>OY292450.1:0-10000000 GCA_958496255.1 Camptogramma bilineatum
CCAATATTTCTGATTTTTTGCAGGTATGCGCGGGGGCGTTGAACAATGATATTCCACCTATGCCACGAGGGATTTCAACAAAAATTGAAGAAAAAACAACCAAAAACCTTCAAAAGTGCACTGAAAAGACCAAAAGTCAAACCTAAAAATCCAAAATTACCACAAATGTTTTATTACGTTAGGTCAGGTTAGAATTTGATTACTTAGGTGTTTTTTTTTATACGGTTTTTGGTTCATTCTTCTTCGATTCTCGTACGGATTCTTCGCGGCGCCGCACACAGGGGTATTAGACCCAAAAACACGAACAAAATTATTTTTCGCTTTATTTGACGTTATTTTGACATAATATGTCAAATAAGATCGAAAAATAATTTTATTAAGCTGATCTGATGATGGAGTCAGGAGCTGTTCCACAGAACTCTTCAGTAAGTATGCCGATTGAGTTGAAACTCGGCATATCTGTCAAGTTTTGACTACAATGTAATCGATCGAGCGAGCGAAGCGAGCGAAGATCTTAGTGGCAAGTTAGGCGATTTTGCTTTGTATGTTTGTATGTTTGTATGTTTGTATGTTTCATTTTTATGTTCTCGCATAACTATCGAACCTCTTATCCAATCTGTATGAAACTTGATAGGTCAATAGGTTGTGCTATGGAAATTTGCTGTGGAGCGTATGAGCGTAATCGATGAAGGGGTTGTAAAGATATGGGGTTCCCAAGGGGGTAATTTTTTTTCAAAGTTACTCAAATATATTGAGTGGGGGTGTCATATGAAAGTACTCAACTTATACATTCCAAAATGGTTTTTAGTTTTCTTCTAGGTTCTATAGTTTTTGAAATACAGTCAAAAAGAAAAATTATGCAAACCAATTAACGGAAGTATGGAGAGAGCTCCCGTTTCATAGAGTTTCGATGTATTCGTAGGTCTGGTTAACGGACAAGGAGTGTGGCATCATTTTTTTTTTTTTTTTTTATATCTTTATTTTTTTTTTTTATTGTGGAACTTTGATCCATTTAATGGATATGTCAGTTCCGTAAACACTAACATAAACCTAACCTAATTAACTAATTAACTTCAAGTATCATTGTATAGAGGGCCTTCGCGGCCTCACTCAATGGGACAGATAGGATACTTTGAACTATTAACTATAAGGTGCAGCGGGGCAATTCTGGCAGCGGGGTAATTATGGCACATGGTTATATCTCTCGTTCTATGACTTATACCTCGAAGAGACATCTATGTACGCGTAGAGAAATGTTTTGTTCATTCATAAACGATAGGTGGCATTTCTAGCGCAAAAACTGACTGATTGACAGCATCATTTTGACAGTCACCTATTTTTCGGAGGGTGTAAAAATATTAGCTCCTCAAGTTTTTGTAATAATTAAGTGGTTTTCGCGGTTTAATTGAAAATTGGACAAGCTAAGGAGGTGTATTTTAAACTGGAGATTATTTTAATCGTACTAGTTCGTTTCTACTCATTGTTTCTTCTGTGTTAATTCATCCGCTATAATTACCCCACAAAGTGTTGATTTTATGTAATTTTATCTAAATCGGTTGCCATAATTGCCCCACCGATTTTGTATGAAGTTGCCAAAAACCAGTGATGTCCACAGCATTGAAGTAAACGTCGATAAAAATAATACCTAACTAATCGAGCGAGTGAAGATCTCAGGGTTAACTAATGCGATTTTGCTTTGTATAAGTATTTGTTTGTGGCCTTGTTTGAGCTTAATTAAACCATAGTCAACACGCATAAAATTTTTGATCGAGCGAGCGAAGCGAACGAAGATCTTAGTGGCAAGTATGGCGATTTTGCTTTGTATGTTTGTATGTTTCACGAATTCTTGTTCTCACATAGTTGTCGAACCGTTCATCCAATCTGCATGAAACTTGGTAGGTCAATAGGTTGTGCTATGGAAATGTATGGTGGAGCATATGAGCTTAATCGATAAAGGGGTTGTCAAAATATTGGGTTCCCAAAAGGGTAAAAAAACTAACAAATTTATTGAGTGGGGTGTCATTTATGAAAAGTCTTTATTTGTACATTCCAAAATAGTTATTATTTTTATTCTAGGATGTATACTTTTTAAAATACGACGAGAACTCATGAAAAATTAGACACAACATTATGTATTGCATGCATGCCAGTAATGTATGCGAGACACCCCGTTAGTGCGTACAGATAATACGTGACAATTTAGTGTAGTGTTATTTATAAAATATGTATGTTAGTTGTAAGGTATTTATTACAATGGGCCGTAGACTAAGTAAAATAACATCTTGTAACTTATTCTAATGTTGCCTGAAATAAAGTTTATTATTATTATTATTATTTACCATGACGACCTAGCGCAATAGACATACTTGGCAGTGGTAGCACTTGAAAGTATAAGGGTAGTCAGAAGAAAATCCAAATGTAAGCCATCTACGGTTCGCGAGATCTCAGTTCGGGGCGAACTACTTCTCATACAACATCATTTTTGCGCGAGATTTTTTGCGTAAACTTACTCCGTTTATCGATAGTCAGCGTCCCAACACTAGCATGTATGGGCGACTAAAGAGTGATGCCAGAATTACCCCACAAAATTTTTAACAGGTTTTTTATAGAAACTGGACCATCGTAGGAGATTAGAATGTTAAAATTCGCGTGTATTGTGTTGTCTAGTTTGTAAAGCTTCTGGATTTAGTATCATAGCATCTTTGGTTCGAATAATATCACTACCTGGCGGAATTACCCCGCTGAGGGGCTATTCTGGCATTTTCCAGTTTTTAGTTAAAATTGTGTTATTTCACCATTTATATATGCTTTTTCTTTAACAAAAATACAATAAAGAAAAAGGCAGATAAAAGTTACATAACACCAATTTGTCAGAATTAGCGTAACTCAACAAGGAACGAGAGCATTGAAGTTTTAAATTTTGACTAAAATTTTTCGGCCAGAATTGCCCCGCTGCACCTTACCTAATTCTAAAAGATTAAGACCAAAAGTGGCGTTCATCCTGTCCCTCACCGACTGAGTCCGGACACATTCGTTGTGGTTTGGTTTGCAATGATTTTAGTTGCTAAGTACTTGATATTTTTTCTTGAGATTGAAAATAAAAGCCGTGTTGGCCGATTGGAAGAGTGCTCGACTTTAGATTCATAGGTCGTAAGTTCGAACCCTGGCCGTGCTCATCAATGGATTTTTCGATTAGAAAAATTTAAATGCGCATTAACACGAGCTCTAAACGGTGAAAGAAAACATCGTGAGGAAACCAGTTAACGTTCTAATAGCGGCGAAGCGGCGATGGGCTTGCAACCTGTCACGTATGCAAATGCTAACTCCTGCAAATAGTGGGCTGGGCATGTACCAAAATTATAGAGGGAGGGGGAGGGTAGGGGGAGGGGGAGGGGAGGGGAAGGGGAGGGGAGGGGGAGGGGAGGGGAGGGGGAGGGGAGGGGAGGGGGAGGAGGAGGGGGAGGGGAGGGGGGGGGAGGGGAGGGGAGGGGGGGGAGGGGGAGGGGAAGGGAGGGGAGGGGGAGGGGAAGGGAAGGGAGGGGGAGGGAGGGGGAGGGGATGGGAGGAGAGGGGGAGGGAATTGATTTTCTCATACATTTCGTATTGAACTGCTATTTTAATAATTTCTCGAACTAAGAGGCCTTCCCTGAGGCGCGGTACGAAGTTCGCGGGGTCAACTATTGAATATAAACACGACACGACTTAATGTATTGCATGCATGCCTATAATCTTTACTATACCTACTGAGGTAGCGCATTAGATGTCATTCTGTGGTAAACACTAGAAGGAGCACTTAACATAGGTATAGGGGTAGTCAGAAACAAGTCCAAATCTAGGCTACCAATACAACGGTGCGCGAGATCTCAGTTCGGGGCGAACTACTAGTATAATCTGTTTTTGAAAATTGCATACCTACTTTGCATACATTGACTTTTATACGTGTTTTCGGGTCGAATACCCCTCACCCCGCATCCACACGTTGGGGCCAACGTTGGTCCCAATGCCTCTCACCAACGTGTGGTGCTGACAAAATAGCTTGGCGCCAACGTTGGGGCCAACGTTGGGGCTTGGCCGTGCCGTGTCGGTTTTATCAAAGGAAGTTGGCGCGCCAACGTTGGGGATCCGTCCACACGTTGGCGCTATGCTCAGTCCCGTTTCGACGCGCATCGTGAGCGCACGTGTCGACTGACGAGCGAGAATTTTATCGTATTCCTTATTTATTGTGTTTGTAGAACTATCGGGCTGAAATTTTGCACACTTATAGTTTCTCGGTGACAATGAAATATTATGGTATCAACAAGCTGATCTGATGATGGAGTCAAGAGCTGTTCAACAGAACTCCTCAGTAAATAGACCGATTGAGTTGAAACTCGGCATATTTGTCAAGTTCTGACTACAATGTAATAATATGGTGACAGCGAGCTGATCTGATGATGGAGTCTACTATTTTTTTTTATGTTACGGGAACCGTGCAATTTTTTGGGATAAAAAGTAGCCTATGTCCTATTTCCGGTTATTATCTATCTATGTTTTAAATTTCACCCATATCGGTTAAGTGGTTGTCGTGTTAGAGAGGAACAAACATACATCCAAACATCCAAACTTTCGCATTTATAATATAGTGTGTTGTGTGAAGTGTGATAGTGACATGATGTGATGTGATTGTGATAAAATTGGTATTCAGTAATGTAAAATCACTTAGAGAAATTTCAATTTCTGTATCGGACGCGCAGACATCGGACGTCTGCACGTTGGCTCTGACGGAACAAGACTGGTGTATCGCCAACGTGTGGATGGTTCACGAAATCTTGGCGCCAACGTTGGGACCAACGTTGGCCCCAACGTATGGAGCCGGCGTCAGTGCGCCGGCGCCGGCGCAGCTGAAACATCATTGTTCAACGCCCCCGCGCACACCTGCAAAAAACCAGAAGGATTAGTCGAAGAAAAAATCAAAAAATCGCCCTCCCTTAGGATTTGCCGAGGTAGATTTCTAGTGCACTTTTATTAGGAAAATATTTTTATCTCAAGAATCTTTTAACTTTTTGGTTTTGAATCGGTTCGAATGCTTCACTAGCATTACAGTTGGGCCGACGGATATAGGCGTTTGTGAACACAGATTAGGTAGAGATACTATTTTGTGAAGTCAGGCTTTTCGCTGCGCAGTAGAAAATTTTGTATGAAAAAGTTGCACTGCGCATCGAAACGGCGAACTTCACGTACGCCGAGATCCGTTGGCCGTACTGTAACGCCGGCTCCATACGTTGGCCCCAACGTTGGTCCCAACGTTGGCGCCAAGATTTCGTGAACCATCCACACGTTGGCGATACACCAGTCTTGTTCCGTCAGAGCCAACGTGAGGACGTCTGATGTCTGCGCGTCCGATACAGAAATTGAAATTTCTGTATCGTAATGTATACTTACCTACAGTCATGTTTATAGATTGCGGGTTAATACAGTTTCATTTAGGTACATAGGTTTTGATTCTTTGGAGTTGGGTTTAATTAATGTAGGTAAGATTAATTGATTTTTGAAGACTTCTATCTTCAAATTACAATTTGAATACTTGGCTATAATTTACTTTGGCGCTGCACTGATTTGGGGAATTTGTTTTCTAATGACCGGCGAACATACCTACGTACCTAGGAACGTAATACCAAAATAATTTAAAATTTGAGCATATTTTATCACTTTATATCATTATTTGGATAAAGGCAGTATTTATCTAGGTTCCTGTTAAACTTTTGTTCCAAAAAACTTACTATAGAACAAATGAAAAGAAAAAATGCAATTTTTGGTGTACCTACAAAGATTTCAATTCAATTTGCCTACATTTCTTTTTAGGTAAGTTTTTCGGATCAAAAGTGTAACAGGAACCTAGATAAATACATACTCTCTTAATCTAACAACATAAACTGATAAAAATACGGTTAAATTTTAAATGATTTCGGTAGGTATTACCTACGTTTTTTATGGAAATTCGCCTGTCGCATTTCTAATAGCAAATCGCAACAAGGTATTCCGTAAAAAAGCTCAGGCGTGCTATCTAGTTCCCGAGTTTACCTATTTACAACTATCTACTTGGGGTTTGGGTGTTTTAATTTCTAATCTATCGTGATAAATACTTTTTAAATAAATACATAGGTATTTAACATAATAAATACACGGATAGAAAATTTGAATACTTGGATATAATTTACTTTGGCGCTACGCTGATTTGGGGAATTTGTTTTCTAAAATATTGAATTCATTTAAAGCTCTGATTTTTATATTTTCGACAATTTAAGGAAGATTAATATTCAATTGAGGTTTTAAAAATATAACATTTACAGATTTGAGTCTATTGCGCTGAAACAACATACGGTTTTGAAACGCTAAAATTTGTATATTCCTGCTTGTTTTCTAATAGCAAATCGCAACAAGGTATTCCGTAAAAATAGCTCAGGCGTGCTATCTAGTTCCCGAGTTTACCTAGCTATTTACAACTATCTATTTGGGGTTTCGGTGTTTTAATTTTTAATCTATCGAGATAAATACTTTTGAAATAAATAAGTACCTGTTTAACATATTAAATAGGTACACAGATAGACAAATATAAAATGTCGGGGAGCAATCATGTGAAAGTGATTTTACATTACTGAATGCCAATTTTATCACAATCACATCACACTATGTCACTATCACACTTCACACAACACACTGCGATTATAAACTACCTATTGAAAATGCGAAAGTTTGGATGTTTGTTTGTTCCTCTATAACTCGACAACCACTTAACCGATTTAGTTGAAATTTAAAATATAGATAGATAATAACCGGGATTAGGACATAGGCTACTTTATATTCCGAAAAATTGCACGGTTCCAGTAACATAAAAAAAAAATAGTAGATTCCATCATCAGATCAGCTTGCTGTCACCATATTATTACATTGTAGTCAGAATTTGACAAATACGCCGAGTTTCAACTCAATCGGCCTATTTACTGAGGAGTTCTGTTGAACAGCTCTTGACTCCATCATCAGATCAGCTTGTTGATACCATAATATTTCATTGTCACCGAGAATCTATAAGTGTGCAAAATTTCAGCCCGATAGTTCTACAAACACAATAAATAAGGAATACGATAACATTCTCGCTCGTCAGTCGACACGTGCGCTCACGATGCGCGTCGAAACGGGACTGAGCATAGCGCCAACGTGTGGACGGATCCCCAACGTTGGCGCGCCAACTTCCTTTGATAAAACCGACACGGCACGGCCAACTCCCAACGTTGGCCCCAACGTTGGGGCCAACCTATTTTGTTCAGCACCACACGTTGGTGAGAGGAGTTGGCCCCAACGTTGGCCCCAACGTGTGGATGCGGGGTAAGGCACTACATAAGTATTGTAAACGAAGACAAGGTCTTTATTAGACCAAATAGTTCAAAATTCACCTCTTGTTCTTTGACCTTGTTTGTTCTTGTTGTTTGACTGTTTGACCTTTAAAAGGGTACTAAGTAGGTATCCCTACTACTTTATTTTTTTAATTAACAGAAGTTGAACATTAATCATTCTATTCTGCTTTTACTCATTAGTATCGCCGTAAAGAACGAGTGCCGTTCCTCTTCGCACTTCCCTGACATTCAATTTCATATAAGTACCTACCTACCTACCTACTTACGACAACCTACTAAAAAGTTCACGCCGATGCTGTTTCTTCTTCTTCTTCTTCTTTTTGATTTTCGATCGATCGAGCGAGCGAAGCGAGCGAAGAAGATTTTGAAGAAGGCGATTTTGCTTTGTATGTTTGTATATTTGTATGTTTGTATGTTTCATTTTTATGTTCTGTTTCATTTTTATGATATGGGGTTCCCAAGGGATTAAATTTTTTTCAAAGTTACCCAAATATATTGAGTGGGGTGTCATATGAAAGTACTCAATTTATACATTCCGTAATGGTTTTTAGTTTTCTTCTAGGTTCTATAGTTTTTGAAATACAGTGAAAAAGAAAACTGATGAAAACCAATTAACGGAAGTATGGAGAGAGCTCCCGTTTCATAGAGTTTCGATGTATTCGTAGGTCTGGTTAACAGAGAACGAGTGTGGCATCGTTGTGGTTTGGTTTGAAATGATTTTAGTTGCTACTTGATATTTTTTCTTGAGATTGAAAATAAAAGCCGTGTTGGCCGAGTGGAAGAGTGCTCGACTTTCGATTCATAGGTCGTAAGTTCGAACCCTGGCCGTGCTCATCAATGGATTTTTCGATTAGAAAAATGTAAATGCGCATTAGGGAGGGGGGGTGGAGGGGGGGGAGGAGGAGGGGGCAGGGGGAGGGGAGGGGAAATTGATTTTCTAATACATTTTGTATTGAACTGCTATTTTAATAATTTCTCGAACGAAGAGGCCTTTCCTGAGGCGCGGTACGAAGTTCGCGGGGTCAACTATTGAATATAAACAAAACACGACTTAATGTATTGCATGTATGCCTATAATCTTTATCATACTGAGGTCGCGCATTAGATATCATTGTGTGGTAAACACTAGAAAGAGCACTTAACGTAGGTAGGGGTAGGGGTAGTCAGAAACAAGTCCAAATCTAGGCTATCAACACAACGGTGCGCGAGATCTCAGTTTGGGGCGAACTACTAGTATGGTGACAGCTAGCTGATCTGATGATGGAGTCAGGACCTGTTCAATGGAACTTCTCAGAGAATAACAGTGGAACATCCATGTTTGGGCTAATTTTAATTAGCTCACCCTTAGCCTTACCCAATACAGTTTGTATTGAAGCATCGAGATAAATAAATAGAGAAGCTGGTACAAACCATAGACTTGAACGGGGACAACGACACGTGAAATTTAGAATTCCCGTTGTCCCCATTGGCCGTATCTGCTCACCGGGGACAACGGGAATGATTCAAAATGACGTCTCGTTGTCCCCGGGCCGGGGACACGACCACCGGGGACAACGGGAATACATCGACGTGTCACTAGTGCGGTGGGCCATGGGCGGGGCCTAATGAGAGATTAGACACCGCACAGAAGTGACACAGCTTTTACCTACTACTACCTAATCGTTACTCTGCCTTATCTAAATAAATTGACTAAGTTGTGGGTTCGTTACCCACCCAGGACAAACATTTGTGTGACGAATTTATAGTTGTTTGTTCTGTCTCTTGGTGTTTTATAGTATTATTATGTATAAAAACCTATCATTTAAATATATTTTTTTATTATTTCTTACTTGGTATAAAATACCTACCTACCCTATTATAAGATAAAAAGTTGGACAAAAAAAGTTAAGTATACATACCTACTGTAAAATAACTTTATTTTTCGAGATCTATTATTTACTAAAAGTCAATAAAAAATCTAAGATCCAACTGCTTCTAAATCGCTGCACACCGTCTTGTACTGATAGACAAACAGACAGTTAAACGGCTTATGCTGAGTATTTTATAAGCTAAATAAATAATCAGTTATAGGTACCTACCTAATTGAGTTCAAATAATTATGTGCCTATCTTGGACGAAGAAGGTTCCTATATTATGAGTTCACCAACACTTATTTTATTACCTACCGTGTCCAATCTGTACAGTTCAATTTTCATAATCTATGATTTTCTAGAAATGGCGGCAAATTATGACAAAAATTATTTTTGCTGTTTTGCTTGGTTTTAGTTGATGATTTATTTATTTACCGATGATATCGGTACTATCCTTTTTTTTTTGTAGTAGATTCGTTTTTGCACGATTTTAATATGCAAGAGGCATTTTTGACACTCATTTTTAGACTTTTTGACGACATTCGACATCACCCAGCGACCGATCGCGATGAACGTAAGCTAGTGAATGAATGAGCTGACGCCGATCGGCTTCAATTGTGGCGTCAAGTGTGAGTTCGCCGGTGTCCGTTCTAGTTTACATACCTATTTCTTCAAAGTATTGAAGTCGGTTTTTTAATATTTTTAATTTAGCCACTTGTTTTTAAATCTTACATGACATCTTCTATTCTAACACTAGATCATCTATCAAAATTTGAAACTGTATTTTTCGCCCTTGACAACGTTTAGAAATAAAAACTTCGCGAAAATCAAAAAGCATTATTTGCTTCGAATTTGTACGCGCCATCTGTTACGTCAATTCCACAACATCGTTTCATAAAACTCACCATTTAATGATGACGCTGTTATGTTGCAAAAAAGTGTGAAATCAGTCATTATTTCAAACAACTGTGACATGCTGCCATTCAACAATAGATGGCGCTATTAGCAAATTTTCGAATTATTCAGTTACATTATTTTGTGACGGCAGCAACAAGAGTCCCACTTTATTTTCTAAGATATTTCTATACTAAACTTTTTTACTAAAATTGGTAATTTACCAATTCGGCCACGGAACCAAGAGTTGAAAATCATGACATCTCTCGTCATTTGATCCTGAATGTAACTTCGGGCACAGATAATAATAATACACCTTCGGCAATGAGCAGTGATCCTGTAGACGGCGCTCATCGATGCTATAATCGATAGATATGGTCCTATCATGATTTTCAACTCTGGCGACTAAAGGTTCCGTGGCCGAATTGGTAAAGGCACTCCGGCTAGAGGAGGATCACTTGTATCATTGCGGGTTCGAATCCCATCGGAATCGAAAATTTTGATAAGATTTTTCATTTTCAAATGATCAAGTACCTACCTACTTAGGTACCTACCTAAGTACCTACTTATGTTTCTTTTCAGTTCAGCCGGTTTTTATTTTTGAATTAATTGCTTATTTACTCCTACGCTGACCTAGGCTCTAGTTTATCAAGACAGACGTGAAAGCTAAGCAATAATAAAACACAATCAAACTGTACATTTTATTAACTTTAAATAGGTACAACTTTTACACTCATCCAAAATAATAAATAAACACCCGATTTCGACCTATACTACACTACACACATTACATTCAATAAGTTATCTGCGGCGACTCGGGGCGCGTCCAGATCCATTTTTATTTCGATAAAAACTGTGGATGCGCGCCGAGTTCCACGAACTAAACGTAACGATCCGATTTCTAAGATGGCGTCAAACCTAGAAAATGGCGCCAGTGAGCTAACTAACCTAAAATTGATTAAACTTCAACAGTTGCTAGGTAATGGCTGTCCTAGCTATCGCTACAGCTTTACTTGGAAGATTTAAATACCACACAAAATGTATTATATAACTAATTCGACTCAAATTCAGTATCTCACGTATTAACGACCATTTTAATCTCACCGCTAATCCCTAAAACTTCTATTGCCATATATATATATCTCTGCTATTCATCCCTAAAACATTTTTTTCCTTTTCTTTTTTTTTGTTCTCAAGAGCAAGCTAAAAAGGTATATTTTTACAAGACTCAAATGACTTATATTTTCACCTAAATAGCCTCTAAAGTCACGCTCACTGGTTAAAACTACGACTAGAATCTACATTTTACAATTCGGTTTAAGTCTTCTTGATTTTCGCTCCAAACTCCTGTCCTTTGTACTCGTCGACTTTTTCGCTGATGCTGGTGGCGACGGAGATCTCGGTGACGGGCTCGGCCTCGTCGTCGGCTCTATCGAAGAAAACCGCGACGTCGTTCTCGTCCAGCTCCTGGACCGGCCTGATGTTGTTCAGATCCGGCGCAGCGACCACCGCGGAGTGTCGGATCGAGTGCTCGCTTCTCAGGTCGCAGTCGGGGATATCTCCTCTATGGTTGTGCTCATTTTGGAACACTTTCGTGTCTCTAATACTGCTCTGCACGTCTTGGTCTCTCTTCTCCTTCGTCCTGTCGATAGGTTCGTACCCCGCGGGCAGGACCAGCCCTTCGAAGCCGGCCGAGCCGACGGACGGGGGTCGCCGGTAGTTGAAGTTCTGGACATCGTTCTGTTGAGGTTGCGAGTTCTGGACATCGTTCTGTTGAGGTTGCAAGTTCTGGACATCGTTCTGTTGAGGTTGCGAGTTCTGGACAAAGTGTCCTGCGGTCTGCGTCCGCACGATGTGTCCGCCGGGGCCGCGAGGCTCCTCGATGGCCTGCAGGATGCTCTGCAGCAGTCCCTCGGACAGGAGCCGGTCGTGCGGGATGGTCGGGTTGTCCTTGCCGTTCGAGGACTGTATCTGGAAGGAGTAGGTCCCCTGACCGCCCCTCACCGCGCTCTCCTGTCCCGATCGGATGCCGTGTCCGGTGGACGCTATCTTCTGCTGCAGCCTCTTCGCCTCCTCGCTCAGGCTCTTGATCTTCTCCGAAGTCTTGAAGATCTGGTCCGAGACGTACTGCAGTTTGTCATCCTTGTAGTTTTTATTGGTGTCTCTGAGCGCTTTCCCCTTCAGCTTGTCGTACTTGTCGTGCTTGTGGTCGGCCGGAGCCAGCGTCTGCACGAGCGTGTGCGAGGCGGTCGAGAGGTCCTTCGAGCTGTAGGAGACGCCCGCGCTGCCCGGCGAGGGGACGCTGAAGCTGTTCTGCTGAGAGATCAGATTCTTGGACAGCGACGAGCCCAGGGAGCTCAGGCTCGCGACGTACTTCGACGCTAACTCTGCGGAGATCCTCTCGCCGGAGCGCGCGGCCTTCAGTATCGCCTCGTGGTACGGACAGTGCTTCAGGATCTCCGCGGCGTCGAGACTGGAGAGGTTGGCCAGGATGCTGTTGTAGTCTATCGTGGCGCCGTCGACGGTCGCCGTGACGGTGTCCGTGTTCGAGTCTGAGGCGGTGTGGTCCCCCACCGTCAGCAGCGGGACCGAGTAGGAGTCGATCGGGGATCCGTACAGACCGCTCGGCGCGGTGTGGAAGCTCAGCGGGCCGCCGGCGTGCGGGAGGCTGTACAGGCTCGACGGTTCGATCGAGAGGGACACAGAGTGGACGCCCTGACCGGACGCGCGGTGTCCGCCCTCGGCGTCGCCGATCGGAGGAGGCAGGTAGGCGGGGCCCTGGGTCAGGTGGTCGATCCCGTGATGGTCCTTCCCGTGCGTGGTGTGTCCGACGTGCTGGAGCAGCCCCGCGGGCACGGGCTCGCGGAACTTGATCGGCTGTCGCGGCGCGCCGCCGCCGGTGTGGATCGAGTGTCCGCCGCCGGAGACGGAGCCGTACGGGATCGGGAGGTGGGGCGGGGGAGGCTTCGGCGGCGCTCCGTACTGGCCGCCCGGAGGGACGCCGTAGATGCCGGAGGGCGGGATCAGCCCCTTGGCGCCCTGCTGCCGGAACGACGCCGGGTAGTGGCCGCCGGAGAGGGAGTCGGAGGGGGGCGCGCCGTACGTATCGTGCGGCTTCGCCGACGGGATGTGGGCCTGGATGAAGGCCAGGTCCCCTTGAGGGTCGTGCTCCGTGTAGTGCGCCTCGAACACCGCCTTGGATTGGTCGATCTGGTTCGTGTCCCCTCCCACGATGGCGTTCAGATCCACGCTCGACAGAGCATCTTGATGCACGCTCGAGTAGCCCGACGAGATCTGCGCGCCCGAGAATTGGTTCTGGTTGTGATGGCTCTCGAAGTGGTTATCGAAGTGGTCGTGGTTGTGGTTGTGGTTCTGGTTATCGAAGTTCTGGTTCGAGAACTGAACGTTCTGCTCCACGTTCGGCGCCGACTGTCCGTGGACGTCGATGAACTGGTGATGCTCGGCATGCGGGGGGGCCTGGTCCAGGTTGATGTGTATCTCCTGTACCGGCGGGGGAGGGGGCGGGCCGTACTGGTCCTCCGCGTGTTGGTGTCGCACGGGGGGCGCGGGGGGGAGGGACACGCCGGGGATGGGCCTCCAGCCGTCGTAGAGCACGTGCGGGGGCGTGGGGGGGGCGGGCACGCCGGGGTGGGGGGGACGGGGGTCCGGGTCCGGCTGGGGGGGGCCGTAGTGCACGTTGGACAGCTCCTGCACCACCACCTCGCCGCCTATCGCCTGTCCGGGGGGGCCGTACGTGTCCGTCGGCAGCGGGAAGTTGGGCTTCAAGTCGACCGGTAACGAGACCAGCGGGGTTCCGTAGATGGGTGCGGGACCGAGGTCCAGGGAGTTGTGTCCGCTGAAGCCCCCGATGTTCTGGGTGAGCGTGACCGTCGAGAAGTCCTGCACGTTCTGGATGGGGACGCTGACGGGGGCGCCGTAGGTCACCTTGGGGGGGCCGTAGATGGGTTTCGGAGGACCGTAGATCGGTTTGGGAGGGCCGTAGATCGGTTTAGGGTTGATGAACTTGGGCGGCTTGAAGGGAGCTCCGTACGACGGCTTGGGCGGACTCTGCTTCGGGGGGCCGTAGATCTTCTTAGGTGCGAAGTACTTTGGCGGACCGTAGGAGAGCTTCGGGGGGCCGTAGGAGGGTTTGGGGGGTCCGTAGTGCTTCGGGGGGCCGTAGGAGGGTCTCGGCTTGAAGACGGGTGGCGGGGGGCCCTCGTAGCTCTGGCTGGGGAAGACCACGGGCGCGGGGGGGCCGTAAGCGCCGGGGGGCGGGTCTTGGAAGCTCGTCTGTAACTCCGGGGGGCCGTACACTGCGTGCCCGGGGAGTTGGATCTCTGAAACTATTTAATAATCTGTTAGAAAGATACTTCTATAATGTTAGTTAGAAGGGGCTGAGCGGAATATTATAGTGCCATTTCGATCCGAAGGGTGTGGGTTCGAATCCGGTCGTGCAGCAATATGAATTTTTAGTTTGTAATTGAAATGTGCACTAACACGATTTCTAAAGAGTGAAGGAAAGAAAACATCGTGAGTTAATCTGCCAATACTGCCCACATAAAATTAGCTAGCATTGTGGAATTGGCTTTGGCCTGCCTGACATCGCGCCGCCACGCGCGATCTCTCATGATTGTGAACAAGCCTGTGTATGTGTGTGTGTGTGTGTGTGTGTGCGTGTGCGTGTGTGTACGTACCCTGGCCGACGGGTCCGTCGCGCGGCGGTCCGTACGCGTCGAGCGGCAGGGGCTCGCCGTACGAGTTGAGCAGTCCCCCCGCGTCCAGACCCGCTTCCCGCTTCTGAGCCGTCGCACCTGGAAACACAACAAATAATAAGGGACAAGGTTCTTTAATATCGATTACAGATGGCGCTGTTAAATAAACCTACATTTTAATTTTTTTTTTCTAATCCATACCCCATAGGTACCATATTATAAATGTGAAAGTGTGTTTGTTTGTTTGTCTTGCTTTGACGTCAAAATGGAGAGACGGATTGTTGCGTGGAGATAGTTGGAGGGCTGGAGAGTGACATAGGCTACTTTTTATCTTGAAAAAAATGCATGTCTTCCGTGGGATACAAAGTAGTAGTTCACGCGGGCGAAGCCGTGGGCTTCAGCTAGTTTTATCATAAAGAAAGAGAAAGAAAGGCCAAGATGGCGCTGTGTTAAATATTTCCAAATAATCTAATTCATGCTAGGGCTAGGGGACGTTGTGCTTAAAGTTCCCCTACTGCCCAATAGATGGCGCTGTTCGCCACACGAATACAATTTTCTATGTCATGGCTAATGAAGAAAACATAGGGGCTTTTTGGCGGGAATTTGAGAAGCCAAGTTTCATTTTTGTTTTATTTTCCAAAACTTGTGTTTCTTCGAATTTTAATGTGTAATAATGGTGGATTATTAACCGTTAAGTGTTCGTGAACGTGCATAAGTGTGGGGAAGTGAAACAAAATTGGTTAACATTGCTTTTCAAGTTCTTCCAAAAAGTCCGTGTTGATGTTTCAGTAAAGGCCCACATCTTTACTGAGGCACAAGGGGAGGGGGTGGGATATTATATTTAAGTATTGTAATATGTATTTATTTATCTTATTTATCTGTAAACTTGAAGAATAATAATTACTTGACACTGGCTGAATGCACAACCGTGCGAAGCCAAAACAAAGAAAAAAAAAAAAAAAAAAAGAAAACATAATGATTCAATTCAAATAAAACAATTTAATTAAAATTGCAAATTAGGAGAAGCTTTTAATTTATATTTCCGTTAATTTATGAGCTGTCGTTATTTATTCTTCTTGTAAAAGCTTGTTGTTGCCATTGGTGATGTATTTACCTATGGATGGTGCAACGTCAATGAACCTACACATTCAAAGTGAAAGTCGGTAACATCTCATCTAGGTACTACCTACTCAATAAGTGCTTTAGGATCTGCTCACTTTAAACTGGTCTTAGAACTAACTGAACCTCTTATTCATAATGGTCTTAGAGGCTTCCTAGAGGCATCTCTGTTCGTTGGCATAGTTAAAGCCCGAATACTGAAACGCTACCTAGGTACTTACCTATTTAAATAGAAATAGAAAAAAGTGTTATTTTCGCCACTACATAGATAAGTAGACAACACTAAGTATATTGTTTTTGTACATACCTACGTAAAGGTAAAAAATATTGGCGGTCTTCTAGTTTTAAAGCGATCTCTTCCAGGCAACCTAGGATGGATTGAATTAGGGTCAACGATGAACACTATTAAGCTAAGTAGAGTTTCAATATTCAGGTTGTTCTATAGTTTCATTTCTAAGTCAGGAAAATAGTGTGACTTTTCAGCTAAAGTAATTGTACTCACATCTGCACCTGTGTGGTTTTGGGGAGTATTCTTTTACAAAGAAATAAACAGCAATTAATATAAATTTGCGTGGTATTAATTAATTACCTACACCAAGTTATTCAATATATAACACAGGTAGAGTCACAGTCCTACTTTTCATCATCATATACCTAGCATCACTAGGCGGGTAAGGGCGCGAGGGCGCGGCAGGTTGCGTGTTACCTGAGTTGGTGGCCTCCGCCTGTAGATCCTGTTCCTCCGCCGCCACGAAGGCCATACATAGCCACAGCATCGCCAACTGCAACAAATTAAAAAAAACCTTAAAAAAATTAAAAAACCGACTTCAAAAGCTGAGCAATTTTCTGCACTCTCGAGGTGCATTTCTATTCTACTCCAAGATCCTCGACAGATCCTCACCAAATTTTTGTGGCACCAATCGGAAAGTGTAGGTACCTACGGTCCGCACACCCTGGCATTAGGTTTATAGTTCGATATACCAGAAAAACATCGTTTGTCACTGAATTGTCATGGAGCGAGTTTCTTGCATCTAGAGGCAAAAACTCGCGCCATGTAAACGGCGCTTTAACCTATTAACTATTCTCTCTATGTTATAACAGGTATAAATTATTTTATATTTTAATTTGAATTAACTTTAACTCCGCTCATCTTCGCCCCGGTGGACAACCCCATGAGCTGACCCTGATTGTCTATCTTTAATAGCGACCAAAATCGATCTCAAACTGTCAAATAAGACAATTCAGTGACTACGCAAGTAGCTGTCACTCACTCTCATCTCAACAAGAAGGAACGCGACAAATAGATACCTACGCGATCGTTTTGACAGTTTGAGACCAATTTGAGGTTTGAGACAAGTTAGTCAGGCCGGCCTAGTATCTAACTAGTCCGGCCCACATCTCACCAGATTAACTACACGTCAGTATTTCCCGCGGTTTTGCACTATGATTACGAAATGCAATTACAATGGAATGGATTCCCACAGTTTTTCCTTTGAAAATGGAAGTAGGAATTAGGTGGCGGATGCGAGTATGTCTATTGATTTCCTTTTCCGGTTCGATTGAGATACTTTTAAATTGTAATGATTGGGTTCCGGTGAAATTACATGCTCGATCTATGACGTCATAGATCAATTATAAACAGGCATAACTTCATCGACCTCTGTGGCGCATTGGGGGAAGGGCCGCCTCAAACACAGGAGGTTGCGGGTTCGATTCCGCCCAATACAAATGTTTGTGAGATCTGCAAATATTTGTCTCGGGGCTGGGTGTTTTTCTTTGTAGTTAGGCACAAAAAAAAAACTTATAAGCAGTTATAAGTAGTAGCTTTTTAGTATTTAGATCCTTTTAAGACGTTTTATGAGCGGGTACCTAGTCAGATCAGATGTATTTTTAAATACTAACTACCTACCTAACTATACCTACCTAAATGAAACATGTCTTTTTTACAAAAGATAGTAGGTACCTATTCCATATACGTGACAGGTCGTAAACCCATTCAAAAGTCTCCCTTCACAACTACCTACAACTCAAGGAATTCGAGTTGTTCTCGGAATTGAACCCGTGACCTAGTCCGGGTGATGTCGGTGTCCGGCGCGTAGCTTTCCATCCGTCATTAAACGACGACCGGTTCATACGGAAGTGTCAATTACGTAACCATAGGTACACATTATCACGTTCGTGGCGACGTGATGGATCTTTGAAGTGACAACGTTCTGAGCTGTCACTATTCGGATGGGTGACCGTAAGTGGCATTTTAACATTACAGCTGAGCGCTTCAGTGCTTCGGAGGGCATGTTAAATTAATGTCGGTCAAACAGATGATGATGAAACAATATTGATACAGTGTAGGTAAATTTTAAAGCCGCCTATACCTATATGCTTGGCCTAGACCCTAGGTTCCCAAAGTGGTCCAGGTGGACCCCCAGGGGTCCACGGGAGACTCGAAAGGGGTCCACGTTGGCGAGAAACAAAAATGGGGGTGCACAAGTTGTAAGTGGGGGTCCACGAAGATTAATCTAGATTCTAAAGAACTAAATGTTGGCTTGGCTTTACCTATCAATGTAGGTACGATAAGCTAGAATCGTCTGAAGGGCAGAAGCTCATCTACAAGCTGGCACGTTCAAGGGTCAAAGCGGCGCAGGATATCTCCAAGTGCCGCTGTGTAAAAGACCCCTGCGGAAATCTGTTATGCGAGGACCTCGCGGTGATAGAGAGATGGCGCTCGTACTTCCACGACCTGCTGAACAAGCAGCATAGAGAGGTGCAGCAACCGGACCTCCCTCCAAATCAAGGACTAGTACCGCCAATAACGCCTGAAGAAGTAGAAAAAGGTCTTCGCTGCATGAAAAATCGGAAAGCCGTCGGAACCGATGGAGTCCCCATCGAGGCCTGGAAGGCAATGGGCCCTCGTGGTGTGGGCATCTTAACAAATCTCTACAACCGCATACTGCACACTGGAGGGATTCCTTGCCAGTGGAGACTGAGTGTTATCACTCCAGTCTTCAAAGGCAAGGGATCTGTCCAAGAGTGTGGCAGCTACCGCGGTATAAAGATCATGTCCCACACCATGAAACTCTTTGAGCGCATAATAGACTCTCGGATCCGACAAGAGTGTACGGTCTCGGAGTGTCAATATGGTTTTCGCCCTGGCCACGGGACCATGGACCCAGTCTTTGCCCTACGGACCATCATGGAGAAATACAGGACGAAGAATACACCTCTACATTTCCTGTTTTTGGACATGGAGAAGGCCTTCGACTGTATTCCTCGTGGGGTGATCTGGTGGGCATTGCGGTCCAAAGGTGTACCAGAGGTTTATATTGACAGCATCCGAGACATGTATCGCGATTCCGATTCTGTGGTTCGGACCGCTGTTGGTGACACCAAACCCTTCCCCATCACTGTTGGAGTTCACCAGGGATCCGTCCTTAGCCCGTTCTTGTTCAGCGTGATATTAGACGTAGTGTCGGACAGCATCAGGGACAGTCATGAGCGGCCTCCTTGGTTACTCATGTATGCTGACGATATCGCGCTGGCAGATGCGGACAGGGGACGTCTGGTGAGACGTGTGAATGCGTGGAAGGAATCACTTGAAAACGGTGGTCTGAAACTCAACGTGGCGAAGACCGAGTACTTGGCCTGCAATACAACACATCCCACATCCGTCCGCATAGGCGAAGACATGGTCGAGCGCACGGATCAGTTTAAATACTTGGGATCTGTACTCCACGCGTCCGGTGACATCGACTGCGACGTCAAGGCACGCATTGCTACAGCGTGGGCTAAATGGCGTGAGGTAACTGGTGTCATTTGTGATCCCAAGATGCCGGTTAAGCTGAAGGGACAGGTCTATAAATCCATCATTAGACCTGCCCTTTTATATGGCAGTGAAGCGTGGCCGGTACTTGAGCGGCACAAGCAAGAACTGCGGGTCACGGAGATGAATATGCTGCGCTGGATGTGCGGAGTTACGCGGAAGGACCGCGTCAGGAACTCTCGCATCCGCGGCAGCCTTCATGTCCGTGACATAGCAGATAAATTGCAGGAGTGTCGCCTACGTTGGTATGGACACGTCTTACGAAAACCGGCAAGCTACGTGGGGAACAAATGCTTAGCTATGTTGCCTCCGCCAGGCCCCGGTAGAAGGGGTAGACCCAAGAAGTGCTGGCTTGACGTCGTAGTGGATGATATGCGTGCAAACGGACTCACAACAAGGGATGCAGAAGACCGTCCGAAGTGGAGGCAAAAAAGTAGGAAAGCGGACCCCGGGCCCCGAAAGGACGCAACCGGGAAGGCGCTAGGATGATGATGATGTAGGTAGGCAGATTATAAACTACTTAAAATAATTGGCCAAGCACGTGTCAGACTACATAGTGTAGAGTTCCGTAGTTTCCCAAAACAATCTACCTGTTTTACACAACTAACAACTTCACCCTAAGGAATTTGTATGAAATTTTCCGTTTACAACTTGATAGACTCGTTATCTTTTGTTTTCCACCACCCAGGGATGTATTTACCCTTAAGCCAAGAGGGCCACGGCTCGGGGCGGCAGGCTGCGAGGAGCGGCGCAAGCTGCCCCTCGCAGTTTGCGGCTCGCGGCTTGCGTCGCCCCTGACTCTAAGCTTAATGCGCCTTTTTTTTGTCCTGATGCCTGAAGAAATTTAAGAAAAGCCTACCTAATTAACAACAACTAAAACCAACTCATTTGGTTGTAAGTTTGATAGACATCAAGCCTATCGTATTACTGACCGGCCATTTTCAGAGTTAGAGACTGACCTTGCGTTTATTAACTTGACAGGAAACTGCAGGTATTCTTTTAAACTCGAAGGGATAATCCGTTACAATAATTGGGATTCTGGGAATAAATCCTCGAGACGCTTTTAATCAAACATTTCCTTGAGTGTCACATGTTGCATTATTCTTAAAAAAATTCGGCTCGCTTCGCTCGCATATTAGCTTTATGAGTGTTTTGCGAGCAAAGTGAGTTATGTCTGACCGCAGAATAGAAATCCGACAAATAGCCATCCATTTCTTTGAGCACGTAAGCAAAATCAGGTGTCACATGTTGCATTTGTTTTAAAAAAAATTCGCTCGCTTCGCTCACATATAGAATAGGAACCGACAAGCAACCAGCCTTTTCTTTGAGCACCATAAGAAAAATCAAGTCACATTTGTCTTACAAAATTCGGCTCGCTTCGCTCGCATGCAAGCATCATTACTATTTTGCGAGCAAAGTGCGAACCAAGTTTCAAGCCCAAAACAAATATTTGCAGATGATACAAACATTTGTCTCGCGACGGGGATCAAAGTCTTTAACGCGTTGCGCGTACGGTAATCTTAACGCGTACAAAGTCTCGGTCACAGTTAGATCTAATCTTCTCAATTTTTTTTACGAGTTTTGGGAACATGGTAGAAATGCAGCAGCAGGGGGTCCACCGAAACCAGTAAAATGTTGAAAGGGGTCCATTAGAAAAAAAAGTTTGGGAACCTATGGCCTAGACCAACGTGTAGAAAGCATATTTGACATCGCTCGGTGTCGCTCGCCTAGCTGGCCGAGTGAATACAAGCGCTGGTTTGCAAAGACTTGTCAAACGTCTGGACGGTAGCACTTGCCTTGCATCAATTTGTCTTCTTGTCTTTTGTCTTTTAATTTGCCTTGCATCAGTTGCTCTTTCGGAAGTATTCGGATTCACGAAGACATCCGAAGTTTCAGTTTTCATACAATGCGATACAGAGTAATTAAGTTATTAAGTAGTGCAAGAAGTGTTTGAATGGCGCCGACACTCTCGGTCTAACAATGAGTCAATGAACGAGGTCGTGCTCGTGGGGGACGCGAAAGCTCATCTAAGTATTCCAAGTGTTGAAATAGATAAATGTCTAGTAAATAATCCTCTTTTCAAATATCCCCATTTACTTACATTCAAAAATTCCAAATCAGGAAAACGAATTCGGAATTCGAATCAGGAAACCGAACGACTGCGGCCGGATTTACTAGGCAATTAATGAATCAAATTTAGAAATTCAGAGAGTAGAAATTAATCTAAGAGATAAGTTTTTATTTTAATCACGTATTAACGATGTCTTTCCTGTGGGTAATGCGCCGTTTACTTGGTGCGAGTCTCTCGCCGCGAAGATGCGATTATCGAAAGCAAATGTCAAAATATGACAATGTAAACTAAACATTGATATAACACATGGGAGGTCAATAATCGCTTGTCACTGAATAGGCAATATGCATCAATTTTTTTTATGGTTTTAAACGATAGGTTATATCGTCAAATAACCGTCATAAAAATTCCAGCGCCGAAATACTAAAATTTTATAACAAAAATAATTTTTGAAATTTACCAACATTTTCACGCATCTGAAACACGATTATTATTGTTGTCACAGATTACTGTTGTAGTAACAATTTGTGAACTTTGACGTGTGACGTCAAATTGATACTAAGTACAACAGTAATCTGTGACAACAATAAGTTCGAGTATAGGAATTGTGAAAATTAAAAAAAAAACTTATCTATGGATCGTCATATCTGACTCGTCCTTGACTTTTCTTATGAACTCGTGTCGTCACATCCTTTCACATCCTTTTCAAGTATTTTGAAATTCCTACTATTTTTTGCAATTTTTAAAATTTATTTTCTAATCGAAAATGGTTTAATATTAAAAAATAATTACACACACATACCTCTAAAGCAACAATGTTCATAATAAAATACATTTAACCCGCTTTTGAATCAGACGCATATTGCCAATTGTCATGGAGCGAGTTTCTCGCATCTTGGAGGCAGATACTTGCACCATGTAAATGGCGCTTAAGTTGCTACAAACCTCCATCTCAACAATGTGCCGACTAAATCGAATATTATCTATTTAAAATGATATCTACGTCTATTTAGATATTTAGACGTAGTGTCATCAAATGATCCTTACCAGTCTCCATCGAGGCAACTGAAACAAACAAATAACAAAATATAAGTAAATTAATTTGAATACAATAATAGTAAAAACCTTATTTTCAAATAACTTGCAATTCAAAGTTCGTGGTTTCCGAATCCCGACGAAAATATACACAAGAAATCTTCAACTACAGTTAAGATTTTCTAAAATTCGCTTGCTTCACCCGGGAATCGAACCAGCTAAAAATTCAAAAAATTAATCTCGATATTTTATTCCCTCCAAATGACCTAGAGCTGATTCAAATGAGCCTAAATACGGGTAGGTATTTTAATCTTATTCACTGAGGAGGAGTTCCGTAGAACAGCTCCTGACTCCATCATCAGATCACCTCGCTGTCATAATATAGCATTGTCACCGAGAATCTATAAGTAGGTATGCCAAAATTCAACTCAGTCGATTGAGGATAACTGCTTTAAAATTCAGTAGCAAGATTCCACCCGAACAAACATACATAGCAATTTAGCCTAGCTGGCCGAGTGATTACAAGCGCCAATTTTCATTGATTCGCATTAGACTCGCCAAATGGCTGGACGGTAGCACTCGCCTTGCATCAATTCGCCTTCGCTCGCGCTGGCTTAGGCTCGCCCAACATTGTACCTATAGGCAGCATTTAAAAATACTACCGAATCGAGAAACTCTTCCGTTTTTTGAAGTCGATAAAAAAACACACAACAGAATATTCATATACTCTCTTTGTACAATAACAACATATTCAGTATTTAAATATTAAAACCGTTAGTAAAAATCTTGCGTCATCCGCATTATTTTTTAACGTCGACCTTATCTTATGTAGGTACTTAAATTAACATACGTAAACTTAACTGCCATAACAAAACAAAATAGTTTAGTTACATAATTTAAACTTATTATATTACTTACTTGATATTGCGTAGTACGTAAGCGAAGATTTATAAGCGTAAGATTTGTATCAAAGGATTGTGTGATGTTGGTATGGCAATTCTGGTGACGGAGTTTTTAGGACGCCTAAAGGCCTCCGTCATGGCTTAACGTCTTAGAAGCCGGGACCGACAATTTAACGTGCCCTCCGAAGCACGGAAGCGCTCAGTTTAGGCCGAAAACACACTGAGCGTCGAATACGCGTGGTATTCGTACGTGATGCGTAACGCGACGTAAAATGAGCTGCGTATACGATCAGCGTATTCGCACTTGATGCCACTTGCGGTCACCCATCCAAATAGTGCCCGCTCAGACAACGAGTGGAGGGTCGATAGTCGCTTGTCACTGGATTGTCATGGAGCGAGTTTCTCGCATCTTCGAGGCAAAAACTCGCATCATGTAAACGGCGCTGAAACTAATACACGTTGGCGCAGGCTCGCCGAGTGAATGCCAACGTGTGGACAGCATCATGTGCCTTGCCTTGCTATCGCTCTCCTAGCTGGCCGAGTGAAACGCGCCAACTTACATTGGTTTGCATAGACTCGCCAAACATGTGGGCGGTACCTACCACTCGCCTTCCATCAATTTGCCTTCGCTCGCGCTGGCTTAAGGGCGCTACTCACACACCTGCCGCAGGGGCAATCTAGATGGCAATCTAGGTACGTGGCGGTTGTCGCGATATCCGGAGTATCTCTACTCCCGATATCGCGACAACCGCCACGTACCTAGATTGCCACCTAGATTGCCCCTGCGGCAGGTGTGTGAGTAGCGCCCATTAGGTTCGCCCAACATTATAGACAGGCGGCAGAAGCGGCATTACCTGCAAGGTGGCAGTTTTAGTAATCGCGAGCTGTACCTACCTGTACCTACAATTGAACATACGGTGCATAAAAACTTAGGCTCGCTATCTCTTTTGTTTTTGGAAACAACGCAACGCTCTAGTGAGCTTGATCAAGCTAATTAGCTTGACTTTTTCGCCACGCAGAGCGGGGTACAACGCATCTACCTCAGTTTAAAAGATCATCGCCCGCCATACCTACATAATGTGTTTGGTCGCAGTTGGTCACAGTCGCGGGCATTTACGTATAAATATCAGAGATCTCTCGCATTTCTAAAAGAAACGAGTGGTAAGGTCAGTGTGACGTCACTAGTCAGTGAAAGTTGTCAAGTGACAGTGAAATGTCATCGTATGAACTTCTGTCAATGACCTGCCTGTTTAAAATGATTTAATTAAATTAAATAAATATCACCAGAGATTCACGCTAGTATTCTTAAACTAGTAGCGTAGCGTAGTAGCGTTCCAGTATTCGGGTGTCTATTGTATAAGTAGACCGTTCGTCACTTCGCGAAACTAACTAGGAAGCTAGCGGTAGTCAGGGGCAAGTCCATAACGATCGATGAGCAGCTTTCACGAGGTGAAGACGAAAGTAACTCGTGTGACCGGACACAGAGCTAATGCACAGAAGAGATAAGACACACAGACAGACACACATTTAACATAGGAAAATATGAAAACATTGATGAACGATCGTGCCTCTCTATCGCTTGTTCCTCGCTCTCGCTTGCACGCTCGGCTCAGGCGGAACGTGACACTTTTTCAGCGTTCATCGATTTAGACGTTATCGCGTCAAAAAAATAAAAGTGCACATAAATTACCTACCATTAATTAGTAAGCATCACGGTTTTTAAATAAGAATGTTTTTTTCCTTTCTATTTTTGTGTTTTTTTTGTGTGCAAAATTTTTATGTAGGTAATGAAATGAAATAATTTATTTGTAGGTATTCTATCCTTAGCTCAGCCGGTTGGTAGGTAAAGTTGTATCTCGCCTGATCTGCTCTTTGCTCTGTGGCGGTCATCTGTCGACTTTCTCCGCTCTCGCCGGTTGCGCAAGCGCAGCGCTGAGAAATTCGTGTGTGACGAGTTGACGAGCTCTTGAACTCAGTAACGACCACAGACTCACTAGTGTAAGTACTAAGTAACGACATCGCAGCTTCTTTCGTATGAGCAAGTGGCAGGGACGTAGCTATAGCTTTGTTAAGGGGGGGGTCCAAAGGTTCCAATATACCAAAGATCTTTGTTAAGGGGGGGGTCCAAGGGTTCCAAAATACAAAAATTGACTAGGTTTCCTCCAAACTTAATGGGCTAAGGGGGGGGTCCGGACCCCCTAAACCCCCCCCTTATATACGTCCCTGGCAAGTGGCCAACTCTGGTGACGGAGTTTTTAGGCCGTCTAAAGGCCTCCGTCATGGCGTCACCGACACGCAAATCTGCAGCAGAGCAAAAGAAAGGTTTCCTCGGGGCTAATAAGGCCGTTATAGCAGAATCATAATCTGAATTCTTGCAACTAGTGAACGCCCGCGGCTTCGCCCACGTGATCAAATCAAATCAAATGATGCGCAGATCAATCAATCAATCAGTCATTTATTGCAAGATCGTCACTCCACCCGGCGGGAGGGCGTCCTACACTACGTTTGCCGAGGCGTGGTCTCCACTCGAGAACTCGTCTACCCCAGCGGTTGTCAGTTCTTCGGCTGATATGGCCGGCCCACTGCCACTTCAGCTTGCTGATTCTCTGAGCTATGTCGACGACTTTGGTTCTCTGCCGAATAGTCTGATTGCGGATCCTATCCTTCAGAGAAGCTCCGAGCATGGCTCGCTCCATAGCTCGCTGAGCGACTTTGAATCGGTGGACCGGCTGTACTGTGAGTGCCCACGTCTCAGCTCCATAATATGTCATTACGGGTAGAACGCACTTTTTTTATCCCACTGCAACCACTGTACATTTTTCCGGGATAAAAAGTAGCCTATGGTGTCATTCCAGAACCTAAACTAGGTAGGTATCTAATACATTCCAAATTTCATCAAAACGTTCACACACACGGACTTTCGCCTTTATAATATTAGTGGAATAGATTTTTTGCTAAATTAAAGTGTTTGAATTGGGTTAGAGTATGGTGACTCACCGAATGTGGTTCATTGAACTTGATCAAGCTATTACGATTGTTACAGTTAGGTACATACGAGACACGTGCTTTGTAACATTTATTACATACGTGAGCGGAGTCGGGCAGTAGCGGCCTTGACATCGACGTGATACCATTTGTAACACTGCCCATATGATGTCGGTATTATAATGTCCGCACGGCAAAAATTTGAACCGACTGAAGTCGGTTGAACGGGTTTGAACGGACGGACTGAAGACTGAAGTAGGTATTAAAAACATGTGGCTAAATTAAAAATAAAAAAACCGACTTCAATGTAGCTAAGCTGAGCAATTTTCTGCACTCTCGAGGTGCATTTCTGTTCATAACTCCGAAGATCCTCGACAGATCCTCACCAAATTTTTGTGACACCAATCGGAAAGATAAAAACCTTTCAAACAAAAAAATAATTTTCCAAATCGGTCCAGGCGTCTTCGTAATCGGTAAACATACATAAAAAAAAGCACAAAAATAAAAAGATTCCGACGAATTGAGAATCTCCCCCTTTTTTAGCCGACTTTATAAAAAGGAGGAGGTCCTCAATTCGTCGGATTTTTTTATTCTTTTGTTTGATGATGAGATTCCACACTAAGCACATTGCAGAGCACTGGAATGTGCGCGTCTATGTAGTTCGACCTCAAATTAAATTTCAACTACGCTCTTAATTCGGACACAAGTCATAAACTCATTTAATTGTTGTTGTGATTACTTTCAAGAAAGTCGCAAAAATAAGGCCTTTTACTCAAAAACGGCGATCGAAACGGTGAAGGAAAACATCGTAAAAAAACTCGAGACTTATCTTCATACACAGACATAAACTAGGTAAGAGCTGTGGATTTTGTTTGATACTTACTTAAATAAAATAAAAATAAAATAAATCTTATAAACAAAGACCTTATACCTTTTATGTTATAGTATGGTAAAGGGTATGATAGACTACGGGCGGCCTCTCATTAAATTCTCCAATAAACTTGCATCTCAATTATTTGAACGCATCAAAGAGTATTTTTCTCAATTTCTTACAAAAAAAAAACATGTGTTTTTATTAAATTGAAATGGTTACGATGTTTTGTAGAGCTCCCAAGGAATTTCTATACTACGTACCTGGAATGCTGACTGAGACAGAAAACAAGGTCCGCTTGAGAGATAAAACTTGGGCGGCGTGTCTCTTTCTAAAGGGTGACCATAAACTAAACATTCCTAGTCCCTAAGGGGCCTTTTCCATCATTTTCTGATTTACGTGATGTTTCAGGGCATGATTTTTGAATTAAAATACTGATACAATTTTGATCCTTCATTTTGATTCTTGAATCTTGAATCTTGATTCTTGAATCTGAAAACTGAAATTTTGAATCTTGAATCTTTGAAGTGACAGCTGTCAAACTTCAAACGGCCATATCTTGGAAACTACTCGTCCTAGACTCCCCGTTCCCAGTTCAAATGAAAGCTATGACCAAGATCTTCATTTGAAGTGACAGCTGTCAAACTTCAAATGGCCATATCTCGGGAACTACTCGTCCTAGACTCCCCGTTCTCAGTTCAAAATGAAAGCTATGACCAAGATCTTCATTTGAAGTGACAGCTGTCAAACTTCAAACGGCCATATCTTGGAAACTACTCGTCCTAGACTCCCCGTTCAAAGTTCAAATGAAAGCTATGACCAAGATCTTCATTTGAAGTGACAGCTGTCAAACTTCAAATGGCCATATCTCGGGAACTACTCGTCCTAGACTCCCCGTTCTCAGTTCAAATGAAAGCTATGACCAAGATCTTCATTTGAAGTGACACCTGTCAAACTTTAAATGGCCATATCTCGGGAACTACTCGTCCTAGACTCCCCGTTCTCAGTTCAAATGAAAGCTATTGAAGAGATCTTCATTTAAAGTGACAGATGTCAAACTTCAATCAGCCATATCTCGAAATCTACTCATCCTAGACTCTTCCTTTTTAGCTCAAATGAAAGCTATGACCAAGATCTACATTTTCAATAACAGCTGTCAAAATGACATCTGTCATCTGAAATGTAGGTCTTGGTCATAGCTTTCATTTGAACTGAGAACGGGGAGTCTAGGACGAGTAGTTCCCGAGATATGGCCATTTGAAGTTTGACAGCTGTCACTTCAAATGAAGATCTTGGTCATAGCTTTCATTTGAACTGAGAACGGGGAGTCTAGGACAAGTAGTTCCCGAGATATGGCCATTTGAAGTTTGACAGCTGTCACTTCAAATGAAGATCTTGGTCATAGCTTTCATTTGAACTGGGAACGGGGAGTCTAGGACGAGTAGTTCTCGAGATATGGTCATTTGAAGTTTGACAGCTGTCACTTCAAAGATTCAAGATTCAAGATTTCAGATTCAAGGTTCAAAATTCAAGAATCAAGGATCGAAATCCAGGATCGAAATCCAAGATCGAAACCAAGGATCGAAATTAAGGATCGAAATCAAAATCAAGGATCAAAATCAAGGATCTAATTCAAGGATCTCAAATTCAAGGATCGAAACCATGGATCGAAATCAAGCGCTGATTTTGTCGAGCGCGATAAGGTAAAAATATCCTGAAATTTAAATGACATGGGCACACTACTAATCCTACAACGAGTGTGAAAGAGACAAAGCACCCAAGAAAGCCTTCCCAACAAGACCAACAATCCTTATAACCAAGATTAAATGATAATAGATCGTTGTGTAGTCGTGATAAGGTTCAAAATCCTTTGTACATTAAATGTCAGTTAGAACTCCAGTTACGTAGTTTAGAATCTTCTTGAGAGCTCCATTCTAAATGAAAGTACCTATCATGACTTGCGATTTGAATCTTCATTTGAATGTTTTGAAGTTATTTTGAGATATTCAATCGATTACCATTCTGACCGCAACTTTATATTCAAGAAGTTAAAGATTGAATTCAAAATGACTACAGAGTTCCAAACTCGAATTCAAAATTACCAAAGAGTTCCAAACTCGGGCCAGTTTAACTCCTTGGTTTGAGTTTAACCTTTTTGAATTTTAAGCATCGAACACTGGCTGAAAACTAAAAAAAAAAATATTTTTTAGGCTGAGGCCACATTGGTTGAGATTGACGCCCCGTATCAAACACTGGCTGGAAACTATTTCTAGACTAGTGAACGCCCGCGGCTTCGCCCGCGTGGACTACTTTTTTAAATCCCACGGGAACCATACATTTTTCCGGGACAATAAAGCAAACTATGTGTTATTCCAGAACCTAAACTATCCTAATTTCATCAAAATCGGTTAGGTAATTATGGAGATACGTGGTAACAAACATTCACACACACACAAACATACATTCACCTTTATAATATTAGTAGGATATGTTGCAAAAAAAAAAGAAAATTAGCCTAAGGCCACACTTGATCTTATAAATAAACGAAAAAGGACTTGAATATTAGGGCTGATAGCTTCAATATTTCTAAACACACTCTATGTAAAACACATCTTTACTAGGTACCTACCTACCTAAAAGATAACCTTAATTTACATAATAACTTTTACAACTTGGATTATACTTAGACAGGCTAAGTAGACAGGTATAAGCTCTACAATTTCTACGACACAAAAAACATTTACGCCCAAAAGCATTGCATAACATCGGTATGCAGGCGTAATATTTTAAACATGGTCAAAAGCCGGTAGTTGACCTCCACATCCGCTTGGAGCGAACAGGTTGGGCGTAACTTTCGATCACTTTCTAAGATATTTCCGAACACAGTATTTGGTGTGAACTAGAAATGGGCGTAACTTTGCCTAGTCTTAGAAAGCTAACGTGTATGATTATTAGATCATCGTGCATAGCATTTTGAAGTAAAACTTCTTTACGCACGCTTGACTTGGGGTGTAAGCTGGTGAATGCGTGTCGAGAGCGTTACGAAAAGTGTTCGGGCGAGGCGAACGGAAGTTTTACTTCAGTCGTGTGTTCACAAATCCAAATTGTGACCCGATCTATCAAGAACGACAAGATCAACGCCACTAGAAAACTAAAAAAAGTTGCATTTTTATTTTCGGACTTTTATTGTGGAATTGTTGACACAATAATCTTTGATCTAATAGTCTGTTGATCTTATGAACTGTTGATGTAATGAACCGTTGACCTAACAAACAGGTTGATCTAGTCACGTTGAACTCGTGAACGTTGACCTCATGAATTTTGATCAGTATGACACCTTCTGTGATGATGACACCTCTAAAAGTGGAATCAGACGGTTCATTTTTGTTCATTTCCGTCGTTCATTTTGCATATCTCACTAAACATAAAATGAAAGAAGTGTCATAGAAAACCCCAGCATTCATTCGAGTGATTCCACCTTAAGCACACCCCGGACACTCGACAAAACCTATATACAAAAGCGGCGTCTAACTACCTATTTACACAGACACTACACAATGTCATTTTTGTACACGCGCAATTTGTGCGTGAAGTAAGGTTGTCACCGCATGAATAATTATTGTACACTGTGGTCTCGGTCTCGTCGTCGTGTCTGCGCGCGTGGCGCGTCCCTAGCTCAAAGCCCGCCTAGCCAGCCCAAAGTCAGTCGCGTGATGAGGAAGCCCCGATTGGTGGGGAGGGGACAGTGGCCATTCTATACGTAGTATTATTATCTATTCCATGCCAGCAAGCTACACTACGCCACGAATTCATAAGTCCCACCTGCAGTGAGATATTGCGAGTCCCACGTGTGGTAACAACCGGAAGAGAGCAATTGTAAAGCACAGCAAGTGCGAACTGCAAAGTGATTGTGAACCATTGTGTGGGACAATGGTTCACTGTGTCGGCCATTGTCTGACTTTGAAATCTTTGGACCACTCGCAGACTGCATGATTTTCTGTCGGCCGATAGTTTGGTCGGGTTGGGCTGTTACTTTGATTATATTCCTTACTAGCGGACGCCCGCGTGAACTACTATTTTCTTATCCTACGGGAACCGTGCATTTGTATGAATCATATCAACCATATCATTAAAATATTATAAATGAAAATGTTACTTATGTAGAAAAGCCATAAAGACTTACTTCTCAAGATAAGGCCTTTCTACATGACGGCATATTGTAATTCAGCTTCAGTTGATCTAATGTTCCGAATTCAGTTTCCACCAACATAAGTGAAACACAACATAACTGAGCTACGAAAATCGGTACGATGTTATCGTTTTTAGCTTTGAGAGAAATCCCCTGAATCGTTGTAGTGTGCGCATCTGCTTCTTCATACAATCGTTATAGCCACGAGTGCGCACGTATTTTGATAATTCACACTTTTTTGAATAAACTACAAACATAGAAAGTTTTCAAGACAGTTTTGTCATTGGTAATCCACCCAAACCAAATATTATCATTACCCGTAACACTGATTGAGAGCTCTAGCTCTCTAGCTAGCTAGCTAGTTCAGTCTACTGAACTATCGGCCGATTAAAAGTCTGCAATCTGCGAAGGGTCTATTAAGATTGAAGTTGCATTCTGTTTAAACTGGGACAGTTTTTCACTAGGTAAGTATTTTATATGTGTCCGACTTTGAAATTATAAAAACTAATAAATCAGCGTTTAAAGTGGGACATTATTTTAATTTTGTTATTGTATCTAAAATGAAAATTAAACTTAAACAGGTACTAACTTAATAAAAACGCCAAACGCGGCGATCGGATTTTTTTAGAAATTACATAGGTACTACATTTTTGAGTCTGCATCTACCGTAATTTTTAAAATTTAATTTGGGAACATTGCGTCAGTATCGCATCAGTTGCTGCAACGCGCAATTCCGATGCAGAATCGCAAACAGGCGATTTGATTCTGCGATCGATTGCAGAGTGTCGCCAAAACGCGATACAGCATCGATGAAGTCGCAAATTCGCCGATCGCCGACGCTGAAAGTAGCATGTCTGCACAGGCCCTTAGGTCTTCTAGTCTAGAATGTACAGTAAAACTAGAAAAATATTACGTTTCGGAAAACATCAGAAACAATCGCATAAAATTACAAAAACGATTGACGAAGTCATTAAGAAATGAAAATTAGGTAGGTACTCATAATTTCAACTTTATCGCAAACAAATAAAATATCAATGACATTTTTAAGAAAAGCAAATTATTTTTGCGCCGTGCGAGCTGCGCTGATAACGACGTGCACTTCTGTCGCATTCCGTTTTGTGGAATCATACATTGCTGTCGGACATATTCGGAAATCACGAAAATAACCGATGTCGATTATAAAGCTTGAAGTACCTACTGTAGGTAAACGTATCTATATGCACATACATTAGTGACAGACAGACAATTAGTGCCAGTCCGCACTTTCTCCTACATCCGAGATATTTACATACAAATTGTTCATGTCTGTTATGTTATGTCATATGCAGGTGAGGAATGTAGGCTACCCTTCCTTAGCGCCGCGCAGTCGGGTAAAAATCCAAATATTATGTCGAGAAAGCATTTTTCATAACAAGCTTTTAAGGTGAACGCACACTCATCCGCTCCAAACGCGTCGAACGAATCGAAAACGAATTTTAGATTTTTTCTATGAAATCGTATGAAACGTCGCACTGCTTGCAGATCTGCTTGCGTCGATTTGATCTAATCTCGCAAACCAGTTGCGAGGTTTCATACGATTTCATAAAAGAATTCAAAAATTACTTAGTTTCGGTCGATTCGTTGGGCGCGTTCGGCTCCGATATTATGCGTTCACCTTAGTAGGAAACTGCGGAACTATGTAAAAACAAAAACGACATTCCGTGCCGATTTTCGTAGTTCAGTTTAAGTTGGTCAAATGTCCCGAATTCAGTAACCACCAAGATAAGCTGAACTACGTAAAATGTAAATTGGCACGATATGATAGATTTAGTTTTGGGATTAGAAATGAGCCCAAAAATTTCTTCCAAAAAAGCTATCAAAAAGCAGAAACAGGGTACGAACATTTTTGTATGGAGCCTGGCATACCTACTGTCGGCCATTTTGAAAAAAACTCGATTTTGCTGCCAGTGATGAAACATGTGTCAATCGATAGGGGAAGTGATTACAAACAAAATATATTCAGTAATAAAATCTCGTAATCTTTATACTTTCCGAGATATTTGAGTTTGAAAATGTAAAAATTAAAACTTTAAAATGCTAATTATGCTGCCAATAATAACCGGTAGGTATTTGAATATGTCTACTGTGACTGGGGATAAAATCGTGAGCCAATTTCGTTTATTTTTTAGGTATTTTTTTTTTTTATTTGAAATTATATTTTTTAAACACAGTTTATTTCATCATTTTGTGCTAAATAGTACCTAGGTAGAAAATGAATGATGAAATAAACTGTGTTCAAAAAATACAGGGTGAATTTTTGAGACGGGGCAGTAAGGGCCTTATCCGTTGTAGCTACAGGAAAACGTTCTTAGAAGATTATCCTTAACTTTGAAGATATTTCGACTTGCATTCACAGATTTTGGAATAAATGTACAGTCACCGAAAAAAATGGGTAATCTACACAAAAACTTTTTTTGATGACAATCGATTGTTTCATATAAGGATTAAAAAGCTTTATCGGAACAACTAAGGTTAGAGTACTAGAAAAGACAGAAATTGCAAAAAACTTTGACTAAACATTTCGTAAAAATCATTTTGTCATTTGTCATCATTTTTCATCTATTGTCGAAATATCTTCAAAAGTTAAGGATAGTCTCGTAAAAACGTTTTTCTGAAGCTACAACGGTTAAGGTAGCTGCCCTTACTGTTCCTTCTCAAAAATGCATTTTAACAATTTCTGACTTTTCTAGTACTCTAACCTCAGTTGGTCACATAGAGTCATTTAATCCTTATTTTTAACAGGATCGTTTGGCATCAAAAAAAGTTTTTGTGTAGAATACCCATTTTTTTCGGTGACTGTACATTTTTTCCAAAATCTGTGAATGCAAGTCAAAATATCTTCAAAAGTTAAGGATAGTCTCTTGAGAACGTTTTCCTGTAACTACAACGGTTAAGGTAGCCCTTACTACCCCGTCCCAAAAATACATTTTAGCGTTATCTGACTTTTCTAATACTCTAATCTCAATTGGTCCGCTAGAGCCTTTTAATCCTTATGTGAAATAGGATCGATTGGCATCAAAAAAAGTTTTTGTGTAAACTGGCCATTTTCTCGCTGACTGTACATTTTTTTTTAAATCTGTGAATGCAGGTCGAAATATCTTCAAAAGTTAAGGATAGTCTCATAAGGACGTTTTCCTGTAGCTACAACGGTTAAGGTAGCTGCCCTTACTGCCCCGTCTCAAAAATTCACCCTGTATAATGTAAAAAAAAATTTTTACCTAAAAATTAAACGAAATTGGCTCACGATTTTATCCCCAGTCACAGTAGACATATTCAAATACCTACCGGTTATTATTGGCAGCATAATTAGCATTTTCAAGTTTTAATTTTTACATTTTCAAACTCAAATATCTCGGAAAGTATAAAGATTACGAGATTTTATTACTGAATATATTTTGTTTGTAATCACTTCCCCTATCGATTGACACATGTTTCATCACCTGCTGCAAGATCGAGGTTTTTTCAAAATGGCGGAAGAGTAAGTATGCCAAAATGTTCGTTCTTCAACAAATCCGACAGCTAGTTCGTGAGATTAGCGCGTTCAAACAAACAACAAACAAACTCTTACGTATAAATAGACAATAATTTTCTGTGGATTATCTAGCTTAAATATAATGTCACGATAATTTCACAGTGAACAAGGTAATTTTGTCGCGTGCGCATTTAGTGCGCAGTCATTGCGTCGGATTGCCGTTAAATTGTCACTTTGTTTGTCAATTGACAGAACAAACAGCGTGACCGCACGATTTTATACACTACAGCTGTACCCCGCAATAAAAATTAAAAACACAAACTTTTTTTTGTTATTTACATAGATGTTTGGGACCAGAAACCCTTTTTTTTATCACAATCATCCGTTTCGTTTAACGTTTGAAATTCCGTCGCGTATAATGTGTTGCTATTACGTCACGTTTTGGCGTACAACCACAGAATAAAGTACTGACCGAATTTCGGTCGGGCGTAAGTTCGGTGGCAACTTACTCTATAAAAGCTATAATAGAGTAAGTTGTCGCCGAACTTACGCTCGACCGAAATTCGGTTAGTACTTTATTCTGTGGTTGTACCTACGCCAAAACGTGACGTAATTTCGGCAAATGTGTTGGTAATTTAAATCAGGCGTAATCACGCCGAAGTTCGGTTGCGTATTTTCCGCATAGCATACTTATGCACTAGATTTTACTAAAACATAAAACAACAGACGATCCTACTTATCCTATCCTCTAATTTTCCTAATCCCATCCTAATCCAATCCTAGTTCCCGATCCTAATTCGCGATCTACTTTTCATTTACCTTGTTTCTCTAATTTTATGACGAAAATAATAGCACATGCACAAAAAGTGCAAAGCCAAAAAAAAAAGACGATTCTACTTTGTTTGTGATTCTAGTTTTTTTCCATGTTTTAGCTGGTTTTAGCCATTTCTTAAAACGCCCATGAAATTATAAATTTAAATGATTAAATACCTATCAAAATGAATTTAACTTTCCTAAATCAATAAAATGAATAAATATTCATCGGTTTCTTCTCTAAAAGCAAATGATTGAAAGCCGTGCCACATAGATACGAAACTTATTCAAATAGGCGCTAAGTAGGTCTTATTTAGCATGCTAATACAATAGAATTCCTGAGGTAAAACCTAGGCTAAGATCTAGACTTTGAATTAAAAAAAAAACAATTGCAATAGGTACTAATTTAAATTTTAGAAATTCGAGTTATCGAGAAAAAAAATCTTCCAGTCTTATTGTAGAAGTTCAGTAGATCGTAATATCGTAAGAATCTTCGAAGATGTTTAAAGGTTAGTTAGTGGCACGTCCTTGAAATATAGCTAGGTACCTACAGACATTTGTTAGAAAATCTTCTTTGAATTCCATCGTCTTTTAAAAAACTTAAAACCATTGTTAGATAATAAATAAAACCGAGTAAGTACTTAGAAACCCCTGAGAGAAAATTAATTTTGTATTTGTCCGTAGTAAATTGTCCCAGAAAAAACTATCTACAGCTTGGACTCGAATCCACGACCTTCAGATCCAAAGTAGAGGAAATACTTATCTCTCTTCACACGGCTGAGAAATTTATAGGTAAGTATGTACTAATAATATAGCGGAAGAGTTTGTTTTTACCCGGCTGACTGTCAAGTCACAGGGTTATGTAGATCGCGCGTTTCTATTTTGTTTAATCGTTTGAACATCGCGCTAATCTCAATAACTTGCTGTCGTATTTTAAATAATATTTCTGAATTTTGATAGGTAGCTAAACTCTTGAGAAAGGTTAAAGGCTATTTTCCATCATCATCATCATCACCGCAGCGAGGGCGCTGCTAGTAAAATTATGTTCGCATTGACACAGTCAAGGTGAAGGGAACGTGAGAAAGCCAGTTAGTAGTCTAACTAATAGACGGGCTTGCAACCTGTCACGTTGAATACTTGCAAAATTGGACGTGTACCTGACTACCCTCTAAAATATTATCAAAAACTCAAAATGTCTGTAAGTATGTTTTGTCTTCTCAAAAAAGTAAGAATTGAACACTCTTATTAAGTAAGTCCCTAGTTTATTTTTTTCATATAAAAGGGTCAAAAGTTAGTTTTTTTGGCTGAGTTTATGTGCTTTCATAATAGTAATTTTTTGAAGATAGATGCGTAATTTTTCGATGATTCTTATTAATAGGGATGTACTCAATCCTTGTCGCTATTTAATTTATTTTACAAGCTTTTTGTCGTTACCAATTGACACAAATATCAAAATGTCGAAATAATTCTGGTCAATTTATTAGAACGATATTTTAATAAATTGACTCTACCTATTGCTAAAGTTTTCTTTTAAAATAAGTATATGGTATGTAGGTACATAAATACTTTTATGAGCTTTCAATTAAACTTTCAAGTTTTAAATTAAAGTGAAAATAAATAATGAGTAGGTAAGTTTCAAACTAGATTCAAAATAGGTAATAACTTTTTAAAGTTTATTTTTGAAAGAGCTTCCCACACAAAAGTAGGCCAACAAAATTTCTCGAAGCTTTTATATGCATTCTAAATTAATTCTATTATGTAATTTCTAAATTCAAGATTCTTACCGTCATTTTCAAAAATAATATCCAATCAGCGATCACAACACCAAATGTCAATTAATAAAACACCTGTCACTGTCACTATGAACTGTCACGGTGACAGCTCATTTTTTTTTAATTTCGGCGACTAAAGCCGGGGAGATGTGAGATGCTACTGACGAGGCGAGATCTTGAACTAAGAAAGTGGGGTGCAGTCCCCATATGTATTGAGAAATATAGCCTTTTCTCATGAATACACTCTATTAGCTACCTTCTTGTATTACAATAAGGTTGGGTTTGTTGTGACTTTACGAGCTTTGTTTTCATTGACACTATGGGTAGTAGGGAGACCATAATTACGTGATTAGTAATGTGGGTTAGTTTTGTATATTAATGAAGTAATGTCCTAGGTTGGTCATAATATTTAAGTTTAATTGTTTGACGAACGAACGTAATAAAATTAGGATAAGGATAATTCTTTGATTAGTTTAGTTTAAAAATTGACTTCAGTGGCGAACGCCCGTCTGAAACATAGAAGATTGTGGGTTTGATTCCCGCCGCGTGGCAAATGTTTGTATGATCTGCAAGTATTTGTCTTGGGTCTGGGTGTTTTTCTATGTAAGTATTATTATGATAATATATTTACAAGAAAAGTAGGTATAAGTAGTAGGTAGGTACCTATATCAGTCATGCAGTCATGTTTAACACAAGCTCGCTTACCTTAGGGCTAGATGATGCTGTGTGAAATGTCCAGCATTATTTATTAACTTTGTTTTGTATATCAAGGATAGTCGATTCAAATCCAAAAAACCGTTCCAAAGCTTTATTTAAAGTATTTATAAAGTGCCAAATAGGTAAGTAGCACATTTCACCGAAACTCTGGCTTTAGATCGGTTTGATCAATGCGGGTTCACAATCCTGTCGGTATTGAACATTTTGATAAGAATTTTTATTTTCGATAATTTCATTCCAATCTAAGTAAGTTTTTGATTTCATTCAGAAATCATTACAATTTGATATAACATTTTCATTTTGTATTGTAAATTGATTTTCATGTTTTGCGCAACAAAGATGGCGCGTGTCGAACTGACACGCGACCGCTCACAATTTCTTCTCATTTGAAACGCTTTTATGGATATTTTACGGCCTAAATATTATAATGTTTAATACATTTAATATAACTGAATAAAAAATGTACAGTCAGCGTCATCAATCGGTATCCCCCTATTGATTTTAACAAGGACCCTTTTCATTTCAACTTTGGATTTCAGTCGGATTTGCTAGTATACTTATGGATATCTTATTTCGCTCGAGTTCCTATACTAGCAAATCCAACTGAAATCCAAAGTTGAAATGAAAAGGGTCCTTGTTAAAATCAATAGGGGGATACCGATTGATGACGCTGACTGTACCTATTTGAACCTCTGCCTATCCTGTAATAATTAATTCTATCTTCAAATAATCTTATATGCTTCAAAGTCTGACACCTGAATACTGAAACGCTACTTAGTTTAAGTGGTGCTTATCATTAACATGAAGTGTCATTAACTGTCATTTTTGTCTACGATTCTGAAGAGAATGTCTTTTTTTTTCTCATTTCGTTATTTTGCTTTGTTGTATTTTTTTTCTTTTATTTCTTTCTTAAATAGATAAGTACGTCTCAAATATTTAAGTAGTGTTTCTGTATTCGTGCATGAGAGATTGTGTTACACGTAAAATCCTTACTAATCAAAAATCATGGTGCAATTAGTCGAACCGTTCCCATACAAGCAAACTTCAGCCTTCATGCAAATCAATAAGGGTTATATTCCCCCACACCTGCTCTCCGCAAACAGGATTCCGTGAAATTTTCTCTTTATTCGCGAGGTGTGTTCCGGATGTCGTCGCTAATGGTGGGAAGTGGCGTCACACGCTACTCTGTGGCTGATTCAATACTCATTAAAGAGCCGTGTTAGCCGAGTGGTTAGTGTAGGTCGCGTCACGTAGTAAGAACGCTGGAAGACAGTGGAGGGGGCAATGATCTTCTTTATAAACTAAGGTAGATGCGTTGCACCCCGCTCTGCGTGGCGAACAAAACTCAAGCTAATTAGCTTGAGTCAATTCAGTCGCACTCTGTCTTGTTCCGATGTTACACGCATTACACACAGCACGCACATAATTTATCTTTCTTTCTGATAATATCTCTGCTATCTTTTAGTTTTCTTGAAAAATATGCGCATTAATACGAGCTGTAAACGGCTAGCGAAGCCGGGGCGGGCAGCTAGTATATAAATAAACAATGATGGATATTTCACACAGCAGCATCTAGCCAGCGCGCTTAAAAAGGTCGCTATAGCAGAATCAATCAGAATAATTAACATCAGGCGAGTTGGTGGCCAAACATAGATCTATTTTATATAAAAAAAAAAAAAAAAAAAAAAACTTTTCACTCTCAGTCAGTGAAAAGAAACGGCAATAGTTCAATTCCTATTGTGATTCTGTTATAGCGACCTTTTTTAGCCCGCAGAGCAGAGCTTCTGTTATGGGAATTACATGACTCATATATTACTTACACTTCTTACAAAGGATCTTGGCATTCGTGAAGTTAGCCGTTTCGATGCGCAGTGCAACTTTTCATACAAAATTTTCTACTGCGCAGCGAAAAGCATAACTTCACGAATGCCTTGTGACAACTGTCTATACCTTAGTTAACTGTATGTCCTTATTTTCGTAAATGCATACAGATTAATAATTAAAAAAACACCCAGCCCCAGAGGATTTCTTCACGATGTTTTCCTTCACCGTTTAAAGCTCATGACATAAATAAGGTAAATCAATCTAACTAAGGTTTGTTAAGTCGAAGATACTTAGGTACCTACACTTAACTAACATTTATCTCTCTCTACAGCTTCTTTTAATTTTTCCATCCAAAGGTTGCCTGGAAGAAATCGATCTCAGCGATAAGGCCGCCCATTGAACTAATTAAGACTATATTATTCTGTTGTTTTATTAGGGTTCCGTACCTTAAAAGGTAAAAAAGGAACCCTTATAAGATCACTTTCTTGTCCGTCTGTCTGTCTGTCTGTCTGTCTGTCTGTCCGTCTGTCCGTGTGTCACCATCGATTATCTCAGGAACGGGTAGAGCTAGCAAGTTGAAATTTATACCATATACTAAGGTCTATAGTCCCTATTGTGAGTATAAAAATCAAGGTCCTGAGTCAACACTATAAAAAGATATAGGCAAATTTAGGTTTTCGTGAAAACTTGTGAGTACCAAAACTTACCTTAATTATCAACTTTTTTTATTTTTCGGAATTTTTCCTTTACTTGTGCTGGAAGACCTTGCTTGTAACCAAAATTGACAATTCTAGGTCAACCGGAAGTACCCTAGAGGTTTTGGGTCGAAAACCTAAATGGTAGTTCCCGTTGACCTAGAATAACGAAATTTGGCAAAAAGCAAGGTCTTATAGCACAAATAAAGGAAAAATTCCAAAAAGTTAAAAAAGTTGAAAATTAAAGGGTGTTCCCATACATACATAGTTGACGCCAATTAAAATTGTCCTCCGAGTTGTATGGGCGCTCATACAATTAAGCGGACTAGCTTAATTGGCGCCATGGCTAGGTACGGAACCCTCGGCGTACGAGTTCGACTCGCACTTGACCGGTTTTTTTACTTTTCTTTGTGTACAGTAAAGTGTTCCTTCATTCGTTCATTACATTTTAACATTATTTTTTGAACGAAAAGAGCGCGTTGAAGTCTTTTGTACGAAAAAAATAAAAATTGGGGATTGTATATTTAAAAGCAAGTCAGATTTCTTTAGCATGATTTTACAATACTTATATGAGATAGCTAGAGACACGTTAACATTACAATAATAAATAAATAAAATAAGTACATACTTAAATAAAATAAATACCTACTTAAAAAAAATAAGTTAAACTAAACAGAGAATACTTAGTTTATTATAGAGAGTAATTTGTAATTATAAATAAGTAAGTTTTATAAATTGTCAGGGAAATAAAGGCTTAATAAATAATATAAGTTTTATAAATAGTTGAGAAGAAATAAATATTCATCAGCAAATCTATAAAATTAACTTTTATAGCGATGCGCAGTCAAAAGAAATCGTGTTATCGAAATGTATCTTCATCTGAATCGTTTTTTGAATTAAATTACAAACATACCTACTAGTCTTGTACCTAGGTAGTTCCCATAACACAAGCTCTGCTTACTTTGGGGCTAGATGATGTTGTATGAAATGTCCAGCATTAATAAGTATTTTATTTATTTTTTGTTGGAACAGGAACGATACAAAAAACAATGAAAATGTACCTAATAAAGAAGTAAATGTCAAATATCTTTACCACAGTAATCAAAACCACGGATAAAATATTGAAGCTGGCTTAAAATATTTCCATGGAGTATTTGCATAACCGACCTTTTCGTCAGTAATACATTATCTGTGTCCGTGCGAAAGTGATTTCCGAACGTGTTTGAATATTTTGAATTTGGAACGGGCGCGCCGTTTTGTGCCAGTTCAAGTGTTTGAGCGTTTCTCTTTGTTTTGTTATTACGTCCATTACACAAGGTAATATTTACCATAACAATTTTATTCCCCATTTCCTCAAAGACTAGTGTCCGAATACTTTATTTTAGTTTAGTTTAGTGAAACGCTACTTAAATATTTTTGAACGTTCTTACTTTTCGGAATCGTATTAAAAAATGACAGTTAATGGCAATGATAAGCACCACTTAAACTAAGTAGCGTCTCAGTATTCGGGTGTGAATGTGGTAAAAAATGTATACCTACTTAAACAGGCTGTAAGTCCAAATACCCAGGTCTAGGAAAGGTAGTCAGAGGCAAATCCAAACATATCAGTATTCTTGTGAAGCGCGTATAAGTAGTTTTGAAACCAAAACTCCACGTTTTTTTTAACTCTAAAAATTATTTTACTTAGGTACCTAATTAGATCGAATTAGTTGACTTTCTATCTCTAATCATAAATTATTATCGATCGAGCGAGCGAAGCGAGCGAAGATCTTAGTGGCAAGTTAGGCGATTTTGCTTTGTATGTTTGTATGTTTGTATATTTGTATGTTTGTATGTTTCATTTTTATGTTCTCGCATAACTATCGAACCGCTTATCCAATCTGTATGAAACTTGATAGGTCAATAGGTTGTGCTATGGAAATTTGCCGTGGAGCGTATGAGCGTAATCGATGAAGGGGTTGTAAAGATATGGGGTTCCCAAGGGGGTAAATTTTTTTTAAAGTTACCCAAATATATTGAGTGGGGTGTCATATGAAAGTACTCAATGTATACATTCCAAAATAGTTTTTAGTTTTCTTCTAGGCTCTATAGTTTTTGAAATACAGTGAAAAATAAAAATGATGAAAACCAATTAACGGAAGTATGGAGAGAGCTCCCGTTTCATAGAGTTTCGATGTATTCGTAGGTCTGGTTAACCGAGAAAGAGTGTGACATCGTTGTGGTTTGGTTTGCAATGATTTTAGTTGCTACTTGATATTTTTTCTTGATAAAGATTGAAAATAAAAGCCGTGTTGGCCGAGTGGAAGAGTGCTCGACTATCGATTCCATGGTCGTAAGTTCGAATCCTGGCCGTGCTCATCAATGGATTTGTCGTTTCCAAAAAATTTAAATGCGTATTAACACGAGCTCTAACCGGTGAAAGAAAACATCGTGAGGAAACCAGTTCTTTCTAATAGCGGCGATGGGCTTGCAACCTGTCATGTTCCTACCTAACTTGTGTGTTTAACAGTTAACTAATAAAGTTAGAGGAGAGGGGGAGGGGGAGGGGGAGGGGGAGGGAGAGGGGGAGGGAGAGGGAATTGATTTTCTCATAAATTTTGTATTGAACTGCTATTTTAATAATTTCTCGAACTATGAGGCCTTCCCTGAGGCGCGGTACGAAGTTCGCGGGGTCAACTATTGAATATAAACACGACACGACTTAATGTATTGCATGCATGCCTATAATCTTTACTATACTGAGGTAGCGCATTAGATATCATTGTGTGGTAAACACTACAAGGTGCACTTAACGTAGGTATGGGGTAGTGAGAAACAAGTCCAAATCTAGGCTATCAACGCACCGGTGCGCGAGATCTCAGTTCGGGGCGAACTACTAGTTTACTTTAATTCGATCTGCTAAGTACCTATATAAAACTATCACACACATAAAATAAAAAGTACTTATCGAAATAAAATTATGACATCCTTTGTAAAGTCCTGATTCTAGTTCCGTTTCCGAATGACGGCGAATTCCGCGCCATTCTGTAACAACAAGGAGATGACATCACGCCACCATGTTTTTTAAATGGACAGAGTCGAAAGCTCGCATCCGTATACTTTCCAATATTAGGAATTTAATATTCCACCCAGTTTCTGATATTTTAATTTACTTATATTTGAATTAATTTGTTTATTATATTTAATCTGAAATTGCCGCCAAATAAGTTATGTCGTAGGAGTAGTGTCTTCAATTTTATTTTATTTTTCACACTGAATTATGTACTTACTTTGTTTTAATTTTAATTTTAATACCTACGCGACAGGCAAGCTAATCGCCTCATAATAAAATGAATAAATAATTAAATAAATATTGGTGGACACTTTCACACAGCGCTATCTAACCCCAAACTAAGCAAAGCTTGTACTATGTATGGAAATAATGAATAATAACCCTTTCATTATTATTAGAAGCTGATGAAATTACCTATGTAAGTATATTTTTTCCAATGATATAAGTAATTATTACATAAATAATTTAAACTAGATACTACATAATTATAATAATTTACTAGACACATTAGAATTTATCTATCTATCTATAAGGATGATATGATAACAAACGATCTTTAGATAGCTCCGACAGTTGGATCTTGTATCTATTGAAATTAATTTCATTATACAAGTTTACGGAAAATTGTCTATATGAATGCCATAACAATAATAGTTTCCGCTTTCTACAAACGATGCTCAGCCAATAATGGCGACACACATTCGGTTGACGACATTTCGTCCCGTCATGTCAGCGTGACGTAACGTGGACATTCCATATTCTGACATAACCATGTCAAAGTCAATACAAAGGTGCATTATCATTGGATCAGAGCCACTTGCATTCTTCAGTAGCTCTATCTATAGTTTATAACCTTCCTCAACAGTTCTATCAAATGCAGAAAGAATTGTTCAAATCCGAACGGTATATAATATAGTTCCTGAGATTAGAGCTTTCAAACAAACAAACGTTTGTTTGTTAACAAATAAATACAAACAAACAAACACACTTTCGTTTCATCTAAGCACACGGGACGTACCTACTCTAGTGCCTGGGAGATTGTTGATGTGGATTTGAATCTCATCAAAATTAAATCAAAAAATAGAAAGTTCACATAATCTAGATGACTGTGGTCCCTAGGCCACTTGTAGGCCTCACAATGCCCAAGTTTCAAATGATCTAGCAACTCTGGCTGGACCCTAGGCATATAGGCCTCACAGTTCACAGTGACCAAGCTCGTACAATCTATCGTCCAAGTCTGATCCTTAGGCAGCGTATAGACCCCACAGTAATTCTTTCTGAAGATCATTTATATAGGAACTCTGATCCCTAGTGTTCCTAGGACCCGCAGTGAGTTTCTCTGAAGGCCGCGCTGAGACAGGTCACACTTTCACTCGGAGAGAACGCTACGCGCACCACGCGCTTGGAGGCTGACGGACATTCTAGCTAAAGGTCAACGCACTATCATTCATGAATTAGTGTAGTACCTATCAGAACTAGTGGCTCGATGAGACCTCGCGAGTCTATATTTGTAAAGCTTAAAACAGAACATTTATGATGAGAAGATGGTCCCAGGTGCTCCATCAATCCCTACCTAGTAGTTAAAGGGATTCCACTGGTAGAAATCTAAAAGTGAGCAATTTACTTCAAATTGAGGAGCTATTCTGCTCAACACGCTGAAGATCCTCATCAGATCTTCAGTTACTACCTTTCAAATAAAAATATTACCATCAAAATCGGATGTCCTTAGGCGGAGATATCCAGAAAATGGTTTTTGACCAAAAAATATAAAATTATCGAACCAGTTCACAAAATTTCACGAGAATTGGTTGAGAAATGCGACCTGTAGAGATCATACAGACAGACAAACAGACAGACGGACATACATCCGGCGGACAAACAAAAGCATTTTTGTCCAACGTGAACTGCTCGCTTCGCTCGCTCGGTCAATAAAGATGTAAAAGGCCTAAGTTTACTCTAGTAAAGGTATGATCAGACGGTTCATTTTTTGTTCATTTGCGTCTTTCATTTTGCATTGCAGAAAACCAAAACAAACGTAAAAAACCAAGCATTTATTAGAGTGAGCTTTCACCTGAGTGAACTAAGGTTGGATCAGACGATCCAACCTTAGTATTATTTTGAAAAACATCAGCCAATCGGGACAGTCCTCCTCCTTCCGAACGCACAGTCCCCCCAGCCCCGCTGTGACGCAAGCGCCAGTAAGCGAGGAATGCGGCATCCGTAACCACACGCAAGTTCACGCTCAAATACCACAGAGCTTTTCTTATGTTACGAAACCAGCTGACCCGCCAGCAAATAAAATTTGACATCAACAATTGCACAATTATCGCGCAGCTTTCGTGCGATCGATCGCTAAAAAAATGGTATCACGTACGAGATCGATTGCTAATACGGTATTATCAATCGATCTCGTACGTGATACCATTTTTTTGACGTTATGCATTTTGTAGGCCAAAGAGCGATGATTCCTAAAAATTGGAGTGTAATAACCACTACCTATAGGTTTCGTTCAGTTTCCTAATCTATGAGGCATTTTGTTTCCTAATCTATGATGTCCAATGATTCTGCTAGGACCTTTTAAAGCCCGCTGATGTGCGAGGTTTCATACGATTTCATACAAATAATTCTAAAATTCGATTCGTTCGGCGCGTTCGGCGCGGATAGGTGTGCGGTCACCTTTAGTCATCTTCAAAGAATTTAAAACGTCTTAAATTCTGAGTGAATGTCTACCGCGCCTCGGGGATACGTGATCATATTGCATTTTTACAAACCAGTTCTGTTTTCTATTTGACTTTCAACTTGAAAGTTTTCGACCAGTTTTTTTAGAAATTAATGTATTCATAGTACCCCGACCTAAAATTAACACATTTATGCAACTTTAAATGTCTATCTTAGCATTATTAAAATAGAGATGAATTTTGAATGCGTTCGGCCTAGGCGCTAACGACAGTTGCGCGCTTCGAAACACGACAAAAATGCAGTTTTTTGGAGATTTCACATCACTATAACAACCAATCGAAAAGTAATTGGGCATTATGTGAATTATTGAAATAGCTACTTATTTGGTGTAATCCAAAAACATAAATAACATCAACTAAGTAGGTAGGTACCTACCTATAAGTATATGAAAGAAGATGAAGATTTATCATATTTTTAGTGATTTTTTCGTTGATCTAAGATCAAAGCGTCATTCAATAAAAATATTAAATGGGGAAATCGAAGATAAATAATCTTGTAATGTTGAGCCACCTATGGATCGTTGCAAACGATCTATAGGTACCTAGCTCAACAGATCCAAGCCACTGCCAGTCGGAAGCGTGCCCAAGACACTGGCAGCATTGCCGTGCTGGATTATGCTGATCCGTTGATTAATTTCATTAATTTAGAACATTTTTTTAAAATTTATTTATTTATTCACATGATTAATTTACTTATTTGTAGGCCAAAGGTTCCGAAACCGAGTTCTTAAACGAGGTCAATCTTTTTATATCTGTTTGTGGTCGGAGGAGCAGCGGCGCGGAAGACGGGACAGGAGATACACGGAGACGCGTGTTGAGAAACACTATAAGTTATGAGCAAGTGGCCAACTCTGGTGACGGAGTTCTTAGGCCGCCTAAAAGCCTCCGTTATGATTGAATGACTTAGAAAAGGCTAAAAAAATTAAAAAAAAACGATGTTATAAGCTGAGCAATTTTTCTGTTCATAACTCCGAAGATCCTCGACAGATCCTCACCAAATTTTTGTAGCACCAATCGGAAAGAAACCTTTCAAATAAAAAAAGAATTTTCCAAATCGGTCCAGGCGTCTGGCAAATGCTGGGTAAAATGTCTAAAAATATAGGTATTTAATAAAAAAAATCGAAAAGTTACATAAATATAAATATTAACAACCCTTAAAATATTTATCGTCGCGACTCCACAGGTCGCTACTTGTTGCGCGCCGGTGCGCCCGCCACCCTTCATCAACGCCGCGATTAGTGCACTAGCGGAGCGGGTAGTGGAGCGGGTAGCGGAGCGAGCATCGCAACAAGCATTTTAGAACAGGGATCATCCTATAGAATTTAGTACCTCGACTTTCGACCCGATGGTCCTGGGTTCGAATCCTTGCACTTCATCTAAGGATTTTGCATTCCAAAAAATTTATTTGCACAGTAACACGCGAGCTCTAAACGGCGAAGGAAAATATCGTGAGGAAACCCGCGGCTTAGTCAGCACCACACGTATTGATTCCTGTGGATATGATCGGTTACACTGAGAAGATGGTTCAGGTGCTGGGCAAGCCTTCTCCATCTCAACAATGTCCCAGGCACTAGTGTCCCGTTAAGTGTAGGCAAAGATTGCCTCCTGACACTATAAATCATCTTGTAAAAGATGTAAAGGCCGAAGTTTTTCATACGAACATAGGACCTACCATTTTGCCCGCTTACCGCACTTCGCTCCTCTTTCCGCTACCCGCTCCATTCCTCTCTCCGCTACCCGCTCCGCTGCCCGCTCCGCTCGTCCCTCACCCGCAGTCGGCTCCACTCATGCGTGTCCCTCGGGCGGGCCACGCTCAGTATCCCTGTGACCTGCCACCGCCCGTGCATCAACATTAACTTGGTGTTGGTTTAGATAAATTAAAAGTTGAGTTTCATGGCAGTAACCTAAGGTAAGCTCCTCGCCTTCATCGTCTTCATGTCATCTCGATTCCTCTTTTTAACCGACTTCAAAAAAAGGAGGAAGTTCTCAATTCATCAGAATCTTTTTTTTTTGTGTTTTTTTATGTAGGTAGGTATATTCAACGATTACCTACCTATTCGAAAACGCATGGACCGATTTGAACTTTACAATTGGTCCCACAAAAATTTGGTGAGGATCCGTGGAGGATCTTCAGAGTTACGAACAGAAATGCACCTCGAGAGTGCAGAAAATTGCACAACTTTGAAGTCGGTTTTTGAAAATTTTTAATATGGCCTCTTGTATGTTCTTCTTACATAATTGCTCTAAGTATCAGCCGTCTGTTTAACTGTGTATGTTGACTTCACACAATATGTCATCAATTTGGTCCAAGGGTCCAAGTACCTAGATATCTTCGCCTAGGTTTTCTCCTATCACCTGCTCCGTGTCTATATGACTGTAACAAAATCAAAATACTTGCAAAGTAGGTATCAATGTAATTCCTTGATGTTGTGGACGCGTATGTAGGTATACCTACCTAGGACCAACTGTCTAATTAGGTCCAACTTCAAGAAAGAGGTCAATCGTCGAATTTAACTCGCAGGCAGCGTTTGGGAAACTTCGCAACATCTTCTCGTCCAAAATACCTCAGTGCCATAGGACAAAAGTCTTCAATCAGTGTGTGTCACGAGTGATGACTTGTGGTCCTTCACTATTGGCCTCATGAAAGCTCAGAGTCGCTCAAAGAGCTTATAGAGGGCTATGCTCGGGTTTCTCTACGGGATCGAATCAGAAATGAGGAGATACGTAGAAGAACTTGGGTCACCGACATAGTCAAACGGATTAGCACGTTACACTTCAACGGGCAGGCCATATAACAGATGGCTGGTGGGGCCTAAAAGTTCTCGAGTGGAGGCCACGAACCGGCAAGCGTTGTGTTGTACGTCCACCGACAAGATGGACAGACGACCTTGTAAAAACTGCAGGTCGGCGGCGGTGGATGCAGGCCGCTTCCAACCGCAATACATGAAAATCTTTGTAGGAGGCCTATGACCAACAGTAGATGTCCTACGGCTGAGATGATGATCAAATAATATTCAAAGGAGTTGAATGGGTGCCTGAAAATATGAGAACATCTACCGGGTTACCTGGTTACAAATCAAACGTTGGTTTTGAAATTCCAATCAGAACACTGATGATCTAAAAAACCTCGCAAAAAACATTTGTTTCAATTTTGAGTGCGCCATCTGTTACGTCAATTCCACATCATTCTTTCATATTACGCAACTCACCACTAGATGGCGCTGTCATGTCGCTAAAAAGTGTGAAACCAGTTATTTACTAAAACAACTGTTTCATGCCGCCACTCAACAATAGATGGCGCTATTAACATATTTTCGAATTATTAATTTTATTTTTTTACTAGCTGTACCCGGCATGCGTTGCAATGCCACGTGAAGTGAAGTAAAAAAGTGTTTGGTTTTATATTCTGTACATAAACAGATTTTTTTGGATTTTAAATTAAATAAGTTTGTGTCTTGTATCCCCGTCCCGTCCCGTCCCGTCCCGTCCCGTCCCCGTCCCCGTCCCCATCTCCTCCTCCCCCTCTCCCCCTTCCCCTTCAGCTCGATGTCACCATATCATTACATTATATTGGAAACTTGACAGATATGCTGAGTTCCGAGTTTCAAATCAATCGGCATATTTACTGAGGAGTTATGTTGAACAGCTCCTGACTCCATCCTCAGATCAGCTCACTGTCACCATATTATTACATTGTACCAAGAAGATTCTAAACTACGTAACTGGAGTTCTTACTGACATTTAATGTACAAAGGATTTTGAACCTTATCACGACTACACAACGATCTATTATCATTTAATCTTGGTTATAAGGATTGTTGGTCTTGTTGAGAGGCTTTCTTGGGTGCTTTGTCTCTTTCACACTCGTTGTTGGATTAGTAGTGTGCCCATGTCATTTAAATTTCAGGATATTTTTACCTTATCGCGCTCGACAAAATCAGCGCTTGATTTCGATCCATGGTTTCGATCCTTGAATTAGATCCTTGATTTTGATCCTTGATTTTGATTTCGATCCTTGATTTTGATCCTTGGTTTCGATCTTGGATTTCGATCCTGGATTTCGATCCTTGATTCTTGAATTTTGAACCTTGAATCTGAAATCTTGAATCTTGAATCTTTGAAGTGACAGCTGTCAAACTTCAAATGACCATATCTCGGGAACTACTCGTCCTAGACTCCCCGTTCCCAGTTCAAATGAAAGCTAAGACCAAGATCTTCATTTGAAGTGACAGCTGTCAAACTTCAAACGGCCATATCTTGGAAACTACTCGTCCTAGACTCCCCGTTCCCAGTTCAAATGAAAGCTATGACCAAGATCTTCATTTGAAGTGACAGCTGTCAAACTTCAAACCGCCATATCTCGAAAACTACTTGTCCTAGACTCCCCGTTCTCAGTTCAAATGAAAGCTATGACCAAGATCTTCATTTGAAGTGACAGCTGTCAAACTTCAAACGGCCATATCTTGGAAACTACTCGTCCTAGACTCCCCGTTCCCAGTTCAAATGAAAGCTATGACCAAGATCTTCATTTGAAGTGACAGCTGTCAAACTTCAAACGGCCATATCTTGGAAACTACTCGTCCTAGACTCCCCGTTCCCAGTTCAAATGAAAGCTATGACCAAGATCTTCATTTGAAGTGACAGCTGTCAAACTTCAAACCGCCATATCTCGAAAACTACTTGTCCTAGACTCCCCGTTCTCAGTTCAAATGAAAGCTATGACCAAGATCTTCATTTGAAGTGACAGCTGTCAAACTTCAAACCGCCATATCTCGAAAACTACTCGTCCTAGACTCCCCGTTCTCAGTTCAAATGAAAGCTATGACCAAGATCTTCATTTGAAGTGACAGCTGTCAAACTTCAAACGGCCATATCTTGGAAACTACTCGTCCTAGACTCCCCGTTCCCAGTTCAAATGAAAGCTATGACCAAGATCTTCATTTGAAGTGACAGCTGTCAAACTTCAAACGGCCATATCTTGGAAACTACTCGTCCTAGACTCCCCGTTCCCAGTTCAAATGAAAGCTATGACCAAGATCTTCATTTGAAGTGACAGCTGTCAAACTTCAAACCGCCATATCTCGAAAACTACTTGTCCTAGACTCCCCGTTCTCAGTTCAAATGAAAGCTATGACCAAGATCTTCATTTGAAGTGACAGCTGTCAAACTTCAAACCGCCATATCTTGGAAACTACTCGTCCTAGACTCCCCGTTCTTAGTTCAAATGAAAGCTATGACTAAGATCTACATTTCAGATGACAGATGTCATTTTGACAGCTGTCACTTTAAATGTAGATCTTGGTCATAGCTTTCATTTGAACTGAGAACGGGGAGTCTAGGACGAGTAGTTCCCGAGATATGGCCATTTGAAGTTTGACAGCTGTCACTTCAAATGAAGATCTTGGTCTTAGCTTTCATTTGAACTGGGAACGGGGAGTCTAGGACAAGTAGTTTTCGAGATATGGCGGTTTGAAGTTTGACAGCTGTCACTTCAAATGAAGATCTTGGTCATAGCTTTCATTTGAACTGGGAACGGGGAGTCTAGGACGAGTAGTTCCCGAGATATGGTCATTTGAAGTTTGACAGCTGTCACTTCAAAGATTCAAGATTCAAGATTTCAGTTTTCAGATTCAAGAATCAAGATTCAAGATTCAAGAATCTAAATGAAGGATCAAAATTGTATCAGTATTTTAATTCAAAAATCATGCCCTGAAACATCACGTAAATCAGAAAATGATGGAAAAGGCCCCATAAGGACTAGGAATGTTTAGTTTATGGTCACCCTTTAGAAAGAGACACGCCGCCCAAGTTTTATCTCTCAAGCGGACCTTGTTTTCTGTCTCAGTCAGCATTCCAGGTACGTAGTATAGAAATTCCTTGCATTGTACCTAGTTGAAACTTGACAGGTTTGCCGAGTTTCAACTCAATCGGCCTATTTACTGAGGGGTTCTGTAGAACAGCTCCAGGATTCCATTATCAGATCCTGACCTGATCTGAGCAAGACACCACCTTTCAATCAAAAAAATAATGTTCCAAATCGGTCCAGGCATCTTCGAGTAATAAATAATCGAGTACCTCCTTTATTTTGAAGTCGGTTTAATAAAAAAAATGTTATAGATCACGCGTAGACTAATAAGTGACTGCCGCGTGTTTTCATCAGCGCGATTCAGAAAATGGTCATTTTTAGTCCCGCCATCTAGTTTTGATTTTTTTCAAATTTAACTGTTACGTCCAGAGATTAGCGCGATCAAACAATCAAACAAACTCTTCCGCTTTATTATATTAGTATAGATTAAAGATAAAGATAAGTATAGATTATTTCCAACTTTTCAGATCACCGGGTTTTTTAATTTTTTATTAATATTTTTTTTGGAGACACACAGCGCCATCTAGCCCTAAACTAAGCAAAGCTTGTAGCTACTATGGGAACCAGATATCACAATCTGGTTTCAGCTAGCTCCAATAGATGTCTCTATGTCCTTTGTTCTCGAAAAAACTTTAAATTTAATGATTGAAGTTGTCGTATTTAATTACTTACTTGTGATAAGAGTTTTTTAATAATATTGAAACTCATGCAAAAAGTTCATTGTAACTTGGATATGCTGGGTAACTGTGGGACTTTAGTTCAGAACAGAACTATGCTGGGTAATATATGACTCATCTCAGAAATGACTTTACCAATTTTTATGCAGTTTTCACTGTTGTATTGTGGTAAGCCTGGGTCATTTTTTAGTGTTAGTTTCATCAAAATCCGTTCACAAATAAAAAAGATACATCCTTTTTTAAATTATTTTTTTACTAAAGTCACAGTACATTCTTTAAATGGACATATCTTTTTTATTTATGAACGGATTTTGATGAAACTAACACTAATAAAAGGTCCAAACTTACCACAATACATCAGTGAAAACTGCATCCAATTCGGTTAAGCTATTTCTGAGATCAGCGCGAACAGCGAACAGAGAACTAAAGTCACAGATTACAGCACTTTTTGCGCTCTAGATCGCGCTTACGAAGTGTTTTGAGGCTCTAGGGTTATATAGATCAAAAACTGACTTCACTTAATTGAATACTTATAAGTTTGGGCTTAGACTTCATTCTTATTATAAGTATAGATAGATAGATATAGATTGTGAGTTGTGATCGCAACAAGCAAGAGCCCGCTTTTCTATTTTTCTAAGATATTTTTAAACAAAACTAGATGGGCTTGCAACCCGTCACGTATGGAATGCTATGTACCAAATATGTAGGCATTTGGACATACCAGAGGTACCCCTTTATACATCTTTAAAGGATCTTAAAAATCTAAAAAGATCTGCGAGAATAGCAGCATTTACACGCAGAGATCGGCCTGCGGATTTTCCTGCGGATCGATCTCTGCATTTCCAACCTTTGACAGTTTTATCCGCGGATATCCGTAAAGATATCTTTACAGATATCTGTACAGTCCAGATCCGTGCTAAAAACTCTACCGTTTAAAGGCCGCTAGTTTTATCCGCGGATATCTTTACAGATATCTTTAAAGATATCTTTACAAATATCTTTACAGTCCAGATACGAGGAAGTTTTATACATACAGGAATGCTAACTGACATTTAATGTACAAAGGATTTTGAACCTTATCACGACTACACAACGATCTATTATCATTTAATCTTGGTTATAAGGATTGTTGGTCTTGTTGAGAGGCTTTCTTGGTAGCTTTATCTCTTTCACACTCGTTGTTGGATTAGTAGTGTGCCCATGTCATTTAAATTTCAGGTTATTTTTACTTTATCGCGCTCGACAAAATCAGCGCTTGATTTCGATCCTTGAATTCGATCCTTGATTTTTATCCTTGATTTTGATTTCAATTTTGATTTCGATCCTTGATTTCGATCCTTGGTTTCGATCCTTGGTTTCGATCTTGGATTTCGATCCTGGATTTCGATCCTTGATTCTTGAATCTGAACCTTGAATCGTCGAATCTGTTGGTAATCGTATTAGGTACCCACGATACAGATCTTCTCTAGTGTGGGTACCACAGGCAAGCGTTTTTTGTTCCTCTCTCCTCAGTAAACCTCAACAAATTAGGTACTTACTTTAAGTTAGTCAGTAGGTATTTATATCCTGTACCTGTACTTACTGAGAAATCAATAAATTTCATTTCATTTCATTTCAATCTGAAATTTTGAATCTTGAATCTTTGAAGTGACAGCTGTCAAACTTCAAATGGCCATAACTCGGGAACTACTCATCTTAGACTCCCCGTTCTCAGTTCAAATGAAAGCTATGACCAAGATCTTCATTTAAAGTGACAGCTGTCAAACTTCAAACCGCCATATCTCTGAAACTACTCGTCCTAGACTCCCCGTTCTCAGTTCAAATGAAAGCTATGACCAAGATCTACATTTCAGATGACAGATGTCATTTTGATAACTGTTATTGAAAATGTAGATCTTGGTCATAGCTTTCATTTGAGCTAAAAAGGAAGAGTCTAGGATGAGTAGATTTCGAGATATGGCTGATTGAAGTTTGACAGCTGTCACTTTAAATGAAGATCTCTTCAATAGCTTTCATTTGAACTGAGAACGGGGAGTCTAGGACGAGTAGTTTCCGAGATATGGCGGTTTGAAGTTTGACAGCTGTCACTTCAAAGATTCAAGATTCAAGATTTCAGTATTCAGATTCAAGAATCAAGAATCAAAATTCAAGATTCAAGAATCGAAATCAAGGATCGAAACCAAGGATCGAAATCAAGGATCGAAATCAAGGATCGAATTCAAGGATCGAAACCAAGGATCGAAATCAAAATCTAGGATCAAAATTGTATCAGTATTTTAATTGAAAAATCATGCCCTGAGATATCACGTAAATCAGAAAATGATGTAAAGGCCCCTTAGGGAGTGGACACATTGCGTTTTTTGCAGCGCGTTTGTATCGATACAAACGCGCAGCTCAAAAACGCGCTGTAGAAAACGCAATGTGTCCACTCCCTTAGGGACTAGGAATGTTTAGTTTATAAATTATGGTCACCCTTTAGAAAGAAACACACCGCCCAAGATTTATCTCTCAAGCGGACCGCGTTTTCTGTCTCAGTTAGTATTCCTGTTACGCAGGTAGGTATATATATAACTTCCTTGCCGTTATCCAACCTTTGCTAAAAACCTTACGTGTAGATGCGCGAGGCTGACAGTCCGATCTGGCAGGTCGACAGACAGTTTTTTGGCAGTTTTTTTGCACGCATCGCCGCACATAGGGGTATTCTGCTAATCTAGCCGGTTAAAATTATTTATTCTTATTTTTTTACTCTAAACAACTCCATGGTTAATTAAAAGCTAGTTTAAGTCATCAGTTAATAATAATAGGTGCTAATTAAACCGCCTTCTATTTAATAGCATTTTTCGCCTCTAAAAATTTACATTTACCTCTGAATTACTAAGTCACCCACTATCAATGTGCCTCTAAAAAATACTATCTTAGCCACTAAATATCCTCGATGTAAGCCACTGTAAATACAACTCAGCATGGCAGTTATTTTTTAGCATCTAAATTTGTTTTTTAGGATCTAAATTTGTAACACATATTCAAGCGGGAACTCCTAAAATATTTAAATATGACACCAATAAAGTAAGTCTATCTACTTCTAATTTTATAACTCAGCATGTTTAAAATATAAATGTAACATTAATTGTAATGCCAAAGCTTAAAATAGTGAATTTCAAAATCAAGAATGTTTGAAATGTATAAAGATCGATTGATCGAAGTTTATAAAGACGATACTTGGAAGGTAGAATGCTTAAAATGTCGAAAATACCGGAGTATAATATATTGTGCGGCATGTAGAACAATTTGTATTGAATGCGTGCATTCCAAAATTGGAAACCGAATCAGGAAACCGAACGCAAAAAAACTTGACGTTCATTTCGAAAACAAACCGTGCGTACAGGTCATACGAACTAAAATTGAACGTCTGCGTAAAAAAAACGAATTCGGAAAAAGTATACGGAAAACGTGCGTATGCGGCCGGCCTTAACCGGCTAGATCAGCTGAATACCCGTGTGTGCGCCGTGTGGACGCAAAATTAAAAAATGTCGGGTTGGACCGTGGAAGCTGTAACGGAATTCATTCGTTTGTTCCGTAAACATCCATGTCTGTGGAAGATTAAAAGTAAGGAGTATAGTAACAGGAACTTAAAAAACAAAGCATATGACGAACTTGTTGATTTTTGCAAGACGATAGGTTTTGCTTTAGCTAATCGCGAGTTCGTCACCAAAAAGATACAAAATTTAAGATGTACATTTCGCAAGGAATTAAAAAGAGTAACGGAGACACAAAGCAAAAGTGGGAGCTCCCAAGATGATGTATATAAACCGAATCTTTGGTACTACGATCAACTTTTGTTTACCAAAGACCAAGAATTACCGACCCCAAGCATTTCTAATATGATGACGGAGGACTATTATATCGAAATTGAAACCGAAGCTGAAACTGAAACTATAATGAATACTGCCAACCACACACCATCGTCACAGCAGCCTACAAACATCACATCACTGCCAAACCCCGCCCACATCGTTGTAGAGGTAAGCGTTAAATAAAAACACAACATATTGGCTAACTTTCTTTTATTAGTACATAAGCAAATAAAACGTTTACACCAGATAGTTAGGTAAAGTTATGCTCTGCCAGCATTAATCATAATTTCTTGCCAAGGCACACGACCTATTGAATTAAAATATGTTTTGTATTCATCTCTGCTCTGCTTAGCCAAAGTTGAGACATTTCTGACTGAAGGTCTGTCCAATCTAGCTAGGTCAGAGCCGTCTCCTCTCCAATCTCCTTCTCTAACAGTTCCAGATTCATGATTTTCTCTGTCCATCGTCGTTGCCGAGAGATACATATTACTTCTCTTTCTTAGAAAGTTGTGAATGCTACATACTGCTAGTACTATGTAACATATGTTTTCAGGTTTCATATTAATAGGCGTACTTAATATCCGGAACCTGGAGGCTATTATTCCGAATGCATTTTCTACAACGTTACGAGCACGCGAGAGTCTATAATTATAAATTCGTTTGTCATGATCAAGTTCTCTTTGTGGATAAGGCGTTAGAAGATTTTTGTTTAGAGCAAACCCTTCATCACCAATGAAAACATAATTTAAACTATTAACGTTCTCACTTCTTTCGGGTAATTGTAATTGATCTCTTATTAGTTTTTTGTAAAATTCTGTGTATTCGATTACACCTCCATCAGACATTCTGCCGTTTTTACCAATATCGACGAAAATGAACTCGTAGTTTGAATTGACCAAAGCTAATAAAATCATGCTGTAAAAATTTTTGTAGTTATAATATTTTGCACCAGAATTGGCAGGTGGAATAATTCGAATATGCTTTCCGTCGAGAGCCCCACCACAATTAACAAAATTCCACCGATCTTGGAAGCCTTTAGCAATTTCCAACCATTCTTCTTTGCTCGTAGGAAACTGAAAAAAAAAACCTTTCATTAAAATTGTGTTTTGTCTAGTCTTATCAATTTTATTGTTTCAGGAACCTGCAAGATGCAACAAGAGGAAAGCGAAACCAAATGTAATTGATACTCAAATTAAGTTCATGAATGTTTGCACAGAAGCATTAAAAAAAAAAGAAATGACAGAGTATGAAGCTCTGTCCATTACAATTGCCAAAAAATTGGAGAAAATGAAAAGTGTTCAAGCCTTATATGCTGAAACAATAATACATTCAGTTTTACGCAGGGGCTTATTAGATCAATTAACTGATTCGACAGATATTTGTGATAAGCAGTGCAATAAAACTATCATTTTATCTCCAAATAGGACGTCATCATCAACATCATCGGTACACACTGAAGCTATCTTCAGTCTGCCTATCCAACCTACACAAACCATCGATGACACTGATGATGAGTCTCAGTGCATGTTGAAAGATTACTACAATAACTATACTGATATTGAATAGAGAGGGGCATCTTAAGCATCGATAAAGCTCATAATAATATGCTCCACCGTAAATTTCCATAGCACAACCTAATTGACCTACCAAGTTTCATGCAGATTGAATGAACAGTTCGACAAAAAATATTTTTTAAGTTAAATGTAGATGTTTTAGTTGGTGCTTTCTTCATCCCTACGTGTAATTATAATTCCGTTATTAAATGTTAACAGATTTTAACAATTTTTTTACTTTACTTACCTTCATGTAATCCTTTAGAAGCGTTTCATAAATGGCTTTACACGTTTCGGGTATCAATTTACATAGGGCTGATGTAGACATTCCCGTACTATATTTAAGATCTTCATAAGAACGTCCGGTCGCTAGAAACCTTAACGTGGCAACCAACCGTTCTTCAGCCGTTATACATTTTCTCATAACTGTATCTGTTTTGGTTATTTTGGGACGTACCAGTGCTAGTAAACAATCAAAATCGTCACAATTCATTCTTAGGTAATTTTTAAAATCTTCTGGGTGCGACTCTCTTAACTCTTTTAACATTGGTAAATGTCCAAATCTTTTTCTGTATTGTTTTACCCATGTTCGCCTTTTTTTTCGGTTGTTTAAACTAACTACAAATCCAGCTAAAGCGATGACCAAACGAGTATCCATTTTTCTTACTACTGAGAAAAAAACTTGTGAAACGTGTAAATTTATACCGTTCCACGCGCCAGTCCAAAACTGTGACAGTAATTAACACGACAGTTTCATCTGCGGATATCTTTAAAGATATCTTTACAGATATCTTTACGGATATCTTTACAGATATCTTTACGGATATCTGTACAGTCCGGATCCGTGGTAAAAACTCTCATCCGCGGATATCTTTACAGATATCTTTACAGATATCTTTAAAGATATCTGTACAGTCCGGATCCGTGGGATAATCTCTATCGTGTAAATGCCGCTAATGTCTACCGCGCCTGGAGATACAGTCGTGATCATATTTCATTTATTTATTTTTTTCATTTCAAAACTAGATTATTTTTATCTTTAGACAATTTATGGCATTTATTAAATTAGGTAGGTTAAACTTATTTAAAAAAAAATTAGTAGGTAGGTATACTGCGTCGCAAACTTTATGGCGGCTGAAGTGCGCGGCAGATTCGACTTTGCGCAGGTACAGTCAACGCAATAGAATAGAGTAAACTTTATCTACATAGCCCGCCTAGCCCCGCCCCTCACCGCCTGTACCTGCGTAAAGTCAAATCTGCCGCGCACTTCAGCCGCCATAAAGTTTGCTGCGCATGCGCACTCTACCTAACGTCCTAGCTTCACGGATGCCTAGACTAGATCCATGGTGCGTAGGTTCTGAAACAGTTTTTTACACACAAAAGTAATAAAAAAATTATTTCTCAGATTACACGATGCAAAGAGAGCGACGACCTGATGAACGACCTGACGAACCTGAAGATACTCGCAGTCGGCCATCTTCTAGGAGGAGTTCCGTCTCGCTCCCTCGCAAGAACAGCCTGAAGAGAGACAAGGACAAGAAGACTCCTAGTCCCTCGCACTCCGCTCAATCCACTCCGAAGAGGAATGCAAGACAGAGTTTGGATTTTATGGTGACAGGGAAGCAGATATTGAAGAGGTAAAAATTTGTATGGTTAACTTGTTTGACCTGTCAAGCCGTCAACGTCTTATAAATAGGTGACGCACAAAAAAGTGTCACGTTCCGCCTGAGCCGAGCGTGCGAGGCTGCGAGTTCGAATCCCATGTAGACAGATTTATTTTATTTAATCTTTTTTGTTCTCTTTTTTTTAATATATCTTTATCAGTCGTGTATAGTTCCCATAACACGAGCTCTGCTTTCTTTGGGGCCAGATGATGCTGTGTGAGACGTCCAGCATTATCGATCGAGCGAGCGAAGCGAGCGAAGATCTTAGTGGTAAGTTGGGCGATTTTGCTTTGTATGTTTGTATGTTTGTATGTTTGTATGTTTGTATGTTTGTATGTTTGTATGTTTGTATGTTTCACGAATTGTTGTTCGAGCATAACTGTCGAACCGTTCATCCAATCTGCATGAAACTTGGTAGGTCAATAGGTTGTGGTAAGGAAATTTACGGTGGAGCATATGAGCTTAATCGATGAAGGGGTTGTGAAGATATTGTGTTCCCAAGGGGGTAAAAAATTTTGAAAGTTACACAAATATATTGAGTGGGGTGTCATACGAAAGGCCTTATTTTGTACATTCCAAAATGGTTTTTATTTTTATTCTAGGATGTATAGTTTTTGAAATACGACCAAAGAAAAAAAACTACGAAACCAGAGCTGCAAGAGCTCCCGTTTCATAGAGTTTCGATGTCTTCGTAGCTCATTGACTGGTCGGTCTTAAAAAGAGAGTGGCATCGTTGCGGTTTGGTTTGCAATGATTTTAGATGCTAAGTACTTGATTTATTTTCGTGATAAAAAAATTTTTGATAATGAATGAAAATAATTGGGGTAAAAAAAGTTAAGTAAACAAATATATTGAGTGGGGTGTCAAATGAAAGGTCTTTATTTGTACATTCTAAAATAGTTATTATTTTTATTCTAGGACGTATACTTTTAGAAATACGACGAGAATTCATAAATATGAAATAAATGAAAAATTAGACACGACATTATGTATTGCATGCATGCTAGTATTTTTTCATGAAGAGCTAGCGCAATAGGCATACTCGGCAGTAGTAGCACTTGAAATTATAGGGGTAGTCAGAAGAAAGTCCAAATGTAAGCCATCTACGGTGCGCGAGATCTCAGTTCGGGGCGAACTACTAGTTTATTTATTTACCTATTGTAATCGGCAGGGTAGATAGAGCCAACTCCCTGCCGGGCAGCGGCCGGCGCCCGAGCGAGTGTCCCGCGCCGCCCGCGCCGCCCGCGCCCCGCGCGCGACGCATCTCCGAGCGCGCAGAGAGCCCCGCCGAGACCGACATGTCGCTCGATTTCTCGCAGGTTTATTTTTATAAGTCCTAAGGTAGACTAGCATACGACTGATGGCACGGTCACCGGTCGCCGATGGACGCCTGCGACACCGGAGGAGTCACACTCGCGCTGCTGACCTTGCGACGAGAGGAATCTTTTATTTTTGTTTGAAAGAGTAGCTATACCTTTCGATTAGTGCCACAAAAAGGTGAGGATTGGTCGAGAATCTTCGGAGTTACGAGTATGAACAGAAATGCACCTCGAGAGTGTAGAAAATTGCTCAGCTTATAACATTGAAGTCGTTTTTTTTTGAAACTGTTAATTTAATACTTACAAAGTGAAAGTCGAAGATAAAAAACGCTATATTTAGAAACACCTTACAAAGTCCAGATTACTCACATTTTTATGTTCTTTTCCAGATTTCAGATTTCGAAGAAGGCAAATTCCCGCTCGCCACATCGACACCCAAACCGACCCAATACGAAAGTTACAAGACAGCTGACGGCAACCATAGATCAACTCCGGTTGAAGGCAACCACCGATCAACTCCAGTTGAAGGCAACCACCGATCAACTCCGGTAGATGGCAACCACAGGTCAACTCCGGTTGAAGGCCACCAAAGGTCAACTCCGATTGACGGCAACCATAGATCAACTCCAGTTGAAGGCAACCAAAGGTCAACTCCGGTTGATGGCAACCCCAGGCCAACTCAAGAACACACGTCTGTACAAGATGGAGTGAGGGCCAGCCCGGCGCGGCACAAACCACGGAGTGCTTCGCTGCAACATATACAGGCACGAGTCGAGAGAAGGTAGGTACCTACATCTAATGTTAGGAAAACCCCCATAGGTAAGTATAGTTCGCGTCATGTAAAAAGAACGCTGGAAGAAAGTGGAGGGGTGTGTTTTGTCTCATGTTTGCGAATAGGTAACCCATGCGCAAACATGAGACAAAACGTACCTCCTCCACTTTCTCCCAGCGTTCTTTTTGCGTGACGCGAACTATACCTACTATTAAAGGTGGTCGCACACCTATCCGCGCCGATTGAATCTAATTTTAGAATTCTTTATATGAAAACGTATGAAACCTCGCACACCTGTCCGATCCGCGTCGAATTGTCCGATTTGAACGAATCTGACAGTAGGTACAGAAAGCGTCATTAATTGGTATCCCCCTAGTAAAAGGTCGGTTTGCAAGCCGTTGATCTCAACTTTTGTAAAAACTTCCTTGCTTACTTATGGATATCTAATTTCGCTCGAGTTCCTAAACGAGCCGATGCAATAGTTGATATAATTAAGGATTAAACGAACTTACCTGTGAGTGAAGTTCTATCCTAATTATACTAGCGCCCAGTCCGAATAGATTAGTTATTTTCTTATTTATATTACTACTTGTAGTATCGCATAGTTACTACCACTCTGCACTAAGTTGAGAATTCAGACTTTTTTTTTTTTTTTTTTTTGTGGGTACCATTCTACCCCGCTCGGTAATCGGCCATCTTTATTCATATAGTTAGGAGTTAATAATCTCAACCAATTTTATTGATGTTTTCCCTAATTAAGTAATATTGAGGGATAAGTGTGTGTTTCACGCGCGTTGGGCGGGCGGGACACACTAATCTATTCGGACTGGGCGCTAGTATAATTAGGATAGAACTTCACTCACAGGTAAGTTCGTTTAATCCTTAATTATACTGCGCTTCCAGTCCTCTAGATTAGTTATTTTCTTATTTATATTACTACTTGTAGACTTTGAGAGTCATTAGGGAAAACAATCAACAAACTTGTCATTTTCTGAAAACTTAAGAAGTAGGTTTTTTGAAAACTTAGAGGTAAGTATTCATTATAAACCGTAACTAAACATTTCATATTCAACAGAAGATCTTAAGATCTTGCAAATCCTTGTTTAAAATTTAGATCACTAGATTTAATTAATTAAGTACTTAATTATGTAGGTAGTTATTCTGATATTAATCAAACACCGAATAAGTCAGATCTATAGTATCATGGTCAACTATATAGAATATAAACATAGTATAGGTATTTAAAGAAACGAGTAAAGGTAATGGACCGCTTGTACCAGCCAGCCGGCTGTGTAACGGACGATATTAATGTTCACACCGACTAAGTGAGCTCGTGAGATGGCAACTGTGCTGTAAGCGTTAATAGTGTGAAATATTTTCTAAATCAACTTGAAGCGATAAATTATATTGAATTTAATTTAATTGATCTGAAATTCATTTTGTTCAGGCAGTAGGTAGGCCTTTTATTCAAGAAAGGTAGGGGTGATACTGGTTGCTTATAACCTAGTCTTGAGGTTTTAATTTTGTATGAAATTTTAATGATTACTATTTAATCTCATAAAATCTTATTGTTTTTTAGACAATGTTAGGAACTCAATGTGCTCGAGAGCTAGTAACATAGTGACATTTATTTAGTTTCACCAACAAATTTATTATTAGGCAACGAACCCGTTACGAACGAACGGTCTAGAACAAAGTTATCTTGGAAAGAATACACATTTAGACAAAATTTTCAAATGGTTGTCATCGTGGTCCTAAAATTAAGGACATGACCGATCACGAGTTTAATAATAAGTTTCATAGTAAAAACCCTCGTTGAAAAGATGTATCATAAAATAAATTGCCTACTTGAAGTACAGAAATGTCATAAAAATCAGTTACTTAGGTAACTTACTTTAACAATATAATATAATCATCAAATACAAGTATCTTGTGTCATATTATTTCGTCGAAATGTCTGCTAATTATGCGTATAATATTATGTCTAACGCTGAGTTTTGAATATTGCGCCAGGAAATGAGTTGCATATCTGGAAACCGGAGTACGATAATAATGCATGCAATTTTTCAGTCTCTGTAATGAGACGGGATTTAAAAACCGGATACTACAGTTGTGTAGGCCAGTATGGTCCTACCATGATGTTCCTAGTTTTGTTTGTCATAACTTTTCCAAGCGTTTCTAGAATAGTAGAAGACAGGAAGGAAAGGCATAAAATTTCTACTTTGTCCAAGAGATGGTAAATGAAGCTACAGTCAGTGCGTCAGGATCACTTTGCCAAGACCTATTGGTAGTAGTATACTCAATCTTTGATTGATAAATTATTAAAAAACTAAAGTGCAAACTGTCAATATAAAAATCAAAAGATAAGTCAAAGTTTCAAAGGCCGTATCACTTAACTCTGATAAGCTGATTCTATGTCAGGATGACATACTTAATCTAATTACTTGAGACAAAATTGTCAAAAAGTTATCACGAATTGATGAAAATGTAACACGCAAAAACACATAACTTATACTTTAGCACCAATACCAAAATTCAATTTTATAATTTGTGCGAAACGTGGATATTGAATACTTTCCAGTCTTAGACATTACTTAATACCCGGGACTTTCCAGTCCATTGAATTGTTGTTGGTATGCGAATTGCGGCAGTGTTGTCGATTCGTACAAGTATCTGGAAGTCAGATAATGTTACAAGCAAAAAACTTTTAAGAGATTTGAATGCAGCAAGTAGCTCAAGATACCTAATTAATAAAATAATAATTAATTAATTATAATTAATGAGATTTTTCTGTTTCATTATTGACCACTACCGCTCGCAGTACAGCCGTTCTAGGAAACTCCCACACCCCATAGTTGAGGCGTCAGAGAGAGACAGAAAATTCAGCTCCTTCTAAATTGATGTAACATCTCTATTAATAAGCTACCAATTGATATCAGGCTGAGGGGACTGAGGAAATCACATAAGTAACATAGGTACTCAACCTATTTTAATATCCGTCTTCTAAATTAAGAGTTGACTCTTTCCATTTGTTAATGTGTAACCAGCCGTACCTATTCATCGACAGGGCAGGCTAACACTAAAGTCACTTATTTTTTAAATCTTCAAAAATCTTTGATATTATTTATTTCTTTGACTCTTGATGAATTTTTGTAATAAAAAAATTTTGAGATGAAGAACTGCCATTCAGTAACGAAGCTAAATAATAAATAATAGCTAGATAAGTACTTTAGTACCTAAGCTTAAAATGGTCAATTTAATAAAATTTATCACTACTGGCTGAGTGCGCAAAAAATATTTCATACCTATTTATCCTTAATAGGATAGGTAGTGCGAATGTTTGTTGTACGAGACAATTTATTTTTATATGAAAGGTGTCGAGGTACTCAGCTGTAGGTATCCAGTATTAGCGTTGCTACGACGACGTCCGCGATGAGTGCGCGTGCCTCGATGGCGGCGGAGGAGGTAGGGCGCGGAGGCGCACAGGAGTTCGCTGCGAGGAACGCAGTTGGGGCGACCGACGGCGACCGACGACGCGACGTGGCGCGCCGTCCGGCAAACTGTATGCCTACTAGGCAGTGCGGTTTAAAAACTTGACACGTCGGTCTGTGGTTTGGATTGGACCTCTTCAAAAAATTATTCCCGTTAAATATAAAATGTGTAAATAATAATTTGGTCAAATAAAATTATGTGAAATAAAATTTTTATGTTAAATAAAAATTAGGACAAATGAAATTATGTTAAATAAAAATTAGGTCAAATGAAATTATGTCAAATAACAATTAGGTCAAATGAAATTAAGTTAATAAAAATTAGGTCAAATGAAATTATGTCAAATAAATATTAGGTCAAATGAAATTATGTCAAATAACAATTGGGTCAAATGAAACTAAGTTACTAAAAATTAGGACAAATGAAATTATGTCAAATAATAATTAGGTCAAATGAAATTATGACATATGAAACTATTTCAACTGTTGTTGTATTAATTGAACGTTAGGTTAAATGATGATTAGGTGAAATCTTCTTCTTCTTCTTCTTCTTCTTCGTAATTAGGTGAAATGTTGTTTAGTAAATGACTTGCACTTGGCTTAGGCCCGTGTTCGTCATTAAACTGACTCAAATGAGTCAAGTAGATGAGTATCAAAAAACCAATAAAATCATTGTTGAAACATACTTTTTTAAAACAATTTGATTTGATTTTGTATCACAGACGTGTCTGTGTCAGAAGTCCCACTGTAAACAGTTGTAATTAACCATCAGTGCGTTATTGAAAATAAACTGATGATGATAGAGAAGTCACCAATTTTTATAGTGTCATGTAATAATTTACAAAACACTACCTACTTAGATACTTATAGGTAGGTAAATATTTTATTATCCTTAGTGGATGTTCAGACTAGTTATGATAATGATGATGCTGATCTCATTCTAAACAGAATGTATCTTTGTATAGTGGAAGACTACTTTAGTCTAGGTAGGTATATATTTTTCTCCAGTGGAAAACACGCCAACTGTAGGTCGATGCAGCGAGACAGCGCCAATGACTGCATTTATACAGAATACGTCGATACGTAAAAATCGCAAGATAAATACTGTATATTTTTTTTAATTTTTACAGTGGAAAACCACACTTTGGTATTGTTTCATTTGAAAAGGAACAATCTTATCAAAATTTTCAATTCCGACGGGATTCGAACCCGCAACGATATAAGCGATCCTCCTTAGGCAGGAGTGCCTTTACCAATTCTGTGATTGTTAATAAAAGTATTAGCCTCACCAATAAAACAAACCTTCATAATAACATTGTACATTTTATTCCTTTGTACATGTAACAATTACTTATTACAATTACTTATTACCGGTACTGACTTATTACTATGGTCAATGACTCTAAAAATGAGACGTCTTTACAGTACATAGCAATGTCTACAAGAATGCCTGCGCTTCTCGAGTTTTTTTCTTCTTCTATATCGTTGATAATCTACCCTCAATAAGCTAAGCAAAATGATCAAAAGTAAGACACAGTGTAGTAAGACACAGTAAACCAAGTAAAGCAAGACACAGTAAAATAAGACATCTTACAGTTCAAATTAAATACCTAATAACTTAAGCTTGATATTTTACATCTAAAAACAGAAAATATTAATAAATTTAGTAAAATGCTAACAGACGGCCGTCCTGTAAACGGAATGACCCTATTCCGTCTCGGCCATTCGAGAAGAGAAGACTAAAAAAAATATTGGTACATAAATACGCGTCAGCAGTAATCATAGCGGTAGGTACTTAACAATAATAACAACACAAAACTAAAGAATGCAAAAAAAATTGTAAAAATAAACAAAAATAACAAACGATAGCCTGGTTCTAACTTTTCGGTAGGTACATATTACAAATAAATGTAGGTAGGTACTATCTGTACTTCTTGATCGTATACTAGGAGTTTTGCAGAGCTGTGCGAGTGCTTTGCTGCAAAACTGAAGACTAGATAATGCCGGTTACAAGGAGATCTGCAAAATTCGAGAGTAATATTATTTCAATGCTTAACATAGACTATTTAAATAGAGGTTGTGTTTTATTTTCACAAGTAATAAAACAGATAAATTAAATTATTATCCAAACGCGTTTTGTATCAAAGAAATTAGATAGATAGATAGATAGATAACACTTTATTGTTTACCACAAAGAAACCTTAAGTATAAATTATCTAAACATAGGTAAAAACAATTGGCGGCCTTATCGCTAGCCGCTTAGGTAGGTACTTAATACCAAATCGATCTGATTCAGGAATAATGATTCACACTAATAATAATATTGAAAAGTGTGTTAATATATCTGCATTTCAATAAAATTTTAAAACAAATAATTATGTTGTAGCTGTTCAACATTTTAGATTTTGATGATCACTGTAAATAAGTAACAGAATGTCTCATTCTCGTATTTTCATGATGCTATATTTAATTTGCTAAATATGATAGGGTTATATGATGCAATTTTATATTTATAATGCACTTTAGATCAGTGATCACCGCAATCATAGCAGCATATTTCACTTGAATAAAAAATACTTATGTTTAGTGATCATCTGCAATCATAGCAGTATATTTCACTTTAATAAAAGATACTTATGTTAAATTGATCACCGCAATCATAGCAGCATATTTCACTTGAATAAAAGACATTTATGTTTAGTGATCACCGCAATCCTAGCAGCATATTTCACTTGAATAAAAGATCTTCATCTCCTTCTTCTTCAGCATATATTCGCCCACTGCAGGGCATACACTTCTCCAATATTCTTCCACACTGCTCTATCACTGGTCTTCCTGGTCTAGTCTGTCCCGGCATATTATGCTTTTATGTCGTCGGACCATCGGGCGGATGGACTGTCAACGCTCCTCTTTCCGAGCCGTGGTCTCCATTCCATGATGCATTTGGTCCATCTTACTATATATTTAGGTTGAGTAATCTCTTATTTGAACTTAGGTCCAGTGTTCATCACAATAGTTATAGCAGCAGGTGTATCTCACTTGTACATGCTTATCAACCAAATTATTTTTGTTCTCCAAAAGAGAGCATTTACAGACATTGAGCCAAGGGAAAACCTTTAAAATACATTCAAAGAGATTAATATCAGACTGCCATCATTGTAATAATATGCATGTTAATTTAATGTACATTCAAAGATATAATTAAATGGATTCTCAAAAAAATGTGTCATTCATAACTATGAGACAAGAAATAGATTTTAAACTGTCTTTGCCAAGTATAAGACTAGCAAAAGTAGATAAATACATTCTTAGGAGCTGTACATATAACTAAAGGCATCACTATTTTAAGGATAACATTATGAAACTTTAGTCAAATAAAACGTAATTATGATAAATAAACCGTCTGCCAATTTAAATTATAATCAAATTAATGGCACCATAACTTGCGTTCCATGTAAGCGGTTCTTTGGCGCAAAAATAGGTAAATATCAGACATTATTGCGGGCTTAACACCCAAGCCCGTAGATGAGTATATTATGTAAACAAATAAATTACTAAGCCAAACGCCTCGATAGTAGAAATAGGCCAGAAAGATTATATAGGTAATTATAATATTATGAAATTAAGGTTTTTTTTTCTCTTAGACTGCGAGAAGATTAAAAATAATGACTAAGTATCTTAATTAGCATAATATCAAATATAATATTTTATCACTTTTGTTATGTATGGTATGATTAATATTAATAGTTAATACTGTGTTCATTGTTTAATAAATGATATTGGTTTGAATTAGATTTGGAAGGTATAATATTATTTAATTCAAAATTAATTTAATTTACTCTCTTTGTTTGTTTATAAGTATAAAACTAAGCGAGTGTGACTGTCTTAATGTGAACTGAATCAAAGTACACATCAAAGTGCAGTCACAACGAATGTTCGTCCCTCTGAGGCTAGGTGCAAGAAATAGTGCATACACACACATACTGCTTAGAGTAAGGGAGATAGAGCACAATAACAGTCAACTTCAGAGAGACAACGGCCCGCCGCGACCAACGCAGCATTTTTCACATCATAGAGTGAAACCGACATCAAAACGGCACTTCTGTACAAAATGTAACAAGGATAAAACTTGTGATCACCACAATATTGTAGCATATCTCACCTAAATAATTTAATAGTGATAAAATTTATTCATCATCTTAGTCAATTGTGTTTAAATTATTATCATCGTTGTATCTATCATAATACTTATAGGTATCATGTATAATATTATCATGTACCTATAGGTAATCATGGCCTGTATTCTATTAAATGACAACCGCTTTGGTTTTGGTTCGAACTCTTAAATGTCAGCCATTTGGTGAATAGTAGAATAGCTTTTCAAAAATTTGTACTGGCAAAGTTCAAAACCTCACCACAACTGAGTCGTTTGTTATTAGTAGTCATGGAAACAGTCGCTTTAGTTGAGGTTTTGGTTGAGGTTGATAAAAAGTTCGGTACCGGAATCAGGGCCCATATCTTGTTGTATCGAAAACGTTATGCATCTTTTTATTATTTATTCTTTTTTTTTTGTATGTATTTTTGGAGAATAGTCAATATCAATTTATAGTAGTAGGTATATAGGTACCTACAGTATAGTAGTTTTGTATGCATCAGCAGGATAAACATTTCTTTCTTTTTTTTTTTTATTTTGCGTTTCGAATGCCCGCTAATACTAGAAAACTTCGTAGTGATCCTTATCGCTTATCCCAAAAGGTCCGCTAAACTTAGGACATAACTTTTTGCTCTTAATTACATAAAAACGGGTTTGCTTTAACCATTTATGATCCCCAGTCTATAATAATTATTCTTCTTTCTATCTTGCAATGTGAGAAATATAGGTACTAACAGGAATGTACGGAATGTTAACCTCTGCCAAATGTGGGAATGCACTAAATGTGCCTGGAAACACCTCTGACCACCCCCATAGACATCCTCAAAGGATCCAAAAATGCCTAAATATCCGAAATAATATATCCGCCGCATTACATTTACATCAGGAAAAGGTGTTAAAACATTTATATTATCTCTTCTTTATAAAATATAATGACGCCAATTGGGGCCGTATATGACTCGGGTATACGTGATAGATAACCTTAAACAGTCATTTAAGCCCTATTTCAGTACATGATACCTCAATAATTGTGACTATTCAGTCATATTAATGCTAGCTCACGATTATAATTTTTGATAAAGCTGACTTTAATTCACTGTAATCAAGTTATTCACCACTGACTGGTAGTAGATGACATAGTATATACTATGTCTTAGCTCAATAGATTAGGTATAGATTCTACTTTACTTATAAGTTACTAGTTTATAAGAATATGTATCAAAATCCTGTGCCGACCATTAGGTACGCTTAGGTATTCTCGTAAAACCATCAGTATAATAGTAAGTATTATATGGTTTACACAAGAATAATAATTATGAAGTAAACTAAAATCTAATATTTTCATTTGCTCAAATATAAAGAACTAGGTTTGCAATTTGACCATGAAGTAGGTATTTAAATAGTTACTACCTAAATAAGACATTATTAAAGAGTTGTTTTGGTAAACAATAATATACATTACGGTTACATAGCCATTGTCGGGTTTAATATTAGTCGCGATCCGGCACAATTTTGGAAATTTGTTATGGATAGGTGTAAAAACAGATCAGGTTAACAATTAAGGTCGATGGGCAGCCAGTAAATAGGCTGCTGCTGCATTTGCCAAATACTATAATCTTAATCATACTAGTTCGAAAACCGATATAGCTGAGCTTAAGATCCGCCAACGCTCGCTTAGTACTAGTAACGAATGTTTCATCAGAAAATCTACATTAAGCAGAGTTACGACATCTTAAACCTTCTACAGGCTGTAGTTAAAGATTATCTGCCTTCGAAGAGCCACTCTTTTACCACTTCAATCTCTCTTATCAAGCATGATGTCGCTACAGAATTGGGCGCTCGCCGGCGCATTGACACTATGTTTCTCGATTTTAGTAAAATATTTAACATTGTAAATATTGACTGCTGAACTTTTATTTTTTTTTCAAAGCAATCAAACGTTAGGTACTTAAATGACTGGAGACAGTAAGTATGTCTAACTCAAAAAGTTTCAGACCAGAGTACTACACTATGCCAGGTTTGCAATTCTACTAGATGACAACGTCAATCATTCCGCTGGGTTTTGTTTCGATCTCCCAAATGTCAGCCATTTAGTGAATAATAGAATGGCTTTAAAAAAATATGTTCTGCCAAAGTCCAAAACTCAGCTAAATCGTCACCACAACTGAGTTGCTTGTCATCAGTAGAATAAGAAACAGTCGAAAATGTAAAGTTTAGTCGAGGTTTTGCTTGTGGTTCACAAAAAGTTTTGTAGTAGAATTACCACCTAGGTCACTACTACTACACACTAATACAGTAGGTTAGGTGTCAGTCAGGGCAATAGGTACACTTAGGCCAACTCAAATCAATGCCTGCATACACGAGGTTCAGATCCATTGTTTAGATTTATTTAACGACAGCATGCGTGCCATCTTTTCCACGACAAGAGTTTATCTTAGTTTAATTTGAAACAGTTTGATTTTAATTTAAACGTTTCGGTGTAAACCGTTAACTTATACCGTACTAAATAATTAAGGTTTTCTTTAAGTAAGTAAGTATATAATTATTTATAAATATTTTTTTTAGTGTTACTTTATTTCAGTTGGTTGGTCTCAGCATAAACAAGACAAAGACAAGGTATTGGTAGTGTGTAGATCGAATACGCTGACTCGTTTCATCGATCTCAAAAATCTAGATATTGTAGATGAGTTTGTTTCTTGGTTCTCTTATCAATAAAGAGACAAGAGATTCAGCCGATGAATTCAAATATCCAAAGCCGCTATGATGAAGCTCACCAAATTAAAGAAAGACCGAAATATATCCCGAAAGGCTTAGGTCAGGCTGGTAAGAAAGTTGGTATTCTCGATATTCCTGTGCAGAACCAAAATCGTCTCCGCTATATGCTTCCAATGCATACCCAGTTATTTCGGACACGTTGCTCGCAGAGACCCTGACAACTTTGAAAAACTGTTGGTACCTAGGTAGTGGATAAAATCGACGGGAAAAGAGCTCGCGGTCGCTCACCCACCCGTTGGTCACAACAAACCCCAAGCTTTGAAGACCGCCAAAGACATAAAAATGTGGGGTAACACAATACAGCGAGTGATCAATCCAGTTTTCTGACTAGGGTACCTACTTCAGTACTAATGAAGATGCCGACTTAGGAGGAGACATCAGTATTAAATTTTATCAATTTCAAATTACAGCATTTTGAATTATGTAGGTAAGTACCTATATAAATCATAAAATTAGGTAAGTAAGTACTTATGTCAATTAAACATTAAACAAAATAAACAGTAGAATTAACACTGAACTGAGTTAAATATTTTCTAACAAATAAAATATGTTTCAAATTAATCCAAATTGCAATTTATTTTACTTAGGAGTCTATAATCGTACCATAGCATAAATTAGCACATTAATAAGTGCAATTTCTAATATCGGTCTTAGCTTCGTTAAAATAAAGATTAATTTAGAATGCGAGCGGCCGCGTCGCTTGCGACTACTGCTCGTTCCGAAATGCGACGAAAATTCAGTTTTTTTTTTAAATATAGATAGGTAGGTAGGTTAGGTATTAAAAAGCTAATTAAACCACCAATCAAACAAAAATAAAAAAAAACAGAATTGAAGAAATACTTCTAGGGTTCTTGACAAAACAAAAACCGAACAAAATAGGGTGCTGATTTATCTCGGGATAAATAGCAAAATGTGTGCAAAATAGGTATTTTTCAAAAAATAATTTATCAAGTGGGTAAATTTTCATCAATCGTGTTTTCAAAGGACAGAATGTTCTAAAAAAGTTCGAAGTATCTTTGCCCGAAATATGAACGTGATAACTTTCACAGTTTCTGAGATTGAACTAGGTAGGTACAAATTGCATAATGCATACTCCTAAATACCTCAGCATAAACATAACATAAATGCACGGTAGGTAATTGTTTGCTTTACAGTGAAACCAGAAAATAATGCGTTTCGGAAAACATCGGAAAAAATCGCACAAAATTACAAAAATGATTGACGAAATTTGGAAATGAAAATCACTCTTAAGTAATTTCAACTTTATCGCACATAAATAAATATCAATGTCAACTTTAAAAACAAAAAAAAACAAATTAGTTGCAATTGCAAGTCATGCCGTATTCTGTTTTGTGGAATCACACACCGCTGCCGGACACATTCGAAAAACACGAAAACAATCGATGTCCATTATATTTATAAGGCTTGAAGTAGATACTGTAATAGGTATAAATCATAGTAGTCTAAGATCCGACTAAACACGACCCTCTACTATAGAGGAGATAACCAAGCAATGTGTTGGTACATACCTAAGTCTTCTGCTACCTTGGTTACACCTGGATTAGGTATGTACTCTCTACGTACTTAGGTAAATTGTTGATCGAAGAGGATCTCCACAAACACAACTGTAGGTACGTCGTACTGATTTCCTAGCCTGTGTCGTGAGTGTTGGGTATGACGTGACTGAGGCGGTTCTTTTGTCCCGTACAAAATTAAACTTTGTAAAATCGGCTCAACTTTTACAAATGTCATACTTCAATTCAAATGTCATATGACCGTACACAATAATGACAAAATCTGAAATCATGACGTTATACTTTCCTCAAGCTTCATTCAATCTTCAATCACTCCTCACTTGAGAATGACAAGAAAGAATGAACTGACGGAACAGATTGTCCTAAATAATATGAGAATGAGTGAGTAGTCCGCCAATAATTTCCAGGCCGATCGGTTGTTGGTCACCCATCGGCATGCTCACAATATAATAAACCATCAATTAAAAATGACCGGCTCAAATGAACCGGCTCAAAATGAAAATGAACCTACTTTTACAAAAGTCAATCTAAAGTCATGTCATAACATAGCTCATACCCAACCACGAGTGCCGTGAAAGGATGGGAGACCAGATTAAGGTCGATCCATGGAAACTCACACGGTAGTTTACTTGCATAATGAATACACAATACAGTATGGAGTATAAAAATATAGGTTAGACAACAACATCCACAACTTTCGGTTATTTTTCTTTTATTTTACCTGTGTAATAATTAGACAGCAGCAGTACCCAAATAATAGTAGGTAAACATAGAAAGGAGGTAGGTACCTAGATAAAAATAGTTAAGTAGGTACCTACGTAAAATACAGTGTGATACCTAGTCACATTGTATTCAACAAAAACCGCTAATTACTCCAGACTTCAGTATTGCGGTACTAGGTACTTATAAAACAAAAAAAAATGTAATATGCAATGGTAAGTAATTACCATTTTTCTGCAAAATTCGGGTGAGTACAAATATAATACTATACACGACAAATAGAAATAGAATATTATACACGAATCAGCTCCGAGAGCCGCCTGTGTATTACAAATAATAATAATCATAATAAGTAGGGGGGTACCATGGTTTGGTACTATCTATTCAGACTTTTCAATAAAGTAATAGTTGTAGGCCATAGCTCATTTTTCAGTCCTCAGACGCATTTACGAGTGAAGTAATATTACAAATTACATACCAATGCAGGCCGAAGTTCTTCATCAACACTTCTGATTTATTAGCCTCACCAATAAAACAAACCTTCATAATAACATTGTACATTTTATTCCTTTGTACATGTAACAATTACTTATTACAATTACTTATTACCGGTACTGACTTATTACTATGGTCAATGACTCTAAAAATGAGACGTCTTTACAGTACATAGCAATGTCTACAAGAATGCCTGCGCTTCTCGAGTTTTTTTCTTCTTCTATATCGTTGATAATCTACCCTCAATAAGCTAAGCAAAATGATCAAAAGTAAGACACAGTGTAGTAAGACACAGTAAACCAAGTAAAGCAAGACACAGTAAAATAAGACATCTTACAGTTCAAATTAAATACCTAATAACTTAAGCTTGATATTTTACATCTAAAAACAGAAAATATTAATAAATTTAGTAAAATGCTAACAAAAGGTTAAGTTGCAGTTAACAGCGGAAAGAACGCCAACCGTAAGTCCATGCGGCGAAACAGCCCCAATTACTGATCCGAAAGGTAAACACCTGTTCCACTGCCTGTAGTCCAAATAGGCTGATGATTGTTTGTAAAAAGTTATGTTGCAGTCCTCAGGGGAAAGAACGTCAACCGTAAGTTTATGCGGCGATTATGTATAAACCATCTTAGTAGGTAGGTACTTAAGTAATTTGCATTGGTAAGTAAAAAATTGCACGTAAATACATGTAGGTATAATTTGATAACGAGTGTTATCTGTTTATAAAAGGTTAGGTTACGATCCCCAGCGGAAAGAACGCCAACCGTGTGTCTATGCGGCGAGGTAGCCCCAATGGCAGCTCAGATTGCATTTATTTCTATGCGGCGAGGTAGCCCCAATGGCAGCTCAGATTGCATTTATTACATTACGTAAACACGTAAAAAATTATAGGTAGGTCTGTCTACTGGCAGCTCAGATTGCATTTATTACATTACGTAAACACGTAAAAAATTATAGGTAGGTAATCACCTGTACCGCTGGCACCGCTATCCTCACAATGTCGTGATTTGTGATTTGGTAAAAATCAGGTCCAATATACCCGACGTCGTCACATCGACGTAGTTTCCCATCCTTGATCCTTGGAAAATTCCTTGGAGCACAACACAGTTAACACTTCATTTTTTAAATAAAACGTAAAATAAAAAACACTTTCGAAAATATACGCGAAAATAACGAGCGAGAAGTGCGAGTGGCTTGAGCACTAAAATGCGAATGAATAAAGATGGCCGATTACCGAGCGGGGTAGAATGGTACCCACAAAAAAAAAAAAAAAAAAAAGTCTGAATTCTCAACTTAGTGCAGAGTGGTAGTAACTATGCGATACTACAAGTAGTAATATAAATAAGAAAATAACTAATCTAGAGGACTGGAAGCGCAGTATAATACCCGACTGAAATCCAAGGTTGAAATGAAAAGGGTCTTTGTTCAAATCAATAGGGGGATACCGATTGATGACGCTGACTGTACCTACTTTAAGAATTCAGCAGAAAGGTGTGCGCTCAGCCTATATATAGGTAAATTCCCACGTATTTTATTAATATTTTTAGGGTGGCTTCCTACTTTATTGTATTTTGCTCGATGCGTTGATTTTGGTAACCTTATCTTTACTTTTAATTGTCAAGAGCTACAACCCAGCAGTCGGTGGACTCATCAAGAACTAGATCTGACCTGCCAACTGCCAGAAGCCAGGTCTCAGTGGACCTTTCAACTGGCAGGGGCCATCATGACCTGCCAACCGGCAGGGGCCGGCAGTCAGACCATTCTAAGCCAAGCCGGGACAGCACGTTCTCTTGTAGCAGAGATAGCTTGTTCAAGACATCTTCTTCGGCGAGCCCACACAGGTAAGTTTTCTATTAAATTAATTCAATTAATTTCTATTAATTTAATTTATGATCTGAATTAAGGCCCACCTTCACCTATCTGTTTAATGCAGTGGTTCCTAACCTTTTCAACCTTGTTACCCCTATGACGTCAATGAAACAGATTTTACCCCGTTTATCACGGTTTTATGTCGGTTTCGTTGATAAGCTGAAAAGTTTAGTAGGTATTTATTTTTATCTATTTTGTTTAGTTTATTTTCTATTATGTTTAATCTTTAGTTCTAGTCTTTTTAGTGTACTTATTATGTTTGTTTTTTATATTTTGTAAGTATTTTGTTTATTTTTTTTTTTAGGCTATTTTGTAAAAATGTTCCCGTGGGATAAAAAAAATAGTAGGTAGGTACCTACCTAGTCCGCGTGGGCGAAGCCACGAGCGTTCACTAGTAAACCAATATGTCGTGGTGTACCTATAAATTGTTATAGTACCTACAGACAGATGTAAATGCTTAACCTATAGTCGTATTGCTCATTATACGGACTAAAAGTGAAGGAAAAAATGTCATTTTTCCCTCAATTTTGACATAAAACGTATCAAAACTAATCAAAATTGAAGGAAAAATGACATTTTTTCCTTCAATTTTAGTCCGTATAATGAGCAATACGACTATATGTGGTTGACAGATATGGCACAGACTACTCCTCCGTGTCCCCCGAGTACTCGCCGTCCTCCACGGAGCTGTCCCCGCGAGCCGAGCCGAGTCCTATGCTGTCCAGGTGAGTCTCTTATATCAATCAATCATTCATTTATTGCAAGAAATAATGGTCATAACAAGATCTTAATATTACTGATAAACTACCTTAATCTTAATAATACCTACCTACTTATTAAGGGAGTAGCCACATTACGTTTTTTCGGTTTAAAGAGTTTATTCTCATAAAAACAAAATTACAGTTCACTTAAAATGAGAATTAAGTTAGTTTTGCAGCGCGTTTTTGAGTTGCGCGTTTGTATATCTAAAAACGCGCGTTCGCATCACGTTTGTCTGGATACAATACCTACCTATTTATTATTATTCTGTGGGAAGGGAGCTATCTGCGCGTGTCCCCCCCCCCTTATATACGCCCATGTATGTATGTGTTATAGTTGCTGCAGCTGGGCGGAGCGCACGATGGCGGACCTGGGGGGCGGTGAGGGGGGCGGGGGGGGCGAGTGGAGCAGCTTCTGGGCGGACTACGGGGGCGCGCGGGGGCCGGCGCCCGGGTACGACCGGTGTCCCACACCCTATAGAGAAACGGACGGGAGCGAGTTCGGTAAGGAAATAGTCACACACACAATATAACTAGCACCTAACGAGGATACTGATATTATGAAAAAAAAAAAAAAATATTAAAAATGACCACGACTGTATCCCCGAGGCGCGGTAGACATTCTCTCAGATCTTTTTAGACATTTAAGGCTGAGCGCACACCTATTCGCGCCGAATTCTCGAAGTACTGTCAAGATAGGTCGAATCTGACGATTCGACGCGGACGTTTCATACGATTTAATTTAAAGAATTCTAAAATTCGTTTCGGTCGATTCGTTCAGTGCGTAGTGTGCGACCTTAAAATGCCTAAAACAGATCTGAGAGAATGTCTACCGCGCCTGGGGATTCATGTTCATATTTAATTTTAGCTTTCTATCTCCACAGATTACTCCGAGCGTCGAGCGAGATCCCCCACAGAAAGCTTAAAACAAATCAGCAACATCATCCGCACAGAAGGACTGCGGCTTTCCCCACAAGAAGCGCAACGTGTCATCCAATGCGCACATCTACTAGGGAGCGTTCTGTCCCGCGCGGTCGAGAGATCACATTCCCGCGAAAACAGACGCCAAACCCTAACTCTCAATTTGAAAACCGAACACGAGAAGGCACGAGTCGAACCGAAGAGGAGCGAAGTGACGACACAGACTGACATCTCGCTGCCGAACACGAAAAGCGCGCCGAAGATCTTCGAGAACATTCTGAGGCAGTTGTCGAAGAGTTCGGTGGACGAGCCGGATGTTGAGAAGGATGTTGAGGGGCAGAATGAGAAATGAGGCATTTTAATTTTTTTAAATCCTACCTATTTGATTTTTTAAAACTTTATCGGGACTAAATCGCGTAATGAAATCATTTTATTTACCTCTACGACTACTTCAGCCACCGTGAACTGACTGAACATTAGTTCAGTCTACTTGTGAGTACGGTGCCTGTAATGTTCAGTCTACTCGTGAGTACGGTGACTGCACTGTTCAGTCTACTCGTGAGCACGGTGATTACTGTTCAGTCTACTTATGAACACGGTGACTGTAATGTTCAGTCTATCTACTCATCTCGTGAGCACGGTGACTGTAATGTCATCCAAAACATCGAGGTAATAATTAATTACGCGCTTAAGTCCCGATAACCATTTAAAAAATAAATGTGTCTAGACTTCCAAGTAAAAAATCACAATACCATTTTCTTTGACTTCGCTATCGAACAAACATGGTGATGATTTAATATTTTCGTACCTAGTCCTACCTAGTCCTAGACAAAGAGTAAGTATTATTATTAAATTTTAAAAAAATATTCTATTCGATCATTTTGCTTATTTTACGATATTTAAAAAAAAATATGGAGTAGTGTTCTGGCATACCTGGGTACCTACTGCCTTTTAAAACAATAAAAATCACTAACTTACCTCAGTATTTTTATTTTCAACGTATTTTATTTTCAGCTTTCATGTTTTTTCTAACAAATTATACTGCAAGCTAATTTTAAGCTGTAGGGCAGTGGTTCCGAACCTGTGGGTAATTACCCTACAGGGGTAAAATAGCTTTTTTTTTTGTGGGGGTGGGGTAATAGAACGAAACGAGATCTTTAATGCAAAAACAGTTTTTTTTATACTCTAACAAGTACCTAAGTTGTAAGGGGGGTAAAAGTTAAACTGGGGTAAAATCAGTTTCATTAACATGTCATTGGGGTAACAAGGTTGAAAAGGATAGGAGCCACTGCTGTAGGGTCTTTCGAGAACGCTCGCGAGGGTCAAGCACCATAAAAATAATTTAAATTAAAAAAAAATAAGGCGATAACGAAGTTCGCCGGGTCCGCTAATAAAATTTTTGGTCGTAAAAATTATAAAAAAAATCAAAATTTTAAATCATTGTTTATTGCCACTTAGCATATCGGTACGCAACCTCAAATACTCCATCAAATCGGACACAACCATTCTTGACATCTCAATCTTATCCGAAATCTTCTGCAACCATTCTCCGTCTCTTTCTAATGTCATTCTTTTCATAATTTTCTTTAGCGTGAGCTCCAAAGTTTCCAAACTCGAAACTATATACCCCATTTTGAAACTCTCATCCGACGCTATTTTGTAATTTTTGATGATTAATATTTGTTTTTGTATGTGTTCAAGAGCTGATTTGATTAATTCATCACTTCTCTGTTTGTAAGTTCTGCGGCTATCAATGTTATTTCTGGTAACATTGCCAGAAATGTTACTTGCTTTTGTAACATTGTCAGTATTATTACTATTTCTGTTAGTAACATTACTATTTTCTTGAGATTCCGTTACATTATCAACTCTTTGAGGTTTCGTAACATTAACAAAACTAGCATTTTCGAATATAGTTCCATTACCAACTGTGTTAGTACGAGTAACATTGACATTCGTTTCATGTTCATTATCAACTTTGTTACTATTAGTAACATTACCAGAAATATCAGCATCTTTAGTAACATTAACAGAGGTAACATTGAGTTTTATAACAGAAAGGTTTGGTAACATTTCTATCTCTCTCTTCGATCTTCTGAATGGCATTTGGATTATACCGATATTTGGTAAGCGTTCCGTCAAAATCGACAACGCCTTGACTAGTTTCTCTAGCGTTTCGTTCAGTTTATACAGCATATTTGGTCCTCCCTCTGTTTTGTCATCTTCTTTTCGAATAACTACTGTATTATTAGCTCCGTAGGGTTTGTTTTCATTAAAACTTGAAGTTCTGACATCAGTTGGTTTGGTTTCCGATATGTTGGTTGGTTTCACGAAGAGAGTTTTGAAAAATCTTACAAGATCGGGAGCTGATCTTCTGTTCCTCGCAGTAATATTTACATACTTGTACTGGTTGTAATCTTTAGCATCTTCTTTTGGTGTATTCGTGTGTTTTATTATTTCGAAAGGTCTCTTACAGTTTTCTGTCGTACCTTAAACAACAAGCGATTGAATTAAAAAAATGATAATAGGTAAACCCTCCGATAGATGTCTAGCAAAATAATAATAATTTAAGAATAAGTAATGTGTTTCTTTTAAAAAAAAAATTCAATCCAGTAAAAAGTGTAATATAATATTAATATCGCACTACAGTACCTATCGCAGCGCTGATCCAGCGATAGGTAGGTACTGCAGTGCAATTCAGACCTTTTCGGAATGTATTCCAAATTCGGAAAGTGATGTTTCTTCGCTGAAAAAAGGTCAACTTTCCGAAAAACCATTTCCGAAATATCCGAAATATTTAAAACATCGAAACGGATGCATTTTCGGAAGTGTGAATCGCACTGCACAGCTACTATATCAATGTACCTACCTAAATCAGCCATTACCTTGGTCATCGTCCTTGCTTGGTGACTGCGTGCTTGGATATAATGTGGTTTCATTGGCAGCTGTCAAACTTGTCGAGTTGTCACTTATACTTCCTGATGCTAGGATGATTAGACATGCTGAAAAATATAGGTACAAATTAACCAATGAAAACGAATGTCCCGTAAGATTGGCTACGGTGCATTCGAGATAGCCTAACCTTATGTTATGTAACATGTTATTTTTTTTATTTTTTTTTACTTTATAAAAGGATTTAGCAGCGCTACATACCTATATTCTTGTGTAAATCTACGATATAAGCACGCTTTTTTAATAGCTTGTAACTATCTATGTAATTAAATCTTTGAACGTGATTTTGACCCATTTCAAAACGTCAGATTAAACTGAAACTATATTTATAATTTACTTATTTATTTATTTATTGTTGGTTCGGAAAACCAACAGCTTTACAAGGTGTCCTTAAATTACTATGGTAGAAACAGAGAGCTAATTATAGGTCTTCGCTAATAGCTTCAAAATAGAGTTATTCAAGTGAAGTAGGTACTCAGTAAAAAAAAAGTAGTAGTAAGTTTACCTACTTAAATAGTATTTACTCACGCAATAAATATAAGGTAGCCAGCATCATGACTCCGGTGGAATTGAATAATCATTCGCACAATCAGAAACCTTTATAATACATTAGTGTTTAACAATTTTCCAATTTATTTTATCGTGTCGACATCTACTAATTACGAGTTATCGCCGGAGAGGTAACGATTCGTGAAAGTACCGTAGCTAAAAGGGCGTTATCCGTGAATCACAATGTGTTTCGTATTACAATTCAGTTAAAGCAATTCCTCTTTAATTTCGTAAAATGTTAACCCACTAAATATTTCCATTTATCAGAAATGGACATCTTTCCAATTGAGATTTTTTTTGAAGTGATCACGTCTTAGAAATCGATTAACGCAGGCGCCGGCTGCACGCGCGAAAAAGTGTCACGTTCCGCATGAGCCGAACGTGCAAGCGAGAGCGCGGAACAACCGATAGAGAGGCACGATCTTTCATCAATGTTTTCATTAGACCTTATCACGCAAAATTATCGTCCAGAACAGACTTTAAAGACAACCATTTTTTTATTTATTTAAATGAATTAATTAATTAATTTTATTAATAATGAATAAGTAATTATTAATGAATTTGGTACTTAATTAATTATATTAAATCATCATCATCATCCGAAGCCAGGTTTCCTCTGATATTCCTCCATGATGTGTTGGTATGCGTAGTCTCCTTGCAGCCACCCGTAGTGCGCCATCGACGACGCGGCTTCGGAGAAACGCGCAAACTGTAGGTATCTACAATACACAACTTATAAGTAATTTCCTATGAAAATGGAGGGTGAAAAAGGGTAGTAAATGGTTTATGGATTTTATTCCTTGTTTCGACACGCTCAAAATTAAAATAGGTAATTATGATGGTGATTATGAGTAGGTAGGTACTTCTTTTATTATGGGGGATGTGCTAGCGGGTTTTAAAAACTAAAGTTTGTGTGATTTTATTGTGGTTCGCTATAAATTTAAATAAATTAAACTATAAATTAAACTGGAAGTAAATAATGAAACACGTATTTTTTTTACTGACCTATTTGAAGATGACTAAGGGGCGGTCAGAGGAGTATAAATGTATGAATCTACGAATGTATGATTCAACGAATGTATGAATGCATTAATGTATGAATGCATTAATGTATGAATGAACGAATGTATGAATGTGATGTATGGCACCTGTGAGCACTGCAGAAGGACCAGGCGAGCGGGGAGTCCCTCACTATCTCTTCGCTCTCGACCGGCGGAGGCGCGAAATCTGGAAATATGTAAAGTCTTGATCACGCACGACCAAGGGCGCGTCGCCGGGGGGCATTTTGCAATAATTAAAAATTCATACTTTTTCCATTTCCCATTCTCCATATAACAACTTCTCCCCCCCCCCTCCCCCCTGGGAACCCCTTTGAAAGTTGTGAAGGGATTTGTCAGAGGTTTTTAATTTTTTTTTTAATTTAATTATGTTTATTTTGTAATTTAATTATTATTTAGTAATTTTTAATTTAATTATATTTATTAATTTAACAATATTTATTAATTTTTAATGTACCTAATTATATTTATTAATTTTTAATTTAATTATACTTACCTATTTATTAATTCTAATTTAATGATATTTATTAATTTTTAATTTAATTACCTTTATTTATTAATTTTTAATTTAATGATATTCATTTATTTCATAGCTAGGTATTTATACATGCCTCCTCTCTTCCAATGCGTGCAGTAGTAGAGATCTGCGACGCAGTGGTTCTCGAAGGTCCAGAACCTGAAGTACCGTCCGTACCCCCGGTTGGCCGCCAGACACACCGGCGTGTAGGCGGCGGGACAGCGCAGCGGACAGATGTGATCGTCGAACGAGTACACCACGTCGTAGAGGAAACTGAACTTAAGGGTAGTCGCTTCGCGGAGGTTGGCTGAAAAATAGGATACCTAGGTACATTTTTAATGAAAGATTTCAAAGTTGTCAACGCTCGTTCGTTCGTATAAGCGCGTATAGTGTAATGCGCGTTTCAGTGTGCTAAATTAGCATACCTAATGGCAGTTACAGCGGTTACAGTTAACAATGTAAAAGTAGAATGAGCAATACGCAATTTTTAGGCCAAAGAGCGAGACAGAGCGATATTTAGTGCACTTTTATCACTTGCCTTGCATCAACTTGCCGCTCGCTCGCGTTGGCCTAGGCTCGCCAAACATGGGCGGCATAACTGTTACTAACTTCAGTCAGTTGGCATCGTAGGATGCACAATACGCAATTCTAAGGTCAAAATCAGAGCGATGAACTAGCACTTAGCATACAAATTAGTTAATGTACCTACACTTCTTCCAACGGATCTTGGCATTCGTGAAGTTAGCCGTTTCGATGGGCAGCAGTGAAACTTTTTCATTCAAAATTTTCTACTGCGCAACGAAACGGCTAACTTCATGAATGCCTAGATCCATTGTGAGAAGTGTGTGTAATGAGGCCTCAATGTTACCTACCCTTGGTGCTGCCTCTCTTGGCGGTGGTTGTGTCTACAGGCAGCTCCACTCCGGACGGTACGAACATCCTTCGAGACGTCACATCCACGTCACACTCGCCGCTACGGACTATAGAGAACTCTGCAATATAATTACAGCTTGTTTACTATAACTTTACCTACTATTACACTGCGCCCAGTCTGTATGTCTGTATATAATTAATGATCAAACGAACTTACCCTTACGTGAAGTTCGATCACAATTAATAATTCGTGTGTTAGGCTAGTGCTTGGGAACGAAACTACAATATGTAAAACCTTTAAATCGCAAAGAATGAAGCTGTGAAACATAATAATTATTTTGTAATTTTTATAACATGACTTGTTATGTCCGTATTGTAATCTATTCGGACTGGGCGCTAATGTGTAATTAGGATAGAACTTCACTCACAGGTAAGTTCGTTTAATCATCAATTGAAGAGGAAGAGTTTTTTTTTTGTTGATTCAAACGCGCAAAGTAAAGAAACTCGCAGTCATAAATGTTGATAGCTTAATTCATGAGGAAGGAGACTATTTTTCACCATCATCATCATCACCATATTATTTATACAAAAATATTGTACGTTATGTTTCTTACCTTGGCCCGGGTTGTCACACATGTTACTGAGAAACAAAAAACACGAATTTTCAAAGTTCCTATACTCGTAGACACCATTATACAATCTTACGGTACACACAAGGGTACTATTCGATTTACAAACATGCCTGTTCCGACACAATCGCTTTACATGTTCAAATTGTAGGTGCGATGTTATATTGGTCCCCGTCGAATTGATTTTAGGCAAATTAATATGAATGGTGTACGCAACGACATTTTCGAAGAATGCTAAGAATAATAACTTGGTGATTTCCATTCGGTTTTTATGGTTGTAATAATATTTTCTTATTAATTCTAGAAAATTGTTACTTTTATGTTGCGTACATTAATTTACAGAATTGATTCATTATTGTTGATGTGCTAGCTTGGAGCGACTGTACGGAATTGCGAATTATGATAAATAAAATATACTAAGTATATAAGTAGGTACTTAAAGGTAAAAGATATAGGTAGGTACCTACTTAGTGGACGTTCGTCAGCGTGACTAAACAAATGGGTGGCCGCGTAAAACTGTTGCTCTCCAACTTCGGGAGGATCGGTTTAGTCAATGCGGGTTCGAATCCCGTCAGAATCGAAAATTTTCATTAAGTACCTAAGTAGGTAGGTAGGTACTTTCACTATTTTGTCTATTTCATTCTGCCTATAGTGATCAATTTGGGGAAAAATCCAAATAACATTAGGTAGGTACCTACTTTAAAATATCGGATAATATAAATTGATTTATTCATCAAAATGTAGATAAATATGAACACAGTTCAATTAAAACATAAGTATAGTAGCCAGCCCTTAGTAAGCAGAGCTTGTGTTATGGGAACTACATGACTGATATACCTACTACTTAGATTATACATAGGAAAACACCCAGACAGTCATACAAACATTTGGCTCGCGGTGGGAATCGAACCCGCTACCTTGTTTATGGGCCTTCACCCACTGCGCCACAGAGATCGTAATGTGTCCTCACTTTAACTACCAGTTAGATTACTTACACCCAAATACTGAAACACTACTTTAAATATTTGAAACATAGGCCCCCTTACTTATGAAAGATGTTTAAAGTTGAACACTGGTTGAACAACGTCCTGTCTCTGTTTGTCACTATCCACAAATAAAGACAGGACGTTGTTTAACCAGTGTTTCACTATAAACATCTTTCATAAGTAAGGCCCAGCTCTATTCGAGACGTTGTTATTCTTTTACAAAAATGACAATTAATATCAAAGAGAAGTACTACTTAAACTAACTAGTAGTTCGCCCCGAACTGAGATCTCGCGCACCGTAGATGGCTTACATTTGGACTTTCTTCTGACTACCCCTATAATTTCAAGTGCTACTACTGCCGAGTATGCCTATTGCGCTAGCTCTTCATGGTAAAAAATACTAGCATGCATGCAATACATAATGTCGTGTCTAATTTTTCATTTATTTCATATTTATAAATTCTCGTCGTATTTCTAAAAGTATACGTCCTAGAATCAAAATAATAACTATTTTGGAATGTACAAATTAAGAACTTTCATTTGACACCCCACTCAATATATTTGTTTATTTAACTTTTTTTACCCTAATTATTTTCATTCTTTATCAAAAATTTTTTTATCATGAAAATAAATCAAGTAGCATCTAAAATCATTGCAAACCAAACCGCGACGATGCCACTCTCTTTTTAAGACCGACCAGTCAATGAGCTACGAAGACATCGAAACTCTATGAAACGGGAGCTCTTGCAGCTCTGGTTTCGTAGTTTTTGTTCTTTGGTCGTATTTCAAAAACTATACATCCTAGATTAAAAATAAAAACCATTTTGGAATGTACAAAATAAGCCCTTCCGTATGACACCCCACTCAATATATTTGGGTAACTTTGAAAAAAATTAACCCCCTTGGGAACCCCATATCTTTACAACCCCTTCATCGATTACGCTCATACGCTCCACAGCAAATTTCCATAGCACTACCTATTGACTTATCAAGTTTCATACAGATTGGATAAGCGGTTCGATAGTTATGCGAGAACATAAAAATGAAACATACAAACATACAAACATACAAAGCAAAATCGCCTAACTTGCCACTAAGATCTTCGCTCGCTTCGCTCGCTCGATCGAAAACCTAAATAGGGCCGCAGATTTTTTTTGTAGTAAGTACATAGTATCTAATAGTGATCAGAAAGTTCTTTTTTTTCAATTTATTCATGAAATTCTATTCAAAATGTCACTAAGCGCATCACCACAGACTAAACAACAGTCGCTTCATCTTCGCGCGCTTTTAAATTTCGAACGCGGCAAAGGTCACAATCACAATAGTTACAGGCTGACAAATTAAATCTTGCTTTCGCTGGTTTTGATAGAAAGTTAACTAGTTATAACTAGTTATTACACTAGTAGTTCGCCCCGAACTGAGATCTCGCGCACCGTTGCGTTGATAGCCTAGATTTGGAATTGTTTCTGACTACCCCTATACCTACGTTAATGCAATACATTAAGTCATGTCTATTTTTTTATACTTATTCAATAGTTGACCCCGCGAACTTCGTACCGCGCCTCAGGGAAGGCCTCTTAGTTCGAGAAATTATTAAAATAGCAGTTCAATACAAAATGTATGAGAAAATCAATTCTCTCCCCCTCTCCCTCTATAATTTTGGTACATGCCCAGCCCACTATTTGCAGGAGTTAGTATTTGCATACGTGACAGGTTGCAAGCCCATCGCCGCTATTAGAAAGTTAACTGGTTTCCTCACGATGTTTTCTTTCACCGTTTAGAGTTCGTGTTAATGTGCATTTAAATTTTTCTAATCGAAAAATCCATTGATGAGCACGGCCAGGGTTCGAACTTGCGACCTATGAATCGAAATTCGAACACTTCCACTCGGCCAACACGGCTTTTATTTTTTTTAATATTTTTTTAATCTTTATCAATCAAGAAAAAATATCAAGTAGCAACTAAAATCATTGCAAACCAAACCACAACGATGCCACACTCTTTCTCGTAAAATAACCAGACCTATAAATACATCGAAACTCTATGAAACGGGAGCTCTCTCCATACTTCCGTTAATTGGTTTTCATCATTTTTATTTTTCACTGTATTTAAAAAACTATAAAACCTAGAAGAAAACTAAAAACCATTTTGGAATGTATAAATTGAGTACTTTCATATGACACCCCACTCAATATATTTGGGTAACTTTAAAAAAAATTTACCCCCTTGGGAACCCCATATCTTTACAACCCCTTCATCGATTGCGCTCATACGCTCCACAGCAAATTTCCATAGTACAACCTATTGACCTATCAAGTTTCATACAGATTGGATAAGCGGTTCGATAGTTATGCGAGAACATAAAAATGAAACATACAAACATACAAACATACAAATATACAAACATACAAACATACAAAGCAAAATCGCCTAACTTGCCACTAAGATCTTCGCTCGCTTCGCTCGCTCGATCGATAAGTAGCGATTCAGTATTCGGGTGTGATGACCTTACTTTTATTTTTTATTTTTTTTGTGTTTCGGTTTGATCTGCGATCAGTCTTGCGACTATAAGCAAATGTGTTGAAGGAGAGTTTGACGTTAGGGATGTGATCCACTGCTGGATACAGATCCGTATGTATGCTGCTAGTTTCTTTGGTCTAGCGTTTGGACGTCATGTCGTTTTAGCCGTTTTCGATAGCTGGTCTGAGTGAGCTGAGCTGCTAGCTGGTTGGGATGATGTGCTAAGCGTTTTTTGTATTTGGCCGCAGTTAATTTTATTTCCTCCTTAACTGTGCTCATCTGTAGGTGCTCGTGTACTTCCGTGTTGGTTATGAACCAGGGGGTGTTAGCTATTGATTTCAGCATCATGTTCTGTGCTCTCTGTAAGACAGATATATTCGAGTTGCTAGCGCAGCCCCAAAGTTGTATTCCGTACATCCAAATTGGTTTCAGTATAGCCTTATATATAAGCAGCTTGTTATCGATTGCCAGCTTAGAGTTCCTTCCCAGTATCCAAGCGAGGTTCCTGAATTTCATATTCATGTGATCTCTCTTGGTTTTTATGTGAGTTTCCCAGGTCATACGTCGGTCTAGGTGTAGTCCTAAGTATTTTACAGAGTTACTGTGAGGTAAATAGTTTTGTCCAAGTTTAACAGGTGGGCAGTCTTGTCTTCTTAAAGTGAATGTTACTTGTACGGATTTCGTGGAGCTAGCTTTTATCCTCCATTTACTCATCCATTCTGCAATCTTGTCTAAGCCTCTCTGTAAGGTCTCAGATGCAGTTTGCGGGTCTCTGTTTCTGGCCATTATTGCCGTGTCGTCGGCAAAGGTAGCTGTAGTGACTTCCTCCATCTCTGGCAGATCTGCTGTGTAGAGTGAATATAGAATTGGTCCAAGTACAGAGCCTTGTGGAACTCCGGCTTTGAGCTCATAGAATTTAGAGGTAGCCCCATTTTCCTTCACTTGAAATATTCTTTCGGCAAGATATGACTTTAGAATAGGGTAATAAGAATGTGAAAGGCTTTGCTTAATTTTAAATAGTAGCCCCTTATGCCACACCTTGTCAAAGGCCTGTTGTATATCCAGAAAGACAGACGAGCAGTACTCTTTATTTTCTAGTGCTGTTCTGATTGTATCATATACTCGATGTACTTGTTCCACTGTTGAGTGCTGTTCTCTGAATCCAAATTGATGGTTTGGTATTGTTTTATTTTTGATGAGTTCTGGTAAAATTCGATTTAAGAGAGTTCTTTCAAATATTTTGGAAAGTAGGGGCAGTAGACTAATTGGTCTGTAAGATGAGACTTCATGTCCTGGTTTTCCGGGCTTGTGGATCATTATGATCTGTGATACTTTCCATTGCAAGGGAATGTATTTTATTCTGAATATAGCGTTGAACAACATAGCGATAGAAACAATCGCCTTTTTTGGTAGTTCTTTGAGTACTTCTTTGGTGATTAGGTCATAGCCAGGAGATTTCTTACTCTTAAGCGTTTTAATAATTCGTATAACTTCCTTTGGTGTGACCGGTTTAGGTGGAGGGTCTAGTTGAAAGGGTTGTTGCAGCGTTTCACGACCGTACGACGATGACCTTACTTAAATCACAAAATAAATAACAGCACTACGAACTTATTAAGTTAAACTAACAGCTTACAGTGAGCCGATGTCATATGCTTATTAAGATGCTGTGGCCTTTTAAAAGCGTTCCCACACCTCGGACAGACATGCTGTCGTTCCCCACAATGCACCTGCAAGTCATGCCTACCTAAACTCCTCCTATCCTTAAAAGAGCTGCTACATTTATTACATTTAAAACTCCTCTCGCTGTGCACTTTTAAATGTTCATTCAACTGTACCTCTTCGTCGAAAGAGATGTAACACTCTGAACATATAAACGGTTTAGGATTTATATGTAGTTTTATGTGTTTTCTTAATGGTACAGCATGGCTGAACCCTTTTTGACAAACGTTGCATATATATGGCTTCTCCCCGGTGTGAGTTCTTAAATGGGCATTAACTTGGGCTCGTTGAAGGAAGGTCTTATTGCAAATGTCACATGAGAACGGCTTAATACCTACATGAATGCTCTTATGCTTGTTTAAGTTTGCTATCTGATTGAAAGTTTTCCCACAAATTTCACAAGCGAATAACTTTTCACCCGTGTGTATTCTTGCGTGCACGTTTAAATGGCTACGTTGCTTAAACTTCTTATTACAATGCTCGCATACAAAAATCTTCTCTTGCGAGTGTGTTTGTATGTGTTTTTGTAAATTCCCTTTCCGATAGAACGATTTAGAGCAATATGAACAGTGATATTTTTGATTTGTGACATTTAGATCTTTCTCATGGCTTAACAGATGAGCTTTTAGAAGCTTTGAATTCTTAAAACTACTATCACATTTCTTACAAAATTCTGTCACTTTTGATCGATTTATATCCAATTCACTTTTTGATTCACTTTTTCTCTTATTTGTGTTTTTGGATTCATATTGAACGATTTCTTCTTTGATATCTTCCTTTTCCTGTTTAACAGTGAGAGTGAGATATCTTCCTTCGAGAGAGAGTGTGAGATCGCTCTCGGGGTCGATCGAGATGAGATCTATGACGGAGACTGAGAATTTGTGAGAGTCTCTCAAGTTTAACTCTGCTATGGCTGTATGGGAAATCTGAAAAGGTTGGAAAATTTTATTATTAATATAAAAACGTAAAAGATTTGTATTGGGCCAGTAAGTAAGTTCGTATGAGCAAGTGGCCAACTCTGGTGATGGAGTTTTTAGGCCGCCTAAAGGCCTCTGTCATGGCTTAACGACTTAAAATGATTCATCACCTCTTGCCCCTGTCGCAGTATTTTAGTCAGTAGAGCGTGTGAGTTGTCAGCCGTGTCCGCCAGGCGGCGACAGCGCTGCAGGCGCGCGCGACAGAGATAGCACACCGTCCTCGGCATGCCTCGCTCGCACAACTGTAACAAATGAGGTATCATTACGTTAGTTAGTGGTGACACCCATGCTGCATATTGCTTGTTAGGTAAAGTAGTTGATGATTGTTCAAATCGAAAATATTTTAACATTAAATACTTGTAGTTCACCCACTGTTGCATTTATAGCCTATTTGGAATTGTTTCTGACTACCCCTATATGTTTAAGTGCTACTTCTGCTGAGTTCACTACACAATGTCTCATGTGCTAGCTCAGTATGGTAAAGATTACAGGCATGCATGCAATAGGTACATTATGTTATGTCGTTTTTTTAATTTTCAACCACTTAGGTACTTAGTTTATTTTCAGGTTTCCAGATATTCTACATGGTAGGTACCTACATTTTTGGAAAAGCTAATATTTTCTATTACTATTATAAAGCTTAAAGCTATTGTGTAGAGTAGAGCTGAAATAAAAAATAAGTAGGTAAGTACCTAAGTAAAATGATCACTTACTTTATTTGTTGTGAGTCTTTCAAAAACCTCTCCAAGTTGAATATCTTCAATGCTGTACATCTTAACATCACCACTCACGAGACACACTCTGCAGACCGCTGCAGACATCATTGGGCTATTTTTTAGGACATCTATCCAATGACAAATTAAGCTGCAATAAACATTATTTTCATTTCATTTTATTTCAATTAATAGATGCCATAAGTCTACGCGTTCCTTCAATTACAAGGTGTTTCTCCAGCTTTTGATTTTGGATGGAGCAGCGATTATTTTTGTTTTATTGTTTTTTTATAGATGCAAACAATGAAATTAAAATTAAACTAAACCGTAGAAAAGGTTATTTGCAGACACCACTCATATTATGATGATTTTATTTATTTATTTTTTTTCTTTATTTTGGCTTCGCACGGTTGTGCATTCAGCCAGTGTCAAGTAATTATTATTCTTCAAGTTTACAGATAAATAAAATAAATAAATACATATTACAATACTTAAATATAATATCCCACCCCCTCCCCTTGTGCCTCAGTAAAGATGTGGGCCTTTACTGAAACATCAACACGGACTTTTTGGAAGAACTTGAAAAGCAATGTTAACCAATTTTGTTTCACTTCCCCACACTTATGCACGTTCACGAACACTTAACGGTTAATAATCCACCATTATTACACATTAACATTCGAAGAAACACAAGTTTTGGAAAATAAAACAAAAATGAAACTTGACTTCGCAAATTCCCGCCAAAAAGCCATGATTTTATTTGTCCGACCGAATCAATTATCAGGGCTGCCAGTAACAAAAATGTTTGTAATAGTAGGGCTCTACCGGCTCTACACATCCGCCTCTAGAGTAGTCGGCCAGGTACGTAGTATAGAAATTCCTTGGTAGTCGGCAAGAAGATTCTAAACTACGTAACTGGAGTGCTAACTGACATTTAATGTACAAAGGATTTTGAACCTTATCACGACTGAACAACGATCTATTATCATTTAATCTTGGTTATAAGGATTGTTGGTCTTGTTGAGAGGCTTTCTTGGGTGCTTTGTCTCTTTCACACAGTTGCAAAAAGAAAGAGACACACCGCCCAAGTTTTATTTCTCAAGCGGACCTTGTTTTCTGTCTCAGTCAGCGTTCCAGGTACGTAGTATAGAAATTCCTTGGTAGTCGGTCGTCCGTCCATTTTGTCTGGTACGGGGATTTAATATTGCTTTTCACCGATAGATGTCAGTGTTCATTGAACCTGTCATAGAAGCGTGCAAATAGCCCGTCTATTTTGATGTAATAAATAAATTCAACAAATCGATTTTTATTTGTTAGAAATGTTTGAATTTTCTGAATTCTACTGTAACAAACTTCAACAAAGAAGTTAATTTACTACAGTTTAATTAACCGTAACTATTTAGTTAGCGTAGGTAGTGTTAAGAAGACAATTTTACCAATTCATTGCACTAATTTTAAGAAATTGAATATCTTAAAATTGTTGTATACCTTTAAATTGTTGGCATATTTTCGTTTGCTATTAGAATTGAAAAATGTACAATCCCGTGTGCCGAGTGTGCCTCGGGGGCGGCGTCCGAATGCGAGGAATTGAAGATATTCATCTCCTAGAGTTGTATGAGAAACTTACTAATACCAAGGTGAGTTAAAAATACCTATATTAATAAAAGTCGAGCTTAAGTATAAAAAAGTTAAAAAGTGCATGAAACTAATAATAAATGTTGCCGTTTTTTCCGTAATGTTTTTAATTTTTGCTGCGCGCGTTCAATTTTTATAATAATAATAAAATTATTTATTAATAACATTATTATTTTATTATAGATTTAGGAAGACCTTTGGATTCGCAAGCTGTATTCATCTATAAGTGTTTGGAATTGCATGTAAATTTTATCATATAAGCCTGTAACTGTAGGTAAGCCTATAAGCATGTATCCACCCGGCCAATGAAAGCAAGCGGAGGTGAGGAACGGTGGACTCCCCCGGGAGCACTCGGGTCCGCGGGGTTACTACTTTCCCAAAGTCCCGACACCTCGCCTCGACGGAGCTCTGCGGGCTTATTATTTTTATCATTGCAGCTGCATGCAGGCGATGGTTGGCCGAGCTCTCTGTGCTACCTGTGCACAGCGCATTTGCATCGTTGCCGGCGCTTCTCTGAGCTGGCGCAGCGCTCTAACAAGTTCCTCAAAGACTTACTGCTGAATGATGTGCAGGTAAGTTAATATTCATCATCATCATCTCAGGCCATTGCCACCCACTGTTGGGTATAGGCCTCCTCATAATGCCATTCTCTCCGATTCCTCGCAAGTTTCATCCATTGATTCCCGACCACGCTTAAAATGTCATTAATAGCTTCGTTGAAATAATGTTTACTTCCTTTAGTGCCTTTCGGTTCTCTCTTCTCTCTACTCATGGGTAAAGCTGAAAACATCGTCTGGTTTCACAACCAGAAGCTGTGCTGAAACTAAAAAGGCAAGACCTTTTCAGTAAGTATGTAGGTAATCTTTTAGTTCTAGTCGTCTTTAGTACTTCTGCACGTTTCCCACATGACACTTAATGAAAACCCAATAAACTTTGGGTTGTTTATTTTCAGATTACACACGAGGTAGTAGCTACGCTGAAGATAGAAACACAGAACTTAATTGTCACAACACTGGAAGCTACATCCTTTGAAGGATATACAACAGATAGCGAGACTAGCAATGACGTTAAAGAAACAGGCGCTCTCAAAACTGATAGATCCATCACCCCAGATATTAAGGGTGAAGTGAACGTAGAATGTTTCTACTATTGTAACGTTTGCCACCAGGCATCTCTGACGAAAAACGAGCTAAAAGCACATATAAAAGCGCATACAGAGTCTCAAAGTGATGTTAAACAAACAAAAGTGTCTAAACAAAGTAAAAATATCAGTAATGTGAAAAAAACAAAAGTGTCAAAAACAAGTCATAATAATCGTGATGAAAGAAACCCAGAAGAGTCAAACACTAATGAAGATACTAGTGATGTTGATGAAAAAACGAAAGTGTCAAAAACAATTGAAGATAATAATGATGAAAGAGTCATGAAATTATTTAAAACAAATGAAGATAATAGTGATGAAAGATTCACGAAGATATCTATAAAAAATGAAGATAACAGCGATGTAAAGCAAACAAGTGACGATTTAGAGTGCAAAGTGTGTTACAAAGTGTTCACAGAAACGAAATCTTTGAAGATGCACGCCAGTGTCCACACGGGGGCAAAGCCCTACGCCTGCGAGGACTGCGGCCGCGCCTTCCGTCTCAAACAGAGCCTACAGAACCACATCACTGTCCATCACACGAAAGAAAAGAAATTCACCTGCGACACCTGCAACAAATCCTTCTTCCACAAGAAAGGACTGTACGCACACAACAAATCACCTAAATGCAACAATGATAACCAGCCATACAATTGTAATCTTTGCGAGTTGAAATTCGCTCGGGCTAAGGATCTAAAAGAACATAAACTCTCTCATATTGGCGAGAGAAGATACGGCTGTGATGAATGCGACAAGGCGTTCACAATGAAACGATATCTCACTAAGCATTTACAGGTACATTCGTCGGCAACACACCAATGCAGCGAATGCAATAAGCAATTCAAACATTTGAGTACTCTGAAAGTTCATTTGAGGGTACATACGAAGGAAAAGCTATTCCCTTGCAATGTGAGCGGTGAGAAAAAAACAAAGACATTCTCGAACGACTCCTCGTTGAAGCGGCGCGCGTTGAGATACGGTGACGTCACGCGCAAGGACCAGTGGATGTACTGTTGTGATAGGTTTGGATATGTTAATCAATGTAATTGCATACTTTGATTCATCTGAATGATAGCCAATTTAGACCAGCTTGGGTTTCCCTCAGGACTGATCTCTGTTGACATAGGTAACAAACAACATAGTAACAGGATTATAATTGAACTAGGTCGGTATTGAATTTAAAACTTCTATTTAAAATTACCACTCTTTCTCATATATTAGGCAGAGATTATATTTGCATTAATGACACCAGGGGTGTCGTTAACAATGAACGCAATCAGGGGGCTGATTTCTGCGTTCAACTCTGAGCTCTGGGATTTTTGGTCCTTTGAAGGGCACGCAGGTTTAGAGGTAGGGAAAAGCGTTACTTTCGTATCGCGGTGACTGTCGTTCCGGTTCCAAGAAAGTCACAGTGAAAAATCACCGTGACTTTGTCACGTCGATCACAATGTCGCACTAGGCGTTCCTTCCTATGTAACTACATAGGTTACCTTACGCGTAATCGTGAAACGAGATGTCTTTTGATCCAAATTAACAGTGCGAAAATTTAGTAGGTATCAGTAGGTACCTAGGTACCTACTTTTTTATTCGAGTTAACTATTTCTATAAGTAAATACTATGTACCTAACTAAATACCTACGTTATTAAATAAAAAAAAACCTTCTAATTATTTCTTGTGTGCACTTTTTAATTTAATTTTAAAGCTTTATTGTAATACTAGCGGACACCCGCGGCTTCGCCCTCGTGAACTACCTAGGTACTACTTTTTTACCCACGGGAAATATGCATTTTTTCGGGATAAAAAGTAGCCTGTGTTATTCCAGGTCATAAACTATGTATATTCTAAGTTTCAGCCAAATCAGTTTAGTAGTTTTTGCGTGAAAGCAAGACCAAAAAACAAACAAAAAACCCCAAACACACACTTTCACATTTTTAATCGATCGAGCGAGCGAAGCGAGCGAAGATCTTAGTGGTAAGTTGGGCGATTTTGCTTTGTATGTTTGTATGTTTGTATGTTTGTATGTTTGTATGTTTCACGAATTGTTGTTCGAGCATAACTGTCGAACCGTTCATCCAATCTGCATGAAACTTGGTAGGTCAATAGGTTGTGGTAAGGAAATTTACGGTGGAGCATATGAGCTTAATCGATGAAGGGGTTGTGAAGATATTAGGTTCCCAAGGGGGTAAAAAATTATGAAAGTTACACAAATATATTGAGTGGGGTGTCATACGAAAGGGCTTATTTTGTACATTCCAAAATGGTTTTTATTTTTAATCTAGGATGTATAGTTTTTGAAATACGACCAAAGACCAAAAACTACGAAACCAGAGCTGCAAGAGCTCCCGTTTCATAGAGTTTCGATGTCTTCGTAGCTCATTGACTGGTCGGTCTTAAAAAGAGAGTGGCATCGTTGCGGTTTGGTTTGCAATGATTTTAGATGCTACTTGATTTATTTTCATGATAAAAAAAATTTTGATAAAAATGAAAATAATTGGGGTAAAAAAAGTTAAGTAAACAAATATATTGAGTGCGGTGTCAAATGAAAGGTCTTTATTTGTACATTCTAAAATAGTTATTATTTTTATTCTAGGACGTATACTTTTAAAAATACGACGAGAATTCATAAATATGAAATAAATGAAAAATTAGACACGACATTATGTATTGCATGCATGCTAGTATTTTTTACCATGAAGAGCTAGCGCAATAGGCATACCCGGCAGTAGTAGCACTTGAAATTATAGGGGTAGTCAGAAGAAAGTCCAAATGTTGGCCATCTACGGTGCGCGAGATCTCAGTTCGGGGCGAACTACTAGTATGGGTATGGATACCTACATGCGATTGGAAATCGTTCCGAACGGTAGAACGGAGCGTGAATGAATGAATGTCGTTCCTTGGTGGAACGTTGTTCCTTTACGACGAGTCACGGTGATATCATTTGACTTCAGATCACTGTGATTTTTTCACCGTGAAGTTATATATCACTCACCTCTACGCAGGTTGTACAAAGCAGATCTCTATAGGTGCAGCAAGCGGTTCCGTTATAAAGGCGGATTGCAAGCGCACCTGCGCAGCCACACGGGCGAGCGGCCCTTCCCGTGCGCCACGTGCGGCAAATCTTTCAGTCAGGCGGGCAACCTGCACCTACACGCGAGGACGCACTCCGGACTCAAGCCGTTCGCGTGCGAACACTGCGGGAAGGCCTTCCTTCTGAAATGCCAGCTGCGGCTGCATTTGCAGGTATTTGGATCTCGCATCTACCATTCATTCCAATTTTCGTAACGGTCCCTTTCACATTTCAATCAAAATAGAAATAAAAATGCTGGACACTTCACACAGCATAATCTAGCCTCAAAGTAAATACCTACAGTAATTCAAGATAAAGAATGGTTTTCGGAAAACATCGGACACAATAATTGTTTATCATTACAAAAACGATTGACAAAAAGTCATTTGGAAATGAAAATTACTCACAATTTCAGTTTTATCGCAAATAAATAAATATCGGTCATTTTAAAAAAAGAATGCCTAGATCCATTGTGTGTAGTGTAGATTATACTCTGTCCTGTGCAGGTGCACTCTGGCACGCGTCCGTTCGCGTGCTCGCGCTGCCAGAGCACGTTCCGCTTCCAGGGCGCGCTGCGGGAACACGAGCGCAGACTGCACACAGAGGTGCGAGCCTTGATTGTCTATCTTTGATAGCGACTAAAATCGGTCTCAAACTTTCAAATATGACAGTTTAGCGGGCTGATTTTCTAACTTTTCTCAAACCTCAAGTTGGTCTCAAACTGTCAAAACCAAAGATATCGTCGTTCCTCCTGGAGGAGTGTATAACCTTTTTCTTAGATCAAAACGATCGCGTATCTTGCGTTCGGTCTCGTTGAGTCACTCTCATGAGTGACAGAGCTACTTGCGTGGACACTGAACTGTTATAATATATTTGACAGTTTGAGACCGACTTTGGTCGCTAGCAAAGATAGGCAATCAGGGGCAGTTGCAGTTTTGAATAATTCCTATGTCAAAAGCTATCTATCTATCTTATGCAAAATGTCATGCGCAGGCTGCGGCGTTCCCCTGCGGTCGTTGCGGACGCTCGTTCGCGTGCAGCGCGCGACTCGCGCGTCACGAGCGACGTCACACAACGTCTTCCGGCCGTCACAGTTGCAGCGCGTGTCACAAGAGTCTCGCCTCGCGCGCCAGCCTGCGTCGCCATCGCGCCACACACGCGGAACAATCGCCGCACGCCTGCCTCGCCTGCGACAAGGCCTTTAAACTCCCGCGCTATCTACTACAGCACAACATGACGGCGAAATGTCGCGCCAAAACTGCCGCATTGAACGATCAAAATGAAAATAAATAATCTAAATGAAAAAGGTTTTTTTTTTTGTGGCATAAAAAACAGCTGCTGGTTGTCTAAGGGAGTGTACACATTGCGTTTTTTGCAGCGCGTTTGTATCGATACAAACGCGATTCGAACGCGATGCGAACGCGCAGCCCCCCGCACAGCCCCTCCCGGTTCGCTTTTGTATGGAAAAAAACGCGTTGCGAACGCGCGTTTGTATCGATACAAACGCGCAGCTCAAAAACGCGCTGCAGAAAACGCAATGTGTACACTCCCTAAAGGTTGTGAGACAGAATTTTACTCAAGTAGGTATTGATCTTGTATTGATTCATCTGCACTGCACTATAATTCTGTACGTACTAATATGGACCTTATGTGTACCTACTACGAAACATGGATCCACTTAATTTTGTGTCCCTTTCGGCGGCACGCAAACTGGTAGTCCATAGTCCATATCTATAATAGGTCCATGGTAGGAAATGAACTCGAGTTCTCGAGTGGAGACCACGTCTCGGCAAACGTAGTGTAGGGCGCCCTCCTGCCAGGTGGAGTGACGATCTGCGAAAGGCTGCCGGCACAAGTTGAATGCGTCAAGCTGAAGACGGCGCGATGGCGCTCATTAGGGGATGCCTATGTCCAGCAGTGGACTGCTATAGGCTAATGATGATGACGAAATGAAAGAATAGTAAATTGCATTGCATAATAAAATCGAAAGAATAACATCAGCCAAAAGGAAGAGCACACCGCGCCGCGCGGCTACTAATTAAAGCTGGATACTCACTTAACTTAGCGTGTATAGCACGTAAAGTAACAAATTATCAATATTCAAGTGAGTACGGCTCGTCCATGGTAAAATACTATTGAACCTACACTCGATGGGTCACTCTGATCAATGGGATCAATGTGATCATGCTCCGAATACGAACACCTTTCAAACTTGTATCTTTACGTTACGTGCTACTTGATAGTGAGTACCCAGCTCAGTATAGAATGCATGACGCGCTTTCTTATATAAGTGCAACACTGACTGACACTGACATTGACATGAAAAAAATATTTGTTTTTGTTTACAATCCGAAAATCATACGGGAAAAATCATTTTAAAATTTTATGACAAAGTTTTATGATATTAAAAAATCTGGTTTTGTTTTAATTTAATTTTATCTTATATTTGAAACTCTCATGTAAGTAGCACCTTTACAAAATAGGGGACTTTTAATTTTATTTCTCTTGGTACATAAAGAAAAAAAAGGTAAGTTTAGAAAAATGTTTAGATTATGTTTAACGAACTATCAAGAACGTCGAAAACTAAGCTACACCACGAGAGCTTCTAACTTCCATTCAAAATAATATTACTAAAAAATTACAAATAATGCTGGACATTTCATACAGTAAAGCTTACATCATACTTGATACACAAACTTCCAGGTATCACAATGGAGATGGGCGACGACCTGCTGTTCATAGACGTGGACGCCTCCACTCCTGCCGTCAAGCAAGAACAGGGCCAGGAGGAAACAACTGAGTGAGTTCATTTTATATCATACTAGCAGCGCCCTCGCGGCGTTGCACCCGGCCCCGTAGTGATGATGATGAAAAGTAGCCTATAACCTTCCTCAGGAGTTTAGCTATCAAATGCAGAAAGAATTTTTCAAATCCGACTTGTAGTTCCTGAGATTAGCACATTCAAACAAACAAACAAACAAACTCTTCCGCTTTGTATAGATATAGACTAGCTTCCACCCGCTGCTTCGTCCGTGATGTACCTACATAACAGTCTATGTTCATCCTGAATTCTAAATACTGGTGAAAGAATTTTTGAAAACGAATGAGTAGTTTCGGAGATTACCTCCTACATACAAACAAACTTTACCTCTTTATAATACTAGTATAGATAGCTTCCGCCCGCAGCTTCGCTCGCGTGATACTTACCCGGATAAAAAGAAGCCTGAGTGGTATTCCAGCGGGGCTAAAAAGGCCGCTATAGCAGAATCCGCCGAATTCAACTTTGTCGTGTCGTGCAAAAGTCGGTATTTAAACAAACGTTATCGCGAAGGCTGGCTTCAGTACATATTTTGTGGCACGAGTGAAACCGCCCGTCTGCAACTAGTCCAAACAACACTCTATGATCAAGACAAGGCCATGGGTGAGTGGAGAGATTTATTTTATGTTTTATTTTATTCAAAAAGCAGCTTTTTTAAAACATACATATGCCACACTAATTATAAATGCGAAAGATGTATGTTTGTTCCTCTATAACTCGACAAGCACTGAACCGATTTGCCTGAAATTTAAAAATAGATCAAGACCGGGAATAGGACATAGGCTACTTTTTATCTGGGTACCACGCGAGCGAAGCCGCGGGCGGAAGCTTATTATGTAATAATAACGGGAGCTACATTTCATACTTTAGTCTAATCTATCTTGAGTTTTCTTAAGTAGTCTTGTTACACCCATTTAAATTATAAAATACTAGCAGCGCCCTCGCGGCGTTGCCTCCGTAGTTATGGTATATAGTGATGATGATGATGATGAAAAGTAGCCTATAACCTTCCTCAAGAGTTTAGCTATCGAATGCAGAAATAATTTTTCAAATCGGACTGGTAGATCCTGAGATTAGCGCATTCAAACAAACATTTTCTTTCATTCTGCTTTATATAATTAGTATAGATATAGAAGTATAGATATAGATTATTTAAATTAGCCTTAACAGGTGGCTCATATGAAATTACATTTAATTTTAATAATTAAATATAATTATTATAATATGTATTATTTTCAGGTATACAAGCACTCGTCGTATGCCGAGCGAAGATCAAGTTTTGTTCCTAATAGAATGTATGGAGAAATATCCGGAACTAGCTCGCGGCAGTATCAGGTAAATATTTAGCTGTGTAATTGAAAAATAACAAAAAACCGGTGTGAAGTACGAGTTGAACTCGTGCGCCGAGGGTTCCGTACCTACCCATTATACCGCCATAATTAAGCTAGTCCTAACTGTATACTGTATGAGCGCCCATACAACTCGGAGGACATACTTAATTCAATAATTAGACGACCTCTGTGGCGCAGTGGGTGAAGACCCGCCTGTGACACAGGAGGTTGCGGGTTCGATTCCCGCCGCGGGACAAATGTTTGTATGATCTGCAAATATTTGTCTCGGGTCTGGTTGTTTTCTATGTAGGTATATTAAGTATGTATTTACAAAAAAAAAAAGCATTAAGTTGTATATCAGTCATGTGGTTGCCATAACACAAGCTCTGCCTAGCTTGGAGCTACATGATGCTGTATGAAATGTCCAGCATTATTTATTTATTTAATTGGCGTTAACTATGTATGTATGGAAACACCCTTTAATTTTCAATTTTTTTATTTTTTGGAATTTTTTCCTTTATTGGTGCTGTAGGACCTTGCTTTTTGCCAAATTTCGTGATTCTAGGTCGACGGGAACTACCATTAAGGTTTTCGACCCAAAACCTAGTTTTAAACTATTATTTATTGATGTGAAACATCCTATAGTCGTATTGCTAATTATACGGACTAAAAACATATCAAAATTGAAGGAAAAATGTCATATTTTCCTTCAATTTTAGTCCGTATAATGAGCAATCCGACTATAGGCGGTCTGCGGGGCTAAAAAGGTTACCCTCCTGTCAAAACTGTCAAAAAGATGAATTGCAGATACAAATCACTATAGAAAGGAATTGTTAATGGTTTATAACAGGACGGCCTCTGGTCGGACGCGCGCGCGGCGCGTGTGGGACACACTCAGAGCTAAACTCAACGCGCTCCACGGAGTTAGGAAGAACTCCAGCCAATGGATGAAGGTATTAAGCTGTGATTTATTCATTCATTCACTTATTCAATTAATTAATTAGTTAGTTCGATCATTCATTCATTGAATCATTCTTTTGTTTAATTAATCGTTCATTCGATCAATCTCACATTGTGTTGCATCATTCGTTCTTTCGTTTCATAATAATCTTACTAATATTATAAAGGCGAAAGTCCGTGTGTGTGTGTGGAATGTTTGTTGCCACGTATCTCCATAACCACTCAACCGATTTTGATGAAATTTTGAATATAGACAGTTTAGGTTCTGGAATAACACAGGCAAATTTGTATCCCGGTAAAAATGTATGGTTCCCGTGGGATACAAAAATAGTAGTCCGTGCGAAACCGCGGGCGTTCACTAGTTGTTCATATTTATGCGATTTAAGGATAACTCAGTAACTCACGCTATACCGAGCGACAGGCTTCGGCCGAAGCTCGGCTCGGGGAGTTATAACGTAGTACTAGTATTCTGTGGTTATAACGCCAAAAGTTACAAAATTTGCAGTGAGAGACTGAAAAATTGCACCTACTATTTAACACACCATTCATCTCTTTACATTCAGGCCGTATTAATTTATCTGCGGGTCCAGCAATGTATGTGGCACTTTCCTTTGTTTCATCATTAATTCATTCAATCGGTCACTCATTCGTTTCATAATGAATCATTCTGTAGCGACATCTGCCTGCCGCTAGATGAACTACATAAACATGCTACGCACTACGAGCTTCAGCGAAGATGGCGCCACTCAATATCAGAATGTCTAGATCGCGCAAGTGCACTACTCATCGCCGATCGGGTGATATACAACCAACCGACAACATCTGTCGGTCGACAGACCACGGGCAAGTGGGCCAGATGGGCCGGCCCGTTGCAGAGGAACCACCCACTTTGCCTTTGGGGAACTATTCCACCATGTTCCCGAAAAATTCACTCAATAAATTGAACTATACATTCATCTATTAATGTTGTGTATTGTAGTACTGGACGGATAAGAAGACGTTTGTTAAGAAGAAGGCGGCGGAGGGAGAGTTGGAGTTGACTCCCATAGAAGAGAAGATACTGTATCTGTGTGTCGGGGTAGCCGAGCCCGCAGTAAGTACCTACATACAGCGGGGCTAAAAAGACCGCTATAGCAGAATCACAATAGGAATTGCAATGAAATGAAATGATTTGAAATGAATTATTTGTAACATAAACACACACAGCACAAAAATTACTACCTAAGTAATAATAATACATAATACAAAGCTTATGTTACAATGGCGCTGACTCAGCACTATGTTGTGTTTGCAAAAACACAACGCTGATCTTCCGTCAGAACCACACCATATAGGAAAAGAATTGCAATATATTATGCAGCTCTTGACACTCTCCGACTATGAAAAGAGACGGGATAATATAGTTCAATTCCTATTGTGGCCAACTAGTAGCGAAAACGTGAAACTTAAGCTTTGTGGCTTGTGATTGACTGATTCCATACAAATCTACGTTTACGGATTTTTATAGATTTATTACTGGTGTTTGAAACAGGCAAACTCGGCGTCGCCCGCGACTCCGCGAGGTACCTAAATAACGTATAGCCTATGTTCATCCAGAAAATTCATTCTAAATACTGGTGAAAGAATTTTTTAAATCGGACTGGTAGTTCCTGAGATTAGCGCGTTCAAACAAACAAACGAACACTTTCGCTTTATTATTTAGTATAGATATAGATTATTAAGTAAGTATAAATTGTTATGGTATAGATAGATTAATATTGTGCGTGTGTTGTTTCAGAAAGTGAAGAGTAATACAGATGAGTTGTACGGTTCTCACGCACACTCGGACCTATCAGACGCAGACCTCTCACACACACCGGTCAGTTATATACCTTTAAATAAATTATTTCAAATTGAGGGCAGAGGTCCCGGCTTATAATTGACTTATATTAGACTGGCCTCTTAGCTCAGTCGGTAGTAGCTCTGCCTTCTGCGCTGTAGGTCGTGGGTTCGATTCGATGAACATAGATGTTTGTTCTGTGTCTGGGTGTTATAAAGTATTCTATGGATGTATTTACAAAAGGTACTCTATCAGTTATCTGGTTCCCATAGTACAAGCTTTGCTTAGTTTGGGGCTAGATGGCGCTGTGTCAAATGTCCAGCAATGTTTATTTATTTATATTCATTAATTTCAGAATCTCGCTTCTCTGGGCACTCCTACTGATCACAACAAAACGACAGGTAAGTGGCTAAAGTAGTTACACTATCAATTTATCGGAGCCAACCTAGATATCACCGCTGTCTCGCTCTTTAGCCTACAAATTTCGTATCGTGCATCCTACATACCTAGATGTATAATAGTACTAGATTCACTGACAGCGTGCCGCCGAAAGGGACAAAAATTTAAGTGGATCCATTGTTTCGTAGTACACTACACATAAGGTTACACATTTATGTCAATAAAGATATTGACATTTTGTAATTAGCGTAATTGGTGTTTTGTAACCGTGCTAGTTATTAATAAATAAATAAATAAAATAAAAAATTTGGGGAACAGGGTGGAATCGTTCCCCAAAGGCAGAGTAGGTGGTTCCTCTACTACGGGCCGGCCCATCTGGCCCACTTGCCCGTGGTCTTTCGACCGACAGTTGTTGTCGGTTGGTTGTATATAACCCGATCGGCGTTGAGTAGTTCACTTGCGCGATCTAGGAATTCTGATGTTGCGTGGCGCCATCTGTAGTGCGTAGCATGTCTATGTAGTTCATCTAGCGACAGGTGGAGGTCGCTACAGATATATTCTATTCTATTCTATTTCTGTTGTTTCAGATACCAAAAGTCACTCCCACAGTCAAAATCTAACTTCATTCGAAAGGATACTAAAAGTAGAAGAGCGAAGGCTATCCATCGAACAATCCAACGCTCAGCTGATGAGGAGCATTCTAGAACAATCCGCGGACAAGGAACGAACGATACTAGCGGCCGTCAGCTCGCTCAGTGAACGAATGAGTGAACGGAACGAACGGGATAGGGAAATGGCGGCCGCTTTGAAAGTATTAGGAGAGGGATTGTTAGCTTTGAGTGATGTAATAAAGAATAGTAAATGATTTTGTGTGTTTTGAATTGTACACGTATAAATCGGATAAGGTAAGTTTCATACTATTATTGCATGCTGACCTTAAGCGAAATGTGCTGAACCTATTTTTTTGGTAGGTACCTTTATTTTTAAGTACCTAACTACGAGGGTGGTCTGAAAAGTTTCCGGCCTTGACAAGAAATAATGGTTTTTTAATCTATGAATTATTTTATATTTCAACATAATCATTTTTCAGGGCTATATACCAATCCCAAAAGTTTTCTACCTTTTGTAACCTTTCTAAAAATTCGATTGCTCTAACCCTTAAAAATGAGCCTTATTTTCAGCAGTTAACTCACAGTGAGTTCAATTTTATTTTCATCTGAGTAAATTTTTGATGTTTGTTTACAATAAATTGTCGCTTGATACTTACTCTTATGAATAAGATAGACAAAGAAGCAATTCGTATCTTAATTCATGAAATTTTGCTATGGTGGGTACGCAAGTGCGCGTGTGTGTTTTTTGTCAATTGTGAGCAAACGCGGCAGCCATATTCCGGAAAGCATTTTAATGTCTAAATGGTTGTTAAAATATTTAACTCTCATTTAATTAAGATGTTTATAGACTCAGTAATCTAACGCACATTTACTCTCCGGTGGGTTATTACTAAAACATAGATTTTTAAATCATTTCTGAATTGGGGGCATCATTTGAACGACCAGGACTGTCTTTATCAAAAATGCTTGTAAGGTCATATTTTAGTTCAGCTGTTCAATATTTTATGGTTTTTAACGATGGAACAGAGTCCTAAGTTTACTATGGAAAACTAAATTTTATTCTTATTACTCTTTTTCTATTTCAAAATGAGTAGTCTATCGCCAATCGGTGTTCGATTTTCACTATTGTTGTAAAATCACAAAAGTTGGTTTGTTTAAATGGCTGTCATTTAAAAAATAAACCATCTAGAGAGTTCACAATTTGACAGTATTGCTGTAAAATGTTAAGTTAGCGAAAAATAACACATTTTTAATATTAGCAGTGTTATAACTAACTTAGGTCGGAAACTTATCAGACTGCCCTCGTAAAAATAAGTCTGCAAAATGTGGGCATGTACCAAATATGTATTTGGTCTCTGCCTGAAGTGCGCGGCAGATTCGACTTTGCGCAGGTACAGTCAAAGCAAAAAATAGAGTAAACTTTATCTACATAGCCCGCGTAGCCCCGCCCCTCACCGCCTTCACCTCCCCGCAATTGCGTTGACTGTACCTGCGCAGAGTCGAATCTGCCAAGCACTTCAGCAGACATAAAGTTTGCGGCGCACTCTACGGAGTAATAGTATTCTGTGCTGCCTACCCCTGTGGGAAAGAGGCGTGATTTTTATGTATGTATGTATGTATCATCTATGACACACACACACACAGTCTGTATTGTTTTATCTTCTTTTATATTGATGTATGTGTTGGTGTGCTTATGCAGTAAACAAATAAATGTCTATGTTTTTGTTTAAATGAATAAAAGCTTGTAAATAATAATAGTAACTGTTATACAGAGCGAGGCGAAGTTCTAAACGCGTCCGTCCCGGTGGGGAGCTGCGGTTCAAATGCGGCTCGTGTTCATACGTCACGTACCATCGCGCGCTCTTCAGAGAACACAGGAACAGACACGACGGTCAGTAAACATACTTTTTAATAATAATATAAAAATTACCTACAGAATTAGCTAGGTATAGCAACATCTCTTCGTCATTTGGACTGTCCTCTTAGATCAGTTTGTAGTATCTCTACCTTCTGCGCTGTGTAGGTCGTGGGTTCGATTCCCATCCAGAACAAACATTTGTGTGATGAACATAGATGTTTGTTCTGTGTGTTGCTGTAATGTAAAGTATTATACTTAAGTATGTATTTACAAAATATACAAGTATTCTGTCAGTTATCTGGTTCCCATAGTACAAGCTTTGTTTAGTTTGGGGCTAGATGGCGCTGTGTGAAATGTCCAGCAATATTTATTTTATACAGAAATAGAGAAATCGCATTGGAAAGAGACAGATGGAGAGAATAGGCGTGTTTCCTGCAATGCGTAATCACTAAATTAATGCATTAATCTAATGAACTAAGATTCACAGATTCCGTAAAACATATTTATTATTGAAATTATAGTGAGATTAATTTTATTTTTGATAAAATAAAACCATAAAATACGGCTATCCGCCATGATAGATGAAACACCAATCAGAGCGAATTACGTCACGAGTGTTACTGTCAGTGAACAGAACAAACTTCATTCATACAAATCGCATAACTCTTCAAGTTTTGGTAGGTAGTCGTTTTTTGGTTTTAATTTGTTCTTAGTGCTTAATTTAGGTATATCTATTTTATCGTCCGTCGTTTTCTCAAAAGATACAATAGTGGAACCAGGATTTACTACGGCAAATTCGTCTAATTTGCCTATAGTGGATGTTCTAATGTTGGGAGAGTTTCTGAGAACAAACAATGATTTTTGTTCGGCAGAATTCAGAAATGTGAAGGCTTCCGCGTAAATAGACATATTATAATAGATAATAAGAAAAGTTTTTCCCATAAAATCAATTTAAAAGCACAATAAAGATTTTTTCATACATACCTTCTACTTAGGTATTAATCTCGAAAATAAGCTATATTGGAAACTAAATTTGTTGTTTGTTGTTAAAAAATATAATGTTAATAACTTTGTTCCTTTAGCAGGCTTACTAAGCACCTACATAATATATTTCTTTGTTTTAGATCCGCCGTGCAAGAGTACCTAAACCACTTTTTACAGATAGTTTTGTTCCGTGAAACGTTTTTATACAACTTTTCAGGTGTCTATTTCGAATTATTGTCGCACTTAGGCACTACACACCACTTATATCCTTTGGAATTCACAATTAAAATGAATTTATTTAGAAAATTGTTCACCAACATCACTTTGTACTATTGATTACATAAGGCTGTGACAATGATGACGTCACAGGAGACGCCATGACATATTGAAGCGTTTTGGCGTGAATTTTAAATATTAAACTTAAAAGTTTTATTTTTCTGTAAATCTCATTAGTTATTGTGAAATATATTATTTTTAGCAATCAGAAGCAACTTCTGAACATTGTAGTACCATTTTTCAAAATTATGAAACAGGCCTATTGCATCGTTGCATCGACAAGAGCTGAGTTGAGCTAATGAAATAAATTTTTAATTAATTTCTAACCATTACAGGTATAAAACCATATAGGGTAAAACACCCAATTATTGGCCCTTTAAGGATCTTGATGTACTTAAATCATGATAGTTGTCTTTGTTATGTGTGGCGAACAAAAAAAGTTGTCAAAACTGTAAAATGAAAGTTAATTGATGTTTTTAATACATGGGAAACGTACTTAAACATAGTTTTGTATTTATTTTTTTGCGGTTTATTTAAAAACATGATTTTACCAATTATGGGCATACTTTGACTAATTACTGGCATAAGCTGGACCAATTTATTGGCCCTTTTAACTGTTAAGTAAATTGAAAGAAATCGCTTAAAGAGAGCTTAAAATACATTCGTAAAGACTTGTTTATAATTTTTCTTCATTCCTGTCATCAAACTCAGTCTAAAAATTCTCTATTTTAGCTATAGTGCAGCTGAGATGCAGTATTTTGTTTCGCTTGGTTTCATTAATTGTCTGTTATAATTATAACATTAACATAGTCACTATCATTTTCTTCTTTTCGTCTTGTTTTTCATTCGGATTACAGTCTTCTTTTTGTGAGTTAAGGTTATTTCCACAGTATCTAACTTTTTAGGTAACACAAGTTTCGTTACACTTGTTTACTCTTTTGTTGTTTCCTTCCTAATTTCTGTTGTTTGGCTGATATTGTTGAAATTCCTCTTTTTCTTGTTTGATTTATTAGTTAGACCAATTATTAGCAGACTTATGCTCAAACATTGGCCTAGTGTCGATAATTGGTCTACTCATAGAAATCTCAGAAATACCAATTATTGACATCACTGCCAATAAAATGGAAATCAACTAATTTTGCTGTACCAAATGTTGGCACCGCAATAAAATAACAAAAACAATGCAATTCTTAAAAATTAGTGCTCAGGAAGCTCGAATAATATGTGTTGAAATGATTTAAAAACTATAGCAAAGTAAAACCCCCTGATAAACTTAGATTCGATAATATTAAGAAAGCTCTTACCTTAGCAAAAACATAGATTCTCACTGCTGAAATCGAGACATTTTATTAATGTTGTTGTACCGATGCCCCTAAGTTTATTTTTCGTTATTTGGTTTGTCAATATTGTAGCTAATGATTGTTTTCATCGATTTCGATAAGTTGAAGCACTATGAGATTCGGTTGTTTCTTAATAAATAGGATAAATCAAAGGGGTGATAATAAATGGTGGGGGGCCAAAATTAGGGTCGTTTACCCTACTTACCAAGCTCTTAAACTTAAATAAAATTTTAATTAATTTCTAAACATTTCAGGTATAAAACCATACAAATGCGAGCTATGTCCGTACTCTAGCGTATCCAAGAAGTACGTGAAACAACATCAGAGCAGACACCGCGCGTGTGTGTGTGGACATGTGGCGCGCAACGACAAGCAACACAGGCAACACACCGCCACATGTGGCGGGGACGCGACACATGTGGCGATAACCTGTACGAAATGTAGACGGGAATATGTAGACGAGAAGGCGCTCGCTAAACACTGGTAGGTACTTATGTTATTAGACAGAAGTCAAAAGAAGTCTTTGTGAGCTATGTCCGTACTCTAGCGTATCTAAGAAATACGTAAAGCAACATCAAGGGAGACCGCCACATGTGGCGGGGATGTGACAGATGTGGCGGGGACGGGACACATGTGGCGATAGCCTGTACCAAGTGTAGACGAGAGTATGTAGACGAGAAGGCGCTTGCTAAACACTGGTGAGATGGATATTTATACGATTGTATAGAAACACTTACTTCATTGAAAATTTAAAGGATTACCAAGCGATTCCGGCGGTATTCGAACCCGCACTGATACAAACTATGCTTTTCAAGCCACTCGGCCACGGAATCCGTATTCGTCGGATCCAAAATCTTGATAAGCAAATATTCTCGGTTAAAAAACTACGAACGTATGTATCTACTCGTTTTACCTAGAGATAAAGAGCCTTACTTATGAAAGATGTTTAAAGTGAAACACTGGTTAAACAACGTCCTGTCTTTATTTGTGGATAGTGACAAACGGAGACAGAACGTTGTTCAACCAGTGATCAACTTTAAACATCTTTCATAAGTAAGGGGGAATGTAAATAAAACAAGTAGTTCCCACTTTTGCCGTAAGACTTGAGTGCTGGCGCGGACTCCACCTACATTTAAATAAGATTTATTGTAAATTCTTGTCGAATAAATAAATAAAATGTAATTGTTGTTGTTTCAGTGCGAACGTTCAGTCATGTCCGTTGTGTTCCATAGAGTTGTGCGCGGGCGCGGGCTCGCTTCGCTCACATCTCAACCGGGCGCACCAAGTGGAGGAGAAACGATATAGGTACGTATACCATGCTTGTATACACATTTATAGTATTTTATAACATTTGTGTGATGAACATGGATGTTTGTTCTGTGTCTGGGTTTTATCCTATTCTATTAAACGAGCAATATTTGTTTGAAGACTTTGAAATTTGTTTGTATGTAGGTACTTACTGAGGTTCTCGAAAACGGCTCTAACGATTTCGATGAAATTTGCAGTACGGATGTTTACGGGGGCGAAAAATCGATCTAGCTAGGTCTCATATGTGGGAAAAGCCGTTTTCTCGGCATTTTCACGCAAAAAGATTTACAAATGGTTCGTAATTGAACCGCTAGATGGCGTTATGCACCCGAGCAGAGCTCGGTCGCCCAAATATTACAATATTATAAGGTACAAAATATCTATGCTAATCTCAGAATTATAACTCGCGTGCCGAAAAGAAGGGTCCAGGACTTGTTTGCTCGCCGCGAAGTTCATTCGGAATTCATTCCATTGCGGCTTTAATTTGACGCGCCAGACTCGGCGAGCATTGAAAACCAGCAATGTAATCCAAACTGTCAACTGCGTTCGTCAAAGTACCTACGCAAAATGTTACACGGTCGGTTTCCATACAAACCAACGAACTTTTTGCTTCTCTCGATATACTCGTAGTTCTGTGATGCTAATCTACCAGTCTGCGGACCTAAAAAGGTCGCTAAAGCTGAATCGCAATATGAAATGTAATAATGCCGTCTCTTTTCACTCTCAGTCAATGAAAAGAGATGGCAATAGTTCAATTCCTTTAGTGCGATTCTGCAATAGCGAGCTTTTTAAGCCCGCTGATTCCCATAGTACAAGCTTTGCTTAGTTCGGGGCTAGATGACGCTGTGTTAAATGTCCAGCAACATTTATTGAAATTATTTTCACATATTAATGTGTGTTATTTGTCTGTATGTTAACAGATTCGAGTGCGCCGCGTGCGGCTGGCGGTCAGGCAACGCGCGTGGTATACTGCTGCATCTCATACACCATCCACAACCAGCCGACGTAGACCTCTCCATACTCAGAACATGTGGGATACTACCACCGTAACTTAGTATACTGTTGCATCTCACCACAACCAGCCGACGTAGACCTCTCCATACTCAGAACATGTGGGATACTACCACCGTAACTTAGGCGCGCTCTCGCTTGCACGCTCGGCTCAGGCGGAACGTAACACTTTTTCGTGCGTGCGACCGGCGTTCATCGATTTATAAGACGTTAACACGTCAAAAATCCTACTAATATTGTATATGCGAAAGTTTGAAATCTATAGATGTTCGATCGCGTGATTTTCAATCACTTTTACTCCTTCGCGCAAAAACTACTGAACGGATTTTAATGAAACTCTGAACAAGTTGTGCATGGAGCTGTGGATTTTGTTAAAGAAATAAATAAAGTTTGCCATTCCCGAGTATAATTTAACTATTACGCTCGTCATTGTTTATATAACGCATTCCTTTGTTGAACAGTAGGCTCGTTCTGTAAACTTCGAACCTCGCTAAGCTGAATCCGCAGTGAATTACGAGTTTCGTATTCTGTAGAACTCGATAATGCTTGTAGCGCCTCAGTGACGAGCGTGGAAATGAAATATAATGTATGTGTATAATGTTCATCTGTTCCCTCGTAACTTCTGAACTAGGTAGGTACTTATCATAATTTGACAAATGAGGTATCGTTTGAAGCGTCTTGATTGTCCGCTGGTTATAGGCTAGTTATAGTCGTATTGCTCATTATACGGACTAAAGTGAAGGAAAAAATGTCATTTTTCCTTCAATTTTGACATAAAACGTATCAAAACTAATCAAAATTGAAGGAAAAATGACATTTTTTCCTTCAATTTTAGTCCGTATAATGAGCAATACGACTATAGATATGAATGTCGTGAATGTGGCGCCCTTTAAAGGACATAAATTCATGAACCAACTAAAAAACAAGTACTTAAACTAAAACCCGACCTACCGATAGATAAATTGCGTTCTAAAAAGTATGAAACAAGAAAATACTAGTAGTTCGCCCCGAACTGAGATCTCGCGCACCGTAGATGGCTTACATTTGGACTTTCTTCTGACTACCCCTATACTTTCAAGTGCTATTACTGCCCAGTATGCCTATTGCGCTAGCTCGGCATGGTAAAAAATACTGGCATGCATGCCATACATAATGTCGTGTCTAATTTTTCATTAATTTAATATATGAATTCTCGTCGTATTTCAAAAAGTACCTAGGTACCTATAGGTCCTAGAATAAAAATAATAACTATTTTGGAATGTACAACTAAAGACCTTTCATTTGACACCCCACTCAATATATTTGTTTAAATTTTTTTTTACCCCCTTCGGAACCCAATATCTTGACAACCCCTTTATTGATTAAGCTCATTATGCTCCACCTTAAATTTTCATAGCACAACCTATTGACCTAGGTACCAAGTTTAGCTTACCTAACGTAACCTACGTACGTAATTTATTTTCAGGTTCCCGGACAATTATTTTCATTCATTACCAAGTTTTTTTTTTTTTCAAGAAAATAAATCAAGTAGCAACTAAAATCATTGCAAACCAAACCGCAACGATGCCACTCTCTTTCTAAGACCGACCAGTCAATGAGCTACGAAGACATCGAAACTCTATGAAACGGGAGCTCTTGCAGCTCTGGTTTCGTAGTTTTTGTTCTTTGGTCGTATTTCAAAAACTATACATCCTAGACTAAAAATAAAAACCATTTTGGAATGTACAAAACAAGTCCTTTCATATGACACCCCACTCAATATATTTGTGTAACTTTAAAAAAAAATTACCCCCTTGGGAACCTAATATCTTCACAACCCCTTCATCGATTAAGCTCATATGCTCCACCGTAAATTTCCTTACTACAACCTATTGATCTACCAAGTTTCATGCAGATTGGATGAACGGTTCGACAGTTATACGCGAACAACAATTCGTGAAACATACATACAAACATACAAACATACAAAGCAAAATCGCCCAACTTACCACTAAGATCTTCGCTCGCTTCGCTCGCTCGATCGATCATGAGAAATAGTCTTACGCCGGCTCCATACGTTGGGACCAACGTTGGCCCCAACGTTGGCGCCAAGATTTCGTGAACCATCCACACGTTGGCGATACACCAGTCTTGTTCCGTCAGAGCCAACGTGCAGACGTCCGATGTCTGCGCGTCCGATACAGAAATTGAAATTTCTCTAAGTGATTTTACATTACTGAATACCAATTTTATCACAATCACATCACATCATGTCACTATCACACTTCACACAACACACTATATTATAAAAGCGAAAGTTTGGATGTTTGGATGTATGTTTGTTCCTCTCTAACACGACAACCACTTAACCGATATGGGTGATATTTAAAATATAGATAGATAATAACCGGAAATAGGACATAGGCTACTTTTTATCCCAAAAAATTGCACGGTTCCCGTAACATAAAAAAAAATAGTAGACTCCATCATCAGATCAGCTCGCTGTCACCATATTATTACATTGTAGTCAGAACTTGACAAATATGCCGAGTTTCAACTCAATCGGCTTATTTACTGAGGAGTTCTGTTGAACAGCTCTTGACTCCATCATCAGATCAGCTTGTTGATACCATAATATTTCATTGTCACCGAGAATCTATAAGTGTGCAAAATTTCAGCCCGATAGTCCTACAAACACAATAAATAAGGAATACGATGACATTCTCGCTCGTCAGTCGACACGTGCGCTCACGATGCGCGTCGAAACGGGACTGAGCATAGCGCCAACGTGTGGACGGATCCCCAACGTTGGCGCGCCAACTTCCTTTGATAAAACCGACACGGCACGGCCAAGCCCCAACGTTGGCCCCAACGTTGGCGCCAAGCTATTTTGTCAGCACCACACGTTGGTGAGAGGCATTGGGACCAACGTTGGCCCCAACGTGTGGATGCGGGGTTATGATAGCCGTGGTCATTATGCCACTTTGCCCTAAAGCTTATGATCACTTGCGTAGCATATGATATTTGTCATAATATTTTATTGTTTCATACATAAATGTATGAAACAAATGTATGTTATACATCTATGTTTTACATAGATGCAAACCATCATGGATGTTATTTCCATTTTCAAAACCAATTATAGAGGAAAGCAAAAAGTCTTAATTTAAAGAAGAATAACAGAATTCGTAAAATTGTATCTCTTTGCACCGTCCTGCAGTGTTGCCAATTTAGCGACTTTGTCGCTAGAAATAGCGACTTTTGGACCTGTGTTAGCGACTTAAAATCGGTTTTAGCGACAAAAATATTTAGCTACTTATCTAGCGACTTTTGGACTTCGACGCTTCGACCAACAAATTAAAAGTATTTTTATTGGTGGTGACAGTGACAGACGCCAAGTTACAGACACCATTAAAGTATGATATTGTCTTGTGTACATTTTGACGGAATAAAAATATGGAACTTCATCATGCGCGTGATCCCTACGCGGTGTAGGTGTAATGTCAATGTCCCGCGTATCAACCTTTAACTATCAAACTATAACTCATGAATGCTGACGAATATTTTCAATTAAACCTTATTATTTTTTTGAGTTGACGTAAAATTATGCCGACAACGTTAAAAAAAATATGATCACGACTGTATTCCCAAGGTCCGGTAGACACATTCTTTCGGCGAGGATCTCTAAGCGTTTTTGAAACGAAAAATCCATTGATGCACGGTTTGTACCCACTATGACATAAAAAAATTTGGGAACACGCTCGCCGGTGTCATGGCGTCTGTCATTGCGTCTCGTCTCGGTAAACATCCTTTTGTTTCTATAGTAACTATGTAGGCATCACTGGTTGATATACCGATCCGTGACGTAAAAACAGACGCCACGACACCGGCGAGCGTTTTGGCGTGAATTTGAAAATTTAAATTTAAATGTACTTTTATTGCACAAAAACCTTAATTTTCTACAGAAATATGATATATTTTAGACATAATAGATACTTCTGAATATCATAGAAGAGATTTTGAAAATTAGTCATCATGCCTAAGGATGGGAATATATCGTTTCAGAAAATGATGTTATAGAAGTAGATGACAATAGTAATGTCCAAAAATTTTTAAGTTACTTGAAAAAAATTTGGATGCCTAAGAAATCTATATGGTGCTGTTTCGGTCAACGGCATCGTACCAACAACGTTTGTGAGGGATGGATGATGGAATGGGTATATTAATAACTGTTTTAAAAGAAGACCTCCGACGATTAATAAATTCTTAGCAAGATGCCGCTTTTAATGCTGTTCACGCATTAACAAAATATCCCTTTAAGAACAGGACAAAATACGTCAAGGAACGTAATAAATATATAAGGCATGTACAAATGCAGCTAACTACAGGCGACATAAATGTCCCGTTATTTTTAGAAAAGTTAAGATGGTAAATATAAATAAATTATAGTGAGAAAAATCTAATGAATTTTAATTTCTTGTTGGATGTTAAAGTTTGATAGCTGTCATCAAAAGTGTCATTTTTGACATTATCTGTCATTTTTAACCTCCAGTGTCATTTTTGACATCCGTGGTACCGTGGGTAAAATAAAAATAATTACCCACTGTACCACTGAAGGTATCGTCGGTGGTAGGTACCTACCGTACCTACCACCGACGATACCTTCAGTATATATGGCAGTCATACATGTAAAAACACCATGTCAAAAACAAACGCTAAACAAACAAATTTTTATAGATTTGTAGCGACATCTACCTGTCGCTAGATGAACTACAGAAAAACATGCTACGCACTACAGATGGCGCCACGCAACATCAACAGTCCTAGAACTCGCAAGCAAAGTTTCCAGCGAATTAAAATATATCAAGGACTATCAGTCAGACATCAACTGTTGGTCGAAAGACCACGGGCAAGTGGGCCAGATGGGCCGGCCCGTTGCAGAGGAACCACCCACTCTGCCTTTGGGGAACTATTCCACCCTGTTCCCCAAAGATTTTATCTACGGCGAGGAAAGCAAGGTTAGATTAGTTGTATCAATTTGAAAGGCGCAAACATGACTAATCAAATCGGTTACGTTTCCACCATTAATGGGCCAAATCAATAGCGCAAACGTCACCACGGGGGCGCGTGTTATCACAGGCGAGGCCGGGCCGCGCCACGCCTGTGGACGCCTGTGGACTGATGGCGGCTCGCGCCGAGCCGTTCCCACGGCGTGTATCGGCCTGTACCGGCCTGTCGTTTCATCATTCATCTACTCCATCACGTGCGTACGCGCATGCGCCGCAGCAAGAGAAATGGCGCATTTACATTAGGTCGGTCACCGAAGGCGGCGGCCGCATTCGGTTTAACTGAAACGCTTACCTAAATCACAGATTACTAATTACTAACAGATGGCGCACTCCGCGCGTCAGGTACAAAGCTACAAGTACATTGGCGAGCCCACCGGGCGGGCCGAGCTCAGTGGAGTGTCACGTGCCGCCGCGCCATATCGCGCCGCGCTCGGCTGGCTCGGCCGGAATATTTATAAAATTAAACCAAAAAATTACTGTATAGTTTATGGCTGTGGAAATAATGACAGCAATCGGGATCTCTCGTTTTTCTCTCTTCCCAATGACATGGAAAGGTAAGAAGTACTTACTTACTTTTATCATTTATTATTACTTATTACCTACCTCGTATTATAGGTTATTATAGATGTAGTAGGTATGTTTTTTAATAAGTACCTACTTTTGTGTTAGACATTATTTGACACACGGGAATTACCTACGCACGTAAAAATTTCGTCGATTTAGATACCGACAATGTTTCGATTCATCTGGATTCCGGAGAATCTTCATCTGGTAGGTACTTGGCCTAGTACAACTCACGAAAGTTTTGAAAGTGAAATACTTTTGTGTTGTTTGGGTAGGTACCTAGGTACTATAATAATAAATAACCACCTAGGTACTAAAGTTACTAAAAAGATTGAAAGCTAATAGGTACCTACCTACCTACCTAGGTAGGTAATACGTTTTGATTTGCTCAGCGTCATTTTTTAGGAACACTGACTACCTACCTACATTCACAAACTTAGGTATAGTAGGTACTCCTAATTCCGTACAAAGAGCAAGGAGCAAGGATCCATTAGGTAGGTACCTACCTATTTTGCTTTCTTCGTAATCTACTCACCTAGTGTAGGTAGGTACCTACCTTTGAGATTGTGATACCACCTTTAGAATAGAGATAATTATGTAGGTACCTACCTGCATAACGGTAGATCAATTTTACCAAAAGATAATAATACCTAATAAATATTATGTCGCGAGAAGCAACCCTTAGTGCCACGCCAGACAGAAGACAGGGACAGAGTTACGCCGACAGACAGAGTTAGAATGAGGCGCCAAGTTTAGGTATAAAAACGAGTAGGCATGAAGTGCTTGTGCGAGCTGAATTGAACTTTGTAATATTGATGATAGATTCGCTATTTAAATAAACGTTTTCCCGGAGTCAGGCATCTGTTAGTAATTAGTAATCTGTGCCTAAATTGAGAATACCTGTTTATATTAGTCAGTGACCGAATACGGCCTGCAGCCGAATACGGTCTACCGACTAATGTAAATGCGCCAAAATGAATGAGTTGAACCGAGACGCAGACGCGCCCTCACGGGCCGCGGCAGGCACCGTCGCTCCGCGCCGCGCCGCGCCTTTGAACTTACCGACTCCCGATGGATCGGTTCAGGCGCCCGCGGGCGACGACAGGCGCATTCGGGTCCCACGGCCTGCGGCCTGGCGTGGCGCGGCCTCGCCTGTCTGTTTACAGGCCGTGGGACCCCTACTTAACTCGAATTCACTTGTCAAATAAAAAGCTAATAAATATTATGATAATATTTAGGAAGAGATGGCGTGACGAGCTGGATGTCTTTGATAAAGCGTGCTTCAAATTCAAAAATCTCAAAAAATCTGTATAAAATAGGTAGGTACTATAGCAGGCAGCAGCTAATAAAGAAGTTGTAGATTTATAAACCTGAAAGTAATAACTTTCGGTAGTAAAATCCTTTTTAAAGGTATTATTTTCTTACTTTATAAACGGCACAATTCACATGATTGACATAAATATTCTTTTCGTTATTTGTAAGTTTATTTGTTTTCTTGCTAAACTGAGCCTTTAGCACGAGTATGCACAAGTTTACTATTCGATCCGTGACTGTAGTAAAGGCTCTCAAATGTATGGGATTCCGGTGCAGCGCCTCCAGTGGTAACTTGACTGAACTAAAATCCCAATACATTTGAGAGACTATACTACAGTCACGGATCGAATAGTAGACTTTGTGCATACTCGTGCTCGAGGCCCTGTTTGACGTTGACGACTTCTGTGGCCCAGTGGGTTAAGAAGGCCCGCCTAAAACACAGAAGGTTGGTTCTATTTCCGCCGCAAGGGCAATGAGCTAATTTTGGGTTTTGTTTGTCACTTGTCAAGGATAATTACTTATTTGACTGCAGTGACATTATTGATATTTACTATTTTTTTTTATTTGTTTATAAATTTTAAATTTGAATATACCTACTTAATGTTATTTATCGGATTTATCAATTTTTGGATCAAATGAAATAATTTATTTATAATGGAAGAACGAAATGTTTGTATGATCTGCAAATATTTGTCTCGGGTCTGTGTGTTTCACTTACTAGGTACTTTTTATTTAATGCAACTAGGTATTAAGCGTACACTATTTTCTAGGTAATTGTGTCAAATTATGATTTAAACATGTCTCCTTTTAGTAATACTAATAATATTCTAATTAGAATTTAACTAGTAGTTCGCCCCGAACTGAGATCTCGCGCACCGTTGTATTGATAGCCTAGATTTGGACTTGTTTCTGACTACCCCTATACCTACGTTAAGTGCTCCTTCTAGTGTTTACCACAGAATGATATCGATTGCGCTACCTCAGTATGGTAAAGATTATAGGCATGCATGCAATACATTAAGTCGTGTCGTGTTTATATTCAATAGTTGACCCCGCGAACTTCGTACCGCGCCTCAGGGAAGGCCTCTTAGTTCGAGAAATTATTAAAATAGCAGTTCAATACGAAATGTATGAGAAAATCAATTCCCTCCCCCTCCCCTCCTCCCTCCCCTCCCCCTCCCCTCCCTTCCCCCTCCCCCTCCCCGTATAAGTTGAGTACTTTCATATGACACTCCACTCAATATATTTGGGTAACTTTGAAAAAAATTTACCCCCTTGGGAACCCCATATCTTTACAACCCCTTCATCGATTACGCTCATACGCTCCACAGCAAATTTCCATAGCACAACCTATTGACCTATCAAGTTTCATACAGATTGGATAAGCGGTTCGATAGTTATGCGAGAACATAAAAATGAAACATACAAACATACAAAGCAAAATCGCCTAAATTGCCACTAAGATCTTCGCTCGCTTCGCTCGCTCGATCGATAATAATATTTCCTTTGTTTCTTCAGTGTGTTCAGTACACGCGGGCGAGGTGGACGTTAAATTTGACGCGAATGTAGATCTCGGACAAAACTGGAGCTACGAGTTCAAGCCTGCTCTTCGCCACACTGTGGGACGAAACGGTGCGTTCCTTAATATCTATCTAGAGTCATTCGGGGCAAGTGGGCGCACTTTCCACTTTGACACCTCACTGTGCTCAAGATCTAGTATTTAGAGCACCTAAAGTATTGTTTTTAGTTAGAAAAATTATCTGTCAATTAAAATAGATGAAATTTGTATTGTCATTTATTTCAGTTTTTGAAATAAATGCATTTTAAGACGAAAAATCGGAATGCGAACACTTGCCCCGACTTGCGGGTAAGTGGGCGCACCCTTACGGGGTAAGTGATTGCATGTGTTGTAAGTGTTCACGTTGCAAAATAAAAGTAAATCAAGCATTATTTATTCCGATTACAAGTATAAAATACACTTAGAAAACACATAAGAAAGAATCACTTTAAATATTATACCAGCATGTTGGCAAATGAAATAATCAATCATCATAAAATTTATATACCTAATAAAACGTTATGTTATGTACCTATATATTTAAACAAAATTTTAACTTTTATGTTTCAATTGATTTTACCTATTTAGAAATCAGTTAATCATAATTAGTATATCGAATTTGACATAAAGTTAAAAAAAACCTAGAACTTATCTAAAGTAAGTTGGCAAATGAAATAATTAATAATTATAAAATTTATAAACCTAAAAAAATAATAATTATTAATTATTTGCTTAGCGTAAAAGTGCGAACACTTACCCGCGCCCACTTACCCCAAGCGGACAAATTACGAATGAATGCACACAAAATCAGAAAATTATTCATTCAGCCAAGAACTTTCTTTTGCAAAACACGCTCAGATAAGTTCCAAATCTAAAGCAAAAGCCTTACCACTATCGGCCTTAGAACGTATATGCTACACGCTTCGTAAAATAACCCAAAACTAACTTTAAATTGTCAAAATTGTAGTTCGTTCCTTACCAACTCGTACACGCACAGCGCGGTCAAACTATGTGTCGCAACTAGTTGTCTGCATAAACGTTGCCAACTTACCAAAACAAACTGTATACCCCCCGTGCCCCGTTTCGGAGATAATGGCACTGCGCCCACTTACCCACTGCGATCACTTACCCCGAATGACTCTATATCAATAATCTATAGAACATAAAGTCTTTTGAAGAAGACGGAAGGAAGGCGTGACTTAGACAATAAACGCGACGATCTAAAAAGCAGACCGCCTTCGAACATCATTTCACGTCGGGGTCACCAATTTGGGGAACATGGTGGAATAGTTCCCCAAATGCAGAGTAGGTGGTTCCTCTGCAACAGGCCGGCCCATCTGGCCCACTTGCTCGTGGTCTTTCGACCGACAGTTGTTGTCGGTTGGTCGGATATATGTCTATCTCCGCTGAAAACTTCGCTTGCGAGATCTAGACATTATGATGTTGTATGGCGCCATCTTCGCTGAAGCTCGTAGCACGTAGCATGTCTATGTAGTTCATCTAGCGACTGGTAGATGTCGCTACAACCGCTATGAAAATAATACTCTCACGTGCAATTACTGCAATGCAAATACACTTTTAATGCTAAAATAGGACTTAAGTCACATCCGAGCACACGAAGCTCTTCCATAAGCATAAGTTAAGTCGCCGTGGCCGAAATCGGTCTGGAAGATCCTCATCATTATCATAATGCATGCATATCTGTAACTATTTTTTTAACATTTTGATTTGATATTAAATAATTAAAACACCGCCACTATAAAAAGTTTTTTTACAAACAAAAGTAACACTGAAAACTTACATCAAAAACTCAATTATTTTTGCTAACATATTTTATGTATTTAAAACTGATTCTTATTGGTCCCACAGTTTACCGGGGCCAGGCCGCCTTGGCCACTCAAGACAAAGATAAGAGCATTTTCATCAAACCGCGAAAGGTGAAAAACGACGCACAAATAACAGAGTTTATTATGCACATTTATAAGCAATCGTTGAAAGTGTTCGACGCTATTAAAGAGAAGGTTACCGATGAGAAAATGAAGAAGGAAGTAGATTTCCTCGCGCAAAATTACGAGGAGAAGTTCGGAGACTTTGTCAGGGAAACTCAGAACCAGATGATAAAAACAAGGTTAGGTCGCCAGAAGGTTATTCTGAATACTTTAGAGATGTCTAATCTTATACTAAAACGTTTGATTAACTATTTGGTGGGGATGGATAATAACGCGTTGAGAAGCGAAACTGCGTTTCAAAACGAGGTCAGTAAAAAAATGGACATAGAAAACAGTCATATATGCAAGAGATTCGGCATATGTCGAAGCAAAAATGGATTCACGGACTTCACAGTTGACCTTATTACGATAGTTTTGAAGGCGAACGATAAAAAGATAAAACAGGCACGCGATGCGATCACAGAAGTAATGAAATACTCTGACTTCAGTCACATAATGTCGCCGGACACTGAAAAACATTTCCATAAAGGTATCGCCGATATTGAAACCTACGATGTTTCTTTACTCAAAGCTATATTGCACATCGTAAAAAATGTTATGCTACATAAAAACAAGCCGATTGAAGTAATAGGTAAGATAGATAAGAGAGTGAATAAAACTGTAGGCGCTTTGGAGATTGTAGATGCTTTTGAGAACGCGTTGCCTCCTAATGAAGAGAACCGCCTTGTGTGGATGGATATAAAGAACAGCTTGACGGAGTGGAAAGATGACAAGAGACAAGATATCAAAGAAATAACGCAAACATTTGCCGACCATCTGAAGAAAGGTACGGAGAAGTTTAATGAGAAAACCGCGTTTAACATTGAACGACACATTAACCTGATATTAGGGTTTTTGTAATAAAATATTATTTCCGAGCTGTTATTAAATCATATTAATTAGCCTAGAAAAAATAATAAAAGTAAATTAGTAAAAAACTTTGTTTGATCGCGACTTTATTACCAAGGTGCGGTAGACAACTTAGTTTTTAAAACTAACTTAGATGATTACCTACTTAGTACCTATAAACTAAGTAATTTTACTCTTCAAAGCAATGAAATGTCTCACAACACATTCTTTAGTGGAGACGAACCGAGCACATCTCAAGGCAATAATAATATACTTAATTGTTCCGACAAAATAAATTCAAAATTGTTCTCCACAAATTTTCGATTTTTTCAATGAAAAATTCAGAATCAACTCTCATTTATAAAACTCATAACATCTCATCTTCACTTGGCTAGGCTACCAACATTAAGCCATCAACACTATGGAGCAGTGGTCGTCAAAGTGCGGCCCGCGGGCCGCATGCGGCCCGCGAGCGATATTGGTGCGGCCCGCGAGCGATATTGGTGCGGCCCGCGGACGATATTGGCCCGCGACCAAGCAAACAATTTCAGTAGATAATGATTCTACCACGTTAGAGGAGAACATGTTGTGCCGACCCAACCTAGTGGGAAAAGGGAGAGGAAATGATGATGATGAATGATGCTAAGAGTACCTACGTTGCTACAATAATAAGTAATGGACTTAAAAACTTCGAGATATGGAAGCTTTCTTTGTTTGCTTGGTTTGGAGCTCACTTTGCTCGCATTTTAGTTTCATGAATTGAGTAGGTATAATGAGAGCAAAGTGATTTATGTCTCACTACAAAATAGGAACCGTGCTTGTCGGTTCCTATTTTGTAGTCAGCGAGCCTTTCTATGAGCACCGCAAACAAAATCAAGTGTCACATGTTGTAGTTGTCTTAAAAAATTTGGCTCGCTTCGCTCGCATTTATCTTCATAATTAAGGTATATTGCGAATAAAGTGAGTTAAGTCTAACCACAGAATAAGAATCGATAAGCAGCGAGTTTTCCTTTGAACATCGTAAACAAAATCAAGTGTCACATATTGTATTTGTCTTAAAAAATTCGGCTCGCTTCGCTCGCATTTAACTTCATGAGTAAGGTATATATTGCGAATAAAGGGAGTAAAGTCTAACCAGAAAATAAGAACCGATAAGCAGCGAGTTTGTTCTTTGATCATCGCAAACAAAATCAAGTGTCACATGTTGCATTTGTCTGAAGAAATTCGGCTCGCTTCGCTCGCATTTAACTTCATGAGTAAGATATTTTGCGAGAAAATTTAGTAAAGTCTAAGTAAAGTAGAAGAACCTATAAGCAGCGAGTTTTTTCTTTGATCACCGCAAACAAAATCAAGTGTCACATGTTGCATTTGTCTTAAAAAATTCGGCTCGCTTCGCTCGCATTTAACTTCATGAGTAAAGTATATATTGCGAGTAAAGTGAGTAGTCTAACCACAAAATAAGAACCGATAAGCAGCGATATTTTTCTTTTATCACCGCAAACAAAATCAAGTGACTCAATGTTACATTTGTCTTCAAAAATTCGGCTCGCTTCGCTCCCATTTAAATTTGTGAGTAAGATATTTTGCGAGTAAAGTGAGAAAAGTCTAACCACAAAATAAGAACCGATAAGCATCGAGTTTGTTCTTTGATCATCGCAAACAAAATCAAGCGTCACAATATTGCATTTATTTTAAAAAATTCGGCTCGCTTCCCTCGCCTAAAACTTCGTGACTAAGGTATATGTGGCGAGTAAAGTGTGTACCTAGTCTAACCACAGAATAAGAACCGATAAGCAGCGAGTTTTATCTATGATCACCGCAAAAAAAAAGTGTGACATTGCATTTGACTTGCAAAAATTCGGCTCGCTTCGCTCGCTTGGTTTGGAGCTCTATTCGCTCGCATTATAACTTCATGAGTAGGTATATTGCGAGCAAAGTGAGTTATGTAGGTACTTATGTCAGACCATATAATAGGAACCAACAAGCTGCGAGTCAAATAAATAATTCAAGAATGTGCGGCCCACAGTGATACCTCACATTGTCCTATGCGGCCCTTGGCCAGAAAAGTGTGACGACCACTGCTATGGAGCATTTATTCCATGTTAAAGACGACTTTAAATACAAAACACGACGTAAATTTGAAAGATTTTTCGAAACTATCATCTTTTTTGAAAAGACAGTCGGATGGATTCAAATCAAAAAAATCCAAAGTTTTCACTGCGCAAGAGGTCCAAACCTTCTTAAATCAAGCGCCAGACGAAATATATTTAGCAATAAAGGTATGTAAAGAAATCTTTTATATCAAATCTAAAAAAAAATGTTATGAATTGTAGTTATTATGTATAGATTTATGAAAAGAAAATGTAGGTAGGTAAATTCACCTACCTACATTTTCTTTTCAGGTCGTGTTGATATTGGCCTTATGCGGTGCTTGCCGAAGCATTGAACTATTGAATTTAAAGGTTTATGACTAACAGAGACAAGGTGAAATAATACTAGTAAAGTTAAGAAGTACTAAAACAAAAGTTGACCGAACCTACGTAGTAAAGAAAGAATTTGTACAAATACCAAGGACTTCGACCTAGTGACATGGATACTGACCGTTTTTTCTTGAATTACCAAAAAGGAAAATGTTTGAGGCAAGTAATTGGCAAAAACAAAATGTCTAGTATCCCGAAACAGATAGCCACGTATCTGACATCAATTTACCACATCCAGATTTATATTCGGGTCACTGCTTCCGCAGAACTTCAGTGAATATGTTAGCCGATTCAGGCGCAGATTTGATGACCATTAAAAGACACGGCGGATGGAAATCAAATATTGTAGCCGAAGGGTATATAGAAGAATCAGTGGAAAATAAGACTAAAATATCAAGTAAAGTAACAGAAATGATAAATCTACATTCTTCGGAATTATCTCCACAACCTAGTACTTCCAATGACAAAATATTGTTTTCTCCAACGTTTACAGAAACACAAGAAACTCAAGTTTCACAAAAAATATCCAACATTAATATACCAGGGAGCAACCTTTCTCTTACGTTTAATAATTGCTCTAATTTTAATCTTAACTTTAAATAGAGACATCTTACCAATTTGTTCATTTAGGTAGGTATATTGTAATAAAATATTGTTTGTTTAACTAATCAGGTTTTTATTTACTTTCCTAATATTCGAAATGAAAAGCAGAGTGTTTACCTCGGGTGAAAGGCCTATTAAGGCACTCGAACTATTAGCGCCCTCGCTACGCTCAGGCGCCAAACCATCTCGTGCTACAATAGGTTACTTTCAACCATTGTGCAGCAATCTACTATTGATTTTGCGTCAGTTTCTTAGGTCTTAAAAAACACATTTTTCTCAACTTGTTTAGTTGTAATTTCAATAACTTTATACTGGAACCACATTTTTGATTATTTTAAGATCTCGGAGAGGCATTTAACTACAACCATGTATAACAAACAAAGTTATACAACAACGACTATCAGACTTAGGCCCAGTATGTCCCGAACTATCATGGAATAAGAGGTGAAGCGCAGTGGGGAAGAGGACCGTTCAATCGCAACGCAACCCTCAACCCGAACTGGAAGCGCAGCGTCGGGGACGAGATGACTTGTACTCATACTGTGGAGGATGCTGAAGATAAATCTATTGTCGGTAACTAATCTTCTCAAAAAGAAAGACGAAAAAAGTTCAGCCTCAATCGGCATCCACCGTCTTGATGACGAGACTATTAGACCATCAAAATCTCCCCAATGAAGCAACTGTTAAATTCTCCCATTTCTCCCCATTCATGCAAGCAGTAGCAAAAATAAAATTTTTAGTTTAGTGTCACAAATGGAATTAAAACAGCTTGCTATGACAAAGAAATGTTAGGTGGGGTTGTCGATGTGAAATCGATGAAACGCATCTCTTTACTAGAAAATACAACCGAGGCCGTCGTCTGCGTGCACAGACGTGGGCGTTTTGGTTGCAAATTAGCCGCATAACATAACTAAGCAAATACATGTAAATCTGATTCGGCATAAAACTCGTGTACGAACCCATTGTAGAGGCAAATGTCCGAACAGGCTCCTACATAATGCCGGACATGCTTCGTACGTACCTACGTAGATATCAATTAACTGGCGGCTGGAGACAATTTGTAGGTGGTACTGTCAACATACCAGTAAATTCCGTTTTGGGTGTGCCAATCCCTTGGACCAGTAAAATGTATTAGCCGAAGTCCACAGTCCACACTGAATGCGCGGTGGCCTAGGCCTAAGGCGGGCGCGCGCGGTGGCCACAGTGACGCGCGAGCTCTTGAAGCGGTTCGACGTTTATCAGGTGTAGCAAACAATGGACAACGATTTGCTAGTTTTATTAGAGAGTCCGATCCTGAAATTCGAGGTGTTAAACACTAGAGATGGTGTGCACGACATTAATAAAAACAGAGGAATAAGTGGTGAATTTTTTACCTTATATGAAGAATTGAGATTACACCCTACAAAATTCTTCGTACATTCAGTACAGTATATTCCACACTGTATTTTATCATCATATAAGCAATTAAGGATTGGGATCGTAAATAGACTAAGAGATCTTCTCTCTCAATCGATTCCTGTCCAAATTGTTCCGTAGTTATCACAAGACTGGCGCAGTCGCCATCTTATTTTTTATCGGCAACATCCTTATTCCAAATTCATGATTAAACACTAGTTTTATATCTTAAAAATCCATTTATATTTTATTATTAATAATCAATTTATACAAGATATTATATCAACTATTTTAAACTATTTAATGTTTCCTAATATAATATTTCAACTCCAACGGAAGTAATTGTTTTATGCTTTAACACTTGAAATATTTTTGATAACACAAATCTAAATCGTAACATTCAATAATAAAATAATCAAATGTATTGCATTTTAATTAAAAATAATAAATCTAAATATGCACTGATTTAAAAACTTATTAGAATTATTAAAGTGTAAGTATTCTTATGAAATTTTATAAAAAATTCTAACATTCGGCCTTTCCTGACCTTAAGTTTGTCCTCAAACTTACAAACAGTGTACCTACCAGTTTTAGTATAAACTATTATACTTACCTTTATTTCATTAACTTAGTGCCATAATTAATTTCCTAAACATATTTGACTTGCATAATTAGATGTATTTCTATATCTTAAAATAAACTTTTTTTTTTTTTTTTAATTAAATCATCCATTATTATTATTCAGTCGATGAATACCAATATGACAACATTAGAGTGCCAGCCAAACATTGTTAAATAAATAACGAAATTTCAATAAAAAAAAATATATTATATTTGTTCAGGTTGTTTCTTTTAGACAACTCTGCCAGCCAGAAATAAAATAATAAATCCATTATAATACTCGGACGAAAGAACGGGACGCGCCTTTATGATCCTACAAATCTTACCCCTCTAGCCAACGGTTATGATTACTATGACAAATCAAAATCAGGTACCGTCAATAAAAACTACCCTAATAATCGATTCTTATCAGTCTCCGTATCGTTATCACCGAGGAAGGTGCTCCATGAAAATGCCAATTTATGGTACTATACCAGTGCAATAAAAATCCACTACACCTCAAATCTTTAAAATATGGTCTAACATTTCATTATGTAAATGTTTTTTTGTGTTTTAGCTGATTTTCTACTTCAATAAACATTATTTTATTTTAACTGAGGTTAAAACATCGATTCAAAAAATATACGACTAAAATGAAAAAGATCGCATCGCCTGCCGTCACATCTCCGTTTAATTTTCAATCGTAACGGATACGGTGGATACGGTCTATAATTGCCTAGCAATGTCTATTAATTACTATATTTTGGACATCACTCATGCACTACTGTCTAATGACAACTGTCTTGAGTGACAGTACCACGATACTAATGCGGTTTTTAAAATTATGTTTAGCCTTATTGCGATCGGCAATAGTTCGAATTTTGAATAATTTAGGTTTACGAAGGTACAAAATTTACGTGGCGAGTCTTTGCATTACGATGAGGTAATGTACAATTATTACTCCTTATCGATATCGATAAAACCATTTACATTAAGTCTCTTGAAGTTACATAATATACTAAATTATGTTGTATTGTACCTAGGTAGTTGTGTAGTTGTGCAAATTGGCACATAACAACATAATTATAATTTTTATAGTATTAAATCACACCTAAGTATCTTATCAAGATTTTCAACGTTTTCGTGTGCCTACCTACTTTTTCTATAATTTATTTGTTGTAATTATATTGTAAGTAAAATGCGCCCGACAATGTCGTGCTGGTGCACGCAGTGGATGAGCCTAGCACAAAGCCGAGAACAAACACAGTGGCACGACCAAAAAGAGGCCTATATCCTGCAATGGGGGAAGTCGAGTTGCGCTGCGGATGATTATGATGAAGTACCTATAAACTTTTTGTTGACTTTTATTTCTAACCCCCCTCCCCCCTCCCCCCGCCCCTCGGCGCAAAAAGAGGTGTCTAAGTTTGACCGCTGTGTGTGTTTATGTTTGTATGTGTGCACCGTAGTTCTTAAAAGGGTGAACCAATTTGAATGCGGTTTTATTTATTTGAAAGCAGGTTTTTTATTAGTAATGGTTCATAGACATGCTTAATCAAAATCGGTTCAGCCGTTTGAACATATCGCACCCCCGGCAGGACAAGGTCTCAACTGCACATTTTGTGATTTTACAGGAGAGCCATTTTAAATATTTTTATTCATTCAACGTCGTATCATTCTGTATAAACTGCTCTGAAGAGATTGTTCTTTGCACAAAATATACTTTAAACTTTTATGAATCGGTGCATGTTTCATAAATGAGTGAAATATTTTTTATTTGTTTTATAGAAGGTTTTATAAAAAAAGGGGTCACATTTATGCCCTTGTCCTCCAAAAGTTAAATAACTTTGTAATTAGGGTTGCATATACAGCATAAAATAAGTACTAAATATGACTTTGTTCCTCCACAAACTTAAACAAAGAACAAAAATATGTGGTCTTTGAATATGCCCTATATTAAACTTTACGGCGTTGTCGCGCCAGAATTGACGAAAAATCGCAATAATCTGACAAAGACACTGTTGCCCTATAGCGAAATAAAGCCAAACTAAGAAAGAATCTCTGTCGTTTCAGATGAAAGGCTGTTTTTTAGGCCCTTGGGCATACTCAACTCATTTTTGGAATTTTTGACAGTTACGACCTTGTCCTGCCGAAGGTGCGATATAACAATAGGTAGAGTGCGCGCCCCCACTGAAGTCCGATAGACGCGGCGCTGCTATCACAGAACTAGGTTAGGTTAAAAATTACTAACTGTCCAAATGCGGCTTGAACAATAATAATTATGCAAGTTTGGACGTTAGTTAATTCTACACATCAGAACAACTGAACGACCGTGACTAAAAGAGCTTATTAAAGTAAATAAAACTATTAGTTCCCGCTTCTGCCGTAGCACTTAGTGCTGACGCGGACTCTAGGTACAATTAGGTACAATTTTACCGGCCTCTTAGCTCAGTTGGTAGTAGCTCTGCCTTCTGCGCTGTAGGTCGTGGGTTCGATTCCCACTCAGGACAAACATTTGTGTGATGAACATAGATGTTTGTTCTGTGTCTGGGTGTTATAAAGTATTCTATGTAGGTATGTATTTACAAAAGGTATATAAGTATTCTATCAGTTATCTGGTTCCCATTGTACAAGCTTTGCTTAGTTTGGGGCTAGATGGCGCTGTGTGAAATGTTCAGCAATATTTTTTTTACCTATTGAATTTTATAATCAACAATTATAAGCTTTACAAGACATTAGATCAACTGGATTTTACCTAGTCTTTTATTACAAGTATTTTTTTGGATAGAAATGGTAAAAAACTTGTAACCTAATTTAGGTACCTACACATTTTCTACTGTTAGTGTAAAAAACATCGACATCTCCAATATCGATATTTATCAATCCCTATGAAAGTCATGTCAAAAGTAAATTTGGTAGTAGTGATACCAGTATATTTTCTCGCAATATTTATGGTAGGTACAGATTTTTAGAGTAAGTAGATAGAGCTTTATTTTAAGATTAACTAAAAGTTTATAATGTAAGTATAAAATCTTTTGAAGAAAAACGGCTTAAAACACTTGACCTAAAACGCCAAATCCAAAAAGAAAGACCCAAGCCCTCCTATACATATACATATAACTCACAAGGCCAACTCTTCTGCATTTCGTTCACATTTTGCGACAGAGTCTTTAAGACAAAGTTCGGTCTAGCGAGCCACATTAGGGCTCACCTTAGAAAATAAGTAATTTAGTTTAAAAAAAAGTACATTTAGCTTTAAGTAATTGTAGATAGATTAGTAATAATAATTAAAAAAAAAAAAAAAAAAAACTTACTTTTTAATAATTATAGTCAGGGTCGCCGTCGTCGAAATCGATGAGGAGGACTATATATATATTGTGACAAGCAACATCATTTTTCTCTTTTTCTCACACAAAAACTAAGCCGCCGCGAGGACGCTGCTAGTAAAATATATTAGGTAGGTAGGTATATTTCTATAAATGTAAGAACATGTTGAGAAATCTAAGGATGTAGGTGATGTACGTCCCTACTTTGTAAAGTTAACTACTTACTTAACTAATTAGCAGGGTGTCAATTCTAGTACCAAACTTTTTATCAACCTCAAGCAAAACCTCAACTAAACTTTAGATTTTCGACTGTTTCCTATTCTACTAATGACAAACGACTCAGTTGTGGTGAGGTTTTAGCTAAGGTTTGGACTTTGGCAGAACACATTTTTGAAAAGCTATTCTACTATTCACCAAATGGCTGACAGACATTTATGAGATCGAACCAAAACGCAGCGGAATGATTGGCGTTGTCTTCTAGTAGAATTGGGGGGAGATCACTTTCTGTAAATAAAATCGTTACAATTTTAAGATTTATTGATTAAAGACGAAAGTGTGCTACACGTCTCAACAAAATATTTTCAAATCGGGGAACATAAAATTATGATAGTGGTATCACTATAAGTTTTCATGTATGACAGAAATACATCATCATTATGTCAAAAATATGTCATTTGCGACAGTTGGCTCCCTTCCCCCCCAGCAAGTGGAACATATGGCAATTCGCGTCCCGTGGTTCTTTCGTCCGAGTTATAATAACGTTCTCTCAATGTTTCCACAAAGAAGACTGCTAGCCAGAAATAAAATAATAAATCCATTACAATAACGTTCTCTCAATGTTTTCCACAAGAAGACTTCCAGCCAGAAATAAAATAGTAAATCCATTATAATAACGTTCTCTCAATGTTTCCACAAAGAAGACTGCCAGCCAGAAATAAAATAGTAAATTCATTATAATAACGTTCTCTCAATGTTTCCACAAAGAAGACTGCCAGCCAGAAATAAAATAATAAATCCATTATAATCAAGTTCAGTCAACGTTTCCACAAACAAGCCAGATATAAAATAATATATACTTGCATGATAATAAAGTTCAGTCAACGTTTCCACAAACAAGACTGCCAGCCAGATATAAAATATTAAATCCACTATAATCAAGTTCAGACAGCGTTTCCACAAACAAGCCAGATATAAAATAATAAATACTTACATGATAATAAAGTTCAGTCAACGTTTCCACAAACAAGACTGCCAGCCAGATATAAAATGTTAAATCCATTATAATCAATTTCAGACAACGTTTCCACAAACAAGCCAGATATAAAATAATAAATACTTACATGATAATAAAGTTCAGTCAACGTTTCCACAAACAAGACTGCTAGCCAGGTATAAAATGCTAAATCCATTATAATCAAGTTTAGTCAACGTTTCCACAAACAATCCAGATATAAAATAATAAATACATTTTATATACCTACTTAATACAAATACAGATACATTTATTCATCATCATCATCTCCCTGCCCTTATCCCACTGGGTGAAGTCGGCACAACATGTTTCTCTCTTCCACTTCATTCTATCACTCGTCTATATCTCGACATACAAATACATTTATTACCAGAGACAAACATTTAACAAAAAATCGTAGCTACTAGTTATCCCCGCAAGAGGGGTTAGGCTGTGTCGCGGGAGAATAAGTTCAGTCTGTGTAAACAAGACTGCCATCCAGATTAGTAAGACTAAAGAATAATAGAATAATGGTACCACTACCATTTGACATCATCTACATTCAGTTCAAACGTGGCGAGTAGTTCATTGGATTCTCCAGTTCTCAATTTGGCAAGTATTAAGTATACATAATTAATGCGGCACGTGGTAATTAATAAACGATTGATTGATCAAAAGACTTTCCTTAACTAAGCGTTTTATAAAAATATAATCCATTATTTATAATATAATAAGTACCGTCTTTTATTTTAAAAATAAGCTGTTGGTTATTATTTTTCGTCAATGTAAAACCTATACAATTTTTTTTTTTTTTTTTTCAATTCCTACTCCTCGGATAGATTCTGAAACGCTTCGGGTTACAGACTAGTATTAGTCTAAGGAACATTATGCACTATGATTCAATGTTGGGCAGCACTTGGTCCAACGTCCATACAAAAATGGTCAATCTCCTTTATCCCAACATTTACGGCCCAAGTCAAAGTAAAATGGAACGCGCTCACCAGATAATCAATTATCCGTTAGGATTGCAGATGCTGCACCAAATCCACTCGACGCTGTATGACGTCGCTTTCCGCCGCACCAACGTCGCTGCTACCGCATGTACCACTGTCGTTGCCAACGCTTGTATTACATGACCAACACGCGCCTTGTTTACATTACCAACACATCTGAAACAAATAACACCAGGCACGTTTGGTCGTTGCTTTGTAAAAGAAATAAAACACCAAAAAAATAAAACGATTACATGACCTTTTTCGAGTTCCTGATGAAGTCAGCATTGTTCTAATATTCCATAACCGAAACATTGTAGCGTTCAACGTCACTATTTTCCACGATTGTAGCACTGGATCAATTTTCTTCGCATTAGATCTATCACGTTGATTTTTCGTCAGATTGAGCTCTCGATTGAGCTCTCGTCGGTGTGGCTCAAAGCAATCAACAACGATGATGATGATGGTCGGGCACGCACGGTTCATCCACATCATCACTGTTCTTCACATCCAAAATTTTATCCAAGCTTGGTATCTTCACATTTTTCTTGCGGGTAGACCGAGATCATCTAACTCTTTTCTGCTCACTGATGTACACGCTTTCTTCTTGTGAGTTTAGGTTACATCCCACCTTCTGATATAAGCAATTAAGGATTGGGATCGTAAATAGACTAAGAGATCTTCTCTCTCAATCGATTCCTGTCCAAATTGTTCCGTAGTTATCACAAGACTGGCGCAGTCGCCATCTTATTTTTTATCGGCAACATCCTTATTCCAAATTCATGATTAAACACTAGTTTTATATCTTAAAAATCCATTTATATTTTATTATTAATAATCAATTTATACAAGATATTATATCAACTATTTTAAACTATTTAATGTTTCCTAATATAATATTTCAACTCCAACGGAAGTAATTGTTTTATGCTTTAACACTTGAAATATTTTTGATAACACAAATCTAAATCGTAACATTCAATAATAAAATAATCAAATGTATTGCATTTTAATTAAAAATAATAAATCTAAATATGCACTGATTTAAAAACTTATTAGAATTATTAAAGTGTAAGTAATCTTATGAAATTTTATAAAAAATTCTAACAATCAGTATACAGAAGAAGTCAAAAAGTAGATCGATTACATCAATCTGGAAGAAGCCGAGCGACAAGACCGAACTGGTTTGTTACCCCGCCACCCGCGCATTGGGTCGCTCGCTGCCTAGGCCCGTAGTGTGGCCAGAACGCGCGGATAGGAACGTTTAATAAATACGCGTGCTATCTCGCGCAAGCCGGTCGCGCTAGGCGCCCGCCTTAGTCACTTTACTATGGACACTAACGGCGATTTCATATGTTTGATAATTCGCGCCCGTCGTCGCGCCCGCTCTAGGCCCGCACCATGGACCAGGCCTCACAGTCATAGGACAGGGAGACAATCAAGTAATTTATCTTAGAATACCCTTCTCACAAATTCTAGATGAACTACACACGCCAGCAGATTTAGGGGAACAAGCAGAAAAAATCATTTATTTTGAACTTGGGCTCAATATTTCTATAAATGATTTCGTTTTTGCATTTCTACAGTACACCTGATGGTAAGCGACGATGTGTCTGACGATGGATCACAGAGGTCTTCCCAAGTATGCCTCCTCGTCAGAGCAACAATGTCATACTACAATACATACAAAGAGAGGAAGTAAATGTTAGGAACATCATACAAGTCATATCATCTGGTCAAGTCCCCAAATCATGGAAGGTATGTGTAGGTGTTGCAAAGGAACGTGAAATGAAGAAGAAGAAAGCAAAGTTCTTTGGAAAACTAAATCTTGAGATGAGGCTATATCAAGTGGCAACAGAAAGAAACATTAAGAACGCACCATACCATAAATTAGCACATTGATGAGAGCAACTATCGATCTTAGCTTCGTTAAAATAAAGAGGAATGTAGAATGCGTTCGGCCGCGTCGCTTGCGACTGCTGCACGTTTCGAAATACGACGAAAATGCAGCTTTGCATAAAAAGTTAATTAAACAACCAATCGAAAAATTAAAAGACAGAACTGAAAAAATACTTCTAGGTTTCTTGACAAAACAAAAACACAACAAAAATAGCAGAGATAAACAGCAAAATGTGTGCAAAACATGTATTTTTCAAAAAATATATATAATCGAGATAATCTTCACCAATCGTGTTTTCAAAAGACAGAATCCAAGATAAAAGGTTGAACTATCATAAATATTAAGGTGGTATAACGATTTTGAACTACAAAATCTACAAATTGCATACATAATGCACACTTTTAATAACGTCTTCAAATTCATCCCGCATCAACCTATGACAAAAAATGAGGACAGCTTGATGCAGCATCTCATCAAAATGGCAGACTCTTCTGGAGATGAGGAAGGGGGATACGTATTCATCTCAATCGACTTCTCTTCGTGGTGTACAGGGTTTCGATATGAAGGGGTGACGCCTCTCATGAACCCTCCGGACCATCTGACCACCATGAACTGAGGAGTTAAATAGATTGCTGGGTGTCGAGGGAGTATTTTCATACACCCACCGAGTTATTCCCTCTCCAAAGCATTATCATTATCATAAGCATTATCATAGGATAGATTTTGTCCTCCCAAACAGATTCAGATGGTGATCCTGAGAACGGTCCCAGATGCATAGTAGTTCCTGAGGCATGGATGGAGGGTTTGAGGCAGAAAGGGTGGACCTTGCTTACGATACTTCTATCTTAATTGCCTCATGGAGATGTAACACTGTTGCCAATCTCACCGGACAAGGAGATAACCAGGTCACATACCTGAGAATTCCATCACTTAAGACATTGGAGGACTTGAACATGACCAAACCACAGTCCATACGGTGGTTCCAGGAAGTGCTTACACGACTTGTGTACTAAGGCTGGTATAACCATGAAGCTAGAGGAAACGGAATTGGAATATGGAAGAGAGTTTTTCCTCAAGGGATCACAGGTGAGACTTTTCTTCCTACATTTGACTGAAGTTGGCAACAGTTAGGACGATTAATGTAGGATGCACAATACGAAATGCGTAGGCCAAAGAGCGAGACAGAGCGATTATTTCTAGGTTGGCTCCGATAAATTGAATACTTAGGGCTGATTTTTCAATCGATAATTATCTTATAACTGAGGAATAAATATGGCGTTATGACATATTTTCAATACAATATCTGTCAAATCGCATATTTATTTCCTCAGATAAAAGTTATCTAGGTATTGAAAAATCAGCCCTTAGTGTAATAAAATGTGTGTAACACGTCACCGACATTACGTGCTAGTAGATAAGTTTATATAGGTACTAGGTATGTTAGACTATAAGGTACCTATATATTTTATATGCGCCGTAGTTTTAAGTTTTTATTTTACATCTTTTACTTGCTATTGTTGCCTGAAATAAATGATTTATTATTATTATTATTATTATAACTACATTAGGCTTATCACAGTACGCAATGGATCTAGCTAGGCATTCGTGAAGTTAGCCGTTTCGATGCGCAGTGTAGCTTTTTCATACAACACTATCTACTGCGCAGCGAAATAGGCAGGTCCACACAGACCGAGCAGCCTCGCGAGGCATTTGCCGCGCGAAGCAGCTCGGTTAGTGTGGACGCCGCGGCAGCCTTGGTATCATCGCGAGGCTGCCGCTTGCCTCGGCCGAGGCACGTCCACACTAACCGAGCTGCTTCGCGCGGCAAATGCCTCGCGAGGCTGCTCGCTTGCCTCGGCCGAGGCACGTCCACACTAACCGAGCTGCTTCGCGCGGCAAATGCCTCGCGAGGCTGCTCGCTCTGTGTGGACCCGCCTAATGGCTAACTTCACGAATGCCTAGATCCGTTATGCTGTGCGTACTGTACTATTGGCGGATTTATTTCTTGCACTCAAGTTCATTCGGCCACCCATCCCTATTACAAAACTGACAAATATCTAACAACAGACAGATAGCGACTGGCCGCTAGGAGAAATATAAACAACTTTTGTCTTTTTTACGAATTATTTCAATGTTAATATTCACTTTGACACAAGTTCATTTGGCCACCCATCCCTATTACAAAACTGACAAATATCTAACAACAGGGCCTCGAGCACGAGTATGCACAAAGTCTACTATTCGATCCGTGACTGTAGTATAGTCTCTCAAATGTATTGGGATTTTAGTTCAGTCAAGTTACCACTGGAGGCGCTGCACCGGAATCCCATACATTTGAGAGACTATACTACAGTCACGGATCGAATAGTAAACTTGTGCATACTCGTGCTAAAGGCTCGGACAGATAGCGACTGGCCGCTCGGAGAAATTTAAACAACTTTTGTCTTTTTTACGAATTACTTCAATGTTAATGTTCACTTTGACACAAGTTCATTTGGCCACCCATCCCTATTACAGAACTGACAAATATCTAACAACAGACAGATAGCGACTGGCCGCTAGGAGAAATATAAACAACTTTTGTCTTTTTTATGGATTACTTCAATATTAATATTTACTTTGACACGAGTTCATGCGGCCACCCATCCAATAATGAATATTGGATGGGTGATCGCATGGATTATTCAATGTTAATATTACTATTACTGGATGGATCACTTCAATGTTAATGTTTGACAAGAGTTCATGCGGCCAACCATCCAATAAATGGATGGGTGACCGCATGTATTTACAAATTTTAGTCTCATATCTCAATCACAACTCGGACGACCGGCGGTCAGAGTAGAGGATGGGTGACCGGTATCGGCATCACGCATCAACCATCACCTACCCTCTCCCTCACACACCTAACATTCCGCTCATGCCGTCTCAAATGCGCCACATTACTGAAAGTCTTCCCACATTTATCGCATGGCGTCCTAGTTTTAGCGTGCGAGCGAGCGTGGGCCGCCGCGCTTCGTTGACTCGAATACTCTCTGCCACAAACAACGCAAGCGCAAGGCGGCCCCGCTGCATGAGTAGACAGATGCTTAGCCAACGTATACTTGTCCTTAAACTTCGAGCCGCAAATCTCACAAGCGAACGGGCGAGCTTCGGAATGCGTGACGATATGCGTGCGAAGCGAGCCCGACTGAGAAAACGACTTGCCGCAAACGTGGCACGAATAGGGTCTTTCCCCTGTATGGACGCGCAAATGTAGACTCAGCTCGTGTCTACGCGCGAATGTTTTCTCGCATTGATTGCAGGAATGAGGTTTAACCCCAGTATGGGACAGCATATGATCTCTTAAAACTTTTAGAGTCTTAAAACACTTTGCACAACGGTCGCAAGAATGAGTTCTTTCGTCGGAATGCGTCCGCATGTGGTTTTTCAATCGCGTCGGCATAGAAAAGGATTTACCACAAACATCGCAAGCGTACTTCTTCTCTGAATGGATTTGTAAGTGCAGTCTTAGATGCATTTTGTGAGAGAATGTGTTGCCACATTGCTGACAGGAGTACACCCTAGGTCGGTCATCGATAGGAACATGGGATATTTTATGATATTTCAAGTTGCTAGCACTAATAAATGCTTTGGGACACTCATCGCAAGTGAACGGTCGTTCACCAGTGTGGGTTCGACGATGGACAACCATCTCATTCTTTCGTTTGAAAATCTTCTTGCAGAACTCGCATGTGTATATCTCTGGTTTCTTTCTGGTTCGTTTATTCGCTAATTTGCTGATTTTCTTTGATTTATTTCCTATCTTTTTGACAGGTTCAATATCTATGGATTTGACAGCTTCATCATCTTTATTATTCTTCACTAATTTGCTGATTTTCTTTGATTTATTTTCTACGCTGGCAATGGTAGGTTCATTATCTATGGACAGTTTGACAGCTTCATCATCTTCTATATCCTCTATATCATCTTTATTCATATCATCATCCTTATTACTTTCTATATCCTTATCATCTTCTGATACTTCTTCTACTTTAACTAAGACTTCATATTTGATGTTAGTTTCGTCATCGTGGAGTATATCAACAGAATGCATGGACCGAGGGTTGCTTATCGACAGGACTCGAATCGGTTGTACCTTCAACTCGGCTAGCGTTTCTCGTGTTACCTAAACAATAAAAATACATTCAAATTCTTCTGATTGTAGAGTAAAGTTATTAACTAGTCATCAGAGATAAAGTATTGTATTATGTATTTACAAAAGGTATATAAGTCAGTATCTGGTTATATCAGTTATCTGGTTCCCATAGCTTTGCACAAGCTTTGCTTAGTTTGGGGCTAGATGGCGCTGTGTCAAATGTCCAGCAATATTTATTTATTTTATTTATAACTTAGGCTTACAGTAATGCTCGGAATACACGAGGCTAGTTTTTCAAGCCAGGATAGCAAGATAGTGATAGTACACTACTGACAATGGATCTAGGCGTTCATGAAGTTAGCCGTTTCGATGTGCAGTGAAACTTTTTCATACAAAATTTTCTACTGCATGGCGAAAAGCCTAACTTCACGAATGCCTAAATCCATTGTGACAACTGTACTACTAGTTACCTTAAGGCCACGATGAGCTATATCAGTCAGGAGGGATTGCGACCGACGAGCCGTCCTCGAGAACTGCCCACAATGCCTCAGCTGACACTCGCAAGCAGCACACATTGGACCCCAGACCTGCAAATAAAATAAATGGATATCAGTGGACATTTCACACAGCATTATCTTGCTTATTAAGCTAAGCTTGTACTATTGGAACCAGCAGGGCTATTTTGACTCACACGTAAAGTCGATAACTCGGATGGAATTATAATAGTAGTATAAAAGTAGGTATTCAATAGTAGGTATCTAAGAGTTCTTACTTTAAAATTTGTGAGCTGCTCGAAGATATTCAGAAGTTCTTCATCCTCGATGCATTTCAATCTAAAATCGCCGCACAAACACACGCAGCACAGGGAGTCAGACATTTCGTTTCTTCAGTTCCTTTCTTTCTTCACTTGTTTTTTCTGCTTGTCAATTTCAAAACTGCGTTTTTATAATTTTGAAAAGAGTATGATGCAAGCAGTTTGATTTACTTGAAATACTGGTTGTTTTTGTTTGTGATACGACTGCGTGCTGCGATAATTTGGGTTTGCCGGCATTTTAATTGGATGGAAACCATATTGTTTTGCTTTCCCGGCGCGAAATAGTTTTCCAAGTTTTGTTTTTTCTGTCTAATCTCGGACTCGAGCGCGTTTACCAGAAACAACCAATATGAATGACAGCAATCAATCTATATGTCGGCGCTAGCGATGAGTAGGTCCGGATGCCGGATGGATACCGGACCGCGGACCGGAATCCCTCGCGGTAATGATGGATGTACATCGCGCGTCAACTCGGTTACCGGTCCGCCGGTCCGGACGGCGGACGGCGGACGGCGCGGACTGGTAACCCGGAGCGATAACGCGGAGCTGCAACCCGGAGCGGTAACGCGGAGCTGCAATCCGGAGCGGTAACGCGGAGCTGCAACGCGGAGCGGGCGGACGGCGGAGTGCGGACGGAGTGGGGTACTGCATAGGTCCGGGAACTGCGGGAAGGGTGCAGGTGCGAGACCTCAAGCGAAGTTTGCGTGTGCAACACCGAGCTGGTTCATTTTTGTTTGTGTTTTCATGTGTCAAGTCAGGTCAGTGTAAATAAATGAAGCGTGTCGAGTGTCGCGCGTGTCACATCATCAAGATGTAAGTAGTAGGCCATATTTATTTTTATACCTACCTACCTACGCGATTGCATACGCATACCTAATTTTTTCTCTCTCTTTTGTGTGTAGCTTGCAAGTTTTATTTGTACCTACCGACCGTTGTGTTTCTCTAAGACTAATTACTTACCTACTTAATAGGTAGTAGTAGGTACATACCTAAATTGTGTAGGTAGGTAGTGTATTAGGTAACATTTATAGACTTAGTTCAAATAAGTAGGTACAATTGGAGTTACAAGTTGGTACAATTGGAGTTACAAGTAGGTACCTACAATTGGAGTTAGACATAGACATAGACATAGACACATCATTTATTTGCTACTAAACACACAAAATACACAGTGAAACGTAATAAGACAAAAAGTTATTTATAAGTTGTGAGTTACAAGTAGGTACAATTGGAGTTACAAGTAGGTACCTACACAATGTAGATAGATACCTACCTACCTACCTACCCCCTTACTTATGAAAGATGTTTAAAGTTGAACACTGGTTGAACAACGTCCTGTCTCTGTTTGTCACTATCCACAAATAAAGACAGGACGTTGTTTAACCAGTGTTTCACTATAAACGTCTTTCTTAAGTAAGACCCCTACTGTCTTTCATCCCTCGCCACTGGTTCTAGCTAGGGTTGGGTGCAACGGACACGGAACCTATGTAGGTCATTAGGAGTGCGGACGGAAAGGATAGGTACTGCATAGATGCGAGTGCGAGCTGGACCTATATGAGTGCAACGGACGCGGGACCTGTGTGTAGGTCTTTAGACGGGGCGGCGGAACGGCATCGCGCGCGATGGAACCTTTAAAACCTATGCTCCCGCAGTACCGAACCCATATGGGTCCGACGGACACGGGACCTGGATGTAGCTCTTTGGAACTGGATGTACATCAAGATGTAGCTCCGAATTATCGTCGGACCTACCCATCTTTCGGCGCCTTGCCGAATTGTCTATAACAAATAAGTATGAACTGGAAGAAGGTAAGGTCGCTGTAGCGGATTGTCTATAACAAGAGTGACATGCATGAACTGCAAGGAGGTCGCTCTAGCGAATCGTCTATAACCAGAGTGACCAAGAAGGTCGCTCTAGCGAAGTGTCGTGTCGATGGAGGCGGGATGACAATCTTGAGAAGGGGACTTCTGGAAAGATGGTCAACTGCGCACCACGTCTTCGACAAATCGCTATGTATTGCTTTGATCCAAGCATAATTTATTAAAATTAGAGTGAATAACGAGTTTGATAAATGTGATCGACGATGTAGAAGCTTTATTTCGAGACTATTGTAAACTGTCAAGAAGAAGACATTTATTTCATCCCAAAGTATCAATCTGCATAACCACGCCTGTGATGAATTCTGATGTAGGCCATCCTGATTCTACATCAGAAGTGGGATCGAATGAGCTGATTGGTGAAGAGTCAAAAGTCAAAAGTCAAAGTCAAAAGTATTTATTGCATCATGTTATAAGTAGGTACATTTGAGATCTTATCAATTTTGTACTAGTGGCTAGAACATGAGTCCTGAAAGGACATTGCAAAATTTTTAATTAAGTAGGTACTTAACTAAGTTAGAAGGTAGGTACTTATTTTAAAATTAAAATTAGCTTTTTTATGTGGCTTAAAACTAAGAGATCAGATTTCTTACAGCTAATTTGCACTTAAAAACTCTTGCAGAGAGTAAAAGCAGTTTTTAAGTAGATATTTTTTTAAAAGGTTTTTAAATTTTTGTAAACTATCCGTTGAGGTGCCCCGCCCCCCAGACCGATTGCGTGCCTAGCCCAACCAACGCCCGCGCAACTGTTGCCAGCGGTTTAACTTTTTTTGCCAGTGATTTTATTCCTGGACTAAACCTGTTTGTGGTATCATTGGAATCGGAATTTAACAAGCTTATTAACTACTTACTTACCTGCTCAAGGGGATTACATCGTCACCACCAAATAAATTGTTTATTCCATTCCGTAAACATGTTTGGCACCTTGCAAAATAAAAACTCACAATTGTTCAAAATTGGTAGCAAATATCTGCGTCAACATGGTGCACACACTTAGTACACTACACACCTTTATTATTTAACACAAAACATATACACATCGACATTAAAAGTAATTATCTATTCGCGTTTGCAAAAGGCCAAATTACGCCATTTTGTTCCGCGCGCGAGGAGCGGGAGGGCGCTCACGGCAAATAAAAATTCAATACTACTTCATTTTTCATCCTATAGCCTTGTCTGAAGTCTTTCTGATTGGTAGAAATATGTAGTTAGCCAACAAAACGAACAAAACAAACCTCATTCACTTCAGTCCTATACATCAATCACAATAGCCAACCTTCAAACAGAAAATTCACCCGCAACATTCAAAATGTTGATCAAATTCAAATTTTTTACTATAAAACGGGGTTTTAATGGTTCAGTAATTATCCTAAATACCTGTCAGATTTAATTAATGCAAAACATGTATAGGTCATCGCTGAAAATCTTATTTGAACCTTCTTTCAAAAATAAAGTTTTTTTCGTATTTTTCTCTTCCGGTATTTTGACACATTGTAGAAATATTATATATTATCTATGACTTTTAGTGTTACCAGTAGTGGGACAATAATGTTACCAACAAATAAAGACACTTTCCACGTATGGGGAAGCCCTAACACCATAGAAATCGTGATTTTAGTGGCCGCGCGACCCCTCAAGTGCCCTTGGCCATTGTAGTGGCCTAAGGCAATCGGGCGGCTATCCTCATTTTTAATATTACTAGGTATTTTGTTATATATTTTAATTGACATGGCATATGGAGCAGAATGAAATAATTGAAGTTTAGAGAAAGGGAGGTCTAATCTGCTGCGTTGACGTAAATTTTGGGGGCGAGTGCAAGGAATTTCTATACTACGTACCTGGAATGCTGACTGAGACAGAAAACAAGGTCCGCTTGAGAAAGAAAACTTGGGCGGCGTGTCTCTTTCTAAAGGGTGACCATAAACTAAACATTCCTAGTCCTTATGGGGCCTTTTCCATCATTTTCTGATTTACGTGATGTTTCAGGGCATGATTTTTGAATTAAAATACTGATACAATTTTGATCCTTCATTTTGATTCTTGAATCTTGAATCTTGATTCTTGAATCTGAAAACTGAAATCTTGAATCTTGAATCTTTGAAGTGACAGCTGTCAAACTTCAAATGACCATATCTCGGGAACTACTCGTCCTAGACTCCCCGTTCCCAGTTCAAATGAAAGCTATGACCAAGATCTTCATTTGAAGTGACAGCTGTCAAACTTCAAATGGCCGTATCTCGGGAACTACTCGTCCTAGACTCCCCGTTCTCAGTTCAAATGAAAGCTATGACCAAGATCTTCATTTGAAGTGACAGCTGTCAAACTTCAAACCGCCATATCTCGAAAACTACTTGTCCTAGACTCCCCGTTCTCAGTTCAAATGAAAGCTATGACCAAGATCTACATTTAAAGTGACAGCTGTCAAAATGACATCTGTCATCTGAAATGTAGATCTTAGTCATAGCTTTCATTTGAACTAAGAACGGGGAGTCTAGGACGAGTAGTTTCCAAGATATGGCCGTTTGAAGTTTGACAGCTGTCACTTCAAATGAAGATCTTGGTCATAGCTTTCATTTGAACTGAGAACGGGGAGTCTAGGACAAGTAGTTTTCGAGATATGGCGGTTTGAAGTTTGACAGCTGTCACTTCAAATTAAGATCTTGGTCATAGCTTTCATTTGAACTGGGAACGGGGAGTCTAGGACGAGTAGTTTCCAAGATATGGCCGTTTGAAGTTTGACAGCTGTCACTTCAAATGAAGATCTTGGTCATAGCTTTCATTTGAACTGAGAACGGGGAGTCTAGGACAAGTAGTTTTCGAGATATGGCGGTTTGAAGTTTGACAGCTGTCACTTCAAATGAAGATCTTGGTCGTAGCTTTCATTTGAACTGGGAACGGGGAGTCTAGGACGAGTAGTTTCCAAGATATGGCCGTTTGAAGTTTGACAGCTGTCACTTCAAATGAAGATTTTGGTCTTAGCTTTCATTTGAACTGGGAACGGGGAGTCTAGGACTAGTAGTTCCCGAGATATGGTCATTTGAAGTTTGACAGCTGTCACTTCAAAGATTCAAGATTCAAGATTTCAGATTCAAGGTTCAAAATTCAAGAATCAAGGATCGAAATCCAGGATCGAAATCCAAGATCGAAACCAAGGATCGAAATCAAGGATCGAAATCAAAATCAAGGATCAAAATCAAGGATCTAATTCAAGGATCTAATTCAAGGATCGAAACCATGGATCGAAATCAAGCGCTGATTTTGTCGAGCGCGATAAGGTAAAAATATCCTGAAATTTAAATGACATGGGCACACTACTAATCCAACAACGAGTGTGAAAGAGACAAAGCACCCAAGAAAGCCTCTCAACAAGACCAACAATCCTTATAACCAAGATTAAATGATAATAGATCGTTGTGTAGTCGTGATAAGGTTCAAAATCCTTTGTACATTAAATGTCAGTAAGAACTCCAGTTACGTAGTTTAGAATCTTCTTGGGCGAGTGTAAATTTTGAAAAGATTGAAATGTTTTTTTACAAAAACTCCTACTTCTAGGATGTATAAGCTATGAAGTGTTAAAATTTGTTTCGTTACAAAGTAAGGTTTGCAACTTTGCATGGCGTCTAGATTATAAGTGATGCGTATACATCTTTTTTGTAGAATAAATAATTTTTGAACATCTGAGCTATTTCCCCATAAAACAATTCCATAAAGGAGCCAAGAGTGTGCATATGCATAATATGCACTCAAAGCTGTTTTTTCATCAGTTATTTTTTTAAGTTCATATAGAGCATATGTAAATCTTGAAAGTTTACTTGATATTTTTTTTATGTGTGATTTCCAATTTAAATTTGAGTCTATTTCTATTCCTAGAAGAGGATATGTGTTTACGGATTCTAGTGGAGTGTTTTGAAATGAGTAATTTATGATTAATGGTTTTTTTTGGTAGGGATAAAATTGCATTAGTTTAGTTTTTTTAAAATTTAATTGAAGGCTGTGTTCATCTAACCAATTTTTTATATCTAACAAAGTGGTTTCTAGTATTTTATTACAGTCTGAGGCAGTTTTGATAGGAATTATGACTGATATGTCGTCTGCAAAAAGAGTACATGAGTTTACTATATTTTTAGGCAAGTCATTTATATATATCAGGAATAAAATACAACCTAGAACACTGCCCTGTGGAATTGATTTTAAGACATTTATTTTTTTAGACTTTACTTTAGTGATATAACCTGTGGAGTTGTTATAGTGTTCTATTTCTACATATTGACTTCTATTATTAAAATATGATTTAAACCAATCGTGAACCAGGCCTCGGACACCTATTCCATGAAGTTTCTTTAGTAATATTTCATACGTTACTCTATCATAAGCTTTGCTCATATCTAATAGTAAACCAACAGCGTGGTTTTTATTATTTATTATGTTTAATATGTCATGGATATACTTATAAACTGCTAGGGATGTGGATCGATTTTTTCTGAAGCCATTTTGGTTGTCGCTAAATATTTGAAACTTTTCACAGTAAGAGTACATACGGCTAGACATCGCACCTTCAAATAACTTTGAAAAGGTGGGAAGCAGGGCTATAGGTCGATAGTTGTTGCAATCAGTTTTGAGAAGTAAGTAAATAAGTTTTGAGAAGAAAAACAACTGGATTTGACCTGGATGAGATGTCGATGCTGTATCAGAATGACAGCGGGATACGTCATGAAAAACAAAACTGTACCGGTGTGAATATTTAGAAAATTGAACAAACTGGAAAATATCAGCGATGTTTGGATGATGCAACCTAGAAACCTAAAGCCAATCATTCCCGCACAGTTGAGAAAGGACTGTGGGCAAAAATGTATGGATGGTGTACCTACCTACGACCGCCACAGCATACTACATTTTCTTACAATACTATGGAGAAAAAGATTAAGTACTATGACCTGCTATGTATGTATGTATGTATGGGGACTCTCTTTTCCGCATTAAGACTCAAAGTTGGTCCTTTATGAGTGGGGATGACCTGGCTCACTAGTTGTGGAGTCAGCCTAGCTCCTCCTAGGAGTACAAGATTTCTGGGGCCTTCGCAGGCCTCTCGTGGAGTGACCTCGGATTGTCGAGGATCTTATTATTATTATTATTATTTGTAATACACAGGCAGCTCTTAGAGCTGATGCGTGTATATCCTATTTATTGTCAGTGCGCTTTAAATATTTGTCCAGTCTGATTTTGAAAGCGTTCACTGAGGGGGCACTGATCACTGAGTCTGGTAACTGATTCCAAGTGTCCACGACGCGATTGGGCAATATGTGCTCCCCTGGTAGTACTTGACCTCTTGTGTTAGTTTGAGCTCAGTAAGTAGGTATTGAGAAGTTTGAAGAGTCTTAAGTTGTCCAGGTTTCTCTTTTGAGTAAACGTTATGAGTTCAGTTTTTGTTTTGTGTGATTGCGAATCATCTTGTTCTTTTGTAAAGGAAAGAGTCGTCTTTCGTACTATGATGAGGCCGAGTCGGCGAAAAATGATGTAGGTAGATGACATAACTTAGCATAATGATAGAGACAGATAGAAAACAAACAAACAAACAAAAAAAAAAAAAACATGACATGACAATGTTAAAATGTAATTGAGATTTATAATGAACAAGGTATTTTGCGATCTTAAGTATGCCATCAGGATAGAATGAAGTGGTAGAAGAAAACATGTTGTGACCCCACCTAGTGGGATAAGGGCAGGGAGATGATGATGAAGTGTGTCATCAGGATATTTTGTGTCTTGTATGTGTTTGTTAAGCTGATCCAGGATACTAAGATACTAGTGGCATTTATTTTAACGTTTGAATTCGCTCGTCAAGTCCCCATAGTTGGTTTTGGACGGACAGTGCCATCCGAGCCTTCCCGGTCTGTCCGGCTGGTTATCGGGTCTCACTCGTCTGGTTCAGAGGTGTGGTTTATATCGTTCCTGATCGGAGGGTGCCATCCGAGCCATCCCGGTCTGTCCGGCTGGTTATCGGGTCTCACTCGTCTGGTTCAGTGGTGTGGTTTATATCGTTCCTGATCGGAGGGTGCCATCCGAGCCATCCCGGTCTGTCCGGCTGGTTATCGGGTCTCGCTCGTCTGGTTCAGTGGTGTGGTTTATATCGTTCCTGATCGGAGGGTGCCATCCGAGCCATCCCGGTCTGTCCGGCTGGTTATCGGGTCTCGCTCGTCTGGTTCAGTGGTGTGGTTTATATCGTTCCTGATCGGAGGGTGCCATCCGAGCCATCCCGGTCTGTTCGGCTGGTTATCGGGTCTCGCTCGTCTGGTTCAGAGGTGCGGTTTGTTGTGTTGATCTTGGACGGAGAGTGCCGTCCATGCCAGCCCGTTGTACGGTTGGTTGTTGGGATCTGGTTTGATGATGTGGTTTGGGTTGACTTGACTGGTTGTACTTTTAGTTATGGGGGCGGTGTCATTCGGGTCAGACCGGTAGGTACCGGTTGATTGAAGGGATGCACTTTTGATCTGTGTGGTTCGAATATGATGTTGATGTTGATGATGTTGATGTAATGATGATGTTGATGATGATGGTGTTGTTGACGATGATGATTATGACGATGAAGGTGATGATGTTGTTGATGATGATGATTGTGATGATGATTGTGATGATGATGGTGATGATGTTGATTTGATGGTGATGATGTTGATTTGATGATGATGATGATAAAAAGTATGATGATGATGTGGTTGGTGTTAGCAGGATGGACGAGCGGATGTCCTAGTCATCGGATATTGTTTGTTTCAGAAATACAACGCCCGAGGACGGTCGTATGTCAGTATGGCCGTGTCGGCGCCTTGCCGAATTATCTATAACAAATAAGTATGAACTGGAAGAAGGTAAGGTCGCTGTAGCGGATTGTCTATAACAAGAGTGACATGCATGAACTGCAAGGAGGTCGCTCTAGCGAATCGTCTATAACCAGAGTGACCAAGAAGGTCGCTCTAGCGAAGTGTCGTGTCGATGGAGGCGGGATGACAATCTTGAGAAGGGGACTTCTGGAAAGATGGTCAACTGCGCACCACGTCTTCGACAAATCGCTATGTATTGCTTTGATCCAAGCATAATTTATTAAAATTAGAGTGAATAACGAGTTTGATAAATGTGATCGACGATGTAGAAGCTTTATTTCGAGACTATTGTAAACTGTCAAGAAGAAGACATTTATTTCATCCCAAAGTATCAATCTGCATAACCACGCCTGTGATGAATTCTGATGTAGGCCATCCTGATTCTACATATATAATCACAACAATACATATTATTCTAATTTGCTATGTCGTCGACTCGTTTCATTTCACATCACACGTTCATTCATTCAAACAAAAACAGGAAATGAATGAAATAAATCAAATTAATGAATGAACAAAACAATGCAATTCTGCAACATTTAAAATGGAAAAATTACTTTCCTGCCATTTAAGTGTCACAATGGCCCGCGAAATTCAAATTTTCTTGCGTTTTTTGCAATTTACAGGACTTTGTAAAGTTTTTGTGTATCTTCATTAAAATCTTTTTTGATTTTTGCGCAATTATCATAATAAAATGTTTGTGTATTTCCACAAAACAAACACCATAGTACTAGGGATAATTGATCGTGTGTGTGCTAGAGGTGAGTGATAAATAACTTCACGGTGAAAAAATCACAGTGATCTGAATTCAAATGATATCACCGTGACTCGTCGTAAAGGAACAACGTTCCACCAAGGAACGACATTCATTCATTCACGCTCCGTTCTACCGTTCGGAACGATTTCCAATCGCATGTAGGTATCCATACCCATATTATAAATGTGAAAGTGTGTGTTTGGGGTTTTTTGTTTGTTTTTTGGTCTTGCTTTCACGCAAAAACTACTAAACTGATTTGGCTGAAACTTAGAATATACATAGTTTATGACCTGGAATATCACATAGGCTACTTTTTATCCCGAAAAAATGCATATTTCCCGTGGGTAAAAAAGTAGTACCTAGGTAGTTCACGAGGGCGAAGCCGCGGGTGTCCGCTAGTATTACAATAAAGCTTTAAAATTAAATTAAAAAGTGCACACGAGAAATAATTAGAAGGTTTTTTTTTATTTAATAACGTAGGTATTTAGTTAGGTACATAGTATTTACTTATAGAAATGGTTAACTTGAATAAAAAAGTAGGTACTGATACCTACTAAATTTGCGTACTGTTAATTTGGATCAAAAGACATCTCGTTTCACGATTACGCGTAAGGTAACCTATGCAGTTACATAGGAAGGAACGCCTAGGGCGACATTGTGATCGACGTGACAAAGTCACGGTGATTTTTCACTGTGACTTTCTTGGAACCGGAACGACAGTCACCGCGATACGAAAGTAACGCTTTTCCCCACCTCTAGTGTGTGCCGCATTCCTTTTTTTTTTTTTTTTCTTTATTTTGGCTTCGCAAGGTTGTGCATTCAGCCAGTGTCAAGTAATTAAATAAACTTCAAGTTTATAGATAATAATAATAAATACATATTACAATACATAAATATAATATCCCACCCCTCCCCTTGTGCCTCAGTAAAGATGTGGGGCTTTACTGAAACATCAACATGGACTTTTTGGGAGAACTTGAAAAGCAATGATAATCAATTTTGTTTCACTTCCCTACATTTATGCACGTTCACGAACACTTAACGGTTATTATTCCACCATTATTACACATTAACATTCGAAGAAACACAAGTTTTGGAAAATAAAACAAAAATGAAACTTGACTTCTCAAATTCCCGCCAAAAAGCCAAATTGTAGGGATTGCCGCCTTCCCTATTCATATTTTTTTCATTCAAACACATTTTTTTATCTGTGAAACCTACCTAGCATGAATTAATTTTACCCCCAAAATGATTCCATTCCATTCGATTTGATGCTCGAAGGATTCAATGGACGAAACGAAACAAAAAAAAGTAAACAAAAACAAACGACGAACGAAGCGCTTCGTTTCCAACTTTTCTTAAAAATGTCTATACAAGTTGAAAACAACTTAAAAAATACGAACAACAACGAGTTATTTGAACAGCCCGCGCATTACGTTCCTTGTAAAATTGAGCACGATGGTCCAGCGAATGTAGAGAAATACTTCAACCCTTACATAAAAGAGAAGGATGGAGGTAAACGCCACGAGCGCTTTAAATGTTGTCGTTTGTCGAGGCCAGTGAACGCATATAAACATGGAAGCATTCTTTCGAGGCAAATATTCTTGCAAAATGGTACAAAATTGCAACCGACCTGACACTTCAAATCCGTCAAAATTTCTTTGCTGATTGGTCAATAATTTACTAAGACTTGGGACGCACAGTTAAAAGTCGACTTTATTCCCTCGATGTTTGGGTTAAAATTGCCGTCCAACGCTTGTCATTACCTGCCACGCCTCTGATAACCGGGATGATTTTATGTAATAAGATGCAATGCAAATAATTAATTCGTATTATTATGGTGAATTATGATAACAATTTCATAAGTATTACGAACTTCTATGAGTTCTATGGTAGCAGTTGTTCAAAGGTTCGAAATTATAATAGGTTTTAAGGAGTAGGTGGGTACTTATTACTCGTAGGTTTGTTTAGTAAGTAAAAACTTTGTAAGTATTTACTTTGTATTCCTAATCAAAAAAAAATAATTCAATGTTCTAAAATTTAGAACATTTACAATTTTTACATTTATTTTACAAACAGGTAACTAGTACAAATTACAAAACTATTATTGGTAGGTTACATCTATAATTATATCCAGTAAAAGTCAAAGTCAAAAAGTTTTATTCAATAAAATTATCTACAAAATATCACTAACTTTGAAGACCTCAGTGGTGCAGCGGTGAAAGCCCACCTGAGACGCAGGAGGTTGCGGGTTTGATCCCTGCCGCGAGACAAAGGTTTATATGATCTGTAAATATTAGTTTCGGGTCTGGGCGTTTTCTATGTTCAGCCAAGACCATTTGGAACTGTTTTTGGCGTAATCCGTCAAAATCATAACCCTTCTTTTTTGCTTCGCCGTAGTCGGGTAAAATTTTAGACACAACATTATGTATTGCATGCATGCCAATATTCATTACCATGACGAGCTAGCGCAATAAACATACTCGGCAGTAGTAGCACAGATTATTAAGTAGTAGCACTTGAAAGTAAAGGGGTAGTCAGAAGCAAGTCCAAATATAAGCCATCTACGGTGCGCGAGATCTTAGTTCGGGGCGAACTAAGTAAGTATGTAAGTATTCAAATCGGACTGGTAGTTCCTGAGATTACCGCGTTCAAACAAACAAACAAACTCCTCCGCTTTATAATATTAGTATCTATAGTACAATAGGTACTAATATGAAATAATAAAAAAATATCAGTTAGGTAGAAATTAGGTACTTGGTTTGGGTGGCATAACACCATCCCTATAGACAAAAACCAGGATTATTTTTATGGAAAAATGATAAATAGCGATGGACTTTCATGTGAAAACTAACACCATTATTCTTGTTGTGTAAATCGGATCTACTTACGCACCAATTTACAGCACAACAAGGCATTTTTATGAAAAAAACTAGAAATTTAGTTGACCGTCGCCGCCAATGTCAACTTCGCAACTAAACTCGTCCGTGTCACACTTTTCAAGCCCCGCCTACCGTGTCACACTTTTCGTTGGGTCATTTTCTAGCGCAAAGAATGCTTCCATGTTTATATGCGTTCACTGGTCGAGGCACAATCCCTTTTAGCCTCTACGAAGCTAGCTTAGCTATATGAAGCTCTTATCTAATCCACATAATATCCATTTCAGAGCTCAGCGCTACCTTCAGAGGCTATCCGCTGGAAGGCACTCGTCTGTCGATGCCACAAGGATACCGTGCTGTCGTGCTGACAGAAGCAAAGAGGCCCTTAGCTGAACACACCGACAGGAGATTTCAAGTTTGTACCTATTATTTTTATAAGCGGCAAAAGCTAATAAAATACCTAAAGCCGACACAAAAAAGAAAGCTGACACAATCAAAGTACACTATATCCTAGTGGTACTTGGATGACTCTGATTGGACGCCGTCGGACTCACGTGACTCACTCGTACGACGGCGTCCAATCAGAGTCATCCAAGTAGCACTAGGATATAGTGTACTTTGATCATGTCAATGCGGCTTAACCACTCATTTACATTCTGCATACAAGCTCACAGGCTTAGCGTTTATGTCAACTTTGAACTTTCAGGTAGCTGGTGGCTTCGAGGACTTCACATATTGGAACTGGGACAAGAAACCTTCCAAGAACGACAACTTGGTGAAGGCTCTCGACTGGGTCGACATTGCTGAAGCGGTATGTAATCACAACAGTCAAACTAAATAACAACCCTTACTGACCTGTCCGACCGCCGGCGCCGCACGTTGGTCCCGAATTTAGTGCTCCATACACATAGAAACCGAAACTCGATTTTTTAATTTTTTTTTATTGGGGATTGTTCTAGTACACTATTCTTATTCAAATATGTAGGTACCGTCACCATGGCAAGCTTCATGACGGAATAAAAAAATATTTAGTTTTTTTTTGTATGGAGGAGAACACATAAATTGGATTATCTCTCGACTCTTAGAAACTCAAGGGCTGCCGCTTATAGAGGGTGTACACCCACACGAGGCCGTCCTCATAAGCCACCAAACTTGCACGGCTGGGCACGGTTTTGGCGCCCAGAGCAAACTGAATATTCGAAAATTTGCCAACTACACCAAAACTAGAATTTCGTAAATGTTTGCGTGGTAGATTGTTCTAATTCACTATTTTTATCTAACTATGTAGGTACAGTCACCATAGTAAGCTTTACGTAAGAAAAAAAAAATATTTTATCTTTTTTTGTGTATAGATGAAAACACTTAATTCGGATTTTCTCTCGACTCATAGAAACTCAAGGGCTGCCGCTTATACAGAGTATACACACACATGAGGCTGTCCTCATAAGCTACCAATCTTGCACGTCTGGGCACGGTTTTGGTCAAAAAACTAATAATTCGAAAATTTTACAGCAATAGCGAAACCAAGATTTCAAAAAAGTTTGCATGGAGGATTGCTCTGATACACGATTTTTATCTAAAAATGTAGGTACAGTCACCATAGCAAGCTTCATGACGGAATAAAAAAATATTTAGTTTTTTTTTGTATGCAGGAAAACACTTAAATTGCATTATCTCTCGACTCTTAGAAACTCAAGAGCTGCCGCTTATACAGGGTGTACACCCACATGAGGCCGTCCTCATAAGCTACCAATCTTGCAGGGCTGGGCACGGTTTTGGCGCCCAGAGCAAACTGAATATTCGAAAATTTGTCAACTACACCAAAACTAGAATTTCGTAAATGTTTGCATGGGGGATTGCATGGGAGATTGCTTTAATACACTATTCTTATCGATCGAGCGAGCGAAGCGAGCGAAGATCTTAGTGGCAAGTTAGGCGATTTTGCTTTGTATGTTTGTATGTTTGTATGTTTGTATGTTTGTATGTTTGTATGTTTGTATGTTTCATTTTTATGTTCTCGCATAACTATCGAACCGCTAATCCAATCTGTATGAAACTTGATAGGTCAATAGGTAGTGCTATGGAAATTTGCTGTGGAGCGTATGAGCGTAATCGATGAAGGGGTTGTAAAGATATGGGGTTCCCAAGGGGGTAAATTTTTTTCAAAGTTACCCAAATATATTGAGTGGGGTGTCATACGAAAGGGCTTATTTTGTACATTCCAAAATGGTTTTTATTTTTAATCTAGGATGTATAGTTTTTGAAATACGATCAAAGAACAAAAACTACGAAACCAGAGCTGCAAGAGCTCCCGTTTCATAGAGTTTCGATGTCTTCGTAGCTCATTGACTGGTCGGTCTTAAAAAGAGAGTGGCATCGTTGCGGTTTGGTTTGCAATGATTTTAGATGCTACTTGATTTATTTTCATGATAAAAAAATTTTTGATAAAGAATGAAAATAGGTAATTGGGGTAAAAAAAGTTAAATAAACAAATATATTGAGTGGGGTGTCAAATGAAAGGTCTTATTTTGTACATTCCAAAATAGTTATTATTTTCATTCTAGGACGTATACTTTAGAAATACGACGAGAATTCATAAATATGAAATAAGTAAATGAAAAATTAGACACGACATTATTGTATTGCATGCATGCTAGTATTTTTTACCATGAAGAGCTAGCGCAATAGGCATACTCGGCAGTAGTAGCACTTGAAATTATAGGGGTAGTCAGAAGAAAGTCCAAATGTAAGCCATCTACGGTGCGCGAGATCTCAGTTCGGGGCGAACTACTAGTCTAAATATGTAGATACAGTCACGACAGCAAGCTTTGAATTTTTCTTTCGGTGTAGTTTATAGATTTTCAAATAATCATTTGGCTCTAGGCGCGAAAACCGTGCCCAGCCGTGCGAGATTGGTGGCTTGTGAGGACGGCCTCATGTGGGTGTACACTCTGTATAAGCGGCAGCTCTTGAGTTTCTAAGAGTCAAGAGATAATCCAATTTAAGTGTTACCCTCCACACAAAAATAGAACTAAATAGTTTTTTTTCCGTCATGAAGCTTGTTATGGTGACTGTACCTACATTTTTACATAAAAATCGTGTATTAGAGCAATCCCCTATACAAACTTTTTTAAAATCTTGGTTTCGGTATTGCTGTAAAATTTTTGAATTATTTGTATTTTGGCTCTGGGTGCCAAAACCGTGCCCAGACGTGCAAGATTGGTAGCTTATGAGGACAGCCTCATGTGTGTGTATACCCTGTATAAGCGGCAGCCCTTGAGTTTCTATGAGTCGAGAGAAAATCCGAATTAAGTGTTTTCATCCATTCACAAAAAATGACAAAATATTTTTTTTTTCTTACGCAAAGCTTACTATGGTGACTGTACCTACATAGTTAGATACAAATAGTGAATTAGAACAATCTACCATGCAAACATTTACGAAATTCTAGTTTTGGTGTAGTTGACAAATTTTCGAATATTCAGTTTGCTCTGGGCGCCAAAACCGTGCCCAGCCGTGCAAGATTGGTGGCTTATGAGGATGGCCTTATGTGGGTGTACACTCTGTATAAGCGGCAGCCCTTGAGTTTCTAAGAGTCGAGAGATAATCCAATTTAAGTGTTTTGCTCCATACAAAAATAACTAAATATTTTTTTATTCCGTCATGAAGCTTGCTATGGTGACTGTACCTACATTTTTAGATAAAAATCGTGTATCAGAGCAATCCCCCATGCAAACTTTTTTGAAATCTTGGTTTCGGTATTGCTGTAAAATTTTCGAATTATTCGTTTTTTGGCCAAAACCGTGCCCAGACGTGCAAGATTGGTAACTTATGAGGACAGCCTCATGTGTGTGTACACCCTGTATAAGCGGCAGCCCTTGAGTTTCTATGAGTCAAGAGAAAATCCGAATTAAGTGTTTTCATCTATACACAAAAAAAGATAAAATATTTTTTTTTTTCTTACGTAAAGCTTACTATGGTGACTGTACCTACATAGTTAGATAAAAATAGTGAATTAGAACAATCTACCATGCAAACATTTACGAAATTCTAGGTTTAGTGTAGTTGGCAAATTTTCGAATATTCAGTTTGCTCTGGGCGCCAAAACCGTGCCCAGCCGTGCAAGGTTGGTGGCTTATGAGGACGGCCTCGTGTGGGTGTACACCCTCTATAAGCGGCAGCCCTTGAGTTTCTAAGAGTCGAGAGATAATCCAATTTATGTGTTCTCCTCCATACAAAAAAAAACTAAATATTTTTTTATTCCGTCATGAAGCTTGCTATGGTGATGGTACCTACATATTTGAATAAGAATAGTGTACTAGAACAATCCCCAATAAAAAAAAATTAAAAAATCGAGTTTCGGTTTCTATGTGTATGGAGCACTAAATTCGGGACCAACGTGCGCCGGCGAGAAAATGACTACTATCGACTATTTTCTCGCTTAATAAATGTATGTACAATAGATATACATTCCGTATAAACAAGAGATGCATATACTAATAGTTGATCGCTGACTATTCAAACTGCCGGCGAGGACTCTCTTTACTAGTTTGTCGCTGGGCGACAAGAGTTATCAAAGATAATACTCGCTCAGCGATGTTAGATGAATTCGCCGAGAGGCCAAGTAGCGGTCATTTCTGTCGCCGCGAAGGAGTAGCGCGAGTAATCGCCCGCTGCACTCACACTCGCTTAAAGCTCAGCGACAGAACTATCGCAACTGCACACTCGCTTCTCGTCAACTCGTTTATAGTTCTACTCGTTACTCGTTCATCGCCGGCGGTGGGACAACTGCCTTAACAAGGTGTGAAATATTTTGAAAAATCCTAAAACACGCATTTATTTTGCATTCACAGTAAGCACATTTCATTGACAGTTAATTTCTGTATTTATTTCTGTATAATGTTAAATTCCTCTTGTTTCAGATACATGGAGACTGATTTTTCATAATAAAAAACATTATTTTATTACATTTTTTATTTGGTCCACAAACAGTATTAATAACAACTTGGCATTACAAAAGGAACTATTCGTGCATTAGACATTCTTGCTAAATCGCTGGTTAAACGGCGCGCGTTCACAATTTTGATATGTGACCATGAAGAACCATGCTTTTGAGGGCAAAGCCATGATGGAGTCAAGCGGTCACCCATCCAAATTGTTTCCGCTCAAAACATCGCTTAACTTAAAACGGTCTATCAGGAACGTCTAAGCAAGCTACGCTACGAGCGCTTCACTTACAAAAATACATAGGAATGAAAGTTTATAAAACAATTGGGAAAAATAAATAAAAATTAAATATGATCGCGACTGTATTCCTCAGGTGCAGTAGACATTATTTCAGATCTGCATTATAGATCGAAGATGTCTAAGGGGTAGTCAGAGGTATGTCCAAACACATTCGGTACATTCAAACATTTTGCAGAAGTTCATACCATACGTGACAGGTTGCAAGCCCATCGACGCTATTAGAAAGCTACAAAACAACAATAATCAACAAAAAAAAAACAACTAAGGGCTGATTTTTCAATCGATAAATAACTTTTATCTGAGGAATAATTAGGGCGTTATGACATATTTTCAATACATATTCTCAAATCGCATATTTATTTCCTCAGATAAAAGTTATCTAGGTATTGAAAAATCAGCCCTAAAACAAATTAAAGATTAAATTTTAACTTTCTTACTAACACTCTCTTCCAAACTCTCTTCTCTATCTCTCTTGTTATTGCTATCTTCTCTATCTCTCTTGTTATTTCTTTCTTCCAAGCTATCTTTATCTCTCTTGTTATTTTTCTCTTCCAAACTCTCTTCTCTATCTCTCTTGTTATTTCTCTCTTCCAAGATATCTTCTCTATCTCTCTTGTTATTTCTTTCTTCCAAGCTATCTTTATCTCTCTTGTTATTTTTCTCTTCCAAACTCTCTTCTCTATCTCTCTTGTTATTTCTCTCTTCCAAACTCTCTTCTCTATCTCTCTTGTTATTTTTTTCGACGTTCTCTTTCCCCTTAGTTTTCTTCCCCACTCCTTTGCCTTTGTCCCCGTTTTTGGGGTAGTATTCGTCTATTTTGTGACTATCTTCCCCGATGAGTGGTTCTAAACAAATGCTTTCTTCGAGCTCTGAGTTCTTGGGCACTTCTTCATCATCCGATTCGATTATATTGCGTTTGTGTTTCTGCTTACTGCTGCCACCTAAAAAACAATCTATTATTTTTGTTTGTTCTCTATACATTCCTAAACCATTGATCAGATTGTGATTAAACTTTGGTAGTACAAACCCTCGCGGGCGTACTTAGAAGACCCCTTCTAAGTACGCCCGCGAGGGTTTATGGCCCAAATAAATCATTTCATTTCAAAACATCTATATAAATAAACTAGCAGTGCCCTCGCGGCATTGCCCCCGTAATGATGTTATGGTGATGAGGATGATGATGATGAAAAGTAGCCTATAACCTTCCTCAAGAGTTTAGCTGAGCCGACCTCGGACACCGCTAGAATGCTCTACGAGTCTATAAGCCGGCTAGTCGATGACTAGTATAAAATAAAGTAGAAGACTTTATGGAACTGGCATAGTCGGACACCAACAAAAGTTCCTTAAAAAAATAGATTAAAAAAAAAAGAAATCATCATCACCATATACCATCACTACGGGATCAACGCCACAAGGGCGCTGCTAGTATTTAAAATTAGTTACGAAAGAGAGGTAACTAACCAGCTTCATCGCGTGTATCGTCGTCGTGCTTGTCGCCCGTCACGAAGAATGTGGTGATGGCTCGTTGCCACTTCGGCGTCTCCCGCGGACACACGGCGTTGCCGCCCGAAGAACGACTTCGATCCACGCCACCTGGACAAACATTACTGTAGTTCTATAGAGAAGCGCTTGTGGGGAAGCTTGCATAGATGTTCTTGATAGATCGTTGAATTTAATGTTCTGAGGGATAATAATTTGGATAAAAAAAAAAATTAAAAATTATTTATTTCACAGTATGAACAAAACATTTACATTTAAAATTACCATAAAAAATAGTTAGGATAGATGTTGACCACAAATCTCAGTCATGAGAGGCCAACTAAAAAGAGAGAGAGTTATGTAAACCTGGAATCTCAGACAACAGAATTCAAATATCATTACTCAGTAGGACCACTAGGATCAATTTGCATTGTCTTAAGAGCTAGGTGATTCTACTCCTGTTCTTTCACGACCAACAAAATGAGACTTGACATCAAAGTACTAACCGGACCCTCCCGAGCTGGTGGCTGGTGGAGCAACACTACATCTCGCTTTGTTGCTCTTTCCTGAGGAGACTGAAATCAGAAAATTACACATTCATTTATTTATTATTATGGAAATTAAAGGTAGCGCTCCCCATAATTAGTCACAGCTATTGCTAGTAATTATAAATTGTAGGTCTGAATAATTTGTTAGATCTAAAATTATAATAAGATATTTATTTGTCTTACCTTTGGCGCCAACTGAGGCTTTTGTCCTCGCCATTTAGAAATTCCGGAGTTTTATTTTTAAAGATTTTTTCAAATGAGAGATTACTAAATAGTGCAATAGAAATTACAGAGATTCTCGACTCGTAAATTGCTACACACTACACGAAATAAATAACCAACCAGCCGGTTTAATAAAATTCTCCGGTTAAAAAACACAAAAACAAAGGTACAGTGCCACAAGTATAACTTGGCGCGGCTGAGCGCCACTGTGTTCAAAAAATATAATTAATTGTACAGAAAATACCACGAAATTTGGGAAAATATGTAAGAAAGATCTAATCATTTGCGTATTTGTCTAAGATAGTATAGTGATATTTCGCATCATAGTACTCTTTTTCCGTTTTTCCGTTTTAGTTCCTCAAATCGCCACCGCCAACTTATACTTGTGGCACTGTAAACAAAAACTTATTTGACAGCTGGCGCGAAAACTTTGGCACGAGACGCTATTCTTCCGATTGTGTGCGCCTACGTAGCACCCTAGCATGAATTACTGAGACTGCTTTTGTTGTTTCATCAAGTGTTTTGTTGGGTTTTGTTGCAAACTATAAAACCAGCTGAACCAACTAAAGCAAACTGCATCATTTACTGCATTTACGCGTTCAGTGCATAGGCACTGAACACATAATTCGAGCTGCGGATGAGCCGGGCATGAAATATTTACTGGGGTTTTACCGTTGTAGAATCGCTCTAGAATCGGGATGGCATGGCAGCTAATGGCTACTACGCCATCTAACACAAGTTTAACGACAAAAAAGAAAGTTTTATTAACGATAATTTCATTCATTTAATCCCTTTCTAGTTGAAAGAGAATGAAATTATCGTTAATAAAACTATCAAGACGTCGAGTTTCACTAAAAAAACAACTAAATTCCCAATGATTTATTATTTCAGAGTTGTGGATAGTCGTCCTTGAGTCGTGTTTGTCGCAGATGTATGTTCCTGACGTGTCGCTTGAGATGGCTGTTGTTGGTGAACGTCTTGTTGCAGGTCGGACACGCGACCGCGCGCGGCGCCGCGCCGTGACTGCGACGGTGCACGTACAGACTCGAGCTAGAGCTGACAATTACATTACAATAAATATAAGAGAATTATCCTACTAATATTATAAAGGCGAAAGTCCGTGTGTGTGTGTTTGTGTGTGAATGTTTGTTACCAATCTCCATAACTACTTAGGGTGCGGCGGGGTAATTACGAGACATCCGAAATTTCGGGTAAAAATAAGACATATCCAAAAAACCTGATTTTAGTATCTTTTATTAACCTTTGTTCAGTTTAAAATGAACCTCATACTGTAATTAATAAGTTGTGTTTTTATGGCAATCTTTACTAATAGTGTTTAAGAATTATTGAACAAAATATTTATGATCACAAAATTTGGCGCGAAAATTTTACGTCAGCGTTGACAAACTTTGTTGATTGTCGCACGCTTAGAACCCGCACGCAGACGGCTTCTCGTCCCGCAATGCTGCATGGATTGTTCTTGCGCTGGCGATTCGCCATTTTCGTCTATCTTTTACTAGGGCACAGTGTGAACGTATTCTTTTTTCGGAAAAAAATGAGACACGTTTTCGGGAAAATATAAGACAGCTATCGTGAAAAAATAAGACAAGATCTCTAGGGAGGATTATTTCAGAAAAATGCAAAGAAGTGTTATATAGCTAAAATTTAAGGATCTGAGGACAGCGACAACTTAACAGTGATTTACTAAACGAATAAAAAATATTTTATTCGCTACTAATATAATTTATTCGATCCAAAAAACCGAAATTGAGCCGAAATTGTCATAAAACTGTCAAATCCATAGCAAACAATTAAAAGAGGTGCACATAAATTTGATTTTGACCCAAAAAAGTATCATATTAATTAACTTAAAAATGTCTCATATTTGACCCCACTTTGATTTTTCAGGTTTAAGATATGTTTATTTCTCATAAGAATTTACAAAATTCACTTATATGAGAAACTTAAATTAACTTATCCACAAAACATTTTTTTGTTTGGGCTAATCGTGGGTACATCTTGTAGCTAGACATATATTACTTACGAACTAATTACATACAACCTTTCAATTACCTACGTAGGAAATAATTATGATTAAGTAGGTAATAATTTGTTACAAGTTGGTTGAGATAAAACATACAATAACACAATAGTAGAAATAATGGCCAAAATGTAGGTAGATTTTAAATGATGCTCAGTCGAACTTCGGAACAAAATGGTTTGGTCAAGCTGTTTACACGGAATAGGCACAACTGGAAGCGACACTACAAGGACCGATTTGGTTAAAGCATAGGTTCTCAACGTGGGCGATAACGCCCCCTTGTGGGCGTTTGAGACTTTCAGGGGGGCAGTAGAAGACGAAAAGAAAATTGGGGGGCGTTGAGATGAAGCAGAGGGGGCGATAATGTAGTCTAAAATAGGCAAAAAAAAACACCCTAATCCAGTGGTCGTCAAAGTGTGGCCCGCGGACGGTATTGGTGCAGCCCGCGGCCAAGCAAACAATTTTGATAGATAATAGATAATGATGATCGATCGAGCGAGCGAAGCGAGCGAAGATCTTAGTGGTAAGTTGTGCGATTTTGCTTTGTATGTTTGTATGTTTGTATGTTTGTATGTTTGTATGTTTCACGAATTGTTGTTCGAGCATAACTGTCGAACCGTTCATCCAATCTGCATGAAACTTGGTAGGTCAATAGGTTGTGGTAAGGAAATTTACGGGGGAGCATATGAGCTTAATCGATGAAGAGGTTGTGAAGATATTGGGTTCCCAAGGGGGTAAAAAATTATGAAAGTTACACAAATAAATTGAGTGGGGTGTCATACGAAAGGGCTTATTTTGTACATTCCAAAATGGTTTTTATTTTTAATCTAGGATGTATAGTTTTTGAAATACGACCAAAGACCAAAAACTACGAAACCAGAGCTGCAAGAGCTCCCGTTGCATAGAGTTTCGATGACTTCGTAGCTCATTGACTGGTCGGTCTTAAAAAGAGAGTGGCATCGTTGCGGTTTGGTTTGCAATGATTTTAGATGCTACTTGATTTATTTTCATGATAAAAAAAATTTTGATAAAGAATGAAAATAATTGGGGTAAAAAAAGTTAAGTAAACAAATATATTGAGTGGGCTGTCAAATGAAAGGTCTTTATTTGTACATTCCAAAATAGTTATTATTTTTATTCTAGGACGTATACTTTTAGAAATACGACGAGAATTCATAAATATGAAATACCTAAATGAAAAATTAGACACGACATTATGTATTGCATGCATGCCAGTATTTTTTACCATGAAGAGCTAGCGCAATAGGCATACTCGGCAGTATCAGTAGTAGCACTTGAAATTATAGGGGTAGTCAGAAGAAAGTCCAAATGTAAGCCATCTACGGTGCGCGAGATCTCAGTTCGGGGCGAACTACTAGTAGATAATAATGCTACCACGTTAGAGAAATTGTTGTGCCGACCCAACCTAGTTGGAAAAGGGCAAGGAAATGATGATGATGAATGATACTACCTACGTTGCTACAATAATAATTATAATTGATTATAAAACTTCGAGATAGGGAAGGTCGCTTTGTTTGCTTGGTTTGGAGCTCGCTTTTCTCGCATCTAGCTTCATGAGTAGGTGTAATACGAGCAAAGTGAGTTATTTCTGACCACAGAATAGAAACCGACAAGCAGCGAGCCTTTCTATGAGCCCCGCAAACAAAATCAAGTGTCACCATGTTACATTTGTCTTAAAAAATTTGGCTCGCTGCGCTCGCATTTAACTTTATAAATCCTCATTTATAAAGTTATTATTGTGAATAAAGTGAGTTAAGTCTAACCACAGAATATGAACCGATAAGCAGCGAGTTTTTCCTTTGAACACCACAAACAAAATCAAGTGTTACATGTTGTATTTGTCTTAAAATTCTTCGGCTCGCTTCGCTCGCATTTAACTTCATGAGTAGGTGAAGTATATTGCGAATAAAGAGCGTAAAGTTTAACCACGGACTAGGAACCAATAAGCAGCGAGCCTTTCTATGAGCCCCGCAAACAAAATCAAGTGTCACATGTTACATTTGTCTTAAAAAATTTGGGATAGCTTTTCTTTGAAAACTGCAAAAAAAATCAAGTGTCATATTTTGTATTTGACTTACAAAAATTCGGCTTGCTTCGCTCGCTTGGTTTGAAGCTCAATTTACTCGCATTTTAACTTCATGAGTAGTTATATTGCGAGCAAAGTGAGTTATGTCAGACCGCAGAATAGGAACTGATAAGCAGCGAGTCTTCGAGCTTATGATAAGTTATGATAAGTTTCAAGTTCGTTAGTACCTAACCTACTAGGATTTTAACCCCTTTAGGAATTTCGAAAAATCCTCAACTATATAATTCAAGAATGTGCGGCCCGCAGTGATACCTCACAATGTCCTATGCGGCCCTTTACCAGAAAAGTGTGACGACGATGCCCTAATTACTATCACTAAAGTACCTAAAGTTAAAATTAAAACAGGAAAACTACACTGTTGGGGAAGATTTAATTTTAACAGCAGTTAAAGAAGTAATAGCCACTGTGCTCCAAATAGGTGTTTAAAATTTGCGACAGATGGTAAGAAAAATAAAAAGTAGCTAGGTAAGATCTAGGGGGGGGGGGGGGCTCTAGAAAAAAAATATTTTCAAAGGGGGCGGTGGGGAAAATAAGGTTGAGAATCTATGGGTTAAAGCTTTTAAAGTAGGTACCTATTTTATTTTTTCTACTAGTTATTATAAGTATAAAGTAAACATTTGGGTTTTATGAGTAAACTTGTTTTTGTAGTTGAATACCAAGTAAAATTAGGCAATTATTTAAGTTTTGTGTTTATAACGATTAACTAATCAGACTTTTTATTTATTTATTTTTTATTTTATAATTTTTTTTTAATATTATTTTTTGTAATTATTTTTTTATTATTATTTTTTATTTTATTATTTTTATATTTGCTTGTTTTTTTTATTGTTTAAGTAGGTAAGTTTTATTATAATTTAGCTTATATACCTAATGATACCTAAGCACCCATTTTTTACTACGATCATTATACAAGTATAATATGTAATAATAATAATAATGGTATAAGTGCTTAGCTAAATATTGAAATACAAGTTTTTTTTTTTTGTGAGGTTTTTAAACAAATAATATAGGCAAGATAAATATGTGTAGGTATAAACGATAATCTATCTATGTATTTCTGTTGTATTCATTTAGTAATTACATGACTTATTTAGTGTTTCAGAAGTTTAAAAGTAGTCAGAGTTTAGCATCATTTTTTTTTTTTTTTTTTTTGTTTGTTTTAATTGTTTGTTGACTGTCCTAATTGTAGTAGTAAATATATATGTAGTAAATATCTAAGTAACCAATTATAGCAGAGGTATTATAGATATCATAATGTTAGTTTGCCTACTTATATATATATAAATAATTTTTTTTTTAAATTTAATGGCTGTGAGTATTTTATCATCAAATAAACTTTTAATTATTTTGCTATGGTCAATTTGTAGCATGCTTATATATTTTATAGCTATCGACAATTTGATATACCTAAATAAGTGAACAAATCTATTCTTTGAAGCTTTTTTTGAACATATTTCAATCCTTTGGCGCTCCTTTAACATTATTTTTGGCGTCAAGTTCTATGATTTTAGGTACACCCTTGATATATTTAATGGTAAGGCTCTTTGATTTTTGTCCCTCACTTCTAGTTTTGTGGCTCTAATTCGTTTATTTGTTGTAATTCAGATCTCAATAATAAAGCTGTATTAGTTTTACTATTAATCTAAACTAAATACTTGTTTACCAAATAATTACATTACAAAGACTTTAGAGGCTAAGCAAAGCTTTTTATGGTATCTTTCATTTTCAATTTTTTTTAATGGAAATTGAAAGATTTTTTGGACTGTCAAAGCTATTTTGTATTATTTTTACCCGTCTCTGTCGTAAAATAAAGCACGCAGATGAATAATACGTAAACCGTAGGAACTGTATGCTGTCTTATATTTGGACTACGATGTTTCATATTTACCCCATGGTAGCGGAAAAATATGAGACACATATTTTAGGTAAAAAGTCTAGTATTTTGAAGCTTTTTTCAGAAATTGATTCTAATACAGAGTAGGTTGTATGTCAGTCGATGTATTTACAAGTTCAGTAATAACAAAAACGGTTTTTAGAAGCCTCAAAATGCAAAAGTTATTGTTTTCGTCTTATAATTACCCCGCTTGACCCTAACCGATTTGGCTGAAATTTGAAACATAGATAGATAATGACCGGGAATAGGACATTACTACTACTTTTTATCCCGGAAAAAATGCATGGTGCCCGTGGGATAAACAAAATAGTAGTCCAAGTGGGCGAAGCCGCGGGCGTCAGCTAGTATTAAAATAAATATACTTAAGTTGGTTAATTAATTTTTTACTCCTCTAAGGCTGAGACTCCATCAAAGCGGAGATTTGTGTGAGATGTGTTTTAAACAACCAATAGAATTTCAAAAGACGAGATGACATGTTTGAATAACGAAATTCTATTGGTTGTTTAAAACACATCTCCGCTCTGGTGGAGTCTCAGCCTTACTCAAAAAGCCCGTTATTGGAGCGTACTAGAAGTAGAAGAGAAGATTCCCAGAGAACAGCAGGTTTAAAGTGGCCAATTTTGATGAAATATGCTTTATAAATGCTTCATTTCATAAAACCTTTTTTTGACAGATCTCTATAGAATTTATTTTACCCAATTCAAAAAAGGTGTTTTGCAATATCCATCCATACCCATATTATAAATGTGAAAGTGTGTTTACTTGTCCTGCTTTCACGTCAAAACAGAGCGACGGATTGACGTGATTTTTTGTGTGGAGATAGTTGGAGGGCTGGAGAGTGACACAGGCTACTTTCTATCCGGGTACCGCGCGAGCGAAGCCGCGGGTAGCAGCTAGTTTATTATAGATTGTTTGAAATGTTGGTACCTATATGCGTTCCCGCACTGTGGACAGACGTAGGGCCGCGCCCCGCTGTGCAGCACCATGTGTTTCCGGAAGGTGTACTTGTCTCCGAACGTCTTGCCGCAGATCTCGCAAGCGTATGGACGCTCGCCGCTGGAAACAATCAAATATTTATTACATCACACTATCACACTAATCACACTAATATCACACTAATATTATAAATTCGAAAGTTTGGTTGTTTGGATGGATGTTTGGATGTATGTTTGTTCCTCTATAACACGACAATGACTGAACCGATTTGGCTGAAATTTGAAACATAGATAATGACCGGGAATAGGACATAGGCTACTTTTTATCCGGATACCACGCGAGCGAAGCCACGGACAGAAGCTAGTAAACAAATAAATGAAATGACTTATTTCAAACACTTGAAATGACCCATATCACATTATAAAAAGGACAGGTTAGTTACACCATTGTAACTAGTGCACTTTACTACATTTTTAGAAGTTATTCTGCTCATTACACTAAAAATCCTCATCAGATCTTCACCAAAGTTTTATGAGACCAACTTAAAGTTACAACCTTTCAAATAAAAAAGAACAACAATTTTGAAGTGTTCTAAGGAATGTTTTTACCTGTGTATTCTGCGGTGTACATTGAGCGTGCTTCGCTGTGAGAATGTCTTCCCGCAATCGTTGCAACCGTATGGCTTCTCTCCCGTATGTACTCTGGATGTCAAAACAATATTATATCAATACAACATATCTATTCCAATATAATAAACTAGCAGTGCCCTCGCAGCGTTGCTCCCGTAGTGATAATGTATGGTGATGATGATGAAAAGTAGCTTTAAAGCAACAGTGTGGTCTAAGATGGAGCACGCTTACCTAGAAGGAACCTATTGACTCTCGATTTGAAGACACACAAATTATACTTTTCTGGAAATACAGACCCCGGCAAGGAGTTCCACAAAACAAAAAAGAGCTTGAAAGCTTCCTCAAGAGTTTAGCTAGCAAATGCAAAAATATTTTGTTGAACTGACTGGTAGTTCCTGAGAAAGCGCGAGGAAGGTTTATAGGCTACTTTTCATGATCATCATCACATCAGCTCTGCTTACTTTGGGGCTAGATGATGCTGTGTGAAATGTCCAGCATCATTATTACAATGTGGTATATGGTGACGATGATGAAAAGCAGACTATGACCGTTTTTGAGATTTATTTATTTATTTCTTAAACAAAATCCACAGCTCTTAGAAAACTAGTGCACCAAAACTTAAATATATTACCGACAGCCAATAACGGATTTACATTAGATTAGCGCGAACAACGCATAGACTGCGCCTGTGTTGTATGTGCTTTGTTCGCGCTAATCTCAGAAACGGCTCAACTGATTTGGATGCAATTTTCATAGTTGTATTGTAGTAAAGCAGGATCATTTTTTCGTGTTTGTTTTTTTCAAAATCCTTTCACAAATAAAAAAGATATGCCCATTTAAAGAATCACGTAATTCTTTAAATGGACAATAAATACTGCATCCAAATCGGTTAAGCCGTTTCTGAGATTAGCGCAAGCAACGCTCTGTGCAAACAGACAAACAGAAAAACATTAATATGGGGTCTATTGCGTTAATAGTTGCCCCTACACATAGTTATTCTCAAATACCTTTCAAAAACACACCGACATCTTACAGTTTTATTAAATGTATAGATAGTCTTACCTATGATGCATTTTCAACTCCTGTTTCCTTGCGAACGTCTTATCACAACTATCGCACGCATGCGGCTTCGCCCCAGAATGCGTCAACATATGTTGGTGTAGATTGCTACTCGTCGTGAATGTCTTGGCGCAACGATCGCATGTAAATGGCTTGTCTTGAGCATGCATTACCATGTGTCGTACAAGTCTTATTCTCAACGGGAATGCCTTGTCGCATTTGTCGCATGCGTATGTCTTGCTGCCGTGGATTCTGCTGTGGGCTTTTAGTAGCTTCTTGTGGTAGAATGCTTTGTCGCATTTGTCGCACGCGTACGGTCTCTCTCCTGTGTGGATTTTGCTGGAAATATAATAGAAAATATTTCGTCACAATCAAGTAGGTACAACTATTTTATAAATGAAGGTACTAGGTACACACTTCGGCCTTTACATCTTTACTAGATGATTTATAGTGTCAGGAGGCAATCTTTGCCTACACTTATCGGGACACTGTAGTGCCTGGGACAATGTTGAGAGTAGGTTTGTAGCACCTACACCATCCTCTCAGCTTAACCGGCCATATCCACAGGAAAGACATGCTCAAATTACTTGTGGGGCTGACTAAGCCGCGGGTTTTCTCACGATGTTTTCCTTCACCGTTTAGAGACAAGAGTGACTGAAAAACGTAGCTCCTCAGCATTCGCTGCAAATAAACAACTATTCGGCTTTTATTACAAGCTTTTAACTTAACTAACTAACACTGGTGACGGAGTTTTTTTTTTAAATGTGCCCTCCGAAGCACGGAAGCGCTCAGCTGATAATGCCACTTGCGGTCACCCATCCAAATTATAACCAACGTTGCCACAAGCGCTTCAAATTAATATTAAGTACCTGTGTTCCTCTAGATATGAGCTTTGCGTGAATGTTTTATCACATTGATCGCAAGGATAAGATTTCTTCCCTGCATGTATCCTCATATGCTCCCTCAAATGCCTCTTATAAGTAAACGTTATATTACAAATATCACAGGCCGGCTTCTCCACAGAATGAATCATCCGATGTTGTTTCAAGTTACTGTTCCTTGAGAATGTTTTGTTGCAGACCTCGCAGGTATAGGGCTTCGCCCCGGCGGCGTGGAGTCTCTTATGGCGTTCATAGTTGTATTTAAATTTAAACTTTTTGTTGCAAGTCTCACACGACAAGTCGTCGGTTGGTTTAACCTTTTGTTTTTTCTCCTGGGGTCGGCAGGAGTGGTTGCGTCGGTAATGTGAGACGAGTTTTTTTGTGCTGTTGAAGTTTTTACTGCATGTGTCACAGCTGTTGGTTAGATCTGAAATTAGAGTTTTTTTTTTATTACTTAATTCAGTATTGGATTTGACTGGCGCAGGATCTAGAGAAATGGCGTGAAAATGAGGAGGCCTATACTCAGCAGTAGGTGGATGTGGGCTGATTAGATAGATAGATAGACTTAATTTTTATAGTGTTAAACCACACTTAGGTATTATTTCATTGTAATGTAAAGTTTTATCAATCCTATAAAGCTAATCAATGCTTTAATTGATAAATTAGCTTATCAAGATTTTCAACCTGACGAATATGGATTCCGTGGCCGAGTTGGTAAAGGCACTCCGGCTTAAGGAGCATTGCTTGTATCTTTGCGGGTTCGAGTCCCGTCAGAATCGTAAATTTAGATTTTTATCAAATCAAGATTTTTGTTAGTTTTGATAATAAGATTTTTCATTTACAATAAAATAATACTAAGTGTGGTTTAACATTATAAAAGTTAAAAATTATAAGAATATACCTGGGTCATCAGCTAAATAAACTTCCACTTTGACCGGTTCCATTTTGGTGTCAACATCAGCATCATTATCCTCATCATCAGTGACTTCAAGCTTGACTGACACATCTGGCTTGACGTCAGTCTCGTAGTTGACTGACACAGTATGCATGGAACTGTCATCGCTGACTGACAATGGGTAGGTAGATTCTATGTTCAGTTTTTTTAAAGTATCTAGGGAGACCTGAAAATATAAAGATCACTGTGTTTAAAAGGTATTGTAAAATTCTCCAACTAGTTATCTATACTAATGATGGCCTCTTAGCTTAGTTGACAGTAGCTCTGCCTTCTGCGCTGTAGGTCGTGGGTTCGATTCCCATCCAGGACGAACATTTGTGTGATGGACATAGATGTTTGTTCTGTGTCTGGGTGTTATAAAGCATTATAGGTATGTATTTACAAAAGTATTTATGTATTCTATCAGTTAGCTGATTCCCATAGTACAATCTTTGCTTAGTTTGGGGCTAGATGGCGCTGTGTGAAATGTTCAGCAGTATTTTTTATTTACATATTTCATTTATATCTATGAGGTCTGCCTTTAAGTCTAAACTTACTCTAAAATACTGCTGTTGATAATCTTACCTCAAATCCTTTCTCGAACACATCTCTAAGTATGCCGGCTGACCGGCACGCCATTGTAGAGAATTTCCGGCATTTCAAAAGTTGAGAGTAACACAGGAAACACATTGAATTGATGCTATGCTCTGTGCCAGCCTGTAATTATTTAGAATAAGGTTAGGTTATACTCTAGCTAAAACCAATGTACACAGAAAACTGAGATTCATTACGATTGGCCATATTGAATCTGTGTCAATCATATTTAATCTTTTTTCTGTGATAGGTCTATTCCTGCTATCAGCTGATTGATCTGTCAGTGCAGTGTTAGTAAATATTGTACATTGGTTTTGGCTAGAGTATAGGTTGGTTAAGTATATTTTTGCGAATTTTATTTGGGCAGACCATCGGCCAGGTGGGTGAACAGATAGAGGCCACGGATGAGAATGGGACAGGGCCGATTCAAGTATTGTGTGAGGAATGCTTTATACGGTTTTACGGATGCCCAACAGTGGGCCATTATTTCATGATGATGAACATATTTAGTGAGGGATAGGTAATGATTCATATGGAGTGGTTAGTGTTTGGAATCCCTGAAGACCTTTGTACAACACAATAGTATTTTATTTACACTGGTTACTATTATTTCTTTTTCTTTCATTGCGCTGCTAAGTATTTATATAAATTGTTCAATAAATAATTTGAAAAAACAGTTCTTACCCTGAAATTTGTGAGTCTGTGAAAAATATTAAGAAGTTCGACGTCCCTTATGAAATTCATTTTAAGATCACCCGTCAAACAGATTCGGCATATCGAGGACATTGTTCTTCTATCACTATTTCACAAAAAGGATTTCAGCACTTTATAAAAACTGAAAAAAAAAAAACACGCAATCGATACCAATCCTGCGGCTACTAAAGCTCTTTATTTATCCAGCAGTTTTTAGTACAGTGATAGTACATTGGTCTGTAGTTGGGTTATTCGTTTTTCTACACCAACAACGTGTTAATAAAATGAAAACCATTGATTGAAATAGATGAAAACTGAATTTGTTGTTTTGTATTGTATTAGGGATGTTCGATACGATACGATATTTTCGTGTATCGATACAATGGCATACGATACACCCGATATTTGTATCGATACAATGGCATACGATACGGCGTATCGATACAACACATGCAAGGTGTATCGGATCGAAAGTATCGTATCAAATTATTTTGATAACGAATAGTTTTGACTTGCAAGATACCCGGTTAAAAGGTGGCATAGGTCCTATTTGCGGTCATTATCTATCTATGTTAAAATTTCAGGCAAATCGGTTCAGTGGTTTTCGAGTTTTATAGGCACAAACATACGTCCAAACTTTCGCATTTTTTTATATTAGTTTGATATCACAAAACACCTTTTTTGACAGTTATAACTACGCACATTTTCGTAATAGTGCTCCCATATAGTGTACATTATTAAAATAAAATATATTTTTTTTATTATTAAAGTACCTGCATACTTTGTCTTGATTCGATACTGTATCGATACGATATATCGTATCAAATGCCCTGTATCGATACGCGTATCGATACAATGCGTTACGATATATTGCGATACGAAATATCGATACAATCCGAAATATCGAACATCCCTATATTGTATGGAAATGAATGAAGGCCACACAATTTTAGACATTTTTGTGTCACAGTGACAGTTGTTGTGGCAATTTGTGCAAAAGAATGGCTGACTGATGCTATTTCACCTAATTTTGTGTAGCAAAAAATATGGGTTTATTTTTATCCACGCAATCAAGCTTCTGTTAGTTTTAAGCAGCTTTAAATTACGGAAATTAACCAGTTTTAGGATTGACAAAGTTTTCAATCATAAAACCGGTAATTTTCCTTAAACTAATCTGTGCTAGACATACACGCTCTGTAACATCATTCATTCATTTAGTTACTGTCTTGTCTGTCATTGTCATGTCAGTCAGTCACCTGTCACTCATCATTGTCATGTCAAGTCCACTTTCGCTCCGCGTTCGTTTTTGTAATTTTCGTTTTCGGTTTCTATTTTTTATTTATTTTCAATGCCTCGCAATCCTGAAATATGAATTGACTCCAGGGATTATTTTCCGATTGGTGCTTGATAAGTTGCACAAATCGTAATTTTATCAAATTCTTGAATCAGGTAACATAATTTTGCAACTTTCTAACATGAGTCTGTCGTTTAATGTGCAAGGTTGCATTATAAAGAGTTTTCTGAGGGTCTGAGACAACGAAATGGCAGCATGTGCATTTGTCCCAAGTCCCAACAAGCATTCGAGTTGATTTAGAAGTAGTACCAACTTACTTTCTGTAACTAGGCCAGCCTGGGGTCGACAAACTTTTTAGCTCAGCAAATAGCCAATTAAAACAATATTTATTGAAGAGCCACAACTTTCCATCTTAGTTTGCGCGCCTTAAATAATAGATTTTTTTTAAACTGAAAGACAAGCTCTTCCACAAATTATGTTTTATGCTAGTTTTTTTTTTTCAAATGTCTAAATCATCTCAAATAGAAAATGAAGTCTTATAAACATTTTTGATTGGTAAAAGGCCTAAAAGTAATGAGAGAAAATTGTGTAATTTCCAGCCAATAGAATGGATGATGAGATTGAGATTGAGGAGCACGACATCCTGGAGCACCCGCAGGTGAAGGCCGTGTTCCCCGACTTGTCCAAGATACAGATTCAAGTACACACCTCAGATGGTGAGTTCACACTTTTACTATAAGAATAAGAATCATTTATTGTAAAACTGTGTAAAGAAAGGTGTTACAGTAGTTTATAGTTCCAACAGTCTACCCATTTTGGGTCTATCTTAAAGGATCTATTTTAAAGGTTTTTATTATTATTACTATATTATGGCAGTTTTTAAAGACTAACTATCACTAGGTGCACAATACTAATTTTGTACTTGAATTGCTTATTAACAAGTGTCCAATTGAGGCACAAGTGGTGTAAGTTTGATTTTTGCAACATTGCAATATTAAAAATTATCTGGAGATCATGCAAATTCAGGACTTTGACATTATATTGCAGTCAAGTTGTGAATCTAATTATGGGTCCGACTATTTTAACCCTCAAAGCAATCTAATACGTTAAATAACATTGCCAGATTAGTGAGACTCTACTGAATTTATTTAGTTTCTTACATGTATTTGTTGTTACATGTATTTTCAAGCTCTAAACGGTGAAGGAAAACATCGTGAGGAAACCAGTGAGCGTTCTAATAGCATCGATGGGCTTGCAACCTGTCACATGGAATGCTAACTTCTGCAAAATGTGGGAATTTACATACCAAATATGTATTGGGACATACCTCTGACTACCCCATTAGACATCTTCAAAGGATCTTAAAATGCCTAAAGAAAGATCTGAGAGAATGTCTACCGCGCCTTGGGGATACAGTCGTGATCATATTTAATTTTAATTTCATTTGTGTTGTTGCAGATACATTCTTAGGTGAAATATATGAAAAATTGGAAGACTTTGAAGAAGAAGAGGACAAAAATCTCGAAGATGAGGTACCAGACTTAACAGAACCAACGTCACAGGAACTGAAGGAAGGTACCTTTGAAGAGGATGTTTCAGATGGAGTTCACGAAGATGCTGTTGAGAAAGAGCTAGAAGCTGTTGTTATATCTGACAGTGAAGGTACTCAAGCACTGTTAGATGACGATATTGTTGTTATAGAGGAAAAATCTAGTCAAGACAAAGTCAATGACCTAGAGACAGATTATGAATTTATAGACGAAGCACAGTTTCTTGCAGCTGATAAATTAATTGATGATGTACAAGGAATGACAGTTAACAACTTAACACAAAATGGAAAAGAATGTGTACAAGATACAAATGAACAGGTTCACGAGATCTCTGATGATGAAGTTGAGGAGCGGAGACAGAATGATGAAACAAGGGATCCAGAAAACGGTGATGATTTAGTTGAAGATATAGGTGAAGTTATCAGTGATGAACAGATTGAAGATTTCATACATGCTCTAGAACACGAAGGTGTTGATGATCTAAATAATGGTGATGAGATTATAGAGCCAAATGAGCATGAAGGTTATCAAGACATTGAAGATAATGAAGACATTGAAGGTAATGAAGACGTTGAAGGGAATAAAGACATTGAAGGTAATGAAGACATTGAAGGTAATGAAAACATTGAAGGTAATGAAGACATTGAAGGTAATAAAGACATTGAAGGTAATGAAGACATTGAAGGTAATGAAGACATTGAAGGTAATGAAGACATTGAAGGTAGTGAAGACATTGAAGGTAATGAAGACATTGAATGTAATGAAGACATTGAAGGTAATAAAGCCATTGAAGGTAATGAAGCTGATGAAAATTACGGAGAGGAAGATTTTCAACAAATCCGTATTAAAGAAGAGATTGTGTACGAATCTGAAAATTCGTCCGATTACGATGAAATTCTGCCAGATAGGTTTAATGACGAACTACCACCGGAGGACATAGTCCATTTTAACAATAAGATTATTCTAGGGTCGAAACCAAGTGCTCAAACTGTAAATAATAGTTTAAAGTTCTTAGTGGTTTTGTTGGAAGATTGGGGAGTGCATCTTAATCAAAGTCAATGCTACTGCAGTGAATGCAAAACTTTATTTACGACACCCAGCGCCCTAGATTTCCATCGAATGAGCGCGCATTCCTTACTCGCTCCCTTAACCAACAGAGCTCTCAAAAGTACAACCAAAAGTCCCATGGACGTCAAAAACGTTTCCAAAAAAAGTACCGCAAAGGAATTTTCAAACTCAACATACTGCAATCACTGTAATGTTAGTTTCAAAGATCATACGGCTCTTATAAAGCATCTGTATGAGCTACTACCGGCAAATAAATATCCTTGTAAATTCTGCGACGCTGCTTTTCAAAGTCAGGCCGACCTAATCAACCATAACACTGTACATATTAAACTAGAAGCGCCTAGAAATATACTAAAACCTAAAAAAGCCTCCGATAATTCTATGCTGAGGAAAATATTGAATACAGGAATGAAGCCTATTACTTCCAAAGCTACGAAGCGTCCTTATCCTGTAGAGGAGAAAGCTAGTAAAAACGTAAAACGTAATCATGTTGAAATTAAAAGTGAGCCAATTAAAAATAGGTGGAAGTGTATAGTCTGCAAAGCTATGTTCGATTCGTACAGAGCAGCGACGAGACATAGAATTGTTCACCCACATATCATGGCTAGAGCGTATATGCTAAAAAAAGTACCAATGAAAGTAACCAAAGTAACCAAAACAACCAAAACTAAAGCTAAAATTACTTTTGAAAAAGAAAAAAGCGTCAAAAAAGTTGATAAACCCTTCGAGCTGATACAATCGTCCGCACTCTTTCAATGCACAAAATGTGGGCTGCATTTCTCGTCCAGCGCCGGTGCCAATTCGCATTTCACGGCGAAACATTGTGGGAACACTTATACTTGGTCGTGCACCGTTTGCAAGAAAAAGGTGCGAGGAACTGATAAAAACTACCACAAAAAACAACACGAACTCGGCAATAAGCTCAAAATCTACAAGATTACCAAAAATACGTACGAAAGAACGCTTTGTCGGTGTCTCAGGTGCAACTTGCACTTTGAGTACATTGTTCTTAAGATGCACGTTGGGAAATGCGGAAAAATACCGTCAGCAAAATGCAAGGAATGTAATATAAATATCCCGAAATATAAATACCTAGAACATACCCAAAAACATGGTGTAATGAAGTTGAAACGAAAGGATTTTATAATGATCGATTACGCGGTCGAAAATGATAAGACCAAACCTGCGGTAGCTAATTCAAAAAGTGCCGATAAAATGGGAACGACGAAAATCACTAAGGGAACGTTCCTTGGAAAGCAAGTAAAGACTGAACCAGAACAGCCGAAGATACTAAACAAGCTGGCGTTTGAGAAGGAGAAACGAAATCTCATTTACTGTGATTACTGCAAGTGTTTTTTCACAAGGAGATTCAAAGGAACCAACAGTCACGTGACGAAGAAGTGCGCGACTCGAATTGCAAGTATCTCGATATGCAAGACATGTGGTTTGCGAGTTTTCTCCAAAGTGCTTGCCTTCCACACAAAACTTCATACAGTGAAAAAGTTGACTCTAAATGACTTCGTATTCCTCGATTACCGAACTAGCAAGCCTATTGTCCCGCCGATCCCGCAGTACCCTTCTTGCGAGAAATGTCACATACACTTCCTGAGTAACATCATGAATGCAAATCATATCTGCGGAGAGGATTATGAGAACTGTGAAGTTTGCGGGGAAAAGTTTGAAATTAACGCGCTTAAATTGCATCTTCCACTACATCAGCTCGCGAGGAGACCTTCCAACACGGACAGACAGATTCTTCCCGAGCTGATGATGAAATACGAATCTCTTAATGCTATTTGGAATATTCTATTCGAATGCAGCCGATGCGAACTCGTCACGGATCTTTATGATTCAGCGGTCGAGCACAGTCAAGCGCACATTGCCATGTCCTCGCTGCCTAATACCATCAAATGCTACATCTGTAACTTGAAATTTGATGAGAGTTGCTGGGGAAAACATAGCGAGTTGCATTCTGGAATGCCTATTAACAGCAAACACTTTAGAATCTTGAAATACTCGCCGGAGGAACTCCTAGACGAGTCATGGTTCCGAATGTTTGCGAGTTTGCCCGAGAAGGAGACTCGGCAGATACTCGATCGGAGCGTATTTGGGACGGAACGGAGTCTGAAAATGGTGCTGGTCAAAAATGGGCTTCCGGAGTTTACAGTTTACTGTTGCAGCGCATGTCGTGTCTGTTGTGACAGTACTAGCATCTTACAGCATGCTAGTTTCGATTGTGAGCCGTACCAAGAAATATGTGTAGAATGTGACCTAGCTTTTGACAGTCCGTCCTCGCTAGACAATCACCAAACACTCCACGATAAAGGAATAAAAAAAGACGAGTTCAGAATAGTCCGTTTCGTCAAGAATTCTGATAACAAAACTATAAAAGCTGATCAGATAAAAAAGTACACTTTGTACAAATGTGTGGAATGCACGGTTTGTTTGTTTAATGACAAAAATAGGATTTACCATAAATGCGCGCCGGATCATTATATAATGTACTGCAAGATTTGCAAACAAAACTACACAATTAGACAGACGACCACTCATCGCGCGAAGCACAAGAAGCAAAGTGACTTCAGAGCTAAGAACATACGAGTTGAGGATTTTGAACCGATTCCGGAAGACAAATACAAGCCTAGACAGTATGATAAATGTCGGGATCGAGCAATGAAAAGGGCAAAAATGGGAGGATCAAAACAGAATCCAAAGGGCATTACGCATAATTCGAAGGTTCCTGAAAGCGAAGAATCTACAACTTCAACACTTGCAAAGAAAATTGCAAAAATGGATGGATCGATACAGAACCCAAAGGGCATTGCGCATAATTCGAAGGTTCCTAAAAGCGAAGAATCTACAACTTCAACACTTGCAAAGAAAATGGCAAAAATGGGAGGATCGAAACAGAACCCAAAAGGCATTGAGCATAATTCAAAGGTTCCTGAAAGCGAAGAACCTACAAGTTCAACAAAACGCAGATCATCTGTTGAATGTTTTGAATCCCTAGTGAATCTTATAACTGACACCAGAACTAGGAAAAGCAATAGAGCTTCTGCAGGAGATACTGAAGACAGAACAGCTAAGCTTTATAAATGCGAATGCGGGTTGCACTATACGAATTTGAGGAGCGCGCAATTACACGTAGAGTCCTGCGATAACAGCGAAGAGATATCTAAAGAGAATTGCAGTAAATGCGGCTTACTCTTCCCCACGGATCTGTTGGTCGCACATTTGTGTCGGCACCACAGCCGAGCCACACAACTGTGCGTTGAACAACTGCGCAAGCCTGTGCCTAAGACCTCGAATCAAACAGCCACAGTTACTAAGACTGATACGAAGGAGCAAGCAGTCACAACTAAGATTAATCCCTCGAAGAAGCAAGCAGTCACAACTAAGGTTGATCCCTCGAAGAAGAATGCAGCTACAACTAAAACTGATACCGCGAAGCAAAACACGCAAACATCAACAATCAAACTATACAAATGCGGCGAATGTAACGTCTACTTCATCAATCAGAAATCGTGCTATCAGCACGTTTGCAAACATGAGCCGTTGGATTCGAAGGAGTTTATAGAGTGCAAGCTCTGTCGTCTACAATTCAGAATTCTGTCCCTCCATATTCATATGAAGAAGCATCATAAGGATGAGTTTCTTCTGGAGAAAGTGTTGGTGGAAGAATACCAGCCTATGGTCGGAAAAGAGACGCCTAAAATAGACATTTATTTCGCGAACGAACGGTTTGAGAATGTCCAAGTGAGCTCCAGTAATGATTAATGAATTACAAAAAAATGGAATATAATCCGTATCCCAAATAAACAGTAGCTCTAGAAGCAGAAGATGTCTAAGGGGGTAGTCAGAGGTATGTAGTACATATTTGGTATAAGCCCACATTTGCAGAAGTTAGCATTCCATACGTGACAGGTTGCAAGCCCATCGACGCTACTAATAGCGTCGACGGTAAATGAAAACATCGTGAAGAAACCAGTTAGCTTTTACAGCTCGTGTTAAAGCGCATTTATTTTTTTGGAAACGAAAAATCCATTGATGCACCGGGCAGGTTTCGAACCCATGACCTTTGGATCGAAGGTACTATACTATACCCCTCGGCCAACACGGCTCAAAAACTAAACAAGATGAATAAAAGTATAACTTTATGCAAACGACGGAATATTAAAAAATTGTGAATAAAACCATGGCTTAGGTAGGGTTTCTTTTAACTTACGAATGACCGTAGGGTTGTCAAAGCAACTTTGTATGTCAAAAATGAATGTCGTTTTTTGATAAACAACAAGGTTGCTATGGCAATTTGATTACTAAAGTTTGCCAAGTAAATAAGTGAATTAGAAATAAGTTTTGTACAGTAATTTGCAGAAGGCTATAAGAATTAATCTTTTGCCAAACTGCGATACCAGATGTGTCTTAAAATATATCTTTCTTGTTCTGCTGAAGGAAAGGTAAATTTTATTTTTGTAATCGGTTTTACGAATGCATATTATAGGCAACTATTAAATGAAAAACTATGAGCTGCGTGATTTTCATTAAGTTTTGTACTGATTTTTGCAATTTGGATTTATTGGCATTGATTAAAATAGATGCTCTCTTTTGAGTGACAGGGTGGTAATATTGTCACCTGGAAAAAGTGAGCTCACTTAAAAAGAAAGTAATGTAATTGACGATAGTAAGAGAAGGTTTTGTTGACATACAAAAACACATTGCCACTGATTTTAGGCATCCGCAGGGCTAAAAAGGCCGCTTTAGCAGAATCATAATAGGAATTACACAAATAAGCAGTCTCTTTTCATAGATTTAGAGTGACAAGAATGGTATTATGTTGCAATTCCTATTGTGACTCTGTTTTATCGGCTTTTTTAGCCCCGCAGGGCGTCTCTAACTTTAATATGTCATTGTAGTAGGTAGGTACCTACACTGAAGTAGGTAAGTACATAAATTTAAAATACCTACAATCAACGCCAGTGAAAACTTAAGATACAGTATTTTAAGTAGTTAACTAATTTAATTGCATTTTTATTTGTTTAAGTTCTCAGTTGTTTTTTCATGAAAAAGAAAATAAATGATTTTGATACAAAATTTGTATTTTTCTGACGATCTTTCTCTAAAGTCTAAACACTAACTATTCTTATTGATAAGTATATTTTAATAAGGGATTTTTCTTTCTAACGAGCTTACTGACTTTTTAGTTAGGTAGGTACAGTTGTTGTATCTCACGAAGTCCGTTTGGTCTTAATAGTGTGTGTTCACATGCACGTTGTTTCTGTGTGCGGGAGCGCTCAGAATCTGCCCACGCACACAGAAACAACGTGCATGTGCATCTACACACACAATACCAAACGGACTTCGTGAGATAGAACAACTTTAATGATCTAAGAGAAAAACATGTACCGACCCCACTTAGCGTGGGATAAGGGCAGGGGAATGATGATGATGATGAATTTAACAACCGAATACTGAGACGCTAGTTTTCTCAGATATTTCAGTAATATTAAATCTTCACTGTTCACATTAGTAGTGAATTCACTGTCTGTTAACACTTCATTTAATGAAAGTCGTGCCTTTTACATGAAACTTAATCTTAAATTCTTAATAATATTTTTTTACCTGAAAGACAAATTGCGGGTTCGATTCCCACTGATTGGCACATTTTTGTATAATCTGCAAATATTTGTCACGGGGGTGATTTTTATATTTTTGTACTTAGGAAAAAGTAAGTATATCAGTCATGTGGTTCCCATAACACCTTACTTTGGGGCTGTTGGGGCTAGATGATGCTGTGTGAAATGTCCAGCAATATTTATTTAAGTATTTTAAATGATCCCTCCACTTTACACGAAAATAAAAGACTTTGTAATAAATAATAGCATTTAATTAACAATATTCTATTGACTACCTAAATTACGTACATAGTAAGTAATCATAATACTATTTTGTAAAATATCTTGTGTGTAAAAAGCAACCCCCGAAAACGAAAAGTCTTATTTACACCTCGTACTTAGCTTACTTTTAAAACCTAGATCTAGATTAAGTTCAGATCAATAATTTAATTTATTAACATAACTAAACGGGCTCATAATTAAGATCTTGTCCAAATAATAACAATTTTGTACCGTAATATTATGTAAAGTTGAGATGCTTTTTTATGTAAATAATAGTTTTTTTACAGTTTTGGGTAAATAATACAGTCACCAAATTGATATCCTCTCCTTTTAGCAAGTCGGCTAAAACCACATATAACATATTTACATACTTTACATAGTCAATATTGAAGTCATCATAATTACATTCGCTTTATTCACATCTGAGAAGATTCGTTGTCACAACATCATTATGTCTAGATCGCGCAAGCGAAGTTTTCAGGAGCGATCGTCATATATACAACCAACCAACAACAACTGTTGGTCGAAAGTCAGTCAGGTGAGATGGGCCCGTTGCAGAGGAACCACCTACTCAGCCTTTGGGGAACGATTCCACCGTGTACCCCAAACATCTATCCATCCATCCAAACTTTCGCATTTATAATATTAGTGTGATGTGATTCGTGTCGCCGGCCCCTATAAAACTTTGGGGAACAGGGTGGAATAGTTCCCCAAAGGCAGAGTGAGTGGTTCCTCTGCAACGGGCCGGCCCATCTGGCCCACTCGCCCGTGGTCTTTCGACCGACAGTTGTTGTCGGTCGGTCGGTATTATGTCTAACTCCGTTGGAAACTTTGCTTGCGAGTTCTGGACATTCCGATGTTGTGTGGCGCCATCTGTAGTGCGTAGCATGTCTATGTAGTTCATCTAGCGACAGGTAGATGTCGCTACAATACTATGTACATACATACATAAACTCACGCCTGTTTCCCATCATAGGGGTAGGCGGAGACCACAGATCGCCACTTGCTACGATCCCGACACACCTCTTTCGCTTCATTCGCTCTCATCACATTCTTCATGCAAGCTCGTCGGTTTAGGGTACTCTTGACCTGGCCTTTTTCCAATAATTCGCCAATTTGTTCCAGGAATGTGCGCCTAGGTCTTCCCCTTCCGACGGTCCCGTTCACACTCGCCTTACGGACCTTTCGTCAATCTACTTTCATTCATCCTCTCAACATGACCGAACCATCAATACTATGTAATACTATAAAATATCGTTTATTTGCAAGAGTTCTTGATGTGTCGCCTCAGCACGGTCCGGGTCGCGAACCTGTTACCGCACTTGAGGCACGCGTATGGTTTGATGCCGGCGTGCGCGTTCATGTGGTTGCGGAGGTGGCCGCGCGCCGTGAACCTGCGGAAGGAAACGTTCATGAGTGGTGATGGTGACGGAGGTTTTAGACTGAAGGCCTTCGCCATGGTTTAACGACTAAACGTTCGTACATAAAATCACACTTTTACAGGGGTAAGCAGAGACTACGGATTTCCACTTGCTACGATCCTCTTTCGACTAAACGTGCCTTAATATTTGTTTTTCTTGCCTCTAAACCTGATTCTTTGCCTCTATGCCTTAAAATATGATATTCCCTTGCCTCAAAACCTAATTCTTTGCCTCTATGCCTCAAAATTTGACATTTTCTTGCCTCCAAACCTTATTCTTTGCCTCTATACCTCAAAATTTGATATTTTCTTGCCTATAAATTGCCTCTACGCCTCAAAACTTGATATATTCTTGCCTCTAACTTGCCTCTACGCCTTAAAATTTGATATTTTCTTGCCTATAAATTGCCTCTACGCCTCAAAACTGATATTTCCTTGCCTCTAATTTGCCTCTACGCCTTAAAATCTGATATTTTCTTGCCTCTAACTTGCCTCTACGCCTCAAAACTTGATACTTCCTTGCCTCTACCGCCTCTCACCTAGCGTTGCATATGTCGCACGAGAACCGTTTGATCCCCTCGTGGTAGTTCCTGATGTGCGCGGTGAGCTGCCCGCTCTGCTTGTACCCCTTGCCGCAGAGATGGCAGTTGTACAGTTCCCCTGTGTGCAGGCGCATGTGTTTCCCGAGCGAGCCGGTCTGAGTGAACGACATGCCGCAGATCTCGCACGACGCCACCTTCTCGCCCGTGTGGACGCGCATGTGACCTGCGAATAAATTAAATAAGATAAAGACTGCTGGACATTTCTTACAACGCCATCTAGCCCACTACGTCAACTCGTACAGGCTTTTAGTCTAGTTTAGGTATCTGAGGCCTTAATTTTGTTAAATTGTTACTTACATTATAATTAGTGATTAATTAGTTTCAATTTTTATGTGATAATTGTAATGATTTTATTATGTGTGTAAAGTATTATAAAAGTACTAAGTATTAACTGAGCAAAGCTTGCACTACGGGCACACCCTGGACACTCGACGAAAACTCTATGCATTGTTTGGAAAGGTATGCTTTCCGATTGGTGTTTTAAAAAATTTGGTGAAGATCTTCGGAGTTATGAACAGAAATGCACCTTGAGACTGAAAAAAATTGCTCAGCTTAAAGCATGCATAGAGATTTCGTCGAGTGTCCGGGGTGTGCTTACAGGGTATGGCAAATTTTTGGGCACTTAGGGGTAGCTAGTAGCTACCTTGTCCTTTGTAGTTAGAAAGTTTTGTTCTTAGGAAACCTTTAGATTACCTACCTTTGAGTATGGTCTTTGTTCTGAAGGTCTGGTTACATATGTTGCAGGGGTAGGGTCTCTCCCCGGTGTGGGAGCGCATGTGTATGATCAGGTGGGAATTGGACGTCAGCTGCTTCTTACACACCTGACAGGTGGGACGGACGCGGGTCCTGAACATAACAATACAATATTTTAACAATCAGAGACTAATTGAATTAAAAAAACTAATTTATACCATTCCCCTAGGCTATTGGCTAACGGAATAACTACTCTGGGAGTAAGATGACTTTTGGTCGAATCCAGCCTTAATCAAATGCATTCAAGTGATGAAGAAGATGTATTAACACCTGAGTTTATGAAAGAGAGGGCGGCCGTTATGTAGGAAACTTGCTACCCAACAAATCACGGCTGGTTTACATCAACTACTTAGTTTCTTTTTCTCGTATCATGGTATAAAGTATAATATGCAACTCTTGAATACTTGATTTATATCGAGGGCCATGAATTACTCGCGTCGTTCAGGATTCTAACACTTGAATTCGTGACTCATCTATGGCCCTCGCTTTAAAACCGTCCTTTATTCACTAGTTGCATAATATACTATTTGTACGAGCACGTACACTGTCCTACTTAATTATTGTCATCTAAGCATTTTACGCCAACAATCATATGCATCGAATCAGTTCGCGTTCGGTAATCGATCATACCTCGCGTATCAGTATCATAAGTTTTCTTATAATATATCAGATAAAATTTATCTCAGAGTTTTACTGATATTAGACTACTTCCCTTATGCAGGGTGTGCGGACCGTACACTATTTTTATCTCTTTAGGAGTTAAATTAAAGGCATGTGTAAATTGTGTAAGGTCTATCTCACCTGGTGGGCTGGCTGGGCGGTTCCTTGGGCACGGGCTTGTCCTCGTGCGTCTGCATATGTTTAGTGAGGGTGGTGCTGAACGCGAACTTCATGTCGCACTTGTCGCATGCATGTGGCTTCTCCCCCGTGTGGACCCGCGCGTGCTCCTTTAATGCATCCTCGTCGGTGTACCTCTTATCACACCTATAATAATAAGAATAGCTTATTGTAAAACTGTGAATAGAAGACTAGCAGCGCCCTCGCAGCGGGTGTTGCCCCCGTAGAAACCCTTTTAAGATCACTTTCTCGTCCGTCTGTCTGTCTGTCCGTGTGTCACCACCGATTTTATCAGGAGGGCAAAAACGCGAGAATCTGTACATTGGCATTTTCGAGGTGTCCCCAGGTAAAATTGACTGCTACGCAGCTCTGTATAAGTTTTACAGGAGTTGTAACCACATTATCTGATTCATGGTGAAATTGGCATGCCATATTTATTAAAATGTAACGCTTAAAACAACATTATGATATAGAAAATTAAGTTTAAAAAATCGCAATTTTAGCCTGTAGTACTGTCCCCTAAACAAAATCCGACCTTTAGCAGCGTTTGGTTAAAAATAATTCCACTAGACTGGCAAACTTTTAGCTATACATTTGAAGTTTAGTGGGTTACCTAGGGTTCTAAATGTACAATTTGCTGCAAAAGCCAGAATTTCTACTAAATAAGTAATATTTAAGCCTGTCCCCGGGATTTGGGCCAACTGGACATGTCCGGATTCCGTTACCGCGTTTTCGAATGATTTTACAGTTTTTTTGTTCCGAGGGGTAGTTATTTTTTTACTTAAACAACAACATTGCAACGAGACAGACGTAAAAGTAAAGGGGATGTCTATAGTTTTTAAGTCAAAATATTCAAAATAATTGTTTGATTTTCGGCGTCAGTGAGAGGTTGCGTTTTTTCGGGCACTGTCCGGTGGGTATTCAATTTTTTTTTAATGTTTAAAACGTATTTCCAATGCATATTTTTATTTCAGAACTGAAAAAAACTATCCAAGATTAACTTAGTGTGAAAAATCGTGTGATAAATATCAGCAAGTTGAGATAATTCATATTTTTGTGAACAGGTACCTAAGTTCGTTACTTCCGATTCGATACCATAGAGCTGGTAATCACGTAAAGCAAGGTTTACATAGCGTATACTTTATTTTATCTATTATTATTTACCCATTATAACCCTACTGTGCGAAGGCAAAAGAAGGTATTGTTTTTAGCAGATATTGTACTGTGTGCATGTAGGTAGGTAAATTGTAAGCGAAATCTTTCATTGTATCTCATTCATATATTGATCTATCTACTAAACTGATTTTGACAATGAGTTATCAAGTTAAATAAAATGAGCAAAATTTGTTTTTTTTTCGGATACGTATCTACCTACTTAGTGTTTGATATTAAACGACTTTTTTTTGGAAAAGAGGTCAAAATATGAATTATTTTGGTAAACCTACGGCCACCATAGGTATCAAAATTATTCGTTTTAGACCTATGTTCCGAAGAAAAAGTGGTTAAATATCAGTAGGTACCACTGTTCAAAAATTTTTTTTTTGTGACGAAACAAATTATTAAGCTTAGTTACTTTACTTAGTTAAGACTAATTTTCACAAGTTCTAGTTTACTTCTAAAATTATTAATTTCAACGATTTCATAGCTAGTAAATAAAAATTCAAAAAGATTTAGAATTTAGACATAGATGTCTGTCCCCCAAATCCAAGTTACAAAAATGTTAAGTTTGTATTAAAAGTTTAAAATAAGTGTAGACATTGTTTAGCAAAATGATGTGGTTTCTCAAAATACTCAAAATTTAAATAGTTAATTAAGAAAATAGTCAATTTTGGGAATTTTATTAAAACTTTAAAGGCCATTTTAGAGCGTAGGTAACGCACTGGAAAGGAAAAGTAGATAAAACTCGTGTATTTCTAAGATAACAAACTGATTTTATATATTTAATAATTAAAAACATATCCTCTTTCTTTACTAAATAAATTAATAAAATAATTTTGAGTTTTACTATCACAAAAAACCAAAAACCAGCGGTAACGAATTGGATTAAAATTTCTCCCTACAGTACTAAACTTGCTAATTTCTCCTAAAATAACAATTTTACAAGAAAACTTTTTCGTTTTTAGATAGAATAATAATTATAGATAGCATATAAATAAACATTTCAATGAAATTCCACAAAAAAAAATCTAACCACAATTTTGAGAAAGTGTACAGATTTGCGCGTTTTTGCCCAGGAACGCGTGGAGCTAGCAAGTTGAAATTTTTACCAGATAGTGAGGTCTATAGTCCCTATTAGGTGTATAAAAATCAAGGTCCTGAGTCAACACGATAAAAGATATGGGCAAATTTAGATTTTCGCGAAAACTTGTAAGTACCATTTACCTTAATTTTCAATACATACAGTTTAGACTAGCTTAATTATGTCGGTATAATGGGTAGGTACGGAACCCTCGGCGCACGAGTTCTACTCGCACTTGACATGTTTTTTATAGATGTAGGTACTGTTTTAGAATACTGTTACCTTTCACATCCAAATGGCTTTTCCTCGTTATGTGTATGCATATGTCGCTTCAAGTTCCCCGCATGGTTGAACGCCGCGTCGCACTTGTCGCAGGCAAACGGCTTGATTCCCGTGTGTATTCTCATGTGTTTCGTGAGACTGCTCTGCACGGCGAACGTCATATCGCACTCGCTGCACACAAACGGCTTGATTCCCGTGTGAATCCTAACATGACGGGTCAATGCGCTCTTGTAGGCGAAGGTTTTGTCGCAACGGTTGCAGACGAACGGATTTTCTCGTGTATGTATCTGCATGTGCTTGTTTAAGCTATCTGGGTGGGCGAATGCCGCGTTGCAATCGTTGAGAGTGCAGAAAAATGGCTTCTCTTTGTGCATTCGGATATGGCTTGTTAGGTAAGGTTTTTTTCTGAATGTTCGGCTACAGATATGGCAAGCGAACGGCCGTTCTCCGGTATGGATGCTCATGTGGCCTTTTAAGCTGCTGGTGTTCGAGAATAGCTTGTTGCATTTCTTGCAGTATGTGTCGTAGTTGTGGATTCTGATGTGTGCGGATAGTTGACGTTTCGACATGAACTTTATGTGGCAATCTTCACAGTTGTAGTATAGTTCGTTCGTGGTGAATACTTCCTCTTTCTTGATGGGTGTTGAGTCTTCGTTGTCGAAGTCATCATCATCGTTTCGTTCTATTTTGGTATCTTCATTTGACTCCTGTTTGACGGACACCTGTAATATCTGTGTGTCGGAGTATCCATCGTAGGTGGTGTTGTCTAGGATTGTGGTTGAGAGGTTGTGTGCTGGTTCTGTCTTCAGCAATGATATAGTTTCGTGAGTTATCTGGATACAGAATAATAAAGTTACGTTTTTATTAAAACAAATCTTTTCAAGGCAAGCTGGAACCTAATGGCTCATTAGTAATGAGCAATTTGGGAGTTCAAGTTGAAGTAGGTAAACTTTCAATCAAATGTCAAGTTGGACTTAGCTTAGGACTAGTAACTTGGAATCTAGGCTCTTAAGAATCAGCTTGCAGTTGTCTCATAAAAGTTTGTTTCGAAAAAATGATTATAAAGTATGATTGTTATTATAATGTGTTGCAAACATTGAGTTAAAGTAGATACGTGTACTTTTAAAAGTGCTAGTTTAAAAGCTCGTACATCAGCCATTTAAAAGGTACTCACTCTCTGATTATTGAGTAGTAGATCGCTAAGGTACTTCTCAGATCGATGTGCGAGGTCGCTGAAGCGCCGACATCGTTGGAGCTGCGAGGTGCATATGTAGCACAGCGTGCTGGGCCGGCCATCACTCGTGTGTAACTGGAAAATAACGATTAAATACATTAGGGAAGGAGGCTTATGGCCAGCAGTGGGTCACTAAAGCTGACTATAATGATGATGATGGTTTGTTCAAGGTCAGACAAAATGAATCTGAAAGAGTATGAATGAAAGTTTGCGATATTCAACAGAGAGTAAAGCTGAAAAGCTTTCGCATGACTTCTGGCTAGAAATAAATATATATTATTTCTAGCCAGAAGTCATGCGAAAGCCCATACCCCCATCACTAATCGATGACACTACAGATGTTGTGGTTAGGGAACCTGACAAAGTAGCGGACATATTTGCTAGACAATTTGAAAGGTCATATGTGAAAGAAAAAAATGACATTAGTATTCCATTGATAACAGCCCCTAGAGTTATGAACTCCATAGACAATATACTTTTCTCAGCAGACTCGATACAAAAAACCCTTATGATTTTCAAAGACGACACAGCTATGGGCCCCGATGAAATTCCTGCAATATTATTAAAAAAATGCAGCGCAAGCATAAGTTCTGAGCTAGCTACTATAATGACCCTCTCACTAAATCAAGGTAAACTTCCCATGGACTGGAAAGAAGCAATTGTAACTCCTATATACAAAAAAGGCAGCAAACGAATGGCATCTAACTATCGCCCTATAAGTCTCACAAGCCTAATATGCAAAACAATGGAAAAAATTATCGCCAAAGAAATAAGAAGCTTTTTGTCACAGGAGCATGTTTTATTAGATGAACAACATGGCTTCATTCAGGGACGATCAACAGTGACCAACCTACTCTCTTGCACCGATATATGGACTGCTAACTGGGACAACTGCCAGCCTACAGATGTAATATACCTAGACTATGAAAAAGCATTCGACCGAGTTCCAATAAAGAGGCTTGTTTCAAAATTAGAACACTTTGGAATCCGGGGTAAACTCCACACATGGATAGAAGACTTTTTATCAAACAGAACATTCAAAGTCCGCATAGGAGAAGCCTTTTCTAGACCCCATAAGGTGCTCAGTGGTGTACCACAAGGATCTGTGCTCGGCCCTATCCTTTTTGGAATCTTCTAACTGACTTGCGGGCAGGAAGACCACAGGAAAGATGGCAAGATGAGATAGTGGCCATAGCAGGAAAGTCGTGGGCTAAGAAAGCACAACACAGAGAAGACTGGAAGGCTTTGGAGGAGGCCTATACCCGTAGAGGGGTCTTCAGCGAATCTAACTCTTAGAATAAAATTAGTATTAGTATAGTCTCAAATGTAAAGCTGAGGAATAATAAAGGCTTTTTTATTTTTTTTATTTTTAACTGACTTGAGGCAACATATTCAATCACAGCTGTCTCTATTTGCAGATGACACAAAAATTATGGGGAATCCTATGATATCTCAAAATACTATCCAAAAAGATCTTGATAGTATCCATCAATGGACTCAGGACTGGCTAATGACACTGAATTCCTCTAAATGCACAGTACTGCACATGGGAAGTAAAAATCCAAAAATAAACTACACCATAAACAACACCCAATTGGAGAAAGTTGAAAGTCAAAAAGATCTAGGAGTTAACATCACCTCGAACCTTAAATGGGAGACCCACATACTGGAAGTTGTTAAGAAAACTAATTCCATACTTTACATTATAAGAAAATCCTTCTCTTACATAGACAAGGCTCTCTTCCTCAAACTATATAAAACATACATAAGGCCATTGATGGAGTATGCCTTCCAGATTTGGAACCCATATTTTAAAAAGGATATAGATATCCTTGAAAGAGTACAGCGAAGAGCTACAAAAATGGTGCCATGCCTGAAAAACCATCCCTATGAGTATCGACTCAAGGAATTAGAACTCACAACCTTGGAACAGCGTCGACAACGGGGTGACCTGATTGAGACATACAAAATATTAAATAACCACTACAATGTACCAGATTTGAAAAACATATACAACATGAACACCAACAATCTGAGAGGACACTCACTAAAGCTGGTAAATTCGGCTGAGACAAGCAATCCTAGAAAACACTTCTTGCCTAACCGTGTAACTGTGATGTGGAACAAACTACCGGAAAGTGTGATTAGTGCTCCTTCAGTGAACTCTTTCAAAAACAGACTTGATAAACATTTTAAAATAGTGCACTGATAATGATATACACGCATCAGCTCTATAGCTGCTAGTGTATCAATAATAATAATAATAATAATATTTTTGACATACATACCTAATACTGGCCTCTTAGCTCAGTTGGTAGTAGCTCTGCCTATTGCGCTGTAGGTAGTGGGTTCGATTCCAACCCGGGACAAATATTTGTGTGATGAACATAGATGTTTCTTCTGTGTCTGGGTGTTTATAAAGTAAGTAATGTCCTCAGTTTTAGTTAGAACAAGCTTGCGTTGGCTTCAGATAGTCTGAGCAGGGCAAAGCTGAGTTTTCTCATCAATTATATATTAGGTACTACTTATCTTGTAAAATTACATAGAATTTTTATTATTTATTTAATTTAAAGAAAAATATAATATAACAGTAAAAACACAAATAAATAAAAGCAACAAATATCCTAACTTTAGTTTCCATCGATTTCAATGGATCAATAAATCTTCGGTATTTTCAAGAGTTTTATGGTAAATAATCATACCTTAGCACTAGTTAGTTTCTCGTACAGCCTAAGCAGTATTTCATCGTCCACAGTGTCCATTCTTCCTCCACCAAGACAAACTCGACACACAGACCCAGACATTATTAATTTATTGTCTTTACAATGTGACGTGTTCGCGATCTTTACAAAAATCACCCGCTCTTTGAGAGAAAGCTTGTATGAAACTGGCCGCCGTGTGTGCTGAAGTATATTATTTCACCGTCATGTCCTTGTAATGAGAAATCTTTTTGGGAAATATCTTCATTTCGCTAAATCAAAAAAAAACCAAACCACCGCCCGACGCGCCTTGCAGCTATTTGTACTACTCTTTCTTGCATGAGATGTCCTTGAAAGCTATTTCAACTAGAAAATCCTTGAAATGTCAAAGTCTGAATAATAGGCCTTCGCAAAAAGATCTTCTTTATTTTCAAGGTTAATGTTCAATGTTGTGAACTGCCACTGGCCTTGCCACTAGTATATATTAAGGATTTTAATTAATTGAACTCGGACGCAGAATAAAAGATTAAATTGTCAGTTTCGAGTCCAAATAAAAAGTTTTATTCATGCTGCGGCCTCTCTCTGCTCTCTGCTCAAAAGACGTCAAATTAACGTCGGCCGAAGTTGGTAAATAGCGAAATTGATTGTTTTTGTTTACTTATTTTCAATTTTTACATTTGATTTTGTCTCGACTTCGACTTACTACGTAGAAGTTTATAAAATGGACACTGGAGCCACAAAGAAAAAGTGAAACTGAATATTATAATTATTTCCCCCGCCAAATTTTACAGAACTAACGAAAATCCAACATGCTACGGATGGGGGAGGATCAAACAGCAAAACGTGCTTTCCAAGGACTGCCATCGGACGGCGACCAGTCTGCCGACCCAGATACAGGTGGAAGGATGAAGTGGGGAAAGACCTTCACTCACTTCATGTGTTCACGGACTGGACGGAGGCGGCGCAGGACAGAAGCCGGTGGCGTTCTATTGTGTCGTAGGCCAAGACCCACTTTGGGGTGGATGCGCCAGGATAGAAAGTAAGTAACGAAAATCGTATGGCAATCTATTTTCATACATACTACTACTATTACTACTAGAGCTGCTCCGAAGGGACTTTCGAAAATTCAGGGAAGTGAAGTGTTTTTTAAGTTTTTTCAAAAACTATCTGTGGTGGTGGGATAGTTCCTTGATTTTACGACACAGTTCCGAATATTCACGAGATTCGAACCCACTACCTTTGGATCGAAAGTCGAGGCCACTTGATCAACATGGCTCATACCTATTTACATCATTATCATCATTATCCACAGCCGGACTTTACCCACTGCTGGGTATAAGCCTATCTTAGTTTATTTCCAACTTTTGCCCGCGACTTTGTCGATGCCCTCTGCTCTGCCCAAATTGCACACCTATACACTCAACAAAATAAGTTTGCGATCACTTTTGAAAGCTGAAATAAGTTTTTATTCATAGGTACCACTATTCTAAAAGTCTCTTTAACGATGATTTGTTGTATAAAAATACAAAATTTAAAATTGAAAAAAACAAATTCCTGTGTTTATTTGTATTTAAACAAAGTAAATGGTTTTCAACATATTAAAAATATGTTATGTTTTCAAACTGATTGCAAACTTTTTTTGACGTGTGTAGATAGGTACGATTAGGTATGTTGAAACATAAATCCAATTTCTCGCATCATAAAAATTTACTAACCATAAAACAAACTGACTTCTGCAAAGCTAGTTTTAATCTAAGAACACAATGCTGCACATTTTGTTACTGCTTTTCTATTTAGAGAAGGGATTGTGCTTGTGGTCGAAGGGCATTGTGCATTATACTATTAATAGTAAAGATTATGGTGAGTTCTCAATACTGATTGGCTCTTTAGGGGGCGTCCATTAATTACCTACTTGAGGTGATTTTTACGTTTTTTTTTTTAATCTTTGTTTTGACTGGCCTCTTAGCTCAGTTGGGAGTAGCTCTGCCTTCTGTGCTTTAGGTCGTGGGTTCGATTCCCACTCAGGACAAATATTTGTGTGATGAACATCGATGTTTGTTCTGTGTCTGGGTGTTATAAAGTATAATAAGTATGTATTTACAAAAAGTATATAAGTATTCTATCAGTTACCTGGTTCCCATAGTACCTACAGGCTTTGCTTAGTTTGGGACTAGGTGGCGCTGTGTGAAATGTCCAGCAATATTTATTATGTATTACTTTTTTGGGACCCAGATCTGCACTCGCAAGACATAATCACCAGCACCCTAGCCGGCATAGAGAAGGAGGTCTGCCTGAAGTTCTTCAACTCCCCCCCCGACTTCACCCCCACCATAGACAACAAGGTGCTCTACATCAACAACCCACACAAGAGGAAGGTCTGTCCGCCTGACTTCTACAACTACACGGGGAGTGTTGTCGTGAGTTCAAACAATAACTAAATTTATTTATTTATTCACAGCTCTCCTGCGAACTTCGTACCTAGCGCCTTAATTTTTATATTGACATACCTACCTATTTAGATTTTTTGAGCCAGAAACCCTCCTTAGAAAACCCTACATCACAATCTGATCAATGGTTTAAGCCGGGTTGACACGATCCAAGTCAACTAGGACCAAGTCCAACTTGGATGACTCTGATTGGACGCCGCCATCGGACTCACGTGACTCACTCGGACGACGGCGTCTAATCAGAGTCATCCATGTTGGACTTGGATCGTGTCAACCCGGCTTTAGGAACGCATAGTGGACAAACATTTAAGTATTTTTATTTATATAAGTAGATTATATAAATCGCTCGTGGCGAAGCTTACTTGATACGACGAGGTCGGTCATTTTGACTCAATTTGGATTGGACAATGATAAATGTTGCAAGTTTTATGTAAAATTAAGGCATTATCATGAACACGCATAACTTTGTTGTTCTTCAGGACATGCCGATCGGCTACAAATGCATGACTACACGGGACATCACCAGGATTGTCGTGGACATGCTCCGCGCCAGCATCGAACAAACACCAGGTATGGACAACTATCTAAAGGCGCTCATGTTGGGCCAGCCTAGGCCAGCTTAGGCGAGTGCGAGCGAGAAGGCGAATCAATGCAAGGCGAGAGCGATAGAGAGGCGATGCGACCCTGGGCCAACATAATAGGGCCTTCATTATGGTGTCGGGATACCTATCTATATTGGGATAGGACGAAAGGTAATCGACTACCTAAATGTAAGTACCTAATTCAGTTATTATGTTGCAGCTTCGGCAGTAAACAGCTACGATTTGGTCAAAAAGTTTCAAGAACAGGTAAGATGGGCTATCTCTATGGAATACCTCGTGAGTCAATTTCCAAATATAATTATTTTTTGAAATCAAACTGTACTAGTTGCATTTTTAATTATTTAATTCATTTTTCAATTAAAAGTTACAGTTTTATTCAAAACAATTCAATTTCAAGTTTAACCTAATCTAATTCTAGGTACCTACATTAATTTTCTGTTTCAGGATGAAGACCCCACAAGCGACACACGCCTAACTCCCAAAGACCGTAACTTCATAAACTCACGCTACCACCGCGAGTGTGGTCCCAACTGTATGTATTATTTTATTTTTATGAGGAAAACTTACAGCTAGCTTAGAAGGTATTTTAATAATTATGAAATAGATAAATACAAGAAGGCCAATTAAAAGTTTTCTCAGATAGAGCAAGATAATTAAGAAAATAAACAAGTACGACACTATGAAAAGTAAAGTAAATAAAACTAAACATATAAGTCAACGCACCTATGACATAACAGTAACACAAGTTGAATGCCTACTACTATTGCTATTTGCTTAGATTACTTGATTAGGCTGAGACTCCACCAAAGCGGAGATGTGTGAGATGTGTTTTAAACAACCAATAGAATTTCGTTATTCAAACATGTCATCTCGTCTTTTGAAATTCTATTGGTTGTTTAAAACACATCTCACACAATCTCAGCCTTACTATTGCATTTTGTAAAGTATACACCGTTTATTTTTGGTCAGTTTAAAGCCGGCGCCTACGTAATCTATATCGATAACCTTACTCCAAAATAATAATAAAAATGAGATCTATTTTTTTGCAATTAATAATATCACGAAACATAGGCAGGATAAATCACGGAGATACGTGCTCTGAGCCTTTAGCACGAGTATGCACAAAGTCTACTATTCGATCCGTGACTGTAGTTTAATCTCTCAAATGTATTGGGATTTTAGTTCAGTCAAGTTACCACTGGAGGCGCTGCACCGGAATCCCATACATTTGAGAGCCTTTACTACAGTCACGGATCGAATAGTAAACTTGTGCATACTGGCGATCGAGGCACTGTGCTCAGCTGTTGCTACGGCGTAGAGTCTATGCTACGTCGTAGTCATACATACATACCTAGGTCATTAGCTCTGCGAGCCTACGACACCTTACCAAGTGTTTTCCTCACTTTTGTTAATCTTTTCAACTATTTAGTTTCGTATGAAATACTTATCAAATTCAAAAACTAAACCAACGACACGAATACGATTAAGCAATACAAGCAGTGGTGCTGGCTTTAAACTGACCCAGAATTAACGGTGTATAGGTACTGCAAATTCAAAGCTTAAATAAACCCATTTGTCATTTAATTTTGAACTCTGAAGCCGAGCGCGTCGCCTCACGTCGTACGCAGGCCGACGAGGCGAGACTGTCGGCCGACAACGAACGATATTATAAAGACAAACTGTGGCCGCTGGGGATGGTCATATACGGCATCGATAAGAACTTACGTAAGTACTTCACTATTCAATGATCTCACTTTTTCAACTTAATGAAACTTGCAGCGCCCTCTCGGCGTTGTCCCCGTAGTGATGGTATATGATGATGATGATGAAAAGTAGCCTATAACCTTCCTCAAGAGTTAAGCTATCAAATGCAGATTTTTTTTTGAAATTCGACTACTAGTTCCTGAGATTAGCGCGTTCAAACAAATAAAAAGAGACTTTTGCTCGTTTAATAGTAGGATTTGGTTATTGTCCTGAATCAGGGCAATAATCAGGTATTTTAAAAAATCTGTCAGATCAGCGGAGCTAAAAAGGCGGATAAAGCAGAATCACAAATATGCCGTCTCTTTTTATAGCCTGAGAGTGACAAGAACGGAATTTTATTTCAATTCCTACTGTGATTTTGCTGTAGCGACCTTCTTAGCTCCGCAAGGATCCTGAGCTGACTGGGTTTTTATCATGGATGGTAACCTATCAATCTTTCGAAAAACGATTCACCGAATTTTGAAATCCATAAAACGTTTGATAGAAACTCGAAATCCAGATACTTTGTTTTACATAATTTTATTACTCCGATAAAACGTTTCACAAAAGTCTCATTTGACAGAAACACTAATGCCAGATTATCAGTTCGTTTTTTTTTTCATTTGACAACAGTATCCTTATACCTTATTTTAAAAGACAGAAGTAACGCTTACCAGAAAATTTCCAGCCATATAAACCTTTTCCATCTTACTCGATTATATTATTTACGTAATTTGTGTTACTTTTTATGTTGCGTCTGTCTTACCTTAAAACGAAACGTTTTTAGGTTATTATCGAATCTGCCCACCCCGACTTCCACGTGGTCTTGTCTGTCCTACCCTAGAGTGTTTTTATGAACTCGAAGGCGCGAAGGGAGATGCAGCCCCCGCCCGCTGTGACAAAACGCGGCACCAGCACGAGCTGGAGCGGCTGAGGCTGGTCGCCGCCGAAGGTGGCGACCAAACAGCCGAAGCTGCGAAGGCTCGTGCTGATGCTGCGTTTTGTTACGCAAGGGCGGAGGGGCTGCACTTCCCGAAGCGCCGGAGCCGTCACAAATTCGAAATGGATAGGAGATTTAGGTTAAATTTTGATAATTTGCCAAAAGTGTTTGGTGAGGTTACTTAACCATCTAGCACGAAATTAGTTAGGAAATGTTAAAGGTAATAAAAAAAAGTAACTAGGTACAATATTTATTGGATATCTACCTACAGTACTTCAAGCTACATAAGGGAGTGTACACATTGCGTTTTTTGCAGCGCGTTTGTATCGATACAAACGCGATTCGAACGCGATGCGAACGCGCAGCCCCCCTCCCGGTTCGCTTTTGTATGGAAAAATACGCGTTGCGAACGCGCGTTTGTATCGATACAAACGCGCAGTTCAAAAACGCGCTGCAGAAAACGCAATGTGTACCTACACTCCTTAATGGACATCGGTCATTTAATTTTATGGTACCTAGTATTTATAACGCTCTGAATTATTACTAGATGGCGCAATAGGCAATATGCATCAATTTTTTTTATGGTTTTACACGTTAAGTTATATCGTCAAATAACCGTCATAAAAATTCCAGCGCCGAAATACTAAAATTTTATAACAAAAATAATTTTTGAAATTTACCAACATTTTCACGCATCTGAAACACGATTATTATTGTTGTCACAGATTACTGTTGTAGTAACAATTTGTGAACTTTGACGTGTGACGTCAAATTGATACTAAGTACAACAGTAATCTGTGACAACAATAAGTTCGAGTATAGGAATTGTGAAAATTAAAAAAAAAACTTATCTATGGATCGTCATATCTGACTCGTCCTTGACTTTTCTTATGAACTCGTGTCGTCACATCCTTTCACATCCTTTTCAAGTATTTTGAAATTCCTACTATTTTTTGCAATTTTTAAAATTTATTTTCTAATCGAAAATGGTTTAATATTAAAAAATAATTACACACACATACCTCTAAAGCAACAATGTTCATAATAAAATACATTTAACCCGCTTTTGAATCAGACGCATATTGCCAATTAGTAGGCGTTTAGAAAGATTGAATACATAATTTTGTAATAGGTCTTTCCTGAACCATGATTTTTCGGGATCACGAAAAGAGATGGCCGATTCCTTGAATAAATTTGCCCCACAGATGCCAACAGGAAAGAATGCTTGCGTCATGACCAAATTGGGATTTTTGGGTTTGTTTTTTTATTTTATAATGAGAGTCCATTCATCTTCTTCCTCTAAAAAGTGGGATTTAAAAGTTATTCTAATATAAAGCAGCAGGCTATGACGCCCAGCATGAACGGAGAACCTAGGAAACTATATTTTTAAGGTTCCTATAGTAAAAGCTTTGCTTACGTTGGGGATAGATGGCGCTGTGTGAACATTTACTTTTTCATTATTATTAGGACTAGCAGAATTTTAAGTGAAGTAGGTATAGAAAATAAATGACGCACACAGGTGCTCCCAGTACCTACAATTTCAAGTAAAAAAGAAAAGTACTTAGGAAAAATTGGGAATTTCATCAATAAAATTATCTACACTCGTGTGCAGTGATTCTGTACTAACCGCCTAAAATAAAATATGATATCTATAAATAAATAAAACAAAAAGCCTTTTATTTCTCTATAATTAACATTTTTTTCTTATCACTAATGCTTATAATCTAAGTAGGTACTAGAGAACCCCTAAGGTGAAGGCCTCCTCCAAAGCCAGCCATCTGTCCCTGTCTTGTGCTACTCGGATCCAGTTTGGTCCAGCAGTTTTCTTGATGTCGTCGTCCCAGCGAGCGTATGGTCTTCCTATGCAGCGTCGACCTCTTGGACCCTCCCAATTTGTCACTCTCCTAGTCCATCTTCCATCTTGTAGACGGGCTACATGTCCAGCCCACTTCCATTTTAGTCTGTATGCATATCCCAAGGCGTCAGTACTTTTTGTAATTTTAAATAAAATATGATAAATCCTCATAAATCACTCATCACAACACAATCACACAACTGAAACTCAACGAAATTCCTTTTACATCTGTCAAATTCTTGTCCGTCTGTTTTGTTTACTATTTGAGTGTCATGTCAACCGCGAAAAAGAAGGTAGGTCTATCTGATAAAAATATTCTCTGTGATACCTAATAGCCCCTCCAGATTCTCGGCAAGAAACCCCGACAACACCCGAGAAGCGTGAATGTGAGGAGTTTCTCGCCTTCTTGTTCTCGCGCTACGGTGTCGGTACCTATTTTTGGCCGAGACAAAGGATTTCAAACAGATCACGAGTGAGAAAATTGAGAGTGTGGATAATTTGTTTGTTCTTCGAGAAGTCTCGGTGAAACTTCTCGCCGTGAGTCTGGAGATGCATTACGGACTGTAGTACCGGAAGTGACTAAAGTTACTAATAAAATAACATAATTATATTCCCACAGGGCACGAGATATCTAAGTATTCTGTATGTACCAGTTAATTTTGTGATATTTTATTTAAATAATATTATTCAGACGCATAGTCTAATTCGATATTCGGCTCTGGGGCAGGATCCGGCCAGATTCTTTATGTGGAAAACAAATTATATGGAAAACAAACATGCGGTAAAGTGAATTATCTGGATGTTAAAATTTCTGGAAAATGTTTAGATGTATTTTGTATTTCTGCCTTGTAAAAAAAAACCAAATGAAAATCTGGCTTAAGAATTTATGGAATTCGAATTCCTGTATTATGAAAAAAAAGAAATCAAAAATCTGTCAAACGTTCCTATGGATTTCAAAAATCTGTCTTGTATTTTTCGTGACATCAATACGTAACCATCATGGATAGATAGATTACTACTTTATTGTACATAAACATACAGCACTAAAATAGGCCTTCATTAAACAAAAGTGTAACAGTGGGCGACCTTATCTCTTCCTGGTAACCTTTGGATGGACAGGATAAAATTATTATTATTATCAGCCATCAATATCCCACTGCTGGGCAAAGGCCTCCCCCCACTCTTACTCTTACCTGCTTTCTGTAGGTACTTACCTAATTTTTTGTGTGTCTGTACTGTCAAAGTGTGTGTCAATAAAGCTGTTATCTATAATCTATCTATCTTTCCATTGATCCCTCTCCTGTGCTAGTGATGTCCAGTCCGCCGCGACGTCTCGTCGCAACGTATCAGGGCACCACTCCGTGGTTAGGATAAAAATTAACTATTAATCATAATACTGTTATTTATACATGTGCAGAGCGCGACCCCTCTAACCTTGGTAAGCTGCAGCTCCTCCAGCAAGCCATGACGACGCTGGAAGTGTCCACGTGCGTGGTGTTCCAACAGGTCACCGACGGTGGTGCGGGTGCAGGTCTACGCGCCAGGAGTCTGCTGTGGTTCACGGAGGAAGGTGCAGACTCACCGCAACTAGGGTTCGTCATGGGGAACCAGGTAATGCTATTATGCTGGTCATTTTTCAAAAGAACGCTAGCTCTCAACGTTTAAACCGAACAGGCTTTACTTATAAACGCCCGTCGGCTACTGGACATAAAGAAGGTTTTATCAATTTAAAAAAAAGGTTAACATATATTTTAGTTTGCAAATAGAGATCTGTGGTCTCCGCCTACCCCTATGATGGATGGGCGTGAATGACTCTTAGCTCGGTCGGTAGTAGCTCTGCCTTTTGCACTATAGGTCGTGGGTTCGATTCCCATCCAGGACAAACATTAGCGTGATGAACATAGATGTTTGTTCTGTGTCTGGGTGTTATAAAGTATTCTATGTATGTATTTACAAATATATAAGTATTCTATCAGTTATCTGGTTCCCATAGTACAAACTTTGTTTAGTTTGGGGCTAGATGGCGCTGTGTGAAATGTCTAGCAATATTTATTATTTTATTAAGTATTTTTATTTTATGTATGTATAGTTATTAGCCGTGTCCTGACCTCGTGTCCTGTTCGTTACAGTCAATCTCCCTGTCCGGCATGACGGCGGGTGCGGCGGGTCACCAGGCTCACGCCCTCAACCAGCTGGTCCGCGCGCTCGGACTGCACATGGAGTCCAATAGCTTTGATAGAGACTACTATATAACTGTCAACTGGAATAATGTCATCAAAGGTATTTCACTAAAGCAGTATCTACTGAAAAAAATTTAGTTTACGAGTTCAAACAAGCAAAAAAAAACTTATTTTTGTTTGTTTTGTAATGCATAATCTCTGCAACAATTGATTCTTTTAATTCTTTTTCTCAAACATGCTATGATTACGACCATATCTTACACAACCTTTTTTTGGGATAAATCGTTCTTACAGTAGTGGGTCAGAAAGTGTCCAGCAATTTCTTGCAAATAGAGCGTTCGACTACCGCTCGAGCAGGCCAGATAATTGAATGTCGGCAATGAATTTGAAAATGGAGTAAATTTTTTAAACCCAAACATGTTTTTGTTATTTATGCTTTTTGTTTTTGTTTTGTTGCATGTTTGAGACGCGCACTATACAAGCCTTGGCCCACAACAGAGCATCGCCGGACTCTGTGGTGCCCTGCATACTCACTATAATCCGGCAATGCTGCACTTGTGGGCCTCGGCAGTAATGTACAGTTGGGTATCCAGTATGTTCGCATACTCTTGCGCTCCGCGCTCTTGCAACTGCTCCAATAGTGGATACATTCGCGCTCCTGGAGCGTGCAACGGTGCTCAGCGCTCCAGTCGGTGGCGGTTTTTGGGCCAAAACAAAGGGGAGCTCGCGAGCTGTGGAGCGTGCGACAAAGATGCTCCATCAGAGCGGTTGCAGATGCGCGGACATAATGGATACCCGGCTTACTATTTAATGTTTGTTGTGCAGGTAAGGAGCACTACATAGAGAAGGCCCCGCGCTCGGCTCGAGTCCTGCCGTCGCTCGGGTACGACTTCCACAGCGCCACACACGCGCCCGCTAACTACATGTGCGGGGACTGTAGCCGAGGGGAGGTCACCGTACAACCCACACAGGCGAGTTATACCTATAGTCGTATTGCTCATTATACGGACTAAAGACATATCAAAATTGAATAATCAGGAATAATCAATTTATTGGTAATAAAATCATTACGGGTCAAAAATTAAATAGGTAGGTACCTACCAACTTAAATAAAAAGTTAAAAAATTGTTATTAACTAGTTACACAAGTTAATTTAAATTTAAATAAATAATAAATTAGTAAATTAAATTGATATTCTGATTAATTAATAAAAATCGTCAATTAAAATAATTCTTGAAGGAGAAATGTCATTTTTTCCTTCAATTTTAGTCCGTATAATGAGCAATCCGACTATAGTTACGTTGCGCCCAGTCGCAGTCTTTACCGCTGACCATGCATTCTAGAGTGCATTTCTAATGAAGCGCCCACGCGCGTCTCGCAGCCATCCGGCAGATGTCGTTTTGCCGATGTAGCAGGCCCGATCTCACAGAATTAGTTTAGATTTTATTCATTCCGTTTTAAGACACCGATTGGTATTTTATAGCTTCTATCGCCGTGTGGAGACACGGTCATAGAGAGTGTATAGAAATACGAGGCACGACGATAATATCGCCGCGATCCTCACCCTCGTGGAGACGGCGCCTCAGGCTGACACACGGCCGAGTAAGCTCACCGAGCCATAGGCCGTTTTTCCACTAGACGGCACGGCAACGGGCGACGCCGACGGCGACGGCACAGCAATCATGGGCGCAAAAATGTATGAAAATGTACGGCTCGCCTTTCCACTTACCGGCGCCGGCACCGGCACGGTTTCATACATTTTTGCATCCCCACCACCGGCCCGTCGCCGTCGGCGTCGCCGTCGCCGTGCCGTGCCGTGCCGTGCCGTCTAGTGGAAAAACGCCCATAGTACGCGTACTTACTCGCGCGACTATCACCCCTTTAAGTTCGTTCGAGCCGCATATTAAAGTTGTTGTCTATTACAGGAGCAGCTCTGGCAGCGCACGTTGTCTATGGGTCGTCGCGCGGCGCTGTCCCGCGCGGACCGGGCGCGCCTCGCCGCGCTCTACCGCGCCCTCTGTCAGGACAGATACCGGGCGCGTGACACGTGACATTGACAGTACATTATACATGACAACGACAGATGACACATAACGTTGTTTTATTTTTCTCACTACATAAATCTACCCTGCCATTCTCTATTGGATTGAAATCTCAAGTGCCATTTCTTTTCAATGAAAGTGATAAGAAAAAACAATCTCTAATCCTTACTAAGATTTTAACTCTTGTCTGTTTATTACACTCTCACGGCTTGACAGATTTTTTAAAATTGTTTTGAATGAAAATTGAAATACATATCGAAAAAGTTAATGAAACTTCTATCCTACTAATATAATAAAAACGAAAATCCGTGTGTGTGTGCGAATGTTTGTTACCACGTATTTCCATAAATACTAAACCGTTTCTCATGAAATTTGGGATTATAGATAATTTAGGTTCTGGAATAACACATAGGCTACTTTTTATCCCGGAAAAATGTATGGTTCCCGAGGGATAAAAAAGTAGTCCACGCGAGCGAAGCCGCGGGCGTTCACTAGTAAAAAATAAGACTAAGTAAAAAACACAAATTCTCTTATAAAATTTATTTATACAAGTTCGGAACATCAAAGTTACAACTAAAACAATTTCATTATAATTATTTAACATAAATTATTTACTTAAACTTGCAACCTCAGGAGTACCAAATAATCCAAACATTACAATGGTTTAAAGTTTAAACAAAATATTTATTACAACCTCGATCAAGTCAACAAGAGAATATAGAAATTTAGGTACTCAATTATTTACACTCTTAATCATAAATCTATATGCGATTGAAATGTAGTACGTATTTGGCGACATGGAAAATATTTTATTTTAGGCTTTCATATACTTAGGTTGATTATGATTACAAAACAAACTAATTTTATAAAAAATATCCTCTTATCTTATTATTTATTACGTAAGACAATTAATTTAAACCACTTTTTGACGAAACAACGTACGGAGACACAAATTATCTAGTGAAGGAATGTTTCCTTTTTATTACATAACTTGGTATTTACCCGCCAAAACCTGCGGGCTTTAAAAGGTCGCTATAGCAGAATCATAATAGCAATTGAACTATAGGCAGTCTCTTTTGACTCTCAGTCAATGAAAAGATACGGAATACAGTTGAATTCCTATTATGATTCTGCTATAGCGACCTTTTTAAGCCCGCTGCTCTTTTTAAAAGTCTTTACTTAACTTGCAATGTATTCAATGTCAGCGACAAAAATCTATAAATGTACTGTTCCAACAATTGTGGCTGATTTTAGTCTCATGCTCACCGTCAGCGCTAATAGGCGAGTGATCTTTATTCCAATGAAATAAGGATACTGATTGTCCAGCACTGACGAGAGCAATCAGCGTAGCCATTTCTGCTAAACAATCAGTATCCTTATTTCATTGTAATAAAGATCACTCGCCTATCAGCGCTGACGGTGAGCGTGAGACAAAAGCAGCCTGTTACTACAAAAAACTAAGTTCGTATGAGCTAGTGGCCAACTCTGGTGAGTTACTAGGCCGCCTAAGGCCTCCTTAATATGACGACTTATAGTCGAAACCGACACATGCCCTCTGAAGCACAGATGTTAGTTCACTAGAAGTAACGGTGACCGCGCTGAACGTCGCTTTAATTCATCAAAGTTACGCCATGAGCGTTTCATACAATAAATACAAATAACAGGACTGTCCCCATGACTTAGACATTTTTCAGTTCCACTAGCGGTCACCCATCCAAATTGTGACTACTCAGATCGTAGCTTAACTTTAACGATCTACCAAGAACGTCTAAAGGCGCAAACACACGCTGGCTCAGGCTCGCGGAATGAACGCGTTGCCTCTCTCTCGCTCTCGCCTTGTATCGATTCGCCTTCTCGCTCGCACTCGCTCAGGCTGGCCCAGCGTGTGTTTGAGCCATATGCAAGTTACGCCTCGAGCGCTGTTATGTTGGTAAAGTTTACAGTAGGGATTATATTAAGCGTTTTTAAGTAAGACATAATTTGTAGTTTATAATGATGACACTTAAAACTATATTTTGATACAAAATGAACTTACCAACCCACATCTCGATATTTTAATAATTTGTACTGATTTTAATGAAATAAATTACGTAGAATATGTCTCTACATTAGCTTATATTTAGAACAAAAATTTTAACACTAATTTTTGTATTTTTTTAGCTAAATCTATGTAAATAAAATTAATGTTTGTTTATTTGTCCTCTAGTTCAGTGTTCCGCAAACTTTTAGTGTTCAAGGTACATCTTAGAAATCGGAAAATTTTGGAGGTACATAAATGAAAAATCATTTTTTTTTAATGCGAAACATGAGCTTGTTTAGTTGAGCATATGCGGTCCTTTAGAGTAACTTAACTGAGATAGTTAACCTTATTTGTTCCTCGGCACACCTACTAATGACCACGGTACACCAGTGTGCCGCGGCACACACACAGCGGGACAAAAATTTTGAAAATATCTTTCATTTTTTCAATTTTTTGGTTCAATAACAGCTATGGTGAAACATATTCTATAGGAACAAAACATTGTCTAACTTTACACAGCAATATATCGAGACATGGATTTTACAAATATTAAACTAACTTATTTTAAATTGATTAATTACCCAGTTCCTTAGGGAAAGGCGAGTCAAGAAGCCTTTATAGGGCTTTACAAAGCGATCTGTGGATCGTTTAAGCTATCGCTGGATGGCTAGATGGGCACGGGCGAGGACTCGATGCAGAGCTCTGCCGCTTGTTCCGCCAACTCTGTCGTTATCTGTTCAGAAGATATCATTTACATTTTGTGGTATTTTTCACAGTTAAGCGCAGAATAAAGAAGTGCGACGCAACAAAGTGAAATTCAGCTTGCGGAAGCGTTCGTTGCTCAACGCCATATTCACCTAACGAATCCTCTCTTTCTAACGCATAACTGTCACTGTCTGGCGCGGAGTGACTTTTATAGATTTAGATTTAAAGGTGACGCGGTAGGGTTGTCGACTCGTCTTGTGTTATAGTATAACTTTGTCTGTCGGCTAGCGTGCGAGCCGAGCGGCAAGTGGGAACCTTACTGGCAAGGCCCGCCATTGTAAAAGTGGCAATTTACATAAAGTAAGGAGTGCGCCGCGCTCTGCTATTCTGTGGTAGAGGTAGACTAAAGAAAATATGGCTGGATTGTGTGAAAGATGATACAAGTAAGAATGAGGTGAATGCTGAGATAACGGTTGTTAGAGGGAAATGGAAGGTTGGAATGCATGTGCCGACCCCACGTATTATGGGACAAGCACGCCGGTAGTAAGATGATGATGAGTTCTGACCTGCAGTTGTGCGGGCGCCACCGTGTCGGGCGGCAGGCGTAGTGCCCGCAGCAGGGCGGGCAGCGCGCGTGTTGAGCCCCCCGCGGCAGCGAGCTGGACAAGGCGGGCGCCCATCTCAGCACGGGCGGCGGCGGACGCACAGGATCTGAGGATGATATTGCTCAGTAAAACAAATAGAGATGCGATTGAAAAATGGTAGAGGACCTAGTGGAGATCCTTGCGGAACACCACGTAAAAAAGTCGATTTAACGAAAAATGTTTACAGTTTGAAACAACAGTGTTAAGTTGTTTAAATAAGAATCTCAGAAAGCTACCGGTTTTAACTAATAAAAAGAGTTTAAATAGCTATGTATATACTGTAGCTATGGTCTACTCTATCAAAAGCTTGAGTGTAGTCCATTAAACTACCATACATTACTTGATTTATTATTATACGTGGGTGAGTTGGTTAGATTCAGGAAGATATGCTTACTTGGGCGGCAGGTGTTCTAGCGCGCGGCAGGCGGCGGCGACGGCGGGCCGCAGGGCGTCCAGGGCGGCGCCCCCGGGGGCTGTCCCGCCCGACACCAGCGCACGGACCTGAGACACAGTTATATTCATTTAAGAACTTAGTTTTTGACGGTGCAATGATGCAATTTCTAAATCTAGAGTGAACAGCAGCGGGACCAGACGACTCGCTGAGTCTATCTCATACAAAAAACTTAGACCTTTACATCTTTTACTAGATGATTTATAGTGTCAGGAGGCAATCAGCACTTATCGGGACATTGTGGTGCCTGGGACATTGTTGAGATGGAGTAGGCTTGTAGCATCTACACCATCCTCTCAGCTCAACCGGCCATATCCACAGGAAAGACATGGTCAATACGTGTGGGGCTGACTAAGCCGTGGGTTTCCTCACGATGTTTTCCTTCACCGTTTAGAGCTCGTATTAAAGCGCATATAGATTTTTCGAATCGAAAAATCCATTGATGCACGGCCAGGATTCGAACCCACGACCTTCGGATCGGAAGTCGAGGTACTATACCCCTCGGCCGACACGTCTCATACAATAGAGTACAATAACTTACCTGTTCACAGACATGTGCGTAGTGTGCTAGAGCGGCCCCCCCCCGCTCCCACCCCTCCACTTCATTCCGTCGCGCCGCCGCGCCCAGTGTGGACAGCAGCGGGACCAGACGACTCACCGAGTCTGTACAATACAATATCTATACTATTATAATAAAGCGGAAGAGTTTGTTTGTTTGTTTGTTTGTTTGTTTGTTTGTTTGTTTGTTTGTTTGTTTGAACGCGCTAATCTCTGAAAGTACCAGTCGGATTTGAAAAATTCTTTCTGTATTGGATAGCTAATTTATTGAGGAAGGCTATAGGCTATTCAACATCACGAAAAGACCCTCAGAAGCCATACAAAATGAAAGAAAGCCTGAATCGTGCTGACGAAAACATGCGGTTAACAGATGATCACAGAAAACTATTACCATAGAATATAACAAGCGGATACGATTGCAATCTCCATACAAAAGAAAGCGTAAACCGGTTTTTTTGTATGGAGCTGGCATTCTGATGTGTTCTGAGGTTGACAAAATTATGTTTTTTTTTTTTTTTTTCTTCTTTATTTTGGCTTCGCAAAAATTATGTTCTCTTCATATTCTTCTGATTCATATTTTCTTCTAAATGTATACAATATTTGACACTGACATTTGGAAAGGATTGAACATTCAGAAATCAGACATCTGTTTATTAATAGAATGCTATTTGACTTTAACACAAATTCAAATCCACAAAAAAGGTTTAGGTAAGTAACTGTAACTAAAACGTGAATCCATAGATAAAGAATCGTCGTCGTTCCTCCTGTGTGAATCACGGTCTTCATAATAGTTTCTACGCGCATCTATGCGTGATTCTTTTTAATAAACCGACTTAAAAAAAAGGAGGTGTAGGTTCTCAGATTCGATTCAACGGAATCTTTTTTTTACTATGTGATTATAACTCGAAGATGTCTGAACCGATTTGGAAAATTATAAATCAATTAATATCAATCAATCAATCAATACTTTTAATAAAACTGTAACAGGTCATATTCTGTCCATACATTGAAGATATTTTGAAATTTTTTTTTTGGAGGGCTCTCTATAATCGATACTGAAGCCAAAACTGTAATTTTATCATTCATGTCTGTCTGTCTGTCTGTGTGTATCTTGGCCGCGCATCACGTCGAAACTACTGGATGGATTTAAATGAAACTTGGTATTATTTGAGTGCATACTACGAGGTATATAGGCCTTGGGAGAGGGGATGAAAGTCAAAATGAGTATCTGGTTGTAATTCATTAACGCGTAGTCCGATTTCATTGATTCTTTTTTGTTAGAAAGTAGGTAGGTACTTTAAATATTGTCCGGTAAAAATTTCAAGGTCATGATCTGATGGAGTCAGGACCTGTTCCATGAAACTTTTTAGTGATATGGGTATCAAATGAAAGAGCTTGATGAGTGAAACACAATTCTGTTATGATGATGGAGTCAGGACCTTCATGGAACTTTTTGGTGATATGGGTATGGGTATGAGTTTTCTCTCTTTCTCGCTTCTCTGCTTCTCTTTATACATGCTTCTCTCCATTTATGCTTGAAGCAATACGAAGTTTGCCGGGTCAGCTAGTACTATTATAAATTCGATAGAAAACTCATTGTGCTCAGCATGTTATGCGAAAAGAAGCCTTCGGGACGAGTTGACAGTCGAACAACTAAACTAGTGTATTATGCTCTTATAGAATCAAAACTAAGGTATGGCATTAAATTCTGGGTATTACAATTATAACGTAAACAAAGCCTTTGTACTGAAAAATAATGTTAAAAATACTAAAAGGAAAGGGTCTAAAAGAAATCCCAATAACATTGAATTAACAGTGGAAATATAATCGTTGTTCAACCGAAACATGATCTTAACAAGGTTTTTGCCCAGAATTGCTTAAGTATCTTTTTTGTTCTCCTTGATGTGTTCTAAATCGAATACCGTCTGAATCTAATATTTTGATATGAATTTCAATTATAGTATGAAATACTGTTGTAACTTACCCGACAGCACGGCTTCAGGCAACAGTTGGTCTACCAACACCTCGTGCGCCGCGTTGTACCGCCCCGCCGCCGCCAGCCGCGTCGCTGATATATGCACACGATGCTGGAACAACAACGAATAGTAGATTGTATGACAAGGGAACATATATCTTTCGGCGAGAGTGCTATTTTGAATTCAGACGATCTCTGTGGCGCAGTGGGTGAAAGCCCGCCTGTGACGCAGGAGGTTGCGGGTTCGATCCCCGCCGCGGGACAAATGTTTGTATGGTCTGTAAATATTTGTCTCGGGTCTGGGTGTTTTCTATGTATATTCACACGGTGCTTAAATATTAACATACAATAATTTTAATTATAATAATAATAACAATTCATTTATTAAATCAGACACATTAAAAGTCCATTTAGTGTTAGTAGGCATGCAAGTCTTATTTCAATATTAGTAGGTAGGTAATTAATTAATTAAAATTGCGCTAATCTCAGAAATTACCAGTCGGATTTGAAAAACTATTATTTTTGCATTTGATAGCTAAGCTTTTGAGGAAGGTTATACTACTTTTCATCATCATCACGGTTTCTGTTGTTTCATCATCAGAGTCCATAGTGAAACTAAATGTACAATACTGTTACGCCGGCTATCTGGAGTATTCTACGCCCAAGAGCATTATAGAGAGCTAGAAAACTCTACAAGAATCTCGAAGTATGTAGAAACTTCGACACGATTAGACACGTTGCAGACGCGCTGCCTCCGTGCGGCATTTGCGGTAAATTTGAAGGCGCCCAATACCCCACCTTATTAAAACGGTTTAACAGTAGTGTTGTAGTTACCTCGTACTTGGCCCGGTAAGCCTGCGCTAGCAGCAGCCACTCCTCGGGTACCCGCAGCCTCTTCATCAGCTCCACTCGAGAGCTGGTCTGTTCGTCGTCGGCGGTGGCCGGCGCGTGCCGGGACAACACTTCGCGGATTAGATGGGCGCGCCTGGACATTATAATAACTTTTAGTTGAATAACATTTTGGTGTTTGAAGCCGTGTTAGAGCCTGTTTAAGGCGATCTGCGCGCGAGACCACTCGCGCGCTTCAATTTACACAGCGTCCAGATACCGCGTTTTACGCGCGTTTCTATGCTAGGAGAGAAGCAGAATGACAGTACATGGATCGATGATTTACTAGAAATTGTTCACTCGACTCGCGCGTAGACACTCGCGCGTTCTCGAGATACTGGAGCTACATAATATGCTGCAGCACGTTTCCTCGCTCGCGCGTAAAACGCGTGCAACGAGCGGGACTCTGGACTTTCACATTTAACGCGCGAGCGCCGCATGAGTCGAGATACTCGGCCGCCATCGCTGCGTCCAGTACTACGCAAGAGTAGAATGAACCATTTGTAGTAAATCAATCGAACTGTCATTCTGTTTCCCTCCTAGTGTAGAAACGCGGTATCTGGATGCAATATAAATTGAATAAAGTCACGCGCGGAGATCGGGTCATCTGGACATGCTTCTGGACAGGCATAGCTAGCGGAGTAGATTGATGCCTCGACGATGTTGAATTCGAAGAACTGACGACGCACTAAGGAAGACTATAAGTATACTCAACTATACTCAACGCTCTTCTAGACTATAACCCTGACTGTGACTTGTTCGCTGATAGCTGGTCCAAAATTTTGACTGAATGCTTGTGTTTTTGTGAGCGTCTTTCTTAACTTTGACATTTATGAATTTCTGTTAATTGTGTTATTTGAATTGTGTTTTATAATTTTATTAACCGTTGAGGTGCCCCGCCCCCCGGACCGATTGCCTGCCTAGTCTAACCAACGCCCGCGAAACAACTGTTGATAGCGGTTTAACTTTTTTTGCCAGTGATTTTATTCCTGGACTAAACCTGTTTGTGGTATCATTGGAATCGGAATTTAACAAGCTTATTAACTACTTACTTACCTGCTCAAGGGGATTACATTGTCACCACCAAATAAATTGTTTATTCCATTCCGTAAACATGTTTGGCACCTTGCAAAATAAAAACTCACAATTGTTCAAAATTGATAGCAAATATCTGCGTCAACATGGTGCACACACTTAGTACACTACACACCTTTATTATTTAACACAAAACATATACACATCGACATTAAAGTAATTATCTAATTCGCGTTTGCAAAAGGCCAAAACACGCCATTTTGTTCCGCGCGCCAGGAGCGGGAGTGCGCTCACGGCAAATAAAAATTCAATACTGGTTCATTTCTCATCCTATAGTCTGGTTTGAAGTCTTTCTGATTGGTAGAAATATGTAGTTAGCAAACAATACGAACAAAACAAACCTCCTTCACATCACTACTACACACCAATCACAATAGCCGACCTTCAAACAAAATTCACCCGCAATATTCAAAATGTTGATCAAATTCAAATTTTTTACTATAAAACGGGGTTTTAATGGTTCAGTAATTATCCTAAATACCTGTCAGATTTAATTAATGCCAAACATGTATAGGTCATCGCTGAAAATCTTATTTGAACCTTCTTTCAAAAATAAAGTTTGAAAACGTATTTTCTCTTCCGGTATTTTGACACATTGTAGAAATATTATAAATTATCTATGACTTTTAGCATAAACAACAGTGGGAGAATAATGTTACCAACAAATAAAGACACTCCCGACGAATGGGGAAGCCCTAACACCATAGAAATCGTGATTTTAGTGGCCGCGCGACCCCTCAGGTGCCCTGGGCCATTGTAGTGGCCTAAGGCGATCGGGCGGTTAATAGGTTTTGACATTATCTCTCTCTATACATTATAATAATCTCTTTAATAAGTGTAATTGGTTTTGTGCCGTGTTAATTAAAGTTAATAAATAAATAAATAAGCTTGTGATATAGTCGGTATACTCACGTTCTATCATCAGGTAGGTAGCACAGTGCGTGCACGGCTCTGTGCCAGGCGCCCGCCGCCTCCAGCTGCGCGGCCGCGCCACACACGCTCTCCACTATACTCACGTTCTATCATCAGGTAGGTAGCACAGTGCGTGCACGGCTCTGTGCCAGGCGCCCGCCGCCTCCAGCTGCGCGGCCGCGCCACACACGCTCTCCACTATACTCACGTTCTATCATCAGGTAGGTAGCACAGTGCGTGCACGGCTCTGTGCCAGGCGCCCGCCGCCTCCAGCTGCGCGGCCGCGCCACACACGCTCTCCACTATACTCACGTTCTATCATCAGGTAGGTAGCACAGTGCGTGCACGGCTCTGTGCCAGGCGCCCGCCGCCTCCAGCTGCGCGGCCGCGCCACACACGCTCTCCACTATACTCACGTTCTATCATCAGGTAGGTAGCACAGTGCGTGCACGGCTCTGTGCCAGGCGCCCGCCGCCTCCAGCTGCGCGGCCGCGCCACACACGCTCTCCACTATACTCACGTTCTATCATCAGGTAGGTAGCACAGTGCGTGCACGGCTCTGTGCCAGGCGCCCGCCGCCTCCAGCTGCGCGGCCGCGCCACACACGCTCTCCACTATACTCACGTTCTATCATCAGGTAGGTAGCACAGTGCGTGCACGGCTCTGTGCCAGGCGCCCGCCGCCTCCAGCTGCGCGGCCGCGCCACACACGCTCTCCACTATACTCACGTTCTATCATCAGGTAGGTAGCACAGTGCGTGCACGGCTCTGTGCCAGGCGCCCGCCGCCTCCAGCTGCGCGGCCGCGCCACACACGCTCTCCACTATACTCACGTTCTATCATCAGGTAGGTAGCACAGTGCGTGCACGGCTCTGTGCCAGGCGCCCGCCGCCTCCAGCTGCGCGGCCGCGCCACACACGCTCTCCACTATACTCACGTTCTATCATCAGGTAGGTAGCACAGTGCGTGCACGGCTCTGTGCCAGGCGCCCGCCGCCTCCAGCTGCGCGGCCGCGCCACACACGCTCTCCACTATACTCACGTTCTATCATCAGGTAGGTAGCACAGTGCGTGCACGGCTCTGTGCCAGGCGCCCGCCGCCTCCAGCTGCGCGGCCGCGCCACACACGCTCTCCACTATACTCACGTTCTATCATCAGGTAGGTAGCACAGTGCGTGCACGGCTCTGTGCCAGGCGCCCGCCGCCTCCAGCTGCGCGGCCGCGCCACACACGCTCTCCACTATACTCACGTTCTATCATCAGGTAGGTAGCACAGTGCGTGCACGGCTCTGTGCCAGGCGCCCGCCGCCTCCAGCTGCGCGGCCGCGCCACACACGCTCTCCACTATACTCACGTTCTATCATCAGGTAGGTAGCACAGTGCGTGCACGGCTCTGTGCCAGGCGCCCGCCGCCTCCAGCTGCGCGGCCGCGCCACACACGCTCTCCACTATACTCACGTTCTATCATCAGGTAGGTAGCACAGTGCGTGCACGGCTCTGTGCCAGGCGCCCGCCGCCTCCAGCTGCGCGGCCGCGCCACACACGCTCTCCACTATACTCACGTTCTATCATCAGGTAGGTAGCACAGTGCGTGCACGGCTCTGTGCCAGGCGCCCGCCGCCTCCAGCTGCGCGGCCGCGCCACACACGCTCTCCACTATACTCACGTTCTATCATCAGGTAGGTAGCACAGTGCGTGCACGGCTCTGTGCCAGGCGCCCGCCGCCTCCAGCTGCGCGGCCGCGCCACACACGCTCTCCACTATACTCACGTTCTATCATCAGGTAGGTAGCACAGTGCGTGCACGGCTCTGTGCCAGGCGCCCGCCGCCTCCAGCTGCGCGGCCGCGCCACACACGCTCTCCACTATACTCACGTTCTATCATCAGGTAGGTAGCACAGTGCGTGCACGGCTCTGTGCCAGGCGCCCGCCGCCTCCAGCTGCGCGGCCGCGCCACACACGCTCTCCACTATACTCACGTTCTATCATCAGGTAGGTAGCACAGTGCGTGCACGGCTCTGTGCCAGGCGCCCGCCGCCTCCAGCTGCGCGGCCGCGCCACACACGCTCTCCACTATACTCACGTTCTATCATCAGGTAGGTAGCACAGTGCGTGCACGGCTCTGTGCCAGGCGCCCGCCGCCTCCAGCTGCGCGGCCGCGCCACACACGCTCTCCACTATACTCACGTTCTATCATCAGGTAGGTAGCACAGTGCGTGCACGGCTCTGTGCCAGGCGCCCGCCGCCTCCAGCTGCGCGGCCGCGCCACACACGCTCTCCACTATACTCACGTTCTATCATCAGGTAGGTAGCACAGTGCGTGCACGGCTCTGTGCCAGGCGCCCGCCGCCTCCAGCTGCGCGGCCGCGCCACACACGCTCTCCACTATACTCACGTTCTATCATCAGGTAGGTAGCACAGTGCGTGCACGGCTCTGTGCCAGGCGCCCGCCGCCTCCAGCTGCGCGGCCGCGCCACACACGCTCTCCACTATACTCACGTTCTATCATCAGGTAGGTAGCACAGTGCGTGCACGGCTCTGTGCCAGGCGCCCGCCGCCTCCAGCTGCGCGGCCGCGCCACACACGCTCTCCACTATACTCACGTTCTATCATCAGGTAGGTAGCACAGTGCGTGCACGGCTCTGTGCCAGGCGCCCGCCGCCTCCAGCTGCGCGGCCGCGCCACACACGCTCTCCACTATACTCACGTTCTATCATCAGGTAGGTAGCACAGTGCGTGCACGGCTCTGTGCCAGGCGCCCGCCGCCTCCAGCTGCGCGGCCGCGCCACACACGCTCTCCACTATACTCACGTTCTATCATCAGGTAGGTAGCACAGTGCGTGCACGGCTCTGTGCCAGGCGCCCGCCGCCTCCAGCTGCGCGGCCGCGCCACACACGCTCTCCACTATACTCACGTTCTATCATCAGGTAGGTAGCACAGTGCGTGCACGGCTCTGTGCCAGGCGCCCGCCGCCTCCAGCTGCGCGGCCGCGCCACACACGCTCTCCACTATACTCACGTTCTATCATCAGGTAGGTAGCACAGTGCGTGCACGGCTCTGTGCCAGGCGCCCGCCGCCTCCAGCTGCGCGGCCGCGCCACACACGCTCTCCACTATACTCACGTTCTATCATCAGGTAGGTAGCACAGTGCGTGCACGGCTCTGTGCCAGGCGCCCGCCGCCTCCAGCTGCGCGGCCGCGCCACACACGCTCTCCACTATACTCACGTTCTATCATCAGGTAGGTAGCACAGTGCGTGCACGGCTCTGTGCCAGGCGCCCGCCGCCTCCAGCTGCGCGGCCGCGCCACACACGCTCTCCACTATACTCACGTTCTATCATCAGGTAGGTAGCACAGTGCGTGCACGGCTCTGTGCCAGGCGCCCGCCGCCTCCAGCTGCGCGGCCGCGCCACACACGCTCTCCACTATACTCACGTTCTATCATCAGGTAGGTAGCACAGTGCGTGCACGGCTCTGTGCCAGGCGCCCGCCGCCTCCAGCTGCGCGGCCGCGCCACACACGCTCTCCACTATACTCACGTTCTATCATCAGGTAGGTAGCACAGTGCGTGCACGGCTCTGTGCCAGGCGCCCGCCGCCTCCAGCTGCGCGGCCGCGCCACACACGCTCTCCACTATACTCACGTTCTATCATCAGGTAGGTAGCACAGTGCGTGCACGGCTCTGTGCCAGGCGCCCGCCGCCTCCAGCTGCGCGGCCGCGCCACACACGCTCTCCACTATACTCACGTTCTATCATCAGGTAGGTAGCACAGTGCGTGCACGGCTCTGTGCCAGGCGCCCGCCGCCTCCAGCTGCGCGGCCGCGCCACACACGCTCTCCACTATACTCACGTTCTATCATCAGGTAGGTAGCACAGTGCGTGCACGGCTCTGTGCCAGGCGCCCGCCGCCTCCAGCTGCGCGGCCGCGCCACACACGCTCTCCACTATACTCACGTTCTATCATCAGGTAGGTAGCACAGTGCGTGCACGGCTCTGTGCCAGGCGCCCGCCGCCTCCAGCTGCGCGGCCGCGCCACACACGCTCTCCACTATACTCACGTTCTATCATCAGGTAGGTAGCACAGTGCGTGCACGGCTCTGTGCCAGGCGCCCGCCGCCTCCAGCTGCGCGGCCGCGCCACACACGCTCTCCACTATACTCACGTTCTATCATCAGGTAGGTAGCACAGTGCGTGCACGGCTCTGTGCCAGGCGCCCGCCGCCTCCAGCTGCGCGGCCGCGCCACACACGCTCTCCACTATACTCACGTTCTATCATCAGGTAGGTAGCACAGTGCGTGCACGGCTCTGTGCCAGGCGCCCGCCGCCTCCAGCTGCGCGGCCGCGCCACACACGCTCTCCACTATACTCACGTTCTATCATCAGGTAGGTAGCACAGTGCGTGCACGGCTCTGTGCCAGGCGCCCGCCGCCTCCAGCTGCGCGGCCGCGCCACACACGCTCTCCACTATACTCACGTTCTATCATCAGGTAGGTAGCACAGTGCGTGCACGGCTCTGTGCCAGGCGCCCGCCGCCTCCAGCTGCGCGGCCGCGCCACACACGCTCTCCACTATACTCACGTTCTATCATCAGGTAGGTAGCACAGTGCGTGCACGGCTCTGTGCCAGGCGCCCGCCGCCTCCAGCTGCGCGGCCGCGCCACACACGCTCTCCACTATACTCACGTTCTATCATCAGGTAGGTAGCACAGTGCGTGCACGGCTCTGTGCCAGGCGCCCGCCGCCTCCAGCTGCGCGGCCGCGCCACACACGCTCTCCACTATACTCACGTTCTATCATCAGGTAGGTAGCACAGTGCGTGCACGGCTCTGTGCCAGGCGCCCGCCGCCTCCAGCTGCGCGGCCGCGCCACACACGCTCTCCACTATACTCACGTTCTATCATCAGGTAGGTAGCACAGTGCGTGCACGGCTCTGTGCCAGGCGCCCGCCGCCTCCAGCTGCGCGGCCGCGCCACACACGCTCTCCACTATACTCACGTTCTATCATCAGGTAGGTAGCACAGTGCGTGCACGGCTCTGTGCCAGGCGCCCGCCGCCTCCAGCTGCGCGGCCGCGCCACACACGCTCTCCACTATACTCACGTTCTATCATCAGGTAGGTAGCACAGTGCGTGCACGGCTCTGTGCCAGGCGCCCGCCGCCTCCAGCTGCGCGGCCGCGCCACACACGCTCTCCACTATACTCACGTTCTATCATCAGGTAGGTAGCACAGTGCGTGCACGGCTCTGTGCCAGGCGCCCGCCGCCTCCAGCTGCGCGGCCGCGCCACACACGCTCTCCACTATACTCACGTTCTATCATCAGGTAGGTAGCACAGTGCGTGCACGGCTCTGTGCCAGGCGCCCGCCGCCTCCAGCTGCGCGGCCGCGCCACACACGCTCTCCACTATACTCACGTTCTATCATCAGGTAGGTAGCACAGTGCGTGCACGGCTCTGTGCCAGGCGCCCGCCGCCTCCAGCTGCGCGGCCGCGCCACACACGCTCTCCACTATACTCACGTTCTATCATCAGGTAGGTAGCACAGTGCGTGCACGGCTCTGTGCCAGGCGCCCGCCGCCTCCAGCTGCGCGGCCGCGCCACACACGCTCTCCACTATACTCACGTTCTATCATCAGGTAGGTAGCACAGTGCGTGCACGGCTCTGTGCCAGGCGCCCGCCGCCTCCAGCTGCGCGGCCGCGCCACACACGCTCTCCACTATACTCACGTTCTATCATCAGGTAGGTAGCACAGTGCGTGCACGGCTCTGTGCCAGGCGCCCGCCGCCTCCAGCTGCGCGGCCGCGCCACACACGCTCTCCACTATACTCACGTTCTATCATCAGGTAGGTAGCACAGTGCGTGCACGGCTCTGTGCCAGGCGCCCGCCGCCTCCAGCTGCGCGGCCGCGCCACACACGCTCTCCACTATACTCACGTTCTATCATCAGGTAGGTAGCACAGTGCGTGCACGGCTCTGTGCCAGGCGCCCGCCGCCTCCAGCTGCGCGGCCGCGCCACACACGCTCTCCACTATACTCACGTTCTATCATCAGGTAGGTAGCACAGTGCGTGCACGGCTCTGTGCCAGGCGCCCGCCGCCTCCAGCTGCGCGGCCGCGCCACACACGCTCTCCACTATACTCACGTTCTATCATCAGGTAGGTAGCACAGTGCGTGCACGGCTCTGTGCCAGGCGCCCGCCGCCTCCAGCTGCGCGGCCGCGCCACACACGCTCTCCACTATACTCACGTTCTATCATCAGGTAGGTAGCACAGTGCGTGCACGGCTCTGTGCCAGGCGCCCGCCGCCTCCAGCTGCGCGGCCGCGCCACACACGCTCTCCACTATACTCACGTTCTATCATCAGGTAGGTAGCACAGTGCGTGCACGGCTCTGTGCCAGGCGCCCGCCGCCTCCAGCTGCGCGGCCGCGCCACACACGCTCTCCACTATACTCACGTTCTATCATCAGGTAGGTAGCACAGTGCGTGCACGGCTCTGTGCCAGGCGCCCGCCGCCTCCAGCTGCGCGGCCGCGCCACACACGCTCTCCACTATACTCACGTTCTATCATCAGGTAGGTAGCACAGTGCGTGCACGGCTCTGTGCCAGGCGCCCGCCGCCTCCAGCTGCGCGGCCGCGCCACACACGCTCTCCACTATACTCACGTTCTATCATCAGGTAGGTAGCACAGTGCGTGCACGGCTCTGTGCCAGGCGCCCGCCGCCTCCAGCTGCGCGGCCGCGCCACACACGCTCTCCACTATACTCACGTTCTATCATCAGGTAGGTAGCACAGTGCGTGCACGGCTCTGTGCCAGGCGCCCGCCGCCTCCAGCTGCGCGGCCGCGCCACACACGCTCTCCACTATACTCACGTTCTATCATCAGGTAGGTAGCACAGTGCGTGCACGGCTCTGTGCCAGGCGCCCGCCGCCTCCAGCTGCGCGGCCGCGCCACACACGCTCTCCACTATACTCACGTTCTATCATCAGGTAGGTAGCACAGTGCGTGCACGGCTCTGTGCCAGGCGCCCGCCGCCTCCAGCTGCGCGGCCGCGCCACACACGCTCTCCACTATACTCACGTTCTATCATCAGGTAGGTAGCACAGTGCGTGCACGGCTCTGTGCCAGGCGCCCGCCGCCTCCAGCTGCGCGGCCGCGCCACACACGCTCTCCACTATACTCACGTTCTATCATCAGGTAGGTAGCACAGTGCGTGCACGGCTCTGTGCCAGGCGCCCGCCGCCTCCAGCTGCGCGGCCGCGCCACACACGCTCTCCACTATACTCACGTTCTATCATCAGGTAGGTAGCACAGTGCGTGCACGGCTCTGTGCCAGGCGCCCGCCGCCTCCAGCTGCGCGGCCGCGCCACACACGCTCTCCACTATACTCACGTTCTATCATCAGGTAGGTAGCACAGTGCGTGCACGGCTCTGTGCCAGGCGCCCGCCGCCTCCAGCTGCGCGGCCGCGCCACACACGCTCTCCACTATACTCACGTTCTATCATCAGGTAGGTAGCACAGTGCGTGCACGGCTCTGTGCCAGGCGCCCGCCGCCTCCAGCTGCGCGGCCGCGCCACACACGCTCTCCACTATACTCACGTTCTATCATCAGGTAGGTAGCACAGTGCGTGCACGGCTCTGTGCCAGGCGCCCGCCGCCTCCAGCTGCGCGGCCGCGCCACACACGCTCTCCACTATACTCACGTTCTATCATCAGGTAGGTAGCACAGTGCGTGCACGGCTCTGTGCCAGGCGCCCGCCGCCTCCAGCTGCGCGGCCGCGCCACACACGCTCTCCACTATACTCACGTTCTATCATCAGGTAGGTAGCACAGTGCGTGCACGGCTCTGTGCCAGGCGCCCGCCGCCTCCAGCTGCGCGGCCGCGCCACACACGCTCTCCACTATACTCACGTTCTATCATCAGGTAGGTAGCACAGTGCGTGCACGGCTCTGTGCCAGGCGCCCGCCGCCTCCAGCTGCGCGGCCGCGCCACACACGCTCTCCACTATACTCACGTTCTATCATCAGGTAGGTAGCACAGTGCGTGCACGGCTCTGTGCCAGGCGCCCGCCGCCTCCAGCTGCGCGGCCGCGCCACACACGCTCTCCACTATACTCACGTTCTATCATCAGGTAGGTAGCACAGTGCGTGCACGGCTCTGTGCCAGGCGCCCGCCGCCTCCAGCTGCGCGGCCGCGCCACACACGCTCTCCACTATACTCACGTTCTATCATCAGGTAGGTAGCACAGTGCGTGCACGGCTCTGTGCCAGGCGCCCGCCGCCTCCAGCTGCGCGGCCGCGCCACACACGCTCTCCACTATACTCACGTTCTATCATCAGGTAGGTAGCACAGTGCGTGCACGGCTCTGTGCCAGGCGCCCGCCGCCTCCAGCTGCGCGGCCGCGCCACACACGCTCTCCACTATACTCACGTTCTATCATCAGGTAGGTAGCACAGTGCGTGCACGGCTCTGTGCCAGGCGCCCGCCGCCTCCAGCTGCGCGGCCGCGCCACACACGCTCTCCACTATACTCACGTTCTATCATCAGGTAGGTAGCACAGTGCGTGCACGGCTCTGTGCCAGGCGCCCGCCGCCTCCAGCTGCGCGGCCGCGCCACACACGCTCTCCACTATACTCACGTTCTATCATCAGGTAGGTAGCACAGTGCGTGCACGGCTCTGTGCCAGGCGCCCGCCGCCTCCAGCTGCGCGGCCGCGCCACACACGCTCTCCACTATACTCACGTTCTATCATCAGGTAGGTAGCACAGTGCGTGCACGGCTCTGTGCCAGGCGCCCGCCGCCTCCAGCTGCGCGGCCGCGCCACACACGCTCTCCACTATACTCACGTTCTATCATCAGGTAGGTAGCACAGTGCGTGCACGGCTCTGTGCCAGGCGCCCGCCGCCTCCAGCTGCGCGGCCGCGCCACACACGCTCTCCACTATACTCACGTTCTATCATCAGGTAGGTAGCACAGTGCGTGCACGGCTCTGTGCCAGGCGCCCGCCGCCTCCAGCTGCGCGGCCGCGCCACACACGCTCTCCACTATACTCACGTTCTATCATCAGGTAGGTAGCACAGTGCGTGCACGGCTCTGTGCCAGGCGCCCGCCGCCTCCAGCTGCGCGGCCGCGCCACACACGCTCTCCACTATACTCACGTTCTATCATCAGGTAGGTAGCACAGTGCGTGCACGGCTCTGTGCCAGGCGCCCGCCGCCTCCAGCTGCGCGGCCGCGCCACACACGCTCTCCACTATACTCACGTTCTATCATCAGGTAGGTAGCACAGTGCGTGCACGGCTCTGTGCCAGGCGCCCGCCGCCTCCAGCTGCGCGGCCGCGCCACACACGCTCTCCACTATACTCACGTTCTATCATCAGGTAGGTAGCACAGTGCGTGCACGGCTCTGTGCCAGGCGCCCGCCGCCTCCAGCTGCGCGGCCGCGCCACACACGCTCTCCACTATACTCACGTTCTATCATCAGGTAGGTAGCACAGTGCGTGCACGGCTCTGTGCCAGGCGCCCGCCGCCTCCAGCTGCGCGGCCGCGCCACACACGCTCTCCACTATACTCACGTTCTATCATCAGGTAGGTAGCACAGTGCGTGCACGGCTCTGTGCCAGGCGCCCGCCGCCTCCAGCTGCGCGGCCGCGCCACACACGCTCTCCACTATACTCACGTTCTATCATCAGGTAGGTAGCACAGTGCGTGCACGGCTCTGTGCCAGGCGCCCGCCGCCTCCAGCTGCGCGGCCGCGCCACACACGCTCTCCACTATACTCACGTTCTATCATCAGGTAGGTAGCACAGTGCGTGCACGGCTCTGTGCCAGGCGCCCGCCGCCTCCAGCTGCGCGGCCGCGCCACACACGCTCTCCACTATACTCACGTTCTATCATCAGGTAGGTAGCACAGTGCGTGCACGGCTCTGTGCCAGGCGCCCGCCGCCTCCAGCTGCGCGGCCGCGCCACACACGCTCTCCACTATACTCACGTTCTATCATCAGGTAGGTAGCACAGTGCGTGCACGGCTCTGTGCCAGGCGCCCGCCGCCTCCAGCTGCGCGGCCGCGCCACACACGCTCTCCACTATACTCACGTTCTATCATCAGGTAGGTAGCACAGTGCGTGCACGGCTCTGTGCCAGGCGCCCGCCGCCTCCAGCTGCGCGGCCGCGCCACACACGCTCTCCACTATACTCACGTTCTATCATCAGGTAGGTAGCACAGTGCGTGCACGGCTCTGTGCCAGGCGCCCGCCGCCTCCAGCTGCGCGGCCGCGCCACACACGCTCTCCACTATACTCACGTTCTATCATCAGGTAGGTAGCACAGTGCGTGCACGGCTCTGTGCCAGGCGCCCGCCGCCTCCAGCTGCGCGGCCGCGCCACACACGCTCTCCACTATACTCACGTTCTATCATCAGGTAGGTAGCACAGTGCGTGCACGGCTCTGTGCCAGGCGCCCGCCGCCTCCAGCTGCGCGGCCGCGCCACACACGCTCTCCACTATACTCACGTTCTATCATCAGGTAGGTAGCACAGTGCGTGCACGGCTCTGTGCCAGGCGCCCGCCGCCTCCAGCTGCGCGGCCGCGCCACACACGCTCTCCACTATACTCACGTTCTATCATCAGGTAGGTAGCACAGTGCGTGCACGGCTCTGTGCCAGGCGCCCGCCGCCTCCAGCTGCGCGGCCGCGCCACACACGCTCTCCACTATACTCACGTTCTATCATCAGGTAGGTAGCACAGTGCGTGCACGGCTCTGTGCCAGGCGCCCGCCGCCTCCAGCTGCGCGGCCGCGCCACACACGCTCTCCACTATACTCACGTTCTATCATCAGGTAGGTAGCACAGTGCGTGCACGGCTCTGTGCCAGGCGCCCGCCGCCTCCAGCTGCGCGGCCGCGCCACACACGCTCTCCACTATACTCACGTTCTATCATCAGGTAGGTAGCACAGTGCGTGCACGGCTCTGTGCCAGGCGCCCGCCGCCTCCAGCTGCGCGGCCGCGCCACACACGCTCTCCACTATACTCACGTTCTATCATCAGGTAGGTAGCACAGTGCGTGCACGGCTCTGTGCCAGGCGCCCGCCGCCTCCAGCTGCGCGGCCGCGCCACACACGCTCTCCACTATACTCACGTTCTATCATCAGGTAGGTAGCACAGTGCGTGCACGGCTCTGTGCCAGGCGCCCGCCGCCTCCAGCTGCGCGGCCGCGCCACACACGCTCTCCACTATACTCACGTTCTATCATCAGGTAGGTAGCACAGTGCGTGCACGGCTCTGTGCCAGGCGCCCGCCGCCTCCAGCTGCGCGGCCGCGCCACACACGCTCTCCACTATACTCACGTTCTATCATCAGGTAGGTAGCACAGTGCGTGCACGGCTCTGTGCCAGGCGCCCGCCGCCTCCAGCTGCGCGGCCGCGCCACACACGCTCTCCACTATACTCACGTTCTATCATCAGGTAGGTAGCACAGTGCGTGCACGGCTCTGTGCCAGGCGCCCGCCGCCTCCAGCTGCGCGGCCGCGCCACACACGCTCTCCACTATACTCACGTTCTATCATCAGGTAGGTAGCACAGTGCGTGCACGGCTCTGTGCCAGGCGCCCGCCGCCTCCAGCTGCGCGGCCGCGCCACACACGCTCTCCACTATACTCACGTTCTATCATCAGGTAGGTAGCACAGTGCGTGCACGGCTCTGTGCCAGGCGCCCGCCGCCTCCAGCTGCGCGGCCGCGCCACACACGCTCTCCACTATACTCACGTTCTATCATCAGGTAGGTAGCACAGTGCGTGCACGGCTCTGTGCCAGGCGCCCGCCGCCTCCAGCTGCGCGGCCGCGCCACACACGCTCTCCACTATACTCACGTTCTATCATCAGGTAGGTAGCACAGTGCGTGCACGGCTCTGTGCCAGGCGCCCGCCGCCTCCAGCTGCGCGGCCGCGCCACACACGCTCTCCACTATACTCACGTTCTATCATCAGGTAGGTAGCACAGTGCGTGCACGGCTCTGTGCCAGGCGCCCGCCGCCTCCAGCTGCGCGGCCGCGCCACACACGCTCTCCACTATACTCACGTTCTATCATCAGGTAGGTAGCACAGTGCGTGCACGGCTCTGTGCCAGGCGCCCGCCGCCTCCAGCTGCGCGGCCGCGCCACACACGCTCTCCACTATACTCACGTTCTATCATCAGGTAGGTAGCACAGTGCGTGCACGGCTCTGTGCCAGGCGCCCGCCGCCTCCAGCTGCGCGGCCGCGCCACACACGCTCTCCACTATACTCACGTTCTATCATCAGGTAGGTAGCACAGTGCGTGCACGGCTCTGTGCCAGGCGCCCGCCGCCTCCAGCTGCGCGGCCGCGCCACACACGCTCTCCACTATACTCACGTTCTATCATCAGGTAGGTAGCACAGTGCGTGCACGGCTCTGTGCCAGGCGCCCGCCGCCTCCAGCTGCGCGGCCGCGCCACACACGCTCTCCACTATACTCACGTTCTATCATCAGGTAGGTAGCACAGTGCGTGCACGGCTCTGTGCCAGGCGCCCGCCGCCTCCAGCTGCGCGGCCGCGCCACACACGCTCTCCACTATACTCACGTTCTATCATCAGGTAGGTAGCACAGTGCGTGCACGGCTCTGTGCCAGGCGCCCGCCGCCTCCAGCTGCGCGGCCGCGCCACACACGCTCTCCACTATACTCACGTTCTATCATCAGGTAGGTAGCACAGTGCGTGCACGGCTCTGTGCCAGGCGCCCGCCGCCTCCAGCTGCGCGGCCGCGCCACACACGCTCTCCACTATACTCACGTTCTATCATCAGGTAGGTAGCACAGTGCGTGCACGGCTCTGTGCCAGGCGCCCGCCGCCTCCAGCTGCGCGGCCGCGCCACACACGCTCTCCACTATACTCACGTTCTATCATCAGGTAGGTAGCACAGTGCGTGCACGGCTCTGTGCCAGGCGCCCGCCGCCTCCAGCTGCGCGGCCGCGCCACACACGCTCTCCACTATACTCACGTTCTATCATCAGGTAGGTAGCACAGTGCGTGCACGGCTCTGTGCCAGGCGCCCGCCGCCTCCAGCTGCGCGGCCGCGCCACACACGCTCTCCACTATACTCACGTTCTATCATCAGGTAGGTAGCACAGTGCGTGCACGGCTCTGTGCCAGGCGCCCGCCGCCTCCAGCTGCGCGGCCGCGCCACACACGCTCTCCACTATACTCACGTTCTATCATCAGGTAGGTAGCACAGTGCGTGCACGGCTCTGTGCCAGGCGCCCGCCGCCTCCAGCTGCGCGGCCGCGCCACACACGCTCTCCACTATACTCACGTTCTATCATCAGGTAGGTAGCACAGTGCGTGCACGGCTCTGTGCCAGGCGCCCGCCGCCTCCAGCTGCGCGGCCGCGCCACACACGCTCTCCACTATACTCACGTTCTATCATCAGGTAGGTAGCACAGTGCGTGCACGGCTCTGTGCCAGGCGCCCGCCGCCTCCAGCTGCGCGGCCGCGCCACACACGCTCTCCACTATACTCACGTTCTATCATCAGGTAGGTAGCACAGTGCGTGCACGGCTCTGTGCCAGGCGCCCGCCGCCTCCAGCTGCGCGGCCGCGCCACACACGCTCTCCACTATACTCACGTTCTATCATCAGGTAGGTAGCACAGTGCGTGCACGGCTCTGTGCCAGGCGCCCGCCGCCTCCAGCTGCGCGGCCGCGCCACACACGCTCTCCACTATACTCACGTTCTATCATCAGGTAGGTAGCACAGTGCGTGCACGGCTCTGTGCCAGGCGCCCGCCGCCTCCAGCTGCGCGGCCGCGCCACACACGCTCTCCACTATACTCACGTTCTATCATCAGGTAGGTAGCACAGTGCGTGCACGGCTCTGTGCCAGGCGCCCGCCGCCTCCAGCTGCGCGGCCGCGCCACACACGCTCTCCACGGACGGATTGCCAAACCACACGCCTAGCAGGAAGCTGGAACGACATTATAAAACTTCTTCATTTTCAAAACCATCGTGAATTGTACACACGGGAATTACGTAAAAATACCGTCTATTTAGATACTTGCAATGTTTCGATTCATTCGAAGAATCTTCATCTGGGTAAGGAGGGAGTTGCGGCAAGGTTACTCCTCGCGCGAGCGTCTCACGCTGCGAGTGATGTAACGCTCGGCGCGGGACGTAGGTCGCGGACGAAATAAATAAATCGTAAGTAAAAGTAAATCGACGATATTTTTACGAAATTCCCAGAAATACGAAAACGATAATAAAAAATTTCATGAATTTCTTGTTCTCGCATAGCTATCGAACCGTTTCCAATCTGCATGAAACTAAAACTGCATCATTAGATTTCAAAAATAATAATTTTCCAAGCCAGAAATTAAGGAATCAATTTACTTGTTTGCTACCTTAAATAGTACAAAAAAAAAATCGGGTTTGTTTGTTCGTTTGAACGCGCTAATCTCAGGAACTACCAGTCGGATTTGAAAAATTATTTCTGAATTTGATAGCTAAACTCTTGAGGAAGGTTATAGGCTTTTGGGCCAGAAGGGCCGGCCCGTTGCACAGGAACCACCTACTCTGCTTTTGGGGAACACCACCATGTTCCCAAAGATATCCGTATATGTTAGCTCACCATAGACTGTAGTCGAGTGGGTCTGGTGTACAGGATTCAGGTCGCGGTGAGGGTCGCGCGTTCAGTGCACGAGCACGGACCAATGTGTAGCGGAGATCTAACGAACGACGGGCTAAGTTCTGAAACAAACATTACACTACTTGTAGTTATTTGAAGTGAAACAGCTGGTGAATGGCCGACGAGAGCGTTACGAAAAGTGTGATCGGGTGAGGCGAACGGAAGTTTTACTTCAGTGGTGTGGTCTAAAGCAGTGTTCCGCAAACTTTTTGTGTTCAAGGTACACCTAGGAAATCCATACCCATATTAGAAATGTGAAGGTGTGTTTGTTTGTTTGTCCTACTTTCACGTCAAAACAGAGAGACGGATTTACGTGATTTTTTGTGTGGAGATAGTTGGAGGGCTGGAGAGTGACATGGGCTACTTTTTACCCGGATAAAAAGCACGCGAGCGAAGCCGCGGGCAGCAGCTAGTGTATAATATACATACATCGCTGGTAGTGACGTCATAGTCCCTCACATACGGCGGCAGAGGGAGACGCATGCCCATCTCTCGCTCCGGCAGGCGCGTGAGGTCGACGCCCTCCGGGTCATCGACCCCGGGGTCATCGACCTCTGTGAACTGCGCCTCGTACCGACGGACCACTTGCTCGAGACTCGGCACTTGGGGACATAAGTATCTGGAACAACACATTTCATAAATGCTTTAAAATTTAACAAGGGCCTAAATTAAAAATTAAAAAAAAACCGACTTCAATGTTATAATTTGAGCTATTTTCTGCGGAGCTAAAAAGGCCAATATATAGAGCTGAATCACAATAGAAATTGAACTATATGCCGTCTCTTTTCATTGATTGAGAGTGACAAGAACGGCATATATTGCAATTCCTTTTGCGAGTCTGCTATAGCGACCTTTTTAGCGCCGCTACACTCTCGAGGTGCATTTCTGTTCATAACTCTGAAGATCCTCGACAGATCCTCACCAAACTTTTGTGGCACCAATCGGAAAGTATACCTTTTCAAAAAAAAAAAAAAATTTTCCAAACCACGCATCTTCAAGCAATCGGTGAACATGTATAAAAAAAAAGCACAGTGTAGGTGCTACAAGCCTACTATCAACATTGTCCCAGGCACGACAGTGTCCCGTTAAGTAGGCAAAAGATTGCCTCCTGACACTGTATAAATCATCTAGTAAAGATAGTCAAGTTTATAGTATAGATTGTGGGTAATAGTGGCTCACCTAGCTGTGGCGTAGAGCGCCTGCCTCCAGTCCGCCTCGCACAGCATGTCCGTGGGAGGCGAGGCGGCCAGCAGCTGCAACGTCGCGAGGCGGTGCATAGACACGAGGGAATCCGCGCCGCACTCGCGCCAGAGGGACAACTGACGCGCTAGCAGGGAACGGAACGAGGGGTCGCCTGTGGAAAACAACTACCTAATTGAAAACTAAAATAAGTGGCTAAATTAAACAATAAAAAAAATCAATCCCACACATGTAGGGGAGCTATCCTAAAAAAATATTTTCTAAATTTTATTCTAACACTTTGTCGGCGTAATTGATATACACATCTCTACAAAATTACAGCTTTTTAGTACTAATGGTCTCTTGGCAAAACCTCGGACAGACAGACAGACAGATGGACATAACAAAACTATAAGGATTCCTTGTAAGGATTACGAAACCCAAAAAACTTGCACTCCGCATCGAAACGGCTAACTTCACGAATGCCAAGATCCGTTTGAAAAAGTGTACTCCCAGTTAGTTTGAGTAGAGGCTAGTAGTAGTACTGACCGGCGGCTTGTGCGATGAGCGCGGCCATGTTCAAATCCCCGTGTTCCCTTGCGACACGACACGCCTCCAGCTGTCGCCCGCCCAGCAACAACGTCCAAACACGCGCGCTGTGACCGTCACACTCTGGAATAATAAGAAAATTATTGAAAAACCGCCGACGTTATCAATTAGAAAAGAGTAGATAATCTTCAAACGGCCCGATATATCCCTTCATATACAGCTGAACAGATTTTCATGAAACATAGTTAATGACACTCTCGATAAAGATACATTTCAAACAAAAAATTAATAATCGGTTAGCAAACTCTCAAATATAACAGTTCAGTGACCACACAAGTAGCTCTGTCGCTCTAATCTCAACGAGACCGAACGCGACAAATAATGCCTACGCGATCGTTTTGATAAATGAAATGAAATGATTTATTTGCGTGAAGTGTGGTGCACAATGAACTTACACCTCCCTCTCCTCTAAATTAGATCCACACATAGATCATTAGATAGTGAAGCCAATTTAAGGTTTGAGACAATTTATACAATCAGCCCGCAGATAAGATAAGATAAACGTTTATTTGACACACACAGAGGATACAGAACAGTAAAAGACACACGAAGACAGTTATAAACATAAAAAACATACAGTGAAAAGGTTCACATAACTGTGGTGCCAAAAAGGCCCAGTCTCAGCTAATGCTGGATACTCTGGGGCAGGTGTCATTTAGGTACATTTTTGGTAGCGCCACTGTGGTGGCGCTACCATGGTGTCCTAGCTAAAGAGAAAGAGCCCTTAGAGGTTAAGTTTACCCAGCATTGGGTGAAGTCGGACTGTGGATAATGATGATGAATAAAAGGTTTTCTATGGAATCTTACCGTCTTGTGGTTCTGGTGGTGTCGGCTGTGACAACTGTGCGTCCGTCAACTCGGCCACGGCGGAGGTTAGCCAACACAACAGCTGACGATGACGGCTCACTATCGACTGGTTGTCGGTGCCCGGCACACCTTTATACAAACAATATACCATCTATAGTGGGTCAGACAGACTTCGTTTTTTTAAGTATTTCTCTCGTATAGGACATGTTAATAGAAATAGAAAATCGTTTATTTTGTGTAAGTAGGTATAATTAAAAGACAAATTCGAAAAACTTATAACTAAAGAACTTAAAACTACACACAAAATTGGTCACCACTCAGCGTGGGCTACAGTAGCATAGAGCTCCTGTAGCGCTGGTTTTCTGTGGTGCCACTGGGTTCGTTTGCAGCAGCAACTGCTAGATACACACATCGTTATTTAAATAAGAAAAAAGTATGACTCCATGTAAGTAATTAAATAATATTATGTGAGTATATGTATATATTATAGCGCCTAGTGCCAGCGCGGTTCCCCGACCCCTCGCTCCGCTCGTCTGTCGGCGCTCGGCGCGTCTGTGCGAGCGCAACACTGCGCGCGCCGGGACGACCGGCAGTTTGTAAAAAGCCGCAGTCACGCACGCACGCGCCGCGCGCATATTCTTAATTATTTTTTGTTTGATGTTTCTATGTTCTTGTTCGTCCTACCTAACACTACTTTCTTTCGTGCACTATAACTGGCAGCCTAACGTGGGGCGTGATAAAATAAAATGGTGTGCACGTATCACACAATTGATTCTCAATTCTGTGGCACGTATCTACAGTGTTAGAAAGTTTTGTACAATAGTTTTGTGAACAGTGTCGGAACAATTTTCGTTTTACATACTTTCTGTGCTACATTACGTTGTGTGAACTTTTGCCCAAATAAGGAAAAATTCGGTGCGCGCGCGCGCGAGGTTCGTCGGGTATAAATGCTACACGCCTCGTGTCCCATCCGTGTCGGAAACTCGGAAAGTTCCGCCCCGCGGCCAGCGTGCGAGATATAATAAAGGATTAAACGAGCTTACCTGAGTTTTATCTTATCTCGGTCGGTTTTTTTTGCAACGAACTCAGACATTTTGTGCGTGAATATTATTAGGTATTTTTGGAGTGTTAATGGTTAACTAAATACCTAAGTGAACAGTGTAAATGACTGATATTCACTGAATATTTTTACGAGCTTTGTCTTGGAACAGTCTTGTGTTTTAGTGTGTAAAACACTATTCGGTTTGCGAACGATACCTATTCACGGGAGTGCGTACTTGGACGAGTACTAGGTATTTGTTAGCGTTTGTGAACTGTGACTGGACTTAGTTTTTTGTGTTGGACTTAGTGATTGTTTTGGACTTAGTTTTTTTCTCGTGAATTGTTTCGCGATGGTTTTAACGAGATCGCGTGCTGCGAGCCCGGCTTCTGCCGGCGCCCCGTCTGTAGACGCGGCGCCGCCCTCAGCGCCCGCGCCGGATTCAGATCCGCGCGGCGCTGCCGCCGCTGCCGCTGCTGGCGCCGCGCTGGCGGCCAGCGCGGATCTACAGCCTGCCGCTGCTGCTGCCGCAGCAGCTCCGGTCGTCATGTCAACCGATCAGCTGTTGTTGCTGATAAACAGGCTAAGTCGCAGCGATCCTGTAAGTACACCTGTACCTACTTATTCTGGCAACTTCGCCAAATGTACTGCGCGTTTTGATGGAGAGAAGTCGAGCAACGTTGAAGCTTTTATTGACGCTGTTGAGACTTATAAGGAGTGTGTCAAAGTTGACGACACCAACGCGCTTCGTGGACTATCTATGTTGTTGACGGGGATGGCCGCGACGTGGTGGCAAGGGGTCAAGGACACTACCCTGACTTGGCAAGCCGCCGTTGATTCGTTGAAGCAGACTTTTGGACCACGATTACCCCCGCATAAAATATATAGAAATATATTCGAGCGTGAACAGCGAGCGGATGAATCGACGGATTTATTTGTTTGCCGCATTAGAGCGCTGTTCGCTCAGCTCCCGCCGTCGTCGCTCACAGAGGTGGTGCAATTGGATATGACCTACGGTTTATTGCATCGACGGCTTCGCGAAAAGGTTTCGCGCACCAGTTTTACTACCTTTGCGGAAATGTTGACGGAAACGCGCCGCACTGAAGATATCCTAGATGAAACTCGGCCGCGGGTTACTGTTGATAGTAAACCTGTCCTGCCTTCAACCACTACGATTGCGCGCCCGTCGGTCACACCTTCTACGCATAAGCCGCGACCACAATGTCATTACTGTAAACAGTACGGCCACCTGAAGGAGAACTGTCAGCGACTTGTAAAACCGAAGGCGACTTCTACGGCTAAGGAAAGCCCAACTGATGGAGAACCGCGGTCGACGCTGGTCACGTGTTTCGGGTGCGGAGCGCCTGGCGTCATACGGTCAAACTGTCCCGCGTGCAAGGAAAAGAAGCCAGCCGTGTCGTCGGTTACGTCGTTTCAGTCCGTGTCCGCGATTTGTGAAAGTGTAGATTCGCGCGTGCGTCCCGTGCTCGAAGTGTTAATCTATAACGAGATAGGAAATATTTTGGTAGACACTGGTGCCAAACATTGTATTGGTAGTGTTAGTTTAAGAGCGCATCTAGTTAAGAACGGTCATGAGTTTCAAAATGTGTACATGGAACTCAAGTACGCGGATGGGCGTACTAGTGCCCAGTATGTAGATGTAGCGCATGTTGATGTTACGGTGCGGGGAGTCGCTCTGGCTGTTAGTTTTATAATGCTACCTAATGCTACTGAGAGTTTGTTAGGAATGAATTTCATTCAAGATGTTGGTATGGTGCTGAACTTTGATCAGGGTGTATGGTTTGTGAGGCACGATCGGACGCCTCAGCTGATTGTTTTCGAGAATAGGTCATCGCTGTCGCTTACGTGTTCATCTGTGGGTCTTCGCGAGGACGAGGGATCCCATCTTAGTTCGGATGAAAGGGAACAGCTGACTGAACTCCTGAATATCCATGAGGATATTTTTGCTCCAGGGGGAGAACCTACTCAGTTCGCCATGCATCGCATCGATACGGGGGATGCAGCACCCGTCGCAAGTCCGCCTTATAGAGTTTCTCCCGGAAAAAAAGAAATTATAAGGAATGAAATCGATAAAATGTTGGAAGAGGGTATTATTGAGGAGGCTGATTCAGAATGGGCCTCTCCAGTGGTCCTGGTGCCGAAGAAAAACGGCGAAGTGAGGTTTTGCGTGGACTATCGCAAACTGAACAGCGTCACTCGGACTGATAAGTACCCGCTTCCAATAATTGATGAGTTGCTACAAAGTACGAAGCCGAACTGCGTCATGTCGACGATAGATTTGAAGGCTGGATATTGGCAAACGATGGTAGCACCGGAAGATCGTCATAAAACGGCTTTTACAACACCATTCGGAACGTTCCATTTTCTACGCATGCCGTTCGGGCTTAAGAACGCTGGTGCGACGTTCCAGAGGATGATAGACCGTATGAGATCTGGTCTGAAGGATGTGTGTGTTCTTGCGTACCTCGATGACCTTCTGGTCATTTCGCCAAATCTAGATCAGCATCTGAAGGATCTACAGCAAGTTTTCGACCGACTTCGTACATTCAACTTAAAAGCAAACAGGAAAAAGTGTGTTTTCGCAAGAGAAAGAGTAACATACCTGGGACACGTCGTTTCATCGAAAGGTATTGAACCTGACCCTTCTAAAGTTGAAGCTGTGATGAGTATGAAATCTCCGACAAACCTAAAAGAACTGAAAACGTTTCTGCAGACCTGCGCGTGGTTTCGGAAATTTATAGCGCAGTTTTCTGATGTGGCACGTTCGTTGACGGATCTTACGAAGAAGGATCGACGTTGGAAATGGGGGGAGGATGAGCAAAGAGCCTTTGAAGAGCTAAAGTTGCGGCTCTCCATCAGCCCCATTCTTCAACAGCCAAATTTCGAAGAGCCGTTTGTCCTGCGGACAGACGCCAGCGGATACGCCTTAGGAGCCGTGTTGATGCAAGGCACGACTCCCGCTGAAGAGAGGCCTATCGAATACGCCAGCCGTCTTTTGACGTCAGCCGAACGGAATTATCATACCACCGAGCGTGAAGCTTTGGCGGTGGTCTGGGCTTTAGAAAAGTTTCGAGGATATATTGAGGGAGCACGTGTGGCCGTGGCTACCGATCATCAACCATTGAAGTGGCTTCTTTCACTGAAGACGCCCAGTGGTCGGTTGGCACGTTGGGCTATGAAAATCCAATCGTTTGACCTGGACATAGGTTACACTCCCGGACGTATCAATGTGGTAGCAGATACGCTGAGTCGCCCGGTCCACGACATCACTGAGGACGTTGACACCAGTCCTTGCAGTTTATGCCCTGTAGTCGTTGATTTACCGCAGCGGAACCCGGAAGACGTTCGTGACGCCCAGCTCAATGATCCTGAAGTCAGTAAAATTATATCCGATTTTGAAAATGTCAATGACCCTCAAGCAGCTGTTCGCTGGACTGATAGAGGATATTATCTTTCTCAAGGTGTTTTGTATCGCTGTGATCCGGATGGAGAGTCCGAAGAACCCCAACTAGTGGTGCCAGATGCATTACGGGCTGAGCTAATGAAAGAGCTTCACGACGCGCCCACTGCTGGACACCTGGGTTTAGAGCGAACACTAAGGAAGATTAGGGAGAGATATTATTTTAAGAACATGAGGTCTTATGTGGCTCAATATCTCAAGTCCTGTGACGCATGTCAATTGTATAAAGCCACCAATTTAAAACCAGCTGGTCTGCTCCAGACCCCAGTACTCCAGCAGAGATTCGAGGTGCTGGCTATGGACCTATTCGGACCGCTTCCTGAAGGGGATAACGGAGAGAAATGGATTCTTCTTGTTGAAGACACCGCGAGTCGTTGGGTAGAGCTGTTTGCTTTGTCGGATGCGACAGCAGAATCTTGCGCCAAAGTACTCATTGAAGAAGTATTTCTTCGTTTTGGTTTGCCGCGTCGTGTGATCTCTGACAATGGTAGTCAATTTGTTTCAGCTGTAATGCAGAAAGCTATGTTGGTGTTTGGGATCCAGCAATCATTGATTCCCGTATACCACCCAGAAGCGAATCCTGCGGAGCGTAAGAATCGCGAACTCAAACAGCTGTTGGCTATACTAGTTGGCTCTGAACATCGACGATGGCCAACCGTGCTAGCGACAGTACGGTTTGCGCTCAACAGCGCCTACAACGAAGGAACTGGCAAGTCCGCAGCTTACCTAACGTTTGCTCGTGAGTTACGATCGCCTCTGTCCGTGGACACGGATTTGCGAGCGATCGTACAGCAACAAAATTTCGTCCCCCAGATAACCCCTTATCTAACAGAGTTCGTTCACGTCCTTCAAGATGTCAGGCAGCGTATCGAGCAACAGCAGGATGCTCGCAAGAAGGATGGTGATCGACACCGGCGTGATGTTGCGCCATTTAGTGAAGGAGACTTAGTTCTCGTGGAGACCCACCTTCCTAGTAACGCGTCTAAAGGTTTCACAAGTAAATTCGCACCGAGACGAGAAGGTCCCTATCGTGTCTCACAGGTCGTTAGTCCGACCTCTTTTGTTGTCGTTGATAGTACGGGGGTAGTTAAAGGGAAGTACCATCAGAGCGCCCTTACTCCATATGTTGGCACATCTCCGACAGTTATTCATCAGCGCCGTCGTGGCAGACCAGCCAAGTCCAAGTCGGGACGTACTTCTGACTTGGAGGGGGAGGTTATAGCGCCTAGTGCCAGCGCGGTTCCCCGACCCCTCGCTCCGCTCGTCTGTCGGCGCTCGGCGCGTCTGTGCGAGCGCAACACTGCGCGCGCCGGGACGACCGGCAGTTTGTAAAAAGCCGCAGTCACGCACGCACGCGCCGCGCGCATATTCTTAATTATTTTTTGTTTGATGTTTCTATGTTCTTGTTCGTCCTACCTAACACTACTTTCTTTCGTGCACTATAATATATAATCAATGTATGTTATGTATGAATGTTGAATACTTTAATTCATCTAAAAATTCTAAATGATAGCTAATTTAGACCAGCTTGGCTGAACTGGTTTTCCTCGAAAGGACCGACCCCAATTCAAATTGAATTGAAGCCGCTTAGCTTAAGTGGTGCTCATCATTAACATTGTCGTTTTTGCATATGATTCTAAGGAGTAAGAACGTCTCAATTAGTAAATTATTCGGTCGTAAGTAACATACCGTTATTCTGTAAGTCGGCTCCCCACAGCGCGTCACAAAGCTTCCATACTTCCAGACAATACGCGCCTGACACTCCAAACTGTAAATACAAAACAACTATAAATAAATAAATAAAAACCGGTCAAGTGCGAGTCGAACTCGTACGCCGAGGGTTCCGTACCTAGCCATGGTGCCAATTAAGCTAATCCGCTTAATTGTATGAGCGCCCATACAACTCGGAGGACAATTTTAATTGGCGTCAACTATGTATGTATCGGAACACCCTTTAATTTTCAACTTTTTTAACTTTTTGGAATTTTTTCTTTATTTGTGCTATAAGACCTTGCTTTTTGCCAAATTTCGTTATTCTAGGTCAACGGGAACTACCATTTAGGTTTACGACCCAAAACCTCTAGGGTACTTCCGGTTGACCTAGAATTGTCAATTTTGGTTACAAGCAAGGTCTTCTAGCACAAGTAAAGGAAAAATTCCGAAAAATAAAAAAAGTTGATAATTAAGGTAAGTTTTGGTACTCACAAGTTTTCACGAAAACCTAAATTTGCCTATATCTTTTTATTGTGTTGACTCAGGACCTTGATTTTTATAGTCACAATAGGGACTATAGACCTTAGTATATGGTATAAATTTCAACTTGCTAGCTTTACCCGTTCCTGAGATAATCGATGGTGACACACGGACAGACAGACGGACAGACAGACAGACAGACAGACAGACAGACAGACAGACAGACAGACAGACGGACAAGAAAGTGACCTTATAAGGGTTCCTTTTTTTACCTTTTAAGGTACGGAACCCTAATAATAAGCGGCTAAATTAAAAATTATAAAAAAACCGACTTCAATATTATTATAAGTTGAGCAATTTTCTGCACTCTCGAGGTGCATTTCTGTTCATAACTCCGAAGATCCTCGACAGATCCCCACCAAATTATGACACCAATCGGAAAGTATGCCCTTTCAAATAACAAATGAATTTGAAGTCGGTTTTTTTTTAATTTTCAAAATAGCCACTTGTTTTGTGAAACAATCAAGTTCTTAAAGGATCGGTATGTGGAAACGATAAATGGTCCATAGCTAAGTTTTTTTCTGTAATTTAGTCTGTAAGTACTGTTTGTTTTCCCAAGAAACAAAAATAAACAAATACATACCGGCTGTGTGAACTCCGCGTGCGTCTCTGCATCTCTAATGATCTGTTGCAGCGCGGCGTATCTCTCCCTGGGCGAGGAGACTAGCTGTAGACGCGGGGATGCGCCCCCTTCGATAAATGTCGAGTACTCGAACAGACTCTCCAGGTGACGGGATAGGACCTCCTGTAGAACATAGTATAATAATCCTACTAATATTATAAAGGCAAAAGTCCGTGTGTGTGTGTGAATGTTTGTTGCCACGTATCTCCATAACTACTGAACCGATTTGGCTGAAATTTGAAACGTAGATAGATAATGACCGGGCATAGGACATGGGCTACTTTTTATCCCGAAAAAATGAATGGTTCCCGTGGGATAAATAAAATAGCAGCCCACGCGGGCGAAGCCGCGGGCGTCAACTAGTAATATAATGATAATATCTGGGCGACAGAGTTTGCTCGGCAAATAGAGAAAAATTATAAAAGAAAACTTACAAAAAAATTATCTTCCATTGGCTGAGATTAGAACTCGCAGCCTTCGGATGGAAGGCGGACACCCTATCCATTCAGCCACTGTAGTCTCAACAAATTGAGTGAAATTACGAATTGCATTGCTGGTATATTTTTGCGTGATAAATGCCGAGAAAACGAATATTCCCAGATAATTATGAGACCTAGTTAGATCGATTTTTCGCCCACGTAAACCTCCGTACCACAAATTTTATCGAAATCGTTAGAGCCGTTTTCGAGAACGCAAAAGCTTTTCTCGGAAATACAGTCGTGATATTACTTTTTCGGAAAAAAATAGACCAGTCGTTACCTGTACGTTGTACCGTGAGTCCGGTCGGCCAAGCGCGAGTCGGGCCACCACCGGCTCCGACCAGTCGTCCTCGCCGCGCCCCGACACGTACTGGGACAGGTCACTCAGATCACCATCTATATTAACATAATTAAATCACACTAATATTATAAATGCGAAAGTTTGGATGTTTGTTTGTTCCGCTATAACTCGACAACCACAGAACCGATTCGGCTGAAATTTGAAACATAGATAGATAATGACCGGACATAGGCTACTTTTTATCCGAGTAACACGGAAGCTAGTGGTATAGTGTCGTGCAAACTTTATGGCGGCTGAAGTGCTTGGCAGATTCGACTTTGCTCAGGTACAGTCAACGCAATAGAATATCGCACGCTAGCCGACAGACAAGTAACGCCTATCATAACCATTCCGCGTCACTCAGCGCCAGACAGTGACAGAGTTATGCGTTACAAAGAGAGGATTTGTCTAGGTCAGTTTAGGTGAACATTGCAGGCAATAAGCGCTTACGCGAGCTGAATTGTATTTTGTTGCGTGATAGCTAGAGTCGCTATTTAAATGTTTTCGCGTTGTTTAAGTCAGGCTTCTGTACTTATAGATCGAGCGAGCGAAGCGAGCGAAGATCTTAGTAATAAGTTGGGCGATTTTGCTTTGTATGTTTGTATGTTTGTATGTATGTTTCACGAATTGTTGTTCGCGCATAACTGTCGAACCGTTCATCCAATCTGCATGAAACTTGGTAGGTCAATAGGTTGTGGTAAGGAAATTTACGGTGGAGCATATGAGTTTAATCGATGAAGGGGTTGCAGGGGTATGCCATAAGCTCGAACCGCAAATGTGCAAAAAGTAACGGGGGACGAGCTAAACACGCATTGGTGCATTCAAATCTCCCGCCTAATCATCCCGCACACCATTGGTTCATAATCTTACAATACGCACACAATTATGAAATGGGCGTGGTTACTGCGTGTTACGCAGTGTTTAGACGCACACTATGATAAATCTCTAGTGACGGGCATTCGATGAATGAACGATGAATGAATGAATGAAATTAGCGTTTTTTAAAGCGTCTGTGTAGGTAATACTATTTTCATAGTCTGCCTTTTTTATCCGACTATGGCGAAGCCCAAAAGGTATGTGTTTGACCTGTGGACATATGTACATACCCAAAAGGTATGTATGTCCACTCATAACTACTCAACGGCTCAACCGATTTTGATAAATGATACGTCATTAGATTCGTATTGATGACATGAGTGTCACTGAGCACATAATTACAATTATTTAAAAAAATCAAAATGGCAGATTTAATTGTTTAAAAAAAATCAGTGATACGAATCACACAAAACTCAAAATAAAGACCACATGATGTATGCTTAAAATCCTTTAATTCACTCTGGAACACTGTCAGATAGAAAATACCTACCCTCAGTTTGATTCACTCGGACTGAAAATAAAAAACCGGTCAAGTGCGAGTCGAACTCGTGCGCCAAGGATTCCGTAACTGTACCGCCATTATACTGCCATAGTATTTGTATCATTTTTATTGGTAGCTAAGTGATATTTGGGCAAATTTAGATTTTTGCGAAAACTTGTAAATACCATTTACCTTAATTTTCAACATTTTTTATTTTTTATTTTTTTTGTGCTGTAATATTTTTGTAACCTTGCTGATGGTATCATAATAATACAAAATTGAAACATGGGCAAATAATGTTTCAATTTTAGATTTTTATATCGCTATAATGTAGGTACCTAATCTAAAAGAAATTAATTTTTAAAAACGTTAGTAGGCGGCCGAGACTTAGAAACGACAAAAAAACATTTTGACTTGTTAACAATATAACGATGAACTCCGGCTGCATTCACGAAAACGTGTGTAGAAGCACGATCGGCCTAAGCGTTCGTTTCGATAACACGTAAAATTATCGTCCGTAAACCGACTTTACAGACAGCCATTTTTTTTCATATTATTGACTTTTCTTATAGATCTCGTAAAAATAAACATTTTTTTACAGTATAATTTTTTTTGTCCGACTTGTAGTTTTAGAGAAAATCGATGATTGATGTGCGAGTGACTTAGTTAATTTAATTAATTTCTCGAAAACTAACAGTCCAATAAAAAAATGTTTCTTACAAAAAACCTTTGTTTTTGTTCATACTTTAAATTAAGATCGAGAAAAAGGTATGTTAATAGAATAACAGCTATGTCAAAATTTTATTAAGTGTTTGCCTTGTAAATGCACCAGTGCCTACTAATCGCTGCACAGCCTTTTAAACACCCCGACCGATATCGTTTAAATTTCAATTACTTTTGTACAATAGGTAATATACATCGCGTTTTGAAATAATTTTATGTTTATTCTATCATTCATTCGGTCAATTTCATTCAACTTGTCCCCGCACTACGCCTCAAGAAATAGTCGCCAATCTGTCAAAACTAGTAGTTCATCTAAATCAAAATTACACAAAATTGCAAACACAAATGACAAAAATAGCACTTATAATGTGATAGGAAATACCGTGTCCCCGTAAGTTTGTTGTCGCTGATCGCCTTTTACACAAAAATACTGCACAATTCACCATATTGACGGAGCTCTACTCGCGACACGAAACGTCAACATGATGGCTGTGGATGCGAGTGAAGTACTTTTATTTAACGTGTATGGCCGAGGGGCCTGGATGGTCACAGAGGGGTAAGCCTATATGAGAATATCGATGCCATCTCCATTCTATAAGCTCGAAGAGGGGTTGTGAAGATATTGGGTTCCCAAGGGGGCAAAAAATTATGAAAGTTACACAAATATTTGAGTGGGGTGTCATACGAAAGGGTTTATTTTGTACATTCCAAAATGGTTTTTATTTTTAATCTGGGATGTATAGTTTTTGAAATACGACCAAAGAACAAAAACTACGAAACCAGAGCTGCAAGAGCTCCCGTTTCATAGAGTTTCGATGTCTTTGTAGCTCATTGACTGGTCGGTCTTAAAAAGAGAGTGGCATCGTTGCGGTTTGGTTTGCAATGATTTTAGATGCTACTTGATTTATTTTCATGATAAAAAAATTTTTGATAAAGAATGAAAATAATTGGGGTAAAAAAAGTTAAGTAAACAAATATATTGAGTGGGGTGTCAAATGAAAGGTCTTTATTTGTACATTCCAAAATAGTTATTATTTTTATTCTAGGACGTATCTATACTTTTAGAAATACGACGAGAATTCATAAATATGAAATAAATGAAAAATTAGACACGACATTATGTATTGCATGCATGCTAGTATTTTTTACTATGAAGAGCTAGCGCAATAGGCATACTCGGCAGTAGTAGCACTTGAAATTATAGGGGTAGTCAGAAGAAAGTCCAAATGTAAGCCATCTACGGTGCGCGAGATCTCAGTTCGGGGCGAACTACTAGTTTATTTTGTGGTACAGTAACTCGACTAGATGGAGCATGATCAGTGAAAATGAGACTCAATGTCCGTGGTGCAGACTATGCCACACGTCCTTGTGTGTCCATCATGTCCCAACACCTGCACGATGGAAGACCTCATGACTGGTTTCAATAATGCCGTGGATGTAGCCACCTATTGGTCCAAATGGCTCTAAAATTGTAGATACATCAACTCGATAGAAGAATGTGGTATAGTTAACTTACTGGTGGGCAGGTCGGCCAGCGTGTGGTGCGTGGATGCGAACACGATGGTCCCCCGCGGTCCGAACCCCGCGCGGCTGTGGCGCGCGCGACTCACGGACATGTCCGCGATACAAGCCGCGCCTAGCCGACCTGCAACACAACACCTATGTTAGGAAACGTACCCATACCATACAATCTATATCTATATCTATACTAATTATATAAAGCGGAAGAGTTTTTTGTTTGAACGCGCTAATCTCAGGAACTACAAGTCCGATTTGAAAAATACTTTCTGTATTTGATAGCTAACCTCTTGAGGAAGGTTATAGGCTACTTTTCATCATCATCATCATCATCAACACCATATACCATCACTACGGGGGCAACGCCGCGAGGGCGCTGCTAGTAGAAAATAATACTAAGTATAGAATGGCCACTGTCGTTTCATTGCATGTTAGGTTTCACCAGTCTGTACAGTAGGCGCATTCTGTAAACTCACTTCGAACGTCGCAGAGCTGAATCCGCTGTGAGATTTCAAATTTCGTATTCGAAATTTCAATCTTACTACAAACACTTACAATACATTCTTGCGTATTTGGTGGGCTCGGTCACTGGAGTGAATTCGAAGTGAGTCTAGTACAGAATAACTTTGCAGTACACCTTACAACAACAGCAACAGTTTAGCATGTTAATACATACCGGCTATGGTGTGTTTGAAGGGTGGTATTTTCCTGTGATATCTTAACACGATGGTGTGTGGTTGCACTATAAGTGGTTTCATTTGTACCTCTGTAACAAACGCACACAGTTTATAACAATTCTTTTCAAAATAGTAAGTAGGAATAGTAAGTTCGTATGAGCCAGTGGCCAAATCTGGAGACGGAGTTTTTAGGCCGCCTAAAACATATATGCTCACGAGTCCGAAAACGACCCAAATTTACTTGGTCAGCTCTGACGCCTCTTAGATTAAAACTATGAGATAAAATTAAAAAAAAATTTAGACCTAATTCTTGCTGGGCATATATGGGCTAAAGGCCTCCGTCATGGCTTAAAGACTTAAAAGCCGGAAGCCGACAATTTACCGTGCCCTCCGAAGCACGGAAGCGCTCAGCACGTAATGCCACTTGCGGTCACCCATCCAAATTGTCAATCAACGATCAATTAAGAACGTCCAAGCAAGCTACGCTACGAGCGCTTCCATTAAAACTGCAAACTGTTTGTTAAATAGGCTATTTGTCAATATGAAAATTAATGAATTTATTTATTGAAAATTGGTTTTAAAATCCATAATCTATGCGAAATTATGGATTTTAAAAGCAATTTGCACTAAAATACAAAAAAATATTTTCACCAAAAAAACCTTACTTATTTGTTTTGAGATTGGAACCTCCTCCTTTTTTTGAAAAAATCAAAATCAAATATCATTTCTTCAGTAGGACCGTTATGACCACTTTGAAACGTCTTAAGAGCTAGGTGATTCTACTCCTGTTCTTTCGCGACCAACACCGTGAAGAATCAGGGCAACTAACACGGTATGGGGCCTAGCTTTCTTTTCGGTGATCCATCCGCTTAAAATCTAAATAGTCAAGTTCCAGTGTGGAGCCAAGTGAAGTCGGTTAAGAAGGTAATTGACGTGATAAATACCGGGCTGACTGTTATATTACCTTCAGTGTTGTGTGTCTTGGCGACCTCCATGCTGTCCTGTTCTACAAGCCTCGGTATGTATTGCGCGTGTTCGGACACGCTCGGCGCCGACAGCGGCACCAACTGATCACCAGTCGACACAGACACGTCGTCCTCTATATCTGATCATACAAAACAACTATTACATTACAAAATATATGAAAACTCCAGTGGATTCAGAGTTGACGAATGATAGAGGTGAGTGAAAGAGAAAAACATGTTGTGCCGACCCCACTTAGCGTGGGATAAGGGCAGGAGAATGATGATGATGATGAAAACTCCCGATGTAACATTTCTATCACTGGCTGAACAGACTTCATGAAACATAGCTAAGAACACTCGACAGTCTCCTTTCAAACAAAAAAATAATGTCCAATTTGGTACATATATCTGATTACTAATAAATACCCCTCCCCCCGTAACTATTCTGACAAGTAGACAGTAGGGACATTGAACTATGATTCTAATTAATTACTATAAATTAATTTTATCCCATCTTTCTTTATTCTTTAATTATCAAAATAGGGCCCACTTAGAAAAATAGACATTAAAATAGTAATGTAAAAATGTAGGTAAAATTTATTTTGATTTTAGGAATAGGTTACCACTGAACTTAGGAATTTAGAAATATATTTTTAGAAAAAAATATAGGACACGTTCAGAAAATATCGAAATATTTCAAGTAGGCCATTTTGTTTTGAAGAGTATATTTACATGCCAGTTAGGTAGAATATATAACTAACCGTATATAAGATCTGATTGTTAGTTATATTCTGTCAACTAAAGTAATGTTATCTCATTCACCTGGTTCAGCATAGAGCGATGCCTTCATAAGTTGTACATGCGCGCTCTGTCGATGCTCCAAGCGCGCCAGCTCACTCGTAGGACTCTTCACACAAAACGCTGCAACAAACATTATTATTAGACATTATTTAACACACGGGAATTACTCACGTAAAAATATATTGTCGATTTAGATATCGACAATGTTTCGATTCATCCGGAGAATCTTCATCTGGGTAAAGAGGGAGTTGCGTACAACTCACGAAAGTTTTGAAAGTGAAACATTATTATTATTGACGACGCCTGTGGCGCAGTGGGTGATTTGGACTTGTTTCTTCTTTATTGAAGTCGGTTAAAAAGCCAATGTTTTGTTTTTCTTTGTTTGAATATACCCACATCTATTATCCTGGTACAAGCTGTGCGACTCCATGTTTTCTTCTGTCGTGTCCATTTCAAAGGCTGCAAATAAAACATTTCATTTTACTAAATATTATTAAAGCTGTAGTAATTTTGTGTTAATCCACACTTAGGTAATATTTCATGAAGTCTTAACAAAATTTTCGATTACTACGGGATTCGAACCCGCATTGATACAAGCGATCCCCCTCAAGCCGGGGTGCCTTTACCAACTCGGCCACGGTACCAATTCAAAATCACCGATGACAAAAAAATCTATAAAATTATCGAATAGCTCACAAAAATTCAGGAGAATTGGTTGGGAAATGCGACCTGCGGAGCTAAAAAGGTCGTTATTCCAGAACCGCATTAAAGGAATTGAACTATTGCCATCTCTTTTCATTGACTGAGAGTGAAAAGAGACGGCATTATAGTTCATTTCATATTGCGAATCTGCAATAGCGGCCTTTTTAGCTCCGCTGTAGATAAGAACATACAGACAGACATCCGAACAAACAAAAGCATTTTTGTCCAAGCTGAAGCAGAGACGCTTCGCTCGCTCGGTCAAAAATACTTTTTTAAATAATATAATACCTTTAGAGGCGCCACTGAGAAGGTTGATGGAGCTCTGTTGCATGGCGAATATGCTGTCCTCTGACGAGATTAGGCCTCCGCCGGAGAGCCCTAGGCCGCCTAGGCCCGTCGACGGCGCCACCAGCGGCTTCTGTACTGCGAAGTACAGAATACTCACAGTCACATTACTTTTATTAATCACTTTGAATTATTTTAAAGCGCCCTCGTGTCGTAACTTGCTTAGACGCTCTTGATCATAGTTTCTCAACCTTATTTTGCCCACCGCTCACTTTAAAACATATTTTAATCTAGAGCCTCCCTCCTTATCTTACTTTTTATTTTTCTTACCATCTGTCGCGAATTTTAAATAGATTTTGGATCACAGTGGTTATTACTTCTTTAACTGCTGGTAAATCTTCCACAATAGTATGTGGTTTTCCTGTTTAAATTTTACCTTTACTTTAGTACCTATGTGATTAGAGTGTATTTTTTTGCCTTTTTTAGACTATATTTTCACCCCCTCTGCGTCATCTCAATGCCCCCTAATTTTTTCTGGGTCTTCTACTGCCTCCCTGAAAGTCTCAAACGCCCACAAGGGGGCGTTATCACCCACGTTGAGAACCTATGCTCTTGATCGTTGAAGTTAAGCGATGTTCTAAATTCTAAGCGGTCACAATTTGGATGGGTGACCACAAGTGACATTAATAGCAGAGCGCTTTGGAGAACACGTTAAATAGTCGGTCCCGGCTTTTAAGTCGTTAAGCCATGATGGAGGCCTTCAGGCGGCCTAGAATCCCAGTTATCGTAGCTAGCTCTAGGGCCAAGCAAAGACGTCGTCAATACGAGTGGAGCTGACTCAGCCGAGGGTTTCTTCACGATGTTTTCTTTCAAAGTCCAAGATTGTCCAACTAACTTGTCTCAAACTGTCAAAACGATCTCGGTATCTTTTGTCGCGTTCGGCCTCATTGAGATGAGAGTGACAGAGCTACTTGCGTGGTCACTGAACTGTCATATTTGACACTGAGATCGATTTTGGTCTCTATCAAAGATAGACAATCAGGGGGCTAATGTCTATCAAATGGTTTGTATCACTGGGATATTATTTAAACCTCTATGTTTAAAAATGATTGGGATTTTCATTTTTTTATTACTTATTTAAAAATCATGCAACGAAAATGAGACTAAAATTTATTTGTAACACAATATTATTATCATTTGTACGTAAAATGAATTATGTAATTAGCTATGAATTAATAGCTGAATTTACTAAAACTTATCAATAGGTAGGTATTTATATTTTAATGTATTTTGTATTTGATACTTAATAATTGTTCATACAATATTCTTTTAAATTGGAACAAGAGTGTAACAGGAACCTAGATAAATACTGCCTTAATCTAAATCTAAATAATAACATAAATGGATAAAAATATGCTTAAATTGTAAATGATTTTGAAATATAAATAATTTATTTGCGTGAAGTATGGTAGAAAAAGTTCTTAAAATAAAAAAAATATAAGTAGCACATACTCCGTGGTACAAAGACCTACATTACATTACATTTAGTATTAGGTTTGTATGTAAATGTGTGTGTCGCAGGCCCCTAGACGCCTAGTCTGCTCGGTACTACTTACAACTAGGCGCCGCGTTCTTCTGTAGAGTCTGCGTGACGAGCTGTCGTTTGAGTACATCGGGAGTTGGATCGTCCTCCTCGTCGGAGTCCGTCAGACCGTATTTACTGAAGTGCTCCACCTGAGGGGAAACAAATAGTATTAGGCTGGTTTTACTGTCACGCGTACCGTCCTGATAGGCGAGTGAGCTTTATTACAATGAAATAAGGATACCGATTGTTTAGCAAATATGGCCACGCTGATTGCTCTCGTCAGTGCTGAACAATCGGTATCCTTATTTCATTGTGATAAACATCACTAGCCTATCAGCGCCGACGATACCAGTAAAACCAGCCTTACAACTTGACAAAGTCCTGTAGCCTAGATCATTGTTCCGCAAACTTTTTGTGTTCCAGGTATAAGTCGCGTCACGTAAAAAGAATGCTGGAAGAAAATGGATGAAACCTCCTATTTTGAAGTCGGTTAAAAACTAAGGCTTATCTTGGATACAAGTTTAAAGTTGAACATTGGTTAAACAACGACCTGTCTTTATTTGTAGATAGTGACGAATAGACAGGACGTTGTTTAACCAGTGTTCAACTTTAAACATCTTTCATAAGTGAGGGGGAAAGTGTAGAGTTCAAGGTATCAGTGCACTCACCCGGAAGACCCAGCTGCCGGTCTGTGGTCTGTACTCTATGAACTTGGTGTCGTGTATCAGTGTACTCACCCGAAAGACCCAGCTGCCGGTCTGTGGTCTGTACTCTATGAACTTGGTGTCGTGTATCTGTGTACTCACCCGAAAGACCCAGCTGCCGGTCTGTGGTCTGTACTCTATGAACTTGGTGTCGTGTATCTGTGTACTCACCCGAAAGACCCAGCTGCCGGTCTGTGGTCTGTACTCTATGAACTTGGTGTCGTGTATCTGTGTACTCACCCGGAAGACCCAGCTGCCGGTCTGTGGTCTGTACTCTATGAACTTGGTGTCGTGTATCTGTGTACTCACCCGAAAGACCCAGCTGCCGGTCTGTGGTCTGTACTCTATGAACTTGGTGTCGTGTATCTGTGTACTCACCCGGAAGACCCAGCTGCCGGTCTGTGGTCTGTACTCTATGAACTTGGTGTCGTGTATCTGTGTACTCACCCGGAAGACCCAGCTGCCGGTCTGTGGTCTGTACTCTATGAACTTGGTGTCGTGTATCTGTGTACTCACCCGGAAGACCCAGCTGCCGGTCTGTGGTCTGTACTCTATGAACTTGGTGTCGTGTATCTGTGTACTCACCCGAAAGACCCAGCTGCCGGTCTGTGGTCTGTACTCTATGAACTTGGTGTCGTGTATCTGTGTACTCACCCGAAAGACCCAGCTGCCGGTCTGTGGTCTGTACTCTATGAACTTGGTGTCGTGCTTGTCGCACACGCGACGCAACTTAGCTTCGTACTCCATCTTCAATAATCTGGCGGGAAGAACATTATTATCGACACTGTAGCGACATCTACCCGTCGCTTGATCAACTACATAGACATGCTACGCACTACGAGCTTCAGAAAAGATGGCGACACAGCATCATATGTCTAGATCGCGCAAGCAATTTTTTCGGGAGCGATCGACATCTACAGGGTGAATTTTTGAGACGGGGCAGTAAGGGCAGCTACCTTAACAGTTGTAGCTACAGGAAAACGTTCTTAGGAGACTATCCTTAACTTTTGAAGATATTTCAACCTGCATTTACAGATTTTGAAAAAAATTTACAGTCAGCGAGAAAATGCTCAATTTACACAAAAACTTTTTTGATTCCAATCGATCTTGTTTCATCTAAGGATTAAAAGGCTCTATTGGACCAACTGAGGTTAGAGTACTAGAAAAGTCAGAAATCTCGAAAAACTTTGACTAAACATTTCGTAAGAAATGATTTTGTCATTTGTTATCATTTTACATCATTTGTCGAAATATCTTCAAAAGTTAGAGTCAAGTCTCCTAAGAAAGTTTTCCTGTAGCTACAACAGTTAAGGTAGCTGCCCTTACTGCCCCATCTCAAAAATTCAACCTGTACATTGCTTCCTGACTTATAGATCATCTAGTAAAGACGTAAAGGCCTAAGTCTTAGCATTGTAGATAAGTAACTTGGCTACAGAACATGTTGTGACTATACTAAAAATATGACCTTGCATGCTATGTATGTAACTTACACAATGTTTTGAGCAAATAAATAAATAAATATTGCTGGACATTTCACACAGCATCATGTAGCCCCAAGCTAAGCAGAGCTTGTGTTATGGCAACCACATGACTGATATACTACTTAAATACATTTTTTTTGTAAATACATACATAATATGCATAGAAAACACCCAGACCCGAGACAAATATTTGCAGATCATACAAACATTTGTCCCGCGGCGGGGATCGAACCCGCAACCTCCTGCGTCACAGGCGGGCCTTCACCCACTGCGCCACAGAGGTCGTCAATAAATTTTTAATTATAAATAAATTATCTTTATCTTTACAGAGTGAGATGTCCCGTCCCGTTACCTGTCCGGATCGTCGATGGGTCGCCTCTCGGTCTTGTCCCTCGGCCACACGCGGTCCAACGTGACCACGGCTCGTCGGTTAAGGCCCTGCCCCACCGGCGGCTTGTCTAGATCTTCCGGGTACACTATCACTTCTTTGTTCAGGAAATGCACTGAAAAAGTTTATTAAAATAGTATCTATTTTTTTTAAACTTCTTGCTACTGGTAGTTAGAATTTTTAATACTTCAAAAATCTCCTTTGAAGATGTCTTTCTAAGGGGGTAGTCAGAGGTATGTCCAAATACATACTGGTACATACTGTTCGACGCATCGAACACCTTAGCAAGCAATTTCGGCTAAGTAGGTCGCACGAGTCGCATCGCGCGGTTTACCTAACCAGTGCACATTCGGACAGCGATCGGTCCGCACTCATATCAGCATTTATCATAAATCATTAGCGTAAAGTAAAGTTCTTGAATACATCGTTTTATCTTTCAAGTTCGTATCAATCCAGCATCCCACCCCTACCGCGTACGGTTCCGTACATTCTGGTCCTCCGAGCCGGATCGAAGTTTTCGCGTGGTGAGAACTTTTGCCAAAGAAAGTTCTTCGGTCAAGCCAGCAGCCGTGGATTGCAGTGTCCTTTAGCTTACCAGTGAGCCAACGGGGTGAATTAGCAACGATCTGTGCTGGGGAGCTACCCGCACCAGATCATCATCAGTGAGCAAGCCGCTCGCGACTTCAGCAACAGCCAGCAATACTGCCGTGGGAAGCTACCCGCTCCACATCATCAGTAGTGAGTGAATCGCTCACGCATCAGCATCAGCAACCGTAGTCGTGGGGAGCTACCCGCGACTCACCAGCAGCAGCGAGCCTCAGCTCGCGTCCTCAGCAGCGAGCCTCAGCTCGCGTCCTCAGCAGCGAGCCTCAGCTCGCGTCCTCAGCAGCGAGCCTCAGCTCGCGTCCTCAGCAGCGAGCCTCAGCTCGCGTCCTCAGCAGCGAGCCTCAGCTCGCGGCTTCAGCAGCGAGCCTCAGCTCGCGTCCTCAGCAGCGAGCCTCAGCTCGCGTCCTCAGCAGCGAGCCTCAGCTCGCGTCCTCAGCAGCGAGCCTCAGCTCGCGTCCTCAGCAGCGAGCCTCAGCTCGCGTCCTCAGCAGCGAGCCTCAGCTCGCGTCCTCAGCAGCGAGCCTCAGCTCGCGGCTTCAGCAGCGAGCCTCAGCTCGCGTCCTCAGCAGCGAGCCTCAGCTCGCGTCCTCAGCAGCGAGCCTCAGCTCGCGTCCTCAGCAGCGAGCCTCAGCTCGCGTCCTCAGCAGCGAGCCTCAGCTCGCGGCTTCAGCAGCGAGCCTCAGCTCGCGTCCTCAGCAGCGAGCCTCAGCTCGCGTCCTCAGCAGCGAGCCTCAGCTCGCGTCCTCAGCAGCGAGCCTCAGCTCGCGTCCTCAGCAGCGAGCCTCAGCTCGCGTCCTCAGCAGCGAGCCTCAGCTCGCGTCCTCAGCAGCGAGCCTCAGCTCGCGTCCTCAGCAGCGAGCCTCAGCTCGCGTCCTCAGCAGCGAGCCTCAGCTCGCGTCCTCAGCAGCGAGCCTCAGCTCGCGGCTTCAGCAGCATCAGCCAGCACTGCGGTGGGGAGCAACCTACGCAGAATCCATCAGCATCAGCCGTAGGCCAAGCGGCTTTCAAGTAAGAGCGTTCTATTGTCAATAAGACTTACATCAGCATAATGGAATCTCTTTATCAACGTCAATCTGAGCTAGGAGAGATCATCGATAAACTTCTGATTAATTTTAAAAAGGAAGGTAAAGAGCGTAGGACTATTGAGTCTTGTCAGAAGAAGTTAGACCTTTTAGAAGCGTATTGGAGAGAGTATGAAAATAATCATCAAAAACTTCGTCCGTATGAAACTACAAATCATCCGTACTTTGTAAATTCTGAGTTTGAGCGTGTTAAAGAGATTTATTTATCAGCGGATAGATTGATTGGGGAAAGCTATGAAGAATTACGCCTAAGAGGTAAACAGCAGCCATTCTCCAAGCTTAGAGAAACTCGTCAACAAGATGAAGCAGGACCGTCGGCCGGAGAGCGCCAGCCGCGGCCCAGAGCTCCAGCAACCCCCTCCGCAGTGGCGAGAGGAACAAATAGCAAGCTAGACGACATGCTACGTAAGCAGTCCGTCAATTTTAAAGCCTTCGTTAGAGCAGTTGAAAGCATCGACATCGAGTCATTCCGTGAGAAGTGGGAGTTTGAAGACGCCCTGCGACTCTTACAAACTCGCTGGACGTTGGTAGATAATTCTCATTGGGAAATCATGGTTGAGTTGGATGAAGATGAAGCGTACGAATCTAACTACAATAAGCACGAACGTACGTACAGCAACATGAGAAAAGCCCTTAGCTCAAAAATGTGGTCTACATCGTACCGCGACAAGTCGACTCCTCAAATGGACCTACCAGTCTTCACAGGAAACTTTTATCAATGGGTTTCATTTAAAGATCTGTTCGACGAAGCGATCCACAACAATCCAGCCCTATCAAACGCTCAGAAAATGCAGTTCTTGAAGAGCAAAGTAAAAGGTGAAGCGGAGCGTTTGATTCAGCATCTCCCGATTAGCGCCGAGAACTACAGCATCTGTTGGGAAATCTTAAATCATCGATTCAACAATAAAAAACAAATCTTCACGTCACACGTTAGCATGTTCCTGAACCTTCCAAACATACAGCACCAGTCGTACATAGCCATCAAACGACTTCATGATGTCACGCTAGAGAGTCTCTACGCCATCAAGAAACTCGGCGTCAATACAGATACTTGGGACCCTCTACTCGTGCACCTTTTAGCACAAAAATTGGATAATGAGTCCTATTCAGAATACATTGAGTCGCTGAAAAATTCACGGGAGCTACCGGTTTTACAGGACTTCATAAATTTTCTAGAGAACAAATTCACGACTCTAGAATCAGCGCGTCGACGTCAGGATGCTACTTCAAAATCGCAGTCGTCCCAGCAGCCATCCCATCAGCAAGCAACATCATTTCATCCAAATAAAAGAAGTAATTTCAGAACAAACATCGATTGGAAAAATAGCACGAAAAATGAAATGACGAAATCCATGCACGTGTCAGCAGCGTCAGCAAGTAGGTGTCCTCATTGTTTCGGCGAGCATAACTTACTTTATTGCAAAAAATTCAACGATTCTCCGAATGATATTAAATTAAAAATTGTTAAACAATTGAATTTGTGCATAAATTGCATTTACGATCACAATGGATTTAAATGCTATTCAACAAAAAGATGTCGTAAATGTTTTGAAAATCATCATACTGTATTGCATGATTGTTTTAATTATCAGCAAAAATCAAACAACACGTCCGGCGGTATTACGAAACGTAGAAATATGAATTACAATCATCAGCAGCAGCAACGGGAGGATGTCGCAAATAGCATCGGCGTGCACGCATCCCAGCATGAAAGAACAACAACATCGGAGATTTTATTACAAACAGCATTAGTTAAAGTGACAGCAGCGGATAATACACAGCATGTCTTGCGAGCCCTAATCGACCAGGGCTCACAAGTCTCAGTAATTAGCGAAAGAGCAGCACAGCAATTGGGATTGAAGCGTGAGCAATGCAAGGGAGTTATTGTTGGAGTAGGAGAGCAGGAAAATAACTGTAAAGGAAAGCTGAAAATCACTTGTCAATCAACTTATGTCGATTATAAGTTTAACACGGAGGTTTTAATCATGAAAAACGTCATCAAAAACTTGCCTAACAAAACTTTCGATAAACCATCTTGGCAACATATAGCACTACTCTACTTAGCAGATCCGGATTATAACATCAGCCGCCCTGTGGATCTTCTACTAGGGGCGGACGTCTATTCTATCATCATTTTAGAGGGATTAATCCGAGGTGAATGTCAAACGGAGCCTCTAGCTCAGCATACCAAGCTAGGATGGTTACTATGCGGAAGTGTCCAGACGTCATTCCATTGCAACGTAATTTTGAACGACGTCGAGAATTTACAACAATTTTGGCAAATAGAGGACATACAAGAGCAAAACGAGATGTCCATTGAAGATCAAGAGTGTGTAGATTTTTATAAAGCAACTACGAAGCGTTTAGAAAGCGGTCGTTATGAAGTGAGATTACCCATGAAGCAGCAATTGAAAGAAAAGTTGGGTGCCTCGAAAGAGATAGCTATAGCACAATTTAAAAATCTAGAGCGAAAATTTAGCAGGCAAGAAAATCTAGCAAAGCAATACAAGCAATTTATTTCCGAGTACGAGCAAATGAAGCATATGAAAGAAGCAATACCTAGCAGCAAGCAGAGGCCTGAAATCGAATGCTTTCTACCTCAACATGCGGTTCAAAGAGCCGAATCAAGCACAACAAAGCTACGTGTAGTTTTTAACGCGTCTGCCAAAACCACTTCCGGCTACAGTCTAAATGACCTTATGTATAAAGGTCCCAACCTGCAACAAGATCTACAGGGAATCATACTGAAGTGGAGGCAGTATTGTTACGCATACACGGCCGATATTGAGAAATGTTATCGTATGATTTTAGTTAATGAAATAGACCAATACTTGCAGCAAATCGTATGGAGAGAAAGTCCAGACATGGCCATCAAAACGTACCTACTATCAACAATTTCATACGGATCAAAATCGGCACCATTTTTAGCATTAATGACTCTTCATCAGTTAGCAGAAGACGAGCAGCATAATTTCCCCTACGCAGCACAAAGCATCCGAGAGCAGTTCTACATGGACGATTGGGTATCAGGATCCCATAGCATAGAAGAGGGAAAGAAACGTATAGCAGAAGTAAATGCATGTCTTAGCAGCGGAGGATTTACTTTACGAAAGTGGTCCTCGAATGATAAACAATTATTAAAAACTCTCGAGCAATCTAAAGAAAAAACATTGTTTACATTCAAAACTGAAAACTCATCAAAAACATTGGGAATACAATGGAATTGCACCGAGGACGAATTCACATTTCAAAGCAATCTAACAAGCTCAGAGACTACAAAACTAACCAAAAGAATGCTTTTATCCGAAATTTCAAAAATATTTGACCCTTTAGGTTGGTTAGCGCCCTTAACAACAAAAATGAAATTGTTATTTCAAAAACTCTGGCAAATTTCGGAAATGCAGTGGAATGATGAAGTTCCGACAAACATCCAAGAAGAGTGGATTCTCCTAAAGCAAGATCTGGAGTGCATCAGCCAGGTCAAAATACCTCGGTGGTTGCAAAGCAAGCTGGGAGACGTCATTGAACTACACGGGTTCTGTGACGCATCCATCAAAGCGTACGCGTGTGTAGTTTACGCTAGAATAAAAAATGGTAACGCAACTTCAGTAGTGCTAGTCGCAGCAAAAACCCGCCTAGTACCCAACAGCAAGGTCGTATCGTTACCGAGACTGGAATTATGCGCAGCCGATCTTTTAGCGAAATTAATGACAAAGATTGTCAACTGCATTAAAAGCTTTGAAATCGAAGTTTACGGTTGGAGTGATTCGAAAGTAGCTCTCAGCTGGATACAAGGCTCTCCCGAGCGATGGAAGCCGTTTATAGCCAATCGTGTCAAGAAAATAATCAGCTCAATGCCATCAGCTGTGTGGCATTACGTAAACACGAAGGAAAATCCAGCCGATTCAGCGAGCAGAGGATTGACAACAAGCCAGCTTATGGAATTTTCATTGTGGTGGAAAGGGCCCACATGGCTATCGTCCAATGAATTCAATCCTAAAAAGATAGAAGCGGAGTTTAAAACTGATGAGGAAGTGAAAAAACAAGTGAACGTGGTTCAAACCAGCGTCACAGATTGCAGCATAATAGATAATTTATTAAATCGATTTAGCTCGTTTATAAAAATAACAAGAATATTAGCATGGATACGACGGGCATTGACTCCGAGCCGTAAACCGAGATATCTCACATTGCAAGAGCTTAGAACAGCGAAATTAATCATAATAAAACACATTCAGCGCAAGGAATTTCATGAAGATATTGAACATTTATTACATCACGACAAACTAAAAGCAAATAGCAAAATATTAAGCCTAAATCCAAGAGTAGATCAAGCTGGAATTTTAAGGGTTGGAGGGCGTCTAAAGAACGCTAACATCAGCTCCGATATGAAGTATCCGATCATCGTTCCATACAACAGCCGGTTAACAGAACTTCTTATCCAGCAAGCACATGAACTTACGTTCCATGGTGGAGCCCGACTTACCTTATCCTTACTGAGGCAACAGTACTGGATAGTTAAAGGTAATCGAGCAGTGAAAAAGCAGCTTCAGCGATGTGTGACATGCAAAAAACAAGAACCCAGGAAACTAGACCAGATCATGGGTGACCTACCTGATTACAGAATAAACCCAGCTCCAGCATTTTACCACACTGGAGTAGATTTCACGGGATTTATTCGAGTGAAAGCCAATAAAGGTAGGGGCATAAAAACATCAAAAGGGTATATAGCGCTATTCATTTGCATGGTCACAAAGGCAGTTCATCTAGAGCTAGTCTCTAACTTGAGTAGTGCCTCATTTTTAGCAGCGTTACGAAGAATGGCGGCACGCAGAGGAGCGCCAAAGCATATCTACTCGGACAATGGGACTAACTTTGTAGGGGCGAATAAAATCCTGCAGGAAGAGTTTCAACAGCTAGAGAGAGTTTTCGGTGATTCATTCTACAAGGAGATCGCAGAAATGAATATAGAATGGCACTGGAACTGTCCTTCTTGGCCTAGTGCAGGAGGGATTTGGGAACGATCAATTAGAAGTTTGAAACAGCATCTCAAGAGGGTAGTAGGTGATCAAGCCCTGACCTTCGAAGAGTACATCACCGTGTTAGCCCAAATAGAAGCAAATCTCAACTCGAGGCCATTGTGTCCAATATCAGACGACATCGATGATATAGATTTTCTAACTCCAGCACACTTCCTAACTAGCAGAGCAGGTCTGTCGGTCATAGAAACTCCAGATGACGGCAGGACCAGGTGGCACTTGGCAAATAAAATTGTCCAAGATATATGGAAAAGGTGGAAGACCGAATATCTTAGCCAATTATCAGTGCGCAGCAAATGGTTAAAAGCTAAAAGAAATATCGAGATCGGGGATATGGTTACTATTCACGACGACAACCATTTGGCGGGAAAGTTTCCGGTCGGAAGAGTTGTAGAAGTTCATAAAGGAAACGACGGACTAATTAGGGTAGTAACCTTAAAAACTAAAAATGGGTATATAAAGCGTCCGATAATAAAATTATCTATTTTACCTGTAGAGCAAGCAAAGCAAGATGAAAAGCAAGTTCAACAAAGCAAGAAAGCGGAAAAGGAGAATAGCAAGCAATCAACAGCGACAGCAAGAAAGCAAGTAGGCATAAGAAGATGTCCGAAATTCGTTAATATAGCGTTAGCATTAATCTTCTTTATGAGCGTCATAGGGTCCAGCGAAGCATCTTACAACTTTACACAATTTTCCAGCAATCAATCGGTACACTTTGACCCAATTGGCAAAATGCATTTAATTCGTGATCAATGGAAAATCGTCGTTTACTACAATATGCAACCTTATTGGCAAGCAAATAAAGCAGTAAATACGTTCACAAAGCACTTAGAGCAAACATGTGATAAGGTGAAGGAACCGAGTCATTGTCATATGATTTTATTGCAAATACAGCATGAATACAGCGAGCTTGAGTACGGCAATCAGCTGTTACTGAATCAGCATTTCAGCGCGAGGTCAAGAACACGGCGTGGCCTTATCAATGCAGTCGGCTCCGTGGCAAATACATTGTTCGGAGTATTAGACGAAAGCTTCGCAGAAAAGTATAAACATGACATTGAACTTGTAAACAGCAATCAAAGACATTTATTACAGCTATGGAAAAATCAGACCTCAGTTGTGGAGGCTGAATATAACATATTAAAGCGAACAGAAAAGATCATTGAAACCCAGCATAAATTATTAAATAAGCATCTGAATTACATAGATCAAGCTACCAAGAATATACAGAAGGAACTTGAAAGTATGTCCATTCTACAAGAATTTTCGTTAGCAGCGATAGCTACCACAAACATGATACAGAATTTAAGGCGTGTCCAGGATACATTAATGGACACCATGACAGATATTTATCATGGAAAGATAAACTTACATCTTTTGACTCCGAAACAACTTAGCGAAGAACTACAAATCGTTTCGAGTCAAATATCAAATGAGCTTACGTTACCTATCGATAGCATACAGTCCACATTATATCAAATCTACAAGCTATTGAAGATAAAAGCAAGAATGACAACAGATTATTTTATATTTGAGATCACACTACCATTAATTAGCAGAGATAATTTCCAGTTGTATCACTTATTACTGGCCACAGCACATCTTCAGCTCTTATTAAAATTACGGATGATATCCGGCTGGGGATGGATAACGGTCAACTGACTATACTAACGCTGCTTGACTTTAGCAGCGCATTTAATAACGTCGATTTTGATATTCTCGCTGGAACTTTGCGCTCGATTAACATATCTCCAACGGCTGTTGATTGGTTTCGTAGTTACCTGTATGGACGCCGGCAACGTATTCGTGTTGAGAACACATTCTCGACCTGGTGTCCCCTAACCGCCGGCGTTCCTCAGGGCGGCGTTTTATCTCCTCTTCTTTTTGCAATCTTCATAAATTCGATATCTAATAATATTTCTTCTTCCTACCACCTGTATGCTGACGACCTTCAAATATACACACATGCTACCATTGACAATCTAAATCAAGCCATCGATACCATTAATAATGACCTACAATCTATTCTCGAATGGAGCAGGTCATTCGGCCTTGGGGTAAATCCGGCGAAAACGCAAGTCACACTAATCGGAAGTTACAAGATGCTCCCTAAGGTTGACTGGTCTTGCCTTCATCAAATTGTTTTCGATGGCACAGTCATTCCCTTTAGCAAGACAGTCAAAAATTTAGGCTTAATTATGGACAGCACATTGTCTTGGGGTCCGCACATTACTGAAATGAGCAGGAGAATGTTTGCTTCGGCTGCCTCAATGAGAAGACTTCGCAATTTTCTGCCTACTGCCACTAAGGTTGCGCTTGCTCAATCTCTCTTACTTCCAATCTTAGGCTACGCCGACGTTAGTTTTCCAGACCTTACAGTAGAGCAACTTGATAAGCTTGAGCGCCTTCAAAATGTTTGCATCCGCTTCATATTTGGTCTGCGCAAATACGATCACATTTCGGAATTTCGTGCTAGACTCAAGTGGTTGCCTATCCGCCTTCGCCGGGATGCTCACATCTTAAGTCTCCTTTACAAAATTTTATTTACTCCTTCTGCTCCACCATATCTAAAACAATGTTTTGAGTTCCTGTTTACTGCCAATCCCCGTAACTTGCGTTCCTCCTCTACTCTTCAGTTGAAAACTCCTGTCCATAACACCCGCTTCTTTGGTGATTCGTTTACGGTACGAGCTGTTTCATTGTGGAATGACTTGCCTGTCTCCATCAGGAAAGCTAAATCCTTGCCTATTTTCAAAAACGAGGTCTACAAACATTATTTAGCAGCTTCTTTAGGTTAAATAGCATTGCTTTATAGCTGTACATGTATATATATTTATATATTAATATTTAGGTGTAGGTATTTAAATGTAGGTATATAATAATATGTCTTTAAATGTAGGTTCATAAATGGTCTTTTGATTTGTTTCATCTGTTGGTTTATTGTATCTTTTTTTTTCTCCTATTAATTTATGATACTTAATGTCTTTTATTTCAATAATTGTTCGTAGGTATTTATTGAAGCACCACCTCCTTTCACATTCATTTTTATTCCAGTCCATCCAAAGGTTGCCTGGAAGAAATCGCTTTGAGCGATAAGGCCGCCCATTGTGCCACCGTGTATTAGTATCTAAGTTCTCTAGTTTAAGTCTGTAATAATGTTGGTGTAACAATAAAGAATTATCTATCTATCTATCTATCTACCTATACCAACTCAAATCAATACCAACATGATCAGCGTCAAAACTGTGGCAGAGTACGTGGCCATCAACTTGAGAAGAGACTCCTACTTAACAGCGAGCAACGATGACCTTAAGAGCTGCGAGTACCAAGATGAAGTTTACCTGTGTCAGCTGCAAGGTCCAATCAATCATTTAGATACTGAAGAAAGATTTTGTGAAACAAAAAATATGGGAGCCTGTGATTTTAATAAGCAAAGCTGCAAAAATAGGTGGATTCAACTGCATGACCCATCTGTTTATTTTTATTACGTATGTGATTCATACTCTTTGAGAATCATATGTGACGAAGAAATCCGAGACTACCGAGTCAGCAAAGCCGGGCTCATTCAACTCTCTAAAGAATGCATAGCGAAGGGACATGACCTAACTCTATATTCGTATCAGCAGAAAAATACGCTCAATCTCAAACCAGACATAGTACCTTATAGCATAGCTCCATTACGTCACCCTTTGGTCAATATTACGCTTCCTCCTTTTAACTTTGATGACGACAGCGCTCAGCTCAACAACTCACTACAGCATCTCGGTGAAGAAATCACCGCAATGAAGGAAGCAGCTCAACAGGATCAGCTCGTCAATCTTAGTACACATGATATCCACCACTACGTGATCTCATATGTGCTACTAGCAGCAGCCGTCGCAGCGTTCCTGTTCCTCCTGTGGAGGCGAGGCAGACGAGCAGCCAGCTCGTCCGTTCCCGCCCCGCCAGTCGAAACGCCAATCAGCAGCGTGAGTGTGAGTGTAAGTGCCGGTAATTTGCCCGGGCCCGAGCCAGAGCAACGTGTGAGTGCGCGAGAGCAACCTTTGCCCGAGCAAGGAGAAGACGGACAGGCGACCAAACGGTGGTCTAGTTTGCGTAATTGGCGTCCCAAAAAAGACAGTTCGACTTCGCCCATCAACAAAAGACAATCAGTTTTTAGCATAGATGACGAATAGCGTTTTTACTATTTAGCAACTCGATTTAACGTACGAGTATAATTTTAAGTTCATCTAGCATTGTTCTAACAAGCATTTAAGATAAGCAAAAACTGGTTCATCTATGTACTTACTAACCCCTATAACTGTAGCATCTCATTTCATCTCATCTCCTCCCCTCGGGAGCATGTTCGACGCATCGAACACCTTAGCAAGCAATTTCGGCTAAGTAGGTCGCACGAGTCGCATCGCGCGGTTTACCTAACCAGTGCACATTCGGACAGCGATCGGTCCGCACTCATATCAGCATTTATCATAAATCATTAGCGTAAAGTAAAGTTCTTGAATACATCGTTTTATCTTTCAAGTTCGTATCAATCCAGCATCCCACCCCTACCGCGTACGGTTCCGTACACATACATTATGGGAATAGAACATAGACTTTTTATCCCGGAAAAATGCACTGTTCACATGGTATAAAAAATCCGCAGTCAATATTTTCTCCTTGGGGCACCGGACGGTATACTAAACAACCCAATTTAAAAAATATAAGCAGAAACAAAACATGTTTTTACATTTGGTCGAAATTGCCTATTCTCCTTTCATAGACCACTTTTTTCCCCTCAATATTGTCAAAAGACATGGATGAGAACGGCACAGGGTCGACTAAAGTGTCGTTTGAGGGAGGAGGCTTATACCCAGCAGTGGGCTATTATTTGAGCTGCCAATGATGATGACGATTGTCAATAGACAATATGACTTACCCAGAGCATCGATGTCCAGTCCGGCGACGTCTATCTCTGAGTCAAAGTAGACGTTACCGTAGTTGGTGCGACCGATCGTCAGGTGGGGGACCTTGCACGACCCGTCCGGGCGCATGTAGCCTGGTAGACAACAAACAATAATAAATTTACATAAAAACATTGCTAAGATTACATAGGACAAATTATAAAATAAATAAATACTCAGGTCAAATAATTTACAATGAACCCCGCACTAGGGGCCTGCAATTGATTGATTGGCCGAGGGGACATCGACTTTCTAAAAATTGATATACGCATTAACTACTCAAGGAACTACTCAAGGAAATCCATCAACGTCATAAGAGTACAGTATAATAATGCATACCGGGCTCTTATGAGGCTACCGAGATACTGCAGTGCGTCAAACATGTTCGCCGAGGCGGGGGTGTCGGACTTTTTTGCAATAATAAGAACGCGAATAGCGGCCTTTTGGAACCGTCTAGCTAGGGCGATCCAACAATACCATCCTAAAGGCTGTCTTTGGTTATCTACCCAATCCAATCTTCAAACACTGGATTTCTGTTCACTTGAACAGAAATAAGAAATAATCTAGCGATTACTTACGACATAGTGTGTATATACCTACATACTTACCTACGTAATATTAAGTATAAGCTATTGTGCCTATAACTTTAATTTTGTTTAATTTTAATTTTAGTTTAATATATTGTGCTATGGTGTGCTATGGGTAGTAACATTTTTTCATGTTCATGCCTGAAATAAACAAATTTTTATTTTTTTTTATTTTTTATTAACAGGAGCTCTAAACGGTGAAGGATAACATCGTGAGGAAACCCTTGGCTTAGTCAGCCCCACACGTATTGAGCATGTCTTTCCTGTGGATATGGCCGGTTAAGCTGAGAGGATGGTGTAGGTACTACAAGCCTACTCTCAACATTATCCCAGGCACTACAGAGTCCCTTTAAGTGTAGGCAAAGATTGCCTCCTGACACTATAAATCATATAGTCATGGATGTAAAGGCCTAAGTTTTGTTATACTTACTTGTCATCTCCTCTAGCGTAGGTATGGTGTAATATCCAGGTCGCGTGCACTTAACACCGGCGGGGTGAGGCGGCAACTCACGGGGCAACGCTGGCTCCTCGTCCGATACTGTTCAATACAATATACATTACACAGTGTTACACTTCTTCCAATGGATCTAGGCATTCGTGAAGTTAGCCGTTTCGATGCGCAGTGTAACTTTTTCATACAACATTTTCTACTGCGCAGCGAAAAGCCTTCAGGAATGCCTAGATCCATTGTGACAACTGTACACATAAATGAGGTATAAAGTGCTATTATAAGAATAACCTAAGGATAATTTTTAAAATTTTAAACCATACGTAGTTTTATTATTTAATTGAAAATGAAGTCTTATCAAAATTTTCGATTCAGACGGGATTCGAACCCGCATTGACGAGCAATCCTCCTCAAGCCGGAGTGCCATAACCAACTCGGTTACGGAAACCATATGCGTCTGGTCCAAAATCTTGATAAGCTCATATTTCTGACAATTCGAATTCCGTCGGAATCGACAATTTTGATAAGACTATTAATTTTAAATAAAATAAATGATCTTATCAAGATTTTTAAGATTTTCGAGCCGAATTCATAGGATTCCGCGGCCGAGTTGGCTATGGCACTCCAGCTTAAGGAGAAGCGGTTTAATCAATGCGGGTTCGAATCCCGTCGGAATCGAAGATTTTGATAAGAATTTTCATTTTCAATGAAATAATACAGATTGAACACTTAAAAAAAATGTGATATCCAGTTAATAGTAATGTGATAGTAACCAGAAATCCCGCTGATCTGTTCCGTTATCGTGCGGGCGTGTTCGCTCCACTGCAAGTGTTTCAACTGTGGCCGCAGCTTTGTTCTATCTGGTACGAATCAGAATAGTAGGGATGTAGGAAGCAGGATAGAGTAAATAAAGTGAAATTAATTATGAAGAACTAGCTTCCAATGTGGCTTCGCTCGCGTGGTACTCGGATAAAAAGTAGCCTATGTCTTATTCCCGGTCATTATCTATATTTTAAATTTCAGCCAAATCAGTTCAGTGGTCGTTGAGTTATGCTTATGGAGGAACAAACATACATAGAGTCCGAGCCACCACTGAAGTCTTACAGCAAAAGCTTGTTTTATTTTCAATTATCCTCTTCTATTCAAGGTCCTTCAGTTGTCAGAACGTACAAACTTGCTTTAATTATTATTGTTCAAGCCATAATAGACAATTTGTAAATTCTTGCATAATCGTAGTTCTGCGATAGCAGGGCCGCGTCTATCGGACTTCAGTGGTGGCGCGTACTGTACATCCATCCATCCAAACTTTTATAATATTAGTGTGATATTGTATGAATAACTCACCGGAGAGTGTGTCCGTGGTCTGTGGTTGTGGTCTCACTCCTAGTTCCCGCACCGAGTTCTCAGCCGACTCTACCTTACTGGATAACGGCTTGCGGAGGGTCTTAGTCGTCAGCCTGGCGACAACAATCAATATTTAGTGCTGGACATTTTACCATTTAATAATTTGTTATCGGTATACACCATTACAAAATACCTAAATTTTGCTGTAATAGACTCCAATGCGAGTAAATGTGGCCCTGCTGTAAAGGCTAGATTGCACCAGTCTTGCCGCGACCGCGGCTGGTGCAATCCAGTCGAAACGTCGGGTATATTATATATATATATATATATATAGTATATAGGTAAATTACGTGATAAATACCCGGATACATATGTATTCATAATGTGTTCTAATCGTGAAAGTTTAAAATAGATCCATGTAATTTGTGAACCAATACTTACTTACTCACTTACTCCATTAGCTCAGGGACCCAAAGTGAGTCTTGGCCTCCGAAACGAGAATTCGCCACTTCTTTCTGTGCTTTGCTGCCTCTAGCCAGTTGTCGTGTGAACCAATAAACATTTCATTTCATTTCACATAGCACCAACTAACTCCAAAATAAGCAGAGCTTGTGTTATGGGAACTACATGACTGTATACCTTTTCTTTTTGTGAATACATACATATTATACATAGAAAACACCCAGACCCGAGACAAATATTTGCAGAACATACAAACATTTGCCTCGCGGCTCGGAAGCTAGTTTAATAATACCACGGATCAAATAAGTATAATGATAATTATTATTACGGAATTTTATCGCGTACCTTTTATTTATTTTGTTTCCCGACGTTTCGAACACGTTGCAGCGTTCGTGGTCACAGGATGACCAATAAATGAATGATGATAAATAAGTATAATACGTACCAACTGGATCGCCTTTCGGAGACCTCGCTTTGAATATCCTTATCTGCAATAAAAAACCCAATACATTCTCAACAATACAGGACTTTTGAGAAGTCATGTTTTCGTTTTGTTTCAATTTCCAACACAACGTGTTTCTTCGAATGTTAATGTGTAATAATGGTGAATTATTTTTTGAATTCTAATCTCAAGATACCAGTCAGATATAACTAAAATGTGTTATGTATATAGTCGTATTGCTCATTATACGGACTAAAATTGAAGGAAAAAATGTCATTTTTCCTTCAATTTTGATTATTTTTGATATGTTTTATGTCAAAATTGAAGGAAAAATTACACTTTTTCCTTCAATTTTAGTCCGTATAATGAGCAATACTACTATAGTATAATGTACTAACCTATGTTCGGGTAGAGTCGTGGCGTGGGCTCGTCTGCTATAGCGGGCTCCTTCTCGCTCCACGAACGCTTAGAGCTGTTCAGCCAACTGGCCTGACGCTCCGAGCTTAAATCTACATCTGTGGAAAACATTTACAATTCATAAAACAAGCAAATTAAGGCCCTACCCTGCAGGCTTAAAAAGGTCGCTATTGCAGAATCGCATTAAAGGAATTGAACTATTGCCGTTTCTTTTCATTGACTAAGGGTGAAAAGAAACGGCATTATAGTTCATTTCAAATTGTGATTCAGCTTTAGCGACCTTTTTAGGTCCGCTGAGCTAAACACTGTATTTTTGTGTCTATTCCCTCGATAAATAAAGTAAGTGGAAAGTAACTGAAAAGCCAACATGTCTCTAACATTTTATCTTCTAATTCCCCGTTTAGTATTTTTATTTAACGTCATATTTGCTTCATAATAAATCAAAGAAAAAAAACCATAAGTACTAAAAATAAGATAAATCTTCATCTTCTAAAGTTGATGTTATTTGTTTTTGGATTGCATCATTGGATAGGTCATTTATTTATTGACATAACGTCCGATCACTTTTTCGGTTGATTGTTATAGTGATAAGAAATCTCCAAAAGTCTGCATTTTTGTCGTGTTTCGGAGCGAGCAGCTGTCGTAAGCGCCGCAGCCGAACGCATTCTAAATTCATCTTTATTTTAACGAAGCTAAGACAAATATTTGAAGTTGCATTCATCGATGTGCAAATTTTAGCTCGGGGTGGCGTATTAATAAAAACGTTTTAAAATAAGAGGGCCTTACTTATGAAAGCTGTTTAAAGTGAAACACTGGTTAAACAACGTCCTGTCTTTATTTGTGGATAGTGACAAACAGAGACAGGACGTTGTTCAACCAGTGTTCAACTTTAAACATCTTTCATAAGTAAGGGGGAGAATGTTTAGTTAATGACTTACTGTTGTTGTTAGGGAAGTCAATGTTCCGTTTGACTCTCTCCGCCTCTTCTGGATGTCTCTCTGTGTTGTTCTCTTTGTCCGCGGGCAAGTTTCCATTCACCTCTCTCTCCTTCTCTTTGTCGTTCTCCTCTTGCGATCTGTCACAAACACGTTTCAATAAGCTTCAAAGACAATAGCAGGCTCAATGCAATGACTGAATATTAATTTGAACTAATTTTAGTTTAAAAAACTATAAAGTATTTCATTATTCTTTTTTATTCAATTATTGTTTAATGTTATCTGACCTTGATAAGTGTGTAGTTTCAATTGAATTCGACCTTTTGAAATGGGTCAAAATTACGTTCAAAGATTCCGTTAACCTAGCCAGATACAAAGTGAAGCTACTAAAAACGTGTTATAGCCGACAAAGTGACAATTGGACACAAAAATACATACGAATACTAGCAAATAGTAAAAGAAAGTTGCGCTAATGTTATGTATGTGTGTGATTGTGAGTGTGTATTCAGTTCAGATATTGCAAGTCTCATCTATATCTATACCAATCTATAAAACGGAAGAGTTTGTTTGTTTGAACGCGTTAATCTCAGGAACTACCAGTCGGATTTGAAAAAAATATTTCTGCATGTGATAGCTAAACTCTCGAGGAAGGTTAAGGCTACTTTTCATCATCATCACCATATAACATCACCACGGGAGCAACGCCGCGAGGGCGCTGCTAGTAAAAGATACGGTTACGCGTTAAAAGCTTGTTTTGTAATATACTCTAGCAAAAACTTTACCTGTATGAGTGTGCCGTGTTGTTGTCTAGTGAGTCGTTGTGTGCGTCGTTCCTCTGGTTGGGTCGCAGCACGAGCCGCTTGCGACTCGGCTTCAGACTCAACTTGTCCTCCAGACTCGCGTCCGACTCCTCCAGACCCTCGAATAGGGACTTCTGCAAATAAAATTAACACACTTTATCACACTATCCTATTCCTACTAATTCCTACTAATATTATAAAGACGAAAGTCCGTGTGTGTGAATGTTTGTTGCCACGTATCTCCATAACTACTAAACCGATTTTAATGAAATTTGGAATGTAGATAGATAATAACCGGGAATAGGACATAGGCTACTTTTTATCCCGAAAAAATGCAAGGTTCCCGTGGGATAAAAAAAATAGTAATGCACGCGGGCGAAGCCGCGGGCGTCCGCTAGTCACATTATAAATGCGAAAGTTTGAATGTGTGTTTATTCCTCTGTAATCAATGGATCTAGGAATCCGTGAAGTTAGCCGTTTCCTTACGCAGTAGAGAATTTTGTACGAAAAAGCTACACTGCGCAACGAAACGGCTAACTTCACGAATGCCTAGCCAGATCCTATGTGAGTGGTGTGCTATTTTGTGGTACTGTTAAGTTTGTAGATGTCGATTTAGAATGTATATGTAAGCGTCTTCGTGCTTCGGAGGGCACGTTATATTGTCGGTCCCGGCTTTGTAAGTCGTTAAGCCATGACGGAGGCTTTTAGGCGGCCTAGAAACATCGTCACCAGAGTTGGCCATTTACTCATACGAACTTACTTACTTACTTTAGCATGTATTCTACTTTTTTGACTGAAATTTCTTCTGTTTGAAACATTTTCTGCTGTATGTTAATGTTATAGATACCTTATCGTGTGTGGCAGCTCTGGGTCTCAGCGAGAGTCTGAGGGCGGGCGGGGAGGTGACGCGGTATGCGCCGCCCGCCCGGGCCAGCACCGCCGCCTGGGCGGACGGATTCGTGGGCTTTAGCACGTCCTCCGCTGTTGTTGCTGGAATATAAACTTAGGCCTTTACAACTTTACTAGATGATTTATACAGTGTCAGGAGGCAATCTTTGCCTATAGGGACACTGTAGTGCCTGGGACGATGTTGAGATGGAGTAGGCTTGTAGCACCTACACCATCCTCTCAGCTTAGCCGGACATATCCACAGGAAAGACATGCTCAATACGTGTTGGGCTGACTTAGCCGCGGGTTTCCTCACGATGTTTTCCTTAACCGTCTGTGTATTATGTGTCAAAAAAATGATTTTTTTCTAGTACTTACAAGAGTCGGGTAAGAGGTCCTTGAAGAGCGGTGAGTCTCCGTAGGGGCGCGCGGCGAGCGCTAGGATCTGTTCGTGAACGTTACCCCCGGCTGACGAACCAGACAGGCTGAAACAAACAGACACATTCACCTTTACATATTTATGTTTATTATAGACTAGCCTCCGCCTGCGGCGTTGCCCGCGAGGTACCAACATCGTCGGTCCAATGCACAAGTCGCCAAACTAGCATTTTGGCGTTTTCACTTTTTGATGGGCATATTATTGGTTAGGCCAAAAACGCAATGTGGTAAGGTTTCACAGCTGTAGCATAAAAAATGACAAAGATATCACCAATTTCTTTTTCAGCTATCTACTCAAAATTTATTTTTTACTATTGTCAACTGTTTTTGTTTTTATTAACATTTCAGCAATTCGTTATATACTGTCCTAGAGACCTTTCCCTAAAGTAATTTTATTGTCATGATTTAAATACAGTTAATAATTAAAAAATTGTACGTACATGTTATTTTTTGATGGGATTTATTATCAGTAGTATAGACAAGTAAGAAGTGAAGATCTACTTACTTGGGCATAGCGCTGTTGTTAGCCTGCATTCCCATCCCGAGCGAGCCTAGAGAAGAGTTGTTGCCGAACATACCGCCGCCGAGCCCGCTGTCCAAACCTGAACATACAACATGTGTTTACACAATATAATAGTATCCTACTACAATCACACTCTGATGCGATTAATTTTCACACTTTACACTACATTATTCACATTAATCTTATAAATGCGAAAGTTTGGATGGTTGTATGTTTGTTCCTATAACTCGACAACATTTGAAAGTTTGTGAGGATGTATGGATGTTTGTTACTCTTTCACGCAAAAAAAAAACAGCTATTAAATAGTCTTAACTAGCTTCCGCCCGCAGCTTTGCACGCGTGGTACCTACACGGATAATAAGTAGCCTATGTGTTATTCCAGGTCATAAACTATGTATATTCCAAGTTTCAGCCAAATCAGTTTAGTAGTTTCTGCGTGAAAGAGTAACAAACATCAATGCATGCTCAAAAACTTTCGCATTTATAATATTAGTAGGATAGGATAGGATTCGCTCCGATTCCTAGCGAGTCTCGTACATTAATTAGACCACGCTTACGATAAAAAAAAACACAATTTTGGTCGTTTCAGGTCAAGTTTAGCTCATACATGCATACATAGAAGATAGGCACCAGTTACCTGTTCGGAAAGTGTTGGCAGGTTGTTGTGGGAACATCCCTCCGCCCAGCGTACCGAAACCGGTGCCGGCCGGCTTGTTCTGACCGAACGCACTCGCGCCCAGACCCGTGTTCAAACCTACACACAACAATATAACATTCATGAGAAAATTCTACTTTTACAACCGTCACGCGAAGCAGAAAAGAGCTGATATAATAATAATAATTGACCGAGCGAGCGAATGTATGTTTTCCTCTACAGGCCGCATTCTTCAACCATTTCTTATGAAATTTTGTGAGCAGGTTTGATAATGTTTTAGTTTTTTGTCGTCGTGGGATTTTTGAGAGGTTGTAACTTTAAGTTGGTCTCATAAAACTTCTGAATATCTGATGAGGATCTTTAGCGTGCTGAGCAGAATAGATCCTCAAAATGCAGTTTGCTCACTTTTAGATTTCTACGAACCAGCTTCTCATAACAAAACTAGAGAATTATGAGTATTTATTGTTTTAAGCTATACAAAGATAGAGTCGCGAGGTCTACAGCTCACAGAGCCGCTAGTATAGTGAGTGTACCGAGCGTGGGTTGCGCTTGTCCGAATCCGAAGCTGGGTTGCGTGGAGGGCGGCTTGCCGAAGCCAGGCGCGCCGCCGAACAATCCACCGGAGGCTGACGTGTTGGTGCCGAAACCACCCGCCATAGAACCCACACCTGGACAAACAATACAAACAATTATAATATAACTAGTGAACACAGACAGGGTTGGTCGATGATCTACGCTACGGGGTTGAAATAGTAGATTGTTGCACGAGGGTTGAAAGTAACCTATTGAGGCACGAGATGGTTTGGCGCCTGAGCGTAGCGAGGGCGCTAATAGTTCGAGTGCCTTAATAGGCCTTTCACCCGAGGTAAACACTCTGCTTTTCATTTCGAATATTAGGAAAGTAAATAAAAACCTGATTAGCTCATTTTATAAAAATCTCTGCTCTCGATCGACAAAACAGATAAAAATCGAATTAGTGCTTTAAAAAAATATTGGCTGGTAGTTTGCCACTGAAAAAAAAAAAAAAAGACGCCCGCCTTTTTTTTTTTTTTCAGCCAGTACCTTTTTTTTTTTTCATTGAAGATGGTAAATATTTCAAGCTCAAAATCTTGTTTAAATAATAATAATTTAGTGAAAAGTAATTATTAATAACAATAGTCATGTAATAAAATTGTTGAAAATATTTTTTACAGCAATTCTCAATAAAAAGGTAAAAGAGAAATGTCAAATATTACTTTTGCTGTGTAAAAAGTTTCAACATGACTCAATAGAAATGTCAAAATAGAATGTTTTTTTTTTAATTTGACAGCAGGGAAAATTGCTTCCCAGGGCGGAAAAGTGCTACTTTCATCCCTCTGTTCAGGTAACTTCAAGCGTACTTTCCGTGTATGAGTAATGAAAAGAACATTATAGCAGAATCACAATAGGAATTGCAATATATGCCGTTCTCGGTCTTTGAAAAAAGAGGACATATTATAGTGCAATTTCTATTGTGATTCTGCTATAACGGCCTTTATGTCCCCACTGCTAAAATTGAATTGGTAAGATTTGTTACAATTCTAACTACCGAATTCTCTAAGAACAATTCAGGTAATAGCTTAAACAAGCAAATATTCTTAATTTGAACAAAATAGACCCCACACCTAAGAAGACAATAGTTAGTCCATCTATAGTCGGAATCTATAATAATTTAAAGATGTAAAAGTGACAATAATACTTCATGACACCCAGACACAAAACAAAAATCTATGTTCATCACACAAACTTTTGTCCTAAGTGGGCATCGAACCCACGACCTACAGCGCAGAAGACAGAACTACTACAAACTGAGCTAAGAGGCCAGGAACCTCCTCCTTTTTTTGAAGTCGTTTAAAAACAACTTGTAAAAAGAAGAATATAGTCCGGTGAAGTTGCAAAGGTCGACACGAGACCAGTCAACATAAAAATCCGTTCGAAAAAAAAAAAGAATATCCTAAAACAGTACCCGGTTGCGGCGCCCCGAACGTAGGCGCCTGCGTCTGCAAGGGCTTCGCCCCGAACAGGCCTCCGCCGCCGCCGAAGCCCCCGAAGCCGGTGCTGGCGGGCGCCGCGCCGAAACCTGTCGTAGCGGGCTTAGCGCCGAATAGACCGCCCGTGCTCTGAAACAACATTATATTACTACTAGTGATGGTATACGGTGATAATGATGATGAAGAGTAGCCTATAACCTTCCTCAAGAGTTAAACTATCAAATGCAGAAAGAATTTTTCAAATCGGACTGGAAGTTCCTGAGATTAGCGCGTTCAAACAAAAAATCTCTTCAGCTTTATAAAATTACTAGCTGACCCGGCAAACTTCGTATTGCTTCAAGCATAAATGGAGAGAAGCATGTATAAAGAGAAGCAGAGAAGCGAGAAAGAGAGAAAACTCATACCCATACCCATATCACCAAAAAGTTCCATGAAGGTCCTGACTCCATCATCATAACAGAATTGTGTTTCACTCATCAAGCTCTTTCATTTGATACCCATATCACTAAAAAGTTTCATGGAACAGGTCCTGACTCCATCAGATCATGACCTTGAAATTTTTACCGGACAATATTTAAAGTACTTACCTACCTACTTTCTAACAAAAAAGAATCAATGAAATCGGACTACGCGTTAATGAATTACAACCAGATACTCATTTTGACTTTCATCCCCTCTCCCAAGGCCTATATACCTCGTAGTATGCACTCAAATAATACCAAGTTTCATTTAAATCCATCCAGTAGTTTCGACGTGATGCGCGGCCAAGATACACACAGACAGACAGACAGACATGAATGATAAAATTACAGTTTTGGCTTCAGTATCGATTATAGAGAGCCCTCCAAAAAAAAAATTTCAAAATATCTTCAATGTACCTATGGACATTGGACAGAATATGACCTGTTACAGTTTTATTAAAAGTATTGATTGATTGATTGATATTAATTGATTTATAATTTTCCAAATCGGTTCAGACATCTTCGAGTTATAATCACATAGTAAAAAAAAGATTCCGTTGAATCGAATCTGAGAACCTACACCTCCTTTTTTTTAAGTCGGTTTATTAAAAAGAATCACGCATAGATGCGCGTAGAAACTATTATGAAGACCGTGATTCACACAGGAGGAACGACGACGATTCTTTATCTATGGATTCACGTTTTAGTTACAGTTACTTACCTAAACCTTTTTTGTGGATTTGAATTTGTGTTAAAGTCAAATAGCATTCTATTAATAAACAGATGTCTGATTTCTGAATGTTCAATCCTTTCCAAATGTCAGTGTCAAATATTGTATACATTTAGAAGAAAATATGAATCAGAAGAATATGAAGAGAACATAATTTTTGCGAAGCCAAAATAAAGAAGAAAAAAAAAAAAAAAACATAATTTTGTCAACCTCAGAACACATCAGAATGCCAGCTCCATACAAAAAAACCGGTTTACGCTTTCTTTTGTATGGAGATTGCAATCGTATCCGCTTGTTATTCTATGGTAATAGTTTTCTGTGATCATCTGTTAACCGCATGTTTTCGTCAGCACGATTCAGGCTTTCTTTCATTTTGTATGGCTTCTGAGGGTCTTTTCGTGATGTTGAATAGCCTATAGCCTTCCTCAATAAATTAGCTATCCAATACAGAAAGAATTTTTCAAATCCGACTGGTACTTTCAGAGATTAGCGCGTTCAAACAAACAAACAAACAAACAAACAAACAAACAAACAAACAAACAAACAAACTCTTCCGCTTTATTATAATAGTATAGAAGTTTAGAATAAAAATGAAGTCTTATCAAAATTTTCAATTCCGACGGGATTCGAACCCGCAATGATACAAGCGATCCTCCTTTAGCCGGAGTGCCTTTACCAACTTGGCCACGGAATCCATATTCGTCAGGTTGAAAATCTTGATAAGCTCATATTTATCGGTTGAAGCATCGATTAGCGCCATCTATACAGGATAACTACTAGGTTAACTCACTGCTCATTGCCCGAAGTTACATCCAGGATCAAATGACGAATAGATGGCGCTTTTGCAGCTTTTTCATACAACATTTTCTACTGCGCAGCGAAAAGGCTAACTTCACGAATGCCTAGATACATTGTGAGAAGTGTACTCTGATAATTATAGTGCATTAAATTACCTGATTCTGCATATTGGATCCGAAGCCGAATGTCGAGGTGTTTGTGCCGAATGTGGAGGCTTGCGTCGACGCAGGCGCACCGAACAGACCTGTGCCTAGATAACAATATTACTTTATTATAATCATATCACAGTTATATTACAAAATCGAATGTTTGGATGGATGAAATAAAATAAAAAAAGTATGTAATGGATGGATGTATGTTTGACAACCACTGAACCAATTTGGCTTAAATTTAATATATAGATAGATAATGACCGGGAATAGGACATAGGCTACTTTTTATACCGGACATATGCACGGTTCCCGTGGGATAAAAAAGTAGTAGTATAAATAAAAATGACCACCCAGTAACAAAGTAACAAGATTTTGTATATATTTTTGTTAATAAATATATTTGTAATAGTATTCAACATACCGGTAGTGTTGGCGGCTCCGAACGCCGGTTTCTGCGCTCCGAACAAACTGTTAGTGTTTGTGTTCGTCTGTGTGGCGCCGCCGAACGAGAATGTACCTGAATAATCATAATAGTTAGTTTTAAACTTTAGGAGCTTAGTACACATTAGGCGTTTTGAATTGCCGCGAATAATGGCGGCGTTTGAAAGGCCGTGTTGGCCGAAGGGTATAGTACCTCGAATCTCGATCCGAAGGTCGTGGGTTCGAATCCAGGCCGTGCATCAATGGATTTTTCGTTTCGAAAAATTTATATCCGCTTTAACACGAGCTCTAAACGGTGAAGGAAAACACACCCGTATTGAGCATGTCTTTCCTGTGGATATGTCCGGTTAAGCTGGGAGGATGGTGTAGGTGCTACAAGCCTACTCCATGTCAACATTGTCCCAGGCACTACAATGCGATAAGTGTAGGCAAAGATTGCCTCCTGACACTTTATAAATCATCTAGTAAAGATGTAAAGGCCTAAGTTTAGACAGATATAAAGGTGAATACTCACTGGGCTGTCCGAAGCCGGCCTGTGGTGCGGCGAGGCCTCCACCGAACACACTGGGAGCGCTCGTGGTGGCCGGGGCTCCGAATGTATCTACAACACATACATTATAACACATTATAGCTTTATACTGTTTATTTATTGACTGAGCGAAGCGTCTCTGCTTCAGCTTGGATAAATTGCTCACTTTTAGATTTTTTAAGCTTTGGGGAACATGGTGGAATTGTTCCCCAAAGGCAGAGTAGGTGGTTCCTCTGCAACGGGCCGGCCCATCTGGCCCACTTGCCGGTGGACCTTCGACCGAGCGTTGTTCTTGGCTGGGCGGATAGTCGATCGCTGCTGAAATTACCGCTTACGCGATCTAGACATTTTGGTGTTGTGTCGCCATCTTTATCGAAGCTCGTAGTGCGCAGCATGTCTATGTAGTTCATCTAGCGACGGGTAGATGTCGCTACAAGGCTATGCAGACACAAACTTGAGAAGTTAATACTTGCGGCGCGCACTGTAGTCCTACAGACGTGTCGCGACGGAACAGGAGTAGAATCACCTAGCTCTTAAGACGTTTCAAAGTGGTACACTTGTGATCTTATTGAATAAACGAATTTGACTTTTTGACTTTTTTTTTTGTGTACTAGTTATACTGACTTGTTGTGAAGAGCGGCTTGGCCTCCTGCTGTGTGAAGCCGAAGGGCGCGCCCGCGGAGCCCTTGCGGCCCGCACTATAGTCCTCCAGACGTAACTCCTCCAAGGACTTGCCCTCGTACTCCTAAACAATAAAAAAATAATGCTGGACATTTCACACAGCATCATCTAACCCCAAAGTAAACAGAGCTTGTGTTGTGGGAACTACATGACAGATATACTACATACTTTTTTTTTGTAAATACATACGTACTAGCAGCACCCTCGCGGCTTTGCCCCCTAGTGATGGTTTATGATAATGATGAAAAGTATCAAATGTAAAAAGAATTTTTCAAACCGGACTGATAATTCCTGCGATTAGCGCGTTCAAACAAACCTTATAGATTTGCTTTTTGACGAACTGGCCACTATTATCTTAAATACATGGATAGGTATTGCAAATTCAAATGGCTTCTGTTGTATATTTTTGTTTCAATGAAGTGATTATAATGGTTGGAACATGAAAGTTTATAATGTATTACCTTCATACAGGTGATGCAGTGATGTTTGATGTTGATGTTCTGTGAGGCTCCTCCCTTCACAACGACGTCGGTTCCCACCAGTGGACTGTACTTCACGTGACCCGTCCCGCCCGCCGCCGGCTGACCGAAACCACCACCTTAATACAACAAATACAAACATACAAATAAATCTTAGTGCAACGTGTGGGCAAATGAAATGCATTTCGAGTTCTCCCAAAAAGTCCGTGTTGATGTTTCAGTAAAGCTCCACATCTTTACTAAGGCACAAGGGGAGGGGTGGAATATTATTATTTATGTATCGTAATATATATTCTTGTGTATTTATAAACTTGAAATGAATTAATTACTTGACACTGGCTGAATGCAAAAGCCGTGCGAAGCCAAAATAATAATAAAAAAAAGTCCTTGGCCGTACTTGTCCAAAAATTCTGACAAAGAACGTCTTTCATTTTGGGTCAAAAAACCAAAGTGCCGCCCAACAAAAAACAAAAAAGGTATGGGCCATGGCCACATTTGGAAAGTCGATCCAAGCACCAAATCTTTAAAATAATTATTTCAGTTGATTTTTTACAAAGAAAAATCTGATTTCTTCAATACATTTTATCCCTGCATAAGTTAGCACCTCGGTAGGTTTCCTACAGCTAGGTACTGACCCGTGTTGTTGGCGAAGAGTCCGCCGCCGCTCATAGTGTTGTTCTGTTGTCCGAAGAGGCCGGTGTTGGCGGGCTGCGTGCTGCCGAAGAGGCCGCCGCTAGTGTTGTTCTGCGTACTCGTGGTACCAAACCCGAAACCTGCAATACAACACAATAGAGACATCCACAAATTGATATCACACTAACATTATAAATGCGAAAGTTGGATTGATGGATGTATGTTTGTTCCTCTAAAACTCGACAACCACTGAACCGATTATTAAACTGAAATTTAAAATATAGATAGATAATGACCGGGAATCCGGGTACCACGCGAAAGAAGCCGCGGGAGAAAGCTAATTTTCGTAAATATATGAATTGCCGAATTGTTGTTCCCTCATAACTTGAGAACGGCTCGACCGATTTGGCTGATTATTTTTTTGTTGTGTTTGTAACAAGTTCAGTCAGGTCAGTCAAGTCAGGAGCAAGTTTGTATGAAAGAAAATGTTTGAAAGATCGTAGCATTCTTATTTTATTAAATGTTTTTACCCGACTTCTGAAATAAACTATTTGTATTTGAGTGCTCAATAAATGTCTAACCTGCAGGCTTAGCCCCGAAGCCAGCATTGTTCTGCTGCGGTTGGAAGAGTCCCCCTGCGCCGCTAGTGTTGAAGAGGCCGCCGGTGGTCGCGTTGGCGCCGAAACCGAAGCCGGTGTTGGTGGCGCCGAACGCGGGCGCAGCCGCGGGCGTCGCGGTGGCGCCGAAGAGGCCGCCCGACGTGTTTGTGGCGCCGAATAGTCCTGCACAACATATTGGTTACACACAATGTGAAAAAAAAGTGGTTACCGCAACCCACGGACAACTGCAACATCATAATACCGCGTTCACACGCTCGCGAGCAAACAGACATTCAAAGAGACGGATATATGATCAGAGCGAGAACGAAGTAGCTCTGTCACTCTCATCTCAAGGAGACCGAACGCGAAAAAAGATAACTTGTCCGTTGAATGTCTGTTTGTAAACGCGCCATCAGGCCGGCTGGTGATGTTACCTCCGGCCGGCGCGGGCTGCGCCGAGGTCCCGGCTCCGAAGGCCGGCGGAGCGCCGAAGGTGCCCGTCGTGGCCGGCTTGAACCCGCCGAACGGAGAGCTCGTGGAAGCCGCTGGACTTCCGAAAGTCGACGACATGCCTGCAACACACAACACATCACTCATTGACGACCTCTGTGGCGCAGTGGGTGAAGGCTTGTAATGCAGGAGGTTGTGGGTTCGATCCCCGCCGCGGGACAAATGTTTGCATGATCTACAAATATTTGTCTCGGGTCTGGGTGTTTTCTATGTATATTATGTATGTATTTAAGTAGTACATCAGTCATGTAGTTCCCATAACACAAGCTCTGCTTACTTTGGGGCTACATGATGCTGTGTGAAATGTCCAGCATTATTTATTTATATAAAACAAAGCCCCCCGCCGCATGTTGTCGATACCATTCAGAGGGAAGATGAAATTCGAAACCAAAACGCTCTTCAATGCGCAGCTGCCCTACATAAAGTGCTAGTGTCCAAACTGATGACCAGAAACAAAGCTCCGGATTTACAAAACTATAATAAGCTGATCTTAATGTACGGTGCAGCTTTGATAGTGACTTTGAAGATCTGCGTGGCTAAAGTGGCCACTTTTGATGTTGCAGCTCCCTCGCGGCGTTGCCCCCGTAGTCATCGTAAATGGGTGGATGACGAAAAATAGTCTATAACCTCCTCAATAGTTTAGCTATCAAAAACAGAAAGAATTCTTCAAATCCAACTGGTATTAGTTCCTGAGATTAGCGCGTTCAAACAAACAAACAAACTCTTCCGCTTTGTTATTTAGTATAGATATAGACAGGGAATCGAACCCGAACACTATTGTCACAGCCGGCGTGTCTTCTTTATACCTTTTGTAACACAGTAAGGCTGAGTTTCCACCTACTGCTGAGAGCTGCGAGGATGCGTAGCGTGGTTTTCAGATATGCCGGCGTTCATTTGACAACGCCACTTTTGACATTTTAAAATACAGTACACTACACATCCCTCGCAACTCACAACGCATCCGTTACACACATTCCACACACGTAGCAACACATAGCTCGCTTGTTTTGTTCGTACAAAAACATCGCGCGCTAAGACGGGCGACTAGAGCTGCGCTAAGCGAGGTAAATGAAGTAATTCTATTGGTGCTTATGCTTAGCAAACACATCCCTCGCTTGTACATCTTTGGTGGAAACGCAGCCTAGTAGATGAGTCACCCATCAATATTTTATCAAAGCTTTGTCAGAGCAGAACACAGTAAATGTGGGTGTGGTCCGTGGAGCAAAACATGACATAAATAATGCGTAATTTCGTCTACTTCGAGCTTTTAATTTGACATTGGAATGTACCGTTTTGAATCTTATTCGTATGCAGATAGAGTAAATGTCTTTGAGCTACACTATACTCTTTGTTTTTTGTTCTGTGGTAGCAGCTATGTCGTGTTTAAATGTCGTTATGTATCCATATACTTAGCCCCAGGCTCTGCAAATGTTGTCCTCTGCTAGTCTTGTCCATCGGTCCGGCTTTAACTCTTTTGTCTTTTTAACCTAAAAACTCCGTCACCTTACTCGCTCATACGAACATACATTCAGTATGAATTGTAATTTGTAACACAAAAGCCTGTAGGAATTGAACCCACGAAAACAACGTTTTAACACTCGGCTCTTTTATCGGATATTCAGTTTTTCGAATTTAATAATCCTTTAGATTATAAATATGTATGTATCCGCTGCCGCGAACAATTAAGTAGCCTATATGCTATTCCAAGACACAATCTACCTATTCTTCAAATGATTCTTAATCGTTCTTAGATTGTGAGAAAAATAGTGACTAATTCATAAGCAAGAAGTTGTACTATTTTACTGCATTCGTTTGGATAATGTTGTTCATTTACATATATTTTTTTAGTGTCTGTAAAGCCGGAATCATACGGTTCACTCGGATGGTCACTGGAGTGATTGATTCATTTTGTCTTTCATTCCATGATCACACGGCAATCTCCGGAATGATAAAGAAATGAACATTCATTTTCTATTCTTGTCTACGTCTTGTCTATGTCATGGAATGAAACCGTGCGTCTTGGATGGCTGACTCCGAGTGAACGTTCATTTTCGTGTTCATTTTTCTTTCATTTGGAATGAACCGATCCGACATTGTTGGATTGTTTCATTAGTGAATTCACTTTTCATTTTTCTTCCATTTTAAGTTCAGATGCTTCATTCCTAGTGAAAGGTGCCTAATGAAAGGCAGAAATGAACGAAAAATGAACCGTCTGATCCCGGCTTCAGGTGAGAAGGCAATGACGTAGAGCCACAGATTATGGAGTTGAATGAAAGAATGCACCACAACATGGACAAATTACATTGAGGGAGCACTGACGCCTGTTGAACCAATCTACGGTGGATTTAGACACATCGCAGACAAACTATTCTGTCGGCCGATTAGTTTGGTCGGGCTCAGTATGAAGTATCAAGTACACACTACAAAGATTCAGTATCGGCCATGTTTCTAGCAGCCCGATATAACTATCGACCGATAGAAAAGTAGGTATGCAGTCTGCGCGACGAAGCGGGACAAGAAAAAAACACCAATACATCCAGATCGTTTATTCAATCCAAAAATTGGCGATACAACTTGTATACAAACGGCGACAATATTACGCTTCACAATGGACCTTGAAAACATGCTCCAGTCTCCGGTTCATGGCTGTTGTAACATAGCCGAAAGGTAAAATTACGCTATAAAATCCCGTGTCCATAGACAATATTACGTTTCGAGTCCTCGCGAAATAAATGTTCAGTCCATGTTCCTCCATGACTTGCCGGATGTAAGTCTCCGTTTCATAGCCTGTTCTCATCCAGCTTCGTCAGCGTCATCCTTGCCCATAACAATCACAAAATTAGTAGGAGATTTAAAAACCTTTGTTGAATGTATCCATAGAAAATCCCTGGGCTCTTTTGGCTTTTTCCAAGTTGAATCCCGGGGTGCTATCAGTTTTCTTGCTGGCGTTGTGTGCGCAACGAACGCTATCGGCTAGTGATACAGCGTCTGTCAGCGTCAATTTCTCCATATCTTGCTCGAAGAGTTTATCCCGGGCCGAACCCGGCGTCGAACCCATCACGAATCGATCCCGCAACGCTTCCTCCACGTTACTGAAGTCACAATGCTCTGATAACCCACGGAGTCGCAAGGCCCATTGCGAAAAACTCTCATCAGGTTTCTGAACAGCGGAGTAGAACTTGTGGCGATCCGTGAACCCGACCCGTTTGGGCGTGAAATGGTCGTCCAGTATCTTGATTATATCATCATAAGGTATGTCTTGGAGGTCCTTAGGCATCGCCAGATCTGCTGCGAGTTTGAAAGTTCCATCGGCGAGCGCGCTTAGTAGGATAGCGCGTCGTTTTGCCGACTTCTCTGGTACATCTAGGTCGTTGGCGATAAACCATTGTGTTATTCTGCTCTTGTAGGTGTTCCATGAGGTTGTGTTGTGGTCAAAAGAGTTTAATATTCCTAATTGAGACATTGTTTGATGCTCTTATTTCGCGATATTGCAATCGCAATCGATAATGCAGGTAGATAAAAAACTTGTACCTATTAGTATATCAGTTGTAAATCACAATAAACTTTGTTCAAACACACAATTCACTAAAACGTCCAGTCTTTATTATGACGAAAAGTATTTCGAAAACACGACTTTCACTAGCCAGTGTCAGAGACACACTGAACAAAAACAAACCTTGAAAGTGGTTATACGAGGAAAATCGACGCCACATCGACACTAAACATTCAACACAAAATGAACTCTATCGCGTTGAAAGTAAGATCAATATTGAAACGCAGTAAATAGAGTCATACTGTTCAATTGATATTGGACTTAACACGCTGGTTTTAAGAGTCAATATAGAATATTTCGTATTCTTGCACAATGTTTATTTTGGTGACGTAATAGATCGAAAACTGTAATCTATTCTGTGAATTCCATACTTGAAATTGAAGGAGGAAAAAATGTAAATAAACAAAGTTATTTGAACGTATAAAGGGGTAGACAGAAACACGTCCAAGTACAGTTGCACATGAAATTGCAGGGCCGATTAGTGTTGTTTGAGGGAGACGATTTATACCCAGCAGTGGGCTATTATTAGAGCTTTCTATGATGATAATGACATAGAATTTCATACATAACAGGTTGCATTGTAATTTGCTTCCCTTTATAGGTTATGGGTTTGATTCCCATCCAGGAGAAATATTTGTGTGATGAACAATTTGTTCTGCGTCTAAGGATCATGACAGTATCCCAAAGGCGCAGTAGACATTTTCTCAGATCCTTGAGCATTTAAGATCCTTTAAAGAATTGGAGATGTCTATTAAATACATATTGATACATGGCCCACATTTTTCAGAGGATAACCCATACGTCTAAAGTCGAGGTAATAGACTGATTTCAATACTCGATTAAGCCCCGATAATATTTTAAAACCCAATTCCCTTTTTAGGCCGAGTGATCGCAATATCCAAGTGTGCAAATTGCCTTTTGAAATGGTGCAGCTACCCATAGCTGCATTTAAAAATAAATTAAAATTGTTTTTTCAGTGTCATCCTTTTTATAGTATCGAAGAGTTTATGAGTTGTTCATTTTCAAGTTCCTAAGTATGTAGTAGTATTCCTATTCTTAATTGTATGGATGTATGTATTCATAGTTATTTGTGTATGTCTTGACTTGCCTGTTATGTAATATAACGTTCTGGTAAATAAATGAAACTGAAACTGAAACTGTGCATAATGGGCACTCAACGCGTTAAGTTCTACACCTATTTCTAAAAAACATAGACATACCGAATCCGGAAGTGTTGGCCCCAAAAGCTGGTTTTTGGAACATTTTGACGTTGTATTAGATCTCCTTTGTAAATGACAGTTGTCTCTTTCTGTTGTATTTGTGTCAAAGGCGCTTCAACATGGTGTGGTCTGAAACAAGGATTGATAAATATTTATATCACTTTTACTTATCGTAAGATGTCCAATGTCTTGTAAAAATGTCTGGACATCTTATGCAACATGACAGCTTCATAAGGAACATCATAGAAGAATAGTAGAAGGAAGGCGAGGAAGGGGAAGACCAAGAATTAATTACACAAGTCAGATTAAGAAGAATGTCGCTGTTATGTCGTATAAAGAAGCAAGAGAGAGTTAGATGGAGAGAATGGCATCGTTGCACTGACAAGAGCTGAGCTCTTCAATTTAACTAACTACTTATCGATCGTATAAGTTACCTACGCGACGTTATGCGCGGTCACATTCGGTAGGTAACATTAGTTTTAACAGTAAAGAAAAACATCAAGGGAACAATACATTACATAAGTTTCAAATAAAAATTATTTCATTTCATTTCATTTCATTTCATTTCATTTCATTTCATTTCATTTCATTTCATTTCATTTCTGACGTACCTACTATTGGCATGATTCCATGCTACATATTTTTAGAGCTGATTGTACAGATATTTCACAATGTTTACAAAACAGTGCACCATTTCCAAGGTCAAATTCCTGATGTTATCATATGATTCATCAAATGCAAAAAATTCTTTTAATAAACATATTTTGTCTATGTTTATTTTATGCTATACTAGCTTCCGTCCCCGGCTTCGCTCGCGTGGTAACTGGATAAAAAGTAGCCATGTCCTATTCCCGGTCATTATCTATCTATATTTCCAATTTCAGCCAAATCGGTTCAATGGTTGTCGAGTTAGAGAGGCACAAACAACATCCAAACATCCAAGCTATCTTATTTATAATATAAGGCACAAACATACATCCAAACAATGGCATTTATAATATTAGTGTGATTTTCCCACTTTTGAGCTAACCAGTTGCTGAATTATAATACACTCAATGCACTCGGTTTTATTGAATCTCTGTGACTTCATGACATCATGTGAATAAGAAAGTTTTTACTAACAAAGATTTGTTTGGTATTTAATTTACATTGAACTAGGTCACTTGCTCAATCCCACTATTGTCCGTTCACAAATCTTTCATCAGTTTCAAATTTTGATAATCTTCTTTACAAATATTTAAAGCGGAGGAGTTTGTTTGTTTGAACACACTAATCTCAGTCGAACTTGAAAAATGATTTCTACATTTATTATTACTTCATTTATAGCTTAATTTTTGGAGAAGGTTATAGGCTACTTTTTATCATCATCATCACTACGGGGGCAACGCCGCGAGGGCGCTGCTAGTATAGATAGATAATTTGGGAATAGGACATAGGCTACTTTTTGCCCGGAAAAATGCACGGTTCCCGTGGGATAAAAAATTGTCCATGCGGGCGAAGTCGCGGGCATCCGTAGATACCTATCATCAAAGGATTACAGTGTGATAAATTCTAAGTTTATTTCAATAACCTCTACTTGACACCATGTACAGAAAGCGTCATTAATTGGTATCCCCCTAGTAAGAGGTCGGTTTGCAAGCCGTTGATCTCAACTTTTGTAAAAACTTCCTTGCTTACTTATGGATATCTAATTTCACTCGAGTTCCTAAACGAGCCGATGCAATAGCTGTTATAATACCCGACTGAAATCCAAGGTTGAAATGAAAAGGGTCTTTGTTCAAATCAATAGGGGGATACCGATTGATGACGCTGACTGTACATCGATACATATTAAGTCTACTGATAACATAACGACTCGAGTAAAATATTCATAGTGCTTGTGAGGTAGGTAGGTAGGACCTAAAAATTAGTCAAAATTCACCTAACCTCCAAAAAAAATCGTATGTTTTTGATCATAAACATAAACGTAAGTACTTATAATACCGTAGTCAAGGACAAGGGATAAACTAAAGATTTTGCGCAGCGGGAGATGAAATTCACAGCAAATTTTGAATTTTTCAGTATGATGACAGATAATACGACCGAATCGAAAAGACTTGATTGGAAAGGTTATGTTTGTTTGTTTACGGTCAAAATGGAAGCATTTTGAGATTTTCTTTCAAAGAAATATTGTCATTCAACATGTTGGGTATTATTCTATGAGACGATGAGGGTAAAGTGTATAAATTTAAGTTTTATGTTTGAATTTCCAAAGGCGGTTATCCACCAAACTTGGTCGGTTGTTGCTTTTGCAATGCAAACATCAAAATAAAGCTGAATTAAGAACTTACGGAAACGAACACGCCGTAGTTTCTGGAAAAGGTCCAGTAAATTATAACACAGATTCACTAAACTGGCACAAACACTTTTGTACACTTTTTCTCGCAGAAATGCAGAAAATAGACACGCGAACAACAAAATCACCTGCCTTGACAGCTTACCATAGACTAACTAAACAAACACTTTATACTCTATTTTAGTGATGTGCTTCATGTGCTTGCTCCGCTTGCTAGGTTAAAGCCTGACCATAGACACTGAAGGTGGCCGCACACCTATCCACTCCGAAATATTCGACAAAATAATTTTAGAATTCTAATTTCTAGAAATGAAATCGTATGAAACCTCACACACCTGCCCCCGTCGAATCGTTGTCTCCGTCGAGCTTATACACGTCGTCTCTCGTTTTAGATATTATCAATATAACAGTAAGTAATTTTCTAGATAGAGTAAGATTCAGCACTCAAGTCCTACGGAAAAAGCGGGAACTAATTGTTTTATTTAAGTACTTTAATAAGCTTTTTTAGTCAAGGTCGTTCAGTTGTTCTGGTGTGTAGAGCTATCATCATAACATAATATATCATCATGACCCCCTCTTCCTTGGACCGCGCCTGGTTTCGTCCAGGAACACAGGTATCCTGCCAATTACCTACTTATTTATTTATTAGTGGCTCTGTGAGCTACTTAAAGACCTCGCGGGCAGGGGCGGCTTAACCTATAGTGCAGGGGGTGCAGTGCACCCGGGCGCCGGGTGTAAGGGGGCGCCTAGAGCCGCTCGCGACATATAGAGCTTCCACTGTAGCGCTCCGCACGAAGCGGGCGCTCGGCGGAGGCGGGGCGCTGGCGCAGCGCACTCAGCGTGTGGAAAAACGGAGAGGGTGCGTAGCGGGGTTCTATGAAAACTGTTTTACGGTTGTCCGGACCCCCCCTTAGCAAGAGAAAAAAAAAAGATCCACGGAATAGGTATTTACAATTTGTATCCGACATAGGGTATCCATGCAGGTGGTTCATGAGCTCCCAGGTTCTCTAAAAATTGGGAGGTCTTTTTCAGGAGTTTTTCTTGTAAAATAATCTTACTTGTAACATAAAGTTACTAAAAAAATTATCTAAACCGGTTTTAGAGAGTCAAACAACACAACAATTTTCAACATAAAATTAATAATCTAAAAAAACCATCTGCCATGGTTTCTGTTACAATAAATTGGGATCTAGGGAATAAGGCGATATTAGGTATTAGGCAAACATTTGCTTAGTGTCACATCTTGTGCCGTAATAAATTCAACTCGCTTCGCTCGCATAAGGGTTTTGCGAGCAACGTGAGTTATATCTGATTTCAAAATAGGAACCGACAAATAGCCAGCCTTTTTTTGAGCACGTAAGCAAAATCAAGTGTTACTTATTGCATTCGTTTAAAAACAATTTAGGGACCTGCAAATAGCCAGCCTTTTCTTTGAGCACGTAAGCAAAATCATTGCATTTGTTATAAAAAATTCGGCTCGCTTCGCTCGCCTAAAGAATAGGTACCGACAAGCAGCCAGCCTTTTCATGAGCACCTTAAAAAAAATCAACCGTATGTTGCATTTGTTGTAAAAAATTGGGCTCGCTTCGCTCGCATAAGGGTTTTGCGAGCAACGTGAGTTATATCTCACTGCAGAATAGGAACCGACAAATAGTCAGCCTTTTATTTCAGCACGTCAGCAAAATCAAAAAAATTCAGCTCGCTTTGCTCGTATGAAAGCTTCATTAATATTTTGCCACCAATATTTGCAGATCATGAATAAATCTTTGTACATTTTGGAGTCCTTACATATTTTGGAACCCTTGGACCCCCCCCCCCCCCCCCCCCCATAAAAAACCTATAGCTATCTACGCCCACGGGGCCACATAACCGTTTGTATTGTGAACTCGACCCCTACCTACCTATTCCATTTTGACCGCGCATTTTGATACAAGAAGGCGCCAGGGGAAAGATTGCACCCGGGCGCTACATATGCTAGAGCCGCCCCTGCTCGCGGGTCTGTCCTTGCCAAGGAAGGTATAATAGCTTAAATTTAAAACTGAATAAATATTCACAATTCTCTAGTTTTGTGATGAGAAGGTGGTCCCAGGTGCTCCATCAATTCCTACCTAGTAGTTAAAGCGCCGATTCCACTTCCACTGGTAGAAATCTAAAAGTGAGCAATTTACTTCATTTTGAGGAACTATTCTGCTTATCACGCTGAAGATCCTCACCAAATTTTTATGAGACTAATTTGAAGTTACAACCTTTCAAATAAAAAGAGAACCATGATTTTTTTAATGATATCTCTAATTCTGCGGTAGTACGTACGAAGTATGCCGGGTCAGCTATTTACAATAATAAAAAAAATATTGAATTTAATATTAGTTTTATTAAAATAAAACTACCTTTAATTACAATACTTCAGTACAAACTAAGTTACTGTAAAACTAAACATTTCTTCCCTTCAGACTTACTATACATTAGGAAGGTAAGGTTAGTCTATGCTATGAACTCTATGAACTATGTATTTCGCGTGATTCAACCAACACTTTTAAAAATATGACATCTGTCAGCGAATGCAGACAAAACATGGAAGAATAAACTATGACACTTTCCTATACAGACGTGGGCATTAAAACAAATTATACAAACAAAGAAAACACTAAGAGCGTTTGTCCACCGCCGCCGTCACCGTCACGTCAACGAGAACGAGATGACGGCGCCGATGTAGCGACCATACATTTACTATAGCCGCTTGTCCACCAGAAGACCGTCACGTCATCTTGATCTCATACAGAAATAATCTCGTTGACGGTGACGGTTCGGTGACGGCGGCGGTGGACAAACGCTCTAAGGCTGAGACTCCACCAAAGCAGAGATGTGTGAGATGTGTTTTAAACCATCAATAGAATTTCGTTATTAAAACATGTCATCTCGTCTTTTGAAATTCTATTGGTTGTTTAAAACACATCTCACAAATCTCCGCTTTGGTGGAGTCTCAGCCTAAGGCCTCTATTAATAAACTCCGCTCAACTTCTGTCAAAGTTGCACCACGGATTTAACTATTGGCATCCTTTTTTGTTACTGTCTAACAAGTTAAATCCGTGGTGCAACTTTGACAGAAGTTGAGCGGAGTTTATTAGTAGAGGCTTTATAGCGAAGTACATTGGGCGGTCTTATTATGAGCGATCTTTCCCAGACAACCTTAGAAAGCAACTCTATCGCTAGAAAATGTGTTTGTTCAATTTTGTACAAAAATAGGCTAAAGAAATACTTCCATGTTTTAGTTGCATTAACTGTTCTACCAACATTTTCTGTATTTTACACTCAAAATTAATATCCAATATATTCATCCATAATTCAGTAACAAAAATATCTTAGAAAATAAAACGAAAAATAAAATATGACTGTTTCCCAAAGGTGTTGAAGACATTTTTCTGAGAACTTATTAGTCATTCTAGATACCTTGATGTCTAAGGGGGTAGTCAGAGGTATGTCCAAATACTTGGTACACGCACACATTTTGCAGAAGCATTTCGTACGTGACAGGTTGCAAGCCCATCGACGCCATTAGAAAGCTAACTGGTTTCCTCACGATGTTTTCCTTCACCGTTTAGAGCTGGTGTTGAAATCTTAGATATCAAAATTAAACTCATCATCCGATATGTTATCCAAATCTAACGATCTCATATCTGAATCCTGTTTTTTGATCAACTCGTCTATGTAGTAATTTTTACTATTCTGATTATTCTCATTGGTTTTCTGATCATTCTCAGTTATTCTCTGATTCTCATTGATTCTCTGATCAATCTCACTTGTTCTCTGATCGTTATAATTTATTCTCTGTTCATTCTGACTGCTTCTATAATCATTCTCATTCATTCTCTGATCATTCTCACTGATTCTATGATCATACTCACTTATTCTTTGATCATTATCATAGACTCTCTGATCATTCTCACAGACTCTTTGATCATTCTCACTGAGTCTCTGATCATCATCGATTTTCTGCTCATTCTCGCCGATTTGTTCATCTAGTTCTGCCATTAGCTTCCTATCATCTTCACTAAGATCATTAACATTAAACTTATCTTGACTGTCGATGCCGTTTTCGCTTGGCCGTGAATCACTGTTATGATCGCTTTGATTCACTTGTGAATCACAAACTTTTGATTCGATTTCTTCAAGGATTTTGTTTGTGATTTCGTCGATTTTAGAGAAGTTTTCATTGTTATATGGTTTGTATGACGTCTCATCGTTGTCATCATTACTATTCTTATTTTCGTCAACTTCCATTTCTTCAAGTTGATTGTCATGATGATTTATTTCGTTTTCGCTTTTAGAAAATTCAATATTGCTATCTACGTTATCATTTTTTGACATAAAATCTTCTGTTAAACTACTATTTACTGTTATTTCTAATTCTTTATCAGTATTTTCATTTTGTGCCTTACTTTGTTCATTTTCTGTATTTGTAATTTCACCATCATCTCTATCAACTAAACTATCAGTAACTTTATAATGATTTAAACTATCCGCTTCATTAACATTATTTAAATTGTTAGTATCATCATGATTTGCGCTAACAGTAACACCATGATTTGAACTACCACTTGCATTTTCATCATCATCATTATTAACAATACTTGGTTCATTTACAACTAATCCTATCCCTTTAACACTTCCATCACCCATAACATTACTTTCATTTACAACCAATTTAATCTCCTCTCTATCAGTTTCTTTTAAGGAATCAGCACATTCCTCGCTGTCTTTAGACGTATCTATAACTTTAACACCATTATCATGAACCAAATCAGAATTAACACTTGCTGCTGCAGTTCTATCATCTTTCGTCTCATTAAGAATGCCATCATCTTCACTACTGATTGGTATCTTCACACTTGCATCTTCAGTTTTAGCATCTTCATTCTTCTCGTTAAAAATGCTATCATTCACACTTGTACCTTCCTTTTTAGCGTCACCATCCTCCTTCTCATTAAGAATGCTATCATTCACACTAGTACCTTCCTTTTTAGCGTCACCATCCTTCTCCTCATTAATAATGCTATCATTCACAGTTGTACTTTCCGTTTTAGTGTCATCAGCTTTCTTCTCATTAAGAATGCTATCATCTTCACAGCTGGTTTGTGTCTTCACATTTGTATCTTCCTTTTTAGCATCACCATCTATCTTTTCATTAAGAATGCTATCATTCACACTTATACCTTCCTTTTTAGCGTCACCAGCTTTCTTTTCATTAAGAATGCTATCATCTTCACAGCTGGTTGTTGTTTTCACATTTGTATCTTCAGTTTTAGCATCACCAACCTTCTCATTAAGAACGCTATCATTCTCACTAGTACCTTCCTTTTTAGCGTCACTAGCCTTCTTCTCAATATTAAGAATGCTATCTGAATCGCAGCTGTTCTGCGTATCTTCGCTCGCTAGATGATCAAGAATACTATTAATTTTCGATGATATATCATCAAATTCGTCAGGTTCACTTTTAAGTAGTTTCTTAGCTTGTACAGTTCGTAGACAGAGGGCGCTGAGAGTGTCTACGTTGCTTGCGTACTCTCGTTTGATGGTTTCGTCTATGGCGACCATAGGGAAGGGTTCGGTTTTGACGCGCGCGCGCAAGTATGGATAGCGGCATGAACTGTCTAGTCCGTATTTCTGAAAAAAAAATTGTTTTTTAGTATGTATGTTCTTAAGAAAAGGTTCTAGGAAGGTTTTAAAGTTTAACCAGTTCAGTGACCGCGCAAGTAGCTCTGTCACTCTCATCTCAACGAGATCGAACGCGACAAAAGATACCTACGCGATCGTTTTGACATTTTGAGACCAATTTGAGGTTTGAGACAAGTTAGACAGTCTTACAGATAAAGATAATTTATTTGCTCAAAACATTGTGTTAGTTACCTATATAGCATGCAGGTCATATTTTTAGTATTATCGCAACATGTTTTACCGGTGGATACCGGTGTGCAAATTTTACTTTGTGGGTTTATGGTGTGCATTTTTTACTTATGAAAGATCTTTAAAGTTAAACACTGGCTAAACAACGTCCTGTCTCTGTTTGTGGATAGTGACGAAAAGAGACAGGACGTTGTTTAACCGGTGTTCAACTAACTTCATAAGTTAGACAATCAGCTTGCTGGAAGCGCTACAGACCTGCGGTAGGGCTCCACAGGACACCGGGGTTCCGGAGACCAGTAGAGGGTCGCAGCGGGCAATGCGGACCTGCATCGGGAGAAGACCTGGCCTCAGCTCTGCAGGTTCTTTTACATCACCTGGACAACACAATGATTACATGCCTTTAAATATAAAAATACAAAAAGATTTATTTGCATACTAATCAAAACAAATATTATAAGTAGGTAGGAACAAAAAAATAATCTGCGGCCTGGTTACGTAAGACTTGCAATAGCAATGCGACAGCAATCACTACGCGACCGGTCGATAAATATTACTAAAAATCGTTTTACGGAAGCCAATCGCACGTCTATTGTTCACCTGTCGCAAAATGAACTTTGGTCATAGTGCATTTTGCGACCGTAATTAGATTAGCTTACGCCTGCCGCTTCGCTCGCGTACCCAGATTAAGAGTAGCCTATGTCCTATTCCCGGTCATTATCTATCTATTTTTTAAACAGCCAAATCGGTCTAGCTAGTAGTTGGCGAGTTATAGAGGGAAAAAAAATTTTTTTTTTCGCATTTATAATATTAGTTTAAAATAGGTTAGCTCTTGGCTTCGCTCCTTGCCTAGGCAAGTCGACGATGGAGCGAGCTTCTCTAGAAAATGCCTATTAACTATATTTTTAAAGGTTTTAAAAATATTTAAATAAAATGAAATAAATACCTTTTCTCTTATGCGTGCAAATGCTTTCGTGTTTGACGAGATTCTTCAGAAGTGAATAAACGCGCCTGCATTTCACGCATTTACCTGTAAACACAAACATTTAATAAACTTCTCTTAGATCTACAAGTGACTAAATTAAAAAAATGTAAAAAACCAACTTCAATGTAGCTGAGCAATTTTCTGCACTTTCGACGTGCATTTCTGTTCATAGCTCCGAAGATCCTCGACAGATCCTCACCAAATGTTTATAGGACCACAATATGGGGGGTCCCTTTCAAACAAAAAAATAATTTTCTAAATCGAATCATGATCGGTCCATGCGTTCGGCCTCTAAAACGCCACATAGAAACATACATCGACTGATAAACACATGACCCTTCGTTTGCGTTGCGCAGTCGGGTAAAAAGAGAAGTCCTCACCTCCCGGCCTGGCGTCCTCTCCTGCGCAGCGGTGTTCCTCCAGCAGTCTCACGGTGGGGAAGGTCCTCCAGCACACGCTGCATCTCGCGTCAGGGACCTCCCACTCCGATAGGCACTGGCCCAGACCGAAATGTCTGCAATCATTACAATTTGTTTTAATAAATGTGTGATTTATGTATGCTAAGATGGTTCGGTCATGTTGAGAGGATGAATGAAAGTAGATAGACGAAACAGGTCCATAAGGCGAGAATGGGACCGTCGGAAGGGGAAGACCTAGGCGCACATTCCTAGAACAAATTGGCGAATTATTTGAAAAAGGCCAGGTCAAGAGTACCCTAAACCGACGAGCTTGCATGAAGAATGTGATGAGAGTGAATGAAGCGAAAGAAGTGTGTCAGGATCGTAGCAAGTGGCGATCTGTGGTCTCTGCCTACCCCTATGATGGGATACAGGCGTGAGTTTATGTATGTATGTATGTAAATGTGGGATTTGAGAGAAGTAAGGCTTCGTGAATGGGAACGTTTTCAGATTTTTTTGAAAATTCCAAAATATCTAGTACTCCTCCGCTAATCTATACCGAAAAAGTTTCGTCAAAATTTTCGCGCTAAAGCCATCCGACCACCCACTTTCCACAGCTTAGCCTCACTATGCCGGGCTAGTCAGGGCAGATCCGGGAGCAGCATTAGCGTGAGAACAGAAACTTGATGGTCTTCGACACCGAAATCGACACGGATCACCGAAAAGAAAGCTAGGCCCCATACCGTGTTTGTTGCCCTGATTCTTCACGGTGTTGGTCGCGAAAGAACAGGAGTAGAATCACCTAGCTCTTAAGACGATTCAAAGTGGTCATAACGGTCCTACTGAATAAATGATATTTGAATTTTGACGCGTGTTTCACCTCTCCACGGGGCATCCTTGGGAAATAATTGACTCCCTCTGTGCTAGCGCAGACGTCTTGTCGCTTCGAGATACTTTCTAGAGAGTTAAGATAATGACCGGGAATAGGAAATAAACTACTTTTTATCCGGGTACCACGCGAGCGAAGCCGCGGGCGGAAGCTAGTATTATAAATGCGAAAGTTTGTGAGGATGAATATATCGATGGCAGCAAAGTAGAAACGGACATCTGCATTTTTGCGAAAATGCTTTTTTTACAAAAATGAGCTTATTTTAACCTTATCTACAAGTCTGCATTAAAATAATTTCGAATTTCTAAATAATGAAGAAAATCTGGCACGTATAAAAAGACATCTACACACGAATTTTAAAAAACGTCGCAGTAGAAACGGACATTTACATATGACCGCCTTTACTTCGGAGCTTCGACAGGTGGCCCAAAAATGTGTACGACGTAAGCACGGACATCTGCCACTTATCCGTTTATCCGTCGTACTTTTTGCATATATCCCAATCTAATTAATTTACTATTCTGTATTTTATAAGGAAATTTGTTAATTTTTCTGTACATACACTATTTTACACATTGGTTTTATCAAATTCTTTGTTTTATTTTCAAATTAAGATGCAGAAAATGAATTAATTCAGCTAATTGATCTACAAGCAGACACTTACGGCAATTAAGATACCTATATGTTTAGAGGGTCTTTTCATAAAAGCAGGTTAATGCCATTTATTAAAACTACTTTAAAAAATATTTAGAATGTTCTTCAACTACATCTTCATGTTTACAACAAATAAATTAAATTCGTGTAGAACCTTGCCATCTTTACACCATCGTATGTGGCGTTTATTAGGTCCTCCCTTAATATTTTCACATATTTCCTCTACATCAAACCACTAGGTACTTAATAATCTTTCTTAAACTTTCGCGATCACTATTCATTCATATTGAAAATTTTATGGACACGGGATTTTATCGCGTAATTTACCTTATTTACGCGATAAAATCCCGTGTCCATAAAATTTTCAATATGACTAGGTACATAAGTTAATATTATTTACAGCTTACTGATCTTAGGAAATGACACACTTGAACATCGTTTGATTGATGATAAAGAGCGTTATCACTTACAACCTCTGCTAAAATACATTCTAAGCTAAATGCTAGTCTAGCCAATTTAACTGTTTGCCCTCAATCACGCGCAATAACACCTATACATCATGGGTTTATTTCATTTGAAACAGAATCGCATTTGCTGGAACTTATTGCTGAGGATGATCATTTACGTTCTTTCAATCCACAAATCACTTTACCATACATTTTAATCACTGATTCTAGTGCAACATCATCAGCAATGGTGCTTCTAGTGAAAGCTTTTCTCCTTCGGAGAAAACGATGTAAATTTACAGTTGACGTTAGGAAGTAAAGCAGAAAATGCAGAAAAGAGAATTCGATCGATAGAAGAAGATTTTTTTTCTTAATATTGATAAAAAAATAAAAAGATGTGCAGCTCTCATGCGAAAACTGTAAAAATTAGTGACGAAGTAACACGAAGTAGGTAAGTAGGTATTTGATTTATTTTTAAGGTTTGGGTAATGATGATAAACAATGGGAATTACTAATAAATTCCCATGTACCTATTGGCCTATGAGGCCTATAATTAATTGACTAACTAACTTTCTCAGACTGATTTTGTAAGAAAGAGAGACGTTAGAAATTGATGGGTATTCGATTTTTTTTGTTTTAGTTGATAGTTACTGGTATCTAGTGTAATACCTACTTAATAATAAATTTCATGATGTTTTCTTAAAAAAAGGTATAAATACCTTTACTAATTTGTGAGTTTTGGGAACTAAATGAGTTTAACTGATAGACGTAGATGAAGTTTAGTGAAATGTTAAATGCAAAGTAAATGAAAACATCTACAAAATTTGGTCAAAAAAAGGAGAATACTGTTTGCATGGTGCTTAGATTTTCTTTAAATATCATTAGAAATATTACCGGATGCTCATTATCTTAGATTATTAGATATTTTAGGTGGAATGAACGCTTTTTTTATCACAACGTATAAACGGATATCAGGCAGATGTCTTCTTCTACGTCGAAGTTTTTTCAGAGTATAAAAGTACATCTACATTATTTCAGCAAAACAGTGATATATCAAAAAAATGTGTTATACAATCAATAAAGAAGGTTATTTTAGTGCACCTCAGAAAATTTCATGTTAATCGGTTCATAACTCTCAAAAAGGCAACATGTTTTTACTAAATGTGCTCTCCTGTAAAGTAGCGTTTTTGTAGATGTCCGCATCTACTTTGCTGCCATCGATATGTTTGTTACTCTTTCACGCGAAAACTATCGAGTTTGGCTGAAACTTGGTATATACATAGTTTATGACCTGAAATAATACATAGGATACTTTTTATCCGTGTAGGTACCACGCGAGAGAAGCCGCGGGCGAAAGGTAATGTCTAATGATCATAAAAGTTAAGGAAATACTAGTGATGTTGTTTCACTCACTCTTCATAAGCCAGTTGCAGTTTAAAGTATCCATAGCACCGCGTGCACTTGTATGGCTCGTTCTGCGTCCGATGGTGCTTATGATGGGCGACCGCTTCCTCCGCCGTCAGGAACCACAGCTCGCACGCGTTACAAGCATTCCTGAAATACAAATGTACAGTAAAACCAGAAAAAGAATTTTCGTAAAACATCGGAAACAATCGCATAAAAATACAAAAACGATTGACGAAAAGTCATTTAGAAATTAAAATTACTCATAATTTAAATTTTATCGCAAACAAATAAATAAATGTAATTTTTAAGAAAAGCAAATGAGTTAATGTCCGTGCGAGCTGCGCTGATAACGACGTGCACTTCTGTCGCATTCTGTTTTGTGGAATCATACACTGCTGTCGGACGTATTCGGGAAACACGAAAAAAATAACCATATTATAAAGCTTGAAGTGCTGTACTAATTTATAACTTGCATATTCATGTATTTACATCCTATTTCAAAAATTCTTTCACCAGTATTTAGAATGAACTTTCAGGACGAATATAGGCTATATGTTATGTAGGTACCTCACGGGCAACGCCGCGGGCGGAAGCTAGTCTAAATCTAATCTATATACTATATACTAGGCTACCTTTCATCATCATCATCATCACCATATACCATCACTACGGGGCCAACGTCGCTGCTAGTTTTGTATAGAATGGCTTTCTTAACGATATCTCGAAGCTAGTAGAAATATAACTTACTTAGGATTGGTAAAAGCAGGCACATGCTTCGTACTTTGATGCTGGACAAGCCCGTGGTTGGTCTTGGTCTGAACGTTGCATAGCTGACAGGCAAACATTTTCGGCGGTTCAACGACCTTGACTTTCGAGGATTTAGCGGGTAACGCTTTAGAGGTCTGCACTTTAGAGGGTAGCGGTTTAGCGGGCGGTGGTTTAGAGGTGATTTTTGGTGGTGGTGATGTTTTTCTCTCCTTTGATTTGGGTTGTGGTTTCTGTGTCTTTGGTGGTTCCTTTTGGGCGATTTTCGGTTGCTTGCTAACTGGGATTTTTTGTGGTTCCGGTATAGTTCTGAAAAATTAAGATTTGTTAAAGTATGTACAAGCTAGAGCTAGTGGCTAATATTTACTCAAACGCTACTTAAAAATTTGAGTAGTGCTTATTTATTTGAGACGTTCTTACCCTTCAGAATCGTATACAAAAATGACAGTTAATGTCAATGATAAGCACCACTTAAACTAAGTAGCGTTTCAGTATTCGGGTGTAAGTCTGGTGACGGACTTCCCTGAGGCCTCTGTCATGGCTTAACGACTTAAAAGCCGGGACCGACAATTGAATAAATGCTTTATTACACACTTTAAAACTTCGGAACAAAATGCAACCAATGATAAAACTACGATACAAAAATGGGCTGCCTTATCGCTAAGAAGCGATATCTTCCAAGCAACCTTTGGATGGAGACGAATCTATAGACAATTTGTATATATAGGACAAAGTGCGCGAAGCACGGAAGCACTAAGCTGTTAACACGACTTACGGTCACCCATCCAAATTGTGACCGCTCAAAACCTCGCTCAGCTTCAACGATCCATCAAAAACGTCCAAGCAAGCTACGCCACGTACCAATATATAAAGCGGAAGAGTTTGTTTGTTTGAACGTGCTAATCTCAGGAACTACCAGTCGGATTTAAAATATTCTTTCTGTATTTGATAGCTTAATTATTTAGGAAGATTATAGGCTACTTTTCATCATCATCATCATATACACTACACGGGTAACGCCGCAAGGGCGCAGCTAGTGTTACATACTTAGCTTTCTTGGGAGGAGGTGGCGTCTCAATTTGTGTCTCTTTCTCTCTTGCCCTTTTCAATTTCCTTTCTAATAGTAACACATCTTCCTGCTGTAGACAGACAAATAATAATATATTAAAAACAAGCAATAAAAAAAAAATATGAAATACCTCCGACATATCCCTTCACAAACTCTAAACAGCTGAAGAGATTTTCATGAAACATTGCTAAGAACATTCTCGACAAAGACACCATTCAAACCAAAAAATAATAATTGAAATTGGTTATAGGAGCTACGATGTCACTAACAGACAGATACTACGAACTTATATAAGCTACAGCAACATAATAATTACTACAACTATCTACAAAATATACAAGAGCCATAAACAAGATACATTCAAATTGTGTTATCTAAGGGCTAACTACAAAATAAATAAACAATGCTGGACATTTCACACAGCATCATGTAGCCCCAAAGTAAGCAGAGCTTGTGTTATGGGAACCACATGACTGTTAAACTACTTACACTTTTTTATTGTAAATACATACATTTTATACATAGAAAACACCCAGACCCGAGACAAATATTTGCAGATCATACAAACATTTGTCCTGCGGCGGGGATCGAACCTGCAACCTCATGCGCCACAGGCGGGCCTTACACTACAAACAAACATACAAACACCTTTCCTTTTCGTCGGGAGTCAATACTTAGAAAACAATGAAATAAGTAATAATGACAATGACTAGAAACTCTACTAAGTTGCTAGCTACTATAACTTTCAAGTCACCTTTTTGACTGGCTTTACAGACTTATGATGTTTTAAGTTTTCTATCAGCTGAAACAAAATGGTTGATTTATACTTAATTTAAATAATATCAGCTGGGGTGATAACATGAGCTTAAACGGTGAAGGAAAACATCGTGAGGACTCGCGGTTTAATCAGCTCCATATTGAACATGTCTTTCATGTGGCTTGCTACATTGACATATTATTATAATTAATAGGGCCTTTACATCTTCACTAGATGATTTATATAGTGTCAGGAGGCAATCATTGCCTACACTTACACACACTGTAGTGCCTGGGACAATGTTGAGAGTAGGCTGCACCTACACCATCCTCTCAGCTTAACCGGCCATATCCACAGGAAAGACATGCTCAATACGTGTGGGGCTGACTAAGCCGCGGGTTTCCTCACATTTTCCTTCACCGTTTAGATTTCGTGCTTAAAGGACACGATCAAAAATTTCATAGGAGCTGGTATTTAAATAATTTGGACAATAAAGCAAGATAAAAGCTATATTCTGTGAAAGAACATATTATTTCGATATTATTACAAATATTTAAATAATTATTGACTCCGCCGTTTTTTTTAAAAAAATATTTTAAAATAGATTTGCTTGCAACCCTGTAAAATGTAATGATGTGACGCGTAGTCTCTGAACGCACCCCATGAAAGAGATAGCGCCATACTAAAACGAGCTTATGTCTCACTCCAACGTGTTACATTGTGACAATGTTTTTGATGTCGTCAACTGCCATGCCAATGTCAACTGTCATAATTACCTATGTCAAGTAGGTGCGTCATCTAAAATTCTAAACTCGGAAGTCGGAACGGAAAGTGGTTTTGATTCAAAATAAAAACCAACAGACGGATTTTCGACATCGTTTCGCGTTTCGCGTTGATTGATCGTAATTTCGTTGTGCTCTGTGTGTTGCTCCACCATCGACGTGATCTTTAATTTGACCCTGCATCTGCTCAACGGACTCCGAACCCTCCTAGTGTATTCGACTTTGGCGCTTGTTTAAACTGGACTCTGATATTTTGTGATTTGGATTGCGTTTATCTTCAGTTGAAAACATCGAGCTTTCAGCAATTCAAAAGGTATGTACGTGTACTTCTAGTTATACTTATAACGTTAACCCACAGCATTAACCCCTTAGATACCTGCTGTTTGGCAAATCTAAGCAAACGAATGCAAACCATGCGCTTTTATTCACTCGGCCAGCTAGGCGAGCGACGCCAAGCGATATTAAATATGCTGTCCACACGTTGGCCTTCGTTAGCGTTGGCCTAGGCTCGCTAAACATTATGCAGCTTATTAATATGTATCTACAATGCTTCTATGTCGGGGCAGGCTGCTAGTCCCAGTATTTATGTACCTACCACTACCTACCTATCTAGCGATACATAAATATAGTACTGGCCATGCCCAACTTGTGTTTCAACAGTATCTACCTACTGTTTATCTCCCCTTTTTGAAAAGGTCTTTAACTCATAAGGATTTATATTTAATTATTCCGAGGACTTTATTGTTTTTGTTTGTTTAGGTATCTACCATGGCTGTATGTTGCAACTGCCATATTATCTTGTGGCCTGGCTTCCAGCAACATGAATACCATGTTATGGACTTGGCCCCAGAGCTAGTCTTAATAATTGAAGAGTGGTGTGGTAGTGAGGTAAGGTGAATTAATTAATTTAATTTGCTTTTTTTCTGCCTATGAGATTGATAAAAATATTTTGACTTAGAACTCTTACAAACAATATAATATGTAACTTACAATCTAATAATTTTTCAGATTACTGATAATGATCAGTTGTGCGAAGAGTGTGTCAACCTAGTCATACAAGATGCAAATAACCGCCTCGCCGACCCTAATTATTCATCAAACCAACAAATTGGGCATACTCATATATGCATATCTTGTGGCATATCCCTATCGAGGCGCAGAGGAAGAAGAAGTTACAGACTATCGGAAAGATCTGTAGAAAGAAGTTATATAGAATACCAAATATTTCCCCGACAGGTGAGAGTTGTTTTATTAATTAAGTACTCAATAAATAAAAACCTAGATACAGAAAACCTGGATCATATTATGCCACAGGGCTGAGATGATTTAAATCAGTGATTAACTTCAAAGTGATGTTTTTTTAATCATGATTTTTATCAACCATATTGTGCCATCTATGTTGATGGTCATGAAGTAGGTAAATTAATTATGTATTTTAACTAACAATTTCAATTGCAGGTTCCAACTGAAGCCTGGGCATGTAATGCTTGTTGGTTAAGAGCTCATCGCAATGCACCGCCGCTCCAACCCATGGAACCTGTTCAAGTTGAACCTGTTGAAGTGCTAGCTGATGATGAACACTTGAACCAACGAGTTGAGGAGATACTTCAAGAATCAGAGCCGCATTCGAGTTCATTTACTCTACCAAGCTCAGAAACTGAATCCTGGGCCGATCAGCCAGTTATGCAGCCACCGCCCCATGTAAATAATGAAATAATTTTAAATAACTACACTCGCACTCCAGACTCGCCTAGCCACTGCTTTGTCCCAGATTGTGTAAACAGGGAACGCTTGCGAGTCCCACGATATTTAAAAAGAGGAATTTTGTCACAACACAAATTATTTATTACCAAAAATGCTAGGGTTTGTCATGAACACTCAATGTTATACAACTGGGATATTTTAAACGAGTACGAGTTCACAACCAGTTTTACTGCAACGCATACAGAGAAGATGTTGGAACTACTGAGCGCAAAATTTTCAGGGAGAAGTATTTTAATGTAGCATCTAAAAACTTAATGACTGATTTTAAAATTGCAGCAGCTCTACTTAATTATTTCCATCCTGTTATAACTGACCATCCCAACGCCCACTCAATTTTAAATAGAGCTCTACAAAGGCTTGATATCCCTAACAGATTGTCAAATTATGTTGTAGAGAAAAATGTTAACAGACATCGTGCAAGTTTTGTTCCCATTAATGGCCAGCTCCCTCAGCTGAATGTGTTCCCTGTAATGGAAATGAGTGATCTTATACTATTTTCACTAGGTACATACCAAAGAAGGCAAGCCAGATCTTATTACGGGGAACACATTCGAGACAACGGAACATTTCAAGTAGAAGTTGACAGCAATCTTGTAAGACATTCAACTAATTCATTTTTAATGAGAGGAAGAATAAGGTCTCGTCACCAAAGCAACAAAATATACTATACGTATATATAACGTATATACAACGAATTTCTGAATATTACTGCAGCTGTATTATAGGAAAACGTACTGTTGGGAGCTGTGCACATGTGATGACGATTGTCTCGTATTTAGGATGGGCGCAGTATCAGAATAGCATACTTCCACCAGCCAGATTTTTAGACAGTGTTTTAATAAGAGAAGATTTAGAAAATGAATAAAGCTTTTTGTATTAACTTGTGTGTTTCATTCACGAAAGCCGTGACGGTTGTAGTTATGATTCTTGGTCTCTCCTGGAAGAGATATATCTCTCCTATTCTGCAAAACTACCTAAGTGTCGTCGTTTTGAGATAGGTAAGCACAATACACACCAAAGGCGGCTTTACCCGGCGGGTCGGGTCGCCGGGCATGTTTTGCAATAATAGCCTGCAAAACAAGCCCGGCGGGCGGCCCATCATGCCGCGCCCCGGGCCGGCGGCCTTGGTGTGTATTGCGTTGCGCTATACACTGCGTGACTATGCGGTATCCATTCCGAAGTTGAGGTGTCGTTATTGCCTCGCAGTTCGTATCGCTTATGTACATAGTAGAATCTTGTGTTGCGTATCCGTTGTAACGACTAGGTAGTACATAAAACCTTTGATACGAGAGAGAAGTGAGAACTACAATACGAGACGCATACGCAGGATACAGTACGGCCAACGGATCTCGGCGTGCGTGAAGTTAGCCGTTTCGATGCGCAGTGCAACTTTTTCATACAAAATTTTCTACTGCGCAGCGCAGAGCCTGACTTCACGTACGCCGAGATCCGCCGGCCCAACTGTACCTATGCTTATCATTTCGTTCAATTCAACTCGAACTTGCTTGATGTCTTGATGCCGCGCGTCGCGTGACGTATGGGGACTTGAAGTGAGTGAGTGACATGTGACAGCTGACGGGATGGATGGACTGACGGAACGGAACGTACAGTGCCACAAGTATAAGTTGGCGGTGGCGATTTGAGGAACTAAAACGGAAAAACGGAAAAAGAGTACTAGGATGCGAAATATCATTAAACTATCATAAACAAATACGCAAATGATTAAATCTTTCTTACATATTTTCCCAAATTTCGTGGTATTTTCTGTACAATTAATTATATTTTTTGAACACAGTGGCGCTCAGCCGCGCCAAGTTATACTTGTGGCACTGTAGATTTGACAGTGACATAACGTCAATGTGACATACTCAATGTCTTTTCGACAGATTTTAGTGTGGCCCAGTGTGGCCGTAATAGTTTCCTAAAATTCCCCACGCCTCTCTTAAAATTATTTTTTACACAAAAACGGCGGCACTGAAAAATATGTATTTGGTATAGATAAATAGTAAAAAAAATAACCTTTTAAATGAAATTTATTTCATGCTGCTTCTCATTTCTCCGGAATAAAATACCACTTTTGACTGTATCCTTTTTCGAAACGCAAAATCCATTGATTGCCAGGATTCGAGCCCACGACCGTCGGATCGTAAGTCGAGGTACTATACCCCTCGGCCAACACGGCTCAGAATTATCAGCTGAATATCAGTGTAAGTTTACATACCGGTGTGACTACTGGTTCATTGGCCTGCCTCGTAGCCCGCTTGGGTCCAGGTTTGCGAGGTAAGACTGATGGGCCTCCGGAGATTGCTGAAATTGCTCCAGGTTGGACGGGAGGTTTCTCTGTCTGTGGATTATATATAATACATACCGGGTATTAGTATTGGTTACCACAGGGAAATGGCGCTAGTAACCTTATGGTACTGAAACGCTACTTAAGTATTTGTGTTATCTATTTCAGAGGTTCTTACTTTTCAGAATCGTAAACTAAAATGACAGTTAATCACAGTTAATGTCAATGAAATATAATAAAGTGGAAGTTTGTTTGTTTGAACGCGCTAATCTCAGGAACTAACAGTCCGATTTAAAAAAATCTTTATGCATATGATAGCTAAACTCTTGAGGAAGGTATATTTATTTATGGAACAAGGAAACACATTCAAAGAAAGGTTATAGGCTACTTTTCATCATCATCATTATCAAAAAAACCATTACTACCTACGGAGGCAACGCCGCGAGGGCCCTGCTATGTCAATGATAAGCACCAATATAAAACTAAGTTGCGTTTCAGTTATGTAAGAAAGCTAGATTCTCCTGATTAAGATACATACCGGAGTGATTACTGGATCTAAGCTCTGTCTAGTGGGCCGCTTGGCGGAGCGCGGGCCCGGGCTCGGCTTAGCGCGGGACAACACTGAACAACGGACCTCTTGAGGCTGGGTTGAACGAGACTGCTCCAGAAACTGGGAGGGACGGGGCTGCTCCGGGATGGGAGACGGTCGGCTCTCTGTCTGTGAATAATATTTGTAAGTGATATAGTGAAACACTTAAAAGGGACCAACTCTCTCTTAAATATAGAGGACTCTATTGGCTGCTTGGTAGAAACTCTAAATTATCAATAGACAACAAGCTACTAAACAAAACAGTAATAAAGTCAATCTGGACTTATGGCATCCAACTGTGGGGGTCTGCTTGCACCTCGAACATAAACTACATACAACGCTTCCAAAATGGCGTCCTCAAAAATATTTCTAATGCGTGTTTATAAAAAACAAAGAGTTGCATGACATACTGAAAGTCAACACGGTAGCAGAACAGATTGAAAAATTCTTTCTGCATTTTATAGTTAAACTCTTGAGGAACGTTACAGGCTACGTTTCATCATCATCATCACCATTTAGCATCACTACGGGGGAAACGCCGCTAGGGCGCTGCTAGTAAGAACATAAAAAGCTGATAAAATACCTTAATTTTGACTTCCACTGCTTCCTTCTTGACCTTGTTCTTTTTGCTCTTATGCCTGTTACCGGGTTCGGCATCGGAGTCTATGAACACGGGCTCTGTGACACCCAGTATGCAGTTCTCACTGTCAACCTGCAACAATATAGCGATTTTGAGATATATTAGGCGTGATCCAACTCAATCAAATCAAATCATATTTATTGAGGAACAGTTACTTAGTGTGGCTTAGAGTGCGCCGCAAACTTTATGGCGGGTGAAGTGCGCGGCAGATTCGACTTTGCGCTGGTACAGTCCACGCAATTGCGGGGAGGTGAAGGCCGTGAGGGGCGGGGCTAGGCGGGCTATGTAGATAAAGTTTATTCTATTGCGTTGACTGTACCTGCGCAAAGTCGAATCTGCCGCGCACTTCAGCCGCCATAAAGTTTGCGGCACGCTCTACGCAAATACTGAATAATACCTACTGGTATTAATTACTCACCGAGTCCCGAGTGGGTGTATGCAGGGGCAGGCCGAGCCGGAGCCGCGTCCGTCTGTTGTTCTGCTTGCACATGTCCAGGAACTCGTAGAAATCGTTCACCTTGTCCACGCACAGCTCACAGATCAGAGGAGGCATTCTGTCCGTGTGGTTCACCTGAAGTTTATGTAGAAAATTGAACATGATCACAACTGTATGCCCAAGGCACGGTTGACATTCTCTCAGATCTTTTTAGGCATTTAAAGATCCTTTGAAGATGTCTAAGGGGGTAGTCAGGGGTATGTCCAAATACTACAGTACAGTTAACATACAAATATAATTTTGACTGAACTAGAATTAGAATGAAGTAGAATTTTCTTAAAAATCATCTGTGTGTTTAACTGTGCTTCAATGAATCAGGTTGTATGGAGCCAAGCAAATAAAATACTAGAATTTGAAGTATAAACAAATAACTGAGAAGAAAAGATGACCAAAGACCTTCACGTGGTCACCAGCTCAGGCTCATTCGTGAATCCACTCGCGTACTAGCTGCCTATCACTTCTTCAGCAACAGAGTGGTCCACAATTGGAATGCACTACCAGAGGACGTTGTAACAGCTACTTCTATCAATGCTTTTAAAAACAAGCTCGACAACTGGCTACGAACTAACAAATCAGTGCTCAAAAAGATTACCGAATCTTAAACAAAAAGGACTATAAAAAACAAAGACTATTTTCAATAAAGACTATTTCAACACTGTGTGATATAGACATACCAGCTAAAAGCTGCTCGTCTATAATCAATAAATAAATAAAAAATAAATAAAATAAATTGGTGTAATTGAAGAAATTTCATATCAAAGACAAAGCATATTCATTTATAATGAAAGAAGTTTAGAAGTGTATGGATTCCAACTCATTTTATCAATTTGAGTGACTACCTATTGCCCCAATACTGAAATACTATTTGAGATGTTCTTAATCTTCAGAATCAATCAATGTCAATGATGAGCACCACTTAAACTAAGTAGCGTTTCAGTATTCGGGTGTCTAATGTGTTAACCTAGATTGAAAATATTGACCAACTTTAGGAGCCTCCAATATTGAGCTTAGTTTGGTGTATCTTAGAAAGTAAGATTAACTTGGACAAGCTTAAATTATAACAGCTGAACTATCGTAGTTTTCAAATCTGTAACAAAATCCTTGACTATCTCATATTATTATCCCGAAGTTTTGATGTGGGGGTGAGTTTGTTTGACAACAATTTAGTTTCATGTAACGTGAAATGAACTAATAAGAGCTACGGAAACGTACAATTGGTATCAAAAACTTACAATCTACTTAGAAACATTGGAAAATCACCTCAATTTGAACGCATTCCTTTATTTTTTGCCTCAATTCAACACCGTCTCCATCCAGTTCGACGACATTCTGAATTATGGGCATTTTGTAACCGGCGCCTGCTCCGCACAGCCGACAGGCTCGGTATATCTCGTAAATAGTCTGCTTTTCATCTTTCGGATTGAGCACTCGATCCATTGTAAATATCTCATCTAGTTTTCGTAAAAGAAACAAATACGACAAGCCAATACAACAATACGCACTCACGCACGCAACGAACGAATGACAAGACAAGAACTTTCTTTCTCTTTTCACTCATTGCTGCATAACTGACAACTGACAATGACATTTCTTAAAAAAAAATTTATTTATTGGGCTTTAATGTATTGTTTGGTGTCGGCCAAACTTATACGACCAACGGCAAAAGTGGAAAGGAGTGGGCAGCGAGAACAAACTTCGCGATCAATGCGCCATCTAGTAACGGGTAGCGAGATCAATTGAAATGTAGTTTGTACGCGCCACCACTAAAGTCCGATAGACATGGCGCTGCTATCGCAGAACTAGGAATAAGATTACGAATCATGTATTGTAAAAGTGTGTTTTTATCGAAGGTTTTTATAGGTGTTACAGTAATTTATCGTTACATACTATTCTCTAGTTTTATTGTTAAAACGTTGATTGTTAATTAGAAACAGTTCATCATCATCATCATCATCATCAGCTTATAGGAGTCCACTGCTGGACATAGGCCTCCCATAATGAGCGCCATCGCGCCCTGTCTTCAGCTTGACGCATCCAACTTGTGCCGGTAGCCTTTCGCAGATCGTCACTCCACCTGGCAGGAGGGCGTCCTACACTACGTTTGCCGAGGCGTGGTCTCCACTCGAGAATTCGTTTACCCCAGCGGTTGTCAGTTCTTCGGCGGATAATATGGCCGGCCCACTGCCACTTCAGCTTGTTAATCTCTGAGCTACGTCAATGACTTTGGTTCTCTGCCGTATAGTCTCATTGCGGATCCTATCCTACAGGAAAGGATCCGCAATGAGAAGATTTTCTGCAGGAAATGCTGAACGGCCTAGCTCGGCCTCGCGGCAGATAGGTCTCGGCATAAACTTGGATAAAACCAAAGTCATGAATTATGATCGAATTGATCCGAGACTTATCAGCGCAAAAGGTCACCTTCTTGAAGTTCTTTCGGAGTAGGTACTTACCGCGAGCAGATTTTGCGATTAGGTAGAAACAACCTCGAGAAGGAGGCCGAAAGGAGAATCAATCACCTATACCGCAGAGTTTGAAAACGAAAGGTACGTTCTACCCGTATTGACATACGGAGTTACGGACCTAGACACTCAGTACGGCTGGTCCACCAATTCAAAGTCGCGCAGCGAGCTATGAAGCGAGCTAAAAACAGTTAAGATTTAAAAAATAAAAACCGGTCAAGTGCGAGTCGAACTCGTACGCCGAGGGTTCCGTACCTAGCCATGGTGCCAATTAAGCTAGTCCGCTTAATTGTATGAGCGCCCATACAACTCGGAGGACAATTTTAATTGGCGTCAACTATGTATGTATGGGAACACCCTTTAATTTTCAACTTTTTTAACTTTTTGGAATTTTTCCTTTATTTGTGCTATAAGACCTTGCTTTTTGCCAAATTTCGTTATTCTAGGTCAATGGGAACTACCATTTAGGTTTTCGACCCAAAACCTCTAGGGTACTTCCGGTTGACCTAGAATTGTCAATTTTGGTTACAGGCAAGGTCTTCCAGCACAAGTAAAGGAAAAATTCCGAAAAATAAAAAAAGTTGAAAATTAAGGTAAGTTTTGGTACTCACAAGTTTTCACGAAAACCTAAATTTGCCTATATCTTTTTATAGTGTTGACTCAGGACCTTGATTTTTATAGTCACAATAGGGACTATAGACCTTAGTATATGGTATAAATTTCAACTTGCTAGCTCTACCCGTTCCTGAGATAATCGATGGTGACACACGGACAGACAGACGGACAGACGGACAGACGGACAGACGGACAGACGGACAGACGGACAAGAAAGTGATCTTATAAGGGTTCCTTTTTTTACCTTTTAAGGTACGGAACCCTAAAAATCACAAAGAACGAACGAGATCAAACGATAGAGTCATGTCCTGTGGCTGCAGCCCTGGCCACCTTTCTGCTAAGTAGATACCTACACTACAATCAAAGCCCTAGGCTCAGAGCAAGAGCGTCGCCAGCCGAAGGCCCAGGGGGGGGCTAAGTTGTTACTTATAAAGGATGGTGGGAAAAGTATGAATTTTAATTGCAAAATACGTTTAAAGTGCTACGAGGCCTTGACCACGTCCAAATGCTTGATCGATCACGGTCAAGCAAATCACGTGAGGGGGCTTAGGACTTTGATTTCTTTGCATTTGGCTAATTTTTTTTAATCTCTATTGGGGCAACTGCCCCTCCCTGCTCCCCCCTGGCGACGCCCTTGGCTCAGAGACCCTAGTAGATAAGCTAATTGTCTACTAGGGCCAAGCGCTACTATCGCAGAACTACCTACTTATAGGTTAATAGGTCCAAATAAGTACTTGAACAATAATATTTATGTAATATTTACAATCAAAGGAGCCCAAAGCCGACGGGGTTTTGTCGTTTTTAGTTCCCGGCTGGCAAACGCCCCGCCTCTACAGGCAGTACGACCAAGAATAGTAGATTGTTGCACGAGGGTTGAAAGTAACCTATTGCGGCACGAGATGGTTTGGCGCCTGAGCGTAGCGAGGGCGCTAATAGTTCGAGTGCCGTAATAGGTATTTCACCCGAGGTAAACACTCTGCTTTTCATTTCGAATATTAGGAAAGTAAATAAAAACCTGATTAGCTCATTTTATAAAAATCTCTGCTCTCGATCGACAAAACAGATAAAAATCGAATTGGTGCTTTAAAAAAAATACTGGCTGGTAGCTTGCCACTGAAAAAAAAACAAAAAAGGCGCCCACCTTTTTTTCAGCCAGTATTTTTTGTCATTGAAGATGGTAAATATTTCAAGCTCAAAATCTTGTTTAAATAATAATAATTTAGTGAAAAGTAATTATTAATAACAATACTCATGTAATAAATTGTTGAAAATATTTTTTACAGCAATTCTCAATAAAAAGGTAAAATAGAAATGTCAAATATTACTTTTGCTATGTAAAAAGTTTCAACATGACTCAATAGAAATGTCAAAATAGAATGATTTTTTTTTTATTTGACAGCAGGGAAAATTGCTTCCCAGGGCGGAAAAGTACTACTTTCATCCCTCTGTTCAGGTCACTTCAAGCGTACTTTCCGTGTATGAGAAATGAAATAGTTATTTGTGCAACAAGAGAGCAAAGTTGATGTTTACCTCGAGTGCTGATTTTGAATCCCGAGCGAACGAGGGATTCTAAGAATTGAATCACGAGCGTAGCGAGTGATTCTACGCTAGAATCCCGAGTCTAGCGAGGAATTCAAAGGCACGAGATGTGAAAAACTTTGGTCTCGTGTAGCACACAAAATTTTTCACCTCAGCAGCGAGAACATTAACCTACAAATAAAAGATACAACTTTGTACATAATGAAGCAACTAATCCATAATAGGTATTCATTTTAATCTATTTAAAAATAACGCATTTTTTCAGGAATTAAAAGAAGATATAACAGTTATTGTAGTTTTGGAAATTAAAAGTTTGTTTTGTTCAGAACTTACCTACGTGCTTCTCAGGAAGGGAACTTTGTTCATCACAATCACTTTTTGTCTCAACTCTTCTCTCTGGAGATAAATTAGTGTATTAGCCACTGGTTTAACTCATCTTTATTGTTTTATGAATTTTCAACAAATAACTAGCGTAACAGAAACAAATTCCCGCTATTTTATTTTTAAAAGGTGCGTTATTTTTTTTTTTCATAGACAGGCTAGCGATTGACCGCCATGCACTATCACGTGTCGATCGACGACATTCGAATTTCAAATCACTTTTCCTCACTGAAACCAGTGTGCAAAATGCGATTTTGCACACTGGTTTCTCGCAGCAAAGGATGCCATTTCGAGCTGCTGAGGTGAAAAAGAAATTAAACTTCTATGTAGGTATACTTACCTACTTTAATGACGTCCTAGACTAGACTAATGCTACTTGCATGGACACCGACACCCATGCGGTGTCGGTGTCCATGCAAGTAGCCCCAGTGGGACTCCAATGAGTAGGACTCCCACACCGAAGGCCTTCCCCTCTTTCAAGGAACATTTATTATTAAAAAATAAAGCTATAAGTAACCTATAAAGAATCTCAATGTTGCGGGCATTTTTTTTAACTTTAATCAAAATAATCAATACCTACTAAGTAGGTACCTACTTACCTACTTACTTACCTACCCACTAATTTATTTTTTATTTTAAGTATTTATTTTTTAAATTTTGGTAACATTTTGCAGAAGTTAACATGCCATACGTGACAGGAGGTTGCAAGCCCATCGATCGCCGCTATTGAAAAGCTAATTGGTTGTAGTGATAATTTAATGAGTGGACCTACAACGGAAACATCGCCAATATCGCCATTGTAATTTTAATTAGAAAAATCAAGATGTCTCGAATTCCGATCCCAACTTATGGGTTCAAAATTCAAATACAACAACTTTTGACAGCGATAAATGATAAATGGCGTGGCAATAACCAACGTATTATCGCGCAGTGATAACTTAGTTTAGAGAATTCTCCGATAGAAGCAGAATTACAATACTGCCGTCCGCTAGCTAAAGCGCCGTTAGGTGACATCTGATCCACTTATAAATACCATGTCATAAAGCTCAAAACTCTCTATCGATCGGTCTTGGAACTGGGTTCCTAATGTTCCTATCGTTTATAATTTTCGAATTAGAGATAGGTACTAGTAGTTCGCCCCGAACTGAGATCTCGCGCACCGTAGATGGCTTACATTTGGACTTTCTTCTGACTACACCTATAATTTCAAGTGCTACTACTGCCGAGTATGCCTATTGCGCTAGCTCTTCATAGTAAAAAATGCTAGCATGCATGCAATACATAATGTCGTGTCTAATTTTTCATTTATTTCATATTTATGAATTCTCGTCGTATTTCTAAAAGTATAGATACGTCCTAGAATAAAAATAATAACTATTTTGGAATGTACAAATAAATACCTTTCATTTGACACTCCACTCAATATATTTGTTTACTTAACTTTTTTTACCCCAATTATTTTCATTCTTTATCAAAAATTTTTTTATCATGAAAATAAATCAAGTAGCATCTAAAATCATTGCAAACAAAACCGCACCGATGCACTATGGGTCAGGAGCGTAATTATCGTCTCGAAATTCTGTAACTTCCTCAGTTTTTAAAATATCTTAATGAATCTTTCGCTATTATAATCTCAGATTATATAAGCTTTAAATTAAAACAAAAAAAATCATAAAAAGCCATTATTAATATGAAAAAATTACCACTTAAGTAAATAAAACTTAATTTTTATATATTTTCGCGGATTTTAACTACTCCAATGGACATAATTAAAACAAAATTCTACATTAACATGATAGAAAATAATACTTACACATAAAAAAAATATTTTAAGTATTTTTTGCGTTAAATTAAAACTTAGGTAGGTAGGTACCTACTATTTGAATGAGTAGTAAGTTACTTCAATAAAACTTATTTTAAACATTATAAACGACAAATTGGAAACTAATATATTGTAATATTAATTCCATGCATCGAATCCACGTATGCAGTGTTGATAAGCCATACTGATAGGCATCTTGATTTTCAGGCTTGGATGCGACCTTACTTAAATCGTTCATTTCAGTTGGTCTAGCACCACAAATACACTCACTGTTCCAGAACTGGTATCAGTGAGTTTCTGAGTGACTTTCCCATCAACCATTGTTATAAATAATTCAACAATTGATCAAATAATGCGGTTATTCTCTATTTGCGTCTAAAATAGTTATGAAATAAATATCTTCATAATTTCTAAAATAATTACATTTAATTAAAAGTTAACCAAGCAATACTAACATTAACGGCATCGAGTGAATAAAAACGAGGATAAATGCTACATTTTAAACCTAATTTTACAAAAAAATACCTTTTTATGAATTTTCAGATTTTTCCACCATACACATTTTTGCCTCTGAGTCAAAAAGGAGCAAATTGGAGCAGAATTTTATTTTACACCCTATTACTATACAGACTAGGGAACGTTATGGTAGTCATATCTCCTTGTCGGGAGACAGCGGTAAATATGAAAAGTCGATTTGAATTTTCAAAACCCAAAAAATATTAGAACTTTCGAAAATTGACTATAAAAGCTAACTTTATTTATCATAAAATAATATACTTGGATTAAGTAAAAAGCGTAAAGTACCACGCTTCTAATGATGTATAATAAGTAATAGTTTACTAACAAATAATTAATAAAAAACGATCTGAAAGTGCCATATCAAAAATTTTCCTAAGTCTATGGATCTACTTTCTTACATTCAAGTTCTTGATATGGCTATTAAAATGTGTTAATATAGCCTTTTTTTGTGGTATATGATAGTTCAATTATCCTACTACATAGAATCATTGAGAAATTTGAAGAAATCAAAGTTTTATAAAGTGATTAAAGAGACGATAATTACTGTCCTGACCCATAGTGCGATGCCACTCTCTTTTTAAGACCGACCAGTCAATGAGCTACGAAGACATCGAAACTCTATGAAACGGGAGCTCTTGCAGCTCTGGTTTCGTAGTTTTTGTTCTTTGGTCGTATTTCAAAAACTATACATCCTAGATTAAAAATAAAAACTATTTTGGAATGTACAAAATAAGCCCTTTCGTTTGACACCCCACTCAATATATTTGTGTAACTTTCATAATTTTTTACCCCCTTGGGAACCCAATATCTTCACAACCCCTTCATCGATTAAGCTCATATGCTCCACCGTAAATTTCCTTACCACAACCTATTGACCTACCAAGTTTCATGCAGATTGGATGAACGGTTCGACAGTTATGCGCGAACAACAATTCGTGAAACATACAAACATACAAACATACAAAGCAAAATCGCCCAACTTACCACTAAGATCTTCGCTCGCTTCGCTCGCTCGATCGATTAGGAAAGCGGCAAGCGCGAAGCAAGATTTTTTGAACCATTTTTTGAAGATAGTAAAGAAGTGGCGCGTTTTTTCAAAAAACGCGCCACTTCTTTACTATCTTCAAAAAATGGTTTTGTCACCTAACGGCGGTTTAGCTAGCGGACGGTAGAATAGTCACTAGGTAGGTAGGTACTTAAGTACCTATAATTTAAAACAAACCTAGGTACCTACCCCTTTTAATATCCCTAGGCCTAGGCCTTAGTAATCTTATCTCGGTTAGATAGGTAGGCAAGTAGAGTTCCAACTTACTGAAGTGGTAACAAACTATCTTATCCTTGTTTAAAATATATAACAAAATGTCCTGCAAAATTCAAATTACTACCGCGAAATATGCAAACAACCTTATCGACCACACCATAAAGTTTAAATTATGTTCAACGACAATGTGCGTATCAAAATATGGCGAACAATATTATTTTTCAGTTTGCAAAAAATTTGGTAGATTTTATGTGGTTGGAATAAGGGTGAGGATTGAGTGTGAGGGTGGAAATGGGGTGTAAAGCGAGGGTTGCAGGCAGGATGCTGCAATGTAGGTACAATACGCAGGCTCAGTGTTTACAGACGCGTCTCCGAAACGCCATTGCGGCGAAAGCGCGGGAAAGTGAAAACTTACGAAGTGACATTGACATTTAAAAAAGTTTACATGCAAGTAGTTTAAATTAAAAAATAAACTGCTTCTAAAAAACTTTTCTTTTTTTTATTTGAATTTTTTCGGACAAAGGAATTGTTATTTGCTACGCAAACGTCATTTTGGAAATCTTAGAAGGGAAGAAAAAAAAAATAGGACTTTAAAAGGAGGCTTCATTGAGGCTTCAATACATGTTTGGGCCCAAATGCCAAAGTGCCGGCCAATAAAAAAAAATGTATGACCACGTTTGGGAAGACAATCCGAGTAGGTTTATTATGTAGATGGATTTGGATTTGGAAACGTGGCTATAACTTTTTTTGTTGGCCGGCACTTTTGCTTTTGGGCCAAAATGACCTTCCTAAGGAACGGCCTCGGTGTGGATATTACTATCTAAACGTAGTGCGGGTTTGATTCCTGTGGCGGTTATTTCTTTCTGGCTGGGTTACTCTAAATAAGAGGGGAGTGGGGAGCTACTCGAAGTTTCTGAGAATTATTTGTGAAACCCACGACAAAGGGAGGTACCTATCGATATTATGGGTTTAGAATATAATCGGCTGAGGATAACTATTTACTTTATAAGAAAGTTGCAAGAATCCACCCGAACGAACAAACATAGGTACATAGCAAGTAAATAAGTAAGTACCTAAGTAAATAAAAGCTAAATAAAAGCCTGTAAAAATATTTTATCCAGAATCAAGTTATTCAAAAGATTATTTTCATGACAATAACGTCAATAACAATTTTATTTGCATACCGAAAGTCGAATCGAACATCTAATCCAACGGCTCTTTTCTCGGTGTATCGCTGCTAGTGCTGTACCATCAACTAGTTCCAGTATGGAACTGAAATGATTTTTTTTCTCGTTAGTTCCAATTTGCGAGTTTGATTCCCATCTATCACAAACGTGTAAACTTTCGCGATTAGAACACATTATAAATAGGTAAGTACCTACATATCTATCCGAGTGTAAAAAAAATAAAATAAAATACCTACTTACTTACCTATTATTTAAAAACTTGAATGTTACCTAGTTGTCTGGGTGTTTTAATAATGTGCAAGGTGCAAAGATGTATTTTCCAGGCAAACTTATTAGGTAGGTACCTGTACCTACCTACCTACACTTGAAGTACCTACCTAGGTAGGTACTATTTACATCTACTTATTCCATCAGCTAGGTTATTTAGGTGGGTGTGTACCTACTTGTTTCATAGTCGTTTTTTTTTTTAATTAGGTACAATTTATTGTGACATCGAATTGATCGTGTTTTTCCTCAGCGAATATTATTCACTACATAACAATAAAATACTCAATGTAAATAACAATAAAATGCGCAGCTCGTGCTGCGTCCTTCAAAAAATATTTATTTAGGTAGGTAGGTACTTATTGTAATAATAATTGAAATACTTAATATGAAAATGGAACAAGCGCGATTAATCCTCTCTGTAGGTAAATATAAATTCTGTTTATATTATGTTCCGTTTATCGAATGCTATGAAATATTATCATTACGAGTGGTAGGTGAAACTGAAGCGAATAACTTTACAGCACCATTTTATCTTTGCTGTAAACTTTGTTTCGGCTCGAACAGTTTTGATACTTGGCATTTAAAAATAAAACGTAACTTGATCACGACTGCAGCATCATAGCGCGGTCGACATTCTCTTAGATCTTTTTTAAATGTTATATCTTTGCTAGCTGCTCCCTCGCGGCGTTACGCACGTAGTGATAGTTTATGGCGATGATGATGATGATGAAAAGCAGCATTTAACCTTCCTCAAGAATTAAGCTATCAAATGCAGAAACATTTTTTCAAATTCGACTGGTAGTTCCTGAGATTAGCGAGTTCAAACAAACTCTTCTGCTTTAAATAATGGTATAGCGCCCTCAAAAAGTTGAAAAATAACAGTACCTACCTAAGTACGTAGTGTATTTAAAGACAAAAGTATCAATGAAAAAATAAATATGACTATTATGATGGTACTAACTTTTTCTCGGAAACTAGGTCCTTTTAATGACATTTATGTGACCAAGTGATATAAACTGAACTCTGACAAAATTTACAGTCAAGGGATACCTACTGGTTATTTAAATCCTATTAAATAAATAATCCAGTGAATTATGTACGGAGTGATGGCGGGTCAGAAGCAAGGCGGCAGTCAGAAGAGTGGCACCACCAAGCCCCGGCCTTCACCGCCGAGGGAACAGGTGAGAACCCTACACTGAATTGTTGTCACCTACTCATCCCTAGTTTAATTAATTATTATAGTAAAGTAAACACATTTATTCTCTTTTAGTCATAAAACGTGTGAGCATAGCGGAACGTAATTACTTTACCTACTCACACAGTAGCGGCCTTATGGCAAAGCTTAGTGATGTACACAGTGACTAGTAAAAAAAAAAAAACAGATGCACTATGCGCTTTACATGAGACATTTGTTATTGCACTATGTAAGCGCGTGAGAGTGAGTCATATTATCAACAAAGCGTTCATAACGAGCACATCTTAACAAAAAAGATTAATATTCCCAACAAGGTTGACTGTTGATAAATCTAAACTTTGCCGTTTTAATACGCAAGTATCAAAATCATTCGGCTACGCTCGCTGCGCTCACAACAAACAAGATAACTTCCATTATGTTTTCCCGCGGTTTTACAGTTGTCCGAGTGCAACTCGAGTAGGTACGTGCGCTATTGTGAACGGCTCTCTAGAGTATTGGTGATAAAGATGAAAATTTGCCTTATTTCTACCTATTTTATTTAGTTGAAAAAGGGGTTGATTTCATGACAATAAAAGCTTTGTTAAAGGTAAAATAAGTTCAAATTGAAACACTTAAAAATCTCCTTCATTTAATTCACGGTTGTTATTGGTTTTATTATAGAGGTAGTGTGGATTATAAAAGAAGGAGTAGTATCCCCTATTCAAAGTGATCCTAGTGGTCCTACAGAATAAATGACATTTGAATTTTGAATTAGCTGGCCCAAAAAACTTAATTACTTACTTACCACTTTAAATTCGAGATATCATCCAAAAAGCCGTTCCATACAAAATGTCTAAAAAAATATCTACCTACTTAATTAGGTAGGTAAGTATGTACTTATGTAAGTAATTGTAAGTACCTACTTATCTTTTTTTTTTGTGATTTTTTCCGATGGATAGATATTACGCTATTCGGGACGGAGACAAATCCAACAACTCAAAGATTATAAAAATCGGTCCAGCCGTTCTTGTTATAAACGGTATAACTGACCCGACTTGGTTTAACATTTTAGACTGGGTAAATAAAATCTGTCTGTTTACTTGGCACAGCTCTGCACAACTTACATTTTACGGAAGTTAGCTTTTCATGCGTGAGATGAGAAGTTGCGCTTCTGCTTGAATACTAATGATTACCTTCAAGTAGGTAAGTAAGAATCGTTTTATAGTTTTATTCGTCTTGCTCGTCGATTCGTGGTAATAAAATGGACACATCTAGTGGCAATCATCTGAGGCCATCGTGCTTAGGAGGGCACGTTAATTTGTCGGTCCCGGCTTTTAAGTCGTTAAGCCATGAAGGAGGCCTATAGGCGGCCAAAAAACCCCGTCGCTAGAGTTAGCCACTTACGAACTGTAGCATACAAATATTTGAGAACATGAAACTTTTCGTATTATCAGGATAATTACTTACCTTATTATTTATGTTCCCTTTGTTTGTGTTACACCAGCCGTGAAAATAAGGTATTTACCTACCTAATAAAATTACCTTGTTAATAGGTACCTTCTTCTAAATATAGGTATAGGAGTTGTGACTGGGAGAGTTTAGGAAAGCTAAGAGATGACAGTGAAGGAGCTACCTTAGCGGCTGGAAGAGTGAAGGACTGAAGGCATTGAAGAAGGGACACCGATGTTCGATAATTTGTCTCATAACCCATTCTCTGCCCCAGCTCTCCAGCTTTTAGGAGAAAGGGCATAGTGGGTTCTTTATTGAGATTAAATTTGAATAAAGACTGGTTGTATAAGAAATTTGCCATAGCCTCTTTGGAAAAAAAAAGTTTAAGTTTCCCTTTTACATTGGCAGATGTCGCCACCATATTAGATTAGATGTTTTACATGTGCAAATGATAAAACGTGTCTTGATTTATTTCGTTTCACTGAAATAAAACTAAAATAGTTAATAGAAGTCTTGTTTATTATTATAATCCGAATTTTCTTCTCACTCTTTATTGGAGCAGCACAACTGGGGCAGTATCTCCGCCTTACAGAATATCGCAGCCAAATAACATCATTCTTCTCTCTGGTGTTGTGTTCCTGCGGTGAGGTCGGTTGCCAGAGCTCTGCTCTGAAGCACTGCGGTGACAACTGGTGGCCATTGTGTTATTGGCGCAGTTATTCCTCTATTAAAGGGTCAGCAGCGCGAGTGTGACTCTTTTAGTGTCGCAGGCGTCTATAGGCGACCGGTAAACGCTTATATCAGCCATAATTCTTGTCTGCTACCTAACCGGCCAAGTGCGTGTCGTGGTTCCGAGTAGCCCGTTACAACAAACAACTACTTTATCTTAGGCTGGATTATACCAAACCGGATTAAGTTTTATCTAGAGATTAAACCACAGATTAAACTGCTGTTTGTTTGAATATTTTGACATTGTAAAGTTGACACCTTATAACCAGGATAATTTGAATGCACCTAATAATATTCGGTTGCGCTTTCTAAACAATTGTATTTTGAATTCTGTCGGCTAACGGAATAACTACCCTGGGAGTAAGATGACAGTTTGGTCGAATCCAGTCTTTTTAAAGGATTCTTCACTTCACATGTAGGGGAGCTACCCTAAAAAAAATATTTTCCAAAATTTATTTTACTAGGTTCTTTATCGGCGTAATAATTGATATACTTACATACCCCTACAAAATTAGCTACAGCTTTACAGCTTTCTAGTAGGTTCTAACGGTCTTTTCGCAAAAACCTCGGACAGACAGACAGACGGACATGTCGAAACTATAAGGGTTCCTTGTCAGGACTACGGAACCCTAAAAAGAAGAGAGAGCCGCGGGATAGCGTGCACATCTATCTGTAGAGATGTATTCCCGTTGTCCCCGGTGGTAGTAGGTACAAGTACCTACGTCATGGCCACTAAACGCGTTAAATATAAATTCCAACTCTTTGGTTTATAATCAGGTCACGTCATCAGTTTCTTGTCATCCCAGGATCCCAAAAGGGCCCTTATTCACAAACTTTAGCAACTCACTAATATTTAATTTTATCTTCCGTAAGTTGATTTATTCCCTGTCCTTGTTACAAGTTTGTGGGATGTAAGTACCTTGATTTAATTCAAAATTGCCAGCATATGAGATAGGAGTAGGCTAGGCTCTTTTCTTGAAGGCCATGTTAAACCCGCATGCCCCACGTTGGGCGCCAGTATTGTGACGTGTGCTCTGCTTGAGTACAATTTTTCAACTACCAAAATGAAGGCGTAAGTACGCCTTCACTTCCGCGACCGCCTTCATGCTGGCAGTTGAAAATTGCACTCGAGCTCGCAACACTGGCGCCCAACGTGGGGCCTGCGGGTTTAACGTGGGACCTTTAAGAAAAGGACCTAGCCTTCAACAAAAGGGCCTAGCCTACTCCTATCTCATAGGCCGGCATCTGCAGCCTCTTCTGATGTTGCAGTTGTCCATGGGCAGCAGTAATTTAACTCACGCAACGGAACTTTTAGTACACGAGTGTCAAACTTACACTTGACAAGTTTTTTAATATGATTAGTTTTTGACTGATCCCGATTTTTACTCCAAAACTATTAAAACCTATTATAGAATCTAACTCTACCTCGGTTCCAAAATAAATATTTGATTCAATCTCTCTATTGCTAACTTTTTCATTTGAAAGGGACAAAATTTATTTTCTTATCCTAGCGAATGTGTCAAAAATATTTTATTCAATCCTTGGGTCTAGGGTCCCGACAATAGTTAGGAGTCAACAGTCAAATAACTCCAATATTTACCTACCTACGCTTAAACTTCAGGTACTTACTATAGGTACCTTCGGTCTTAAAGTAAGAGGTGGTTGTTTTCAAACAAACTATGTAGGTACCTTCTAAAAGTACCTAATCAACTATTTACCTAAATAATATTGAATGTTTGTATGTTTGTCCTGATTGTGATGAAGCTTTGGTAGGGTTCTCAGAGGATTCTCTCGAGGGTTTCTGGCCCAAAATGAGACTTCGGAAAGTTCTTTGGAAATTTGACGGTTTTTCAGCGAAGTTTGGAATACTTACCTACATTCCGAGAAGGTCTGAATCGCACTGCTGGGCGCGGTAGACATTAGTAGACAATCTCTCAGTTTTTTTTATGTTAATAAGTTACTTAATTAATTTGTTTTCTCGACATGTCCTCTCACCGCACACACCGCAAAAGTTTAAAATATTTAATTTCCATAAACACCGACATGTTTGTTCTAAAGCAATAAAAACTAATGCTCCGCCGAGGGAGATTTAAAATGTTTGAATTTCATTCGTTTGACGCGTCGCCACAATTTCCCGCCCTTTCCCCGCCATGTTGTCTCTGGGGCTTTGTTTGTTTCATTCCAATTTGAAAGAAGGCCGGACATTGCATCGGAAATGTAAACCTCCTTTTCAAATGCTTAATACTTTTTAAAAGATGAATGGCCAGCTTCTTTTTTTTTGACATGACAGAATGAATGAATGAAAAGTCTTTATTGTTTAGGTAATGTGGTGTTTATTAGTTTGCTGTTGTACTCTAAATATTTTTAAGTTTATCAAGCTTTTATTTAGTAAGTACCTAATAACGAGCTGATTCAAATGAGCCTCATCACGGTATTGTACATTTGTTTATTTCATCGAATTTTATTTACCGATAGAAGAAGGATGTATTGCCTAGCGGTAGTGCCTAAGAAAGGAAAGGGGATTTTTGACTTATTCACGTAATTATAACTTAGCCCCTCCCTAGTGCCAGCTCCAATGCGATTTCTGCCAGATGTCGCATAATGCGTCCTTCGTTGGCAACACTCCAATACTTAAAATTTTATGCCCACTTGAATGGTCGCTAGTTGCTACTTTTCGAATTAAAATTCATCGTGCTTGGACCAGATGTTGCTAGTGTAAGAAAACTCCTCTTGTTCAAGAAACGACTGTCTTTTAATTTTAAGGATAACTTTATCAAGTACAGAACCACGTGGTTATATTACAAGTATAGGTTAGGTAGGTAGGTATCACTTGGTACCCTTGCACCCGTGCAACTCTTCCAAGCGCCTTCAACAGAATGGTCATTTCGAGTTTCGATCTACCAACGCCACCTTTCTGCAGGAAGTGTTGCCCGGGTGCCAGTAATACCAACAACACAATTTTAATTTACAAAGTCATTTTACAGAAAAACAAATAATAAAATATCAAATAATTATTATAAAGTTAACCAGTAATTTTAACAGAATAATCAACTGAAATTTAATTTGTTTTACCAACAATCATTGAAAATAAATAATTACTTCTTTTAAATCAATTGACTTTCATAATTCAGTTACAAAATGACCAATACTATAAAAACATTATTTAAAATCTATATTCAATTAATAGAACCTAACACTCGTCCATCCTGACGACGTGTATGTCCCCATACACGTTTCAAGTGAACACTTAACATAGCTCTCGGTCTTAAACTATGTCTGAAATCCCAATCAGACAGTATCTCTAACCTAACACTCGGTCTTAAACTATGTCCGAGATCCCAATCAGACGGTCTTAAACTATGTCTGAAATCCCATTCAGACGCTCTGAAATCCCATTCAGACGGTCTTAAACTATGTCCGAAATCCCAATCAGACGGTCTTAAACTATGTCTGAAATCCCATTCAGACGCTCTGAAATCCCATTCAGACGGTCTTAAACTATGTCTGAAATCCCATTCAGACGCTCTGAAATCCCATTCAGACGGTCTTAAACTATGTCTGAAATCCCATTCAGACGCTCTGAAATCCCATTCAGACGGTCTTAAACTATGTCTGAAATCCCAATCAGACGGTCTTAAACTATGTCTGAAATCCCATTCAGACGCTCTGAAATCCCATTCAGACGGTCTTAAACTATGTCCGAAATCCCAATCAGACGGTCTTAAACTATGTCTGAAATCCCATTCAGACGCTCTGAAATCCCATTCAGACGGTCTTAAACTATGTCTGAAATCCCATTCAGACGGTCTCAAACTAAATAATATTCTATCAATAATCTAGTATTCATAATACATCAGTTCTAACAAACTTATTCTCAACCAAAGCAAAACGTCAACTAAACCTTACATTTTCGACTGTTTCCTATTCTACTAATGACAAACGAATTGTTTGGATTTTGGCAGAACAAGATTTTGAAAAGCCATTCTACTATTCACCAAATGGCTGACATTTAAGAGAACGAACCAAAACGCAGCGGAATGATTGACTTTGTCATTAGTAGAATTGCCACCCAGGCTTCTAATCTGGATCGCTAACTATTCGTACCATGACCTGCTTTAAAAGTGACAGTTTTGACACAAAATTGAACCAACTCAACGCGTATTAAACGGTCATGGCACGAATTGAGTGAACGACACCTCTATATTTTAACAATTTCTAATTTTTGACATGTTTATCTAATCCTGTACCTGTATTGCTCTCTCTTGTCTTAGTTTTAGATATTATTATTGTAATGATTATTTTAAATGTGCCAATATTATTTTTCTTAATTAATGAATTATTGTGACTTATTATTATTTACAATGACATGACTAAAAAGATAGTTTTAAGTACCACATACTGTTATTAGCATATACATTTTGGGCGCTTTGGTCGAATCTGTAAGCCCAACTCGTGTGTTTTAAATAAATAAATACAATACAATACAATTCAGTTTAGGTCATGTTTAGGTTCTGATATTTATAGCATACGTCAAGTGAAGCAGTTTAGTTTAGGACCCAAACTGGATCGCATGTAAAGTTCATGGTAGGCGGCCTGAACTAACTCTCTCTCCCTCTGAATATTTGAATGCGAGAAGTCATGTCAAAATGTTGCTTTTGCATATCTTGCTCCTCACCTTACTATCTTTAGCCTATTAAAAAAAATGTGCTAAATGTAGTGCATTCTGAGCAAAGTTCCGAATAAAGTTGAATAAACATCCGAGCATGCGTTCTCAACAGGCTGATAAGACTGCTATTTTATATGTCGGGGAGAGGGTCCTGGGCGTGCAGTCTGGATGGTTCGATATGGTCAAAAACAACAGCAAACTGATTTGTTGCACGCTTGATTAGCTATCTTTTCCAGCTCCAACTCCGACACGGCCTTTCTGACAAGTCACGCGTCTTCGCGTGAATTTTCTGAAACAGAAGAAAAACTCTGCACAGTAACATGTCTCGGCCATACCTGACCATGAAGGTCATAAAAACTTTTAGAAATTTTTCGCATTAAAAAGTAACGTTATCAAAAGTAAACTCAACTCAATTAACTTCTCTTCTAATAGTAACGTCATACTAAGACAAACAAGGCGACAAAATCGCCAATTACTAGCAGTAACAAGAAATTTAAACTCTGAGTTAAACCGCCACATACAAAGAGTCAGTAATGTTAAAACATCAAACACGAATTGGAGCTTCTAACGCTAAGAACTCCACAAATCATTACGCATCGCTACTGTTGCATATCGAGGGAGGATTAACAACAATAATAATAATAATATCTTTATTTCAGGCAACTTATCTAAGTAACAAGATGTTAAAATACTTAATATAAGGCCCATAGAAATTACTGACAACGTTAGGTTTAACTAAACATAACAATTCTGAAATGAGGCTGAACGTGCCGCACGAGTATGTTCACAGGCGTAGGAGACCACAGCTGTTCGCGGTGTCTAGCGGAAGAACGAATCTGTTGGGCAAAACGCCATTGACGCGCACCTTGCACACACTCAATAAAGTTGCAGAAAATATTGATATTTTTCACTGTTCTCTGACCGAATTCGTAAAGGCCACACTGTTTGTTTTATGTTATGGTAATTAATTGTATTTTTATTTGGATTTATTGTTTTTATTATTTTCGATTTTATTTGTGTGAATTAAGAATAAGAATGACTACGCTATTGCATTAGGGGCACCCTGTTATAATAGATGTATTGAGAAATAAATAAATAAATAAATAAATTCACAAGTGCGAAATGGCTGAAGGTGTATTTACAACATCAAAACAATTTCTCGCTAGAACTATGACTTCATCATCAATATCATCACATTGCTTAGAAGATCTCAATGTCCACTGAACTACAGCGTGAGAGTCACCAAACGCTACGACATCATGCCACCAACGCCTCCATCGAGCGTTACACACGGAACACGCCTTCATCGAGCACCACTAAGCACTATGTTGACCTTCTCTAGACTCAACAGTCTCATCGATCATTAAATTTTTGTACCACAACCTTCAGACATTTTTCACAAACTAGTTATTTCTAAACTCAGGTTGTCGAACTCAACATTTTTTTTTAGTAATCTACCACAATAATTATCTTCGCCCTTCAATAAATTGCAATTTCTTCAAGAAATTTGCTCACTCGGCTCTTCCTGACTCACTAAGTACGCTACCTTTATGATTGTGATCAACGTTTTTAAAATAAATAAACTTTTAAACTCTATCGTTTACTCATTTACCATCTAATCTAGTTGGTAGGTACGATTGAAACAAAATCACATTTAAAATTAGCCAACAGAATAATCTTAGGGCTCAACCACAAGATGGCCCAGGGCCGCATTGCCTCTATCGATCTCGTTCGCACTCGCCTAAGCTGGCCTAGGTTGGCCCAACATGTGGTTGCAACTTTAAAGAAACAATAATCTGCCAGAGCCAAGTACCATTCGTTTTATCACAAATCCAAAAAATACAATAATAATCATCTATCATCATCTGATTGCACGGTTTTCGTTTTGCATGCATTTAGAATAAATATACCTACCTACGTAAAACTAAATACATTTGTGCGTACCTACTCAATGCATAAGCTAAAATATATTTGTGCTTGCATACTTCATTTGATTACCTACTTAATTAATTTGTATGCCTATTTTCAAATAAATTATGCATGCTATATACTAACTAAATAGGATACCTACTTAAATAACCTCATTTAAATAGCATACCACCCTAAATACAAACTATTTGGATAAAAATAAACACATTTAAATAACCCTTTAAAACTCAACTCATTGTATTCCCCACCTAACATCACATTACGCACACAACGCAACACTGCATAAAAACTACAGCGTACACGAAGTGCTACACAATACACACAAGATCATCATAGAACCACTCTCGCACACAACGGCTACAATTCACATTCCTTTCTGTGAACCTGACCTACCCTCCAACAGTAAAAATAGCTATAATTTATAATTCTAATAAGTTTTAAATTACTATTAGATACGTACTTATGAAGTTAAAGTTAAAGTCCGCTTAATACTAAATTGAAAAATGTACCTACCTAACACCTAGCTTATAACCTTTAATTATCTGATACCCTCGGAAGTACCTAGCCACCCACGACACAGGGTATCCTAGTGTGGGGGCTAGTGAACATAACTACATGATTTGACTATATATCTACTGTCAACCTTAGCCTATATCTACCTACCTTGTGTAAACTACGTTAAATTGTGTTGCGGAAGCACTGTACCTTTTGAAGCAAAATGTTTTTGTATTTTTTTTTCTAATCCAGTTAACACAAAACAAAACACAGAAACATCGCGTATCCACTCCCATCACCACGGCTTTCCCTAGCCGACCAGCTGATTGCTGCCACGTGATCACACTGACTCACGCTACGGTCTCTGCAGACCCCGACCTCCAAGCTCTAGAGCTAGCCGCGCATCGCGCACCCACTGACTACTTGAGACTTCAAGAGACACCGATTTCTAACGGGCTACGACTACGAAAAGCTGCTAGTACGGTCGATTTTACTACGGCTGATGGTTGTTTGGTGAAGCGTAGCGCAAGGACTCCAAGACTTAATCTTGCTCATCATGATTATCATTGCTTTTTACTTCGACTGGTACATGACCTACTGGCATAGGTCTAAGCCTATCGATCAAAGAATAGTGAAATCAAAGTATCTTCGCTTAACCATCGGACCCGAAACACCATCGCTTTATCAGCGATTTAAAACCATTTCCTCACGAGAAAACATTTAGCCCCCGAGTTAAAGTAAAATGAAACGTGCTCACCAGATAGTCAACGAACTGCCGCGCCTGCTGCGCCTCCGTTGGTGGCTGCCCTCACGGCTGTCTCCAGCTGAGCCGTCCTTGACTGCGTCCTCGGCTACTTCCCCGGCTACGCCTTCGACTGTGCCGGTGGCTGCGTTGACGACAGCTTGCCCTCGTGGTTCCTCCTCCTGGGCCCTCGTCTATTTGGTGCGACTCGTTCCGGGGTCCAGGTGTCCGTAGACGTCGAGGATCTTCATTCTCGTGAGGCATTTTCTGGAACTCGGAAACAAAACGGTTTGACTATGCATTCTAAAAAAAAACCCAATTACAAATTACGAAGAATCGCTTGAAGCGAGGCGGCCTTATGCCTATTGTATCTACTAGGTAATTTATCTAATTTTAAGTTTTGTATCCTGCTTACATTAAAAAAAGTGTACTAGCTCCGAAGATCCTCAACAGATCCTCACTAAATTTTTGTGGCACCAATCGGAAAGTATTAAATACCCTTTCAAACAAAAAAATAATTTTCCAAATCGTTCCAGGCATCTTCCAGTAATCGGTGAACATACATAAAAAAAGCGCAGTAAAAAAAAAAGACTCCAACGAATTGAGAACCCCCTCCTTTTTCTGAAGTCGGTTAAAAAGAGAGGTACGAGTCTGAGTGTACCTGCGTTAAGCCGGGTTAACATGATCCAAGTCAGCTTGGACCAAGTCCAACTTAGATGACTCTGATTGGACGCCGTCGTCCGAGTGAGTCACGTGAGTCCGACGGCGTCCAATCAGAGTCATCCAAGTTGCACTTGGTCCAAGCCAAAGTATACATGGACTGCTGGACTCTCACACACTCACACAAAACAAAGAAGGATAGATACAAAATTCTTGTGATTAAAAGGTAGGTAGAGGTCTTTGTAGGTGGAGAACTTAAAGTTGTATAATTGCGTACTAATGGACCTTATGTGTACTACGAAACATGGATCCACTTAATTTTTGTCCCTTTCGGCGGCACGCTAACTGGTAGTCCATATCTATAATAGGGCCATGGTCCGCGCTGACTTGGATCGTGTCAACCCGGCTTTACTACAGCTAATGAGGCGATCGCTACTCGAAGTGGAATAACGTGAATTGATGGCGCACGGAACCCCCTGATTTACTCGCACGTTTTCTTGACAGCTGCTGTAAGTTGTGCAGAAGAAAGTATTTACCAATGTTATTTGTACAAACATGTCCTACTAAAAGTAACGATAAGGTAAACGCCGAAGTTACTATTATCACAGATTCTGTGCTAATATATGCAAGTTCATGTTTTTCAAACTTACCTACCTAGTATTTTGTTTTTTTCTGCGGTTTTTCTTGGAATAATCTACATCTATTAAGTACCTACCTACTTAATATAAAAAAACGAGTGTACTTTAGACCACACGACTGAAGTAAAACCACAGGTAAAACTTCCGTTCGCATCGCTCTCGTCACGCATTCACCAGCTTACTCCCCAAGTGTGCGTAAAGTAGTTTTTCTTCAATAAAGTAAGTTTGTTTGAACGTGCTTATCTAAGGAACTACCAGTCCGAGTTGAAAAATTATTTCTGCATTGATAGCTAAACTCTTGAGGAAGATTATATAGGCTACTTCTCATCATCACGCCCGCCGCAAGGGCACTGCTAGTACGTAATTTATAAAAGTTTATTTTTTACCCCAGTTAAAAGTGATAGTCTATTGAAGCTTTTGACTACGCATCAATGCTTTTACCATTTTTAGTAATTTTTGTGCAGTTTCAGTACAATTCCCTGCGAATAAAAGCCGCAGACTATAAATAACTGGTCTCGATTTACGTCCGACAAGCGTTGCCTGATACCGCGACTGATGTATGGGCCCCTCGTGTACAAACAAACAAAATACAGACGAAATATTAAATGTTCAGGTTAAAACTGAACACGTTGCACTTTTGCGTAAACTACCTTTGCGTAATTTACGCACATTCGCTCGATTTACCAGAAGTCGAGTCAGTTCGCGTTCGTCCGTCTTTTGACAAACCGCGTGCTCATACCATAAACCATTTTTACCATTAAGTTAAAATAAATCCTAGCTGGACTTTTTACCTTCTCAAACCAAAGACTTTAAATTCAACAGGACTACGGAACCCTAAATAAAAATAAAATATGATCTCGACTGTTTCAGCGCGGTAGACATTATTTGATCTTTTTAGACAGTTGAAGATTATGTCTAAGGGGATAGTCAGAGGTATATCCAAATACTTGGTAGAGTGCGCCGCAAACTTAATGGCGGCTGAAGTGCGCGGCAGATTCGACTTTGCGCAGGTACAGTCAACGCAATTGCGGGGAGGTGAAGGTGGTGAGGGGCGGGGCTAGGCGGGCTATGTAGATAAAGTTTTCTTTATTCTATTGCGTTGACTGTACCTGTGCAAAGTCAAATCTGCCGCGCACTTCAGCCGCCATTAAGTTTGCGGCGCACTCTACCTACATGCCCACATTTTGCAGAAGCATAAGTGACAGGTTGCAAGCCCATCGACGCTATTAGAAAGTTGACTGGTTTCATCACGATCCTTCACTGTTTAGTGTTTAGCAATAAAAGTTATTTAAAGGTAGGTACCTACCCACTCCAGGGTCTTGAAAGAAATTTTTGTTCAGCCCGCACATTAAAGTGCATAAAATCCGCCATTTTGATTTTCGAATTGTATTGTTACCCCAGTTGGGTAAAAAGATGGCAATTGATGCGAAAATTTCCAAGGGTAGTCACATTGCACGTCCAAATACATTATTTAGGTACATTTTGCAGATTTTAGATGGATATTTAATACGTTTTATCTTGGTTTATATTCCCTCAGCACATTTCGCGCACATGTGTGCATTCGGAGCGATAGCGTGTGATCTGTGACGTCGTTACAACGTGACCGGATAAAATAGAATTACCCTTTGTCACTAGCTGTGGTCCGCGGTTTCGGTTGCTTTACTTATTTTATTTATTTAAAATAAGTAGGTACCTACTTAAATAAATATTGCTGGACATTTGACACAGCGCCATCTAGCTCCAAACTAAGCAAAGCTTGTACTACTTGTAGGTAATTCAGCAACGTTGTGCGCGGTCACAATTTGGATGGGTGACCGCAAGTGGCATTACGAGTTCGCTTCCGGTCCCGGCTTTTAAGTCATTAAGTCATAAGACTTTGGGCGGCCTAAAACTCCGTCACCAGAGTTGGCCACTTGCTCATACGAACTTACTTTTTTACTTAGTAAAATCAAGGGGCAGGGTTAGCTAGATAGTGATATTAAGCTAGCAAGCTAGCATCTCTGGCTTCGTGTAAACAGAAATAGCTTAGAAAATGGGCATAGAGCTGCTATTGCTAGCTTAGGTACCTACTCTCACTATCTTGGCTTGAAAAACTCGCCTCGTGTAACTCGGGGCATAAAAGTTTGGAACGACTAAGTAGTTATATATTCTTTAATGGGGAACATTACTATTTAATGTATCTCATTATCTAGGGGAACGTATTCCTAGGGAACTAGCACAAATGAGGTACACGGAAGCAAGTTGTACAGCAATTAACAAAACTTAGCAAATAAATGTAGTCTTTGAGGATCGCGGCACGAGACCAGGGGCGGTCGCAGACTTTGATATTGGGGGGGGGGGGTCACGCTTTATGAACATTGATTTGGGGGGGGGGGGGGTCACGCTTTATGCTAAATATTAAGTAAATAAATAATGCTGGACATTCACACAGCATCATGTTGCCCTCGCCCCAAAGTAAGCAGAGCTTGTGTTATGGGAACTACATTAGACGCTGTACCATGAAAACTTGTCGCGTTGCGTTTAAAATTTGTCGCACGACACTTCCTGTCGATCTAATTAAACTAAGTACTTAGGTAAACCCTCTACGGACTTTACAGGAAAGTTTGGATGCCTAAAGTTTAGGCGCAGTCGCGTGCGGCCGCTAGTTATAATGAATGTCGAAATTAAACCTTGCGAGTCACCGTGAGATTGCTACATTTATTATTAAAGGCGTTCGTGAAGAAAAAAATTGTTATAAGTACATTTCTAGCAGCGCCCTCGCGGCGTTGCCCCCGTAGTGATGGTTTATGGTGATGATGATGATGAAAAGTAGCCTAAAACCTTCCTCAAGAGTTTAGCTATCACATGCAGACATATTTTTTCTAATCCAACGGGTAGTTCCTGAGATTAGTGCGTTCAAACAAACAAACAAACTCTTCCGCTTTACTAAATTAGTAGGTTTATGTCGTGTCCAATGTCCATTGAATTATTATAATTCCTTGGTCATATCACATTTTTTAAAATGATTTTTAAGGCATTTTCTAGAAAGAGCTTTGGAAGTTCAGTGAAGCTTGTAAATATGAAAACAAGAATTGTTTCTATTACAGACGACAGAAGTGAAGCATGCGAGGAGACACCGCGGGTTCACAGACAAGATAATGGACTACATTCAGAAGAGGTTCAACCCGCCACAAGGTGAGTTTTAGTATTCTGTGGTTCTACATTTCAAAATGTTCAAAAATACCTACTTACAAAACTAGAACATTCTAAAGTAACAAGCCGTAACTCAGCTTTTGTTGTTAAATGTACCTACCTACTTACCTTTTTCAGTTTTGAACAGCTTAGCTAGGCCTTAAAATTTGACCTAAAAATATACCTACAAACTTTTATCTTTGTAATAAAATAAACCCACAAAATATGCTTAATCGACGAATCAAAATAAATTTTGGTAAAGTCTTCATTATGGTTGCTCGCATGCATGCATGGGAAAGTACGGCTATGTTTGCATTCACAAGACAGCGCCATCTATATTTTGTGTTTTGAACAAAAAAGCTTGCGTGTACGATACGAGTTCACGAATTTGCGCTACCCGACGCTAGATGTCACTTTTGAATTAGTGTGATGAGAATAGCAAGATGGCGTTATATTAATTTGATAAGAAATTTTATGACGAGAAACCCAAACCGAAAACGTCCTGTCGAAACATACGATTTTGGAGCATTAGTCCCGCGATTTTTTTCGGTTTTTGACCTCATTTTGAACGCAAATGAATTTTCTTGTGTATTTTGAAGAATATTATTATTTTTATTACTAGGTCCTCATCTCACCTCATCCCACCCCATCCCATTTAAATGCGCTTTAACACGAGCTCTAAACAGTGAAGGAAAACATCGTGAGGATACCAGTTATTTTTACCCGACTGCGCAAAGCAAAGGAAGGGTAATGTGTTTATCAGTCTATGTATGTTTGTTTGGATGTTTCTATGTGGCACTCTAGAGGCCAAACGCGTGGACCGATTTTGATAATTCTTACGTCAATCGATTCGTCTCAACCTTGGGAGTGCTACTAAAGACATGACAGTAAACAAAATTCACCAGTGCCACAACCAGACGCCATATTGTCAAAATTAAAAAAACCAAAATCGTCACACTATATCAAGTGGGGTATCGTTGAATAGGTATTTCAAAATCAACTTTAGGTTTCATTTACCATTTTTCATTTTAAGTAATAGTTTAGGAAAAAATAACGGTTTAAAGTTGATTAATAATAATTCTCGCTATGGATGTTTCTATGTGGCACTCTAGAGGCCAAACGCGTGGACCGATTTTGATGATTCTTACGTCAATCGATTTGTCTCAACCTTGGGAGTGTCACTAAAGATATGACAGTAATCAAAATTCACCAGGGCTACAACCAGACGCCATATTGTCAAAATTAAAAGAATCAAAATCGTCACACTATATCAAGTGGGGTATCGTTGAATAGGTATTTTAAAATCAACTTTATCATAACTAAAAAGTGTTAAATAAAAAAATATTTTAAAAAAACAAAAACCCGACTGCGTCAAAACTAAAAAGAAAAAAACAAGCCTGCAAAGAATTACTCACAGTCGGGACCCATAACATTGGGAAGATTTGATTGGTAATAAAATGAATGGGTACCGACTGTGAGTAATTCTTTGCAGGCTTGTTTTTTTCTTTTTAGTTTTGACGCAGTCGGGTTTTTGTTTTTTTAAAATATTTTTTTATTCTATTAGCGTCGATAGGCTTCTGCAAAATGTGGGAATGTGTTTGGACATACCTCGGACTACCCCCTTAGACATCTTCAAAGGATCTAAATTAATCTAAAATGGCTAAAAGATCTGAAAGAATATGTCTACCGCATCTTAAGAATACAGCCGCGATCATATTTCATTAGTGGGATTGGATCAGTGATATGCGTTCACTGGATTGGATAGTATAATGAATAGTGTTCTTATAATTTAGCAGCTGTGACCGATTTTAACATTTTAATTAAGTAATTTAATTAGGACCTACTTTGTGAAATATTATTTCGTGGAGCTGAAGGATCGAGGGTTGAACGAATGTCTGAATCGCACTACAGATTATTTTTGTGTAATCCGTACCCATATTATAAATGTGAAAGTGTGTTTATTTGTCCTGTTTTCACGACAAAACAGAGCGACGGATTGAACTTGAAGTGATTTTTTGTGTGGAGATAGTCGGAGGGCTGAAAAGTAACATAGGCTACTTTTTATCCAGGTACCACGCGAGCGAAGCCGCGGGCAGCAGCTAGTGTAACCCATTTCTTCAATGTCTACAGGATGAGGCAATAATTAGACATTCTGTCAAAGGCAACTAATCACTAGCCGAGGAAGCGCTGCGCAACAAATTAATGTTACGTCTCGCTCGCGTCACTACAACTTCGATCATATTTCACTCATCACATAGTAGATAGAGATAAGTAATCCTACCAAAAACATTTTCATGTAAAATGTTGCCAAGACGAGACCCTATGGCGCCTCGTCTCCACGAGCGTGAGAATCGCGGCGATATTATCGTCGTGCCACGTATTTCTATACTCTCTATGCACGTGTCTCCACAGGGCGATGTTATCGCGGCGATAGAAGCTATAGAAATACGTGGCACGAAGAAATGTATAGAAATATATGGCTCGCACTGTCAAAAAGTTACATCTCGTGTAGAGCCAAGCTTCTAACTCTACACGCCCTAACTCTACAAGCCCTCTTCACAAACTCTACACCTTAGTCAAAATCAAAATACGTGGCTTGTAGGTTTCGTTACTACAAGAACTATTGTTTAACAGAAAAGTAATGAACAGTGAATACATTTTTCACCTTACGCTCATCCTTCTAGGTATAAGCGTGCTCCATCTTAGACACACTGTTGCTTTACATCAGGCAGGGTGTGGTCAAACGCGAACCTATTTTCGTTAAAAAAAAAAATGTGACGGTAGGGAAACGGCCAAGCCACATTTATTTTGACAAAAGTGAGTTTTATAGAGTTTGTGAAGTTATTCATAATTCATAATCATTTATTCAAAAGTTTTAGGTTACATAAATTGGTCTTAAAGATAATATTATTGTCCTACCAAAACCTACCTTTACAGGTGTATGAATATTAAAGATGTAAGTATCTAATAATTAGGTTTAAGTATGTCAAAAATTCAAATCAACTCATATTGTGAAACATAATATCAATATAAACAATGCATTTCAAAATTAGTAAAGTTAATATCAGTTACCTACAAGTTAAAGGTCCAATAATAAAAATGTCAAAGTTTAAATAAAAATTGGTCAAATAAATTAAATAATCATTCATGCTCTAAAATACTGTCATGTCAACATTCAAATAATAACTTCTTAAAACTACCTACGAGAATGTTACAACTTATAGTCAAAGAATTCATTTATACTATAGAAGTTAGGGCTTGTAGAGTTAGGTTATAGAAGACACAATGGTGATATTTCGTTTGTTTCCTTACTGTCTTTATACTATGTTCAGTCTCACATTAGAGAGACTCATTTATCACGTAACAAACTTCTTTAGCTAAATGTTATTTGGTTAACATACATTGTAGGTGTTTATGTAGGTCGTATTATATTTAATAGACCATTATTTTATACAATACATGATGTAGGTATGTTTGTATGAGCTGGTGGCTTCTGGTGAAAGCTTTAGGGCGCCTGAAGGCCTCCGTCATGGCTTAACGACTTAAAAGCCGGGACCGACAATTTAACGTGCCCTCCAAAGCGCGGAAGCGCTCAGCTCGTAATGCCACTTGCGGTCACCCATACGAATTGTGACCGCGCACAACGCTGCTTAACTTCAACGATCAATCATGAACGTCTACGCAAGCTACGCCGCGAGCGCTTTGGATACGCCACGAGCGCTATCCAAAAAACCCATAAAATAAGTTCATGTTTATTTCTGAATAAAATCTACTGCAAAAATACTGGCCACGCACGATTTCGTAAACTCTATGGCCGCCATATTTAAAAGCAAAATTTTGTTCTAAATCTAAGGTCACACTCTCTGGCAAACCCGGTGAACTAAAATTTATGTTTCAGTCAAAAGCCAAATAAAGTCGGTTTATTTTATTCTTACTACAGAATTTAAATCAAACGAGTGTGGGCAAAAATATATGGGCACTTCACCCACGGCCGCCACAGCTCAGACTACTTTTATTTTGAAGGTATCACAGCCTTGTATCTCTGTGCCAATGCGCATCAAATTCTGTCCCGGGGTTCTCTATTTATTTTGAGTCGAATAGGTTTAACTTAAAGAGAGGTTAAAATGGCTGTTACCGCATTTTTGGGCATAATCATAAATGTACAGACCCACGACCGCCACAGCTTATATACAGCTACTTTTGCTTAGAAGGTATCAAAGCCTTGTTTCTCTGTGCCAATTCGCATCAAATTCTGTCCGAAGGTTCTCTATTTATTTAAGACGAAAAGGTTTAACTTAAAAAAAAGTTAAAATGATTATGATTAGAGCGATGAAAGTCTCGATTTATTGGGATGTTTTTTATTTCAAAATAATGTGAGGTTTATGAGAAAGTCTCTTACGTATTTATTTTTCATTTCTCATGTTCGGAAAGTACGCTTGAAGTTACCTGAACAGAGGGATGAAAACAGTACTTTTGCGTCCCTGGGAAGCAATTCTCCCTGGGAAACGATTTTCCCTGCTGACAAAGTATTAAATAAATCACATGCTACTATTTGTCATTTCTATTGAGCCATGTCAGCTATATTTGACATTTCTATTTACCATAAGATGAAGATCAGGATCACGGGATCAGGATCACGGGATTAGGATCACGTAGGATCAGGTTTACAGGATAAGGATCACGGGATCAGGATTATGCAGGATCATTGGATCCGGATCACGTAGGATCAGGATCACAGGATCAGGATCACAGAATCAGAATCACGGGATCACGATTATAGGATCAGGATCACGGGAATAGGATCACGAAGTCAGGATCACGGGATCTGGATCACAGGATCAGGATCCTGACGCCAGACCGTAGCCAAGTGAGTTATCTGTCATACATTTCAATACGAACTGTTTGGCCACGTGGCCGGCGATGCGGCCATAGCGTCTCAGCGTGTTAATTGCTCTTACAAGATAGATGTGAATAACCTGTTTAGGCACTTGAACTATTAGCGCCCTCGCTTTGCTCGTGCGCCAAACCATCTCGTGCCTAGGTAGGTTACTTTCAAACCATGTGTAACAATCTCCTATTTCCGCTGACGTCCTTTGAATCCCTCGCTGCGCTCAGGATTCTAATCTAGAATCCCTCGCTGCACTCGGGTTTCAACTCTAGCATCCCTCGCTCCATTCTGTATTCAAAATAGGACTCTCGTCGAAACAAATTATATTTTGCCCCGTTGTCATTCAAGCTAGTACCTACTACTCAGGTTAGGTAGGTACAAACATGGATTTATCTAGTGACCCCCGGGATAGATTTTAATGCGTCGATAATAAAAAATGCTTAGTTTTGTTAGGTCTTTCGAGTAATATTAATTATATTGCTGGCGGTGCTGGGTGAAGTTTGCCCACTATCATTTTCTGCTGAATACATTCAATGATTTTAAACTCATGATTGTAAAACGCGCAACCGATATCGAATAATTTATTACGAACATTAAATCACGCTATTGTAGTCTCAGCCTACAGCGAACATGTTTACTTTTTTTGTGAAATAATTTTCGACCAGTTCGGATGTCGAAATCGAAAAAGGTCAAAACTCATAACCAATTATTACAGTGACCTTTTTGATTACAATTTAACATTCACAGTAAAACGAAAACTTTTCAGTAGGCTTTTTGGCTGTAATTTGAGAAGTCATGTTTTCGTTTCATTTTCCAAAACTTGTATTTCTTCGAATGTTAATGTGTAATAATGGTGGAGTGTTCGTGAACGTGCATAAGTGTGGGCAAATGACTCAGGGAATTTGAAATGTAGCATTGCATTTCGAGTTCTCCCAAAAAGTCCGTGTTGATGTTTCAGTAAAGCCCCACATCTTTACTGGGGCACAAGGGGAGGGGTGGGATATTAGATAAGTAGGTATATTAATGTATTGTAAAATGTATTTGTATATCTTGTATATCTATACGCTTGAAAGATATTTATTACTAGACACTGGCTGATTGCACAAGCCGTGCGAAGCCAAAATAAAAAAGAAAAAAAAAATTGAACACTTACAGAAAAACGCAAACTTTTCATAAACTTTGTCAAAGAAGTTTGTACCTTACCTCGGTTTCTCATTAGCAGGCGCGAACCAGCGCAAACACTTGGGTTCCGTATTGAAAAAGTTCCATTAAACGACGCAACATGTTTGAATCGCGAGCTAGGAATGGGACATTACTCACTTACTTTGGATTTACTTTGTTCGGTTCCCACTGGAACTTGGGCACTCTAAAACTCGACAATCGATATGTCGCAGCCAACTGGTTGAATTAGCCATTCAAGGCGGGACGTTCAACGAATGGGCCATCCAATTGACCGGCTAATTCAACCAGTTGGCTGCGACAGATATATCGGGCCAATTACCGTGGCTCCGCTTATTTGGTGGCAACTGCATTCAGAACATATCACCAACTCTCCCTAAAAACAACAATTTTTACCGTGATCGTTGACAACCTCTGGTGAAGGCCCGCCTGAAGGGTTGCAGGTTCGATCCCCGCCACGGGCAATGTTTGAGATGGCGGATAATCTTGAAGTAGAATGAATGGCTAGTACCGTAGAACGGATCAGCCCCTGATTGTCTATTTATCTTTGATAGCGACCTAAATCGGTCTCAAACTGTCAAATATGACAGTTCAGTGACCACGCAAGTAGATCTGTTACTCTCATCTCAACGAGACCCAACGCGACAAAAGATAGGTACCTATGCGATCGTTTTGAAAGTTTGAAACCATTTTTTCGAGATCAGACAATCCTGCGGAGCCAGTGTAAAGATCCTTGCGATCCGATCCAACGATCCGTTCTCAAGATGCGTTCTAGGATCTAGATCGTTCGCTGTACACACACCTTCATATTCTTGACCTGATTTCAAAATATATTTACAAAATACAAGGTCCCCTCACTAGCTGAGAGGTCAAGTATCAGAGTAAACCGTTGGCTTTCAGATATAGCCCGCCACCGTTCGTTAAACTAACGAACTGGGAAGGTTGCTGCGCCGTCGCGTCGGCTGAGATCTTAGGCTTTAAAGCTTAAATAAGTACTTACCTAATTGTTTTTTTTTTCATTTTCTGAGTTTTTTATTCAGTTTTACAAAAGTTTTATAGTGTACCTAATCCGCACTTAAAATCGAACTTTTTGAAACTAAACTTTTCTTGCAACTCAAACGAGCACTTTCCGATTAGCTATCCGGAAAACTTTCAGGGTAGGTAGCTCACAATGACAATGCATTTAAAAAATATTTAGATATAAATTGTTTTAATCTGCATTTTCATTTTTTCTTTGTAATCCCAGCGATTCTACTAAATAAATGATAATTTACTTTGACTTCTGCATTGCGATTCGGACTTCCAAAGATACATCCTATTCAATGATTTTAGCTGGGAACAAATTATCGGACGCGGCTGACGGACGCGGCTGACAGCCGCGACTGATAAGTGTGCACACCGTCCGAACACCCAGCGGGCCAGATTGCCTTCGGACGTCTGAAGGTCCAAGGACGCGTCCGCGACTTTCGTCAGATAATGTGCACAGTTCTATGTTCGTTCTATACCCAGATACCTATTCAGTCGCGGCTGTCTGCCGCGTCCGTAAGCCGCGTCCGATAGTTTGTTTCTTTGACGTTTTTTCAGTGAAGAAACGTCACTATTCGAATTCGGAATGCATTCCGAGGAGGTCGGAATCGCACTGCAGTTCTTACGGCAACTTTCATTGCTGACCGTATAATGGATCACCGAAATAGTGTTGAATATGACGTGACTGACGCGGCTCGTTTGTCCCGTACAAAATTCAACTTTGTGTGATCGGCTCATTTTCTAAAAATGTCATGCTTCAATTCATGTCATGTGACCGTACACAATATGACAAAATCAGCTGATTTTGTCATGCTGATGACAAAATTGACGTTACTCTTTCCTCAAACTTCATTCAAACTTCAATCACACCTCGCTTGACAATGACAAGAAAGAATTTTGAACTGATCGGACAGATTGTCATATGAGAATGAGTGAGTAGTTCGCCATAATAATGAACAGTCAACTGAAAATGACCGGCTCAAACGAACCGGCTCACGGTACCGGCTCAAAATGAAAATGAGCCTACTCTGACAAAAGTCAATCTAAAATCATGTCATACCCAACGCTACACCGAAAAGAAAGCTAGGCCCCGTACCGTGTTTGTTGCCCTGATTCTTCACGGTGTTGGACGCGAAAGAACGGGAGTAGAATCACATAACTCTTATGACGATTCAAAGTGATTCATAGCGGTCCTACTGATTATATGATATTTGAATGAAACTTTTACGAAATGTTAGTTTAGTTATTCCTAAGGCTTAGTCAAGTTTATCAGATCAAAACTAAAGATTAATGTTGGAGACAAGGAAATATTGTTTGTAGATATTGTTGCGAAGTGATCGGATTAGTTAGATAGCTTTGTAATCGGCTTTAAACTAAATCAGATGCAAGAATGTTTGTCTGGGCGACCGAACTTGGATCAAAATAGAGTAAACGAATTTTCCCAGAAATTAGACATTATTTCTAATAAAAACAATAAAAGATTTACCCAAAAAAAGAAAAATAAAAAAAAATCGGTCCCTGTCCAAATATTCATTCGTTGGTCATTTAGCCCTTTGTTTTGCCCCAATAATCGCAAAGGTGTCATTTAATTTGGGTACCTACTTACTCAACTTTTTTTTCGATTGAAACGGAATATCAGTTTTGTTTCAAACTAGCCGACTCGACAGACGTTTACCTGTAAAACTTCGAGTTCCCTTACTTAAAAAAATTCAGAGTGGGCCACTTGCTCCATACGAACTTACTAATCCTATCCTACTAATATTATAAAGGCGAAAGTCCGTGTGTGTGTGTGTGTGAATGTTTGTTGCCACGTATCTCCATGACTACTAATCCGATTTTGATGAAATTTGGAATATAGATAGATAATAACCGGGAATGGGACATAGGCTACTTTTTATCCCGAAAAATTGCAGGGTTCCCGTGGGATAAGAAAAATAGTAGTCCACGCGGGTGAAGCCGCGAGTGTCCGCTAGTATTTTATATTTAAAAGTTGACCAAATCGGTCCAGCCTAGCTGTTCTTAAATTATGCGCGTGCTTACCAAAAAACAAGATTTAATTCGACGAAAATCCATTGCGGTAGTTTAAACCCAGTTTTAAGATTCCTCCTAAACATAGTTGACATAATGTTGCAATTAATATCCTAACCATTATTAAGATGCGCCGAATAAGCTGCATTACTTACGCCAGTGTTGCCACAGCCTTGCCAGATGTGCAGAGTAAATCTAACTGGGATTATTCCACAGACATTGCAGTACAGATGTTTATTTGTCTATTTTACTGAGCGCTTGTGGCGTAGCTTGCAGATGTTCTGATAAGTGAAATAAAATGAAATGAAAAAAAGCTTTATTACAAGGTATATTTTTATCATTATTAAGCCTTTATTTCCTTGAAAATATTATATTTCTTAAAAAATTCAATCACTGTCTTTAAATATAACAAATAATATAAATACCTACACTTTAAATATCGAAGCAGCGAAAAAAGCTAGTGAAATATAATGTTTATTATGTAAGATTAAATCGGAAGTACGGCAGTATACTCTCAATATAGTAGGTATTCAAACGTGCGATGGGCTACGCAATCGTACATTTTGTAATCTGGCGCACTCTCACGGGAAAAATCAACTGGTAACTTTATTGGTGCTCCATAAACTTCAGCGTTGGGCCTTCATGCAGATACAAGGGCGAAAGTTATCAAATATTTGAAAATGAAAAATCTTATTAAAATTTTCAATTCCGGCGGGATTCGAACCCGCAATGATACAAGCGATCCTCCTCTAGCCAGAGTGCCTTTACCAATTCGGCCACGGAATCATTAGTCGTCAGGGATGAAAATCAGGACCATAATCTATCAATCATATGCAATGAGCAGTGAGTTAACTTAGTAGTTATCCTGTAGATGGTGCTCATCGATGCTTTAATGTTAAGTGTGTTAATACAGTGAGATAATATAGATACTGTAAGTACGGATACATTACGGCGAGTGTGCGCAAGAGCTACATCACCTTATCCCACCCTCCCCCTTCCACTACAGGACAAGTAGAAGAACGGCACACTACCACCCATTCCTCGTGGACATACCAAAAATTCGTGCACGAAGGTTTGGCTCCACATTCATCATACGCCCATGAATGGAACTCCCTGCCACCCTACTTGTTTCCTGAAAATCTAGGTGCCTTCAAGGCTAGAGTGAATAGATTTTTTATAGATCGATGTGATCCATCCTCGGCCACACCGTCGCTTAACATCAGGCGAGTTGGTGGCCAGATATAGATCTAGACATTATCGGTCGCGTCTCACACTGTGTGAGACGCGACCGCGAGGAGTAACCTTGCCGCAACTCTCTCCTTACCCAGATGAAGATTCTCCGGATGAATCGAAACATTGTCGGTATCTAAATCGACGATATTTTTACGTGAGTAATTCCCGTGTGTTAAATAATGTCTAGTACAACGCACGAAAGTTTTGAAAGTGAGATATAGATCTATTTTCTATAAAAAAAAATTACTTAAGTACGTTTATCAAAATGTCAGCCGAATGAATGTGAAAGAGCAGGGCCCAAGGGAGCCGTTGCCTCGAAGTGACCCATTGACTTCTTAACTTCGTATCTGGTGAGGCACTTTGATTTTATTGCTCCATTTAAATGTTTAATTTCTTCCTACTAATATTGAAGGTCAGTGGGTCTAAAAAGGCTACTTAGATGACGTGATTGAGATGGTTCCTAGCTTTATTTATGAAGATCTGTTCAGCAGTTTGAAAATCATCAGTTCTTCTAGTTCTAGTGGATTTGTCGATTTGTTTGTGGATTTGTCGGGGGTACTTATAGCATAATTTTTATAATTTAATTGTTATTAGTGTTATATACTTGTAACTTCCCACTACTAGGCCAACGTTACCTTTTCATATTTCATCGATAGGTAAGATATACTTGTCTAGTAATCCTCAGTTGGTCCGATAGAGCCTTTTAATCCATAGATAAAACAAAATTGATAATCAGCAAAAAAAGTATTTGTGTAAATTGCCCATTTTCTCACTGACTGTAAATTTTTTTCAAAATCTGTAAACTCAGGTTGAAATATCTTCAAAAGTTAAGGATAGTCTCTTAAGAACGTTTTCCTGTAGCTACAACGGTTAAGGTAGCCCTTACTGCCCCGTCTTATAAATTCACCCTGTATAAACGAATGTGTATCAAAGGAATAGCTATTATCAAAGCTTCGATATCAGAGGCTGCGAAGGGGTCGAAATAGTTTATTCAAAAGGGCATGTCCACAGTCCACACGCATTAAAAAACAATATTCAAAGATAACCTCAAATAATTTCCAATTTTAAAAGCTCTGTCAGTTTTTAAATATCGTCGGCTAAATACGAAAGCCTCGTAGAAAACTAGATTTTCTACCGAACTGCATCAAAAAATCATAGTCGTCAAAAAGACGGAGTTACGAAGTTTTCGAATTTAGCCGACGATATGTAGGTATCTATGCTGCTACGTTACGCTATCTGCCGGTCAATGTAAAATATATAGAATAGAATCGTAACGGGACCGTACATGCTTCTTCTCTCTCAGTCTTTTGTTTGAGAGCGGCCGTGACCGACGATGTCTGTCGTTGTCTGTCGACGTCTGGCACGCTACGAGTCTACGCTCAATGAATGCAGATATCCTCCTCCTTGCGTCGTTTCCCCAATGCTGGGGGTCGTGACCCATCACGAAGGTATCTTCTCCCGCACGATGTTGCGCCATCTGTTCCGGCTTTCAGCGACATGCACAGCCTCTGGCATACGGAGGTCGGGTGTGTTGCGAATCTGGTCTGACCATCGCATCGGGCTCCTTCCTTTCGGCTTCTTCCCTTATGTTTATGTCTGCAGATATAAACGTCCTTAATTCACTAGCTTCTAACTTATTGAAACGGGTCTACCTTGATATAGCCTACTAATTAGGAGGGTAGTCTTAATAGCGGAAGTTTTTAATTAAACTACCGTCAACTGTTTAAGATATAATTTGGTAGTACCTACAAAATTTACAAGTTATATAAATTACTAAATTACTAGATAGGGAGAAATCTAGATCTCAGGTGGTTCAGTTCGTCTCAGACATGCGCTGCCAATCTCCTTGGAAAGTGTGCCACTGGCCTTAGCTGGAGATGGGAAGTCCGTCGCGTCGGGGTCCAGTGTCCAGAAAATAGTCGGCAATCCAGGTCCCAGAACTCCGCAGGCTCAGCAGGAAAAACAGGACCGAAGTAGGCCGCAAGAGGAAACCCTGGAATCCCCGTTTAGACATCTTAGAAAATGTCCGGTTTTATTGTTTGACTGCGACATCCCGAACTCCAAGCGTAAGCGCAATGGCAACTAGCAGAGAGTAGTGTTCGATGATGAGGCAGTCAAACCGTGTACATGTAAGTGTAATTCTAAGTGAAACAAGTGAGAATTACAAGTGAAAATTACAAGTTAAAACAACATTAATGTAATGTACTAGGTGAACATAAAAGTGAATGAATATAGATAGGACAAGAATGATACAATAGGTAGGTGTGTGTGGTTTGTAGTAGCATGATGATCAACGTGAATGAAACAGCGTAGGCATCTAAGTTACAGCATCCATGCACTAAACACATCACACTAAAAAGTTTACAACACAATTATTATTTTAAAACACTCACCCAATTTGGGGTTTTAGCACGGCACAGAATTTAATTCCTACTAGTACAAGTAGGTACAATGATTTAATAATTGTAACGAAATTGGGGAAGCTGTACAAGCAAGAAGTTCCAAGTAATTACGACACAAAGCTCGTTTGTCTAGTGCGCCATTGTTCCCCCGTCAGTTGACGGTTATTGACCTTCATTTCGCTAGCGGTCACAGACCTCCCGCCAATGCTACCAACATAATATTACATGCGCGCGCGCATTTACGAAGCCTGACTACGATGCGGAGTTTTGTTATTGCCTATTTAATTTTTAATTTAATGAATAGAAATTAGGAATAAGATAATATAAAAAGGTAACAGCCCAATTCCCCATGTACTGCCAGATTTGGTCGAATCGGACGATTCGCCGCGGACAGGTGTGCCAGGTTTCATACGATTTCATATAAAGAATTCTAAAATTAGATTCTTTTCGGCGCAGATATGTGTCCGGCCACTTCTATGATGAATAGATTGATTTATTAAATAAATAAATAAATCGAAAATTGAAAGAGAAAGCGCACAAGTGTGGACAACTCAAACACCCATTGATAGGGGATTTGTATAGACGTCTATTATGCTGGGGCCACACTACGGGGATATGGCAAATTATTTGCCAAATTTCGTATAGCCACAATACAGAATACCGGCAAATAATTTGCCATATCCCCGCAGTGTGGCCCCAGCTTTAGGGTATCACGAATATTTATTTTCAATTGAAAATAAGATGAAGCGATTTGAAACGAGGCGTAATTTGTATATCAATTTCAGTTATAGACATGTTGATATGCGCTCGTGGCGTAACTTGCTTAGACGTTAGACGTTCTTGATTAGATCGTTGGAGTTAAGTTACGTGGCTGTCACAATCTGGATGGGTGACCGCCATGCTTTGAAGGGCACGGTCCCAGCTTTTAAGTTGTTAAGCCATGACGGAGGCCTTGAGGCGGCCTTAAAACTCCGTCACCAGCCCCACATCTTGGCACATGGGGAGGGGTGTGATATTATATTTATGTATTGTAATATGTATTTGTATATCTTGTGTAACTACTAATCTATAAACATGAAATATATTAATTACTTGACACTGGCTGAACACACAAGCCGTGCGAAGCCAAAATAAAGAAGAAAAAAAGTCCGAAAAGTCCATTGCACGGCCTTGGGCCTTTAGGGAGTGTCCACATTGCGTTTTTTGTAGCGCGTTTGTATCGATACAAACGCGTTGCGAACGCGATGCGAACGCGCAGCTCAAAAACGCGCTGCAGAAAACGCAATGTGTACACTCCCGGTTTGCGTTTGTATCGATACAAACGCGGTGCGAACGCGCGTTTGTATCGATACAAACGCGCGTTCGCATCGCGTTTTTATGGATACAAACGTGTTTAAGCAGGGTTTGCTTTTGTACTTTGCTTTTTTGTATGCTCCTTTGTATGCTAGTTTGTATGCTAGTTTGTCTGCTAGTTTGTCTGCTAGTTTGTTTGCTAATTTGCTCATTTGCTCTAAGTTTTTCATTTGTTTCGGGACACTTTCTTCGGGACACTTTTACTTTTGCTTCGGGACAATTGCTAAGGGACACTTTTGCTTGGGGACACTTGCTTCGGGACACTTTTTGCTTCGGGACACTTTTGCTTCGGGACACTTTTTCTTCGGGACACTTTTGCTTCGGGACACTTTTGCTTCGGGACACTTTTTGCTTCGGGACACTTTTTGCTTCGGGACACTTTTTCTTCGGGACACTTTTTCTTCGGGACACTTTTGCTTCGGGACACTTTTGCTTCGGGACACTTTTGCTTCGGGACACATTTGCTTCGGGACACTTTTGCTTCGGGACACTTTTTTTTGGGGACACTTTTGCTTGGGGACACTTTTGCTTCGGGACACTTTTGCTTCGGGACACTTTTGTTTGGGGACACTTTTGCTTGGGGACACTTTTGCTTGGGGACACTTTTGCTTCGGGACACTTTTGCTTCGGGACACTTTTTGCTTCGGGACACTTTTTGCTTCGGGACGCTTTTTCTTCGGGACACTTTTTCTTCGGGACACTTTTGCTTCGGGACACTTTTGCTTCGGGACACATTTGCTTCGGGACACTTTTGCTTCGGGACACTTTTTTTTGGGGACACTTTTGCTTGGGGACACTTTTGCTTCGGGACACTTTTTCTTCGGGACACTTTTTCTTCGGGACACTTTTTCTTCGGGACACTTTTGCTTCGGGACACTTTTGCTTCGGGACACATTTGCTTCGGGACACTTTTGCTTCGGGACACTTTTGTTTGGGGACACTTTTGCTTGGGGACACTTTTGCTTCGGGACACTTTTTCTTCGGGACACTTTTTCTTCGGGACACTTTTTCTTCGGGACACTTTTGCTTCGGGACACTTTTGCTTCGGGACACATTTGCTTCGGGACACTTTTGCTTCGGGACACTTTTGTTTGGGGACACTTTTGCTTGGGGACACTTTTGCTTCGGGACACTTTTGCTAAGAGACAATTTTGCTAAGGCACACTTTTGCTTCGGGACACTTTTGCTTCGGGACACATTTGCTTCGGGACACTTTTGCTTCGGGACACTTTTGTTTGGGGACACTTTTGCTTGGGGACACTTTTGCTTCGGGACACTTTTGCTAAGAGACAATTTTGCTAAGGCACACTTTTGCTTGGGGACTCTTTTGCTTCGGGACACTTTTGCTAAGGGACACTTTTGCTAAGGGACACTTTTGCTTCGGGACACTTTTGCTTCGGGACACTTTTGCTTCGGGACACTTTTGCTTCGGGACACTTTTGCTTCGGGACACTTTTTGCTTCGGGACACTTTTTGCTTCGGGACACTTTTTCTTCGGGACACTTTTTCTTCGGGACACTTTTGCTTCGGGACACTTTTGCTTCGGGACACTTTTGCTTCGGGACACATTTGCTTCGGGACACTTTTGCTTCGGGACACTTTTTTTTGGGGACACTTTTGCTTGGGGACACTTTTGCTTCGGGACACTTTTGCTTCGGGACACTTTTGTTTGGGGACACTTTTGCTTGGGGACACTTTTGCTTCGGGACACTTTTGCTTCGGGACACTTTTGCTTCGGGACACTTTTTGCTTCGGGACACTTTTTGCTTCGGGACGCTTTTTCTTCGGGACACTTTTGCTTCGGGACACATTTACTTCGGGACACTTTTGTTTGGGGACACTTTTGCTTGGGGACACTTTTGCTTCGGGACACTTTTGCTAAGGGACAATTTTCCTTCGGGACACTTGCTTCGGGACACTTTTGCTTCGGGACACTTTTGCTTCGGGACATTTTTTGCTTCGGGACACTTTTGCTTCGGGACACTTTTGCTTCGGGACACTTTTGCTTCGGGACACTTTTTCTTCGGGACACTTTTGCTTTGGGACACTTTTGCTTGGGGACACTTTTGCTAAGGGACACTTTTGCTTGGGGACACTTTTGCTAAGGGACACTTTTGCTTGGGGACACTTTTGCTAAGGGACACTTTTGCTTGGGGACACTTTTGCTTCGGGACACTTTGCTAAGGGACACTTTTGCTTCGAGAAACTTTTGCTTCGGGACACTTTTACGAAGGGACTTTTGATAAGGGACAAACTAGCATACAAACTAGCAGACAAACTAGCAGACAAACATCAGACAAACTAGCAGGCAAACTAGCAATCAAACTAGTAAACTACGAACGCGATGCGAACGCGCGTTTGTATCGATACAAACGCAATGCGAACGCGCGTTTGTATCGATACAAACGCGGATACGCGCTGCGAACGCGCGTTTGTATCGATACAAACGCGCGTTTGTATCGATACAAACGCGCGTTCGCAACGCGTAGCAAAAACGCGCTTCAGAAAACGCAATGTGGACACTCCCTTAGATCGAATGTCGAGGTTCCACCCCGCTCGGCCGACACGGCTCGCAAACATAAATCGCCACCCTTCTCAGAGAGACGAGAGGAATTTACGACGACGAACATTGACAGCTTGTTGCCAACTTGTTTACTTCGGAAATAGGGTTTTCTGAGCCCAATCCTTCGTATTTATTATCTGTTCTATCTGTGACTTTGTAACTAGAATCATGTAGGTCTAAATTCAGCTATATTTTAACGAAGCTAAAACACATATTTGAAGTTGCACTCATCAATGTGCTAATTTTAGGTGGTAGCTAGTATTCTGTGGTAGTATTTAGGTGGTAGTCTGTCTCTCGTTCCAGCACACCCCGGACACTCGACGAAATCTCTATACAAAAGCGGCGTCTAAATACCTATTTACACAGACACTACACAATGTCATTTTTGTACACGCGCAGTTGTGTGCGTGAAGTACGGTTGTCACCGTATGAATAACTAGCTGACCCGGCAAACTTCGTATTGCTTCAAGCATAAATGGAGAGAAGCATGTATAAAGAGAAGCAGAGAAGCATGGAAGAAGAGAAGCAGGGAAGCATGAAAGAGAGAAAACCAAGAAGATTCTAAACTACGTAACTGGAGTGCTAACTGACATTTAATGTACAAAGGATTTTGAACTTTATCACGACTGAACAACGATCTATTATCATTTAATCTTGGTTATAAGGATTGTTGGTCTTGTTGAGAGGCTTTCTTGGGTGCTTTGTCTCTTTCACACAGTTGCAAAAAGAAAGAGACACACTGCCCAAGTTTTATTTCTCAAGCGGACCTTGTTTTCTGTCTCAGTCAGCGTTCCAGGTACGTAGTATAGAAATTCCTTGGAGAAAACCCATACCCATACCCATATCACCAAAAAGTTCCATGAAGGTCCTGACTACATCATCATAACACAAGAACCTTCTATATCAACAGAATTGTGTTTCACTCATCAAGCTCTTTCATTTGATACCCATATCACTAAAAAGTTTCATGGAACAGGTCCTGACTCCATCAGATCATGACCTTGAAATTTTTACCGGACAATATTTAAAGTACCTACCTACTTTCTAACAAAAAAGAATCAATGAAATCGGACTACGCGTTAATGAATTACAACCAGATACTCATTTTGACTTTCATCCCCTCTCCCAAGGCCTATATACCTCGTAGTATGCACTCAAATAATACCAAGTTTCATTTAAATCCATCCAGTAGTTTCGACGTGATGCGCGGCCAAGATACACACAGACAGACAGACAGACATGAATGATAAAATTACAGTTTTGGCTTCAGTATCGATTATAGAGAGCCCTCCAAAAAAAAATTCGGTTTATTAAAAAGAATCACGCGTAGATGCGCGTAGAAACTATTATGAAGACCGTGATTCACACAGGAGGAACGACGACGATTCTTTATCTATGGATTCACGTTTTAGTTACAGTTATGTACCTACTTACCTAAACCTTTTTTGTAGATTTGAATTTGTGTCAAAGTCAAATAGCATTCTATTAATAAACAGATGTCTGATTTCTGAATGTTCAATCCTTTCCAAATGTCAGTGTCAAATATTGTATATTGTCATTTAGAAGAAAACATGAATCAGAAGAATATGAAGAGAACATAATTTTTGCGAAGCCAAAATAAAGAAGAAAAAAAAAAAAAAAACATAATTTTGTCAACCATAAGAATACATCAGAATGCCAGCTCCATACAAAAAAACCGGTTTACGCTTTCTTTTGTATGGAGATTGCAATCGTATCCGCTTGTTATATTCTATGGTAATAGTTTTCTGTGATCATCTGTTAACCGCATGTTTTCGTCAGCACGATTCAGGCTTTCTTTCATTTTGTATGGCTTCTGAGGGTCTTTTCATGATGTTGAATAGCCTATAGCCTTCCTCAATAAATTAGCTATCCAATACAGAAAGAATTTTGCAAATCCGACTGGTACTTTCAGAGATTAGCGCGTTCAAACAAACAAACAAACAAACAAACAAACAAACAAACTCTTCCGCTTTATTATAATAGTATAGATTACTGTACTGTACACAGTATACTGTTATTAACCGATTTCAAAATTGGAGGTTTTGGGTTCGACTGTAGGTATGTTTGTTTTTTTTATTATTATGTACTAGCGGACGCCCGCGGCTTCGCTCGCGTGGACTACTATTTTTTTTATCCCACGGAAACCGTGCAATTTTTCGGGATAAAAATTCTATGTCCTATTTCCGGTTATTATCTATCTACATTCCGAATTTCATCAAAATCGGTTTAGTAGTTATGGAGATACGTGGCAACAAACATTCACACACACACACGGACTTTCGCCTTTATAATATTAGTAGGATGTTCAGTTCACCGATATACTTACGTAGTTAAATGTCGGTCCCAGGTCCCAGCTCTTTAGTCGACGGCCTAAAAACGCTAGATTTTTTTTAAGTTAGCCACTACTCGCTTGAATGTACCTCGCTATTTGTTTAAAATAACGCGGCTCGGATTTCCGATTCCGAATAAATAAATGAATAGGAAGGGGTAAGTAATTAACACATTAATTCAACAATTTACCCGCTAATCCGATCCGGTGCAATTAGCAAGTAATCCGTTTGTATCCGGTCCCCGGATCCCGTTTCCGGCCCGGATACGTTACGTGACCTATTATTTAGGGACCTATAGTTTCGCAGTATGTGTAGCGAAGGCCCACCTTTTTTTTCTTAATTTTGGCTTCGCACTGCTTGAGCATTCAGCCAAAAAGGCCTACCTGAAACAGAAGGATGCAGGTTCGATTCCCACCGCAAGACAAATTTTTATATGACCTTCAAATATTTGTTTCGGGTCTGGGTGTTTTTGTATAATAATTGTGTTTGTTTTTACAAAAAAAGTAGGTACTTAAATAAGTTGTATATCTTCATGTACCTAGTTTCCATAGCACAACTCACAAGCATTGCTTACTCTGATAGGCTAGTAAAAAAATGGTTGCTAGTAAAAAAGTCGGGTTACGGACGTTAATTTTACATGATAACGTCATAGGAAAACATCGTTAAAACATCAACATCGGATCGGATTATTTACCAAAATAAATTACTTCGTAGCTAGTGCTACGAGAATCGTAGCTCTCGCTACGTCTCGTAGCAGCGCTACGTCTCTATGCGGAACATTATGGCGCAAGGCTGGTATACCTACTTTATGATTTTTAACCGACTTCAAAAAAGAAGGAGGTTCTATGTTGTTCTATGGTGTTCTCGGCTGTATGCTTATGTTCTTTGCAAAAAAAAATATCTCGTGGGATAAAAAACAATAGTAAGTAGGTACCTAGTCCACGCGGGCGAAGCCGCGGGCGTCCGCTAGTATAAAATATGTGTATGGTTAGTTTTAATTTACCTCTTTATTATTTCAATGGGCCGTAGATAAAACGACATCCAGTAACATCTAACGCGCAGGCCAGATAGAAGAGACGGGGCGCAGACATTTGTCTCTTCCGCGTCCCTTTCATACAAAATGTGACGGCGCCCCGTCTCTTCTGTATGTTTTGCGGCGCGACGCTTCTATACATTTTCTATGAAAGGGACGCGGAAGAGACATATGTCTGCGACGCGTCCTCGTCTTACGTCTTTTCTGTATGTCCCGCGCCTAATGTTGCCTTAAATAAAATTATTACGAGAAGAAAACAAATCGGTAAGAGTTGAAGAGTTGAAGGCGAAAAACAAAAGCCTAAATGTCACTCAGTTGTGCTTGCCGATTCCATACTGTGATTGTGACAGCTGACAGTCTGTCACGTAGCTGCTGCAATATTTACTTACATTTAGAGATTGGATCCTACAATATGTAGGAGTTTAAACCAAAATATTGTTTATTGCTCTCTGTAATCCTATCCTTACTAATATAAATGCGAAAGATTGTGAGGATTTATATTTATGGATGTATCGATAGATAGATGTATGAATGTTTGTTACTCTTTCAAACAAAAACTAAGGAACGGACGTATTTAATGAAACTTAGAATATACCATAGTTAATGACCTGGAATCAAGTAAGGCCTATAATGTTTGATAAATTACTACTTATATCTATATTCACACTGAAACTTGTTTTTGCTGAATAACATTTCTTTATTTTTCATTTTTTTCATTTTCAGTAACGCAAAGGCTATTTTTATCCGGATAAGTACCTCGCGAGCGAAGCCGAGGGCGGAAGCCAGTTGGAAATAAATTTAATAATACAACACTTGTTTGTTTAGGAAATTACCAAATAATTTCAATAGTATCGAAACAATGGGGCCCTGTTCCCGCAGTTAACCTCCCGAACTTCCAAGGGCGAACAGCTCAATCAAAATCGATCCAGCCGTTAGCCCTTAGCCTGCGATTGCAAACACCGGTCACCGCAATATGACAGCCGCTTTTGGTAAATTTTTTCTTCGTATTTTGATGAATGGTCGTTATCAAAATACTTCAGTATCAAATAAAATAAGTTTTCTGGTATTTTTTAAACCTACAAGATCTCTACAATGGGGATTGGCGCGAACTAGCTCAAGATAGGAGTAGATGGATCTTCTTTTGTCGAGGCCAAGACCCACTTCGGGTCACTGAGCCAGCGGAGTAAGTAAGTAAGGTATTTTTCAAATAACAAGCTACAATTCAGAGCTAATTCAAATAATATTGCATTTTAAGTTCTCTTCAAAAAGTCCTTGTGATGTTTCAGCTCCACATCTTTAATGAGGCACAAGGGGAGGGGTGGGATATTTTACTTATGTGTCATAATATGAATTTGTTTATCTTGTTTATCTATTAACTTGATATTTACAATTACCTACTTGACACTGGCTAAATGCACAAACCGTGCGAAGCCAAAATGAAGAAAAAAGAAACACTACACTCACTAGGTGCATCTTTCAGTAATAGATCCACGTCACATAACGTCCGTAATCGTCTTAAAACGCAGGCTTTAGGTAATAAATGTAACGTCAGTCAATATTACAGAAGACGATTGATGGTCCGTCTTCATCCATCATCCTACATCAGTTATAACTTTATACCGTATTTCTTACTTTCGTATCTTTTATATTTAAAAACCCTGGTATTAGGACTAGATTATATTTCATTTATGACATTATTTGCAAAAAATAAGCACTGACGAGAGCAATCAGCGTAGCCATTTCTACTAAACAATCAGTATCCTTGTATCATTGTAATAATTTATTATTATCATTATTACTAATAAAGATCACTCGCCTATCAGCGCTGACGGTGAGCGTGAGACTAAAATCAGCCTAAACAGCTACAAACCAAGAAACAAAGTCGATGCACTATCTCACTTGGCCAAAATGGTCATCATATACAGGGTGAATTTTTGAGACGGGGCAGTAAGGGCAGCTACCTTAACCGTTGTAGCTAGAGGAAAACGTTCCTAGGAGACCATCCTTAATTTTTGAAAATATTTCGACCTGCATTCACAGATTTTGAAAAAGATGTACAGTCAGCGAGAAAATGGGCCATTTACACAAAAACTTTTTTTGATGCCAATCGATCCTGTTTCATCTAAGGATAAAAAGGCTCTTTCAGACCAACTGAGGTTAGAGTACTAGAAAAGTCAGAAATTGCTAAAATGTATTTCTGAGACAAGACAGTAAGGGCTACCTTAACCGTTGTAGCTACAGGAAAACGTTTTTAGGAGACTATCCTTAACTTTTAAAGATATTTCAACCTGCATTCACAGATTTTGAAAAAAATGTACAGTCAGCGAGAAAATGGGCAATTTACACAAAAACTTTTTTGATGCCAATCGGTTTCATGTAAGGATTAAAAGGCTCTATGGGACTAACTGAGTTAAGAGTACTAGAAACGTCAGAAATTGCTATAATGTATTTTGGAGACGGAGCAGTAGGGGCAGCTACCTTAACCGTTGTAGATACAGGAAAACGTTCTTAGGAGACTAACCTTATTTTTGAAGACATTTCGACAAAATGATCAAAAATTATGACAAATGACAAAATAATTTCGTACGAAATGTATGATCAAAGTTTTTTGCGTTTTCTGACTTTTCTAGTACTCTTGCCTCAGTTGGTCCGATAGAGTCTTTTAATCCTTAGATGAAACAGGATCGACTGGCATCAAAAAAAGTTTTTGTGTAAATTGCCCATTTTCTCGCTGACTGTACCTTTTTTTCAAAATCTGTGAATGCAGGTTGAAATATCTTCAAAAGTTAAGGATAGTCTCCTAAAAACGTTTTCCTGTAGCTACAACGGTTAAGGTAGCCCTTACTGTCTTGTCTCAGAAATACATTTTAGCGATTTCTGACTTTTCTAGTACTCTAACCTCAGTTGGTCTGAAAGAGCCTTTTTATCCTTAGATGAAACAGGATCGATTGGCATCAAAAAAAGTTTTTGTGTAAATGGCCCATTTTCTCGCTGACTGTACATTTTTTTCAAAATCTGTGAATGCAAGTCGAAATATTTTTAAAAATGAAGGATGGTCTCCTAAGAACGTTTTCCTCTAGCTACAACGGTTAAGGTAGCTGCCCTTACTGCCCCGTCTCAAAAATTCATCCTGTATAAAGGGGTATATCTTTCCAGTTTGACACTAAATTCTAAGACCTAAGCTTTAGAACTGCGTAAATTCAGTTCTATTTGCATATCGACTGCATCCTCAGCGAACATTACTCACGGACAGCGTTCTAGGGAGCGATCTCCGTCATATACTGACCGTTATAATGCAAATCAAGTGCTAATTAATACACATTGTCGCTCGAATATTCTTACATTTTTTAAAACATTGTTTTTACTTGCTGTGTATTTTTGTAAAGCCGGGACAGATAGTTTAACGCTCAGTTCGTAATGCCACTTGCGGTCACCCATCCGAATTGTGACCGCGCACAACGTTGCTTAACTTCAACGATCGATCAAGAACGTCTCAGCAAGCTGCGACGCCACGAGTGCTTCATGGTGATGGTCTGATGGTGATGGTGATGATGATGACAGCCCATAGCAATATACTTACCTTAAAAACCTTATACCTTAAAACTAGTAAGTTATCCGTGTACCTTTGCCGGTGGTGATATAACGGCAGTCGTTTTTCAAAAAACTAAAATTTTATCACCTCCATCAATATTCAATAGACGATAACTCCGAACTCGGCTCATTGGGTCGGATTTTACAAGATATTCTGTGAAACTTCATAATTTTGCATCTATACGTAATAATTCTTACAGCACATTGGATTCTGTTGGCCAGATTTTCAATCTATGATAGCGACCAAAATCGATCTCAAACTGTCAAATATGACAGTTCAGTGACCACGAAAGTAGCTCTGTCACTCTCATCTCAACGAGACCGAACGCGACAAAAGATATCTACGCGATTGTTTTGATAGTTTGAGACCAATTTGGGGTTTGAAACAAGTTAGACAATCAGCCGAACCGCGCCGCATTGCCTTTTGCCATATTATCATTTACGAGATTTCATTAGAACCCTCGAAAGCAGCTGAAAAGCTTCGAGCATAAGGTGTCAGTGCTTATAATAGTGGAAAATTCCCCTAATAGCACGTGTATCACGCAATTAAAGTTATGCTACGTTCGGGACATCGGTACACAATGGCCTTTGTTTTGAAGGGACGCTTGCAGCGCAACGGGACGGCGACGGGACAGGATTAGGGCATCGAGAACCGGGCATTATTTAAGAACCGGTTTTTTCGGTTCCAGTTTCAACTCAGAACCGGGTACCCGGTTCTTTCGGTTCTTTCGGTTCTTGTGATAATTTTTATTCGAATCGAATCGATGTTTGTCCTTTTGCACAAAAAAGGTAAAGAATGTGGAAATTACCGGACCATCGCTTTAATAACACACGCAAGTAAGATCCTCCTACCCTACATTGCATTAAAAAGACGTCTTAGTTACTTTTTAGCCCGACAAATACCTAAAGAACAGGCAGGTTTGTTAAATGCAAGGGTACGCGGGAATCAGAATCAACATTTGCCAAATAATAGAGAAGAGTAGAGAATTCAACAGCCTAGTAATCCTGTGCTTTATTGATTATACCAAAGCTTTGACTGTATGAAATTGGAGAAATTGTGAAATATACTACTGGAGATGGGAGCTCCTGAACACCTCGTCAGTTTACATACAGAAAACCGTTCTTACATCAGGTTGGACACCGAATGCTCTAGTATGTTCCAAACCAAAAAGGGAGTGAGACACCGTTGCATCCCATCCCCTGCTGTTTAACATTATATGAAGAGTACATACCTATTTCGTAGGACTTGACCAAGACTTGATGAAGACAAGCGGTTTATTCTAAATTTTCTATTACAATGCAGCTCGTGGAAGACATGTAAAAATTCTTTCTGTTCAAAAAAGAAAGCGTCACTTTCCATAGACATGAAAACTAGAATATGTCACTTGACATTGACACTTGCGCGTTTCGTTTCTTCGTATGCGTTTCGTTATGGCGTCGTAACACCCTTGAAAACTGAGGGAAAGGTTTCTCGACAGGCGGAAAGAGGATATCAAAGTTCAAAAATCATTTATTTAGTAGGACCGCTATGACCACTTTGAAACGTCTTAAGAGCTAGGTGATTCTACTCCCGTAGAAAGCTTCGGTACGCCCGACGATACCGTTCTCCTAGCAACATTCGTGGAAGATATGGAAGAATTCTTCCAAAGTCTAAAACTTGTCTAGTGTGAGTCAACAGGGCAAAAACCAAAAAAATTGGTAGTGGATCGTGCGAGGAAACTAATAGATGCCACCTGCAACATCTCAAGCATCGACACCATTGACCAATATATATCTACCTAGCTAGGGCCACAAATACTGTAAGGATGGCAGCTGTGTCCCGGACATAATATTGGAATGGCAAAAGATACAATGACCCAGCCTAAATAACATCTGAAAGAACAGAGGAATAGATATCAAAACTAAGATCAGACTGTTACGGCATTGGTATAAGCATTTAGTGTTCCCTGTATTTATGTATGGAGTGGAAACGTGGACAATTCTGGCCAGAGAAAGACAAACGATCGATGCATTCGAGATGTGGTGCTGGAGGCGACTGCTAAGAATACCCTGGACCGATAAACGCACCAATGTGGCGATCCTATCCCAGCTCCAAATTAAAACCCGATTGGCTACTTTGAGCCACCAACGCACTCATTAATACTTCGGCCACGTGGTGCGCAGAGGCGATGAAAGTCTAGTAAAACACAAAGTCTAGTAGTACACGGTTGTAAGGGACGCACTAGATAGAAACGGGTGAAGGTTGATCATCCGTTTCGAAGACAAACCCGAAGCTGACCACGATCCTCAGATATGAGGGAACTTAGAATTTTGTAAGTAAAATCTTACAAAATGCTACAATGGGATCAAAAATCAAACAGAGAATTTATAATCACAGCTATAATTTAAATATTTTAAACAATCACTAATAACAAACAAGGTACACTATGCTGCCTGTACACACCTAAGAACTATGCACGCTTTCGAAGAGAACTTTTTAAAAGAACCGAAAGAACCGAAAACCCGGTTCTTAATATTTTGAGAACCGGTTCTTGTTGCAGCCCCAAGAACCGGGTAATCCCGGTTCTTTCGGTTCCGGGTAAACCCGGTTCCTATGCCCTAGACAGGATTCAAAGTATTCTAGCGAATCAAACTATCTAGATCTCATAATATCATCTACTAATGACCAATGAGGTTGGATTGCTCTGTTGTGATGACGTTTTCAAACAAATTACCAATGAGGTTTTGCAAATTGCTGTCTGTCGGAGATCGAAACAAAACGCAGCGGCCATGATACTTGAATGGTTGACGTTGTAAAATAGAAGAATTTGGCCCGGAAAATTCGTTTTCTCGGTATTTTCACGTACCTAACAAGATTTTCCGTGCGATAAGGTTCGTAATGTCGCCAACGCTATTCGTCCGTTCCACCTAGTTACATTGTAGTTACATTGATGTAACTAGCTCGTCTGACGTCAGCGTAGCCTAATGGTAGGACTGCAATGTCGAAGGTTGCGGGTTCGATGGCAGCTAAATTTTTTTTTGTTTTGTCAAGTTTTTTTGTTCTTCTTTTGGGTAAGTAAATGTTTTGTTGTTTTTTTTTTTTGTAAATAAATATGTCTCTTTTCTCGGGATTTATTTTTCTCTATTTTCAACCGAGCCGAGTTCGATCGCCTAGATATTTATATTATTACAGTTGGGCCGACGGATCTAGGCGTTCGTGAAGTCAGGCTTATCGCTGCGCAGTAGAAAATTTTGTATGAAAAAGTTGCACTGCGCATCGAAACGGCTAACTTCACGATCGCCGAGATCCGTTGGCCCTACTGTACGTCCCGTGCGTACAAAATGCTTAGAGCAACAGGAGTCGAGAATTTTCCCTGTAAGTTACCTATTTATTGACCTATTGAGTGAGATACCTCGTTTCTCGAGAAAAGTCACGTTGCGCACGCTAGGCCCACTCCACTGTTACGTTTCATTCTACGTATATTACTTATTACGTTCCGTGCGTTGAAAATGCGTCTTTGTCCAATTATTGTGAACAAAGGATTCTTGTATTTAGGCCCTCATAGTTTATACTGAAACAATAGCTGGGGACGCAGCGTGATTAAGCGAATTCCGCGAATACTTGCCGACCTTGCTCGTGCTTGACCATCTGTCATAGATAAAAAAGGAGCTAAATTAAATATTTAAAAAATCGACTTCAATATTAAACTGAGCAATTTTCTGTACTCTCTAGGTGCATTTCTGTTCATAACTCCGAAGATCCTCAACAATTTTTGGTGGCACCAATCGGAAAGTAGGTATAGGTACCCTTTCAAACAAAAACATAATTTTCAAAATCTGTCCAGGCGTCTTCGAGTAATCGGTGAACATACATGAAAAAAAGCACAAAAAAAAAATTTCGACGACTTAAGAACATCCTCCTTTTTTGAAGTTGGTTGAAAAAGGCAATGTTTTTTTGTTTTTCATTGAAAATTGGTCAGTGGTTGTTGCCTTGACTCTTCATAGAAAAACAGGAGGATGAGGAGGACATGGCTAATTTTTATCCCGGAAAAACGCACGGTTCGTGGGATAAAAATTTGTAGTCCCGGGCGAAGCCGCGGGCGTCTGCTAGTATATAATATTACTTCCATTAGTATCATAGGAATATTCTTATTATAAATATCAGCTTGTCGCTGCCAAGTTTCATCCATTAATTATATTAATTACTTGTGACTACGATTCGCGCAAGGCCCACAGTTTATTAATGTTGTACATTAACGAAATTGAACCGTGTTGCCTGAGTTGGTTAGTGAATTTTGATGCGGAGGTCGTGGGTTCCAAACACAAATAAAACGAGTTAAACCAAATGATAAGGTTTTATCTTACAACTTAATTTTGAATTTAAAGAAAAACTAAATTTTATAATTTACTAGCTGCTGCCCGCGGTTTTGCTCGCAAGGTACCCGGATAAAAAGTAGCCTATGTTACTTTCCAGCCCTCCAACTATCTCCACACAAAAAATCACGTCAATCCGTCGCTCTGTTTTGACGTGAAAGCAGGACAAATAAACAAACAAATAAACCCACTTTCACATTTATAATATGGGTATGAATGTAATACATCAATGAAACTATGTAACACATACATCATAAACAAATAAGTAAATGAACTCTTTTTGATATAAATTTAAAGAATGACATCTGTTTAGTTACAAAATGCGCAACAACTATTTATCGATTCTTGCAAACGATCCATAGTTAATAGACTGTTAATATTCTGAATATTATAACTAATTTAAGGTATTAACAGTTCAGTGGCATTTCGCAACTAAATTGTGCACTAAAATTTGCATAGAAATTAGAATTTAAAACTTCTAAATTAGTTTTGTGCAATTTAAAATGCTCCAGCAAAATTTGTCTGTACAAGTGCTACGGCGTAGCGGCGTAGCGCTACGTGCTACGAATGCCTACGAGCTGTTGTTTTATGTCGCTGAATCGAATGTAATGCGGTTTTAGTGCTTTCGTGAATTCGGTTTTTGGAACACAGCCTTAAAATATATTTTGTTGAAATTAGGTACCTATTCAAATATACGGTTTTCTTATAATTTAGTGATGCAAAAGGCACAACATGTTTTACTATTATTTCAAACTAGCTGCCACCCGTGGCTTCGCTGGCGTGGTACCTGGATAAAAACCTACCTGATTCAAAAAAATAGGTTGTTGCTCAAAATTTTATCAAACTTTGTCAGCTATAACGTACAATTTCCTACAACCCATAAAGAAACATTGCAAATCTCTCTCTCCTGAGCATTATTTCCATCTGATGGTGGGGTCTGCTTTCCTCGTCATCTTCTTCCACTTCGCTCTAACGCGTCGTCCTGGGAAACATTGCAGTCCTGTAGATCTTTTTTGATCACGTCTGTCCATTTCTTTTTTGGTCTTCCTCTACGCCTGGACCCAGGAATGTTCAGCGTGATCGTTTTTAGTGTAATGTGCTCAGGTGGTCTTCTTTGGATGTGTCCAAACCAGCGGAGCCTATTTTCCTGGAGCTTATCGGCGATGTCGCGCACACCCAGACTCCCGCGCACGTATTCGTTGCGGATCATGTCGCGTCTCGTGACTCCGCACATCCACCGAAGCATTTTGACGACCTCTGTGGCGCAGTGGGCGAAGGCCCGCCTGTGACGCAGGAGGTTGCGGGTTCGATCCCCGCCGCGGGACAAATGTTTGTATGATCTGCAAATATTTGTCTCGGGTCTGGGTGTTTTCTATGTATATTATGTATGTATTTACAAAAAAAATGTATTTAAGTAGTATATCAGTCATGTGGTTCCCATAACACAAGCTCTGCTTAGCTCGGGGCTACATGATGCTGTGTGAAATGTCCAGGATTATTTATTTATTTATTTTATTTATTTATTTATTTTCATCTCCGCCACCTGGATGGAATGTATGTGGCGTTGCGTGGTGGTCCATGTCTCACTGCCATGAGTTATCAGGCCGGTTCTTGCGTATGCATACGCATAACGCTCTTATAAATAAGGAATCAAGAAACATTGCAAATATAGCGGAAATATGCATCATCACAAGATTTTAGGCAAAATATGCATTAATTGATGAAAATGGGCTAAATATGCAATTGCATATGCAATATGCAAGAGCATAATCCGGTCTCTAATAATTACCAATAGTATTATTTTGTAAAACAAATCATTCAAAGTTACAATTAACTTAGGGAACCCTAAAAATATGTATTTCTAAACAATTGTACTTTCTTCCCGCGGCGTCGATTCGTCTCAAAAACCGAACTCCTGTAAAACATCGTAAATCTCCAAAAAACACAAAGAAAAATCACTCTTAATAGCATAAATATACGGTTCATATTGAAAGAGACGTAAACTTTATCCATTAAATTCTTTGTGATAATTTCAATTACAATACCCTTATTTCCATTTGTAGTTTTACTTAATTTTCGACTCTACTCCATTATAATAAGTTCTAAATTAGTTTCAAATTTATAGTGACTTAGGCTGTTTTGGATTGGTTAGGAACATTTGTCACAATAAATTAGTTTAAAGCAAATGCAACCTTAATGTAATGGAGTAAGGTTAGAATTCCTAATGTGACGTGATGGAGAGCGTTCCGAATTCGAATAGTCAGATAGTGCTGGGAAAGCGCTGAAAATATTGTACAACTCCGAAAAAATAATGAAATAAAATCTGAAAAATGAAAATTCCCCGACAATCCCTTGATCAACTAGACAGACTAGAGATAGTCGACGCTATTAGAAAAGCTAACTAGTTTCCTCACGATGTTTTCCTTCGCCGTTTACAGTACGGCCAACGGATCTCGGCGTACGTGAAGTTCGCCGTTTCGATGCGCAGTGCAACTTTTTCATACAAAATTTTCTACTGCGCAGCGAAAAGCCTGACTTCACGAACGCCTAGATCCGTCGGCCCAACTGTAAAGTCGAGGTACCATGCCATTCGGCTAACAATGGCTCTGTCACCATTAAGCGTTGTCAAAGAATCTATAAGTGTGCAAAATTTCATCTCAATCGGTAAAGCAAGCAAGTTCGTATGAGCAAGTGGCCAACTTTGGTGGCGGAGTTTTTTGGCCGCCTAAAGGCCTCCGTCATGGCGTCATGGCTTAACGACTTAAAAGCCGGGATTGACATCTCAATCGTTTGCGGATTAAATTAAAATTAAGTTGTAAGATAGTCCCAAACAAACAAACAAAACATTGCAAGTTAAATAAAAGCTTCGCCACGTCGCATCCCTAGCGAGTACGCAAGCGCGTATCCCCACATTCTACCAGACCGCTAGTCCTCACCCAACACCCGCGCGCGACACACCCTTGGCCGATCAGTGCAGCCAACCACCTGTTCCACTAAAAACAAAAATAATAAGGAGGTTACAAGGTTAGTTGTCGAAATAAAAAAAAATCGAACGAGAAAATAGAACATATTGAATTTCAAAAATATTTGTCGTCAAGAATGTAAAGAAAGCGCGTGGTTTCTGGAATGGCTACCTGTAGCTTGCCGTGAATGTTTCTACAAGTATCAATAGGTACTCATTGACCTTTACCTACTAATAAATCACTCTCCATTAGAAAATTAGCTCTAATTAAAATAAAAAGGTAGGTAGGTTGATCAGGTAGGTATTAACCTAAGATGAATTTTTGTCGAAGTTTTCAATATCTTTTATCAATTGATTGATTATGTCAACACTCAACATTGCTTGTGGCATAGCTTCTTGATTGATCTTTAAAGTTAAGTAACGTGCGCGGTCACAATTTAGATGGGTGACCGCGGGCGCTTCCGTGGTTCGGAAGGCGCGTAAAGTTGTTGCTCCCGGCTTAAGTAAGCTTAAGTCGTTAAGCCATGACGGCAAGGTGTTCGCAGACGAAGACTTAGGGGAGGTCACATGATTTTGTTGGGATCGCGCCTGCTTGGCGGAGGCCTTTAGGCGGCCTAAAAGTCCGTCATCAGCTAAAGCCCTTGACTCATACAAACATACAGCCACTTGCAATAATAATACATACCTACCCATCGATGAATCATAAAATCAATAAATACATCATCAATTTACTTACCAACCGCTCAAATGCTGGAGTGTAATTTATAATAACCATTTATCGTAGAAATAATAATATAATTTATAAAATATTAAAAAAATATTTATTATAAAGTCAAAAATACATTTAATACTTATTAAGTTTCTAGGCGGAGTCATGTAGGTACCTCCTGAAAAGTAATTACATATTTTTATTGAATACAGAGCTGTACCCGACATACGTTGCATTGCAATGCCACGTAAAGTAAAAAACATTTTGGTTGACACTTTAATTTATTGAAAAAGGATTTTTTGGTCTTGATACTGCGCGCGCGTCTCCGAAGACCCTATCAAAGTTTCATCATAATCTGATCAGTAACGCAAAGAGGATAAACATATAAACACTCATTTTTATTTATCCGTACCCGGCTTTCACGTCAAAACAGAGCGGTTGATTGACGTGATTTTGTGTGTGGAGATAGTTGGAGGGCTGGAGAGTAACATAGGCTACTTTTTATCCGGCTACCACGCGAGCGAAGCCGCGGGCAGCAGCTAGTAGAAGTATAAATGGCCGTAAAAACTTTACCTATTTCCTTTTTTTACAAACAAAAAGTCCAACAGTGACGTTCCGTTTTTCGAAGCTATTCGTAGCCATTGAAAATAGGAAAATTAAAAATAAATAACGGAACTCTTTCAAAGGCTATAGTGCCGTCAGCAAGGAAGTTTTATACATACGCCGTCAGTGAGGCCGTCAGTGACAACTTCATTTTGACGATCGTTTTTTTTTTAACACATCAATTTTAAACTGTGATGACATAAAATTACTTCTACTTTCTTAATTCTTTAATCAATTGAGGTTTCAATAAAGCAGTGGTGGAGTGAGATTAGGTACCTCGCTTTTCGATCCGAATGTTGTGGGTTCGAAACGCGGCCGTGCATCGTTTTCGTTTTCAGTTTCATTTTCGTTTCGAAAAATTTTTATGCGCAATAACACGAGCTGTAAATGGTGAAGGAAAATATCATGTGGAAGCCCGCGGCTTAGACACCTCCACACGTATTCACCATGTCTTTCCTGTGGATATGGCCGGTTAAGCTGAGAGCATAGTGTAGGTACTGGGCAATCCCAGTGCCATAACTAGGGCGGTGCCAGCGGTGCCCAGGCATACCCTGGAGAGGCGCAGAAATTACCAAACCAGCAGTGCGATTCAGACCTTCTCGGAATGTATTCCGAATTCGGAAAGTAACGTTTCTTCGCTGAAAAAATGAAATTGATTGATTGATTGATTGAACACTTTATTGCATGTAAACAGGATACAAAAATTAAAATTACTCGCACATTTATAAATAAGTAAAGTTACTTACTTACTTATTTATACATAGGTACTAGTTAATTCTTATAAATGTTTTTTTCTTGTTTTGAATTATTATTCTAGACAAATATTGTTTTTGAAAACAAAATAAATCAATTGAATAATAAATGAAGTAAAACTAATTTAGAGAGGCAACTTCAAATGTAACTTCCTTGAGTGCCGGCACTGTATTGATTTTCGTTGGCCAATAATAGAACGGTAATTAGTTTTAAATTTTAATGGTGATGCCCCATTGTTTGATTTTGTTTGGGTTCGAATGTTTGAATTTCGAACATTCTATTCATGTTGGTTTAATGCGTGTATTTTGAATTTTAAACGATTTATAGGTACTTTTTGTATTTCGTATAGTCCGTTCGAAAAAGGTTTTTACGACTCCCTAGTAATAAATATTATTAAAATTTTGAGCATCGCACACACAACTGTACAATTTTGACCCGTTTTTGTGAAATATAGACCCGTCAAGTGTCGTTACTCGTTCGCGCCATAAAATTACAATATTTTACACATTTTGCAAATGGCGGGTGACGCGTCGGTTTTTCGACGAAACTCTTTGATTCGCTTGTCGTGTCGCGAAAACGCAAAAAACGTGTTGTAAATACAAAGCCTTTGTTTAAAACAAAAAAAGTGACGGGTAAAAATTACTTTTTCATGTTTGTAAAGTGTTTTTAGTTACTTACAACTATGAACGAAATACATTTCCATTTTCGTGAATAAGTAAATACTTACTTACTTATTTATGATATGGTTGACGAGTCACTTTGACGATCAATGAGATATTACCAATACTTAGAGTAGAGACGTTATTCATTATAAAAAGCTCGAAATTTTGTTATAACTACTTAGGTGGAGTTTAAGCAGCTTTGTTTAATATCAACGAAGAAAACTAAAAGATAGTAGTGTTATTATAAAACTCCGTTGTCAGAAAGAGAAAAATTATGTGCGTGCTGCGTGTAAATGCGTGTAACATCGGAGCAAGACAGAGTGCGACTGAGCTGACTCAAGCTAATTAGCTTGACTTTTGTTCACCAGGCAAAACGGGGTACAACGCATCTACCTCAGTTTATATATGTCGGATAGCCGAGTAAATAGATGATGTAAACTCCACAGGTAATAACTCACAGTAAAAGAAACCAATGGACTTTAACACTTTACGTTTACTTTTCACAATTTAAAACAAAGAGACGGTAGGTTTGCGAACGAGTGCACAACGCAACGACCGATCAAAGACTGCCAAGACACATTTTTTTTTTTTTTTTTTTTTTTTTTTTTCGGACGTACTTTTATGTTGGCTGGTCACGTGTCGACCTTTGCAACGTTACCGGACTATGGCGAGAGCAGAAGGCTCTACGCCGGAAAAAGATAGGTTGGGGCAACATGCGCAAGGGCACCACTTAGGTACGGACCTCGGCTTGGGCTGTCGCCAGGGGAGGGTTTTTTGAGGACGGCCGCAGCCCAGAAGGGGCGGAAACGGAGAGAGAGACTACGTCTTCGACCCCGCCGGCGGGGTCGGTGTCGTGTGGAGTGTATTGTGTATACTATCTAACGCGGATGACTAGATCTCCGCCGCGTTAGCGGCGGTGATCTTGTCATCGGGGTCACCAAGAACGTGTCTTGGTCGACGTCGGGATTTGCCAAGACACAATGGCACGCCAGCGCTTATAAGCTTTCTCCCCACTACTGACGTTGGCCGACACCCGCTCGCGACTCCACCCGAACGATTACGATCTCTCTTTGTACGAAACGGAAGTCAAGTAAAGCCTTAAAAATCAACAACTAACAATTTACATTCAATTAACAATTTCGATTAAAAAAATAATCAAATAATTCTAGAATAATTAAATGACGATTAAATTAAAAATATCTACACACGGATTTCATTTTAATTCATGCAAAAAACAATAACGCGCCGTCATATAGATCATTGTATCAAAATTCATTTTACCAAACCTTGTCATTTTTAAAGATTACTTTTTTTACGCTACAAAAAATGATAAAATTAATTTTACTTCATAAATCTGTGATCCATCGATACGGCGCTCATAAAACGGTGGGAGCGTGGAAGTGGAGCTTCTGAAAGCTTTGATTTTATGCATGAGTCGACGAGGTAATGGCCCTCGTCGCAAAATTGCGTATAAATGCTCTTTGAGCTTAAGCATCTAAGAAAAAGACAACGGCAAAACACAACCGTAAACAAGAAAACATTAAGTAGGTACTTAATTGTAAGTAGGAACATGTATTATTTATTTATTTTTATTTCCTGGGGAAACAAACGAAGAGTCTTAAAAATTAATACTTAACAATGAAGTCCTTATAACTGTAGGTAGACCATTTAAAAGTTTGCGCATATCGGGGCTAAGTTACTTGCTTATCTATTATATTATTATAATTAGCCCATTGGATCCCACTGTTGGGCAAAGGCCTCCCCTTGATCTCTCCAATTATCACGGTCCAGGGCGTCGATTCTCGTACCGAACTTTTTATCAACCTCAACCAAAACCTCAACTAAAGCGACTGTTTCCATGACTACTAATAACAAACGACTCAGTTGTGGTGAGGTTTTGAACTTTGGCAGAACAAATTTTTGAAAAGCTATTCTACTATTTCACCAAATGGCTGACATTTAAGAGATCGAACCAAACCAAAGCGGTTGTCATCTAGTAGAATACAGGCCCTGTGCCATTTGGACTTGCTTATCTAAACTTTAAAAAATTATTAGGTTAAGATATTATAAAATATTTAATTTACTTAAAACCCCCGACATATCCCTTCATAAACTAGAAAATGCTGATGATCTTCAAACGGCTGAACCGATTTTGATAAAACATGTCTAAGAACCATCGCTAGAAAATCAGTTTTTAGCAATTAAAATGTAATAATATATTGAAAGTGTAATGTTATTATTATGAGCCTGTAGCGTTCCACTGCAGGGCAAAGGCTTCACTCTTCAGTCATCCTACTTCTTTTTATAGTGCTTCTCCAGCTATTGAAGGTCGGCGGTCATCTTCTTAAACTCTTCCTTATTTTGGGCTATTCGAAATAGGTTTGGATAGATTTTGAGCCACTGTAGACCAATCCTTCAAATGCATCCAACTCGTCTTGCCATCTTCGGCGTGATGCCAGGAGGTCGTTTTCTATTCAGAGGCGTCCACTCTGTAGTGGATGTTCATAATCATTCATAATCTGGGTAAGTATACCAGCAGTGGGTAAAATTAGTCACATAAGATAAGATAAGTTTTTTTTATTCCATTAAAAAGCAATTGTTTACAGAAACTAAAGTAAGATAATTAATAATTGTTTATTTGCATATCTAACATAGTATGCGAATAAACAATTCATCCATGCCCGCGACGGGACTACGTCGTCGACACTTCTTTGATGTTACGGACATCAAATAACGGCGCTAGTTTCTAAAAAATCAAGTTATTTCGAAATAACAGAAATTCGCGGTCGTATATAAAGTTATAGGTAAGAATATTATTACGAATGCTGAGCTGTTGTTAGATAGGTATGCCATTTCCACCGAAATTTTAATTGGTAGCGCAGTTCGAATTTTAGTACTTTGCGTGGATTTTTCGCTTCGAAAAATGAATCTATGAACTTAAAATAAGCTCGGGTTAGTTACACCATTTAACTCAAGAACGGATGGACCGATTTTCATGATCTTTGATTTTTTGGATCTCTCCTTCCTGAATAGCAGAAACATCGGAAAAAATCACGAAAGAATAATTATTTAGAAAATTCTCGCTCGCGGTAAGTACCAGGATAAAAAGTAGCCTATGTTACTCTCCAGCTCTCCAACTATTTCCACACAAAAAAATCACGTCAATCCGTCGCTCTGTTTTGACGTGAAAGCAGGACAACTAAACAAACAAATAAACACACTTTCACATTTATAATATGGGTACGGATAGAAGCCAAGATCCATCTTAAAAACTTCAAAACAGAATTCGTAGAAAACTTCATTTCAGTATAATGAGAGTTCAAGTCGTGAAACTCAGAAAAATTGCCTGAAACTCGCCAACAAGAAATAATAAACTACCGTAAAGTTTCCGTCCCGCACCGAAACTTCCCAGCCGTGGGGACTACCACTTACGAATAAATAAAGACAGTACAAACTGCGGAATGCTGTCTTTGTGACTGATTGTTTATTCGTTTACTGATTCTTGTTCTGATAAAAAGAAAGAACAAACATTTGTAACAACATACAGTCAAGTGACTTAATTAAAAAAAAAAAAACCGACTTCAAAGTTATAAGGCTGGGCGCAAACGTTCGGATTCCGGATTAGGTTTCCTGATCAGGAATTCAGATTCGGAATTTACGCAGACGTTCAATTTTAGTTCGTTTGACCCGAACGCACGGTTTGTTTTCGAAATGAATGTCAGGTTTTTGTCCGTTCGGAAAATGCGGAAACTGCGGTATGTAGAACAATTTGTACCTATTAAATGCGATTCAAACAAATAAGCAAACAAAAAAACACAAACTCCTCCGCAATATTTTATTTGTATAGATATGGATATGTTTTATCCCGGGCATTTTGCGAAAAAAAAAACATAAATTATAGTTAAATTAGTCTTATTTTTATTCCGAAAAAATATGTCGACAAACCAAGAAGACACAGGCAGCCACTAGTATACCGCAGAGAGTCAAATAAAAATATTGTCGTTGAGCTGAATTTACGGCGAGTAATGGCGGTTTCATCCTCAAACAGTTCTATAAATACTTAAATAGAGACGTTTCTTGAATTATAATTCAAATTAACGAAAAACATTTAGTGGAGCTTTATGTATGAAGCCCAAAAATAGCGGGATTTGTTCCCCCTCGATTCGACTAAACTTTTTATCAACCATAGCAAAACGTCTACCGTTTCGTTTTGTTTCATAACCTACTAATGACTAATGAGGTTAGGTTTACTCTGTTGTGATAACGTTTTCAAACAAAATACCAATGAGGTTTAGCAAATTACTGTCATTTTGGAGAACGAAACAAAACGCAGCGGCAATGATACTTTAATGGTTGACGTTGTAAAATAGAGTTACCGTCGCCCTTAGAATGCTAAGTTTCCACTTGATGTTTTCCTTCACCGTTACAGGTCTCATTATTCTTGATTTGCATCTGTTTTGTGCCGTTGTCTCTGAAATCCCTTTGCTATGGAAATTATCATTACAATGGCCGACCGAATGGTACATACAACTTGTAACTCTATTTGTTTTGGAACCAAAGAGAATAATGTTGTTTTCGTAATTTATCTGTAGAATAGTAAGTTTCGTCGATTGGCTTGCAACCTGTCACGTATGGTTTATACCTACTTAGGTACACACTGCGTCACCAATTGGTAACCCTTTATAGTGTAAATGGAAAGTTGCCGTATGCAGGCTACACTAACGAAATTGTTTGCCTGAACGACTCAAATAAATAAAATCTTACAAAAACTTATTTGCTTGCTAGGATTCGAACCAACGATGCCACAATTGAACGTGAGCGAGTCCACGCTTTTCCGACTGAGCTACCGCACCAGTTGTCAACAGCGCTGAATTTATAAGTTATATTATTCGTTTACAAAATAATAGTAGGTAACTCTTTACACGACTACCATCAACTAATAAAATTGTATTGAAGGTAGTTGTGCACTAAATTCTATTGAACAATAAAATTAACTGACTGGTTTTGTTACTTGTTTTATTTTCGGTGCGTGTAGCATAGCAATGGTGCATTTTATCAATTTTGAAAGGACAAAGATAGTTGTTCTTTACGAACAAAATATAAGCATAAAAGAGATTGCTTGGCATCATGGAATAATGGTAAGTCGTAAATATTAGAAGAATCTTTGTGAATAAATAATTGCCTGAGTATAAATGTATAACACTTATTTTACTTTTCGTAGGTCAAATCGGTGCAGTTCTATCGACTGGTGATATGAATCATATAAAGCCACACAAATCAGGCCGAAAGAACTAAGAAGTCTAAACAGATCTATGTGAACGCCACAAACATTATTATTAATACCAGCAAGTTGCAGAATAACATTAGGTAAGTGGTATGATAATTGATAAGTATTACAGAGGTTGTTTTTTTATCTTATAACCTATGCCATTATGTAATAATGCTCTTATTTTCAGGTTATTGGGGATGGAAAGATGTCATAATATTGGCCCAGCGAGTTGCTTATCGAGAAGGAATACCTAGTGTATTTAGTTCATGATAACTGCGCTTCATCGTTCGCGAGCTGTTACTAACTTTTATAAAATTGAAAGATAACTGATATTGTTTTAAATTGTAAGTAGATAATATTACTTAGTCTGATCTGATTTGCGAGAGATCTAAATTGTTTATTTTTCACTGGATTTTATACGATAAGTATAAACTGTTCCAATGATAACATGACATGTTTGTTCACTCGTTAATTTTATTGGATTAAGTATTAGGTTTGTGTTTAAATAAATTTACTAAGACCCTACTAAAAGTTGTTTCATCTAACTATAACTTTACTAGGTAACTTACTACATACTCACAACGTAGTTCGTTGTGAAAGCAAAAATAAAAATAAAATAAACAAAAAATACATAGTCGTGACAGGATTTGAAACCAAGCCCGGACCCACGCAGGAGCATTTGAATTGGGGGTCGCTACCGCTACACCAATCGGCCGCACAACAGAGTGCGTGAAATTACTTATCCATACGTAAGTAAGAATAAGAAAGTAAGAATGACAAATCTAATAAAAAAGGTAAATGTTTTACAAAAAGTTGAGATCAACGGGTTGCGAACTGACGTCTTAGCAGGGGAGGTACTTAATGGTGACGCTTTGTGTACAAAAAACGTAATTTTTTTTATTGAACAATTAAAAAATACCTAAGGCAGTATTAAATATTGTACGGTGTTACAGAACCTTTTGTGTGCGAGTCCGACTCGTTCTTGACAGGTTTTCATTGTAACTTACCCAAAACATTGTAATAAAAAAGTATGGAACAAAAATAATCCCATTTGCAATAATAAAGCCATGTACAGTGAATACATTCATTTGGGTTTGTCGGATAAAAAGGTATGCACGGATATTAGCATAATTCCATTTTTATCACAAAACACAAGGTAAACATTATGTTTTTCGTAATGTGGGGATCGTGTTTTCCTTGGGGTTTTGTCCGAATTTCATTCGTAATGGAAAAATAAAGAAACGAAACAGCATCATGACGACGTAGTATTCTTCTTAGTTTTTTTTTTTTTCTTCTCTAATTTGGCTTCGCACGGCTTGTGCATTCATGTCAAGTAATTAATTTTTATTCTTACCAAAATATTTCGTAATCATACTTTTTGTTATTTCGATGATAGAACTGGCAGAAGATAATTTCACAAAAAAAGAAATCATGTTTGTTTTTAAGCTGGGACTACAATAGCGTGATTTAACGCTCATCAAAAATTAACGTGCTATCGATCGCTCGTTCCATAACTTTTAATTGATATAAACACGCGCGGAAATTAATTTATTACGTAGAGACAACATTAATAGGTACGTCTATTACCAACCGACCAACACAGCATAATTCAAATGAGTTTACAAAGTCACACTGAATTCAAAATGACAATATCAAGTTACTTTTATAAATTATTTCAGCGATTTTTAAAGTGAGTGTAAGCTCAGCTTAAGAGTAAATAATTTATTTTTAAAAATGGCGCGGCGTTAAAGTTTGACATGTTGCGGCCAGTGTTGTAACACGTTCAGCTGTAAAAAGGTTTTATTCGTAGAGTAGACGACCTTTTTGGTAAATTGAAGAGTAGCTCACATTACAGTTCTAATTACTAAGCACGAAATAAAGCCAGCACTTTTGTTTTATTTACTTTATTATGCTCTTTTAGTCACGGTCGTTCAGTTGTTCTGCAGGGCTATTTTGACTCACACGTAAAGTCGCTAACTCGGATTACTTCCTACAAAAAATATTTTTTTACGATGAATAATTTTAAATTGTAGAAGATGGTTGAAAAAAGTGAAACTTAGACATTTAATATCAGCTCAGGTGCAAATAGAGAAAAATTAAAAAAGAAAAAGAAAAAAAACTTAAAAAAAACAAACTCACTGGCTGAGATTCGAACTCGAAGCCTTCGGCTGAAAGGCGGACACCCAGTCGATTAAGCCGTGATCATAGTTTATTTAAGTATTTTACTTAAATATTTATTTAAATATATTAACCAGTGACATTCACTGGTTTTAAAATCCGAACTGTTTTACCTAAAAAAGACTCGGAAATGTTTTTACATTGAGAACGTTTTGTTACTTCGATTTTGAACTGGATTTTCCAACGTTGAGTTTTCAAGATTTATTGCAACCGACCGGATATTACTGGCGAGTTGCAACGCTTTTCCAAACAGGCACAGGACTTTTCAAGTGCATTTTATTCCAGCAGCGCTGTACCATGACCTCTAAGTAAACAATTCACTTTAGGAGCTATTCACTATATATTCACTTTAGTTTAGGTTCCTAATCTGGATCGCAAACTTTTCGTACCATGACCCGTTTTAAAAGTGACAGCTTTGACACAAAAGTGAACCAACTCAACGCGTATTGAACGGTCATGGTACGAATTGAGTGGACGAAACTTTATCTAACAATTCAGTTTCGGTCATGTTTAAGTTCTGATATTTTGTCAGCGTCAGCATACGTCAAGCGAAGCAGTTCAGTTTAGGACCTTAACTTAATCGCATATAAAGCTCATGGTAGGCAGCCTGTTTTGAGATAGGGTAAATGTTGCTATAACTGGCCACCTTTAGTAACTGGCCATGTGAGTCTAATTGCGGAAAAGGGAGTCCCCATACATACATACATAACTGGCCATGTTCACACTTAGACATTAACATTAAGCAACTTGTACGACGTATGCTATCATCATCTTAGAGAACTGTTTATACAGTTAGCTTTAATTTTAGTACCGGTTTCCGTCACCAGCCAAACAACTTAATACACTTCATTGTTGGTTAACAGTAAAATAAACTAACCTAGGTACAATCTACCAAGCCGACTCATAATATATTTTATGACATCCGGCCGGATATTGTGAGCGGTCGCGGGTGTGGCAATGCTCGTCCAAGCAGACAATTAGGAGCATTTAATTTTACACTATGCAGTTTCTTGCCAGTAATTTAGATAATTACGGTTCAAAAAATGATAGTGACAGACGGACAAACAAACACAGCGAAGACTTAGAAATCAGCGCCATTGGTATCTACCCTCTGGGTATAGACACTTATGGATCCCTAACAACGATAAAAATTACATTCTTAAAAATAAATCGCTTCCTTAAAATACACTTACCTAAGTATTTGCTTATTATTTTACTAGAGGAGGCCCGCAGCTTCGCCCGCGTGGACTACTACTTTTTTATACTTACCACTTTTTATCCGGGTACCACGCGAGCGAAGCCGCGGGCAGCAGCTAGTATTGAATAAAGAAAGAAATAAAGATAAAAAGTTACTTCTTTAAAATGTTAAAATAAGCTCGGTTATTATTAAGCTTGGTGGACCACAGCTTTAATACCTACTTATATTTTATGACATCCGGCCGGATATTGGGCGTGGCGAGTTGCAACGCATTTCCAAGCAACCAACAAATCAATGGGAGTACTACTTACTTTACTTTTATATTCAAAATCGTTGAAGCATTTTTTTGCGAGTAAATTTCGTTCGTTTATTCTCTTTTGATTCCATTTTGGGTTGAAATGGGAGCTTTTAAATGGTTTTACGAGTACCTAACAAGATAAATATTTTTTGACTAGATTTTCTTTTTCGATTTCTAACATATCCACAGGAAAGACATGCTCAATACGTGTGGGGCTGACTAAGCCGAGGGCTTCATCACGATGTTTTCCTTCACCGTTTAGAGCTCATATTAATGCGCATATTTTATTGAAAAATCCATTGATGCACGGCCAGGATTTGAACCCACGACCTTCGGATCGAAAGTCGAGGTACTATGTACTAGTATTCTGTGGTACTATATCGGCCAACACGGCTCTAGTAGTAAGTACCTACAATAGTTAGTATTTAAATCTTGTAACCTCCTTTATGTAGTAGTGAAGAATTTACGCATGATAAAAAACAAACCTACCATCTTGGTAATTCAACAGTTTACAATAAAAACTATTAAATTCAACGTAAGTAGTGCTTCAGCGGCCTCAACATAAGCAGCCTGGCGGAAATGGGTGAGTGTAGCTTAAGTTACTGTAATCTCAAGTTAATTATTACTTTATTATTCTTACTTTGTTGTAATTTTACCTACCTTCTTATCAAGTGTCAAAATTATTAAAAAACCGACTTCAATGTTATAAGCTGAGCAGTTTTTCGCACTCTCAAGGTGCATGTCTGTTCATAACTCCGAAGATCCTTGACAGATCCTAACCAAATTTTTAGGGCACCAATCGAAAAGTAACTACTTAAACCCTTAAAAAAAAAGAATTTTCCAAATCGGTCCAGTCCAGGCATGATCGGTGAACATAATTAAAAAAAGCTCAAAAAAAAAAAGATAAGTACTGACGAATTAGAAGTCAGTTTATAGAAATCTTATCTAGAATTCTAGACTAAACTCTGAAGTCTAAAAATCTTATCTAGACTACACTACGAAGTCAAGCTATTCATTCCTGTTGCACTTAAAACCACAAAGTGGGTAATTAATCCTTGTAATTAACGGGATGAGCCCAGTCTACCCCTAATGTGAGCGACCTCGCGGAGATTATCTTTTAAGAGGATTTTAACTAGAAAATGAAAGTTTAAGGTTATAGCTGACCAGTCGCCGCAGCACCGCACCGCATCGCTTTTTCGGTGTTCACTTGTTCCATCCATCACTTTCTGGCTTGCAATGGGGCAAACGAAGTTGATGTACCTACACTTGGTCCATCGGATTTTGGCATTCGTGAAGTTAGCGCAGTTTCGATGCGCAGTTTCGATGCGCAGTGCAACTTTTTCATACAAAATTTTCTACTGCGCAGCGAAAAGCCCAACTTCACGAATGCTTAGATCCGTTGTGACAACTGTAGTGAGCGTTGGTCCATAGAAAAAAATACCGAGCCGATGCGGTGAGGTTCGGGTGCGGCGGCGACTGGTCAGCTATAACCTTTATAGCCATCATTACGGAAAACCTTACTAATGTGAAAAAATTACATCCTGTTTAAATTTCAAATCAACACAAAACATTTCCAAAAAAAAATTCAGAATAATTTTACTTGCATAAAAGTTTAAAACCATGTTGTCTGAAGAAACATTTTTTTGTGATTATTTAAAAAAAAAACACAAAAAAAATTGAAATTCTAATTTTAATCTAAGTACATCTAATTTAGTAAACATAAAGTGATAAAATATGCTCAAATTTTATAAGATTTTGATATTAAGTTTGTATGAACATTCCGCCTGTCGCCTGCCTGTTATAACCACAGAGCGTCCTAGTTAAAACTTAAAACTAATTCTTTTGCAGTAGCCAAGCCAAGTCCATTAAAAGCTGCACTTCGGAATTCCCTTTGCGTGGTTTAATTGACTCCGCCATAAATAACTGAGCATTGGCACTCTGAGTGAACACGAATAACTCTCTGCCGGTCAAAAGTTTGCACACAAGCAATTTACATGCAACAGTTGCCCGATTAATTGACGTCACAAGGAAATCTGTACCTCCGTACCCATATTATAAATGTGAAAGTGTGTTTATTTGTTTGTTTATTTGTCCTGCTTTCACGTCAAATCAGAGCGATCGATGGATTGACGTGATTTTTTGTGTGGAGAAAGTTGGAGGGCTGGAGAGTAACATAGGCTACTTTCTATCAGGGTACAACGCAAGCAAAGCCGCGAGCGGAAGCTAGTATTTAATAAAACAGATAAAAATAAATAATGTTGAACCTTTCACACAGCAACACGTAGCCCCAAAGTAAGCAGAGCTTGTGTTATGGGAACCATTATGACTGATTTCTACTTTTTACCCGGCTGACTGTCAAGTCACCCGGGTTATGTAGATCGCGCGTTTCTATGTGTGTATGTATGTAATATTCTTTATTACCACGTTGCTTCTAAACGGCTGGATGGATTTTGATGAATGAGGTATCGTTAGAATCGTCTCGATCTCGATTGTGCTCTAGGATACTTTTTATTTCGATAAATCAAATAGTGCGGCTAGAAAATGCAACAATGTGTGAATTTTCAAAATGAAAATCACGCTATCATATCAAAATCCATGTCAAAATCAAGAGGTTGGTGGACTGATATCAAATATAATTTTTTTTAAAATCTAACATGACATCTTCGAAGACTAAATCGAGTCTCAAAATTTTTGAAAATCTATTTTTCGCCCTAAATAGAATTGCTAACCAAAACGCATACTAAAACTTTCTATTTAGTCACACGCAACGTTTAGAACAAACTGCATCGAAATTGGTTCAGCCATTTAGGAGATATCTCATATTTAAGAAATAACTTACGCATTTAATTTACTCACAGAGCCATCTGTGTGTCAACTGTGACAACAACGTTTAGGAAAATGCGCACGGCATCGAACCCTAGATACCTACGTAATAATAAAATTGTAATTTAATTTTGTTTTGTGATTGATATGATAAGATAATGCTGCTTCCAACTTTTCAGTTCAGCCGGGTTTTTTTATTTTTGAATAAATTGCTTGTTTGTAAATATACTAATACTAACTGCTGCCCGCGGCTTCGCTCGCATGTTACCCGGATAAAAAGTAGCCTATGTTACTTTCCAGCCCTCCAACTATCTCCACACAAAAAATCACGTCAATCCGTCGCTCTGTTTTGACGTGAAAGCAAGACAAATAAACAAACAAAGAAACACACTTTCATTTATAATATGGGTACGGATGATAAATAGTAAAACACCCAGACCCGATACAAATTTTTGCAGATCATACAAACATTTGCCTCGCTACGGGGATCGAACCCGCAACCTTCTGTTTCAGACGGCCGCCCACTGCGCCACAGAGGTCACCAAAACTTGTTGAATACCAACAATAATGCAGCTCCTCAAACAAAGGGGAAGAAGCAGAGCTGTGAGCCTGTTCGCAGCGCTGCAACCGCTAGGGCTCCACGGAAGGAACCCTGTGACGCAGAGGGCTTTACCGAGGTGATAAGGAAGAAACGGAAGCCCTCTAGCCGAAACCAGTGTGGTACTGCGCTGAGATCCAGCGAGCAGCACTTCCGAGCGGAAGTACCCACCACGCAGATCTACGTGTCCCGTGTTCACTTCGACGTGAAGATCGTAGAGGTGGTGGAGTACATCAAGAAGAAAGCCGGATTGGGATTGAGGGTCGAGAAGTTGGACTCTCATCGTAATGTGAGCTTTAGCTCATTCATGGTGAGGGTCCCTACGGAGAGATTGAAGACCTTCATGAGCCCTGACTTCTGGCCGAAAGGGGTGAAGTTTCGGCGGTTCAAGGGCCGCCTGTCACGTGATACCCCGCGCCGTGACACACAGACCTAGATTAAGTTTTATTCATATGTATTTTTAGGTTTAAGGTATTTATTTCTATGGGCCTTAGAATTAGTTTTTACCATCTGTACTATTCTTAAGTTGCCTGAAATAAAGTTTATATTATATTATTATTATTATAATAAGTTGCCTGAGAGTTGACCAATAAAACCCGTTTGCAATTCTAATTGATTTCCTTCATAAATAACACCCTTTGATAACTTTCACTTTGGGTTGAGGAAATCAAATTCAACTGAATAAATACTCTTTGGTGCTTGAATAAATGGAACTGTCAAACTATAAAATGTCAAATCTTCCTTTTTTATTTAAAAATACAAACGGAAAAAAAAAGATTCAGATGAATTGAGAACCTCTTCCCTTTTTTGAGTTCGGTTAAAAAACAACTCTCCATTTACACTTTTCATGAATTTTTCCTTGGCTTAGTTACATTTTTAACTTACCTACTGTAAAACTTCCGTATCTGCTAATTTCCGTATCCGTATCTGCCTACCCCTGGGGGAAGAGGCGTGATTTTATGTATGTAGGTATGTAAAACTTTAGGATCTTTTAGATTACTTAAATGCATGGGTTCGTTCGAACCCGGGCTAATCCGTAGCCGTGCTAGTTGTCTTTATATAGGTCTAGCAGCGCCCACGCGGCGTTGCCTCGTAGTGATGGTTTATGGTGATGATGATGATGATCAAAAGTAGCCTATAACCTTCCTCAAGAGTTTAGCTTTCACATGCAGAAATAATATTTCAAATCCGACTGGTAGTTCTTGAGATAAGCGCGTTCAAACAAACAAACTCTTCCGCTTTATTATATTAGTATAGATTAGTATAGATATAGATTCAAAGCTTTTGGCTTTTCACTACGTTCTATTAATTTTGGTTGTGCTTCCATCCTACGTTGTCGTTTCTATCTTACTAAGAGGTACAAATGAATGAATATTGATTAGGTCGGGACAGTAATGAAATTCCACGATGGCTTCGGAAGCAATACCCAGATTGCTTCCTCCCCGCCCCTCTCCGTGGAGAGTATACATACTGTCATTTCATTTGGTAACTGAAGCTCTCGTAGCGTAACTTGTATATGTAGACTTTCTCATCCTACCCCCTGATTGTCTATCTTTGATAGCAACTAAAATCGGTCTCAAACTGTCATAAATAACAGTTCAGTGACCACACAAGTGGCTCTGTCACTCTCATCTCAACGAGATCGAACGCGACAAAGGATACCTACGCTACGCGATCGTTTTGACAGTTTGCTTTGATCGCAAGTGGCAAAATACGCACGACTGTGCTCCCAAAGTGCGGTAGACACTTTCTCAGATCTCTTTAAGATCCTTAGCAGATGTCTTAGGTTAGTCAGAGCACATTCTGTGGTCAGAGGTACATCATTTGTACATGTCCACGGCGTCAATTCTGGTACCGAACTTTTTATCAACCTCAACCAAAACCTCAACTAAAGCAACTGTTTCCATGACTACTAATAACAAACGACTCAGTTGTGGTGAGGTTTTAGCTAAGGTTTGAACTTTGGCAGAACAAATTTTTGAAAAGCTATTCTACTATTTCACCAAATGGCTGACATTTAAAAGATCGAACCAAAACGCAGCGGTTGTCATCTAGTAGAATTGCCCAGCACATTTTGCAGAACATTCCATACGTGACAGGTTGCAAGCCCAAGATATGAAAAATGGGGTTTTATCATATACCATACGAGCTAACTCCCAAGCTAGTATAGATGTAACGTCTACGCACTAGACTTCACGTCGCGTGACCGGCCCTCACATCTCATAGAGGCGCGCCCAAGATGAACCACTTAAGGGGCCTGCGACAGGCGAATTTCCATATAAACGTAATACCGAAATCATAATTTAAGCATATTTTTATCAGTTTATGTTGTTAGATTAAGAGAGTAGGTACGTATTTATCTAGGTTCCTGTTACACTTTTGTTCCAAAAAACTTACCTAAAAAGAAATGTAGGCAAATTGAATTGAAATCTTTGTAGGTACACCAAAAATGACATTTTTTCTTTTCATTTGTTCTAACTTAAGTTTTTTGGAACAAAAGTGTAACATGAACCTAGATAAATACTGCCTTTATCCAAATGATAACATAAAGTGATAAAAATATGCTCAAATTTTGAATTATTACGTTCCTAGGTACGTACGTGCGTTCGCCGGTCCCTTAATACAAGGTCAAAGTTTTATAGCTAGTAAACATTATAGGCGGAAACATCATAGGAGGAATCTTACTCTATATTCGAGCAGCCCTATTGGGGAAGTACCTCTGCCTTACAGAAAATCGCAGCCAAATAACATCAATTCTCGAATGGTGAACTTCCGCGGTGAGTAAGGTTGCCACAGTTCTGCTCTGAAGCTCTGTGTGACAGCTGGACAAGTCTTGTCCATTGTGTTGTCGGCGCAATGATTCCTCTTGTAAAGGGTCAGCAGCGCGAGTGTGACTCCTCTGGTGTCGCAGGCGTCCTTATGCTACGGGAACCGCTTACCATTAGGTGGTTATACTTGTCTGCTACCTTAGTAGCATATAAAAGCGGAAAATCAATATAATTCTCTTCAAGAGTATCAAAAATCGTAATTACAAATTTGTGGTCCATTCTGAGTTACCACTTAGTGTATCAAAGAGTTTTGTAAGGAAAAAAATATTTTTCTCCATATTTTTGTAGCAAAGGAAATGATGAAAAGGTCCCTTTATACAGCCGCTTTTTTCCCTCAGTGCCTTATCACATGTAGACGGTCTCCACTGAAAATGTAGATTTCATTTGCAAGCGGTGATGAGAGACCATTTTCGAAGAGTAACGCGGTCATATTGATCTAGTAAATTATTCTGTCATCATCTATCATCCCAGGGATGAATTAGAATTCTGTCAGGGCGAAATTTTAGCATTCTCAATAATAAAGACAATAATAAAATAGCAGCAGATTATAGTCTAATTTCTTTAAAATTGTTTTATGGAAACCTAGATTAAAGATAAGTCGACTGGTCGCGCGGCAACTCAAATCGTGAATACCTGGAGTTTATATAGAGATGCCATTATGTAGGTATGCGCACGAGAAAACGAGACGCACAAGTGACTTGGCATTTTCATATTGTCGACCGAGTCGCCACCGCCGGCGACCAGTCTAAATGGCTCTTAACTATATAAATAAACTTTATTATTATTATTAACTAGAGATTAGACGCAGATTTCCTAAGTTCTTCTCAATTATTCTTCATCTTTTTCCTGCTATTTTTCTGAAGTTGCATAAAGGACCTCAAATGGTAAAGAATGCATGTGAAAAGGAACTCTAAGGGGAATGAATGTTGAAGTCCGTTTGATGCCAATGGTATGTTTAGAATTGTGTTCTATCGTATCTACAGATGATAATGTTTTATTTCTGGGACTAATTAGAATTTTTTTCTTGTCTGATACACTATAGATACGAAAACTTACATCTTTATACAGTGTCAGGAGATCTATGCCTACACGGGCCGCTGTAGTGTCTGGTACATTGTTGAGATAGAGTACTATATAATATAGTGTTGTATATTAGGACGGAAAAGTAAAACAACTATCTTGATCACTGGCTAGTAATGCACTGCCTGCCGTTTATTGTACGACGATAGCGGCGTGTGTGTGTAGCACGCACACATACATAACATATAGTAAACTAAATATAGGTAATTAAGAAATGTAATGTAAATAATCTGCATGACATAACTAGTTATTTTATATGTAAATTTTTGCATGTAGGTCTTTGTACCACGGAGTATGTGCTACTTATAATTTTATTTTAAGAACTTTTTCTACCATAATTCACGCAAATAAATTATTTCATTTCATTTCATTTATTTCATGGAGGCTAGGATCACCAATATCTACTCAGCTTATAATATGAAGCTTATCACATCACACTAATATTATAAATGCGAAAGTTCGGATGGATGGATGTATGTTTGTTCCTCTATAACTCGACAACCACTGTACGGATTTGGCTGAAATTTAAAATATAGATAGGTAATGACCGGGAATAGGACATAGGGTACTTTTTATTCGGTTGCCGCTCAAGCGAAGCCGCGGGCGGAAGCTAGTAATGTAGTTCTTATAATTTTATTCAAAAACTGCTTGCAGAATCATAAAGGTTACGCTACGCTCTCTACGGCGTAGGTAGTGCTACGGCGTAGATAGTGCTACGGAGCTACGTTAAATTATTCTACCACTCCTTTCAGCAAAGTTTATTCTTCTATGAGTACCTAGGTTTATGAAAAATACTGCAATATTATTCTACTGCAAAATGTGTACATGTACAGTCAAGGGCAAAAACATGTTGAAAAACATTTTGACTAGCCTCTTAGCTCAGTTGGTAGTAGCTCTGCCTTCTGCACTATAGGTCGTGGGTTCGATTCCCACCCAGGACAAACATTTGTGTGATGAACATAGATGTTTGTTCTGTGTCTGGGTGTTATAAAGTATTCTATGTATGTATTTACAAAAAAAAAAAGTATATTAAGTATTTTATCAGTTATCTGGTTCCCATAGTACAAGCTTTGCTTAGTTTGGGGCTAGATGGCGTTGTGTGAAATGTCCAGCAATATTTATTTATTACTAGCTGCTGCCCGCGGCTTCGCTCCCGTGGTGCCCGGATAAAAGTATAAGTAACTGAGATAGGTAACTGAAACGGTAAAGTAACTGAGATAGGTAACTGAAACGGTAAAGTAACTGAGATAGGTAACTGAAACGGTAAAGTAACTGAGATAGGTAACTGAAACGGTAAAGTAACTGAGATAGGTAGCTGAAACGGTAAAGTAACTGAGATAGGTAACTTATTTGTTCTGAGGCGCATCAACTAATGTATGTAATGTATGTTAGACTTTAAGGTACTTATATATTTTATATGGGCCGTAGTTTTAAGTATTTTACATCTTTTACTTGCTATTGTTGCCTGAAATAAATGAATTAGGTATTATATTATTAATGACCACGGTACACCAGTGTGCCGCGGCACACACACAGCGGAACACTGCTCTAAGCAACGCCACGAGCGCTTTAAACACTGTTAAAGTTTAAATTCACAATTAAACGTGAACCTTGAAGCTTAGTAAAGTAATTCGCACTTATTGCGAATTGCGATATCTTCATTATAATAAAACTAAATGAGAACAATGTGGACAGTGGAGAAAACTTGGTAGGGAAACTTAATGGAGGGTGAATTGTTTGGGAAAGTTAGTTAGTGGGTATATAGGCCTCTTATAGGTCTCATTGATTGATGGACATAGGGCGTAGGACATAGACTTAAAACTTAAAAGATATTTTCCTTGTTTAAGTTTTGAAAACCTCCTATTTCTACCCAAAAAGGTATCGGGGCACATCTACGATATCATTTCAAAAAGTTAAAATTTTGTTTATTAAAAAAGTTTTTATTCATTCTGACAGTTTGTGCGACTGGCCGGCAAGGATCTAAGAAAAAAAGAAAATTAAAGATATCATTAAGCTGAGGGTGCAACTGCGAAAAAAACTTCAGGCAATGCGTTTAGTTTAGACAATTCCATGGGGCGCATTAAACATATAACAAATTCATGTAACCAGTTATCAATTTCATCATTAAAATAATTTTCAAAGTTAAGTAAAAAGGATTGTTTTGCTAATTTCAGACAACATTTGCTGTACTGTAAAGAGTTATGACATGATTTATTAATTTATTAAGAAGTGACTCCTATTTTAATGTCAATTTATGCATGCTGAGAAGCAGAATCAAGGCTGTACATATTTCCTTGTCGTCTGTTTTTTTACCCTTGTTTCGCATTTAATAAATGATTGATTGAAAGAACACTAAAAAACCGCAGCGTTTTTTTAGTAAAGTCTAGACTAATCCTATGAATGTTTTATTTTCTTTTTAAAAATGGCGGTTGAGTTTTTTGTTGGATTGTGGCCAGTATCAGTTCAAACAAAATTCAAAAAGGTTTACTACGATCTAACCTTATTTTATGTTCTTTTGAGTTTTTACTGCTTTTTAACATTTTGTTAATTTATTTTACGCACCAAATACTTTTCAGTTTATAACTTGTTGTAATTAAAAAAGTAAACGATGTACTATGATCCTGTATTGCTAGGTATACTTATTAGGTATTATATAAGTTATAATATAATTTTGTCTCGGGTCTTACTGTTTTTCTGTCTATAATAATATGTTTACAAAAAAGTTCAGTCATGTAGTTACCATAACACAAGCTCTGCTTACTTTGGGGCTACATGATGCTGTGTGAAATGTCCAGCAATATTTATTTTAAAAGGGTTATACGTTTTCATCTATCCATGTTGTGTGTCTGTGTATGTTAGTCTGTACACAATAGTAAACTACATCGTAGTAATACCGTGCTCTCGCAAACGCTCTCAAAGGATTAAAATACAACTAGTAGCTCTGTTTGCGACTTTGTTTGTTCAATTGTTTAAAAATACTCGAAATTAAAACAGGCTTTCGTTTTTTATGCGTATTGTAGACAATCCCGAAAAATTGCACGGTTCCGTGGGATAAAAAATAGTAGTCCACGCAGGCGAAGCCGCGGGCGTCCGCTAGTTTAGAATATAATATCCATAAGTAGGAAAAAAAATTAAGTGGAAGATTTTGCTGGTTTGTTTGTTTGAACGCGCTAATCTCAGAAACTACCAGTTCGATTTGAAAAATTCTTTCTGCATTTGATAGCTTAGGTAATTCTTGATGAAGGTAATTTTAAGGTAATTCTTGGCTACTTTTTACCATCATCAACAACACAAACAAACTCTTCCGCTTTAAATATTGGAATAGAAGATGAAAAGCAGCTCGATTTGTTATCTGATGAAATATAAGTCTCAAACTTATACGGTCAAGTTGTACAACAAACACATATACATTCTTTACATTTAATTTTATTAGTTTCAATAGCTGTTGCAAGTTTTAAACACAAGTTCCCAAACTGCGTTGAGAATAAAATTAACTTGCAGTTTAATTAAAACTATTTTAAACAATTCTAGTTTTGTGAAACTGAGTTGGAGTGGGATAGTACCTAAACTTTTGAACCGAGGTCATGGGTTCGCGTCCCGGCCATGCAATTGATTTTTCGTTTCTGAAAATTTATATTCTCATCAACACGCGACCAGCCCCTTGGTTATCTATTTTTGATATCGACCAAAATCGGTCTCAGACTGTCAAATATGACAGTTCAGTGACCACGCAAGTAGCTCTGTCAGTCTCATCTCAACGAGGCCGAACGCGACAAAAGATACCTACGCAATCGTTTTGACAGTTTGAGACCAATTTGAGGTTTGAGACAAGTTAGACAATCAGCCCGCTGATCTCAGTCTTCGAAAGGAACCGTCAGCTTTAGCCAATCTTTAAAGGATTTTAAATGCCTGGTCTACCGCGATCCAATTTCGTTACGTTTAAATATAAGCGCGCTTCTTAAGCTAAGCTAATCGAAGCGCTCGTGGCGTAGCTTGCTTAGATGTTCTTATGAGTGATCGTTGAAGTTAAACAGCGTTGTGTGCGGTCACAATTAGGATGGGTGACCGCAGCATTACGAGCTGAGCGCTTCCGTGCTTCGGAGTGCACTTTAAATTGTCGGTTCCGGCTTTTAAGCCACGACGGAGGCCTTTAGGCGGCCTAAAAACTCCGTCACCAGAGTTGGCCACTTACTCATACGAACTTACTTTTTAATATAAATTAAACACGAGCGTAGATCTTAGATCTTCGTGACAACTTAGCTATTTTGCTTTGCATGTTTTTGATCTGAGGCGTGTTTGGAAAGCTCAAAGCAAAGTTTAACTGTCAGATTGGTTGAAAGCTTTTGATATTGTTTGACACTTGCGACTACATTTGATATTTAAAAGTGACACAAGAACTATTTCGGCATTTTATATTATGAAGCTAGCACGAGTGTTTGCAAATGGTACGAAAGTTTTTGAATCCTATAAATGCCATAGTTTTTAAAGAAGTATAGATGTATGGATGTTTGTTACTCTTTCACGCAAAAACTACTGAGTGGATTTAAATGAAACTTGGAATAAACATAGTTGATGACCTGGAATGATACATAGGCTACTTTTTATCCGGGTAGGTACCACGTGAGCGATGCTGCGGGCGGAAGCTAGTAGGTAATATTTATCTCAGCAAACTTTATGTAACTACTACCTAGCTGATATGATCAAACAAGGGTGTAGTACTTACATTTATTCATGAATTTTACTTTCATGAACTTTTATTGAAATGGAGTAAATACGTACCTTACCTAAATTAATATCGTGTAAAAACCACGTCGTATATCCAAAATACTCTACTAAGCCTTATCGTCAATTTAACTAAACGGTCACCCATCAAGCTTATCTTGCGAACGTTGCCTAAAAAGCCACGAATATATCAAGACTAGCACACTGTAAGTCGCCTCGGATTTCCTTTCAAACCGCTGACTTAGAAATAGTATTTCTTAGGTCCCGTTTGTGCGCCATTTAGCAAATCCCACTAAAGCTGGACTTTCAGAAAAACGGTGAACGGTAAATGTATAACGCCATACTTATCCTATTAACTACTAAAAGAGCCGTGTTGGCCGAGTGGTTTAGTGCCTTGGCTTTAATCTTGATTTTGTTTAGTTTAGAGCTATTTTTGTAATTTTTGTAAGTATTCTTAAGTATAATAATTATAGACTGTTTATAACTTTCTGAGTGCTTTTTCCAATGTACTTACTGTTACTTGTGTCAAATAAACGCCATTCTATTTTATTCTATTCTATTCATTCATCCAAAGGTCGCGAGTTCGAACCCAGCCGTGCATCAATGGATTTTTCGTTTCGAAAACACGAGCTCTAGTGAAAGAAAACATCGTGAGGAAATCATTTTGCGTTCTTATAAGCAGCAATGGGCTTGCAACCTGTCACGTGTGGAATCTGTTGTGATGACGTTTTCAAACAAATTTCAAACCAATGAGGTTTTGCAAATTAGTATCATTTGGAGAACGAAATAAAATGCAGCAGCAATGATACCGGAATGATTGACGTTTCAAATTAGTAGAATTGGGTAAGTAAGAAAACGTTGCTTTTACGGTCAATCTGTCTGAACGAGCTTAAGCAAAAGTAAGGATGCTTTTTTAAAGTTTTGAAATTTATTTCGCACATGAGAAACCATAAAATTTTGAGAACTAAAACTAAAAAGAACGCTCGTAATATTTCAAGCAAGCAACCTTAAGGGGCCGGTCCCTCGCGCTCGGAACTTCTCTTCCAACGTATCTATCTAAATTGTTCGTCCTTGTCACGCAAAAAACTCTATGTAGTATAGTATAGGTGTACTACTCAGTCTACTATGAGCAATCACAGCCCCGATTGGCAGTATTACCTCTACCTAATCTGTGATTGGCAGATATGAGTCTGATATGAGGCCCGCCCTTTTTAGCGCGATTCAGGACACATTACGCGCAGCTACTGTTTAATAATTTCAAATACAAATGCATCAGGACGTTTGGCTCAGTCGTTGTGAGCTCCGCTTGCAGCGCGGTAAGTACTTGCGGAATGGAGATCAATTCCTGTTGATATTGAGTTTTTGCATCTTTGGAGAGGCCAAAAATGTTATATTGTCAGTCACTAATGAATAATGTTCATTTTATTTCATGGAATCGTTAGATAAATGTATGGTAAAAATGCTTTTTTTGGAAATTTATCTACAATATCTAGGTAATTACCTACCCTTTTCTAAACTTTCGCGATCACTATTCATATTGAAAAGTTTTATGGACACGAGATTTTATCGCGTAATTTACCTTATTTATCCCGACGTTTCGGCTATGTTGCAATAGCCTATTATAATAATATATATAGCAATAGTCTGCCCGCGACCACGGCTATTGCAACATAGCCGAAACGTCGCCGTCGGGATAAATAAGGTAAATTACGCGATAAAATCCCGTGTCCATAAAACTTTTCAATTACCTTCTACCTACCTTACTCTCAAGATTTTTAGGGAGGGATGAGATCGATATTATGACGCTAGACAGAATATGTGGGTTGTTACCTATATAAGTAGGTACCTACACAATTACCTAAATTTTCAAAGGGAAGTAGGTACCTAAGTAGGTACTTACCTATGTTTTTTTCTGTCCAATGTCTATAGGTAAGTAGGTACTTACCTAACCTACCTAACTACTGAAGTCACAACGGATGTTTGTCCCTCTGAAATTAGGGGGCGTCCATTAATTAAAATTAAAGAATAAAAATTAAAGGTGATTTTTGCGATTTTTCAACCCCCGCACCCCCTCCCCCCTTGGTGAGATGTCCTGAGATTTGGCTCGATCCCCTCCCCCACCCCCTAATCTCACGTGAGAATAAAAAAAATAATCTTAAACAGGTACCTACCTAGATTTGCCGAGACCTCCCTTTCATTTTTAATCCCACATGGGATTAGGTGCGATTTGGCTCAACCCCCTCCCGCCCCCTAAAAGCCTGACGTAATTAATGGATGCCCCCATAAGTGCAACAAAGGATAACGCATATTTAGGTACTTATGACGTGGCGAATCAATTGGTGGTACCAATAGGCTGAGAAGGCTGGAGCCTAGGGCGGCAGATTTTAGGGGCGGCAAATAGGGAACAATTTTTTTTGTGTTACAGAAAAATAATATTTACCTATATTTATTGATAATGCTATGTTATTATGTACACACAAACAATTCAACATGTAAGAAATGTTTTAAAAATTGTTAGAGTGAGAGCTTTTCTTGCTTAAAACTTTTTTCCATAATTGGATTGGAAACGAGCGATAAAGGCGGTGCGTTTAGATGGGCCCGCGAATTACAGTAGTATCCCGAAAATTTCCAACAGTTTACCTGTTGATCATGTTTGTTTCTGTAGCTGTAATCAGCACGTGTAAGGTCGTCATGTACGAAAAATCCCTATGTGTACCGAAGAATTTTTATTTGAAAGAAAGAAAGAAAAAAACATTTATTTGTAACAATGCAAGTGTAGATGTACTTACACAAACCACTTAAAAAGGTAAACAGAAATATAATTTATTAGGTGTTGTTTTCCGAAATGTGCTTCTCCCGGTGTTGACCATCTACACATCTACATTGCCACAGAAAGGCGTCCACCTCAGCATTTGTTGTATTACGGTAACACAACGCTGATTTTCCGTTGAAGCCTAGCAATGAAGTCACGGATGTCTACTAATAAAATAGTATTTAAACATACTTAATTATAACAGTTAGAATAACATTTAAACATAACTCGAAAATACCTATATTAAATAATAAATGTAATACAAATATACCTACAATATAGGAACAATATACAATACAGGAACAATATAGGAACTATAATATAAATATACCTACAGTATAGGAACATAAATAAGACAGATATAAGAGGTTAAATAAATAGATATCATGTACACCGACATTTATACGTTCGTGGACCGACGTTATACGGACATGAAATAATACAAGAGTCCAAGATGAACTGAAAGGAACGATACTGATACTTTAATTTTATAAAATGGTGACGTAGTAGGTACCCATTAATTTATTTGTGGTGAAAAAAGATAAGAAGGACGGGTGACGACCGACGATGGCGGTTGAAATATATATATATATATATATAAATTTACAGAAGCAACCAAGTCCCTGTAGGTGACAAGGCTGTGAAGCTTCTATTTTATAGCTTTAGTTTATTTTACAAAATAGAAACCTCATTTCGAAGGTGTCCCGTAGCTAGTTGATGGGAAGTTAGGTAAGATTTTAATTTGCGCCTGAAGCCCTGAATACTTTGCAGGTCACGAATCGGTGGTGGGATGTTGTTCCAGCACTTTGACGCAGCGTACCGGAAACTGCCTCTAAAGGCTGCCGAGTGATGTATTTGAGTGGACAGCTGCTTTGAACACCTACGCAACGATCTAGTTTTTGACACCCACGAAAGCCTTTCATATAAATAACTTGGCGTCCTGTATTTAAGAACGCCAAAAAGTAGGCATGCTAGATGTAATTTCTGTCTCGCTCTCATTTTTAAGATGGAATGTTGGTTTAAGAAAGGTGTGACATGGCTCCTAGGCGGTACCTTAAAACAAAAACGGGTGCACGCATTTTGTACCCTTTGCACCAAACGTTGCGTACGGCGGAGTAATCGAGGGCCAGTAACTGTATCAAGGTAATTTAGTCTCGAAAGTACTAAAGATTCCACGAGCTGCACACGCAACTCTTCACTCAAATATTGTCTAATATTGTACAAGACTTTTAATTTGTAAAAACATGTTTTTACTGAATTAGTAATATGTTTTTCAAAATTAAGACCCACATCCATAGTGAGACCTAAATTTCGCGCCTCGTAAACCCGCTCAACAGGCTCACCCATGACTGAGATGCCCGAAGGTAGAACTAAATCATCCAGTTTCTGTCTAGTACCAAAAATCATAAACTTAGTTTTTAGTGGATTAAGTAGGAGACTGTTTTGCTGTGACCAACTGGATATTCAGGACAAGTCATATTTTCATTAATCATTAAATTTCACATCATCAATCAATCATCATCAATCATCAACCAATCAAACATCAATAAGTATCCGTACCCCTATTATAAATGTGAAAGTGTGTTTGTTTGTTTGTTTATTTGTAGTTGAATCACGTCAAAACGGAGCGACGGATTGACGTGATTTTTTGTGTGGAGATAGTTGGAGGGCTGGAAAGTAACATAGGCTACTTTTTATCCGGGTACAACTCGAGCGAAGCCGCGGGCAGCAGCTAGTTTATAATAAAACTGTAACAGGTCAAATTCTGTACATTGAAGATATTTTGAAATTTTTTTTGGAGGGCTCTCTATTGTCGACACTGAAGCCAAAACTGTAATTTTTTTCATTCATGTCTGTCTGTCCGTATCATGGCCGCGCATTACGTCGAAACTACTGGTTGGATTTAAATGAAACCTGGTATTATTTGAGTGCATACTACGAGGTCTAATATAAAATACTTTTAATCCTGAAATTCAGCACGGTTCCCTAGGGAGAGGGGATGAAAGTCAAAATAAGTATCTGGTTGTAATTCATGAGCGCGTAGTCCGATTTCATTGATTCTTTTTAGGGTTCCGTACCTTAAAAGGTAAAAAAAGGAACCCTTATAAGATCACTTTCTTGTCCGTCTGTCTGTCTGTCTGTCTATCCATCTGTCTGTCCGTCTGTCACCATCGATTATCTCAGGAACGGGTGGAGCTAGCAAGTTGAAATTCATACCATATACTGAGGTCTATAGTCCCTATTGTGAGTATAAAAATCAAGGTCCTGAGTCAACACTATAAAAAGATATAGGCAAATTTAGGTTTTCGTGAAAACTTGTAAGTACCAAAACTTACCTTAATTATCAACTTTTTTTATTTTTCGGAATTTTTCCTTTACTTGTGCTGTAACTGTAAGGCCTTGCTTGTAACCAAAATTGACAATTCTAGGTCAACCGGAAGTACCCTAGAGGTTTTGGGTCGAAAACCTAAATGGTAGTTCCCGTTGACCTAGAATCACGAAATTTGGCAAAAAGCAAGGTCTTATAGCAGAAATAAAGGAAAAATTCCAAAAAATTAAAAAAGTTGAAAGTTAAAGGGTGTTCCCATACATACATACATACATAGTTGACGCCAATTAAGATTGTCTTCTGAGTTGTATGAGCGCTCATACAATTAAGCGAACTAGCTTAATTGGCACCATCCTCAAATAAGGTAAATAAATAAAATTGTGCTATTGTGTGAAAGAAAATAAAAGAAAATATTTATTGCAATATTATGCTCGTGTGCGCAGAACATTTGCGGCGCTGCTATCGCAGAACTAGGATATGTACAAAAAAATTACTAATTGTTCAATAACTTAATGGGTATAATGGGTAGGTACGGAACCCTCGGTGTACGAGTTCGACTCGCACTTGACCGGTTTTTACTTTGTTTGAAAGTAAGTACTTTATATATTGTTCCGTAAAAATTTCAAGGTCATCGGTTTTGTAGTTCCGAAATTACAAACATCCGGAATCCTTGACACCCGGAATGCACAGGAACCGTTGAATGTACGGCTCATCTTAAGCTGGTGTGCAAACAACTCCAAACGAGTTGTCGGTGCTGGTTGTTGTTGTTGGTGCTGGTTGTTGTTGGTATTTTTATATATATTTTAGTTTATGTATTAAGTAAGCACAATGTATCTAGTTTTACGTAGGTAGGTACATTTATTCTAAATGCATGCAAAACGAAAACCCTGCATAATCACAAAGGTAGATAATTATTATTGTATTTTAAACATGTTTATTTCAAAAATAAGCATGAGCAAGAAGGCAAAAAGTCGTAGATTCTGACGAAAACTTTGAATAAAATACCTACGTTGTAGCACAGAATTATGCGACAAAGTTCAATTCAGCTCGCGTAAGCGTTCTTTGCCTAGTGCAATATGCACTGACACGTGCCTACACAAATTCTCTCTTTCTAACGCATAACTCTGTCACTGTCTGGCGCGGAGTGACGCGGAAGGGTTGTCGAGTTGTCACGCGATAGGTATTAGAGCCGAGTGGCAAGTGGGAACCCTGCCAAGGCCCGCCCGGGCGGGCCCACCAATGTACTTGTAGCTTCGTACCTAAAGTGCGGAGTGCGCGTAATTAGTAATTAGGTAAATAAATCTGTTTATATTCTTATGTTTTGCTTTTTAGTGCAAGTATGTTTTAAAGTCGGTTAAGTATTTTATTTTTTATTTTTTCATTTTAGTGTTTATTTTTTATTAAGAATGATGTCATCTTACCTACTTATTGTGTTTCGCTCATCAAGCCCTTTCATTTGATATCCATGTCACTACTACTATACTACTAAAAACTAAGATACTGAAAACCAGCGCTCTAACAGCCATGGCGCTGCTGGAGCAAATGCTGAGGGGTAACCTTATTTTCTTGTCACTGTAATGTAGCATTTCTGATTTGTGTTGTATGTATCGTAGTGGCGAAAATAAAACTTATTTCTATTTTACTAAAAAGTTCCATGGAACAGGTCCTGACTCCATCATCAGATCAGATCGCTGTCACCATATTATTATATTACATTGTGTCGGAACTTCACAGATATGCTGTGTTTTTACTCATCGGCCAATTTATTGAGGAGTTCTGTTGAGCAGCTCTTGACTCCATCATCAAATCAGCTCGTTGTCACCATATTATTAAATTGTAATTGAAACTTGATAGAAATACCGAGTTTCGACTCAATCGGCCTATTCACTGAGGAGTTCTGTTGAACAGCTCTTGACTCCATCATCAGATAAGCTTGATTGATACCATAATATTTCATTGTCACCGAGAATATATAAGTGTGAAAAATTTCAGCCCGATAGTTCTACAAACACAATAAATAACCATAAAATTTGAGAGTTCCCCTCGATTTCCATGGGATCCCCTCATCAGATCCTCCACTTTTGGAGTATATCCTTTGTAACCAAAAAAAATAATTGTCAAAATCGGTCCACAATTGACGGAGAAATGGCGTAACACACACACAAAAAACTAAAAAAAATATATACCTATAATAAAAAAAAAAACACAGTCGACTTGAGAGCCTCCTCCTTTTTGAAGTCGGTTAAAAATAATATTACACAAATCATAAAAGTTACAATTTCATTAACAAAAAAAATGTAATTAATATGATTGTGATGTGGTATCGAGTGTAGGGGCGGCAAAAGTTGAATAGCCTACTGGCGGCAAATTTGGAAATCCGTCACTGTTATAGGCAGTAGAGTAGGTAGGTATCTATGGAAGCGAGATAAAACATAATACCTACCTAACAGCCAACATCAGAGAGACAAATGTAAAATATACTAGGTTCCGCCCGCGGCTTCGCTCGCGTGATACCTACCCGGATAAAAAGTAGCCTATGTTTTATTCCAGGTCATAAATTATGGTACGTATAGGTACCTACCTACTTAAGTACCTACCTATATGTATTCCAAGTTTCATTAAAATCCGTTCAGTAGCACTGGCGGTCGCAGACTTTGATCTTGGGGGGGGGGGGTCACTAGTTTTGGTAGTGCGTACTTACCTCTCTTTTTGCTGGATGTTACAGGTTTCTCAAGGATTTTGAGGGGGGGGGGTCATGACCCCCATGACCCCCCCCTCGGACCGCGCGTGTATCAGTAGTTTTTGCTTGAAAGAGTAACAAACATACAAACATCCCTAGATAGCGGTACATCTATACATCCATACATCCTCACAAACTTTCACACTGTAAAATTATTAGTAGGATGGAAAAACCCCTCTTGGCAGATTCAAATGGCCCGCCGTCATTTTGTGACGTCATTACAAAACTACTAGGTACTGTTCTATTTATAGACTTTGAAGTTTAAAAACATAACTTCAACTTCTTTCATAACTTCAACTTCATAACTTTAGTATGAAAATTACTTTCTTTTTAACCGACTTCAAAAACAGGAGGAGATTCTCAATTCATAGGAATATTTTTTTATGTAGGTAGGTATGTTTTTGGAATTTTTTTGATTTGGAAAATTCTTTTTTGTTTGAAAGGGTCCCAGGTGGTGCCATGGTCATCAGATCAGGTCAGGATTTGATGATGGCGTCAGGAGCTGTTCAACAGAACACATCAGTACCTACCTAAATCTAAATAGGCCGATTGAGCTGAAACTCGTCATCATCATCACCAGCACCATTTTTTGAACAGCTTCTGATTCCATCATCAGGTCAGCTCGCAGTCACCATAGGTACGCATAGGTATTACATATTACATGACATTGTAGTCGGAACGAAACGGAACAAGACAGCTTACATTATGCCGAGTTTAAACTCAATCAGCCTATTTACTGAGGAGTTCTGTTGAACAGTTCCTGACTCCATTATCAGATCCTGACCTGATCTGATGACCATAGCTCCACCTGGTACCCTTTCAAACAAAAAAATAATTTTCCAAATCGGTCCAGGCTCACCTATTCAAGTAGATACTCGAGAAACATACCTACCTACATAAAAAAATATTCCTATCTTGAGAATCTCCTCCTTTTTTTGAAGTCGGTTAAAAAGAAAGTAATTTTCATAAAAGGGTCTATAAAACCTACCTACCTACATACCATTTAAAATTGAAATAGGTAATTGTTCAAAGTAAAAATCAATTCTAATCTACGCTAGGTACACCTACCTAGTTAGTATGTATACTACCTATATACCTATACCTACATACCTACACATCAAGCGAGCTAAAAATGCTAAAAATTATGAAAAGTGGTGATCGTGGATTCGTGGAAAAAAATCGAATTGGTGCGAACTGCACGATGTGCCGTTTGCACCAATCCGAATTTTTTTGTACAAATCCGATTGGTGCAAACTGCAAATCGTGCAATCGTGCAATCGTGCAATTTTATGCACCAATCGGAATCCAGAAGTACTGTGCAGTCCATTTTTGCGTTAGTGTGAGTGTCGAAACTCCGCCTCCGGGACTATACACACACATTGAAGTCAATCGAGCAACGCGTACGGCAATACTCATGTTCAGAATTTACAAGAATTTACGATGTATTCCGTAATACCAAAAATGATGAATGAAAAGTTAATGATTTCGCAATTTTTTTTGTATGGCCTGTAACTAGACAATCTAAGCTGTGTTCCTATTAAAAGGATATTACAATCATTATTGTTTATCATACAGAACAAATGAAACGAAAACACGATATTTTTGCTGTAAAAATGTTAGAAATACAATTTGGTTACATTTTGTTTCAGGTAAGTTTTTTAGAACAAAAGTTTAACAGGAACCTAGATTAATACTTCCCTAATCTAAATAATAGCACAAAGTGGTGAAAATATGCTCAAATTTTAAATGATTTCGGTAGTACGTTTGTATGGACAATTCGCCGTTCGCCCGGGCCTTAAGCTTAGTCTAAAATTATCCTACTTTATCTATATTTTATAAAACTCTATGAATATTTTACTGAATATCTTCTAAACGTTTCAAAGTTTAGATTTTAAAATGCTGCAATACGAATGTCACTGAATGTACTATGCAAATGTAACAGACATTTTAAATAAAGCTGTTCAAGAAATAAAAGCTGCAGAAAACATTTTAAACATAAAAAATCGTAACCAATCAGAAATTTTATGAATTATGAAATACCAGCTGCTCCCGCGGCTTCGCTCGCGTGGTACCCGGTTAAAATTAGCCTATGTTACTCTTCAGCCCTCCAACTATCTCCACACAAAAAATCACTTCAATCCGTCGCTCTATTTTGACGTGAAAGCAGGACAAACAAACAAACACACTTTCACATTTATAATATGGGTACGGATGTAAGTTTAATAAATTTTGAAGCCAGTGAAAATAAATGTAACCTATGTATTAAAATAAAATTGGCTATACCTATTAAAACATTTAAAAAAAACTGTTATAAGCTGAGCAATTTTCTGCACTCTCAAGGTGCATTTCTGCTTATAACTCCGAAGATCTTCAACAGATCCACACCGATTTCATCAATTGGAAAAAAAATCCTTTCAAACGAAAAAAGAATTTTCCAAATCGGTCCAACCACGTAATCCACGAAATCGGGGAACACACATCAAAAAAATATTCCGACGAATTGAGAACCTCTTATTTTGACGTCGGTTAATAAAACGTATAAAAAATGAGAGCTTCTTGGGAAATTAGAGTATATTAGGTACAACATTTGCTATGTAGGTGAGCCGTGCTGACTACGTAAGGCATGCTACTATGTACGTGAACCGTGCTATATACGTGAACCGTGCTTTATACATATGAAAACGCGAGCGCGTCACTTTAACAAACTTTAAAATATTCCTCGAGTTGTGTTACCAACTTCAGCTTCTGAACTTTCCCTACATTTCGGCAGCCACACGGGCTATTCATACCTTTAGACTCGTTAAAGAGGCCTGTTTTGAAATAGACTGCTTTTAAAAGAGCTACACTGTTTATTTTCTAAAGCCTTTGGTACTATCTGTGGTATCTTTACAACATGGAAAAAGGTTCCCATAGAAACTTTAACACACCGTTTTCATAGTTTTTTCATTTCTCATACACGGAAAGTACGCTTGAAGTTACCTGAACAGAGGGATGAAAGTAGCACTTTTCCGCCCTGGGAAGCAATTTTCCCTGCTGTCAAATTAAAAAAAAATCATTCTATTTTGACATTTCTATTGAGTCATGTTGAAACTTTTTACACAGCAAAAGTAATATTTGACATTTCTATTTTACCTTTTTATTGAGAATTGCTGTAAAAAATATTTTCAACAATTTATTACATGAGCATTGTTATTAATAATTACTTTTCATTAAATTATTATTATTTAAACAAGATTTTGAGCTTGAAATATTTACCATCTTCAATGACAAAAAATACTGGCTGAAAAAAAAAAGGTGGGCGCCTTTTTTGTGTTTTTTTTTTCTGTGACAAGCTACCAGCCAGTATTTTTTTAAAGCACCGATTCGATTTTTTTTTATCTGTTATGTCGATCGAGAGCAGAGATTTTTATAAAATGAGCTGATCTGGTTTTTATTTACTTTCCTAATATTCGAAATGAAAAGCAGAGTGTTTACCTTGGGTGAAATACCTATTACGGCACTCGAACTATTAGCGCCCTCGCTACGCTCAGGCGCCAAACCATCTCGTGCCGCAATAGGTTACTTTCAACCCTCGTGCAACAATCTACTATTTAAACCCCGACGAAAAAGCTGAGAGAAAAGAGGTTGAATGTTTGAAATTTCGTCGTGAATAATGTGTTGCTGTATAGAGTACGTTGCCGCCGAATTTACGCGCGACCGAAATTCGGTTGTACGCCAAAACGTGACGTAATTTCGGCAAATGTGTTAAGCTTAGATTAAAATATAATTATGATTATATAGATTACTAGCCGCCGCCCGCGGCTTCGCTCGCGTGGTACCCAGACAAAAAGTACCCTAAGTCCTATTCCCAGTCATTATCTACCTATATTTTAAATTCCAGCCAAATCGGTTCAGTGGTTTTTGAGTTATAGAAGAACAAACATACATCCATCCAAACATCCAAACTTTCGCATTTATTAGTGTGATATTAGTGTGCTAGTCTAAGGTTACTAGTAATAGTATAGCATTGCAGGCGTAACCACGCCAAAGTTCAGTCGCGTATTTTCCGCAGTGTGCTTAGACACTAACGCACGAGGAAAGAACAAACAAAAGTTAATATCTGTCAGTTGTTACCCTGTCACGTCGCAATGTCACAGCAACGAGGCGAGCTTTGATCTTGTGAATTGTTCGCCTTTCGAAATAAAACCAAAGAATAAAAGAATTTGTTTATGTTCGTATGAAAGAGTTGCTAATTATGATGACGGAGTTATTCTAGGATCTATCAAACACGTCTGTCAAGCTACGCCACGAGCGCTGAAGTGGGCTGATTGTCTAACTGTCTAACTTGTCTCAAACCTCCAATTGGTCTCAAACTGTCAAAACGATCGTCTAGGTATCTTGTGCTTTTGTCGCGTTCGGTCTCGTTGAGATGAGAGTGACAGAGCTACTTGCGTGGTCACTGAACTGTCATATTTGACAGTTTGAGACCGATTTTAGTCGCTATCAAAGATAGACAATCAGTAGGATCGGCAGTGCAATACAGACTTCCGAAAACGCATCCGATTCAAAGATTTCCTTCCTTGGAAAGTTGACGTTTTTTTCAGCGGAGAAACATCAATTCCCGAATTCGGAATGATTTCCGAGAAGGTCTAAATCGGGCCTCGGATAGAGTAAAGCTCATCACACACACAGCAGATAATATATCTTATCAGCAGAAATGTAAATCTAGACAGATCGCACCGAATAAATACTTATATTTTGTAATTTTTATTCGCTGTGTGTGGTCCTCCATAGAATTTGTAGGACGCGATCTCAAAATTTATATTTCCTAAGATATATTATCTGCTGTGTGTGTGATGGGCTTTATAAGTATTTTCTTTACACATTGTAATATTCATAACTTCCCTTTGACTACTTTTTCCTTTGATTTTACGTACATTTGTTACAATCAAATATTCAAAGCGGTTTTAGCTTTGTTACTCGCTTGTTTACAATTCGTTCGCGACTTTTCCTTGTCTTTGTGGAACGTTGCGACGTTATACGGACAGCGAGTAAATATAACACCTATTTTATATGTATTTGTGTCATTGCCACGAAGAAGAAGAAGCGAGTAAATTAAAAACAGTTTGAAGTTACTTTTTAACCGACTTCAAAAAAGGAACTTCTCAATTCGTCTGAATCTTTTTTTTTTTCGCTTTGTTTTATGTATGTTCACCGATTACTCAGAGACGCCTCAACCGATATGAAAAATTGTTTTTTTTGTTTGAAAGGGTATAGAGTCATTCGGGGCAAGTGGGCGCACTTTCCACTTTGACACCTCACTGTGCTCAAGATCTAGTATTTAGAGCACCTAAAGTATTGTTTTTAGTTAGAAAAATTATCTGTCAATTAAAATAAATGAAATTTGTACTGTCATTTATTTCAGTTTTTGAAATAAATGCATTTTAAGACGAAAAATCGGAATGCGAACACTTGCCCTGACTTTTGGGTAAGTGTGCGCACCCTTACGGGTAAGTGATTGCATGTGGTGTAAGTGTTCGCGTTGCAAAATAAAAGTAAATCAAGCATTATTTATTCCGATTACAAGTATAAAATACACTTACAAAACACATAAGAAAGAATCACTTTAAATATTATACCAGCATGTTGGCAAATGAAATAATCAGTCATCATCAAATTTATATACCTAATAAAACGTTATGTTATGTACCTATATATTTAAACAAAATTTTAACTTTTATGTTTGCATAGATTTTACCTATTTAGAGATCAGTTAATCATAATTAGTATATCGAATTTGACATCAAGTTAAAAAAAACCTAGAACTTATCTTAAGTAAGTTGGCAAATGAAATAATTAATAATTATAAAATTTATAACCCTAAAAAAATTATTATTATTAATTATTTGCTTAGCGTAAAAGTGCGAACACTTACCCGCGCCCACTTACCCCAAACGGACAAATTACGAATGAATGCACACAAAATCAGAAAATTATTCATTCAGCCAAGAACTTTATTTTGTAAAACACGCTCAGATAAGTTCCAAATCTATAGCAAAAGCCTTACCACTATCGGCCTTAGAACGTATATGCTACACGCTTCGTAAAATAACCCAAAACTAACTTTAAATTGTCAAAATTGTAGTTCGCTCCTTACCAACTCGTACACGCACAGCGCGGTCAAACTATGTGTCGCAACTAGTTGTCTGCATAAACGTTGCCAACTTACCAAAACAAACTGTATACCCCCCGTGCTCCGTTTCGGAGATAATGGCACTGCGCCCACTTACCCACTGCGATCACTTACCCCGAATGACTCTACTTTCCGATTGGTGCCATAAAAATTTGGTGAGGATCTGTCGAGGATATTCGGAGTTATGAACAGAAATGCACCTCGAGAGTGCAGAAAATTGCTCAGCTTATAACATCGAAGTAGCTTTTTAAAATTTTTAATTGTTTCAAAAGTTTTGTTTAAAAGTTTTGTAAAAATCGCCATTCGGGCCCCACGCTGTACGGTTACAACTCAGTAGTAGTAGCACTTAGACGTATAGGGGTAGTCAGAATCAAGTCCAAAAGAAGCCATGAAAAGTGCGCGAGAGATCCAGTTCGTAGACCCTCTACAATCCTTCACATTGTAGAGGGTCTACGAACAGGATCTACGCAACGCTATATAGAAAAATCAGATATTTTATTTTAAATTAAACAGCGAGTGAAACTGCGGGGCATATCTAGGTACATAAGGTTTAGGTTAGGTTTTGTATATTTTATTCTCAATAAGACAAAGATGTGTCACTTACACGAGAACAATGCTTTCATAAAGGTAAGTATTTAACAGTCTGTCGTTCAAGTTTAACTTACTTACCTATCTAACTCATTTCATTTGTTGAGGAGAGAGTAGTTTTTAATAATATGTTGAGCAAAACATTTAAATGAGCTAAATAGGTAAACCTAGCCTACAAAATGTCACACGAAATGCCCTGTAACTCCCAAAATGAGCTATGGTAAACATTATTCGGCTCACAAACTTCGCGTTGAGTTAGCTAGTCAATAAACTACCTGCCACTGAGTTATTAGAATAGTTGTGTCGCTGGAAACTTGTTGACATTCTACGAGAGTGTAATACAAGTTGATACTTCGTTACCTAGTACGTTTATTAGGTATGTAGGTAGTTACTTCTATTCTAATGAGGTATAACCCGGTTCATTAAAGAAAATAATCTAAAATGGCGGCGCTTATCATGTTCTCTCGCTTCGTGAGTATAGACGTCACTAGTGTGCAAGCGAGAGAACATGATAAGCGCCTCGTTCGATTAGATTCCTTTCTTTAATGAACAGAGTTATATACAGTGTAATCTGGGGGATGACAACTTTTCAAAAATAGTTTTAAATGCTTTATGTGCTTAAAATAATACCCGTTTAGTATTAGTCATTATTTTAGCTTTGAATAAAAAAAGATTTTTTATTTTAAATCTACAGGTACTTACTTACCTACTAATAAGCGGAAGAGTTTGTTTGTTTGTTTGAACTTGCTAATGTCAGGAACTACCAGTCCGAATTGAAAAGTTCTTTTTGCATTTGATAGCTAGCTATAACTGTTGAGGAAGGTTATAGGCTACTTTTCATCATCATCATCACCTTATACCATCAGTACGGGGGCAACGCCGCGAGGGCACTCCTAGTGAGGTAGGTAGGTATAAAGTGTAATTCCTGTTGTAATAATAATTAATAGCCTAAAAATAAGAAAAATATCTACTAATTTACTCGGAATAAGTTGTTGTACCTATGCCTAGTGCTCAAAATGCCTCAAGAATATTTTTTGAAACAAAATCTTTTTACTATTAGGGCTGATTTAGCCCTGATTCCCCTCAGCCAGGTCTGCGGTTCTGTATTTGGGTAAAGGAAGAAGTATTGAACAAGTTCTCAGCTTGCCTCAAATACACCCAAAAATGTCTATCAGGGCCTCAATTCTTCTAATATAAAGTAAATTATTTTTTGTAAATTAGTAGAATTGTGACCCAGGCCAATTGTTTTTGTGAGTTGGAGTGTTGTTAAATTATTTTGTGAATCCCAGGTTTGTTTTTCGGGTAACAGTAAAACCATGGATCAATGGTATAACGTTGTTTCAGAGGACGAGAGCGGCGAGGCGTACGGTGCGCCTGCGCGGCACCGCCCCGAGCCGCTCAGTGCGCTCGCGCAGAACACGCGCTTCTCGCCGCACGAGATCAAACTCATGTACCGCGGCTTCAAGCAGGTATTCTTAATATAACCCGGTTCATTAAAGAAAGGAATCTAAAATGGCGGCGCTTATCATGTCCTCTCGCTCCGTGAGTATAGACGGAACTAGTGTGCAAGCGAGAGAACATGATAAGCGCCTCGTTCGATTAGATTCCTTTCTTTAATGAACCGAGTTATACTATACTGTTCTGTATGCTTCAAGCAGGTTACACGAATGTACAGTACGCACAAAGGATCTAGGCATTCGTGACGTTAGCCGTTTCGACGCGCAGTGCAGCTTTTTCATACAAAATTTTCTACTGCGCAGCGAAACGGCTAACTTCCCGAATGCCTAGATCCATTGTGAGAAGTGTAAGTAGAGGTTTGCTGTCTCTGGGGTTACGTGAGCTTGTCTAATATTACATTATTGTGTCCGCAGGAGTGTCCGTCAGGAGTGGTGGATGAAGAGGCCTTCAAGCACATCTTCTCGCAGTTCTTCCCTCTCGGAGGTATGTCGTTCATTCATGATTGAGATCGGATTTATCTATTTAGGACATAAACAGAATTACAGACGCACGCTGCGCAGTAGAAAATTTAGTATGAAAAAGCTGCACTGCGCATCGAAACGGCTAATTTCACGAATGCCTAGCTAGATTTGGTTTGCGGGCCGATTGTCTAACTTGTCTCAAACCTCAAATTAATCTCAAACTTTCAAAAGGATCGCGTATAGGAACCTATCTTTTGTCGCGTTCGGTCTCGTTGAGTTGAGCGGGACAGAGCTACTTGCGTGGTCACTGAACAGTTTTATTTGACAGTTTGAGACCGATTTTGGTCGCTATCAAAGATAGACAATCAGGAGGCAGATTTCTACGGCTAGCTTTCTCTGTTTTTTGGTGTAAACTCCACATCTATAAATCTATGGAAATCTATGGAATTAATATTATTATTCTTCTTCCAGATGCCTCTCAGTACGCACACTTTGTGTTCAACACGATCAAACACAAACAGAGCGGAAAAATTAACTTCGAGGTGAGTAATGAAAACGAAATCAATAGTTTTCAACATATAAAAAATATGTACCTACGTAAGGCGGGATTCGAATCCGCGACCTTCGTTCGGGTCGAAAGTTGAGGCATATCCCACTCGAGCCAATATTAATATTAATATTAATATTAATATTAATTATTTTTTCAGACAGTCTCATTCATATTGTAAACAAAAATTTCATAAAAGTTCGTAAAGATATCTCGGTTCCGCTATTGCTTCATTGTGCCAAATTAGGTTTGTTTCTCTTTATTTATTTTACAGATCTGTAGTTTCGAAGACAATTGAAAAATAAATTGGCTGCATTGCCCTGCATTGCCCGGCAAGACATTTGGCAGATGCCAATAAAAATTTCGAGCCAAATACTCTCAAAATTCTTAACTCAACTGGAAGTATTGGATGCTCAGTTACATCATGGACGTCAATTTACTTACAATAATTCTAGGTGCAGGAATGCTAACTTCTGCAAAATGTGGGCCTGTAGATGTTACCAAAAATATATTTGGACTATTTGGAGTTTTGGACATCTGACACCCCCGATTTTTTTTCTTTCGAATATGCGCACGAGCTCTAAACGGTCAAGGAAAACATCGTGAACCGGCGGCTTAGTCAGCCCCACACGTATTGAGCATGTTTTTCCTGTGGATATGGCCGGTTAAGCTGAGAGGATGGTTTAGGTGCTACTTACTCCATCTCAACAATGTCTCAGGCACTATAGTGACTGACACTGTATTAATGTAGGTATACATCATCTATAAAAGATGTTTGGGAATATGGTGGAATTGTTCCCCAAAGGCAGAGTAGGTGGTTCCTCTGCAACGGGCCCATCTGGCCCACTTGCCCGTGGTCTTTCGAGCAACAGTTGTTGTTGGTTAGTCGTATATATGTCGATCGGTCCTGAAAACTTCGCTTGCGCGATCTAGACATAATGATGTTGCCATCCTTTTACTGAAGCTCGTAGTGCGTAGCATGTCAATGTAGTTCATCTAGCGACAGGTAGATGTCGCTACAGATGTAAAGGTCTAGGTTTAACTCCAGGAGTTCCTGGAGATCCTGTCCCGCGTGGCGCGCGGCTCCGTGCAGGAGAAGCTGGCGTGGGTGTTCGCCTTGTACGACACGGACGGGGACGGACGGATCTCGCGCGCTGAGATGCAACAGGTGAGTGGTCCACGTGAATACCTGAATACAATGCTGTTTATAATCAAAATTCGTCACCAGTAGCCAACATCCCCACATACACACATAAATCTTATATCTCCAATATCCATTCAATTAGCACGGCGAAGGTCGTTATCGCTTTACGAATTCATGTCTAAAAATTTGGAAATTCCCACTTACTGTAACAAAATATCTTAAAATAAAATATCTTTTTGGGCCGTAGCTAGGAATTTTGATTCCTGTTTGTCCGGCGTGTCCCCTCGTGGGGACAGGCTGGGGGGAGAAACAGGAATATCCCGCTAAAATGTCACCACAACGTAGATTATGAAACAGACGAAAATCTAAAGGCGTGGTGTGGAGATGAGTTTGCCTCGCGACGTTGCCTTGACTTCCTGCTCAAACGAGCAGACTCCCGAGCAGCCTCGCGAGGCAGCCTCGCAATGTGCTTGTGGTTGATAAAAGTTTGTTAGTAGAATCGGTACCCTGGTCGGTCCCACTAGCTCATTCGATCTCATGTTATATTGCAGGTGGTGCAGGCTATCTACGAGCTGCTAGGCCGCGCAGCCGTGCCCCCCGCCAACCCCGCCGCGGCCAAGGACCACGTCGACAGGATATTTAATGTGAGTCACACAGTTTGACTCTCAACGTTATTTTTTTGTTTGAAAGGGTATAAGTACTTTCCGATTGGCGCCACAAAATTTTGGTGAGGATCTTCGGAGTTATGAACAGAAATGCACCTCGAGATTGTAGAAAATTGCTCAGCTGATATAGAAATCGGTTTTTAAATTTTAATTTAGCCACTTGTTATTAGGTAGGTATACATACACGTCTTACAGTAACTTATTATAATACCATTATTTGTTTCAGCTAATGGACATAAACTCAGATGGTGTAGTGACGCCCGACGAGCTGGCGCGGTGGTGCGCACGCGACCCCGCCGCGCTGCGCTCGCTGCACACACTCGACACCGTCTTGTGATCCAAGGACCTGGCCAGGGGCCATAGGGGTACCGCCGGGAATAGAACTGATAGGAATACTCGGGATGGGAATACTAGCTGTGACGCGGACGATGATGAGAATTCTCTCTCCGACGGTGGCCATGCTGGGGGTACAGCTGGGAAAAGTAGGACTGGTGGGAATACTCGTGATGATGAGAACGATAGCTATGACGAGGACAACGCTTGTGATTGGAATACTCGCTCCGACGGTGGCCATGCTGAGGGAACTGCTGGGAAAACTAGAACTGGTGGGAATTCTGGTGATGATGAGAATGATAGCTATGAAGCGGGCAATGCTTATGGGAATGCTCGCCCCGATGTCACTTATGATGGTGCCACAAGTGACAGCAACACTCGAAAGAAAACTAGCTATGACGGTGGTAATAACCGTGATGGGAATACTCGCTCTGGTGCCAGAAAAACTAGCTCTGACAGTGGCAACGCTCAATCTGGCGGCAATGTTACTCGCTCCGACGGCGGCAATACTCGCTCCGACGGTGGCAGCGCTCGCTCTGACGGCGGCAACGCTCGCTCGGGCGGTAGTTCCACTCGCTCTGATGCCAACGTCGCTTATAATGAAGCTACTCGCTCTGACAGAAATATTACTCGCTCTAACGCCAAAGATCGCTCTAATGCCTACGTCACTACTGAAGCTACTCAATCTAATGTTAGTTTTTCTGAAACTTCTCGCTCCGAAAGTTATACTGCAGCTAACACCGATAATTCTGGGGTCGATCTCACAGATTCAGCGCTTGGGACTTCTCTGCAGACAACATCGTCGAGTTTCACTAAAAGGTATTTGTATGTAGTTGTTACTTAGACTGAAATAACTCGCTCTGTCACTGACGTCACTGACCTCACCTACTTTAAGATCGTCAGTGATGTCGAAATGTTTATAAAAGATCTAAAAGTAAGTAAGTTCGTATGAACTTGTGGCCCCTACATCTAAAATGGCTTCAATGTTTGTGAAAAATTAAAATACCAGTATAAAATAATTAAAATCCCAATGTGCTAAATAAATAAGTAATAAATTTAATTCTTTATTTCATTTACAGAACTGACTCAACTATAGCATCGTGTTCAACCACTTCCTTCTACTCTCCGTCCTGCTCGCACGATGACGTCACACACACAGATAGCCGAGTACAGAATACTAAACGAAAGAGTAACAAAAAAACCGTGCCAAACGTCAGAGGATTTTCTACTTCGAAACCTATTTTACCAACTGAGAATATTGTAGCGAGTAATATAGCGAGGAATATTCCAGCGAGTTCCGACTCTCCAAATCAAATTCTAGCGACAGATTATTTAAAAAACACGGTAGATGCCCCAATAAACGTTATAGCTAGTATAAAAACTGCTGAAATTCCTCGTGTACCTTCAACGACCAATGTCGCTAGACCATTGAACAGAGCGGCAGAGAGCGCGCGAGGAAACCTAGCGAGTAAAAATCTAATGGGCACAAACATAGCGAGTAAAAATCCAGCGAGTGCAAACCTAGCGAGTACCAGTGTGGTGAGCGGCATAGCGACTGTGTCAGGCGCTGCGTTGGACAGAAGACAACCACCGCCTGTACCTGCAAGGGTTTTTACTTGTGTAAGTAAATAAAATAATTAATTTAAGCTTCATTTTTAATAACCGACTTCTACTTTCACCGATTACTTGAAGACGCCTAGACTGATTTGGAAAATTCTTTTTTTGTTTGAAAGGGTGTAAGTACTTTCCGATTGGTGTCATAAAAATTTGGTGTGGATCTGTCGAGGATCTTCGGAGTTATGAACAGAAATGCACCTCGAGAGGGCAGAAAATTGCTCATAACATTGAAGACGGTTATTAAAATTTTTAATTTAGCGAATTGTAAGTACTTAAGTACTTAGTAAATAATCATTTTGACTTTGGCCTTAGTGAAACAGTAGGTATTCATAAGTGGTTTAGATAAAGATAGAAGAGAACTTTTGACTAAAATTTTTCGGCCAGAATTGCCCCGCTGCACCTTACTTAGGTAATATTTAGAGGTCAAATAAATAAAAATGAATCCCGCACTAGGCAAAGCTTATATCGCGGGAGTCTTTGTCGAGTTATCTATGTTTCATGAAAATCTATTCAGCCGTTTGAAAATCATTCAACTCTTTTCTAGTTTATGAATGGACATCGTCGGAGTAATTTTTTTAATTTAATTATTAAGTATTTTGAAAGATAACGTTTTCAAATGATTATTTCAGATAACGGAAGAGTCAGTGAGGAAGCCTAAACGCAAAAACTACCGACCCTCCCCTCCGCAGCAGAGCCGGTGAAAATACTACCTTTTGTAAACCAAATAAGGTTTACCTTCCTAAAACCCAAAAATTATTCGAAAATTTAGAAGTTTCATGTTCCTAACGGCGGGAACTTTTACTGAAATAAAAAAAAGGTCCATTTTTCCTAGTACCTATATTCTCTAAGTATTCTGATATATCCAGTATTGAAGATATTTGTCAATAATTTCTTCTAATTTTAGTCGAAGTTGTCAAAGACAAAATCTTTTTTGTTTGCATTTTTTTTTTCAAAATGGCCGCGAAATATTCTCTATAAAAATCCGAACAATGAAGTAGTTTTAAGTATTTTTAAACTCTAAACAATCTTATGATTAAGTATTATGAAACTTAATAATTATAATTATTATTATGTAAGACTTTATTGTAATTTAATCAATTTAACAATTATTCTATTTCAGAAAGTAGTTGAATCTTTTCTATACCTACTTTCACTTTGTGCGCTTAAAAAATACTATTAGGTACTTCAACTATTCAAAAATTACATTACCTACCTACCTTACGAATTTTGTTTGTAAAAAAAAAATTCTTAACTTAAAATACTAACCTCTTCTATCTGAAATTAATTATAATTTATTAATTAAATGATAATTTATCTTCATATTCCTCTAAATAGCACTCTTCTAAACTCTTTCTTAGAATTAAGGTGGCCTTGTTCGATACGAGTTTTCTACTATAATAAAATATTTTACTATAGGTACCTAAATTAATATAACTTGTTAAACTTTCGCGATTTGTTAACATAATGATAATTATTATTACGGGATTTTATCGCGTACCTTTTATTTATTTTGTTTCCCGACGTTTCGAACACGTTAGCGTTCGTGGTCACGGGATGACAAAATAAATAAAAGGTAGGTACGCGATAAAATCCCGTAATAATAATTATCATTAAGTAACCTAAATTAATATTAATTAAATAATAATTAATTTGACAAGGTATTATTAATAATTAGCCCACACATGTGTATAGTTTTCATAATCGCAAATTACCATGGCATACACAATACAATGTACAGTCAACGATAAAAGTTTATGAATTAAAAAAAAGTTAATTAAAGTTAATGATAAAGAAGTTTACGATTACGGCCATAAGCTAATAATATGGACCAAGAAACGGGGACAAGGAACGCGATAGGACCTAACTACGAATGAAATACCTGTTTAGAACAGCTGTAGAATATATTCATAATGGCGATGATTCTGCTGTACCTACACTAACTAACTAAATTATCTTTAAAACTGAAAGCTCTGTAACCTAGGTTCACAAACAATAAACGATTTATGATTTAAGCTCTTAAGTATTTCATTTATTGTAAAGTCCAAAAAAAAATTACAGCCCGAGTAACTCACACAAGTGGTATACTGCCATCATATTAAGTAGAAGGTAGAAAGGCCGTTACTTCAAGGACTTAGTTACTTTAAGGAAGTTACGGCCTTTCTACTTTGCCGTCATATGTGACGGCAGTATATTTTAGTAAAATTGGAGTATTTGTTGGTAGAATTTGAATATTCTACAAATAAATTACTAAAAACAGGTTCTGTGGTCCATGACACCGAGTAGTCCATGGGCACAATGTCTTTGATAATACTCGTAATATTTAGTCAAGTTTTTCATTTTGAATCGTTGCGTCCCTACTGGATATTTTTCGAATAAAGTTTGACCTAACTCTTACAATAAATAAAACCTTCATCTTGTTTTAGCATCTCTAAGTATTGTTCCAAGTAAAGCTAGCTCACCATCGATTTAACCTAACTATTATTTGAAGGAGTTATTGATGACTATTAGGTACTTGCTATGATAATATATAGGAAGTAACTAATCAAGACTTTACTTGATGATAAAAACAAACTAAATATAGCAGTGGGGACGTTACGTAGACGAAAAACACTATTTTTATTTATATCATAATAAACTATTTAAGCTAACATAAGGTTAAATATAAAACAATTATAAAAGAGCCCTATTCAAATAAATTAAACTTAACACAATGTTTTTGTCCTTGTCACTTTGATTTCCATTTAAGACAACAATCTATTTGGATTAAAAGATTAGGTATATGCAAGTGTTATGAATAAGGCATTTAATAATAATTCTTGGCTTTAACTCGTGGATCACTTTATGGCAATACTTAGGTTTAAGTACCTAAGCCTAGTATTAATAAGGTTATCAATGGTGATGATTGATTTTGTTTTACACTACCTAAACTAAATTTTCACTAAATCCAAAAATAGAACGAAATAAAGAGCTTTAGATTTAGCGGTAATTTAGTAAGTGCACAACAGAATCAGCACCAATACCTTTTTAACGGCTCATTCACACGTTGACGATTCATTTGTGGCCTCCGTCATTGCTTAACGACTTGAAAGACGGGACCGACAATTGAATGCCCCCCGAAGCACGGAAGCGCTCAGCTATTAATGCTACTTACGGTCACCCATCCAAATTGTGAACGCTCAGAACGTCGCATCTATCAAAAACGCCATTTAAATAACTGGCCTAAATGTGTGGATAGTCGTTACATTAATTGGGCAATTAGATTCTTATATTCAAAAATTATATTTCTATTTGAGCCTTACTATTTAACTAGAATAAGATTAATCATCAGTCAGCTACAGAAAGATCTAACACTGAATCTTTCAATTATTATGTCATCACATTACATAAAAATATGAATACGTAGGTAACTACTTCATCATCATCATCCACAGCCCGACTTCACCCACTGCTGGGTATAGGCCTCCCTTAGTTTGTGCCATTCACACGTTATTGCAATGTTGCAAAGTCGTGCAATGTTTGCTAGTGTAGGGGCTCCCACACATAAACACGATACGACGTCGCGTCGTACAACGATGCGGCGTCGTTTCACGATACGACGTCGCGTGTCGTGGAAATCTACGATGAGCATCAAGCACGATGCCGTCGATACAGTGAGGTGGTGTTTTAGTTCATTCCGAAAAATGGACCGCACTAGACGCATTCTGACATAGATAGACGTTTTGTCCCATAGTACGGGACGCTGCTCGACTAGGGTAATTAGATGATCGACTTCAATACCATCCGTCATCTTTGAATTTTGAATAACAACTGCGCAGGTTTGCATCGCGAGTTTCTAACGTCACGACGTCGTATCGTGCATCGTGTCGTAGATTTCCACGATGTGACGTCGTATCGTGAAACGACGCCGCATCGTTGTACGACTCGACGTCGTATCGTGTTTATGTGTGGGAGCCCTAGGTACCTACCTGCCTGCAGCGAGATTTAGTACGATTTTATTAAAATGTATTGTAAGATTTTGGTGATATCTCTGAGCTGACTGTACTTTCTAGTTTTTGGCGTGTTTTGTGAATAAAGATAAGTTTAATGACTTTCTTGTAAATGAACCATGTTCAGCCTTCAGTCAATAAATCTCTAATTTACTTACTTGTTGTTTTATTTTAAATCTAAACCATATCAAATCCCGCGATACCTACAGGCTTAGGCCGGACTTACACTAGTGAGTTTTTAGGTAGGTAAGTTTTACTCACGCAAGTGACAATGCCAACGAAATAAAGTAGCTTTTCCTTTGAATTGTCACTTGCGCGAGTAAAACTTACGTAAAAACTTACAAATGTAATTCCAGCCTTAGGCCTAGTGCGCCTAGTAGGTATACGGTGGGCTTGCAACCCACCGTATGGAATGTTAACTTCTGCAAAATATGAGCATGTACCTAGGTTACCTACCTATGTTTTTGATTTGGACATACCTCTGACTACGCCTTCTTCTTTATCTTTAATGCCTAAAATTCTGAGAAAATGAAAGCTGAGCGTACTTATATTATCTACTTAACTACATTTTACGAAACGAAAAATCCGTTGATGCTTGTCCGGGATGAAACCTACGAACTTCGGATCGAAAGTATAAAGTGATACGGAGTATAAAGTGAAAAACGATATTTCATACAACATTTTTAATTAAATAAGTATACTATCTAAATACAAAAGCATACTATCTTTAATAATAATTTACATACTTAGGTACAGTTGTCACAATGGATCTAGGCATTCGTGAAGTTAGGCTTTTCGCCGCGCAGTAGAAAATGTATGAAAAAGTTGCACTGCGCATCGAAACAGCTAACTTCACGAATGCCAAGATCCGTTGGAAGAAATGTACCTACAATATTTTACTCAACAGGTAAAAGGTACAATATTTTACTTAATTTACTCATTGCACTCTAAAATCATTTACTACCTAGCCTAACTTATCCGCGTAGGTACAGTCAGCGTCAAATTAATATGAGCGTCTAGAGTAGTCAAAAGTATCTGAAATACATGAAAACGTCAAATTGCTTTCATGTATTTCAGATACTTTTGACTACTCTAGACGCTCATATCAATTTGACGCTGACTGTACTTGTAACTTTATTTGAGGAATATTTCTAACTTTTATTTTGCAACTGCAAAGTCTCGGGTCTGGGTGTTTTTCTATGTATGTATTTACAAAAAAAATAAGTAGTAAGTATATCAGTCATGTGGTTCCCATAACACAAGCTCTGCTTACTATGGGGCTAGATGATACTTGAAATGTCCAGCATTACTTATAATATTAATAGGATTACAATAATAATCTTAATACTGTAGTAGTTAAGCCTAACTAGCCTTCTGACAAAAGTTATTCCACGATCAAAATCAAATTCTGCCTTTTTAACCTTTTCATTTTCGTATACCTCCTATACCTCATTGATCAATAAGTACCTATTTCTTTTAGGGAATAGGTATATTACAGTATCTACCCTATCTATGTATAACAAACTAGCTTCCGCCCGCGGCTTCGCTCGCGTGATACCGCGTGATATCGTAAAATATTTTATGTACCTATGTATTTACAAATATATAAGTATTCTATCAGTTATCTGGTTCCCATAGTACAAGCTTTGCTTACTTTGGGGCTAGATGGCGCTGTGTGAGATCTCCAGCAATATTTATTTTATTTATTTAAGATGATACCTCATCTTTTTGTTCCGGCTCTTTATGAACACGACTTGTATGAGACTTTAAGTAATTCCTCTGCTGGAACTTCATATCACATTTAGTACACGCAAATGGCTTTTCCCCTGTGTGTATCCGCATATGGTTATTTAAATGTTCCTTCCGAGTGAATTTCTTCTCGCAACCATTGCACGCATAAGGTTTCTCACCGGTGTGAATCCGCATATGCTTGTTAAAATCACCTTTCTGTATGAACGCAGTGCTGCAAAGACTGCAGGCATACGGTCGTTGACCGGTGTGTCTCCGAACATGATTCTTAAGTGTGCTCGCATCGTTGAACGATTTATCACAGCATGTGCACGTATACGGTCGTTCTCCAGTGTGAACCCTCATATGGCGCTTCAAAGTCACCGCTTCAGTGAATCTCTTCTCACAAAGATTGCACGCATATGGTTTCTCACCAGTGTGAATCCGTATATGCTGTTTAAGTGCACCCGACTGACTGAACGTCTTATCGCACTCGGTACATAAGTACGGTTTGAGTCCTGCGTGCATTCTCATATGGGCTTTTAAGCTGGCGTGGATCGAGTAACTCATATTGCAAAGCCCACATCCGTATAGCTTCTCTCCGATGTGGCTCGGTTTGTGTTGTGTTAGCTCAGCCTGGGACGAGAATTTTGCATCGCAGGCACCGCAAGGATAGACTTTGTCACCTGTGTGTGTTGGTAGATGGTTAATTAAGGTGTCTTTGCGTGCGAAGGACATGTCACACCGATGGCACGCATAAGCCCTTTCCTTAGTATGTATCCGTGTGTGGTTTTTCAAAGCGCTGGGGTCGTTGAAGCTTTTCGAACAGCTAGAGCATTCATACGGTTTCTCTCCTGTGTGTACTCGTTTGTGCCTCTTAAGAGCACTCGCTGCGGTGAAGCATTTGGTGCAACTATCACATCTATATGGCTTCTCCCCTGTGTGTGTTCTCATATGCCGGGACAGATCTCCTTTTAATTTAAACTTTTTGTAACATTGAGTGCAGGCGAATGGTTTTTCATCGTTGTGGTACTCGAGATGTCTTACTAGGTCTCTTCTCATGATAAATTTCTCACTACAGATATCACAGTGGAAGTATAGCTCTGAGTCGAGTAGACTGCTCTCTTTGTATCTAATTCTTTTGGTTCTCTTCTTAGGAACATCCGTGTTTTCCGTTTTGATTATAACTTCGGGATAGAGAAATTCTTTGGAGATGGATGGGTCAGATTTTGGGGTTTCCTCATCGAGTTTCTCAACCTTGATGCTGACTTCAGTCGGCTCTTGCTTGATGACTGACGCTTGGGACTTGTCAGTCTCATTTTCAAGGACGGGAACAATCTCGATTTCAATCAGTCCTGCCTCGGTGTTCGTCTCCGGTTCATCGATGGGCTCTTGTTTAATGAACACTGAATTCACTCCGTTGTGAGATGGGTTTACTTGTGTAGTCTGTGGAAGAAGAATATTGTTAAACAAGATAGGTCTGTAGTATGTTACTTTTCAGTTCTTATAGTTCTTGTTGTGACTCATGTCCAAAGTGTTCATATTTGAACAGCGGGGCTAAAAAGGCCATTAAAGCAGAATCATGATCTGAATTCCACTGTAGTCTTTTTTCATAGAGTGACAAGAACAAAGCATAAAATGAATCTTAATGTTTCTGCTATAACAATCTTATTAGCCTGGCTTTGCATTATTAAACAAATTGTAGTATTACTGTATTACTCACTTCATGTTCTTCACAATCTTTCTCAATTTTAACCTTCACTCCCTCCATAGCTGCAGCTGACATCTGTTTTATTTTATATTCTGGAATTGAAAAAACTTATTTTGAATAATTATTTTAATTATAACAATGAATGGTGCTCCCATGCTGCTGTTAAAAATGTTATACATACAATAGTAATCATTTTATTAGCAAACATTTCATCACAATGTTAAGAAAATGTTTTTATTTTAGGTAATGTTTGTAAAGAAGCTTTCTAGGAGCCCTCAGAACATCTAACAATTCCTAACAGAATGTGACAATTCTTAAAATATTATTATGTTAGTAAATGTACCTATTTAAAAACCTTTTATACAGGGTGAATTTTTGAGATGGGGCAGTAAGGGCAGCTACCTTAACCGTTGTAGCTAGAGGAAAACGTTCTTAGGGGACTATCCTTAATTTTTGAAGATATTAAGACTTGCATTCACAGATTTTGAAAAAAATGTACAGTCAGCGAGAAAATGGGCACTTAACACAAAAACTTTTTTTGATGCCAATCGATCCTGTTTCATCTAAGGATTAAAAGGCTCTTTCAGACCAACTGGGGTTAGAGTACTAGAAAAGTCAGAAAACGCTACAATGTATTTCTGATACAAGACAGTAAGAGATACCTTAACTGTTGTAGCTAGAGGAAAACGTTCTTAGGAGACTATCCTTAATTTTTGAAGGTATTAAGACTTGCATTCACAGATTTTGAAAAAATGTACAGTCAGCGAGAAAATGGGTAATTTACACAAAAACTTTTTTTGATGCCAATCGATCCTGTTTCATCTAAGGATTAAAAGGCTCTATCGGACCAACTCAGGTAAGAGTACTAGAAAAGTCAGAAATTGGTAAAATGTATTTTTGAGACGGATAGTAAAGGCAGCTACCTTAACCGTTGTAGCTAAAGGAAAACGTTCTTAGGAGACTACCCTTACTTTTGAAGATATTTCGACAAAATGATGAAAAATGATGACAAATGAAAAAATGATTTCGTACGAAATGTATAATCAAGGTTTTTTGCGTTTTCTGACTTTTGTAGTACTCTTGCCTCAGTTGGTTCCATAGAGTATTTTAATCCTTAGATGAAACAGGATTGATTGTCAACAAAAAAAGTTTTTGTGTAAATTGCCCATTTTCTCGCTGACTGTACATTTTTTTCAAAATCTGTGAATGCAAGTCTTTATTACCTTCAAAAATTAAGGATAGTCTCCTAAGAACTTTTTCCTCTAGCTACAACGGTTAAGGTAGCTACCCTTACTGCTCCATCTCAAAAATTCACCCTGTATAGTAGATTGGTATTTTATTTTATTTGATTCGGAAGACAGACAGTTATACAGACTTAAGAATTAACACTTTAAATTACAAGTAACCATTTATATGTCTTCGCATGTATCAATATATTGATATCAGTATATGTATCGCATATATAAATAGGTATGTGCAGATAGATTGTAGGAGACAATAAAATATAAACATTGCTTGCAATGAAGCAAAAAAGTAATAGAGGTATTACTATTGTGGGTACCTATGTTGCTACCCTTGTTCAACAAATTATTAAACTTTTGTTGGTGCAAAGAGGACCTTGTAAATATAAACTTAATGAGCAAAGCAAGTCCTAAGCAACTGACTGAACTGTTTAGGTACTTACCTAGTCATCACATCCACTTCAATATCATCATTTTTGCTGACCAGTCAAGTTGAGACACAATTTATAATTCAGCCGTCCAGGTACCGTAAAACGAAGCTAATTTCTAGTTTTTAGAAGCAGAGAAGGAATGTCTGAGTACGTATAGCTTTATTTCAATCCATTATGTTTTACAGTAACGAGTAATTAGTGTGTAACACTATCATGGTGCGTTCTGTTGCAACGAATGCGAAAAGACGTGTAAGCAAGGATCCTGTTCTGTAGTAAATTGTGTGAACTCGTTTAGCAGATATAAAAGTTTTACATTTCATTTATTTGACGATATATCAAAGGATTTTCGAAATAATTTACTCCTCACAATCAATCGCGTAAATACTGAGTGAATGTGAATGAGTGAGTGATTGCGATGAATTATGAATGGTGAACGAGAACGAACAGAATGAAAAACCGAAAAACCAATGGCACAGATAAATAAAACTTTTTCGGAAATTACCGATTTTTGTTTTGGTTTGATGGAAAAACTGATCGTATATTTTTGCTTTATTATCGTATGAATAGCACTGATAATGAACTCATGATCGTGCAAATAACAGCTAGTGTTGATGTGCCACGGTAGCCCGCGAAATTCAAATTTTCTTACGTTTCCGCATAAAGTTCGGTTGTGTTGTCTTCATGAAAATATTATTCGCGCCAATAACTTATAATTATGAATCATCAACATCTTTCTCTAGATTGTCGTTAACTGTATCTATAATAATCACACAATTTCACGGGCTACCGTGCGGATCCACTAAAGTTGGCCACTAGCTCATACAATATTACAAACTTACTTACCTACTTCGCCTTAGTTGTAAAGCGCAAGAGCAACGGAAGAGTTTGTTTGAACGTTTGAACGCGCTTATTTCAGGAACTAGGTACAGTCGGATTTGAAAAATTCTTCTGCATGTGATAGCTAAACTTTTGAGAAAGGATAACTCTTAAAGGCTACTTTTCATCATCATCATCACCACAGAACAGAAAAAAACGCTCGCTTACGATCATCACCATCATATACCATCACTACGGGGGCAATGCCGCGAGGGCGGAACTTCAGCTGCATTCAGTTTTAGCAAAGGTTTGACTAACAGCTTCATGTTACTATCGCCTGCGGCTCGGCTATTTATTATTGTTGCAGAAACATGAGTTCGTTAAATAAAAAACATGCACTGTTATACTGTTAATGGTAAGTATTTTTATTTTGATCTATTAAACTAAAATAGTGTGCAATACAAAATGTAGTCAACTGTCTATTTGTCATTTTTCTTTCATCATAAGCGTTATAAAACCGAATGTAGGTAGGTACTTAAAACCTTAACACTTTTACTTGAGTTTAAAGATACACTAGTGTACTAACTTAAAGATTTAAAACATTTTTAATACTTATACTTATTAAGATTTAAGCTACTGTGCAAAGGTTTTAATATTTAGTATAGTTTTACGGTTGTCTGGAAGAAATCGCCACGAGCGATAAGACCGCCGATTGCAGGACATTGTAATTCGAAAAATAGCCTATATTATATTGTGAAAATTGTGTCCTCAATTAAGTTATTATTATTATAAGGTTACCTACCAAAAAATTCAGATCATATACGTATTATATTTTTAGTAAACTGTTAAGATTTTAAGTATCAATCAAAAGAAACAACTTTCTTTTGCTATAAGTAGCAATACTTATCAAATTAAACAGGTTTTTTTCTAGAAACATTTCAACAACATTCTGTTAGTGGTTTAAGTTGCTAAACCGTAAAGGCTCAAACACATGTTGGGCCAGCCTAGCCCAGCTTAGGCGAGAGCGATAGAGAGGCAATGCGACCCTGGGCCAACATGTGGATCCTAAAATTCGGCCAGCAAAGTCAACTGTTCGTTTTTATATATATTTTGCTAACCTACATTGATTACAATTTTGAATTAACTAACAGGAATATGAAATCAAAAATAACTAAAAATAGTAAAAAGTGAGTTTCTCAGTTGTTAGGTTGGTACGTACAGTGAAAAGGTTTATTTGTAGGCAAAACTAATTATTTAAAAAAAAATTTAAGCAAAACTGCATATTCTTTAAAATTCTTGTACTAACAATGTACGGTACTTAGATAAACTTTGTGCAGTGTCGACTAGCATAAGCCTGCGTTGTTTAATAACATAATTACCTAATTTTCAACGCAAAATAGTTTACTACTGCCCACAGAACAAATAATACAAGTATAGAAGGCTGACTTCGCTAAGACATTTATTTAATAGCGACTCTTGCTACGATGTAACAAAGTTCAATTCATCTTGCACAAGCGCTTTCTACGATTTTTGCGATGAATACCTAATATTGCCCACACCTTTCTAACGCGTAGCTCTGTCTCTGTCTTCTGTTCTGGATTGTACTGAAAAGACCCGCCCGGGCGGGCCGCCAATGTACTTGTATATCACAGAATAAGTAAGTACAGAAGAAGAGTTTATTTAATAGCGAATCTTGCTAAAAAGGTCTAAAAACTCCATCACCAGAGTTGGCCACTTGCTCATACGAGCTTACAATGTCACCATAGATGACGGAGGCCAAAGGCGGCCTAAAAATGATATAATAATAAGATTTTTGTATTAGTGTGCTAACCTTACAAACATAGTGAAATAGATTTTTACGTACAACTTAATAATTAAGCAACGCTTTAGAGTGAAAGTGAAGCCCGAAATCCGAAAATGTTGACGCGTCCATTTTCGATGGTGTTTGAAGGGATAGATAAGCCAGTTGGATGAGTGGCTCGTTCAAGGCACGTGGGGGAATATCTGAGTGATTCTGCCGACGCCCCTGCAACAAACACATTGTCTAAATAACTTTTCTATTGACAATATATTTTTCAAATAACAAGCTTTTATTAGGTAAGCTGATTCAAATGAGCCGTGTTGGCCGAGGGGTATAGTACCTCGACTTTCGAATCGAAGTGGGTTCAAATCCTGGCCGCGCATCAATGGGTTTTTTGTTTCGAAAAATGTATATGCGCATTAACACTAGCTCTAAACGGTGAAGGAAAACATCGTGAGGAAACCCTTGGCTTAGTCAGCCCTACACGTATTGAGCATGTATTTCCTATGGATATGTCCGGTTAAGCTGAGAGGATGGTGTAGGTGCTACAAGCATAGGCTTGTATGTTGTGAAGGTATAGACCAGTGGTTCTTAACCTTTTAGTGATGGGGGACCATTTGATAAACTTTTTAATGCCGCGGACCACCAACTCGTATCACGATGGGGGGGGGGGGGGGGGATGTATCATTCAAGGCATGTATTGCAGGGGATGTATTTTGTCAGGCAAATAATCAGAAGGGGGTCACATGACTTTGCACTCTCGCAAAATATCTACTCATGAATATGCGAGCGAAGCGAGCCGATTTTTTTTAAGTCAAATGCAACGTACCTAGCTCATTTTGGTCGCAAAATACTCATGAAGCTAATATGCGAGCAAAGCGAGTGATCTTCACACCAAGCGACTGAAGCGAGCTCCCTAATCCGCGAAGCGAAACAAATGCAACATTTACGCTTTATTTTGCTTACGGTTCTCAAAGAAAGGCTGGCTGCTTGTCAGTTTCTATTCTGCGATCAGACGTAATTCAATTTGTTCGCAAAATACGCATGAAGCTAAAACGCGAGCGAAGCGAGCCGAATTTTTTAAAGAAAAATGCAGCATGTGACACTTAATTTTGCTTACCATGCTCAAGGAAAAAGCTGGCTGCTTGTCAGTTTCTATTCTGCGATCAGACATAACTTAATTTGTTCGCAAAATACTCATGAAGCTAAAATGCGAGCGAAGCGAGCCGAATTTTTTTAAGACAAATGCAATGCGTGCTTCTTTATTTTGCTTACGGTGCTCAAAGAAAAAGCTGGCTGCTGGTCAATTCCTTTTTTGCGGTCAGACATAGCTCACTTTGCTCGCAAAATACGCATGAAGCTAAAGTTAAATAAAAGGCGAGCGAAGCGAGCCAAATTTTTTTAAGGCAAATGCAGCATGTGGCTATTTATTTTGCTTACGGTGCTCAAAGGAAAGGCTGGCTGCTGCCGATTTCTAGTCTGCGGACAGACATACACTTTGTTCGCAAAATACACATGAAACTAAAATTCTACCGAAGCGAGCCGATTTTTTTAAGACAAATGACCCCCATGGGACCGCGCCTGCTCAACACACAGTCAACCAATAATATGATTCAAAACGTATCAAAAGCGGAAAAGTTTTCTCTTTTAACTTTGATCCGTTGTCACTTGCTTAATTTTTTCGGATAGCTTCGCGGACCACTTCGGGTGGCTCCAGGGACCACCAGTGGTCCGCGGACCACCGGTTAAGAACCACTGGTATAGACCTTCACAACATTGTCCCAGGCACTACAGAGTCCCGTTAAGTGTAGGCATAAGGTTGCCTCCTGACACTGTATAAATCATCTAGTAATAGTCTTTTTTAAACTTTCGCGATCACTATTCATATTGAAAACTTTTATGGACACGGGATTTTATCGCGTAATTTACCTTATTTAACCCGACGTTTCGGCTATGTTGCAATAGCCGTGGTCGCGGGCAGACTGGAGTATGTTTTATACTACCGCCGCTTCACAATGGACCTCGAAAACATACTCCAGTCTGCCCGCGACCACGGCTATTGTAACATAGCCGAAACGTCGGGATAAATAAGGTAAATTACGCGATAAAATCCCGTGTCCATAAAAGTTTTCATCTAGTAATGATGAAAAGGCCCTCTCACCTGGTGCCGAGTCCCTGTGTGAGCAGCAGTTGTCTCCCCGTGGTGAGGAACTCGCATGTTCTCACGAATCGGAACAGCGCCGACGCACTCTCACCGGCACGGAGCTCGCTGTCCCGGGACATTATACCCTGAAATATTAACAAATATTATAAATATCCATACCTATATCATAAATGTGAAAGTGTGTTTGTTTGTTTGTCCTGCTTTCACGTCAAAATTGACGTGATTTTTGTGTGGAGATAGTTGGAGGGCTGGAGAGTGACATAGGCTACTTTTTATCCCGAAAAAATGCATGTTTCCCGTGGGATAAAAAAGTAATAGTCCACGCGGGCGAAGCCGCGGGCGCCCGCTAGTTATAAGTAAATAAATAAATATTGGTGGAAATTTTCTCAAAGCGCCATCTAGCCCCAAACCACAAAATAGTACTACGTAATTCATTTCGCGAAAAAATATATAAATAGCGACTCCAGCTGCAACGCAATAAAGTACAATTCGGCTCGCGTAAACGCTTATTGCTTAACGCAATATTCACCTAAACAAATCCTCTTTCTAAAGCCTGAATTACACCAGGGCAACAACGTGCGACAGTGCCGCATGCTACATAATTTGACACATTGTGACATGTGACATCTTGTGGCATGCTACAAATAGAAAGCAGTTGCGGCATTAGTGGCATGCGGCAGCCTATTTTACGCCGAGGCAACATCGTGCTTGAGTCAGTCTGCCACATGACGCAAGGTGTTGCCTTGTCGCACGGTTCTTGCCACAACGTGCGACATTTTTTATTCTGTAGCATGCGGCCTTGTGGCATGCCGCAATGCCGCATAGTGTTGCCCTGGTGTAATCCAGCCTTAACGTATAACTTTGTCACCGTCCGGAGTGACAAAGTTAATATAAAGCTATGCCTAAATTTAAATTAAATTAAAGCCATGACGGAGGCCTTTAGGCGGCCTAAAAACTCCGTCACCAGAGTTGGCCACTTGCTCATACGAACTTACTTTACTGTCCGGAGTGACGCGAAAGGGTTGTCGACTTGTCCTGTGTTATAGTATTGTATAGTAGTGGGAGCCGAGCGGCAAATAGGAACCCTACTAACAAGGCCCAACAATGTACAAGTAGCAACAATCTAAAGTAAGGAATGTGCTGCGTTCTACCTATTCTGTGGCTCTGGCAACACAGTACCAAGAGAAAAAAATTATGTGTATCTTATGGTATCCGTACCCATATTATAAATGTGAAAGTGTGTTTATTTGTCCTGCTTTCACGTCAAAACAGAGCGACGGATTGACGTGATTTTTTGTGTGGAGATAGTTGGAGGGCTGGAGAGTAACATAGACTACTTTTTATCCGGGCACCACGTAAGCCGCGGGCAGCAGCTAGTAGTAATTATAATTACCTCTATGATGGCGGTCTGCCGTACATTTCCGACATGAACGGTGCACTGGAAGCCTGGGTGGATGGCCGTGGAGTGTCGGATCACGTGGATAGTAGCCTGAAATCATTTATATTTTAATTATAATAAAAAATAAACAAATAAAATATAAGTAGGTAAGTAGTACCTATAGTGCGCCGCAAACTTAATGGTGGCGGAAGTGCGCGGCAGATTCGACTTTGCGCAGGTACAGTCAACGCAATAGAATAGAGTAAACTTTATCTACATACCCCGCCTAGCCCCGCCCCTCACCGCCTTCACCTCCCCGCAATTGCGTTGACTGTACCTGCGTAAAATCGAATCTGCCAAGCACTTCAGCCGCCATAGTTTGAAGATAATCTATGTTCTGGAATAACACTTAAGCTACTTTTTATCCTGGAAAAAGGGATTGTTCCCATGGGATAAAAATAGTAGTCCACGCGGGAGAAGCCGCGGGCATTCAGTAGTAAATAAATAAGAGGCAGTTCAGAAAAACTAAAAAGCCCGGCCGCGGTGTTAAAAATACCAAGTTTAAATAATTAAATTCCGAATGCACTGAATCTGAATCGGATACATACTTTTAGGATTTTTTTTTTAAATTCAGTAGAACCAGCTAGGATCACTTTGAACCGTCTTAAGAGGTAGGTGATTCCACTCCTGTTCTTTCGCGACGAAACACATAACCCTCCTTTGGCCTTCGCCTTGGGTAGTAAATAGACACTAACTTGGAAGAATAGACAGCCGCGCGGGTCGCTGGGGTCCTCTAGCATGACTCGCTCCTCACAGATGCACTCGTCTGGATGATGATTGTTGTCCGAGGAGTATTTGATCTCGCTCTGTACAAACAGTACTTCATTAAACAAGTACCTATATATGTAATCTATAAAATGTATTTAAATATAATAATAATAATATAAATTTTATTTCAGGCAACTTAAGAATAGTACAGATGGTAAAAACTAATTCTAAGGCCCAATAAATATATAAGTAATCTGAGGACGCAAGCCATGACGGAGGCCTTTAGGCGGCCTAGGAACTCCGTCACCAGAGTTGGCCACTTGCTCATACGAAAGAAGAAGTACCTAATCTGAGACTGGTCTCTTAGCTCAGTTGGTTGTAGCTCTGCCTTCTGCGCTGTAGGTCGTGGGTTCGATCCCATCCAGGACAAACATTTGTGTGATGAACATAGATGTTTGTTCTGTGTCTGGGTGTTATAAAGTATTATAAGTATGTATTTACAAATATATAAGTATTCTATCAGTTATCTGGTTCCCACAGTACAAGCTTTGCTTACTTTGGGGCTAGATGGCGCTGTGTGAAATGTCCACCAATATTTATTTATTCATACCTGTTTGTCCTCGCTGTCCGATTGGTACAAGTTGCAATTATTGTTCTCTATATCCTTTGTTAATACCTCTTCTACTTTGGCGATGTCCTGTTAACAATCACACTAATATTATAAATGCAAAAGTTTGAGATGTATGTATGTTCGTCTATAACTCGACAACTACTGAAGCGATTTGTCTGAAATTTAAAATATAGATAGGTAAATGTCCGGGAATACGACATAGGCTACTTTTTATCCGGGTACCACGCGAGCAAAGCCGCGGCCGGAAGCTAGTATAAAATATTTTTAATATACAATAGCAATTATTATAGAATGCAAAAGATGATATTGAAGTTAAGCAGCGTTGTGCGCGGTCACAATTTGGATGGGTGACCGCTTACGTGCTGAGCGCTTCCGTGCTCCGGAGGGCACGTTAAATTGTCGGTCCCGGCTCTTAAGCCATAACGGAGGCCTTTAGGCGGCCTAAAAACTCCGTCACCAGAGTTGGCCACTTGCTCATACGAAGTTACTTTTTTGGGATGTATTTTAAAAATTATGTTAGGATTTCTCACCTGCAGTAGATTCTTATTCTTGTGTCGTAGCCGCGACTCAATGGGTGACTGCTTTGAACGAATCAACTGCGATATCTGAAAACATAATTCATTGCGACAAATGTTCGATTATGTGGTTCGTATAGCCGCTTTATCGAAGGTCGTGGGTTCGAATCCTGGTATGCACCAATGGATTTTTCGTTTCGAAAAATTTATATGCGCATTAACACGAGCTCTAAACGGTGAAGGAAAACATCGTGAGGGAACCCGCGGCTTAGTCAGCCCCACACGTATTGAGCCCTGCGGACCCACCAAGCATGTCTTTCCTTTCCTGTCTTTCATGGATATGGCCGGTTAAGCTGAGAGGATGGTGTAGGTGCTACAAGCCTGCTCCATCTCAACAATGTCCCAGGCACTACAGTGTCCCGTTAAGTGTAGGCAAAGATTGCCTCCTGACACTGTACCTATAATTTAAATTATGTAGTAAAATGTAAAGGCCTAGTAATGTACTGTACAGTGTGTGTTACCTCGTCAGTTCGTTTGCATCGTCCGCGACAGGCGCCCCAGACGCGTCGTCGTGCCTTGCGGTACCCCTCCGGAATCGCCAACAACACCATACCAGGACGCACCTGACACATTGAAAATATAGTACCTATATGGATTCATATTGAAAATTAATATGGATGATAAGGTAAATTACGCGATAAAATCCCGAGTCCGTATAATTTTCAATATAGAAAATGTAGTTTTTTCATGGATAGTAGTTGTTCAACAGTGCTATTCACAAATTGTCATAATGCATCCGATTCGAAGATTTTCGATTTACGGAAAGTTGACTTTTTTCAGAATAAACTTCTTTCCGAAAAAGTGACTGAGGCTGGTCTGATGGCTTGAGGCTGGACTTATGTCAATTTTAGAAGGCTTTATCTCTGAAACTACTTGACCGATTTGGATGAAATTTGCACAGATCTATAGTAAACTTCACCCTCTTCATAATAATATTATATATAATATATAGTAACCGGTGGACAAGGCTGCTGTAACCCGAGCGAGGCTGGTTGTCCGGCGCGCGCGGCGCCGCACGGCACACGGTTGCGGTAGATACTGCGCACACGCACGCACTCGAACGAACCGTCGTCGAGCGGACCTGACACAACACACAATTATAAGCATTAAATAAATAGATTGATTCAGGCGTCACTTTGCGGAAGTCCTTATTCAGACTTTTTTGAAAATTCCAAAATATCTAGTATTCCTCCGCTAATCTTCACTACTTTACTCACTAATTTACTTCATTTTGAGAAACTATTCTGCTCATCACGCTGAAGATCCTCATCAGATCCTCACGAGACTAACTTAAAGTTATAACCTTTCAAGTCAAAAAGAACCATCGAAATCATAAGGCGGAGATATCTATTAGCCCCCTTTTTGCCCCTTTTTGGAGGAAGTACCCTTCCAATCAAAAATCCCCGACGACAAAAAAAAATCTATAAAATTATTGAACCTGCTCACAAAATTTCACGAGAATTGGTTGAGAAATGCGACCTGCGGGCTTAAAAAGGTCGCTATTGCAGAATCGCAATATAGGAATTGAACTATTGCCATCTCTTTTCATTGACTGAATGTGTAAAGAGACGGCATTATAGTTCATTTCAAATTGTGATTCAGTTTTAGAGACCTTTTTAAGTTCGCTGTAGAGAAGAACATACAGACAGACATCCGGCGAATAAACGAAATTATTTTTGTCCAAGCTGAAGCAGAGACGCTTGGCTCGCTCGGTCAATAACAATGAGACTGCCCGCGACCACGGCTATTGCAACATAGCCGAAACGTCGGGAAAAATAAGTTAAATTACGCGATAAAATCCCGTGTCTATAAAACTTTTCAAAACAATGAGACAGCAATAGTTACCAATGAGCAGTCTGTCCCTCTCGTACAGTCTGCCCCTCGTTAGCAGCCCCCCAACCACCGGGTCGGCGCTGTCGCCCACATGGAATATCTCGTCGATCTGGAACTCGCACGTCTCCTGTAAACAAATACAATGAGACATTATTTAACACACGGGAATTACTCACGTAAAATTATCGTCGTCTAGTACAACTCACGAAAGTTTTGAAAGTGAAATACAATGAGCTAGTAATTCGCTACTCACATACTCGACGAAATCTCTATGCATGCAGTGGCGTCTATCTATATTTACACTACACAATGTCAGTTGTTGTACGACGTAAGGTTGTCACCGTATGTATAACTAGCTGTTGCCCGCGGCTTCGCTCGCGTGGTACCCGGATAAAAAGTAGCCTATGTTACTCTCCAGCCCTCCAATTATCCCCACACAAAAAATCACGTCAATCCGTCGCTCTGTTTTGACGTGAAAGCAGGACAAATAAACAAACAAATAAACACACTTTCACATTTATAATATGGGTAAGGATGTACACTGTGGTCATTGTCTCGTCTATGCGTCTCGTGCGTTCCGTGCTCAAAGTCAGCTCCTCACCAGCTCAAACTCACAGTGTCCATTCTGTACCTAGTATTATTATCTGTTCCGTGCCTGAACTGAGATCTCGCGCACCGTTGCGTTGTTAGCCTATATTTGTCCTTGCCCCTGCCTACCTCCTCGGGCGGCGCCTGTACATCCTGCTGCGGCGGCTGCAGCGCCAACAGATGCGCGTGTAGAGAGTTCAGCCCGAACCCACGGACACAAGACACGGGGAACACCGCCACTTGCTCACAATACCTGAAATATGTATGTATGTTTACATCTGTTTGGTGACTCCATTCATATCACACTGATATTATAAATGCGAAAGTTCGTATGGATGGATGTATGTTTGTTCCTCTATAACTCGACAAACACTGAACCGATTTAACCAATGAGATTTTACCAAGAGAGAATTGCTACAGCTACTTAGGCAGAACTTTGTTTAATATCAATCAAGAAAACTAATAAGTAAATGGCAGGAGAAATATAAAAACCCCGTTGTCAGAAAGAGATATATTATGTGCGTGCTCGTGTAAATGCGTGTAACATCGAAGCAAGACAGAGTGCGACTGAATTGACTCAAGCTAATTAGCTTGACTTTTGTTCGTCACGTCACGCAGAGCGGGGTACAACGCATCTACCTCAGTTTATATGGAAGATTATTGAATTTAACTGAAATTTAAAATATAGATAGAAAATTATTAAGCTAAGAACTGAGCGCTTCCGTGCTTCGGAGGGCACGTTAAATTGTCGGTCCCGGCTTTTAAGTCGTTAAGCCATGACGGAGGCCTTAAAACCTAAAAACTCGCTCATTTCTAGGTTATAGGGTATTTTTTTGATTAAATGGCGGATGAATCCGCCGGGCACAGCTAGTATAAGATACTGACTGTTCGTCTTTGGTGTCTGGTTTGTCTTGAGTTTGTACACAATCCAGTATGAGTCGCTGAGGGCCGCAACAGCTTCGGGCTAGATTCTCATCCGTTATTAGTAGAGGTTTCTGAAATAAATACAACATTATTAGTACAGGATCTAGGCATTCGTGAAGTTAGCGGTTTCGATGCGCAGGGTAGCAATTGCGATAAATTAATTTTCAATATACCTACTAAAACTAGTAGTTCGCCCCGAACTGAGATCTCGCGCACCGTTGTGTTGATAGCCTAGATTTGGACTTGTTTCTGACTACCCCTATACCTACGTTAAGTGCTCCTTCTAGTGTTTACCACACAATGATATCTAATGCACTACCTCAGTATGGTAAAGATTATAGGCATGCATGCAATACATTAAGTCGTGTCGTGTTTTATATTCAATAGTTGACCCCGCGAACTTCGTACCGCGCCTCAGGGAAGGCCTCTTAGTTCGAGAAATTATTAAAATAGCAGTTCAATAGAAAATGTATGAGAAAATCAATTCCCTCCCCCTCCCTCTCCCTCCCCTCCCCTCCCCCTCCCTCTCCCCCTTCCACTCGGCCAACACGGCTTTTATTTTCAATCTCAAGGAAAACTATCAAGAAGCAACTAAAATCATTGCAAACCAAACCACAACGATGCCACACTCTTTGTCTGTTAACCAGACCTACGAATACATCGAAACTCTATGAAACGGGAGCTCTCTCCATACTTCCGTTAATTGGTTTCCATCATTTTTCTTTTTCTCTGTATTTCAAAAACTATAGAACCTAGAAGAAAACTAAAAACCATTTTGGAATGTATAAATTGAGTACTTTCATATGACACCCCACTCAATATATTTGGGTAACTTTGAAAAAAAATTACCCCCTTGGGAACCCCATATCTTTACAACCCCTTCATCGATTACGCTCATACGCTCCACAGCAAATTTCCATAGCACAACCTATTGACCTATCAAGTTTCATACAGATTGGATAAGCGGTTCGATAGTTATGCGAGAACATAAAAATGAAACATACAAATATACAAACATACAAACATACAAAGCAAAATCGCCTAACTTGCCACTAAGATCTTCACTCGCTTCGCTCGCTCGATCGATTATAGTTTCGATAAAGATTGTCAACTTAATTCTAATAGAATGTGCTTTTTAACTATGCTACTGTCACACTTTTCTTACACAAAAATTATACTTACCTTTCATAAATTTCTGTCACACTTTTGACTTTTCTGACACATCAAAATGATACTTATTCATATTTTTCTGTCACTAAGGCTTTATGACACACCAAAATGATATTTTTTCATACTTTACTGTCACACTATTTTGACACACAAAAATTATACTTATCATACATTTCAGTCACACTATTCTGACACACCAAAATGATACTTTTCATACTTTTTTGTCCCACTTTTCTTACACACAAAAATGATACTTTTCATACATTTTACATTTTTTTTTTAACATACCTTCCCATGTGGCGCCAGCATGGTGTCCAGTCGTGCTAGCAGCGTCGGTACGCCATCGCGCGCCAACTCGCACTTGTTCACCACTATAAAGAACGGTAGTCGCAGCGCTAGTAAGATCCCCATGTGCTCTTCTGTTATGGGCGTTATGCCCGCCGTTGCCGATATCTGAGGACAAGAGGTATTATTATTATTTTCATTATTTTTAGTTAAAGTTTAATCGATCGAGCGAGCGAAGCGAGCGAAGATCTTAGTGGCAAGTTAGGCGATTTTGCTTTGTATGTTTGTATGTTTGTATGTTTCATTTTTATGTTCTCGCATAACTATCGAACCGCTTATCCAATCTGTATGAAACTTGATAGGTCAATAGGTTGTGCTATGGAAATTTGCTGTGGAGCGTATGAGCGTAATCGATGAAGGGGTTGTAAAGATATGGGGTTCCCAAGGGGGTAAATTTTTTTCAAAATTACCCAAATAAATTGAGTGGGGTGTCATATGAAAGTACTCAACTTATACATTCCAAAATGGTTTTTAGTTTTCTTCTAGGTTCTATAGTTTTTGAAATACAGTCAAAAAGAAAAATTATGAAAACCAATTAACGGAAGTATGGAGAGAGCTCCCGTTTCATAGAGTTTCGATGTATTCGTAGGTCTGGTTAACAGACAAGGAGTGTGGCATCGTTGTGGTTTGGTTTGCAATGATTTTAGTTGCTAAGTACTTGATATTTTTTCTTGAGATTGAAAATAAAAGCCGTGTTGGTCGATTGGAAGAGTGCTCGACTTTCGATTCATAGGTCGTAAGTTCGAACCCTGGCCGTGCTCATCAATGGATTTTTTTGATTAGAAAAATTTTAATGCGCATTAAAACGAGCTCTAAACGGTGAAAGAAAACATCGTGGGGAAACCAGTTAACGTTCTAATAGCGGCGATGGGCTTGCAACCTGTCACGTATGCAAATGCTAACTCCTGCAAATAGTGGGCTGGGCATGTACCAAAATTATAGAGGGAGGGGGAGGGGAGGGGATGGGGAGGGGGAGGGGAGGGGAGGGGAGGGGAGGGAAGGGGAGGGGAAGGGGAGGGGGAGGGGGAGGGGGAGGGGGAGGGGGAGGGGGAGGGGAGGGGGAGGGGAGGGGAGAGGGAGGGGGAGGGGAGGGGAGTTGAGGGGGATGGGAGGGGAGGGAGAGGGAAGGGGGGAAGGGCGGAGGAGGGGGATTTTCTCATACATTTCGTATTGAACTGCTATTTTAATAATTTCTCGAACTAAGAGGCCTTCCCTGAGGCGCGGTACGAAGTTCGCGGGGTCAACTATTGAATATAAACACGACACGACTTAATGTATTGCATGCATGCCTATAATCTTTACTATACTGAGGTAGCGCATTTGATATCATTCTGTGGTAAACACTTGAAGGAGCACTTAACGTAGGTATAGGGGTAGTCAGAAACAAGTCCAAATCTAGGCTATCAATACAACGGTGCGCGAGATCTCAGTTCGGGGCGAACTACTAGTTATTTTTAGCAGCCTTCGATGTCCCATTATTGGGCAAAGGCCCCCTTCTGATCCATCCCTCTTTTGATATCTGTCACACTCTTTTGACACACTAAAGTGATACTATTTCATATTTTTCTGTCACACCTTTTGACACACCGTAATGATACATTTCCTACATTTTTGTCACACATTCTGACACACTTATATGATACTTTTCGTACATTTTTGTCACACCAACATGATACTTTTCGTACATTTTTGACACACCAACATGATACTTTTCGTACATTTTTGTCACACCAAAATGATACTTTTCCCACGTTTTTGTCACACCAAAATGATATCTTACCACAAGCATAGCAGCGTGCGGCGAGTACCCCGTGAGTCCGTGTCTAGTGGTACGCTGGTACTTGCTATGTCCGGCTAGGTCCAGGAAGGAGACCAACTTCGCTGAAGGAAACACTGTCACACCTAAACGATACTTTTTCATACATACCTGTCACACTCTCTTGATATCTGTCAAACTCTTTTGACACACTAAAGTGATACTTTTCCTACATTTTTGTCACACCAAAACGATACTTTTCCCATGATACTTTTCCTACATTTTTGTCACACCAAAATGATACCTTACCACAAGCATAGCAGCGTGCGGCGAGTACCCCGTGAGTCCGTGTCTAGTGGTACGCTGGTACTTGCTATGTCCGGCTAGGTCCAGGAAGGAGACCAACTTCGCTGAAGGAAACACTGTCACACCTAAACGATACTTTTTCATACATACCTATCACACTCTCTTGATATCTGTCAAACTCTTTTGACACACTAAAGTGATACTTTTCCTACATTTTTGTCACACATTCTTTTCCTACATTTTTGTCACACCAATACGATACTTTTCCCATGATACTTTTCCTACATTTTTGTCACACCAAAATGATACCTTACCACAAGCATAGCAGCGTGCGGCGAGTACCCCGTGAGTCCGTGTCTAGTAGTACGCTGGTACTTGCTATATCCGGCTAGGTCCAGGAAGGAGACCAACTTCGCTGAAGGAAACACTGTCACACCTAAACGATACTTTTTCATACATACCTGTCACACTCTCTTGATATCTGTCAAACTCTTTTGACACACTAAAATTATACTTTTCCTACATTTTTGTCACACCAAAATGATACCTTACCACAAGCATAGCAGCGTGCGGCGAGTACCCCGTGAGTCCGTGTCTAGTGGTACGCTGGTACTTGCTATGTCCGGCTAGGTCCAGGAAGGAGACCAACTTCGCTGAAGAAAACACTGTCACACCTAAACGATACTTTTTCATACATACCGGTCACACTCTCTTGATATCTGTCAAACTCTTTTGACACACTAAAGTGATACTTTTCCTACATTTTTGTCACACATTCTTTTCCTACATTTTTGTCACACCAAAACGATACTTTTCCCATGATACTTTTCCTACATTTTTGTCACACCAAAATGATACCTTACCACAAGCATAGCAGCGTGCGGCGAGTACCCCGTGAGTCCGTGTCTAGTGGTACGCTGGTACTTGCTATGTCCGGCTAGGTCCAGGAAGGAGACCAACTTCGCTGAAGGAAACACTGTCACACCTAAACGATACTTTTTCATACATACCGGTCACACTCTCTTGATATCTGTCAAACTCTTTTGACACACTAAAATTATACTTTTCCTACATGTAGTGTTTGTACTTTGTATCTATACAATAGATATATTACATTGTCTCATGTACACCAGTTGAGGGCAACACTGAGCCGTCAATCGTCAGTCTAGCGGTAGACGCGGTGCGGGTTGGACGTGCGCGTGTGCTCGGATCTGAGTGTAGTAGTGAGCCAGTGAAGCACCGATACATTAGTGATTTCTCTTTGTGTGACAGTGATCACTACAAGTGGCGACGAGTATAAAAATCAGTAAATAAATTTATTTATTCGTTTAAAAGGGAAGGAAGGTGACAGTAAAAAATAGTTGAATTTTATACAATCCATACTGGGTATTTTTATACCGTATTTATACTTTCTTACTAGGCGGACGTAATAGTTTAATCCTATTCTATTAAACGAGCAATATTTGTTTGTTGTTTGAAATTTGAAGTTCGTTTGTATGTACCTACTGAGGTTCTCGAAAACGGCTCTAACGATTTCGATGAAATTTGCAGTACGGGTGTTTACGGAGGCGAAAAATAGATCTAGCTAGGTCTCATATCTGGGAAAAGCCGTTTTCTTGGCATTTTCACGCAAATAGGTTTACCAGTGCAATGTGGTTCGTAATCGAACCACTAGATAGCGTTATGCATCCGAGCAGAGCTCGGTCGCCCAGATATTAGTAAAATTAATCTGATAAAATCTAACTGATCGATTTAACAGTTAGATCGATAAGGAATGTTTTTTACGCAAAATAATTCCAGTGAGTCATCCGTTTCATTCCACTCTTTTCTACTTGAATCGTAAAAGTTCAAGTTGGTATGGATGAAGAGAAATAAAAATAAGAAAAAAACCATTAGATGATTATGTACCTTCCTTATCTTTTGACAAAATTAAAAGAACAGAAATGTGTAGATAAAATAGGAATATCTAGTCGAATGAATCATTGTTGTTTATTGAATAAAGTGCAGGGCGATTGCATTGAACGACATACCTACCTACCTAGATTTTTATAAACTTTCCTAGTGAGGTCAGCGACCTACTAATATTTTATAGGCAGTTAGGTACAAGGAGTCGTAATGATAGGGACGATTCCTTAGGTAGGTACATAAAGGTTGTTTTGAAAACCCTTTATCGAGTTGTTTTGTTATTGTATTTTGACTGAGATGGAGGGTACACCGTTTTGTCTGCACATAACTTCTACCTATATCGCAAAGACTTCGGTTACCTACCCGTGATCATGGTGTATGCAACTGCGTTGAAATATCGGGAAGCAAGAAGACTCAATAATCATGAGTGTTTTCTATTCTATTCGATTGGCCTCTTGGCCCAGTTGGTGGTGGCTCTGCCTTCTGTGCTGCGGGTCGTGGGTTCGATTCCCATCCAGGACGGGCATTTGTGTGATGAACATGGATGTTTGTTCTGTGTCTGGGTGTTGGAAAGTGTAATAAATGTGTATTTACAAAAAGTATATAAGTGTTCTATCGGTTGTCTGGTTCCCATAGAGCAGGCTTTGCTTGTCAGCGCCATCCAGCCCCAAGGCTGGATGGCGCTGTGTGAGGTGTAACGATATTGAATTATTTATGTTTATTCTATTTTCTATTTATAATTTGTATAGATAGATTTTATGTAAGTACCTATTAGTTCCTAAGATTTAATATCTGTTTATTAACGTTATCGTTTAAACGGAGCATACCTAGGTAAGTACTATAAATATTAATTAATAGGCATCAAATAATAATCATAACAGCACAGGCCTTTCATTCGGTTAGATATTATTATCGATCGAGCGAGCGAAGCGAGCGAAGATCTTAGTGGCAAGTTAGGCGATTTTGCTTTGTATGTTTGTATATTTGTATGTTTCATTTTTATGTTCTCGCATAACTATCGAACCGCTTATCCAATCTGTATGAAACTTGATAGGTCAATAGGTTGTGCTATGGAAATTTGCTGTGGAGCGTATGAACGTAATCGATGAAGGGGTTGTAAAGATATGGGGTTCCCAAGGGGGTAAATTTTTTTCAAAGTTACCCAAATATATTGAGTGGGGTGTCATTATGAAAGTAGGTACTCAATTTATACATTCCAAAATGGTTTTTAGTTTTCTTCTAGGTTCTATAGTTTTTGAAATACAGTGAAAAAGAAAAATGATGAAAACCAATTAACGGAAGTATGGAGAGAGCTCCCGTTTCATAGAGTTTCGATGTATTCGTAGGTCTGGTTAACAGACAATGAGTGTGGCATCGTTGTGGTTTGGTTTGCAATGATTTTAGTTGCTACTTGATATTTTTTCTTGAGATTGAAAATAAAAGCCGTGTTGGCCGAGTGGAAGAGTGCTCGACTTTCGATTCATAGGTCGTAAGTTCGAACCCTGGCCGTGCTCATCAATGGATTTTTCGATTAGAACAATTTAAATGCAATGCGCATTTAAATGCGCATTAACACGAGCTCTAAACGGTGAAAGAAAACATCGTGAGGAAACCAGTTAACGTTCTAATAGCGGCGATGGGCTTGCAACCTGTCACGTATGCAAATGCTAACTCCTGCAAATAGTGGGCTGGACATGTACCAAAATTATAGAGGGAGAGGGAGGGGGAGGGGTAGGGGAGGGGTAGGGGAGGGGGAGGGGAGGGAGAGGTGGGGGGAGGGGGAGGGGAGAGGTGGGGGAGGGGGGAGTGGCGGGGAGGGGGAGGGGGGAGGGAGAGGGAAGGGGCGAGGGAGGGGGAGGGAATTGATTTTCTCATACATTTTGTATTGAACTGCTATTTTAATAATTTCTCGAACTAAGAGGCCTTCCCTGAGGCGCGGTACCTACGAAGTTCGCGGGGTCAACTATTGAATATAAACACGACACGACTTAATGTATTGCATGCATGCCTATAATCTTTACCATACTGAGGTAGCGCATTAGATATCATTGTGTGGTAAACACTAGAAGGAGTACTTAACGTAGGTATAGGGGTAGTCAGAAACAAGTCCAAATCTAGGCTATCAACACAACGGTGCGCGAGATCTCAGTTCGGGGCGAACTACTAGTTATTATTATTATGTTTTGTGATCTACATGAGCTCGGCTCAGAGAAAAGCCGGTAATTATCTAGGGCACATGGGCCTAGGCCAAGTGTGCACTGGTTGTAGGTTGGGCATTGTTATTTGTTTGTAACATTTCAGAAGAGGAGTCATTTGTAAGAATTTTCTGACTATCCTACATGTATTTAGTATTATAGCTTTCTGTAGTAGAACAAAGATCTGCTTTGGTAATTCCAGCATATCCAGGGACTGGAACAGCTGGTTTGGAATAACTTACAGCTGGTTTGGAATAACTAACAGCTGGTTTGGAATAACTAACAGCTGGTTTGGAATAACTTTATTATTATTATTGATTTTCGATTCTTATCGACTCGACTCATATGAGTCGGTTGATTGATGATGAACACAGGCCAAAGCCAAGTGCACATCATGTGGGGTTGATATGAGGTTTGATGTTATTATTATTATTATTATTATGTTTGTCAATTTGAGCATCTCGGGACTATGGAGTCCCGGACCTTTGACAGGCATGCATTATTATTATTATTATTATTATTTGTACTTATGTTAAGGTTCAACATCTTGGGACTATGGAGTCCCGGACCTTTGATGGGCATGCATGGGGCCGAAGCTGAAGCGCAGCCCTTTTGACAACTTTGATTATTTGTTATTATTATTATTATTGGGGTCATAGTGCCCACTTACAATCAATAAAATGAATAATCATAGATTTTTATTAGAATTGAAATAAACCAACTCTTTGATTTTCATTAAATTAAAAATATGCAGATACCCACAACAAAATAAAAATCTTGATTTTCATTTAATTGAAAATAAACTGGATTTCCATTAAATTGAAAGTACTTACCTATGTTATGTTACAAATTGAATTTGAGACTGCACACTTCTTTTAAATAAGAGGTAGGTATTATACGTAGGTGTGTACCATACGTATGGACTTTCATTAAATTGGAGGTGACTTTCATTGAATTGGAGGTATCTAGACGTCTATTTAATTGGATGTATGGACTTTCATTAAATTGGAGGTGACTTTCATTAAATTGGAGGTAAGGACTTTCATTAAATTGGAGGTGACTTTCATTAAATTGGAGGTAAGGACTTTCATTAAATTGGAAGTGACTTTCATTAAATTGGAGGTATGGACTTTCATTAAATTGGAGGTGACTTTCATTAAATTGGAGGTAAGAACTTTCATTAAATTGGAAGTGACTTTCATTAAATTGGAGGTATGGACTTTCATTAAATTGGAGGTGACTTTCATTAAATTGGAGGTATTGACTTTCATTAAATTGGAGGTGACTTTCATTAAATTGGAGGTATGGACTGTCCGTGGCACCGATGTTGTACAGGTGTTTGTTGAGGGGACAGTGACCTGTCAGGGTCCTGTGATTATTTTGAGGTATTTCCTTTGTAGGTTCATCAGGCGACGTGTCAGTCGTGGTGTGGCTGCTGGTATCGCTGCTCTGGACTGTCTGCAGTCCGTCCACCGATCATTGTGAAGGTTTTAGGTGATTTTCCGTATCTAGGTGTGTAGCTGGGAGAATGGCAGAGAAAGGATTGGAGCTGGGCTTTCCATTTGTGTTTCTGGGCGTCGATTCCGGTACGGAACTTTTTATCAACTTCAACCAAAACCTCAACTAAAGCGACTGTTTCCATGACTACTAATAACAAACGACTCAGTTGTGGTGAGGTTTTGAACTTTGGCAGTACAAATTTTTGAAAAGCTATTCTACTATTTCACCAAATGGCTGACATTTAAGAGTTCGAACCAAAACCAAAGCGGTTGTCATTTAATAGAATACAGGCCCTGAGCCCTTTCTGACTAGTCATCTGCGGCGTCGTTTCCCAGTGATCCACTGTGTCCCTTGATTCGTTGCCGAGTTACCCTGTTCCTTGCGGCGATACTCTCAAGGGCAAGGTGACATTTGTATATGAGCTTGAAGTTGCAAGTTTGGCTCTCCAGTGCTCTGAGGGTTGCTGTACTGTCGGAAAGTATTCATAGGCCGTAGTCTTCTATCCCTCTCCGCTTGACAGCAGTGGCAGTTGCGGTTATGGCCACACATTCGCATTGGGTAATGGAACTGTGTGAGCTTAGTGTACTCCGGCGCCGGTTCTCTGGTTTGTTTCGATCTGTCAGTATAGACCTGAACTTAGTTGTTTCCTGAGTTCCTGACTGATGTCTTTGGTTTTATGTATCAGTAGTTTTTAGAGATGTTGATTATCTGGGAATCTTATCACAGTCACACGGGGCGCATATAAGCGGTTCGTGTGATATGGATTTGTCTAGGATACATGCATGAGAGCTCCCGGTGTTCTTCCATAGGTTCAGATGTGAGTCTGATCGACCAGTGTCGCTTCCTGCGGGGCTAGCATATACAGCGAAGACAACGATTTTCTCTAGACCTAAATGTCAAAAATGTGTCAAAAATGACATTTAGGTGTAGAGAGTAGAGACCTCTCTTCAGTCCCGAGCATGGCGATTGAAAGAATGAGCGGATGGAAACTTCTCCATTCTACCCTAGAGACGAGTCTACAGATGCGAGCATGGCGTTCAATTTTATCTGATTTTGACATTTGAGAATAGAAGGAAGTCTTCCAAAATTGTCCACACCTCCTGTGACCTAGACAAGCTTTTTTCCATGCCTTTTTTACATTTTATAATAATAAAAAACGAAGATAGCATGAACGGGGCTCGTAATTGGTACCGTTACCACTATGAGGAGAAGGTCCACCGAAAAGACAAAAGTAATTCGGTGCGGGAGCTCTTTACCTGACGAGGAGTTTCGCCGAACCTTTTTATAACTAAAAATGTGCACTATGTAGGTATTTGTGCCAGGAGATGCAGGAGGATATCACACCTCGCACATCACAAGGTTTTCCGTGCTTGTGAAAGTAGATAAGTAGGTAACCTCGAAATAGTATTGTATTGAGAATTAGTACCTAACTAGCTTATGCCCGCGGCTTCGCTCGCGTGGTACCCTGATAAAAAGTAGCCTATGTCCTTTTCCCGGTCATTATCTATATGTATTTTAAATTTCAGCCAAATCGTTCAGTGGTTGTCGAGTTATACCTAGAGGAAAAAACATCCATCCAAACTTTCGCATTTATAATATTAGTAGGTATTGATGTTCTCTGCTCCATAATAGTGGGTGCACACATACGTATAGTTCGGCCGACGGATCTAGGCGTTCGTGAAGTCAGGCTTTTAGCTGCGCAGTAGAAAATTTTGTATGAAAAAGTTGCACTGCGCATCGAAACGGCTAACTTCACGAACGCCGAGATCCGTTGGCCCTACTGTACATGCTGATCGATGCAAGTCTCATCAAACAAAGCTGTTCAAAACATTCCATTTTGGTTGGCTTCGAGCATTTGTCTTGAGACTTGCATGGTACACACGTTCGTACTTGCTCGAGATCGGTCAAGTTATATCGAGCATGTACGTACATGTACCCACCATAAAGGTTGCTTGTTTGCTCACCCATCAGGACCAGAAAGTACTCTCTCTCTCTCAAGCCAGGACGAAAAGACAGAACAGTAAGAGAGTACTTCGGTTAAAGTATCTATGAAAATTGATTATTCTTTAAAAATATAAACATAATGATATACTTACACCTACTAACTTAGTTTCTTGTATTGTATGCGTCTGGGTGTGATTAGATTATGCATGCACGACAGTGAAAAGCAGTTAGTTTTTTAATTTTTTTTATTGTAACCTAAACTTGAGGCCTGTATGTATACCCAGGGGTGAAGTTGGGCTGTTTATGATGATGATGAATCAAAATTTCCTCTCGTCTCTGTGATATTTTCACAATCTGTAACAAGGAATAAATTAAAATTAAGTAGGTAGGTACCTATTTATTTTTCAGGAGTCTGGAATGACTGACTTGAAGATAGTTCACACAAAACAAGAACTGTATGCCTGCATGATGAATACCTACCGAAGCACCTTCAAAATTAATAAATTATTATAATTTTTACCTTTCCATTTGACTTCTCATTTCTATCATTCCCAAGCTATTTTTCTTAGCAAGGTTGTAGTTAATTTTCTGAAACAAGATACATGTAATATATTAGCCACAAGCTGCCATGAGAATGCCAGCCATGAGTACATAACATGGCTTTGATTCAAAGGGTTAGTCAATTATTTATTTATAAACTTGAAAACCTCTTTCTAAGGCGTTAATATACCTACTGAGATCAATTTAAAATTAGTAAGTAGGTAGGTACTACAAAACAGAAATATAAGGACTATTTACATGCAACAACCTTCGGCAACAACACAATAATAAAAATCAAATTAATAATAAAGGGTTAAGTAGGTAATGTAAACTAATCATCATACAGCCTTAGGTCCTAACCCAGCTAATAAATTAAGTTACTTCTACCACCCACCTTCTCATCGGAAAAAGAATTCACTTTATTTGTCGAATAAGTCTGTGTATGTTTTCAATATAATAAAACATCTCTTCGCTAAGACGTGCACGGCGCGACCATCCTCAAAACCATTTGGGCCATTTTCGATCCTTGAATAAGCTTGAATCTTAGTAGTACAATTATTGTTGACTTTTTTCTAGACGTATTATACTAACGGACGCCCGCGGCTTCGCCCGCGTGGACTACGACTTTTTTATCCCACGGGAAACATGCCTTTTTTCGGGATAAGAAAAAGCCTATGTCACTCTCCAGCCCTCCAACTATCTCCACACAAAAAATCACGTCAATCCGTCGCTCTGTTTTAACGTGAATGCAGGACAAATAGAAAAACAAACAAACACACTTTCACATTTATAATATGGGTATGAATACATCTATACATTATCACTAAAAAAAAATGACAGATGCCTTGATGACAATGACAAACGCGACAAGCCGTCAACTGCGTCAAAAAAAACGTTCCGTTTTACAGAATAAGTACCAATATATACAAGTCTGTCTATATATACAACTATGGTTTGCGAGTAATGAAACGTAAAAAACTAACGAATTCGTTCATTTTTATTGTATCTGTGGTTTCGTTCCCGTTGCTATGGAAAGAGCTTGTCTAGGCAAAAACTAATCTCTAGGCTTGTGTTCTGTAAACGCCATGCTCGCGTGGAGGACAAAATTGGAAGACAAGAAACTGTGTTGTCTAGTCTAGTGTGGAGTAGAGAACAAACGCCATGCTTGGCCTGCTGGTGTACGTAGGAGTCTAGTGGGACGAGGCCCAAGATTATCTCCATGACATAGCTGTCGGTGTTGTTCTCATGCAACCCGTTATTGCAGAGCATGCCAGTCTTTGAAAGCGTTGTAGTTTGGTAATTGCAGTGTTGAGTTTAGTCTTTTCCACCGAACAATAGCACCATATGTCACTTTTGGTCTTACTATGGCTGTGTATAGCCATATGGTTATTTTGGTGTTAACTCCCACAATTTCCCAAGTATTCTGCTGCATTGAAAGAAGAAAGTGCATGCTCTCTATATTTTGTGGTCAAGATGCTTATTCCAAGCAATATTCTGTCCAGTATGACTCCGAGATACTTGACTTCGTTGGTTAATTTGAGCTCAGTACCTATTGGGAAGTTTGGGGGGTCTTATATTGCTAAGTTTATCTTGTGTAAACATTATGAGTTCTGTTTTGGTTGAGTTGACTGATATACCGTGGCTAGTGCCCCAGGTTTCCACCATTTTTGAAGGCTGTTTTCATCGTGTCACACAGTGTACTCTCGAAGCATCCAGTCGCTAGGATGGCGAGATCGTCTGCATAGCCTCCGGTGACGAGCCCGCGACCATTTAGTTTGCGGATAAGTCGTCAACTACTATGTTCGAGAGAAGGGGTGAGAGGACGCCGCCCTGGGGGCAGCTCTTGCTACAATTCCTCTGGTCGTTTTGTAACTGTTAGCTGAATCGCTCTGTATGTTGTTTATCCATTCTGCTAGCGTCGGCGCGATCCCGTATCTTTCCAGTGCTAGGTTTATACTGGTGAATGTCGTTTTATCAAAAGTGCTTTCTATGTCCATGAAGGCACCTAGTGTCGATTGTTTTGCTGATCGTCCGTCTCCGATCCGGGAGACTACGCTGTGGAGAGCGGATTCTGTCAAATTTGCAGGGCTATAAGCATGCTGGTTGGGGTGAAGTAGGTTGTGTAGGAGGGTGTTACCTCTGATTTCCTGGTCACATAATCTCTCGAGGGTATTGAGAAAGACGACTTTAGACTGACTTGCCGGAATGATTTTGCTACTGCGTAGTCGCTCTTGCCTGGTTTGGGTAAAAATACTATCTTCACTTCCCTCCATTTTTTTTTTGGGTATGTTGCGATGAGCTATTCTCCTCATGTTGACAACATATTAGTAAACCCGGGAATATTCCGTCTAGTCCCGGTGATTTGAAGGGAAGAGAGCTGTTGATTGCCAGAGTACCTTTTCTCTAGAGACAAGATTTTGGGGCTACGTTCCAGTCTTGGTTGCCTGCTGCCCTGCTGCTGCCCTGTCGCAGTGCAACATCCATTTGTGGGATGCCGTTATTTGGCATCCAGGAAAGTGAGTCGCCAGCAGTAGTTCGCTGGTTTCTTCATCTGTTTTGTGTAGTTGTTATCGTACCTTTTAAGGTGTCCGATGGTACGTTCGGGATAAGGCGATAGTATGCCTTTGATTGTGAACAGGCATAAAGTACCCATGTTGAAAAATATAAATGAGACAGATAATGACACTGAAGTTAGAGATCGAGATAAGTCAAAAAAGGAAAAAGGAAAGGAATGAAGGAACTGGACAGGGACTACGAAGGAATGTGGTGTGAAAATGAAAATTAGTGGTAGAAGAGACCAATGGAAATGAGGATCAGATAAATTAAATTAAAGATAAAGATATAAATAAAGCTATACAATTAAAATTTAATGCTATATTAGAAATGATTGATTGTCTTAGTAAATAATAACTAAATGATTATCTATAGTATTGATTACATTTAAAACAAAATAAAATTTGTTAAAAAGGAAGGGATGTAGTGTTTGTACTTTGTATCTATACAATAGATATATTACATTGTCTCATGTACACCAGTTGAGGGCAACACTGAGCCGTCAATCGTCAGTCTAGCGGTAGACGCGGTGCGGGTTGGACGTGCGCGTGTGCTCGGATCTGAGTGTAGTAGTGAGCCAGTGAAGCACCGATACATTAGTGATTTCTCTTTGTGTGACAGTGATCACTACACTACATTTTTGTCACACCAAAACGATACTTTTCCCATGATACTTTTCCTACATTTTTGTCACACCAAAATGATACCTTACCACAAGCATAGCAGCGTGCGGCGAGTACCCCGTGAGTCCGTGTCTAGTGGTACGCTGGTACTTGCTATGTCCGGCTAGGTCCAGGAAGGAGACCAACTTCGCTGAAGGAAACACTGTCACACCTAAACGATACTTTTTCATACATACCGGTCACACTCTCTTGATATCTGTCAAACTCTTTTGACACACTAAAGTGATACTTTTCCTACATTTTTGTCACACCAAAACGATACTTTTCCCATGATACTTTTCCTACATTTTTGTCACACCTTTTTGTCTAACCTTACCACAAGCATAGCAGCGTGCGGCGAGTACCCCGTGAGTCCGTGTCTAGTGGTACGCTGGTACTTGCTATGTCCGGCTAGGTCCAGGAAGGAGACCAACTTCGCTGAAGGAAACACTGTCACACTTAAACGATACTTTTTCATACATACCTGTCACACTCTCTTGATATCTGTCAAACTCTTTTGACACACTAAAATTATACTTTTCCTACATTTTTGTCACACCAAAATGATACCTTACCACAAGCATAGCAGCGTGCGGCGAGCACCCCGTGAGTCCGTGTCTAGTGGTACGCTGGTACTTGCTATGTCCGGCTAGGTCCAGGAAGGAGACCAACTTCGCTGAAGAAAACACTGTCACACCTAAACGATACTTTTTCATACATACCGGTCACACTCTCTTGATATCTGTCAAACTCTTTTGACACACTAAGGTGATACTTTTCCTACATTTTTGTCACACCAAAACGATACTTTTCCCATGATACTTTTCCTACATTTTTGTCACACCTTTTTGTCTAACCTTACCACAAGCATAGCAGCGTGCGGCGAGTACCCCGTCCGTGTCTAGTGGTACGCTGGTACTTGCTATGTCCGGCTAGGTCCAGGAAGGAGACCAACTTCGCTGAAGGAAACACTGTCACACCTAAACGATACTTTTTCATACATACCTGTCACACTCTCTTGATATCTGTCAAACTCTTTTGACACACTAAAATTATACTTTTCCTACATTTTTGTCACACCAAAATGATACCTTACCACAAGCATAGCAGCGTGCGGCGAGTACCCCGTGAGTCCGTGTCTAGTGGTACGCTGGTACTTGCTATGTCCGGCTAGGTCCAGGAAGGAGACCAACTTCGCTGAAGAAAACACTGTCACACCTAAACGATACTTTTTCATACATACCGGTCACACTCTCTTGATATCTGTCAAACTCTTTTGACACACTAAAGTGATACTTTTCCTACATTTTTGTCACACATTCTTTTCCTACATTTTTGTCACACCAAAACGATACTTTTCCCATGATACTTTTCCTACATTTTTGTCACACCAAAATGATACCTTACCACAAGCATAGCAGCGTGCGGCGAGTACCCCGTGAGTCCGTGTCTAGTGGTACGCTGGTACTTCGGCTAGGTCCAGGAAGGAGACCAACTTCGCTGAAGGAAACACTGTCACACCTAAACGATAATTTTTCATACATACCTGTCACACTCTCTTGATATCTGTCAAACTCTTTTGACACACTAAAGTGATACTTTTCCTACATTTTTGTCACACATTCTTTTCCTACATTTTTGTCACACCAAAACGATACTTTTCCCATGATACTTTTCCTACATTTTTGTCACACCAAAATGATACCTTACCACAAGCATAGCAGCGTGCGGCGAGTACCCCGTGAGTCCGTGTCTAGTGGTACGCTGGTACTTGCTATGTCCGGCTAGGTCCAGGAAGGAGACCAACTTCGCTGAAGGAAACACTGTCACTCCTAAACGATACTTTTTCATACATACCGGTCACACTCACTTGACACACTAAAGTGAGTTCTTTTGACACACTAAAGTGATACTTTTCCTACATTTTTGTCACACATTCTTTTCCTACATTTTTGTCACACCAAAACGATACTTTTCCCATGATACTTTTCCTTCATTTTTGTCACACCAAAATGATACTTTTCCCATGATACTTTTCCTACATTTTTGTCACACCAAAACGATACTTTTCCCATGATACTTTTCCTACATTTTTGTCACACCAAAACGATACTTTTCCCATGATACTTTTCCTACATTTTTGTCACACCAAAACGATACTTTTCCCATGATACTTTTCCTACATTTTTGTCACACATTCTTTTCCTACATTTTTGTCACACCAAAACGATACTTTTCCCATGATACTTTTCCTACATTTTTGTCACACCAAAATGATACTTTTCCCATGATACTTTTCCTACATTTTTGTCACACATTCTTTTCCTACATTTTTGTCACACCAAAACGATACTTTTCCCATGATACTTTTCCTACATTTTTGTCACACCAAAATGATACCTTACCACAAGCATAGCAGCGTGCGGCGAGTACCCCGTGAGTCCGTGTCTAGTGGTACGCTGGTACTTGCTATGTCCGGCTAGGTCCAGGAAGGAGACCAACTTCGCTGAAGGAAACACTGTCACACCTAAACGATACTTTTTCATACATACCGGTCACACTCTCTTGATATCTGTCAAACTCTTTTGACACACTAAAGTGATACTTTTCCTACATTTTTGTCACACATTCTTTTCCTACATTTTTGTCACACCAAAACGATACTTTTCCCATGATACTTTTCCTACATTTTTGTCACACCAAAATGATACTTTTCCCATGATACTTTTCCTACATTTTTGTCACACCAAAATGATACCTTACCACAAGCATAGCAGCGTGCGGCGAGTACCCCGTGAGTCCGTGTCTAGTGGTACGCTGGTACTTGCTATGTCCGGCTAGGTCCAGGAAGGAGACCAACTTCGCTGAAGGAAACACTGTCACACCTAAACGATACTTTTTCATACATACCGGTCACACTCTCTTGATATCTGTCAAACTCTTTTGACACACTAAAGTGATACTTTTCCTACATTTTTGTCACACATTCTTTTCCTACATTTTTGTCACACCAAAACGATACTTTTCCCATGATACTTTTCCTACATTTTTGTCACACCAAAATGATACCTTACCACAAGCATAGCAGCGTGCGGCGAGTACCCCGTGAGTCCGTGTCTAGTGGTACGCTGGTACTTGCTATGTCCGGCTAGGTCCAGGAAGGAGACCAACTTCGCTGAAGGAAACACTGTCACACCTAAACGATAATTTTTCATACATACCTGTCACACTCTCTTGATATCTGTCAAACTCTTTTGACACACTAAAGTGATACTTTTCCTACATTTTTGTCACACATTCTTTTCCTACATTTTTGTCACACCAAAACGATACTTTTCCCATGATACTTTTCCTACATTTTTGTCACACCAAAATGATACTTTTCCCATGATACTTTTCCTACATTTTTGTCACACCAAAACGATACTTTTCCCATGATACTTTTCCTACATTTTTGTCACACCAAAACGATACTTTTCCCATGATACTTTTCCTACATTTTTGTCACACCAAAATGATACCTTACCACAAGCATAGCAGCGTGCGGCGAGTACCCCGTGAGTCCGTGTCTAGTGGTACGCTGGTACTTGCTATGTCCGGCTAGGTCCAGGAAGGAGACCAACTTCGCTGAAGGAAACACTGTCACACCTAAACGATACTTTTTCATACATACCGGTCACACTCTCTTGATATCTGTCAAACTCTTTTGACACACTAAAGTGATACTTTTCCTACATTTTTGTCACACATTCTTTTCCTACATTTTTGTCACACATTCTTTTCCTACATTTTTGTCACACCAAAACGATACTTTTCCCATGATACTTTTCCTACATTTTTGTCACACCAAAATGATACCTTACCACAAGCATAGCAGCGTGCGGCGAGTACCCCGTGAGTCCGTGTCTAGTGGTACGCTGGTACTTGCTATGTCCGGCTAGGTCCAGGAAGGAGACCAACTTCGCTGAAGGAAACACTGTCACACCTAAACGATAATTTTTCATACATACCTGTCACACTCTCTTGATATCTGTCAAACTCTTTTGACACACTAAAGTGATACTTTTCCTACATTTTTGTCACACATTCTTTTCCTACATTTTTGTCACACCAAAACGATACTTTTCCCATGATACTTTTCCTACATTTTTGTCACACCAAAATGATACTTTTCCCATGATACTTTTCCTACATTTTTGTCACACCAAAACGATACTTTTCCCATGATACTTTTCCTACATTTTTGTCACACCAAAACGATACTTTTCCCATGATACTTTTCCTACATTTTTGTCACACCAAAACGATACTTTTCCCATGATACTTTTCCTACATTTTTGTCACACATTCTTTTCCTACATTTTTGTCACACCAAAACGATACTTTTCCCATGATACTTTTCCTACATTTTTGTCACACCAAAATGATACTTTTCCCATGATACTTTTCCTACATTTTTGTCACACATTCTTTTCCTACATTTTTGTCACACCAAAACGATACTTTTCCCATGATACTTTTCCTACATTTTTGTCACACCAAAATGATACCTTACCACAAGCATAGCAGCGTGCGGCGAGTACCCCGTGAGTCCGTGTCTAGTGGTACGCTGGTACTTGCTATGTCCGGCTAGGTCCAGGAAGGAGACCAACTTCGCTGAAGGAAACACTGTCACACCTAAACGATACTTTTTCATACATACCTGTCACACTCTCTTGATATCTGTCAAACTCTTTTGACACACTAAAGTGATACTTTTCCTACATTTTTGTCACACATTCTTTTCCTACATTTTTGTCACACCAAAACGATACTTTTCCCATGATACTTTTCCTACATTTTTGTCACACCAAAATGATACCTTACCACAAGCATAGCAGCGTGCGGCGAGTACCCCGTGAGTCCGTGTCTAGTGGTACGCTGGTACTTGCTATGTCCGGCTAGGTCCAGGAAGGAGACCAACTTCGCTGAAGGAAACACTGTCACACCTAAACGATAATTTTTCATACATACCTGTCACACTCTCTTGATATCTGTCAAACTCTTTTGACACACTAAAGTGATACTTTTCCTACATTTTTGTCACACATTCTTTTCCTACATTTTTGTCACACCAAAACGATACTTTTCCCATGATACTTTTCCTACATTTTTGTCACACCAAAATGATACTTTTCCCATGATACTTTTCCTACATTTTTGTCACACCAAAACGATACTTTTCCCATGATACTTTTCCTACATTTTTGTCACACCAAAATGATACTTTTCCCATGATACTTTTCCTACATTTTTGTCACACCAAAACGATACTTTTCCCATGATACTTTTCCTACATTTTTGTCACACCAAAATGATACCTTACCAAAAGCATAGCAGCGTGCGGCGAGTACCCCGTGAGTCCGTGTCTAGTGGTACGCTGGTACTTGCTATGTCCGGCTAGGTCCAGGAAGGAGACCAACTTCGCTGAAGGAAACACTGTCACACCTAAACGATACTTTTTCATACATACCGGTCACACTCTCTTGATATCTGTCAAACTCTTTTGACACACTAAAGTGATACTTTTCCTACATTTTTGTCACACATTCTTTTCCTACATTTTTGTCACACCAAAACGATACTTTTCCCATGATACTTTTCCTTCATTTTTGTCACACCAAAATGATACTTTTCCCATGATACTTTTCCTACATTTTTGTCACACCAAAACGATACTTTTCCCATGATACTTTTCCTACATTTTTGTCACACCAAAACGATACTTTTCCCATGATACTTTTCCTACATTTTTGTCACACCAAAACGATACTTTTCCCATGATACTTTTCCTACATTTTTGTCACACATTCTTTTCCTACATTTTTGTCACACCAAAACGATACTTTTCCCATGATACTTTTCCTACATTTTTGTCACACCAAAATGATACTTTTCCCATGATACTTTTCCTACATTTTTGTCACACATTCTTTTCCTACATTTTTGTCACACCAAAACGATACTTTTCCCATGATACTTTTCCTACATTTTTGTCACACCAAAATGATACCTTACCACAAGCATAGCAGCGTGCGGCGAGTACCCCGTGAGTCCGTGTCTAGTGGTACGCTGGTACTTGCTATGTCCGGCTAGGTCCAGGAAGGAGACCAACTTCGCTGAAGGAAACACTGTCACACCTAAACGATAATTTTTCATACATACCTGTCACACTCTCTTGATATCTGTCAAACTCTTTTGACACACTAAAGTGATACTTTTCCTACATTTTTGTCACACATTCTTTTCCTACATTTTTGTCACACCAAAACGATACTTTTCCCATGATACTTTTCCTTCATTTTTGTCACACCAAAATGATACTTTTCCCATGATACTTTTCCTACATTTTTGTCACACCAAAACGATACTTTTCCCATGATACTTTTCCTACATTTTTGTCACACCAAAACGATACTTTTCCCATGATACTTTTCCTACATTTTTGTCACACCAAAACGATACTTTTCCCATGATACTTTTCCTACATTTTTGTCACACCAAAATGATACTTTTCCCATGATACTTTTCCTACATTTTTGTCACACATTCTTTTCCTACATTTTTGTCACACCAAAACGATACTTTTCCCATGATACTTTTCCTACATTTTTGTCACACCAAAATGATACCTTACCACAAGCATAGCAGCGTGCGGCGAGTACCCCGTGAGTCCGTGTCTAGTGGTACGCTGGTACTTGCTATGTCCGGCTAGGTCCAGGAAGGAGACCAACTTCGCTGAAGGAAACACTGTCACACCTAAACGATACTTTTTCATACATACCGGTCACACTCTCTTGATATCTGTCAAACTCTTTTGACACACTAAAGTGATACTTTTCCTACATTTTTGTCACACATTCTTTTCCTACATTTTTGTCACACCAAAACGATACTTTTCCCATGATACTTTTCCTTCATTTTTGTCACACCAAAATGATACTTTTCCCATGATACTTTTCCTACATTTTTGTCACACCAAAACGATACTTTTCCCATGATACTTTTCCTACATTTTTGTCACACCAAAACGATACTTTTCCCATGATACTTTTCCTACATTTTTGTCACACCAAAACGATACTTTTCCCATGATACTTTTCCTACATTTTTGTCACACCAAAACGATACTTTTCCCATGATACTTTTCCTACATTTTTGTCACACCAAAATGATACTTTTCCCATGATACTTTTCCTACATTTTTGTCACACATTCTTTTCCTACATTTTTGTCACACCAAAACGATACTTTTCCCATGATACTTTTCCTACATTTTTGTCACACCAAAATGATACCTTACCACAAGCATAGCAGCGTGCGGCGAGTACCCCGTGAGTCCGTGTCTAGTGGTACGCTGGTACTTGCTATGTCCGGCTAGGTCCAGGAAGGAGACCAACTTCGCTGAAGGAAACACTGTCACACCTAAACGATACTTTTTCATACATACCGGTCACACTCTCTTGATATCTGTCAAACTCTTTTGACACACTAAAGTGATACTTTTCCTACATTTTTGTCACACATTCTTTTCCTACATTTTTGTCACACCAAAACGATACTTTTCCCATGATACTTTTCCTACATTTTTGTCACACCAAAATGATACTTTTCCCATGATACTTTTCCTACATTTTTGTCACACCAAAATGATACCTTACCACAAGCATAGCAGCTTGCGGCGAGTACCCCGTGAGTCCGTGTCTAGTGGTACGCTGGTACTTGCTATGTCCGGCTAGGTCCAGGAAGGAGACCAACTTCGCTGAAGGAAACACTGTCACACCTAAACGATACTTTTTCATACATACCTGTCACACTCTCTTGATATCTGTCAAACTCTTTTGACACACTAAAGTGATACTTTTCCTACATTTTTGTCACACATTCTTTTCCTACATTTTTGTCACACCAAAACGATACTTTTCCCATGATACTTTTCCTACATTTTTGTCACACCAAAATGATACCTTACCACAAGCATAGCAGCGTGCGGCGAGTACCCCGTGAGTCCGTGTCTAGTGGTACGCTGGTACTTGCTATGTCCGGCTAGGTCCAGGAAGGAGACCAACTTCGCTGAAGGAAACACTGTCACACCTAAACGATACTTTTTCATACATACCGGTCACACTCTCTTGATATCTGTCAAACTCTTTTGACACACTAAAGTGATACTTTTCCTACATTTTTGTCACACATTCTTTTCCTACATTTTTGTCACACCAAAACGATACTTTTCCCATGATACTTTTCCTACATTTTAGTCACACCAAAATGATACTTTTCCCATGATACTTTTCCTACATTTTTGTCACACCAAAATGATACTTTTCCCATGATACTTTTCCTACATTTTTGTCACACCAAAATGATACTTTTCCCATGATACTTTTCCTACATTTTTGTCACACCAAAACGATACTTTTCCCATGATACTTTTCCTACATTTTTGTCACACCAAAATGATACCTTACCACAAGCATAGCAGCGTGCGGCGAGTACCCCGTGAGTCCGTATCTAGTGGTACGCTGGTACTTGCTATGTCCGGCTAGGTCCAGGAAGGAGACCAACTTCGCTGAAGGAAACACTGTCACACCTAAACGATACTTTTTCATACATACCGGTCACACTCTCTTGATATCTGTCAAACTCTTTTGACACACTAAAGTGATACTTTTCCTACATTTTTGTCACACATTCTTTTCCTACATTTTTGTCACACCAAAACGATACTTTTCCCATGATACTTTTCCTACATTTTTGTCACACCAAAACGATACTTTTCCCATGATACTTTTCCTACATTTTTGTCACACCAAAATGATACTTTTCCCATGATACTTTTCCTACATTTTTGTCACACCAAAATGATACTTTTCCCATGATACTTTTCCCATGATACTTTTCCTACATTTTTGTCACACCAAAACGATACTTTTCCCATGATACTTTTCCTACATTTTTGTCACACCAAAATTATACCTTACCACAAGCATAGCAGCGTGCGGCGAGTACCCCGTGAGTCCGTGTCTAGTGGTACGCTGGTACTTGCTATGTCCGGCTAGGTCCAGGAAGGAGACCAACTTCGCTGAAGGAAACACTGTCACACCTAAACGATACTTTTTCATACATACCGGTCACACTCTCTTGATATCTGTCAAACTCTTTTTAACCGACTTCGAAAAAAGGAGGAGGTTCTCAGTTCGTCGGAATCTTTTTTTTTTTTTTTGTGCTTTTTTTTTTTATGTATGTTCACCGATTACTCGAAGACGCCTCGACCGATTTCAAAAATTCTTTTTTTGTTTGAAAGGGTACACTTTCCAATTGGTCCTTTTGGTCATCAGGTCAGGATCTGATGATGGGATCTTGGAGAAATCGAGGTAACTCTTCAAATTTTATAGGCACACTTGAAGCGATTAGGGTGTTTTTTAAAAGCTTTATAGGTTATCGGTGACAATGCAATATTATGGTAACATTGAGCTGATCTAATGATGGAGTCAGGAGCTGTTCAACGGAACTCCTCAGTAAATAGGCCGATTGAGTTGAAACTCGGCACGTATGTCAAGTTTCAACTAGAATGTAATAATATGGTCACAACGAGCTGATCTGGGGATGGAGTCAGGAGCTGTTCAACAGAACTCCTCAGTAAATAGTCTGATTGAGTTGAAACTTGGAACTCAGCATGTCGGTTAAGTTCCGACTATAATGTAATAATATGGTGATAGCTAGCTGATCTGATGATGGAGTCAGGACCTGTCCAATGGAACTTCTCAGGGAATAACAGTGGAACATCTATGTTTGGGCTCATTTTAATTAGCTCACCCTTAGCCTTACCCAATAACAGTTTGTATTGAAGTCGGTTTTTTAAAATTTTTAATTTAGCCACTTGTGACACACTAAAGTGATACTTTTCCTACATTTTTGTCACACATTCTTTTCCTACATTTTTGTCACACATTCTTTTCCTACATTTTTGTCACACCAAAACGATACTTTTCCCATGATACTTTTCCTACATTTTTGTCACACCAAAATGATACCTTACCACAAGCATAGCAGCGTGCGGCGAGTACCCCGTGAGTCCGTGTCTAGTGGTACGCTGGTACTTGCTATGTCCGGCTAGGTCCAGGAAGGAGACCAACTTCGCTGAAGGAAACACTGTCACACCTAAACGATAATTTTTCATACATACCTGTCACACTCTCTTGATATCTGTCAAACTCTTTTGACACACTAAAGTGATACTTTTCCTACATTTTTGTCACACATTCTTTTCCTACATTTTTGTCACACCAAAACGATACTTTTCCCATGATACTTTTCCTACATTTTTGTCACACCAAAATGATACTTTTCCCATGATACTTTTCCTACATTTTTGTCACACCAAAACGATACTTTTCCCATGATACTTTTCCTACATTTTTGTCACACCAAAACGATACTTTTCCCATGATACTTTTCCTACATTTTTGTCACACCAAAATTATACCTTACCACAAGCATAGCAGCGTGCGGCGAGTACCCCGTGAGTCCGTGTCTAGTGGTACGCTGGTACTTGCTATGTCCGGCTAGGTCCAGGAAGGAGACCAACTTCGCTGAAGGAAACACTGTCACACCTAAACGATACTTTTTCATACATACCGGTCACACTCTCTTGATATCTGTCAAACTCTTTTGATACACTAAAGTGATACTTTTCCTACATTTTTGTCACACATTCTTTTCCTACATTTTTGTCACACCAAAACGATACTTTTCCCATGATACTTTTCCTACATTTTTGTCACACCAAAATGATACTTTTCCCATGATACTTTTCCTACATTTTTGTCACACCAAAATGATACTTTTCCCATGATACTTTTCCTACATTTTTGTCACACCAAAATGATACTTTTCCCATGATACTTTTCCTACATTTTTGTCACACCAAAACGATACTTTTCCCATGATACTTTTCCTACATTTTTGTCACACCAAAATTATACCTTACCACAAGCATAGCAGCGTGCGGCGAGTACCCCGTGAGTCCGTGTCTAGTGGTACGCTGGTACTTGCTATGTCCGGCTAGGTCCAGGAAGGAGACCAACTTCGCTGAAGGAAACACTGTCACACCTAAACGATACTTTTTCATACATACCGGTCACACTCTCTTGTTATCTGTCAAACTCTTTTGACACACTAAAGTGATACTTTTCCTACATTTTTGTCACACCAAAACGATACTTTTCCCATGATACTTTTCCTACATTTTTGTCACACCAAAATGATACCTTACCACAAGCATAGCAGCGTGCGGCGAGTACCCCGTGAGTCCGTGTCTAGTGGTACGCTGGTACTTGCTATGTCCGGCTAGGTCCAGGAAGGAGACCAACTTCGCTGAAGGAAACACTGTCACACCTAAACGATAATTTTTCATACATACCTGTCACACTCTCTTGATATCTGTCAAACTCTTTTGACACACTAAAGTGATACTTTTCCTACATTTTTGTCACACATTCTTTTCCTACATTTTTGTCACACCAAAACGATACTTTTCCCATGATACTTTTCCTACATTTTTGTCACACCAAAATGATACTTTTCCCATGATACTTTTCCTACATTTTTGTCACACCAAAATGATACTTTTCCCATGATACTTTTCCTACATTTTTGTCACACCAAAATGATACTTTTCCCATGATACTTTTCCTACATTTTTGTCACACCAAAACGATACTTTTCCCATGATACTTTTCCTACATTTTTGTCACACCAAAATTATACCTTACCACAAGCATAGCAGCGTGCGGCGAGTACCCCGTGAGTCCGTGTCTAGTGGTACGCTGGTACTTGCTATGTCCGGCTAGGTCCAGGAAGGAGACCAACTTCGCTGAAGGAAACACTGTCACACCTAAACGATACTTTTTCATACATACCGGTCACACTCTCTTGTTATCTGTCAAACTCTTTTGACACACTAAAGTGATACTTTTCCTACATTTTTGTCACACATTCTTTTCCTACATTTTTGTCACACCAAAACGATACTTTTCCCATGATACTTTTCCTACATTTTTGTCACACCAAAATGATACCTTACCACAAGCATAGCAGCGTGCGGCGAGTACCCCGTGAGTCCGTGTCTAGTGGTACGCTGGTACTTGCTATGTCCGGCTAGGTCCAGGAAGGAGACCAACTTCGCTGAAGGAAACACTGTCACACCTAAACGATAATTTTTCATACATACCTGTCACACTCTCTTGATATCTGTCAAACTCTTTTGACACACTAAAGTGATACTTTTCCTACATTTTTGTCACACATTCTTTTCCTACATTTTTGTCACACCAAAACGATACTTTTCCCATGATACTTTTCCTACATTTTTGTCACACCAAAATGATACTTTTCCCATGATACTTTTCCTACATTTTTGTCACACCAAAACGATACTTTTCCCATGATACTTTTCCTACATTTTTGTCACACCAAAATGATACTTTTCCCATGATACTTTTCCTACATTTTTGTCACACCAAAACGATACTTTTCCCATGATACTTTTCCTACATTTTCGTCACACCAAAATGATACCTTACCACAAGCATAGCAGCGTGCGGCGAGTACCCCGTGAGTCCGTGTCTAGTGGTACGCTGGTACTTGCTATGTCCGGCTAGGTCCAGGAAGGAGACCAACTTCGCTGAAGGAAACACTGTCACACCTAAACGATACTTTTTCATACATACCTGTCACACTCTCTTGATATCTGTCAAACTCTTTTGACACACTAAAGTGATACTTTTCCTACATTTTTGTCACACATTCTTTTCCTACATTTTCGTCACACCAAAACGATACTTTTCCCATGATACTTTTCCTTCATTTTTGTCACACCAAAATGATACTTTTCCCATGATACTTTTCCTACATTTTTGTCACACCAAAACGATACTTTTCCCATGATACTTTTCCTACATTTTTGTCACACCAAAACGATACTTTTCCCATGATACTTTTCCTACATTTTTGTCACACATTCTTTTCCTACATTTTTGTCACACCAAAACGATACTTTTCCCATGATACTTTTCCTACATTTTTGTCACACCAAAATGATACTTTTCCCATGATACTTTTCCTACATTTTTGTCACACCAAAACGATACTTTTCCCATGATACTTTTCCTACATTTTTGTCACACCAAAATGATACTTTTCCCATGATACTTTTCCTACATTTTTGTCACACCAAAATGATACCTTACCACAAGCATAGCAGCGTGCGGCGAGTACCCCGTGAGTCCGTGTCTAGTGGTACGCTGGTACTTGCTATGTCCGGCTAGGTCCAGGAAGGAGACCAACTTCGCTGAAGGAAACACTGTCACACCTAAACGATACTTTTTCATACATACCTGTCACACTCTCTTGATATCTGTCAACTCTTTTGACACACTTAAGTGATACTTTTCCTACATTTTTGTCACACATTCTTTTCCTACATTTTTGTCACACCAAAACGATACTTTTCCCATGATACTTTTCCTACATTTTTGTCACACCAAAATGATACCTTACCACAAGCATAGCAGCGTGCGGCGAGTACCCCGTGAGTCCGTGTCTAGTGGTTCGCTGGTACTTGCTATGTCCGGCTAAGTCAAGGAAGGAGACCAGCTTGGCTGAACGTTCCCCGATCCGCTCTGCTGTCATTAGTTCGGAACAGCCGTAGTTTACCACGTTACCCTGAAACGAGGTGTTATGAATTTGATTAGGTAAAAAAAACTAATTATTCATGAGTAAGTTAGTAACTTTTTTTTATTCATACGAAAACAATGACATGGGCTGGGCGTATTGGCCTACCCCCGCGGCAACATACATTTTTTCATGGAATGGAATGGAATGTTATGGAATAGAATGGAACAGAATGGAATAGAATGGAACAGAATGGAATAGAATGGAACAGAATGGAATAGAATGGAATAGAATATAATAAAGTCAAGCCTAAATAAATAAATAAAAGCCTACTACTCCATCTCAACATTGTCCCAGGTACAGTGTCCCGTTAAGTGTAGGCAAAGATTGCCTCCTGACACTGTATAAATCATCACAATCATCTATTAAAGATGTCAAGACCTAGTAAAGATGTAATAAAGTGTATTTTGTGATGTGCACCTTAAATTGGTTACGTATTTATGTCACGAAAATTACAAGACAGATTTTTGAAATCCATAGGAACGTTTGACAGATTTTTGATTTCTTTTTTTTCATAATACAGGAATTCGAATTCCATAAATTCTTAAGCCAGATTTTCATTTGTTTTTTTTTTACAAGACAGAAATACAAAATACATCTAAACATTTTCCAGAAATTTTAACATCCAGATAATTCACTTTACCGCATGTTTGTTTTCCATATAATTTGTTTTCCATATATTTTGTGATCCCGAAAAATCATGGTTCAGGAAAGACCTATTACAAAATTATGTATTCAATCTTTCTAGTAATAATTCAGAGCGTTATAAATACTAGGTACCATAAAATTAAATGACCGATGTCCATTATGTAGCTTGAAGTACTGTAGGTAGATATCTATTAAATATTGTACCTAGTTACTTTTTTTTTATTACCTTTAACATTTCCTAACTAATTTCGTGCTAGATGGTTAAGTAACCTCACCAAACACTTTTGGCAAATTATCAAAGTTTAACCTGAATCTTTCATCCATTTCGAATTTGTGACGGCTCCGGCGCTTCGGGAAGTGCAGCCCCTCCGCCCTTGCGTAACAAAACGCGGCATCAGCACGAGCCTTTGCAGCTTCGGCTGTTTGGTCGCCACCTTCGGCGGCGACCAGCCTCAGCCGCTCCAGCTCGTGCTGGTGCCGCGTTTTGTCACAGCGGGCGGGGGCTGCATCTCCCTTCGCGCCTCCGAGTTCATAAAAACACTCTAGGGTAGGACAGACAAGACTACGTGGAAGTCGGGGTGGGCAGATTCGGTTCTGAGACCGATAATAACCTAAAAACGTTTCGGGTAAAAATTTAGTATTAAGAAGCAGGATTTTGGGGGGGTGGGGGGTAGGAGGGGGGAGAGGAGGTTCCCCCTCCCCCCTGGTACCACTCCCATTACAAGGTAACGCACCGTTCTGGATATAATCAAATTATTGTTTTCAAATACAAACTGGTAAAAATTGGTAAAAATTTAGTATTTGGTACCTAACAGTATTTCGGGGGGAAGATCCCCCGCCCCCCTGGTACCACTCCCATTACAAGGTAACGCACCGTTCTTGAGAAAATTAAATTATTGTAACCTAACCAAACCTTTTTTTTTTTTTTTTTAGAAAGGGTTGCTTCGCTTGCTTTTTTATATACAAACCTAACCTAACCTACAGGATGCCCTGTGTCGGATCTGATTTAGTTTCTCATTTAGATGTTATGGGGGTTTATGCGAGCAGATTTTGTGGGTGGGCTCGCTTCGCTCGCTTTTTTATATACAAATCTAACCTAACCTACAGGATTCTCTGTGTCGGATCTGATTTAGTTTCTCTTTTAGATGTTATGGGGGTTTGTGCGACCAGATTTTGTGGGTGGGCTCGCTTCGCTCGCTTTTTTATATACAAACCTAACCTAACCTACAGGATGCCCTGTGTCGGATCTGATTTAGTTTCTCATTTAGATGTTATGGGGGTTTATGCAAGCAGATTTTATGGGTGGGCTCGCTTCGCTCGCTTTTTTATATACAAACCTAACCTAACCTACAGGATTCCCTGTGTCGGATCTGATTTAGTTTCTCTTTTAGATGTTATGGGGGTTTGTGCGACCAGATTTTGTGGGTGGGCTCGCTTCGCTCGCTTTTTTATATACAAACCTAACCTAACCTACAGGATGCCCTGTGTCGGATCTGATTTAGTTTCTCATTTAGATGTTATGGGGGTTTATGCAAGCAGATTTTGTGGGTGGGCTCGCTTCGCTCGCTTTTTTATATACAAACCTAACCTAACCTACAGGATTCCCTGTGTCGGATCTGATTTAGTTTCTCTTTTAGATGTTATGGGGGTTTGTGCGACCAGATTTTGTAGGTGGGCTCGCTTCGCTCGCTTTTTTATATACAAACCTAACCTAACCTACAGGATGCCCTGTGTCGGATCTGATTTAGTTTCTCATTTAGATGTTATGGGGGTTTATGCGAGCAGATTTTGTGGGTGGGCTCGCTTCGCTCGCTTTTTTATATACAAACCTAACCTAACCTACAGGATTCCCTGTGTCGGATCTGATTTAGTTTCTCTTTTAGATGTTATGGGGGTTTGTGCGACCAGATTTTGTGGGTGGGCTCGCTTCGCTCGCTTTTTTATATACAAACCTAACCTAACCTACAGGGTGCTCCGTGTCGGATCTGATTTAGTTTCTCTTTTAGATGTTATGGGGGTTTGTGCGACCAGATTTTGTGGGTGGGCTCACTTTGCTCGCTTTTTTATATACAAACCTAACCTAACCTACAAGGTGCCCCGTGTCGGATCTGATTTAGTTTCTCTTTTAGATGTTATGAGAGTTTATGCGACCAGATTTTGTGGGTGGGCTCGCTTCGTTCGCTTTTTTATAAACAAACCTAACCTAACCTACAGGGTGCCCCGTGTCGGTTGCCCCGTGTAGGTTAGGTTACATAAAAAAAAAAAGGTTAGGTTAGGTTACAATAATTTTATTTTCTCAAGAATGGTGCGTTACCTTGTAATGAGAGTGGTACCAGGGGGGCGGGGATCCCTCCACCCTCTCCCCCACCAAAATACTGTTACCGAATATTAAATTTTTACCAATTTTTACCAGTTTGTATATAAAACAATAATTTTATTATCTCCAGAACGGTGCGTTACCTTGTAATAGGAGTGGTACCAGGGAGAAGGGGGAACCCCCCCTCACCGCCCCCCTCAAAATCCTGCTTCGTAATACTAAATCCAACCCAAGATGGAAAAGGTTTTATATGGCTGCAAATTTTCTGGTAAGCGTTACTTCTGTCTTTTAAAATAAGGTATAAGGATATTGTTGTCGAATGAAAAAAAAACGAACTGATAATCTGGCATTAGTGTTTCTGTCAAATGAGACTTCTGTGAAACGTTTTATCGGAGTAATAAAATTATGTAAAACATAGTATCTGGATTTCGAGTTTCTATCAAACGTTTTATGGATTTCAAAATTCGGTGTATCGTTTTTCGAAAGATTGATAGGTTACCCCTTAAATTAAATAACAATTAGATATGTTAAGGTACCTGTGCATCGAATCCTAGTATCTCGTGGCTGAGTGATGACGTCATGCCTGTCTTAACTTCGTGTTGATGTCGGAACATGTTCAGACGAGCCGAACCATTCCCGTTGTCTAGTTCACCTTTAAAACGAACACAAGTTAATAAATGCGGAATCAGACGGTTCAGTTTTCGTTCATTTCTGGGGGTCTAAAGTGGCCACTTTTGACGAAACATCAGATTTTTCATCTAATGCTTCATTTCATCTAATGCTTTATCAGATGTTTCATTAGATGAAAAATCTGATGTTTCATCAAAAGTGGCCACTTCAGCTCCGCTGTTCTTCATTCGGCATCTTTCACTCAAAGTGACACATCTGAATATAAAATGAAAGAAAAATGTCTTAGAAAACCCCAGCTGTAAGCAGTGATCTTTCACTTGAGTGAACCGTCTGATTCCACCTTGAGTAAACTTTGAAGATGTCATGGTTTTAAAAAAAGTGATCAATTTACATGATCTTATTGAATAAATCATCTTGAGTTTTGAGTTTGAGAGACTTTATAGTTCCTTTTTAACCGACTTCAAAAAAAGGAGATTCTCAATTCATCGGAATCTTTTTTTTTATGTATTTTCACCGATTACTCGAAGGCGCCTCGACTGATTTGGAAAATTGCTCAGCTTATAACATTGAAGTCTGTTTTTTTACAATTTTAATTTAGTTACTTGATATTGCTTTGTTGTATTTGTTGAATAAATGTATTTTCTTTCATTCTTTCATTATTTACCTTGAGTGAGTACACCTATAAGTGTAGATTTCCCTGCTTCGTTCGCGCCCATCACGGCCACACGTAACTCTATACTCTGCTGCGGATGCGCCAACTATTAAACATACATTACACTTTTAAAACGGGTTATCCTATACTATTAAACGAGCAATATTTGTGTTTGTTTGTATCACGTTCTCGAAAACTGCTCAACGATTTGGATGAAATTTGAAGATTTACGGGGCCGAAGAATGAAAATTAAAATTAAAAAATATTTATTAACACAACGAAAGTTTCGATGGATGTACGTTTGATCCTGCCAAATCGGTTCAGTGGTTGTCGAGTTATAGAGGAACAAACAAACATCCAAACTTTCGCATTTATAATATTAGTGTGATAGATGTTATCTACCTACAAAGAGCCGGCACACGATGAGGGACAAAAGATATTATGCTCAGTCTCTTTTTATCACAAGAATTTGGTATATCCTTCTTTGTTTTGTGTGTGTGAGTGTGTGAGTGTCCATGTATACATGATCCATGTATGTGTCTCATTGTAAAATAAAAACAATCGCACCCTCTCAAGGCGTATGATACATTCACACTTCAACACAATGGACGCACTTTACTGCGAAAGAGAACTAGCTACCCACAACACAGGTTCTCCTAGTGTTGGAGCTAAGGCACTCTTACATAGTTATTTAAAAATAAGACAAGTGTAACCAATTCCTTAATAGTATAGCTTTTACTTATCTGTAATACCTACTTGTTTACTGGACCTTGTTTGTAAAAATTTTTTGTTACTACCCACTTTTGTACAAATTGAAATAAATACTTCATACTTATACTTATTTGTAAATGTTCTCGTGTGTACAATAAAGAATCACATAATGTATAAAGTACCTTCCTGACATAGACCTCAGCGACCGCCCTCGCATTAGCCACCCGTCTAGCCGTGGCGTGCGCGACGTGCGCGTGCAGCGCGCCCGCCATGCGCCGCAGCGCGCGCAGCGACGCGCGCAAGGCTCGCGCCCGCAGACCCACCAGCGCGCCGCAGTCTCTCACTCCTAGGACGTAGATACAGCTGCCGCCGCCTGATACTAGACGCCATTTTAACTGTAGACAATAAAATATTTTTAAACAACTCCCTCCTTACCCAGATGAAGATTCTCCGGATGAATCGAAACATTGTCGGTATCTAAATCGACGATATTTTTACGCGAGTAACTCCCGTGTGTTAAATAATGTCTAGTACAACTCACGAAAGTTTTGAAAGTGAAATTATTAACGAGACTTAGACTGGATTCGACCTATAATAATAATAGAACTATAGTTAGCCGACATAATTCGAAATACAATTGTATAGAAAGCGCAACCGAACATTATACATGTGCATACAAATTATCACAAGATTAAAACAAACTAAATCATGAACACTGTATATTACCTAGGTAACATCACTCTTAACACATCTTTTTACCTGTCTAACACCATTTAGCTACCTTAACAACACCACTAGCTACCTCTTTAACACCCACCTGCGTGACTAGATGTTGGAACCTCCGCTCGCAGTGAGTAGAGAGTCGTAGTTTGTACTCCACGTTGCCGAAGCGGGGTTCGGGAGGTAGGGTACCTCCCACCTCGTCACCCGAGTCAGAACCCTCCGATGTACTGAAATAGGCCTGTTTCATAATTTTGAAAAATGGTACTACAATGTTCAGAAGTTGCTTCTGATTGCTAAAAATAATATATTTCACAATAACTAATGAGATTTACAGAAAAATAAAACTTTTAAGTTTAATATTTAAAATTCACGCCAAAACGCTTCAATATGTCATGGCGTCTCCTGTGACGTCATCATTGTCACAGCCTTATGTAACCAATAGTACAAAGTGATGTTGGTAAACAATTTTCTAAATAAATTCATTTTAATTGTGAATTCCAAAGGATATAAGTGGTGTGTAGTGCCTAAGTGCGACAATAATTCGAAATAGACACCTGAAAAGTTGTATAAAAACGTTTCACGGAACAAAACTATCTGTAAAAAGTGGTTTAGGTACTCTTGCACGGCGGATCTAAAACAAAGAAATATATTATGTAGGTGCTTAGTAAGCCTGCTAAAGGAACAAAGTTATTAACATTATATTTTTTAACAACAAACAACAAATTTAGTTTCCAATATAGCTTATTTTCGAGATTAATACCTAAGTAGAAGGTATGTATGAAAAAATCTTTATTGTGCTTTTAAATTGATTTTATGGAAAAAACTTTTCTTATTATCTATTATAATATGTCTATTTACGCGGAAGCCTTCACATTTCTGAATTCTGCCGAACAAAAATCATTGTTTGTTCTCAGAAACTCTCCCAACATTAGAACATCCACTATAGGCAAATTAGACGAATTTGCCGTGGTAAATCCTGGTTCCACTATTGTATCTTTTGAGAAAACGACGGACGATAAAATAGATATACCTAAATTAAGCACTAAGAACAAACTAAAACCAAAAAACGACTACCTACCAAAACTTGAAGAGTTATGCGATTTGTATGAATGAAGTTTGTTCTGTTCACTGACAGTAACACTCGTGACGTAATTCGCTCTGATTGGTGTTTCATCTATCATGGCGGATAGCCGTATTTTATGGTTTTATTTTATCAAAAATAAAATTAATCTTACTATAATTTCAATAATAAATATGTTTTACGGAATCTGTGAATCTTAGTTCATTAGATTAATGCATTAATTTAGTGATTACGCATTGCAGGAAACACGCCTATTAAACAATACAAGTAGCTAAATTAATTGTAGGTATAAATAAATAAATATTGGTGGACATTTCTCACAGCGCCATCTAGCCCCAAACTAAGCAAAGCTTGTACTATGGGAACATAACTGATAGAATACTTATAAACTTTTTTTTTTAGATACATACCTATAATACTTTATAACACCCAGACACAGAACAAACGTCTATGTTCATTACACAAATGTTTGTCCTGGGTGGGAATCGAACCCACGACCTACAGCGCAGGAGCTACTGCCAACTGAGCTAAGAGGTCAGTCAAAGCTAAGTAAGAGTTGGTGCGTTTCTGTTCAAATTATTTTTTTTTTTCGTCTTTTATTTACTTTTTAGGGTTCCGTACCTTAAAAGGTAAAAAAAGGAACCCTTATAAGATCACTTTCTTGTCCGTCTGTCCGTCTGTCCGTCTGTCCGTCTGTCTGTCCGTCTGTCCGTGTGTCACCATCGATTATCTCAGGAACGGGTGGAGCTAGCAAGTTGAAATTTATACCATATACTGAGGTCTATAGTCCCTATTGTGACTATAAAAATCAAGGTCCTGAGTCAACACTATAAAAAGATATTGGCAAATTTAGGTTTTCGTGAAAACTTGTAAGTACCAAAACTTACCTTAATTATCAACTTTTTTTATTTTTCGGAATTTTTCCTTTACTTGTGCTGTAAAACCTTGCTTGTAACCAAATTTGACAATTCTAGGTCAACCGGAAGTACCCTAGAGGTTTTGGGTTGAAAACCTAAATGGTAGTTCCCGTTGACCTAGAATCACGAAATTTGGCAAAAAGCAAGGTCTTATAGCACAAATAAAGGAAAAATTCCAAAAAATTAAAAAAGTTGAAAATTAAAGGGTGTTCCCATACATACATAGTTGATGCCAATTAAGATTGTCCTCTGAGTTGTATGGGCGCTCATACAAATAAGCGGGCTACAACATAATGGGTATAATGGGTAGGTATGGAACCCTCGGCGTACGAGTTCTACTCGCACTTGACCGGTTTTTTTTTTATTTGTGTATGTTCACCGATTACTCAGAGACGCCTCGACCGATTTGAATTTTTTTTTTTAACCGGGTATAGGTACTTTCCGATTCATGCCACAAAAATTTGGTGAGGATCTTCAGAGTTATGAACGGAAATGCACCTCAAGTTCAGAAAATTGCTCAGCTAACCTTGAAGTTGGTTTTTTAAATTTTTAATACTTGAATACTCACGAATCATCATTGAATTCATCATCATCATCAGAACAGTAGAAGAAGTCGCTTTCCAGATCCTGCGCCGTGAAATCTCCCGCCAAAAACATATCATCTTTTAAGCTGACCTTCTCCAGCTTATCAATTACATTATAAACTGATTTATCTTTAAATTCTACATCCTTTCCATCTATCCTGTACTGAGCTTTAAAATCTGCACTCAAATCGTTCACATTCTTCCCAATTTCCACTTTAGGCTTTACAGCGTTGTTGTTAAGGTTGTTTTTTGAGGTGTAGATCTTTTCGAAGGACAGTTCCTTGGCGGGCGATATCTTTTTTCTTCTGCGTGATTTGCGGCCAGTGTTTCGCTTTTTATTCTTTTTGTCCTCTGGTTTTGTTTCTGTAAAATTAAAAAGTTATGTAAAATTAAGAGTTATAAATAAGAATACACCTCGAGAGTGTAGAAAATGGCTCAGCTCGAACATTGAAGTCGGTTTTTTTAAATTTTTAATTTAGCTACTTGTTCAATCCTTGTTGTAATAAATCGGAAAAGTTGGTTTGTTTGAACGCTCTAATGTCAAGAACTAATAGTAAGATTACAAAATGTTTCTGCATTTGATAGCTTAATCCTACTTTTCATCATCATCATAATCACCAATATCATCACTACGCGTAATTCAAATTAGAATTAAAATCACACATAATTAAAATTGATGCCAAAATTACAGCTTTACTAAATGCAATTAAATCAAATACGTTAAGTCTTCAGCATCAATTATCGATCGTTTTTTCCTCTACATTACAGCTTGATACTGCAACTATGGGTCATTGGCTCCACTCACCACACTGGCGGTACTCCAGGAAGCTGTCGATATAGCTGGTATGTTTTACCATCACTTCGGTGCTGAGGTCCGGCTCGTTCAAGAACGACGACTCCTCTGGTAAAGTCTCGTTCTTGCCGCTAGCGCGACGGCCGCGGCGTCTGCCTGCAAGTAAAAAGTAAGTTCGTATGGGCTTTTATGCGAGCTGAATTGAACTTTTTATCGTCGTAACAAGAGTCGCTATTTAAACAAACGTTTTCGAGAAGTCAGGCTTAACTATTCTGTGCTAGCTGCAAGCTGCAAGTGGGAACCCTACCAAGGCCCGCCCGGGCCCCCGCCACTGTACTTGTAGCTTTGTGCCTAAAGTACCTACTTACCGTATTTTTAATTTTTATAAATCTGTGTGTGTGTATCGAATAAACGTTTTTCTATTTCTATTTCTCATTGAAAAAAAAAGTCAAAATTTTCAATTCCGTTTTTTTCAATTTTATTCTGTGTTCTAGGGTCAATTTATACTAGCGCAGAGTCGAAGCGCATCGAAGCGTCTATCCAAAACTGAACATAACAAATTCAACCTTAACTCCACAGCGTAACGCTCACATTACTTCTGAGATTTGAAAAAGACCAATCAGCGTTGGTCACGCGCAGACGCGAGAATTCCGAAGAATGCGCGCGTCTTTTTCAAATCTCAGAAGTAATGTGAGCGTTACACTGTGGAGTTAAGGTTGAATTTGTTATGTTCAGTTTTGGATAGACGCTTCGATGCGCTTCGACTCTGCGCTAGTATAAATTGACCCCTAGTTGACTTTATTTTGAACAGTAGATGTAAAGCTCACCTTTAGTGGTTCCCTCCTGTTTCTTCTTGACATTGTCCTGGCTGGGCTCCTTGTGCCTCTTCTTAGCTTTGTTCTGGTTGCCGTCGCTCGGGTCAAACAGACTCAGGAAATCCATACTCTGTTCAACAATATGTTTGTGAATTATTTTCACACACGGGAATTACTCACGTAGATACATCGTCGATTTAGATACCGACAATGTTTCGATTCATCCGGAGTGTGTTAAAATAATGTCTATAAGTACTCTAGCCAAAACCAATGTACAATATTTACTAACATTGCACTGACCAAGACCATCAATCAGCTGATAGCAGGAATAGACCTATCACAGAAAACTGAGATTCATTACGATTGGCCATATTGAAACAGTGTCAATCATATTTAATCTCAGTTGTCTGTGATAGATCTATTCCGTCAGTGCAATGCTAGTAAATATTGTACATTGGTTTTGGCTAGAGAATAGTACAACCCACGAAAGTTTTGAAAGTGAAATGTTTGTGAATGTTTCAAAACATACAGTTTAGGGTAGTGGGCACACGTTTTCTGCAGCGCGTGTTTAAGCTGCGCGCTCGCAGCCCGTTTGTTTCCATACAAATGCGAGCCATAGCATCGCGTTTGTATCCATACAAACGCGCTGCAAAAAATGCAGTGTACCCCACTCCCTTATTATATAGGACATAAAAATCAAAGATGAAAAAAATAAAATAATGCTGGACATTTCATCATCAATCAAATCAACCAAGTGTCCAGCATTATTTTATTCTTTAGAATTTTAGATGATCTAGCCCCAAAGTAACAGAGCTTGTGTTATGGAAACTACATTTATAACTGATTTACTACTGATTTTCTTTTTTTTTGTATCCATAAAAAAATTCCCTAAAGTATTTTTAACTACAATTTGTAATCGTAAAGAAATAATCTTATCTTCAATTTAATTTGTAATTTTGTGTTTTGTATCTTTACAACAGATTTGGCCATGTGCCAGAACAACCGTTTCTGAGATAACAGCCCACAATCTAATATTATCTCAATCTTGCACAAATAATATTGACACAGAGGTCATTCACTCTATTATGGTGACTTTCATGTTTCAAATGGATTATAAACCTATACCAATATATAAGACAGAACAGTTTGTTTGAATGTGCTAATCTCAGGAACTACCAGTTGTATTTGAAAATGTTTATCTGCATATGGTAGCTAAACTGTTGAGGTAGGCTACTTTCATCATCATTATCACCACCATAAATAAAATATGAATAAAAAAGGATCCAATTTGCACTTGTTTTTGGGCCAAAATGCAATATGATTGGTTAGTATTGTCTATAGCTAGTTCTGTTTTTTTTCTTCTTTGTAGAATCAAAAGTTCAGCTATTAAAAGTAAGTTTGATCATCAAGTGGCCAACTCTGGTGATGGAGTTCTTAGGCCGCCTAAAGGCCTTCGTCATGGCTTAGCGACTTAAAAGCAGGGACCGACAATTTAACATGCCCTCTGAAGCAAGCTATTGATTGAGACACAAAAAACCAATAACATTTAAAGAAGATTCTAATAAGATTTTGCAGATATTTAAATAGGTACCTAGTAATTACCTAACTTAGGCTGGATTCGACCAAAAGTCATCTTACTCCAGAGTAGTTACTCTAGTTAGCCGATATAATTCGAAATACAATTGTTTAGAATGCGCAACCGAACATTATTATGTGCATACAAATTATCCTGGTTATAAGGTTTCAACTTTACAATGTCAAAATATTCAAACAGTAGTTTACTCTCGAGTAAAAACTTAATCCAGTTTGGTAGAATCCAGCCTTAGATGGTTACTAGCCAATGGTTATTAGATAAAGATTGTTACTATGGTGAAATAAGTGATTGTACTTTCTCAATTTAAGAGGTACAATCCGAGATATTTCCAAGGTCATTTGTACACAATAGATCTTACAATAGCATTGAAATTACAATAGAAAATAGCATTGTAGCCTTAGGGACCGTTTTCTCATTACATCGATAGATTTGATATAAAAGAAATACCTAAGAATTCAAAGTTTTTTCATTTTCTCAAAGAATCTTACAGGTACTCACCAACAGCTGTTTTTGAAATTCAAGGTCAATGAATAAGCGCTATTCTTGTTGCCAACTCGATGTCTGGTACAAATGTGAACTAACAAACGAAAAACAAACAAGGGAACACAGCCAAAATATTTACAATGACGTAAAATTCGCGTAATGCTGCGAGAACAGCTTCACAAATGAACAAATAACTTTAGTCCTTTTCTGTCGGCGTTGATGAACTAATCGGTCATAATGTAAGCGGAACGTAACTCAGCTGTAAATGACTCAATTTTAATATCCTTTGATAACAATTTCGTCACGGTTGCAATTATTTCATCACGAATTTCACAAAATTATTTTACCAAACAGTTAGAAAGACTTCTTCTTCTTCTTGAAATGCAAATAGGCACTCAAGCAAGTGACATTGACATTTAAACAGTTGTTGAATTGCACAGATCTATAATTGTTACGGAAATTACCGGTTTTTAATTTGATTTGATTCATTCTTTGTGGGCTTGCTTGATCGTCTGCACATTTCTTTAGGTAAAAGTTGGTTTTATTTTAATTCATGCTAGGGCAGCTCTAGCAAGGAAAGAAAAAAAACTGTTTGTTTGTGTTTGTTGACGATTTTTTCTCTTCGTGTTTCGGAGTTTCTTTTCTTTCGTGTTAATTTTCGTAATAATCGTACCTATTGAAGAAAATGACTGTGTAATGTAAACAAACGAAAATGTCTGCTGTGTGCAGAGTGTGTCTATCCAGCAATTTCAGAATGTATTGCATAGAAAACATTGAACTTCAAGATATCTTTGAAAAACTTACGAATCTCAAGGTAGTATGAATGAAAACAGTAGTTATTTATCTTAGCCTCATCTCAGTTGGCGGTAGCTGTCTTCTTACACTCCAGAAAAACACTTAAAGTACGATTCTCCCCAATTTGAACACATACTTACATACCTACATAAAATCACGCCTCTCCCACAGGGGTAGGCAGAGACCACGTATTTCCACTTGCTACGATCCTGACACCTCTTTCGCCTCATTCTCATTACATTTCTCATACAAGCTCGCCGGTTTAGGGTACTTTTGACCTGGCCTTTCTCCAAAATATCACCAATTCGATCCAGGTGTGTTCGCCTAGGTCTTACACTTCCAGCTGTTCCATTTACACTCAATTTGAAAGGCCTAGGACAGTGGTGCCCAAACAGTCGATCGCGAAGCTTTTCGAGTCGATCGCTAACAATATCATCATTATGAAAATTACGCGGATAATATGCAGTGCTATCCATCATCATCAAGACCTACCTACCTACATAGTTTGTAGTTTAGTCGATCCTTTGCTTTGAAAATATTTTCTGGTCGATCGCCGACACTATAAGTCTGGGCACCCCTGGCCTAGGACATGTTAATCAATGTACTTTGATTCATCTGAATGATAGCCATATTAGACCAGTTGGGTCTGGTCTCTCTCGGAAGGACTGACTGAATTTGAAAGGCCTAAGTTTTATGCTATGGTGTTCTAGATGAGGCAAGGTAGGATGTGCGTCGCCTGTGGATGGCAGCTGCGTCGCTGTGGTCGTTTCGCCGCCATGGCGAGGCGATCACAGAGCCTGCTCACTGATGTAGCGAGTCGGGGCTTGGAGGTAATTTACATAATTATCTATTTGCACATACATAACGACAAGTGATAGACAGAGTCAAGCGATTTTAAAAGTGTTCCTTTTAGGCTTTTCGATGCACAGTGTAGCTTTTTCATTCAAAATTTTCTTCTGTGCAGTAAAATGGCATACATTTTGATATTCGTAAATCAAAACCTATAGGATACTACTTTAAAAACAGATTACACAAACATTTTAAGTGCAATAACTGGATAGGCGCACATGAGCTTATAAGCTGCCTGTGCATTAAATAATAATACTTTTATTTCTCATTACAATTTCAGGTAACAGAAGAAACTCTCACTGAATTAAAAATGTCTCCTCTACAACCTCTATCAATCAGCCTCCCGAGCTCCATGCGTACCATCTCTCTCATACACTCGGAACCCATTAAGGAAGAAGTGACAGTTAAATTGGAATTGGCTGACATTGACACCAAACCTTTATTAGTAGAAGAAATAGAAGATATATTTACAAGTATGTATAATCAGTTTTCAGGACTTATATTAGCAACTATCTGCTGCCCGCGGCTTCGCTCGCGTGGTACCAGGATAAAAAGTAGCCTATGTTACTCTCCAGCCCTCCAACTATCTCCACACAAAAAATCACGTCAATCCGTCGCTCTGTTTTGACGTGAAAGCAGGACAAATAAACACACTTTCATATTTATAATCATCATCATCATCATCTCCTTGCCCTTATCCCACTAGGTGGGGTCGGCAGAACATGTTCTCCTCTTCCATTCCCTCCTATCACTCATCATCTCAGTAGTCACTCCTTTCACACGCATGTCCTCTCTCACACAATCCATCCACTTTCATATTTATAATATGGGTACGGATGTTGTGCAGGGTCACAATTTGGATGGGTGACCAAAAGTGGCTTTACGAGCTGAGCGCTTCAGTGCTTCGGAGGGCATGTTAAATTGTCGGTCCTGGCCTTTTAAGTCTTTGAGACACGATGGAGGCCTTTAGACGGCCTAAAAACTCCATCACCAGAGTTGGTGACTAGCTCATAGAACTTTAATTAAAACTATAGTGATGTACCTTAATACAATACCTAAACCAGTAAAGTCTAAAAATTTTTTATTGATTACAGAACCAACAAAACTTAGAAAAACAACCAAAAAGAAACGAATAAAAACTACAAAAGATCTCTCTGATTTCGAAGATAGCATAGAATACACAGAGACGAGAGTTAGAAAGAAGCTTAAAACACAAGACACGAGAAACAAACCAATGATTAATAGAGACACTCTACAAACAGAAAAGAAACGAAGAAAAGTCAGAGTGACCGTTAAGGACCGGACGTGCGAGTTTTGCAACAAAGTGTGCAAGAGAAGGTATAATGTAATATTGACATGTATAGTCTGGCAAAAAATAATAGACATAAATGGTGGCGCCACTGTGCAAGCTAAATACGCGAAATAGATAAATTCTCTTTTAGAAGGAAATTATTACTTCTGACTGACGTCTTCGGTACCCGTACCATAGACAAGAAACCTGTACTTTACCATAGATTAGTAGAGACAGGGTTTCAATTGTAATGAAATTTTAGTTGTCGTTTCTACCCGTTTTTGCCAGACTATAGAATACATTGATTCTAACCACACATTTTACATGTATACATGTATTAATAGCAATAAACGATACTTTGGCTTTAAAGGAACGAGCTGATAGTTCATCGGAGGACTCACACCGGTGAGAAGCCATACAGGTGCAATCAGTGCGACAAGTCCTTTGCAACGTCGAGCACTCTTATTGGGCATAAGAAGACACATATACCGCTGGAGGAAAGAGCTAAACCATTTGCTTGCAATCAGGTAATTTATATCAAATTTTTATTCAAATTATACTAGCTGCTACCCGCGGCTTCGCTCGCGTGGTACCCGGATAAAAAGTAGCCTATGTTACTCTCCAGCCCTCCAACTATCTCCACACAAAAAATCACGTCAATCCGTCGCTCTGTTTTGACGTGAAAGCAGGACAAATAAACACACTTTCACATTTATAATATGGGTACGGATTTAACACTGCCATCTAGCCCTAAGGTCAGCAAAGCTTGTACTATGGGAACCAGATAACTGATAGATAATGACCGGGACTAGGACATAGGCTACTTTTTATTCGGGTACCACGCGAGCGAAGCCGCGGGCGAAAGTTAGTTTCATATCATTATGTGCTATCCTTTGTTGCACCTAACTCATGATAGAATTGGATGATGAATTAGACCTAAAGGCCTATAATGATTATTATGGTAACATTTGACTTGTTGTACAGTGCGAGAAGGCGTTTTGTCTGAAGGAGACTCTACAACAGCACATCCAGACCCACGGGGAGAGGAAATACGCCTGCGACGAATGTGGCAAGGTAAACATACCTACAGTAAAACCAGGAAAATAATGCGTTTCGGTAAACATCGGAAACAATCGCATAAAATTACAAAAACCATTGACGAAAAGTCATTCGTAAATGAAATTAATTATAATTTCAACTTTATCGTAAACAAATAAACATCAATGTCATTAAAAAAAAAAGCAAATTAGTTGATGTGTGTGCGAGCTGCGCTGCTAACGACGTGCACTTCTGTCGCATTCTGTTTTGTGGAATCATACACTGCTGTCGGACATATTCGGGAAACACGAAAATAACCGATGTCTAATATTTTTACAGGCGTTTGTGCTGCAAGTAAAGCTGCGCAACCACATGCAGAGACATCGCGGGGAGCGCGCGCACACATGCGACCGATGCGCACGCGCATACAAGACCAGCGAGGATCTACGGTATGTCGGTAATAAATGAAATACGATCACGACTAGAATCTATAAATCTATAAAAATCTAGAATAGAACAGAAAAAAGTTTTATTTTCGCCACCATGATAGATACAAAACACACATCAGAAATGTTATCTATACTAATATTATAAAGAGGAAAGATTTGATTGTTTGTTTGCATTGAATAGGCTCCGAAACTACTGAACCGATTTGAAAAATTATTTCACCATTAGAATCCTACATAACCAAATGGATCTTGTTGTTTGAATAAATAAATATATTATTATTATTATTCTTGATGAAGATAGGCTATAGTTTGCGCCCCGACTTCGCACGGGTAATTTATAAATTAAACCCTTGCGAAGCTAGGGCGAACCACTAGTTACAAATAAAGTGACAAGAAAATAAGGCTACCCCTCAGCATTTGCTCCAGCAGCGCCATGGCTGTTAGAGCGCTGGTTGTCAGTGGCGCTCAAATCTCAAATTGATCTCAAACTGTCAAAAAGATCGCGTAGGTATCTTTTGTTCGGTCTCGTTGAGATGAGAGTGACAGAGCTACTTGCGTGGTCACTGAACTGACATATTTGACAGTTTGAGACCGATATCAAAGATAGACAATCAAGGGGTAGATCTTTAGACGTAGGGCTATAGCAGACATGCTGCTTTTAGCGACAGCGCGATGTAGCTTTACCTCTGCAGTATCCATTCACAGGTTGTCTGGTAGGGTTACGTATTGATGTCACGAAAAATACAAGACAGATTTTTGAAATCCATAGGAACGTTTGACAGATTTTTGATTTCTTTTTTTTCATAATACAGGAATTCGAATTCCATAAATTCTTAAGCCAGATTTTCATTTGGTTTTTTTTTACAAGGCAGAAATACAAAATACATCTAAACATTTTCCAGAAATTTTAACATCCAGATAATTCACTTTACCGCATGTTTGTTTTCCATATAATTTGTTTTCCATATATTTCGTGATCCCGAAAAATCATGGTTCAGGAAAGACCTATTACAAAATTATGTATTCAATCTTTCTAAACGCCTACTAATTGCGCCATCTAGTAATAATTCAGAGCGTTATAAATACTAGGTACCATAAAATTAAATGACCGATGTCCATTAAGGAGTGTACACATTGCGTTTTCTGCAGCGCGTTTTTGAACTGCGCGTTTGTATCGATACAAACGCGCGTTCGCAACGCGTATTTTTCCATACAAAAGCGAACCGGGAGGGGGGCTGCGCGTTCGCATCGCGTTCGAATCGCGTTTGTATCGATACAAACGCGCTGCAAAAAACGCAATGTGTACACTCCCTTATGTAGCTTGAAGTACTGTAGGTAGGTAGATATCCAATAAATATTGTACCTAGTTACTTTTTTTTATTACTTTTAACATTTCCTAACTAATTTCGTGCTAGATGGTTAAGTAACCTCACCAAACACTTTTGGCAAATTATCAAAATTTAACCTAAATCTTCTATCCATTTCGAATTTGTGACGGCTCCGGCGCTTCGGGAAGTGCAGCCCCTCCGCCCTTGCGTAACAAAACGCAGCATCAGCACGAGCCTTCGCAGCTTCGGCTGTTTGGTCGCCACCTTCGGCGGCGACCAGCCTCAGCCGCTCCAGCTCGTGCTGGTGCCGCGTTTTGTCACAGCGGGCGGGGGCTGCATCTCCCTTCGCGCCTCCGAGTTCATAAAAACACTCTAGGGTAGGACAGACAAGACCACGTGGAAGTCGGGGTGGGCAGATTCGGTTCTGAGACCGATAATAACCTAAAAACGTTTCGTTTTAAGGTAAGACAGACGCAACATAAAAAGTAACACAAATTACGTAAATAATATAATCGAGTAAGATGGAAAAGGTTTATATGGCTGGAAATTTTCTGGTAAGCGTTACTTCTGTCTTTTAAAATAAGGTATAAGGATACTGTTGTCAAATGAAAAAAAAACGAACTGATAATCTGGCATTAGTGTTTCTGTCAAATGAGACTTTTGTGAAACGTTTTATCGGAGTAATAAAATTATGTAAAACAAAGTATCTGGATTTCGAGTTTCTATCAAACGTTTTATGGATTTCAAAATTCGGTGAATCGTTTTTCGAAAGATTGATAGGTTACCGTCTGGGTTAGATCGATTTTTAGCGATAAGACCGCCTATTATATATGACGCGATTGTATATGATATTTAAGTTATTTTAATTTGTTGTATTGTTTTTTCTTTTATTATGTGGTGTGCAATAAAGTATTTTCTATCTTATATCTATTCCTATTCTATATTTGTTTGATTTCGATGAAATTTGCAGTACGGGTATTTACGGGGGCGATAGCTAGGTCTCATATCTGGAAAAAAAATCGATATCGCTAGGTCTCATATCTGGAAAAAGCCGTTTTCTCGGCATTTTCACGCAAAAAGATTTACAAGTGCATCTGTGGTTCGTAATTGAACCACTAGATGGCGTTATGCACCCGAGCAGAGCTCGGTGGCCCAGATATTTGAATATAATACACCTCGATCGCTGTCGGTTTACCTGTTAATATAATGTAAATCCGTTATTGGCTGTCAGTAGTATATTTGAGTTTTTGTGCACTAATTTTCTAAGAGCTGTGGATTTTGTTTGGGAAATGAATGAATAGAATAATTTTCCATTGTCCCCAGGCACCATATGATAATCCACTCAGGCGCGCGCCCACACGCGTGTCCACATTGCGTGAAAACGTTCCAACGCGGTTACGAGTTAAAGTTACACCTGCGCGTCCACACCGGCGAGAAACCCTTCGCCTGCCACCTCTGCGGCAAGTCCTTCTCGCAGTCCGGCTCGCTTCGCTCACACTTGACCACGCATTCAGACGAGCGGCCGTTCGCCTGCGAGATATGCGGGTTCAGGTTCAAAGATAAGGTAATTCATTCAATATAGTTTTAAATTGGCTTATATAGCTTATATATAGTCGTATTGCTCATTATACGGACTAAAAATATATGAAAAATGACATTTGTTCCTTCAATTTTAGTCCGTATAATTAGCAATACGACTATAGATCATAGCTTCTATCCTACTATCCTACTAATCCTACTAATAATAATATTATAAAGGCGAAAGTGTGTGTGTGTGTGTGTGTGAATGTTTGTTACCACGTATCTCCATAACTACTAAACCGATTTAGCTGTTTGAAATATAGATAGATAATGACCGGGAATAGGACATAGGCTACTTTTTATCCTGAAAAAATGCACGGTTCCAAATGCGTGGGATAAACAAAATAGTAGTCCTCGCGGGCGAAGCCGCGGGCGTCAGCTAATAATTAATAAATTTCAAGTTTATAGATAAATAAGATATATAAATACATATTACAATACATAAATATAATATCCCATATCCAATATCCCCTCCCCTTGTGCCTCAGTAGAGATGTGGGGCTTTACTGAAACATCAACACGGACTGTTTGGGAGAACTCGAAAAGCAATGCTATTCAATTTTGTTTCACTTGCCCACACTTATGCACATTCACGAACACTTAACGGTTAATAATCCACCATTATTACACATTAACATTTGAAGAATCACAAGTTTTGGAAAATAAAACGAAACAAAATCATGACTTCTTAAATTCCCGCTAAAAAGTCGTGTTGTTACTTTTTTTTTTAACTAGAATAGGTTTGCGTTTGACCACACCCTGCCTGATGTAAAGCAACAGTGTGGTCTAAGAGCACGCTTACCTAGAAGGAACCTATTGACTCTCGATTTACTTACCATGTTCAAAGCAAATGTCTTTTTTTCAAGTATTCGTTGGCGAAGCACGTGTCCGGTCACGCGGGCGGGCCGCCCTGCGCGTGCGCGGTGTGCGGCCGCGAGTGCGCGTCCGTCAGGGGGGCGGCCGCTCACGCGCGGACGCACGCGCGCCCGCCGGCCGTCTGCCCGCGCTGCAGGAAGCCCTTCACGGACGTCAGTCGGATGAGACGCCATCAGAGGAATGTTAGATGTGTGCCGTTGAAGGAGTAGATTACACAGGAAAACGTGGACCTATTATACTGCCGTCATACGCAAAAGGGGCGCATCTTCCTTAAAGTATGTAAGGAAATTACGACATTCTACATCTACATTCTAATCGATCGAGCGAGCGAAGCGAGCGAAGATCTTAGTGGTAAGTTGGGCGATTTTGCTTTGTATGTTTGTATGTATGTTTCACGAATTGTTGTTCGCGCATAACTGTCGAACCGTTCATCCAATCTGCATAAAACTTGGTAGGTCGATAGGTTGTGGTAAGGAAATTTACGGTGGAGCATATGAGCTTAATCGATGAAGGGGTTGTGAAGATATTGGGTTCCCAAGGGGGTAAAAAATTATGAAAGTTACACAAATATATTGAGTGGGGTGTCATACGAAGGGCTTATTTTGTACATTCCAAAATGGTTTTTATTTTTAATCTAGGATATATAGTTTTTGAAATACGACCAAAGAACAAAAACTACGAAACCAGAGCTCCCTTTTCATAGAGTTTCGATGTATTCGTAGCTCATTGACTGGTCGGTCTTAAAAAGAGAGTGGCATCGTTGCGGTTTGGTTTGCAATGATTTTAGATGCTACTTGATTTATTTTCATGATAAAAAATTTTTTTGATAAAGAATGAAAATAATTGGGGTAAAAAAAGTTAAGTAAACAAATATATTGAGTGGGGTGTCAAATGAAAGGTCTTTATTTGTACATTCCAAAATAGGACCGTTTTCCCCCCAAAGGGTAGAAAACGGATATTTAGGTTTCAGCCGTAGCTTGAACCACATTTGAGATTACCCTCCCAATATTCGTCGTAAGTATCTTCTATCTCAGTGGTTCTTAACCTATGGTCCGCGGACCACTGGTGGTCCCTGGAACCATTTGAAGTGGTCCGCGAAGCTATCCAAATAAATTAAACAAGCGACAAAGGATCAAAGTTGAAAGAGAAAACTTACTGTTGGTGGTCCGCGGCAAGTCAGAAAGTTTATCAAATGGTCCCTCATCACTAAAAGGTTAAGAACCACTGTTCTATCTCTTTCTATCTTAGGGTAGTTTACCGGTATCGTCTTCTATACCTGTCCTTGTCTTACATTACTTAGGCAGTGCGCGGCGGCCATTGCATCAGTACCTTGGAGCCGGCAAGGCCCTTAAGGTGTGGTTCAAGCTACGGCTGAAACCTAAATATCCGTTTTCTACCCTTTGGGGGGAAAACGGTCCTATTTAGGTGTTCGAGCCTACGCTTGAACCACATTTGAGACGTGTTTACTATCTGCCGGCGCTGCCTAAGAAAAGCGTACTGTGAGATTACTAGAAACCATTAAGTACCTATAGATGTGTAGTGTAGATAAGTATCTACTTCTTGGAAAAATAAAAACCCAGAATAAATGAAACATAAGTACCTAGGTATTTCTTTTTAAATTAGGTATACCAATTGGTAGGTATCAATTAATAATAGTATTTAACTCGAATTAAAATCTGAACATAAAGATAAAGACTTCTTCAAAACAATTAGGTAAAAAATTAAACTTGAACGTAGGTATGGACCGTTTCAACAAAAATCACCTAAAACACTTAAAGGGATAAGAAGCTGATAACATTAGAATTTTATTTGAATCTTTTAGCTTCTTGAAGTAGTGATTGATAAAAGCATTCTTCGATTTCCAATTTCCTCTTTGTAGGATTTCATCAATATTATGCCGATTATTAATCCAATTATCTGACGCCACAGCTGCTCTAAAGCTACCAGCCAAAGCTGAAATGCCTGCGTCTTTAAACAAAGACCTGATCCAGCTTCCGATGAAAGTACGAGAGGCATTTCTTGTAACGCCTAATAATAAAATAATAATAATAAAATGTAATAAATAGATTTTTAATGTTCCGTGCTTTGCGCCTGCCTTTTGAGACGGTAAAATTAATCTCTTGACCCAAAACACCATATCAAGCTGTTTGTTAACGATTTCTGGTGTTTTCTTTAACAGCCAGCCAGACTGCCTGTATGTATGAGAATCTGATTTGGATCCGAATTTAGGCCAGAACATTATCTCTTCTTCTTTGTCCTCAAAGGCACCATCTTCGATGCTGAGTAGAGCAAGGTCATGAAACCTTCTACCTGTTGCTTAAAGCAGGAGAATGCACGTGTACTTAGACACTACAAAAATGCTATCTTCATCAAAGGTATAGGACTTCAGGTCCCTATGAAAGAAGGTCTTCGATATTCGAAGGTAAAAACTTTTTTATTGGAGATTTCTCTGTGAAGGCTTTTTTTTTTTTTTTTTTTTTAACGATGCGTTTTACTGTTGGATGCGAGCTGAGTTCTTCTGTTCGTAGTGGATTGCTAAAATTAGCTACCACCGATTTATGTAGAGCTATCGTCCTGGGTGCTAGTTTCACTTCCGTATGAAGGTAGCCTAGGTATTTGGCCAGATCTTGAGGCTCAGGGTTATCTGCTGAGATACTCTTTGATAAAGCCCGTATGCACCACCGTATCCAAATCGATTTATAGGTCTTCAAGGTGGATGGCCTCCAAGAGGATTCTAACAATCTTATTTCGAGGCCAGACCAGTCTTTCACCTGTTTGGCCCAGCCTGAACCCTCCAAGCCTCTACTCCTGGAGGTGGAAGATTCGTGCGTAGGTCGATTAAATTCTTGTGAAGGTCTGGGATTGTAAACGGAGGTTTTTTCGTTTGTTGCTGGAAATCTGGTTTCCAAAAAGCCTTGTCCCACATCGGGGCAATCATGATCTACTGCCCCTGCGACAACTCCAAGTGCCGTAACACGCGCGGAATTAATGCAGGTGGAGGAAAAATCCATCCCAGTCTGTACAGCCACTTCTTGCCGAAAGCATCCATGAATTGGCTCTGAGGATCGCCTACATCTTCGCTGACGTAATCTGGTACTACAGCAGACCTTGTTAAAGCGAACAGATCTATCTGCGCTGTACCGAATTTTTGAATAACATGGATTACTACAATCAACCTGCTGAGGTGCCATTCTAGCAAGGTTTTCTCTCGCGATAGGTTGTCTGCTAAACCATTGATTGTATACTTCCGGAATAATTATATCGGGCAACCGGATAACATTGCAGCTTCTCGCAATGTAGAAGGATTTTCATCGATGCTCGCAGCATTGCCTTGTTTGTTGATGTGCGCCACAGTCGTGCGATTGACGGACTGTGATATCACTGTTTTCCTAAATACTTTGCATTCTAAGCATTGACGGATTTCGAAAACAGCCCCTAGTTCTTTCATGTTGCTGTGCCAGTTCTTCTGCGCAAGAGTCCATTTAATTTTGTTATTTAGAAGTCGACCGTTTGCTACAGCACCCCAACCTAAACCCTCGTTGGCTGCGTCGGTGGTGATGAAAATCGTTGGGTTGGTAAAATGAATAGGTGTGTTTCTGCGAGCGTTCTTCAACTAATTACTTAATCTGTCTTTGCTGAGATTGTTATCGAAAATATTCAGTGAGGACGCCGAGGCAAGCGTTTCGAGGCGCGTTGTAGCCTCCGGCAATGGAGTCTTCCCAGCGGAATCGCCGAAGATGTGAATTTCAGCGTGCCCAGAATGACCTTCGCATCTGTGGTGTGGATATGATGATGGTGAGGGAGGATGATGAATGAAATACAGAAACTTACTGAGTCCAACTTCACTGTATTGTCATAACACACACACGTTATTAAATTAGAGTAGGTACACAGTCTCAATGTTAATGTTTAGCACAGAAAGATTATCCAAGCCACGATTATTATCAAATACACAACGCGATCGTGATCGATAGTAAGTATGGCGGGAACCCGGAGCGCGAGCGACGTGGGCTCCGCGTGGGCGCATAGAAACGACTGAAATTTGAAATCAACAAGCGACCGACCGGCCACGCAGCGCGGCGGGAGGCGCCACCGTCTCGCGCGGGGGCGAGGCGCGGGGCGGGCGGTCGCGGTATCTGGCGTTCCGGGAACCGCCATATTCACTATATATAATAAAACTTGTTAGTTTGTCCGCAGCATACAAAATATTATTTTATTAGTAAAAATATAAGTAGGTAGAAAGCTTAATTCTAGTAGCTCCGCTACATCACCCCCCTCCAGAGCCCGACCTTAAGGGCGATAATAGTCTTTGAATTTTACTTGACGCCCAGATCTGGTGCGTATTACAACGTTGTCTTTGACGGTTGAACGGTTAATTGGTGTCTGCTGGAGTGGCGGTTTTTGACGGAGTGTTTGTGGTTGTTGATGGAGTGTTTGTGGTTGTTGATGAAGTGTTTGTGGTTGTTGATGGAGTGTTTGCGGTGATGAGTCATGCAGTAGGTAGGCAGGTTTGATCCTGTCGATAGATACAGTGACTTTTTTACCGTTTAACAATATTTTAAAGGTTTTGTCTCCAGCTTTGAGTACTTCGTGGGGACCACTGTAGGCTGGCTTCAGCGAACCAGCGACAGTATCGTCACGCAGAAATACGTGGGATGATTTGGCTAAATCTTTGTATACAAAAATAGATTTCTGAATGCCATGACGTGATGCCACTGATGGTTTCAAGTCGTTTACAAACTTGCGAATCCTATCCACGTAGTCCGTCATGTCAATGGTTTTGTCTTCAGATGGGAGGAAGAAATCGCCTGGAAGACGTAAAGGTTCTCCATAGAGAAGTTCAGCGGAAGATGATTTTAGATCTTCTTTAAATGTACTTCGAATGCCTAGTAAGACAAGAGGAAGAGACTCAACCCAAGTGCTGTCTGCGTGGCAGGTTATAGCCGCCTTAAGCTGTCTATGGAACCTTTCCACCATGCCGTTGCACGCGGGGTGATAAGCTGTAGTCTGTCTGTGAACGAAACCGGCGATTTGTGACAGGGTTTTGAATAAAGCAGACTCAAACTGCCTCCCTCTATCCGTAACAATTTTGACTGGGCAACCAAATCGAGAAATCCATCCACTTAGCAAAGCTTTTGCTACTGTTTCGGCCGTGATATCCTGTATGGGTATTGCCTCAGGCCAACGTGTAAAACGATCGATGGCTGTGAGACAATAACGAAAGCCTTGTGATATGGGCATAGGGCCGATTAGGTCAATGTGAATATCTCTAAATCTGCCGCGAGGTAAATTATAAGAGCTTAATGGCGAATGAACGTGTCTGTTCACTTTTGAACGTTGACATGCCATGCAGCTACGTACCCACTCGCGACAGTCTCTTCGCACTCCAGGCCATATGTAGCGGTCGCTGACGAGTTTGATCGTTGCTCGAGCACCTGGATGACTAAAAGAGTGTAGGCTCTCAAAAACGAGGCGCCGGATGTCTTTAGGAACATACGGTCTAGGTGACGTACCACTTATGTCACAGTAGAGATCGCATTGCGAACCGGGCAACTTTACCTTGGTGAGCTGTAAGGCAGTGTTACCGGCGAGAAGTGTTTGCAGTTCCAGGTCAGATAATTGTGCAGTTGCTAACTTATCCAGGTCGACGGGCTGATTTATTTCTTCCACTCGCGACAAAGTATCTGCAACCACGTTATCTTTACCTGAAATGTGCCTGATGTCTGTAGAAAATTGTGCTATCAGATCTAAGTGCCGAAATTGCCTGGGGGAACAGTTATCTTTTCGAGAGTGAAAACCAAAGATCAGGGGTTTATGGTCCGTGTATATTATGAAATCACGAGCTTCGACCATATGCCTGAAATGTTTTATGGCCTCGTAGATGGCCAAAAGCTCGCGGTCATACGGTGAGTACTTTACCTGGGCAGAGCTAAGTTTTCTCGAAAAGAATGCCAAAGGTTGCCATTCCTTACCTTTCTTCTGCTGAAGGACGGCTCCGATTGCCGTATCAGAAGCGTCTGTCACCAGGGCCAGCTGGGCATTGCAGTCAGGGTGTGCAAGCAGAGCAGCATCGCACAAACCTTTTTTGCATGCTTCGAAAGCTTCCTGCTCCTTAACGCCTAAGGTGACAGGATGTGAGCCTTTTACTGAACCTGTTAAAAGAGCGTTCAGTGGTGCTTGGTGTTGGGCGGCCTTTGGTATAAACCTGCGGTAAAAATTTATCATACCAAGGAACCTGCGCAATTCTTTAACTGTTTTAGGGACGCTAAAATTTTGAATTGCCTCTACCTTAGAAGGCAACGGCATCGTACCTTCTGCTGAAATTTTGTAACCTAAAAATACGACCTCAGGTACACCGAAGGTGCACTTACTGGAATTTAAGATCATGCCGTATTCTTTTAACCTATTGAAGACTTGGTGGAGATGGTCTTCGTGGCTTTTTGGATCGGGTGAAAAAACCAAAATGTCGTCCAAATATGCGTAGACAAAATCTAAACCTCGTAGCATTTCATCCACGAATCGTTGAAATGTCTGGCCAGCGTTGCGAAGCCCAAAATTCATGTATGGAAACTCATACAATCCAAACGGGGTTGATATGGCGGTCTTCGCAACGTCGTCAGGATTCACCGGGATCTGGTTGTAAGCTTTTGTCAAATCTAAAGTGGAAAAAATTGAACAATTAGCTAGATTATGGGCAAAGTCATGAATGTGGCGAATCGGGTATTTATCTACAATGGTGCGTGCGTTGAGACGACGATAGTCGCCGCAGGGACGCCAGCCATCTTTCTTTGGTGCTAAGTGCAGAGGTGATGACCAAGGTGATTCGGAAGGTCGGCAAGTCCCAATCTGCAACATAGCACTAAACTCCGCCTTTGCAATTTTTAACCTGTCTGGTGCCAGCCTACGCGGTGTGCAGGATTCAGGTGGCCCAGGTGTTGTACGAATGAAGTGAAGCGTGTTATGTTTTGTTGTGTTGTGAAAACCATGTGGACGGGTGATGTCGGGGTATTGGTCTAGTATAGCGTGATAAACCGTTTTACCAGATATGACTTTAACCGAAGAAACATCGTCAGATTTTTTCACAAGCAAAGCCGGGGTGGTGAGCGTAGTGGAGCCATCAATCAAGCGTTGATTACGTACATCAACAATAAGGTTAAAATGAGATAAAAAATCAACGCCTATTATTGGCCTGGTTACATCTGCTACAATAAATTGCCAAGCGAAGTCACGCCGTAAACCTATGTTTAAAATTAGATTCGCATAACCGTAAGTGTTTATGATTGAACCGTTAGCTGCACTTAAATCGAAATCAGTCTTAATACGACGTTCGTGTACTAGAGTTCGGGGAAACACACAAAGATCACTACCTGTGTCTACTAAAAACTGCACTTTGGTACGTTTGTCTGTAACAAATAAGCGGCCGGAAGTAGGACAGGCGTCAGCCGCCATGACGGACTGTCCTAATCTTTTCCCGCGTAGTCGCAGGGTTTCAAGCATCTGTTCGCCTGATCGCCGTACTTCGAATGAAACCAACATACCGGAAACCTCCTGTAGTTTGACTGCGATCTCGTTGTCCGGGAATATCGGCGACTTTGGTCACGGTTGCCGCCACTGCTGCCGCGGCTGCCGCCAGAATGGGATCTATTTCTTGGACGAGACATTCTGTCTAGTTTGGTCGTCAGTGCATGTACTTGCCGTGTCAGTTCAGCTATTTGGTTAGCCATTGCGGAGTCCGCCGAAGAAGCAGCTGCCACCTGAGGACTGGCGGGAACTATGTCTTGCAATCGGTCCGCTAGCTCTGCGACTTCTTCCAGCGTAGCTCGTGACTGTGACGCTACGATGGTTTGCGTGCTGCTCGGTAGTCTGCTCGTCCAGATTGTTTTCAGGAACTCTTCAGGTACGCCTGGTCCCGCGAGGTGTCGGAGATGACGCAAGAACTGTGTGGGCTTTCTGTCTCCGAGTTCTTCGTGAGTAAGAAGCTGTTTTACCTTCTTTTCTCGCGATGCTGATAAACGCTTGATAAGCTCCGTTTTCAGTTTTTCGTACTTATCGTTGGCGGGTGGTGCGGTGATGATATCTTCTACCTCCGATGCGTAGATGGGGTCCAGTTGGCCCATGGCATAATGAAATTTCGTCGAGTCCGTAGAAATGTTTGCCAATGCAAACTGGCCTTCCAGTTGGGCAAACCATAAAGCAGGTTTCTCGGGGTAGAATGGAGGGACGCGCACGCCAACGCGATGTATGTCGAACGGCGACGGCGTCGTTTCTTTTCCTTGTGCCGCCACGCCCTCTTGTGCATCTTTTGGCTCGGTCATGATGTGTTCCAAACGGGGTCACCAGTGTGGTGTGGATATGATGATGGTGAGGGAGGATGATGAATGAAATACAGAAACTTACTGAGTCCAACTTCACTGTATTGTCATAACACACACACGTTATTAAATTAGAGTAGGTACACAGTCTCAATGTTAATGTTTAGCACAGAAAGATTATCCAAGCCACGATTATTATCAAATACACAACGCGATCGTGATCGATAGTAAGTATGGCGGGAACCCGGAGCGCGAGCGACGTGGGCTCCGCGTGGGCGCATAGAAACGACTGAAATTTGAAATCAACAAGCGACCGACCGGCCACGCAGCGCGGCGGGAGGCGCCACCGTCTCGCGCGGGGGCGAGGCGCGGGGCGGGCGGTCGCGGTATCTGGCGTTCCGGGAACCGCCATATTCACTATATATAATAAAACTTGTTAGTTTGTCCGCAGCATACAAAATATTATTTTATTAGTAAAAATATAAGTAGGTAGAAAGCTTAATTCTAGTAGCTCCGCTACACATCCATCCAACTCCATCTCATTTTGTCCAGAAGATCTAATATGGAGTTCTTTAACTGAAGAACCCTGACTTCCGACAAACCTTTGATGTTGGTCGCGGCAATTGTTGATATCTTCGAGTAATTTATTTGCCATCCCAATTCCGTCATGAAGCCTATCGCAAACTTCGCTTGGCTCTCTAGGTTTATGGGATCTTCGCAAATGATTAGAAAATCGTCTAGGTAAACGATCACCCGTAGGTGCTCTTGCCTCAGCTGCTGTGCCACCCAATTCGTCACCTTTGCGAATGCGGACGGTGAGCTTGGAATGAAGACATGTCATTTCGTAACTTATTCCCTGGTAAGCGAGGCAGAGGAATCGACGGTGACTTTGCGCTATTGGAATGTGAAAATACGCCGGTGAGATGTCTTTTTCATCATGTAGTCTCCCTTGTTTATGTGTGAAGGGATTTCTTGCTGATTTATGAGACGAAATCCTGGGATGAAGACATATCGTTCAGCCTTTTCAAATTGAATATGGAACGATTCTCTCCATTTGTTTTCTTCTTCAAAGCAGAGACGATTATGAAGCTCTTCTGATAAATAGTTGGCTGAATGGCTTTAGATTCTAGGAAAGGTCCTATTTGTACTGTCTTTTCTGAGGACAACTTTGTTTGGAATCTGAGGGTAGTTGTCCTTGAAAATTTTGTGAGAGGGGATCTTCTGAATGGAATCCGAAAACCGCTTATAATTTTTGGGATGCATGCGGAAGCCTTTTCCCATTTAATTGTGTACGTTGACAGACGTCCCGCTGCGAAGGAGCCATTTTTGGCCCTCCCCCCACTTTTTCCCCCTTGAGTTAGAATTGGGGTTAAACTGTTTCTTCGCGCGGTCATTTGACTCGTTTCGTTTGGCCGTTTTTGCCGGCGTCTTTTTGGTAGGAAAAATAACTTATGTAGGTATGCCGCCTTGTTTTTTCACAGCCTCTGTGAAAGCTTTCTCCTCAAAGAGGTGGGTTTCAGAAGGTGGAATCTCGAGCAAGATATTCCTAAGTGTCTTGTCTCGAGGTTTGTAAACCTCTCTACGTTTTTGTAACACTTTGGCTTTACGCCCACATACATTTGTATTAATGCGTCAGAAGATTTCCGGAAGTTACATATAGCCGATGATTTCCACTCGGGGGCAACGCCCGCTAGGAGGTTATTAGGTTTCAGGGCGCTGAAAGCAGGAGTGGCCTGGAACTGTTTCTGCGTTTCGGAATACCGAACATTACGCCACTCAGTGTCACGAAATCTCTGACATTTAAGACCGTGCTCTAATGCCGTCGGATCAGCTTTAGCAACTTTTTGTACTTGTGCTACTGTAGTTAGCATAAAGTCGAACATCGGTTCGGTATCAGAGTCATCTGATTCTTGCATCTCTGCTAGTTTCCATTGGGCGTTACCAATTTTAACCCGCAGGTTGGCTTCCTTTGACTGTTTTAAAGAACAGGTATTTTCTGACATGATGCTATCTTGTTGAGACTCGAAAGAGCTGTTTAGCCCTGTTCTGCCATATGAGGTGTTGCGGCGGCCCTGTCCGGCGATACGGATCTTTGTTGCAGTAAAAGTAAGTAAGTTCGTATGAGTAAGTGGCCAACTCTGGTGACGGAGTTTTTAGGCCGCCTAAAGGCCTCCGTCATGGCTTAACGACTTAAAAGCTTGTTACAGTAATTTCTTAAAATTGTCATTCTGTGCCGACAGCATTTTTAACATCGTGTTAAAAAAGGTCGCTTGTTGGTTTAATAAAACAGAAGCAGGTAAGTGCTCTCCGGACCCTTGTGCTGGATTTTGAGGACGTTCAATACTTGGGGTTCGAGACACAGCCACGCGTTTAGGAGGATGAACTTCAGCTTTGACATCTTGTGCGGGGAGTGCAGGCGTGCTCTATCTAACAACCATTTCATGAAGGTAGATCTGATTGATCTATAACTGCGCTCCGACAAAGCTTTTGTTGTAGGGTCAAAAGCAAGCGCCATATCAACTGTAGGTATTGCGAATCTGAGCTTCATTTCTACTGCAGGAGGAACTTGGTTATCCCCAAACAAATCGTGAAACGAGTAGTTGTACACTCGCCAGTCTCGCCAATCGCCAATTCTTGTCCAAAGACGCGACGATGGCTTTGAATGGTAAATTTTCTGCCGGATATGTGGATCCGAGATCTCCCAGAGTACCTAACTAGGTCAGGCATATCTAAAAATAAGCAAACCAATGGTTGTTGTAAAGAAGGGGTGATATGCCACCTTAAGTACTGAGTAAATGACATCCCATTTATTTAGCCGAGACGACTGCGTCACCTCAAACAAAGCACGTAACATGGTACGTTGTCGCCTTGGTCAGAAGGCGTGTCGCCTTAATGATGTCGTCTCGGTAAGAAGACGTGTCATCTCAAAGTCGGACTGACTTTCATGACTCGACCTATTATATGGTCTTGACAATGTCGTCTTAGTCAGACGACGTGTTGTCTCAGTCAGACGACGGACGCGTCGTCTCAAAGTCTGAAGACTTGCGTGTCTCGACTTATCGTCGCTGGGCCTGAGGCGCCGAGCGGAAAATATCGTCACTGGGCCCAAGGGTGCCGAGTGGTATTGTCGTCTTAGTCAGACGACGTGTTGTCTCAGTCAGACGACGGACGCGTCGTCTCAAAGTCTGAAGACTTGCGTGTCTCGACTTATCGTCGCTGGGCCTGAGGCGCCGAGCGGAAAATATCGTCACTGGGCCCAAGGGCGCCGAGTGGTATTGTCGTCTTAGTCAGACGACGTGTCGTCTCAGTCAGACGACGGACGCGTCGTCTCAAAGTCTGAAGATTTGCGTGTCTCGACTTATCGTCGCTGGGCCTGAGGCGCCGAGCGGAAAATATCGTCACTGGGCCCAAGGGCGCCGAGTGGTATTGTCGTCTTAGTCAGACGACGGACGCGTCGTCTTAGTCAGACGACGGACGCGTCGTCTCATTGTTGATTGAGGATAAAATGTAGCCTCAAATTTTACCTTAGCCAGTACAACTAGCTAAGGTTCACTTCAAAATTACTTAGGTGTGTTCACTGGACGAATATTGAAAGCGTACTGATGCAATGGCCGCCGCGCACTGCCTAAGTAATGTAAGACAAGGACAGGTATAGAAGACGATACCGGTAAACTACCCTAAGATAGAAAGAGATAGAAGATACTTACGACGAATATTGGGAGGGTAATCTCAAATGTGGTTCAAGCGTAGGCTCGAACACCTAAATAGTTATTATTTTTATTCTAGGACGTATACTGTTAGAAAAACGACGAGAATTCATAAATATGAAATAAATGAAAAATTAGACACGACATTATGTATTGCATGCCAGTATTTTCTACCATGAAGAGCTAGCGCAATAGGCATACTCGGCAGTATCAGTAGGGGTAGTCAGAAGAAAGTCCAAATGTAAGCCATCTACGGTGCGCGAGATCTCAGTTCGGGGCGAACTACTAGTTTAGAATGTAGAAAGGTCGTAATTTCCTTACATACTTTAAGGAAGATGCGCCCCTTTTGCGTATGACGGCAGTATAGATATGGACTGGGCCTGTATTCTATTAAATGACAACCGCTTTGGTTTTGGTTCGAACTCTTAAATGTCAGCCATTTGGTGAAATAGTAGAATAGCTTTTCAAAAATTTGTACTGCCAAAGTTCAAAACCTCACCACAACTGAGTCGTTTGTTATTAGTAGTCATGGAAACAGTCGCTTTAGTTGAGGTTTTGGTTGAGGTTGATAAAAAGTTCGGTACCGGAATCGACGCCCAGGACACATTCCTTCTCACTCACACAAAACAAAAAAGGATATACCTACCTACATTATACAAAATTCTTGTGAAAAAAGATACAGCATAATTTCTTTTGTCCCGGCGCGTGCTGGCTTTTTATAGGTAGAGAACTTATAGTGCAATACTTTGTTTACATAATTCTGTTATAGTAGAAGTTTTTCTAAAGTTTTAAGTCATTAGAAAATACTTATTTGCAAGATGTTAATAAATACACTGACATATTCCCAAGTTGTTTTATTTTAGACAACTTATTTCAGAAATCAAAAACACAAAAAAAAAATGGCAAATGCAAATAGCATGACTTAGGGTGTGGGCACACACTGTTTTTTGTACGCGCGTATTTAAGCAGTGCGTTCGAAACACAAAAAGCGCACGAAAAACGCAGTGTGCACACTCACACAGCTCGCCGACTGCCTTGCGTTCACTACGCGTTTGAACGTCTACCAAAAACATAGTGTGCTCACTCTCTTACTGTTTTTCTCACAGAACAGAAATTTCTATCATGGGTTGACTCAATATTTTTAACCAACTTTCAAAAAGGAGGAGGTTCTATGTTTGGCTGTATGTATGTTTTTTTTCGATTTTTTATACATGTTATAGGTACTCTTCGCCCCGAGTTCTCTTCTTAAACATGAGTATTGTACAGTGGTTTTCTTTCTCACTTATTTCTCAAGTCGTTGGCACACATTTAGCTAATCTCGCATGATGTTTCAGATGCTCCGCTCTTTTATACCTCTTCCCGCATCGCTCACAACCGTGCGGTCTCTCCATAGAATGAACTGAATACACATGTTCCTTAAGATGTCTGGCTTCAAGGAAGGATTTGTCGCATTTCTGACATAAGTGCGGTCTAATCGCGGTATGCACTCGCATGTGCGACGTCAAGCTGCTCTCTCGGTTGAACGACAAGGGGCATATCGTGCAAGGGAATGTTTTAACCTCAGAATGTAGTCGCTTATGTTTTCTTAGCGTAGTGAGATGACCGAACGACATGTCACAATGGTTGCAAGCGAACGGACGCTCTCCTGTGTGAGTCCGGAGGTGGGAAGTGAGTTGGGCTCGTTGTCGGAACGATTTTGCGCATTTGTCGCACGAAAACGGTTTGACTCCCGTGTGGGTGCGTATGTGCGTTTTCAGATGAGATTTCTGGTTGAAAGTTTTGCCGCAAACTTCGCAGGCGAATGGTTTCTCCCCTGTGTGCGTTCTCATGTGAGCTTCGAATGCGCTTTTAAGTTTGAACTTCTTACTGCATCTGTCGCATACGTATGACTTAACATGGCTTCGCATGTGTCTGTTCAAATGACCTCTGTAGTTGAAAGTTTTAGTACAGAATGCGCATTTGAATACATTTTCGTCTCTATTTTCATGATTACTGATTTTTTTAATTTTTCTGTGTTTTCTTTCTATAACAGATTCATTATCTAAGCTATCATCAGAATTCAACATGTTCTCTATATCGAATATTTCATCTTTCGAAGATTCTTCTTTGACAGCTACTTCCTGTTTGACTGACAGACCCTCACTAATGCAAGTATAACTATATCCGTTCAGTCTCTCCGGAGTCCCAGCACTCAATGAATCATCTGTAGAGACGAGCCATACGGCAGACCTCGTTAAAAACTCCTGGGTCAAACCAAGCTCTTGTGAAATGGTCGTATTGTCCGTTACCTAAAAATGATTAGCATCATAAAGTGCGCCGCAAATATGGCGGCTGAAGTGCGCGGCAGATTCTACTTTGCGCAGTTACAGTCAACGCAATTGCGGGGAGGTGAAGGCGGTGAGGGGCGGGGCTACGCGGGCTATGTAGATAAGTTTACTCTATTCTATTGCGTTGACTGTACCTGCGCAGTCGTTTATTTATTTGATCTGCGAGCTATGTAGATAAATGTTACTCTATTCAATAGAGTAACATTGAATAGAGTAACATTTATCTACATAGCTGCGCAGGTACAGTCAAGGCAATAGAGTCTATTGCCTTGACTGTACCTGCGCAGTCGAATCTGCCGCACACTTCAGCCGCCATAAAGTTTGCGGCGCACTCTACAAAATTATGAATGTGAAAATTTAGATGTTTGTTAATCACGAACGGTTTTGGCTGAAACTTGGAATATACATAGTTTATGACCTGGAATAACAATGCTACTTTTTATACGGGTAGGTACCACGCGAGCGAAGCCGCGGGCGGAAGCTATACAGGGTGTAGCAAATTTTTGGTCCCTGGGTCTACCTTTTCTCTTGTAGTTAGCAAGTTTTGTTCTTAGGAAACTATTGTTTTATTTGAAAGAAAAAAAGAATTGTGCAAAATTATGTATAGCTTTGGTAGCTACCCTGAAGGGACCAAAAATTTGCCACACCCTGTATAATAATTATAAGACCTTACAACAAAACCTGCACATTATGTTGTTTCTTTACTTTAAACAAGTATCTAAGATTTCTTGCCTCTTTCATTAGTCAATAGGTGTTTATAGTATTAACTGTACCTACTTTTTAATTTCAGTTAGATTTATGCAAGTCATAAAACTACATGTCTATCAGCGAGAACTTCAAACTTCTACTTCAAAAATAATGGAAATTCTATTGATGAAAAGACTTGCTTCTGAAATAGTCTCAGCTCAACTAATTCCTTCACATCAATTTGGCTTCCGTGCCGCCCATGGAACAATTGAGCAAGTCCACCGATTAGTGGAGAGGATAAACGAATCATTTGAACACAAAAAATACAGCTCTGCTGTCTTCTTGGATATCTCTCAGGCCTTTGATCGCGTTTGGCATGAGGGCCTGCTGCATAAGATACGGAAAGCTCTACCCATAAACCACTACTTACTGATTAAGTCATACCTTCATCAGCGGCACTTCTATGTAAAGCTTGGAGACGAAAGAACTGCACTCCATAATATAAAGGCTGGTGTCCCCCAGGGCAGCGTAATGGGCCCAACCTTATATCTCATATAGTATACTTTCGACTTAGGGAGTGTCCACATTGCGTTTTCTGCAGCGCGTTTTTGAGCTGCGCGTTTGTATCGATACAAACGCGCGTTCGCAACGCGTATTTTTCCATACAAAAGCAAACCGGGAGGGCCTGCGCGGGGGGCTGCGCGTTCGCATCGCGTTCGAATCGCGTTTGTATCGATACAAACGCAATGTGGACACTCCCTTACCAACGTCAACGGAGGGTGTCCTGGTGGGCACATTTGCTGACGACACAGCGCTAATAGCAACTCACGAAAACCCAACTGTTGCCTCGACCATGCTACAAAGGAGCCTAAGCGACGTCTCTACTTGGCTCAAAGACTGGCGCATCAAGGCAAATGAAACCAAGTCAGTACCAGTCAGTACACGTAACATTCACCCTTAGACACGGCACGTGTCCCGCAGTCGAACTAAATGGAGTCCAAATACCTCAAAGTGAAAACGTGCGCTACCTGGGTATGCATTTAGATAGACGCCTCACATGGAAGAAGCATATTTTTACGAAAAGAAAGGCTCTTGGTCTTCAACTAAGGAAACTTTACTGGCTTATGGGTCGAAAATCCAAACTTACCATGGAGAACAAACTACTCCTCTACAAATGCATTCTAAAACCTATGTGGTGCTATGGAGCCGAGTTGTGGGGTACAGCTGCGAACTCAAACTTGGAAATCTTTCAACGCTTCCAATCTAAAATGCTGCGCATGATATCGAATGCACCGTGGTATATTACAAACTGTCAGCTCCATGACGACCTAGAGGTGCCGACGATTAAACAGGAGGTGGCAAATAAACTGAGATCTTATGCCAAACGAATGGAGCTACACCCAAATGAGCTTGCCAACAATCTCATGAAAAACACCAAAACCTTTAGCAGGCTAAAGAGGACAGCCCCTCAAGATCTAATATAGCACAGGAAAAAAAAATATGGAGATGCCACTGGGTGTACTCCATCCATGTCAAGCGTGAAGCAGGGACGAAACTCTCGCTCAATGCCCTTAAGGGCAGATTGCAAGAACAAAGGAGACATAAAAAAAAAAAAAAAAAAAATCAGCGAGAACCTGTAATTGGCTTTCTGAATCTATTCAAAGTGTTTATTGCTATCTAATTTAGCTGTTGGTTTTCCATATGATAAACTACCGACGCGCTCCAGCTTCGCACGGGTCACATCACACATCACATTAGAAACCTCTAAAATTATCAGTGTTTCTCTACTATATTATGCATGTATTATACATATAAACCTTCCTCTTGAATCACTCTATCTATTAAAAAAAACCGCATCAAAATCCGTTTCGTAGTTTTAAAGATCTAAGCACACATAGGGACAGACAGCGGGAAGCGACTTTGTTTTATGCTATGTAGTGATAAATTAATCAACTTACCTTGATATCACTGCCGAGCATATCATATAGGATCCGTTCAGACCTTTGTATTGAGCTTCTAAACCTGTGGCATCTCTGCAGCTGCAAGAAGCAGACATTGCAAAGATTCCTCGGCAAGCAATCGTTTGAGATGTGCTGAAATACAGATTTTATTTTTACCACTACCTATATCCTCAATCTTAGATGGCATTTGAACAAAAATTAAAAATTAAATTTCAATTATCATTTATTCAGTAGGATCACTTAGAACAGCCATCATGGTTTCACTCATCTTTGACCAATCCCCTTGGCCAGTTTTCCGCTGTTTGGCGTACCGTGGTCATTGGTTGGTGTGCCTCGGAACAAATAAGGTTACCTATCTCAGTTAAGCTACTCCTAGATGCATATGCTCAACTAAAAAAGCTCATGTTTTACATTAAAAACATTATTTTTCATTTATGGTGTACCTCTAAAATTTTCCAATGTCCTAGATGTACCTTGAACATAAAAAGTTTGCAGAACACTGCCCTAGGCAATGTCAATGAGAATCTATTCAAGAGTACTGTTTTAAGCTGCTTAAAAACTCCATCGCCAGAGTTGGCCAGTTGCTCATATGAGCTTACTCGGATCACATGGAAATCTAGGAGGAACAGAAGAATCTCCTGTTTTCACAACTACTGCGAGGAACAAGGGCAACCAATAGTTAGCTTCAGCAGCTTTATTTATTTATTTTTTATTTATTTTATTTATTTCCAAAAATACAGAATACTAACTTAGGATCTGGCTAATAGTGTTTTTAAACTTAGATTAAGTTTGACTAAACACTAGGTTCTCGAAATTATTACAACAAAATTTATCTCAAATGCAAGCAAAACACAGCATAAATAATAATTATAAATAATACCTAATTATAGCCTAGTTATAGCAATTTAGAAACATAAAAAATAAAAGATGTAGGTACTCAAATATCTACGCACGCACACACACATCGGCCGTCACAATGAAGACAATGCACTTCCCACGTCAGGTGAGCGAGAACTTGGTAAACAACCAATACATACATTTATCTTGTTAAATCCAACAGTCCGGCTCCAGTGGGCCAATCAAATAAAGTGAAGCTCATCGAAACAGAAAATACTCTACTTTGGACCCTTATCAAATACCAGCAGCGCCCTCGTGGCTTTGCCCCCGTAGTGATGTTATAATGCTAATGAGTGCTAATGATGATTATGATGAAAAGTAGCCTATAATCTTCCTCAAGAATTTAGCTATCAAATGAATGGAGAAAGAATTTTTCAAATCGGACTGGTAGTTCCTGAGATTAGCGCGTTCACACAATCTCTTCCGCTTTACTATATAAGTATAGATGGGGATCGCGATCCATTACAGGACCTATCACTTATAATTTGATACCTACCACACTTCTAGTGAGTTCCTCAAAAGTTTCTCGAAGCTGTATATCTTCAATAACCCGGGTTCCACCACTAGCGAGGCAAACCCTACACGCAGACTCTAGAGCAGACATACTGTAGTAATCTTCTATTTTTTGTGATTTTATTAACGCTCACGGTCACGGTAGGCTTGAATTGAACAAGAAAATAAATCAAAACAAATCAAAACAGAACAAAAGTCAAAAAGTTTATTTCTACGTCATCAGATCCCTGATACAACGGCTGCGGCTGATCTTATTTGTACGATAAATAATCCTTCCACAGACAGACAGACTATACAAAACTAGCTAGCACAAATTAGCCCTTCCTTAACGGAAATTATCGGTAGAGTGCGCGCCCCACCACCACTGAATTCCTTCTGAATTCCGACAGACGACGCGGCGCTGCTATCGCAGATAGCGCGCGCATCTGATTGAACCGGGCCCAAAGAAATTTTGGTATAAAACTTCCTTGACCGGGCCCCAAGGTGCTGCGAATGAGAAGGCGAAACGATGCAAGCCGAGATCGATAGAGAGGCAATGCAAGCCTGGCCTAACGTGTTTTTGAGCCATAAGGGCTCAACCACACGCTGGCCCAGGCTCGCCGAGCGAACGCGAGTGCCAACGTGTGGGCAGCACCACTCGCCTCGCCTTGCCATCGCTCGCCTAGCTGGCCAAGTGAACACGAGCGCCAACTTAATCCATCATTGGGCGTTTTTCCACTATCGATTTCAATATCCCCGGCGCCGGCACCGGCAAGTGGAAAAACGAGCAGTGCATTTTCATACATTTTTGCGTCGCCGGTGCCGGTGCCGTGCCGGGCTAGTGGAAAAACGCCCATTCATGGTTATTGGTTTGCAAGGGCGTCGCCAGGGGGGAGCAGGGAGGGGCAGTTGCCCCCCCTAGAGATTAAAAAAATTTAGCCAAATGCAAAGAAATCAAAGCCCTAAGCCCACTCACATGATTTTCTTGACCGTGATCGATCAAGCATTTGGACGTGGTCAAGGCCTCGTAGCACATTAAACGCATTTTGCAATTAAAATTCATACTTTTCCCTTCATCCATATTAATTAACAACGTAGCCCCCCCTGGGCCATCGGCTGGCGACGCTCTTGTTGGTTTGCATAGACTCGCCAAGCGTGCGGACAGTAGCACTCGCCATGCGTCGACTCCGCTAGCGCTGGCTTAGGCTGGCCCAGCGTGTGGTTGAGCCTTTAGAATAAAAACTGTTTTGTGTTCTTTGCCTGACATTAGTAAATGGGCGTTTTTCACTAGCCGGCACGGCACCGGCACCGGCACCGGCACGGCACCAGTGGTGGGGATGCAAAAATGTATGAAAATCTGCCGGTGCCGTCGCCAGCAAGTAGAAAAACGAGCAGTACCTACATTTTCATGGGCGTTTTTCCACTTTCATACATTTTTGCATCCCCACCACCGGTGCCGTGCCGGTGCCGGTGCCGGTGCCGTGCCGGCTAGTGGAAAAACGCCCATTGGAGCTATTTCGAATGCTCTAAAGTTCTACGAACACAGTAGGTACGTAACAAGGACTCTTTAGATCTTGGTACCTACGTAATAAATAAATTTGTAGGAAAATATCCGAGTTAGCGACTTTACGTGTAAATAAAAATAGCCCTGCCTGCAAAACTAGTCACCAGAATTGGCCACTTGCTCATAAAAACTAACTTAGAACTTAACTAGATGTCGCTACGCTACGCTAGTAAAAATGTACCAATAATTCTAGATCGCGCAAAATCGATCTAGCTAGGTCTCATATCTGAGAAAATTTGTTTTCTCGGCATTTTCACACTTTTCAAGCAAAAAGATTTACCAATGCAATGTGGTTCGTAATTTCATATAATTCGTTGATACAAACTTGGCCGAGTGGTCGGGTGTTCGCCTCTAAATCAAAGGCAGCGAGTTCGAATCTCAGCCAGGTTTACTTTTTGTAAGTTTTTCTTTTTTAATCTTTCTCTATTTGCACCCGAGCATAGCTCGGTCGCCCATTTCTCTGTGCCCAGATATTGCTGAATTAGGTAAGTGCATCTGCACTAACTGCTTGTTCATTCATAAATGAGTGCTCTGTCTCGCTCTTTGGCCTAAAAATTGCGTATTATGCATCCTACTCTTACTCTGAGGCTAACTGCGGCTAACTTCAGTCAGTAAGCCTCGTAAGAGTAGGATGCACAATACGAATTCTTAGGCCAAAGAGCGAGACAGAGCACTAATTTTTGAATGAACAAGCAGTTAGTGCACTGAATTCAGCCTGGTGTTATGTCGGTATAAGAATTGCGTATTGTGTATCCTACTTTTACCGATGCTAAATGACTGAAGTCAGCCACAGTTAGCCTCAGTAACAATAACAGGCTTGAACAATAATAAATAAGCTAGTTTGTACGTTCGTTAGCTCGACACACCAGAACAACTGAATGACCTGGACTAAAAGAGCATTCTTATCTTAATAAAGTAAATAAAACAATCAGTTCTCACTTTTCCGTAGGTCTTGAGTGCTGAATCCTACTCTACAGGTTATCGCGATTACGCGAGATCAGAGGCGTATTTAAAAATTCGGCGCCCTGGGCCTATAAGGTTTGCCGCCCCATAAATTAGCGGAAAATGCAAAATCAGATACCTACCTAGTGAATGAAAAAACAAAAAAGGCAATAGTTAGGTTCAATACCTACTAGCTGTGACCGCGACTTCGTAAGCGTTATGATTACCGTACGCGCAACGCATTTAACGACTTCGATTCCCGTCGCGGGACAAATGTTTGTATGATTTGCAAATATTTGTCTCAGGCTTGAAACTTGGTTTGCATTCTGCTCGCAAAATACTCATGAAGCCTATAAGCGAGCGAAGCGAGCCGATTTTTTTTAAGACAAATGCAACAACTGACACTTTATTTTTCTTATCGTACTTAATCAAAGAAAAGGCTGGCTACATGTCGGTTCCTATTCTATATACAAGCGATGCGAGCCTAATTTTTTTATAACAAAACAAATGCAACACTTGTTTTTATTAACGCGCTCAAAGAAAAGGATGGCTTTTTGTCGGTTCCTATTCTGCGGTCAGACACAACTCACTTTGCTTGCAAAACACTTATGACATGAAGCTTATAGGCGAGCGAAGCGAGCCGAATTTTTTTAAGACAATTGCAACAACTGACACTTTTTTTTCTTATGGTAATCAAAGAAAAGGCTGGCTGCATGTCGGTTCGAATTCTATATGCGAGCGAAGCGAGCCTAAGTTTTTTATAACAAAACAAATGCAACACTTGATTTTACTAACGCGCTCAAAGAAAAGAATGGCTTTTTGTCGGTTCCTATTCTGCGGTCAGACACAACTCACTTTGCTTGCAAAACACTTATGACATAAAGCTTATATGCGAGCGAAGCGAGCCGAATTTTTTTAAGACAATTGCAACAACTGACACTTTTTTTTCTTATGGTAATCAAAGAAAAGGCTGGCTGCATGTCGGTTCATATTCTAAGTTTTTTATATCAAAACAAATGCAACACTTGATTTTACTAACGCGCTCAAAGAAAAGGATGGCTTTTTGTCGGTTCCTATTCTGCGTGTTTTGAGAGTTTTGCAAGCAAAGAGAGTTGTGTCTGACCACAACTCTCTTTGTTTGCAAAACACTTATGACATGAATCTTATAATATGCGAGCGAAGCGAGCCGATTTTTTTTTTAAACAAATGCAACATGAACTCAAGAATTTTTTTTGCCTAAAATCGCCTCGAGGATTTATACTGTAACGGATTTATCCCTTCGAGTTTAAAATAATACCTACCTACAATTTCCTGCCAAGTTAAAAATCGCAAGGTCAGTCTCTGAAAATGACCGGTCAGTAATACGATAGTGATTTTAGTTGTTGTTAGGTAAGCTTTTTTTAAATTTCTTCAGGCATTCAAGGACAAAAAGAAAGGCGCATGAAGCTAGCCGCCCCTCGCTCTCACCTAAATGTGTTTTAGTTAATTGTTAATTAGGTACCTAGATTTTCTTAAATTTCTTCAGGCATTTAAGGACAAAAAGAGAAGCGTATGAAGCTGAGAGCGAGGGGGCGGCGCGAGCAACCGCGCCCCTTGTTTTAGTTGTTGTTAATTAGGTAGGCTTTTCTTATTTTTTTTTTAGGCATACAAGGACAAAAAGAAAGGCGCATGAAGCTAGCCGCCCCTCGCTCTCACCCAAATGTGTTTTAGTTGTTGTTAATTAGGTAGACTTTTCTTAAATTTCTTCAGGTATTTAAGGACAAAAAGAGAAGCGCATGAAGCTGAGATCGAGGGTCGGCGCGAGCTGCCCCTCACTCATTTTAGTTGTTGTTAAAGGTACCTAGGCTTGTCTTAAATTTCTTCAGGCATTTAAGGACAAAAAGATAGGCCCATGATATGAAGCGAGGGCGGGAGCTTGCGCCGCCTTTCGCTCTCAGCCAAATGAGTTTTAGTTGTTGTTAATTAGATATGCTTTTTTAATTTCTTCAGGCACAGGACCAAAAGAAAAGCGTACGAAGCTGAGAGCTAGGGGCGGCTTGCACCACCCACTAAATGAGTTTGAGTTGTTAATTAGGTTGGCTTTTTTTAATTTATTTAGGCATTTAAAGAAAAAAAAGCGCAAGAAGCTGAGAACGAAGGGCGGCTTGCGCCACCTCTCGCTCTCACCTTCATATCCTGGGCCTTTCTTTTTGTCCGTATATGCCTGAAGAAATTGTGGCAGGCTACGGTGTCTAGGTGTCTAGGTGAGAGGGGCGGCTTGCGCCGCCCCTCTCAGCCTGCCGCCCCGGGCCATGGCCCTCTTGGCCTAAGGGTAAATACGCCCCTGCGCGAGATAGCATCCATAGAAGTAGCTGCAAGTGCATACCATGGCTATGTTGGTTCAGCTATCCAGTATGGACTACTATTGTGGGGTAACAGCATCGATAGGGACCTTCGAGCTTATAGATAGGGACAGAGTATTTAGAGCCCAAAAAGATGTGTACGGTCACTATGTGGTGCACATTATATAGAGCCATGCATGCAAACCACTTTAAAAAAAAATTAAAATCCTTTCCTTTCCCTCTTTATATATTAAACAAGCAGCATTTGTCAAACAACACTCAGAGTTATTTATTAAAAATCAATCCCTACGGGCTAGAAAACTAAGGGATGAATCTAACAACAAATTGCACATTCATAAATATAATTTAAAAGGCACGCAACAACAAGCATATTTCTTGGCAATTAGAATTTACAATAAATTACCGAAAAATGTAAAACTTATATGGATTTTTTTTTCATATCAAACTTAAAAAGTGGCTTTTATTGAAACGTATTTACTCAATTAAGAAATTTTTGGACTATCTCGACTAATTTTTAAATTTTAAGAAATAAGAATGCCGAACTTTGGTAGGACATACCTACAATGTACAGCATAAACTATAAGTAAGACCTATTTTTAATACTGTTCTTGCGAATAAATGACTGTCTGATTCTTATACAGGGTGAATTTTTGAGACGGGGCAGTAAGGGCAGCTACCTTAACCGTTGTAGCTAGAGGAAAACGTTCTTAGAAGACTACCCTTAACTTTTGAAATTATTTCGACCTGCATTCACAGATTTTGAAAAAAATGTACTTACAGTCAGCGAGAAAATGACCAATTGACACAAAAACTTTTTTTGATGCCAATCGATCCTCTTTCATCTAAGGATTAAACTGACTTTTCTAGTACTCTAACCTCAGTTGGTCCGATAGAGCCTTTTAATCCTTAGATGAAACAGGATCGATTGGCATCAAAAAAAGTTTTTGTGTAAAATGCCCATTTTCTCGCTGACTGTACATTTTTTTCAAAATCTGTGAATGCAGGTCGAAATAATCTTCAAAAATAAGGATAGTCTCCTAAGAACGTTTTCCTCTAGCTACAACAGTTAAGGTAGCTGCACCCCCGTCTCAAAAATTCACTCTGTATATTATGATACAGGTATCGATACGGAGGATTTGATACGATATTTTGTATCAATACAATATCGAATCAAGTCAAGTATCCTATCCTATACCTACTTACTATTAAACGAGCAATATTTGTTAGTTTATTTGTACTCACGTTCTCGAAAACGGCTCTAACGATGTCGATGAAATTGGCGTAACGGGGGTTTACGTGCTTGTAATAACGAAGATTGAAAATCTACAGGATGATGAGTTTTCGTATGTTTTGTCAAAACACATTTCTTGGGGAAATGCTTTTCTTTTGTGTGTGGTCAAACTAGAGTTCACAGTGAACTTCTTATCACACACATTACAGGCAAATGGCTTTTTCACCTCAGCAGCTCGAAATGGCATCCTTTGCTTCGAGAAACCAGTGTGCAAAATCGCATTTTGCTGACTGGTTTCAGTGAAGAAAAGTGATTTGTTTGAATGTCGTCGATTGACACGTGGTAGTCCATGGCGGTCAATCTCGGACGAAAGAACGGGACGCGCCTTTATGATCCTACCAATCTTACCCCTCTAGCCAACGGCTAGGATTACTTTGACAAATCAAAATCAGGTACCGTCAATAAAAACTACCCTAATAATCGATTCTTATCAGTCTCCGTATCGTTATCACCGAGGAAGGTGCTCCATGAAAATGCCAATTTATGGTGCTATACCAGTGCAATAAAAATCCACTACACCTCAAATCTTTAAAATATGGTGTAACATTTCATTATGTAAATGTTTTTTTGTGTTTTAGCTGATTTTCTACTTCAATAAACATTATTTTATTTTAACTGAGGTTAAAACATCGATTCAAAAAATATACGACTAAAATGAAAAAGATCGCATCGCCTGCCGTCACATCTCTGTTTAATTTTCAATCGTAACGGATACGGTGGATACGGTCTATAATTGCCTAGCAATGTCTATTAATTACTATATTTTGGACATCACTCATGCACTACTGTCTAATGACAACTGTCTTGAGAGACAGTACCACGATACTAATGCGGTTTTTAAAATTATGTTTAGCCTTATTGCGATTAGCAATAGTTCGAATTTTGAATAATTTAGGATTACGAAGGTACAAAATTGACGTGGCGAGTCTATGCATTACGATGAGGTAATGTACAATTATTGACTTGACCGTTATTCGAACCTTATTAATTTGAGATAGGCACTTCCGTTTCCCGCCTTGCATTTCCTTTTTCTAATGAATTTACCATTGACTTCCGGCTGCTTCCGGTACATACGTCACTTCCACCAGGCAGGGTGGCGTGCGATTTTATCGACGACATCTTTATTCCTCATTGGCGTTTTATTCCCCGCCGAGTGCGGACGTGTCTTGCCAGGTGCAACCACGTCTTGAAGAAGTTATTTTTTTCTTTTGAATTTTGAATAATTTAAAAAATTAATATTGCGTTCTATGGAAATTGCAGACAGATTGCATATTTCTAGTGTTAAGAGTGAGTTTGTTCCAAACTGTAAGTAATTATTTTCTTTTCTTTTAGAAATTAATATTTTTGTTCAAAAAAGCAGAAAACTATTCGTAAATCATAGCTATGTTTTGAGTTTATTATAAAGATTTGTTAGCATGATTCGGTCGGAATTGTTCCGAGACTATCCGATTGTGTGAACACTTCTTAAAAAATTGTGGGTAATTTTGTTATACTTACTTCGTTGAATTGTTTTTCGCTTGAGCCAGTCGGTATAGAACCGAGACTAACTGGATTTGCGAATACCTTTCAATGTGTAGGATGTCAAGTACCCACAATATAATCTCAAATCATAATAATTAATTGCTATATTTGCCTATTATGTTTTTCTGCCACGGGCCAGTCGGTATTGTACCGAGATTATCTGACCGTGGCAGTTTAATTTATTGTAAGGGCAGTGTCTGGATATACAAAAGGTTATAAATATACCCTGTATTTCCAATAATGCAATTATGAAACGATTTAATGGCTTTTTGCTTTTTTATGATTTTTAGATATTTAACGGTTTACCGTTCGATTTTAAATTTGATTATTTAAAAATAATTTTATTTTAAAGAGGTGTGTCAGGATCGTAGCAAGTGGAAATCCGTGGTCTCTGCCTACCCCTGTGGGAAAGAGGCGTGATTTTATGTATGTATGTATGTATGTATGTAAATTTATTTTCGTAAGATCTTAGTTTAAGCTCTTAGCTTTCCAGTATTATAAAGCGGTAATTTCTGCAAATATGTGAGTTATATTATAATGTATAATACAGTGACAGGGACAGTTCTCCCATATGCTCTCTATAACGACGCGGTCAGCGAGTAAAACAAGGGGGGGCAAATATAAACACCGCTAACGTATAATTATTTATATTTTGTTATCTGTCCCATAAAGTTCGAAATGTCGAAAAAGATCACGTGAGTACCTAACCTATAAATGTTTCTGTCATTAATCTACCTATTATGGCGAACATAAAATTTCGTTGAACATGAGGCTGGATAAATGACTCAACTGGTCTTAACATTTTTTTGTAAAAGGAGTTGTCTCTGGGCATTAGAAGTTCCTGGCTCTGAAAAAGTCGACCAAGTTGAAGTTCTTTGTACAATCGTGTTTGCTAATTCAGATTCTTAATAATATTCTTTTATTGTGGGTGTGGTCCTGAGCGAAAATTCAAATAAGTAAGGTTGTCACCTTTGTGATAAAATTAATTTTGAATGAGTTTGAGCATGGTAACGTTATGCGAGATAAAACATCCCATAGATTCACTTGTCAGGGCGACACTCGCAACACAGGTACCTTTTTTGCACGAGCTGGCTTTTCATTGGGAAGAAGCCGAAAGCGTGCGGCCTCAAACGTGTGGCCACTAACCTCTTCCTCGCAGGTTAAGACTTTTAAAAAACGAGCGTCTCCTCGCAGGAGTATGTCAATTAACAGACGCATGACTGTTGCAAAACTAGTCTATAGTGGCTGTGCCCGCGCGTCTACTCGCAAGAGTACCTACGTAAATTAAAAGAAACCCCAGGGTTTTCGACATAGCCTCTTTGAATCACATGACTGTTGCAAAACTAGTCTCTAGCGGCTGTGCCCGCGCGTCTACTCGCAAGAGTACTTAAATTAAAAGAAACCCCAGGGTTTTCAACATAGCCTCTTTGAATCAGGTGACTGTTGCAAAACTAGTCTATAGCGACTGTGCCCTCGCGTCTATGCGCAGGAGCACGCAAATTAAAAGAAACCCTCGCAGAGTTTTCGACATAGGTTCTTGTGTTGTAATGCTGATAAATTAAATGGCTGGTGTTAAGCTGATCTGTCGCGACTGTGCCCTCATGTGGCACTCCTTACGTCGCTCGGTCGACAAGCTCGACTCACAAAATCAACCCAAACAGGGGCTGTGATTGAGGCATGTGACCTAACCGCTCATCGATGGATAGTAAGAAGAAATAAATCCCGTAAGTATTGACATGACATTTAGAACAGGCCTGCTTTGCGCCCAAGCACCGGGTCTTATACCTACTCAAGACCTTATGTGGGTATCGCATACCCTGCAGGAATCTTACTCTTAAAGTAACGACAGACCGAGTTTCCAAATGCTTCGAAATTAACGTTCGACAATGGTGTTATCCAATGGTACGCTCAGCTCCCAAGTTTCCTGGCGTTTAATTCGCTGGTTAAGAGAAGAGAATCTACCTTGTTAAATGGGTCGACCTTTTTAAATTTTGCGGAACCCAGTTGCGTAATGATGACCGTAAATTTCAATGAATATTGCTCTGATCCCTTCTTTAACTGAGGGACTATGACCTTGCAGTCTAGTCTCAGGTACAGTCACCTGCCACTAAGATTTATTCATTCCATATTCTTTTTTAAAACTTAGATGAAAGTATTCAAGTACCTAGGTACACAACAAATATCTAACCATCCACTAATTTCATTATCATTAGTATTAACCGTCGAAGATCTAAAATATTTTATTGGTTCCTACAACGAGGTTTTAAAATTTTTTGAGTGTACCTTCATGCCTTGAATGTATGTTGTTTCTTGGTGCATGCAACTGTACCTAAGCGTTACTATCAGTAGCTTACTTTTTTATTACGATGATCAACTTTATTATCAAAGCGTTAGGAGATTTTAAATTTTGTGTGGATATTTTAAGTTCAGTGTAACTTATAGAATTCCTTTATATCTACTCACGTAAGGGTAGATTGCTGATCATTACATATAATATACCATGATAATTGCTATGTGATTAGACTGGGAAATGATAATAATAAGACTGCTGTTGCCGAAGTGAGTTTTGAACTAAATTTATTATTAATTAAAAGTAGGTATCTACTTGGTATGCACAATGCTAAACAATGCTAAATAAATAAATACAAATACAAATACAAATGCCCTTTGTGCTGAGTGTGCAGGTTGGTCTTTACACATGTTTTCACACATCCTACGAGCGAACATTTATCAAAAGGGATTCCAAAGCCTTGTCGGACTCCTAAACCTTGTAAAATTCACTGTTCCGTTGTGTGGCATAGTTGTGTTCTCTGCTTAGATATTTAATGCATTCTTGAAATCCGTCCGGAAATAGAGTAACATTATAAGTTAGTTGTGTGTAGTCCACAGAAATGCAAAGTTTTTCGGCCCTATACATACGTAGTATCCAAGTTTATTGTTAGGCACCAGACCCATAGCTTAGCCGGTTCTCTGCCGAGGTTTCGATTCATTCATTCAGATCGGCACGTGTTGACCAAATGCACAAAGAATTTACTAGATGAAGTAGGTATCAATACCGTTTGCCTGTATGTAAGTAGATAAGTATAAGTAGTAATAATGTTTACGTTGCAGTGTAAACTATTACTGAGCATTTATTCGCGACGCGTTTGGTCGAATGTGGCCCCCTCTCACATGTGGGTACCCTCCATCCTTTCTAATAATGTAAGTACAGTTATGCATGGTGTTTATTGGTGAGCTGACCTCAACCGACTACTAGCAGCTGCTTTTCAATTCGTCAATTTCAATCCGTCAATTTCTCTAAATTCATTATTTTTGTCCGATTTCTTGCAATGTTTATGCTAAGTTAGACGTATCGACGAAGCTGCCGTGCTGCTTCGAAAAAGTGCAGTCTATGTCTCCGTCAGGTTGCGCAAATGTGTAACTGAACAAATGAGTTAAAGTACTGAAATGGCAGCCAGGTGAATCTACCGTAAGAAAGACGTTCTTCTCTGCTCCTTATATGGCTCATTTGATCTTAAAATATCATATTGATCCACTTTATCTGAAAGGTAACAAGGTGGTTACATTATTTTGAAATTTTCCTTTGGTTCACGATTTATGTAAGTGCAAATTATTTTCTTGCATGAATCTGCAAATGCAAGATATTACTGAAAGAATAAGTACATTTTTTGGTGTAAGTACCTACAAAACCAATTCTTCAATCCAAATGTTTAGATCTATTAAAACAAAGCAAGTATAGATATAAGTCTAGCTTCTTAATGTATTATTCATTCATTCATCGTGTCAAATGAGCTCAAACAAAACATTCGGTTTGAAATCTGTTTGCTTCAACATGAAGCCTTTGGCCCTATGTAAAGCCGCGATAAGATCTACGAGATATTTATTAAGAAACTACCTACTATTTTCAATAATAAATAATTTGTTCAATGCCCTCGTATAGGCATTGAGTTACAATTTAAGAATTATTCATTTAGAGTTCAAATGCAAATATATATACCTACCTAGGTATACCTACAGTTTTGTGACCTTGTTCCTTGTGCTTTCTGGTCGAAAGTTAAACGAATGCTGAACATTATAGGTAAAAGTGTGAAATTCGGATCACCCTCAGGCCTGCCTACGGGTCAAAGATAGTTTGTACAATCGGGCTCGACACTGTTTCAAACATACAGAATTGGGTCCAATATTTTTGTTTGCTTCATCTTTTGTTCTGCGACTACAGAATATCTGCTAAAAAGTCATAGTTTACTCGTTTTTCTGCAGAATAGTTGAAATAAGAGTTAAGTATATAAAAGCGATAGAAACGAAAGTATATCGCTACACCACTTTGAACTATAACAGTTATTGGTTAGAGATTTTCCTTAGAAATGTACAAATGCTTCCACACAATTATAATTAGGTATTAGTACTTACATAAATTCACGCTTCGTCCCCGTACGGGTGGAAAACAGAAGCTACTTTTTTTTTTTTTTTCCTAGAAATTTCCAAAAATACTTTTAAAGGAAAATTAATACTTGTTGTAAAGCGATTTGATTTACATCTACCTATATTGATTGGTAGAAAGTTCAATATTTTTTATTAAGTAACAATAATTTCTTTTGATATCCTTGCTGTAAAGTACTTTGCTTCTGGCTCAGCTTTTATTTTGAGGCTTCTGGTAGGTATATACTACCTAAACTACGAACTAAAGTTCAGGTTCTTTACTTTTGAGTTAAAATTCAATATTCTTTATTACATGTTATTATGCCTCTCACATTGGCGTCACTTCCACCACCAGGCGATAACAAACAGGTCTCAAATTAATAAGGTTCGAATAACGGTCAAGTCAATAATAGACGCGTTTTACCTACCAATAAAACGCATATTATTACTTACCTTATTCGAACCTTATACTTTAATCTCTGCCTGGTGATTTTCGACTCGCAATGAGGAATAAAGATGTCGTCGATAAAATCGCACGCCACCCTGCCTGGTGGAAGTGACGTATGTACCGGAAGCAGCCGGAAGTCAATGGTAAATTCATTAGAAAAAGGAAATGCAAGGCGGGAAACGGAAGTGCCTATCTCAAATTAATAAGGTTCGAATAAGGTAAGTAATAATATGCGTTTTATTGGTAGGTAAAACGCGTCTATTATTACTCCTTATCGATATCGATAAAACCATTTACATTAAGTTTCTTGAAGTTACATAATATACTAAATTATGTTGTATTGTACCTAGGTAGTTGTGTAGTTGTGCAAATTGGCACATAACAACATAATTATAATTTTTATAGTATTAAATCACACCTAAGTATCTTATTAAGATTTTCAACGTTTTCGTGTGCCTACCTACTTTTTCTATAATTTATTTGTTGTAATTATATTGTAAGTAAAATGCGCCCGACAATGTCGTGCTGGTGCACGCAGTGGATGAGCCTAGCACAAAGCCGAGAACAAACACAGTGGCACGACCAAAAAGAGGCCTATATCCTGCAATGGGGGAAGTCGAGTTGTGCTGCGGATGATTATGATGAAGTACCTATAAACTTTTTGTTGACTTATTTCTAACCCCCCCCCCCCCTCCCCCCGCCCCTCGGCGCAAAAAGAGGTGTCTAAGTTTGACCGCTGTGTGTGTTTATGTTTGTATGTGTGCACCGTAGTTCTTAAAAGGGTGAACCAATTTGAATGCGGCTTTTATTTATTTGAAAGCAGTTTTTTTTATTAGTAATGGTTCATAGACATGCTTAATCAAAATCGGTTCAGCCGTTTGAACATTATAACAATAGGTAGAGTGCGCGCCCCCACTGAAGTCCGATAGACGCGGCGCTGCTATCACAGAGCTAGGTTAGGTTAAAAATTACTAACTGTCCAAATGCGGCTTGAACAATCATAATTATGCAAGTTTGTACGTTAGTTAATTCTACACATTAGAACAACTGAACGACCGTGACTAAAAGAGCTTATTAAAGTAAATAAAACTATTAGTTCCCGCTTTTGCCGTAGCACTTAGTGCTGACGCGGACTCTAGGTACAATTAGGTACAATTTGACTGGCCTCTTAGCTCAGTTGGTAGTAGCTCTGCCTTCTGCGCTGTAGGTCGTGGGTTCGATTCCCACTCAGGACAAACATTTGTGTGATGAACATAGATGTTTGTTCTGTGTCTGGGTGTTATAAAGTATTCTATGTAGGTATGTATTTACAAAAGATATATAAGTATTCTATCAGTTATCTGGTTCCCATTGTACAAGCTTTGCTTAGTTTGGGGCTAGATGGCGCTGTGTGAAATGTTCAGCAATATTTTTTTTATTTAATTTTATAATCAACAATTATAAGCTTTACAAGACATTAGATCAACTGGATTTTACCTAGTCTTTTATTACAAGTATTTTTTTGGATAGAAATGGTAAAAAACTTGTAACCTAATATAGGTACCTACACATTTTCTACTGTTAGTGTAAAAAACATCGACATCTCCAATATCGATATTTATCAATCCCTATGAAAGTCATGTCAAAAGTAAATTTGGTAGTAGTGATACCAGTATATTTTCTCGCAATATTTTATGGTAGGTACAGATTTTTAGAGTAAGTAGATAGAGCTTTATTTTAAGATTAACTAAAAGTTTATAATGTAAAAATTGTGACAAGCAACATCATTTTTCTCTTTTTCTCACACAAAAACTAAGCCGCCGCGAGGACGCTGCTAGTAAAATATATTAGGTAGGTAGGTATATTTCTATAAATGTAAGAACATGTTGAGAAATCTAAAGATGTAGGTGATGTAGGTCCCTACTTTGTAAAGTTAACTACTTACTTAACTAATTAGCAGGGTGTCAATTCTAGTACCAAACTTTTTATCAACCTCAAGCAAAACCTCAACTAAACTTTAGATTTTCGACTGTTTCCTATTCTACTAATGACAAACGACTCAGTTGTGGTGAGGTTTTAGCTAAGGTTTGGACTTTGGCAGAACACATTTTTGAAAAGCTATTCTACTATTCATCAAATGGCTGACATTTATGAGATCGAACCAAAACGCAGCGGAATGATTGGCGTTGTCATCTAGTAGAATTGGGGGGAGATCACTTTCTGTAAATAAAATCGTTACAATTTTAAGATTTATTGATTACCTAAAGACAAAGTGTGCTACACGTCTCAACAAAATATTTTCAAATCGGGGAACATAAAATTATGATAGTGGTATCACTATAAGTTTTCATGTATGACAGAAATATATCATCATTATGTCAAAAATATGTCATGTGTGACAGTTGGCTCCCTTCCCCCCCAGCAAGTGGCACATATGGCAATTCGCGTCCCGTGGTTACTTCGTCCGAGCGGTCAATCGCTAGCCTGTCTATGAAAAAAAAAAAACAAATAACGCACCTTTTAAAAATAAAATAGCGGGAATTTGTTTCTGTTAACGCTAGTTATTTGTTGAAAATTCATAAAACAATAAAGATGAGTGAAACCAGTGGCGAATACACTAATTTATCTCCAGAGAGAAGACTTGAGACAAAAAGTGATTGTGATGAACAAAGTTCCCTTCCTGAGAAGCACGTAGGTAAGTTCTGAACAAAACAGAAACTTTTAATTTACAAAACTACAATAACTGTTAATAGACGCGTTTTACCTACCAATAAAACGCATATTATTTACTTACCTTATTCGAACCTTATTAATTGAGATAGGCACTGCGTTTCCCGACTTCCGTTTCCTTTGATTTAATGAATTCACCCTTGACTTCCGGCTGCTTCCTGTGCTTACGTCACTTCCACCAGGCAGGGTGGCGCGCGATCTGAGCGGCGACATCTTTATTCCTCATTGAGTCGAAAATCACCAGGCAGGGATTAAAGTGTAAGGTTCGAATAAGGTAAGTAAATAATATGCGTTTTATTGGTAGGTAAAACGCGTCTATTATTGACTTGACCGTTATTCGAACCTTATTAATTGAGACGTGTTTGTTATCGCCTGGTGGTGGAAGAAGTGATGCCAATGTGACATACTAATAACATGAAAGTAGTAGGTATTGAATTTTTAAGTCAAAAGTACGAGAACCTGAACTTTAGTTCGTAATTTATATACTTATCAGAAACTTCATAATACAAGCTGAGCCAGAAGCAAAGGATTTTACAGCAAGAATATCAAAAAGAAATTACCTATTGGTAATAAAAAGTATTGAACTTTCTACATTCAACATAAGTACCTAGGTAGAAGTAAATCAAATCGATTTACATAGTTAAAAAATAAATAAATATTATTATTATAGCTTGCAGCTAGAACTGATTGCTTATTGCTTTACAAAAGGTAGGTATTAACTTCCCTTTTAAAGTTATTTGGAAATTTCCAAGAAAAACATGTAGTCTTTGTTCACCACCCGTATGGGGACGAGGCGTGATTTTATGCATAGATATAATATGTATAAAAACCAATAACTATAATACTTCAAGGATGTGTAGCTATATACTTTCGTTTCTATCGCTTTAATAAAGGTACTTAACTTTTATTTCACCTATTCTGCAGAAAATGAGTAAACTATGACCTTTTAGGAGATATTATGTAGTAGCAGAACAAAAGATGTAGCCTAGCAAACAAAAATATTGGACCAAATTTTCTACGTTTGAAAAACAGTCTCCAGCACGATTTTACAATCTATCTTCGACCCATAAGCAGGCCTGAGGGTCGCCAGAAATTTTCAATTTAATGTAATGCTCAGCATCCGTTTAACTTTCGACCAGAATGCACAAGGATCAAGGTCACAAAATAGTACCAATATATATTTGCACTAATTATTTTTACTCAATGCCTTTATTCATAGCTAGCACAGAGCAATAGGCTTCCTGTTGGAGCAAACAGATTTAAAACCGAATATTTTGTTTGAGTTCATTTGACACGATGAATGAATGAATAATACATTATGAAGCTAGACTTCTTTCTATACCCATACTTGCTTGGTTTGAATTGGTCTAAATATTTGGATTGAAGAATTTGATAGGTACACCAAAATATGGAACTAATTCATTCAGTAATATTTTGCATTTGCAGATTCATGCAAGAGAATAATTTGTACTGTCAAGATAAATCGTGAACCAAAGGAAAATTCAAAATAATCTAACCACTTTGTTATCTTCCAGATAAAGTGGATCAATATTTTAGGATCAATTGAGCCATTTATGGAGCTAAGAAGAACGTCATTCTTACGGCAGATTAACCTGGCTGCCATTTCAGTATTTTAATTCATTTGTGCACTTGTTTACACGTTTGCGCACCCTGACGGAGACAAACATGGCAGCTTCGTCGTCACGCCTAACATGGCTTAAACATTGCAAGACATCGGACATCGGACATCGGACGAATTAGAGAAATTGACGGATGAAGGCAGCTGCTAGTAGTCGGCTGAGGTCGGCTCACCCATAAACACGATGCTTAAATGTACTTTCGGTATTAGGAAAAGGATGGAGGGTAGGTACCCAACCCACACGTGAGAGGGGCCACATTCGACCAAACGCGTCGCGAATAAATGCTCAGTGATCGTTTACACTGCACCATAAACATTATTACTACCTATTCTTATCTACCTATATACAGGCAAACAGTATTGATACTCCATCTAGCAAAAATTCTTTGTGCATTTGTTCAACAAGTGCCGTTCTGGAACGAATCGAAAACTCGGCAGAGAACCAGCTAACTGTGGCTCTGGTGGCTGACAATAAACTTGGAATATACTTATAGGATAAACTGAAAAAATCATTTTGGTTGTCGTAAAGGTTTTTGGAATTCCTTTTGATGAATGCTCGCTCGCAGGATGCGTGAAACATGTGTAAAGGCCAACCTGCACGCACACTCAGCACAAAAGGCATTGTGCATAACAAGTAGATACCTACTTTTAATTTATAATAAATTCAGATCAAAACCCACTTTGGCACCAGCCGTCTTTTATTATTATCATTTCCAGGTCTAATCAAGTCATAGCAATTATCAAGTTACATAATGTAATGATCAGTAACCTACCCCTTCGTGAGTAGGTATTAAGAGGGCTGCGACCGGCGAATTTCCATAAAAACGTAATACCGAAATCATTTAAAATGTAAGCATGTTTATATCAGTTTATGTTGTTAGATTAGGAGAGTAGGTATTTATCTAGGTTCCTGTTAAACTTTTGTTCCGAAAAACTTACCTAAAAAGAAATGTAAGCTAATTGAATTGAAATCTTTGTAGGTACACCAAAAATGGCATTTTTTCTTTTCATTTGTTCTATAGTAAGTTTTTTGAAACAAAAGTTTAACAGGAACCTAGATAAATACTACCTTTAGCCAAATAATAACGTAAAGTGATAAAAATATGCTCAAATTTTAAATTATTTTGGTATTACGTTCCTAGGTAAATAGATACGTTCACCGAGCCCTTAAGTAAGGAATTCTATAAGTTACACTAGAATTTAAAATCTCCTAACTGGTTTACATTTGCTATTTCATCGTACTTTTTTAGCACGGCTTGAGATATGTTCCTAAAAAAGCACCCACCTAGCATGTGTGAACCTGCTTGGATGAATTCGTTTGCTATAAATCCCAATCTGAGCGGCTGTCAGATTTGGGATTGCGCTTGTACTTTAAAATCAAAAGAAAATGGCGGCGGTGAAGTGGACGGAGTCCTTGACACGAAATTTACTCACTGAATAGGTATGAGAAATATGAGTGCCCTTGGAATTCTGTGTACCTAATAAATAATGTGAATAACTGTATCACATTTTAAACTTTCGCGAACTTTTAGTCCAGTTAGTTCGTTTAAATTATGTGAATAACTGTGATAAAATAACAACCGACTGCAATGTTGATTCCATTTGATACATTTAAGACTGAAAAATCTGGCAAGCTGGGCAGATTGGAATGTAAATTTAAAAAGCAATTAAATTATTAGGTACAAAATTTGTCTTTTGGAAGATTTTTTAGCAAGCTTTAAAATCTACAAATCCAAAGCAAATGTACCTAAACCAGCCATAACGCTTTGCTAATCAAGTTGATCATTAGTAGCAAAAAGCCTTGGACGCTGTAAGTACCTACTCAGATCAAATGGACGACATATCAATATCAGTTCTACTTTTATTTTATTTTTCTTTACTGAAATTTGAAATACTTCTAATCCGGCGAAAAATAGTAGGTAGTAAGCGACTGAGAGCAACGCTTAGGTACATTCAGGTACAGTCGCATGCACCAAGATACATTTTAAGGTATAAAGATCCACTCAACAAATTTCAAAACGTCGTTGTTGGAACCAATAAAAGTAACCTTCGACGTTTAATAACGATAATGATATTAGTGGATGGTTAGATATTTGTTGTGTACTTATGTATATATCCCGACGTTTCGGTTATGTTACAATAGCCATGGTCGCGGACAGACTATATAGTAGGTATAGGTATGTATTCAAGGTCAATTGTGAAGCGGTGGTACCTAGTATCCACGACTACCCTCACTGATCTTCAGATTTCGGATCGGCTGCATTTACACCACAAAACACTACACTATCCGTACCTTGACCGTATGTCACCATATGTTATTATTTCGTATAAGTTAACCCAATACTATTGTATAGAATATGGCATGAGTATCTCTTAGTGGCAGGTGACTGTACCTGAGAATAGACTAGCTACACTGCAAGGTCATAGTCTGAGTTAAAGAAAGGATCAGAGCAATATTCATTGAAATTTACGGTCATAATTACGCAACCACATTCCACAAAAATTTAAAAAGGACGACCCATTTTAAATTTTTCTTTAAGTTTCTCTTATCTTAACCAGCAATTTATACGACTGGAAACTTGGTAGCTGAGCGTACCATTCGATAACACCATTATCTAACAACGTTCATTACGAAGCATAATGGAAACTCGGGTTGTCTTTACTTTTTAACATCCTAGTTTTATAGAACAAATAAGAGTAAGATTCCTGCAGGGTATGCGATACCCTTATAAGGTCTTGTGCGCAAGGCAAGCCTGTTCTAAAAGTCATGTCATTACTTACGGTATTTATTTCCTCTTAACTCTTATTGTCGAACGATGAGCGGTCAGGTCACATGCCTCAATCACGGCCCCTGCTTGGGTTGATTTTGTGTGTCGAGCGACAGATCAGATTAACATTACAACACAAGAAGCTATGTCGAAGAACCCTGCGAGGGTTCCTTTTAATTTGCGTGCTCCTGTGAGGAGACGCGACCACACAGCCGTATCGAAAACCCTGCGAGGGTTTCTTTTAATCTACGTGCTCCTGCGAGGAAACGTGAGGGCACAGCCGTATCGAAATCCCTGCGAGGGTTTCTTTTCATTTACGTGCTCCTGCGAGGAGACGCGATGGCACAGCCGTATCAAAATCCCTGCGAGGGTTTCTTTTAACTTACGTGCTCCTGCGAGGAAACGTGAGGGCACAGTCGTATCGAAAACCCCTACGGGGGTTTCTTTTAATTTACGTGCTCCTGCGAGGAGACGCGACGGCACAGCCGTATCAAAAACCCTGCGAGAGTTTCTTTTAACTTACGTGCTCCTGTGAGGAGACGCGAGGGCACAACCGTATCGAAAACCCTGCGAGGGTTCCTTTGAATTGACGTGCTCCTGCGAGGAGACGCTCATTTTAATAGTCTCAACCTGCGAGGATGAGGTTAGCGGCCACATGTTTGAGGCCGCACGTTTTAGACTTTTTTCCAATGAAAAGCCAGCTCGAGCAAAAGGTACCTGTGTAGCGAGTGTCGCCTTAACAAGTGAATCTATGGGTGTTTTATCTCGCATAAAATTGCAGCACTTTACCATGCTCTAGCTCATTCAAAATTAATTTTATCACAAAGGTGACAACCTTACCTGCCTTTGAATTTTAGCACAGGACCACACCCATAATAAAAATTATTATTAAGCATAACTATGAAATAGCAAACACGACTGGAAAAAGAACTTGGTCGATTTTTTCAGAGCTAGGAACTTCGAATGCCAAGATACATTATAATGTAACGACCAGTTGAACTAGATATTTATCCATTTCGTCTCATGTTCAACGAAATTTTATGTACACCAATTTACTCTCATCATAATAGGTTAAGACTAATGACGAAACATTTAATTGTTATCAACGAATTAAAAATTTCAAACTTTATAGGACAGATAACGAAATATACATAAATATACGTTAGCGGTGTTTATATCTGCCCCCCCTCTTTTTTTACACGCTGACTGCGACGTTATAGAAAGCACGTGGGAGACACTGTCACTATAAATTATAACCCACATATTTGTGCAGGAATTACCACTTTAGAATACTGAAAAGCTAAGAGCTTATCACTAAGGACTTACGAAAATAAAATTATTTTTAAATAAGTAATCCAATTTAAAATCGAACGGTAAACCGTTAAATATCTAAAAATCATAATTTAAAAGGAAAAACGAAAAGCCATTCAATCGTTTCAAATATCCAGGCACTTGGCCCTTACCATAAATTAAACTGCCACGGTCAGATAATCTCGGTACAGTACCGACTGGCCCGTGCCAGAAAAACATGGTTAAGTTTAGGCAAATAATTATTATGATTTGAGATTTGTATTATATTGTGGGTACTTGACATCCTACACATTGAAAGGTATTCGCAGATCCAGATAGTCTCGGTTCAATACCGACTGGTTCAAGCGAAAAACAATTCAACGAAGTAAGTATAACAAAATTACCCACAATTTTTTTATGAAGTGTTCACACAATCGGATAGTCTCGGAACAATTCCGACCGAATCATGCCAACAAATCTTTATAATAAAATCAAATCATAACTAAAGTTACATAGGTACATACTTAATCCACGTGTTCAGACACTGTAGACATATTTAAATTTATAATATTATAAATGATTTACGAATACTTTTCTGCATTTTACAGCAGAATATTTTAGCCTCTAAAAGAAAAGAATAAATTTACTTACGGTTTGGAACAAACTCACTTTTAAACACAAGAGATATGCAATCTCTCTGCAATTTTAAACTAGTAGTTCGCCCCGAACTGAGATCTCGCGCACCGTAGATGGCCAACATTTGGACTTTCTTCTGACTACCCCTATAATTTCAAGTGCTACTACTGCCGGGTATGCCTATTGCGCTAGCTCTTCATGGTAAAAAATACTAGCATGCATGCAATACATAATGTCGTGTCTAATTTTTCATTTATTTCATATTTATGAATTCTCGTCGTATTTTTAAAAGTATACGTCCTAGAATAAAAATAATAACTATTTTAGAATGTACAAATAAAGACCTTTCATTTGACACCGCACTCAATATATTTGTTTACTTAACTTTTTTTACCCCAATTATTTTCATTTTTTATCAAAATTTTTTTTATCATGAAAATAAATCAAGTAGCATCTAAAATCATTGCAAACCAAACCGCAACGATGCCACTCTCTTTTTAAGACCGACCAGTCAATGAGCTACGAAGACATCGAAACTCTATGAAACGGGAGCTCTTGCAGCTCTGGTTTCGTAGTTTTTGGTCTTTGGTCGTATTTCAAAAACTATACATCCTAGATTAAAAATAAAAACCATTTTGGAATGTACAAAATAAGCCCTTTCGTATGACACCCCACTCAATATATTTGTGTAACTTTCATAATTTTTTACCCCCTTGGGAACCCAATATCTTCACAACCCCTTCATCGATTAAGCTCATATGCTCCCCCGTAAATTTCCTTACCACAACCTATTGACCTACCAAGTTTCATGCAGATTGGATGAACGGTTCGACAGTTATGCTCGAACAACAATTCGTGAAACATACAAACATACAAACATACAAACATACAAAGCAAAATCGCCCAACTTACCACTAAGATCTTCGCTCGCTTCGCTCGCTCGATCGATTATTCAAAGGAATAAAATAACTTCTTCAAGACGTGGTTGCACTTAGCAAGACACGTCCGCACTCGGCGGGAAACAAGACGCCAATGAGGAATAAAGATGTCGCCGCTCAGATCGCGCGCCACCCTGCCTGGTGGAAGTGACGTAAGCACAGGAAGCAGCCGGAAGTCAAGGGTGAATTCATTAAATCAAAGGAAACGGAAGTCGGGAAACGCAGTGCCTATCTCAATTAATAAGGTTCGAATAACGGTCAAGTCAATAATAGGTATGCTCTTTTAATTTCTGAAAAAAATGCGTTATTTTTAAATAGATTTAAATGAATACCTATTATGGATTAGTTGCTTCATTATGTACAAAGTTGTATCTTTTCGATCGAGCGAGCGAAGCGAGCGAAGATCTTAGTGGTAAGTTGGGCGATTTTGCTTTGTATGTTTGTATGTTTCACGAATTGTTGTTCGCGCATAACTGTCGAACCGTTCATCCAATCTGCATGAAACTTGGTAGGTCAATAGGTTGTGGTAAGGAAATTTACGGTGGAGCATATGAGCTTAATCGATGAAGGGGTTGTGAAGATATTGGGTTCCCAAGGGGGTAAAAAATTATGAAAGTTACACAAATATATTGAGTGGGGTGTCATACGAAAGGACTTATTTTGTACATTTCAAAATGGTTTTTATTTTTAATCTAGGTTGTATAGTTTTTGAAATACAACCAAAGAACAAAAACTACGAAACCAGAGCTGCAAGAGCTCGTGTGTCTCGTGTAGCACACAAAATTTTTCACCTCAGCAGCGAGAACATTAACCTACAAATACTAGTAGTTCGCCCCGAACTGAGATCTCGCGCACCGTAGATGGCTTACATTTGGACTTTCTTCTGACTACCTACCCCTATAACTTCAAGTGCTACTACTGCCGAGTATGCCTATTGCGCTAGCTCTTCATGGTAAAAAATACTAGCTTGCATGCAATACATAATGTCGTGTCTAATTTTTTATTCAAGTAAGTATTAGGCACAGAAGTAGGAATTAGTGGTAATCTGTGGTATACTAAGTATTTCATATTTATGAATTCTCGTCGTATTTCTAAAAGTATACGTCCTAGAATAAAAATAATAACTATTTTGGAATGTACAAATAAAGACCTTTCATTTGACACCCCACTCAATATATTTGTTTACTTAACTTTTTTTACCCCAATTATTTTAATAGGTATTATATTAAAAATTTTTTTATCACGAAAATAAATCAAGTAGGTACTAGCATCTAAAATCATTGCAAACCAAACCGCAACGATGCCACTCTCTTTTTAAGACCGACCAGTCAATGAGCTACGAAGACATCGAAACTCTATGAAACGGGAGCTCTTGCAGCTCTGGTTTCGTAGTTTTTGTTCTTTGGTCGTATTTCAAAAACTATACATCCTAGATTAAAAATAAAAACCATTTTGGAATGTACAAAATAAGCCCTTTCGTTTGACACCCCACTCAATATATTTGTGTAACTTAAAAAAAAAATTACCCCCTTGGGAACCTAATATCTTCACAACCCCTTCATCGATTAAGCTCATATGCTCCACCGTAAATTTCCTTACTACAACCTATTGACCTATCAAGTTTTATGCAGATTGGATGAACGGTTCGACAGTTATGCGCGAACAACAATTCGTGAAACATACAAACATACAAAACAAAATCGCCCAACTTACCTTAAGTCAACTCTGCATTACTAGTAGTTCGCCCCGAACTGAGATCTCGCGCACCGTAGATGGCCAACATTTGGACTTTCTTCTGACTACCCCTATAATTTCAAGTGCTACTACTGCCGGGTATGCCTATTGCGCTAGCTCTTCATGGTAAAAAATACTAGCATGCATGCAATACATAATGTCGTGTCTAATTTTTCATTTATTTCATATTTATGAATTCTCGTCGTATTTTTAAAAGTATGCGTCCTAGAATAAAAATAATAACTATTTTAGAATGTACAAATAAAGACCTTTCATTTGACACCGCACTCAATATATTTGTTTACTTAACTTTTTTTACCCCAATTATTTTCATTTTTTATCAAAAATTTTTTTATCATGAAAATAAATCAAGTAGCATCTAAAATCATTGCAAACCAAACCGCAACGATGCCACTCTCTTTTTAAGACCGACCAGTCAATGAGCTACGAAGACATCGAAACTCTATGAAACGGGAGCTCTTGCAGCTCTGGTTTCGTAGTTTTTGGTCTTTGGTCGTATTTCAAAAACTATACATCCTAGATTAAAAATAAAAACCATTTTGGAATGTACAAAATAAGCCCTTTCGTATGACACCCCACTCAATATATTTGTGTAACTTTCATAATTTTTTACCCCCTTGGGAACCCAATATCTTCACAACCCCTTCATCGATTAAGCTCATATGCTCCACCGTAAATTTCCTTACCACAACCTATTGACCTACCAAGTTTCATGCAGATTGGATGAACGGTTCGACAGTTATGCTCGAACAACAATTCGTGAAACATACAAACATACAAACATACAAACATACAAAGCAAAATCGCCCAACTTACCACTAAGATCTTCGCTCGCTTCGCTCGCTCGATCGAAAATCAGCTATTAGTTGGCTTAATCAGAATAACCTTAAAACTAGTAGTTCGCCCCGAACTGAGATCTCGCGCACCGTTGTGTTGATAGCCTAGATTTGGACTTGTTTCTGACTACCCCTATACCTACGTTAAGTGCTCCTTCTAGTGTTTACCACACAATGATATCTAATGCACTACCTCAGTATGGTAAAGATTATAGGCATGCATGCAATACATTAAGTCGTGTCGTGTTTATATTCAATAGTTGACCCCGCGAACTTCGTACCGCGCCTCAGGGAAGGCCTCTTAGTTCGAGAAATTATTAAAATAGCAGTTCAATACAAAATGTATGAGAAAATCAATTCCCTCCCCCTCCCTCTCCACCTCCCTCCCCTCCCCTCCCTCTCCCCCCCCACCCCTCCCCCTCCCTCTCCCCCTCCCCCTGCCCCTCCCCCCTTCCCCTCCCCTCCCCTCCCCCTCTCCCTCCCCTCCCCCTCCCCCTCCCCCTCCCCCTCCGTCTCCCTCTATAATTTTGGTACATGCCCAGCCCACTATTTGCAGGAGTTAGCATTTGCATACGTGACAGGTTGCAAGCCCATCGCCGCTATTAGAACGTTAACTGGTTTCCTCACGATGTTTTCTTTCACCGTTTAGAGCTCGTGTTAATGCGCATTTAAATTTTTCTAATCGAAAAATCCATTGATGAGCACGGCCAGGGTTCGAACTTACGACCTATGAATCGAAAATCGAGCACTCTTCCACTCGGCCAACACGGCTTTTATTTTCAATCTCAAGGAAAAATATCAAGAAGCAACTAAAATCATTGCAAACCAAACCACAACGATGCCACACTCATTGTCTGTTAACCAGACCTCCGAATACATCGAAACTCTATGAAACGGGAGCTCTCTCCATACATCCGTTAATTGGTTTTCATCATTTTTCTTTTTCTCTGTATTTCAAAAACTATAGAACCTAGAAGAAAACTAAAAACTATTTTGGAATGTATAAATTGAGTACTTTCATATGACACCCCACTCAATATATTTGGGTAACTTTGAAAAAAATTTACCCCCTTGGGAACCCCATATCTTTACAACCCCTTCATCGATTACGCTCATACGCTCCACAGCAAATTTCCATAGCACAACCTATTGACCTATCAAGTTTCATACAGATTGGATAAGCGGTTCGATAGTTATGCGAGAACATAAAAATGAAACATACAAACATACAAACATACAAACATACAAACATACAAAGCAAAATCGCCTAACTTGCCACTAAGATCTTCGCTCGCTTCGCTCGCTCGATCGATAAATATAGAGAAAACTAAGTGTACTATACAGTTTCGAACCAATAAAGGCAAAGAAGTAAACCTTAGAGTATCTCACGAAGGACACACTATAGAATGTAGGTATACATTGCATTAAGTTTTTAGGCATTTTTATAGATAATTTATGTTCTTGGAAACAACAAGTAGAAAATTTTTGCTCTAGATTGAATAGCTTTGTATATCCACTACGACGAATTGCTCAAACAGTTTCCGAAGAGTCTGCTATTACAGCCTACTATGGGTATGTCAATTCACTATTACGCTACGAAATAATGATTTGGGGTACCTAGATGCGTTAACATTGATCAGGTTTTTATAATGCAAAAAAGATGCATAAGAGCTATTTTTGGCTTAAAAATGACAGACTCATGCAGGCCCTACTTCAGACAATATAAGATTTTAACACTAACTAGCATTTATATTTTAGATATAAGTATGTTTGTCTTTAACAATAGAGCGATGTTTCAACAAGCTAATACAATGAGTAAATACAGTGTCCGGACATGTAATAAAAATAAATTATTTAGACCTAAAACCAGATTGACATTATCCTCAAATAATAGCTATATTATGGCAATTAAAATTTATAATAAACTTCCTGACAATTTAAGAGACATGACATCACTAAATAGATTTAAATTCAATTTGACAAAATGGCTTGCTGAAAAATGCTTCTATAGTATAAATGAATTCTTTGACTATAAGTTGTAACATTCTCGTAGGTAGCTTTAATAGGGCCTCCAGACTCTCGAGAGAAGGCTCGGCGAGAAGTCTCGCCCGAGACTTCGCGAAGAACAAACAAGCTATCCACACTCTCAATTGTTCTCAGTCGTGATCTGTTGCTTATCCGGTATGGACGTCGATTTTGAAACTGCACCCGGTTTGGCTCTGTGTGCCATTGCATACTGTAACTTTGTGAATGTTGTAACTAAAAATAATGTTAAAAAAAAAAATACTTAATGTAAAAAACTTTTATCTTAGTAGTTTCGATATTTAGCATCCCATAAAATAGGCTCAGATTGAAAAAAATCGATAAATTTCAACTCTATTTATTATTCCACATTTTTACGAAAGAAAATTCTCGAAAAAAACAAACAATATGGATGTCTGCCCACCGCCGCTCATTAATCTGCAATGAGACAAAACGTGAGTGTAGGACCCTTCTCTTTTCTCGCCCGAGAAATCCTTTGGCTCGGCCAAAAATACCGACACCGATCGGAGAACAGGCGAGCCAGAGAACGAGAAGGCGAGAAGCTCTTCACACTCACGCTTCTCGGGTGTTCTCGGGGGTTCTCTACGAGAGTCTGGAGGCCCTTTAAGAAGTTATAATTTGAACGTTGACATGACAGTATTTTAGAGCATGAATGATTATTTAATTTATTTGACCAATTTTTATTTAAACTTTGACATCTTTAATATTGGACCTTTAACTTGTAACTGATATTAACTTTACTAATTTTGAAATGCATTGTTTATATTGATATTATGTTTCACAATTTGAGTAGATTTGAATTTTTGACATACTTAAACCTAATTATTAGATAAATCTTTAATATTCATACACCTGTAAAGGTAGGTTTTGGTAGGACAATAATATTATCTTTAAGACCAATTTATGTAACCCAAAACTTTTGAATAAATTATTATGAATTATGAATTATGAATTACCACTAAGATCTTCGCTCGCTTCGCTCGCTCGATCGAATATAATTGTAGGTTTAAGTAATTGCAGCATGACATTCTAAAATTAAAATTCTTATTCTAAATTATGTACCTACTATGGATTGTGTTATCTGAAATAAAATAAATTTATTATTTATTTTTATTATAATACAGGCAAATGGCTTTTATCCAGTGTGAGTTCTCATGTGAAAAATTAAAGTAGACTTATCAGAGTTTCTTTTTTCACATAAATCGCAGGAAAAAGCCTTTTCTCCTCCATGAGTTGTCATGTGCTTAATCAAAGTTGCTTTTCGATTAAACTTCTTATCACACACATTACAGGCAAATGGCTTTTCTCCAGTGTGAGTTCTCATGTGCTCAGTTAAATTAGACTTAATAGAGAACTTTGTTTCACACAAATCGCAGGCAAATGGCCTTTCTCCAGTGTGAGTTCTCATGTGCGCAGTTAAATTATACTTGAATGAGAATTTTTTTTCACATTTATCACAGGCAAATAGCTTTTCTCCTCCATGAGTTCTCATGTGGTTAATCAAAGTTTGTTTTCGAGGAAACTTCTTATCACACACATTACAGGCAAAAGGCTTTTCTCCAGTGTGAGTTGTCATGTGAAAAATTAAAGTAGACTTATGAGAGAAACTTTTTTCACATTTATCGCAGGCAAATGGCCTTTCTCCAGTGTGAGTTCTCATGTGCGCAGTTAAATGAGACTTAATAGATAATTTTTTTTCACACAAATCGCAGGCAAACGGCTTTTCTCCAGTGTGAGTTGTCATGTGACGTTTTAAATCAAACTTTCGAGAGCATCTCTTTTCACATATATCGCAGGCAAATGGTTTTTCACCAGTGTGAGTTCTCATGTGTGCAGTTAATTTATCTGTTCGAAAATACTTCTTGTCACACATAATACAGGCAAATGGCTTTTCTCCAGTGTGAGTTGTCATGTGATAAATCAAAGTTGCTTTTCGATTAAACTTCTTATCACACACATTACAGGCAAATGGCTTTTCTTTAGTGTGAGTTGTCATGTGAGATTTTAATCCAAACTTTCGAGAGAATCTCTTTTCACATACATTGCAAGCATATGGTTTGTCTCTTGTGTGAGTTTTCATGTGTTCAGTCAAAATAACTTTTTGAATAAGCTTCTTATCACACACATTACAGGCAAATGGCTTATCTCCAGAGTGAGTTCTCATGTGCACGATGAACTGAGACTTGTACGAAAATATCTTGTCACATACATCACAGATATACCGCGACCTGTGTCCTGAGTGGGTAATCATGTGACATTGTAACTTACCTTTAGTTGTAAATTGTTTTTTACATAAATCACATGTAAAAGTGATTCGATTATGAGTTTTAACATGGTTTGATAGTTTGTTTTTCTCAGTAAATACTTTACCACATTGGTTGCAGGCAAAATGTATGCCACGAACTAACGTATGTGAGGCCAAACTATTGTCATTCTCCCTATTGTCTTCGCAGTTTGTTGTTTCCGTGCTCTCGGTCAACGGGGGTTCTGTCGCAGAGCAGTTGTACTCCGTGTGTCGGTCGAATGCGGAGTCTACTGCTGTAACTACTGGCTCCTCCTTAACAAATTCATCTTTTATGTTAACATATTCTTCCTCATGTGTATCAACTTCTTCTTCACTTGTAACATATTCATTCTTAGTAATAACATATTCTTCATCACTGGTGTCAAATTCTTCTTTGACGTGAATATCGGTGTTGTTATCTATATCATTAAGAGCCATGATCTCTATAAAGGATGTGGACAGGTTGCACTATTGTGGGGCTCAGCACAGGAACATTCTCATGTGGTGCCTGAAAATAATCATCAGCATGATTGACTTGCAGTGTCTGATAGCCGCAGTGCCCGATGGACGTGGGGTCTTGCTTTATCTGGACCTGTGAAATGTAGGAAAGGAAAATAAGCTTGGATAAACTTGATTAATTATAGCTTTACTCTAGCGGCTAGAGTAAAGCTATAATTAATCAAGTTTATCCATTTCATCCAGTTTATATTAATGTTAGTAAATATTATACATTGGTTTGGGCTAGAGTCTAGCCCAAACCAATGTATAATATTTACTAACATTGCACTGACAGATCAATCAGCAGGAATAGACCAATCATAGAAAACCGAGATTAAATATGATTGGCACTGATTCAATATGGCCTATCATAATGAATCTCAGTTTTCTGTGATAAGATTGATAGATCTGTCAGTGCAATGTTAGTACCTAATTAAATATTTTACATTGGTTTCGGCTAGCTAGAGTATAGGTACCTACCTACTTATAATATGAGTTTACAAGAGAAGTCTCACACACTGAAAGAGAGGACTTCTCTCTGAAGTGACAGCTGAGCTAAGGGGCAGCATGGAACCTTCAAAACTATATGGTTTATGGCCTAGATTTTTTTCTCTCTAATTTTTAAGGAACTTTTGTCGGTGTCCAACTATGCCAGTTCAATAGTCTTCTACTCTAAACTACTCTTCGACTAGCCGGCTTATAGACCTGTAGAGCATTCTAGAAAATTTAAATTTGGCTCCACAGAAGTGTTAATTCTGCATTCGTTGTTTGGCTCATACACTATAATCTAAGTATTCTATAGGTACTTTGCGAATTTTCAAGAAACAGGTGAAAATTAGAGTGAGTGTACTCGCTGTGCAGTAGAAAGTTTTGTAAGTATGACAAAGTTAACTCCACCCAACGCCTAATAGCCACCTGCATAGGCAGGGGTCGGGGTATAGCAAAGGGTGTGCAGTTTAGTAGGCAGCCGAGACTTAGAAAATTTTTCACAAAAAATATTTTTTTTTTCATATTATTGACTTTTCTTAAAGATCTCGTAAAAATAAAGCTTTTTCACCGTACCTATAAGTTTTTTTTGTCCGACTTGTAGTTTTTGAGAAAATCGATGATAATGTGGCAGTGACTTAGTTAATTTATTTAATTTCTCGAAAACTAACAGTCGGACAAAAATATTTTATAAGGTAAAAACACTTTATTTTTACTTGCTCTGTGACCTAGAAATTACAAAACGATTAAATAAAAAAGTTTGAAAAAATATGCGATATTTTGTCAGAGTCCTGGACTTGTTCATTTACAAGGCAAAGAGATTGAAAAAATTTTGACACAGCTGTTACTCTATTAACATACCTTTTTCTCGAGTTTAATATGAGTAATTCTCAACTAAATTGTACGTAACGAATATGTTGTATCGAAATTGTTGTAACGAAATTGTAAATAAGTTACGAAAATGTAATAATTAAGCTACATTTACACTGTGAATTATTATCGGAATCAGTCTATTTATATAATACAACAAATACAAACACAAGCCATAACCCTCTTTGTTATTGTCGTTATTCTAATGTGCATGTAGCTTTAGAGAACAATTTCGTTACGTAACGAAATGTAACTAAGTTGTACGAAAAAAATACCCTCAAAACTGTTTTTCATGACAACAACATAATCTGAAGCACGAAAACATAAATAAATCACTAGATAAATGTAAGAACTACACAAATTTAAATTAGATATCCATTTTGAAACAACTTACCTGCAAAATATCAAGTTTTCTTGCCAGAATAACGAAATTGTTAGTGAAGTTTGAAGCTGCGACATCACACAACAAGGCGGTCCCTCACGTCTAAATACGCCATGATAGTTTCGTTATTCACCAATCAGAATCGAGTCAAAGCTGCCAACTGAATGGCAAAAGTTGCGTTCAATAATCTTGTGAAATCATTGTAAAATAACGTTACAAAGTTGTTTGTTACTAAATTGTAAGAAACTTGCGACAAGCAAATAACTATTAATTTGTATTAGAAATTTAGGAGACATAGTCCCTATTAGTAAAGATAATAAAATAGAACTTTATTCCGTTGAGTTAAAGATATATAAATAAATCCATATCTACAAAAAAAACTTTTAATTAAGTCGGAACCTGTAAAGGCATAGAGCGACATGATGATTTTTGTATTGACAACGAAATCAAGGTTTTATTAAACATAACACTGGGCGTTTATTCTATAGAATTTAGCTAATGCACTATCTGTTACGAAATAATAAGAATGTCTTCTGATAGATGAAATATAGCATTTCAAAAATAAATAAGAAAATATATTTATTTTTTAAATGTAAAAATTGCGACAAACTTTTTTTCTGGAAAGTACAATTTATTTGAGAATTACTCATATAAAGTATGAGCAAAAACAAAGGTTTGTTGCGAATACCATTTTTCTATTGGACTGTTAGTTTTCGAGAAATTAAATAAATTAACTAAGTCACTGACACATTTATCATCGATTTTCTCAAAAACTACAAGTCGGACAAAAAAACTTATACGGTGAAAAAGCTTTATTTTTACGAGATCTATAAGAAAAGTCAATAATATGAAAAAAAAATATTTTTGTGAAAAATTGGAAGTTTCGCAGTATACGGACCATGTCTATTTCTGAGGGGGCGGGGAGGGGGGGCGAGGGGGGGAGGGGTAGACCTCCCCCTGTGAAGGGGGGATGTATTGTTGTAAAAAAAAAAAAAAAAAAAAAAAGTACAATTTTATTAATTTTTTTTTATTAATTTTGGTTTTTTGAGGGGTGGGGTAGGTGAAAGGGGGTCCACCCCCCCGTACCACTCCTAACTTGAAGAATTATAAAATAGAATTGTACTTAATTGTAAAAATAAAGTGCTCTGTATCGAATCTGTCACTCAAGCCTTTCTGGGATGGGCTCCCGCCAGAACTCTCGCGAAGTCGCCTCTGAGTGTCACTTCGCCCCCTCAACCTTCGCTTAGCTCGGTTGAGAGGGCTTGCTCCACTCAGAACCTCCCACGCGAGCTTCTGGCTCCGCGTTTTTTATATACACTCTAGGGGTGTCACGCACAAGACCACGTGGGGTCAGGGTGCTCTGTGTCGGATCTGTCACTCATTTAGAACCTATTTATTGACAATGACAACTCAAAATGGTGTAATTACGTCAAAAACGTCTAATCAAGTGTCAAAAATGCGTTCAATACGTGATCAAAGACAAAATTTTCCAAAATATTTTAAGATTTCAAAAATTAATTTCAGAAAAACTAGAAGGCCTTACAATGTGAAACTTTGCAGGAAGCCCTTTCAGGTCACTACCTTTCTACCATAAAAATTTGGCTGCAAAACATCAAGGTCCGTAAAATGCGCTTCAGCCATGGTATTTTTGGTTTTGGTTGGCTTTATTGTCTGGTGCTGTGCTGCTGGTGCACATTACATTATTATCATATCCATCCACCCACCCTAAATAAAACACGTACAAATTGTAGGTACCTACTTACCTTTAAATGTTTTCAGATTTTGTTACAACAAACACAGAGAAATTAAATTATCGCCGAGCCGAGGTATTACGTTTATCCAACGTTTTTCACAGTACTTATACGTAGCTTGTTGTATGCCTATGCACTGCAACTGACTGCAATGTAACTCAGCTGTCCTGCTGGCTGGCTGACCACTTTCATATAAATCTCTGATCCAACTTGATCCAGGGGGAGCTCCTGCGGGGCTAGCATCACAGATTAGGTAGAGATACTACGTATCAGATGGAAATGTCGGGAACATTTTAGTGTGGACTTGTGTTCACAGATTATATAGATGTTACTTGCTCCTGATTGGCTATCAGAAAACGATGTATGACGTTTCTTTTTTTTTTTCTGCTACACCAGCACCGAGCAGAATTGTCATTCTACCAAACAAATTAATTTGGTAGGATTGCTTTTTTCATTCAATATTTTTATGGCATTGATCTCAATGTGTACTATTGAGATCAATGCCATAGTAGAGGTCAGTGGCCTAAGGGAAAGAAGGTGTTGTTGATAGAAAACAACGAAACATAGTTATTCATTTATTATTATTTTTTAAATTTTTTCTTAACACTACATAGTAGGTATAGGTATTGTATAATAAACAAAGTTGCTTCCCGCTGTCTGTCCCTATGTAAAAAAAAAACATCATCAAAATCCGTTGCGTAGTTTTAAAGATTTAAGCAATGCTTAGATCTTTAAAACTACGCAACAGATTTTGATGCGGTTTTTTTAATAGATAGAGTGATTCAACAGGAAGGTTTTTATGTATAATACATGCATAATATAGTACCTAGAGAAACACTGATAAATCTTAGGTTTCTGTGATGTGTGATGTGACCAGTGCGTCTCGTTCTCGTTCTCGAAATCTCGTTCAAACTCACGTTTCTCAACAAATCACTGCATAAACAATCGAGCCACTTTTTGAGTCTGATTACACTACACACTGGGAATATGGAATACAGCGGCCTTTCGCAAATTTGTACAACCTGGTACAACACAAGTTAACACAACACATAAAATACATCGTAGGTACTGAAGGTACAAACCGTTTGCAGCTATTATGGAACAGAAGTAGGCGGGGAAAATCAACAAACTAAATACACAATGATCGTTAGACATTAGACCGCAGAGCACAGACTACCCACATCCACAGAGATACCTACCCTCAAAGATCTCAATCATTCATTGACATTGACATTGTCATCAAAATAGCAACTCATTCGGAATCGGAAGAGTTGAGGAGCGGAGAACGAAATGTCATACATCGTTTTCCAATCAATTTCCAATCAAAGCACAGATTATATACAAGTCCAAGCTTCTGACTAGGAACATTTCTACCCGTGGCTAGCATATACAGCGAAGACAACGATTTTCTCTAGACCTAAATGTCAAAAATGTGTCAAAAATGACATTTAGGTGTAGAGAGTAGAGACCTCTCTTCAGTCCCGAGCATGGCGATTGAAAGAATGAGCGGATGGAAACTTCTCCATTCTACCCTAGAGACGAGTCTACAGATGCGAGCATGGCGTTCAATTTTATCTGATTTTGACATTTGAGAATAGAAGGAAGTCTTCCAAAATTGTCCACACCTCCTGTGACCTAGACAAGCTTTTTTCCATGCCTTTTTTACATTTTATAATAATAAAAAACGAAGATAGCATGAACGGGGCTCGTAATTGGTACCGTTACCACTATGAGGAGAAGGTCCACGGAAAAGACGAAAGTAATTCGGTGCGGGAGCTCTTTACCTGACGAGGAGTTTCGCCGAACCTTTTTATAACTAAAAATGTGCACTATGTAGGTATTTGTGTCAGGAGATGCAGGAGGATATCACACCTCGCACATCACAAGGTTTTCCGTGCTTGTGAAAGTAGATAAGTAGGTAACCTCGAAATAGTATTGTATTGAGAATTAGTACCTAACTAGCTTATGCCCGCGGCTTCGCTCGCGTGGTACCCTGATAAAAAGTAGCCTATGTCCTTTTCCCGGTCATTATCTATCTGTATTTTAAATTTCAGCCAAATCGGTTCAGTGGTTGTCGAGTTATACCTAGAGGAAAAAACATCCATCCAAACTTTCGCATTTATAATATTAGTAGGTATTGATGTTCTCTGCTCCATAATGGTGGGTGCACACATACGTACAGTTCGGCCGACGGATCTAGGCGTTCGTGAAGTCAGGCTTTTAGCTGCGCAGTAGAAAATTTTGTATAAAAAGTTGCACTGCGCATCGAAACGGCTAACTTCACGAACGCCGAGATCCGTTGGCCCTACTGTACATGCTTATCGATGCAAGTCTCATCAAAAAGCTGTTCAAAACCTTCCATTTTGGTTGGCTTCGAGCATTTGTCTTGAGACTTGCATGGTACACACGTTCGTACTTGCTCGAGATCGGTCAAGTTATATCGAGCATGTACGTACGTGTACCCACCATAAAGGTTGCTTGTTTGCTCACCCAGCAGGACCAGAAAGTACTCTCTCTCTCTCAAGCCAGGACGAAAAGACAAAACAGTAAGAGAGTACTTCGGTTAAAGTATCTATGAAAATTGATTATTCTTTAAAAATATAAACATAATGATATACTTACACCTACTAACTTAGTTTCTTGTATTGTATGCGTCTGGGTGTGATTAGGTTATGCATGCACGACAGTGAAAAGCAGTTAGTTTTTTAATTTTTTTATTGTAACCTAAACTTGAGGCCTGTATGTATACCCAGGGGTGAAGTTGGGCTGTTTATGATGATGATGAATCAAAATTTCCTCTCGTCTCCATGATATTTTCACAATCTGTAACAAGGAATAAATTAAAATTAAGTATTACCTATTTAGTATATTAAGTAGGTACCTATTTATTTTTCAGGAGTCTGGAATGACTGACTTGAAGATAGTTCACACAAAACAAGAACTGTATGCCTGCATGATGAATACCTACCGAAGCACCTTCAAAATTAATAAATTATTATAATTTTTACCTTTCCATTTGACTTCTCATTTCTATCATTCCCAAGCTATTTTTCTTAGCAAGGTTGTAGTTAATTTTCTGAAACAAGATACAAGTAATATATTAGCCACAAGCTGCCATGAGAATGCCAGCCATGAGTACATAACATGGCTTTGATTCAAAGGGTTAGTCAATTATTTATTTATAAACTTGAAAACCTCTTTCTAAGGCGTTAATATACCTACTGAGATCAATTTAAAATTAGTAAGTAGGTAGGTACTACAAAACAGAAATATAAGGACTATTTACATGCAACAACCTTCGGCAACAACACAATAATAAAAATCAAATTAATAATAAAGGGTTAAGTAGGTAATGTAAACTAATCATCATACAGCCTTAGGTCCTAACCCAGCTAATAAATTAACTTACTTCTAGCACCCACCTTCTCATCGGAAAAAGAATTCACTTTATTTGTCGAATAAGTCTGTGTATGTTTTCAATATAATAAAACATCTCTTCGCTAAGACGTGCACGGCGCGACCATCCTCAAAACCATTTGGGCCATTTTCGATCCTTGAATAAGCTTGAATCTTAGTAGCACAATAATTGTTCTACAATTATTGTGCTAAATTATTGTTGACTTTTTTCTAGACGTATTATACTAACGGACGCCCGCGGCTTCGCCCGCGTGGACTACGACTTTTTTATCCCACGGGAAATATGCCTTTTTTCGGGATAAGAAAAAGCCTATTTCACTCTCCAGCCCTCCAACTATCTCCACACAAAAAATCACGTCAATCCGTCGCTCTGTTTTAACGTGAATGCAGGACAAATAGAAAAACAAACAAACACACTTTCACATTTATAATATGGGTATGAATACATCTATACATTATCACTAAAAAAAATGACAGATGCCTTTTTTTTTTTTTTTCTTTATTTTGGCTTCGCACGGTTGTGCATTCAGCCAGTGTCAAGTAATTAAATAAACTTCAAGTCTATAGATAAATAAGATAAATAAATACATATTACAATACATAAATATAATATCCCACCCCTCCCCTTGTGCCTCAGTAAAGATGTGGGCCTTTACTGAAACATCAACACGGACTTTTTGGAAGAACTTGAAAAGCAATGTTAACCAATTCTGTTTCACTTCCCCACACTTATGCACGTTCACGAACACTTAACGATTAATAATCCACCATTATTACACATTAACATTCGAAGAAACACAAGTTTTGGAAAATAAAACAAAAATGAAACTTGACTTCTCAAATTCCCGCCAAAAAGCCGACAGATGCCTTGATGACAATGACAAACGCGACAAGCCGTCAACTGCGTCAAAAAAAAACGTTCCGTTTTACAGAATAAGTACCAATATATACAAGTCTGTCAATATATACATGTATGGTTTGCGAGTAATGAAACGTAAAAAACTAACGAATTCGTTCATTTTTATTGTATCTGTGGTTTCGTTCCCGTTGCTATGGAAAGAGCTTGTCTAGGCAAAAACTAATCTCTAGGCTTGTGTTCTGCAAACGCCATGCTCGCGTGGAGGACAAAATTGGAAGACAAGAAACTGTGTTGTCTAGTCTAGTGTGGAGTGGAGAACAAACGCCATGCTTGGCCTGCTGATCTAGCTAGTCTAGGAAGAGACAGTGTTGCCAACTCCAAAAAATAAAAGTCGCTAGATTGAGTGCGAAAAGTCGCTAGAAAGTCGCTAAAAGGGGCAAAGGAGCTAGCGGGGGGGGGGGGGGGGTGCAGCATTCATCGAGCATAGTTCGATAGAGTTTGATAGATAGAGGTTGATACGCGATACGATTGACATACTTACACCGTAGTGATCACCGATGACTACGATATTCCGTCAAAATCTCAAAATGTACACAAGACAATATCATACTTTAATGGTGTCTGTCACTGTCACTTGGTGTCTGTCACCCAACCAAGCCCACCAGTAAAAATGAAATGAAATATGTTCACGACTGTATCCCCAGGCGCGGTAGACATTATCTCAGATCTATTTAGTCATCTTTAAGATCCTTTGAAGATGTCTTTATCCACCAATAAAAATACTTTTAATTTCTTGGTCGAAGTCCAAAAGTCGCTAGATAAGTCGCTAAATATTTTTTGTCGCTAAAGCCGAGTTTTTGTCGCTAACACAGGTCCAAAAGTCGCTATTTCTAGCGACAAAGTCGCTAAATTGGCAACACTGGGAAGAGATTAAATACACCCCATCCATCCATCCATCATCCACCTGATTCAGCGGCTGCGGCTGATCTTATTTGTACGACAAATAATCCTTCCACAGACAGAGTATACAAAACTACAGTGCCACAAGTATAACTTGGCGCGGCTGAGCGCCACTGTGTTCAAAAAATATAATTAATTGTACAGAAAATACCACGAAATTTGGGAAAATATGTAAGAAAGATTTAATAATTTGCGTATTTGTTTATGATAGTTTAATGATATTTCGCATCTTATTACTCTTTTTCCGTTTTTCCGTTTTAGTTCCTCAAATCGCCACCGCCAACTTATACTTGTGGCACTGTATTTCGCGTGATTCAACCAACACTTTAAAAAATATGACATCTGTCAGCGAATGCAGACAAAACATGGAAGAATAAACTATGACGCCGGCTCCATACGTTGGGGCCAACGTTGGTCCCAACGTTGGCGCCAAGATTTCGTGAACCATCCACACGTTGGCGATACACCAGTCTTGTTCCGTCAGAGCCAACGTGCAGACGTCCGATACAGAAATTGAAATTTCTCTAAGTGATTTTACATTACTGAATACCAATTTTATCACAATCACATCACATCATATCACTATCACACTTCACACAACACACTATAGGTATTATAAAAGCGAAAGTTTGGATGTTTGGATGTATGTTTGTTCCTCTCTAACACGACAACCACTTAACCGATATGGGTGATATTTAGTGGTGATATGGTGATATTTGTAGCTAGCACAAATCAGCCTTCCCTTCCTTAGCGGAAAGTTATCGGTGTAACGTGCCACCACTGAAGTCCGACAGCGACAGACGCGGCGCTACTAACGCAGAAAGCGCGCGCGTCTGATTGAACCGGGCCATACGGTGTGAGTGAGAAGGCGAAACGATGCAAGCCGAGATCGGTAGAGGCAATGCGAGCCTGGCCCAAAGTGTGTTTGAGCCATAAGGGAGTGTACACATTGCGTTTTTTGCAGCGCGTTTGTATCAATTATTAGTCAATTAGTCAATTATTTAGTCAATTATTTATTTACTATAAATTATCATTACAGAATAATCCAAAGCGATAATTTAGGTACATAGGTATTTGAGATCAATAAAATAAAATAATCCTACTTTAAAAGTAAGCACTATTATGGACTTAATTATTAGAATAGGAACAGCTATCGAGATCCATAGGAAGATTAAAGATATTTTAAAATTAAAAAATAAACACAACAAAATTGAAACAATAATAAACACATAACATCAATAAAAATTAACAACAATAACAATTATTATTAAGTAGGTACCTAAGTATTATTATCTTCTACCATAACTACCTACCATGGTAGTAAAGAACTAGGTTCTTCGCAGTAGGTCATACAAGTTCTCCCTAAGGTTGTCCACTTGTCAGAGAACACATCACATTCTGCATCCAAACAAAGAAGAGCATTTAGATGACGTTGTGCGCGGCATACAGGTGACTGTTGATGAGCTACAGTACGGGGCGTTCTTGGAGCAAACAGAGGTATACGCCCAGGGCGAAATCTGGCGCGATGCTCCGGAACATAAAGTCTGCTTACCTCAGCGAGTAATTCGGGGCAGTTGAGTACCTACTCCACGCAGGATTCTGCAGATGGTCATAATTTGTTCGCATAACCTACGCGTTTCTAGTGAGTTGAATCCCAACGTGCCTAAAAGAAATCTGGTGGGATACATGAAAGGATAGTATCCATACGCCTTTTTGTACAAAAATCGCAGGAATCTTTTTTGTACCTTCTCGACCATTAAGGCGTATGTTACTTCATGTGGACTCCAAACACACGCGCTTGACTCTAGCTTTGACCTAACGAAGGAAAAGTATAAAATTTTTATAGCAGTTAGATTTGTAAAGTCTCTACAGTTTCTTGTTACAAAACCTAGAGTTTTAAAGCTATTGACTGTAAGTTTTTTGATGTGGCTATGGAATGTAAGTTCAGAATCAAATGTAACGCCAAGGTCTTTAACTGTATGTGATCGTGATAAAAGCTCGCCATTTAAACTGTATGGTATTACGATCGGACGAGTGGACCTAGTGAATGTCATGACCTGACACTTAGAAATGTTAAGAGTTAATCTATTTACAACACTCCACATCCGCACTGCTTCTAGATCCTGTTGTAGGGCGTATCCGTCTTCTTCGGTTTTTATTGGACAATATAGTTTTAGGTCGTCAGCATACAGTAGACATTTTGCAGTAGTGAGGATTTTAGCTAGGTCATCGACCATAATAGTAAAGAGTAAGGGACCTAGTGATGAACCTTGGCTGACCCCTGACCTGGTGTGGTAAGATGGAGAGTATCGATACAAACGCGATTCGAACGCGATGCGAACGCGCTTTCCCGGTTCGCTTTTGTATGGAAAAAAACGCGTTGCGAACGCGCGTTTGTATCAATACAAACGCGCAGCTCAAAAATGCGCTGCAGAAAACGCAATGTGTACACTCCCTAAAGGCTCAATCACACGCGAGCCAACGTGTGGGCAGCACCACTCGCCTCGCCTTGCCATCGGCATCGTTCGCCTAGCTGGCCGAGTGAACACGAGCGCCAACTTACATTGGTTTGCATTGACTCGCCAAGCGTGTGGACGGTAGCACTCGCCTTGGCAGGTTTTCTAAAGGCTCAACCACACCGTCGACGCGTCGCGCGTCGACTCGCCTTCGCTAGCGCTGGCTCTGGCCCAGCGTGTGGTTGAGCCTTTAGAATAAAAACTGTTTTGTGTTCTTTGCCTGTCATTAGTAAATGGAGCTATTTTGAAAAGTTGTAATTGTAACCAAGGAATTTCTATACGTACCTAGTTTAGAATCTTCTTGATTGTAGAAGTAATCTGAGTTAGCGACTTTCGCGAAGTGACCCTTCTGTACGTAGTACTAGCACAGAATACTAGTACCACAGAATACTAGTACTACGTACAGAAGGGTCACTTCGCGAGTAAATTTGTTTAAATAGAGACTCTCGCAGCGAAGCTATAAAGTGCAATTCAACTCGCCTATGGGCCTATTACCTATCGAGATATTTGCCTAAACATTCCCATCCTTCTCTAACGCGTAACTGTGTCGCTGTCTGGCGCGGTGTGAGGGTTGTCGACTTTTCGCTTGCGACAACACAAATAAATTCATTTATTTTATCTGTCACAAAAACAGTACCTACATTCTGAAATAAGTACCTAGGCCTAAATATAATTTAATCTACCGTTACCACGAGTTACCACAGAATAATAGTAAGTAGGTACTACCTACTACGTATTGTACGTAGGTAGGTACATTATTATCTCGTTCGTTTTGTAAACAATTGCATTTCAAATTATCTATACGTTCATACCTACCTAGCAATCGATCATCAACACACACAATCATCATCACACAACTAGTCCACAACTAGTCCGGGAGCCGTTTTCCGAAAATCACCCTTTTAATGTTAGGTTTGCAATCTTATTTGCAATTTGATGCACGGCCAGGACTCGAACCCACGACCTTCGGATCATAAGTCGAGGTACTAATCACCTCGACCAACATGCGTCTATGTAGGTAGGTATGTAGTAACCTACCTATGTAATGTACTTAGTACCTGTTCAATCATTGAACATGAAAGTTCATACACAAGTACGAACATTTACCTAATCCATTTCACACTTCAATTTATTATTCTATTAAACTAAATTCTTACGTGCCTTTGACGAGTTTAGCATTGCAGCGTCAGCTCGACATAGTTACAAAACAAGAGATGCTGCGTCGAGTACTTCCGCCGACGACACACACATGTAAAACTACGTGACTGTTAACAGATGAAATCTGTAGGGTGGGTTGTCCAGCAATGAACCAGGTAAAATTCAAACGTCCATATCTTTTACATTTTTAGGGTTCCGTACCTTAAAAGGTAAAAAAAGGAACCCTTATAAGATCACTTTCTTGTCCGTCTGTCTGTCTGTCTGTCTGTCTGTCTGTCTGTCTGTCTGTCTGTCTGTCTGTCTGTCTGTCCGTCTGTCCGTGTGTCACCATCGATTATCTCAGGAACGGGTGGAGCTAGCAAGTTGAAATTTATACCATATACTGAGGTCTATAGTCCCTACTGTGAGTATAAAAATCAAGGTCCTGGGTCAACACTATAAAAAGATATAGGCAAATTTAGGTTTTCGTGAAAACTTGTGAGTACCAAAACTTACATTAATTATCAACTTTTTTTATTTTTCGGAATTTTTCCTTTAGGTACTCGTGCTGGAAGACCTTGCTTGTAAGCAAAATTGACAATTGTAGGTCAACCGGAAGTACCCTAGAGGTTTTGGGTCGAAAACCTAAATGGTAGTTCCCGTTGACCTAGAATAACGAAATTTGGCAAAAAGCAAGGTAAAAAAAAAGGAAATAAAATAGCACAAATAAAGGAAAAATTCCAAAAAGTTAAAAAAGTTAAAAATTAAAGGGTGTTCCCATACATACATAGTTGACGCCAATTAAAATTGTCCTCCGAGTTGTATGGGCGCTCATACAATTAAGCGGACTAGCTTAATTGGCACCATGGCTAAGTACCTACGGAACCCTCGGCGTACGAGTTCGACTCGCACTTGACCGGTTTTTTTTTAACTTACGGATCTAAGATTTGGCGTGAAGTAAGGTGATTAATCTGGCTAAGATTGTGCATTATTAGTTTATTCATATAATCTTTAGATTTCTTAGAAATACAGATTTAGCAAAAAATGAGAATTGGTTCATTGCGTAACACGGGTGGTACGCATTGAACCAGACCGAATTCTGCAATGAACCACATATTTACCAAGAGAAAGGGCAATGTTTTTACTTTATTATTAATACCTATCAGCAAAACTTACTAACTACGAAATATAAGCCGTTAGAGGTACTGTTAATTATATTTAGGCTTGAGTATTTTAGTCTTAATAAAATCTATGTATTGACATCAAGCAATATGGTTTTTTTTATCATAATACTAATTATAAGTAGGTTATCATACAAATCTAGTTGTAATAAGTGGTGGTTTAGTTTTTCAACGTTTAAAAATGGTAGGTGCAGCTCGGACTGGGAAAATGTATGCGAGTACTATGGTTCAATGCAGGACACTATGTCATGGCTCATTGCTGGACACACCCCATTGACAAAACAAACCTCAGAATTTCACCTGGTAAATGATGATACAGCATACTAACTATAGTGTAATTTACAACGTTATGTATGTGTTATCATACGTAACAGGCAAAAAAAACTGTAGGTAAGACCCAAAAAATGTAGAAAAAGATTGAAATCAACACAAAAAACTGACTTTTATGATACATTTTTATAAATTCGATCACTGGGCGTACGTCTTACGCCGGCTCCATACGTTGGGACCAACGTTGGTCCCAACGTTGGCGCCAAGATTTCGTGAACCATCCACACGTTGGCGATACACCAGTCTTGTTCCGTCAGAGCCAACGTGCAGACGTCCGATGTCTGCGCGTCCGATACAGAAATTGAAATTTCTCTAAGTGATTTTACATTACTGAATACCAATTTTATCACAATCACATCACGTCATGTCACTATCACACTTCACACAACACACTATAATAAAAATGCGAAAGTTTGGATGTTTGGATGTATGTTTGTTCCTCTATAACACGACAACCACATAACCGATATGGGTGAAATTTAAAATATAGATAGATAATAACCGGAAATAGGACATAGGCTACTTTTTATCCCAAAAAATTGCACGGTTCCCGTAACATAAAAAAAAATAGTAGACTCCATCATCAGATCAGCTCGCTGTCACCATATTATTACATTGTAGTCAGAACTTGACAAATATGCCGAGTTTCAACCCAATCGGCTTATTTACTGAGGAGTTCTGTTGAACAGCTCTTGACTCCATCATCAGATCAGCTTGTTGATACCATAATATTTCATTGTCACCGAGAATCTATAAGTGTGCAAAATTTCAGCCCGATAGTTCTACAAACACAATAAATAAGGAATACGATGACATTCTCGCTCGTCAGTCGACACGTGCACTCGCGATGCGCGTCGAAACGGGACTGAGCATAGCGCCAACGTGTGGACGGATCCCCAACGTTGGCGCGCCAAGTTCCTTTGATAAAACCGACACGGCACGGCCAACTCCCAACGTTGGCCCCAACGTTGGGGCCAAGCTATTTTGTTCAGCTCCACACGTTGGTGAGAGACGTTGGGGCCAACGTTGGCCCCAACGTGTGGATGCGGGGTTAAGCTTGCGCTGCTTGTAATTTGGGGAGAGAGTGAGGGATGCGTATGCGTTCCTGTTGGCAGTAATCGTAAAGAACGGCAATGTCACATTTTTGAAATATAGCGGTGGTTCATTGCATCTGCCTGGTTCACAGGTGGACAACCCACCCTATATAAACTGTAAATAATTGTAAAATAAAAGTCAATTACCAACAAGTCATCGAGTTTCACTCATCTCCACGAAGACCTACCTAGAAGACCCGGGGAACCTCTGCAAGAAGTACCTAGCAACCGCTAGAGGAGCCAACCAGGAGCGCCCAGCACCCGCTGGAGGATTGGCCCACGGACGTGCCCAGCAACCGCTGGAGGAGCCGCCCGGTCGTGCTCAGCACCCGCTGAACGACCGCCCCTTTCACAGCTTCCTCTCACTGCGGCCAAGACACCTTTAGCCGTCAGTAGATCGGTCTTGTGAGTCTGCTCGACCGGCAGTGAGAAAATCCATCCTGTGTACATTGCACGCCGTACACTACCCTTATTTCCTACCCACCTTCCGTCTGTCACCTTAGGTCTCCTGGTGACAGATATCCCGCACTTATCTATATATACATTATATATTTATATGGATAGGTTAGGACACACACACACACACGTTAGGTTCCGTACGTAGATACTCTATCTACGTCACGTGATTAGGTAGGTAGGATTCATTAGGTAGGTAGTTGCAGTAGGGTAGATTAGGGTAAATTGAGACACTGGGTGTTTGTAAGTACACCCGTGTGCTCACTCATACTGACACACGTCGGGTCAAGTACTAAACACTAGGTGTCTCTTAGGTAGGAATTCATCCTGTAACTCACCTACTAGTCACACACCCATACGCCCACCTAAGGACGCATGTAGGGTTACGTGCGGATTAGTAGGTGATTTTACATTTGGTCCTTCGAAATATTAAACCAGCAGGTACAGTTCGCGATCCTCTTGTCCCGTTAGGATACTATTGACTGACAGACTCTTTGGCGTACTTCAAGCTAGCGTACTCAACTAGCGTTAGTATTGGTGTATGTCAAAGAACTTACTTAACACTTAGTTGTCGTTCGTACGGTAGCGGATCAGGTACCGGCTTCCCACAAGCGGGTCTCACCGGTATTTTGAGAAGTCGCACATACCGTATCGAGGTACAGATAACAACTAAGTGTATCGAACATTTCCCATAACTAGGTTCAATAGGAATAGGGCTAGGGGCATCAAGAAAAAATGGAGATACAGAAGATAAATGAAACTATAAGAAGCCAAGAGGCGGATTATAACGAGATCAAACAAATATACACCAACATCAAGAAAGATTCTGCAGTCAGAAAGACTGAAAGATACATTGGAGAGAGGAAAACTCGATTGACAGAAATATTTACCAGAACTACAACCAACCATATTTTACTGGAAACACAAGAAGTGTTAGCCAGTCATAAATACATTACTACAAACTACTACGACTCTATAAAAACTTTGTATACACAAGCAATGGAGCACTTAGAAAAGTGTGAGAGACGAAACGAATGTCTCAGCCAACTATACGAACCAGAAGACATAGAACCACAAGAAGACGACAGTGTCAGCTCACCCAAAATATTTATACAACTATTCCGGATCAATCAAGTTCAAAAGAAGCTACAAGCAGCCAAACAATCTATTAGCGAAGACAAACCTAACTGGTACTGGGAGTCATTACTCGCATCAATACAAAAACAATGGCAGGAAATTGAAGAAACGCACCTTTTAATACTATTGGAAGAAAGCTTGTTCGAGCATACTTATTTTCGAGATAATATGTTTGAAAAGACACAAACTGAAGTGGAGAAAGTTATAGAACAACTGTTGTCAAGAACGAATAAAGGAATAACTAGTAATAACTCAAACCATAAAGTTAAACTACCAAAGATTATTATTCCAACATTTACTGGTAGTTACGAATCTTGGACTTCCTTTTATGACTTATTCTTGAAGATAATACACGAAGATACCTACTTCATTATCTGCCACAGAAAAAATGCAGTACCTAAAAACCCATGTACGAGGAGACGCGGCAAAATTAATTAAACATTTAACGGTCTGCGATGCCAACTATACAACAGCCTGGTCATTGTTAATCAAACGTTACAAGAACGAACGAATAATTGTTAACAAGCATATAGATAACATCTTAAATTTACAAAAAATAAAAAAAGGAAATTTTGAGAATTTGAGAAATTTGCATGATACGATCAATGAAAACCTAGAAGCATTGAAAAGCCAAGATATTAATATTTCAACATGGGATCCTATATTGACAAGAGCATTAAGTCGAATTTGGGACCCAGAGACAGACGAAAAATACGAACATCAGTTATCAGAACCAAACAAGCTTCAAAGTTTCTCAGAAATGATGCAGTTTCTTGAAAAAAGATTTAAATGTTTGGAAACAACTTGTTCAAACAAGGACGAGAAAGCGTCGTACAAATCACCATGGCATGAGTCTTCGGCCACACCAAAACAATCGGGTAGCTGCTGGTATTGCCACAGTAATGATCACACTATTTACCTATGCACCAAGTTTAAAGTTCTATCAATACCAGAACGTATTAAAGCAGTACAAGAAAAAAGAATGTGCAGGAATTGCTTGATGCATGAAAACATACATACTTGTTTTAGCACGAAAGAATGCAGTTATTGTGGAAAAAAAGGACATCACTCCTTCTTACACCAAGAAAGTCCATACAAGTCACAATATACTAAGTTGAATGAAAAACCAGGTGGTTCAAAGAATGTCGGTTCAATTTCAACAAATAAACCAAAAACGGTAGCTAATATGTCTACTACTACTATTACTACTACTACTACTACTACTACTACTACTACCATGAATCAAAACCAACCAAAAACCACTCTGCTCGCAACAGCTATAGTAAAGGTAAGAGCTGTTGATGGAACGCAGCATTTACTAAGAGCTTTATGCGACCAGGGATCCGAAGCCTCATTCTGTACAGAAGAAGTGGCTCAACTACTAGCATACCCTCGCAGCAAGATACAAGCCGAAATAATCGGGATTGCTGACGAAATACCCAAAACATCGAACTACTCGATAGATATCAAACTAGAACCAAGATTTTCCAGTGAATATAAGCTGCCAGTAACGCTTATAATTTTACCAAAACTAACCGGCGCCTTACCAAATGAAAACATACCACAACTAGAAGCAACCTATTTAGAAAACAAGATGGTTGCCGACCCAACATACTACAAAAGGGGACCAATAGACATAATATTGGGAGCCCAAGAATATAGTAACCTATTACTGAGTGGATTGGAGAAAATACAAAACGGAATTATCGCTCAAGATACCGAGTTTGGGTGGATTTTATCCGGCATATGTTGTACTAAAACAACTAATCCTATTAAAGTAGTGAACATGATGACTCGTACTACTGAAACCAAACAATCTAACAAGTTTTGGGAGTTAGAAGAAGTCACTACCAATACAAAACTACCAATACAAACAATTGATGAACAAGAAATATTCAAAGAGGAATGCGAAACAATCAAACAAAACTTATACCTGAAAAGAGGAAATCAATTAGCAAACTTAGAACCGTTCATTGATGCAGAAGGATTACTACGAGTTGGAGGAAAATTACAAAATTCAAACCCTTTCGATGATCAAAAACACCCATTTAGTCACACAGCCGTGGACTACGCAAGTCCAATACAAGTTAGAGCGATGAAAGGAAGAGATAACAAGTCATATAAAGGATATATAGCAGTATCTGTTTGCCTAGCTACAAAAGCTATACATCTAGATTTAGTGGGCGAATTGTCAATAGAATCGTTCATCGCAGCATTACGAAGATTTATGTCACACAGAGGTCCAGTGTCACACATGTACAGTGACAACGCGACAAATTTCGTAGGAGCTGCCAACTTCTTATACCAAGAAATACTAAAAATTACTCAATCAGATGATTTCCAAAACACTATGACCAATATTGGGACACAATGGCACTTTATTCCTCCATCATCTCCAAATTTCGGCGGAATCTGGGAAGCAGGAGTAAAATCGATGAAGCACCACCTGCGCCGAGTAATAGGAGAACAAATACTTACCTATGAAGAACTTAATACATTTTTACATCAAACTGAAGCATGTAACTCAAGACCATTGTGTGCACAAAGTAAAGACATCAATGACAACGTAGTATTGACACCAAGTCATGTCTTAATTAGACGAAAAGCAGTAGGGGTACCAGATCCAATGGCAAACCTAAATACAGATACTTTAAACAGATGGAAACAAATTCAAAGAATGAAAAAAGAATTCTGGATAAGCTGGACTAAAGATTACCTACACCAGCTACAACAGAGGTACAAATGGCCACTTGCAAAAATAAAGGAGATACACCCAGGTGATGACGGTTTAACTAGAGTTGTCACTCTTCAAAAATCAACAGGTTCAACTTTGAAACGATCCATTCACACGCTAGTACCATTACCAGTAAAAGCTACTACTATGGGGGATGGTAACGAACCATCGACAACAGTACAATCTAATACTGTGAACCTACGAAATACTAAAGATCCTAAATGTACAAAATGGTTACAACTACTAATGGTACTACTAGTGATGTTACAAATATTTGGTACCACAGCATCAAAATATACTTTAAAAAGTATCCAACCTGGGTTCTATATCGAACAAATAGGAACAGTAGGTGTTGATCGAGGAGTGTTCAGAATAGAAACAGTATTCACAAGAGAACACATGATACAAGACCTCGAGAAAATAAAAGCAATAACATTACAATTTGATAAATTATGTGACAAATCGAAACAGTATCTGAAGGAAACACACTGCAAGCAATATTACCATTACTTGAAGGAAGAAGAAAATAAATTTGAAAGAGTTAAAGAATACTTGACAGAAGTTAACAAAACCAGAAGGAAAAGAGGGATATTAGGACAACTACTAACATCAGTATTCGGTGTAAACGATGAGGTTTATCGAGATATTGATTCACTCAACAAGAATCAGGAAAAGTTAATCGAGGCTGCAAATCATCAAACTAAATTCATGCTATCAACCATTTCACAAGTTAACAAGACCGAAATGAGCATAACACAGAAATTAGAAAAATTCCACATAAAACTAAACCAAGTTATTGATTACATACACGAAACAAGCTATGGATATAAGGAGATAGACAAAAACCACGCCAACATACAGATAATGGAAACCTACCAATTAGCAGACAAATACATACAAGGAATCATAGACTACTACGCAGGATTGTTAGGAATCTATTTAAGTAAAGCTACGGTGTACAGCGTACTAACACCTAAAAACATCAGTGATATAATAACATCAGCAAACAAAAAACTTCCTATTAATTTAAAAATCGTCCAAGAACAACTAATAGAAACAAAAATAGCGGAAAATGATACACACATACAGGTGTACGCATACTTCCCAATACAAGACACAGCTAAATACTTATTGATGCACGTTACCGCAGTTCCATTCAAAAATATTGATCTATCATTCCAGTCTATAGATATTCAGAAAGCATATATAGGGCTAGATTATAATAATGAATTATACTTTGAACTAAACCATGAAGAGTTTACAAGCTGTTTAAAGAGATATTCTCATTTCATTTGCTTTCCTAGTGCGGTGAAGAACATGCAATTAACTCAAAATTGCATTGTTGACCAACTCTTTAAAAACCAAACACAAACAAAATGCCATACCAAAACCTTTCACATTTCGAATAGCATACTATGGAAACAATTATATATTCAAAATACATGGTTATTTATTGCCAAAAATCGCGTTACTACATCAATTATTTGTGACGGACAAAGAGAAGAAGTAGTGCTTCGAGATGTTGGTATTATTAGAATCGACGACAACTGTATCCTAAAAACAGATAACATCATACTATCCGCCAAAAGAACAGTTTCCGTACAGCTCGCGATAGCTTCATATTCAAAACCCATAGACTTTAACTTGAACACTTACAATTACACTAGAAACATTTTAATATAACTAGAGACGAGGTAGTGGACAGTTCAAATGACATCCTTTCACATATCGCTAATTCAGAACAATCTTTACAAACCGACCTAGACAACACTGTATGGCAACAAATTACCACACACACTTACACGGTTAGCATCATATCAGCATTAGTATTATTAATTTTAGTGATATTAATATTTTGTTACGGTCCACAGATGGGGAGATGGCTGGGACGGGGAGCCACAGCCAAACAGTCAGCCGGCCACTCTACTGAGGGGAACATCAACCCAGTGTGCTTGCAATCGTGCACCCAAACATCTAACCAACAACAACTACAACAACCAATAAACAATGATCCTGACAACAGTAGTCCTACCAAGAACTCATGTAAACCTAGACCTGCAATGCTAAATGAATCCATCGAACTATACCAACTAGAGTCTCTACCCTGAGAGCCCCCAGAATGTTCAATCATTGAACATGAAAGTTCATACACAAGTACGAACATTTACCTAATCCATTTCACACTTCAATTTATTATTCTATTAAACTAAATTCTTACGTGCCTTTGACGAGTTTAGCATTGCAGCGTCAGCTCGACATAGTTACAAAACAAGAGATGCTGCGTCGAGTACTTCCGCCGACGACACACACATGTAAAACTACGTGACTGTTAACAGATGAAATCTGTATATAAACTGTAAATAATTGTAAAATAAAAGTCAATTACCAACAAGTCATCGAGTTTCACTCATCTCCACGAAGACCTACCTAGAAGACCCGGGGAACCTCTGCAAGAAGTACCTAGCAACCGCTAGAGGAGCCAACCAGGAGCGCCCAGCACCCGCTGGAGGATTGGCCCACGGACGTGCCCAGCAACCGCTGGAGGAGCCGCCCGGTCGTGCTCAGCACCCGCTGAACGACCGCCCCTTTCACAGCTTCCTCTCACTGCGGCCAAGACACCTTTAGCCGTCAGTAGATCGGTCTTGTGAGTCTGCTCGACCGGCAGTGAGAAAATCCATCCTGTGTACATTGCACGCCGTACACTACCCTTATTTCCTACCCACCTTCCGTCTGTCACCTTAGGTCTCCTGGTGACAGATATCCCGCACTTATCTATATATACATTATATATTTATATGGATAGGTTAGGACACACACACACACACACGTTAGGTTCCGTACGTAGATACTCTATCTACGTCACGTGATTAGGTAGGTAGGATTCATTAGGTAGGTAGTTGCAGTAGGGTAGATTAGGGTAAATTGAGACACTGGGTGTTTGTAAGTACACCCGTGTGCTCACTCATACTGACACACGTCGGGTCAAGTACCAAACACTAGGTGTCTCTTAGGTAGGAATTCATCCTGTAACTCACCTACTAGTCACACACCCATACGTCTACCTTAGGACGCATGTAGGGTTAAGTGCCGAGTAGTAGGTGATTTTACAGTACCTACTAAACACTTACGTACAATTATTATATTAAGTAGGTACCTACCTACTTAATAGATACCTACCTACCTACCTAATTAGACAATTGTAATTTGATTTGTTTTAAACTGGGTCTAAAGCGTGTTGGCCGAGTAGGTTAGTGCCTCGACTTTCGATCCGAAAATCGCAGGTTCGAACCCGGGCTAATGCACATCAATGGATTTTTCGTTTCGAAAAATTTATAATAGACGAGTTCTAAACAGTGAAAGAAAACATCGTGAGGAAACCAGCTTTCTAATAGCGTCGATGGGCTCGCAACCTGTCACGTATGGAATGCAAACTTCTGCAAAATGTGGGGATGTAGGTACCTACAATATGTATTTGGACATACCTCTGACTACCCCCTTAGACATCTTCAAAGGATCTTATAATGCCAAAAAAGATCTGAGAGTCTACCGCGCTTCGAGGACTCAGACGTGAGTGCGTGATCATCATTCCTACCTATTTCTCATTTCTAAAGCGTTTACTTTTAAGTAGGTAGGTAAGTAAGTAAACAAAACTGTAACAAATTACATAAAGAAAAGCTTAGTAGGTACCTACCAACCTTCCAATAACTTCCGGAATTTTATGAAATGTTAATTTCCATTCATTGATTTTCCTTTTGTTTAGTTAGACATATCCGTAAATACAGCAGTATATTTTATACGGATTAGATTTAGTCATCGTTTTTTGCAAAAATCACGGAAAGAAATACCTACTTTGATAAAAAATTCCGGGCGATGCGCCTAGCCTGCAAGCCCAGCGAGCGGCTAGTGGCAACCTATGCCGCGCGCCTACCCGGGCGGCGCGCGGCCGATTCATATCTAAAGTGAGAAGTGAGACTCCCCTGGTAATAGTATGTATTCTGTGCTATAGATTAGTAGAGAAAGGGTTTCCAAAGTACTGAAATTTTAGTTGCCGTGTCTACCCGTTTTTGCCGGACTATATTTGGATAGACAAAGGGTCAGAATAAAAAATAATGGGTATTATATTACCTACTTTATTTACTAAACCACTACATACAAATTCTAGTAATATTTCGTAGAAAATTGGAAAACTGCAAACAGCATGGGTATAAAATATTGATTACATTTGTTACAAATAAATAAATCACAACTTTAAATCTAAAAAAAAAAACCTGTGTCCGACTAAGGCCACATTAGCAGAATTAGGCCGGCCGCAGTTTGGATCAGATTTTGCAACGTGCGTATACGTACGTTATTGAGTTAAGAAAAGCGAAGTGCTTATATTCAAAAGTGAAAATGTAAGGCCGGTCAATGTTCCGCCCATAACACTAAACGGAGCGGTTCTGAGAGTGGTAGATAAATTTAAATATCTTGGACATATTGTGACCGATTGTTTAGGTGATGATTCAGATATTGAAAGAGAGCGTAGAGCGCTGGCCGTACGGGAGAACATGATTGCTCGTAGATTCGCACGCTGCTCGAGAGAAGTGAAAATCACACTGTGTAAGGCTTACTGCCAGTCCTTCTACTCGAGTAGCCTTTGGCTAAACTGCACCCGCCGGGCGGCCGGAGCTTTGCGCGTTCAATATAACAACATCTTTAGGATGCTGATGCGGCTGCCTCGCTTTTACAGCGCATCTGGGATGTTTGCGGAGGCGCGCACGGACGGCTATCAAGCGATTATTCGTAAGAAAGTCGCTTCCCTTCTTCAGCGTGCGCGAGACAGTAGCAATAGCATCCTACAAAGGATTGTTTCTCGTCTGGACTGCCCCATCTTAAAAAAATGGATGCAGATAATGATGGGATCTGAATCAATTTGAATTTTGACTGTAATTATTTTCTATTAATGTCTGTATTTCAATTATTTCCTCATATTAATAGTACCTAATGAATTAATTTTAATTTCAATATTATTCATTTTGTAAATATTTTTGACATAATTTTTATTCTTATTTATATTTTTGTATGTTTTAATTGAATGTATTATTGTGTTATTATGGATGTAAATCTGAAATAAATGAGTTAATAATAATAAATTGGACGTACGAATTGTATTCGCACACTGGTTGCGTTTTTCTCCGTTACTACCTACATGAATTATTTACAACAATTTTAACATGTGTTCAAGTATCCGTAGGTACATCAAATTAATATTTTTTTCTTTATTAGTATTGAATTTTACGTACGAACGCCGAACGTCCGAAATCAATCCCAACTTGCTCTGATTTTTATCATATAGTATATATCACATATCATAAGTTGGGATCGATTTCGGACGTCTGTTCGGATAGTGTGCGAGGCCCCTTAGTACTCAGAGAGTTGGGATCGTTCGTGGGTGTTCGTCCGTGTACGCACGTGTTCAATTCGGATGAAAACGCACCCAAACCGCGGCCGGCCTTATTGTCTGTCCTACTGTCCGATCCGACTGCATGAAGGGGTTGGAGCCGTACATTTGTTTAAGCCGGGTTGACACGATCTTAGTCAACTAGGACCAAGTCCAACTTGGATGACTCTGATTGGACGCCGTCGTCCGAATGAGTCACGTGAGTCCGAGGGCGTCCAATCAGAGTCATCCAAGTTGCACTAGGTCCTAGTTGACTAGGATCGTGTCAACCCGGCTTCAAGAAGGATGTGTCACTGTAGTCCGCGATATTCAAACTTGTGTTTTTTGCGATTTGCAGGACTGTGTCAGGTTGTATCTTGATCAAAAATGTTTCGCGCAAATAACTTAGTAGGTAGGTATTTCCATAATAATAAACAATAGAATCATCAAGCCAGATTTTCATTAATTTTATCAAAATTGACAATAGCAGCATTTACACGCAGAGATATCTGTGCGGATATCTGTACAGTCCAGATGCCGCGGGAAATAGCACGCGCCATTCCAACCTTTGACAGTTTTATCAGATATCTCTACAGATATCTGCACAGTCCAGATCCATGGTAAAAACTCTACCGTGTAAAGGCCGCTATTGGCTTTCTGAAGTTAAAGAAAGTTATTGATGATTAGTTAAATATTGCTGGACATTTCACACAGCGCCATCTGATATATAGGTACATATTATAAAGATAACATCCAGACACAGAACAAACATCTATGTTCGTATCACACAAATGTTTAACCTGGGTGGGAATTGAATCCACGACCTACAGCGCAGAAGGCAGAGCTACTACCAATTGAGCTAAGAGGCCAGTCTATATGGAAATACCTACCAAAGTTATTTGTGCGAATCATATTTTGATCAAGGTACAACCTACTCGATTTAGTCGGACACATGATATAACCAAAGCTAAGTACTAATAATGTCTTAAAGGTATTTAAATACTCTATAGAATATAGTTTGTACCTACCTACAGTAGCTCTTATTGCGCGTAACATTTTTAGAGCATAATCTATGATCGAGAATATCTTGTACTACAAAAATAGAGATTTAAATAAAGTAAATACCTAATGCGATAAAAAACAAATATCGGTGGACATTTCACACAGCGCCACCTAGCCCCAAACTAAGCAAAGCTTAGGTAACCAAGTAAAGTTAGTGTAATGGAAATATACCAGCTGGGTCAAAAAGGTCGTTACAGCGGAATCAAAATAGGAATTGAACTATATGCCGTCTCTTTTCATAGACTGTAAGTGACAAGAACGGCATATGTTGCAATTCCTATTGTGAATTTGCTATAGCGGCCTTTTTAACTCCGCTGTTGAAATTTCTTAATACAATCAATAAGATACAAGAAAAAAATAATGAAAATATAGTTTGAAGTTCCCAAAATAGCGAAGAATATCCCTCTAAGTATCCAAAAATGATGTTTTCAACTTTAGCTGCTTCTTAGTTTATTTGTTGAGATATTTGGTCTTTATAAAACTTTTTGACACACAATTACGGTACGCACTATGGATCTAGGCATTCGTGAAGTTAGCCCATAGGTTCTCAACGTGGGCGATAACGCCCCCTCGTGGGCGGTTGAGACTTTCAGGGGTGCCCCCCTGAGAAAAATAGTAGTAGAAGACCCAGAGAAAAATAAGAGGCATTGAGATATGGGGTGGGGGGCTCTTGAAAAAAACTATTCTTGTAGCGACATCTACCTGTCGCTAGATGAACTACATAGACATGCTACGCACTACAGATGGCGCCACACACGACAGTAACGACTCCTATCTGAGTATCTCCTGAGTATCTCCTATCTGAGCGCAAGATTACTGGACTACTACTGCAAAGGAAGAACACGCTGTGCAGTATCAGACCTCAGACCAGATTGCAGGCTAAAGAAGCAACGGAATCGCCACCCAACATCAGAAGTCCTAGAACTCGCAAGCAAAGTTTCCAGCGAGTTGAAACATATCTAGGACTATCAGACATCAACTGTCGGTCGAAAGACCACGGGCAAGTGGGTCAGATGGGCCGGCCCGTTGCAGAGGAACCACCTACTCTGCCTTTGGGGAACGATTCCGCCCTGTTCCCCAAAATTCTCAAAGTGGGCGGTGGGCAAAATAAGGTTGAGAAACTATGAGTTAGCCGTTTCGATGCGCAGTGCAAGTTTTTCATACAAAATTTTCTACTGCGCAGCGAAACGGCTAACTTCACGAATGCCTAGATCCATTGTGAGAAGTGTCATTAGGGAATAGGTGTGCGCTCAGTTTTATACCCAGCAGTGGGCTATTATTTAAGCTGCAAATGATGATGATTGCTCACAAATACGATTGGACCTCTAGAAATGTTACCCGCAACGAGGTTTAATCTATAAAAATGTGGAATCCTTATATATATCTAATAATCTAATTAAACCGTTGGGTTATAAATAGGCAATAATTGAGTATCTAAATATAATTTTCTGTACAGTCAATGACAAAATATTTATGACCAATTTTGTTGATAACAGTTAAAAATTTAATGAAAAACCTCTCTTCAACTAGAAAAGGGCTGATGATCTTGAAACGGCTGAACCGATTTTGATAAAACACTTCTAAGAACCACTAAAAAACTTGCTTTCAAGTAAAAAATCGCATTCAAATCGGTTCACCCGTTTAAGAGCTACAGACAGACACACAGCGGTTAAACTTATAACACACACATATTCGTCGGGAGTTCAAAATTGCGAGATATGATCTGTCTGGACAAATGTATGTTTTACAAGATATAAACTATTAACGCGTTCAGTGTTCATGACGCACGTGTGCTCCAGGTACAGAGCAGCGAATGGGTTAAGCGACTTAGGCTGGATTCGACCAAACTGAATTAAGTTTTTACTCGAGAGTAAACTGCTGTTTGTTTGAATATTTTGACATTGTAAAGTTGACACCTTATAACCAGGATAATTTGTATGCACATAATAATGTTCGGTTGCGCTTTCTAAACAATTGTATTTCGAATTATGTCGGCTAGTTACTCAGTAAGATGACTTTTGGTCGAATCCAGCCTTAATATTTTTGTCATTGACGATAAGAACATTTATAAAGCAAATATCGATACAAACGCGCAAACGAAAAACGTAGTGTACCCACTTCCATAGTGTAGTTAGTACACTATCAATTTATCGGAGCCAACCTAGAAATCATCGCTCTGTATCGCTCTTTGGCCTACGCATTTCGTATTGTGCATCCTACTTTTTTCTTCCTATGTTTGACTGAAGTTGGCAACAGTTAGGACGATTCATGAAGGATGCACAATACCTCGAATTGCCTGAAATAAATGATTTATTAATATTATTATTAATACAAAATGCGTAGGGCAAAGAGCGAGATAAAGCGATGATACCTAACTACTTAATGGTTAATAGAAAAATCTAATCCTCGCGCCATCTAACAAACAGCTGTGAGTACAAAACTACCTACATTTCTATATCAATACTAAAATTTGGCTGCCACGGCGTCAATCTTTGATTCTATTACAGAAATCCATTCGATGTACATTTTATAAAATGTTTGATTAAATAATGCTTTATTTTTGAATCTAATAACAATTTCGGTCCAAATTTCGTGTTGACAATTTTTTTCGCACGATTTTATTAGCAGTAGTGAATTCGATACATTTTAAACTGCAATCTGAAGTGCGATTCAGTCCTCGGAATGTGTTCCGAATTCGGAAAGACGTTTCTTCGCTGAAACAACGTCAAGTTTCCGAAGAAAATCATCGAATAAGATGCATTTTCGGAAGTCTAAATCGCACTGCTGGTAGAAATATGTTAAACGAATTAACGGGTATTTATCGCGTACAAACCTTATTTTATTTACATCCCCCGTGACCACGAGAGCTGGAACGCACTCGAAACGTCGTCGGTAAATAATAAAATAAGGTAATTCACACACGATAAAGTCCCTTTAACTCATTAAATAATTCAAATTTACGAAATGTCTACTCCAAAACCGATAAATCGAAATCAGCGGGGTGATTGTCTAACTTGTCTCAAACCTTAAATTGGTCTCAAACTGTCAAAACGATCGCGTAGGTATCTTTTGTCGCGTTCGGTCTCGTTGAGATGAGAGTGACAGCTACTCGCGTGGTCACTGAACTGTCATATTTGACAGTTTGAGACCGATTTTGGTCGCTATCAAAGATAGACAACCAGCGGGCTGAATCGCTTTAAGAATACGACTGGATTGTAACCTAACCGGCAATGTAACATAACTTTGTCATGATAGTAATTTTTGGCAAGTTTTGACATTTTTTGTCAATGAATTCTCAACTTCCAAACTGATTGCAATAAAAAGGCTACATATATTGTAAAATATAACTTTGTCATGAAAAATTGTCATATCAAATTTAACAAGGTTGTAAAATAATTACTTAAATTTGAAGGGATACAAAATGTCTTAATTAAAGAACTTTATCGAGATAGAAGCAAAAAGTTCGTTGATTTGTATGGAGACCGACCGTGTAACATTTTGCGTAGGTGCTTTGACGAACGCAGTTGACAGTTTGGATTACATTGCTGGTTTTCAATGCTCGCCAAGTCTGGCGCGTCAAATTAAAGCCGCAATGGAATGAATTCGGAATGAACTTCGCGGCGAGCAAAGAAGTCCTCGGCCCTTCTTTTCGGCACGCGAGGTACATACACTCTTTGCTTATATCTCGATGTAATTCTGTGGTCTTAATGCGACTATTACAAGAACGTTACAAAGTATTATGAGTAAGGCTAACTAAAACTGCAAATCTATAATTTTGTTACATCACAACTCGAATAAAATGCTTCGGGGCCGAGCCTATGAATTTTTAACAGCTTTTATATATTTTTTACCCGGCTGACTGTCAAGTCACAGGGTTATGTAGTTTTATAATAATTTTCGGAAAGAGTCAAGCGAGTAGTGTTCAGTATGACGTGACTGAAGGGGCTCTTTTGTCCCGTACAAAGTTCAACTTTGTAAGATCGGATCATTTTTAACAAATGTCATAAATATTTATGATATCTACGAGATTTGATTTGTGCCCAACAATCCAACTGTCAAATGGTGAATCGAATATAGGTTCAACTGTAGCTCAGATATTGTAATATAGGAAATACAGTATTTATTGGATCGGTCCCTCCCTATGAACAATATATTATATTGTTCACTTCTCACAATAGATCTAGGCAGTCGTGAAGTTAGCCGTTTCGCTGCGCAGTAGAAAATTTTGTATGAAAAAGCACTGCGCATTGAAACGGCTAACTTCACGAATGCCTAGATCCATTGTGAGAAGTGTAATAAATTGAACATGAAAAATTTTGATAAGATTTTTCATTTTCAATAAAATAATACCTAAGTGTGTATTATTAAAACTATAAAAAATATTATAATAAATGTTTAAAGGTTAAATACTGTTTTTTCAAGTTATCTTGGCTGCAGCAACTGAAAAGATAGAAAAACTTTTAGTCAGGGTCACTATTAAGTGACTCTACTATGACCCTGACCCTTACAAAACTGTCGACCTCGACTATACTAGTATTATTGGTGACCCTGACCAAATTGGTTGTACCTATCAAACTATTGGAAACTTAGATTAAGTTTCCAATATTTTGTACAACCAATTTGGTCAGGGTCACCAAGACTATAGTCGAGGTCGATATTTTTGTAAGAGTCAGGGTCATAGTCGAGGCCAGCTTTATTTCGAGGGTTATGGTCGGAGTAGAGAACAACAGGTTTTTTTTTTCAATTCCAGGGTCAAATTCAAGGTCAATATCAGGGTCAGGGGGTACTTGTAAGTCGAGGCCAACATATTTTCTGCAGGTCATGGCTGAGGTCACGTTCTGAGGGTCAAGGTCAATGTCAAGGTCAGGTACCTCAGACATGAGGCGCAGGGCTGTCAGGGTCGAGGTCGAGGTCAAGGTCAAGTATCTCAGACATGCGGCGTAGGGCTGTGACGGTCGAGGTCAAGGTCAGGGTCAAGGTCAAGGTCAGGTACCTCAGACGTGCGGCGCCGGGCTCTGGAACTCTGCGAGCGCGCGCACGGGGCTGGGCTGTAGCTTCTGGCTGCCGCGCCGCACCTTCGCGCGGACCTCTTCCGGCTTCTCAGGTCGGATTAGAGGCTTCTTCTCAGGAGCTTTCATACGCCATACCACTATCGGCGACTGAGGGAAGAGATTCATTAAAACATTTATTGACCATCATGTTTCCATCAGTGAAAACCTATAATGGCTCTCTGTTATCTACTCTAGCTGCTATCTTGTATATTTAGCTGTTGGTTTTCCAAATATAAATCCTACTAATATTATAAAGGCGAAAGTCCGTGTGTGTGTGTGTGTGAAGTTTGTTACCACGTATCTCCATAACTACTGAACCGATTTAGCTGAAATTTAAAAGATAGATAGATAATGACCGGGAATAGGACATAGGTTACTTTTTATCCCGAAAAAATGCATGGTTCCCGTGGGATAAACAAAATAGTAGTCCACGCGAGCGAAGCCGCGGGCGCCAGCTATTTATTTTATTTATTTACTATAAATAAAATAAATAGGGTAAACGACCCTAATTTTGGCCCCCCACCATTTATTATCACCCCTTTGATTTATCCTATTTATTAAGAAACAACCGAATCTCACAGTGCTTCAACTTATCGAAATCGACGAAAACAATCATTAGCTACAATATTGACAAACCAAATAACGAAAAATAAACATAGTGGTGTCGGTACAACAACATTAATAAAATGTCTCGATTTGAGCAGTGAGAAACTATGTTTTTGCTAAGGTAAGAGCTTTCTTAATTTTATCGAATCTAAGTTTATCAGGGGGTTTTACTTTGCTATCGTTTTTAAATCATTTCAACACGTATTATTCGAGCTTCCTGAGCACTAATTTTTAAGAATTACATTGTTTTCGTTCTTTTATTGCAGTGCCAACATTTGGTACAGCAAAATTAGTTTTTTTCCATTTTATTGGCATTGATGACAATAATTGGTATTTCTGAGATTTCTATGAGTAGACCAATTATCGACACTAGGCCAATGTTTGAGCATAAGTCTGCTAATAATTGGTCTAACTAATGAATCAAATAAGAAAAAGAGGAATTTTAGCAATATCAGCCAAACAACAGAAATTAGGGAGGGAAACAACAAAAGAGTAAACAAGTATAACGAAACTTGTGTTACCTAAAAAGTTAGATACTGTGGAAACAACCTTAACTCACAAAAAGAAGACTGTAATCCGAATGAAAAACAAGACGAAAAGAAGAAAATGATAGTGACTATGTTAATGTTATAATTATAACAGACAATTAATGAAACCAAGCAAAACAAAATACTGCATCTCAGCTGCACTATAGCTAAAATAGAGAATTTTTAGACTGAGTTTGATGACAAGAATAAAGAAAAATAATAAATAAGTCTTTACGAATGTATTTTAAGCTCTCTTTAAGCGATTTCTTTCAATTTACTTAACAGTTAAAAGGGCCAATAAGTTGGTCCAACTTATGCCAGTAATTAGTCAAAGTATGCCCATAATTGGTAAAATCATGTTTTTAAAAAAACTGCAAAAAAATAAATACAAAACTATGTTTAAGTACGTTTCCCATGTATTAAAAACATCAATTAACTTTCATTCTATCATTTTGACAACTTTTTTTTGTTCGCAACACATAACAAAGACAGGGCCCATACCATGAGCTTTAAATGCGATTCAGTTTAGGTCCTAAACTGAACTGCTACGCTAATTTGTCACATGACTTATGCTATGACGCTGACGAAATTCAGAAGCTAAACCAAGGATTTCATATTCTACGTAACTGGATAGTTCACTGAAACAGAAAATGCTGTCCGTCACTGAAACGGAAAACCTAAACTGAACTGAATTGTTTACTAAGACGTCATGGTACGGCTACAGTTATCATGATTTAAGTACATCAAGATCCTTAAAGGGCCAATAATTGGGGGTTTTACCCTAAATAAAAAAACTACGGTCATTTACAAAGAGATGTCGATTCTACTAACATACTGTATAAGCAAATAAGTGCCGAGTGAAGCGTTCGACGTAGCTCGCTTAGACTTGATTGATCGTTGAAGTTAAGCAACGCTGTGCGCGGTCACAATTAGGATGGGTGACCGCAAGTGTCACTAGCTGAGCGCTTCCGTGCTTCGGAGGGCACGTTAAATTGTCGGTCCCGGCTTTTAGATCGTTAAGCCATGACTTTTAAGTCGTTAAGCACCCGAGCAGAGCTCGGTCGCCCAGATATTAACTATAAAAGAAAAAGATTCCGATGAATTGAGAACCTCCTTTTTTTGAAGTCGGATACGAGTACTTACAGCAATGGTGCCCTGCCTTGTGTACTTTGTGGAGGCCACGTAGGAGGCCTTTACGGTGAGCACCACCGCGTTCATCAGGTTCTTAGCAGCCTGGATCAGGGACGTGGCACTGTCTAACTGAAATATACAACAATTTACATAAGTATAGTTCGCGTCACCTAAAACACTGGAAGACAGTGGAGGGGTGTGTTTTGTCTCATGTTTGCGAATAGGTAACATATGTGCAAACAAGAGACAAAACACACCACCTCTATAATTATTTTCATTCATGTCTGTCTGTGTGTATCTTGGCTACGCATCACGTCAAAACTACTGGATGGATTTAAATGGAACAAGATTTGAGTGCATACTACGAGGTCTAATATACCTATAGGTACTTTTTATCCCCAAATTCAGCACGGCTCCCTAGGGAGAGGGGATGAAAGTCAAAATGAGTATCTGGTTGTAATTCATCATCCGATTTCATTGATTTTTTTCTTCTTCTAAAAACTCCGTCACCAGAGTTTGCCACTTGCTCACACGAACTTACTTACTTTATTGATTCTTTTTTGTTTGAAAGTAGGTAGGTACTTTAAGTATTGTCCCGTAAAAATTTCAAAGTCGTAGGTTTGGTAGTTCCGAAATTACAAACATCCGGAATCCTTGACACCCGGAATGCACAGGAACCTTTGAATGTATGGCTCATCTTAAGCTGGTGTACACATTCAGACAACTCCAAAGGAGTTAGATATTGTCTAATAGTAATTTTATACAGTTTGGAGTTTGGACGTCTAAAATTATTTCTGCATTTGATAGCTAAACTCATGAGGAAGGTTATAGGCTACTTTTCATCATCATCATCACCAAAAACCATCACTACGGGGGCAAACGGCGCGAGGGCGCTGCTAGTGAATAAATAAATGGCTTAAGAGGGCTGCGACCGGCGAATTTCCATAAAAACGTAATACCGAAATCATTTAAAATGTAAGCATGTTTATATCAGTTTATGTTGTTAGATTAGGAGAGTAGGTATTTATCTAGGTTCCTGTTAAACTTTTGTTCCGAAAAACTTACCTAAAAAGAAATGTAAGCCAATTGAATTGAAATCTTTGTAGGTACACCAAAAATGGCATTTTTTCTTTTCATTTGTTCTATAGTAAGTTTTTTGAAACAAAAGTTTAACAGGAACCTAGATAAATACTACCTTTATCCAAATAATAACGTAAAGTGATAAATATATGCTCAAATTTTAAATTATTTTGGTATTACGTTCCTAGGTAAGTAGATACGTTCGCCGAGCCCTTAAGAAGCCTGCGACAGGCGTATTTCCATAAAAACGTAATACCGAAATCATTTAAAATCTAAGTATATTTTTATCAGTTTATGTTGTTAGATTAAGAGAGTAGGTATTTATCTAGGTTCCTGTTACACTTTTGTTCCGAAAAACTTACCTAAAAAAAATGTAAGCAAATTGAATTGAAATGTAGGTACACCAAAAGTGGCATGTTTTTCTTTTCATTTGTTCTATAGTAAGTTTTTCGGAACAAAAGTGTAACAGGAACCTAGATAAATACTTCTTTTATCCAAATAATAACATAAAGTGATAAAAATATGCTCAAATTTTAAATTATTTTGGTATTACGTTCCTAGGTACGTAGATACGTTCGCTGGTCCCTTAATAAATAAAAAACCATAAATATAAGTTATTTACCCCGCTAACGATGAGCTCTCCGGATATGTTCTGCACGTCCGCCTTCACTTTGCTGGTGATCTGTATCTGGTGGCAGTACAGAGCGATGCGCTGCAGATACGCGAGCAGATCCTGCTTCGTCGACGATTCCGGACACTGAACAGAAACATACATTCAAAAACATACCCAATAACATAGTATTTTTTAATTATCGAGATTTAGGCCCACTTGCGTGGCCACTTGCTCATACGAACTTATTTCAGTGCTTGAACTTCACATTTTATCTTTTCTACTAAATATCTATCTGACGATCTCTGTGGCGCGTGGGTGAAGGCCCGCCTGTGACGCATGAGGTTGCGGGTTCGATCCCCGTCGCGGGACAGATGTTTGTATGATCTACAAATATTTGTCTCCGGTCTGGGTGTTTTCTATGTATATTACGTATGTATTTACAAAAAGAAATGTATTTAAGTAGTATATCAGTCATATGGTTCCTATAACACAAGCTCTGCTTACTTTGGGGCTACATGATGCTGTGTGAAAAGTCCAGCATTAATTATTTATTTATTTATTATCTATTAGTGAAAACCTGTTATTGGCTTTCAGTTGCAAAGACATTAGTTGTTTAGTAATTGATTTTAAGCTGTTGATTTTGCTTATTAATAAATAAACTATCTGGGCGACCGAGCTCTGCTCGGGTGCATAACGCCATCTAGTGGTTCTATTACGCACCACATTGCACTTGTAAATCTTTTTGCGTGAAAATGTTGGGAAAACGGCTTTTCCCAGATATGAGACCTAGCTAGATCGATTTTTCACCCCCGTACTGCAAATTTCATCGAAATCGTTAGAGTTAGTTTTCGAGAACATGAAATAAACAAATTTCAAACCTCAAACAAATATTGCTCGTTTAATACAGTAGGATATAATGACCTGGTCTGCAATTTCGCGGGTCAGCTTGTCCAGTTTGGTGCCGGCCTCGGAGATCTTCTTAGCGGCGTTGATAACGTCCATAGTGGTCTTGAGCGGACCGCGACCTCTGACCAACGAAATACAAGGGTGTTTATTGAATTACATTCACTAATTACTTAGAGAGGGGAGTAGAGACGGAGTATTTACATAGAGAGAGAAGTATTTACCTAGAGAGAGAAGTAGAAGTTATTTACCTAGAGAGAGGTAGACGGAGTATTTACTTAAAGAGAGAAGTAGAGGTGGATTATTTACCTAGAGAGAGAAGTAGCGATGGATTATTATTTACCTAGAGAGAGAAGTGGAGGTTATTTACCTACAGAGAGATGTAGACGGAGTATTTACTTAAAGAGAGAAGAAGAGACGGAGTATTTATCTAGAGAGAGAAGTAGAGGTTATTTAACTACAGAGAGAGAAGTAGCGATGGATTATTTACCTAGACAGAAAAGTAGAGAAGTAGAGATAGAATTACCTAGTAAAGTCCGTCATTTCCAGCATGATCATGCACATGTGTTTGGCCAGCATGATGATGTCGTTGCCGGCGTCGTCCCACTTGGCGACCTCCACGTCGAACGTCATCTTCTCTCGCCGGAACAGCTCCACTTGCTGCAGGATCTTGCGCTTGTCCTCCTCGGTCATCTTTCGCATGGCTTCCTGTATTTATTTATTTCATTAGACATCTAGGGGAAGACCTAGGCCCACATTCCTAGACCTAATTGGCGAATTATTGGAAAAAGGCCAGGTCAAGAGTACCCTAAACCGACGAGCTTGCATGAAGAATGTGATGAGAGTGAATGAAGCGAAAGAAGTGTGTCAGGATCGTAGCAAGTGGCGATCTGTGGTCTCTGCCTACCCCTATGATGGGATACAGGCGTGAGTTTATGTATGTATGTATTAGACATCTTCAAATGATCTTTAAATACCTAAAAATATCTGAGAGAATGTCTACAGCGCCTTGGGAATACAGTCGTGATAATATTTCATTTATACAGTACTAATTGTTTTGAATATCCTACTAATATTATAAAGGCGAAATTCCGTGTGTGTGTGTATGAATTTTTGTTCCTACGTATCCCTATAACTACTAAATCGATATGAAATTGGAATGTAGAATGTTTAGGTTCTGGAATCACACATACTACTAAACCGATTCGCCTGATAGATAGATAATGACCGGGAATAGGACATAAGCTACTTTTTATCCCGGAAAATACAAGGTTTCCGTAGGATAAAAAATTAAGAGTCTACGCGGACGACTAATAAATATTGATAAAGAAAAAAAACCTAAAAACTGATTTTTCTTACCGCATGTTACGTAATTTTTAAGGTTGATAGCATAAATTGAAACTTAAAAAAAATTGTATGGGACCAGTCACTGAACATAATACTAGCTAGATGGAGCACTTTAGAACTTTTAGACTTATAGAACTAGACTCCTAGCTAGCGTGCCGCCGAAAGGGACAAAAAATGAAGTAAATCTTTAGTTTCGTAGTACTTAATTCAGAACTTATAAATTCCGACCAAAGAAAAAGGCGGCTCGCTATCTTACACCTGTCACTGTCAGTAATATAACAACTGTCACTGTCAAATATAATCACTTACCCTCGCGTTAGTAATTCCACTGATGTCAGGGTACTCGTCCACGCCGTGCTCGCCGGTGTGGGCGCTCGCTGCAACATTAGTGAACGTATACCTTTAGTTACGTTTTAGAAAGAAGCAAAATTCAATTGAAAAGATAAAACGAATTCTCAAAAATATGATATAGTGCGCCGCAAACTTTATGGCGGCTGAAGTGCGCGGCAGATTCGACTTTGCGCAGGTACAGTCAACGCAATTGCGGGGAGGTGAAGGCGGTGAGGGGCGGGGCTAGGCGGGCTATGTAGATGAAGTTTACTCTATTCTATTGCGTTGACTGTACCTGCGCCATAAGGTTTGCGGCGCACTATTAGCATACTTTAGAAATCGGTATGGCATGACAATTAAGTAACATCCTTGCTCCATGTAATGCATTGTGAATTAGATTAAATTGTTTGGTAAACTTTAGGATCAACAATATATGTTACGTACAAACAATAAACATTTAAAGCGACATCAAAACGTTGAAAAAATACCTACAATATTTTAAATTACATACCTACCTTATAATCGAACGTCAATCCTTACTTATATAATTTCCGGCGTAATCTATACTCTATCTATACTAATATAATAAAGCGGAAGAGTTCGCGCTAATATCAAGAACTACCAGTCGGATTTGAATTTTTTTTTCTGCATTTGATAGCTTAACTGTTGTGGAAGGTTTATAGGCTACTTTTATTACCATGTGCCATCACTACATCCAAAATGTCTAAGGTTTTCAATGAAGTGTTGAATGAAACAAATGGCTAAATTAAAAATGACAAAAACTTCAATGTTATAAGCTAAGCAATTTTCTGAACTCTAGAGGTGCATTTTTGTTCATAACTCCGAAGATCCTCGGTAGATCCTCACCAAATTTTTATGACACCAATCAAACAAAAAAAGAATTTTCCAAATCGGTCCGGAGTCTTCGAGTAATCGGGGAACATACACGAAAAAAAATCCGACGAATTGAGAACCTACTTTTTTTAAGTCGGTTATTAAACGTAGTGGTACTTACATCGGCTGCGCGTCTCCATTGTCATGTCCTCGACGGGTTCGAACTCCGTATCGGTGTCCAAATCGTCGCTCGTCTATAAGCCATCATGCCACACTACACGTTAGCTACCCGAACCGGCATTACGTCAATGTCATTCTTAAGCTTACGTCAAATAAGTTTTTTTGTTGACTTCAATGTTATAAACTGAGCAATTTTCAGCACTCTCGATGTGCAGTTTTGTTCATAACTCCGAAGATCCTCGACAGATCCTCAACAAATTGTGGCCAACCAAATTGGTTCAATTGGTTTTCAAGTAATCGGTGAACATACATAAAAAAACTGGTTGTCTGTCAGGTCGGTTTACAGACGATAATTTTACAGAAAACATTGATGAAAAATTGCATTCTTTTATGAATTGCCGAACGCTTAGGCCGATCGTGCCTCTCTATCGCTTGTTCCGCGCTCTCGCTTGCTCGGCTCAGGCGGAACGTGACACTTTTTCGTGCGTGCATCCGGCGTTCATTATTTAGTCTTATAATTATTTAGTCTTATAAATCGAAAAAGTGTCACGTTCCGCCACGTTCCGTCACGTTCCGCAAAAAAAAACACAAAAAAACTTTCGACGAATTGAGAACCTCCTCCTTTTTTTGAAGTCGGTGAAAAAGACGATGATTTAAATATTTGACGTAAGCTTATGTCAAAATGACGTTGACTTTTTGCCGTTTTAATGAAACCCAGGTTTTATTAACCGATTATGAGAATAACATAATGACATAGACAATATAGATTATTGTATATTAAGTTGTGAACACTCTTCAAATCGGTTATTAAAATGACATGATTGATGTAGGCTTAGCTAGGGTACTGTAGATTAAAATCAAAACCAATGAAAATATAGTTCGACTTTCTAGGTGTCTAATTGACAGATTGCAAACTAGTTAATTGATTCAGACTTTGAGTCCATTTTCAGATTTTTTGAAAATTCCAAAATATCTGGTACTTTGCCAATCTATACCAAAAAAGTTTCTTCAAGAGTCAGGGACCTTGACTAACCTAGCATAATAAGGCTAGGCTGTGGAAAGTTGGTGGTTGGGTGGCTTTAGCGTGAACATATTAAATTAACTTTTTTAATATAGATTGGAGTACTAGATATTTTGGAATTTTCAAAAATCCAAAGATTGCAAACTGTAAAATTAGACAGCACCTCATAAATGATTGCAAAATAGTAATTTTATGCAAAATAACCCATCGCTAAGACTACATTCAGGTAAGACACAAACATAACATAAAATTATACACAGTATTTGCAAAAATGTTTAAGCAAATAAATAATTTTTATCTTTAAATTTTTTTGAAACTGCACTTTTTTTATTCTTTATAAAGAAATCAATAAATATTTGAAATTCTGCATCTCTGTTATTTAAATCTTTTAAATAAAATAAACACCAAATCCTTACCGGCTTGACGGATTTTTATAAAATTTGTTAAGTATACATAGTCATATTTTGAACCCTGAGGAAGGACACAGGCTACTTTTTTCCCGGAAAATTCCAATTCCTGCTATAAGGGGTTCCCATGCGGGCGAAGCCGCGGGCGACATCTAGTTTCAAATATTTATTGATTTTAGCGGGATTAAAAAGGCCGTTATAGCAGAATCACAATAGGAATTGCATTATGCCATCTCTTTTCATAGACTGAGAGTGACAAGAACGACATAATATTGCAAGTACTATTTTGATTCTGCTACAGCGGCCTTTTTAGCCCCGCAGTCCTTTAAAAAGTAACGTCTAAATGCAAATACCGTATACCTCAACAAATTAACATGAATATGACACATGCAATGTTAAAAACAACGACCAGCTTAGATGACGACCGGCTTAGATGACGACCAACTTAGATGACAACCAGCTTAGATGACGACATTCACAAAGCACACGCACTAGTTAATCACAAACACACGAAAGCACACAGACATCCACAGACACCTATTGGTAAACGCTGTCTTAAGTTAAACTTTTTTTATTATTTTTCTATTGTTTATGAAACTTTGTTTAGCCACAATCTCACCTGATGGTAAGCGACGATGTGGCTGACGATGGATCACAAAGGTCTATAAGACACCTACTCACTCTTGACTTGAAGAGACCCAGGTTAAAGTTTTCGGGGAAAACAGAAGCCGGCAGCGAGTTCCAGACCTTAGCAGTGCATGTCCACAAGATAAGGATTTTCCCCTCTACTTATAAAATTACGTTAAAATTGAAACACCGTTTAAATTAAACAATTGCCATTCTTTTTTGTTAGATAGTGTCAAATAGAGACAGGGCGAATCTTGAGCATTGTTTAAAGTTGAGAGGCGTTTGATGAGTGAGGCCATTCAGTCTTGCTAAATTGTTTGCAATTTCTTTTTATTGAAGGTTCAATTTAATAAAAGCACGTCTAATTTAAAACAGCGTTTTAGCCACGAGTTTCTTGCGAGCTCACATTTGCTGCGAGTCTCCAGCGTGTAGTGCTCGTCGAGTTCAACGTCCTCCGGATCAAGTTCCTCCTCATCCTAGGAATCGACACTCAAATTGAACCTTTACTCAAGTATGGCAAATTCAAGATGATTCGTACTCAAGTTCAATTTCACTCAGATTGAACCTTTACTCAAGTAAATTCAAGATAAATTCGTACTCAAGTTCAATTTCACTCAGATTGAACCTTTACTCAAGTATGTCAAATTCAAGATGATTCGTACTCAAGTTCAATTTCACTCAGATTGAACCTTTACTCAAGTAAATTCAAGATAAATTCGTACTCAAGTTCAATTTCACTCAGATTGAACCTTTACTCAAGTATGTCAAATTCAAGATGATTCGTACTCAAGTTCAATTTCACTCAGATTGAACCTATACTCAAGTTGATGTCATATCAGAAATCTGTACTTAAGTTAAACTTTACTAAGGATAAATCTACAGTGAATTTGAATACACGCTCAAGTTGACTTTGTCTGGTTGAGTTGAGCCACAGATAATACCCAAACTCAAGCGAATATAAATTGTTCAAGTTTTTACACTCAAGTTCAATTTCACATAATCACAAACCTTACATGTTCAAATGATTGAATCAACACTCCATCTGGATCTAATTCATCATGCCATCACGCCAGCCACATATCTTGAACACTCATTCATTCAATCATTGTACTGTTATTGTCATGGCGGCCACCCACGTTCGATTCTATCGTCCAATCTGCTATACTGCAATACTGCCAGTTTGATCATGCCGAATGGACCGTATGTGGACGTGGCATGAATTGCCGAATGGACAGTTCGAATTGGACGTGTGTGTGAAGCTGCCGATTGGATACGATCGATTGGATCCAATCGGAAGGACGATAGAACTGATCGTGGGTGGCTGCCATCCGATTAGCAGCACGCGGCTATCTAAGTTAAGCTTGAGAGAACAAATATTACGGGTTTCCTCACTCGCAATATTTGCTGCCTTAAACCTATACTCTAGCCAAAACCAATGTACAATGTTTAATAACATTGCACTGACAGATCAATCAGCTGATAGCAGGAATAGACTTATCACAGAAAACTGAGATTCATTACGATTGACCATATTGAAACTGCCAATCATATTTAATCTCAGCTTTCTATGATTGGTCTATTCCTGCTGATTGATCTGTCAGTGCAATGTTAGTAAATATTGTACATTGGTTTTGGCTAGATTAAAGCTATCTCTCTTACCCGGTTCATGAGCACGGCGCGTCGGATCTCCCTGACCGCGTCGTACACAAGTCGCGACGCGTCTATAAAGTCGTTCTCGTCTAATGCGCCCGCGCCGCCGCCCAGCGCAGACACCGCCGCGTCCACGCGGACGGCGAACTTAGACATCACTGGGGAAAGGAAAAAAACAACATTCATACATTCATAAAATAATCATTTTTATGGGGGTAGGCGGATGAGAGAATCCATTTTCAAATTCCAGTCATTCTAAATAGATCTTAGGGAGTGGGCACACTTAGTTTTTTACATAGGTCGTATTGAGTGTAGGTCCAATCTGAGTGAAATTGAACTTGTATCGATACACAAACGCGATGCGAACGCGCTGCTTCACTACCATTCATTTTATTACCAATCAAATCTTCCCAATGTTATGGGTCCCGACTGTGAGTAATTCTTTGCAGGCTTGTTTCTTTTCTTTTTAGTTTTGACGCAGTCGGGTTTTTGTTTTTTTAAAATATTTTTTTATTTAACACTTTTTAGTTATGATAAAGTTGATTTTAAAATACCTATTCAACGATACCCCACTTGATATAGAGTGACGATTTTGATTCTTTTAATTTTGACAATATGGCGTCTGGTTGTAGCCCAGGTGAATTTTGATTACTGTCATATCTTTAGTGACACTCCCAAGGTTGAGACAAATCGATTGACGTAAGAATCATCAAAATCGGTCCACGCGTTTGGCCTGTAGAGTGCCACATAGAAACATCCATAGCGAGAATAATTATTAATCAACTTTAAACCGTTATTTTTCCTAAACTATTACTTAAAATGAAAAATGGTAAAAGAAACATAAAGTTGATTTTGAAATACCTATTCAACGATACCCCACTTGACATGGTGTGACGATTTTGATTTTTTTTAATTTTGACATTAAGGCGTCTGGTGGTGGCACTGGTGAATTTTGATTACTGTCATGCCTTATTAACACTCCCAAGGTTCAGACGAATCGATTGACGTAAGAATCATCAAAATCGGTCCACGCGTTTGGCCTCTAGAATGCCACATAGAAACATCCAAACATACATAGACTGATAAACACATTACCCTTCCTTTGCTTTGCGCAGTCGGGTAATAATCATTTTTATGGGGGTAGACGGCAGAGAGAGAACCCATTTTCAAATTCCTATTTAGTCATTCTAAATAGATCTTAGGGAGTGGGCACACTTAGTTTTTTACATAGGTCGTATTAAGTGTAGGTCCAATCTGAGTGAAATTGAACTTGTATCGATACACAAACGCGATGCGAACGCGCTGCTTCACTACCGGTTCGCGTTTTTGCAGCGCGTTTGTATCGATACAAACGCGATGCGTACGCGCTGCTCAAAAACGCGCTGCGAAAAACGCAGTGTGCCCACTCCCATACGAGTTATTTATTGACGTTCTGCGCTTTCTAATAATTGATTAGTGACCACTAGCAGTGTCGGCTTAAAATCTCCATCGCTCATACTTTTTCGGAATAATCTTTACTAATCTTACAATATACAAAGCGGCAGAGTTTGTTTGTTTGAACGCGCTAATTTCAGGAGTTCCTACACCTACTACCAGTTGGATTTGAAAAATTATTTCTGCGTTTGATAGATAAAATCTTGAGGAAGGTGGTAGGCTACTTTTCATAATCATCATCACCATATACCATCACTACGGGGACAACGCCGCGAGGGCGCTGCTAGTTAAAAAACTAAACATACAGAACCCCACATCATTCATTTTCGGTACACAAAACCCTAAAACTATGTTGACTGTTTGTTGAACTTATGTCACCCAGTTCAATGTTGGACTGCGCAAGCGCAAATATAAATATTCATTGAGCCTTGAATGATCGATCATTAACTAATTATAAATTCAGAGATTTTAATTCATAAATCTTAAATTATTTTCCGCCTAAATGATAAATTGACTGTGTTTTTGATCAATACACAACAATAACAACAATACGCAATTCGTAGGCCAAAGAGCGAGACAGAGAGATGATTCCTAGGCTAGATCGGTTACCTACAAAAAAAAACTAGATGATTTATACAGTGTCAGGAGGTAATCTTTGCCTACACTTAACCATCATCAGTGGCCTTTTGCATCTAAATAGATGATTCAAACAACGTCAGTTTAGGAACTTAGACACTTACGCTCATGGCTTTTAAGGCCTAAACGGGAGCGACAGCTACGTCCACACTTGCGACAAACGAATTGCGTTCCTGTAGATGGTGTAGGGAGTGCAGCACGTTGGTGACGAAGCTCGCGCTTCTGTGCCAATAAATTGAACCAGGCGTTGTCATGAGCAACAACGCCGTCATAAATTGTCTCTCTCCAAACATCTCGATCATCCGCTTTCCCTTCCCACTTAGCTGGAACTATCCCAAAAGATGACATATCGCGCTTCACACAATCTTTAAATCTAAGCATTGGTCTCCCAACAGGTCTTTTGGCGTCTGCTATTTCTGCCAGGAGAGTCTTTCTAGGCAAACGAGAAGGTTCCATCCGATGCACATGCCCTAGCCAACGCAGTCTCCGCTGTTTGAGCAACGCGGTGATGCTAGGTAGCTGTGCGATTTCAAGCACCTTCTCATTTGTCACCTTATCCCTCCAAGAAATATCAAGAATGCGCCGAAGACAGCGCATATGAAAGTTATTGAGTTTCCGCTCCTGTTTGGCATACGATGTCCAGGTCTCAGCTCCGTACAAGAGTATAGATAAGATGCATGTCTGATACAAGATCACCTTAGTTTTTATTGACAGATGTTTATTGTTCCATCCTCTTGCACTGAGCTTTCCGAACATCGTAGCTGCCTTGCCGATTCGGATATTGATTTCGGCATCGAGTGAAAGGTTGTTCGACACGGTCGAACCCAAATAGCAGAAACTGTCGACAACCTCCAAAGGCGAATTGCCCAGACTAATCGAAGGCTTTGCAGAAACACCCTGAGCCATTATCACCGTTTTCTTCCCATTAATGGACATAGCAAAAAGTTTGCAAGCGTTTGCAAATTTGTCCATCATAGACTGGAGTTCGTCTTGGGAAGTAGCCACAAATGCAGCGTCATCAGCGAATAGCAGGCTGTCGACAAACAGATCTTCACGATGTCTTCGTGATTTAAGAAGCGAGATGTTAAAGAGCTTCCCATCCGCCCTGGTGTGTAAGTGAATACCCTGAGTTGATTTACCGAAGGCAACCTTGAAGAGAACCGAAAAGTAAATACCAAATAGAGTGGGAGCCAGGACACAACCTTGCCGAACGCCTCTACGCATGTCAAAGGGCTCCGAAGTGCTTCCGCTATAAACCACAGCACCTTTCATATCAAGATGAAAACTTTTGATTAAAGACAATAGTTTAGGCGGACACCCAATTCGATCGAGCACACTGTACAGACCCTCCCTACTGACGGTGTCAAAAGCTTTGTTAAGGTCGACAAAAGCTACCAGCAATGGAGTTTGTTGTTCACGGCATTTTTCTTGAAGCTGTCTGAATGTAAAAATCATGTCTGTTGTGGATCTTTGGGCACGAAAACCACATTGAGCCTCAGGGTACACGCGGTCTGCCAATTTATGGAGCTTGGCCAGGATGATACGACCAAGCAATTTTCCAGCGATACTCAGAAGGGAAATGCCACGATATGAGTTGCAGTCGCCGCGGTCACCTTTACCCTTGTAAATTGTGATAATATTAGCATCCCGCATGTCCTGGGGAACATGTTCCTCAGTCCAACACTTAACGAAGAGATTATAGAGAATTGGGGAAAGGTACGGGACTTTTAGCACTTCGGCAAAGATGCCATCATTACCAGGGCTTTTGCCACGCTTCAACTGATGGACGGCAGTTTGTAGTTCTTGTATTGTGGGGACTTCATCGAGTTCATTCAAGGTAGATAGTAGAGGAATCGCATTGATTGCAATCGGTTCGATGTCAATGGGCTGAGAAAATAGAGCGATATAATGCTCGGCCCAACGATGAAGTTGTCGATCACCGTCAGTTATCACAGTGCCGTCTGCTTCTTTCAGGGGAGCTGTCGTGTTGGGCATTGGACCGAGTGCTTTTTTTAAGCTAGAATAAACCCCTGCAAAATTTCCGGTTGATGCACACGCTTGAATACTTTTGCAGAGTTTCAGCCAGTAGTCGTTCGCAAAATAGCGGATATTGCGCTGGAGGTTAGCTTTAGCCTTAGTAAGATCATCACGTGCTTTACTTGTGGGATTCAAGCGATATTGTAAAGCTGCTTGTCGCTTGGCATCAAGAAGTGGTTGGAGGTGTTCGATATTATCCTGGAACCAGTCAACCTTGGATGATCCTCGGTAACCAAATGCCTCGGCCGCAGTTACTGTGAGAAGACTCTTTACTCTACTCCACTCTTGACTGGCCGAAACACAAGGGTCCCAAGAAGCTGTCTTACTTCGAACTAAATTCATGTAGGATTCAATCATGTCAGTACTTTGAGAGGATGGGACTCGTAATTTCTTTTTACCTGGAACGCGGGCTGAGTGGATTTTCTTGGGTTTAAATGAAACGGTGCTAATTACAAGGGAATGGTCGGTGTCGCAATCAGCGCTATGGAAGGTACGGGTATGGAGAATGTCACAAAGATTTTTTCACCTAGTGAGAATAACATCTAGTTGATGCCAATGCCCCGATCGAGGGTGCCTCCAAGAAACCTTGCGCAACAGTTTTCCCTTGAAGTAAGTGTTAGTGACACATAGCAAGTTCTGGGTACAGAATTCCAAAAGACGCTGTCCGTTTTCATTAATGTTGCCGATACCGTGTGGACCCAAGCAATCAGGCCAAGACGCCTCTGAATGACCAACTCGAGCATTTAGGTCACCTAAAATTATTAGACGATCACTAAAGGGTATAGCACGCACAGTTTCGTTGAGCAGATCGTAAAACTGGTCTTTTCTCTCAGATGTTGATGTGAGCGTCGGAGCGTACGCAGCAATAAAAGAAACAAAGCCACTGCTAGTGGATAACCGACAGACCATTATTCGCTCAGAAACCCCACGGGGACCCTCGATGGTAGTGAGTAACTCATTCCTAATTGCAAACCCTACTCCGTGTTCGCGAGCTTGGGAAGCATCCTTGCCCTTCCAGAAAAATGTGTAGTGAGACTCACGTAGAGAGCCTTCATCAGGCAGTCGAGTCTCTTGAAGTGCTGCTATAGAAACGTTGAGCCTCAAAAGTTCTGCATCTATAATTGCAGTTTTGCGAAGGTGTTGTTCGCAATTAGGACTTCCATCGGTGTTAGGGAAGCCTGTCCTCATAGTTCGGACATTCCATGTTCCAACACGCATGGATTGGCGATGTGAAGATTTTTTATCCATTTTTTCCTTTGCCGCAGGTGAAACAAATAACGGCACCAACCATCTAGTTAAACTAGTGCTCCCTCCACCCATAGGAAGCAAGCCGGCACCGAGACGGACAAGGACCTAATTGGTCGGGGGCTGCCCGACTTAAAGCGGGCGATACCTTGTCATGGGCCTTCGATGGACCCTCCCACTGTCGAGAATGACCCCTGGCGCCCGCACTTACGTCTATCTGCGCGGTCTTAAAACCGGTAACTGCCACTCCCCGTGTTGTTTTCCACTCAGTGAACTGAGTGGGTGAAGTGTCCTCTCCACTGACGCCGCCTCGCCTGGGACACGGATATGATAACGCAGGCCTTCCCAGGAACCCACGCTACCCTCTCGACCTTACCGACTGGACCCACAGGAAAGACGAAATCAATACGTGTGGAGTCGGTTCGGTTGCAGGTGCTTTACAGCTAGCACCAGCCGGGTTTATTTTCAAGTTTGCCTATCTGATTTGTTTTTGGGGTTGAGCAGTTTCAACTTGTAGGCAACAAGAGTGTTAGTTGAAACCTACCAGCACCGCTGAAGAGAACCCCACCCTTGACTGACTTTTACAGTCTGCACGGGTAGATAGGCAGCTGGTCATTCTATGTTTTTTCTTCTCTCCCAGACACAGCATGGAAGCATCTTCTCTCCCAGACACAGCAACACTCAACTCAATTTAATTTATAATTCATAATTTTCAAAATGCGCGATGCATCTAGTAAAATATTCATCCAACGCCATACTTAAGTAGTATATGTTAATTATAGGTGATTAGTTTTGTGAGATTCACATGCGAATTTGCGCAACGCAACATTGAACTTTTCAGGCGGTTTCATTCATACATAAACATTCTAGAAAATGTCATAATTTCAAGTAGCCTATACAAAAATATGAGAGCCGTGTTGGCAGAGGGGTATGGGTACCTCGACTTTCGATCCCAAGGTCGTGGGCTCGAATCCTGGCCGTGCATCAATGGATTTTTCGTTTCGAAAAATTTAAATGCAAAAATTTACATGCATTTAAACACGAGCTCTGAACGGTGAAGGAAAACATCGTGAGGAAACCCTTGGCTTAGTCAGCCCCACACGTATTGAGCATATCTTTCCTGTGGATATGGCCGGTTAAGCTGAGAGGATGGTGTAGGTGCTACAAGCCTACTCCATCTCAACATTGTCCCAGGCACTAGTGTTCCCTTCCATTGTGTCGAGCGTGAAACGGCTCTTAAGCGTAGGCAAAGATTGCCTCTTGACACTGTATAAAACATCTAGGTATAGGTACTAAAAGATTTAATGGCCTCAGTATTTTTTTTTATTTTTAACTAATGTAGTTTTATTTTTGTGAAGTTTCTTAATTATTTGAGCGATTTCATAAAATCACTATCTGTAAAATCTGAATAAATATCGTTTTTGAACTATCTGTAAAAGCTTATTCACATTCGCCAACCGATTAATACCTATACGATTATAAACTAATCGTTTCAATAACAGTAAACACTTCAAAACAAAATCAACAGGTAGTGTCGTGTAATCTTTTATTTCATCTGTCCATTTTTCTAAATCCGGTATCGAGACACACGTGCTTCGAGTACAAACACCGGTATTACGATATATAGTCATAATAAATACAATTGAAGTGACTGTTTGTTATATAAAAATAACAGCTTTTTACTAAATGCGTTTGAAAGAAAATACGGTAATACTCGTCCCTACTTAAAAAAATACCTTTAACAATGTAATAAAGCTGAAGAGTTTATTTGAACACGCTTATCACAGGAACTACCAGCCGTATTTGAAAAATTTTTTCTGCATTTGATAGCTAAACTCTTGAAGAAGATATAGGCTATTTTTCATCATCATCATCATTATCAATACCATCACTACGGGGGCAACCCTGCGGGGGCGCTGCTAGTGTAATACAGCGGAAGGAAGAGTTTTTTTGAACGCGCAAATCTCAGGAACTACCAGTCGGATTTGAAAAATTCTTTCAGCATTTGATAGCTCATTTCTTGAGGTAGGTTTAAAAGGCGGGTGAAACCACCGGGCGCGGCTATATAATAGGTACTTAAAATACCTCAAGTACTACAAAACAGTAGGATATAGAAAGGTCAAGGTAGTCATAGAGTTATAAGCTTTAGAGGCGGCAGAGATAGTTAACAACAAAGTAACCGAAATAAAACGGCCAAGTTGCAGCGCTCGTGGCTTAGCTTAATGAGACGTTCTTGATTGATCGTTGAAGTTAAGCAGCGTTGTGCGCGGTCACAATTAGGATGGGTGACCGCAAGCATTACGCGCTGAGCGCTTCCGTGCTTCGGAAAGCACGTTAAATTGTCGGTCCCGGCTTTTAAGTCGTTAAGCCATGACGGAGGCTTTTAGGCGGCCTAAAAACTCTGTCACCAGAGTTGGCCACTTTCTCATATGATCTTATTGACTTACCGGCCAAGTGCGAGTCTAACACACTTTTTTTTTTGCTTACATTTACTTCAGTTTAAGGAACAGCGCAAGTTTCATCAAAATTGATTCAGTAGTTTACAAGATTTGGACTGTTATGTACTGTGGTTATGTACATTTATCTAGGTATACCAATGTATTAAGCGGAAGAGTTTGTTTGAACGCGCTAATCTCAGGAACCAGTCCGATTTTTAAAATCATTTCTGCATTTGATAGTTTAATTCTTGATGAAGTTTATAGGATACCTACTTTTCATCATCATCATCATCATCATCACCATATAATTCACTACGGGGGCAACGAGGGCATTGCTAGTAATATTACATTTCGTGTGATGAGTGAAGTTGCTTTGTTTAGTTTTTGTTTTAAAAATAAGTATGTTTTTTCTTGTAAAAACTTGATAACACCCAGACACGGAACAAACATCTAAGAAAAAATGTCTATCTGTGAGTTGATCTTTAGGTCAGTCATAGATCATAGATCAAGGGACATAATTTAACGGATGGCCGGCGACACATCCTATATTGAACTGGTTTATCCGATTATGATAATTTTGTTATCGATGACGTATTCGTGTGACGTCAGTTCGACCCCGAAAACTATCGGTAGCCATTCCAGTTTTAATAAAATAAACAAACCGTAAAGAATTTAAATTAACAGAATTTTAAAGAATTAAAGTATTCGAATTGATTTATTTTTTACTAGCAGCGCCCTCGCGACGTTGCCCCCGTAGTGATAGTATATGTATAGTGGTGATGATGATGATGAAATGTAGCCTATGACCTTCCTCAAGAGTTTAGCTATTGATAGCTATCTCGGACCTTTCGGACGGATAGCTATCTTGGTAGTTCCTGAGATTAGTGCGTTCAAACAAACTAGCTCTTCCGCTTTACTATATTAGCAGAGACGAGTATTACTCGTCTCTGATATTAGTATAGATTTAATTGGATGGATCACCGAAAAGAAAGCTAGGCCCCATACCGTGCTTGTTGCCCTGATTCTTCACGGTGTTGGTCGCGAAAGAACGGGAGTTGAATCAACTAGCTCTTAAGATGATTCAAAGTGATCATAGTGGTCCTACTGGATAAATGATCTTTGAATTTTGAATTACTAAAGTATAATAACTTCTCGAATAGTGTTGTGTTCCTGCGGTGAGTAAGATTGCCAGAGCTCTGCTCTTCGCGCTGCGGTGACAACTGGTGGACCAGTCTTGTCCATTGTGTTATCGGCGCAGTGATTCCTCTTGCAAAGGGTCAGCAGCGCGAGTGTGACTCCTCTGGTATCGCAGGCGACGGGTACGGTAGGCTACGGTAACCGCTTACCATCAGGTGGGATGTATACTTGTCTTGGATGTAAGGTAGCAACCTTAGTAGTACTTATATAAAAACACTATCCGTTGAATAAAATGACTTGAGACGCATTGTTAAAAGTTGTGCAAGTCCTGTCTGCGCCGGCGCCGTGTTTCGACATGTTGCGTTATTAATTGTCAAAAGATACTCTCGTCCTTTACTGTCATCTTTACGATGAAAGATCAGTTAGGTCTGCACAGATAGGTCCTACTGAGTTGGTTGTGGACGCTTTCGGGCCTTTTGTGAATCAAATTAAGCTAAATTATATGTTGGTAGGCCTGTAGGCTTTTCCATCAATTTTTCAGCCAGTGTCCATTTTTCAAACACCAGTTTTTTTCAAATTCTATGAATACTTTTTATTATTGTAGTACCTAGTTTAGTTTCTGTTTGGTTTCTGTAAATAAATTTTTCAAAAAGTTTCTCTATGTTCTAAATTACTCCATATGTTTGAAGTTTACAACGTATGTTAAATTTTAACATGAAAAGTCACAACTGAACCTCGCAACTTGTGTTTCATATTATTATGTTTCATAATATGCATGTTTTATGACACATTCACAATTCGCTTTAGAATCCATTTTACCCAATTCTATAGAGAACTGTCTAAAAGATGTTTTGTGATAATATCAAATGTCACATTTTTTGTGTTACGACAGTTTTTCAGAGGAGGTGCGATATGTTTCATAAATGAAGCATTTACTTATATGAAACATTTATGAAACACCAAAAGTGACCTCTTTGGCCCGTTGATCTTTGCCTTGACATACCCTTTATGATAAACTTGTAAACCAGGCATTCACGTAGAAAGTTGTGCAAGACAAGATCATCAACGTAGGACAATAACTTATTATTTTACGATTTCACTTTTCTGCTCGCTATCATGCAAATTTTCATCCAACAATACAATAATGGTAGGAAATTAATTCTAAATAATATATTAAATGTTGGCGTTAATATCCGTTCCTGCAATGATTTTCATCGGAAAGTTAATGTTTTTTCAGCGACAAAAAGTCACTTTTCGAATTCGGAATACATTCCGAGAACTGGTTTATAACAAATATATTTTTTTTAACCTTTTCTATACTTTTTTGAGCAAAGAAGTTTAATATTCGAAAACAATTTCATTTTGGTATGAAACACTATTTCCTTAAAAATAATTCGTAGAATCGATCGCGGGCTAACAAAACATGCATATTTCGTAGCGAGCGACGCGACGGAGGCACATTTCATTACATAATCCCCCAATTCCGATGACAAAAGGCGTACGTAGTTTATTTATAAATATTTCACCTCATTATTTGCGAGTGGGCCAGTAAATACCAACTTGCGAAAGATGTGATAATATGGTGGGTGCGATATTTTACAATTTACCCAATAATCTGTATTACAAAGTTAAGAAAAGCTATTAGGCAGTAAGACAAATTTTATTAGAAGTTGCCTTTTAACCAGGAGGAGGTTCTCAATTCGTCGGAATTGTTTCGACGTCTGTCGCTGACTGTTTGGACCGATTTGCAAAATATTTTTTTTATTTGAAAGGGTGGTCCCATAAAATAAAAACCGGTCAAGTGCGAGTCGAACTCGTACGCCGAGGGTTCCGTGCCTAGCCATGGTGCCAATTAAGCTAGTCCGCTTAATTGTATGAGCGCCCATACAACTCGGAGGACAATTTTAATTGGCGTCAACTATGTAAGTATGTATGGGAACACCCTTTAATTTTCAACTTTTTTAACTTTTTGGAATTTTTCCTTTATTTGTGCTATAAGACCTTGCTTTTTGCCAAATTTCGTTATTCTAGGTCAACGGGAACTACCATTTAGGTTTTCGACCCAAAACCTCTAGGGTACTTCCGGTTGACCTAGAATTGTCAATTTTGGTTACAAGCAAGGTCTTACAGCACAAGTAAAAGAAAAATTCCGAAAAATAAAAAAAGTTGATAATTAAGGTAAGTTTTGGTACTCACAAGTTTTCACGAAAACCTAAATTTGCCTATATCTTTTTATAGTGTTGACTCAGGACCTTGATTTTTATACTCACAGTAGGGACTATAGACCTTAGTATATGGTATAAATTTCAACTTGCTAGCTCTACCCGTTCCTGAGATAATCGATGGTGACACACGGACAGACGGACAGACAGACGGACAGACGGACAGACGGACAAGAAAGTGATCTTATAAGGGTTCCTTTTTTTACCTTTTAAGGTACGGAACCCTAAAAATTGTGAGGATCTTCGGAGTGATGAACAGAAATGCACCTCGAGATTGCAGAAAAAAGTCTGTTTTTTTTTTAATCCTGTATTATAAAGTGTGTGTAGACATTTTTTAGGTTTTTGTATAAAGGGAATCTTATTTCTTTACTAGGTAGTTTAGCCAGGTATAACCGGTACCAAAACGATTATAATAAAATAGGTCTCGCGACCTTTTAGCAAATATTGATACCTAGGTTTAGACCACAAATCCTACCAATTCAAAATTCAAATATCATTTATTCAGTAGGACCGCTATGACCACTTTGAATCGTCTTAAGAGCTAGGTGATTCTACTCCTGTTCTTTCGCGACCAACACCGTGAAGAATCAGGGCAACAAACACGGTGTGGGGCCTAGCTTTCTTTTAGGTGATCCATCCGCTTAAATCTAAATAGTCAAGCTCCAGTGGGGAGCCAGTCGAACAATGTGAGTCTCGTCAAAGTCGTCAATAAGAATAAAACTAAATTAAGTTTAGAGTTGGCTACTATCCCATACGGACATCCATTGGTTCAATGTGTGCACAAAAGTGAAAAAAAAGTCGATAAACTTTGAAATAAATTAGCGGAATTATGGAATGTAATTGTAAAGAAATAAATCTCGAAAAATGCGAAGTCACAAGTTTTTTTTTATCGAAGTATCTACATGTTAATATTTTTAAGTGTTAAAATATTGTATTGTAAATATAGCCGCTAGTTTTTGCTTTGATCGTTTTTGCAGATCTAAGGAGCAGAGCAGACTTTAGGAACTATTACTATTAAAGTTACTAATTTATGATAATTTTGTGGGTTGGGTTACTTTTTGCTAACGTCTAATTTATGAAAACGTCTGTTTATTATCGGCGAGGAAGATCTCAAGTAAGCTCTGATTAAAGTGAGGAATATTACAGACACGGCATTACCAATATAATTGTGATTTGTTGGAGTTATTGGTTACCTTACGACTCATTACAGACACGGTATTAACCATACGTTTAGTAACGTTTTAAGGAGACCGATTTTCTTCGCTATCAAAGATAGACAATCAACCCGCTGTTTGTTTCTAGATTTACCAACTACTTACCTCCTATATAACGTCACTCGTACGTAAGAGTCGTAAGGTACCCAATAACTTCGACAAATCATTTTGATTAGAACTGATCCTATGTACGCAACGTATGCAACGCATTAGGATATCTCCAGTGCGGTTCAGACTTCCGAAAATGCATCCGATTCGATGATTTTCTCTAGAAAGTTAACATTTTTTCAGCGAAGTAACGTCACTTTCCGAATTCGGAATACATTCCGAGAAGATCTGAATTGCACTGCTGTCTTGACTTTATTTAAACTAATGTATTAGAAACACGCACTTTTTGTACGTTTGCATATTATAAGTATTTCTTTCTATTGTATGCTACTTAGTAGCATCTGCTCGAAACATGCTTGTGTGCGCTTGTGTGCACGTAGCATGTGTATTCCAGGCATTACACTATTGTACACTTCTTCCAACGGATCTTTCATTCGTGAAGTTAGCCGTTTCGATGCGCGGTGCAACTCTTTCATACAAAATTTTCTACTGCGCAGCGCAAAACCTAACTTCACGAATGCCTAGATCCATTGTGACAACTGTATAGGCGGATGTCTACCGTACTTATTGTCTGTAAAGCTAGCGACCTTGCGGCGCATCTCCGTAAGGCATATAAAGAAGGATTGCGTGCGATCGTCACAGTTTACCGAACACAGCCAAAATGGTGAGTGCACACATTATTACGCGAAAATCAATCACCTCCTTTTTTGAAATCGGTTGTTGGGATAAAAATTCAGGAAAACAGTGTGGAACAATTATCTTTTAGTATTTTTAATTTTTTAATTGCATTTATGTTTCTAAGGTTTTTTTTATAATTACAGTAAGATAGTAAAATTAGTATTTTCAATAACTAATCATAGGGTTTTTTATTTAGGCCAACTTGCACGTTCATGGGTTAGTTAGCCCAGGTTAGGTAGGTACTTAAAATTTTAACTCTCGATGTGGGAGAGTTAAATCAGCTAACCCCGGGTTAGTAACTAGTAGTTCGCCCCGAACTGAAATCTCGCGCACCGTAGATGGCTTACATTTGGACTTTCTTCTGACTACCCCTATAATTTCAAGTGCTACTACTGCCGAGTATGCCTATTGCGCTAGCTCTTGATGGTAAAAATACTAGCTTGCATGCAATACATAATGTCGTGTCTAATTTTTCATTTATTTCATATTTATGAATTCTCGTCGTATTTCTAAAAGTATACGTCCTAGAATAAAAATAATAACTATTTTGGAATGTACAAATAAAGACCTTTCATTTGACACCCCACTCAATATATTTGTTTACTTAACTTTTTTTACCCCAATAATTTTCATTCTTTATCAATTTTTTTTTATCACGAAAATAAATCAAGTAGCATCTAAAATCATTGCAAACCAAACCGCAACGATGCCACTCTCTTTTTAAGACCGACCAGTCAATGAGCTACGAAGACATCGAAACTCTATGAAACGGGAGCTCTTGCAGCTCTGGTTTCGTAGTTTTTGTTCTTTGGTCGTATTTCAAAAACTATACATCCTAGATTAAAAATAAAAACCATTTTGGAATGTACAAAATAAGCCCTTTCGTTTGACACCCCACTCCATATATTTGTGTAACTTTAAAAAAAAATTACCCCCTTGGGAACCTAATATCTTCACAACCCCTTCATCGATTAAGCTCATATGATCCACCGTAAATTTCCTTACTACAACCTATTGACCTACCGAGTTTCATGCAGATTGGATGAACGGTTCGACAGTTATGCGCGAACAACAATTCGTGAAACATACATACAAACATACAAAGCAAAATCGCCCAACTTACCACTAAGATCTTCGCTCGCTTCGCTCGCTCGATCGACAAGGAAGTATATACTATACAGGGTCACAGATTACTAATTACTAACAGATGCCTGACTCCGGGAAAACGTTTATTTAAATAGCGAATCTATCATCAATACTACAAAGTTCAATTCAGCTCGCACAAGCACTTCATGCCTACTCGTTTTTATACCTAAACTTGGCGCCTCATTCTAACTCTGTCTGTCGGCGTAACTCTGTCCCTGTCTTCTATCTGGCGTGGCACTAAGGGTTGCTTCTCGCGACATAATATTTATTAGGCATTAATATCTTTTGGTAAAATTGATCTACCGTTATGCAGGTAGGTACCTACATAATTTATCTCTATTCTAAAGGTGGTATCACAATCTCAAAGGTAGGTACCTACCTACACTAGGTGAGTAGATTACGAAGAAAGCAAAATAGGTAGGTACCTACCTAATGGATCCTTGCTCCTTGCTCTTTGTACGGAATTAGGAGTACCTACTATACCTAAGTTTGTGAATGTAGGTAGGTAGTCAGTGTTCCTAAAAAATGACGCTGAGCAAATCAAAACGTATTACCTACCTAGGTAGGTAGGTAGGTACCTATTAGCTTTCAATCTTTTTTAGTAACTTTAGTACCTAGGTGGTTATTTATTATTATAGTACCTAGGTACCTACCCAAACAACACAAAAGTATTTCACTTTCAAAACTTTCGTGAGTTGTACTAGACCAAGTACCAGATGAAGATTCTCCGGAATCCAGATGAACCGAAACATTGTCGGTATCTAAATCGACGAAATTTTTACGTGAGTAGGTAATTCCCGTGTGTCAAATAATGTCTAACACAAAAGTAGGTACTTATTAAAAAACATACCTACTACATCTATAATAACCTATAATACGAGGTAGGTAATAAGTAATAATAAATGATAAAAGTAAGTAAGTACTTCTTACCTTTCCATGTCATTGGGAAGAGAGAAAAACGAGAGATCCCGATTGCTGTCATTATTTCCACAGCCATAAACTATACAGTAATTTTTTGGTTTCATTTTATAAATGTTCCGGCCGAGCCAGCCGAGCGCGGCGTGGCGTGGCGCGATATGGCGCGGCGGCACGTGACACTCCACTGAGCTCGGCCCGCCCGGTGGGCTCGCCAATGTACTTGTAGCTTTGTACCTGACGCGCGGAGTGCGCCATCTGTTAGTAATTAGTAATCTGTGACAGGGTGTGGCAAATTTTTGGGCTCTTAAGGGAAGCTAACTTTTCTCTTGGAGTTAGAAAGTTTTGTTCTTAGGAAACTATAGGTCTATTTTGAAGAAAAAAATATTTGCATATTTAGATTTAAAAAAAAAAGTACCTACAGTTAGCCTAAAAAATTACATTTGTCAGAAACAAACAAGTTGGTCTCAATCGACTCTATTTCCCACCAGGAATACTTTTCCTAAAGTAACTTACCAAATGAAATCGTAAGTTTTTGCAATAATTAAAAAAAAACACGTCCCACAGGCGCTGCTAGTACATATTTACCTAAAGATCTAACTAGGTTAGCCTAACAAAACAAGCCGTTACCAAACTAGTTATGAAGGTCAAAGGTCAAAGATCAACATAGTGACCTAAGGGCTAAGGTCATCTGTTTGACATTTGAGAATCAACATAATGAGATGTTGATTAGGATAATATGTTACGCACGCATTACGCATCGTATAAGTTATTCTAAATATCAAGCTAGCCATATTCGTGTTCTGTTGGTTTATCTTCCACAGAATAAAGTATTAAATTGAAAACGAAAGATTACGCCTATTCCCAAGGTAGACACATACTCTTATACTAGACTGCAAGTGGCTAAATAAAAAATATAATAAAACCGACTTCAATGTTCGAGATGAGAAATTTTTTGCATTTCTATTCATAACTCCGAAGATCCTCGACAGTTCCTCACCAAATTTTTTACACTAGTTAGATCGTGCGTACTATAGGTACGTTTATTTGTTCAACTGACAATATTCAATTTTTTTTTATATATTTCAGAAACTCCTAATAGTATCGGTGTGCGTGGCGTGTGCGTTCGCGGACGTGTCCCACATCGTGGGCAAGGACGAGTCGCATGCGCAGATAAAGAGACAGGAGCTAGATATATCCCCCGAGGGATCCTACCAGTGGCTGATAGAGACGGACAATGGCATCTCTGCGAGTGCTACCGGCGAGGTCACTAACCCTAACTCTGTAAGTAATATCCCACGGGAATATTTTTTTATCCCACGGGAACCATACATTTTTCCGGGATAAAAAGCCTATGTCTTATTCCAGAACCTAAACTATTTACACTCCAAATTTGATAAAAATCGGTTCAGTAGTTATGGAGATACGTGGTAACAAACATTCACACACACGGACTTTCGCCTTTATAATATTAGTAGGATTTCAGCCAAATCGGTTCAGTGGTTGTCGAGTTATAGAGGAACAAACATACATCCAAACATCCAAACTTTCGCATTTATAATATTAGTGTGTGATGTGATGTACCCCATCTATCTAAGTATCTACTATCTATATTACCAATGTATACTAATCTGTACTAATATATAAAGTGGAAGAGTTTGTTTGTTTGTTTGAACGCGCTAATCTCAAGAACTACCAGTCCGATTTGAAATATTCTTTCTGCATTTGATAGCTAGAGGAAGGCTGCTTTTTATCATCATCATCACCATACACCATCACTACGGGAGCAACGCCGCGCGGGCGATGCTAGTCCAAATATATAGCGGAAGAGTTTGTTTGAACGCGCTTATCTCAGGAACTACCAGTCGGATTTGAAAAATTATTTCTGCATTTGATAGCTAAACTCTTGAGGAAGGTTTTTTATCATCATCATCACAGCAGCTAGTAATAACTAAATGTGTTTAACAGGAGAACGCAGCGCAAGTTTCCCAAGGCCAGGCGTCCTGGACCTCGCCAGAGGGAGAGCCTATCTCCTTCCAGTACATAGCTGACGAGAACGGATACCAACCACAGGTATATAACTTGAGCCTTTACATCTTTACTAGATGATTTATACAGTGTCAGGAGGCAATCTTTCCCTACATTTAACGGAACACTGTGTACATGTAGATGTGCTACATAGACATGCTACGAACTACGAGCTTAAGCGATGGCGACACAACAACAGATGTCTAGATCGCGCAAGCAAAGAATTCACGAGCGATCGACATATATACAACCAATAACAACGGTTGAGATGGAGTAGGCTTGTAGCACCTAAATTTCTCAGCTTAACCGGCCATATCCCCAAAGACATGGTCAATATGTGGCTGACTAAGCCGAGGGTTTCCTCACGATGTTTTCCTTCATAGTTTAGAGCTCGTATTAATGCGTATATAAATTTTTCGAAACGAAAAATCCGCTCTCTCTTAAAAGGTTCCCTTTTTTTCGTTCATAAAAAACACCATATTTTCTAAGTAATTAGTATTAATTTATGATTCCAAAACTACTTAAAAAAAGGCAAAAGAAAATTATGGCCAAAATAAGTCTCCTTATTTTGGCCACAATTTTCAGAAAACTCATTTTTTGAAAAAAGTCTGCGACTTTATAAATATTTCTACGAAAGTTTTTAATTTTTTTTACTGGGCCACGCAGGCCAATTATAATTCTTTAGCAGATCACGCCTATAGTTTGAACAGTTAAAATTTTCCAGTCGTTTGAATTCAAAGTTAATAAAGATTTAATTTTATTTTTAAATTTTTATAGTGTTAGCCACATTTCGGTATTATTACAATTTGGAAATGAAAAATCTTATCAAAATTTTCAATTCCGACGGGTATAATTTTTAAATTTTGAAAAAATAATTGATAAGATTTTTCATTTTCAAAAAGATTTAAATTTAAATGTTTATATAACTTAAATTTATATTCCAGGGTTCTCACATCCCGACCTCGCCCCCGATCCCGGAGGCGATTATTCGCGCGCTCGAATACATTCGCGCGCATCCGCCTAAACCAGAAAACTAACTTAAAGTCCATAAACTTACTTAAAGTTCGTAAACTAATTTAAAGATGGTAAACTTAAGAGTTCGCATACTAATTTACTGTTATTATAAACTTTTTAAGGGTTTAGAAACTGATTTAAGTAGGTAAACACACTAGGTAAGCTAACTTAAAGTTAGTAAACTTACTATAATAGTTTCAACTGACTTTAAAATTGTAAACTTTCTTAAATTGGTTAACTTACTTTAATATGCATATGATGTACTAAAAGGTAAATGTATTTATTTTTAGGAAACTTACATACAGTTTTTAAACTGACCTAAGGTCCGTAAACTAACTTAAAGTTGGTAAACTTTACTAACAAGTTTAACGTAAAAGTTACTTACTTTAAGTTCGTAAACCTTAACGTATTAATGTGAATTTAACACGATGTGCCTTCTAGTTTAAGATATAGAATACTCATTGTTAAATTGTACTGTGATAGGAGTTCAATAAAATGTACCAAAAAATACGTATTTTTTTTCATTTGTAATTAAAATAACTTAGGCTTATACATCTTTACTAGATGATTTATACAATGTCAGGAGGCAATCTTTGCCTACACTTATCGGGGCACTGTAGTGCCTAGGACAATGTTGAGAGTAGGCTTGTATCACCATCCTCTCAGCTTAACCGGCCATATCCACAGGAAAGACATGCTCAATACCTGTGGGCCTGACTAAGGCTGGATTGGACCAAACTGGATTTTGCTCGAAGTTTTTACTCGAGAGTAAACTACTGTTTGTTTGAATATTTTGACATTGTAAAGTTGACACCTATAATCAGGATAATTTGTATGCACATAATAATGTTCGGTAGCGCTTTCTAAACAATTGTATTTCGAGTTATGTCGACTAGTTACTCTGGAGTAAGATGCCTTTTGGTCGAATTTAGCCTAAGCCGCGTAAACGGAAATGGAAAACATCTATAGTCGTATTGCTCATTATACGGACTAAAAATATATGAAAAATGACATTTGTTCCTTCAATTTTAGTCCGATTTTAGTCCGTATGATGAGCAATACGACTATAAGATAATGTTTCAAATGGTACAGTTCAATTAGTATGGTAGACTCACCCTGGTCTCGCAGCACTGTGACAGCTTCTAGAACCCTCTTGGTGTAGATACAAGGCTCATAGTTGTCCATCTCCTGAGTCACCACGGAGCAAACCCTGACGGACAAACCATTCACTTATTATTTATATAGATATCTACGTACAGTCTACCTGCTGTAAGGATAGGACGGGGCTTTTTGACCGGAATTTGAGAAGTCATGTTTTCGTTTTTGTTTTATTTTCCAAAACTTGTGTGTTTTCGAATGTTAATGTGTTATAATGGTGGATTATTAACTGTTGAGTGATCGTGAACGTGCATGTGTGGGCAAGTGAAACAAAATTGGATAGCATTCCATTTCGAGCTCTCCCAAAAAGTCCGTGTTGATGTTTCAGTGAAGCCCCACATCTTTACTGAGGCACGAGGGGAGGGGTGGGATATTATATTTATGTATTGTAATCTGAATTTGTATATCTTGTGAACTATAAACTTGAAATATAATATTTACTTGATACTGGTTGAATGCACAATCCGTGCGAAGCCAAAATAAAGAAGAAATAGAAATTATTTATTTGCGTGAAGTATGGTAGTACAGAAAAGTTCTTAAAATAAAAATATAAGTAGCACATACTCCGCGGTACAAAGACCTATATGCAAAAACTAATATTTAAAATAACTATTTATGTCATGCAGAAAAGAAACAGGGGCCCTAGCCATATTACACTATCTATCGTCGCTGTAGAATAGAACACTTCAAAATGTATAGGAATTGACGTTCTGACCACGTTACTCATCACCTTTAAACGTCAATTCCTATACATTTTGAAGTGTTCTATTCTACAGCGACGATAGATAGTGTAATATGGCTAGGGGGGCAGTATAGTATACCTCGCGCTTCGACCACGGATGGCGCCGGCCGTGCGTTCGAGTGAATCCGGGTCTCCTTCTTGTAAAGCCACCACACACTTATTCACATCTTCCAAGATATGGTTCTCTGAGGACAAAAACATATCTTTAATATCCTACAATTCTTATTTATTCAAATCAAATAACTTTATTTGTTTACATAGGTAACTGAAAAGTGTGTCACCGAAAAGAGTGTTAGGCCCCAAACCGTGTTTGTTGCTCTGGTTCTACACGGTGTTGGTTGTGAAGGAACAGGAGTAGAATCACCTAGCTCTTAGGGACATACAGAAAAGACGTAAGACGAGGACGCGTCGCAGACATGTCTCTTCCGCGTCCCTTTCATAGAAAATGTATAGAAGCGTCGCGCCGCAAAACATACAGAAGAGACGGGGCGCCGTCACATTTTGTACGAAAGGGACGCGGAACAGACAAATGTCTGCGCCCCGTCTCTTCTATCTGGCCTGCGCCTTAAGACGACTCAAAGCGATCATAGTGGTCCTAACAAATGATATTTGTTTTTTTGTTACGTACCGCTGACCGCTAGGAAGTCGTCGATGGTGGTGATGTCGTCCACCGCGTCGGTGAGGACGCGCACGGCGTGCTCCCAGGCGCGGCCATGTTCCGTGTATGTATGTACGTACCGCTGACCGCTAGGAAGTCGTCGATGGTGGTGATGTCGTCCACCGCGTCGGTGAGGACGCGCACGGCGTGCTCCCAGGCGCGGCCATGTTCCGTGTATGTATGTACGTACCGCTGACCGCTAGGAAGTCGTCGATGGTGGTGATGTCGTCCACCGCGTCGGTGAGGACGCGCACGGCGTGCTCCCAGGCGCGGCCATGTTCCGTGTATGTATGTACGTACCGCTGACCGCTAGGAAGTCGTCGATGGTGGTGATGTCGTCCACCGCGTCGGTGAGGACGCGCACGGCGTGCTCCCAGGCGCGGCCATGTTCCGTGTATGTATGTACGTACCGCTGACCGCTAGGAAGTCGTCGATGGTGGTGATGTCGTCCACCGCGTCGGTGAGGACGCGCACGGCGTGCTCCCAGGCGCGGCCATGTTCCGTGTATGTATGTACGTACCGCTGACCGCTAGGAAGTCGTCGATGGTGGTGATGTCGTCCACCGCGTCGGTGAGGACGCGCACGGCGTGCTCCCAGGCGCGGCCATGTTCCGTGTATGTATGTACGTACCGCTGACCGCTAGGAAGTCGTCGATGGTGGTGATGTCGTCCACCGCGTCGGTGAGGACGCGCACGGCGTGCTCCCAGGCGCGGCCATGTTCCGTGTATGTATGTACGTACCGCTGACCGCTAGGAAGTCGTCGATGGTGGTGATGTCGTCCACCGCGTCGGTGAGGACGCGCACGGCGTGCTCCCAGGCGCGGCCATGTTCCGTGTATGTATGTACGTACCGCTGACCGCTAGGAAGTCGTCGATGGTGGTGATGTCGTCCACCGCGTCGGTGAGGACGCGCACGGCGTGCTCCCAGGCGCGGCCATGTTCCGTGTATGTATGTACGTACCGCTGACCGCTAGGAAGTCGTCGATGGTGGTGATGTCGTCCACCGCGTCGGTGAGGACGCGCACGGCGTGCTCCCAGGCGCGGCCATGTTCCGTGTATGTATGTACGTACCGCTGACCGCTAGGAAGTCGTCGATGGTGGTGATGTCGTCCACCGCGTCGGTGAGGACGCGCACGGCGTGCTCCCAGGCGCGGCCATGTTCCGTGTATGTATGTACGTACCGCTGACCGCTAGGAAGTCGTCGATGGTGGTGATGTCGTCCACCGCGTCGGTGAGGACGCGCACGGCGTGCTCCCAGGCGCGGCCATGTTCCGTGTATGTATGTACGTACCGCTGACCGCTAGGAAGTCGTCGATGGTGGTGATGTCGTCCACCGCGTCGGTGAGGACGCGCACGGCGTGCTCCCAGGCGCGGCCATGTTCCGTGTATGTATGTACGTACCGCTGACCGCTAGGAAGTCGTCGATGGTGGTGATGTCGTCCACCGCGTCGGTGAGGACGCGCACGGCGTGCTCCCAGGCGCGGCCATGTTCCGTGTATGTATGTACGTACCGCTGACCGCTAGGAAGTCGTCGATGGTGGTGATGTCGTCCACCGCGTCGGTGAGGACGCGCACGGCGTGCTCCCAGGCGCGGCCATGTTCCGTGTATGTATGTACGTACCGCTGACCGCTAGGAAGTCGTCGATGGTGGTGATGTCGTCCACCGCGTCGGTGAGGACGCGCACGGCGTGCTCCCAGGCGCGGCCATGTTCCGTGTATGTATGTACGTACCGCTGACCGCTAGGAAGTCGTCGATGGTGGTGATGTCGTCCACCGCGTCGGTGAGGACGCGCACGGCGTGCTCCCAGGCGCGGCCATGTTCCGTGTATGTATGTACGTACCGCTGACCGCTAGGAAGTCGTCGATGGTGGTGATGTCGTCCACCGCGTCGGTGAGGACGCGCACGGCGTGCTCCCAGGCGCGGCCATGTTCCGTGTATGTATGTACGTACCGCTGACCGCTAGGAAGTCGTCGATGGTGGTGATGTCGTCCACCGCGTCGGTGAGGACGCGCACGGCGTGCTCCCAGGCGCGGCCATGTTCCGTGTATGTATGTACGTACCGCTGACCGCTAGGAAGTCGTCGATGGTGGTGATGTCGTCCACCGCGTCGGTGAGGACGCGCACGGCGTGCTCCCAGGCGCGGCCATGTTCCGTGTATGTATGTACGTACCGCTGACCGCTAGGAAGTCGTCGATGGTGGTGATGTCGTCCACCGCGTCGGTGAGGACGCGCACGGCGTGCTCCCAGGCGCGGCCATGTTCCGTGTATGTATGTACGTACCGCTGACCGCTAGGAAGTCGTCGATGGTGGTGATGTCGTCCACCGCGTCGGTGAGGACGCGCACGGCGTGCTCCCAGGCGCGGCCATGTTCCGTGTATGTATGTACGTACCGCTGACCGCTAGGAAGTCGTCGATGGTGGTGATGTCGTCCACCGCGTCGGTGAGGACGCGCACGGCGTGCTCCCAGGCGCGGCCATGTTCCGTGTATGTATGTACGTACCGCTGACCGCTAGGAAGTCGTCGATGGTGGTGATGTCGTCCACCGCGTCGGTGAGGACGCGCACGGCGTGCTCCCAGGCGCGGCCATGTTCCGTGTATGTATGTACGTACCGCTGACCGCTAGGAAGTCGTCGATGGTGGTGATGTCGTCCACCGCGTCGGTGAGGACGCGCACGGCGTGCTCCCAGGCGCGGCCATGTTCCGTGTATGTATGTACGTACCGCTGACCGCTAGGAAGTCGTCGATGGTGGTGATGTCGTCCACCGCGTCGGTGAGGACGCGCACGGCGTGCTCCCAGGCGCGCGCGAAGGCGGCCGCGTTCTCGCCCGCCACGCGCGACCGGTGACGCACGCATAGGACACGCATCGCGTTAATTACCTACACAACAAACAACTTTAGGTACCTATTAAAAAAAAAATTTATAAAAAAAAAATACATACAAAAAGTGTGTCACCGAAAAGAGTGTTAGGCCCCAAACCGTGTTTGTTGCCCTGGTTCTTCACGGTCTTGGTCGCGAAGGAACAGGAGTAGAATCACCTAGCTCTTAAGACGTTTCAAAGTGGTACACTTGTGATCTTATTGAATAAATTAATTTGACTTTTGACTTTTATTGTAAACACTATAAACGGGATATCTACCATGATTTTTGGATTTTTGAGTCTCGTTATTTCGGCACAGTTGCATGCGCCATGATCACGGTAAACTAAAATTTTTAGCAAGTTTTTTGGCACTTTAGTTTACCGTGATCATGGCGCATGCAACTGTACCGAAATATCGGGAAACTAAAAAATCCAAAAATCACGGTAAATGTCCCGTTTATAGTGTTCACAATGTTTACAACATGATAGTTTCAAAAGTTTAGGTATTGTCTTTTTTAAACTTTCGCAATCAGTACGTATAATCAGTTACCTGCGGACACAGCGATTCGATATGTTCTGCCGCGTGACGCACCATCTTGACGCCATCCTCGTTGTTCGACATCGAACACACTAGGTTTGCAACCTGGAGGAAATACACATTAAAAAGTAGGCTTTAAAATTGCATTCAAAACACTGAATATAAAGGTAGTAGTAGGTACAAATGTTGGCCCAGCATAAGCCATCGCTCTCGCCTTGCATCGATTCGCCTTTTCGCTCGCACACGCCTAAACTGGCCCAACGTCTAGTTGCACCATAACATTCTACAAAATTTTAAGCTAAAGCAGTTTTAGTGAAACAAAAAACTGCTCTATAGTCGTATTGCTCATTATACGGACTAAAAGTGAAGGAAAAAATGTCATTTTTCCTTCAATTTTGATTAGTTTTGATGCGTTTTATGTCAAAATTGAAAGAAAAATGACATTTTTTCCTTCACTTTAGTCCGTATAATGAGCAATACGACTAGGCTTAATTGATATAATTATATTCATTCAAGCTGACATTACACCATGCTGAATTCAGTTTGCTAACTGCTTGTTCATTCATAAATTAGTGCTCTGTCTCGCTCTTTGGCCTAGGAATTGCGTATTGTGCATCCTACTCTTACGAGGCTTACTGACCGAAGTTAGCAGTTAGCCTCAGAGTAAGAGTAGGATGCACAATACGCAATTTTTAGGCCAAAGAGCGAGACAGAGCACTAATTTAGCAGTTAGCACGCTGCATGCAGTGTCGTGTTATGTGGGCATCGGTGTTTTATTTTAAGCAGCCGCGCTGTTTTAAAACCGTTAAAAACTATTTTAAAACTGTTTTAAAACCGCGATCATTTTATGGATTTAGCGTTGAGTAAGACGTGACTGACGCGGCTCTTTTGTCCCCTACAAAATTCAACTATGTGTGATCGGCTCAACTTCTAAAAATGTCATGCTTCAATTCAAATGTCATGTGACCATACACAATATGACAAAATCAGAAAATGACTCTCTTTCCTCAAGCTTCATTCAATCTTCAATCACCCCTCGCTTGACAATGACAAAAAAGAATTCAGAACTGACCGGACAGATTGTCATAACAATGAGAAAGAGTGATTCTCATATTATGACAATCTGTCCGGTGACAAGTAATCCGCCAAAATAATGAATAATTGAAAATGACCAGCTCAAAATGAAAATGAATCTACTCTTACAAAAAATCAATCTAAAATCATGTCATATCATACCCTACATTAGATTGGACTGGACTGGAGAGCATGATAATGTCATGCTCATTCAAAAATAGTCAAACCAATCAGCTGACGGATAAAAGTCAGGATCACATCAACAAATTTTTCATTCAATTGTTGATTCTCTGGTATGTTTTCGTCAGCGCGATCTAGAATTGGTACAATTTTACTAGCGACATCTAGTTATGTTCTAAGTAAGTTCGTATGAGCAAGTGGCCAACTCTGATGACGGAGTTTTTAGGCCGCCTAAAGGCCTCCGTCATGGCTTAACGACTTAAAAGTCGGGACCGACAATTTAACGTGCCCTCCGAAGCACGGAATAGTCTGGCAAAAAATATAAGACATAAATGGGGGCGCCACCGTGCAAGCTAAATACGCGAAATAGATAAATTCTCTTTTAGAAGGAAATTATTACTTCTGACGTCTTCGGCACCTGTACCATAGACAAGAAACCTGTACTTTACCATAGATTAGTAGAGAAAGGGTTTCCATTGTAATGAAATTTTAGTTGCCTTTCTTTTTCATTCTTGCCAGACTATATCCTCCTTACTTATGAAAGATGTTTAAAGTTGAACACTGGTTAAACAACGTCCTGTCTCTATTCGTCACTATCCACAAATAAAGACAGGACGTTGTTTAACCAGTGTTCAACTTTAAACATCTTTCATAATCATAAGACTCTGTATCGTAGTGGCGAAAATAAAACTTTATTCTATTCTATTCTAAAGCACATCCCTCTTTCTTCCAGCGTTATTTTGACATGACGCGAACTGTAGATACCTCTACTAGTTTGTTGGCGTGCTCCGTGAACACGACGGCGTACTGTTCGACCTCCTTCTCATTGCCGCTGCGAGCCGCCTCCAGCAGCACCAGCAATGGAACGTTCGTCTCCAGGAAACTGACACACAACAACATTTATATAGGTCAAACATTTCACTTTTACAATTACAATTTATCGATCGAGCGAGCGAAGATCTTAATGGTAAGTTGGGCGATTTTTCTTTGTATGTTTGTATGTTTCACGAATTGTTGTTCGCGCATAACTGTCGAACCGTTCATCCAATCTGCATGAAACTTGGTAGGTCAATAGGTTGTGGTAAGGAAATTTACGGGGGAGCATATGAGCTCAATCGATGAAGGGGTTGTGAAGATATTGGGTTCCCAAGGGGGTAGAAAATAATGAAAGTTACACAAATATATTGAGTGGGGTGTCATAAGAAAGGGCTTATTTTGTACATTCCTCAGTTTTCTGTGATAGGTCTATCCCTGCTGTCAGCTGATTGATCTGTCAGTGCAATGTTAGTAAATATTGTAGATTGGTTTTGGCTAGAGTATAGATTATGTGTAGGATCGATGTGCTTACCTGTCGGAGACGTGATCGACGACCGCCTTGCGCAGTTGTCGCCGCAGGTCGCGCGTCTTACGACACATGTTCTCGATGGCGCGCTCCAGACCGGCCGACTGCTCCGGCTTGCCGGTCTGACATAACAACATATCAACGATATACAAATGGCTAAATTAAAAATAAACCGATGTTAAGCTATATTCTGCACTCTCGAGATTATTTATTTTATTTTTATTTATTTCTTAAACAAAATCCACAGCTCTTAGAAAATTAGTGCACAAAAACTTAAATATATTACTGACAGCCAATAACGGATTTACATTATGTTAACAGATAAACCGACAGTGATCGAGGTGTGTGTGAGTGTCCGTGTGTATACTTATGTATACTTACATTGTTCATATACTCGTGCAGTAGATCCTGCAATGCTTGACGCACCGCGTTGCATTCCGCCACAATGCGCTCGCGACGTTCATCCCTTAAAAAAAGCAAATTATTATTAAAAGTGAATATAAAAAGCACGTTTTTTTATTTAGAACTAGCTGACGCCCTCAGCTTCGCCCGCGTGGACTACTATTTTGTTTATTCCCAGGAAATCGTGCATTTTTTCGGTATAAAATTTAGCCTTTGTCCTATTCTCGATCATTACCTATCTATATTTAACGTATCTTTATCTAAATTTCAGCCAAATCAGTTCAGTGGTTGTCGATTTATAGAGGAACAAACATACATCCAGCCACCCAAACTTTCGCATCTATAATATTTGAACTATTATTGCAATACCTATTATTTTGTTGTTTTGTACATAGTTATGAAATGATTTATGTGACTTCCATTTTAATTTCTATTTTTGCATGCTGAGAAGCAGACTCAAGGCTGTACCTACATATTTAATACCTGTCATCTGTTTTTTTACCCTTGATTCGCAATAAATATAATTATTATTATGATTATAATTGTTGTCACCTGGTACAGGAGCTGTCGGCCATTAGCGCGGCGCCAGATATGATGGACTCGAGTCGCTCCTCCAAAGATGGCCGCGTACGTAGCTCCGAATATGCCAACGGCTCCATCACCATACGCTCCTGAAACATACATTTATGATTATTTAATGGAGTAAAAACTCATGGACATGTGCGTTCTGCGGGCTTAAAAAGGTCGCTATTACAGAATCGCAATATAGGAATTGAACTATTGCCATCTCTTTTCATTGACTGAGAGTGAAAAGAGACGGCATTATAGGTCATTTCATATTGTGATTCAGTTTTAGCGACCTTTTTAAGTCCGCAGTAGGACAATTTAGGCTAAAATAATAATAATATTGAAGTAAAACTTCTTTACGCACGCTTGACTTGGGGAGTATGCTGGTGAATGCGTGACGAGAGCGTTACGAAAAGTGTGATCGGGCGAGGCGAACGGAAGTTTTACTTCAGTCGTGTGGTCTAAAGCACACTCGTTTTTTTTATTTAAATGATCACTTACACTTCTCAATGGATCTAGGCATCCGTGAAGTTAGCCGTTACGCTGCGAAGTAGAAAATTTTGTATGAAAAAGCTGCACTGCGCATCGAAACGGCTAACTTCACGAATGCCTATAGTCGAACTGCTCATTGTACGAACTAAAAATATATGAAAAATGACATTTTGATCGTCAATTTTAGTACAGCTGGAAGGGGAAGACCTAGGCAAACACACCTGGATCAGATTGGTGATGTTTTGGAGAAAGGCTAGGTCAAAAGTACCCTAAACCGGCGAGCTTGTATGAAAAATGTGATAAGAGTGAATGAGGCGAAAGAGGTGTGTCAGGATCGTAGCAAGTGGAGATCTGTGGTCTCTGCCTACCCCTGGGCGAAAGAGGCGTGATTTTATGTATGTATGTATGTATGTAATTTTAGTGCGTATAATTTCGTGCGTACTGTACTCACGTCGAAATCATCGAGCGCCTGCGCCAACTCACCGGGACCTTCCACAGGACGGTTGCCCGCTGAAATAAATACATAAATAATGAATATTGGTGGACATTTCACACAGCATCGTCTAGCCCCAAAGTAAGCAGAGCTTGTGTTATGGGAACCACATGACTGATATAAGACGTACGTAGGCCAACCACATCACTGATATAAGGCGTAGGCCAGTTAGAACTTTGTATTTGTTTATTTAAAACACACGAGTTGGGCATACAGATTAAACCAAAGCGCTCAAAACGTCTATGCTAATAACAGTATGTGTAGGTGAAGAGACGTATGACGAGGACGCGTCGCGGACAGTCGTCCGCGCCCCGTCTCTTCTGTATGTTTGCGTCGCGACGCTTCTATACATTTTGTATGAAAGGGACGCGGAAGAGACAAATTTCCGCGCCCCGTCTGCGTCTTACGTCTTTTCTGTGCGTCCCGCGCCTAATAGCTATATACTTTTTATACCCACATAGAAGGTTTATTTGTGACTTCACAGAGCTTTGTTTTTTTCAAAAAGTAGTTCGTCCTCCCCGATATGGAGTACTTCCACGTTCCTTGAAATAATGTATGTATGTACCGTGTGGTTGTGTCTCCCTCTGATGTGCCACGCTCGATATGGTGTCGACGGCGGCGCAGACGGCTCGCAGTACGTAGTCACGGTTGGCCTTAGCGGCGGCTAACTCTGGATGACGGACATACACCTGTAGAAGATTAATAAATAAATATCTAGCCCCAAACTAAGCAAAGCTTGGTACCTAGGTAAACTGTTTTCAAACATTATTAAAGATTGTAAGACTAATCTAATAACGTTTAATTTATCAAAATCGGTTGAGCATTTGAGTAGTTACGAGCGGACATAGAAAGGACACAGTTCAGTTGAGGTTCTGCTCGAGGTTGATAAAAAGTTCGGTACTAGAATTGACAGGTCGTCTAACTCACTGCTCATTGCCCGAAGTCACATTCGGTATCAAATGACGAAGAGATGTCGCTCTTGCTAATTCTATAATTTTAATCTTGTTATGTAATCTTGTTATGTAATGTTGTAGAAATCCGAAATCGGACTAAAGTTAAAGACGTTGGTGATCGGATTTTGGAACTCAAATGGAGCTGGGCGGGACACATGGCAAGGCGAGGTGATGGCAGGTGGAGTAATACCATAACAGAATGGTGGCCAAGACAAGGACACAGAAATGTTGGTCGTCCGGCGGCAAGATGGGCAGACGACATCGATAAAGTCGCGGGCAAAAGATGGATTAGACTGGCGCAGGATCGTGACGAATGGCACAAACTAAGGGAGGCCTATACCCAGCAGTGGGTGAAGTCGGGCTGTGGATGATGATGATGTAATGTTGGTACCTTAGAAGCTGTCAGTAGCATAGTAGAATGTTTCTTGAGCATGGCCCTGGCGGCGGCGAGCCTGTCCCTGGCGGCGGGCGAGCGCAGCTCCAGCTGGCGCTTGGCCGCCGCCGCGCTCAAGGCCCCCGCCGAGCGGCCTAGGGCCGCCGCGCACTCCGCCAGCTCCGCTTGGGAGGACGCGGCCTTCAGCTTCTCTAGATCTGTTTCCACCTGAATATAAAGCAAGTCAATGTGAAGTAACGGCCTTAACATCATATTAAAAATATTATGGTAACAGTAACAACAAATAACAATTACACTAAAAATGTATTGAAAAACCTACGATAAATCTTTTCATACACTAGAAAAGAGCTGATGATCTTCAAACGGCTGAACTAATTTTCATGAAACATAGCTGAGAACACTCTCGACAAAGACACCAAAATAAGAATGAAAATCGGTTAATCAGTTCAACAGCTACACACAGATACACACTACAAACTTATAACAACCCTCTTTTTTGATACGAATTACTGTAGGAATTGTAATAGGAATTGTCAATTTTTTTCTAATATGAGAATCACATGAATCACATTATTATTCTGCTATAACGACCTTTTTAGCCCCGCAGACTTACCGTGGTCAGGTTGGAGATCAGAAGGTGTACGTCCACCATATCGGCGAGGATCAGCAGACGAGTCACCGCACTCAGCAAGGCGCGCGCACACCGCACCTAAACGTACACATACATTTATTAGTACAGCGGAAGTGTGGGGGCCAAATGCCCCCCTAAAACTACCTACAGCTACTTCTGTTAATGCATTTAAAAACAAGCTCGACAACTGGCTACAAACTAACAAATTAATGCTCAAAGAGATTAACCAATCTTAAACAAACAAGACTATATACAAACAAAGACTATTTTCAATAAAGACTATTTCAACACTGTGTGATATAGACATACCAGCTAAAAGCTACTCGTCTATCATCGATAAATAAATAAAATCAAACCCCCTCCGCCCCCCTAAATTAAATTTGCTTACATTTCCTTTTAAGTAAGTTTTTTGGAACAAAAGTGTAACAGGAAACTAGATAAATACTGTCTTACACTTGTTTCAATGGATCTTGGCATTTGTGAAGTTAGTTTCAATGCGCAGTGCAACTTTTTCATACATAATTTTCTACTGCGCAGTGAAAGCCTAACTTCACGAATGCTTAGATCCATTGGGAGAACTGTAATCTAAATAATAACAAGAGGTGTGATAAAAATACGCTCAAATTTTAAACGATTTTGGTATTATGTTTGTATAGACATTCCGTCGCCATCTCTTACATAAAATTATTTGATTTGATTTAGGCTGGGACTCCACCAAAGCGGAGACGAAAGATGTGTTTAATTAAACAACCAATATAACTTCGTTATTCACACACCTCGTGATACAGACGTGTGAATAACGAAATTCTATTGATTGTTTAAACACATCTCCTCTCCTTTCCGCTTTGGTGGAGTCTCAGCCTTAAAATATATTTACCATGCCGCCGCGAACAGATGACGCGCACGGCTCTTCGGAAAATTCTCGCGCCGCCACACTCATAGCAGCACCTGGCAAAATAAAAAACTTAGGCCTTTACATCTTTACTAGATGATTTATATAATTTCAGAAGAGAATAAAAAATGAAGCGATGGTGGCGTAGCTTGCTTAGACGTTCTTGATTGATCGTTGAAGTTAAGCAACGTTGTGCGCGGTCACAATTTGGATGGGTGACCGCAAGTGGCATTACGAGCTGAGCGCTTCCGTGCTTCGGAGGGCACGCTAAATTGTTGGTCCCGGCTTCTAAGTCATTGAGCCATGATGGAGGCCTCCAAATGTTTTTCTCCAGATGACTGTCAATTTACAGGGTTATTCACAAGGAATTGGCCTAAGACTTTCCCTAGACTAGCCCTTATATCCTAAGAATTGCCTTAGACTACCCCTTACAGGCTTAGACTTGTCCTAGACTACCCCTTACATGCTATGACTTTCTCTAGACTACCCCTTATATCCTAAGACTTGCCTTAGACTACCCCTTACAGGCTTAGACTTGTCCTAGACTACCCCTTACATGCTATGACTTTCTCTAGACTACCCCTTATATCCTAAGACTTGCCTTAGACTACCCCTTACAGGCTTAGACTTGTCCTAGACTACCCCTTACATGCTAAGACTTTCTCTAGACTACCCCTTATATGATATATAACTTATATCCTAAGGCAAGTCTTAGGATATAAGTTATATCCTAAGACTTGCCTTAGACTGTAAGGGGTACCTTACAGTTTAAGACTTGCCCCTAACTACCCCTTACCGGCCTTCCGCACGTCCTCAACTGCTGTTAGCATCTGCTGCGTTATCTCAGGGTTTTCAAGCGCGATGCTCTGCCCTCGCTCGATGAAGATCTCGGTGGCTCGCTCCACGGTCGCCACTAATGCACTCGCACGCTTCGATTTACCCGCTGGAAAGATATTTTTAACTTAATTATTAAGGAATATTAGATTTACAAAATCAAACACAGCTTTACATAGCAAGGGCATAACTACAGAATTGCCCATGCACCATCCTCAACATTGCGCATCATTTCCTAAGTAACGGAGTAGTCCAGAATTGGAATCTCGAGGTCATGCTCTATCTATCTATACTAATATATTAAAGCGGAAGAGTTTGTTTGTTTGAATGCACTAATCTCGGGAACTACCAGGCGGATTTGAAAAATTATTTCTGCATTTGATAGCTAAACTCTTGAGGAAGGTTATAGGCTACTTTTCATCATTATCATCATCACCAAAAACCATCACTACGGGAGCAACGCCGCGAGAGCGCTGCTAGTTAAAAAATACAGTTCATGAATCTGTAACTGTGAAATAGAATGTATACTAACGTCTTTTCTTCTTAGCGTCCCGATCCTTAGTGTTAACGAGGGTGGTGACCTGCAGCACCAGGGGCTCCAGGGTGCGCTCCACGGACATGGTGCGGATCTCCAGGTTGCGAGGGTCCCACTTCAGGGTCAGGGTGCCCGTCTGGCTGTATGTCTCAGTCAGAGCCATGGTTAGCTGGAAGAAAACACTTGTTATTCTACTATTGACAAACAACACCAGTGGGCTTAAAAAGGTTGCTGTTGCAGAATCGCAATAAAGAAATTGAACTATTACCATCTCTTTTCATTGACTGAGAGTGAAAAGAGACAGCATTATAGTTCATTTCATTTGTGTTTCAGCTATAGCAACCTTTTTAAGTCCGCTGTGGGGCACTGGGTGAAGGCCCACCTTGGCACTTTTATTTATTTTGGCCAATTTACACAATCTATTTAAATAAAAATGAGTGTTTGTATGTTTTATATTTTTTTAATTTTGAAAGTGTAAAACCACACTTTATTATTCAATTGAAAATGAAAAGTTTGTATGTTTGTCCTCTATGCATTCCTTAACTGATGAACCTGATCAGATTGTGATTAAACTTTGCTAGGGTCTTCTGAGGAAGCTCGCAAGGTTTCTGGCCCTATAAATCTGTACATAAATCTGAGTATCTGAGAGGACGGCTACCATCCCCTGGGGATGCAGTTTTGAGCCTATTTACTGTATAATGCATTACATTGTGAGTCACAATCACAATTTTGATGGGTGACTGCAAGTGGCATTTCTGTGCTTCAGAGGGCATGTTGAACTGGCGGTCCCGGCTATGACGGAGGCCTTTAGGCGGCCTAAAAACTCCATCACCAGAGTAGGCCACTTGCTCATACGAACTTACCTACTTACCATCACAATTACTAAGTGAATTGCTACATTTGTCGTAAGAACCTTTTTCTTTCCAACGAGAAATAAACAGAATTCTTTCGTAAGCATTCTTTAGAGATACGACACCAGAGAAATAAAATTAGGTCAATAGCGTGAGTACTTCACACGAAGTTATCGTTTACTTCGTATTTCTACTAGTAAAAGTAACAATGAAGTACTTGTTCCACACTATGACTCACATCACAGCTAAACTTTCGATGTGTTAAAATACAATCTTATCGGCTAGGAATGTGGAATATTAGAACTAAACAAAACAGTTATTTTAAGTTTTCGTCAATTTAATCAAAGCGCACACAAGGTTCGAATAACTCACAAATATATGATACTTTTTACTTTGCCTGGATAATCAAATTATCTTTAGCGTTTCCATTTACCTGATGGTTTTCAGCGTCCCACTGGCAATTATAGTTGTTTGATAAATTAGAATGGATGATACAAATGTTTTTTCACAATTTTCACTCAATTATCACGAAATATCACGGAAAATTCAATAAAAACAAGAAAATTAGACGCGCTCTACCCCTTTCAACAAAGGCGTGTCAAATTCAATCACAGATTAGGTAGAGATACTACGTATAATTCAATCCACTCGTTCATTCATTCACAGAGTATATCTCAATAAAGTTATTTCAAACGTTTCATTCATTTTTCGGTCTCTTAAAAACCGGTAACCTTCCGAAAATAAATTATTTTGGCAACAACGCCATCTATTGGTAGTTCCAACAACGAAAATAATTAGCTACTTGTTCACAGATGGTGCTAGGCATGCCGCAGTAAAAGATCAAATTCAGGTACACTATCAAATTCCTACAATAGATTCAAGTAACTCGGCAATAGATGGCGCTGATCGTCCTACCAAATGTTTTGTTCTACCGAATATTCCCTTTCTCCTTTGTTCTGTGCTGATGATCTAGTAGAGGAAAAGAACCTGTGTTCATTGTTAATTAACCCTTATTTATGTAGTTTAGAGACACAGGCTGGTAGCATATTTTTACACACGTGTACGAGTACCTCACCAAAACATGTATTTCTTTGCAGTTGGGTTGAAATAAATTGAAAACATTGTTTTAATCATTTTTTACTAAGAAAGGAAAGAAGAAAAAGAATAACTTTTATAGTTTTGACATGATGTTAATGTTAGAGGTATCTAGACAATTCAATAATATAATCTTCTACTTTATTGTATCTTATTCATAATGTGTTGATTAAACTCAAATAGGCTACACCACAGAAAAATTATACTATACCTACATCTTCCAACGGATCTTGGCATTCGTGAACTTAGCCGTTTCGATACGCATTGCGACTTTTTCATACAACATTTTCTACTGCGCAACGAAAAGCCTAACTTCACGAATGCCTAGATCCAGGGCCTTACTTATGAAAGATGTTTAAAGTGAAACACTGTTTAAACAACGTCCTGTCTTTATTTGTGGATAGTGACAAACAGAGACAGGACGTTGTTCAACCAGTGTTCAACTTTAAACATCTTTCATAAGTAAGAGGGCCATTGTGAGAACCTCTACACTAATGTCTAAAAGGCGCGAAAGGGTCGCGTTGCGTGTGTTTCCCACAGGTGTGGTCTGTGAATGCTGTCAGCTTCGGAGCGCCCGCCTCGATTGACGAACACGGCTCCAGCTCGTTTCTAGAAGGGAAATAAAAACTCTTTAAATCGTGAGATCATTTGACTTTTGAGTCAACTCACACCATTTAAAATGCCTTCGCGTTCAAAACATTATTAATTAGGTACTTATGTAGAGAACGCGCCACCACTGAAGTCAGATAGACGCGGCGCTGCTATCGCAGAGCTAGGTTAGATAAAAAATTACTAATTGTCCAACTATGGCTTGAACAATAATATTTATGCAATTTTGTATGTTCTTTAATTCTACACACCAGAACAACTGAACGACCGTGATTAAATGAGCATATTAAAGTAATACCAATTAAAGTAAATAAAACAATTAGTTGCCGCTTTTGCCGTAGGACTTGAGTGCTGACGCCGACTCTACCATACAAACTCACGAAAGTTTTTCATTGAAACGTACCACACCACTGATGAAATATTGCCTGTTTTGAAATACATGTTTCAATAACTTATTTACATAATTCCCGTGTGTTACTATAATGTTGTATCTTGTGTCGTCACTCACCCGTGCCCTGGCAGCCGTAGCGGCCGTCTCTGCACGGCCGTCACCCCGTCTCCGTGGCGACACAGCAGCGCCGCTAGAGAGCTCTTGCGAATCTCACGCAGTTGTGCTGAAAGGTAGATAATTATATGTGATGAAAAACAAAAACCATATAAATTCATATAATATTTCCCAAAATATAACAAAATTGGTTTGGATATTTTATAGGCCGTTTATAGGGTCCGTCATGGCTTAAGGGCCTACAATTTAACGTGCTTAAATAATTTTATTTTGGCAAAGGATCGCTGAGAATGGCTGAGTAGAGAGGAGGCCTATACCCAGCAGTGGGTGCATACAGGCTGAAATTCTATCATCAGGGTATTCAGCCTATCTATCTATCTATGTATCTTTCAAAAGCTGAATAGATAGATAGAAATAATTTTAAAAATGTTAAAATTCTCATAGGCCTACTAGACACAGTTTTTGTAGATATGGGTAAAAGGTATTAGATACAGGGTGTGGTCAATTCTTGAGCCCTTATGAGTAGCTACCTTTTCTTTTGTAGTTAAAAAGTTTTGTTTGAAACTGTAGGTTTATATTGAAGCAAATTGTATTCGTCGTGAGTTACCTTTAGAGAAGGGTTGCGGTCGATCAGGATGCTCGTACCAGTATCTGTCAGCGCGTCGGAACCGCACCATCTGTTCTGTCAGCACGCACGCCAACGTTGGCCCAACTAACGCCTGTTCTTTCCGCATTCGCTTCGACACGTGTCCGTCTTTCTCCGTCAGCATCTGTCTCTGTCCCTTCCCACTGCGTTTCTCCCTTTCCCCTGTGTGTCCCCGTCTCTTTCCTGTCAGCACGTGTCCCTCTCTTTCTCCCGTCAGCACGTGTCCCTCCCATTCCCCTGTGTGTCCCCGTCTCTTTCCCGTCAGCACGTGTCCTCTTTCTTCCGTCAGCACATGTCCCTTTCTTTCTTCCGTCGGCACGTGTCCTCTTTCTCCCGTCAGCACGTGTCCCTCTCTCTCCTCTGTCAGCACATGTCCCTCCTCTGTCAGCACAAGTGGTAGCTCCGCTAACCAGCCCGCAACTAGATCTATATCTTCTACTGTCTCGTACTGCCTCGAGAGAGCGTCTACTTGCTGGACAAATTAATACACCATTTTGAAATAAAGATATTATTGAGAAATATAAGGGAGAGCCTGCTGGGAGGTTTCGAATCTTTCGAATTTCGGCCATGGATTTGTTTTCAAAAATCTATATGCGCATTAACACGAGCTCTAAGCGGTGAAGGAAAACAACGTGAGGAAACCCGCGGCTTAGTCAGCCCCACACGTATTGAGCATGTCTTTCCTGTGGATATGTCCGGTTAAGCTGAGAGGATGGTGTAGGTGCTACAAGCCTACTCTCAACAATGTCCCAGGCACTACAGTGTCCCGATAAGTGTAGGCAAAGACTATCTTTTGACATTGTATACCGAATCATCTAGTAAATATATCTATAATATTAAGATCTTGTTTTGACCATTATTTCTTGCAATAAATGAATGATTGATTGATTGAAGATGTAAAGGCCTAAGTTTTTTATAATTTCAATCCTTACCTCCTGGTCCATCCACTGCGCCAAGTCCTGGAAGGTGTGGGGGGTAGGCAGGTCGCATAGCCGGCGGTAGCGCACGTAGGACGCGAGGCCTAGGAGGCGGCCTTTAGACAGGTCCGCCGCGATCACGTCCGACACACGCTGGAGACGGCCCAGGACACGCATACCGATCTACACCAAAAAAAAAAAGATTAAAAAAGATTAAATAAATATTGCTGGACATTTGAAACAGCGCTATCTAGCCCCAAACTAAGCAAAGCTTGTATTATGGATCAGATAACTGATAGAATACTTATATAAGTACCTTTTTTTTTAAATGCATACATAGAATATTTTATAACACCCAGACACAGAACAAACATCTATGTCCATCACACAAATCTTTGTCCTGGGTGGGAATCGAACCCACGACCTACAGCGCAGAAGGTAGAGCTACTATCAACTGAGCTAAGAGGTCATATGAACCGTACAATCTTAGTTCTACAACAACATACATACATACATACATAAAATCACGCCTCTTTCGCCCAGGGGTAGGCAGAGACCACGGACTTCCACTTGCTACGATCCTGACACACCTCTTTCGCCTCATTCACTCTCATCACATTTTTCATACAAGCTCGCCGGTTTAGGGTACTTTTGACCTGGCGTTTCTCTAAAATGTCACCAATCTGATCCAGGTATGTTCTACAACAAAGACAAAGAAAACTATAGATTGCTGGATCGACCGTTCTCACTCACACAAAAACAAAGAAAAAATGAGACGGAGCATAATATCTTTTGTTCCTCATCGTGTGCCGGCTCTTTGTAGGTAGAGAACATCTATGTTCTAAAATTCTGTACTAATATGGACCTTATGTGTACTACGAAACAATGGATCAACTTAATTTTTGTCCCTTTCGGCGGCACGCTGTCAGTGAATCTAGTAGGTACTATTCTGCCGTCATACGTAAAAAGGGCGTATCTTCCTTACTTACTTTATGGAAGTCACGGCCTATTTCGAATGTATAAAGGTCGTAATTTCCTTAAAAACTTTAAGGAAGATACGCCTTTTTTACGTATGACGGCAGTATTATACATCTATGTTCTAATTTTTTTTGAAAGTTTCAAAATATCTAGTACTCCTCCGCCAATCTATACCAAAAAAAGATTCGTCAAAATTTTCACGCTAAAGCCACCCAACCACCCACTTTTTTTTTTTTTGACGAATCTTTTTTTGGTATAGATTGGCGGAGGAGTACTAGATATTTTGAAACTTTCAAAAAAATCTGAATATGGACTTCCGCAAAGTCACGCCTGAATCAATTAACTATCTATGTTCTACAATGCGACTCACGTCAGGGTCCACTAGTCCGTCCACGTCGGCCCCGGGTTGTCGGAAGGTCCCCTGGGTGACCCCCTCTATTGTCCCGTTGTTGGCTAGGGCTCCGGTGCGCAGGGTAAAGTCCACTATCGCCTTCTCGTCGTACAGCTCTCCCTTTTGTGTGTACATTCTACAAGACAAATTAATTGTGCCTTACAAAACTTTCATTTAAATTAAGTCCTTGATAAGTATGCAGTTTCAATTTAATCCGAGACGCTTTGAAGTGGGTCAAAACTACGTTTACAGATTCCCTTTACTGCTGTACCTACTAATCTATACATAATAATAAGACTGTAGTTTAAGTTCAAACATAAGAATGTAATTACTTACATAAAAATGATGTCAGTTTTCAGTGTAGAAGCGAGCGAAAAAACATCGCTTGCGCGATCTAGAATGCTGTGGTTCATAGTAACTGTTGTATATGATGGGTAATAAATAACAAAGCGGAAAAGTTTGTTTGTTTATTTGTTTGAACGCGCTCACCACAGAAACAACCAGTTGGATTTGACTTCTTTCGGCATAATAACCTTCCTCAAAAGTCTTAAGTTAAGCTTTTGAAGAAGGTTATAGTTATAGGCTACTTTTCATCATCATCATCATGTTTTTATACGAAAAGTGTTTTCCTGTGTTGGGTATCCATTTTAATAAATAAGTGATGAATTTCTTTATTGTTACATACTTGAGCCTGCCTTCCTGTAGAGTGTGGAACCATCGCGACGCCACGGTGAACTCGATGGTGAGTCGCGGCTCTAATGACGGATCGTAGTCGTCGACGTGGCCAGAGCCGGGGTATATCACCTTGTGCTTAACGAGGTATTCCTTACCTGGACAAATAATAATCACTTTTATCTATATCCATACTAATACCTATAATAAAGCAGAAGAGTTTGTTTGAACTACCAGTCGGATTTGAAAAATGCTTTCTGCATTTGATAGCTAAACTCTTGAGGAAGGTTATAGGCTACATTTCATCATCATCACCATATACCTTCACTACTGGGGCAACGCCGCGAGGGCGCTTCTAGTGCTTAGTAAATTCACTCATTCATTCCTTCATCCATTCATTCAACCGTTCATATATTCATTCATTCATTCGTTCATAATTTTATTCATTCATTCTTACATCTATCCTATCATTTCATTCATGTAGTCATTCATCCATTAAGCACAGTATGGAACCATCGCGACGCCACTGTGAACTCGATGGTGAGTCGCGGTTCTAATGATGGATCGTAGTCGTCGACGTGCCCATAGCCAAGGAATATCACCTTGTGCTTAACGAGGTATTCCCTACCTGGACAAATAATCACAATCATCACTTTTATCAATCTATACATTCATTTAATAATATATAAATTCACTCACTCGTTCCTTCATCGATCCTTTCATTCATTCGTTCATTCATTAAACCGTTCATAAATTAATTCATTCTTACATCTATCCTTTATCTAGTCATTCATTCTTATCCATTAACCAATCCCATATCACTAAACTTATAGCATCCGATCTCATCCCACTCATTCCTGTCCTTTCCCAAATCATTCTTAAGTCGTCCCACCCCCTCCCAATCCTATACTTTACCCATGATCTCCGGCAGAAACTCATAGTAGTACATCTGGTTCGCGAGCGCGATGTTGATCTCCCTAGCTGTGTAGTAGAGTCGGTCGTCCCCCCAGCACGGGTTGAGCGCGCTCAGCGAGCGCGCGAGCGCGTTGTGCTGACGGTACAACCACATGAACACTACGTTCACTCCGAGGAGAGAGTTCGCGCCGGCGTTCGCTGAATGAAAGGAGCGAATGATTTATTCAAGATCATTAACAATTTTTTTAGTTGAATGAATGAACGAATGAGTGGATGAAGGAGCGAATGAATGAGTTTTTAGATAGATAGATATTTTATTCATCAACACAATACATTTGTCTGTTAAATATGTTAGGTTTCACTAGACACTAGGGTTCTCATAATCTGGATTGTAAGAATAGGAGTTGATAAAATGAATGAACGAATGAGTTATGTTTTTCAAAAATCAGAATGTTATTAATTAAAAATGAAAATTCTTATCAAAATTTACGATGCGGGTTCGAATCCCGTCAAAATGTTCAATGACATCAAAATATTTTAGCAGTTGTGTACAAAAATAATGAATGAGTGAGTGAATGTACTTACGCACGGAGTGACATCTATTTTCGTTCGGGCGCTCATTATTGACGCAGACTAACCCCCCACTGGGCGGCCACTCTTTACCGTTAATTATCTGTTAAAATAACCAAACAATTAAAATCTTGTAGCCTGCTGCGACATTACAAAATCAGTTTACAATTTGATTCTATACCTATCATTGTAAAAAAAGAGACATTTATACACTTCTGAGAAACTTAAGAAATATCATAAAGAAAATTTGGGCATCCATAAATAGGGGCACCGCCAGAGCACTGTTTATTCGACCAATAGCAGCATTTACACGCAGAGATATCTGTACAGATATCTGTACAGTCCAGATGCCGCGGGAAATAGCACGCGCCATCCCAACCTTTGAGTTTTATCCGCGGTTATCTGTACAGATATCTTTACAGTCCAGATCCGTGGTAAAAACTCTACCGTGTAAAGGCCGCTATTGTCAAAATTACGGCTATCGCCAAACAATTTGAATCTATCTTCAGCGTTCCGAACACATTCCATCAATACTTATGCTGTAAATCTATACTATCTCTACTAATAGGTATTATAAAGAAGAAAGATTTGATTATTTGTTTGCATTGAATAGGCTCCGAAACTACAGAACCGATTTAAAAAATTATTTCACCATTAGAATCCTACATTATCCCTGATGAACATAGGATAGGTATAGTTTGCGCCCCGACTTCGCACGGGTAATTTATAAATTAAACCCATGCGAAGCTGGGGCGAACTGCTAGTCCTCGATAGAAGGACAAAAATTCTTTAAGATGTTGTTCACATGACTGTTAAACCGTGAAGAAACACATCTAGTAATGTTAAAACCATCTTGATTGTTGTTACCTCGGATCGCATCCTCCCGCCCTCCCAAAGTCGACCACTCGCGGCGCCCAACGCCTCAAAACCATACACATTGGACAGTTCCAACATCGGCGCTGCTAAGTTGAACTGAAAACAATAGTACTGCCTTCATACGTAGAAAAGCCTTTACTTCCTTACTTACTTTATGGAAGTCACGGCCTATTTAGAATGTAGTAAGGTCGTAATTTCCTTACATTCTTTAAGGAAGTTACTGCCTTTTTACGTATGACGGCAGAGTAGGTGTGTGTGAATGTTTGTTACCACGTATCTCTATAACTACTCAACCGATTTTGATGAAATTTTGAATGTAGGTTTAGGTTTTGGAATAACACATAGGCTAATTTTTATCCCGGTAAAAATGTATGTTTCCCTTGGGATACAAAAATAGTAGCAGCGAAGGCGCGGGCGTTCACTAGTATCATCTAATTTTAACAGAGGAAGTAAGTTCGTATGAGCAAGTGGCCAACTCTGGTGACGGAGTTTTTAGGCCGCCTAAAGGCCTCCGTCATGGCTTGACGACTTAAAAGCCGGGACCGACAATTTAACGTGCCCTCCGAAGCACGGAAGCGCTCAACTCGTAATGCCACTTCGGTCACTTGTGTTAGAAAAAATATACTCAAAACTAAAAAAATATACAACTCACAAGTAAGTTACAGTACGGCCAACGGATCTCGGCGTGCGTGAAGTTAGCCGTTTCGATGCGCAGTGCAACTTTTTCATACAAAATTTTCTACTGCGCAGCGCAGAGCCTGACTTCACGTACGCCTAGATCCGTCGGCCCAACTGTAAGTCATATTGTTTATTTTAGAAAGTTTAAGTGCTGTTGATTCTATGATAAATAAATAAATAAAAAAATAAAAACTCACTCTCTCCAACGGCAAATCATCAGACACACATCCCAGCCCCTGGTATGATATCGGCGTGGTGAGGTTCAGACAACGCACGTCACTCGCGTGTAGATGTAGATCGTCACTGGACACCGCGATCGGAGCGCAGCGAGGGTCCAACTCACCGCCGCCGCGACAACAATCTAGCGTGGCCGTTATGTAGTTCACTGTGTCGTGGACTGAGGTTGTGTCAGCTGGAAATGTATTTATTAGTTTGTAACTGATGTCACACCCCGGACACTCGGCGAAATCTCTATGCAAAAGCGGCGGCGTCTACCTATATTTACACTAGACAATGTCAGTTGTTGTACACAGTAAGGTTGTCACCGTATGAATAATGTACACTGTGGTAATTGTCTCGTCTATGCGTCTGCGCGTGTGTTCTGTGCTCAAAGTCAGCTCCTCGCCAGCTCAAACTCAAGTGTCCATTCTATACGTAGTATTATTATGTGTTCTGTGCTGACGTGTAGGGTTTTTTATATAAAATAAAAAATATAAGTTGCTTCGTGCAATTGTAACGTAAAGTTACAGATTTGAAATTTGGCGCGCGAGATTCAATACAAATTCAAATATTGCCGCGCAAAACTTGTTTACATACACTCACACATCCGTAGAACAAAGGAAATTCTCCTCATTGGCTGACGGATAGTCTTAGTAAATGGATTTCGCTAAATTACGCCACCAAATAAGGTAATGTTGAAAATCGACCAATGGCACAATAACAAATAATCACGCCATGTCGATCATGTAGTAAATATCAATTATATTCATCCTTCGTATTCGGTATTAGTAACTAGAGAATATTATATGAACACTTGTAGTAGGCATAATCGTGTCTCTACTTCGATGCACTGTTGTTTAAAGTAAGTAAAATAATGGCCACACCGGCTAGATGTGGCGTCATTTTTGTCAGATTCTCCCTACCTAGCACGATTCCTTCCTGTCCTCTTCATTCGCATTTTAGTGCTCAACCACTTCGTATTGCACAAAAATATTTTAACTGCGTAGTCATGTCGAAAAGGAACAGCAGAGATAAAATAGATTTTATTTACAAAAAAGTAGGTAAGATTATTGGAAAAAGAAATCAAGAAACGACCGTCAAGACAACGCATACTTAGTGTTTCGTCATCTTCAAGCTGATCGTCATCATCCAGCTCCTCAACATGTTCATTAAGCTGTGGAAGTATTCCAGCCGAAAACAAAAACAGTAGGTAAGTTATTGCTATCATTCCCGTAGAATTGTAAAATTCTTCGTCTTCGTGATTTTTTCGTCGCGACCTACCCACATTTAAAAGAAAATGTACTTGATTAGGTTTTTCGGACTATTTCACTTCATTTTTTATGAATATGCACCTGACTAGTCAGAAGGACTATTTCACCGCATACCTACCAATCGGCTCTTTGCCTAGTAGTCATAATGCATCTGAGTAGTCTGTGGGACTACATCGCCGCATACAATGACTGAACGCCGCATCCTTACAAATTGGCTTTTTCGCCTAGTAGTCATAATGCACCTGAGTAGTCTGTGGGACTACATCGCCGCATACAATGACTGAACGCCGCACCACCACACAAGCTGTTGTGCACGATACACCGACGGCGCTTGCAACTGATGCGGAACAAGAGGTCGACAATAGCTCCGAACTACTGGATATTTTGGGGACGGGTCCATCGATTGCTGTGGATAATGACCCTGAAATCAACAAGGAAGTTGCGAACAGGTTCGAACATGTTTCAACAATTGAGTTGAAAAAAGAGGTACAAAAAGAACTTTTAGAAAAGTACCTAGTACCCGACAATTGCAAAAACATAGATGCTCCACAGCTGAACCCAGAACTTAAAGCGTTGGCTAACGAGCTAGCTATTAAGCGAGATAAAGCTATTAAACTAAAACAAAAAAAAAAAACCGCTGGTATTTCCTGCATGGGAAAATTATTTTCAACCAACTCAATTTTGCCCTGTATTCAGTGAAGAAGGATGCCTATGAAAGATCAGCTAAAAACAACGAAAATCGTTTCGGAAAAGCTCAAGATGGCAAAGGCCGTATCTAAGTCTAGCAGATCTCAAAGTGGAAGTATCGGAAAAACCGACAACCTGCGCTTGCAGTTTCATTCCCATCCACTTCAAACAAGAGCTTAAAATGGAAGGCTGGGACGTTGAATTTGACACACAGGCAACCGTCGCGTACACCGCCGCGCCATCAGCCGCCTGCCGCTCCGCATCGCGGGAACTCATCGTGCAACTACACGCATCGGCCCAAGCAGTCACATCAGCGCTAGATCCGGTACGCTATGCGGGTAGACTTATCTATTTTTATAGACAATGGTCTCTAATAACTCAGGATAAAACCAATTTATCCTAGATTAAAGGTTACATAATAAATAAAATGTTATCGTCCTGTTTGTCAATCCTACCGGCCTTGCTCAAGTATCTTTACGGTCACGGATGGTATTGTTCTGGATGAAACCTACTGAATATTGGAGCAATTTCAAGATGTTCAAATCAATATATTTATCGAGTATTTTTTGTACCAAAGCCCATCGGCAAAATGAGATTAATACTCAATCTTAAAAATTAAAATAAATAGGTACATATAATTATGTACTTATATACGCAACACTTTAAATGGAATTCATTTATATACAGAAACTACATATTTACATAAAAGTATATTAGAAGATAATAAGAACTTGTCTTAAACTAATATCTAACTATTGTTATGTGGCGTAGCGACACTTGGCCGCAAAGACGCATATTTTCTTATTAATATACATCCTGCCTGATTCACGTAAATACCTACGTTTCATCGTAGATGATAAAAAAAAAAAATAATAATAATAATAATAACTTTCTCCCATTCGGAATTTGCACCGCGCCTTTTATCTTTACCAAATTAATAAAACCAATTAATTAAATTTCATTAATTGGCAATAATTATTACGATTATGCGGTTTTATTTCATCTATTTAACTAGACTATTTATTTTTAACACGTTGCTCTTACGATAAATGTAAACTAAACGTTGAGTTTACGGGAAGTCTATTGAATTCACTCAAGTTTATTATTAACGAAGAAAAAAGTATCAAAGTACCCTCAACATCTAGTAAATATTAAGGATACATAATCGATACTCAAAAGAAGAGAACTCGAATAAAAACGGAATTAAAAATCGAAAAACATGTAGGATTAGAGAATTTTCTCAGCTGATAGGACTATTGATTTCCGCATGTCCTGCCATAGAATATGGTTGGTTACTTACAAAAGAGTTGGAACGCTGCAAATTTTTTAATCTAGGATATGATGACAAGATTATGACATTACCACAGCATTTGCTTTCGGATATTATATTGGTGGTTAAATTCAATCGACCATTCAATTCATAAAATCAGGGATGATAATTATTATATGTAGGTACTAGAAAATTTCTCTGACGCCTCAACAATGGGTTGGGGTGCCACTTACAACGGACAAAAGGCTAGTGGTCGGTGGTCTGACAGTGAGACCCTACTTCATAAAAACAAAGTAGAACTTTTAGCAGCCCTTTTCACGTTGAAAATCTTTACTAAGGAATACAGATTTGCCAAATATTGTTATGAATCGATACCTAATATTACTCCGATTTATTTTGTTATATTAATCGAATGGGGGACATTCGATATCAATCATCTGAAATAAGTAAAAATATTTGGCATTGGTGTGATATTTTATAGTAGCTTACGTATAGTACGTAGTAGTATACATATAATCTGTAGATAATATAGTAGCCGACAAAGAATCTAGACGAACCCATCCAGACGTGGAGTGGGAACTATACCTACCTAAAGCACAGGATATCAATAATTATTAGACAAATTCCAAACCCCTCAAATCGATTTATAAATCGATTTATTTGCCTAGGAAGTGCGAGATTTATTTATCTTCGCACAGAGATCCTGCCTTTGCTTTAGACGCTTTTACCATTGATTGGTCTAACTTATTTTTCTATACATTCCCTCCGGTAACTATTATACTAAAAGTAATAAGAAAAATAATAGGTATCAAAGCAGAGGGTATAGTAGTTGTACCTGATTGGCCCACGAAGCCATACAACCGGCATTTACAACAACGCCTTACCCTGGTTGCCAGAGTGTTGTCCGGGAAGCGCTCCTACGACGCTGTGTCCCAGATTTCGCCTTAGACATTATGATTGGCTTCACTCTCAGACAACACTTAGAAACAATACGATGTTTGAATCAAACGATGGTATTTGTCTTTTGTCATAAAAACGCCATAGATCTGTATCAACCTTCAGTTCCAATGATTATAGATTTTTTTTAGCCCAACTAAATAATGAAGATGGCCCATACGGGGCTATTAACAGTCACAGATAAGCTATTTCATCGATTGTTGATGAGACTTGGAAGATGATCGTCTTGCAAGGTTTTGCAAGGGTGCTTATAAGTTAAGGCCCCCTCAACCTAATACCACGGGGAAACGTCGTTTTGAATCATTTAGCTTCAAAATATCAAAATGAGTACCTATCTCTCGAACAACTTTATAAAAATGTATTAAGTAGATTTCTACTCTTTTTGCACTAGTAACAGCGCATAGGGTACAAACCTTATCTAAGATATATTATTATGTAGACCAAATTACAATTGAAAATGACATAGAAGTGACTTATGTAGTCATTAAAACAGAACATATTAAAACTTCAAAATTAGGCACAAAACAACCTAAATTACATTTACCATTCTTTAATGAACGTCCTGAAATCTTTCCTGCTAAAACGTTAAATCCTTATTTAGATAAGACTAAAGATCTCAGGAAAACCAACAACCTTTTCATAAGTTTTCGCAACCTTTTAACTGTGTATGTTCACAAACTCTCAACCGATGGATAAAGTCTATACCTACTGAAAGATAGTGGAATTGTCGTGTCCAATATTAACATCCCATAGTACACATCAACATCTATGGCATACAAAATTGGAGTCAGTCTTGATGTCATCCGACAAGCTGCCGGATGGAGTGACAATTCCACTAAGTACTTTCGCAAAATTTTACAATAGACCAATTTTTAATAATGATTATACCATGATTCTAGCTAGATCAGTACTGAATCCTTTATAAATTTTTATGTATTTTCGTAAGAAGAATTACATTCTTGGGTACTTAACTACCTACTTAAGTTAATGTTTCTCCTTAAGGTTTTTTCTTTATAAATAAAAGAGATGATTTAGAATTAAAATTACAATCACTCTTATTTTTTGATATTTCCGCAGTACTCTCAACATCTACAAGTGTTCATATAATATTCTCTAGTTACTAATACCGAATACGAAGGATGAATATAATTAATGATTAAACGAACTTACCCTGTACGTGAAGTTCTATCATAATTATATGAAGCCTTCGTATGAAGGTATTAGTAACCCCACCCTCCCAGGTTATCCCGACAAGTTGCGGAAATATGCATTCACTCTAAACTAAATGAAGAGGACAGGAAGGAATCGTGCTAGGTAGGGAGAATCTGACAAAAATGACGCCACATCTAGCCGGTGTGGCCATTATTTTACTTACTTTAAACAACAGTGCATCGAAGTAGAGACACGATTATGCCTACTACAAGTGTTCATATAATATTCTCTAGTTACTAATACCTTCATACGAAGGCTTCATATAATTATGATAGAACTTCACGTACAGGGTAAGTTCGTTTAATCATTAATTATGTATTGCCCCCGTACGAATCTGGAAGGGAGGCTGCTTAAAAAGGCTCGCCCGGTCAAACGGAGCCTCATTCTGAAAATATCATCGCTCGTGATACACTCGTTATAGTGTCAAGCTACTAAATATCTATAGAAGGCAGTTATAATGCCGGATTAAAATTAGAACGATGTCCTAAAACATCGTAGTATAATTTATTAGTGTTTCAATCCCCTACTTGGGTAAGTGTGCACAAATATTTAAACAGCTGTTAGGATGTAATTTCATTTCAATTGTGTGTATTTCTCTCTTCTAGGTTTGTCTTTAGAGAACCTGTGTTTTCCTTCACAAGACCTAGCTTTAATTATTTGCAATTGCGCTAATCATTTATCCGTGTACATAACCTACCCGCATTAGCGCTTGCATTTCAATTTATAGACTTAGCCTACGCTTCACGCTAGCCTGATCTTTATTTCTTCTATATCATTGTAAGAATACTAGGTACCTACTTACCTACTTACTTTCTTCATCTTGTAAACTCCGTCCTGCTTGGCCACCACCACTCACTACTTCATTACGGCTTCCCTGTAGTAAGCATTATCATCGTCAGTGGTGGCCAAGCACATGAAAATGGAGTACATCATATTTCAACCTGGACATGCTCATTCCAGGGAACGAGAACCAGATCCAGTTTGTAACCAGAGCGGCGCCAGCACCTCTCCGGGACCAGCCAGGTCGCCCGTACGAGCCCATTCCGCCGACGTGGACGTTCTTCCCCTCGGCGGACCTTGAAGCCGTCGCCTGCGACCTGGACCCCGTGCTATAGCTGCCCCTCATCAAGCACTCCGCTGCTACAGGGAAGTGCCGTTCTCGGTGCAAAGTGATAATTAGGCGGGCCATAGAACCTACGATCCTAGATTAAAGATCTCGTGATTTAATAAATTTATGTTAACCTCGTCATCGTTGTTCATATTTAAATACCTCGATAGGCGACCCTAGGTTACATTGGCGCCCAACGTGGTATTCTATGGCCTAATTATCGCTTCGCATAATTTTTTTGTGGTGTGTGCATTTTTTATACTGTGTAAAACGCTTCTTTATTTTGTGTGTGTTGTAACTAGCGTGTACCCTGCCGAACAGACTGTAAGTATTCTTTTAATTTTTAAATTAATGTGTGTCTAGTTAAACATATTTTCTTTAACGTAGACAATTTTAAAACATTCAATTCTACGTAAAACATTTGTAACAAACTTTTCGTTCCTACCTCACATTTTGTAGAACTTGCAAATACAGTCGGCAAATCAAGTTTCGTTTGTAAAAGTTTTAATTTCGTGTAATTTTATTTTACAAAAAAAAGGTACACACTAGTTGCATTTTGTTCTTTTTCAGCACTTAATTAATTTTTTGAATTTCTATTTCTCAAATTTTTCACATAACAATTTAAAAGAAACGTTGTAAATTTAAAATTTTTGTAACAGTTCGGAGTTCTATTACTTAGGTACTTATATAGACATTCTCTGTAATTTGTGCACATTTACGCAATTTTTTTTTTTTTTCGTTAACATGGCTTTTCCGGTTAAGTTCCTATCGCTTCAAAAGTCGGAACTTGAATATGAGGTTCAAATCCGAGGTACTACTCCCGCTAGTACAGTGCAGGACTTACGTAAGCAGATAACTAAGTTAGGTCCTTTGTTTCCTTCGGAGGACATTTTAGTCAGCCCGTTAGCTATTTCGGACGATCTCGCCGGTGTTAACGAAGTTCTTAGGAAAATAGATAGTAGTTTAAACTCACAACTTGAAAAGCATGCGGTTCTGCGTATTCAGAACTTGCTTAATCACGTCTACCACCGTCTCAATCGCATCACAGATTGTGACGAACAGAATCGGCCCATTTATGACGACTGCGTGGATCGTTTTCACTTTTATTTGAAAACCATAGATTCCGTTAAAGATAGTGCCGTCGATGCCTTGATGTTACCCTCAAAGAGCGAAACTGTAGATTCCGGTACGCCTACTAATATCACAGTACAATGCGACCGCGGAACTGCTAGTGAGTTAGGAAAAATTAAATTCGATGGGAAGACATGCGTTCGCTCATTTATTCAGCGCGTTACGGAATTTTGCGAGGCTAGGAAAATCTCAGATACTAAAGTCCTTTCGTACGCAACCGAGATTTTTACCGGCGACGCACTTCACTGGTACAGAGCAGTGAAGGACCAGCTGACAGACTGGCCTAGTGTTCTAGAGCTCCTTAAGACAGATTTTGACCAGTCAGATTTCGATTACAGGCTTCTTTCAGAGATTAGGTCAAGAACGCAGGGAGAGACAGAAAACATTACAATTTATGTCTCGATAATGATAGGCTTATTCTCAAGATTATCGAAAGCTCTAACGGAGGAGGATAAATTAGAAATTATATTACACAACATCCGCCCCGTGTATGCAAACATTCTGGCTTCGTCCCAAGCCATTCAGTCTATAGCTGACCTAAAGAATGTTTGTAGAAATTATGAACAGGTCCAAGCTCGTCTAGCTCACTTTCAGGAACCACCTAAAGCCACTTCAGCCACTCTGGCACCAGAATTTGCTTATTCTTCTAATAAGAACAAATTTGAAAATAAGTTTTCTTACAATAATTTTTCGAAATTTAAGAAACCTAATTACTCTAACTTCAGCAAAGGGGTTAATGAATCGAAACCGCACACCGAACAAAATCTTAACAAGTCTTACGTACACGCGGTTGATGTACATAATAATACCAAACCGCGAAATTGCCCAAAGTGTCGTGATAACACTCATAATTGGAGACAATGTACAAATAAAACGGAGATATTTTGCTTTCGTTGTGGTCGTAAAGATGTTAAGTCAACCAATTGCCCCGATTGCTCTGCAGCACTTAAGTCAAAGTCAAAAAACTAGTTAGGAAGAATTGTGCTGTTCAGTCCACAGATAAATTCGATAAGAAGGACTGGGAAAATTGGCTTAAATTTGTTTCCTCTTATTTTAATAGTAACAAATGCGGCACAATTCTGAATGAGATTAATGACAATAGGCCATTTGCGATTATTAATGTAAATAATATTCCATTACGTGGACTTCTTGATACTGGATCAACCATATCAATAATAGGTAACAATGCTCATAAAGCACTGATAGATCAGGGACTCATTTTAGTTCAGGATTGTAAATTAAATGTCTCCGCAGCGGGAGGACAAATATTGAGAAACATCGGTTACATTAACTTGCCGGTTCATTTTGAAGACAAATATGACATTATCAAGGCGTTTGTCATTCCAGAAGTCGATGACGACCTCATTTTAGGTATAGACTTTTGGATAGCTTTCAAAATAAGTCTTCAATATGTAAATTCTATTAAATCTGAAAACACAGAGGCTAGTCAGGTCTTACAGAACCCTGTCATAAGGGACTATGACACCTTAAGTGAATCAGAGAAAGGCATTGCTAATGATATAAAAGAACAGTTTAAGAATATTTCTTTCGAAAAGAACGGATTAGGTAAAACTGACCTTATTGTGCACCATATTAATACAGGCGATGCACAACCTATACGTCAACGATATTACCGCATGTCCCCTGAAAAACAGCGTATTCTAACAGAGCAGGTAGATGAGATGTTAGCTTTAGACGTTGTTGAAAAATGTGAAAGCGCTTGGTCTTCCCCAATATTGGTAGTAAATAAAAAGAACGGTCAACCTAGGTTATGTCTTGATAGTCGTAAATTAAATTCAGTTACTGTTAAGGACGCTTACAACCTACCTTACGTATCAGAAATACTAGATAACTTACGCGATGCCCGATTTCTTTCTAGCATTGACTTATCTAAGGCTTTCTGGCAGATAGAGATAGCACCTGAGGATAGGCATAAGACCGCTTTTTATTTACCGAATAGAGGTACAATGATGTTTAAAAGAACTGCATTTGGGCTTACTAACGCAGCTGCTACACAACAAAGACTAGTAGATCTTTTGTTTAGCGAGTTTGATTTGCACGTATTTGCATATTTAGACGATATTATTGTAGTTAGCCCAGATTTTGATAGCCATGTAACGCTGCTAGGTAAAGTTCTCGATAAACTACAGAAAGCTAATCTGACAGTTAATTTAGAAAAGTGCAAATTCTTTAGAAGTCAACTTAAATATCTAGGCTATGTTGTTGATCATTGTGGACTTCGGACCGATCCCGAAAAAGTGGAAGCTATCCTTAATTTTCCGACACCTACTTGTCGTAAGGACTTAAAACGTTTCCTCGGGACAGCTACTTGGTACCGACGCTTTGTCCCCAATTTCAGCACCATAGCAGGTCCTTTGAATAGGTTAACTTCACAGAAAAAAGGAGGCCCACCATTTGTTTGGACCTCTGAAGCTGAAAACGCCTTTAAAACGCTAAAAGAGTGTTTGGTTTCTGCTCCTGTTCTCTCTTGCCCCGATTATGATAAACCTTTCGAAGTTCATACAGACGCGAGCAATTACGGTGTTGGTGCTATGTTGACACAGTCAATCGATGGCAAAGAACACCCGAAAGCTTATATGAGCAAGTCATTAACTGCGGCAGAGAGAAATTACAGCATAACAGAGCGAGAAACTTTAGCAGTCTTAATTGCTTTAGAACATTGGTGGTGTTACTTAGAGAATGGCAAGCCATTCACTGTCTATACAGATCATAGTGCCTTAAAGTGGTTCTTGTCTCTAAGTAATCCTACAGGTAGATTAGCGCGTTGGGGTGTTCGTTTATCTGCGTTCAACCTCAATTTTAAGCATCGTCATGGCGTAGATAATGTAATTCCAGATGCTCTCTCTCGTGCTGTCCCTGTAAGTGCCATTAGTACTTCTAATTATGTCTCTAAAACAAACGATTCTTGGTACAAGAATATTTTCGAAGGTTGTAAGAGTAACCCTAGTAACTTTCCAAATTTCTTGATAGAAAACGGAGTTCTTTATAGGTACTGTAAAAATAAACATGTACTAACATCTGACTTTTCCTGGAAAGAAGTAGTTCCATCAGAGCTACGAGTTGACATAATCAACGAAAATCACAGTGAGCCCACTGCTGGCCATTTAGGTATTACAAAAACTTATCGTCGTCTTACGTTAAAATACTACTGGCCAGGCATGTTCCAAAACGTCATAGATTTTGTCAGCACTTGTAATAAATGTTTATCGTATAAAGCTCAGAATCATCAGACTTTAGGTAAAATGGGTCGTCCTAAACAATGTTCCCGTCCATTCCAAATGATCTCCATAGATCTCATGGGCCCTCTGCCTATCAGCAGGAAACAGAATAGTTACATTCTCGTAGTTACCTGTTGCTTCTCGAAATATTGTTTGATCTTTCCCATTAGACGAGCCACCTCTGATGTAGTGATAAAATATTTGGAAGATTCAGTTTTTCTCATACATGGCGTACCACAAACCATATTTATGGATAATGGTAGTCAATTCATTAGCAAGGAAATAGATAATTTTTTTAAGAAATATAAAATTCCAAATATTTTCTTTACTCCTAAATATACCCCTCAGGTGAATACTGTAGAACGTCATAATAGAACCATAATTACATGCATTTCTACTTTTGTAAATGATGATCACAGAACCTGGGACACTTTTATCCCTAAAGTCCAATTTGCCATAAATAGTTCGGTCAGTGAAGCTACTGGTTATACACCAGCATTTTTAGTCTTCGGCAGAGAACTCGTACCATGTGGATCACACTTTACAGATTTTGACCTCGGAAAAGAACTTTTGTTTCTTCCCCGTGATATCTACGCGGAGAACTTAGGTAGCTTATCTAAAATCTTTGACACGGTACAATCAAGGCTTTGGCAGGCTCACTTAAAGAATACCTCCCACTATGACCTACGTCGTAAATCGGCCGAATTCAACGTAGGTGATATCGTTATGAAAAGAACGTTTATTCTTAGCGATAAGGATAAGAGGTTTAGTAAGAAACTTGCACCTAAATTTATTAAATGTCGTGTCAAATCAAAAAAGTCACCACTTGTTTATGTTCTTGAGGATATGTCTGGAAAGGATCTGGGCACTTGGCATATGAAGGATATAAAATTATTTGGTCGTTCATCATAGTATTAATAGTAATAGTTTAGTAACGTTGCCAACCAATTTTACAAAATTTCATTTCTTCTAAATGAAATTACAGCAATTTCTTTCGTTCCATTTTTTAAGTAAAAAATAAACAAAAGAATTGCACTTATCGTAAATAGGTAGGTAATGTTCCTTTAATTGTTTGTTATTTTTATTTAGCAACAAACATATATTTTAAATTAAATACTTCTTGTAAATTCATTTCATCTAAATGATACTTTAAAACAATTTAATTTTAGCATTTAACATTGATTCATATTTAATCACATTAAAGTAAAATGTTAAACTTGAATATTAATTAAAGTCGGACTTTTGCTCATGGGTGTACTTGAAAGCGCATTCCAATGTCAAACGCCAGTCGAGAAGTTTTATTCACTCGATAAGTACCTATGTTCCGCGCTCATTCCAATAACAATTACGAAAGTAATTTTAAAGTATTCTGTGTTTGTTGTGCTATTTTTTATCGTTAACTATGCCTGTTCTTTTCTAGACTATCGCTCGATAACAATGCATACATTCAGTGTAGTGATATAGTGCAACTTTTCTTACGTAAACAATTTGTGTAAATGTTGTTTATTGATAGACATTATTATGTTTCATCGTAATCTACCTTCTTACCTAGCCTCAAAAAGTCTAAAGGTATGTTATTACGACATTTTAGTATTATTCTTGTGAGACATTTTTTCTCAATAACTTTTTAACCTTTTTTTGTTGATGCACATTTTTTGCACATTCATTCGCATTACCTACATAATGAAAACTTAGCATTTTCTTGCATAACATTTTTAAGTAAGAAACATATGAAAGTTTTTGTTCTTTTCAAGTAGTATTTAACAGGATAGGTAAATACCTAAGTATAATCTTATAGTATCATAGACCTTAGGTAAAGGAAACAATTTTTTTCTTCTCAATTAAATTTTTTATTATAATTTTTTTTACATAATTTTTTTTTAAAGAATTTTATTACCAAAGGGAATAAAATCCTCGGTACGTCAGCGGGATATGTAACGTAAAGTTACAGATTTGAAATTTGGCGCGCGAGATTCAATACAAATTCAAATATTGCCGCGCAAAACTTGTTTACATACACTCACACATCCGTAGAACAAAGGAAATTCTCCTCATTGGCTGACGGATAGTCTTAGTAAATGGATTTCGCTAAATTACGCCACCAAATAAGGTAATGTTGAAAATCGACCAATGGCACAATAACAAATAATCACGCCATGTCGATCATGTAGTAAATATCAATTATGTATTGCCCCCGTACGAATCTGGAAGGGAGGCTGCTTAAAAAGGCTCGCCCGGTCAAACGGAGCCTCATTCTGAAAATATCATCGCTCGTGATACACTCGTTATAGTGTCAAGCTACTAAATATCTATAGAAGGCAGTTATAATGCCGGATTAAAATTAGAACGATGTCCTAAAACATCGTAGTATAATTTATTAGTGTTTCAATCCCCTACTTGGGTAAGTGTGCACAAATATTTAAACAGCTGTTAGGATGTAATTTCATTTCAATTGTGTGTATTTCTCTCTTCTAGGTTTGTCTTTAGAGAACCTGTGTTTTCCTTCACAAGACCTAGCTTTAATTATTTGCAATTGCGCTAATCATTTATCCGTGTACATAACCTACCCGCATTAGCGCTTGCATTTCAATTTATAGACTTAGCCTACGCTTCACGCTAGCCTGATCTTTATTTCTTCTATATCATTGTAAGAATACTAGGTACCTACTTACCTACTTACTTTCTTCATCTTGTAAACTCCGTCCTGCTTGGCCACCACCACTCACTACTTCATTACGGCTTCCCTGTAGTAAGCATTATCATCGTCAGTGGTGGCCAAGCACATGAAAATGGAGTACATCATATTTCAACCTGGACATGCTCATTCCAGGGAACGAGAACCAGATCCAGTTTGTAACCAGAGCGGCGCCAGCACCTCTCCGGGACCAGCCAGGTCGCCCGTACGAGCCCATTCCGCCGACGTGGACGTTCTTCCCCTCGGCGGACCTTGAAGCCGTCGCCTGCGACCTGGACCCCGTGCTATAGCTGCCCCTCATCAAGCACTCCGCTGCTACAGGGAAGTGCCGTTCTCGGTGCAAAGTGATAATTAGGCGGGCCATAGAACCTACGATCCTAGATTAAAGATCTCGTGATTTAATAAATTTATGTTAACCTCGTCATCGTTGTTCATATTTAAATACCTCGATAGGCGACCCTAGGTTACACAATGTCGGCTAGCCTCGCTTCGTACGTCATCTAACCTCGCTTCGTACGTCATCTAGCCTCGCTTCATACGTCAGCTAGCCTCGCTTCGTACGTCAGCTAGCCTCGCTTCGTACCCGGCGCGCCGGTTTTAGCGCCTGAGCTATGCGAATAGAATGTTATGATTTTGATTATGATGGTTAGAAAGAAAACAAACCTGTGTTGAGCAGTGCAATGTTGGCTAACATCTGCGTGTGAGTGTCGCTCGGCGCTCGCCCGTCCGACATCAGCGCAACTCGCAGCGCGCGCGGCGGCGGTAAGGGACGGCCCGATACAGATGTACGGACGGTGCGTCTGCCTGCAAACACAATGTCAACGTCAAAAGGCACTTCCTTTGGTAGAGTGCGCAGCAAACTTAATGGCGGCTGAAGTACGCGGAAAATTCGAATTTGCGCAGGTACAGTCAACGCAATAGAATACAGTAAACTTTATCTACATAGCCCGCCTAGCCCCGCCCCTCACCACCTTCACTTCCCTGCAATTGCGTTGACTGTACCTGCGCAAAGTCGAATCTGCCACGCACTTCAGCCGCCATTAAGTTTGCAGCGCACTCTAAAGTGTCCACTGGCAATAAAGCCCACATTACAACACTGCATGCAGCGTGCTAACTGCTTGTTCATTCATAAATTAATGCTCTGTCTCGCTCTTTGGCCTAAGAATTGCGTATTGTGCATCCTACTCTTACTGAGGCTAACTGCGGCTAACTTCAGTCAGTAAGCCTCGTAAGAGTAGGATGCACAATACGCAATTCTTAGGCCAAAGAGCGAGACAGAGCACTAATTTATGAATGAACAAGCAGTTAGTGCACTGAATTTAGCATGGTGTAATGTCGGCTTAAATCTTGCACAAGTAAACTTGCGCAAGCGACTTCCAACGTGTAAACGCAAGTGGACTTCTGCGTAGGTATATGCAAATAGAAAAATTCCAGTTACTGGAAACTAGTCGTCAATTGACTTCTGTAAAAAGTTGCTGAAGTTACTTGCCAGTGAACACTTTGCTTTAAGATTCACTTTGGTTAAAAACTAAGGTAGGCTGTTTCAAGTTTGTAAGTTCAACGGTTCAACTCAGTTCAAGGAATACGATTTTTTCATACAAACGTTTATACCCCCTTTCATGGTGATGAAAGGGGGTAAAAACGTTTGTTATAAGTCCTAGAAACATTAAACTTGAGAGGGCACAATCCTCAAGTTTCAAATATAGGTTGTGCGTTGTTATGCCAGTAAATCGAAACGAAACGAAAGCCTAATTATAAGTAAAACAATTAATTTGAAAATTTTTAGGAACGAAATTCGTAGGGGAAAGATCGAGATAGAGCGATGATTCCTAGTTAGTAATCCAGCAAATTGGATAGTGTAGGTACTAATCGTTACTTTAAAAAGAAGATAAAGTCATTATTTAACACACGGGAATTACTTACGTAAAAATATCGTCGATTTGGATACCGACAATGTGTGAGACGCTCGCGCTCGTAGTAACCTTGCCGCAACTCCCTCCTTACCCAGATGAAGATTCTCCGGATGAATCGAAACATTGTCGGTATCTAAATCGACGATATTTTTACGTGAGTAATTCCCGTGTGTTAAATAATGTCTAGTACAACTCACGAAAGTTTTGAAAGTGAAATAAGGAGATAAAGTGCATACCGTCTTGATAGTCTGCGGGTAGGAGACGGCGGAAGGGCGTGGCGATGGCTCCGAATGAGGGCTGCTTCAGGTTGTTACAGCTCAGATCCATCCGACGAGGCTCGTGTGGATCGCACGGAGCCACCTCTATGGCACACCATCTACAATACAGACAGCGGGCTTAAAAAGGTCGCTATAGCAAAATCACGATAGGAATTGAACTATATGCCGTCTCTATTCACTGACTGAGAGTGAAATGTGAAAGATGTGTGATCATTGGTGTGCTTAGATACTTACGGCACCAGAGACAAGTTTCTCATCTCTTCAAATCGTCTTCTAGATATCTTGACTCCGGTAAAAGTGTCATAGTAATCACCACTCACATATTTAACACATAATATAAAACACAAACACCAAACTATTGACGCCATTTTGAAAAAAAAAAACTGTTCTTTATTCCCGCCGTTCGGTTTTCAAATTCGTCTTTCAAAAATTATCCAATAATTTAAAGGAGTAGGTATTTAATCTATTTTTACGCCAAGCGTATCATTTTAAAAATTAAGACTTATTTTTGGTGATGCATAATCTCTACAAGTAATAGAGAATGGCTACCGGAACGAAAGTTAATTATTAAATTGTTTTTATTTACCTACTTCTATTAAAGTCTTATTAAAGTAGGTCCCTACCTAGCAAAAGTAAATACTGTTTTATAAAACAAGACTATGGAATTAAGATAGCGTGTTTAGCTACCGGAATTTACCAATTATTTGCTTTGAAATAAGTAATGCATCCACATTTCTGTATAATCTATTACTAGGTAAGTACAGTTATCTCCAAAAAAATCTAGTACCTAGTCCGTGATTTTTATCCTCAATATTTTTCAATTATCTTTAACCGGTGAGCTTGTATGAAAAACGTGATCCCAAACTAAAAATTAAAATTCAAATATACTTAACTTATTCAGTAAGACCACATAGGATTACTTTGAATTGTCTTATGAGTTAGGTGATTCTACTCTCTTTCGCGACCTGAACTGAATGTATAATAGTCACAACGGATTAAATTGCCATTTATTTATTTATTCAATAAGTAGGTATATAACATATTTAGCGAGATAGGTAAGTCTTGATAGGTATGGTCTTGGGCACGCTTCCGACTGGCAGTAACTTGAATTATATGAGACATATTTAGATCGTTAACAACGATCCTTAGTTTAAATAAAATTAGGTTCTGTCAATACTTCTTTTCAGAATGTGATGAAAGTCACAGAATCGATTCGCAAGTAGAAATCTGAGGTACCTACCTACTGCCTACCCTTACGGGAAAAAGGCATGGTTTTTGTAGGTGTGTCTGATGGGCTAGACTAGAACTAATACAGTTTGTATGAATACAAAGTAATTAAAATTACTTAACAATTACCTGTGAATTGGTGAAACTATCCTTGACCGAAAAATCAATCGTTATACGTTAGTAATTAAGTGATTAGTTAAGCTGCGTAGATTATAGTGTGAAGTGTATTGTTTCTATTATCTAGCCCTGAACTGACACATCGTTCCTGCGTTGAATATTGCCCTAACACTTCTTCCAACGGTTCTAGGCATTCGTGAAGTTAGCTGTTTCGATGCGCAGTGCAACTTTTTCATACAAAATTTTCTACTGCGCAGCGAAAAGCCTAGATCCATTGTGACAACTGTACTATCAGTCACCCGCGACTTTGTCTGCGTAAATTTCGTGAAAGTAGTTTTGAAATAAATTCAATAGCCTTTGTGTGACACTGGACTTTTATTTTGTGTTTAGTATTTTTGTGAACGTTTATAACATACTCTCACAAAATGTTCATGGGAAGGAGGAAGAACCTCCTTTTTTTAAGTCAGTTTAAAAAAAATGATTTTACTTATATTTCACGATTTTTATTACATTATTTTGACGTTAAATTCCACGTTTATAATGTTCCAGGAACAGGATTTTTCATATAAACGATTTTACCCCTTTTCACCAATTCACACCAAGTCAGATTAGGGCAAAGGAATAATGCAAGAACCAAACACAAGTTATAAAATAATAATTTTATTATTCAAAATATCTACACAATTTAACAGAAAAAATTAAGTTTACATTTTACTTTGTTGAGTGGCATTTACAGCATTTAAATTAAATATTTACAATTAAAAATATTAACACTGTTATTAATAAGTAGGTATCATTATTTCTCTTTAATTAGTTCGTATGAGCAAGTTGCCAACTCTGGTGACGGAGTTTTTAGGCCGCCTAGGGCTTGTTTCACTCTTCAGCGTGTCGCCGGTCGCGTCCGCGAGTTGACCATTCACAGCACAGAGAAATTAATTTTGACCATTCACAGCACAGAGAAATGTGCTGTGAATGGTTTTTAACTCTCCACCTTCCCTGAGCCTGCAACATTTGCACGTGCAGCCGCACGTGAGCACTGCGTTAACTCTTCCATACAAACTTTATAAACTTATATCACAGTTTGTTATACGGGCGGTTGCCAGGTAACGGTTGCCATCTTGCGGTTGATCTCTTCCAGCACGAGCTCGGCACGCGCGAGCTGCGCGGGGAGCAGCTCGCGCGTGCGCGAACGCGAGCGCGCGCCCGACGCGGCGCGGGGGCGAGCGGCTCGCCGTAACGCTCGGCGGCGGCGCGCGCGGGCGCCCGCTGACGACAACAATATCATAAATAATAACTGACTCTGACGACCATCTGTCTGACATTCCATTTGTCAATAAAGTAGGTACCTAAGTTTGTAAGTTTGTGATAACGTCTTAAAAATCGATGAACGCCGAACGCACGCACGAAAAAGTGTCACGTTCCGCTGGAGCCGAGCGTGCAAGCGAGAGCGCGGAACAAGCGATAGAGGCACGATCGTTCATCGATGTTTCATTAGACTTTATCACAAAAATGTATCATCCATAAACCGACTTTACAGACAACCATTTTTTTTTTTCTATATTTATTTAGGGACTATCGAGTATTATGGTAGAACTATGTCAGTATCATCTAGATGGGGGTGAAATCTTGCATCTCAAATTTCGATCACTTCCCGATTAGCTATCCGGCTGAAACTTTCAGGGTAGCTCACAACTCGATTACAATGCATTTAAAAAATTGTAGTTTTTAGCTACATTAATTCGCTTGTTTTTTTAAAATTAATTTCTAGGTTTAAAGCAGCAGAACTCACCACTTTCTTTCTCCTTTCCTTTGTAATCTTCATCGACTAGTGTGTCCCGTTTCTTTGGTGACTGAAAAAGACAAATATAAATATTCTTAAGAAAACAAAGACAAAGAATATTGTTGTACCTATCTAGAAAAAGTGTGTGTGTGTGTGTGTGTGTGTGAATATTGATGTACCTACTTAAAAAGTGTGTGTGTGTGTGTGTGTGTGTGAATATTGTTGTAGCTACTTAAAAAAAGTGTGAGTGTGTGTGTGTGAATATTGTTGTACCTACTTAAAAAAAGTGTAAAAAAGTTAAGTGAATCTTTGACAGAACAGACAGAAGGCAGGGAATTGAGTAAAAACTTTTTGTCTCGGGTCTGGGTGTTTTCTATGTATATTATGTATGTATTTACAAAAAAAATGTATTTAAGTAATATATCAGTCATGTGGTTCCCATAACACAAGCTCTGCTTAGCTTGGGGCTACATGATGTTGTGTGAAAATGTCCAGCATTATTTATTATTATTTATTTATTTATTAAAACTCTTACCCTGCGCTTGATCTGCTTCTGATAGTGCTGTGCGTCGTAGAACTGTGGTTGTGAGCGACGCACTCGGCCCGTTCGTCGCTTCGTGTCTTCTGCGGCGGGCAACGAATCCGCAGCGCGACGGGCCGCGAAGAACGTGTGCCCACACTTGCACGACTTAGAGGCCACGGCCACCTGAACCATACCAAGGAATCAAAAGGGTGTAAATAAATAAATACCTATTACCTACATAATCGTCGTGCACACTTAGAATCGGTTACCAGACTCAGTGATAAGTGCCTCCTCAGTAAACGCTTTCAAAAACAGACAGGACAAATATTTAAAGCGCACTGACAATAAATAGGATATATACGCATCAGCTCTGAGAGTGTATTACAAATAATAATCTTGATAATGAAAATTGGAAAAAATAATAAACCGAAAACAGTTTGGGTGAAAGAGGTCCCCAAAAATTCACCATTTGAATCTCATGCTTTAAAATTAATTCACCATTTGAAAGGTACATTATTGCAGATGGAGCTATGTAAAAATCCGGACGAAGTCAGGGCCGCTAGTAATAATTTCGTGATTCGTGTTTTTGGATACCACGTACCTGCAGTTCACACTTCGGACAACTCTTTGCAATCATTTTATTTCTACCCATTGTTTTGTTTTAGGTTAACGATTCCAGATGAATATTTACAGCATTTTCAGACAATTAACACAGCAACAGCAATTTATCTTCGGTTCCCAAACAAAGCAAAAACACTTATTTTCTTTCCTTCACTTCATTTTTATTATTTGCTTTGATTTTCTGAGTTTGATTGACTGACTGACGGTTTGGTTTGACGTATTTGACATTCTTGCTTGACATACCTAGGGTTGATTGATTTTCTTGAAAACTTTCGGAACTTGCCGGTTTTTTAAATCGATTCAGGCTTGCAGTGATCCTGCGGAAAATACATCACTAAAATGTTGTCTGCAGTGGCTGCGTGGTTTTTTTATGTCTAAGTTAAGTCACTGTCATCGATTAGTGACGCGAAGGTCGTGAAGTCGAAATAGAAAGTGCTTTACATTGCGTGTTGTTGTTTTCATTTTTGTATTTTAATTTTCTATTTGATTCGGCTGAGTTGTCGATATGTTATTGTAATGACTGAATTGTCGATCTTAGCAAAATACTTCAGCGATGAGAAATAGGCCGCGTAAGTCTATAAGAATCGAAGGGCTGACTTTTGACCTAACTAGCAGCCTGAATAAGTTTTTCCTGTGCGAATGTGGAAGAAGGTTTGAGAAGAAGACGGTCCTCATCCGTCATGTGCCGGGCTGCAACGGCATACGAGTGAAACACAACTGTCGTTGGTGTAACCTGACTTTCCAAAATCGTGGAAATCTCGTGCTTCATGCGAAATATATTCATGGTGATGACAGGTAATTAAAACGTACGAAAACTATAGAAAACCTAGCTTATTTATCTTGCTATACAACTAAGTAACCATAGAAAAGTTCATTTGCTTGTGTATTTACTCTATAGAATTACAATAGATTGTTGTAAACATAATGCAATAGTTAGGTACAGAAGTTAGGTCACATAGGTTGGCTAACTGGTACCTAGGTATTGATTAAGTCTCAGTTAGGTTAGGTTGTCGTAATTGCTAGTGATATAATGTTACTCAGTGGCTCACAGATTATTAAAATATCAAGATGATGTGGTTTTTAAACTAATAACTGCAAACATACCTAAAATCTTTATTAATCAAGGAAATGTCTACATAGTGGCTAGGTGTGGACCAACCAATTTGGTGTTAGATATACTTGTGTATTATTATTGTAGAAGTTCTGTAAAGAAATATAATCAGGGCTAAAAAATGAGAGTGACAAGAACAAAAACATAATACTAATAATATTTATGATTCTGCTCTATTAACTGCCTGCTAAACTTTCTATAGCTTACAAGGCTGGTACTTAGCAGTTTTTTTTAAATCTATTTTAATTTAGGGTCGAGTGTCAGTCCCATAGGGCTCTCTTAACCAAATCATTCTGCAAGCAATCTGAGTACAATAATATATTAGTTGCCATCTCAAAAACTCTTCTAAAGCCATGTATAGAAAGGTTTTTATGAGGCTATGGTAGAATTAATTTTCTCTCTTATCTTGAAAGTTATAAAAAGGTAGTAAAATGCCCACCGATACTGAAAATGTTGTAAAGTCAAATAAGATTTCTAATATGGATCCTCCAAAGACCACCAAAGTTTTAAAAAGGTACTTTGTTTGAAATTAAGTTTAAGAAGGTACTTGGTTTGAAATTAAGTTTAAGAAGGTACTTTTTTGAAATTAAGTTTTAAAAAATGTAGGTACTTTTTGTAATATTGTTTTGAAAAGGTACTTTGTTTGATATTAAATTTTAAAAAGGTACTTATATTATCCTTTGACTGCCCTTTCTTTAACTTACTAAATAATTTTTGGAGCATCTTTCGAGATTTTGATTGACTTTTTTTCTTAAATAATTTTTATTAATTTTTATTTTGGTTTATATTAAGTACATAATTTCAATCAGTGTGATGATTGAGCCAGGACAGTGGCTAGTAAACCTCTTGGAATTGGGGCTGAAATGATTTGTTTTGAGACCAAGTGTGTTTATTTTTTAAACTACATTATAATTTATTAATTTCCAGCTACCAAGTCCCAGAAAAACAGAAGAAGTTCGAATGCAACGTCTGCGATGCCAAGTATGACACAATGTGGAAGCTGAAGTACCACATAAGAGGTACTCACTTCAACCTGCTAGCCGCCACACCTCGCTGCGAGAGCAACCCTATCAACCAAGTCTGGTTCGAGAAAGTCCTCAACTCTCCGAACCTGGTCGAGATCAGGAAAACCGGACCCAACACACTTATCATGAAGAGCATGGCTCCAAACCCAAGTTTGAAGCTCAGTGACCACAACGAACCAGAGACAATTGACCTACATAGTGTTTACCCGACCGGCTGTCGAAAAACCGACACCCAGTGCAAAATATGCAAAAAGTTTTACAAAGGGAGAGATCTCAAGAAACACATTCAGGAATCACACCAAAAAGACTTTGTTAAGCACAAGTGCAACAACTGTAATATGCTGTTTAAGAGATCTTATATATATCTGAAGCATGTGTGTAATAAAGTTAATCCGCGGAATAGGAAACGGAATCTGAAGGGGGTGCAACAGTATGGAAAGGGGGGTATTGCCATCACTAATGTGGCTAGTTTATGCCCTGTGGTGGTAGACTAAGGCTGGATTCGACCTGGATTAAGTTTTTACTCGAGAGTAAACTGCTGTTTGAATGTTTTGACATTGTAAAGTTGACACCTTATAACCAGGATAATTTGTGTGCACATAATAATGTTCGGTTGCGCTTTCTAAACAATTGTATTTCGAATTATGTCAGCTAGTTACTCTGGAGTAAGGTGACTTTTGGTCGAATCCAGCCTAAGTAATAATAAAATAATAGTTATCATCAAATAATTGAGTAATAGTGATAATTAGACTGCTGCCTTAGGCTGATCGCGCACCTATCCGAATTCTCGAAGTACTGTCAGATTCGGACGATTCGACCGCGGGCAGGTGTGCGAGGTTCATACGATTTCCTATAAAGAATTCTAGAATTCGATGGCGCGGATAGGTTATTATTATTATCGATCGAGCGAGCGAAGCGAGCGAAGATCTTAGTGGTAAGTTGGGCGATTTTGCTTTGTATGTTTGTATGTTTGTATGTTTGTATGTTTGTATGTATGTTTCACGAATTGTTGTTCGCGCATAACTGTCGAACCGTTCATCCAATCTGCATGAAACTTGGTAGGTAAATAGGTTGTAGTAAGGAAATTTACGGTGGAGCATATGAGCTTAATCGATGAAGGGGTTGTGAAGATATTAGGTTCCCAAGGGGGTAATTTTTTTTAAAAGTTACACTAATATATTGAGTGGGGTGTCAAACGAAAGGGCTTATTTTGTACATTCCAAAATGGTTTTTATTTTTAATCTAGGATGTATAGTTTTTGAAATACGACCAAAGTACAAAAACTACGAAACCAGAGCTGCAAGAGCTCCCGTTTCATAGAGTTTCGATGTCTTCGTAGCTCATTGACTGGTCGGTCTTAAAAAGAGAGTGGCATCGTTGCGGTTTGGTTTGCAATGATTTTAGATGCTACTTGATTTATTTTCGTAATAAAAAAAATTTTTGATAAATAAGGTCAATGCGGGGAAGACCGGCATAGTTTTTTCAAAGTTCAGTTTGATTTATCCTATCTCAGTCACTATGCATTTTTCTGTAAAGTTAAAGATATTCATCGTTAGCAAATTTATCCAAGAATCAGAAAAAGCTATTAAACCTTTAAAACTATATACATTTAACAATAAAATCGGAGGTTTTTTAAAATTCGGGCAGTAGACGGTCTTCCCCGGCTAAATGAGGGAAGTCCGTCTAGGAGTTATTGTAGGCGACAGGAGATGTTTAGAAGAGTCTAAAGTAACTCACAGCATGTATTACATCTTAACAATGAATTTTATGTCTTCAAAAATTCGAAATAAGGTCCCAATCCAAAGATATTGCCAAAAATGTGTAAAACGGGGTAAGTCCGTCACATTTTAGGATTCAGGGGTGGTGAACATTTTGCAACATTTTCTTGAAAATAAGTCCCTACCAAAGCATGCAATTCTTTGGTAGGGACTTACTTTCAAACTAAGAACCATTAGGTTTCTTATTAAACATTCTAAAGAAACATTATTTCTATAAAAATAATGTTATTATTGTAATATAATTATTGTAAGAAAAATGCACGGTTCCTGTGGGATATGAATACTTATGATTTTTTGTGTTAATCACTATATTCTAATTTCAATTTATTAAAATTATTAAAGTAGATAGGTAGAGTACCTGAGTAAATTAAAAAAAAAATTAGTAAATTTAAAAATTTAAGCAGCACTATAACATTCTACTAGAGCAAGCAATCGCTAATTTGAAAGTAGTTTTACTAGGTTTGTGATTTTTATGTGTTTACCTATCTAATAGTAGGGACAGTCAGCGTCATCAATCGGTATCCCCCTATTGATTTTAACAAGGACCCTTTTCATTTCAACTTTGGATTTCAGTCGGATTTGCTAGTATACTTATAGATATCTAATTTCGCTCGAGTTCCTATACTAGCAAATCCGACTGAAATCCAAAGTTGAAATGAAAAGGGTCCTTGTTAAAATCAATAGGGGGATACCGATTGATGACGCTGACTGTACATAGCTAAAAACAGAAAAAAAAATTATAAGTAAGTAAAGACTTTCTAGTTATGTAGTTTAACACCTATTATGATAGTCAACGCTCTACTATATCATAATTTCTTGCAGGGCCAAACCATACAAGATAATAGAAAGAAAATAAGGAACAGTTATTACTAATTTTAAAGAAATAAAAGACACCGTTAAGGGGTCATTACAGGTCAAGGGGTCATGTGAGGTCAAAAGGTCATCAAGAGGTCATATCCAATATATTTGGAATAAAAAGGTTTACGATTTCTGATTTGAGGCAAGCCCGGCATATGCCGGCCTTGCCCCGCGTAGAGTAGACGGACTTCCCAACTTGAACTTTTGGAAGGTAGATATTTTTGGATGCGATTATCTCAGAAGATATGGCGTTCTTTTGAAATTCGATAAGAGAAATAGGAGGGGGCAATATTATTAAAAAACTCTTATCATAATTAAATCCGACAACTTCACTCTTTATATTTAAAATATTTGTTTTTGTCACCACACGTCTATCTCGATAGTCGAGTTAAAATTACACGAAAAGTTTGTGAACGTTTTTTCGCGAACTGTTGCGACATAGAAACATCTATTAGAGTTAGCTGAAACCAGATGAATTTGATTGATTTGCCAGTATAGGTAAAACATGCGTAGGGTGCATAGTTTCGTCAAAAAGCTCAGTGTACGGTCTTGCCCCGCAGACGGACTTCCCCGCATTGACCTTAATGAAAATAATTGGGGTAAAAAAAGTTAAGTAAACAAATATATTGAGTGGGGTGTCAAATGAAAGGTCTTTATTTGTACATTCCAAAATAGTTATTATTTTTATTCTAGGACGTATACTTTTAGAAATACGACGAGAATTCATAAATATGAAATAAATGAAAAATTAGACACGGCATTATGTATTGCATGCATGCTAGTATTTTTTACCATGAAGAGCTAGCGCAATAGGTATACTCGGCAGTAGTAGCACTTGAAATTATAGGGGTAGTCAGAAGAAAGTCCAAATGTAAGCCATCTACGGTGCGCGAGATCTCAGTTCGGGGCGAACTACTAGTTATTATTATTGATACACTAGCAGCTGTAGAGCTGATACGTGTACCTATATCATTATCAGTGCACTACCACAGTTAGGCAAGAAGTGTTTTCTAGGATTGCTTGTCCCAGGTGTCCTAGGTGTGCGACCTTTATACAAAGATTAAAGTTAAGTCTTGGTTTAAGAGCCAGTTCACAAATCGCGCTCGATAAAATCACCTCTCGGAGATAGAAAGTTGCCTAATTCTAACGCGCGATGTACAGCGCGCCAGTTTCGCAGTCTAAGTGCTTGTTCACGTAGGTACGCGCGGGCGCGGGAAACTAGTTAGACCGCACGTGCGTTTCGTACGTGAACACTTGGAATCACTACATATGTTTGATATTTCGTCACCGCGCCCGCCACCGCGCCCGCGAGTCAACGTGGTTGAACACTTAACCGGTTTTGGTAATTTTCATGTGATTGATTTATTTGATAGATGCATACGACTATATTTAGTCTTATTTTATACTAGCGACTCGCCCCGGCTTCGCACGGATCACATAACACATCACATTGGAAACCTCTAAAATTATTATCAGTGTTTCTCTACTATATTGTACAGTACATGTATTATACATATAAACCTTTCTCTTGATTCACTCTATCTATTAAAAAACCGCATCAAAATCCGTTGCGTAGTTTTAAAGATCTAAGCACACAGGGACAGACAGCGGGGAGCGTGTTAGTGATAGTGAAAAGCTGTTTGGTTTAAAAAAATGTAGCTAAATTAAGAATGAAGTAGGTAGTTATTTATTATTTGTATAGTAAATTATGCACTAAGTATGTACATCACATTTCAAGATATTTCTACAATTTCTTGTAAAACTTGTACCTATAATTTTGTTATAGTGTTAAATCACACTTAGGTAGGTATTGTACCTATTTACATTTGAAAATGAAAAATCTTATCAAAATTTTCAATTCCGACGGGATTCGAACCCGCAATGATACAAGCGATCCTCCTTTAGCCGGAGTGCCTTTACCAATTCGGACGCGGAACCTTTAGTCGCCAGAGTTGAAATTTTTTTCAATCCCGTCGGAATTGAAAATTTAGATAAGATTTTTCATTTTCAAACTTGTACCTATTCTAGATTATGCTTATGTACAATGATTAGAATTTTTATATGGATTGATCATTATCATGAATCATCAATCACTTTGACTTTGACTTCATCGCATCACTATAGGGTGCGGCGGGGTAATTACGAGACATCCGAAATTTCGGGTAAAAATAAGACATATCCAAAAAACCTCATTAAAGCATCTTTTATTAACCTTTGTTCAGTTTAAAATGAACCTTATACTGTAATAAATAAGTTGTGTTTTTTTGGAAATCTATACTAATAGTGTTCAAGAATTATTGAACAAAATATCTAGGATCACAAAATTTGGTGCAAAAATTTTACGTCAGCGTTGACAAACTTTGTTAATTGTCGCACGCCTATAACTCGCACGCAGACGGCTTCCCGTCCCGCAATGCTGCATGGATTGTTCTTGCGCTGGCGATTCGCCATTTTCGTCTATCTTTTGCTAGGGCACAGTGTGAACGTATTCTTTTTTCGGGAAAAAATGAGACACGTTTTCGGGAAAATATAAGACAGCTATCGTGAAAAAATAAGACAAGATCTCTAGGGAGGATTATTTCAGAAAAATGCAAAGAAGTGTTATAAAGCTAAAATTTAAGGATCTGAGGACAGCGACAACTTAACAGTGATTTACTAAACGAATAAAAAATATTTTATTCGCTACTAATATAATTTATTCGATCCAAAAAACCGAAATTGAGCCGAAATTGTTATAAAACTGTTAAATCCATAGCAAAAACTTAAAAGCACATAAATTTGATTTTGACTCAAAAAAGTATCATATTAATTAACTTAAAAATGTCTCATATTTGACCCCACTTTGATTTTTGTCCCTCACTTCTAGTTTTGTGGCTCTAATTCGTTTATTTGTTGTAATTCAGATCTCAATAATAAAGATGTATTAGTTTTACTATTAATCTAAACTAAATACTTGTTTACCAAATAATTACATTACAAAGACTTTAGAGGCTAAGCAAAGCTTTTTATGGTCTATTTCATTTTCAATTTTTTTTAATGGAAATTGAAAGATTTTTTGGACTGTCAAAGCTATTTTGTATTATTTTTACCCGTCTCTGTCTTAAAATAAAGCACGCAGTTGAATAATACGTAAACCGTAGGAATTGTATGCTGTCTTATATTTGGACTACGATGTTTCATTTTTACCCCATGGTAGCGGAAAAATATGAGACACATATTTTAGGTAAAAAGTCTAGTATTTTGAAGCTTTTTTGAGAATTTGATACTAATACAGAGTAGGTTGCATGTCAACCGATGTATTTACAAGTTCAGTATTAACAAAAACGGTTTTTAGAAGCCTCAAAATGCAAAAGTTATTGTTTTCGTCTTATAATTACCCCGCTTGACCCTACATTAACGATTAACGAAGTTAACTTTTTTATTACCTAACGGTTTAACGATTCACGTTATCTATTTGATTAACGATGTCCAGCGGGCTTAAAAGGGTCGCTAAAGCAGAATCACAAAATGAAATAATCTATACCTACCTACCCAATGCCGTCTTTTTTCACTCTCAGTCAATAAAAAGAGATGGCATACAATTCAATTCCTTTTACGATTCTGCAATAGCGACCTTTTTAAGCCCGCAGCTACGGTTAATTAGTTAACTTAGATTGCTACCAAACTTAGATAAGTTAATGAATATGTGGCAATCTAAGTTAAAGAAATGTATTGATGATTCGTATGTTTAAATTTAAATCTAGGACAGTGTGGGAAAAATCGTTCGGGATATTTGTAAATATTTTTTGGTCAAACGTTTTATCAATTTTTACTGTACCTATCTCCGAAAGTAAACTAGCGCGAACGAAATAACTTATTCAAGCCCACATTACACGACACTGCGGCGTGCTACCTGCTAAATTAGTGCTCTGTCTCGCTCTTTGGCCTAAGAATTGCGTATTATGCATCCTACTCTTACTCTGAGGCTAACTGCGGCTAACTTCAGTCAGTAGGTAAGCCTTGTAAGAGTAGGATGCACAACACGCAATTCTTAGGCCAAAGAGCGAGACAGAGCACTAATTTATGAATGAACAAGCTTCAGTACTCTGCAAGCAGTCTAATGTATAGTCGTATTGCTCATTATACGGACTAAAATCGGACTAAAATTGAAGGAACAAATGTCATTTTTCATATATTTTTAGTCCGTATAATGAGCAATACGACTATAAAGGCAGCTTCAATCCAAGCTTTCGCTTTCCTATTAGGTTTCGTTAGTGCACCAACAGAATCATCAGCAATGTTAATTCGAATATTTTTATTATATTCGATAATTCGAAAATGGCGTGTGATTATTAAAATGAAATACAATGATTGACCACAGAATATATTTTTTAATTAGGTTCTTTCCTTGAAAAATGCTTACAGATAATGTAACATTTAGAGCACGTATCTGAATATTTTCCTTATGTAGTTAGTACACTATCAATTTATCGGAGCCAACCTAGAAATCATCGCTCTGTCTCGCTCTTTGGCCTACGCATTTCGTATGTGCATCCTACTTTTTTCTTCCTACATTTGACTGAAGTTGGCAACAGTTAAGACGATTAATGTAGGATGCACAATACGAAATGCGTAGGCCAAAGAGCGGTGATTCCCAGGTAAATCGAATAGTGTAATAACTACTTTAGCTAATCATAACAACCACCAAAAACCGCCAGACTTGATTTCTACTTATTAGATCGCTGAGTATATCCAAAAACTTTGTAAATATTATTCTTCAGTACGCCCTCCTCGTCGCTATAACTCGACACTTCATTTATAACATTTCTTATTTTGATCTTGTTCCTTCTTTCATCAAACTTTCTATCGCCATGTCTTATTGCATCTTCAAGATTGGATTTTAAATCTTTCTCATCACTTGAAAGAGAATCTTCTTCCATTTTTTCGCGTTTTATCTCATCAATTCGTTTATGTGGTCTAGTCTTAAGTTTATATTTGGACAAATACTTAGATATTTCTGTTTTATTTATTTTTGCGGTTTCAGATTTATTACGATCTTTTATATGTGGCTTCCCGCCATTTTGATCATCGACAATAGTTCGAGTATCTATGACATGAAATCTTGTCTGTGTTTTTCGCGGTTTTTTCTCTGACACTTTCCTTTTTAACGTTTCTTTTTTTCTAATGATGTCTTTATCGAATTGTTCCGATTTATTATTTAGTAAAAATTGCCTTTTAAATACTTCACCGAACATAGCTTTATTATCTTTGTTTGTTTGTTCTTTAGCTTTTTTGTATTTGCGTCGATAGTTTTCATAAAGATCGGGATGCTTATTTTTTAAGTGATCTTCAATTATGCGCTTCACATTCCTTTTAGAATGTAAAGTTTTATGTTTGATTTTGTCCAGTGTGAAATCTCTGTCTGAAAAAAAAAGTTTTCTTATTGGGTGGACCAGCAGTGCGATTCAGACTTCCGAAAATGCATCTACTTACGAGAGGTATTCAGATCAGAGGCTAGGAGAGGAATTTTTATTTTTTACGTAGGTACCTATAGTTCGCGTCACGTAAAAATGACGCTGGAAGAAAGTGGAAGGGGTATGTTTTAGGGGCGAACTATACCTACCTACTCTTAAGTTTTATATAATTAGGTAGGATTGTACCCGTTTCAACAGATATTCCTTGTATTTTCAGACGTTTTATTTTCTTCATTAAATCTCTTTCATCGATTTTACTCGCACCACCTATTTCTTTGTTTTCTAATTTCCCCGTCACCAATGTATTTTTGTTACGATATCTGTTTGTTGCAGCTTTGTGAGTGACGTCTTTTCGTTTTGTTTTATCTATTGATGTTTTAGCAGTCCATTGGTTTTGTTTAGTTCTTGTTCTGAAATGTGTGAGAGTATTTTTTTTTTGAGATCAAAAACTTCAGCCTGAAATTTTCTTTTACGTGTCAGTCAATCATCATTTCATCATCATCATCATCATCATCATCATCATCCACAGCCCGACTTCACTGCTGGGTATAGGCCTCCCTTAGTTTGTGCCATTCGTCACGATCCTGCGCCAGTCCAATCCATCTTTTGCCCGCGACTTTGTCGATGTCGTCTGCCCATCTAATCTTGCCGCCGCCGGACGACCAACATATTTTCTGTACCCTTGTCTCGGTCACCACTCAATATGGCTTTATCATCAATTCATAGGAAAGTTTTTTTATCTGCCCGCGACCATGTTCTATCGTAACAGGTTATAAATATTGTAATTAGTTATTTGTGCAACAAGAGAGCAAAGTTGATTTTTGCTTCGAGTGCTGATTTTGAATCCCGAGCAAACGAGCAAAAAGGTCTCCTTGAAATGAGAGCGACAGAGCTAGGTACTTCGTGCTCGCTCTAATCATATCTCTGTCTCGTCGGAGCGTGTGAACGCCGCATTAAGATAGGTAATAATTTCCGTACCCAAAGCGTGGAATGTGTCCGGCTCGCTGCGCTCGCTCATAGTTCCGTCTGTCAGGGTATCTGTCCCCTATAGCGTTGTTTAGCTTGTAAAGGATCGAATTGAGTCGGTCCGTGCCTTTCAGCCGGATAAAAGGCTGTAGCACAACGTCGATTACCCTTCTCATTACCTTTGAATAATAAACATGTGACATTCTCACAAATAGGATAGGATTAAAAAAAACTAAATAACGTAAACAGTACCTAGAATCCACGTAGGGGTAGGCATGAGTAGGTACAGGTACTAACAAATACCTACTAATTATTTTTTTCAATGTCTGGACGACCGAGCTCTGCTCTGGTGAAAATTAAAAAAAATCTTACTCGAAAAAAAAACAAAAAAATAGACAAAATTAAAAAAAAAACATACATCCTTTCAATGGATGGGAATCGATCTCGCAGCCTTTGGCATTGCAGGCCAGCACTATGACCGTTACCTAGATATAGATTAACATACTTAGATAAAATAGAAAAGACAGGATACTAAAATGTAAATTAACTAACCTTTCGCGACGTGATGTTATTCTCAGGATAGCCTTCCATATCGACGAGCGAAGCGAACAGGTCCTCTCCTTCTTTCATATTGTACAATGAGTCCAGAATATCCAGGATTCCGTTATGGACCAGTGAGCGGTCTGACAGCGCTGTGTAGGCCTCCGTCATGTGGCCTAGTGCGTCCAACATAAGAGTGTGAGCATCAATACTTCTTTATCGAAACTTTAATAAAGATTATAATGTTTATAATAGATGATAAAAAGATCTGAGAGAATATCTACCTTGCCTTGGGATAGATACCTACCTATAATCGTAATAATCATTTCTTTTTTTTTCATATTCTTAGTAAAACATGCTAAAAAAAGCTCTAAGGGCATCTCACTCTGCGCGATCTCTGGCGGCATGCGGGCGAGAATACTTGTGATGCGCAACAACGCTGGCTCCAGAGGGATTCCCAGGAAGCGAAGCGAGCCCTCTCGCTCCATACTGCAACCGAGTATTCAAGGTTAAAAATCGTTTAGTAGGACCATGGACCTATTTTGTCCATGGTAGGACCTCGTCTGTGTTCATAATTCCTCACCTACATTTAAAAAAAAACTGGTGGTCTGTAGATAAATTCGGTTTAAGGACTATAATTTTACGTGTTAACGTCATAGAAAAATTGCATACTTTTATGAACTGCCGAACGCTTAGGCCGATCGTGCCTCTCTGCTCTGCTTGCATGCTGGGCTCAGGCGGAACGTGACACTTTCGCGCGTGCAGCCCGGCGTTCATCGATAAGGCGTTAACACGCCAAAAATATGATTCCAAATTTTCAGCCTCCCAGAATTTATTACCTAATACCTACTTACAATGATTTTTTGTACGACTCCGACAGATCCCTAGGTACCTACTAAGTTATACCTACTGACTTACCTACTCAAAGAAGTTTAAACTGACTTACTCTGAGTTGATGAAATCGGTGGCTGCAAAGAGGTACCCCGCTTGTTCTGTCTCCATCGTGGCGATAATCTCCAGCATCTTCTTGGCGAATGTGCTGAAGAAACCGTTTTTGGAGTCGGCCATGTCTTTCTTCATACTAACTATGAGAGGGTTTTCGGTAGTTGTGGATGGTGAGACTATGCCTGATGATCGAAGAAAGGTCATCAAAATAAAGCTAGACCAAATGTCTGGGCCCCTACTCTCAAAACAAAAAACGATATGTTGGTCAAATGTTCCGAATTTAGTTTCCACCTACATAAGTTGTAAGAGAGGATAGAAGGAACAGAACAGAATCACTACAGCTCCACTGTACCGACGATACTGGGGGTAATTATTTTTACCCGCGGTACCACCACAGTGCTGGAACACGGATTACCACTGACCATACCCAAATTGTGTTAATCGATCGAGCGAGCGAAGCGAGCGAAGATCTTAGTGGTAAGTTGGGCGATTTTGCTTTGTATGTTTGTATGTTTGTATGTTTCACGAATTGTTGTTCGAGCATAACTGTCGAACCGTTCATCCAATCTGCATGAAACTTGGTAGGTCAATAGGTTGTGGTTAGGAAATTTACGGTGGAGCATATGAGCTTAATCGATGAAGGGGTTGTGAAGATATTGGGTTCCCAAGGGGGTAAAAAATTATGAAAGTTACACAAATATATTGAGTGGGGTGTCATACGAAAGGGCTTATTTTGTACATTCCAAAATGGTTTGTATTTTTAATCTAGGATGGATAGTTTTTGAAATACGACCAAAGACCAAAAACTACGAAACCAGAGCTGCAAGAGCTCCCGTTTCATAGAGTTTCAATGTCTTCGTAGCTCATTGACTGGTCGGTCTTAAAAAGAGAGTGGCATCGTTGCGGTTTGGTTTGCAATGATTTTAGATGCTACTTGATTTATTTTCATGATAAAAAATTTTTTGATAAAAAATGAAAATAATTGGGGTAAAAAAAGTTAAGTAAACAAATATATTGAGTGCGGTGTCAAATGAAAGGTCTTTATTTGCACATTCTAAAATAGTTATTATTTTTATTCTAGGACGTATACTTTTAAAAATACGACGAGAATTCATAAATATGAAATAAATGAAAAATTAGACACGACATTATGTATTGCATGCATGCTAGTATTTTTTACCATGAAGAGCTAGCGCAATAGGCATACCCGGCAGTAGTAGCACTTGAAATTATAGGGGTAGTCAGAAGAAAGTCCAAATGTTGGCCATCTACGGTGCGCGAGATCTCAGCTCGGGGCGAACTACTAGTTTATTTGTTTACCCATAAGCACGCTGGTGGCAGCCTCATCGACCGTATCAGGTTTGCCGGCAATATAACTAGCCATTGCGTCGTAGTCCGGGCGCTCTAACAGATCACTGTACTCTGGTAACTGCCTGCCCAGCGCCATGTGAGTGGTCACTTCTGTGGGGGCTACAGTAGTTGATGTCGTTGTTGTCTTAACTACTGAAAAGAACGAAGAACATAACTATTTTTAAACGACTTCAAAAAAAGGAGGAGGAAACTGAACTTACTGATATATTTTTTATGAGACTTCGGCGTCGGTTTGGTTGTTCTTCCATCAATTACCTAAAAACAGTTAATAAAATGATAATCAACCCATTTCCTGCCCATCCACCACGTGCTCTCTGGAAGATTATTTTCTTGTCACTGTAATATAACATTTCTGATTTGTGTTGTATTTAATGCATGTATCGTAGTAACCAGAAAACCCTTTTTTCTATTCTATAAGACAGCGCCGACGCCATAATAGTTATCGTAATGTTTAACAGGCCACTTCTTACCGCAGACGTGTCATCAACATCGGAGTATGTTGTCACGCCATAGCCCGTTGCCATTGCCATATTATCCATGTAAGATGGTCCAGTGTCCAAGTTATTCTTCCCAGTGCCCAAATCCGCCTGCCCAGGGCCCAAACTCATGCCCAAATCTTCTGGCCCAGTGTTCAAGTCATTTGACGTAGTACCCAATTCCGTCTGCTCTATGCCCAAATCTTTCGGCCCAGTGTCTAAATCAGTTGATCCAGTGTCCATATCTGTGGCATCAGTGACCATGTCTTCAGTCCCGCCCACTGGCCCGGTCCAAACCTTTGAAAACATTTATTACAAGCTGTGCCCGGCGATTTCACTCGCCACTTAATTTAGACTTGAATAGCCTAGGTATACCTTTCTCAAAAAATTTGCTAAGTATAAAATGCAAAAAGAATGATTAAAATCCAACTGGTTGTTTCAGAGATTAGCGCGTTCAGTCTAACAAACAAATCCATAAATTATTTGGAAATTCAAAATAAGTTCAAACATTTTTGGCATTACAGTGGCGTGTGTCGACTTGGACCATACCGGTTCGGTCGGATGCCATTTGGGTTCCGGGGCGCGCCAGGATTTTTGCAAGTTTATGGTGATAATTTTTAGAAGCTTTTATTTAACTTCAAATGTGTGTATGTATGTTATGTTATGTATGCATTAAGTATGTATGTTTGTTCTGAAACTTGGAAGTTAAATTTGACCCACTTCCCAGTGTCCGATAGAGCTGAGGCACACATAAAGACGGATGGACGTATCGGTCTATGGAAGTGCCGGATTAGTGAGATTCTACTTATGTATTGAAAAGTTATTTCTTGCAATACATTAGTGTGGGCTATACCAGTTCAGTTGTATGCCATGTGGTTTCTGGTCTGCGCCGTGTTGTGGTAGTGGGAGAGGTCGTGGTTCTCATCTCGTATGTGAACTCACGCGTCACGAATGTACTGTTTCTTTCCACCTGCAACGGTTTATAATACTTTTATTAATCTTGTTTATTGTAGGTAGGTACTTCGTTCATTGCTTACTTTGACTAGTTAGGTAGGCTATGTAGGACGCAATTTTGGTCAAGCCCACATTACACGACACTGCATGCAGCGTGCTAACTGCTAAATTAGTGCTCTGTCTCGTTCTTTGGCCTAAGAATTGCGTATTGTGCATCCTACTCTTACTCAGGCTAACAGCGGCTAACTTCAGTCAGTAAGCCTCGTAAGAGTAGGATGCACAATACGCAATTCTTAGGCCAAAGAGCGAGACAGAGCACTAATTTATGAATGAACAAGCATTAGCTAGCACGCTGCATGCAGTGTCGTGTTGGGCATCACTTTGACGAGCCTCACTTTGTACATAGGTAGAGTGCGCCGCAAACTTTATGGCGGCTGAAGTACGCGGCAGATTGGACTTTGCGCAGGTACAGTCAACACAATCGCGGGGGGTGAAGACGGTGAAGGGCGGGGCTAGGCGGGCTATGTAGATAAAGTTTACTCTATTCTATTGCGTTGACTGTATCTGCGCAAAGTCGAATCTGCCGTGCACTTCAGCCGCCATAAAGTTTGCGGCGCACTCTACCTACCTATCATACCAGTATCTAGATCATACTTCGTACCTTGGTTCGATTGACGAGCATAAACAACCACATGGTGACGAGCTCGTGAAGCTCGGGCTTGTCCTCGCCAAAAAGTTTCTGTGTCTGCTCCGATATCTTGAACCAAAATTTATCTTTCATAATAACAAATCACATTTTACCACATTTTTATTTCTGAATCCTGATGACGCCTAAAGCCACCGCCCCATAGCTAAACGAATTTTTCGCTTTGCGTGGAAAACGTGAAAGACGTGCCCGTCGAAGTGTAGAAACGGTCACTTGAAACTTTCAGGGTAGGTACCTACCTATAGCTCACAACTCGATGACATTGAAAAAAAAAAAACGCTTTGCTTGTTTCAACTTAGGTACTTACCTACCCATAGAAATCATTTTATTTACCTCGGCGATGTTTCCCTTCAACGTTTAGTTAGAGCTCGTTTATTAAATTTTTCAAAACGAAAAATCATTTAGCGGCTAGGATTAGAGCCCACGACCTCCGGATCGAAAGTCGAGGTACTCTCCCACTCGGCCAACACGGCTCATTAAAAGCTTGTAAAATACCGTTTCATTAAGTTTCTGAGGATCCATAAAGAGTTCCATGGCGTCATTCGGAGCCAGCGTGAAGTTGCCCTCCGGCACGAGAAACTTCACCAGCACTGTGGAGGCGGTCGTTGGCTCTGTGCTCTCCGTTGTGAAGCTAAAAGTGAATAAGTAACATTTTTCATTCAATTTTTAGCTGTTGTTTAGTAACGTGGACGTAGGTATCTACTATAGATACCTAACCTACTTACCTATGACCTACGATAGCATAGACTACCTACCTACCTGTATCGCGTTTATTTTACTACTGTATCGCTTTTATTTTGCTACTGTATCGTGTTTATTTTGCGACTGTAGGTACCTATAGCGTTTATATTGCATCGCATAGACTGCATCGCTGCAAAAAGACGCCATGAGCGACTTCCCTAAAGCGTAATTCATTGTTTTATTACCTGACTAGGTACCAACCCCCAGAAAGGAGGACAAAGATAAGTACTTAATAATGTTTCATCACTGTTGGACAAAAAAGTGGGCCCTAAACTCTAAAGCTGTGCGTTCACTCGGTTCACTGCGTCTCGGTCGGTCGGTATCGAAGCGTAGGTATTCAGCGTTAGTGATTGTGATTACAAAATGCCGATAGAGCGGTCCACTGCTTTCGAATTTGTTCTCGGCATTGGCAATACACAACACTTCAGACTCGAACTCAAAGCGATCGGCGTCCTGATTACGTAAGACTTTGCAATAGCAATGCGACAGCAATCAATACATGACCGGTCGAAAAATACTAAAAATCGTATCACGGAAGCCATTCGCACTTCGTTTTCCGAGGCACACCAACCAATGACCGACCACCTCGTACAGTACCTACACCAGTGTGCCGCGGCACGCCCTTTGCGGGAACACTGTTCTAGAGAACTAACTTGTTCCACCAAGCCTTGGCGGTGGTCTCGGTGTAGCTTTCCCACCAGTGGGTCACGGGATGGGTGGCCCTCGAACTTCTTTCGTGGGAGAAGTAGTCCAACCATGGTGGACGATGAACGTCTGAAAACAAATATTTTCAGAGTTTCTTGTTTGTCTGTCTGTCGCTCCGGGTGGAATCTTGCAACTCTTTCGAGCACTTCCCGATTAGCTATCCGCCGGAAACTTTCAGAGTAGCTCATCATAATCATCATCATCCATAGCCCATAGGTACCCAACCCACTGCTGGGTGTAGGCCTCCCTTTGGCGTTTCGATGCGCAGTGCAAACTTTTCATACAAAATTTTCTACTGCGCAGCGAAAAACCTAACTTCACGAATGCCTAGATCCGTTGGCCCAACTGTAGGTAAACGTCACAATCCGGTCCTGCGCTATGCCAATCCAGGAATTGTCCGCGACTTGTCTAATGTCGTCGACACATCGCGCCATCGGACGAACACATCTTTGGCCGGTCCTCGGCCACCATTCGGTCAAAACTTTGCTCACTCTCTAATAATAGTCCGCTATTAGATAATAATATGTAGGTATTTACTTACCATTTTCTCTTATCGTAGCAGATGTTTCCAAGGCAAACAGAATTATGATAAAAAACATTTTCAAAACATCATTCTATTTCCAAATACTTACCTACCTATATTTTACTAGGAACCTACCTACATATCTACCTACGACTACCTAGGTTTGAAATACCAACCAATACAAACAGTTTGCTTTCGACGTAGCTAGGTAGGTATCTACATAGGTACCTACCTAGATAAGGTAGGTAGTAACTTATTGCTTATTTTATTTTCGAAGTTTTAGTATTTTTCGAACCATAAAAATTTTATCCATCATTCTATAAAAATGAGAGCGTTTCGTTTGTTGATTTTGCTCAAATTCATAGGTTCGTTTTATTAAAATATTTATTCTTTACTATTATTAGGTAGGTACTTGCTTACTACCTACTTAGGTAAGTATTTAATTTTGCTCCTCAGAAATAGGTACAGTGCCACAAGTATAACTTGGCGCGGCTGAGCGCCACTGTGTTCAAAAAATATAATTAATTGTACAGAAAATACCACGAAATTTGGGAAAATATGTAAGAAATATTTAATCATTTGCGTATTTGTATAAGATAGTTTAATGATATTTCGCATCATATTACCTACTCTTTTTCCGTTTTTCCGTTTTAGTTCCTCAAATCGCCACCGCCAACTTATACTTGTGGCACTGTAAGTACTTACCTACCTTAATAAAATAAAAGTGTTAGGTAGGTATCCGAAGATTCCGAAGCAATGTATTAGGTAGGTACCTACTACCCAGTGTTGCCAACCCGAATTGTTGAAAATTGGTAGATGAGGGGCCAAAAGTAGGTAGAAGTTGGTAGAACGTAAAATGAAAAATTGGTAGTTCTACCTCCCTAATTCGGAGGATTTTTCAAGAATAAAAACTAGTCCTTATTTTAATTACATACAAATATCAATAAAAACAAATATCAAATGTATGAGCTAGGTTGCCCGCTTTTTGATAAAAATCTTTAAAGTACAACAATCCCTAGCTAGTGTCTAGGTACTCTAATGCCTTAGATGTAAATTTTTTACTTGCGTATACACAGTAGTATTTAAAGTTTTAAATCCAAACACAACGCATGCAACCAAAACTCTGCAACAAGGAAAATCTCTTTTCTCCTTCTTTTTATTGATGACAACTTGACAACCCTCTGACTGGGCAGGTTGCAGGCAGGCTAAACCAAGGAATTTTTATACTAACGTAACTGGAACGCGCACTGATACAGAAAACGCGGTCCGCTTGAAATAAAACTTGGGCGGTGTGTCTCTTTCTTTTTGCAACTGTATGAAAGAGACAAAGCACCCAAGAAAGCCTCTCAACAAGACCAACAATCCTTATAACCAAGATTAAATGATAATAGATAGTTGTGTAGTCGTGATAAGGTTCAAAATCCTTTGTACATTAAATGTCAGTCAGCATTCTACTATGTATGAAATTTCTTTGGGCTAAACATTACCATAAATAGGACCGTACCGCACTGACATTTCACATGAAACTTGAAAGAAACGTTCATCAATGTGGTTTCTTAGGATTTAGAAAAGTAGGTAGATTCAAGGCTTGAGGTGGTAGATAGGTAGACTCGAGGCAAAGTTGGTAGATCTACCTACAAGTTGGTAGATATGGCAACGCTGCTACTACCTAACCTACCTACTTGTATTCAGTTCAGTCACGTTCAGTTCCGTTGGTACAGAAGAGCATTAGGTAGGTACTTACCTACTTAAATAAATAAAAAATAATATTATGGTTTTTAGTTTTCATTTGGGTGATATTTTTGTTTTTGGGACGTGTTCAAAATCTAAGAGAACAGATTATTTAAGTAGGTAGGTACCTACCTACTTAATTTAATTTTTTTTAAATTATTACATTAAGTTTGTATTTCAGTGAATATAGAAGCAACGAAACCAAGAAGTGTCAACCTAGCTCTGGAGACAGTGCTAGAATTTGACCAAAATAACAAAACAGAAGATCTTAAGTTCATAAACAGCGTGCAAAAGTTTTTAGATAAAGTCAAAAACGTCATATGGACCAATTCCACCTCAGACAACAAAAACATCAAGTTCATTGACTTCGTCAAATCGGTGATACATATCCTCAAAAGTTTTGATGACGATGACCTAGAAGAAGTTTTTACTGTATTTGACGATGAGATAAGAGAATATCATTATAGAGGATGCAAATTCTATGAGCTACTTGAAGATCAAAACGTGAGAAGATTTGTAACGAATAAATTAGAAGATGTCAAAGATAAGCCTGCTGAAACACTTAGACAGAATCTAGACAGTGCTATTCGAATTATAGAAGATGCTAAATTTAGTGGACCTCGTGCTGAATTTCTCGACTACGTAAACTCATTATACAGAGAAGATTCTGCCGATAAACTCCAAGAGTTTCTTAATAACCTACAAACTTATAGCACTAAAACTAAACGAGCTAACCTAAATCTTATCAAAGTAGTACAAGATGGTATAAGATCAGTTATTTTTGACCATTATTCTAGACTCAACGAAAACGCGAGGCGAAATTTAAAGATTAAACTAGAAACTAGCTGGAGAAACCTGAAACATCCAGATATAGATGAACGAAATATCTGGACAGTTCAATATACAAACAGCTATTTTGACTCGATGGAATACAGAAACACAAATAATAAAACTAGAGATATCAAGAAATTAACTACACAACCTTTTGTTAGCACACCGATCACAAAAGACGATTCTGAATCGGAAGATAATGAGAAAAATAGATTGTCGACTACAAGATACAGTTATAAAAAAAGTAATAAAACATACAATGCTAAAGAAGTTTACTTCAACAAAGAGGCATTCAGCAAATTCTACAATAACGATAATGACTTTGAAAATGAAGTAGCTACGTCTGAAACACAAGATCTTGTGTCTTCCGAATCACACTCTGATGAAATACCGACTACTACAAATTCTAAGCAACGCAAAAACAAAAACAAGACGAAACAAAAAACAACAAAAGAATATGTAATACCAAAAACATATAGACAAACACAGAAAAAAATATCGACTTTCATCACACTTTATCCTGAAGGTATGACTGCTGATCTTCAAAGGCGATTTAAGATTAAACCTGCAACTAATAAAGCTAGGCTCTTTACATTATGGGAAGAGAAAATGAAACCTAAGAATGTTAAGAAAGATAAGAAGCTTCAACGATCGAAGAGTAAGACAAATTTGAGAACCGGAGTTGACAAGCCAAAGGCTATAGCAGACACTGATACGATCATCAATGTCAAGAGAGCTGTATTAACTTCTTTATCTTCTGAAGACAAAAGTACTAAACATAAGAACGAAAGGAACAGGTAAATATTTTAAGTACCTACCTACTAATACCGTACTCTTCCTGGTGTAAGTAAGACAATTTAGAACCGAACTGAACGTTAAAACCACCGGAGCTGACGAACGACTCATAAGCCGGGACCGACAATTTATCGTGCCCTCCCGAAGCACGGAAGCGCTCAGCTGTTAATGCCACTAGTGGTCACCCAAAGATCTCTAGATGTCTATTAGGTACCTATACATAAGGATAAAGTAGTACAGAGAGCATGTTTACTTTTTACAGGAAAACATCACCCACAAAAAAGCACCAGACACAAACTACTCAAGGCCAATACAAACCAACAACTCGAAAGAAATTCCGAAAGAGTTTAGCAGAACTTACTTCAATCGAAGATGTCTCCGGTATATCTATAGAGAGCTTTGAAATCAGAAGAAGATCACTATTGAATAAACAAAACACAGAGAACGAGATAAAAGACAATGTTTTAGGACGTATAAATCAACTAGAGAAACAGATGCAAGAAGTTAAGATAAAAATTGACACAAAACTGACAAATAATGCTTCAAAAGTTACATTTGCACCACTAGAGTTTTGGATAGATACCACTGCGACAGCGGATAAAGTAAATACAACTGCTATCAATAATATAACTGCAGAAACTACAAAACAATCTACGAAACATGTTACTTTCGAAACAACCACAACGATAAATAAAGATTCAAATAAAAGCATAGAAATAACAACAAAAAAAGAAAATATACTAACGCAAACAACTAAGATCACAGAGAATGTTGAAGATATTAAGAATACAAGTGTTCCTGAGCAAAATCAACAGATTTTAGACCTGCCTGATGAAGCTAACGACTTTGGTAACGACGAGGACAATGTTATTGATGATATAATGAAGAAATATACATTTAACGTGACACCAACCGCAGATAAACCTTTCAACTTTGACAAGTTTTTAAAAGAAACGAAGACAGAAAATAATAAAGAAAATAAAGATAGTAAAGTAAAAGAAATCATTAAAAATTATAAAAATATTTTTGAAGAGAAACCTATAACGGGAAGAAGTGACACGAATGTACCCATAGAAGCATACCACGATCTGAACGCTGTTCTTGATTTGGGAGAAGACTATTAATTTACTACTTACTTAGGTAGGTACTATAATTAATAGTAGGTACCAAGGTAAATAGTAGGTAATCATCTCGAGCGAGCAAAGATCATTACCTGACCTGTAATTGGCACATGTATTAGTTTAGTTCCTATCCCTGCTATCTAGTTTTAGAAAAAGTTTGATACATAGTGCTCTGTTGTGCGATCCTTTTTAATCTATACATATAATAAGAATGAAGTCTAAGAACAAACTTATAAGTATTCAATTAAGTGATGTCAGTTTTTGATCCATATAACCTTTTCACGTCCAAAAATGTCATAAGCGCGATCTACGTTGACCTTGAACGCAAACACTTCATAGTAACTGTTGGTAATCTGTGACTTTGAAATTTTCGTTTCTCTGTGTGTTTGAGCACTAAGATCTCTGAAACTACTGAACTGATTTGGTTGCAGTTTTCATTGTTGTATTATGGTAAGCCGGGATTAAAAGATAGGGGTTGTTTTATCAAAATCCGTTCACAAATAAAAAAGATATATCTATTTAAAGAATTCTACTGTGACTTTAGTTTCTCTGTGTGTTTATTGCTGCTAATCTCAAAAACGGCTCTACTGAATTGGATGTAGTTTTGACTGTTGTATTATGGTAAGTTGGGATTAAAAAATAGAAGTTTTTTTTATCAAAATCCGTTCACAAATAAAAAAGATATGTACATTTAAAGAATTCAATCTAAATTTCTAAACACTTTGTTTTCTAAAGAAAAGATTACGATAAAATTTGGCATGGATATAGATTATATCCCAGGAAAGGACGTAGGCTACTTTTTTTCATATGTTATCATGGTTGAGATAAAAAAATAAGGGTTGAAAGTTTGTATGGGGAACAAAATGTTGGGATGGGTGACCGTCTGACCTCCTCTTTTTGCACTCATGGAAATTTTTAAACATTTTTTTATTACCTACGAATTTCAAAATTACTTAATGATAATTACTTAAATTGGTTTTAGGTAGGTGATGACCATGAAGTAGTAGTTGTAAATAGGTAAAATGGGTAAGTAGAAAGCACGCCTAAGCTATTTCTACGGAACAGAGATAGCTTCTTGCGATTTGCTATTAGAAAACACGCAGGAATATACAAATTTTAGCGTTTCAAAACCGTTTGTTGTTTCAGCGCAATAGACTCAAATCTGTAAATGTTATATAATTAAAACCTCAATTGAATATTAATCTTCCTTAAATTGTTGAAAATATAAAAATCAGAGCTTTAAATGAATTCAATATTTTAGAAAACAAATTCCCCAAATCAGCGCAGCGCCAAAGTAAATTATTTCCAAGTATTCAAATTTTCTATCCGTGTATTTATTATGTTAAATACCTATGTATTTATTTAAAAAGTATTTATCACGATAGATTAGAAATTAAAACACCCAAACCCCAAGTAGATAGTTGTAAATAGGAAAAATAGGTAACTAGATAGCACGCCTAAGCTATTTTTACGAAACAGAGATAGCTTCTTGCGATTTGCTATTAGAAAACACGCAGGAATATACAAATTTTAGCGTTTTAAAACCGTATGTTGTTTCAGCGCAATAGACTCAAATCTGTAAATGTTATATAATTAAAACCTCAATTGAATATTAATCTTCCTTAAATTGTTGAAAATATAAAAATCAGAGCTTTAAATGAATTCAATATTTTAGAAAACAAATTCCCCAAATCAGCGCAGCGCCAAAGTAAATTATTTCCAAGTATTCAAATTTTCTATCCGTGTATTTATTATGTTAAATACCTATGTATTTATTTAAAAAGTATTTATCACGATAGATTAGAAATTAAAACACCCAAACCCCAAGTAGATAGTTGTAAATAGGAAAAATAGGTAACTAGATAGCACGCCCAAGCTATTTTTACGAAACAGAGATAGCTTCTTGCGATTTGCTATTAGAAAACACGCAGGAATATACAAATTTTAGCGTTTCAAAACCGTATGTTGTTTCAGCGCAATAAACTCAAATCTGTAAATGTTATATAATTAAAACCTCAATTGAATATTAATCTTCCTTAAATTGTCGAAAATATAAAAATCAGAGGTTTAAATGAATTCAATATTTTAGAAAACAAATTCCCCAAATCAGCGCAGCGCCAAAGTAAATTATTTCCAAGTACTTATTCAAATTTTCTATCCGTGTATTTATTATGTTAAATACCTATGTATTTATTTACAAAGTATTTATCACGATAGATTAGAAATTAAAACACCCAAACCCCAAGTAGATAGTTGTAAATAGGAAAAATAGGTAACTAGATAGCACGCCTAAGCTATTTTTACGAAACAGAAATAGCTTCTTGCGATTTGCTATTAGAAAACAAGCAGGAATATACAAATTTTTGCGTTTCAAAACCGTATGTTGTTTCAGCGCAATAGACTTAAATCTGTAAATGTTATATAATTAAAACCTCAATTGAATATTAATCTTCCTTAAATTTTCGAAAATATAAAAATCAGAGCTTTAAATGAATTCAATATTTTAGAAAACAAATTCCCCAATTCAGCGCAGCGCCAAAGTAAATTATAGCCAAGTATTTAAATCGTAATTTGAACATAGAAGTCTTCAAAAATCTATTTCATATACATCCGATACAAAAATTTCAATTTCTGTATCGGACGCGCAGACATCAGACGTCCTCACGTTGCGTTGGCTCTGACGGAAGTTCCGTCACGGAACAAGACTGGTGTAATCGCCAACGTGTGGATGGTTCACGAAATCTTGGCCCCAACGTTGGGACCAACGTTGGTCCCAACGTATACGCCGGCACCATACGTTGGGACCATGAAATTTGCGGTACGGGGGTTAAAGGGGACGAAAAATCGATCTACCTAGGCTAGGTCTCATATCTGGGAAAATTCGTTTTCTCGACATTTTTACGCAAAAAGGTTTACCTACCAGTGCAATGTGGTTCGTAATTTTACAATTTCTGTTGAAACTAAAGTGGCCAAGTGAAATAGGTGTCCGCCTCTCAACTCAACCGATGGCTTCGAGTTCGAATCTCAGCCAGTAAAAGTTTACTTTTTGTAAGTTTTATTTCTTTTTCTTTTTTAATTTTTATCTATTTGCACCCGAGCATAGTTCGGTCGCCCAGATATTCAAGTATTAAGTCCCTACCTACCTAAAGTATTTACAAAAAAATATAGAAGTAGGTAAGTACCTATTCTATCAGTTATCTGGTTCCCATAGTACAAGCTATGCGATTTTGATGAAATTTGCGGTAGGTACGGGGGCTTACGGAGGCGAAAAGCCGATCTAGCTAGGTCTTTTATCTGGGAAAATTCGTTTTCTCAACATTTTCATGCAAAAAGATTTACCAGTGCAATACCTACCTAATGAGTTTTAAAAAATTTGAATAAAAAGAACCTAGCCTATGTGTTATTCCAGGTCATAATCTATGTAAGTAATTATTCCAAGTTTCAATAAAATCCGTTTAGTAGTTTTGGTGTGAAAGAGTAACAAACATCCATCGATACATCCATCCTCACAAACTTTCACATTTCGCAAATTAGTAGAATTAGCATACGCGAACGAAGTCGCGGGCACAGCTAGTAAATAAATAAATGGCAAGTTGGGCGATTTTGCTTTGTATGTTTCACGAATTCTTGTTCTCGCATAACTGTCAAACCGTTCATCCAATCTGCATAAAACTTGGTAGGTCAATAGCAAGAGATTGCGCTATGGAAATTTAAGTTGGAGCATGAAGGGATTGTAAAGATATTGGGTTCCCAAAGGGTAAAAAAAAAGTTTCACAAATATACCTATTGAGTGGGGTGTCATATGAAATAACTTTATTTATACCATACCCCCTCGAAAAAGCTTACTTTAGTCCCTGAAAACAGTGAATAAAAAGCTCATTATTCCACTAGTTGAATAATGAGCTTCATTATTCAACTAGTGGAATAATGAGTTACTAGTGAGATGTGATTGGTCGACATTTTCTTCGGTTAGAATCCTTCACTTGCTCGTGACTCATCTAAGGCCCTCGTTTTAAATCCGTCCTTTATTCACTAGTAGCATAATAATACTATTGAGCATTCATAAATAGCTTTTATTTTAATTCTAGGATGTATACTTTTTGAACTTTTTTGAAATACGACTAGAATTCATAATGGGGCAGTAGTGTAAAAATTGAATAACTAGTAGTTCGCCCCGAACTGAGATCTCGCGCACCGTAGATGGCCAACATTTGGACTTTCTTCTGACTACCCCTATAATTTCAAGTGCTACTACTGCCGGGTATGCCTATTGCGCTAGCTCTTCATGGTAAAAAATACTAGCATGCATGCAATACATAATGTCGTGTCTAATTTTTCATTTATTTTATATTTATGAATTCTCGTCGTATTTTTAAAAGTATACGTCCTAGAATAAAAATAATAACTATTTTAGAATGTACAAATAAAGACCTTTCATTTGACACCGCACTCAATATATTTGTTTACTTAACTTTTTTTACCCCAATTATTTTCATTTTTTATCAAATTTTTTTTTATCATGAAAATAAATCAAGTAGCATCTAAAATCATTGCAAACCCAACCGCAACGATGCCACTCTCTTTTTAAGACCGACCAGTCAATGAGCTACGAAGACATCGAAACTCTATGAAACGGGAGCTCTTGCAGCTCTGGTTTCGTAGTTTTTGGTCTTTGGTCGAATTTCAAAAACTATACATCCTAGATTAAAAATAAAAACCATTTTGGAATGTACAAAATAAGCCCTTTCGTATGACACCCCACTCAATATATTTGTGTAACTTTCATAATTTTTTACCCCCTTGGGAACCCAATATCTTCACAACCCCTTCATTGATTAAGCTCATATGCTCCACCGTAAATTTCCTTACCACAACCTATTGACCTACCAAGTTTCATGCAGATTGGATGAACGGTTCGACAGTTATGCTCGAACAACAATTCGTGAAACATACAAACATACAAAGCAAAATCGCCCAACTTACCACTAAGATCTTCGCTCGCTTCGCTCGCTCGATCGAAAATTAAACAAGACATTGTAGGTACCTATTGCATGCGCAGTATTTTTTATCACGACAATCTAGCGCAACAGAAATACACGGCAGTAGTAGCACTTGAAAGTATAGGGGTAGTCAGAGGATGGTCAATTTACGGTGCGCGAGATCTCAGTTCGGGTCGAACTACTAGCCTACTAGTAGTGTTTGGTTCTGTAATAAACTCTGCTTACAGAATCCTCCCTCCCTTTTTACCCGACTGCGCAAAGCAAAGGAAGGGTAATGTGTTTATCAGTCTATGTTTGTATGTATGTTTGGATGTTTCTATGTGGCGTTCTAGAGGCCAAACGCGTGGACCGATTTTGATGATTCTTACGTCAATCGATTCGTCTCAACCTTGAGAGTTTCACTTAAGACATGACAGTAATAATATAACAATAATACATATATTTATTTATTCAGACTACTTGGGTCCATACAATGTCTAAAAGAAAATAATAAAAATGTCACAAATTAATAAAATTAACATACACAGAATACAGTCAGTAATCCAAATTCACCAGTGCCACAACCCCGTTAGGTACACCATTATTGTCAAAATAAAAAAATCAAAATCGTCACAAAATGTCAAGTGGGGTATCGTTGAATAGGTATTTCAAAATCAACTTTAGGTTCCTTTTACCATTTTTCATTTTAAGTAATAATATAGGAAAAATAACGGTTTAAAGTTGATTAATAATAATTCTCGCTATGGATGTTTCTATGTGGCACTCTAGAGGCCAAAAGCGTGGACCGATTTTGATGATTCTAACGTCAATCAATTCGTCTTAACCTTGCGAGTGTCACTAAAGACATGAAAATAATCAATATTCACCAGTGTTACAACCAGACGCCATATTGTCAAAATAAAAAAATAATAAAAAATTGACGAACTATGTCAAGTGGGATATCGTTGAATAGGTAGGTATTTAAAAATCAATGTTAGGTTTCATTCACTATTTTTCATTATAAATAATAGTTTAGGAAATATAATGGTTTAAAGTTAATTAATAAATCAATCATTCTCGCTAATTAACTACCAAACTATAAGAAAAAATAAATTAATCATAATCATAACATAACTAAATAGTGTAAAATAAAAAAATATTAAAAAAAAAACACGACTGCGTTAGAAAAAAACAAGCCTGCAAAAATTACTCATAGTCGGGACCCATAACATTATTGTAAAATATGGCTGTAGGTAGGTACTATTAATTTTTTATTGATTTATTTTCGGCTTTTCCGATCACCACAAATCAAACATGTATGCCACAATCCACATAGACACTAATCATAAAGACTGTAGACATGGTTTAGCTTCACGCCCTGATTTGGTGTAGTTAATAACTGCTAAAGATTTGTGCAAAAATATCTGCTTCTGTTGTTAGTTCTTCTAGTGATTATTTCTACTTTATTACTTTATTTTTACTTATTTTTACCTCGACTGCATCGCTGTACACTTCCGGATACTCCATTCTTGTCTGAATAAGACGGTTATGAGAGTCTATAGCCGTCTTCGCGGTTAAAATTTTAGTACTTCTTGATATCCACCACTATGGTGTTATGGAATCCGGTTAACAAAAGTGAGGGTAGTTGGAGAAACTAACCTCACAACTGCGACGAAGGTAGCAGCGAGTACTTACGTCTACCCATGACCACGGCTGTTCTAAAACATTCGCAACAGTCTGGATAATATAAGTTTTACGCGATAAAGACCCGTGTCTAGTAAATAGTTACAAAAACATTTGTATTTTGCGCTAAATTGTGAAATAAAATGTTCTGTAATTCTTAAAATAGGTGATTTACTTTAATTCTTTCAATATCGTACTTAATCTGACATCTTAAAAGCTACCCATTCATGCATGACTAAAATTGCAAACAAATTATAATTAAAGTCATCAATTTACTCAAGATAAAAACCTAATAATTGAGATAAATCATTATAATATTCTTCCTTTACAACCTTGAATGTTCAAGCAAGTGTTGTATACCCCCTGTTTCACTGCGATAATAACGACAGGTTGGGCTTTACGCTCTTGTGCTCTTGCTCAGGCTGTATTTCAGTGGGGCGTAAGGAACATTTTGTTTTTTTTTGGTCGTAAAGCACATGCTATCTCCGTAAATATTAGACTAGGACAAATTTTGAAATAACTTTATGAAACTATGGAAAAATATGATAACTTTGTTCCTAGGACATTTTTATGTAGCGCTAAAAATGAGAGAGTTAAGACGAAAAACATTTTTATTTTTTTGTTTTTTGCTCCTCCTGAAAACCTTGGATTTGTCAAAAGTCAAATTCATTTATTCAATAAGATCACAAGTGTACCACTTTGAAACGTCTTAAGAGCTAGGTGATTCTACTCCTGTTCCTTCGCGACCACTTGTGCTTTACGACATTTGAGCCCCGAAGTATCGATATGCCTCTTTAAGCTGTGTTTAACTGAGAAAGCTTGATTACACACATCACATACATATAGTTTTTCCCCAGTGTGTGTTCGCATATGTATTCTTAAGACAGACATTGTTGGGAAGGCCAACTGACAGCTGTCACAGACATATGGCTTAACTCTGGAGTGTATACGGATGTTGTGTTGATGCAGTAAGTGTTTTTGAGCGAAAGCTTTGTTGCAAGGTTCACAGACAAACGGTTTTTCTACAGGGTGCAGTTTCGTAATATGCTTCCTTAAGTATGGATATGAAGCGAAGGATTTTGCGCATTGGCTGCATGAGTAAGGTTTTAAGTATGAGTGAGTTATCATGTGTGATTTAAGTTGATATTCTGTTCGGAATGCTTTGCTGCAAATGCTGCATATTTCTGATCTTACAGCGTTGTGTGTCATTACGTGGTTCAGCAGTACTTTTCTTTTGGAGAAAGCCATGCCACAAGTGTCACATAAATGAGTTATTCCACTATGTATCTCCATGTGATATTTTAAGTACCGTTTGTTAGAGTATTTCTTGTCGCATTGACTGCACGCAAAAGGCTTTAATCCACTATGAATTCTAATATTATGCTCTTTTAAAGCAGAATTGCTACAAAAATTCCTGTCACATTCTATGCATCTAGGTTTTGGTTCCGAGTGCAGTTTCATATGTTTCTTAAACCGTAGCTCAGAGCTGAGTGTTTTATTACATATTTTGCACTCATGTGGCTTACGTTTAATAACATATGTTTTTTTTTTAGAATAAGGCTTTTTTGGGTGGATTTTTGAGTTATGTTCTTTTAAATCAGAGCTGGTAGTGAATGTACAGTGACATCTTTTGCAAGCATATTGCATGTTGTGGACAATCTTAATGTGCTTTTCTATATGAGATTTCTTACTAAATGTTTCGCTGCATGTGTCACATGTGTACAATTTCTGTGTTTCTTTTTCTCTATTACTTTCAATGACTTCATATGATTTGCTAACATCTTCATGTATGGTATTGGCCATGCATTCAGTATCATCTATGTTTACTCTCTCAATATCATCATCGTGTGGAAACTCAAATGCGTCAAACTCTTCCTTAGGAGAAACTTCATATTTACATTCATTTGAAGATACCAAATGTGTATCATTTAAAGATACGAAATTTGTGATTGATATCGATAAATGATGGTTCAATCCTTGATTAAGCATAATAGCTGTCTTTTCCGACATCTGAAAATTAACAGGAACAGTTAAGAGAAATATAATACCTACAAACAAAAACTGAAACATGGTTTGGTACATGCTTACTTGCAGCAGTTAGCATTCCATATTGAGACAGGTTATAAGCCTGTTGCGCTTTATTAGAAAGAAGCTTGCTAACCGCACTTTATTTCATTTGCAAAATTTGATACCGGTCAACCGGGGTGACTTTAAATCACGGGGTGAAGTTGATTAATACTAAAAATATTTGCTCTATGGTCTATAATACACGTAAAATTAAGCGCATAGATTTTTTTTTCTTTTAAAGGTAGCATTGACTTTTTTGCTATCTTGTCATTCAGTTTCAGTGCAAGGAAGCAAGCCGTTTGGGAGCAAAAAATGTATGAAGAGCATGTGAAACAAGCAATTCATTCAAAAATAAAAAAACTGAAAAGTTGGAACAGCATTTTTTTCTGAGATATCTTCTAATGGCTTAATCAATTTCGATGCGGTTTTTTTTTAATGTTGTGTATGAATAGATATAAAGTTTTAGGATACGTTTTGTTTAACATTTCTATCTAAGGGTGAAAAATTGAAATCAGTCCATCGACCGATTTGGACACGGATTTTGATATGATGGCTACCTACCTACATATTTTTTTCAAAAAACGCACGTTGTTGCGTTTTCTAGCTAGCCGCTATTGTTAGGGCACTTAGGCACGCTGAAAATCAAAAAGAAGAAGCCTCCGACTTTTGTTTATTTACTTACGTTATTTTAAATTTGACTAAGTAGGTACATAATGTAGTTATAGGTAAAAATTACGACATTCCCTGGTGAAAATATATTTAATTAAATCCAACTTTTCAATTCAGTCAGGTTTTTTGATTTTTTAATTAAGTAATATTTTTATTTTCTTGTTTTGTGTTGTTTGAGCCTAATAAAATGGTTCGGTAAATGCTGTGCGGTTTTTCCTAAACGTTGTTGTCACAGTTGACACACAGATGGCTCTGTGTGAAATTAAACGCGTGAGTTATTTCTTAAATAATGAGATAAGTATCTCTTAAATGGCTTAACCAATTTCGATGCAGTTTGTTCTACACATTGCGTGTGACTAAATATAAAGTTTTAGTATGCGTTTTGTTTATCAATTCCATTTAGGGCGAAAAATAGATTTTCAAAAATTTTGAGACTCGATTTAGTCATCGAAGATGTCATGTTAGATTTAAAAAAAAATTATATTTGATATCAGTCCACCAACCTCTTGATTTTGACATGGATTTTGATATGATGCGATGGCGTGATTTTCATTTTGAAAATTCACACATTGTTGCATTTCCTAGCCGCACTATTTGATATATCGAAATAAAAAGTATCCTAGAGCACAATCGAGGTAGAGACGATTCTAACGATACCTCATTCATCAAAATCCATCCAGCCGTTGAGCAACGTGGTAATAAAGAATATTACATACATACCCACCCACATGCATAGAAACGCGCGATCTACATAACCCTGTGACTTGACAGTCAGCCGGGTAAAAATAACGTTTTTAGGATTTTGAAAAGGGGCGTCTTTCTCATTTCAAATTAAAACAGGGTGTATCAAAGTGACATATCAAGTTGATAGAAAATAGCGTAGTTTTTATTTTTTTCTCAGAATCTATTGAACCTATTTTCTTTATTTTTGGTTTAGCTACTCCAAAATACATGTCCACCAGAGTATGTTTTTTTCCGAGATTTCTAGTTACTCGTTAAAGTTTTATACTACTTTTAACTCAAAATGTAATCAATGTAACCCCGGTTGACGGTACATATTGTACCTAACTATACCAATATCTATACTAATCTATAGGTAAGTACTAATATTATAAAGCGGAATAGTTAGTTTGTTTGTTTGAACGTGCAAATCTCAGGAACTACCAGTCGGATTTGAATTTTTTTTTTTGATCTATAGATAAACTCTTAAGGAAGGTTAGAGGCTACATTTCATCATCATCAACTACGCGGGTAACGCCGCGAGGGCGCAGCTAGTTTAAGATATCATTCAAAATATAACACTAGTACCTGCCAGTCATTGTTAATTAGGTCGGTTAGCAGCTTTTCAGCTCTTTGAGACATTTCGTAGAATCGATGCCATTTAAACAACTGATAGCGGCAGATGTAGCATATTGTTGTCGGCCTTCCGTCTTCTGTTTGAAGCTGAAATAGTATTTAAAACACAGGTTTAGTGTACCTAAGTAAGGATAACTAGTAGTTCACCCCAAACTGAGATCTCCCGATTTGGACTTGTTTCTGATTACCCCTATACGTTTAAGTGCTACTTCTGCTGAGTTCGCTACACAATGATGTCTAATGCGCTAGTTCAGCATGGTAGGTAAAGATTCCAGGCATGCATGCAATACATTAAGTATTGCCTATTTTTTATTTTCACTTAGGTAGGTACGGTACCTAGTTTATTTTTAGGTTTCCGGACAATTATTTTCATTCTTTATAATTAAAAAATATCATTGCAACCCAAACCACAATGATGCCACTCTCTTTCTAATACCTACCAGTCAACCTGAACTATAAGGACATCGAAACACCAACAAACCAGAGCTCCTCAGCAAATTTCCATAGCACAACCTGTTGACATAGGTACCAAGTTTCATGCAAATTGGATAAGCAGTTCGATACTATATATAAGAGAACAGAAAAGTGAAACATACAAAGCAAAATCGATTAACTTGCCACAAGAGCGTAGTATTATTATCTATTCTATGACAAGAGCTTCACTCGCTCGATAGATACATGTAGAAAGTTAAAACTGTTAAAAGTAGCAACTATCTGACTGAATTGCGAAAACTCAAACTCAAACGCGATTTCCTCGGAAGAAATTTAAAACAGCAACACAGAATGAGTACCTTGTTATCAGTGAATTTTTCATATATTTCCAGAAGCCCTGTAGTCTCCCTATGATCCATTTTAACGTGGCTGGACAAACACACTCGGCAGACAGAAGGAAACATTTCTTCAAGGAATTCTTGAAAATTACCTTACTTCATGTCATGAATAAAATAATAAAAGATTATTAAGATTAACGAAATCAAACCCAATTTAAAAATGTACTAGAGGATGGAGGGACCATGTCTCCCAGCAGCAAATGAAGTATCCAGGGGGTTTGTAAAAGTCTTCAAGCGATTGTAGAACTTATTAGAAAATTTGTAAAACCTCTAGAAAAAAAGTTATAGCACATTTTGTATGGTCCCTCAGTTCTCTCATTGAATTTTCCAGATCTCGGAAAGTATATTGAAACTGAAGATAACGTGACTACAGACCTTTTGTAAAAAGTTTCCCACGACGAATTAACTGAAAACCAGGTCACGAAGTCATTTCTACAAAAAGATATAACGTAAAAACTGTGGTCCCTCAATCCTCCAATGCATTTTTGTAAATATCTCTCATTTAAATCAAAATAACCAGCTCTCTACCATTGTAAAAGTTTGTAAAAGTGCTATAGACATTTGTAAAAATAAAAAGAAGCAATAATACTGTAGTGTACAGTACAACTACCGTCTCAAGCGCTTACGTCACCACCGACGGACCGACCCACCGGGGAGTCCGAGCGCGGCTGTCATGCCGAGCGGTCATGTCGGTTATTGTGTTTGTGTTAGTGATGAAGCGTTGATGAGCCGAGTATACACCACATATCGTGGACACTACATGTGGCGACGAGGACAAAACGTGAGTAAATACTTAATTAAAGAAAAAAAAAGGGAATGGGAGTGACGAGTTTCGTTTCCAGTTGGCACAAGAAATTGGTTTAATGCGTGTTATCTATTGAGTTAGTATAACTGTCAATGCGTAGATTGATACAAATTTTATTGTAGGTACCTACGCTGAGGTTTTTCTATCTTTTATTTTACCAATGGGTAAATCGGAAAATAACCAATTGACTCATGGTTTTGCATTATACAATGTGGGTACTTTAAAGTATTAAAATATAAGTATTTATCATTTACTTAAGAGTGGAATGGTAAACTTGGACCACTCTAGCAAATAGTCGGGATGGTGAAATAACCTACCAACAAAGACATACCTACTAGGTATACTTATAAATGCAATTAGTACCTACAACAAAGAATTTAATGATTGCACACTTTTGCTAAACCGCATTCTTGGATTACTGCTTGTGAACCTACCCTTTCTTTGATTTTTCTGATTGGTGGTTTTTTACAAAATATGCTCCTTATATACAGTATTTACAAGTGTACATACATGTAGGTACCTGAGTATTAACAAGGGTTGATGAATACTAAGTTTTTATCTTTAAGTTTTGTTATTCCTGTTTATGGAATTAGTGTCTCAGTAGTGAAAGGTGTACTTATACCAACTTAGCATTGTACGAAGACGTACATTTACAAGGTGTTTGATTTTAGTGAATTACCATCTTTACACCCTGGCACAACTGATCGCGCTGCGATAATTACATGTGACGAACCCGTTTACCGCAAACTTACGTTAATTGTAATAAGTATTTTAATAAGCTTTTAAGTGTGACCAGTGCCAGTGTTTGAACCACTACTAAGAACTTTACTGTTCAGTCTGACTGGACTGTACCTGCACCAATAAGCAGGAAATATCCTGACTACTAAATTGGAATTATTTGTTAAAGTATTGAAACATTTATATATATTGAAGCTGTTATAAACATGTCAACTGGCTCTTAGCTCAGTTGGTGGTGGCTCTGCCTTCCGCGCTGTGGGTCGTGGGTTCGATTCCCATCCGGCACAGGCATTTGTGTGATGTGATGAGCATAGATGTTTGTTCTGTGTCTGGGTTAATTAAGCTGTTCACATAATTATGATCGAACTTCACGTATGGGTAAGTTCGTTTGATCATAAAGTATTCTATGTTCCTACGCATTTAATCAGTTGTCTGATCCCCGTGGTGCGGGCTTTTCTTGGTTTCGGGCTGGATGGCGCTGTGTGAGGTGACCAGCTATATTTATTTATGTGACTAGCGGAAAATATCCGACCATTAAATTGGATGAGAGCGGGCCTAAAAGGGCCACTTTAACCGAATCCTAATATGAATCGTATTATAAAAGTAATAATAATGTTTTATTTCGGGATCTAGTCCTTAGTCACAGATATTATGTACTTATACAGATAAAATAAGATGAAATAAAACACAAGTAGGTACAATGCCTGCCTAATACAATTTTAAATTGAAAATGTTAGCGAGCTAATTTAGGCTTGCTAGAATGCCGTCTCGGATCTTTTCCTAATCATGAGAGTAACAAGAGAAAGACATAGGTATTTACGAATGGTAATAATATGATTCATAAAAGGAATTGCGGTAGCTGCCATTTAAGCCTTCTAGGCTTACGATGCCTGTAGTTACCTATTTCAACGGAACGGAGGATAGCAGGCTATGCCTGATCGTTGAATCGAACTGCAATCAGTGTTAGACTGATAAGTGTTTACAAGCACAAGTACCTATATAAAATAGTGGCTATTATGCCAACTGGTTATGAAATATTAAATTGTTTTGGCAGATAATTTAATCTGAACATTAAATTGGTATAACAGGTAAGTAACTTACCTAATATGAATATAAAATTATTTCAGCAGATAATTTTATCTGGACATTTAATTGTAATAGCAGATAATTTAATCTGAACATTAAATTGGTATAACAGGTAACTTACCAAATATAAATAAACAAAAATTGTTTTAGCAGATAATTTTATCTGGACATTAAATTGTAATAGCAGATAATTTAATCTGAACATTAAATTGGTATAACAGATAACTTAATCTAAACATTAAATTGGTTTAGCAGATAACATCTGAACATTAAATTGTTAAATGAAGTTATTTAATCTGAACATCAAAGTATTATAGCAGATAATTTAATCTGAACATTAAATTGGTTTAGCAGATAACATCTGAACATTAAATTGTTAAATGAAGTTATTTAATCTGAACATCAAAGTATTATAGCAGATAATTTAATCTGAACATTAAATTGGTTTAGCAGATAACATCTGAACATTAAATTGTTAAATGAAGTTATTTAATCTGAACATCAAAGTATTATAGCAGATAATTTAATCTGAACATTAAATTGGTTTAGCAGATAACATCTGAACATTAAATTGTTAAATGAAGTTATTTAATCTGAACATCAAAGTATTATAGCAGATAATTTAATCTGAACATTAAATTGGTATTTAACAGATAACTTAATCTAAACACTAAATTGGTTTTGCAGATAATATCTGAACATTAAATTGTTAAATGAAGTAATGCGAGATAAAACAGCAGATTTATTCAATCTGAATCATTAAATTGATCGTTTTATGTTGTGGGCTGGTACAACCACTGCCGTTCAATCACGCTGAAAGTAAATCATTGTAACGCGACCATTATTTATTGTACATTCAATTGTTTTGGCCTAATCACTCCTACAACTGTTGGAAAAGGAAATTGCTCTGTACCCTTGTTAAGACTACGCGCATTACTGTGTGATGTGACGTACCTACCTACTGACTTATAAATCAAACGTGCTACCTGCATTCAAAGATTTTGTAGCAAAAAAAAAAAAAAAAAAAAAAAAAAAAAAAAAGTGAAGCTAAATTCAACTTTAAAGTACCTAAGTAACTTATATTCTGTTATCGATGGCGAAAAAGAATCTACATACTGGAATGAAAATTGCTGTGTTCTCTACACAGGAATCACTTATTATTTGACAATTCCTATAATAGCTTCCCTATTAAACGCTGTTGCTAAGTGGATGGTTAAGTATTGTAGTTATATATTTATTTGCTTAAATAAAGGGTATGGAACACAGGTTTACATTAAACTTAAGAAAATATATATACAGTAAGCTGTCCTCCAGTGCTCCCGTAAGTAAAGTATATATCACAACATGCGTAAAGGTTAGAAACCAAGTTATTCCTATATAGCTAGGTAGAATAGAATACCTTTCTAACACGAATAAATACGCGTACAATTAGAGGTAAGTAGGAACTCTCTACTTTTACAAATAAGAAATCAAAAGACTCAGGCTTATTAAAAAAAAAGGGAGAGAGAGAGAGATGAGAGGTTGAAATCATTGTCAACCAAGTCTCAGAACTTTGACGGCTTAAAATCAGATAAGTAAGTAGGTACTTTGAAATCTGATGGTAATTGGTAATGTTACTGCCCTAGTAAAATTATACAGTAGCATAAGAATCTGATATTATTAGTCAGTTATTCGGAAAATACCTAAATCATTCGAAAAGATAATAAAACTCATACTGCCAGATCTTAATCACTATTAAGGCGCGATAAGGAAATACCTAATTAAAAAATGTAATAATCGAAGGTGTACATATTAAGTAGATAGATAATTATACTTATTGTACACTAAATTAATTTTATTGTTAATATAACGTCGCTTTGGCTATATGCTGTTATGGTGTTATGTTATATTGAATAAATAAATAAATTAAATTTTCTCCCATAGCCATTCCGTTAGGTACAGAGCGCGATTAGTAGCTAGAGATTTCAGAATATCACCTGAGTGACCTGACGGACTACAATTAAACCTTTGTGCTTGTTGCTAATTGCTGTTTAAATTTTTTTAATAAGTTTTGAAGATCAACATACCTAATTTGTTGAGTAAGTAGTACACATCATTTCAATGTAAAGACCACTTTCCTAAGTAGCGAGTTGAAACAGGAAATTTTCACGATGATTCCTGAAACGTGATAATTTGAATACATAATGCAAGTTACTTGTGTAAATTGAACAAATCATTGATTATGTCAATGATTTCCAGATAGCAAACAAATGTGTGAACTTTAAATAAATAATGGGAAAATAAATAATTTTATTTTAGTAAGTTAGGTACCTAAGTACCTACTCATTTCATCGAGATCGATCTTAGACGAGCAGCTTTTAGCTAGTAGATAATGTCAATATCACACAGTGCTAAAATAGCCTTTACTGAAAGTAATCTGTCTGTTTAAGACTGGTTAATCTTTTTGAGCTTGGTTATTTCGTAGCTATTATTAAGTAACTGTAATCTGGTACTTAGTGCATTTCAGTTGTGTCAAATTTTAGAGGGTATTTAGATGAGTAAATTTTAATGAGTAAATAGGTAATAATAAAAAAAAAAACATTTCAGGCAACAATAGTAAAAGATATAAAATAGGTACTTAAAACTACGGCTCATATGAATATACCGTATAGCACAGTGTCCCGCAAGGAGTGTGCCGCGGCGCACTGGTGTGACGTGGTCAGTGGTTGGTGTGCCTCGGAAAGGTAGCGTTGCCTGTCTCAGTTCAGTTACTCCAAACTTGAATCCCATATGCTCAACTGAACAGGCTCATGTTTCGCATAGGAAAAGATTATTTTTAATTTATGGTGTACCTCCAAGGTATTCCGATTTCCTAGATGTACCTTGAACACAGGAAGTTTGCGGAACACTGGTCTAACATACATATTTTGACCAAAGAGCTTTTAGATATTAAACAATTTGATGCGGGATTGAAAACCTGTAGGAGTAGGTATTCATTCTTAAAAAATAAACCTGAATTACGAGGCTTTAAATTCAGAAGATAAAAAAAATTATGCTCCTACCGAAACGTTGTAATTTGTAGAATGTAAATAATTACATAAATATAATATGAGTAGGTAGGATATTTCATATTATATCAATACACTGTATAATAAATTTTCATATTATAGAACTATGACTGTGCCATAAAAAAGGTTTCGGTACTTTTTAAAGGTACCTACAGTTGATTTAAATTATAAGAAGTATGAGTACCTACATAAACATTATGTGTGGGTAGATACCACCTATGCAGATTAAGAATATGATACAAAAAAAAAAGTACAATCAGATTTATATTTGAATTGTAGGATTGATGCACAATAACCTGAAGTAGGTAAGTAAAATAAGAACGAGTAATTGTCAGTAGCAGCCTCTTCGACTGAGCTGTGTACATGGCTTTGTATTTGTAACGGAGACACCTATGATTTAAAACACAGATTTAAAAACTCTGTAGATATGGATTTGTTATTTGATAGATTAAAATGTGCTAAGTATAATTTTATTGTAAGAATTATTTAGGTACCTATTATACAAGTGAATGAGTGATCCGATTAGATTTTCCTGGGTTTCTCTTATCCTAGCAACAAATCCTGGACCATTAGAACTATTGTATTCTCAATAGTAATAGTTAGTACTTACCTATGCAACGTTTGTAAACGAATCTATATTTGTACAATAATTGGTATGATAGTTTATTTTGAGGGAACCGAACGTGTTGAATTAATTGAAGATGTAAAATGGAAAATATTTATTACAGCGAATAAGCAAATTGTCAAAATTTAATTAATTATGTAGGTACCTAGTTGGCTATAGAATAGGTAGGTACAAGTAAGTACAACAAAATTAAGGAATAAGAATACCTGTCAGATTCCTCTCTAAGCATGTAGGTATTGAGGAAGCTTGGGCACCAAAGTATTCTGTCAGATATAACTTTTGAAACTAAATTACGAACATAAAATCATGGTAATTATCCCGTTGATAACAATATTTATTATATTCTGTCAGATTCCTCACTAGGCTAACCCTGTATCGAGGAAGCTTGTATATAAGTAGTCTGGTTGTCATATTAGTATAGAAGTAGGTACCTATAGATATTAACAGTACCTATAGATGTTTAAAATCCCTGGAGACAGTTTCAAACTCTTTTGTTTAAAGGTTAGAATTAAATATACCTACAAGTAACTGACAGTGAACACAAAAGGATGTAAACAAAACAAGAATACCTAGCAGAATACACTTAAGAACACTGATGGTATGAGGTATTTACCTACTAAGTATATAATAGAATATTATTAGGTATGGGTGAGACTAGCACTTCAAACTGAGTAAATCCTCAGTTTCGTCTCTTCACAATCAATTAAAAAAAAAAAAAAAAAAAAAATTAAAGAAATAGAAGGTGAATGGAGAACAATTTCAAAATCAAAATAAAATATAGAAAAAACAGAAGACAATGATTATAAGAATATTACACTACTTTACCTAGTACCATAATTAAAAAAGATTAAGTAATCAACTTTATAAGTCAAATTAGAGACTGTGGAATTGTGGAATAGTAGGAAAACTTTTAGTATTTGTGAATCCAATTGGTTTAAATAATTCATTGCTGATACGAAATAAAAAAATAAAAAATCTGTAAAATAAAACTGATTAGATGAGTAGAAAAAAAAAATACTGATTTAAATACTAAGTTTATTTATAATAAATATCAGTCAATACAATCTAGAACTAAAACAATTAAAACAAAAGAGGGATGTAGTGTACAGTACAACTACCGTCTCAAGCGCTTACGTCACCACCGACGGACCGACCCACCGGGGAGTCCGAGCGCGGCTGTCATGCCGAGCGGTCATGTCGGTTATTGTGTTTGTGTTAGTGATGAAGCGTTGATGAGCCGAGTATACACCACATATCGTGGACACTACAAATACTGTCACGATTCCGAGATAGACGCGGTTTTGTGTGGTCCCTCAATCCTCACTTTAAACAATTGGGAATAACTTTTTGTAAAAAGGAGTAATAGAAAAATAAACCTGCTCACCTTTTAGTAAATTTTTTTTACAAACGGATAGCAAAGTTACATTTGGGATTAACGATATATTTGCTGAGTTATTCAATAAAAACTAATCCTATGATAGTAGTGTGACCACACATTTAAACAATTAAGGAAAAGTCTTGGACGAACTAGATGTCTAGACCCCGATTTCGAGCGTCAAAACGCCAACATAAAGATCAACCAACTGTTGGTTGACTCGTTCGTTTCGCTCATTCAGTCGCGCTAAGGTCGTTGTACTGTAAACATGAACTTGGCGGCAAACAAAAAAATGGCGATTTGTGCCATCAAAGTGTGCAGGAATTACAAAGGACGACTAAAAATAAATAAGGAACTTACATAGCATCGGTAAGTAAACTATAACAAACTATAAGTTTTGAAAACTAGAAAATCAAACTTTGTAATTTTATCCTAACATGTTTTAGGAGGGTTGCCATAATTATTCTTTGATTTTACCCATGTGAGAGCGTGAGCAAATAAAAAAAAATGTTGAATCCAAGGATTTTATATACAAACAAGATGGTTAAGTCGACTTTAATGTAAAAGGGACTTTGAACCTTATCACGACTGTACAACGATCTATTATAATTTAATCTTGGTTATAAGGATTGTTAGTCTTGTTGAGAGGCTTTCTTGGTAGCTTTGTCTCTTTCACACTCGTTGTTGGATTAGTAGTGTGCCTAAGTCATTGATATTTCAGGATATTTTTACCTTATCGCGCTCGACAAAATCAGCGCTTGATTTCGATCCTTGGTTTCGATCCTTGAATTCGATCCTTGATTTCGATCCTTGGTTACGATCCAGGATTTCAATCTTGATTTTGATCCTTGATTTCGATCCTTGATTTCAATCCTTGATTCTTGAATCTTGAATCTGAAATCTTGAATCTTGAATCTTTGAAGTGACAGCTGTCAAACTTCAAACCGCCATATCTCATGAATTACTCGTCCTAGACTCCCCGTTCTCAGTTCAAATGAAAGCTATGACTAAGATCTTCATTTGAACTGATAGCTGTCAAACTTAAAACGGCCATATCTCGGAAACTACTCGTCCTAGACTCCCCGTTCTCAGTTTAAATGAAAGCTATGACCAAGATCTTCGTTTTAAGTGACAACTGTCAAAATGACATCTGTCATCTGAAATGTAGATCTTGGTCATAGCTTTCATTTGAACTGAGAACGGTGAGTCTAGGACAAATAGTTTCCGAGATATGACCGTTTTAAGTTTGACAGCTGTCAGTTCAAAGCTTAAAACGGTCATATCTCGGAAACTACTCGTCCTAGACTCCCCGTTCTCATTTCAAATGAAAGCTATGACCAAAATCTTCATTTTAAGTGACAGCTGTCATAATAACATCTGTCATCTGAAATGTAGATCTTGGTCATAGCTTTCATTTGAACTGAGAACGGTGAGTCTAGGACAAGGAATTTCTATACTACGTACAGTGCTACTTTTATTAATAGACATAAATGGGGGCGCCACTGTGCAAGCTATATGGTAACCCCAAAATATGCAGCTAAACGATTTTGATACTTGATCATTTTATTTATTTTTTACTCGGATTTTTTATTACTCATAATTGATACCTACCTAACACAAGTTAAATGCGTACAACCTACCTGTGTGTAACAGCTTTATGTTACACCTTTTGACTATTATATAAAACAATTGTTTTTGTAAAAAAAATATTTATATTGTATTACTAGCGATCCGCCCCGGCTTCGCAGGGGTCACATCACATTAGAAACCTCTAAAATTATCAGTGTTTCTCTACTATAATATGGCATGTATTATACATATAAACCTTCCTCTTGAATGACTCTAGCTACTAAAAAAACCGCATCAAAATCCATTGCGTAGTTTTAAAGATCTAAGCAAACATACGGACAGACAGCGGGAAGCGACTTTGTCTTATATTATGTAGTGAAGTGATAGTGATACCTCCACATAGGATAAACAAAACGAAATAACAACAAAAAAACCAATACAATAAAAATTTAATAATTGGAAACAAATTACAATAGTACAAATCTAGACACAAAACTAGATGACACTTATTTATTTAAGTAGGTACCTACCTACACACATGTCTAATTTATTTTAACACTGAATAAAATAGAAAAACATACCTACAATAAAGAAATAAAATAAGATGAAATGATGATGTTAGCGTACAGAATAACAAAAATAATCTTATAAATTAAAACATTTATAACTATAGTCGTATTGCTCATTATAAGGACTAAAAACATATCAAAATTGAAGGAAAAAATGTCATTTTTTCCTTCAATTTTAGTCCTTATAATGAGCAATCCGACTATAGGTTAAATATATATATTTATTTATTTATTTTCTCTAAAAAAAAAATAGGTTGGCTCTAAAGGTAGTTTTTGGACGACTGGGTCTGTTTCCCGGGCGAAGAGAACTTTCCGTTATCTTATATGCCTTCATTCACAATTCTTCTGACTGTGCTTATAGATTTACCTGCAAATATAAATGAGACCATTAACATTTGCGACCAAATGGGAACTTTTGTTTGAAGTCGTAAAAAAGTATCAAAATTGCCTTGTTGCTCTATAATACAATGTAAACATAACCAACAAATCGTCGTTTTATAATTTCTCAATTTAGGGCCAAATAAAGGTAAATGACCAGTATTATGTAATAAGAGTAGTCAAATGTTACTGATAAAATAATTGGATCTAATCAAATACCTCTTAATTCGACGGTACGACGAAAAACTTGTGTGTCTCTGATGAATTTTTTCCGGCTTCTAATTCCAACGAGCATCGCGTAGAAACATTGAAAATCACTTCTCTGGTGCCACACCGTAATGTTTCACGTTGGTTATTGTCACTTTTACTCGCACTAAATACGCGAAATAGATAAATTCTCTTTTAAAAGGAAATTATTACTTCTGAAAACTGAAATTTTGAATCTTGAATCTTTGAAGTGACAGTTGTCAAACTTAAAACCGCCATATCTCGGGAACTACTCGTCCTAGACTCCCCGTTCTCAGTTCAAATGAAATCTATGACCAAGATCTTCATTTGAAGTGACAGCTGTCAAACTTCAAACGGCCATATCTTGGAAACTACTCGTCCTAGACTCCCCGTTCAAAGTTCAAATGAAAGCTAAGACCAAGATCTTCATTTGAAGTGACAGCTGTCAAACTTCAAATGGCTATATCTCGGGAACTACTCGTCCTAGACTCCCCGTTCTCAGTTCAAATGAAAGCTATTGAAGAGATCTTCATTTAAACTTTTAAAGTGACAGATGTCAAACTTCAATCAGCCATATCGTCAGGTTTATGGTAAACTCCCCTATCTGCAAAAAGCAAAATGTTCAGGAGAGAGAAAAGACTGGGAAAAAAACATACTTTTGCAGTTTTGAAATAGTTCCTATAGACCTATTTAAAAAAATTAAATACATTTGTGTATTAAATGGAAAGCATGTTTTTATGTATTATTTAATAATACATAATATTGTTTAAATAGCGTAATAATGCAGATTCGCGACTTTACAGCTACATACAAAATTTTTGTCAAAACAGTTTTAGCCCATGGTAAACTCTCCTATGTGTCATATTCGCGACTTTGCACCGTCAAAATTGGTTTTCGTTTAATTTTTCGACTGCGAAAAAGTGAATCTAGTATATAAAATGAGTTTAAAAACTTTTTAATAGATTGGAAGTCTTATATTTCAGACAATTTAGGGGTACAAATAACAACATTACACATAGACACACTAAATTTAGTAATTACTATAAAAAACAGCCAAATACAAGTTCTGTGGTTTGAGGTTCCGTAGTTATTTATCTTATTAATATCTGTTACCTGTGACGTCGTACGCGTTAGATTACTTTGATTATTACCTACGTAGTGCAGTAACGTTTTTAACGAAGCAAGCTTCCTTTTTTTAGGCCAATGCAATATTGGAACACTTGATTTTGCAACCGTAATCAAAGGAACGGCTAGGTGCTTGTCGTTTCCTATTCTGTGGTCAGACATAACTCACTTTGCTCGCAAACACTCATGAAGCTTAAACGCGAGCAAAGCGAGCTTCCTCGCGAGTATCCTCGTGAAGTGAGCCGAAGTATTTTTAGACAAATGTAACAGGTGATAGGTACTTGATATTGTTTACGGTGTAGAAAGAAAAGGCTACTTGTCGGTTCCTTTTTTTTTGCTCAGACATAGTTCACTTTGCGTGAAAAATACTCATGAAGCTAGAACTCGAGCGAAGTGAGCTTCAGATTAGGCTGATTGTTTTTAGACAAATGCACCGTCTTACACTTGATTTTGCTAACTGTGCTCAAAAAAAGAGCTAGCTGCTTGTTTGTTTCCTATTCTGGGGTCAGACAACTCAGTGCACGCAAAATACTCAAGAAGCTAAAACGCGAGTGAAGTGAGCTTCCGTTTCTCGTTAACAGAGCCGATTTTTTTAGACAAATGCAACATTGTAATACCTTGTTTTGCTAATGGTGCTCAATGAAAAGGCTGGCTGTTTGTCGGTTCCTATCTGTGGTCAGACATTACTCAGTGTGTGCAAAATACTTATGAAGCTAAAACGGGACCGGCTGGAGTTTTTTAGATAAAATGCAACATTATGTAACACTTGGTGTTACGGTGCTCAAAGAATGGGCTGGCTAATTGTCAGTTCCTATTCTCTCGTCAGACATTACTCACTTTGCTTGAAAAATACTCATCCTCATGCGAAAACGCGAGCGAAGCGAACTTCCTCTTCTCGTGAAGCGAGCCGATTTTTTAGACTAATGCAACATGTGAAACTTGACTTTGCTTACGGTGGGTGCTCAAAGAGAAGGCTGGATGCTTGTCGGTTCCCATTCTGTGGTCAGACATTACTCACTTTGTTCGCAAAATGTAATGAAGCTAATGCTAAACTAAAGAATGCGAGCGAAGCGAGCCGAATTAGTTTTAAGACAAATGCGTGATGATATGATTTTACATTCAAACATTTATACCCCTTTTCATCCTCTTTGGGGTATAATTTCCAAAACTACTTTTTTAGGGAATCATTATAGGTACCTTCCTCTCTTAATCCTTTTAAGAACACTTATAAGATTGAAGCAAATCAAACCACCTGTTAAGAAGTTCCACCAATACAAAACTTGAATACCCTCTTCTGGCACTCCCTTTGAAGGGTAGTTTTGAGTTTTGAGAAAACTTTTATACTGGTTTTTCTTAGGTATTTGTATTGCAAAAAATTTATAGGTACCTACCGAGTTTCAAGCGAATTCAACCACCCGTTATAAAGTTCCCATACAAACTTAGACACCCGTTTAACCACTTTTTAGGGGTTTGTTTGAAAAATCCCGAAACAGTGTCTATTTATTTTGCACTAACAAGACCTATTAGAATCAAGTTTCAAGCAAATCGCTCTACTACGCGTTAAAAAGTTACATACAAACGTTTTCAGCCCTTTTCAACCCTTTAGGGGTTGAATTTCGAAAAATCCAACCTTAGTGGGTGGTTTCAAGTATGTGCTCTCGTAGCTAAATAATGTTGGCCGAACGCGAATCTGCCATATTCGCTAGTTTACCGTGATCATTTTTCTGTTTCAAACACAGGAACTCGGTAGTAAAATATCTTATCTACACTTACGAGAATTTACCTTGTTGCAATATCAAAAATTGCTCTGATTCGCTTATTTACTGCTATGGTATCTCAAAAACTATGGGAGCTACAGCCATGAGAATTTTACACAGTGTGTATCACCGCATTTAAAACTATTTGGCATTTAAAAGTCATTTTCGTCAAAAACGCAGATAGGGGAGTTTACCATAAACCTGACGATATCTCGAAATCTACTCATCCTAGACTCTTCCTTTGTAGCTCAAATGAAAGCTATGACCAAGATCTACATTTTCAATAACAGCTGTCAAAATGACATCTGTCATCTGAAATGTAGGTCTTGGTCATAGCTTTCATTTGAACTGAGAACGGGGAGTCTAGGACGAGTAGTTCCCGAGATATGGCCATTTGAAGTTTGACAGCTGTCACTTCAAATGAAGATCTTGGTCATAGCTTTCATTTGAACTGAGAACGGGGAGTCTAGGACGAGTAATTAATGAGATATGGCGGATTGAACTTTGACAGCTGTCACTTAAAAGATTCAAGATTTCAAATTCAAGATTCAAGAATCAAGGATTGAAATCAAGGATCGAAATCCAGAATCGAAACCAAGGATCAAATACTTACAAGAAAAATTAAGTAAACAAAAACCAGTATTGACCGCAAAAAATTTGAAACAAAAGAGATGGCCGATTCCTCGAATAAATTTGCCCCACAGATGCCAACAGGAAAGAATGCTTGCGTCATGACCAAATTGGGATTTTTGGGTTTGTTTTTTTATTTTATAATGAGTCTCCATTCATCTTCATCCTCTAAATAGTGGGATTTAAAAGTTATTCTAATATAAAGCAGCAGGCTATGACGCCCAGCATGAACGGAGAACCTAGGAAACTATATTTTTAAGGTTCCTATAGTAAAAGCTTTGCTTACGTTGGGGATAGATGGCGCTGTGTGAACATTTACTTTTTCATTATTATAATTAGGACTAGCAGAATTTTAAGTGAAGTAGGTATAGAAAATAAATGACGCACACAGGTGCTCCCAGTACCTACAATTTAAAGCAAAAAAGAAAAGTACTTAGGAAAAATTGAGAATTTCATCAATAAAATTATCTACACTCGTGTGCAGTGATTCTGTACTTACCACCTAAAATAAAATATGATATAAATAAATAAAATAAAAAGCCTTTTATTTCTCTATAATTAACATTTTTTTTCTTATCACTAATGTTTATAATCTAAGTAGGTACTAGAGAACCCCTAAGGTGAAGGCCTCCTCCAAAGCCAGCCATCTGTCCCTGTCTTGTGCTACTCGGAGCCAGTTTGGTCCAGCAGTTTTCTTGATGTCGTCGTCCCAGCGAGCGTATGGTCTTCCTATGCAGCGTCGACCTCTTGGACCCTCCCAATTTGTCACTCTCCTAGTCCATCTTCCATCTTGTAGACGGGCTACATGTCCAGCCCACTTCCATTTTAGTCAGTATGCATATCCCAAGGCGTCAGTACTGTTTGTAATTTTAAATAAAATATGTTATATGCTCATAAATCACATCACAACACAATCACACAACTGAAACTCAACGAAATTCCTTTTACATCTGTCAAATTCTTGTCCGTCTGTTTTGTTTACTATTTGAGTGTCATGTCAACCGCGAAAAAGAAGGTAGGTCTATCTGATAAAATATTCTCTGTGATACCTAATAGCCCCTCCAGACTCTCGGCAAGAAACCCCGACAACACCCGAGAAGCGTGAATGTGAGGAGTTTCTCGCCTTCTTGTTCTCGCGCTTCGGTGTCGGTACCTATTTTTGGCCGAGACAAAGGATTTCAAACAGATCACGAGTGAGAAAATTGAGAGTGTGGATAATTTGTTTGTTCTTCGAGAAGTCTCGGTGAAACTTCTCGCCGTGAGTCTGGAGAGGCATTACGGACTGTAGTACCGGAAGTGACTAAAGTTACTAATAAAATAACATAATTATATTCCCACAAGGCACGAGATATCTAAGTATTCTGTATGTACCAGTTAATTTTGTGATATTTTATTTAAATAATATTATTCAGACGCATAGTCTAATTCGATATTCGGCTCTGGGGCAGTATTCGGCCAAATATTTTTAGAGACACCTCGAAATCATAACATATTTTCCCCTATTTTATGGGAAATTTTCAAGAGCTGGTATCACTAAAAATGGATGACAATGTTGACAGGTGACGCAAAGCACTTGTATAGACAATAGAAGATTTGCATACTTGTGTGCGTAATACGCACACTAGCGTTTCAAAGCTTGTTCTTGTTGCGATTGAAGCGAAAGAGTCCATCTAGACATATAATTAATCAAAGGGAAAAGTACATGTAAGTTAGTATGTACGTACCTACCCACAATGTTTTTGTTTTACTAAGTAGGTAGGTAAGTACTTTGTAAATATTAATAATAATATATTTATTTATTCAGACTACTTGGGTACATAGGGCTTGCTATCCGGATATCCGGATATCCGAATTATCCGGATATCCGCCAATTTTCAAATCCGGATAGTGACGCCCAGTAAATCCGGATAATTCGGATAATACGGATAGTAAAAATAATCAAAAAATACGATTTTAATATGGAATTAACCCATCAAAACAACAATTTATATGCACTACGTAGACGTATCTAACAGGGAAACACTGTTTATCCTTTGTTTTTGTAACATTCATAAAGTTGCACGCTCGAATCGCGATACTAACATCTTGTCTAGTGTATTACCCACCGAGCCTTTCGCATACCCCACGTCCACAAATTTTTCGTCTTTTACTCATCGCAGCGCAACCAGTGTTTGGAGTGGATGTGAGCTGTTATTCTTGCTGGCAACCGATGCCACAAATTGCCACAAATAACTAGTAGTTCGCCCCGAACTGAGATCTCGCGCACCGTTGTGTTGATAGCCTAGATTTGGACTTGTTTCTGACTACCCCTATACCTACGTTAAGTGCTCCTTCTAGTGTTTACCACACAATGATATCTAATGCGCTACCTCAGTATGGTAAAGATTATAGGCATGCATGCAATACATTAAGTCGTGTCGTGTTTATATTCAATAGTTGACCCCGCCAACTTCGTACCACGCCTCAGGGAAGGCCTCTTAGTTCGAGAAATTATTAAAATAGCAGTTCAATACAAAATATATGAGAAAATCAATTCCCTCCCCCTCCCTCCCCCTCTCCTCCCCTCCCCCTCCCCTTCCCTCCCTCAATTTAAATTTTTCTAATCGAAAAATCCATTGATGAGCACGGCCAGGGTTCGAACTTACGACCTATGAATCGAAAGTCGAGCACTCTTCCACTCGGCCAACAGCCAACACGGCTTTTATTTTCAATCTCAAGAAAAAATATCAAGTGGCAACTAAAATCATTGCAAACCAAACAACAACGATGCCACACTCTTTCTCTGTTAACAAGACCTATGAAACGGGAGCTCTCTCCATACTTCCGTTAATTGGTTTTCATAATTTTTCTTTTTTACTGTATTTCAAAAACTATAGAACCTAGAAGAAAACTAAAAACCATTTTGGAATGTATAAATTGAGTACTTTCATATGACACCCCACTCAATATATTTGGGTAACTTTGAAAAAAATTTACCCACTTGGGAACCCCATATCTTTACAACCCCTTCATCGATTACGCTCATACGCTCCACAGCAAATTTCCATAGCACAACCTATTGACCTATCAAGTTTCATACAGATTGGATAAGCGGTTCGATAGTTATGCGAGAACATAAAAATGAAACATACAAATATACAAACATACAAAGCAAAATCGCCTAACTTGCCACTAAGATCTTCGCTCGCTTCGCTCGCTCGATCGATAAATTGTTCTCTAAAATAATAACTAATTGTATTACCCGTGAGCTAGATGAATACCATAGCAACCCCGAGAATAAGCCGGTTTTCGAAGCGGCTTTTTTTAAATGAACCACACCCGCACGGTGAAGCAGCTGATGGAGAAGTGTCACGAACACAACTAGTCTCTTGTCATGTTTTTCATTGACTGCGAAAAAGCCTTTGACAGTGTCGAACATTGAGCCATCTTCCACGCTCTCCTTGTACGACTGCACGATTTAACCAACCCTGAGCCCATCAAGCGGGGAGTGCGACAGGGAGACATCATTTTGTCCAAACTTTTTACTGCTGTCATAGAGGACATCTTTAAACCTAAGGATTTGCAGACGACCTTATAGTTGTCACAGAAACCTTCGAAGATCTCCAAGAAATGTTACAACACCTTTCTGAACTTCTGAACGGCGCGGCTTCTAAGAACGGGGTACCTCCTACAGAAGCGTCAGTAACCCAGCAGCACGATGGGCTGGACGACATAGCATGGCCGAAATTGGATGAGGTGAGCGGCGCCGTCGGACTGTGGAGATTGGCATGGCACACGCAAAGGGATCCTCCCTTTACCCTATACTCAGCAGTGGGTGAAGTCGGGTGTTTAATAAGTTATTTGGTGTACATTATGCATCTGCAATCTCCATTCACAATCAAAATACATCAAATTGCATCGCGTTCACTTCGCTTTAGGAGAAAAATTCAGATCTTGTTACGTACCTTGTTTAAAAATGATTCAAAATTTAATAGTGATTGTTCGGATAACTTAAAGCTACGACGTTTAATGTATTTTTTAACTATTATCTTCGTTTGTGTCCGTTTGTAAAAAAAAAATCGGTAACTATCCGAATTATCCGGAAAATCCGGATATCCGGATAGTAAAGTGCTCTACTATCCATATTATCCGGATAACAAAATGGGGCGGATAATGCAAGCCCTAGGTACATTCCATACAATATGTCTAAAAGAAAATTATGATTAAACGAACTTACCTTAGTAGGTTAGTAATATATGAACACAATGTAGTATCGCGTAAGTGATTCCACTTCAGCACTTAAGTTTAGAAAATAAAATAGAATAAAATAAAATGTTGCCGTAAATGGCAACACAGTCTTTTATTTTTTCAAAGTTTCCGATTAACCCCCACTCAGCCCATGTTTCCTGTTTGAGCTCAGCCATTTGTTCATCATTACGTTTAGAGGATATTTCCGCAACGGCTTGGGTTAACAGGGAGGGTGGGTGTTGCCCTACTAATGTCTTCGGACGGAGCCCATCGTATAATTATGATAGAACTTCACGTAGGTACAGGTAAATTCGTTAAATCATTAATTATACTCGTGCTCTGTCCTCGACATTAGTAGGTTAGTAATATAGGAAAACAATGTAGATGTTGAGAGCATGTGAAGGAAATATCAATACTCACTCAGGTTACTGATGAACCTGAAATACAAATAAACCTGGCATTAGGTACCATTTATTTATATTTATGAAGTTCATATTATTTAAGTATCTATTTATTTAATAGTTGCATCAAGGTGTGCACTAGTACATTCAAATAAAATAAAATAAAATACAAATACCTTGGTACTTAAACATAAACTGTGTGGCACCTCAATTACACATGCAAACGTCACTGCAATAATGTTGTTCAATTATTGACAATAATAGATACAATAAGGTGATTAATTGAATATTAGAATTTAACAGATTAGAATAAGGATTAATAGAGTCAATGATTATTATACCCTAGTTAAGTTACTTCATAGTTACCGATTATTACACAGTATATGTGTACTACGAAACATGGATACACTTAATTTTTTGTCCCTTTTGGGGGCACGCTAACTGGTAGTCTATATCTTTAATAGGTCCATGGTACATACTAACGTACATTGTACTTTTCCTTAATTGTTTAAATGTGTGGTCACACTACTATCATAGGATTAGTTTTTATTGAATAACTCAGCAAATATATCGTTGATCCCAAATGTAACTTTGCTATCCGTTTGTAAAAAAAATTTACTAAAAGGTGAGCAGGTTTATTTTTCTATTACTCCTTTTTACAAAAAGTTATTCCCAATTGTTTAAAGTGAGGATTGAGGGACCACACAAAACCGCGTCTATCTCGGAATCGTGACAGTATTATTGCTTCTTTTTATTTTTACAAATGTCTATAGCACTTTTACAAACTTTTACAATGGTAGAGAGCTGGTTATTTTGATTTAAATGAGAGATATTTACAAAAATGCATTGGAGGATTGAGGGACCACAGTTTTTACGTTATATCTTTTTGTAGAAATGACTTCGTGACCTGGTTTTCAGTTAATTCGTCGTGGGAAACTTTTTACAAAAGGTCTGTAGTCACGTTATCTTCAGTTTCAATATACTTTCCGAGATCTGGAAAATTCAATGAGAGAACTGAGGGACCATACAAAATGTGCTATAACTTTTTTTCTAGAGGTTTTACAAATTTTCTAATAAGTTCTACAATCGCTTGAAGACTTTTACAAACCCCCTGGATACTTCATTTGCTGCTGGGAGACATGGTCCCTCCATCCTCTAGTACATATTTAAAAAATGATTGAAACATTTGAAACAAAAGCTATTTACAGTCAAGTCAATTTTATTTAGTTTTTTTTTTGCTATTTTATCGCGTGAAATATTTTTTTCTTCTTCATTTTGGCTTCGCACGGTTTGTGAATTATGTCAGTGTCAAATGTTTTTAACTTACGTTACTTTGACTTGCGCTTGACTTGAGCGCATGACTTTTATTACGATGAAATAGCAACAACCAACAACAACAACAACAGTCAAATTAATTTCATTGATTCATTTTCTTTTCATTTGAGTTGAGAGTCTGCTGCACTTGCATTTTGAGCTAGGCAAGGAATTTTAATATGTAAAATAGTATATTAATTCCTCGATTTTGAGTGAGTCAATTCAATGCAATTTTTTTCAAGAATACAATACAATAAAATGTTTCCTCCTGTCTGCCGAGTGTGTCTGTCTGGCCACATCAAAATGGATCCTATGGAAACTACAGGACTTCAAGAAATGTATGAAAAATTCTCTGATAACAAGGTAGGTACTCATCGTGCTCATAATGTTCTCTTGGACGAACAAAATGTCACGATGAAATTTAGTTTTTCAAAGAATGTTCTGTTTCTTTTGTGAAAATGACGCTTATCCATAACTAAACATATACCTAGTCGTATTTTTAATTATACTCACTAAAATTGAAGGAAAAAATGACATTTTTCACATATTTTTAGTTCGTATATTGAGCAATTCGACCATAGGTGGTAGTTGTGATACGGTAGGTATATACATAAACTTCAATGGATTCTAAGGCATTCGAGAAGTTAGCCTTTTCGCTGTACAGTGGAAATTTTGTTTGAAAAACCTGCACTATGCATCGAAATGGCTAACTTCACGAATACCTATAAAGATCCATTGTGAGAAGTGTAGGTACTCACCTACCTGTAGGTATTTAATTTCAATACCATTTCAGCTGCAGACAGAAGACGGAAGGCCGACGACAATATGCTACATGTGCCGTTCTCAGTTGCTAAAATGTCATCAATTCTATGAAACATCTCAAAACGCCGAAAAGCTGCTAACAGACCTAGTAAACAATGCCTGGCAGGTATACTATTAATTATAATCTAATACTAGCAGCGCCCTCGCGGCGTTGTGTAGTAGCGTAGTGATGGTATATATGGTGATGATGATGATGATAAAAAGAGTAGCCTATGACCTTCCTCGAAAGTTAATCAAGTGCAGAAATATTTTTTCAAATCTGACTTGTAGTTCCTGGGATTAGTAAGGTTATAGGCTACTTTTCATCATCATCGTCATCACCATACCATCACTAGAAGAGCAACGCCGCCGCCGCACTATGGGGCCGAACGGTGTTTTCCATCTCAAAATTGGTTAGGACCAAAGCCACTTTACTGAGACCTTTTTGATGGTTTTATACTCTAAGATGATAGAACTACCCGATGTAATAGTAAAAAAATAATAACTAGTAGTTCGCTCCAAACTGAGATCTCGCGCACCGTAGATGGCTTACATTTGGACTTTCTTCTGACTACCCCTATAATTTCAAGTGCAACTACTGCCGAGTATGCCTATTGCGCTAGCTCTTCATGGTAAAAAATACTGGCATGTAATGAAATGAAATGCAATAGGTACATAATGCCGTGTCTAATTTTTCATTCATTTCATAGGTATTTATGAATTCTCGTCGTATTTATAAAAGTATACGTCCTAGAATAAAAATAATAACTATTTTGGAATGTACAAATAAAGACCTTTCATTTGACAACCCATTCAATATTATTTGTTTAGGTACTTACTTAACTTTTTTTACCCCAATTATTTTCATTCTTTATCAAAAATTTTTTTATCATGAAAATAAATCAAGTAGCATCTAAAATCATTGCAAACCAAACCGCAACGATGCCACTCTCTTTTTAAGACCGACCAGTCAATTATGCTCCACCGTAAATTTCCTTACCACAACCTATTGACCTACCAAGTTTCATGCAGATTGGATGAACGGTTCGACAGTTATGCGCGAACAACAATTCGTGAAACATACAAACATACAAAGCAAAATCGCCCAACTTACCACTAAGATCTTCGCTCGCTTCGCTCGCTCGATCGATAATAAGTTTTAGGTACCTCTATTAAATTACACCCAAACATTGAACTTCGATAATTTCATATTAACTAGAGGGTACATAAAGACAAGTGGCTAAATTAAAAATTTAAAAAAACCGACTTCAATACAAACTGTTATTGGGTAAGGCTAAGGGTGCGCTAATTAAAATGAGCCCAAACATGGATGTTCCACTGTTATTCCCTGAGAAGTTCCATTGGACGGGTCCTGACTCCATCATCAGATTAGCTAGCTGTCACCATATTATTACATTATAGTCGGAACTTAACCGACATGCTGAGTTCCAAGTTTCAAACTCAATCAGACTATTTACTGAGGAGTTCTGTTGAACAGCTCCTGACTCCATCCCCAGATCAGCTCGTTGTGACCATATTATTACATTCTAGTTGAAACTTGACATACGTGCCGAGTTTCAACTCAATCGGCCTATTTACTGAGGAGTTCCGTTGAACAGCTCCTGACTCCATCATCAGATCAGCTCAATGTTACCATAATATTGCATTGTCACCGATAACCTATAAAGCTTTAAAAAAATACCCTAATCGCTTCAAGTGTGCCTATAAAATTTGAAGAGTTACCTCGATTTCTCCAAGATCTCATCATCAGATCCTGACCTGATGACCAAAAGGACCAATTGGAAAGTGTACCCTTTCAAACAAAAAAAGAATTTTTGAAATCGGTCGAGGCGTCTTCGAGTAATCGGTGAACATACATAAAAAAAAAAGCACAAAAAAAAAAAAAAAAAAAAAAAGATTCCGACGAACTGAGAACCTCTTCCTTTTTTCGAAGTCGGTTAAAAAGTCCGAAAACCGAAATGCCGATGCTTGAAATAGCGATTGCTCGTAAAGTATAATGCTTAAAATGTAGAAGTTTTAAATGTAGAATGCTTATTAATCAGAATGCTCGAAATGCCGAAAGCCAAAATATCGAAGCTTAAAACAAATGAAATAAAAATGAAATTTTATTTATTTATTTATTTTTTATTTTATTTATTTATTTATTTAAACGTTACAACTATTATTACAGGTTATGTCCTAATTCAATAGTGTAGTTACCAGTCATCATACCTAATTAATCACATTTACATTTAGTTCCTAACATAAATTAAACACACAAATTAAATGAAATGATTATTATGATGATGTAAAAAAATGTTTTGTCTATAATTAGTAATATTATTAAGAGGTAAAGTGTGTTTGTATGTTGGAGGTAATCTCCAAAGCTAATCATCTGATTTAAAAAATTCTTATAATATTTAGAATGAACTTTCAGGCTGAACATAGGCTATTATGTTAAGTAGGTACCTGGCGGAAGCTAGTTTTACATACTAAAGAAGCCTGTACCTATGTATGTTTGTCTGGACGTATCACCGTACCTACTGAACCTATTTTGCTGAAATTTGGCATGTAGAAAGCAAAAAACAGATCATACTTATTTTTTTTTTCCTAACTAGATAACTCATTATTGAAGTTCATCTTAAGATATTTTCAAAGTTCTTCTTGGGGGAGTATACACTATACAAGTACCTATTATACATTTTTGAATTGCTCAGAATTTCTTATTTACAAATACGTTATGTTCTATAAGAAATATATTTATTTTTTCTGTTATAGTGTGTTAAGAAAATTTTCATTTTTTAAAATTTTCAATTGGAGGTTTCTTTGTTACCGATGGCTGCCGATCGATGTCGAGTTATTGACATTTTTAGATTCCTTAACTATTCCGTAAAACAGGGAAAGAAAAAAAACCTACGTCATTACTGCGCCTTTTCGAGTTATAGGTACCTAAGCAAAAGTATCGACCAAGGAGGGAAATAAAATATATTGACGTTTTTTGTTATTGGCACCTATTCATGGCATTTGATGAGACAAATAATACTTATTATTGTTTGAATAGATAATTTTCTACGTAGTTTTAACTTTATTATAATTTTATTAAACCTAATGTAAGCAAAAAAATTATTTAATTTGATTTTTGAATGAAAATTTTCAAAATTTTATTTTTGTATTTTTTTTTACTAAATAAATATACTTAGTTTTTAAAGTGGCGGTGTTGTAAATCCTATAGCTTATATATTTAGGAATACGTATACAAAATTTCAATTAAAAATGTCCTTAAACAAAGAAGTTACAGAATTTTGAGATGGAACTATAGGCCCACAGTGCGCCGCGAGGGCGCTGCTAGTTTATGAATACAGTGCCACAAGTATAACTTGGCGCGGCTGGGCGCCACTGTGTTGAAAAAATATAATTAATTGTACAGAAAATACCACGGGGAAAATATGTAAGAAAGATTTAATCATTTGCGTATTTGGAAAAGATAGTATAGTATTAGAGGATTTGTCAGGCAAGAGGGCGGAGCCATCGGACGATGACGCGATTGGTGGGGATAAAGTCGCCTGATCGGTGCGCGGCTGGCGGCAGCTCACTTTTGCTTGGGCGCTCGGGTGCGACGGACGTGTTATAGGGATCGTAGTGGTTAATCTATGCTGGATAGGTTATGCTTGTTTACGTTATAATAGGTCGTTAGTTAAGTTTTGTCGATTGTTATTTTTTTGCATTAATAATTAAAACGAATGTTTCTAGGGTAGTTTGGTATTTCTTTTTTAAAAATTAAAGTCTCATCTGTTTTATAAGATCATTCGTGGGATAAATTGAACTGTTCACGCGACTTTGATCGTTCGCCATCTACTAAATATCAAACAGTGAAAAAGTGTGAATTTTGTTTGTGTTTTTGTGTTGTTTTGTTGCCGCCACGTAAGTAGATTAATTTATTTAAGTACTTAAGTTGTCGTTGCACATGCATTGCAATCATGTCGAGTCGCGAAGGTACGCCACGTGAAAATCAATCTAGGCGTAGATCTCGTGAGCACCGTAATGACTCGCATAGGTACATATCGCGATGTCAAAATGAGGCATCGACATCGTTCTTGTAGAACGTGTTAACCGATTGAACGCTTTAGAGGAACGGTTGCCTGCTAGCTTAATAAAGACGTCCACTCCTTTGTCGTCGCACCCGTGCCCCGAAAACAACACGTCATTGTCGGCTTCAGTGACCTCCGAGGCTACCGTTACGCCTATGGTAACACGGGCTACGGACGAGACCTCTGAGGCACCGCGCGAGGCTGACGCTTCGGACAGGATTGGCGGTGATCTTTCTTATTTAATGCAAAGGCTTTCAGATTAACTAAAAACCGCTATAGTAATCCGCGGCATTTCTGATCCTCAAGTAAAGGCCGCCACTACCAACGCTAAACTTGGGTCAAAGGATCTTGTCGAGTTTTTGTTAGTTTTGTCAGTCAAGTATGTAAAACCTAAAAATGCACCAACAATCCTGTTCGCTCGTCAAGCACAAAGCTACCCACAAGAAAAGAAAATTTTGATGTCTGTTTGTGGTTATTTGTTTTGTGTTTAATTCTCACGTAAGTACCGTTTGATTGTTCTCTTTTGTAAAACGCCGCGAAGTACCTACATCGCGTGGTCGTTCACAATGTAATTTGAAATGTGGCTCGCGTGTTCGCAAACGTTCCGTTCGTGTAACTTGTCGCGCAAAAGTTCGCGAGGTAGTTCACATCGTAGCAGGCTACGACCTCCTTCGTGCAGCGAGGTGCCAGGCGTCCAGGTGCCATGGTGCAATCATAGGGTTAAAGCACGCTCGCGTTATAGATCTCGATCTAGTTCATCAAAAGTTCACCGCCGTTACCTGCGTTCACATCAGCGTTCTTGCTGATCGCATGGTAATCGGGGACTAGAGGTGTCGATAGCAGGAGTTCGTATAACTTACGGCACTGCCGATAATGCCATCATGTCTCCGATCAGTTCCCGGCTCCCGGGCTATATTTGATGAACTACATCACAGTGATCCTAATGAGGGTAGGTCGCACACATCTTTCCCTACTAACATGACACCACCAGCACGTTCGGTAGTTCAAAAGGTTTGCAGTCAGTCTTTCGAGTTAGTGCAGCGTTCTATCTGAGGCGTTCACTTTAGCTCAAGCTCTTCTTGAGGCTATGAATGCTGGTTTAGGTGTCACTTAACTACCTACTTTGTTTCTCATTTTTACACGATGCTTCATAACATTGACTGGCCCGTAGTGAGGGGAAGTGGATCTTGCTAAAATCCAAAACAATTGAAGCAATCATTAATTTTGTCACGAGTGTTTTAATGTCTCAAAGGGGATGTCAAGGTATGGTTGCCGAGTGGGTTATGAATGATCACACGTAGTCAGGCTTTGACTGAGAGTTCGCGCCGCTTGCTGTGTCTCGGTAAGTTGAACTAGCTAACACATTATTGGAGACAGTGAAAATCTTGTCTGAAAGGTATGCTACGTATGTTAAATAGGTTTTTACGTCTTAGAGTAGTTACGGGACTGAGTACCTAAGGAGCTGAGAACGTTGCTTAGCTTCAACGATCCTTTAAAAATATCAAGGCAAGGGCCACGAGCGCTTCCAACTCGCTTTCATCTAGAACGTGTAAGAACCAAAAGTTATTTTAAATGAAATTGGTTCCTGTCGCCCCTTCGAAATCACTCTCTGAATTACGCTGTAGGTACATAGCGAGTTAAGCAATCGTAAGAGGAGAACGTGTTTTAGATTTAGTGTACTTCATAGTCAAGTAGGTAACTAAAATAAAGTTAACCTGATGTTCTGATCTCTCCTCAGTAATGAAGGTAATGTTCTCGTCTGTGTCTATGATTTTGTTTTGCTTCTAATGTTCATAAAGGTATCGAGCTACTCCATCGAGTGACATGCACACTGGAGCTGGGTTTTCTAACCTGTGCAGACGTACCTTACTTGTCGAGGTTGGATATCTTTGCAGAGTAGTAAGTCTAGGTCAGGTGAAGCCGAGCCCTAGAATGGTAAGTAAGAAGCGTTTGAAATAACGATTTGCATCGAAGCAAACAACAAAGGTTCGTCGTGGTCTGAGGTTCTGTGTAAACTTGCAACTAGTATTGAATATTACAAACAAAAGTTGACTCCTCTTTCTTAACCTCCTTATTAGTACAGAAGCTACCATGCTGGTAACTCGCGCGCTAATTTGGGATGGCGTGGCTGAAACTTCGAGGCCTACATTTTAATTGTGAGGCTCTGTGTGTAGTTACCTACTAGGAGCAGAACCAGATAGCTTCTTGAGGTGAATTAAAACAGGATGAGTATGTGAAATGTGTATGAGTTTGCACTTGATGACCTCTCATATGTAATAAAGTTTTCTCTGTGTACAGTTTGATCTGGAAATGCGTGGTACCTATAAGGTTGTGCGAGCGTTATCACATCACCGATACGAGCTCGAGCTGTTAGCTGGCTCGTATGGAAAAAAGACGCAGACCGCCGCAGAACACATGGTTCAGTGGCGTCGCGAGTGGACTCCGGAGGCGTGTGGAGCGTTCTTCAGTAGTATGAGTAATACGTGCAGCCCCGACATTGCGGCAGCATATTACTCACAAGCCCCGACATTGTGGCTCATTTGCCCCGACATTGTGGCAGTTACTCACAAGCCCCGACATTGTGGCTCGTTTGCCCCGACATTGTGGCAGTTACTCATAAGCCCCGACATTGTGGCTATCGTTTGCCCCGACATTGTGGCACCTCGTTGTTTGTAACCTCGACATTCTGGTTACCTCTTGCCCCGACATTGTGGCAGCGCGCTTTTTGTAGCTTTGACATTTTTGGCTAACTATTTGTTTCTTAGGCGAGTTTTCCGTTGTTTTGGTAATGATTGAGATCCGGAACTCTTTCATTGGTAAAACAACTTGTAATCTGCAGCCTGTTTTCGATGAAATTGCTTGAGAATACGCTTGAACTTTCTTTACGACAGGTAGTTAGAAATTTCCGTTGGTAACGCATTTGAAATGTTTCAGATAATGCTTCAGATGATGACCCAAATTATGAGAACCCGACAACAATGTCAGTTCTCCTAGGCAAGACCAATCAACCACGGATCATACGACTGAGCAGTCAGTGCCAGTAGCAAGTCAAGCTGACGAGGTCGTTCAGCTGTCAGGAGAGGCCGTATTAGAGGATTTGTCAGGCAAGAGGGCGGAGCCATCGGACGATGACGCGATTGGTGGGGATAAAGTCGCCTGATCGGTGCGCGGCTGGCGGCAGCTCACTTTTGCTTGGGCGCTCGGGTGCGACGGACGTGTTATAGGGATCGTAGTGGTTAATCTATGCTGGATAGGTTATGCTTGTTTACGTTATAATAGGTCGTTAGTTAAGTTTTGTCGATTGTTATTTTTTTGCATTAATAATTAAAACGAATGTTTCTAGGGTAGTTTGGTATTTCTTTTTTAAAAATTAAAGTCTCATCTGTTTTATAAGAATAGTGATATTTCGCATCATAATACTCTTTTTCCGTTTTTCCGTTTTAGTTCCTCCAATCGCCACCGCCAACTTATACTTGTGGCACTGTAAATATCTATTCTGTTCTATCACAATGTTCTTGTTTAATTTTTTGTACTTTTTATATTAATTTTTATTTATTTATATTTATTTTTTATATGTACTTTTTATTTCTCTTTTATAACTGTTTCTATAAATTTTCAGGTGTCGGAAAAAATGGATATTATCTTTAATCAAGGATTGAGCCATCATTTATCGATATCAACTACTTTGGTGTCTTTTGATGATACAGATTTGAAATCTTCAGATAAATGCAAGTATGAAGTGTCTCCTAAGGAAGAGTTTGATGAGTTTCAGTATATAGATGATATAGACAGTGTAGGCATAGAATTTACTAAAAGCGTTGCCAATACCATACATGACGATGTTAGCAAATCATCGGAAGTAATTGAAAGTAATAAAGAAAAAGAAAATAATGAGAAATTGTACACATGTGACACATGCAGCGAAACATTTAGTAAGAAATCTCATATAAAAAAGCACATTAAGATTGTCCACAACATGCAATATGCTTGCAAAAGATGTCACTGTACATTCACTACCAGCTCCGATTTAAAAGTACATAATTCAAAAATACACCAGAAAGAGCCATATTCCACAAAAACAACATATCCTATTAAACATAAGCCACATGAGTGCAAAATATGTAATAAAACATTTAACTCTAAGCTATGGCTTAAGAAACATATAAAACTGCACTCGGAACCAAAACCCAGATGCATAGAATGTGACAAGAATTTTCCTACCAAAACTGCTTTAAAAGAGCATAATTTTAGAATTCATAGTGGATTAAAGCCTTTTGTGTGCAGTCAATGCGACAAGAAATTCTCTATCAAACGGGACTTAATAAGGCACATGGAGAATCATAGTGGAAAATCTAATTTATGTGACACTTGTGGCAAGGCTTTCTCAAAAAAACAAGTATTGCGGGAACACGTAAAGTCGCACAATGCAGTAAAATCCAAAATATGCAACATTTGCAGCAAAGGATTCCAAAGAGGAGATCATCTTAAAGCACACATGAAAAGTCACACAGGCTTAAAACCTTACTCATGCAGCCAATGCACAAAATCCTTTGTATCAAATCAAATCTTAAGGAACCATATGAGAACGCACACTGCAGGAAAACCGTTTTTCTGTGAACCTTGCAACAGAGCATTCGCTCAAAAAGGCAATCTGCAACTACACAACATCTGTATACACTCCGGAGTTAAGCCACATGTCTGTGACAGCTGTCAGATGGCCTTCCCCACAATGTCTGTCTTAAGAATACATATGCGAACACACACTGGGGAAAAACCATATGTATGTGATGTGTGTAATCAAGCTTTCTCAGTTAAATATACCTTAAAGGGACATATACAAAGGATGCACAGTGGTTTAAAGCCATTCGCATGTGGTGTGTGTGATGTTACATTCTCCACCAAATCAGGGCGTAATAGGCATGTTAGAAAATGCCATGAAGCTAAACCATGACTACAGCCTTTGGCCTCTAAACTCCGCTCAACTTCTCTCAAAGTTGCACCATGGATTTAACTATTGCCATTATTTTTTAGGGTTCCGTACCTTAAAAGGTAAAAAAAGGAACCCTTATAAGATCACTTTCTTGTCCGTCTGTCCGTCTGTCCGTCTGTCCGTCTGTCCGTCTGTCTGTCCGTCTGTCCGTGTGTCACCATCGATTATCTCAGGAACGGGTAGAGCTAGCAAGTTGAAATTTATACCATATACTAAAGTCTATAGTCCCTACTGTGAGTATAAAAATCAAGGTCCTGAGTCAACACTATAAAAAGATATAGGCAAATTTAGGTTTTCGTGAAAACTTGTGAGTACCAAAACTTACCTTAATTATCAACTTTTTTTATTTTTCGGAATTTTTCCTTTACTTGCGCTGGAAGACCTTGCTTGTAACCAAAATTGACAATTCTAGGTCAACCGGAAGTACCCTAGAGGTTTTGGGTCGAAAACCTAAATGGTAGTTCCCGTTGACCTAGAATAACGAAATTTGGCAAAAAGCAAGGTCTTATAGCACAAATAAAGGAAAAATTCCAAAAAGTTAAAAAAGTTGAAAATTAAAGGGTGTTCCCATACATACATAGTTGACGCCAATTAAAATTGTCCTCCGAGTTGTATGGGCGCTCATACAATTAAGCGGACTAGCTTAATTGGCACCATGACTAGGCACGGAACCCTCGGCGTACGAGTTCGACTCGCACTTGACCGGTTTTTTTTGTTAGACAGTGACAAATAAAGATGGCAATACCTAGTTAAATCCGTGGTGCAACTTAGACTCAAGATGAGCGAAGTTTATTAATAGAGGCCTTTATGATTAGATTAAGTAAGTAGATTAACTAAGTGGCATTTATATTTGGATTGTGGTTATCGGAAAAGCAGAAAATAAATCAATTAAGTAATACAGCAATATTTTTTACAAACTTTTATTTAACTTCACCGCACAAGTAAGAAGGCGGCACTCAATGAAATGGCTAGGCATTTAATTGAATGGCTAATTCAATCAGTTGCCTGCGACTTAAACATAAAAGTTATTAAAAATAATGTTAAATCGACAGTTAAGTTTTAACGCTATCTGCATGAGAACAAAAGATATTAGAGGCAAGATGGTCAATTTGGATGCATACAAACATCCAAATTTGATCAAGGATGAAGGCGCGTTTTCATTGCGCAAGTCTTGTAGGTCCTACTTGTCCTATTCTATTAAACGAGCAATATTTGTTTGTTTGTTTGTCTGTAGGTACTCACGTTCTTGAAAACGGCTCTAACGATTTCGATGAAACTCGCGGTACGGGAGTTCAAGGGGGCGAAAAATCGATCTAGCTAGGTCTCATATCTGAAAAAAATCGTTTTCTCGGCATTTTCACGCAAAAATTCGTAATTTCACAGTAGATAGGTAGGTATTTGTTACACAGAATAAAGTTAAGACCAAATTGGCCGAGTGGGTTGGGTTGGGTGTCTGCCTTTCAGCTCGCCTTTCAGTCAAAGGCTTCGAGTTCGAACTCAGAGAGTGAAAGTTTATTAGTAGGTAAGTGGGCGAGTTCGTCAAAAAAAGCCCGTGCCAAAACTGACAAAAAGCGATGTACCTACTACAACTTTAGAATTTAATTGTAAAGCCATAAGGGTGACAAATCAACATCGAGCTATGCTGCGCTATACTGCGCTGTGCTATGGTTGGTCAACTCGCTCGTCAAACAAAACGTCGTAAACAGAGCGTAGCCTCACACAGCGCAGCACAGCATGGTTTGTTTGTAACGTCATTGAAATATTCTGAAATATTAGACGAGCGAGTTGACCAACCATAGCACAGCGCAGTACAGCGCAGCATAGCTCGATGTAGATTTGTCACCCTAAGGCTGCGTTTCCATTGACGCGGAGCTGTGCGGAGCGGAGCTTAGCGGCGCGTAAATTGACCAATCAAATTTCCAACGACGAAATCGAAACGCGGCAAAATGCACCCTGATTGGTCAATTTACGCGCCGCTAAGCTCCGCTCCGCACAGCTCCGCGTCAATGGAAACGCAGCCTAAGACCACAATAACCCTCACAAAGAGGTTCCATTGAAAGATTACCTATTTTTTGTAACCTACGTAAACAGAATATTTTAATACGATTACGGAATTTACATATGCAAAAAACTTGTACATTTTCTTGTTTCAAAAGGTATTTTTGTGTAACGATTTTACGTACATTCGTGTATAAAATATCACCGAAGTGACACAACAAAAAATTTAATTAAAAAAAAACCGGTCAAGTGCGAGTCGAACTCGTACGCCGAGGGTTCCGTACCTAGCCATGGTGCCAATTAAGCTAGTCCGCTTAATTGTATGAGCGCCCATACAACTCGGAGGACAATTTTAATTGGCGTCAACTATGTATTATTAGCCTCACCAATAAAACAAACCTTCATAATAACATTGTACAGTTTTATTCCTTTGTACATGTAACAATTACTTATCGTACACCGGTACTGACTTATTACTAGTGGTTAATGACTCTAAAAATGAGACGTCTTTACAATAGCAATGTCTACAAGAATGAATGCGCTTCTCGAGTTGTTTCTTCCTTTCTATAGTTGACAATCTACCCTCAATATGTTAAGCCATTAAATTGACTAAAACTAAGACACAGTAAAATAAGGCACAGTAAATTAAGTAAAATAAGACACAGTAAAGTAAGACATCTTACAGTTTAAATTAAATAATAACTTAAGCTTGATATTTTACATCTAACAACACAGAAAATATTAATAAATTTAGTGAAATGCTAACAGACGGCCGTCCTGTTAACGGAATGACCCTATTCCGCCTCGGCCATTCGAGAAGATAAGAAAAAAAATATTAGTACATATACTTATACGCGTCAGCGGTAATCATAGTGGTAGGTACTTAACAATAATAACAACTAAAAATAAAGAATGTAAAAAAAAATTTGTAAAAATAAACAAAAATAACACAAACGATAGCCTGGTTCTAACTTTATCGGTAGGTACATATTTACAAATAAATAGTAGGTAGGTACTATCTGTACTTCTTCTTGATCGCAAACTAGGAGTTTTGCAGAGCTGTTCGAGTGTTTTGCTGCAAAACTGAAGACTAGATAATGCCGGTTACAAGGAGATCTGCAAAATTCGATAGTAATATTATTTCAATGCATAACATAGACTACTATTTAAATGGAGGTTGTGTTTTATTTTCACAAATAAAAAAAACAGATAAATTAAATTATTATCCAGTGCGTTCTGTATCAATGAAATTAGGTAATACCAAATCGGTCTGATTCAGGAATGATGATTCACACTAATAATAATATTGAAAAGTGTGCTATTATAATCATCATTTCAATAAAATTTAAAAACAAATAATTATATTAATAACATTTTATATTTTGATGATTACTGTAAATAACAGAATGTCTCATCATCGCATTTTCATGATGCTATATTTAATTTGCTAAACCTATATGATAGGTATTATAATTATATGATGCAATTTTATATTTATGAAGCACTTTAGATCAGTGATCACCGCAATCATAAGAGCATATTTTACATGAATAAAAGAAACTTATGTTTGGTGATCACTGCAATCATAGCAGCATATTTTACTTGAATAAAAGGAACTTATGTTTAGTGATCACCGCAATCGTAGCAGCATATTTCACTTGAATAAAATGATACTTTTGTTTAGTGATCACCACAATCATAGCAGCATATTTCACTTGAATAAAATGATACTTATGTTTAGTGATCACCACAATCATAGCAGCATATTTCACTTGAATAAAAGATACTTATGTTTAGTGATCACTGCAATTAGAGCAGCATATTTCACTTGAATAAAAGATACTTATGTTTAGTGATCACTGCAATTAGAGCAGCATATTTCACTTGAATAAAATATACTTATGTTTAGTGATCACTGCAATTAGAGCAGCATATTTCACTTGAATAAAAGATACTTATGTTTAGTGATCACTGCAATTAGAGCAGCATATTTCACTTGAATAAAATATACTTATGTTTAGTGATCACTGCAATTAGAGCAGCATATTTCACTTGAATAAAAGATACTTATGTCTAGTGATCACTGCAATCATAGCAGCAAATTTCACTTGAATAAAAGATCTTCTTCTCCTTCTTCTTCAGCATATATTCGCCCACTGCAGGACATATAATATGCCTCTCCAATATTCTTCCACACTGCTCTATTACTGGTCCTCCTGGTCCAGTCTGTGTATGCCAAGCATATCCTTTTATGTCGTCGGACCATCTCGGGCGGATGGGCTGGCAACGCTCCTTTTTCCGAGCCGTGGACTCCACTCCATGTTGCATTTGGTCCATCTTACTATTTACTTAGGTTTAATGTTGACCGCAGTTTTAGCAGTGTGTTTCACTTGAATAAAAATATTTAAGCTTAGTGATCACCACAAATATAGCAGTATATCTCACTTTTAATTAGGTTGAATAATCTCTTATTTGAACTTAAGTCCAGTGTTCATCACAATCATTATGGCAGCAGGTGTATCTCACTTGTACATGCTTATCAACCAAATTATTTTTGTTTTCCAAAAGAAAGCTGTCCGATATTGAGCCAAAGGAAAACCTTTAAAATATTTTCAAAGAGATTAATATCAGACTGCCAACATTGTAATAATATTCATGTTAATTTAATTTACATTCGAAGACATAATTAAATGGATTCTCAAAAAATGTGTCTTTCATAACTATGAGACAAGAAATAGGTTTTAAACTGTCTTTGCCAAGTACAAGACTAGCAAAAGTAGATAAATAAATTCTTAGGAGCTGTACATACAAATAAAAGCATCACTATTTTAAGGATAATAATATCAAACTTTTGACAAATAACGCGTAATTATGAGAAATAAACCGTCTGCCAACTTAAATTATAATAAAATCAATGGCACCATAACTTGCGTTCCATGTAAGCGGTTCTTGAGCGCAAAAATTGGTTAATATCAGACATTGCGTTGCATTGAAATGCGGGCTAAACACCCAAGCTCGTAGATGAGTATATTATGTAAACAAATAAATAACTAAGCCAAATGCCTCCGTTGTGGAAATAGGCCAGAAAGATTATATAATTATAATATGAAATTAAGGTTTTTCTCTTAGACTACGAGAAAATTAAAAATAATGACTAGGTGTCTTAATAAGCTTATTATCAAATATAATATTTTATCGTTTTTGTTACATATGGTATGAGGAATATTACTATTTAATACTATGTTCATTGTTATTATTCAGGTACTCTACTTATTGCAAATTTGACGTTCCAAAGTGCAATTTAATTTGTCCATTGTTTAATAAATGATATGGGTTTGAATTAGATTTGGAAGGTATAATAATATTTAATTCAAAATTAATTTAATTTACTCTCTTTGTTTGTTTATAAGTATAAAATTAAGCGAGTGGGTGAACCGACTCAAAGTACACATCAAGGTACAGTCATAACATAACGGATGTTCTTCCCTCTGAAGTTAGGTGCAAGAAAGGATAGTGCATACCTTTACTGCTTAGAGTAAGGGAGATAGAGCATAATAACAGTCAACTTTAAAGATACAAAGGCCCGCCGCGATCAACGCAGCATTTCTCATATCATAGAGTGAAACCGGCATCCAAAACGGCACTTCTGTACAAAATATAACAAAGGTAAAACTTGTGATCACCACAATATTGTAGCATATCTCACTTAAATAATCTTAATAGTGATAAAATTTATTCATCTTCATAGTCAATTGTGTTTATTTTATTATCATCGTTGTATCGATCATATTAGGTACGTATATCATGTATCATATTATCATGTACCTATAGGTAGGCAATTATATCATGTTGTATCGAAAACGTTATTCATCTATTTATTATTTATTCTTTTTTTTTAATATATATATTTTTGGAAGACAGTAAATATCAATTATAGTAATATCATACAGTAAAGTAGTTTTGTGTGCATCAGCAGGATAAAAACTTCTTTCTTTTTTTGTTTTGCGTTTCGAATGTCCGTCAATACTAGAACACTTCGTAGTGATCCTTATTTTTTTTAAAGAAACATCGCTTATCCCAAAAAGAGGACTTAGGACATAGCTTTTTGCTCTTAATTACATAAAAACGGGTTTGCTTTAATCATTTATGATCCCCAGTCTTTAAGAATTATTCTTCTTTCTATCTTGCAATGTGGGAAATACAGGTAGGTACTTAAGTACAACTTAAGGAACGTACGGAATGTTAACTTCTGCTAAATGAGGGAATGCACCAAATGTGCTTGGGCACACCTCCGACCACTCCCGTAGACATCCTCAAAGGATCCAGAAATGCCTAAAGATCCGAAATAATATGTCCACCGCACCCCGGGAACACAATCGCGATCATATTACATTTAAATCATGAAACGTTGTTAAAACATTTAGTAGGTACTTATATTATCTCTTCTTTATAAAATATAAAGACGCCAATTGGGGCCGCATATGGCTCGGGTATACCTACGTGATAACCTTGAACAGCCATTTAAGCCCTATTTCAGTACATGATACCCCAATAATTGTGACTATTCAGTCATAATAATGCTCGCCCACAAATATAATTTTTGGTAAAGCTGACTTTAATTCACTGTAATCAAGTATATCCACCACTTTATTTTTTTTTATATATACTATGTCTTAGCTCAATAGAATAGGTATAGATTCTGCTATACTTATAAGTTACTATTTTATTCTTATCTTTATCAATACTCTGTGCCGACCATTAGGTACGTTTAGGTATTCTCGCAAAACCGTCAGTACTTATTATGGTATTATGGTTTACACAAGAGTTATGAAGTAAACTATAATATGCTCAAATATAAAAAAAAACTAAGTTTACAATTTAACCATGACATTCTTATAGAGTTGTTTTGGTAAATAATAGATACATTACGGTTACATAGCCATTGTCGGGTCTAATATTAGTCGAGATCCGGCACAATTTTGGAGTTTTGTTAGGATAGGTGTAAAACAAAACCAGATCAGATTAACAACTAAGGTCGATGGGCAGCCAGTAAATAGGCCAAGAGGCTGCTGCTGCATTCGCCAAATACTATAATCTTAATCATACTAGTTCGAATAAACCGATATAGCTAAGCTTAAGCTACGCTAACGCACGCTTAGTTACAGAGTACGCTAGTCACTAGTCAAGAGTGTTTATCAGAAAATCTACATAAAACGCTATGTTTCTCGATTTTAGTAAAATATATAATGTAGATTGTAGATAATAGCTGCTGAACTTTTATTTTGTCAAAGCAATCAAACGTTAGGTACTTAAATGACTGGAGACAGTATGTCTAACCCAGAGTACTACACTAGACCAGGGTTGCAATTCTACTAGATGACAACGTCAATCATTCCGCTGAACTTCGCTTCGATCTCATAAATGTCAGCCATTTGGTTAATAGTAGAATAGCCCCTCAAAAATATGTTCTGCCAAAGTCCAAAACTTAGCTAAAACGTCACCACAACTGAGTTGTTTGTCATTAGTAGAATAGGAAACAGTCGAAAATGTAAGGTTTAGTTGACGTTTTCCTTGTGGTTCATAAAAAGTTTTGTAGTAGAATTGCCACCTAGGTCACTACTAGGTACTACACACTACTACACTAGGTCAGGTGTCAGTCAGGGCAATAGGTACACTTGGGCCAATTCTAATCAATGTCTGCATACACGAGGTTCAGATCCATTGTACCTATAGATTTATTTAACGACAGCATGTGTGCCATCTTTACCACGACAAGAGTTTATCTTAGTTTAATTTGAAACAGTTAGCGTTTCGGTGTAAACCGTTAACTCTCTATTATACCGTAATAAATAATTTTAATTTTTTATTTTTTTTTAAAGTAAGATATAATTATTTATACATATTTTTTTTAGTGTTTCATTATTTTAGAGAGCGAGTTGGTTGATCTCAGCATAAACAAGGCAAAGACAAGGTATTGGTAGTGTGTAGATCGAATACGCTGACTCGTTTCAACAATCTCAGAAATCTAGATTTTGTAGGTCAGTTTGTTTCTTGGTTCTCTTATCAATAAAGAAACAGGAGATCAGCCGATGAATTCAAATATCCAAAGCGGCTATGACGGAGCTCACCAAGTTAAAGAAAGACCGAAATATATCCCGAAAGACTTAGGTCAGGCTGGTACGAAAGTTGGTATTCTCGATATTCCTGTGCAGAACCAAAATCGTCTCCGCTATATGCTTCCAATGCATACCCAGTTATTTCAGACACGTTGCTCGCAGAGACCTTGACAACTTTGTAAAACTGTTGGTAGTGGGTAAAATCGACGGGAAAAGAGCTCGCGGTCGCTCACCCACCCGTTGGTCACAACAAACCCGAAGCTTTGAAGACCGCCAAAGACATAAAAATGTGGGGTAGCACAGTACAGCGATTGATCAATCCAGTTTTCTGACTAGAGTACTTCAGTACTAATGAAGATGCCGACTTAGGAGGAGACATCAGTATTAAATTGTATCAATTTCAAATTACAGCATTTTGAATTATGTAGGTAAGTATGTCAATTAAACATTAAACAAAATAAACAGTAGAATTAACACTGAACTGAGTTAAATATTTTTCAGCAAATAAAGTATGTTCCAAATTGCAATTTATTTTACTTAGGAGTGTTTATCGTACCATAGTATAAATTAACACATTAATGAGTGCAATTTCTACTATCGGTCTTAGCTTCGTTAAAATAAAGATTAATTTAGAATGCGTTCGGCCGCGTCGCTTGCGACTACTGCTCGTCCCGAAATGCGACGAAAATCCAGTTTTTTTTAAATATATATAGGTATATAAAAAGTTAATTAAACAACCAATCAAACAAAAATAAAAAAAAACAGAACTGAAGAAATACTTCTAGGGTTCTTGACAAAACAAAAACCAAACAAAATAGGGTGCTGATTTATCTCGTGATAAATAGCAAAATGTGTGCAAAACAGCTATTTTTTTCAAAAAAATAATTTATCAAGTGGGTAAATTTTCATCAATCGTGTTTTCAAAAGACAGAATCCAAGATAAAAGTTCGAAGCATCTTTGCTCGAAATATTATTGTGATAACTTTCACAGTTTCTGAGATTGAATTAGGTAAGTACAAGTTGCATAATGCATACTCCTAAATACCTATCTCAGCATAAACAGAACATAAGTGGACGGTAGGTAATTGTTTGCTTTACAGTGAAACCAGAAAATAATGCGTTTCAGAAAACATCGTACAAAATTACAAAAACGATCGACGAAAAGCCATTTGGAAATGAAAATCACTCATAAGTAAGTACTTAATTTCAACTTTATCGCACACAAATAAATATCAATGTTAACTTTAAATAAATATAAAATATTACTACTAGGTAAATTAAAAAAACAAATTAGTTGCAATTGCAAGCCATGCCGCATTCTGTTTTGTGGAATCACACACCGCTGCCGGACACATTCGGTTGTCCATTATAAGGCTTGAAGTACTGTACATAGGTATAAATCATAGTACTCTAAGATCCGACTAAACACGACCCTCTACTATAGGGAAGATAACCAAGAAATGTGTTGGTACCTACCTAAGTCAATCATTCTGCTACCTTGGTTACACCTGGACTAGGTAGGTACTCTCTACGTACTTAGGTAAATTGTTGATCGAAGACGATCTCCACAAACACAACTGTAGGTACGCCCCGTACTGATATCCTAGCCTGTGCCGTGAGTGTTGGGTACCTACGACGTGACTGAGGCGGTTCTTTTGTCCCGTACAAAATTCAACTTTGTAAGATTGGCTCAACTTCTACAAATGTCATACTTCAATTCAAATGTCATGTGACCGTACACAATAATGACAAAATCAGAAATCATGACGTTACACTTTCCTCGAGCTTCATTCAATCTTCAATCACTTGACAATGCCAATGACAAGAAAGGATGAACTGACCGAACAGATAGTCATAAATAATATGAAAATGAGTGAGTAGTCCGCCAATATTTTCCAGGCCGATCGGTTGTTGGTCACGTATCGGCATGCTCACAATATAATAAACCGTCAATTGAAAATGACCGGCTCAAATGAACCGGCTCAAAATGAAAATGAACTTACTCTTACAAAAGTCAATCTAAAATCATGTCATAACATAACTCATACCCAACCACGAGTGCCGTGAAAGGATGGGAGACCAGATTAAGGTCGATCCATGGAAACTCACACGGTAGTTTACTTGCATAATGAATACACAATACAGTATGGAGTAGGTATAAAATATAAGCTAGACAACAACATCCACAACTTTCGGTTATTTTTTATTTTTTATTTTTTTACCTGTGTAATAATTAGACAGCAGTAGTACCTAAACAATAGTAGGTAAACGTAGAAAGGAGGTAGGTACCTAGATATAAATAGGTAAGTATCTACGCAAAACACAACGTGATACCTAGTCACATTGTGTTAAACAAAAACCGCCAGCAATTACTTCAGTATTGCGGTACTAGGCATGAATAAAAAAAAAATGCAATATGCAATGGTAAGTACCTACCACCCCTCTGCAAATTTATTCGGGCAAGTACAAATATTTAAAGCGCACCAACAACAAATAGCATATCATACACGAATCACCTCTGAGAGCTGCCTGCGCATTACAAACAATAATAATAAGTAGGTGGGCACCATAGTTTGGCACCTACCATCTATTCAGACTTCTCAACAAAGTAATAGTTGTAAGCCATACCCAGCTTATTTTTCAGTCCTCTGACCTGTCTGATCTGTCCTCAGACGCATTTACGAGTGAAGTAATATTACAAATTACATACCAATGCAGGCCGAAGTTCTTCATCAACACTTCTGAATTATTAGCCTCACCAATAAAACAAACCTTCATAATAACATTGTACAGTTTTATTCCTTTGTACATGTAACAATTACTTATCGTACACCGGTACTGACTTATTACTAGTGGTTAATGACTCTAAAAATGAGACGTCTTTACAATAGCAATGTCTACAAGAATGAATGCGCTTCTCGAGTTGTTTCTTCCTTTCTATAGTTGACAATCTACCCTCAATATGTTAAGCCATTAAATTGACTAAAACTAAGACACAGTAAAATAAGGCACAGTAAATTAAGTAAAATAAGACACAGTAAAGTAAGACATCTTACAGTTTAAATTAAATAATAACTTAAGCTTGATATTTTACATCTAACAACACAGAAAATATTAATAAATTTAGTGAAATGCTAACAGTATGTATGGGAACACCCTTTAATTTTCAACTTTTTTAACTTTTTGGAATTTTTCCTTTATTTGTGCTATAAGACCTTGCTTTTTGCCAAATTTCGTTATTCTAGGTCAACGGGAACTACCATTTAGGTTTTCGACCCAAAACCTCTAGGGTACTTCCGGTTGACCTAGAATTTTCGCGATCACTATTCATATTGAAAAGTTTTATAGACACGGGATTTTATCGCGTAATTTACCTTATTTTTCCCGACGTTTCGGCTATGTTGCAATAGCCGTGGTCGCGGGCAGACTGGAGTATGTTTTCAAGGTCCATTGTGAATCGGCGGTATTATCCAAAACTACCCTCACTGATCTTCAGATTCCGGATCGGCTGCATTTACACCGCAACACACTACACTAACCGTATCTTGACACCGGAAAGTCACATTACGACGTGCACTGCATTTACTAATAACAGGATTCCATGATGACTGGATTGAACTTCACGATCCCAAGATTCTTGCCAACGAACGCCAGTATTACAAGCGAATAATTCGTGAGGCAATTGAAATCAAGAAATATCCGAATTTCAATCGCGAGGATGGATTCAGGCTACCGTCATCATGGAATCCTGTTATTAGTAAATGCAGTGCACGTCGTAATGTAAATTGCGGTGTAAATGCAGCCGATCCGGAATCTGAAGATCAGTGAGGGTAGTTTTGGATAATACCGCCGATTCACAATGGACCTTGAAAACATACTCCAGTCTGCCCGCGACCACGGCTATTGCAACATAGCCGAAACGTCGGGAAAAATAAGGTAAATTACGCGATAAAATCCCGTGTCTATAAAACTTTTCAATATGACCTAGAATTGACAATTTTGGTTACAAGCAAGGTCTTCCAGCACAAGTAAAGGAAAAATTCCGAAAAATAAAAAAAGTTGATAATTAAGGTAAGTTTTGGTACTCACAAGTTTTCACGAAAACCTAAATTTGCCTATATCTTCAGGGGCGGCCTTAGCAATCGCGAGGCCCCGGGCGGTAGATCTTTGCGAGGCCCCTGGTGACGGGCGCGGGACCAAGACTTTTGGAGGGGGTCACACGATATTATGTTAAGGGAGGGGGGGGGGGGGCAAAATACCAACCGATGAAGCTAATATGCGAGCGCAGCGAGCCGATTTTTTTTTTATTAATGCAACATAACTAACTTTGCTAGCAAAATACCCATGAATCTAAAATGCGAGCGAAGCGAGCCGAACTTTTTAAAGAAAATTGTAACATGTGACACTGATTTGGCTTACAGTGCTCAAAGAAAAGGCTGGCTGCTTGTCGGTTTCGATTCTGCGATCAGATATAGCTCACTTCATTCGCATAATACACATGAAGCTAAAATGCGAGCGAAGCGATTTTTTAAGACAAAATTATGACACATTGATATTGACAGGGGATGAAAAGGGCTAAAAACGTTTGTATAAAAAAATTAAAATTCCAAATATAGCATTAATTAGCATTAGTTTTGGGGGGGTCATTCATGGCCCTGGGACCGAGCCTGTCTCGTCAATAGCCGGGTACCCACCTAGCGCACAGGCTCGCGCGGCAGCCTCGCGAGTCAAATGCCTCGGCTGATGTGGACGTGCCTCGGGCGGCCACGGGCGCGCGAGGCCATTGCGAGGCCCTACGAAAGTACCTAGGTACTGAAATTTTGATGACGAAAAGTCGGAGTCGTGCACATAAATATTATTTTAAAACAAAGCCCCCCGACCCCCGCTCCGCGTCTGTCTCTTTGTCTGTTCGCGATAAATTCAATAACTAGGTACTGAACGGATTTTCATTTGGTTTTCACCAATAGACAAACAGAATGATTCATGAGGAAGGTTTAGGTGTATAGTTCAATAAGTTTTTGTGTAAATTGGTTGAAATTGGTATTATGATGATGATTGTTGAAAATATTGGAAAAAATATAGCCGACCGACTGGGAGTTTTCATTGAAAAAGCTGCCTAATCCTTTTGAGATAATAACAAAATAATGTAGGAAGGCATTGTTCTAATTTTATAGGTTTACAAAAAAGTCCGCAATGGAATTTGTGTATTTTTAACGGGTAGGTTTACTAATGTTTTTAGAAGATTTTCACTAGTCGGCTTGCTGCGCGAGGCCCCTACAAGCGCGAGGCCCCGGGCGAGTGCCCTGTTCGCCACCCCCTAAGGCCGCCACTGTATATCTTTTTATAGTGTTGACTCAGGACCTTGATTTTTATACTCACAATAGGGACTATAGACCTTAGTATACCTATGGTATAAATTTCAACTTGCTAGCTCTACCCATTCCTGAGATAATCGATGGTGACACACGGACAGACGGACAGACGGACAAGAAAGTGATCTTATAAGGGTTCCTTTTTTTACCTTTTAAGGTACGGAACCCTAAAAATATCGTCTATTAGTAATACCTAATTATCATTTGTGTCTATTGAATGAAACTACACAACGCAGTAAAATATTTGTGATTTTTACTTCAAATTCCCTATAATATTTGCGTAAGTTACACAAAAACACCTTGTGAAAAACCCGATCACCACCAATTTTGTTGAATGATAACTGAACCAAAATCGCTACGCTAAATTTCCTTAGATTGGTAGCTTCCTCCAATGGTGCACTTTTAAAATAAATTATGCATACGTTCACAACAAGCCAAATACCCCAGCTAGAGCGTTATACAGGGCGAGTTACACAAAATACCAAAAACAGGGACCACGACTTTAAACTCGAATAAATAATTCATTTTTAATGTTATAATACTATTATTGTCATTTTTATATAGCGCAACTTCTTATCTGATGTACCCATTAACTAATCTAGTAATATTATGAAGTTATAGTAGCATAAAAGCCTAAGCCGGAAAGTATGCCTTTTTTGTTTCGCGCGGCCATCAACCAAACATTAAAATATAAACTCTTAGGAGTAGAACAAACAATATTTGTGAGAGCAATATACAGCTTCACTCAGCCAGGACCGAGTTATACAGGGTGAGTTGTTCAAGAGTGCCTCTAGGGCCAAATCTGAAACTATTAGCAATAGCGAAAAACACTCAAAGGAGTCTCATAAGCGATTTTGATAAAAAGTAAAACTGCATCATTACATTTTAAAAATAATCATTTTCCTGGCCACTAGTCGAACCTGTTGGTTACAAAAAAAAAACTTTTTGTATTATTATACCATCCGATAGTGTAGATAATAAGGATCAATTTCTGAGAAGAAACTACATGCGTCAAACTAACGGAAAGTGTTGATTTTTAATAAACTGATTTAAACTTTTAGTATTTCCTTGTATAACACGGTCCTGGCTGAGTGAAGCTGTATACTGTGCTCACAATATTGTTTGTTATACTCCTAAGAGTTTATATTTTAATGGTTGGTTGATGGCCGCGCGAAAAAAAAAGGCATAAACGTCCCATACAAAATCGGCATGGCCCTTTAAATGTTGAACCTGCGAAAACTGAAAGTGGACATCAGAATTTTGTATGGAGAGAGAAATTAGCAGTTTTTTGAATTTAATTTTGAAATAGAAATAAAGATAAATACTACGTTAGATTAAATACATGATTTCCAAACAACATTTATTGTAACTAATTTTTATCATTGTACCACCTCTAGTTTTATTTTAATCTTTAATTGAACAGAGGGGAACAATTTTTTTTCAGAATGTACCTACAACTTTTTTGCAAAGGACCCTTCTACAAATTGTAAAATAAATACATAAACCCATAATACCAGTAGTTCGCCCCGAACTGAGATCTCGCGCACCGTTGCGTTGATAGCCTAGATTTGGACTTGTTTCTGACTACTCCTATACCTACGTTAAGTGCTCCTTCTAGTGTTTACCACACAATGATATCTAATGCGCTAACTCAGTAGGTATGGTAAAGATTATAGGCATGTATGCAATACATTTAGTTGTGTCTATTTTTTTTTATATTCAATAGTTGATCCCGCGAACATCGTACCGCACCTCAGGGAAGGCCTCTTAGTCCCCTCATCAAATGGGTACATTAGATAAGAAGTTGTTCTATATAAAAATGACAATAATAGTATTATACCTAATTATAACATTAAAAATGAATTATTTATTCGAGTTTAAAGTCGTGGTTACTGTTTTTCTTTTTGGTATGTTGTGTTACTCGCCCTGTGTAACGCTCTAGCTGGGGTATTTGGCTTGTTGTGAACGTATGCGGGTCGTTTGCAAAAAAATTGTATTTTCTTTAAGTTCTCAATTTAATAGGTAAAAATAAAATCATTATGAAGTGTTCCTTATAATTCTTTTGTATAGCCATTTTTCTTTTGTATAACGAAGGTTACAAATTCCTTTGTGTTTCTTTTGTGTCACTGTACAAATTTTTTGCAAACGACCCAGAAATCATATAAAAAATAATCTAGGAGAGAGATTGTATGGACCAAGTCACAGTAGCCATAAGAGAAAAAGTAGTGTGGTTGGTGTGAAAGTGACATACGCATAATAATGACTTATTTTTTATAATACGCATCCAAGAAGATTCTAAACTACGTAACTGGAGTGCTAACTGACATTTAATGTACAAAGGATTTTGAACCATAACACGACTACACAACGATCTATTATCATTTAATCTTGGTTATAAGGATTGTTGGTCTTGTTGAGAGGCTTTCTTGGGTGCTTTGTCTCTTTCACACTCGTTGTTTGATTAGTAGTGTGCCCATGTCATTTAAATTTCAGGATATTTTTACCTTATCGCGCTCGACAAAATCAGCGCTTGATTTCGATCCATGGTTTCGATCCTTGAATTAGATCCTTGAATTAGATCCTTGATTTTGATCCTTGATTTTGATTTCGATCCTTGATTTCGATCCTTGGTTTCGATCTTGGATTTCGATCCTGGATTTCGATCCTTGATTCTTGAATTTTGAACCTTGAATCTGAAATCTTGAATCTTGAATCTTTGAAGTGACAGCTGTCAAACTTCAAACCGCCATAATTATCTCGAAAACTACTTGTCCTAGACTCCCCGTTCTCAGTTCAAATGAAAGCTATGACCAAGATCTTCATTTGAAGTGACAGCTGTCAAACTTCAAATGGCCATATCTTGGAAACTACTCGTCCTAGACTCCCCGTTCTCAGTTCAAATGAAAGCTATGACCAAGATCTTCATTTGAAGTGACAGCTGTCAAACTTCAAACGGCCATATCTCGGGAACTACTCGTCCTAGACTCCCCGTTCTCAGTTCAAGAACTGGGAACGGGGAGTCTACGACGAGTAGTTTCCAAGATGAGAGGGAACTACTCGTCCTAGACTCCCCGTTCTCAGTTCAAGAACTGGGAACGGGGAGTCTAGGACGAGTAGTTTCCAAGATATGGCCGTTTGAAGTTTGACAGCTGTCACTTCAAATGAAGATCTTGGTCATAGCTTTCATTTGAACTGAGAAGGGGGAGTATAGGACGAGTAGTTCCCGAGATATGGCGGTTTTAAGTTTGACAGCTGTCACTTCAAAGATTCAAGATTCAAAATTTCAGTTTTCAGGGGGTCTAAAGTGGCCACTTTTGATGAAAAATCAGATGTTTCATAGATGCTTCATCTATGAAACATCTATGAAACATCTAATTTTTCATCAAATGCTTCATGAATGCTTCATAGATGCTTCATATATAAAGCATCGATGCTTCATAGATGTTTCATAGATGTTTCATAGATGCTTCATATACGAAGCATCTATGAAGCATCGATGAAGCATTGATGAAGCATTTCACAAAACATCTTTTTTTTTCTTCTTCTTTATTTTGGCTTCGGCTTGTGCATTCAGCCAGTGTCAAGTACCTATAAACTTCAAGCACATTCACGAACACTTAACGGTTAATAATCCACCATTATTACACATTAACATTCGAAGAAACACAAGTTTTGGAAAATAAAACAAAAACGAAACATTACTTCTCAAATTCCCGCCAAAAAGCAACCCCCAAAACATCTTTTTTGACAGATCTATGTGCGAGGTTAAATTTATTTTTAGAAAGTAAATAGGTAGGTACCTACCTTATCTACCTATTTACTTTCTAAAAAATATTTGAATTTGAGAAGTAATGTTTCGTTTTTGTTTTATTTTCCAAAACTTGTGTTTCTTCGAATGTTAATGTGTAATAATGGTGGATTATTAACCGTTATGTGTTCGTGAATGTGCATAAGTGTAGGCAAGTGAAACAAAATTGAATAGCATTGCTTTTTGACTTCTCCCAAAAAGTCTGTGTTGATGTTTCAGTAAAGCCCCACCATCTTTACTGAGGCCAAGGGGAGGGGTGGAATATTATATTTATGTATATTATGTAGGTATTTGTATATCTTATTTATCTATAAACTTGAAGAATATTAATTACTTGACACTGGCTGAATGCACAAGCCGTGCGAAGCCAAAATAAAGAAGAAGAAAAAAAGAAAAATCCTCGCACATAGATCTGTCAAAAAAGATGTTTTGTGAGATGCTTCATAGATGTTTCATAGATGCTTCATAGATGTTTCATAGATGAAGCATCTATGAAGCATTGATGAAGCATCGATGCTTCATATATGAAGCATATATGAAGCATTTATGAAGCATTTGATGTTTCATCAGATGTTTCATAGATGAAGCATCTATGAAACATCTGATTTTTCATCAAAAGTGGCCACTTTAGACCCCCAGATTCAAGAATCAAGATTCAAGATTCAAGAATCAAAATGAAGGATCAAAATTGTATCAGTATCTTAATTCAAAAATCATGCCCTGAAACATCACGTAAATCAGAAAATGATGGAAAAGGCCCCTTAGGGACTAGGAATGTTTAGTTTATGGTCACCCTTTAGAAAGAGACACGCCGCCCAAGTTTTATCTCTCAAGCGGACCTTGTTTTCTGTCTCAGTCAGCATTCCAGGTACGTAGTATAGAAATTCCTTGTACGCATCATATTGCTATCAGCGCGATGAAATAGCAACAGTCAAATCAAATTAACTGTAAATAGCTAAGGTGAAAGCTCGCTCATCTTTTTTTGTAGGTACTAGGAATTAATAAACGTAGAAAGATAATACTAATTAAAAATTAATAAGATAATTTTCGAGAATTCCTTGAAGAAATGTTTCCTTCTCTCTGCCGAGTGTGTTGTTGTTTGTCCAGCCACGTTAAAATAGATCTTAAGGAGACTATAGGGCTTCTACAAATATACGAAAAGTTCACTGATAACAAGGTAACTACTCATCCTGTGACTCCTGTCTTGCTATGTTTTGTATCTCTTCCGTGAGAATGACGAGTTTGAGTAAATATCGCAACTCAGATAGGAAGTTGCTACTATTAACTATAATAAGTACCTAGTATCATTACATTCATTACTTACACATACCTACTTATCTGTATTTTAAATACCATTTCAGCTTCAAACAGAAGACGGAAGGCCGACAACAATATGCGACATCTGCCGCTATCAGTTGCTAAAATGGCATCGATTCTACGAAATGTCTCAAAGAGCCGAAAATCTGCTAACAGACCTAATTAACAATGACTGGCAGGTACTAATTTTATATTTTGAATGATGATATCTTAAACTAGCTGCGCCCTCGCGGCATTACGCTCGTAGTTGATGATGATACTTTTCATCATCATCATTTTTAGGGTTCCGTACCTTAAAAGGTAAAAAAGGAACCCTTATAAGATCACTTTCTTGTCCGTCTGTCCGTCTGTCTGTCTGTCCGTCTGTCCGTGTGTCACCATCGATTATCTCCGGAACGGGTGGAGCTAGCAAGTTGAAATTAATACCATATACTGAAGTCTATAGTCCCTATTGTGAGTATAAAAATCAAGGTCCTGAGTCAACACTATAAAAAGATATAGGCAAATTTAGGTTTTCGTGAAAACTTGAAAGTACCAAAACTTACCTTAATTATCAACTTTTTTTATTTTTCGGAATTTTTCCTTTATTTGTGCTATAAGACCTTGCTTTTTGCCAAATTTCGTTATTCTAGGTTGTTATATATAGCTATGTAGGGTCTAGTTTTGCTGTACAACTTTATTGAGTATAATAAAGTTGTAACATGTAGGTAGGTTGGCATGGTTTTTTGTACCCTCAGTTTGTGACACAGCTCCCTAGCTGAATAAACGATACTTATCAAATTACGTGTTTTAATGAACATTCAGGACATAATAGTGGCGACGTTTAGAAAAAAGTGTTAAAATGAGTGCTAAAGCAGTGAAATTCGATCAATTCAACCCACAAACGGACAATTGGGAGATATATCTCGATCGTTTAAAATTTTGTTTCGAGGCGAATGGCGTCACGGACGATGCATCGAAACGAGCTAATTTCTTTTCAATTTGTGGTGCGCGAGTGTTTGAGACTGTATTAGCGTTAATTACACCAAGAAAAGCTTACGATGTGACTTTTGCGGAAATAGAAACAATTCTAACCAAACATTATAGCCCGAAACCAAATGAGATTTCGGTTTCGTTCAAGTTTTACAAGTGCGATCAAAAACGAGACGAATCAGCTGCGGACTACATCGCTAACCTTAGAAAACTCAGTTCTTGGTGTAACTTTATCGATTTAGAACGAATGCTGCGTGATAGACTTGTTTGTGGTATGCGAGATGCTAAATTACAATATGAACTTTTGAAAAAGGACAATTTACGTTATCAGGATGTGGTGGACGCGATGTTTACCTATGAAAGTGCGGGCAAGGACGCCCGTATGATGCAAGACGCCGCCGGCGCGTCGTCGTCGCCGAGCGCCGCCGCGCCTACGTCGACGCCGGGCGTCGAGCCGATGGACATCAATGCGGTTCAACCAAAGTTCAATGTTCGATTGTGCTATCGCTGTGGCGACCGTCACGCAGGAGAATGCCGTTTTGTGAATACCATTTGTCGGTTTTGTAAGAAAAAAGGACATTTAGAAAAGGTCTGCATAAGCAAAAAGAAGAACCGAAACCTTAATTTCACTGACGAGGAATACGGTTTGAATGGACTTTATTGTGTACAGAGCAACAGTCGTGTACCGCCGTACGAAGTGGAGCTGTCGCTAGCGGACATACCGGTTCGCATGCAAGTGGATACTGGCGCTAGTTTTTCGATTGTCAACGAAGGAACGTGGCGCTCCTTGCGCGCGCGCTTGCCTCGCGCCGTGCTACTGCCCGCGCATATGACGCTGCGCACATGGACGGAGACGCCGGTTCAGCTCCTAGGACAGGCCACGCTGCCTGTTCGATACAGAAATGTTAACTGCGATTTGAACTTTTTCGTGGCTAAAGGAAACGGGCCCAACCTGGTGGGTCGTGATTGGTTAGCTCCACTCGACATAACAATGAACAACATCAATCTCATCTCAAGCACGACTAACCTCGAGATGATGCGAGTGATAGAAAAACATGAGGAAGTATTCCGGGATGGACTAGGTACCTACCGTGGTCATCCAGTGGCAATACATGTGAAGAAAGGTGCGACACCAAGGTTTCTAAAAGCTCGACCGGTGCCGTACGCCATCAAAGAAAGGGTTGAAAAAGAAATTGATAGACTTGAAAGCGAAGGGGTACTGCGCCCGACTGCCTATTCAGAGTGGGCAACACCGGTAGTACCTATTATAAAAAAGTCCGGCGATGTCAGATTATGCGGTGACTACCGTAGCACAGTAAACGAAGCTACTGAATCGGATACTTACCCGATGCCAACAGCAAATGAAGTCTTCGCTACCGTAGCTGGAGGAAGATTCTTTACGACATTGGATTTAGAACGAGCTTATACACAGGTAGTGGTGAACGAAGATACATCCAGGTTATTGACCTTGAACACTTGCAAAGGTCTGTACACCGTGCACAGATTAGCGTTTGGAGTAAAAGCATGCCCTGGGATTTTTCAACGTTTGATGAGTTCCTTACTAGCGGGCATCAGTGGAGTTTCTGTACTAATTGATGACATCATTGTATGCGGTTGTACAATGCCGGAGATGCAGGAGAGACTCGATGCAGTTTTGGATAGAATAAAACGAGCAGGACTTCGATTGAATAAAGGCAAGTGCAAATTCGCTAAAACTCAAGTTGAATTCCTGGGTTTCATCATCGATTCTGAGGGCATTCATCCTGCACCAAGTAAAGTAGAATCTATTGTGAATACTCCAGAGCCCAAAAACAAACGCGAACTGCAGGCATTTCTGGGCTTGTATAATTTCTATGAGAGATTCGTGCCACACAAGGCGACTATACTAGAACCATTACATAGGCTTTTGGAGACAAGTCAAACATGGAAATGGACAGAAAAGGAACAGAGCGCGTTCGAAATGGCAAAACGTCTAATTACATTTGACTTAACGTTAGTACACTATGACCTTAAAAAACCGCTTGTACTTACATGCGATAGTTCGGAATATGGAGTCGGGGCAGTTTTGTCACATGAGATCGGTAATGATGATGAACGCCCCATAGCCATGGCTTCAAGGACACTACATACCCATGAACGGCGATACTCACAGCTTGACAAAGAGGCAGCAGCTATCATGTTTGGCATCACAAAATTCCATAATTACCTTACGGGTAGACATTTTCGAATAGTGACTGATCACAAACCCCTTCTTGGAATATTTGACCCAAAGAAACCGATGCCTAACATGTTGTCACCAAGATTAACTAGAATTGCCATTGCTCTGACATCACACAGCTATGAGATAATTTACAAACCTGGAGCTATTCTAGGGAATGCGGACAGTCTAAGTCGCTGGCCACAGCCTGTGCCGGATCAGCCGGAGTCACAGATCGGTGAAATTTTGTTGATGGCAGAAACACCCGAAGATTTTCCGTATGATGTTGAACACATCGCTTCAGAAACTAAAAGAGACAGATTATTATCTCAAGTGAAGTACTACGTACAGCGCGGTTGGCCCGCCAGAGTAACTGATAATGAACTACGCCCATTTTGGCTAAATCGATTAGAGTTATCACTTCAAGACGACTGTATACTACTGGGACATCGTGTAGTAGTACCAAAAACGTTGCGACAGGCAGTATTGAAAATGATACACAGGACACACACAGGAATTGTACAAACAAAAGCATTGGCCAGAAGTTATGTATGGTGGCCAGGACTTAATGACGACATTGAGACCTTAGTGAGCGGATGCACTAAATGCCTTGAATACCGGCACATGCCCCCAAAGACCAGACATGAATGGGTAACACCAACAAGACCATGGTCAAGAATTCACATCGACTTCGCTGGACCGTTCCACAACAAATACTTTTTGATAATTGTTGATGCTTACTCCCGATGGCCTGAATTATTCATGGTCAACAATACTACATCGGCCACAGTTATACGACTTTTAAGAACAGTTTTTGCTACACATGGTCTTTGCGAGGTCTTAGTATCAGACAATGGCACGTCATTTGTGTCAAATGATATGAAACAGTTTTTACAAGCCAACAATATTCGACATATTACCACAGCACCCTATCACCCGGCCACCAACGGGTTAGCGGAAAGAATGGTCCAAACCATCAAAGATAAATTGCGAAAAATGGATGATTTAGCATGGGACACCAGAATACCAAATCTTTTATTGGGTCTACGCTCTACTCCGTGTACTACAAACAATAAAACACCATCAGAGCTGTTGATGAAGAGACGTTTGCGTACTTTGTTAGATACGATACACCCAGACAACCTGCAATACAAAAGAACAGAGAACCAGATTAGAGACAATAACGAGAAGAACACTAGAGAGGCTAATGTCGGTCAAAATGTGATGTACCGAAATTATAGCAACTCAGGCTCTAGATGGTTACCAGGCCGAGTCATTAATAAAAGTGGTCCATCAAGCTACAGAATAGAAACTGACGAGGGCATAGTGGTGAATCGTCATGTGGATCAATTATTTAAGAAAGCTTCAACAGGACCAATGCCTGAGGAGGGAGAGGGAGGAGACGTAACTGGTAGAGGAGATACAGCTGACAATACAACCACGACACCTGGAGAAACCATAGATTTGGAAGAAATATGTGGAGATAAAAACGAAGTTATGAGAGAGACGCAAGAATCTGAAGATATTATTGAGATTCCGGATGCTGATCAGTGGGCCGATATGTTAGGGATACCAACATCAAGTATTCCCCATGATACAGCAAGGAAAATTAGGAATAGGCTTAATGAGCATTCTAAAACTCCTTATCAGAGACCTCATCATTCAAAAGATAGCCAGCTCTATTTGTATTAGTTGATTTAGTAAATGATTATTTTGTTTTGTTAAAATGAGAAAGTTAAGTTGATTGTTATAGTAGCATTTAGGTAAATTAAGACTAGGGTTGTTTCATTCAGTTTATTGTTTAATCATAGTGTTGTGTACATTTACTGAGAGGGGAGGTATGTTATATATAGCTATGTAGGGTCTAGTTTTGCTGTACAACTTTATTGAGTATAATAAAGTTGTAACATGTAGGTAGGTTGGCATGGTTTTTTGTACCCTCAGTTTGTGACACAGCTCCCTAGCTGAATAAACGATACTTATCAAATTACGTGTTTTAATGAACATTCAGGACATAATATAGGTCATAGATTCTCAACCTTATTTTCCCCACCGCCCACTTTGAAAATATTTTTTTTTCTAGCGCCCCCCCTCCTCCCTATCTTACCTACTTTTTTTTTTCTTACCATTTGTCGCGAATTTTAAACATATTTTTGGAGCATAGTGGCTATTACTTCTATAACTGCTGTTAAAATTAAATCTTCCCCAACAGTAGGTATGTGGTTTTCCTGTTTTAATTTTAACTTTAGGTACTTTAGTGATTAGGGCAGTGGTCATCACACTTTTCTGGTCAAGGGCCGCATAGGACATTGTGAGATAATCACTGCGGGCCGCACATTCTTGAATTATTTAGTTGACGATTTTTCGAAATTCCTAAAGGGGTTAAAATCCTAGTAGGTAGGTACTAACGAACTTGAAACTTATCATAAGTTAACAGGGCTCGAAGACTCGCTGCTTATCAGTTCCTAATGCGAGCGAATTATTGTAAGTCAAATACAATATGTAACACTTGATTTTTCAAGAAAAGCTAGCTTATCGGTTCATATTCTGTGGTTAGACTTTACTCACTTTACTCGCAATATACCTTACTTATGAAGTGAAATGCGAGCGAAGCGAGCCCAATTTTTTAACACAAATGCAAAATTGTGACACTTGATTTTGTTTGCGGTGATCAAAAAAAAACTCGCTGCTTATCGGTTCTTATTCTGTGGTTAGAATTTACTCACTTTACTCACAATATACCTTACCCATGGAGTTAAATGCGAGCGAAGCGAGCCGAATTTTTTTAAGACAAATGCAACATGGAGACACTTGATTTTGTTTGCGGTTATCTCAGAAAAAAATCGCTGCTTATTGGTTCCTAGTCTGTGGTTAGACTTTACGCTCTTTACTTGCAAAATACTTTACCTACCCATAAAGTTAAATGCGAGCGAAGCGAGCCGAATTTTTTAAGACAAATGCAACATGGAACACTTGATTTTGTTTGCGGTTTTCAAAGGAAAAACTCGCTGCTTATCGGTTTATATTCTGTGGTTAGACTTAACTCACTTTATTCACAATATACATACCTTATTTATAAATTTAATGCCAGCGCAGCGAGCAAATCTTTTTAAGACAAATGTAACATGTGACACTTATTTTGTTTGCGGTGCTCATAGAAAGGCTCGCTGCTTGTCGGTTTCTATTCTGTGGTCAGACATAACTCACTTTGCTCGTATTATACCTACTCATGAAGCTAGATGCGAGAAAAGCGAGCTCCAAACCAAGCAAACAAAGCGACCTTCCCTATCTCGAAGTTTTATAATCAATTATAATTATTATTGTAGCAACGTAGATAGTATCATTCATCATCATCATTTCCTTGCCCTTTTCCAACTAGGTTGGGTCGGCATAACATTTTCTCTAACGTGGTAGCATCATTATCTATCATCATTATCTATTATCTATCAAAATTGTTTGCTTGGCCGCGGGCTGCACCAATACCGTCCGCGGGCCACACTTTGACGACCACTGGATTAGGGTGGTTTTTTTTCCTATTTTAGACTACATTATCGCCCCCTTTGCTTCATCTCAACGCCCCCCAATTTTCTCTGGGTCTTCTACTGCCCCCCTGAAAGTCTCAAACGCCCACAAGGGGGCGTTATCGCCCACGTTGAGAACCTATGTTCTAGGTCAACGGGAACTACCATTTAGGTTTTCGACCCAAAACCTCTAGGGTACTTCCGGTTGACCTAGAATTGTCAATTTTGGTTACAAGCAAGGTCTTCCAGCACAAGTAAAGGAAAAATTCCGAAAAATAAAAAAATTTGATAATTAAGGTAAGTTTTGGTACTCACAAGTTTTCACGAAAACCTAAATTTGCCTATATCTTTTTATAGTGTTGACTCAGGACCTTGATTTTTATACTCACAATAGGGACTATAGACCTTAGTATATGGTATAAATTTCAACTTGCTAGCTCTACCCGTTCCTGAGATAATCGATGGTGACACACGGACAGACGGACAGACAGACGGACAGACGGACAAGAAAGTGATCTTATAAGGGTTCCTTTTTTTACCTTTTAAGGTACGGAACCCTAAAAAACAAATCAAAAGCCGTTGCGTACTTTTAAAGATCTAAGCATACATAGGGACAGACAGCGGGAAGTGACTTTGTTTTATACTATGTAGCGATAGTGACATTGGTAAGCATTGGTATTATATTATAATATTATTATTTTGCTTATTGACAAAAAGTACCCTTTCTAATAAAGTGCAACAGGCTTGTAACCTTGTAACCTTATGGAATGCTAACTGCTGAAAGTGAGCATGTACCAAATCATGTTTCAGTTTTTGTTTGTAGGTATTATATTTGTCTTTTAACTGTTCCTGTAAATTTTCAGGTGTCGGGTAAGACAGCTATTATGCTTAATCAAGGATTGAACCATCATTTATCGATATCAATCACAAATTTCGTATCTTTAAATGATACACATTTGGTATCTTCAAATGAATGTAAATATGAAGTTTCTCCAAAGGAAGAGTTTGACGCAGTTGAGTTTCCACACGATGATGATATTGAGAGAGTAAACATAGATTATACTGAATGCATGGCCAATACCATACATGAAGATGTTAGCAAATCATCTGAAGTCATTGAAAGTAATAGAGAAAAAGAAAAACAGAAATTATACACATGTGACACATGCAGCGAAACATTTAGTAAGAAATCTCATATAGAAAAGCACATTAAGATTGTCCACAACATGCAATATGCTTGCAAAAGATGTCACTGTACATTCACTACCAGCTCCGATTTAAAAGAACATAACTCAAAAATCCACCCAAAAAAGCCTTATTCTAAAAAAAAAACATATATTATTAAACGTAAGCCACATGAGTGCAAAATATGTAATAAAACATTCAGCTCTGAGCTACGGTTTAAGAAACATATGAAACTGCACTCGGAACCAAAACCCAGATGCATAGAATGTGACAGGAATTTCCCTAAAAAAACTGCTTTAAAACAGCATAATATTAGAATTCATAGTGGATTAAAGCCTTTTGCGTGCAGTCAATGCGACAAGAAATACTCTCACAATCGGTACTTAAAATATCACATGGAGATACATAGTGGAATATCTCATATATGTGACACTTGTGGCATGGCTTTCTCCCAAAGAAAAGGACTGCATCAGCATAGAAAGACGCACAACGCTGTAAAATCGAAAATATGCAACATTTGCAGCAAAGCATTCCGAACAGTATCTCATCTTAAAGCACACATGATAACTCACACAGGCTTAAAACCTTACTCATGCAGCCAATGCGCCAAATCCTTTGTTTCAAATAAAACCTTAATTGTCCATAAGAGAATGCACACTGCAGAAAAACCGTTTTTCTGTGAACCTTGCAACAGAGCGTTCTTTCAAAAAGGCAATCTGCAACGACACAACATCCGAACACACACTGGGGAAAAACCATATGTATGTGATGTGTGTAATCAAGCTTTCTCAGTTAAACAGAGCTTAAAGGAGCATATACAAAGGATGCACAGTGGTTTAAAGCCATTCGCATGTGGTGTATGTGATGTTACATTCTCCACCAAATCAGGGCGTAATAGGCATGTTAGAAAATGCCATGAAGCTAAACCATGACTACAGCCTTTGGCCTCTAAACTCCGCTCAACTTCTCTCAAAGTTGCACCACGGATTTAACTATTGCCATTATTTTTTGTTAGACAGTGACAAATAAAGATGGCAATACCTAGTTAAATCCGTGGTGCAACTTAGACTCAAGATGAGCGAAGTTTATTAATAGAGGCCTTTATGATTAGACTAGCTGTGCCCGCGACTTCGTTCGCGTATGCTAATTCTACTAATTTGCGAAATGTGAAAGTTTGTGAGGATGGATGTATCGATGGATGTTTGTTACTCTTTCACACCAAAACTACTAAACGGATTTTATTGAAACTTGGAATAATTACTTACATAGATTATGACCTGGAATAACACATAGGCTAGGTTCTTTTTATTCAAATTTTTTAAAACTCATTAGGTAGGTATTGCACTGGTAAATCTTTTTGCATGAAAATGTTGAGAAAACGAATTTTCCCAGATAAAAGACCTAGCTAGATCGGCTTTTCGCCTCCGTAAGCCCCCGTACCTACCGCAAATTTCATCAAAATCGCATAGCTTGTACTATGGGAACCAGATAACTGATAGAATAGGTACTTACCTACTTCTATATTTTTTTGTAAATACTTTAGGTAGGTAGGGACTTAATACTTGAATATCTGGGCGACCGAACTATGCTCGGGTGCAAATAGATAAAAATTAAAAAAGAAAAAGAAATAAAACTTACAAAAAGTAAACTTTTACTGGCTGAGATTCGAACTCGAAGCCATAGGTTGAGTTGAGAGGCGGACACCTATTTCACTTGGCCACTTTAGTTTCAACAGAAATTGTAAAATTACGAACCACATTGCACTGGTAGGTAAACCTTTTTGCGTAAAAATGTCGAAAAAACGAATTTTCCCAGATATGAGACCTAGCCTAGGTAGATCGATTTTTCGTCCCCTTTAACCCCCGTACCGCAAATTTCATGGTCTCAACGTATGGTGCCGGCGTATACGTTGGGACCAACGTTGGTCCCAACGTTGGGGCCAAGATTTCGTGAACCATCCACACGTTGGCGATTACACCAGTCTTGTTCCGTGACGGAACTTCCGTCAGAGCCAACGCAACGTGAGGACGTCTGATGTCTGCGCGTCCGATACAGAAATTGAAATTTTTGTATCGGATGTATATGAAATAGATTTTTGAAGACTTCTATGTTCAAATTACGATTTAAATACTTGGCTATAATTTACTTTGGCGCTGCGCTGAATTGGGGAATTTGTTTTCTAAAATATTGAATTCATTTAAAGCTCTGATTTTTATATTTTCTAAAATTTAAGGAAGATTAATATTCAATTGAGGTTTTAATTATATAACATTTACAGATTTAAGTCTATTGCGCTGAAACAACATACGGTTTTGAAACGCAAAAATTTGTATATTCCTGCTTGTTTTCTAATAGCAAATCGCAAGAAGCTATTTCTGTTTCGTAAAAATAGCTTAGGCGTGCTATCTAGTTACCTATTTTTCCTATTTACAACTATCTACTTGGGGTTTGGGTGTTTTAATTTCTAATCTATCGTGATAAATACTTTTTAAATAAATACATAGGTATTTAACATAATAAATACACGGATAGAAAATTTGAATAAGTACTTGGAAATAATTTACTTTGGCGCTGCGCTGATTTGGGGAATTTGTTTTCTAAAATATTGAATTCATTTAAAGCTCTGATTTTTATATTTTCGCCAATTTAAGGAAGATTAATATTCAATTGAGGTTTTAATTATATAACATTTACAGATTTGAGTCTATTGCGCTGAAACAACATACGGTTTTGAAACGCTAAAATTTGTATATTCCTGCGTGTTTTCTAATAGCAAATCGCAAGAAGCTATCTCTGTTTCGTAAAAATAGCTTGGGCGTGCTATCTAGTTACCTATTTTTCCTATTTACAACTATCTACTTGGGGTTTGGGTGTTTTAATTTCTAATCTATCGTGATAAATACTTTTTAAATAAATACATAGGTATTTAACATAATAAATACACGGATAGAAAATTTGAATACTTGGAAATAATTTACTTTGGCGCTGCGCTGATTTGGGGAATTTGTTTTCTAAAATATTGAATTCATTTAAAGCTCTGATTTTTATATTTTCAACAATTTAAGGAAGATTAATATTCAATTGAGGTTTTAATTATATAACATTTACAGATTTGAGTCTATTGCGCTGAAACAACATACGGTTTTAAAACGCTAAAATTTGTATATTCCTGCGTGTTTTCTAATAGCAAATCGCAAGAAGCTATCTCTGTTTCGTAAAAATAGCTTAGGCGTGCTATCTAGTTACCTATTTTTCCTATTTACAACTATCTACTTGGGGTTTGGGTGTTTTAATTTCTAATCTATCGTGATAAATACTTTTTAAATAAATACATAGGTATTTAACATAATAAATACACGGATAGAAAATTTGAATACCTACTTGGAAATAATTTACTTTGGCGCTGCGCTGATTTGGGGAATTTGTTTTCTAAAATATTGAATTCATTTAAAGCTCTGATTTTTATATTTTCAACAATTTAAGGAAGATTAATATTCAATTGAGGTTTTAATTATATAACATTTACAGATTTGAGTCTATTGCGCTGAAACAACAAACGGTTTTGAAACGCTAAAATTTGTATATTCCTGCGTGTTTTCTAATAGCAAATCGCAAGAAGCTATCTCTGTTCCGTAGAAATAGCTTAGGCGTGCTTTCTACTTACCCATTTTACCTATTTACAACTACTACTTCATGGTCATCACCTACCTAAAACCAATTTAAGTAATGATCATTAAGTAATTTTGAAATTCGTAGGTAATAAAAAAATGTTTAAAAATTTCCATGAGTGCAAAAAGAGGAGGTCAGACGGTCACCCATCCCAACATTTTGTTCCCCATACAAACTTTCAACCCTTATTTTTTTATCTCAACCATGATAACATATGAAAAAAAGTAGCCTACGTCCTTTCCTGGGATATAATCTATATCCATGCCAAATTTTATCGTAATCTTTTCTTTAGAAAACAAAGTGTTTAGAAATTTAGATTGAATTCTTTAAATGTACATATCTTTTTTATTTGTGAACGGATTTTGATAAAACAACCCCTATCTTTTAATCCCGGCTTACCATAATACAACAATGAAAACTGCAACCAAATCAGTTCAGTAGTTTCAGAGATCTTAGTGCTCAAACACACAGAGAAACGAAAATTTCAAAGTCACAGATTACCAACAGTTACTATGAAGTGTTTGCGTTCAAGGTCAACGTAGATCGCGCTTATGACATTTTTGGACGTGAAAAGGTTATATGGATCAAAAACTGACATCACTTAATTGAATACTTATAAGTTTGTTCTTAGACTTCATTCTTATTATATGTATAGATTAGTGTCTAAGTGGCATTTATATTTAGATTGTGGTTATCGGAAAAGCAGAAAATAAATCAATTAAGTAATACAGCAATATTTTTACAAACTTTTATTTAACTTCACCGCACAAGTAAGAAGGCGGCACTCAATGAAATGGCTAGGCATTTAATTGAATGGCTAATTCAATCAGTTGCCTGCGACTTAAACATAAAAGTTATTAAAAATAATGTTAAATCGACAGTTAAGTTTTAACGCTATCTGCATGAGAACAAAAGATATTATAGGCAAGATGGTCAATTTGGATGCATACAAACATCCAAATTTGATCAAGGATGAAGGCGCGTTTTCATTGCGCAAGTCTTGTAGGTACCTACTTGTCCTAATCTATTAAACGAGCAATATTTGTTTGTTTGTTTGTCTGTAGGTATAGGTACTCACGTTCTTGAAAACGGCTCTAACGATTTCGATGAAACTTGCGGTACGGGAGTTCAAGGGGGCGAAAAATCGATCTAGCTAGGTCTCATATCTGAAAAAATTCGTTTTCTCGGCATTTTCACGCAAAAAGATTTAGTGTAATGTGGTTCGTAATTTCACAGTAGATAGGCATTTGTTACACAGAATAAAGTTAAGACCAAATTGGCCGAGTGGGTTGGGTCTGCCTTTCAGCTCGCCTTTCAGTCAAAGGCTTCGAGTTCGAACTCAGAGAGTGAAAGTTTATTAGTAGGTAAGTGGGCGAGTTCGTCAAAAAAAGCCCGTGCCAAAACTGACAAAAAGCGATGTACCTACTACAACTTTAGAATTTAATTGTAAAGCCATAAGGCTGCGTTTCCATTGAATGGCGCCTAGACAGGAGTCCACTTTCTCTAAAAGTGTTACTGTTTGCCAGTTAGGAGTAACCGTCGCTAAGATGCTATTAACTTTAAGGCTAGTGAAAACTGGAGCAGCTTGAAATTGTTTTTGGACATCCGCGTATCGGATGTTTTGCCAGGAGGTTTCTCTGAATCTTGAGCAACGAGAGCCCTGTTTCACGAGTGCTTCCTCTGCAACTCCTATTTTGCCTTCAGATTCTTTTGTTTCAGGAGCAAAGTCAAAGAACTGGTCTTCTTGATCAATCGGTTTCGCTTCCTGAGGTCCAGTTGGCTCTGATTCAATGATTTCCGGTGCAACCCAGGTATCATTTTCATCTTCCTCGGATTCATATGTGTGACTATCAGAGTCTACGTCGTTTGTCGCTTGTCGCGTCAATAAGTCTGTCTGTATGCTAGACAGTGCGAGAAGTTGTTCCAGCATTTTATTTTGTTGTTCCATATAGGTTTCCAGGCCTTTTGTAGCAGCAGCAGCGGTTTGGACCGGTTCCGGGCTATGACATCTTTTTCTCGTATGAGTAGGTGTGCCAGCTATGGAAGCTGAAGATGCGGTTCCAGAAGTGTTCGTACTGGTCCCGGCCCGGGTCTTAAGGCGGAGCGAAGCTTCTGGGCGAGTGAGAAGCAAGCTTTTGATATCCGTTAGATTTTACATGATGCCGCTGTATGCATCGGTTGGGTGGATTTTCTTCATCGTGGCGAATGGGGAATAGATAAGTGCCCTACCTATGGGCCAGTTGATGATTATTCTTTTTATCGCTTTGTATTTTCGTTCACTCAAGGAACTTGAACAGTCATATGCGACGGCCAGGTGGACCGTAGGAATTGCAAATCTTAAGCGGTTCTCATCATCTGAAGATATCTTGTCCCCAAATAGGTCTTCATAAGACATCACGTTTATCTCCCACAATCTCCAATCTGTGGTTAGCAAAAGTGTCCTGGGACACTTTTGCTTCGGGACACTTTTTCGACGGGACACTTTTGCTTCGGGACACTTTTGCTTCGGGACCCTTTTGCTAAGGGACACCTTTGCTTCGGGACACTTTTTCAACGGGACACTTTTGCTTCGGGACACTTTTGCAACGGGACACTTTTGCTTCGGGACACTTTTTCAACGGGACACTTTTGCTTCGGGACACTTTTGCAACGGAACACTTTTGCTTCGGGACACTTTTTCAACGGGACACTTTTGCTTCGGGACACTTTTGCAACGGGACACTTTTTCAACGGGACACTTTTGCTTCGGGACGATTTTGCTAAGGGACACTTTTGCTTCGGGACACTTTTGCAACGGGACACTTTTGCTTGGGACACTTTTTCAACGGGACACTTTTGCTTCGCACTTTTGCTAAGGGACACTTTTCTACGTGACACTTTTGCTTCGGTACACTTTCGCTAAGGGTCATTTTTGCTACGGGACACTTTTGCTAAGGGACACTTTTTAACGGGACACTTTTGCTAAGGGACAGTTTTGCTAAAGGACACTTTTCTACGGGACACTTTTGCAACGGGACACTTTTGCTTCGGGACACTTTTGCAACGGGACACTTTTTCAACGGGACAGACACTTTTACTTCGGGACACTTTTGCAACGGGACACTTTTGCTTCGGGACACTTTTTCTTCGGGACACTTTTGCTAAGGGACACTTTTCTACGTGACACTTTTGCTTCGGTACACTTTCGCTAAGGGACACTTTAGCTACAGGACACTTTTTTACGGGACACTTTACTGGTTTTTGACAACTTTACACACTGCTTAAAACATAACCCTCTTTTAGTTTTCGTGTAGGGTAAACAGAATAAAATCTCAACTGTATCGTGGCTTTAGCGTTCCACTGAGTTACAATTTGTTCCACTGAGTTACGAAATTTCTCAGTGGAACGTAACGGTTCTGCTGATTCAGAATTAAAATGAAAAAAAAAATAGGATAGACGATTACTTTCTTGTTGTTTAGTGTAGTTTTAGTTGTGGTGAATACATAGGGAACTAAATAATACCAAGTTGCTACATGAAACCAGCTACTTACCACCAAAAACTCCGTAACTCAGTGGAACACAAAAAAGTCCTTCTGAGAGCGACCTTCTGCCACGGCACGACGGTCGAAACAGAAAGGACAAAAATCGAATTGGCTAACGTGCATCGTCTGTTTAGTGATGCTAAGTAAAAAAAATCATAACATTTAGCAGTATTTTTGGTAGAAAATCAAGAAAAAGCTCGTAACTAAGTGGGAGTTTCCACCGAGGTCCATATTTTGACCTCACACTAAATTGTATCTCTCTAAATTTTTATGTACTTTAGAATAGTTTTATCGTCAGATACCTAATAACTAGTAGTTCGCCCCGAACTGAGATCTCGCGCACCGTTGTGTTGATAGCCTAGATTTGGACTTGTTTCTGACTACCCCTATACCTACGTTAAGTGCTCTTTCTAGTGTTTACCACACAATGATAACTAATGCGCTACCTCAGTATGATAAAGATTATAGGCATACATGCAATACATTAAGTCGTGTCGTGTTTATATTCAATAGTTGACCCCGCGAACTTCGTACCGCGCCTCTTGAAAGGCCTCTTAGTTCGAGAAATTATTAAAATAGCAGTTCAATACAAAATGTAATAGAAAATCAATTTCCCCTCCCCTCCCCCTGCCCCTCCATCCCCCCCCCTCCTTACCCCCTCCCCCTCCCTACCCCCTCCCCCTCCCTACCCCCTCCCTACCCCCCCTCCCTACCCCCCTCCCTACCCCCCTCCCCTTCCTTACCCCCCCTACCCCCCTCTCCCCCCTCCCTGCCCCCCCTCCCTACCCCTCTCCCTACCCCCCCCCCCCCTCCCTACCCCTCTCCCCCTCCCTACCCCCCCTCCCCCTCCCTACCCTCTCCCCCTACCTACCCCTCTCCCCCTCCCTACCCCTCTCCCCCTCCCTACCCCTCTCCCCCTACCCCTCCCTCTCCCCCTCCCCCTCGCCCCTTGCCCCTCCCTCTCCCTCTATAATTTTGGTACATGCCCAGCCCACTATTTGCAGGAGTTAGCGTTTGCATACGTGACAGGTTGCAAGCCCATCGCCGCTATTAGAACGTTAACTGGTTTCCTCACGATGTTTTCTTTCACCGTTTAGAGCTCGTGTTAATGCGCATTTAAATTTTTCTAATCGAAAAATCCATTGATGAGCACGGCCAGGGTTCGAACTTACGACCTATGAATCGAAAGTCGAGCACTCTTCCAATCGACCAACACGGCTTTTATTTTCAATCTCAAGAAAAAATATCAAGTACTTAGCAACTAAAATCATTGCAAACCAAACCACAACGATGCCACACTCCTTGTTTGTTAACCAGACCTACGAATACATCGAAACTCTATGAAACGGGAGCTCTCTCCATACTTCCGTTAATTGGTTTTCATAATTTTTCTTTTTGACTGTATTTCAAAAACTATAGAACCTAGAAGAAAACTAAAAACCATTTTGGAATGTATAAGTTGAGTACTTTCATATGACACCCCACTCAATTTATTTGGGTAATTTTGAAAAAAATTTACCCCCTTGGGAACCCCATATCTTTACAACCCCTTCATCGATTACGCTCATACGCTCCACAGCAAATTTCCATAGCACAACCTATTGACCTATCAAGTTTCATATAGATTGGATAAGCGGTTCGATAGTTATGCGAGAACATAAAAATGAAACATACAAACATACAAACATACAAAGCAAAATCGCCTAACTTGCCACTAAGATCTTCGCTCGCTTCGCTCGCTCGATCGATAAATAATTTTTGAAGGCTATAAGCCCTACATAATATACTGTTACGTTGGCAAAAACAGTAAATAATCCAACTTGAAAATTACCAATTATGGAAAGGACATGGCAAAAATCATGTTTTGCCGAAAACAAAATTACTTTTTGTATGAAAATCTTTAACAATCGAATGATATTTTAACATATTCTTGATGCCTATACTGTATAGTTTCACATTAAAATTTAATATTGGGAATGAAACATCTACATTTTTCAAAAATCCAACAAGAGTAGCGAGGACACCGGAAAAACGCAACAGACAACGAATTTAGCAATTGCTCATGCGTAGGGCTTGCATTCGAATATTCGAATATTCGAATAATTCGAATATTAAATTCGTTCGAATATTCGAATATTGAAGTCGAATATTCGATATTCGATTAAAATTAATAACACCAAACTCAGAACTCTGATGTGCATAAAATGCCACTTTTATAGGATTCGGAAACACTAGAGAGTGCCGCGCGTGATTGCGTAGTGCTTTCGCGTATTTGCCGGCAACCCAGTGGAGGTGTTTTGTCAGGAAAATGCAAATCTACATAAAAAGTTTTTTTTAATCTACATGTTTGATTCCTGGCCAGGAGAATTGTTATTTTAAAATCTAATGAAGCAGTTTACCTTTTTATCAAAATTGGTTACCCAAGACTCTTTTGAGTGTTTTGTCACTATTGCCACCTGCCATCACCTCGTCTAACCGAGTGTCCAGCCCAATTCCATTTAAGATTCGTAACCCTAACTCTGACGTCCTAGACTTTAGTCCGGCGCCGGATCTCGGTGTTACGAATTCGTTCTTGGAGTTTAATGCCGAGCATGGCCCGCTCCATGGCTCTCTGTGTAGCTTATACTTTGAACACAGTCTCCTTAGTAAGCGTCCACGTCAAGTCAAAGTTGGGAAGACACATTGGTTAAAGAGACGGGTTTTCAGGCACTGTGGAACTTTCTTCGACTGAAGCACATCTGCCAGTTTTCCGAACGCGGCCCAGCCGAGTTGTATCCTTCTGGAGATCTCCTTACTCTGATGCTCTTTACCAAAAGATAGAATATGCCCAAGATAAAGATACTTGTCAACTACCTCCAGTCTCTCGTTTCACCGTTACGGTAAAATTCGAGGTTCCAGAAGCATTCGCCATAATCTTCGTCTTGGACATATTTATGTTAAGGCCAACGGCTAAAGAGGCATCAAAAAGTTGTTGGATCATGAGTTGGAGATCTTCCAGGTTGTGGGCAAACAATACGAGGTCATCGGCAAACTTGAGATGTGACAGGAAGGCTGATGTACGGAATGTTTATTCCGCAAGATCCCATGCAAGCATCTTCATAACGTCTTCAAGAGCCGCCGTGAAGAGCTTGGGTGATATTGTGTCTTCCTGCCGCACTCCCCTCTTGATGTTAATAGGGTTGGTAGTGTCGTGAAGGCGAACTTGCATGGTTGCCGTGCCGTATAACTCCCGCAGCACTTCCACGTATCGTGCGTCAATCTGGCAGCGATAGAAAGCGTTAAACACAGCCCAGAGCTGTCGGATGCTTTCTCGTAATCGGCGAAAGCTAAGCACAGGGGCCGGTTATATTCTGAACTCTTCTCCATCAGCTACTTCATGGTGTGGATGTGGTCGATCGTGGAATAACCACTACGGAAGCCGGCTTGCTCGACGGGCTGGTACTCATCTAACTGGCGAGTGAGCTGATTGCATACCACCTTGGCAAATAGCTTTTACACCTGAGATAAGAGACTTTTGGGGAACAGGGTGGAATAGTTCCCCAAAGGCAGAGTAGGTGGTTCCTCTGCAACGGGCCGGCCCATCTGGCCCACTTGCCCGTGGTCTTTCGACCGACAGTTGATGTCGGATAGTTGTATACAAGCTTCAACTCGCTAGAAACTTTGCTTGCGAGATCTAGGGAATTCTGATGTTGCGGGTGATTCCGATGCTCCTTTAGCCTGCAATCTGGTCTAAGGTCTGACACTGCACAGCGTGTTCTTCCTTTGCAGTAGAAGTTGCTTTTGGAGTAGCTTGGAAGTTCGTTATCCTTAAGAAACTCAGATACGAGTCGTTGATGTCGAGCGTGGCGCCATCTGTAGTGCGTAGCATGCTTCTCTGTAGTTCATCTAGCGACAGGTAGATGTCGCTACAAGACTTATGGGCCTGCAATTGCTCAGTTTCGAGCAGTCTCCCTTTTTGTGCAAAATGGTGACAATTGCATTTTTCCAAGCATCAGGTGATTTTTGTTTGGTTGATGACTACGCGAAAAAAGAAGGCACCAACCTTTCATACAAAATCAGCATAGTCATTTTATTGTAGACTAGCTTCCGGTCGGCTTTACCCGCTAGGTACCTACCTACATAACTTAATAGCCTTTGTTCATCCTGAAAGTTCATTTTTGAAATCGGATGAGTAGTTTCGGAGATAACCTCCTACATACAAACAAATTTTACGTCTTTATAATATTAAGTACAGATATTGTTGACTGATTTTACTGAGAATTTGTGGTTGATTGTGCGTGTCACGGGTAGAAATGTTCCTAGTCAGAAGCTTGGACTTGTATATAATCTGTGCTTTGATTGGAAATTGATTGGAAAACGATGTATGACATTTCGTTCTCCGCTCCTCAACTCTTCCGATTCCGAATGAGTTGCTATTTTGATGACAATGTCAATGTCAATGAATGATTGAGATCTTTGAGGGTAGGTATCTCTGTGGATGTGGGTAGTCTGTGCTCTGCGGTCTAATGTCTAACGATCATTGTGTATTTAGTTTGATGATTTTCCCCGCCTATTTCTGTTCCTTATTAGCTGCAAACGGTTTGTACCTTCAGTACCTACGATGTATTTTATGTGTTGTGCTTGTGTTAACTTGTGTTGTACCAGGTTGTACAAATTTGCGAAAGGCCGCTGTATTCCATATTCCCAGTGTGTAGTGTAATCAGACTCAAAAAGTGGCTCGATTGTTTATGCAGTGATTTGTTGAGAAACGTGAGTTTGAACGAGATTTCGAGAACGAGAACGAGACGCACTGGTCACATCACACATCACAGAAACCTAAGATTTATCAGTGTTTCTCTAGGTACTATATTATGCATGTATTATACATAAAAACCTTCCTGTTGAATCACTCTATCTATTAAAAAAACCGCATCAAAATCTGTTGCGTAGTTTTAAAGATCTAAGCATTGCTTAAATCTTTGGCTTTTTGGCGGGAATTTGAGAAGTCAAGTTTCATTTTTGTTTTATTTTCCAAAACTTGTGTTTCTTCGAATGTTAATGTGTAATAATGGTGGATTATTAACCGTTAAGTGTTCGTGAACGTGCATAAGTGTGGGGAAGTGAAACAAAATTGGATAACATTGCTTTTCAAGTTCTCCCAAATAGTCCGTGTTGATGTTTCAGTAAAGCCCCACATCTTTACTGAGGCACAAGGGGAGGGGTGGGATATTATATTTATGTATTGTGTTATGTATATATATATCTTATTTATCTATAAACTTGCAAGTTTATTTCATTACTTGACACTGGCTGAATGCACAACCGTGCGAAGCCAAAATAAAAAAAAAAAAAAAATAAATAAATCTTTAAAACTACGCAACGGATTTTGATGATGTTTTTTTTTTACATAGGGACAGACAGCGGGAAGCAACTTTGTTTATTATACAATACCTATACCTACTATGTAGTGTTAAGAAAAAATTTAAAAAATAATAATAAATGATTAACTATGTTTCGTTGTTTTCTATCAACAACACCTTCTTTCCCTTAGGCCACTGACCTCTACTATGGCATTGATCTCAATAGTACACATTGAGATCAATGCCTTAGAAATATTGAATGAAAAAAGCAATCCTACCAAACTAATTTGTTTGGTAGAATGACAATTCTGCTCGGTGCCGGTGTAGCAGAAAAAAAAAAGAAACGTCATACATCGTTTTCTGATAGCCAATCAGGAGCGAGTAACATCTATGTAATCTGTGAACACAAGTCCACACTAAAATGTTCCCGACATTTCCATCTGATACGTAGTATCTCTACCTAATCTGTGGTGCGTGTAATAATCGCCAATGTCTCGTTACGGCGACACAATCTTTTGTTTATGCAAATAACACTTGAAAGAATAAAAAAAGACGTGATTTTAGTAAAAACAAAGATTTTTGTCTATTATTCGAATAATATTCGAATAATTCGAATATTACCCGAAAAAAAATCGAATATTCGAATATTAAAATTTTCGAATATTTGCAAGCCCTACTCATGCGGGTCGTTTGCAAAAAAATTGTATTTTCTTTAAGTTCTCAATTTACATAATAGGTAAAAATAAAATCATTATGAAGTGTTCCTTATAATTCTTTTGTACCTATAGCCATTTTTCTTTTGTATAACGAAGGTTACAAATTCCTTTGTGTTTCTTTTGTGTCACTGTACAAATTTTTTGCAAACGACCCAGAAATCATATAAAAAATAATCTAGGAGAGAGATTGTATGGACCAAGTCACAGTAGCCATAAGAGAAAAAGTAGTGTGGTTGGTGGGGTTGGTGTGAAAGTGACATACGCATAATAATGACTTATTTTTTATAATACGCATCATATTGCTATCAGCGCGATGAAATAGCAACAGTCAAATCAAATTAACTGTAAATAGGGCTTTTTGGCGGGAATTTGAGAAGTCAAGTTTCATTTTTGTTTTATTTTCCAAAACTTGTGTTTCTTCGAATATTAATGTGTAATAATGGTGGATTATTAACCGTTACGTGTTCGTGAACGTGCATAAGTGTGGGGAAGTGAAACAAAATTGGTTAACATTGCTTTTCAAGTTCTTCCAAAAAGTCCGTGTTGATGTTTCAGTAAAGGCCCACATCTTTACTGAGGCACAAGGGGAGGGGGTGGGATATTATATTTAAGTATTGTAATATGTATTTATTTATCATAATTATCTGTAAACTTGAAGAATAATAATTACTTGACACTGGCTGAATGCACAACCGTGCGAAGCCAAAATAAAGAAAAAAAAAAAAAACTGTAAATAGCTAAGGTGAAAGCTCGCTCTAGTATCTCTCACGGGTAGAAATGTTCCTAGTCAGAAGCTTGGACTTGTAATAATCTGTGCTTTGATTGGAAATTGATTGGAAAACGATGTATGACATTTCGTTCTCCGCTCCTCAACTCTTCCGATTCCGAATGAGTTGCTATTTTGATGACAATGTCAATGTCAATGAATGATTGAGATCTTTGAGGGTAGGTATCTCTGTGGATGTGGGTAGTCTGTGCTCTGCGGTCTAATGTCTAACGATCATTGTGTATTTAGTTTGTTGATTTTCCCCACCTATTTCTGTTCCTTATTAGCTGCAAACGGTTTGTACCTTCAGTACCTACGATGTATTTTATGTGTTGTGTTAACTTGTGTTGTACCAGGTTGTACAAATTTGCGAAAGGCCGCTGTATTCCATATTCCCAGTGTGTAGTGTAATCAGACTCAAAAAGTGGCTCGATTGTTTATGCAGTGATTTGTTGAGAAACGTGAGTTTGAACGAGATTTCGAGAACGAGAACGAGACGCACTGGTCACATCACACATCACAGAAACCTAAGATTTATCAGTGTTTCTCTAGGTACTATATTATGCATGTATTATACATATAAACCTTCCTGTTGAATCACTCTATCTATTAAAAAAACCGCATCAAAATCTGTTGCGTAGTTTTAAAGATCTAAGCATTGCTTAAATCTTTAAAACTACGCAACGGATTTTGATGATGTTTTTTTTTACATAGGGACAGACAGCGGGAAGCAACTTTGTTTATTATACAATACCTATACAGTGCTACTTTTATTAATAGAAACGGAACTAAAATTTCATTCATTCATTCATTGCACGGCAACCCTTTATTTCTACTTATCTATGGTAAAAAATGTTTCTGAAGACGTCAGTGAGTAGTAAAAACTTGTTGTTTTTAGTGAATTCTTCAATTTGGCGTATTTGTTGTGGATAAAAGTGTAATAGACATGAACAAAACATTGAAGACTGGCACCAGAAAAGTGGTTTATAAAGTGTACACACGATGCTTGTTAGAAAACGAAGCTGGAACAATTCTAACAGATCTAACTAATGTTTTGGAACGTACCGCTGAATTAACCGGTATTTCATTTGATACAATTATTTTATCAGTAAAATTTGAATGTGTAGGTAAATCATTTATTACTGGTTATTTAACTTTAAATCACAGTAAATTGATAAATTATAAGACGACTAAAATAGGTTATGTTTACATCTTAGAATAGAGCAATATGGCATTTTTGATACTTTACGACTTTAAAAAATGTTCGTTTATATTTGCAGGTAAATCTTTAAGTACAGTTAGGAGAATTGTATAAGAAGGCGTACAGAATAACAGCAGGTTCTCGACGCCCACAAAACACAGAGCCGGTCGTCCCAAAAAAAAACTTGGATGACTTTGATTTGTGCTCCATAAGACAAAAAATTCAACATTTTTACACAGTTAGAAAGCAGGTAAGAATTATAAATAGGTTATTTATTGTTAATTTTGCTATTTGTGTAATAATATATATTGTAGGGGAGAGTGGGTAACAGTGAAACACGGGGTACAGTGGATTACTCACTATACTTATAGATAACTCTGTTTGTCTGCATCAGCCTTCAACGCCGAAGGTTGCGAGTTCTAATCTCCACCAATGACAGTTTTTTTGTTCTTTTTAGGTTAAATTTTAATTTTCTCTATCAAGTTACAACAATCCTTTTACTTTATTATTTTTTTTTCTGTATGTGCTAAATAAACGATTCTTTCTACTTTCTTTCTACTTTTTGTAAATTATTGACAGAGTACATCTCTAGTATAGTTAATCGATCGAGCGAGCGAAGCGAGCGAAGATCTTAGTGGCAAGTTAGGCGATTTTGCTTTGTATGTTTGTATGTTTGTATGTTTCATTTTTATGTTCTCGCATAACTATCGAACCGCTTATCCAATCTATATGAAACTTGATAGGTCAATAGGTTGTGCTATGGAAATTTGCTGTGGAGCGTATGAGCGTAATCGATGAAGGGGTTGTAAAGATATGGGGTTCCCAAGGGGGTAAATTTTTTTCAAAATTACCCAAATAAATTGAGTGGGGTGTCATATGAAAGTACTCAACTTATACATTCCAAAATGGTTTTTAGTTTTCTTCTAGGTTCTATAGTTTTTGAAATACAGTCAAAAAGAAAAATTATGAAAACCAATTAACGGAAGTATGGAGAGAGCTCCCGTTTCATAGAGTTTCAATGTATTCGTAGGTCTGGTTAACGGACAAGGAGTGTGGCATCGTTGTGGTTTGGTTTGCAATGATTTTAGTTGCTAAGTACCTACTTGATATATTTTCTTGAGATTGAAAATAAAAGCCGTGTTGGCCGATTGGAAGAGTGCTCGACTTTAGATTCATAGGTCGTAAGTTCGAACCCTGGCCGTGCTCATCAATGGATTTTTCGATTAGAAAAATTTAAATGCGCATTAACACGAGCTCTAAACGGTGAAAGAAAACATCGTGAGGAAACCAGTTAACGTTCTAATAGCGGCGAAGCGGCGATGGGCTTGCAACCTGTCACGTATGCAAATGCTAACTCCTGCAAATAGTGGGCTGGGCATGTACCAAAATTATAGAGGGAGGGGGAGGGTAGCGGGAGGGGGAGGGAGGGGAAGGGGAGGGGGGTGGGAGGGGGGGTGGGAGGGGGGAGGGGAGGGAGGGGGAGGGGAGGGGATGAGAAGGGATGGGAGGGGAGGGGGGGAGGGAGGGGAGGGGGAGGGAATTGATTTTCTCATACATTTCGTATTGAACTGCTATTTTAATAATTTCTCGAACTAAGAGGCCTTCCCTGAGGCGCGGTACGAAGTTCGCGGGGTCAACTATTGAATATAAACACGACACGACTTAATGTATTGCATGCATGCCTATAATCTTTACTATACTGAGGTAGCGCATTAGATGTCATTCTGTGGTAAACACTAGAAGTAGCACTTAACGTAGGTATAGGGGTAGTCAGAAACAAGTCCAAATCTAGGCTACGAATACAACGGTGCGCGAGATCTCAGTTCGGGGCGAACTACTAGTAGTTTTACCAATGCAATTTATTACCAGTAACATTAATTTTCAGGCTGCTGCTGAACAGGCTTTTCAAAGCATATCAGCTGAGGTCTGGAGAAAATCATGCGAGCATGTCATCAAGATAGAACGAGGCTACTATGAAAGAGGACACACTCTATGATGAAATTGACCACCTAGTTATCTACCTTCAGGATGATAGCAGCAGTGTTGACACTTCAGAGTCAGTCGATGAAATGCCCGGTGCAGCACATGGACATGGCTCTGGCATGGAATTTTCAGGGGTAGAATATTTAGAGGATTAGACATAATTTAACACACGGGAATTACTCACGTAAAATTATCGTCGATTTAGATACCGACAATGTTTCGATTCATCCGGAGAATCTTCATCTGGGTAAGTTTTGAAAGTGAAATAGGATTAGACATGTTACATTTGGCTTCGCTGACATCAGGCTTACAATAAAAATTCAGATTTATTTAAAAAAAAATGTTTTATTAACAGACATTTTGGTGTAATGTAACATAGAGCAATTACATACAAGTAGGTTGTATAAATACAACTTGTGATAGGTACCTACCGATTTTGTGAAATAAAAATAAAATTATCAAGTATCAAAATTGTTTATCATCATATTTTGGGGTTACCAACTAGTTTGCACAGTGGCGCCCCCATTTATGTCTATTAATAAAAGTCGCACTGTACCTATGTACTATGTAGTGTTAAGCAAAAAAATTAAAAAATAATAATAAATGATTAACTATGTTTCGTTGTTTTCTATCAACAACACCTTTCCCTTAGGCCACTGACCTCTACTATGGCATTGATCTCAATAGTACACATTGAGATCAATGCCTTAGAAATATTGAATAAAAAAAGCAATCCTACCAAATTAATTTGTTTGGTAGAATGACAATTCTGCTCGGTGCCGGTGTAGCAGAAAAAAAAAAGAAACGTCATACATCGTTTTCTGATAGCCAATCAGGAGCGAGTAACATCTATATAATCTGTGAACACAAGTCCACACTAAAATGTTCCCGACATTTCCATCTGATACGTAGTATCTCTACCTAATCTGTGGTATCTCTACCTAATCTGTGGCTCGCTCATCTTTTTTTGTACTAGGAATTAATAAACGTAGAAAGATAATACTAATTAAAATTAATAAGGCTTGTTTCACTCTTCAGCGTGTCACCGGTCGCGTCCGACGCGGTCGGTCGAGTTGACCTTTCACAGTTCGGCGTGCGCCAACGTTGAGCTGGACGTGTACAATCATGTAAACAAATAATAAAAAAAAGTTATTCTTATTTCTGTGATAGCATTAAAACAAAAAACGCCGTGTCAGTCCAAAAGGAAAATTATTCATGCATCCTATAACTTCAGCCCATATAACGTAACGCTGTATTCGTATTCACAACTACGAGAAGATACAAAAAAAAAAGTTTAATTAGGTACATAAGTAGGTACCTCTCTACTTCAGAATGAAGAAAAAGAAAATCTGTTTGCGTCCCTGTCAACATTTTCAAATAACTTTTTATTCATTTTTAATGTACCTACACACACATTATATTTTTATCACTATAGAGATAGAAAAACAGAGCAACGAATTCTGATATACCTTCCTAGTTATACGACTTAAGGTGTAGGTAGGTACTATAACATTAACTAATTCCCTCCAACAACTCTGTTTTTATACAACAGGTTTTGTAAATCTCAAATAGCAGGCATTTTTTTACTTCTCTTAACAACAGTCGTCATGACTGTACGCAAAACGCACACGCGCACGTCCAACAGTGAAAGCTCACGTGGCAACACTGGCCCGCGCGCCAACCGGCATACGCGGGGCGCGCGGGCTCCGGTCAGCCTTTTGCTCCGGTCCGGCGTCTCGAAAAACGCGACCGACCGCGCGCGACAGAGTGAAAGCTGCCATTCACTCCCATGCTACTTGCGTCGGTCGCGCTCGCACGCGACCGACCGCACGCGACAGAGTGAAAGGGGCCTAAGATAATTTTCGAGAATTCCTTGAAGAAATGTTTCCTTCTCTCTGCCGAGTGTGTTGTTGTTTGTCCAGCCACGTTAAAATAGATCTTAAGGAGACTATAGGGCTTCTACAAATATACGAAAAGTTCACTGATAACAAGGTAACTACTCATCCTGTGACTCCTGTCTTGCTATGTTTTGTATCTCTTCCGTGAGAATGACGCGCTTGACTAAATATCGCAACTCAGATAGGAAGTTACTACTATTAACTATAATACCTAGTATCATTACATTCATTACTTACACATACCTACTTATCTGTATTTTAAATACCATTTCAGCTTCAAACAGAAGACGGAAGGCCGACAACAATATGCTACATCTGCCGCTATCAGTTGCTAAAATGGCATCGATTCTACGAAATGTCTCAAAGAGCCGAAAATCTGCTAACAGACCTAATTAACAATGACTGGCAGGTACTAATTTTGTATTTTGAATGATATCTTAAACTAGCTGCGCCCTCGCGGCATTACGCTCGTAGTTGATGATGATGATGATGAAAAGTAGCTTCTAGTTAGAGGCTACTTTTCATCATCATCATTTTTGGTTTTGAGGAAGGTTAACCTTCCTCAAGAATTGCCGTAATAATTTTTCAAATCAAAAGGGTAGTTCCAGAGATAAGTGCATTCAAAGAAACAGACTCTCCTACTTTATGATCCTCCAACTTTACTAGCGACCCGCCCTGGCTTCACGGGTCACATCACACATCACATTAAAAACCTCTAAAATTATCAGTGTTCCTCTACTATATTATGCATGTATTATACATACATATAAACCTACCTCTTGAATCACTCTATCTATTAAAAAAACAAATCAAAAGCCGTTGCGTACTTTTAAAGATCTAAGCATACCTACATAGGGACAGACAGCGGGAAGTGACTTTGTTTTATACTATGTAGCGATAGTGACATTGGTATTGTATTATAATATTATTATTTTGCTTATTGACAAAAAGTACCATTTCTAATAAAGTGCAACAGGCTTGTAACCTGTCTCCTTATGGAATGCTAACTGCTGAAAGTGAGCATGTACCAAATCATGTTTCAGTTTTTGTTTGTAGGTATTATATTTCTCTTTTAACTTTTCCTGTTAATTTTCAGGTGTCGGGTAAGACAGCTATTATGCTTAATCAAGGATTGAACCATCATTTATCGATATCAATCACAAATTTCGTATCTTTAAATGATACACATTTGGTATCTTCAAATGAATGTAAATATGAAGTTTCTCCTAAGGAAGAGTTTGACGCAGTTGAGTTTCCACACGATGATGATATTGAGAGAGTAAACATAGATGATACTGAATGCATGACCAATACCATACATGAAGATGTTAGCAAATCATCTGAAGTCATTGAAAGTAATAGAGAAAAAGAAAAACAGAAATTATACACATGTGACACATGCAGCGAAACATTTAGTAAGAAATCTCATATAGAAAAGCACATTAAGATTGTCCACAACATGCAATATGCTTGCAAAAGATGTCACTGTACATTCACTACCAGCTCCGATTTAAAAGACCATAATTCAAGAATCCACCCGAAAGAGCCTGATTCCACAAAAAACACATATCATATTAAACATAAGCCATATGAGTGCAAAATATGTAATAAAACATTCAGCTCTAAGCTATGGTTTAAGAAACATATAAAACGGCACTCAGAACCAAAACCGAGATGCACAGAATGTGACAGGAATTTCCCTAACGAAACTGCTTTAATACAGCATAATATTAGAATTCATAGTGGATTAAAGCCTTTTGCGTGCAGTCAATGCGACAAGAAATACTCTCACAATCGGTACTTAAAATATCACATGGAGATACATAGTGGAATATCTCATATATGTGACACTTGTGGCATGGCTTTCTCCCAAAGAAAAGGACTGCATCAGCATAGAAAGACGCACAACGCTGTAAAATCGAAAATATGCAGCATTTGCAGCAAAGCATTCCGAACAGTATCTCATCTTAAAGCACACATGATAACTCACACAGGCTTAAAACGTTACTCATGCAGCCAATCAAAACCTTACTCATGCAGCCAATGCGGCAAATCCTTTGGTACAAATCACAACTTAAGGGTCCATATGAGAACGCACACTGCAGAAAAACCGTTTGTCTGTGAACCTTGCAACAGAGCATTCACTCAAAAAACCAATCTGCAACGACACAACATCCGTGTACACTCCGGAGTTAAGCCACATATCTGTGACATCTGTCAGATGGCCTTCTCAGCAATGTGTATCTTAAGAATACATATGCGAACACACACTGGGGAAAAACCATATGTATGTGATGTGTGTAATCAAGCTTTCTCAGTTAAACCTAGCTTAAAGGAGCATATACAAAGGATGCACAGTGGTTTAAAGACTTTAAAGCCATTCGCATGTGGTGTGTGTGATGTTACATTCTCCACCAAATCAGGGCGTTATAAGCATGTTAGAAAATGCCATGAAGCTAAACCATGACTACAGCCTTTGGCCTCTAAACTCCGCTCAACTTCTGTCAAAGTTGCACCACGGATTTAACTATTGCCATCCTTTTTGTTAAACAGTGTCAAATAAGGATGGCAATAGTTAAATCCGTGGTGCAACTTAGACACAAGATGAGCTGAGTTTATTAATAGAGGCCCTTAGGGAGTGTCCACATTGCGTTTTCTGCAGCGCGTTTTTGAGCTGCGCGTTTGTATCGATACAAACGCGCGTTCGCAACGCGTATTTTTCCATACAAAAGCGAACCGGGAGGGGCTGCGCGGGGGGCTGCGCGTTCGCATCGCGTTCGAATCGCGTTTGTATCGATACAAACGCGCTGCAAAAAACGCAATGTGGACACTCCCTTATGTATGATTAGTGTCTAAGTGGCATACATATTTGGATTAAGGTTATCGAAAAAGCAGAAAATAAATCAATTTACAGCAATATTTTTACAAACTTTTATTTAACTTCTCCACAGAAGTAAGAAGGTTTATACATAGGTAAAGGTTATTAAAAATAATGTTAAATTGACAGTTAAGTTTTAACGCCATCTTTAAGAGAACAAAAGATAGGTGGGTCCTTTGCAAAAAAGTTGTACTTACATTTTGAAAAAAAATTGTTCCCCATTCAATTAAAGATTAAAACAAAACTATAGGTGGTACAATGATAAAAATTAGTTACAAATGTTGTTTGGAAATCATGTATTTAATCTAACGTAGTATTTATCTTTATTTCTATTATTTTCTATTTCAAAATTAAATTCAAAAAACTGCTAATTTCTCTCACCATACAAAATTCTGATGTCCACTTTCGGTTTTCGCAGGTTCAACATTTAAATTTATGCTACTAACTTCATAATATTACTAGATTAGTTAATGGGTACATCAGATAAGAAGTTGCGCTATATAAAAATGACAATAATAGTATTATAACATTAAAAATGAATTATTTATTCGAGTTTAAAGTCGTGGTCCCTGTTTTTGGTATTTTGTGTAACTCGCCCTGTGTAACGCTCTAGCTGGGGTATTTGGCTTGTTGTGAACGTATGCATAATTTATTTTAAAAGTGCACCATTGGAGGAAGCTACCAATCTAAGGAAATATAGCGTAGCGATTTTGGTTTAGTTGTTATTCAACAAAATTGTTGGTGATCGGGTTTTTCACAAGGTGTTTTTGTGTAACTTACGCGAATATTATAGTGAATTTGAAGTAAAAATCACAAATATTTTATTGCGTTATGTAGTTTCATTCAATAGACATATAATACAAATGATAATAATTATTACAAATAGACGATATTTTTTTTTATTAAATTTTTTGTTGTGACACCTCTGTGATTTTTTATACACAAATGTACGTAAAATCGTTACACAAAAATACCTTCTGAGCCAAAAAAATATTACCCGTTTTACCCCCGAAGGGTATAAAACGGTTATTTAGGTTTCAGCCGAAAGGCTTGACCCAATGAGATTACCCTTCTTGTACATCAGCGCCATCTAGTAGTTTTGGAGGTGAAACCTATAGAGAAAACGTCATCGTGTTCGTGGAAGTGGTGGGGGTCAGCGCGGCGAAGCTTGTCGAGAGCCATTTTGTGGTCAGTACGCTTAGGATTGAGGCGAGGCTCAAGGCCGACTAGATTTTATTTTGTGGGTCAAGCCTTTCGGCTGAAACCTAAATAACCGTTTTATACCCTTCGGGGGTAAAACGGGTAATATTTAGGTGTTCGAGCCTTCAGGCTTGACCCAATGAGATGTTTCATATCTGTCGGCGCTGACACCCAAGTGTACTGTGATCCTGTTTCTGTTGGTTGGTATCGTTTATTAAAGCTACCTAGGTATCTAAAATGCTTGAGAATTCGGATACCCGAAAGAAAAATACTTTTAAGTAAGTATGGTTTATAATTATAATATTGTTTTACTGTACAGTTGTTATATTAGTTTAGTACAGATCATCTAATCAGTTTTCAATGTAAGTTCCACCAATAAATAAATTTAACAATTATTATGACAATTTGTGTTTTAATTAAAAAACAAAAAACATTCTATAATGCAGTGAAATTATCTGATAGTGAAGGACGATCATCATTTCTTGCTTCGATTTCCTTGAAATAATGTTTCAAGAAGATAGAAGAGCTACGCCAATTGCCTTTGCGTAGTACTTCGTCCAAGTCCAGATTCTTTTTGGACCAGTTAAATGTCGCAACAGCCAGTGGCGTAACTATATCGTCTGGGGCCCGTGGCAAATTCTTTTGATGGGGCCCTATCCAGGGACGTAGCTATAGCTTTGATAAGGGGGGGGGTCCAAGGGTTCCAAAATACCAAGATTGACTAGTTTTCTGCCGCACTTAACTTAAATCCGGGGGGGGGGGGGGTTGAAGGGTTCCAACCAAGTACCTAGTGGCGTATGTTAACTCTCAGAACCCCGGGCCAACCTGGCTTTTGCCACCCCATAGATAGGTTCAATACATTGTGACCCGCGACTTCGTACGCGTTAGGGCTACCGTACTCGCACGCAACGCGTTAACGACATCGATTCCCGGGCTTGAAACTTGGTTTACTGTCCGCTCGCAAAATACTCATGAAGCTTATATGCGAGCGAAGCGAGCCCAAATTTTTTAAAGACAAATGCAACAAATGACACGTGATTTTTAATTTTTCTTATGATGCTTTTGAGCACCATAAGCCTGGCTGCTTGTCGGTTCCTATTTTATTATGCGAGTGGAGCGAACCAATTTCCAATCTCAAATGCAACACGTACCTAACACTTGATTTTGCTTATGTGCTCAAAGAAAAGGATGGCTTTTTGTCGGTTCCTATTCTGCGGTCATACTTAACTCACTTTGCTTGCAAAATACTCATGAAGCTAATATGCGAGCGAAGCGAGCTTAATTTTTTTAAGATAAACGCAACAAGTGACACATGATTTTTCTTATGGTGCTCAAAGAAATGGCTGGTAGCTTGTCAGTTCCTATTTTATTATGCGAGTGAAGCGAGCTGATTTTTTTTATCACAAATGCAACATGTGACACTTGATTTTGCTTACGTACTCAAAGAAAAGGATCGGTTCCTATTCTGCGGTCAGACGTAACGCACTTTGCTCGCAAAACACTCATGAAGCTGTATGCGAGCGAAGCGAGCCGAATTTTTTTTAAGACAAATGTGACACTAGGAAATGTTTGCCTGAAATCGCCTCGAGGATTTATTCCCAGAATCCCAATTATTGTAACGGATTATCCCTTCGAGTTTTAAAGAATACCTACAGTTTCCTGTAAAGTTAAAAATTGCAAGGCCAGTCTCAGAAAATGGTCTGTCAATAATAATTAGTCATTAGATTACTAATAAATTACACAAGTCTTGATGTCTATCAAACTTACAACCAAATGAGTTTGTTTTAGTTGTTGTTAGTTAGGTAGGCTTTTCTTACACTGGTTCCAAAATGTACAAAGATTAACATTACGCCCAGGGCGTCGATTCTGGTACCGAACTTTTTATCAACCTCAACCAAAACCTCAACTAAAGCGACTGTTTCCATGACTACTAATAATAAACGACTCAGTTGTGGTGAAGTTTTGAACTTTGGCAGAACAAATTTTTGAAAAGCCATTCTACTATTTCACCAAACGACTGACATTTAAGAGATCGAACCCAAACCAAAGCGGTTGTCATCTAGTAGAACTCAGGCCCAGGGCCTGAATTCAGTCATTTGGTGAAATTTGTTTCAAAAATTTGTTCTGCCAAAGTTCAAAACCTCACCACAACTGAGTCGTTTGTTATTAGTAGTCATGGAAACAGTCGCTTTAGTTGAGGTTTTGGTTGAGGTTGATAAAAAGTTCGGTACCAGAATCGACGCCCAGGGGTATTTAATAATAGAATTTTTGGTTTTTTATAGTTCCCAATTTTTTTATAAGTTTGAAAAATTGTTCTGGCCAAGCATGCTAAAAAAAACATTAAAAAACATAACTCGAGAAATACAAAACATCGGGTGTACCAAGTTTAATATTTTTTTTTGGACGTCATGAACCATCTGTTTACGCACGGAAATACCTGTTCCGCCAGTTTTTTTTATGCTATTGCTAAGGAGGGGGGGGGAGGGTCTGGACCCCCTAAACCCCCCCTCCCCCTTATATACGTCCCTGGCCCTATCAGTAAAAATCATCACGAGCTCGCGGCCTCTTGAGCCGGGGCCCTCTGGGGTCGGGGGCCCGTGGCATTTGGCCACCCCTGCCACCCTATAGTTACGCCACTGGCAACAGCCGACCTGAAACTGCCAGGTGAATCTTTGATGTTGGCCTCCTTCAGTAGGTACATGTCTGAGCCATCCCGCTATTATTGATTTTGATGCAGCTTTCACTTTGCCCCTGGTTGTAATAAACATATTTGTCAGGGTTGAATCAGCACTTCTTCTCGCTCTAGTCGCATCGATTAGTACCGGTATCCAGTGACATAAGTCCAGTTTTTGGTCACTATTTTTGGATAAACACCATCCTGATTGTCGATACTTTGCAGTGTCGGTTTTTGAGCCGAATTTTGGCCAAATGATTATTTGACCTTCAGATATTTGACAATTATCGGAGTTGATATGTAGGAGCGTCAGATCATGAATGCGTCGTCCCGTCGCTAGGAGTAACAAGGTTGCAACATGTTGGGACACTTGAAAAATGTTTGTCGCATTAATATCTCTTTGAGTAATCCATTTCAGAAGGTCGCCTACATCCCATGTGCTGAGACGGTGGCTGGGAGGATTTGTCAACATTATAGCCTTAATTACCTTCTTTACGATTGGATGGTTACCAAGGGAATCCTTTGAAGGTTTGGACAATGTGGTTACCACTGACTTGTGGAGTAGTATGGTTCTAGGAGCTAGTTTCCGCACTTCGTGGAGAAAGATTAGATACCTTGCCAGATTTTCTGGATACGGAGTCGACGGTGCAACGTTATTGTTCTGTGCCCACCGAAGCCAGCTCTCCCAAGCTGGTTTGTATGTTTTCAGTGTGGATGGTCTCCATGCCGATTGTAGTAATTTGCGTTCGGACTCGCTCCAGTTCGTTATTTCAGCGGCCCAGCCCGTATTTTCCAGACTTCTAGACAAAGGTTCTGTACATCTCGAGGTGGAAGATCTGTTCGAAGGTCCCGGAGGTGGGCTTTGAGGTTCCTGATCCGAAAGGGAGGACACAGAGCTCGCCTTTTCACAACTGGTTTCCAATGAGCCTTTTTCCAGTTCGGTGCTATTAGTAAATAGTGGCCGGTGGAGAGGTTCAGGTGTTGGAGAACTTGTGGGATCAGAGCTGGCGGAGGAAATATCCAGCCTAGTCTGTAATTCCATGGTCGGCTGAAGGCGTCCGTAAATTCGCTCTTGTTGTCCTTCAGATCTTCGCTTACGTATCTGGGAACCACTGCTGAGGCTTCCGATGCAAATAGGTCTATGTCCGGAATCCCCATCTTTTGGAAGATTAGGGTTTGCATCCAGGAGTCGAGATGCCATTCCTGTTGAGACTTCAGCCTGGAAAGGCTGTCTGCAAGGTCGTTGTACTTGCCTGGTAAGTATTTTGGTACCATGTTGATGTCTAATGAATGGGCTAGATTCAAGATTTTTGACGTTATTTCGAGCAATTTTCGAGACTTTGTTCCTCCCTGTCTCCTTATGTAAGCAGCTGCTGTACGGTTGTCGGTTTGGAGAATGATGGTCTGGCCGCGCAGTTGATTGCCCTCTCTTTGTAAAACTTCGAAGAAAGTCCATAACTCCTTTTGATTGGAATGCCAGATGTTTTGATAGGAGTTCCAGTGTCCTGATAGCTTTTTGCCATTCACGATTGCTCCCCATCCGATGTCTGAGGCGTCTGTTGCTACGAATGCTGTGGGTGGAGCGGTTTGGAGGGTTGATGACTTGTTTATGTTTCGAAGCCACCAAGACAGCTCTTGTATTATTATCCTTGGTAACGGAAACTTCTTGTTCCTTTGTGCATTTGGTAGTGGTTTTGCGGCGATTTGAATGGATCTGCAATGAAGAGCCCCCAAGGGTACAGCATTAGAAGCAAAATTCAATTTACCCAATAGCTGTTTTGCGCTAAGCCAGCTCCATGAATTTGAATACAGTGTTTGTGTTATTGTATCTCTAATATTACTGATTTTTAAATCAGGTAGACTTTTCTTATTTCTTTCAGAGTCCCATGAGATACCTAGATATTCAATTTGTGTGCTAGGTGTTAAGTTAGATTTTGATAAATTAATGTGCCACCCCATATTTTTCAGGAAATCAACTGTCCATTGTGCTTGTTGCGACAGAAGGTTAGCATCTTCGTTTAAGAGCAGAAAATCATCCAGATACACAATAGTTCTTATTCCTTTTTCGCGTAGTAGCAACGCTGCCCAGTTAGATATTTTACTAAAGGTTGACGGGGCACTGGAAAGCCCAAATGGTAGACAGTTCATGTTATACACCTTATCTTCGAAAGTAAAAGAGAGATATCTTCTGTGCGAATTACTCATTGGAATGTGATAGTATGCGTTAGAAATATCAATTTTGACCATAAAATCTCTCTTTTGTATCGTTTGCGAAACCTTTCGAAGGCTTATCAAGCGAAATTTTTGTGAGTAAACAAAATAATTCAAATTCTTTAGGTTAAGAATCAATCTGTGAGACCCGTTCGATTTCTCTCTCAAAAAGATTGGTGACAAATATCCACGGTCAAATTGATTTACAGAGATGGCCCCCATTTCCAATAGGTGTGATATTTGTTGAGACATGATTTTTGAAGGTGCATGTCTATGCATTTTTAGTCTTGCTTTGCGTAAATTTATCAAGGGTGGTTTTTGAATGAAAGGTATTCGGTATCCCTTTATAATATTCAAAATCGTAGTTGGTGCCCTGAGCGAGTCCCACAGATTAACCTTATGTTCCAGTTGACCCGCGGAAAAAGAACTACTAACCTTATGATTTCTTTCCTCCACCCTCGGTGGCTTTGTTTTTGTTTGAGAAATCTTTTTGTTGCTTGCTCCGAAAGTTCTTTGACCCACGAAATGGCTTTTTTTGTTTTGTAGTGTCACGCTGGGTTTTAGCGTTTTTCGTTGGGAAAGTCTTCTTCACTGGTTTATTATAGTTGTTCTTTCGTGGAAAGAACTTATTTGCTCCTCCTTGCTCCTTTATCGCCTCGGCGATTTTCTCCTCCGAGAAAAGATGTGTATCCGATGGTGGGATATCATGAAGGATGTCATTAAGCACTTTGTTGACTGGCTTATATGTCTCTCGACGCGATTGTATAACTTCGGCTCTTCTACCGCAAGTGTATTGGAGTAGAGCATCCGAGTATTTCCTAAACGGGCAGTCACTCGCTAGGAATTTTTCCTGAATTTCTTGTCGAATACTAGGATTCAAGCTTTTGCATGTGTCTTGAAAGGCTTTTCGTTGGAGTAATAGCCCATGGGTTATTGCGCCCAAGGTTAGGTCTGTCTTTTCTAGTTGGCCTAGAGATGTCCAAGACGGGGTATTGGTGGCCAGGACGCTGTTCACCTTCAGGTGTCCAAAGACTGGAGTTGCGTGGAGGATCTTCTGAACGTCTGCATATCGTACATTCTTCCATCCATCGTCCCCCAGCCGTTGGCATTTACGGCCCTGATCGGCTATTAGAGGATCAGCTTTTGCCAGTTTAGGATCGGCCTCCTTTGTGTTTGGTGAAAAATCACAGTCGAAGGAGTCAGAGTTTTTCGCGTTTGTGATCGCTGCTAGTCTTCTTTGTGCATCTGCTATTTGAGCGGTTAATGCATCCTCCTCGGAGGTGTTTTGTGGGCTGTGATTTAGCATAGTTGATGTTGACATGGCACAGAAAGGTGGTGGTTGAAAACCCTCATCGGTTTGTGTATTTTCTTCCACTGATTCGAAGGACTCGTTCTCCTCGGATTCTGTTTGTACACAGTTTGACGTCAGTGATAAGACTTTAGCCGACACGTCTTCGATGGCTTTGGTTTGACTTGACAGCACTTGTATCATTTTTTCAAACAATGTATTCTGCACATCATCATTTTCTTTCTCTGTGCGTTGTGCTTTTGCAGAAATTACGCTTTCTTGAGAAGTGGATCTTCTCTTTCTCTGCGAGCCACCCGAGGCTACGTCTCTTGATGTGAGACTAGGTTTTAGAATTTTTACGGTGGTCATGAACTGATCGTATGACTTTACGTGAATCTTTTCAGCCACACTGTGTGGTGCATATAATGTGGCTCGTCCTAGAGGCCACTCCAATAATTTCCTTTTGATGGATCGATATTTCTTTTCAGAAAGATAGGAATCTTCGGGTGAAAAAATGTTTGTTAATTCTGCCGTAGGGATAGCGAATCTCAGCTTCGCTTCCACTTTAGACGATATGGATTTTCCGAACAAGTCGGTATATGACAGGTTTTCGACCTCCCACGATTTCCAATCCGTCGGATAGTTGCATTCCAGTGCTTCGACGAGTCTTTGGTAGAATATTTGGTCCTCTTGAGAGACAGGATGGGAGCAAAGACTGCCCATCAATGTTGGAGCCATAGTCTGTAAAAAGAACAGATGCGTCAGTGATGCGTCAGCTCATGCGACCTGACCTATGCCTACTATACGACTGGTCGTATCAGTTATGTAGGATGCTTTCATGCGTCTTATCTTATCGATAAATCCACAGACTTGTATGTTTATTCGATACGTCCCAGTCGTATCAATGAGACGACGGACATTCGGTCCCGTTTTTCTGTTCGTTTGAAAAATACGGTACACCGGATTCGCATGTTTTTCCCATGCGTCCGGTCGTATCAATGAGACGAAGGACGTTCGGTCCTGCTCTTTGACAAAAATGCTGGTTGACAGGCTTGGATGTCTATCTGATACGTCTCGGTCGCATCAATGAGACGACGGACGTACAGTTCCGCTTTTCGGTTCGAACGAAAAATGCGGGTAGTAATGTGCTGTTATCAGTGGTATTTACTTGGCCTGGAAAACGGCTTTGTAATATGGGTTATACCTTAAAAAGGTGAGTCGTTCATTGCGAGACGACGGTAAGATAATTATCACTAGGATAACTAAACCCAAAATACCCTCTGAGTTAGCAACATAACAGCGATAAATTTACAAATCATTTCCCTAACAAACTAGGGAGATTCGTGAATTTCGCTGTGCTGTAAATTAAAAACACTTTTAAATTGTATGGTACGTACCTTGTTTTCACTTTTTTTTTTTTTTTTTAAATATATTTTATTTCACTACTGACGACGCCGATATCCAAAAGTGTACTGACCACAAAATGGCTCTCGACAAGCTTCGCCGCGCTGACCCCCACCACTTCCACGAACACGATGACGTTTTCTCTATAGGTTTCACCTCCAAAACTACTAGATGGCGCTGATGTACAAGAAGGGTAATCTCATTGGGTCAAGCCTGAAGGCTCGAACACCTAAATGTACAAATTTTTTGCAAATGACTCAGGTACCTTTAACTTTGCCTAGTGTAGTAACTTTGCCTAAATTGTAAAAAGGACGATATTTATTTTCCTATCATCACAGCAACACTTATTTTTGTTCGTTGGTAGAAACCCAAATCATACACTGCCAATACTGCACTATCTAACTTTAAATAACGGCAGCCATTTCATAGCAGTTGCAAAAAGTTTTCGGTGGAAATCGCGCAATTTTTTGAGTTGGCCGTTCTTTATGCTCGAAGGTTGGCCCACAAAATTGTGTCATTGTGAGGAACTGGTTTGAGATAGGCTACGTCTTTCATATCTTTCCAGTAGTTAGCAATTATGATCAGCTTTCCAAAAACAAAAGCTCATTGAAATAAGTACTTTTTTTAGGAAGGCAAAGTTAGGCGCAATTTTTTTATCAAGTTTTCCAAACTTTGCCTACCCCTAAAGTTGTCAATTTTAGATTTTTAGAATTTATTGTGTGTTACATTGTGAATTATTAGGGAGTGTACACATTGCGTTTTTTGCAGCGCGTTTGTATCGATACAAACGCGATTCGAACGAGATGCGAACGCGCAGCCCCCCGCGCAGTCCCTCCCTGTTCGCTTTTGTATGGAAAAAAACGCGTTGCGAACGCGCGTTTGTATCGATACAAACGCGCAGTTCAAAAACGCGCTGCAGAAAACGCAATGTGTACCTACACTCCCTTAGAGACCTTGGCAATAACTTTGATAGGTACAAGAGGAGTTTTTCGTCGATTCTGAGAGGAGTGCTGACTTAGTGAAGTGTTGATCTGGGTGTGCGATATAGGCGCCTTTAATCGATAATGTAAGTTCCGACTACAATGTCATCATCATTATGCGGACGACATGGTGCTGCTCGGCCCGACAGCGAGACCCATCGATGAGATGCTGATGGTCTCCGCTACAACGCTAATAAGTGTGAATACATTGTCTTTAAGGCCGCCGCCGCCGGTAGAGTCATTCGGGGCAAGTGGGCGCACTTTCCACTTTGACACCTCACTGTGCTCAAGATCTAGTATTTAGAGCACCTAAAGTATTGTTTTTAGTTAGAAAAATTATCTGTCAATTAAAATAAATGAAATTTGTACTGTCATTTATTTCAGTTTTTGAAATAAATGCATTTTAAGACGAAAAATCGGAATGCGAACACTTGCCCCGACTTGCGGGTAAGTGTTCGCACCCTTACGGGGTAAGAGATTGCATGTGGTGTAAGTGTTCGCGTTGCAAAATAAAAGTAAATCAAGCATTATTTATTCCGATTACACGTATAAAATACACTTAGAAAACACATAAGAAAGAATCACTTTAAATATTATACCAGCATGTTGGCAAATGAAATAATCAGTCATCATAAAATTTATATACCTAATAAAACGTTATGTTATGTACCTATACAGGGTGTGGCAAATTCTTGGTCACTGAAGGGTAGCTACCTTTTCTCTTGTAGTTAGAAAGTTTTGTTCTTAGGAAACTTCGGTTTTATTTTGAAGAAAAAAATAATTACATTTTTCGATTTTTGAAAAAAAGTACAGTTAGCCTAAAAAATTACATTTGTCAAAAAAAACAAGTTGGTCTTAATCGACTCTATTTCCCACCAGGAACACTTCTCCCAAAGTAACTTATCAAATCAAATCGTTAGTTTTTGCAATAATTCAAAAAAACACATCCCATACATTTTCTATGAAATTAGTAGTTGTAAACATTATGGTGCCACTTATTCGATGGTTATTAATTTAAATTCGTAACTGCTTCGGCATGCTGGGAGGCTATTGTAAAGCCTTAGGCGCCTCAGACAGAGCCGCAAGAGAGAATGGTATGCATGGAGCATATCATTTGTACATCTGCAGGGAAGCACTTTGTTCTAAATTTAAATACGCGCTTTACAATAGCCTCCCAGCTTGCCGGAGCAGTTATGAAAATAAATTACGAACGATATAATAAGTGGCACTGTAATGTTTACAACTCCTAATTTCATAGAAAATGTATGGGATTTGTTTTTTTGAATTATTGCAAAAACTTACGATTTGATTTGATAAGTTACTTTGGAAGAAGTGTTCCTGGTGGGAAATAGAGTCAATTAAGACCAACTTGTTTTTTTTGACAAATGTAATTTTTTAGGCTAACTGTACTTTTTTTCAAAAATCTAAAAATGCAATTATTTTTTTCTTCAAAATAAAACCGAAGTTTCCTAAGAACAAAACTTTCTAACTACAAGAGAAAAGGTAGCCACCCTTCAGTGACCAAGAATTTGCCACACCCTGTATATTTAAACAAAATTTTAACTTTTATTTTTGCATAGATTTTACCTATTTAGAGATCAGTTAATCATAATTAGTATATCGAACTTGACATCAAGTTAAAAAAAACCTAGAACTTATCTTAAGAGGGCTGCGACCGGCGAATTTCCATAAAAACGTAATACCGAAATCATTTAAAATGTAAGCATGTTTATATCAGTTTATGTTGTTAGATTAGGAGAGTTGGTATTTATCTAGGTTCCTGTTAAACTTTTGTTCTGAAAAACTTACCTAAAAAGAAATGTAAGCCAATTGAATTGAAATCTTTGTAGGTACACCAAAAATGGCATTTTTTCTTTTCATTTGTTCTATAGTAAGTTTTTTGAAACAAAAGTTTAACAGGAACCTAGATAAATACTACCTTTATCCAAATAATAACGTAAAGTGATAAAAATATGCTCAAATTTTAAATTATTTTGGTATTACGTTCCTAGGTAAGTAGATACGTTCGCCGAGCCCTTAAGCAAATGAAATAATTAATAATTATAAAATTTATAAACCTAAAAAAAAAATATTATTAATTATTTGCTTAGCGTAGAAGTGCGAACACTTACCCGCGCCCACTTACCCCAAACGGACAAATTACGAATGAATGCACACAAAATCAGAAAATTATTCATTCAGCCAAGAACTTCCTTTGGCAAAACACGCTCAGATAAGTTCCAAATCTATAGCAAAAGTCTTACCAATATCGGCCTTAGAACGTATATGCTACACGCTTCGTAAAATAACCCAAAACTAACTTTAAATTGTCAAAATTGTAGTTCGCTCCTTACCAACTCGTACACGCACAGTTCGGTCAAACTATGTGTCGCAACTAGTTGTCTGCATAAACGTTGCCAACTTACCAAAACAAACTGTATACCCCCCGTGCTCCGTTTCGGAGATAATGGCACTGCGCCCACTTACCCACTGCGATCACTTACCCCGAATGACTCTAATAACCTTAAAAAATTCCCAGAAATAACCCTTAACGGCATGAACATTAATTAAAAAAGTCACCTCATTTAAATATCTGGGTCATGTTAATACCGACGACCAAAAAGAAATGTAGATATCGAAAGAGAACGTAAGGCTCTGGCGGTAAGAGGTAATTATGTTGATCCGTAGGTTTTCCCGTATAGAAGTAAAAATAACGCTTTTTAAAGCTTCTACACCGGGAACCCCATGGGTTAGCTATACCTAGTATAGTATTATATTATCTGTGGCTATACCAAACGACCGCTAGAGACCTTACGTGTACTTAGGTACCTACAATATAATAACATTTTTAGGATGATGCTGGGACTGCCTCGTTTCTGCAGTGCATCAGGAATGTTTGCAGAGTATGAGACGGATGGTTTTGCTGCCATCCTCCGTAAGAAGACGGCGTCCCTGATGCGCAGAGTACCTACGGGGCAGCCCCAACACCATCCTACAAACTATAGCTGGTAGGATTACCTACCTACTTCTCCGATCTGGCAGTGCTTTGTTCGGAGAGTAGGTACCTCTCTAATATAAGGCATGCTTGTTTTGTGTACCTAGTTAGTTTAGTTTAGTTTACTAACAATATCTGGGCGACCGAGCTTTGCTCAGGTGCAAATACTGAAAAATTAAAAAAGAACAAAAAAAGACATTCATTGGCTGAGATTCGAACTCGCGGCCTTCGGCTGAAAGGCCGCTGTCTCGAATTTAGCAGGTAGCGGGGCGGCGGCGGTGCGGGGGCGGGCACGGTGACAGCCGGAGGCAGCGGCCTAAGGCCGTTTGTCCACCGCCGCCGTCACCGGCACGTCAACGAGAACGAGATGACGGCGCCGAGGTAGCGACCATACATTTACTATAGCCGCCTGTCCACCAGAAGACCGTCACGTCATCTTGATCTCATACAGAAATAATCTCGCTGACGGTGACGGCGCCGGCGGCGGTGGACAAACGCTCTAAGGCAATGGCCCTGACCACCGAGCCATTCTTCTCGATAAATTCCGTGAAATTACGAACCACATTGCACTGGTAAATCTTTTTGCGTGAAAATGCCGAGAAAACGGCTTTTCCCAGATATGAGACCAGATTGATTTTTCGCCCCCGTAAACACCCGTAGGTAGGTAGGGTGGGTTGTCCACCTGTGAACCAGGCAGATGCAATGAACCACCGCTATATTTCAAAAATGTGACATTGCCGTTCTTTACGATTACTGCCAACAGGAACGCATACGCATCCCTCACTCTCTCCCCAAATTACAAGCAGCGCAAGCTTAAGACGTACGCCCAGTGATCGAATTTATAAAAATGTATCATAAAAGTCAGTTTTTTGTGTTGATTTCATTCTTTTTCTACATTTTTTGGGTCTTACCTACAGTTTTTTTTGCCTGTTACGTATGATAACACATACATAACGTTGTAAATTACACTATAGTTAGTATGCTGTATCATCATTTACCAGGTGAAATTCTGAGGTTTGTTTTGTCAATGGGGTGTGTCCAGCAATGAGCCATGACATAGTGTCCTGCAGTGAACCATAGTACTCACATACATTTTCCCAGTCCGAGCTGCACCTACCATTTTTAAACGTTGAAAAACTAAACTACCACTTATTACAACTAGATTTGTATGATAACCTACTTATAATTAGCATTATGATAAAAAAAAACCATATTGCTTGATGTCAATACATAGATTTTATTAAGACTAAAATACTCAAGCCTAAATATAATTAACAGTACCTCTAACGGCTTATATTTCGTAGTTAGTAATAATTTTGCTGATAGGTATTAATAATAAAGTAAAAACATTGCCCTTTCTCTTGGTAAATAGGTGGTTCATTGCAGAATTCGGTCTGGTTCAATGCGTACCACCCGTGTTACGCAATGAACCAATTTTCATTTTTTGCTAAATCTGTATTTCTAAGAAATCTAAAGATTATATGAATAAACTAATAATGCACAATCTTAGCCAGATTAATCACCTTACTTCACGCCAAATCTTAGATCCGTAAGTCAAAAAATGTAAAAGATATGGACGTTTGAATTTTACCTGGTTCATTGCTGGACAACCCACCCTACCTACTGCAAATTTAACCGAAATCGTTAGAGCCGTTTTCGAGAACCTCAGTAGGTAGGTACAGTCAGCGTCATCAATCGGTATCCCCCTATTGATTTTAACAAGGACCCTTTTCATTTCAACTTTGGATTTCAGTCGGATTTGCTAGTATACTTATGGATATCTAATTTCGCTCGAGTTCCTATACTAGCAAATCCGACTGAAATCCAAAGTTGAAATGAAAAGGGTCCTTGTTAAAATCAATAGGGGGATACCGATTGATGACGCTGACTGTACATACCTACCAGCAAACAAACTTCAAACATCAAACAAATATTGCTCGTTTAACTACTAGTAGTTCGCCCCGAACTGAGATCTCGCGCACCGTTGTGTTGATAGCCTAGATTTGGACTTGTTTCTGATTACCCCTATACCTACGTTAAGTGCTCCTTCTAGTGTTTACCACACAATGATATCTAATGCACTACCTCAGTATGGTAAAGATTATAGGCATGCATGCAATACATTAAGTCGTGTCGTGTTTATAATCAATAGTTGACCCCGCGAACTTCGTACCGCGCCTCAGGGAAGGCCTCTTAGTTCGAGAAATTATTAAAATAGCAGTTCAATACAAAATGTATGAGAAAATCAATTCCCTCCCCCTCCCTCCCCTCCCCCTCCCTCCCGTCCCCTCCCCTCCCCCTCCCCCTCCCTCTATAATTTTGGTACATGCCCAGCCCACTATTTGCAGGAGTTAGCATTTGCATACGTGACAGGTTGCAAGCCCATCGCCGCTATTAGAACGTTAACTGGTTTCCTCACGATGTTTTCTTTCACCGTTTAGAGCTCGTGTTAATGCGCATTAAAATTTTTCTAATCGAAAAATCCATTGATGAGCACGGCCAGGGTTCGAACTTACGACCTATGAATCGAAAATCGAGCACTCTTCCACTCGGCCAACACGGCTTTTATTTTCAATCTCAAGGAAAAATATCAAGAAGCAACTAAAATCATTGCAAACCAAACCACAATGCCACACTCTTTGTCTGTTAACCAGACCTCCGAATACATCGAAACTCTATGAAACGGGAGCTCTCTCCATACATCCGTTAATTGGTTTTCATCATTTTTCTTTTTCTCTGTACCTATTTCAAAAACTATAGAACCTAGAAGAAAACTAAAAACCATTTTGGAATGTATAAATTGAGTACTTTCATAATTATGACACCCCACTCAATATATTTAGGTAAGTAACTTTGAAAAAAATTTACCCCCTTGGGAACCCCATACATATCTTTACAACCCCTTCATCGATTACGCTCATACGCTCCACAGCAAATTTCCATAGCACAAGTCAGCACAACCTATTGACCTATCAAGTTTCATACAGATTGGATAAGCGGTTCGATAGTTATGCGAGAACATAAAAATGAAACATACAAACATACAAAGCAAAATCGCCTAACTTGCCACTAAGATCTTCGCTCGCTTCGCTCGCTCGATCGACTAACAAATTATGGGCCAAATATTGACCGGTAAAAATTTCAAGGTCATGATCTGATGGAGTCAGGAGCTGTTCAACAGAACTCCTCAATAAAAAGGCCGATTGAGTTGAAACTAGGAACTCAGCATATCTGTAAAGTTCCGACTAGGTAGGTACCTACAATGTAATAATATCTATGGTGACAGCAAGCTGATCTGATGATGGATTCAGGACCTGTTCCATGGAACTTTTTAGTGATAGGTATGGGTAGGTATCAAAAATGAAAGAGCTTGATGAGTGAAAACAATGCTGATTGATGATGGAGTCAGGATCTTCACGGAACTTTTTGGTGATATGGATTTGGGTACCTATGGGTTTTCTCTCATCCATGCTTCCCTGCTTCTCTCCTTCCAAGCTTCTCTTTAGGTATACATGCTTCTCTCCATTTAGGTTTGCTTGAAGCAATACGAAGTGTGCCGAGTCAGCTAGTAAAGACATAAAATCATCGCCCATCTTATTTGTCGTCTGGTCTGCCAGCAAACTGAAGAAAAAATGTTTTAAAAGCTTGTGTGGCAGGCTCGCGTGGCAGGTTGCGCAAATATCTGATCAAATAAAAAAATCTTCCCTAATCCAGCGAACGCGAGCCAGCCGCAATGGCATCCTGCAGATGATGGTCTCTCGGTCAGATTGCCCAATCCAGCATATGTGGATGCAGATAACGATGGGATTGACTTGACATTTAATTTAATAAGTAATTTGTTTATTATTAATTTATTTCTATTTTAATTTTTTGTGTAGGTACCTAATTTTTAATATTGTTAGGTAATTTGATTTTTAATTTATTAATTTATTTATTATTATAGCATACTATGCACTTTTTTCATTCTAGAACGCGCTTACGAAGTGTTTTGGTGCTCTAGGGTTATATAGATCAACAAGCAATTTATTCAAAAATAAAAAAACCCGGCTGAACTGAAAAGTTGGAAACAGCATTATCTTATCAATCACAAAACAAAATTAAATTACAATTTTATTATTATGTAGGTATCTAGGGTTCGATGCCGTGCGTATTTTCCTAAACGTTGTTGTCACAGTTGACACACAGATGGCTCTGTGAGTACCTAAATTAAATGCGTAAGTTATTTCTTAAATATGAGATATCTCCTAAATGGCTGAACCAATTTCGATGCAGTTTGTTCTAAACGTTGCGTGTGACTAAATAGAAAGTTTTAGTATGCGTTTTGGTTATCAATTCTATTCAGGGCGAAAAATAGATTTTCAAAAATTTTGAGACTCGATTTAGTCTTCGAAGATGACATGTTAGATTTTTTAAAAAATTATATTTGATATCAGTCCACCATCCGCTTGATTTTGACATGGATTTTGATATGATAGCGTGATTTTCATTTTGAAAATTCACACATTGTTGCATTTTTTAGCCGCACTATTTGATTTATCGAAATAAAAAGTATCCTAGAGCACAATCGAGATGGAGACGATTCTAACGATACCTCATTCATCAAAATCCATCCAGCCGTTTAGGAGAAACGTGGTAATAAAGAATATTACTTACAGACGAACGAACCCACATACATAGAAACGCGCGATCTACATAATCCGGGTGACTTGACAGTCAGCCGGGTAAAAACTGACTTCACTTAATTGAATACTTAGGTATAAGTTTGTACTTAGACTTCATTCTTATTATAAATAAGTATAGATTAATGTTCTCTTTACTGTCACTTTTCTATAGATTATTGTTTAATGTTGTTAATCTGTGTAATAATTATGGACATAGTCTGAAATAAATAATATAACAATAATAATAACAAACAAACAGATTTACCTATTTAATAACCATATTTGAGGCTTTCCCTCGATTTCTATGGGATCCCCTCATCAGATCCTGATTTGGTGACGATGGGTGGTACCACCTCGGGAGTATACCTACCCTTTGTTACAAAAAAAGACGGAGAAATCGCGTTAGGTACACAACACACACACACCACAAAAAAAAACATAAGTAGGTACCTACTACATAGAACCTCCTCCAAGTTTTGCAAAGTCGACAAAAAGTGCGCAAATGTTTGAAGCTACATTATGTGTGGCGCAGGGTTGGACGACGGCGTCCAATCAGAGTCATCCAAGTCGGACTTGGTCCAAGTGCAGGTACCTACTTGGATCGTGTAAATTCAACCCGGGGCCTAACAACCATTGCCGGGCTTATTGTGTAATTTCAGCATTGAAAGGGATTTGGTACAGGATACTGCAATGTGAACCTCCTCGTATACCCTGGTTTGTAAATAGTAGACTTAAGAGATGTTTGATTGTGACTGCTCATAGGTTGCGCTCGGGAAACATTCCACTAGCGAAGTTTAATCACCTTATGAAAGTTGCTGACTCTCCCAATTGCAATGCTTGTGGGGTTGTTGAAGATGTTCATCATCTTTTGGTGGAATGTGTTCGGAGCCAACCTCTGAGAGATCATTTGAAGAGTGAATACTTATGATTTTAAGTTATGGAATGTTGGTGCATTCCAGTTTGTTAGAAGTTTTACTTGCGCAATGCCTATACGTTCGAACATACAACGAACCTAAAACATTCAAATTGACCATCTTGCCTACTTCGAGCTTGCCTACAATAAAATACAATCTTTTGTTCTCACACAGATGGCGTTTGCGTTGAAACGTAGGTGTTAACCTCTTACCACAACAATTATTTCTCTAAATAACACTATAACTTCATCACTTTGTTTCATACAATCATGTACATGGTATAGAACAAAGTCGCTTCCCGCTGTCAGTCCCTGTGTCCTTCCTTACATCTTTAAACATCTTATTTTTATTTTATTTTTATTAGCAGCCATCAATATCCCACTGCTGGGCAAAGGCCTCCCCCCACTCTTTCCATTCATCCCTCTCCTGTGCTAGTGATGTCCAGTCGGCACGGAATTGGGCAAGCTCGTCTCTCCATCTCGTTCGCGGTCTGCCGCGACGTCGTCGTCGCAACTAGGGCATCAAGAACCGGCCCCATTTCAAGAACCGGTTTTTTCGATTCCAGTTTCAACACAGAACCGGGTACCCGGTTCTTTCGGTTCCTATGATAATTTTTTTTCGAATCGAATCGATTTTTGTTCCTTTGCACAAAAAAGGCAAATAATGTGAAAATTACTGCTAAAGTAAGTTAATAAAGCACGCAAATAAGATCCTCCTGCCCTACATGTATTAAAAAGACGTCTTAGCTACTTTTTATCTCGACAAATACCCGAAGAACAGTCGGGTTTTGTTAAAGGTATTAGGCAAGGGTACGCGGTAACCAACATTCGCCAAATAATACAGAAGAGTAGAGAATTCAACAGCCTAGTGATCCTATTCTTTATTGATTATACTAAAGCCTTTAACTGTTTGCAATTGGAAAAATTGAGGAATATCCTACTGGAGATGGGATCTCCTGAACACGTCGTTGGTTTAATCAAGAAGAGTCTCATCATCATCATCATCAGCCTATAGCAGTCCACTGCTGGACATAGGCCTCCCCTAATGAGCGCCATCGCGCCCTGTCTTCAGCTTGACGCATCCAACTTGTGCCGGCAGCCTTTCGCAGATCGTCACTCCACCTGGCAGGAGGGCGTCCTACACTACGTTTGCCGAGACGTGGTCTCCACTCGAGAACTCGTTTACCCCAGCGGTTGTCAGTTCTTCGACAGATATGGCCGGCCCACTGCCACTTCAGCTTGCTGATTCTCTGAGCTATGTCAACAACTTTGGTTCTCTGCCGAATAGTCTCATTGCGGATCCTATCCTTCAGAGAAACTCCGAGCATAGCTCGCTCCATAGCTCGCTGAGCGACTTTGAATTGGTGGACCAGCCGTACTGTGAGTGTCCACGTCTCAGCTCCGTATGTCATTACGGGTAGAACGCACTGGTTGAACACTTTCGTTTTCAAACTCTGCGGTATAGGTGACGAGAAAACTCGACGCAGTTTACCAAATGCTGCCCAGCCCAGCTGGATTCTCCTTTTGGCCTCCTTCTCGAAGTTGTTTCTACCTAATCGCAAAATCTGCCCGAGGTATGTGTACTCCGAAACAACTTCAAGAAGGTGACCATTAACGCTGATAGGTCTCGGATCAATTTGATCATTGATCATGACTTTGGTTTTATCCAAATTCATGCCGAGACCTATCTGCCGCGAGGCCGATGCTAGGCCGTTCAGCATTTCCTGCAGCTCCTCAAGCGACTCCGCCATTAAGACTATGTCATCTGCGAATCTCAAGTGTGAGATGTAGTTGCCGTTGATGTTTAAGCCCATACCTTCCCAGGCCAGCGTCTTAAACATATCCTCCAACGCGGCTGTGAACAGTTTCGGGGATATAACATCCCCCTGTCTCACTCCTCTGCGCAATTGGATGGGTTTAGACTGCCGGTCCTGTAGTTGGACTTTCATGGTGGCGGCATCGTAGAGACATCTCAACACTTGGATATAACGATAGTCTACTTGGCATCGCTGTAGGGATTCCAGTACAGCCCAGGCTTCGACTGAGTCAAAGGCTTTCTCATAGTCCACAAAAGCTAGACACAGGGGCTGATTATACTCTTCGGATTTCTGTATAATCTGCCTCACTGTGTGTATGTGGTCTATGGTGCCATATCCTCCGCGAAACCCGGCCTGCTCCGGAGGCTGGAACTCGTCGAGTCTTCGGGCGAGACGATTCGTGAGGACTCTTGAGAACAGCTTATAGCTGTTCTTGTATTTCTTAACCGTTAATCCAATCTGCATGAAACTTGGTAGATAACTAGGTTGTGCTATGGAAATTTGATATATGACATATGAGCGTAATCGATTGAGGGGTTGTAAAGATATTGGGATCTAAAGGGGGTAAAAAAGATAAAAGTTACACAGATATATTGAGTGGGGTGTCATATGAAAGGACTTAATTTGTACATTCCGAAATAGTTTTTATTTTTGTTCTAAGAAGTATAGTTTTTGAAATACACATACTGAACGCTTTGCGCTCACGGCCCTGTATCACAAAAACGGTTGAGCGCATGGAATTTTTTTTTTAATGAATTGGTCGCAAATTTTAAGCTCTACAACTTCAAAATAGATGTTAACATCAATGGACCAATAGCAACCGAGATATTCGCGAAAAACTATTTTTTTTACCTTTGACGCAGACACGAGATTTTATGAGACTTTTGAGACAATTTTTAGGGCGCTTAAATGAAGGTATATACGAAAATTCAGCTTATTATCTCTCATTCCGAGGTTAATTCCTAATTTGACTGGGCTAACACGTAAACCTTGAGTTTATACTTTTGGATGTTGGTCAAAGACCAGGTCTGCGCACCATACCTAAGTGAGAACGGGGAGGATGCACACATAGGGGAAGATCTTATATTAAGTAGGTATTTTACATCTTGTTACTTAGATAAGTTGCCTGAATAAAAATATTATTATCGATCGAGCGAGCGAAGCGAGCGAAGATCTTAGTGGTAAGTTGGGCGATTTTGCTTTGTATGTTTGTATGTTTGTATGTTTGTGTTTGTATGTTTGTATGTTTGTATGTTTCACGAATTGTTGTTCGAGCATAACTGTCGAACCGTTCATCCAATCTGCATGAAACTTGGTAGGTCAATAGGTTGTGGTAAGGAAATTTACGGTGGAGCATATGAGCTTAATCGATGAAGGGGTTGTGAAGATATTGGGTTCCCAAGGGGGTAAAAAATTATGAAAGTTACACAAATATATTGAGTGGGGTGTCATACGAAAGGGCTTATTTTGTAGATTCCAAAATGGTTTTTATTTTTAATCTAGGATGTATAGTTTTTGAAATACGACCAAAGACCAAAAACTACGAAACCAGAGCTGCAAGAGCTCCCGTTTCATAGAGTTTCGATGTCTTCGTAGCTCATTGACTGGTCGGTCTTAAAAAGAGAGTGGCATCGTTGCGGTTTGGTTTGCAATGATTTTAGATGCTACTTGATTTATTTTCATGATAAAAAATTTTTTGATAAAAAATGAAAATAATTGGGGTAAAAAAAGTTAAGTAAACAAATATATTGAGTGCGGTGTCAAATGAAAGGTCTTTATTTGTACATTCTAAAATAGTTATTATTTTTATTCTAAAGCCGCGTATAAACTAAGCGCGGCAAACCATCGAACATTGGCGCGCGCGGCGGCCGCGCTCTATGTAGACGGGACCGCCGCGCGCGGCGACGCGAACATTGCCGCGCTCGAACCTGCCGCGGGGCGATCCGCTCGCTGTCGGTTTTTAGACCGCATCAAAGGAGCTTCAGTCGTTTGCTCGCGCGCAGTGGGGACGGTTGTAGTTTTGGTGATTTGGCTCGCGCGGCGAATACGTAAAAATGGACAACGAAAAGTGCCGTTTACTAATACAATTGTATGGCGCTAAAGAACTTTTGTGGAACAGCAAATCCTCCCAATACCACAATAAATCGCTAAGGTATGATGCGTGGGTAGAAATCAGTAAGAAAATGGATATACCTATTCCTGACTTGAAAAAGAAAATGACTACGCTTTTGGCGTCCTACAGAAGAGAAAAATCTAGAATAGCTAAAAGTTGTGATACTGGTTCTGGTAAGTACCTATTTATTTTGCAGTTAAACGGCGGATAGTCAGACCAGTTTGGTCTGACTATCCGCCGCGGTTTGTTCGTGATGGATCGCCTGCCGCGCGCGCCAACTAAATTCATATCTAAATATTGGCTCGCGTGGCAAATGAGCGTCAACTCTGGTCGAACATTGGCTCGCGCGGCTGCCGCGCTTAATGTATACGCGGCTTAAGACGTATACTTTTAAAAATACGACGAGAATTCATAAATATGAAATAAATGAAAAATTAGACACGACATTATGTATTGCATGCATGCTAGTATTTTTTACCATGAAGAGCTAGCGCAATAGGCATACCCGGCAGTAGTAGCACTTGAAATTATAGGGGTAGTCAGAAGAAAGTCTAAATGTTGGCCATCTACGGTGCGCGAGATCTCAGTTCGGGGCGAACTACTAGTTATCGATCGAGCGAGCGAAGCGAGCTAAGATCTTAGTGGTAAGTTGGGCGATTTTGCTTTGTATGTTTCACGAATTCTTGTTCGCGCATAACTGTCGAACCGTTCATTCAATCTGCATGAAACTTGGTAGGTCAATAGGTTGTGGTAAGGAAATTTACGGTGGAGCATATGAGCTTAATCGATGAAGGGGTTGTGAAGATATTAGGTTCCCAAGGGGTATAAAATAATGAAAGTTACACAAATATATTAAGTGGGGTGTCATATGAAAGGCCTTATTTTGTACATTCCAAAATGGTTTTTATTTTTATTCTAGGATGTATAGTTTTTGAAATACGACCAAAGAACAAAAACTACGAAACCAGAGCTGCAAGAGCCCCCGTTTCATAGAGTTTCGATGTCTTCGTAGCTCATTGACTGGTCGGTCTTAGAAAGAGAGTGGCATCGTTGCGGTTTGGTTTGCAATGATTTTAGTTTACCTATAGGTACTTGATTTATTTTCTTGATAAAAAAAAATCTTGGTAATGAATGAAAATAATTGTCCGGGAACCTGAAAATAAATTACGTACGTAGGTTACGTTAGGTAGACTAAACTTTCGCTCCCGATTCGCCAGAGGAGACTGGGCCGGCGCCATCGGGCTTACTTAGCCAGGATGCCGACCTAACGGACCGACGACGGGCGGCAAATCGGGGGGTTTGTCGCCCGCGTTACAAGGTCCTGAGCCTTAAGCGGAGGGGGAGCAGAGGCTTGCAGCCCGCCCCCATTGAGCCCGCAAGGGCAAACGCTGTAGGAGTTGCGGATGTGTGCGAAAGCGTTCCCGTAACTCCTACCCAAGCGAGACTAAGGAACACCTCAGGTTTTTAGTGGGTATGCCCCCCTTCTGGGGGTGACTCCCACATAATCCATATCCATAAAGGTACCTACCTATCCATAAAGGATTTTCCTGGGTCAAAAAAAAAAAATAAAAAAAAAAAAAGGTAGATTAAACTTGGTAGGTCAATAGGTTGTGCTATGAAAATTTAAGGTGGAGCATAATGAGCTTAATCAATAAAGGTAGATAGGTACGACATTATGTATGGTATGCATGCCAGTATTTTTTACCATGATGAGCTAGCGCAATAGGCTTACTGGGCAGTAATAGCACTTGAAAGTATAGGGGTAGTCAGAAGAAAGTCCAAATGTAAGCCATCTACGGTGCGCAAGATCTCAGTTCGGGGCGAACTACTAGTTTTAGAGGTTTCGAATGTGATGTGTGATGTGACCCGTGCAAAGCCGGGGCGGGTCGCTAGTACATAATATTTACTTGTGGTGAAGTTAAATAAAAGTTTGTAAAAATATTGCGTAGGTACCCATTTGTTTATTGATTTATTTTCTGCTTTTCCAATTACCACAATACAAACATGTATGCCAATTGCCACCCACTTTTTGAAAAGATCTTTGTATGCCACATACATAGACACTACTCAGACTGTAGACATGGTTTAGCTTCATGGCATTTTCTAACATGCCTATCACGCCCTGATTTGGTGGAGAATGTAACATCACACACACCACATGCGAATGGCTTTAAACCACTGTGCATCCTTTGTATATGCCCCTTTAAGGTATGTTTAACTGAGAAAGCTTGATTACACACATCACATACATATGGTTTTTCCCCAGTGTGTGTTCGCATATGTATTCTTAAGATACACTTTGCTGAGAAGGCCATCTGACAGATGTCACAGACATGTGGCTTAACTCCGGAGTGTACACGGATGTTGTGTTGTTGCAGATTGTATTTTTGAGCGAATGCTTTGTTGCAAGGTTCACAGACAAACGGTTTTTCTGCAGTGTGTGTTCTCATATGGGCCCTTAAGAGTCCATTTGAAGCGAAGGATTTGCCACATTGGCTGCATGAGTAAGGTTTTAAGTCTGAGTGAGTTATCATGTGTGATTTAAGATGAGATACTGTTTGGAATGCTTTGCTGCAAATGCTGCATATTTTTGATCTTACAGCATTGTGTGTCATTATGTGGTTCCGCAGTACTTTTCTTTTGGAGAAAGCCTTGCCACAAGTGTCACATATATGAGATATTCCACTATGTATCTCCATGTGCAATTGTAAGTACCGTTTGTTAGAGTATTTCTTGTCGCATTGACTGCACGCAAAAGGCTTTAATCCACTATGAATTCTAATATTATGCTCTTTTAAAGCAGAATTGCTAGGAAAATTCCTGTCACATTCTGTGCATCTGGGTTTTGGTTTTGAGTGCAGTTTCATATGTTTCTTAAACCGTAGCTCAGAGCAGAGTGTTTTATTACATATTTTGCACTCATGTGGCTTATGTTTAATAGGATATGTTTTTTTTGTGGAATTAGCCTCTTTTGAGTGGATTTTTGAATTATGTTCTTTTAAATCGGAGCTGGTAGTGAATGTACAGTGACATCTTTTGCAAGCATATTGCATGTTGTGGACAATATTAATGTGCTTTTCCATATGAGATTTCTTACTAAATGTTTCGCAGCATGTGTCACATGTGTACACTTTCTCTTTATTTTCTTTTTCTTTATTACTCTTGATGACTTCCGATGATTTGCTAACATCGTCATGTAAGGTATTGGCGATGCTTTTAGTAAATTCGATGCTTACACTCTCTAAATCATCTATATACTGAAACTCATCAAAATCTTCCTTAGGAGACACTTCATACTTGCATTTATCAGAAGATTTCAAATCTGTATCATTAAAAGACACCAAAGTGGTTGATATTGATAAATGATGGCTCAATCCTTGATTGAAGATAATATTCATTTTGTCCGACAGCTGAAAATTTATCAAAAGAGTTAAAAAAGAAAAATATAAAAAATTAAAAATATTATACAAGAACATTGTGACAGAATAGATATTTATCCATAAACTAGCAGCGCCCTCGCGGCGTTGGCCTCCTAGTGATGGTATGGTGATGACCATGATGATGAAAAGTAACCTATAACCTTACTAATCCCAGGAACTACAAGTCAGATTTGAAAAAAATATTTCTGCATTTGATCAACTCTCGAGGAAGGTCTCTTTTTCTCATCATCATCATAACTAGGGCGCTGCTAGTATTAGATTATAACTAATAGTATACCTGCCAGCCATTGTTTACTAGGTCTGTTAGCAGCTTTTCGGCTTTTTGAGATGTTTCATAGAATTGATGACATTTTAGCAACAGGGAACGGCAGATGTAGCATATTGTCGTCGGCCTTCCGTCTTCTGTCTGAAGCTGAAATGGTTTTGAAATTAAATACAGGGTAAGTAAGTACCTACACTTCTCACAATGGATCTAGTAGGCATTCATGAAGTTATTTTAATAGTGTTAAGCCACACTTAGGTTATTTCATTGAAAATTAAGTCTTATCAAGATTTTTAATCTGACGAATATGGATTCCGAGGCAGAGTTGGTAAAGGCACTCCGGCCTAAAGGTGGTATTTTATCTGAGTTACCTACGAAATATACTAAACAACGCGTCATTTTCACGAAAGAAACATAAAACATTATGAGCATCGGATGAGTACCTTGTTATCAGAGAATTTTTCATACATTTCTTGAAGCCCTGTAGTTTCCATAGGATCCATTTTGATGTGGCCAGACAGACACACTCGGCAGAAAGGAGGAAACATTTTCTTGAATTGTATTCTTGAAAAAATTGCATTGAATTGACTCACTCAAAATCGAGGAATATAATAATTAATAAAAAAAAAAAAAACCTTGCTCAATATGCAAGTGCAACAGAACAGATTAACTTGGATGGACCTAGATTTTCTTAATTTTGGCTTCGCACGATTTGTAAATTACGTCAGTGTCAAACAGTGGTCTAGAACCTACCGATTTTTCGGTATTTCTACCGATATTGGGTCTGTCCTACCGAAATGGAACGATTTTCTCACGATTTTATAAGCAATTAAGGATTGGGATCGTAAATAGACTAAGAGCTCTTCTCTCTCAATCGATTCTTGTCCAAATTGTTCCGTAGTTATCATCCGACTGGTGCAGTCGCCATCTTATTTTTATAGCAAACATCATTATTCCAAATTCATGATTATACACTAGTTTTATATCTTAAAAATCCATTTATATTTTATTACTAATAATCAATTTATACAAAATATTATATCAACTATTTTAAACTATTTAATGTTTACTCAATATAATATTTCAACTCCAACGGAAGTAATTGTTTAATGCTTTAACACTTGAGATATTTTGATAACATAAATGTAAATCGTAACATTCAATAATAAAATAATCAAATGTATTGTATTTTAATTAAAAATAATAAATTTAAATATGTACTGATTTAAAAACGTATTAGAATTATTAACGTGTAAGTAATCTTATGAAATTTTTTATAAAAAATTCTAACAATTTACAAGAATACTTGGAAAACACCTTAATTTTACAGAATTTACAGAATTTTTTATAGCTTTAAGTTAGAAACCCTCAAAAGTCCTTCAATATCGATGTATTTCGGATGTAGACATCATCAAAACATCGAGTTGTAAGACAAAAGAGTAAATACCTGTACAACTCGATGTTTATTTATATTTCGAGGATTTCTGAACAATGTCATTAAAAACATGTTTTGATTTTTTCATTGATTTTAATAACTTCAAATAGAAATATTTTCTCCAAATTAGAGAAAAGATTGAGAAAACAAATTTCAAGCTGGCTGCAAGAAATTTTCATTGCAAGCCGTAGGTAAAGTAGGTACCTACTAATTATGCCTATTGTAAGAGTTGTTCTAAGGATATTAACATTACATCAATGAAAGACGCTCTAGAAACGTAATTCTTCACAAGAAAACTCTGTTTTATCGAAGAAAATACACGTTTTTTTTCATCTACCGATTTTATATCCAAATCTACCGAATTTTACGGGCAACTTTACCGATTTCACTCATTTTCGTTCGAGAACAATGGTGTCAAATGATTTCAAGTTAAGCTGGGAACCAAAGAAATTGTATACATAGTAGAATGCTGACTGACATTTAATGTACAAAGGATTTTGAACCTTATCACGACCACACAACGATCTAAAACGTTAAAATAGCTGTGCAAGGCATGAAGAATGGGAAAGCGGTAGGGCCAGATGGCATACCAGCTGAAGTATGGAAATGTTTGAAAGTTGATGGATGGAAATGGCTAGCTTTATTCTTCAATAAGTTGTTACAAGAAGAGGCGATCCCGGAACAATGGTGCAACAGTTCACTGGTGCCTATTTTCAAAAACAAGGGTGATGTACAGGACTGTAACAACTATCGAGGAATAAAGCTTATATCACATAGTATGAAGGTTTGGGAAAAAGTGGTAGCAAGACGAATGAGAGAAGAGAGTGAGGTATCACAGAACCAATTTGGGTTTATGCCTGGACGTGGAACAACGGACGCCATATTTGCACTGCGCCAGTTGTGCGAAAAGTACAGGCGTGCACACAAGAACTTGCACATGGTGTTCGTAGACCTGGAGAAGGCATACGATAGGGTGCCCCGAGAGGTTCTGTGGTGGGCTATGAAAGAGAAGGGAGTGCCTGGGAAGTACGTGCAACTTGTACGTGCTATGTATGAAAGAGCGAATACACACGTCCGGTCCGAAGCTGGAGTTACCGACACGTTCAATGTGGCTGTAGGCTTGCACCAGGGGTCGGCTTTAAGCCCTTATTTGTTCCTCCTGGTTATGGATGCGCTGACATCGGACATACAGGAGGAAGCACCCTGGTGCATGCTGTTCGCCGACGACATTGTCCTTGTCGGAGAAGATGCGCTTGAGGTCCAGAACAGGCTGGGAAAATGGCAGGATAAACTGGAGAGTGTCGGACTGAAGATCAGCAGAACCAAAACCGAACACTTGTTCTGCGACTTCGGTGGTCCATCCAGTTTCATCCCAATTGCCTTAGACCATAGGTTCTCAACGTGGGCGATAACGCCCCCTTGTGGGCGTTTGAGACTTTCAGGGGGGCGGTAGACGACCCAGAGAAAATTGGGGGGCGTTGAGATGAAGCAGAGGGGGCGATAATGTAGTCTAAAATGGGCAAAAAAAAACACCCTAATCTAGTGGTCGTCAAAGTGTGGCCCGCCGACGGTATTGGTACAGCCTGCGGCCAAGCAAACAATTTTGATAATGATGATAGATAATGATGCTACCACGTTAGAGGAGAAAATGTTGTGCCGACCCAACCTAGTTGGAAAAGGGCAAGGAAATGATGATGATGAATGAAAACCTACGTTGCTACAATAATAATTATAATTGATTTTAAAACTTCGAGATAGGGAAGGTCGCTTTGTTTGCTTGGTTCGGAGCTCGCTTTTCTCGCATCTAGTTTCATGAGTAGGTATAATACGAGCAAAGTGAGTTATGTCTGACCACAGAAAAGAAACCGACGAGCCTTTCTATGAGCACCGCAAACAAAATCAAGTGTCACAATGTTGCATTTGTCTTAAAAATTTGGCTCGCTGCGCTCGCATTTAACTTTATAAATAAGGTACTTATATTGCGAATAAAGTGAATTAAGTCTAACCACAGAATATGAACCGATAAGCAGCGATTTTTTTCCTTGATCACCGCAAACAAAATCAAGTGTTACAATGTTGCATTTGTCTTAAAAATTCGGCTCGCTTCGCTCGCATTTAATTTCATGGGTAAGGTATATTGTGAGTAAAGTGAGTAAAGTCTAACCACAGAATAAGAATCGATAAGCAGCGAGTTTTTTTTATCACCGCAAACAAAATCAAGTGTCACAATGTTGGATTTGTGTTAAAAAATTGGGCTCGCTTCGCTCGCATTTCACTTCATAAGTAAGGTATATTGCGAGTAAAGTGAGTAAAGTCTAACCACAGATTATGACTTATGAACCGATAAGCAGCAAGCTTTTCTTTGAAAACCACAAAAAAAATCAAATGACACATATTGTATTTGACTTACAAAAATTCGGCTCGCTTCGCTCGCTTGGTTTGAAGCTCAATTCGCTCGCATTTTAACTTCATGAGTAGTTATATTGCGAACAAAGTGAGTTATGTCAGACCGCAGAATAGGAACTGATAAGCAGCGAGTCTTTGAGCCCCGTAAACTTATGATAAGTTTCAAGTTCGTTAGGATTTTAACCCCTCTATTAATTTCGAAAAATCGTCAACTAAATAATTCAAGAATGTGCGGCCCGCAGTGATACCTCACAATGTCCTATGCGGCCCTTGACCAGAAAAGTGTGACGACCATGCCCTAATCACTATCACTAAAGTACCTAAAGTTAAAATTAAAACAGGAAAACCACATAGGTACTGTTGGGGAAGATTTAATTTTAACAGCCGTTAAAGAAGTAATAGCCACTGTGCTCCAAAAAGGTGTTTAAAATTCGCGACAGATGGTAAGAAAAATAAAAAGTTGGTAAGATAGGGTGGGGGGGGGGGGGGGGGGGGGGCTAGAAAAAAATAAATTTTCATAGTGGGCGGTGGGGAAAATAAGGTTGAGAATCTATGCCTTAGACGGTGTATCCCTTCCAGTCTGCTCCGATTTCCGGTACCTCGGCTCATTATTCCAAAACGACGGCGAAATAGACCGGGACGTTAAAAACAGAATGAATGCGGGATGGATGAAATGGCGGCAGGTCTCAGGAACAACTTGTGATCGGCGGATGCCCCTTAAACTTAAGGGGAAAATTTACAAAACGATCATAAGGCCTGTCGTAATGTATGGATCTGAATGTTGGTCAACCAAAGTTGTGGATGAAAAGAGAGTGCATGCGACGGAGATGCGAATGTTGAGGTGGATGTGTGGAGCAGTGGCGGCGTAGCATGGGTTGGCGCCCGGGGCGGTTTTCTATTGAGCACCCCCCCCCCCCCCAAAAAAAACACCACTCAGTGGTCTGACATTCAGTGGCGGCCTTAGCTATCGCGAGGCCCCGGGCGGCAGATCTTTGCGAAGCCCCTGGTGACAGGACCAAAACTTTTGGAGTACAAACGAATTTTTGTAACCCGGCGCCGGCTTGAAACTCGGTTTACACTTTGTTCGCAAAATATCTACTCATGAAGCTAATAAGCGAGCGAAGCGAGCCGATTTTTTTTCGACAAATGTAACATAATCGCAAAATACTGAAGCTAATAATGCGAGCAAAGCGAGCCAGCTTCGAACCAAGTGAGCTCCCTACTCTTGCAAAATACGCATGAACCTAAAGTGCGAGCGAAGCAAGTCGAATTTTTTAAAGAAAAATGTAACATGTGACACTTGCGTGTGCTTACGGTTCTCAAAGAAAAGGCGGGCTGCTTGTCAGTTTCTATTCTGCGATCACATAATTATAAAACTCACTTTATTCGTAAAGTACGCATGAAGCTAAAATGCGAGCGAAGCGAGCCGAATTTTTAAAGACAAATGCAACATAATAAGATAATGACAAATGATTTTGCTTACGGTGCTCAAAGAAAATACTGGCTGCTTGTCGGTTCTCAATCTGTGGTTAAACAAGGGTTAAAGATACACTCATTTTGCTCGCAAAATAGTTATCTACTCATGAAGCTATATTCGAGATCCACGAGCAAAGAAAGCCGAATTTTCCTAAGCCAAATGCGTGATGATATTTTTTTCATTCAAACATTTTTACCCCATTTTCATCCCCATAGGAGTAATACCAATTCGAACACCCTCCGGCACTCCCTTTAAAAGATAGTTTTTACAAAATTTTTGTAAGTAGGTACGGATTTTTTTTCACCTTGGTCCACGGTGACACCCCCCTGGACCTTGGCGCCCGGGGCGGACCGCCCCGTCCGCCCCCCCTCTACGCCGCCACTGGTGTGGAGTTACAAGAATGGATAAGATTAGGAATGAGTACATCAGAGGAAGTTTGAAAGTAGCACCAGTGACAGAAAAAATGAGGAGTAATAGGTTGGCGTGGTATGGGCATGTTATGCGGAGGGAAGAAAGTCATATTACGAGGAAAGTTTTGGATATGAATGTGGAAGGATACATAGGTAGAGGACGGCCAAAGAAAAGATGGATGGATTGTGTGAGAGAGGATATGCGTGTGAAAGGAGTGACTACTCAGATGACGAGTGATAGGAGGGAATGGAAGAGGAGAACATGTTGTGCCGACCCCACCTAGTGGGATAAGGGCAAGGAGATGATGATGATGATGATGACAACGATCTATTATCATTTAATCTTGGTTATATGGATTGTTGGTCTTGTTGAGAGGCTTTCTTGGGTGCTTTGTCTCTTTCACACAGTAGCAAAAAGAAAGAGCAGTGGCGGCCTTTGGGGGTGGCGAGCAGGGCACTCGCCCGGGGCCTCGCGCTTGTAGGGGCCTCGCGCAGCAAGCCGACTAGAGAAAATCTTTTATAAGCATTAGCAAACCTACCCGTTAAAGATAGACAAATTCCATTGTAGGCTTTTCTGTATACTTACTAAAATAATAATGATACATAGTAATATAAAATGCCTTCCTACATTATTTTGTTATCAAGTACCTATCTCAAAAGGATTAGGCAGATTTTTCTATGAAAACTCCCAGTCAGCTATATTTTTTCGACATTTTCAACAATCTTCGTCATATTTTAACTAATTTACACAAAAACTTAACGAATTAAAGGTACCTACACCTAAACCTTTCTCATGAATCACTCTGTCTGTCTATTGGTGATAACTAAATGAGAATCCGTTCAGTATAGTCCTATTGCTCATTATACGGACTAAAATTGAAAGGAAAAAATGTCATTTTTCCTTCAATTTTGACATAAAACATATCAAAAATAATCAAAATTGAAGGAAAAATGAAATTTTTTCCTATACGCCTATAGTCTATGAGTTTATCGCGAACAGACAAACAGAGACAGACGCTGAGCTGGGGCCGAATTACTTTGTTTTATAATATGCGCGCGGCTCCGACTTTTCTTCATCAAAATTTCAAAATCTATAGGTACTTTGGTAGGGCCTCGCAATGCAGGCAGGCTTGATCCCAGCGACATGACAGTGAGTTATGGTTGACCACAGAATAAAAACCGACAAGCAGTCAGCCTTTTTTTGAGCACCGTAAGCAACATAAAGTGTCGGGGCTTTTTGGCGGGAATTTGAGAAGTCAAGTTTCATTTTTGTTTTATTTTCCAAAACTTGTGTTTCTTCGAATGTTAATGTGTAATAATGGTGGATTATTAACCGTTAAGTGTTTGTGAACGTGTATAAGTGTGGGGAAGTGAAACAAAATTGAATAACATTGCTTTTCGAGTTATCCCAAAAAGTCCGTGTTGATGTTTCAGTAAAGCCCCACATCTTTACTGAGGCACAAGGGGAGGGGTGGGTTATTATATATATGTATTGTATTATGTATTTATAAATCTTATTTATCTATAAACTTGCAAGTTTATTTAATTACTTGACACTGGCTGAATGCACAACCGTGCGAAGCCAAAATAAAGAAAAAAAAAAAAAACATAAAGTGTCATTATGTTGCATATATCTTTAAAAATTCGGCTCGCTTCGCTCGCATTTTAGCTTCATGCGTATTCTCCGAATAGAGTGTGTTTAATATCTGATCGCAGAATAGAAACCGACAAGCAGCCAGTTTTTTCTTTGAGCACCGTAAGCAAAATCAAGTCATTTTACAATTTTCTTTAAAAAATTCGGCTCGCTTCGCTCGCGTTTTGATTCAAGGGTATTTTGCGAGTGTAGGGAGCTCGCTTTGCTCGCATTTTAGCCTCATTATTTTGCTAGTACAGTGAGTTACGTTGCATTAATCGTAAAAAAAATCAGCTCGCTTCGCTCGCATATTAGCTTCATGAGTAGGTATTTTGCCCCCCCCCCTCAACATAATATCGTGTGACCCCCCCCCCCCCCCCCCCAAAGTCCGAATCCCGCGCCCGTCATCAGGGGCCTCGCAAAGATCTACCGCCCGGGGCCTCGCGATAGCTAAGGCCGCCCCTGAGAAAGAGACACACCGCCCAAGTTTTATTTCTCAAGCGGACCTTGTTTTCTGTCTCAGTCAGCGTTCCAGGTACGTAGTATAGAAATTCCTTGCTGGGAACAAATTATCGGACGCGGCTGACGGACGCGGCTGACAGCCGCGACTGATAAGTGTGCACACCGTCCGAACACCCAGCGGGCCAGATTGCCTTCGGACGTCTGAAGGTCCAAGGACGCGTCCGCGACTTTCGTCAGATAATGTGCACAGTTCTATGTTCGTTCTATATCCAGATACCTATTCAGTCGCGGCTGTCTGCCGCGTCCGTAAGCCGCGTCCGATAGTTTGTTTCCAGCTAAACTATTAGTCGTATTGCTCATTATACGGACTAAAAGTGAAGGAAAAAATGTCATTTTTCCTTCAATTTTGACATAAAACGTATCAAAACTAATCAAAATTGAAGGAAAAATGATCTTCCTAGGAAAAATGACATTTTTTCCTTCACCTTCACGCTTGACTTTCATACGATGAAATAGCACAGAGACGGTGGAAATAGCAACAACCAACAACAACAACAGTGAAATTGATTTGATTCATTTTCTTTTCTTTTCATTTGAGTCTGTTGCACTTGCTTAGTGAGCAAGGAATTTTTCAGGTATATTAATTCCTCGATTTTGAGTGAGTCAATTCAATGCAATTTTTTCAAGAATACAATACAAGAAAATGTTTCCTCCTGTCTGCCGAGTGTGTCTGTCTGGCCACATCAAAATGGATCCTATGGAAACTACAGGACTTCAAGAAATGTATGAAAAATTCTCTGATAACAAGGTACTCATCCTAAGCTCATAAATGTTTTGATTTTTCGTGAAAATGACGCATTTTTTATAATATTTCGTAACTTAGATAAAATACCAGCTTTAAGCCGGAGTGCCTTTACCAACTCTGCCTCGGTATCCATATTCGTCAGATTGAAAATCTTGATAAGACTTTTCATTTGCAATGAAATAACTTAAGTAAGTGCGGTTTAACACTATTAAAATAACTTCACGAATGCCACTAGATCCATTGTGAGAAGTGTAGGTACTTACTTATCCTGTATTTAATTTCAAAACCATTTCAGCTTCAGACAGAAGACGGAAGGCCGACGACAATATGCTACATGTGCCGTTCTCAGTTGCTAAAATGTCATCAATTCTATGAAACATCTCAAAAAGCCGAAAAGCTGCTAACAGACCTAGTAAACAATGGCTGGCAGGTATACTATTAGTTATAATCTAATACTAGCAGCGCCCTAGTTATGATGATGATGAGAAAAAGAGACCTTCCTCGAGAGTTGATCAAATGCAGAAATATTTTTTTCAAATCTGACTTGTAGTTCCTGGGATTAGTAAGGTTATAGGCTACTTTTCATCATCATGGTCATCACTATACCATCACTAGGAGGCCAACGCCGCGAGGGAGCTGCTAGTTTATGGATAAATATCTATGCTGTCAAGGTGCGTACCCTACGCACCTTCACGATGTTTTTGTTTAATTTTTTGAATTTTTTATATTTCTCTTTTTTAACTGTTTCGATAAATTTTCAGCTGTCAGACAAAATGAATATTATCTTCAATCAAGGATTGAGCCATCATTTATCGATATCAACCACTTTGGTGTCATTTCATGATACAGATTTGAAATCTTCTGATAAATGCAAGTATGAAGTGTCTCCTAAGGAAGAGTTTGATGAGTTTCAGTATATAGATGATTTAGAGTGTGTAAGCATCGAATTTACTAAAACCATTGCCAATACCTTACATGACGATGTTAGCAAATTATCGGAAGTCATCGAAAGTAATAAAGAAAAAGAAAATAAAGAGAAAGTGTACACATGTGACACATGCAGCGAAACATTTAGTAAGAGATCTCATATAAAAAAGCACATTAAGATTGTCCACAACATGCAATATGCTTGCAAAAGATGTCACTGTACATTCACTACCAGCTCCGATTTAAAAGAACATAACTCAAAAATCCACCCAAAAGAGGCTAATTCCACAAAAAAAACATATCCTATTAAACATAAGCCACATGAGTGCAAAATATGTAATAAAACACTCTGCTCTGAGCTACGGTTTAAGAAACATATGAAACTGCACTCAAAACCAAAACCTAGATGCATAGAATGTGACAGGAATTTTCGTACCAATTATGCTTTAAAAGAGCATAATATTAGAATTCATAGTGGATTAAAGCCTTTTGCGTGCAGTCAATGCGACAAGAAATACTCTAACAAACGGTACTTACAACTGCACATGGAGATACATAGTGGAAAAACTCATTTATGTGACACCTGTGGCAAGGGTTTCTCCAAAAGAAAAATACTGCGGAACCACATAATGACACACAACGCTGTAAGATCAAAAATATGCAGCATTTGCAGCAAAGCATTCCGAACAGTATCTCATCTTAAATCACACATGATAACTCACTCAGACTTGAAACCTTACTCATGCAGCCAATGCGGCAAGTCCTTCGCTTCAAATTTAATCTTAAGGGTCCATATGAGAACACACACTGCTGAAAAACCGTTTTTCTGTGAACCTTGCAACAAAGCATTCGCTCAAAAAAACAATCTGCAACGACACAACATCCGTGTACACTCCGGAGTTAAGCCACATGTCTGTGACAGCTGTCAGATGGCCTTCCCAACAATGTCTGTCTTAAGAATACATATGCGAACACACACTGGGGAAAAACCATATGTATGTGATGTGTGTAATCGAGCTTTCTCAGTAAAACAGAGCTTAAAGAGGCATTTACAAATCATGCACAGTGGTTTAAAGCCATTCGCATGTGGTGTGTGTGATGTTACATTCTCCAACAAATCAGGGCAAGATAGGCATGTTAGAAAATGCCATGAAGCTAAACCATGTCTACAGTCTGAGTAGTGTCTATGTACATAGACACTACTCAGTATGTGGCATACAAAGATCTTTTCAAAAAGTGGGTGACATACATGTTTGTATTGTGGTAATTGGAAAAGCAGAAAATAAATCAATAAACAAATAGGTACGCAATATTTTTACAAACTTTTATTTATCTTCACCACAAGTAAATATTATGTACTAGCGACCCGCCCGGCTTTGCACGGGTCACATCACACATCACATTCGAAACCTATAAAATTATCAGTGTTTCTCTACTAGGTACCTATATTAATATGCATATATTATGATAGGTACTTATAAACCTTCCTCTTGAATCACTATCTATTAAAAAAACTGCATCAAAATCCGTTGCGTAGTTTTAAATAATAATAATAATAATATCTTTATTTCAGGCTATCTTATACTTATATATATCTTTACTTAGATAAGTTATCTAAGTAACAAGATGTAAACTTCCCCTATCTAAAGCGGAAATTAATGGACGTGTGCATCCTCCCCGTTCTCACTTAGGTATGGTGCGCAGACCTGGTCTTTGACCAACATCCAAAAGTATAAACTCAAGGTTTGTCAACGTGCGATGGAACGCAGCATCCTCGGAGTAAAGCGAATTGACCGCATTCGCAACACTGAGCTGCGTTCAAGAACACAGATCGCCGATGTAGCCAAGAAAGCCGCCAAGCTCTAATGGGACTGGGCCGGTCACGTTTGCCGCATGTCGGGAGACCAGTGGGCCAAACTATCCACGGAGTGGTGCCCTGATACGTTGCGACGAGACGTCGCGGCAGACCGCGAACGAGATGGAGAGACGAGCTTGCCCAATTCCGTGCCGACTGGACATCACTAGCACAGGAGAGGGATGAATGGAAAGAGTGGGGGGAGGCCTTTGCCCAGCAGTGGGATATTGATGGCTGCTCTTGAAACCCTAAAAAATAAAAACATATCTGAATTACTAAATATACAGGACCCTAACATTTTAACACACAAACTAATTAATCTAATTTCAAATTCTCTACTAGACAATACAATAACAATAAAAATATCAAACAACAAAAGAATAATAAAACCGTGGATAACACCTGGCATTTTAAAGTGCATAAGAAATAGAAATAAATTACAAAAAAAGTGTCAAAATGATCCTACAAACGACATAATAAAAATAACCTACAGACGATACCGGAATTTCTGCAATAATCTTATAAAAAAATTAAAAACAAAGTATGAAAGAGATATTTTAAATAAAGCAAAGAACAATAACAAATCACTATGGAACTGCATTAAAAACCTAACTAACCTACACAAACAAAAAAGCAATAATAAAGAGCTCCTGAATCTTAAAAATACTCCCATCGAATCAGCTAAATTTGTCAATAAACATTTTAATAGTGTTGGAAAAATCCTTGCCGATGCCATTAAACCTAGTACAAATGAAGTCGAACACTACTTTAATTTATTACCGTCATTGCCAAACTCCATGGGTATCATAGAACCTGAGCCTTTTGAGATTGAGTCGATTATTAGCAACCTAAAACCGGATTCCGCAGCGGGATGGGATAAAATACCTACGAAATTCATATTAATGGCTAAAAAAGAATTAGTACCTATCATAACTCATCTAATTGCCCTATGCTTTAGACAAGGAATATTTCCACACGAATTGAAGATTTCTATTATTCACCCCATATTTAAGAGTGGAGACAGAGACGATATCGGAAATTACCGGCCTATATCAGTTTTACCAGTCATATCAAAGGTACTAGAAAAAGTAATAAATTTTAGATTAATAAAATTTTTTAATACTTTTAATGTACTATCGAAATCGCAATATGGGTTCCGAACTGGAATAAGCACTGAAGATGCAATTCAAGATCTAACCATAAATATAACTAAACATCTTGATGAAAAGAAGAAAACCCTGTGTGTATTTCTAGACCTGAAAAAAGCTTTCGATACCGTCTCTGTACCCACTCTCATTCGCAAGATTGAAAAGCTGGGAATTCGAGGCCCCTTTCTTTCCCTTGTTACAAATTATCTTAAAGATCGTAAGCAGCGGGTCAAGCTGGATGATGACACCTTTAGTGATGACGAAAATACTTTAGATTATGGCGTTCCACAAGGTAGTGTCCTAGGACCTACCTTGTTTCTCACTTACATTAACGACCTCACTGAAACGAAAATAAAAAATGGTAAAATTTTTTCATACGCCGATGATACGGCTCTACTCTTTTACGGAAATTCTTGGACTGAAGTTTATCAGTTAGCTGAGGAAGGACTTCGCAAGGTAATCAGATGGTTAAACATAAATTTACTAACATTAAATACACAAAAAACGAATTTCATAACTTTCTCAATTCTTAATAATTCGCAACCTGACCCATACTTAAAGCTCACTGCTCACTTTTGTAAAAGTACAGATCTTAACATAACGTGTAATTGTCAAGTCTTAGACAGAGTAAATTCCACAAAATACTTAGGTGTAATGATAGATAAAAACTTATCGTGGAACTCACAGATAGATTTACTATCAAATCGTGCTAGGAAACTAATTTGGGTTTTTAAATATCTTCGCAATATTGCAGATAAACCCCTATTAAATTATATTTACATCACCCTAGTTCAGTCCATAATTTTATATTGCATCTCAATCTGGGGTGGGACTTTCAAAACTAAATTTATAAGTATAGAAAGAGCACAAAGGTATTTACTTAAAATAATGCTACGCAAAAAAAGAATGTTTAGCACTAATAAATTATATAACGAAGCAAATGTTTTAACAGTCCGACAACTTTATATTCTCCAATGTACACTTAAAACGCACAAAATGTTAGTCTTAGATCCTAGATTAGTGGTTAGTAGACGAAGTAATCGCTCGGTAATTAAGATAACTCCTACTAGAACAGAGTTTGCATTCAGTCAATTCGGAGCTCAATCTCAAAGAATATACAATAATGTAAACACTGAAACGAACATTTACAACAAGTCGTACCCGCAATGTAAGAAAATTGTAACAACCTGGCTAAGGTCACTAACCTACAAGCAAACTGAGGATCTCCTGTTATCTGATATATAAAGATGCTACATTCAATAACATATAGGTACCCTAGATGTGTTACGTTCATAGCTACCGTCGTTTAGAATCTGTTCCCACTAGTGTACATACCGATCTAGTGCACCCTTTGCTGACAAGTTCCCTAAAATGAATAAATACACACGCTTCGCCCGCGTGGACTAGGTAGGTAGGTACTACTATTTTGTTTTATCCCACAGAAACCGTGCATTTTTTGGGATGAAGGGTAGCCTATGTCCTATTCCCGGTCATTATCTATCTATGTTTCTAATTTTAGCCAAATCGGTTTAGTGGTCGTCGAGTTTTAGAAGAACAAACATACATCCAAACATCCATCCAAACATCCAAATTTTCGCATTTATAATATTAGTGTGATATAATATTAGTGTGATTATTTTTAAATGTCATTATCTATTCTGGTTTCGGTGAATGCTGGAATAATAACAACTACCTAATGATGAAAGAAACGGTTCGTAAATACCTAACTACCTATTGCTATGAGTGTTTATCTGTTGTTCCCTAGCTACTTTCGAGCAGCTCGAAGCTGGCTACGTATTATTAACAACACATGCTTTTCGCTTCTCCCTTAGATACATCCTATATACCTACTTATGCTGACTTTGTTGTACTTATTTATGTAAAAATATCATAAATCTATGTAACTCGTCAAAAACTACCCAAGTACATAATATATATACTTACTTACCTAATTATTTAAACTATTTATATATTTATACCCCACATCTTTATTTAGATATATCTACATTTATAATATATTTACATCTTACTTTTTTATTTACTTAAGTACCTATACTTTTATTAAACTTACCTATTACTAGTCAAGGTTTTTGTTAAAGGTACCTACATATAATATGCTTTCCATATTTTTGTTAAAATCAAGTGCTCCGAGACCACAGAAAAGAGGGGACTCTTCAAACACAGGTTTTATAAACTTAAATGAAGAGATCCCAACCCATGCAATGTACAACTTGTTTTTAATGAATAAATGATTTTGTATTTTTTTTTGTATTTTTTTTGCTAATAAAAATAAGATGTTTAAAGATGTAAGGAAGGACACAGGGACTGACAGCGGGAAGCGACTTCGTTTTATACCATGTACATGATTGTATGAAACAAAGCGATGAAGTTATAGTGTTATCTTAGAAATAATTGTTGTTGTGGTGAAGAGGTTAAGACCTACGTTTCAACGCAAACGCCATCTGTGTGAGAACAAAAGGTTGTATTTTATTGTAGGCAAGCTCGAAGTAGACAAGATGGTCAATGTGGATGTTTTAGGTTCGTTTTACTTATACGTTCGAACATAAATGCGCGTTTTAATTGCGCAAGTAAAACTTATACAGGGTGAATTTTTGAGATGGGGCAGTAAGGTAGCTGCCCTGACTTTTTGACTCTGAATTTTCTAGTACCTACTCTAACCCCAGTTGGTCTGAAAGAGCCTTTTAATCCTTAGATGAAACAGGATCGATTGGCATCAAAAAAGTTTTTGTGTAAAGTGCCCATTTTCTCGCTGACTGTACATTTTTTTTTAAATCTGTGAATGCAAGTCTTAATACCTTCAAAAATTAAGGATAGTCTCCTAAGAACGTTTTCCTCTAGCTACAACGGTTAAGGTAGCTTCCCTTACTGCCCCATCTCAAAAATTCACATAAACCATTCTCTCAGCTTAACCGGTCATATCCACAGACAGAATAGACAGGGTCAATACAGAACGCGCGAGATGAGAGAGCTGGCCCGAGCCACCGTCCGGCATGAGGGCTCTGCAAACAACCTATGCTTCCGAGCCCGGCAATAGTTGTTAGGCCGGGTTGACTTGACACGATCCAAGTAGGTACCTGCACTTGGACCAAGACCAACTTGGATGACTCTGATTGGACGCCGTCGTCCAACCCTGCGCCATACATAATGTAGCTCCAACCATTTGCGCACTTTTTGTCGACTTTGCAAAACTTTGAACACTCATTAACCGACTTCCAAAACGGAGGAGGTTCTATGTAGTGTTTTTTTTGTGGTGTGTGTGTTGTGTAGGTACCTAACGCGATTTCTCCGTCAATTGTAGACCGATTTTGAAACTTCTTTTTTTTTTGTTACAAAGGGTATAAGTAGATACCTACTTATACTCCCGAGGTGGTACCACCCATCGTCACCAAATCAGGATCTGATGAGGGGATCCCATAGAAATCGAGGGAAACCCTCAAATATGGTTATTAAATAAATCTGTTTGCAATCTTATTTTCGCTTTTTATTGCAAGTATTTTTTTAAGTCAGTTAAGTAGGTAGGTAGGTACTTATAGTTTTTTTTTGAATTTTTTTTTATTTGATCAGATATTTGCGCAACCTGCCACAACACCTGCTTTTCAAACATTTTTTCTTCAGTTTGCATGGCAGACGACAGATGGGCGACGATTTTATGTCTTTACTAGCTAACTCGCTCGGCACACTTCGTATTGCTTCAAGCATAGGTAGGAATGAGAGAAGCATGTATAAAGAGAAGCTTGGAAGGAGAGAAGCAGGGAAGCATGGATGAGAGAAAACCCATACCCAAATCCATATCACCAAAAAGTTCCGTGAAGATCCTGACTCCATCATCATATCAGCATTGTGTTTCACTCATAAAGCTCTTTCATTTGATACCTAACCCATACCTATCACTAAAAAGTTCCATGGAACAGGTCCTGAATCCATCATCAGATCAGCTTGCTGTCACCATATTATTACATTGTAGTCGGAACTTTAGAGATATGCTGAGTTCCTAGTTTCAACTCAATCGGCCTTTTTATTGAGGAGTTCTGTTGAACAGCTCCTGACTCCATCAGATCATGACCTTGAAATTTTTACGGGTCAATATTTGGTCTATAATTTGTTAGTAGGTAGGTAGTTAAACGAGCAATATTCGTTTGATGTTTGAAGTTTGTTTGTATGTAGGTACCTACCTACTGAGGTTCTCGAAAACGGCTCTAACGATTTCGATTTTTGCAGTAGATTATGGGTGTTTACGGGAGCGAAAAATCGATCTAGCTAGGTCTCATATCTGGGAAAAGCCGTTTTCTTGGCATTTTCACGCAAAAAGATTCACAAGTGCAATGTGGTTCGTAATTTCACGGAATTTATCGAGAGAAGAATGGCTCGGTGGTCAGGGCCATTGCCTAGGCCGCTGCCTCCGGCTGTCACCGTGCCCGCCCCCGCACCGCTCCAGAGCCACCGCCCCGCTACCTGCTAAATTCGAGGCAGCGGCCTTACAGCCGAAGGCCGCGAGTTCGAATCTCAGCCAATGAATGTTTATTTTTGTGAGTTTTTTTTTTGTTCTTTTTTAATTTTCCAGTATTTGTACCTGAGCAAAGCTCGGTCGCACAGTGGACGGAATTTCGAGCCTGCCTTTCATAGGATTTTTGAAAAATAAAATCCTCTTTTTTTGATGTTTAAAGTATACAGTTTGGTTGTAAATGTCATAAAATGTAATAATCTAGTAGTCCCGTGGTTTTATTTTGTATAAACACCGTAAAATATGAGTTTGTACATTTAAAATGTATGGAAATGGAATTGGTTTTCCCCATAACTTATTCTGGTCTTGCATTGTAAAGCTGGAACTTTCAGGTATTGTTGCCGAGCCTCTAAGGAAGCCATACAATCTTTGACCTTGATCCAGAGTTGTCCGTCAAAAGAGATATGAATTAATTAAAAAAGTACGTTTGGCCTATATTGTTATACGAGGTAAAGTATCGCAAATAATGAGATTAAAATTTTATTTTTGTCTAGTTTTGTTACCTGATGGATAATGAATGACTCTAAATAACTTTTGACCTTTACCAAGAACGTCCTTATTCATAACCTTTGAATTTATTGAAAATAAGTATTTTGAAAATATAGTCATGTTAATAATAGTTTTAACAAAGCTGGAATTGTCAGGTATTGTTACCGAGCCCATAAGGAAGCCATATAAAGGAGTTGTTTCATGGTTCTATAGAGCCCAGGCTAGGTCGGTGTTCATTTGTCTATAAATAGCTAAATCTAAATAAAACCTTTTCCCACTGTCATTTTGTTATGAATCTGCTTTGTTTAGCACATGTTTTTAAAAAACTTTCTCACAAAGAGCAACACAAAACTTATAACAATATGGCGGCGAGGTGATATTGAGCTTGACAGCTGTTGTCATTTTTCGATTTTGACAGAAGAGGGGAAATGGCTGCATTTCGTTCGTTCGTTCGTGTAGAATTATTGAATTGTTTATTTCACAGAACAGAAAGAACAAGGTTTATTATACTTAGTTGAAATGTTTGTATTGAACTCGGGTAATGAAGCTAGTTATAATAATTCTTGGACGAATTTTTGTAAAAGTGAAAAATGGTTCACTGGCAAAATGAAAAAATGAAAATGGACAAAGGCCTATACCTACATACTATAAACTACTTACCTATTTAGCATTTAATAACAGTGAGACAGCATCTGCAGTAGACCTCTCAATGGTAACCTCCAGCCTTTTTTTCAAATAAGTTATACCTACCTAGTGCAAAGACCTGTCACCTAGTGTAAAATGTGTGTAGTGCCTACCTATAAAGCTGCTTAGTTACATGAGTAGGGAATAAAAGTAGAGAGAATAAATAAAACAATTTTTAATATTAATATTAGCTCATTGTTTTTCTTCATCTACACTACATCATCCCTAATTAAAATTCCATCCAGGTAAGAGGCCGGTGCTTCTATGCTCTCTTAAATGAAATAGAGTCTTTGCATGGGCTACTTGTGAAAGCACGTGAAGTTAAACAATTACCCCCTTACGTATGAAAGATGTTTAAAGTTGAACACTGGTTGAACAACGTCCTGTCTCTGTTTGTCACTATCCACAAATAAAGACAGGACGTTGTTTAACCAGTGTTTCACTATAAACATCTTTCATAAGTAAGGCCCTTAGATTTTGAGCATATTGAAAACATAGAATAGATTTTTTTCAAATTCTGGACGGGAGTTACAAAAAACAATTTCAATATTATTTTGAACTAAATAAGCCCAGCATTGACCTGTTTAGAGTCAATAAATGTTACAGGTCAATGTTGGATACAACAAGTAACTCAAGCAAAGCAGACTCCATTTCATTTTTAGTGAAGGTATTGAAATTGAAAATCCCAAATGTAAATAATTCTATATTCTGGTATTGTCTGTGACTAATACCTTTTGTGTTCTTAATACTATGTTCCTCAAATACTCTGGCACTAAGATTCATTCCTTGTTGATACATCCTGGTACAAAGTAAAATCATTCAACATCACTGTTACACCCGTTTCATTTTGTCTCGGTTTAATTACTAATCCTTGCTCGATTTGGACATTTTGTTGTGCCACCAGCCAGCAGTTTCTGCATAGGAGTTCATGCTCTTGTAACTGAAATAAAATAAGAATAAGTTTATTTATTTATAGGAATATGAATAATTCAGTCAACTACCTATGTTTAAAAAATACAACTGAAACAAGAGGCTAAATAAAGTAAAGACTTGCAAATCTTAAGATAGCATAAAGATAGTTAAGATTATCCATCTGCCTCCCATGGCAAAGTTCTGCAGTAATCCTTTTATATAAAAGTAGACTGTTGATGTGAGATAATTATTATCGTATCATTACTTATATTAAACTAGGTAATATAATTAAACGGAAGAGTTTGTTTGTTTGAAGGCGCTAATCTCAGGAACTTCCAGTCCGATTTAACCTCTCCTATTATTGGATTCGAGACACAATAGAAAATCAACTGTCTCGTTGTGATCTACGTTTCGGCATATGAGGTTAAAAAAATAATTCTGCATTTGATAGCTAAACTCTTGAGGAAGGTTATAGGCTACTTTTCATCATCATCATTACCATCACCACGGGGGCAAAGCCACGAGGGCGCTGCTAGTTACAAAACAAAAAGTAGGTATGATTAGGTACCTACCTCATTGGGATGAATCCTAGCAGCCACTAAATCTCTGATAGGACCATTTCTTGGTTATCTGTGGGTAGGCCTTTGGTATAACGACATTATGCACATACTGGAGTCTTGATGCAGGAAAGCTTCTGGATTTTGTAATTGCGTCATAAACTAATAAAAAACACTAATTAGCGTAACGTCAGCAAAATATAATATATTTTGCTGACGCAATTAGTGTTTTACATAATGTAGCCGACATTGAAAACTTCTTCAAGTACCTCTCCAACTAGTGGAGGTTGGCTGTCAGCTGCTGGAATCTTGCTGTCTTTTGCCAGGTGGAACAGTTCGGATGCGCTGGTCATTCCCGTCCACTCCCGGATACTGCGGACCCACGACTTCTTTCTTTGACCAACTCGACCGTCTTTTGCCAGGAACCTTGTCCGTCATAATTAATTGATAATGAGATAAAATGTAGGTACTGTATTTCAATGGTCGCAGAATAAAAAAACTCGAAAATACAGAAATATTCTGAAACAGCGCAAACGCACAAAACAAATCCAACAAACTAGGGATGTTCAATACGATCTGATACTTGCGTGTATCGATACAATGTCTTAAAATACACCCGATATTTGTATCGATACTATGGCATACGATTAGGCGGATCGATACAACACATGCAAGGTGTATCGGATCGAAAGTATTGTATGAAATTGTTTTGATATCAAATTGTTTTGACTCCCAGACGAAACACACCAAAAGTCATAGGTAAGGGGCCTTTCACTCTTCAGCGTGTCGCCGGTCGCGTCCGCGAGTTGACCATTCACAGCACAAAGAAATTCGAAAATTCAAAATTCTCTGTGCTGTGAATGGTCAACTCGCGAACGCGACCGGCGACATGCTGAAGAGTGAAACAAGCCTAACAGTCAGCGAAAAATATCGATGAACATTTTGAGTTTTTAAAGTCACTTTTTCTTCAGGCTATGTGCGAGATTTGCAACTTAAAATAAGTAAAAGAGCAGGGTTTGTAAATAGGTACACAGGCTACCTACAATGTTAAATCCAGTAGGTATTTATTTAAATAGTATAGAATAATAAAGGCTTCGGTTTACTTATTTATTGAAGTACCAAAGTACCTACATACTTGTCTTGATTCGATACTGTATCGATACCAAATATCGTATCAAATCCCCCGTACTGATACGATACAATGCATTACGATACATTGTGATACGAAATCGATACAATCCGAAATATCGAACATCCCTACAACGAACGAATGTTGAATGAAACAATAAATAATCTGTCAAAAAATCATAAAGCTGTCTAAATACAAGTGACAGTGACAGCTACGAACTATTACACTGTCATGGCCGCCCGGAAAAATGTTACCATTGTAAAAAGTCTTCACATTTTAAACATTTATCCTCGTCAAACTAAGCTTTAAATTGGAGTTGGAGTATTTTTTCGATAATCACTGATTTTTTTCACTTTTCTCTGTATAGCGTACACCGACCTGGCCTGCTTTGGAACAAAACCTTTGAACTTGATCCAGACGGTCCTGTTTAGGAGATATGAATTAGTTAAAAATGCACGTTTGGCCAATATTTGTCATAGGTACGAGGTAAAGTACCGCAAATAATGAGATTAAAATTTTATTTTTGTCTAGTTTTGTTACCTGATGGATAATTAATGACTCTAAATAACTTTTGACCTTTACCAAAAACGTCCCTATTCATAAAGTATGAATTTATTCAAAATAAGTACCGATTTTGAAAATATAGTCATGTTAATAATAGTGTTAACAAAGCTGGAACTGTCAGGTATTGTTACTGAGCCCATAAGGAAGCCATTATGTATGACATTTGAACTTGATCCAGATTGGTCAAAGATATGAATTGATTAAAAATGCATGTTTGGCCGATATTTGTCATAGGTACGAGGTAAAGTATCGCAAATAATAAGATTATTTTTTAATTTTTGCCTAGTTTTGTTACCTGATGGATTAGGAATGACTCTAAATAACTTTTGACCTTTACCAAAAACGTTCCTATTCAGAACGTAAGAATTTAATGTAAATAAATATTTTTAAAATATAGTCTTATTAATAATAGTTTCATCAAAACATGAACATTGAATTGAATCACTATGAAGTCTTCAATTACCTACCTACCTATTTTTATAGTTTGACAGGCTAGTCACTGCCTGTCCTCAATGTCCATTGTTCTTCCACAGATGTGGCCAAATATTTTAGTTTTGCTAATTAGGTTCTTTGTTTGTCGGAAAATGGGTACCTAGGTACCTACCTGAGAGCAGTTAGCGAATTTCAGGAGGACTTATCATGATAATTAGGAAACTATCTACATTAACAATAAAATTTGCAGAACAAATGGTACCTACCTGATCTCAGATAGTTAGGTAAATACCCATTTTATGACAAACAAAGAACCTTATTAGCAAAACCAAAATATTTGGTCACACTTGTGGAAGAACAATATAATTATTGATAATGGGGACTGGTAGTGAGTGACTAACCTGTCAAATTAGAATAATGTAGATAGGTAACGTGCCTACAAAAACAATAAAATTCGCAGAATAAAATGGTAACTGCTCTTAGGTAGGTACCTAGGTATCCATTTTCCGACAAACAAATAACCTAATTAGCAAAACTAAAATATTTGGCCACATCTGTGGAAGAACAATGGACATTGAGTACAGGCAGTGACTAGCCTGTCAAACTATAAAAATAAGTAGGTAGGTAATTGAAGACTTCATAGTGATTCAATTCAATGTTCAGGTTTGGATGAAACTATTATTAATAAGACTATATTTTCAAAATATTTATTTTCAATAAAATTCTTACGTTCTGAATAGGGACGTTTTTGGTAAAGGTCAAAAGTTATTTAGAGTCATTCCTTATCCATCAGGTAATAAAACTAGGCAAAAATTAAAAAAATAATCTTATTATTTGCGATACTTTACCTCGTACCTATGACAAATATCGGCCAAACATGCATTTTTAATCAATTCATATCTTTGACCAATCTGGATCAAGTTCAAATGTCATACATAATGGCTTCCTTATGGGCTCAGTAACAATACCTGACAGTTCCAGCTTTGTTAACACTATTATTAACATGACTATATTTTCAAAATAGGAACTTATTTTCAATAAAATCATACATTCTGAATAGGGACGTTTTTGGTAAAGGTCAAAAGTTATTTAGAGTCATTAATTATCCATCAGGTAACAAAACTAGACAAAAATAAAATTTTAATCTCATTATTTGCGGTACTTTACCTCGTATCTATGACAAATATCGGCCAAACGTGCATTTTTATCTAATTCATATCTCCTAAACAGGACTCTCTGGATCAAGTTCAAAGTTTATATGGCTTCCTTATGGGCTCGGTAACAATACCTGACAGTTCCAGCTTTGTTATAACAATTATTAACATGACTATATTTTCAAAATACTTATTTTCAATAAATTCAAAGGTTATGAATAAGGACGTTCTTGGTAAAGGTCAAAAGTTATTTAGAGTCATTCATTATCCATCAGGTAACAAAACTAGACAAAAATAAAATTTTAATCTCATTATTTGCGATACTTTACCTCGTATAACAATATAGGCCAAACGTACTTTTTTAATTAATTCATATCTCTTTTGACGGACAACTCTGGATCAAGGTCAAAGATTGTATGGCTTCCTTAGAGGCTCGGCAACAATACCTGAAAGTCCCAGCCTTACAATGCAAGACCAGAATAAGTTATGGGGAAAACCAATTCCATTTCCATACATTTTAAATGTACAAACTCATATTTTACGGTGTTTATACAAAATAAAACCACGGGACTACTAGATTATTACATTTTATGACATTTACAACCAAACTGTATACTTTAAACATCAAAAAAAAGGATTTTATTTTTCAAAAATCCTATGAAAGGCAGGCTCGAAATTCCGTCCACTGTGGGTCGCCCAGATATTGTTAGTAAGCTAAACTAAACAAACTACACAAAATAAGCTGCCTAAGATTAGGTAGGTAGGTGGGTTGTCCACCTGTGAACCAGGCAGATGCAATGAACCACCGCTATATTTCAAAAATGTGACATTGCCGTTCTTTACGATTACTGCCAACAGGAACGCATACGCATCCCTCACTCTCTCCCCAAATTACAAGCAGCGCAAGCTTAAGACGTACGCCCAGTGATCGAATTTATAAAAATGTATCATAAAAGTCAGTTTTTTGTGTTGATTTCATTCTTTTTCTACATTTTTTGGGTCTTACCTACAGTTTTTTTTGCCTGTTACGTATGATAACACATACATAACGTTGTAAATTACACTATAGTTAGTATGCTGTATCTTCATTTACCAGGTGAAATTCTGAAGTTTGTTTTGTCAATGGGGTGTGTCCAGCAATGAGCCATGACATAGTGTCCTGCATTGAACCATAGTACTCACATACATTTTCCCAGTCCGAGCTGCACCTACCATTTTTAAACGTTGAAAAACTAAACCACCACTTATTACAACTAGATTTGTATGATAGCCTACTTATAATTAGTATTATGATAAAAAAAACCATATTGCTTGATGTCAATACATAGATTTTATTAAGACTAAAATACTCAAGCCTAAATATAATTAACAGTACCTCTAACGGCTTATATTTCGTAGCTAGTAATAATTTTGCTGATAGGTATTAATAATAAAGTAAAAACATTGCCCTTTCTCTTGGTAAATAGGTGGTTCATTGCAGAATTCGGTCTGGTTCAATGCGTACCACCCGTGTTACGCAATGAACCAATTCTCATTTTTTGCTAAATCTGTATTTCTAAGAAATCTAAAGATTATATGAATAAACTAATAATGTACAATCTTAGCCAGATTAATCACCTTACTTCACGCCAAATCTTAGATCCGTAAGTCAAAAAATGTAAAAGATATGGACGTTTGAATTTTACCTGGTTCATTGCTGGACAACCCACCCTACTCTCCGAACAAAGCACTGCCAGATCGGAGAAGTAGGTAGGTAATCCTACCAGCTATAGTTTGTAGGATGGTGTTGGGGCTGCCCCGTAGGTACTCTGCGCATCAGGGACGCCGTCTTCTTACGGAGGATGGCAGCAAAACCATCCGTCTCATACTCTGCAAACATTCCTGATGCACTGCAAACGAGGCAGTCCCAGCATCATCCTAAAATGTTATTATAATGTAGGTACCTACACGTAGGGTCTCTAGCGGTCGTTTGGTATACCTACTTAGCTAACCCATAGGTTCCCGGTGTAGAAGCTTTGACAGTATCTAAGCTTTAAAAAGCGTACTTCTTCTATACACAGGGAAAACCTACGGATCAACATTATTACCTCTTACCGCCAGAGCCTTAGGGGAGAGCAGGTAGGATTCGTACAGAGGGAGCATTCGTACAGTGGTCATATCTACACAATCCAATACGTTGACGCGTTCATGTTTGTGTGCGTGACATACCATCATACCTTAAGTCTAACCACGGGACGGGGTGGCAGTGCGGCCGCCGGCTTGGTTGGATCAAGTCAATATGTGTTTTTGCGCCGCTTAAGTAATTTTTGAATGCACTTTTGAACTCATTTATCTCTAATATATTTTGCTCTAAATGTTAAGGTTATTTATTGTTGTTTATGGATTGATGCCCTAGCTTGTTTTGTTAACATTTATTTTAAGATAACCGTGACAATTATTTTTATTTTGAATTTATTTGTGGATTTTTTGGGTTGGGGTGCCTTCGTACAGTTATGTGTGGGGTAGATTCGTACAGTATGAATGGAACAGTTTACTTAGCAGATGTGGTGTTAATACTGCCGCAACACAAATCTGCTCTTACAGCAAGAACAGCTAACATCTTTAACTTTGGAAAAGATCTGTCTATGTTCATTATGTGCAATAATAGGTCCAATATCAAAAAGTTATAATGTTGATGGGTTCCATAAGGACCTAAGAAGAAAATTTTATGATAATTGTTATTTTTTGTAACTAGACTGTGTAAAAACCAATATGGTTAATTATTACCGCATTTATAGCTGATTCTGTGTTAATTTTGATCACAATAAATGTTTTTATTATGTATAATCACTGTGTACGAAGCCACCACGCGTGTGGGGTGCTTTCGTACGTTTCCCATTTTTTAGAAAAACCACCAAAGCTCGACTATGTGTCATTGTATCAACACTGAACTACAATTTTATTAAAGCCAGTGAAGTAGGTATTAAAGCAGCATTGAAATAGTTTTACAATAGCTGTTAGCTTTTTTTTTACAGGCCTCAGAGTAAAAAGTGTACGAATCCTACCTGCTCTCCCCTACGTTCTCTTTTGATATCTGCATAGTCTTTTTGGTCGTCGGTAATAACATGACCCAGATATTTAAATGAGGTGACTTTTTTAATGTTTATGCCGGGGTTATTTCTGGGTTTTTAAGGTTATACCGGCGGCCTTAAGGACAATGTATTCACACTTATTAGCGTTGTAACGGAGACCATGAGAGGCAGCGTAGTCAGCACCGACCTTCAGCATCTCATCGATGGATCTCGTTGTCGGGCCGAGCAGCACCATGTCGTCCGCATAACTGATGATGACATTGTAGCACAGAATACTATTACCTACTCCTAGCGGAGCATTGTAGCGTAGTCGGAACTTACAGTTTCGGCTTTAGTATCCAGTATCGATTAAAGAGTGCCCTCTAAAAAAAAATTTCAAAATGTCTTCAATTCAATGTAGGTACCTACCTACAGAATCTGACCTGTTACCCCGCATCCACACGTTGGGGCCAACGTTGGTCCCAATGCCTCTCACCAACGTGTGGTGCTGACAAAATAGCTTGGCGCCAACGTTGGGGCCAACGTTGGGGCTTGGCCGTGCCGTGTCGGTTTTATCAAAGGAAGTTGGCGCGCCAACGTTGGGGATCCGTCCACACGTTGGCGCTATGCTCAGTCCCGTTTCGACGCGCATCGTGAGCGCACGTGTCGACTGACGAGCGAGAATATCATCGTATTCCTTATTTATTGTGTTTGTAGGACTATCGGGCTGAAATTTTGCACACTTATAGATTCTCGGTGACAATGAAATATTATGGTATCAACAAGCTGATCTGATGATGGAGTCAAGAGCTGTTCAACAGAACTCCTCAGTAAATAAACCGATTGAGTTGAAACTCGGCATATTTGTCAAGTTCTGACTACAATGTAATAATATGGTAACAGCGAGCTGATCTGATGATGGAGTCTACTATTTTTTTTTTATGTTACGGGAACCGTGCAATTTTTTGGGATAAAAAGTAGCCTATGTCCTATTTCCGGTTATTATCTATTTATATTTTAAATTTCACCCATATCGGTTATGTGGTTGTCGTGTTATAGAGGAACAAACATACATCCAAACATCCAAACTTTCGCATTTTTATTATAGTGTGTTGTGTGAAGTGTGATAGTGACATGACGTGATGTGATTGTGATAAAATTGGTATTCAGTAATGTAAAATCACTTAGAGAAATTTCAATCTCTGTATCGGACGCGCAGACACCGGACGTCTGCACGTTGGCTCTGACGGAACAAGACTGGTGTATCGCCAACGTGTGGATGGTTCACGAAATCTTGGCCCCAACGTTGGGACCAACGTTGGTCCCAACGTATGGAGCCGGCGTTACAGTTCTAGTACCTACCTATAGGTAAGTATTGATATTGATCGATTGATTAATTATTTATGTGCTTGTCTATCTAATAATGTGCAAAATACTCTGACAAAACGTAAAATAAACGAAAATTACTATTCTTAATGAATTATTTAGGTAGGCACGATCTTTCCACTTCTTCACGGTCTTGGTCGCGAAGGAAAAGTTGTAGAATCAACGATTCAAAGTGATCTTATTGAATAAATGAATTTGAGTTTTGACTCAGAAACGCTTGCGCGCAACTGGACTTTGCGCAGACATTTGAACACTTCTTTCTAATTAGTACCTAGCTATAAGTAGATACCTAATTATTGTGTGGTGAAGTTAAATAAAAGTTTGTAAAATATTGCTGTAGGTATTTAATCGTTTATAGATTTATTTTCTGCTTTTCCGATCACCACAATCCAAGCATGTATCAAGTATGCCACATATACGCGTGCATTTTTTTTAAATGCCTTGCTAAGTTAGGTTTAATTGAGAAAGCTCGATTACACACATCACATACATATGGTTTCTCCCCAGTGTGTGTTCGCATATGTATTCTTAAGATAGACATTGTTGGGAAGGCCAACTGACAGCTGTCACAGACATGTGGCTTAACTCCGGAGTGTACACGGATATTGTGTCGTGTCAGACTTCTATTTTCAGTGAATTCTTTGTTGCAAGATTCACAGACAAATGATTTTTCTCCAGTGTGCACTCTCATATTATGCATCTTGAAAGCATAATTTGAAACAAAGGATTTAACGCATTGGCTGCATGAGTAAGGTTTCAAGTCTGAGTGAGTTATCATGTGTGATTTAAGATGAGATACTCTTCGGAATGCTTTGCTGCAAATGTTGCATATTATGGATTTTACTGCATTGTGCATCTTTACGTGTTCCCGCAGTACTGTTCTTTTTGAGAAACCCTTGCCACAAGTGTGACATAAAAAAGTTTTTCCACTATGTATCTCCATGTGCACTTTTAAGTAATGTTTGTTAGAGTATTTCTTGTCGCATTGACTGCATGCAAAAGGCTTTAATCCACTATGAATACTAATATTATGCTCTTTTAAAGCATAATTGCTAGAAAAATTCCTGTCACATTCTATGCATCTGGGTTTTGGTTCTGAGTGCCGTTTTATATGTTTCTTAAGCCATAGCTTAGAGTTGAATGATTTATTACATATTTTGCACTCATGTGGCTTATGTTGAATAGGATATGTGTTTTTTGTGGAATCAGGCTCTTTCGGGTGGATTCTTGAATTATGTTCTTTTAAATCGGAGCTGGTAGTGAATGTACAGTGACATCTTTTGCAAACATATTGCATGTTGTGGACAATCTTAATGTGCTTTTCTATATGAGATTTCTTACTAAATGTTTCGCTGCATGTGTCACATGTGTACAATTTCTGTTTTTCTTTTTCTTTATTACTTTCAATGACTTCAGATGATTTGCTAACATCTTCATGTATGGTATTGGCCATGCATTCAGTATCATCTATGTTTACTCTCTCAATATCATCATCGTGTGGAAACTCAAATGCGTCAAACTCTTCCTTAGGAGAAACTTCATATTGACATTCATTTGAAGATACCAAATGTGTATCATTTAAAGATACGAAATTTGTTATTGATATCGATAAATGATGGTTCAATCCTTGATTAAGCATAATAGCTGTATTTTCCGACATCTGAAAATAAATAGGAACAGTTAAGAGGGAAATAATACTACCTACAAAATAAAAAAATATTTTAAAAAAACAAAAACCCGACTGCGTCAAAACTAAAAAGAAAAAACAAGCCTGCAAAGAATTACTCACAGTCGGTACCCATTCATTTTATTACCAATCAAATCTTCCCAATGTTATGGGTCCCGACTGTGAGTAATTCTTTGCAGGCTTGTTTTTTCTTTTTAGTTTTGACGCAGTCGGGTTTTTGTTTTTTTAAATATTTTTTTATTTAACACTTTTTAGTTATGATAAAGTTGATTTTAAAATACCTATTCAACGATACCCCACTTGATATAGTGTGACGATTTTGATTCTTTTAATTTTGACAATATGGCGTCTGGTTGTAGCCCTGGTGAATTTTGATTACTGTCATATCTTTAGTGACACTCCCAAGGTTGAGACAAATCGATTGACGTAAGAATCATCAAAATCGGTCCACGCGTTTGGCCTCTAGAGTGCCACATAGAAACATCCAAACAAACACATAGACTGATAAACACATTACCCTTCCTTTGCTTTGCGCAGTCGGGTAAAAAACCGAAACATGATTTGGTTTGGTACATGCTTACTTGCAGCAGTTAGCATTCCATATCGAGACAGGTTACAAGCCTGTTGCACTTTATTAGATAGAAGCTTACTAACAGCACTTTATTTCAATACGCAAAATATCCTTCCTACTATAATAAATTACAAAGGCGAACGTTCGTGTGTGTGTGTGTGAATGCACATATCCCCATAACTACTACACCGATTTTGATAAAATTGGTAACGTAGATAGTTTAGGACCTAAACTTTAGGTTCTGGAATAACACATAGGCTACTTTTTGTCCCGGAACAATGTATGGTTCCCGTGGGATACAAAATAGTAGTCCAAGCGGGCGAAGCCGCGGGCGTTCACTAGTTGTATACTAGCAGCGCCAGAGCCCTCGCGGCGTTGCCCCTGTAGTGATGGTGTATGATGATGATGATGAACAGTAGCACTAAGATTAGCACAAGGTAGTTCCTGAGATTAGCGCGTTAACTACCAGTCGGACTTCAATTTTTTTTTTGGAAGGTTATAGGCTAATTTTCAACATCATCATCATCAACTACGCGGGTAACGCAGCGAGGGCTCAGCTAGTTTAAGATATAATTCAAAATATAACACTAGTACCTGCCAGTCATTGTTAATTAGGTCTGTTAGCAGCTTTTCGGCTCTTTGAGACATTTCGTAGAATCGACGCCATTTAAACAACTGATAGCGGCAGATGTAGCATATTGTTGTCGGCCTTCCGTCTTCTGTTTGAAGCTGAAATAGTATTTAAAATACAGGTTTAGTGTACCTAAGTAAGGATAACTAGTAGTTCGCCCCAAACTGAGATCTCCCGATTTGGACTTGTTTCTGATTACCCCTATATGTTTAAGTGCTACTTCTGCTGAGTTCGCTACACAATGATGTCTAATGCGCTAGTTCAGCATGGTAGGTAAAGATTCCAGGCATGCATGCAATACATTAAGTCTTGCCTATTTTTTATTTTCACTTAGGTAGGTACGGTACCTAGTTTATTTTTAGGTATCCGGACAAATATTTTCATTCTTCATGATTAAAAAATATTATTGCAAACCAAACCACAATGATGCCACTCTCTTTCTAATACCTACCAGTTAACCTGAACTATGAAGACATCGAAACACCAACAAACCAGAGCTCAGGTTACAGCAGTTGTTTAATTTTGTTGTTTAATTGTATTTCAAAAACTATGCATCCTAGAGTTGAATTAAAAGCCATTTTGGACAGAGCCTTTCACACCCCACTCAATATATTTGTGTAACTTTTATCATTTTTACCCCCTTGAGAACCCAATATCTTTACAACTCCTTCATCAATTATGCTCATATTGCTCCTCAGCAAACGATAGTGGGCAAACTTCACCCAGCTCCGCCAGCAATGTAACTAATATTACTCGAAAGACCTAACAAAATTAAGCATTTTTTATTATCGACGCATTAAAATCTATCCCAGGAATCACTAGATAAATCCATGTTTGTACCTAACCTGAGTAGTACTAGTACTTACTAGATTTTATGACAAGGGAGTAATTAGTAGATTGTTACAAGTTGGTTGAAAGTAACCTATTCAGGCATGAGATGGTTTGGCGCACGAGCGTAGCGAGGGCACCAATAGTTCGAGTGCATAAATAGGTCTTTCACCCGAAGTAAACACTGCTTTTCATTTCGAATATGAGGAAAGTAATTCGCTGGCCAAGTGGCCAAACAGTTCGTATTGAAATGTATGGCAGATAACTCACTTGGCTACGGTCCGGATCCCAATCCCGTGATCCAGTTCTCGTGATCCTGATCCCATAATCCTAATCCCATGATCCTGATTCCGTGATCCTTATCCCGTGATCCAGATCCCGTGATCCTGCGTGATCTTGATCCCGTTATCCTAATCCCGTGAACCTGATCCTGTCATCCTGATCCAGTGATCCTGTATAATCCTGATCCCGTGATCCTGATCATGTGATTCTGATCCGGTGATCCTGCGTAATCCTGATCCCATAAACATAATTACGAGTCATTATTATGATTCATAAAAGGAATTGCGGTAACGGCCATTTTAGCACCTCTGTAAGTTGAACCTATTCGACTTAAAATAAATAGAGAACCCTCGGACAGAATTTGATGCACATTGGCACAGATAAACATGGCAGTGATACCTTTTAAACAAAAGTATTCTAATCTGTGGCGGCCGTGGTGGGTCCATACATTTATGACCAAAAATGCTGTAACGGCCATTTTAGCCTGTCTGTAAGTTAAACCTATTCGACTTAAAATAAATAGAGAACCCTGGGACAGAATTTGATGCGCATTGGCACAGAGATACATGGATGTGATACCTTCTAAACAAAAGTAATCTGAGCTGTGGCGGCCGTGGGTGAAGTGCCCATACATTTTTGCCCACACTCCTTTCCAGTTTTATGCAGATTGGACGAGCGGTTCAATACTTATTTACGTATGCGAGAACATAAAAGTGAAACATACAAAGATAAATCGATTAACTTACCACAAGGGCGTAGTATTATTATCTATTCTATGACAAGAGCTTCACTCGCTCAATAGATACCTACATAGAAAGTTAAATGTAGGTAGGTAGCAACTATCTGACTGAATTGCGAAAACTCAAACGCGTGATTTCCTCCGAAGAAAACAGCAACACAGAATGAGTATGTACCTTGTTAGCAGTGAATTTTTCATACATTTCTTGAAGCCCTGTAGTCTCCCTATGATCCATTTTAACGTGGCTGGACAAACACACTCGGCAGACAGAAGGAAACATTTCTTCAAGGAATTCTTGAAAATTACCTTACTTCATGCACAGATGACAATTAGTAATCTTTGCTTCATGTCATGAATAAAATAATAAAAGATTAACGAAATCAATCAAACCCAATTTAAAAAATGATTGAAACATTTTTGAAACAAAAGCTATTTACAGTCAATTTCATTTTGTTTTTTTTTTGCTATTTTATCGTGCGAAATATTTTTTTCTTCTTCATTTTGGCTTCGCACGGTTTGTGAATTACGTCAGTGTCAAATGTTTTTAACTTACGTTTTTTTTTTTTTTTTTTTTTTTTTTTTTTTTTTTTTTTGTGGCGTCGCACACTTTGTGCATTTGCCATTTTAGTAAAATTAGGGAAACAAGTTAAAATCAAAAATCGCGAACTATGGACGGGGGAATAGGATAGGATAAGGAAAATTAAAGGATAAATAAAACTACTATGTATAATATTTACAATACAAGATATTTTATAAAATAATTATATATTTATATTATTTTCAGAAATAAACGAAGCTAAACATAAATATATATTAGGATCTAAGGAAGAAAGGAGAACAGGTATATTTGTCGGAAGAGGAACATTACAAGAAACTAGATCATTGAAGAAAGAGACATGGTTATATTGGGGACAGGCAAAAAATATATGATTTGTATCTCCAAATTCATCTCCACACGCACAAGTGGGATCAGGCACCACTTTAATTTTCGCTAGATGTGCTGGGGTACACGAGTGCCCCAGACGCATTCGTATCAAAACAGTAGTGGCTCGTTTACTAAGTTTTATTTTAAAAAACCATGGTTTGAGAGAAATACTGCCTTGAATTTCTTTATAAAATTTACCTTTGAATCTAGAAGAGTTATTCCATTCTTTTTCCCATGAATTTCTGAGACAGGTCTTTGAAACAGTAGTTAAATCGTGAGTATAAATTTTATATGGAAAAATGTCTCCAGACTCCACAGCTTCATTTGCTAACCTATCTGCATAGCTGTTACCCAGAATCCCACAGTGACTGGGTATCCAGGCAAAAGCGACAGACAAGTTATTACATTCGCATTGCAAAAGCTTTGTTCTAGCTTCTGTTATAAGTGGATACGATGTTTTAGACCGAAAAGGAAATCTATCGAGCAGTTGTAATGAGCTTTTTGAATCGCAAAATATGATCGTATTTTTAAGTTTGAACAACAAAACGTATTCCAAAGCCTTCATGATGCCAAAACATTCACCGGTAAAAACTGAAGTTTCAGAAGGTAGTTTAATTTTTTGTACAATGCCGAACTGTTTGTGGAAAACTCCCACACCCACCTTTCCTGCTTCAGAGTGTTTGGATGCATCAGTATAAATTTGATGCCATCCATTCCACCGTTCTTCTACAATTGCCTTAAAAAAGACGTTAGCTTGTGAATCGTTACGGTCTATATCAAGGTCAAAGTAAATTTTAGGATGCAATATTAAAGCTTTATAGTTGCAATTAAAAATAGGAAGAAAAGGAGACTGGACTAGAGGGGCTGATAAAGATCTATACTTGTTATAACTATTTATGAGATGGGGAGGTGATTTATGATTCCAATATGAAGATGAAATAATGAGTTGAGAAAGTGTTTCGATTTTATGATGAAGCTGATGATTTGTAAAAATTAGGGTACGAAAGTAAAATCTGTTACATAAAAATTGACGTCTTATTATTAGGGGAGGTTCGCTACATTCAACTTGCAAGGCATTAATAGGACTAGACTTCATTGCTCCCATTATCATACGCATTGAACGAGCCTGAATGGCATCTAACTTCCTGAAAGCCTCCACACTACCAGGCTCCAACAAGCAAGTGCCATAATCTAATGTGCTTCTAATTAAAGCATTGTAAATTAGTTTTAAAGATGAAGGATGGGCACCCCACCATACTCCTGTAAGACATCGTAATAAATTTAAATGTTTTTCACATTTTTCTACAACAAATTCACAGTGAGGACGGCCAGTAAGTTTAGAGTCTAAAAATACACCTAGAAATTTGGCATGACTCTTCAGAGGAAGAATTACACCATCATAAACAATATTAAAAGGTGGTATGTTTATTTTTCGTGTGAAAGGAACGACAATGCTTTTAGTGGGTGATAGTTCCAAACCATTAATGTCTAACCATAATTTTAAACATTTTAAAGCAAACGATATATTAGAGGCTGCAAAGTTAATACTGGAGTTGGTAGAATAAAGTAGGAGATCGTCAGCATATTGTAAAATACAAACAGAGTCATTCAAAGATGTTTCAAGGTCATATGTATAGATGTTGTAAAGAAGGGGACTTAAAACAGATCCCTGAGGTAAACCCTTCCACAAGACTCTTGAGATGCCCGATGAGTTCAATAAAATTAATCGACCAGCTAGCATATTTTGAATAAAATTGATGAACATGGTAGGAACTTTTAAAAGTTTTAGTTTCTTCACTAGAACTTCAATGAGAACATTGTCATAAGCTGATTTTATATCTAGGAACGTCGCTACAACAGATTTATTTTGCGAAAAAGCTATTCGAATGTCCGTTATAAAAACACCTAAACTATCTATGGAACTTCTACTCTTTCTAAAACCGTATTGACTATTAGACAAAATATTCCGGCTCTCAATGAACCATTCTAATCTATTTTTAATCAGATGTTCTGCAATTTTAATTATCACTGGTGATAATGCTATGGGTCGGTAGGACGTTGAATCAGCAGGATTTTTAGCAGGTTTTAAAATTGGCAACACTATTTGTGTTTTCCAATTTGTTGGAATGTCACCTGTCAACATGACAGAATTGATAAGATCGAGGAGATACTGCATGGCACTATCGCCAAGATGTGAATAAAATGAGTATGGAATTCCATCAATTCCAGGTGAAGTATCGACTCTACCCATCAAAACACCTTTCAGCTCGTACATTGAAAAGGGTAAATCAAGACCATAGGGGCAAGTAGGCAAAGTGATAGGCACTTGTGTAAATAACTCTTTTGTAGGAGCAGTTGGAGGAGCCAGAAGATCCAAGAAACTGTCGCTCAGAGATGGCGGCATAGTTGAAATATTAGAAGCGCTAACTCCAATTCTGTAACGTCTGATATTCTTCCAGACTTCTGATGACTTAGTGTTGGGAGATATAGTGAGACAAAACCTCTTCCAACCTAAAGATTTTTTGTCTTTCAGTAACTTTTTTGTCTTATTTACTATTTCACATAATTCATCAAAATTTTGGTCAGTCATATTTGAATTATAATTTCTCTCTGCCTCCTTTCTCTGAGCGATGGCCATACTACATTCAGTATCCCACCATGGTGGAGATGGTATTTTACCAGAGGCTTTGTTTCTCAATGGGAAGGTTGAATTAGCAGCATCTATCAAAGTTTTAGCTAAAACATCTGCACAGTAAGAAATATCTTGGAAATTAAAAGACAAGGTGTCAATATTGTTCTCAACATGCAATTTAAAGTCAGACCATTTATCATTTATTATTCTATGTCTCATTCTGGGAGGAGATCTAGGAACTTCAGAAACTGTACATTTAGAAAACTTTAAAACTATAGGGAAATGGTCACTACCGTAGGTGTACGGCAGTGTTTCCCAAGATACTGAAGAAGCTAAGCTAGGAGAAGTTATTGTTAAATCAACTGCACTATTGTTTTCTGAAGGTTTAGTTCTGCGTGTTTGAGATCCATCATTTAGAATGCATAAATTTTGTCTGTCAATTATTTCCAAGAGATCTCTGCCATAACTATTAGATATAGAACTACCCCATGATCTGTGGTGAGCATTAAAATCTCCCATGATTACACATGGCTTGGGAAGATGAGAAAGTAAGTTTTCTATTTCAATAAAGATTTGTAAGGATGGATGAGGTATATAAATAGATACAAAGCATATTTTATTAATAAGGCAGGCAACAGCATTAAAGCTATCACTATCATAATAAGGTAGAGGTAAATGAGAAAAATAAAAAGATTTTTTAATAAGAAGAGCAGCTCCTCCATAACCATCAGGTCTATCTTCCCTGATGCAAGAGAAGCCACTCAATTTAAACACAGAGTCCGGCTTGAGCCAGGACTCTGTAATAGCGATAATGAATGGATTAAATTGATTAACTAAGTTTATAATTTCACTTTTTTTACTAACTACACTCCTGCAGTTCCATTGAACTGCGGATCTGGTGTGATCCATTGTGGTTGTGTAGAATACTAATTGTGTCAATTATTTTAGCTGCGTTGGACGGTTCTATGATTTTGGACTGTAATAAAGTCTTAAGAAGAGTAATAATGTAATTTATAGTCAGTTGATTACCTTTATCACCATCAACCAAAGCACAACCATTAGGAAGGGTTGGGGAAGGTTGACCGGCAATGTCAAAGTGTGCTTTTTTATCATAGCCTTTGGCTAGATTAGGTCGAGTTTTTGGTTTCAAAAAGATAGTTTTTTTGTATGAGGGTACTGAAGAACTTTGATTAACTTTATGGGGATTTTGAGAAGGAATAGTTTGGTCCTTAGGTGTAGCAAGCATTTCAGCATAGGATCTAGACAAAGGTGGATGAATTTTGGATGCCTCTGCATAAGAGATACATTTTTCAGCCATGGAAAATTTAATTTTTTGTTGTCTGACATATTCTGGACACGATTTACTTGTGGCAAAGTGTATTCCCCCGCATGAGCAGCAGGAAATGCATTCTTCATCAATATCACAGGTATCCCCAGAGTGTTCTTGGCCACACTTGAAACAGCGGGGCTTAGACCTACACTGCATCTTCGTATGTCCAAAGCGACAGCAGTTGTAGCATTGGATGGTCGGGTAGGTGTATAGATGAACAACCAGTGCATTGTAACACATATATATGCGACTCGGCAAGACTTGACCATCGAATGTCACAACCACAGTCTGGGTTGGCTTCCAATCTGCAGTTCCATTTATAATTTCTTTATAATTCATGCGACGGAGTTTTAAAATTTTTCCACAACCCTGTGGAACAGTTGCACATTCCATCATCTCCTCTGGAGAGAGATCCGTTGGTACTCCACGGACAACACCCATACGACAAACATTATAGGAGGGTATAAACGCCTTTAGTTTATTGCTAATTAGATTCTGATTGTCTAAAAATGTGTTGGCATCAGTCTGGTTATGGAAGGACAATGACACTCTATTGCGACCTATCTTCTTCAAACTGCCATTCACGATGTTGAAAATGCCATTTCTTCTCAAAAACTTTCCAAACATTATTTTGGTTGTGGGTAGTCAAAGTGTACACACATAAAAAACGTAGCTCCTCTATTTTTTTTAAATTTATAATTATTTTCACGTTTAATTTAATGCAAATAGTTAGTATTTATTAGTCCTACTTCCTATCACACTCGCTGGTGATATAAATTTCTCCTTTCCACTCACCTTGCTGAACATCTCAAGAACTACCATGGATCTGTATGCGAAGCTCACAGCTAATATGGATGACTTAGCTGAAACTTTCAAAACCCGGATGCTCCAAGTGGATGGGCAAATCAGGAATCTAGCGTCCACACCCACCAGTTCACCTTCTACATCCGCACAGCCGCAGCCACATAAGGATTTGGAAACATTGTCCCGTGAGTTCAATGATTTTAAAACTTTCATTTGGAAAACTATGAGCACTATGCGGTCACAACTTGAGCTCCTTTTACTGGGTCTTGACCGCCAGGAGACCTCAGCACGTCGCAAAATCCTCTTGATTCATGGTATTCCCGAAGCGAATGAGTCTGCGGCTGTAGACACCATTTTGAAGCTGTTAGCCGACCAATTTCAGATGACAGATGTCTTGCCGGCTCATATATCATCTTGCCACCGACTTGGTGTCAACGCTAGTAAGCCTAGGCCTATTATGGTCAGATTCGCTGACTTTCAGCTGCGTTCGCGGATATGGAATGCAAAAACTTCACTAAAAGGAACCAATATCACTATGACGGAGTTTCTGACTAAGTCTAGGCATGATACTTTCATGGCGGCTCGAAAACATTTTGGGATCCGTCGCTGTTGGACAACTGAAGGCAAGATTGTTTTGTTGCTGCCTGATAACAAGCGCCGAAAGATAGAATCCATGTCCGAGCTGAAGCCTCTTTTGACCGAATATCCGGCAGCGTCTCCGTCCAGCGCCCCCGCGTCCCAGCGCCAGCCCACCCAGGGTAATGCCGCGGCTGCATGGCAAGCCGTGAAACCGAAGAAGGCCCCGGAGACGAAAGTTATCCGGGAATCTAGAGTGAAGCGTACGGGGAAGTAAACTCCTTCGGCTTCGGGCTCATCTGTTGTCTGCTTCTCCACATTTGGCCGTATAACCTGCGTAGGGCTGCTTATTTGAGGTAGTCAGTAAACTTTTTATGTGCGGCAATCGTCAAACTTCGTTCTTTATGCACATAAAATCATTTACTCGTTCGGTAAAATTCGTTTCGTCGGTACATTTCTCACGTTGTTCGAAGTGTTGTCAACTTGACATGACATTTTGTTTTATGACTTTAGTGACTTTTGTTGACAGTGACAGTTCATAAAAATAAGGTCAGTTTCACAAGTCCACAGTGCGAATTTTGCATGGCTAAAAACTTAATTACGTAATGAGTAATGAAGCATAATTGTTTTTTTTTTTTTTTTTGTTTTATTTTAGTAGTAGTATTGTGTAACATCTCTCATAAAATAGTTTAAGCGCTGCCGAATTGTATTATGTTTTATTATGCATGGTAATATGGCATTATTGAGTTGTTTAAAAAAAGATTAACTTTTTAACCGGCGGGTGCATTGGAAGTTGCAATGCATCGTAAAGTGTGTTAGTTAGTGTGTGTAGGTCTATTCCTACCGGCTTTATTAGTACTTACACTTAGTAAGTACTTCTTGATAGGAGCTTTTGTTTAAAGGTATTTTTATTACCGTACATTGGGGCTATGTGGGACATTTTTTGAAGAAAAAATGATTTTGCACAAAAACTGACGATTGTAACGCTTGAACAGATTTTTTTTATAGTAGATCTTACCATTGCCCATTGGAGACTTGCTGCAGTATAGCTGTACTGTTAATATTTACAGAGATATAGCATTTCAAAGGGGCTGTTTCAAATATCGCCATTTTGGGGCTATTTGAAAATGACATATCTGACTTCAGTTTTTCTTACATTTTCAGACCTGTATTTATTAAAAGTGGACTAGCGATATTCAGAACTATAAACGGGAATATGTTCTTTCATTTAAAAATACTGTGCTTTGATTTCACTAAAAAACTAACTAGAAATCTCAATTTAAAAATTATTCAACATTTTTTATATCAAAACTTCTGGGTTATTTGGAACCCAAAGTAACTTGCTTTGTAAACACACATTACGAAATAGGGCGATATTTGGAATTTAAGGGCAAGTTATATTTTTGGTAAAATAAAAAGTATTGCCAGTTAAATGCAATAAATCTGAAAAATAAGAACTATTGACATTTGCCTTTTCTTGTATTGGTATTTTTCGTTGTTAAGTATATAATCACCATGTTTCCAATACTGTAACAATACAAATAATTAAATACAACTATTGGAAATTTAGAGTATTGCATCCCCTTAAATCTAACCAAAAATGAGCACTTGGGGTTATTTGAAATTGCAAACAAATTGTTAATGAAACCAAATCTGAAATAGCAGGGGCTAATTGGAATCGGATTCCAAATAGCCCCAAATCGGCTCAAAAAGCACGTCAGTCAGTATAATTCTAAAAATATGGCGTTTAAAACGAGCTATTCTCAAATGAAATACACCATTAGAATCGCAACAAAATGCAGATGAGCATGGTACCACTCATTCTTTAAGCATCTTTATAATAAACGGGCTGCAACTGGAAGTTTGACACCCACATTTTACTACCGTCATCAACGTCTGTAAACAAATTGAGCTAGCGGTTTCTGTGAAACTCTGACAACCTCAAAACTCGAAAGTAACATTGTCATTGAGTCAAAGTATTGACATGTTGTAAGGAAAAAAATCTACCACGACTAGGAAAAAAGATACATGCAGTCAAATCTTTTATTTAAAAAAATTCCAAATATCGCCAAATTTCCAAGTAGCCCCAAGGTACGGTACCTATTTTTATTAGGTTTTTATTAGGTATTTATATATTTTTTTCTATTTTAGTAAATTTTATTTAGTACGTCTTATATATATGTATCATGGATCTACAAGCAATTAATGATAGCTTCTTTTCCTGTTCTTCCAACTCTTCTGATGATTATGACAGCGCGAAAAGCGACGAATCTGGTGTGGACCCTCCACATTTGCGGGATATTATAGCGCATAAACTTCATGGGTATTCTAAAAATTTAAACATCCTCCACATCAACGCTCAAAGCATTCCTGCCCATTTTTCGGACATGCTTAGCTCTTTCGATCATAAGATAATTGAAAATTAAACGAACTCACCTGTGAAGTTCGATTCCAATTATACGAGGGTTCAGCCGAAGACGATTACACAGTTTACTAGCAGCAGTACACGTATCATGCTGCCTCAGTCACACTTTCAGAGTTTATAATAGGCTAAAAACAAGGATGGATCATCTGTCCCACTCGCACCGCTTCCGTAGCGGCGACCGTTCCTGCTCACGTCATTATTTTAGAGTGCCTAATTTTGTAATTAGTTAAATTTTTAGTGGGATCTTTAAGAATGGGTCGGGTGGGATGTTGTAATCGTCTTCGGCTGAACCCTCGTATAATTGGAATCGAACTTCACAGGTGAGTTCGTTTAATTTTCAATTATACTTCGGGTAAAGCCGAAGACGATTACACAGTTTACTAGCAGATGTTCAGAGCAAAAAATAATAAAAAATTTAAACTAATATCAAAATTATTTTGTAATGTCAACTAAGCGTATTTAGTTGTACTGTTACACGATAATGGTAATTAACATTAATGCATTGATCTAAGATATTAATCAAGCATCAAATAACATATTTACAAAACCGTTATTGTAATGCTAATAAAAATGTTACATAAAATATCTTTTATAGGTAATATTTTAAGAATTAGGTATATATTTGAGGAATCCCTGGAACTAACTTCCAGACGATGAGTTCCAGACTCTCCAGACCGAGAGAGCGGCGGACGTGGAAGTGTGTCGGGTACTAATCGCCCCAAACACTCCCACATCGATTCCGCTGTCATGAAGTATTCCCAAATGCGCGAGTGTCTGAGGACCGGCATTACTAGTATGGTTTTTTAGCTGATATGAAAAGATAATTATCCGAATTCGCGTGTTTAATGCTTTTTGTTTTGTCAATATTAATATGACTGTATTGCATGCGCTGATCAAATTTTTACAACTTTCTTCTTAATTAAATCAGGAACATAATTTTTAAATATAACATAATTTATAATAAAAAAGACTTGGTTATTTTAATAAAACTTAAAGTCTGCATCCTCTGAGCAGAAGCTATGGCAGGTAAAGTCATTAATGTTTGTGCCAGATCATGTAAATAATCAATATCTTATGGATAATAATTCGAAAGATAGCAATGATAGGGTCCCTTGTAAAGTTATATGTGGGACATAGTGTCATTGAACTTCAATAAAATTGTACATTATAACTTAAGTGGTTTCATTTTATAAGTTTCTTTTAAAATTCGTTAAATGAAACTATTGGTGGTTACTTTTTTACTTATTTCTTACCAAGGACTAGGTATAAATAACGCTAACCGATGAGTGTTAAAGTGCTATCTTTTCACTATATATTTATCTATATATTTACCACTTTCAACCTTTCTTTTAAAAATAAAATAATATCAGATATTGTTTGCTTTACTAAAATTAATTTTATTATTTTGGCAAAATATTTATCAAGCTTTCAATTAATAATTAGACTGATTTAAAGTGGTAGCGGCAAAAGAAACCATAACTATGAAGCTACCAGGGTAAAATCTGGAAAGGAGAACATTTTAACAAAATTTATATTAGGTTGAAAAAATAGATTTTAAGATCTCACAAGCCTTAAACCAAGGCTGTGAGGGCCAAGCCAATAAAGAATCACGACAATGCCGACTGCATTATAAAAACTTTTTTTTTTTTTTTTTTTTTTAAGAACTTTAGAAATTAAATAGACAAAATGTTCCACCATTTGACCGGCACGTTTTGAACGAAAAGTAAACGCGTCGACTAGTTCAGAATGTGGATCTAGCTTCCAAGATACTTATCAATTTTTTTTTTTTTTTTTTAATATAAATATTTGAGCACTTGCAAAAATATCGAATTCTGGAACTCCCAGATATTTACTAATGACTCTAAATATGAAGTCAGCAAGTTCCTATTCCATGTCTAAATGTAATTGATAAGATTATCAGCCTTAATATTTTCAGATGACTTAATAATAGGAAGCATTATTAAAATATTTCGTGCTTCACACCATCATCCCCATAATATCTCATGACATAAATCATTTAAACAGTTGTGCTGGATGTCAGCTATTTTGTTTATTAAAAGCATATTGCTAACTAGTGGTATTAATTATTTAAAGTAGAAGTTACAATTCTTAGAATGTTTAGTAATGCGTTGATATAAAGATCAGAATCTCTCCAATTGCCATTGGTGGTATGAGCGTCACATACAGCACCCCAGCCCGTAAGTGAAGTGTTCTAAAAACTTCTAAACTGTATCGGACAAAATGAGCTATCGATATGGTTTATCCACAATTTCAGTATATAAGTACAGCAAAATGTTCTTTTGTGCATAACACGATTTTACTTGATCCATTTTTTTTTTTTTTTTTTTTTATATTTTTATTATTATTATTATTATTTTTTAACTTAATGTAACACTTGTAAACAGTAGGTATTCGGATTAGCTGACTTTTCTTAGTATTTACGATGAAAACCAAGGATGATAAAAATCATCTCGTAGTGTTAATATTTTTTGGGCAACTTTCTTAAAAGTACCTATGTATTACTTGCACAAAAAAACATCTAACTATAAATACATACGGTAGTACATTGGTACATACAGTAGTAGTAGTATATAGTATTATTTACATTCATCCAAGACAGCAGTAAATCATTGGTAATTTTACCCAATTGATATTGAAAATATTTGAAACGAGAAAAAATCTGGATTTGCGAAACGACATCGGGCCCTTGCGTTGCTCAGGTCGATGGAGATTGTAGTTCCTAGAAGCGGCAGGCTCGCAACAGCGACCTCGCTTGCGCATAAGATAAGTAGGTGCTGGTACTGCCACTCACAGCCGTGGTGTACGGTGCCAGGCGCATCTCGTTGACACTGACAGCTCGTTTGATGTTCCCCGCGAGTTTAAAGCACCTCGTTGTGATGGCCCTGCTAAGAGTGGCCTGAATTGCAGCAGCAGTGCAGCTCGCATTTCTAATCGTTTTTTTTTTTTTTTTTTTAATAATAATAATTATTATTATTTTTAATTATTATTATTATTTTTAATTTCCTTCAATTGGCTTAATTGTTTAAGTTTTTTCATTTTTAGTCTCTTATCTTAAGACAAGGATTTTACGACTTTCGCGGGCTTTTGGCTATTATTATTATTATTTGAGTATATTTGCAGAGAGAGTTCAAAATAGCGAATCTTCGAGCTTGAGATTATCTGTAGTGATAGTCACGTAATAGTCTACCCGCATCACCTAAGGGTATTACGAGTATGTAGGTTTTGGGTTCTTTGAACTCAAAGCAACATCAAGAGAACCTTGCCGAGTGCAATCATATTGATAGAAAGATAATTTTGTTTGTTATCCCTGAAAACTTTTTTTTTTTTTTTTTAATTACTTTGGCTTAGCGCTGCCTTGATTTAGGTTGCTGTCAGTTTGCAGGAATCAAATACTGTTGAAGCATTTCGGCTTTAACCTTTTTCATAAGACCATTAAGTAATATGTGCTGCCATCTAGGGGCCACATGTTTACTTTTATCATCACCGTTTATGGCTGGAATACACAGGCTACATAGTAGTACCTACATAAGCAAGCTAGTTTTTGAGGGGATGCTACTTAGTAGCACATAGTTAGCACGTGTGTGTTATTGAAAATAATACCTATGCTTATAAAAAATCACGCAACGCAGGTACCAAATATGCATGCTTTTTAGTATCATGTCCTGTGTATATCAGGCTTTAGGGTAAATTGATCTTCTCGAAGAATTTGCAAAAGACAAGGATTGGTAGGTACTATGTTCTATTTCGATCTAATCAGTTTCGATAAAGTTTTTGAACTGATATCACCAGATACGTAAATACGTTAGATGCGTTAGGGATGTCAGCTTCAATATATTCAGAATATTGTCATCAACCATTTCATTCGAGGGAATATGAGTTTCTATAAAATAAACCTCTTACCAAATCTCGACTCGATAAACGAGGAGAAAAAATTTGCTATCCATATAGGATGCATTAAAACCTCTACACCATAAAAGTGGAGGGAGATTCAAAGTTCAGCTATCCATATAGGATGCTTTTATGTTCTCTACACTATAAAAGCGGAGATTCAAAGTTCAGCTATCCATATAGGATGCTTTTATGCTCTCTACACTATAAAAGCGGAGATTCAAAGTTCAGCTATCCATATAGGATGCTTTTATGCTCTCTACACTATAAAAGCGGAGATTCAAAGTTCAGCTATCCATATAGGATGCTTTTATGCTCTCTACACTATAAAAGCGGAGATTCAAAGTTCAGCTATCCATATAGGATGCTTTTATGCTCTCTACACTATAAAAGCGGAGATTCAAAGTTCAGCTATCCATATAGGATGCTTTTAAGTTCTCTACACTATAAAAGTGGAGATTAAAAGTTGAGCTTCACTTCATGGAGATTGAACACATTTCTAATCGTAAAGAAGTCATGCCCAACTTATGGTATCCCACTCACGATATAACGCGAGGGATAGAACAGATATACCTGACTACAATTACCTTAAAATTTATACTGACAATGTCCAGCAGTGGCCTGTTGTAGGCTAGTGATGATGATGATTGCCTAAATATCACAAATATAGACAACCCTATCGATCAAAACTCAATGTTGTATCTCTTGTAGAAAAAAACAAAATGAGGGTAGTTTGAAAAAAATTCGAGTCAATGTTGATGTAAAATTGACTTCGAAACTGGAACTTCGAAACAAAATGAACTTTTTCACTTTCAAAATGAACCTTATAGGCACCTATTGAAAGTAGCAAATGAGAAGGTACATACGCGGAGTTTCCAAATGCGCTTCAAAGTCCGACGAGTAGAACGATTCGTTCTCCGAGGAAGATGACATTCTCTTAATCCTTTCAGCTTACTTTTAAACAAAATGTGATCGCAATCCTTTTTTCACTTAAATAAAATTAACTTTTCGAAAATTTGTGAAGAGCGTGCGACTTTGGCAAACACAAAAACATGTAATGACGTGAGCAGGAACGGTCGCCGCTACGGAAGCGGTGCGAGTGGGACAGATGATCCATCCTTGTTTTTAGCCTATTATAAACTCTGAAAGTGTGACTGAGGCAGCATGATACGTGTACTGCTGCTAGTAAACTGTGTAATCGTCTTCGGCTTTACCCGAAGTATAATTGATGCGATTCTCATCTCCGAATCATTTTTAAAACCTCCCTTGCTTTCCACTCAATACCCGTTGCCGGGCTTCATTCTTATTAGGAATGACCGCATAGGCAAAGGCTGTGGTGGTGTGGCCATCTATCTTCGCGCAGACATCCCTTATAAAATAATCGACCAATCTCCTAGTCAATACTCTGGTCACGCTGAGCACATCTTCATTGAAATTATTATTAACCACTCTCCGATCTTGTTAGGCGTGTATTATCCTCCCTCACTAAATGTTGATTACTTTTCTTCCTTAGAAATTAAACTGGAATCTCTCACGCCTCTATATGATCACTCGATAATTCTCGGGGACTTTAATACATGCCTACTGAAAAAGGACTTCCGTGTTGATAAGCTTGAATCTGTTTTATCTTCGGTCAATATGCATATTTTACCCCTTGCGGCTACCCACCATGCTCCTCAGTTTAACCCTTCACTCTTAGACCTTATTATTGTATCAGATGTTGATCGCGTGGCCACCCATGGACAAATTACTGCTTCCTTTTCTCATCATGACCTTCTTTATCTCTCTTATAAAGTCCGTTCCCCTAAACGAAAGCCCAAACTTCTTCTCCTTCGTAGCTTCAAAGACATTGATCTTGAGCGACTAAAGCTCGACGCATCTAATATAGACTGGTCTCCAGTGATAGATGGTGGTTCAGTTGATGAGATGGTTGCTAACTTTAACAAGATTATCACCAACCTGTTCGATATACATGCACCGTTGAAACGTGTTAGAGTCAAGCATCCACCTGCTCCTTGGCTAACTCCATCTATCAAAAAGATGATGTCAAAGCGCGATCGAGCGAAACGCTTATATAAGAAATTTCCCACTGCGCAAAACTTAACGGCATACAAAAAACTTCGAAATCGGTGTAGCAAGATGTGTAGAGATTCTAAACGAAATCATATCCACAAATCTCTCCAGGACTGCAATCCCCCACAGATGTGGAAATTCCTTAAGTCACTTGGGCTGGGTGGAAAATCCTGTGACCCTCTGGGTTCGTTTGACCTGAACGCCATTAACACACATTTTTCCAAATCTCCTATTTGTCTGGATGGCGTAGTCAAGCAAGCGACCCTAGGGAAACTATCTCGCCGCCCAAGACCAGGATGTGAATCTTTCACCTTCAGGGAAGTTTCTGAAGAGGACATTAAAAAATTCCTTTCCTCTATCTCGACGAAAGCTGTTGGTGCGGATGGAATCAACATACAAATGTTGCTTCTTATTGCTGATGAGCTGGTTCCTGCAATTACTTATATAATAAATTACTCACTTGAATCCAGCTCATTTCCCTCTGCTTGGAAAAAAGCATATGTCATTCCTCTTCCTAAGATTCCTAACCCCACACTTGTCTCCCAATTCCGACCTATCTCAATCTTACCTGTCCTTTCCAAAATACTGGAGAATGTCGTTCAAAAACAATTGTCATTTTTTCTTCATAAAAATTGCCTGCTAAGTCCACTTCAGTCTGGTTTTCGCCCTGGCCACAGCACGGTAGGTGCATTAACAAAAATATCTGACGATATTCGCTGGGCCATGGAAAATAAACTCTTTACGGTTCTGATACTTTTAGACTTTAGTAGTGCTTTTAATTCTGTTGACCACGACATTTTAATATCCATCCTCTCCTCCCTCAATTTGTCCTCTTCTGCAGTTGACTGGTTTCGCTCTTACCTTTCTGGACGCACGCAGTGTGTGCGCTCGGACGAACTTTGCTCAGACTGGTGTGACATCACTGCGGGTGTACCTCAAGGAGGGGTTCTTTCTCCGCTTCTGTTTTCTCTTTTTATTAACGCCATAACTCAAGTTATTACTTCTCACTACCATCTTTACGCGGATGATCTGCAAATTTATTGTCACTTCAAAGCCGATGAGATAGCAAAGGGCATTGACCAAATTAACTTCGACCTCACCAAAATTTATGAATGGGCTAATACTTTTGGTCTCTTGGTTAATCCCTCTAAATCTCAAGCTCTAATTTTCGGAACTCATTTTATGTTAAATAATAATTCTCCTTCCCTTTTTCCTCCTGTAATTTTTGCGAACGAACCCATCCCTTATTCGGAGAAAGCTAAGAACCTAGGTGTAATCTTTGATAGCCGCTTATCTTGGTCCTCTCATATTAACCCATTTACGCCTGCTGTCCCCATTTGGGTCCACTTATTGAAATACCTACATTTTCTAGCATATTTCAGCTATCTTTTGTTTAGAGGTGAATTTGTGGTACCAACGAGTGTGGCTTTATGATGCAACGTATGGTTTTGCAATTTATTGGACTAATTGAATAAAACAAGTGACTTTATTTACTTCATTGATCAAAAAAGTTTTCGACCAAAGGGAAGTCATAATTTTTTTATTTGCACAGTTAGTTATTGTATGTTTTTTGTATTTTTCACTCGGCAGTAGTGTTAACTAGTAGATAATGCTGTTATGTCAGTTATTTTCTAAGATTGAACCATAATTCGAGGTATTTTAGTATGGTGTCCTCGAATGGGTCCAATGGGCTAATTGATATATTTTTTTATTATTATTTGTAGGTATAGTTTCAGAGTAAATAATGACTAAACGATTATTCAATGCTTCCAATGATAATCGAAAACTGGATGAAGCTTTTAAAAGCATTTTGAATGAAGAAGATGATCCTGCTGAGTTATGATATAGTGGCCATCCCTCCAGACCCAAGTGTTCTCATTGATAATGATAAGGCGATGAAGATGTTGTTCAACACAATATTCTTCAGCATGATATCCTAGGTAAAATTGAAGTGTTTGAGTCCAGGAATAACGATGAATGCAGCAGCGATGATGAACCGTTACAATGATACAGGAGGGTAGAAATCCAGGGACCGCGTTGGCGTAAGTGTGACTACGACTTCGTTCACCCTCTGTCCAAGGTAAAAAAATGGAGCTCTGCAGAATGAAGAAAGGTAGACGTGGACAAACATCCCTTTCGTCTTCCAAAACTATAACAAAGGCATGGCATACAGAACCGCTATTCGCAGTAATATTCTCGTACCTACGCTGAAATGGTAGGGGTTTTGTTTAGGTACCGATGTGCTGGATCTGACTGTAGCTAATGCTTGGCATCTTCATGTCCTGACCGCCGCTGGAGCCAAAATAGACCAGCTCTTATTTTGCAGAAGCGCAGCCCGACCATACTTGAGGAGTTACTTTGAAAGACTCGACAGAAAGCGTCGTAAACCATCTTCAACAGTGCCCGGTATGACTCAAGATGGTGATGGACACTTCCTCCAGAAACTGCCGTGTCAACTAAGATGCACTGTTTGCCACAATAAAGCTTGTTGGCACTGAAAAATTTGTACCAAAACATTGTGCATCGAAAAAGTATGGTCTGAAAAGTTTCATACATGAGCCCATTGGCCCCATTTGAGGACGTGTATTTTTTATATATAAGGAATTATTTTTCTTAAATTTTTTTTTTCAAAATATCTTACTAAGCCACCAATAAATACATAAATAAAGTTTGATTCTAAATTTTTCTACTAGTTTGTATTTGGGTCCAAATGGGTTAATGAGATCAGCAGAAAAATCAATTTCACTTTTCAGTCACTTAAGCGCCTTCAAAGGTTCTTACCTTTGGATACCAAGATAATTCTTGCCCAATCACTGCTCCTACCTATTCTTGATTATGCGGATGTTGTGTTCCTGGACGTTACTGAGGAGCTGCTTAATAAGCTGGAGCGTCTTCAGAATTTGTGCATCCGTTTCATCTACGGGCTGCGCAAATTCGATCACGTCTCTGAATTTCGCTCTAGGCTAAAGTGGCTCCCCATACGTCGCCGTCATGATTTGCATGTCCTGTCTTTTCTTTATTATGTTCTCTTTTGCCCTCTCTCTCCTTCCTATCTTTGTGACCGCTTTGAATTTCTAGTCCCACGCGGTGTTCCTTGTAGATCAATTAAGTCCCTTCTCCTCAAAACTCAGCCGCACTTCTCTAGACGCTATGCAGATTCGTTCACTATTAAATCAACCATGTTGTGGAACTCTCTGCCGCACTCAATTCAAGCTTGTCCTTCGCTTACCATATTCAAGTCGAAGTTGAAAGAGTACTATCTCTCAATGCAACATTAGAAAATTGCGCCATGATATTTAGATTTGTATGTATCTATAACTCATAAATTCTTATTTATTTATTATAAGTAAGTTTAAATTATAATATTACAAGTTATGTAAGTATTTTATATAAGTAAGTTTATTATTTGTGTAAGTACATATTTTTAAGTATTTATTTCTCATTATTAGGTATTATTTAAGTAGCATGACTTTCAATCGTCATTCTCTTTTATCTCATGTATGTACACATCTATCCATAGCTATCTATAAATAAAGTCTCTCTGTCTCCCAAGGTTTGCTGTAAGAAAACTCTTTTAGGGTTAAGCTCGCCTTTGTACATCACCTTTTTAATCAATGTTTGTAATTCTATCTTTTTGTGTGCAATAAAGAATTTAAGAATTTAAGAACATTATTGGGTGGAGAGTGGAACCACAGAGAAATTAATACTACGTTTTAAGAGACGGCACTTCCATAGACGAGGTGGAGCTCAAACTGTATGGATACTAATACCAACCAAATTCGAATGAGACAACTCTGCCAACATAACAATTCGATTCGTTATTGACAGCCATAGTGATGTACTGACTCACTTGTCTATCGATATCGATAAAATAGTGTTGTACCTACTTACGTTATCGATAACCTGCTTTAGGTAGGTATATAAATATGTAAATTGCCAAGGTAGGTATGATAAATATGTCACACAGATTCACTATATTCAAATTAAGTAGGTACTTGATACATAATAATAATATCCATCTTTCGTAGACAATCTGTGTGACATAGTTAGGGGAGGTGGGGGCATAACCACATATGGGGGCACAACCGTTTTCTATCATTTCGGGTGTTTTTTTGTTGAATAGCAAAATTTTTTTCGTATTGGTCACACCCTATCAATGGCCGCTCTCTTCTATGTTTGTGTCAGTGTCGCTGGTTGTGAGAAGAAAAAGTTATGTGCATTTTTGTTAAATTTGGTGAGTTTTTTATAATTACGTTACAATTTTAAAAATGTGATAGGTACACCGATTATTCGTTTTATGATTGAGTAATTTACTAAACTTGCGAGCTCTTTATTTGTGCTTTATTAACATGGTTTGTTCGTTACCTACCCTCAAAATACCAGACACAGCGAATGTCAATTTACAAAATCAGTACCTGGGGCAAAACCACATAGGGGCACAACCGCATAGGGTTCGGGTATGAAAAAATTAAAGTGGAAGAAAACACAAGCAGTGAATAAATCGATCAAGAAAGCTAAACGCAACAGTGAAGATGAATATACAGATGATGCAGATAAAGATAATGAATTCATATTTTGCTCGGAGATATACTCTAAATCTAAGTCAACAGTTGGATTAAATATACAAAGTGTCCTAGTTGGGCTCAAGATGCTTGTGCAGGCGTAGATGAAGAAGATGATCTCGATGATGTCTGTGATTTTTGCCAATAATGGCTAAAATCAGTTTTTCCCCCTTTGGAAATTGCTGGGTCGGTTGTGCCCCACTGTAGGGGCAAAACCGTTTTTTTATATTAATGCAATTTTTAGGTTATTACCACTTTTTATGATGATTTTGTGCGTGAAAAGTAATTCAAATGTGTGAAGAAATAGTACTATTACTTAATAAAGCCGTGAAAATTGCTAAATTGCTTTAATTTCTTTATATTTTAATTGACTGATTGTTATTGGTGCGGTTTTGCCCCCATCTCCCATATTTTATAATAAATAACAAATTGAACATTAAACTTGTCTTTATTTTCTTGTGCTCTTTTAATTTTACCTGAAACATAATTTTAAGGTTTTATAAAATCACCACTAACAAGTTTACATGGTTTTCGTACAAGCAATTTACATAGACAGTTTAAGTATTTAATAGATAAATTGTATGAAGTATCTAAGTTCGTATGAGCTAGTGGCCAACTCCAGTGACGGAGTTTTTAGGCCTCCATCATGCCCTCCGAAGCATGGAAGCGCTCAGCTCGCAATGCCACTTGGTGACATCGATCAATCAAGCTGCGCTACGAGCGCTTCTACCTGAATAGTTATTAAATTACTACTATACCTAATGTACTAGGTATAATGGACCTACTACCACGTAGGTACACGTTCACAGATATACAATGAGCCTCGGATTTAAACCATTTCATAATGCAGACAAAACTCAGATGCAAGCAATGACCTTTTCAAAAAGGGCTCTTTTTAGTTTCATCTAAGGATGCAAGGTAGGTACTCAATGGGCAATGTGCAACTGGTGTACCTAAAACTTCTTCTATGCCCAATGTTTTGCCTAGGTACATCTGAAAAATAAAGGTTTATTTAGCTAAGTATTTGATTTTCAAAACCGTACCTACTTCACAATTTTATTTTAAAACTCGCTGGATTCCACTGTTGGAAAGAGGGAAGGGATTAGGGGAGTCCTCTTCCGAGCAATGGGATTATTAGGAAAAGAATTAACTTACCGATCAGGGTTTAGAGGAAAACTTGTAAGAAGCAACGCAGCGTGTCCGTTTTAGGCAGATTTCGTTTACCACAAATGGCACACTTCCTGTAACGCCGACTTTCCATCGCAGAGCTTTCATGCTTTCCATGTTACAGAATATTTAGTAATACTTGTAATTAAAATTCGCGAAAATTAAAACTCAATCAAATCCAAACGGATGAAAATGTCAAGATTCGCCATTTTATTTCTTCGTTGCGTTGCGCCAAGATGCCAATTTGTTCAAAAAATATTCATGTTCCGTAAGTTGGTATCACTCTCCATACATTTCACGAAGAAATTCTTATTCCAATGTAGACTTTAAACGCCGACAAATAAAGCATTATTTGGAGTGATTATGGTTACTGTTCATATCGTTTCAAGGCAGTGTCGACCCACTGAGTGGAACCGTCATTTTCTGAGTCTACAATCCTTTGTACATGCACAATAAAAGGACCATTATCCGTAGCCTCATACTGAGTTCTAGCCACAGATGCCGGTGGAGATGGATTTGGAGGTGGAGGTGGAGGAGCTGTAGGTGGAGGTGTAGGTGGTTCAGGTGTGACTGGTTCTGCTGGGACGGTATTGGGTAAGGGAGGACAAGTAAGGGTATTATCGGACGAAGCAGGTGATTCGTCGTCGCAATGACATCCTTTGGAATCATTTGTACCATGTCTCTTTCGCTTATTACAATTTTTGCACACTTTATGCAATCGAGTTCTCTTGCGTTTTTTAGAAACTGATGTATCGGTGTCCATAGCGGACTCGTTCGATAATCTTTCAAAACTGTTTGTTATTGTTACATTGCAACCGACCGGAGGGACTGGGTCCCCCGGGTCGGGAGGATCCTCCTCCATTGAGGAGGAAAAATTAAAAGACTTACCAAATCCTTATGTACACGAATAAATACACTACTACTACACTAAATAAGATAAAAGTTAATAAAATAGATAGAAAATAATGTTAATTCTCCTGATCTTTCACCAGAAAATTTAAATTTAAAATTTGCTAAAGAAAAAACGCGGCTTCCCTCTTCGAGTTTCCCGCCTTTTTTTCCTTAACTTACGTTACTTTGACTTGCGCTTGACTTGAGCGCATGACTTTTATTACGATGAAATAGCAACAACCAACAACAACAACAGTCAAATTAAATTAATTGATTCATTTTCTTTTCATTTGAGAGTCTGTTGCACTTGCATTTTGAGCAAGGAAAGGAATTTTAATATGTAATAGTACCTATATTAATTCCTCGATTTTGAGTGAGTCAATTCAATGCAATTTTTTTCAAGAATACAATACAAGAAAATGTTTCCTCCTTTCTGCCGAGTGTGTCTGTCTGGCCACATCAAAATGGATCCTATGGAAACTACAGGGCTTCAAGAAATGTATGAAAAATTCTCTAATAACAAGGTACTCATCCGATGCTCATGAATGTTATAAGTTTCTTTCGTGAAAATGACGCGTTTTTTAGAATATTTCGTAGGTAACTCAGATAAAATACCACCTATAAGCCGGAGTGCCTTTACCAACTCTGCCTCGGAATCCATATTCGTCAGATTAAAAATCTTGATAAGACTTAATTTTCAATGAAATAACCTAAGTGTGGTTTAACACTATTAAAATAACTTCACGAATGCCTACTAGATCCATTGTGAGAAGTGTAGGTACTTACTTAACTGTACCTATTTAATTTCAAAACCATTTCAGCTTCAGACAGAAGACGGAAGGCCGACGACAATATGCTACATGTGCCGTTCTCTGTTGCTAAAATGTCATCAATTCTATGAAACATCTCAAAAAGCCGAAAAGCTGCTAACAGACCTAGTAAACAATGCCTGGCAGGTATACTATTAGTTATAATCTAATACTAGCAGCGCCCTCGCGGCGTTGTGGTGATGATGATAGTGAGAAAAAGAGACCTTCCTCGAGAGTTGATCAAATGCAGAAATATTTTTTCACCTCAGCAGCTCGAAATGGTATCCTTTGCTGCGAGAAACCAGTGTGCAAAATCGCATTTTGCACACTGGTTTCAGTGAGGAAGTGATTTGAAATTCGAATGTCGTAGATTGATACGCGATAGTGCATGGCGGTCAATCGCTAGCCTAGCTATGAAAAAAAAAAAAATAACGCACCTTTAAAAATAAAATAGCGGGAATTTGTTTCTGTTACGCTAGTTATTTGTTGAAAATTCATAAAACAAAAAAGATGAGTGAAACCAGTGCGAATACACTAATTTATCTCTAGAGAGAAGAGTTGAGACAAAAAGTGATTGTGAATTGTGATGAACAAAGTTCCCTTCCTGGGAAGCTCGTAGGTAAGTTCTGAACAAAACAGAAACTTTTAATTTACAAAATTACAATAATTGTTATTTGTTCTTTTAATTTCTAAAAAAATGCGTAATTTTTAAATAGATATAAATGAATACCTATTATGGATTAGTTGCTTCATTATGTACAAAGTTGTAGGTACCTATCTTTTATTTGTAGGTAGTAATGTTCTCGCTGCTGAGATGAAAAATTTTGTGTGCAACACGAGACCAAAGTTTTTTACATCTCGTGCCTTTGAATTCCTCGCTAAACTCGGGATTCTAACATCAACTTTGCTCTCTTGTTGCACAAATAACTATTGTACAACAAGAGGGCAAAGTTGATGTTTACATCGAGTGCTGATTTTGAATCCCGAGCGAACGAGGGATTCTAAGAATTGAATCACGAGCGTAGCGAGTGATTCTACGTTAGAATCCCGAGTCTAGCGAGGAATTCAAAGGCACAAGATGTGAAAAACTTTGGTCTCGTGTAGCACACAAAATTTTTCACCTCAGCAGCGAGAACATTAACCTACAAATAAAAGATACAACTTTGTACATAATGAAGCAACTAATCCATAATAGGTATTCATTTAAATCTATTTAAAAATAACGCATTTTTCTCAGAAATTAAACGAACATTATTGTAGTTTTGTAAATTAAAAGTTTCTGTTTTGTTCAGAACTTACCTACGTGCTTCTCAGGAAGGGAACTTTGTTCATCACAATCACTTTTTGTCTGAACTCTTCTCTCTGGAGATAAATTAGTGTATTCGCCACTGGTTTCACCCATCGTTATTGTTTTATGAATTTTCAACAAATAACTAGCGTAACAGAAACAAATTCCCGCTATTTTATTTTTAAAAGGTGCGTTATTTGTTTTTTTTTTTTCATAGACAGGCTAGCGATTGACCGCCATGGACTACCACGTGTCAATCGACGACATTCGAATTTCAAATCACTTTTCCTCACTGAAACCAGTGTGCAAAATGCGATTTTGCACACTGGTTTCTCGCAGCAAAGGATGCCATTTCGAGCTGCTGAGGTGAAAATAACTATTTCAAATCTGACTTGTAGTTCCTGGGATTAGTAAGGTTATAGGCTACTTTTCATCATCATGGTCATCACCATACCATCACTAGGAGGCCAACGCCGCGAGGGCACTGCTAGTTTATGGGTAAATATCTATTCTGTCACAATGTTCTTGTATAATTTTTTGAATTTTTTATATTTCTCTTTTTTAACTGTTTCGATAAATTTTCAGCTGTCGAAAAAACTGAATATTATCTTCAATCAAGGATTGAGCCATCATTTATCGATATCAACCACTTTGGTGTCTTTTAATGATACAGATTTGAAATCTTCTGATAAATGCAAGTATGAAGTGTCTCCTAAGGAAGAGTTTGATGAGTTTCAGTATATAGATGATTTAGAGAGTGTAAGCATCGAATTTACTAAAAGCATCGCCAATACCGTACATGACGATGTTAGCAAATCATCGGAAGTCATCGAGAGTAAAAAAGAAAAAGAAAATAAAGAGAAAGTGTACACATGTGACACATGCAGCGAAACATTTAGTAAGAGATCTCATATAGAAAAGCACATTAAGATTGTCCACAACATGCAATATGCTTGCAAAAGATGTCACTGTACATTCACTACAAGATCCGATTTAAAAGAACATAATTCAAAAATCCACCCAAAAGAGGCTAATTCCACAAAAAAAAATCCTATTAAACATAAGCCATATGAGTGCAAAATATGTAATAAAACACTCAGCTCTAAGCTACGGTTTAAGAAACATATGAAACTGCACTCAAAACCTAAACCTAGATGCATAGAATGTGACAGGATTTTTCTTAGTAATTTTGCTTTAAAAGATCATAATATTAGAATTCATAGTGGATTAAAGCCTTTTGCGTGCAGTCAATGCGACAAGAAATTCTCTGTCAAACAGAACTTAACAAGGCACATGGAGAATCATAGTGGAAAATCTCATTTATGTGACACTTGTGGCAAGGCTTTCTTACAAAAAAAAGTACTGCGGGAACACGTCAAGTCGCACAATGCAGTAAAATCCAAAATATGCAACATTTGCAGCAAAGCATTCCGAAGAGCAGATCATCTTAAATCACACATGATAAGTCACTCAGACTTAAAACCTTACTCATGCAGCCAATGCGCCAAATCCTTTGTTTCAAATCGAACCTTAAGGGTCCATATGAGAACGCACACTGCAGAAAAACCGTTTGTCTGTGTACCATGCAACAAAGCATTCACTGAAAATGGCTCTCTGAGACGACACAACATCCGTGTACACTCCGGAGTTAAGCCACATGTCTGTGACAGCTGTCAGATGGCCTTCCCAGCAATGTCTATCTTAAGAATACATATGCGAACACACACTGGGGAAAAACCATATGTATGCGATGTGTGTAATCGAGCTTTCTCAGTTAAACCTAGCTTAAAGAGGCATTTACAAATCATGCACAGTGGTTTAAAGCCATATGCATGTGGTGTGTGTGATGTTACATTCTTCAACAAATCAAGCCGTGAGAGGCATGTTAGAAAATGCCATGAAGCTAAACCATGTCTTGTCTACAGTCTTTATGATTAGTGTCTAAGTGGCATAGGTACCTACATGCTTGGATTGTGGTTATCGGAAAAGCAGAAAATAAATCAATAAACAAATACAGCAATATTTTTACTTACAAACTTTTATTAAACTTCAGACGACGCCGCCGCGCGCTGGCTCCCGCGCAACCTGGCACGGCGTTCGCCCTCGCAATAAACCGGGCTGTGTTAAAAGATTTAACACAGTCCGGTTTAACTTAAAACCGCCTCGTAGGCACACGCCCAAAAAGTCAGAAATCGCAAAAAACATTCGACTACTTACCTACAAGATACCTACCTACATTTGAAAATGAAAAATCGTATCAAAATTTTCAATTCCGACGGGATTCGAACCCGCAATTCCAAATAACACTATAAAAAAATAATAATTATGCATAAGTAGGTACCTGCATTTCGTTCGAAATCATTGTGTTATTAATAATAACTGTTATCATTTGTCGAAATATCTTCAAAAGTAAGGGTAAGTAAGTAGGTAATCTAAGTTTTCCACCGGTTTTCCCTAGTATGGGTAAGAAGGTAGCTGCCTAGCTGCCCTTACTGCTCCGTCTCTAAAATACATTTTAGCAATTTCTGACTTTTCTAGTAGGTAGGTAGGTACGGTGCATGGAATACGATAATATTTCTGTGGTACCTACGGTGGGTAATTATTTTTTAACCTCAGCTGCTCGAAATGGAATCTTTTGCTGCGAGAAACCAGTGTGCAAAATCGCATTTTGCACACTCGTTTCAGTGAGTAAAAGTGATTTGGAATTCGAATGTCGTCACCGGAAGTATCAATTAACGTAGGGGACATTTTGTCGAAAATGAGTTAATTATGCAGTTCGATCAAAAATTTTGCGCTCTATCGACTGGCATACTCAGAATTTTGATATCTTAAAAAATAACGACAGAATTTCTTTTTCTCTAGTACAAAGTACGTCCCTTACGTTAAAATTACCCATGACATTTATTTTTTCACTTGTTACTTACCTACTGTTTTAGGGCCTTACTTATGAAAGCCTCTCAACGCTGAAACACTGTTTAACTAACATTTTTGTGACTTTTCGTACTTATGAATCCGTTTCGATGCTGAGAGGCGACCATTGTGACATTTCCCTGCTTCTCTCCTTCCATGCAAGAATTCAAACAAGAATCGTGAACGGCACATGGGCACACACGGGCTCGGAGTATGCAATGAGAATGGAGAGCGATTTATAGAGTTCTGTCAAAACCAAGATCTTACCATCGGTGGAACTTTATTTATCCATGGGGACCATCACAAGTATACTTGGACATCACCCGATAGCAACACCAGGAACCAGATTGATCACCTTGCTATTAGTTCGAAATGGCGCTCCTCGTTGCTTGATGTGCGCAATCGTAGAGGCGCTGATATTGATAGCGACCATCACCTGGTCGTCGCTGAAGTGCGTCTCAAATTTGCAGTAGCACGACCAGCTGGCGGACCTGGTAAAATTGGGAGACGATTTGACGTCTGTAAGCTACGTGACCCAGCAACCTACGACAAGTTCAAACTAGAACTACGCAATCGTTTCGCCACACTCGAAGAAACTAACGACTCTATTAACGAGGAGTGGAAACAGATCAAAGTGGCGTACACAGAGGCCAGCTCCATCGTTTTGGGACACAGAACGCATACGCGCGACGACTGGATCTCGCAATCTACCTGGGACCTTATTAGTAGAAGAAGAGAGCTTCATTTGAAACTGCTAGAAACGCATGACGAAGATGAAAGAGCCAACCTTAAGCAGCAATACCGCCAGATTCGCAAAAAAATATATCGCAGCACGCGCACGGACAGAAGGATATGGGCTGACGGTATTGCTGAGCATGCCCAATCCGCTGCTAATACTGGCAATTTAAGGGAGCTATACAAAGCTACAAAAACGCTGGCGGGAAACAAAGGTTTTAAAAAGAAGCCTCTGAAGTCGAAGGAGGGACAGTTCATTGTGACATCGGAAGGGCAACTTCAACGCTGGCGTGAACACTTTACAGAGGTCTTTCGAAGCTCGGCAGCGACGGCTCCGGCTAATGTGCAAGTCACTTCATTACCACCTCGGCTCCTTGACATCAACACTGCTCCACCCACACATGACGAAGTAGCCAAAGCTATCCTTACTTTGAAGAGTGGCAAGGCACCAGGGCTCGACCTTATATCTGCGGAAATGCTAAAAGCTGACCTACCCTCCGCTGTCGCAACTCTGACGCCGCTACTTGAAAAAATATGGACTACAGAAGAGCTACCTGCGGACTGGAGTAAAGGACTATTAATAACTGTGCCAAAAAAGGTGACCTTAGTCAGTGTAGCAATTGGAGAGGCATCACTTTGCTTTCGATCCCTTCTAAGGTTTTCTGCAAGATTATTTTGGATAGGCTGTCGAAGGCCGTAGAACCTCTTCTACGCAACGAGCAGGCAGGCTTCCGCCCGAACCGCTCGTGCACCGACCAGATCAACACTCTACGTATCATACTTGAACAAGCATCAGAATGGCAGAGGGAGTTATATCTCACTTTCGTCGACTTCGAAAAGGCTTTTGATACGTTGAGATGGTCTAGCTTATGGTCGCGCTTGCTTTCCATTGGTGTCCCGCCGAAAATAGTAGACCTTATCAAAGCCATCTACAAGAACTATTCTTGTAAAGTGACGCATGATGGACTCATTTCTGAAGACATTGACGTGCACGCTGGAGTACGGCAAGGATGCCTTCTGTCGCCTTTGCTTTTTCTAATCGCCCTAGACGGGATTATGCTTCGCATATATGAAAACGGCCGCCGCGGAATAGAGTGGGGAATCTCCAATGTCTTAGAAGACTTGGATTATGCCGATGACCTATGTCTGCTAAGTCATACACGAGCCGACATGCAAGCTAAGCTCGATGATCTAAGGGTAGAGGCTGCAAACATTGGGCTGAAAATCAATACCCGGAAGACCCAAGAGATAAGATCTGGAGTGATGACCTCAACACCTTTGCTGATCGGCACAGAGGTTGTGGAACGAGTCCACAAGTTTACATATCTCGGTAGCGTCGTGTCAGAAGCCGGAGGAACTGAAGAGGACATCGCTTCAAGGATAGCCAAGGCTCGAGCTACTTTCGCGCAGCTGCGACCAGTGTGGCAGTCACGGAAATTGACTCGTAGAGTCAAGCTCAGAATTTTCGGGTCCAACGTCAAGTCCGTGCTGCTATACGGCTGCGAAACGTGGAAAGTAACCAAAAACATCTCGCATAAGCTCCAGGTTTTTGTTAACCGGTGTCTTCGCCGTATTCTCTCGATTTACTGGCCAGAGAAAATCTCTAATGAAGACCTGTATGAGCGCTGCCACGAAACCCCGATCGACCAGCAGATCAAGCGCCGCAAGTGGAACTGGATTGGCCACACGCTCCGAAGGTGTCCCGACCATATACCTAAACAGGCTTTGGATTGGAATCCCCAAGGAAAGCGAAAACGTGGCCGTCCCAAACAAACCTGGCGGCGCACGGTGCTAGACGAGGCGAAGCAGATCGGGAAGTCTTGGAGTGAAATCAAGCGCGAAGCTCAAGACAGAACGAGATGGAGAGTCACTGTGGACGCCCTCTGCCCCATCGAGGGGACATAGGAACTTAAGTCTCCTTCCATGCTTCTCTGCTTCGCTTTATACATGCTTCTGTGCATTTATGCTTGAAGCAATACGAAGTTTGCCGGGTCAGCTAGTTTAAAAATAAAATAGCGGGAATTTGTTTCTGTTACGCTAGTTATTTGTTGAAAATTCATAAAACAATGAAGATGAGTAAAACCAGTGTATGTATGTATGGGGACTCCCTTTTCCGCAATTAGACTCAAAGGTGGTCCTTTTTGCGTGGGGGTGACCTGGCTCACTAAATGTGGAGCCAGCCTAGCTCCTCCCAGAAGCGCAGAAGATTCCTGGGGTCTTCGCAGGCGTCGAGGAGCGACCTCGGATTGTTGAGGATTTGCTGCCGTTGTGCTGCTACGCCCACGCTTTCCAGGACTACGTGGGCTGCTGATTCTTCTTCGGTTAGACATCCCCTGCAGAGCGGGCTGTCCGTGACGCCGATGTTGTAGAGATGTTTGTTGAGGGGACTGTGTCCTGTCAGTGTCCCTACGATTATTCTGAGGTCTTTCCTTTGTAGGTTCAGCAGACGACATGTCAGTCTTGATGTGGCAGCTGGTATCGCTGCTCTGGACTGTCTGCAGTCCGTCGTCCGTGTCCATCGTTCGTTGTGGAGGTTTTGGGTGTGTTGCCGTATCCAGGTGCGTAGCTGGAAGAAGGGCAGGGGCAGAAATGGAGCTGGGCCTTCCATTTGTGTTCCTGATCCCCTTCTGGCTAGCTCGTCTGCGGCATCGTTGCCCAGTGATCCGCTATGTCCCTTAATCCATTGTAGAGTTACACTGTTCTTTGTGGCAATGCTCTCAAGGGCAAGGTGGCATTCATAAATGAGCTTGGAGTGAGTGAGAGTGAAACCAGTGGCGAATAGGTACACTAATTATCTCCAGAGAGGAGACTGAGAGTTGAGACAAAAAGTGATTGAGATTGAACAAAGTTCCCTTCCTGAGAAGCACCTAAGGATTCACGTATCAAACGTTTTATGGATTTCGAAATTCGGTGTATCGTTTTTCGAAAGATTGGTAGGTTACCAATATTTTATTAGGTATTTAGGTATTTAGTTTATAAATTCCAACTTTGATCGTTGCTATTTCATTGTTATTAGGTCAAGCGCACAGAAGCGGAGGTCAAGCGCTATGAAATAATGAAATACATTTGACACTGATTTATTGCACAAACCGTAGAAGCAAAGAGTAAAGTAATAAATGGTGCGAAGCCAAAATGAAGAAAAAAAAAATATGCGCGATGAAATAGCAACAACGTCAAATCAACTAATAAAAATCGACTGTAAATAGCTCTTGCTTGAATATTGATTTATTATATATTACTGTTTTGATTAGGTTTCGTTTTTCTTTTTCTTATATTAGTTATGAAATGAATTACCTACTTACGATAAGTTTAAGAACTCCTTGAAGAAATGTTTCCTTCTGTCTGCCGAGTGTGTTTGTCCAGCCACAATAAAATGGATAGTATGGAGACTACAGGGCTTCTAGAAATATATGAAAAATTCACTGATAACAAGGTACCTACTCATCCTGTGTTGCTGTTTTGTATTTCTTCCGTGAAAATGACGCGTTTGAGTAAATTTTTAACTTCATTATCGATGGAGTGAACGAAGTGAGCAAAGATCTCAGTGGCAAGTTAGGCGATTTTGCTTTCTATGTTTGTATGTTTCACTTTTATGTTCTCGCATAACTATCGAACCGTTAATCCAACCTGCATGAAACTTGGTAGGTCATTAAGTTGCGCTATGGAAATCTGCTGGGGAGCATAATAAACATAATCAATGAAGGGGTTGTAAAGATATTGGGTTCTCAAGGGGTAAAAAAGATAAAAGTTATACAAATATATTGAGTGGGGTGTAATAGTGAAAGGACTTAATTTGTACATTCCAAAATGGCTTTTAATTTTACTCTAAAATTTATAGTTTTTGAAATACAACGAAACAAAAAAATTGATCAACTGCTCAAACCCGAGCTCCGGTTTGTTCATGTATCAATGTCTTCGTAGATCAGGTTAACGGGTGGGTATTAGAAAGAGTGGCATTGTTGTGATTAGGTTTGCAATGATTGATATTTTTTATTGATAAAGAATGAAAATAATTGTCCGGAAACCTAAAACTAAACTAGGTACTGTACCTACCTAATTGAAAATAAAAAAATAGGCAAGACTTAATGTATTGCATGCATGCCTGGAATCTTTACCTACCATGCTGAACTAGCGCATTAGACATCATTGTGTAGCGAACTCAGCAGAAGTAGCACTTAAACGTATAGGGGTAATCAGAAACAAGTCCAAAAAGCGCGAGATCTCAGTTCAAGGCGAACTACTAGATATCCTTACTTACACATACCTACCTGTATTTTAAATACTATTTCAGCTTCAAACAGAAGATGGAAGGCCGACAACAATATGCTACATCTGCCGCTATCAGTTGTTTAAATGGCATCGATTCTACGAAATGTCTCAAAGAGCCGAAAAGCTGCTAACAGACCTAATTAACAATGACTGGCAGGTACTGATGTTATATTTTATCTTAAACTTTCTGCGCTCTCGCGGCCTTACCCGCGTGTTGATGATGATGATTAAAAGAACCCTCTAACCTTCCTCAATAATTAAGCTATCAAATGCTGAAATAATTTTTCAAATCAGACCAGTAGTTCCAGAGATTTGTGCATTCATAGAAACAAACTCTTCTACTTTATGATAGAAATTGGTATAATAATTCAATGTATCAGATTATTATTTTGCTTATTGAAATAAAGTGCTGATAAAAAGCTTTCTAATAAAGCGCAACAGGCTTGTAATTGTAACCTGTCTCAATATGGAATGCTAACTTCTGCAAATGAGCATGAACCAAATCATGTTTCGGTTTTTGTTTGTAGGTATTATATTTCTCTTTTAACTGTTCCTGTTAATTTTCAGGTGTCGGAAAAGACAGCTATTATGCTTAATCAAGGATTGAACCATCATTTATCGATATCAACCACAAATTTGGTATCTTTTAATGATACAGATTTGGTATCTTCAAATGAATGTAACTACGTTTCTCCTAAGGAAGAGTTTGACGCATTTGAGTTTCCACACAATGATGATATTGAGAGAGTAAACATAGATTATACTGAATGCATGGCCAAAAGCATACATGAAGATGTTTGCAAATCATCTAAAGTCATTAAAAGTAGTAAAGAAAAAGAAAATAAAAAGAAAGTGTACACATGTGACACATGCAGCGAAACATTTAGTAAAAAATCTCATATAAAAAAGCACATTAAGATTGTCCACAACATGCAATATGCTTGCAAAAGATGTCACTGTACATTCACTGCCAGCTCCGATTTAATAGAACATAATTCAAAAATCCACCCGAAAGAGCATTATTACACCTGTATCCAATGCTATGATATATTTTCTACAAAACACGATTTAAAATTCCATATGGAAACTCATATAACACGGCCTTGCAACTGCCATTGTGGAAAAGCATTTCCCAACAACATTGATCTAACAAAACATATTGAAACCCATACGTATACTAGACATAAGCCACATGAGTGCAAAATATGTAATAAAACATTCATCTCTAAGCTATGGCTTAAGAAACATATAAAACAGCACACAGATACGAAACCCAGATGCATAGAATGCGACCGGAATTTCCCGAACGAGAAGGCTTTAAAAGGGCATAGTATTAGAGTTCATAGTGGATTAAAGCCTTTTGCGTGCAGTCAATGCGACAAGAAATTCTCTAACAAACAGTATCTAAGGAGGCACATGGAGATGCATAATGGAAAATCTTATATTTGTGACTCTTGTGGCATGGCTTTCTCACAAAGAAAGGGACTGAGGCAACATAGAATGACGCACAACGCTGTAAAATCAAAAATATGCAACATTTGCAGCAAAGCATTCCTAACGGGATCACATCTTAAATCACACATGAAAACTCATACAGGCATAAAACCCTACTCATGCAGTCGATGCACCAAATCCTTCATCACAAATCGAAGCTTAAAGGTCCATATGAGAACGCACACTGGAGAGAAACCCTTCGTCTGTGTACCATGCAACAGAGCATTCGCTCAAAAATACAATCTGCAACAACACAACATCCGTATACACTCTGGAGTTAAGCCACATGTCTGTGACAGCTGTCAGATGGCCTTCCCAACAATGTCTACCTTAAGAATACATATCCGAACACACACTGGGGAGAAACCATATGTGTGTGATGTGTGTAATCGAGCTTTCTCAGTTAATGGGAGCTTGAAAAAGCATTTTCAAAAGGTGCATAGTGGTTTAAAACCGTTCGCATGTGGTGTGTGTGATGTTACATTCTCTAACAAATCGGGGCTTAAGGAACATGCGAGAAAATACCATGAAGCTAAACCATGTCTACAATCTGTATGATTATTGTCTATGTGGCATACATGTTTGGATTGGTGGTAATCGGAAAAGTAGAAAATAAATCAATGAACTATACCTACCAACAACAATATTTTTACAATCTTTTATTTAATTTTACCATATAATTATGACGTCACACTTTATATTATTGATATTTATTTGTTTGCTATTAAGTTGAAATTATGAGTAGGTCAGGTATAAGGTCTTTGGAGTAGGTATTTAAGTAGGTAATTTTTATTTCCAAGTGACTTTTCGTCGATTGTTTTTTAATTTATGCGATTGTTTTCTGTATTTTCCGAAACGCATTATTTTTCTGAAAGTACTGTGTAGGTAAGTACCTACTTTACAAGAAATTGCATTTCTTTATTAAAAACTTTTTTCTGCTTGATTTGATCTGTTCTGAAGATAGTCATAGATGCCATTATCAACTTTTAGGTGACATTTTATTTCACGCTACTCCTAAAATGAGGTAAAATCAAGGGTAAAATAAATCTAAAATAAGAAAAATTGAAATGGGCAATGTTTAGTGTAGGTAAGTAAATTTTACTAACTTCAGTATCCGTTGAGGTGCCCCGCCCCCCGGACCGATTGCCTGCCTAGTCTAACCAACGCCCGCGAAACAACTGTTGATAGCGGTTTAGCTTTTTTTGCCAGTGATTTTATTCCTGGACTAAACCTGTTTGTGGTATCATTGGAATCGGAATTTAACAAGCTTATTAACTACTTACTTACCTGCTCAAGGGGATTACATTGTCACCACCAAATAAATTGTTTATTCCATTCCGTAAACATGTTTGGCACCTTGCAAAATAAAAACTCACAATTGTTCAAAATTGATAGCAAATATCTGCGTCAACATGGTGCACACACTTAGTACACTACACACCTTTATTATTTAACACAAAACATATACACATCGACATTAAAGTAATTATCTAATTCGCGTTTGCAAAAGGCCAAAACACGCCATTTTGTTCCGCGCGCCAGGAGCGGGAGTGCGCTCACGGCAAATAAAAATTCAATACTGGTTCATTTCTCATCCTATAGTCTGGTTTGAAGTCTTTCTGATTGGTATAAATATGTAGTTAGCAAACAATACGAACAAAACAAACCTCCTTCACATCACTACTACACACCAATCACAATAGCCGACCTTCAAACAAAATTCACCCGCAATATTCAAAATGTTGATCAAATTCAAATTTTTTACTATAAAACGGGGTTTTAATGGTTCAGTAATTATCCTAAATACCTGTCAGATTTAATTAATGCCAAACATGTATAGGTCATCGCTGAAAATCTTATTTGAACCTTCTTTCAAAAATAAAGTTTGAAAACGTATTTTCTCTTCCGGTATTTTGACACATTGTAGAAATATTATAAATTATCTATGACTTTTAGCATGAACAACAGTGGGAGAATAATGTTACCAACAAATAAAGACACTCCCGACGAATGGGGAAGCCCTAACACCATAGAAATCGTGATTTTAGTGGCCGCGCGACCCCTCAGGTGCCCTGGGCCATTGTAGTGGCCTAAGGCGATCGGGCGGGTATAAACCCTATTTCGTTTTTACTAAGTGCGGCGGTAGGTACCTAACAGATTCGTGTTTAACCCTTTACCAGGCCTCGGACAAATCCTATAGTAATAGTGATTTTTTAATAGATTTCTATGAGTAATAACGTTTAGTTTGAGATTTCATCAATTATATTTAGAAAATTAGCTGAAAACCTAAAAAAACATATGTGGGAAAACATAATCCCATTGCTTGTCCAGACGACTGTCTTTTATATCTATATATATATATTCAATGACAAGTCTGCCCACAATTTATATTTAATTTTCCATAAAGCAAAACGTAGGTAAGTAATATCTTCTTAACTTTTAATGTAAAATAACCGTAAGCAAACCAAAAAAGAAAACCCGCTGCAAAAAGTTAGTATAAAATAAAGATTTCAATTTACCGGGCAATGCACATATAACTCCCACAATAATTCTAGGCTTCACAGGCTAAGGTAAATGGTTTCCCACATGTTTTATTTTGTTATATCATGATTTTTTTCAAATATTTACTTATAATTTATGCACATATCACTAGAAAAACTCTAATTCTACAACATATAAAAAAATCGTACGACTTACCTTTCTCCGTTTCGCCATAATCACTAAAATACTCCGCACTTTTCACAAAAACAACCGTTACACGGACGACCATTGAAAGATTTGGCCGTAAAAGTGACATCACACAATGACAGTGACAACTTTTTGTTGTGGCCCTGGGGAATATTTTATTTGGTCGTTTTTGACAGTTTGTGGTAGATACTTTGCCAAAACCTGGTAATAACATCTTAAAATCAATGTGGGAGACCCTCTATCCATAGCCTGGTTAAGGGTTAAGTAGTATGTGTATTTATGTGCAGATTCTAATAGCTCCTCATTAGGTTTAGCGTCCCCAGACCAAATTAAATAAAGTACCTACCTTTCAATGCAAATAGATAGGCCAGACAGCAAGATATTTTCCATTTTTACCTGGCTGATTTCAAACATAAATAAAATGTGCAAAATAATTTGAAAGCGGCGGGCTTCTCAGTGTTGCCACAGTTTTTACTTATTATTCTACTATAACTTATTAATCTACTAAAAGTAATTATTCTACAAAAAAGCCTAGGCCGATATTTTAATGAAAATAAAGGCCTTCGTAGGGGATTTTTGGACTTTTTGTCCAGAAATCCCCTATCGGTTCTATAGGGAAGTTAAGGGGCTTATCTGGGCAACAGTTCCACAAATCCTCTGTTTTTGGATGATAGCAAACAATTAAACCTATCTTTATTTACAGCCATAAACCTTTGAGAGACAGAGTATTACTACATGGGGAACGCAGTTATGAGACTATTTATGTGTGTATTTGCAGTTCCGATACCATCAACTTTGCAAGATCACTCGAATATCCTATCGCACCGGCGGCCGCTAAGGAACGTTAGTTCTACGACCTTTGTCGGAAAGAGTACCCTTTGCTGGTTGGCTATCATTGGAGTATCTGGCACGCTCATCGCTGTAGCCGTGGTCATTTTAGCGTTTTTGAAAACGGATCAGTTTAAACTAAATTAAAGGTAAGGTACCTAGGTACTTAGAGTTAATTGTTCACTCGTGAACGAAGCTGCATAAAGAAGCAAGTATGTAGGTATTTATGGGGACTCCCTTTTCCGCAATTAGACTCAAAGGTGATCTACTTTGAGTAACTAAACTAAACTACTAGATGTGGAGCCAGCTTAGCTCCTCCCAGAAGCAAAGAAGCAAGTATAATTACAGTACCTACAGTGTGCATTTCATCTCAATCGGTTGAGGATAACTGCTTTTCAAGTCAGTTCCAAGTTTTGACCCAAACAGGTACAAACAAATAACCATGTTATTTCTCATCCCCAGGGTGAAACAAGTATGGAAAAGAATAAGAATCTTAGTCCGAGTCCGTTCGTGCGACGCTCTGCTATTCACGGTGAGAATTCATGTCTAGGGCGGAATTTCAAGATCATATGGATAGTGGGAGCATCTATAATCTGTATTTGTCTTACAACTCTAACTATTGTGCTTATTTTGAGAAAGCAAGGTGTTCTACGCTGAAAGTGTATTTCTGTGTGTTGATTGACAATATACCTAGAGGAAATTGAGTAGGTACCTTTTTTTAGTGAAGTAGTTATGATGTGATATTGTAATGCTGTGAATTTTGTAATTAATAAAATTTAAAACAACACTTACCTACTTTTTTATTTAGATTTTTTTAAAACACTTGTTTAAAATACCCTTTTTCGTTTCTCAATAGAAAGTTTAGCTAGCAACCGAAGAAACAGCAAACTGCCATGATGAGGAACGACGATACTTTATCTATACCGCCATCTATTTAATTAATAATCCAGTCTAACCTGAATTACGAAGACATCAAAAATCCTAAAAAATCAAAAAGTAGCTTACCTATCATCATAGATCATGCTCGTTACGCTCCTCGCTCATCCAAAAATTAATTTTGACTAACCGAAGGGAATATTTATATTATAACTGCTGACACATTCATTATCTTTTTTAATTACCTACAATAATTATAATTTTAAGAATAATTAATTTCTTACTAAATCACCTGAAAAATAATGGTAGAAAATAGTAGAAATTCATTTTATGTTTGCAACTTTATAAGTTCGTTCGAAATTAAAAAAAAAAAAGACAAATGGCCGCTGTTTTCTCCGGCAGGCTGATTACGTATCTCGCGACAGGCGTGCAACAGGCGTAAATTGCGCAATCGTTGCTGTCAAACGTCAATTTCGTATTATCTATCAGCAGTAACAACAGCAACAGCAATCGAGCACTAGGTTTCCCTCTGCTGGACAATCGGTGAACTAAAAAGTGCATTCGATCGCTAGTTTTGCTACAATTTGGTATTACGTAGCACTCTTGACAGCAGTGCGACAGCAGTAGCAAAGCAATTTGAACTGTCAAATAAGCAACAACCCCAGCATCTGTTTTTTAGCGATTGCTTACTGGTTGCTGGTGAAGTTTGAATGAATTTTGTGAAGTGAGAGTGCCTGTGTGAGTCCAAGAAATTAAGAAAAACCCATACACATTACGTGAAACGCTCTGATTTTACTGGGAAACGATAAAAATCTAGGTAAGTTGCAGTTTCTAGCAATTTAGGTACTTAGCTAAAATCATTACGTACTTTGAAATAAATTGTGCTTTGTACCTCTATTTACCTAATAAAATAAACATTAATGTTTGTTGTAGGTAGTTTCAAAGAGAAGTTTCATCTGGCGTCAGTCGGAAAACAACCCACACATCCAACAACTCCATAATGATGGGGAAACTATCTGGCTTTTGGGTAGGTACAAATATTAGCAGGTTATTCCAATTCTGACCAAACATTTGCCAAGCCAATAATTTCTATTCCTAATCTTTATTGTATTTGATTTCTTTGCAGGTGATTCGGGGTATCCTTTAAGGCCTTGGCTTCTGACGCCTATTGTCAATGCTGGCCCTGAGACTCCTGAGGAACATTACACAAATGTCCACTGCAAGGTCACTAGAGATAGGCTTTCTGTACGTGCAGACACCCAAACTGAAAGAAATCAGCAAGAACTACAAAGGGAGAGTCATGTTGAGGACCAGAATGAATCGCAGATGCTGCAAAATGGTCATCGACAAGTTTCTATTATTGTTTAGAGGTTGTGGAATAACAGAACATAGCTCTGTATCGCTATTTTCATGTCTTCTTTATTTTATTAAATACTAGCTTCTGCCCGCGGCTTCAGCCGCTTGGTACCTGAATAAAAAGTTGCCTTTGTGTTAGAAACTATACTATACCCAGGATGTCTAAACTATAAATGAAATGAGCATTGAGAGTAGGCAATTGTAGTTTTATTCTACTCATTATTCCCTACTTAAGCCATAAGCATCGTATTTTAAATGTGATGATTCTTGTCAGTTCGGCTAACTGACTATTTACAACACAGAAGAACTGACAAGAAACTCTGTAGTCATCATTATACTTAGCAATACATGTCATCTGGTGCTTCTTCGAGTACTTTAAATACAGTTTATAGTGGACAAGTAATAAACAAGTTTTTATCATATTTAACATCGTAAGACTATAAGCACGAGTCAGAGGTCGTGAAAGGTTAGTCAGACAAGTCCCTCTGGCTCAGAGGGACTTGCCTGACTACCCTTTTATGGCTGAAGCTACATCTAGGTCAATATTTCCTCTACTACAATGACTCTAAGTTAAACAACACAATATTATAGGGCTATGCAGAGTGCCTATCTTATTGTAAGTAGTTATGTTTATGTTTTATTACTAACTACAAATGTGCTAAAAATAGCGTAAAAGATAGGTACCTACTTATTCTAACTTAATTACCTAATACTATATAGTTGAAAGTTGAAGTCAGCGCCTGTTGGTCGTGCAGATTTATTTTTTTGACAATATGTCAAATAGTTTATGCATCATTTCTGTGTGCTCATGCAGCGCCTGTGCCACAGAAAGAGAGGCCTCCACCTGCAGGCGCGCGGCGTCGGCTTGTGTCCGCGCCGCCTCTGCTGCTATAATAGCGGCATCAGCCATTCACGATCTGTGGTCTCCTTTGACCTCGCTCCCAAGTCAACGCCTTTGGCAAGGCTCGAGTGCGTCATGAGGTGCTGCAGCAACTCTAAATCTAGCTGGCCGGCTGAAACTCGATGTTCCACTGAAATAACAAGAACGTGTTAAAGACAGAAAACAAACAATACTACGCATTATAATGGATTGATACTTAACTTACTTTTAGATCAAAAATCCCAGGGAGTTTACAAAATGGCTGAAAAACTTAGAAATCCACTTGAAAAAGTTGAAAACACTTTATAAAATGATCGAACATCGAAACAAAACAACAACAAACAAAATCAAGAAAGACGCACAGAATAAAAATTTGACCACAGATAAAATTAAAACTGCATTTATTTGTTTCCACCTATTGCTACTCGGTTGCTAGTGGCGCTAGTGTTCACGAGAAAAATGCATCAGCGACAATTTTGCGATAGGCGGGCGACAGGCTTCCGTAATACCGTTTCTAGTGACATTTAGCAACCGATTGCGTAGCGGTCGCTGTTGCTCTGCTGTCGCTGTTGCTACTGCTAATTTTTACGTAATCAGCCTGCGGGTAGCGTCGGTATTTGTTGCGGTGGACTTTTTTACTCGATAATATCGTATGAAACAAACATACGATCACAAAACAACTATAGTGGCATTTAAATTAAACACAAGACTAGGAAACTAAAGTGAAATGTGTTGGTGTTGATTCCTATGTAGTGTTCGTGGCCATTAGCAATGACGCAGTTTTTGCCACCTAATTTGCTAGCTTTGTTCGCGGCGAGGGACCCCGTACCGTACCTACCGCCGGCGGCGAAGCTCCCGCATGAGAAGAAACAAAAAGGATACGATGGTGTTGGCGCTTTTCTCAATCTTTTTGAGGTTAGATTTTGAACCTGTGTAGCCACTGCAATGGTGGATTTTACTCCTCAAATAGGGGCAAGAACGCGAAAAGTTGTAGTACACTGCCTCAAAATTGAGCTTTGAATTTTATTTGTGGAATTTCCTTGGAGATTTTTCCTATACGCTATCTCTGATTATTCTACATAGAAATTATAAAAGTTTTACTTATACTTAATTGTTAACACAGATTCGGAATGAGCTCAACGACCTCATTCCGAATCTGTAACTTATTTGTGATTAAAAACTGACTTACTGTTGTCTTCGATAGCGCGGCAGAATAATGATTGTAAGCTGTGAACCGAGTGTTTGTATTGTAGCTCGCTCAAGTAAATTTACTTTGATAATCGAAAGAGATAGGGATAGATTGTGACCCTGATATAACTCGGAAATTATCTTTTATTTTACCATGTTTTAATAAAGTCACTTTCTTATGTCTGTCGTTCCGAGTGCAATCTTGCAACTCAAATATCGATCACTTCCCGATTAGCTATCCAGCTGAAACTTTCAGGGTAGCTCACAACTCGATGACAATGCATTCTAAATAAAAAAAGACATGGCTTTAAGATCAATTTTTAAACCACTCAGATGCCAGAACGTAGATCTCAACGAGACACAATTGATTTTCTATTGTGTCTGGAATCCCAGCATAGAAGTTCATCAATTTGCTTATTACATTTTTAACCGATGTCTAAAAAGGGAGGTTCTCTATTCTTTGGAATCTTTGTTTTGTGCCTTTTTTATGTATGTTCACAGATTACTCAAAGACGCCTGGACTGATTTGAAAATTTTGTTTGAAAGGGTAATAAGCTGCTAAAAAGGTGTGGTCCCATGGATCTAAATCTTTTAATCCACACATGAACAAGACCCTCCTACCTAAATTCCATGTGTGTCGTAGGCTTAGGGACCTAACTGTGGACCAAATACCTCATCTTCTGTGACTCAAATATGATTTATTATTGTTCAGTTCAATTTCAACACCCTAAAATTCCCTGAGTTTTTTTTTCTACCCTTTACCTTCTGCAATCGGTGTGTAGCCATAATCAAATCTGCAGGACTATTTTGACTCACACTCACACGTAAAGTCGCTAACTAAAATTACTTCCTACAAAAATTGATTTTTTGATGATGATTAGATGGTTGAAAAAAGTGATAGACATTATTGTGTAAAACATTCAAAGTAATTCTGCATTCTATATCTCTAATATTGTTCGTAAAAATTCGGAAGTATTCCGAGTTAGCGACTTCACACGTCAAAATAGCCCTGCTGTTCTTGGTCGGGTTTGTTTCCAGGCGCCGTTCCATTGAGTGGCACCATCGGACAGTTTTCTAAATAAGTTTTCCCCCAGCACCCGTCGGAGACTCCGCCCCCGACGCGCGTGGAGACCCGCGAGGAGCGCCTGGAGCGCCGCCGCCGGGAGCGCGCGGAACAGACCGCCTACAAGCTAGAGCAGGAGATTGCCTTGTGGGACCCTACGACGAACCCGAGAGCTACGGCCGACCCTTTCAAGACCCTGTTCGTGGCTAGAGTTGTGAGTTCAACTTTGACCTTTCTGGCGCAGTGGGTGTAAATAACTATAAAGGCTCAAACACACGCACAGGCTCGCTTAGGCTGGCCCAGCGTGTGTTTGAGCCATAAAATACCCGTGTTTAGCTTGATTGAAAATTCTTTTCTACAACAAATTATTTGAATAGATTTTTTAAACTTTCGCGATCACTATTCATATTGAAAATACATGTACCATGGCTGTTGTAACATAGCCGAAACATCGGGATAATAAATAAGGTAAAATAACGCGATAAAATCCCGTGTCCATATATTTTCAATATGAACTTACATAACAAGTTAAATTTTTGACCTAACTTTTAAAAATACACCTCAAATTTTTTCTTATTGTCATTTTTACTTTCAGAATTATGACACATCGGAATCTAAGCTCAGGAGAGAATTCGAAGGTTATGGGCCTATCAAAAAGGTAAAGAGCATTCCACATATTTATCATCCCGAATGAGGTATGACGTTTGAATCATGCATGTTTGTATTTATTAAAACTCAGCAGGCTAAAAGGCCGTTATAGCAGAATCATAATATGATTCGTATTATGTTTTGTCCTTGTCACGGAGAGAGAGCATTAGTGCAATTCAGATTATGATTCTGCTTTAACATCCTTGTTAGCCCCGCAGGTATATATTTACTAGAGACTGGATTATATACAATTGTATGTTTAGGGAGGAGCTAGGCTGGCTCCACAACAGTGAGCCAGGTCATCCCCACGCATAAAGGACCACCTTTGAGTCTAAATGCGGAAAAGGGAGTTCCCGTACATACATACAATTGTATATTTAGTCCCTTTTAATCAAATATAGCATAATATTTTGCCTAAAATTTATGGGAGGAATTTTAATTGTCAACTTTTTGATCCAAATTACCTCAGTTTCCTTTCAATCTTTAAAATGTAATTTAATGCAACCCCTTTATGTTATTGACCATGTCCACTTTGATATTAGACAGTTAAAGAATGGCCAAGGGTGTGTTTTCATTTTACCAAAGGAGTTCAATCATTTTGGGCCTAAAAGCCAAAATGCTGGCCAACTAAAAAAAAGGTATCACCGCATTTGGGATGTTAGTCCGAATATTTTTCACTAGCTGACCCGGCAAACTTCGTATTGCTTCAAGCATAAATGGAGAGAAGCATGTATAAAGAGAAGCAGAGAAGCATGGAAGGAGAGAAGCAGGGAAGCATTGAAGAGAGAAAACCCATACCCATATCACCAAAAAGTTCCATGAAGGTCCTGACTCCATCATCATAACAGCATTGTGTTTCACTCATCAAGCTCTTTCATTTGATACCCATATCACTAAAAAGTTCCATTCCATCTGAAATCTTGAATCTTTGAAGTGACAGCTGTCAAACTTCAAACCGCCATATCTCGGAAACTGCTCGTCCTAGACTCCCTGTAATCAGTTCAAGTGAAAGCTATGACCAAGATCTTCATTTTCATGGCTTCTGAGGGTCTTTTCGTGATGTTGAATAGCCTATAGCCTTCCTCAATAAATTAGCTATCCAATACAGAAAGAATTTTTCAAATCCGACTGGTACTTTCAGAGATTAGCGCGTTCAAACAAACAAACAAACAAACTCTTCCGCTTTATTATAATAGTATAGAGTATAGATATAGATAGTATAGATAGATAGTATAGATTATTCGACTTCAAAAAAAAAGAGAAGGTTCTCAATTCGGCGAAATTTTTTTTTTTGGTCACCAAGTCTTTGTTTACCAACAGTCACTCAGTTGATTTTTTTAGAAGAAAAATCATATTTCCATACATTAAGAAAGCTAAACAAAAATTTATTCTCAACAGATACACATGGTATTTAACAAGGAGAGTGAGAAGCCACGCGGCTACGCCTTCATCGAGTACGAACACGAAAGGGACATGCACTGTGAGTATGAACAGAGGGTAGCCACCGCTTAGAGGACCAAATAGTTGCTCTGTACCTTACTAATCCGGACTAGAATTACTCTGTCTTCTTCTTGGCATTCGTGAAGTTAGCCGTTTCGATGCGAAGTGCAACTTTTTCATACAAAATTTTCTACTGCGCAGCGAAAAGCCTAACTTTACCAATGCCTAGATCCATTGTGACAACTACACTTTGTTACCACTCTCTCAACCCTATCCGGTTTACCGAAAAGGCTCGTTATTTTGAAGTGCTCCTGCGGGCTATATTTTCTGAAATATATAAGTGCTAACGTGTAGACGCGGTGGCCAAAACACTGCCGAAGTTCTTTGATCTGTTGAAAAACCGACATCATACCAATTTTTTAACACTAAAGGTTAACACTAAAACACAAGTTCGTAGCCAGCAGCAGACAGCAGCAGCAAACAACGTTGGCAACAACATTGTCGAAAATATTGGCCACAACATTGGCGAAGATATTGGCCACAACATTGGCGAAGATAATGACCATAACAATGGCCAACGTGAAAAGACGTCATAAGAGACTCGCAAATTTTATCGGATTATTCAGAGTCCGATATATTTGCTTCCAATATGGATTGTACACTTACAACCGTTAATTAAATTTCTTGTTTTCACAAACTTTACCTAACTGTAGCCCGTTTGGGAGCACTTTGGGGTAATCAGAGAGACGTCCAAACTATTATTCTACTAGTTAAATATGGTTTCTACTCTTGCCTGCTAATGGCAAACCCATCGCTGTGACCCATAATATGTATTTCTGTTTATTTCTACATAGATAATTCAAAATTTAATTGACTAGTATTCTAAAACTGGTGACTATTTGGTCCTTACACCCAATAATACAATTATATCCATGTCATATTTACAGTTACACAAATTTTTATATAATTTTACTTAATATGACACTGATATCTGAATTGGGACCTTCTCCGAGTGTCCATAGGTACTTTTTATTTTACTCATATATTTATTTTTATTTAGATAAAATTATAAAGAAATATATATATAGGTTTTGTGATCTTCTATTTAAAAAGGATTTTTGTTAAAATCATCTGGGAAGAAAGGCTAGGTTTCTTTTATAGATTACACATTTCTTGAAAAAAATTAGCTCTACTCTGACATTGACATTACAACTGACGTAACATTACAGTAGCCATAAAAAAAGATACTCTGACATTGACATTACAACTGACGTAACATTACAGTAGCCATGAAAAAAAGGATAGCTCCGAGAAGGTTCCAATTACCACCGGCGCCCGTTAAATGCTTGTATTGAATTAATAAGGGTTTTTTCTATTTCACACCACAGACCCAGCCGTAAAGACCCTACCACACCGAAAGGCCACGTTTTAATAGGTTTGTATGTGGTAAGAAGCCAACATACAATTAAATTTTGCAAAAACCGACTTCAAATAAAAATTGTTAGGTAAGTTGGGTAAGTTTCGGGCATAAATTGACCAGCGTCCTTTAAAATGTATAGGTTTTTAATGCTGTGTAAGTCGTATAAATAAATTCCACTTTTACGTTGACACCTAGAGATTTTCCATTTGAAAGTCTAAGGGGGTAGTGAGAGGCATATCCAAACTTAGAGCATTTGGTTCTAGTAATTCGATTTGGGGAGTTTTTACAATTTTGCGAGTATATACAAAGTTTTGTTTTGGATTCATAGTTGTGAATTTTGAAGTCGGTTATAATATGAATTTATCAAAATACGTAGTTGAAATCTGTATTTATATTAATAAATAAAGCGCTAATGGAACGTAAGTAAAGCGCACAGGTAAATTACGGTATTATCGCCTCGGTCCGGATTAAAAAAAAATGTAAGTGTTGGTCTTAACGGTAGGTATATAACGGTGGGTATAATTACATACATATTTCTTCAATACATGGCTCGATATACGGTACGGTAGGTATCAAAAGTGGGTATATTTTTATTATTTTCTGTGTTGTTTTACAGGTGTTAAAAATTTCCTTCAAATTCTACTGTAATTTCTATTTGTATAAATTCTGCCCTCCTAGGCCCGGGCACGACATGGCAAGGTATTTTTAGGCGACGAATGAAAATATAACCTAATTGTATGGGAATAAAGTTGAAATTTAGTTAACGGTCTTACAAAAACAATACCGCGGTATGCTTAGGCATGCAGTGTAGTTTCAACTGTATTTCTATACAATTAGGTTATATTTTTATTCGTTGCCTAAAAATACCTTGCCATGCCGTGCCGCCAATGCGCGAAGGACCTTAATCTTGTAACTTGAATTGATACATCGTGCGAATTTTCGTAGCTCAGCTCAGCCTATGTTGCTTGAAGGTTCATCGTTCAGTTGTCACCAATATAAGCGGAACGATTAATTGACCGATATATCGATTGTCAATTTATAAAGGCCAATATTATATTTAAATGTACAAAAGAACAGAACTTTTAAGTCGTTCAAAAATAAAAATGCAACTACGCATAAAAAAAAATTAATGATCTCGAATTTGAAGCATTTTTTTGCGTTGAACATATTTCTATTAATTGTTCCATATGAATTTATATGGACTATTGAAATAAGTAATCAAAATATATTTAGACTAAGCTTTTTTGAATAGTCCATGTAAGGTTTTGCCCTTGTTCACCAATACGACTGTTTTTATAATTTTCTTGATATATTTCCCTTTGAAACTTATTTAATTTGATCGTAAAAAGTATCGTGAAAAATGCCCATATTTACTACACCAGTCTTAATGTTAGAGTAATAAAGTATATTTTTCTAAAGCAAAATGTTTAATATCTAGTTGAAAACTGTATTGGTGAGCAAGGTAACATGAAGTCTTTTGTGCCAGTGTGAAAAACAGTGTTTGGGTAAGATACTGGTAATATACAAATTAAAGCTATCAAAATAGCATTCCATACGTGACATGACACGTTACAAACTCGTTGCTGCCAATTAAAGGTCGCTGCATACGTAACGCCCGAGGTTTTATCCCGTTACGTATGCAGCGACCTTAAGGTGGGTATCCATTATGTCCGCGCTTCTACTGCGCTCCTTCAACTGTTACGGTAGTGGATACGTTCGAGAACGTTGCCACAAATTAGATAAGTTCTCATCTATTTTTTAACGTTGCCGGACTTATAGATTTTGGATGAACCCTCGGTGTCATCAAAAGAGCCTACCAAAGTTTCATCACAATCTGATGAATGGTTTAGGAAGGAATTTGCCCTCCATAGGACAAACATTAATATTTATTTTTATAGAAGATTTGGCCTATCTTACCAACAACTCTGTCTGGGTTTCCATACAAGTGCATTTGACTAGCAATAAGGTACCTAGAATGGTTGAGCAATAATAACTTAAAACTTCATTTTTCGAAGAAAATCTTCGAATCGAAGTAAATAAGTGTGAATAGGTGTGAATCGCCATGCTGGACACGGGGTTTTATCGCGTTATTTACCCTATTTACAAGACATTACGCTAGATATTCTTAAATAGGCTGACAAGCGCGACCATCCGACCAAATGTCATTCAAATGAACTCTATAAGTCGGCGCGACCACCCGACCAAATGGCATTCAAATGAACTCGTATGAACACCCTACTGGCATGAGAGACGCATCTATCTCAACTCTTAGTAATAACAATCGACTGTTACAGCCGCATACAAACATGCTGATGGTAAGAAAATCGACGGGAAACGTGTTCTGGTCGACGTGGAGAGAGCGCGCACCGTCAAAGGGTGGCTGCCGAGGCGACTGGGTGAGTAATTTGAATAATAGTACTACGTACAGAAGGCTTGCTGCGACGCAACAAAGTGCAATTCAGCTCGCATAAGCGCTTGGTGTCTAGCGGTATATTCACCTGAACATTGCCTCTCTTTCTAACGCATAACTCTGTCGCTGAGTGACGCGAAAGGGCTGTTGACTTGTCGCATAAATGTAAAAATATCACTGAAAATCGTAATACGCTCGCAAAATGCACTATGGCCAAAGTGAATTTTGCGACAGGCGAGCAATAGACGTACGATTCGCTTACAACAATACGATTTTTAGTGATATTTTTCAACCGGTCGCGTAGTGATTGCTGTCGCATTGCTAATGCAAGTCTTAGGCGCGGGACATACAGAAAAGACCTAAGACGAGGACGCGTCGCAGACATATTTATGTCTCTTCTGATTCCTTTTAATAGAAAATGTATAGAAGCGTCGCGCCGCAAAACATACAGAAGAGACGGGGCGCCGTCACATTTTGTATGAAAGGGACGCGGAAGAGACAAATGTCTGCGCCCCGTCTCTTCTATCTGGCCTGCGCCTTACGTAATCAGGGCGCCGACGTTTTATTATCTAGAGATATTTAAAATTAGTATGTTTTGTAAGGCGGTGGTCTGGGAGGCACAAGGCGAGGCGGCAACGACGTGAACATCAAGCATTCGGGTCGCGAAGACAACGAGCGCGAGCGCGAGCGTTACAGACTCGAGCAGCGCGATCGCGACGAGCGGACCAAGCACGACGACAGAGGTATACATACAAAATTCAATAACTTAAGGTCGCTGTATACGTAACGTGATTTTTCTCGTCCCGGACGGAACGTGACGATTTCTCGACATCGTTTCATATAAAAATATAGTACCAAAATACACGTAACGAGAAATCGGACGGGACGGGACGGGATATGTAAACTATTGGTAAACAACCCCTGCCGATTTTTTCAAATCCTGAGATTAGCGCGTTCAAACAAACAAAAAACTCTTCCGCTTTATATATTGTTATAGATCATAGGTTCTCAACGTGGGAGATAACGCCCCCTTGTGGGCGTTTGAGACTTTCAGGGGGCCAGTAGAACACCCAGAGAAAATTAGGGGGCATTGAGATGGCGCATTAAGATATGGCTTATTATATAATGACTTATTATTATTTACAATGACATGACTATATTTAAGATAGTTTTAAGTACCTACCACATTCTGTAATTAGCATAGACGTTTTGGGCGCTTTGGTTTAATCTGTAAGCCCAACTCGTGTTTTAAATAAATAAATACAAATATGGGGTGGGGGGCTCTAGAAAAAATATATTCTCTAAGTGGGCGCTGAGCAAAATAAGGTTGAGAAACTATGTTATAGATTTATATTATGTTTTCCAGGTGCCCGTCGTCGAACCCGGTCGCGTTCGCCGCGGCGTCGCTCGGGTTCGAGAAGTCGCCGCGAGCGACGCACCAGCCGCGACAAGCGCGACCGCAGCGACAAGCGGGCAGAGAGACCGGAACGGAACAAGGACGAAGAGAAGGAGAGGTAAATATAATAGACCTGTAGCGACATCGACCTGTCGCTACATGAACTACATAGACATGCTACGAACTACGAGCTTCAGCGAAGATGGCGCCACAAACATAATGTCTAGATCGCGCAAGTAATTTCAGCAGCGATGGACATATATAAGACCAAACAACAACTGTCGGTCTAAAGACCACGGGCAAGTGGGCCAGATGGGCCCGTTGCAGAGGACCCAGCTACTCTGCCTTTAGGGAACGATTCCACCATGGTCTCCAAAGGCCTTACTTATAAACGTTCGAGGTCTAGAAGTCGCCGCGACAAGCGCGACCGCAGCGACAAGCGAGCTGAGAGACCGGAACGGAACAAGGACGAAGAAAAAGAGAGGTTAACATTTACTAGATAATATTTTTGCAGCCTGGGGGTGGCCACTTTTGATGAAACCTCAGATTATTTAACACACGGAAATTACTCACGTAAAAATATCGTCGATTTAGATACCGACAATGTTTCGATTCATCCGGAGAATAGTAACCTTGCCGCAACTCCCTCCTTACCCAGATGAAGATTCTCCGGATGAATCGAAACATTGTCGGTATCTAAATCGACGATATTATTACGTAAGTAATTCCCGTGTGTTAAATAATGTCTAGTACAACTCACGAAAGTTTTGAAAGTGAAACCTCAGATTTTTCATCAGATTGATGTCTCATCAGATGTTTCATAAATGCTAAATATTAAGATTTTGTTATGACCATATTTCATGCAATAAATGAATAATTGATTGATTGATTCATAATATATGAAGCATCTATGAAAGATTTAATGAAAAATTTTATGTTTTATTAGATGTTTCATTCATTAGATGAGAAATCTGATTTTTCACTTTAGCTCCACAGGTCAACATTATAGGATACCCACCTAGCGAAGTGTGTGGAACTAATTTAGTTATGAGAAAATTTTAAGTTCCTTGTGTGTTTCAATTACGCAAATAAATAATTTAATTTTAATTTCAGATCTCGCCGTCGTCGCTCGGGTTCGCGCTCGCGCCGGCGCCGCTCGCGCTCGCGCTCGCGCAAGCGTGCTCGCCGCGACAAGGAGCGCAAGGAGCATAAAGTTAAACCTGAACAGATTAAGGTTAAGGAGGAACCACAGGATGGTAAGTGTTATATTGACACTTATTTCCTTGTACACTGTCTAATTTAATCCTATACTTACTACTATTTTATTTATTAACTAACGATTTACAATTGTATTACTCAATCAGTAACCTTCGTTTCCTTTCCGCAGACTACCCCGAGTTCACCCTGCCCCCTCTGGACGTGCAAATCAAGCAGGAGCCCGAGGACGACAGCAAATACAACCCCGACGAGAACGGAGACAACGACGACTTCAACTACTAGTAGCGATAGTACTGCTAGTAATAGTGCTAGTGGTAGTATTGCTAGTAGTTATAGTACTGCTAGTAATAGTGCTAGTAGTAGTACTGCTAATAATAGCCGTAGTACTGCTATTATTAGTATTAGTAGTGCTACTAGTAGTAATAGTGCTACTAGTGGTATTACTGCTAGTAGTAATATTAATGCTGGTAGCACTGCTAATAGTAGTACTGCTAGTAGTAATAGTAGGTCGTACGCCTAAAGCGGAAGTGGGCATGCCGCCCGTCACAGATGTAGCTCTATTATTGATTCGCTGTTTAAAGTGCATTCATACATTGATATATCTTGTTAGATACGCCCTGCGGGCTAAAATCGCCGGTATAACGGAATCATGATAAGAATTGCAATATATGCCGGTTCTTGTCACTCTTGGCTGGATTCGACCAAAAGTCATCTTACTCCAGAGTAACTAGCCGACATAATTCGAAATACAATTGTTTAGAAATCGCAACCGAACATTATTATTTGCATACAAATTATCCTGGTTATAAGGTGTCAACTTTACAATGTCAAAATATTCAAACAAACAGTAGTTTACTCTCGAGTAAAAACTTAATCCAGTTTTGTCGAATCCAGCCTTACTAGTAATTCCATCAAGATCCTGACTCCATCAAATTAGCAGTGCGATTCCGACTTTCGCAAATGCATCCGATTCGATGATTTTCTTCGGAAATTTGACGTTTCTTCAAAGGAATTCGGAATACTTTCCGAGAAGGTCTTGAATTGCACTGCAGGGAAGCTAAAATTGCCGTTTCTTTTATTTATCTTTTTTTATTATAGTCCAATTCATATTTGATTCTGATATAACTGCCTTTTTAGCCCCGAATCTGTAGGAACCGAAGTAGGAACTATTATAGTAAGCACAATGGATCTAGGCATTCGTGAAGTTAGCCGTTTCGATGCGCAGTGCAGCTTTTTCATACAACATTTTCTACTGCGCAGCGAAACGGCTAACTTCACGAATGCCTAGATCCATTGTGAGAAGTGTAAACTACAAATGAAGTTAAACAAAAGCTTTTTAAAATTGTAAAACTTAGTTTCAGAGTAGGTATGAAAATCACTGAATTAGAGTAATTTTAAAACAATTTTCATGAAATAATTTTAATCGAATCATAGAAAACTAAATGCAACAGGGTTGGTTCACATCTGCGGGGCTAAAAAGGCCGCTATAGCAGAATCACAAAAGGAATTGCATAATATGCCGTCTCTTTTCATACACTTAAAGAGACAAGACCGGTATTATAGTGGAATTTCTATTTTGATTCTGCTTTATCGGCCTTTTTAGACCCGCAGATGTGAATCAATCCCAATCCTCTATTAGATAGTGTATTGTACGTCCAACTATGACTCGCTACTTAGATATAGATAGGTATCTACAACTAGAGCAATAAGAAATGTCGATGTGAGGAAATTCGCTAGTTGCGGAGTGCATTGTGAGTGTAGTTATAAATAAATGATAATTAATTTACGTATTGTGTTTTATTGACGACCCTGTTGGCAGTGGGTGAAGGCCCGCCTGAGACGCAGGAGGTTGCGGGTTCGATCCCCGCCGCGAGACAAATGTTCGCATGATCTGCGAATATTTGTTTTCTATAATCACAAAAAAAGTAAGCAAGAATATATTCTATCAGTCCTATGGTTTTTATAACACAAGCTCTGCTCGCTTTGGGGCTTCATGATGCTGCTGTGAAAAATGTCCAGCATTATTTTACTTGGGATTTTTTTAAATTGATTTACATTATTTTTGTTTGTTCTGAGCGAGCGTTTTCATGCTTCGTGTTACCTTTGCTTTACCACGTTGTCATCCATTCTAAGTAGCCTACATCCTTCCTCAAGATTAACTATCAAAATGCAGAAAGAATTTTTCAAATCCTACTGGTGTCCGTAAGCGTCAGGTCCCCTGGACCAAATGCGATATTTAATGTTTTGAAACTACCAATATTTAGTACCTTTTTGGTACTATTTGTTACCTAAATCAGATTTTTTAGTACCTCGATGAATAGCGAAAAAACATGAAAATAAAGTGGTCAGACATTCTGACGTCAGGTTGTCTGGACCATATTTTTTTCACATAGTTAGAGAAAATATAACTTAATTATTTCTTTCTAGATATTTAGTACCTTTTTAGTACCTTAGCGTACCTTATTTTTTTTTATTAAATAACGTCCCAGAAAAAAGTTATGGATGAAATAAATTTTGCTGTTTACGTTCTCCTTCTTATTCAGAGTAAGTAGCATTCTTATTAGTTAAAGGTCAAAATCAGTCGAAAATGCAACCTGTAGGGCCTGTAGGCGAGATCAGAAATTATTTTTTGACCAATATTAAAACTGAGACGCTTCGCTCGCTTGGTCAATTATGAATGTTATAATGCTAAGCCATAGAACTAATAGTTTACATAAGCAGCGTCACTGGAAACACTAGGTACCTATATAGTTACCTTTTCATTCGCATAATGTTATTTGTCATAAATTCATACGACATACCTACTTACGTCTTTAGCTTGGACAAAAATGCTTTCGTTTGTGCGGCAAATGTCTGTCTGTATGTTCCTCCAAAAAGGGGCAAAAGGGGGGGGGGGGGGGGCTATAGATCCTCAAAATGCAGTAAATCGCTCACTTTTAGATTTCTACCAATGGAATCGTCCCTTTAACTACTAGGTTTATAGGTAGGGATTGATGAAGCACCTGGACCACCTTCTCATCACAAAACTAGACATTTGTGAATATGTATTCCATAAGTTTATTAAAGAATTTATTTTTTCTTACTCATCCTCCATGAATTCAGATATTGAAAAAAAACTTTTTTTAATTAATTAAAAATTAAAATTAAAAATTGTTTATTTCAGACTTATAGCCCATAAAATTAAGATTACAGATTCATTATTCAATTCAAGATTCAAGATAAAATTAAATACATAGTAAAAATTCATAAAAAATACACAATAATAAAATAATACCAAATCACATATTAAAAATTAAAAATAAAACATTAAAACAGTAAAGGGCCTTACTTACAAACGCCTCTCAACTTTGAACAATGGTTAAACAACGTCCTGTCTCTATTTGTCACTATGTAACAAAAAAGGATGGCAATAGTTTCACGGTGTTTCAAGTTAAAAGGCGTTTGTAAGTAAGGCCCAAAATATCGTACTTTGCCCGCATAGGATAAAACAGTAAATTAGGAGTACTGAAGCATTAGGTTCAATAAATATTAGGACATAGGTACAGGTTTATTCCTAACAAAATTAGGTATCAAAATGTAGTTAGTAGTAAGTATGACATAAAGTTTGAGTTTCGTCACCATTATGCTCATTACCATTAGCTAGGTTTGAAAAATATTAGGACATCTGAAATGTAGGTATGCCAGTAATTATATACCTATGCGAATCTAAATTTTATGACTAGACACCTATGTCGTATGAATTTATGACAAATAACATTATGCGAATGAAAAGGTAACTATGTAGGTACCTAGTGTTTCCAGTGACGCTGCTTATGTAAACTATTAGTTCTATGGCTTAGCATTATAACATTCATAATTGACCAAGCGAGCGAAGCGTCTCAGTTTTGATATTGGTCAAAAAATAATTTCTGATCTCGCCTACAGGCCCTACAGGTTGCATTTTCGACTGATTTTGACCTTTAACTAATAAGAATGCTACTTACTCTGAATAAGAAGGAGAACGTAAACAGCAAAATTTATTTCATCCATAACTTTTTTCTGGGACGTTATTTAATAAAAAAAAATAAGGTACGCTAAGGTACTAAAAAGGTACTAAATATCTAGAAAGAAATAATTAAGTTATATTGTCTCTAACTATGTGAAAAAAATATGGTCCAGACAACCTGACGTCAGAATGTCTGACCACTTTATTTTCATGTTTTTTCGCTATTCATCGAGGTACTAAAAAATCTGATTTAGGTACCAAATAGTACCAAAAAGGTACTAAATATTGGTAGTTTCAAAACATTAAATATCGCATTTGGTCCAGGGGACCTGACGCTGTCCTACTGGTAGTTTCAGAGATTACCGCATTCAAACCAAAAAACACTTCCGCCTCGCAAGCAGACAGCTTAATATTGTGTTTTCGCTACTGCTCACTAGATGGCACTGTCCGTTAAGGTTTGTTCTCGTTGCTAAGTCTTTTTTTGCCGACATAAATGAGTGAGCCAAAAGCTTTGGCCGACACGTTTCAAACAAGGCTCCCAACATTTTAAAACTAATAATTTAACACTGTCATCATGTCACTGTCGGTGTCGGTCTTGTGTCATCAAGGAAATTTCAAATGTTTTGTACCAATTTTGTGGAAATGATAAAACTCGAAAATTGAGGATTTTTCAGCTAGTAGTGATGAAAAATGGCTTTTCCGAAAATAGATGGATACGTTGTGACTGAAAAACTAGGGTCTGGAAGTTATTCTACCGTGTACAAGGCGTACACAAAGGTATACAATGCAATGTAAACAAGAATTACTTTTATTACTCTATTAACATAGATTTGCTATATTTTCAGCAACAACTCATGTGTTATTATGTAATTTAATCTTTGCAGATTACTATTATCAGCCTGGTGACATTATTTTTGAAAGTTATTTCTGATAACATCGAAATAAAAAAACTATTGTTACAAAGAAAAGTTATACATACAAAGGTCAATAACCAGATGACCTTACCTAATTTAGGGCTGATTTTTCAATCGATAAATAACTTTTATCTGAGGAATAAATATGGCGTTATGACATATTTTCAATACAATATCTGTCAAATCGCATATTTATTTCCTCAGATAAAAGTTATCTAGGTGTTGAAAAATCAGCCCTTAGTCAACAAAAATTGAATAAGTACCTACTTAGTAAAAACAAATTCTTTTATCTGGCAGATAAATTTTTAACATTTGATTTTTGTTGAGACGGAGTAGGCTTGCCTTAGCACCTACACCATCCTCTGAGCTTAACCGGCCATATCCACAGGAAAGACATGCTCAATACGTGTGGGGCTGACTAAGCCGCGGGTTTCCTCACAATGTTTTCCTTCACCATTTAGAGCTTGGTTAATGGGTATATGATTCCTTGGCCAACGGGGCTGGGAATGATATAGGCTTTTAGTAAATAAGTAAGTATGGGTGGGATGGGTGTAATGGGTGGGTTGGGTGGGATGAGTGGGATAATGTTGGCCTAGACTCATCAAACATGTGTAGGTGGCTTCACAAATTATTGCTTTCAGGTAGGAGCTCGTATGACAGTTGCAGTGAAATGTGTCGACAAGTCTCGCATTAAGAACTCGGGGGCTGCTGTGGACAACCTGATCACAGAGATCCGGCTACTGAAGACCCTGACTCATCCTCATATTGTGCATATGCATAACTTTACTTGGGATGATCGGTGAGGAGTTTATACATTGTAAATTGAGATGAAGATTAGTACTGAATGTATCACACTAATCACACTAATACTATAAATGCGAAAGTTTAGATGTTTGGATGTTTGGATGTGAACTGAACTGATTTGGCTGAAATTAAAAATATAGATAGATAATAACTAGGAATAGGACATAATAACAATAATAAATAATGCTGGACATTTTCACACAGCGCCATCTAGCCCCAAACTGAGCAAAGCTTGTACTATGGGAACCAGAAAACTGATAGAATACTTATATACCTTTTTTTTTGTAAAAACATACATAGAATACTTTATAACACCCAGACACAGAACAAACATCTATGTTCATCACACAAATGTTTGTCCTGAGTGGGAATCGAACCCACGACCTATAGCGCGGAAGGCAGAGCTACTACCAACTGAGCTAAGAGGCTACTTTTATCCCGGAAAAATGTACGGTTCCCGTGGGATAAAAAAATAGTAGTCCACGTGGGCGAAGCCGCGGCCTTCGCAAGTGGCATTATGAGCTAAGCACTTCCGTTCTTCAGAGGGCAAGGAAATTGTCGGTCCCTGCTTTTAAGTTGTTAAGCTGGAGGCCTTTAGGCGGCCTAAAAACTCCGTCACCAGAGTTGGCCACTTGCTCATACGAACTAACTAACTGGTATTTAAATTCGTTTCAGAAATATATACATAATAATGGAGTATTGTTGTGGAGGCGATTTGTCAAAGTACATCAGAAGGTATGGACGGGTGCCTGAGACTCAAGTAAGTTTACCTATTGTATTAAATACAATTACTTACTCCAGTTTATTATATTGGATTTGAGTAGGGCAGAAAGAAGCGCTCGTGACGTAGCTTAGGTACTTATAAAAATAACTAGCAGCGCCCTCGCGGCGTTGCCCCCTTACTGTCGGTATAGGATGATGATGATGATGAAAAGTAACCTATAACCTTCCTCAAGAATTAAGCTATCAAATGCAGATTGAAGACGTTTAAACAAACAAACAAAATCTTTCGCTCTAAAAATGGTGGTATAATAAATAGATTTTAAAAATTCAGCAATTATTTATTTTTACTAGGTGCGGTATTTTCTGCAACAGTTGGCTTCTGCACTGAAATTCTTAAGAGAAAAAGGTAAATGCGTCTTTTAAAAACACCTTTATTTGGGTCACTTTAACGGTCTCTGTAAAACTGGACCTTAGTCTATGGACTGTAAAATTGTCTGAATTAAACGATATTTATTTTATTTTATTAGTACCCAAAAAGTGCTACCATTAATTATTATTATTAAATTATATAGTTTAAATAATTGCTTGGCGAGTCTATGCAAACCAATGTAAATTGGCGCTTGTATTCACTCGGCCAGCTAGGCGAGCGATGGCAAGGGCAAATGGCGCTGAATGGACATTGGCATTGGTTTTCACTCGACGAGCCTGCGCCAACGTGTTGGCTTTAGACTTTCAACTATCCTACTACATAACAATTCGATTCTATATTATTATTATTTCTATATTATTATGTACTTAGCTATTTTCCTGTGTGTGTGTTGTACCAAATAAATGCTATCTATCTATCTATTATTTGCAGGTGTAGTACATATGGACCTAAAACCACATAACTTACTGCTACACAAGGACCAAGCTGGGAAGTACATACTCAAAGTAGCTGATTTTGGGTGAGTTTTCAACTCTTATGCCATTTCTTTCCATGAGAGTGACAAAGAAAATCATTGAAACAATTTTCGGTCACCCAAAACCTAACATTATTTCTAAATCACTTTATAACACCAATATAATAATAACATAACACTTAACACTAATCACACTAATATTATAAATGCGAAAGTTTGGATGTTTTTGGAGGGATGTTTGGATGTATGTTTGTTCCTCTATAACTCGACAACCACTGAACCGATTTGGCTGAAATTGGAAATATAGATAGATAATGACCGGTAATAGGACATAGGCTACTTTTTATCCGGGTACCTCGCGAGCGAAGCCGCGGACGGTAGCTAGTTAACACTATAAAAATATTAAAAATCTAGTACATTAGTTTGGTAAATAAATAAATATTGCTGGACATTTGACACAGCGCCATCTAGCCCCAAACTAAGCAAAGCTTGTACTACGGGAACTAGATAACTGATAGTATACTTATACGTTTGTAAATACATTATACTTTATAACACCCAGACACAGAACACACATCTATGTTCATCACACAAATGTTGGTTGAATAGGGAACTCCCACAATTTTTTTTTATGATTTTATACGATAGGTTAAATCGTCAAATAACCGTCATAAAAATTCCAGCGCCGAAATACTAAAATTTTATAACAAAAATAATTTTTGAAATTTACCAACATTTTCACGCATCTGAAACACGATTATTATTGTTGTCACAGATTACTGTTGTAGTAACAATTTGTGAACTTTGACGTGTGACGTCAAATTGATACTAAGTACAACAGTAATCTGTGACAACAATAAGTTCGAGTATAGGAATTGTGAAAATTAAAAAAAAAACTTATCTATGGATCGTCATATCTGACTCGTCCTTGACTTTTCTTATGAACTCGTGACGTCACATCCTTTCACATCCTTTTCAAGTATTTTGAAATTCCTACTATTTTTTGCAATTTTTAAAATTTATTTTCTAATCGAAAATGGTTTAATATTAAAAAATAATTACACACACATGAGGTAAAGCAACAATGTTCATAATAAAATACATTTAACCCGCTTTTGAATCAGACGCATATTGCCTATTGTTACAGATTCGCGCAGCACATGTCGTCGGAGTGGTCTCGGTCGGTGCGCGGCTCCCCGCTCTACATGGCGCCAGAGATGATAGCCGGGGAGTACGGACCCAGCGTAGACCTCTGGAGTGTAGGTATGAACACATAATTATGAATAGTCATAGAGATTTTAAATCTTTCGTGGTGCGTATTCCAATTTTCGACCTCCACTAAGGTAGAATTCTGGCCGAAGAATGTGTTGTTCCGGCGTTTTAGAGGACGTTTACCGACAGTACATGTATGTAACACGTCACCGACATTACGTGCTAGTAGATAAGTTTATATATTATGTACTAGCTGCTGCCCGCGGCTTCGCTCGCGTGGACAACTATTTTGTTTATCCCACAATAAAGTAATTAAATAAATATAATTAAATAATAATAAAGTAGCATTTGAAACATAGATAGATAATGATTTTTCAATCTATGTTTCAAATTTCAGCTAAATCGGTTCAGTGGTTGTCGAGTTATAGAGGAACAAACATCCATCCAAACATCCAAACTTTCGCATTTATAATATTAGTGAGATAATCCGTACCCATACTAAAAATGTGAGTGTGTTTATTTCTTTGTTTGTTTGTCCTGCTTTCACGTCAAAACAGAGCGACGGATTGACGTGAGTTTTTGTGTGGAGATAGTTGGAGGGCTGGAGAGTGACATAGGCTACTTTTTATCCGGATACCGAGCGAGCGAAGCCGCGGGCAGCAGTTAATAATAAATAAATAATAAATATTGTTGGACATTTCACACAGCGCCATCTAGCCCCAAACTAAGCAAAGCTTGTACTATGGGAACCAGATAACTGATAGAATACCATAGATAGATGTATAATAGTACTAGATCACTGACAGCGTGCCGCCGAAAGGGACAAAAATTAAGTGGATCCATCGTTTCGTAGAACACATAAGGTCCATATTAGTACAGAATATTAGAACATAGATGTTCTCTACCTACAAAGAGCCAAGATATTATGCTCCGTCTCATTTTTTCACAAGAATTTTGTATATATCCTTCTTTGTTTTTGTGTGAGTGAGAAGGGACGATCAAGCAGTCTATAGTTTTCTTTGTCTTTGTAGAATACTTATATACTTTTGTAAATACATACTTATAATACACAGAACATCTATGTTCATCACACAAATGTTCGTCCTGGATGGGAATCGAATCCACGACCTACAGCGCAGAAGGCAGAGCTACTACCAACTGAGCTGAGAGGCCAGTCAAAGTTATTATAATCAGCTCATCCTTACCCAATAAAAGCTTGTCTTGAAAAACTTTTTTTCAACAAAAAACTGAATATCCAGGTGTGATAATGTACGAGTGTCTGTTCGGGCGGGCGCCCTACTCCTCGAACACATTCAAGGAACTGGTCGAGAAAATACAACGACAGGCGCCCATTGAGGTGAGTACCTAACTTAAATTAATCATTTCCATCATTTCTTTCTCAGCCATCCCACCCATCCCATCCATGTTACCACCCATACATTCCATCTATTCCACCCATCCCATCCATGTTACCACCCATACATTCCATCTATTCCACCCATCCCATCCATCCCAATTCCCACCTATTGTAGTGTGAGTGCAAACTCAGCACTAGTCATTTATTTATTTATTTATTTATTAAAACTAGTACGGTCTATGAGCCATTTACACTAGTTTCTTAAGATTAGGTACATTAATTAATTAGTAATTACAATTGCACATTAAAAAAAAAAAAAAAATTAAATAAAAACATGTCATAATTTCAATTTGAACCTAATAATAATTTAAATAATAACAATCTATTCACAATCTAAGTATAATAATTATAAAATAAAACAACAAAAAAAGAAAATTACGGATTTGTTTCGCTGAATGACAGACAAGTCTTAAGGACCTTTATCCATCTGTCAGCGAACAAATCCAAGTCAGGGTTAGTGGTCAAGAGATCGTTAAGCGCGGTGAGGGTACGCGGTAAGGGCGATTGAGCGCGTGCAATGGTGCGGCAAGATGGAACCGCGAATAATTTGTGTCCCCGAGCGCGACAATAATTGTTTGGAGTATAAAATCGAGTCAGCTCGTTATGAAGATCGGGAGCGTCGATCATACCCCGCAAAATCTTACAAACCGTAACAATCTGGTCGTTCGCCCGTCTAGTCTCCAGGGAGTTATAGCCAAGACTGCCCTGAAGGAACCTGGTGGGGTACATGAATGGGTAACTTAGGCCTTTACATCTTTTACTAGATGATTTATACAGTGTCAGGAGGCAATCTTTGCCTACACTTAACGGGACACTGTAGTGCCTGGGACAATGTTGAGATGGAGTAGGCTTGCCCAGCACCTACACCATCCTCTCAGCTTAACCGGCCATATCCACAGGAAAGACATGGTCAATACGTGTGGGGCTGACTAAGCCGCGGGTTTCCTCACGATGTTTTCCTTCACCGTTCAGAGCTCGTGTTAATGCGCATATAAATTTTTCGAAACGAAAAATCCATTGATGCACGGCCAGGATTCGAACCCACGACCTTCGGATCGAAAGTCGAGGTACTAAACCCCTCGGCCAACACGGCTCAAATGGGTACATGAATGGGTAGTAACCATAGTTACGTTTATACAGGTACCTAAGGAAAGCCTTTTGTACCTTTTCAAGAAGAAGCTTATATGTGCTCTCATGAGGATTCCAAACGCAAGCACTCGCTTCCAGCTTACTGCGCACAAGGGCATTAAAAAGTAGCCTTATTACGTGCTCGCTTTTGAAATCTCGTGAATTCCTAAGCACGAAGCCTAGTCGCCGAAAGGATTCCTTAGACACCATGATCATGTGATCATGGAAAGTAAGCTTTTGGTCGAATGTGACTCCCAAATCTTTCATCGCCTCAGTCCTAGATATAACGGTGTTGTTAATTGTGTAGCTGAAAATTGTTGGGTGCCACATTCGACCAAACGTCATAACGTAACATTTAGATAGGTTGAAGTTCATTTTGTTAGCAATACTCCATTCATGCACCGCTCCAACGTCCTCCTGGAGAGCCAAACAGTCCGCCTCACATAGAATTTCCCTATAAAGTTTTAGGTCATCTGCATAAAGAAGACACTCTGCATGTCTAAGAATAGCCGGCAAGTCGTTAACCATTATTAGGAAAAGCAATGGTCCAAGAATCGAGCCCTGGCTCACCCCAGAACGAGTATGGTAGGTGGAGGATTCATAGATTCCTAGTCTAACATATTGTTGACGATCCCTCAAATAGTCCGCAAGAAGCCTTAGAAGATCCGGTGCGAATCCAATGCTGCTGAGCTTTGTAAGAAGTACGTCGTTGTTTACCTTATCGAAGGCTTTTTGAAAGTCAAAGTATAAGACATCCACTTGAATGCCTCGGTCAAGATCGGAAATGTACTCTACGAGAGACACAAGGTTGGTATTCACTGATCTTCGTGATCTAAAACCGTGTTGGGCGTTACTAAGATATTTCTCCACCTGCGAATATATTCGTCGATGGAGGATATTTTCAAATATTTTCGCAGGCGAAGAGAGTATTGCGATAGGCCGATACTCCTCGACGGCTGACTTGTTCGAACTTTTGGGAATCGGAGTTACTCGTGAGATTTTCCACTGTGGAGGATACAGCCCAGTGCGTAACGCTATGTTAAAAATGTGCAAAAGTGGAGCATCTACATAGTTCCTCACATGTTTGATTACCGCCGAAGGAATGTTGTCCGGGCCTACCGCACTACTAGTTTTAAGTTTATTGATTCCATATATAAGATCGTCTCGCGTAAATTCAAAAATATTGACGTAATTACTGTTAAAACTATTGTCAAGCCTAGTTGCGTTTCTTGCATCAAGCTGCGGTACCTCTTCTAAGAAAACACTGGCAAAAAATTCTGCGAAGGCGTTCGCAGCAGCAACCCCTGAGAATGTTTCGCCCTTGTAGGTGACATCAGACTCGAAACCTCCTTTAGACCGCAGGCTGGACACATGGCGCCAAAACTGACGAGGATTCGTTTTGATGTCATTCTCGATGCGGCTAGTATACGAGGTGTAAGCAACAGCTACCCGGCACTTTAGAGAACTTCTAAGCTCAGAAAACCGCTTGTAATTTTCTTCAGTGCCGTGGCGCTTCCAAGCAGCGTGCAATTTGTGCTTGACTTTTATGTCACATATGATATCTTGGGTGAACCAGACTGGGTAACGTTTGTGTAAAGTTTTTCCGCGACGTTTCTTAGGCATGCAGGTATCGAAAATTCCATAAACAATATCGTAGAAAAATTTAGTAGCCGTTTGTGCATCATGAGACTGTAAGACGCTATCCCATGAAGCCCTAGAGAACAAACCACACAGTTGCTCATAGTCGCACTTGTGAAAGTTCCAGTCATTAACAGGATTAATGTTACTAGGTTGAATGACTTGAGAGTGATTTTGAGCTGACTCCATTTCATAAACAACATCCAATGCCGGGTGGTATAATTTGTCAATGGGCACAATTCCCTCAGTTTCTGTTACTAATACCTCTCCGACGCTTGCGCTCTCTCGAACCAACACAACGTCGAGCTTTCCACCACTGGAATTCATAACATTATTATTTTCAGTCAAATTACAATAAGATAAGAAATAGCAATAATAATTAACAATACCAATAGAAGTGCTGTTCAAATTAAGATCTCCTAGTATAATTACTTGACCTTTGAGATTACCTATAATTGATTCAATTTTACAAAACCATCTCATATACACGTCTTCAGCGGCACTTGTACTTATATATACGACACACACATAGAATGCACGACCACAGTACGTGAAACTAGCCCAGAGATCTTCATCGCAACCAGTCTCTAGCTCTCGGTGACGGCGCAGTACAATAGGAGCACGTGCACAAAGCATCACGCCGCCACCCGGCGTTCCTCTGTCTCGTCTCAGAATATTCCACTCGCTGACCACAAGTTCAGAGTTTCCGACTGAGTTATCCAGGTTTGTCTCGGTAATAGCAACTAAATTGTGGTTAAGCAGCGTCAGATTATTACGCCAAACCGGAAGCTTGGTTTTAAGTCCACGTACATTTTGGTAGAAAACATGAAAATTAGTGCTGCGATGTACTTGTACCACGAAAGGGCTGCGGAGCTGAATTGGCCCCCACGGCATCATTGAAGTCTCTCTGACCCGTCGTCGTCAGTATAAATAAACTATAGCTAACGATATAGTTTATTTATACCATGTATTAAGACAGAACCCATTGCACCGCTCACCAATAAACACATATCCACAACAATGCACCTGTATCTAGTGTTACCAGGTGTCCCGAATTTCGCGGGACGTCCCGCTTTTCAGGGGTCTAGGGACGCGTCCCGCGCGACCCTTGCGCGGGACGCCAAATGTCCCGCTTTTTGGGAATCAAAAAATCACCGTACTAGTTTACACGTTTGAACACAGTGCAAGCAGTACGCAGAGTTATAATAACTACGCAATCCTACTATCCTACTAATATCCTACTAATAATATTATAAAGGCGAAAGTGTGTGTGTGTGTGTGTGTGAATGTTTGTTACCACGTATCTCTGTAACTGCAAAACCGATTTTGATGAAATTTAGAATGTAGATAGATTAGGTTCTGTAATGGGACGTAGACTAATAAAATTTTGGAAAATCAACCCCTAAAGGGGTGAAAAAGGGTAATAAATACTTTTGTATGAAACTTTTTAACGCGTTGTCCTATTTACTTGAAACTTTGTTTAGATATGTAAAATCAAAAATGATTGAATACTTAGTACATGTTTCAGAAGTTTTCAAAATAACTCTCAAAAAGGGATAAAACGGGGTTTCAAACTTTGTACGGAAACTTTTTAATGAGTTATGCAATTAGCTTGAAATTTGGTTCGAATACTTTAAATACAAAATAAATAAACACGTTTCAGGGTTTTTCAAAATAACTCTCAAAAAGGGGTAAAATGGGGTGTCAAAGATTGTATGGGAACTTTTTAACGTGGTGCGGTTGGCTCGAAACTTGATTAGAATACTTTAAATACAAAATAAATGAACACTTATTTCAGGGTTTTTCAAAATAACTCTCAAAAAGGGGTAAAATGGGGTGTCAAAGATTGTATGGGAACTTTTTAACAAGTGGTGCGGTTGGCTCGGCACTTGATTAGAATACTTTAAATACACAAGTGGCTAAATTAAAAATTTAAAAAAACCAACTTCAATACAAACTGTATTGGGTAAGGCTAAGGGTGAGCTAATTAAAATTAGCCCAAACATGGATGTTCCACTGTTATTCCCTGAGAAGTTCCATTGGACAGGTCCTGACTCCATCATCAGATCAGCTAGCTGTCACCATATCATTACATTATAGTCGGAACTTGACCGACATGCTGAGTTCCAAGTTTCAACTCAATCAGACTATTTACTGAGGATTTCTGTTGAACAGCTCCTGACTCCATCCCCAGATCAGCTCGTTGTGACCATATTATTACATTCTAGTTGAAACTTGACAGACGTGCCGAGTTTCAACTCAATCGGCTTATTTACTGAGGAGTTCTGTTGAACAGCTCCTGACTCCATCATCAGATCAGCTCAATGTTACCATAATATTGCATTGTCATCGATAACCTTTTAAAAAATACCCTAATCGCTTCAAGCGTGCCTATAAAATTTGAAGAGTTACCTCGATTTCTCCAAGATCCCATCATCAGATCCTGACTTGATGACCAAAAGGACCAATTGGAAAGTGTACCCATTCAAACAAAAAAAGAATTTTTTAAATCGGTCAAGGCGTCTTCGAGTAATCGGTGAACATACATAAAAAAAAAAAAAAAAGATTCCGACGAACTGAGAACCTCCTCCTTTTTTCGAAGTCGGTTAAAAATAAATGAACACTTATTTCAGGGTTTTTCAAAATAAACCTCGAAAAGGGGTAAAATGGTGTGACAAAGTGACTCGCTTCGCTCGCATATTAGGTTTATGAGTATTTTGCGAGCAAAATAATTCAAAGTTAGGAACCGATAACCATCCATCTTTTTCTTAGAGCACCGTTAGCAAAATCAAGTGTCACGTGTTAAATTTGTATAAAAAAGCTCGCTTCGCTCGCTAACCTCGATGCTCGCTTCGTTCGCATATTACTTTCATGAGTATTTTACGAGCAAATTAATTTACTGTTAGGAACCGACAACCATCCATCTTTTTCTTAGAGCACCGTTAGCAAAATCAAGTGTCACGTGTTAAGTTTGTCTAAAAAATTTCCGCTCGCTTCGCGAGCAGGGGAAGCTCGCTTCGCTCGCATTATACTTTCATGAGTGTTTTGCGAGCAACATAATTCAATGTTAGGAACCGACAACCATCTATCTTTTCTTAGAGCACCGTTAGCAAAATCAAGTGTCACATGTTAAAGTTTAAAACATTTCCGCTCGCTTCGCTCGCATATTACTTTCATGAGTATTTTACGAGCAAATTAATTTACTATTATGATGAACCGACAACCATCCATCTTTTTCTTAGAGAACCGTTAGCAAAATCAAGTGTAACATGTTGTATTTGTCTTAAAAAATTCCGCTCGCTTCGCTCGCATATTACTTGCATGAATATTTTGCGAGAAAAAGAATTTAATGTTAGGAACCGACAAACATCCATCTTTTTCTTAGAGCACCGTTATCAAAATCAAGTGTCGCATGTTGCATTTCTCAAAAAAAAAATCAGCCTCCCACCGCGGATAACACCACGGGGCACAGCTAGTAAACCAATAATTTCTTAGGAACAAAACTTTCTAACTACAAGAAAAAAGGCAGCTACCCTGAAATGCCCAAAAATTTGTTACACCCTTTATAATTTTCCAGATAGGTAGGTACTTATTACATAAATATTAAACTTTGATTATACAAAGCTTGTTTTTTTTGTCGTCCCGAATTATAGCACAATGTCCCGCTTTTTGGAACCTGTTGTCCCGAAATTTGGCATAACACACCTGGCAACACTACCTGTATCACTCCATACGTCCTCCAGAGTTCCACCATTAACCTTACAACATTTCACTATTTAGGCAAACAAATACCAACCTACAACACTTTTTCGCCACCAGCGCTGGCAACACCACTTGGCTGTGTGATGCGAAGAACGACGCATTTCTATCCTTTGAATTTTAAATAATTGTAATCTGTAAAACCATCAGTAAACGAGTATTATTGGAGAATTTGGAGTTCCCGTCATTTATAGAAGAAAGCTCAGGAAGAATCCCATATTCCCAACACCACCCATCCCATCCATACTTACTTACTAAAAGCCTATATAGCCCAGCCGCGTAGGCCGAGGAGTTATATGTGCATTAACACGAGCTCTAAACGGTGAAGGAAAACATCGTGAGGAAACCCTTGGCTTAGTCAGCCCCACACGTATCGAGCATGTCTTTCCTGTGGATATGTCCGGTTAAGCTGAGAGGTGTAGGTGCTACAAGCCTACTCTCAACACTGTCCCAGGCACTACAGTGCGATAAGTGTAGGCAAAGATTGCCTCCTGACACTGCACTGTATAAATCATCTAGTAAAGATGTAAAGGCCTAAGTTTTTTTTTTATTATTGTTATTGCTGCACTACCTACCCTAGCTTACCTAGGTTACAGCTGAAAATCAGCGTTGAGTGTAAGGTCTACCTACTCCCAACTCATGCTGAGCTGGACGCCTTTTTGGCACTCACATTAATTTATGTTCAACTAGCGGACGCCCGCGGCTTCGCCTGCGTGGACTACTATTTTTTTTTATCCCACGGGAACCGTGCAATTTTTCGGGATAAAAAGTAGCCTATGTCCTATTCCCGGTTATTATCTATCTACATTCCAAATTTCATCAAAATCGGCTTAGTAGTTATGGTGATACGTGGCAACAAACATTCACACACACACGGACTTTTGCCTTTATAATATTAGAAGGATAGGTAGGTATTTTGACTTGCCTTATTAGAACTTAGATTAGACCTATCTATAAGTTGTTATATTTTAGTGTTTTTTTCTGTATGTGCCAAATAAACGATTCATTCATTCATTCATAGTGTGATGTGATGTGATAGTGTAATTACTAAAAGCCTATATCATCCCCAGATTCCCCCCAACTCGTCTATATCCCCTGGCTGTCAGGATCTTCTGACTCGTCTACTGCAGCACGAGCCCAGTAGACGGATATCATACGAAGACTTCTTCGCGCACGAATACCTGGATTTAGAGCATATGCCTTCGAGAGAGAACTATGATAAGGTAATGATAAATATAAATCTCTTGAAAAAGACAAATAAAATTCTGATTGCCTATTTAAGGGGCCTGCGATAGACGAATGTCCATACAAACGTAATACCAAAATCATTTAAAATTTAAGCATAATATATTTATCAGTTCATGTTATTATTTAGATTAGGGCAGTATTTCTAGTTAGTTTCTGTTACACTTTTGTTCCAAAAAACTTACCTAAAACGAAATGTAAGCAAATTGAATTGATATCTTAGTAGGTAATATTATTTATTTTATTCTGTAAGGTACAGCAATAGCAGTGTCACAATAGGAATTGCAATACATATATGCCGTTCTTGTCACTCTGTCTATGAAAAGAGACGGCATATAGTGCAATTCATATTGTGATTCTGCTATTGTTGTACCTATAAGTACAGCAATAACGCTATAACGCCCTTATTAACCCCGCAGGCAGTGGCACTAATAAAGCAAGCAATAGAACTAGACAGCCGTGGTAACCTATCGGAAGCACTGACCGCCTACACATCCAGTCTACGCCTCCTTGTACCGGCCGCCTGCGCCGAGCGGGACTCGATCCGACGAGCCGCGCTCACTGACAAACTCACCAGGTGACTCACTCACTCACTGACAAACTCACCAGGTGACTCACTCACTCACTGACAAACTCACCAGGTGACTCACTCACTCACTGACAAACTCACCAGGTGACTCACTCACTCACTGACAAACTCACCAGGTGACTCACTCACTGACAAACTCACCAGGTGACTCACTCACTCACTGACAAACTCACCAGGTGACTCACTCACTGACAAACTCACCAGGTGACTCACTCACTCACTGACAAACTCACCAGGTGACTCACTCACTCACTGACAAACTCACCAGGTGACTCACTCACTCACTGACAAACCCACCAGGAGACTCACTCACTCACTGACAAGCTCACCAGGTGACTCACTCACTGACACATCCAGTCTACGCCTCCTTGTACCGGCCGCGTGTGCCGAGCGGGACTCGATCCGACGAGCCGCGCTCACTGACAAACTCACCAGGTGACTCACTCACTCACTGACAAACTCACCAGGTGACTCACTCACTCACTGACAAACCCACCAGGAGACTCACTCACTCACTGACAAGCTCACCAGGTGACTCACTCACTGACACATCCAGTCTACGACTCCTGGTACCAGCCGCCTGCGCCGAGCGGGACTCGATCCGACGAGCCGCGCTCACTGACAAACTCACCAGGTGACTCACTCACTCACTGACAAACTCACCAGGTGACTCACTCACTCACTGACAAACTCACCAGGTGACTCACTCACTCACTGACAAACTCACCAGGTGACTCACTCACTGACAAACTCACCAGGTGACTCACTCACTGACAAACTCACCAGGTGACTCACTCACTCACTGACAAACTCACCAGGTGACTCACTCACTCACTGACAAACTCACCAGGTGACTCACTCACTCACTGACAAACCCACCAGGAGACTCACTCACTCACTGACAAGCTCACCAGGTGACTCACTCACTGACACATCCAGTCTACGCCTCCTTGTACCGGCCGCGTGTGCCGAGCGGGACTCGATCCGACGAGCCGCGCTCACTGACAAACTCACCAGGTGACTCACTCACTCACTGACAAACTCACCAGGTGACTCACTCACTCACTGACAAACCCACCAGGAGACTCACTCACTCACTGACAAGCTCACCAGGTGACTCACTCACTGACACATCCAGTCTACGCCTCCTTGTACCGGCCGCGTGTGCCGAGTGGGACTCGATCCGACGAGCCGCGCTCACTGACAAACTCACCAGGTGACTCACTCACTCACTGACAAACTCACCAGGTGACTCACTCACTGACAAACTCACCAGGTGACTCACTCACTCACTGACAAACTCACCAGGTGACTCACTCACTCACTGACAAACTCACCAGGTGACTCACTCACTGACAAACTCACGAGGTGACTCACTCACTCACTCACTGACAAACTCACCAGGTGACTCACTCACTCACTGACAAACTCACCAGGTGACTCACTCACTGACAAACCCACCAGGAGACTCACTCACTCACTGACAAGCTCACCAGGTCATCAGGTGACCCACTCACTTACTCACTCACTGACACGTCAAGTCTCCCCGCTCTTATCTCATAGCCGATTGCGCCGAGTGGTACTCAGTCCGAAGAGCCGCGCTCACTGACAAGCTCACTAGGTGACTCACTCATTCACTTCACACGTGACACTCACGTGTGAACTTGACACAGTTGACACTCGCTACTCTCGACCATGAAACTCACGACATTTGACCGTGACACTCACGTCATGACACTCATGACACTTGACCATGACACTCATGAATTTCGACCGTGACACTTACGACACTTGACTCGTAACACTTACGACTCTCGACCGGTACACTCACGACACTCGATACCCGACTTCTGACTCTCACGACATACTTACTATCCTGGCGCGTCGAGCCCAAAGTGGTTCTCGGCCTCCGACACAATAGAACGCACGATATACAAACAAATACAAAAAGATTTATTTGCACAACAGAGAAAATAACAGAATTTTAATTTTAATTTATTAGCACAGACACAAACAAAACAAAAGTTACAGTTTCACTTTCAAAACTTTCGTGAGTTGTACTAGACATTATTTAACACACGGGAATTACTCACGTAAAAATATCGTCGATTTAGATACCGACAATGTTTCGATTCATCCGGAGAATCTTCATCTGGGTAAGGTGTGAGACGCTCGCGCTCGTAGTAACCTGGGGCCCTAGCCATATTACACGATCTATCGTCGCTGTAGAACGATCTATCGTCGCTGTAGAATAGAACACTTCAAAATGTATAGGAATTGACGTTCTGACTACGTGACTCATCTACTTGAAACGTCAAATCCTATACATTTTGAAGTGTTTCTATTCTATTGCGACGATAGATAGTGTAATATTGCTAGGGGGGCTTGCCGCAACTCCCTCCTTACCCAGATGAAGATTCTCCGGATGAATCGAAACATTGTCGGTGTCTAAATCGACGATATTTTTACGTGAGTAATTCCCGCGTGTTAAATAAAGTTACAGTTGTCACAATGGATCACAATGCATTCATGAAGTTAGACTTCGCTGCGCAGAAAAAGTTGCACTGCGCATCGAAACGGCTAACCTCACTAATGCCAAGATCCGTTGGAACAAGTATACGAGTATAAACACACTTAACACTTACTTGAATTGAAATACTATATTGATTCATCATCATCATCATCATCCACAGCCTGACTTCACCCACTGCTGGGTATAGGCCTCCCTTAGTTTGTGCCATTCGTCACGATCCTGCGCTAGTCCAATCCATCTTTTGCCCGCGACTTTGTCTATGTCGTTATATCTATATTGATTGTATACTATTAATTACAGGTATATGGAGCGAGCAGAAGAAATAAAGCTATTTCTAAAAGATGGAACCACACGGCCGTCGGTGCCCATACAGATTAATATGCCCTGCAGAGAAAATGGTATACCATTATTATTTTTCGCAACTTTACTGTATACAGGGTGAATTTTTAAGACGGGGCAGTAAGGGCAGCTCAGCTACCTTAACCGTTATAGCTAGAGGAAAACGTTCTTAGAAGACTATCCATAATTTTTTAAGATATTTCGACCTGCATTCTCAGATTTTGAAAAAAATGTACAGTCAGCGAGAAAATGGGCAATTTACACAAAAACTTTTTTTGATGCCAATCGATCCTATTTCATCTAAGGATTAAAAGGCTCTATCAGACCATATGATTTTTCAGGTCAATCAACTTCAGTGAATCAAATCGCCGAGCACAGCGAGAGGTCGGTCAATGAACCCGCTGGACCTCTGCCTACTGAGCCGGTAAGTCACCACACTGGTTCCTCAACAAGAGAATATTACTAAGTATGTGTACTGCGGGCTTAAAAAGGTCGCTATAGCAGTCTCTTTTTTTGACTGAGAGTGAAAAGAGACGGCATTATAGTTCAATTCCTATTGTGATTCTGCTGTGACCTTTTTAAGCCCGCAGTACACATACTTAGTAAGATTCTCTTGTTGAGGAACCAGCGTTAAAGAGCCTTTAAAATAAAAACAGCCTTGTTTTATTTAATTAAGCATGGTGTACAATAAAGTATTTTCATTTAAATTTAATAATTTTCTATTTTGTTTATCCCACGGGAACCGTGCTTTTTTTCGGGATAAAAAGTAGCCTATGTCCTATTCCCGGTCATTATCTATCTACGTTTTTAAATTTCAGCCAAATCGGTTCAGTAGTTATGGAGATACGTGGTAACAAACATTCACACACACACGGACTTTCGCCTTTATAATATTAGTAGGATAGGATATATGTATGTATTTATGATTTTAAATACAAAAAAATGTGATTTTGAACCAGGTGTCAAGTGTGCCGCCGGCGAGCGAGCATTCGCCCGACGTTCGCCGCTCGCGGTTCGGTCTGAAGCGATTTTTCGGGCGACAGACTTCCATACCTTTCTTGGACGCGAGAGACGACACTGTGGTGAGTTAGTTGCAACATTATTATGTGCGGTAAGGCCTGGTGACGGTGTTTTTAGGCCGCCTAAAGGCCTCCGCCATGATTATGTAATTACAATAGCTTTGGACTCGCTCCTACTCATTCAGAAGCGCTCGTGGCGTAGCTTGCTTGGACGTTCTTGATTGATCGTTGAAGTTAAGCAACGTTGTGCGCGGTCACTCTTAGGATGGGTGACCGCAAGTGGTATTACGAGCTGAGCGCTTCCGTGCTTCGGAGGGCACGTTAAATTGTCGGTCCCGGTCGTTAAGCCATGACGGAGGCCTTTAGGCGGCCTAAAAGCTCCGTCACCAGAGTTGGCCACTTGCTCATACGAACTTAGGTACCATACTATCACTTCGAGGACACTGCGAGGGCGCTGCAAGTCGTGTAATAGTAAAATTACAATTAATGAGTAGGTAGGGTAGGTGAATTACCATGACTCATTATCGCGAAGTACTTTACTTAAGGTTATAATTACGATGACATTTTATTATACAAGACGATGGGCATCGGTTGATTGGAGTTTAATAAAATTATTATCCATTCATTGTGTTTTCGTAACTTCGACAATAATAATGTTTGAATTTTATACTAAAACTTTTTTTTTTAATTTATTTATTTTGTTTACCTTTATTAATAGTAAATTGTTTTCTTTCCAGAATGAATCCACCGAAGACAAGCAGAAAGTTGACAACGACACCTGTCGGATAACGTGAACAACTATAGAAAGCTTCGATTTAATTCCACACATCTTGAATGATTAATGTCCGGTGCCTGGGACATTTGATTTATTTGGGTAAACAACCATTTATAAAATTACTATATTTTAGTAAAATTGGAGTGTTTGTGGGTAGAATAAGCAAGACTAAAACGGGTAGTTTTAGTCTTGCTTGTCTTGCAAAGACAAAAAAACAAGGTACTTTTGGAAATGTCACTTTCAATGTGATGCTGTTTTGGTCTTTAACGTGAACGAAATAATAAGTATGTGTGGGGTGACTGAAAGATCGAATGAGAAACAGTGTGATAAGAGAGCGTTGTGGAGTGAAAGAAGATGTAGTGATGAGAATTGAGAAGGGTATGCCAAGATGGTTCGGTCATGTAGAGAGGATGAACGAAAGAAGATTGATGAAACAGGTCTATAAAGCGAGTGTGAATGGGACCGTCGGAAGGGGAAGACCTAGACGCACATTCCTGGACCAAATTGACGAATTATTGAAGAGGGCAGGTCAAGAGTACCCTAAACCGACGAGCTTGCATGAAGAATGTGATTTGTGTCAGGATCTTAGCAAGTGGAGATCTGTAGTCTCTGCCTACCCCTATGATGGGAAACAGGCGTGATTTTATGTATGTATGAAATAAGAGCTTGCGGATTTTGCAATATAGCTAGTCAGTATGGCGCCATTACTTTTTTCTTCTTCTTTATTTTGGCTTCGCACGGTTTGTGCATATGCATAAAGGTAGTGTCAAGTAATTATATATTTCAGGTTATAGATAGGTACACAAGATATACAAATACATATACATACATAAATATAATATCCCACCCCTCCCCTTGTGCCTCAGTAAAGATGGAGCTTTACCGAAACTGAAACGGACTTTTTGGAGAACTCGAAATGCAATGCTATTCAATTTTGTTTCATTTGCCCACACTTATGCACGTTCACGAACACTCAACAGTTAATCCCACCATTTTTACACATTAATTCGAAGAAACACAAGTTTTGGAAAATAAAACAAATCGAAAACATGACTTCTCAAATTCCCGTCAATAGCAGTAATATTTTTAATAATTTCCACATTTGTAAAAACTGTTGTAAGAATTTTTATATACGTATTTAAGAAATGCTTCGACACGGGTATGAATCTTTACAAGAGACCTAGCTAATTCGATTCTTCGCCTCCGTAGAGGAAATTTAATCAAAATTGGACGTAGTTATGCATAAAGGATCCAATCCACACAATGATAGTTTTGAGAAAAAGCAGTTTTTGTTTAAATTGTGTATAGAAAAAAAGTTATGATTAATTTTAACAAAGTTTGTTTACAATATTGTACAAAATACTGTTTCCTATGTATGTAAGTATAATTTCGGAGAAAAATATTAATATTTATAGTATTTTTTTTTTAAAAACCCACTGGTTCCTTTTAGCAAAATGGCTCATGTGTGGGTTGGTTCCTTATTAATTTATTCTGTTGTTGAATATTAAATGCATAAAATAATAAATAATCGTATTATATTTTGTGAATTTTATTTAAAAAGAAATATCTTAGGTTTAACATGAAAAAAAACTATAAAAATAATTTATTTCAGTAGGCTACATACATTTTAGCCTAACTTTCCTCTACTTCAAAATCAAGTTGAACTGAAAACCCTTCTAAATCGTCTTCTATGGCTTCATCTCCTACCAGATTCACGTAAAAGTCTTTTGACCTCTAAAAATCGCTGAAACAGGAAGACCTGTCACTAATACGAAGTTAAAAGACCTAAAAGTGTGTTACACTTGATTCCGCAAGAACCACACCACTTTTACGTGAATCAGGTAAGAGATGAAGCCCTAAAAGACGATTTAGAAGGTTTTTCAGGTCAACTTGATTTTGAAGTAGAGCAAGATTGGGTTAAAATGAATGCAGCCTAGTGAAATATGTATTTTTATAGCTCTTTTTCATGCTAGACTTAAGATATTTCATTTAATATAAAATTTACAAAATATAATTAAAATTAGGTACTTATTGATTACCTTAGGTATTTTATTCATTTAATATTCAAAGAGCAACTAGTGCAACGAGAACTAACCCACAAGAATGATAAAAAAAATTACTTTTACAAAGAAACATGTGGTTTGGTTCCTTACAGAAAAAAATAAATTTGTAGATTTTTCAGATTTCTGGGGTACCACAGAGCATGGATCTTTTTAGTTTATTGTACAAATGTTGTTATGTGGGTTGGTTACTTTGTCGAGAAAATGTTTTGTTAAGTCAAAATTGTCAGATCACTTTGATATTTACAGGGTTAGTAGAAGGTGGATTTTAAAAGCTTTCTGTATACTTAACTCAATTTTGACATGAGTGTGGATTGGTTCCTTTATGCATAACTACGTCCAATTGTTAGAGCCTTTTTCAGTTTTCGAGAATGAATACAACCAAACAAATATTGCTAAATTCGAAAACCTCGTAACTCCGTCTTTTTACCCGACTGCGCAAAGCAAAGGAAGGGTAATGTGTTTATCAGTCTATGTATGTTTGTTTGGATGTTTCTATGTGGCACTCTAGAGGCCAAACGCGTGGACCGATTTTGATAATTCTTACGTCAATCGATTCGTCTCAACCTTGGGAGTGCTACTAAAGACATGACAGTAAACAAAATTCACCAGTGCCACAACCAGACGCCATATTGTCAAAATTAAAAAAACCAAAATCGTCACACTATATCAAGTGGGGTATCGTTGAATAGGTATTTCAAAATCAACTTTAGGTTTCTTTTACCATTTTTCATTTTAAGTAATAGTTTAGGAAAAATAACGGTTTAAAGTTGATTAATAATAATTCTCGCTATGGATGTTTCTATGTGGCACTCTAGAGGCCAAACGCGTGGACCGATTTTGATGTTTCTTACGTCAATCGATTTGTCTCAACCTTGGGAGTGTCACTAAAGATATGACAGTAATCAAAATTCACCAGGGCTACAACCAGACGCCATATTGTCAAAATTAAAAGAATCAAAATCGTCACACTATATCAAGTGGGGTATCGTTGAATAGGTATTTTAAAATCAACTTTATCATAACTAAAAAGTGTTAAATAAAAAAATATTTTAAAAAAACAAAAACCCGACTGCGTCAAAACTAAAAAGAAAAAAACAAGCCTGCAAAGAATTACTCACAGTCGGGACCCATAACATTGGGAAGATATGATTGGTAATAAAATGAATGGGTACCGACTGTGAGTAATTCTTTGCAGGCTTGTTTTTTTCTTTTTAGTTTTGACGCAGTCGGGTTTTTGTTTTTTTAAAATATTTTTTTATTGACGAATATGATTTAAACTAGATTTTCTACCGAACTGCATCAAAAAGTCATTGTCGTCTAATAGACGGAGTAGGTTTTCGAATTTAGCCGACGATTTATTTGGAAACACATATTGTATGGAACAGCATTTTTGATGATATTATCTCGAATCCTGTACGAAGTTCGCTGGGTCAGCTAACACCATAAATTCTCGTCTAATTTCCCATTGTGATTGCGAAAAAAAGACTTGTTAATATAGTTTGAACTTTGTTTAAGTTGTTATTTTATTGCTAATTTTATTATTTTAAGTACAAGATGTTAGAAGACATTTGATGTGCCTTGTATGTGCTTGTTTTATTTTTGTTAGTCATTGAATAAATACTATATTTATACGATTTCTTTGTAGTTTTATTCTTTCTGTTATTCATATTGATTGGTACATAACGATAATGATTGTAAAAATGATAATTTGTTAAAGAAAAGATAGGGAGTTAAGTAAGTTCGTATGAGCAAGTGGCCAACTCTGGTGACAAAGTTTTTTTAGGCCGCCTAAAGGCCTCATGGCTCAACAACTTAAAAGCCGGGACTGACAATTTGACGTGCCCACCGAAGCAAGGAAGCGCTCAGCTCGTAATACCATTTGCGGTCACCCATCCTAAGAGTGACCGCGCACACCGTTGCTTAACTTCAACGATCAATCAAGACCGTCTAAGCAAGCTAATCCAGGAGCGCTTGGGAATTTGGGAATAAGACTAAGATCAAGGAAGAACATAAAATAAAAGACAATATTTAAATAAAACTCTATATTAATATAATATAATAAATTGTGTCTATGAACTTGCACGCTCCCAAAACCAACTCACTTAAATTAGTATTTGAATGCGAAAGGAACAAAGCATTCACTTTAACTTATTCTAATACATTTGGGCCTCTTAAACTAGTGGTCAGTTTCCACGCAATGTTTTCCTTCACTGATTTGTTAAACAAGCGAAGACCTATAAAATTTTACAAACAAAAGTTTCTAGAAAATTCCTTAAATTTTCGTTTAATCTAAGTTTTTTCAATCAGTGAAATTTCGAGAAGAAATACGTCGCTTTTAGCGATAGCGCCTGATTTAAATATTTATAAAATACCTTATGTGCTGATTAAAAAAGAAACTATAAAACATTTATATTTAATTCATAATTTAGATACAAGACGTGCGTTTTGACCACTCGCAGACGGCAACTAGTCGGCCGATAGTTGGGTCTGGCTCAATCAGTATAAAGATTATGAGTTGATGAACACCCCGATAACTTAAAATGTGCCCAAAAAGTAGGTGCGATTTCGAATTCCTAAACTGAATATAAATGAGTTAATTGAACAAGCTTGAAAAAATGTATCCTTCATGAATATTACATTTTTCATAGTCTGTCAGACTTCTAAATCAGTTTTTTCATTTATGAAAAAGTAGGTTTTTCGAATCACCGGGGGTTTTCATCTAGTGCGATTTATCGTGGCAAGTTTTGTAGTTCACCATAATGTTAGTGGTGACTGAATTCGGAACATCTAACCAACATTAGCTGAGCTATGATAATTGGCACGATATTTTATTTTCCGTTTTGATAGTAGGTACTAGTATACTTTGGGGTCCAGTATCGACCATATCTGTACTAGCAACCCAACCCGAAACTATCGGCCGATTAAATTGCAGTCTGTAAGGGGTCTAAAACCTTAGGCAATTTTTGAGACAACTTTTTATCGTCAACAATCTATTTATCGAATATTTAACCCAACTTAAATCACGCCTTGTACAGCATTTATAAAATAACTCTTATTCAACCTTAGGAACTAAATAAGAACGATTACATACTAAATAGTTCAGTTTTAAGTTCCATAATGGAGTCCAATTGTAATTTCAATTCAAAAGTTCAAAATAATATTGCCAATTTCACAAAATTCTGACTACACATGAGCTAAGAAAAAATTTTCTTCGCAATTAAAAACTTCCTTTTTTAAGTCGGTTAAAAATAAAAAAAAATAAGGTTCTCAATTCATAAAGTCGGTTAATTAACCGACTTAAAAAAAGGTTCTCAATTTCGTCGATTTTTTTTATGTATGTTCCCCGATTACTCGAAGACGCCTGGACAGATTTGGAAAATTCTTTTTCTGTTTGAAAGGGTATACTTTCCAGTTGTTGCCATAATTTGGTGAGGATCTGTCGAGGATCTTCGGAGTTATGAACAGAAATGCACATCGAGTGCAGAAAATTGGTCAGCTTATAACATTGAAGTCGGTTTTTTTAATTTCAATTTAGCAACTTGTTCTATACACATTCTAAGGCATTTAAATCGGAGATTACCTACAAACTCATTTTTAATTACATTTTTACAAATATAAAATATTAAATGTGAAATATGATCAATATCTTCTTACAATGGATCTAGGATCATGAAGTTAGCCGTTTCAATGCGCAGTGCAACTTTTTCATACAAAATTTTCTACTGCGCAGCGAAAAGCCTAACTTCACGAATGCCTAGATCCATTGTGAGAAGTGTATCTCCAAGGCGCGGTAGCCATTCTCTTTAGATATTATTAGGCATTTTAAGATTCTTTGAAGGTAAGGCTCAACTCACACTGACGGAGTAGAAACGAAGCGACGCGTCATGTACTTAAACTTCAAAGCAAATTCAACTCTATTTTCATTAGAGAGGTACAAAGTGTGAATCTATATAAAAAAACTTAGGCTTTTACATCTTTACTAGATGATTTGTGTCAGGAGGCAATCTTTGCCTACACTTAACGGGACACTGTAGTTATACATACTTATAAGTGAAGTTGTAATGTCTTAGGTCTAAGCACCTGTAAAGTTAAAAACTTTTTTAAATAAATAACTTTACAACTTTATCGTAAAAAAATCAATTCGTTGGAGGTAATTCTGGGTTAAAAAGGGCGCTATAGCAGAATCATAATAGGAATTCATTATTCATTCTATTTTTATTCTCACAGAACTATACAGGCCCTAGCCATATTACACGATCTATCGTCGCTGTAGAATAGAACACTTCAAAATGTATAGGATTTGACGTTCTGACCACGTGACTCATCTACTTGAAACGTCAAATCCTATACATTTTGAAGTGTTCTATTCTACAGCGACGATAGATAGTGTAATATGGCTAGGGGGGCTGGTGTTGAACTATATGCCGTCTCTTTTCATAGACCGAGTGACAAGAACGGCATATATTGCAATTTCTAATGATTCTGCTGTAGCGGCCTTTTTAGCCCCACTGATCTCTAGGATTATTTAAGGGGTGGTCAGTCACTTCCATTTCACATTTAGCATTCTATACAGATAATATTCGATTACTCAACTATTTCAAAGTAAACATTCGCCCGCGACTTTGGTTGCGGTCAAATTATAGATTTTAAAACATACAGCCGTGTAGAAACACCTTGTCCGACCTTAAATAATAATAATAATCATAAACTATATTTTTTTTTATAACTTAAAGGAGGGTAGCGACATCTACCTGTCGCTAGATGAACTACATAGACAAGCTACGAACTACGAGCTTCAGCGAAAATGCCGCCACAAACATAATGTCTAGATCGCGCAAGCGGTAATTTCAGCACCGATCGACATATATAAGACCAACCAACAATTGTTGGTCGAAAGACCACGGGCAAGTTGGCCAGATGGGCCCGTTGCAGAGGAACCACCTACTCTGACTTTGGGGAACGATTCCACCATGTTCCCCAAAAGGAGCATGTAGGGACCCCAATAACAATTCCCACAAAAATACCAAAAAAAAATTCATCAAGTTTTTTTATGATTAAATAAAAATTTATGATCAACTAACTTCCGCCAGCGGTTTCGCTCGCGTGGTACTCGCAAAAAAAAGCACCCTATGTCCTATTATCGGACATTATCTATCTATATTTCAAATTTCAGCCAAATCGGTTCAGTGGTTGTCGAGTTATAGAGGAACATACATCCAAACTTTCGCATTTATAATATTAGTGTGATGTGATTTTACTTGTGCATTTTTTTATTTAAACACCTCAATTTACTTTAAATCTAGCAAATCTTTATATTATGACTATATTGACAATCCCTTCATGTTTTTGACAATGTCTTCTTTGATGTCAGTTCAAGAATGGCCAAGTGTGTGTTTTCTTATTTTGCGGAATTTTGAACCCAATATATCTATACTAATATAATAAAGTAGAAGAGTTTGTTTGTTTGAACGCGCTAATCTCATAAACTACCAGTCGGATTTGAAAAAATATTTCTGTATTTGATAGCTAAACTCTTGAGGAAGGCTACTTTTCATCATCATCACCATATACCATCACTACGGGGGGTAATAATAACACCCTCATGGTTCGAACAGGGTATTTCTAACACGCTGTATTTGTCAAATTATAAATATTTCCTAAATAAATTCACAAGTTTAACAACTTGAAATAAGTGCAATCACGGTCAATGGATGGGTGACCGCTGGCTACGGTAATAGCACGTTATATTGTCGATGCAGTCACTACGGAGGCCTAGGGCGGCCTAAAAACGTCACTAGGCTCATACGAATAGTTCTTATTCTAATCGAAACTCAGTGCATAGTGAAGTTTTTGGACACAATAGAAAAATATAGAGATAGCATGTATTAGGTATTTGCGTAGATGATAATCTATGCTTGTTTCAGCTTAGATTTATTAACGATAGATAGATAGATTTATATCGAGCTGTCTATTCATTCTTGTTTGGATAACATTTTCAACAATAAATCTTGGATATTTAACTTTCAAAAACATTAATCGAAACATTGTCGGTATCTAAATCGACGATATTTTTACGTGAGTAATTCCCGTGTGTGAAATAAAATCTTGGATACATTGAAATAGGTATAATTTATTGAAACGCCACTTAGGCTGGATTCGACTTAGGCGGGTTACGCGTTAGTTTTCAGTTTAATCAATTATATCCTTTGAAGATGTCTAAGGGGGTAGTCAGAGGTATGTCCAAACACATGTACTACATTCCCACATTTTGCAGAAGTTAACATTCCATACGTGACAGAAAAATGTAATTTTTTTAAACAATATTTTTCTTATTATGTCCTTTGAAGATGTCTAAGGGGGCAGTCAGAGGTATGTCCAAACACATGTACATTCCCACATTTTAAGTTAACATTCTATACATGACAGGATAATTTCATGTACCTAAGTAATTTTCCTTTATACTGCTACCTCTATTGTTTTTCTGTTGTTGACTTATAGTATTAGTCGCGAGTGGTTTGTGAATCAGGGCTTCAGGCGTTTGTAGTTGTCGAGATGGCTGTTCAGATGCTGGGCCAGCTGGTCGGCGCGGGCGAATGACGCCTGTAATACAACGGAATAAGGTTCACAAATAAAATTTAGGGTACTAATAGTACAATCACTTTCGGAAGGCAGGTTTGTCAATCCATGAAGTTTCCTATAAATTAATGATAACGCTTGAAGGAGCGAATTGCTGTTCTTTTTGTCAGTTGTGATAAATGGACATTATTTCACGTTATTGATGTCATTATTGAAATGTGTCAAACCGGTCTTGTTATCGTGTTTCGACTATTCAATTCAATTCAAAGTTTTTATTTGGAACAAATTACAAGGTAGTAGAGTACAAAAAGGAAACGTTGAAAATACTGAGTAGGACAAAATGGAATCAGCGCTCTCCTGTGGTCTATATAGCTCCGGGCAGTGGGTACTATTTTTTTTATCTGTGGGTACTAGCTCCTAGCTTTGGGTACTAGCTCCTTACTCTTCTTGGCTTGGCATTGTGGGTACTAACTCCTAACTGTGGGTACTATTTCCTACCTTTGGGTACTATTTCCTTCCTGTGGGTACTAGCTCCTTACTGGGTACTAATTTCTACCTGTGGGTACTATTTCCTTCCTGTGGGTACTAGCTCCTTACTGGGTACTAATTTCTACCTGTGGGTACTATTTCCTTCCTGTGGGTACTAGCTCCTTACTGGGTACTAATTTCTACCTGTGGGTACTATTTCCTTCCTGTGGGTACTAGCTCCTTACTGGGTACTAATTTCTACCTGTGGGTACTATTTCCTACCTGTTGGTACTAGCTCCTTTACTTTATAGTCTTAGGTTACGTTCAGATGACAAGCGTTCAACGCGCGCTGAACGCGCGCAAAATTTTTGTATAGTGTTCACATGACACGCGCTTGTCAGGCGTTGAAGGCGCGTTGTCGCGGCCGCCATAGATTTCAGACTTCAGTAGAGTTCTACATTTGCCGGAGATGGACGTAGAAACAGTTTTAGCGGTGATTTTATACCGTATTAAAAGCTTCGGTTTCCATTTCGGACGATTTCTGAACGAACTGATCCCTAAAATGTGTATATCCGCGTCGAAAGCGCGCGCTCAACTGAACGGAAACATAGAAAACCAATGATCTCAAAGCGCGCGTTGACAACAGTCGAGCGCTAGCGCAGCGTCAACACGCGCTTTATTAAAACGCGCGCTAGCATGTGTACGGCCTGAATAACAAGTGGCTAAATTAAAAATTTAAAAAAAACCGACTTCAATACAAGCTGTTATTGGGTAAGGCTAAGGGTGAGCTGATTAAAATGAGCCCAAACATGGATGTTCTACTGTTATTCACTGAGAAGTTCTATTGATCAGGTCCTGACTCCATCATCAGATCAGCCAGCCGTCACCATATTATTACATTGTAGTCGAAATTTGATCAACATGCTGAGTTCCAAGTTTCAGCTCAATCGGCCAATTTACTGAGGAGTTCTGTTGAACAGCTCCTGACTCCATCATCAGATCAGTTCAATGTTACCATAATATTGAATTGTCATCAATAACCTGCAAAGCTTTTAAAAAATACCCTAATCGCTTCAAGTGTGCCTATAAAATTTGAAGAGTTACCTCGATTTCTCCAAGATCCCATCATCAGATCCTGACCTGATGACCAAAAGGACCAATTGGAAAGTGTACCCTTTCAAACAAAAAAAGAATTTTTGAAATCGGTCGAGGCGTCTTCGAGTAATCGGTGAACATACATAAAAAAAAAAAAAAAGATTCCGACGACCTGAGAACCTTCTCCTTTTTTCGAAGTCGGTTAAAAAGTATGTAGTTGTAAACGCGCGTTATCAAAACGCGCGTTGAACGCTTGTCATCTGAACGTAGCCTAAAGTTCTATGGTTACCACCCCACTAACCTTGCACACAACACATCTGTACAACTGCTTGGCATGGTTCTGCAGGTGTCGTGTGAGGGAGTGCACGTGCGAGAACCTCTTCCCGCAGTGCGCGCACGAGTGCGAGGGGGACAGAGCACGCGGGGGCGAGTGCGCGCCTAATGTGTGGCGACGGAGTTGCTCCCAAGAGTCGAACGATAGACCGCATTCCGAACAACGACCTGAGAATTATAAGACATAGACAGATGTTTATTCACTACTTGGCACACAATATAAATCTCAAAAACTTGTAACACAAAGAAAAAAACCCAAGAGAGAGAGAGTTTTATTATGCGTCACAGAGTCACAGCAGCAAATAGGTGATAAAAGTAATAATAGGTTAAAAATAATCTATGATAGGTTTTGTAAAAATTATCAAGAGCCGTGTTGGTCGAGGGTATTAGTACCTCTACTTTCGATCCGAAGGTCGTGGGTTCGAAACCTGGCTGTGCATCAATGGATTTTTCGTTTCGAAAAATTTATGTGCGCATTAACACGAGCTCTAAACGGTGAAGGAAAACATCGTGAGGAAACCCGACCTTAGTCAGCCCCACACGTATTGACCATGTCTTTCCTGTGGATATGTCCAGTTAAGCTGAGAGGATGGTGTAGGTGCTACAAGCCTACTCCATCTCAACATTGTCCCAGGCACTACAGTGTCCCGTTAAGGGCCAACTGAGGTGAATTTGTCAAAATAGAGGTTTACCGTTTTAAAGATTTTCTTAAAGCAAATCGTATTAAGATAGTGAAAAACATGCTCTAAGTACTACCAATGAACTGATCTACACTGTGGGCTATTTTATATTTCAATATTTTATGTATTTTTTTAATAAATTACTGGACAAAGTACACAAAATATAAGCGCGGGGTTTTAAGCCTGACCGAACACTAAATTACTCAATTGAATTAAAAAATACGAAAACCACAACTTCAATATTTTAACTATCCTGTGGACTATTTTTTTTTTCGTAGGTGTAGCTATATTCAACACAATAAAGGCAAGAAAGTTGAAGATAAAACTCTCCATACATTTTTTCTATGGAGTAGCTACTATGAATAAAAGGACGATTCACTGCCAAAAATCGTCAGACGGCCGCGGCCATTGGAGCTGGGAGCACGTCACATTGCGGAAATACTATTAGCTAAGCTGTGGCAGAGCCAGTGACGTCACGTGACTGTGTTCTTACATGAGAAGCGGTCGCGTAAACGTGCTATGTCATATTTTCGATAAAATCAGATTACAGTATGTAAGGCATCTTTTGATAAAGATTTTGCCTGGCATAAAAATGGACTATTTTCTAACAGCATAGGTAAGTAGTAAGTACCTAGGTGCCTATAGGTAAAGTATACGTACAGAAGCATGCACATCCACATAGAAAGCTTTAAAGTCATTTTATGTTTTATCATCTGGATTAGGTGATGATGATGCTGATGATGATGCTGATGATGATGATGATGATCATGGAACTTTTTATTGATATGGGTATCAAATGAAAGGGCTTGGTAAGCAAAACACAATGCTGTTCTCTTGATGAGCGAAACACCATGCTGTTCTGATGATGAAGTCAGGCAGGACCTGTTCCATTCCATGGAAGTTTTTTTTATATAGGTATCAAATGAAAGGGCTTGATGAGCGAAACACAATCATCATCGTCATCATCATATCTTTATCTTTTCACATCGTCATAACTTCATATTTTCGTAACTTCTTAACTTCGTGACTTCGTATCTTCGTGACTTCGTAACTTCGTATCTTCTTACCTTCATATCTTCGCAACTTCGGAACTTCGTGTCTTCGTAACTTCGTATCTTCAAAACTTCGTAACTTTGTATCTTCGTAACTTCGCAACTTCGTAACTTCGCAACTTCGCATCTTCGCATCTTCGTTTCTTCGTAACTTCACAACTTCGCCACTTCGCAACTTCACAACTTCGCAACTTCGTATCTTCGTAACTTCACAACTTCATATCTTCGTATCTTTGTATCTTTGTATCTTCGCAACTTAACATCTTCGCAACTTCGCATCTTCGCATCTTCGTTTCTTCGTAACTTCACAACTTCGCCACTTCGCAACTTCGCAACTTCGCAACTTAGTATCTTCGTAACTTCACAACTTCATATCTTCGTATCTTTGTATCTTCGTATCTTCGCAACTTAACATCTTCGCAACTTCGTATCTTCGTATCTTCGTAGCTTCACAACTTCGCATCTTCGCATCTTCGCAACTTCGTATCTTCGTAACTTCGTAACTTCATAACTTCGTAACTTCGTAACTTCGTAACTTTGCAACTTTGCAACTTCGTATCTTCGTAACTTCGCAACTTCATATCTTCGTATTTTTGTATCTAAGTATCTTCGCAACTTCGCATCTTCGGAACTTCGTATCTTCGTAACTTCATAACTTCGTAACTTCACAACTTCGTATCTTCGTAACTTCGAAACTTCGCATCTTCGCATCTTGGCAACTTCGTATCTTCGTAACTTCGTAACTTCGTAACTTTGCAACTTTGCAACTTCGTATCTTCGCAACTTCACAACTTCGTATCTTCGTAACTTCGCATCTTCGTAACTTCGTAACTTCGCAACTTCGTATCTTCGCAACTTCGCACGCATCTTCGCATCTTCGTTTCTTCGTAACTTCATAACTTCGCAACTTCGCAACTTCGTATCTTCGTAACTTCATATCTTCGTATCTTCGCAACTTCGCATCTTCGCATCTTCGCAACTGCGTATCTTCGTATCTTTGTAACTTCACAACTTCGCATATTTGCATCTTCGCATCTTCGCAACTTCGTATCTTCGTAACTTCGTAACTTCGTAACTTTGCAACTTCATATCTTCGTAACTTCGCAACTTCATATCTTCGTATCTTTGTATCTTCGTATCTTCGCAACTTCGTATCTTCATAACTTCGCAACTTCACAACTTCGTATCTTCGTAACTTCGCATCTTCGTAACTTCGTAACTTCGTAATTTCGTAACTTCGTAACTTCGCAACTTCGTATCTTCGTAACTTCGCAACTTCGCAACTTCACAACTTCGTATCTTCGTAACTTCGCATCTTCGTAACTTCGTAACTTCGCAACTTCACAACTTCGTTCGTAGTTGCGAAGCTACGAAGATACGAAGATACGAATTTATGAAGATATGAAGTTGCGAAGTTACGAAGATACGAAGTTACGAAGATACGAATTTGCGAAGTTGCGAAGTTACGAAGTTGCGAAGTTGCGAAGGTGTGAAGTTACGAAGTTACGAAGATACGAAGTTGCGAAGATGCGAAGTTGATAAGTTACGAAGATACGAAGATATGAAGACACGAAGTTGCGAAGATATGAAGATACGAAGTTGCGAAGTTACGAAGTTACGAAGATACGAAGTTACGAAGATACGAATTTGCGAAGATGCGAAGTTGATAAGTTACGAAGATACGAAGTTGCGAAGTTACGAAGATAGGAAGATAGGAAGATACGAAGTTACGAAGATACGAAGTTGCGAAGTTATGAAGTTACGAAGTTACGAAGTTGCGAAGTTACGAAGATACGAAGATAGGAAGATACGAAGTTATGAAGTTGCGAAGTTACGAAGTTACGAAGATACGAAGATGCGAAGATGCGAAGTTGCGAAGTTACGAAGATACACACACACACACACACACACACACACACACACACGCTGCACACACACACCACGAAAGTGCTTGGTTGTAACTATTTTTATTCTTATTGTTATTTACTTTTCTCTAAAACCTATACTACCTACTTAGTGACTGTCGTAATATATGTTTTACTCTAAAAAATGTAAATCCGTCATTGGCTGTAAGAAACATAAATAAGTCGATTTATTACTACTAAGAGCTGTGCATTTTGTTTAATAAATAAATAAGATGCGAAGTTTTTTCAAATCCGACTTGTAGAATATCGCGTTCAAACAAACAAACAAACTCTTCCGCTTTACAGAATTGGTATTAGATTGGTATAGGTACCTAGATGTCAATACAAAATCGTTTAGAAGTTATAAATTTAAATACGTAAAAAATGTTTGCCGAAACTTTGACCGCTTTGTGTCAGAGCGGCCCGCACTGCGTGGCGCTTTCAATGTGTGCGTTCTACGCACACAAGCTTCAGCGCTACGTTTCCCGCCCGTCAATACCTAAAACTGACGAGCGGCATAGCGTCGGAGCCCTCTTAAGTGTAGGCAAAGGTTGCCTCCTGACTTTGTTTAAATTAAATCATCTAGTAAAAAGATGTAAAGGCCTAAGTTTTTTAAAGGCCTAAGATTTTTATTAAACTTACTATCGTGTTCGTCCTGCGTGTGCGCCGCCTTGTGTTCAGTCAGTTGGTCGTCGTGTTCGAAGCAACGCGCGCACACGGAGCAACGGAACGTCATACAACCACGGTGGGCCTCCAACCTATAACATATACAATACATTTATAATACTGTTTGGGGAACAGGGTGGAATAGTTCCCCAAAAGCAGAGTAGGTGGTTCTCTACAACGGGCCGGCCCATCTGGCCCACTTGCCCGTGGTTTTTTGACCAACGGTTAATGTTAATTTGTTGGTAATATGTCTAGATCCATTGGAAACTTTGCTTGCGAGTTCTAGACATTCTGATGTTGAGTGGCGCCATCTGTAGTGCGTAGCATGTTTCTGTAGTTCATCAAGCGACAGGTAGATGTCGCTACAACTGTAATGTAATCCTTATGGGGCCGGCGATAGACGAATTGTCCATACAAACGTAATACCAAAATAAGTCGTATGTACTCCGGGTTGCTGCCAGGTATAAGGACGTGTTCCTGGCTCCCGACTTTTGGACAGCCGGAATCGTCTACCGTTGCTACAGGGAGGCACAACCGAAAACAAAAAATCCCTAACCATTTTTAATATTAAGTTTTTCTTTTCTCTTCCACCCATTTTATCCCTTTTTCAAAATTGTATAGTTTATGTAAATATTTAATTTATGTAAAATCAGTGGAGTAGGGCACTGGTGACCTGTAGCACAGGTTTTTCTATACCTATTTCAGGCACCGGTCTCTCACAAAACAGGTTTTTATAATAACCTACCTTTTGATAAATTATTCTGTATTTATATTTACTTAATGTATATTATATTTTGTTTGTGAGAGAAAAAATAAAAATAAATGATTATTTAATTAATTTAATTTAAAATTTGAACATAGTTTATCAGGCTAAAATGGCCGCTATAGTACATAAACTAAAGATAAGACATAATTATTTTTAACACATATGTTCTTGCGAATAAAAGATTCTGATTCTGAGCTTACTCCCCAAGTCAAGCGTGCGTAAAGAAGTTTTACTACAATAATAACATAAAGGAATAAAAATATGCTCAATTTTTAAATTATTTTGGTATTACGTTTGTCCAAATTGTCCGTCGCAGGCCCTTTAAGAGCTTAAAAATTTGCTCCACCTGTATAGTCTCTATATAATAATAATATAAACTTTATTTCAGGCAACTTAAGAATAGTACAGATGGTAAAAACTAATTCTAAGGCCCATAGAAATAAATACCTTAAACCTAAAAATACATATTAATAAAACTTAATCTAGGTAGTAACTTAATCTTAATATAGTAGATAGATAACTCTTTATTGTATCCAACTTAATACTTAACACAAAAAATATAACAAAGTGAAAAACTAAAAACAACGTACAATGGGCGGTCTTATTACTATAAGCGATCTCTTACAGGCAACTTTTGGATGGACAAAAATTGTCAAAAACAGTACATACTTGTGTGTGGTGAGTTTCTCCCGTCGTGTGAATGTGAGGTTGCATATATCGCACTCGTATCTGTCGGAGCCGCGCGCGCGGGCACGACCCGCGCCGCGCGACTGGTGACTGCGACGGTGGATCCTATACAGATTAATACAAATTATTTATTTAAAAAAAGGGGTAAGTTCATAACTATAACAAGTTTACATTATTACTACAGTCGGATTGCTCATTATACGCACTAAAATTGACGATCAAAATGTCATTTTTCATATATTTTTAGTTCGTAAAATGAGCAATTCGACTATAATACTAGGGAGGTACAGATACTACTTGGTTTATAGTAAGTAAGTAAGTAAAAATTTATTGCTTGAAATACATGTTGTACATAGATGGTTTTTGCTCTGCACTTAATTCAGAAACAATGTATTCTGCCATGTAATGGCGTGCAATTTTTAGTATAATACAATTATGAAATTATAAATGAAAGAAATTATGTAAAGGATTTACTTCCGGAAACAAAACTAAGCGTGAGCTTGTATCTTGAGATAAATGTATGTTTTATCCTACTTCCTACTAATATTATAAAGGCGAAAGACCGTGTCTGTGTGTCTGTGAATGTTTGTTACCACGTATCCCCATAACTACTGAACCGGTTTTGATGAAATTTGAAATGTAGATAGTTTAGGTTCTGGAATAACACAAAGGCTTTTTAATCATCATTGGCAATTTTTATCCCGGAAAAATGTATGGTTCCAGTAGTATAAAAATAGTAGTCCACGCGGGCGAAGCCGCGGCCGTTCGCTAGTTGTACATAAAATACGTCTATGTTGTTTGACGTTGCTTGACGCCTCTAAAAAGGTTATAGCTACTTGGTTCCTAATGTTGCCTACTCGGCTCCATGTTGCTTGAAGCTGCTTGACGTCTGTTAAATACTCACTATAGACACTTGCTACTTAGTTTTAGAAGTTGCTTGACGTTGATTACTCGGCTCCACGTTACTTGACACTGCTTGACGTCTGTAAATTACTCACTATTGACATTTAGCTATTCGGTTTTTAACGTCGCTTAACGTTGAGTACTCGGCTCCACGTTGCCTGAAGCTGCTTGACGTTGCTTGATGTTGCTTGAAGCTGCTTGACGTTACTTGATGTTGCTTGAAGCACTGTTTTAGAGACTTACTTGAGCGTGACCCTGGTGGAGTACCACTTGCGACAGATGTGGCACTGGTAGCTCTTGTCGGGGCTCTCGTTGTCGCTCTCGCTGAGCTCGTCGTGGCTGGCGGGCGCGGCGGGCGCGGCCCGCTCCGGGTCCGGCTCCGAGTCGGAACCGGAGACCGGATCCGGCACCGGAGCCGCCCACAGCGGGTTGGGGTACGCACTGGAAATTACATACATAATCGTAATCATTATCTAAATAATCATAGAGGGCGCAGTTAGTCTATTCTATACTAATACTAGCAGCACCCTCGCGGCGTTGCCCCCGTAGTGATGGTTTATGGTGATGATGATAATGAAAAGTAGCCTGAAACCTTCCTCAAGAGTTTAGCTATCAAATGCAGAAAGAATTTTCCAACATACTAGTAGTTCCTGAAATTAGCGCGTTCAAACAAACAAACAAACTCTTCTACTTATTTTCTATCTAAACTATACTAACATAATAAAGCAAAGCCCGAAAAGCCCGCCAAATTTTGTCTATTTGTTTGTTTGAACGCGCTTATCTCAAGAACTACCAGTCCGTTTAAAAAATTATTTCTGCATTGTTAGCTAAACTCTTGAGGAAGGCTATAGGCTACTTTTCATCATCATCATCATATACCATCACTGCGGGGGCCACGGTACGAGGGCGCTGCTAGTGTACTAAAATTTAAATACTGTCTCTGTGTATAATATTATCAACGGGATATTTATCAAGATTCGTGAATTTTAGAGTTTACGAGTTTCCTTATATTTTTACCCGACTGCGCGACGCAAAGGAAGGGTAATGTGCTTATTGTCTGTGTGTTTTTTTTTGGTCTATGTAGCACATCATAAGGTCCACACTCACCCGTTGATGGTATCATTGTCAACGTTGTTGGTTTCCTCCTCTGAGTCCGAGCTGTCGGACGAGTCCGAACCAGACGACGATGATGATGATGATGTACCAGAACTGGAACTGCCTGTTATACACAACAAGTTAGGTAACATCCTATATTATAAATGTGAAAATTTGTGAGGATGTATTAGATGTATGTATGAATGTATGTTCCGACTCGACAACCACTGAACCGATTTGGCTGAAATTTAAAATCTAGATAAATAATGACCGGGACTTTTTATCCGGATACCACGCGAGCGAAGCCGCGGTCGGAAGCTAGTAGGCTATAAATATGTTCTGTGACAATATGTACAACTAAGAAAAAAACACAAAAACTATGGAATAAAATTTGCCCTTCCCATGGTGTGGCTAAAATGGTCCAAGATGGATGTACTATGTTTGGATGGTACTCGTACATCATCCATCCAAACTTTCGCACATATAATATCCTATTCTATTAAACGAGCAATATTAGTTTAATGTTTGAAGTTTGTTTGTATGTACTGAGGTTTTCGAAAACGGCTCTAACGATTTCAATGAAATTTGCAGTACGAGTGTTTACGGGGGCGAAAAATCGATCTAGCTGATCTCATATCTGGGAAAAGCCGCTTTTTTGGCATTTTCACGCAAAAAGGTTTACCAGTGCAATGTGGTTCGTAATTGAACCACTAGATGGCGTTATGCAAGCGAGCAGAGCTCGGTCGCCCAGATATTTATATTGTAATATTGTGATATTAGTGTGATACTGTGATGTATAAGTCCATCCACTTTGTTTCTTATTTTTTTGTATTGTTTGTGTGTGCTTAATAAATGTTGTCTATGTGTATGTATCTCACCGGATCCTGAACTGCTGCTATCGGAGTCTGAGTTGGAGCTGTCTTCTAGTTTCTCCACTCTGTCCGGTCTGTCTTCTCTTCTGGAACGACCGGGGCCTGCAGACAACAATAGAATAGAATAACAATTTATTTGGATAACACTGTTGGTACCCTATTTCCAATCAAAATAGGTATGTATTTTTTGTTGCTCTAAACGGTGAAGGAAAACATCGTGAGGAAAACCGCGGCTTAGTCAGCCTCACACGTTTTGAGCATGTCTTTCCTGCGGATATGGCCGGTTAAGCTGAGAGAATGGAGTAGGCCATCGCAACAATGACCCAGGCACTACAGTGTCCCGTTAAGTGTAGGCAAAGATTGCCTCCTGACACTGTATCCAGTATCCATGGTATCATCCAGTAAAGATGTAAAAGCCTAAGTAATATTCCAAAGTAAATCCAGCTATACTTCTAACTTTACAATTGAATACAAAACGTACCTTCCCCGCCCCTTACAGTGATGACGTCATCGCTAGCAGCGCCATCTGTCGAGGGCTTCTTGAAGTTCGCGGCCAATAGATGCGACCCGAACATATCGTCCTGTTAACAAATATTTTCTACATTTTTTTAATTTTTTCAATGGTGTTAATTTTTTCTATGGTGTTAGGTATTATTACATTTTGAAAATGAAAAATCTTATCAAAATTTTCAATTCGGGATTCGAACCCGCACTGATACAAGCGATCCTCCTGTTCACCGATTTCTCCGTCAATCTTAGTTCCCATTGTCACAGATTACTAATTACTAACAGATGGCGCACTCCGCGCGTCAGGTACAAAGCTACAAGTACATTGGCGAGCCCACCGGGCGGGCCGAGCTCAGTGGAGTGGCACGTGCCGCCGCGCCATATCGCGCCGCGCCACGCCGCGCTCGGCTGGCTCGGCCGGAAGCCCGGAATATTTATAAAATGAAACCACAAAATTACTGTCTAATTTATGGCTGTGGAAATAATGACAGCAATCGGGATCTCTCGTTTTTCTCTCTTCCCAATGACATGGAAAGGTAAGAAGTACTTACTTACTTTTATCATTTATTATTACTTATTACCTACCTCGTATTATAGGTTATTATAGATGTAGTACCTAGGTATGTTTTTTAATAAGTACCTACTTTTGTGTTAGACATTATTTGACACACGGGAATTACCTACTCACGTAAAAATTTCGTCGATTTAGATACCGACAATGTTTCGATTCATCTGGATTCCGGAGAATCTTCATCTGGTAGTACTTGGTCTATAGTACATTCATTCTAGATTTCAATGTATGGAAAATTTGGCAAATTTAATAATTAAGTTTTGATGCTGGTGTGTTATACCTATAAGTGAGTACATTAAAAAAAACAACTCTCCCCCCCTCTCAACCTTCGGCGTCACCTCTCCCCCCCTTGAAAAGTGTCCCGTTTTACAGATTTTCTCAATTTTCAAGAAAACTATACAAGCTAGGACAAAATGATCAAAGACAAAATTAGTTCTTAATAAATTGCCTACAAATAAATACCAACATTTATTTTGATACGAGTTATAGTTTCCAAGCTATATAGCGTCAAAGTTTACCAAAAATCTGCGCCTAGCAAAAATGAACATTATACACAGGAAACAGTAATATTAATCAATTAATGCGCTTATACATTGCCACAATAAGTGGTTGCGATACTGCATCAGCATTCTACAGCAAAGGAAAGGTTCAGTCTGTTCTTCTTAGTAAAAAAATCGACTTGCAAGGTACGATAAACGTTTTCAATAACCCGGATGCCGCATACGAACAAGTAGAAGAAGCTCCGAAGATCCTCAACAGATCCTTTCCAAATTTTTAGGACACTAATCGGAAAGTATACCCTTTCAAATAAAAAAAGAATTTTTCAAATCGGTCCAAACGTCTTCGAGTAATCGCTGAACATACACAAAAAAAAGCACAAAAAAAATAAAATAATTAATGATTTCGATGAATTTTGAGAACCTCCTCCTTTTTTGAAGTCGGTTAAAAACTTTAAAAGATAAGCATGACGATACTGATTAATTTTAAAAAATAATTACAATATACACCGTTAATTCTGGGTCAGTTTAAAGCCAGCACCCACTGCTTGTATTGCTTAATCGTATTCGTGTCGTTGGTTTAGTTTTTGAATTTGAAAAGTATTTCATACGAAACTAAATACTTGAAAAGATTAACAAAAGTGAGAAAAACACTCGGTAAGGTGTCGTAGGCGCGCAGAGCTAATGACCTAGATATGTATGTATGACTACGACGTAGCATAGACTCTACGCCGTAGCAACAGCTGAGCACAGAGCACGTATCTCCGTGATTTATCCTGCCTATGTTTCGTGATATTATTAATTCCAAAAAAATAGATCTCATTTTTATTATTATTTTTGAGTAAGGTTATCGATATAGATTACGTAGGCGCCGGCTTTAAACTGACCAAAAATAAACGGTGTATAAACGCATTAATTGTAACAAATAACAAATATTGCTGTTTCCTGTGTATTTGCTAAGCGCAGATTTTTAATAAACTTTGACGCTCTATAGCTTGAAAACTATAACTCGTATCAAAATAAATGTTGGTATTTATTTGTAGGTAATTTATTAATAACTAATTTTGTCTTTGACCATTTTGTCATAGCTTGTATAATTTTCCTGAAAATTGAGAAAATCCGTAAAACGGGACACTTTTCAAGGGGGGGAGGGGTGACGCTGAAGGTGGAGGGGGAGGGAGAGTTGTTTTTTTTAATGTACTCACCTATAGGTATAACACACCAGCATCAAAACTTAATTATTAATTTTGCCGCTAAAAAATCTAGAATGAATGTACTACTAGTACAACTCACGAAAGTTTTGAAAGTGAAATACTTTTGTGTTGTTTGGGTAGGTACCTAGGTACTATAATAATAAATAACCACCTAGGTACTAAAGTTACTAAAAAGATTGAAAGCTAATAGGTACCTACCTACCTACCTAGGTAGGTAATACGTTTTGATTTGCTCAGCGTCATTTTTTAGGAACACTGACTACCTACCTACATTCACAAACTTAGGTATAGTAGGTACTCCTAATTCCGTACAAAGAGCAAGGAGCAAGGATCCATTAGGTAGGTACCTACCTATTTTGCTTTCTTCGTAATCTACTCACCTAGTGTAGGTAGGTACCTACCTACCTTTGAGATTGTGATACCACCTTTAGAATAGAGATAATTATGTAGGTACCTACCTGCATAACGGTAGATCAATTTTACCAAAAGAAAATAATACCTAATAAATATTATGTCGCGAGAAGCAACCCTTAGTGCCACGCCAGATAGAAGACAGGGACAGAGTTACGCCGACAGACAGAGTTAGAATGAGGCGCCAAGTTTAGGTATAAAAACGAGTAGGCATGAAGTGCTTGTGCGAGCTGAATTGAACTTTGTAGTATTGATGATAGATTCGCTATTTAAATAAACGTTTTCCCGGAGTCAGGCATCTGTTAGTAATTAGTAATCTGTGCCATTGTCAAAAATCAAAGAAGTGAAGTCAATTTTTAGATATTTCTAAAAATATCTTGTTAATTGCATTTACCTTTATCGAAGCGACGCGTGATCCCAAGTCTGGCACTTTTTTGGCTCAACATATCAGCATTGCCATCCAGCGCGGTAATGCTGCCAGTGTCTTGGGCACGCTTCCGTCTGGCAGTGGCTTGGATCAGTTGAGCTACCTATAGATCGTTTCCAACGATGCTTAGGTGGCTCAACTGGTTCTTTTTGTATTTTATACTTTTATGTAAATATGTAGTAGTTTGGTTTCATTTACCTTATCAATATTGGCATATTTCTCGTGAATATGCCTCAAGGCACGCAGGTTCTCGTCCAAACTTAACGAATCCGAAGCTCCCGGTGATCCTACAAACAAAATAAAATATTATAATAGTAAGTATCTGGGCGACCGAGCTCTGATCGGGTGAAAATAAAAAAAAAAACTCGAAAAAAGAACAAAAAAACAAAAAACCCGTCTACGGCCGGGGTTCGATCTCGCAGCCTTCGGCGTCGCAGGCAGACACTGTGACCGCTTATCCACTAAAGCTGCGATTCACGTAGCGAAATTACGAACCCCATTGCACTGGTAAATGTTTTTTGTGAAAATGCCGAGAAGTGCCCCCGTAATCCTATAGCGCAAATTTCATTGAAATCGTTAGAGCCGTTTTCGAGAACGTGAGTACAAACAAACAAATATTGCTGGTTTAATAGTATGTGATACATACCTAAATCTGGTTCCTCGTCGCTGTCCAAAGAGATTGGTTCGCTATTCGTCGGCATAAGGTTACTCCGGACTCGGATCTCTGAAATTGTCTGCTTGTTCAATGTCAAGTTTTGTGTTGTTTTATTTTCCTATCCTACTTTACACCACACTAATATTATAAATGCGAAAGTTTGGATGTATGTTTGTTTGTTCCTCTATAATTCGACAACCACTGAACCAGAGTTGGCCACTTGTTCATACGAACTTACTTACTTACTTAGGTACTTAACCGATTGAAACATAGATAGATAATGACCGGGAATAGGACATAGGCTTTTTATCCGGGTACCACGCGAGCGAAGCCGCGGGCGGAAGCTAGTAGGTATATTATAAATGCGAAAGTTTGTAAGGATGTATTACATCATACATACATACATAAACCATACTATGGTTGTTTGTTACTTTCACGCAAAAACTACAGAACAGATTTTACGACGAATATGGATTCCGTGGCCGAGTTGGTAAAGGCACTCCGACTTGAGAAGGATCGCTTGTATCATTGCGGGTTCGAATCCCGTCGGAATCGAAAATTTGATAAGACTTCATTTTCGATGAAATAATACCTTAGTGATAATCCGTACCCATATTATAAATGTGAAAGTTTTTTTTTTCCGTTTTCATCTGCGATCGGTCCTAGGACCATAAGCGGATTCAATAAATGTGAAAGTGTGTTTATTTGTCCTGCTTTCACGTCAAAACAGAGGACGGATTGACGTGATTTTTTGTGTGGAGATAGTTGGAGGGCTGGAGAGTAACATAGGCCACTTTTTATCCGGGTACCACGCGAGCGAAGCCGCGGGCAGCTGCTAGTTAACAATATAAAATAATAAATATGATTTACAACTGCAGCTAGATATCTACTATACTTACGTCCCGCTTGTGGTTGCCTGTTCTGCATCTGGTCCTTTCTTGGTCTTCCTCTTTTGCCTTTCACCTTCTCAGTCTGTGGCGTCTGAAGACAAAAAATGGGATTAAATAAAAAGTAAGTAATATAAAGAAATAATGCTGGACTTGCCCAGCAGTGGGACATACATACAAATATATCTCTGACTGGCCTCTTAGCTCAGTTGGTAGTAGCTCTGCCTTCTGCGCTGTAGGTCTTGGGTTCGATTCCCACTCAGGACAAACATTTGTGTGATGAACATAGATGTTTGTTCTGTGTCGGTTGTTATAAAGTATCTATTACAAAATATAAGTATTCTATCAGTTATCTGGTTCCCATAGTACAAGCTTTGCTTAGTTTGGGGATAGATGGCGCTGCGTGAAAAATGTCCACCAATATTCATTTATACAGGGTGAATTTTTGAGATGGGGCAGTAAGGGCAGCTACCTTAACCGTTGTAGTTAGAGGAAAACGTTCTTAGGAGACCATCCTTAATTTTTGAAAATATTTCGACCTGCATTCACAGATTTTGAAAAAAATGTACAGTCAGCGAGAAAATGGGCCATTTACACAAAAACTTTTTTTAATGCCAATCGATCCTGTTTCATCTAAGGATAAAAAGGCTCTTTCCGACCACCTGAGGTTAGAGTACTAGAAAAGTCAGAAATCGCTAAAATGTATTCCTGAGACAAGACAGTAAGGGCTACCTTAACCGTTGTAGCTACAGAAACGTTTTTAGGAGACTATCCTTAACTTTTGAAGATATTTCAACCTGCATTCACAGATTTTGAAAAAAATGTACAGTCAGCGAGAAAATGGGCTATTTACACAAAAACTTTTTTTGATGCCAGTCGATCCTGTTTCATTTAAGGATTAAAAGACTCTTTCGGACCAACTGAGGTAAGAGTACTAGAAAAGTCAGAAATTGCTAAAATGTATTTTTGAGACGGAACAGTAAAGGCAGCTACTTTAACCGTTGTAGCTACAGGAAAACGTTCTTAGGAGACTACCCTTACTTTTGAAGATATTTCGACAAAATGATGAAAAATTATGACAAATGACAAAATGATTTGGTACGAAATTTATAATCAAAGTTATTTGCGTTTTCTGACTTTTCTAGTACTCTTGCCTCAGTTGGTCCGATAGAGTCTTTTAATCCTTAGATGAAACAGGATCGACTGGCATCAAAAAAAGTTTTTGTGTAAATTGCCCATTTTCTCGCTGATTGTACATTTTTTTCAAAATCTGTGAATGCAGGTTGAAATATCTTCAAAAGTTAAGGATAGTCTCCTAAAAACGTTTTCCTGTAGCTACAACGGTTAAGGTAGCCCTTACTGTCTTATCTCAGAAATACATTTTAGCGATTTCTGACTTTTCTAGTACTCTAACCTCAGTTGGTCTGAAAGAGCCTTTTTATCCTTAAATGAAACAGGATCGATTGGCATCAAAAAAAGTTTTTGTGTAAATGGCCCATTTTCTCGCTGACTGTACATTTTTTTCAAAACCTGTGAATGCAGGTCGAAATATTTTCAAAAATTAAGGATGGTCTCCTAAGAACGTTTTCCTCTAGCTACAACGGTTAAGGTAGCTGCCCTTACTGCCCCGTCTCAAAAATTCACCCTGTATAGCAGTGATACCATATTGAATAGTAAAATAAAAATAATATTAATATATCACTCATTTGCGACAACAACGTGTTATCATTGAATCAATGAGGAGATAACACGTTGTTGTCGCAAATGCGCGATATGCACTTACACCATCATTTTTCTTTGTACTCGGCGTTCGCTTCGTATATTTACGTTTGACACGAGGCGTCGTATCACCAGTCGACGACGAAGCCCCAGAATCTGTAATAACCAATCAGCGATCAGAGAATATGGACAAGAAAATATTTCAGCCAATCAGAGAAGCGGAAATATTCAGAATGTTTTTAATTTCGCGCCACCGAAGTACGTTTCAGTCAACCACTGGCAAAAACCAATTGTTTCGTATTTCGCTCTAGTAGTTAAAATAGAAATCTATTTACAAAAACAACGACATCAAAATCTAGTTTATTTAAAATATTGAATGTTTTTTTAACTACAGAACAAAAAAATATTTTCATGCAGATGTATTACGAATATAATATACTAATTTAGTATTTTTACATTTATATAAAAAAAATAGCCGTTTAATCTACTAAAACATTTTATATTATTTTTATTATATAATTTGTCATCATTATTGTCATGCCTTATTATCATTCCGCTAAGTACAATATTATTTAATTTTACACCAATAAAAAAATTAAAAAGAAACATTTTAAAAACATGCTAAATTACGATAATTTACGATTTCCGATATAATTCTTAAATACCTTTACTAAGCACTGTATAAAAAATAAACATCAAATTTACCGAAAACTCGGTAAGTTTTACAGTACAGAAAACTCAGTTTTACAGAAAACTCGGTAAATTTCCCCAACCACATAACGTCTATCTACACATGCACAAGTCTACGATTACCTTTCCGCTTCACGCGAGCTAGACGAGCATTCCTCCTCATTATTAATTTCCTATGCGATTCGCCAATCTTTCTCGGCGGGATTTTACCCGTCAATTTGCCCGACATTTGGGGTAATTTGCGAGAGTTTACTGGCAACATTTTGCCGCGCGGCGGTGGCCGGTGGTTCGGTTTTACTTTCGCGACTGCTTTCACTAAAGCGGTGAAATAAAGCATGTTATATGGTGTCTCTACGACGAGTAAATACCAGTAGGATAGTAGTTTTTTGTTTTAAAAATATACTAGCTTTTATTTGGTGCAAGCTAGATATTTGATTGGTGCCTCCACACTGCTGTTAAAAATATTTATGAACATTTTCTAACACTAATACATTTACTAACATGAATTGTAATACGATTCACACTATGAAAAACACTGTGATTCACGAATAACGGCCTTTTTAGCTCCGCAGCTCGCTGTCACCATAATATTGCATTGTCACCGAGAACAGAGGTGTACCAATTTTAAAAAAAATCTACTTTTCCCATTAGTATTTACTCGAGTGTTTAGTAGCTAAATGTACACATTCTGGTTAGTTTTTAGCTTGATGCTGGCAACATTTTTTAACATACTAATTCCGCTAACTAAAGGAATGCTTTTATGTTAAAATACATATTTAATATCATTTATATAGTTTCCAAATCGGTCCAGGCGTCTTCGAGTAATCGGTGTCAAAAAAAAAAAAGATTCCGACGAATTGAGAACCTCCTCCTTTTTGAAGTCGGTTAAAAGATGGATTTTCGCTCAGAATGTGTACATAATATTAGTGAAGTGTTATTCACACAAATTCCTTTTGCTTTGTGATGTTATTCAAAAACCACACTTATGTTTAGTGACATAAATACCAACCCATGTTTCGTAATGGATAACTTAGAACAAATAAAAGTGCCTCGAAAGCGCTTAATATTGAGGGTAAAGCTTAGGCCTGTACATCTTTACTAGATGATTTGTACAGTGTCAGGAGGAAATTCTTGCCTACACATAACGGGACACTGTAGTGCCTGGGACAATGTTGAGACAATCCTCGTTCAGTTTTCGTTAGCGCGATCTATCATTGGGTAATTTTTAGTCACGCCATCTAGTTTTGAGTTAGAGAAAACTAAGTGTTTTTTCTGGCTTTCTTTCTTTTGGCACCTTCCTCGAGAAATTAGTTATCAAATGCAGAAATAATTTTTCAAATCGGACTGGTAGTTCCTGAGATTGGCGCGTTCAAACAAACAAACAAACAAACAATCTCTTCCGCTTTATTATATTGGTATAGTATTAGATAAATGCAGGGATAATGTCAAAATTTTTAATTTAATTGTCTATCTAAAAATTCTATAATAAGTACCAATATATAAAGCGGAAGAGTTTGTTTGTTTGAAAGCGCTAATCTCAGGAATTACCAGTCCGATTTGAAAAATTCTGTCTGCATTTGATAGCTAAACTCTTGAGGAAGGTTATAGGCTACTTTTCATCATCATCATCACCATATACCATCACTACGGGGGCAACGCCGCGAGGGCGCTGCTAATATGTGTATAGATGAAGGGATTGTCGGGAATTTTTCATTAAATGTTTAATTTAATTTTAATTAATAAACTATCTCACCTGCTGTACCACGTCGCTTATAATCTTTCTTAGCTTTACGCTCCAACGCTTCTGCAACAAAACATAATAAAATAAATATATTTATTTTCAAAATTTGTTTGGGGCTAGATGGCGCTGTGTGAAATGTCCAGCCAAATAATATAAAATATAATATTATTGAACGATAAACTATACTACTCATTTTGATAGAATCTCTTTTTTTTTAATCAATACGAACTACTAAATTTTAAAATCAATACTATATTTAATCTACGTTTTATTAAGCAAATATTATTAGTATAAGCTGTGGTACATACCCGTCTGCTTGTTGTGTTTCTTAGCGACGATATCAGGGTTAGTCTAGTTAGTCTTACAACCCAAGTCTTTAGTCTAGTTAGTCTTACAACCCAAGTCTTTGGTCTAGTTAGTCTTACAACCCAAGTCCTTGGTCTAGTTAGTCTTACAACCCAAGTCTTTGGTCTAGTTAGTCTTACTACCCAAGTCTTTGGTCTAGTTAGTCTTACAACCCAAATCTTTGGTCTAGTTAGTCTTACAACCCAAATCTTTGGTCTAGTTAGTCTTACAACCCAAGTCTTTGGTCTAGTTAGTCTTACAACCCAAGTCTTTATTCTAATTAGTCTGATGCGTCGTTTACACGCTCGCGTGCAAACAGACATTCAAGGAGACAGATATAATTAGAGCGAGCACGAAGTAGCTCTGTCGCTCTCATCATCTAATCTCAAGGCGACTGAACGCAACAGAAGATGGCCCGTTGAATGTCTGTTTGCACGCGAGCATGTAAACCCATCATTACAACCCAAAATCTTTAGTCTAGTTAGTCTTACAACCCAAATCTTTATTCTAGTTAGTCTTACAACCCAAATCTTTGGTCCAGTTAGTCTTACAACCCAAATCTTTATTTTAGTTAGTCTTACAACCCAAATCTTTGGTCCAGTTAGTCTTACAACCCAAGTCTTTATTCTAGTTAGTCTTACAAACCAAGTCTTTGGTCTAGTAAGTCTTACAACCCAAGTTTTTGGTCCAGTGGGCTTAAAAAGACCGTTATAGCAGAATCACAATAGGAATTGACTATATGCCGTCTTTTTCAAGAGGCTGAGAGTGACAAGAATGGCATATATTGCTATTACTACTGTGAATCTGCTACAGCATCCTTTTTAGCTTCGCAGTTAGTCTTACAACCCAAGTCTTTATTCTAGTTAGTCTTACAACCCAATTCTTTGGTCCAGTTAGTCTTACAGCCTAAGTCTAACGTACCCAGCTCCCTCTCTCGCTTCCTAGCGAGGTACTCTGGGCTGGTCTTGTCGACGCGAGGTCTGCCGCGCTTGCGCTTGCCGGTCGGAGGCTCGCGGTCCATCATGGCGGCTGTAGGCATATCATGCGACAACACGTTCAGTGCCAGCTTGTCTCGAGAGAGAGAAGTGCCAGTAACTTGTCTCGTCGAGAGAGAAATGCCAATAGCTTGTCTCAAGAGAGAGAGAGGTGCCAGTAGCTTGTCTCTTCGAGAGAAAAGTGCTAGTAACTTGTCTCCTCAAGGGAGATGTGGCAGTACTCGAGAGAGAAGTGCCAGTAGCTTGTCTTCTCGAGAGAGAAATTCTAGTAGCTTGTCTCCTCGACAGAGAAGTGGCACTAGCTTGTCTCCTCGAGAGAGAAGTGCATGTCTCGTCGAGAGAGGAATACAAGTAGCTTGTCTCCTCGAGAGAGAAGTGGCCAGTAGCTTGTCTCCTCGATTAGAAGTGGCAGTAACTTGTCTCCTCGAGTGTAGTGGCAGTGAACGCGTTGATAAAGCGGGATGCGGCAACATAATTAACATAACTAAGTATAGTGCGTATACGTTTAAGGTGTTTGAAAAATTGAGGTTTTACCAAAACTTTTATAAAGAAAGATTGAGAATAAAGTCCAGTCGTGATGCAGGAAGAATTTCGTACATTAACCTGCTATTACCTGTCTCTGTTGCTCCCGCGTGAATATATTGCCGTCTCGCTCGCACAGAAGCAATGAGAGAATGATTTACGCGGGAGCAACATAGCATTTCTTGTATACGCACTATTCAACTAAAATTAATTACTTAACGAGTGCTGACATTCACTATTACGATTTCCAAATTAAATGGATCCCAGCAAAGCTAAAAAGACGGCTATAGCAGTGTCACAATAGGAATTGCAATATATGCCGTTCTTGTCACTCTCAGTCTATGAAAAGAGACGGCATATAGTTCAATTCCTGTTGTGATTCAGCTCTATCGGCCTTTTTAGCTCCGCTGGTTGATCCGTTTAGGAATTGAGGGAACATTTCAAATCACACTATCACATTTTTATAAATGCGAAAGTTTGGTTGGATGATATGATGATGATTTATAAAACAACCAAGGAATATAATATTTGAAATAGAAAATGTGAGCACTCGTAATATTTCTAACAAAGACTACCTACAAATAAAATTAGTTGCACCAAACTATATTTCTACTAGCAGCGCCCTCGCGGCGTTGCCCCCGTGATGGTATATGGTGATGATGATGAAAAGTAGCCTACAACCTTCCTCAAGAGTTTAGCTATCAAATGCAGAAAGAATTTTTCAAATCCGACTGGTAGTTCCTGAGATTAGCGCGTTCAAACAAACAAACAAACAAACTCTTCCGCGTGGTATAGTTCGCGTCATGTAAAAAGAACGCTGGAAGAAAGTGGAGGGGGTGTGTTTTGTCTCATGTTTGCGAATAGGTAACGCATGCTCAATATGAGACAAAACACACCCCCTCCACTTTCTGCCAGCGTTCTTTTTACATGACGCGAACTATACCACGCGGAAGAGTTTGTTTGTTTGTTTGTTTGAACGCGCTAATCTCAGGAACTACCAGTTCGATTTGAAAAATTATTTCTGCATTTGATAGCTTAATTCTTGAGGAAGGTTATAGGCTACTTTTCATCATCATCATCATCACCATATACCTCACTAAGAAGGCAACGCCGCGAGGGCGCTGCTAGTGATAAATAAAGTTTGGTGCAACTTTGAACATTAACTAAACTACAAAAGTACTATTAACTTTACTTTTAACTAAAAGATTATGGGAAAAATTTGTCGTTTTGCCAAATAATCTTGCTTAATATAAATAAAATGATGTAATAAGAAAAGACTGATTTTGCTTTGACGAAACAGCAGGAATATTTTAACAAATAATGCTAAGTAAAATTTCAAACCTTCTAAAAGCTTATTTTTAATCGACAAATAACTTTAATCTGACGAATAAATGTTGCATGATAAATCTATCCATATTAATTCTGTAGAATAAAGTTACCTATCGATTAAAAATTAGTTCAGAAATTAATAACATCAGCTAAATTCATTCATCTACCTGATTCTACGTTTTACCCCATTATTCATAAAAACTGTCAATTTATTAGAGAATGTTTTTTTCCTTGCCACTCACATCTCAATAAAAAGAGATGGCAATATTAGCAGCTGCTTGAGTTGAGAGTAAGATAAGGCTGAATTCGACCAAACTGGATTAAGTTATTCGAGAGTAAACTACTGTTTGTTTGAATATTTTGACATTGTAAAGTTGTTATATAACCAGGATAATTTGTATGCACATAATGTTCGGTTGCGCTTTCTAAGCAATTGTATTTCGAATTATGTAAGTTACTCTGGAGTAAGATGACTTTTGGTCGAATCCAGCCTAAGCAGTATATTATGAATAACGGGGATTATCTAGTAAAGCTAAACAAACTATTAGAACATTACTTTCCTAGGAACGTATATGAATGCAGTGAGCGCAAATAAAACATAGAAGTATTTACACCCGAATAATGAAATGCTACTTAGTTTAAGCGGCGCTTATCATGACATTAACTGTCATTTTTGTAATCGATTTTGAATAGACAAAAATTAAAAAAAACCGACTTCAATATTCGAGCTGAGCAATTTTCTGCACTCTCGAGGTACATTTCTGTTCATAACTCCGAAGATCCTCGACAGATCCTCATCAAATTTTTGTGGCACCAATCGGAAAGTATACCCTAAGAATTTTCGAATACTGTTTCGGCTAAAATCCTGTTTTGGTCGGATACAATAGGTCTTACTTATGAATGATGTTTAAAGTTGAACACTGGTTAAACAACGTCCTGTCTTTATTTGTGGATAGTGATGAATGGAGACAGGACGTTGTTTAACCAGTGTTCAACTTTAAACATCTTTCATAAGTATGGGGGTTATGTTTTATTTACGTTCACGGCATTAGTTTACGTTATCATGTAATACAAGCCTTGTTGCTTGAAGTGACAAACATACCCATTTCTCTTGCCTGCTTCCGCGCGGCCAGGTTGGCCAAATACTCGGGGCTTGTCTTGTCGACCCGAGGTCGGCCACGCTTGCGTTTCATTGGCGTTGTCGTCTCGCTAGATTCCGCTGTAAAATACATTGAAAATGAAGTCTTATTTTCGTCTTAGTTAAGTTGTTAATGAAGTCTTATTATAAATTCGTTTCGACCTTATTTGCGCATAAATAAATGGATTAATTGGTCTGAAATAAAATCTTATTACTATTATTTATTATTATTAACACGAACTCGCAACGGTGAAGGAAAACATCGTGAGGAAACCCGCAGCTTAGTCAGGCCCCAAATTGACCATGTCTTTCCTGTGGATTTTAGTAGTATTAAATATTATCAATTTATCATAAATTAAATACAGTAAAATAAATACTACTCAAAACAAAATAGGGCCTTCTTACAAAAATATGACTTTAAAATAGAAAATTGGATGTAGACATACAATTTATTTTGATTTTGGTTTTAGGAATATGTTACCACTTTCGGTATTGGGAATTTTAAACTGATTTTTAGAAAAAAATAGAACACGTTCAGAAAGTATTGTGTCGTGCAAAATATAGAAATATTTCAAGTGGGACCTATTTTATTTTGAGTAGTATAAATACAGAATAATTAATATTAAAAAGGTTGTAGGTAGCTGATTATAAAAACCTGTTTTGTGGGAGACTGGTGCCTCAAATAGGTAAAGAAAAAAGTAGTAAAGTATATCTACCTGAGCTGACTTGTTCCTGCTTCTGCCTAGCGGCATACAACTCGACCGCGGGCGGCACGAAATGTGACACTGGCGAGCGGTAGTCCACTGTCAGAGGCAAGCCCGGTGGCACTGAAACATTAAAAAAATTTAAACCTTATTGTCTGTGCCATGTGTATTGAAATTACGAACCACATTGCACTTTGCAATTACAACCAGATACTCATTTTCACTTTCATTCCCTCTCCCAAGGGAACCATGCTGAATTGCGGGATAAAAAGTATCCTATATTAGACCTCGTAGTATGCACTCAAATCATGTTAAGTTTCATTTAAATCCATCCAGTAGTTTCGACGTGATGCGCGGCCAAGATACACACAGACAGACAGACATAAATGAAAAAAAATATAGTTTTGGCTTCAGTATTGGGTATAGATGGCCCTCCAAAATAAATTTACAAAATATCTTCAATGTACAGAATTTGACATGTTACAGTTTATTATGAGTATTGATTGATTGATATTGATGATTGATGATTGATAATTGATAAGTTACTAATGTATGTTCGTTCACACCTAAACTTGTTTTTGCTGAATAAACATTTTTTCATTTAATTTTTTTTCCATAGAATGTATAGGATAGGATTGTAGTACTTAGCTATACTTACACTGCCTTTCCTGACTGGTTTCATCACTTTCATCCCTCTTAAGCCGAGCGAGACCCGACTCCAACTGACTGGACTCGCAGACAGCCATCTTGGATATTTGGTAAGCACTGACTCAATTCTTACTGGAAAAAATAAACAATAATATAAATATTGGTGGACATTTCACACAGCGCCATCTAGCGACAAAGTAAGCAGAGCTTGTGTGAACCACATGACTGATAATTAAAATAGTCTTCAAAAATTTGCTATTCCGACGGGATTTGAACCCGCATTGATACAAGCGATTGTCCTTAAGCCGGAGTGACTTTACCAATTCGGCCATGGAACCATATTTATTGGGTTGAAGAAGCATCGATTAGCGCCATCTACAGGAAACACTTAGTGAACTCCTGCTCATTGTTTGAAGTTACATCCAGAATCAAATGAAGAAGAGATGTCGCTTTAATTAATTCTATAATTTTAAATTTTAAATAATGCCTCACTATAAAAATTAAAATTTTGTCTGATAATACTTACTACTTATATATATATTTTTGTAAATACATACATTTTACACATAGAAGACACACAGAACTGAGACAAATATTTGCAGATCATACAACATTTAATTTTGCATCTTAGTGGGAATTGATCCCGCAACCTTCTGTTTCAGGTGATCCTTTGCCCAAAGCACCACAGAGGTTGTCCATCTCTTTAATACTATGATTAATACCATTATGAAGAATAAATATAAGATTAAGCCCATTATAAGAATAGCTTAGTTCGGCAAGAGCTTAAAAATCCCTTTTTTGACCCGACCTTGACAGAAAGTAATGTTTTTGGTAACAAATCAATATGAATCCTTTAGTGAAAATGACTCATTGTTACCAAAATATACTTGTTTATCAAAGTTTGTTTTTTTGTAGAAAAATAGTTCCATTTTCAAATTCTTCTAAGTCGACCTCGGCACCTTTGACTTATAAACTACTTTGTGGTACCAAATAAAGGCAAATTCTTTACAATTTCATTCACAAAACCAACCAGCCCCGAGCATGTACACCATGAAACAATTAATTCTTATCTACTCCCTCAACAGAAAGCTGTAAAACAACATTTCAATTCCAAAACGGCGTATGAACCAACTTACCTTAGTAAGTAACCATTTTGTCCATTCCACAAAATATAACTATTGAAAACTTACACAACAACAAATATAATACAACTTTACAGCGAAAAAACATAAACGGATAACAATTATGACGATTTAACAATACGCATCAAAAAATTCACTCAACTCGAAACGAAATCAATTTGCTATAGAAGCAAGGTGCGGGCTAAAACTAAGTAAAATACACAATAGACACGATTTGGTATAATTATAAATGCACGCACTACATAATTGTGCAATGGGACAGCTTTTAAAAGTGACTACAAAAGTTTTGAACGCGGATCGTCGAAGATATAAACAAAATTCGCGGATTGAAAACGAAATGAGGCGACGACGTCCATTTCAATAGCATTGGGTAAGCGACTGCCTACGAAATGGTGAAAAAGGAGAGACATATTTTTGTAGCGGCAACACTGGATGGTAACCAAGCCGAATGAAGACTGCATCAGGGTGCTCGTTGAAAAATATTAATTTCAGTAGGAACTTGTCTAATAATGTAGGTAGCGCTACTAAGGAATTAAGTAAGGTTTTATTATTAGAATCTTATTTTATTTATAAAATCTTACAAATATTGGTAGTTATCTACCTGTTTTAGTTACGAATTCATAACTTTATTAATTTAATAGTAGGTAGAGGTACACTTTAGAACACTATTAAAAACTTTGTGTTTGTAGGAGTAGGTATACCTACCAAATAAAAATAGAAAAAGGGTACCTAGGTGAGACTAATGAATATAAATTAATAAACAAACTGTCTTTCGTGAGTGTCTTGAGTAGGTTCTTATAAATGAAATAAAAAGACAAACAACTTTGTAAGCCTTTTAATAGTTAGATAGGTAGGTACAACTACAAACTTTTTTCCGAAAAACATGCATTGGGGAAAGTCTCAATCAGTTCTACTTTTTAATTTAGCAGCATTTGTTTCAGAGACCGCTAATCTCTATTTTTTAGGTAAATAAATACAATTCAACCACCATAAATCGTAAAAAAATATAACGATATAGAGTCACTGTTTTTATAAAATTAAATTACTCATATTTTTGATTTAATTTTCACAATAATCAAGCAACACCGCTTTGGGTGTGGGACAAGAGTACAGAGGAAGACAGTGCACCAAAGCGATAGTTATAGGTAGGTCGACCGTTGAGTTGGCATTATTATTACCTACTTGACTTCGTTATCGGCGTACGTGCTATCATTCGCTCGAGGTTATTCCTTTGTGTGGCTTCACCTTGTGTAATATTTGTTTTTCCATCTCGTTTCTACATGATCTTTCTTTATTATTTATCCATTAAAGCTATTAGTTGAGGAATTTATTTCTAGATATTACTCTCATTGATAATTTTTGTAAACTTTGGATGTGTTTAATACTTTCAGTGATTCCCCAAATAGATTGTTGCTTAGGGTTTTATTTTAACGCTGTCTTTGTTGCTTCAACCTATTTGGAGTTTATAATAGTGACGTCAATTAGACATTGATTAAGGACAGGAAATAAATGAAAAGGGTGAATATTTCATTACATTATGCTAACCCCGCATCCACACGTTGGGGCCAACGTTGGTCCCAATGCCTCTCACCAACGTGTGGTGCTGACAAAATAGCTTGGCGCCAACGTTGGGGCCAACGTTGGGGCTTGGCCGTGCCGTGTCGGTTTTATCAAAGGAAGTTGGCGCGCCAACGTTGGGGATCCGTCCACACGTTGGCGCTATGCTCAGTCCCGTTTCGACGCGCATCGTGAGCGCACGTGTCGACTGACGAGCGAGAATGTCATCGTATTCTTTATTTATTGTGTTGGTAGGACTATCGGGCTGAAATTTTGCACACTTATAGATTCTCGGTGACAATGAAATATTATGGTATCAACAAGCTGATCTGATGATGGAGTCAAGAGCTGTTCAACAGAACTCCTCAGTAAATAAGCCGATTGAGTTGAAACTCGGCATATTTGTCAAGTTCTGACTACAATGTAATAATATGGTGACAGCGAGCTGATCTGATGATGGAGTCTACTATTTTTTTTTTATGTTACGGGAACCGTGCAATTTTTTGGGATAAAAAGTAGCCTATGTCCTATTTCCGGTTATTATCTATCTATATTTTAAATATCACCCATATCGGTTAAGTGGTTGTCGTGTTAGAGAGGAACAAACATACATCCAAACATCCAAACTTTCGCTTTTATAATATAGTGTGTTGTGTGAAGTGTGATAGTGACATGATGTGATGTGATTGTGATAAAATTGGTATTCAGTAATGTAAAATCACTTAGAGAAATTTCAATTTCTGTATCGGACGCGCAGACATCGGACGTCTGCACGTTGGCTCTGACGGAACAAGACTGGTGTATCGCCAACGTGTGGATGGTTCACGAAATCTTGGCCCCAACGTTGGGACCAACGTTGGTCCCAACGTATGGAGCCGGCGTAATGCTTGGGCTAATGATATTCGATGATTCGAAAAATCAATCAGCCTTAACGTGACTTGCATTACAATCATTTTCTTAGAACAATGTACTTACACCTACTTAATTATTAAATGTCATTTGCTATAAAGGTCTAGTAGGTAATTAGGTGAAAGAATTCTCTTATAAACCCTTTGTATTTTAATCTACTCTGCGTGAAAAAACTACATTTCATATTATAATTATCCAGTATTTTCCAAGGTTCGTCTTTCAATAAACCGCATAGCCTCACAGTAGTTGTCTTTGACCTACAAAGTGGATTCATAATCAATACCTTGCAAACTGTGCAGTCTAGAACTAAATTTAGGAAATTTATTCATATTTGAACTCTGTCTTAGACGTAAAACAACGACAGTATATTTTGTTATGTAAACATTGTGAATGGCTTGCTAATGTTGATTTTATATTCTATTTATTGACAGATTTAATCAAAAACATTGTCAGGGAAATTCAACCCCTTGGTTTTCATTGGTCTATTACGTCCAAAAGTAAAACGGGACACCATACAGATAATTATAACAAAAGGTGATGACTACATTGTGTTAATCCTTATAACTTTGTGACGAGTTTTTTTTTATTTTAGGTACTTCAAACGTTTATTTTATACGAAGTTCATTGAACTATTGCCGTTGAGCGTTTGTGCGCCTACGTATTCGTATACGTACTATGACAAAGTATGTTGTTTGTCTAGAATATGACGATACTAACGATTATACAACCTACGCTAAATGATACCGGCTTATAAAGTTTGCGCGGGCACGCTAAGTAGGTACTCTAAAATAACTATGAAGAAAATAAATAAACAATACAAATTAAATGTCCACGGTGGTAATCAAACCCGTAGCCTTCTGTATTTCAGGCGGGCCTTCCCCACTGCGCCACAGAGGTAATCAATTGTTCATTTGTTGTGCCTAATAGTTGACAACTAATATTTATTTATGGCTAACAATACAACAAATTGTAACTTATATTATTATGACTGTAATGAAAGTAGTAGGTATGTACCTAGCATAATGACAGTAATACTAAGTACAAACTAACTATCACGTGCAATTTTTACTACTTTTAACTTTGAAGCACCTGCCTAACATACCTAGTACATGTATAAATAAACGTACCGCCGATTTATCTCTTAAGCCGCGTATACATTAAGCGCGGCAGCCGCGCGAGCCAATGTTCGACCAGAGTTGACGCTCATTTGCCGCGCGAGCCAATATTTAGATATGAATTTAGTTGGCGCGCGCGGCAGGCGATCCATCACGAACAAACCGCGGCGGATAGTCAGACCAAACTGGTCTGACTATCCGCCGTTTAACTGCAAAATAAATAGGTACTTACCAGAACCAGTATGACAACTTTTAGCTATTCTAGATTTTTCTCTTCTGTAGGACGCCAAAAGCGTAGTCATTTTCTTTTTCAAGTTAGGAATAGGTATATCCATTTTCTTACTGATTTCTACCCACGCATCATACCTTAGCGATTTATTGTGGTATTGGGAGGATTTGCTGTTCCACAAAAGTTCTTTAGCGCCATACAATTGTATTAGTAAACGGCACTTTTCGTTGTCCATTTTTACGTATTCACCGCGCGAGCCAAATCACCAAAACTAGAACCGTCCCCACTGCGCGCGAGCAAACGACTGAAGCTCCTTTGATGCGGTCTAAAAACCGACAGCGAGCGGATCGCCCCGCGGCACGTTCGAGCGCGGCAATGTTCGCGTCGCCGCGCGCGGCGGTCCCGTCTACATAGAGCGCGGCCGCCGCGCGCGCCAATGTTCGATGGTTTGCCGCGCTTAGTTTATACGCGGCTTTAGGCATTTTAAACTAACGCAAAACAGGATCACGACTGGTTCCCCAAGGCAAGGCACTATAGACAACCTCTCAGATCTGTTAGAGAACTCAAGATCGTTGGAGTTGTCAGAGGGAGTAGTCAGCCGCTCGTCAATCTGTTAGGCCTTTACATCTTTTACTAGATGATTTAAACAGTTTCAGGAGGCAATCTTTACCTACACTTACAATGGACACTATTATCTAAGACACTGTAGTGACTGTAGTGCCTGGGACAATGTTGAGATGGAGTAGGCTTGCCCAGCACCTTGCCATCCTCTGAGCTTAACCAGCCATATCCACAGGAAAGACGTGTGTTCTAATGTGGTAGGTACTGACTAAGCCGCGGGTTTCCTAACAATATTTTCCTTCACAGTTTAGAGCTCGTGTTAACAGTAATACGCATATAAATTTTTCGAAATAAAAAATTCATTGATGCACGGCCAGTACACTATCTCACTTGGCCAATACGGCTATGTTTGGATAATTATAATACCTCTAGATTATAAGACCCTTGGAAATTAATATAGACTATGATACTAGGGAATTGCTAATAGATTTTCCTTAAATTTTTTTGTCACATGGAGAGGTAAATAGATAACACAGGCACTAAGTTACAACTTCAAATCTCAGTACTAAACCTTTGAAATAAGTTTGAAATACATAGGAACATGGTGCCAAAGCCGGAGAGAGGCCCTTTTGATAATTCAAATATTATCCGTGACGTCCTCAGCCTCTTTTAAATCCACTCCTATTTCTTGTGTTAATGTGGTCTATTGTGGAGAGTATGTGTTAAATTCATTTACTAGGTAGATAACTACATTAATTATTATAGTGGAGTAAAAGTAAGTTTATTGCATTCTGGATTAATGCTGTTGCTGCATAATTTTTTTCTTCAGCTCAAAACTGCTTTCGAACTCGGTCAGGGTCCAACGTAACAGTTACGTAAGGATAGGAGGCTCCATATGGAGAGAAATTCGATTATCATTCGTTATTTGGCCTTATTAATTGTTGGTATTATTGGCAGTTTACAGAAAATATCTAGTCTATGATCACTGTGATCAGCCTTTATAGTAGGTACCCACCTCAGAGTAGGTACTTACCAAAGTACTTTTCGATGCCAATTTAGAGACAAGAATAGAAAAAAAACAGCGTATCAAATTAAAAAACAAGGAAAATAACTAAAATCCTGTGCCAAAGTATTTAAAAAGTATTAAGAGATGTAGGTAATCGTTCGCGCACCTTTTGCATTTCATCTGAGTTCATATTCGACCGACTATGATGTCAAAACTTTACATAAATTTGGGGAACAGGGTGGAATAGTTCCCCAAAGGCAGAGTGGATGGTTCCTCTGCAACGGGCCGGCCCATCTGGCCCACTTGCCCGTGGTCTTTCAACCGACAGTTGATGTCGGATAGTTCTAGATAAGCTTCAATTCGCCAGAAACTTTGCTTGCGAGTTCTAGAACTTCTGATGTTGCGTGGCGATTCCGTTGCTCCTTTAGCCTGCAATCTGGTCTGAGGTCTGATACAGCCGAGCGTGTTTCTCCTTTGCAGTAGTAGCTTCGTAATCTTGCGCTCGGACGTTCGTTATCCTTATTAGACTCAGATAGGAGTCATTGTTGCGTGCGTGGCGCCATCTTCGCTGAAGCTCGTAGTAAGCTCGAAGTGCGTAGCATGTCCATGTAGTTCATCTAGCGACAGGTAGATGTCACTACAATAAAAATTCTAGGTTTGGATTTTTAAAAATAATTTTAATTTATACCCTGATAAAATTTTAAATTAATTATTTTAATTTTTAATTTTAATTTTGAACATTTCACAGACCGTTCAAAATTGTTTCGTCAAATTAATTTTAAATTTTAATAGACTGTCTCTATTTTTTGTATGGTTTTTATTTTAATCTCTTAAAATTAAAATAAATTTCATGCATTCTTACTTTAATCACTAGTGTGAGTTGATTTACAAGTTTTCGGGAAAATACTAAGAGGTGGAAACCCTTTTCTTAATGATTTCAGAACGAGTTTATTTAACAAAATGTCAGTGTCAATGTCATAAGTTTGCTAATGTTAGTGTAAAGTTTCAGAATTACCAACTATTTAGATTTACCCAAAACAAAGTAAAGTGACTGAACAAGGTTATAGTAACTGAACTGGAATTTTGTAATAATTCATATTATTTTCACCAAACCTTTTTTTATTAACTTAAGTCGTAACACTGCTAGGCATTCTGGTGCTGGGCAAGAAGCCTACTCCATCTCAACATTGGCCGTGTCCCAAGCACTTCAGTGTCCCGTGTACGTGTAGCAGGCAAATATTTTCTCCTGCCTGACGTGAGACTGTCTTCACTTCACTGATTCATTTTTATAGAATGTAAAAAAAATTAGGCCTAAGTTTTTTAGGGTAATCCAGGGTAATCTTAAATCTTGAGTTGTGAACCTTATGCCTGATCCCGAGAACTGACAGATAGACTGACTGACTGACTGAACGGATCAGCTGACTTGCCTGAAAGTAGAAGAAAGAAAAAACAGAAAACAAACAAACAAACAAAGCCTAATAGAATCGAAGCGAACGAGATAACTAAATTAGTTAGAATATGAAAAGATTGCTTCACCCTTTCTTTTTAATTAGTACTTTTTGGAAGTTTTAACCGTAGCAGTCGGTCACCCAAAATATAAGTGTGTCAAAAAAAATTATAAAATGAGTCGATGTGATTTGAAAATAGTGCTTCTTGGTAGTGAACATGTAGGAAAAACTAGCCTAGTTATAAGATTCGTCAATTGTCGATATAACCCTGATGTACCCTATCAAAATGTAAGTGCCTACCTACCTAACCTAAATCTATGTACCTACATAATTCATTAATTAGTTTAGTAGGTATCAATCCGTTGTTTATCTCATTTTTATCAGAGGATGGTCGTTGTGGCGTTGTTGCCGTTATTTATAAGTTGTCTTCCAGTAGTCGGTGAACATACTTATAAAAAAAAAGATACCGACGAATGGAGAACCTCCTCCATTTTTTAAGTCGGTCAAAAAAACAGTGTGGTCTAAGATGGAGCACGCTACGCGCCTATACTCGTGCCATTTTGGATGTACAATGTTTACTAACATTGCACTGACAGATCAATCAGCTGATAGCAGGAATCGAAGCCGCAAGAGATTGGATTGGCTGGAGAATATTTGCGACAATGAGATCCGTGGAGGAGGTCATGACCCTCACCACTGAGGAGAACGATGGAGCGGAGGAGGAGGCTCTCATGTGGCTCGGAATTTGATACTCCGTGCAATAGCATCACTGATATTGTTGCTTGTGTCGTTGCCATAAAAATTGGTTTGCTTTAAAATTAGTAAACCATAAATTGGTACCTAAATATACAAATAATAATTGTTACACCATCATTTGCCAGGTGTAATGTAATTCGCCCGAGTTATAGGTACCTACAATGACCTACATGAATCATTACCTGCATAAATTAAATAGACAATGGAAATACACTGATTGCTATTTTCAAGGTCTTTGTATGATATATTCAACGATTTATCAAAGCCCTTTACATCTTTTACTAGATAAATAATCTTATACAGGGTGTGGCAAATTCTTGGTCACTGAAGGGTAGCTACCTATTCTCTTGTAGTTAGTAAGTTTTGTTCTTAGGAAACTTCAGTTTTATTTTGAAGAAAAAAATAATTGCATTTTTAGATATTTGAAAAAAAGTACCTACAGTTAGCCTAAAAAAATACATTTGTCAAAAAAACAAGTTGGTCTTAATCGACTCTATTTCCCACCAGGAACACTTCTCCCAAAGTAACTTATCAAATCAAATCGTAAGTTTTTGCAATAATTCAAAAAACACATCCCATACATTGTCTATGAAATTAGTAGTTGTAAACATTACAGTGCCACTTATTAGATGGTTATTACGAGCAAGTGGCATCATGTGCTAACCGTCTCCGTGCTTCGGAGGGCATGTTAAATTGTCGGTCCCGGCTTTTAAGACGGAGGCCTTTAGGCGATCTATCAACTCCGTCACCAGAGTCGGCCACTTGCTCATAGGAACTTAGTTACTGTACCACAGAGGTAATATCCCTATTGATTTGTTTGATCACTTTCCAGACGGTCGGAGCAGCTTTTTGCGCAAAGAAAATGCACTCCAACGGCAAAGACTTCAACGTGGGCATATGGGACACAGCCGGCAGTGAAAGGTAATCCTGTTTTATTATTTACTAACTGCTGCCCGCGGCGTCGCTCGCGTGGTATCCGGCTAAAAAGTAGCCTATGTTACTCTCCAGCCCTCCCAACTATCAAACAAAAAATCACGTCAAATCCGTCGCTCTGTTTTTACGTGAAAGCAGGACAAATAAACAAACAAATAAACACACTTTCACATTTATATGGGTACGGATTAAAATATAATTAGCATTAAAAGTATATACTTAAGAAGTATTTCAGTCATGACTCATGTGGTTCCCATAACACAAGCTCTTACTTTGGGCACAAAATAAATAGGTACAGAATCCCGACTTCGCGAAAACACTTATTTAAATAGCGACTCTGGCTGCGACGCAATAAAGTGCAATTTAGCTCGGGTAAGCGCTTATTGCCTAACGCAATATTCACCTAAACAAATCCCCTCTTTCTAACGCATAACTCTCTTACTATCTGGCGCGGAAGCGGCGGAAGGGTTGTCGACTTGTTGCGTGTTATAGGTATTACGAGCGACGCGGCTTATGTGCGAGCCAAGCGACAAGTGGGAACCCTATTGCTAAGGCCCGCCCGGGCTGGCCCGCCAATGTGCTTGTAGCTTTGTATCTAAAGTGCGGAGTGCGCCGCGCTGTACCTATTCTGTGCTTTAGGGCTACATGATGCTGTGTTAAATGTCCAGCATTTTTTATTTATTTAGTGAATTCGAAAGTTTAGAAAACCAAATGTTTCTAGATACGAAGCGATGACGAAGATATACTACAGAGGGGCTCATGCAGCGATAATATGCTATGAGCCGTCATCACAGGCGTCCTGGCTTAGACTGAGGCACTGGATGCAGGAACTGAGGGTAGTTGAGGAGGTGAGGATATCATCATTAGATAATATAACTACGTGAGGAGGTGAGGATCATCATTGAAAAAATGAAAATGAAAAAATATTTAGTAACACAACATAGGAATCCTTAATACTAATTATAACAATGTTTTTAACTACATAGATTGCCTTAGGTATTCCAACATTGTACAAAGATGAGTCCGTATAGCATAAGCAACGAACTCCACCACCAAAATTATATAAATAGCGACTCTTGCTGCGACGCAACAAAGTGCAATTCAGCTCGCGTAAGCACTTATCGCCTAACGCAACATCACCTAAACAAATCCTCTCTTTCTGACGCATAACTCTGTCACTGTCTGGCGTTAAACATTAAGTAAGTTTAATATAAAGTGTATTATTTCATTCTTTGGTCTCTGCCTCCCCCTATGATGTGTAACAGACGTGATTACAAGGGCGGATCCAGCTTTGGTGCCAGGGGGGGGTCACATAGTCATAGTCAAGTCACAAGAAGTTATAATTTAACTAGCTGTTACCCGCGGCTTCGTACGTGTTAGATTACTTTCATAAGTAAGTACCTAAGTAATGCAGTAAGTACCTAACTATTTTAGAGAAGGGAGCCGTTTTTTTAAAACAAGTGCTTGTAACACTGTGTGACACTTGATGTTGCTAACGGTGCTCAAAGAAAAGGCTGGCTGCATGTCAGTTCCAATTCTCTGGTCAGATATAACTTACTTTGCGCATTAAATACTCATGAAGCTAAAAAGCGAGCGAAGCGAGCCGATTTTTTTTTAGACAAATACAACATTGACACTTGATTTTGCTATTACGGTGCTCAACGAAAAGGCTGGCTCCTTGTCGGTTCCAATTCCCTGGTCAGACATAACTCACTTTGCGCATTAAATACTCATGAAGCTAAAAAGCGAGCGAAGCGAGCCGATTTTTTTTTACACAAATACAACATTGACACTTGATTTTGCTATTACGGTGCTCAACGAAAAAGCTGGCTGCTTGTCGGTTCCAATTCTCTGGATGACTTAACTCACTTTGCGCATTAAATACTCATGAAGCTAAAAAGCGAGCGAAGCGAGCCGATTTTGTTTAGACAAATACAACATTGACACTTGATTTTGCTATTACGGTGCTCAACGAAAAGGCTGGCTGCTTGTCGGCTCCAATTCTCTGGTCAGACATAACTCACTTTGCGCATTAAATACTCATGAAGCTAAAAAGCAAGCGAAGCGAGCCCATTTTTTTAGACAAACACATGTGACACTTGATTTTGCTATTACGGGTCTCAAAGAAAAGGCTGGCTGCTTGTTGCTTTCAATTCTCTGGCGATTTTTGTAGACAAACTCAACATGTGACACTTGATTTTGCTAACGGTGCTTAATGAAAAGGCTGGCTGCTTGTCGGTTCTTATTCTTTGGTTAAGTAGACATACATAATTCACTTTGTTCGCAAAATACTTTTGAAACCAAACGATTTTTTTAATGTTCTTAAAAAAAAATCCCGAAACACGTGTCCATTATTTTGCATTCACAGTACCTACTTATTTTAACAGTTTCAAGCAAATCACAATACGCGTTATAAAGTTCCAATACCAACTTTTACAATCCTAGCACCGCGTTTGGAGGTAGTTTTCAAAATCCTGAAGTACTTGTTCAATAGAATAATTTTAATTAGTGGTCCACCTAGGTCCTGGACCCGGCCCAACCCGGCCCAGGGGGGGGTCATGACCCCCATGACCCCCCCCCTGGATCCGCCCTTGCGTGATTATATGTGTTGTATTAATTTTCTAGAATTGTAAAGTGTACCTATGCGGCACTAAGAAAGATTTGCTAGACGGCGGGTTCGTGAGTAGAGAAGTACCGGAGGATACGGTTGCTACATACTCACAGGGGTTGTGTGGACACTACCTTACATCTAGCAAAACCGGAGAGAACGTAGGTGAGTATCTTATAATGTAGGGAAAGATGGGGTCGGTGAACCAGGTCGGTGAACTCATGCATGACTAAAATTGCAAACAAATTATAATAAAAGTCATCAATTTACTCAAGATAAAAACCTAATAATTGAGATAAATCATAATTATGCTCTTGCTCAAGGTGAATTTTGCAGTGGGGTGTAAGGAACATCTATTTTTATTTTTTGGTCGTAAAGCACATGCTATCTAAGAGTTTTGTACCAAACTGGGTTATACAACTTAGGCCGTTGTGTGTTGTCAGTTACATGCTACTTAGGTACACCCCTCATTTTCAAATAGATTGTGTTTAGAATAACTGAAATGATGGGTTGTATTTGTAATTTTTTTTTAATTTCGCAATTTTAATTATACAGTTTGATAGAGGATTACAAACTGAGTGCGATGGTGTAAATAACTCAAAAAGCCCAAAATGTGCTTTACGACATTTGAGCCCCGAGGTATCGATATGAGCGTAATCGATGAAGGGTTTGTAAAGATATTGGGTTCCCAAGGGGGTAAAAAAAAGTTAAACAAACAATAAGGTCTTTATTTGTACATTCCAAAATAGTTATAATTTTTATTCTAGGATGTATACTTTTTCAAATACGACGAGAATTCATAAAAATAGAATAAAAAATTAGACACGTCATTAATTTGTCTTGCTTGCATGCATGCCAGTATTTTTTTTTTCATGGCGAGTTAGCGCAATAGACATACTCGGCAGTAGTAGCACTTGAAAGTTAGGGTAGTCAGAAGAAAGTCCAAATGTAAGCCATCTACAGTGCGCGAGATCTCAGTTCGTGGGGAACTACTAGTTAAGTACTATCTATCTATTATCATTTATTGCATGGATTTATTGATTGTTTTCTGTGTATTTTAATTTTATCTAAGCTTATGTGGAGACATTTTTATGATTTAACTATATTGTATGGATCTACTAGTAGTCTGAATAAATAATATTTAAATAATTAATTATAATAAAATTTATTATTATTGTTACAGATGAACTATTCCAAAAGATAGTAGACGATTGTGCGATGGACCACAGAATAATAGGAGATATAGCACACAAGTTGACACTACAGACTGAAGTGCCACAGAAAACTGTGAGAGAGTTCTGTCTATGCTGATACTAGGGTTGCCAACCCTACAGAAGTCTACTATATTTAAATCACAAATACTATATATATTTTGGAAAAAATATAGTAGGCGGAACTACTATATTTTTATAAATACATATGTATCTGGGTACATATTTATCAAGTAAAATACCTTTAAAGAACGGATAAATATGTTTTTATAATGTGTACTGATCTCGAAAGTTTAAAAAAGACAATTACCTACTTACTTTATTTTTCCCCCAAAATTTATGTCATGATAACATGACATAAATAAAATAATTATAACGCCTATAAAGGCGTTATAATTATTTAATTTTCATTTTTCGTGAAATGGAACCTATAAAATATTCATTTCATTGAACAACTTGGTTAAACGGAAACTTCTACTTATTTGTTTTTTGAATACTTTCATTTATAATTATAACTAATGTAAGTACATTCGTTTTGATGCAGCTTTAGTTATATGAAATGAGCTCATTGATGCTTTAAATATTCCTTTAAATATTCCCTTAATATCCCTTTTAGGCCCTGAGGGCCTAAAAAGGCCGCTATAGCAGAGTCACAATAAGAATTGCAGTATATCCTGTTCTTGTCACTCTCAGTCTATGAAAAGAGACGGCATAATTCAATTCATATTGTGATTCTATCTATAAGATTTGAAAATATCTTAAATTTAACGTAGTAAAATGTAAGTTTTATGTTTAAACTTGATTTATCAATACTTATTTTATAGTTTTTAATTCCTTATCACATTTTATCGAAAATGAAAATTCTTATCAAAATCGGGCCGACATACATAGGGTTCCGTGGAACTCCGGCTTGAGGAGGAATGGGTTTGATCAATACGGGTTCGAATCCCGTCACAAAAAAATTGACAACAATTTTAATTTTCGGTGAAATATGCTAGGTAATAAGTGTGGTTTAAATATAAAATATTTATTTTCTTATGCCAAAAGTACCCAAGCCAAATTATTTTCGGTATTATAAGGTTAAGATTACTTATGCCATAAAAATAATCACAATAATTTTATTTAATTTGTGTGTTATTATTAATATGTTATAGATTTGATACACTGTATATTACTAATTGATGATTTGACTTAAATACCTAATATAATTTATATTAAGTACTAATTAATAAAATAACTATGGCTGGATTCAACCAAACTGGATTAAGTTTATACCCGAGAGTAAACTAGTGGGCGACTTAATTCGAAATACAATTGTTTAGAAAGCGCAACCGAACATTATTATGTGCATACAAATTATCCTGGTTATAAGGTGTCAACTTTACAATGTCAAAATATTCAAACAAACAGTAGTTTACTCTCGAGTAAAAACTTAATCCAGTTTGGTCGAATTCAGCCTTAGTATAGAAAAATGTAATGAATCATTGTAACAATTGTAATGTAACGAACAAACAAAGTACCTACTAGGTACCTATTTAACTTTTTTTTTATAGAAACACCTAGATTGTCGAACGATAGAACGTTGCAGTGTTTTTAAGGTTTTTTTTGTTAAACGGGCTAGTTTTTTGACAAAAAAAAAAGCTTACGTCTGTCCCCTGATTGTCTATCTTTGATAGCGACCAAAATCGGTCTCAAACTGTCAAATATGACAGGTCAGTGACCACGCAAGTAGCTCTGTCACTCTCACTCATCTCATCGACGAGACAGAACGCGACAAAAGATACCTACGCGATCGTTTTGACAGTTTGAGAAATTGAAACCAATTTGAGGTTTGAGACAAGTTAGGGGGCGTCCATTAATTACGTGAGGTGATTTTTGCGATTTTTCGACCCCCTCTCCCCCCAAGGTGAGATGGCGTGAGATTTGCCTCGAGTCCCTCCCTCACACCCCCTAATCTCACGTGAGATTGAAAATTGAATAATAAAATTCAAGACTCAAATTCTCAAGTACCTAAATGAATATTCATTCTAAATCAGTCCACGGGGATTTCTATGTGGTCTCAAGAGTGATTAGAACCAACATGTCTATGTGATTTTGAATAAAATCATGGGCATTTCACGTTTCTTGCGAAAAAAATACGTGATATTTGCCGAGACCCCCCCCTCTCCCCCACGTGAGATTGGGTGAGATTTGGCTCGACCCCCTCCCCCCTAAAAGCCTCAATTAATGGACGCCCCCTTAGACAATCAGGCCTTAAGATTATATCAAAGTGTGGCTGTTATATAATATAAATAAGTTATTTATAAGATGTAAATTGCAAAATAATGTAAATGGTCTCTTTGCTATTTTGTATGGAGAATAAATGCTTTTCCACGAGTTATTGTTTAATTTTTTAGACTTCTAAATAAGTAGGTATTATCACAGAATACTAGTACTATAACATTTCACACGTAAGTACTAGAGCTTGTGTTATGGGAACCACATGACTGATATACTACTTAAATAGGTTCCTTTTTTGTAAATCCATACATTATTATACACAGAAAAACACCCAGACCCAAGACAAAAGATCATAGCAAAAATTTCCTCGCGGTGGGAATCGAACCCGCAACCTTCTGTTTCAGGTGGGCCTTCGCCCACTGCACCACGAATTTGAGATTCCGTGGCCGAGTTGGTAAGGCACTCCGGCTTAAGGAGGATCGCTGGTATCAGTGCGGGTTCGAATCCCGTCGGAATCGCTTTGATAAGACTTCATTTTCAATTATTATTTGTTTATATTTTTGCCCTTGAATTTAAGTATTTATTTTCCACTAATGGATAGGCTGGTGGCACTTATACATACAAAATACCACTCACAACTCCACATCCTCTTATACCTTTCTCTTTTGTAACAAAGAAATTGTTTTTTTCTTGGACACGGAAATAAGCGATGGGCAGAGACGAACTCAACTAAAAATATAAGTTGGGATTTATCTTTTGGAATGTAGTGGGCCTATAACTACGGGGGCACTCATTAGATTTTTTTTATAAGTATTTTGAGCGCGACCACGAAATAGAAACAGACAACTCATCTCAACTAGACCGAACGCGACAAAACTACGTTATCGTTTTGACAGTTTGAGACCAATTTGAGGTTTGAGACAAGTTAGACAATCAGCCCGAACATTACGGTTGGCTAATGGGTTATTCCCTAAACCCAAGCTTGAACTATGCCCTCCTAACCGTTTTACCTTTAATTGTTTACGCATTGATTTGTTAGTCGATCGAGCGAGCGAAGCGAGCGAAGATCTTAGTGGTAAGTTGGGCGATTTTGCTTTGTATGTTTGTATGTTTGTATGTTTGTATGTTTGTATGTTTCACGAATTGTTGTTCGAGCATAACTGTCGAACCGTTCATCCAATCTGCATGAAACTTGGTAGGTCAATAGGTTGTGGTAAGGAAATTTACGGTGGAGCATATGAGCTTAATCGATGAAGGGGTTGTGAAGATATTGGGTTCCCAAGGGGGTAAAAAATTATGAAAGTTACACAAATATATTGAGTGGGGTGTCATACGAAAGGGCTTATTTTGTACATTCCAAAATGGTTTTTATTTTTAATCTAGGATGTATAGTTTTTGAAATACGACCAAAGACCAAAAACTACGAAACCAGAGCTGCAAGAGCTCCCGTTTCATAGAGTTTCGATGTCTTCGTAGCTCATTGACTGGTCGGTCTTAAAAAGAGAGTGGCATCGTTGCGGTTTGGTTTGCAATGATTTTAGATGCTACTTGATTTATTTTCATGATAAAAAAAAATTTGATAAAAAATGAAAATAATTGGGGTAAAAAAAGTTAAGTAAACAAATATATTGAGTGCGGTGTCAAATGAAAGGTCTTTATTTGTACATTCTAAAATAGTTATTATTTTTATTCTAGGACGTATACTTTTAAAAATACGACGAGAATTCATAAATATGAAATAAATGAAAAATTAGACACGACATTATGTATTGCATGCATGCTAATATTTTTTACCATGAAGAGCTAGCGCAATAGGCATACCCGGCAGTAGTAGCACTTGAAATTATAGGGGTAGTCAGAAGAAAGTCCAAATGTTGGCCATCTACGGTGCGCGAGATCTCAGTTCGGGGCGAACTACTAGTTTATTTATAAATATTGACTAATAATTAATTACCTATTACTTATTATATTAACATAAGGGGAAACCCTCCTATTCTCGCAAATCCGGCCTCTTGAATCGTAGAATACATTAAAGTATCGAGGTAAATACTTAAGTAGGCACCTACTACCTATTTCTTTTGTTTGGTATAAGTAAGTATATTTTAACTTATGCGGCTTTTTGACCGAGCGAAGCGTCTCGCTTTAGCTTGGACAAAAATACTTTCGTTTGTCCGCCGGATGTCTGTCGGACGTAGTAACTGGTGTCATTTAAATACAAGGCCAAGCAGAGAACAGGATATTAGAACTACATTTGAGTAACAATATAATAATGTATAGATCTTCGAGCATTTAGGCTCAAAGGTATAGACCGCTATCTTTCCTCAATTGCACCACACCAACCGCGAATCACTGATGTATCGGCGCCCGCGCATACCGCAAACATGTCATTATAAATGACGCCCAGTTCTGTAGGGCTGGCTCATTTTATATATATCTTATCAGGCTTACAGCTGTAACCCCAAAGATGGTAGATTGTTTTTAAATATTCGAATAGAATAGAATTAGTTTTATTTCAAAAATCTGCTTATTTTTTTCGAATCTGGCAGTAAACTGTGTCTGTTCTCTTTTTATCCCACATTAATTGTATGTAGGTACTTTCACTTAGGTATCCCCACACTCATGTCAAGTACTTACCTAATCGATCGAGCGAGCGAAGCGAGCGAAGATCTTAGTGGTAAGTTGGGTGATTTTGCTTTGTATGTTTGTATGTTTGTATGTTTGTATGTTTGTATGTTTGTATGTTTCACGAATTGTTGTTCGCGCATAACTGTCGAACCGTTCATCCAATCTGCATGAAACTTGGTAGGTCAATAGGTTGTGGTAAGGAAATTTACGGGGGAGCATATGAGCTTAATCGATGAAGGGGTTGTGAAGATATTGGGTTCCCAAGGGGGTAAAAAATTATGAAAGTTACACAAATAAATTGAGTGGGGTGTCATACGAAAGGGCTTATTTTGTACATTCCAAAATGGTTTTTATTTTTAATCTAGGATGTATAGTTTTTGAAATACGACCAAAGACCAAAAACTACGAAACCAGAGCTGCAAGAGCTCCCGTTGCATAGAGTTTCGATGACTTCGTAGCTCATTGACTGGTCGGTCTTAAAAAGAGAGTGGCATCGTTGCGGTTTGGTTTGCAATGATTTTAGATGCTACTTGATTTATTTTCATGATAAAAAATTTTTTATAAAGAATGAAAATAATTGGGGTAAAAAAAGTTAAGTAAACAAATATATTGAGTGGGCTGTCAAATGAAAGGTCTTTATTTGTACATTCCAAAATAGTTATTATTTTTATTCTAGGACGTATACTTTTAGAAATACGACGAGAATTCATAAATATGAAATACCTAAATGAAAAATTAGACACGACATTATGTATTGCATGCATGCCAGTATTTTTTACCATGAAGAGCTAGCGCAATAGGTATACTCGGCAGTATCAGTAGTAGCACTTGAAATTATAGGGGTAGTCAGAAGAAAGTCCAAATGTAAGCCATCTACGGTGCGCGAGATCTCAGTTCGGGGCGAACTACTAGTGATGCTGGGTATTCACTTGGTTTGCGTAATAGGCCATATCCACAGGAAAGACATGGCTAATACAATACGTGTGGGGACTATTACGCGACTAAGACGCGAGTTTCTTCGCGATGTTTTCCTTCGCCGTTTAGAGGAAGTAGGTAGGTAGGTAGGTAGGTACGTATACATTTTTCAAAACAAAAAATCCATTAATGCACGGCCAGGATTCGAACCCATGACCTTCGAATTAAAAGTCGAGGTATTATCCCCCTCGGCCAATACGGCTCCTGCCTCCTAACCTAAGTTTAAATCATGAATAGATGTAAACGCCTGACTAAGTCAACAAGGGCTAGACTGTGGGACCTAGATTCTTCATTGGTTATTCATCCAACACTTGCGCTGTGACTCAATCCATATTAATATGGATTTACAATAATTTGCATAGGTACTGCGGAAAATGTTAATCACAAAGAATACAAAAAACTGTTCAAGTGCATTATTGTATGTAGGTATGTTCGAATGAACTAGCAACTTCTATCGTCATTTGCTTCTAAATGCAACTTCAGCGGGCTGATTGTCTAACTTGTCTCAAATCTCAAAATTGGTCTCAAACTGTCTGTTAAATCTTTGGTCACGTGCGGTCTCGTTGAGATGAGAGTGACAGAGCTACTTGCGTGGTCACTGAACTGTCACGTTTGACAGTTTGAGACCGCTTTTGGTCGCTATCAAAGATAGACAGGGGGCTGACTTTGAGCAGGAGATCTCATGCCGCTACACACGCTGGCGCAGGCCTGCCGAGTGAACGCCAATGACAACGTGTGGACAGCACCATTTGCCTTGCCTTGCCATCGCTCGCCTAGCTGGCCGAGTGAATACAAGCGCCAATTTGCATTGGTTTGTATAGACTCGCCAAACGTCTGGACGGTAGCACTCGCCTTGCATCAATTTGCCTTAGCTCGCGCTGGTAGGCTCGCCCAACGTAAGCGGCATTAGAGTTACTGTAGATGGCGCTACATCGGTGCTCAACCGATGAATATGATCTTACAAGGTTTTCGAACCGACGTCATAGGGATCCGTGGCTAAGATGGTTAAACTCCTCTAGGAGGATCGTTTTAATCAATGCGATTTCAAATCCCGTCGGCGGTTGATCAGTGCGATTTCGAATACCGTCGGAATCGAACATTTTGCTAAGATTTTTTTATTTCAATGGAATGTGTTACCGTGTGGTGTCATCATCATCATCATTAGTACCCACTGCTGGGTGTAGGTCTCTCATAAACGAAATTAAAAACTACAGGTTAAACAAAAACATCATAAGCGTGATGTTGACTAGACCCTAACAAAAATTCTTTTCTATACTATTAAACGAGTAATATTTGTACCTTTACTTTTTTATTTATTTACTTATTTGTATTCACGTTCTCGAAAATGGCTCTAACGATTTCGATGAAATTTGCAGTTTGAGATTTGCGGTGGCGAAAAATCGATCTAGCTAGGTCTCATCATCTGGGAAAATTAGTTTTCTCGGTATTTTCTAAGATTTTTCCGTGCAATGTGTTCGTAATTTCGCTGCAGGTGTTGTCGTTGGAGCGGTTAAGCGGTTAGGGTTTTGGGCCTGCAACGCCGAAGGCTGCGAGTTGGAATCTCAACCATTGACAATTTTTTTATTTTTGTTTTTTTCGGTGTTTTTCCTTGATCTTTATCGAGTATCTTTCAATTTTTCACTATTTTCACCAGAACAGAGCTCGGTCGCCCAGATTTTAAAAAGTAAAATACCAATGAGCGAAGCCGAATGCCAAAGGATAAAACCTAAGTTTCAAAAACCTTTTCGTGGTTATTCAAAAAAATTTCCTGTCTGTATCAGTCATATTGTAGTTCCTCCACCTCCATAACAAAATGTTGATTCGTTGTTTTCGATTCATAATTGTGGTTTACTAATAGGTATACCTACCTATGAATCCTACGCAATCAGCCTGCCGTTATCCTACAAAGTGAGGTTCGTCACAGCATGTTCCCTTTCTCCATCTTCTTCAATTAGGTAGGTTAGGTAGGTGGTTACGTATTTATGTCACGAAAATTACAAGACAGATTTTTGAAATCCATAGGAACGTTTGACAGATTTTTGATTTCTTTTTTTTCATAATACAGGAATTCGAATTCCATAAATTCTTAAGCCAGATTTTCATTTGTTTTTTTTTTACAAGACAGAAATACAAAATACATCTAAACATTTTCCAGAAATTTTAACATCCAGATAATTCACTTTACCGCATGTTTGTTTTCCATATAATTTGTTTTCCATATATTTTGTGATCCCGAAAAATCATGGTTCAGGAAAGACCTATTACAAAATTATGTATTCAATCTTTCTAGTAATAATTCAGAGCGTTATAAATACTAGGTACCATAAAATTAAATGACCGATGTCCATTATGTAGCTTGAAGTACTGTAGGTAGATATCTATTAAATATTGTACCTAGTTACTTTTTTTTTATTACCTACCTTTAACATTTCCTAACTAATTTCGTGCTAGATGGTTAAGTAACCTCACCAAACACTTTTGGCAAATTATCAAAGCTTAACTTAAATCTTCCATCCATTTCGAATTTGTGACGGCTCCAGCGCTTCGGGAAGTGCAGCCCCTCCGCCCTTGCGTAGCAAAACGCGGCATCAGCACGAGCTGGAGCGGCTGAGGCTGGTCGCCGCCGAAGGTGGCGACCAAACAGCCGAAGCTGTGATGCGAAGATGCGAAGCTGCGGTGCCTCGTTTTGTCACAGCGGGCGGGGGCTGCATCTCCCTTCGCGCCTCCGAGTTCATAAAAACACTCTAGGGTAGGACAGACAAGACTACGTGGAAGTCGGGGTGGGCAGATTCGGTTCTGAGACCGATAATAACCTAAAAACGTTTCGGGTAAAAATTTAGTATTAAGAAGCAGGATTTTGGGGGGTGGGGGGTAGGAGGGGGGAGAGGGGGTTCCCCCTCCCCCCTGGTACCACTCCCATTACAAGGTAACGCACCGTTCTGGAGATAATCAAATTATTGTTTTCAAATACAAACTGGTAAAAATTGGTAAAAATTTAGTATTTGGTAACTAACAGTATTTCGGGGGGGAGATCCCCCGCCCCCCTGGTACCACTCCCATTACAAGGTAACGCACCGTTCTTGAGAAAATCAAATTATTGTAACCTAACCTAACCTTTTTTTTTTTTAGAAAGGGTTCGCTTCGCTCGCTTTTTTTATATACAAACCTAACCTAACCTACAGGATGCCCTGTGTCGGATCTGATTTAGTTTCTCATTTAGATGTTATGGGGGTTTATGCGAGCAGATTTTGTGGGTGGGCTCGCTTCGCTCGCTTTTTTATATACTAGTAGTTCGCCCCGAACTGAGATCTCGCGCACCGTAGATGGCTTACATTTGGACTTTCTTCTGACTACCCCTATAATTTCAAGTGCTACTACTGATACTGCCGAGTATGCCTATTGCGCTAGCTCTTCATGGTAAAAAATACTGGCATGCATGCAATACATAATGTCGTGTCTAATTTTTCATTTAGGTATTTCATATTTATGAATTCTCGTCGTATTTCTAAAAGTATACGTCCTAGAATAAAAATAATAACTATTTTGGAATGTACAAATAAAGACCTTTTATTTGACAGCCCACTCAATATATTTGTTTACTTAACTTTTTTTACCCCAATTATTTTCATTCTTTATCAAAATTTTTTTTATCATGAAAATAAATCAAGTAGCATCTAAAATCATTGCAAACCAAACCGCAACGATGCCACTCTCTTTTTAAGACCGACCAGTCAATGAGCTACGAAGTCATCGAAACTCTATGCAACGGGAGCTCTTGCAGCTCTGGTTTCGTAGTTTTTGGTCTTTGGTCGTATTTCAAAAACTATACATCCTAGATTAAAAATAAAAACCATTTTGGAATGTACAAAATAAGCCCTTTCGTATGACACCCCACTCAATTTATTTGTGTAACTTTCATAATTTTTTACCCCCTTGGGAACCCAATATCTTCACAACCCCTTCATCGATTAAGCTCATATGCTCCCCCGTAAATTTCCTTACCACAACCTATTGACCTACCAAGTTTCATGCAGATTGGATGAACGGTTCGACAGTTATGCGCGAACAACAATTCGTGAAACATACAAACATACAAAGCAAAATCGCCCAACTTACCACTAAGATCTTCGCTCGCTTCGCTCGCTCGATCGACAAACCTAACCTAACCTACAGGATTCCCTGTGTCGGATCTGATTTAGTTTCTCTTTTAGATGTTATGGGGGTTTGTACGACCAGATTTTGTAAGTGGGCTCGCTTCGCTCGCTTTTTTATATACAAACCTAACCTAACCTACAGGGTTTCCCGTGTCGGTTCTGATTTAGTTTTTCTTTTAGATGTTATGGGGGTTTATGCGAGCAGATTTTGTGGGTGGGCTCGCTTCGCTCGCTTTTTTATATACAAACCTAACCTAACCTACAGGATGCCCTGTGTCGGATCTGATTTAGTTTCTCTTTTAGATGTTATGGGGGTTTGTGCGACCAGATTTTGTAAGTGGGCTCGCTTCGCTCGCTTTTTTATATACAAACCTAACCTAACCTACAGGGTGCTCCGTGTCGGATCTGATTTAGTTTCTCTTTTAGATGTTATGGGGGTTTGTGCGACCAGATTTTGAGGGTGGGCTCACTTTGCTCGCTTTTTTATATACAAACCTAACCTAACCTACAGGGTGCCCCGTGTCGAATCTGATTTAGTTTCTCTTTTAGATGTTATGAGGGTTTATGCGACCAGATTTTGTGGGTGGGCTCGCTTCGTTCGCTTTTTTATAAACAAACCTAACCTAACCTACAGGGTGCCCCGTGTCGGTTGCCCCGTGTAGGTTAGGTTAGATAACAAAAAAAAAAAGGTTAGGTTAGATTACAATAATTTTATTTTCTCAAGAATGGTGCGTTACCTTGTAATGAGAGTGGTACCAGGGGGGCGGGGGATCCCTCCACCCTCCCCCCCACCAAAATACTGTTACCGAATATTAAATTTTTACCAATTTTTACCAGTTTGTATATAAAACAATAATTTGATTATCTCCAGAACGGTGCGTTACCTTGTAATAGGAGTGGTACCAGGGGGGAGGGGGAACCCCCCCTCGCCGCTCCCCTCAAAATCCTGCTTAGTAATACTAAATCCAACCCAAGATGGAAAAGGTTTTATGTGGCTGGAAATTTTCTGGTAAGCGTTACTTCTGTCTTTTAAAATAAGGTCTAAGGATATTGTTGTCGAATGAAAAAAAAAACGAACTGATAATCTGGCATTAGTGTTTCTGTCAAATGAGACTTCTGTGAAACGTTTTATCGGAGTAATAAAATTATGTAAAACATAGTATCTGGATTTCGAGTTTCTATCAAACGTTTTATGGATTTCAAAATTCGGTGTATCGTTTTTCGAAAGATTGATAGGTTACCTAGGTAGGTACTCGTCTTCTCAGCACCTACTCACTCTTTTCACACACACATAATTAAACAGTCATATGCTGGGGCCACACTGCGGGGATATGGCAAATTATTTGCCGGTATTCTGTATTGTGGCTATACGAAATTTGGCAAATAATTTGCTATATCCCCGTAGTGTGGCCCCAGCATGAAAATCAGCGCTGTCTGCCATAGTTGCAGCACTAGCTGAGACTGGGCCTTTTCGGCACCATACGGTAAAAGGAGGTTCTCAATTCGTCGTAATCTGCTTTTTATGTTTTATATTTTTTTGAGAATAAATTCTTCTTTGAACCTACATAGGTTCCTATGTTCACCGATTACCTACTCGAAGACGCCTGGACCGATTTGGAAAATTCTTTTTTTATTTCAAAGGGTAGGTAAGTATAGGTAGGTACGTATACTTTCCGGTTGACGCCATTAATTTAGTGAGAATCGGTTGAGGGTCTTCGGAGTAATGAACAGAAATACACCTCGAGAGTGCAGAAAATGAAAAATGAATGAAAATGAAAAAATATTTATCGATCGAGCGAGCGAAGCGAGCGAAGATCTTAGTGGTAAGTTGGGCGATTTTGCTTTGTATGTTTGTATGTTTGTATGTTTGTATGTTTGTATGTTTGTATGTTTGTATGTTTCACGAATTGTTGTTCGAGCATAACTGTCGAACCGTTCATCCAATCTTCATGAAACTTGGTAGGTCAATAGGTTGTGGTAAGGAAATTTACGGGGGAGCATATGAGCTTAATCGATGAAGGGGTTGTGAAGATATTGGGTTCCCAAGGGGGTAAAAAATTATGAAAGTTACACAAATAAATTGAGTGGGGTGTCATACGAAAGGGCTTATTTTGTACATTCCAAAATGGTTTTTATTTTTAATCTAGGATGTATAGTTTTTGAAATACGACCAAAGACCAAAAACTACGAAACCAGAGCTGCAAGAGCTCCCGTTGCATAGAGTTTCGATGACTTCGTAGCTCATTGACTGGTCGGTCTTAAAAAGAGAGTGGCATCGTTGCGGTTTAGTTTGCAATGATTTTAGATGCTACTTGATTTATTTTCATGATAAAAAAATTTTTGATAAAGAATGAAAATAATTGGGGTAAAAAAAGTTAAGTAAACAAATATATTGAATGGGCTGTCAAATGAAAGGTCTTTATTTGTACATTCCAAAATAGTTATTATTTTTATTCTAGGACGTATACTTTTAGAAATACGACGAGAATTCATAAATATGAAATACCTAAATGAAAAATTAGACGCGACATTATGTATTGCATGCATGCCAGTATTTTTTACCATGAAGAGCTAGCGCAATAGGCATACTCGGCAGTATCAGTAGTAGCACTTGAAATTATAGGGGTAGTCAGAAGAAAGTCCAAATGTAAGCCATCTACGGTGCGCGAGATCTCAGTTCGGGGCGAACTACTAGTTAAAAAGGTTAAACAATACCTACAGTTTTTCAGCGGCCTCCACACTAGGCAAAGCCTGTATCGTGGAGATGTACGGTATTTCGGACTACTTAAATACGAACAATTTTGAGGATAAAGCTACACTTTACACAATTGCTCATACAATTTTTTAAATTTTTAATATAGTTACTTGTACACAGTCTATCCTTATTTTTGTAGGTATATACATGCAACCAGACCGGTTTCGATCAAATTTGGAATTATATGGAATTTCAGCATCTTCAGTATTAAGTGAATAAAAAAATCGGGGCTCTTTGAATTCAGACTCTGATTTCAGAAAGGCATTCTGGATGTATAAGGCAACCCAAGTACAGGATAGTAACCCATTAGGCAATGTCCTGCCACGGAAGAAAAATGAAAAATAAAACTGCATCTCGACAACGTCACCTTACGGCTTAACTAAGGCTCCTACAAAAAAATCATCAAAATCGGTGAATCTGTTTAGGAGAAAAATTACTCACACCGGAAATTTACATAACGATGGTAGGAAAATCATTTTTTAATACAGTTGCTCAAAAAGTGGCGTATTGCAGGGACGTATAGCGTTCGGGAAGTGGGCTATTACACACTCGTGCTTTTTTTTACCTTTCCCGCACTCGTGCGTTCTCTTTCCCAACTGTCAAAATAATGTCTATTAAAAAGAAAAACCAACCATGAAGTTTTTACTAAAAAAAATCATAGAAGTTTTTATGATTCATGCAAATACGTATAATTCTAAAAAGAAGCTAAAAATTTGTTTTTTATATCAGATTTAATGATTTGATTGAATGAGTTAGGTTAGGTTAGGTTTCATTTCATTTCATCTCATTAAATTTCATTTTCATTTCATATCAATAAAAAAATTCTACTGAAGACTTGGCTGTATGGGCATAGTTCCCTTTGCCTACCAGAATCAATGAAAAAAAAAAATCTCATATTCTACGGTTGGCGCCATTTTCTAGATTAAATTGCTTCATTTTTTCGCAACTGTATTAAAAATAGTCGTTCAGTACACGTTCGGAACCGTCATTGCAACTTGTCCCGACTGTCAACCCTCGCCTTCGGCTGCGCCTCGGCTCGGGTAGACATTTATCGGAACTCGTTGTAATGACAGCCTTTCCGAACTTGTACTGAAATATACTATTTTAATACAGTTGCTCAAAAAGTGGCGTATTGCAGGGACGTATAGCGTTCGGGAAGTGGGCTATTACACACTCGTGCTTTTTTTTTACCTTTCCCGCACTCGTGCGTTCTCTTTCCCAACTGTCAAAATAATGTCTATTAAAAAGAAAAACTAACCATGAAGTATTTACTAAAAAAAAATCATAGAAGTTTTATGATTCATGCAAATACGTATATTTCTAAAAAGAAGCTAATAATTTGTTTTTTATATCAGATTTAATGATTTGATTGAATGAGTTAGGTTAGGTTTCATTTCAATTCATCTCATTAAATTTCATTTTCATTTCATATCAATAAAAAAATTCTACTGAAGACTTGGCTGTATGGGCATAGTTCCCTTTGCCTACCACAATCGGTGAAAAAAAAAAATCTCTTATATTCTACGGTTGGCGCCATTTTCTAGATTAAATTGCTTAATTTTTTCGCAACTGTATTAAAAATAGTCGTTCAGTACACGTTCGGAACCGTCATTGCAACTTGTTCCGACTGTCAACCCTCGCCTTCGGCTGCGCCTCGGCTCGGGTAGACATTTGTCGGAACTCGTTGTAATGACAGCCTTTCCGAACTTGTACTGAAATATACTATACCCCTATTACCACAAAAACCCTGGCAAAGAGTCATCAAATAGGTAACTAGTTTATCAAAATTTAATTTGAATTTGATAGAATCATCAATCAACCACAGATTAAACCTAAAACAACAAACGTAAACTTTTTTAGTTCAGTGGCAACCATAATAAATGTACTCCACCTCGCGTGTTGTAGTAAGCTCAGTGTGTTCGCGACTCTTGTCTTGAATCTCGAATATTTCCATAGCCAATTAAAAAAAAATAAAACCAGTTTTAATTCGCAGAGGCGAGACGTAATATTGTGTTGTGTATTTTTTGTAAAAAAGTGATAATGTACGTTTTCGTGTTGAGCTGTGTTGTCTAAGCCCGAATTGGATTATAAAAGTGAAATAAATTGCGTTATAAAACTAGAAAATAACAGTTATAGTGCAAAGTTCGAAAAACAAACTCGTTTCTTTATAAATCAATGAAAAATAACGTATTTTTAACTTTTTTTTTGTTCAACAACGGAGTGTTCTGGGATTTATCGAAGACAATGACATTTTAATTGTGATTTGATTACACGTTGTTTGGCTTATCATTCTTCTTGGTGAGTTTTTTGTTTTAAAATTTAGATTATAATTTGTAGCTACTATTTCAAGCGTAAAATGTCAAATTTGAGTGAAACCCGTTTTTCGGGTGACATAAGAAAAGTTAAAAAAAGTAACATCGTATTTTTAGTTTTAATATACCTACTCTTAACTATATAAATACTTAGTAGGTACTTACTATAAAATTGAATGTTTACACATAATACCTACATTCGTCTTCTAAGCGTTCTTACACCATTGATCAGATTGTGATGAAAAATTGGTAGGTAGACTTCTCTAGAGACGCTGAAAAACTACTTAAAAAGTTTAACTTATTCATTTTGTTTCATCTCATTATCGTATTGTTTTCGTATAATTTAGTTAAGTACTTAAAAAATAGAATAGTCGGTATTCTAGACATAATTCACCATACACATTTCATTGGGAGAAGTCACTGCCTCCTGAAATACAGTTTATGACTAGTTCGGGAGCCTATGGATTCAAGCGATAATGTACCTCTCTCTTATGTCATTAAAAGCATTGTTTACTTTACTTTTACTTAAGTAGGTACCTAGATAGAAAAAAGTAAAAATGTAAAAATCAAGTTCGCTGTTCGGCCGCCCTATCACGTATCTTGCAATAGCAAAGCATAAGCAAAAATCGCACAATTTTTGCTCTCAAATTGCTAATTCGTATTACCTAACCACGATAACAAAGCCATCGCAATCTATCGACAGTGCTGCCTCTACAGGACAATCGGTAACTCAAATGTGCATTGTTCTTTACAAAGCTGTAGTGTTTTGGTATTACGTACGCTTTTGACAGCAATAATAAAGCAATTAGTAAGCAATTTCAACTGTCAAATTGCGAGGACCTTTGTATCGATTGTTATACGATTGCTTTGCAATTGCCAAGAAATTATTTACTTTGTTTGTGTCTCATCCTCCTATTATTTGATAACAAATGATGGTTAGTTCATAAAAACCTAATACCACCGATGTTCTATCACTTATCAAAGCCAATAAACATCTTTTACTTATCAATATTATTGTACGACTGCGGAGTGTAATTAAATACCTTACTAGTACCTATTAGCTAAAAATAGATTGTGTTTGATGTGATGACTGACCGTTCGACATGGCTTGTGTTCATCTCGCATCTTGTTGGAAGCAGAGAAGAGAAGAAATGAAATCCTCCACACAGTACCTACACCTTCCCACGGCTGCGACGTAGTCTTCGAGATCAAGCCAATGCTTTAGATTTTGTTTAGATCTGTAGGAATCTTCGTCACTAACAGCCTGCCTAACTATAAAGTCTGTTTGAACACGGTCAATCACAACACAAATTTAAGTTCACTCAGTTTATTTCTTGGTAAATATTCCCCGTAGGTATTAGAACTCTTGCGTGCCTGACCGATAGCTGACAAAGACTGGCCTGGCTCTACTTAAAAGTGCTAACACTGCAAACACTTATTCATACTTAGGTAGGTACAGTGTGCCTAATATTTCCGACGCTGCTCATTCGACACTCTTGTTTTGATTAACAATTTCAAGGACAAACGAACGAACGAATTATGCAAACGAAATCTAACACAAAACTTTGTTACAAAAGTTATTTTGTCCAACTGACTTCATCCATGGTTCACTTCAGAGCACTTCACAGTCCCATTATCTGATGCACTTAAACATTTGGTGGTAGGAATACCATGCCACGATATTTTTTTGTAGAATTTGAATAGCTTTTTGATTGTAAACAAAATCACAGCTGTTTCATTCGCATTACGCTTTAGTTCCAGCGATTGCTACTCGATCGCGATGGCGCTAGTATCTTCGCAATAAGTGCATTCCAACAATCAACGAGCGATCAGCAATCGGTCTCGTACGTAATACCATTTCTTTTGACGTCTAGCGATCGATTGCACGATAGCTGCGCGATAATTGTGCGATGATTGCTGATCGCAAATTTTAGCTAATAGCCCTACGGGTCTTGTTATTAAAAAGGCAAAAATTTTGTTCATTTTATGTCTACTATGAGCACGGAATTGGACTAAAAATGTTTTTTATTTTCTAGTTATTTATTCCATTATTTTTCTAATTTTCTTAGATTTTGGTCGATTTCTTTTTTTTCTTTTCTGACTTAGGTAGGTACATAATAGGTACGGTAACTACCTTTAAACGCATTTCAATACTGCGGACACTTTTACCCGCTGCGTACGGTTGCCCCACTTTACTCTATGGATCATTTTTCAAAATAACTCCACAGGCAGGATTCTACTCCAAATAGCACAATTTGTTATCACATCCGCCAGGAAGCGAACCCATGATACAGACTGAAGTTGACTTTTTTCATAAGTACTTAGTAGGTACCTAATTGCAATACTACTGTTGTTAATTTGAAGTGATAAACCACACAAATGTTCGATTCGGACGGGATTCGAACCCGCATTGATCAAACCGATCCAACTCATCCACGGAACCCTATAATGCGGGGAAGACCGGCATACTTTTTTCAAAGTTCGGTTTGATTGATCATATCTCAGTCACTATGCATTTTTCTGTAAAGTTAAAGATATTCATCGTTGGCAAATTTATCCAAGAATCAGAAAAAGCTATTAAACCTTTAAAACTATATAAAATTAACAATAAAATCGGAGGTTTTTTAAAACTCGGGCAGTAGACGGTCTTCCCCGGCTAAATGAGGGAAGTCCGTCTAGGAGTTATTGTAGGCGACAGGAGATGTTTAGAAGAGTTTAAAGTAACTCATAGCATGTATTACATCTTAACAATGAATTTTATGTCTTCAACGATTCGAAATAAGGTCCCAATCCAAAGATATTGTCAAAAATGTGTAAAACGGGGTAAGTCCGGCACATTTTAGGATTCAGGGGTGGTGAACATTTTTGCAACATTTTCTTGAAAGTAAGCCCCTACCAAAGCATCCAATCCTTTGGTAGGGACTTACTTTCAAACTAAGAACCATTATGTTTCTTATTAAACATTCTAAAGAAACATTATTTCTATAAAAATAATGTTATTATTGTAAGAAAAATGCACGGTTCCCGTGGGATATGAATACTTATGTTTTTTTGTGTTAATCACTTTATTCTAATTTCAACTTATTAAAATTATTAAAGTAGGTAGGTAGAGCAGGTACCCGAGTAAATTAAAAAAAAAATATTTAGTAAATTTAAAAATCTAAGCAGCACAATAATAATCTACTAGAGCAAGCAATCGCCAATTTTAAAGTATTTTACTGTGTTTGTGATTTTTATGTGTATACCTATGTGTTCTATGTGTATATCTAATAGTAGGGACTAGGTACTTATCTAAAAACAGAAAAAAAATTATAAGTAAGTAAAGACTTTCTGGTTATGTAGTTTAACACCTATTATGATAGTCAACCCTCTACTCTACTATATCATAATTTATTGCAGGGCCAAACCATACAAGATAATAGAAAGAAAATAAGGAACAGTTATTACTAATTTTAAAGAAATAAAATACACGGTCAAGGGGTCATGACAGGTCAAGGGGTCATGTGAGTTCAAAAGGTCATCAAGAGGTCATATCCAATATATTTGGAATAAAAAGGTTTACGATTTCTGATTTGAGGCAAGTCCGGCATATGCCGGTCTTGCCCCGCGTAAAGTAGACGGACTTCCCAACTTGAACTTTTGGAAGGTAGATATTTTTGGATGCGATTATCTCAGAAGATATGGCGTTCTTTTGAAATTCGATAAGAGAAATAGGAGGGGGCAATATTATTAAAAAACTCTTATCATAATTAAATCCGACAACTTCACTCTTTATATTTAAAATATTCGTTTTTGTCACCACACGTCTATCTCGATATTCGAGTTAAAATTACACGAAAAGTTTGTAAACGTTTTTTCGCGAACTGTTGCGACATAGAAACATCTATTAGAGCTAGCTGAAACCAGATGGATATGATTGATTTGCCAATATAGGTAAAACACGCGTAGGGTGCATAGTTTCGTCAAAAAGCTCAGTGTACGGTCTTGCCCCGCAGACGGACTTCCCCGCATTGACCTTAACTTAGACGTCATCGGCATCGGTCCGAAAATCTTGAAAAGATCTTAATTTATCGGTGTACGAAAATTTTACACGACGTTTTCTGCAACGTGTTCGCATCGCGTTTGTATCGATACAAACGCGCGTTCGCAGAGCGTTCGCAGTGCGTATCCCTAACTGCTTTTTAACTTCAGAACAAAAGTAGGGTTCCCAATTCGTCGGAATCTTTTTTTTTTGTGTATGTTCACCGATTATTCGAAGACGCCTGGACCGATTTGGAAATTTTGTTTTGTTTGAAAGGGTATCTTTCAGAATGTTTGCTACAAAAATTTAGTGAGGATTTATCGAGGATCTTCGGAGTTATGAACAGAAATGGACCTTGAGAGTGCAGAAAATTCCTTAGCTCGAACATTGAAGTCGGTTTTTTAATTTATTGTTTAATTTATAATTTAATTTTTAATTTACACTTGTTTGATGATACCTAATCTCAAATTCTGAGGCGGTATAAAGTTCACCGAGTCAGCAGGTTTTCAATATTATATAATTTCAATATTTCGAGTATTTTCTATATTCTACTTAAAGATGCCTAGACCGATTTAGAAATTTCTTTTTTTGTTTGAAAGAGCATACTTTTCGATTGGTGCCACAAAAATTTGGTGAGGATCTGTCGAGGATCTTCGGAGTTATGAACAGAAATGCACCTCGAGAGTGTAGAAAGTTCACCGAGTCAGCTAGTTTTCAAATTTTATCTAATTTTAATATTTCGAGTATTTTCTATAAATTCGATTCCAAATTTTCCATATCTTAGTAATAAAATCTCCACCACAAAATCATTAATAACCATTAAATCTTTGTTTATTAGAGGTGGTCATTGACCTGTCCATTATGATGACTAATTTATGTTCCACATAACAGGATTTCATCATCATTAGATATGTGATGACTTCTGTAGCGCTGTGGGCGAAGACCCGCCTGAACCAAACACAGAAGTTAGTGGATTTGATTCCTGCCTTCGATTCATGATAGAAGCTGAGCAATTTTCTGCACTCTCGAGATGCATTTCTCTTTATGATTCCGAAGATCCTAGACCAGTGGTCGTCACACTTTTCTGGTCAAGGGCCGCATAGGACAGTGTGAGGTATCACTGCGGGCCGCACATTCTTGAATTATTGTTGACGATTTTTCTGTTTTTCGAATTGCTAAATGTTAAATCCTAGTAGGTACCTTTTAACGAGCTTGAAACTTAGCAGCATAAGTATGCAGTGCTAAAAGACTCGCTGCTTGTCGGTTATCGTATTCTGCGCTCTAACATAACTCACTTGGCTCGCAACTTACTCATGAAGTTAAATGCGAGCGAAGCGAGCCGAATTTTTTAAGACATGTGACGCTACATTTTGTTTGCGGTGATCAAAGAAAAAACTCGCTGCTTATAGTTTCTTATTCTGTGGTTAGCCTTAACCCACTTTACTCGTAATATACCTTACTCATGAAGTTAAATGCGAGCGAAGTGAGCCCAATTTTTTAAGACATGTGGCACTAGATTTTGTTTGCGGTGATCAAAGAAAAAACTCGCTGCTTATAGTTTTTTAGTCTGTGGTTAGCCTTAACTCACTTTACTCATAATATACCTTACTTATGAAGTTAAATGCGAGCGAAGCGAGCCGAATTTTTTAAGACAAATGCAACATGTGACACTAGATTTTGTTTGCGGTGATCAAAGAAAAAACTCGCTGCTTATAGGTTCGTATGTTGTGGTTAGACTTTACTCACTTTACTCTCATCTCAATATACCTTACTCATGAAGTTAAATGGGAGCGAAGCGAGCCGAATTTTTAAAGTGAAACGCAACATGTGACACTTGATTTTGTTTGCGGTGATCAAAGAAAAAGCTCGCTGCTATAGGTTCTTATTCTGTGGTTAGACTTTACTCACTTTACTCTCATCTCAATATACCTTACTCATGAAGTTAAATGCGAGCGAAGCGAGCCGAATTTTTTAAGACAAACGCAACATTGTGACACTAGATTTTGTTTGCGGTGATCAAAGAAAAAAATCGCTGCTTATAGGTTCTTATTCTGTGGTTAGACTTTACTCACTTTACTCGCAAAATACCTTACTCACGAAGTTAAATGCGAGCGAAGCGAGCCGAATTTTTTAAGACAAACGCAACATTGTGACACTAGATTTTGTTTGCGGTGATCAAAGAAAAAACTCGCTGCTTATAGATTCTTATTCTGTGGTTAGACTTTACTCACTTTATTCGCAATATACCTTACTTATGAAGTTAAATGCGAGCGAAGCGAGCCAAATTTTTTAAGACAAATGCAACATGTGACACTTGATTTTGTTTGCGGTGCTCATAGAAAGGCTCGCTGCTTGTCGGTTCCTATTCTGTGGTCAGACATAACTCACTTTGCCAGCGTTATACCTACTCATGAAGCTAAAATGCGAACAAAGAGAGCTCCAAACCAAGCAAACCAAGGGAGCTTCACTATCCCGAAGTTTTTAAATCAATCATAATTATTATTGTAGCAACCTAGGTAGCACCTTTCATCATCATCATTTCCTTGCCCTTTTCCAACTAGGTTGGGTCGGCACAACATGTTCTCCTCTAACGGGGTAGCATCATTATCTACTAAAATTTTTTGCTTGGCCGCGGGCCGCACCAAAACCGTCCGCGGGCCGCATGCGGCCCGCGGGCCGCACTTTGACGACCACTGTCCTAGACAGATCCTCACCAAATTTTTATGGCACCAATCGAAAAGTAGTATATCCTTTAAAAAAAAAAGAATTTTCCATATTAAAACACAAAAAACAAAGATCGCGACGAATGGAGAACCTCCTCCTTTTTTTTGAAGACGCACAGTGTTTCACTTAGAACAAGCTAGCTGGACAATATTATTTATGCCTTCAAATCTGCTCTAAAATACTCTGCACATGTTATTTGAACATGTTTTGTAGAAAAATCATCATGAGCATCATCATCATCATCATTTATTACTTTCTTGTGGTTTTTTATTAGTTTAGTAATTTTTGACGACCTCTATGACACTGTGGGTGAAGGTAAGGAGGTTGCGGGTTCGATCCCCGTCGCGGGACAAATGTTTCTATGATCTGCAAATATTTGTCTCGGGTCTGGTTGTTGTATATCTTTAACGAGCAGTGCCGTCGTGGCGTTGCCTCCATAGTGATGGTTTATGATGATGATGATGTTGATGATGATGATGTTGATGATGATGATGAACAGTAGCCTATAACCTTCCTCAAAAGTTTCACTATCACATGCAGAAAGAATTTTTCAAATCCGACTGGTAGTTCCAGAGATTAGCGCGTTCAAACGTACTAACTCTTCCGCTTTATTATATTAGTATAAGTATATTTAAGTACAGAAGTATTGATATAGATAAGTTCGTATTTACAAAAAAAAGTATATGAGTAGTACAGCAGTCATGTGGTTCCCATAACACAAGCTATGCTTACTTTGGGGCTCCATGATGGATGCTGTGTGAAATTTCAGCATTATTTTTATCTAAGTATTTAATTATTTATTTTATAATATAAAACCGGCAAAAAAAATGTATTTATTCAGTTTTAAATAATTAAAAATATAGATATTACTCGGAATCATCGGAATAAACACCGGAAAAACTTAGATCTGCCAAACTTTCTTACTTTCGCACGTTTCTAAGTAAGACCAGGGGCTCGATTCCGGTACCGAACTTTTTATCAACCTCAACCAAAACCTCAACTAAAGCGACTGTTTCCATGACTACTAATAACAAACGACTCAGTTGTGGTGAGGTTTTGAACTTTGGCAGTACAAATTTTTGAAAAGCTATTCTACTATTTCACCAAATGGCTGACATTTAAGAGTTCGAACCAAAACCAAAGCGGTTGTCATTTAATAGAATACAGGCCCTGGACTGTAAAGATATCTGTACGGATATCTGTACAGATATCTTTACAGTCCAGGGCCTGTATTCTATTAAATGACAACCGCTTTGGTTTTGGTTCGAACTCTTAAATGTCAGCCATTTGGTGAATAGTAGAATAGCTTTTCAAAAATTTGTACTGCCAAAGTTCAAAACCTCACCACAACTGAGTCGTTTGTTATTAGTAGTCATGGAAACAGTCGCTTTAGTTGAGGTTTTGGTTGAGGTTGATAAAAAGTTCGGTACCGGAATCGAGCCCCAGTACCTTAGAATAAGTAATTGACCATTTTACGTTTGGGACACGATCCATCTCGAACGATACGTATGATAGAAAACTCAAAATCACCAATTAGTATCTGATGGCATATTTTTAAAACGATTACGATTTTTTCCGCAACTAGCCCACTTTTCAGCCAATTTCATTGATGTTCGAGCAATATATTTTTTAAAATCACTTATAGACTCGTCTGTGGCATCATTCATGAGCATAAAAAAATCAAATAACAATGAATTTCGTTCATTTTTATCGTATTTGTTCCATTTCTCGAAAAAATCTGCGCTCGAGAAAAATAGTAAGTGTTCCGGAAAAAATAAAAAAAAAATAGATGTACACTCGTGCGCAGCTTAAGACTAATATTTTATTAAACTAGATAGATGACTGTACAATATATACATATTCCAGCCTGGGGACAAGTGGGGGCAAGTAGTTTCTGCTCTGAGAAAGATGAAATATGTGTCAAAATATCGATATCTTTTGTGTTCAACCGGTTTTTTTTTCTGTAGGACACACTTTTTGTTAAAAATTATAACATAAAAAAATACTACATTCCAATTACTTTATGATCTATTAAAAAAATCACCACTATCTACCATGTATTCGAATTTAGATGTTAACAAAGAAAAAGCAAAATAACGAATGTATTCATGTTAACTCGCCCTCATTTTGACTTTGCGAAAGCTATAACTTTTAATACGACTGTACTAGTAAAAAACAATTAATGGTATCGTGATCTCACGGGTTTTTACTTTAATTTAAGCTAGTGCAGAGAAGGAAATGCGACAACCCTTTTTGTCCAGCTAGAACAGCCTAATGGAACAGCGTGAGACGGTTAATAGTAGATTGTTGCACGAGGGTTGAAAGTAACCTATTGCGGCACGAGATGGTTTGGCGCCTGAGCGTAGCGAGGGCGCTAATAGTTCGAGTGCCGTAATAGGTATTTCACCCGAGGTAAACACTCTGCTTTTCATTTCGAATATTAGGAAAGTAAATAAAAACCTGATTAGTTCATTTTATAAAAATCTCTGCTCTCGATCGACAAAACAGATAAAAATCGAATTGGTGCTTTAAAAAAAATACTGGCTGGTAGCTTGCCACTGAAAAAAAAAACAAAAAGGCGCCTAGGTACCTTTTTCTTTTCAGCCAGTATTTTTTGTCATTGAAGATGGTAAATATTTCAAGCTCAAAATCTTGTTTAAATAATAATAATTTAGTGAAAAGTAATTATTAATAACAATACTCATGTAATAAATTGTTGAAAATATTTTTTACAACAATTCTTAATAAAAAGGTAAAATTGAAATGTCAAATATTACTTTTGCTGTGTAAAAAGTTTCAACATGACTCAATAGAAATGTCAAAATAGAATGATTTTTTTTTTATTTGACAGCAGGGAAAATTGCTTCCCAGGGCGGAAAAGTACTACTTTCATCCCTCTGTTCAGGTAACTTCAAGCGTACTTTCCGTGTATGAGAAATGAAAAATTCAATTTTCACTTTGTTGACCTGTAATCGTATTAGATGTGAGAATGAAGTGAAGTGTCATCCAATTTGGTCCAACCGTTAGGTCGATAAGTGTATGAAACTGGGCTGTGGGTGTTATTGGTGCTACAAGCCTCCATCTCAACAATGTCCCAGGCAGTAGTGTCCCGTTAAGTGTAGGCAAAGATTGCCTCTTAACACTTTTTAAAATCATCTAGTACCTTCAGATGTAAGGCCTAAGTTAAGTCTCGCATCTGACCAGAAAGACATTATTAGTCTTTCTGGTTAAAAACGGTTATCGCATCCTGGCTCTATGGAATGCTTAACAGAAATCTCCCGCACTTCAAATGCGGCTTTAACGACCAATGAAAATGAGCCTCTCTCAAACCCGTCAAGAGATCATCCCACCAGCGCCTTTTCGGGCGCCCTCGTCATCGCTGTCCGTTCTCGGGTACCCGAGGAGTGACGATGTTTGCCCACTTTTCGGGTTGCATCAGGATAACTTGGCTTGCCCACGCCCAGTCCTACTGCCTTAACTAAAACATGACAAACATTCCAATATAATTTTTACTACCTACTACACCTATTGAGTTGTGCAAAAAATAACTGGTTTGAATCCATATTACCTACCTATAATTATCTATACTTAAATGTAAATTAAGTATTACATAACATTCTACTTACCTACTGAAGTTGTATGATTTAGAGTGTGCCGCAAACTTAATGGCGGCTGAAGTGCGCGGCAGATTCGACTTTGCGCAGGTACAGTCAACGCAATTGTGGGGAGGTGAAGGTGGTGAGGGGCGGGGTTAGGGGGGCTATGTAGATAAAGTTTACTTTATTCTGTTGCGTTGACTGTACATGCGCAAAGTCAAATCTGCCAAGCACTTCAGCCGCCATTAGGTAAGTTTGCGGCGCACTCTACTATACTTTCAGATTGGTGCCACAAAAATTTGGTGAGGATCTGTCGAGGATCTTCGGAGTTATGAACAGAAATGCACATCGAGAGAGCAGAAAATTGCTCATCATAACATTGAAGTCGGTTTTTTTTTATTTTAATTTAGCTAGGTACTTGTCATGATCTTTTTTGATTTATTGTTGGATTTGTCTCTTAGAATAATTACTTAGACATCGGAAAAAATTATAAAGAAAATACATACCTACCTACATCATACATTTTGTATAAAACGGGTTTTATGATCATAACTACTTAGAATACTTATAGGTGAGGGCACATAGTCGGTTTTTGCAAGTAATAATTTAATTTATAATCCGCATCCACGTGTCAAGTGGCAAGGCTATCGCCACTTATTAAAATGTTAACTTACCTTCATCGTTGCCTTACGATGTTTTCATTCATCATTAATGGCTAACAAAGATTTAAAAATTCATGTACCTAAGCCAATCGCACGTCTATTGCTCGCCTGACACAAAATGCACTTTGGTCATAATGCGTAGGTAATACGATTTTTAGTGATATTTTTCGACCGGTCGCGTAGTGATTGCTGTCGCATTGCTATTGCTAAGTCTTACGTCCAATCGGCATGAACCAATCTATTTGACGATAGGATTGTGTATGGCCACCGTAATAAGATTTAAAATAAGTTTGGGAAGAGCCACATTTGTGAAATATTCAAAGTTGTTGCAAAACTGCGGTTCACAATGTCGTTGTCCTTGTCGCTACTACTCGTTTATCCGGAAATGATATTTGCGTGAAATATATTGATTCTTGTGGCTAGAAAAGAAGTCCGTATAAATTACCCGACTACGGCGAAGCAAAAAGGAGGGTTACGATTTTGACCGGTATGTATGCAGCTGTGGCCCGGAGTTACCCGCGTAGTGATAACGGAGTCAGCCCCACACGTATCGAGCATGTCTTTCCTGTGGATATGGCCGGTTAAGCTGAGAGGATGGTGTAGGTGCTACAAGCCTACTCCATCTCAACAATGTCCCAGGCAGTACAGTGTCCCGTTAATTTTTTATTTTTTTTATTTTTGACAGAAATGTTGAGACTGTATAAGCTCCAACGCCGTTGCCATGACCCTACTCTTTCTTTTAAGCTCGCAGTAGGTATCAGAAATCAGAATCAACAACTATCTTTGAATTCTGCGTAAAAGCTTATTACTACATTTTTATATCTAATAAAAACTTCTTGCTTTATTCCACAAAACACCAAATAGTATTTTGCGGTTATTCATTTTTGTATAACTTTGGTTTGTTTATTCCTAAACCACCAATTCTTCGTATAAAGCTTTTAAAATCAGTGGAAACTTTATTAGATAGTGTACCTACCTATTAGCCTATTACTTGTGTTGTTTTTGGAACTGCTTTGCCTTTGAGCGACACAGTCAAAAATGTAATTACAATTATTAATAAGGATAATAATATTTCGTGGGTGCCTAACTGAACTCTTAGGGAAAATGTTTGCGTCGGTCGGCTGCTTGTGCTGTCATGTCTGCATGCTGCTGCCCGCGGCTTAGTCAGCCCAAAACGTTTTGACCATGTCTTTCCTGTGGATATGGCCGGTGATGAGAGGAAGGTTTGGTGCTAAAAACCTACTCCATCTCAACAATGTCCCAGGCACTACAGAGTCCCGTTAAGTTTAGGCAAAGATTGCCTCCTGACCCTGTATAAATCATCTAGTAGATGTAAAGGTCTATTTTTAATCCTAGTTCTTATAAAAGTTTAAAGTTAATTCAATTGTACAAATAATCATCAGATAGAGAAGGCTATACCGTTCTCTCGTTCAGCCTTTCAACAGGAAAAGTATGATCATTAACATTCATGTTTTACTTTCACCAATATTGCCGTTCGGAGCGAGTTTTGCACAATCATTAATTATGAATCTTTGTTTTTTTGTTTTTGAATGTTTGTTTTTCAATGCCTTTTGCAAAAGTTAGCATACCATTACATTTGGTTCAATTGATAATTTAGAAAAGCTATATAAGTAGGTACAATGTTATTTTCTTGTTGCACTTACCTATGTCAATAGAGAAAGCAACAGAGCAGCCGTGAGCTGTAGGTGGGTCAATCTTCAGAATCAGCGTCTTTGGTTGATCGCTATGGTGCTTTTTAAATATCGATATTATTGCTTTTCTGTATTTTTATTTCGAGAAGGAGGTGTCTAAGTACCTAAGCATATTTTCAAGCAATCGACATTTACGCAGCTGAAGAGCCGTAGGTAAAAGAGACATACCGGAAACTGTGAGCCGGGTTTTATAAAAAACTACTATTTAATTGAAGATTAAAACCACTTTTTAAACGACTTCTATAAACGGAGGAGGTTCTCAATTCGTCGGATTTTTTTTTTATCTATGCTCCTCACCTCACACTCGATGACGCCTAGACCGATTTAAACAATTATTTTTTTGTTTGAAACGGTATACTTTACGATTGGTGCCGTAAAAAATTGGTGAGGATCTGTCGAGGGTCTTTGCAGTTATGAACAGAAATGCACCTCGCGAGAGTGCTGAAAATTGGCTCTACCTTGAAGTCTGTGTTTTAACCGATATCAAAAAAAGAAGGAGGTTCTCAATTCGTTTGATTTTTTTTAATTTTTAATTAACCCACTTGTTTACGTTTAAAAATCTATTGAAGATTATAATACCTACCGACCTATTTATTGAACAAACACTTCTACAAAGATAAAAAACCATTCTAGAAATAAACAGAACAATTATCCACACATCCAACCATTAGAGGCTCATTTACATGGTGCGAGTTTCTCGCCCCGAAGAGGCGATTATCGTCATCAATGTCAAAATAATGATAATGTAAACTAAACATTGAAATCATACGTGAAAGGACGATAATAGCTTGTCACTGAATGGTCATGGAGCTAGTTTCTCGCATCTTACCCCGGCTCCACATGTTGAGGCCCACGTTGGCCCCAATGCCACTCGCCAACGTGTGGATCTAGTAAAATTGCATTGGCGCCAAGGGCCGATTTTGCTAGATCCACACGTTGGCGAGTGGCATTGGGGCCAACGTTGGCCCCAACGTGAAGCCGGGGTTAGAGGTAAGAAACTCGTACCATGTAAATGAGCCTTAAGTAATTAAATAAGTTGTTTTGCTTAGAAGGTATGATACCTATATTTGATGATATTATACTTTTTTCCCACGTCTAACAATTGCCGTTAAGGTCATGAACCAAATGCATTCCATAATATTCAAGTTCGAATTTGGTTTTTAAACTTTAATTACTTACCTAATGATTTTTAAGTGCAAACCTTTTCAATTCAGCATGGATTTTGGGATAGGTACCTAACTTTTTTACTTAGGTAGGTACCTATTTATTTTTATTTTCAATTATTGAGAAGAAAGTTAAGGCCCCAAATCGTATTGGTTGCCCTGAATATTTTCTTTTTGATTTTAAACAAATCTATGACAGACTGACATATCGACAGACAGAGGATGCATATAATCAGAATCCTGTTGGTACTGAATCATACAAACGATAGAAACAGATTAATTTTTCCACTTACCTACCTACTTCATGATCATGACATTGTATAAAGCAATGTGACCACATGTGGTAGATACGCATCGGTATTATAATAAAGTAATAACAAACTCTTAAACCGCAGAATAAAATTAAATAAAAATAACTCTATTTTTAGTCAACCTGCTTTATAATGATTATATCTTTTCGTCCGCAATTTTGATTGCGTCAACTTTTAGTTTTCATGCAAAAAAAGTCCATTACATCTAAGTATATCCATACATTAGGTATAATAAAGCTGTAAATTATCTAGCGATGTCTGTTTTTTGAAGATATATATATATATATATATATCTTCTATATATATATTTCTTATATAAGAAAATATATTTTTAGGAGCATCTATGAACGCAATCGAACCCATATCAATGTTTATCTGTTTGTCTGATTGCCTGTTTGTATGTTAATCTGTGCGTTTGTTCCCGATAATCTCTGAAACAGCTAAACTGATTTGAATGTAGTTCTGACTGTTGTATTGTGGTAAGATAGGATTAAAAGATTGGGGTTGTTTTATCAAAAACTTTAATAGGTAGATGATTTATACAGAGGCAGGAGGCAATCTTTGCTTACACTTAACAAGACACTGTAGTGCCTGGGATAATATTTACACCATCCATCATGTACATACATTTTAAACATAGAAGAACAGCCAGACCGGTGGCCTGATTACGTAAGACTTGCAACAGCAATGCGACAGCAATCACTACGCGACCGGTCGAAAAATATCACTAAAAATCGTATTACGGTCGCAAAAGGCATTGCAGCCAAAGTGAATTTTGCGACAGGCGAGCAATAGATGTGCGATTGGCTTCCGATTACGAGTACGAAAAATCGTACCTATTAAGGTACGATTTTTAGTGAAGGTTTTGGACCGGTCGCGTAGTGATTGCTGTCGCATTGCTATTGCAAGTCTTACGTAATCAAGGCACCGAGACAAATATTTGCAGATCATTCAAACATTTGCCTCGCGGCGGGAGTCAAACCCGCACTCTGTGTTTCAGGCGGGCCTTAGCCCACTGGGCCAAAGAGGTCGTTTTTTTCTACGTCATTAACCGACTTCAAAAAAAGGAGGAGGTTCTCAATTCGTTGGAATATTTTTTTTTTAATGTAGTATGTTCACCGATTACCCGAAGACGCCTGGGGCTCGATTCCGGTACCGAACTTTTTATCAACCTCAACCAAAACCTCAACTAAAGCGACTGTTTCCATGACTACTAATAACAAACGACTCAGTTGTGGTGAGGTTTTGAACTTTGGCAGTACAAATTTTTGAAAAGCTATTCTACTATTTCACCAAATGGCTGACATTTAAGAGTTCGAACCAAAACCAAAGCGGTTGTCATTTAATAGAATACAGGCCCTGAACCGATGTGAAAAAACGATTTTTGTTTGAAAGCGTATACTTTCCGATTTGTGCCATAAAAATACGGTGAGGATCTGTCGAGGATCTTCGGAGTTATGAACAGATATGCACCTCGAGAGTGCAGAAAATTGCTCAGGTTATAATATTGAGGTCGGCTTTTTTTTTTAATTTTTAATTTCGCCACTTGTTTCCATTAAGTACTTACTTATTTATTTTTCCAGGTATCTGACTACTGTCTACTGACGATGCAGCCATGGTTAGGCGTCTCATCATCATCATTGCCGTCGTGCTGTCCGTGACGACGCATGCGCGGGCACAGTATCTCGGTAAGCCACACACAGGTTCATTTTACATTTTCTACAACGTCTTTAGTGTATTATTTGAGTACCTAGTTATTTCGTTGTGCATTAAAAAGTAGGTACCTACACTGCCAAATATCTGCAATGATGGAGGGGCTACATTCTTTCTTTATGCATAGGTACCTACCTAAAATTTTGGACAACGCTCTAGTGAGGTGTTTCCAAAAATAAAAGAGCGCTCTAGCGAGCCTTTAGATATAATTTAAACGATACTGATACTTGCAAGCTTTGTATTCCCATAATTCAATTTATTGCGTCTTAGAGCGGGTACACATTGGGCGCTTTCAAACGCGCGTTTCGAGAACTAAGAGAAGCGCGCGCTTGCATGTGTACACATCAATTGAAACTCTTAGTTCTCAAACCGCGCGTTAGCAAAGCGCGCGTTTGAAAGCGCCCAATGTGTACCAGCTCTTAACCTCTGACTGATCATTTTATATTATTTCTCTTTCAGATTTCTTCCAAAGCTTCAGTACTTTCATCCAACCACCAACAACGACCCGCCGCCCTGACCTAACAAAACGTCCCACAGTCAAACAAACAAACAAACGATACCAAGACACGATATTCTTCGAAACGGACGACTTTATCAAACAACGACAAAGCGGCCGCACCATCGACCCATTCACAACCACTGCTAAACCTAGAAAAGTTAAAACCACAAGAAAACCCACCACACGATCTTACCAACCAGCAGAAAGGAAGAATTACGAATACAACCAAATAAACAACAGAAGAGTAGACGATAATAATATATACAACAGTTATAACAACGAAAATGCATATACGACACAGAAGTATTATGTCGCTAATACGATTCCGAGTCGTCACACGACAGTAAATCCTTTACTTTATCGTCCGGGTGTTAGGCCCGCTGTCGTGGACGATAATCGTCCTCCGATAACTAATCGGCCGATCACGAATCGTCCGTACCGACCGAAACCGGACGAAGACGGCGCGGAGATTGAAATCGGACCGGATGAAGATGATATGACTGAAGCTGAGAAGAGTAGGTTTATTCAAATAGCAGAGCAAAGTAAGTTACTTTTTATAAGATACATTAAAAATTAAAAAAAAGGCTTCAATGTTAGCTAAGTAATTTTCTGCAATCTCGAGGTGCATTTCTGTTCATAACTCCAAGGATCCTCGACAGATCCTCACCTTTATGTGGCACCAATCGGAAAGTGTACCTTTTCAAACAAAAAAAGAATTTTCCAAATCGGTCGAGGCATCTCCGAGTAATCGGTAAACATACTAAGAAAAGCATAAAAAAAAGATTCCGACGAATTGAGAACATCCTCATTTTTTGGAAGTCAGTTAAAAACACAATCTGAACCAGAATTTTTATAGTGTTGTTAGTAAAATAATCCATACTTACCTACTTTGGTAATATTTTATCGGAAATGAAAATTCTTATCAAAATATTCGATTCTGACGGGATTCGAACCCGCATTGATACAATGGCTTTAAGACGAACGCTTGTATCAATGCGGGTTCAGATCCCGTCAAAATAGAAAAATTTGATAAGACTTTTCATTTAGGTAGGTACCTACACTAAGAACCAGTTCAACTATTTAAGGATCATTATAAACGATCTATAGGTAGCTCAACTAATCCAAACCACTGCCAGTCGGAAGCGTACCCAAGACACTGGCAGCAGCATTATAATGCTCAAAGTATCAGCAACTAAAATAATTTTGAGGCCTAAAAGCGGCCTAAAAACTCCGTCACACTAACTCATACGAACGAAACGAACTTATTCTTTCATTTCAGAATGCGAGGAGTATAAATCAATGAACAAAAAGAAGGTAGTAGCTCTTCCGTTAGCCAGCGTACACGCATCTCCCGGAGTCGAACTAGAAGTGAACACATGCGCGCCGAACACAGCGCCGCTCATCATTGGAGGAAAAGTGGTCACGATACGGGAGTTCCCCCACATGTCGCTTGTCGGCTGGAAGAATATACAGGTAAGGGCTAAATTAAGTAGGTAGTTTAAAGTATTTTAAGTATTTTTAAGTATTTTTAATTTTTAAGTAGGTATTTTAAGTAGTTTTAAGTATTTTACATCTTTTACTTGCTATTGTTGCCTGAAATAAATGATTTATCGATCGAGCGAGCGAAGCGAGCGAAGATCTTAGTGGTAAGTTGGGCGATTTTGCTTTGTATGTTTGTATGTTTGTATGTTTGTATGTTTCACGAATTGTTGTTCGAGCATAACTGTCGAACCATTCATCCAATCTGCATGAAACTTGGTAGGTCAATAGGTTGTGGTAAGGAAATTTACGGTGGAGCATATGAGCTTAATCGATGAAGGGGTTGTGAAGATATTGGGTTCCCAAGGGGGTAAAAAATTATGAAAGTTACACAAATATATTGAGTGGGGTGTCATACGAAAGGGCTTATTTTGTACATTCCAAAATGGTTTTTATTTTTAATCTAGGATGTATAGTTTTTGAAATACGACCAAAGACCAAAAACTACGAAACCAGAGCTGCAAGAGCTCCCGTTTCATAGAGTTTCGATGTCTTCGTAGCTCATTGACTGGTCGGTCTTAAAAAGAGAGTGGCATTGTTGCGGTTTGGTTTGCAATGATTTTAGATGCTACTTGATTTATTTTCATGATAAAAAAATTTTTGATAAAAAATGAAAATAATTGGGGTAAAAAAAGTTAAGTAAACAAATATATTGAGTGCGGTGTCAAATGAAAGGTCTTTATTTGTACATTCTAAAATAGTTATTATTTTTATTCTAGGACGTATACTTTTAAAAATACGACGAGAATTCATAAATATGAAATAAATGAAAAATTAGACACGACATTATGTATTGCATGCATGCTAGTATTTTTTACCATGAAGAGCTAGCGCAATAGGCATACCCGGCAGTAGTAGCACTTGAAATTATAGGGGTAGTCAGAAGAAAGTCCAAATGTTGGCCATCTACGGTGCGCGAGATCTCAGTTCGGGGCGAACTACTAGTTATTATTATTATTATTATTCAAATTAAAAAAACCTAATTCAATGTTATAAGCTGAGCAACTTTCTGCACTCTCGAATACATCAGAGGAAGTTTGAAAGTAGCGACAGTGACAGAAAAAATGAGGAGTAATAGGTTGGCGTGGTTTGGGCATGTTATGTGGAGGGAAGAAAGTCATATTACAAGGAGAGTGTTGGATTTGAATGTGGAAGGATACGTAGGTAGAGGAATGTAGGAATTTGAATGTAGGTAGAGGACGGCCAAAGAAAAGATGGATTGTGTGAGAGAGGACATGAGAGGAGTGACTACTGAGATGAGTGATAGGAGGGAATGGAAGAGGACATGTTGTGCTGACCCCACCTAGTGGGAAAAGGGCAAGGATAATGATGATTTTTTCTGTTCATAACTCCGAAGATCCTCGACAGATCCTCACCAAATTTTTATGGTAGCAAGTGAAAAATATACCCTTTCAAACAAACAGAGAATTTTCCAAATCGGTTCAGGCGTCTTAGAGTAATCGGGGAACATACTTACATAAGGAAAAAGTTACCAAAGACTCCTCCTTTTTCTAAACAAAACATCTACAAATGTTCACAAAATTCATTCGTCTCATTCAATAAGTACATCAAATTACTTATATCATTTATCATAAGTAGGTACAATATTTTTACTTTATCATACAACAATGTATGTTACAGAAAAGCGGCTACACATGGAAATGCGGCGGCTCTCTAATCAGCGAGCAATATATCCTGACCGCTGGACACTGCACATACCATGACAAGGATTATAACGTCATCAGGTAAGTCAGAACTTAACTTAGACCTTTACACATCTTTTAGACGTTTTTTAGACGATTTATCAAGTTTCAGGAGGCAATCTTTGCCTACACTTAACGGGACACTGGAGTGCCTGGGACATTTTTAGGGTTCCGTACCTTAAAGGTAAAAAAAGGAACCCTTATAAGATCACTTTCTTGTCCGTCTGTCTGTCTGTCTGTCCGTGTGTCACCATCGATTATCTCAGGAACGGGTAGTTGACCTAGAATATCGAAATTTGGCTAAAAGCAAGGTCTTATAGCACAAAAATAAGAAAAATTCCAAAAAGTTAAAAAAGTTGAAAATTAAAAGGGTGTTCCCATACATACATAGTTGTCGCCAATTAAAATTGTCCTCCGAGTTGTATGGGCGCTCATACAATTAAGCGGACTAGCTTAATTGGCACCATGGCTAGGTACGGAACCCTCGGCGTACGAGTTCGACTCGCACTTGACCGGTTTTTATTTGAGATGGAGTAGGCTTGTAGCACCTACACCAGTGGTCGTCAAAGTGCGGCCCGCGGGCCGCATGCGGCCCGCGAGCGATATTTGTGCGGCCCGCGGGACAATATTGGCCCGCGACCAAGCAAACAATTTCAGTAGATAATGATTCTACCTACTAGAGGAGAACATGTTGTGCCGACCCAACCTAGTGGGAAAAGGGCAAGGAAATGGTGATGATGCTTGCTTGTTTGCTTGGTTTAGAGCTCACTTTGCTCGCATTTTAGTTTCAGAGTTGTGTAGGTATAATGAGAGAAAAGTGATTTATGTCTGACCACAAAATAGGAACCGACAAGCAACAAGCCTTTCTTTGAGCACCGCAAACAAAATCAAGTGTCATCACAATTATGTTGTAATTGTTTAAAAAAATTTGACTCGCTTCGCTCGCATTTATCTTCATAACTACGGTATATTGTGAATAAAGTGAGTTAAGTCTAACTACCAAATAAGAACCGATAAGCAGCAAGTTTGTTCTTTGATCATCGCAAACAAAATCAAGTGTCACAATATTGCATTTGTCTTAAAAGATTCGGCTCGCTTCGCTCGCATATAACTTCATGAGTAGGATATTTTGCGAGAAAAGTTTGTAAAGTCTAAGTAAAGTATAAGAACCTATAAGCAGCGAGTTTTTTCTTTGATCACCGCAAACAAAATCAAGTGTCACATGTTGCATTTGTCTTAAAAAATTCGGCTCGCTTCGCTCGCATTTAACCTCACGAGTAAAGTATATATCGCGAGTAAAGTGAGTAGTCTAACCACAAAATAGGAACCGATAAGCAGCGAGAATTTTCTTTGATCATCGCAAACAAAATCAAGTGTCACAATGTTGCATTTGTCTTAAAAAATTCGCTTCGCTTCGCTCGCATTTAACTTCATGGGTAAGGTCTATTGCAAGTAAAGTGAGTAAAGTCTAACCACAAAATAAGAACCGATAAGCAGCGAGTTTTTTCTTTGATCATCGCAAACAAAATCAAGTGTCACAATATTGCATGTCTTAAAAAATTCGGCTCGCTTCGCTCGCCTAAAACTTCATGAGTCAGTTATTTTGCGAGAAAAGTTAGTAAAGTCTAAGTAAAGTATAAGAACCTATAAGCAGCGAGTTTTTTCTTTGATCACCGCAAACAAAATCAAGTGTCACATGTTGCATTTGTGTTGAAAAATTCGGCTCGCTTCGCTCGCATTTAACTTCACGAATAAGGTATTTATTGCGAGTAAAGTGAGTTAAGTTTAACTACCAAATAAGAACCGATAAGCAGCAAGTTCAAGAGCGTCGCCAGCAGATGTCCCAAGGGGGGGCAAGTATAATAATGGAGGATGGGAAAAGTATGAGTTTTAATTATTTCAAAATGCGTTTAATGTGCTGCGAGGCCTTGACCATGTCCTATTGCTTGATTGGTTAAGCAAGTCATGTGAGTGGACTTAGGGCTTTGATTTCTTTGCATTTCGCTACATTTTTTCATCTCTAGGGGGGGGCAACTGCCCCTCCCTGCTCCCCCCTGGCGACGCCCTTGAGCAAGTTTGTTCTTTGATCATCGCAAACAAAATCAAGTGTCACAATATTGTATTTGTCTTAAAAAATTCGGCTCGCTTCGCTCGCTTAAAACTTAATGAGTCAGTTACTTTGCGAGAAAAGTTAGTAAAGTCTGAGTAAAGTATAAGAACCTTTAAGCAGCGAGTTTTTTCTTTGATCACCGCAAACAAAATCAAGTGTCACATGTTGCATTTGTCTTGAAAAATTCGGCTCGCTTCGCTCGCATTTAACTTCATGAGTAAGGTATTTATTGCGAGTAAAGTGAGTAGTCTAACCACATAATAAGAACCGATAAGCAGCGAGTTTTTTCTTTGATCACCGCAAAAAAAAAAGTGTAATTTCATTTGACTTGCAAAAATTCGGCTCGCTTCGCTCGCTTGGTTTGGAGCTCTATTCACTTGCATTATAACTTCAGGAGTAGGTATATTGCGAGCGAAGTGAGTTATGTCAGACCATAGAATAGGAATCAACAAGCTGCGAGTCTTTGAGCACCGCAAAATTATGCTAAGTTTCAAGTTCGTTAGTAGGTAGTTAAATACCTACTAGGATTTTACCCCACAAGTATAGGAATTTCGAAAAATCATCAAATAAATAATTTAAGAATGTGCGGCCCGCAATGATACCCCACACAGTTCTATGCGGCCCTTGGCCAGAAAAGTGTGACGACCACTGACCTACACCATCCTCTCAGCTTAACCGGCCATATCCACAGGAAAGATCTTCCTGTGTCCCACATCCCACATCACATGTGGGACTAAGCTGCGGGTTTCCTCACGATGTTTTCCTTCACCGTTTAGAGCTCGTGTTGATGCGCATATATTCGAAACGAAATATCTATTGATGCACAACCAGGATTATAAAACGAATATAACATTGTTATCTTCAGCGGCCCCCCATCCGCCGTGCAGCTCGGCTCGTCGTTCCTCGACGGTAGCGACGCTCTGGTGGTCACCATATCCTCGGTTATCCGACACCCCAAGTACAAAGTTCGCCGGTCATACTACGATGTGGCGCTGATTAAACTGGAGACTACAGTTACGTGAGTAATAATAGTCCTACTAATATTATAAAGGCGAAAGCCCTTGTGTGTGTGTGAATGTTTGTTACCACGTTTCCCCAAAACTACTGAACCGATTTTGATGAAATTTGGAATGTAGATAGTTTAGGTTCTGGAATAACACATGCTACTTTTTATCCCGAAAAAATGTATGGTTCCTGTGGGATAAAAATAGTAGTCCATGCGGGCGAAGCAGCGGGCGTTCACTAGTATTACATAAAGAAAACATAAACTACTAGCTTCCGCCCGTGGCTTCACTCACGTGCTACCCGGATAATAATCAGCCTATGTCCTATTCCCGCCCCCTGATTACATAAGACTTGCAACAGCAATGCGACAGCAATCACTACGCGACCGGTCGAAAAATATCACTAAAAATCGTATTTAGAAAGCTAATCGCACGTCTATTGCTCGCCTGTCGCAAAATGCACTTTGGCTATGGACCATGTTGCATTTTGCGACCGTGGGTACCTAATTCGACTTTTAGTGATATTTTTCGAGCGGTCGCGTTGTGATTGCTGTCGCATTGCTGTTGCAAGTCTCATGTAATAAGGGGGCCGGTTATTATCTATCTACATTTTAAATTTCAGCTAAATCGGTTCAGTGGTTGTCGAGATAGAGAGGAACAAACATACATCCAAACTCTGATCCAAACTTTCGCATCAACTACTTATCACACTATTTCTTCTATAACTCGACAACCACTGAACCGATTTGCCTGAAATGTAAACTATACCTAGATAGGTACTAAATATTGACCGAGCATAATGAAATGAATAGGCTACTTTTTATCCGGGTACCACGCGAGCGAAGCCGCGGGCGGAAGCTAGTATTGTGTACCTAAATGTAGTAAAGATGTAAAGGGCTAAGTTTATTGTTCCAGATTCACGGAGTCGATTCGTCCTGCATGCCTTGGCGTCCCACCTCCCGTCGGAAACAGAGTTATCACCACGGGCTGGGGACGGACTGAGTTCGGTAAGTGATTGCAATAGTGGAAATAGAATAGATAAAAACCGGTCAAGTGCGAGTCGAACTCGAACGCCGAGGGTTCCGTACCTAGCCATGGTGCCAATTAAGCTAGTCCGCTTAATTGTATGAGCGCCCATACAACTCGGAGGACAATTTTAATTGGCGTCAACTATGTATGTATGGGAACACCCTTTAATTTTCAACTTTTTTAACTTTTTGGAATTTTTCCTTTATTTGTGCTATAAGACCTTGCTTTTTGCCAAAGGATTTGGCCTAATACTGCCCCAGAGCCGAATATCGAATTAGACGAAATGAATTGAGAACCTCCTTTTTTTTGAAGTTGGTTAAAAATAAAACAGGATCATAATTTTAATCAAGGTGGCGACTCCTCCCAAGAGCTGAGAGGCGTGTCAGTTCCCATCTGGGACATGAACGACTGTCGCGCCGTGTGGGGAACCTCGCGCAAGCTGCCCGAGGGACCGTCGCCGGCCAGCCAGCTCTGTGCCGGAGAACGGAACGGAGGGAAGGACACCTGTCAGGTGAGGTCAAGGTCAAGGTCAAGGTCAAGGTGAAGGTCAAAGGCCAGCTCTGTGCTGGAGAACGGAACGGAGGGAAGGATACCTGTCAGGTGAGGTCAAGGTCAAGGTGAAGGTCAAAGGCTAACTAAAAGTAGCCACTTTTGGTGTGTCACCAATGTGTTTCATACTTACTTAGGCCTTTAAATCTTTATATACAGTGTCAGCAGGCAATCTTTGCCTGCATTTAAGTACCAGGCCACTGTAGTGCCTGGGACATTGTTGAGAGTAGGCTTGTAGCACCTACACCATCCTCTCAGCTTAACCGGCCATATCCACAGGAAAGACATGCTCAATACGTGTGGAGCTGACTAAGCCAAGGGTTTCCTTACAATGTTTTCCTTCACCGTTTAGAGCTCGTGTTAATGCGCATGTAAATTTTTTAAAACGTAAAATCTATTGATGCACGGCCAGGATTCGAACCCACAACCATCGGATCGAAAGTCGAGGAGCTCCTCGGCCAACACGGGTCGGCACAACGCGGCAAAGTAATAAATAAACAATGCTCAATAATTTACCTATTCATTAATTCTTCGCAGGGTGACTCCGGTGGTCCAGCGCAGATTCAAGATGGTTGTTCTTGGCGAGTGGTCGCCGTCACCTCTGTAGGCAGATCATGCGGAGCCGCAGAGACTCCAGCGCTATACGCCAAGATACCTCGCGCATTCATCGCGGCAGAAATATTCTCCAACGTCAAGCTTAATAACAATAATAATAACCAAGATAATAGATATAACGAAAATAATAATCAAGGTTTTAATAACGGAAATAATAATCAGGATGTTAATAGATATAACGAAAATAATAATCAGGATGCTATTATATTTAACGAAAGAGACGAAGTGAAACGGCCAGGTAATCATCAATCTGTTGGTAACGGCTGGAGCACTGATTCTACGAGGCCTGGAAATCACCAGACAGTTGGCAATAACTGGAGTAATAGTAATTCAGGAAACGTAAACCGACCAGGCAACCACCAAACGATAAATCGTGGTACCAATAACCAAGGTTCTAATGATAACTACAGACCAGGGAGTCAGACAGTGGATCGTAGAGATACTCGGTACCCGAATTCTGGTGATGATGGAATAAACAGGCCAGGCAACCACCAAACGGTTGACAACAACCGTGGCAACCAACCTGTCAACTACTTTGTAACTAGTCAAATAACGGGAAATAGAGATACTGAGTTCAAACTAGGCAACCACCAAACGGTTGACAGTAACCGTGGTGAAGCAGCCAACTTCTTTGTTACTAGTCACATTAATGATCGAGAAACGGGAGTCAGTCGACTAGGTAACCACCAAACGGTTGAAAATAACCGTGGGACGTCAGCAGCTAATTACTTTGTAACAAGTCAGACGGCTCGAGACAGGGATAATATTGGTTTACCTGGCAACCATCAAAGATTAGAAAATAATAATCGTCCTGTTAATCAGTTTAGTGACAGCCAAAACTCTGAAAGTAACCAAGATGCTGTGTATCAAGGACATAATAATAATAATGGATATAATCAAAATAATAATGGCTACGGAGTAGCAAATAATAACGAACAATACTATAATAATGGCCAAAATAGACCAACGCAAACCTATCCGAATTTTGGACAAAACTCTGACAGTACGACGGAAAGTGTAGCATATAATAATGGATATAATGGAAATAATAATAACTATAATTTAAATAATAATAGAGGATTTGCTGTGGCGAACAGACCGTGGTGGAATAGGTAGCAATAAGTTATTGTAACGCATTTTTTGTAAATATAAATCTAATTTGTAAATAGTTAAAACGTTGTTTTATTTGGTAGATAGCAGCTAATCTCTACATCTACATAGGTTTGTATTTTGTTAGTTCGAGCAGAAAAATGACGAACAAGATGCATGTTCAAACAAATGTATGGCACTAACGCTTTCAGACAAACGGATTGGACAATCGGACCGACAAAAAATCGGACGTATGTGGCCGGCCTTAGTAGGTAGGGTACCTATTTAAGTAGCTAAACTCACATTACACGCGATAAGTAATATTTTATAGCAGGGACGTATATAAGGGGGGGGTTTAGGGGGTCCGGACCCCCCCCTTAGCCCATTAAGTTCGGAGGAAACCTAGTCAATTTATGTATTTTGGAACCCTTGGACCCCCCCCTTAACAAAGATCTTTGGTATATTGGAACCTTTGGACCCCCCCCTTAACAAAGCTATAGCTACGTCCCTGTTTTATAGGTAGATTACCTACCTAGTATTTAAGTACAAGATACAGTTTCGGTCTAACCGTTTCTAACCATATCAAATTTGGAGTACCCCAAGGCAGTGTTCTAGGTCCTCTTTTATTTATCAGTATTGATCAACGATTTTCCGAGAATAACGAACCACCCTTTTGATATGAAGTTACAAATAATATTAGAAATGAAGTTAATCCACCGCTGAACATAGCCTTCCCATAGATGTAAAATTTTTACTTTAAGTGAACTGCTGAAAAAAGTTATTGATTTTTTTTTTGGATTGAATTGAATGAGAAAGACTCACGATTTTTGTTGAGTATGCAGATTTGTAGATACAAAAAAAACAAAAATACTGTGTTTTTGGTTTTTTAATCGGATCAAAAATGACCGAGTTACAGAGATTTTAGTGCACCAATCTAAAAAAAAACCGGTCAAGTGCGAGTCGAACTCGTACGCCGAGGGTTCCGTACCTAGCCACGGTGCCAATTAAGCTAGTCCGCTTAATTGTATGAGCGCCCATACAACTCGGAGGACAATTTTAATTGGCGTCAACTATGTATGTATGGGAACACCCTTTAGTTTTCAACTTTTTTAACTTTTTGGAATTTTTCCTTTATTTGTGCTATAAGACCTTGCTTTTTGCCAAATTTCGTTATTCTAGGTCAATGGGAACTACCATTTAGGTTTTCGACCCAAAACCTCTAGGGTACTTCCGGTTGACCTAGAATTGTCAATTTTGGTTACAAGCAAGGCCTTACAGCACAAGTAAAGGAAAAATTCCGAAAAATAAAAAAAGTTGATAATTAAAGTAAGTTTTGGTACTCACAAGTTTTCACGAAAACCTAAATTTGCCTATATCTTTTTATAGTGTTGACTCAGGACCTTGATTTTTATACTCACAATAGGGACTATAGACCTTAGTATATGGTATAAATTTCAACTTGCTAGCTCTACCCGTTCCTGAGATAATCGATGGTGACACACGGACAGACAGACGGACAGACGGACAGACGGACAGACGGACAGACGGACAGACGGACAAGAAAGTGATCTTATAAGGGTTCCTTTTTTTACCTTTTAAGGTACGGAACCCTAAAAACGCTCGGGAGAAGACCGCGACTGGCTGTGACGTCACCAGGCGCCCGCGGCTCGCTCCACCAGTACAAAATCGCTAGTTATTTTCAAACTAATTTCCGCCCGCGGCATCGCTCGCGTGGCACCTGGATAAAAAGTAGCCTATGTCCTATTCCCGCTCATTACCTATCTATATTTTAAATTTCAGCCAAATCGGTTCAGTAGTTGTCGAGTTATAGAGGAACAAACATACATCCAAACATCCAAACTTTCGAGGTCATTCACGTTTTTTGTTAAGTAAGTACTTATGCAGATTTGTAGATTTAAAAAAATTATAAATTATTTAATTTTTATTTTTAAATATGATTACGACTGTATTCCCAAGGCGCAGTAGACATATTCTATCAGATCTTTTAGGAATTTTTAGATCCGTTGAAAAAGTCTAAGCGGGTAGTCAGAGGTAGAGAAGCAGTGTTGGCCGATTGCGCTAGTGCCTCGACTTTCAATCCGAAGGTTGTGGGTTGGAAACCCGGCCGTGCATCAATGGATTTTTCATTTCGAAAAATGTATAAGTAGGTACCTAAGTAGGTATGCGCTTTAACACGAGCTCTAAACGGTGAAGGAAAATATTGTGAGAAAACCAGTTAGCTTTCTAATAGCGTCGATGGGCTTGCAACCTGTCACGTATGGAATGTTGTCTGCTGCAAAATGTGGGAATGTATCAAATGTGTTTGGAAATACCTCGGACTACCCCTTAGATATAAAAAAACAATAAATACCTAGGGAAGATCGTCACCATTCGTACGGCAGGCACATTCGTACAGTGCTTATAAAACACAAACGAAAGGACCCGCGGACATTTCTTTTGCATGTGTGCTTAGGTGGCCTAGCAGCCAATACGTGAAAGTAGTTTCGAGCCAATCCCATCGGTGAGAGCGAAGTGACAGGCAGCATAGTGTTTTCGCGCACGGTAAGTAATTTTTTCATCAAAGTTTTCGTGAATTTTTACACTACTAATAATATGTTTTCCTACGCAGTTTTTTTTCAGTAACTATAAAACATGCTAAAGATATGTTTTTAATAACAAATTAATCAAGTTTTCATATTGATATTAAAACAGGTTTTATTTAGTTATTATGTGGCTAAGGGGCACATTCGTACAAAACCAGGTGGGGCACATTCGTACGCATATGACCGACGTGTTTATGTTTATTTTATAGGACCTACCTACCTAATATATGGTTTTTACAAAAAAAAATGGTGCAAAATTATAATCCGAAGAAGATACGTAACCAAACGTGGATAAACACTGTCGTCTTCTCAAGTTTTATTAGTTATTAACAGGGTTCTCATCTAAACGGCTACTTGACGATGATATAATCTGCATCAAATATTTCAAAAATTGATTAATCTCTTTTTTAGATTTGATTTGTATTAGCTAGAATTAATGAACGTACAAAATAATTAATTTCAAAAAAGTTTTTGTTGAGTAAAATAAAAATAATTTAATATTTGGAGACTAGACAAAAAGTCATTGAATTTTTGTTAACAAGAAGATAAAACTTAAATTTTTGTTGACTTGAAGAAAAGTTATTGATTTTCGGTAATTTAGTAAATATTATTTACTGTCAAAAAAAAAAAAAGTTAATTCTATTTACAGTTTTTATCGCACTGTACGAAGGTACCCCATAGCGTACGAAGGTACCCCCGACACTGTACGAAACTACCCCACACATGGGGCACATTCGTACGAATTCCCGATTGGTGTTTAAATCATCATTGTGCATTGAATATGAGTTATAATCATCTGATTTTTATTTTATTTTAAGCTCAGATGTATATACTAGTAGTATATGCAATCAGTTTACTTCCCAATGAAATATTCGAGATAAAAAAAAAATAAAACGTAAAAACCGTACGAGGGGTAACGACCTTCCCCTACTTATTGTGTTTTTGTTTTTTTAAAATGACCGAGTTTTATTACAGACAGAGATTTTAGTGCACCAATCTAAAAAACTCTCGCGAGAAGATCGCGACTAGATGTGACGTCATACCATATATCCATCCATCCAAACATCCAAACTTTCGCGTTTTAATATTAGTGTGATTCGACTCCTGATTGTTAGTTTTGTTTGTTATTGTTTTCGGTAAGTACCGGTACCTACCTAAAATACCTATTCAGTAAAAAGTTTAAAGGCGAAAATTATTTTTAAGTAGGTACCTACCTACCTACTTACTACTTACTACTTACCTAGGTATACCTTCCTAGGTAAGTAGTAAGTAGGTAGGTACCTACTTAAACCTACTTAAAAATAATTTAAGTAGGTAATAATTTAAGTAGGTAGGTAAATAATTTAGGTAGGTAAAGTTAATATTAGTGTGATTCGACTCCTGATTGTTAGTTTTGTTTGTTATTGTTTTCAGTAAGTACCTACCGGTACCTACCTACCTAAAATACCTATTCAGTAAAAAGTTTAAAGGTGAAAATTATTTTAAGTAGGTACTTACCTACTTACTACTTACCTAGGTAGGTACCTACTTAAAAATAATTTTCGACTTTAAACTTTTTACTGAATAGGTATTTTAGGTAGGTAGGTACCGGTAGGTACTTACTGAAAACAATAACAAACAAAACTAACAATCAGGAGTCGAATCACACTAATATTAACTTTACTTACCTAAATTATTTACCTACCTACTTAAATTATTACCCACTTACATTATTTTTAAGTAGGTACCTACCTACTTACTACTTACCTAGGTAGGTACCTACTTAAAAATAATTTTCGCCTTCAAACTTTTTAGTGAATAGGTATTTTTTATATATACTTTTAATCGTAATACCTAATTAATAATTTGTATGTACGAGTCAAAATAATCACATACCTACCTACCTAAACTTGGTTTTCAAATCACACTATCACACTTTCACATCACACTAATCCTATCACACTAATCACACTATCACACTAATCACACTAATATTATAAATGCGAAAGTTTGGATATTTGGATGTATGTTTGTTCCTCTATAACTCGACAACCACTGAACTGATTTGGCTGAAATTTAAAACATAGATAGTTCTTGACTTGAAATAGGACATAGGCTACTTTTTATCCAGGTGCCGCGCGAGCGAAGCCGCGGGCGGCAGTTAGTTTGAAATTAACTAGCGATTTTGTACTAGTAGACCGAGCCGCGGGCGCCTGGTGACGTCAGACGCAGCGCGAAGCTTCGAGCGCGCGTTTTGAAATGGCCGAAAAGAAAACTTGAATAACTTCGTCATTTATTGATGGATTTTAATTATTTAAAAAACAGAATGCTCAGAATGCTAAAGAGTATACGCCCTCATACTTAGAAACCCAATATTTCGTTTAGTGATTGATCCTCAGATATTTTGTTAAAAAAAATTAAATTAAAAAAAAAATATCAGTCACGTCATATTACAATCAAAATTACAAAGTGTCAAATGTCAATGTCAGCCAATCAAATCACCGAGTGACCAGTGTTGCCAGTTTACTGACTTTGTCGCTAGAAATGACGACTTTTGCTCAAGGCTTAGCGACCAAAAATAAGTTTTAGTGACAAAATTATTTAGCGACTTAATCTGACGATTTTCAAGAATTGCTTATACAGATATGCAATTCTCGATTTCTTAGTGTTTTGGCAAATTTTAAATAAACTATACTAGGTAGGTAGGTAGGTTATTGATACAATTATTGAATGATGAAACGTTAGCGTTGTTTTTAGAGCCCTCCCCCCTCGCTGCGACGACTTGGCTGATCGGCGCATACATGCCCCAAGATTTGGCCAGCCGTAATTTTATGGTAGAAAGGTATTCACCTAAGAAGTCTTTCTGCAAAAGTTTCAACCCAAGCTGACTTATAGTTTTTCAGATATTAATTTTTAAAGTTTCGAAATATTTTGAAATTATTTGAAATGTTTTGGCTGTGGTCAGTTACTGAACGCATCTTTGACACTTGATTGGACGTTTTTGATGTAAATATACACGATGTACGCCATTTTGATTGTCAGTGTCAATAAAAAGCGCGGAATTTTGAGTTATCAATGTCAAGATATACTTCAAACTTTAAATGAGTGACAGATCCGACACAGAGCACCCCAACTTGAGTAGGTTAGGTTCTAAATGAGTGACAGATCCGACACAGAGCACCCCGACCCCACGTGGTCTTGTGCGTGACACCCCTAGAGTGTATATAAAAAACGTGGAGCCAGAAGCTCGCGTGGGAGGTTCTGAGTGGAGCAAGCCCTCTCAACCGAGCTAAGTGTAGCGCAGTGAAGGTTGAGGGGGCGAAGTGACACTCAGAGGCGACTTCGCGAGAGTTCTGGCGGGAGCCCATCCCAGAAAGGCTTGAGTAGGTTAGGTTCAAAATGAGTGACAGATCCGATACAGAGCACTTTATTTTTACAATTGACGACCTCTGTGGTGCAGTGGGCGAAGGCCCGCCTGTGACGCATTAGGTTGCGGGTTCGAGCCCCGCCGCGGGACAAATGTTTGTATGATCTGCAAATATTTGTCTCGGGTCTGGGTGTTTTCTATGTATGTTACGTATGTATTTACAAAAAAAAATGTATTTAAGTAGTATATCAGTCATGTGGTTCCCATAACACAAGCTCTGCTTAGCTTGGGGCTACATGATGCTGTGTGAAATGTCCAGCATTATTTATTTATTATTTATTATTATTATTTAATTAAGTACAATTCTATTTTACAATTCTTCAAGTTAGGAGTGGTAAGGGGGGTGGACCCCCTTCCACCTACCCCACCCCTCAAAAAACCCCTATTTATTGAGACTTTTCCCTCAGTTTTGAGAACTTAACCTCAAATTTTCATTTCTCTTTTTCTCATAAACTACTAGTTTCCTTGGACCCCTCCCACCAGGGGGGGTCTACCCCTCCCCCCCCACCCCCCCAAAATTAAAGGGGCAGGACTGTGCTAGCTTTCCAATCTAGCGGCTTGGATTTATAGGAGCTGGTAACACTGTGCCTGCGCTGCGTGCGTGTGCGTGACGCTGACTGACGTGACGTCATGACGTGATTGATTTCATTTCTGTGGTTGTAAAATTGTTTGGAAATTGTTTGTTTACCCTTTCGAAATAAAATTAACATAAAATAATACTTTTATTAGTAGTTTGCAATCACTACTTTGTATATGCAGTGCATGAGTAAATCGGTACAATGTTTCACCACTATCGAGACGCGGTCAGAATTGTGAAGGAAAAAAAGTGTCAAGAACTAACCGATGCCTTTACCTGTGAAATGTGCGATAAGGGAGGATGGCTTTCCCCTAACGATGTGGAAATACACAAAAAGAAAGCACATGGTAAAATACTTCGAGAATTAGCGAAACTCGAAGACAGATTCTGTACCGTAAGTGAAAGTTTTTTTCAAAGGTTTTTTTAAAAAGTCTGAATGTGGAATGTAAACTTTTTGCATAAAGAATGAGTAAATCCTCTTTTCATAGTTTTTAGTAGGTAGTCCTATAGTGAAAGTGAATCTCATGATTTATTGAAATTCCCAAGCCAACATTACACCATGCCATGCTGAATTCAGTGCACTAACTGCTTGTTCACTCATAAATGAGTGCTCTCTCTCGCTCATGGGCCTAAGAATTGCGTATTGTGCATCCTACTTTTACCGATGCTAACTGACTGAAGTCAGCCACAGTTAGTCTCAGTAAAAGTAGGATTCACAATACGCAATTCTTAGGAGTAGATTACACAAATATTTTTGGCAGTAATCAATTTAGTTTTTTCAGGTATGCATGACACTTCTAGATTCTTATGGAGAACTACTTGAACACGTAAAGAGCCAGCATTTACTAAGCTCACCGAACGCACAGCGAATTGAGCGAGTCATCTACATCTGCGATGAATGCTCGCACATCTTCTTCAATAAAGATGTCTTAGCAACCCACATGCTGTCCGTCCATCTCAGCACGAAATCCGATCGCATGTTCAAATTCTTCACATGCCCAAAATGCCACAAATCCTACCGGCTCGACACACTCTGGTTTCATCTACAACAACACGAGATGCCCAGTGTGTCGCTATGCGATATATGCCTCTGCAACTTTCCAAACCGCACTGCCTTAAACGAGCACATAAAAACGCACAAAAGCTACTTAAAGTGCGAGCCGTGCGATTACATGAGCAGTCATGTATCTCAATTCGAATCGCACATGCAACAACATAAGCAGAAGAAACTGTTGCAACGGGAACTCTCGCAAGATCTATTAAGCAATGTTTTTAAGAAAGGGAAGAGTCGTTTGGTTCGATTCAACATGCATAATGCTATTAAGGGCTTGAACCTTCCAAAGTTTATGCAGATATGTACGCTGTGTAGAGAGATTTGTGTCTCTAACGGGGAGAGGAAACGGCATATGTTAAGAGACCATTTTCTGGATAAGGTCGAGAAGAAGAGACATTTATGTGTTTGTGGAGAGGAGTTTGATTATAAAGTCGTGCTTAAACAGCATTTATTGAAGATGAAAGGAAACCACTTTGCTGTAGGTATGTATTTAAAAAAAAACTTAAACAGAAAACTGAGATTAAATATGATTGGCACTGATTCAATATGGCCAATCGTAATGAATCTCAGTTTTCTGTGATAGGTCTATTCCTGCTATCAGCTGATTGATCTGTCAGTGCAATGTTAGTAAATATTGTACATTGGTTTTGGCTAGAGTACATATCAGTCATGTGGTTCCCATAACACAAGCTCTGCTTACTTTGGGGCTAGATGATGCTGTGTGAAATCTCCACATATTTATTTATTTATATTTATTTATTTATTTCAGAGGAAAATGTTGGTAAAACACCAAGTGCCAATAAGCAGCAGAACAGTTCCTTAGGTGAGATATTATAGTAATAGCGATAAGGCCGCCCATTGTTTTAAGTACCCCATATGTTATTTTAATTGACTCTGTATTTTTGTGGGTATTTATGTCAATAAAGATATATTGTATTGTATTTTATTGTATTGTATAGTACAGAAGCCCAACTTCGCGAAAACATTTATTTAAATAGCGACTCTTGCTGCGACGCAATAAAGTGCAATTCAGCTTGTGCCTAGCGCTTAGTGCCTAACGCGATATTCACCCAAACATTGGCTCTCTTTCTAACGCATTACCCTGTCACTGTCTGGGAGTGACGCGGAAGGGTTGTCGACTTGTCTTGTGTTATAGAATGACTTGTCTGTCGGCTAGCGTGCGAGCCGAGCGGCAAGTGGGAACCCTACTGGCATGGCCCGCCAATGTACTACAAGCTCATTGGCGGGTTTTGGTTCAATAGGGTTTGAATAATGTGTACTTGACTTCAAAATAAAAAAATATTTTAAAAAAACAAAAACCCGACTGCGTCAAAACTAAAAAGAAAAAAACAAGCCTGCAAAGAATTACTCACAGTCGGTACCCATTCATTTTATTACCAATCAAATCTTCCCAATGTTATGGGTCCCGACTGTGAGTAATTCTTTGCAGGCTTGTTTTTTTCTTTTTAGTTTTGACGCAGTCGGGTTTTTGTTTTTTTTAAATATTTTTTTATTTAACACTTTTTAGTTATGATAAAGTTGATTTTAAAATACCTTGATTAACTATTACCTACCCAACAAGAAATTAATAAACCAACTAACTAAACCACAGAGTAACCAGAGAAACAAACTCAAACAACACGAAAAAGTAGGTACTTCACTACATGCGCAACGTTGTGTGCGTGCGCGTTCACCGACAGGTTCACTTACGAGCGGCGCACAGTGGCTTGATCGTATGGAGAGGGTCGGACATTCGTCTTTAAAAAAAGTTGATGTCGAAATGTGTTAATTTAATAATGGCATTGTGTTCAGTTAATTATTCTCTTCAATAGTCATTCTCGGTACTTTTGCCGTAACGGCAATATTTCATGAATAAATTGAAGAAACGTTGATTTTTATTACAATTTTGTATGGAAATGAATTTTCAAAACCTTATATCTCGACATTGCCCTGCGTTTTCGCAGTGCGGTTTTTTTTATCGTAATCTACACATAGACAGCTTCAATATCCATTCAAAACTTGCTGCGCCAAACTCTTATAAGACTAAAATACAGGCTGATCTATTTTGAATTAAAATATATGAACAATAACTTGTAATCTACTCGTACACGGTTCGAAATGTCTTAATTTAATAATGGTATCGTGTTCAATTAATGATTTTCTTCAATAGTCATTCTCGGTACTTTTGCTGTAATGGCAATATTTCATGAATAAATTGAAAAAACGTTAATTTTATTCAAAAATTTTAAGGAAATGAATTTTTAAAACCTTATATCTCGACATTGCCGTGCGTTTTCGCGATGCGGTTTTTTTTATCGTAATCTACACATAGACAGCTTTAATATCCAATCAAAATTTGGTGCGCCAAACTCACAACAGACTCAAATACAGCATGCATGTTCTATTTTGAGTTAAAATATTATGAATATTAACTTAACTGATTTTCGTAATCTACTCGTACACGGCTTGAAATGTGTTATTAATTAATCATGTGTTGTTATTAATCATGGTATCGTGTTCAGTTAATGATTTTCTTCAATAGTCATTCTCGGTACTTTTGCCGTAACGGCAATACTTCATGAATAAATTGAAAAAACGTTGATTTTTATTACAATTTTTATGGAAATGAATTTTTAAAACCTTATATCTCGACATTGCCGTGCGTTTTCGCGATGCGGTTTTTTTTATCGTAATCTACACATAGACAGCTTCAATATACAATCAAAACTTGCTGCGCCAAACTCATAACAGACTAAAATACAGGATGTTATATTTTGAGTTAACAATAACTCAACCAATTTTCGTTATCTACTCGTACACGGTTCGAAATGTGCTAATTGAATAATGGTATCGTGTTTAGTTAAACATTTTCTTCAATAGTCATTCACGGTACTTTTGCTGTAACGGCATTATTTCATGAATAAATTGAAAAAAACGTTGATTTTTATGACAATTTTTAAGGAAATGAATATTTAAAACCTTATATCTTGACATTGCCGTGCGTTTTCTCGGTGCGGTTTTTTTTTCGTAATCTACACATAGACAGCTTCAATATCCAATCAAAACTTGGTGCGCCAAGTTGGTGCGCCAAGGGCAATGTCGAGATATAAGGTTTTGAAAATTCATTTCCATACAATTGTAATAAAAATCAACGTTTTTTCAATTTATTCATGAAATAATGCCGTTACGGCAAAAGTACAGCGAATGACTATTGAAGGAAATCATTAAGTAAACACGATACCATTATTAAATTAACACATTTCGAACCGTGTACGACTAGATTACGAAAATTGATTAAGTTTAATGTTCATAATATATTAACTCAAAGCAGAACATCCTGTATTTTAGTCTGTTATGAGTTTGGCGCAGCAAGTTTTGATTGGATATTGAAGCTGTCTATGTGTAAATTACGATAAAAAAAACCGCACCGCGAATACGCACGGCAATGTCGAGATATAAGGTTTTAAAAATTCATTTCCATAAAAATTGTCATAAAAATCAACGTTTTTTCAATTTATTCATGAAATAATGCCGTTACAGCAAAAGTACCGTGAATGACTATTGAAGAAAATGTTTAACTGAACACGATACCATTATTCAATTAGCACATTTCGAACCGTGTACGAGTAGATAACGAAAATTGGTTGAGTTATTGTTAACTCAAAATATAACATCCTGTATTTTAGTCTGTTATGAGTTTGGCGCAGCAAGTTTTGATTGGATATTAAAGCTGTCTATGTGTAGATTACGATAAAAAAAACCGCATCGCGAAAACGCACGGCAATGTCGAGATATAAGGTTTTAAAAATTCATTTCCATAAAAATTGTAATAAAAATCAACGTTTTTTCAATTTATTCATGAAGTATTGCCGTTACGGCAAAAGTACCGCGAATGACTATTGAAGAAAATCATTAACTGAACACGATACCATTATTCAATTAGCACATTTCGAACCGTGTACGAGTAGATAACGAAAATTGGGTGAGTTATTGTTAACTCAAAATATAACATCCTGTATTTTAGTCTGTTATGAGTTTGGCGCAGCAAGTTTTGATTGGATATTGAAGATGTCTATGTGTAGATTACGATAAAAAAAACCGAATCGCGAAAACGCACGGCAATGTCGAGATATAAGGTTTTAAAAATTCATTTCCTTAAAAATTGTAATAAAAATCAACGTTTTTTCAATTTATTCATGAAGTATTGCCGTTACGGCAAAAGTACCGAGAATGATTATTGAAGAAAATCATTAACTGAACACGATACCATGATTAAATTAACACATTTCAAGCCGTGTACGAGTAGATTACGAAAATCAGTTAAGTTAATATTCATAATATTTTAACTCAAAATAGAACATGCATGCTGTATTTGAGTCTGTTGTGAGTTTGGCGCACCAAATTTTGATTGGATATTAAAGCTGTCTATGTGTAGATTACGATAAAAAAAACCGCATCGCGAAAACGCACGGCAATGTCGAGATATAAGGTTTTAAAAATTCATTTCCTTAAAATTTTTGAATAAAAATAAACGTTTTCTCAATTTATTCATGAAATATTGCCATTACAGCAAAAGTACCGAGAATGACTATTGAAGAAAATCATTAATTGAACACGATACCATTATTAAATTAAGACATTTCGAACCGTGTACGAGTAGATTACAAGTTATCGTTCATATATTTTAATTCAAAATAGATCATCCTGTATTTTAGTCTTATAAGAGTTTGGCGCAGCAAGTTTTGAATGGATATTGAAGCTGTCTATGTGTAGATTACGATAAAAAAAACCGCACTGCGAAAACGCAGGGCAATGTCGAGATATAAGGTTTTGAAAATTCATTTCCATACAAAATTGTAATAAAAATCAACGTTTCTTCAATTTATTCATGAAATATTGCCGTTACGGCAAAAGTACCGGGAATGACTATTGAAGAAAATAATTAACTGAACACAATGCCATTATTAAATTAACACATTTCGACATCAAATTTTTTTAAAGACGAATATCCGACCCTCTCCATACGATCGAGCCACTGTGCGGCGGGCGGCCGCTTCGTGAGCTCTCGGCCAGTCTCGGCAAACTCCGGCGGCCGACCGGCGGCTATGCGCTAAGGGACGCTCGGAGGCCGCGAATGCTACGAGTATGCGGCGGCGGCCGCGCGGGTTACGTAGTAACTATTAATGAATCTGTGGCGCGATCTTTTTCTGGTTCATTATCATTCAGTCAGTAGGTAAGGTGAGTAGGTACTTACATCTAGCTAGGCAAAGTCATGCAGAGAAAAATAAAAACTTATCATTTTTCACATACCTACTCAAAAGAACGTGATAGGTTAGTTTATGTACCTACTACCATATTATTGAAATATTTTTGAAGAAATTTTCTGTAAGTACCTACCTACTAAGTAGGTATGTATTAATCTGTATTTATTAATAATATTTGAAGTCGATTTTAATCTACTTTCCAGTGTCGTATGTATCGATTTGAAAATTTGCATTTGTATGTAATTTTGATAAACTTACAATAATTCGGTACCTATTGTCGAGCTGATCTGATGATAGAGTCAGGACCTGCTTAACAGAACTCCTCAGTAAATAAACCGATGGAGTTAAAACTGGACATGTCTGTCAAGTCCCGACTACACTGTAAGAATAAGGAGCTGATTTGATGATGGAGTCAGGAGCTAAGTCAGGAGTAGGCCATTTGTAATTTTAATAAATTAAAAATACGATTTTACTTACGTGTTTATACTATGAACTAAATTAAGTTAACGTATTTATTCTAGCAAATACCATCCGTCCGTCAGCAGTACCAGCTATCCGTTTATTATTTTAACACTACGCGAGTGACGCCGCGCGGCGCAGTTAGTTTATTTCCATAAGTGACAGCCCTACAAGAATAGGCTATTATAAAAGTCGATGTTAGACCGCTGTCTCTCTGTAGTTCATTTCTCCGTGACTAAACTAAGTAACTTCGTATCGCCCTAATTATTTATTCAATTTTATTCATCAAATCCATCCAATCCAATTCCCCATCAGCCAATAATTCAATCCAATCCAATCCAATAATAACAAAAACTTTCGATAATGGCCCTCAAAAATTGATAGAATAGGTAAACTTTTCAAAACGCAACGATAGCGCGATCTAGGATTGGTTCAGATTTAGCAGCGACATCTAGTTGTGTTTTTGGTAATTAATGTAAATAAAAAATAATACTGAGGGTTGCGATGTTTGTAACTTCTGAACTACAAAACCGATGACCTTGAAATTTTTACAGAACATTTTAAAGTAGGTACATACCTACTTTCTAACAAAATTACCCTTCCTTTGCGTTGCGCAGTCGGGTAAAAAGAATCAATAAAATCGTACTATGTGTTAATGAATTACAACCAGATACCTACCTACTCATTTTGATTTTCATTTCCTCTCCCAAGGGAACCGTCTTGAATTTCAGTAAGTAAGGAGGTATAGTAATCAAAAGTATCCTATTTATACCTCGTAGTAGTATAGTATGTATGCACTCAAATAATACCAAGTTTCATTTAAATCCGTCCAGTAGTTTCGTTCGACCGAGACGTGATGCGCGGCCAAGATACACACAAACAGAATTTTAAACCGTTATATTTCCTAAGCTATTATTTAAAATGAAAAATAGTAAAAGAAACCTAACATTGATTTTTAAATACCTATTCAACGATACCCCACTTGACATAGTTCGTCAATTTTGAGTTTTTCAATTTTGACAATATGGCGTCTGGTTGTAACACTGGTTAATTTTGATTACTTTCATGTCTTTAGTGACACTCGCAAGGTTGAGACAAATCGATTGACGTTAGAATCATCAAAATCGGTCCACGCGTTTGGCCTCTAGAGTGCCACATAGAAACATCCATAGCGAGAATAATTATTAATCAACTTTAAACCGTTATTTTTCCTAAACTATTACTTAAAATGAAAAATGGTAAAAGAAACATAAAGTTGATTTTAAAATACCTATTCAACGATACCCCACTTGACATGGTGTGACGATTTTGATTTTTTTAATTTTGACATTAAGGCGTCTGGTGGTGGCACTGGTGAATTTTGATTACTGTCATGCCTTTAACAACACTCCCAAGGTTCAGACGAATCGATTGACGTAAGAATCATCAAAATCGGTCCACGCGTTTGGCCTCTAGAATGCCACATAGAAACATCCAAACATACATACATAGACTGATAAACACATTACCCTTCCTTTGCTTTGCGCAGTCGGGTAAAAAAGATTTAAATGACACTAAAATGACAAATGTCTTCCCCACCGTCGGAAGGGGAAGACCTAGGCGCACATTCCTAAACCAAATTGGCGAATTATTGGAAAAAGGCCAGGTCAAGAGTACCCTAAACCGACGAGCTTGCATGAAGAATGTGATGAGAGTGAATGAAGCGAAATAAGTCTGTCAGGATCGTAGCAAGTGGCGATCTGTGGTCTCTGCCTTCCCCTATGATGGGATACAGGCGTGAGTTTATGTATGTATGTGAATGACAAAACATGAATAGTTTAAACAAGCAGCGCCCTCGCGGCGTTGCCTCCGTAGTGATACGGTGATGATGATGATAATAAAGCGGAAGAGTTTGTTTGAACGCTCTAAGCTCAGGAACTACCAGTCGGAATTGTGAAATTCTTTGTGCATTTGATAGCTAAACTCATAATTCATAATTCATTTATTGTTTAACATAGGTGTAAATTACAGATCTTAATATATATAGTGGACTCTATGTTACCAACTCAGATTGGTGTACAATAGTTTGTTATGGATTTTAAAATAATTCAACATGCAACCTAAAAAATTAAATTAAAGATAATCAATACAACATAAAATTAAATTCAAAATAATCAATTAAACATGTCATACAAAATAATAATTAAATACCTAAGTCAATTTAATTAATTCATATTCAATTTAGTAAAATTTTTTATGTCAACGTAATAATTCATTTAAGGAGTAGAAACATTTTTCTAGCAACCATGACTTCAATTTTTTTGTAAAGCTATGAAGGGGTAAAAAAGAACGAACATTTTGGCATACTTACCTACTCTTCCGCCATTTTGAAAAAATCTCGATCTTGTAGCCAGTGATGAAACATGTGTCAATCGATAGGGGAAGTGATTACAAACAAAATATATTCATTAATAAAATCTCGTAATCTTTATACTTTCCGAGATATTTGAGTTTGAAAATGTAAAAATTAAAACTTGAAAATGCTAATTATGCTGCCAATAATAACCGGTAGGTATTTGAATATGTCTACTGTGACTGGGGATAAAATCGTGAGCCAATTTCGTTTAATTTTTAGGTAAATTTTTTTTTTTTTTTTTTAATTATACAGGTGAATTTTTGAGACGGGCAGTAAGGGCAGCTACCTTAACCGTTGTAGCTACAGGAAAACGTTCTTACGAGACTATCCTTAACTTTTGAAGATATTTTAACCCTAATCTATAGAGTGCGTATACGAATCTATTCACTTTGGTGCATACTTTCTCTACGTGGCTTTTCCAATTAAAGTTTTTATCTAAGATACTCTTGAGAAGGGTTATAGAATTTTCATCATCATCATCATCACCTTCACTACGGGGGCAATAGGATCTGAGAGAACGTCTACCGCACCTTGGGGACACAATCGTGATCGTATTTCATTTACATTATTATGTGATTTTTAAAATAGGTAAGTTAATGTGTTTTTTATATGTGTGCATTTCGTTTTGATATTTGTTTTTAGATTTGACCACACTATTGCATTAGGTAAAGCCTGTAAAAAATAATAGACATAAATGGGGGCGCCATTGTGCAAGCTAAATACGCGAAATAGATAAATTCTCTTTTAGAAGGAAATTATTTCTTCTGACTGACGTCTTCGGTACCTGTACCATAGACAAGGAACCTGTACTTCACCATAGATTAGTAGAGAAAGGGTTTCCATTGTAGTGAAATTTTAGTTGCCGTTTCTACCCGTTTTTGCCAGACTGTAAAGCCTGTAAAAATAGTTATACACGTAAATAAATAAATTTTCAGGTGCCGAGCCAATGGAAGCAACGTCCAAAGCAGAAATATCTCTGTTAAAGACATTAAAATTAAAAAAATTGGAGTTGAACAAGTTAGAAATTGAGATTTCGGGAGTGAATCCACAGGAAGAAACTAAAGGTAAACTTTCGCATTTATAATATTAGTAGGATTTTGTCTCGAAGACGGCTCTGACGATTTCGATGAAATTTGCAATGTTTACGGGGGCGAAAAATAGATCTAGCTAGGTCTGACTAAAGCGTATCACACACAGCAGATTTTATATTATGAAATCTTTACAGATCGCACCCACACAAATTCTATGGAGGACCACACACAGCGAATATAAATTACAAAACATATTTGGTGCGATCTGCCAAGATTTATATTTCAAAAGATATATTATCTGTTGTGTGTGTGGTTGACAGAGCTACTTGCGTGGTCACTGAACTGTCACATTTGACAGTTTGAGACCGATTTTGGTCGCTATCAAAGATAGACAATCAGGGCACACCCCGGACACTCGACGAAATCTCTATGCATGCGCGGCGTCTAACTACCTATTTACACAGACACTACACAATGTCATTTTTTTACACGCGCAATTGTGTGCGTGAAGTAAGGTTGTCACCGCATGAATAATTACTGTACACTGTGGTCTCGGTCTCGTCTATGTCTGTGCGCGTGGCGCGTCCCTAGCTCAAGTCAGCCCCTCGCCAGCTCAAATTCGGTCGCGCGGTGAGGAAGCCCCGATTGGCGGGAGGGGGACAGTGACCATTCTATACATAATATTATTATCTATTCTATGATCAGGGGCAGATATTGAGTAATAAATAAATAAATATTGGTGGACATTTCACACAGCGCCATCTAGCCCCAAACTAAGCAATGCTTGTACTATGGGAACCAGATAACTGATAAAATATTTATATATTTGTAATAATGTTAATTGTTTAAAAATAACTTTTTATTTCAGAAGCTGAAAAAGCTGTTGTTCCATTCGAAACTTTAACCACGTTGCGTCACGATGAATATTAGAAATAATAGCAAAATGTATCTTAAGACGGTGTCGGAAAGCAGATATGGTGAATATGCATAATCTTGTATTAAATACTATATTTATGTTAAAATGCTATTGTTTAGTTACTAAAGGAATATAGATAAATAAACTTATTTTTGTAAATCAATCTTATGTATTCCTGCTAATTTTAATTCATTGAAAACCTATCTATATTGACTGGCCTCTTAGCTCAGCTGGTAGTAGCTCTGCCTTCTGCGCTGTAGGTCGTGGGTTCGAGTCCCACCCAGGACAAACATTTGAGTGATGAACATAGATGTGTTTTGTGTCTGGGTGTTATAAAGTATTATAAGTATGTTTTTACTCTATAAGTTATCTGGATCCCACAGTACAAGCTTTGCATAGTTTGGGGCTAGATGATGCTGTGTGAAGTGTCCAGCATTATTTATTTAATAAATTAATATACTAGCTTATTTAAAAGTGGTAGGAAAGGGTGTATAAATGAAACTACTTATTTTTCATTTTATTTTATATGTTTTCGCATCGTCTTACATTCTATGTCATATGTATGTGTATTAACTATTTATATCTATAGGTAGGTACAGAGTACATTTTATGTTTATCGGTTATTATTTCATTTTTAACCGTTTTTCATTAAAACAATAACAGTAGGCCTTGGAAGAGATACACTAATACAGGTTTTATTAAAAACCGGTTTTATATTTTTTGTAAAATTTACCGGTTTTTTTAAACGTTGGAGTTAGTAAACTTAGATACTGCGCGTACCTGAGTAACTCTTACGCTTTTAATAACTGCATTTTTGGTAAATATAATTTCAAAAAGCTACCCTTCCAAAGCCAAGAAATAACCGTCAAAGATCAACAAAACTGTATTTCTTTTCGAAAATACTAGAAATAAAGTCTCAACACAACAGACAAGCGAGAAGACTTAATTTTATATACTTAACATTCTATTTTTCATTTTAATCTAATTTCCTCTAAAATTATGCGATAAAAACCAAACAGGGGTAGGTATAAAAAGTAAACTAATGAACTGGACTGTTGCAGCTGTCATATCTTTAGTTCCAAACCTAGTTTAGGGCAGAGCTTAAGTTTCAGAAGTTTTTTTATCCATTCTTCACCTGATTCTTCAAATGATTTTAATTGTAAAAAAATAGCTATAGGTTTATCAGTCAATTTGTCTTTAGATGATTCGTGTACCAAAACGTTCTTACGTCTTCATGTGGTGTTCTGTGTCACTTTTTTTGTCAAAAATACCGAATGGTGTTATTGCTAGAGGGAAAATTTCTAAATTTCTAATTGTTTGGTGTCCTCGGTGGTTTAGGGCATTTTATATCATTTGCCAGATTAGATAGCTTAGATGAATATGAATAAAAGCTTTCCAAGCCTAGGTTTATTGTTAAAAGTAGGACATTGGTCCTATTGGACCTATGTTTTTGGCCATATTTATTATTGTTGATAAGATTATCGGCAGCTGCAGTAGTCCATGTGTAAAGGTGTATGTATAGCATACCTTAAATACATCACATTTATGATATAAATATATAAAGTCGCAAGGGTAGATTAGTAGATACAAAAATTGGGAAGATTAAAAATCACTAACTCTTTCTGGTCATTAAGTTCGAATCATCACATTTTTTTTTTGAAATAAAAGCTCAATTCTAACCAAGACAAGTGTGCGTTCAGATAATATTGAGCAAATTAAATAAAACAATCTAAGTTTATTCTAATACATCACCCATGGACGGTCGTACAACGAAATGAAAATTCATGTGATTCCAACTTCATAACACGAAAACGAAAAACGACAAAGACGTCAAAATGTTCTAGCGGATACGAAACAAAACATCTACGACACACCTATTGCATTATTATTGCTGTGTTTCATGTTTGAAACAAAAATTGTATCGTTCAGATTTTCAATCACAATAATCTCAGTCACACCACACGTCGAAAAACAACTGAAATAGTCTACAAAACAAAGTCTACGGTTACGTCGAACTCAAAACTTTCTCTCAACAATTTTTGTTTCAAACACATAATAATATTAGATATTGCTAATAATGTTTGAAAACAACCTCTAGACACATTCAGACATTTATAGATAAACATCGAAAAATCTACTGTCTGACTCAAATCAGCAACTAAGTTTCTGAGGTGTTTAAAAACACGTTAGTATTTTATTTCAGTAATTTACAGTACTCTATTGAAAGGATAGAGATTAAATACGTGTACTCTGTTTACCCCTACGGGGCAATGGCAAGAGTTATTTTAATAATTCTTGCTGACTCGAGTTAGAAAAATAATAAAAACAAAACATTAAGAGACGAGGATAGAAAATCCGATTTACATGTTTCAAAAAATATTTTTCATTATATTTAAGAGTTTTTGTGTACAAAAACAATATTTCGTCAAGCATGCGACTTGTCATGGGTATATTATTATTAAAAACTACAACACATCAAACTTCTAGCTCGTTCTATAAAGAAAAAGAAACGAGAGGTTTTTGAACAAGTTTAATTCTTCATTCAAGGGTTAAATTTACATTTGATTTTTTGCCGTTATTTCTCAAAAAACCGCAAAATGTATCTACAACTATTTTTTACGACAAAAACGACTTGAGGATTTAATCTAGTCTTATAAAATACGATTCTCTCTTATGAGTGTTGTTGAATGTTTTAAAAACATCTGATAATAATATTAAGTATTAGCATTTTCCGCGTTGTAGTGACTGCAAGATCGGGCATACATATGCAATTTTTCCTTGAAATATATCCTGAGGCTGTCCCAGCTGACAGGATAATTATCTCTCTTCTCTTTCACAAAACTCTCCACATTACAAAACGTTCAATTTAACTTTTTACTTAATAACCAACAAATCTATGCAATTTGAATTTTCACACCGTATAAGATGTGTTCATTTTATGATTACTTTCATTATACTTGTTCAAAAACAGTTTCGCGAAAAGAAAATAAGACACTGAGTAATCTATGCACGACTAATCTATGATCCTACAACTTTGAATGTATTTGTGTGTTTAAGAACAATAAAGAATGTTTTACATTCATTTATTTATTGAATTCACAAAGCGGAACTCTTTAATGTCCTTTTAAACTGACAAATTACAAAACAAAGAAACAATTATTATATTGAAAAAACTACTCAAGACATAATAATTAATTAAAATTATGTTTGACTTAGAAAATAATTATTTTGAGGTAAGTTCGTTTAACATTACCGGTTTTTGTTCAGTCATAGTCTCTTAGGTAGTATTTTTCGCTAAATAATCAGTAAATTCTAATAATAATAAGTAAAACATTTAATCAAAATAAAATAAATGGTTTAAAATACCGGTTTTCAGTTACTTTAAAAGTTTGTAAATAAATTCAAAGTTGTAAGATGTCCTTAGAATCGTCCTTATAGGATTATTCACTTATTCTGAATATTGGTGTTATCATTAATTGAGAAAATACAGATGTCCATCAAACAAACGGAAATAAGTAGAAGTTTGGCACGTGCTGCGTTAAAAAATGTATACTCCCATAAAAACCGGTAAAATTCAACCGGTAAAATTCAAAATTACTCCTAAATTTTCCGGTATTTTTTTTGAATGTAGGTAGGTATCAATATTTTCACGATGAGTTTTCGTAGATTTTTTTGTCAAAGTTGTATATTTTATAATATGTGTATTATATAAGATAATACATTTTATAACGCTGTGACATTCAAAATAAAACATATATAAGGCATTAAGATGAAGAGTTATTATAAATACAGCATTTTATATTAATTTTTAAGTCAAGGACTATACAAAATATTGGTGTTATATGGGACTTAATATATATACTTACGATTATACGGAAATAAAACAAAATAAAAAATAAAAACTTAAAACACAAAAATTTAATAGCCTATCTAACAATATCTGCTTGTATAATAATTATATCTTGAATTTCCTAGCTAAATTATACCCCATTTTATAATGTGGGTCTTGCTTACTTCTAGCGTTATATTATGGAATTATGAAGCATCTTAATATACTAACTCTTATTTTATACTATGTCGAAGGAAGTGTAGCATTAAGAAAAGGCATCGGCCGTCCGCGCGAAAATAGTGGTAACCCACACGTTGCTAAATTAGACGGCCGCCAGTTACTTACCTTATACATCTTAATAGCTATGGATATATATGCTTTAATCTACGTCAAGCGGTTATAGGCATAAATTATGTTTTTTTTTTCACTAAATCTATTTTATAACCTAAATTTGACTATCTAATCGTTTGTCATTTTGATAAACATTGAGGTTGCACCTCGGAAACGCTCGAAATAATCACAAAAAAGTGAAAGATTAAAAATAAAATTTACTAATAAGTCTTTTAGATTTAATTTTGTAACATATCAATAGAGAATCCGTTTTTTTTAATTATTTAGAGCGTTTTTTTTTATTTTTTTCGATTGACTGCATGACCGAATTGACACAACGATTCGTCCCTAGCCGGAAAATCAATTATATTTAATTTTATTATGTATAATATAAATATCTTAATTATAATCTCTAGCGATATGTCTCTCAAGTTTTACTACATGCCCAAAAGAAAAAATGCTAATAAGAATCAATAAAACAAACTACGACAGTCAAACTAAATCGTACTCTTTCAAATCCATTTTGTTTTTTCTGAAACAGTAAATAAAATTTAAGATAGAAGGCAATTGGAAAGTAACTTTTACTTTAAGAAAAAACACGAAAGATTTGAAACAGTATTATACATTAAATATAATGTATAAAGTACACATTTATAAAATATCATTTTAATACGGCGTCGTAGACCGAGAGCCGTCAAAAAGTTTCAAAAAAGATGACTTTATAGTTCTACTTTTTATTATACTTTTAAGAACACTAGCTCCTCCGAAGAAAACACACGTAAAAAAAAACAGCCGAAAGTCAAAAACAAAAAAACTCGCGGTTTTGTTGAGAGAAACCAAACACACATTTCCTCTAACTACAGTAAACGGTTATATTAATTACTTAAATCTATCGCAATAAATATTTTTCTTTTCACTTAACCTCCTATTCAATATATAAATCTAATTTTTACTACTTTTCGGTATTTTTTTTTTCATCAAAGTTCTTTAAGTGTATCCGTTAATATATAGACACAACCTTCTTTTATAACAGTAGTTTTTATATTTATGATTTTTTCGTTTATTTATTTGACTTTTGGCATGTATCTCACGGAGAAAAGAAGATATCACTAAAAGTGATCAACGTTTTTGACTCGCCCCGTTTTTTTCTATTTCTTCATCGCCTTTCGTTATTTTCGGCTGATAAAAAATGTTTTTAAAAAAACCTCACTCAGATGACCTAGCCCCTACATTCCTACTAAACATTTTTCCAAAAACTACATTTTTTCCACTAATCTTATCCTATCTTGTGCTATCAGATGTTTGGTACCGTTTTCCACAACATTTTTCCAAAAAATGTCTTTCCCGAAAATCATCGCCTTTTTGGCCCGCGTGTCAACTGATATTTATCATCTTATGACTAACCTTAGCTAATATAACTAACCTTTATAACTAATATACATCTAAAATTATCTTTATCGCATCCGTTATGCACGTCATAAGCATTAGAAACTAAATCTTTCGTTTTGACTCACATTTTTTCATGTGTCAGAAAGTCGTATCCATATTTTTTAATATTCGGCTTACAGCCCTTTGCCTAACCGCTCTCCAGCCACTGCGTTTATAAACAATAAATAAAATTAAATAATATAAACTGTTCTAAATAAAATATCACATTTTGAAAGTTTGGCTTACATAAAGGTCCGTGAGACTAGATTCGCAAGACTAAATTTCGCCTAATATAGTAAAATAAATAATATATATAAATAATATAATAACATATTGTAGAGTAATAATTAGTTATAGAGCTAATCTATGAAGATATGAAGTATGAACGATCACACACACAGGGATTTCGATACTGTGCTACATTTTTTACCGTAAACTTAAAACTACGTCCGCTCTATATCAATTTATTACTCCAAGAACGACATCCTGAATTACACTTATTTTTACATATATTTTACAGTAATGATTTAACATTTTAATTTGTTACTTAGAAACGCTCAAGACTAATTTCGTAGTAAAAATATAATAAAGAATAAATTAAATTAAATTGTAAATACTGCATTTTTAAGTAACAAACGGTTTTGTAAATAAATATCTTCAGAGAGATATATTTTTCGACTCCTCCGTTTTATAAATTATCTGTAAACTTAAAATGGCGTTTACATCTAGTCCTATTGGACATGCGAAATAAAAAAAAGTACTAAAAATCAAGACTTTAAATTATAACGAACATTGAGATCTTCATGACTAGAAAAAGCCTGAAAAACAAATAGGCGTGAAAGAATTAAAATAAATAATAAATTAATAAATAAAATAACTTACTCAATTAATTTAAACTTGTGTGACTTCAAAAAAAAAAAAATTATCCTATTAGAAAACAACAACTTTCTGTAAACCAACATAATTTTTTTTATCCTAAAATTCCACAACAAAAGCTAAGTTTCAATTTCAACCACAACTAAGATACAACCTCAAAGATTCAACAACGAAAACTAAGATCTCACAAAACCGAAATTCATACCAGAAACAATCCTTCAACAAAATCTAAGTTTCAACGACAATAACTAAGTTTCAACGACAATAACTAAGTTTCAACAAAAACTAAGATCTCACAATACCCAAATTCATAACAGAAAAACAAAATCTAAGTTTCAACCACAATAACTAAGTTTCAACGACAATAACTAAGTTTCAACGACAGTAACTAAGATTCAACAGAAAGTCCCACACGTGGGTTGGTCGGGCGAGCCGCGGCGCGGCGCTCACACCAGCAGGCTAGGGGCGAGCCATTCATCTTCTCCGATCTAAAAATAATACATTTTTGTTGAATATTTTTAACCGATCTAAAAAAAGGAGGTTCTCAAATCGTCGGAATCTTTTTTTTTTTATAATGTAAGTAGATAGGTGGGCCAGAGTGGTGACTGGTTGGATTCCAGCGGACGGCAGGCGCCTCCGAGGCAGGCATAAAAAGCGCCGGCGTGATGACCTGGACGCCTTTAAATTTTTTTCTTTAAAGTTGCGCAGTCCTATTTCTTAGTTAGTCCTACTGCTCAGTCCTATTTCTTAGTTGGTCCTACTGCTCAGTTATATTTCTTAGTTAGTCCTACTGCTCAGTCCTATTTATTAGATAGTCCTATTTCTCTTAGTCCTACTGCTCAGTCCTATTTCTTAGTTACTCCTACTGCTCAGTACTATTTCTTAGTTAGTCCTACTGCTCAGTCCTATTTCTTAGTTAGTCCTACTGCTCAGTCCTATTTCTTAGTTAGTCCTACTGCTCAGTCCTATTTCTTAGTTAGTCCTACTGCTCAGTTATATTTCTTAGTTAGTCCTACTGCTCAATCCTATCTATTAGTTAGTCCTACTGCTCAGCTCTATTTCTTAGTTAGACCTACTGCTCAGTATTATTTCTTAGTCAGTCCTATAACTTAGTTAGGCCAGGTAATCCACTCACCGGCTGCACCTGGAAATGCTGTACAGGATAATGCAGGACCTGTGGCTGCGACATGGCCGCGACGCCGCCCACGCCTCCGCCCAAAGCTGCTCCTCCGCCCAGCGCCCACGGTAGCCCGCCCACGCCGCCCATACTGGAGCATAGAGTATTTATTTATCTACCTATGTATTTCAGAACACAAATTCAAAACTCATTTTTTTAGTAGAACATGATCACATTGAGATGTCTTAAGAGCTAGGTGATTCTACTCCCGCGGGGCTAAAGTGGCCACTTTTGGTGCTTCTTATTAATGTTTCATATTTGTATTAACACACGGAAATTACTCACGTAAAATATCGTCGATTTAGATACCGACTATCAAAACGCGGCATTTAGTTATCTATATACCTAGAATATAAGCAGCTTTGTTTAATATAATAACAATCAAGAAAAATAAAAAATAGAGATTTATAAAACTCTGTTGTTGGAAAGAGATAAGTTATGTGCGTGTGACAACGGAGCAAGACAACGTGCGACTGAGTTGACTCAAGCTAATTAGCTTGACTTTTGTCCACCACGCAGAGCTGGGTACAACCTCAGTTTCAATAGAAGATCATTGTGGACACGGGATTTTACTCACACTCGGGATTTGTTCTCTTTATCCGTGAGCGTATACTTCTTCCAACGGATCTCGGCATTCGTGAAGTTAGTTTCGATGCGCAGTGCAACTTTTCCATACAACATTTTCCACTGCGCAGCGAAAAGCTTAACTTCACGAATGCCTAGATCCATTAGCAGCATTTACACGCAGAGATATCTGTACAGATATCTGTACAGATATCTGGGTATCTGTACAGTCCAGATGCCGTGGGAAATAGCACGCGCCATTCCAACCTTTGACAGTTTTATCCGCGGTTATCTGTAAAGATATCTGTACAGATATCTGTACAGTCCAGATCCGTGGTAAAAACTCTACCGTGTAAAGGCCGCTATTGTGACAACTGTACGAGTACTTACCCTTGCAAGGTAGACGGCGCAGCGCCGCCGAGCTGCTGCGGACTCGCCCCGTACCTGTCGGACGAGCGGATAATGTACAGTTCGACCAAAAAGAGTAGAAAATACACGAGGGCGCCACTGTTGTTGACATATCACATTCTATGACAAAACGGTTTTGATACTTGATGTTTTTACAGTTTTGAACCGACTTCAGAGGTTCTCAACTCGTCGGAATCTTTTTTTGTGATTTTTTTATGTATGATTGATCACCGATAGCTCAAAGACGCCTGGACCTATGTGGAAAATTCTTTGTGTGTTTGAAAGGGAATACTTTCTGATTGGTGCCACAAAAATTTGGTGAGGATCTGTGGAGGATCTTCAGAGTTATGAACAGAAATACACCACGAGTTGCAGAAAATTGCTCAGCTTTTTTACATTGAAGTCAGTTTAAAAAAAAAAAAAATTAGCCACATGCTATTTTTTCTAATTTCACAACAAACATCTATGCTCATCATAACATTTATTCTTTGTCCTGGATAAGAATCTAACCCACTATATCCATATTAGAAATTAAAGCTTCTGTAGAGCTGTGAATCCAATAATGGGAATTTTGAAACTGTTTTGGGTTGATTCCTAGTCTTGTGAAACATTTTTTAAGAGCAATGGTATCCAAACTAGCTCTTAGACACTGAACAAAATAAAGAAAGAATATTTTTGATAGGTACCTACTCAAGAGGGGAAAATACACAATAAAATACAATTTTGTTTCGTAGTAATAAACTGGGTAGGTACATAAAAAATAATATAAGGCCTTTAGGCGGCCTAAAAACTCCGTCACCAGAGTTGGCCACTTGCGAACGATACATACGAACTCACTTTTTTATAAGTACCTATAAAAAATCACTCATAAGATTCAAAGTCCATAATCGATTCTTTTGCACAATTTGAAGTTGGTCTTTCCTATTATAATTATCATTCCACTATTTTTTTGTGTCTTCATAAATCCTTCTAACAGTGCTTTCAGAAGCTTTTACCTACTGCAACAAAACATCTGAACTATAAAACTCTTGTCGGAGACCAAAACACACGTAAAGTATCAAATACAAGGGTTGCACTACATAATTACGATTCAATGGAACATTAGTGTTGCCCTCATGCGGTTAGCTTTTGGTTGGTTAGTCTCCAACAAATAAAAACAGCAAGATTTCTGAAAACTATTTTTAAACGTTAATTTCTTCTTTAACTTTTAATTTTTGGAGATCTATGCGAGGTTTTTAAATTTTAAGCACAACGACACATAAAAATAAAATCATGTGCCTAACTTTTTGCAAAGAAGAGCTGAATCTGGCGATAAATTCACTACAGCCTCACTGAGTGTTGCCAGTTTATGGTACATTTTAGTTCCTCGATAAATTGCTACTCTTTGTGGTCGGACTGTACAGTCTACGTACCTCATTACTAGTGATGGAATGTAGCGTTCCGCATATCACTCAGCAGATAGTACGTGGCGTACCAGTGGAAGTAGTAGGTACAAATAAATCAAACATCCATAATCTGTCTAAATATCGTAGGCGTAGGCGTACCGTGAATTAACTATTCTGCTGAATGTGCGCAATTACCAGTAGGAGAAGACAGCTGAAATTACGCGGCGTATTAGCGCCCATCATTGATAACGGCCAAAATCGGTCTCAAATTGTCAAATATGACAGTTCAGTGACCAGGCAAGTAGCTTCGTCTCAACGATCGTACGCGATTGTTTTGACATTTTGAGACCAATTTGATATTTGACAAGTTAGACAATCAGCCCGCTAAAATTAGCGGCGTATCAGCAGGATTGTCTGACTTGTCTCAAACTCAGAACTGTCATCTTTGACAGTTTGGGACCGATTTTGGTCGCTATCAAAGATAGACAGTCAGGGGGTAGTAAAACGAGATAATTAAATCAGCTTACCCCATATACTGGTGATGGTAATGCGCGTACTGTCCGTACGAGTACCCCTGCAGTGTGGAGGGCGCCGCGCCGCCGAGCTGCTGGGGGTACGCGCCGTACCAGTAGGACGAGGCGGGCACGGAACTAGCGGTGTACGCCGCGCCGAACGGGTTGCCGAACGGAGTGGCGCCGAGCTGGGGATACAACAGAGGCATTGGAAATGAAAAGTCTTATCAAAATGGCCATGCCGATTTTGTATGGGAGGTTGGTGCCTTTTTTATATCGCGCGGCCATCAACCAAACATCAAAATATAAACTCTTAGGAGTAGGTATAGCAAACAATATTGTGAGAACAGTATACAGCTTCACTCAGTCAGGACCGAGTATACAGGCTGAGTTTTTCAAGAGTGCCTCTAGGGCCAAATCTGAAACTATTAGCAATAGCGAAAAACACTCAAAAGAGTCTCTTTTGATAAAAAGTAAAATTTGATGAATGAAGAAAATGAAGATGAAAAAGTGAACAATGATTTTATTATTCTACTAGTAGGTAAGTATAACAATGTTTTTTTAACAGAGTTGGGGCTTCAAAGACATTTAGAAACGTAAGGTAAAGTTAGGAAGTAGGTAGGTACCTACCACAACTACATTTATTATTTTTTACCATTACCTACGACTAGATTTCTTCTCTTATATTTTTCTTTAAAAAATGTATAAAATATTAATTCCAGCTAATTTAAAAGAAGTAATGAATAATTTACCTCCATTAGTTAACAGAAAGAATATTTTTAATTCGCCGAAAAATCTCTAAAAAGCTTTAAATAAATACCTACATAGAGGACGTGAATATTTGATAAACTACGAGATTTTTGTAATTATGTTGTCTAATTACTTCTGTTTTAAGTTGATTTTGTATATAATTTAATTTAAATCTAGGTATAAGTAATTTATTTTGAAAAACTACCAACAGATCTCGCTTTTAATATTAGGGATTACTATAAGTACCTACTTAATCTATTTTATAATTCAATAGGTAATAGAAACCCAAAAAAACAGCTGAACCATTAAAAAATCTGGATCTTATCAACTGCCCCATTTACCGGGTCCAACTAACCTAGGAGATCCTTTGTGTATCTACAAAGAAAATCATCAAAATCGGTCGAGTCATACAAGGGAGAGCGAGACTCGAAAGTTAAACTTGTTCCAACGGATCTAGGCATTCGTGAAGTTAGCCGTTTCTATGCGCAGTGCAACTTTTTCATACAAAATTGTCTACTGTGAAAAGCCTAACTCCACGAATGCTTAGATCCATTGTGACAACTGTACCATCGTGTAAAGGCTTAAAAACACGCTGGCCCAGGCTCGCCGAGTGAACGCGAGTGCCAACGTGTGGGCAGCACCACTCGCCTCGCCTTGCCATCGCCTAGCTGGCCGAGTGAACACGAGCGCCAACTTACATTGGTTTGCATAGACTCGCCAAGCGTGTGGACGGTAGCACTCGCCTTGCGTCGACTCGCCTTCGCTCGCGCTGGCTCAGGCTGGCCCAGCGTTTGGTTGAGCCGTAATGAAATGAAATATGGTCACGACTGGATGGGTGCCCTACCTGTCCCTGCGCCTGCGCATTGTTGGGGTCCCCCGACTCCTTGCCCCAGGAGCACTTCACCGGCTGGCCGTTCACGTCTGTGTTGTGCACGGCCACGATGGCGTGCGTGGCGCTCTCTTTAGTCGAAAATCTGGAATTATAATGTTAAAATGAGTAATCTGCGGGATGATTGTAGGTACCTAAGTATAATTAGTCGCAAACCTCAAATTGGTCTCAAACTGTCAAAACGATAGCATAGGTTAAACGAACTAACGTGACTTACGCGTAAGTTATTACCTTTGTTTATTATTTCCCGACGTTTCGAGTGCGTTACAGCTCTCGTGGTCACGGGTAGACGGATGTACAGAAAGCGTCATTAATTGGTATCCCCCTAGTAAGAGGTCGGTTTGCAAGCCGTTGATCTCAACTTTTGTTAAAACTTCCTTACTTACTTATAGATATCTAATTTCGCTCGAGTTCCTAAACGAGCCGATGCAATAGCTGATATAATACCCGACTGATATCCAAGGTTGAAATGAAAAGGGTCTTTGTTCAATTCAATAGGGGGATACCGATTGATGACGCTGACAGTAGGTAGTTATTGGGCACGCTGGACCACTTCGGTCTACTCGTTGCACTCGTAGACCTGTGGTCCAGCTGCCCAATAACATTTCGTGGTCCAGCTTGCCCAATTACTTTTTTGCGGTCTAGCGTGCCCAATGATTTATTATCGTTTTGTTGGAATCAGAAAAGTAATGGAACTTACCGAGTTACAGAAACACGTTTTGAAATTAAACATCACTTATTTACACTTTGATCACTGAACACTAACATTCGTCAAACTTAAAGATTTGAGTAGATTCAAACACATTGGTAATTGATAGAGTAATACCAATCACATAATGCCAAGAAAGAAACCTCTAATGTCATAATCTGTTTACTTTGTTCTTTCCCCAGTGACCAGATTTGGCTCGAAGACTTTAATAAGAATTGTCTTAAGTTTTCCACCGGGTACTTTGTCCGTTCCCCAGAGACCAGATTCGGCTCGAAAACGTAACAAAGAAATTCTTAAGGTTTGTCTCGAAGACTTTAATAAGAATTGTGTTAAGTTTTCCACTGGGTACTTTTTCCGTTCCCCGGAGACCAGATTCGGCTCGAAAACGTAACAAAGAAATTCTTAATATCTTCCACTGGGTACTTAGTTTACTTTGTTGATTCACAGACATTAGAAATTAAACTTATCTTGCATCACCATGTTTCAGATCGTGTACCATCCACTGGGTACTATTACTTTCCCCAGAGATGTATGAAAATCAATTAATTTCCGTTATGAATGAATTACTCGCGTCTTGTAAGTTTTAATAAATAAAAAAAGACTAAAGTGTGATCTCAAAACGGGCGCACTACCTACTGAACTCATACTGAAACATAATATTTTCTCGCGTGTGGGAACCTTAAGGCAGCGTTTCGCGTCGGAGACCGATACCAGCAGAGTTATTATGATTCACTTGTTAGCTCGTTAACTCTTTCCGTTTCAAAAAACGTAAAAACGAGGAATGGTTGATTGATTACTGAAATTTACCTATTTTATAATCTTATCTTAATCTACATGAAAACACATATACGGAAGAGCGAGATACCCTAGCACAGGTATTTTTATACTTAAAAGGGTATCTCAAACCCATGAAATGTAAACTTTGGATTAAGTTGAAGAAATAAACATTTTTTTTTTTTTTTTTTTGTAGCTAACGATTTAATCAAAATAGCCCTAAATAGACAGGCTTTGTAAGGGCGCGTGAAAGTGACACGAGACAAAGAAACGTTATTTTATATGAAAACGCGCTCTTGTTTCAGTCTCTGGTCTTGGTCTCCAACGCGAAGCGTCACCTTAACTTAGCGTATACCTAGGTAAGCAAATTCACTAAAGCAGTTGTGCTAGAGACAATGCGATAAAAAGCTAAGCGAACTAAAGCTATACAAAATTGAGTTGGTAGGTGCCACTAACTTTTTTTACATTAAAGATTACTAATAGGTATCTCCCTTTTACTCAAGTACCCAAGAGCCTTCAGTTTACATTTTCACGTTTTGCCAGGAACGCAAGTAGGTAGCTACAAAATAAGAAGGTAAGTAGATACAATTTACATTCATAAGTATCTAACAATAATAAGTAATTATCAAAAGTGAGTCCAGAATCTTTTCTAGTTAGTCCATCTTTATTTACCAAAGTATACAACATAGGCAGGTACTATCATCTTTTCTTTGTTACACATGACGGTTAAACTACATTAATTTATAGCTTTGTTTACTCTTCTATCAGTGTGCACACGGCTACGTAATTTTGCAAAGTTGCAGAATAGGATAAGGATGATACAGTCCGCACTCCGTGCTGTGGGAAAAACTATTTGTAAAAGGATATTTTAACTAGTTAACATTTTCATTCGGTTTTGGCTAGCTTTTTACAAACAAAAATTAAAATTTTTGAAAAAATATCTTACTAACACTTGTTTACTGTAGGTACCTGGTATTGCAATATTAGGTAGGTATGGATTTACACTATGTATTGTATGTATGTAGGTGACCACCGTGTTTACCGATTAGGTAGGTTTAAAAACCTATTACTTAAGAATATAAATAAAATACTCTAGGCGTTGGTAATCACATAATACCTACCAACCTACCTAGAAACCTAAATATAATTCAAAATTGTCAGGTAGGTAGCTACTTGGAATATAATATTTTTTATTTCTTATGATGGAAGACAAAAGGAGGTAGGTAGGTAGTGTTATCAAAGTGAGGCAGGGATTGTTAAAAACTCGTGCTAATTAATTAGTAACTCGTGCTAAACCTAGAATCAGTGCCAAACCTAGAAAGTCCGCGCCACCACTGAAGTCCTATAGACGCGGCGCTGCTATCGCAGAAATAGGTTGGGTAAAAAATTACTAATAATAATTCTCCAAATAAGGCTTGAACAATAATAATTATGCAAGTTTTTACGTTCGTTAATTCTACACACCAGAACAACTAAACAACCGTGACTAAAAGAGCGTAATAAAGTAAATAAAACAATTAGTTCCCGCTTTTGCCGTAGGACTTGAGTGCTGGCGCGGACTCTACCTAGTAGGGTACAGTAAAGCCGTTTTCACACAGTTAGTGTCAGCGATTTATGAGTAGGTACTAGGTGGGTAGTAATTTGTATCTAACGCAACTAAGGATTACAAATAGGTAAGTAGTATACGAAGTAAGTAAGTAGGTACGTACATGGGTTGAATCAAGAAAGTCGCTTTCGTTCGAAAATTATTAAAAAAAAAATGTTTTTGGGAATTGTTGGGAAAAGGATCTCAGACATAACCTCGGTACCTAATATGGTAGGTAAGGTAGGTACCGTACCTAACTAGGTAAAATTAAACTTCAAATCATGGACATGTCTAGACTTGGCCTAATAAAAAATTATGATGTTAGCTTGATATTAGTACCTTGGAAGTAAAATGCAATAATGCAATTCTTGCAATGATGTTTAATTCCTGTAAAACAACACTTTTCTTGCTGTTGATAAGGATGTAATTTCTTTGTCCTCAATTTTGTGATTTATGTCCAATTAAAATACACAATTTACGTTTATAAAAACTCTATGTTTTTAAGTTAATTATTCATTTTCCATCGGATCTTTGAGTGCATCAGTGCTACGTCATCTTCACCGTCCGTAGTCGATCGTTCGTTACGAGCCTACCTACTTATTCTGTGACTCTGCCGCAGAAGAACTAGTACCTACGGTACCTACTATCGCTGTCGCTGATATTTCATCAAGATTAAAATGTAAGTAAGTACCTATTGACATCTTTTAACTCATTTCAGAAAAGCGCTCTTGGCGTAGCTTAGACGATCTTGATTGATCGATGAAGTTAAGCAACGTTGTGCGCGCTCACAATTTGGATGGGTGGCCGCAAGTGGCATTACGAGCTGAGCGCTTCCGTGCTTCGGAGGGCACGTTAAATTGTCGGTCCCGGCTTTTAAGTCGTTAACCCATGACGGAGGTCTATAAGCGACCTAAACATTCCGTCACCAGAGTTGGCCTCATACCTACGAACTTACCTAAATACTTTACTAAGTACCTATAGGTAATCTCATTTTCCAGATGCTATCAGAGTGATTTTTTCGTTTATTAACTTTCGCTTGAATTGTTTACAGGTCTGATTCAGAAGTTGAAACCTTTGTTGGAAAGACCAAGGGCAAGAAGGGGAACTCAGGCTCTGCCGCCGCCGGTACCAGCAGCAGCGCCACAAACAAGCGCAAAGCCGAAACTACTAGGTAAGTACCACTCTAATCTTTATACAAAACTAGTGAACGTCCGCGGCTTCGCCCGCGTGGACAACTATATTTTTAAGCCACGGGAACCGTGCATTTTTACCGGGATAAAATTAGCCATGTGTTAATCCTGGTCATAAACTAGGTACGTAGGTACTTATACCAACTTATTCCAAGTTTCATCCATATCTGTGCAGTATTTTTTGCGTGATTGAGTAACTAACTTAATTAAACTTAATTAAAATAAACTTTAACGCGGTTGATGTCTATGTATCTAACAAATGTACCTACTTAAATATTGTACTTATATAAATATTTTTATCACTTTCAGAGGACGTAATAAGAAGTCGCGTGTTGCGGACGTCTTCGGACTCTGCGACAGCGACATCGAGGAGGGGGCCGGCACGCAGGCGTCGTCGGCCCGCAAGAAGCTAGCATCGAGCTTTGTCAACCGGGTAATGACCGGTAACCAACGGCGGGTTGCTGAAACGAGCGGCGAATACTACATCGACCTGAAGGTTTACAACGCGCAAGAGGCGCAAGCTTTGCCGCCCGAAGAAAGGTGGAAGAAGGCAGTCGTGAGGTTGCAGTTCTCAACAGACGAGGACACAAAACAGTGGGAGTGCGTCCAGAAACTTGTGCGCGAGGCGCACAAATTATTTTCTGGGTGCAACCCGGTTCACTATTCAGACAACATACACTTCAAATGAAAACAAATTAAGAAGTTTCATTTCAAATTTCAAATTAAAATAAGTACTTAAATTGTTTTCATTTGAAGTGTATCTTGTAAGTACTTATTATTTTAAATTAGGTACCTACTTACCTAATAGTACCTATTGTACTTAGCCACGTAGTTAAAACGTGTTAAAACGTTAAACGTTTATTAAACCTAAATAATTATTAGGACACTTACACTGTTTTCATTTTAACCTTTAGATTAATTGATAGGTTGGTTGGTTTCACTAGGTAGGTAGGTACATAACTTATGTAAGTAGATAGGTAACATAGACAAGCTTTTCTGTTAGTTCGATAAAAGTTTATTTTTCATTTTGTAGGGATAGGCTGGTATTCAAGATGCCGTTTTGTTCTGTTTGCAATTTATCTATTGATAACAAACGATGGGTAGGTCATTTACGAAGCAATACACATAAAAATAGAAACATAATCCTGTGTTCTGATAATGTACAGATGATACAGACTGCATTTCAAAATCGTATCGCGAGTTACAGAATTACAACAACCGAAGAGACAGATACATGTGTAAGTACTTTTTTTACCAATAATCGACTAAAAATAAAGTCACTCATTGATCAATCTCTTGAAACTCATACCTGTGTCAAAGTAAACTTTGAACTGTTTTCAAAGTTTTTGTTGTTCAAAAGTGATTCAGAAGAACTGAAATCATTTTCAACCAGTAATGTAACATTGCATTTAAATTATGACTTTGAAGTTTTATTTACAAAAGTCTTAAACAGTATTACGAAAAAAATTGAAGAATTCGAAGAGAGAGACAGCGGGTGGACATTTTTAAATAATTGTCACCTAGAAGTGAACATTAATAAATATGAACCCTTGCGCGGTTCTAACTTTTTAGATTTGCCAAGATTTATTAAAAACAAAAAAGCATGTGTGAATATTCGTAACAATGATGACTTTTGTTTTTTGTGGAGTATTACCGCGGCTCTATATCCAACCAATGATCACCCTGATCGAGTAACTTCATATCCGGATTTCAGAGATATATTGAACATCAAAGGTTTATCATTTCCAGTAAACTTTGCAGACATTTCAATTTTTGAAAAAAATAACCCTGGTCTTTCTGTTTTTGTATACGGACTAAGAGACGGTAAAACAATAACAGGACCGTTGTATAAGTCTAACAGCAACAACAACAACGCAAAACGCATTCATTTGTTGTTACTTGAACAAGACAACATTTCACACTATTGCTTGATAAAGGATGTACCTCGTTTAGTGCGAAATCAGATAACAAAACATCATGGAAAATTGCACTTTTGTGAAAGTTGTTTGTTATTTTTCACTTCTGCTAAAAAGCTCGAAGAGCATGTTTGCGGGGGTGTCGTAACCGTGCTTCCGGAGAAAGGATCAGTGATTCAGTTTAAAAACTATGATCGAAAGCAAGATGTTCCGTTTGTTATTTATGCTGACTTCGAATCAATGCTACGTCCCGTTCAAGGTTGTGAACCTAATCCAAACTTCGCAAGTACTTCTGACGTACACCAACACATACCAGTTGCTTTTGCGTATAATATAGTGTGTTCCGCAGATGAAAGTTATAATCGGTGTGTTAGTTATCGCGGTGAGGATTGTGTAGATAAATTTATTAAATTGCTTTGCGATGATGTTAAATCAATTTATAAAATATTAAATGAAAGTAAAGCAATGGTTTTTGATGAACAAGATGAGTACGATTTTAATACAAGCACACGATGTCATATTTGTCAAAATTTTTTGTGGGGTGATAAAATACGTGATCACTGTCATATCACAGGGAAGTATCGTGGTGCCGCTCATTCACACTGCAACATAAACTACAAAATTCCGAAATTTATTCCAATATTTTTTCATAACCTTTCAGGTTACGACTGTCACTTGTTTATTAGACAATTAGGAGAAATGCCTGGCACGATTAAAATTTTACCTAAAACAAAAGAAAATTACATTTCGTTTACCAAGTTTATTCAAGTTACGGAAGAAGAATATGTACCGTTGCGGTTCGTTGATTCATTCAAATTTTTGGGCACAAGTCTTGATAAATTAGCGCAAACATTAACCACGAACGATTTTGTGAATTTGCAAAAACATTTTCCTGATGAAAATCAGTTTAAATTGCTGACTCGAAAGGGAGTTTATCCATATGAATATATGACCGATTGGAAATGCTTTAAAGAAAAAAGGTTACCACCGCAAGAAAAGTTTTACAGTTCTTTGACCGATGAAAATGTATCAGCTGCTGATTATAAGCATGCTCAGTCAGTTTGGTCGCAATTCGAGATCCATAATCTAGGTGAATATACAGATTTATATGTCAAAACTGATGTTCTTCTTTTAACGGACATTTTTGAAAAGTTTCGAAAGACTTGTAAAAAACATTATCAGCTAGACCCAGCATTTTATCTAACTGTACCAAGCTTGTCTTTCGACGCTATGTTATTGAAGACCGGAGTACAACTTGAGCTCATCGATGATTTAGCTATATTGCGTATGATACAAAAAGGAATTCGTGGAGGTATATGCGTGTGTACGCATCGCTATGCTAAAGCTAATAATAAATTTATGTCTAATTACGATCCAACGAATGAAAATTCATATATAGTTTACCTGGACTGTAATAATCTTTACGGGTTTGGGATGTGCAAGTCACTTCCTTTGTCAGGTTTTAGGTTTTTAGAGCAAAGTGAAATAGATAGATTAGATATAATGAGTGTAGCTGACGATGCCGATGAAGGTTTTATTCTTGAAGTTGACCTATTTTACCCTGATCATTTACATTCAACACATAATGATTTACCATTTTGCCCAGAAAAAGGTATACCAATAGGTGGGAAGAGCACAAAGCTTGTTCCAAATCTATACAATAAATATGAGTATGTCATTCATTATGTACATTTGAAAAAGTGTTTAGAACACGGACTGATATTGCGCAAAATACACCGCGTAATTACTTTTAAACAAAGTCCGTATCTTAAACAATACATCGAGCTAAATACTGAACTCCGACAAAAAGCTGTCTCTATATTTGAACAAGATTTTTTCAAACTCTTGAATAATAGTATGTTTGGCAAAACTCTTGAAAACAACGAATTAAGAGTAAATGTGCATCTTGTTAATGAGTGGGCTGATGAAAATAATACAACTAAAAAGAGGACCAGTGCTGATAAACTGATAGCTAGTCCATACTTCCACAGCGCATCGGTTTTTACCGATAATTTAGTAGCGATTCAAATGAAACCCGATCGGGTTGTACTAGATAAACCAATATATATAGGCTTCTCTGTATTAGAATTATCGAAAGCCCACATGTATAATTTTCATTACGATGTGATCAAACCATTTTACAAAGATCGCGTTCAATTGTGTTACACAGATACTGATAGCTTTATATATTTTATAAAAACTCCAGATTTCTATCAAAATGTAAAAGATACCTTTCTTCACCATTTTGATACCAGCAATTACGATCGAGCTAATCAATATGGTTTGCCAACAATAAACAAAAAAATACCTGGATTATTTAAAGATGAAATGGGTGGGTCCATCGTAACTAAGTTTGTGGGTTTGAGATCAAAGTTATATTGCTTAAAAACTGATATGCGTACAATAAAGAAAGCAAAAGGAGTGAAAGCATGCGTCGTTCGCAATTTAGATGTGTCAGACTACCAAAACGTAAACTTTAATGAAAACATTGTGCGTAGAAAAAATGTCTTATTTAAATCAATCAAACATCAAATTTTTACAAGGACAATAAATAAGGTAGCTCTCTCTGGAAATGATGATAAGCGTTGCGTTTCTAAAGATAGGATTTCAACTAAAGCCTGGGGCAGTTCCCAGATATTGCAGTCTTAACCAACCTCCCTTGGATTGTATTAAGATAGATATTGTAGTAGATATGTAATATTATAAGTTTTAGTATTTAGATAAGTAGGTAGCTAGGTACTCTAAAGTTAAAGCCGCCAAATTCATAGACTAGAGATAAGAAAAATGTTTTCGGATAAAATATGTGAATATTATTATACTAATATAGTTTAGCATAGTATTTGATATAAGTACTTAGTACCTAACAGTTTTTACCTTAAACAATAATGATAAACCTATTTACTTAATTATTAAGTATAGATATTTAGCTACATTTTAATAAAAATAAAACATTCATAAAACTTAAAAAAATGCATTTTTATTTTACTAAAGGTCCTTATGATTATGGCGCAAATTATTTAGTACAAAAAGCATAATTTCTAAGAAACTAAGGTTTTAAATACTAAGGCGGTAGTAGTGAAAATTGATTCCTGTGGGATTATTTGAACATTCAAGTTTAGACCTGTTTTATAGAAATCTCACAACGAAGCAAGTATTAGCTAGGTACCTACACGACAATTGTGTATTTTATCAGGAAAAAGCTCATTCGCTTGGTATCCTGAGTAAACATCAGTTGTGTTTGCATACACCAGTCAAGTTCCTGTGGATTTTTTACGTAAGTACCTACGATTTCTGTACCTACCTATATTAATTTTTCATTTATCTAGGTACCTAAGTGCGCAAAGTTGTTTTAAATTCATAAATCTAATAACTTTTTTTTTTTTCAGATAATGACATCAGAAGATGACCCTTATTTTCAATGTGCCCAGGACCCTTTGGCGGGCTGGGATGAGTTTATCACAGAAAAAAGAGTTGAAGCTCAAGCGAAGCTTGCTGAAGCGCAAGCTGAGAGAAAACGGAAGTCGAGGAAGAGGACGAAAAAAGATGCGGTATCTTTCGTGGTTAGCAAGGCTCCAAGAAGAGGGTACCGGATGCTTAAAATCCAAATTTTGGACTACGATGAAAGACAGAATAGTTATAGTGAAAGTGTGCGTGTGCAATATGTAGTGACTGAACCAATGGACGATATTATGGACTCGGCGCAAAACATTATAAATAAGATATCTAAGAAATTGTATGATGAATAGAATGAAATAGTAAGTATTATGTAAATAAAGTATTAAGTATATTAAATAAAATATTAGCCCTTCTGATTATTTTGTATTTTAAATAATAGTTAGGTACCTAGTAACTTGTATTAGTTGTAATTGAATTCAAATAATAAAATTAAGTCTATTGTTTAAGTTTGTAAGTTTGTAGGTATGTTAATAATTTGATAATAATATTAGCCCTTCTGATTATTTTGTATTTTAGATAATAGCTAGGAATCTAGTAAGTTGTATTAGTTGTAATTGAATTCTAATAATAAAATTAATTCTATTGTTTTAGTTTGTAAGTGGGTATGTTTATAATTTGATAATAAAGTTCACCTAAAATATCCTGTGTTTTATTTTTAGCAGTTAATAATAGGCAGGTAGGAACTTACAAAAATTAAAAAAGAAACAAATAATATTTTAACAACTTTATTAATTACTAGAATAATAAAACCACTTAAATATAACTTAATTTAGGTAGGTACATACTTAATATAACTTTTACTAAAATAAAACAAAATTGTACTCCATAAATCATAAAAACTTAGGGTTTTTATTACATCTCATTGATAGATACATTCACATTAAAATATCAAAACAAAATTATCATAAAAATTAGGATTCAAAATTACATTTTACTGATAAACACATGTAGATTATTATCATCCATCCAGTTTTTAATGCACATAACATTTTTTAATGCACACTTTTTCTTATGATGTACACAGTTTAATGAAATATTTGATTTAGTGTCTTTATATAACTTAGCAAAGTTCGGACAACCATTTTCACCAATGTCTATAACTTCACAATATTCACATAAATTTTGAATCCATTTACTTTTTTCCAGTCCCTTCGTTATAACTTTTTTACTATTTAAATATGATGCAATAGTTTTTTTAAATTCTGCATAATCAATAAATCCTTCACTCCAATAAATTCCACTATTTCTCTCTAACCACCGCACTTGTTTTTTTTCATCCTGTGTTAAATTTTTAAATGGATATGGCGGTTTGACGAGGAAAGTTTGTGTATATCCATTATGATATAATATAGCAAATTCCTTTAAAATAAATTGATTTTTGGCATCCTTGAATCCTTGCACATCCACTACTACTACAGATTCACTAGAATTGGGAATCATTATGATATTTTTTGTACCAAATTACAGAGTGGTCTGTACTCTATCACACAATCGTTCAGAATGAGACAATAAGCTGCAGTTTGATCAGGTATCTCTTTATTGCATTCAAGTTCCACACGAACGCTAACTACAGGACCCGACTTAAGATTTTCACTTTGTCTTGAACAATCAACAACAAAAAGCGGAGCCTTATCTCTAAATTGAGAATAACTCAATAAGGGTTCACTTCTGCCTCCATAATATGATTGTTGGAATTTTACATATTGTTCGTATATTAATGTTGCATGATGTTGAATAAAATCTGCATTCAAACTTTCGTAAGGGAAGTAGTTAGAATTAAGATAAACTTTAACATCTCTTAAATTACAGTGATCAAATTGTGACATATCTTTGTCCTCTGAATTTTTTCTGTTTGTTTGTAGGCCAACGATTACATATCTAGGTTTTTCAATCTGAGACGAAGTTTTAATTGACCATGTATGCTTAGTAGTTTTCGGTAACAGAGGATATTCATACAAATCCCAATTCCTGAATGCAAACTTAATAGGATGATCTTTTTCTAGAATCTTTAAAAAAGTAACCTTTTCCTTGTCCGATACTTTAACATGCGGAACACGCCAAACCAATTTATTTATTATTATATCATCAAGAGTCTCAGTAGGCGGAATTTTTAAACAGTTTAAATTGGTATTGCTGCGTAACAATATTAATTCATGTTTACAATTCATTACGATCTTATTATAATCTTCAGCGAAACCCAAAATATGATTAAGTGGTATCGAAGCGGAAAAGGCTCCCCCGTGAGTTGACTTTGTTCCATTTATATCCCAACCCCAAGCTTTCGATACTTTAGCTTCATTATCATTGAAAGATATTAACCCTTTAATAGTTGTTGTCACTCCAGCATTTTTGATTCTATCTATTTCTACTCCATTAAGTTCATATCGAATATCTTGAAAGAGAAAAAGGAATGGATTGTTTGTAAATTCAACAGTGGTTACTTTTTCTTTGGTTTCATTATTAAATATGTTTACAGTTCCTTCAATATATAGGGTACTCGCTGATGGCAATATGTACAAATCCTGTTGATTGATAGGTATGCGGATTTCGTCATTCTTGTTAAAACTTGTTACATATGGTTTATATGAATGATATTCGATACCATCTATAGTGTTATCATATGTTGGTGATCTTAAAATATCCAAAATACTCATTTTAATAGTCCAATAAACTTCAGAAATTTTTTATTTTCTTCGGTTATTTTAATCTTTTTTTTAGTTGTTCTCTTACGGATAGTTCGAACACTACTGCCATCTTTTATTTCTGAACTACTATATGTATTATAGTCTATCATCTTTTCTTGATATGTAAATATAATTGAACTTCTTCACCTCGTAGGTTAATTAACTTGTTATTAGTATCCAACAGCCTGATATTTATTGAGCTAATAGTTTTTTGATTTATGGGAAAATAAATTATATTCTTAGGCACTTCTATAATTCGGTATCCTGGTGGTACGTTGGGTGCGAATTCATAAATGACGTAACTTGATTTTCCATTAATATACGAGCCGGTAACTATATCACATTCGATTCTCACCACGGTCGTTGATAAAATGTTAACTGGAAGCTGTGACTCGTGTATTATATTACCTTTTAGAGTTTGAATTCCAAATCCCAGTAAGTTTCCAAGAGAATTTTCTTTTTCAGAGTGTATGTCTTTAGTACAATAAATAAATGTTTTTAAAGTGTTGTTGTTGCAAAATAAATTAAAAGTCGTTCCTTTTCCTACCATAGATTTTAAATAATCAGATATATCTTGAAGTTCGTAAGTACCTTCCGGTATTTCTATGACTTCATTATTACCAAAATGAAATTTATTGTTTCTACGATCAATGTTAGGGATGGAATTAAATGTTGACAAATGCAATAGAGCACATTCATATTCACCATCAAATTGTAAGGCAGGATAATAATTAGTAGATAATAACGATGAATTGCCTGTTATAGACAACGTGAAAGACATTTTACGAATGATATAAAAAACACTAGATCCTTAATTTATATTACTTTTATTCAGTAAGTACCCATAATCTACATTCCATTCTTATTCCAAAATTGACGAAGAAATTTTAAACATAAATGTCCACAGTTACTTGTATCAAAACTTTGATACCTACTATAGTTATAAGTAACGTTTGATTTCAAATATTTAATTAGCTCTTTTGGAGGTTTTAGATCTCCGAAGCTATCAAAATACTCGCAATAATTGAAAAGTTTAACGTAGGCTACCCAATGAGTTCCTTCATTTTTTGAACTATCCAAATTAACAATACCACATTCAATGTCTTCTGTATTTTTAGGTAACTCGTCTCTCATAAAGACTCCTTTAAAATAGGGTATGTGATTACTTGCATAGTTCAATATGTCTCTATCAGTAAGAGCACGCTTGGGTAACCTTTTCACTAGTTTTTTGAGCTCCGTACACATAAACCACTACCAGTCTTGTAAGGTTTTATATACAACCCTTTTCCTAATGCGATGGACTCCATCATTTTATTATGTCGTTGAGCCTCCTCCAAGTTCTTTTGAGCTGATTTATGGTCATTTACAGCCTTTGCGATTCCTGCAGCTCCTCCACTCAATGCACCTAGGGCAGACAGTCCTGCGAATATCGGTATTAGTGGGAGAATGCCTCCTGTTTTTGGTAATGGTATTATACGAGGCAGACAAACTCCTTTCTTCTTTTTTAATAGTTTTTTCGCTGCTGAATAGGCAACTTTTATTGCCTTTAAGTTGCTTTTTGGTTTTGATTTCTTTACACAATTACTTATTTTAGAAACAATAGATTTAAATGATCTTGCACCAGCACCGTGCTTCACTTTGGTTTTCATAACTTTGTTGACAAGCCAGGAAGCTAGTTTTTCTCCTTTTCCTGCATTTTTTGATTTCATGCGCTGTTTTGCCATGTTCATTAGTTCTAAATCTGCTCTGTGTCGATCTTCTAAATTATTCGAGCTATCGTATGCGATATCGTGTCGCATACAAGCGTTATCAAGCTCATTAACCCCTTGATCACCTCTCAATAATCGTTTCTTTAATCGAGTACCAGGTCCACAATAATTATATCCAGGTAAATGTAGCTCGAATGGTAAGCTATTTATAATGCTATTAACTAGTCCACCACCTTTCATAGTCGAGATAATAATGAGATAATTCACATTGACATGATTAATTTTATAGAATCATAAAATTGATCGTTTTTCAATCCAACTATTTTCAGTATCAGGGAGACCTAGCCATTTAACAAAAAGTTTAGTGCCTTTTTTTCTAATAACTCTTTCGATAAGATAAACGTTAGGACAATTTGTTTTTTGAAGTTCTTGTTTGTAAAAACAACCTAGTATTGGTTGTTTATGTAAATCTTCTATCGAATATGTTACAGGATTAGTATTATTAACTTTTCTTATTAAAAATAATTCCGTAGACCAGTTTGGGGTGTATCCTTTTTCGAAGCTACCTTTATATTTACTTATGCGAACATGATCACCAACGATTAATTTATTGGTCTTGGTTAAAAAATTTGGTATATTATTATGTTTGTTGTTTAAATTTTTCATAACCGTTTTCTGATTTGATAGATTTACATCTATTGGTTTGTATTTTGTGCTACGATGCAGTGAGTTATTGTAAATTCTCATTACACTTTTCAAATCTTTACCGATCCAACGATAACTACCGTTTAAACTAAAACATTTATACAACTTGTTTTTAAGTGTTTTTATTAGTCTTTCAACAATGGAAGCCTTTTTTATAGAGTATGAAGAGTAATGATTGATTTTATTTTTGATCATAACTTTTTTGAATTCATCATTATAAAATTCTGTTCCCATGTCAGTTTGCAAGTGTTTTGGTTTTCGTTGATTTTTAAATAATAAGTTATTGAATGCATTTGCTATTTCGGATTTCGTTTTAGTTTTAACCGGGATAGCCCAAGCAAACTTTGAAAAGCAATCTATAACGACTAAAATAAATTTATGTCCATCGTTATAATATTTCAAATTACAAAAATCAATAAGATCTGCCTGCCATAAGTCATCAATTCCCTTTAAAACCACAGATCGACGAGTAAAATTTTTACGTGCTGTTTTATGAATTTCATTAACAACTTGTAGCTTACTCATTTTTTTGATTTTGCTTCTAATTCAGCTTTCAAATTCTGAATAATATGTTTTTCAATATCTGATTTCAAGGCGTTAAGTATCTTATGCACTTCTTGCTTTTTCATATATAATTCGCATTGTCTATCTACATATTCTTTGTTGACAGCATCGGTATCTTTCAATGGCGTTATAACACCTGTTAATCTTGCTGTCTGTAAATCGAACTCGCCAGTTTCGTTACTCATAAGAATTTTACTAAAATTTTCTAAATAATCTGGTAATCTTAACCGTTTATTAAGGTGATTTCCAAACTTATCCATAGCTAAAAGGTGGACTGATAGGTTGTAGCGATAAAGTGCAAATGAAACAAATTTCACAAAATATAGTATTTATTAACATATAATGCCACATTCACGCAGTTCCTCGATTATTGATAATATTTCATTATCTAACCCAGTGTTACCAGCATCTCTTGAAGCAATTAATAACTTCAATCTTTCGATCAATTCATTAGGATCATCCCAGTAAACGTAATCTATATTTTTCTTCCATTTCTTTAAAAGAGGAAGTCCTTTTCCTTGATGTAAGTCGGGTTGACTACTGTCAGTACTTGCTGAAACTTTACGCAACTTGAACATTGGTTTTATGATATTCAAGTATTTTCGCCCTCTGTTACTTTTTATTGGTTTATGTGGCTCGTAATCTCTTCGGTGAGCATTTGTTTCAAGTAACATTGTTTTATAATATGCAATGTCTTCTTTAGTAACTGTAGATAAGTCAGGTATTTTTTTAAATAATAGTTCATTTATACCAGGCGTAACTTTAAACTTGGTCGGACCAACTTGAATATAATCTTCATGAAGAATCACACGTGCAGATCCCATCATAAGTTTACCACGTTCATTTCTCACACCAAATGGAACATCCGTGTAGGTATCGGAAGATTTAGACCACGAAGAAATGTTAGGACTCTTGCCACTTGAACCTGATTCAACTGTTTGAAAGGATTCATCATTTTCGTTACTTTCTGAATCTTCACTACATTCCTCTGTTTCGTATGGAGTTTTATCTATATACTCGCTAAATCCAACATTAGATTCTCTTTTAAGTGTCTTGTCTTTGTCTAATGGACTCGAAGTTTGCAAAAAATTTTTTTCGAAATCTTTCGAGGTACGATTTTGCTTTTCTTTCTCTATTATTTGATTAAGAGGATTTGTAATTGGTTTAAAAACAGATTCTAAAATACTATTTTGCTCAGTTTCAATGTTTCGCATCTTTCGAACCTTTTTCTTTACAGCTTCTGCAGCTTTCACAATATCTCTTTTAAGATTTTTTTCCATAATAAAAACAAATAATAAAAGTGTCTTTAATTGATTTATCTCTAAGTGTTCTCTCGGAAATGATTACATGTGAGCCATATTCAGGTATTTATAGTAGGTAGTGAATCAGAAATATAATCGAGTAATATGATTGAATACTCTTCTACAAATCGGGCATTTATTACCTATTGACAAAGAGCACTTTGCACAACACACAGCATGACCACAGGGAATGAAACAGGAGTTCATCTCTTCTTCTAAACAAATTTTGCAGGTTATTGATGACGATGTGCAGGCTTTCAAACATGACATATTATTATTATACACGGTCTGATGACACTGTGCTTTTATTTCTTCATAAGGGGCACTTTGCACATACTCTTCACCCTTCATTACTAAAACATGTGTACAAAATTTAAAAAACCGTGCATGTACCACCCATGGTTGATCTTCTGGAGTCCAGTCTTTCAGTCTTCCATTGCAGTAGTAACAAATAACTTTGTCGCTTTTTCCAGTGTAAAAAAATCCGGCTTCAGCCATTTCTTGTGGTTTTTGAGATAAACCTATTGGCCATGTATCGAAGCTTCTTAAGCGGCTTAATTCACTTGAGTACATGCGATATACAGGGCTAAATGGCATGATTTATTATTAACTCAACACAAACTCAAATTAAGTTTTTATCATCAGCTATTCGCTGTTTTCAACGCAATGTTTCTACACACAATGACTCAAATGGCATCAATCTACTTACACAACTTAGAATTAATGAAATACAACAAACGTATCAAATTTCTTTTTAATACAGTTGCTCAAAAAGTGGCGTATTGCAGGGACGTATAGCGTTCGGGAAGTGGGCTATTACACACTCGTGCTTTTTTTTTACCTTTCCCGCACTCGTGCGTTCTCTTTCCCAACTGTCAAAATAATGTCTATTAAAAAGAAAAACCAACCATGAAGTTTTTACTAAAAAAAAATCATAGAAGTTTTTATGATTCATGCAAATACGTATATTTCTAAAAAGAAGCTAATAATTTGTTTCTATATCAGATTTAATGATTTGATTGAATGAGTTAGGTTAGGTTTCATTTCATTTCATCTCATTAAATTTCATTTTCATTTCATATCAATAAAAAAATTCTACTGAAGACTTGGCTGTATGGGCATAGTTCCCTTTGCCTACCAGAATCGGTGAAAAAAAATCTCTTCTTATATTCTACGGTTGGCGCCATTTTCTAAAATTTTGAAAATGGCGCCAACCGTAGAATATAAGAAGAGATTTTTTTCAATTAAATTGCTTCATTTTTTCGCAACCGTATTAAAAATAGTCGTTCAGTACACGTTCGGAACCGTCATTGCAACTTGTTCCGACTGTCAACCCTCGCCTTCGGCTGCGCCTCGGCTCGGGTAGACATTTGTCGGAACTCTTTGCAATGACAGCCTTTCCGAACTTGTACTGAAATATACTATTCTGTAACATCCTTTGTTCTTTTCACAATCCTTGTTAATCACTACATAGCTGTAGGGCTCTTGCCATATGTTTGAACACATTTCTCGGAATTCTTGCCATGACATGTCTGAATTGACATGTTCATCATAGATGTGTTTCATATTAATTTCATCTTGCTTAAATAGAATTATTAAATTAGCATTATCTCTCACTAACTGTTTAGGTATTTTACTGTAACTTTGATTCAAGTAAAAACAATCTATATTTTGATGTCTTCCCATTGCAAAATAATCACGCATGTTTTTTTGATTCTCGCACGCTACGTCATCGAATATTATAATTGAATTGGACTTTGCTAGCTCGGTAGATAGGACTTCTTCATTTTCACGAAATTTAGAAAACGTTACACTCGGTACCATTTTAAGAACTTGCTCTAAAAATATGTACTTCGGCTGATAAAGGGTTTTTGAGTACACGTACACATTTCGATATTGTAAACCATTTTCATGAAGAAGTAGACCAATCACTAAATTAGTTTTTCCACAATTAGACGGTCCACATATTAAACAACGTATCGAATTAGGTAAAAGTTTTCCATGGCGGAAACTGCGTTTCTCAGCATCAATACGAATGTTCTCGAAATGCAATGATACAGGCTGTTTAACGAACTTCATCGCAGGAGTGTTTGAAGAAGAGTGATAGTACCATGAACATATCAATCATAATTATAGAGGTTGTAATTTAACAATCATGGAGTGATAATTTAACGGAAGTTCTTTTATTACAATAACGGGTTACGTAATGGCGTTTTTCCGATGCATCATAAAACATTTATACCTATATCAGAGTTGTTCTGTAAGTTACGTTACATTTTGTGATTCCAACAAAACGATAATAAATCGTTGGGCACGCTAGACCGCAAAAAAGTAATTGGGCAAGCTGGACCACGAAATGTTATTGGGCAGCTGGACCACAGGTCTACGAGTGCAACGAGTAGACCGAAGTGGTCCAGCGTGCCCAATAACTACCTACTGCTGACTGTACCTACTGGAGTCACCGTCGCTAACCAAGTGACCACGAGAGAATTACGCGATAAAGTCCCGTTAGTTCGTTTAAATTATGTCTACAGATCGCGAAAGTTTAAAATGTGCGATAGCATAGGTACCTTTTGTCGCGTTCGGTCTCGTTGAGATGAGATTGACAGCTACTTGCGTGGTCACTAACTGTCATATTTGACAGTATAAGATCGATTTCATAGCAATTTCATAGACATGAATATTCCCGCATTCAGGTTGGTCTACTGGTCTACTCTTGAAAGAATAGCTGGTCTACTCTTGAAAGAATAGACCAGTAGACCAATCTGCTGCTCGCTTCTTACCTTACGAAGGCGTATCCCTTGTCCTTGAAGACACGTATCTCCTGGATAGTTCCGAACGGCTGGAAGGTCTTCTGCATGAGATCCTCCGTGAGACCGGCCGTGAGACCACCGCAGTAGACCGTGCAGTTGGTGGCTGAGCTCTGGTTGTAGACCTCGTCGAATGTTAACGGTTTGGAGTTCACTGGAAAATGTGAAATAAACAAGAATTTAAAATTTTAATAAACCGACTTCAATGTTATAAGCTGAACAAATTTCTGCACTCTCGAGGTGCATTTCTGCTCATAACTCCGAAGATCCTCAACAGATCCTCACCACATTTTTGTGGCACCAATCGGAAAGTATACCTTTTCAAACAAAAAAAGAATTTTCCAATTCGGTGCGTTTTTATCGAACGTCGAACATCCATAAAAAAAAGCACAAGAAAAAGATTCTGACGAATTGAGTACCTACCTACCTCCTCCTTTTTCTGTAGTTCGGTTAATAAAGAGCCGTGTTGGTTGAGAATGGTGCTTCAGCTTTCGAACTGAAGGTCCTGGGTGCGAAACTTGGCCGTGCATCAATGGAATTTCGTTTAAAAAAAAATGCGCATTAACACGAGCTCTAAACGGTGAAGAACATTGTAAGGGTAGCCTTCTTATTAATTTTTCGAAAGCTGATATTTAACCAATATTTAACTTACCTACTTTATTTTAGCTTAATAGGAAGGTACCGATAAAATACTTTTTACATTAGATTCTGTCGGATACTTTTTGTTCACTTGAATAAAGAAATGACAAACAAGACATGACGTAACGCGTCACTTCTATTCATGACGTATTATTATTCTGTGTTCATGACTATCTCTTTACATTAATTTTAAATAATTTTATTTTAAAATGTCGCTACCCTGGCATATACCATTAGAAGCAGCTCCTACCCTCAAAGAAAAGCCTGGCCCTCCTCAACCAAGCCTTCTCAAACATTACTGTAATCTGTCCATCCATGGAACACCATTTGAGGAGTTGCAGACTGGTCTCATGTGTGAAATAGGCATAAACAATCGGGAACCAGCAACCATACAGAGACTTATAGCAGCTGGCTTGACAGTAGCAAGACTTAATATGAGAGATATGGAACCCGATGCTTGCGCTCAGCTAGTCCAAAGCGTGCGACAAGCTGTGTACAACTACAGTGCAGAACTAGAGTATGTATATCCTTTAGCATTGATTGTTGATGTCAGAGGACCTGATATTGTAACGGGGGATTTGAAGACCGGTCCGAAATCTACCGTAGAGCTAGTCCAGAATGGATCTGTGAGATTGACCACTGATGCTAGCTGGAGAGAATGTGGGACATCAGACTGTTTGTACATTGGTTTCGATCATTTGACGGATTTACAACCAGGAGACGTGATTTTTATAGACAGCCTATCACCAGGGAAGATTAGATTAGTAGCGATAGAGATTGGTGATGATTCTGTAGAATGTAACATCACAGCAGGAGGAGTTATTGGAGCGAAAATGAGTGTTAGGATATCGCAAATGCCAAAGGAACTTGAAACTTCTGGACGTGGAGATAGTGATCAAGCGATGTCTTGTAGTGATTCGTCGCAGTTAGCGTTTGAGCACATGGAAGAACAAATCGCATGGGCTGTTGCGGCAGACATAGATGCAGTTTTAGTCCCGAACACACAAAACGCTAATGACATCAAACATGTTAAAGATATCTTATTGGAAAAAGGGAAGCATATCTTAGTCTTCGCATGCTTAGACACAGTCCTATCTATTGATAACATCGATGAAATCATCAACGTAGCTGATGGGGTGTACCTTGACCGATGCATTCTAGCGACAGACCTTCCCGTCGAGAAGATTTTCATCGCTCAGAAGACTATTTTAGCGAAATGCGAAGAGGCCGGCAAGCCTTGTATATGCAAAGCTGTTATCAACGAGCAAATTCCAACCCTATGTGTGACCGACATCGCAAATTTAGTCCTCGACGGAGCAGATGTGCTAGCTTTGGAGTTGCATTACGATTCCCCGCTCAAAAAGTTCGCACCAACTTACGATTCAATGAAAATGGCAGAGCATTGTCTAGCTGCAGCCGCTGTGGTATGCCGACACGCGGAAAGGATAATCTGGCAGCCCCGAATCTACGGAAACATCTCCCTAACTGCTGTACCTTTGGAAGACCCGACTAAAGCTTTATGCGTCAGCGCAGTTGAGCTAGCCATGCGTTCATCAGCAGTTGCCATTATATGCTTGACCAATTCTGGTCGGACTGCCAAACTACTGTCATTTTCCAGGCCTTATTGTCCAGTTGTCGCTGTGACGAGAGCATGCCATACGGCAAGGCAGCTTCGGTTTTGGAGAGGTGTCAGAGCGATGCATTATTTCGAGGTTGCGAAGGGGTCGTGGGCAGCTGAATTGGAGTCGAGAATTCATGCAGCATTAGACTATTGTAAAGCGAAGAGAGTGATCAAGGCTGGTGATCCTTATGTGGTGGTGACAGGATCTAGGCGAGGAGTTGGGTATTGTGATTCTGTGAGGCTGTTGTATGCTAGTGCGAGGGAAACTGTCCCGGTATTTTAGAACATGATAAATTGTATTTTGATTTTAGTATTTTTTGATAGATTTATAAATATTTGTTGTACTTAAGCATAGATTTTTACCTGACCTGGATGGAACCCTCATTACCTATATCATCCCCACACGTATTGACCATAATATCTTTCATGAGGATATGGCTGATTTAGCTGAGAGGATGGTATAGGTGCTGGGCAAGCCTTCTCCATCTCAACAATGTCCCAGGCACTACCAGTGTCTCATTAAGTGTAGGCAAAGGTTGCTTTCCTGACACTATAAACCATCTAGTAAATGTACCTAGGTTTTATCGATGTTTGCAAAGTAATTTTCAATTTGAAAGTTATTAAATACCTAATGTTGCAAAAAGAACAAGTGAGGTGAAAGGCAAAGCGTTTACAGAACCGGATAGAAAGATCATTTGTTATTAAATACCCAATCTAATTGTACGTAAAGATGAGAATGGAAGGTTGTGGGTTGATAATGCCCTGAGGGACTGAATAATTTATTGCGAAGGGTGGTATAGGGGTAATTAGCAAAATTCGCGGGTTCGATACCATTTTGGAGCTAAAACACGCTTTAATCCTTTCTTAAAAGACGCTGCTTTGCTCCACATCAAAAAAGGAGGTTACTAGCAGCACCCTCGCGTTGCCGCCGTAGTGATGGTATATGGTGATGATGATGATGAAAAGTAGCCTATAACCTTTCTCAAGAGTTTAGCTATCAATTCCAGAAGTAATTTTCCAAATCCGACTGGTAGTCTCTGCGATTAGCGCGTTCAAATAAACAAACTCTTTCGCTTTATATAATGTGGTAATGGTAATTTAAGTCTAGATCTTGCTTCGCGCTTGCCGCTTTCTTAGTATCTCTAATTAGAAAACTATAAACGATAAGAACCCAGTTCCAAGACCGATCTTTAGAGAATTTTGAGCTTTATAACATGGCTTTTAAAAGTGAAATTTTGACCAAATGTCACTTAACGGCGTTTTAGCTAGCGGACGGCAGAATTGTAGGCTTTGGTGTCAGCTGAGCTGGCAACAGGGTGTTGTATAGAGCTGAGTCAGCTCTATACAACTCCCTGTTTAGTAATTTCCGGCCGCGCCATAATTCCTTCTACATTCACGAATTATAGTGTGTTCACGCTATTTTATCTGTAGTTTAACAATCTTAAAGCCGCGTTTCCACTAGGCAATATTTGGCACGACATGTTGCACAACATGTTGCCCAACATGTTGAAAGTTAGCGCGGAACTTTTGTATAACAACGTTGTCTGTCTACGCATCTACCACTACAAATCTCAGTCGTCGACAACATGTCGCCAGAGGAACTAGTGTTGATTTCAGCGGCAGTGGTTATACGCGTCACATCTCCACTCGACAACTAACGATGCTCTCTAAACAAACAGCAAGCCGCGCGTCATGTTGCGCGCCAGCTGGCAACGTCGCGCGCTGTTGTGCAACGTTACCGTACATGTTGAAGCCTCGTATCGACTAGGCAACATTTGGCGCGCAACACGTGACGCTCAACATGTACGGCAAAGTTGCACAAAAGCGCGCGACGTTGCCAGCTGGCGCGCAACATGGCATAATAGTAGACGCGTAGACAAAGTTGTTAAACCGCGTTAACTTTCAACATGTTGTCTACCATATCGCGCGCCAAATGTTGCCTAGTGGTCCGAGGCTTAACAAATGGGATTCAGGTTAAAATTTCGTCGATTTAGACACCGATAATGTGTCGATTCGACATATTTTTTGAAAATTCCAAAATATCTAGTAGGTATTCCTCCGCCAATCTATACCAAAAAAGTTTCATCAGGATGTTCACGCTAGAGCCACCCAACCACCCACTTTCCACTGCCTGCAATGCCAGGCTAGTCACGGCAAATCCGGGATTTATTGCCACTGGACACTTTGCTTCAGATGTTGTGATAGGTCTACTTACGCTCGTTTTTCGGAGCTGGTGGTTTCCTGGTCGCCCAGTTGGTGCGGATGGAGCGGGAGCCGAGCCACTGGCCGTTCATAGAGGTGATTGCAGACTCCGCCTCCTGGAACAATATTCACGATGACACACACTTAGGCCTTTACATCTTTGCTAGTGATCTAGATTTACAGTAAATATTGCGTTTCCAAAAACATCGAAAACAATCGCTAAAAGGGACACTGTAGTAACTGGGACATTGTTGAGATGGAGTAGGCTTGTAGCACCTACACCATCCTCTCAGCTTAACCGGCCATATCCACAGGAAAGACATGCTCAATACGTGTGGGGCTGACTAAGCCGCTTTCCTCACGATGTTTTCCTTAACCGTTTAGAGCTCGTGTTAATGCGCATGTAAATTTTCCGAAATTGATGCACGGCCAGGATTCGAACCCACGATCTTCGGATCGAAAGTCGAGGTACTATCCCCTCGGCCAACGCGGCCAATAAAACAGCAAAAAACATGGCGTTAGCCAACACAGTAATTACTGTGCAATATACTAATTAAGTGTGAAATAATGAAAGAGTGATAGGTATAATTGCGAGTAGCCGTGTGAAGCGCACCACGCGACCAAAATCGATAATGTTTCTACAGTGTTATAGTAATTCGCCATTTTGGAACGACGTAGTTTGTAGTAAAACCTACTTAGTTCAATTTCAGAGGGAAACGTGGCATGGTCTATTCAATTTTAATTCAAAAAACCTTTGTTCATTATGAATTTGGGATCAGTTTGAAACGTCGAGCTAGGTGATTCTAATTCTGTTCTTTCGCGAGCAACCGCTACAGCAACGATGCCGACTCGTTTCTACATCCACATCTTGTCATTAATGTCTTGTCTCATTCGAAGTCCGTTTGGTCTTAATTGTGTGTGTGTTCACATGCACGTTGTTTCTGTGTGCGTAAGCTCGGGAGCGCTCAGAATCGGCCCACGCACACAGAAACAACGTGCATGATCAGATGGGAACTACCCAGCGGTCATAGTCGGCCTGCAGTCGCCCAGATATTAATAATTTAATAAACATGAAACTTACGGATTTCTTGAGAAAGGAGACGAAGCCATATCCTTTGGATTTCAGTGTTTGCGGGTCTCGCACCACTCTGCAGTCCCTGTAACAACAAACAATAAGATTTATTACTAGCATAGCAGTGCCCTCGCGGCGTTGCCCCTGTAGTGATGGTACTACTAGTGGCTCTGTGAGCTGTACCTAGACCTCGCGAGTCTGTCCTTGCATAGCTTAAATTTAAAACTGAATAAAAATCCACAATTCTCTAGTTTTGTGGTGGTCCCAGGTGCTACATCAATTCATACCTAGTAGTTAAAGGACCGATTCCACTTCCACTGGTAGAAATCTAAAAGTGAGCAATTTACTTCATTTTGAGAAACTATTCTGCTCATCACGCTAAAGATCCTCATCAGATCCTCACCAAATTTTTATGAGACTAATCTAAAGTTACAATCTTTCAAATAAAAAAGAACCATCGAAATCGGATGTCATAAGGCGGAGATATCCTGAGCAAGTGGCCAACTCTGGTGACGGAGTGTTTAGGCCGCCTAAAGGCCTCCGTCATGGCTTAACGACTTAAAAGCCGGGACCGAAAATTTAACGTGCCCTCCGAAGCACGGAAGCGCTCAGCTCGTAATGGCACTTGCGGTCACCCATCCAAATTGTGATCGCGCCCAACGCTGCTTAACTTCAACGATCAATCAAGAACGTCTAAGCAAGCTACGCCACGAGCGCTTCAATTCAATTCGTAGGTACTATGACTGTTTGATTTGGCTTGTTTTAAAACCATTTTAAAGCGATTTGTTTTCAACTAGGCCGTGCATCGATTATGATGGCGTCTTCAATTACTTATTTAAATGCACGTCCGACTTTTGGCCAACAACACAGTTCTTAAGTAGCCCACAGAAGGGCGTGGTTTTAGTCGTAGCGGGATCATAAGTGGAGCGGGCTTATAAGCGGAGCGGGCTCATAAGTGAAGCGGATTTGAGTAGTAAGTATTATTTGCAATCACTGAGTAGGTAAGTACGGATTTTGATAATTGACACTTTTATTCCCGGACATTATCTATATATATTTTAAATTTCAGCGAAATCGGTTCAGTGGATGTCGAGTTATAAAGGAACAATCCAGCAATCCAAACTTTCGCATTATAATATTAGTGTGATTTTCTTCAGGGAAGTCAGGGCGTGCATCTAGTATTGCAAAAATATTTATTATGCAGCTAAGCTAAAGCTAGATTAGTACATGAATTCAACTTTTCAATACATTTTCAATCTTGAATACTCCGTGTAACTAATATCTTAATCCCGTTTCATTTTTGTACCAATTTGATTATAAAATGAACGTGTAGGTACCTTTGCAAAATGCAAATATTATTGAAAGCTTTCGTTCAGAAATTATAAGTGCACGTCAAAGAGACTAATAAATTCAATTTGGTTCAGTTATTCGTTTCAGTGAGAGCTTTGGACAAACTGACGCTGGAAAAGGATTAGTTTGTAGGTAAGCGCTTGTCCTTGCTAAGACAAATCAGTAAAACCAGGAAAAGAATGCGTTTCGGAAAACATCGGAAACAATCGTATAAAATTACAAAACGATTAAATAAAAGTAACTTGGAAATGAAAATCCGTACCCATATTATAAATGTGAAAGTGTGTTTATTTGTTTGTTCATTTGTTCTGCTTTCTCGTCAAAACGGGGAGAGGGATTGACGCGATTTTTTTGTGTGGAGATAGTTGGAAAGCTGGAGAGTAACATAGGCTACTTTTTATCTGGGTAACACGCGAGCGAAGCCACGGGCAGCAGCTAGTTACTAATAATTTCAACTTTAGGTACCTACCGGTCTCTCCGGTCTACTACTCAAAATAGTTAATTAATGACATAAAAAATGTGAAACATTAGGTACATTTATAACATAATCGTTTGCTTTATATTAGCTAATTTCCATTTCTTTTTGACATGAATGTGGCAAAGAAAGAAACGCTCTTCGCTTCGCTTAATTGACAGTTGGTTAAATGGGTTGAGTGATTGTACAACTAATTAAACAGCGTCAAGTTTTACAAATAGGCTTTCTTGACTGTTCAGTAAATGGACGGATACCTACATCATTTGAAGCGTTCGGGGTGTAGCTTCCCAGCTTGCAACTTCGCAGACGTTCATGATATATCGTTGAAGTTAAGCAACGATCTGAGCGGTCACAATTTGAATGGGTGATCGCAAGTGGCATTAAACATAGCAAAACATGGATCACATTGACATTGTATTAGGTAAGCACGGGAATTACTCATGCACGTAAAAATATCGTCGATTTAGATTGAGACGCGACCGCGAGGAGTAGGTAACCTTGCCACAACTCCCTCCTTACCCAGATAAAGATTCTCCGGATGAATCGAAACATTGTCGGTATCTGAATCGACGATATTTTTAAGTGAGTAGGTAATTCCCCTCATTGTCAAGTACAACTCACGAAGGTTTTGAAAGTGAAATGGATCACATTGTAGTCTATTATAAAATAAGTAACTACTTAAATTATTATTATTAATTACAAAATGTGGGAATGTACCAAATCTGTTTGGACATACCTGACTACCCCCTTAGACATCTTCAAAGGTTCTAAAACTGCCTAAAGATTTGAAAGAATATGTCTACCGCACCTTGGGAATACAGCCTTGATTAAATTTTTTAACTTTACATTTTTTTATTTTTCTGAAACCGCTGTCACTCCGGCCATACTCCTTGGCGTAGCGCCAAAGCAGAAAAACTCCCATAGTTTATGTTCTAGCAATCTTTCGTCGCTGGCAACACAGATATGTATTACTCTTTTATTATTGTATGTTATGACTAAATCCGAATGGGATAGTTCCTTCCGATCTGGAAGTCGTAGGATCGAATCCCGGATTTGCATCAATAGATTTTTTGTCCATCATCCTAATCACCCTTATATTATAAATGCGAAAGTTTGGATGTTTGGATGGATGTATATTTGTTCCTCTATAACTCGACAACCACTGAACCGATTTAGCTGAAATTTGAAATATAGATAGATAGGTAATGACTGGGAATGGACCTAGGCTACTTTTTATCCGGGTACCACGCGAGCGAAGCCGCGGGTGGAAGCTAGTTGGGAATATCTAAGGAGCTACAAGCATCCCGTTGTATGTATTTGGTTTCCAGCCCCTCGATTTTATCATCAAACTTTTTCTCAACCAAAACAAAACGTCAACTATTTCGATTTGTTTCATAATCTACTAATTACTATGAGGTTAGGTTACTGTTGTGATGACGTTATCAAATTACCGATGAGGTTTTGCAAATTACTGTCATTTTGTAGAACGAAATAAAACGCAGCGGTAATGATACCGGAATGGTTGACGTTTTAAATTGGAACAATTGGCGCCCGACGTAAAAATCTATACCAAAATGAAGCGGAAGAGTTTGTTTTATTGATTGTTTTTTGTTTGTTTGAACGCGCTAATCTCAGGAACTACCAGTCGGATTTGAAAAATTCTTTCTGCATTTGATAGCTTCATTCTTGAGGAAGGTTATAGGCTACTTTTCATCATCATAATCATCACCATTTACCATTACTACGCGGGTAACGCCGAGGGCTCAGCTAGTCATACTAAAGATGTAAAGGCCTAAGTTTTTAAGTTATGCGGTGGAATACTCTCGAAGGAAATTGAACTCAGTAACCAAATGTTTTGGTAAGGCCGCGTCTCGATCAGGCGAACAATGAGCGGCTAAAGCCTGGGATACACTAGGGGACATGTTGCGGAACATGTCCCTCAACAACTACGTCAAGTGTCCCGCGACAATTGTCATGGAACATTTTGCCGAACATTTTGGAGCAAGCAACATGCCCCGCGTCACGTACAATGTTGCGGGGCATGTTGCGGGAGAATATGCAACGTTGCAGCGTCACGTAAATAAAGACGCGATTCCACCAGGCAACATTTGGCGCGTGACATGTTGCACAACATGTTGGAGGTTAGCGTGGAACTTTTGTTTAACAACGTTGTCTGTCTACGCATATTACTATGTCATGTTGTCCAGCTGGCAACGTCGCGCGCTGTTGTGCAACGTTGCCGTACATGTTGAGCGTCACGTGTTGCGCGTCTATAGATTTATACGTCGGGCGCCAACTGTTCCAATTTACAACGTCAATTATTCCGGTATCATTACCGCTGCGTTTTGTTTTGTTCTCCAAAATGACAGTAATTTGCAAAACCTCATTGGTAATTTGAAAACGTCATCCCAACAGAGTAACCTAACCTCATTGGTCATTAGTAGATTATGAAAAAAATAACGAAATATTTAAAGTTTTGCTTTGGTTGAGAAAAAGTTTTCACTAGACTCTGCCTACAGCGGCGTCAGCTGACAGTCAGCTGCTCATTGTTCGCCTAATCGGGACGCGCCTGGAGTTATTTTACTTGGTAAATTACTTCTAGAAAGTTACCGGTTTCGATTCTTCATTATCATAGATTTATAATTTGCTCGTGGCTTAGCTTAGTCATCGAAAATCGGTGCTCATTCTATAAAGATCTTCATGATTTTTAGGCTGACGTCATAGTGTTCGCTGGCTGAGTTGGTTACAGCACTCCTTTAGGAGGATCAGTTTGATCAATGCGGGTTCGAATCCTGTCGGCATCGAACATTTTGAAAATAATTTCCATGATGATAACGTCTTGTTCTTCTTTTCGTGTTGATGCTTCAATTCGACTTTTTTTAAAATCATATTCACTATCGGTTTATCACACTAATAATATTATAAATGCGAAAGTTTGGATGTTTGGATGGATGTATGTTTGTTCCTCTATAACTCGACAACCACTGAACCGATTTGGCTGAAATTAAAAATATAGATAGATAATGACCGGGAATAGGACATAACTAGGCTACTTTTTATAATATAAGTATATTTATGATGGTACTTACGATATCTCCCCAAATGCCGCGAATGCATCTCGTAGACTCTGTGTCTCGATCTCAGGACTCAAATCTCCGACGAAAATGTGATAGTGTTCTGAAACAAGCAAACGAACAACTTTACAAGCGTTCTAGATCGCGCAAGCGAGATTTTTCGGCTTGCTGCATTTATGTAGGTACTTATACCAAAAACTGACATCATTTAATTATGATAATTGAGTGTTGAAAGAATAATTTAATATTCTCATTATTCATTGTGTTTAAAATATACAAAATAATAATGTCGACAGTCTTCACTCTCTATACATTTTTAAATACAAATACAAAATTATTTAAGTAAGTAAGTACTTAGGTACTTACTTATTTAAATTATTCATTCAACATTCAACTTAACCCAACAAAAAAATATTCTTCTGTAAAACCTTCTTTCGCTTCGACCGAATCACGTAACGAAAATCCGATACGAAATCTCAGGAAAATCAATTCAATTCATAAACGAAGTAAATTATCACAAATAAGACCTAAATCTAGCTCAGCCTAGACCCAGGCAACCCTTCTAAATAAAAAAAACCTCATTAGACATGTCCTATAAACGTTACGGAGTGGAAGTTACGGAAATTCGTTTTCCGTAAAATTTTTAAAAATTAAATGTTATTGTTTCAATACAATTCTTGTTGAAGAATAATAATAATTGATGAATCCTATCCTACTATCCTATTGTCATACTAATATTATAAATGTGAAAGTTTGGATGTCTGGATTGATGGATGGATGTATGTTTGTTCCTCTATAACTCGACAATCGCTGAACCGATTTGCTTGAAATTCAAAATACTTATAGATAGATAATGACCGGAAATAGGACTAGGTTACTTTTTATCCCGAAAAATTGCACGGTTCCCGTGTGATATCTATTCGTCCGCTAGTAGAAAATGTTAAAGTTTGTGAGGATGTCTGGATGTTTGTTTATTACTCTTTCACGCAAAAACTACTGAACGGATCTGAATGAAATTTGGAATATATACAGGTTATGACCTGGAATTATACATAGGCATAATGCATAATATATGGAATAATCTATAGGCTACTTTTTATCCTGGTAGGTACTACGGAAGCGAAGCAGCGGGTGGAAGCTAGTAATTGTCTAATTCATAAAATAGTTATGTATGTTTTATAAACATACACATACAACATAAAGTAATGAAGTATGGAAGATTGGTTGCAGTAAGCAAATGCCATGTAGGTATTTAATTCAATGGGGAAATAAAAAAATATGTTATAATTAATATTATTCTCGTATCTACCTTTATGATAATAATTATTCCTATTTGCTTTCTCAAGGCTTTGCTCAATTATGCCTTATGCCCTTAATGCTTATATTATACACCTTAATGCTTATGCTATTGTGAGTTTTAATAATTTAATTTCTTACTAATTTTTACTATCAGTTTTGAAACGGCTTAAGAGCTAAGAGCTAAGTGATTCTACTCCTGTTCTTTCGCGACCAACACCGTGAAGAATCAGGGCAACAAACACGGTATGGGGCCTACCTAGCTTTCTTTTCGGTGACCCATCCGCTTAAATCTAAATAAGTAGTCAAGCTCCAGTGGAGAGCCAGTCGAACAATGTGAGTCTCGTCAAAGTCGTCAAAAGAAAAAAGAGGATTAACATTAAAAAATAATAAAAAAAATCAACCTAAAAAAAATCAACCTAAAAAAAACTGAAAACTTTAATTTCCAGTCAAAATCGGAACATCCGCAACAACACCACATCACTATCGTGCGAGCGAGACTGCACAGGCACTTAGCGCGTGCGAGCGAGACGGCAACAGTATGTATCGCTCGTCCAATTTCCTCGGATCGTAGACATTGATTGCATTATGGATTCAGTTACCGGTTGTAGGGTTGTCGAAGTGTTAAGGCTAACCCGAGCTAGAATTAGCACATCGATGAGTGCAACTTCAAATATTTGTCTTAACACCGTTAAAACTAGTAGTTCGCCCCGAACTGAGATCTCGCGCACCGTTGTGTTGATAGCCTAGATTTGGACTTGTTTCTGACTACCCCTATACCTACGTTAAGTGCTCCTTCTAGTGTTTACCACACAATGATATCTAATGCGCTACCTCAGTATGGTAAAGATTATAGGCATGCATGCAATACATTAAGTCGTGTCGTGTTTATATTCAATAGTTGACCCCGCGAACTTCGTACCGCGCCTCAGGGAAGGCCTCTTAGTTCGAGAAATTATTAAAATAGCAGTTACATACAAAATGTATGAGAAAATCAATTTCCTCCCCCTCCCTCCCCTCCCTTCCCCCCTCCCCACCCCCTCCCCTCCCCCTCGTCTCCCCCTCACCTCCCCCTCCCCTCCCCCTCCCCGTCTCTCTCCCTCCCCTCCCCTCCCCCCTCTCCCTGCCCCTCCCCTTCCCCACCCCCTCCCCCACCCCCTCCCCCTCCCCCTACCCCTCCCCGTCCCCCTCCGTATCCCTCTATAATTTTGGTACATGCCCAGCCCACTATTTTCAGGAGTTAGCATTTGCATACGTGACAGGTTGCAAGCCCATCGCCGCTATTAGAACGTTAACTGGTTTCCTCACGATGTTTTCTTTCACCGTTTAGAGCTCGTGTTAATGCGCATTTAAATTTTTCTAATCGAAAAATCCATTGATGAGAACGGCCAGGGTTCGAACTTACGACCTATGAATCGAAAGTCGAGCACTCTTCCACTCGGCCAACACGGCTTTTATTTTCAATCTCAAGAAAAAATATCAAGAAGCAACTAAAATCATTGCAAACCAAACCACAACGATGCCACACTCTTTGTCTGATAACCAGACCTACGAATACATCGAAACTCTATGAAACGGGAGCTCTTTCCATACATCCGTTAATTGGTTTTCCTCATTTTTATTTTTGACTGTATTTCAAAAACTATAGAACCTAGAAGAAAACTAAAAACCATTTTGGAATGTATAAATTGAGTACTTTCATATGACACCCCACTCAATATATTTGGGTACTTTTGAAAAAAAATTACCCCCTTGGGAACCCCATATCTTTACAACCCCTTCATCGATTACGCTCATACGCTCCACAGCAAATTTCCATAGCACAACCTATTGACCTATCAAGTTTCATACAGATTGGATAAGCGGTTCGATAGTTATGCGAGAACATAAAAATGAAACATACAAATATACAAACATACAAACATACAAACATACAAACATACAAAGCAAAATCGCCTAACTTGCCACTAAGATCTTCGCTCGCTTCGCTCGCTCGATCGATAAAGATGAATTTAGAATGCGTTCGGCCGTGGCGCTTACGACAGCTGCTCGCTCCGAAACACGACAAAAATGCAGTTTTTTGGAGATATCTCATCACTATAATAACCAATCGAAAAAGTAATCGGGCATTATGTCAATTATTAAATGACATATCCAATGGTGCAATCCAAAAACATAAATAACATCAACTTTAGAAGAAGATTAAGGTTTATCTTATTTTTAGTGGTTATTTCGTTGATTTACGATCAAGCAAATATGGCGTTAAATAAAAATACTAAACGGGGAATTAGAAGATAAAATGTTTAAGATAGGTGTTGGATTTTCAGTTACTTTCCACTAACTTTATTTATCGAGGGTACAGGTAACAAACATTCAACAAACACACACGGAATTTCGCCTTTATTATTAGTAGGATTTTCAACTAAAAATATACTTACCCCCTTAATTATGAAAGATATTTAAAGTTGAACACTGGTTAAACAACGTCCTGTCTCTATTCGTCACTATCCACAAATAAAGACAGAGCGTTGTTTAACCAGTGTTCAACTTTAAACATCTTTCATAAGATCTATAATAGTTTAGCGACAGCCCTAACACAGCTATGAAGCGACAAGCGAGCTTTTAGGTTCAAATTAAATTTCGTTCTGTATGCCTATGACGGCTTTCCACCCGTCATGGATTTGCTTAAATACAGTCATTGGTGCAGAAGTAGGTGAACAACTCTGTTCATAAAGTTATGTTATCAAACGTTCGGTTTGTTCATGAATTTATCACATTACAATTCTGTTCATTAAGTTGTGAACGATTGGTTTATTCATGAATTATTTAACGGATTTCAGGAACAAAAATTTTTTTTTAAATCACTTAAGTAAGTATTTCTTTTCGCTAAGTGAAAATGGGAGGTACAAAAAAGTTCAGTTTATTTATAGATATATGACATAACGGGTACATTTAATTTAATTTTGCTTGTACGAATGCCATATTAAAATATTAAAAATTGATATTGTAAGTACGAATGTTTATAATTATGTTATTTTGTTTTCACTCAACTCCTTGGAATACGTTGAATAAAAAATTCAAATACACAATTTTTTATCAATTACTTACTTGCAATAATAATTTGTGTTTATCTAACTTAAACTAGTGATAGTACCTACCTACCTTTTATTAACTCAACCCTTATAATAGGTTTTGAAACACTATAAAATATCCAATCCATTTTACGCACAAAGTTATTTTGACCAAATAAATAGGATTCGTTTGACCAACCGACATGTTCAATTGCTCAGCTACATCTGGTAGGTACACACTAATACGTGTATAGTTACTTTTGAGCGACAGAAATGCTCAGCTACATCTGAATCTTAACCCAGTAATAATTTTGCGGGTCTCACACATTTGGTTCATAGAAATTGCAAATTAAGCGTAAATTATGAATGAAGTTATGAAAACGGGTCTATTGATTTAACAGTACCTACAAATAAAGACTTATTTTGAAATGTTAACTTCACACTCTTGGTTTTAGAAATTCATAATTATTTTAGAAAACTTGCCCCCTTACTTATGAAAGATGTTTAAAGTTGAACACTGGTTAAACAACGTCCTGTCTCTGTTTGTCATTATCCACAAATAAAGACAGGACGTTGTTTAACCAGTGTTCAACTTTAAACATCTTTCATAAGTAAGACCCTTGATGTTTAATTTCATGTTCAATTTGCTATTGTCTAGGATTCGAACCCACGATCTTCGGATCGAAAGTCGATGCACATGCAAAAAATTGTCCTTAAATATTTACAAACAAAACTATTTTTTTTATGTTGTAATCTGGTAATCAGATTAATAATGTTGTAATCTGGTGACGGTAGTTTTTAGGCCGCCTAAAGGCCTCCGTCATGGCTTGATGACGAAGTCGGGACCGACAATTTAACGTGCTCTCCGAAGCACGGAAGCGCTCAGCTGTTAATGGCTTGCGGTCACCCATCCAAATTGTGACCGAGCACAACGCTGCTTAACTTCAACGATCAATCAAGAAAGTCTAAGCAAGCTACGCCACGAGCGCTTAAAGTTACAAGTGGCTAAATTAAAAATTTCAAAAACCGAATTCAATGTTTTATGCAATATTCCGCACTCTCAAGGTGCATTTCTGTTCATAACTCCGAAGATCCTCGACAGATCCTCACAATATTTTTGTGACACCAAACGGAAAGTATACCCTTTCAAATAAAAAATAACTTTTCTAATAGGTCCAGGCGTCTTCGAGCAATCGGTGAAATAAAAAATGCACAATAAAAAGATTCCGACGAATTGAGAACCTCCTTTTTTTTGAAGTCGGTTAAAAATTTTACAATCAAAACTATTATTAGATTAGATTAGAAAACACTTTATTGTAAACACAAAAGAAAATACATTACAGATAAAAAATAAAATAACAAGTACAATGGGAGGCCTTATCGCTCAAAGCGATCTCTTCCAGGCAACCTTTGGATGGACTAGAATATAGGAAATAGAGAAATGGCGGCGTACAAAAGGACAAATCAACATAAACATAAAATTGTTGTTGATGAATGTATTTTTGAGTTTATTTATTTGTATGGAAAATCAAGTCATGTTGATATTAGCATATTAACTGATCCATTAGTAAATTAGACAATGATTTGAAAGGTTGATTGTATGACATGATACATTTATAAAATAGGCTAATTTAAATACTGCTGTATGAGTGGGTGGTACCTCGACTTTCGATCCGAAGGTCGTGGGTTCGAACCCGGGCGTGCATCAATGGGTTTTATCATTTCGGAAAATGCTTCTGACACGAGCTCATAACGGTGAAGGAAAACATCGTGAGGAAAGTTAGCTTGTATTAGCGTCGATGGGCTTGCAACCTGTCACGTATGGAATGAGATCTAATCCTAGTAAACCTAAACACTAAGACACCTTCAGGCGTCCTTAGGCCGCACTCAAATACCCACTTTTAAACAATAATTAAAACAGAGGCCTTAAGGGCTCGGCGAACGTATCTACTTACCTAGGAACGTAATACCAAAATAATTTAAAATTTGAGCATATTTTTATCACTTTACGTTATTATTTGGATAAAGGCAGTATTTATCTAGGTTCCTGTACCATCTATCTAGGTGCCATTATACAATTTCGCACTCGACAAAATCAGCGCTCGGAGGGACAAAAGTTGCTAAATTCTAACACCCAATGAACAGCGCTCCGTTTCTTAGACTAAACGGTTTTGGTAATTTTCATGTGATTGATTTATTTGAGATAGTAAAAATACTTTTTGGGTAGGTACTTAGGTAGGTACCTATAGGTATAACACAAAACAAAGTCGGGTTAGTTACACTTTGAATACAAATAATTACAAAAAAATAAATGTTTGTTTTTTTGTCCCATAAACCATATTGTGCTGATCTGATGGAGTCAGGAGCTTTTCAACAGAACTCTTCAGTAAATAGTCCGATTGAGTTGAAACTTGGATCTCAGCATGTCAGTCAAGTTCCGACTACAATGAAATAATATGGTGACAGCTAGCTCATCTGATGATGGAGTCAGGACCTGTTCCATGGAACTTTTTAATGATATGGGTATCAAATGACAGGGCTTGATGAGCGCAACACAATGCTGATCTGATGATGGAGCCAGGACCTGCTCCATGGAACTTTTTAATGATATGGGTATCAAATGAAAGGGTTTGATGAGCGAAACACAATGCTGATCTGATGATGGAGTCAGGACCTGCTCCATGGAACATTTTAATAATATGGGTATCAAATGAAAGGGTTTGATGAGCGCAACACAATGCTGATCTGATGATGGAGTCAGGACCTGTTCCATGGAACTTTTTAATAATATGGGTATCAAATGAAAGGGCTTGATGAGCGCAACACAATGCTGATCTGATGATGGAGTCAGGACCTGTTCCATGGAACTTTTTAATGATATGGGTATCAAATGAAAGGGTTTGATGAGCGAAACACAATTCTGATCTGATGATGGAGTCAGGACCTGCTCCATCGAACTTTATAATGATATGGGTATCAAATGAAAGAGCTTGATGAGCGCAACACAATGCTGATCTGATGATGGAGTCAGGACCTGTTCCATGGAACTTTTTAATGATATGGGTATCAAATGAAAGGGTTTGATGAGCGAAACACAATTCTGATCTGATGATGGAGTCAGGACCTGCTCCATCGAACTTTATAATGATATGGGTATCAAATGAAAGAGCTTGATGAGCGCAACACAATGCTGATCTGATGATGGAGTCAGGACCTGTTCCATGGAACTTTTTAATGATATGGGTATCAAATGAAAGGGCTTGATGAGCGCAACACAATGCTGATCTGATGATGGAGTTAGGACCTGTTCCCTGGAACTTTTTAATGATATGGGTATCAAATGACAGAGCTTGATGAGCGCAACACAATGCTGATCTGATGATGGAGTCAGGACCTGTTCCCTGGAACTTTTTAATGATATGGGTATCAAATGAAAAAGCTTGATGAGCGCAACACAATGCTGATCTGATGATGGAGTCAGGACCTGTTCCATGGAACTTTTTAATGATATGGGTATCAAATGAAAGGGTTTGATGAGCGAAACACAATGCTGATCTGATGATGGAGTCAGGACCTGCTCCATGGAACTTTTTAATAATATGGGTATCAAATGAAAGGGCTTGATGAGCGCAACACAATGCTGATCTGATGATGGAGTCAGGACCTGTTCCATGGAACTTTTTAATGATATGGGTATCAAATTAAAGGGCTTGACGAGCGCAACACAATGCTGATCTGATGATGGAGTCAGGACCTGTTCCCTAGAACTTTTTAATGATATGGGTATCAAATGAAAGGGCTTGATGACCGAAACACAATGCTGATCTGATGATGGAGTCAGGACCTGTTCCATCGAACTTTATAATGATATGGGTATCAAATGAAAGAGCTTGATGAACGCAACACAATGCTGATCTGATGATGGAGTCAGGACCTGTTCCATGGAACTTTTTAATGATATGGGTATCAAATGAAAGGGTTTGATGAGCGAAACACAATTCTGATCTGATGATGGAGTCAGGACCTGCTCCATGGAACTTTTTAATAATATGGGTATCAAATGAAAGGGCTTGATGAGCGCAACACAATGCTGATCTGATGATGGAGTCAGGACCTGTTCCATGGAACTTTTTAATGATATGGGTATCAAATGAAAGGGTTTGATGAGCGAAACACAATTCTGATCTGATGATGGAGTCAGGACCTGCTTCATGGAACTTTTTAATGATATGGGTATCAAATGAAAGGACTTGATGAGCGCAATACAATGCTGATCTAATGATGGAGTCAGGACCTGCTCCATGGAACTTTTTAATAATATGGGTATCAAATGAAAGGGCTTGATGAGCGCAACACAATGCTGATCTGATGATGGAGTCAGGACCTGTTCCATGGAACTTTCTAATGATATGGGTATCAAATGAAAGGGTTTGATGAGCGAAACACAATTCTGATCTGATGATGGAGTCAGGACCTGCTTCATGGAACTTTATAATGATATGGGTATCAAATGAAAGGGTTTTATGCGCGAAACACAAAGCTGGGTTAGGATTTACTTTTGACTTCGATTTTTGATGTTTGATTTTTCATTTTTAATCTTGATTTTAATTTTAAAATCAAAATCAAGAAATAAAAATCAAAATAAAAATCCGAGATCCGAGAATCGAGAAATGAGAAACAAGAATCAAGAATCACAAATCAAAAATTAAAAATTGAAAATCAAGAATTAAGAATCCGAGATACAAGATCCGAGAATCGATAATCGAAAATTGAAAATCAAGAATCAAAATCAAGAATCAAGAACCCGATATCCAAGATCCGATAATCAAGAATTGAGACTCGAAAATCGAAAATCAAGAATCCGAGATCCGAGAATAGAGAAACTAAAATTGAAAATCAAGAATCAAGAATCAAAGTGAAAGTCAAAATCAAGAATCAAAGTCAAAGTAAACCCCGACCCAGCTTTGTGTTTCGCTCATCAAGCCCTTTCATTTGATACCCATATCATTGTAAAGTTCCAGGGAACAGGTCCTGACTCCATCATCAGATCAGCATTGTGTTTTGTTCATCAAGCCCTTTCATTTGATGCCCATATTATCATTAAAAGTTCCATGGAACAGGTCATAACTCCATCATCAGATCAGCATTATGTTTTGCTCATCAAGCCCTTTCATTTGATACCCATATGATTAAAAAGTTCCATGAACCAGGTCCTGACTCCATCATCAGATCAGCATTGTGTTTCGCTCATCAAACCCTTTCATTTAATACCCATATCATTAAAAAATTCCATGGAACAGGTCCTGACTCCATTATCAGATCAGCATTGTGTTGCGCTCATCAAGCCCTTTAATTTGATACCCATATCATTAAAGAGTTCCATGGAACAGGTCCTGACTCCATCATCAGATCAGCATTGTGTTGCGCTCATCAAACCCTTTCATTTGATACCCATATTATTAAAATGTTCCATGGAGCAGGTCCTGACTCCATCATCAGATCAGCATTGTGTTTCGCTCATCAAACCCTTTCATTTGATACCCATATCATTAAAAAGTTCCATGGAACAGGTCCTGACTCCATCATCAGATCAGCATTGTGTTGCGCTCATCAAGCTCTTTCATTTGATACCCATATCATTATAAAGTTCGATGGAACAGGTCCTGACTCCATCATCAGATCAGCATTGTGTTTCGGTCATCAAGCCCTTTCATTTGATACCCATATTATTAAAAAGTTCCATGGAGCAGGTCCTGACTCCATCATCAGATCAGAATTGTGTTTCGCTCATCAAACCCTTTCATTTGATACCCATATCATTAAAAAGTTCCATGGAACAGGTCCTGACTCCATCATCAGATCAGCATTGTGTTGCGCTCATCAAGCCCTTTCATTTGATACCCATATTATTAAAAAGTTCCATGGAGCAGGTCCTGACTCCATCATCAGATCAGAATTGTGTTTCGCTCATCAAACCCTTTCATTTGATACCCATATCATTAAAAAGTTCCATGGAACAGGTCCTGACTCCATCATCAGATCAGCATTGTGTTGCGTTCATCAAGCTCTTTCATTGATACCCATATCATTATAAAGTTCGATGGAACAGGTCCTGACTCCATCATCAGATCAGCATTGTGTTTCGGTCATCAAGCCCTTTCATTAGATACCCATATCATTAAAAAGTTCTAGGGAACAGGTCCTGACTCCATCATCAGATCAGCATTGTGTTGCGCTCGTCAAGCCCTTTAATTTGATACCCATATCATTAAAAAGTTCCATGGAACAGGTCCTGACTCCATCATCAGATCAGCATTGTGTTGCGCTCATCAAGCCCTTTCATTTGATACCCATATTATTAAAAAGTTCCATGGAGCAGGTCCTGACTCCATCATCAGATCAGCATTGTGTTTCGCTCATCAAACCCTTTCATTTGATACCCATATCATTAAAAAGTTCCATGGAACAGGTCCTGACTCCATCATCAGATCAGCATTGTGTTGCGCTCATCAAGCTCTTTCATTTGATACCCATATCATTAAAAAGTTCCAGGGAACAGGTCCTGACTCCATCATCAGATCAGCATTGTGTTGCGCTCATCAAGCTCTGTCATTTGATACCCATATCATTAAAAAGTTCCAGGGAACAGGTCCTGACTCCATCATCAGATCAGCATTGTGTTGCGCTCATCAAGCCCTTTCATTTGATACCCATATCATCATAAAATTCCATGGAACAGGTCCTGACTCCATCATCAGATCAGCTCGCTGTCACCCTATTATTACATTATTAGTTACACAACAATTCAGATCATTATTCTGCTTTAACGGCCTTTTTAGCCCCGCAGAAAATATTTAAAAATAGGTAATTAATAACTTAGCAACCAATGTATCAAACGCTCCTATTTCGCTATATTCTTCGTAGCCGGCGACGTGCTTTGCGAGTCGACTCAGTGCGAGCTCCGGGATGCAAAGCGATACGTCCACCCCCTAGAAGCGCTCGGCGCGGTCTGCTTGCGTCGAGTAGATAGGGTAGTAGATACGACGCGTTTTAGGTTGTTTTAAAAGATTTTTCATTGCCAATTTTTTAATCTTTTTGCATTTTTTTTTTCAGAAAAGGATTGATTTTGAACTCAAGTTTATTTCTGTTTTGTTAATTTTACGAACAAGAGTTCTAAGTCAGTTCTAAGTAGCCAAAATCAAAAGCAATTCTTTGGCCGTTTTCTCGAAATTTGGACTAAGTTAAAGATTTTTTTACTCAAAAACTAAATAAAGGTAGTAAAAAGTGATCCATTTAATAGTTTGGTTGACTATCACAGCAAAACATCGTAATTTTTTTATACCATTTGGACGTCAAAATGATTCGTAAATATGGTGATTTCTAAACCTCTTACAGCAAAAATTCACAAAACAGTCGCCGGTTTGAGGTCGATTAATCAAAAAGAAATAATAAAAATACAAAAGTAGCTCATTTAATAGTACAAAATTGAAATGATATTTCATGCTGTGCCATAATTTTTTTATAAATACAGTGTTTTCATTGAAAAATCCTGCCCCAAAACATCACGTAAATCAGAAAATTTTGTCTAATGCCTCTTAAACTTTTGTTTCAAAAAACTTACTATAGAACAAATTAAAAGAAAATGCCATTTTTGGTGTACCTACAAAGATTTCAATTCAATTGGCTTACATTTCTTTTTAGGTAAGTTTTTCGGAACAAAAGTTTAACAGGAACCTAGATAAATACCTACTCTCCTAATCTAACAACAGAAACTGATATAAATATGCTTAAATTTTAAATGATTTCGGTATTACGTTTTTATGGAAATTCGCCGGTCGCAGGCCTCTTAAGCGGCCTAAATACCCACATTCCAACACAATAAACAAAACTCCGAGGTCTCAAGCGGCCTAAGACCCCATCATTAACCCAAATACACCCCTTTCGAAAGCCACTAATCCGCGAGCACCCTGTATAACAGTGATCTCATTTGCCGCTAATTTATGCAACTGGGACACCCTGTGTCGTGATGATACATAATGCATTTGACTACGTTAAGGTAGGTTAAACTTAACTAGAGCTTATTTTAACTAGTACTTACCTAAAATAATAAATAATAGTGTATGAAAAATGTGATGAGAGTGAATGAGGCGAAAGCGGTGTGTCAGGATCGGAGCAAGTGGAAAATCGTTGTCTCTGTCTACCCCTGTGGGAAAGAGGCGTGCTTTTTGTATGTATGTATAGATTATTTAGGTATTTTTGATATTATTCTACTCTCTATTATAAACTTTGAAATATTATAATTGCTAGGCTCCAACGGAAATGCTGAGGTGGACGCCTTTCTGTGACAAGACAATGTAGAGTGTGGATGGATAATGCCGGGAAAAGCACATTTCGGAAAACGACATCCTATTGAGGTGTCCAGGCGTCTTCGAGTAATCGGTGAACATAGGTACATAAAAAAAATGCACAAAAAAAGTTTACTTACTTTGGGGCTAGCCAGATGATACTGTGTGAAATGTCCAGCATTATTTATTTCTTTTTTATTTTATCTTTAGTACCTACAACTCACAATAAAAGCTCAAACATGCGTAATTATAAATAACCTAGCAGAATAAACACATAAATGTCCCTACTTCCCCTCCCCCCCCGTACATTACACCCCCTCCCACCCTAATTATAAAATTTTACGAAATCACGCGACCAGTTAACATATTACTCGGTACCACGGAAGTGGGTTAATTTTTAGGGTTCAATGAAGCATAGGTAATACTAGTGGCCCGTGAGCTTTAGACCTCGCGAGTCTTTGCAAAGCTTAAAACAGACTATATGTTCACAATTATCTAGTTATGTGATGAGAAGGAGGTCCCAGGTATTCCATCAATCCCTACCTAGTAGTTAAAAGGCCGATTACACTGCACTGGAAGAAACCTAAAAGTGAGCAATTTTTGCATTTTGAGGAGCTTTACTGCTTATCATGCTGAAGATCCTCATCAGATCTGCACCAAATTTTTATGAGACTAATTTAAAATTACAACCTTGAAAGGTTGTAACTTTAAATTGGTCAAAAATACGTTTTTAATTGGTTTATAATTGGTTTAAAATACACAAGAAGAATCATGAGAATTGGTTAAGAAATGCGACCTGTAGAGAACATACAGACAGACAGACATCCGGCGGACAAACGAAAGCATTTTTGTCGAAGCGAAGCAGAGACGCTTCGCTTGCTTGGTCAAAAAAGAGGGGTATTTTGGGTTTGTAGTATGTTTATGTGTCCGTCTGTGGCATCATAGCTCCTGAACGGATGGACTTGTTTTGATACGGTTTTGTTTGAAACTGACGTGATCGAGATGGTTTTTAGCTATAATTTATGAAGATCTGTTCAGGCGTTTGAAGAACATCAACTTCTAGTTGATGAAGGGATACTACCGGAGGTTCTTCAATATTTTTTTAGTTTTATTGCTCGTGGTCGTATATTTAGTAACTGGAACAACATATCTTAAAGATAATTATAGCACACTTTGATTCATGAGAATCGTACAGAAGAACTGCGACTATTTACCCGACTGCGCAAAGCAAAGGAAGGGTAATGTGTTTATCAGTCTATGTATGTACATATGTTTGGATGTTTCTATGTGGCATTCTAGAGGCCAAACGCGTGGACCGATTTTGATGATTCTTACGTCAATCGATTCGTCTGAACCTTGGGAGTGTTGTTAAAGGCATGACAGTAATCAAAATTCACCAGTGCCACCACCAGACGCCTTAATGTCAAAATTAAAAAAATCAAAATCGTCACACCATGTCAAGTGGGGTATCGTTGAATAGGTATTTTAAAATCAACTTTATGTTTCTTTTACCATTTTTCATTTTAAGTAATAGTTTAGGAAAAATAACGGTTTAAAGTTGATTAATAATTATTCTCGCTATGGATGTTTCTATGTGGCACTCTAGAGGCCAAACGCGTGGACCGATTTTGATGATTCTAACGTCAATCGATTTGTCTCAACCTTGCGAGTGTCACTAAAGACATGAAAGTAATCAAAATTAACCAGTGTTACAACCAGACGCCATATTGTCAAAATTGAAAAACTCAAAATTGACGAACTATGTCAAGTGGGGTATCGTTGAATAGGTATTTAAAAATCAATGTTAGGTTTCTTTTACTATTTTTCATTTTAAATAATAGCTTAGGAAATATAACGGTTTAAAATTCTGTTTGTGTGTATCTTGGCCGCGCATCACGTCTCGGTCGAACGAAACTACTGGACGGATTTAAATGAAACTTGGTATTATTTGAGTGCATACATACTATACTAGTACGAGGTATAAATAGGATACTTTTGATTACTATACCTACTTACTTACTGAAATTCAAGACGGTTCCCTTGGGAGAGGAAATGAAAATCAAAATGAGTAGGTAGGTATCTGGTTGTAATTCATTAACACATAGTACGATTTTATTGATTCTTTTTACCCGACTGCGCAACGCAAAGGAAGGGTAATTTTGTTAGAAAGTAGGTATGTTATGTACCTACTTTAAAATGTTCTGTAAAAATTTCAAGGTCATCGGTTTTGTAGTTCAGAAGTTACAAACATCGCAACCCTCAGTATTATTTTTTATTTACATTAATTACCAAAAACACAACTAGATGTCGCTGCTAAATCTGAACCAATCCTAGATCGCGCTATCGTTGCGTTTTGAAAAGTTTACCTATTCTATCAATTTTTGAGGGCCATTATCGAAAGTTTTTGATATTATTGGATTGGATTGAATTATTGGCTGATGGGGAATTGGATTGGATGGATTTGATGAATAAAATTGAATAAATAATTAGGGCGATACGAAGTTACTTAGTTTAGTTGGTTTATTAATTTCTTGTTGGGTAGGTAATAGTTAATCAAGGTATTTTAAAATCAACTTTATCATAACTAAAAAGTGTTAAATAAAAAAATATTTTAAAAAAACAAAAACCCGACTGCGTCAAAACTAAAAAGAAAAAAACAAGCCTGCAAAGAATTACTCACAGTCGGGACCCATAACATTGGGAAGATTTGATTGGTAATAAAATGAATGGGTACCGACTGTGAGTAATTCTTTGCAGGCTTGTTTTTTTCTTTTTAGTTTTGACGCAGTCGGGTTTTTGTTTTTTTAAAATATTTTTTTATTTTAACCTAGTTAAAAAAAAAGTAGGAAGTTCTTTCGTCAGAATCTTTTTTTATGTATCCCCGATTACTCAAAGACGCCTGGACCGATTTGAAAAAGATCTATTTTGTTTGAAAGGGTATACTTTCCGATTGGTGCCATAAAAATTTGGTGAGGATCTGTCGAGGATCTTCTGCGTTATAAACAGAAATGCACCTCGAGAGTGCAGAAAATTGCTCAGTTTATAACAAGAAGTCGATTTTTTAAAATTTTTAATTCATCTACTTTGATTTCTACAGAACCCAATATTTCAATATCCGCTCACACTTGCCACACGTCAAGTGAGTCTCTAATACGTAATTAAAAATTGTTTATTCTTCACTCGTAACCTAATTGAGTAGGGTGCTTACACACTGACGCGACACGTGTAGGATTAAGCTATGTGTACACTGGGGTGGAAGCTTTAGTGTAACTTGCTTAGTCTTACTTGATCAGATCAAATGAAATCGATCAAGTTGATCTTCGAAGTTAACCGACAATAATAATATTAAATAATTTTTTATAATAAATATCTGGGTGATCGACCGCATAAGGAAAAAAATACCCGAAAAAAGAACAAACCAAAACGAATAAAACAAAAAAAAAAAAAAACTATCTTTGCCTGAGATTCGAACTCGCAACCTTCGGTTGAAGACTGATTGATACCCTAACCGCTTAGCCACTGAAGTCTGCCTACAACAGCACCCGCAAACTAAATAATATTGATGGACACAAATACACAGCACCATAAATTAAATAGTTTATATTCTAATTGAAAATAATTTAATTAACTTGAGTTCTTAACGGTGAAAGAAAATATCGTAAAGTAACCAACCAGTTATTATTTTAATAACAATTACTTAAATAAAAAATAAAAAATGTAAGTAATAAAAACCCTTGAAGTCGGCCGAGGTTAATCTACGAAGTCGGACGAAGTCATTCGATATCGGCCAACAATGTTGGTCAAAGTCGCTTAACAAAGTCGGCCGAGGTTGGTCAACAAAGTTGGTCGAACTCCGAAGTGTCCGCCGATACAAATCAAGGGATTTGTGTATCGAAATAGGTTTTTAATTCAAAATTCGATCAAGCAAAGCAAGCGAAGAAACAAAAACATAGGAACAAAGAAACATAGATACAGAAACATACAAAGATAGTAAACATTAGCGGCCTTTACACGTAGAGATCGGACCGCGGGAAATAGCACGCGCCATTCCAACCTCCGCTAAAAACCTTACGTGTACCTAGATGCGCGACGCTGACAGTTCAATCTGGCAAAGTTTTTAGCACAGTTTTTGTGACAGTTTTTTGCACGCATCACCGTTCATAATCGTACCACGCGCCAGTCCAAAACTGTGACAATAATTAGCACGACAGTTTTATCCGCGGTTAAATCTGTACAGATTTACCCGCGGTTCGGAACGCAGTCCAGAGCCTTTAGCAGGAGTATGCACAAGTTTACTATTCGATCCGTGACTGTAGTATAGTCTCTCAAATGTATGGGATTCCGGTGCAGCGCCTCCAGTGGTAACTTGACTGAACTAAAATCCCAATACATTTGAGAGACTATACTACAGTCACGGATCGAATAGTAGACTTTGTGCATACTCGTGCTCGAGGCCCAGATGCGTGGTAAAAACTTTACCGTGTAAAGGCCGCTATACAATCAATACAAACAGTCGTATTTGTTAGGTCGATATAGGTTGATATTTATTAAAATGTATGAATGAATGATAAAACTTTTTAAAACAACCTCAGACTAAGTCAACGTACTGGCAAAAGTTTTTAACCGCCATGTTTAAAAATAAATTTCTCAATTCCATAAGCCAACCATTGACGCGAAATACTGTCCTTCGTTTCGAGTGGTTTCGATTAGGTACTCTATCTATATCAAGGTATGGTGTAAAAAGCAATAAAACCTATTAATTTTTCAACGATAACCTGATTTGATCATTACTTTTTATTGTTTGTCGATAGCCTTCTTTATTGACCTATTTTCTGTAAACAAAAAGTAGACAGCCTTTAACACGCAATACTTTTGCGTTTTTTCGCGGCATTGTGGGCAGTGCTTTAAGAAAAACTTTTTCTTTCTTTTTCGAACTTTTATTTTCGGACAGTCAAATGACTTCTTTGAATGAAAACTTTTTGAGCAAAACTTTTTTCATTCATTTAAAATGGCTGACCATTGAATAAGCTTTTAGAGTCGGATTCACCACTGAAGTCCGATGGACGCAGCGCTGCTATCGCAGAACTAGGTTATGTAAATAATTACTAATTGTCCAAATAAGGCTTGAACAATAATAATTATGCTAGTTTGTACGTTCGTTAGCTATACACCAGAACAACTGAACGACCGCGACTAAAAGAGCATAATAAAACTAGTAGTTCGCCCCGAACTGAGATCTCGCGCACCGTAGATGGCTTACATTTGGACTTTCTTCTGACTACCCCTATACTTTCAAGTGCTATTACTGCCCAGTATGCCTATTGTGCTAGCTCGTCATGGTAAAAAATACTGGCATGCATGCCATACTAATGTCGTGTCTAATTTTTCATTCATTTAATATATGAATTCTCGTTGTATTTCAAAAAGTACCTAGGTACCTATACGTCCTAGCATAAAAATAACAACTATTTTGGAATGTACTACTAAAGACCTTTCATTTGACACCCCACTCAATATATTTGTTTAAATTTTTTTTACCCCCTTCGGAACCCAATATCTTGACAACCCCTTTATTGATTAAGCTCATTATGCTCCACCTTAAATTTTCATAGCACAACCTATTGACCTACCAAGTTTAGCTTACCTAACGTAACCTACGTACGTAATTTATTTTCAGGTTCCCGGACAATTATTTTCATTCATTAGCAAGATTTTTTTTTTTTCAAGAAAATAAATCAAGTAGCAACTAAAATCATTGCAAACCAAACCGCAACGATGCCACTCTCTTTCTAAGACCGACCAGTCAATGAGCTACGAAGACATCGAAACTCTATGAAACGGGAGCTCTTGCAGCTCTGGTTTCGTAGTTTTTGTTCTTTGGTCGTATTTCAAAAACTATACATCCTAGACTAAAAATAAAAACCATTTTGGAATGTACAAAACAAGCCCTTTCATATGACACCCCACTCAATATATTTGTGTAACTTTAAAAAAAAAATACCCCCTTGGGAACCTAATATCTTCACAACCCCTTCATCGATTAAGCTCATATGCTCCACCGTAAATTTCCTTACTACAACCTATTGACCTACCAAGTTTCATGCAGATTGGATGAACGGTTCGACAGTTATGCTCGAACAACAATTCGTGAAACATACAAACATACAAACATACAAACATACAAACATACAAAGCAAAATCGCCCAACTTACCACTAAGATCTTCGCTCGCTTCGCTCGCTCGATCGATAAAGTAAATAAAACAATTAGTTCCCGCTCTTTCCGTAGGTCTTGAGTGCTGAATCCTACTCTAAATGAAATTGAACGGAAAAGCGGGAAAATATCATTGAGATAATAACTAGAGAAGAAAGTACAAACCATAGACGTGTCACAAATGAGACGGAACATGGGCGGGGCCTAATGAGAGATTAGACACCGCACAGAAGCGACACAGCTTTTTTACCTACTAATTATTACTCTGCCTTATCTAAACAAATTGACTAGGTCGTGGGTTTGATTCCCACCCAGGACAAACATTTGTGTGACGAATTATATTATTTTATAGGTAGTATTGTAGGTACCTATGTATGCATTTCCAAATAAAAAGTATTCTACCATTTTTTAGCCCCGAATAGCAGAATAACTATTAAATTATCAAAAAATTCACGAAAAAAAAATTATAGGTAGGTACCTACCTACTACTTACAGGAAACTTAGTTTTGAATAAATTAGGTTTGGGTTTGGTTAGTATCTTAAGGTGATGATGATGAAAAATATCCTTTTTAAACTAAGTGAAATAAAAATCTACCATTACAATTTGATAATAAACTTTAGTAGGTACTGATAGACAAACAGACAGACAAACGGCATAGGCTGAGTAGGTATTTTATGAGCTAAACAATAAATCAGTTATATTATACCTAATTGAGTTAAAATAACTAGGTCCATAAATTATGAGTTCACCAACACTTATTACCTACCGTGTCCAATCTGTACAGTTCAATTTTCATATTCTATGATTTTCTAGAAATGGCGGCAAATTTTGACAAAAATTAGTTTTGCTTTGTTTTAGTTGATGTTTTGTTTACTTACCGATGATAAGTTACGCCACTATCCTTTTTTTGTATAGTTGTTGCGTTTTTGCAAGTTTTTAAAATGCAAGACGGCATTTTTGAAAGTCATTTTTATAACTTTTCGTCAACATTCAACACCATAGAGCCAGCGACCGATTGTGATGAACGTGAGCTAGTGAATGAATGAGCTGACGCCGATCGGCTTCAGTTGCATCGTCAAGTATGAGTTCGCCGGTGTCCGTTCTAGTTTACATATTTCTTCAAAGGAAAATATCTGTGTTGTCGATTTAAATGCCAAGTATTTATTGATTTACACTATTATTTCCTAGTTTCCTTTCCGGATATTAACTGGGATTGGAACGTAAAAACGAAAAGAAATTGGATAAAATTCTCATAGGATATCCCGACGATAATGGAACAGAGCATGCTTATTGAAATGGAATGAGGTCATATAGAGACGGGCACAGAATAAATACAGAAGCCTGACTTCGCGAAAACATTTATTTAAATAGCGACTCTTGCAGCGACGCAAAAAAGACATAGACTTCACGGTGTTGGTCGCGAAAGAACAGGAGTAGAATCACCTAGCTCTTAAGACGTTTCAAAGTGGTCATAGCAGTCCTACTGAATAAATTATATTTGAATTTTGAATTTTTAGACATAAACATAGACCCATCATTTAATTTTATTTGCCACTAAGCACACAAAATACATATAGTGAAACGTAAAAATTAAGATAAAAGTTAACAAAAAGGTACAAAACGTAATCAACTTAAAAAATAGGTTGTTTGTGTGCCAGTAGGATAGCAAATGGGCTGCGACTCAGCATTGCTGCCCACTGTTTTAGGCAGAGTACAAAGTGCAATTCGGCTCGCGTTAGCGCTTACTGCCTAGCGAAATATTCACCTAAACAAATCCTCTCTAACGCATAACTCTGTCACTGTCTGGCGCGGAGTGGTGTGGAGGGTTGTCTCATTTTCGCGTGATAGGTATTACGCGTGACGCGTGTAGCGTGCGAGCTGAGCGGCAAGTGTGAACCCTACTTGCCAAGGCCCGCCCGGGTGGGCCCGTCAATGTACTTGCAGCTTTGTACCTATACTGACCTACACTGCGGAGTGCGCCTTCTGTATACGATTCTGTGACTAGGGTTATAGAAGAGTAGCTACTTCGGATAAAATATAGTTTTAACTTTTTGTCGACCTCTGTAGTGCAGTGGGTGAAGGCCTGAAACAGAAGGTTGCGGGTTCGATTCCCGCTTCGAGGCAAATGTTTGTATGATCTGCTATTATTTGTCTTGGGGTGGTTTTTATGTGGGTTTCTAAGCATTAGTAACTATTTACGAAAAAAGTATTTTAGTAAGTACCTAGTAGGCACTGATATTTAAAACAATAGATATGTTTGTAGCGCGCAAAATGTAGACTCGAAAAAACTAGAGTCGTGTTGACCGAGTGGGTGTACCTCGAATTTCGATCCGAAGGTCGTGGGTTCGAATACTGGCATCAATGGATTTTTCGTTTCGAAAAAAATACATGCACATTAACAAGAGCTCTAAACGGTGAAGGAAAACATCGAAAACACCCTTGGCTTAGTCAGCCCCACACGTATTGACCATGTCTTTCCTGTGGATATGGCCGGTTAAGCTGAGAGGATGGTGTAGGTGCTACAAGCCTACTCCATCTCAACAATGTCCCAGGCACTACAGTGTCCCGATAAGTGTAGGCAAAGATTGCCTCCTGACACTTTAAAAACCATCTAGTAAAGATGTAGAGGCCTAAGTAGGTTTTACGTCCAAAAATGAAAAGATTTAGAAAGATTAGAGTAATCTTAAAATGTCGGCTGTCGCATTTAGAGAGCACAGTGGACTGCTTAGCCCTATCTAGATGGACATAATTCTTAAAAAGTTTACAAAAATCTTGCCTACTTTTATTTTTTCCAAGGGATAATAAAGAGTTGGCTGAGAAAGATAATGCCTTGATTTTTGAAAGATAATAAGTACCTTGATTTGGTCTTATGTTCGAACCAAGGTTTCCAAGGTTCCTAAATCCATCAATGGATTTTTTGTTACGGAAAAGTATGCGCATTAACATGAGCTCTAAAATTACTTGTGAGGAAATCAGTTATTTAAATAAATAAATAAAGCTGGACATCACACACAGCATCATGTAGCCCCAAGCTAAGCAGAGTTTATATTATGGGACCCACATAGCTGATATACAAATATGTAGAATATAATTTCTGCAAAATATGTCAAATACGTATTTGGAGTACTGACTACCCTGTTTGATTGACCCTTAGGCATTGAAAGGATTGAAATGAGAAGACATTCTTGTCTGCCGCACTTCGGGGATTCAGCTGTGCTCCTGTTCTTATTACTATATCCTACTAATAATTATAAAAGCGAAAGTCCGTGTGTGTGTGAATGTTTGTTACCATGTATCTCCATAACTACTAAACCGATTTTGATGAAATTTGGAATGTAGATAATTTAGGTTCTAGAATAACAGATAGGCTCATTTTTTATCCCGAAAAAATGTATTGTTCCCGTAGGATAAAAAAATAGTAGTCCACGCGGGTGGCGCCACGCGCGTTCTCTAGTTAAAGATAAAACAAGAAAATTCGGATACTTAAATAATGTTTGAGTTAGTTAGGGTCTTATTAAGTAATTAAAATAATTAGTTTACTAAACAGCTAGAGATTCATGAAAGCAACTGGGTCAGACTTTTGGCAAGAAGTTAAAAATTTATTTAAAAAAAAAGCTACTTTATGGATATAAAATCATTAATTTGAAAATGTATTATTGAAATACTAGCGGACGCTCGCGGCTTCGCCCGCGTGGCCTACTATTTTTATCTCACGGGAACCGTGCATTTTTCCGTGATAAAAAGTAGCCTATATCTTATTCCCGGTCATTATCTATCTATATTTTAAATTTCAGGCAAATCTGTGCAGTGGTTGTCGAGTTATAGAGGACCCATCCGAACTTTCGCATTTATAACATTAGTGTGATAGTGATAGATACACATTTATTACAAAATATTAGTAAGTAGGTATCTAGTAATTTTCTAATTCAACGTAAAAGTAGGAATAAAAGGAAATCGCCGGTCCGGCCCAGTGGGTCGAGAGTGTAAGCCAAGTGGAAATAACGTGTTCTTTAGATTTTAGATTGTTTTCTTTGTTGAGCTAGTTAGGAATTACGTAAGGTCACGTGGTTTTCGTTACTTTGTTCACCAATGAAACAGAGGCGAGAGTTAGCGTATTGTAGAAATAGAATCGATTGATGCTAGGGGGCAGACGATATAATGAGCGTCGTGGGACGAACTTGGTTGGCTGGCGCAGCACAAAAATGTGGAGGTCCAATACCCAGCAGTGGGTAAAGTCAGGCTGCGGATGATGATGATGATGACACATCACAATATACGTAATATTGTATTTTCTTTTCTATTCAGGTCATTCTGATACACAGTGTAAAAAAACCTGTTCGATCAGCAGTTCGATTCAGACCTTATCGTATGGGTGCGCTCTGTCAAGATTTATATTTCATAATATAAAATCTACTGTGTACACACACATGTTAATGTGTGATGTCAAGATGCGCTCTAAAAGTAATAAAACAGTACTAAGTAGGTACCCAAAGAAGTAAAAGGAGACAAGATAAATGAATATATTATACAAGTATCAAATCTTAGATCATGTGATAATGCTTTGATGTTTGTATGTTTGTGTATTTTAACGAGGTAATAGTTTATTTTAATGCCTACTATTACCATTAACTTACAAAAATAATCAAAAATAACATTCATTCTTCCCCATTCAAGTAATCAAAACAATACCTACACAAATGTTTACACAAATACTACCGACCCGTAAAACGATACGCAAACATTCAAATAAAACAATGAATATAATTTACAAAAGAATAAAGTTATAAACCAATAAAACCCCATTCTAATTTTATACGTTGGGGAAATTTCACGGTACAATTGACAATTTATTCAAGATTTTTTGGACCAGGTTTTTTTTTCAGCCCACTGGGACAGGTAAATGGAACTTTAAATGGGTTTTTGGAAGTTTTCGAGTTTGTTGAGCAAATCTAAGGAACTGGGTGTCTCACGTGAGAGGCAAAGTTCCCGTGAAGCGCTCGTGGCGTAGCTTGCTTGAATAACTCTGACCCGACGTTTCTTTTTTGACGTAATAACGTCTTAAAAATCAATGAACGCCGGCTGCACGCACGAAAAAGTGTCACGTTCCGCCTGATCCGTGCAAGCGAGAGCGCGGAATAAGCGATAGAGAGGAGCCGAGCGTGCAAGCGAGAGCGCGGATAGTGAGGCGCAATCGTTCATCAATGTTTTCTTATGACGTTATCACGTAAAATTATCGTCCGTAAGCCGAATTCACAGACAACTATTTTTTTAGTAAATTAAAAAAAAAAATAGAACTATTTCTTTGATGCTTCCAGCAGCATTCAAAATGTCTGTGCACGTACCACAGATGTAATATACCCGATCAAAGATGAACAATACGAGTATTATTCTGGAAATAGTCCAGTGGTTCCTAACCATTTAAATCTCGTTACCTTATGAAATGTTGAATCAGACTTTACACCCCTTACACCTTTTATCATAAATATCTCGCTTCGTTTCATTACCCCCCAAATGGCACAGAACAGACCGATCATTGGTTTGATCAATGCGGGTTCAAGTCTCTTCGGAATCGAAAATGTTGATAGGAAAGTATTCATTTTCAATGAAATCCGTACCCCTTGTGAAAGTGTGTTTATTTGTTTGTTTATTTGTCGTGGAATCACGGCAAAACGGAGCGACCGATTGACGTGATTTTTTTCTGTGGAGATAGTTGGAGGGCTGGAGAGTAACATAGGCTACTTTTGATTCGGGTATCACGCGAGCGAAGCCGCGGGCGGAAGCTAGTATTTACATAATTTTACAAAATATTGTTCAGAATCTCTGCTTCAGCTTGGACAAAAATGCTTTCGTTTGTCCGGATGTCTCCTCTACAGGTTCTCCTCTACATGTATGTTCTCCTCTACAGGTCGCATTTCTCAAACAATTCTCGTGAAATTTTGTGAGCAGGTTTGATAATTTTATAGATTTTATTGTCGCCGGGGATTTTTGATTCGGGGGGTACTTCCTCCAAAAAGGAGCAAAACGGGGGCTTAAGGATATCTCCGCCTTATGACATCCGATTTCGTTGGTTCTTTTTTTATTTGAAAGGTTGTAACTTTAAATTAGTCTCATAAAAGTTTGGTGAGGATCTGATAAGTATCTTCGGCGTGAGCAGAATAGTTCCTCACAATGAAGTAAATTGCTCACTTTTAGATTCCTGCAGTGGAAGTGGAATCGGCCCTTTAACTACTAGGTAGGAATTGATGGAGCACCTGGGACCACCTTCTCATCATAAACTGTGAATATTTATTCAGTTTTAAATTTAAACTATGCAAGGTCAGACTCGCGAGGTCTACACCTCACAGAGACACTAGTAGATAATAACTAAATTAATATAGAATTAATATAATAAAATTAATTGGATTAATCGATCGAGCGAGCGAAGCGAGCGAAGATCTTAGTGGCAAGTTAGGCGATTTTGCTTTGTATGTTTGTATGTTTGTATGTTTCATTTTTATGTTCTCGCATAACTATCGAACCGCTTATCCAATCTGTATGAAACTTGATAGGTCAATAGGTAGTGCTATGGAAATTTGCTGCGGAGCGTATGAGCGTAATCGATGAAGGGGTTGTAAAGATATGGGGTTCCCAAGGGGGTAAAAAATTATGAAAGTTACACAAATATATTGAGTGGGGTGTCATACGAAAGGGCTCATTTTGTACATTCCAAAATGGTTTTTATTTTTAATCTAGGATGTATAGTTTTTTAAATACGACCAAAGAACAAAAACTACGAAACCAGAGCTGCAAGAGCTCCCGTTTCATAGAGTTTCGATGTCTTCGTAGCTCATTGACTGGTCGGTCTTAAAAAGAGAGTGGCACCGTCGCGGTTTGGTTTGCAATGATATTTTAAATATAAATATTTTAAAAATAAATCAAGATGCTACTTGATTTATTTTCATGATAAAAAAAAAATTTGATAAAAAATGAAAATAATTGGGGTAAAAAAAGTTAAATAAACAAATATATTGAGTGGGGTGTCAAATGAAAGGTCTTAATTTGTACATTCCAAAATAGTTATTATTTTGATTCTAGGACGTATACTTTTAAAAATACGACGAGAATTCATAAATATGAAATAAATGAAAAATTAGACACGACATTATGTATTGCATGCATGCTAATATTTTTTTACCATGAAGAGCTAGCGCAATAGGCATACTCGGCAGTAGTAGCACTTGAAATTATAGGGGTAGTCAGAAGAAAGTCCAAATGTAAGCCATCTACGGTGCGCGAGATCTCAGTTCGGGGCGAACTACTAGTATAGATTTGGTCAATAATGTTTTCAAAAGGGGGTCTCTTTTTTCATTGGATTTGGTTCAAATCAGCAAAATGGGTCTAGAACATTCTGTTTGGATTATCGATTGACTGCTTAAAATTCCCCTCAACCATTTTATTTTATCGCTCCATCCGTTGTTACGATTTTATGTTCTTTATTTTATTTATGTGGGATATAGCTTGTCCAATACCGTGGAGTTTCCAGATAAGTGAGTGCAAATTCTTGTTACCAAATCCGGAAAATGCTGCATTCCTTTTCAATTTTGTTATTGGTAAATGTACCTATGTTAGTATCGAAGATAAAAATCTATTATCGATCGAGCGAGCGAAGCGAGCGAAGATCTTAGTGGTAAGTTGGGCGATTTTGCTTTGTATGTTTGTATGTTTGTATGTATGTTTCACGAATTGTTGTTCGCGCATAACTGTCGAACCGTTCATCCAATCTGCATGAAACTTGGTAGGTCAATAGGTTGTAGTAAGGAAATTTACGGTGGAGCATATGAGCTTAATCGATGAAGGGGTTGTGAAGATATTAGGTTCCCAAGGGGGTAATTTTTTTTTAAAGTTACACAAATATATTGAGTGGGGTGTCAAACGAAAGGGCTTGTTTTGTATATTCCAAAATGGTTTTTATTTTTAATCTAGGATATATAGTTTTTGAAATACGACCAAAGAACAAAAACTACGAAACCAGAGCTGCGAGAGCTCCCGTTTCATAGAGTTTCGATGTCTTCGTAGCTCATTGACTGGTCGGTTTTAAAAAGAGAGTGGCATCATTGCGGTTTGGTTTGCAATGATTTTAGATGCTACTTGATTTATTTTCGTGATAAAAAAAAAATTTGATAAAGATTGAAAATAATTGGGGTAAAAAAAGTTAAGTAAACAAATATATTGAGTGGGGTGTCAAATGAAAGGTCTTTATTTGTACATTCCAAAATAGTTATTATTTTTATTCTAGGACGTATACTTTTAGAAATACGACGAGAATTCATAAAAAATATGAAATAAATGAAAAATTAGACACAAAATTATGTATTGCATGCATGCAAGTATTTTTTACCATGAAGAGCTAGCGCAATAGGCATACTCGGCAGTAGTAGCACTTGAAATTATAGGGGTAGTCAGAAGAAAGTCCAAATGTAAGCCATCTACGGTGCGCGAGATCTCAGTTCGGGGCGAACTACTAGTATAAATCAGTTTCCGCGTCACTTAAGAGCGGCTTGACGAATTTGGCTGATACCTTTTTAAAGTACTTAGGTACCTACTTAAAACTCCTCGCACGCTTGACTTGGGAAGTAAGCTGGTGAATGCGTGACGAAAGCGTTACGAAAAGTGTGATCGGGCGAGGCGAACGGAAGTTTTACTTCACTCGTGTGGTCTGAAGCAGTGTGCCGCGGCACACTGGTGTACCGTGGTCATTAGTTGGTGTGCCTCGGAAAAATAAGGTTACCTATCTTTAAGCTACTCCAAATATGGACCGCATATGCTCAACTACACAAACTCATATATTTCGTATAAAAATGATTTTTCATTTATGGTGTATTAAGTAGTTACCTACCTCCAAAACTTTCCGATTTCCTAGATGTACCTTGAGTCTTGAACACAAAAAGTTTGGGTAACACTGGCCTAAAGCACACTCGTTTTTTTGTGCTTTTTTGATGTATTCTAAGCGATTACTCGGAGACGCCTCAACCCACAGAATTATATCGAGAGATAATTGATATTTTCCTTCACCGTTTAGAGCTCGTGTTAGTGCGCATATAAATTTTCCGAAACGAAAAATGCTTTGATTGGGATTCGAACCCACGACCTTCGGATCGAAAGTCGAGGCACTGACCCACTCGGCCAACACTGCTCTTAACAAGTCACACTAATATTATTAATGCAAGAGTTTGGATGTTTGTATGTAAGTATGTTTGTTCCTCTATAACTCGACAACCACTCAACCGATTTGGCTGAAATTTAAAACATAGATAGATAATGACCGGGAATAGGACATGGGCTACTTTTTATCTGGGTATCACGCGAGCGAAGCCGCGGGCGGAAGCTTGTATTTATATAAAACACAGATTCATAATCATGACCATAATAATATTCATTGAAACCATTTTGTTCAGTACGTAATAATAAAATGTTTCAAAATGTATTGCATGTTAATAAAAATTAGGAACTTACTACCTTTGAATAAAATTAAGCCAAATATTCAAATAGCTGTTGTAATAATAATACTAATAATAAAATTTTACTACAGGCAACAATAGTTAAACAAGTAGGTGTAAAATACTGAAAACTATGGCCCATTTAAAATACCGGCTCTAGCAGCCATGCTACTTTTAGCATCAGCGATTGGTGATTTTGAGTCGCTTTTTAGAAGCAAAATGCAGCGACCAACATTCTACAACGCAAAAAAAAAACCGACTTCAATATAAGCTGAATAAGCTGAACAGCTTTCTGCACTCTCGAAGTACATTTCTATTCATAACTCCGAAGATCCTCGACAGATCCTCACCAAATTTTTGTGGCACCAATCGAAAAGTGTACCCTTTCAAACAAAACAATAATTTTCCAAATCGGTTCGGGCGTCTTTGAGTAATCGGTGAACATACTTACATAAAAAAAGCACAAAAAAAAATATTCCGACGAATTTAAAACCTCCGCTTTTTTTTGAAGTCGTTTAAAAAGTGGTCTTAATCTTTAATAAATAGGTTTTCAATAAACCTGGCTCACAGTTTCCGGCATGTTTTCTTTACCTACGCCTCTCCGACTTCAAAAAAAGGAACAGCCCCCCTAGCCATATTACACTATCTATCGTCGCTGTAGAATAGAAACACTTCAAAATGTATAGGATTTGACGTTTCAAGTAGATGAGTCACGTGGTCAAAACGTCAATTCCTATACATTTTGAAGTGTTCTATTCTACAGCGACGATAGATCGTTCTACAGGGACGATAGATCGTGTAATATGGCTAGGGCCCCAGGTTCTTGAGGGTCAATCTCCAGAATCAGCGGACCTGGTTGATCGCTATGGCGCCCCTTAAATATCGATATTATTGCTTTTCTGCCCCTTCAGGGGCCAATATGAAAATATGCTTATTTAGACACCTCCTTCTCGAAATAAAAATACAGAAAAGCAATAATATCGATATTTAAAAAGCACCATAGCAATCAACTAAACACGCTGATTCTGGAGATTGACCCTTTGAAACCTATTCCTTTTTTGAATTCGGTTAAAAAATAGGTAAACATAGACACTAACACTACAAAATGCCGCAGAATGGGTAGGGTTATCGAAGGAACGGCATCATAAATTCCACTAATTACGGCGTGACCCACATCAGCCTGGGGGGAATAGTTCGTGTCTAATTAAAAAAATATTTTAACAAGCTTTTTGCAAGTTGGGTGTTATCTCTGAGTATTTTTAGCACGTTTTTACTTGTCTGTCTGTCTGTAGTTTCGGGTGGAATCTTGCAACTCGAATTTCGAGCACTTCCCTATTAGCTATCCGACTGAAACTTTTAGGCGCGGGATATACGGAAAAGACGTAAGACGAAGACGCGTCGCAGATATGTCTCTTCCGCGTCCCTTTCATAGAAAATGTATAGAAGCGTCGCGCCGCAAAACATACAGAAGAGACGGGGCGCCGTCACATTAGAAATGCGAAGAGACAAATGTCTGCACCCCGTCTCTTCTATCTTGCCTGCGCCTTAGACTCTCACAACTCGATGGTGATACATTTAAAAAAAACTTGCGGTCACCAATCCAAATTGTGACCGCTGTGCCCCAATCGTCAGTATGCACGAGTTTACTATTTTATCCGTCACTATAGTATCTCAATTGTATGGAATTCAGGTGCAGCGCCTCTAGCGGTAACTTGACTGAACTAAGTTCAGTCCATACAATTGTCCATACTTTACTATAGTTACGGATAGAATAGTAAACTCGTGCATACTGGCGATCGTGACCCGATCGTCAGATGCACGAGTTCACGTACGCAGAACGTCGCCTAACTTCAACGATCTATCAAGAACGTCTGAGCTACTACGCTACGAGTGCTTCAAATTAGTGTTGGGTATGACATGATTTTAAATTGACTTTTGTAAGAGTAGGTTCATTTTCAAAATGAGCCGGTTCAGTGAGCCGGCTCTTTTGAGCCGATCATTTTCAACTTGACAGTTCATAATGACCTACGCATTGACGAACTCGAAGAGCCGGTCTAATGTTCATTCGAGGTGCGATCTTAGGTAAGGTAACTACTATTTCAAAAGTGAGTTTGGAAAAATGTAATTTCTAATCGTGCTGATTGATAAGAAAAAACAAACGCTGATTTAAATTTAATCATTTATTTACATAATTATCATAATGTCGCCAAATAATGAGCACACCTACCGTACATTGGGGCTATGTAGAACATATTTAGAAAAAAAAAAGTTTTTGCACAAATACTGAGGAATTGTAACGCTTGAATAGACTATACCTACCTACCTATATTATACTCATGCACCACACCACAAGCACGATTACTAAACCATACCAAACCGTTTAGTTAGTTGACATGCTCATTGCTGCTTTACTTCTAAATGTTTTCCAAGCCAAGATAAAATGAAATGTAGGTAGTTATAGGTAAAAGTACTTACCTGAATTACGATGAAGATGTTTCCAGTAGATAGTTAACACAATTACAATACACTCTAGATTACGAGAGAGATCTAATTTATATTTATAATGAATTAACAACAAAGACGAAAACTTCACATCACACAAAACTAAACTCGAAGTTCAAAGTTTAATTTAACAAAAACAAACACGGTTCGTATTGTTCGTAAGCAGCCCGATGATATTTTGTTTCGTTCGTTCGTTTGAAAACCCGCAAAATCGAAAACATCGAAAACCAATTTTTGTTTTCAAAACGAGCCGCCTGCGTTTCGTTCAATTCAAAAAGTAGAGTCGGCGTCAGCACTCAAGTCCTACGGCAAATGCTACTAGAAACTAAAAGAGCATAATTATGCTTTTTTAGTTAAGGTAGTTCAGTTTTTCTGGTGTGTAGAATTATCAAACGTACAAACTTGCAAACTTATTATTGTTCAATCCATAATTGGACAATTAGTAATTTTTTACATTTAAGCTAGTTCTGCGATAGCAACGCTGCATCTATCGGACTTCAGTGCTGACGCCGACTCTATGACAATCTGTTCGGTCTGCGAGGAGTGATTTGAAGCAAGAGAGAGTCATATGACAAAGATTCCATCCTTGTCATTTGAGTGAAGCTATGACATTTGATTTGACGTCATACATTAGAGTGAGTGAGTAGCGTCATGTTATATGACTTTGTCATAGTGAGTAGGCGAGGTGTGATTGAAGATTGAATGAAGCATGACAAAATCAGCTGATTTTGTCATATTGTGTACGGTCACATGACATGAATTGAAGCATGACATTTTTAGAAAATGAGCCGATCACACAAAGTCGAATTTTGTACGGGACAAACGAGCCGCGTCAGTCACGTCATATTCAACGCTACTTCAAATCGAGATTAAAAAAGAAATGATCACGAATCCCCAAGGCGTGGTAGACATTCTCTCACATCTTTTTTAGGCATTATAAGATCCTTTGAAGGTGTCTAAGGAGGTAGTCAGAGGTATGTCCAAGATAAAAGATCCTCAAATAAAAATAACCTTTACAAAACTGAGATATCCAAAACCGACATTACTTATGTCCTCATAAATTAAAATACATTCTACAATCGTTATAAAACATTATTGTCCATTCATTTCCACTTTTTCTGACAAGCTATCTGACAAGAACAGTTTTTTGTGCTCCAATTTCATAATTTTAACATTTTGTTTTCGTATTTCTCTTTTGTAAAATGATATTTTCACTTCACTAAATATTTGGTGGGCTATCGTCCGCTGGCTAAAGCGCCGTTCTGTGACATTTGGTCAAATTTCACTTTTAAATGCCATGTAATAAAGCTCAAAATTCTCTATCGATCGGTCTTGGAACTGGGTTCCTATCGTTTTTAGTATGGGCGTAGCTATAGCTTTGTTATGGGGGGGAGAGGGGTCCAAGATTCTAAAATACAAAGATCTTTGTTATGGGGGGCGGGGTCCAAGGGTTCAAAAATACAAAGATTGACTAGGTTTCCTCCAAAATCAAAGGGTTTCAACTGTTCAAGGGTTCCTTAGGGAGGAGGGGTCCGGACCCCCTAAATCCCCCCCCTTATACGCTCATAGTTGATAGTTTTCGAATTGGAGATACTAAGAAAGCGGCAAGCGCGAAGTAAGACAGTAAAGAAGCAGCGCGTTTTTTAGCGATATCTCAAAAAATGGTTTTGTCACTCAACGGCGCTTTATGGTAAGCGTCCACATGTCGGTATCGTACGCATCGGACGCATCGCACGCAACGGATCGTAGTATTATTTGTATAGAAACTCATATAAGTGCGTCCACATGTCCGCATCGTACGCATCGCATTTCACAGATAATCCGTTTGATGCGATCCGTCCGCTGCGTGCGATGCGGGCCTGTGGACGCTTACCATTAGCTAGCGGACGGCAGTACGGAGTATCGGCGATCGGCGATTTGGTGACTACATCGATGCTGCATCGCTTTATGGCGACTCTGCGTTCGATCGTAGAATCAAAATCGCGCGTTTTCGATGCTGCATCGACTTCCTTCGGACGCGGTATTAGAATCGCGCGTTTTAGCTGCTGCGATCGCCGATTGCCGCTTTTGGCGTTTTTATGTGTAGTGTGGAATGTTGGTCGCTGCATTTTGCGTCTGAAAAGCGACTAAATCGCCGACCGCCGATGCTAAAAGTAGCATGTTTGCAAGAGCCGGTATTTTTAATGGGCCATAGTTTTAAGTAGGTATTTTACATCTACATGACTAGCCTCTTAGCTCAGTTGGTAGTAGCTCTGCCTTCTGCGCTGTAGGTCGTGGGCTCGATTCCCATCCAGGACAAACATTTGTGTGATGAACATAAATGTTTGTTCTGTGTCTGGGTGTTATAAAATATTCTATGTATGCATTTACAAAAGGTAAGTAGGTATACACCGTTTATTTTTGGTCAGTTTAAAGCCGGCGCCTAAGTAATCTATATCGATAACCTTACTCAAAAATAATAATAAATATGAGATCTATTTTTTTGCAATTAATAATATCACGAAACATAGGCAGGATAAATCACGGAGATACGTGCTCTGTGCTCAGCTGTTGCTACGGCGTAGAGTCTATGCTACGTCGTAGTCATACATACATACCTAGGGTCATTAGCTCTGCGCGCCTACGACACCTTACCAAGTGTTTTTCTCACTTTTGTTAATCTTTTCAACTATTTAGTTTCGTATGAAATACTTTTCAAATTCAAAAACTAAACCAACGACACGAATACGATTAAGCAATACAAGCAGTGGGTGCTGGCTTTAAACTGACCCAGAATTACGGTGTATAAGTATTCTATCAGTTATCTGGTTCCCATAGTATACCTACATACATTACATAGCTTTGCTTAGTTTGGGGCTAGATGGCGCTGTGTGAAATGTCCAGCAATATTTATTTTTTTATCTTGTGCTTGTTTAACTATTGTTGTCAGCTATCTGCATATTATTTGAGCTGCATAGTTTTTCGATATTAGTATAGTATAACATTAGTTTTTCGATTTTTTAGGCCTTATTAAGGCCCCCGATTTAACTGACATTTCGAATTTGAAAGTTTTCATTATCATCATCATAATACAGCTTATATAATAGCCCACTGCTGGGTATTCCTCCCTCAAACACAATTATTTTCGGTTTGAAAGTATTGCAGAGTAAAAGTTATAAATGACGTTATAGTACCTATAGGGTGTGGCTTAGTTACCTAGTGACTAATTAGTAGAAAAGGGGAGGACTGTTTACAAGCGGAGCGATAAGCGGAAGCGACAACAAATGATTCCAAAACATATTATGGTGCGAATACACGCCAGCCCAGCTCGCATTGCCTCTCTATCGCTCTGGCCTTGCATCGATTCGCCTTCTCGCTCGTGCTCGTCTAGGCTCGCTTAAGCTGGTCCATCGTGTATTCGCGCCTTTAGGGATATAAATGTTCAATTCAACTCTTAACTTGATATTTATGTTTGTTTGGTTCAAAGAACCATGGGCATCATTGCTTGAACACTGGACCCGCTTCGTCCAACAGCGATGACACATATTATGTCATATGAAAGCTCTTGGAGTGTACTTTATTTCATTCTATTACAGCTAAGTTCAAATCGAGCGCAAGTTAAATTTGACCAACTTACCTGTGTCCGATTGAGCTGAAAGGCACTAGATTCTCGGTGACAATGCAATATTATGGTATCAGCTTATCTGATGATGGAGTCAGGAGCTGTTCAACAGAACTCCTCAGGAAATAGGCCGATCGAGTTGAAACTCGGAACTCAAGTGTCAAGTTCCGACTACAATGTAATAATATGGTGACAGCGAGCTGATCTGATGATGGAGTCAGGAGCTGTTCAATGAAACTTCTCAGTGAATAACAGTAGAACATCCGTGTTTGGGCTCATTTGAATCAGCCTCACTCAATAAAAGCTTGTCTTGAAAAACATTTTTGAAGACGTTTGACTTGGGGAGTAAGCTGGTGAATGCGTGACGAGAGCGTTACGAAAAGTGTGATCGGGCGAGGCGAATGGAAGTTTTACTTCAGTCGTGTGGTTTAACTAAAGCACACTCGTTTTTTTTTTCATTTTACTTTTTGCCGTAGGTATCTTAGCTGTCTACCGTACTAGATGTTATAGCAGCGAGCCTGTTTGTTAAGCCACGTTGATTGTGCAGAGTACTAAGTGATAAGCTTGACGTATCGATCCGAACTCTCGCTTCAACAAGATAAAGGGTAATGCACGCTGTGTCGACTCATTGCGACGCGAATAGAATAGAATATAACTTTATTGTACACCATAAATAAACACAAAGGCCTCTAAACTCCGCTCAACTTGTGTCTAATTTACCACGGATTTAACTATGTATTGCCATCCTTATTTGTCACTGTCTAACAAAAAAGTATGGCAATAGTTAAATCCATGATGCAACTTTGACAGAAGTTGAGCGGAATTTATTAACAGAGGCAAAAAAGAAAAGTAGAAAGGAAAAAGAACCATAATTTTTAACAGTGGTAGGTAAGTAGTGTTGAGTAGGTACATAGTGTTGAGTATGACGTGACTGATGCGGCTCTTTTGTCCCGTACAAAATTAAACTTTGTAAGATTGACTCAACTTCTACAAATGTCATACATTTAAATGTCATGTGACCTTACACAATATGACAAAATCAGAAAACATGACGTTACTCTTTCCTCAAACTTCATTCAATCTTCAATCACTCCTTGACAAGAAAGAATGAACTGACCGGACAGATTGTCATATGAGAATGAGTGAGTAGTCCGCCAAAACAAAAAACAGTCAATTGAAAATGACCAGCTCAAATGAACCGGCTCAAAATGAAAATGAACTTAGTCTTACAAAAGTCAATCTAAAATCATGTCATACCTACTAGCGTGGGTCAAAAATTTTTTTTTTCGATTTTCAACTTCTAATAGCGATAAAAAGTGGCTAAATATGGTTGAAATGAGACGTGCAAAATATGGTTGCTTTATAATAATATTAACTGCCTCCGAATTTAATTTGAAAATTCAAAAAATCTTGAAATTGGTGTTGAATTCATGAACTGATAAAAGTACTATGCAGGTAGTTTTTGGTTACAGTTTTGCCTTGAAACATAAGATAGTATTATATATTTACTTATTAATTAACATTATTTACCATTTTCTTAGGAAAAGTGAGATTTTGAGAGTTTGCAATCTCGAGCTTTTGTCGCAAAAGTGACGTTGTACGTTTGAAGTTCGAAGATTACTTTTTAACAATGGAAATGTCTAAAAAGTGTTTTAAGCATTCTTTAATTGATGATAATAGCGATAATAAAGATAATTTATTACCAAGTAACAACGGTATTCTTAAACATTATGAAGAATTGAGGTGCCAATGGGAATTCAAAAATGACTTACAAAAAGAACCAACTTGCATTCAGATATTGCATAATTTTTATTGATTGAATTAAAAATAATAGACAAAAGGACTTATTATTATAAATTCAGATAAAAGGGTGTTACAAATGCTTAAAGTACATTATTTGAAGTCTAAAAACCTACTAAAGTCCTTGCCTAAAACTTCACCAAAACATTACAGATTTCAAGAATAGCAGGAAAGCTCTTTTCGACATTTCTAGCTGAAAAAGCATAGATTTGAATGAGGGCAGGAGGCCTGACGATCTCAATGTACCTACAAATTAACACAATTGATGAAATATCAATTCAAAAAATAATAAAAGGAACATCCATGATGCTACCACCAAAATACAATAGAAATACTTCTTGCCTGTATTTCAATGGAGTTTTTCGTGATTTTCACCAGGTAAAATGCCTCATGCTCGTTGGTTCACACAAACAAGTTGCATTTTTTTTAATTTATTTATCCACAGAAGCTCCTTCAATAAATCTGGTGATTCTAGCAACGAAAGATTTAAAAGTTTTGGTTCACTATTAAGATCCACGCTACCTGCAATGAAAGACCGCAATACATGCAAAAGATAATTGCCACATCAAGATAATAATCAATAGAATTCAAAGGAATAAAAGATTTTTCACCTCAGCAGCTCGAAATGGCATCCTTTGCTGCGAGAAACCAGTGTGCAAAATCGCATTTTGCACACTGGTTTCAGTGAGGAAAAGTGATTTGAAATTCGAATGTCGTCGATTGACACGTGGTAGTGCATGGCGGTCAATCGCTAGCCTGTCTATGAAAAAAAAAAACAAATAACGCACCTTATAAAAAAAAATAAGCGGGAATTTGTTTCTGTTACGCTAGTTATTTGTTGAAAATTCATAAAACAATAAAGATGAGTGAAACCAGTGGCGAATACACTAATTTATCTCCAGAGAGAAGAGTTGAGACAAAAAGTGATTGTGATGAACAAAGTTCCCTTCCTGAGAAGCACGTAGGTAAGTTCTGAACAAAACAGAAACTTTTAATTTACAAAACTACAATAACTGTTATATGTTCGTTTAATTTCTGAGAAAAATGCGTTATTTTTAAATAGATCTAAATGAATACCTATTATGGATTAGTTGCTTCATTATGTACAAAGTTGTATCTTTTATTTGTAGGTTAATGTTCTCGCTGCTGAGGTGAAAAATTTTGTGTGCTACACGAGACCAAAGTTTTTCACATCTCGTGCCTTTGAATTCCTCGCTAGACTCGGGATTCTAACGTAGAATCACTCGCTACGCTCGTGATTCAATTCTTAGAATCCCTCGTTCGCTCGGGATTCAAAATCAGCACTCGAGGAAAACATCAACTTTGCTCTCTTGTTGCACAAATAACTATTGTCATATTTAGCCTGTATTTTGCTCATCCTGATAACTTTTTGCTAGCAATGTTGTCTAATCTACAAAAAAACATTAGAAAGTTTACCGCTCGTCGAATTCTGAAAGAATGTTTCATTTCTCGCACAAAACTAAGGTTTCTCAAGTTCCTGAACAATTTTAAATGCATATTCTTATGTTGATCTGATTTATTAGTGACTAAATGCTACTGAACCATCGATTCAAAGGTGCAAAATGACGAAAACTTACAAACTTTTGTTGTACAAGTGGGCGAAGGCGAACTGCCTCTGTTTCGCATGCCATGTCATTGTAAGGTGTGGAAAGAGCTATTACGACTTTGGTGGAAGCATCCAACACTTTAAACACCAAATTTGAGAGAAAAGGACTTATAATCGGTTCAGCTAAAGTCACGCAAACATATGCGCACATTTTACAGTAAAGAAGGATTTTGCTATTCTTTGAAGACCTAACCTGCATTTTTTAGATAAGTAACTGAGTAATTTATAATTAAGTATACAAATATGACTTCTTGTATCGTGGTTTGTTCCAAAATAAACCATACACAAGTATATTTTCATAGTTTTCAGCAGGATTTTCCAAAGACCTTTTTTTGTAATTTTTTAAAAGTTTAACTTCGATTCGGAGGCAGAAGATGATTTTCAATCCGTGTCATATTTTGCAGGTGGATTATTGACGTAATATGGCACCTTTTTATCACTATTAGAAACTGAAAAAAAAAATATTTTTTTTTCTCCATACAAGAGTGATCCACCCTAATACCTACCCAACACTAGGTACGAACTAACGGGACTTTATAGCGTAATTACCTTAATTTATTATTTCCCGACTAAATATTTATAGGTGCCGGTGGTACAATGGGCAACCTTATCGCTGATAGCAAAAAAAAATAAAAAAACGACTGCAATGTAAAGCGTCTTCGACTAATCGGTGAACATAATAAATAAATAAACTGAACTAAATAAATAAATAAAAAAAAATAACATAAAAAAAGCACAAAAAAAAATTCCGACGAATTGAGAATCTTTTGGTTATTCCACTTTTTTACCGAAGTCGGTTAAAAATATTTATAAAACCATGACGGAGGCCTTTAAGCGGCCTAAAAACTCCGTCACCAGAGTTGGCCACTTGCTCATACGAACTTACTTTTTACTGCCTATTTCCAAGATCAATTTAAATTAAACTCTTAATTATTACCATTCTTAAAAATAACAACTTATCACTGGAAGAATCAAATCTTGACTCTAAAGTGAGTCGAGTCGTATTGAGTCAATATAGTGTATCGCGGCCTTAACCCGGTTCATCGCCCCATACATTTATCTTATACATTTAACTACTGAAACGGATACTACCATTCATACCAAAATAATTCCTAACACGAGCAACATAAAGACCATATTCCGGTAGCGGTATTCCGAGTCAAATTAAAACGTTCGCTACAGTAATATCGACCTTATCCCATACTGGCATAGTTGAAATTCAACTGCGGAATATCAAAGGGGGAATCGTCAAAGGGTTCGCAGCCGTATGGCTAAGTAAATACGGTATATTTTTAAATACTTTTGCTCACAATTTGCGCCTTGCGAGCGTGTACACAGGTTGTGAATTTTTTATAGTTAAGCTCAGTATTTGGGCGATGGCCTTAAAAAACCGCCACAGTTATATGACGGCCTGCAAAAGTATTCATAACCGTATGAACATCTTTTTTTACACTATTAGGGTAGCAGACAAGCATACGGCCCACCTGATGGTAAGCGGTTACCATAGCCTATGGACGCCTGCGACACCAGAGAAGTCACACTCGCGCTGCTGCCCCTTTACAAGAGGAATCACTGCGCCGACAACACAATGGACAAGACTGCTCCACCAGTTGTCACCGCAGCGCGAAGAGCAGAGAACACAACACCAGAGAGAAGAATATGTTATTTGGCTGCGATATTCTGTAAGGCGGAAGTACTTCCCTAGTCGGGCTGCTCGAATATAGAGTGAGAAAAACCCACTATACCCGTCCTCCTATGGACTATAAACTGAAGAAAACATATTTTCTTACATTTTGTATAAAACGATTTTTTTAAGATACCTACTTAGGTAGGTACCTTAAATTCGTAAGTATCTTAAATTCTGTGGTGGTACTAAAATCACTAATTTAGTTAGTTACTATATAAAAAGAGCTCAGCTCTTGTGGGTGCAACGATGCAATTCTCTCCACCTATCTCTTTCTAATGCGATTTCTTTTATTTCTTTATACGATGTCAGCGACCTTCTTAATCTGACTCATGTAGGTAATTCTTGGTCTTCCCCTTCCTCGTCTTTCTTCTACTTTTCCTTCTATGATGTTCCTTATGAAGCTGTCATGTCGTATAAGATGTACAATCATTTCATTTATTTCATTACATTATTTTTTTTCAGTTAACTAAAGTTATAAAATTAAATATTAACATCTGCCAGATAACGGCCGACGTTTCTTATGAATACCTAAAGGGTCGAAAACTGTTTGTTTGTTTGTTTATGATGTTAGTTATAACATTGTTGTATCGTGAATGTTATTTCTTGGCTTTGTCTGCTAACGGAATACAGAATTTGATTTCGCTAAAACTGTTTTTGTTGAAAAAGGAAAGCTATGGGCTACTTTTCATCATCATCATCATCATCATATACCATCACTACGCGGGTAACGCTTCGAGGGCGCTCCTAGTATAAGCATCCTTTACATCTTTACTAGATGATTTATACAGTGTTAGGAGGCAATCTATTGCCTATACTCATCGGGACACTGTAGTGCCTGGGACATTGTTGAGATGGAGTAGGCTTGTAGCACCTACACCATCCTCTCAGCTTAACCGGCCATATCCACAGGAAAGACATGCTCAATACGTGTGGGGCTGATTAAGCCACGGGTTTCCTAACGATATTTTCCTTCGCCGTTTAGAGCTCGTGTTAATGCGCATATAATTTTTTTCGAAACTAATCCATTGCTGCACGGCCAGGGTTCGAACCCACGACTTTCGGATCTAAAGTCATGTTACTATACCCCTCGGCCAACACGGCTCTTTTTTACTCCGAGTATATGCATAATGTATACCTACCTAAATGTAATGATTACATTACAAAGGTAATGATTACATTACAAAGTCAATCAAGTGACTTAATTGGAGTACATTGTGATATGATAACTAACTAATTAACATGATTATTGGACTAATATTACTCGTATTATTACATTGCAGTCGGAGCTTGACATGCTGAGTTCCGAGTTTCAACTCAATCGGCCTATTTACTGAGGAGTTCTGTTGAACAGCTCCTGACTGCATCATCAGATCAGCTGTTACCATAATATTGCATTGTCATCGAGAGCCTATAAGTGTGCCAAATTTCAGCTCAATCGGACACTGGGAAGTGGGTCAAATTTATCTTGCAAGATTTGACCCAAACGTGCTCGAACAAAACTTAGGCCCTTACATCTTTATTAGATGATTTATACAGTGTCAGGAGGCAATTTTTTGCCTACACTCATCAAGACACCGTAGTGCCTGGGACATTGTCGAGATGGAGTAGGCTTGTAGCACCTACACCATCCTCTCAGCTCAACCGGCCATATCCACAGGAAAGACATGCTCAATACGTGTGGGGCTGACTAAGCCGCGGGTTTCCTCACGATGTTTTCCTTCACCGTTTAGAGCTCGTGTTAATGCGCATATAAATTTTTCGAAACGAAAAATCCATTGATGCACGGCCAGGATTCGAACCCACGGCCTTCGGATCGAAAGTCGAGCTACTATACCCCTCGGCCAACACGGCTCTAGTTAAAAATACACACATCGTTATGTAATACTTTTTACTTTAAAAATAATTCATAATATTTTTTGCGACAAAGTACAGTACGGCCAACGGATCTCGGCGTGCGTGAAGTTAGCCGTTTCGATGCGCAGTGCAACTTTTTCATACAAAATTTTCTACTGCGCAGCGCAGAGCCTGACTTCACGTACGCCGAGATCCGCCGGCCCAACTGTAAGAGTATTATTCTTCGTGTGACCTATTTTTCGAGGTTCGTTGAATTTTGAATCAATGACATGAGTCCAAGGAATTTTTATACTAACGTAACTGGAACGCGCACTGATACAGAAAACGCGGTCCGCTTGAAATAAAACTTGGGCGGTGTGTCTCTTTCTTTTTGCAACTGTGTGAAAGAGACAAAGCACCCAAGAAAGCCTCTCAACAAGACCAACAATCCTTATAACCAAGATTAAATGATAATAGATCGTTGTGTAGTCGTGATAAGGTTCAAAATCCTTTGTACATTAAATGTCAGTCAGCATTCTACTATGTATGAAATTTCTTTGCATGAGTCTCTGTTGCGTTATTTTAAGCAGAATTAAAAAAAGCTATTACGATACTTAGTTTTAAAAATTAGTAAAACCTTTTTAGTTCAACTTCAATTACCTAACCTAACACTGACTGGCTGAAAATAATTTAAAAAAAGAAAAAGAAAATGTTTGTCTTAAAGCTGGGTGCATTCTGCTGAAATAAACGCTGTGGAAATGGATAGCCGCGTTCGATTCGTTAGCTGCAAATAAAATTTGTTATAGCTTGGATACTTTTGATCCAATTTTATTTGTTCACAAACAGGTAGCACTTAATTTTATTATGAGTATAAATCGAAAAAGTTTAATGTTTAAACCCAATTTTTCCTGTGTACATAATATGTGAAAAGCTCGCGTGTTTTTCGCTAGTGTACATTGTGCATTACAAAGCTTTAATTTATTTTTAAAAATGGCGTCCGATAATTCTAATTATGGCCAGTAGGTATTCACAGACTGCAAATAAAAAGGTTTAATTTCTAATTGCATGAAACCTATTTCGACCAAGTTTCGACCATTGCTGGTTTTTGCTACCAGCAATGCTACCAGCATAATTTTTTAACGAATCATAATCACAATTGAATCCCTAAGGCGCGCTAGACATTCTATCAGATCTTGAGGCATTTTTAAGATGTCCTAAGGGGTAGTCAGGGTACTAAATGCCCACTTTTTGCAGACCATTCCATACGAGACAAGTTGCAAGAAAGCGTTAGAAAGTTAACTGGTTTCCTCACGATGTTTTCCATCACCGTTTAGAGCTCATGTGTATGAGGCATAAGTAGGTAGGTATATTATTTGATACGATTTTTTTTAAATAGGATAAGTGGAGATCAATTATTCGAAAGGAGGCCTTTTCCCAGCATCAACTAACAAAAAAAGATCTATCAAATTACTTTTATTCTTTTCTACATAAATGGAATATTTATGACCTGTAAATAATTCTTTCTGATTTTATTTATGAACATTCGACCTTGTTAGAAAATGGCGGCTCGTGAATAAAAACATTTCTTTAAAAACTTTGATGAGTTCTAGACGTTACAATAACACACGAGAATTAACTAAAAAAATTCATAGTTGTAGATAGTAGATAGTCTACCTTGTCGGTAGGTAGGTATCTAAAACGATGAAATTTTTATGTTTCGATTCATCCGGAGAATCTTCATCTGGGTGTTTTTTTAAGTGTGCTTTTAATATAGGTAGGTACTTATGGAAGTATTAGTTGGTAGAGTAGGTACTTCAAGCTTTATAATGGACATCAGTTATTTTCCGAATTATGTCCGACAGCAGTCACCAAACAGTCCACCAAACAGAATGCGACAGAAGTGCACGTCGTTATCAGCGCAGCTCGCACGGTTTGCAACTAATTTGCTTTTCATAAAAATTACTTTGATAAGTATTTATTTGTTTGCGATAAAGTTGAAATAATGAGCAATTTTCATCTCCAAATGACTTCGTCATTCGTTTTTATAATTTTATGCGATTGTTTCAGATGTTTTCCTAAATGCATTCTTTTTTTGGTTTTACTGTACCTATGTATTGACCAAAAAAGTATTAAAAATAGTAGGCATAACAGTCATGTAACTGTAAGTACTTCCCATAACACACGCTCTACTTACTTTGGGACTAGATGATGTTGTGTGAAATGTCCAGAATTACTTACTTATTTATTTATTTTATTTATCTGACATGGATTTATCGTTTTTTAAATCCATACCCATATTAGAAATGTGAAAGTGTGTTTGTTTGTTTGTCCTGCTTTCACGTCAAAACAGAGCGACGGATTGACGTGATTTTTTGTGTGGAGATAGTTGGAGGGCTGGAGAGTGACATAGGCTACTTTTATCCCGAAAAAATGCATGTTTAAAGATAAAAAAAGTAGTAGTCCACGCGGGCGAAGCCGCTAGTTGTAAATAAACAAATATTAAAAAACTCATCCATACTCCTTTCCCTCATCTCGAGGCTTCATTATTTCGATGCGGCAACCCTGTTCTGGAGGGCAGGCCCTAATGAGGCCATTAGTCCTGCGCAGTGACCTATTTACTTAAAAATGTTGCCAGTTCACACGGTCAAATGATGTTCCGCGCGTTTGATGGGTCGTTGACATTAGCCTCTCTTCTCAATGCTATTATGCCACTGTGTGGTCGACACAACATGTGTTCTTCTTTCACTTCCCTCTAACAGTCGTCAATTCACAATCACTCCTTTTTTAAGCGACTTCAAAAAAGAAGGAGGTTCTCAACTCGTCGGAATCTTTTTTTGAAGTAGGTAAAACTTCTGCATGCTTGACTTGAGTAAACTGGTAAAAATGTGTCGAGAGCATTAAGTACAAAAAGTGTGATCGGGCGAGGCGAACGGAAGTTTTTTGTATGTATATTCACCGATTACTCGAAGGCGCCCAGACCGATTTAGAAAATTATTTTTAGGGTTCCGTACCTTAAAAGGTAAAAAAAGGAACCCTTATAAGATCACTTTCTTGTCCGTCTGTCTGTCTGTCTGTCTGTCTGTCTGTCTGTCTGTCTGTCTGTCTGTCTGTCTGTCCGTCTGTCCATCGATTATCTCAGGAACGGGTAAAGCTAGCAAGTTGAAATTTATACCATATACTAAGGTCTATAGTCCCTATTGTGAGTATAAAAATCAAGGTCCTGAGTCAACACTATAAAAAGATATAGGCAAATTTAGGTTTTCGTGAAAACTTGTGAGTACCAAAACTTACCTTAATTATCAACTTTTTTTATTTTTCGGAATTTTTCCTTTACTTGTGCTGGAAGACCTTGCTTGTAACCAAAATTGACAATTGTAGGTCAACCGGAAGTACCCTAGAGGTTTTGGGTCGAAAACCTAAATGGTAGTTCCCGTTGACCTAGAATAACGAAATTTGGCAAAAAGCAAGGTCTTATAGCACAAATAAAGGGAAAATTCCAAAAAGTTAAAAAAGTTGAAAATTAAAGGGTGTTCCCATACATACATAGTTGACGCCAATTAAAATTGTCCTCCGAGTTGTATGGGCGCTCATACAATTAAGCGGACTAGCTTAATTGGCACCATGGCTAGGTACCTACGGAACCCTCGGCGTACGAGTTCGACTCGCACTTGACCGGTTTTTTTTTTTTAGTTTGAAAGCGTATACTTTCCGATTGGTCCCATAAAAATTTGGTGAGGATCTGTCGAGAATCTTTGGAGTTATGAACAGAAATAAACCTCGAGAGTGCAGAAAATTGCTGTTTATGACATTGAAGTAGGTTTTTTTACTTGTTATAAGGTGTGCAATAAAGGATTTTCTGTCTACCTAGCTTAAGATAATTACAAAAAAATGAAAATATTCCCCTCATCATTCCAATGTGTATAAACAAACAAAATGTTTTCGTGACATCCCTTTAATCAAAGTATTCTATTAAAGTTAGCCGGCGGCGTTTTTTCGTAAATAATATTATTAAGAGCATGTTTTTCCTTGTTTTGTACGAGATAATTTCAATTACAATTTTGCGTTTGGGTAAAAGAATGTTTCTGAGATGGCTCACGGCATGAGATTAGAGTAGCAAGAACATTGTTTTTGAACGAATTCAAAATTGTATGTTTCTATGTAAAAACGCCCATTTTCACCGTCATTTTTTTATTTTTAGGGTTCCATACCTTAAAAGGTAAAAAAAGGAACCCTTATAAGATCACTTTCTTGTCCGTCTGTCTGTCTGTCTGTCCGTCTGTCTGTCCGTCTGTCCGTGTGTCACCATCGATTATCTCAGGAACGGGTGGAGCTAGCAAGTTGAAATTTATACCATATACTGAGGTCTATAGTCCCTATTGTGAGTATAAAAATCAAGGTCCTGAGTCAACACTATAAAAAGATATAGGCAAATTTAGGTTTTCGTGAAAACTTGTAAGTACTAAAACTTACCTTAATTATCAACTTTTTTTTTTCGGAATTTTTCCTTTACTTGTGCTGTAAGACCTTGCTTGTAACCAAATTTGACAATTCTAGGTCAACCGGAAGTACCCTAGAGGTTTTGGGTTGAAAACCTAAATGGTAGTTCCCGTTGACCTAGAATCACGAAATTTGGCAAAAAGCAAGGTCTTATAGCACAAATAAAGGAAAAATTCCAAAAAATAGAAAAAGTTGAAAATTAAAGGGTGTTCCCATACATACATAGTTGACGCCAATTAAGATTGTCCTCTGAGTTGTATGGGCGCTCATACAATTAAGCGGACTAGCTTAATTGGCACCATGGCTAGGTACCTACGGAACCCTCGGCGTACGAGTTCGACTCGCACTTGACCGGTTTTTTTTATGTATGTTCACCTTATATTCATCAATTACTCGAAGACGCCTGGGCCTGAATTCTACTAGATGACAACCGCTTTGGTTTTGGTTCGATCTCTTAAATGTCAGCCATTTGGTGAAATAGTAGAATAGCTTTTCAAAAATTTGTTCTGCCAAAGTTCAAAACCTCACCACAACTGAGTCGTTTGTTATTAGTAGTCATGGAAACAGTCGCTTTAGTTGAGGTTTTGGTTGAGGTTGATAAAAAGTTCGGTACCTACGGTCAACGGGAACTACCATTTAGGTTTTCGACCCAAAACCTCTAGGGTACTTCCGGTTGACCTACAATTGTCAATTTTGGTTACAAGCAAGGTCTTCCAGCACAAGTAAAGGAAAAATTCCGAAAAATAAAAAAAGTTGATAATTAAGGTAAGTTTTGGTACTCACAAGTTTTCACGAAAACCTAAATTTGCCTATATCTTTTTATAGTGTTGACTCAGGACCTTGATTTTTATAGTCACAATAGGGACTATAGACCTTAGTATATGGTATAAATTTCAACTTGCTAGCTCTACCCGTTCCTGAGATAATCGATGGTGACACACGGACAGACGGACAGACAGACAGACAGACAGACAGACAGACAGACGGACAAGAAAGTGATCTTATAAGGGTTCCTTTTTTTACCTTTTAAGGTACGGAACCCTAAAAAGCACAAAAAAAAAAGATTCCGATGACTTGAGAACCTCCTTATATATTTATATACCTACCTATGTTTTAATTTAGAAGGAGAAAAACACACTGGAATTTTATTATAGAAAAATGTACTTACCTACTTTTTGTTCTGTTTACAAAGGCACAATTTCCAATCTATTTTTATTTTGTCGTCTCGCTCTAACAAAGAAAACATTGACAGTCGCGAAGACTTTAAAAAAACAAAAGAAAATGCTACAGATACAAAAGTTCTGGCGAGTAAACTCTTTGTGGGACAAGCTATGAAAATATAGCGTGAATTGGAACGTAAACAATAATATTCGACCTCTGTGGGGCATCTGAAACATGGTTGCGGACTTTTTCGTACCTGCTCACAAAATTTTACGAGTAATGGTTGAGAAATGCGACCTGTAGAGGAGAACATACAGACAGACAGACGTCAGACAGATATCCGGACAAACGAAAGCATTTTTGTCCAAGCTGAAGCTGAGACGCTTCGCTCGCTCGGTCATTTAGAAGTTTTTTGAGACGGTTTTTTTTTAAATTTTTAATTAGTATTAGAAACTGTTTATTATTACAACAAATAGTAAAAATTTAAGTTTATTCCTTTATTTAGCTACGAGTATAATAATATCGCCCTCAAGTTATTAAAATTAAATGATCAGAAGCTGTACCATGACCTTAGTAAACAATTCAGTTTAGGAGCTATCCAGTTTAGGTTCCTGATCTGGATCGCAAACTATTCGTACCATGACCTGTATTTTAAGTGACAGTTTTGACACAAAAGTGAACCAACTCAACGCGTTTTAAACGGTCATGGTACGAATTGAGTGAACGAAACTTTATCTAACAATTCAGTTTAGGTCATGTTTAGTTTCTGATATTTCGTCAGCGTCAAAGCATACGTCAAGCGAAGCAGTTCAGTTTAGGACCTATACTGGATCGCATATACAGCTGTAGGCAGCCTGTTTTGTTGACTGTCCGCTGGAGCACCTTCCAAACAATACATTTCCGCAAATAAATCTCATCCCAACTTTACAAACAGACGTTATGTTGTACTTCCCGATTTTTTATTTTATTTACATTTTTTTATTTATAAACTTGTTCGTTGAACTTTTAGGAAAACCGCTTTTTTAAATATTAAAGAATAATTTCACAATACGCAATTCTTAGGCCAAAGAGCGAGACAGAGCACTAATTTATGAATGAAAAATCAGTTAGTTTAGTAACACTGAATTCCGCTTGGTGTAATGTCGGTTTTAGGCTGCGTTTCCACCAGAGATGTGCGATGGAAATGTGTCGTGCGAGGATGTCTAGCTGTGCTGTGAAAATGCGCATTAATGTGTGATGCGAGGATGTGTTAATGTGTGAAGCTGTGAAATGTGTCGACATGAATGAGTAGTGACCATGTCATTCAACAACACATTCCTCTTAACACATTCCTCGCAACACATCCCTCGTACACATTCCTCGCAACACATTCCTCTTAACACATTCCTCGCAACACATTTCTCGCAACACATCCCTCGCTTGTTTTGTATGCGCAAAAACCTAGCTCCGCTGAGCCGTTTCTACCAGAGCTGTGCTGACTGAGGCGAGGTAAATGAAGCGATTCTATTGGTTCTTTAAAAACACATCCCTCGCTACGCATTACCGCTCATCTCTGGTGGAAACGCAGCCTTAGGCTGAGCGTACACCTATCCGCGCCGAGTTCTGTATGTATTGCCAAATTGGGTCGAATCGGACGATTCTACCGCGGGCAGGTGTTATACGATTTCAAATAAAAAAATCTGAATTGCGATTCGAAGACGACGTCATGGAATAGGGTGAAGTGGAAGAAGGATGTGAAGAAGGCTGACCCCACCACCATGTGGGATGAATAGCGGGGAAGAGAGAGAGAGAGATTCGTTTGGCGCATTCGGCATGCACTAAAGGTGTGCCACCTTTAGTTAGCTCATCGTCTTTTATAATGCGTGCTGCTGTCGAATCGAATAAACTGCCATCGTGTAACAGGTATATCTGTCACAGCGCCGCCTTGTAGTTCAGGATCGTACTAACTTTCAGAATTTGATAAGACGGAAAGTCATCGGTTGATCGCAGGTTCTAATATTCCATGAATTAGTGTCAGTATTTAGGCCTAGATGGCGTTCTCCTTTCGTTGTTTGGCGAATTCATGATTTTGTTTGAAAACATATTGATTAAAATATATTTAAATTATTTTATTTCAACTCGATAGTATTTTCTTGTATTTTTTTGGATTTAATTTAACATTGAAATCGTAATTATTTAAAAAGAAAAAGTAAATGCACGTAGATTTTTTTTTTTAATTGTTTGGTCTTCAACTTTTCAATCTGTCAATGTCAGATTTGTCAAGGTAAGTGTCATCTCAGCGGTCATTCACATCGAATGGGGTGAAGTGAGGTTAGAATTCGAAATTCGAAAAGACATTTCCTGTCGGCTGTATTCCTTCTTGTGGAAGCGGCTGTCATGGCTGCTGGCAATGCCCAGGCGCATTCCCTGATATAGGGCTTTGTTTTGAAATGGTCTGGTGGTTAGACCTTCCGATAGGAAAATGTTAAAGTGGTGATTGTAGATTTTGTGAAGAAATAATGGTGAGTGTCCGAGAGGAATCTCCGTTGTAAATGTGTCTTGCAGTCTTGAGACAGGACGCCATTGTCACACGTTTTCTGATTATTGTTTTGATTTGTTTCAGGATATTTATTGGAACATTTTGTTATTTTAGAAACACAGTTTTGTGTGAGCCGATTGATGGCATCAGAGCATATTTTGAGGATGAAATATTCCAACTTTTGGTAATCCGGGTAAGTTAGTCACATGTCAATAATCTGAATTTATCTATGTAATCTTATTTTATTTTGCATTGTTGATGGTGTGCTATTGTAAAAGGCACGTGAGGTCATGAGTTCATTTGTTAATTTGGGACATGACATTTCAGGTTTTCTCGGTCCTTGGGGTGGGCCGATTTACTGCGGCCAGGATGTGACGGTCTGCAAGGGGGTGGCCTAGAGGCCCCGTTCCATCCAACTCATTGTGGTGACGGCCTCGATCTTAGAACTCCACCCATGTATCTCAGGTGACCCGTTCCTACATTCTGGCTGTGTTTTTCTAGTGCGGCTCCACTATTAGTTTTGTTTTGTTTTGAATATCAGTATTATAATATATGAGAGAGAGATGAGTACAGAGGCAAAGGTTTCCCTAAGTTTTAGATTATATTTAGTCTGAATTTTTGGTTTAGTATAACATTCCCTATCGAGTGAGGGATACATACATATTTGATATGAGTTTGTTTGTATTTGGAAATTTTTTTGTTATGATAATAAGTACTTGTAATATCATCAACATGTTAGTATTTGATGTGTCCATTATTTCTTCACACATTTTGTTATAGCATTAGTCGTTAGCTGTAGTCCTCCTCTGGGGCTACGGTTGTGGTTGTTTTAGGTGATCTTTCACCTTATATGGATTGTTGAACGTTAGATTCAATTATTATTAGATGGTTTCATTGTCTCACACTTATTGTTTTCTAAATTTTAGAACTCTTGCAACTTGATAACTAGTCATTTTATAGATTACTTTTGGATTTTAGAACATATTAGTAAAAATTCTAGTATTTATTTTTGAATAAATTGTTTCAATTGTATCAAATCTAATGTTTAATTTATAGCTTCTTTCTTTAATCAGGACATTCGAGCTTTTGTCCTTTAGGTAGGTAACAAAGTTTAAAGCTCGTGGCGCCCCCCCTAAATTTTCCTGAAGCCCTAGCATATAGTAAGAACCCAGACTAGCCAGGCATACCACCCTTCATTAGAAAAACCCGAAAGCTCACTTTATAGGTTATAATTGGCTCCCAACGGGCGGGGCTCTGGAAAATTTGGTAAATTAGTATTTGTCATTGTTTGGTTAGCTTGTTTTTTTTGAAACCTTATTTGGTAACCTTGTTGTGGAACCTTGTCTCTGTACTACTCTCATTTAGTATTTACCGCTAGTATTATATAGCATACATTTTAGTAAATTGTTGGTATTGTAATTAGTAGTATTTAACTTAGCCGTGGTGTACACAGTCAAAATTCTAAGATATTGTTAGAAAGTTGTTATTTATAGTAAATATGTGATTTAGCCGTAGATGTTACATGCGGATTTTAGTAGGTATATGTTTGGAACTTGTAACTTTGAAATATTTGATTTTAGCCTTAGTGTACACTGAAAATGTTATTGAAACGGAATTGTAACTCTGTTAAGTATGCACTGTACTCTCCTCTCTCTACATTATGGTCTTGAAAATTAATTGGTATTAGTTTGGATTAATTTTGAAAAATAACTTAGCTTCAATTTGAATTTATTTTGGAATTTTAGGTAACCTAGCTTTGAAATTTAATTTGTTTTTTTTTAATTGATTGCCATGATATTGGATGTGGCAGAACAATTTTTAGATTGATGGTTTTGAGTTGGTTTGTTGTTGGTTTGTTAGTTTTGTTTTTTTTGTATTGTTGTACAATTTTTTTTTTTGTTGTTCAGTTCGGACACTCTAGGTTCTACGCATGGTATTGGAAAGCCGTGTATGTTAGTTTGAGCTTAGTTTGTTTTGGTATTGTGTGGTTTTGTACACAGTATTGTCAAAGCTGTGTACACACATATAAAAGGTTGTCGGGTTCTCAGTCTTCGGTCCTTTGTGAGCTCTAATGCTTGTGAATCACATATTGTCAAAGTGTGATTCTGCACAGAAGGAGAAGAGGCAGAGGATCAACGCCGTTGTTTGATGGTTGTTGAAAATGGCACCTTAAAGATATTTGTTAGTCTTTGTTTGTTTGTTCTTTTTTTGTTTTGGTTGGTAGGTACTTCTAACAAAGGAGCGGTGGAAGTAACTCCTTCAAATAAATAAGCCTATGCTAGGGCGGTTATTGGAAACCCTTAAACAAAGCCTCATTCCAAAACTCTAATCTAAATTTTATTTGTTTTGTGTAAGTAATTATTTGTTTCAGGGTTCGTTGGTTTGTTTCTGTTGGAAAGTGATATTGTGGGCTGACACCTCCTAGACAAAATCTTAATAGCTAAATCCATAATTATGTAAAACTCTTTTCTTTTTTTTTAATAGATTTTTTTTTCTTTGTCTAAGCAAAGAGGTAATGTAACAGGTATATCTGTCACAGCGCCGCCTTGTAGTTCAGGATCGTACTAACTTTCAGAATTTGATAAGACGGAAAGTCATCGGTTGATCGCAGGTTCTAATATTCCATGAATTAGTGTCAGTATTTAGGCCTAGATGGCGTTCTCCTTTCGTTGTTTGGCGAATTCATGATTTTGTTTGAAAACATATTGATTAAAATATATTTAAATTATTTTATTTCAACTCGATAGTATTTTCTTGTATTTTTTTGGATTTAATTTAACATTGAAATCGTAATTATTTAAAAAGAAAAAGTAAATGCACGTAGATTTTTTTTTTTAATTGTTTGGTCTTCAACTTTTCAATCTGTCAATGTCAGATTTGTCAAGGTAAGTGTCATCTCAGCGGTCATTCACATCGAATGGGGTGAAGTGAGGTTAGAATTCGAAATTCGAAAAGACATTTCCTGTCGGCTGTATTCCTTCTTGTGGAAGCGGCTGTCATGGCTGCTGGCAATGCCCAGGCGCATTCCCTGATATAGGGCTTTGTTTTGAAATGGTCTGGTGGTTAGACCTTCCGATAGGAAAATGTTAAAGTGGTGATTGTAGATTTTGTGAAGAAATAATGGTGAGTGTCCGAGAGGAATCTCCGTTGTAAATGTGTCTTGCAGTCTTGAGACAGGACGCCATTGTCACACGTTTTCTGATTATTGTTTTGATTTGTTTCAGGATATTTATTGGAACATTTTGTTATTTTAGAAACACAGTTTTGTGTGAGCCGATTGATGGCATCAGAGCATATTTTGAGGATGAAATATTCCAACTTTTGGTAATCCGGGTAAGTTAGTCACATGTCAATAATCTGAATTTATCTATGTAATCTTATTTTATTTTGCATTGTTGATGGTGTGCTATTGTAAAAGGCACGTGAGGTCATGAGTTCATTTGTTAATTTGGGACATGACATTTCAGGTTTTCTCGGTCCTTGGGGTGGGCCGATTTACTGCGGCCAGGATGTGACGGTCTGCAAGGGGGTGGCCTAGAGGCCCCGTTCCATCCAACTCATTGTGGTGACGGCCTCGATCTTAGAACTCCACCCATGTATCTCAGGTGACCCGTTCCTACATTCTGGCTGTGTTTTTCTAGTGCGGCTCCACTATTAGTTTTGTTTTGTTTTGAATATCAGTATTATAATATATGAGAGAGAGATGAGTACAGAGGCAAAGGTTTCCCTAAGTTTTAGATTATATTTAGTCTGAATTTTTGGTTTAGTATAACATTCCCTATCGAGTGAGGGATACATACATATTTGATATGAGTTTGTTTGTATTTGGAAATTTTTTTGTTATGATAATAAGTACTTGTAATATCATCAACATGTTAGTATTTGATGTGTCCATTATTTCTTCACACATTTTGTTATAGCATTAGTCGTTAGCTGTAGTCCTCCTCTGGGGCTACGGTTGTGGTTGTTTTAGGTGATCTTTCACCTTATATGGATTGTTGAACGTTAGATTCAATTATTATTAGATGGTTTCATTGTCTCACACTTATTGTTTTCTAAATTTTAGAACTCTTGCAACTTGATAACTAGTCATTTTATAGATTACTTTTGGATTTTAGAACATATTAGTAAAAATTCTAGTATTTATTTTTGAATAAATTGTTTCAATTGTATCAAATCTAATGTTTAATTTATAGCTTCTTTCTTTAATCAGGACATTCGAGCTTTTGTCCTTTAGGTAGGTAACAAAGTTTAAAGCTCGTGGCGCCCCCCCTAAATTTTCCTGAAGCCCTAGCATATAGTAAGAACCCAGACTAGCCAGGCATACCATCCTTCTTTAGAAAACCAGATAGATCACTTTTATAGGTTATAATCGTTTGTGTTTCCGTCTACATATAACCCGAACACCTTTAAAAGGAGAGTTAATAGGCATTTTCTAGGGAAGCTTGCTCCATCGTCGACTTCATCCATGCCCAGGCAAGGAGCGAAGTCAAGAGCTAACCTACTTATATTAAATAAAAAAAAAAGCCCAACTGATCCAAGCTATTGTAGTCGGAAGCGATAACAAGCAAAATATATCTTTATTGTTTATGCGATCGATTAACACAAACGCAATTCTTCCAATTCGTATAGTTACAATTGAATTTCGATTACATGGTAACGTAAATATAATTATATGGAAGGAAAAAAGTTTCAACGGCAAAGTTCCAAAGTTTTAACCGCTGTAATGTTACTTACAATTTGGTTACATAATTCATAACAATGGCCTTACCAACAATATTGTAATTTTTCCGATTACATTGTGGTTTTTTTAGATCCCTAAGACAGACGAATTGTCTACGAGAGTACCTACGAACCTAATAAGTACCAAAATCATTTAAAATTTTAACATAATTTTATTACTTTCTGTTATTATTTAGATTATGGCAGTATTTATCTAGGTTCCTAGTGCAATTTTGTTCCAGATAATTTACTACAGAACAAATGAAAAGAAAAAATGTCATTTATTGCTGTAAAAAGGTTAAACATTCAATTTGCTTACCTACATTTCGTTTTAAGTTTTAAGTTTTAACCTACCTAAGTTTGATACAAATATGCTTAAATTTTAAATGATTTTGGTAGGTAGGTACTTATTACATTTTTTTAACCTGTAAAATAGTTGTAATGTTTAATTAGATAAATAAAAAAATAAGTTTTTATGGATATGCTGCCACCGGCCTCTTATCTATGACACAATTCCTAAATTCATCGAAAAAAAAAAATCGATATCACCACATCACTACACACACAATTTACTGAATAGGAACGCCATTTGAAATGCCGCGCTCTCATTGGCTAATTCAAATAAGGAAACATTAGAGGAAATAGTTCCTTCGGGTGATATTTAACCGCGCGTCAAAGACGGGTAATGATTTACGTTTTACTCTTTTGTTTTATTAAGGAAATAGATTTTTCCGGTTTAATGAAAAACTTTTATACTAAGGAGTATTCCATTGGCGAATAAAACCGCTGGTTCAGTCAGAAAATCGTTGAAAATGTTCAGTTTTTCATGTCAATTTACGATTTGTGCAAAATGGGTATCTTTTAAAATTGGTACCTTCATAATAGAGCAGGGCAAAGCTTCTTTTATTAGCAAACATTTTTATTAATAACTCAGTAGATTTATAAAAATGTAAAAATGAAAATGTTTATCGATTTTTGCCACTGACTGTACTATAGCGAGTTAATTACAACATGTCATGGAGCAATTTTCGAGGCGAGAATCTCGCACCATGTAAATGGCGCTTAAGTCTTACTGTTTCAATTTCGTCTGTGTTTACTGTCAGTATAAATAAGTATGTTATATATTTAGATCATTAGACCTGCCATTTATAGGATATGAGACTTAATAGGCGTAATAAAATTTAATATCTTTCATACCTTAATTACTTGGGAGGGACAATTATGTGTGTGGAGCCAGTTAGGGCGATTTCAGAATGGCGTTTTTTATGCGCTTTTTTCGCAAGTTTCGCACGCGCTTACGAAACGAAAATAAAAACGAAAAACATCTTCTTATCAATACTTTCGGAAAAGTCTTTCTACTGAGGAATAGACTCGTTTTTTTTTGAAAAATGTATTTTTTAGGCTGTAAGTACTTTTTAAAAAAATTAAAAAAATGCAATTATGTTTGTCTTCAAAATAAACCTATAGTTTCCTAAGAACAAAACTTTCTAACTACAAAAGAAAAGGTGGCTTATTGCTTACGACGCAAAAATTTGTACACCCTGTATTGACTGATTTTGAATTCTACAAACAACTAAAACAACATTCAACCAGTTGGCTGAGAGTCATTTAGCTGTACTATTGAACATTGTGTTCAACCACGCGGCTAGCCGACGTTTACCCGTATGATTGAATGGCGTTGTTCAACCAAAGGGCTAGCAATTAAACGGTTATTAACCAGTTGGCTGCGTCATTTAGATGACTAAGGCCCGGCGCTCATTGGCGGCATGGCATGGCAAGGTATTTTTAGGCAACGAATAAAAATATAACCTAAGTGTATAGAAATAAAGTTGAAATTGCCAACACTGCATACCTAAGCATACCGCGATATTGTTTTTGTAACTCCGTTAACATTGACATTTTAAGCTTTATTTCCATAAAGTTAGGTTATATTTTTATTCGTCGTCTAAAAATACCTTGCCATGCCATGCCGTCAATGGGTGCTGGGCCTAAAGGTACAAGTTAACAAATAGAGAATGGAGTCATGTTTGAAACAAATAAATAAATAAAAATAAATAAAAAAAGTTTGTAGCCGACAGACCAGCAGCAGACGACGTGTCGCCGGCGACACTACTGGTTTCTACGTATTTCTATGAAATAATCCGTGGCTAACGACACGTCGCCGGACCGAATGGTAGATGAAACTGTCGCTAGCGACACGTCGTCTGCTGCCGAGACGGCTACGAACTTATACCTTACGGAAACATTCAACATCATGAAAAACCTCCCGTTATCATAAATTATACACATACAAGGAAACATGTTGTCTGTTTACTGCCGTACATAAAGCCATCACTCATATTTACCTTCGCAATAAAACCGCCGTAACTTGTTGTGTATAGCTATTTATGGAGCGATTAGGATTTTTGCAACACTATAGGTACCTACTCCTGTCTTTGTCTTGTAGATTTTGTGTAATAGTTTTTGAAGTAAAACTTACGCACGCTTGACGTGAGGAGTAAGCTGGTGAATGCGTGACGAGAGCGCTACGAAAAGTGTGATTGGGCGAGGCGAACGGAAGCGAAGCAAGCGAAGATCTTAGTCGCAAGTTAGGTGATTTTGCTTTGTATGTTTCGTTTTTATGTTCACATAATTACCGCGAGCGCTGATTTGGGGATGGTAAGTAAGTTCGTATGAGCAAGTGGCCAACTCTAAGTGACGGAGTTTTTAGGCCGCCTAAAGGCCTCATGGCTTAACGACTTAAAAGCCGAGACCGACAATTTAATAGCCTCCGAAGCACGCGCTCTGCTCGAAAATGCCACTTGCGGTCACCCAAATTGAAACCGCGTACAACGTTGCTTAACTTCAACGATCAATCAAGAACGTCTCAGTAAGCTACGCCGCCGCTTTGTGGCTGGTTGTCCGTGTGGTCCCTGATGGATTTTGATTGGAGCTCTTAGAGCTCTCAGGATTAGAAGAGTGGGCGCTTATTTCGGGCTGGTTCGGATGTTGGACTTTTCCATCATTCTCCTGCCCTTATCCCACGCTAAGTGGGGTCGGCACATGTTTTTCTCTTCCACTCACCTCTATCATTCGTCAACTCTGAATCCACTCCTCTCACATTCATATCCTCTTTCACACAATCCAACCACTTCTTCGGCCTTCCTCTACTTGCGTACCCTGTCACACTCATACTCATTTTTTGTGACATGGTTTTCATCCCCCCTCATAACGTGTCCATAGACTTTTCCGATTTTTCAAAAGTTTCCGATTCTTCCATCTTACATCTATCACTCACCAAGCTTGTTATTTAGATGTTGATGATGGTGGTGCTGCGGTATTTGCTGCATCAGCGCCGGATGAGGCAGTTGCAACAGCTTCGGCTCCAGCTTCGTGGCAGCCGCTACGGGGATAGGTCCAGCGTTTGTCATTGTCGTCATGGTGGCGGCCGGCATCATCAGGGTCGACATCGTAAGCATTTTGTAATAATTCACTGTTGTTTAAACTTTTAGCACATCTTTTTTGTATACGAGTGAATCCGACACTTTTTTTGTGGAGTGATAATTACATACTTTTGATGTATAGTTTGGTTATAGCTAAGTTAACTAACACTGGAAAACAGATGTTTATTAATTTTTCGCCAGTTGCAATTTTTTCAATTAATTTTTTGTCAGTTGCAAATTTTTTTTTTGTTTTGTCGCGAAAAATACCAAAAGAACGAATTTTTTGTACAAAACCGATTGATTTCTCTTTTTTATCACGGATAATTCTAAAAAATAACAAAAAGAGTTTTTCAAAAATGTTGGTACCACTCATAGTATTTATGAAAAAAAAAATTGAAGTATGTTTAACCGTTCATCGTTAAAAAAAAAGATTAAACTTTTAAAAAGTGATTAACAAATGCCATCTTTACTTTCACTTAACTAAAAAATGTGAAATTATTTCTTAACAGTACCTTTAAAATTAACGTTTTTCTAATTTACGCAATTTTAATTCAATATTGTGTCTAAAGCGCCGTTTGTAGAAACGAAAATAAGAATTTGTGACCTTTTGCTTCTGTAAAAATAACTTAATTTTCTTTTGTTTAATTTATAAATGGTTGAACACAAATAAAACATTGAAGCATCTCTCGTAGGCCTTCATTACTAGATGATTTATACAGTGTCAGGAGGCAATCTTTGCCTACAATTAACGGGACACTGTAGTGCCTGGAACAATGTTGAGAGTAGGCTTGTAGCACCTACACCATCCTCTCAGCTTAACCGGCCATACAGGAAGACATGCTCAATACGTGTGAGGCTGATTAAGCCGCGGGTTTCCTCACGATGTTGTCCTTTTTTGATTTCTGATAGCGTCGATGGGCTTGCAACCTGTTATGTATGAAATGTTAACTTCTGAAAAATGTGGACATGTACCAAATGTGTTTGAACACCTCTAACTACCCCCTTAGACACCTTCAAAGGATTTAAACATGCCAAAAGATCTGAAAGAACATGTCTACCGTACCTTGGGAATACAGTCGCGATCATACTATTTAAATTTATTTAATACTGAGAATTAATTGGCTTCTTTATGGTAACTCATATACTTACGGAAAGCTTAAGCGATGCCATTCTCAAGCATGATAGATGTAGCGACATCTACCTGTCGCTAGATGAACTACATAGACATGCTACGCACTACGAGCTTCAGCAAAAATGGCGCCACACAACACCATATGTCTAGATCGCGCAAGCGGTAATTTCAGCAGCGATAGACGTATATACGACCAGCCAACAACAACTGTTGGTCCAAAGACCACGGGAAAGTGGGCCAGATGGGCCGGCCCGTTGCAGATAATCACCTACTCTGCCTTTGGGGAACTATTCCACCATGTTCCCCAAATTTCACCATTCGCAGCTTGCTTAGACGTTCTTGATAGTTCGTAGAAGAGCGACGTTCTGATCGGTCACAATTTGGATGGGTGACCGCAAGTCGCATTAACGTCTGAGCGCTTCCGTGCTTCGGGCACGTTAAATTGTCCGTCCCGGCTTGGCGTTAAGCCATGACGGAGGCCTTTGAGCGGCCTAAAACTCCACCAGAGTAAAGCTACTCATACAAACATACATACATCTTTACATTTAAGAACCTTTTTTATGTTTTCGAGGTAGTTAGGGCACGTTCACGTACTATTCAAATACTATCGACTGAGCCAGCGCCTTTACACCTTAAGGGTGATTTTTCTATGAACAGACTAGCAGTTACTAGCCTTTACAATTTTTGAAAACTATAATTTTTCCTATAATAATATATATTTCCTCTAATAATAATATGGAATCCCAGGGAGAACAGACGCAGAGCTGGCAGACCACCTGCTAGATGGGTAGACGACATTGTTAAGGTCGCCAACAAGACCTGGATGCGATCGGCCCAACACCGAAACGAGTGGCATGAAATGGAGGAGGCCTACACCCAGCAGTGGGTTGACACAGGCTGAGAATGATGATGATGATAATTTTTCCAAACTGGAAAGGCGCTGGCTTAGTCGATAATACATACAGTGGACTACCCGCTAATCTTATTTAGTTAACACTTAAAAGTTATGACATAAATATGAGCTAACTAGGTTAAGTGAAATCGGGGTTTAGCGGTAAACTAAATCATGAGTATACTCAGCGGGTGTTGGTATGGCACAGCGTATTGGTTTTTATTCTATAGTACCCCCGGCAGAATTTTATTTACTAACTTAGACTGATAACAAGCTTGTTATAGTTTAAGTTAATTATCATCCTGTAACTTAAACTAATATGTTGTCTGAAATAAAATGTATATTATTATTATAGTAAAAACTGCCCCTAAATCTGTTCTTATTATTTTCTTTTCAATGAAATGTTGTGAATGCCAAGTAATAAACATTATCTAAATCCGTACTAAGTAATTCGGCAGTTGAATATGAATAGGATCGCAAGAGAGTAAAGTTATGGGCGTAATTTTGACACAAAAGAAAACATAAATATACAGCTTATTTTGGTACACTATTTATTAGTCCTGTGTGCTAAAATAAAATAAATACTCCAGGAAACTAAATCACTATCTTGTCATGCGCCTACTGCGTTCATTACGTTCATTGCTGGTTCCTTGGAGAGCACTTTTGGAGAGCACCGCAGAGTCGCAATCTATACCAATATATAAAGCGGAAGAGTTTGTTAAAAAAATTCTTTCTTCATTTGATAGCTAAACTCTTGAGGAAAGTTCCGTTCGAGACCGTTGACGTTATAAACAGACGGTTTTCTGTCTCGTGTTCGCGCGCCCCTACAAAGCCTGTCTCTGGACTCGGTCTCCTGTCTCGAGCGTGGTATTCTCAGTTTAAACATAATTGATCGAAGCACATACTGTGCGTGGCGATTGCCACAGTAACAGTCGCACGCTGTAGATAGTTACTTAGTGGAGTACTAAGTGCCTTCTCTGGTAGCCTATGCTATGAGGAAGTGAAATGTCGTAATATTAAGATGCATATTATTAATGTTGAATATTTGGAGCTGAACTGGAATGCAATGTAAGTATAAAATAAATAAATGTTTCTATGGTTCTAGCGCGCGCAAAATAAAGAATCAAAAACGTCCCAATTGGGACGTCTTGTCCTTAGTCCGCGTCAAGCCCACATTACACAACACTGCATGCAGCGTGCTAATCGCTTGTTCATTCATAAATTACTGCTCTGTCTCGCTCTTTGACCTTATAATTGCGTATTGTGCATCCTTCTCTTACTGAGGCTAACTGCGGCTAACTTCGGTCAGTAGGCCTCGTAAGAGTAGGATGCACAATAAATTCTTAGGCCAAAGAGCGAGACAGAGCACTATTTATGAATGAACTAGCATTCAGTGCACTGAATTCAGCATGGTGTAATGTCGGCTTACGACCTAGACGTTATCACGTGTAGGATTACAAAAACAATAAAAATGATATTGTTTTAAAATATGTATGAACTATTCATTTGCGGAACTTGTCAACATAGGCTGATTTTAGTCTCGCGCTCACCGTCAGCGCTGATAGGCGAGTGATCTTTATTACAATGAAATAAGGATACTGATTGTTTAGCAGAAATGGCTACGCTGATTGCTCTCGTCATCGTCAGTGCTGGACAATCAGTATCCTTATTTCATTGTAATAAAGATCACTCGCCTATCAGCGCTGACGGTGAAAGTGAGACTAAAATCAGCCATAGTGTGCACTATACGGTACCTATGTATTACCAGTGCGACCATATTTCAAACGTCGATAACTAAGAACGTAACATATCTAGGGTACAATATCATTGAAGATACGTATATTTTTTCAATCTCTATGTAGGACGCATCACTGGTGACCTAGATCCGACCGCTCGTTCATTAGAGTCTGACATTACGCGGGAGAGAAACTGTAGGTTTTACATTTAGTTTTATCGAAAAACCTACAAGGACCATGATTTTTATAGAAAAGTTATATGGTAGGACATACCTAGTTCTTTTAAATATTATACTACTAAAGATCTCGAGTGGAGGCCACGAACCGGCAAGCGCAGTGTTGGACGTCCACCGACAAGATGGACAGACGACCTTGTAAAAACTGCAGGTCGGCGGTGGATGCAGGCCGCTTCCAACCGCAACACATGGACATTTTTGAGGGAGGCCTATGTCCAACAGTGAACGTCCAACGGCTGAGATGATGATGATGATGATGAAGGTAGCAGACAAGCATACGGCCTACCTGATGGTGCACGGTTACCGTAGCCTATGGACGCCTGCGACACCAGAGGAGTCACACTCGCGCTGCTGACCCTTTAAGAGGAATCACTGCGCCGACAACACAATGGACAAGACTGGTCCAGCAGGCTGCTTGTCTGACTTGTCATAAACCTCAAATTGGTCTCAAACTGTCGAATTGATTGCGTAGGTATCTCTTGTCGCGTGTGGTCTCGTTGTGGTGAGAGTGACAGAGCTACTTGCGTGGTCACTGAACTAACATTATAGTGTTTAAGACCGATTTGGTAGCTATCAAAGATAGACAATACAGGGGACGTTGTTACCGCAGCGCTTCCTTGCAGAATATCACATTATTTTGTCTCATGAATCTATAAATACAAGAAAAAGAATGAGAGAACAAAATATTTTTATTTTTTTGAATACATAAACTCGTGTTTCATGAGATTTGAACTCGATGCCTTCGAATCAAAGCCGAGGCAGCTCCCGCTGAGCCAACAGGAGGATGGTCATCGTAATGAAAAACAAATAAACCTAACCTCAACCCATCGCTGTTATTGTAAGGTTGAAAATACAACACTACCTTTTTCGAACTAGTTGTGTTTTTGTTCGACAATTGATGTTTTTAGCGAGATATTCAAACATTTTTATGTTAATACTTGCTTATATTGGACAGATTTAACTTACAAATTCGTTATTTGTAACTATATAAATATTCGTTTTTTATCAATTTACTCGTATTGAGCCTAAATAAGTATTTTGTTAAAAAAATACATTAGAAGTAACAAACATGCTATATGAGCTAGCTGATTCAAATGAGCCTAACTTAGGCTTAGCTGGATGGTTTTACAGTGTCAGGAGACAATCTGCCTACACTTAACTGGACACTGTAGTGCCCACAATGTTGAAATAGAGTAGGCTTGTCCTTCCTCTCAGATCAATGCTTGCCAAGTCTGGCGCGTCAAATTAAAAGCCGCAATGGAGTGAATTCGGAATGAACTTCGCGGCGAGCAAAGAAGTCCTCAAGTCCTTTTTTGGCACGCGAGGTACAGTCAGCATCACTAATTGGTATCCCCCTAGTAAGAGGTCAGTTTGCAAGCCGTTGATCTCAACTTTTGTAAAAACTTTAACATCCTTGCTTACTTATGGATATCTTATTTCGCTCGAGTTCCTAAACAAAAATAGCTGATATAATACCCGACTGAAATCCAAGGTTGAAATGAAAAGAGTCTTTGTTCAAATCAATAGGGGGATACCGATTGATGACGCTGACTGTACATACTCTTTGCTTCTATCTCGATATAATTCTGTGTTCATCATGCTGCCCTCATGCATCTCTGCATACTGGGGTATTTGGGGTATCTTGCATACTTTGGGGTATCCTATCCATCCTTTTACGAATGTCATGCCACCCTAATGTTGGTCCAGGAATTCCGTATTGACAAAGTTTGTTTTAAGTACGGACAACAGAAACATCACAAAGCTTAGAGCGCTTGTAGACGTCCGTTTTTTTCGCCGGACAACGGACCGGTTTTTTCACCGGATTCGCGGTGGTGTATGGCGCGTAATGAATAATAATATAATAATAATTTAATATAATAATAATTTATTTCATGAATGTGTGTACACGCGCCGGATATCGGTCCGGCGAACAATTTATGCCGTTTATAAGGATATACGTTTATTGAAGGTCCGTTGTCGGGCGAAAAAAACGGACGTCTACAAGCGCTCTTATTCGTAGTAGATATAAAATGAAACGTGACGCCTCCTAATTGACTTTCTTTGATAGCGACCAAAATTGGTCTCAAACTGTCCAATATCCACGCAAGTAGCTCTGTCACTCTCATCTCAACGAGACCGAACGCGACAAAAGGTACCAACACGATCGTTTTGACAGTTTGAGACCAATTTGAGGTTTGAGACAAGTAATACAATATTTAAAATGTATATTCCTTTGAAGATGTCTAGGGGGGTAGTCAGAGGTATGTCCAAAAACATATTTGGTACATTTTAATTTGAAGGCATAAATCGTATGTATACACGTGCTAATTGTACGTTACAGCTCGAAACTAGCTTGCTTATGGGACCGGCGAACGTATCTACGTACCTAGGAACGTAATACCAAAAAATTTAAAATTTGAGCATATTTGTATCACTTTATGTTATTATTTAGATAAAGGCAGTATTTATCTAGGTTCCTGTTACACTTTTGTTCCAAAAAACTTACTATTGAACAAATGAAAAGAAAAAATGCCGGTTTTGGAGTACCTACAAAGATTTCAATTCAATTTGCTTACATTTCTTTTTAGGTAAGTTTTTTGGAACAAAAGTTTAACAGGAACCTAGATAAATACCTACTCTCCTAATCTAACAACATAAACTGATAAAAATATGCTTAAATTTTAAATGATTTCGGTATTACGTTTTTATGGAAATTCGCCGGTCGCAGGCCTCTTAATTGTTTTTAACTATACAGTATACAAATGTATAAAGCGGAAGAGTTTGTTTGAACGCGCTAATCTCAGGAACTACCAGTCCTATTTGAAAATTTATTTCTGCATTTGATAGCTACACTCTTGAGGAAGATAGTAGGCTACTTTTTATCATCATCATCACCACATACTATCACTACGGGGCCAACGTCGCGAGGGCGTTGCTAGTGTCACATAAAAGCTTATGTACTACTACGGAGCATGTGTATGTATGTAATGTATACGGCTTGGTCAATAAAAAACTTTAATTCGACATCTCGCTTGGATTCTGTTTATTGCCCTATTAAAAACTCCTGTTTTTACCAACCGTACTAAAAGGACGGGAAACATTATCCTGAAATAACTCGACCTACCTACGCCGTAGCGCTACGCCGTAGCACCCGTAGCGCTACGAACTAAATTATTTTTTTCTCATAATTGAATTTTATGAATTTTTATGCGAGTTTTATTTTACTAAGTGCGAATTAGTGTGGAGTGAATTATATTACGCATTAGTTATGCCTCACGGTGTTATTTTAATAAAAATGAATGTTTGTTTGACATGCCATGACAATGTAAAAAAAAAATCGTTATTAAAAAGGCAGTAGGTACTTAGTTCGCCGTGTCATCTAGTATGACTCAAGCTAATTAGCTTAAACTTTATTCGCTACGCATTAGGTACACGCAGCACGCACATAATTTATCTCTTTCTGACAACAGGGTTTTATATATCTCTCTAGCATGTCTGATATTGCCCTAAATTCAAATAATTTTTATTATTTATTTATAACTCCGAAGATCCTCGACAGATCCTCACCAAATTTTTGTGGCACCAATCGGAAAGTATATCCTTTCAAAGAAAAAATAATTTTCCAAATCGGTCCAGGCGTCTTCGAGTAATCGGTGAACATACATTAAATAAAAACCGGTCAAGTGCGAGTCGAACTCGTACGCCGAGGGTTCCGTACCTAGCCATGGTGCCAATTAAGCTAATCCGCTTAATTGTATGAGCGCCCATACAACTCGGAGGACAATTTTAATTGGCGTCAACTATGTATGTATGGGAACACCCTTTAATTTTCAACTTTTTTAACTTTTTGGAATTTTTCCTTTATTTGTGCTATAAGACCTTGCTTTTTGCCAAATTTCGTTATTCTAGGTCAACGGGAACTACCATTTAGGTTTTCGACCCAAAACCTCTAGGGTACTTCCGGTTGACCTAGAATTGTCAATTTTGGTTACAAGCAAGGTCTTCTAGCACAAGTAAAGGAAAAATTCCGAAAAATAAAAAAAGTTGATAATTAAGGTAAGTTTTGGTACTCACAAGTTTTCACGAAAACCTAAATTTGTCTATATCTTTTTATTGTGTTGACTCAGGACCTTGATTTTTATAGTCACAATAGGGACTATAGACCTTAGTATATGGTATAAATTTCAACTTGCTAGCTCTACCCGTTCCTGAGATAATCGATGGTGACACACGGACAGACAGACGGACAGACAGACAGACAGACAGACAGACAGACAGACAGACAGACAGACAGACAGACAGACGGACAAGAAAGTGATCTTATAAGGGTTCCTTTTTTTACCTTTTAAGGTACGGAACCCTAAAAACCGGTCAAGTGCGAGTCGAACTCGTACGCCGAGGGTTCCGTGCCTAGCCATGGTGCCAATTAAGCTAGTCCGCTTAATTGTATGAGCGCCCATACAACTCGGAGGACAATTTTAATTGGCGTCAACTATGTATGTATGGGAACACCCTTTAATTTTCAACTTTTTTAACTTTTTGGAATTTTTCCTTTATTTGTGCTATAAGACCTTGCTTTTTGCCAAATTTCGTTATTCTAGGTCAACGGGAACTACCATTTAGGTTTTCGACCCAAAACCTCTAGGGCACTTCCGGTTGACCTAGAATTGTCAATTTTGGTTACAAGCAAGGTCTTCCAGCACAAGTAAAGGAAAAATTCCGAAAAATAAAAAAAGTTGATAATTAAGGTAAGTTTTGGTACTCACAAGTTTTCACGAAAACCTAAATTTGCCTATATCTTTTTATAGTGTTGACTCAGGACCTTGATTTTTATACTCACAGTAGGGACTATAGACCTTAGTATATGGTATAAATTTCAACTTGCTAGCTCTACCCGTTCCTGAGATAATCGATGGTGACACACGGACAGACGGACAGACAGACGGACAGACGGACAGACGGACAGACGGACAGACGGACAGACGGACAGACGGACAGACGGACAAGAAAGTGATCTTATAAGGGTTCCTTTTTTTACCTTTTAAGGTACGGAACCCTAAAAATAGCAAAAAAAATCCGATGAATTGAGAAACTCCTCCTATTTTTGAAGTTGGTTAAAAACAGAAATAGAAAAAGCAAAAACAGCATCAAAAACAGCATGTTAAGTTCAAGTTCAAGTTCAAGTTCTTTATTCGTAACAAGGGAAGGTTACATGTCAGCTTATTCGATAGGTAAGTAAGTACATTCTGTTGTACATACATCGAGTATTCACACATATTTAGTACATGCAAAATAAATAAAAATACATCTTAGAGTTGTAAAACAACATATTATGTTATAGCCTAAATACCGACGCATTTTGGCCAGGCTTCTTAGCTCAGTTGGTAATAGCTCTGCCTTCTGCGCTGTAGGTCGTGGGTTCGATTCCCATCCAGGACAAACATTTGTGCGATGAATATAGATCTTTGTTCTGTGTCTGTGTGTTATAAAGTACCTACCTATTATAAGTATGTATTCACAAAAAAAAAGTATATAAGTATTCTATCAGTTATCTGGTTCCCATAGTACAAGCTTTGCTTAGTTTGGTGCTAGATGGCGCTGTGTGAAATGTCCAGCAATATTTATAAAAAAAAATCGCCAAAATCACCTCACGTAATTAATGGACGCTCCCTAACAAGATTGAAAAGGTTAGGAACCAGTGCTGTATACTTTCCGGGCCTTACTTATGAAAGATGTTTAAAGTGAAACACTGGTTAAACAACGTCCTGTCTTTTTTTGTGGATAGTGACAGACAGAGACAGGACGTTGTTCAACCATTGTTCAACTTTAAACATCTTTCATAAGTAAGGGGGTCCGATTCAACGCAGTAGACGCATAGCAGTAACCTTCAATTCCATAGTAAAAGGTTTTTCAATTCCTATAAAATATCAATATCCTCCTATACACAGTTGGTTAAACCTTCAGATCCTTGCCCCATATATTTCAATGAAAAAATCGCGTGATTTACAAAGGGAAGTATTCACATGCAAATGTAAACCTTATAGTCAGGGTGACAAAGTACGTTTTAGAAAAACATGGTGAGGGAAAATATTATTCTTGCAATATAAGTCTTAATGTCTTAGAGTTACAAGTTATTTTGGATTGTTTCGGGTCGGGAATAAGGAAATGGTTTTAGCGACCTTTTTATAAGTATTTGAATTTATTGTTTATTATATTTGTGAATCATAAAAAAATACTCAACTTTCTAGAGTTGAACTTGAATTAACTTAAATAAATAATTAAAAAAAAATTAAAAAAAATCTACTGCATTGTTACTGACCTAAGTAAGTGCTGACCTTATAAAAATACAGCCTTAAAGGTCATAGCTGACAAGTCGCCTCCGCACCCGAACCTCACCGCATCGCCTCGGTATTCCTGGTATGGAATTATATGGACCAACGCTCACTACATCAACTTCGTAACGTCACCGCATCGCCGCATCGCAATCGCGAAGGAACAATTGAACGTAGAAAAGGCGATGCGGTGCTAATGCGACAGCGGGGTGATTGTCAAACTAACTTGTCTCAAACCTCAAATTGGTCTCAAACTGTCAAAACAATCGCGTTGATTTGTCGCGTTCGGTCTCGTGGATATGAGAGTGACAGAGCTACTTGCGTGGTCACTGAACTGTCACATTTGAGAGTTTGAGACCGATTCTGGTCGCTATCAAAGATAGACAATCAAGGGGCTGGTCAGCTCTAACCTTAATCCTAGTAAGGCCCCATTTTAAATGAAAATTAAACTTTTCAATTTAATTTAATCCATTGTTATTACAAATTATCCGTACCCTACCGTTATAATACAAAATTATCGGCAAATAATTTGGCCCCAACAGGGGTTAGACAAACATAACATAAAATTGGACAAAATGTCTTTATTTTCACAACTACTAAGGACTAATATTTAACAAGATTTTATTACCCGACTACGGCGAAGCAAAAAGTAGGGTAATGAGTTTGACCGGTATGTATGTATGTATGAATGTTCATCTGTTCCCTCGTAACTTCTAAACTACTTATCATAATCGTTATGAACATTGCAAGTTAAACAAGATTTTATTTAACTTGCAATGTTCATAACGAAGTTGTAAGTTGTAAGTAGTTTTTCATACAGCTAGCTTATGTACTTATTGTTTCGGGGTTCGAATTATAAGTAAATTAATGTTTCTGCAATTTTAGTAAATGTTTATGATACAGAACAAATAAAAAAAAAAATGACATTTTTTCTGTAATAGGGCCTCCAGACTCTCGGCGAGAACCCCCAAGAACACCCGAGAAACGTGAGTGTGAGGAGTTTCTCGCCTTCTCGTTCTCGGGCTCGCCTGTTCTCCGATCGGTGTCGGTATTTTTGGCCGAGCCAAAGGATTTCTCGGGCGAGAAGAGAGAAGACTCCTACACTCACGTTTTGTCTCATTGCAGATTAATGAGCGGCGGTGGGTAGACATCCATATTGTTTGGTTCTTTCGAGAATTTTCTGTCGTAAAAATGTGGAATAATGAATAGAGTTAAAATTTATCGATTTTTTTCAATCTGAGCCTATTTTATGGGATGCTAAACATCGAAACTACTAAGATAAAAGTTTTTTACATTAAGTATTTTAATTTTTTTTAACATTATTTTTAGTTACAACATTCACAAAGTTACAGTATGCAATGGCACATAGAGCTAACCCGGCCGCAGTTTCAATATCGACGTCCATACCGGATAAGAAACAGATCACGACTGAGAAAAATTGAGAGTGTGGATAGCTTGTTTGTTCTTCGAGAAGTCTCGGCGAGACTTCTCGCCGAGCCTTCTCTCGAGAGTCTGGAGGGGCTATGAAATATTAAAATAGTTTTAGGTTCGTTTTTTGAAAAAAAAAAGCAACTGGTTGTCTGTAAAGTCAGTTCACAGACGATAATTTACAGGTACTTATAAATACTTCCATGTGAAAATTGTACTTTAATTTTAAACGTTTTTTTTACTTATTACGTTTGTATGGAAAATTCGTTTTCCGCCGGCCCCTAAAATGTAGTGTTATCAAAAGCTAAAAGAATCTAAGCGTGTTAAAAATATCGATTCCACTGTCAAACCACTTTCCAATCACTAGAACTTTATCGACAAAACTTTATCGACGAACTTTCCGCACTATTCACTAATGAGACTAGTTAGCGAATTGAAAGTTAGGCATTCTAGTTTTCTGAAAGCTTAATGGGACACTTTTAGTACTTATAATCTAGATGACCTGGCGATTTTACCGCCTTTCGAGAAATCACTAAAAAAGTAAATAATAAAAAAATCCTTTCTATATAAAAAATGAATTTTCTTTTCTCTAAGTATTTATTTTTTCCATACTAAATGTATGAGAAAAAATACTTAATTTTGTTCTTATTTTTTTTTGAAATTTTTCGATGGTTCAAGGAACGGAAAAATCCAACTAAGTCTCAGTCTCGCTTTCCGGTCTCGGTCTCGGTATCCAGTCTCAGTATCTAACGCGAACCGCCGGCGCCTCCTTAAGACATCCTCATGAAGTACCTGCCTACTTTAAGTACTTTAAATTTTATTAAAATCCGTCAAGCCTTATAGCCGTAAAGCGCAACAGACAGACAGAGTTCCTTTCGCATACTTATATAATAATTATGTATGGATATAGGTATCTACTTATTGGGACTGTTTTTGTTAATTGTCATAGTGTGCGCTAAAATGAACTTAATTCCATTAGAATAGAGACCTGATTCTTTGATCCCCTTCGCAAAGGATGGACAGCAATCTGAAACAAAAAAAAAGGTAATCATTTCATAAAATTCGAAGTTTGAATCTGTTATTTTAAGAAAAAAAAACACAAAGAAACAAATACGGGACATGACATTGACAGATGACATGTGATTTGGCGCCAACGGCAAAAGTTTGCAACAAAGAGGTTTATCTTTAACTTTTAACTTTCCGGAAAAGTTAGTCAAAAGTTAGTCAATATAATAGGTAGGTAACTATTTGGTAACTATTTACTTACCTATTGCAAAGTGAATAGTTCAACAAACACAAATCTGTGGTCTAAGTAGTGAAAGGAAATGTGAGTTTTGTCGAATTTAATGTCAAACTATAATATGATTGTTTTTATTATGAAATTATGAAAAGAAAAAGAAAATGCTGAAATCAACCAATTCGAAATATTTCATAGAAACACTTTATAAATTCTTAGTTTATTAATGCTAACCTTGATTATTTGGGTTCCAAAACTTTTTAATCAACATTAACAAAATAAATAAGGTTTTTTAATTTATCGAGCCGTGCTGCACAGCGGCACAAATAAAAAGACAATGGATATATATATATATATATATATATATATATATATATATGGGATACCGTGGAACCCCCGAACTTTGCCTAGTGTAGGTAACTTTGCCTAAATTATAAAAAGTACGATATTTATTTTCCTATCACAACAACACTTATTTTTGTTCGTTGGTAGAAACCCAAATCATAAACAGCCAATACTGCACTATTTAACTTTAAAATAACGGCAGCCATTTCATAGTAGTTGCAAAAAGTTTTCGGTGGAAATCGCGCAATTTTTTGACTTGTCCCACAAAATTATGTCATTGTGAGGAACTGGTTTGAGGTACGTCTTTCATATCTTTACAGTAGTTGGCAAATATGATCGGCTTTCGAAACACAATTATCTCATCTAAATACTATGATTATTGACAGAAATATCTGAGAAGGCAAAGTTAGGCGCAATTTTTTGAATAAAGTTTTCCAAACTTTGCCTACCCTAGGGTTGTCAGTTTTAGATTTATCCAACAGAACAAAATGAGGGTTATGAATTTCAAACCACTCCCGTCTGTTTTCTTTTGGTATTTTTAACTAAGACATTGCTACTTTAGCACCAATAAAAGCGGTTAGATGTTCGTTACTTTTTTTCAATATTTTACTATCCATCTATGTACCTACTTTTATTGTTACGACTTGAAAAAAGTAGTGAAGGCACCCTCTGGCTAGGTGGAGTGATGATTTTCCAAAGGTCGCCGCGCCGTGGATGCAACAAGCCATGGACAGGATAAAATGGCGCAGATTGGAGGAGGGCTATGTCCAGCAATGGACTGTATAGGCTGATGATGATGATTACTTTTTTGTGACAGCCCTGACTTTTGGCGCATTTTGTCGGTAAATGATGCCCTAACTTTGCCTGCCATCATATAAAGTTAAATATAATTATTTGGAGTAGTATTGAGAATATAATCTATAAATGGTTCAATATATGATTAAACTGCATTAAAATCTATATGATTTACCAAGTTTTACAGAAAATATGGACCTCAGGCAAAGTTAGGCTCGTTGCCCTAACTTTGCCTACTTTTTTGACAGCCTCTACTGTCAAGGTTTTCAATGCTGTGAGCCTAGCACACACACACATTGAAAACCCCTTTAGTAATTGGTTGAGTTCAGCATGACAGAACCGATTATTTATGATCAGTTTGGCGCAAAATTTAAAAAAACTCGAAAAAGTAGGCAAAGTTCGGGGGTTCTACGGTATATACATACACTCGAAAACCCTCCTTTCTGTGAGTCGAGTTAAAATCAAAGCAATCAACTTCACGAAATATTCAGCACAATAATAATTAAAACAAACAGCCCGGGGTCCGGCAATGGCGCCAAAACTATACAACAAACTCAAGAATTTGCGCACAAACTCTCGTAAATACTTAATGGCGGGCAAATGTATTGTCCCAATTGGCTGGGCCCGATTTAATCCCAGATATTCAAGTTTCGAACGTCCGGGCTGGGTTCCGTGTAAAAATGGTGACATGTAACCCTTTCGTTTGTGTGTTGTATTTTGTATTCGTAAAATGTGATGAGGTAAAAACAGTGTAAGTACCTAAGAGCCTGTCCAGATGGAGGCGTTTCACGCGCGTAAACTATTGCCATCCTTATTTGTCACTGTCTAACAAAAAAGGATGGCAATAGTTTACGCGCGTGAAATGCCTCCATCTGGACAGGCTCTAAGTTATTTTGATATAAGTAACTGAATTTTGATGGAACTGGGACCCTTGGCAAGCATCATAAAATAATGATAATTATTATTACGGGATTTTATCAACAAGTGATGCCCGCGACTTCTTCTGCATAGTAAAAGCACCAATTTTTTCTCCAAGCTTTCATCCTTAACCTTTAGTTTGCCTGGATTCCAGATAGAATGTTAATTGTGTCTCATTTGGATCCGCGTTCCGGCATATAAAGGTTGATAGCGACTAAAAGTAACCTACGTTCTTCTCTAAGGTTCAATCTATCTCCATACCATCAATTCACCAAAATTGGTTCATTAATTTAGGCGAGAAAAGATAACAGAAAGTCAGAGTTACTTTACCTTTTTTATTAAGTATGGGTACTTTTACTAGCCATGTAACGTTGGGCAATAACTAAACAACATTACTAGGATATTGTGTACTTAACCGTTTTTAATTAATGAATAAAATTGCTAAGAAAACTTCTTATAAAATTCTCGGAAATTCTGTTTTTTTATACTACTAAGGTAGCAGACAAGCATGTGGCCCTGATGGTAAGTGGTTACCGGTCGCCTATGGACGCCTGCGACACCAGAGGAGTCACACTCGCGCTGCTGACCCTTTAAAAGAGGAATCACTGCGCCGACAACACAATGGACAAGACTGTGACACCAGTTGTCACCGCAGCGCTTCAGAGCTTCGGTAAAAGAAGGATGCACAATACGCAATTCTTAGGCCAAAGAGCGAGGCAGAGCGCTAATTTATGAATGAACAAGCGTTAACATCACACAAGAACCACTATTTGTTTTTTTTTTTAACCTGTACTTTTTAACGTGGTGTTACCACTATTTGATAAAAAAAATTGATTTGTTTGAAACTTTAAAGGAACCCTTCGTACGCGTGTCGACTTACGCTTGACAGGTTTTCTTTATAAAGACCTTTAACGGTATTTTCATTTAAGTTTGGGCAATGAAAGCTTGCAGGATTACGTACTTTTGTTCTGTAAGTAGCCTGCGTTACAGGATCCGAGATTCTCGTTTGGAGTTTTATCGTTAGATCTATGGTATTTTAGAGAGTGAATTTTTCGAGTATGTGAATGTTTAACTAAGTATCTTTTGTAAGTGAAGGGTAAACTCAATGATATTATATCCTAGATGTGTTACGTTCTTACCGACAACGACGTTTAAAATATGGTCGCACTGGTATACATACCGATATAGTGCACTCTATGTTGATAAGTTCCGCAAATGTATATGTTCCGCAATAGTAGGTACATTATTCTAACATAAAACTTAGCTTTTTTGTTTTTTTTTAATTCACTACACGTGACAAACACCGTCTAGAGGTCGTCGTCCTCTTGACGCGGACTAAAGACAAGACGTCCCAATTGGGAGGTTTCGAGTCTTCATTTTGTGCGCGCTAGACATAAGTATAATAAGTCGGTAAGTACTTAATATCTTTTATTTTTAAATATCATTGATACGTCGTTTTAAAATTACAACTCCTTGATTGATTGGGTAGGATCTGAACCTTATTCCACCCTGTCACTTGTAGGTCACGTGGTAGCCAAGATGTCTGCCTTCCGAGCCTGGCTTAAATGACTTGATTCCGAGCCAAAATCTCACTATCAAGATTAAATAACTTTGACAGCTGAGATTTCCCGCTAACCGCGACTGTGCTAAGATATTCATGCCTGCTATTCATTGGTATACAGTAAAACCAGAAAAGAATACGTTTCGGAAAACATCGGAAACAATCGCATAAAATTACAAAAAAGATTGACGAAAAGTCATTTGGAAATGAAAATTATTCATCATTTCAACTTTATCGCAAACAAATAAATATCAATGACATTTTTAAGAAAAGCAAATTAGTTGTGCGCCGTGCGAGCTGCGCTGCTAACGACGTGCACTTCTGTCGCATTCTGTTTTGTGGAATCATACACTGCTGTCGGACATATTCGGAAAACACGAAAATAATCGATGTCCATTATAAAGCTTGAAGTACTTTAAAAGTCGTAGGTCTTGGTCGTAGGTATCTGAAAATACTGTCAACGGCTTGACAATATTTTTGGTCGCCATTTTTAAAAATAAATACTTAGTGTAAATTATAAGGCATAGTGCACAACATTGTAAAAACCGTCGATGTTTTTGCTATTCGATGTACCTACGGTTATTGTTTGTAACGAAAATGTATGGGTAACACACGTAATACTCTTTCTCATTTGCATAAATAATGTATAGTTTAATTATTTGCAAAATGAGAAGTTACATTTGGAATTTCAATACGTACCTACCTAATGTAAGTTTAGACCCCCGAAAGATGTTTAAAGTTGAACACTGGTTAAACAACGTCCTGTCTCTATTCGTCACTATCCACAAATAAAGACGTTGTTAAACCACTGTTCAACTTTAAACATCTTTCATAAGTAAGACCCACAAAATCTAAAAATAAACTACTTACCAGAAAGAACGCCTACATGGCTACATCAATACGTTTTACCGATAGTGTAGCCCTACCTTTTGAATTGTTATGTTACTTTTTTTTGTAGAATTGTTTTATGCCAGTCCTCAAACTGCCAGAAACAAAAGAGATTCTACTTTAAACTTTTTGGTTATGATCAAAAAATGACAGCCAACTTGAGGTAATAGTGGAAAAAGTACAACATAGTCAACTGGGTTAGTAATATCCAAGTAATATCAATTCCTTGGCGTCTAACGTTATAAGCGCAGCTGTTTTTGTTCCGAATTCGAATTTCGAATTAAGATTTGAAAATGACAAAGATAAGACAGGGACAGACAATCCAACCTCTTTAATCTTCAAAGAGCTCCCTCAGGGAACATCAAAGTATTGTTTGAAAGGGTCATGGCTGTTTGTATGGTCACTTTGAACGCACTTGAAGAAACTTAAAGCATTTCGTTTACTTTGTAATCTTTCGCTCGGATAAAATCAACTGAACGATCAAGGAAAACATCGTGTGGAATTCAATTAGAATTCTAAATGAAATGCCACGGAATGCTGGATACTGAAAAGTAGCACGTACTCGTACCAAATGTAATTGAATGTGCTTATATTATGACTAACGCCTTTTAGATATTTCGAACTGGATTCAGCCCGCGGCTTCTCTCGCTTGGTACACGGATAAAAAGTAGCCTATGTCCTATTCCCGGACATTATCTATCTATATTTTAAATTTCAGCTTAATCGGTTCAGTGGTTGTCTAGTTATAAGTAGAGGAACAAACATACATACATCCAAACATTCGCATTTATAATTTTAGTGTAATAGTGTGATGTGGTTAATGCATGAAGTTCTGGGGTGCTAAAAAGGCCGTTCGGAATCATAATATGATTCATAGTATTCGTATTGAAATCATAAAATTGACAATTCATCATAGGATTTGTCTAGTGATTCGTATCGGCAATTCATCTTTTGACAGTTTTGTGGAGAATCGTAAAATGCCCACAATAGAGGAATTGCAGAAGTTTCAGCTATAGGTACATTTTACGAAAATAAAGAGAAATTGATAAGAATATTTTAGCGAATCACACTATGAATCATAATATTATGATTCTGCTGTAACGACCTTTTTAGCCACAACAGCACACTGATTGTCTAACTTGTCTCAAACCTCAAATTGATCTCAAACTGTCAAAACGATCGCGTAGGATGAGAGTGACAGAGCTACTTGCGTGGTCACTGAACTGTCATATTTGACAGTTTGAAACCGATTTATTAGCCGGTCATTAGTCGATTTTGAAACAAAACGAAGCTGAATGCACAACCGTGCGAAGCCAAAATAAAGAAAACAAAAGAAAAAAAAAACAAAACAAAACGAAATCAATGGTTATAATTAGTTGACGTTTTGCCAACGTTTTGCTTTGGTTAATAAAAAGTTTGTTCAGCAAAGTTGAATGGCGCGCACGAAAATGCCTAAGTTTTATATTTTCCCTACCAAATGACATTTATGTTCTAAACCTGTGAAAGAGGACAGGGCCCTTTCAGAGGTGATATAAGTAGTTATGGCGTCCTAAATCATTATAATCGTCAATTTCTCGCAAAATGGCGTAACGGGAGTGTTTTTTTTTGGATACTTTCATATTTTTCAATAAACGTTTATGTTGAGACTGCGTAAGGTTATAAATATGCATTGTTTCGTATATGAATAAGAAAAAGTAACATAATGGAAAAAGGAGTGAAAGTCAATATTATATTTGTATTTTGAAGATTCTTTTAAAGTTAGTTTGAATGAATAAATATTCTTAAATAACGATGACGAAACGAAGTAATAATGTACCTACAATGGGCGGCCTTATTGCTATGAGGCGATCTTCACCAGGCAACCTTTGGATGGAGAAGATTCACAAATAATGGAAAATTGGTCGCTTGCATTTATTACAAAGGAATATATAATAACTAGCGACCCGCCCCGGCTTCGCACGGCTCACATCACACATGACAAACCTCTAAAATTATCAGTGTTTCTCTCCAATATTATGCATGAATAATACATATAAACCTTCCTCTTGAATCACTCTATCTATTAAAAAAACCGCATCAAAATCCGTTGCGTAGTTTTAAAGATCTAAGGACACATAGGGACAGACAGCGGGAAGCGACTTTGTTTATACTATGTAGTGATAGTAATGTAGTGATGAAAGAGAAATAAAGAGAAAGTTTGCCTCTTCAATCCCTTCAATTCTGTCCAATCAATAAGTTTTTTTTTACTTGAAGAGCTCGTGGAGTAGCTTGCTTGACTTTCTTGATTGATCGTTGAAGTTAAGCAGCGTTGTGCGCGGTCACAATTTGGATGGGTGACCGCAAGTGGCATTATGAGCTGAATAACGTTAACGTTAAATTGTCGGTCCCGGCTTTTAGTCGCTAAGCCATGACGGAGGCCTTTAGGCGGCCTAAAAACTCCGTCACCAGAGTTGGCCACTTGCTCATATAAACTTACTTTTACTAGGTACCTAAGTATGAAATGTTTTTTTAAGATGAAAAACTGAGTTAAGTATAAATAAAACTGAACGCTTTGTAAATATGAAGACCTTCTATTATGACCTCACTTGACCCAAGATGCTTTGAGTTTTGACCTCCTATTTCCTTTGGCAATACAAAATACAGTTTATTTTTTGTGTGAAAAAGAAATAAATAATTTCAACCCACCCTGAATTCACCCTGTATAATATAACTAGTGAACGCCCGCGCCTTCGCCCGCGTGGACTACTATTTATTTGTCTCACAGGAACCATACATTTTAACCGTTTTTTGTGTGATTTGCACATATTTTTCTCATGTTATGTCAAATTCAAAACACATTTTGGCATATTTTAGTACACCCAAACTTTTTTGGATAATTTGTATACTAATTACCTACCTTTTTCGGGTATAATACCAATGTATACAAGTGGCTAAATTAAAAATTAAAAAAAAACCGACAAAATGTTATCCGTGGCCTCTGCCTACCCCTGTGGGAAAGAGGCGTGATTTTATGTATGTAGGTATGCTATAAGCTGAGCAATTTCCTGCACTCTCGATGTGCATTTCTGTTCATAACTCCGAAGATCCTCGACAGATCCTCACTAAATTTTTGTGGCACCAATCGGAAAGTATAGGTAAAGTATAGTAGATATATTTTTTCTACTTATTTCTTTTATTTTTTATCCTATTCTAAAATCACTTATATTTTTCATAATTACTTGCAAAACTAGATAGCACCGCAACATACAGAATATTCAGCCAGGCTCTGCAAATTTATGAGTACATCTATCTCTTTCTGTCCTGCACATCGGATAGACTTCGACCGTGTTTTGTCTCGCTCGTGCCACGCATGCGCACTGCACTTTCTTTGTTAGAATCGTATGCGGAATAGAAACTTATGTAGTATGTTTGATTGAAAATGCTGTTGTAAGTAAATAGATTCTGTTATTTTATCAACTTATTAAAATAGATTTATCTTAGATGATTTTTTATCATTTTTTCATTTCATTTAAGTATTTATTTCTCTCACAAACATTAAATATTTAGTAGGTAAAGTAAATATAATACAGAATAATTTATATTAAAAAGGTAAGTAGCTAAATATACTCGTAAAAACCTGTTTTGTGAGAGACTGAATGATTATTTACTATAGGTACTGATGCAATCTACATCTTTAATATCTATTATGAACAAACTTTTAACTATAGAGATGCTCTTCTAAGATGATAAGAGCCTTCGAGGCTCCAAGAATGTATTTCGAAAAGGGGTCGTACCCGATACAGACACATAAAAAAATCGGTCATTTTGGAAATGTGTTTAAAAATGTTAACTGTAATGAGTCGTTTTTCATTTAAACATGGTAAATCGTAATAATCTTTATAAACAATTTTGTTTGCTTTTAGTCCCATTAAATTTGGTTTAATTTATGCAATAATAAGTTGTTTTATTTAATTTAAACACCCTTTACCGTGTAATCCGGACAAAAAGTAAAATATGTTCAAAAAAAAAAACATACCTACAGCCGAACATAGAACCTCCTCCTTTTTGGAAGTCGGTTAATCAGTGGTGGCCCTTATTTTGTTTTGAGTAGTATATTATATTAATTGGTAGGTACATATTTGGCTCAACAGATCAGCATTATGCCATTTATGCCCGAATACTGAAACTACTTAAATGTTTGAGACGTACTTACTTATCTATTTGGGACCTTCTTACTCTTCAGAAACGTACACCAAAATTACCACAGGTAATAATAATGACCAATAAGCACCACTTAAATTAAGTAGAGATTTAGTATTCGGGTGTTAGCGTGGTAATGCTGCCAGTGTCTTTGGCTTCTGATTGGCAGTGGCTTGGATCAGTTGAGCTATCTATAGATCGTTTACAACGATCCTTAGATGGCTCAACTGGTTCTAATTTATTTTTAAAAGTTATTTTGATAAGTTTAGTTTCTGTTGAGGAAGTTATAGGCTACTTTTCATCATCATCATCATCATCGCAACTTTTTCATCATCGGGCGCTGCTAGTATAAGACTCGTTTTACTGTCACGCGTACCGTCGGCGCTGATAGGCGAGTGATCTTTATTACAATGAAATAAGGATACTGATTGTTCAGCACTGACGAGAGCAATCAGCGTTTCCATTTTTGCTACACAATCAGTCTTATTTCATTGTAATAAAGATCACTCGCCTATCAGCGCTGACGGTACGCATGAAAACAGCCTAAGTATATTGATGTAGTAGTTCATAACCGCCATAAAACATTGTTTATATCGTAAAAAATGGTGGAATATCCAAACTTCGGCCATTTTCAGCTTAATACAATAACTTTAGCTTTACTCACTTAAAAATGTACGTAACAGTATATCTTGGCGGGCTGTGCGGGGCTTAACACCTGATGCTAGTAATAGTATCATTGTCATCATCATTTACCACGCTACGTTAATATTTGAGACGTACCTATCTATTTGACGTTCTTACTCTCATTAAGCCATGACGGAGGCCTTTAGGCGGCCTAAAAACTCCGTCGCCAGAGTTGGCCAAACGAACTTACTTACTTTACTCTTCAGAATCGTCGGGTCAGCGAGTTTATGAGAAATAATTCTATTTTAATAAATTAACCTTTGAAAGCGGTAAAACCATTGAGCTCTTAACCCCTACCTTCAATACGTGTCCAGTTTCAAACATATCGGGTACCTACGACCCAACAATATATTTGAAGGGTCATTTAGACCCACGGGTCATTTTACCATCGTATTAAGATATTAGTGATATTGGTTTTATTAAATTTTAAAGTAGATAAACTTTAGGATTTGTTTCACCGTTTAGATGTCTTCAAATTATAGCATAGCGTCGATTACTCGTTTAATTAGGTATAAATATATTTTATACTACTAAGGTAGCAGACAAGCATACGGCCCACCTGGTGGTAAGCGGTTACCGGTCGCCTATGGACGCCTGCGACACCAGAGGAGTCACACTCGCGCTGCTGACCCTTTAGAAGAGGAATCACTGCGCCGACAACACAATGGACAAGACTGCTCCACCAGTTGTCACCGCAGCGCTTCAGAGCAGAGCTCTGGCAACCGACCTCACACCAGGAACACAACACCATTCGATCCGAAGGTCGTGGGTTTGAATCGGCCATCAATGGATTTATGTTTCGAAAAATTTATATGCGTATTAACACGAGCTCTAAACGGTGAAGGATCATCGTAAGGAAACCCTTGGCTTAGTCAGCCCCACATTGAGCATGTCTTTCCTGTGGATATGGCCGGTTAAGCTGAGAGGATGGTGTAGGTGCTACAAGCTTACTTCATCTCAACATTGTCCCAGGCACAGGGTCCCGTTAAGTAGGCAAAGATTGCCTCCTGACACTGTATAAATCAACTAGAAAAGATGTAAAGGCCTATTTTATTTATTTGGCTTATTATGAACCTTATTAGATAGCAAAACAATACTCTAAACTGCCGGCAAGCTAAGGTCATGAAACTTAAACAAATAGTTCAGTATCCATAACCATCTATAAGTCGGCTTAAAAGAGACATTTCCGAGTTTAAGCGACGTTATTTTGTTATTATATCGTACCCGAATACTGTAGATAAGCGACACGAATGCTTAAGTATACTACACACGATCTGACATACTATGTTTAATATTGGTGGACAATAAAGTTATTGGTAAAGTTATTTTGAACATTTCACAAAAGGCCATCGAGCTCCAAATTATGCAAAGCTTTTACAGTAAAACCAGAAAAATATTGCGTTTCGGAAAACATCGGAAACAATCGCATAAAATTACAAAAACGATTGACGAAAAGTTATTTGGAAATGAAAACCCGTACTTATATTATAAATGTAAAAGTGTGTTTATTTGTTTGTTTATTTATCCTGCTTTCACGTCAAAACAGAGCGACGGATTGACGTGAGTTTTTGTGTGAAGATAGTTGGAGGGCTGGAGAGTAACATAGGCTACTTTTTATCCAGGTACCACGCGAGCGAAGCCGAGTGCAGTAGCTAGTATATAAATAAATAAATAATTTCAATCGGGTCAAATAATTCAAGAAAAAAAAATCTGCAGTGGTCTCTCTTCAGCAAAGCAAATAAATGTCGGTGGCTCTAGAAGTGTTAAGTCAGATGGTGAGGTTATTGCCCTTATATCAGAGTATAGTATAGCACAGCTCGTGTTACAGCGCCGGCTTTATTATTCGTGTAATGTCGGCACGCAAATACATTGGCGGCACGAAACTTTTGTACGTAATTTTTAGGGTTCCTTAATTTGATTAATTGTTTACCTATAAAAATTTCTTAATTTCGATAGGCATCATTAAACTCTCTTTTATTCGATAAGTAAGTAAGTTCGTATGCGCAAGTGGCTAACTCTGGTGACGGAGTTTTTAGGCCGCCTAAAGGCCTACGTCATGGCTTAACGACTTAGGCTTGTTTCACTCTTCAGCGTGTCGCCGGTCGCGTTCGCGAGTTGACCATTCACAGCACAGAGAATTTTGAATTTTCGAATTTCTCTGTGCTGTGAATGGTCAACTCGCGGACGCGACCGGCGACACGCTGAAGAGTGAAAGGCCCCTTAAAAGCCGGGACCGACAATTTAACGTGCCCTCCGAAGCACGGAAGCGCTCAGCTCGTAATGCCACTTGCGATCACCAATCCAAATTGTGACCGCGAACAATGCTGCTTAATTTCAACGATCTATCAAGACCAACTAAACATTTTGCTATACAGAACCCATCAAAATATCCCAACACACGCTTCTCACGTTTTTACATGGGAGTAGGTTTTTGCCTTTTAATATTGTAATTATCGGGTTTTCGTTCAAATTATGTAGTTAGTTATCGATTCGCATTTGTACTACTTCCTGTATAACTTTGTTTTGGTTTTTACCCCAGAATTGGGGCCAAGGGCCAAGTGGGCCTTCGAAATTTTTCGAAACGAAAAATCCATTAAAACTTTTGAAAATATCATAGTTGTAAATATTGTAAACACTATAAACGGGATATTTACCATTTACCATACCAGTTTACCGTGATCATGGCGCATGCAACAGTGCCGAAATATCGGGAAAATCAAAAATCCAAAAATCATGGTAAATATCCCGCCTATAGTGTTTACAATGAAAAATCCATTGAAGCACGACCGGGTTCGAACTCACGACCTCAGGATTCGTCGAGGTCGACCCACTCGGCCTACACGGCTAGTTTCAACCTAGGTCTAGAGCTATTTATTCTAGGTTTCAATCTAGTCTGTGCCATCCACCTAGGAGTTTATGCGTCTAGACAGGAATGTTCAGTTACGCCTAGATTTAGAATTTGTTTAGTGTTTATGTTTAGGCTGGTTTCTAGTAGTTCAATTTATACAGTGAATTAAATTGAACATTAGAATTGGTGACAGTGACAGCTACTACTACTAATAATCCAGGAAAAGCAGCAACAATCGGAAAGTATATATCTTTTCAAACAAAAAAAGAATTTTCCATATTGGTCCAGGCGTCTTCGAACACCGAATAGCAGCAGCATGGCTTAAGTGGCGAGAAGTTACAGGGGTAACCTGCGATAAAAAGATGCCTGTCAAATTAAAAGGTCTAATTTATAAGACGATCATTAGACCTGTCCTCATGTACGGCAGCGAGACTTGGGCCGCCACGCAGGGACATGTCCATACCATCCAGGTCGCAGAAATGAAGATGTTGAGGTGGATGTGCGGTGTTACCAGGCTGGATAAGATCCGCAATGAGTACGTGCGAGGTAGCCTGGGAGTACGCGACATCGAAGACAAACTGCAGGAGAACAGGATGAGGTGGTATGGACATGTCAAAAGAAGACCAGCCGATTATATTGGCAACCAGATACTGGGACATCCCATCTCTGGCAAAAGACCGAGAGGGAGACCAAAAACTACCTGGACAGCTGTGTTGGACCGAGACCTGAAGGCATGCAACGTTTCCAAAGACGACGTCATGGATAGGGCGAAGTGGAGGAAAAGTGTGAAGAAGGCTGACCCCACCACCATGTGGGATGAATAGCCGGGAAGAGAGAGAGAGAGGTCCAGGCGTCTTCGAATAATCGGTGATCATAAAAAAAGCATATAAAGAAACATTCTGACGAATTGAGAACCTCCTCCTTTTTTGAAGTCGGTTAAAAAGGATGGCATTTTAAACAGTGTTTATCTTTTAACAGAAGTTGAGTGGAGCTTATAGTTAAGTAGAGCGGTAAGACTGGTCCAAGATTAATTCAAATAATCCTATGCATGCACGATGTGCTACGCCGTAGCAGAGCCGTAGCATTGCTGAATAAGTAACAGTTGAATGCTACGAATGTTGTAGACATGCTACGAAAACAGAATACCTACAATTTGTAACTTTGTTTATGATTTAATATTTTAACCAAACTTTCGTACAATTCTAACTAGGTATGTAGTGCTGGTGATTTTCTTTTACAATAATTAAATTATCACTAAAATCGATAGCTTTTATTTCGTTCACGCTAAAAACCAAATCAGAATGACATTGAAATTTTCATTTTTAAAAGTAAGCTATTTTGAGCTGTTTTCTTCGATGTTCAGAATCTGAAATACGACTGATTCTTCAAAAAAACTGCATTGTTGTCGTTTTTCGGAGCGAGCAGCTGTCGTAAGTGCCGCGGCCGAACGCATTCTAAATTCATCTTTATTTTAACGTAGCTAAGACAGATTGAAGTTGCACTCATCGATGTGCTTATTTTATAACGGGGTTTGTTTGTCTGTCACTCACGTTCGCGAAAACAGCTCTAACGATTTCGATGAAATTTGCAGTACCGGGGTTGTAAGGGGCGAAAAATTGATCTAGCTAGGTCCCATATCTGAGAAAATTCGTTTTCTCGGCATTTTCACGCAAAAAAAATTACCAGTGCAATGTGGTTCGTAATTTCACAAAAGTTGAGACCAAAGTGGCCGAGTGGATTGGGTGTTCGCCTTTCAGCCGAAGGCTTCGAGTTCGAATCTCAGCCAGTGAAAGTTTATTTTTTGTAAGTTTTTTTTTTCTTTTTCCTATTTACTTTTTCTCTATTTGCACCCGAGCGTAGCTCGGTCACCCAGATATTTTCTTTTTAGGCTGTGTCCCCAGCAGGCAAACTGTGAGCGGCCGACTGAGTTTGCGGCGTATCGGCTTAGTACGCTCTTCCATATTTGAAATGGAGTGTCCACAGTTTGCTAGTTTTGCGCGTAACGCTGCAAACTGCGTACAGTGAGCGCAAAACTAGCAAACTGTGGACACTCCATTTCAAATATATGGAATGGTATACTAAACCGATACGCCGCAAACTCAGTCGGCCGCTCACAGTTTGCCTACTGGGGACACAGCCTTAAACGACTAATAAGCTAATAAATCTAAAATTAGAAAGTGTCGATTTTTCACAAGTCCCGCTAATATTCTCGCTATACTGGTATCTCGTTCTGAATTCTCTAAGTAAAGAACATAATATAACGAAGTTATTAACTATTCATGCTTACCTACATCAAACGGACTTATTATATGGGTTGTGTTTGGTCCAAGTTATAAGGTACAGCTGGGCACCTCTCTCTCTCTTTCCTAAGCCTTATTCCCATATGATGGTGGGGTCTGCTTTCCTCGTCATCGTCTTCCACTTCGCTCTGTCTAACGCGTCGTCCTGGGAAACATTGCAGTCCTGTAGATCTTTTTTGATCACGTCTGTCCATTTCTTTTTTGGTCTTCCTCTACGCCTGGACCCAGGAATGTTCAGCGTGATCATTCTTTGTGGAATGTGCTCAGGTGGTCTTCTTTGGATGTGTCCAAACCAGCGGAGCCTATACCGATTCTACTAAAAAACTTTTTGTTTTGATTGAACGTTGAAGTTAAGCAGTGTTGTGCGCGGTCACTATTTGGATGGGTGACCGCAAGTGGTATTACGAGCTAGGTGATTCTACTCCTGTTCCTTCGCGACCAAGACCGTGAAGAACCAAGGCAACAAACACTGTTTGGGGCCAAACTTTCTTTTCGGTGATATACTTTATATGATAGCTAATATTTTTTTAAATTATTATAAATCTTATTATATTACTAGCAGTAGGTACCCTCGCGGCGTTGCTTCCGTAGTGATCAAAAACTATTTTGGGTTTTCTACCTTGCGTTACAATATTGCGATTTTCTTACGGATCCCTAATTTTTATGAAAATATATTATAGCTTATGTTATTTCCTGATAATGTAGCTTTCTATTGGTGAAATATTTTTTTAAATCGGTCTAGTAGTTTCGGAGTCACAAACAAAAAAAATCTTTCTTCTTTATATTAGTGTAGATTATACATTGTGGATTTCGTTTGATAATGAATAATTGCTTCCGCTTCAGGCTATGCCTTGAGCTGGGCTTAACCCTTCACAGTCGACGACGCGGCCGATCCCGCTTAACGCTACGTCGTCTTGCTTTGTTCAACAAATCATTTTGGGCGTGACAAGCCAACTTTGAACGGTTAAGTTGCCCTTTTCATATTTAGTTAGTGATAATTAATATCTGGGCGACCGAGCTCTTCTCGCGAGCCAATAGATACAAATGTTTACAAGCCCATAGAAAAAAAAAAAAAAAAAGATTTATTAAAATGAGAATACACACCCTTGGCCATTCTTGAACTGTCTAATATCAAACGGTCTTATAGTAAAACCAGAAAAATATTGCGTTTCGGAAAAAATCGGCAACAATCGCATAAAATTACAAAAACGATTGACGAAAAGTCATTTGGAAATGAAAATTACTCATAATTTTAACATTACCGCAAACAAATAAGTAGGTAGGTATCTATCTCATTTTTAAGAAAAGCAAATTAGTTGTGTGCTGTGCGAGCTGCGCTGCTAACGACGTGCACTTCTGTCGCATTCTGTTTTGTGGAATCATACACTGCTGTCGGAATATTCGGAAAACACGAACATAACCGATGTCCATTATATAGCTTGAAGTACTGTAAAGATTGTTAAAATGGACATTTAAAATAGCTCATAATCTATTTTGATATTTTTTGGGGTTTCATTGATAAAAATAATCGTAGAAAATTCTAAAAATCTTTTTCTTTCATACAGCATAGTCATTCATGCATTTTGTGACCAAGAAGAACGTTGCATAACGACGATGAAACGACTAAGCAAGTAATACAATACTTTTAAACATTTTTTTTCATATTGGAATCAATTTTTCTTTTTACACAGCAAGATCATATCAAAAGCCACCCATCCATTTTAAAACCACGAATAACGTCTCTTAACTTAACCGATCAAACAACCGCTATACTCTTTCCATTTTAAACGGCTACTCTCAAAACGGTACCCAATTTCCTTTTCACAGCAAAGTATCTATTTAAAAAGTAAATACAGAAAAAAACTCTTTGAAGTTGCCCTGCTCTTTGAACCGTACGCTGGCTGTTGTCCCGGTTCTTTGTTAGTGATGGGAATTAAGAGTTTGCCGAATAACACGTGGCCGAATATCCGGTTAAAGTTTACGGAATCTTGGTTCGAATAATTCGGTCAAAAGTCAAAAATCATTTATTCAATAAGATCAAGCGTAACCCTTTGAATCATCTTAAGAGCTAGGTGATTCTACTCCTGTTCCTTCGCGACCGGTGATTCGGTGATTCTGAATCGAATTCGCGATCGGTGATTTTGAAAAGTGTTTCTGGGTATGTTATGAGGATTAGAGGCTGCTTACAGAAAGATTTGAAATAAGTCCCCGAGTATTATAATTATAAAATCTATTATTATGTTATAGGGATGGCAAAAGTTCCCGCCGACCGATAGTGCCTAGCAATATTGAAAATATTTTTTTAACTAAAACATACAAAAAAATCAGCACAGATACTTTAATAAAAGTGAGTAGTGTTTTTTATGTACCTTTAGCACCTCCCAACTAGCTCACAGACGCTATAACAAGCTGCACAGTAGCTGGATAGACGATTTTCGTTACGGCGTCAGCTCTTTAGTAAGAAATATAGTAGATCTATAAGCGGCTAGAGCACTCTTGTAGCGAAAGGCCCAAATTCTCTGGTAAGTAGTAGATACATGTAAACTGGCCGTCGTAGGTCCAAGCTTACAAGTATGCATAGGTATACTCAAACAAAACCATGCATACAAACACTAAAGAAGTTCTAGTTTTTTCCACACATTTTATTTTTTATTTCTAAGAAAATAAGTAGCGTCAGGGGGCCCTGGGATCTCACTGTAATGTTCGGTAAAATGCCGAATACCGAATATGAAACGAACATTTGGCTCATCTCTAAAATTAATATATCCCTTCCTCGAAATTACGTGCTCAAGTAAAGTAGAAAAAAATCATTTAGATCACCGACACGTCTTAAGAGCTAGGTGATTTTGCTTCTTTTATTTTGTGATCATAAGAATTAGGGCAACAATTGACTTGCTTAGAAGTTCTTGATTGATCGTTGAGGTAATCATGATTTGGATAGGTGACCGCTTGTGGTATTACGAGCTCAGCGCTTCCGTGCTTTGGAGGGCAAAATTGTCGGTCCCGGCTTTTAAGTCGTTAAGCCATGACTGAGTCTTTTAGGCGGCATAAAGACTCCGTCACCAGAGTTGGCCACTTGCTCATACGAACTTACTGTGTTATAATGCGCATAAAAATAAAATGCCGTGTTGGCCGAAGGGATAAGTACCTCGACTTTTTATCCGAAGGTCGTGGGTTCGAATCCTGGCCGTGCATCAATGGATTTTTCGTTTCGATAAAATATGCGCATTAACACGAGCTCTGCAAAAGAAAACATCGTCAAGGAACCCGCGGCTTAGTCAGCCCCACACGTATTGAGCATGTCTTTCCTGTGGAAATGGCCGGTTAAGCTGAGAGGATGGTGTAGGTGCTACAAGCCTACTCCATCTCAACATTGTCCCAGGCACTACAGTGTCCCGTTAAGTGTAGGCAAAGATTGCCTTCTGATACTGTATAAATCATCTAGTAGAGATGTAAAGGCCTATAATTCGTTCGAATTCAAACTTAGGTACTCTAAAACGTTTAATATTCATAAGTCATAACCTACTTTTCAATAACCTAGAGAGAAATGCTCCGAGAATTGAAACCAACCTGTTGCAGAAAACAAAATGGCCTCCTGTCACTTTGACGTTTGACAAATGCGAAACTTAACCAGCTTGAAACTCGACCTACTACGGAGGCAATAAAGCTCAAATCACCTTTGGGAAATTGATTCTATTGGCGGGAAAAATGTGCTGTATTGATTGACAAGAGTAATTTTCTTTGGCTTGCTGTGAATACGAATTTTTACGTTCGAAGATTTTTAATAAGATAATATAGATAGATAAATTCTTTAATAACACATATTACAATACAGACACATAAAAAAACCCGGTCAAGTGCGAGTCGAACTCGTGCGCTAAGGGTTCCGTACCTACCCATTATACCGCCACAATTAAGATAGTCCTATAAACTATAGCGCCCGTACAACTCAAAGGACTATCTTAATAAAATTGGCGTCAATTATGTATGGGGACACCCTTTAATAGCTTTTAAAGTTAAATATTTTTTGATTCCTAAAATTATTATAAAACCTATATAAGGACAACATTCTTTGTTTAAAAATACATGATTTAGAATAAAATATAGTACTTTAACAAGGAAATATTAATTACTTATGTATTTTTACAATTTCAACATATTAAATATTATGCTGTTTTTAAACTGATCGCAAATTTTTTTGTATGTAGGTACCTATATTTTTTATGTAGGTACTATAGAACATAAAAATATACCTACATACAAAAAAATTTGCGATCAGTTTGAAAACATCATAATATTTTTTTTATTTCCTTTGAGTTGTATGGGGGTCGATCTCTAGAATTGGCGTATTTGGTTGATCGCTATGGTGCTTTTTGAATATTGATATTATTACTGTTCTGTATTTTTGTTTTGTATTTTATTCTGTATTTTTAGGGTTCCGTACCTTAAAAGGTAAAAAAAGGAACCCTTATAAGATCACTTTCTTGTCCGTCTGTCCGTCTGTCCGTCTGTCTGTCTGTCCGTCTGTCCGTCTGTCCGTCTGTCCGTGTGTCACCATCGATTATCTCAGGAACGGGTGGAGCTAGCAAGTTGAAATTTATACCATATACTGAGGTCTATAGTCCCTATTGTGACTATAAAAATCAAGGTCCTGAGTCAACACTATAAAAAGATATAGGCAAATTTAGGTTTTCCTGAAAACTTGTAAGTACCAAAACTTACCTTAATTATCAACTTTTTTTATTTTTCGGAATTTTTCCTTTACTTGTGCTGTAAGATCTTGCTTGTAACCAAATTTGACAATTGTAGGTCAACCGGAAATACCCTAGAGGTTTTGGGTTGAAAACCTAAATGGTAGTTCCCGTTGACCTAGAATCACGAAATTTGGCAAAAAGCAAGGTCTTATAACACAAATAAAGGAAAAATTCCAAAAAGTTAAAAAAGTTGAAAAATAAAGGGTGTTCCCATACATACATAGTTGACGCCAATTAAGATTGTCCTCTGAGTTGTATGGGCGCTCATACAAATAAGCGGGCTACAATAACATAATGGGTATAATGAGTAGGTACGGAACCCTCGGCGTACGAGTTCTACTCGCACTTGACCGGTTTTTATTTATAATGATACAGATATTGACATGGTAAAAGCAACGGTCGCCACTGTTTTCCCCTAACTACCCCTAGGAGGTAATTCACCCCGACTGGGGTAATAAGGAGATAAACAAAAGTAAAGTAATAAAATTTACAAGATTACAATTTATTAAATTTTCAGGTTTGTAATGAAGGTTTAATTAAGTTTTAGAAGATAATTAATGTTTTTAACGACTTTTAAAATAGAGTTTTACATTAGTAGGTAAAAGCTCTGTCTAATCCGAAAGGAGCACGTAGGCAACACCATTAAAAAAAATTACCCAAAATATTTTATTAATTTCAATTTTTTTTTTTTTTTTTTTCTTTTGTTCTGCCCTGGAAAGAGCTTCGTGGGAAGAGAAACAGGTTATACCGACAAGGGGCTACCCCTTAAATTTCAAGAAGAAGAAGAAACTTTAAATGTGATCATATTTTCCTACATTTGTATTTAACTTACCCTAATTTCCCTTAAATCTTGCAATTTAAAAAAAATTTTTGAATTCATAATGTTATTATGACATTAAGGTTCATAATCCTTTGCAAGATGACTCTAAACTTAAAATAATTCAACAACTTAAACTTGATCTACCTACAACTACGATTACCAACTTTGTCGGCTACATCAAAGAGTTGAAAGCGCCGACAAAGCCACGAGATGAAAGGCGCCGCCGACGGCCACAAAACTTAGGTTAAATGAAAGATTAACATTGTTAAAAATAAGATGTTTTTGAGCAGTGAACTGCATGATTATTAAAATGATTAATTTACCCGATTGAAAAACCATAATCTACCAATTTTTTTTTAAATTGTTCGTTCAAACATTCGTTGTCGAACGTTTAAAACTCCATCGTGTATAATGTGTTGCTATACACCGTTTAGACTGAGACTCCACCAAAGCGGAGATGTGTGAGATGTGTTAAACAACCAATAGAATTTCAATAGACGAGATGACATGTTCGAATAACGAAAATCTATTGGTTGTTTAAAACACATCTCATACATCTCCGCTTTGGTGGAGTCTCAGCCTTATTTTTGGTCAGTTTAAAGTCAACACAGTGTGCACTAAATTTGTATGTATACCAGTGCGACCGTATTTTAAAGAACCGTATCCGATTCGGCGCCTGAAAACCAGCGCTCTAACAGCCATGGCGCTGCTGGAGCAAATGCTGAGGGGTAGCCTTATTTTCTTGTCACTATAACGTAACATTTCTGATTTGTGTTTTGTACCGTATCTAGTGGTGAAAATAAAACTTTTTTCTATTCTATTCTATTCTAACTATGAACGTAACATATCTAGTGTATAATATCATTGGTAACGAGCCTGTGTTATATTTTAAGTTAATTTATAATAATCTATGCATAAAACACTCCCTTTATAAGAAGCGTGCTAAATCTTACATCTAACTTTATCGGCCAGATCTGAAAGCTTTGAGGCTTATAGTGCCACTAGCTTATCTGTTTACTGGAAATCCGAAGAATGAGAGTCAGCTGTAAAGGTGGAATCAGACTGTTCATTTTTCGTTCATTTTGCATATTTCACTCAAAGTGACGCATCTGAACATAATGAAAGAAAAATGTGATAGAAAACCCCAGCATTCATTCGAGTGATCTTTCACTTGAGTGAACCGTCTAATTCCACCTTTAAGGACTGTTTATATCTACAGACATTGGGCGTAACAGACACGTAGAGTGGCAGACAATATAATATACTTCTATACATACATATAGAGAATCGTAACGAGACCGTGCAGTGTTTTTTCTCTCTGTCTTTTGTTTGAGAGCGGTCGCGACCGTCGATGCCTGTCGTTGTCTGTCGATGTCTGGCACGCTACGTGTCTGTTACGCTCAACGTTTGTAAACAATCAGACAGTTTAAACAGTCCTGAATTCTTAGCCAGAATTATGAAGATAAAGAATCTCTTGATTTTATTTGCTTTTAAACATAGTATTGTAAATTTAGGATGATAGTAATATTTTTCGCAACATATTTTACCTATTTCTTTGTGCAAACCAAGAGAATGGCATGCTTTTAGTAAACAATAAATCAAAATATTAAAATAATGTCAAATAAGCCAACACTGACGTTGAAGTTTTGGAAAAACATGGCTACACCGACGCTGTCAATAAAACAGATAGGCTGTTTTCAGATGGTAAGGAAGCCAGCTTCGGCTAAGTTCGTAAAACCGGTTATTTCCGAACGTGACCAAATCTTGGCTGGGTAACAAAATGAGATACGGTTTATGATACCCAGCCAATAAATTTAAAAAAACCGACTTCAATGTTATAAGCTGAGCAATTTTCGGCACTCTCGAGCTGCATTTCTGTTCATAACTCCGAAGATCCTCGACAGATCCTCACCAAATTTTTGTGGCACCAATCGGAAACCCTTTCAAACAAAAAAAGAAAATTTTAAATCGGTCCAGGCGTCTTCGATATAATAATTCGATATAATCATACATAAAAAAAGTACAGAAAAAAAGATTCCAACAAATTGAGAAACTTTTTTTGAAGTCGGTTTAAAACTCCAGAAAACGTATGTGGAATATAAGTATCCACAGATTTATCCAAGATATATATTATCTGAGATAATTTGAAACCTAGTCCAATTTATAGTTTCAATTTTAGAGGAAGCTTCGACAGTAAATTGCCAACTTCGAAGGTTTTTGGTCTAACTATAAATTTACTGTTTTAGCTCCATGACTCGAATAATAAAAAGCTTAGTAATTTTATAACTATATGTGGTCATGTACTGTGACCGCTTTGATTATACAGGGTGTTGAGACGGGTCAGTAAGAGCAGCTACCTTAATCCTTGTAGCTATCCAGGCTATACTAGCTATACAGGTAAACTATCTTAGCTATACAGGTAAACTATCTTAGGAGACTATCCTTAACTTTTGAAGATGTTTCGACCTGCAATCACAGATTTAAAAAAAAAATGTACAGTTAGCGAGAAAATGGACAATTTACACAAAAACTTTGTTTGATGCCAATCGATCCTGTTTCATAAAAGGATTAAAAGGCTCTATCGGGCCAACTGAGGTAAAAGTACTAGAAAAGTCAGAAATCGCAAAAAACTGGTGCTGGTGTCGCAGGCGTCCATAGGCTACGGTAACCGCTTACCATCAGGTGGGCCGTATGCTTGTCTGCTACCTTAGTAGTATTAAAAAAAAGTATCTATCAAGCGAGCCTTTATCTATTATTATTATTATTATACGTAGTATTATTATCTGTTCTGTGCTTTCACTACTATAGTGTATTTGATCGAAGCAAACATTCTTTGATTATTATTGTGGACATGTAACTGAATTGGTAAATATTATTGCGGTATTTGGCAGAGCGCCATAGGAACAGGTGTGCTGGAGCAGGCTGTATAAATGTTTGAAAAAATTAAAATAATCCATTTGAAACATTAAATAGAAAACCTACAGTTTTTTGAAGTGTTAACGTCTTATAAATCGATGAACACCGGCTGCACTGCACGCACGAAATACTGTCACGATCCACCTACGAGACGTAGTGAGAGCTACGGTTTTCGTAGCACTAGCTACGAAGTAATTGATTTTGGAAAATCCGATCCGATCGTTACGTTTACACGTAAAATTATCGTCCGTAAACCGACTTTACAGACCACCATTTTTTTCTGAAACTGAACTAGGTAAGTACTACATTATTTTGTACTTAGGTTCATACTTTCTAAAATACAATAAGAATATTAATTGGGTCGAAACGTCGGGCTAAATAAAAAGGTAATTTACGTGATAAATACCCGGATACATTATGTATTTATAATGTGTTCTGATCGTGAAAGTTTTTTACTTTTAATAAATAAAACAACCAGCTAACCCCTCTATGTAATTTATCTGTCACTTTCTAACGTTTTTAACTCATGCTATGTATAATTTCACCAAGCTGGCAAGCTTACAGTAACCTCCTTTTTCGATGTTCGTAAAAAAAAACAATAAACATTTGGTTAACATCCATAAACTACGAGTTGAACCTTGGCCAAGGCGGGATACGTCTTGGCCGCCATTTTGTTATGTCAATTAAGGTCATTGGCAGAATGCCATTGCGTCTGTCAAAATTCAATAACTGTTTTATCTCAGTTTATCTCGATCCGAGATATTGACTATGCGCATATATCTGGTAGGTAGGTAGCTACTCCTATGAAAAGGATAAAACGAAACGATGATTCCATTGCATGTAAAAATTAATAATTTTAAATTAATAAAAACCTTATTGACATGATGTAAGTACTTTTTTTTTATTTGATTAGAAACTAGCTGCTGCATTTCCAATTGAGTTCCTGGTAGCTCTTTGGAATTTAACTATAAATTATTGGTGCCATACATACTAATACCTACCTACCTAATATACTTAACAGTTTTTGATACAAATAGACAAAGTCTATCTTCACGTCGGAAGTGTTTTTATTGCACACATTCAAGAACGAATAAGCGAATTGAGATAAGAATTTAACAGTTTAACAAAACCTCAACAAAATGTATTATCTCTACACAGAAACATCTTACAAAACCTCGTAAAACAAAACTCAAGCTCATTAAAATAAAGCCTCGTTATTCATTTTATAGCAAAATCAGCAGAATAGAAAACGCGCGAAATCCCTCACACATTTGACATTGACAGCTGGCGCCATTTTGCAAGATGGCGGTATTCCAGTCACGTTCGCGCGGGATGAATCGCGTATTCAGATTTTATTATTATTTGCAAGTTATTCTCGGGAAACAATGTTTAAGATTTTCCGTCTTTTTGTGAAATGAGAATGTGTTTAAGGAAATATGAATTTTCATTTCGAGGATAGTTTTATAAAAATGTTTAGGAAAGCAGTGATAATAAAACGCGCAAACTTGAACTTTACGATACTTGGAGAAGTTTACTTGGTTCCGTTTTTTACTAACTGAGAATATTAAATGAAACTAGGTCAATAGTTAAAGTAGCCTATATCCTTCCTTAAGAATTAAGCTATCAAATGCAGAAGGATTTTTTTGAATCCGACTTGTAGTTCCAGAGATTAGTGCTTTCAAATAAACAAAAAAACTTTGAGTTAGCTTTGCTTGAGGAAACCTGCTAGTTTTCTAATAGAGGCAATAGGCTTGCAACCTGTCTCAAAATGTATTTGTACCTATGCCAAAAATGTACCTATTTGGACATACCTCTGACTACCCCCTTAGACATCTTCAAAGGATCTTAAATGTCTATTATGAGAGAATGTCTACCGCGCCTTGGGGATACAGTTTTGATACGTTTCGTTTCTGAAAGCTAGAATAAGCTTATTCTATAAAACATTATGACTGCAGTTGACAAAATGCCAGAAAAATATTATGAGTGTAGTTTATTTTGAAAATAAAATTGGTGAGCGATAATAAAAGGTATGTTTTCTAAGTAGAATGTCAACTAAATTAAAAATGACCTCAGGGTTGACATTGACAGTGTATTTTTTTTTTCCTCCCACGGTAAGTGCATTAAGCCAGTGTGTAGGTAATTATATATTTCAAGTTTATAGATACACAAGATATTAGAATCAATACATAAATATAATATCCCACCCCTCCCCTTGTGCCTCAGTAAAGATGTGGAGCTTTACTGAAACATCAACACGGACTTTTTTTTGGGAGAACTCGAAATGCAATGCTATCCAATTTTGTTTCATTTGCCCACACTTATGCACGTTCACAAATACACTAAGTATTAATTTTCATAATGTCAAATAGCCTAATTTTTTGTTGTTTATAATAAAATAAACAATGCCTAAGTATCTAAAGTTTTTTAGAAGTCTACCTCAAGTTTTCATTGTGTTTTGAATAATACCTACTTTTCCGCCATTTTGAAGCACGTTCGTTCCCTTGACAGACACAGTTCCAAATTTAAAAGATAAAATAAAAGTTGACAATTAGCAATTCAGATGGCGGGAGTTTCGCTGAAACAACTTCCAAATTCAAAAGTTTGAACTTAGAATTCAAAAGTTTTGAACTTAGCTAGTAACATGAGTTTGGGGCAATTTTGTCAAGAAATTAACATGTTGACTGTACCTATTCTGGCAAAATTAGATTTTTTGACATTGGAAATGTCTTCTCGTTCGCTCCAGTGTAGGCTCCGATTTCACGGAAAAGTGCGATCCCCTTATATCTTTGAGAGTTGTGAAGATATGATATTCAAAAGAGGCGTATTTACAAGAGCTGTACCTAAGTTGCAAAAAGAATTGTTCGAGAAAGTAAAAAACGAAAAAAGTTGTGGCCAAAATCCTGAAAAAAAAAATATATACCTACTTAAGTATATTTTTCCGTATTTTTGATTTTGGCGCTCGATATTTGAGAAAAATTTCTCTGGACAATTTAATCATCTACAATTTGAGCCTAAATCAAACACGGGTTTTTTGGCGGGAATTTGAGAAGTCAAGTTTCATTTTTGTTTTATTTTCCAAAACTTGTGTTTCTTCGAATGTTAATGTGTGATAATGGTGGATTATTAACCGTTAAGTGTTCGTGAACGTGCATAAGTGTAGGGAAGTGAAACAAAATTGGATAACATTGCTTTTCAAGTTCTCCCAAAAAGTCCGTGTTGATGTTTCAGTAAAGCCCCACATCTTTACTGAGGCACAAGGGGAGGGGTGGGATATTATATTTATATATTGTAATATGTATTTATATATCTTATTTATCTATAAACTTGAAGTTTATTTAATTACTTGACACTGGCTGAATGCACAACCGTGCGAAGCCAAAATAAAGAAAAAAAAAAAAAAAAAAAAATCAAACACGATCGGGTTTGCCCTGTAGCCTAACCTTTTTGAAAAAAGTCAAAAAGACATTTTTCATTTCGAATTCCGTAATTCATTTCCAATGTGCTCAATAGTCGTGTGAGGTACGAAATCTGTTATTTTTTTTCTTGCTTGGATAGTACAGCCATGCGACAGCATCATCCATTACAGAATTGGGACAGAAAGGTGCATTACCGTTGTGCACAAAGAGAAATCTCTGTGTCACATTAACGACACGAAAATGAAAGATTTCTTTTTAAAAACAATAGACGAATACACAAAAATGTGCAGTTGGGAACTTGAGTGGCCATTTTTGGTTTTCCATTAATGTTCCATATTGTACCTACATAAAAAATGCTTCATATATGAAGCATTGATGATAATATCATAAGTGCATTTTAAATACATTTGTGTGATGAACATAGATGTTTGTTCAGTGTCTGGGTGTTATAAACTATAGTAAGTACCTATGTATTTACTTTATAAGTATATTCTATCAGTTATCTGGTTCCCATAGTACAAGCTTTGCTTAGTTTGGGGCTAGATGGCGCTGTGTCAAATGTCCAGCAATATCTATCTATATATATATTTTTTGAATCTGCCAAGTACCAGCTCCAAGCCCTGGAGTCGATTGAGAGGCGCGCCAGGAAGCTTATAGGTGACAACTCCTTGGTTGAGGCTCGGCTACAAAGCCTTGAGCATTGCCGTAGAGTCACAATAGGGAACATGCGTCTGATTCAAAAGCGGGTTAAATGTATTTTATTATGAACATTGTTGCTTTAGACTTTAGAGGTACGTGTGTGTAATTATTTTTTAATATTAAACCATTTTCGATTAGAAAATAAATTTTAAAAATTGCAAAAAATAGTAGGAATTTCAAAATACTTGAAAAGGATGTGAAAGGATGTGACGTCACGAGTTCAAAAGAAAAGTCAAGGACGAGTCAGATATGACGATCCATAGGTAAGTTTTTTTTTTAATTTTCACAATTCCTAAACTCGAACTTATTGTTGTCACAGATTACTGTTGTACTTAGTATCAATTTGTGAACTTTGACGCGTGAAGTCACAGTTCACAAATTGTTACTACAACAGTAATCTGTGACAACAATAATAATACGTGTTTCAGGTGCGTGAAAATGTTGGTAAATTTTAAAAATTGTTTTTGTTACAAAATTTTAGTTTTTCGGCACTGGAATTTTTGTTACGGTTATTTAACGATATAACCTATCGTTTAAAACCATAAAAAAATTGATGCATATTGCCTATTAGTTTAACGGTTTTTTATAGGATACATTTCGGAGTGTGCTCAGGAACTGTACAATTTAGTTCCGATGTTTCTTCTATCGGACCTCCAGACACCCGGAAAGGCACCATTTGTACATGGTTGATATTCCCAGTGTTCGTATTAAGCGCTTTGAGTCTACATTTTTCATACGCACGGCGAAAATGTGGAACTGCTTGCCGGGGTTTGTATTTCAAAAAAAAGTAGGTATAATTGGGGTGTCTTCAAATCGAGAGTCAATAGGTTCTTTCTAGGTAAACGTGCTCCATCTTAGACCACACTGCTGCTTTACATCAGGCAGGGTGTGGACAAACGCAAACCTATTTTAGTTAATAAAAACAAAAGCATTTATGAAGCATTTATGATATTACTCACGATGTTTTCCTTCCCATTTAGAGCTCGTGTTAATGCGCATATAAATTTTTCGAAACGAAAAATCCATTGATGCACGCCCGGGTTCGAACCTGCGACCTTCGGATCGAAAGTCGAGGCACTAACCACTCGGCCAACACGGCTCTCTATATTCCTTTTTAAAACTCCAAATAGCATTTCAGAAACAAAGAATATATCTTTATTTAATCCCTCATTCTCTTTGTTTTGTAATAGATTTTCAACGAAACAATTCATTGTTTTTCTTAAATTAAAAAAGAAATAATCTTTGTAATATACATCTTCCAGAACATCTTTTTGTTTTTCCCTAATTTATTTCTTGTATTTGGGTGTTTTTTAACCGACTTACAAGGCGGAGGTTTTCAATTCATCGGAATCTTTTTTTATGTATTTTCCCCGATTATGACTCAAAGACGCGGTTCGATGTAATTTTTTTTAAAGGTGGTAAGTACCTACTTATAATAATTGTAGTGTGGTGCCATAAAAATTTGGTGAGGATCTGTCGAGGATCTTCGAAGTTATGAACATCCGTACCCATATTACAAATGTGAAAGTGTGTTTATTTGTCCTGATTTCACGTCAAAAGTTCAAAACAGAGACGTGATTTTTGTGTGGAGATAGTTGGAGTGCTGGAGAGTAACAGGCTACTTTTTATCCGGGTACCACGCGAGCGAAGCCGCGGGCAGCAGCTAGTACGTTATATTTTAGCAATACAACTCAGCAATGTCCACCCTTCACTCGCAAATTAATTGATCCAGTCTGCGTCATGTGTATATATTTGCATGTGTAGCATTGCACGTGTCACACACACAGTGTTGAGGACTGGCCTCTTAGCTCAGTTGGTTTGATTCCCACTCAGGACAAACATTTGTGTGATGAACATAGATGTTTGTTCTGTGTCTGGGTGTTATAAAGTATTCTATGTATGTATTTACAAAAAAAAAGTACCTAAGTAAGTATTCTATCAGTTATCTGGTTCCCATAGTACAAGCTTTGCTTAGTTTGGGGCTAGATGGCGCTGTGTGAAATGTCCAGCAATATTTATTTATTTAATTAAGTATATAGCAGAATAGACAACGATATTTGAAATTGAAACGTCTACCATACCGCTGCGCTTTATTTCTACACAAGTGGCTAAATTAAAAATTAATAAAAAACCGGCTTCAAAGTTTAAGCCAGCAATTTTCTGCACTCTCGAGGTGCATTTCTGTTCATAACTCCGAAGATCCTCGACAGATCCTCACCAAACTTTTGTGGCACCAATCGGAAAGTGTTCTCTTTCAAACCAAAAAAAAATCAAATCTATCCAGGCGTCTTCGAGTAATCGGTGAACATACATAAAGATAAAAAAAAGATTCCGATGAATTGAGAACCTCCTCCTTTTTTAAGTCGGTCACTTGTTTTATTTGGACTACCTAACCTACTTATATTCCGAGGCAATATGGCGTCCCTTTGGGTAGGTACCTTCTTCTTATAGTGCCTCTCCAGTTATTAAAGGTCGGTGGTCATCCTCTTAAACTCTTCCTTGTTTTGGGCTATAATAGGTCTTCAGCCTTTTTTATGCCTGTCCACTACCTTATATTCCGCAGCCAGGATAGTTTTCTCCTACCGACAGATCTTTTCTTTAGGTACCTAGCCGATATTTTTTTTCAGTCTAATAAAGTTACTATAGTAACTAGAGTAACAAAAATAAATATAGGTATTGGCTAAATCGACTAAATCGACCTATATTCCAATTTTCAATAAAGTTTATTTGAGAAGTAGATTGTCTTGACAAAATTAACGAAATTGAATTTTCAAATTCTTTGTTCAAATGCACCTATGCAAAAATGTAGGCCAATCATGTCGTTTCACATCTCGAAATTCGTATAAAAACTTTCTTCGAACCCGGAAATCTGTTTTTTTTTTCTTATTACTCACCAGTTTTGTATGGTGTTGCTAGTTATGATAATATAATTTTATTACCAGTATTCTAATTGATTGATGAGATAATAAATTCATTTTATGTAGCTCCTTAAATTATAAACACATTTATTTATTTACAGACAAAGGAAGTTATTAAAAAAACACACATGATTAGAAAATAAAAAAGGAATATATTCATGAAAACATTAAAAGCTGAGACTAACACCCGCATACTAAAACGCTACTTAGTTTAAGTGATGCTTAACATTGACATTAACCGTCATTTTTGTATACGATTCTGAATAAGGTCTGAAATAGATAAGTACGTCTCATTTATTTAAGTAGCGTTTCAGTATTCGGGCATAAGAAAGTCAGTTGTCAAAAACACACAATAAAATAAAAACAAATCTAAACATGAAATAAATATATCTTGTAATAAAATCATAATAAAACAATATATTTTTCACCTCAGCAGCTCGAAAAGGCATCCTTTGCTGCGAGAAACCGGTGTGCAAAATCGCACTTTGCACACTGGTTTCAGTGAGGAAAAGTGATTTGAAATTCGAATGTCGTAGATTGACACGTGATAGTCAATCGCTAGCCTGTCTGTAAATAAAAAAATTACACACCTTTTAAAAATAAAATAGCGGGAATTAAGTAGGTATTTGTTTCTGTTACGCTAGTTATTTGTTGAAAATTCAAAAAACATTATGGATGAGTGAACAAAGTTCCCTTCCTGAGATGCACGTAGGTAAGTTCCAAACAAAACATTGAAAACAGTAACTATAACTGCTACTTGTATTTTTAATTTCTAAAAAATGCGTTGTTTTAAATATGTAGATATAAATGAATACCTATTAGGGATTAGTTGCTTCATTAAGTACAAAGTTGTATCTTTTATTTGTAGGTAGTAATGTTCTCGTTGCTGAGGTGAAAAATTTTGTGTGCTACACGAGACCAAAGTTTTTTACATCTCGTGCCTTTGAATCCCTCTTACACTCGGGATTCTAACGTAGAATCACTCGATACGCTCGTGATTCAATTCTTAGGATCCCTCGTTTCAAATCAGCACTCGAAGCAAAAATCAACTTTGCTCTCTTGTTGCACAAATGACTATTAAACATTAATTAGAAAGGAAAAGCTGCATAACATAAATAAAGTCATAAAATGCAAGGGCAGGAGCTTTCACCGCAGTTGGGAGCTTTTGTGCATTGTAAACTAAAATGGCGCGGGTCGTGCCCGCTTCTCGTTGCACATATTACCTTTCTCTGTTGCGCTGTGGGGCTTGCAAGGGACAAAGAAACCGTACATTTCTTCGTTTTTCCACAAGATACGCAAGCAAAATACCTCTAAACTAAACAAAATACGAATCAATAACTATATCCACTCAATTTTCCGGTAATTTTAAGGAAATACACTAAACACAATCAAAAATTCCCCTAGATTACACTGTTGAGTTATGAAGTAGCACTTTAGTAAGCGTGTTGGTAGAGGATTGTTGAAATCGTAGAAAAAACCGGAAAAACCGAGAATTTTGTTTTTTTTTTCCGCAAAAAGGCCACAAATTCACCGCGCTCTTTTGTTCTGAAGCCGCTCGGCGGCGTTCGATTTTCAGATGCCCCGTTCGAATTTCAAATATGAGTGGCACCGCGCCATGTTTTTATCGATAATTGGCGCGAAATATTACTCGATTTGGTTTGATTTTAGCGGTTTTTGTGAATTTTTTTGGTATTTTTTTAACGGAAAAAGCGACAATACCGTTCTGAACGAGAGCACGCGACACACTGAATTCTGCAGAGGCTTGCGAGGTGGCTGTATGCATTGATTAGGCGAAACTAACTGCCTCTGTTTGTCTCGCTCTAACACGCGTGTCTGCTGTCTCGCTCGCTCCGCTGTCCAGTCGTTAGCAGCAACGAAATTTGGCTTCACGAAATATCAGCGATTCTCAAGTTTAGTTCTCTTATTTATTTAAGAGTACAAATATTAATAGCTTATAATTGGATCGCGTTTGAATTGTGACAATGTTTTTACAATAAAACTTGGGCTTGGTGTTAGCCGTTTTCGGTTTTTGTTAGGTAGAATTAAAATTGCGGGATTTAAATTTTAAAACTCCATGAAAATAATGCTTTAATCAATAAAATAATAGCTGTGAAAGTATTTCTGTTTTTTATTACTTCTTCACGCTGGAATCCGCTGAACGGATTTGGATGAGTTGAAAATGGACGTAGCTCAGACTGTAGGTATTAACATTATTTGCTATAGTTTTCTTTTGACTTTGCCCAAAAAAGACACTTAACAGCCAGTTCAACTTATATTAACCAATGGTATTTACAAATATATAAGGATTTTATCAGTTATCTGGTTCCCATAGTACAAGCTTTGCTTAGTTTGGGGCTAGATGGCGCTGTGTGAAATCCAGCAATATTTATTTATTTAATATTATTTATTCATGATCGTGAGCCTGTTTTGTGTGACGGTCGGCAGTTTGAGAAACGCTGTCCGACGCATTGATTGCAATGAAACATGTTATAATGGCCTCCCTTGATTGTGGATCTCCTACTAGTATTATAAATGTGGAAGTTTGTGTGGATGGATGGATGGATGGATGGAGGTCATGCGACCTGCCTACTCCCCACAGGATAGGAAGAAGATCCAGCTGGTGCTGTGGATGGATGGATTAATAGATGAATGGATTTATGGATGAATGGATGGATAATGGATGTTGGATGGATGGATGGATTATGGATGGATGGATGGATAATGGATGATGAATGAATGGATGGATTATGGATGGATGGATGGATGGATGGATGGATGGATGGATGAATGGATGTTTGATACTCTTTCAAAAGCTACTGAACAGATTTGGCTGAAACTTGAAATATACACAGCTTATGACCTGGAATAAAACATATACTACTTTTTATCCGGGTAAGTACGACGCGAGCGAAACCGCGGGTAGAAGCTAGTTCTATTGGTGAAAAAATATTTGATTAGTTTCGTAGATTACCTCCTACATACAAACAAACATATACCTCTTTATAATATATATATAGAAAGTATCTATAGAAGTAAGGGTACCAATATTTAATTTCCAAGTCAAATATGTGTACAAATAAACGTGGTATAAAGATTTATTCTAAGAATAACCTAAGAACAAGTAAAATATCTACTAATAAGCTCGAAATAATACTTAGCAAAGGTTCGTAACTGTTCTTACTAATGTTATTCCAGGGGTTAATCTTAGTGTAAGCCTAGTATAAACGGAGGTTTAGTTATTCCTAAAATAATACTATAGACCACTTTGAACCACAGTATCAATTTATTTTTCTGTATTCGTAGCAGTTCGTAGCTCGTAGCACAGCGTAGCACCGCGTAGCACCGTAGCAATTTATAGTATGGATTGTGAAGTACATTTTGAAATTCAGTTCGCACCAATCAATTTATACATCGAACATTGAAGTTTAAACCAAATATAATTTTACTTAAATAATAGTTTTACAAGAGGCTAAAAAACAATTAAAAAACCGACTTCAATGTGAGCAATTTTCTGCACTCTCGAGGTGCATTTCTGTTCATAACTCCGAATATCCTCGACAGATCCTCACTGAATTTTTGTGGCACCAATTTGAAAGTATACTCTTTCAAACAAAAAGAGAATTTTTCAAATCGGTTTAAGCGTCTTCGCGTAATCGGTGAACATACATAAAAAAAGCACAAAAAATATTCCGACGAATTGAGAACCTCCTCCTTTTTTTGAAGTCGGTTGAAAATAGTGTTTTGTGTCAAAAAGAAGTGTGATAAAAGAACGTTTAAGTAAGTAAGTTCGTATGAGCTACTGGATATATCTATTGACGGAGTTTTTAGGCCGCCTAAAGGCCTCCGTCATGGTTTAACGACTTAAAAGCCGGGTCCGACAATTTAACGTGCCCTCCGAAGCATGGAAGTGCTCAGCTCGTAATGCCCCTTTGCGGTCACCCATCCAAATTGTGACCGCGCACAACGTTGCTTAACTTCAACGATAAATCAAGAACGTCTAAGCAAGCTACGTTACAAGCGCTTCATACGAATTTATGCAGCATCAAGTGTCCACGTGACGGACTGCAAGCGTGTCACCGTTTTCATAAAATACTTATAAATCTGTCCACTGCACAATAAAAACAGGATTTTATTAAAGAACTTGACAGATGAATTTGACGTTTTGTCGTGTGGCATGCGTTTTATCGCGTCGGTTTAAACGCGTTTTTTTTTACGAGCTTTTATTAGATCTGTTGATTGATTTGCTCGTAGCATAGCTTGCTTAGTACCAAATATCTGGGCGGCCGAGCTCTGCTCGGGTTCAAATAGAGAAAAATTCAAAAAAGAAAAAAGAACTAAAAAAATAAAAACTAAACTAAAATATCATTGGCTGGGATTCGAACTCGCAGCCTTCGGCGTCGAAGGCGGATACCCTAACCTCTAAGTGTCTTCCCACACGTACCACAACCACACGACAACGACAACCACACCAGAACCACACCACGTGGTCGGGCGTATTGAAAATTAATAGTCTATTCACACGTACCACATTTTGCAGTCGTTATCGACGACGTATGCGATACCGACCACAACCACTACGCAACCACAACGCAACCACCAGCGACACCGAGAACTAGTAGCCGGCAAATTCAAAATTCAAATATCAATTTCTCAGTTGGACCGCTATGACCACTTTGAAACTTCTCAAGAGCTAGGTGATTCTACTTCCTGGCAACAATATAAACCACTTATCCATATCTCAAGACGTTTCAAAGTGGAACAGTGTGTTATCCTATTGAATAAATGAATTTGACTTTTGACTTTTTGACATTTTGTCGGTACCACAACGCAACCGCATAAATTCGCAGTGACACCATTCACACGTAACCACAGCTTGAATACTTTTTGTCGCGTCGTTGTGGTGTGGTTCTGGTAAGTGTGTTTCGACCCTAAAGATCCATGTCTTATTAACAATTTATGGGAGAAAAAAATACCAGTTTTATAACAATACCGGAATACCAATACGATCGGTACGGCTATATACAAGTATGTCAGATAGAATGGTACGTATTTAATAATGTACACAAATACAGATTGTCACGGCGAGGCGCGTGGTGTAGGGTTGGTAGAAAAAAATATATTTCTTTATAAAGTTTTTATTTACTTATTTAATTGATCACTTAGCCACCAGCACACTTTAAAATTGTTACATAAAAAGCTAAAAATGACAACTAAAGAACAAATTTGAAATACAAGTACCTACCTACACAATTAAAGGAAAAAGTAAAACAATAAATTCATCACATTCCCTAAAAATATTCACAATTGAATAAATATATGGGTACTTACATTAAATTAATACTAGTAGTTCGCCCCGAACTGAGATCTCGCGCACCGTTGTGTTGATAGCCTAGATTTGGACTTGTTTCTGACTACCCCTATACCTACGTTAAGTGCTCCTTCTAGTGTTTACCACACAATGATATCTAATGCGCTACCTCAGTATGGTAAAGATTATAAGCATGCATGCAATACATTAAGGGTGGATTCTACCAAACTGTCATCTTATTCCCAGAGTAGTTATTCCGTTGGCCGACAGAATTTGAAATACAATTGTTTAGAAAGCGCAACCGAACATTATTAGGTGCATTTAAATTATCCTGGTTATAAGGTGTCAACTTTACAATGTCAAAATATTCAAACTAACAGCAGTTTAATCTGTGGCTTAATCTCCAGATAAACCTTAATCCAGTTTGGTAAAATCCAGCCTGAGTCGTGTCGTTATATTCTATAATAGTTGACCCCGCGAACTTCGTAGGTACCGCGCCTCAGGGAAGGCCTCTTAGTTCGAGAAATTATTAAAATAGCAGTTCAATACAAAATAAATGAGAAAATCAATTCCCTCCCCCTCCCTCCCCCTCCCCCTCCCCCCCTCCCCGCCACTCCCCTCCCCCTCCCCCACCTCTCCCCTTCCCTCCCCTTCCCCCTCCCCCTGCCCCTCCCCCTCCCCCTACCCCTACCCCTCCCCCTCCCCCTCCCCTCCTTAATCGTTAATGCGCATTTAAATTTTTCTAATCGAAAAATCCATTGATGAGCACGGCCAGGGTTCGAACTTACGGCCTATGAATCGAAAGTCGAGCACTCTTCCACTCGGCCAACACGGCTTTTATTTTCAATCTCAAGAAAAAATATCAAGTAGCAACTAAAATCATTGCAAACCAAACCACAACGATGCCACACTCTTTGTCTGTTAACCAGACCTACGAATACATCGAAACTCTATGAAACGGGAGCTCTCTCCATACTTCCGTTAATTGGTTTTCATCATTTTTATTTTTCACTGTATTTCAAAAACTATAGAACCTAGAAGAAAACTAAAAACCATTTTGGAATGTATAAATTGAGTACTTTCATATGACACCCCACTCAATATATATTTGGGTAACTTTGAAAAAAATTTACCCCCTTGGGAACCCCATATCTTTACAACCCCTTCATCGATTACGCTCATACGCTCCACAGCAAATTTCCATAGCACAACCTATTGACCTATCAAGTTTCATACAGATTGGATAAGCGGTTCGATAGTTATGCGAGAACATAAAAATGAAACATACAAACATACAAAGCAAAATCGCCTAACTTGCAACTAAGATCTTCGCTCGCTTCGCTCGCTCGATCGAAAACGAAAAACAATTTCCTAATTAAATAAAAACAAAAGGAAGTCACTATGTAAATTTTAAAATACGTTTTTATAATCACCTTGTCAGTAAAAAGATAAAATGAATTTAGTTTAGTTAAAGCATTATTATTGCCTAGTGATTTTACACATCGGGGAATGATGTACCAAATAAGTGTTAAACCACACTTATATATTTTATATTTATATATTTTATACGGTTAGTTAAGGGTGTAAAAATGGGAAAAAATAAGTCAGGACTCAATTTTTTTTTTTTTTAATATTCAGACATAATATCCATTTTGTTAGTAAAAAAGTAAGTTTTAGCCACAGAACCTAACTTCAGAAGGGAAAGGCCTAAGTTTTTAATCTGCTATCGCTACCTTCACGATCTTAGCTATTATTTCCATTATTCAGCATACATGGCCTTTCTCATTCATTTGTCAATCCTACTTAATTATTCTGTATACTATGCTAATAATACGGATGTAACACAATTGAAATAATGTTACTAATGTTTGCAATTACTGTTTAAACATAGTCCCTCTTACTTATGAAAGATGTTTAATGTTGAACACTGGTTAAACAACGTCCTGTCTCTGTTTGTCACTATCCACAAATAAAGACAGGACGTTGTTTAACCAGTGTTCAACTTTAAACATCTTTCATAAGTAAGGACCAGTGTAGGTGTAACGTAGAAAATAACCGAAATAATTACCGTAGATTGGGGTGAATAGAAACAATTTTGACCTTTACAAAACATTTTAACATTGTCTCGGCTTATTTTTTTACCATTGGGTGGTTCAATATACCGTCCGGGGCCCCAAGGACAAAATCTAGACTACTTTTATTTCAAAATTGCATTTCATTTTGCCTAAAAATACGAAAATATAACATATTTCTATACACCCCGTTGTTGGGGTCAATAGAAACTCTATGGGGGTGAATAGAAGAAATGACAAGGGTTGTCCCAATACATATACCTACCAACTTCAGTAAAAGAGGGTAATGTTTCATCGATTCAATATAGGTACAGATAGGCTACCCACCTATTTTCATAATTTTATTAAATAATTAGGGGTAGGTAGGAACATAATGTGAACTTTATAACAATGCAAATAGTCTATAAAACTGTTTTATTAAATAGGTAGTAATCATACAAAAAACTTTTAAAATTATTAACAAAAATACACTCTTTTACTCTTAATGTACTACATACTTGTTTATATTTTTTAAATTAATGACAAGAAAAAATTTAAATAAAAAAAAAATTATTTTTTAAATTATTATCAAAAATAGAGGTAACTATACTCTTTAACTCTTAATGTAGGTATTACTTATCTACTTTGGTAATATACTAAATACTTTAAAAGACCTAATGAACTAGTCTAGAGTCTCAACTTATGAGTAGGAACAATCTCAACTGTTAATATCTTTATGCACACTTTATGAAAACCAATAACAATGATATTAAATAACTTCATACAAAAAAATTGTAGTGAACTTCCACCTCTGATGATGATGATATAAAAAAAATACATATGTACATAAAAATACATAGATACATAGGTATGTGACAACCCTAACACTAATAAATCCAGCAATTTTATTCACCCCATTTGTATTTTTATTGACCCCACTTGTAATTCTATTCCCCCGTTAAACGTTTCCATTCACCCCGTAGCGAACTTCTATTCACCCCTTTCAAACTTCTATTTAGCCATTTTTTCTAAGTTTTTGGCATCCGTTTTTATTTTGTAAATTACGGCATTATGAGAAAGACTTTTAATTTTCCCTATAGTGGATCCCACAGTAGAAGAATAAGAATAACCTTCTATCACAATGTTATACCTAACTTTATTTATTTTTCACTAACATTGGAGAACCTCTCAAGACCAAAACTTTGCCGGTCGCGAACTGACTGACTTTTGTGATAATTATGCCAATATCAAACCATTTTGACATTAAGTTTAGTGTTACCCTCAAAGAAGAAGTATTGCCCTTTCAAAATTTAAAATTTTACTAAATCCTACCAACAAATGGCAGAGACAAATGCACTTGAAAAAATTCCGTATTTTTTTTCTATTGACCCCGCAATTTCTAAACACCCCATTCTACGGTATGTTAAGTATTAGGTCCTTATATATGAAATTGGCGTTCTGTTGAACTGGCCACTTTGACCTCAAATATTCGTTTGATTAGGAATTCCAAATTCAGGTTTATTCAGGATTGTTTATTTGTGTTTTGAATTTAGTGATTAATTTGTTTTTGGGCTTGTAGCACCTACAACATCCTCTCAGCTTAACCGGCCATATCCACAGGAAAGACATGCTCAATGGGGTTGATTATGATATTTTCCTTCACCAGCTCGTTTTAATTTGCTTATACCGAGAAATCAATTAAAGTTCGGCTGAGATTCGAACCCGCGACCTTCAGATCGAAAGTTGAGGTGCGATCCCACTTGGGCAACAAGGCAGAGAAAAGTAAGAAATAATATGAAACACTTATCAAAATATTAGAATTTGAATTTTCTTCAGAACCTACAAGAAAAGTCATAGTATATTCCTCTGTAAGGTCAACACGGCGAAACCTTTTTAAATTAGAACCTCTTTTAATTTTGACAATGAGGATCAATCACTAAACGAAATATTGGGTTTCTAAGTATGAGGGCGTATACTCTTTAGCATTCTGAGCATTCTGTTTTTTAAATAATTAAAATCCATCAATAAATGACGAAGTTATTCAAGTTTTCTTTTCGGCCATTTCAAAACGCGCGCTCGGAGCTTCGCGCTGCGTCAGACGTCACCGGGCGCCCGCGGCTCGGTCTACTAGTACAAAATCACAGTACAGGCACCCGCGGCTTCGCTCGCGTGGCACCTGGATAAAAAGTAGCCTATGTCCTATTTCAGGTTAAGAACTATCTATGTTTTAAATTTCAGCCAAATCAGTTCAGTGGTTGTCGAGTTATAGAGGAACAAACATAAATCCAAATATATAAACTTTTGCATTTTTAATATTAACTAGCTTCCGCCCGCGGCTTTGTTCGCGTGGTACAAAGATAAAAAGTAGCCTATGTCCTATTCCTGGTCATTATCTATCTATATTTAAAATTTCAACCAAATTGGTTTAGTGGTTGTTGAGTTATAGAGGAACAAACATCATCCATCCAAACATCCAAACTTTCGCATTTATAATATTAGTGTGATAGTATGATTAGATTAGTGTGATGTGAAAGTGTGATAGTGTGATTTGAAAACCAAGTTTAGGTAGGTAGGTATGTGATTATTTTGACTCGTACATACAAATTATTAATTAGGTATTACGATTAAAAGTATGTATAAAAAAATACCTATTCACTAAAAAGTTAAAAGGCGAAAATTATTTTTAAGTAGGTACCTACCTAGGTAAGTAGTACCTTCACACCTTCAGTATATTCACCTTTAAACTTTTTACTGAATAGGTATTTTAGGTAGGTACCGGTACTTACCGAAAACAATAACAAACAAAACTAACAATCAGGAGTCGAATCACACTAATATTAAAATGCGAAAGGTTGGATGTTTGCATGGATGTTTGGATGGATGGATGGATGTTTGGATGTATGTTTGTTCCTCTGTAGGTAACTCGACAACCACAGAACCGATTTGGCTGAAATTTAAAATATAGATAGATAATGACCGGGAATAGGACATAGGATACTTTTTTCCGGATACCACGCGAGCGAAGTCGTGGGCGGAAGCTAGTGTTCTATGATAGCGGCGCGCGAATGTGTGTAGTAACAATACAATTGTGTTTGAACTGAACTTAATCTATTACATAACATAATATAACTTAATCTAGAACATAAATAAATCCATACATTATTAAATTTCAAATTTCAATTAAATACAATAACATTATTAAATTCCAAACAATAACACTTTACAAAATAAAATCAAGCTCGTGAAAACAACAAAAAAAAATTATATATTAAATTATTTATGACTTGAAGAAATATGTCGATGATTTATAAGCACATCATGTCAATTTATTAGGTATGTCAAAATATAAATATTATTTTAAATGTCAACACAGTAAAATGTCACATTAAAACTTACTAGCCAAAAAATCATCAAGTAGTAAGTAGTACTTACTACTTACCTAGGTAAGTAGTAAGTAGGTAGGTAGGTACCTACTTAAAAATAATACCGGTACGTACCTAAAATACCTATTCAGTAAAAAGTTTAAAGTCGAAAATTATTTTTAAGTAGGTACTAGGTAAGTAGTAAGTAGGTAGGTAGGTACCTACTTAAAAATAATTTTCGCCGTTAAACTTTTTACTGAATAGGTATTTGAGGTAGGTACCGGTACTTACCGAAAACAATAACAAACAAAACTAACAATCAGGAGTCGAATCACACTAATATTAACTTTACCTACCTAAATTATTTACCTACCTACTTAAATTATTACCTACATAAATTATTTTTAATTATTTTTAAGTAGGTACCTACCTACCTACTACTTACCTAGGTAGGTACCTACTTAAAAATAATTTTCGCCTTTAAACTTTTTAGTGAAAAGAGTTTTTTATACATACTTTTAATCGTAATACCTAAAATTAATAATTTGTATGTACGAGTCAAAATAATCACATACCTACCTACCTAAACTTGGTTTTCAAATCACACTATCACACTTTCACAATATTTTCCTTCACCGTTTAGAGCTCGTGTTAAAGCGCATACCTACCTACTTAGGTACCTACTTATACATTTTTCGAAACGAAAAATCCATTGATGCACGGCTGGGTTTCAACCCACAACCTTCGGATTGAAAGTCGAGGCACTAGCGCACTTGGCCAACTGCTTCTCTACCTCTGACTACCCGCTTAGACTTTTTCAACGGATCTAAAAATTCCTAAAAGATCTGATAGAATATTATATGTCTACTGTGCCTTGGGAATACAGTCGTAATCATATTTAAAAATAAAAATGAAATCATTTATAACTTTTTTAAATCTACAAATCTGCATAAGTACTTACTTAACAAAAAACGTGAATGACCTCGAAAGTTTGGATGTTTGGATGTATGTTTGTTCCTCTATAACTCGACAACTACTGAACCGATTTGGCTGAAATTTAAAATATAGTTAGGTAATGAGCGGGAATAGGACATAGGCTACTTTTTATCCAGGTGCCATGCAAGCGATGCCGCGGGCGGAAATTAGTTTGAAAATAACTAGGGATTTTGTACTAGTGGAGCGAGCCGCGGGCGCCTGGTGACGTCACAGCCAGTCGCGGCCTTCTCGCGAGCGTTTTTTAGATTGGTGCATTAAAATCTCTGTAACTCGGTCATTTTTGATCCGATTAAAAAACCAAAAACACGGTATTTTTTGTTTTTTTTGTATCTACAAATCTGCATACTCAACTAAAATCGTGAGTCTTCCTCATTACGACTGGCCAAAAATAAATTCGAAAAAAGAAAGAAAAAATATTATTCTAAGCCTTGGGGCACACTAACATAAATAAACGCGGGTTACTGCTGCAGATTTCGTGTTTTACAAGCTGACCTAAAATATCATGGTGAAATTAGGTTTATTTTCCTTTCGTACAAGCAGGTTGGGGATTAATTATGATATTTTTAACTAATTAGGTACTTCATCTTGTTTATTTATTTAACACTTACAAACATAACAAATTGTGCAAGGAGGACTTAATGCTGAAGCATTATCTACCAGTCATCCTGGGCGTGCATAAAGATGGTGTGGCGTGTCTTATAAACATTTTTAATTTAATGAGTGTGTCAGGATCGTAGCAAGTGGCGATCTGTGGTCTCTGCCTACCCCTATGATGGGATACAGGCGTGAGTTTATGTATGTATGTATGTATGAGTTGGTAGGTTCCCCAAAAATAAAATATATTACAATTTATATTTCTTTTTAATTTTTGCTTGTTTTACAATTTTATTGCATTTGGCGCTAAAATGTATGAACAACGCAACGATAATTCTGAATTATGTAGACCTAGCTTTACAGCAGAATATATTTATATTTAAATGGATATCTTTTGTGGCCAGTACTGTCGAAAAGGTTCCACTTTTAAAATCATAAACTCTTTTGATCAAAACTTTTTAAAGAAAATACTTTCAATTCGTTCGGTTCTATTTTGTACCAATGATTTTCAAGGTCGGATGATTTTATTGAGTTCTTAGCAAACTTCGAACCGCCTTTGGTTTCGAGATATCATCAAAAAAGCCGCATTCAAAATGTTTTCTCATACATTTAGTATGAACGGCTTGAATCGAAGGTCGTGGGTTCGAATCCCGGTCGTACATCTAATGGCGTCGATGGACTTGAAGCTTGTCACAGGAATGCTACCTTTTGCAAAATATGGGCATGTACTTACAAAATAATGTTTCTGGACATACCTCTGACTACCCCTTTAGACAATAGACATGTTCAAAGAATCTTAAAAAAATGCCTTATGGCTAACGTGCCTTGCGGGAACAGTCGTAATCAACTTCTTTTTCGACGACAACCTCTGTAGTGCGTGAAGGCCCGCCTGTGACGCAGGAGGTTGCGGGTTCGATCCCCGCTGCGGGACAAATGTTTGTATGATCTGCAAATATTTGTCTCGGGTCTGGGTGTTTTCTATGTATATTATGTATGTATTTACAAAAAAAAATGTATTTAAGTAGTATATCAGTCATGTAGTTCCCATAACACAAGCTCTGCTTAGTTTGGGGCTACATGATGCTGTGTGTGAAATGTCCAGCATTATTTATTTTATTTCATTTGAAACACCTTAGTAACCAAATAAAAAAATAAAAGTAAAAAAATCTTGTTTTAACATAATTGTAATACAAAAATTACATTGTAATCAGCAACGGAACAAAAGATTTTAATCCTTTCATAAAAATGTGTTTGTTTAATTTTTTTTTAATCAAATCAAAGGATTTTTGTTTTTAAAACAAAATAATCAACCTTTTTTGTGAGCGGGGATAAGGATGTTACAAAAAGGTTTCATACTGCGTTCATTGTATAGTGACCAATGACATGACTAGTTAAATCAAACCTAAATAGATAAGCTCTCATGGCGTAGCTGCTTAGAAGATGTTCTTGATAGATCGTTAAGCAACGTTCTGAGCAGCCACAGTTTGGATGGTAGACCGCTAGTGGCATTAAAAGCTGAGCCCTTCCGTGCTTCGGGGGCCACGTTAACCTGTCGGTCCCGGCTTTTAAGCCGAACTGAGGCCTTTAGGTGGCTTAAAATCCCGCCACCAGTTCATAATGCCAGGTTTATTTAGGTTTCGTACAAACAATTTAGTAAATTCAATCTAAGTATTTTATGTAATTTTGCATGTCAATGTTTTTTGGTGAAGTATGTGACAGTGACACTTTATTAAGATCTTGTTATGACCATATTTCTTGCAATAAATGAATGATTATGATTATGATTAACACTTAAAATCACCACGTCGTATCTAAGTCTTAAAACTAGCTTTAGTGTAATAATCTTAAATATTAACTCAACAAAATAAAATTTGCAGAACAAACTGTATTAAAAAGATTACTTGTCGACCGTCAACTTAAAATCTAAGTTTGTTTTAAAATATTTTTATTTGTCGAATCGGAAAAGAGGCTTATGAGTTTTTAAAGGTTTCTTAATTACTAATGAATCGCCTACGGTTTTACCTGCGAAAGTATTTTTATAACAAAAAATATTAAAAAACCTCAAAGAATCACTATCACTATCATCATGTCTGTCTGTCCCTATGTGTGCTCAGATCTTTAAAACTACAGATTTTGATGCAGTTTTTTTAATAGATAGAATGATTATAGGAAGGTTTATATGTATAATACATACATTAGTAGAGAACACTGATCATTTTAAAGGTTTCTAATGTGAAAAAAAAAATTAAAAATATATGATCACGACTGTATACCCAAGGCACGGTAGATGTTCATTCAAGCGATTTGAGCGGATTTTAGCTCTCCGCCCCGACACGCTGCGGCCCGGCATAATGTGCTTTAACCTTTAGGGAACAGGGTGGAATCGTTCCCCAAAGGCAGAGTAGGTGGTTCCTCTGCAACGGGCCGGCCCATCTGGCCCACTTGCCCGTGGTCTTTCGACCGACAGTTGTTGTCGGTTGGTTGTATATAACCCGATCGGCGATGAGTAGTGCACTTGCGCGATCTAGACATTCTGATATTGAGTGGCGTCATCTTCGCTGAAGCTCGTAGTGCGTAGCATGTCTATGTAGTTCATCCAGCGACAGGTAGATGTCGCTACACTCCTTTATTGTCACTATCATTAAAAAAATTAAAATAACCCAACAAATAAAATATTTTGCATTTTGTGAAACAAAACACAATTACTAAAGCAGTGATCAGCATTTTTGACAACATTGTAGTCTCAGCTTTAGATAAACATTTTTTCATTTTTGCTAAGTCATTTTCGGCCAGTCACTTAGATGTCATATACAAAAGAGGATTTAGTTTAATGATAAACACATTACCCTTCCTTTGCTTTGCGCAGTCGGGTAAAAAAAGAACATCACGATTTTCGAACGCATTGAAACTAATTTTGTACAAGTGGCTAAATTAAAAATTAAAAAAACCGACTTCAATGTTATAAGCTGAGCAATTTCCCGCACTCTCGAGGTCTTCTGTTCCTAACTCCGAAGATCCTTGACAGATCCTCACCAAATTTTTGTGGCACCAATCGGAAAGTATGCCTTTTCAAACAAAAAAATAATTTTCCAAATCGGCCCAGGCGCCTTCGAGTAATCGGTGAACATACATCAAAACTCACCAAAAAAAGAAAAAACAAAGATTTTGACGAATTGAGAACCTCCTTCTTTTTTTGAAGTTGGTTAAAAAGTTTGCAGTGTGCGAGTGATCTAAAGTACCTATAGTCGTATTACTCATTATACGGACTAAATTTGAAGGAAAAAATGTAATTTTTCCTTCAATTTTCATTATTTTTGATATGTTTTATATCAAAATTGAAGGAAAAATGACATTTTTTCCTTCAATTTTAGTCCGAATGAGCAATCCGACTATACCTTTATTCTTTTTTAAACAGAAAAAAGTGTATTTAATTCAACTAGCTAACGTAACCTCTTTCGTTTAATATTCATAAAATATTCGAATTAAAAAGTAAAAGAATAACTTTACTACATAATTCTCTGTAGTTCGCGAAATGAAATATAAATATTGTTTTTTCATTTCTGTTTCAAGAGAAAATTAATTTAACAATGTTCTAAAAAAAATCATTATTAAAAATACCTTTTAAATACATAAGTAAAGTCTGAAAAACCGAATTGGCCTACACCGTTTGGTATATGAGCTAGTGGTCAACTCAGGTGACGGAGTTTTAAGGCCTCCGTCATGGCTTGACGACTTATGGTAAGCGTCCACAGGCCCGCATCGCACGCAGCGGACGGATCGCATCAAGCGGATTATCTGTGTAATGCGAAGCGTACGATGCGGACAGGTGGACGCACTTATATGAGTTTCTATACAAATAATACTACGATCCGTTGCGTGCGATGCGTCCGAAGCGTGCGATGCTGACATGTGGACGCTTACCTTTAAAAGCCGTGACCGACATTTAACGTGACCTCAAAAGCACGGAAGCGCTCAGCTCGTAATGCCAGTTGCGGTCACCCATCCAAATTGTGACCGCGCACAACGTTGCTTAACTTCAACTATCAATCAAGAACGTCTACAAGCTACGCCACGAGCGCTCGAATTTATAGGTCGTGTGTTCGAATCCCAGACGTGCATCAATGGATTTTTCGTTTTGAAAAATTTATATGCGCATGAACACGAGCTCTAAACGGTAAAGGAAAACATAGTGAGGAAACCCGCGGCTTAGTCAGCCCCACACGTATTGAACATGTCTTTCCTGTGGATATGGCCGGTTAATCTGAGAGGATGGTGTAGGTGCTACAAGCCTACTCCATCTCAAACAATGTCCCAGGCACTACAGTGTCCCGTTAAGTGTAGGCCAAGATTGCCTCCTTACACTATAAATCATTGATGTAAATGCCTAAGTTTTTTTAATGCGCAAATATTTGTTTCTAACCGAAAAATCTATTAATCCAGGATTCGAACCCACGATCTTCGGATCAAAAGTCGAGGTACTATGTATCTCTGCACTATTGCATTCTTCTAACGCAATCGGTTATTAACAGTAAGATAGCTCTACCAGTGTGGTGAAAGGCATTCCTTTCTAATCAAAGCGTATCTTGTTCTCACAATTCCCAAGTGAAGTCACTAGATTTAGTTGTATAGATTAGTTTTGTACTGGGTGGTCTAAGGTCACTCTCGAAAACTAAAACTGCATTCTATAGGCTGATTGTCTAACTTGTCTCAAACCTCAAATTGATCTCAAACTGTCAAAATGATCGCGTAGGTATCTTTTATCGCGTTCGGTCTCGTTGAGATGAGAGTGACGGAGCTTCTTGCGTGGTCACTGAATTATCACATTTAACAGTTTGAGACCAATTTCGGTCAGTATCAAAGATAGAAAATCAGGGGGCAGAACTACCCCAACAAACATTTGATAGGTCGCCACAATGTGCTGATTTTAACTTTACGCTGGTTGTAAAAACGTCGCTTTCACATTGTCCAGGTTAATTTTTGTTAGCTCGAAATCAGTCTCCAATAAACTATCGTAAAGAGCACTCGCTTTTATTTAATACAAACCTTCCCACAAGCAAAAATGAACTTTAGTGCAATAAACATAATGGTCAAATCGAGCCGGATCGATTAGTGGGAAGGCTTGCGGACTCGGCTGCGCTCAGAGACAATAGGCCCCGCATTCCTTAGATAAGGATTACGTGTTTACATCTAATAGTGAATTTATTTGAATAGTGAAGGAATAAAACTTTGAATTGATTTGTTTGTGGAACATTGACTGTGAAAACTAGGATATTTGGACTAAAGTGTGTTTAAGTAACTACCTATTATGGATTGGAACAGTTTGTGTTACGGATTCAGTTTAATTTAAGCGTTTGGACTGGGATATTCTAAAGTGAGTGAGATCATAAAATAAACATAACAAAATGTCGCCGCCTACTGCAGAACAAAGTCAATACATATCTACGTTGGAAGATGTTGCCAGCATGCTACAAAAAGCCCAAATTAATATAAAAAAATGTCCAAAACAAAGATTGACGGAGGGCTACATGAAAGCTAGATTAAAAACGGTAGAAGATTACTGGGATTCTTTTAAAGAGGCACACCACAACCTTACTAAATGCACACCACGGGAGCAACGGGGAGTCTTGCCATATTTTCTGAATGAGGAGTTCTATAAATTTGAAGAACTATATCTATGTTTTCGAGCCGATATTACTGATCACCTATTGAAAATGGAAACTCAGCACAAGATAGACGCTATGAACAATATGTCAACTTCAACGCAAGATAGTAGTCATCTTTCATCGTTTGCAAAACTACCTCGGATACAACTACCTACGTTCTCAGGGAAGTATGATGAGTGGCCTTCGTATCAGGATATGTTCACGGCGCTCGTCCATAACACCGCCATTAGTGACGTACAGAAACTTCACTACTTGAAAACATCAGTTTCTGGTGAAGCAGAGGCCTTACTTAGGAACATACAAATAACTGGAAGCAATTACACTCAGGCGTGGGAACTTCTGAAAGACCGGTTCGGTAATAAACGCATGATAGTTAACTCTCTTCTAAAGAGACTATTTGGACAAAAGAAGGTGACCAGTCAGTCAGCGCCGCAAATTAAAGCTGTACTTGATACAACCACGGAGTGTATCACCAGCCTAAATAATTTACAAGTATGCACCGATTCTTGGGATCCTTTAATAATATTTCTGGTTGGGCAGAAATTGGATACAGAGTCGTTGAAGGACTGGGAAGAATATGCACAGAAAGAAAATGGTGATGCGATGCCAACATGGGAAGAATTGAAAAAGTTTCTGTCATCTAAGTTTCGCACACTCGAACTTATTGCGCCAATTGCAACTTCGTCTACAAGAGAGAAACTCCAAACCCATAAATCGTTCCACATCGTGTCCGAAGAAGCCACAGAAGAAACGGAGGGAGATTTATTTCAAACTGCACACTTCGCCGTCACACAGCCAACACAATCATGTACTTATTGCAAGGAGAAAGGACACTATATTCATGGTTGTAAGGGATTTATTAGTAAATCTACAGATGAAAGACATGATTTTGTGAAAAACAATAATCTTTGCTTCAACTGCCTTATTCCGAATCACAGCGTATTGAAATGTAAACACAGAACTAATTGCCGAGTCTGCGGAAGAAGACACCATTCTCTCCTTCATAAGATAGAAACAAAACAAGAAGAGAATGTACCAGAGCCAAAACCAGAACCAGAGACAGAACACAATATAACCAGCGCACACTTCTCTAATAATCAACCGGGTCGTCAAGTGTTATTAGCAACAGCACAAGTAAATGTTAGAGCGAGAAATGGAGACACACATGTACTTCGTGCACTGATTGACCAAGGATCGGAGGCCTCTTTTATATCTGCGAGAGCGGTAGAGTTATTAGCATTAGCTAAAACAAATATAAACGGAGTCGTCTCTGGAGTAGGAGAAGGAACAACTGTTTCGATTAAACATTTAGTTGACTTATCGATAATGTCTAGATTTGAGGAGAATGGGGATATTCCAGTAAAGGCTTACGTGCTGAAGAATATATCAACGAAGTTACCCTCGACACACATTGTGATGGAATGGCCTAGACTACAAACGTTACCATTGGCTGACCCTACTTACTCTACACCGAGTAAAATAGATCTGTTACTCGGCGCCGAAGTCTTTTGTAAAATTATAGAAGATGGATTGGAGAAAATGCCCGAAGGCGTAGTGGCGCAAAAAACAAGTTTAGGGTGGATTCTTTCCGGTCAAAGGGAACACAAAATAGACAGCAAACAGCACAATATCGTTACCCTACATGTAACAAGTATGGTTGCAGAAGATAATGACATGCTAAGAAAATTCTGGGAAGTAGAAACAGAGTTATACAAGAAGAAGAAGATACTAACAAAAGAAGAAGAAGAATGTGAAAAGATTTACAAACAAACAACAAGAAGAGAAGACAGTGGAAGATACGTTGTACATTTACCTTTAAAGCAAAGCATTGATGAAACAGTTAACTTGTGTGGAGATACAAAACAACAAGCTATAAAAAGATTTAAGCATTTAGAGACTAAATTCGAAAGGAATCCAAAACTAAAGATTGAATATGCTAAGGTGATAAAGGAGTACAAAGAAATGGGGCATATGAAGAAATCCGAAACGCCTGATGAAAAGGTTGCAATTTACCTGCCACATCACGCGGTAGTACGCGAGGACAAAGACACTACAAAGGTCAGAGTGGTTTACGATGCATCCGCGAAGGGATCTAATGGATACTCGTTAAATGACACTATGATGGTAGGACCTGTTTTACAACCTGATCTTCGAAGTCTGATTATAGTTTGGCGGACTCATAAAATATGCGTAGTGGGAGACATAGTAAAAATGTATAGAATGATTAACATGACAGAAACACACACAAACCTACAACGCATCATTTGGAGAGATGATATTAATGATGAAATCGAAATTTACAATCTAACAACAGTTTCCTTCGGGACATCAGCAGCCCCTTTCTTGAGCGTACGGACGCTAAATCAATTATCCGATGATGAAAAACATGAATTTCCATCTACAGCACCTGTAATAAAATCGTCGTTCTATATGGATGATTTAATGGCGGGAGATGAAAACGTGGAGAAAACCATAAAAATGTGCGAAGAGCTAAAAATTATATTACAAAGAGGAGGATTTAAAATGCAAAAATGGTCTAGTAACGCGGAAGAAGTTTTAGAATATTTACAAAAAGAAGATGATGACAACACAAAGGATAACGTAGAAATTAAACTAGATAAAATCATAAAAATACTTGGCTTGACATGGGACAGAAAGGAAGACTTATTTAAGATTACGGTAAACTTGCCTGAAATCAGTCAAACTATAACTAAAAGGTCCATTCTTTCTGATGTTGCCCGTCTTTTTGACCCGTTTGGATGGTTGGCACCGGTCATTATTACGGCAAAGGTGTTTATTCAAAGGTTGTGGCTATGCAGCTTAGGATGGGATGATGAACTACCTTTGGACTTATGTGAGGAATGGAAAAGGTACAGAGAGGAGTTAATTCATTTACGCAATATAAAGATACCACGCTGGCTACAGACTATTCCAGGCAACGAAGATGTACAACTACATGGTTTTGCAGATGCATCAACACAAGCATACGCCGCCGTTACTTATCTCAGAGTTGTTATAGATGGAGAAGTTCACGTTACGATGCTCGCATCAAGAACTAAAGTTGCTCCGTTAAAACAGATCTCGATACCCAAGTTAGAGCTGTGTGCGGCGGCTTTACTCGCAGAATTGATCAATGATCTAGAAGACCTTCTGAATATACCTAAAAACAAAACATTTGCATGGACAGACTCGATGGTAGTTTTGTCATGGTTACAGTCTCAACCATGCCGTTGGCGCACTTTTGTTGCCAATAGAGTCTCTGAGATAACAAGAGTTCTAGACAACGATCGATGGAGACACGTCCAATCTGTCGACAACCCTGCCGATATCTCCACAAGAGGCGTTAATGCTAACGAGCTATCAGAGCTAAAAACATGGTGGTCTGGCCCGCAATGGTTAAAACAAAATAAGCTTGAATTTGTAGATTGTGAAATTCCTAAAACGGATCTGGAATTGAAAACATTAACCCTGCACGCAACACTTCAAGATGAGAATCCTATTTGGGAAAGATTTTCAGATATTACAAGAATGAAGAGAGTTTTAGCTTATTGTAGAAGATTCTTAAAGAAAGAAGAGTCAGAAAGAAGAGAAAAATACCTAAAAGCAGAAGAAATGGCTAGAGTTTTAGAAGAGTGCATTAAATATTATCAAGGTATAGTTTATGGAAAGGAAATTGAAGACTTAAAGAAGAACGGAAGCGTAAAAAATAGTAGTACTCTTATCACACTTTCTCCATTCATAGACGAGAAGAATATAATCCGAGTAGGAGGAAGACTTCAAAACGCTTCGATAGCGGAAACTATGAAACACCCCATTGTAATACCGAATAATCAACACCTTACTAAATTGTTGGTTAATGAAGCTCACAACAAAACACTCCATGGTGGCGCACAGCTTATGATGACCTACATCAGAACTAGGTACTGGGTCATAGGATTAAAATCAGCCGTTAAGAAATGCATAAGAAACTGCAAAACTTGCGTTATTCATAAGGCAAAGACAAAAAACCAATTTATGGGACAGTTGCCAGCTATGAGAGTTAATCCGCACAGAGCCTTTTTAAACAGTGGAGTTGATTATGCTGGCCCTGTAATGATAAGAACTTCGAAGGGTCGTGGACACCATGCTACAAAGGGATACATCTGCTTGTTTGTTTGCATGGCAACTCGTGCAATACACCTTGAAGCCGTCACAGACCTGACTTCACATGCATTTATAGCCGCATTCAGAAGGTTTGTGGCTCGAAGAGGACATTGTTCACACTTATGGAGTGACAATGGCACGAACTTCATTGGTGCTGCAAGAGAACTACGTGATCTTTTTCGAAAAAGCACCAACCACGTGACAGAGGAAGTAGCTGAGCTGTTAGCTAACGACGGGACTACTGCTCACTTCATCCCACCGAGAATGCCGTCCTACGGAGGTTTATGGGAAGCGGGAGTTCAGTCAGCAAAAAGACATCTAACCAGGGTGAGTAAAGATACTACCTTAACTTATGAAGAGATGTCTACATTATTGGCGCAGATAGAGGCATGCTTGAACTCGCGCCCGATGTGTCAAATTGATAACACCACAGAAACACCATTGACTCCAGGTCATTTCTTAGTGGGCGAGCCCCTGATTGGAGTACCTGACTTGAACTATCAGAACTTTAAGATTAATCATCTTACCAGATGGCAACTTATACAAAAGATGACACAAGATTTCTGGCATAAATGGCAAACTGAATATCTCAACACGCTCCAACAGAGGTACAAATGGCAGGTAACGGTAAAATCGCCAGCTGTTGGAGATATTGTCATCATCAAGGATGAAGATCTACCCCCAACTAAATGGCTACTAGGAAAGGTAAAACATCTTCATGCAGGGGCAGATGATCTTGTACGTGTGGTGACGATCCAATGCAAGGGCAACCACGAGCTAAAAAGACCACTTTCGAAGATTATCTTGCTACCTAAAGAAACAGATGAGTAGGTGAGCTATGGCGGGCGATCATCAATGCTTCTACATAATATTTACATAGTTGATTGTATTAGTGTCTTCGTAGTATTTTACATGGTTAATAATTAGTTAAATGATGTTAAAATTTCGTAATTTTAGGAACAATTTTTCCAGATAGGCAAATATTTACAGTCCATTTGCTTCCTTATAAGATTTAGGATTACTTACAATAGATAATAAGTTAATTAAGTTGGTAACTAGTTTAAAAACTATTGTTTTTGGCGGGCGATATGTCCAGGTTAATTTTTGTTAGCTCGAAATCAGTCTCCAATAAACTATCGTAAAGAGCACTCGCTTTTATTTAATACAAACCTTCCCACAAGCAAAAATGAACTTTAGTGCAATAAACACACATTGTCACGACCGAGAATAGGCCCAATTTATACGATTCGTGTCGTATAACGTATGTTATTTGCTTACTTTGACGAACCTCACTTTGTTGGACTGGCTCCTCCACTGTAACTTGACTACTTATTTAGATTTAAGAGCATTTTCTAAAAAGATTATGAAATAAAAATATAGAAAAGAGACAATAATTTTGAAACAAAGTCTATCTACGTACAATCGATCTCTCTCTCTCTCTCTGTGGTCGGCTCTTCATGCCTGAAGATCGTGATCACTGGTCGTCTTCGTGATAAAGTGGACAGCTTGCCTCCAACGCAATCTATTAGTGGCTAGGTGGACCACATCTTAGAACAATGGATCTAGGCATTCTAGAATTTAGCCGTTTCGATGCGCAGTGTACCTAACTTTTTCATAAGCAATTTTCTACTGCGCAGCGAAACGGTTAACTTCACGAATGCCTAGATCCAATGTGCGTACTGTACTTAAGTTATAATAAGTTTGTAGTGTGTGCGGATTTTGATGCGGTTTTTTTTATATAAACTAACGTGATCGAGATGGTTCCTAGCTATAATTCATAAGATCTGCAATGCGAATCGGACTTTAAAAAAAACCGGTTCGAAGAATTTCTTAGGTTGACGTTTTTTTAACAAAAAAAACGTCACTTTTCGAATTTGGAATGCATTCCGAGAAGGTCTGAATAGCGCCTCTGTTCAGGCGTTTAAAAATCGTCTTTTTAAATTAATGAAAGAACACTGGAGCTTGATAATAGGCAATACGCGTCTGATTCAAAAGCGGGTTAAACGTATTTTTCTATGAACATTATGGCTTTAGAATTATGTGTGTGTAATTATTTTTTAATATTATTTCATTTTCGCTTAGAAATTAATAATTAAAAAGTGCAAAAATATAGTGGGAATTTAATAAGACTTGAAACGCAACGCTATTTGTCACATGTGCTGTGACGTCACACTTCTTCAAATTCTATGATAAATGACAGAAAGTTTTTTTTTCTACCTACAAGCGCGTGTAATTGCCGTGACTTGTGACGTCACGTCCGTTTCAAGTGCATGAAAATGTTGGTAAATGATAGTGGGCAAACTTCACCCAGCACCGCCAGCAATGTAATTAATATTACTCGAAAGACCTAACAAAACTAAGCATTTTTTATTATCGACGCATTAAAATCTATCCCGGGGGTCACTAGGATAAATCCATGTTTGTACCTACCTAACCTGAGTAGTAGGTACTTACTAGATTGTATGACAACGGGGCAAAATATAATTTGTTTCGACGAGAGTGCTATTTTGAATACAGAATGGAGCGAGGGATGCTAGAGTTGAAACCCGAGCGCAGCGAGGGATTCTAGATTAGAATCCTGAGCGCAACGAGGGATTCAAAGGACGTCATTGGAAATAGGAGATTGTTACACATGGTTTGAAAGTAACCTACCTAAGCACGAGATGGTTTGGTGCACGAGCAAAGCGAGGGCGCTAATAGTTCGAGTGCCTAAACAGGTTATTCACATATATCTTGTAAGAGCTATTAACACGCTGAGACGCTATGGCCGCATCGCCGGCCACGTGGCCAAACAGTTCGTATTGAAATGTATGACAGATAACTCACTTGGCTACGGTCTGGCGTCAGGATCCTGATCCTGTGATCCAGATCCCGTGATCCTGACTTCGTGATCCTATTCCCGTGATCCTGATCCTATAATCGTGATCCCGTGATTCTGATTCTGTGATCCTGATCCTGTGATCCTGATCCTACGTGATCCTGATCCTACGTGATCCTAATCCCGTAATCCGGATCCAATGATCCTGCATAATCCTAATCCCGTGATCCTTATCCTGTAAACCTGATCCTACGTGATCCTAATCCCGTGATCCTGATCTTCATCTTATGTTAAATAGAAATGCCAAATAGTAGCATGTGATTTATTTAATACTTTGTCAGCAGGAAAATCGCTTCCCAGGGACGCAAAAGTACTGTTTTCATCCCTCTGTTCAGGTAACTTCAAGCGTACTTTCCGAACATGAGAAATGAAAAATAAATACTTAAGAGACTTTCTCATAAACCTCACATTATTTTGAAATAAAAAACATCCCAATAAATCGAGACTTTCATCGCTCTAATCATAATCATTTTAGCTTTTTTGTAAGTTAAACCTTTTCGACTTAAATAAATAGAGAACCCTCGGACAGAATTTGATGCGAATTGGCACAGAGAAACAAGGCTTTGATACCTTCTAAGCAAAAGTAGCTATATATAAGCTGTGGCGGTCGTGGGTCCATACATTTATGATTATGCCCAAAAATGCGGTAACAGCCATTTTAACCTCTCTTTAAGTTAAACCTATTCGACTCAAAATAAATAGAGAACCCCGGGACAGAATTTGATGCGCATTGGCACAGAGATACAAGGCTGTGATACCTTCAAAATAAAAGTAGTCTGAGCTGTGGCGGCCGTGGGTGAAGTGCCCATATATTTTTGCCCACACTCGTTTTAAAAATTATTTTTGTTAGGTATAAAATTTTAGTTTTTCGGCGCTGGAATTTTTATTACGGTTATTTGACGATATAACCTATCGTATAAAATCATAAAAAAAATTGTGGGAGTTCCCTATTTAGATTTAAGCGGATGGATCACCGAAGGGAAAGCTAGGCCCCATACCGTGTTTGTTGCCCTGATTCTTCACGGTGTTGGTCGCGAAAGAACAGGAGTAGGATCACCTACCTCTTAAGACGTTTAAAGTGGTTATAGCGGTCCTACTTAATAAAAAAAGAAGAATGTCGGGGGGTTTTTGAAATAGAAACTTTATTATGTAATTAAAAAACAAGGAGTCCTATTCTATGAGCATCCATACCCATATTATAAATGTGAAAGTGTGTTTGTTTGTCCTGCTTTCACGTCAAAACAGAGAGATGGATTGACGTGATTTTTTGTGTGGAGATAGTTGGAGGGCTGGAGAGTGACATAGGCTACTTTTTATCCTGAAAAAATGCATGTTTCCTGTGGGATAAAAAGTAGTAGTCCATGCGGGCGAAACCGCAGGCGTCCGCTAGTAATAAATAATTAGAAGCGTCGAATTCCATATGAGTTTTCAATGAAAAAATAAAATATTATTTGTCTTTTTTTTGAAGATTTTATTTTTTTATAGTAATTTTGTTACACACAATATTAATCCCGCACACCGACATAAAGCCTCTAGGAACAGGGTTTAGCCTGCGGTGGATAAAGCTCAGTACACACTGACGCGAGAATGTTGGTGTAGTGGTAGTGTAGAGGTATCTTTAACGTACACACATCAAAAAAAGTTTGTGATCAGCGGGGAAGACCGTTACAGCAGAATCTTAATAGGAATTGAACTATATGCCGTCTCTTTTCATAGACTGAGAGTGACAAGAACGGCATTTGCAATTCCTGTTGTGACTCTGCTATAGCGGTCAGTTTAGCTCAGCAGTTTCTAAAACACAATTCAATGTTTTGTAATAATATTTCAACATGCCGAGAAAATGCCGAGAAAACGAATTTTACACGATATGAGACCTAGCTAGATCGAATTTTCGCCCCCGTAAACCGTTACAAATTTCATCGAAATCGTTAGAGCCGTTTTCGAGAACGTGAGAACAAACAAACAAGCAAACAAATTTTGCTCGTTTAATGGAATAGGATATAAAAGGATAGTGCAATACAACAAGGAGCCAGTCTAATAAAGCTAAACATGGCTTGTTGCGGCATAACCCCGTCCAAAGTGGCGGCCGACTGGGAAATCAGGTGTGTACCTAGTGTGGTGAGTGGTGTGACTGTTAGACTTCAAGCGGGTTTAAACTTGAACCTGTAGAACTAGTGGCTCTGTGAGATGTAGACCTCGCGAGTCTGTGTTTGTATAGCTTAAATAAATCTAAAAGTGAGTTTACTACATTTTAGGAGTTATTCACTCATCACGCTGAAGATCCTCATCAGATCTTCACCAAAGTTTTATGAGACCAACTTAAAGTCCACCATCGAAATTGGATGTCAAAAGGCGGAGATATCCTGTAGCCTCCCCCGCTTTGCCTCTTTTTATAAAATGTCACGGGCTAATCTCAGGACCTACCCGTCAGATTTGAAAAATTATTTCTAGATTTGATAGCTAAACTCTTGAAGAAGGTTATAGGCTTTTCATCATCATCATTATCACCGTATACCATCACTACGTGGGCAACGCTGCCAGAGCGCTGCTAGTACCAATATATTAAGCAGAAGAGTTTTTTGTTTGTTTGAACGCGCTAATCTCAGGACCTATCAGTCAGATTTGAAAAATTCTTTCTGCATTTGATAGCTAAACTATTGAGGAAAGTTATAGGCTTTTCATCATCACCATCATCACGGTAAACCATCACTACGCGGGCAACGCCCCGAGGGCGCTGCTAGTACCAATATATAAAGCGGAAGAGTTTTTTGTTTGTTTGAACGCGCTAATCTCTGGAACTACCAGTCGGATTCGAAAAATTATTTCTGTATGCGATAGCTAAACTCTTGAAGAAGATTATAGGCATTTCGTCATAATCATCATCACCGTATACCATCACTACGCGGGAAAAGCCGCGACGTCGCAGCTAGTCGATCAAATACGCTTCAGTGTCCACCTTAGCCTACTCTACTGCAAAATTCATGACTTACTTACGATTCAACATCTCCCGTTACCTTATAATTACTATCTAGGATTACATCCCCAATTAGTTATACCTTTCGGGTCTAAACCGTTCAGACTATTTCATATTGTAATATTCTAGACTGGTCTACACACATTTTTAACCCTCGAATAATTCCTCGGGGTGTTATAAGTTTGTGGTGTGTATCTGTGTGTTTGTCTGTGGCATCATACTGTCGTCCGCTAGCTAAAACGCCGTTAAGGGACCGGCGAACGTATCTACGTACCTAGAAACGTAATACCAAAATAATTTAAAAGAGCATATTTTTATCACTCACTGTTATTATTTGGATAAAGGTAGTATTTATCTAGGTTCCTGTTACACTTTTGTTCCAAAAAACTTACTATAGAACAAATGAAAAGAAAAAAATGCCATTTTTGGTGTACCTACAAAGATTTCAATTCAATTTGCTTACATTTCTTTTTAGGTAAGTTTTTCGAAACAAAAGTTTAACAGGAACCTAGATAAATACCTACTCTCTTAATCTAACAACATAAACTGATAAAAATGTGCTTAAATTTTAAATGATTTCGGTATTACGTTTTTATGGAAATTCGCCTGTCGCAGGCCTCTTAAGTGACAAAACCATTTTTTGAGATATTGCTAAAAAACGCGCCGCTTCTTTATAATCTTGCTTTGCGCTTGCCGCTTTCTTACCTCTAATTCGAAAACTATAAACGATAAGAACCCAGTTCCAAGACCGATCGATAGAGAATTTTGAGCTTTATAACATGGCTTTTATAAGTGAAATTTGACCAAATGTCACTTAACGGCGTTTTAGCTAGCGGACGGCAGCAAGCATATGCTGCCGTCCGCTGGCTAAAACGCTCCTGAACGGATGAACCGATTTTAATTATTGTTTTTTTGTTCGAATGGTGTCTTTGTTGAGAGTCTTTTTAGCTATGTTGAAAATCTGTTCTCCCGTGTGAAAATCATCAGCTTTTTTATTTTACTAGTTTACTAGCAGTTCGGTTTTCGTTAGAGCGATCTAGGATTGGGTCGTTTATAGTCGCGCCATCTAGTTTTGAATTTGGAAAACAATGAAAGCAGGTGGCGTTCTATTTCACGTTTTATCTACATTTCTACTAGTTTACACTCAAAGCTGCAATGGTTCATTGAAATGCTGCATCACTATTTCTCGTCAAATCCGCACCGCATCTACTAATAAACTTGTTTTGTTCACTACACTTTTGATACGGCGAACCGGTGACGATACGGAATTGATGTAGTGAGCGTTGTCCAACCAAAAATCCATTGATTCATATTTGACCTACAACCACACCCCGGACACTCGACGAAATCTCTTTGCAAAAACGTCTAACTACATTTTACACTACACAATGTCAGTTTTGAACACAGTAAGGTTGTCACCGTATGAAACACTGTGGTCATTGTCTCGTCTATGCGTCTGCGCGTGTGTTCCGTGCTCAAAGTCAGCTCCTCGCCAGCTCAAACTCACAGTGTCCATTCTATACGTAGTATTATTATCTGTGCTAGCTACAACCTTCATGAGGCACACACAGCCTTTGTAAAAACTCACCACGGACGAAGTTCCAAGGCTTGCCAGCCGTCATGTGATGTAATCCGCGATGCTCAATGTAAAACAAACAGCGCAGTTGTGCTACATAGCTGGAGCTTACTCAAGTTTGTGTAGTGAGGGGAAACTATCGATAGAACATATCGATAGAATTTATCTTATCTTATATATCGATAGAAGTGAAGCGCTCCTGGCGTAGCTGGCTTAGCCGTTCTTGATTGTTAAAATTAAGCGACGTTTGGCGTTGACGACGTCACAATTTGGATGGGTGACCTCAAGTGATAACAATATAGTGAGTGTATTTAATTACCACTCCTTTTCGCCGCTTCTATTATCTGGTCTGTCCAAATAATCCTTGGTTGCCTGAAAGAGATCGCTTTAAGCGATAAGGCTGCCAATTGTTTGTGCATGTTTAGATAATTTATACTTAAGTAGGTACTTAAGGTTTCTTTGTGGTAAACAATAAAGTGTTATATCTACCTATCTATTAACATCTGAATGCTTCCGTGCTTCGGAGGGCACGTCATTGTCGGTCCCGGCTTGTACATAACTAAACCTCTTCTTCATACTCACATGTCAGTTTAGCAAATCTTTTATGAGAGATCCGTTTTGTATCGAAAATAAAAACTCTTATCCGACGGGATTCAAACCCACATTGATCAAACCGAACCTCCTAAAGCCGAGTGCGCAGCCACGAAATCCTATGACGTTGGGCCGAATATCTTGTTATTGTTAAGATCTGAACATGCTCCAACTCCGTTTATTTGTATTAAAATCGTAAAATATTGTATCAAAACTATATCAAACAATTGACGTGTCAAAGTGATCAACCTACATGATCTTATTGAATAAATAATCTTTAACTTTTGACTTTTTGACTTTTGATCATAATTTTATCGGTTGAGTCGTTGAGCACCGATGTAGCGCCATCTACAGGTATCTTTCAGAGGTCTCCTGCTTATTAAAAAATATCAAAATGACAATCATAATAGTGCCGTGTGGGCCAAGTAGGACCGGACTTTCTATCCGAAGGAAATGGGTTTAAAATCATCGATATCGATAAACTCAGTTCACAATAGATTCCCAACTCTATTCAATGCAGGTGAACTTTATGCTAACTATCTCTTTACAGCATCACTTAACTCTGCCACTGCGTTATCTGCCCATTCAAAAATAGACCTTAAACCATTTCAACAACGTCTAAAATCGTCTGAGAAATAATGTAATTCCAACCTTATGAAGTTGGGAAAACTTTATCATCTAGAGATGAGAAATTCAAGCGAATTTGAAACTTATAACTGAAGGGAAAGTGTGCTTTTTGTAAGTTTCAGTTTATACAATAAGATGTAACAGGCTAGAAGATTTTAGGTTATTATTTAATGTTAATTTAGAATTTTAATATGGGCTTGCAAGTTTCTTAGATAAATAATGGTGGACATTTCACACTACATTATCTAGCCCTAAAATAAGCAGAGCTTGTGTTATGGCAACCACATGACTGATATACTACTTATATACATTTTTTTTTGTAAATACATACATATTATACATAAAAAACCCCAGACCCAAGACAAATATTTGAAAATCATACAAACATTTGTCTCGCAGCGGGAATCGAACCCGCGACCTTCTGTGTTTCAGGCGGGCCTTTGCTCACTGTGCCACAGAGGAATGAATGAATAAATGAATGAATGAACATATTGTTCGCATGAGCAGAATACAAAACTTAAAATTAGATAAATTAGAAGATCCAATAGGCGGCCTTATCGCTCAAAGTGATTTCTTCCACGCAACCTTTGGGTGGAGTAAATAGAGTTTGTCCTAACTAGCCTGACTTTCCGAGAAGAAGGAAATGCGATTATTTTCGACCTCATTATTCCCAGGAATCGATCAAATTATTCCTGGGAAAGCCGGGAATTCTTGGGAAATAAATTTAGTAACCAAGAACATGACAAAATAAAACATACCTTTACTCGATGTGATGTGGCCGGTGTTGATCATCACCGGAGTCATAGACGAGTTCTGAAAAAAAAAATGTTTTAGATAAGTATGTTTATTTACAATGATCTTCTATATAAACTGAGGTAGATGCGTTGTAGCCCGCTCTGCGTGGCGAACAAAAGTCAAGCTAGTTATCTTGAGTCAACTCATTCGCACTTTGTCTTGCTCCGATGTTACACGCATTTACAGGCAGCACGCACATTTTTATCTCTTTCTGACTCAGGCTGGATTCGACCAAACTGTCATCTTACTCCCAGAGTAGTTATTTCGTTAGCCGACAGAATTCAAAATACAATTGTTTAGAAAGCGCAACCGAACATTATTAGGTGCATTCAAATTATTGTTAGGTATAAGGTGTCAACTTTACAATGTCAAAATATTCATACAAACAGCAGTTTAATCTGTGGTCTTATTAGTCTTAATTTTATCTCCAGATAAAACTTAATCCAGTTTGGTAAAATCCAGCCTTAGGCTTATGACTTCTGATGATATGAAACAAAACTGCTTATATTCTACCTATCTATACAAAATTTCGCCGCGTTTTAGAACTTTTTAAATTGAGTATAACGTCTCTATTGGTAAAATCTCATTGTGTAAAAAAAAAACATTGTTTCCATAATGGCTGAAATTGAAATCCACATTGATACTATTTATTATTTAGAAGTTCGATGTTATTTCAATAACGTTTCATTACCATTCTTAGATCCACAGACTAAAACAATATTAGAATGTTATTCTATCTTGAAATAACACTCAATACATTGTATTTCTACGGAAAATATAAATAATTGAGGATACTTCCACCTAGATGTGTTATTTTAGTATTTTATTATAAGGGTAGGGCAATGAGATAATACCATTAGAGAAGTTATACCTACGTGGTTATACTCCTTATAAAAATCTCTAAAACGCGGCGAAATTTTGCTCTTATAACTACTTAGGTAAAATAGACTTACTCAGTTTTTTTTATATCACTCAAGAAAACAAAAAGATAGCAGAGATATTATAAAACAACGTTGTCAGAAAGAGATAAATTATGTGCGTGCTGCCTGTAAATGCGTCGTAGCAAGACAGGTGCGACTGAGTTGACTCAAGCTAATTAGCTTGACTTTTGTTCGCCACGCAGAGCGGGGTACAACGCATCTACCTCAGTGTATAAGATCATTGGGGTAGGGTTTATATCTACAGAGCCGTGTTGGCCGAGGGGTATAGTACCTCGACTTTCGATCCGAAGGTCGTGGGTTCGAATCCTGGCCATGCATGAATTGATTTTTCGTTTCGAAAAACGTATACCTATGCGCATTAACATGAGCTCTGTTTCTCTGTTTTCTGAACCGTGAAGGAAAACATCGTGAGAAAACCCGCGGCTTAGTCAGCCCCACACGTATTGACCATGTCTTTCCTGTGGATATGGCCGGTTAAGCTGAGAGGATGGTGTAGGTGCTACAAGCCTACTCCATCTCAACATTGTCCCAGGCACTACAGTGTCCCGTTAAGTGTAGGCAAAGATTGCCTCCTGGCACTGTCTTTAAATTATCTAGTAAAGATGTAAAGGCCTTTTTGTTTTGAGCGAAAACCAACGTTAAAATGAATAGATGAATAGGTTATAGATAGGTACCTAATGCAAACTTTGAAAACGGATTTAACTTTGAATAATATTATGAAACAGTTATTATAATAAATTCAAAGGCAAATAAATAGATTTCTTAGAACTATAATGTGGTAAGCTAATGTTACCCTCCGGCGGCGCGCGGTTCCATTGTACTACGATATTTTGATACAAAACATTCTGAAGCTGGAACGTGTTCGAAAAGTCGAGAAAATAAAATAAAATAAAAGGTACCTACGCGATAAAATCCCGTATGTTTATTATGTTAACGTATCACGAAAGTTTAACAAATTATATTCATTCAATAAACATTCCAAGTTCTAAAATCTTCCAAAATATGTATTGTATGCTGGCTTACTCTGGTGACGAAGTTTTAGGCCGCCTGAAGGCCTCCGTCAAGGCTTAACGACTTAAAAGCCGGGACCGACAATTTAACGTGCCCTCGGAATCACGGAAGTGCTCGGCTGTTAATGCGACTTGCTTGCGATCACGCATCCGAATTGTTACCGCTCAACTACTTATCTATTTAGAACTCCTAAGCAAAGCTACGCCAAGAAGCGCACGAAGCTTCAGCGCTTCTTCCTGACTGACTCTTGTTCATTCACTAACGATATACATTATGCTTACATCTATAGGCTTTGAACAAGTCTAGTTTGACCAATAATTCGATTCACGAGTTGGTAGTTTATGTGCTGCCACTTTACGAAAAAAAAATTGTGTAAAGCGCTTCTAATAAACAAAACGGATCATTCTCGTACGAACAATGGGAATAGTCCCCCGACCCCGACGGATATACCTTAATTAGGTATCTTGCTGCCTTTGGGCGACTTGTTACAACTTCAGGTACTCGGAACATTGTTTCTACTCCGATGAACGTGGTCCTTTTTTGGTCTTTAACACTCCTTAGTAGGTTTTAAAAAGTCCTTGAGTTATTTGGCCATATCTCGCAAACCCAGAGACAATCTCCAAAAACTTATAGTCACGGGGAAAGTTGAGGGAAGGAGGCCGAGAGGTAGGAGCCCGATGCTTTGGTCAGACCAGTGGGCCTATAAAGGTCGCTATTGCAGAATCGCAATATAGGAATTGAACTATTGCCATCTCTTTTCATTGACTGAGAGTGAAAGGAGATGGCATTATAGTTCATTTCATATTGTGATTCAGTTTTAGCGACCTTTTTAAGTCCGCAGATTCGCAACGCACTCGACCTCAGCATGCCAGAAGCTGTGCATGTCGCTGAAAGCCGGAGCAGATGGCGCAACATCGTGCGGGAGAAGATGCTTTCGTGATGGGTCACGACCCCCAGCATTGGGGAAACAACGCGAGGAGGAGGAGTAGGTTTTAATAAAAGGCCAAGGTCAAGCACTCGTGGCGTAGCTTGCTTAGACGTTCCTGATTGATCGTTGAAGTTAAGCAGCGTTGTGCGCGGTCACAATTTGAATGGGTGTAAGTGGCATTACGAGCCAAGCGCTTCCGTGCTTCGGAAGGCACGTTAAATTGTCGGTCCCGGCTTTTGAGCTTAAGCCATGACGGAGGTCTTATGAGGAGGCTTTTTTGTGATTCTGTGTTTGATAAGAAGCGGGCCCGCCCCTACTGGTTTACAAGAAGTTACTAGCTTTTTGTCTGCAGCTTCACTCGCGTTAATGTCACGTTAATCCCTCGGGAACAGTAGTTATTTTTTTTCTGAATAAAAGGTATCTACCCTATGTTCTTTTCTGTAGGTAGGTACTTGCCACTGACAACATAGGTTCGGGTAAGTATGTAAAAAAATACTTACTGATGAATAAAATTTCATAAGACTCGATGATTCTGTAGGTATCCCTGACAACGTGTATTTAAAAAAATACTGATGAATAAATTTCACTATCGACGATGCTTCTTAATTTTCTTACTAGCGCCACCTTGTGGGAAACTCTTGAACTACGTGAAAAGCGTACCTATCTTTAAAGGTTCGAGCATTTTCTTTCAGCGCTTGACTTAGCGCAAAGGTACCAAACATTTCAAAGAGATGGCGCTGCTTCATTTTCAGAACTTTTATTTTCATTATTGAACTAGCTGCCACCCGCGGCTTCACTCGCTCGCTGCCCAGTTTAATTAGCATAGGTATTCTAGCTATTCTAGGCCACAATCTAGGTAGGTGCAGTTTTGTCTGAAACCTAAACTTCTAGATTTATAATTTTAACGGGTTTTTTTTAATTTTATGTGTTACCTACCTCTGACTACCCCCCTAGGTACCTATCTTCAAAGGACCTTAAAAATGCTTTAAGATCTGTGAGAATGTTTATTGCACCTTGGGAATACAATCATGATCATTTGTTTAAGGTAGGTAGGTAAGTAGCTATACCTAGGTTTGTTTTTAAAAACATGCATTGTACCAATTTGCGTAATTTAAGCTGCTTACACACAGACGTAATGTGGAAAAAATACCTATTGTTGAAAATTCCCAAAAATATGAATAACTTAGTAAGTCGTTTTGACTTTTCCCGGAATATTAATAGCCTGTATTTTTTAACCGACTTCAAAAAAAGGACGAGGTTCTCAATTCGTCAGAATCTTTTTTTTTTATGTATGATCACCGATTACTCAAAGACGTCTAGGCCGATGTGAAAAATTCATTTTTTGTTTGAAATGCTGCAAATTCCGATTGATTCCACAAAAATTTGGTGAGGATATGTCGAGGATCTTCGGAGTTATGAACAGAAATGCACCTCGAGAGTGCAGAGAATTGGTCTAAGTACGAGTATGAGTGAAGGAGTTTTTAGGCCGGTGGGCTTTTCGGGCTGAAGTCGCGAGCCTGCTTGCACTTTTCTATGAGTTAGGTGTTTTAGATAAGACCTACAATGCTGAAGTTTTGCCTAACACTTGGTATTTCTGATTCACACCTGCCTTTAGTTTATAAATCTGTACCCGTAGCTATTGTTGTACGTTATTACTAGCTTCCGCCCGCGGCTTCGATCACGTGGTACCCGGATAAAAAGTAGCCTATGTCCTATTCCCGGTCATTATCTATCTGTATTTTAAATTTCAGCCAAATCGGTTCAGTGGTTGTCGAGTTATAGAGGAACAAACATACATCCTAATATCCAACGACCAAACTTTTGCATTTATAATATTAGTGTGATAGTGTGATGTGATGTGATAGTTTTAATTAATAAGTAGGTACTTCTGTTTTTAATTTATACAAGACGAAGTTTCAAAAGTTTCGTAAGATGTCCAAGGTGCAGTTACTAATAACCCAACTATTTTTAATACTAACATCGGTAAACAGTAACCACACATCACCAAATCAGACACATAAAGACGTTATAGTGACGTACTCGAACCACGCTGAGGCAGAAATTAAGGCCGAAAAGCCAAAACCGAAGGAGAAGAAAACCGAAGAAGTTCTCGATAAGATTATTATGGTGCCGGAACATTTGTTTGGGAAAACAGCTTCAGTGGAAAGAGAGAGTGCACGAAGAGATAATGCAGAGAGAGAGTCGAACGAGGTGATTTTTACAAGCTTTTATTTAACTTCAGAACCGTTTTGGTCGAGTGTTGTACCTTGACTTTCGATCGGCAGGTCGTGGGTTCGAATCCTGGCCGTGCATCAATAGGATTTTTCGATGTCCTTTCGTCAAGTTCCAATGCAAAATTGGCAACATTTTTCAATTTTTAGCAACCTCGAAAATAAAAAGTCATCAAAGTTTTCCATTCCGACGGGATTCGAGCCCGCATTGATTGATTTCATTTTTAATGGAAGTGCGGTTTCACTTCATAAATTAAAAACTTAAAAAAAAGCGTAGATATCCTCGTAGCATCACGTGCTACGGGAGAACAGACAAAAAGTATACGTAGCAAACTACGAGGACTGGCATAAGCTAAGTATTGCAAACAATCTAAAGGTTGTCTAATCAAAGGTTGTTGCAAACAATCTAATATTGAAAGTATATGGACTGAAGGGATTTTATCGCGTAATTTTACCGTATTTATTATATCCCGACGTTCCGACTACACACATCAACATTGTCTAGGGATATTCAACATTTTGTTGATTTTTACAAAAACTGAACATAATTTCTTAAGACAACTAGGTATGGCAAGAATCTTTATTTTGTGTTGTTTTTAATAATAATAAAATACAACTGTTTGATATTATTTTTTAATGAAAATTTAAGTAGGAACAAAAACTCTAAAAATCAGAAAATTTACAAGGTTCGATAAATTGTGTTAAAACTATTTTTACGTTGCAATGACTTTAAAAAATTACATTTTTACAATTTAATAATCGGTATTGCCTCCTCTAACGTTGATAACACATCTGCACCGGTTGTTCATACTCAAAATTAGGGTGTCAAAGTCTCGCTGGGGTATGCGATCCCATGTTCTTTTTAAATGGCAAAAAAGTTGGTCTTCTGTAGTCAAATTTGACGGCAAATTGCTGAAAGCCTTTTGCTACAACATGTACCAAGCGTGTTCAATTGGGTTTAAGTCGGGTCACTGTGCAGGGCAGTACAAAACCGCGACATCATGTTCCTGAAAGGCAGCTGATACCAATCGCGCCGTGGGTGGAGGGGCATTATCATGCATGAGCTGAAATTCCTGGCCAATTTGGACTCTGTGAGGGACGATCACAGGTTCTACGACCTCGTTCCGGTATTTTAGTGCAGTCATGCTGCCTCTTATCCAAATGAGCTCGGTTCGCGCGCCAATACGAATCCCCGCCCAAACCATGATTGTCCCACCTTGATACGAATGGACCTCTTGTGGATGCTGGAATCGACTTTCTCTGCCTGGAACTCTCCAAACACGTGTTCTACGTGAATCGGGGTGGAATCCAAACCGAGACTCATCAGTAAAGAGAACCATTGCAAATTGGCTGTTGTTCCATAACAAATGTTCTTGAGCCCAAAGAAGTCGCCTTCCGCGATTGCCCCGTCGTAGAGCTGGCACACGAAACGGTCTACGAGAATGAAGATCGACTTCATGTAGCCTTCTTCTGACGGTTTGGTCGCTAACTGACAGCTGATAGTCTGACTGAAGCCCTTGCACTAGCTGCTTTGCTGTGAGATTGGGTTCCCTCCTGGCGGAATTTTGGAGAAAACGATCCTGTCTAGGGGTGGTAACTCGTTTTTTTTCAGTGTGGCGCTCTCTTACATCTCCAGTAATACGAAAACGTGACCACAATTAAGAAATTACGTTTTAATTAGTGTTTAGGATATTGGCAACCGCGCATTGGATAGCACCGGCTTGTAACATGCCTACCGCTCTTATAATTTCTTCTCTGCTTAAATGTCGACGTTCCATGACATTACGAATATCACAAGATCCATTAAAATTAAAAATTACTTAGATAACAGTTATTGATAATTAAATAAAAGTAAATTAATCTTAGGCAAAATTAACGTTGTTAAATTTGAATCGGAGTCTCCATTCTATCTTTGGTTTATTGCGTTCTATTTTTTTACTTTTTACGAATTTTGAAAATGGAACATAAGAGGTTTAATTCCATGTATAAACTTTTTCTAAAAAGAAAATAGTTTGTAAGCAAATCATTTCGAAATGGAATATCCCTAGGCAATGTTGATGTGTGTATGTTACAACAACCATGGTCGCGGGCAGACTCAACCGACATTATGCGATAAAATCCAGTGTTCATAATATTTTATGAACAGTGATCGCGAAAGTTAAAAAAAGACAATCTTATGATAGCTCGACTATTCCAGATCGCCTTTAATTGTGTTTTTAGGTGGTGTTTATACCCAATCAAAGAGAGGTGGTGCGGAATGGGGCTTACCTGAGGAATCCAAGAGTTGAAGACATCATGAATGAAAATTTAAGAACCATTGATGATGTGATGTACAGAGGACCAGCTAAATCAGAAACAGGTAAAGATGTTTTTCTTGATATGATGGACGACAAAAAATAAGCAAAGAATTGTGGCGCCGTAGCTCTTAGTGTCAATTCACACGTACCACAACCACACCACGTCGCAGCGACAAAATGTGGTCCAGCTGTGGTTACGTGTGAATAGTGTCGCAGCGACTTTTTGCAGTTGCGTTGTGGTACCGACAAAATGTCGATGTGGCAGGCGCCAGCTAGGCGCGCGCTGTTGATGACGTCATGTCGTCGCGATGTGGTTGCGATGTGTTCGTATTACACAGGTGGTCGATAACAACGGCAAAATGTGGTACGTGTGAATTGTAAATTCATTTTCAATACAAATATACGCCCGACCACGTCGCGTCGTTGTGGTGTGGTTGTCGGTATCGTGTGGTTGTGGTACGTGTGAATTGACACTAAACGGGTGAACCGATTTGCACGCAGTTTTTTTATTTGAAATCGGATTTTCGGATTTTCTAGTGATCTTTCTTAGACATATATGTTTTATCAAAATCGGTTCAGCTGTTTGAGGATCATCTGCTCTTATCTAGTTTATTCGAATTATTTATATTATTAATTTCAGGGTTTTTTAATAATATTAAAAAAATGTTTTTTTTTTTAAATAATGGGTTATGTTTTAATTCTTCGTTTATAGAATCACCAGTCGGCTCCGACGTAATTTTCCTCTCCGGTAAAAACAGTGAAAATGACATCAAAGAATCAAAGCAGGACAGACCGATACACGGCGACGCGAGAAGGAGCGGGACAGATATACACACAACTGAAACTCCCAAACTAGACTGTACAAATCTTGACTGTGAAAATACAGTGGATTCGGTGTGTGGAGCGAAATTGGAACGAAAGACTTGGAAATACAGATTGTTTTTGAATGAATGCTTTTTTAGGAAGGTTAACTGTTATTTCCAAAATAAGTATAACCGTAAGTAACAATTAGATTAGACCATTCGAAGACTGCAGACTTTAAATCGGCCGATAGTTTGGGGACTTTAATCATTATGAAGATTGTATGCAAGTGCGCACACTACACGATTTAGTATCGGCGATGTTTGTACTAGCAGACCAAACTATTGAAACTATCGACCTATAGAAAAGTACGCAGTCTTCGACGGGGCTGCCATTCTATGCTACAATGCTACAATAGTTAAAAAAAAATCAAATTAAAAACTTTTTTGGTAGAATGCACCTGCATCCCGTTGTCTATAATAGGTTGTTTTTTTTTTTAATGATTCTAGGGTACCGTCTCGTCTTCCTAGAGAACTGTCAAAACGCCGGTGTCCACCTCCGTCGGAATTTGAACCCACAACACCAGTTCCCCATTTACTACCCGCCAATGGAGAAACCCATCCAAGTTAATAATACCAGAAGAAGTTATTCTTCTAGAAGGTTTGATATAAGACATAACCATAGACCTAGTATAGATATAGACTGCTGGACACGTTCCTTACAAATCCTACTAATATTATAAAGGCGAAAGTCCGTGTGTGTGTGTGTGTGTGTGTGAATGTTTGTTGCCACGTATCTCCATAACTACTGAACCGATTTGGCTAAAATTTGAAACATAGATAGATAATGACCGGAAAAAGGAAATAGGCTACTTTTTATGCCGAAAAATGCATGGTTCCCGTGGGATAAACAAAATAGTAGTCCACGCGGGCGAAGCCGCGGGCGTCCGCTAGTTTAAAACATAGATAGATATAACCGGGAATAGGACATCAGCCTTATTTTATTCGGGTACCACGCGAACGAAGCCGCGGGTTGAAGATAGTTAAAACTAAAATTCACTTGCACATTTTGTATAGAACGGCTTTTTGACGATATTTCCAATTCTGAGGCGGAATCGGTCTAAGATTTACCTAATTTTCCAGATCTCTGACCGTAAGTGTAGACGGGCATGCCTGCTCACACGCCTGCCCGGCGTCCTGCCCGGACGACTACGCTCCGCAATGCGCAGTCTCCAGCCGGACGCGGAAAGTGTTCGTGAATCATTGCAAACTCGACTACAACTCGTGTGTCAACAAAATGGGTAAGAGGCAGAAGGTGTTATCTAATTAATGTGGATAGTATGGATGCGGTGAATCATTGCAAATTCGACTACAACTCGTGTGTCAACAAAATGGGTAAGAGACAGGTGTTATCTAATTACTTTTGGACAGTATGGATGTGGTGAATCATTGCAAACTCGACTACAACTCGTGTGTCAACAAAATGGGTAAGAGACAGGTGTTATTTAATTATACTGCGCTTCCAGTCCTCTAGATTAGTTGTTTTCTTAGTTATATTACTACTTGTAGTATCGCATAGTTACTACCACTCTGCACTAAGTTGAGAATTCAGACTTTTTTTTTTTTTTTTTGTGGGTACCTGTCTACCCCGCTCGGTAATCGGCCATCTTTCTTCATTCGCATTATAGTGCTCAAGCCACTCGCACTTCTCGCTCGTTATTTTCGCGTATATTTTCGAAAGTGTTTTTTATTTTACGTTTTATTTAAAAAATGAAGTGTTAACTGTGTTGTGCTCCAAGGAATTTTCTAAGGATCAAGGATGGGAGACTACGTCGATGTGACGACGTCGGGTACATTGGACCTGATTTTTACCAAATCACAAATCACGACATTGTGAGGATAGCGGTGCCAGCGGTACAGGTGATTACCTACCTATAATTTTTTACGTGTTTACGTAATGTAATAAATGCAATCTGAGCTGCCAGTAGACATACCTACCTATAATTTTTTACGTGTTTACGTAATGTAATAAATGCAATCTGAGCTGCCATTAGGGCTACCTCGCCGCATAGAAATAAATGCAATCTGAGCTGCCATTGGGGCTACCTCGCCGCATAGATACACGGTTGGCGTTCTTTCCGCTGGGGATCGTAACCTAACCTTTTATGAACAGATAACATTCGTTATCAAATTATACCTACATGTATTTACGTGCAATTTTTTACTTAGAAGCAAATTACCTAAGTACCTACATACTGAGATGGTTTATACATCACGTAGATCTGAGCTGTTTTCGCCGCATAAACTTACGGTTGACGTTCTTTCCCCTGGGGACTGCAACATAACTTTTTACAAACAATCATCAGCCTATTTGGACTACAGGCAGTGGAACAGGTATTTACCTTTCGGAGCAGTAATTGGGGCTGTTTCGCCGCATGGACTTACGGTTGGCGTTCTTTCCGCTGGTAACTGCAACCTAACCTTTTATTAACAATCACAGAATTGGTAAAGGCACTCCTACTTAAGGAGGATCGCTTGTATCGTTGCGGCTTCGAATCCCGTCGGAATTGAAAATTTTGATAAGATTGTTCCTTTTAAAATGAAATAATACCAAAGTGTGGTTTTCCACGGTAAAAATTAAAAAATTATAAGTACAGTATTTATCTTGCGATTTTTACGTATCGATGTATTCTGTGTAAATGCAGTCATTGGCGCTGTCTCGCTGCATCGACCTACAGTTGGCGTGTTTTCTACTGGAGAAAAATATATACCTACCTAGACTAAAGTAGTCTTCCACTATACAAAGATACATTCTGTTTAGAATGAGATCAGCATCATCATTATCATAACTAGTCTGAACATCCACTAAGGATAATAAAATATTTACCTACCTATAAGTAGGTATCTAAGTAGGTAGTGTTTTGTAAATTATTACATGACACTATAAAAGTTGGTGACTTCTCTATCATCATCAGTTTATTTTCAATAACGCACCGATGGTTAATTACATCTGTTTACGGTGGGATTTCTGACAGACACGTCTGTGATACAAAATCAAATCAAATTGTTTTAAAAAAGTATGTTTCAACTAAAACAATATTTTTATTGGTTTTTTGATACTCATCTACTTGACTCATTTGAGTCAGTTTAATGACGAACACAGGCCTAAGCCAAGTGCAAATCATTTAATAAACAACATTTCACCTAAATTACGAAGAAGAAGAAGAAGAAGAAGATTTCACCTAATCATCATTTAACCTAACGTTCAATGAATACAACAGTTGAAATAGTTTCATATGCCATAAAATTATTATTTGACATAATTTCATTTGTCCTAATTTTTATTAACTTAATTTCATTTGACTTAATTGTTATTTGACATTATTTCATTTGACCTAATTTTTATTTAACATAATTTCATTTGACCTAATTTTTTATTAACTTAATTTCATTTGACCTAATTGTTACTTGACATAATTTCATTTGACCTAATTTTTATTTAACACAAAATTTGTATTTCACATAATTTTATTTGACCAAATTATTATTTGCACATTTTATATTTAACGGAAATATATTTTTGAAGAGGTCCAATCCAAACCACAGACCGACGTGTCAAGTTTTTAAACCGCACTGCCTAGTAGGCATACAGTTTGCCGGACGGCGCGCCACGTCGCGTCGTCGGTCGCCGTCGGTCGCCCCAACTGCGTTCCTCGCAGCGAACTCCTGTGCGCCTCCGCGCCCTACCTCCTCCGCCGCCATCGAGGCGCGCGCACTCATCGCGGACGTCGTCGCAGCAACGCTGATACTGGATACCTACAGCTGAGTACCTCGACACCTTTCATATAAAAATAAATTGTCTCGTACAACAAACTTTCGCACTACCTATCCTATTAAGGATAAATAGGTATGAAATAATTTTTTCACGCACTCAGCCAGTAGTGATAAATTTTAATAAATTGACCATTTTAAGCTTAGGTACTAAAGTACTTATTTAGCTATTATTTATTATTTAGCTTCGTTACTGAATGGCAGCTCTTCATCTCAAAATTTTTTTTTATTACAAAAATTCACCAGGAGTCAAAGAAATAAAAAATTTCAAAGATTTTTGAAGATTTAAAAAATAAGTGACTTTAGTGTTAGCCTGCCCTGTCGTTGAATAGGTACGGCTGGTTACACATTAACAAATGGAAAGAGTCAACTCTTAATTTTAAAGACGGATATTAAAATAGGTTGAGTACATACCTATGTTATATATGTGATTTCCTCAGTCCCCTCAGCCTGATATCAATTGGTAGCATATTAATAGAGATGTTACATCAATTTAGAAGGCGCTGAATTTTCTCTGTCTCTCTCTGACGCCTCAACTATGGGGTGTGGGAGTTTCCTAGAACGGCTGTACTGCGAGCGGTAGTGGTCAATAATGAAACAGATTATTTTATTAATTAGGTATCTTGAGCTACTTGCTGTATTCAAAGCTCTTAAAAGTTTTTTGCTCGTAACATTATCTGACTTCCAGATACTTGTACGAATCGACAACACTGCCGCAATTCGCATACCTACAACAATTCAATAGACTGGAAAGTCCTGGGTGTTAAGTAATGTCTAAGACTGGAAAGTATTCAATATCCACGTTTCGCACAAATTATAAAATTTAATTTTGGTATTGGTGCTAAAGTAGAAGTTATGTGTTTTTGCGTGTTACATTTTCATCAATTTGTGATAACTTTTGACAATTTTGTCTCAAGTAATTAGATTAAGTATGTCATCCTGACATAGAATCAACTTATCAGAGTTAAGTGATACGGCCTTTGAAACTTTGACTTATCTTTTGATTTTTATATTGACAGTTTGCACTTTAGTTTTTTAATAATTTATCAATCAAAGATTGAGTATACTACTACCAATAGGTCTTGGCAAAGTGATTCTGAAGCACTGACTGTAGCTTCATTTACCATCTCTTGGACAAAGTAGAAATTTTATGCCTTTCCTTCCTTTCTTCTACTATTCTAGAAACGCTTGCAAAAATTATGACAAACAAAACTAGGAACATCATGGTAGGACCATACTGGCCTACACAACTGTAGTATCCGGTTTTTAAATCCCGTCTCATTACAGAAACTGAAAAATTGCATGCATTATTATCGTACTCCGGTTTCCGGATATGCAACTCAATTCCTGGCGCAGTATTCAAAACTCAGCGTTAGACATAATATTATACGCATAATTAGCAGACATTTCGACGAAATAATATGACACAAGATACTTGTATTTGATGATTATATTATACTGTTAAACTAAGTTACCTAAGTAATTGATTTTTATGACATTTCTGTACCTACTTCAAGTAGGCAATTTATTTTATGATACATCTTTTTAACGAGGGTTTTTACTATGAAACTTATTATTAAACTCGTGATCGGTCATGTCCTTAATTTTAGGACCACAATGACAATCATTTGAAAATTTTGTCTAAATGTGTATTCTTTCCAAGATAACTTCATTCTAGACCGTTCGTTCGTAACGGGTTCGTTGCTTAATAATAAATTTGTTGGTGAAACTAAATAAATGTCACTATGTTACTAGCTCTCGAGCACATTGAGATCATAACATTGTCTAAAAAACAATAAGAATTTATGAGATTAAATAGTAATAATTAAAATTTCATACAAAATTAAAACCTCAAGACTAGGTCATAATAAGCAACCAGTATCACCCCTACCTTTCTTGAATAGAAGGCCTACCTACTGCCTGAACAAAATTAATTTCAGATCAATTCAATTCAGTATAATTTATCGCTTCAAGTTGATTTAGAAAGTCTTATATTATTCCACACTATTAACGCTTACAGCACAGTTGCCATCTCACGAGCTCACTTAGTCGGTGTGAACATTAATACCGTCCGTTACACAGCCGGCTGGCTGGTACAAGCGGTCCATTACCTTTACTCGTTTCTTTAAATACATATACTATGTTTATATTCTATATAGTTGACCATGATACTATAGATCTGACTTATTCGGTGTTTGATTAATATCACAATAACTACCTACATGATTAAGTAGGTACTTAATTAAGTAAATCTAGTGATCTAAATTTTAAACAAGGATTTGCAAGATCTTAAGATCTTCTGTTGAACATGAAATGTTTAGTTACGGTTTATAATGAATACTTACCTCTAAGTTTTCAAAAAACCTACTTCTTAAGTTTTCAGAAACTGACAAGTTTGTTGATTGTTTTCCCTAATGACTCTCAAAGTCTACAAGTAGTAATATAACTAAGAAAACAACTAATCTAGAGGACTGGAAGCGCAGTATAATTAAGGATTAAACGAACTTACCTGTGAGTGAAGTTCTATCCTAATTATACTAGCGCCCAGTCCGAATAGATTAGTGTGTCCCGCCCGCCCAACGCGCGTGAAACACACACTTATCCCTCAATATTGCTTAATTAGGGAAAACATCAATAAAATTGTTTGAGATTATTAACTCCTAACTATATGAAGAAAGATGGCCGATTACCGAGCGGGGTAGACAGGTACCCACAAAAAAAAAAAAAAAAAAAGTCTGAATTCTCAACTTAGTGCAGAGTGGTAGTAACTATGCGATACTACAAGTAGTAATATAACTAAGAAAACAACTAATCTATTCGGACTGGGCGCTAGTATAATTAGGATAGAACTTCACTCACAGGTAAGTTCGTTTAATCCTTAATTAATGTGGACAGTATGGATGTCGTGAATCGTTGCAAACTCGACTACAACTCGTGTGTCAACAAAATGGGTAAGAGACAGAAGATGTTATAATATTGTTTTAACACACGAGAATTACTCACGTAAAAATATCGTTTTTGTGTGAAACGCGACCGCGAGGAGTAATCTTGCCGCAACTCCCTCCTTAACCAGATGAAGATTCTCCGGATGAATCGAAACATTGTCGGTATTAAATAGAAATTCTTTTCCCAAATAGTTTTCCCAAACAGTAAGAAACGTGCCGTTGGGCACATTCTTAGGCAACTTTATAAAACAAACTCAAATTCAACTTGCTTATTCGCCTACTACTCAATTGTAACTTTAGGTATGATATTACTACCTATTTAATTGTACTATAGAAAGGAAAACTCGATGGACGGATCAAATCAAAGAGTCATCAGCCGTCAGGTTCCACAACATTGTGCGAGATGCAATGAATAGAAGCCGATGGAGACAGATCATCCAAGCCAGATGCAGACCACCCAATGCTGACCACGATCCTCACTCATGAGGGGCCGACTACAGAGAGAGAAAAAGGAAAAAAAAGAGTATTTAATTTAATTTTAAAATGTTACAGTGTGGCACGCGCGCCCCCTGGCGGAGTGCGTCGGCGGCAGGCGCGCGGACGCGCAGCAGAACCGCGCCTTCATTGACTGGATGCAACGCGTCGGCGTCGTCGACAACAAAGGAAAATTGGTGCTTTCCTAGACTTTTGGGGAACGATTCCACTGTGTTCCCCATAAGCGAAGTTTTCAGTGGAGATAGACATATATCCGACCAACCGACAACAACTGTCGGTTGAAAGACTACGGGAAAGTGGGCCAGATGGGCCAGCCCGTTGCAGTGAAACCACCTACACTGCCTTTGCAGAACGATTTCACCATGTTTCTCCAAAGACTAATTCATATATACTTAATATGAGATACTTCGAAAATAAATGTTACATAATGTAATTTTTGCTAATAAGTCCCCTAGAGTTAGTTTTTTTTTTATTATCGATAGACCTTTGTTTAGCCACAATCTCACCTGATGGTAAGCGACGTTGTGGCTGACGATGGATCACAAAGGTCTAGAACAGTGATTCCCAAAGTGGTCCAGGTGGACCCCCAGGGGTCCACGGGAGACTCGAAAGGGGTCCACGTTGGTGAGAAACAAAAATGGGGGTGCACAAGTTTTTTGGGAAATGTATAATGGTAGAAATGTAGCAGCAGGGGGTCCACCGAAACCAGTAAAATTTTGAAAGGGGTCCATGAGAAAAAAAAGTTTGGGAACCTATGGTCTAGAAGAATCACTCTTGACTTGAAGAGACCCAGGTTATAGTTTTCGGAGAAAACAGTTCGGTCTTATTAGGCTGCTTGTACCATTTGCATATGGAATATTGAATCGTTGTAGTGTGCGCACTTGCATACATCTCCGACCAAACTATCGGCCGATTAAAAGTTTGCAGTCTGCTACATTCTGTGAACATGTTTACAGTTTTTTTTTTTTATTTTTATAATAAAAACCACACTTGTATTATTTATTACATTTGAAACTGAAAAATCTTATCGGGTTCGAATCCCGTCGGAATTGAAAATTTTGATAAGATTTCATTTTCAAATGTAATGTCCAATATCCTAACGCCATTTTTTTCTTCCGTTCGCTAAAAGAAAATTTGTATCCTGCAAAAGTTACTTCCAAAAAAAACTGAAGTATTTCCTGAATTCTACTAACGAAGCGGAATATTCATGACTATGAATATGCAATGATTTTAATTCGCCATTGTCTACTTTGCCTTTTATCTTTTGTAAATTAAAGGTTTTAAGAATCTCCTTGGCTTTACTGAGTTTGGACAAGCGTTTTTAACCGACTTCAAAAAAAGTTCTCAATTCGTCAGAATCTTTTTTTTATGTATGTTCCCCGATTATTCAAAGACGCCTGGACCGATTTGAAAAATTCTTTTTTTGTTTGAAAGGGTTTACTTTCCGATTGGTGCTACAAAAATTTGGTGAGGATCTGTCGAGGATCTTCGGAGTTATGAATTGCACCTCATATGAGTGCAGAAAATTGCTCATTTTATAACATTGAAGTCGGTTTTATTTTTATTTGTCGTTAGCCACTTTTCTTTTGACGACCCGACGAATTCCGTGGTAAGCGGGTTCGAATCCCGTCGGAATCGCAAATTTTGATAAGACTTCATTTTCAGCGATCAATCAAGCGTAGAAACACAGCCCTTGAAAACCAGAATACATTCCACTACGCCAAAACAAAATCTCTATTATATTTTACAACATTCTGTCTGTACGTCTAGCCCTAATATCATTTGATAGGCTTTCAGACGCTAAGTGACCGCCCGGGGCCAAAAATAGCATTAGCGGTTGGCACCCGCCATCACAAAATAGAAGAGTCTGCTAACCTCACTTTGTTTGATATGCAGTGGGTGCATCCCACTGAAGTTTGATTATTAAATCATAGCTTCGCCGAATGTGTTAGTGCTTCGACCATAGCAGTTGCATATAAACTTAGGCCTTTACATCTTTACTAGATGATTTATACAGTGTCAGGAGGCAATCTTTGCCTACACTTATCGGATGGAGTAGGCTTGTAGCACCTACACCATCCTCTCAGCATAACCGGCCATATCCACAGGAAAGACATGGTCAATACGTGTGGGGCTGACTAAGCCGCGGGTTTCCTCACGATGTTTTCCTTTACCGTTTAGAGCTCGTGTTAATGCGCACATAAATTTTTCGAAACGGAAAATCCATTGATGCACGGCCAGGATTCGAAGCCACGACCTTCGGATCGAAAGTCGAGGTAAACAAATATAAACAGTCCTTAACCCGACGGTATACAGGGTGGAAAAAATTAATAGGCCCTGAAGGGAAACTACTTTAAATCCTTAAGATACATTATTTTACTTGAAGGAAACAGTCCTTTATTTTTAAAAAGAAACAAATCTGCATTCAAACATTTTATAAAATTCACTTGCTTCACTCGGGAATCGAACCAGCTAAAAATTCAAAAAATAAACGCTCTCAATTTTATATCACTAGCTAGTCGATACAGATACAATTTCTCAAAGAAACATTGAGGTCACTCGTCTATCGTATCAACGTTTTCGAACGTAAGTAACGGTGGACGGTTTCAAAGAACATTCATCTACCCGTATCTTACAATTCTAAGATTAGAGGCAGAACAGCTAATTAGAATTTGACACCCCGATTTAATCCAAGTTAATTTTAGCTAGCACAGTCGTAAAGGAATGGAATTTGGTGATGGAGTATCGTTTTACACGGTAATTTCGAGCGCGGTTTCTGGACGGCATTTTCAAAATGGCCGATGTAAAATTTTATTGTTTGGTTGAATTGGAGGGATGTTTTTGTAGCAAAACATTGCTTAAAATGGAACTTCCTTAGTTTTAATAACTTCTAAAAATTCTTATACTACATTTTGACCTGATTGACTCGGTTTTGTGTTGCTTTTCTTCTAATGGCCATGCCGATTTTGTATGGGAGGTTGGTGCCTTTTTTTTCGCGCGGCCATCAACCACACATCAAAATATAAACTTTTAGGAGTCTAACAAACAATATTTGTGAGAGCAGTAGGTCTTCTCTCAGTCACAACCGAGTTATACAGGGTGAGTTTTTCAAGAGAGCCTCTAGGGTCAAATCTGAAACTATTAGCAATAGCGAAAAACACTCAAAGGAGTCTCGTAGCCGATTTTGATAAAAAATAAAACTGCAACACTGCAAATGTCCGCGTGTATCAAAACCAATCAGTACCTTATTTATAACCAACTCATTTGTTTTATTCGGAATAGCTCTAATTAACTGTTCGTCTGTCTGTTAATTTAAATCTATTCGTGGAGCTGTGTCTATTCTAAGATCGATCTCGTATCGTCTCCGATGTAGTCTATCTATTCGACTTTTGATCTGAAGATTGCTCAAAGCTCAAATTTACATACCTGCTTACATCCATATAACAAAAAAATACTATATTACAATTAAAATATAGGTAATACCTAATTTAATGACTGTGAACTGTAAAATTTACGATATTTTTTTAACTTCCTAATTGTAGGTAAAAGTCGGCCGAATACGTACGGATTCTCAGGGCGATGTCATATATGAATGACATAATTCACCTAAGGGTGATTCACAACTTCTCGGAATGTATTCTGTCGTATATAAAAAATGTCAACTTTCCGACTGAAATCATCGAATCCGATGCTAATTCGGAAGTCTGAATCAGCATGCCGGAAACCGATCGTGTGCGCTAAATCAGTGTAGACCAATGATCTTCTATATGAATTGAGGTAGATGCGTTGAACCCCGCTGTGCGTGTCGAACAAAAGTCAAGTTAATTAGCTTGAGTCAACTCAGTCGCACTCTGTCTTGCTCCGATATTACACGCATTTACACGCAGCATAACACGCACGCACATAATTTATCTCTCTCTGACAATGGGGTTTTAAAATCTGCTATTTTTTAGTTTTCTTGATTTTCTTGATTGTTAATAAACAAAGCTGCGTATATTCTACCTAATTAGCTGTAACATAATTTCGCCGCGTTTCAGAGCCTTTTATAATGAGTATAACGTCTCTGTTGGTAAAATCTCATTGGTTTAGGCTAGCTAGAAATTAGAAACAATTAGAAATTTGCTAGTCGTCCTAGAATTAAAAAGTGTAGGTTTTACTAAGTCAACGTATCTACGATGATCTTATCCATACAAACATAGAAAGCAGGTATGTCTGGCTCCGACAGTTCTGATGATGGAGAGCCTCTTACAAAGACAGCTCCAAACCATGAATTTATCGTGAACACCCTTTTACAAGTGGATCGGAGAGCGGCGAATGTTGGATGTGGCATTTGTAAAGGCTCAAACACACTTTCAAAACTTTCGTGAGTTGTACTAGACATTATTTAACACACGGGAATTACTCACGTAAAATTATCGTCGATTTAGATACCGACAATGTTTCGATTCATCCGCGCCGAGCGTTACATTGCTCGCAGTGTGAGACGCGACCGCGAGGAGTAACCTTGCCGCAACTCCCTCCTTACCCAGATGAAGATTCTCCGGATGAATCGAAACATTGTCGGTATCTAAATCGACGATAATTTTACGTGAGTAATTCCCGTGTGTTAAATAATGCTCAAACACACGTTGGGCCAGCCTAGGCCAGCCTAGGCGAGCGCGAGCGAGAAGGCGAATCGATGCAAGGTGAGAGCGATAGAGAGACAATGCTAGCCTGGGCCAACGTGTGTTTGCGCCTTAATAGGCATTGGTAATAAAAAGGCAATTTAAAAATATGAAAATTATTGAATTATTTATTGCCATTCGCGTAGATTGTGGATTTTAAAAGGCATTTGCACTAAAACCACCACCTGCAGTGCGATTCAGACCTTCTCGGTGGAAATGTACCTACCTATTCCGAGTTTGGAAAGTGACGTTTCTTCGCTGCAAAAAACGTCAACTTCTCGAAGAAAATCATCAAATCGGATGCATTTTCGGTAGTCTTAATTTGAAAACCTTACCATGCTAATCTTTGTGTTGGCAGAGTGGGATTTTTATTCTATTTTGGAAGTAACGTTACCGCATCCAGTATAAGTCAATATCGTAGCTCCATGTTGGCTTTGTGCGAGGGAGATCAAAGGGGGAGCGACATCGGGGACCCGCGATATGTCTGGTCAGATCTGATTTTATTTTATGTTTAGATTTATTAAAAAAACTGGTTGTCTGTAAAGTCGGTTTACGGACGTTAATTTTACGTGTTAACGTCATAAGAAAACATTGATGAAAAATTGCATACTTTTATAGCATATTGGAAGCAATGTCTTCTAGCTTACATCTAAATCAAAATATTTAAGTGAAATGAGACATTCCATCATTTATGTAATTCAAAAATACCTACCTACTATAAAAACATTAAAAAAAAAAACTTTATAAAGTATTGAACTGAAGCCATGAAACGTTTTTTTCTCTGTAAAGTAGCACTTTTTCAGATAGGAGTTCTTGGTACTTCACCGTCGATATGTAACTCAAAACACAACGTTAACATACTGAAACTTAGACCCACTACCCAAAACTTAGTTGATTTGCCTTAACAGACACTTAATTTGAACTTAAGTTAAATAACCTTACGTGTGGGGATCTTAAGTACGGTCAAGCAGGTAGATACCAACTTTATATGTAACTAGCAACTCGTCCTGACTTCACTTGGATCATAAGTAGCCTACTAGCGAATTTCGAAACGTCTTATTATTATTTTTATTATAAAACGAATTTTCCCAAAAATACATATTATACAAAAAGAACTGACAAAATGAAAACACTATCTATCGTCGCTGTAGAACGATCTATCGTCGCTGTAGAATAGAACACTTCAAAATGTATAGGAATTGACGTTCTGACCACGTGACTCATCTACTTGAAACGTCAAATCCTATACATTTTGAAGTGTTTCTATTCTACAGCGACGATAGATAGTGTAATATTGGTAGGGGGGCAGCAGCCTTCGGCGTAGCAATCCTATGCTCTAACCATTCAGCTTAGGATTGCATTTGTTGATTGCATTTTGCGTAGGTAGTCATTAAGCGGCTATACTATAATATAACCACTATACTGACGACATATTGATTGTGAAATTACGAAACATATTGCACGGGAAAATATTTTTGGTTAAAAATATCGAGAAAACGAATTTTCCCAGATATGAGACTTAGCTAAATCGATTGTTCACCCCCGTGAAACCCTACTGTTCATGATGATGAGTTTGTTGTTTGAGATGATGATCCTTAAGTTTGTTTCTATTTGGTTTGTGTTTCAGTTGTCTATGGACTGTAAAAATGTCTGAAATGAACGATTTTTTTTTATTAAGCACTTATTTAAATTTCAATATCACCGGCTACACATAAAAATATTTTGACATACCAAAAAATATGTGGCTATAATGCCGGGCCATCCAATATTGCATAGTGTGGCTGATATTGCTAGCAATGTTGCCGGCCACAGTATTGCAGCCACAAATTGTCGTAAAATATAGCCCGTTTAGACGCTATATTTTTTCACTCCATCAAGTACCAGGCCATCATGACTTATAAGGAGATGTACTACAGCACCTCCGTTCGCTAGGACTGGTGGGTCAGTTCGTGGAGTTCTTCGGTCCCGGGGTTACCGCCCTCTGTTTAGCGGACCGCGCGACCGTGTCGCCAACATTGTGCCGAATCGTTCTTCTGAAATCACTTCTAAAATATATTTTTTCACTCTTTCAAGTACCAGGCAATCATGACTTATAAGGAGATGTAATACATCACCTCCGTTCGCTAGGACTGGTGGGTCAGTTCGTGGAGTTCTTCGGTCCCGGGGTCACCGCCCTCAGTACAGCGGATCGCGCGACCGTATCGCCAACATTCGCCTCTCTCTCGAATTGTTCTTTTGAAATCACTTCAATTTCCCGATTTATCTTCTAAAATATACTTTTTCACTCCATCAAGTACCAGGCAATCATGACTAATAAGGAGATGTATTGTTTTATTATGCTCTGTCCTCTGTCTTCTGTGTGTTGTCAATAAACTATATTCTATTCTATTCTATTCTACTACAGCATCTCCGTTCGCTAGGACTGGTGGGTCAGTTCGTGGAGTTCTTTAGTCCCGGGGTCACCGCCCTCAGTTTAGCGGATCGCGCGACCGTATCGCCAACTTGTGCCTCTAACTCTCGGATTGTTCTTTTAAAATCACTTCAATTTCCCCATTTATCTTCTAAAATATATTTTTTCACTCCATCAAGTACCAGGCAATCATGAGTTCTAAGGAGATGAACTACAGCACCTCCGTTCGTTCGTGGAGTTCTTCGGTCTAAGTACAGCGGACCGCGCGACCGTATCGCCAACATGCGCCTCTCTCTCGAATTGTTCTTTTGAAATCACTTCAATTTCCCGATTTATTTTCTAAAATATACTTTTTCACTCCATGAAGTACCAGGCAATCATGACTAATAAGGAGATGTCGCATCTCCGTTCGCCAGGACTGGTGGGTCAGTTCGTGGGGTCACCGCCCTGTACAGCGGACCGCGCGACCGTGTCGCCAACATTGTGCCGAATTTTTCTTCTGAAATCACTTCAATTTCCCCATTTATCTTCTAAAATATATTTTTTCACTCCATCAAGTACCAGGCAATCATGACTTCTAAGGAGATGTACTACAGCACCTCCGTTCGTTCGTGGAGTTCTTCGGTCTAAGTACAGCGGACCGCGCGACCGCGCCTCTCTCTCGAATTGTTCTTTTGAAATCACTTCAATTTCCCGATTTATTTTCTAAAATATACTTTTTCACTCCATGAAGTACCAGGCAATCATGACTAATAAGGAGATGTCGCATCTCCGTTCGCCAGGACTGGTGGGTCAGTTCGTGGGGTCACCGCCCTGTACAGCGGACCGCGTGACCGTGTCGCCCAACATTGTGCCGAATTTTTCTTCTGAAATCACTTCAATTTCCCGATTTATCTTCTAAAATATATTTTTTCACTCCATCAAGTACCAGGCAATCATGACTTATAAGGAGATGTACTGCAGCACCTCCGTTCGTTCGTGGAGTTCTTCGGTCCCGGGGTCACCACCCTAAGTACAGCGGACCGCGCGACCGTATCGCCAACATGCGCCTCTCTCTCGAATTGTTCTTTTGAAATCACTTCAATTTCCCGATTTATCTTCTAAAATATACTTTTTCACTCCATGAAGTACCACGCAATCATGACTAATAAGGAGATGTCGCATCTCCGTTCGCTAGGACTGGTGGGTCAGTTCGTGGAGTTCTTCGGTCCCGGGGTCACCGCCCTCAGTACAGCGGATCGCGCGACCGTATCGCCAACATTCGCCTCTCTCTCGAATTGTTCTTTTGAAATCACTTCAATTTCCCGATTTATCTTCTAAAATATACTTTTTCACTCCATCAAGTACCAGGCAATCATGACTAATAAGGAGATGTCGCATCTCCGTTCGCTAGGACTGGTGGGTCAGTTCGTGGGGTCACCGCCCTGTACAGCGGACCGCGTGACCGTGTCGCCCAACATTGTGCCGAATTTTTCTTCTGAAATCACTTCAATTTCCCGATTTATCTTCTAAAATATATTTTTTCACTCCATCAAGTACCAGGCAATCATGACTTATAAGGAGATGTACTGCAGCACCTCCGTTCGTTCGTGGAGTTCTTCGGTCCCGGGGTCACCACCCTGTACAGCGGACCGCGCGACCGTATCGCCAACATGCGCCTCTCTCTCGAATTGTTCTTTTGAAATCACTTCAATTTCCCGATTTATCTTCTAAAATATACTTTTTCACTCCATGAAGTACCAGGCAATCATGACTAATAAGGAGATGTACCAGCATCTCCGTTCGCTAGGACTGGTGGGTCAGTTCGTGGAGTTATTCGGTCCCGTGGTCACCGCCCTCAGTACAGCGGACCGCGCGACCGTGTCGCCCAACATTGTGCCAAATTTTTCTTCTGAAATCACTTCAATTTCCCGATTTATCATCTTCTAAAATATATTTTTTCACTCCATCAAGTACCAGGCAATCATGACTTATAAGGAGATGTACTGCAGCACCTCCGTTCGTTCGTGGAGTTCTTCGGTCCCGGGGTCACCACCCTAAGAACAGCGGACCGCGCGACCGTATCGCCAACATGCGCCTCTCTCTCGAATTGTTCTTTTGAAATCACTTCAATTTCCCGATTTATCTTCTAAAATATACTTTTTCACTCCATGAAGTACCAGGCAATCATGACTAATAAGGAGATGTACTGCATCTCCGTTCGCCAGGACTGGTGGGTGAGTTCGTGGAGTTCTTCGGTCCCGGGGTCACCGCCCTCAGTACAGCGGACCGCGCGACCGTGTCGCCAACATTGTGCCGAATTGTTCTTCTGAAATCACTTCAATTTCCCGATTTATCTTCTAAAATATACTTTTTCACTCCATCAAGTACCAGGCAATCATGACTTATAAGGAGATGTACTACAGCACCTCCGTTCGCTAGGACTGGTGGGTCAGTTCGTGGAGTTCTTCGGTCCTGGGGTCACCACCCTGTACAGCGGACCGCGCAACCATATCACCAACATGCGCCTCTCTCTCGAATTGTTCTTTTGAAATCACTTAAATTTCCCGATTTATCTTCTAAAATATACTTTTTCACTCCATGAAGTACCAGGCAATCATGACTAATAAGGAGATGTAGCATCTCCGTTCGCTAGGACTGGTGGGTCAGTTCGTGGAGTTATTCGGTCCCGGGGTCACCGCCTTCAGTACAGCGGACCGCGCGACCGTGTCGCCAACATTGTGCCGAATTGTTCTTCTGAAATCACTTCAATTTCCCGATTTATCTTCTAAAATATATTTTTTCACTCTATCAAGTACCAGGCAATCATGACTTATAAGGAGATGTAATACAGCACCTCCGTTCGCTAGGACTGGTGGGTCAGTTCGTGGAGTTTTTCGGTCCCGAGGTCACCGCCCCTAAGTACAGCGGACCGCGCGACTGTATCGCCAACATTGTGACAAATTGTTCTTCTGAAATCACTTCAATTTCCCGATTTATCTTTTAAAATATATTTTTTCACTCCATCAAGTACAAGGCAATCATGACTTAGAAGGAGATGTACTACAGCATCTCCGTTCGCTAGGACTGGTGGGTCAGGTCGTGAAGTTATTCGGTCCCGGGGTCACCGCCCTCAGTTTAGTGGACCGCGCGACCGTATCGCCAACTTGTGCCTCTAACTCTCGGATTGTTCTTTTGAAATCACTTCATTTTCCCGATTTTTCTTCTAAAAGTATTTTTTTCACTCCATCAAGGTACCAGGCAATCATGACTAATAAGGAGATGTACTACAGCATCTCCGTTCGCTAGGAGTGGTGGAGTTCGTGGAGTTCTTCGGTCCCGGGGTCACGGCCCTCAGTACAGCGGACCGCGCGACCGTGTCGCCAACATTGTGTCGAATTGTTCTTCTGAAATCACTTCAATTTCCCGATTTATCTTCTAAAATATATTTTTTCACTCCATCAAGTACCAGGCAATCATGACTTATAAGGAGATGTACTACAGCACCTCCGTTCGCTAGGACTGGTGGGTCAGTTCGTGGAGTTCTTCGGTCCCGGGGTCAACGCCCTCGTACAGCAGACCGCGCGACCGTATCGCCAACATGCGCCTCTCTCTCGAATTGTTCTTTTGAAATCACTTCAATTTCTCGATTTATCTTCTAAAATATACTTTTTCACTCCATGAAGTACCAGGCAATCATGACTAATAAGGAGATGTACTACAGCATCTCCGTTCGCTAGGACTGGTGGGTCAGTTCGTGGAGTTATTTGGTCCCGTGGTCACCGCCCTCAGTACAGCGGACCGCGCGACCGTGTCACCAACATTGTGTCGAATTGTTTTTCTGAAATCACTTCAATTTCCCGATTTATCTTCTAAAATATACTTTTTCACTCCATGAAGTACCAGGCAATCATGACTAATAAGGAGATGTACTACAGCACCTCCGTTCGCTAGGACTGGTGGGTCAGTTCGTGGAGTTCTTCGGTCCCGGGGTCACCGCCCTCAGTACAGCGGACCGCGCGACCGTGTCACCAACATTGTGTCGAATTGTTTTTCTGAAATCACTTCAATTTCCTGATTTATCTTCTAAAATATACTTTTTCACTACATGAAGTACCAGGCAATCATGACTAATAAGGAGATGTAGCATCTCCGTTCGCTAGGACTGGTGGGTCAGTTCGTGGAGTTATTCGGTCCCGGGGTCACCGCCTTCAGTACAGCGGACCGCGCGACCGTGTCGCCAACATTGTGCCGAATCGTTCTTCTGAAATCACTTCAATTTCCCGATTTATCTTCTAAAATATATTTTTTCACTCCATCAAGTACCAGGCAATCATGACTTATAAGGAGATGTACTACAGCACCTCCGTTCGCTAGGACTGGTGGGTCAGTTCGTGGAGTTTTTCGGTCCCGAGGTCACCGCCCTCAGTACAGCGGACCGCGCGACTGTATCGCCAACATTGTGGCGAATTGTTCTTCTGAAATCACTTCAATTTCCCGATTTATCTTCTAAAATATATTTTTTCACTCCATCAATTACAAGGCAATCATGACTTATAAGGAGATGTACTACAGCATCTCCGTTCGCTAGGACTGGTGGGTCAGGTCGTGGAGTTATTCGGTCCCGGGGTCACCGCCCTCAGTTTAGCGGACCGCGCGACCGTATCGCCAACTTGTGCCTGTAACTCTCGGATTGTTCTTTTGAAATCACTTCATTTTCCCGATTTTTCTTCTAAAAATATTTTTTTACTCCATCAAGTACCAGGCAATCATGACTAATAAGGAGATGTAGTACAGCATCTCCGTTCGCTAGGAGTGGTGGAGTTCGTGGAGTTCTTCGGTCCCGGGGTCACCGCCCTCAGTACAGCGGACCGCGCGACCGTGTCGCCAACATTGTGTCGAATTGTTCTTCTGAAATCACTTCAATTTCCCGATTTATCTTCTAAAATATATTTTTTCACTCCATCAAGTACCAGGCAATCATGACTTATAAGAAGATGTACTACAGCACCTCCGTTCGCTAGGACTGGTGGGTCAGTTCGTGGAGTTCTTCGGTCCCGGGGTCAACGCCCTCAGTACAGCGGACCGCGCGACTGTGTCGCCAACATTGTGCCAAATTGTTCTTCTGAAATCACTTCAATTTCCCGATTTATCTTCTAAAATATAGTTTTTCACTCCATCAAGTACCAGGCAATCATTACTTATAAGGAGATGTACTACAGCACCTCCGTTCGCTAGGACTGGTGGGTCAGTTCGTGGAGTTATTCGGTCCCGTGGTCACCGCCCTCAGTACAGCGGACCGCGCGACCGTGTCGCCAACATTGTGCCGAATTGTTCTTCTGAAATCACTTCAATTTCCCGATTTATCTTCTAAAATATATTTTTTCACTCCATCCGTTCGCTAGAAGTGGTGGATCAGTTCGAGGAGTTCTTCGGTCCCGGGGTCTGAGGGCGGGGCCCTCAGTACAGCGGACCGCGCGACCGTATCGCCAACATGCGCCTCTAACTCTCGAATTGTTCTTGTGAAATCACTTCAATTTCCCGATTTATCTTCTAAAATATACTTATTCACTCCATCAAGTACCAGGCAATCATGACTAATAAGGAGATTTACTACAGCACCTCCGTAGGAGCTGTGACTACACATATCTGGGCATGAAACGTCGCAACTTTAGGGAGTCTGGCCCTTAAGTCGTTAAGCCATGACGGATGCCTTTAGGCGGCCTAAAAAGCCCGTTTCCAGAGTTGGCCAATAGCTCATAAGAACTAATACTAAGTATACCTACCTACTAAATCATCAGCAATGTAGATAAACTCAGTCGAATCAAGTTGTAATAGGGGCGGTTAAATGAAATCTTGATTAAAAATAACAATTCCCGCGGGAACACAAACTCATTACAGATGGCGCCACGGGCTACATTCCCGGGAAAATTGTGATATAAAATAAGTAATTAATTTCAAAGTTATAGGCCTTGTCATTGCCTTGACTTTCGATCCACAGGTTATGGGTTCCAATCTTGGACATTAATGATTTTAGCTACTGGAAAATTTATAATAATACACATTACTTAGCGCAGAGTGAACCGTTAAGCCGCCATGTTTGGCGAGCCTAGACCAACGCGAGCGATGGCAATTGATGCAAGGCAAAGTGCTACCGTCAAGACGTTTGGCAAGTATATGCAAACCAATGCAAACCATTGCTTGTATTCACTCTGCCAGCTAGGCGAGCGTGACCGAGCGATGGCAAGGCAAGGCAAATATGCTGTCTACCCGTTGCGTTGGCCTTCGCTCGCATTGGCCTAGGCTCGCCAAATATGAATAGGCTTTATAATTTCTCGTAGTAAAAATATCGTCGAAAAACTATAATCAAATCAGCAACTGAGTTTTTTCGTGCTTCGTTAAATTGTAAGTCCTGGCTTTTAAGTCGTTAAGCCATGACGGAGGCCTATAGGCGGCCTACTAACTCCATCACCACACATCGACAAAATTTGATAAAATTGGAATCCAATTTGATCGAATTTTATCGATTCTAAATGTCAAATTTAGCTTCAATCTGTCGCTCTGTTTTGACGTGAAAGCAGGACAAATAAACAAACAAATAAACACACTTTCACATTTAAAATATTATGGGTACGGATTACTAAGTACCTAAGTATCTATTCTTTTTACAAATTAAGCTAGTAGATACAAAGATAACTATAGCAATTATGAATACAGTCGCGGGCGCCAAGTTTTTAATTAAATATTTAAATTCATGCTACAACCCGAGATAAGAAGGCGGGAAAATGTAGAGACAATGAATGGTCTTGATACTTGTTTATTTTAAAATTATTGTTATGAAAAACATTTCATAAATAGGGATTACCCAAAAGTTTATAATGTATGGCTCAAATCAACACTAACCAAACCAAAAAATATATATACATAATATATATATATATACATAATATATACATAATATATAAATAATACCAAAAAATAAATAAATATTGGTGAACATTTCACACAGCGCAACTTTGACGATCCTTACTTGTTCGACTGGCTCCCCACTAGAGCTCGACTATTTAGATTTAAGCGGATGGATCACCGAAAAGAAAGCTAGGCCCCAAAACCGTGTTTGTTGCCCCGATTCTTCACAGTGTTGGTCGAGAAAAAACAGGAGAAGAATCACCTAGCTCTTAAGACGATTCAAAGTGATCCTGGTGGTCCTACTGAATAAGTGTTTTTTTAATTTTTTAATTTAGCTCTAAATTAAGCAAAGCTTGTATTATGGGAACCAGCAGGGCGATTCACACTCCTCGGAATGAATTCGATTCGAAGATCTTCTTCGAAAATAGACGTTTCTTTTTTAATCCGTTCAGCAGTTTTAGCGTGAAAGAGACACATCCATACATCAGTACATCCTCACTAACTTTCGCATTTATAATAGTAGGATAGGAAGTAGGATTTTGTGCCTATATACTTACTTCTTTGGAGTACATTTTCAAGTATCAAGACCAACCGTTGTAGATACACGTCTAAGACACTAGGGGCGGTAATCGCGCACTGAAGCGGTGACGTCACGCGTCGAGTCACGATAACTGATTTGTCCAATGAAAGGGAATTCAGCCGAAAATGTTGCCGTTTTTAAATAAAGGTATGAAAAATCAAATAAAATTATGTGATATAAATACAAAATACAAATACAAATACATTTATTTACCAAAAGAGAATACAACACATACAAATATTACTGATGGTCCCCGCACTAGGGCGAGCCTGTATCGCGGGAGACCAAAAATCAAAAACGATTACCTACTACAATACAGAGAGGATAACACAAGACAAGGCAAACCACAGAGGACAGACTAAAGAAAGAAAACGACAATAGTTGGTACCAGTGAGTGAGAGTGCGTGAGTGTGTGTGTGTATGTGTGTGTGTGTGTATGTGTGTGTGTGTGTGTATGTGTGTGTGTGTGTATGTGTGTTTGTGTGTGTGAGTGAGTGTGTAGGTGTGTATGCGTGGGAATGGGGGGGATAAAAATATGTAAATGGCTTTTGAGCAAATTGGGATTACGTAGAGAGGGGTCACCTAAAAAAAATTAAATAAATAAATAGACCACAAGGTTTATTCAGACCGGAATGTCAAGCAGACTTTCAGTTCCATTGTAGTCTAGCGTGACAAGCCACTTTCTCACCCTTTCCTTAACACCGTAAAGAGAGCAGTTAAGGTCACAGTGCTTACAAATGCAACGATAGATAAAGGGAAAGGCGAAATTCCTGAAACGCTTGGCAAAGGAAGTATTAACCGCTGGCACATTCACCTTGATCCGCCGGTTGTTTGTGGAGGAAAGAGAGTTGGCGCGGAAAGGTCTATGGTACGCCACAGCGACCCGCAGCAGGTACAGCTGCCGAACAGTCAGGGTTTGAGTCTCTGCGTAAAGTTTTACAGTGGGATACCGGAAGGGTTTCCTAAACATGACCTTGAGCACAGACCTTTGGGCTCTTTCAAGGCTGATCATATGAGTTTTTGCTAATCCACCCCAAGCAGAAATGCAGTAGCATAGAATAGACTCGCAGAGCGCGGAATAGACTAGCCTAAGGCAATCTACATCGGAGTGGTCTCTAAGAAGCTTCATAACGTGTATGAGCTTTCTGACACGTCCAGAGAGAGCGTGTACATGATTCTTGAAGGATAGGTTCTGGTCGAGCAGGACACCCAGGTATCGGATACATTCTGTGCGCTCTATATTAGGACAGATGCAGTCCAGTGCCGATCTATCACATTTATGGATTCGTAGGGATAAGGAGCAAGGGGGGGCGGAAACAATAGTCTTATGGAAACATACATATTTGGTTTTTTTAGCATTAAGAGTCAGCAAATTAACGTCTAGCCAAGATGCAACACGAGCCAACCCAGTTTCGGCATTTAGAGCTGCCTGTTCCCAAGTGTTCCCTTTAAATAAGATGGCCGTATCATCAGCATAACATACAATTTGCGGGTTATCAGGACTATTATCAAACAAATCAATTAAATCGTTAATGTAAAGTGTGAAAAGAGTTGGTCCCAAGATGCTGCCCTGCGGGACACCGAAGGATACGTCTCTGATATCACTAGAATAACCAGCAATTAAAAAAATAAAGACTGTAAAGTCGGTTTACGGACGATAATTTTACGTAATAACGTCATAAGAAAACATTGATGAACGGTCGTGCTTCTCTATCGCTTGTTCGGCGCTCTCGCTTGCTCGCTCGGCTCAGGCGGAACGTGACACTTTTTCGTGCGTGCAGCCGGCGTTCATCGAGTTATAAGACGTTATCACGTCAAAAAACTTTAACTTAATCTTAGGCCTATATAAACAAAATCTTTTACTAGATGATTTATATAGTGTCAGGAGGCAATGTTTGCCTATACTTATCGGGACACTGTAGTGTCTGAGACATTGTTGAGATGGAGTAGGCTTGTAGCACCTACACCATCCTCTCAGCTTAACCGGACATATCCACAGGAAAGACATGTTCAATACGTGTGGGGCTGACTAAGCCAAGGGTTTCCTCACGATTTTTCCTTCACCGTTTAGCTGACACACATTTTTCGAATACGGCTAAAATAATAAATTATTTAAGTACCTACGTAAGTATGTGGTTTGCGAATATTTCGCGAAAATAGAAATATTTCGCGCGCTGTTTGCTTTGGCTAATTGGAACCAACAGATTCAAATTTCGAACAGTTTATTGTGTTTTCGAATGAATGCTTTTTTCAAAGAACAAACATTTTAATTTTGGAAGATAAAAAGTGCATTCAAATAAAAGCGTCCTGATCAGAGCGGGACTAAAAGGCCATTATAAATATAGCAGATTCACGATATGATTCAAAGTGAGATTCTCGTATTAGAAATCACAAAATTTACCGTTTCTATTTCAATTCCTGTAGTGATGTAGGTATCGGCAATTCATATATTTTGACAGTTTTGTAGAGAATTGTAAAATGCCCACTTTTGTATTACGAATTGTAAATTTTATTAGGATTTCTAATACGAGAATCTCGCAATGAATTGTGAATCTGCTACAGCGGCCTTTTTAGTCCCGCAGAAAGTATAATTTTCAAGTTACTATAAAATGCCTAAAATGTAAAATGACTTTTTTGCAGACTATTGCATGTCGCTGCATTTTGCTTCTCAAAAGCTACTAAATCGCACCGATGCTAAAAGTAGCCCTCCGGACCATCTGACCACCATGAACTTGCCACTGGTGGTGACTTGGGATTTCTATATCCTAACTGACTACCAGTGACCAAATAACACAGTAGGTACTACACCCATATCACCACCAGTGGTGAAAATTTTCTCATTTTACCACTAGTGGTAAAATAAAACAACATGTTATAGCCCATAGACTTTTGTTTTTTATTTACCCAGGTATGAAGGTATTATGTTTCTATCCGCGGCAACAAACGACACACGAACGTTAGAGAAATATTATGTCTGCGCGCGCTGTTTGTTCTGGCTAATTGGAACGCGTCGTCGCCTGCGGGCCGCTAGGGTGGGGACGTAGCGTACATCGACTATCGATATCGATGTAATATGGGGCTTATTATTGAAGTAAAACCTCTTAAGAGCGATGCCATACGGGCGTTGCCGATTCATTGCGTCGTCGCAGTGCTATGACAAAGTGTTCTGGCAAAGCGCGTCGGCTTAACGCATAATGTTCTGATTTGCATGGAAAACAACGCAGCGTCACCGCTCCGTCGTCCGATGCGACGACGCAACGGAGCGGCAGCGCCCGTGTGGCATCGCTCTTACGCACGCTTGACTTGGTGAGTGAGGCGCGTGACAAGAAAATTGTGATCGGGCGAGGCGAACGGAAGTTTTACTTCAGTCATGTGTTCTAAAGCACACTCGTTTTTTTTTATTATGACCAGCTTTTTAATAGCGTCGATGGGCTTGCAACCTGTCACGTATGAAATGAAAACTTCTGCAATATGTGGGAATGTAGCAAATATACGCTTCAACATATCTGAAAAGATCTGAGAGAATGTCTACCGCGCCAGTATACAGTCACAGTCGTGACCATATTTCACTTTTTCATTTTCACAAAAAAAAACAGATTCTCATATGAAAGACATCAACGCGCTCCTACTGCTACGCTTTGTTATTTTCACCCCAAATTCAAGTGAAACGAGCAAGTGAAGAAAAATGAGTAAGAAACGGGATTCAGACAAGCCATTTAAGTTAATCTGATTAAATAAAACAGCCCATTAGAAGAAAAGGTCTGCCATATTTTCTGTTCTAGGGCCATATTTTCTATTCAACAGTTTGTGAAAAACACTGAAGAAGTTTAGTTTGTGCAACATAATTTTTCATTCAGATCCCCATTTGCTACGATTACACACATCTTTCACCTCAACCCAAGTAAAATAAAAAGTAAAAAAAAACACCTTCTGGGGTTGAGACCCTGGGTCCGTGGGGTACCGTCCCATCGCGTATTCAAAATTCTTTCAGGGTAATCGAAGCGACGCTTAATCCTAAGTCTGGCACTTATTTGGCTCAATGTATCAGCATTGCCATCCAGCGAGGTAATGATGCCAGTGTCTTGGGCTTCCGACTGGCAGTGGCTTGGATCAGTTGAGCTAGATAAAGATCGTTACCAGCGATCTTCAGGTTGCTCAAATAGAATTGGATTTTACAATGTTATGTAAATATGTAGTAGTTTAAATTCTGAAATAAACTGTAGTAGAAAATATTTCATCGATATAAAACAAACAACGTCCCGTCCCTATTGGTTTCTTGTTTAAATATTAATCGGTACGTCAAAGGGTCGATTGTGGGTATTGTTTTACCTTTGTGCGGGGGAGTGGGTAGTGGGTAGGCAGAGGGTAGTCTCTTTATTTTACGGTTATGCACATTGACAGAAATCACTAGCAGCGCCCGTCGGGTTTGAGCCACCATTTAATTAAAATTAAAAAAAACATGCTCACGTCCGTATCTATGAAGCGCTCATGGACATTCTTGATTGATCTGTAAAGTTAAGCAACGTTGAGCGCGGTCACAATTTGGATGGGTGACCGGAGCGGCATTACGAGCTGAACGCTTCCGTGCTTCGTAGGGCACTTTCACCGCAAGAACACAACACCATTCGAGAAGAATTATGTTATTCGGCTGCGATATTCTGTAAGGCTGTACTTCCCCAGTCGGGCTGCTCGAATATAGAGTGAGAAAAACCCACTATGCCCTTCCTACTATAAAAACGTTCCAAAGACAATTTTCAGTTGGCGCGAAAGTCTCAAAGGATCCAACTCAAAGGCATTGTTTGATTTTAATTTTCGAACCCCCCGTTCTAAATTCAAATTAATCTTTCATGACTTGTTGAATGTTCGCGGGCGGGAAAAAAGTTTCCTTTGAAGTTTTGAATTCGGATATTAGATAATTAATTCATAACAAGACGATTGGGTATTTATTTAGTACGCTATAGATGTATGTATGTTCGTATGAGCTAGGCTAACTCTGGTGACGGAGTTTTTAGGCCGCGTAAGGCCTCCGTCATGGCTTAGTGACTTAAAGCCGGGACCGACAATTTAACGTGCCCTCCGAAGCACGGAAGCACTCATGAAATGAAAAAAAGGAAATACTTAATTTGATCACGACTGTGTACCCAAGGTGCGGTAGATTCTGAGATCTTTAGGTATTTTAGATCCTTTGAAGATGTCTAACTAAAGGTATGTTCAAAATACATAGGTATTTGGTACGTGCCCACATTTTGCACAAGTAACATTTCATACTGTTTGATCGATTCAAATATCGATTGAACATTCGTCTCACGACAATAGCAACATTTTTCAAAAATAGAATTCAGTAAACTGGCCGAAAATAATTCTCAAGAAAAACCAAACTGAAACTTATAACTACAAAATCGGTGTGACCAATTTTCTCAATATTTTTTTAGGAAATTACAATAAATTGTGAAAGTAAAATAAAGAATTGAACAACTGACTTTAACCGTGAATTTTGTTACAAAATTAAAACAATAATTACTTATAACCTAGCTAGTTAGTATCACTTAGTGTTTTCAATTAAAAAACTAAAATATTTTAAATAACTTTCCGTGAGTGTGCACAAGGTCTATTTTTTTTTATTTTTAAAAATGGTAATTTGTGATATTATGTGGCCAGTGTAGCTTAAAATTTATTAAAAAAGTTTTCCGTCTAGTTTCTCCTTAGTAAATCCTTTGCAGATTTTCCTTCAATGTAGACATAGGGCCTTACTTATGAAAGCCTCTCAACGCTGAAACACTGTTTAACTAACAGTTTTGTGAAATTCGTACTTATAAATCCGTTTCGACGCTGAGAGGCAGCCATTGTGACGTTTAAATAGCTGTCAAATGTTAACAGTCTCATTACCTAGTTTAAGTCATGTTTCAAATGTTGAGACGAAAAATGGCCGGATTTATTTCATTCCATCAGCAGCTGTGTAAAAGTGAGAACTCTGAAAACTGTGAAAGTGGAAGATTTTAGATTTATCTTAGATTTCGAAAATGACATTGAAGAAGTTCACGATCAACTTCCTCCGCCAACAACTAGAAGACGCCAAAAAAACATACAACGAAGGTTTAAAACCGGTGGAGATGCCTGATGATGAATTCAAGCAAAGATTTACCAAAGAAAATATGAGCCATATCATAGAAATGATTAGACCTAACCTGGAAGGCGATACCCGAGGCAGCAGGTTCTCCGTAGACACCCAGGTGGGCAATTCTACTAGATGACAACGTCAATCATTCCGCTGCGGTTTGTTTAGATCTCTTAAATGTCAGCTATTTGGTGAAATAGTAGAATAGCTTTTCAAAAATTTGTTCTGCCAAAGTTTAAACCTTAGCTAAAACCTCACCACAACTGAGTCGTTTGTTATTAGTAGTCATGGAAACAGTCAAAAATCTAAGGTTTAGTTGAGGTTTTGCTTGAGGTTGATAAAAAGTTCGGTACCAGAATTGACACCCAGGTCATGGCAGTAATTAGATACTGGGCTCGACATGAAATTCAAGAGGATGGTGCCGATATCCATGGCATGAGCCAGCAGACTCTATCGCGCTTGATACCCAAATCCTACAAAGAAATGAATATAAATTTATTTAAAATTAGATTAAAAAAACTGTTATTACATAAGTGTTATTATGACACTACTGATTTTTTATGACAAATTTTAATTTTTGGCGCGCCTGTTCATCGATATCCACCGGTAAAACATGTTGTGACTATACTAAAAATATGACCTTGCATGCTACGAGTATGTATGTAACTTACACAATGTTTTGAAGGGTTACGTATTGATGTCACGAAAAATACAAGACAGATTTTTGAAATCCATAGGAACGTTTGACAGATTTTTGATTTCTTTTTTTTCATAATACAGGAATTCGAATTCCATAAATTCTTAAGCCAGATTTTCATTTGTTTTTTTTTACAAGACAGAAATACAAAATCCATCTAAACATTTTCCAGAAATTTTAACATCCAGATAATTCACTTTACCGCATGTTTGTTTTCCATATAATTTGTTTTCCATATATTTTGTGATGCCGAAAAATCATGGTTCAGGAAAGACCTATTACAAAATTATGTATTCAATCTTTCTAAACGCCTACTAGTAGCGCCATCTAGTAATAATTCAGAGCGTTATTAATACTAGGTACCATAAAATTAAATGACCGATGTCCATTATGTAGCTTGAAGTACTGTAGGTAGATATCTAATAAATAATGTACCTAGTTACTTTTTTTTATTACCTACCTTTAACATTTCCTAACTAATTTCGTGCTAGATGGTTAAGTAACCTCACCAAACACTTTTGGCTTATCAAAATTTAACCTAAATCTTCCATATATTTCGAATTTGTGACGGCTCCGGCGCTTCGGGAAGTGCAGCCCCTCCGCCCTTGCGTAACAAAACGCGGCATCAGCACGAGCCTTCGCAGCTTCGGCTGTTTGGTCGCCACCTTCGGCGGCGACCAGCCTCAGCCGCTCCAGCTCGTGCTGGTTCCGCGTTTTGTCACAGCGGGCGGGGGCTGCATCTCCCTTCGCGCCTCCGAATTCATAAAAACACTCTAGGGTAGGACAGACAAGACTACGTGGAAGTCGGGGTGGGCAGATTCGGTTCTGAGACCGATAATAACCTAAAAACGTTTCGTTTTACGGTAAGACAGACGCAACATGAAAAGCAACACAAATTACGTAAATAATATAATTGAGTAAGATGGAAAAGGTTTTATATGGCTGGATATTTTCTGGTAAGCGTTACTTCTGTCTTTTAAAATAAGGTATAAGTATATTGTTGTCGAATGAAAAAAAAAACGAACTGATAATCTGGCATTAGTGTTTCTGTCAAATGAGACTTCTGTGAAACGTTTTATCGGAGTAATAAAATTATGTAAAACATAGTATCTGGATTTCAAGTTTCTATCAAACGTTTTATGGATTTCAAAATTCGGTGTATCGTTTTTCGAAAGATTGATAGGTTACCGTTTTGAAGAAATAAATTATCTTTATCTTTATTTTGGCTCGCACAGTAGCAATTGCTTTAGCTACTAAAAGTTCCACATATATAAGAATGCCATCTAATATGACGGAAGAAGCCGACACAATTCGCAAGTTCGAGGCCTTTAGCGGCCTCCGAGGAATCAATGGCGCAATAGACTGCACCCACATTAAAATTTTGGTTGGAGGAGAAATGGGACAGTACCATATAAACCGAAAAGGTCAATATTCCATAAATACTCAGGTTGTGTGTGATGCTGACATGAAAATATGTGATATAGTGTGTCACTGGAGAGGCAGCACACATGATGCCAGAATTTACAGGAAGAGCTCAATTAAAAGGCGATTTGAAGAAAATGAGTTTTCTGGGTGACTTGTTGGAGATAATAGCAGCATTTACACGCAGAGATCGGCCTGCGGGATTTCCCGCCTTACCTTTGACAGTTTTATCCGCGGTTATCCAGATATCTGTACAGTCCAGATGCCGCGGGAAATAGCACGCGCCTTTCCAACCTTTGACAGTTTCATCCGCGGTTATCTGCAAAGATATCTCTACGGATATCTGTACAGATATCTTTACAGTCCAGATCCGTGGTAAAAACTCTACCGTGTAAATGCCGCTAATGGATATCCCAATTCAGTGCACAGTAATAACCGATAACCAGTAATAAGACCTTCTACTGAAGAAGAGCGACACTTCAATTACCGCCACATCCGAACTCGAAATGTTGTTGAAAGGTGCTTTGGGCTGTGGAAGCAACGGTTTCGTTACTGGAGGTGATGAGAGGCTCATATGCTACCATCAAGACGACAGCTATTGCCTGTGCTGTGCTGCATAATTTGGCAATTGTATTCAATAAAAAACATGATGCAGAACTTCTTCACAATGAGGATGAAGAAATAGAAGGTGATGTTATAGTCGATGATGACGTAGCACATTTTGCAAGAAACATGTACATAGAAAATAATCTTTAATTTTAACAAGAACATTGAATTGTAATATACTACTACATAATAATATTTGTTTATAAATTTAACTAGCTTCCACCCATACAGTAGCAATACCTACCCAGATAAAAAGCAGCCTAATGTCCTATCCCTGTCATTATCTATCTATAATTTTAATTTCAGCCAAATCGGTTCAGTGGTTGTCAAATTATAGATGGAGGAACAAGTGAGATAGTGAGACCAGCAGCTCCCTCGTGGCGTTGCCCCTGTAGTGATGGTATATGGTGATGATGATGAAAAGTAGGAATGCGCAAAAACCAAAGACAAAATATGATCGTTCACTTTTGTGGCATGTAGCTATATTCACGTTAGTCAAAAATTCTTTTCAAATATCGAAACACCCTTTTCCAATTTTATTTCAATCACGAACAAAAAAACCGCAAGGGGTGTTAAAGCGCTGACCGGCACGTAGGGGGGTGAAAAAACCTAACCTTTAATTAACGATTGATCCGTATCAATAATTTATTGGATATTGGAAGGGTGGAATATGGATTTGATGAAGATATTTGGTTTATTATGTAGGTACTAGCTGACCCGACGAACTTCGTACTGCATAAGAAATCGAGTTATGTATCATCTCTCCTACTTACTCTCGCAAAATACGCATGAATCTAAAATAAGAGCGAAGCGAGCCGAATTTTGAAAGAAAAATGTAACATGTGACTTGATTTTGCTTACGGTGCTCAAAGAAAACGCTGGCTCCTTGTCGGTTTCTATTATGCGGTCAGATTTAACTTAGGTAGGTACTTTATACACAGAGTACGCATGAAGCTAAAATGCGAGCGAAGCGATTCGAATTTTTAAAGACAAATTCAATATAATGACGCTTGATTTTGCTTACAGTGCTCAAAAAAAAGGCTGGCTGCTTGTCGGTTTCTAATCTGCGGTCAGACATATCTCACTTTGCAAAATAAATATGAAGCTAAAATTCGAGCAAAGCGAACCGATTTTTTTTTTAAGACAAATGGCACATAATATGACGCGACACGCGTTATGTATTCCAAAGGTGTTTATTTTGTTCCAATGGTATGGTACCCCTTGGTCTGCGTGCCATGCGAAGCCGGGGCGGGTCGCTAGGACCTAAATAAAAAAAACCGAGATACATTTCTCTAGTCGGCTTGCTGCGCGAGGCCCCGGGCGATTGTCCTGTTCGTCACCCCCTAAGGCCGTCACTATCTGAAAGTGACAAGAACGGCATAAATTGCAATTCCTATTGTGATTCTGCAATAGCCTTTTTAGCCCCGCCAGTCAGGTCAGCAGCAGCTAGTGATCTATAAAAACGTCCCCAAAAAGAGCACAGCCGAGTGACGTTGTCCAGACATCGCTAATTGACCTCGCCAGACCCCCCGCCATTTTTATTCCATTATCCGTAGAGTTTGCTGTTTCAAACAAAATGCCGGATATTAAGCTGAAATATTTTAATTCGTAGCTTGTTGATAGATCGTCGAAGTTAAGCTTAAACTTAACCTTAACCTTAAGCTTAACCTTCGACGTTGCTCTACGTGTCCAGGCTTCACTATACCACGAAGGTAGAGGAGATCGTGGAATATGTGAAGATGAAGACCAACACCGTGGTGAGGGTCGAGCAGTTGGAGTCATAGAGATTTTAAATCTTTCGTGGTGCGTATTCCGACTGATAATCTTTCTACTAAGCAAGAATTCTGGCCGAAGAATGTGCTGCTCCGTCATTTTCGAGGACGTTTACCGACAGCATATTCGATGATTCGAAGGTTTTTTTTTCGGAAAGTTGACGTTTTTTCAACGAAGAAAAATCACTTTCCGAATTCAGAATACATTCCGAGAAAGTCTGAATCGCACAGCGAGCGTTGGCGGCCAAAAAACTTCTAGCGATCTTCAAAGAAAAGTAGTTGAATTATTATTAAAAAAACGAAAAAGCCCATAATTAGTTAGCATTCCATACGTGACAGGTTGCAATCCCGGGCGCTTTCACATTAGACGACTGTATTATATTATCGTCCAATGTGAGTAAGTAGGTACCTAATTTGTTGAGGTTTACTGAGGAGAGAGAAACAACAAACGCTTGCCTGTGGTACCCACACTAGAGAAGATCTGTATTCTGTATTTTCCTTTACCTTTTGAGCTCAAATCAAATCGTTCAATCAATAAACAAGTAAAAACGTTCACCCTCTTTCTGCAACTGTTTAATTCATAAAACAATTTGTTCGTTTAGTAATCAGTTGATTTTTCTCCCGATCGACGTTTGAATAACAATGAGACAATTATCGAATGGACTTCGTTTTGTTAAGATTTTCGTAAGTTAAGATTTCGTAAGTAAAGATTTCGTTTTGTTTTTCCAAAACTTGTGTTTATTCGAATGTTAATGTGTAATGGTGGGTTATTAACCGTTGAGTGTTCGTGAACATGCATGTATGGACAAATGAAACAAAACTGTAGCCGTACCATGACGTCTTAGTAAACAATTCAGTTCAGTTTAGGTTTTCCGTTTCAGTGACGGACCGCGTTTTCTGTTTCAGTGAACTATCCAGTTACGTAGTATATGAAATCCTTGGTTTAGGTTCTGATATTTCGTCAGCGTCATAGCATGCGTCATGTGACAAATTAGCGAAGCAATTCAGTTTAGGACCTAAACTGAATCGCATTTAAAGCTCATGGTATGGGGGCTGGACAGCATTGCATTTCGAGTTCTCCCAAAAAGTCCGTGTTGATGTTTCAGTAAAGCCCCACATCTTTACTGAGGCACAAGGGGAGGGGTGGGGTATTATATTTAGTAAGCCTATGTGTTATTCCAGGTCATAAACTACGTAAATTCCCAGTTTCATTAAAATCCGTTCAGTAAGCCCCTCCCTCTAGTTTCTGAGTCGCACCGATCGATGGGGTCAAACTGGGGTCAAATTAATATCTAAAAGGCCGGATAAAACAAAAAGACGTTTAAAAAACCAAAAAGGCCGGATGTGAAACTCTAGAAACAGCAGATGTCGTTTCGATGGGGTGAGTTTCCTGTTTCATCAGAATTTGTGGTTATTGTAAGGATTATCTGACAGTTAAATCTGAATATTAACCGAATAAGTCTAAATCTGGACATCTTACTAATGCCCGAACTGAAACGCTACATAAGTAGCGTTAAATATATAAATATTTGAGACGTACTTATCTTTTGAGACGTTGTTAGTTGGACACGTGTGCTCACCATAGCAGCCCGATCTAACTATCTATCGGCCGAGAGATAGTTTGAGGTGTGTGAGATCCCTTACTCTTCAGAATCGTATGCAACAATGACAGTTAATGACAACTAATGTCAATGAAAAGCAACACTTAAACTAAGTAGCGTTTCAGGATTCGGATGTACTTATTAGTGTTTAAGTTTGTTTTTTAAATGTTTGTTCGTCAATCACGCTCTAACCAAGTAAACCTATTTAGATGAAACTTTTTACAGACACACAGAACATAAGGAGCGAAGCACAATGTGCGGTCTTATCGCTATAAGCGATTTCTTCTAGACAACCTTAAGCTAGTTCTACCATTTTTTTTTTAGCCAGGGTTTGAACTCGCGATCGTCGGATTGCGAAGCGAGGACGCCACCGCTACACCAATTCCTTCAGCATTCCACCACCGAAATCCACAACTCAATCCTACTGTCGTTAACAGAAGTACAGTCATACGAAAAAGTTCCATTCTTAATAATTGGTTGGGATTTTACGGTGTGTGAAAAAACCTTTTAGAATTCGACAGAGGCATAATGTAAAAAAAAATATTCGTGTAAATAAGTACTTATAACTTTAGATGTGACTATTGGGATATGCCCGTTGAGTCACACCCCTTTCTGTCACACTGTGACTAAACAGGAAAAAAATATCTTGGGCAGTTGTCTAACCGCTGGCGATGAACGAGTAACGAGTAGAACTAGAAACTATAAACGAGTTGGCGAGCAGCGAGAAGCGAGTGTGTAGTTCCGATAGTTCTGTCGCTTGGCTATAAGCGAGTGTGTGTGCAGCGGGCGATTACTCGCGCTACTCGCTCTCGACGACAAAAATGACCGCTACTTGGCCTCGCGGCGAGTTCAGCTAGCATCGCTGAGCGAGTAATCTTTGATAGCTCTTGTCGCTCAGCGAGAAACTAGTAAAGAGAGTCCTCGCCGGCAGTGTGAACAGCCAGCGATCAACTATTAATATATTATAAGCATCTCTTTTGTTTATACGGATTGTATATCTGATGTACGTTTCGTAAGCGAGAAAATAGTCGATTAGTTTGTCGTTTTCTCGTGTCTCAACGAGACTTTATTTTTCCGTTGAATCACACCGTTGCTGGATAAGTGCAGTTTTTAGGCGGATATACTCCACCATCTATGGACACTACCTTTTTTTGGCTGACTGTCCAGCCTACCCTTGAATTCTTCACACAGGGAGGGTGTGTCAATTAAATCCCGGGGTATTTCAACAATTTATAGCACCCCCAATTGAGTGGATTAAATTCTCTTGAAATATCCTCGAAATTTTAATTCTTAACTCCCATTTGTATGGGTCATATAAAAAGGCTTAGGTAATAAAGCCTGCAAAATGTGGGCACGTAAAGAACTTATGCCTTTACATCTTTACTAGATGATTTATACAGTGTCAGAAGGCAATCTTTCGAGACACTGTAGTACCTGGGACAATGTTGAGAGTAGGCTTGTAGCACCTACACCATCCTCTCAACTTAACCGGCCATATCCACAGGAAAGACATGCTCAATACGTGTGGGGCTGACTAAGCCAAGGGTTTCCTCAAGATGTTTTCCTTCACCGTTTAGAGCTCTTTTTAATGCGCATATAAACTTTTCGAAAAGATTATAAATGCGAAAGGTTGGATGTACCTATGTTTGTTCCTCTAGAACTCGACAACCACTAAACCGATTTGGCTGAAATTTAAAATATAGATAGATAATGAACGGGAAACGGACATAGGCTACTTTTTAATCGAGTACCACGCGAGCGGAGCCGCGGGCGGAAGCTAGTAATAAATACTGCAGCTAATAAATTATAATGTACCTAGTTGGGTAAAGAAATAAAATGTTCCATAGACAAGACAGAAAACGATGTTATAAATTCAATATGAATGGAATAAGAAATAGAAGAAAGCTACAAAAACAGTCAAGAGTGAGTTGGCGGGTTCCGTATTTATATTTTGCTAAGAAATTATTAAAAGAAAAAAATTATACTTTATTGACTTCATGATAATTTTAACGTGTGTGACAGTGACAGTCAATAAAACTCGAAATATTTTGTTTAAAAAAAACTTAAGTAGGTAGGTACAGTCAGCGTCATCAATCGGTATCCCCCTATTGATTTGAACAAAGACTCTTTTCATTTCAACCTTGGATTTCAGTCGGGTATTATATCAGCTATTTTTGTTTAGGAACTCGAGCGAAATAAGGTATCCATAGGTAAGCAAGGATGTAAAAGTTTTTACAAAAGTTGAGATCAACGGCTTGCAAACCGACCTCTTACTAGGGGGATACCAATTAATGACGCTTTCTGTACCTAGCTGGTACTAACAAAGTCAAACATACCTAATTTATTCAGTTGAAGCTCAACAGTGCGATTCAGATCTTCTCGGAATGTACGTAGGTATTCGCTGAAAAAACGTCAACTTTCCGAGAAAATCATCGAATCGAATGCATTCTCGGAAGTCGGAATCGCACTGATTTTGTTTCGGTTTCTGTAGTGCAAAAAAATCGTGTTTCCTGTTTTTAATCGATAAATGAGCTTATCAAGATTTTCGACCCGACGAATATGGATTTCGTGGCCGAGTTGGAAATGCACTCCGGCTTAAAGAGGATCGCTTGTATCATTGCGGGTTCGAATCCGGTCGGAATTGAAAATTTTGATACTTAAGAATTTTTCTTTTATAATCCTATTTCATATTCCTATTCTTATTCCAGAAGGAGATGGCGTGACGAGTTGGATGCCCATTTAAGATCTTGGCCTGTAACGGCGTTAAATCGCGAAGAGTGGAAGGAGGGAAGGGAGGCCTTTGCCCTGCAGTGGGACAAGAATGGCTGAAAAATGAAATGAAATGAAATCCTATTTCGGTCGGATACTAGGTAAGTACCTACTTCTTTATTATTGCCTAGTCACTTATTTTCTTATCTTAATTGAGGAAAAATCAAACTTGAAAATATCCATATCAATGTAAAGATAAGTAAAATATTATAAAATATTTTAAAGATTAGGTACCTGCTAACATTGTCATCACTACATCACATCACACTGATATTATAAATGCGAAAGTATGGAAGTTTGGATGGATGGATGTATGTTTGCTCCTCTATAATCTCTTAAAACTATTTAAACAATTTCTTAAACAAATAAAAATAAAGATTTCAATATAATTTATCATAATAAATCAGGCAGCGTAAGTAGAAAAAAATATTACCTTACCGTTTTCAAATTTTGACGGCGGATCCCCAAAAACATATTACAATGTCCCCCAGTCACATGTGTTAGCTCGGATGTAATATTCACGATTTGATATATGACTGTGAATTACCATTTTCGGTTCAGCTTTTGTTTAGTTTATATTTTAGTGAGGCCAATTCTGCAGAATTTTAGGCCTTTGGCCTCAGTTATGTGCTAGCTAGGCCAAATATAGTGATAGAAATGGTTAATTACGGATCACCGAAATGAAAGCTAGACCCTATAGATACAGTCCTTCAAGCTTTATATTGGACATCGGTTATTTTCGTGTTTTCCGAATATGTCCGACAGCAGTGTATGATTAGACCAAGGAAGTTATAATAACTTCCTTGGATTCGACAAAACAGAATGCACAGATTAGGTAGAGATACTACGACAGAATGTGACAGAAGTGCACGTCGTTAGCAGCGCAGCTCGCACAACTAATTTGCTTTTCTTAAAAATGACTTGATATTTATTTGTTTGCGATAAAGTTGAAATTATGAGTAATTTTCATTTCCAAATGACTTTTCGTCAATCGTTTTTGTAAATTTTAACGATTGTTTCCGATGTTTCCCAATAAAGACCAAAATCGGGCTCAAACGGTCAAATATGACAGTTCAGTGATCATGCAAGTAGCTCTGTCGCTCATCCCAACGAGATAACGCGACAAAAGATAAATACGCGATCGTTTTGACAGTTTGAGACCAATTTGAGATTTGAGACAAGTTAGACAATCAGTCAGCTGGGAGAATATTGTCAAAACCAAAGACAAAAGTTAGTCTATATCTACTCTCTATTCTCAAAGACAAAGGAAACAGTGTTTTTAAACATTCGCCTCCTTTATAAATAAAGATTCGCATCATACGGAACAGTGGCTCCAATTTTACGATTCAAATGTGGTTCCGTGAGGTTAGTATGGATAAGACAATATAAATGGCTTTTAAAATTTAAAAAACCAACTTCAATATTAAGCTGAGCAATTTTCTGCACTCTCGAGGTGCATTTCTGTTCATAACTCCGAAAATCCTGGAATTTTATGGCAGCTATTATGCTCATATGCTCCACAGCAAATTTCCATAGCACAACCTATTGACCTACCAAGTTTCATGCAGATTGGATAAGCGGTTCGATAGTTATGCGAGAACATAAAAGTGAAACATACAAACATACAAAGCAAAATCGCCTAACTTGCCACTAAGATCTTCGCTCGCTTCGCTCGCTCGATCGACAAAAAAATGATTCCGGCGAATTAAGAACCTCCTCCTTTTTTAAGTCGGTTAAAAAACGTACTACGCCTTTCAGTGAAAGTAAAAATACCCTGAGAAATATTAACATTTTCGCTATTACTATAACTAATACAACGCTTCCTTTTTGTACTCTTGTAATTTGTTCCAAATACTTTTGAATTTGAATTTATGAATTTGAATAGCGAATTACTACGTTCCGAATAGCGAACGGCGATTGTCTTATCCATACAATTTCAACGTCTTAAGACTTAAAAAACGGGAATGATTCAATCTTGTCTACTTTTCTTTCCCCTCACGATACGGAACTCAAATGAATTAAAATTACGTCTTTGTTTAAGCGACGATGGGCTTGCGACCCGTCACGGCCCCAATAGCGGCATTTACACGGTAGAGTTTTTATCACGGATCTGGACTGTAAAGATATCTGTACAGATATCTGTAAAGATATCTTTACAGATAACCGCGGATAAAACTGTCAAAGGTTGGAAGGCGTGTAAATGCTGCTAATGAAGCGCTCGTGGCGTAGCTTGCTTAGACGTTCTTGATTGATCGTTGAAGTTAAACTGTGCGCGGTCACTATTGGATGGGTGACCGCAAGTGGCATTACGAGCTGAGCGCTTCCGTGCTTCGGGCACGTTAAATTGTCGGTCCCGGCTTTTAAGTCGTTAAGCCATGACGGAGGCGTTTAAGCGGCCTAAAAACTCCGTCACCAGAAATAGCCAATAGCTCATACGAACTTATAAGTTATAAGTTACTTTATGGTCCCAATTCTTCTAACTTTATCAACCAAAGCAAGATGTCGACCATAGATTTTTGCCATAGATTTCGTATTGTTTCATATACAGGGTGAATTTTTGAGATGGGGCAGTAAGGGCAGCTACCTTAACCGTTGTAGCTAGAGGAAAACGTTCTTAGGAGACCATCCTTAATTTTTGAAAATATTTCGACCTGCATTCACAGATTTTGAAAAATATGTACAGTCAGCGAGAAAATGGGCCATTTACACAAAAACTTTTTTTGATGCCAATCGATCCTGTTTCATCTAAGGATAAAAAGGCTCTTTCAGACCAACTGAGGTTAGAGTACTAGAAAAGTCAGAAATCGCTAAAATGTATTTCTGAGACAAGACAGTAAGGGCTACCTTAACCGTTGTAGCTACAGGAAAACGGTTTTAGGAGACTACCCTTAACTTTTGACGATATTTGAACCTGCATTCACAGATTTTGAAAAAAATGTACAGTCAGCGAGAAAATGGGCAATATACATAAAAACTTTTTTTGATGCCAGTCGATCCTGTTTCATCTAAGGATTAAAAGACTCTATCGGATCAACTGAGGCAAGAGTACTAGAAAAGTCAGAAAATGCAAATAGCTTTGATTATACATTTCGTACGAAATCATTTTGTCATTTGTCATAATTTTTCATCATTTTGTCGAAATATCTTCAAAAGTAAGGGTAGTCTTTTAAGAACGTTTTCCTGTAGCTACAACGGTTAACAAACTGCCTTTACTGCTCCGTCTCAAAAATACATTTTAGCAATTTCTGACTTTTCTAGTACTCTTACCTCAGTTGGTCCGAAAGAGCCTTTTAATCCTTAGATGAAACAGGATCGACTGGCATCAAAAAAAGTTTTTGTGTAAATTGCCCATCTTCTCGCTGACTGTACATTTTTTTCAAAATCTGTGAATGTAGGTTAAAATATCGTCAAAAGTTAAGGGTAGTCTCCTAAAAACATTTTCCTGTAGCTACAACGGTTAAGGTGCCCTTACTGTCTTGTCTCAGAAATACATTTTAGCGATTTCTGACTTTTCTAGTACTCTAACCTCAGTTGGTCTGAAAGAGCCTTTTTATCCTTAGATGAAACAGGATCGATTGGCATCAAAAAAAGTTTTTGTGTAAATGACCCATTTTCTCGCTGACTGTACATATTTTTCAAAATCTGTGAATGCAGGTCGAAATATTTTCAAAAATTAAGGATGGTCTCCTAAGAACGTTTTCCTCTAGCTACAACGGTTAAGGTAGCTGCCCTTACTGCCCCATCTCAAAAATTCACCCTGTAAAATCTAATAACAACCAATGACTCTGTTGAAACAAAATTATAACAGGAACCTAGATAAATAACTACTGCCATAATTACAAATTACAAGGTTTATGCGTCAAAATAACTTGCTGTCGTTTCGGACAAAATATTTTGGGCCACAGTGTCCCAAATGACACTTTTGTTTTTAATATTTTTGTTACTGTCGATTCGGACACCATCAAATTATTGAAGCTGTTGAGTACAGTATCATATAAAACAGCATTGTATTTATTAGCCTATAACCTACCTACTTAAACGTTTTTTTTTTATCAGTCTAAATAGGAACTTAAAGTGATAAAATATGCTAAAATTTTAAATGATTTTGGTATTTGTATAGACAATTCGCCTGTCGCAGGCCCCTTAAAGCTATTTTGTCCGATCGTAATCTTAACAGCGTACTTTTAAAAGCAATGACTTGGAAACTTTCATAACATCTTGTCTCTTGTAAAGGCGTATAAAGCCTCCTTGTAATTAGACTTTTTCAAGTTTTTCCCAAAGATATGCGTGGTCCAAGTTATGAGATGATAGTTATTGCAGCGTGAACGAAATAAAAGCTTATTACTAGCTGCTGCCCGCGGCTTCTCTCGCGTGGTACCCGGATAAAAAGTAGCCTATGTTACTCTCCAGCCCTCAAACTATCTCCACACAAAAAATCACGTCTATCCGTCTCTCTGTTTTGACGTGAAAGCTGGACAAATAAACAAACAAATAAACACACTTTCACATTTTATAATATGGGTACGAACTTATTTATTCTTGTTGCACAAATGGAACAGTTATAAAATGCTTATATCTAGACAGGTAATGGCGAAGGCGAGCTTAACCCTAAAAAGAGTTCTCTTCCAGCAAACCTTAATGAGAGAGGAGCTTTCAGTTTGATTGATAATTTAATTAATCGGCACTCGACAGTGCGATTCAGACCTCGAAATATTCCGAATTCGGAAAGAGACATGTCTTTGCCGAAAAAACTACAACTTTTGGAAGAAAATCATCGAATCGGATGAATTTTAATTTTTAAGGTCAAAAAGTAGCCTATTTTTTTTGAAGTCGGTTAATAAAATGCTGTATTTTATGTTTATTTTGATCACAGCTTATAACTTGCGCCATCTCGCCAAACGAAGGGGCCTCGTCAAGTGTCCCAAGGATCCCTAATAAGCATACAAATGGCTCTTGCGAGTTCGCTAATCACTGTTTTCTTACGTGCGAGCGAGACGGACGATGCGGACATTTTAATACGACTTGAAATTAGAATTTCTTTTCGGTGACTTTAAAATTAAAACTTGAGGATGGAATCTTTTGACGTGTTAACGTCCTATAAATCGATGAACGCTGGCTGCAAGTGCAAGTGTCACGTTCTGCCTGAGCCGAGAGTGCAAGCGAGAGCGCGGAATAAGCGATAGAGAGGCATGATCGTTCATCAATGTTTTCTTAATCTTAATCTTTTAGAAGTAGATACAGAATAAATACACACAGGTTTTAATTACAATACACAGTCTTCGAACCCACGTCTTTTGAGACTCCCCTACTCCAAAACGACATCAAAGATGGTGTCGGTAAAAAAACTATTGCCCCAACGGACAGAAATAATATTTTCTTAACTTAGCTGCGGTCGGTAGATAGCGACCCCTGACCGTTGGACAGTCGAGTGTGACGTGAAACGGTATTTCTAGGTTCAAAAAAGGAATCGTGTTTGAACTTTTTTTTTTTTTCTTTATTTTGGCTTCGCACGGTTGTGCATTCAGCCAGTGTCAAGTAATTATTATTCTTCAAGTTTACAGATAAATAAGATAAATAAATACATATTACAATACTTAAGGGCTCGGCGAACGTATCTACTTACCTAGGAACGTAATACCAAAATCATTTAAAATTTGAGCATATTTTTATCACTTTACGTTATTATTTGGATAAAGGTAGTATATATCTAGGTTCCTGTTAAAGTTTTGTTTCAAAAAACTTACTATAGAACAAATGAAAATAAAAGAATGCCATTTTTGGTGTACCTACAAAGATTTCAATTCAATTGGCTTACATTTCTTTTTAGGTAAGTTTTTCGGAACAAAAGTTTAACAGGAACCTAGATAAATACCTACTCTCCTAATCTATCAACATAAACTGATATAAACATGCTTACATTTTAAATGATTTCGGTATTACGTTTTTATGGAAATTCGCCGGTCGCAGCCCTCTTAAATATAATATCCCACCCCCTCCCCTTGTGCCTCAGTAAAGATGTGGGCCTTTACTGAAACATCAACACGGACTTTTTGGAAGAACTTGAAAAGCAATGTTAACCAATTTTGTTTCACTTCCCCACACTTATGCACGTTCACGAACACTTAACGGTTAATAATCCACCATTATTACACATTAACATTCGAAGAAACACAAGTTTTGGAAAATAAAACAAAAATGAAACTTGACTTCTCAAATTCCCGCCAAAAAGCCCGTGTTTGAACTTGGTATCGAAATTCGAACGTTTCGAATTTGTCGAATTTCAGCCAGTTTCAAAAATGTTTTTTTTTCTTCTTCTTATTTTGGCTTCGCACGGCTTGTGCATTCAGCCAGAGTTATTAATATATTTCAAGTTTGGTACACAAGATTATACAAATACATATTTCAATAAGTACATAAATATAATATCCCAACCTTGCCTCAGTAAAGATTTACTGAAACATCAACACGGGCTTTTTGGGAGAACTCGAAATGCAATGATAACCAATTTTGTTTCATTTGCCCACACTTACCTATGCACGTTCACGAACACTCAACAGTTAATTCATTACACATTAACATTCGAAGAAACACAAATTTTGGAAAATAAGGCAAAAACGAAAACATGACTTTTCAAATTCCCGCCAAAAAACCAGGATGACAATTGTTTAAACTGTGTTTCAATTATACTTAACAGAATTTTATAAGTATAGGGGTAATTCTTAAAAAATACAATAAATCAACTTTTGTCGATGACTGTACTCCATCCCCATATTATGACAGTCGTCTGCTTGACCGCAGATAAGAAGGACCACTTTAAGAACCCTAAATCTAATATATAAAATAAATATTTATTTGTCTGACTGTTCCGTAACGTTGATAGATCAATTATTGATCTTATTTTGGTGTAGGTAATAAAGTAAGTTCGTATGAGCAAGTGGTCATCTCTTACTAGAGATGACCACTTGCTCATACGTACATAGTAACGGAGTTTTTAGGCCGCCTAAAGGCCTCCGTCATGGCCTAACGACTTAAAAGCCAGGACCTACAATTTAACGTGTCCCCCGAAGCACGGAAGCGCTCAGCTCGTAATACCACTTGTGGTCACCCATCCAAATTGTGACAACGCCACGAGCGCCTTTATTTTGGTGTAGTTTATTATTATTATTTTGGTTTATGTACCTATATTTTTGTTACTTTTTGATAAAAATAAGCTCAAATAACTATTCGTTTGTGTTATATTAATTGATTTGGTGTACAATAGGCATATAATTTAGTTTTACACTACTTATTACGCTAGATTACTGTTAAAAGTTTTAAGCAATATTAAGTACATAAGTATATTAATAATTTTATTATATTTGGTTTCTATAAAACTACTACTACTCTACTCTTTCACACTTTGTTAAACGAAAAAATAGGTTCATATTTCAATTTTTTTAATTTGGGGTACCTTCCTAAAATATTTTTGTGTATTAATTTAAAACAAATGAATCACTATAATCCTCGATTTATTTACTTAAAGAAAACAGATAAAAAAACAAATTTGCTATCAATCGATAACGTATCTAATCATTGTCTTAAAAACCGCCGCTTCTGTCCCATGAGTCACATAGGACAAAATGACGGCGGTGTGTGTGTTTCTTTTGGCTATTGTCGCTGGCATTACAGGTAAATTATTTATTTTATTTTACAATAATTTAAAAAAAAACTAAACTACCTAGTACTCAATGAGATTTTACCAAAGAGACGTTATACTTACTAATTGTTGGCCACTTGCTCATACTAACTTACTTACTCATTAGAAAAAGCTCTAAAACGAATTTTTTTTATAGCTACTTAGGTAGAATATAAGCAGCTTTGTTTAATATCAATCAAGAAAACTAAAAAATACCTAAACTAAATACTCGTTTAGAGTGTAATCAAAATCCGGTCCAATCTGAAAGGGAAATGTAAAAATCCCAATACAATTTCGAATAAAAACAATCAATTGATTGTTGATTGGATAAATAAAAAATTGTATTTCTTGAATAAAAAAACTTTTTACTAAATTCACCAAAAAAATAACATTTTGTTATTTTAAAATTTAAATTTAAAAGTAAACTTTAAACGTTCTAAATTCTAAAATAAACGTTAAGTAATTATTTTTTGTATTGTTCCGGGGTGTTAATAGTAGATTGTTGCACGAGGGTTGAAAGTAACCTATTGCGGCACGAGATGGTTTGGCGCCTGAGCGTAGCGAGGGCGCTAATAGTTCGAGTGCCGTAATAGGTATTTCACCCGAGGTAAACACTCTGCTTTTCATTTCGAATATTAGGAAAGTAAATAAAAACCTGATTAGCTGATTTTATAAAAATCTCTGCTCTTGATCGACAAAACAGATAAAAATTGAATTGGTGCTTTAAAAAAAATACTGGCTGGTAACTTGCCACTGAAAAAAAAAAACAAAAAAGGCGCCCACCTTTTTTTTCAGCCAGTATTTTTTGTCATTGAAGATGGTAAATATTTAAAGCTCAAAATCTTGTTTTAATAATAATAATTTAGTGAAAAGTAATTATTAATAACAATACTCATGTAATAAATTGTTGAAAATATTTTTTACAGCAATTCTCAATAAAAAGGTAAAATAGAAATGTCAAATATTACTTTTGCTGTGTAAAAAGTTTCAACATGACTCAATAGAAATGTCAAAATAGAATGATTTTTTTTTAATTTGACAGCAGGGAAAATTGCTTCCCAGGGCGGAAAAGTACTACTTTCATCCCTCTGTTCTGGTAACTTCAAGCGTACTTTCCGTGTATGAGAAATGAAAAAGAGTTAAATGTTTACATTAGGTATACATTCATTCTCTCAGATCTTTAGTCACTTCAGATCCCTTTGAAGATGGTCTTAGGGGAGGTTAGAGGTATATCCAAATACATTATTTGGTACATGCGCACATTTTGCAGAAGTTAGCATTTTATACCTGACAGGTTGCAAGCCCATCGCCGCTATTTGAAAGCTAACTGGTATCCTCACGGTGTTTTTCTTCACCGCTTAGAACATTTTACTGTACCAGCCCCTGACAAACAATTTTTTTGACTATCTTTTAGGGTAATTTTTTTTTCGATTTGCTTGACCTTCATACATAAGAATTAATTAACAAGTATTAAAGAAAATAATTTAGATAACACGTCGTACGTAATAATATCTAATTAATGCGTTACCTACAATTATCTTTTACCTAATCGAAAATCACGTGCGCAGATAAACACAATAATATCATTACTATCAATAATCATGCAGATATTTAATTAATCTCAGCATAATCCATTAAATCACAAAGATTAATAAATTGTCACAAGACAACGTCATCATTAATCTGTTTAATCTGTTTGTTTACAAAAAAGACTGCAAAACTTATCAATTAAAATTAAATATTTTAAAATATATAATCTTTGCAATCTTCATATTAGCTGACCGGGCGAACATCGTACCGCAACAAAAACATTTGATTTATTTATCATCAATGGTGTATGGTGATGATGATGATGATGAAAAGGAGCTTATAATCTCCCTCAAGAGTTAAGCTATCAAATGCAGAAAGATTTTTTCAAATTGGACTGGTAGTTCCTGAGATTAGCGCGTTCAAACAAACAAACTCTTCCGCTTTAGATATATTTTTAGGGATAATCCCTCACGGGCATCCTCGGTAGACCCACCCTATAATATTTTCATCATAAATGGTCAAATGGTTTAGGAATACAAAAAAGACAAAAATTCATTTTAATTTCATTAAAAATACATTTGAAAATACTTCACTGGTAGATTTTAATTATTACCCCTTTTCCTACTTTTTAAATAAAATATTTCATGAAAAAATATCAAAGGAATCGGACTCCCTAAGACTTGGCTTTTTTCGTTTTAGTCAACGCTTGTAATACTTATCTATATTAAAGTGATCTTAATCTTTGGCCAAACACTACAATCTATTACACTTTCTGCCTTTTATGAGGTTGAAGAAGAAATAAAGGAATTGACAGTAGGGATAGAATTTACCAAAGAAATTTTAATATTTTCACTTTTACCCCCATTTGGAACAAAGAAAGTTTATTTTATATTTTACCCCGTTTTGCAGCGCTCCCCGCTCCTGACCCAGTCGTCCTAAAATGGGACAACAGCGACGCGCCTCGTTTCTCCTACCTCGAAGATGACGCAGGACAGGCGCAGCTCGTCGACAACTGGGTGAAGGTCAGCGACCTGAGGGACCTGGCCAGATACAGCCCTGACCAGACCAACGTGTACCATATGTTCACCAGGTGAGACCCCCTTTTAGGGGTACTAGACAAAATAGACTTCAAAAAGTTTTTTTTTACTAGCTGTGACAAGGCAATGTGGTAGACATTCCGGATCTCCCCCCCCCCCCCTCCTTTTGCAAGAGCAAAAAAAATCGCGGAATAGGTAACTATTAGTATCCGACATGGAATATCCATGCTTAATTCAGCTGGTTCATAACGTCCAAAGAAGAAAATTAACAAATACCCGAACCGATTTTTTGAATTTCTTTATTATTATATTTTTAGTTTTAGCATGCTTAGATTTTTTAGTTTTAGCATGCTTGGCCAGAACACCCCTCCTCCGAAGGATTTACAATTTAAGTTCGGGGAAAATTACCCAATCTTCAGAATCCTTGGACTCCCATATGGCCATAACAAAGCCATAACTACGCCCATGTTACTAAGGATTTGTAACAAACAGTCCTTTGTTTCAGAGACAACCCGACGGTCAGCCAGCCCTTGCTGATGAACAACGCTGACCTCGTGCATAACTCCAACTACAACCCAAACCGCCCCACCATCATGCTGATGCACGGTTTCGCTGGCTCCGCCACCGCGGACTTCAACACCGTGCTTGTTCCCGGTACGACAAAGTGTGTGTGTGTGTGTGTGTGTGTGAGTATGACAGTGTGTGATTGAGTGTGTGTTGAAAGTTAATGTGAGATTTGTGTTTTGTGGGTATGTTTGGATGTGGATTCCTCTGGAAAAATTGATATTGAAACTGGAAAAGAAGTTATTTAATGGTGAGCATGTGTAAGGCTGATTTTAGTCTCACGCTCACCGTCAGCGCTGATAGGTGAGTGATCTTTATTCCAATGAAATAAGGATACTGATTGGTCAGCACTGACGAGAGCAATCAACGTAGCCATTTCTGCTGGACAATCAGTATCTTTATTTCATTGTAATAAAGATCACTCACCTATCAGCGCTGACGGTGAGCGTGAGACTAAAATCAGACTAAAATCAGCCTAACATGACAGTGATGTCATGGAGTGTTAGGTATACAGGATAGTCGCTGGAATGTGTGTCCATCACAAAAGGTCAAAGTTGTCAAAAGGGCCTCGGTGTGTTGGCTTCGGCCCCATGCATGCCTGTCAAAGGTACGGGACTCCGTAGTCCCGAGATGAGATGTTCAAACTGAGATACAAAATAATAATACTTAAGTATGTATGTGTGTTTTGTTGCAGCATACCTGGCCGCTATTGACTGCAACGTGCTGGTTTTGGACTGGAGCGACGGGTCATTGTGGGGACCGCGTGCGGCACAAGCTGGTAACTATAGAGACATTTCACACAGCGCCATCTAGCCCCAAACTATTTAAAGCTTGTGCTATGGGAGGGAACCAGATAATACATCTTTATCTATTTTGTACATTATTATGGTCGAGAATCGCATAGAAAACGCGCGATGGGTCGACGACATCAAAAAGACCATATATTTTGGATGCGTGAGGCACAGGACCGGAATGTAGGTAAATAAAAAACAGTTAACACAGTTAACCTGCCGCCTGATTGTCTTGACCTTTGATAGCGACCAAAATCGGTCTTAAACTGTCAAATATGACAGTTCAGTGACCACGCAAGCAGCTCCGTCACTCTCATCTCAACGAGACCGAACGCGACAAGAGATACCTACGCGATCGTTTTGACAGTTTGAGACCAATTTGAGGTTTGAGACAAGCTAAACTGCTGATCAAGTCGCAAGTTCTCAAAATACAAATTTATTTATTTACCAAAGAAACACAAGTTACAGTGGGTTTGCTGGTGGTCCCCGCACGAGGCAAGCCTGCATCGCGGCGGGCCGGTTTAGAAGATAGATTACCAAAAATTGCATTAAATTGAAAAATAAAAAGGTACTAATGTTTATGTTTATTATATTTTCAGGTGCAGCCGGTGGAAGGTTCATAAACTGGTTGAACGAGCTGACCGGCAGCCGTCCCGAACAGTTCACCGTAGTCGGCTACTCCGTCGGCGGACACGGCGCCGGTATCATCGGCAGGAACGTCAACGGCAACATCGGCTACGTCATTGGTAAATATTGCTACGTCATTGGTTAGTGGGGATGATGAGGAACGTCAACGGCAACGTCGGCTACGTCATTGGTAAATATTGCTACGTCAATAGGCGGGTCCACACAGAGCGAGCAGCCTCGCGAGGCATTTGCCGCGCGAAGCAGCTCGGTTAGTGTGGACGTGTGGCTCGGGCGCGCGCTACCGCGGGCGAGCGTCCGAGCGCCCGAGCCACACGTCCACACTAACCGAGCTGCTTCGCGCGGCAAATGCCTCGCGAGGCTGCTCGCTCTGTGTGGACCCGGCTATTGGTTAATGGGGATGATGAGGAACGTCAACGGCAACGTCGGCTACGCCATTGGTAAATATTGCTACGTCATTGGTTAATGGGGTTGATGAGGAACCTCAAAGGCAACGTCGGCTACGTCATTGGTAAATGGTGATGATGAGGAACCTCAAAGGCAACGTCGGCTACGTCATTGGTAAATATTGCTACGTCATTGGTTAATGGGGATGATGACTAATTTTTTTTTATTTGTCCGTCATGTAGATTGGTAGATTCGCAACTTTACAAGTTTAAATACTTGTATTAGCATTCTTTTTTTGTACGCTCACCGATTACCTACTCGAAGACACCTGAACCGATTTGGAAAATTCTTTTTTTATACTTTCCTATTGGTGCCACAAAAATTTGTTGAGGATCTGTCGAGGATCGAACAGAAATACACCTCGAGAGTTCAGAAAACTCAGCTTCTAACATTGAAGTAGTTTTTTTAAGATCTTTAATTTACTTACATACATACATAAACTCACGCCTGTATCCCATCATAGGTTCTTCAAAAAGGGCGTTTTGAAATTTTTAAAGGGTCAGCAGCGCGAGTGTGACTCCTCTGGTGTCGCAGGCGTCCATAGGCTACGGTGACCGCTTACCATCAGGTGGGCCGTATGCTTGTCTGCTACCTTAGTAGTATAAAAAAAAAAAAAAAAAAAAAAAAAATAGGGGTAGGCAGAGACCACAGATCGCCACTTGCTACGATCCTGACACACTTCTTTCGCTTCATTCACTCTCATCATTTATTTTTAATTTATTTCTCCCATAACAGCTTGCGACCCCGCCGAGCGTTGGGATTCATCTACTCTCTTCAGAGCCGATGATGGCACCTACACGGAGGTGATCCACACCAGCGACCTTGGGGAGGAGAGTCCCCTGGGGCAAGCTGACTTCTACCCCAACGGGGGGAAGAGCAACCCTGGCTGTTTGACTGATATCTGCCATCATGCCAGGTAACCTATTATACTTATCTCTCTTAGGAACGGTTCCTATCATTACGACTCCTTTTATGTCGTAGTTTAGTTTTTTAAACTTAAAAAGAATGGATTTTTCGTTTTGAAAAATGTACACGAGCTCTAACCAGTGAAAGAAAAAATTGGGAGGAAACCCGCGGCTTAGTCAGCCCCACACGTATTGACGATATCTTGTTGGCCGGTTAAGCTGAGAGGATGGTGGTGTAGCAGGGGTGCCCAGACTTATAGTGTGGGCGATCGACCAGAAAATATTTTGAAAGCAAAGGATCGACTAAACTACATACTATGTAGGTAGGTAGGTAGGTCATGATGATGGATAGCACTGCATATTATCTGCGTAATTTTCATAATGATGGTATTGCTGGCGATCGACTTGAAAAGCTTCGCGATCGACTATTTGGGCACCCCTGTAGGCCTAACATGTGCAACGTCGAGAGTCGAGAAAAGAGACTTCTCGATCGGTTAAACTGCTCTAACGTATGCGTTAGAGCAGCTCGACCGATCGAGGTATCTCTCTCGATGTTGCACATGTTAGGCCGGCTGGTGTAGGTGCTACAAGCCTACTCCATCTCAACAATGTCCCAGGCACTACAGTGTCCCGTTAAGTGTAGGCAAAGATTGCCTTCTGACACAGTATTAGTAAAGATGTAAAGACCTACGTTTAATACCTACATTTATCAATACCTACATATCAATACATAATCACACTAATATTATAAATTCGAAAGTTTAGATGTTTGGATGGATGTATATTTGTTCCTCTATAACTTGACAACCACTGAACTGATTTGGCTGTTTGAAATACAGATGACCGGGAATAGGACATAGGCCACTTTTTATCAGGGAAGCTAGTTTTACATAATTTAAAATCAATTTTGCCTATGCCCTTTTAAACCACAAACAGATCGTTTGAAATGTAACATGTAACGTGCAATGCAACATTTTCTAACGTTTTCCAGATCATACTACTTCCTGGCCGAGTCCCTAGTCCGCGGCGGCTTCACTGGCACTCGTTGCGCGAGCCTGGCCGACGCACTGGCCGGCACCTGTACTGGACCGGACACGCTGCGTCTGGGAGGCCTGCAGCCCAAGACAGGGTGAGTGTGCTCCACCAATAGGCTATTGAAAATGTTTTATCAAAATTTTACTATTCCGACGGGATTCGAACCCGTAATGATACAAGCGATCCTCCTTAATGTTTAATTTTCAAATAAATAATAATTATGTCTAATCGAAGCGACGCGTGATCCTAAGTCTGGCACTTTTTTGGCTCAACGGATCAGCATTGCCATCCAGCGCGGTAATGCTGCCAGTGTCTCGGGCACGCTTCCGACTGGCAGTGGCTTGGATCAGTTGAGCTACCTATAGATCGTTTACAACGATCCTTAGATGGCTCAACTTCAAAAGTCAAAAGTCAAATTCATTTATTCAATGCAATTACTGCTTCTTATTGTATTTTATTATGTTATGTAAATATGTAGTAGTTTAGTTTCTGTAAATTAAACCTTCTTATGTGGTAAGACACTATAAAAATTCAAAAATAATTATAAAAAGTTTGATAGAAGAATTGGAGCCGGCCCAATCCTGCTATTAAAACACTTAGACCTCTATTAATAAACTCGGATTAACTCCTGTCAAAGTTGCACCAAGGATTTAACTATTGCTATCCTTTTTTGTTAGACAGTGACAAATAAGGATGGCAATATCCGTGGCGCAACTTTGACAGAAGTTAATCCGAGTTTAGGCCTTAGGTATCTAAAAACCTATTTCTATTTTGCAGAAGCAGCGGTATGTACTACCTTAGGACGAACTCCTTCCAGCCATTCTCACAGGGATAACAACATCATTGCAACGATTCACATTGCAACAAAAAGTTCAACTAAAGACTTCATTTTAATAAACTTTTCTATTTACTTATTTATTTTTTATTATAAAGTTGAGACCCAGATAATTTTGAGATGATATACAGGGGGTGGCAAATTTTTGGGCACTTAAGGGTAGCTACCTTTTCTTTTGATGTTAGAAAGTTTTGCATAGATAATGTATGGGATGTATTTTTTTAATTATTGCAAAAACTAACGATTTCATTTGGTAAGTTACTTTGGGAAAAGTGTTCCTGGTGGGAAATAGAGTCGATTAAGACCAACTTGTTTTTTGTACTTTTTTCTGGTCTGGCCATTAGTTGGTGTGCCTCGGAAAAAAAAGTTACCTATCAGTTAAACTTACCTCCAAAAATTACCGATTTCCTAGGTGTAAGTACCTTGAACACAAAAAGTTTGCGGAACACTCGTTGAACACGGCTCCAACAATCACCCCTTCAACTAACCTCTATAATAAATCCTTCACTGGTCAACTATCGCGAGGTTATTTGGGATGCAATACTTTTCTGATGTTTAACGGCTGGTCAAAGATAAGATAAGTGCATGCACCCATGTCATTTTGACAAGAGGAAGCTGTGGATCGAATCCTTACATAATCCTATCCTATATCCTATCCTAATCAATATTATCAGTGTGAAAATGTCTGAGGATGGATGAATGGATGGTTGTTCCTCTATAACTCAAAAACCACTAAACCGATTTGGCTATTTAAAATTTAGATAGGTAATGACCGGGACGGGCGGAAGCTAGTCACAATAAATGCGAAAAATTGCATTAAAATAAAACTCATATAAAAAAAAGTGAATAAGCTTTTTTGAAAAGACACTCACTTGGTTTAGTCATCAACTTTTCATGTCGACTGTACTAAGAAGAGCTTAAAGTATGTAAGTTGGAATATGAGAGAACGCACGTAATCGCAATAAAGTGGGCTGTAGCCGCTTTATTGTGATCCCGTTTATACAGGGTGCGCGGAAATATTTTTTTATTGAAACTTAATAAGCTTTTTAATTTAACTAGGCCTTACCTTGGTACCTGCCCGTATAAAAAATGTCTGTGTTAATCCAGGTCATAAACTAGTAAGTATCAAGTTTCATTAAAATCCGTTCAGTAGTTTTTGCTTGAGAGAGTAACAAACATTCAAATATTTATACATCCATACATCCTCATAAACTTTCGCATTGCCTGTATTACCCGTTTAGTGATAGTGATGAAGATGATGAAGAATACCTAGTAATTATTCTTTCTGTCAGTTTTCTTATCGTTAGAAAAAATCTTTGTTTCTCACACCCTGTATGCGCAGGTGCAAAATTCAAGCACCCTTTACACTCCGTGCGATGAATATGTTATAAGTTATGAGCTTGATACAGAAATAATGTCTTAACTTTGAACTTAGACAGTGGTTTTGGAAACGCTGAAATAAAAACTTATAAAACCTTATTTCTTTAATACTTTTGTACACTGAGCCAGCAAAATTATGCATATCCTATACCTACTGAGAATATCCTGCAAAATGTGGGAATGTACCTACTAAATATGTATTTGGACATACCTCTGACTACCCCCTTATGATAATGATCATCAAAAGATCTTATGATGATCTGAAATTGTCTACCGCGCCTCAGATATTACAGTCGTGTTCATCCAATCCATACATCCATCCATCCAAACTTTCGCATTTATAATATTAGTGTGATTCATGATGCTTTTAATTACCCTGAGAAACTCAGAAAATCAGAAACATAGAAAAAGCACTTAATGTTATTGGTCTGGATTTTAAATTACCCTTTGACACGGAACTCTAAAGCCGCTACTACGCAGGCTCGCCGAGTGTACGCCAATGCCAACGTGTGGACAGCACCACCTGTCTTGCCTTGCCATAGCTCGTCTATCTGGCCGAGTGAACAAGCGCCAATTTGCATTGGTTTGCATAGACTCGCCAAACGTCTGGACGGTAGCACTCGCCTTGCATCAATTCGCCTTCGCTCGCGCTGGCTTAGGCTCGCCCAACATGTACCTATAGGTATAACAGACAGGAAGCTGTAATGTATTCCATTACCCGGCCGTAAGTGGCGAATGTTGTAGTTCCGACGCGTAACGATTTACGATCGGATTAATGGGATGTAGGTATTTAAAACGAAAGGAACCCGAAGACTTCTGTAGCGCAATGGCGAGGCTGAATCACAGAAGGTTGTGGGTTCGATCCCAGCCGCGAGGCAAATGATTGTATGATCTGCAAGTATTTGCCTCGGGTCTGGGTGTTTTTCTATGTATAATTATGTATGTATTGACAAGAAAAAAGTATTTAGTATAAGTAGGTAAGCAGTATTTCAGTCATGTGGTTCCCATAACACAAGCTCTGCTTACTTTGGGGCTAGACGATGGTGTGTGAAATGCCCAGCATAACTTATTTATTATTTACTAGCTTCTGCCCGCGGCTTTGCTCGCGTGGTACCTACCCGGATAAAAAGTAGTCTATATGTTATTCCAGGTCATAAACTGTGTATATTCCAAGTTTCAGACAAATCCGTTCAGTAGTTTTTGCGTGAAACATCCATACTACATCCATATATCCTTTCGCATTTATAATAGGACTAGCTTCCGCCTGCGGCTTCGCTCGCGTGGTCCCCGGATACAAAGTAGCCTATGCCCTATTCCCGGTCATTATCTATCTCTATTTTAAATTTCAGCCAAATCGGTTCAGTGGTTGTCGAGTTATAGAGGAACAAACTTACATCCATCCAAACATCCAAACATCCAAGCTTTCGCATTTATAATTTAGTGTAAAGTGTGATTAGTGTGATAATGTGATAGTGTGAAGTGTGATAGTGTGTTATGTGATGTCTTTCCTGTGGATATGGCCGGTTAAGCTGAGAGGATGGTGTAGGTGCTACAAGCCTTCTCCATCTCAACACTGTCCCAGGCACTACAGTGTCCCGTAAGGTGTATGCAAAAGATTGCCTCCTGATACTGTATAAATCATCTAGTAAAGATGTAAAGGCCTAAGTTTTTATAAATGTATTCATTTATAAGTACCTACAATTTAATTTAATTTCAGTAACATTCCTTGTAAAGATCCATTCACATTCGTCTCTCCATCTGTTTTAAATGCGTTATAAATTCCGCCATAATTTTATTCATAGACTTTTCCGCGTTTCTTTGTACCTACATACCCTTTGTATTTCTTCCTATTGTTTTTATAAAGATCTCTACTTTTCTTTAAATACTTCCTTATTTTTTTTATAGAGTTATGTTATAAGAGTTTGCTTACCGATTTTGTAAGTAGAATGCATCTAAATTTTCTGTTTAAATAAAATAGAAGTTAAGTTAGGCTGAGGCCCTATTAGTGCGTTGCGTTGGGTACATAATATGAAAAGTCCGAAAACCGAAATGCCGATCCTTGAAATGCCGATGCTTGAAATAGCGAAATTCGTAATGTAGAACGGTTGAAATGTAGAAAGCTCGGTTTTCGGACTTTTCATATGTACCCGTGGCGTTGCGTCGCGTCGGCAAAATGTATGTGTAAAACGTCGCAGCGTTGACACTGATTGGATAATACCCATTTAAAAGTTTTCGTAAGGTGTAAGTAGTTTATTCAAAATAGGTGAGCGATAATTCTGAATCTGCTTTAAGACTATTTATATTTTATAGTACCTACCTACCTAAGTGCTTTTCATTGTGTGCCTTTGGTACATACCTAAATATATTTTTCGTTCATTTTATTCCCAGTTATTCCAAAATTTTAAACTATAAATAGGTAAATACTATCATAAATAGGTACCTACCTATTATCCTATCTTACCTTCTCATTCACTTTGACAGGTTGTTTAATAATATACGGAATTCCTGGCACAGGACCGAATATTGATGGCATCATCGTTGGTGCGAAAATCACTTTGACAGGCTTCGAGCAACAGTCTTCTGTCACTTCGTCCCTATGACAGCTTTTACAGCAGCAGTGATGGCACTTGTTTCCACTTTGACAGGCCTTCACTACACTTTGACAGGTAGTTTCACTTTGACTGGTCACTTCACTCTGGCTGGTCACTTCACTTTGACTAGTGTTTTCACTTTGACAGTGGTCACTTTGGGTTTTAGCGCTATTTTTAGTTGTTATATCACTTTGGGTAGACGATACTTCACTGTGTAAGCTTTTTAAGTCAGTTTTAGGTGCACTTTGAATGAATTTACTTTGACATGCTAAAGTTTCACTTTGACGGTTCGTTTGAAAGGTCTTTTTCATGTCACCTTTAGCGTTATCTTCATTGAAAAGCCGAGGTTTTTTAGAGAAATCTTTTGGTAGTTCTAAAAGCGGTGTTTTTCTTTTTAACTCTTTCGGCGTTTCTAGTAAATATCTATTTTCTGGTTTAGAAAACGGGTGTACTAATAATGTACGTTTTCTTTCTGAGGCCCCTGGGAGGGCCTCAAGTGATGATCTTTTTGTATCCAATTTGACAGCTTTCTTGAAATTTGGAAAAAATTACCTCACTTTATGCTCTATTATTTTACTAAGATTCTGTTTTGTCCCTATAATTTCGAGAAATGTTTAATAGTTTACTGTAAATGTAGGCACAGTGTCTAAGGTAGAAATAGTTATTGATAATGTTCATCAGTTTATGATAAGTTTTTCACAAATAAAGGTTGAGTACCTACCTAAAACACATGCATTTGCTTATTAAGTTTTAGTAAAGTATAATAATTTGGGATTTATGATGGTCACAAACGTAATAAATGTGTCCGACGCCGATTTTTTTCTACTAAACTTTAGACTTTGACTCTACATTGTTGTCACGCACTTCATTGTCAAATTGTAAAATTATTGCTTTTATTTTTTTATGTTTTTATTATAAGTAGGTAGGTACCTAAGTAGTTTTTTGTTAGTCTTTTTCACTGTTCAGTTTTATTGTTCCGTTTGATTTATTTTATTTAATATCTAACACTCTATTAAAATCAAAAACTACCAACAATAGTATCGAATCTCGTAAATAAAGTATTCACAAAAGTCAATCACCCCGACCACGTGATATTTGTTTACAAACAAACAAACAATCTAAAACTCACTAACACCCTCACTTTTTTTACTCAATACCCACTTTGACACTTCCTCTGAAACACAGTCACGGAAATTGTCAACTTTGACAGTTACTTTCGTCGGAAAACGGAATTAAATGGTGTGAAAATTCGCGGGATAAAGAGGTACGTCCGTCCGTCATGAATTTCGGAGATAAACTGAATTGGGAGGAGGTTTAAAGGAGGGTCCGAGGGCGTGTCTTGGGCACGCCTACTCGGTCACAGAAATATCCGTCTAGACTAGTAAAGTTTAGGAAAATGGCGTGCATTATACCTAAGGTGTAAAATATGTAGAGCTTTCAGAATGGAACGGCAAAGATGCGAGTTATAAAAAACTAGCAGCGCCCTCGCGGCGTTGACCCTGTAGTGATGGTATAAGGTAATGATGATGAAAAGTAGTCTATAACCTTCCTCAAGAGTTTAGCTATCGAATGCAGAAATAAATTTTCAAATCCGACTGGTAGGTAGTTCCTGAGATTAGCACGTTCAAACAAACAAACAAACTCTTCCGCTTTATGATAGAAAGAACTTGAGTAAGTTCGTATGAGCAAGTGGCCAATCTGGTGACGGTGTTTTAAGGCCGCCTAAAGGCCTCCGTCATTATCTTAACGACTTACAAGCCGGGATCGAAAAAAACGTCTAGGACTGAATTAAATATGCTTAAACTCTGTGTACCTCTATTAAAATCTGAACGTGTCAAAGTGATCTACACAATTAAGTAGATCACTTTGACCGTACTATCGAAGACCAAAAATTAATCTTAATTGAGATTAAACTTATTGTATACTTAATAAAGTTTTGATTTTAATTTGATTTTTAGTCTTCGGTAGAATGTTTGAAAAAGCTATTTTACTATTTCAACCTAAAACGATAGGTACTGATAATTATCAGATTAAAAATCAAATTAAAATCAAAATTAAGATTAAATTTTTGGTCTTCGGTAGGTATAGCGGTCAAAGTGATCTATGATAAATGACTGACACTTTTAGGAACGACACAAAGTGCAGCGGAGTGTTATCTAATAAGCCGTGTCGGCCGAGTGAGATTATACCTCGACTTTCGATCCGAAGGCGTGTTGGAATCCTGGCTGCGCATCAATGGATTTTTCTTTTCGTAAAAATATGCGCATTAACACGAGCTCTAAACGGTGAAGGAAAACATTGTGAGGAAACCCGCGGCTTAGTCAGCTCCTCCAGGCGCGGATCCACCCATATGGGCACGGTGGGCATGCCCACAACCCTAATTGAGTTTATTGAGGAACAATTAAAAGATTCTAAGAACCAAAAGCTTGAATTCGTTATTTAGTAACCTAAACTTAACGGTACTTTAGCACATGAATATTTTTTTTTAGGAGCTTTAAATTAAATCTGTTAAGCATTCAACATAACGATATCGTACTTCGGTTCGCACTTGGACAAGTTTTGGGTGGCTGTACCCACAACCTTTTTTAGGGTTCCGTACCTTAAAAGGTAAAAAAAGGAACCCTTATAAGATCACTTTCTTGTCCGTCTGTCCGTCTGTCCGTCTGTCCGTCTGTCCGTCTGTCCGTCTGTCTGTCCGTCTGTCCGTGTGTCACCATCGATTATCTCAGGAACGGGTAGAGCTAGCAAGTTGAAATTTATACCATATACTAAGGTCTATAGTCCTTACTGTGAGTATAAAAATCAAGGTCCTGAGTCAACACTATAAAAATATATAGGCAAATTTAGGTTTTCGTGAAAACTTGTGAGTACCAAAACTTACCTTAATTATCAACTTTTTTTATTTTTCGGAATTTTTCCTTTACTTGTGCTGGAAGACCTTGCTTGTAACCAAAATTGACAATTCTAGGTCAACCGGAAGTACCCTAGAGGTTTTGGGTCGAAAACCTAAATGGTAGTTCCCGTTGACCTAGAATAACGAAATTTGGCAAAAAGCAAGGTCTTATAGCACAAATAAAGGAAAAATTCCAAAAAGTTAAAAAAGTTGAAAATTAAAGGATGTTCCCATACATACATAGTTGACGCCAATTAAAATTGTCCTCCGAGTTGTATGGGCGCTCATACAATTAAGCGGACTAGCTTAATTGGCACCATGGCTAGGCACGGAACCCTCGGCGTACGAGTTCGACTCGCACTTGACCGGTTTTTTTTAGGGCTGGATCCGCGCCTGAGCCCCTCACGTATTGAGCATGTCTTTTCTGTGGATATGGCCGGTTAAGCTGAGAGGATGGTGTAGGTGCTACAAGCCCACTCCATCTCAACAATGTCCCAGGCACTATAGTGTCCCGTTAAGTGTAGGCAAAGATTGCCTCCTGACACTGTGTAAATCATCTAGTTAAGATGTAAAGGCCTAAGTTTTTTTGTCTTCATCATAAAAACTGGCTTTTTTGAGAAAAAAACTGTTAAAAACGTAAAAATGGAAAAAAAACATTGAATAAAAGTCATACAAATAGTTACATACATTTTATTTAATCTTACAGTTGTCATTCTTAAAACTAACAACTTGTTTAAATGCAGCTGAATTTTCCAAAAACTACTTAACATTAATTATAATGTGCATTATCACGATCTATCGGTGAAGGAAAACATCATCATAATTAGTACTTTCAGTGGCTAGTAATTAAATTTACTTATTGCCGCCTTATTTTTTATTTATACAGATTTTTTGGGCCAGAATCTTTCGCGGGCATCTTCAGAAGACCCTATCAAAGTTTCATCACAATCGGATCAATGGTTTAGGAACGCATAGAGGACATACATTAATTCTAATTTATATAGATGCTAGCTAAAATAAATTAGCTTAGAAATATAAAGTACATTTCACGTAAGTTTTGAAAATTAATATCACTAGAAAGCAGACATTTTTCTTATAGCTAATATTCACATCTACTAGTAAAGCGTTGATTAGTTAAAGTTTTAGTTACAAATGACAAAAAAATTACCGGTTTTTACTAGGTTTTTTAACGGTTTTTATCGGTTACTATCGATGTTTCCTTAGGAGCTTATTTTACAAATGTCAATTAAAAAAATACCGGTTTTTATTTCACTAGGCATACTTTTTTAACGGTTTTTATCAGTTAGTATCGCCGAAGTTTCTTAAGGAGCTTATTTTATGGTTTTTGCTGTTATTTTCACCGGTTTTTACTAGTTATACAATTTTAACGGTCTTGACCGGTTATTATCGATGATGTTTCCTTAAATGTATAAGCGCACTCTCGCATCGGTTCCTTTAGCAATGCGATAGTTCCTGCCTATCCCCTTGAAAGTGCCACGTCCGAACACTTCCACACAGACACGTAGTGGAATAATTTTTGAATCGGAACAGTAGTAAAGAAAGATCACTCATCACAAACACATTACTTTCTTATGAGTATCAATTATTTTTTTAACGATTTTTACTGGCGTTTCCCGGTTTTCACTAGTTTTTAGTTGTTTTACCGGTTTTATTTTGGGCAATGTTTTACCGGTTTTGTTTTTTTACCGGTTTTTATTGTTTTTCATCGGTTTTTACGAAGCATTATCGGCGATGTTTCCTTAGATGTCTGAGCGCACATCTCGCGGCGGTTCCCTTGGCGATGCGATAGTTCCTGCCTACCCCCTTGAACGTGCCACGTCCGAACACTTCCACACAGACACGTACCCGCCGACCGTCGGCTAAGCGCTCTGGTTTACTGTAACAATAAATTAGCCGTTTAGTAAGATAATGATTGTACAACAGAAAAAAAAACCTTGTCTTACTCATAACCAAAAGGGATATAGAAATTCTAAATTTTTAAAAGTGCGAGTGAAAGTTCCAGTGTTTGCTTAGTGCGAGTGTGAGTCTGAATGCAAGTGTCAGTCCTAGTGAGTGTCAGTCTGAATGCGAGTGTTGTTAGAGTGCCAGTCCTAGTGCGAGTGTCAGTCTGAGTGCGAGTGTTAGTGCGAGTGTCATCTGAATGCGAGTGTTATTGCGAGAGTCAGTCTCAATGCGAGTGTTAGTGCGAGTGTCAGTTTGAATGTGAGTGTTAGTGGGAGTGTCAGTCTGAATGCGAATGTCAGTGCGAGTGTCAGTCTTAGTGCGAATGTTAGTGGGATTGTGAGTCTGAATGCGAGTGTAGTCCTAGTGCGAGTGTCAATCTGAATGCGAGTGTCAGTCTAAGTGCGAGTGTTACTGCGAGTGTAAACCTCAATGCGAGTGAATGCCACTGCGAGTGAGATGTCAGTGTGAGTTACCTGAACTTGGCTGTGTCCGGTTCTGCCTCGAGTAGTTCCCTGACGGGCGACTTGGGCGCGGCCGCACTGAAGGCCTCCAACTCAGCGCCCATCAGACGCACGTACGAACCCCATACTGCGGCTAGGGACATACCTGGATAGATTGGATAATAATTATTATACCTACATCATATACTATCTATACTAATATAATAAAGCGTAAGAGTTTGTTTTTTTGTTTGCTTGTTAGTTTAAATCAAAATCAAACATCATTTATTCAGTAGGATCGTTATGACCACTTTGAAATGTCTTAATAGCTAGGTGATTCTACTCCTGTTCTTTCGCGACCAACACCGTGAAGGATCAGGGCAACAAACACGGTATGGGGCCTAGCTTTCTTTTCGGTGATCATAAACGCGCTAATCTCAGGAACTAGCAGTAGGATTTGAAAAAATGTTCAAATTATTTTTTTGCGATAGCTAAACTCTTGAGGAAGGGTTATAGGCTACTTTTCATCATCATCATCACCATACACCATCACTACAGAGGAAAACGCCGCGAGGGCGCTGCTAATAAATTATAAGGTGGTTTAGTCTTTGTGTCTTTCCTATTTGTACCTATGTTTTTCTCTTAATCTATTTTTGCCCTTGCTTCTTCTCTTGTATTGTTTGTTTTTGTGTGTGCTAAAAAAATTGATATTCTATTCTATTCTAGGATAATGGGATAAGTCCTAACCTGAGTCTAGGAATATAGCTCCAGCGATGGACTCGAAGAGGTCACCCAACGCTTTGGGAACCTCGACATCTTCCGCCTGCTCTAACTCGTCCTCTTGAATTAGGTAATGCTGGAAATTAAATTTTATAAGCTAAATTAATAATAAAAAAAACCGACTTCAATGTTAAAAGCTGAGCAACTTTCTGCACTCTCGAGGTGCATTTCTGTTCATAACTCCGAAGATCCTCGACAGATCCTCACCAAATTTGTGTGGCACCAATCGGAAAGTATACCCTTTCAAACAAAAAAAAATTCCAAATCGGTTCAGGCGTCTTTGAGTAATCAGGGAACATACTTCTATACCTCCTTTTTAAAAGTTCGGTTAAAATATAAGTAAGTACTTACCTACTAAAAAATAATTTAAGGCTGGTTTTAGGCTGGTTTAAGTGTCACGCGTACCGTCAGCGCTGATAGGCGAGTGATCTTTATTACAATGAGATATGGATACTGATTGTTCAGCACTGACGAGTGCAATCAGCGTAACCATTTCTGCTAAAGAATCAGTATCCTTATTTCATTGTAATAAAGATCACTCGCCTATCAGCGCCGACGGTACGCGTGACAGTAAAACCAGCCTAAATAGTTGAAATATTACCTCTTCGCTGATGGAGTGTCCGTTTTCTTCTTGTATTTTGACATATTTCATCAGGACCTCGTTCAAACCGGGCGACATGTGTCGGAAATATCTGTAAAAATACACAAGCATTAAGAAATATTAATACAGTACTTCAAGCTTAGGTTTAAAGACATTTATACCATACCCCCTCGAAAAAGCTTACTTTAGTCCCTGAAAACAGTGAATAAAAAGCTCATTATTCCACTAGTTGAATAATGAGCTTTATTATTCAACTAGTGGAATAATGAGTTACTAGTGAGATATGATTGGTCGACATTTTCTTCGCTCGTAATATTGACCAATCAAATCGCGAGTAGTTATTTACTTCGCGTGTTTTGATTGGTCGAAATTTTTGACAAGGAGTTTAGCATAGATTATAAACTGTTTTGTGTTCTTAGCTGTCATTAGTAAATTGGCGCTATTTTGTACGAACACAAAGATTAGTTTTTGTGACTTAATCGATTGAAAATGCATTCAAGTGATGAAGTAGGAAACTTGCCACCCAACAAATCACGGCTGGTTTACATCAACTAGGTAGGTACTTACTTTCTTTTTCTCGTAGTCATGGTATAAAGTATAGTATGCAACTCTTGAATAAAACGGATTTATATCGAGGGCCATGAATCACTCACGTCGTTCAGGATTCTAACACTTAAATCACTCGCTACGCTCGTGATTCAATCAAGTTAGAATCCTTCACTTGCTCGTGACTCATCTATGGCCCTCGTTTTAAATCCGTCCTTTATTCACTAGTTGCATAATATACTATTATTTTCTCATACAAACATATTTTACAAACATTATTTCGTAATTTTCACACTCTGGGGCTGTCCTTAGGTAGGTAGGCAAATATCACTCGAAACATGTTGTACATACGTGTGGTTTTAGTTTGGCTTTAAATGAGTTTTAGGTTTTCACATTCTTTTGTGTCGTTGGGCAGTGAATTGAAAAACTGGGCCCCCTCACATACTATCGTTTTCAATCCGTAGTTTTTATTAAGCTTTATAATGGACATCGGTTATTTTCGTGTTTTCCGAATATGTCCGACAGCAGTGTATGATTCCACAAAACAGAATGCGACAGAAGTGCACGTCGTTAGCAGCGCACAAAGCACGGACATCAACTCATTTGCTTTTCTTAAAAATCACATTGATATTTATTTGTTTGCGATAAAGTTGAAATGATAAAGTTGAAATTATGAGTAATTTTCATTTCCAAATTACTTTTCGTCAATCGTTTTTGTAATTTTATGCGATTGTTTCCGATGTTTTCTGAAACGCATTCTTTTCTATTTTTACACGCATAAAATCACGCCTCTTTCCCACAGGGGTAGGCAGAGACCACGGACTTCCGCTTGCTACGATCCTGACACACCTCTTTCGCCTCATTCACTCTCATCACATTTTTCATACAAGCTCGCCGGTTTAGGGTACTTTTGTCCTGGCCTTTCTCTAAAACATCACCAATCTGATCCAGGTATGTTCGCCTAGGTTCCCTTTTAGCTGTTCCATCACTCGCCTCATACAATTGTTTGGTTAAATGAATGAATGAATGAAAATTCTTTATTGCACACCTTAGAATAAGCAACATACAATAATAACAGAATAAAGTTACAATGTACAGAAAGCGTCATTAATTGGTATCCCCCTAGTAAAAGGTCGGTTTAAACTTTTACTTTTCATTTTCTCATCCTTGCTTACTTATGGATATCTAATTTCGCTCGAGCACGAGCCGATGCAATAGCGGTTATAATACCTGACTGAAATCCAACGTTGAAATGAAAAGGGTCCGTGTTCAAATTAATAGGGAGATACCGATTGATGACGCTGACTGTACAATGGGCGGCCTTATCGCTACGAAGCGATCTCTACCAGGCAACCTGTGGATGGAGAAGAATCTTAAATAATGGAAGATTAAACGACTTTCATTCATCCTCTCCTTTTCTGTTTTTACTGTAGAATAGTCAAATGTTCTGATTGCTAGAATTGTGCTGGGTGTTATAAATTATTATAATGTATTTACAAATATATACTTAAGTATTCTATCAGTTATCTGGCTCCCATAGTACAAGCTTTGCTTAGTTCAGGGCTAGATGGCGCTGTGTCAAATGTCCAGCAATATTTATTTATTTAATGACTTACTTGTGGAAGCCATGTCTGACGGCTAGGGTCGCAAATATGGTGTTATTGACGAGAGCCGAGCGCAGGTCGGTGAGAGCGCCCGGCGAGTGGCGACGCGGGTCCTCGTACAGATGACGGGTTATTAGGTAGTCTGGAGAAAACATATTGATAATAATAGCCTATGTTCAACCTCAAAGTTCATTCTAAATACTGGTGAAAAAATTTTTGGAATCGGATGAGTAGTTTCGGAGATTCCTAAATACAAAACGCTATGTAACTAGGTGGAACGGACGACTTTTAGCCTCGAAAACGGCTCTAAAGATTTCGATGTTTGTGGTACGGCGGTTTACGGGGGCAAAAAAATCGATCTAGCTAGGTCTCATATCTGGGAAAATTCGTTTTCACGGCATTTTCACGCAAAAAGCAAACCAGTGGTACAATGTAGTTCGTAATTTCACGCAGTTAGTTAAGACTAAAGTGGCTGAGTGGATAGGGTGTCCGCCTTCCAGCCGAAGGCTGCAAGTTCAAATGTCAGCCATTGAGGCTGCGATTTGATTTTTTTTTTATTTTTTTCTCTATCTGCACCCGAGCATAGCTCGGTCGCCCAGATATTTTACCTAATATAGCGTCGCCCAGGAACTCCAATCGTTGGTAACAGTCCGTCAGTGTGTTACTGTGATGTGATGCGTGTGTTAGCGCTTGGAGTAACAGCGATCTGTCCTTGAAGCGATATTGCAGAGTTGTCTCTAAGGCGTCGTAACCTGAAAATTAAAAATTACAACTTTTAAACCATTTTATATAATAAGCAGGGTTCGCCGATATATATCAGCGGATATATATCTTGATATATATCACGATATATATCAATTGATTTTTATCTTGATATATATCAATGGATTTTTTCCTGTCTTCTGAACAAAAAATTTTGGAGATTAATGTTAACCTGGCAACACGTAGCGAAAAACTACAATTCCGAATAATTTAGATTGTTTTTTTAGAAGTTTTTTTTAAGTGTTCATTAAAAAAATATTTTGAAAATTAAAAATCTTATGAAAATTTTCAATTCCGACGGGATCCGAACCCGCAACGATACATAAATGTAAATACCTAAGTGTGGTTTAACACTATAACAAATAAAAAAATATAAAAAATTATTTCTCAAATAAACACTAATTCTTGTGATACCTTTATTAAGTTTTTTAAATAAAAAATGTGGTAATTTGACACTTATTATTATTTTCCAAATTACTTTCACATTTAAAAGTGTTTAATCCCCTTAGAGAATTAAATTCGCTTCTTTTTCTTAGCCTGGATATATATCCGATATATATCGGATAAATATCAAAAAATCGGATTTTTGATATTTATTATAAAAATCGGATTTTTTCGAACCCTGATAATAAGTAAATAAATATAGCTGGACATTTCACACAGCGCCATCTAGCCCCAAACTAAGCAAAGCTTGTACTATGGGAACCAGGGGGTCTAAAGTGGCCACTTTTGATGAAAAATCAGACATCTATGAAACATCTGATGAAACATCAAATGCTTCATAAATGCTTCATCGATGCTGCATAGATGCTTCATATATGAAGCATCTATGAAACATCTATGAAACATCTATGAAGCATTTCACAAAACATCTTTTTTTTTCTTCTTCTTTATTTTGGCTTCACACGGCTTGTGCATTCAGCCAGTGTCAAGTAACTATAAACTTCAAGCACATTCACGAACACTTAACGGTTAATAATCCACCATTATTACACATTAACAATCGAAGAAACACAAGTTTTGGAAAATAAAACAAAAACGAAACATGACTTCTCAAATTCCCGCCAAAAAGCAACCCCCAAAACATATTTTTTGACAGTGCGAGGTTAAATTTATTTTTAGAAAGTAAATAGGTAGGTAAGGTACCTACTTAGTTTTTTTATATTCAACCTATTTACTTTCTAAAAATAAATTTAACCTCGCACATAGATCTGTCAAAAAAGATGTTTTGTGAAATGCTTCATAGATGTTTCATAGATGCTTCATAGATTGATGAAGCATCGATGCTTCATATATGAAGCATATATGAAGCATTTATGAAGCATTTGATGAAAAATCAGATGTTTCATAGATGCATCTATGAAACATCTGATTTTTCATCAAAAGTGGCCACTTCAGACCCCCAGATAACTGATACTTAGATATTTGTAAATACATACTTATAATACTTTATAACAACCAGACACAGAACAAACATCTATGTTCATAACACAAATGTTTGTCCTGGATGGGAATCGAACCCACGACCTACATTATCGCAGAAGGCAGAGCTAAAAAGTAAGTAAGTTCGCCTGGCCAACTCTGGTGACGGAGTTTTTAAGCCGCCTAAGGCCTCCGTCATGGCTTAACGACTTACAAGCCGGGACCGAAAATTTAACGTGAAGTTTCTAACGGAGTTAGACATAATTAGGACTATCCGACAACAACTGTCGGTCGAAAGACCACGGGCAGTGGGCCAAATGGGCCGGCCCGTTGCAGAGGAACCACCTACTCTGCCTTTGGGGCACGATTCCACCATGTTCCCCAAATGTTTATTATTAATGTTGTTAACCAGTCTAGTGCCACTGACCTGAGAGCATCCGTTCCAGTTCTCCTTCAGGATCCTGGATATACCGAAGCAATGGTGATGGTGGGGCCTTTAACTCTCCATACACTATCTACAAACAAACAAACAAAAAACAGTATTTAATTCTATCAGTTATCTGGTTCCCACAGTACAAGCTTTGCTTAGTTTGGGGCTAGATGGCGCTGTGTGAAATGTTCACCGATATTTATAATCAAAAATCCCCGGCGACAATAAAATTCTATAAAATTATCGAACCAGCATAATTTCACGAGAATTGGTTGAGAAATGCGACCTGTAGAGGAGAACATACAGACAAACGTCCGACAGACAGACATCCGGACAAACGAAAGCATTTTTATCCTAGCTGAAGCAGAGACGCTTCGCTCGCTCGGGTCAATAAAGCGGAAAAGTTTGTTTGTTTGAACGCGTTTATCTCAGGAACTACCAGTCCGATTTGAAATAAAACCGGTCAAGTGCGAGTCGAACTCGTACGCCGAGGGTTCCGTACCTAGCCATGGTGCCAATTAAGCTAGTCTGCTTAATTGTATGAGCGCCCATACAACTCGAAGGACAATTTTAATTGGCGTCAACTATGTATGTATGGGAACATCCTTTAATTTTCAACTTTTTTATATTTTTGGAGTTTTTCCTTTATTTGTGCTATAAGACCTTGCTTTTTGCCAAATTTCGTGATTCTAGGTCAACGGGAACTACCATTTAGGTTTTCGACACAAAACCTCTAGGGTACTTCCGGTTGACCTAGAATTGTCAATTTTGGTTACAAGCAGAGTCTTCCAGCACAAGTAAAGGAAAAATTCCGAAAAATAAAAAAAGTTGATAATTAAGGTAAGTTTTGGTACTCACAAGTTTTCACGAAAACCTAAATTTGCCTATATCTTTTTATAGTGTTGACTCAGGACCTTGATTTTTATACTCACAATAGGGACTATAGACCTTAGTATATGGTATAAATTTCAACTTGCTAGCTCTACCCGTTCCTAAGACAATCGATGGTGACACACGGACAGACGGACAGACGGACAGACAGACGGACAGACGGACAGACGGACAAGAAAGTGATCTTATAAGGGTTCCTTTTTTTACCTTTTAAGGTACGGAACCCTAAAAATCTTTCTGCATTTGATGGCTAAACTTTTAAGGAAGGTGATAAGCTACTTTTCATCATCGTCATTACCATATACCATCACTATGGGGGCAACGCCGCGAGGGCGCTGCTAGTATACTAATATCAGCGGACGAGTTTGTTTGTTTGAACGCGCTAATCTCAGGAACTGCCAGTCGGATTTGAAAAATTCTTTCTGCATTTGATAGCTAAACTCTTGAAGATTATAGGCTACTTTTCATCATCATCATCTACACCATCACTGCGGGTTTAATAGTAGGATTCTCACCTGATACCAGTCTCCATGTTCGTCCCGATACGGTCGTCTGGCGCCGGGGGGTCCGAAGTGTCCCGAAGAATCATCATCATCATCATCACACTCCTCGGATCCTGTGCTCGAGGATGAGAATCTACGATGACGTTTCGGAGATTGAGCTTGCGATTTCTGGGGAAAAAATATCTAAGCTATGAAGACTACCAAGCCATGGCTTAATGTTGGTTTAAAGGTATTTATTCTTAAAAGAGAATAATTGTTTTGCCTAAAGTATAAGTACAATTTAAAATAGTAAAACTGGTGGCTAAATTAAAAAATATAAAAACCGCAAGAAGCAATTTTCTGCACTCTCGAGGTGCATTTCTGTTCATAACTCCGAAGATCCTCGACAGATCCTCACCAAATTTTTGTGGCACCAATCGGAAAGTATACCCTTTCAAACAAAATATAACTTTGAAAATCGGAGGCGTCTTCAAGTAATCGGTGAACATACATAAAAAAAGCCATCGAATTGAGAAGGAACCTCCTCCTTTTTTTGAAGTCCGCGCCAGACAGTGACAGAGTTATGCGTTAGAAAGAGAGGATTTGTGTAGGCTTTTGTGGGTGAATATTGCACTAGGCAATAAGCGCTTACGCGAGCTGAATTGAACTTTGTTGTTACGCTACTAGAGTCGCTATTTAAATAAACGTTTTTGCGGCGTCAGGCTTCTGTACCTATTCCATGGCTAAGCTATAGTCTCCCGTCATGGCTTACCGTCAGATCCTCTCGATGCTTCGGTAAAGCTATCCGATGGTGTGGCAGCACACTGATCCCAAGCCACGCCATGAAGAGCAAGGCCCCTCTAGGGCCGCATTCCAACAGATAGGCCCCTATTAAGGCCTCCACGCAATCCGCTATCGACTTATCTAAATCAGATAAAGGTTTATAAAAGACAATAGAAGAATTCGTTTCTAATTATAACTAGCAGCGCCCTCGCGGCTTTGCTCCCCTATTGGTGGTATATGGTGATGATGATGATGAAAAGTAGCCTATAACCTTCCTCAAGAGTTTAGCTATCAAATGCAGAAATAATTTTTCTAATCCGACTGGTACCAATGGTACTTCCTGAGATAAGCGCGTTCAAACAAACAAACAAACTCTTCCGCTTTATTATACTAGTATAGAGGGGCAAGTTTTAATCACCAGGTATGCTGTGTTGAGTGATTAGGTTGTAAGGTATGTAGCATCCGGTGGTCTCCTGTGGTTCTTTCTTGGTCTCCGTCTTCTGACTGTGGAATATTATAATGCAAATTAGAATTGTGTTTAAATATTGAAAATTGTTAAATAAATGTTGAAAATTGACTGCCCTCTTAGCTCAGTAGCTAGTACTACCAACTAGCTCTGCCTTTTGTGCTGTAGGTCGTGGGTTAAATTCCCATCCAGGACAAACATTTTTTGTGATGAGCATAGATGTTTGTTCTGTCTCTGGGTGTTATAAAGTGTAGGTACTAAGTTTGTATTTACAAAAAATATGTAAGTATTCTATCAGTTATCTGGTTCCCATAGTACAAGCTTTGCTTAGTTCTAGCTCCAATACTTATATATTTTTTTATAAATTCATACCTATAATATGTACTTTTATTTTATTTATTTATTTATTTATTTCTTAAACAAAATCCACAGCTCTAAGAAAATTAGTGCACAAAAACTTAAATATATGTATTACTGACAGCCAATAACGGATTTACATTTACTTTATAACAATAAATTGATTTGTTATAAAATCTTACAAGGAATAAGGAATTCTTAGAAATAAATGAAAATAAGGTAAATTAATTAATTAATTTATTAATTTATTTTATAATTATTCATTTATTCCTAAGAAACCCCTATAATATTGACACAATCCCTACAATAACTTATTAACAGCACTCACCTTGTCATGGTGTGGCGAGGGCGGCGCCCTATGGAAGGGCGGCAACCAATTGTCGTGAGGCTCGAACTTAGAGGCGATCATACGCGCGCCCAGCCGCGCCTCGCGACCTAATCTGTAGAGGTTCAGGTTCGATACCTGGGCGGGGAATTATTTAGGTATTTAAAACACAAAAATTGTAAAAATGCATTAATAAAAATGTCAATTGTAAACAATAACAAATGTTTGTTTAATTTTCTAGATATTCGAATTTCAGTGTGAGTGAGACTGTGAGTATGGATGAGTGTGTCAGTGAGTGAGCGAGTGAGTGAATGAATGTGAATTTGAGTGAGTGAGTGTAGGAATGAATGTGAATGTGAGTGAGTGAGCGAGTGTAGGAATGAATGTTAATATGAGTGAGTGAGTGAAGGAATAAATGTGAATGTAAGTGAGTGAGCAAGTGAAGGAATGAATGTGAATGTGAGCGAGTGAGTGTAGGAATGAATGTGAATGTGAGTGAGTGAGCGAGTGAGCGAAGGAATCATGAATGTGAGTGAGCGAGTGAGTGAGTGTAGGAATCAATGTGAATGTGAGTGAGTGAGCGAGTGAGTGAAGGAATGAATGTGAGTGAGTGAGCGAGTGAGTAAAGGAATGAATGTGAATGAGTGAGCGAGTGAGTGAAGGAATGAATATGAATGTGAGTGAGTGAGTATATCTCACCTGCTTACTCCGCATATGACTCAGCTTGCCCTCGTGCACGGTAGGATGTGCGCAGTACAAATACGCTGTTATAGCGAACTTTAGGAAGCTGTCTCCTATAGTTTCGAGTCGTTCTAAGTTGATGCCATCGTTCGCATTTGACATTGTTAATGCCTAAAAATAAACAGTAGTTTAAGGGCTGATTTTTCAATACCTAGATAACTTTTATCTGAGGAAATAAGTATGCGATTTGACAGATATTGTATTGAAAATATGTCATAACGCCATATTTATTCCTCAGATAAAAGTTATTTATCGATTGAAAAATCAGCCCTAAGTAGTATATAGTGCACCACACTTCACGCAAATAAATCATTTCATTTCATTTCATCTCATTTCATTTCATTTCATTTCATTATGGTTTATAAGTAACTGAAGTAGCAGTTTAATATAACACATTTGGCATCTGTCAGTCCTAACAAAATTAATTGTAAAACTGTCTATTTTTGTCTTTATTACAAAAAATATGTGTTTTTAACTTAAAAATGTTAAGCAGTTACCATAATATTGCATTGTCATCGAGAATCTATGGCCTCTATTAATAAACTCGTATTAACTTCTGTCAAAGTTGAGCCACGGATTTAACTATTGCCATCCTTATTTGTCACTGTCTAACAAAAAAGGATGGCAATCCGTGGCGCAACTTTGACAGAAGTTAATACGAGTTTATTAATAGATTCAATTTCAATTTCTTTATTTGTGATACACAGGTGGTTATAAGTATATAGAGGCCTATAAGTGTGCCAAATGTCAGTTCAATCTGACACATACGTACATACATTACATATATACATAGGTACAAACATTGCAAGTTAAATAAAAGCTTGTAAAAAATAAACATACCTGTAAAATTACACTAGGACTAGGTCCTGGATGTCCATCTAAATCCGGCTGGTAATCAAAATCAAACTCCTTTCCATTCTGCCCCTTATTGTCATCAAAATAAGGTTTATATTCACTTTTATAATTCAGAACTTTCTCAACATATTTCTCTTTGGAATCAAAACCAATGTTAGCTATTTTCTCATTAACGTAACCTTTCGCATCTATATCAATATCTTTCATGAAAAAGCAGTTTAATTTAGTAATTTCATCGTTATTTAAGGAACTTTTTAGTTTTTTCAATAAAACTCTTTTATTTTTCTCAATACTATCTATGCTGATTTGATTATTGTCTATTTTTAGTTCTGTTTTGTTCGGGAATATTTCGAAGATTTTCTCTTCGGTGGCGGCCATCTTGGATTGGTCTATATTGTCTTTGGTTTCTGGTAGAAGCTCGCATAGAGGTTTGTCCTTAGTAATTAGTCCGTTGTTGATGATTGTTTGCTTGTGGATTTCGACTGCGCTTCGGAATTTTTCTATGTACTGCAATAAAATATTATCAATCTTAAATAAATTTCATAGTCCGTAGCATATTTATTTACGTTTGTTGGACATAACACAAACTTATTTAAGTGTATAATATTACTAGCCAAGCCATTAAATACGCTTAAGTAGGTATTTATGGCGTACTACTATGGTCTACTGGGTTTTACTAAAATTTATCAGGGTCTATTGCGGTCTACTGGCGTCTACTTGGGTATTCTATATCTACGGGGTCTACTACAGTCTACTACGGTCTACTACAGTCTACTTAGGTCTACTACATTCTACCCATTCATATCTCTTTACCTAAGGATCAGCTTCCCCAGTCTTCAGCAGTTCCACCAGCTCCGCCCTATCCACCTTCTCATCATGAGGGTCTCGTTGCGGCGAGGGTTGCGTCTGCTTAGTCGTCTCCAGATCTACTGTCCCTACTTCATGAGCTTATAACTCTACTAAGGTTTTCTTCAGTCTACGGAGTCTACTAAGGTCTACTGTGGTCTACTGCTGTCTATTAGAATCTACTATAGTCTACTGTAGTCTACAGGGTCTACAAATGTCTACTAGATTATGGTCTACTGTAGTCTACTAGTGTCTACTGTGGTCTACTCCGATTTAGTGTGTTCTACTGCAGTCTATTACGGTCTACTACATACTATAAGTACCTGAGGATCAGCTTCCCCAGTCTTCAGTAACTTCACCAGCTCTGCCCTATCCACCTTCTCATCGTGAGGGTCTTGTTGCAGCGAGGGTTGCGTCTGCTTGGTGGTCTCCAGATCTACTGTCCCTACTACATGAGCTTATAACTCTACTAAGGTTTCCTTCAGTCTACGGGGTCTACTAAGGTCTACTGAGGTGTACTTGATTGGGGTCTACTGTGGTCTACTGCTGTCTATTGGAATCTACTATAGTCTACTGTAGTCTACTGGGTCTATAAAGGTCTACTAGATTATGGTCTACTGTGGTCTACTCCGATCTAGTGTGTTCTACTGCAGTCTATTACAGTCTACTACATTTTACCTGAGGATCAGCTTCCCCAGTCTTCAGTAGTTCCACCAGCTCCGCCCTATCCACCTTCTCATCGTGAGGGTCTCGCTGCGGCGAGGGTTGCGTCTGCTTGGTGGTCTCCAGGTCTACCGCTTCCGCTTCATGAGCTGTTTTGTACTCGATACGGACACCTAATGAAGCTAGAATAAATAGGATAAGTAAAGTAAGGTAGACTTTTTTTCCTCTACACCAGTCAGAAAAGTCAAAAGTCAAAAGTCAAATTCGTTTATTCAATAAGATCACAAGAGTACCACTTTGAAACGTCTTAAGAGCTAGGTGATTCTACTCCTGTTCCTTCGCGACCAAGACCAAGACCCCTGGGGGTCCACCTGGACCACTTTGGGAATCATCCCAAAGTGGTCCAGGTGGACCCCCAGGGGTCCACGGGAGACTCGAAAGGGGTCCACGTTGGTTCTCATTTTCTGACGAGTTTTGGGAATATGGTAGAAATGTAGCAGCAGGGGGTCCACAGAAACCAGTAAAATTTTGAAAGGGGTCCATGAGAAAAAAAGTTTGGGAACCACTGCTCTACACTAACACCTAAATACTGAAAGGCTGCTTATAATCACGACTATTCTCAAGGTGCGATAAACGTATTCTTTCAGATCGCGGGCGGAAGCTAGTTTGCGATGTTCACTTGCTTTAACACTTACCATTAACTGCCTTGCTGCTGCCGAATCCGCTCTCCGCATCGGTATCGGTGTCCATGTCGAAATCCGAATCGTCCGAATCGAAATCACTGAAAACAAACAAAGAAATATAAACTACTAGCTGCTGCCCGCGGCTTCGCTCGCGTGGTACCCGGAAAAAAGTAGCCTATGTTACTCTCCAGCCCTCCATCTCCACACAAAAAATCACGTCAATCCGTCGCTCTGTTTTGACGTGAAAGCAGGACTAATAAACAAAAAAATAAACACACTTTCGCATTTATAATATGGGTGCGGACTAGCAGCGCCTTAGCGGCGTTGCCCCCGTAGTGATGGTATATGGTGATGATGATGATGATGATGAAAAGTAGCCTATAACCTTCCTCAAGAGTTTAGCTATCAAATGCGGATAGAATTTTTCAAATCCGACTTTCACCTCCTTAGGAGTTGATTTTTGAAAATTAGCATTGCCTATGTGTTATTCTACATTCCTAGTTTCAGCAAAATCGGTTCAGTAGTTACGGCGATACTTCCGGACAAAGATACATACAATCTTCTTTCTTTTATAATCGATCGAGCGAGCGAAGCGAGCGAAGATCTTAGTGGCAAGTTAGGCGATTTTGCTTTGTATGTTTGTATGTTTCAGTTTTATGTTCTCGCATAACTCTCGAACCGCTTATCCAATCTGTATGAAACTTGATAGGTCAATAGGTTGTGCTATGGAAATTTGCTGTGGAGCATATGAGCGTAATCGATGAAGGGGTTGTAAAGTTATGGGGTTCCCAAGGGGGAGGGGGAGGGGGAGGGGGAGGGGTAGGGGGAGGGGGAGGGGAAGGGGAAGGGGAGGGGGAGGGGAAGGGGAAGGGGGAGGGAAGGGGACAGGAAGGAGCACATAACGTAGGTATAGGGGTAGTCAGAAACAAGTCCAAATCTAGGCTATCAACGCAACGGTGCGCGAGATCTCAGTTCGGGGCGAACTACTAGTATTAGTAGGATTATTTTTATTTTATTGTCTTATTGAGTGAGCCCTGTTTACTTTTAAATGTTTGGCGAGCCTGAGCCAACGCGAGCGAAGGCAAATTGATGCTAGGCAAGTGGTAGCGTCTAGCTAGATGTTTGGCAAGTCTATGCAAACCAATGCAAATCATGAGCTTGTATTCACTCGGCCAGCTAGGCGAGCAACACCGACTACACCGAGCGATGCCAAGGCGAAGCAAATTTAACTGTCTACATCTACACGTTGGCATTGGCGTTCACTCGGCAAGCTTGGCCCACCGGCCAGTATTCTACTAGATGACAACCGCTTTGGTTTGGTTCGATCTCTTAAATGTCAGCCATTTGGTGAAATAGTAGAATAGCTTTTCAAAAATTTGTTCTGCCAAAGTTCAAAACCTCACCACAACTGAGTCGTTTGTTATTAGAAGTCATGGAAACAGTCGCTTTAGTTGAGGTTTTGGTTGAGGTTGATAAAAAGTTCGGTACGAGAATCGACGCCCAGGCCACCATGTATTACAGCGACTTTACTGATGCATTGAACGGAAAAAAGTCCACCCAATGTGCAAAAAATCCGTAAAATAATAATTTACGTTCACGTTTGGTTAGTAGTTGACGATTAAATGAAAACAAATCGCAAAACGTTTCGATAGCGCGATCTATTTTTTCCTGTGCTGCCATCTATTGAATTCTTACTGATTTAAAATATTTGATTCTGATACAAGCCCTATGGTGCGTTTAAACGACGCGGGATATCACGAGCCTACGCGAGCCGAGCCGTCCGTGGAGGCGCGGCTCGGCTAGAGCCGAGCCGAGCGTAGCTGTTTAAACGGCGCGTGACTCGCCGAGTCACGAGCCGAGCCTGGCTCGGCTCGCGTATTGGCGCGCCGTTTAAACGCCCCACAGAGTCACTCGTCCTTTCCAAATTAAACTAGTGGCTCTGTGAGGATGTAGACCTCGCGAGTCTGTCCTTGCATAGCTTAAATTTAAAACTGAATAAATATTCACAATTATCTCGTTTTGTGATGAGATCCTCATCAGATCCTCACCAATGTTTTATGAGACTAACTCAACCAGTTGTCTGTCGGAGCACTCGGAGCACAGATCTGGTCGAGACACAATTGATTTTCTATTGTGTCTGGAATCCCGGCAGACAGACTAAAGGTTAAAGTTACAACCTTTCAAATAAAAAAGAACCATCGAAATCGGATGTCATAAGGCGGAGATTCCTTTGGCCTTTTTGCCCTTTTTTGGAGGAAGTACCCCTCCAATCAAAAATCCCAGACGACATAAAATTCTATAAAATTATCGAACACACAAAATTTCACGAGAATTGGTTGAGAAATGCGACTTATAGAGGAGAACATACAGACAGACGTCCGACAGACAGACATCCGGACAAACGAAAGCAATTTTGTCCAAGCAGAGACGTTTCAATAACTCACCTAGACATATAGGACCAGTCGCTATCCGCCATTGTGTACGCTTTCGTGTTGAACTCTGGTTCTATAGATATATAACTTACCTAGACATATATGAGCAGTCACTATCGGCCATTGTGTACGCTTTCGTGTTGAACTCTGGTTTCTATAGATATATAACTTACCTAGACATATAGGACCAGTCGCTATCCGCCATTGTGTACGCTTTCGTGTTGAACTCTGGTTTCTATAGATATATAACTCACCTAGACATATAGGAACAGTCACTATCCGCCATTGTGTACGCTTTCGTGTTGAACTCTGGTTTCGGCTTCTGTACCGGATCACACCAATTCACACCGCCTGGATCAACAAAACATATTCATCATTCAATATAAATTCCTCTCACTTATAAAAATATAGATATATTTAGAGCTAAAATAAAAATAGTTTAAGGCGTGAAAAATAATTAAATTTTAAAAGCACGTTGCGCTTTACCAGCGCCTTTTGTTATTGCAAGAACCGTGTTGGTTAGTCCTCGACTTTCAATCATCTTCGTCATCACGTCGTGGGTTCGAATCCTGGCCGTGCATCAATGGATTTCTTGTCACGAGCGTTCTTGTCTAAATGGTGAAGGAAAAACATCGTGAGGAAATCGGCTTAGTCAGCCCCACACGTATTGAGCATGTCTTTCCTGTGGATATGGCCGGTTAAGCTGAGAGGATGGTGTAGGTGCTACAAGCCTAGTCCATCACAATAATGTCCCAGGCATTACCATAAATCTACATACTTCGCAAACTGGATAACGCACGAAGATTTGAAATCAATATATCATTCATACAAACTTACGCTGTAATTCCTATGTCTTAAGTTTTATTTTTCTGTGTCTCAACTCAGAGTAGAAAACCGTACCACTTGAGAGACTCGAAAGTAGTAGTTTGTCCTTGTCTAGCAAGTTAGTAGTGGTATAGGGTTTGATATAGGTAGTTGTATAGGTTGTCTAGCAAGTTAGTGTGTTAGAAAGAGATGAGTTACTACTCTGGTGCCTCTCACCGGGCACGTTTTTGCGCAAGTCAATACAGTGTCCCGTTAAGTGTAGGCAAAGCCTACTGACACTGTAATCATCTGGTAAAGTAAAGATGTAAAGGCCTAAGTTTACCAAAACAACAACAATAGGTTACTAGTACAATAATGGCTTGAGGATGCTGTTGAAGCTGCCTCGTTTTTGTAGCGCATCAGGAAGGCGCGCAGAATCCTGTGTAGGTGGATTCCACGCTATTATGCGAAAGCGAGTTGCCTTCTTGATGCGCGAAATAGCTCCAATAGCCTCCTCAATACCATACTAGACAGGTTTGACTGTCCCATCGCGATGGGACAGTCAAACCAAAGTAGGTATTTTCAAAAATTCACATCTCTGAAACTAAACTTAACTGAAACACGGGAGTTCTACTCTAACGTTTTAAATCGTTAATACTAACGAATTCTGCAATAAAAAGACCATGTCCGAAAATCACGTCAAATCCCACACTGTGCATCGTACGCAAACGGAATGCCATACATATTATTCTTCCAGAACCGCTGTTTAATGTACGGTACGGTTTTGAATTGTGTTGTGTCTAGAGTAGAATTTTATTTTGTGTTGGCTCTTTTTAAAATGTTGTGTGGACCTGAAATAAATGAATTATCATGTTTACCATTAGCCGAGGTGCAGAATGTGAGGTTGGGAGGCAAGGGTTCGCTCCACTCGTCGTATATATCGTCCACCTCATCGGGGATCGACGACGCCATGTCGTTGCTCCAAGTACCGATTTCAAAGCCCTGAGAAACACAAGATTAAAAGACCGGCGACTGAGGAATGTCCATACAAAAAAAAAACCGGTCAAGTGCGAGTCGAACTCGTACGCCGAGGGTTCCGTGCCTAGCCATGGTGCCAATTAAGCTAGTCCGCTTAATTGTATGAGCGCCCATACAACTCGGAGGACAATTTTAATTGGCGTCAACTATGTAAGTATGTATGGGAACACCCTTTAATTTTCAACTTTTTTAACTTTTTGGAATTTTTCCTTTATTTGTGCTATAAGACCTTGCTTTTTGCCAAATTTCGTTATTCTAGGTCAACGGGAACTACCATTTAGGTTTTCGACCCAAAACCTCTAGGGTACTTCCGGTTGACCTAGAATTGTCAATTTTGGTTACAAGCAAGGTCTTCCAGCACAAGTAAAGGAAAAATTCCGAAAAATAAAAAAAGTTGATACTTAAGGTAAGTTTTGGTACTCACAAGTTTTCACGAAAACCTAAATTTGCCTATATCTTTTTATAGTGTTGACTCAGGACCTTGATTTTTATACTCACAGTAGGGACTATAGACCTTAGTATATGGTATAAATTTCAACTTGCTAGCTCTACCCGTTCCTGAGATAATCGATGGTGACACACGGACAGACGGACAGACAGACGGACAGACGGACAGACGGACAGACGGACAGACGGACAGACGGACAGACGGACAGACGGACAGACGGACAAGAAAGTGATCTTATAAGGGTTCCTTTTTTTACCTTTTAAGGTACGGAACCCTAATAACACCAAAACCATTTAAAATTAAGGCATTTTTTTATCACTTTAAGTTATTGATGACCGAGCTCTGCTCGGATGAAAGTAGAAAAAATGATTTTTCCAGATAAGAGACCTTAAATAATTTACTTTTAAATAATTTACTTTAAATAATTTACTTTATCAGGTAAATAAATATTTTGGTCATTCTTGGTTTAATCTCGGAATAACACTTAAGCGTACCACACACACAGCAGATAATATATCTTTTGAAATTTTTTGAAATATAAATCTTTGACAGATCGCACCAAATATATTTTGTAATTTATATTCGCTTTATATCTCTATAACTCAATAAAATTTGTATGGGCGCGATCTCAAGATCTTATATTTCATAAGAAAATTATATTATCTGCTGTGTGTGTGATGGGCTTTATACTTTACATATAATAAATAGTTTTGAGTACACACCGATTCAGCATCGTCTTGGTTCAATTTCTCGTGTTCTTCTTGCAGTATCTCATTGATGCTCTTCTCTTTGTTTTCAGGATCTTCTACGCCGTTCTCTTCTTCTGGTTCAACTTCTATAGACCTAAATTAATAATACATTAATATTCAGTAATAGTAAAGTAAAATTAGTGTAATAGTAAAGTAAAATTAGTAATATTTAATTAAGTAAGCATGTTTTGTAATTTTAAGTAAGAGATATAAGGCTTTTTTATTTATTTTATTTATTCAGTAAGAATCGTAATTAAATCAAAAGTTTGAAATACCCCAGACATATTTCTTCAACTAGAAAAGAGCTGGATCTTCAAACGGCTGAACAGATTTTCATTAAACATCAAAACTGGTTCAGTTTGGGCGTGAAAACAACAGAGTTTCTTCCGCCATTAAGTACGAGCTAGTGGCCAACTCTGGTGACGGAGTTTTTAGGCCGCCCCGAGGCCTCCGTCTTGGCTTAACGGCAGGGACCGACAATTTAACGTGCCCTCCAAAGCACGGAAGCGCTCAGCTCGTAATGCTACTTACGGTCACCCATCCAAACTATGACCGCGCACAACGTTGCTTAACTTCAACGATCAATCAAGAACGTCAAAGCAAGCTACACCACGAGCGCTTAGCATTTTATAATATTACTAGTATTGATTTTGATTGGAAAATTTCGGCTAAAGAACTAATAACCTTGTTTCTGTAACCGTCTCCTCTTTTTCAAACTCTTCATCTTTCTTCTTATCCGACTTCTCTGCGTCTGCGTTCAGTACCTAGAAATATAATAAATACATTCTTATAGAGTGAATAAAATTCTAATCCAAATTGCTTATATACAAACATAGCTTTTATAAAACAGAACTATTTCAAATCATAACAGCTAATAATTACATTAATTAGTTAGTGAGTGAGTTAGTGAGTTACTATTTAATTTTAAAATAAAGACAGGACGTTGTTTGACCAGGTGTTCAACTTTAAACATCTTTCATAAGAAAGGCCCTCCGACTTTAAAGTCTGAAACATTGTCTGAAATTGTATTATTACAGAATTACCTATTAAATCAATTTTACTTTCAGAAAAAAGATTACTAATAAAAATTTGAGTGAGTTGGTGAGTGAGTGAGTTATTGAATAAGTTAGTGAGTGAGCAAGAGGATTGAGTGAGTGAGTGAGGGACTGAGTGAGTTAGTTAGTGAGTGAGTGAATGACTGAGTGAATGAATTATTGGGCCTTACCTCAGCCAAACACCATCCGAAGTCCAACGCCGGCCATTGAAAGCCCGGCATAGTTGTGTCATCTATCTTCGGGACGCCCAATCCTACGTCAATGGCGACAGCGCGACGAATCTCATCCGCTATTAGTAGGGCATTAATTCTGAAAATACATAACATGATTTAACATTGGCTAAGTAACTCACACTGATTCAATTAGATTGATGATAAAAAGATTGATTTTGATGGTGCCTCATATAGATTGATGAGGATTGACAACCACTCACTTGATGATTGATGCTTGAAACAGATTGATGATTATCCTTTTTGATTGACACAGAATTTTAAGATTGATGATGATGATGTCTCCTGTAGATTGTCGATGGCTCATGTTCATTAGAGCTTATTGATTACCACTCACATTAATATATGACTATCGGTACAGCCTCATAAAGATTGATGATGAAACATATTGATTGATGAAGATTGACGATTACTCACACTGATTGATCCAGATTGATGATGTTTTAGATTGATTGTTGGTGTTTCACATAGATTGATAGTGCATCACATAGATTGATGATGACTCATATTGACAACCACTCACCTATACAACACACAAGGTAGAGCCACGGTAGCGAACCAGAGCGGCGCCGCGAAGGGGTGCACAGTACACAACTCCGGCACTAGGATCTGCTTCTGATCTAGTCTATCTCGCTTCGCTCGGCGGGTTCGCTCGGAGGAGACGGGGAGGGCTACACCTTTACGGTTTACGTATCTGTGGAAGAATAATTATTGAAACTAACTAGTATCTGCCCGCGGCTTCGCTCGCTTGGTACGGTTTCGCGCAGGTTGCGGGTTCGATTCGCGCCGTGAGACAAATGTTTGAATGATTTGAAAATATTTGTCTCGGGTCTGGGTGTTTTATATGTACAATAAGTATGTATTTACAAAAAAAGTATAGAATAGAATAGAATCATTTATTGTCAAGGAGGTTACTCATTATATAAAGTAGTATATCAGTGATGTGGTTCCCATAACACAAGCTCTGCTTAGCTTGGGGCTAGATGATAGTGTGTGAAATGTCCAGCATTATCTATACTAATATTATAAAGAGGTAAAGTTTGTTTGTATATAGGAGGAAATCTCCGAAACTACTCATCCGATTTCAAAAATTCTTTCACCTGTATTTAGAATGAACTTTCAGGGTGAACATAGGCTATGTGTTATGTAGGTACCTCGCGGGCAACGCCGCGGGCTGAAGCTAGTTTATTTATAGCTTACCTAGGCGTCAGTAGATTCAGTCTAGCGCTGGTGTGGTCGACATCCAAGAGTGGTTGATTCGGCTGCGTTAACTCCACCTATAGTCGGATTTTTAATTCAATATAGTAAATTCTAAATCATCTTCAATAGATGTCCACAGGCCAATGATGATGATAGTAAATTCAAATTCATTTATTCAGAACAGACAAGTAGGAACATAGCTTACAGAAGTACGATGAAACTGCAAAAGTTAATAACTGTGTAGCAGCTTCAACGCCCATATCCTTAACACAAACGGTTCTGATTGTAGCTGACATATCGAAAGTTGCCGCTTTTGTATGAAATAAAATAGTGTTGTGTTTTAATTTATTAATTACTAGCTGCTGCCCGCGGCTTCGCTCGCGTGGTAACCGGATAAAAAGTAGCTGTGTCTGTGGATGTATGTTTGTTCCTCTATAACTCGACAACCACAGAACCGATTTGGCTGAAATTCAAAATATAGATAGATAATGACCGGGAATGGGACATAGGCTACTTTTTATCTGGGTACCACGCGAGCGAAGCCGCGGTCTGAAGCAAGTTATTAATATTTAAGAATTTAAGAACGTACCTTGTATTTAGATTGGTAGTAGCTTCTAAAGGTGTCGTGTGTGGGCGATGGGAAGGCTGAGTCGGGGGTCAAGTGGTGACATATTTCTGCTACTAAGAAGAACTGAAATACACAAAATATAAGTAAATTCGTATGAGCAAGTGGCCAACTCTGGTGACGGAGTTTTTAGGCCGACTAATGGCCTCCGTCATGGCTTAACGACTTAAAAGCGACGACAATTTAACGTGCCCTCCGAAGCACGGAAGCGCTCAGCTCGTAATACCACTTGCGGTCAAACAAATAGTGACCGCGCACAACGCTGCTTAACTTCAACGATCAATCAAGAACGTCTAAGCTACGCCACGAGCGTTTCAAAAATAGCATGTATAAAGTTATAATATCTAGGCGACCGAGCTCTGCTCGGGTTGAAATAGAGAAAAATATGGGGGCACGTGCAAACAAGTACAACAAGTCTAAGTGCAAGTGTCCAAGTCGAGCACGGCCGTACCATCCTTTTCTCGAAGCCATTCGGCCATTTTCGACCTTTTCATTCGGCCATTTACCCGAAAAAAGAACAAAAACAACGTAATACCCAGCTAAGAAATATTGACAAAGTCTAAATGCGGTCTAATTATTCCAAGATAAAAAGCCACGACGGAGGCCTTAATGCGGCCTAAACCCCCCAAAACTAGCTCACCTGCGGTTGATCTTGGTTTCTGTACCACGGCGTCACAACGGCCTCTTTGTACCGTTCGGCGTCAAATACGAACACCTCGCCTTCCCTTAGAAGGGGATTCTTCAACGGGACACTGTCAGCAACAACGTAAGGAAGCCGTTATTACTAAGGTAAGTATTTTAATAATACAAGAGGCTAAATAACATTTAAAAAACCGACTTCAATGTTGTAATCTGAGCAGTTTTCTGCACTCTCGAGGTGCATTTCTGTTCATAACTCCGAAGATCCTCGACAGATCCTCACCAAATTTTTGTTGCATCATTTGGAAAGTATACCCTTTCGAACAAAATAAGAATTTTTCATATCGGTTGAGGCGTCTTCGAGTAATCAATGAATAAAAAAAAGCACAAAAAAAAATATTGTGACGAATTGCGAACCTTGTTTTTTGAAGTCGGTTGAGGAAAGAAGCCTTTATTACTAAGGTATTTTAGTTATTTAATAACAAATAAGTTAAAAAAAAAATATTCTCAGATAACAAGCTTAAGAAATCTATACCTGTCTCCCTCACTCGTGGAGCGTGGGAAGAGTGAAGCATCAGTCAACTTCTGTTGTTCTGTATGGTTGTATATCTGTTCTAGGAACGCCCAGTCGATGTCTATCTTCTGTGATCCATTCGGTCTAGTCGCTGAAAGATAATCATTTTTTAAACTACTATCTATACTTCTATACTAATTATATATAGCGGAAGAGTTTGTTTGAACGCGCTAATCTCAGGAACTACCAGTCGGATTTGAAAAATTATTTCTGCATTTAATAGATAAACTCTTGAGGAAGTTTATAGGCTACTTTTCATCATCATGTTCCTAGTTAAAATATTCTTATTTTGAAAGCAAAAATCTTTTACGCTCCCAGAAAACACTTTAGATAAGAATTCCGATAGATAGGAATACTAGAAACACAAAATAATTAAATTCATCACACACATGAAATTGATTGATTGAATCAAACTTTTTAGCACAACACTATTTTATTTTATACAAAAGCGGCAACATTCGATATGTCAGTTTACTATATTGAATTAAAAATTTTGTACACTTACTTTTGATAGTAGGCACGATGTAGTAATCATTCCTCGTAGATCTATCATTCTCCAATGTCATACCGCGGCGCCTCACTCGCAGGACCTCCGTGAAAACAAACTGCATGAATCTGGAATAACAGACAATAACTTTTTAATTTTTATAGGTTTACATTGAAAATGAAGTCTTTTGCGATTCTGACGGGATTCGAACCCGCATTAATCCAAGCGAAAAGTAAAAAGAAAGCTAAAATGTAAGTAAGTAAAAAGTAAACTAAATACCACTAACTTTCCCTCATTTACTACTGAATGAATCGTAGCCACATATTTTCAAGATCAGAAAATTATTTTAATTTTTATCAGTTTCCTTTTTTCATTTCACCAAAGCCAAATTATTAAAGTTCATATAAAAAACACAAAAATCGCAACATCCTCTCCCGGATTTGAACCATGCACCTTTGAATACAAAGCAGAGTCTATTCCAACTAGACCAACCATCCTTATCTCAACCTCACGAAAGTATGTTACCGTTTGACGAGCCGTCCCCTCCTTGGTGACATCCTGACATCAGCGTCGGGCACATGTTTGACAGACACGCGCACCTCGCCAGAACGTGTGTACACGGGGAAAGCAGGGATTTGCAACCTGTTAAGAAATTTCAGTTCTACATAAAGCGAATATTATTTTTTTAAAACATAAACAGGGACCACATTATTTCATTGTGTTGAGTGTTGAGTTACTACTCACCTTGTGCCCCTTGTGGGCTGAGCACTTGAGTCGTTACTATTATTGTATTGAATCGCTACTCACCTTATGGGCTGAGCACTTAAGTAGCTACCATTGCAGTCGCTACTCACCTTGTGGGCTGAACACTTGAGTAGCTACTATCGTGTTGAGTCGCTACTCACCTTGTGGGCTGAACACTTGAGTAGCTACTATCGTGTTGAGTCGGTACTCACCTTGTGGGCTGAACACTTGAGTAGCTACTATCTTGTTGAGTCGCTACTCACCTTGTGGGCTGAACACTTGAGTAGCTACTATCTTGTTGAGTCGCTACTCACCTTGTGGGCTGAACACTTGAGTAGCTACTATCTTGTTGAGTCGCTACTCACCTTGTGGGCTGAACACTTGAGTAGCTACTATCTTGTTGAGTCGCTACTCACCTTGTGGGCTGAACACTTGAGTAGCTACTATCTTGTTGAGTCGCTACTCACCTTGTGGGCTGAGCGCGCGCCATGAGTACGGCCAGTGCTTGAGTAGCGTGTTGCGGTGAGTGCAGGCGACGGCCGCGAGTGTTGTATCTCTCTGGTAGAGCGCACCATAGAGACGATACTATGGCGTAGAGCATGTTGCGTCTGCCTCCTGGTTATAAAGATATATAAAAACAGGTGTTACAAGTGGCTAAATTAAAAAAAACCGACTTCAATGTTATAAGCTGAGCAATTTTCTGCACTCTCGAGTTGCATTTCTGTTCTTAACTCCGAAGATCCTCGACAGATCCTCACCAAATTATGGCACCAATCGGAAAATATACCCTTTCAAACAAAAAATCACAGATTTCGTGCCTCACAAGACTATCGAGCACATTGGAAATGAATCTACGGAATTCGAAAACATATTTCAAAAAGGTTAGGCTACAGGGCAAACCCTTAACCCGATCGTCTTTGTTTTAGGCTCAAATTGTAGCTGACTAAATTGTCCAGAGGAGTTTTTCTCTAATTTTTGATATCATTCTTCGTTTCCAAAATATCGAGCGCCAAATACAAAAATGCGGAAAAATTGTTTTTTTTTTTTTCACTATTTCGGCCATAACATTTTTTGTTTTTGACTTTCTCTAATAATTTTTTTTACACCTTACAGCTCTCGTGAATGTGCGTCTTTTTGAATTTCATATCTTCACAACTCTTCGAGATATAAGGGGATCGCACTTTTTCGTGAAATCGGAGCCTACACTGGAGTGAACGAAAATACATTTCCAAATGTAAAAAGAGTTTTCTAAATCGGTCTGAATGAAATCTGTTAATAAAAGCTAATATAAAAAGCTTGCACTATCAAAATCTTACCTGTATCAGTATCTGTTTTATCCTTCTCTCCGTTCCTATCTCCCTTGATGGTCGACCCCCCGCCTGGTCCTTTCTTGGTCTCCTCTAGCTCTGTATCACTCGTGTCTATCACTGGTTGGCAATCGGTGAATGCCCATGCTGTCTAAAATAAATTAACATGACTCATAATGTCCACAATCCTAGCCTACTAATCCTTCCTACCAATATTATAAACCAGCTTCCGCCTGCGGCTTCGCTCGCGTGGTACCCGGATAAAAAGTAGCCTATGTTCTATTCCCAGTCAATATCTATCCATATTTTAAATTTCAGCCAAATCAGTTCAGTGGTTGTCGAGTTATAGAGGAACAAACATACATCCAAACTTTCGCATAATTTAATTTATTAGCAAAAGTGTCACGTTCCGGCTGAGCCGAGCGTGCAAGTGAGAGCGTGGAACAAGCTATAGTGAGGCACGATCGTTCATCAATGTTTTCTTATGACGTTAACACGTAAAATTATCGTCCGTAAACCGACTTTACTGGAAACCAGGTTTTTTTTTATAAAATACTCACCCGTTTATAATAATACTGCCTACGTTTAGTAGTCCCGGGGCGGGCGGAGTCGTTTTCGGTCAAGAGTGTGTCTGGCACCGGATGTGCGTTGTCTAGCTCCATCGCTTTGAAATTTTCTTTACCTGTGAAATTGTAATAAATAATTGAATAATCACACTAATTTTATAAATACAAACGTTTGGATGGATGGATGGATATTTGGAAGTATGTTTATTCCTCTTTAGCTCGACCACCACCGAACCGATTTGGCTGAAATTTAGAATATAGATAGATAATGACCGGGAATAGGACATAGGCGAAAAATGCACGGTTCCCGTGGAATATACAAAATAGTAGTCCACCAGCGTCAGCTAGTAACTTATAAGTGCTCTTATTATGTACTAATATGGACCTTATGTGTACTACGAAACAATGTATTTACTTAATTTTTTGTCCCTTTAGGCGGCACGCTAACTGGTAGTCCATATCTATACCTATGGACTTTATACATATATTATATCTACATAATATACATATCTATACCTATGGACCTACCATGCCTTCTGATTTGTTTTTTCTATTGATTCCATTTCGATACATGAACAAATTACAATATATTACATCATTGATTAAATAAATACATACCTATAGGCATCAGCTGATGATCCAATTCTCCGGATTTGTGCAGTATCCGGCACGCTTGCAGTGCGACAATGCGGCGCGACAAAACTCGAGTCGGCATCGGATGTCCCTGGGATAAACAATATTGTATGAGCTTGTATAATTAAACGATAAAACATCACACTATCACACTAATATTATTAATGCGAAAGTTTGGATGGATAGATGTATGTTTGTTCCTCTATAACTCGACAACCACTGAACCGATTTGGCTTAAATTTGAAATATAGATAGATAATGACTGGGAATAGGACATAGGCTACTTTTTATCCGGGTACGACGCGAGCGAAGCCGCGGGCTGAAGCTAGTTGAACTATGCCGTCTCTTTTCATAGACAGAGTGACAAGAACGGCATATATTGCAACTAGCTTCCGAATAAAAAGTAGCCTATGTCCTATTTCCGGTCATTATCTATCTATATTCTAATTTCAGCCAAATTGGTTCAGTGGTTGTCGAGTTATAGAGGAACAAACATACATCCAAAAGGGTACGAACATTTTTGTATGGAGCCTGGCATACCTACTGTCGGCCATTTTGAAAAAACCTCGATCTTGCAGCAGGTGATGAAACATGTGTCAATCGATAGGGGAAGTGATTACAAACAAAATATATTCAGTAATAAAATCTCGTATCTTTATACTTTCCGAGATATCTGAGTTTGAAAATTATTTTAAACTATTTTATCCCCAGTCACAGTAGACATATTCAAATACCTACCGGTTATTGTTGGCAGCATAATTAGCATTTTCAAGTTTTAATTTTCACATTTTCAAACTCAAATATCTCGGAAAGTATAAAGATTACGAGATTTTATTACTGAATATATTTTGTTTGTAATCACTTCCCCTATCGATTGACACATGTTTCATCACCTGCTGCAAGATCGAGGTTTTTTCAAAATGGCGGAAGAGTAAGTATGCCAAAATGTTCGTTGTTCTTTCGTATTTCTAATATTAGTGTGATTCCTATTGCGATTCTGCTAGCCCCGGCCTTTTTAGCCCCTCTACTTACCACAATGTTATATTTGACGGGACAGTTGAGAGGTAGCCGCAGAGTGCATATGTACGAGTCGAGTGTGTCGCCCGGGATTCGAACCCGCTCTATCCACCATTGTGGCGCTAAGCGCGTGAACGTATCCGATGGTAGCTTTGCGCAGTATCTGTGAAACAACATTATTAATTATTAAATTGTTCAGTTACTAATATACTCCTCAAAACAAAATATGGCCCACTTAGAAAAACATGACTTTAAAATAGTAATGAAAATTGAATGTAGGTACAATTTATTTCAATTTTGATTTTAGGAATATGTTTACCACTGAACTAAGGAATTTAGAAATATATTATTAGATAAAAATATAAGACACGTTCAGAAAATATGTGTTGTGGAAAATATCGAAATATTTCAAGTGGGCCCTATTTTGTTTTGAGGAGTATATATTTTGTGTTTTTTATTAATTAGATAGTAACATTTATTTTGACGTGTTAACGTCTTATAAATCGATGAACACCGGCTGCATGCACGAAAAAGTGTCACGTTCCGCGAGCGGAACACACACACACACATAGCACTATCGGTGTTAAACCTATATTTGATTGTGAACCCATAGTCTTAGTAAGATAGTTGGATGAGTAGTTAGACAAATCTAGATGGCGCTATTTGTACGGTGTACAAAGTGCGGGTTCGAATCCCGTCGGAATTGAAATTTTGATAAGACCTTTCCAATAATTCGCTAATACTAATTTTTACAATTTTTTTTTAAACACTCACCTATTTATAAGTGCGATCGCCGAATTCAAATCTACACTAGCTATCTCTTCGTTAGAACAAATACAATTATCACTTCCAATTTTGGTAACATTATCACTGTCGTTTTCGTCACTGATAGTTCGACGCGTAGCTGCATCGATTTTGATGCGATTCCTGCAGACACAGTTGTCGTGGGGTGAGTAGGGTTTGATGATTGGGTTGAAGGAGTCGGCGTGTGACTCCTCATCGGATGGCGGCTCGTCTTGGATGCCGCAGCCGCATTTACGGGTTATAATCTGGGGAAATTATACATAGTTTAGAAATCTATACTCTATCTATACTTGTAGTCTATACTTCTCACTTCTATACTTAATTATGTAAAGCGGAAGAGTTTGTTTGTTTGTTTGTTTGTTTGTGTGAACGCGCTAATCTCAGGAACTACCAGTCCGATTTGAAAAATTATTTCTTCATGTGATAGCTAAACTCTTGAGGCAGGCTACTTTTCATCATCATCATCATCACTACATACCATCACTACGGGAGCAACGGCGCGAGGGCGCTGCTAGTCTAGTTATATAGTGTTGTCTCTCTCTCACTGAACCGTAAGCCGCTGCATTTTCCGCTGTAGTGTGTAATACCTGGTCCAGTTGCTTGTAGACAGCTAGCCGCTGCAGCGTTAGCGGCGTGTGTCCACTAGAAGCGAGCAGACCGGCCCCGCTTCGCACGGCGCGGGCGCGACTTCGACATAACACGTACGAACGATACCTACGGACAAAGATTATTATTTAACACGTTCAACGTACAGTGCCCCATATATGGGTCACTATGAACTGGCTCTACACGTCCGTGTCCCACAAATGGGCCACTACGGAACGTACCCTTAGTGCGTACCTGGTCGTTCCGTAGTGACCCATATGTGGGACACGGACGTGTAGAGCCAGTTCATAGTGACCCATATATGGGGCACTGGACGTTGAACATGTAAAACCGAAAAAAGGAGGAGATTAGACTGGCCTATTAGCTCAGTTGGTAGTAGCTCTGCCTTCTGCGTCGTCGTGGGTTCGATTCCCACCCAGGACAAACATTTGTGTGATGAACCTAGATGTTTGTTCTGTGTCTGGGTGTTACAAAGTATAGTAAGTATGTATTTACAAATATATAAGTATTCTATCAGTTATCTGGTTCCCATAGTACAAGCTTCGCTTAGTTTGGGGCTGGATGGCGCTGTGTAAAATTTTCAGCAATATTTATTATTTATTTATTTATTTATTCTGAATTCATGACTATTTAGATTTATGCGGATGGATCACCGAAAAGAAAGCTAGGCCCGTGTTTGTTGCCCTGATTCTTCACAGTGTCGGTCGCGAAAGAACAGAAGTAGAATCACCTAGCTCTTAAGACGTTTCAATTTTTGTGCCATTTTTGTGGCACCAATCGGAAAGCATACCGTTTCAAACAAAAAGAATGTTCCTAATCAGTACAGGCGTCTTCGAGCACTCGGGACAAATACATAATAATAATGTATTCTCTCTCTATTCGTAAAAAAAACGACGAATAGAGATGAGAATCACCTTTTCCACATAAAATCATACTTATGTTATGACAAACATATATACATACATACATAGACCGATGACCGATAAACACATTACCCTTCCGTTGCGTCGCCCGGTCAGGTAAAAAGATTACGACGAATAAAGGTGAAAATCACCTTTTTTTTTTAGTTAGTCAGAGAATCACACGTGAAACGCTTATTAAAAGCTCTGCGTGTTTAAAAATAATATAAGTTCTCCTTCGTGTCTTTTCGAGACAGAAGAGTTAAGACAAAGTGATTATGATGACTGTGCAATACGAATTTTCTAAATATAGTTTCGAAATCCAAAACGCAACGATAGCGCGTTCTAATATTTCTTGTGGCGCCATCTAGTTTTATACTACCTGCACTAATATTATAGAGTTGAACTTTAACCGACTTCATTATATGAGGAGGTTCTATAGTACATACAGCCGAACATTCGACTGTATGTTTTAATAAAACGTTTTTATTAAGTCACTTGTTTGTCTGTCTGTCTGTTTGTTGTTTCCGGGTTTTCGATTAACTATCCGTTTGAAGCTTTCAGGGTAGCTCACAACTCGATGACAATGCGTTTTAAAAAAATGTTTTTAGATTGTTTTTTTAATCTACATTACAGTACTTCCAGATAAATAATAGCTATCGGAAAACTTCGAAAAAGAAGTAATTTGGAAATGAAAATCCGTAAGTACCCATATTTTAAACTAGCTGACGCCCACGGCTTCGCCCGCGTGGACTACTTTTTTGTTTATCCCACGGGAACTGTGCATTTTTTCGGGATAAAAAGTAGCCTATGTCCTATTCCCGGTCATTATCTATCTATGTTTCAAATTTCAGCCAAATCGGTTCAGTGGTTGTTGAGTTATAGAGGAACAAACATACATCCAAACATACAAACATCCAAACATCCAAACATCCAAACATCCAAACATCTAAACATCCAAACATCCAAACTTTCGCATTTATAATATTAGTGTGATGTGATAGTGTGATGTGAAAGTGTGTTTATTTGTTTGTTTATTTGTCCTGCTTTCACGTCAAAACAGAGCGACGGATTGACGTGATTTTTTGTTTGGAGATAGTTGGAGGGCTGGAGAGTAACATAGGCTAGTTTTTATCCGGGTACCACGCGAGCGAAGCCGCGGGCGCTAGCTAGTAATAACATAAAGTGATTAAAATATGCTCTTTGAAATGATTTTGGTATTACATTTTTATGGACATTCCGTCTGTCGCCGGCACCTTAAGCTATGACGGAGCCTTAGGCGCGGGACATACAGAAAAGACGTAAGACGAAGACGCGTCGCAGACATATGTCTCTTCCGCGTCCCTTTCATAGAAAATGTATAGAAGCGTCGCGCCGCAAAACATACAGAAGAGACGGGATGCCGTCACATTTTGTATGAAAGGGACGCGGAAGAGACAAATGTCTGCGCCCTGTCTCTTCTATCTGGCCTAAAAACTATCATCAGTGGCCCATGGTCGCCCAGATACTAAAGTTAAATGTACTTACGAGGGTGGTACATCCCATCTGAGAACTAGGTTGCATCGCGGCAGGTCAATGCCCTCCTCCAACGCAGACGTCGTCAATAGCAGGTTGCATTCGTGCATTCGGAATCTGAGAAAAAAAAAAACAATTAAAAAAAACCGACTTCAATGTTATAATAAACATCAATTTTCTGCACTCTCGAGGTGCATTTCTGTTCATAACTCGACAGATCCTCACCATATTTTTGTGGCATCAATCGGAAAGAATACCCTTTCAAACAAAAATAAGATTATCAAAATCTTTCTATAATTGACAGAGATTTCGGTAAACTCACCGTGCGACCGAATTTGAGCTGGCGAGGGGCTGACTTGAGCTAGGGACGCGCCACGCGCGCAAACACATAGACGAGACCGAGACCACAGTGTACAGTAATTATTCATACTGTGACAACCTTACTTCAGCGCGTGTACAAAAATGACATTGTATAGTGTCTGTGTAAATAGGTAGTTAGACGCCGCGCATGCATAGAAATTTCGTCGAGTGTCCAGGGTGTGCTTTAGGCTAAAGCATCACTTACTTCTTGAGAACCTCCTCGTGTGCCCGCCCTTGCCTCTGGCACTCCTTGGACTCTGTTAGAGGCTCCACGGCGCAGTACTGACTGTTCACATACGATACACTAGGACGAGCGCGTGATATGTCCTAGAAACAATTCATATAAGAAGGTATTCAGTTAAACTTTAATTGTAAGGCAAATGGGGGCGTCCAGTAATTACGTAAAGCTTATAGGAGGGAGGGGGTCGAGCCGATTTTCACCCAATCTCATGTGGGGAGAGTGGGGTCTCGGCTATATCACGTAATTTTTTGTCTTTGAAATATTTAATTTTATTTTAAATCACATGGACATGTTGGTTCCAGTAATCACTCTTGAGACCACACAGGAGTTCCCCTGAATTTGATTGAAAATTCATTTACCAATTTTAGTAAGAACCTTTTTACAAAGTTTATTGTTCAATTTTCGGCCGAGCCTAATCTCACATCTCACCAAGGGGGAAGGGTGCGTCGAAAAATCGTCAAAATCACCTCACGTAATTAATGGACGCCCCCAATGGGAGGTCACTGTTGCAAAAGGGGTCACCGTTGCAACTCCTCAAACCATAGAGAATAGTTGTCGGTTACTATTATGTATTGTAAGCACAGAGGGAAAGGCGTTAATTATGTAACTGTATACTTATCTACTGCATGAAATTTAATATAATATCACCAATAATAATAATGATTATATTTTTTACTTGAATGATATTTTTTTATGAAAGTGCTAAGTTTAAGTGTGTACATTGTACAAGGCAAGACATAAAAGGCTTTTTATTCATTAGTTATTTATATCTACTGTATCTAAAGTCTGTATTACTTTAATAATGTGTATATAAACTCACCACAATACACATGAAGAGTATCTTAGCTGTCAATGGATACTTGAGGAACACCAGTCCGCAGAGTGCGTCCGTGTGCGCCGAGTGCGGCGCGCGCGGCGCCGAGCGCGCGGGCCGGCGCGCGCGCGGGCGCCCCACGCGACGGGTGGGGGGCCGCTCTACAACAGGCTGGGGAGATAATAATACACAATCTATACAGTAGGGCCAACGGATCTCGGCGTTCGTGAAGTTAACCGTTTCGATGCGCAGTGCAACTTTTTCATACAAAATTTTCTACTGCGCAGCGAAAAGCCTGACTTCACGAACGCCTAGATCCGCCGGCCCAACTGTACCTTTATATCTATAGATACATATACCTACCTAAACAATAAAAGAACGTGTGTCTGCTCATATTTTTACAATCTAGAGAACCCTAGTGTCTAGTTAAACCTAAAATAGGCTGTAAGACACTATTTAACAGACAAACTATTTAACGTTTAAGTTGTTAAGCCATGACGGAGGCCTTTAGGCGGCCTAAAAACTCCGTCACCAGAATTGGCCACTTGCTCATACGAAAGAAGAAGAAGAACAGACAAATGTTTTGTGTTGATGAATAAAATATCTATCTATCTATATCTATAACAAAAAGCAAAGTCCAGTAAAACCACAAAAGGAATGCGTTTACAAACCATTGATGAAAAGTCATTTAGAAATAAAAATCACTCATACTCGTAATTTCAACTTTATCGCAAACAAATGAAGACAAATGTAATTTTTTAAAATTTAAATCCTTAAGATAGATTATTTTACTTAAAGGAAACATTCCTTTATTATTAAAAAGAAACAAAACTGCATTCAAAGATTTTAGAAATCGAACCAGCTAAAAACTCAAAAAATAAACCTTGCTATTTTATCCCAGGCACTACTATAGAGTGTCCCGTTAAGTGTAGGCAAAGATTGCCTCCTGACACTAAAAATCATCTAGTAAAGATGTAGCCTAAGTTTATAGATACTTACTTGAGTCTTCCCCAATGTTACTTCTTCATTCCTCCCATCTTCTAAATCCTTCAAATTCCCCTCCATCACGTTCAAACGATCTTCAATCTTATTCCCTAGCGCACTGAAGTCACATTTGTCTATCTCGCTCAGCATTTCATTGGTTTTCGTATCTACTGATCCATTTTGTCTATCCTCCTGATTTCTATCAAATTTGACAAACGTACCATTTTCAATACTGGTTTTTAATTCCGGAGGGGTGAATTTTTCCAGAATTTCAACCAATCGCATCAATTTAGGGGTTGAAAACAGTTTGATTCTGTCCCAATCGCTGTATTTGCTGAAGATATTGTCGGCGTAACAACGTATTTTGACAAATGTGGTGGTACAAAGTCTTAGTAGTAGAAAGTGTCTTTCGTAGGGAACTTTTATTTTCAACTTTTCTAACTTTATTAGGAGTGAGAATGCCGCCTTATCAGCTGCGTATGGACCTGTAATAAGAAAAACAATAATGTAATTTATATACTTACACTAGCGAAAAATCCCAACTTTGTCTATCTATCACAATAATAATATTATAAATCCGAAAGTTTTTGGATGTATGTTTGTTCCTGTATAACTCGACAACCACTGAACCGAATTGGCTGAAATTTAAAATATAGATAGATAATGACCGAGAATAGGACATCTGCTACTTTTTATCTCGAAAAAATGCACGGTTTCCGTGGGATAAAAAAATAGTAGTCCACGCGGGCGAAGCCGCGGGCATCAGCTAGTACAATATAAGTAATTTAGATACACTAGCGCAGTGGTACCAAATCTATACAAGTGGCTAAATTAAAAATTAAAAAAAACACACTTCAATGTTATAAGCTGATCAATTTTCTGCACTCTCGAGGCGTTTCTGTTCATAACTCCGAGGATCCTTGACAGATCCTCACCTAATTTTCGTGGCACCTATCGGAAAGTATACCCTTTCAAATAAAAAAAGGATTTTTCAAATCGGTCCAGGCGTCTTCGAGTAATCGGTGAACATACATAAAAAAAGCACAAAAAAACAACGAATTGAGAACCTCCTTTTTTTGAAGTCGGTTAAAAATTAGATAAAAAGATCATCTCACCTAACTGGTCCAGAATGTATTTAAATTGATGCAGAATCTGTCTAGGTTCCACACTCGGGTCGGGGATGCTTTTAAACTCTTCATATAACTCCTCTCCGTAGATCTCTGTGGGGTCATGTCTGTAACAATCGTAATGAATATTAAATTACAAAATCTAAATTGGTCCACGGGGATTTCTATGTGGCCTCAAGAGTGATTAGAACCAACATGTCCATGAAATTTTAAATAAAATAATCGGCACTTCACGTTTTTTGCGCCCCCTCTCCCCCACGTGAGATTGGGTGAGATTTGGCTCGACCCCCTCCCCCCCCCTAAAAGCCTCATGTACCCAATTAATGGACGCCCCCAAACGCATCGATAATGATTGTGATCTTTTCTCTCCACACTCAAACTGCAAGTGTATACAGGGTGAATTTTTGAGACGGGGCAGTAAGGGCAGCTACCTTAACCGTTGTAGCTAGAGGAAAACGTTATTAGGAGACTATCCTTAATTTTTTTAAGATATTTCGACCTGCATTCTCAGATTTTGAAAAAAATGTACAGTCAGCGAGAAAATGGGCAGTTTACACAAAAACTTTTTTTGATGTCAAATGATCCTGTTTCATCTAAGGATTAAAAGGCTCTTTCGGACCAACTGAGGTTAGAGTACTAGAAAAGTCAGAAAACGCTAAAATGTATTTCTGAGACAAGGCAGTAAGGGCTACCTTAACCGTTGTAGCTACAGGAAAACGTACTTAGGAGACTATCCTTAACTTTTGATTGGCATCAAAAAAAGTTTTTGTGTAAATTGCCCAATTTCTCGCTGACTGTACATTTTTTTTTAAATTTTGTAAACGCAGGTCGAAATATCTTCAAAAATTAAGGATAGTCTCCTAATAACGTTTTCATCTAGCTACAACGGTTAAGGTAGCTGCCCTTACTGCCCCGTCTCAAAAATTCACCCTGTATAAACTATACATAATATTTTGTATTCATTTTGTGTATTTGGTAAATAAATAAATGTATGATACCTGTGGTCTTCCAGGAACTCCTCGACCTCCCGGATGCTGCTCCTCATGAAGGTCTCCAGGTGGCTGTACTCCGGAGGCTGCTCCGGAGGCGGCTCGTCAATGAACTCTATAAGTGCCTCCTTCGGCTTGTTTGTTGGTCCTGATATCCTGAAGAAATTCACATTAAATGAAATAAATGAAATGAAACTTAAATTAAATATGACCACGACTGTATCCCCAAGGCACGGTAGACATTCTCTCGGATCTTTTTAGGTATTTTAAAGATCCTTTGAAAATGTCTAAGGGGGTAGTCAGAGGTATGTCCAAATAAATATTTGGTACATGCCCAGCCCAAATTTTGTAGAAGTTAGCATTCCTGATTCCATACGTGACAGGTTGCAAGCCCATCGACGCTATTAGAAAGCTAACTTGAGGAAATTGAAATTAAATTAAAGCTTCTGATCCTTCCCTCTAGCTTCAAAGATTTGCTGGAAGAAAACTCTTTTTAAGGTTAATCTCGCCTTTGTACATATCCTTTCATTATGTAAACTTATTGCTTTGTATTTCTTTTGTGTACAATCCTACTAATCACTAATGTCGTCACCGGAAGTATCAATTAACGTAAGGGACATTTTGTCGAAAATGAGTTGAATATGCAGTTAAATTTTGCGCTCTATCGACTGGCATACTCAGAATTTTGATATCTTAAAAAATAACGACAGAATTTCTTTTTCTCTAGTACAAAGTACGTCCCTTACGTTAAAATGACCCATGACATTTATTTTTTCACTTGTTACTTACCTACTGTTTTAAACTTTTGAATAACGTAAGGGACGGTTTTACATTGAATTTTAAGGTAAGGGACAGGCTATCTCCGAAACCATAAGGTTTATTTTAATTTTGAATTAACAGTTCAAAAGATGACAGAATTCTAAGAAACTTTGCCCTTGAAAGTATTTTAATAGGACCACAGGAAAAAAAAATACAGACACATTTACTAAAAAAAAATCTTATTTCGGCTCTCCTGTAAACCCGGGGTTTGTCCCTTACGTTAATTGATACTTCCGGTGACGATATTATAAAAGCGAAAATCCGTGTATGTGTGTGAGTGTTTGTTACCACGTATCTCCATAACCAGTAAACCGATTTTGATAAAATTTAGAATGTAAGTAGATAGTTTAGGTTCTGGAATAACACATTGGCTAAATTTTATTCCAGAAAAATGTATGGTTCCCGTGGGACAAAAAATAGTATTCCACGCAAGTGAAGCCGCGGGGCGTTCACTAGTAAAGAATAAAATAATTGAAATTACAAGTTTTTATTTAACTTGCAATGTTAGTTTGGTTCAAATCATGCAAGTTAAATTTGAACCGAACAAAAAAATAATTTTCCAAATCGGTCCAGGCATCTTCGAGTAATCGGTGAACATGCATAAAAAAAGAAACAGTAGTAGTTGAAACAAACCTCTTACAACCATCTATATCCTCAGCTAAATCCATCTTGCAGCAAAACTGTTCTTCAAGCTGATCTATTTTAAACTCCAATTTCTCATACATTTCAAAATCATCGAAATTTTCATCAACATCTAACTCTTTCACTATTCTTCTTGAGTTTATGGAAATTTTTGAAACGTCATCGGCGAGTTTCACCTCTATATCTGGCTCTGAACCAGTGAGTTTCGTATCTATATCCCCTTGTGTTGGATTTTCTTTTTTCTTAATCATTGATAAAGCGTTGTTTTCATTTGGCTGTGTTTCTGTTGAGATCTGAAAAAAAAAATATGTATTTTCATAGTACTCTGGTGACGGTGTTTTTAGGCCGCCTATAGGCCTCGTAATTCATAAATTAACTTACCTCTTGAGTTTCCTGCAATTTCTCTATATCATCATCATTTTTAGGAGAATTGAAGAGCGGATACGTTATAGCTAGAATCCTAGGTCTATTAGCCTCATCAGACTGTTTGTAGATTTGCATAATCTGAAAAAAATGGATAAATAAATATTGCTGGACATTTCACACAGCGCCATCTAGCCCCAAACTAAGCAAAGCTTGTACTATGGGAACCAGATAACATCTATGTTCATCACAGAAATGTTTGTCCTGAGTGGGAATCGAACCCACGACCCACAGCGCAGAAGGCAGAGCTACTACCAACTGAGCTAAGAGGCCAGTCACAAAAGGTTTAGAATTATACTTACATATTGCAAATTAACATCTTTGTATATGGTGTGACAGCTGTTTATAACGAGTAGGTTGATTTGACACATCTTTAAGATACCCTCTCCTAAGATGTGTTTGAAAACCTCTGAAGTGCATACAACCACCTAAAAAAAAACATTAATGATTGTAAAACACACAGAAAACAATTAAAAATTTAAATAGGTAAGTAGAAAATTTAATATTAAAAAAACCGACTTCAATGTTATAAGCTGAGCAGTTTTCTGCACTCTCGAGGTGCATTTCTGTTCATAACTCTGAAGATCCTGAAGAATCTGAGGATCCTCACCAAATTCTTGTGGCACTAATCGGAAAGGATGGTCTTTCAAATTTCAAATAAAAAATGAATTTTCCAAATCGGTTAAAAAAGAACTGATGATCTTCCAACGACTGAACAGCGGAGCTAAAAGGTCGCTATTGCAGAATCGTCATAAAGGAATTGAACAATTGCCATCTCTTTTCACTCTCAGTCAATGAAAAGAGATGGCAATAATTCAATTCCTTTATGACGATTCTGCAATAGCGACCTTTTTAGCTCCACAGATCTTCATAAATTATTAGCTTCCGCCCGTCTATGATATTAGTGTGATGTAGATTATCACCTCCTTGGTCTCCAACTCCTGCCTCCAGTCCTGTACATCATCAGTCAGCACCGCGCCGACCACCCTCAGATCCGTGAGTATGCTGAGTTCGTATGCGTCAGCTCGCACGCTGGCCGCCCGGGCTACGTGGATGGACCGCTTCCGACCTTCCGACAGCAATCTGGATATCGAAAGGCGATTTTAAATTCTGTTCGCACCTCTAAACCCCGCCCTGGGCACAGAATAACTAGATACAGACGGCGCACTGCACACGGTTCGAAGCTACAAGTACATTGGTGGGCCCGCCCGGCCGGGCCTTGGCAGGTAGGGTTCCCACTTGCCGCTCGGCTTACACGCTAGCCGCGTCGCACGTTATACCTATCACGCGACAACTCAACAACCCTTCCGCGTCACCCCGCGCCAGACAGTGACAGAGTTATGCGTTAGAAAGAGAAAATTTGTGTAGGCACGTGTAGGTGAATATTGCACTAGGCAATGAACGCTTACGCGAGCTGAATTAGACTTTGTAGCGTCGCTACAAGAGTCGCTATTTAATTAAAAGTTTTCGCGAAATCCGGCTTTTGTACCTATTCTGTGCCCTGGTGTAGGCCCGCCTGAGATGCAGGAGGTTGCGGGTTCGATTCCTGCCGCGGGACAAATGTTTGTATGATCTGCAAATATTTGTCTCTGGTCTTGGTGTTTTTCTATGTTCGCTATGTAAGTTTTTACAAAAAAAAATTATCTAAGTAGTATATCAATCATGTAGTTTACACAAGCACTGCTTACTTTGGGGCTAGATGATGCTGTGTGAAATTTCCAGCATTATTGATTTATTTAACTCGATTTTGCATGAGAAAACGAGTCGAGATTTTTTTTTAACATTGTGCATTCTAGGCCTATTGGTAACACTTACCCGCGCACGCTAAAAGCCAGCTCATGAGTGAGTCTCGTGGCCACGAATGCACCGCATTCCGTCAGCAGAGTGTTGCCAGCGGCGGCCGTGCTGGCGAGCCGAGCGCCGCCCTCCGCGGCCGTGAAGCGGTGGCAACACAGCTCCATCTGTACAAGTTTTGAGCTAAATATTTGTGAATTAATGAATTAACATGAACACTTTAATAGAAAAGTATAATATATAATATATATAATATAAGAATATAATTAATTTATTTCATAAATAAGTTGTTTTAGTAAGTAATTAGAAATCAATCACACTAATATTGTAAATGTGAAAGTTTTGATGTTTGGATGGATTGATGTGTGTAAATTCCTCAATAACTCTACAAACACTGAACTGATTTGGCTGAAATTTAAAATTTAGATAGATAATGACTAGGAATAGGACTTAGCTACTTTTTTCCGGGTACCACGTGAGCAAATAATAATCATATTCTGTTCAATGCCACATTCTTCGTCTTGAATAATCTGATAGACTCATAAATACTTATTTATGAGTCTATCGCCAGTACTGAAACGGTACTTAAATATTTGAGAACAGCTTAATTATTTATGACGATGTTACTCTTCAGAATCGTATACAAAACTAACAATTATTGTCAATGATAAGCACCACTTAAAATAAGTAGCGTTCAGTTTTTGGGTGAATGGCAACGAGAATTCTACCAGAATATTATTCAATATTTTTAATAAAATTATTGTTGCTTGGTTACAAGCAAGGTTGCTCAATTTTTTCATAACCAATATTGGTAGGTACCACATGTTTATTTCAATCATTTAAATATCTTCCAGAATTCTCAACACCTTCTATTGTATACCCATTTCAAAGACGAATAAAATCAAACATTACTACAGATAATGCTTGAGGCCTTTTGAATACCTCGTAGCGAATAGAACTGTAACATGTTCTAGGTTAGAAATATTATTCACTAAAATAACTCACCGTGGCAAAGTTTACTGCCGTTTCAATTTATTCACAGAATTATAATAATCGATTGCGACAAAATTGATATGAAACCATTGTTTCGAACATTCAAAACATCGCATTTCTTAAAAGGTAAACACACATCATAAACTTTTTAATTTACACACATTCTACTACGTAATACTTTACTTGATGCCTAAAGGAAAGTATAAGTTACCGGCAAATGGCCTAATTCAAAACTTATCGCACTTGTAAGCGAAATTATGCAAAATCTGGGAAATTCGCTAAGATTATCGGAGATACGCAACGCAAATCCGAGCAAAGCAAAATGCCGAGTAAGGTCGTTGACCTCAAATGACTTTGGCATAACCACAACAGTGACAATGACAATGACGTATGTGTAAAACTTGGATTGCCATAATAAAAAAACATCCCCTATTTTTAAGAAGCATTGGATTGCAAAGTTGCGTTTAATGCCTGTTTGAGAACAAGATTTTTGTATTGGACTACTAAAAGTGGACTAAGGTGACCATAATTTATTTGAAAATTGTCCATTATTTATTTGAACATTGTATCTTTTCAAAAGATGCCATCAAAAGATTCTTTTGATGACATGCACTTTGAAACAGCAGGGTAAAAGGCAATCGAATTCTGGCAACATAAAAAGAAAAGAGCGAGACCGCTCTTACTTTGGATCTGCTGTCTCGCTCTCTCGGAAAAAGTGATGCCAACTAACTGAGGAATAGGTTGAAACTAGCGTTAATTTTTAAAGCGAAGAATATGGGATAGGGGGGTAACCAGTGGCGGCCTTTGGTAGTGGCGAGCAGGGCACTCGCTCGGGGCCTCGCGCTTGTAGGGGCCTCGCGCAGCAAACCGACTAGAGAAAATCTATTTAATGCATTAGTAAACCTACCCGTTAGAGATAGACAAATTCCATTGTGGACTTTTCTGTAAACCTATAAAATAAGAACAATGCCTTCCTACATTATTTTATTATTATCTCAAAAGAATTAGGCAGCTTTTTCTATGAAAACTCCCAGTCGGCTATATTTTTTTAACAATCATTCTCATATTTCAACCAATTTTTACAAAACTTTAATGAATTATAAGTATGTGGCGGTTTCTGAACGAAACTCGCGCCATTAGTTTTTTGACAGAAGACAAGTTTCAACTTGAACAGATTTTTCACCGGTACGAAAATTGCGACCGCTCGGAGATTTTTCTCTGCTCAAAAACGGGACAGCACCTGGCGCCCATGTGGTGACTACCGCGCCCTAAACGCCCGGACAGTTCCCGATCGATACCCAGTACGGCACATCGGGGATTTTAGCCATAACCTAGCAGGAGCTAAGGTTTTCAGCACACTTGACCTAGTGAAAGCGTATCAGCAAATTCCAGTCAACGAAGACGACGTATGCAAGACTGCAATCATAACACCTTTCGGATTGTTTGAATTCCCGTATATGACGTTCGGGTTGAGAAACGCGGGTCAAACGTTTCAAAGGTTTATTGACGAAGTCGTTCAAGGCCTTGACTTTTGTTTTGCCTACATCGATGACATCTTAGTATACTCACGCAGTATGACAGACCACGCTCAGCACCTACGTATCCTGTTTCAACGATTAGAAGATTACGGAGTTGTGATAAACCCCACAAAATGTAACTTAGGTGTTGAAGAAGTAACATTCTTGGGTTACAGCATAAATGCAGAAGGTACACATCCTCCTACGGATCGAATCAAAACTCTTCGGGAGTACACCCTTCCAAAAACGGTCAGCGGTCTCAGACGTTTTCTCGGCATGATAAATTATTATCGCCGCTTTTTGCCACATACTGCAGAACTTCAGGCCCCTCTAATTAACGCAATAACGGCAATAAAAGGCAAAGGTGCTATACCAGTTCCTTGGACTTCAGACCTGGAACAACGATTCCATGCCTTAAAGGATAGTCTCGCTAACGCTACTTTGCTGGCACATCCTGTTTGCAACGTACCATTAGGCCTTTTTACTGATGCATCAAACGCCCAAATCGGCGCATGTCTGCAACAGCATGTCAACGATAAATGGCAACCTATCGCATTCTTCAGTAAAAAGTTAAATGCACAACAATGTCAATGGCCCGCTTATCATAGAGAACTGCTTGCAGTTTATGAAAGTGTTCAACACTTTAGGCACATCCTCGAAGGTCAACACACTACAGTATACACAGATCATAAACCATTAGTGTTTGCTTTTAAACAACGCCGCGAAAAGCTAGCACCTGTACAGCTTAATCAGTTGTCATTTATATCACAATTTACAACCGATATTGTACACATCAAAGGCGAACACAACGTGGTAGCAGACACCATGTCCCGCATAGAAGCCATCGCTATTGAGTCGGACTACGCTGCACTATCACAGTCTCAAAAACTAGACGAAGACCTACAAAAGTTACTTCAATCCAAGGAAACTTCGCTAGTTCTAGAGGAAATTACTGTTCCAGGCACAAACACAACCCTGATCTGTGACATGTCTACAGGAAAACCCCGCCCTTACATAACTCCGCCTTTCCGGCGCCAAACTTTCAACAGTATCCATAATCTGAGTCACCCCGGTGTTAAGACCACTATAAAACTGGTTGCGGAGCGATTTGTTTGGCCAGGAATAAAAAAAGAATGTCGATTATGGGCACAAACGTGCATACCTTGTCAGCGAAGCAAGGTGACTAGACATATCAATACCCCGTTAGGACATTTTACCAACCCATCCGGTCGACTTAAACATGTCCACATAGACATAATTGGCCCTCTACCGATGAGCAAAAGTTTCCAATACTGCCTTACAGCTGTTGACAGGTATACACGATGGCCAGAAGTTTGGCCAATGTCGGGTATCACTGCAGAAGAGGTTGCCGAAACTTTCATCAGTGGATGGATATCTCGTTTTGGGGTCCCTTGTGTCATAACAACCGATCAAGGGAGACAATTTGAATCCCACCTTTTCCAGAAGCTGCTCCAACACTGTGCCACATCAAGAATTAGAACTACAAGCTATCACCCATGCGCAAACGGCATGGTAGAGAGACTTCATCGACAACTTAAAGCCGCCCTGATGTGCCACGAAGACACATGGGCCGGCGCGCTACCTTTAGTGCTGCTAGGCATTCGAACTGCTCTTAAAGAAGACTTGAAAACATCTTCTGCAGAGTTACTGTACGGAGAACCATTACGCCTACCAGGGGAACTGCTATTCGTACCACCCTCATCGGAGCGTCCGGAAGATAGTACTGATTTCATCGATCAACTACGCAAAAAATTTGCAAAACTCCGACCAACACCGGCTTCCCATCACTCACAACCAAAAACTTTCATTTTTAAGGACTTGGAAACGGCAACTCACGTTTTTCTCAGAGATGACACAGTACGTAGACCACTTCAAACCCCTTACACAGGTCCATACGAGATCATTAAACGTAAGGAGAAAACTATGACACTCAATGTCAGGGGAAAAAACGTAGAAGTCAGCCTAGATCGCATCAAACCGGCGCACATCGAACATTTGGACGATTCTTTCAAAGAAAAGAAATTAACACCAGCAGTACCTGTTCCACAAGCTCCAACGGCATTCATTCCATGCAACACGGATTCGAAGGTACCCTCTGCTGAGTACACCACACGGTCCGGTCGGAAAGTTCATTTTTCAAAACCCTTTGACCTTTGATTTGATACCTACAGATACTTCCGATTTAGTAATGGTAAATATATAAAACATCATATCCTCCTTATGCATCTTCATAATCTATGTCTAGTATCCCAATATATATAAATATATATTTTGTATAGTTTCACTTTTTTTTGTCTCGTTCGTTTAGATGGCTCTCTCGTCTACGTAGGGGGGTGGTGTGGCGGTTTCTGAACGAAACTCGCGCCATTAGTTTTTTGACAGAAGACAAGTTTCAACTTGAACAGATTTTTCACCGGTACGAAAATTGCGACCGCTCGGAGATTTTTCTTTTCCAAAGATTTTGGCTGATTCTCCATTCGCGCAAATAGACCTAGCGATAATTGATCCTTACCGTGACCTATCGTTTTGTGAACTGTTTTCGTTCAATACAAACCACGAACCCAAGTGTTGTAAAGAGTGGCATTGTGTACAACCATCTAACGTCCTGTGTATAACATTAAATGTTCTAAACCGGAAAGAACTGTGTTTAAATCGTGAAACATCACTCTACCAGATCTTCCAAAAGTACATAAGTACACTAAAATCTTCCTCGTGAATCACTCTGTCTGTCTAATGAAAATCTGTTCAGTAGTTTTTGAGTTTATGCGAACAGATAGACGTGCAGCGGGGACTTTGTTTTATATTATGTGCGCGAAACAAAATTTCAATATATAGTAGGTACCTACATTGGTAGGGCCTAGCAATGACTGACTAGGCATGGTCATGTCAGCTTCATGTGTATTTTGCGGACGAAGTGAGTTATGTTGCATTTGTCTTTAAAAGTTCGGCTCGCTTTAAGCTTCATGCGTTATGTTGCATTTGTCATTTGTCTTTAAAAGTTCGGCTCGCTTCGCTCGCATTTAGGCTTCATGCGTATTCTGCGAATAGAGTGAGTTATATCTGATCGCAGAATAGAAACCAACGAGCAGCCAGCCTCTTCTTTGAACACGGTACGTAAGCAAAATCAAGTGTCACATGTTACAATGTTCTTTAAAAAGTTCGGCTTGCATTTTAGATTCATGAGTATTTTGCGAGAGTAGGAGCTCGCTTTGCTTGCATATTAGTCTCATTATTTTGCTAGCAAAGTGAGTTATTTTGCATTAATCTCAAAAAAAGTCGGCTCGCTTCTAGCGATGTTAAGAGTTGATTTTATCCCAACTCGGATAACTCGAGTTGACTCGGCCGCTAACTCGAATCGCAACGCGAGTTGACTCGACTCGCATCAACCGGATGGGATCCGCTTCGCGACAGCAGCCAAACGGATCGGTGCATTCGACTCGACTCGCCGCGGCGAGTCGAGTCGAATGCACCGTATTCGTATTCTTGTTCTTGAGTCGAGTTTCGGTTTCGAGTTGGCGAATCGCTGACTCGCGACCTCGCGTGCACTCGCATTCGCATAACTCGCATTCGTTATCCGCATTCTACTATATAGGTAGGTAAGCGAGTTGATTCGAGTTGCGAATGAACTTGATTCGAATCAACTCGCTTAGACTCTGATTCGAGTTATTCGAATCAGCCAACTCGACTCGCCCATCGCTACTCGCTTCGCTCCAGGGGGGGTCGACTTTGTATGGAGACTTGAAATACCTACGGGGGTTGAGTTTCTGTGCTGCCATTGCAGAAAAAAAACACAATTCTTGAAACGTTGTATGGCAACATCGAGAAAGAGTGTTCGAGTCAAAGACAAATAGACTTCTGAAAATGAAAAATCTTATCAAAATTTTCAATTCCGACGGGATTCGAACCCCGTCGGAATTGAAAATTTTGATAAGATTTTTCATTTACAAATGTAAATACCCAAGTGTGGATTAACACTATAAAAAATAAAAAATAGATTTCATCTATGGTTCGAGTGTTCGGTCTTTGTATTATCCTACCGAATTAAGTTTGCGCTTCATAATATCTCTGTTTCTTTCGCGCGTACTCTAGGGTCGTCTGCACAGTAAGAGATGGAAACATTTTGATAGTCTTTGTAAGATTGTTGAGTCGTAGATAAACTCGCGCGCAAGCAAAATTGAAAATAAAAATGGCGTGTGTTGCTGTTGTATAAGTTTTTGGTGTTCGCCGGTTGCGGTTACAGTTTTTGTGCTACAATACTTACCTAATATTCCTCCTTTACAACGTCGAGTTGAGCTTCGGTTCCTCCGTTTATTTGTATTGCTTGTGAAGAATCTTGTGTTTCGAGACAAGGACTCTGAGATAGTTACTCTTGTGAATTCAGTACTACTTACTACTACTGCAAAGTTTTACGTAATCAGCCTGCAGTGCTATATCCAATCAGTCATTTCTCATCATGACTGAGAAAGAAAGCAGAAGAACTTGTTTTAAATGCGGGCGATCCCCAAATGCTGACAATGTTAAATTGTTTGGTTTCCAAAACCTGCTGTACGGAACCTAATTCGGTATGTACCTTCCTACCCCGGTCTGTGGCACTGTAGGTAACCATTCCTACAGTCCTGACTGCTAACCTAACTTAACTTAACCTAACTTATTGAGCTTCTGTAAATATTTTATGTACCTACTAAATATCTGGGCCTTTTATTTCAGGTGTGAATTATGGGCCAAATATATTTTCCCGGACAAAACCCCAATCAACAATCGATCTGCAAAGAAAATTATTTTTCAGAGCATAGAATGCTGTGTCAAGAACATTTTAAAAATGAAGATTTCATCGACATCTAAGAAATATCTTGTCAGAAATCCTGTTCCATTTGATGTTTTGGAAGTTGTAAGTACCTACATTATAAACCTAGATTTTTATTGTACCTACCTAACTATACTATACTCAATTATAATAGGATCAATTCAAAACATAGTTTTTCATTCTTCCAGAATGAAAACATTGTCCAGCCTCCCGATATGCCCCCCTTTAACAGGGAATCTGATGCTCTACTAAAGATGCCACTTATGGAGGTTACAAACACTCAATGTGTTGCCGATGCTCCAACCAAAAAAACTGAAGAGCCAATCTCAGCACCAAATGTTATAGATGCCACAATTACAGGAACAACCAACCAGGAAATGATCAATAAATAGGTATTGAAAACTTGTATTTCGTTGTTTTATTTTTAATTCTTACTAGTAATAAAGAGTAGAACTACGATAAGATTCTGCTTACTGTAGTTTTATTCCTGCTCGGTACTTTAGTTTCAATATTCTATCTGTCTGTGGTTTTGCTTACTCCCCCTTACTTATAAAAGATGTTTAAAGTTGAACACTGGTTGAACAACGTCCTGTCTCTGTTTGTCACTATCCACAAATAAAGACAGGACGTTGTTTAAACAGTGTTTCACTTTAAACATCTTTCATAAGTAAGGCCCACTGTAGTCAGATTTTTGACATTATTTCTATACTAAAAATGTCAAAAATCCTACTACAGTAAGCAAAATCACAGATAGATAGAATATTGAAACTAAAGTACCGAGCGGGAATACCATACTACACTTTAAATTTACCGCTGTAATTTTTAAATTTCCCGCTGTTCAAAACTTCTTGGGGGTCGACGATAGATGGCGATAGTGAGCTTCCGTAGTTGTTATTTTGTACTGAGTCGGCGTTCTTCTCCTCGAGTAATTGTGTTCTGTGCTTCGCTCGCATTAGCTTTATGAGGAGGTATGCCCGCCCGGGGCCTCGCGATAGCTAAGGCCGCCCCTGGGGGTAACTTATTGATCTGATTTAGTGTCTCAAAATTCACATATTCCACATCATTGTTTAATTTTTTATAGGTACTTACACAATAAAAGATAATATTTTACTTTAACTTTAAAATATTTTAATGAATTGAACAGCGCATTTAGTAGTTTTGAGCTGGCAAGCACTAGGCATGGGTAATATACCTTTTACAGAATATCATATCGAAACCATATATTAAATAACGATATCGGATTTCAGAACTATATATTTTCTGAAACCATATATTGGCCTACGTATAGGGTTCTCGATAATTGTAAGACGTTTCTCTAAGTGTAGGTACCTATACGATTGGTAGTTTACGATACAGCGTTTTTTAAACAATATCGATATCAATGAACTTTCCTTCATACATTTTCCTGGCTTTCTGTTTATTTTTGAGACTTTAATTTTTTTTTTTTAAATACTCACAAACTTGCTTCACAACACAATTTAAATATGTTAGGCATTCATGTACCTACTTAGGTACGTACCTACCTACCTACAATGATGTAGGTACTAAATACCTGCACGATAGGTAGGTATCCGACTATCCAAAGATCCAAACACTCACACCATAGTCAGGCACATGAACACAGCTATAATATTTTTATTTACACATTTCCAGAATAAAAGTTACAAAAATAAAATATTTACAGAAATGTTTCCCTAAAAAGTCTTTTACACATTATTTACACAGTTCGACACTATCAAGACACTATCCTAATATCCTTTCATTAAAACAGACGAGTAAACGCTTGCACTGCGCAATTGTTTAGGTACATGCAACTGATTGATTCAAAATAAATCGTCAATTTTCAAAAACAAAACAAACGAATTTTCTAGTTCAAGGCCAAAGTTCAACCTGCACAAAAACAATGCGTTTTATTAAAGTCATTATTGCCCTGCACATAAAGTTGAATGTTAAAACATTTTGTCTACAAATACGTTAAGATGAATTTGCATCTCTCATACATAACATAATTTTAAGGTTCAGATTTAGAACGATACTTATACGATTAGCTTGTTCTCTTTCATTTACTATACCCTCGCGCTCTTTCATTCATGATGAGTTCAAAAATCTATTCGACTGCGATACGATACGAAACGATACGACTGAATCAGTAATATCGTAATATCATCGTAATATCAGTATCAAGTAAAAATATCGTATCGGGGCGTATCGGTGCGATGCGCGGATGTGCGTCATATCGAGAATATCGTAATATCAGTATCAAGTAAAAATATCGTATCGGGCGTATCGGTGCGATGCGCGGATGCGCGTCATATCGAGAATATCGAAATATATGGTTTCAGTACAAGCTGATATCGATATCGTGATATTGTACCGATATATGGATTTGATAACTGTATACGATATATCTCACCCACTCCTAGCAAGCACTAATATGGTTGCGTTGCGTGCCGTGCCGTGCGCGGTGCGTGCGGTGTCTCTACCTAATCTGTGACGTGCGCTTGCATTGCAGGCGCCTGCTGCTGCAGGCAGACTGATATTTGTTTTGTAATCCAGGGAATATCCCTGAATGTCAACTTAGGACTTTGGTAAGGACCTCTTTGTACAAAACAATCATATATCTGCCAATTCTTCAAGTGTGGTCGCTTAAAAACATCAATACCCCACTGGGGGGCAGTAGTTCTTCAATATTATTGGTAGGTATCTTCGAGCTTATAGATAAGGTCTTTGTTATAGACGTAGGTGTAGACGAAAAGTGAGTGAAGTACCTGCTTATCTACCCCTTTGTTCTCAAAAAGACATTCTCCTAGAGACAGACTCAAATAGCTGGAACCACTCCTAAAAATCGATCTCTGTGCTGTGACTGCTCTGGCGCAGTGGAACCTGTCGGCCCGCCAGTATTAGGTACAAAGGGTTCGATTCCCAATAAAAGCTCGTCTTGAAAATCATTTTTAACAAAAACCTTCTTTTCAGATATCGTTGGACCACAACATGAAGAAAACTGTAACAATTAAAAGTAATATCGCTTCGGAAATAAATCTTATAGATTTATTAGACAATGTCCATTTATCTCCTCAAAATGAAAACAACAAAGAAAAACAAATAGAAGATTATCAGATGAGAATGCTTGAAGAATTCTGCTCGACGAGTAATTTAAGAAATCAGAGTACAATAGACGATGCACAATTCGCTTCATTTTTTGATAAATATGAGAAACCTAGACAAGCAACACCTAATAAACTAAACAATGCAGATTTACATATATTTGATCAAAACATTGGAAATAATGAAAGCAATATTAATAATAAAAATTACAAATTGATTGATGATTATGAAATAGATAAAGGTAGATTCACTAACAATGTTCCTGCTGTTAATTTGACTCCTAGAGTTTTAATACCGAAACTTGAGAATAAGAAAGAAAATGATGATGCTGAGACAATTAACGAAGATCTAATTGAAGAAGTATTGTTTGAGCAGCAATTAGAGAAACAATTTTATACCAAAGCTAAATCGGAAAGATGTGAAATACCTCACACAAGCAGAATAATTAAATCTGCCCAAGAATCACATAAGCATGAAGATTTAAAACATTCCCTTGATATATTGGATGAAATTATAACTACAAACAGAGTTAAGCATTTCAACAAACCCATTACAAAAAATATTAACAATACCAAAGATGACATACCAAATCATTACATACCAGATAATATTGAAAGCAAAGAATTTGCATTGGAGAAAACAAAGCTGCAACAAAAAGCCTTAACAGAAGAATTAGTAACAAGATATGATATAAAATATTTAGAAGCAGTTAAGAAGAATGATAAAGCATTCCGATCCAGTGCTCTTAAATCCGATGCGGAGAAGCTTAACTTAACAGTCGGTCCAAGTTTGTACGAGAAATCTGTTGTTCTACCACAAATTATGCATCGGATGAAAGAGAGACAGAAAGAAGTAGAAGAGAAGAGTAGATTGACAATGAGATTGGTTCTAGATGGAGGTTCCATAAAATGCAATGTCAATAAAAATCCATTAAATGTAACAGGACCAGATCTAAAGGTGCTTATGACGGATTGTAATAAAGAAAGGCTGAAAGCTTGTGAGTCTGCGAAGCTGTTTAACAGTTATGTTCGCTCCGGAAATTTTGAGAAGTAAATATTGAAGTTATTGGACCAATGTATAAATACCTATGTAGGTAGTTGGCATAATCACAGAACACTAAAGTAGTTATTACACTATCAATTTCCCAGAGCCAACCTAGAAATCATCGCTCTGTCTCGCTCTTGGGCCTACGCATTTCGTATTGCGCATCCTACATTTGACTGAAGTTGGCAACAGTTAGGATGATTAATGAAGGATGCACCATACGAAATGCGTAGGCCAAAGAGCGAGACAGAGCGATGATTCCTAGGTTGGCTCCGATAAATTAAATAGTGTTATTACACTTTTTAATTTATCGGAGCCAACCTAGGTACTTTAGTGTTCTGTGATCATACCAACTACCTACAAAACTACTTTAATGGTAACTAGTATGATGTAGAATTTGTATTGATAAAATATTCTAAAGTTTGTAAGAGAAAGTTATAACAAGATATGGAATGATTTATGATCCTAAAATTCTAATCAAAACAGAAGACTTGTGATTGCTACTTGTTTTGGTCAGAGATTGATTAGTTTTTAATTCATCATTGCTCTATAAAATAATCCGATTATTAGGAAGCTATAATACAAAACTATTTATTTAGGTAGGTACTCCTGTTTTTTTTTTTTTTTTTTTTTTTTTTTTTCCGTTTTCATCTGCGATCGGTCCTTGGACCATAAGCGGATTCGTTGAGTGATTTTGTGAAATCAAGAGCGAAGAGGCCAGTGCCGTTTCTGCTCCTTCATAGAACATCTTTCCTCTTCAACCGCCGTACTGCGCGGGAAGTGTCCAGTAGTTGAGTTGCGAGTTGGTTCGGGTGGAGGGCTAAGCGTTCGATATACTGCTTCTTGATTTTCTCTATCTCAGAAGCTACAGTCGGCATGTTGAGGTAGTTGTGTATTTCATCGTTCTTTGTGAACCAAGGTGCATTGGCGATTGTTCGCAGGATGTGGTTTTGAACTCTTTGAAGACAGAGAATGTTGCTTTTGCTAGCTGTGCCCCACAGTTGGGCACCGTATGTCCATATCGGCTTTAAGACACTCTTATAAATGAGCAGTTTATTGTCAACGGAGAGTACAGAGTTTCTGCCCATTAACCAGAGAAGGGATTTGAATTTGATGTTGATTTCATCTCTCTTGCGTTTTATATGTACTTTCCAAGTCAGTCTTCGGTCTAGGTGGAAGCCGAGGTATTTGACGCAGTCGGTGTGTGGTAATATGTCATGTCCAAGTGCCACTGGTGGACAGTTTCCTTTTCTGAGGGTGAATGTGATGTGGTTTGATTTCGAGGCGCTAGCCCTTATTCGCCATTTTTGGAGCCAGTCATAAGTGAGAGTTAAGAGGTCTTGCAGTCTTCTACTAGCATTTGTAGGGTCCGCGTCGCTGGATAGGAATGCAATGTCGTCCGCATAGGTTGCCACGCATAGGTACTCCTGTTGGTTACTTAAATATTGTTTAAATAAATAAATAGTACCTATAATATTAAGTTGACTTGTTTTATTAGTATTTCAGCGATGTTAGTCATAAATAATAGCTGTGTGTGATAGTGCCTCGACCTTCGATTAGAAATTTTAAATAGTGTAGGTACCGTATTCAAATTCCGTAGGATACAACGATCGGATACACTGACTGGCATCATAGCAAATTCCGACCTCAACATGGGATGGGATGGAGACATGGAGTTAAATATTACATTTTTGACACTGACAATAAAAATAATGGTCTGCGTACTATAACCTAAAAAAATAAAAAACATTGAGACCAGTGCTGCCAGTCTAAAGATCTTTGTCTTTACTCTTGGTAAATTTTTTACCATGAGTCTAATATTTTGCTGTCTTCCCTCATTCAATTTAGAAGTTATAACTTTTATTAACGATTATTCAGAGTATAAATACCAATATTTGACATTTGCAAATCTAATTAAGAATAGGAAGTTACTTGATACAATCCAAGTCCCTATTTCTCAGGAAAAACACAAAGACATGCTGAAAAAGTCTTTAGATCAAATCAGCGACTCCAGCGCGGTTAATCAAAATCGCAAATCGTTTTTTCGTGCCTAAAAATAATCAGAGTAATCAATTTGTAATTTTTCATCAGAACATAGCTGGAGTTCTTAATAAACAAGATTTACTTGAAGCTGCTCTACGAAATCTCTACAAAAATCAAATAAGAGTAAGTGCAATATGCTTGACGGAATCTTTTATACTTTCTGGTGAGGAGTTAAATCTGGCTCTTCCAAACTATAAACTGCAGGCCTTTTACTCTAGAACTGACAAAAAAAGAGGAGGAGTGTGCATTTTGTTAAGGGACGATATTCCGTGTAGTAAATTAAAACTGACGGATGGTTATTCTATTAAAAAATGTTTCGAATGTTGCGGAATAGAAATTAATCAGGGTAAGCTTATCATTATTTGTGTATATCGTACTCCAGACTCTAACATTGACATATTTTTCACTAAACTACAAGAATTGCTACATAAATTGACCAAAACTCCGAATCGACGTATTGTAATAGCTGGTGATATAAATATCGACACGCTCATATCAAATAAAGATTCACGCGTACTAAAAGAACTTATAAATAGCTATAGATTCAAATTGCATATCACAGAACCAACAAGAAAAAAGACATGTATTGACCATATTATAAGTAATATACCTTCTGCTATAGGAAGTACACATCAAACCGGCTTATCTGATCATAATACTGGTCAAATCTTGCAATTTAATTACATTTTAAAATTCACTAAAATGAATTGGTTTGACCAAAAACGAGATTTCTGTGATGAGAACATTGCGAAGTTCGTTCAAGCCATTTCTTCAATTGGATTTTCTGACATTTTTAATGAAAGTGATACTAATACAGCATATAATATGCTTTACGATTACTTGAAGTTGTTTTTTGACCTGTGTTTCCCTATAATAACGGTTAAAATTAATACTAGAAGCCACAAAAATAAATGGCTAACAAAGAGTTTGAAAAAATCATGTCTAACTAAAAGAAGGCTATATCTCAACTATCATTTCTCAGCTGTGAATAAACATCTAAATAAAAATAAATACATTAAATATTCTAAGATACTAAGACGTTGTATTTTACAATCTCAGCGAATTGGTAGCTTAAACTACATAAATAAAACAAAAAATAAATCTAAAGCCATCTGGAATATAGTCAACTCAAAAACAAACTCTCTACCAACACATCATGAGATAGAGAAAATTGTAGATAACAATATCACACTAACGAAACCAGTCGCGATAGCGAATGCTTTTAATGATCACTTCATACGAATTACAAATTTAAACGATTGTAACATTTCTTGCCATGACAAATTCAATAGTTGTCATAGTAGTATCTTTCTTGTGCCTTGTTCACCAGAAGAAATATTTAAAATAATTAAATCGCTTAACAACACAAGTTCAGTAGGCTATGACGACCTTCCTACAAAAATATTAAAAAAAATTGCCTTAAACTTAGCAGAGCCTATTTGTCACATTATAAATCTTTCATTCGATCAGGGAATTTATCCTGAAAAGCTAAAATTATCTGTTATCAAACCGTTGTTTAAAAAAGGTGATAGCTGTTGTATTGATAATTACCGTCCTGTAGCACTCATTCCAGTGATGGCAAAAATTTTTGAAAAGGCAATGCTCTCACGACTTAACAACTTTCTAGACAAATTTGGGATTATAACAAAACATCAAAATGGATTTCTTAAAAACAAGTCTACAACAGTTGCTAATTTTAAATTAATTAAAACTATCTCAGAGTGTATTGACGTCGGTATACCTGTAGCCACATTATTTTTTGACATGACTAAAGCGTTTGATTTTGTACATCACAAAAAACTGTTGGCTAAGCTCTATAAATATGGAATACGGGGTACTGCTAACGACTGGTTTAGAAGTTATCTTGACAATAGATATCAATGTGTATCGATATCAAGAATTGATAACAAATCAAGAAAACAAATATTAAAATCCGATTTTAAAATTAACAAGTTTGGTGTACCACAAGGTAGTATCCTGGGACCAAAACTATTTCTTTTATACATCAATGACTTGCCTGAGGCAACTGACCATGAAACTATTCTTTTTGCGGATGACACAACTGTGATTATTAAATGCTCTGACATTAATTCTTTTCAAAATGACATTAATAATACTATTCTTGACATCACATCTTGGTTAAAAAATAATAATTTAAAGGTTAATATTGACAAAACAAAGTTAATGCAATTTCATTCAAATAAACGTGATCCAATTAAACTTGACATTTATTTCAATAATACTATGATTGAAGAGGTGAATACAATAAAATTTCTAGGTATACATCTTGATAGTAACATTGACTGGAAAATACAAATCGAAAAAGTATGTACTAAGCTTAGTAGGTATGCATACGTGCTTAAGAGGCTGCGCGAGATATCCTGTATAAAAGTAGCTCTTAATGCCTACCATGGTTACGTTGGTTCAGCTCTACAATATGGTCTTTTATTGTGGGGAAATAGTGTTAACGTTGACAAAGCGTTCAGAGCTCAAAAAAGATGCATTCGTTCACTATGTGGCGCTCATTTTCTAGAGCCTTGTAGACCGCTATTTAGAAAATTTCTGATTTTACCTCTGCCGTGTCTGTACATAAAACAAGCAGCTGAGTTCGTCAAACAACAGCCGTCTTTTTTCAGAACGAATCAAGATTTTCGAGCAAGAGTGCTAAGGAACACGTCCAATAACAGACTGTACATTCCAAAATTTAATATAAAACTTACACAACGTCAAGCATATTACATGTGCATTCAGGTATATAATAAGTTACCAAATGACCTGAAGGATTTAAAGGGTCATTTGTTTAGTAAAAAATTAAAAAAATGGCTTATCGACAAAAGTTTTTACTCAGTGAACGAATTTCTAAACAGTAAGGGACAGTAAATTATTATCTATCTTAATATTGACATTCTTAAATCTTGACATTTTAATAGTTTTTATGATGACTTATATAAATTACATCAATAAATAGGACCTATACAGATTTGCATGCCTAAGCTTTGGGTAGGACATAGATTGGACTAATTTAATTTTAAGACCTTATTGTATCACATGTGTTCGTGCAAATAAATGTCATTTATCATTTATTTATTTATTTATCATTAAGTTACAAGTGTGTCTTCATGTGGCCAAAGAGAAAAAAGGGGACTCTTCTGGTATACTTTTTAACATAGCAGATGAGATCATATTTTTATTTTAATATTGTATCTTGAATAAAGAAACATCAATCTTTTTTATAAAAATAGTAGGACTATTCGAGAAAAACTCAAAAACAGTTTTCCTCGAATAATTCGAATATTTTTTTTTTAATTGATTGAACTGGGTAATTTTCTAGTTGTACCTGGCATCTCTAATCTCTACGGTAGAGAAAATTGAAAATAAACATTGCGAAGCGAAACTAATATTCTATTGTGTTGTGTGAAATATGCAAGAATAGGAGAAACCTTGAAGTTAATTATGGATCAGCTTAATATTTTAGAAGAAGAAGTGGCGGCAATACAGAGACTACTGCAAAAGAAACAAGAAGAATTGAGTCGACTCAAAAACGGTGTTTGTAACGTAAGTTTATAGTAAGGCAGAGCGCTTCCGTGCTTCGGAGGGCACGTTGAACTGTCGGTCCCGGCTTTTAAGTCGTTAAGCCATGACGGAGGCCTATTAAGCGGCCTAAAAACTCCGTCACCAGAGTTGGGCACTTGCTCATACGAACTTACTTTTTAGTCAAAATAACTTTATGAACTAACCTTGATGAAGATGAATTATATGACATGTCATAGGTACATATAATTCATCTAAATGCCCTGATCGACGAGCGAGTACAACCGCGGTCTTATGTCTCGTCGGCAAAGCTCGCCGGTGTCATCATTGCCAACACCGTCCTGGCAATGATTGCGGCCAGGGTGGACTGCCCCTATACGAGGCACTGTTGTGAGCGACACCTGGCCAGCAATCCAATTCGTTTTTAAGTACCTTTGTCTGTATTTTTGTGTGTGTTGCCTTACCCTTACCTACTATGAGTTAAATGCTCGAAATAAATGTATTTTATTTTATTTTATTTATTTATTGCAATACCGCGGTTTTGAGAGTTGACAAGCCCCGGCTCGTGGCTCGTGTTTGCTTCATTTTTTACTCAGCTCGATCAAATTCAAAACTCAATTGACTACAATACGACTGTTTCACTCACTAGTTGATCATCACCAATGAGCCACGAGTAATACTAACATTCTTTAAAACAATTATAGGCAGTATAGGCTCGTAAGTTGATCACCCACTTAAGGAACTAACACCTTTCAGAACCAACACACTGATACACAACAGAGTATAGAGCCAGAGGAATCCCAGAAGGTGTTCTGGGCCGGCCAGAACAATTTACCAGAAGAGTTTGAATACCAGAATGCTAACCTGGCTGTTACTGGGCATGATAATGAAGATTTAAGAGAAGATACAGGGGCAAAGACATGTATAGGAACCTTACCTAGATGGGCTATTGAGAGGTAAGTTACTTTATAAGCAACTTTTTATAAAAACTTTGTAATTTAATAACATTAAGGCTACCCTGAGCCAAACACTGAATTTCCTTTTTAATACCCTCCGTAAATAAAGTAAGTGGAAAGTAATCATAAATCTTCATCTTCTTCTAAAGTTGATGTTATCTATGTTTTTGGATTGCACCATTGGATAGGTCATTTAATAATTGACATAAATTCCGATAAGAAATCTCCAAAAAATCTGCAGTTTGCCCTGTTTTGGAGCGAGCAGCTGTCGTAAGCGCCGCGGCCAAACGCTTTCTGAATTCATCTTTATTTTAACGAATCTAAGACAAATATTTGAAGTTGCACTCATCAATGTGCTAATTTTAGCTCAGGGTACCGTCTACTAAACTTATTATCTCATTTTTAGTCGCGTTCTGAGTTTGGAAAACTAAGCATTTTTTTGCTTTCTTTTGCTCGGCTTTTACGACCGCTAAACAGCTCTTTTACGAGCTTACTGTAATTTATCATCATCATCAGGTACAGCCGTCAGATCCTGCTAACGGAAGTGGGTGTCCGGGGGCAGACGAGGCTGTGCGGGGCCAGGGTGCTCATAGTGGGGGCGGGGGGGCTCGGGTGTCCCGCGGGGGCCTACCTGGCGGGGGCGGGGGTTGGTGAGTACTCATTTAAACTATTAGCAGCGCCCTCGCGGCGTTGCTCCCATAGTGATGGTGATGATGATTATTATGATGAAAAGTTTATAACCTTCCTCAAGAGTTTAGCTATCAAATGCAGAAATCATTCAAATCCAACTGGTAGTTCCTGAGATTAGCGCGTTCAAACAAACAAACTCTTCCACTTTATACAGGATGTGGCAAGTTGGCACGTCAGTGATCACTTCATAGGTAATGCATGGGTTGTGTTTTTTTAATTATTGCAAAAACTTACGACTTGATTTGGGAAGTGATTCTGGTGAGGCATAGAATTGATTAAGACAACTTGTTTTTTTTTTGACAAATGTAATTTTTTAGGTTAACTGTTCTTTTTTCAAAAACCTAAAAATGCCATAATGTTTTTTTTAAAGAATAAAGACTTAATTATTGTTATTATAATTACAGGAGAGATCGGTATAGTGGACTACGACACAGTAGACGTGACGAATATACATAGACAGTTTCTACATGCGGAGAAGGACCAGGCACTGAGCAAAGCAGAGTCCGCAGCTAACAGTCTATGCAGGTACTTGTGTGCTTTGAAAATACATTTTTAAGGTGGCCGCACACCTATCAGCGCCAAATGTATTTTAGATATATATGAAATCATTTATGAAACATCGCACACCTCCGATTCGACCTATTCTGGCAGTACATAGAGATTTCGGCACGAATAGATGTGCGCTCAGCCTTACAGTGACTTGATTTTCTCGCTGAGAGACATTTCTAATGTTATTTTAAGTTCAACGTCGTATTCGTCTAACTAAACTCTAATGGTTAAAACAACGGTCTGTTACGCCGAAGGTCCCGGGTTCGAACCCCAGCTGAACTTATTTTGTATTCGGTTTGCTAGTTTTTTTTTGTTTTTGTAAGTATATTGTACAAATATGTGTCTTTTCTGAGAAAATTCGTTTTCTCTATCCACCCGAGCCCAGATATTTTGTGAGATGTTTAGTGTGAGACGCTCGCGCGAGGAGTAACCTTGCCGCAACTCCCTCCTTACCCAGATGAAGATTCTCCGGATGAATCGAAACATTGTCGGTATCTAAATCAACGATATTGTTACGTGAGTAATTCCCGTGTGTTAAATAATGTCCAGATATTTTGTGTTCATAACAGTAAAATTTCCCCCTCTACTTATAAAATTCTGTTAAAACTGAAACACCGTTTAAATCGCCTTCTTTTTGTGTTAGTGTTAGCACAGAGAAAATAATACTATACTGGTATAGTGACAGGGCGAATCTTGAGTATTATTAAACCAGTGTTCAAGTTTATAAGTAAGGCTTTTTATTCCAGCATTAACTCCAAGATCAAAGTGACGCCGTACAACGTACAGTTGTCTTCGCAAAACGCTGTACAGATAGCGTCGCAGTACGACATCGTGCTCGACTGTACCGACAATGTACCCACGAGGTACCTACTCAACGATCTGTGTGTCTTGATTAAGGTAAATCTGTCTATTCACAGGATATACAGGGTGTGGCAAGTTTCTGGCCACTCAATGGTAGCTTTTCTATTGAAGTTAGAAAGTTTTGTCCTTAGGAAACCTATAATTTATTTATCTGCTGTTGTTTCAGTGACTTATAGTTTAAAGAAAAGATAGTTTCCTAAGAACAAAACTTACTAACTAAACAAGTGGCTAAATAAACAATTAAAGAAAACCGACTTCAATGTTGTAATCAATTTTCTGCACTTTCGAGGTGCATTTCTGTTCATAACTCCGAAGAACCTCGATAGATACTCACCAAATATTTATGGCACCAATTGGAAAGTATACCCTTTCAAATAAAAAAAGAATTTTCCAAATCGGTCCAGGCGTCTTCGAGTAATCGGTAAGAACACATAAAAAAAATCACAAACAAACAGATTTAACGAATTGAGAAAAACCTCCTCCTTTTTCTGAAGTCGGTTAAAAAGAAAAGGTAGCTATTAATCCTCAAGTGCACAAAATTTTGCCACACCTTATATAGGCTCAGTGTCCCGTTGAGTGTAGGCATAGGATTTCTCCTGACGCTAAAATAAATCTGTTGTACAGGTGCCCCTAATATCCGGCAGCGCCTTGAAAATGGAGGGACAGCTGACGATGTACGGATATCGTTCAAAATCGGAGTCTGATGAAAAGGTACAATGTGTAAACGATGAAGGAAAACATCGTGAATAAGTTAGCTATCTAATAGCGTCGATGGGCTTGCAACCTGTCACGTATGGAATGCTAACTTCTGCAAAATGTGGGAATGTACCAAATATGTTTGGACATACCTCTTAGGGACCATTCGAGTATTACGTAAGCACTATAGAGGGGTTTGCTTTGCTTATTTTTGATGACATGAGATGGTGATTACGTCATCAGTAATTATTTACTTTTTATTATGGCAACCCACACATTATCTATCTAGACGACCTCTGTGGCGCAGTGGGTGAAGGCCCGCTTGTGACGCAGGAGGTTGCGGGTTCGATCCCCGCCGCGGGACAAATGTTTGTATGATCTGCAAATATTTGTCTCTGGTCTGGGCGTTTTCTATGTATATTATGTATGTATTTACAAAAAAAAAAAATGTAGGTAAGTATTTAAGTAGTATATCAGTCATGTGGTTGCCATAACACAAGCTCTGCTTAGCTTGGGGCTACATGATGCTGTGTGAAATGTCCAGCAATATTTATATTTATATTTATTTATATTTATATCTATGCTTGAAAACGAAATGCATTTTCGGGGACTCCTACAAATAATGAATACGTTTAGGTTAGTGAATAGTCTAAATGTTTTCCGTCAATTTATTGTTTTGTCTATTCCAAACCTATTCCATATTTCTAGACTTATAACTGCTGCTCATGAATCAATCAATTGTACCAATGTTTACGTAATCATGGGGGGAGGGGTGAGAGCTTTGCTTACTTTTGCTGACGAGGGGGAGGGGTGGATTAATAATTGCAAAAAATCTGCTTATGTATATTGCTGGACATTTCACACAGCATCATGTACCCCCAAGCTAAGCAGAGCTTGTGTTATGGAAACCACATGACTGATATACTACTTAAATACATTTTTTTTTGTAAATACATACATAATATACATAGAAAACACTCAGACCCGAGACAAATATTTGCAGATCATACAAACATTTGTCCTGCGGCGGGGATCGAACCCGCAACCTCCTGCGTCACAGGCGGGCCTTCACCCACTGCGCTACAGAGGTCGTCGAATACCGACAATCCTTATAACCCAGATTGAATTATAATAGAACGTTGTGTAGCCGTGATAAGGTTCAAAACCCCTTTTAAATTAAAGTCGAGTGAACCAACCAGTTATAGTCCGGCAAAAACGGGTAGACACGGCAACTAAAATTTCAGTACTTTGGAAACCCTTTCTCTACTAATCTATGGGAAAGTACAGGTTTCTTGTCTATGGTACAGGTGCCGAAGACGTCAGTCAGAAGTAATAATTTACTTCTAAAAGAGAATTTATCTATTTCGCGCATTTAGCTTGCACAGTGGCGCCCCCATTTATTTCTATTATTTTGTGTCGGACTATACGCTAGTATATAAAATCCTTGATCTATATTAACATTATAATATTGTCTCCTAGGAAACCTACGTCGGACCTTGCTACCGGTGTGTGTTCCCCCGCCCCCCGCCCGCCGCGGCCGTCGGCAGCTGCTCCGCCAACGGCGTCGCCGGACCCGTGCCCGGGGCTATAGGTCAGTGAACACACCGGAAACGGTGATGGAAAACATCAAAATTGGTGACGGAAAACATCAGAAACGGTGATGGAAAACATCAGAAACGGTGATGAAAAACACCGGAAATGGTGATGGAAAACACTAGTTTCAGAGAGTAGGTAGGTACCGCCGCACAGCGTGGACGCGGTTCACTAAACACGATATGTAATCAATCATTTTATTGCTCAACCAATTTTGATCTTATAAAGATTTTTGTGCCGACGGCTTAAGGAGGATCGATTTGATCAATGCGCATTCGAATCCCATCGAAATTGAAAATTTTATGATATTTTTTATAATTCTGAACTACCTAAGTGTGTAACTTAAAAATAATTAAAATCTTATAAAACTAGTATCTCTGTAAGCTGTAGACCCAGCGAATCCTATCTTTGCAAGCGTATAACAGACTAAATATTCACAATTCTTAATTTACATGATTTGCTCGCTTGGCTCGCTCGGTCAAATATGCGTACTTAAATTAAAAGCTACTTATATTCCGGCAAAAACGGGTAGAAACGGCAACTAAAATTTCAGTAGGTACTTTGGAAACCCTTTCTCTACTAATCTATGGTAAAGTACAGGTTTCTTGTCTATGGTATAGGTACCGAAGACGTCAGTCAGAAGTAATAATTTACTTCTACAAGTGGCTAAATTAAAAATTTTAAAAAACCGACTTCAATACAAACTGTTATTGGGTACCTAAGGCTAAGGGTGCGCTAATTAAAATGAGCCCAAACATGGATGTTCCACTGTTATTCCCTGAGAAGTTCCATTGAACAGGTCCTGACTCCATCATCAGATCAGCTAGCTGTCACCATATTATTACATTATAGTCGGAACTTAACCGACATGCTGAGTTCCAAGTTTCAACTCAATCAGACTATTTACTGAGGAGTTCTGTTGAACAGCTCCTGACTCCATCCCCAGATCAGCTCGTTGTGACCATATTATTACATTCTAGTTGAAACTTGACATACGTGCCGAGTTTCAACTCAATCGGCCTATTTACTGAGGAGTTCCGTTGAACAGCTCCTGACTCCATCATCAGATCAGCTCAATGTTACCATAATATTGCATTGTCACTGATAACCTATAAAGCTTTAAAAAAATACCCTAATCGCTTCAAGTGTGCCTATAAAATTTGAAGAGTTACCTCGATTTCTCCAAGATCCCATCATCAGATCCTGACCTGATGACCAAAAGGACCAATTGGAAAGTGTACCCTTTCAAACAAAAAAAGAATTTTTGAAATCGGTCGAGGCGTCTTCGAGTAATCGGTGAACATACATAAAAAAAAAAAGCACAAAAAAAAAAAAAAAAAAAAAAGATTCCGACGAACTGAGAACCTCCTCCTTTTTTCGAAGTCGGTTAAAAAGAGAATTTATCTATTTCGCCTATTTAGCTTGCACAGTGGCGCCCCCATTTATTTATATTATTTTGTGTCGGACTATACGAATAATGCGTATAAACTTAGTTTGAACTTTACAGGATCACTGCAAGCGTTAGAAGCTATCAAGTACCTGGTCGGACAGCCTCACTCCAAACTGTTGGTGGAAAGGATGCTTCTCTTTGATGGAGAAGACATGACTTTCAGAACAGGTATATATTCCTATACTATTAAACGAGCAATCACACTATCTCACTAATCACACTAAGTGCGCACATCGTAATCTTTAGAGCCGTTTTCGAGAACGTGAATACAAAGAACCAAATAAATATACAAATACTAGCTTCAGCTCGCGGCTTTGCTCACGTTGTACCCGGATAAAAAGTCTGTTCTATTTCCAGTCATTATCTATGTATATTTTAAATTTCAGCCAAATCGGTTCAGTGGCAGAGGAACAAGCATACATCCAACCAAACATCCAAACTTTCGCATTTTATAATATTAGTGTGATATAGTTTAAAGTTCAAAAATCATGACGTGTCGCGTCGACTCTGTGTTAGTGTGAGTTGAGCCTAATAATAATGACTAAGTAAGTTCGTATGAGCAAGTGGCCAACTCTGGTCAGGGAGTTTTGAGGCCGCCTAAAGGCCTCAATCATGGCTTAGCGACTTAAAATCCGGGACCGACAATTTAACGTGCCCTACGAAGCACGGAAGCGCTCAGCTCGTAATGCCACTTACGGTCACCCATCCAAATAGTGACCGCGCACAACGCTGCTTAACTTCAACGATCAATCAAGAACGTCTAAGTAAGTTACGCCACGAGCGCTTCATAATAATGACTATTCGTTTCAGTGAAACTCCGCCCTCGGAATCCCCAATGCGCCGTATGTTCCGACACACCAACAATTTCTCAGCTAATAGACTACGAATTGTTCTGCAAAGCACAGGCCAGTGATAAGGTGAGTGTTTAGAGCTCTAAACGGTGAAGGAAAACATCGTGAGGAAACCCGCGGCTTAGTCAGCCCCATATTGAGCATGTCTTTCCTGTAGATATAGCCGGGGTGCTACAAGCCTACTCCATCTCAACATTGTCCCAGGCACTACAGTGTCCCGTTAAGTGTAGGCAAAGATTGCCTCCTGACACTGTATAAATCATCTAGTAAAGATGTAAAGGCCTAAGTTTTTTTCTTAGTTTACTCAACTTGCTGTTAATACAACGAAGAGCATAAAGTAAAACAATTGCACTATGCGCTTAACACGCGCCATTTGTTATTGAAGAATTATCGACTAGCTGCGCCCTCGCGGCTTTACCCGCGTATTGATGGTATATGGATGATGATGATGATGAAAAGTAGCCTATAACCTTCCTCAAGAGTTTAGCTATAAAATCCGACTGGTAGTTCCTGAGATTAGCGCGTTTAAACAAACAAACTCTTACGCTTTAAGTATAGATTCGACGAAAACTTCTAACAAATAAAAATTATTTTATTATTTAGTAGCGTCCGCCCGCGGCTTCGCTCGCGCGGTACTTATATTCTAAGTAGCCTATTGCATTACAAGCTTTTTATTTAACTTGTATTCACCCGAATACTGAAACTTAGTTTAAGTGGTGCTTTTCATTGACATAAGCTGTAATTTTTGAATACGATTCTGAAGAGTAAGAACGTCTCAAATAGATAAGTCCGTCTCAAATATTTAAGTAGCGATACAGTATACAAGCATGTGTATGTTTGGGTGGAATCTTTCAACTGAATATTAGAAATAGAAAAATGTTTATTGTCAAGCATGTACATAGAATTTTATAAATCAGGTACTAGATATAATACACACGTGACAGAATAAAGGTAGCCCAAGCATTTGCTACATCGGCAAAAAACATAAAAATAGCACAAAAATAAAAATTTGACGAACCTCTTCCTTTTTTGAAGACGGTTAAAAAAACAGATCAACTAATTTCATGGATGGGTGCCGTCTCGACGTTAAATTTTATATTATTTATTGTTTGTGTGTGAATTCATCCAAATCAAAACAGAATGTTTCAAAGGTGAGTCTTTTTGGAATATTTGGAAACAATTTGGAAATTATTAATTTATGCGTTCCGTTTTGGTCCAGTTGCAATTTAGTTACAAAGCTATTATTCCATAGTTTTTTTATGTACCAAGCGAGCGAAGTCACGGAAACTAATTTTAAGCTTCAATAACTATTTTAGTACGTTACTAGCAGCGCCATCGCCCCGTAGTGATGGTATATGGTGATGATGATGATGAAAAGTAGCCTATAAACCTCCTCAAGAGTTTAGCTATCACATGCAGAAAGAATTTTTCAAATCTGACTGGTAGTTCCTGAGATTAGCGCGTTCAAACAAACAAACTGCCGTCCGCTAGTTAAAAGGCCTTTAAGCGACAAAACCATTTTTGAGATATCGCTAAAAAACGCGCCGCTTCTTTACTATCTTGCTTCGCGCTTGCCGCTTTCTTAGTATCTCTTATTCGAAAACTATAAACGATAGGAACCCAGCTCCAAGACCGATCGATAGAGAATTTTGAGCTTTATAACATGGCGTTTAAAAGTGAAATTTGACAATTGATTAAATGTCACTTAACGGTGTTTCAGCTAGCGGCAGCAAACTCTTCCGCTTTATTATATTTTACTTATAACCAATCCAAATAAGTTAGATTTCCTTTTTTTTTCAGTCAAAAGAATCTCACCTAAAATCAGAGATCCGTAGACGAGAAAAGGAGAAACGCATGAACGGCCAAAGCTACTACGGGTTCCGTACAAAACCGAAATGGGTCCAGGACGTTCCGAAATCGGAAAGAAAAATAGGACCTCCTTGTAAATGCACTAAAAACATCAAAAAATGTTTAGTTTTCACGCATTTGATACGTCAAGATATCTTCCTGCATTTCTGGAATGATCTAGATTGGAAAGGAAAGAGAGTTTATTTGAGGAATTTGATAGATTCTGTGCCGGTAAAGAGAAGGAGAGTCAAGATCAAAGGAGTGGTGTCCAGGAAGGGAGATTCGAAGGTGTACCATTTGTTGTGTGGGGGTGAACGATTGCCGGTGTGCAGAGTGATGTTTTTAAACACTCTTGGTGTTAAGGAAGCTACTGTTAGGTGAGTGAACAAATATCTAAATGTTATTTAACATTTTGTACAATAGAACTTCTCAGTGAATCAAAAAAAAGTAGAACATCCATGTTTGGGCTCATTTTAATCAGCCTATCACACACACAGCAGATAATATATCTTATGAAATATAAATCTTGAGATCGCACCCATATAAATTCTATGGAGGACCACACACAGCAAATATTTTACAAAATATATTTGGTGCGATCTGTCAAGACTTATATTTCATAAGATATATTATCTGCTGTGTGTATGGTGCGCTTCACCCTTAACCAATAAAAGCTTGTCTTGAAAAACATTTATTTAACAAAATACTTACTTTTATTCAATTAGTTTAGACATTGATGAAAACTTGGAGAAAACATAGGGTAGGGTACTCAAAGTACTAATTCTACGCAGACAAATTCGCGGGCATTCGCTAGTATTGATATAAATATTGTTTATTTATTTATTTATTTATTTGTGCCACCAACATAATATACATCCGATCATGCAAATATATGAAAATATAAAAATATATAATGTGAAAAATATAAGTATGCAAATATATTGATGTCTATTTTTTGTCCAATCTTTCCAGATGCTGGCTTGTAAATGAAGAACGTCCAAAAACAACAAAGAAACCTCTAAAAGCTATCAACGTGGACTCCTACATCAACGGACTTCCCAAACTACCCCCAAAATGCCAGTACTGCATCAACAGCGGCTCCAAAATCCAATACATTAATATAGAAAACATTAAAAATCTATTTCAACTGTATAATTTGTATTCGCAAGAAATGAAATTAAAGAATTGCGTGCCCGCATCAAGAAAAACATTCTCAAAAGTGATACAGCTTAAGAATATAAGGATATTTAAAGCGAAAAATGGCGATATCTGTGATATTGTGAAGGAACATAATAGTTTACCTGTGTTGAGTTATGGCGAAGATTTGGGATATTACTATGATGGGAATCAGTGGTGATAGATTAGATTCATCTCAGCTCAGTTGGTAGCTCTGCCTTCTGCGCTGTAGGTCGTGGGTTCGATTCCTATATGAACATAAATGTTTGTTCTGTGTTATCCTATTCTATTAAACGAGCAATGTTTGTTTGTACTCACGTTTTCAAAAACGGCTCTAACGATTTCGATGAAATTTGCGGTACGGCGGTTTACGGGGGCGAATAATCTATCTAGCTAGGTCTTATCTGGGAAAATTCGTTTCCTCGGCATTTTCAGGCAAAGATTTACCAGTGCAATGGGTTCGTAATTTCATAGAATTTGTTGAGGCCAGAGTTCCTAAGTGGTTAAGGTAGCCGAAGGCTGCGAGTTCGAATCTCAGCCAATGAAAGTTTTTTTGTTCTTTTTTCTTTTTTAATTTTTCTCTATTTGCGCAGAGCTAGGTTGCCCAGATCTTAAAGTATAATAAGTACTTATGTATTGACGAAAAATATATTTTATAAGTATGTATTCTAACAGTTTTATTAGGTTTGATAAAAATAAAAGTGTGATAAAAAAATGGTTGTGATTATTTTATTGTTTGAAAGATTATACTCCCAATGTGGTCTCATAAAAATATGGTGAGGATCTGTCGAGGATCTTCGGAGTTATGAACAGAAATGCACCTCGAGAGTGCAGAAAATTGATCAGCATTGAATATTGAAGTCAATTTTAATTTTTTTTTATTTAGCCACTTATTAATCTTACCATGAACTCTAATCGGTGAAGGGAAATATCGTGAGGAAACCCTTGGCTTAGTCAGCCCCACACGTATTGAGCATGTCTTTCCTGTGGATATGGCCGGTTAAGCTGAGAGGATGGTGTAGGTGCTACAAGCCTACTCCATCACAATGTCCCAGGCACTACAGTGTCCCGTTAAGTGTAGGCAAAGATTGCCTCCTGATACTGTATAAATCATCTAGTAAAAGATGTAGGTACGTACAGGCGAAACGCTTCTTACATACTTGAGACGTACTTATCTATTTGAAGCGTTCTTACTCTTCAGAATCGTACATAATTACAAAAATTACAGTTAAAGTAGAAGCACCACTTAAACTAAGTAAGTTCGTTTGAGCAAGTGGCCAACTCTGGTGACGGAGTTTTTAGGCCGCCTAAAGGCCTCCGTCATGGCTTAACGACTTTAAAAGCCGGGACCGACAATTTAAGGTGCCCTCCTTAGCACGGAAGTGTTTAGCTTGTAAGCCTGAGACTCCACTAAAGCGGAGATGTGTTTTAAACAACCAATAGAATTTCAAAAGACGAGATGACATGTTTGAATAACGAAATTCTATTGGTTGTTTAAAACACATCTCCGCTTTGATGGAATCTCAGCCTAAGTGACATTACAAGCGAAGCGCTTCCGTGCTTTCATCCAAATTATGACCGCGCACAATGCTGCATAACTTCAACGATCAATCAAGAGCGTCTAAGCAAGCTATGCTATGAGCGCTTTAGTAGCGTTTTAGTATTCCTAAGGCCCCTTTCACTCTGTCGCGTGCGGTCGGTCGCGTGCGAGCGCGACCGACGCAAGTAGCATGGGAGTGAATGGCGGCTTTCACTCTGTCGCGCGCGGTCGGTCGCGTTTTTCGAGACGCCGGACCGGAGCAAAAGGCTGACCGGAGCCCGCGCGCCCCGCGTATGCCGGTTGGCGCGCGGGCCAGTGTTGCCACGTGAGCTTTCACTGTTGGACGTGCGCGTGTGCGTTTTGCGTACAGTCATGACGACTGTTGTTAGGAGAAGTAAAAAAAAGCCTGCTATTTGAGATTTACAAAACCTGTTGTATAAAAACAGAGTTGTTGGATGGAATTAGTTAATGTTATAGTACCTACCTACACCTTAACTGTCGTATAACTAGGTAGGTATTTCAGAATTTGTTACTTTTTTTTTCTTTATATAAAGTGATAAAAATATAATTATGTGTGTGTAGGTACTTTAAAAATGAATAAAAAGTTATTTGAAAATGTTGACAGGGACGCAAACAGATTTTCTTTTTCTTCATTCTGAAGTAGAGAGGTACCTACCTACATAAGTAGGTACCTAATTAAACTTTTTTTTTTGCATCTTCTCGTAGTTGTGAATACGAATACAGCGTTACGTTAGATGGGCTGAAGTTATAGGATGCATGAATAATTTTCCTTTTGGACTGACACGGCGTTTTTTGTTTTAATGCTATCACAGAAATAAGAATAACTTTTTTTTATTACTTGTTTACATGATTGTACACGTCCAGCTCAACGTTGGCGCACGCCGAACTGTGAAAGGTCAACTCGACCGACCGCGTCGGACGCGACCGGTGACACGCTGAAGAGTGAAACAAGCCTAAGTAAGCAACACTTAGGTAGCAGATTTCACAGGAATCTAAACTTTATCTTCCTTCCCCAGGATTTAGAACTCGACATTCTCCCGCCAGAACACCGTATCTCAGCGGCAGAACTATCGCAGCTACTGTCAGATTGCAAACAACGCCATCTATTGGTGGACGTACGGAACGAGTCGGAGTTCAACATGTGCCGGATAGATGGCAGTGTTAACTATCCTATAGACACGTTTGAAGATAGCGTTGGGAAGTTGGTGGAAGAATTGGAGAGAGGCACTCGAGGTAAGTTTAAATTCATAAATGATGTCTGTCTGATAGTTCGATTTTCGATTTGACAACTAGCAGCTTAATGTCATAGTCAAAAATAATGTTGCCAGACTTATTTTGTTATTTTTATTTGGGGAACATGGTGGAATCGTTCCCCAAAGGCAGAGTAGGTGGTTCTCTGCAACGGACCAGCCACTTGCCCGTGGTCTTTCGACCAACAATTGTTATTGGTTAGTCGGATATATGTCGATCGCTCCTGAAAACTTTGCTTGCGCGATCTAGACTCTAGACATTATGATGTTTGTGGCGCCATTCTCGCTGAAGCTCGTAGTGGCGTAACATGTCAATGTAGTTCATCTAGCGACAGGTATAGTCCGGCAAAAACGGTTAGACACGGCAACTAAAATTTCAGTACTTTGGAAACCCTTTCTCTACTAATCTATGGTTAAGTACAGGTTTCTTGTCTATGGTACAGGTGCCGAAGACGTCAGTCAGAAGTAATAATTTACTTCTATAAAAAATTTTCAAACAAAAAATATAACCGACTTCATAAAATACATGCACTAAAAAGCGAAAAATAAGACTACAAACAGATTTATTTAATTTGTTATTTTATGTTTGTTATAATGTTGAAATCGGTGTGCATAAAATATAATAATAATAATAATAATAATATAAACTTTATTTCAGGCAACTTAAGAATAGTACAGATGGTAAAAACTAATTCTAAGGCCCATAGAAATAAATACCTTAAACCTAAAAATACATATGAATAAAACTTAATCTAGGTCTGTGTGTCACGGCGCGGGGTATCACGTGACAGGCGGCCCTTAAACCGCCGAAACTTCACCCCTTTCGGCCAGAAGTCAGGGCTCATGAAGGTCTTCAATCTCTCCGTAGGGACTCTCACCATGAATGAGCTAAAGCTCACATTACGATGAGAGGCCAACTTCTCGACCCTCAATCCCAATCCGGCTTTCTTCTTGATGTACTCCACCACCTCTACGGTCTTCACGTCGAAGTGAACACGGGACACGTAGATCTGCGTGGTGGGTACTTCCGCTCGGAAGTGCTGCTCGCTGGATCTCAGCGCAGTACCACACTGGTTTCGGCTAGAGGGCTTCCGTTTCTTCCTTATCAAATATAGTAGGTAGTCATTGTTTTACTTAACACCGACTTCAACATTATAACAAACATAAAATAACAAATTAAATAAATCTGTTTGTAGTCTTATTTTTCGCTTTTTAGTGCATGTATTTTATGAAGTCGGTTATATTTTTTTTTTTTGAAAATTTTTTATTTTTCCATTTTTAGTGTTGTTTTTTTTTCCTTGTTTCTGTTTTTTTTTTTAATTTAGAAAGATGTTACTTTACTCATTGTGTTTCGCTCATCAAGCCCTTTCATTTGATACCTATATCACTAAAAAATTCCATGGAACAGGTCCTGACTCCATCATCAGATCAGCTCGCTGTTACCATATTATTACATTGTAGTTGACACTTCACAGATATGCTGAGTTCCGAGTTTCAACTCAATCAGACTATTTATTGAGGAGTTCTGTTGAGCAACTCTTGACTCCATCATCAGATCAGCTCACTGACACCATATTATAACATTGTATTTGGAACTTGACAGATAAGGCGAGTTTCAACTCAATCGTCTTATTTTCTGAGGAGTTCTGTTGAACAGCTTTTGACTCCATCATCAGATCAGCTTGCTGATACCATAATATTTCATTGTTCTCAAGAATCTATAAGTGCACAAAATTTCAGCCCGATAGTTCCACAAACACACAAAAAATTTGAGGGTTTCCCTCGATTTCCATGGGATCCCATCATCAGATCCTGATTTGGTGAAGATGGGACCACCTCGGAAGTATACCCTTTGTAACAAAAAAATAATTTTCAAAATCGGTCCACAATTTACGGAGAAATCGATGAACATACATAAAAAAATAAAATAAAAAAAAAAAACATACATACAGCCGAACATAGAACCTCCTCCTTTTTGGAAGTCGGTTAAAAATAGAATTTATCTCTTACGCGTATTTAGCTTGCACAGTGGCGCTCCCATTTATTTATATTATTTTGTGTCGGACTATAGATGTCGCTACAATTTATATTTATCTCCATGCCAGTAACGTTCGTGTGTCGCCGCGGCAACGACTCTCAGTTGGCGGCGCAGATGGTTCTGTCTCTCTCTGCAACCGCGCGGGTCAACGACCTGCGGGGCGGGCTACACGCCTGGGCAAGCACTGTGGATAGGGGGTTCCCGGTGTATTGAGGAACATAATTATAATACTACGACTAAAAAGGGTAATAATTGAATATTGATAAGTACTTAATTAGAAAATCTAAGTTTGTTTTGTTTTAAAATGTTTCTGTTTAATAAAATCTACTTATTTATAGTTAAATAATTTTTTTTCGGCGAGTTTGTATGAAAATGTGATGAGGGTAAAGAGGCGAAAGAGGTGTGTCAGGATCGTAGCATGTGGAAATCCGTGGTCTCTGCCTACCCCTGTGGGAAAGAGGCGTGATTTTATGTATGTAAGTATGTAAATATTTTTTTTTATTTTATGAAAAATGCGCTCAAACAAGGCTGGCTGCTTGTCGGTTCCTATTTGAGGTCAGCCAAAACTCACTTTGCGCGCAAAATACTCTTGAAACTATAACGCGAGCGAAGCGAGCTCTTATTTTTTTAGACGCTTGATTTTGCTAACGGTGCTCTATATAGAAAAGGCTAGTTTAGTTGTAAAGACAAATGCGTGATGATACGATTTTTAATTCAAACATTTCCAAAATTCCTTTCTTAGGAAATCTTTTTAGCTTTTTATAAGTAAGTACACATATCTACGAAGTTTGAAGCAAATAAGAAGTTCCATTACTAATTTGAACACCCTCTAGCGCTCCCTCTGAAAAGTAGTTTTTAGAATTCGGTCTTTATGGTTTTTTTTTAATTTGTACCGAGTTTCAAGCGAATTATACCACCCGTTAAAAGTTCCCATGCAAACTAACATTCTCTTAACCCCGTTTTGTGGGTAAATTATCATATACATTAATAAAGATTATAGTACAGATTGTATCATTTTAATATGTTTTTTACCACTTAACATTCAATTTCTCTTCATCAATATCGTACATCAACCCATCAGCCTTGCCCATTCTTAGAAAAATATCTTCACCATTCCTCATCACCGCAAACTCTTCCGACGAATCTGTCTCCTCTCCCGCTTTCGCAATCTCTTGCTTTCTCTTTTCCCCCACCAGTCTCTTTGGTTTTTCACGTCCCTTTGAATAAATAACCTTTGGTAACTGCGGTCTATTGTCTGGGTTAGTTAAAATGGGGATTATGATTTTGGTGGCGTTGCTTTGGACGAACTTTTTCGTGAACTGAGCACCTATAAAGGTGTTGAGTAGAAGAACTGAAAATAAACAAGACTGGTCAAGTTCCAAGATTCAAGTAGGTAACTATTGAATGTATGTTTGTATGTTTGGCTTCTTGCATTCCTAAACTAATGATCAGATTGTGATGAAACTTTGATAGGTTCTTCTGAAGGCAAGGGTTTCTGATCAAAAAAACCAATATAAATAAAAAATTGATTTGGTAGGTAAGTAATTATAAATTGATGAGAATACATTCCCAAAAGGTCTGAATCGCACTGCTGGTCGGGATTTTTCTTTTACCATAATTATAAACTTACTAATAAACAAAAGAAAGCTAGGTAGCACACGTTTCATCTTTAACTACTAACATTCAGTATAATTGATAAAGATAACGGGCATTCATACACATTTAACTGTGAAATTACTAATCAGCAGTTAATTTGCAAGTAGCCGTGTTACGAGTAGTCTAACTAGAAATGGCTTCTATCAAAAGGTGACTTTGAAAACCAGCATAGTGATTTAAGCCGACATTACTTACACCCTTACACCATGCTGAATTTAGTGCTCTAACTGCTTGTTCATTCATACATTAGCGCTCTGTCTCGCTCTTTGGCCTAAGAATTGCGTATTAAAATCATTGAGCGATCAGCTCGCGTTAGGAAATCAATCAAAGCGCGTCTCATTTATAATTGGCGCCCAACGTGGTACAAATACGTTGGGCGCCACGACAAACAAACAAGAAAAAGACAAAAAAACAAATTAATTTTGTCGTTGTAGCACTTTAAGCCAGTAATGTTAGTAGCATTAAAATCATTGAGCGATCTGCTCGCGTTAAGCAATCAATCAAAGCGCGTCTCATTTATCATTGTCGCCCAACGTGGTACAAACGTACAATGTACCACAAACAAACAACAAGAAAAAGACAATGTACAATGAGCGGCCTTAACGCTTAAGAGCAGTGAATATCCTATACCATTAAACGAGCAATATTTGTTTGTTTGTACTCACGTTCTCGAAAACGGCTCTAATGATTTCGATGAAATTTGCGGTGCGGTGGTATACGGAGGTGAAAAATCGATCTAGCTAGGTCTCATATCTGGGAAAATTTGTTTTCTCAGCATTTTCACACAAAAAGATTTAAGTACCAGTGCAATGTGGTTCGTAATTTATTGAAATTTGTTGAGACCACAGAGTGGCTAAGTGGTTAGGGTATCCGCCTTCAACGCCGAAGGCTGCGAGTTCGAATCTCTGCCAACGATAGTTTATTTTTTATTTTGTAAGGTTTTTTTTGTTTGTTTTTCTCTTTTTCTTTTTCTCTATTTGCACCCGAGCGAGCTCGGTCACCCAGATATTAATGCTAAAAACGGGTTGCTTCTGACTCTGAAAGATCCAAAAAAATATTTACAGTTTTGAGTCAATCCGATTACCATCACGTCATGTCCGCAAATTGCAATAGATAACCTATTACAATGTTACAACCAACCGTTACAGACAAAATTACTGTACATTGCATTTTCTACCTTATCACTACATCTACAAGATCCGAAATGAATCCAGTAACATTATCAAATCATCAAAAATATTGTCACTCAAATTTGAACTCTATCGCACTAAAATTAGAGTTGATGTGGAAAGGAACGATGGTTGTAGATTGCTGGCCATTCTTAGTTCAAATCGTTTGGCACCTGTGATTGGCCCCATTTCCTAGTTGCGCGCGCAATTTAGATGACCCCTAAGGGGTTTTGTGTAATGCTCGTATACATTGCTGGCTTACAATTTTATTTTATTTATATAACTAGCTTTTTTATAAATACATACTTACATTTTTTTTGGGCCAGAAAAACTCGCGAGCGTCCTCAAAAAACCCTATCAAATTTTCATCACAATCTAATTAATAGTTGAACCTTGAACGCGTAGATGTCTTCTACGCGTTCATACAAACATTCATTTTTATTAACTTGAATAAACGCACCGACTAACAAACGCACAAAGCTTACCCCCCCAATTTGCGCTCACATTACTCGCTTAAGCAATAACACAGTATGAAATAAGAAAGCGCAACGTTTTATCTAGGAATTACGAGCAAAGCCGCGGGCAACAGCTAGTCTATACGTTAATACCGGCAATATGCTTCGTACATTGCGAAAGTAAAGCAAAATCAACCCTTTTCGGCAGAAAATGTGAATCTACCTCAGTTTCAACCGCGCTACCTTTCAAATTTCTTGTGTGAAAGTGACTTTAAAAAAAGTGATTACTTAAGTATAAGGGACGTGGTACCTTAGAATAACGTTTTGGCTACTTTTCTAATAAATACAATACAAGTATCTAAATTAAAAATTTTAATAAAAAAAGTACAAAAAAAAAACATACACACAGCCGAACATAGAACCTCCTCCTTTTTGGAAGTCGGTTAAAAAACCGAGTTTTTTAACTCGGCGGAGCATTTTTTTGCACTCTCGACGTGCATTTCTGTTCATAACTCCGAAGATCCTCGACAGATCCTCACCATATTTTTGTGGCACCAATCGAAAAGTATACCCTTTCAAACAAAAAAATAATTTTCCAAATCGATCCAGGCGTCTTCGCGTAATCGTTGAACATACATAAAAAAAAAGATTTCGACGAATTGAGGACCTCCTTTTTTCGAAGTCGGTTAAAAATAGGTAGGTATTAACGTTTTCTGTGCATCAATGATTTTTCGTTTCGAAAAATATACGCATTAACACGAGTTCTGAACGGTGAAGGAAAACATCGTGAGGAAACCAGCTAATTTTCTAGTAGCGGTGATGGGCATTTCTAACCTCTCATCTCGATCTCCCATACCTATTGTTATCTCTCAAATTTTCTCATTATGTTGTAAAAACTATCGACGACGTAGGTACTTTGGCAAAATCATTGTAAAAACAAGAAAAGCAAGCTTCGCGTTTTATAGACAAAAATATAAATAGATGTTTTGTAGGTATCTACTGGGTGTATAAAGCTACTGCGGAAAAAACAAATAGAAGAAATTATGGAATGAATTATCGGAAAAGCAATAATAAATTATACTTTCAGTAATGCTTAATTTGGGGAACAGGGTGGAATAGTTCCCCAAAGGCAGAGTAGGTGGTTCCTCTGCAACGGGCCGGCCCATCTGGCCCACTTGCCCGTGGTCTTTCGACCGACAGTTGATGTCTGATAGTCCCAGATATATTTCAATTCGCTGGAAACTTTGCTTGCGAGTTCTAGGACTGTTGATGTTGAGTGGCGCCATCTGTAGTGCATAGCATGTTTTTCTGTAGTTCTGTAGTTCTGTGCATGTTTTTTGTGTTTTTCTTATGTTTAAATCGAGTAAACGTTTAGAAATCCCATTTTTTATTAAGTAGGTAGGTAAGTAATTTTCATTTTTATTTAAATTTTTTTATTTGCATTTATCTGCATTAATTAAATTTTAAACCAATTGAATTTGTAAATTTTATAAAAATTAACCGGGAAGTAGACTTTCGCACCCTGTACTCACCCTACACATCAACCCTTGTGACGTCACCGGCAATCCTACAAAGGGTGATCGGCACAATCGGGGTTCGGCCAATTCATTTGCGGTAGCGTGATACAAGCCCGCCAATTTAGGATTAGGTCGCTAATATTGTACAGTCAGTCATGAACTAACACAATCAAACAACACTCCATAAAATCTTCGCATTTATAGTAAGGATTAGGAGATTACAGTTCACCAACGAAAGCTTATATTTGGTCATTAGATTCTAATGACCTTTCAGTATTCGGTCATTTTAATCTAATGACCGAATGCTGAAGCTCTACTTACTTAAATATTTGAGACGTTCTAACTCTTCAGAATCGTAAGTATACAAAAATAATAGTTAATGTCTGATAAGCACCACTTAAACTAAGTAGCGTTTCAGTATTCAATAGATATGTCATGTACCGGGGGGGTTAAGTGAGATAGAATTGGTTAAATCAATCAGCCAGTGTAGGTACTCAACCAGAATGAAAAATTAAATAAATGGTGAAGAAAGCCAAAATATGGTGAAGTGGCGCCAATAAATGGTAAAGCGACGAAACTAAACGGTGAAAAGAAGCCAACATGCTACGGTGACCAGAAACCATTAGGCGGGAGAAAGCTAATTTATGAAGTGAAGCCAGTTGGTTAAATGAAGCCAATATAGTAAAGAGAACCCAATTGGTGAAGTGAAGCCAATTTACCTATGGTAAAGAGAAACCAATTGGCGGAGCGAAGCCAATTTATAGTGAAGAGAAGAAGAGAAACCAATTGGTGAAGTGAAGCCAATATTATAGTGAAAATAAACCAATTGGTGAAGTGAAGCCAATTTAGGGTGAAGTGAAACCAATTGCTGAAGTGAAGCCAATATTGAAGCCAATTTATGGTGAAGTGAAGTCAATATTATGGTGAAGCGAAACCAATTGGTGAAGTGAAGTCAATTTATGGTGAAGCGAAACCAATTGGTGAAGTGAAGCCAATATTATAGTGAAGTGAAACCAATTGCTGAAGTGAAGCCAATAGTGAAGCCAATTTATGGTGAAGTGAAGCCTAAAATGTGGTGAAGTGAAGTCAACATTATGGTGAAGAGAAACCAATTGGTGTTGTGAAGCCAACATTATGGTGAAGAGAAATTAAACGGCGAAAAGAAGTCATGGCCAATGTTGGGAAAGTGCTAGCGACGATCAAAGCTGTCATCACCAGGCTGGTCTTTGCTTGTCACGGAATCATCGCTATATGGCAGGTGAGTTGTAAATTAGTTTTCGTTTGAAAAAATATTTTTTAAATAATAATTAGCTACAGTACCTACTACCTACTACCAGATAAATAATGCGTTTCGGAAACCATCGGAAACAATCGTATTAAATTACAAAAACGATTGACAAAAAGTAATTTGGAAATTCAAATTATTTACAATTTCAACTTTATAGCAAACAAATAAATGCTAAGTATTTTTAAGAAAAACAAATTAGAGCTGCGCAACTAACGACGTGCACTTATGTCACATTCTGTGTTGTGTAATAATTAATTATTCAGTAATTAATGATTAATTATTCATTAATTAATAATTACTTATTCATTAATTATTAATTCCAGGTAACGCTGTTCAAAGACGGACTCGACTACTGGTACCTGGCGTCTCCGCTCCTGCTGCTGATCTTTGAAGGAGTCTTCACGCTCACCATCAAGGAAAACCAGGAGTGGAAATGGTAGGTTCTTTTATTTATTTTTATTCATGTCTTTATAGTCGCAAATAACTCGCTGCAGGTGGTCATACATCCAGCAATGCAAGTACGGTTTTTTATTGAATTTTGTCGATTCTAAATGTCAAATTTAACGATCGATAAGACCGGTACTTACTTGCACTGTTGTTTGGCGTAGTATAGCGTAGTATCAAGCACAATCGATAATGGCACTCACGCGCTTACTGCATTAACAAATGGCACGTGTGAAGCGCATAGTGCAATTGTTTTATTTTCGCTCTCTCGGCGGTACCCGCGTGGTGATGGTATAGTGGTGATAATGTTGAAAAGTAGCTTTTAACCTTTCTCAAGAATCAAGCGTTCAAATGTAGAAAGATTTTTTGAAATCCGACCGAAACAAACAAAAAAACAAACTTTACAAAATTTAATAATTGCTATAGGTACTGGGTACTGGCTGAAAATATACTTTTTTTTTTTTTCTTCATTTTGGCTTCGCACGGTTGTGCATTCAGCCAGTGTCAAGTAATTAAATAAACTTCAAGTTTATAGATAAATAACATATATAAATACATATTACAATACATAAATATAATATCCCACCCCTCCCCTTGTGCCTCAGTAAAGATGTGGGGCTTTACTGAAACATCGACACGGACTTTTTGGGAGAACTTGAAAAGCAATGATAACCAATTTTGTTTCACTTCCCTACACTTATGCACGTTCACGAACACTTAACGGTTAATAATCCACCATTATTACACATTAACATTCGAAGAAACACAAGTTTTGGAAAATAAAATAAAATGAAACTTGACTTCTCAAATTCCCGCCAAAAAAAAATCGAAAATATACTTACCTACCTATAAGTAAAAAAAAAAAAAAAAAATGCTGACGCCACTATGTCGCCAGAAAACGCTTTGACTATCTTTATTTATTTACGAAACAGTAGGTAATAAGTTTAAGTTATCCTTGACTGTCCCTGAATATCATTACTACACACTTTCTTAACAAATATCCGAGTTGAACTTATGAAAGTTTTCCTTCCGACATTGCCTAAAGCGACAATTTGCAAATACTAAAAACAATCAAAGGTTTAATACGCTAGCGTTTTCTCACCGCATTTGGAATGAACCTTTAATATTTTCAGTTTCTTTTTAAAAATGGCGGCTTTACGCAAAATGGCCAGTACAAAACAAAAAGGTTAAAAAATGTTTATAATAAACCAAAAAGTTTAGATTTACCTATGTAAAATTGTAAAAACTCGATTTCATTTCGATATAAAAGCATGGATTGCTTTGTATTTCGTATTATGTTGGTATATCTGAGTCATCTAATGGGGCCGTAACAGCCACTAATGCTTCTTCCGGCGGCGCGCCCTCTGTCGGAGAATTTAATTAGGAGACGTGATTTGTGGTTCGTAGGTAGCTATACAAAAGAAGTTAGAAAAACTTGGTATATCTACGTATCTTTATGCCACCAAAATTACATAATAAAACCCAACAAAACACGTAAAACTGATATAAAAAGAAAATATTGAAGTTCCTCCAACCCCGCACTGCAAACTTTTTTGTCGGCCGATGTCGAGCCGAGGCGGTTCTCACACTGGCAACGCACACTGGCAAAACCCCGCAGATGTGCAGATCTGCAGCAATCTGCAGATTTTAACATTGTATATCCACTCACGTCGATGCGCTGTCAGTGTGTTGTACTATACGTGTATTCTAAACAAATTGAGATACTTGCATACAATGTTAAAATCTGCAGCCACGCACAACGCAGCGGGGTGCGTTGCAGAGTAACAACCGCCTTCGCCTTAGCTAAACCCAACCAAATTATTGTCCTGCCCCTCGCAGCGTTGCCAATGTGATGGTATATGGTGATGATGAAAAGTAGCATAGATTTCCTCAAGAGTTTAGCTATCAAATGCAGAAAGAAGTTTTTAAATCCGACTGGTAGTTCCTGAGAATAACGCGTTCAAACAAACAAACTCTTCAGTTTTATACTGGTACTAGCAGCTCCTGTAGTGATGGTATATGGTGATGATGAAAAGTAGCATAGATCTCCTCAAGAGCTTAGCTATCATATGCAGAAAGGATTTTTCCAAATCCGACTAGAAATTCCTGAGATTAGCGCGTTCAAACAAACAAACAAACTCTTCCACTTAATACCTACATTGATAAACAAACCGACGAGTAGTTTTTGTACGTCCAAGTATAGATCGCACTCGGGATAAGTCGAGGCGGGCTAATAGACAAATAAAACCCTTCTATCTAACCCTCACAAACTCTGCCCTTCAACAGCCCCTGGCATTGACCTCGGGTGTGACATTAGCTTGTTTTGTGAAGGGGTATTCGACTGAAACGTGATTAGATCATACCTAGGTATACCTATACTTGATAGGGTAAGAAGTAGGGACAATACAATAGAAGCCAACTTAACTATGAATGAAAGAAGAATTTTAGAAATGAAGGTTTTGTGTAAGGTACCTTGTAAGTCATCAATGAAATAAACAAAAGAGCTCGAATTTGAAACATTATTTCTGCATTTTGATAGCTTATTTCTTGAGGATGGTTAGGCTGAGATTCTACCAAATCGGAGACAAGAGGATATGTGTATAAAAAACAAATAGAATTTCGATTCACACAATATCATCTCGTCACGAGAGATGAGAGTGACAGAGCTACTTGCGTGGTCACTGAACAGAACAGCCCCCTGATTGTCTACCTTTGATAGTGCTCAAAATCGGTCTCAATCTGTCAAATATGACAGTTCAGTGAACCACACAAGTAGCTCTGTCACTCTTATCGCAACGAGACCGAACGCGACAAAAAATGCCGTTCGCTTTGACATTTTGAGAATTGAGACAAGTTAGACAAGCAGCCGTCTTATGAGTTTGAGACCGATTTTGGTCGCTATCAAAGATAGACAATCAAGGGGCTGGTCATATAAATCTGTCTCGTTGAAATGTTTGTTTGCACGCCGCGGTATTAAAACTCGTGTCTGTTTTGTGCAGGTTCTGTCCGTCGGTGTTTATCTACCTGGGGCTGACGGTGCCGGCCATCTGGCTGCTGGAGCTGCACAAGGTGGACCTGAGGCTGCAGAAGAAATTCAGCAACGTCACCTATGTCGAGGTATACTATACTATTATATTTTAAATGTAAGAGCTCGGCTCTCGTCGGTGCAACGATGCAATTCTCTCCATCTACCTCTTTCCAATGCAAAATCTTACAATAAAACCAGGAAAATAATGCGTTTCGACAAACATCGGAAACAATCGCTCAAAATTACAAAAACGATTGACGAAGTCATTTGGAAATGAAAATCCTACTAATATTGTAAAGGCGAAATTCCGTGTTTGTGTGTGTGAATGTTTGTTACCACGTATCTCCATAACTACTTAACCGATTTTGATGAAATTTGGAAAGTAGATAGTTTAGGTTTTTGTCCCGGAAAAGGTATGGTTCCCGTGGGATAAAAAATAGTAGCCAACGCGGGCGAAGCCGCAGGCGTTGACTAGTTACTCATAATTTCAACTTTATCGCAAATAAATAAATAACAATGTCATTTTTAAGAAAAAGCAAGTTAGTTTCAAGCTGTGCTCTCTGCGCTGCTAACGACGTGCACTTCTGTCGCATTCTGTTTTGTGGAATCATACACTGCTGTCGGACATATTCGGGAAACACGAAAATAACCGATGTCTATTATAAAGCTTAAAGTACTGTACTGTTGATTGACCTGTCATTCAGTGCCTCGAGCATACTGGATGCATGAGTTTACTATTCTATCCGGGACTATAGTAAAGTATCTCAATTGTATGGAATTCAGTACAGAGCCTCTAGCAGTAACTTGACTAAACTCACGGATAGAATAGTACCTAAACTCGTGCATACTGGTGTAGTGCTCGAGGTAGGTACTGTCATGTAGTAGTTCCCATAACACAAGCTCTGCTTCCTTTGGGAGATAATAATATCTTTATTTCAGGCAACTTATCTAAGTAACAAGATGTTAAAATACTAAATACAAGGCCCATAGAATATATACCTTACAGGCTAACATATATACAATTATATCTTAAAATACTAAGAACAATAATGAAATAAAGAATAATACTGTGTGAAATGACCAGCATTATCTATTTGTTTACCAGAAGGAGATTCCATTGCCAGGAGCGAATACGATCCCCAGAGACATGTGGGTGACGCTGATCGAGCAGTTCCTGATGCTGACTCTCATCGTGGGGCGCTGGCTGCTGCCCAAAGGAGACCTGACGAGGGACCAGCTCAGTCAGCTGCTGCTGGTTTATATTGGTGAGTGTGGCTCTGTGGTTAGTATGGCTCATTGGTGTGATCGAACAGTTCCTGATGCTGACTCTCATCGTGGGGCGCTGGCTGCTGCCCAAAGGAGACCTGACGAGGGACCAGCTCAGTCAGCTGCTGCTGGTTTATATTGGTGAGTGTGGCTCTGTGGTTAGTATGGCTCATTGGTGTGATCGAACAGTTCCTGATGCTGACTCTCATCGTGGGGCGCTGGCTGCTGCCCAAAGGAGACCTGACGAGGGACCAGCTCAGTCAGCTGCTGCTGGTTTATATTGGTGAGTGTGGCTCTGTGGTTAGTATGGCTCATTGGTGTGATCGAACAGTTCCTGATGCTGACTCTCATCGTGGGGCGCTGGCTGCTGCCCAAAGGAGATCTAACGAGGGACCAGCTCAGTCAGCTGCTCCTGGTTTATATTGGTGAGTGTGGCTCTGTGGTTAGTATGGCTCATTGGTGTGATCGAACAGTTCCTGATGCTGACTCTCATCGTGGGTCGCTGGCTGCTGCCCAAAGGAGATCTGACGAGGGACCAGCTCAGTCAGCTGCTCCTGGTTTATATTGGTGAGTGTGGCTCTGTGGTTAGAACGGCTCATTGGTAAGTCTGGCTCATTGCCTTAGTAAGAACTGGCTTATACACTAGCAGGGGTTTCCGCTGACAAGGGACCAGCTCAGTCAACTGCTGCTGGTTTATATTGGTGAGTGTGGCCCTTTAACGAGTCCAGTTCAGTGGTTAGTATGGCTCATTGGTGAGTCTGGCTCATTGTCTTAGTGAGAACTGGCTTATACACTAGCACGTTTAATGCCCGCTGACACGAGTGCAGCTCAATGGTTAGTATGGTTAATTGGTGAGTCTGGCTCAATGGATTTTTCGTTTCAAAAATGTAAACGCACATTAACACGAGCTCTAAACGGTGAAGGGAAACATCGTGAGGAAACAATAACGTGTATCTAATAATGACTTATACTTAAGTTAACAAACAAAGTTCTTCGATTCTCGTTTCTTGATTCTTGAAATCCGGGGTAAGCTGAGCAATTTTTTGCACCTTCAACTTATAACATTGAAGTCGGTTTTTTAAAAAATTTAATTTAGACACTTGTAGGTACATATATCTACTGTACAAATCTCATATATCTACGCTGGATAGACTCAATCCTATCTATACAAATGTCGTACTGAGGATTCCATAGGTACTTGAGAGCAATACTCGAATACCGCCAATGACCCATAGAAGTTTATTTTATTTCCGCAATAGGCACAGCCGCGGACATCATAGAATTCTTCGACTCCTTCAAAGAAGATAAGATGGCGACAGAGAAGGTGCTGGTTTTGCTGACGCTGGGGATCTGGTCGTGGTCGCTCATGCAGTTTACAGTGGTCATGACGGCGACCAAAAGTCGCAAGTCTCGCGGCGCGGCTAATAGGTCTGACATGTACGTACGTACGCACGCCCGCGCTTGCCACGCCTAGTTTGCCCAGATTATAGCTTGGGCTATGCCCACTATATATAGCAAAGGGCTATACTTGCATGCTTCTTATGCCCACTATACAGAATGTGGCAAACTCTTGGTCACTGAAGGGTAGCTACCTTTTCTCTTGTAGTTAAAAAGTTTTGTTCTTAGAAAACTTCAGTTTTAGTTTGAACAGTTGTTGCAGGAAGTTGAAGAAAAAAATAATTGCATTTTTAGATTTTTCAAAAAAAGTACAGTTAGCCTAAAAAATTACATTTGTCAAAAAAAAACAAGTTGGTTTTAATTGACTCTATTTTCCACCAGGAACACTTCTCCCAAAGTAACTTATCAAATCAAATCGTAAGTTTTTGCAATAACTCAAAAAAACACATCCAATACATTTTCTATGAAATTAGTAGTTGTAAACATTATAGTGCCACTTATTCGATGGTTATTATAGTATACTGAAGCTACCCTTCAGTGACCAAGAATTTGCCACACCCTGTATATTTATATAGCAAAGGGCTATACTTGCATGCTTCTTATGCCCACTATTTATAGCTAAGGGCTAAACTTGCATGCTTATTATGCCCAGTATTTAAAGCTAAGGGCTATACTTGCATGCTTCTTATGCCCACTATTTATAGCTAAGGGCTAAACTTGCATGCTTATTATGCCCAGTATTTATAGCTAAGGGCTATACTTGCATGCTTCTTATGCCCACTATATATAGCTAAGGGCTATACTTGCATGCTTCTTATGCCCACTATATATAGCTAAGGGCTATACTTGCATGCTTCTTATGCCCACTATATATAGCTAAGGGCTATACTTCTTGCATGCTTCTTAAGCGGGCTAGTTTTGTTGACAATATCTTGCTGCAATTGTATAGCCGCCAAATTGCCGGTTATACTTGCATGCATTTAATATTAATTTCTTCTAACTTTACATAGTACCTTTACATATTTCTATGCTATGGCTATGCCCAGTTTGCCCACTATACTTAGCTGTCATGGGGCTACACTTCACGCATGTTTGTAATTTTGATACTTTAATTAACGTTTTGAGACATTACCCTACTACTTATACTTACGATATAACGCGCTTGCCATGCCAACTCCACTGCAATGACAACTTGATAGCAGGCTTCTAGTTTAGTTCATGTTGTTTAGTTGCATGTTTCGTAGATTGCCTAGTATTGTTAAGTATCAAATATATTACCATGGGTATTTAGTTTTTTCTTCAATTTATGGGATTGTCCCCGTCTGTAACCGATGTCATGCCTCTTTCTGGACGAAGCTCTTTGCAGGGCAGCCTTCTTGATTTCCCTATACGACACGACAGCAACCTTCTCCTTCACTCGTCTCATGTAGCCTATCCTTGGTCTTCCTCTTCCTCTCCTTCCTTCCACTTTTCCTTTAATGATTGTTCTTAGATAATGAAACTGTCATGTCGTATAAAATAAATAAAATAAATACTGCTGGACATTTCACACAGCATCATGCAGCCCCAAGCTAAGCAGAGCTTGTGTTATGGCAACACATGACTGATATACTACTTAAATACATTTTTTTTGTAAATACATTCATATTATACATAGAAAACACCCAGACCCGAGACAAATATTTGCAGATCATACAAACATTTGTCCCGCGGCGGGGATCGAACCCGCAACCTCCTGCGTCCCAGGCGGGCCTTCGCCCACTGCGCCATAGAGGTCGTCGAAATATAAGTAGCAATGTAGTTGAAAAGCATGTAGGTAGGTAGTTTAAGGCATACTTTTATAATAATCTATTTATTTTTGTAGGTACATCTTACTGCATTTTAAATTAAAGTTCGGACGAAATGTATCTCACGCTTGTTATGCCCAGTATGCCCACTATACAGGGTGTGGCAAATTCTTGGTCACTGAAGGGTAGCTACCTTTTCTCTTGTAGTTAGAAAGTTTTGTTCTTAGGAAACTTCGGTTTTATTTTGAAGAAAAAAATAATTGCATTTTTAGATTTTTGAAAAAAAGTGCAGTTAGCCTGTGGGCTTCTCCCACATTACTACTTACTACCTACCTACTTAACCTATACTTACTATCTATATCTACATAGTTTTATCAATACTTACATATATCTTATAATCTATCGTAATTCATTTATCCGTCAACACGCATACATTAAATACATACACTACTCTAGCACAGATCACATACATACAACATCACACATAACTTAACAATCATGCAACGTTCGTGTTGGCTGGTCACCGGCCGCCCGTATTTCAATGGAAATAAACTCCTGGCGCGTGACGTCACGCACAGCGCGCGGGCGCAGCGCAGCCGAATGAAAGTTATTCGCCACGCGCCGCAAACCAGTCTGAACCTCGCTCTGACACCGGACGCACGCTGCTCGCTCCGATTTTCCCAAAGCTTTTTACGCGTAACGAACTGTTTTACTACCTAGTGCCTGTGAACTCTTTCTTCTCTTCTATCATACTTCATCTGCTTGATCTGTGCTCTTTAAATTTCACTCCTTCTACTCTGTGCTCGCTTGTACCTGATTACTGTGCTAGAATAAACTGTGTACATCCGCCATTGTGTTGTGCATCATTTCATTTACGCACCTTCATACAGTAAGGCTTGTTTCACTCTTCAGCGTGTCACCGGTCGCGTCCGACGCGGTCGGTCGAGTTGACCTTTCACAGTTCGGCGTGCGCCAACGTTGAGCTGGACGTGTACAATCATGTAAACAAGTAATAAAAAAAAGTTAATCTTATTTCTGTGATAGCATTAAAACAAAAAACGCCGTGTCAGTCCAAAAGGAAAATGATTCATGCATCCTATAACTTCAGCCCATCTAACGTAACGCTGTATTCGTATTCACAACTACGAGAAGATGCAAAAAAAAAGTTTAATTAGGTAGGTACTTATGTAGGTACCTCTCTACTTCAGAATGAAGAAAAAGAAAATCTGTTTGCGTCCCTATCAACATTTTCAAATAACTTTTTATTAATTTTTAAAGTACCTACACACACACATCATTATATTTTTATCACTATAAAGAAAAAAAAAAAAAAGTAACGAATTCTGAAATACCTACCTAGTTATACGACAGTTAAGGTGTAGGTAGGTACTATAACATTAACTAATTCTATCCAACAACTCTGTTTTTATACAACAGGTTTTGTAAATCTCAAATAGCAGGCTTTTTTTTACTTCTCCTAACAACAGTCGTCATGACTGTACGCAAAACGCACACGCGCACGTCCAACAGTGAAAGCTCACGTGGCAACACTGGCCCGCGCGCCAACCGGCATACGCGGGGCGCGCGGGCTCCGGTCAGCCTTTTGCGCCGGTCCGGCGTCTCGAAAAACGCGACCGACCACGCGCGACAGAGTGAAAGCCGCCATTCACTCCCATGCTACTTGCGTCGGTCGCGCTCGCACGCGACCGACCGCACGCGACAGAGTGAAAGGGGCCTAAGTACATACTTGCTACACATAATAGGCAAATCATCCGCCTTACTGGTGACCACCGACGTGAGCTACGATCATGAGCAAGAACGTAGACAATGATAGCAGTGACTCCGTAAAATCGACATATTCTCATGATGCCGGCGTCACTACTCGTCCGAAGAAAATTACAAAAATTACATTTGTCAAAAAAAAAACAAGTTGGTCTTAATCGACTCTATTTCCCACCAGGAACACTTCTCCCAAAGTAACTTATCAAATCGTAAGTTTTTGCAATAATTCAAAAAACGTCCCATACATTTTATATGAAATTAGGAGTCCCTTCAGTGACCAAGAATTTGCCACACCCTGTATATAAACCTACCTACTGCTAATTTTAAGCTATACCACGCTATTCGCTTTATTGCATGCTTTTATTATAAGTATATTTTTTTCTCAGGGTCTGAAATGTAACTGGATTCACTTGCCATGCCCAGTTCTATAATATAATATTCTATACCTAGTATAATAGTTCGTGCTAAACGGCTTGTAGTTTAACTGTCATACTTGTTAGTTTATTTTGACACTCTTAACTAAAACTTTGTAGGTACATGCGTATATTTTTAACACTTGCATGATCTTTTTTAACAGCGGAGCTAAAAAGGTCGCTATAGCCGAATCACAACGGGAATTGCAATTTAAGACGTTCTTGTCACTCTGTCTACGAAAAAAGACGGCATATAGTTCAATTCATATTGTGATTCTGTCTTTTTAACCTTGCTGTTCATCACAAACATCACAACATCACAATCTTCCATCAAAAATATTAATAGTAAGTAAATGACTACGGTTTTATAACGGTGTTATAATGGTGTAATCCCAGGAACAACCGCGCCTGTTGCTGCTCCATCGAAGTGTGTGCTATTATGATGAACATCGCTCTTCAGGACGCTCCCTTCCTCGCCTTCCGACTTCTTATCATCTGTCACTACAAGATCATCAGCTATATGAACGTATTCTTCACTTGCAAGAATACTCTGGTAGGTGCGAGCGAAGCAAGCCGTTTTTTACGTCACTGAAAATATGGCTCGCTTCGCTCTTTGGGAGATTTTCCTTAATAAGTTTGTTCAAGTAGAGCTCTCAAAAATGTAGTAAGGCGACAGATAGGGAGACTTGAAACAGATCATTAGCGTCTTCACTCGCAATCAGGTCATGATAATTATGGCAACGAGTAAAACAGCGCTCCCTCGAAAATAAACAATTGCACTATGCGCTGTAGGTACCTACATGAGCCATTTGTTATTTCAGTACCTAGGCAAAAGTGAGTCATATTATCGATCCTGACACCATCACTACATCATGATTTTATAATTCACCTGCAGCAAGATACAGGGTGAATTTTTGAGACGGGGCAGTGAGGGCAGTTACCTTAACCGTTGTAGCGACAGGAAAACGTCCTTAGAAGGCTATCCTTAACTTTTGAATATATTTCGACCTGCATTCACAGATTTTGAAAAAAATGTACAGTCAGCGAGAAAATTTGCAATTTACACAAAAACTTTGATGCCAATCAATCGTTTCATAAAAGAATTAAAAGGCTCTATCGGACCAACTGAGGTTTGAGTACTAGAGATAGCGAACACTACTATATTGTCTGTTTTTCCTCAGGTGATCCTTCTTCAGATATATCGTCTCTACGTGCTGCATTTGGAGACTGCCGACGACGGTACAGGCGGCTCCGTCTATCGGAAGAACAAGAAACGCAACACAGAGAGGCCCGAACGGAGAGAGCGGGACAAGGACAAGCATTCGTGAGTACTCAGATTAGTGAATACATACAATACAATATATTTGTCTCCCTCTAACCCATTGCCTACCAACACAGAGTAAGTAGCAACACACTATAAAAATTAGTGACTATTTTAATCCGGGTTCCATGTATTCAATCTTCCTAGCGTGAGTATGACAAGCGGCTAAATTACAAATAAAAAAAACAGACTTCAAAGTTCAAGCTGAGCAATTACACACTCGAGGTGCATTTCTGTTCATAACTCCGAAGATCCTCGACAGATCCTCACTAAATTTTTGTGGCACCAATCGGTAAGGATACTTACCCTTTCAAACAAAAAAATAATTTTTGAAATCGGTCCAGGCGTCTTCGAGTAGGTAATCGGTGACATAAAAAAAACACAAAAAATAATTCTGACGAATTGAGAACCTTCTTTTTTGAAGTCGGTTAAAAATATTCTCTAAAGCCGTACTAATTCGAAAATATTAAAAAAAACATTGAAAAGAAATGACAAAAGATTTAGGGACAGTTTTAACCTTAGGTTTTAACAATAAATCCATTATGATTATGACTATCAGAGTCGGATTCAGCACTGAAGTCCGATAGACGCGGCGCTGCTATCGCAGAACTAGGTTATGTAAAAAAATTACTAATTGTCCAAATAAGGCTTGATCAATAATAATTATGCTAGTTTGTACGTTCGTTAGCTCTACACACCAGAACAACTGAACGACCTTGACTAAAAGAGCTTAATAAAATTCAAACAATTTTCCCGCTTTTTCCGTAGGACTTGAGTGCTGACTCCTACTCTACTCTGTAAGTGAGAGTGTTGGGTAAATTACCACCTTCCCAACAAATAACCTAATATTTTTTTTTTTTTTTCAGGAAGCACAAACACAAGAAGCACAAGGAAAGAGAAAGAAAGCATGAGACACGCGAGACATCTATATCAGTCATCAGCGACCCGCGGAGACACGACCGGGACCCGGGACGGATCAGGTACTTTTTTTACACAGGAGTTTTAAGGCCGCTTAAAATCAAAATCAAAAATCAAAATCAAATATCATTATTCAGTAGGACCGTTATGATCACTTTGAATCGTCTTAAGAGCTAGGTGATTCTACTCCTGTTCTTTCGCGACCAACACCGTGAAGAATCAGGGCAACAAACACGGTATGGGGCCTAGCTTTCTTTTCGGTGATCCATCCGCTTAAAATCTCCGCTTAAAGGCCTCCGTCATGACATATAGGTACTTACTTAGGTAATTACGTTGCTGCGTTTTGCTTGCATTTGAGATTTTTCTTGTAATAATTTCGAGAACCTAGTGTTTAGTCAAACTTAATCTAAGTTTAAAAACACTATTAGCCGGATCCTAAGTTAGTATTCTGTATTTTTGGAAATAAATAAATAAAATAAATAATTATTTAACACGCGGGAATTACTCACGTAAAAAATATCGTCGATTTAGATACCGACAATGTTTCGATTCATCCGGAGAATCTTCATCTGGGTAAGGAGGGAGTTGCGGCAAGGTTACTACGAGCGCGAGCGTCTTCCTCTGTCATGGCTTAACGCGAAGCGCTTGTGGCATAGCTTGCTTGGACGTTCTTGATTGATCGTTGAAGTTAAGCAACGTTGTGCGCGGTCACTTTCAGGATGGGTGACCGCAAGTATTACGAGCTGGGCGCTTCTGTGCTTCGGAGGGCACGTTAATTGTCGGTCCCGGCTTCTAAGTCGTTCCCGCCATGACGGAGGCCTTTAGGCGGCCTAAAAACTTCGTCACCAGAGTTGGCCACTTGCTCATACGAAAGAAGATGGCTTAACGACTTAAAAGCCGGGGCCGACAATTTAACGTGCCCTCCGAAGAGCGGAAGCGCTCAGCTCGTAATGCCACTTGCGGTCACCCATCCAAATTGTGACCGCGCACAACGCTGCTTAACTTCAACTATCAATCAAGACCGAAGCTACGCCTATTATTCTGTGGCTACGCCAAGAGCGCTTCATTTAACAAGTAGGACAGGTTTGTCTGTCACAAGCAAAACTTACTTTGTTTTCTTGTTTCAGAGCAATAATTTTGACGAATTCGGATGAAATCAAAGAATTGGAGCTGTCAAAGTTATTCAAAGATCAACTTACTACAGAGAATGAGAAGAAAAAGGGGTAAGCTTAACCAGCGTCTATTTATTCTATTCTACACCTAAAATAACATTCTTGGGTCGCTTCTCTCGCTATTGACTGACTGAAGTGGCTCGCTTTGCTCACACAATTAAATGTTGTAATAATCTGACGGACAGTTTTTAGTCTAAGTATTGAATCTCTCAGATCAGTTGGTTTTAATTTAACCACTCAGATTCATTCATAGGTCGTGGGTTCGATTCCCACCAGGACGAACATTTCTAACAAAGTCGTGAGGACAAAAACATCGTGAGGAAACCCTTGGCTTAGTCAGCCCCACACGTATTGAGCATGTCTTTCCTGTGGATATGGCCGGTTAAGCTGAGAGGATGGTGTAGGTGCTACAAGCCTACTCCATCACAATAATGTCCCAGACACTATAGTGTCCCGGTAAAAAGATTGCCTCCTGATACTGTATAAATCATCTAGAAAAGATGTAAAGGCCTAAGTTTTTTCACAGAAAAAAGAAGAAGCAAAAATCAGAGTCATCAGAAGAGTCCCTCAACAACATCCAACACACGACCGACGACTCCGGCATCTGACATCACCGCGCGCGCCGCCACCGCGCCCGGCAGCGGCGCGGCTCCGACGACAGCTCGAGCTGAACGACACTGTCACTGTCAGCGCAGCTGTCACTGTCACGTGCCTTGGAATGCGCCATGTTTCAGTAGACAGAAGACACTGTCACTGTCAGCGCAGCTGTCAGTGTCACGTGCCCTGGCGGATTGCGCCATGTTTATGTAGACAGAGGAACCTAATAATCTCTGTTTAACAGAACGTCACTGTCAGCGTAGCTGTCACTGTCACGGAATGCGCCATGTTTAAATAGACAAAGGAACCTAGTTATCTGTCTATCTTCAGTTTTGAAGTCTAAAGTGAGGTATTTGGGGAGGTTTTTGTGTTGTAAAGGAATAGTGTCTGCATTAGCTGAGAAAGGGGCTGACTATCAATTAAAGCGGAGCTTTCATTGTCACAGTAGCTATACGATTGCCTTGGCTGAATGCGCCTTGTTACCTTTACTTGAAGGTCGAAAGTTCGTTCTGAAAGTTTTTATGAATTGTATTTTAATGGAATAGTGTCCCGAGATTAAAGGGGGTGACTGACAGTTCGAGCTGAACTGTCACTGTCAGAGTAGCTGTCATTACGTGCCTTGATTGAAAGCGTGCGCTGGTCGCAAACGAAGTGCCTTGTTCATTGTATTAAGCGCGTATTGTGATTTTTTTTTTCTATTTATTCTACGTTACACAAGCGGGGCTGAAAGTGGTGCTTTACTGACAATTCAAGCTGTCAACGTCACTGTCAGAGTGATATTGTTTTGAGACTTGTTCAGCACGCTGATTGTCTAACTTGTCTCAAACCTCAAATTGGTCTCAAACTGTCAAAACGATCGTGTTATCTTTTGTCGCGTTCGGTCTCGTAGAGATGAGAGTGACAGAGCTACTTGCGTGGTCACTGAACTGTCATATTTAGGAGTTTGAGACCGATTTTGGTCGCTATCAAAGACAGCCAATGAGGGTGAAGTCACATGTAGATATCGTTGCTAATAAAGTGCCTTTTTAATGTATTTCGGAATTTTAAATAAGATGAAACGCCTGTAGATTTCAAAGAAAAAGGTACAATGAGAGAATGAAATATGGCGCCATCTTGGTAGAATAGGCTGAAAGTTGTTGCCATACATGGCATTATTTTAAAAATATATAAACCGCGATATTTTTATTGATAAGTTTTATAAAACTGATCGGAATTTGAAAAGTTCTTGTAGATGTGTGTTACTTACACGTAATAGGATGTATTTTTACTTCATAGATATTCGATTTAGAAAAGAAATTATAAATATTATCATATCTTTATTAAACTCGAATGATATTTAAAGAAAAATAAATGGGCCTACTTCTTTTCTGCTTATTGATTAGATGATGGAGTTTATTTAAAAGTTACTTTAGGAACGACATTATTGTGATTGATTGATTTCTTAAAATCGCCTAGCTAGATAATCTGGTTAAAGGTTATACCTGACCAGTCAACTCCGCATCGCCTTTTCTGCGTTCACTTGTTCCTTCACTTTTGGCTTGCGCTGCGGCGATCGTGACGTTGCAAAGTTGATGTAGTGAGCGTTGCGTTGGTCCAAATTCCACAATACCGAGACGATGCGGTAAGGTTCGGGTGCGGAGTTAATCAGCTATGACCTTAAGGACGAATGATAAAGGTGTTAAAGTCAAATGCATCAAAGCTATTTTTCAAATATTTTTTGTATTGGGAGAAATTTCTAAGGCCTTAGGTATTTTGAATACGCGCACAATGTATAAAAAATAAAGTTTTGTAGTTTTCTTAATAAAATCTATTTATCTACAAACTGGTTTGTTTGTTTTATCACCATGATCACATCCTCTAAGATAAATTGGCTCTATGTTTTGAAAAAAAACGCAGTTTCGGCGAAGAAACTGAAAGAATATTTACTGATTGGCTCTTATACTTAGTAGAAAGTTTACTTAGCATTGCTTATTGTATCGGCTACGGGTTTGGTGTCGGTGCCAAGTGAAATTCAAGAACACTTTTAAACTTGTATTTTAAATAATTTTGTACAATAATGAGTAATGACGAGGCGATTCGGGTTAGAGAGCGAGAGGAAGTCGCCATTTTGAATTTATACAATAAAAAAAGTAAATATCGTTCGGATACACCGCACTGTGCCGAAACCGTTCGGATACGAAACTTTCGGATACGTCGCGACACTAATCTATAAATTAAATATTAAGTGTAAAATTGTCGTGATGAATAATTTATTATTATTTAGTAGCGCCATCTAGTTCGGTAGAATGCAACTATAATAAGTACCTTTACCTATCTATTGAATAAGCTCAATTAGTTTTGATCAGAACCATGTTTGTGTTAAGGATATGGGCGTCGAAGCTGCTACACAGTTATTAACTTTTGCGGTTTCATCGTACTTCTGTAAACTATGTTCCTACTTGTCTGTTCTGAATTTAATGATTCGATTTGAACTTTTGGGGGACAGGGTGGAATACTTCCCCAAAGGCAGAGTAGGTGGTTCTCTGCAACGGGCCGGCCCATCTGGCCCACTTGGTCTTTCGACCGACAGTTGTCGTCGGTCGGTTGTATACAGGGTGAATTTTTGAGACGGGGCAGTAAGGGCAGCTACCTTAACCGTTGTAGCTAGAGGAAAACGTTCTTAGGAGACCATCCTTAATTTTTGAAAATATTTCGACCTGCATTCACAGATTTTGAAAAAAATGTACAGTCAGCGAGAAAATGGGCCATTTACACAAAAACTTTTTTTGATGCCAATCGATCCTGTTTTATCTAAGGATAAAAAGGCTCTTTCAGACCAACTGAGGTTAGAGTACTAGAAAAGTCAGAAATCTCTAAAATGTATTTCTGAGACAAGACAGTAAGGGCTACCTTAACCGTTGTAGCTACAGGAAAACGTTTTTAGGAGACTATCCTTAACTTTTGAAGATATTTCAACTTGCATTCACAGATTTTGAAAAAAATGTACAGTCAGCGAGAAAATGGGCCATTTACACAAAAACTTTTTTTGATGCCAATCGATCCTGTTTTATCTAAGGATAAAAAGGCTCTTTCAGACCAACTGAGGTTAGAGTACTAGAAAAGTCAGAAATCTCTAAAATGTATTTCTGAGACAAGACAGTAAGGGCTACCTTAACCGTTGTAGCTACAGGAAAACGTTTTTAGGAGACTATCCTTAACTTTTGAAGATATTTCAACTTGCATTCACAGATTTTGAAAAAAATGTACAGTCAGCGAGAAAATGGGCAATTTACACAAAAACATTTTTTTGATGCCAGTCGATCCTATTTCATCTAAGGATTAAAAGACTCTATTGGACCAACTGAGGCAAGAGTACTAGAAAAGTCAGAAAACGCAAATAACTTTGATTATACATTTCGTACGAAATCAATTTGTCATTTGTCATAATTTTTCATCATTTTGTCGAAATATCTTCAAAAGTAAGGGTAGTCTCCAAAGAAAGATTTCCTGTAGCTACAACGGTTAAAGTAGCTGCCTTTACTGCTCCGTCTCAAAAATACATTTTAGGAATTTCTGACTTTTCTAGTACTCTTACCTCAGTTGGTCCGAAAGAGCCTTTTAATCCTTAGATGAAACAGGATCGACTGGCATCAAAAAAAGTTTTTGTGTAAATAGCCCATTTTCTCGCTGACTGTACATTTTTTTCAAAATCTGTGAATGCAGGTTGAAATATCTTCAAAAGTTAAGGATAGTCTCCTAAAAACGTTTTCCTGTAGCTACAACGGTTAAGGTAGCCCTTACTGTCTTGTCTCAGAAATACATTTTAGAGATTTCTGACTTTTCTAGTACTCTAACCTCAGTTGGTCTGAAAGAGCCTTTTTATCCTTAGATAAAACAGGATCGATTGGCATCAAAAAAAGTTTTTGTGTAAATGGCCCATTTTCTCGCTGACTGTACATTTTTTTCAAAATCTGTGAATGCAGGTCGAAATATTTTCAAAAATTAAGGATGGTCTCCTAAGAACGTTTTCCTCTAGCTACAACGGTTAAGGTAGCTGCCCTTACTGCCCCGTCTCAAAAATTCACCCTGTATAACCCGATCGGCGATGAGTAGTGCACTTGCGCGATCTAGACGTTCTGATATTGAGTGGCGCCATCTTCGCTGAAGCTCGTAGTGCGTAGCATGTCTAATGCCCGGTTTCTGAGGTCATTTTGTCGGCGGTTTATCTGTTCGTTAGCGCTATCGATTCGATAACTTGTGGAAGTGCGTTTCCGAACAATGGAACGTAAGATAAACTCCGTTTAATTTAAACAACGATCGTCGGCCGTTTATCGGTTCCATAACTTTATTTGACGTTTTATAAGTTTGACGTGGAGTTCGACATGAGGTAGGTAAACTCACGGTATTAATTATCGATATTTTTAACTAAAACTATTTTTGGTCACTTCTTTTTACTCGAAAATAATACATTTTGATTATAAAACTATTTTACAGGACGAATTAAATTGATAACATCAATTTTAGACTCGAATTTAGAAGACCTATCCAATGGCGAGCGGCGAGAACTAGTTATCCGTTCCACAGTTGTCAAAAGTCTTCAGAAACACGTCAGTTAACTGCAGTTTAATTTTAACGAACCAATAGTTGTTGAGAGTTTACGTGGAGACCTCAGAAACCGGGCATATGTAGTTCATCTAGCGACAGGTAGAAGTCGCTACAAACTAAGTCGAGCCCTCCTTCTGATGAGCGCGCCAGGCGTGCGCGCGCAGTGCGTCCCTTCCGCTGTAGCGTCGCGGGCACAGCGCGCACGCCAGCGCGCGCGCCGACCCGTGCGCGGAGCACGCGTGCGCGGACAGCGCAGACCCACTGAAGAAACGCAGAGGACACAAGGCGCACGCGTGTCTGGGGGAAACACATACAATTTCAATAAAAAGTATAGTCCGACACAAAATAATAGAAATAAATGGGGGCGCCACTGTGCAAGCTAAATACGCGAAATAGATAAATTATATATCTTGAATGTTATATCTTGAATAATTTGATGTAGGTAATTAATTAATACGCAAATTTATTAATTGCTGTTTATTTTCTATAAAAGAATAATACCCAAAACCACAGACAGTGTTGCCCTCTAACTAACTAAAATTATCCTAAACGGGTGTTGCCCTCTATAGACTAAATATCTAACACTCTTTTAGAAGTAAATTATTACTTCTGACTGACGTCTTCGGTACTTATACCATAGATAAGAAACCTGTACTTTACCATAGATTAGTAGAGAAAGGGTTTCCAAAGTACTGAAATTTTAGTTGCCGGACTATAAGTTCGTATGAGCAAGCGGCCAACTCTGGTGACGGAGTTTTTAGGACGCCTAAAGGCCTTTTCAATATTACATACATAGAGTGTTACTAGATTACAAGTGGAAAAGTTAAAAAGAAAAACTATTGAAGTTTGTTAACCAACTTAAAAAAAGGAGGTTCTCAATCCGTCGGAATTTTTTTTTTTCTACATGATGACGCGTAAAATAATTATACGCGGCAGAAAAACTTGTAGGTATTGGAAACTTATACTCACTTATAAGAAGAAGAATCGCGATGTTTTTTGGCTTTTTTAAAATGCAACCGGAGGCTTTCCTGAAAGAAAAAGGATATCATTAAAGAGCTCAGGGGACCTAAAAAGGTCGCTAAAGCTGAATCGCGATATGAAGTGAACTATAATGCCGTTTCTTTTCACTCTCAGTCAGTGAAAAGAGATGGCAATAGTTCAATTCCTTTGATGCGATTCTGTAATAGCGACCTTTTTAACAGCTCTTGTGCAACGATGCAATTCTCTTAATATTTAATGTGTTTGTGTGCTTATGTAGTGAATAAAGAAATGTCTATGTTTATATACCCCCTTACTTATGAAAGATGTTTAAAGTTGAACACTGGTTGAACAACGTCCTGTCTCTGTTTGTCACTATCCACAAATAAAGACAGGACGTTGTTCAACCAGTGTTCAACTTTAAACATCTTTCATAAGTAAGGCCCCTAATGTTTAAAAGGCACATGTTACTCACGCTGGATTTGAAACGTTGGTCGCACTCTACTATGTGAATGAAGCGAAAGAAGTGTGTCAGGATCGTAGCAAGTGGCGATCTGTGGTCTCTGCCTACCCCTATGATGGGATACAGGCGTGAGTTTATGTATGTATGTATGTCTATGTAATGTTTAAAAGGCACATGTTACTCACGCTGGATTTGAAACGTTGGTCGCACTCGACGCAATAGTACTCGTTCCCCTGGTGGGCCCGCGCCTCGTGTCTTCGCAACAACGAGCGGTAGACAAAGCTCAGCGAGCATTGCACGCATTGCAGACGGGACGACTTGTCGTGACGACTGCTGACAAACATATTGTTACGCCGGCTGTTTGGAATATTCTACGCCCAAGAGCTTCTAGAAAACTACAAGAATCTCGAAGTTTTTAGAAACTTCGAGAAGCTTCATTAGTCACCCTTCTGAAACATTCGATGTAGCTCTAGAATATTGCAAGGTTTCGAGAACAATCCATAAGCGAGAGAACATTGAGTAAAGTTTATGACTTCTCGAATGTTCGATTGCGTTGGGTCTGCTTATATAAATACCGGCGACTTCGCGCAGAGAGTCAGTCTAGTTTTGACAACGGAACGAACACGAAGGAAAGTTTAATTGCGATACTAAGCTAATTAAGTTTGATTTGTTAATTTCTTGTTTTGTTTAGTGTCTAATAAAGTTTTTACGTGTAAAATAGGTAAAATAATTTATCAAGATACCCATCAGCCCGTAACAGTAATTTCACAAAATTTGTTGAGACCAAAGTGGCCGAGCGAATTGGGTGTCCGCCTTTCAGCCGAAGGCTTCGAGTTCGAATCTCGGCCAGTGTAAGTTTTTTTTTTCTTTTTAAATTCTCTCTATTGCTCTCTTTTCTCTCTATCTCTATTAGCTCGGTCGCTCAGATATTTTTAGTTACCTGGTGTAAGGTATACTCACGCAGTATGAACCCGCAGAGACTCGACACTCTGGAACAGTTTCCCGCACCGCTCGCACGCGTGCGGCTCGCGACGAGAGTGAGAGCGCACGTGGCGTTGCATCACGGTGCGCTTACTGGAACGTTACACATAGGAGTTTTCATGTTAAATATTATAAAGACAATTTAACGGTATGTCGATTATTAGGGGAATTTAACATTATGACTATTATGCTTTAGGACTAGCATCAATGATATTTAAAAATAATAGATATGTTTCTAGCGTGCGCAAAATGAAGACTCGAAAACGTCCCATTTGGTAAGTAGTTTATTTCTGTTACAGGGTCCTTAAACTTACTTAAGCTATAAGTTCCCCCCCCCCCCCCCCCCATAGAGATTAAAAAAATGTAGCCAAATGCAAAGAAATCAAAGTCCTAAGCCCACTCACATGATTTGCTTGACCGTGACCGATCAAGCATTTGACGTGGTCAAGGCCTCGTAGCACATTAAACGCATTTTGCGATTGAAATTCATACTTTTCCCATCATCCATGTTACAACACTTGGCCCTTTAGGTTTGTAGTTCATCTACCTGTCGCTAGATGAACTACATAGACATGCTACGCACTACAGATGGCGCCACACAAAATCAACATGTCTAGAACTCGCAAGCAAAGTTTCCAACGGAGTTAGACATAGCTAGGACTAACCGACAACAACTCTTGGTCGAAAGACCACGGGCAAGTGGGCCAGATGGGCCGGCCCGTTGCAGAGGAACCACCTACTCTGCCTTTGGGGAACGATTCCACCATGTTCCCCAAAGGTCTATGTTTAAGTAACTAACCTGGTTGTATAAGTGCATGTGTTACAGTTGTATTGTCTGAACTGTCTCGTGTGAGTCGCGTGGTGTTCCAACAGATGTTGTCGGGAGAGACGCACCTCACCACATAACTTACAACGGTATCTGTAACAATTAGTATATCTAGAAACAAAACTAAATTTTAAATAATACAAAATATCTTTTGAACAAGAGCACAGAATAAATAGGAACAGAAGCCTGACTTCGCGAAAACGTTTATTTAAATAGCGACTCTTGCTGCGACGCAACAAAGTGCAATTCAGCTCGCGCAAGCGCTCATTACCTAGTGCAATATTCAACTACACAAATTCTCTCTTTCGCAGAGTGACGCGGAAGGGTTGTCGACTTGTCTTGTGTTATAGTATTAGGTACTTGTCTGGCGGCTAGCGAAGCTGAGCGGCAAGTGGGAACCCTACTGCTGTGGCCCGCCAATGTACTTGTAGCTTTGTACCTAAAGTGCGGAGTGAGAGCCTTCTGTGTCTATTTATTCTGTGCTACGGGTAGGCCAAGAGGGGAAAAGAAGGTAAAAAAATAAAAAATGGGTCACGTAGTATGGGTGGTATGGGCACCTACGATCACTTACCTAGTAGTGTGTGATTTGATGTGTCCCCGCAACGAGACGCTACTACGACAGTACTGCGAGCACATCTCACATTGGAATGAGCCGATTTCCTGAAAAAAAAAAACAACTTTGTTTTATACTAGCTTCCGCCCGCTGCTTCGCTCGTGTAGGATGTATGTTTGTTCCTCTATAACTCGACAACCACTGAACCGATTTGGCTGAAATTTAAAATATACATAGATATTGACTGGGAATAAGACATAGGCTACTTTTTATCCGGGCACCACGCGAGCGAAGCTGCGGGCGGCAGCTAGTTTATAATATTAGTGTGATAGTAGGATTATACTAGACTAGCGGTCGCCCGCGTGGACTACTACTTTTTTATCCCACGGGAAACATGCATTTTTCGGGATAAAAAGTAGCCTATGTCACTCCCCAGCCCTCCAACTATCTCCACACAAAAAGTCACTTCAATCCGTCGCTCTGTTTTGACGTGAAAGCAGGACAAATAAACAAACAAATAAACACACTTTCACATTTATAACATGGGTATGGATTACCTTAGTATGTTTCTCCATATGTTTGGCCAGAACATCTTGGAAGTTGAATCCCTTCACGCACTTGTCACATTTGAACGGAGATTGTAGATACATCTCCGTTTTAGATCTCTCCTCCATTTCTTTTAGTACCTGTTTCAAATAAGTTTACTGTTAAACATCGTAAGGCAGGTTAGTCAGCCTGCAATAACAAATAGCGCGTGTAAAGCGCATAGTGCAATTGTTTTATACTCGACTAGCAGCGCCCTCGCGGCGTTGCTCCCTTAGTGATGGTATATGGTGATGATGATGATGATAAGTAGCCTATAGTCTTCATCAAGAGTTTAGCGATCAAATGCAAAAATAATTTTTCAAATCCGACTGGTAGCTTCTGAGAGTAGCCCGTTCAAACAAACAAACAAACTCTTCTTTATATAATTGGTGGATAGAAGATACATACGATAAAAAAATTATATTTAAATTAAAAAAATTGCCAGATTGTGATGAAACTTTGATAGGGTCTTCGGACGACGCCCACGCCAGTTTCTATTCCAAAAATCTATACCTAAATAAAAAAAAACTTGTTTATTAGTAGTTTATTTTTATATTTATAAGTAGTAATTTTTCTATGTTTTATGTGATAAGGTCTGTAAGTGCGAGTGAGCACGCAATATGCTCTGTTCTACTCACACGAGTCTATTATGTTACCTGTTCCTTTGTCAACTTAATGACGACGTATTCCTCTGTTTCCTGAACCATCCGTGATGAGAATCCCTCCTTAAGCTCCTTCTTAGCTTTCTTAGTGGACACGACTTGCTCAGTTTTAGATATTTCTGCATTTTCATTCACCTGTCATACAAATAAATAAATAAATAATGCTGGACATTTCAAACAGCACCATCTAGCCCATAAATTCTCAACCTTATTTTCCCCACCGCCCACTTTGAAATATTTTTTTTTCTAGAGCCCCCCGCTATCTTACCTACTTTTTGTTTTTCTTACTAACTGTCGCGAATTTTTCACACTTTTCTGGTTAAGGGCCGCATAGGACATTGTGAGGTATCACTGCGGGCCGCACATTCTTGAATTATTTAGTTGACGATTTTTCGAAATTCCTAAAGGGGTTAAAATCCAAGGTACCAACTAACTTGAAACTTATCATAAGTTTACGGGGCTCGAAGACTCGCTGCTTATCAGTTCCTATTCTGCGGTCTGACATAACTCACTTTGCTCGCAATATAACTACTCATGAAGTTAAAATGCGAGTGAATTGAGCTTCAAACCAAGCGAGCGAAGCGAGCCGAATTTTTGTAAGTCAAATACAATACGTGACATTTGATTTTTTTTTTGCAGTTTTCTAAGAAAAGTTAGCTTATCGGTTCATATTCTGTGGTTAGACTTTACTCACTTTACTCGCAATATACCTTACTTATGAAGTGAAATGCGAGCGAAGCGAGCCCAATTTTTTAACACAAATGCAACATTGTGATATTTGATTTTGTTTGCGGTGATAAAAAAAATCTCGCTGCTTATCGGTGCTTATTCTGTGGTTAGACTTTACTCACTTTACTCACAATATACCTTACCCATGAAGTTAAATGCGAGCGAAGCGAGCCGAATTTTGTAAGACAAATGCAACATTGTGACACTTGATTTTGTTTGCGGTGATCAAAAAAAAATCTCGCTGCTTATCGGTGCTTATTCCGTGGTCACTTTACTCACAATATACCTTACCCATGAAGTTAAATGTGAGCGAAGCGAGCCGAATTTTTTAAGACAAATGCAACATGTAACACTTGATTTTGTTTGCGGTGTTCAAAGGAAAAACTCGCTGCTTATCGGTTCATATTCTGTGGTTAGACTTAACTCACTTTATTCACAATATAACTTTATAAATAAGGAGTTATAAAGTTAAATGCGAGCGCAGCGAGCCAAATTTTTTAAGGCACTTTGACGACCACAGGATTAGGGTGTTTTTTTTGCCTATTTTAGATTACATTATCGCCCCCCTGCTTCATCTCAACGCCCCCCAATTTTCTCTAAGTCTTCTACTGCCCCCCTGAAAGTCTCAAACGCCCACAGGGAGGCGTTATCGCCCACGTTGAGAACCTATGATCTAGCCCCAAACTAAGCAAAGCTTGTACTATGGGAACCAGGTTACTAATAGAATACTTATACCTACTTTTTTTGTAAATATATACATAGAATACTTTATAACACCCAGACACAGAACAAACATCTACGTTCATCACACAAATGTTTGTCCTGGGTGGGAATCGAACCCACGACCGATAGCACAGAAGGCAGAGCTGCTACCAACTGAGCTAAGAGGCTAGTCAAAGTCATTTCTATCTTACCACTTGTTTTTTCTTCCTCTTTCCTTTCTTAAATTCTTTAAGCAGAAGCAAAGGTACATCATCATCATCATTATTGAATTCCACACAGTCAAAATCATCTGTAACTTCTGAACCATCAAATTTCAAGTTATTCCTCAGTGAACCATGCTCTACCCCGTTTATCACTGTTGAACCATTCTCAATTCGGCATATTGATGGGATATTCACTAACTCAGGCTTCAATGAACTATTTTGAACTTGGTCATTCATTGGTGAACTATGAATTGCATCGTCGGATAAACTGTCATCTGTATTCTCTGTAAAATTGTTCAATTTTGTGTTCCTTTGTGAACCATTAATTTGATTCTTTACTTTTGATTTTGATTTATTCTTCTTGCTTTTATTAAGCTTGTATTCTATGGAATGGATTTCAATTTTAGATATTTGTAAATTAAGACAGAGTGAAAGTTTTCGAGGGTAGAGAGTTAAGCCCTGTAATAAATATTTAAATTATAATTGGGATTAGTAATCTATACTTTTATACTAATATAATAAAAGGGAAGCGTTTGTTTGTTGGTTTGAACACGATAATCTCAGGAACTACCAATCGGATTTGACAAACAAAATCTTCCACTTTATTATACTATTATAGATTTATCATACTATTATAGATATAGATGTATTACCTGAACAGCATCATTTAACATCCTCCCAGCTGTCTGACATTGCTGCTTGAACTTAAGGCTCCGTCGCAACTGACAATGGCAAATACTACAGAGCATAATATTTGATTCCTCTTTTACCTGAAATATAAGAATTCTTAGAGTAATTTTGGTTTCAGTGACATTAAAATTTAAGAAAAAAAACATAAGTATGTCTGTCTGTCTGTATCAACAATACATAGACCCCCTTACTTATGAAAGATGTTTAAAGTTGAACACTGATTAAACAACATCCTGTCTCTGTTCGTCACTATCCACAAATAAAGACAGGACGTTGTTTGCCCAGTGTTCAACTTTAAACATCTTTCATATGACCCAGAAATTGTATGTCATTAAAATCTTTTGAAGATGTCTACGGGGGTAGTCAGAGGTATGTCCAAATAGCATTCTAGTGAATTCTTTGTTTGTGGTTCATTCATGCCCTAAGTGCTGAACTCTTTTTGTAATAATCTAGGAATATAATAGTTAAAGCTTTTGAACCTGAAATAGGTCTTTGAAACGAGTTACTAACGAATTAAAACTCAAGTAAAAGCTATCAATGAGAACAAACCATTTCAACAAACTTCATAAACTCCATTTTTAGCTCTGTACTCATCGGAAATAGGACATTTGTGGTTCTAAGACAAGTTACGCATGTAGTCTTCCAATCTGTAAACTTATTAGTATTTTCTGCATTCATTTTTCTCGAATTCTGCACCAAAACATGAAAATATCTCGCTCGCGACGCGATTGTTTTCGTTTTGTTTGTTTATTTTTTCTTTTTTTTATAGGAGTTGCGCTGAGTTGGATTGCTTTTGAATGTCAATGCCAATAAAATTAGGCTACGAAGCTTCCACTGGATTGAGTGATTCAAATTTTGATACTACTACTCACCGCTAGATGGCGCAGACTTTTCTAAGACAAAATTAAAAAAATCATAGCTGTCAAAGTCAATTGTCAAACAAAACATTACGACAGTGATGCCAGATGGTAGGGATGTGCGATCTTTTCATTTGATCCGATTTTTAGGATCGTAATGGATCGTAATGTCTCGATCCGATCCGCGGATCGGATCGCATTGTTCCGATCCGATTTTCAAAAGATCGTATCAAAAGATCGAATGAAATAAAACCAAATCAAGTATTTTTAAAATGTTATTTTAACATGCAAATCAAACTTGCATTGCAAATAAACATGTCAACCTTTCAGATTAATGCTTTTAAGTGCCAATCTTTTGTGTTTAACCTTTTTTTTTAATAGATTCTTTGGATCCATCCATAACAGACTCACACGACTTAGCAACTTGCAAGTAAAATGATGTGTTTTATTTTGTTAGTTACTTACTTAGTCCAACGTGATTATAGCCCCGTTAATAACTAGTAGTTCGCCCCGAACTGAGATCTCGCGCACCGTAGATGGCCAACATTTGGACTTTCTTCTGACTACCCCTATAATTTCAAGTGCTACTACTGCCGGGTATGCCTATTGCGCTAGCTCTTCATGGTAAAAAATACTAGCATGCATGCATACATAATGTCGTGTCTAATTTTTCATTTATTTCATATTTATGAATTCTCGTCGTATTTTTAAAAGTATACGTCCTAGAATAAAAATAATAACTATTTTAGAATGTACAAATAAAGACCTTTCATTTGACACCGCACTCAATATATTTGTTTACTTAACTTTTTTTACCCCAATTATTTTCATTTTTTATCAAAATTTTTTTATCATGAAAATAAATCAAGTAGCATTTAAAATCATTGCAAACCAAACCGCAACGATGCCACTCTCTTTTTAAGACCGACCAGTCAATGAGCTACGAAGACATCGAAACTCTATGAAACGGGAGCTCTTGCAGCTCTGGTTTCGTAGTTTTTGGTCTTTGGTCGTATTTCAAAAACTATACATCCTAGATTAAAAATAAAAACCATTTTGGAATGTACAAAATAAGCCCTTTCGTATGACACCCCACTCAATATATTTGTGTAACTTTCATAATTTTTTACCCCCTTGGGAACCCAATATCTTCACAACCCCTTCATCGATTAAGCTCATATGCTCCACCGTAAATTTCCTTACCACAACCTATTGACCTACCAAGTTTCATGCAGATTGGATGAACGGTTCGACAGTTATGCTCGAACAACAATTCGTGAAACATACAAACATACAAACATACAAACATACAAACATACAAACATACAAACATACAAAGCAAAATCGCCCAACTTACCACTAAGATCTTAGCTCGCTTCGCTCGCTCGATCGACAATCTATTAGTTGATTCATCCGATCTTTTTGATCCGATCCGATCTCTGGTGTAGTTCAATCGATCCGCTAAAAAATCGAATGGCTTTCATACGATCCGAAAAATCGCTTGATCGTATGCAAGCGATCCGATCTTTTAAAAGATCGGATCGGATCGGCGCATCCCTACCAGATGGGGGGGATTCCCTGAAAATTTGGGTGTATTTCTGGGTGTCGGGGTTGGGGGACCAATCCTTCAGAAAATGATTCATTAATTTTGATTCTTCTAATTTTGTGGCAAACAATCTTTAGTTAGAGATGACCTATGCTTGGTAACCAAGCATAGGTCATCTCTAACTAACCAAGCGTTGGTTGGGGTTTATTTTATGAAAAACCTGTTTTTCGGGGGAATTTTGTTAAGTTTGAGGGTAAATCCACTTAGCCATCTGGCAACACCTAATAATAATAGTATTTGGCCAGCCAGCACTTTATAAAATTTATTGAAATTCACTGAATTCTCTGAATTGATTTTACGAAAGAGAGTTAATTTTGGCAAATCTCGAATAATGCAAAATTTTAAAAGGTACCTACACTGAGACTGTTAATAACTTAATATAATCCCATCGTAAACTACTCCAAGTTCATAGGATCCGCCTATCGAAAAACAGGAACAGAAAATCTCTGGTTGCGACCACCAAACCAAACTGAAGTGTAAACGTATTACGTATAAACTACTGATCAACTACCTATCTGGCTGGATACCTCATGAAATCGTAACTTGTTCGATTTACAAAATCCAATCGTGATGAAGAGCGATTGTTGAAATGATGAAAAGATAAAGAAACAAAATGTCCTTGTCTGCGAGCTGGTGCAGAGCATGTCTCTCCACCGGCATCAGGATGCACCTGATTGAAAACGCCCAGCTCCTAGATATTTATGAACAACTTACAAGCACAAAGGTAATGAGTGTTTCATTTTGGAAGATTCTCTCCGACCAATCTCCAGAAATATTTATGACACTACTAGCCCGCTGCTTCGCTCATGTGGTACCCGGTTGAAAAGTAGCCTATGTCCTATTCCCAGTCATTATCACTCTAATCTATCTTTACTTTAAATTCCAGGCAAATTGGTTCAATTGTTGTTGAGGTAAAGAGGAAATCTCTTTCCAATGTGATTTCTTTTATTGCTTTAGACGACATGACAGGGACCTTCTTCTTAATCTGACTGACTACATACCTACATAAAATCACGCCTGTTTCCCATCATAGGGGTAGGCAGAGACCACAGATTTCTATTTGCTACGGTCCTGACACACTTCTTTCGCTTCATTCACTCTCATCACATTCTTCATGCAAGCTTGTCGGTTTCGTCTTAATCTGACTCATGTAATTAATTCTTGCTCTTCCCCTCCCTTGCCTTCTACTTTACACACTTGTTCATTATGAACTTTTAATTCCAGCTGACAGCAGATGATGGGAGAATGAAGACATTATGCTACATCTGCTACTGGCAGCTGCAACGATGCAGAAGGTTCTCCGACATGACTCGCAGATCTGAGAAGATTCTAAAGGATCTGTTCCATGACGGTATTGAGGTAATTATCTGGAGCATAGTTTCTCAACCTTATTTTGCCCACCACCCACTTAGAGAATTATTTTTTTCAAGAGCCCCCCACCCTTTATCTTAATGCGCCATCTCAATGCCCCCTAATTTTCTCTGGGTATTCTACTTGACCCCTGAAAATCTCAAATGCCCACAAGGGGGCGTTATCGCCCACATAAAGAACCTATGATCTAGAGGTCGCGTCATGTAAAAAGAATGCTGGAAGAAAGTAGAGGGGGTGTGTTTTGTCTCATGTTTGAAAATAGGTAACCTATGCCTCATTTTTTTAAATTTTTTATTTTATTTGGGCAAAAAACAAACATTTTAACTTAAAAACTTATAAAACACTAGTTTCCGCCCGCGGCTTCGCTGGTTAGTATACCTGGATAAAAAGTAGCCTATGTGTTACTCCAGATTATAAACTATGTTTATTCCAAGTTTTATCCAGATCCAGTTAACTGTTGTGGTGTGATTGATTTACAAACATCCATCCATCCAAACAGCATTTGTAAGAGAAAACATTTCATGCTGCTTCTATTGACTCTAATAATAACTTTAGAATAAATATTTTGTTAAACTTGTACTTTCCTTCATTTTCAGGACAGCAACATAGTTCTTAACGCAAATCTAGGTACAACACACAATCTGTCAGTGACTGCTGTTAATTCAACATACTGCTTCAACGATTCAGACTTTGACTTTGACAATGACATTTACCAAGACGATGTCAAAGATGAACTCGTCACTGTTAAGAAAGAGACGACAGATTCAGAAAATGAAGCCAGTAGTTTCGTTGAAGTTCAGATTCGAGATATCTTTAAGGATGTGTTGCCCGAAATGGAAAGCACGGTGGTAGATAATATGAATGATTATTACTGCCATCTGTGTAGTGGGAGGTTCGATACACAACACAAATTGGTTAAGCACACTCGATTGCACAGCGATGACAACTGCAAGAAGTGTAGAAAACTACAATGTAAATGCAAAAATACCCGACACAAAAGAGTGAAAAAATTAGACCGTAAATACAAAAAACCAAAATGTAAGGAGAAAGTAATTGAAAAACCATTTACATGCCATCAGTGTAACAAGAATTTCTCCGATAAAGCCTGCCTAATCAGACACTTAAGAATACACACAGGAATTAAACCTTTCTCGTGTAGCAAATGCAGCAAAAACTTCATTAGAGAGAGTGACTTAAAGACCCACATGCGAATGCATACCGGTGAAAAGCCATTTGCATGTAGCAGTTGTAGTAAATCATTTAGTATGAAACACAACTTAACGAGACATATCAGAACTCACACAGGGGAAAAGCCGTTCACGTGCAGTAGGTGCGAGAAAAGCTTCTCCGAGGAAGGTACCTTGATCGTTCACACTCGAATCCACACCGGAGAGAAACCCTTCTCCTGCGACCGTTGCAGCAAAGCCTTCATCCGCCTCAGCGACTTAAAAACCCACTTAAGAATACACACCGGTGAGAAACCGTATGCGTGCAACATTTGCAGCAAAACATTCAGTATGAAGCAACACTTAAACCGACACACTAAAGTCCATACTGGAGAGAGACCCTACTCGTGTGATCGATGTAGTAAAACACTAGCTAGCCTCGGAGACTTAAGGTCACACATGCGAGTGCATACCGGAGAACGACCGTATGCTTGCACAATATGTGGAAAAAGCTTCGCTGTTAAGCAAAATCTAACCCGACACACAAGGATCCATACAGGGGAACGACCTTATGCATGTGATCGTTGCAGCAAAGCGTTCACGGGCTCATCGGATCTGAAGTCCCATTTAAGAATCCATACAGGGGAGAAACCGTTCTCGTGCAGTCGCTGTGATAAGAGCTTCACTGAACGGAGCAGTTTAACTAAGCATATGAGGATACATACTGGCAAAAACTCTTTTAAATTGGAATAATAAACAAGCTAGTGAACTCGTGGAGTTTTTAGGCCGCCTAAAGGCCTCCGTCATGGCTTAACGACTTGAAAGCCGGGACCGACAACTTTGGGAGTGTGCGCACGACGTTTTTCTTACTCGCGTATTTGAGCAGCGCGTTTGTATCGATACAAAAGCCTTCGCAGCGTACGAAAACCGTCGTGTAACGTGCCCTCTAAAGCTCGGATTTCCTCTTTCAGTTTTTTAAATATGAGTTGTGATATATAGGTATCTGTTTTAAAGCTTGTACGGTTCACACACCGTACAAAATTGCAGTCTCTGCATTTCCGTGCAATAGCGTGGAAACCGCGCGGGCGCGGGCAGTCCACATTTTACTCGCGGCTCATCAACATCTCAGTGAAGTTAATAAATCGTGTGTGTCTAAACATAAATCAAATCTCTATCATTTTGATGTCCCGTACATCAATGGTCCTTCGCAGCCTCCGAAGGCAGGACTAAAATCGCGAAAAGCATTTTGTGATTTTTGTGCCTAGACTGGATTGCCACAGGACAAAACTGTAAGTAATTCAGCAGTCTTCGCTAGAACAGCATAATGGAAAAAAGTAGGCCGCAGCCAATTCCGTCCGGTTCCCAAGGTCAGCGCAGCAGCAGCGAACAAGGAACTAGCAGCAAGCTGGATGAAATGTTGAGGAAGCAGCAAAGTAACTTCAAAGCATTCATCAGGACGATAAATTTAATCAACTTCGAGAACATCACCAGCAGGTGGGAATTCGAAGACACATTAAAGTCAGTACAAGCCCGTTGGTCGGTTATTGACTCCCTGCATTGGGAAATTGATAGCGAGCTCTACGAAGACAACCTGGAGTATGAGCAAAGCTACAGCAAATATGAACAGCAGTTCAATGACATCAAAAGGTCGCTAAATGAGAAGATGTGGTCTCAACATCATCGAGAAAAATCGACGCCGCAAATGGATATACCTACCTTCAGCGGGAACTATCAGCAGTGGGTGTCCTTCAAGGATTTATTTGTAGAGGCGGTGCACAGTAATATGTCTCTATCAAACGCCCAAAAGATGCAGTTCCTTAAAAGTAAACTCAAGGGCGAAGCAGAAAAATTGGTGCAACATTTGCCAATTAGCTCTGAGAATTACGAAGTCAGTTGGGATATTCTCGTGCATCGATACAATAACTTAAAATTAATATTCAACAGCCATATGAATACCTTAACTAACCTACCTACATTGCAGCAGCAATCGGCAGCAGCCGTCAAAAAGGTTTTTGATACCACCAACGAGTGCCTCAACGCAATAAAGGCCCTGGGAATCGACACAAGCACCTGGGACCCGCTCGTCGTTTACATCGTTTCCAACAAATTGGATGCGGACACGCACATTGACTACGTCGAATCGTTGAAAAACCCAAAGGAGCTACCTACTCTAAAGGGTTTATTGGATTTTCTTGAACTCAAGTTTTCATCGCTAGAAGCATCTAGAAGAAAGCCCGAGGCGAAAACCCAGCAACCAGAATCATCATCTAACAAGAAAACTCATTTTTTTAAATCATTCTCCAGCAATAATCTCAATCAAAATTCTCCGAATTCAAACAATAAATTACAAAACAAGGTTACGAAATGCGCAGTTTGTAACATGAACAACCATTACAAGCTTTTCCAATGCGAATCATTCCTTGAAATGCCGCCTCACATGAGACAGAAAACCGTCGAAAAACTATCCTTATGCAAAAACTGCCTTATGTCACATGGCAATAGGAGGTGTTTTTCAAACAAAAGGTGCCAAGAGTGCGAAGGAGAGCACAACACTTTATTACACAACGCTTCAACAGGCAGAGTTCGGATTTCTTCACAAACACAATCGAGTGAAGCGGACAATTCTCAGCAGAGTCAGCAGAAGGGTAATGCACATGTTTTACAAGGGGAGGCGGGGGAAATTCTTCTAGCAACTGCATTGGTAAACGTGACCAAGGCCGACGGTACCACTCAAACATTACGAGCGTTGATTGATCAAGGTTCACAAACATCCTTGATTACCGAAAATGCGGCACAAATGTTAGGCATCAAACGCAAGAGATGTCAGGGAATCATATTTGGAGTAGGAGCCAAAGAAATGATCTGCAAAGGGATCATTGGGATTTCTCTATCATCGCTTTACATCGATTACGAAATCAACATTGAAGTTTTCGTCATGAAACACGTAGTCAACAATTTACCAAACCATTCGTTCAAAAATCCGACATGGCCTCATTTGGACAACATTCAACTGGCAGATCCCGAGTTCTTCAGGAGCCGATCCGTAGATCTTCTACTAGGTGCGGACGTCTATGCGGAGATAATTTTAGGAGGAGTCATCAGACATAATCCATCCATGCCAGTAGCTCAACAGACGCGTTTTGGCTGGATTTTATGCGGCAGTGCAAACGTCACAAAATCGTATCACTGTAACGTAGTCTTGAACGAGGAAAATGACCTAACCAGATTTTGGTCTATCGAAGATATTGTCGATCAATCCAACATGTCCACGGAAGACTTGGAATGCTTGCAGCTGTACAAACAGACAACGGAGCGCCAAGCTGATGGTAGATACATCGTGCGCCTACCATTACATTCCGACGCAGACGAAAAATTGGGAAAATCAAGGCCAAAAGCATTGGCACAGTTCTATCAATTAGAACGAAAATTTAAAAAATACAAACATGTCGCAAATGCATATAAATCGTTCATGCATGAATACCAAGAATTAGGTCACATGCACACATCGGTAAAGGACGGTAACAAGAAGCCCGGTTACTACATGCCGCATCACTGTGTGCACCGCGCCGACTCAACTACAACAGCGTTGAGAGTCGTATTTAATGCATCGGGAATGACGACACGCGGATACAGTTTAAATGATGTTATGTACCGGGGCCCGAATCTACAAAAGGACCTACTCTCTTTGGTACTCAAATGGCGACAGTACAAATACGCATACATAGCAGACATTGAAAAAATGTTTCGACAAATTCTGGTTCACGAGGACCACCAGCGCTACCAGAAGGTGGTTTGGCGTGATTCTGAATGCACAGAAATCCAGGATTTTTGTCTTCTAACCGTAACATACGGTGAAAAAGCAGCTGCATTTCTAGCAATGATGACTCTTAAACAGCTAGCAAGCGATGAAGGTCATAAATTTCCTGCAGCAGCGAGGGTGCTAGAAGATCAGTTTTATATGGACGATCTGATCAGTGGAAGCCACAGCATTGAATCAGCGAAGGCAATGAAGTCAGACCTTACTGAACTCCTAAAACTGGGAGGATTCAATCTGCGCAAATGGTGTTCCAACGAATCATCGTTACTAGGCAATGATAACGCAGTCTCAAAACCTCACGACACCTTCGATTTTCGTCACCAAGAATCAACCACAACATTGGGACTCCTATGGAAAGCTAAAGAAGATTTTTTCTCATACAAATGCAAAATGGCACCGAAATCGCCTTCAATACCATCAAAAAGAATCCTGTTGTCCGAAATATCAAAAATTTTCGACCCCCTAGGGTGGTTATCTCCGGTCGTCATTCAGCTGAAACTTTTATTTCAAGATGTGTGGAAATCCAATCTGCAATGGGACGACAAAGTACCCGATGACATTTATAAAAGGTGGATCAAGCTGAGAGAAGACATAGACAACATCGATCAAACCAAGGTACCAAGGTGGATAGGATGTGGAGAGAATGACGTCATACAGCTCCACGGATTCTGTGACGCATCTACCAAAGCATTCGCGGCAGTCATATACACAAGAATTGAAGAGCGAGATTCAACGAAAATAACGCTTCTAGCCGCCAAAACGAAAGTGAATCCAATCAGCACGATGGATAGTGGGATATCATTGCCTAAATTAGAGCTAAGCGGTGCACACTTATTAGCAAAGCTCATGGTCAAGGTCAAAGAGAGCTTGAACGGTCGAAAAATCGAATTGAACGGATGGTGCGACTCCACCGCAGTGCTTGGTTGGCTGCATGGAGAACCAAGTAAGTGGAAGCCCTTCGTTGCCAACAGGGTGAAAAAGGTAACAGAAATCATGCCCGCAGAGTGTTGGCGCTATGTGAAATCCAAGGACAACCCAGCTGATTGCGCCAGTCGAGGCCTGACAGCAAGTCAGCTTCAAGAGCATTCACTCTGGTGGTGTGGACCTACCTGGTTGAAATCATTCAAAAAAGATATTTCAACTAAAAAATTCGAAACTGACCTAGAAATAAAAACAATAAAACAATCTGTAAACACAGCGCAAGTTGAAAGTACACACACAAGTACAAGCGTAGTTGAACAATTGATACGCAAGCACAGCAATTTTACGCGAGCGTCGCGCGTCCTTGCATGGATTTTACGAGCGATAACACATCCAAGTCATCGTTATCAAGGTTATTTAACTACGAACGAGCTACGCGTCGCAAAGCTTAAAATAATTCAATGCATTCAGCAATTGGAGTTCTCAGCCGAAATCAAAGATCTTCAGAAAACCCAAATTGTCAGTCAAAAGAGCAGATTGTTCAAAATGAACCCATATCTTGACAAACATGGCATGTTGAGAGTTGGAGGTCGTCTGAGAAATTCGAACATTAGTGAGGAAATGAAGCATCCACTAATAATACCGCATTCAAGCCATTTTACCGAGATGCTCATCGACCACGCCCACAAACAAACATTCCACGGTGGAGCTCGCCTGACGCTTTCCTGGTTAAGACAGGAATATTGGATCGTAGGGGGAAACAGAGCTGTCAAAAAACGCCTACAACAATGCGTCATTTGTAAAAGACACAACCCAATCATGCAACATCAATTGATGGGTGACCTACCAACAGCGAGGACGAATCCCACAAGGCCTTTTTACCACACAGGAGTTGACTTTACGGGTTTTATCGACGTAAGGTCAAGTAAAGGCAGAGGTATAAAATCAACAAAGGGATATGTGTCAGTTTTTGTATGCATGGCAACAAAGGCCATTCATCTCGAACTTGTGTCCGACTTATCATCGTCGACTTTTCTAGCAGCTCTGAGAAGATTCTCTGCAAGAAGAGGAACCCCGCGACACATCTATTGCGACAATGGAACAAACTTCGTTGGAGCAAACAAGATCCTTGCAAAAGAATTTGTAGAACTGAAATCTCTACTCTCAGACGAGTTCCTGAGCGAAACAAACGAAATGAAAATAGAATTTCATTTCTTGGCGCCTTCATGGCCCTCCGCGGGTGGTCTGTGGGAATCAGGCGTCAAGAGTTTAAAGCACCACTTACGTAGGGTTGTCGGAGAACAAAAGCTTACGTACGAAGAATTTACGACTCTTCTCTCACAGCTAGAAGCTTGTTTGAACTCCCGACCTTTATGTGCATTGAGCGAAGATACGGATGACATCGACTATCTTACCCCATCGCATTTCCTCGCAAGTGGTCCAGTTTTGACAATCTATGAAACTGAAAAGGATCAGCGAACTAGGTGGCAGCTGACACAAAAAATCTTCCAGGACATATGGAAGAGATGGCGCACAGAGTATCTCACGCAGCTACTTGCCAGAAGCAAGTGGAGAGAGGCACGCCCAAATATAAAAATAGATGACATAGTCATTATACACGATGCCAACCTGCCAGCAGGCAAATGGGTTTTAGGCAGAGTTATCGAACTTCACCCCGGAAAAGACAACCACGTCCGGGTCGTCAGCATCAAGACGAAGAGTGGCGTCCTTAAAAGACCAATCGTCAAGGTTTCAATTCTACCTGTCAACGATCAAGTCAGCACGACATCAACAGATCTAAAAGAGCAAGAAAATTCAGCAGAGCCGAAGCGAAAGAAAAATACCTTAATTTCGTCATGCATTAATTTAATGACTATGATTTTCATGTTGATAATGTTATGCTCTACGACTGCAGTCCACGGCGCATACAACATCACGGCAATGCAAAGTAACAACAGCATTTACTTTGACAAAGTTTCGAACCTGCGAATAATTCAAGACAAGTGGAAACTCGTTGTATATTACAACATGAAACCGTATTGGAAAGGTATGGAGCTACTTACCGCATACGATAAACATTTAGAAGAATTATGCTCGAAGTTCGAAGAAAGGCAATCCCACTGTGACACATTACTACTGCAATTACGTCACGAGTTCTCAGAAATTGCGTACTACAACGGCATACTACAACAAAGCGATAAGCACATGCGCAAGAGACGAGGACTCATAGACGGCGTGGGACAAATTGCAAATAGCCTATTCGGCGTTTTAGACAGCCGCTTTGCAGATCAATACGAGAAGGATATTTCTAAACTCAGGCGCGACCAGAAACATCTGGCACTCTTGTGGAAGAATCAAACCTCAGTTATTGAAGCGGAAAACAACTTATTAAAACGAGTTGAAGCATCGATGGAAAAACAACATAAGGTATTCAACAAGCATTTGAATGAATTGGCACAGACAGCAGTCAAGTTAAACGACGCGGTCGTCAAGATAGACAACATCAACGAGTTTATCATGTCAAGCATGATCGCCAACAACATATTAAACAGCCTCAAAAACATTCAAGACGCTTTGCTAGATACCATTTCAAACTACAAAGAATTCAACGTTCATCTCCTTACACCCACGCAGCTTCGTGAAGAACTCAACATCATATCTGGACAGCTGTCTAAAGACTTATCACTGCCAGTAAACAACATCCAGACAGATCTAGCAACAATTAGCAAAATTCTAAAAGTTAGAGCTAGAATGTCCTCGCAATACTTTATCTTCGAAATACAGATTCCATTGGTAAACAGGGATAGCTACGAATTGTATAAAACGTACCCAGTCCCTCAGCAAATACAAAACGCTATCGTTAGCATTACACCAATAGCGGCCTTTTTAGCAATCAACATTGAAAAGGATACCTACATACCTATTTCGGAGATTGAGCTAACGCAAAGATGCATTAAGATTGAAGAAACTTTACATCTATGCGAATTACAGAAGCCGGTGTACCACAAAGCATCTGGAGAAAATCTTTGTGTCAAAGATAACGAGAATACTCAATGTAAAACAACATTAAGCACGTGTCAACCTACCTGGACGGAGCTTATCAATGTAAACAATTTTATGATCACCTGTTGCGGTCAATGCACTGCAAGATTTATCTGTGGCTATCAAGTTACACAGGAACAATTAACAGGTGTAAACATTATCGCACTTGGCAACGACTGCGTCATCAAAGGCGAGTCATTCACTATTATGTCACATAAGCAACATTCTAGCACACTGAATACAGAGCCAGACTTACTATCGGTAGAGATCGCACCCGTCAATAACATCATACATTTGACAATACCGATCAGCCATTTCAATGAGAGCAACAGCAGTGACTTCAAAGGTTCGATCGAGCGCATCAACGAACGCATCGCAGAGATAAAGGAAGCAGCTGATCAATTCGAGCAAAACGAAGAGATGTCTTCTCACGACGTTCACCATTACGTCGCTATCTACGCAGTGGAAACCTGGAAATACTCCAAAGATTTCAGAACATCACTCTTAGAATGGTTTCCAGCGCACACTGGTTTGTAAAGAACACAGAAATCCATGAATACCTCGAGATGCCAACCGTTAAGGAGGAAGTCAACTACTACTGCACAAAATACAAGGAAAGACTCAACAAGCACAGTAACATATTGGCCAGAAACCTACTGAACGACCAAAATACTATAAAACGTCTCAAGAGATGGGACATTCTCTCGCTTGACCAGAGGAACTAAGAAGTTCAACTGCTGTAATTGGGGCACTTCACTGGAACTGCTCCTAAAACTTCCACCCTCAGAACACATCTGATTATGGCTGACGAGCCGATGGCAGATAAAAAGGAAAAAATAAAAAAAAAAAAAATAAAAAAAAAAAATCTACGCAGTGGCAGCAGCAGCGCTGGTCTGCGCCGCGCTCGTCTGGTGGCGGGCGCGGCGCGGGCGCGGCGCCGCCACGCTCGGCAGCAGCACGGTGCGGGCCGCGTCTGTGACGTGCGCGCCGCCCGTGCCACCGATCCCCATGCAGCCCATTCCCTCTGTTCGCGGCGAAGCGGTCTCCTCTAGTGTTTATAGTGAGATAAATAAGTGTGTTGACAATAGTGATGTGCGTAATAAGTGTGAAAGTGCGTGTGCAAATACTTACAGTGTGAAGTGTGAAAAGTCCAGCAAGGACTCCGCGACGTCACCTAAGTTCGATAGAATAAGGTTCATAAACGATCGCGATTAATGTCGGTATCATACTGCGTTTACTAATGAAATATTGTTCCATCATCCTTATAGCATGATACCATAACCGCTAACTAACAAAATCATCTCACTTCGCATACTTCTTCTCGCGCCCCGGAACATGTACGGTTCACACACCGTACAAAATTGCAGTCTCTGCATTTCCGTGCAATAGCGTGGAAACCGCGCGGGCGCGGGCAGTCCACATTTTACTCGCGGCTCATCAACATCTCAGTGAAGTTAATAAATCGTGTGTGTCTAAACATAAATCAAATCTCTATCATTTTGATGTCCCGTACAAAGCTGATCTGCCATAAAGCGAATAAGGAGTTAAGAAATTCATTATTTTGTAAATAAAACCACAAAGCAACTACTGTTAACTATTATTTATTATTTAGATAGGTACTTATAGAAATAAATGTATTGTTTTAACTTTATAGTTTTTTTGGATGTCCAAACTAAGATCTATGTACAAATACTATAAAATGAGGATATTGCGCAACTTAAAGAATCCTAGCACACTGCAAACTTTCTATCGGCCTATAGTTTGGTCGGGTTGGGCTGCTAGTAGACGCGGAAACCGACTTTTCTCAAACATGCTACGATATATCTTACACAACCTTTTTTGGGATAAATCGTTCTTGCAGTAGTAGCACAGAAAGTGTCCAGCAATTTCTCATATCTGTCGTGCTCGACTGCTAGTGCAAACATGATCCATACAGAATCGTTGAGTGCGACCAAACATCGGCCGATAGAAAGATTGCAGTGTTCGAGGAGTCTAAAACTCCGCAAAAATACGTAGCAGCAGTTTTCTTACTAAAAATAACGAAAAGTGCACTGATAAAGGAGCTCTTTCATTTTGGGCCAAAAAGCCGGCCAACTAAAAAAAAGGTAATCGCACACCCAGATCAACACTGCACTAAGTCAAAACAGCATTCCTCTCAGAATCGACGAAAAACTCTTCTGGTATCAAAGTTATTGCCAAGGTCTTTAATAATTCACATGTAACACAATAAACTATATGAATTATTAAAGACCTTGGCAATAACTTTGATACAAGAGGAGTTTTTCGTCGATTCTGAGAGGAGTGCTGTTTTGACTTAGTGCAGTGTTGATCTGGGTGTGCGGTATGATCACTTCACTTTCAAAACTTTCGTGAGTTCTAGGCATTGTTTTAACACACGGGAGTTACTCACGTAAAAATATCGTCGATTTATAAACCGACAATATTTCGATTCATCCGTAGAACCGAAACATTGGCTCCTTGACATCACTATGGTAGGTGGTATCGTGGGGAAAAATAATAATTACCCACCGTACCACTCGGGGGTATCGTCGGTGGTACGGTGGGGCAGTAGTGCTATTCAACTTTTTTAAGAAGTTTAAAAACATAACGCTTCGCTTCGCTTCGACTTTGCGTCAGGGCGAGTTGAGCTTAGCAAAGATCTATGACGTCACTTGGAGGTTCATTGAGTGACGTCACGTTGCATATTCCGATCGCTGGCATGGCCTGTCGGGGCCGCTTATAGCACACATTCTTTTCGTACTCTTCATCCTGGAAAATAAGAAATTAATAAATAATACTGGACATTTCCACACAGCATCATTTAGCCCCAAAGTAAGTAGAGCTTGTGTTAAGGGAACTACATGACTGCTTTATTACTTTTCATATATTTTTTTTTGTAAGTGTTGGCCGAGTGGGTTAATGCCTCGACTTTTAATCCGAAGGCTACGGGTTCGAACCCTAGCCATGGACAGGTTTTTTTTGCTCTTTTTTTAAAAGTCAGTTTTTTTTAACTTATATTTGGCCACTTGTCGAGAACGTGAATTCAAATATGTATATTAAATATTGCTCGTTTAATAGTATAGGATAATTTCCTCAAGATGTTTTCCGTCACCGTAAACAAAGATAGTGTTGATACTTACAACAAACGTGATATCAAAGTGTGATAAGAGAGCGTTGTGGAGTGAAAGAAGATGTAGTGATGAGAATTGAGAAGGGTATGTTATGATGGTTCGGTCATGTAGAGAGGATGAATGAAAGAAGATTAACAAAACAGGTACATAGGGCGAGTGTGAATGGGACCGTCGGAAGGGGAAGACCTAGACCCAGACCAAATTGGCGAATTATTGGAAAAAGGCCAGGTCAAGAGTACCTTAAACCGACGAGCTTGCATGAAGAATGTGATGAGAGTGAAAGAAGTGTGTCAGGACCGTAGCAAAGGAGATCTGTGGTCTACCCCTGTGATGAGACACAGGCGTGATTTTATGTATGTATGTAGTGTACTTACAACAAACGATATAACATCCATAGGTATTTTGTCTTCCCAATCGATTCGATCGCTTCTTAACTTCGGCTCCTTATCGTGTGATACTTCAGTTTGTTTAATTCTCTTTACTGTTTTATTACTTTCACTCGTAACACGAATTTCTGCATTCGATTTATTTCTATCTTGATGCGATATTTGTTTTAACGTAACACCGACTTCATTTGGGTCTGTTATGAAGCTTAAGTTTCCGCCATCCTGTATCGCAATTTGTGGAGCATTTATAGTTGATTTTGTAGTAGTAACTAGCTGACCGTCCCTAAAGCTAGCCGAAAGGGACGGGACAGTCACGGCTCCACTTTGAAACACTATAGGGTGTAAGGCGAAATTCATTGTATTTTCCAAAATATTTTCCGTGTTCATTTCTTGTGTTGCAATGAAGTAATTTTTTTCTGTTGCTGTCGGATCATTTGATTCTGTATTTTTAGGATTATATAATAGCATTCCAGAGTTTACTGCAAGTGTAGGATTATTTTTTTCTGTATTTAAAGCATTATATAATAGCATTCCAGAGTTTATTGCAAGTGTTTGATCATTTTTTTCTGTATTTTTAGGATTATATAATAGCATTCCAGAGTTTATTGCAAATGTTTGATCATTTTTTTCTGTATTTTTATTAGGATTATATAATAACATTCCGGAATTGATTGCAAGTGTTTGATCATTTTTTTCTGTATTTTTAGGATTAAATAATAACATTCCGGAATTTATTGCAAGTGTTTGATCATTTTTTTCTGTATTTTTAGGATTATATAATAACATTCCAGAGTTTATTGCAAATGTTTGATCATTTTTTTCTGTATTTTTAGAATTATATAGTAGCATTCCAGAATCTATTGTGGGTGTAGGTTCGTTTTCTGTAACAATTTCATCTTCATCTATTATCACGATGGATTCTAATATTTCATGATTGTCGTGCCTGTAAAGATGTTTTGTTTTAATTATCTTAATCTATATACATCTACACTCATATAATAAAGCGGTAGAGTTTGTTTGAACGCGCTAATATCAGGAACTACCAGACCGATTTGAAAAAATCTTTAATTTTTCATGCCACTTATGGATTGCTAACTTCTGCAAACTGTGGGCGGGCATGTACCAAAATGTGTTTGGACCTCCCTCTGACTACCCCCTTGGACATCTTCAAAGGATCTTAATTGCCTAAAGATCTGAGAGAATGTCTACCGCGCCTTGGGGATATAGTAGGATCATGTTTTTTTTTGTCTATTTTTTATAATTTCTTTTCAACACTCACAAGTTGCTAGCGTCTTCTGTGTTCCGCGGCGCGTCGTCTGGTATTACATATAAGTCGCGCGACTCGCCTGGTTGCGGCAAAATATCATCCTGAAATAAAAAATAAGTTGAAAAATATTTTACAGAGCAATCAACTTTTTTTTTGACCATAAAATCGCATTGTCCTTTGTTTTCAACCCCCGACGAAAAAGATAACTTTATAGGGATCTGTGTGTCTGTTTATGGCATCATAGCACCTGAACGGATGGACCGATTTTAATGCGGTTTTTTTGGTTTGGAAACTGACCGACCACTTTTTTTTACACATGTAATACTTACTGGAATGGTCCCGATTGTGGATACTAGCAGGACTTCAGTTTGCAGGAGTTGGGTGACATCGCGTTGTTTCCGTAATTTATCCTCACAATCCAACATCTCTTTCAACCATGGTATCGGATATTTAGTCTGTGCCACTTCTGGCTGCAGATAAGATATACAAGACATTTAGGTATTGAAAGATATCTATAATATCTATAATAATGTAATAAAGCGCAAGAGTTTGTTTGTTTGAACGCGCTAATCTCAAGAACTGTAATTCGGATTTAAAAAATTATTGGACAAACATTTGTGTGATGAACGTAGATGTTTGTTCTGAGTCTGGGTGTTATAAAGTATTATATGTATGTATTATAAAAATAAATGTATGTTTACAAATAAATAAGTATTCTATCAGTTATCTGGTTCCCATAGTACAAGCTTTGCTTAGTTTAGGGCTAGATGGCGCTGTGAAATGTACAGCAATATTTATTTATTTATCCAGCAATATATAAAGAAATATTTAAAGAAATATTGCTCGTTTAATAGATTATGATTAGTTACTAACTGTCTCATCTCGCACAGCATCAACCAGTGTGCTCAACTGCGAAGGTCGCCTTTTCAGCTGCGGGGCGAATTTATGTGCGTTGACGGAGACTCTCGAAGCGAAGAGTATCCGGTTGGCTATTGCAGCCTGCCGCTCGCAGACGAAACAAACTTTCTGGTACTAGAAAACAATATAACCTTGCAGACTATCTGAGGAAGAATCTGCAGCCCACAGTCCTGGAATGCGTGGGCGTAGCAGCACAACGGCAGCAAATTCTCAACACAACCTGGCTCACTAGCTGTGAAGCCAGCTCCTCCCAGAAGTACAGAAGTTTCCTGGGGTCTTCACAGGCCTCGAAGAGCGACCTGGATTGTTGAGGATTTGCTACCGTTGTGCTGCTGCAACACCCGCGCATTCCAGGACTACGTGGGCTGCTGATTCTTAATCGGTTAGACATCCCCTGCAGAGTGGGCTGTCCCTGGCACCGATGTTGTTCTTCCAAGATCTATAAAGAATGTCTATGCAACGCCACAAGCGCGTTGAAAGTAGAAAACATGGGTAAACTCACTGGGCGGTCAAAGGCGTAATGTCGCCGGTCTAAAGACTCCATAAATTTCTTTAGGTGTTTCGGGGTCTCCAGCCTTCTTTCTTTCTCAGTTCGCAGGCATAGAATACAATAATTGGCATGGTCTACAAAAACTCTATTAATCAATTGCAAGAGGAACGATTCGGTCATTTCTCATCACTTAACGTCCTTGATATATTTTGTAAGCTATCCTTCTAGGTAGATGGCAGTTATATGAGAAATTTACTGACTCTGAACTTTATGAAATCAGAGAAACCGTGAGAAGCAAAACAAAACAAACGTAAACAAATTACAAATTTCGGAATCGTGCCTGCATTTTTTTTGACGTACTTTTCTTTTTGTAGATAATCACTGACACTGACTGTGACATATCAGTAAAATTGATAATAGTATCTACACACGGTCTGCAGACATGTCTGCAGACACGTTGGCGGACCGTCTGCCAACGTGTCTGCAGACACGTTGGCGGACCGTCTGCCAACGTGTCTGCAGACACGTTGGCGGACCGTCTGCCAACTTGTCTGCAGACACGTTGGCAGACGGTCGGATCCTTGAATACATAATAGTAACCATGGTCCAAATGAGCAGTGTTGCCAGATGGCTAAACGAATTTACCTCTAAACTTAGATGGAAATCCCTCCGAAAAAAAACCCAACCAAGCATAAAGCCCTAAAAAAGTCAACTAAATTACTTTAACATCTACAGATTGAAAACAACAATCTTTAGATAGCCTCTTGTTTCATTCGTCACTCGCACAAAAAAAAGAAAGATAGTTATATAGATCCTTCTTTGTTTTGTGCGAGTGAGAAAGAAAGTGTAAATTAAAAAGGCGCGTACAGATGTTGGGCCAGCCTAGGCCAGCTTAGGCGAGTGCGAGCGAGAAGGCGAATCGATTCAAGACGAGAGCGACAGAGAGGCAATGTGACCCTGGCCCAACGTGTGTACGCGCTATAACAAAACTGACTTATCACTCTTACCTGGTGTCTCATGTCATGGTGACAGTGACAGCCCACAAGAAAGTATGATATTGTATTGTCTACATAACGACGGAATAAAAATACGGAACTTCATGCGTGTGATCATATAGGGATGTTCGAAATTTCGGATTGTATCGATATTTCGTATCGCAATGTATCGTAAAGCGTTGTATCGATACAGGTATCAATACGGGGGATTTGATACGATATTTTGTATCGGTACTTATTTATATAAAAAACTGTAAGTACCTATTTAGTAAACCGAAACCTTTATTAGTATACCTATATATTATTATTAACAAACGAATCAAGTCAAGTATAGTAATGTATATTTTGTAGGTACCTACGTAGGTACTTAAATAAAGAGCCAACGAGCGAGACAGAGCACTAATTTAAGAATGAACAAGCAGTTAGTGCACTGAATTCAGCATGGTGTAATATCGGCTTTATTGTGTTTCATTCATTAGAAAGTCAAACCCATTTGATACGATACTTTCGATCCGATACTCCTTGCGTGTGTTGTATCGATACGTCGTATTGTATGCCTGTATCGATACAAATATCGGGTGTATCGTTTGCCATTGTATTGATACACGCAAGTATCGTATCGTATCGTATCGAACATCCCTACACTACCCGTGGTAGAGTAGGATTCAGCACTCAAGTCCTAAGGAAAAAGCGGGAACGAATTGTAAAAAAGTAAATCTACCTATTTACTGTGAACGAAAGAATAATCTTGCTTGTAGAGGTACTTATCAACCTACCTGCTAACAATATAAAATAAATAGGCAACCTAGACAGTCGGTTCTAATTTATTTTAAAACTCCCGAATTTGCAGGAAATCCCCCATTTGGCATCACTCCCTATTTGTCTGTCGTGGTTTTTGACGGTTGGGCCCAACCATCAAAATCGTTTGATGGTCTGTGTCATATCATTGTGACAGTGACACAGACCTTCACTTTGGTCTGCCGCAGACCAAATCCGTGGTTTGGTCTGTGTCGTGTGTAGAGACCTTAAATCCTACTGACACTGATATGATACAAAAAAAAAACGTTCGAAACGAAGCTTCAACTCAAATAATTTTATTTTCTGCTACTCATCAAGAGATGACGCTCAAAGTCAAATTGTACTAAAAAAGTTTCGATTCGAAACATATTGTTTCTGGTCCTTCGAGCATGCTCGAAGTTATCGTCTCGAGAAAAAGATACTCCCTTTATCCTAGTGCTCAGAATACAAGATTCTGATAGCTAGTGCTATCATGCTACGAAAAAAAAAAGTTACACACTCTGCACAGTGGCACGGTTTTACCCGTGTACTTCGATACATTTTTATTCTTTTAAAAAACGAGCGCAGGACATTTATTATTATAAACGAATGTATGCGCCATGCGTTGATATAAGTTCTGTGATTGTACCTACCGCAGATTTTTTTGCAGGATGAATCTTAACGAAATCATTTTTGAAACAAGCAAATGTGAACAAAGAGGATAATTTACAAAATCAGAATTTAATGCTACGCATGTCATTCACTGAATTTAAACAGTTTATACTTAACGCCAATAACATAAGACTTATCTATGATATCACAAGTGTTCAAAAAGTCCTCTTTACTTCGATATTTGTAGAAACATGTCTCCGATTTCCATTTTGAGCTAAACTTTGGGTCAGAGAAGAATGGTTCTGGTGTTTGTATGTCTAACGGTTCTTTGGGCACAGGAAGGACGAGTCTGAAAAAAAACACATTTCTTTTTAATTTGTTCAGTATGATGGTGGAAAAAAAAGTTTTCTTCTTCTTCTTCGTATGAAGAAGTGGAGTGATGGAGTTTTGTAACGGATAGTGTTGTTCCTTCACGAGTTTTAATTTATCGAAACAACATCACGACAAATGAAGCATGTGTATTTTCAGTATCGTAGCAAAGTGTAGGTATGTTTTAATGTGTGTCTGTCTGTCGCATTATAGCTCCTGAACGGATGAACCGATTTTGATGCGGTTTTTTTTGTTTGAAAACTGACATAATCGAGATGGTTCTAAGCTATGATTGTATGTAAGTACCCACTTAGATTAGTTCAGCCGTTTGAAAATCATCAGCTCCTTCTAGTTGATGAAGAGCTATGGGTACCTACATACTATTTCGGGGGTTTTTTAAATTATTACATTTATATAGGGTTGCGGGTTCGATCCCCGCCGCGGGACAAATGTTTGTATGATCTGCAAATATTTGTCTCGGGTCTGGGTGTTTTCTATGTACCTATATTATGTATGTATTTACGAAAAAAAAATATGTACCTACTATTTAAGTAGTAGGTATATCAGTCATGTGGTTGCCATAACACAAGCTCGGCTTAGCTTGGGACTACATGATGCTGTGTGAAATGTCCAGCAATATTTTTTTTTTATTATTTATATATTAGCTACCTATAGGTAGGTACATATTATATCAATATTTATAAACCTTTACACAGAATAAATAAATAATAAATAAAACACGCACCGTGTGGCGTGCAGGAACATGCGATGCGGCGCGATGTCGACCGCTCGGCTGTATGTATAGTCTCCCAGTAGCGTGTGTCCCACCGCCGCGCAATGCACGCGCAACTGGTGCCGTCGTCCTGCACAGGTGGGTATCCATTGGGCGTTTTTCAACTAGCCGGCACGGCACCGGCACCGGCACCGGCGCCGGTGGTGGGGATGCAAAAATGTATGAAAGCGTGCCGGTGCCGGCGCCGGCAAGTGGAAAAACGAGCAGTACATTTTCATACATTTTTGCGTCGCCGGCGCCGGTGCCGGTGCCGGTGCCGGTGCCGGTGCCGGTGCCGGTGCCGTGCCGGGCTAGTGGAAAAACGCCCATTATGTTCGCGCACCTACTGCACTCCTCGCTCTTCCAGATAATTTCCCAAGTTTTGCTAAGTAAGTAGGTACCTAAGTAAGTTCGTATGAGCATGTGGCTTACTCTGGTGACGGAGTTTTTAGGCCACCTACTAAAGGCCTCCGTCATGGCTTAACGACTTAGCCGGGACCGACAATTACCGTGCCCTTCGAAGCACGGAAGCGCTCAGCTCGTAACTTGCGGTCACCCATCCTAAAAGTGACCGTGCACAACGCTGCTTAACTTCAACGATCAATCAAGAACGTCCAAGCAAGCTACGCCACGAGCGCTTCACTCGCTACCATACAATGAAGACTAGACTAAAGTTACCAGTAATAGGCTTCAGCAGGACAACAGTGACGGGATCAGTCCCGTAGTACCCTGTCTCCAGTACAAGCGTGCGGGTGTGCGCGCGACGGGATTGTACGCACGATGGCAGCGCCGCGGGGGTAGTCAGGGCAGACATGCGGTGACACGAGTCCGCAGTCGACGGGTCTACGCCTGTTGATACGACTCTATGTATGTTTGTTCGGGTAGAATCTTGCAAGTTGCAACTGAATTTCAAACCTTTATCTACCGACTGAGCTGAAATTGGGCACACTATACATTCTCGGTGACAATGCTCATCTATTGTTGACAGCGAGCTGATCTGATGACGGAGTCAGGAGCTGTATTTAGGCTCATTTGAATCTTTTTTTTGAATTTTTTTTTAACAGAAAACTTCATTTTCATGAGAGTGACATGAACAAAAACTGTACGAATCATTGACAATGATTCTCCTACAACGGCCTTTTTAGCCCTCCTTATACAAAGATGTGGCAACTCACCAACTTCAAACTCGATATCCCCCATCTCAAAATCAACATGGCCGCGCACAACCGCCAAATAATACTTCCTCGTACGCCGGTTTTCAAACAACTTGCCGGCTCGCGCTGCTGCTGTTTTATTCCGAGCAATGCATAACACTCCGCTTGTGGAATAGTCGAGACGCTGCACGAAATGTATTGGGTTCGCTGAAGACGAGAGATGGGAATCGGGCGAAGCGATGTGGTATGTTACAGTGTTCTGAAAATCAGTCTAGTTAGAGACCAGCGGGGCTAAAAAGGGCACTAGAGCAAAATCACAATAGGAATTTAACTTATAGGCTGTCTCTTTCCATAGACTGAGTGTGATATATATGATATATTGCAATTCCTATCGTGATTTTGCTATAGCAGCTATTTTAGCTCCGCAGATATATCATAATTTTAAGAGAGAAAACCAGGGGCGTATTTACCCTTGGGCCAAGAGGGCCATGGCCCGGGGCGGCAGGCTACGAGGGGCGGCGCAAGCGCCTTTCTTCTCAGCTTCATGAGCCTTTCTTTTTGTCCTTACATGCCAGAAGAAATTTAAAAAAAAAGCCTACCGAACTAAAAAAAAGATAAAACTTATTTGGTTGAGAGAGAGGGGGGCTTGCGCCGCCCCGTGCTTTCAGTTTCATACGCCTTTCTTTTTGTCCTTATATGCCTGAAGAAAATAAAAAAAAGGCTAGGTACCTAATTAACAAAAACTAAAACTTTTTGGTTGTAAAGTTTTAGACATCAAGACTAGGTACTTATCGTTTTACTGACTGGCCATTTTCAGAGATTTTCATTTCAACGTAGGTTTTCTTTTAAGCTCGAAGGGATTATTTGTTACAATCAATTGGTATTCTGAGAATAAATCCTCGAGACGATTTTAGGAAAACATTTCTTTGGGTGTCACATGTTGCAGTTTACTTCAAAAAATTCGGTTCGCTTCGCTCGCATATTAGCTTCATCAGTGTTTTACGAGCAAATTGAGTTATGTCTGAAAGCGAAATAGGAACCGACAAATAGCCAGCCTTTTCTTTGAGCACGTAAGCAAAACCAAGTGTCACATGTTGAATTTATCATAAAAAAATTCGGCTCACTTCGCTCGCATATAGAATAGGAACCGACAAGCAGCTAACCTTTTCTTTGAGAACCGTAAGCAAAATCAAGTGTCATATGTTGAATTTGCCATAAAAGAAATTCGGCTCGCTTCGCTCGCATATAGAATAAGAACCTACAAGCAGCCAACCTTTTCTTTGAGAACCGTAATCAAAATCAAGTGTCTGTTGTTGTCTTAAAAAAAATCGGCTCGCTTCGCTCGCTTATTATAAGCTTCATGACTATTTTGCGAGCAGAGTGCAAACCAAGTTTCAAGCCCGAGACAAATATTTGCAGGGGGCGGCAAACCTTACTGGCCTAGGGCGCTGAATCTTAAAATACGCCTCTGGAGAAAACGATGTAGGTAGTAATGATTCCGCTTATAACAGGCAACAATAAGAAAATAAGAATTAACACCTTTTTTACCCGGCTGACTGTCAAGTCAGACAGGGTTATGTAGATCGCGCGTTTCTATGTATGTTCGTGGGTATGTAAGTAATATTCTTTATTACCACGTTACTCCTAAACGGCTGGATGGATTTTGATGAATGAGGTATCGTTAGAATCGTCTCTATCTCGATTGTGCTCTAGGATACTTTTTATTTCGATAAATCAAATAGTGCGGCTAGAAAATGCAACAATGTGTGAATTTTCAAAATGAAAATCACGCCATCATATCAAAATCCATGTCAAAATCAAGAAGTTGGTGGACTGATATCAAATATATTTTTTAAAAAATCTAACATGACGTCTTCGAAGACTAAATCGAGTCTCAAAATTTTTGAAAATCTATTTTTCGCCCTAAACAGAATTGCTAAACAAAATGCATACTAAAACTTTATATTTAGTCACAGGCAACGTTTAGAACAAACTGCAACGAAATTGGTTCAGCCATTTAGGAGATATCTCATATTTAAGAAATATCTTACACGCTTTTAATTTTACACACAGAACCATCTGTGTGTCAACTGTCACAACAACGTTTAGGAAAATGCGCACGGCATCGAACCCTAGATACCTAGATACCTATTAATAAAATTGTAATTTAATTTTGTGATTGATAAGATAATGCTGTTTCCAACTTTTCAGTTCAGCCGGGTTTTTTTATTTTTGAATAAATTGCTTGTTTGTGTATCTTATTATTACCTATAGATAGATACCTCCTACCTACCTTGGCGATTGATAGGTACATTTTCGAAAACTGAAAGATCGATCTACATCGATATCGATAACCATTAAACTGACAACCCTCAAAAAGGATGGATCGGTAAAAATACCTACCATAGGTAGATTTAGCTAGGTAGCTACTAGACTAGAGAGACCAACTGCTTTTCTTCTAAGTAGGTATCCTAAAACTTCTATAAAACTAAAAACTATGAAAATTAAATTCGTATTAAGTAGGTACCTACCTACTTAAGTCTTTAGGTAGGTAGGTACCTACTTTGTTCGTTTACAATTGTATAGCCTAGGTCACTCCCATCCATAATGGAGACGAATCTAACGATAACGTAACGACACCACATAGAATTTGATAAACATAGCCCTTTCGACGCAGTCGGGTAAAAACCACTCGCACTTGCCACTGTGTAAGTAGGAAAGAGACAGAAAATAACCATTTTCTAATCCAAATTAAACAAATATAAAATTGACCATACTTATGAATAAAATAGCAAATTACCTTTTCATTTTCGTCATCTGAATTGATATACATATCGTATGGTTTGTTTACAACTAAATAATTCTCACTCTCGTATAGTTTTTCGACCATTTTGTTTGTTGACATTTTTATGGGTGCGTTCACGTTCATCTTTGTTTCCCAGAAAGGCATTGTGCTAATGTGATTTAATTTTATGATGACAATTTTATAAAAGGCTGTTGCAAAAAGAAAGATTCATGAAACTTTTGGATTTTTATAGGCAGGACAATGGATACCCGAGGACAAAACTGCAGAAGGAGCGAATGTATTGCCGTTTGGATAGCACGATCTAAGCACACAGTGCACACACTGAAAATTTCCTCCAGCGGCATTTTACCCTTACCCAATGGTTATTTTGTTGTTACATTGCCCTAGGACAACTTATTGTAAATAAAATGAACAATTTCATGATAAAACAATTTTGACAGAATGAAATAAAAACCGGTCAAGTGCGAGTCGAACTCGTACGCCGAGGGTTCCGTACCTAGCCATGGTGCCAATTAAGCTAGTCCGCTTAATTGTATGAGCACCCATACAACTCGGAGGACAATTTTAATTGGCGTCAACTATGTATATATGGGAACACCCTTTAATTTTCAACTTTTTTAATTTTTTTGAATTTTTTCTTTATTTGTGCTATAAGACCTTGCTTTTTGCCAAATTTCGTTATTCTAGGTTAAAGCTGGGAACAAATTATCGGACGCGGCTTACGGACGCGGCAGACAGCCGCGACTGAATAGGTATCTGGATATAGAACGAACATAGAACTGTGCACATTATCTGACGAAAGTCGCGGACGCGTCCTTGGACCTTCAGACGTCCGAAGGCAATCTGGCCCGCTGGGTGTTCGGACGATGTGCACACTTATCAGTCGCGGCTGTCAGCCGCGTCCGTCAGCCGCGTCCGATAATTTGTTCCCAGCTTAACGGGAACTACCATTTAGGTTTTCGATCCAAAACCTCTAGGGTACTTCCGGTTAGGGCTTGCATTCGAATATTCGAATATTCGAATAATTCGAATATTAAATTCGTTCGAATATTCGAATACTGAAGTCGAATATTCGATATTTGATTAAAATTAATAACACCAAACTCAGAACTCTGATGAGCATAAAATGCCACTTTTATAGGATTCGGAAACACTAGAGAGTGCCGCGCGTGATTGCGTAGTGCTTTCGCGTATTTGCCGGCAACCCAGTGGAGGTGCTTTGTCAGGAAAATGCAAATCTACATAAAAAGTTTTTTTTACTCTACATGTTTGATTCCTGGCCAGGAGAATTGTTATTTTAAAATCTAATGAAGCAGTTTACCTTTTTATCAAAATTGGTTAAAGTTTTTTTTAATCTACATGTTTGATTCCTGGCCAGGAGAATTGTTATTTTAAAATCTAATGAAGCAGTTTACCTTTTTATCAAAATTGGTTACCCAAGACTCTTTTGAGTGTTTTGTCGCTATTGCCACCTGCCATCACCTCGTCTAACCGAGCGTCGAGCCCAATTCCATTTAAGATTCGTAACCCTAACTCTGACGTCCTGGACTTTAGTCCGGCGCCGGATCTCGGTGTTACGAATTCGTTCTTGGAGTTTAATGCCGAGCATGGCCCGCTCCATGGCTCTCTGTGTAGCTTATACTTTGAACACAGTCTCCTTAGTAAGCGTCCACGTCAAGTCAAAGTTGGGAAGACACATTGGTTAAAGAGACGGGTTTTCAGGCACTGTGGAACTTTCTTCGACTGAAGCACATCTGCCAGTTTTCCGAACGCGGCCCAGCCGAGTTGTATCCTTCTGGAGATCTCCTTACTCTGATGCTTTTTACCAAAAGATAGAATATGCCCAAGATAAAGATACTTGTCAACTACCTCCAGTCTCTCGTTTCACCGTTACGGTAAAATTCGAGGTTCCAGAAGCATTCGCCATAATCTTCGTCTTGGACATATTTATGTTAAGGCCAACGGCTAAAGAGGCATCAAAAAGTTGTTGGATCATGAGTTGGAGATCTTCCAGGTTGTGGGCAAACAATACGAGGTCATCGGCAAACTTGAGATGTGACAGGAAGGCTGATGTGCGGAATGTTTATTCCGCAAGATCCCATGCAAGCATCTTCATAACGTCTTCAAGAGCCGCCGTGAAGAGCTTGGGTGATATTGTGTCTTCCTGCCGCACTCCCCTCTTGATGTTAATAGGGTTGGTAGTGTCGTGAAGGCGAACTTGCATGGTTGCCGTGCCGTATAACTCCCGCAGCACTTCCACGTATCGTGCGTCAATCTGGCAGCGATAGAGAGCGTTAAACACAGCCCAGAGCTGTCGGATGCTTTCTCGTGATCGGCGAAAGCTAAGCACAGGGGCCGGTTATATTCTGAACTCTTCTCCATCAGCTGCTTCATGGTGTGGATGTGGTTGATCGTGGAATAACCACTACGGAAGCCGGCTTGCTCGACGGGCTGGTATTCATCTAACTGGCGAGTGAGCTGATTGCATGCCACCTTGGCAAATAGCTTGTACACCTAATAAGAGACTAATAAGAGACTAACCTAATAAGAGAATAACCTAATAAGAGACTTATTGGCCTGTAATTGCTCAGTTTCGAGCAGTCTCCCTTTTTGTGCAAAATGGTGACAATTGCATTTTTCCAAGCATCAGGTGATTTTTGTTTGGTTGATGACTGCGCGAAAAAAGAAGGCACCAACCTTTCATACAAAATCAGCATAGTCATTTTATTGTAGACTAGCTTCCGGTCGGCTTTGCCCGCTAGGTACCTACCTACATAACTTAATAGCCTTTGTTCATCGTGAAAGTTCATTTTTTAAATCGGATGAGTAGTTTCGGAGATAACCTCCTACATACAAACAAATTTTACGTCTTTATAATATTAAGTACAGATATTGTTGACTGATTTTACTGAGAATTTGTGGTTGATTGTGCGTGTAATAATCGCGAATGTCTCGTTACGGCGACTCAATCTTTTGTTTATGCAAATAACACTTGAATGAATAAAAGAAGACGTGATTTTAGTAAAAACAAAGATTTTTGTCTATTATTCGAATAATATTCGAATAATTCGAATATTACCCGAAAAAAAATCGAATATTCGAATATTAAAATTTTCGAATATTTGCAAGCCCTACTTCCGGTTGACCTAGAATTGTCAATTTTGGTTACAAGCAAGGTCTTACAGCACAAGTAAAGGAAAAATTCCAAAAAATAAAAAAAGTTGATAATTAAGGTAAGTTTTGGTACTCACAAGTTTTCACGAAAACCTAAATTTGCCTAAGTATATCTTTTTATAGTGTTGACTCAGGACCTTGATTTTTATACTCACAATAGGGACTATAGACCTTAGTATATGGTATAAATTTCAACTTGCTAGCTCTACCCGTTCCTGAGATAATCGATGGTGACACACGGACAGACGGACAGACAGACAGACAGACAGACAGACAGACGGACAAGAAAGTGATCTTATAAGGGTTCCTTTTTTTACCTTTTAAGGTACGGAACCCTAAAAACGTAGTATTAATGGGCCTTACTTATGAAAGATGTTTAAAGTGAAACACTGGTTAACTATTATATGTAATTCATAGTTTATTTTATAGCGGAAGGCAGAAGCAAGCACGCACTATAGAATTTAATATGAACGCAGCCGGAATTTTCAACAATTTTGACACTGACAGCAGTGACAGATGACAGCTAACCTGCTGGATGCTATTAACCTACTAAATTTGAATGGTCAGACCTTTGTTCCTACGACGAAAATATTCTAGGATTCTTAACTTAGCCGAATAAACAACAACAAACTTCGCTCGACCGCCCGGACGGACTCTGCAATTTTGTCTTTGCCGGATTCCTAGCTAAAACGTTCGTATTTCCTCAATAAAATAACAAAATGAAGCGAGTGAAGCGGCATAAAATAAAAACCGAGCAGGCAGAGAGCTCGTCCCAAGCGCGCGAACGCGAGGAACATGATTTAGCGTACTACATACACGACCGAGTTGAGCTGATGCACCAAGTGTTTTCGGTCCTCAAATACAAGGATCTGAAGGCTATGGCCCCGGAATGTGTGAGGAACCTCCCGATAGGAGATTTGCAGGAGCTTTGCACTGAAGAGGTTAGTACTTTATAATACAACCTATTTCAACTTGTTAACCGGTCACCTGCTGGAGTGCCGCGCGGCGCGAACTATGACATATGCTAGAGTTCCTAGGGTCCTTCCGCGCGCTGACCAGCACTGACCGCGCGTACAGTAATAAACAATGAAATATCTGTTTGGAAATACCTGGAGACTTATTAAGTGCTGTTATTTATGTAGTTTGATCATAGAGCTTTGTAATTAAACAAAAATATAAGGTATAGATGCAATGGTTTTTGTTTTGTATACCTACTAACATTAGAAACTATTTTTTTTTTGTTATTTTGCCAAAAATAGCGTCTAGGTTATAATCTAGAAAATTTAATGAACACTTCTGTTTATAATACGTATGTTATTGGTGTTACCTACATAATAAACTAAAATTTATACAATTACTGCACTTACAGCTAATGTAATAAACATTCAAAGTTCGTCCGAAATTTTCGGACGCAAACAAATTTTAAAGGTACGGAAAATCATAAATTATGACTAATTCAGGAAACCTATGACAAAAATAAGTATATATACAGAAAGCCTAATTATTTGATATCAACATACATCATACACGTTGTTAAAATAACAAAATTTCGAAGACATACAGACCTAGGTACCGAATATCAAACATTGCACGAAAGGTATGTTCATTTTACAAATATTTTTTTGGTCAAGCAAAGTAAAGACAGCCGGTATACGCTATCATAATTCGAAGCGTGATTTTACCACCTTTTAAATGATATACAACACAAGTATCCACAATATAAACAAATAATTCTGAGACATAATCAAAGTCAAACTCCCCCAAACGCCACAAAAGGTCAGACGAATTTTCGCAAAATAAGGTACGAAGCACACGGGCGGAATTCCGGAACCGTTCCAGTTGAACCGCTCTCGTACATTTTGCAGTATGACAAAACTATGAAGTTGTAATTTATAATTATGGTTTTTAAACCGACTGCCCCGAGAAAGAAGGGTTATGTTTTTCGAGTATCTGTATGTAGGTATGTCTATTATTGTGCCGCTCTACAGCCTAAACGGCTTGATGAATTTTAACGTCTTAACAAAATCCTAAAAAAAAACTTTTGGTCATGCAGATGATGATGGTGATTACATAATAATATTATCATTCAGATGTAAGTAGGTACTTACCTAACTACCGAGTCAAGAGTCCATTCAACCATAGTCGCCCATAGTTTCTACTAGAGTTGCAAATTTTTTATTTTGTTATTTTACTTAAAACACTTTAAAGGGACCAACTGAACATCCGTATTGAAACCGTTTACTCTACCGGAATTTACCACGTGTGTCCCCGTCCTAAGTGTCCGGCCGACAACACCGCGCCAAAATGGCGACTCAAAAATCAAACATGAATTTTTAAATTGATGTAGTTTGAACTCAGGAAACAATTAATCATTGATGATACCATATCAAAATGATCGTAAATAAATATTTTACTGATATTATTGCAATAGTAGATATAATTCGAGCAGAAAACATTAAAAATCGTAAAGAAACTCACTGTAATTGTATCGTAAAAGTTCACTGACCTGACATCGGCGGATTCGATTGCGTAAAAATTATGATTTTTGGACTCACTGAATACAAAACACACACTACACAATTAGCTTATTAAATTTTACACTGGGTTCAGTCACTGTTTTATTGGAAAACCGTCTATTTAGTCATAAAATCAATCACCAAAATACTTTCTGTTCCACGATGTCGCACCCACAAGTCACTCGCGTATACTGAACTTTGGCGCGGAATTTCGGTGGCAATTTTGTAGAGACAAGCAGCGCCTCTAGTATAATTTATAGGAATAATTTATCGTAGAAAAGGATAGAATGTGCGGTTAGGCGAATAAATGTACAGGTTAGAAGAAAATAGTCATAATGTTCGAACAATGTTCAACAAAATGCGCGCGCTAGCCGTTGGTAACTATAGTTACAAAAAGCAGGTGACCATCCTTTTTTTGGGTAAACTATAGTTACCATCCAGCAGGTGGGCGGTTAAAAAGTAAGTTCGATGAGCAAGTGGCCAACTCTGGTGATGGAGTTTTCTTTCAACTCTCATTATTATTTTGACTGGTCTCTTAGCTCAGTTGGTCGTAGCTCTGCCTTCTGCGCTGCAGGTTGTGCGTTCGATTCCCATCCAGGACAAACATTTGTGTGATGGACATAGATGTTTGTTCTGTGTCTGGGTGTTATAAAGTATTAAAGGTATGTATTTACAAATATTTATAAGTAGGGTAAAACCCCCAATTATTGGCCCTTTAAGGATCTTGATGTACTTAAATCATGACAACTGTCTTTGTTAGGTGTGGCGAACAAAAAAAAGTTGTCAAAATGATAGAATGAAAGTTAATCGATGTTTGTAATACATGGGAAACGTACTTAAACATAGTTTTGTATTAATTTTTTTGCGGTTTATTTAAAAACATGATTTTACCAATTATGGGCATAGTTTGACTAATTACTGGCATAAGTTAGACCAATTTATTGGCCCTTCTAACTGTTAAGTAAATTGAAAGAAATCGCTTAAAGAGAGCTTAAAATACATTCGTGAATACTTATTTATTATTTTTCTTCATTCTTGTCATCAAACTCAGTCTAAAAATTCTCTATTTTAGCTATAGTGCAGCTGAGATGCAGTATTTTGTTTTGCTTGGTTTCATTAATTGTCTGTTATAACATTAACAAAGTAACTATCATTTTCTTCGATTAGTCTTCTTTTTATGAGTTTAGGTTATTTCCGCAATATCTAACTTTTTAGGTAACACAAGTTTCGTTACACTTTTTTGTTGTTTCCCTCCTAATTTCTGTTGTTTGGCTGATATTGTTGAAATTCCTCTTTTTCTTGTTTGATTCATTAGTTAGACCAATTATTAGCAGACTTATGCAAACATTGGCCTAGTGTCGATAATTGGTCTACTCATAGAAATCTCAGAAATACCAATTATTGTCATCAATGCCAATAAAATGGAAAAAACTAATTTTGCTGTACCAAATGTTGGCACTGCAATAAAAGAACGAAAACAATGTAATTCTTAAAAATTAGCGCTCAGGAAGCTCGAATAATATGTGATGAAATGATTTAAAAACTATAGCAAAGTAAAACCCGCTGATAAACTTAGATTCGATAAAATTAAGAAAGCTCTTACCTTAGCAAAAACATAGTTTCTCACTGCTCAAATCGAGACATTTTATTAATGTTGTTGTACCGACGCCACTATGTTTATTTTTCGTTATTTGGTTTGTCAATATTGTAGCTAATGATTGTTTTCATCGATTTCGATAAGTTGAAGCACTGTGAGATTCGGTTGTTTCTTAATAAATAGGATAAATCAAAGGGGTGATAATAAATGGTGGGGGGCCAAAGTTAGGGTCGTTTACCCTATTCCTCTAACAGTTATCTGGTTCCCATAGTACAAGCTTTCCTCAGTTTGGGGCTAGATGGCGCTGTGAGAAAACATCCAGCAAAAAACCTATTAATGCTTGTATTCTGTCTACAGTCTACAAATCTTTCATATAATTTCCAGCTCCTTGGAATAAGTTCCAAACGACTGCTGGCCACTCTGGACGGAGCCGAACCTCCTTCAGACACAGACTCCTCGAGCGAGTCTCCCACTCCTGACAGGATGGAGACCATATCATTAGACAGCATATCCTCTGATGAAGAAATACTCAGTCAGGCCAGTAAGAAGAAGAAGGTAAATTATTCTAATGTGTAAATTAAGCGTCTGCCTGCGGCTTTTCTTGCGTGGTACTGGTACCTACTAAAAAAGTAGCCTGTGTTATTCCAGATTATAAACTATTAGCTACACCCTCAAGATATTCATCTAAACATTGCCTCTCTTTCTAATGCAAACCTCTGTCGCTGTCTGGCGCGGAGTGACGCGGAAGTGTTGGCGATTTATCGCATAAAATGTAATCGACGTGGGTGGCTAGCATGCGAGCCGAGCGGCAAGTGGGAACCCTACTGCAAGGCCCGCCAATGTACTTGTAGCTTTGCACCTAAAGCGCACACTCGACGAAATCTCTATGCAAAAGCGGCGTCAACTACCTATTTACATAGACACTACACAAATACACAATTCACTGTATGAATAATTATAATTACTGTACATTGTGGTCTCGATCTCGTCTATGCATCTGCGCGTGTGGCACGTCCCTAGCTCAAAGTCAGCTCCTCGCCAGCTCAAAATCGCTCGCGGGGTTAGGAAGCCCCGATGGGTGGGGGAGTCACAGAATCCATTCTATACATAGTATTATTACTGTATATCTCATATACCTGTCTGTTCTGTGCAGGGGCGTAGCTATAGCTTTGTTAAGGGGGGGTCCAAAGGTTCCAATATACAAAGATCTTTGTTAAGGGGGGGTCCAAGGGTTCCAAAATACAAAAATTGACTAGGTTTCCTCCGAACTTAATGGGCTAAGGGGGGGGTCCGGACCCCCTAAACCCCCCCCTTATATACGTCCATGGTTCTGTGCCTCAAGTGATAATTCGATGTAGAATATCATGTGATAATTCGATGATATTCTAGCACAAGCACAGACGCAACTCAAAGTCGAAGAAGAAGCGTGACAGTAAGCCAACCGGCGAGGTGTCGCAGGCCTCCCGCGCCGGACTCACCGTGCTAGAGCTGCTGGAGCTGCAGGCCAGAGCGAGGGCTATCAGGGCTCAGCTGCACAACGAACAGGCCAAAAGTGAGTACACTACAGCTGTCACAATCTAGGCATTTGTGAAGTTAGCCATTTCGATGCGCAGTCACAGAATAGGTCCAGAAGCCTGACTTCGCGAAAACGTTTATTTAAATAGCGACTCAACTGCGACGCAACTAAGTGCAATTCAGCTCGCGCAAGCGCTCGTTACCTACTTCAATATTCACCTACACAAATCCTCTCTTTCTAACGCATGACTCTGTCACTGTCTGGCGCGGAGTGACGCGGAAGGGTTGTCGAGTTGTCGCGTGATAGGTATTACGCGCGCGGCTAGCGTGCGAGCCGAGCGGCAAGTGGAAACCCTACCTGCCCGGCCCGGGCCCTTCCCCAATGTACTTGTAGCTTTGTACTTAAAGCGCGGAGTGCGCCTTCTGTACTTATTCTGTGCTTCTGTAAGAGCTCGTGTATCGCTTAATATTTTTCGAAAAGATAAATCTATTGATGCACGGCCAGGGTTCGAACCCACGACCTTTGCATCCAAATCGGGGTACTATTTCACTCGGCCAACACAACTCAACATAACTTAATATTCTCTCCTCACAGAACAATCGGAGCCGGTTGTAGAAGCTGCCAGCAGCTCTGATGATGATGATGAAGTGGAGATCAAGGAGGAACAGCCTGATGTGGTGGAGATTAGTAGCGGTGATGAGAAACCAGACATCACAGCTCTGCAGCGAGCAGGTAATGTTTGGGTTTTTATATTAAAAACTAAAAAGTTCAGAAATCCCTCTTGCCTGAGAGGGAAAAATGAAAAAAGAATTCGTCTTTGTAACAATTACATTAATGAAAAACCCCTGAAATATATAATATCGCTTCATTAACTAGATATAAGCTGACGATCTCCAAATGCCTGAGCAGTTTTTCTTGAAACATATCTAAGAACACTCTTGATGAAGACACCTTTCAAACAAAAAAACTAAATCAAAATTGGTTCATCCGTTCAATATGGTCGAACAGCTATTTAACCCCAACGCGATATAGTCATATCGCGATTTAGTCTTAAAGCGATCTAGTCACATCTGCTGCCTAGTCAAATAGAGATGTAGTCGTAAAGCTCCTAACCCCCACAGACAGATACACATCTGTCTGTGGGGGTTAGGAGCTTTTAGGGGTTTGTAGTGTGTATTACAAACTACAAACACTTCTCTTTTTTGTCGGCGGTTAAATATTGGATATTTAACACAGCGCCATCTAGCTCCAAACTAAGCAAAATTTGTACTATGGGAACTGTTTAAACATTAATTGAACTTATAATAATGTTATTCTTATCTTTATTTACAGCTGAAACTGCAAAAGCGAAAGAACCTCAAAAATCCAAAGAAGTTACTCCGAAACCTAAGGAGGTTACTTCTAAACCTAAAGAAGTCACTCCGAAACCTAAAGAAGTCACTTCGAAACCTAAAGAAGTCACTCCGAAACCTAAAGAACCATCACAAGAACCTAAAACAAAACAAACTAAATCAGATCCTCAGCCGAAAGAATCTGACAAAGAAAAAGGACCAGAAAAAACCACTATAACGAGAAGAATCAGTGATCTTATCATAACAGTACCACAGGCTAAAGTCACGCGTAAGATCAAACTGAATCGTAATAAAGTGACTGTCACGGTTCCAAATGTTACTGTCAATACACTCACGAATACCAATGTCACTGTGGAGAAAGATGAGAAAGAGAAAAAGAAACTAAAGAAGAAGAAAAAGAAAAAAGAGAATGAAGGAAGTGATCACGACGAGATTACTCTTCAATTATCAGATTCGGAGAAAATGGATCTTCTAGAAGATTTGAATGAGAAGAACTATGATAGGTTGTCGAGTTCTGTTGACAGTGAGAGTTCTAGTTCTGATACTGATAATGATAAATCTGTTGAACATGATAAAGATTCTAGGAAGAGTAACAAAGATACTGAAACAGTGACAGAAATTACCAATAATGAGAAACCTAACATTGAAAGAGAACAAGATAAAGAGAACGGTAACAAAGAAACGAATATTACAAAGAAAAGTAACGAATCTACTGTGCAAAAAGATAAAAAAAGTGACAATGAAGCTAAAGAGGTAGTATTAAAAGATAAAGACTCAAGTAGTACTGAAATAGATACTACAGAAACAGCTCAGAAAGATATTGTTCCAGAAAATGACAACAGTAAAAATATAGAAATCATCCAAAGAGATAACGATTCTAAGAGTGATGAAGCTGCTGTAGTTGTTGAAATGGAAAAAGATTCAGATACTGAATCAAGAATGGATCTTCAGAATCCCGAAAAAGTTATATCGACCGCTGAAAGTGCTCAATTACTTGAGATAAACATTATTGAAACTCAAGAAGTTCAGAATTCAGAAAATGATAGTGAGAAAATTCAAGAAAATGTTACAGATGATTCCACTCAAAATATTGCAGATGCTCCAAATGTTACAACTGAATCTCAAGCGGAAACTAAAGTCGATGATAAAGATAATATAAATGAAACAAGTGATACAATGGATGATACAGATAAAGGTTCTGAAAATGTTGCTACAGAAATATCAATTTCTGAAAACATTACAAAAGAATCACCTGAAAAGGTTATAGAAACAGAAGAAAAAACTGTAACAGATGAAGAGTCTATAAATAATGAAAAAACAAATAAACAAGAAAAAAATGAAGATATCAGAGAGACTACAGAAAGCGAGAGAGACATATCAGAAGGAGAACTGACAGACAGAGAGAGTTCAGAAGTCGAAGCTGTCGATATCGAACCTGAAGTCGTCTGTATTTCAGACGACGAGAAGAAAACAAGCAAGAAAAAGAAGAAGAAAGACAAAAAGTCAAAGAAGGAGAAGAAATCAAAGAAATCTAAGCAGGATTTTCGTGAGCGCGGTGATCAAAACTTCTACAAAGACAATGTTGACAATGTTGTAGACAATAAAGATGAAATAGACATAGACGATGATGTCTACGAAATACTAGAGCTGTCCGATGACTCGTCATGCTATGAAGTTGAAGGGACAGTGATTTCAAAGGAACCGACTGCTGAAGAAATAGAAGCTCTGTCAGCTAAAATTGACGAAATCAATGAAATCAATACAGAAACAGTAGATAATTCCTCAATCGAAGACAAAGATGATGACGAAACTGAATTCGAAATACAGAAATCATGGAAAGACAGATATCTCGACAGCAATAAAGTTAAACGCGTGCTAACAACAGCAAACATACTAAACGCACTTAGAAAGAAGAACAAAGAACTAAAGAAGAAGATAAAAGAAGTAAAAGATAAAGAAGAGAAAGAACAAGAGCCGAAAGAAGTTCCAGAAGGTAGCATAGAACAATATGAAACATTACAAGCTGGTACTAAATTTGTAGCGAATGCGGAAGAGGTTGAAAGTGAAATGCCTATTGAAGAGAAAAGAGACGAAGAGGCACAGAGGGAGATGAAGAAGGATGCTAAACAGCTGTTGAAGATGTATAAGAAATTAATAAATAGTAAGAAGATTAAGCGGAGAGAGAAAAAGAAGAAACGCAAGCTGAAGAAAAAACTACAGAATGAAGAAGATGCTTCGGAAGCAGAGAATTAATGTTTTTTAAATATTAATAGAAGTTAGAGATATTATACCACAAGTATAAAAAAGCTTATTTATTTTCAACAATAAGCTATGTCAAACTAACGAAGAGGGACATTTCGAGACACATCGAGGTTTCAAAATGTAAATAAAACATCAAAATATAATATTTAAGTTGTTTTATTTCAAAAATAACTCTTATAATAGGACGTGATATTTTTCTTAACATCTAACTAAATCCCAAGTTCACTAACAGGTGGTTAAATAAACCGATGGATTTTTTTTGCTATGCACCATTATTAATTAAAACAGAGATTAAAAGAAATAGGTACAGTTCTCAAAATGGATCTAGGCATTCGTGAAGTTAGCCATTTCGCTGCGCAGTAGAAAATGTTGTATGAAAAAGCTGCACTGCGCATCAAAACGGCTAACTTCACGAATGCCTAGATCTATTGTGAGAACTTGAGAAGTGTAAACTAATAGTTTTGATCAATTTTTAAATGGGTAGATTAGATGCTACAATCATTTTTAACCGAATTCAAAATAAGGAGGTTTTCAAGTCGTCGGAATCTTTTTTTTATGGATTTTACCGGATTACTCGAAGACGCGGACCGACTCTTTTTATTCTTACGATTGGTGCAACAAAAATTTGGTGAGGATCTGTCGAGGATCTTCGGAGTTATGAACAGAAATGCACCTCGAGAGTGCAGAAAATTGCTCAGATTATAATATTGAAGTAGGTTTTTTAATTTTTTTATTTAGGTAGCCATTTGTGTCCTACTAATATTTCTTAAAAGTAATTCAAAGTCTAATCTAGCACCGAAAAATACAGTCATTATGACATGTGATATAATTTCAACAATGTTGTTTTCAAAAGGGGAAGATAGGTGACTCACCAAAATGCCTGGTCCTACTAAACTGAGTCCTGAGGACAAACCTGCCTTCAGTGCCGCAACATCGTCTCGAAAGCACCTTGAAGTTGCTAATAGATAAGGATAGAGAGAGCAACTAAAGCAGTCGTACGAGCGAGACAACATTGCAGAGCGGCCGGGCTCTATCGTTATCGGATCCAACAGAACCCGGCCGCTAGCCATTGCTGTCTCGCTCGCACGACTGCTTTAGTTGTTCTTTCCATCCTTATCAATTGGCAATCTATAAAATGGAGCAACGTGTGTATTTTGGTATAATGTAGTGGTGCACCGAGGCCAAGTCTTTGCATGCGATGTCAGTGCATCACATATCTTCCCCTTTTGAAAACATCATAGACAACTAACTACTTTGCTTACTAACATCAATCTGAATTATCTCTTCACATAGAATAAATAGGTATTCGATTTTTTTTTGCGAAACTGAAAAAGCCGCAATTATTTTTCAAATGCCGAGGCTAAAAAGGCTGTTATCGCAGAATCATTATGATTCGCATTATGTATTTGTTCTTGTCAGTCTCATCTCTGTAGAAAGAGACGGCAATAGTGTAATTCAGATTAAGATTCTGATTTAAGGGCCTTTTTAGCCTTGCTGTTGAAAAATTGCTAGTAATTAATTGGTACATCAAGATTTTCTACTTATATTTATTTTGATAATATAGTAAATAGAATTTTGTATTTAAGTAATACTATTTTTTACAAGGAACAGATTAGTGGAATGTGTTTTTTTAGAAATAAATAACATAAATTAAATGTTTTAAAAACCAGAATGGAACTTTATAGCCCTTCGTAAAACCATTCTAGCCCTAAAGGCGCAAACACACGCTGGCCCAGACACGCCGAGTGAACGCCAGTGTGTGGGCAGCATCACTCGCCTCGCCTTGCCATCGCTCGCCTAGCTGGCCGAGTGAACACGAGCGCCAACTTATATTGTTCGCATAGACTCGCCAAGCGTGTGGACGGTAGCACTCGCTTTCGCTCGCACTGGCTTAAGCTGGCCCAGCGTGTGTTTGCACCATAAGAAATCCAACGTCAATCATTCCTCTTCAGTTTACAAGACAGAGCTAGCTCTAATACCCGTTCTAGCCCTCATAAAACTTATTTTAGTTCTCAGAGAAACCATCCTAACCCTAAGTTTAACTTCAGTCATTCCTCTTAATTTTTTTTTGTCAAATATAACAATAGCTTTAAAATCCGTTCTAGCTCTCACAAATCTCGTTCTAGCCCTCTTAAAACCCATTCTAGCCCTAAGAAATTTACCTTCAGTCATTCCTCTTCAATTTTTTCTCAAAAATAACAATAGCTTTAGGCTTGTTTGACTCTTCAGCGTGTCGCCGGTCGCGTCCGCGAGTTGACCATTCACAGCACAGATAAATTAATTTTGACCATTCACAGCACAGATAAATTAATTTTGACCATTCACAGCACAGAGAAATTAATTTTGGCCATTCACAGCACAGAGAAATGTGCTGTGAATGGTCAACTCGCGGACGCGACCGGCGACACGCTGAAGAGTCAAACAAGCCTTACAATCCGTTCTAGCTCTCATAAAACTCGTTCTAGCCCTCATAAAATCCATTCTAGCCCTTAGTAAACAAACGTCAGTTCCTCATACATTTTCTCCGCTCCAACACAATGATGTTCTTTAACGCACCAGCTACTACGTACCTGCAAATAAACATTAATTTATTGATCAAAACTTACGCAAAATGTGGGCATCCATATTATAATGTGAAAGTGTGTTTATTTGTCCTGCTTTCACGTCAAAACAGAGCGACGGATTGACGTGATTTTTTGTGTGGAGATAGTTGGAGGGCTGGAGAGTAACACAGGCTACTTTTTATGCGGGTACCACGCGAGCGAAGCCGCGGGCAGCAGCTAGTAATATATAACTCGCGTCATGTAAAAAGAACGCTGGAAGAAAGTGGAGGGGGTGTGATTTGTCTCTTGTTTTTGCATGGGTTACGTATTCGCAAACATGAGACAAAACATACCCCTCCACTTTCTTCCAGCGTTCTTTTTACATGACGCGAACTATACCCAATAAATATTTGGACATACCTCTGACTACCCCCTTAGACATCTAGTCCGCTAGTATTTAAAAAAACCGTTAAAGTTTAAGTAATAATATCACTTACCTCAGTTCATGGAACTTTTGTACAGAGAGTCGGTAAGTGAGACTACGTCCGTCTGTTAGAGCTAGAGAGAGCACTATGTGTGTGTCGCGACGGAAGATGTCTCGGGTTCGTTGAGGGGACTGCTCTGATTGGATGTTCGCTTGGCTTGAAAAGGAAGGAAATACTTACGAAATGAATCAAAAATAAGTTTAAAGTGGGTGATCGACGTACGAGCCTGTACCGCGGTTTTACAAAACGTCGGTTTTGAATTTGATCGAGTTGAGTAAAAAATGAAGGAAACATGACGGGCCGCGAGCCAGGCTCATCAACTCACAAAACCGCGGTATTGCAATGATACACCGTCGAGCTTTGCCGACGAGCCATAAGACCGCGGTTTTACTCGCTCGTCGATCAGAGCCACATTGCGTTTTCTGCAGCGCGCTTTTGAGTTGCGCGTTCGCATCGCGTTTGTATCGATACAAACGCGCTGCAATAAACGCAGTGTGCCTACTCCCTAAGGTGGATGTGTCACTATAGTCCGCAAAATAAAAATTTTCTTGCGTTTTTTCAATTTGCAGGACTGTGTCAGGTTTGTAAGTAAGTAGGTACCTAGTACGTATAACATGAAGCAATAAAATACTTTTGACTTTTATGTAGTGGTTTTGTTTATGTAAATAAATACATGCCTCAAAGATAGATCAATCTTCCACGTCAAGCTGACCAGCCCGGGCTTCACTCGCAGGTGTGTCGGAATGTTCTCGTATATCTTCTCCGTGCACAGCAGGGATGTCAGCTCTGATGTGCAGTCCGGAGAAAATCTGGAAATTGTTTAATATTGTATAAATAAACGAAACAGGGAAGGATACTAATATTAGTAATCATCACACTAATATTATTAATGTGACAGTTTAGATGTCTGGATGGATGTTTGTTTGTTGCTCTATAACTCGACAACCACTGAACCGATTTGGCTGAAATTTAAAAAATAGATACATAATGACCGGGAATAGGACATACTTTTTATCTGGGTACCACACGAGCGAAGCCGCAGGCGGGAGCTAGTACAAGCTAAAGTGACCAACTATGAATGAGAAGAACCCACATAGCTGGAACTGGCTGGCAGAATCAGTTATCAGTGCTCCCACAGTGAACTGCAGAGTCATTCTGTACTAGACTCACTTCGAATTCACTCAAGTGACCGAGCTCACTAAATACGCAAGAATGTATTGTAAGTGTTTGTAGTAAGATTCTAATCTCACAGCGGATTCAGCTTTTCGACGTTTGAAGTGAGTTTACAGAATGCGCCTACTGCTTTAAAAACAGATTAGACAAACATTTTAAGTGCACTGACCAATAACTGGATATGCACTCATCAGCTTATAAGCTGCCTGTGCATTAAATAATAATAATAGCTCACCTCAACCCTTCAACAAAGACGCTCACATCATCAGCTCCCCACGGCTCTGTGCTCGCCGAGCGCAGCCGAGCCATGTGCCTCACTACAGCACGGACTGCTGCAAACTTGTCAGCATTCATGAGACTCGATGTTCTGCTATCTGGGTTGCCTTCTAGTTCTTTTAGAGCCACTGGAAAGCAAGTTTGTGAATGTCCTAGGAGTCACAAAAGAAAGTCTAAGTACCGGTACACATTCCTAACTTCGTCTAGTGTATCTTTATCTACGTTATAAAAAGTATCGTAGGTACTTTTTGTAACTGAGGCAAAGTACCTTCTATACTTAGACGACAAATTGTCATGATAGGAAAATAAATAGGTACCTACGTATCATACTTTTTATAATGTAGGCAAAGGTACCACTAGGCAAAGTTAGGGATGTTTACGGTACTAGTTAAGTTTGTGAATGTCATAGGATCCAAAAGAAAGTCTAGCAGTACCTAGCTATCGCGAGGCCTCCTGAGGTAGTCGGATCAGTATCTTTGTGAGGCCCTGACAAAATATATTATTATTATACAGGGTTCGAAAAAATCCGATTTTTATAATAAATATCAAAAATCCGATTTTTTGATATTTATCCGATATATATCGGATATATATCCAGGCTAAGAAATAGAAGCGAATTTCATTCTGTAAGGGGATTAAACACTTTAAAATGTGAAAGGAATTTGTAAATAATATACTTAACTGTCAAATTATCACATTTTTTATTAAAAAACTTAATAAAGGTATCAAAAGAATTAGTGTTTGTTTGAGAAAGATTTTTTTATAATTTTTTATTTGTTATAGTGTTAAACCACACTTAGGTATTTACATTTATGTATCATTGCGGGTTCAAATCCCGTCGGAATTGAAAATTTTGGTAAAATTTTTCATTTAAAATTTTTTTTTTAATGAACACTTAAAAAAACAATCTAAATTATTCGGAATTGTAGTTTTTCGCTATGTGTTGCTAGGGTTAACATTAATCTCCAAAATTTTTAGCTCAGAAGACAGGAAAAAATCCATTGATATATATCAAGGTAAAAATCAATTGATATATATCGTGATATATATCATGATATATATCCGCTGATATATATCAGCGAACCCTGTTATTATAGCTTGTAATTCCATACAACAATGCAAAATATAATAATAATATATAAATAACAAAATATATATAATGTACCTAAATAGTAATTTTGATGATTGACGAGACGAGTGATATGGTACCTACAAATATACATCAAAATTGTTCAATAGTTTTTTTTATTTCTGTATTCTGCTTGCTGTGAGAGGCCTCAGCAGGTACAAGGCCCCGGGTGATTGCCCTGCTTATTTACAAAATGTTATTATCAAAATGTAGGCGTAATTTTGAAATGCAAAACTTACAAACAACAAACGGTTTTATTTCTTTTCTCTGTATTTCAGGAGTTACATATCTAACGGCATTCCATTGTGATGGGTTTTCCGTAAGTAATTCTAGCTGTTGTGACATTTTATTGTGAATGTGGAAACTGAAAACAAGAAAATCTTTGAAAAAAACAACGAAAACCAACAAACAAAATCAAAACAAAACATTGGAATGTCAAAATTTTGGGTTACCAACTTGCTTACATAATTTTTTCCGACTGTCCTCCCTGTCTGTCAACATTTTTCTAGGACTCGAACTGCTATTTTAGTGTTTTTCTCCTTTAGTAGCTGCATCTTCATTCCAATCTGCAAAGTTTAAATCTTTGTTTGTTGAAGTTTAAGATCTAGCCTACGCTGAAAGTAAAATTTTTGAAACTCAAATGTTTACGACGATTTCTTATTTTCCCTGTATTTAGGGAAACTTATTTAAAGGTGGCAAGTAAATTATTATTTTTTTATTTGTCACCCACCAGTAACATGTTTTTCGGATGTCACCGGTTTTTATTTGAACCACAGACTAATCAGTGTGTTGAACTAATCGAGTCTTCTTGCATGCACATCACTAGAGAATTTTTAATCTGTTAAAAGTTTAATGGCCGCCCGCGCCCATTGTTTAGCGTCTGTCTTCCCTAGTTTTGTGATTTTTTACCACGATAATTCTTGATTACAAAAGTTTAACCTTGCGGATTTAGATATTGTGATAAACTAATAATGGCTGCAGTTCAAGGACCGCCAGGAAACAAACCATGGACAGGTCGGCCCGCAGTCCAGCATCAGAACAGCCAAAGCGGGTCTAATTTAACTCTAAATAGGTCGATAAACCTCTACCCGCTCACGAATTACACATTCGGGACCAAGGAGCCGCTGTTCGAGAAGGATGCGTCGGTACCGGCTCGCTTCCAAAGGATGAGGGAGGAGTTCACTAAAATCGGAATGAGAAGGTGAGGTTATGATGCCGAAAATTAGCTTATCTATCATTTAACGCAGCTAAGGAAACTACAACCAAGAAAAACTGCGGGCTTAAAAAGGTCGCTTGCTCGAAATGCTTGCATTTGTATAGAGTTGTGTACCCCCCTCATCTGCTTATACCCCCTTACTTATGAAAGATGTTTAAAGTTGAACACTGGTTGAACAACGTCCTGTCTCTGTTTGTCACTATCCACAAATAAAGACAGGACGTTGTTTAAACAGTGTTTCACTTTAAACATCTTTCATAAGTAAGGCCCATAGTCAACCAGACTGATCGTATAAGAACAACATAAACCTGTATTCACAAGCTACATCTCTTCCAGGCTTAGTCAGTCCCACACGTATTGAGCATGTCTCTCCTGTGGATATGGCCGGTTAAGCTGAGAGGATGGTGTAGGTGCTACAAGCCTACTCCATCTCAACAATGCCCCAGGCACTACAGTGTCCTGTTAAGTGTAGGCAAAGATTGCCTCCTGACACTATAAATCATCTAGTAAAGATGTAAAGGCCTAAATCCATATTAACAAGCCACATTCCTTCCAGATCAGTAGAAGGAGTATTGCTGGTCCACGAGCACGGGCTGCCCCATGTACTGCTGTTGCAGCTCGGCACTGCGTTCTTCAAGCTGCCCGGCGGAGAGCTTAACCCTGGAGAGGTATTAACTGTTTCTTCTATTTTTATATAGATACAAGTTTCATTTAATTAAATCCATTCAGTAGTTTCGGCCAAAATACAGACAGACAGCACATAGAAACTAAAGTCACAGATTACCCATAATATCCAACAGTCACTATGAACCCATGCAATGTAGATCGCGCCAACGACATTTTTCGGCTCCCTGCATTTAAATAAACCAAAAACTGACATCTACCACGCGAGCGAAGCCGCGGGCGGAAGCTAGTTGTTTAATATATACAGATTGATTGATTAAATATGTAATTTCCAGGATGAGATAGAAGGTCTGAAGAGGCTGTTGACGGAGACCCTCGGAAGACAGGACGGAGTCAAGCAAGAGTGGCTCATTGAAGATACGATAGGTGAGACCATACACCATAAATTATTGGATACATTTCGGAGGGTGTGACCTAAAAACACCGTCATCAGTGTTGGCCACTTGCTCATACTAATTTACTTACGTCAATATTGAATGTTAATCGGTCCCGGCTTGCCATGAAGGAGGCCTTTAGGCGGCCTAAAAACACCTTCAGCAGAGGTGGCCACTTGCTCATACGAACTTGCTTGATTTACCTTAATATTTTAATATTTCAGGAAACTGGTGGCGTCCGAACTTCGAACCCCCGCAATACCCGTACATTCCCCCTCACATCACCAAACCGAAGGAACACAAACGTTTATTCCTCGTTCAACTGCAAGACCGGGCATTATTCGCTGTGCCCAAGAACTATAAGTTAGTTGCAGCACCGTTGTTCGAGTTGTATGACAACGCTCAAGGCTATGGACCTATCATATCCTCATTGTCACAAAGTCTGTGTAGATTTCACTTTGTTTATATGTAAATTATAGTTAGTGGGGTTAGCTTTCTAATAGCGTCGATGGGCTTGCAACCTGTCACGTATGGAATGCTAACTTCTGCAAAATGTGGGCATGTAACAAACCTGTATACACATACCTCTGACTACCCCCTTAGACATCATCAAAGGATCTTAAATGTCTTAAAAGATCTGAATGTCCACCGTGCCTTGGGGATACAGTCGTGAACATATTTCATTTAGTTAGCGGATAATTGCTAAGGAAATTCATTTTCTGATTTATAATTATGAGTATTAAGGGCTTATTTCACCATCTCACAGTGTCTGTAATAACTAGAGATCGATATGCAACAAAAGCCCGAAATTTGCATGAAATAATACCTAAAATATGCATAGAAATGTGTCAAAATATGCACATTCAATAGAGTATTTTTTTTACTATCAATAAACTAAAAATTATTGAACACTAGCAGCGCCCTCGCGGCGTTGCTCCCGTAGTGATGGTATATGGTGATGATGATGATGAAAAGTAGCCTATAACCTCAGGTATAGACATAACAGATACGTGTATTTTCTTAGTTTCAATCAATGATCTTTTCAAAACGGGGAAGATAGGTGACGCACTAACATCACATGCCAAAACTAGGTGCTCCACCACTACATACACCAAAACACACGTTGTTCCATTTTACTGTTACCAATAAACAAGGATAGAGAGAGAAATTAAACTGTTGTGCGAGCGAGACAAATGACTAGCGGCCGGGTTCTGTCAGCTCCGAATGGAGCCGATAACGATAGGGCCCGGCCGTTCTGCAATGCTGTCTCGCTCGCCCGACTGATTTAGTTGCTCTCTCTCTATCCCTGTCTATTAGCAAATTGGAGGTGCGTTCGAGACGATGTTTCGCGAGGCAGGTTTGTCCCCGACTCAGTCGAGTAGGTACAGGCATTTTGGTGAGTGACCTATCTTCCCCTTTTTGAAAAGATTGGTTTCAATGGATATTTGCCTTGGCATGAACATTTTGGTGAACATTACTAGTTATAAGAATATTGACTAAAGTGTGTGACTGACTACCGGCTGTTTCATTTGTACCTGAAGAAAGAAGACTGTTTTTAGAATAAGTTTAGTTTTAAGTAGAATAATGTAGGGCAATGTAAATAGGTACATACAATGATATTTAAAAATAAAAGATATGATTCTAGCGCGCGCAAAGTGAAGACTCGAAGTCTTTAGACCGCGTCGTCGTCTTTAGGGCGACGACCCAGACACTGTTTGTCAAGTGTAGTGAATTACAAAAACAACAAAAAAAAAATGCTATTGTGTATAATAATAATATGTATGTACCATTTTCGGAACTTGTCAACATACATTTTATTCGGAACAGATTTTAAACGTCCGTCGGTAACTATGTATGAACTAGGGTACATAATCAAAAGGAACATAATCTAGGGTGTATAATATCATTGGGTACATACAAGTGTTGTATATTCTTTTTGTATTGACATGCAAATTACGTATGTATGTTGCTAACTCTGGTGACGGAGTTGTAGGCCTCCGTCATAGCTATATACAATATACATATTTTGTCTGGCCTCTTAGCTCATTTGGTAGTAGCTCTGCCTTCTGCGCTGTAGGTCGTGGGTTCTATTCCCACCCAGGACAAACATTTGTGTGATGAGCATAGATGTTTGTTCTGTGTCTGGGTGTTTTATAGAGTAATATAAGTATTTATTTATAAAAATATAAGTATTCTATCAGTTATCTGGTTCCCATAGTACAAGCTTTGCTAAGTCTGGGCCGCTAATATTTATTTATTTATTAAAAGTTTGTTAAAATAAAACAAGTAGGTATCCTAGAATAGATTTATTTCAACTATCAGTCTCTATCACGAATTGTACTCATCGGTACTTTAAGCCCGTATTCATAGTCCGCACTCAAGTTAGAATCACTTGAGCAACATTTTGTGATGAATGATTACTCAATTTCCATAGAGAATTACTGTTAATAGCTTGAGTGTCGACTCAAATGGCCATGCCGATTTTGTATGCGAGGTTGGTGCCTTTTTTTTTCCCGCGGCCATCAACCAAACATTAAAATTTAAACTCCTAAGAGTATAAGAAACAATATTTGTGAGAACAGTACACAGCTTCACTCAGTCGGAACAGAACCGAGTTATACAGGGTGAGTTTTTCAAGAGTCTCTAGGGCTAAATCTCTTGATAAACTCACCCTGTATAACTCGGTTCTGACTGAGTGAAGCTGTATACTGTTCTCACAAATATTGTTTGTTATACTCCTAGAGTTAATATTTTAATGTTTGGTTGATGGCGAACAAAAAAGGCCCCACTTTCCGGCATGGGCTTTTGAGAGTAAACTATGAAACATCTACTATTAGATAGTAGGTAGATTCAACATTTTCGGATCTTTGCATTGCAATCATTTCATTATTAGATTGTTACAGTTATGAAAACTTGAGCATTCTTACGTACTAATTTAAGTAAACTTATTTCTAATTAGATTTCGCCAGCGGTTTTAATTTGCGAAGGTGTAAGTTCGTTAAAAATCATTCACACAGCATGTAACAGCCCGTTCAAACTACACTAATCATTATTTTTTCCGCACTATGATTTAATGTATGTATACGATTCGTTTATATTTTCTGTGACACTTATCCAAAACTTATTTTCACTACACGTACAGTTGGGCCGACGGATCTAGGCGTACGTGAAGTCAGGCTCTGCGCTGCGCAGTAGAAAATTTTGTATGAAAAAGTTGCACTGCGCATCGAAACGGCTAACTTCACGCACGCCGAGATCCGTTGGCCGTACTGTAGTATTTAAATGATTAAGAAACGTGAAAATCGCGAATACATCTAAAAAAATGCGAATCCGAATGATGAATTGCTTGTTAGATGATTCGCTTTTTATTCCGAGGGAACTCAAATGATCATAAATGTGAATATATATGTGTGATTGATCATAATCAATAGATTTGACTCAAAACTAATTATCGAAATGTATTATACCACGATTCAGTTTTTAAATAAGAATATGAATCGTTAAAAAAGATGTGTGTGTGAAAATGCCGTTACAAACATCCAAACAAACTTTCGCATTCATGGTAATAGTACCTACCTACCATTATAAATTCTCAATAGCTCGATCGTAGAATGGTATCTAGCCAAAACCAATGTACAATATTTACTAACATTGCACTGACAGATCAATCAGCTGATAGCAGAAATAATATCTCAACTAATCTCAGTTTTTTGTGATTAGCCTATTCCGAATAGACCAATCACAGAAAACTGAGATTAAATATGATTGGCACTGATTCAATATGGCCAATCGTAATGAATCTCAGTTTTCTGTGTAGGTCTATTCTTGCTATCAGCTGATTGATCTGTCAGTGCAATGCAATGTTAGTAAATATTGTAGGTAGGTAGGTACATTGGTTTTGGCTAGAGTATAGATGTAGTACTTACTGTAAATTGTTCGATCGAACTATTGGGAATGGATTATTAACGCTATTATTTCTTGTAGGCACACACAATAACATGGACAAGAATGTGATTTTTGTGAACTCTGACAATATTTCTGCCGCGCTATCCAAAACAACAGTCAGTTTTTGCCAAAAATGAGTTTAATATAGATTCGTAGGTAATGAGCTCAACGAGCTCTATAATTCTACTGAATAACTAATTTTTGGCAAAAACTAACTTACTACCTACTGTTGTCTTCGATAGCGCGGCAGAACTGAATCTTGCATACAAATTATCCTGGTTATAAGGTGTCAACTTTACAATGTCAAAATATTCAAACAAACAGTAGTTTACTCTCGGGTAAAAACTTAATCCAGTTTGGTCGAATCCAGCCTCAGTAAGATAGTTTGATAAGTAGTTAGACAAATCAAAACTAGATGGCGCCTAAGCTTTCGTTTCGTTAACACGTAAAATTATCCGTAAATCGACTTCACAGAAAACATTTTTTTAGTTCACTTAATTGTTACTTGATGAAATATTTGTGTGTGCCCCAATCAAGGGTTCATCGCCCTCGGTTGGACGGTTTCTTCGTGGGCGTCAAGATTGTCTCCATCACCACTGAAGCCGCGTTCGCTTTACTGCATCTGCAATTTGTTACTTCATTATCTTATAAGCAGGGACCGATCTATGACGGAGAGGGGAAATCTTTGGTTTCTAAAAAATCAAACAAACCTTTACCAGGTGGTGAGCTAAGTCGGTGCAACGATGCAATTCTCTCCATCTAACTCTTTCCAATGTGATTTTTTTATTTCTTTATAAGACATCACAGCGACCTTAATCTGACTCATGTAATTAATTTTTGGTCTTTCCCTTCCTCGTCTTCTACTTTTCCTTCTATGATGTTCCTTATGAAGCTGTCATGTCGTAAAAGCCTTTTCCCCTCAACATAAAGGGCTATGCTCCAATGAAAAGTTTCTAAGTATATTTTTTTTCTTACCTAAGAAAATATTAAAAAGAGTCTTACCTCGGGAATAATTCGTTGCATTTGAGATCCGTCCATCCGGTCAATGCTTCATACAACATGGCTTCTAACGCTCGTTCTGCCGACAACTCGCCGCTTAGCATTCGTAATGCCATTCTGTAATACAATAATATTATATTTGTGGCGATGGGCTTGTAACCTGTCACGTATGGAATGCTAACTTCAGCAGAATGTGGGCATGCATGTACAATATATGTGTTAATATATGTGTTTGGACATACCTGCCGCTGAGGCTCGTGACTACCCCCTTAAAACATCTATAGGGGATCTAAAATGTCTAAAGATTTAAGAGATTTCTAGCTCTCGCCTGTATTACTAGAGCGACAGTTTCTATTATCTCACTATTTACCCGTTTATTCTCGCCATGGTCCCAAATGGTGGGTTCAACTTCGCCGTTGCCGCCAAATTCCTACAATAAAGCAGCCACACACAGTCCAGCTCTGTGTACGTTCCGTTGACAGTGACAGATGAACTGTCAATGTCACTGAATGACGTTTGCAGGTGGTTGAGTGCGTGAGTGTTGTCGTCGATTCGGCGGGAAATTTGGTTCTGGATGTTCACTGGCTCTCGATTTGATAGTTGGGATAGAATATTTCTGAAAAAAAAAGTTAGGTTTTAATTCCGTAGGTACCTATCTATAATATGACTTGAAATCAACTCTAAATTCATTTTGCTTGTCGCTGTAAAGCGATAGCAAAGTAAATGCAGTTTTGAAAGTCAACTTATTATTTTAATCACCTACCTTGCGTTCTTATAAGCCCGTCCGAGGTGTATGGCCGCGCGCGCCGCGCTCATGCCCACTTCTAGAACGTTCTCGAACAGGTTCTTGCCGAGGTCCACCTCCTCCGCGTCCTGACGGAGACCTTGGCGTTTCCTGAACAAATACAAATTATTTATGTCAAAAAGGAGTACATAACGGGCGTGATGTCACACGTTTTGTTATCAACTTGACTGAGTTGTTATATCAAGAGTAATAAAAAAAAAACATTTGTTCAGAGAAATGTGTTTAGTTTACATGTAAAAGTGATGGTAGGTACCTATTAATAGGTAGGTATAGATTTCTTACGCGTATGTATTGTGCAGTAACTCTGCCTGTTTCGCCTCTACTTTCCCGGGCTCCATAAACAACGCGTTGAACGCGAAAACATCGGGATCTTTCAGCATTTTCGTGCGAGCGGCCTCCTGTATAGTGGAGAAAAGTACTTAATCAAATATTGTTCAACAAAATAAGACTTGTTAGTGTTGTATTTAGTTAATCTTCTCAATACCTAGGCATATAAAAATCCGGTGCGCGTATGTTCGTAAATTTTCCATAACAGCATACCTAACGGATGATGAACTTTCGGGACCATAATAGGTTGAGCAGTCAGTTTGACTTGGTTTGATGACTCATTTTATCCTGGACTATTAGTTTTTGTGTTAATTTTGGTGGTGGTTAATTTAATTACTTAAAAGCATTCGCTGACTGTCTGTCTGTGCGTCCGTCTGTCACAGGGCCATATCCTGAATTGAATGAACCTAAATAGGAATACACTAGGAATTGTTATACGAGTGGTGTGTGTGTGTATTTCTATCGTGTGTACCGCTATCAACAAATTATTAAAATTATGATTTACCTGACTTTCCCACGCCATCAACTGTATATTATGCAGCAGCATTATATCCAAAGTCAGAATACCAAATGACAGTAAATCCGTGCTATTACTCAAAATAATTCTCCTTCCACTATTCCCAGAAGTAAAGTTATCCCCAAAATACATATCCCTTAGTTTATTCATAACAATAGTAACATTCCCTTCCACGAGGCTATCATTCAACGCGCGCAACAACTGACTGAATTCAGTTTTGCCGCCAACTTTAGTTACATTCTTGAAATCTGGATCTTTCGTGATCCAATCGTGTAGCTCCTGAACCTTTTCTATCAAGTAACTAGTCATTGTGTTGCTTTGCATATAATCGTCGTATAAATTTTCATCGTTGTAGTACTCCTCATAATCTTTGTTGTTTAAATGTTGGAGATAGTTTTCTGGTAATTTGATTCCCGCCATTTCGATCGGCTTGAATTTGGGGAGTTTATCTTCGAGTTGATTTTCGTAAGTGAACTTTTCAGGTAGTTTTGCTTTGTCCTTTTTCTCTATTTTTCTTTCTGGATGGTGGATTGTCTCGTGTAAAGGGTGTATCTGTGGTTTGGCTAGTAGATCTTTTCTGTCTCTGTTCGTGACCATGTTTTTGAATAAGGATAGCTTTTCTAGGATCGCGATATTTGCAATGTCGTTGTCGACCTCTTCTGAGGAGTCTTCGTTGGGCGGGGTTGGGATAGGCGAGATCATTTGGGGTCGCTTAGAGTAGATCGGTGCCTGAAACAAATTCACAACGATTTTGTAAGAAAACCATACACAATAGAGTTGACAAATTAGAAGGATCAGTAGGCTCATTCTGTAAACTCACTTCGAACGTCGAAGAGCTGAATCCGCTGTGAGATTTCAAATTTCGTATTCGAAATTTGAATCTTACTACAAACACTTACAATACATTCTTGCGTATTTAGTGAGCTCGGTCACTTGAGTGAATTCGAAGTGAGTCTAGTACAGAATGCCTCTGCAGCAGTGCGATTCAGACCTCGGAATGCATTCCGAATTAAGAAAGTGACGTTTCCTCGCTAAAAAAAAGTCAACTTTCCAAAGAAAATCAACGAATCGGATGCATTTTCGGAAGTCTGAATTGCACGCAGGAGTAGAAAGAAATGCCTTTCAACTTCGGCTTTGTTATCAGTTGTGATTTCGATTGAACTAGATGTACTCACTGGTTCTGCATACATCTCCCTGGTGGCAGCTCGGCCCCACTCGGTCACAGCCACCGTGGCTAACACGAGCACAGCGCACACCGCGAGGCACGACGCGCTCGCTATTACCCACACTTTTAGCGGGACCTGCAAAATAGATGAGATAAGTATTAGCTGGCATTTAGTTTTACTGAGCTCGTGCTATGCGCATATGCATTCTTCGTTTCCTGGATTCAAATCCACAACCTTCTAATCCAAAGAAAAGGCACCATTCCATTCGGCTTAAACGGGTCTTTAACTTTGTCGCCTTTATTTGAAATCTCAAAAAAGTAAAAAAAAAAAATACCCAAGCAACGGGTTTCTTAAATCGTATTTTGTTGAGGCATTATTGAAACAAACATTCGAACACAATATACTTTCACATTTGTAGTATTGTAAATTCTCTCTGTGTGATATTAGAGTTCGAAATCGAAGCCCAAAAACTTCGCCTTACAGTGGCGCCCAACGTGGGGCCCGAACCAAACGACCCTGAGCTGAGATTAGTCTTCACGCTCTACCGACTGAGCTAGACGAAATACAAAATAACTTCCCGCTGGCCGGTCGCGATTACGCGCCGAAGACTTTTGTTATACTTATTGTATTTTATTTGATTCTACCGTTTTATCTACGTAGGCACCTGTTTGCCTATAAATACCCAAATGGTGTTTCGAACCTATAAATACCCAAAACCCCAGAGAGACCTTACGGTATTTTGTTAGCTATGATACTTATATCGCACTGGATGTGTAGGTAGGTACTTCATAATCGTTCCCTCATTATTATTGTACAGTCGGCTATAAAAAAGTGTGAACAATTTAAGTTTTAGAAACTAAATATTTTGAAATCCCTTGAAAGTAAACCCCTTTATGAGACCAAAACGGACATTTCTGATACTGATATTACTGATTTTGACAAAGCTATTTAACAAAATCGTGAAATGAAAAAACATTGTTTGTTCCCACTGAACACTGTAACAACAGGATACATTTTGAAAAAAAACATTGAATGAAACACGAAAATCGATGGACGAAGCAGCTAAATTAAAAAATATCAAATTCCTTTCCATAGTATTCAGATATTACTTATGTTGCCGAGTTTACGGTGATTAACGTTTCCTCTATTGCAAGATTGCACAAGATAATCGTAGAGTCGGGACTAGACCGTCACTTCCTGATGATGATGACATATGTCACAGTGAAAGTAGCTTGATTGTATAATCATTGGCACCAAAGACTTTAAGTGGCACTGGCACCGCGTTGGATGAAGCTTCACTAATTTAATGGTGTAATATCTGGGCGACCGAGCTCAACTCAGGTGAAAATACGGAGAAAACTATTTTCCCAGAAATTAGACCTAGCTAGATCGAAAATAAATAACAAATAAATAAATGTACAAATATTGCTCGTTGAATAGTATAGAACTTATAGGATAGCGTATCATCGGTGAGTGAGATGTTTTGGTTGTGTTACGCGACGATACGCGACGTATCTTTCGTCAAGCAAGTTCAATCTTATGTAGGACGGTGACAGACGACCCATACACCAGCGACCAGCGCGTTCACATAGGAAGGTCCGTCCGTATTTACCTACAAGATCGTTTTTAACGAATCCGCCTTTACTGAATTTTGCTTTTTAATTGAATCAAGAACACTGTTAAGTTGTGTGTGAATACGCTCTTACGATCACACATGTAAACACCATCGACAAATAAAAATACGATAAAACGGACCGCTGTTACGTAGTAATGTTATGTTCTGTGTGAACGTGCACTTACAGTAGGTTTGCTCGGCATCCGTTCGCACACGATCGGGCGCGGTGGCAGTGGGCGACGCGCGCGCTCGGCGCTCGGCTGCACGCTCGGGCGCGTTCGGGCCCAATCGGCTGTCATCGCGCGGCTAGAACTGGCGGACGTTGGCCGCTTCTCGTACTCGTATTGGAACATTTTTAGCTGGAAAAGAAATAGCACGAAAAATAAAAAAAGAATAAGGTACCTACCTAACCTACTTACCTACAATGTTAAAAATTATAAAGGAACTAACTAGGTACTTAAACCATTGCGAGGAAACCAAGTTAGTAAGCAAAATCAAAAATAATTGAAGGTAGGTATGCTATAAGATTATGTACCTACCTACCTAGATCGCTTTGAAACGTCTTAAGCGTCAATGAGCTTGCCACCTGCCACGTTCTAATGCTAACTTCTACAAAATGTTAAATTAGGTAGGTACCAAATGCCTCTGATTACCCCCCCTAGACACCTTCCAATGATCCTACTAACAAACTTAGGTTCCTGTCTTTAATCAAAGGACAATGTCTACCTAACCTACGTACGGATTCGGTCGCGAGCCTACTTACATTTCCAACCATAGCATTATGAGCAGTCATTTACGTAATTCGCCTACAATTTGCCCCATTATAAACAGTAACGTCATATTTCACAGTGGTTGACTCCAAATTATCTTGATGGACCTTAGTTGATACAAATAGAGACTAAATTTCTTTGTCATAACGGCGTCTTGGTTCTCACAGTACTTTTGCACTAGATTTTGAGATAACCGGTTCCCATCAAATTACTTGTAACTGTACCTTTTTGTAAACAGGCTAACGGCTAAACTCTCTAACAAGCAGTCCCCTCGCAGCGTTGTCGTAGTGAAGGTATGGTGATGATGATGAAAAGTAGCCTATAACCTTCCTCAAGAGTTAAGCTAGCAAATGCAGAAATATTTTTTCAAATCCGACTTGCCAGTCGGATTAACGCGTTCAAACAAACTCTTCTGCTTTTGGTAGGTATAAGTATACCTACCTAAAGCATGGTATATTTTCGGATAGGTAGATACCTCTGGCTGGGTCTAAAGAAATTAATTAAGTAGTTTGGATTATACGTCACTATTTGAAATTGGAACAACGATAGGTACCTACTGATAGATACCTACCTACTTTATCTTTGACTTGAACCACCCTGTATAGGACAGCGCGTTCTAAAAACGTGTGCAGGCCCGACTTTTTTTTTTGTTTTGGCTGTGGTGCGTTGATAGATCAGTCATAAACAAACAATTTTGTTTTTATATGGAGCAGTAATAAAACACAGATTAATTGAGATACTTAGTTGCATCAAGATGTCTCTTTCCGATTGGCAGGACAGTATGCTCTACTAACTGTGTTTGTGTATAGCTATGTATACAATATCCGGGGTGAATGCACTGAGATTTGTTGAAGAAAATTAGCCGCGAAAATAATAAATAAAAAAAAATAACACCTTTTCTGAGAAAAAAAACCGGCCAAGTGCGTGTCGGGCCACGCGCAGCGTAGGGTTCCGCAGTAGCCCGTTACAACAAGCAACTACTTCATCATAATCAAGTTCAACGACTATTAGGTACCTACTGCTAAATTAATAAAGTTATCCGTACCTACGTATGTAGTTTCTTCTCAGAAATTGATCTTTTGCATCTACACTATCGGATGATATAATAATACAAAAAGTTTGTTTTTAACCAACAGGTTCGGATCCTGGCTAGGAAAATGATTATTTTTAAAATCTAATGTAGCAGTTTTACTTTTTATCAAAATCGCTTACGAGACTCCTTTGAGTGTTTTTCGCTATTGCTAATAGTTTCAGATTTGGCCCTAGAGGCGCTCTTGAAAAACTCACCCTGTATTATCTCGGTTCTGACTGAGTGAAGCTGTTTTAATGTTCTTACAAATATTGTTTATTTTACTCGAGTTTGCATTTTAATGTTTGGTTGATGGCCGCGCGAAAAAAAAAGGCACCTAATACAAAATCGGCCGTTTCCATAGCACAACCTATTATTGACCTACCAAGTTTCATGCAGATTGGATGAACGGTTCGACGGATATGTGAGAACAATTCGTGAAACATACAAAGCAAAATCGCCCAACTTTCCACTAAGATCTTCGCTCGCTTCGCTTGCTCGATCGATAATCTCTTTAGAAACATCTTAGTATCTAGGTAGGTAACTACTTAATTCTAATTTATTTATTTAGCTAAATAGTTAAGTAGGTAGGTACCTGCCCAACTAACTTGGTTAGTTTAATTTTACGACAAAACGTGGATGAAGTTTTGTCGTAAAATTTATTCTTAGAGGCTATAGGTACCTATATAGGTATGTCCGTACAGTCACCGACTAAAACACTTAGGTATTTATTCGTACTTACTACACAGAACTACCTACTAGGTTTAGAAGGTTTTGAGGATTTTGAATAAATTCGGGCTTTCGAAGTTCGGGGTTTTGGGCTTGATCGATTTGTTGCTTAAACCCTCTAGTTTTTGCCATTTAAGTTTGAATATCACACAGTGTAGGATAAGAGTAATTTGGGCATGAAATGTTGCAACTTTGCTGAGATCTGAGAGAATTTCTACCGCCCCCCTTGGGAATCGATCAGTCATGATGCGGATCCACCCATTTGGGCACGGTGGGCATGGGCATTGGGCATGCCCACAACACAACCCTAATTGAGTTTATTGAGGAACAACTGAAAGATTCGAAGAAACGAAAGCTTGAATAATATACCTATTATTTTTAGGAGCTTTTAATTAAATCTGTGCCTAAGCTTTCAACATAACGATATCGTACTTCGGCTCGCACTTGGCCAAGCTTTTTGTGGGTGTGCTCACAACCTTTTTTGAGGGCTGGATCCGCATCTGCGCGTCAGCACTTTTGATTTCAATTGTACCTATTACAAACAATCGCAGGTCATGAGTAGGTAATGTAATGTAATGAGTAGCTGATTTGAATTTCAGATTTGAGCGACGTATTTAAATAGTTTACTACTTGCTAGCTTTGTTCAACATTCCCTGCGAATTTAGTGATCGAAATCACCACTGTGCCTAACCCAAGGACATTTTCCCAGATTTTTAGGCATTTAGGATCCTTTGAAGATGTGTAAATTTTTCGAAACAACAAATTGATGCACGGTCCAAGATTCGAACCCACGACCGTATCGAAAGTCGAGGTCGAGGCACGGCATTACATCTTTTACTAGATGATTTTACAGTGTCAGGCACTTAACGGGACATTGTTCTACACCATCCTCTTAGCTTAACCTGCCATAATCTACAAGACATGGTCAATACGTGTCGCGGGTTTCCTCACGATGTACCTACCTTTTCACAGTTTAGAGCTCGTGTTAGTGCGCATAATTAATTTTTCGAAACGAAAAACCCATTGATGCACGGCCAGGGTTCGTCCGTTCCACCTAGTTACATTGTAGTTACATTGATGTAACTAGCTGGACATTTTTATTCCAAGTAGTTACATTATTTAAAAATGTAACTTTAACGTAACTAATGAGACTTTTTTGTTCCACCTAGTTACATCGTAGATAAGTACTTCATACCCACGACCTTCGGATCGAAAGTCGAGGTAATCGTATTAATATTCGCTATAGTACGAGCTCTAAACGGTGCAAACATCGTGAGGAAAGGAAACCCTAAGTTGGATAAAACCAACTCGGACTCGGTCAAAACGGCTTTGAATAGTTTCTACTTAGCTGAAATTCAAGTGTAGGTAAGGAGTAAATATTCTGCGTGTAATATTAACATGCACAAACACGCGAGATACCTAGATAGGTGATCCAATAAAATTAAGAAAGTCACTCACCGATCGACACAAACAAAAACACTAGGTAAACTTTTACCATCGATACCACATCACTATTTTTATTAAAATCAAATTTCGAACATGAATTTCACAATACGATACTAGGTACTTTTTTTTTTATTCCTTGTTTTTTTAACTTGTGTAACGTAATACAAGTTATTCCGCCAACGTGCACCGGTTTGCGAGGTATTTCCTTGACTAAAAGATAACAGTTACGCGCGCAGTCCCGAGAATACGTTTCGGAACTGTCGTTAGCGGCGAAAGCTGTGTACGAGAGTAATTCACATTTTGCATTCGTATTTTGCGACCTCATTTCTCTTGACCTCTTTGTTTTGACACAAAGAACTTTACCTAACGAACTTGAAAATACCTACCTACCAAACTCGTAAACTTCTCGTAAAATAAACGCGATTATAAACAAGTAGGTAGGTATATGATCGAAGAATAAACGTTAATTTTTTTCAACACAATTTTAAGCAAGGACGTTTTTCTTGGATCCTAAAAACTAATCTACATTTTTGGATAAATAAAACACATTTTCTAACAACATTCTTGATGCAGTTTAAACAGTGTGAACTAAAAACCCAATCCGATAGCTGCTGACCCGGCGAACTTCGTATTTCAGTTATTCGTCTAACTCTGCCTAGCTAGATTATCATCAAAAAAACCGTTACACACAAAATGTATGAGAAAATGAATTTTAGTGATTTTTTTACATTTTTAATAGTTAATCTGTCTGTTATTCGAGGCGATGTTGGGCCTTACTTACGAAAGCCTCTCAAGGCGATTGCACTGTTTAAATAGCAGGTTTTGTGAAATTCTCACCTATTAGTCCATTTCAACGATGAGAGGCAGCCATTGTGACGTTTAAATAGCTGTCAAATGTTAACAGGCTCATGACCTAGTTTAAGTCATGTGTCAAATGTTGAGACCAAAGATGGCCGGATTTATTACATTCCAATCAGCTGTGACGTGAAAGTGTGAACTCGACTCTCGACGAAAATGGAAGATTTTGATAACTTTTAACCGGATTTTTCTGGAGGTGATGAGACGCTCATATGCCACTATCAAGACAACAATTATTGCATGTGCTGTGCTGCATAATTTGGCAATTATACTCCATGAAGAATATAATGCAGCATTTCTTTATAGTGAGGATGAAGAAATAGAAGCTGATGTTGTAATCGACGACGACGTAGCACATATAACAAGAAACATGTACCTACTTACATAGAAAATGATCTTTAATTTTAAGAAGTTTTAAGAAGAACAAGAATATTGAATTGTAATGAATTATACCTACTACAACATAATCATATCATATTCATTTATAAATATAACTAGCTTCCACCCATACAGTAGCAGTAGGTACCTACCCAGATAAAAAGTAGCCCAATGTCCTATTCCTTGTCATTATCTAAAATTTTAATTTCAGCCAAATCGGTTCTGTGGTTGTCAAGTTATAGAGGAACAAACATACATTAAAACTTCCGCATTTCTAATATTAGTGAGATGAGATAGGGAGACCAGCAGCACCCTCTTGCCGTTGCCCCCATAGTGATGGTATATGGTGATCTGATGATGATGATGGTGAAAAGTATCCTATACTCTTCGTCAAGAGTTTAGCTATCACATGTAGAAAGAATTTTTCAAATACAACTAGTAGTTCAGATTAGCTCGTTCAAACAAACAAACTCTTCCGCTTTACTATATTAGTATAGATAGTAATTGCTGTTATGATACTGTCCTATGATGCATGAGCCGTGTTGGCCGAGGGGTATAGTACCTAGACTTTCGATCCGAAGGTCGTGGGTTCGAATCCTGGCCGTGCATCAATGGATTTTTCGTTTCGAGAAATTTATATGTGCATTAACACGAGCTCTAAACGGTGAAGGAAAACATCGTGAGGAAACCCGCGGCTTAGTCAGCCCCACACGTATTGACTATGTCTTTCCTGTGGATATGGCCGGTAAGCTGAGAGGATGGAGTAGGTGCTGGGCAAGCCTACTCCATCTCAACATTGTCCCAGGCACTACAGTGTCCCGATAAGTGTAGGCAAAAGATTGCCTCCTGACACTGTATAAATCATCTAGTAAAGATGTAAAGGCCTAAGATGACTGTCCTGTATAGTTAGGAAATAACACAAATAACAAAGGCAGAATTTACAATACAGAAAGATCATTTTAATAATCAATAAAAAACCTTAATTTTTATTATAACATCCTCTAATTATATTTAGAACTCTCCTTTTATTTTACAACATTACTCTTACAAGTTTATCTTCTCTGATTCATCATTACATTCATGAGTGACTTCCCTCGCTGTCCTTTTGAGGTGTTCTTGGTTTTCACTGAAGCAGTCGGACTTGGATCTGTTTAAAAGAAATTAAATTGTATGCTTATGTGTGCAAATTGTAGTGTACACTGGAATATATGTAAGAATATAAGTATAGAAATAGGTACCTTCTTGCATAGGTACCAGATGGAATCCACTGTAAGTTTCTGAGGAACCCTCCTTAGATCCTGATCTACAGTAGGTAGGTACTCATTTTCCAACATCACTCTTACAAGTTTATCTCCTTTGATTCATTCATGTCATGAGTGCCTTCCCTTCTCTCTGTCCTTTTTAGGTGTTTTTGGTTTTCACTGAAGCAGTCCGACTTAGATCTGTTTTAAAGAAATTGAATGATCATGTATGCAAAGTGTGTACACTGGAATATACGTAAGAATATAAGTACCTATAGAAATAGGTACTACCTTCTTGCATACCACCGTGAGTTTCTGAGGAATCCTCTCCTTCAGGTCCTGATCTTCAGGTCTTCAGGTCTTCAGGTCCTGAGGTAGGTGGACTAGGCAGGAAAAAATCCACAGTTACTTTCCTTGCTGCTATATAGGTCTTCTTATTGATTGAACAGACATTTTTTCAAAATTAATCAAACAAAATAACAAATAGAAACACAATCCCAAATGTAAACAAATCAGTTGACTGACAGATTGACACTGACTGTGACTGACTGACTTGTTTGTCACCACACAGATGCAAAAAAATAGTGGTTTTGCCGATTGCGTTCGTTCTAAAGTTGGCTATTCGCGTAAAATCGTGTCAATTGTTCAAATTTCGTGGATCTGTGGGTTTCTCGGCTGAACAACAGAGATTTTGCCCTTGTAGGTGAAGCCAATTTCATGACTGACTTAAACATGAGAGACCGCTCCACTGCTGTTCCATTGAGAACAGCTTAAGTTGTAGCTTAAACACCTTACATAAGTAAGACCCGTTAAATCCAACAATTCAAAGATCATAAAAACCGTCCAACCGTTCCAGAGGTGGCGGGTGGTGTAGGTAGGTACCTAACCCTAACCCGACTTTGTTTTATTTACCTATTTTAGATTCCACATTATGTTATGTCAAGGAGTCTGTTTAATGCAAGATGCAAGTCACAGGGACTCGAACCCACGACCTGATAGAAAGTGAGGTGTAGGTAGATACTCACTAAATAATCTGTCTAGGTCAAATAAATTAGTTAAAGCCTTTGGGGTCCGAGTAACGGGAAGCTGAAGTCGTGTTAGCGGTAGGACGTTAAATAGCCTGCTTTCCATCCCAGTTGTTTTTAGACTTTTTAGTAAGTAGGTATTTTGTAAAATGGATTCTTTTTGTTTTACTTATTGACTTATGTAGTTAGACTGTGCTTACACTTAGGTACTTACTTACCCTTATACTTATTATCACTTTACCTGAGCATTGTATAGGTAACTGTAATTTTTTTTTTTAATTTTAAATTCTGATTTAATTTTTATTTTAATTTTAATGTGTGTTATAGTCCGGCAAAAACGGGTAGACACGTCAACTAAAATTTCAGTACTTTGGAAACCCTTTCTTTACTAATCTATGGTGAAGTACAGATTTCTTGTTTATGGTACCTACAGGTGCCGAAGACGTCAGTCAGAAGTAATAATTTACTTCTAAAAGAGAATTTATCTATTTCGCGTATTTAGCTTGCACAGTGGCGCCCCCATTTATTTCTATTATTTTGTGTCGGACTATAGGTATATGGATTATTTAGTCTGAAATAAAATCTTATCTTATCTTATACCAGTTACGGTGGTCTTAATATAATAAAATGCTCAAATTACTTTTAGAACTCTTTTATTTTCACATAGGTAACTAGCACAATAACTAAATCTGGTCACTGACCTCACACATACAATAATTACAACATACCTACAGCACAACATTTATAACACAACATTACCTACTAGGTACAGTCAGCGTCATCAATCGGTATCCCCCTATTGATTTGAACAAAGACTCTTTTCATTTCAACCATGGATTTCAGTCGGGTATTATATCAGCTATTTTTGTTAAGGAACTCGAGCGAAATTAGATATCCATAAGTAAGCAAGAATGTAAAAGTTTTTACAAAAGTTGAGATCAACTGCTTGCAAACCGACCTCTTACTAGGGGGATACCAATTGATGACGCTTTCTGAAAGCATTTATATTTCTTCAATTAAATATCTGTTTGATACCATGGAAGCTCTTAAGACCAATAGTCTTAGGCCTCTATTAATAAACTCCGCTCAACTTCTGTCAAAGTTGCACCACGTATTTAATTATCGCCATCCTTTTTTGTTAGACAGTGACAAATAAGGATGGCAATAGTAAAATCTAGATTCTAGACACAAGTTGAGCGGGGTTTATTAACAGAGGCCCTAAAGTATTACAAATTACAATGGTATTACTAGTTGCGCCCTCATTGGCCCGGTAGTGATGGTATATGGTGATGATGATGATGAAAAGTAGCCTATAACCACCCTGATGAATTAAGCTATCAAATGCAGAAAGAATTTTTCAAATCCGACTGCTAGTTCTTTATATTAGCGCGTACAAATTCTACCGCTTTATAAACTACCTACTCAAAACAAAATAGGGGCCACTTAGAAAAATATGAATTTGAAATAGTAATGAAAATTGGATGTAAGTAGGTACAATATATTTCGATTTTGGTTTTAGTTTTAGAACCTCTAACAAATAAGAGGTTCTCTATTAATTCTGAGTTGCAGCGACTCATGGCTTGTCATGTGAACGTGAGGTGTGTAACTAATAACACATCTCACATTCATTTAATACCTTCGTGGACCATTCTTATATGCATTCTTAACTGCCCGCTTTGTTTACATCTTCGACCACATAATATGACAAAAGAATGGTTTTTCTCCAGTGTGTAGCAACATATCCTAAGCTACTTGATTGTGAGAAACCTTTACTAACAAGATTTTTTACAATAACTTCTTTTGTGTCGCCTCAAAACAGTCTTTGTTGTAACCTTAATCCCACAATCTTCACACTCAAACGGCTTAAGCCCAGAATGACAAGCCATATGTCGTTGCAACTCAGAATTAACAGAGAACCTCTTATTACACACCTCACATTCATGTAGTTTAATACCTTCGTGGACCGTTCTGATATGCATTCTTAACTGCCCGCTTTGTTTACACCTCCGACCACATATATGGCAGAAGAACGGCTTTTCCCCAGTGTGTAGCAACATATGCCTTCCTAAGCTACTTGATTGCGAGAAACCTTTATTACAAATCTTGCAGTAAACCTTCTCCATCGTATGAATCGAGAAGTGAGCTTTTAAGTGACATCTGGTCCGAAAAGTTTTACCACAAGTATCACAGATAAAGGGACGTTGACCGGTATGCATCTTAAAGTGTGTGTATAATTGAGCGGTATCGTTGAAGTACTTTTTGCATATCGAGCAATTTACTGCCTTCAGTTTATTGCTTGATGTCTCTTTGAAGTTTTCGGTGATATCCGATTTGCTTAGCAGATGATGGTGGAACGAATTGGGATCGGAATGAGAATTCTGGTGTACGGCTAGATCTTCTTGGGACTGCAGGATCTTGCTACAGCCCCCACATTCGTAATACATTTTAGTGATAACTTTATCTGCTTGTTTGGTTGTGACCGGCGGTACTTCTTCACATGATTCTTTGTGTGAGTTCTGATGTTTATTAAGCTCTTCTTGTGTTTCCAGTATCATGCTACAATCGCCACATTCGTAATACATCTTTGTTATAATAATACAGTCCTTTACTTCGGAAAGATCTTCTTCGAATCCTGGTTCTAATTCTTCTTCGTTTATTTCTGTAAATTCTCCTTTGTCAACATCTTTCTTAACTTGGTTTATTTCATTACTCAGCTCATTAGTATTATAATCATCAACAAAGTAACCCATTTCACTCTCTTCTCTATTATTTTGTGTCTTAAGTTGAGATGTTTCATTGGATCCATCGAGAGAAAGGTATTTAAGTTTCTTAACCGATAGTGTCTGTAGCTTGACTAGATTAAGCATGTTGCTCACTGTGTTAGCTTTGACCTGAAAGAAAAAGTTGAGTATTAATCCACACTAAACTATTTAAATCAATTTAAAATGAAAAGTCTTATTAAAATTTTCGATTCCGACAAGAGTCGAACCAGCATGGGTACAAGCAATCCTCCTCAAGCCGGAGTGCCTTAGCCAACTCGGCCACTAAATCCTTATTCATCGGGATAAAAAGTGCTTTTTTGTATTGAGTCAAGTTAAATCAAGTTATTGAATTTTCAAAAATGGTAGGTTAGGGAGTTTTTAATGTAATTAATACCTGTTTTTCAGTTTCCAGAACAGTTTTCATGTATTTCTCAGACCGTTGCGCCATCTTGGTGAACCGGTGGCATCGCTGCAGCTGAGAGAGACAGATGTAGCATAGTCTAGCTTCTCCCTCGCTCATCTGGAACAGAAAGAATAGTGTAAAAAAGGTGCTTTCGACGGTCTTGAGATGGGGTATTATAAAACAAGTAAAATTAAAAACAGCTTCCAAATATAAAATGTTGCAGTATAAATGAGAGCATTGCATAGTATAATGTGGGATGCAAGTTTTTAGGCCACCGAAGGCCTCCAATTTGTGAGATAACTTGAGATACAATGAGAAACAGAGGAAGTGGTGTGCTAAAGTACCAACTTACTTACGTACCTAATTGTTTATAGCGTCTACACACGACACAGACCAAACCGCAGACAAATAGGGAGTGATGCCACATAACCTAACATAAATCTACCTACTTACTGTGAACGAAAGAATAATCTTGCTTGAAGGTACATACCTACCTATCAACCAACGTTAAATAATTAGTAGGTAGGTTAGGTAAGATTAAATGAAATAGATACCTGCTAAAAGCTTGCTAACAATAAAAAATAAATAGGTAACCTAGACAGTCAGTGCTAATTTATTTTAAAACTCCCGAATTTGCAGGAAATCCCCCCATTTGGCATCACTCCCTATTTGTCTGCGGTTTGGTCTGTGTCGTGTGTAGACGCTATTAAAGTGAAGAGAGAAAGAAAGGCTAGATGGTTTGGGCATGTAGACTTGTAGAGGATGAATGAAAGTTGTTTTTCCAAACTAGTGTGAGGCGAGTGTGTACAGCTGGGAAGGGAAGACCTAACCCAAAATACATAAACCAAATCGAGAAGTTGGACTCTCATCGTAATGTGAGCTTTAGCTCATTCATGGTGAGGGTCCCTACGGAGAGATTGAAGACCTTCATGAGCCCTGACTTCTGGCCGAAAGGGGTGAAATTTCGGCGGTTGAAGGGCCGCCTGTCACGTGATACCCCGCGCCGTGACACACAGACCTAGATTAAGTTTTATTAATATGTATTTTTAGTTTTAAGGTATTTATTTCTATGGGCCTTAGAATTAGTTTTTACCATCTGTACCTACTTTTCTTAAGTTGCCTGAAATAAAGTTTATATTATTATTATTATAAACCAAATTGGTGACTTTTTGGTGAAGGGCCAGTTCAAAAGGAACTGGAACTTCTGCAAAATGGACATGTGCCTCAGACTACCCCTAAACATCTTCAAAAGACCTTGAATAATTGATTAGAACTGAGAGAACGTCGTGCCTCGCGAAAGACGAGATTCAGTTTCGTCGAGTATCATTAACAGATCAATGTGGTGAATTAAGATCAGTTTAGTCTACCGTGCTTATGAATACCTAGGAAAGCTTAATTTCTGGATTAACGGATAATATACCTTTGTATTTGTGAGTTTTTCATACACATCCACAAGATGATTATTTACGCCGATCAGTTTTATTTCGCTGCCGTCGCCGGCGAGGCAAACACGGCACATATCGCCATTAGCCATTACGATTTTAATGCCAACTTTTCAATTTTCATTCATAACATAATAGGTAAATACACGAACTAGACAACAAATATGTAACAACACAAAATAAAATCCAACTTCTTTTTTTTCACATACCGCCATGAACGAATGAATGAATGAAAATGGAATAATAAATGAAAGTGAATGAATGATAAGTCAGTCAGTATTGGTGTGACTGCCGATTGGGTGTCCAGGAACGTATCCGCCTGAAAAGATCATTTGAGTAACTCCTAAATTCGTTGTCTCATAGCTTTTTTGCGTATAGTAAAAAAAATGTGATTGTTTTACTATTAAAATGCCATTATTCAAAAGATAAATGTCTTAGTCACCTATTCATTATAAAAGGTCAGAGGATAATGCATAAAATCAATAAATATTTAGCTTTTAGTTCCATGACTCTGAAAAAATTGTTCCATTGAGAAACAAACAGAATTGCATGTAAAACCTTTCAATGAAATGCAAAGTACTAACTTTTAATATTTTTATAGAGGAAATGAGGCATATTTATCGAATAGTCACAAAAACTGATAGAAAAATCAGATTAATGGTGTAATAATCTCAATAGTTACTCCATTGAGTTACTTTTCTGACTCAATGACATCCTTTAGTTAGCTAGAACTCAATCAGTTTGAAAAAAATAAGCACAAGGAGCTTTCTGGCAAATAGAAAACACTTTTTGTAACAAGTTAACATCACAAGAATAAACAATTTCAAGTAAATTAGACTGTATTTTTAAAAATACTGAATCAAAATTGAGGGACAACTTCTCAAAATTATGTAAGGTGGCGTTCACCTTTGAATACTTTATTTACAAAAATAGCTTCAGGTTAGAAATTAAAACGAATTATCATAAAAGTTATATTCTATTCTTAAGTTGCCTGAAATAAAGTTTATATTATTATTATTATATATTATTATTATGAAATATTATAAAAGTGTAAAATATAATATATTATTATAAAACTGTCCCGTAAAAAGTGTCCCTTAGCAAAAGTGTCCCGTAAAAAAGTGTCCCTTAGCAAAAGTGTCCCGATGAAAGTGTCCCTTTGCAAAAAGTGTCCCTTAGCAAAAATATCCCAAAGCAAAAGTGTCCCGTAAAAAAGTGTCCCGAAGCAAAAGTGTCCCGAAGTAAAAGTGTCCCGAAGCAAAAGTGTCCCGTTGAAAAAGTGTCCCGAAGCAAAAGTGTCCCGTTAGAAAAGTGTCCCTTAGCAAAAGTGTCCCGAAGAAAAAGTGTCCCGAAGCAAAAGTGTCCCGTTGAAAAAATGTCCCGAAGCAAAAGTGTCCCGTTGCAAAAGTGTCCCTTGGCAAAAGTGTCCCGTAGCTAAAGTGTCCCTTAGCGAAAGTGTACCGAAGCAAAAGTGTCACGTAGAAAAGCGTCCCTTAGCAAAAGTGTCCCGAAGCAAAAGTGTCCCGTTGAAAAAGTGTCCCGAAGCAAAAGTGTCCCGAAGCAAAAGTGTCCCGAAGCAAAAGTGTCCCTTAGCAAAAGTGTCCCGAAGCAAAAGTGTCCCGAAGTAAAAGTGTCCCGAAGCAAAAGTGTCCCGTTGAAAAAGTGTCCCGAAGCAAAAGTGTCCCATTGCAAAAGTGTCCCGAAGCAAAAGTGTCCCTTAGCAAAAGTGTCCCGAAGCAAAAGTGTCCCGAAGCAAAAGTGTCCCGAAGCAAAAGTGTCCCGTTGAAAAAGTGTCCCGTTGCAAAATTGTCCCGAAGCAAAAGTGTCCCGTTGAAAAAGTGTCCCGAAGCAAAAGTGTCCCGAAGCAAAAGTGTCCCGTTGAAAAAGTGTCCCGAAGCAAAAGTGTCCCATTGCAAAAGTGTCCCGAAGCAAAAGTGTCCCGAAGCAAAAGTGTCCCGTTGAAAAAGTGTCCCGTTGCAAAATTGTCCCGAAGCAAAAGTGTCCCGTTGAAAAAGTGTCCCGAAGCAAAAGTGTCCCGTTGAAAAAGTGTCCCGAAGCAAAAGTGTCCCGAAGCAAAAGTTATTTTCCCGACACTTTTTCAACGGGACACTTTTGCAACGGGACACTTTTGCTTCGGGACACTTTTGCTTCGGGACACTTTTGCTTCGGGACACTTTTGCTTCGGGACACTTTTGCTTCGGGACACTTTTGCTTCGGGACACTTTTTCAACGGGACACTTTTGCAACGGGACACTTTTGCTTCGGGACACTTTTGCTTCGGGACACTTTTGCTTCGGGACACTTTTTCAACGGGACACTTTTGCTTCGGGACACTTTTGCAACGGGACACTTTTTCAACGGGACACTTTTGCTTCGGGACACTTTTGCTTCGGGACACTTTTGCTTCGGGACACTTTTTCAACGGGACACTTTTTCAACGGGACACTTTTGCTTTGGGACACTTTTGCTTCGGGACACTTTTGCTAAGGGACACTTTTGCTTCGGGACACTTTTGCTAAGGACACTTTTGCTTCGGGACACTTTTGCTTCGGGACACTTTTTCAACGGGACACTTTTGCAACGGGACACTTTTGCTTCGGGACACTTTTGCTTCGGGACACTTTTGCTTCGGGACACTTTTGCTTCGGGACACTTTTTCAACGGGACACTTTTGCTTCGGGACACTTTTGCTTCGGGACACTTTTGCTTCGGGACACTTTTGCTTCGGGACACTTTTTCAACGGGACACTTTTGCTTCGGGACACTTTTGCAACGGGACACTTTTTCAACGGGACACTTTTGCTTCGGGACACTTTTGCTTCGGGATACTTTTTCAATGGGACACTTTTGCTTCGGGACACTTTTGCTTCGGGACACTTTTGCTAAGGGACACTTTTGCTTCGGGACACTTTTGCTAACGACACTTTGCTTCGGGACACTTTTTCAACGGGACACTTTTGCTTCGGGACACTTTTGCTTCGGGACACTTTTTCAACGGGACACTTTTGCTTCGGGACAATTTTGCAACGGGACACTTTTTCAACGGGACACTTTTGCTTCGGGACACTTTTGGTTCGGGACAGTTTTGTTAAGGGACACTTTTCTACGGGACACTTTTGCAACGGGACACTTTTGCTTCGGGACACTTTTGCTAAGGGACACTTTTCTTCGTGACACTTTTGCTTCGGTACACTTTCGCTAAGGGACACTTTTGCTACGGGACACTTTTGCTAAGGGACACTTTTTAACGGGACACTTTTGGTTCGGGACACTTTTGCTAAGGGACAGTTTTGCTAAAGGACACTTCTCTACGGGACACTTTTGCAACGGGACACTTTTGCTTCGGGACACTTTTTCAACGGGACACTTTTGCTAAGGGACACTTTTTAACGGGACACTTTTGGTTCGGGACACTTTTGCTAAGGGACAGTTTTGCTAAAGGACACTTTTCTACGGGACACTTTTGCAACGGGACACTTTTGCTTCGGGACACTTTTTCAACGGGACACTTTTGCTTCGGGACACTTTTGCTTCGGGACACTTTTGCTAAGGGACACTTTTGCTTCGGGACACTTTTGCTAAGGACACTTTTGCTTCGGGACACTTTTGCTTCGGGACACTTTTTCAACGGGACACTTTTGCAACGGGACACTTTTGCTTCGGGACACTTTTGCTTCGGGACACTTTTGCTTCGGGACACTTTTGCTTCGGGACACTTTTTCAACGGGACACTTTTGCTTCGGGACACTTTTGCTTCGGGACACTTTTGCTTCGGGACACTTTTGCTTCGGGACACTTTTTCAACGGGACACTTTTGCTTCGGGACACTTTTGCAACGGGACACTTTTTCAACGGGACACTTTTGCTTCGGGACACTTTTGCTTCGGGATACTTTTTCAATGGGACACTTTTGCTTCGGGACACTTTTGCTTCGGGACACTTTTGCTAAGGGACACTTTTGCTTCGGGACACTTTTGCTAACGACACTTTGCTTCGGGACACTTTTTCAACGGGACACTTTTGCTTCGGGACACTTTTGCTTCGGGACACTTTTTCAACGGGACACTTTTGCTTCGGGACAATTTTGCAACGGGACACTTTTTCAACGGGACACTTTTGCTTCGGGACACTTTTGGTTCGGGACAGTTTTGTTAAGGGACACTTTTCTACGGGACACTTTTGCAACGGGACACTTTTGCTTCGGGACACTTTTGCTAAGGGACACTTTTCTTCGTGACACTTTTGCTTCGGTACACTTTCGCTAAGGGACACTTTTGCTACGGGACACTTTTGCTAAGGGACACTTTTTAACGGGACACTTTTGGTTCGGGACACTTTTGCTAAGGGACAGTTTTGCTAAAGGACACTTTTCTACGGGACACTTTTGCAACGGGACACTTTTGCTTCGGGACACTTTTTCTTCGGGACACTTTTGCTAAGGGACACTTTTCTACGTGACACTTTTGCTTCGGTACACTTTCGCTAAGGGACACTTTAGCTACAGGACACTTTTTTACGGGACACTTTACTGGTTTTTGACAACTTTACACACTGCTTAAAACATAACCCTCTTTTAGTTTTCGTGTTGGGTAAACGGAATAAAATCTCAACTGTATCGCGGCTTTTGCGTTCCACTGAGTTACAATTTGTTCCACTGAGTTACGAAATTTCTCAGTGGAACGTAACGGTTCTGCTGATTCAGAATTAAAATGAAAATAAAAATAGGATAGACGATTACTTTCTTGTTGTTTAGTGTAGTTTTAGTTGTGGTGAATACTGTTGGGGACGATACCGGCTGGGGCTTCGGAAGATCTCGACTCCGGCGCAGCGGAGAACCCACGGTTCAGGGTTCCCCGGCACTCGGGAGACCGTCCGTACCGTACGCGAGCCCCGGCTTAGTGGACTGTATTAGGATGCAGAAGGTGGTGGAGCAGGGAATCAAACACACCGATATTGACTTAGGCTGTCGAGGGAGACGGGGGCCTGGTCGGGCAGAGCTTCGCCTTACGAGTCAATTTTGTACCACGGAGAGAACTGTTGAGCATAGAAATGCTCCTACCTTTATACTAAGTTCGACCTGGCCAGACCCTACGTTTCGCCAAGCGCGTTTATTTTGTTACTCAATTACATTAAATTTCCTTTACCTTTCTTACAATGTTTTAACTCTGTCTATGTGTTTGAGCCTATCATAGACGACACGTGTAAGAGAGTGGGCGTGGTTTCTGGGTGTCCTTTTGACCTTGACCCAGATTCATCACGTGTCAGCCCACGTTGCAGGTACTTAGGTTACCAGAGGGTCGGGCGGCGGGGTACCTTCTTCCCTCTCTCTCCTCCCGCTCGCCCCCCAAATTCCTCTAAGTACCTACAACCTATGTACTCGTGATGATCTGGGTCTAGCAGCGCTTCCTATCCTTATCTGCCTAGGTCGGGTCTAGTTCCAAAGCTAAGCCTAGGCCCGACACTGTGCTCGAAGCCTGCCTCTCTGCCTAACCCTACCTATTGCCACGTCCACCTCAGGATAAATAATGACAACCAAACATACTAAGATTTATTCCCCCCCTTATGTACTAATTAATACATCTTAAGTTTAATCTTATTTTAAATTATCAATAAAGTTTCCTAACGAGGACTTGCGCCCTGACCACCCTTTCGCGGCTGACTCTACGTTAAGTTAATTTACTGCAAACAAGTGACTCTAAGTTGATTTTATACAATGCACGCGAAAGGGTAGGCAGAGGCGTTCGCCCTATACTACTGTTTTATTAAAAGATGCTGCTTTCAGCCTACAAACTTATATCTAACTTAAACTACCTAACATGTTATATAATTCAAAGTTAGCGGAGTACGCCGGCGCCTGTCGGTCGTGCACAAATACATAGGGAACTAAATAATACCAAGTTGCTACATGAAACCAGCTACTTACCACCAAAAACTCCGTAACTCAGTGGAACACAAAAAAGTCCTTCTGAGAGCGACCTTCTGCCACGGCACGACGGTCGAAACAGAAAGGACAAAAATCGAATTGGCCAACGTGCATCGTCTGTTTAGTGATGCTAAGTAAAAAAAATCATAACATTTAGCAGTAGGTATTTTTGGTAGAAAATCAAGAAAAAGCTCGTAACTCAGTGGGAGTTTCCACCGAGGTCCATATTTTGACCTCACACTAAATTGTATCTCTCTAAATTTTTATGTACTTTAGAATAGTTTTATCGTCAGATACCTAATAATAAATAATTTTTGAAGGCTATAAGCCCTACATAATATACTGTTACGTTGGCAAAAACAGTAAATAATCCAACTTGAAAATGACCAATTATGGAAAGGACATGGCAAAAATCATGTTTTGCCGAAAACAAAGTTACTTTTTGTATGAAAATCTTTAATAATCGAATAATATTTTAACATATTCTTGATGCCTATACTGTATAGTTTCACATTAAAATTTAATATTGGGTATGAAACATCTACATTTTTCTAAAATCCAACAAGAGTAGCGAGGACACCGGAAAAACGCAACAGACAACGAATTTAGCAATCGCCCTCATATCAGAGTAACTCCTAAATTCGTTGTCTCCTTCGACCATATACCTGTAGACAGAGTAATGTCAAATACACATCACTCAAAAACGACGCCAAACTATCTCTGAAAACTGACAACCAACTGACAATATGACTGTTTTTAGGGATACCAACTAGCCTAAAAATAATACCCTTCTTTTTTACTACCTACACTACTTATCTGACCTGCATAAAATATAAAAAAAAATTACTAGAAATAAGTAGGTACCTACTTATGTACCTAAATTACCTCCTCCTTTACCTTGCTTGGTACAGCTCCACTTTTAAGTCTCTGAAGCAATCCTTTTCTTGTGAAATATTTTTCTTCATTAGAGAAATGGTCGGAACAAACTACTGAGGTTTTATGCGGTTTCCACAAAATGTCGCCTCTTGTTTTCCTTATGACGTCTGCCCAACGGTTTGTCAGAACCGGGTCCGCGGGAAATCTAAAAATCAGGAGCGGGATGAGGATCACGGGATCAGGATAACAGAATCAGGGTCGCGCAGGATCAGGATCAGGATCACGGGATCTGATTACAGGATCAGGATCAAGGAATCAGAATAATGGAACATCTTCTGTCACACATTTCAATACGAACAGTTTGGCCACGTAGCCGCGTCTCAGCGCGTTATAGCAGTCAAAGTAAGAATCTGTTAATTACTTTCTTCATATTCGAAATGAAAAGCAGAGTGTTTATCTCGGGTGAAATACCTGTAGCGACATCTACCTGTCGCTAGATGAACTACATAGACATGCTACGCACTACAAGCTTCCACTTTGTTCCCCAAATACCTATTTAGGCACTCTAACTATTAGCACTCTCGCTACGCTCGTGCGCCAAACCATCTCATGCCTAAAGGTTACATTCAACCCTTGTATAACAATCTACTATTCATACTATTACCTACGTAAGTTTCCCATAATTTTAGGAAATTACCCCACTTTTTATGATGAAACACCATTCAAATCAACAAGCTGCTAAAATATCGAAATTAAAAATCGGTTTTTCTCTAAATTGCAATAGGTAATTTCAAAACTTACCGATGGTATGTGATGACCTTATTAACACCAGGTTTCCCGCGGCGGTTCCGACAAAGTTGGACAGCGCAAACCGGCATAATAAAATATTTTTCTGGAGACCCTTACGTCATGATCTCAGGATGACACTGAAGTAGCAGAAATAAGTATGAACTTTTTATAGTCAATATTTTTGAACGTGGTTACGTGAGACAAGAGGGTGTCTACAGGTATATGGTCGAAGGTTGTCTCATAGCTTTTTTGCGTATAGTAAAAAAAATGTGATTGTTTTACTATTAAAATGCCATTATTCAAAAGATAAATGTCTTAGCCACCTATTCATTATAAAAGGTCAGAGGATAATGCATAAAATCAATAAATATTTAGCTTTTAGTTCCATGACTCTGAAAAAATTGTTCCATTGAGAAACAAACAGAATTGCATGTAAAACCTTTCAATGAAACGCAAAGTACTAACTTTTAATATTTTTATAGAGGAAATGAGGCATATTTATCGAATAGTCACAAAAACTGATAGAAAAATCAGATTAATGGTGTAATAATCTCAATAGTTACTCCATTGAGTTACTTTTCTGACTCAATGACATCCTTTAGTTAGCTAGAACTCAATCAGTTTGAAAAAAATAAGCACAAGGAGCTTTCTGGCAAATAGGAAACACTTTTTGTAACAAGTTAACATCACAAGAATAAACAATTTCAAGTAAATTTGACTGTATTTTTAAAAATACCGAATCAAAATTGAGGGACAATGTCTCAAAAAAAAGTAAGGTGGCGTTCAAATTTGAATACTTTATTTACAAAAATAGCTTCAGGTTAGAAAGTCCCGAAGCAAAAGTGTCCCGAAGCAAAAGTGTCCCTTAGCAAAAGTGTCCCGAAGCAAAAGTGTCCCGAAGCAAAAGTGTCCCGAAGCAAAAGTGTCCCGTTGAAAAAGTGTCCCGAAGCAAAAGTGTCCCGAAGCAAAAGTGTCCCTTAGCAAAAGTGTCCCGAAGCAAAAGTGTCCCAAAGCAAAAGTGTCCCGAAGCAAAAGTGTCCCGAACTAAAAGTGTCCCGTTGAAAAAGTGTCCCGAAGCAAAAGTGTCCCTTAGCAAAAGTGTCCCGTTGCAAAAGTGTCCCGAAGCAAAAGTGTCCCGTTGAAAAAGTGTCCCGTTGCAAAAGTGTCCCGTAGAAAAGTGTCCCGTAGAAAAGTGTCCCGAAGCAAAAGTGTCCCGTTGAAAAAGTGTCCCGAAGCAAAAGTGTCCCGGGACACTTTTGCTAAAGGACACTTTTTTACGGGACACTTTTGCTTCGGGACACTTTTGCTTCGGGACACTTTTGCAACGGGACACTTTTGCTAAAGGACACTTTTGCTTCGGGACACTTTTGCTTCGGGACACTTTTTCAACGGGACACTTTTGCTTCGGGACACTTTTGCTTCGGGACACTTTTGCTTCGAGACACTTTCGCTTCGGGACACTTTTTCAACGGGACACTTTTGCTTCGGGACACTTTTGCTTCGGGACACTTTTGCTTCGGGACACTTTTGCTAAGGGACACTTTTGCTTCGGGACACTTTTGCTTCGGGACACTTTTGCAACGGGACACTTTTGCTTCGGGACACTTTTTCAACGGGACACTTTTGCTTCGCACTTTTGCTAAGGGACACTTTTCTACGTGACACTTTTGCTTCGGTATACTTTCGCTAAGGGACACTTTTGGTTCGGGACAGTTTTGCTAAGGGACACTTTTCTACGGGACACTTTTGCGACGGGACACTTTTGCTAAGGGACACTTTTGCTAAGGGACACTTTTCTTCGTGACACTTTTGCTTCGGTACACTTTCGCTAAGGGACACTTTTGCTAAAGGACACTTTTCTACGGGACACTTTTGCAACGAGACACTTTTGCTTCGGGACACTTTTTCAACGGGACAGACACTTTTGCTTCGGGACACTTTTGCAAAGGGACACTTTTGCTTCGGGACACTTTTTCTTCGGGACACTTTTGCTAAGGGACACTTTTCTACGTGACACTTTTGCTTCGGTACACTTTCGCTAAGGGACACTTTAGCTACAGGACACTTTTTTACGGGACACTTTACTGGTTTTTGACAACTTTACACACTGCTTAAAACATAACCCTCTTTTAGTTTTCGTGTAGGGTAAATAGAATAAAATCTCAACTGTATCGCGGCTTTAGCGTTCCACTGAGTTACAATTTGTTCCACTGAGTTACGAAATTTCTCAGTGGAACGTAACGGTTCTGCTGATTCAGAATTAAAATGAAAAAAAAAATAGGATAGACGATTACTTTCTTGTTGTTTAGTGTAGTTTTAGTTGTGGTGAATACATAGGGAACTAAATAATACCAAGTTGCTACATGAAACCAGCTACTTACCACCAAAAACTCCGTAACTCAGTGGAACACAAAAAAGTCCTTCTGAGAGCGACCTTCTGCCACGGCACGACGGTCGAAACAGAAAGGACAAAAATCGAATTGGCTAACGTGCATCGTCTGTTTAGTGATGCTAAGTAAAAAAAATCATAACATTTAGCAGTATTTTTGGTAGAAAATCAAGAAAAAGCTCGTAACTAAGTGGGAGTTTCCACCGAGGTCCATATTTTGACCTCACACTAAATTGTATCTCTCTAAATTTTTATGTACTTTAGAATAGTTTTATCGTCAGATACCTAATAATAAATAATTTTTGAAGGCTATAAGCCCTACATAATATACTGTTACGTTGGCAAAAACAGTAAATAATCCAACTTGAAAATGACCAATTATGGAAAGGACATGGCAAAAATCATGTTTTGCCGAAAACAAAGTTACTTTTTGTATGAAAATCTTTAATAATCGAATAATATTTTAACATATTCTTGATGCCTATACTGTATAGTTTCACATTAAAATTTAATATTGGGTATAAAACATCTACATTTTTCAAAAATCCAACAAGAGTAGCGAGGACACCGGAAAAACGCAACAGACAACGAATTTAGCAATTGCTCATTTATTAAAGCTCCCACACACAGGTCGGCGCAAACGGGCCACCGACCACAGCCACACAGAACGCCAGAGCAGCGACTTTCATCTCTTTATTTTGTAGCTGTAGCGAGTGGCCGCCACCGGCTATACCTACGTGTGCGGCGCGGCTATACAAAGTTATTATGAAACCCTATGCAAAATACCATGCAGTATTTTATCAACTTCATCTAACTAAAAATAATTGGTTCGTTATTCGAATAGATTTTATTGACTTCGTTAGTTAATACCTACATAAACTAACTACCAAACGAAAATAATAATTTTCAATTAAAACTTAAAACCGAGTTGCTGTGAGCAACATGCATTTTGGATTTTATATCTGTTTTATTAATGTATTTGTCTTTGTGTATTGTGGATATCCACCAGTAAGTAATGCATTGACCCTGCTTGTGCCAGCAATTTCATTGTTTCGCACGAAAATGTGTTTTTGTTGTGAAAGGCCGGCCCGAGCCGGCCACATACCAACGTTTGGCTTTTTGTCTGTCCGACTGTCCGATCGGACTGTCTGAAGGCGCTAGGCGTTGGCACCATACATTTGTTTGAACATGCTACACACGTCCGATCCGACAGTCGGAAACAAATGTGTGGCCAGCCGGATCGGACGCCCGGACAAGCCGGACAGACAAAAAACCTGACGTATGTGGCCGGCCTAACCCTTTCGGCGGCACCGGCAGGATGATGGGAACACCATTTATAGCGAGTGATTTGCGACTTTCAAGTTCTAATACCTAACTATATTTATTAAACGGTTTATTAAATATCACTTTCTTGTTTGTCTGTCTGTCTGTCATTTCGGAAGGAATCTTGCAACTCGAATTTCGAGCACTTCCCGATTGGACAGACTGAAATTTTTAGGTTGATGACAATGCATTTAAAAAATCTAAAAACTTTTTTCAAAATTAATTTGTAATCTCTTATGATTAGAGATTAATCATTTTTATTTTTCTCATTTTCACAGACAGGAGATGAGGTTCAAGCGGGCAGCGTGTTGCTCCCCGCCTCCAGAAGAGGGCGCTACTTAGCGAACATCGTGAGACGTCAGGCTGTTGTAAGTACAGTTGGGCCGACGGATCTAGGCGTACGTGAAGTCAGGCTCTGCGCTGCGCAGTAGAAAATTTTGTATGAAAAAGTTGCACTGCGCATCGAAACGGCTAACTTCACGCACGCCGAGATCCGTTGGCCGTACTGTACAAATAAAACTTGTGCTGTGCCCGGCGATTGATTAATTTAATCTTGAAGCGTATAAGCTTCCCTAAGAAACGAGCTATCAACAGAAATGTTTTTATGGTAGTTTCAGAATTTGGAGCTAGATGGCGCTGCATAAAAACTTACTTTGAGTCCAATACTCATCTTTGTCAATTTTCAACAGAAATTGATGAATAAATTATCGATCGCTTGAGTTGAGAATTTAATTGCAGCCTCAGTTACATGGAAAATTCATACGTTTCTTTGCCTAAACGTGCCCAAACGTCACTTTTCAAAAATCGTCAAAACCAATGTCCCTACAATAGTCGAGTGTGAATCGCCCTGCAGATTATTCTCTGACTTTAACTGTTTTTTTTTTGTTACAGGATGGCACAGGAATTAAATTTAACAAAGATGCTGACAGGGTAAATTATTATTGTCATTATTTAAAACTATTGGTTCCTATCCTACCTATCACACCTAAAAAGTAAAACTGAATTAAAGTTACCTAAAGGTATTAATTAGGTAATAGCACAGGTAATAGGTAGGTATACTCTGAATGTGGTCTCATAAAAATTTGGTGACGATATCTGACTAGAGTCACAGAATAGTACTAGAGTGAGGTAAATTGAGAGTACCTACAGCAAATTGCTAAGCGTACAACATTGAACACAGTTTTTGATACCTAATTTTTAATTTGGCCACTTGTATTTTTTTTAAACCTACAGATGAACGCGGAAGCGAAGAAGAAAGTGGACGTCTTATCCGAAGAGCTGTTACCATACATTATAGCCGAGCAGGAACGTCGTACGACGTTGTACAAACGCGTCATGACGGCCATACAGAATGGAGAGAAGGGCGTCACTGTCGCTGAGATCCGGAATAAACCTCCACTCATCATTAGGAAAGGTATACTTACCTAGTCTGTCTCAATATCGTGGCAGGTTACATTAATTGTTTATTGTTTATTTCAGCAAATTTGAAGCGTATTGATTGATAAATTCATGTAGGTAGGTACCTACTTATTTTTCAGAAAAAAGTTTTCATGACCAGGTTTTTAGAGACGTTCTGAAATGTTATTGACTAAGAAATGCCAAGATAGCATAGCAATTAAGCGATAGCGCCATTTGTTGGGGCTTACAATATACAGACAGCGTCATTTATCGTTGGAACTTTTTACCCTTAATTTAGTTTGTAAAGTAGGTACTTACCTAATTATATTGTATCGTACCTACAAACATTCAGTTCGTTGTGTGTCGCAGGTCTCATGTACCGGTGTCCGAGCAACCGCGCGCCGAAGGAACCAGACGGTTCCGGCGTCATTTTATGCGAAGGGAACATAGAGCCGACACCCGTCATGTACGACTCCTGTCTGTCCGCGGAGGACAAGGAGCTCTATGTGGCTGAGAACAAATACTTCTTCTGTAACCGTAAGCAGAGTGTCCACAATCTAATTTATTTATTACTAGTGGCTCTGTGAGCTGTAGACATCGCGAGTCTATCTTTGCATAGCTTAAAACAGAATAAATATTCACAATTCTCTAGTTTTGTGATGAGAAGGTGGTCCCAGGTGCTTCATCAAACCCTACCTAGTAGTTAAAGGGCCTTTTCCACTTCCATTGGTAGAAATCTAAAAGTGAGCAATTTACTTCATTTTGAGGAACTATTCTGCTCATCACGCTGAAGATCCTCATCAGATCTTCGCCAAATTTTTATGAGACTTACTTAAAATTACAACCTTTCAAATAAAAAAAGAACCATTGAAATCGGGGATGTCATGGTGGAGATATCCTTTAGCCCCCTTTTTGACCCTTTTTGGAGGAAGTACCACCCCAATCAACATCCCTGACGGCAATAAAATTCTATACAATTATCTAACCTGCTCACAAAATTTCACGAGAAATGATTGAGAAATGCGACCTGTAGAGGAGAACATACAGACAGGCAGACGTACGACCGACAGACGTCCTACCGACAGACATCCGGCGGACAAGCGAAAGCATTTTTTGCTGCTGCTGTCTGTAGTTGGCTTCGAACTTGTACCTTAACAAACAAAATGAAAAATGACAACATTTTCACAACTTACAGTTACATTACAGCTAAGGGCGCATCTAGTGATTAACTGAAAGCTTATCTTCAGGGCACAAGGTAGAAGGTCCGGACCTACCTCGCAACGGCAGCACTGTGATTGGCTGCGCACCGGCGGAGCGGACTTCGCTCAACTACACATCTGAAAAGTGTGCGCTAGAGGATACCGACGATGTTGTTGTACACTACCGCTACTATCCTGACCGGGTGAGTACCACAACCCGACTGAGTCACATCACTACCTGTGAGAGTCAAAGAGCTTCCTGGACCGTGAATACCACCACCCGTCCGAGTCACATCACTACCTGCTTGAGTCAAAGAACTTCTTCGATCATGAGTACCATCACCCGACTGAGTCGTATCACTACCTGCGCCAGTCGAAGCACCTCTGAGTCGTATCTTTGAACGCTTTGATGTGCGCTTAAAAACTGATAACACACAAAGTGCAAATCTTTGTTCAAACCTTGAACAAATAATCAAAATTCCCTCCCACACATAGCATTCTAAGAGATTTTTAGGATAATTTCTTTGAAATTTTCTTTCAGACATACAAGTTTGTGACGGAGTTGGACCCGGAGCGTGAAGTGTGCGACCATTGGGCGCCGTGTCAGGTCGGATACATCTACAGCCTGCCCGCGCCTGATCAAGCTTTACCTGCAAATGAGCTATGGCGTAAGTGTCAACTATCGCCACATATTAATTGCTTGCGCCATCTCACCTTGTGACAATGTTGATTTCCTGCTACTAATGTCTAATAATAAATTGAATGATAGCCACTAGATCACTTTACTTACTACCCGTATCGCCAACCTACTGCTAGCGCCATCTAGTGACGACTTACTGCCAGTATCACCTAGTGACAACCTACTACTAACGCCATCTAGTGACGTTAGGCCGGCCACAGACGTCCGACTTTTTGTCTGTCTGACTGTCCGATCTGACTGTCTGAAGGCGTTGTTGGTGCCATAATTTGTTTGAACATGCAACACACGTCCGATCCGACAGTCGGAAACAAATGTATGGCAGGGCGGGGACCGCCCGCCAGATTGGACGACCGGACTAGGGCTTGCAAATATTCGAAAATTTTGGTATTCGAATATTCGATTTTTTTTCGGGTAATATTCGAATTATTCGAATATTATTCGAATAATAGACAAAAATCTTTGTTTTTACTAAAATCACATCTTCTTTTATTCTTTCAAGTGTTATTTGCATAAACAAAAGATTGTGTCGCCGTAACGAGACATTGGCGATTATTACACGCACAATCAACCACAAATTCTCAGTAAAATCAGTCAACAATATCTGTACTTAATATTATAAAGAGGTAAAATTTGTTTGTATCTTCGGAGGTAATCTCCGAAACTACTCATCCGATTTCAAAAATGAACTTTCAGGATGAACAAAGGCTATTAAGTTATGTAGGTACCTAGCGGGCAAAGCCAGCCGGAAGCTAGTCTACAATAAAATGACTATGCTGATTTTGTATGAAAGGTTGGTGCCTTTTTTTTTCGCGCAGTCATCAACCAAACAAAAATCACCTGATGCTTGGAAGAATGCAATTGTCACCATTTTGCACAAAAAGGGATACTGCTCGAAACTGAGCAATTACAGGCCCATAAGTCTCTTATCTCAGGTGTACCAGCTATTTGCCAAGGTGGTATGCAATCAGCTCACTCGCCAGTTAGATGAGTACCAGCCCGTCGAGCAAGCCGGCTTCTGTAGTGGTTATTCCACGATCGACCACATCCACACCATGAAGCAGCTGATGAAGAAGAGTTCAGAATATAACCGGCCCCTGTGCATAGCTTTCGCCGATTACGAGAAAGCATTCGACAGCGTCGAGCACTGGGCTGTGTTAACGCTCTCTATCGCTGCCAGATTGACGCACGATACGTGGATGTGGTGCGGGAGTTATACGGCACGGCAACCATGCAAGTTCGCCTTCACGACACTACCAACCCTATTAACATCAAGAGGGGAGTGCGGCAGGAAGACACAATATCACCCAAGCTCTTCACGGCGGCTCTTGAAGACGTTAGGAAGATGCTTGCATGGGATCTTGCGGAATAAACATCAACAGTGCCTTCCTGTCACATCTCAGGTTTGCCGATGACCTCGTATTGTTTGCCCACAACCTGGAATGGAAGATCTCCAACTCATGATCCAACAACTTCTTGATGCCTCTTTAGCCGTTGGCCTTAACATGAATATGTCCAAGACGAAGATTATGGCGAATGCTTCTGGAACCTCGAATTTTACCGTAACGGTGAAACAAGAGACTGGAGGTAGTTGACAAGTATATTTATCTTGGGCATATTCTATCTTTTGGTAAAGAGCATCAGAGTAAGGAGATCTCCAGAAGGATACAACTCGGCTGGGCCGTCAGTCAAAGAAAGTTCCACAATGCCTGAAAACCCGTCTCTTCGACCAATGTGTCTTCCCAACTTTGACTTGACGTGGACGCTTACTAAGGAGACTGTGTTCAAAGTATAAGCTACACAGAGTGCCATGGAGCCGGCCATGCTCGGCATTAAACTCAAAGAACGAATTCACGAATTCGTAACACCAAGATCCGGCGCCGGACTAAAGTCCAGGACGTCAGAGTTAGGGTTACGAATCTTAAATGGAATTGGGCTGGACACTCGGTTAGACGAGGTGATGGCAGGTGGCAATAGCGACAAAACTCTCAAAAGAGTCTTGAGTAACCAATTATGATAAAAAGGTAAAACTGCATCATTAGATTTTAAAATAATAATTCTCCTGGCCAGGAATCAAACATGTAGATTAAAAAAAACTCTTTGTGTAGATTTGCATTTTTCTGACAAAACACCTCCACTGGGTTGCCGGCAAATAAGCAAAAGCACTACGCAATCACGCGCGGCACTCTCGAGTGTTTCCGAATCCCATAAAAGTGGCATTTTATGCACATCAGAGTTCTGAGTTTGGTGTTATTAATTTTAATCGAATATTCGAATATTCGACTTCAGTATTCGAATATTCGAACGAATTTAATATTCGAATTATTCGAATATTCGAATATTCGAATGCAAGCCCTAGACCGGACAGACAAAAAAACCTGTAGTATGTGAGCGGCCTAACATGCTGTAGGTACTTTTTCTCTGATTTGTTTTTATTTTAAGATGTAGACCTAAACAACTCTTTGGCATAATTTTATGAATAAGAAAATTTACTTTTAATGTTTTGTTTACAGGTGACTACGGTAAGAGTTTCATTTTAAACAATGTAGGTTACACCTACAACACAAACCCTGTTTGATCTGTGAGGGGCGTGTGTAGATTTAAATGTGTAGGTAGGTACTTATAAAAATTATTAGTAGGTAGGTAGGTACTTAATCAACTGTCCGCTAGAGGCCGTAATCAATTAAATCTAGGTACACGCTACTATACACGCTAGCGTGTAGCGTAACATTACATTGGCAAAACTCATAGTAGAGGTATCACTATAGGTATACTGTTGGTTCCTTTTTGTCATCATTGTTAGAAAATTGAAGTTAAAAAATACAAAGGTACCTACCTACTCAATGACATTTAAAAATAATATCATTGAAGATACCTACTACGCCGTTTACCTAGAAGCCTAGGGCCTTACTTACGAAAGCCTCTCAAGGCGATTGCACTGTTTAAATAACAGGTTTTGTGAAATTTCCACCTATTAGTCCATTTCAACGATGAGAGGCAGCCATTGTGACGTTTAAATAGCTGTCAAATGTTAACAGGCTCATGACCTAGTTTAAGTCATGTGTCAAATGTTGAGACCAAAGATGGCCGGATTTATTACATTCCAATCAGCTGTGACGTGAAAGTGTGAACTCGACTCTCGACGAAAATGGAAGATTTTGATAACTTTTAACCGGATTTTTCTGGAGGTGATGAGACGCTCATATGCCATTATCAAGACAACAATTATTGCATGTGCTGTGCTGCATAATTTGGCAATTATACTCCATGAAGAATATAATGCAGCATTTCTTTAAAGTGAGGATGAAGAAATAGAAGCCGATGTTGTAATCGACGACGACGTAGCACACATAACAAGAAACATGTACTTACATAGAAAATGATCTTTAATTTTAAGAAGTTTTAACAAGAACAAGAATATTGAATTGTAATGAATAATTATACCTACTACAACATAATCATATTCATTTATAAATACAACTAGCTTCCACCCATACAGTAGCAGTAGGTACCCAGATAAAAAGTAGCCCAATGTCCTATTCCTTGTCATTATCTAAAATTTTAATTTCAGCCAAATCGGTTCTGTGGTTGTCGAGTTATAGAGGAACAAACATACATTCAAACTTCCGCATTTCTAATATTAGTGAGATGAGATAGGGAGACCAGCAGCACCCTCTTGCCGTTGCCCCTTTAGTGATGGTATATGGTGATCTGATGATGATGATGGTGAAAAGTATCCTATACTCTTCGTCAAGAGTTTAGCTATCACATGTAGAAAGAATTTTTCAAATACAACTACCTAGTAGTTCAGATTAGCTCATTCAAACAAACAAACTCTTCCGCTTTACTATATTAGTATAGATAGTGATTGCTGTTATGATACTGTCCTGTATAGTTAGGAAATAACACAAATAACAAAGGCAGAATTTACAATATAGAAAGATCATTTTAATAATCAATAAAAGACCTTAATTTTTATTATAACATCCTCTAATTATATTTAGAACTCTCCTTTTATTTTACAACATTACTCCTACAAGTTTATCTCCTTTGATTCATCATTACATTCATGAGTGACTTCCCTCGCTGTCCTTTTAAGATGTTCTTGGTTTTCACTGAAGCAGTCGGACTTGGATCTGTTAAAAAGAAATTAAATTGAATGCTTATGTGTGCAAAGTGTAGTGTACACTGGATCATATGTAAGAATTTAAGTATAGAAATAGGTACCTTCTTGCATACCAGATGGAATCCACCGTAAGTTTCTGAGGAACCCTCCTCCTTAGATCCTGATCTACAGTAGGTAGGTACTCATTTACCAACATCACTCTTACAAGTTTATCTCCTTTGATTCATTCATGTCATGAGTGACTTCCTTTCTCTCTGTCCTTTTGAGGTGTTTTTGGTTTTCACTGAAGCAGTCGGACTTAAATCTGTTTAAAAGAAATTGAATGCTCATGTATGCAAAGTGTGTACACTGGAATATACGTAAGAATATAAGTACCTATACAAATAGGTACCTTCTTGCATACCACCGTGAGTTTCTGAGGAATCCTTTCCTTCAGGTCCTGATCTACAGTAGGTGGACTGGGCAGGAAAAAAATCCACAGTTACTTTCCTTGCTACTTTATAGGTCTTCTTATTGATTGAACAGACATTTTTTCAAAATTAATCAAACAAAATAACAGAAATAAAAACATAATCCCAAGTTTCGTAAACAAATCAGTTGACTGTTGACTGACAGATTGACACTGACTGACTTGTTTGTCACCACACAGATGCAAAAACGTGGTTTTGCCGGTTGCGTTCGTTCTAAAGTCGGATATAGACGGGGATATTCGTGTAAAATCGTGTCAATCGTTCAAATTTCGTGGATCTGTGGGTTTCTCGGCTGAACAACAGAGATTTTGCCCTTGTAGGTGAAGCCAATTTCATGACTGACTTAAACATGAGAGACCGCTCCACTGCTGTTCCATTGAGAACAGCTTAAGTTGTAGCTTAAACACCTTACATAAGTAAGACCCCTAGAACTCTAATTTTTTTTAAACGAAAAATTGATTGATGCACGAGGCACTAACACTCGGCCAACACAGTTTTTTTTATTAAAAAATGCCAAATGTGATAATTTACTTATGAAGATTGTAAGTATTCATTAATCTGAGTAATTTACCTACTTTTGTAACCTATTGTATTTTTTTGTTACAGTGGAAAGTGAGTTACCTATAAAAAAAAGCAGAACAAAATTAAAAGTTTATACCTACCTATATACTTTTAATTTTGTTCTGCTTGTTCTAAATATAGACAAGAAATCACATTGTAGGTAGGTACTTACCTGCATAATGTTATAATCGATCGAGCGAGCGAAGCGAGCGAAGATCTTAGTGGCAAGTTAGGCGATTTTGCTTTGTATGTTTGTATGTTTGTATGTTTCATTTTTATGTTCTCGCATAACTATCGAACCGCTTATCCAATCTGTATGAAACTTGATAGGTCAATAGGTTGTACTATGGAAATTTGCTGTGGAGCGTATGAGCGTAATCGATGAAGGGGTTGTAAAGATATGGGGTTCCCAAGGGGGTAAATTTTTTTCAAAGTTACCCAAATATATTGAGTGGGGTGTCATATGAAAGTACCTACTCAATTTATACATTCCAAAATGGTCTTTAGTTTTCTTCTAGGTTCTATAGTTTTTGAAATACAGAGAAAAAGAAAAATGATGAAAACCAATTAACGGATGTATGGAGAGAGCTCCCGTTTCATAGAGTTTCGATGTATTCGGAGGTCTGGTTAACAGACAAAGAGTGTGGCATCGTTGTGGTTTGGTTTGCAATGATTTTAGTTGCTTCTTGATATTTTTCCTTGAGATTGATAATAAAAGCCGTGTTGGCCGAGTGGAAGAGTGCTCGATTTTCGATTCATAGGTCGTAAGTTCGAACCCTGGCCGTGCTCATCAATGGATTTTTCGATTAGAAAAATTTAAATGCGCATTAGGACGAGCTCTAAACGGTGAAAGAAAACATCGTGAGGAAACCAGTTAACGTTCTAATAGCGGCGATGGGCTTGCAACCTGTCACGTATGCAAATGCTAACTCCTGCAAGTAGTGGGCTAGGCATGTACCAAAATTATAGAGGGAGACGCAAGGGGAAGGGGGAGACGGAGGGGGAGGGGGAGGGGAGGGGGAGGGGAGGGGGAGGGGGAGGGGAGGGAGGGGGAGGGGGAGAGGGAGGGAAGGGGAGGGGAGGGAGGGAGAGGGGGAGGGAATTGATTTTCTCATACATTTTGTATTGAACTGCTATTTTAATAATTTCTCGAACTAAGAGGCCTTCCCTGAGGCGCGGTACGAAGTTCGCGGGGTCAACTATTGAATATAAATAAACACGACACGACTTAATGTATTGCATGCATGCCTATAATCTTTACCATACTGAGGTAGTGCATTAGATATAATTGTGTGGTAAACACTAGAAGGAGCACTTAACGTAGGTATAGGGGTAGTCAGAAACAAGTCCAAATCTAGGCTATCAACACAACGGTGCGCGAGATCTCAGTTCGGGGCGAACTACTAGTTAATACCTTTTAATTTACAGGGCCAGGCGGTAAGTGTGGTTTTGAAATTAACTGAAAAGATGTTTAGATCTGATAACAGATGGCGCTGTTCCGACATCACTCAAATGTCAAATATCAACAAATCGCACGCACGAACGAGGCCTAAATGCGATTACATAGTAGGTACATGGGTTTAAAGCGTTGCGTTAAACCTCGACGTTGGCGAAAAAATATTCTCTATGTGTACAATACAATTAATTTCACGAGAATTGTTTGAGAGCGATCTGTAGAGGAGAATAGACAGACATCCAACGGTCAAACGAAAGCATTTTTGTCCAAGCTACAACTACCTAGATAATTTTCTAACTCACTAATATCTATTTTCAGACTATGCAAGTAAGTCAATTTACCTAGGTAAACCTCTAGAGTAATTTTTATCCATTTAAGCTAATAAGAATGTGTGTAGGTAAGTAGTAGGACCTATATTTACTAATTATTTATTTTTATTTACTTTGTAGGAGACGGTAAGTTTGGCGTTTTTAGTTGTTATTTTCTTTAAAAATCTTCTCTAGTTTCGATTTTTGTACCCCGATCGCGAGTATGTATGCACACAAACGGCACATGACTCTACTACACTACACCCGTACACGGACCAACTCAACTTGACCAGTTAACTACCTATACAGTTAGGAAATAGAGGAAATAGAGGAAACTTTGTTGGTCTTTGTTATTCTTAGTTTACCTATATTTAAGATTTATTGTACCTAGGTACTGTTTGTTTCCCTAACAAAATAAAATAAAACAAGCAATTTATTCAAAAATAAAAAAACCCGGCTGAACTGAAAAGTTGGAAACAGCATTATCTTATCAATCACAAAACAAAATTAAATTACAATTTTATTATTATGTAGGTATCTAGGGTTCGATGCCGTGCGCATTTTCCTAAACGTTGTTGTCACAGTTGACACACAGATGGCTCTGTGAGTACCTACCTAAATTAAATGAGTAGGTAAGTTATTTCTTAAATATGAGATATCTCCTAAATGGCTGAACCAATTTCGATGCAGTTTGTTCTAAACGTTGCCTGTGACTAAATAGAAAGTTTTAGTATGCGTTTTGGTTAGCAATTCTATTTAGGGCGAAAAATAGATTTTCAAAAATTTTGAGACTCGATTTAGTCTTCGAAGATGTCATGTTAGATTTTTTTAAAAATTATATTTGATATCAGTCTACCAACCTCTTGATTTTGACATGGATTTTGATATGATAGCGTGATTTTCATTTTGAAAATTCACACATTGTTGCATTTTCTAGCCGCACTATTTGATTTATCGAAATAAAAAGTATCCTAGAGCACAATCGAGATGGAGACGATTCTAACGATACCTCATTCATCAAAATCCATCCAGCCGTTTAGGAGCAACGTAGTAATAAAGAATATTACTTAGGTACATACACACATACATAGAAACGCGCGATCTACATAACCCGGGTGACTTGACAGTCAGCCGTGTAATAAAAAAAAATAAAACAGTGCGATCGGCAGTTTTTAAAAACCCTAAAGGCCCAATAGATCTATCTATAGGGCTGGTGCGGTTGACACGACAGGAAGCCTCTGATTCAAATTTCAAGCGAAATAAGTAACTAGTAAGTACCTACCTAACCTAGGTAATGAATAAATTAAAATAATTAATTTAAATTATTTTAAAGTAGGTACCTATTAAATTACTTACCTACCTACCTACCTATCTACTTGCCTACTAATTTATGCATTTAATAAAAATGATTTTTTTTTAGAAATCGTACCACGTGAGTATTTTTAGTTGTTTACATTAATAACAATAACCCCGTTAGATCGTTAAAACTATTTTGTGATTACTTGCAAACAGCGAGCATTAAAATAATGGTAGATATTGATAAAGTACCTACCTAGTTATAGATTTTTTACTAAAAACTTTGTAAATATTACAGCTATTCCCGGTAAATATTACTTAATTATACTTATAAGTACTTACAATACCTACCTACTTATTTGCCTAAAATACCTACTGACTAAGCGATCGTTATGGTTGCACTTTATTTAATGGCGCGTTTACACGCTCGCGTGCAAACAGACATTCAACGAGCACGTTATCTTTTGTCGCGTTCATTCTCCTTGAGATGAGAAGGACAGAGTTACTTCGTGCTCGCTCTGATTATTATCTGTCTCGTTGAATGTCGGTTTGCTCGGAAGCGTGTGAACGCGGTTATGGTTGGCCAGCAAAGCAAAGCAATAATCTATACTTATAATAATAACCAATAAAATAAAAAATATTTTTTGTAGGTATGTTTGTCCTCTATGGGTTCCTAAACCATTGATCAGATTGTGATGAAACTTTGGTAGGGTTTTACTGAACTGAGAACGCGTAGGTACCTAAGTGTTTCTTGAACAAATAAATCTGAAAAAATGGGGCAGTAGGTACCTACTAATATTTATTCAAAGAGTCAAAGTAGTAAGTACCTACACTATGTTATCTTCTTGAATAAATAAATTTGATTTTGACTTTGAAACTCTGTGGCATGGCAATACGGAGTTCGCCGGGAATTTGAAATAAAAAATACCAAAGTTTATCAACCCTATAATTAATTTTGCCTTGGGTCATTCATCGACTTTCGATCAAAAGGTCGCGGGTTCGACCCCCTGTCATGCATTAATGGATTTTTCGTTTCATTCAAACAACGCCTATTGACACTCTGCTTGCACAGAGGATACACCGGATGAGTATGCGAAGGTCGGAGAACCTTACCTAGCTTTGAAACGGTCCATGGTTCCCGATGGGTACTACTTCCATGGTGTTGGGCGCAGCGTAAAAAACAATCGGGTAAGTCTTGTTGTCTCTATGCCCGGTTCAGACGCGCGCGTGCGACATTCAACGAGACAGAGATATGAATAGAGCGAGCACGAAGTAGCTCTGCGCTCCCTTTTAAAGGAGACCGAACGCGACAGAAGATTTGCACGAAAGCGCGCGTGCGTGCGTGTGATCCCGGCATTATGGTGCGTTTACACGCTCGCGAGTCGCGTGCAAACAGACATTCAACGAGCACGTTATTATGGCACCCTGGTTGTAGGTATATCTGTCTCGTTGAATGTCTTTTGTGTTGTGTCGTTTTGTTTTTTTTTTAATATAATTTTCTCTTTTTCATTTTATAAATTCATTTGCAGAGCCGAATAAGTGTTAATGATACCATCGTAGTAAGTATAATTTATTATCTATGTACTACGTACCGAATACCTAGGTACGCAAATATGCTCTGAAAATATGTAGTTTTGTATTTAAACATACTTACCTCCATGTTTTCCTTCACCTATAGGTATTATACCTATACCTATAGGTATTTAACCTTAGATCATTTAGATCGGTCTAAGTTTTTAACTTAGGCAGGTATTTTCATTTAACAGACTTCAAAAATTTTTTTTGAAAGGGTGCTTTCCGATTGGTGCCATAAAAATTTGATAAAGATCTGTCGAGGATCCTCGGAGTTATGGACATAAGTGCACCTCGATGGTGCAGAAAATTGCTCAGCTTTAACAATAGGTTTTACAATAGGTAGGTAACATTAAAGTAGGTAGGTAGTTTTTTTATTTTTATTTTTCATTTTCAGTATCGGAGTATAGGCCATGTTAGTACGAGCAGCCATAGGTACTTGATCAAAGTATGGACCGATAGAAAAGTTTGCATTCTGCGAGCTAATTATAAGCTTAGTTTGAAAAGTAATTTCTCTACAAATGTACTTACCTACTTGTTTCTTGCAGGCTCCAAAGTTGGTAAGTTAAGTATAAGTACCTACCTACTATCAGCTGATTAGTAATTACCTACTTAGGTAAAAGATAAGCAACAATCTAGGAGTCTATAGGTATACAGTACCTATGCACAATGGATCTAGGCATTTTGATGCGCAGCTTTATATACAAAATTTTCTACTGCGCAGCGAAACAGCTAACTTCACGAATGCCTAGATCTATTGTGCGTATGCGTACTGTAGATAGTAAGTAGGTAGGTACCTAGGTATATAACTTAGTTTGAGGGATGTTGAAGCCGGGTGGGGTAAAGAGCATAGCTCGCAGGCCCCTTCGTAACCCGCGTAGAAAGAAGACCCGTTTTTGTCCGGGATTCACGTCTAAATGTGGGTTTAGTTAGACGTTCGCGTGCAAACAGACATTCAACGGGCCATTTATCTTCTGTCGCGTTCGGTCTCCTTGAATGAGAGCGACTGTCTGTCTAAGATAATCGAGAATGATTCTAGACAGACAGTCGCTCTCTCACAGAGCAATGTTTGCACGCGAGCGTGTAAACGCCGCATTAAGGCTAAGTTCAGATGAACGCGCGGCGACGCGCATTGCTGCGCGGTTCAGCTGTTCAGATGGCGGCGGCTTGGTGCATGGCGGTCCGCGCGGGAACGCGCGGTGACGCGCGGTCATCTGAACTTAGCCTTAATGCAGCGTTTACACGCTCGCCTATTAATTTGTTACAATCTCAAGCCACGCGCCGAGCATCTGAACTTAGTCTAAATCCTATGCATAGGTATGGGTTTTTTTACATTTGTTTACCTTTTTTACAGCGCAACATAAAAATAAAATTCACTTTGTCGGGCAAATGGGTGACAGTTAAGATTGCATTCAATCCTTTGTTGAAGCAAGACTACGCGAACTACTACATTAGATTCGAGCATCTTAAAGTGCCGAAAAACTATACTTATAAAGATAACATCCTGACTTTACGTAAGTTTTGGCGAATCCATCTAAATATTAGCACCATCCTAAGAGCGATGCCACACAGGCGCTGCGTCCTATTATTTTTGAAGTCGGCGCGTGTTGACAGAACACTGTCATGAGCTGCGACGACGTAACGGATCGGCAACGCCCGTGTGGCAACGCTCTTAGCACCATCCTAACCTAATCCTAACTAAGCCCGTGTGGCATTGCTCTAATCTAAAGTACCTACATTTCTTTCAACGGATCTTGGCATTCGTGAAGTTAGCCGTTTCGATGAGCAGTGCAACTTTTTCATACAAAATTTTCTACTGCGCAGCGAAAAGCATAACTTCACGAATGCCTAGATCCATTGTGACAACTGTACCTAGGTTTTTGCGTGAAAGAGTAATCAATTCATCCATCCATCCACACAAAATTTCACATCTAATGGCGCGTTTACACGCTCGCGTGCAAACAGACATTCAACGAGCACATTATCTTATGTCGCGTTCGGTCTTCTTGAGATGAGAGTGACAGAGCTACTTCGTGCTCGCTTTGATCATATTATCAGTCTCGTTGAATGTCTGTTTGCTCGGAAGCGTCTGATCGCGGTATAAAGCTGCTATTCACGCTGGCGCAGGCTTGCCGAGTGAACGCCAGTGCCAACGTGTGGGCAACACCATTTGCCTTGACTTGCCATCGCTTGCTTAGCTGGCCAAGTGAAGACAAGCTCCAAAATTCATTGGTTTGTGATTGTATAGACTTGCCAAGCGTCTGGACGGTAGCACTCGCCTTGCATCGAGTCGCCTTCGCTCGTGCTTGCTTAGCCTGGCTGGCTGCATACGAGCCACAAAACGCCGCTACCGATCTATTTTTTCTGTAGTTTTCATATATTTTGTAAAGACCCGCACACGTGTAGCCGGTGCGGCCACTCGTTAGATACAGCTACAAAATTATAATGAAAAGTCGCTGTCGTTGGCGCTTTGTGGCTGCGGTTGGTGGCCCGTTTGCGCCGAGCTTAAGGCTCGCCCAGCATGTAGGTATAGGTTGTATAGAATAGTAGGAAGATTGAATCGTTTCTGCATCAGACCCAGCAGTAACCCAGCTGAAATCAATCAAAGTGGACCAGCTGCCCGGTCAGCCGATGAACAAGACCATCATAGCCCTGAGCTGCCGCCGCTGCTCGCTGCTCGGTGTCATGTTGCGTGCTGATGACGGGGCAGTCGCTAATCTAGACACATCCAAATACGAGATGAAGACATACACTGACCGGTGAGTGAACATACACTTCTCACAATGGATAGAGGCTTTCGTGAAGATAGCCGTTTCGCTGCGCAAATTTTGTATGAAAAAGTTTCACTGCGCATCGAAACGGCTAACTTCACGAATGCCAAGATCTGTTGGAATTGGAAGAAGTAGGTAACAGTGGGCAGTGAGATGTTAATGGACAGTGAGCAATGTCAATGTGCAACTAGCTTCAAATCGAACTCGACGTTCTCTCAACTCGATCGAAGTTCTCTTTATGATTTTTCATGAAATGAAGGATACCTACTGACCGGTGAGTGTATTACGATAATTGCCACGATCTATCGTTTTCGGTGTTGGGAGCAGTGCCCCGATCGCCACTATGCACGAGTTTACTATTCTATCCGTGACTATAGTAAAGTATGAACAATTGTATGGACTGAACTTATTTAGTCAAGTTACCGCTAGAGGCGCTGCACTGAATTCCATACAATTGAGATACTTTACTATAAGTAGTCACTTTTCTTCGGAAAGTTGACGTTTTCCCAGCGAAGAAACGACGTCTCTTTGCTGTGGATAGTAAAGACAAGTAAGTAAATAATTTTTATAATCCTACTATGTGTGTGAATGTTTGTTGCCACGTATCTCCATAACTACTAAACCGATTTTGATGAAATTTGGAATGTAGATAGATAATGACCGGGAATAGGACATAGGCTACTTTTTATCCCGAAAAATTGCACGGTTCCCGTGGGATAAACAAAATAGTAGTCCACGCGGGCGAAGCCGCGGGCGTCAGCTAGTAATGGAATATTTTTATTATTTTCAGCGATGGAGCAGAGTAAGTCCACCTTCGATTTATTTTTAAGAATACAGATTAGGTAGGTACCTACCTACTGCCGAGGCCCACAAGTACGGCATTGCCGGACGATCGTGAGTATGCGGGCCGAGCAAACAGCTAGGTTAGGTACCACCTAGGGCTTGCATTCGAATATTCGAATATTCGAATAATTCGAATATTAAATTCGTTCGAATATTCGAATACTGAAGTCGAATATTCGAATATTCGATTAAAATTAATAACACCAAACTCAGAACTCTGATGTGCATAAAATGCCACTTTTATAGGATTCGGAAACACTCGAGAGTGCCGCGCGTGATTGCGTAGTGCTTTCGCTTATTTGCCGGCAACCCAGTGGAGGTGTTTTGTCACAAAAATGCAAATCTACACAAAGAGTTTTTTTAATCTACATGTTTGATTCCTGGCCAGGAGAATTTTAAAATTTAACGATGCAGTTTTACCTTTTTATCATAATTGGTTAGGTACCCAAGACTCTTTTGAGTGTTTTGTCGCTATTGCCACCTGCCATCACCTCGTCTAACTGAGTGTCCAGCCCAATTCCATTTAAGATTCGTAACCCTAACTCTGACGTCCTGGACTTTAGTCCGGCGCCGGATCTCGGTGTTACGAATTCGTTCTTTGAGTTTAATGCCGAGCATGGCCCGCTCCATGGCACTCTGTGTAGCTTATACTTTGAACACAGTCTCCTTAGTAAGCGTCCACGTCAAGTCAAAGTTGGGAAGACACATTGGTTAAAGAGACGTGTTTTCAGGCACTGTGGAACTTTCTTCGACTGAAGCACATCTGCCAGTTTTCCGAACGCGGCCCAGCCGAGTTGTATCCTTCTGGAGATCTCCTTACTCTGACGCTCTTTACCAAAAGATGGAATATGCCCAAGATAAAGATACTTGTCAACTACCTCCAGTCTCTCGTTTCACCGTTACGGTAAAATTCGAGGTTCCAGAAGCATTCGTCATAATCTTCGTCTTGGACATATTCATGTTAAGGCCAACGGCTAAAGAGGCATCAAGAAGTTGTTGGATCATGAGTTGGAGATCTTCCATTCCAGGTTGTGGGCAAACAATACGAGGTCATCGGCAAACTTGAGATGTGACAGGAAGGCACTGTTGATGTTTATTCCGCAAGATCCCATGCAAGCATCTTCCTAACGTCTTCAAGAACCGCCGTGAAGAGCTTGGGTGGTATTCTGTCTTCCTGCCGCACTCCCCTCTTGATGTTAATAGGGTTGGTAGTGTCTTGAAGGCGAACTTGCATGGTTGCCGTGCCGTATAGCTCCCGCACCACATCCACACATCGTGCGTCAATCTGGCAGCGATAGAGAGCGTTTAACACAGCCCAGTGCATGACGCTGTCGAATGCTTTCTCGTAATCGGCGAAAGCTATGCACAGGGGCCGGTTATATTCTGAACTCTTCTCCATCAGCTGCTTCATGGTGTGGATGTGGTCGATCGTGGAATAACCACTACGGAAGCCGGCTTGCTCGACGAGCTGGTACTCATCTAACTGGCGAGTAAGCTGATTGCATACCACCTTGGCAAATAGCTTGTACACCTGAGATAAGAGACTTATGGGCCTGTAATTGTTCAGTTTCGAGCAGTATCCCTTTTTGTGCAAAATGGTGACAATTGCATTCTTCCAAGCATCAGGTGATTTTTGTTTGGTTGATGACTGCGCGAAAAAAAAGGTACCAACCTTTCATACAAAATCATCATAGTCATTTTATTGTAGACTAGCTTCCGGCTGGCTTTGCCCGCTAGGCACCTACATAACTTAATAGCCTTTGTTCATCCTTAAAGTTCATTTTTGAAATCGGATGAGTAGTTTCGGAGATTACCTCCTACAAACAAACAAATTTTACCTCTTTATAATATTAAGTACAGATATTGTTGACTGATTTTACTGAGAATTTGTGGTTGATTGTGCGTGTAATAATCGCCAATGTCTCGTTACGGCGACACAATCTTTTGTTTATGCAAATAACACTTGAAAGAATAAAAAAAATAAAAAAAAAAAAAAAAAACATACAGTCGACTTGAGAACCTCCTCCTTTTTGGAAGTCGGTTAAAAAGAAGATGTGATTTTAGTAAAAACAAAGATTTTTGTCTATTATTCGAATAATATTCGAATAATTCGAATATTACCCGAAAAAAAATCGAATATTCGAATATCAAAATTTTCGAATATTTGCAAGCCCTAGTACCACCTAAGTTAGCCAAGTGTAGCGTGTGATGCCGGGCGAATTTTTGTTGAGGTATTAATTAGGGCTTGCATTCGAATATTCGAATATTCGAATAATTCGAATATTAAATTCGTTCGAATATTCGAATACTGAAGTCGAATATTCGATATTCGATTAAAATTAATAACACCAAACTCAGAACTCTGATGTGCATAAAATGCCACTTTTATAGGATTCGGAAACACTAGAGAGTGCCGCGCGTGATTGCGTAGTGCTTTCGCGTATTTTCCGGCAACCCAGTGGAGGTGCTTTGTCAGGAAAATGCAAATCTACATAAAAAGTTTTTTTTAATCTACATGTTTGATTCCTGGCCAGGAGAATTGTTATTTTAAAATCTAATGAAGCAGTTTACCTTTTTATCAAAATTGGTTACCCAAGACTCTTTTGAGTGTTTTGTCGCTATTGCCACCTGCCATCACCTCGTCTAACCGAGTGTCCAGCCCAATTCCATTTAAGATTCGTAACCCTAACTCTGACGTCCTGGACTTTAGTCCGGCGCCGGATCTCGGTGTTACGAATTCGTTCTTGGAGTTTAATGCCGAGCATGACCCGCTCCATGGCTCTCTGTGTAGCTTATACTTTGAACACAGTCTCCTTAGTAAGCGTCCACGTCAAGTCAAAGTTGGGAAGACACATTGGTTAAAGAGACGGGTTTTCAGGCACTGTGGAACTTTCTTCGACTGAAGCACATCTGCCAGTTTTCCGAACGCGGCCCAGCCGAGTTGTATTCTTCTGGAGATCTCCTTACTCTGATGCTCTTTACCAAAAGATAGAATATGCCCAAGATAAAGATACTTGTCAACTACCTCCAGTCTCTCGTTTCACCGTTACGGTAAAATTCGAGGTTCCAGAAGCATTCGCCGTAATCTTCGTCTTGGACATATTTATGTTAAGGCCAACGGCTAAAGAGACATCAAAAAGTTGTTGGATCATGAGTTGGAGATCTTCCAGGTTGTGGGAAAACAATACGAGGTCATCGGCAAACTTGAGATGTGACAGGAAGGCTGATGTGCGGAATGTTTATTCCGCAAGATCCCATGCAAGCATCTTCATAACGTCTTCAAGAGCCGCCGTGAAGAGCTTGGGTGATATTGTGTCTTCCTGCCGCACTCCCCTCTTGATGTTAATAGGGTTGGTAGTGTCGTGAAGGCGAACTTGCATGGTTGCCGTGCCGTATAACTCCCGCAGCACATCCACGTATCGTGCGTCAATCTGGCAGCGATAGAGAGCGTTAAACAAAGCCCAGTGCTCGACGCTGTCGAATGCTTTCTCGTAATCGGCGAAAGCTAAGCACAGGGGCCGGTTATATTCTGAACTCTTCTCCATCAGCTGCTTCATGGTGTGGATGTGGTCGATCGTGGAATAACCACTACGGAAGCCGGCTTGCTCGACGGGCTGGTACTCATCTAACTGGCGAGTGAGCTGATTGCATACCACCTTGGCAAATAGCTTGTACACCTGAGATAAGAGACTTATGGGCCTGTAATTGCTCAGTTTCGTTTGTAGTGCTCAGTCTCCCTTTTTGTGCAAAATGGTGACAATTGCATTTTTCCAAGCATCAGGTGATTTTTGTTTGGTTGATGACTGCGCGAAAAAAGAAGGCACCAACCTTTCATACAAAATCAGAATAGTCATTTTATTGTAGACTAGTTTCCGGTCGGCTTTGCCCGCTAGGTACCTACCTACATAACTTAATAGCCTTTGTTCATCCCGAAAGTTCATTTTTGAAATCGGATGAGTAGTTTCGGAGATAACCTCCTACATACAAACAAATTTTACCTCTTTATAATATTAATTACAGATATTGTTGACTGATTTTACTGAGAATTTGTGGTTGATTGTGAGTGTAATAATCGCGAATGTCTCGTTACGGCGACACAATCTTTTGTTTATGCAAATAACACTTGAAAGAATAAAAGAAGACGTGATTTTAGTAAAAACAAAGATTTTTGTCTATTATTCGAATAATATTCGAATAATTCGAATATTACCCGAAAAAAATCGAATATTCGAATATTAAAATTTTCGAATATTTGCAAGCCCTAGTATTAATCCTCTTTTTTTCTTTTGACGACTTTGACGAGACTCACATTGTTCGACTGGCTCCCCATTGGAGCTTGATTAGATTTAAGCGGATGGATCACCGAAAATAAAGCTAGGCCCCATACCGTGTTTGTTAACCTGGTTCTTCACGGTGTTGACGGTAAGACGTTTCAAAGTGGTCATAACGGTCCTACTGAATAAATGATATTTGATTTTGATTTGATTTTTTGTTGGTCGCGAAAGAACAGGAGTAGAATCACCTAGCTCTTAAGACGTTTCAACGTGATCATAGCAGTCCTACTGAATTAATGATATTTGAATTTTCAATTTTCGAGACAGAACCGAGGCGCTCATCACATAATCCCTATGAGTCCCTATTAATCTATATTTCCAGACAGCGCTACATCGAGCTGGATCTCGCTGCGCCGCGAGCTGACGAATTCGGAGACTATTTCGCAATTATACAGAACGAGGATGGCGCTGAAGAGAAGCTGAAGCTGCTTAGTTTACACTGTGAGCCGTCTACTGTCTGTCCTCTGCTTTCTGCTTCCTGCCGTCTACCGTTTGCTTTCTGTTCTGTTTATAATGTCATTAAAAAAGTAGGGTACCTTACCTACGCTACACAATAAAACAAAAAAATACAATCGATTGAAAAACTATAAGTAACACTTTGAGTGTAAACTACTTAATTGTGGCGGTTTTTATTTTTAATGTTTTAATCTTTTTGTTTCAGCTCCGGGTAAGTTCGATAATTACTACTTGCCGAAATATTTTTTTCCTTTTGTCTCCAGATACTTAACTACATTTTTCAATTGTATTTACAGAAACAGGTATGTATTTAATGTTTTGACTTCAATTTTAGGAAACCTTTTAGATTACTAGTACCTACCTACCTACCTACCATTGTATTGAAATGTTTTAACTTGGCATTATTACAGGCAACAGTATGTATTAAAATTATTATTTTACACGCATTTTTGACGCAATGAACCACAGAAACAAAACAGTTACTTATTGTTTTTTATTTATTTTATTTTATTTATTTATTTCATAAATTGTGTTACTTGCAGGTGCTGGTAAGTATTTTCAGTAAGATATTTTTAAATTCATCCCTAAAATTTACCAAAGCTGTGTATTGTATACCTCCTCCTACTTAAATGGTCCATACTTTACTATACATAGTCACGGATAGAATAGTAAACTCGTGATACGCCCACTGTGGACAATCACTTTACTATTAGTCACCACTGATAGAATACTAGGGAAACTCGTAGTCGTGATACGCCTCTGCTTAGTTCAGTCAAGTTACCGCAGAGGCGCTGAACTGAATTCTATACCTACAATTGAAATAGGTACTTTACTATAGTCACGGATAGAATAGTAGGTAAACTCTTGGGTACACCCCACGGTAAAGCCAGAAGGCGGGCTCGAATTCCGTCTGGGTGCAATTTTTGCGAATATTTTAAAAATTCTCTCAGATCTTGAGGATAATACTTACAATCTTTTGAGGATATCTAAGGAGTAGGTACCTACCTATAACTACTTATTCAAACGAATGTCTAAATACAGATTTGATACATGCCCACATGTTCTTCAGTATTAATTTAATGTTCTCGTGGCGTAGCTTGCTTAGACGTTCTTGATAGATAGGTAGTTGAATTTAAGCTACGTTCTGAGCGGTCACTTTGGGACCGCAAATGGCATTAACATAGCGATTTCGTACTTCTGAGGGTACGTTAAATTGTCGGCCCGGCTTTTAAGTCGTTAAGCCATGAAGGAGGCCTTTAGGGGGCTAAAAACTCCGTCACCAGAGATAGCTAATAGCTCATATAAACCTACTTTTCGTGTCTCCTAGATATACAAGTGCAAAGACTAGAAACCGCAATAGACTTGGGCGAGCATTTCGACGGCACCGTGTCGTACGACTGCATTGAGTGTGAGCTGACAGATGTGATGTGCAACGGCGAGTCCGCGCTGAAGGACGGACGGGTGACCGTCACTCAGGCGAAGAAAGAAGTCAGCTTCAACTTCCCAAAGTAAGAACCTACCCTGCAGTGCGATTGAGACTTCCGAAAATGCATCCGATTCGACGATATTCTTCGGAATGTTGACGTTTTTTCCAATACATTACGAGAAGAATCGCATCTGCTGGAGGCCGATTCTACTAACAAACTTTTTATCAACCAAAGCCAAACGTCAACTATACCTAACCTTAGATTTTGTTTCTACTAATGACCAATAAGGTTAGGTTACTCTGTGCCTCGAGCACCAGTATGCACGAGTTTACTATTCTATCCGTGACTATAGTAAAGTATGGACAATTGTATGGTCTGAACTTAGTCGATCGAGCGAGCGAAGCGAGCGAAGATCTTAGTGGCAAGTTAGGCGATTTTGCTTTGTATGTTTGTATGTTTGTATGTTTGTATGTTTCATTTTTATGTTCTCGCATAACTATCGAACCGCTAATCCAATCTGTATGAAACTTGATAGGTCAATAGGTAGTGCTATGGAAATTTGCTGTGGAGCGTATGAGCGTAATCGATGAAGGGGTTGTAAAGATATGGGGTTCCCAAGGGGGTAAATTTTTTTCAAAGTTACCCAAATATATTGAGTGGGGTGTCATACGAAAGGGCTTATTTTGTACATTCCAAAATGGTTTTTATTTTTAATCTAGGATGTATAGTTTTTGAAATACGACCAAAGAACAAAAACTACGAAACCAGAGCTGCAAGAGCTCCCGTTTCATAGAGTTTCGATGTCTTCGTAGCTCATTGACTGGTCGGTCTTAAAAAGAGAGTGGCATCGTTGCGGTTTGGTTTGCAATGATTTTAGATGCTACTTGATTTATTTTCATGATAAAAAAATTTTTGATAAAGAATGAAAATAATTGCGGTAAAAAAAGTTAAATAAACAAATATATTGAGTGGGGTGTCAAATGAAAGGTCTTATTTTGTACATTCCAAAATAGTTATTATTTTCATTCTAGGACGTATACTTTAGAAATACGACGAGAATTCATAAATATGAAATAAGTAAATGAAAAATTAGACACGACATTATTGTATTGCATGCATGCTAGTATTTTTTACCATGAAGAGCTAGCGCAATAGGCATACTCGGCAGTAGTAGCACTTGAAATTATAGGGGTAGTCAGAAGAAAGTCCAAATGTAAGCCATCTACGGTGCGCGAGATCTCAGTTCGGGGCGAACTACTAGTTTAGCCAAGTTACCGCTAGAGGCACTGCACCTGAATTCCATACAATTGAGATACTTTACTATAGTCACGGATAGAATAGTAAACTCGTGCATACTGGCGATCGAGGCACAGTGCCTCGATCGCAGTTTACTGTTGCGGTGACGTTTTCGAACAAATCACTGTAATTTCGGAGAACGAAACAAAACGCAGCGGTAATGATCGGCCTCGCGATTGCTAAGCACAGAACATTACCTACTCACGAGTTTCTAAGGCCGCCGCCACTGTTTGGCATTCACGTTTTTTAGGTCAAATTGAGGAAGTTTTTAGCTTAAACACATATTTACCCTTTCAGCTTCCAAGATGAATACGTGTGTGTTTACATCGGCATCTTCAAACAAGGCGACGAGACCATGCAGAAAGATCTCGCGATTATCGAAAGTGAGTTTGCGTTCAATTCAGGATTCAGGAGTTTTATTAGTAAAAATAATAAAACTGTGAAATAGGTAGGTAGGTACCTACGTGAAAAATTCTGAGACTACACTTCTGAGATATTCTACACAGCGTATTTTACGCGACTCATTTTACGTCGTGTTAAACTTATACAAACAAATTCTCATGGCGTGGCCTCATCAAGCGTATTAGGTAGGTAGGTACCTACCTATACCTATAGGTATACATCGTTACGCCCCGAGCATAGTGTTTTTTTTTATTTTAACACTTACCTATTTTTTTTCTTATTTCAGATGCTTGTGAGATATTTATATTATTTTTACGTCTAAAATACAATATTTTAATGGGGTGAATAATATTGTAATCAATATCAATAGTATTCTTGGATTAAAAAAATCGTATCTTCCTACATATACCTACCTAGTAAAGAAAACCACTCAATTTTTGCAAAGACTTTTTAATAAAATTTTAAAAATTATTTTTAGCCAAAGGTGAGTTTTTTCTATTTTTATTTTAGTTCTGCTTTTGAAGCAACAATGTGTAGGTATACCAGGGACGTATATAAGGGGGGGGGTTTAGGGGGTCCGGACCCCCCCCCCGTAGCCCATTAAGTTCGGAGGAAACCTAGTCAATTTTTGTATTTTGGAACCCTTGGACCCCCCCCTTAACAAAGATCTTTGGTATATTGGAACCTTTGGACCCCCCCCCTTAACAAAGCTATAGCTACGCCCCTGGTGTATACAATTATTGTCCATACTTTACTATAGTCACGGATAGAATAGTAAACTCGCGATTCACCCACAGATGCGAGCTTGACGTCCCCCCCTGCTGTCGTCCCCGCCCCGGCGGAGGGGGAACAGTTCGTAAAGCAGATACCATTCCAGTGTGAAGGCGACTGCAGCATCGACAAGGTATTATTTACTTACAAACTTACGTTTGTAGTTGATAATGATAATACAAAAAAATGACAAATGAGAAAGACCTCCGAAGAACACAGCAGAAACGGGAATTTTTGCACACCATCAAGCCAAGAAAAGTTAGTTATTAAGACATTTCATTAGACACGAGAGATATGACTTCAACTGATTATGATGGGAAAAGTCACCAGCAAGAGGCATGTTGGTCAGAGGAAGAAATCTTGGTTGCGGAACCATCAGAGAGTGGACGGGGATAGCGAGCGCTGCCGAACTATTTTGCCTCGCTAAAGATCGGGAACAATATGCCATAGGTATTGACTGCCAACCTACGCTAGTCGGAGAGGCACTATTAGAAATAGAAGAATTTAAATATAGGTACTTAACACGTTATTGTGTTTACTATTACCTACTAACTAATTTAATCTAAAATGCTTTAATACACAGTTGACAATAAACGGACAGAAGCTGGACGAATCCACAGAGGAGGAAAAGTCCAGACGAACATTATTCTGCGCTGTATGCTTGAGGCCACGAGCGCCGCGATACGAGGTAAGAAACAAAACGAATTAAATAAATATTAGTTACTATAGTCACTGTTAGAATAGTAAACTCGCGATAGACTTTCTGATGCCATCAGCTACTGTAGCTCTAGCACGACACGAGTATGCACTGAGTCTACTATTCTATCCGTGACTATAGTAAAGTCTCTCAATTGTATGGACTGAACTTAGTTTAGTCAAGTTACCGCTAGAGCGCTCACTGAATTCCATACAATTGAGATACTTTACTATAGTCACGGATAGAATAGTAAACTTGTGCATAGGTACCTACTGGCGATCGAGGCACCAGACCGAGGTACTTGATATAGGTAGGTATGAGGTAGGTACCTTGTTTTTCTTTTGACAACTTTGACGAGCCTCACTTTGTTCGACTGGCTCCTCACTGAAGTTTGATTTAGATTTAAGCGGATAGTCACCGAAAAGAAAGCTAGGCCCCATACCGTGTTTGTTACCCTGATTCTTCACGGTGTTGGTCGCGAAAGAACAGGAGTAGAGTCACCTAGCTTTTAAGACAATTCAAAGTGATCCTAGTGGTCCTACTGAATAAATGATATTTGTGTTTTTTCATCAGATAAAGGACATGGTTCTCACCATAATATTCCCGTTCTTCTCGCTGATGTACGCTGGGATCTTCATGGCTACCTTCAGCACTCCTAAGGGACCCATCTCCAAGAGAGTTCTGGAGATTGAGTGAGTATATATCTGTCTGTGTGACTGTACATTCCTTGATCGAGTAGTTCCCATCTCGTACTAAAAAATCTTGTAAGATGGTAGGTACCTACGACTTAGGAAACTTAAAAATATTATTATTAGGTAGGTACCTACCCACTTAGATGCTTTTAATTAGGTACCTACTCTACTATTAAAAATTTATTGCAGTTGCGGCCGGTAAGTGTTTTCTGTAGATTCTTTGAAATTCATCCCTAAAATTGACCAGCGCCTTTATCACGAGTTTACTATAGGTTCTACTATCCTTACGTGACTATAATAGTAAAGTATTTGAATTGGTGAGGTACCGCTAGAGGCGCTGCATTGCATTCCATAGTATTACCTATCACAGAATAAATTACTCATTATGCTCACTGCGAAAAAAATTATATAAATAGCTTCTCAAGCTGCGAAACAAAGTGCAATTCAGGTCGCAACATAACGACAATTTCACGTGCCCTCCGAAGCACAGAAGCGTTCAGCTGTTGCCACCTAGCGGTCACCAAATTGTGACCGCTCAGATAGTTGCCTAACTTCAACGATTTATCCAGAACGTCTAAGCAAGCTACGCCACAATCGCTTAAGTAAAATATGTTCGTTTTTCTTTTATAGCACTACGCCTCCTAAGCAACCAGGTAAAAAAAAATACTTAGGTAGGTACTAAACAAATTTTGATGAGATTTAGGTAAGCGCTTGTTTCACGATCTCAAAGTAAGTGAAAAAGCTAAAGAGTAAAGACCAAAAAAAACGACAGCCTGAGTGACGTTTCTAAAGTTAAGTAGGTACCTACCTACCTACCTACCTACTATCTAGTAAAAATATGAAGTGTTGACACCAGCCAAAGGAGTCATACTCGCGTTGCTGACCCTTTAAAAGAGGACTGCGCCGACAACCAAGGGCGTAGCTATAACTTTGTTATGGGGGGGGGGGGGGTCCAAGGGTTCTAAAATACAAAGATTGACTAGGTTTCCCCCGAAATCAAAGGGTTTCAACTGCTCAAGGGATCCTTAGGGGGAGGTCCGGACCCCCTAAACCCCTCCTTACCTATATCCGCCCATGCCGGCAACACAATGGACAAGACTGGTCCATCAGTTGTCACCGCAGAGCTCTGGCAAACTTACTCGCTTAACCTTTCCGTTTTAAAACTTTCACATCCAAGACCAACCCGTCCCTGACGAGCATGGAACTGGCGAGGCTGAAACAGAAAGTCCAGATTATGGTCAAGATAATCCAAACGAACCAGCTACTCCAGAGGCAGAACAAACAGACCAAAAGGAGACGAAAGAACCAGAACCAAAAGGAAAAACTTCGGGTAAGTAAACGTAAATTAAGGAGATAGGTATTATAGTGTCGTGCAAACTTTATGACGGCTGATATGCGCGGCAGTTTTGATTTTGCGCCAATTATGGCAACAACTGGAAAGTATAGGTCTACCCTTTCGAACAAAAATATAATTTTCCAAATCGGTCCAGCCGTCTTTGAGTACCTACATACATAAAAAAGGAGATTCCGACGATTTGAGAAACTCCTCCTTTCTTTGAAGTCGGTTAGGTAATAATAGAAAAAAGGTGCAAATAGATGGCGTATTAGTACGGTTTGAGTTGGGTTTGAGTAAAAAAGCAAATCATGCTAAGTTTAATTTAAATACATTCAGTAGTTTCGACGTGATGCGCGGCCAAGATAAACATAGACCTCGCGAGTCTGTCTAATAAATGTTATCTAGTTTTGTGATGTGGCCTTATCACTATGAGCGATCTCTTACACCCCAAGTTGCAAATGATCTAAATATAATAACTAACGTTTAACTTCAGGTGAAACTTCAAAATCCGTACACCTTGGTGTGCTATCGCATCTTGATGCGATAGCACCTTTACATGGAACAAAGCAACCAAGTGACACAACTAAACCCAATTCTGGTGATGTAAGTACTTCTGCTCACGACTCAAGTTCCGTTGGTCCAAGTACTCAAGACTCAAGTTCCGTTGGTCCAAGTGCCCAAGACTCAAGTTCCGTTGGTCCAAGTGCCCAAGACTCAAGTTCTCTTGATCCAGCTCAATCCAGTTCTGGAGAACCCGTAATGAGTAGGGTCAGGGAGGCTAGGTTGGCTCGGATTTTTTCAGAGGGCTCTAAAATGTAGAAGAACTCAAAGGATTAACTTGAAATTTGCACATGTTGTTGCTAAACTATCCTAGTTTAATATGGCATCATTATATTTTCATTAAATACTGCTAAAACAAAATTACAAACCAAAAATCAAAAAGTGAGAATTGAGCAACTGTGTACCACCAGGTGTACAGAGTGGCTCAGTGATTCAGTAGTGGTAATTAGTATTAATAAATTAAAAAAAGTTAATTATTTATTTTCCATTTTTTAATAGAAATAAAGAAGAATTATTCTAGTCTCAAAATGTTGTTCATATCAACCTAAAATCATTTTTACTGAAATCAACCTCATCCCCTCTTTTATTCTTTCAGCAGGAGTATTTCTTATTTTTCTCGTCGTGGTAGTCGGTGGCCGTGGCATTCTATTGATGAAAAAATAAAAGTAGAATTATAAAGTGCTAAAATAATTTATTTTAGGTCTTTACGCTGCACCAATACACAGTGACTCATGAGTCACTGTGTACTTTTTAAAATTGAGTCACTGTTCACAACTACGCCGTTTTGAAAATATTCAATGACGACAATCGAATCAGCTAACAAACACATCAAAGAACTACACAAATAAGACTTCTACAATATCTACTATACGGCAAACATAATGGTCACCACAAATTACGATAAACTAAGGTATGACAAACAAAATAAACTTACCTTAAAAGTAATTTTGTAGGCGCGGAAACTAAGAAATGCGATGACACCTCGGTACTGCGCTCGATCTGCCGCCTGATTGGTTTGAACACATTTGGGGTACACACGCTTCAATTGTGCAATAGAGATAGCCATCTAAAGTACGCCGTTCTAGTCGAAACACGTGTGAGCCACTGTTGTCTCCTGAGTCACCGTACCCTCCCTGACCCTACTGAAGCACATTCTACTAATAATTAAACGAATGCAACTTGAATATTGTTTTATTGACCTTTATGGAAAACCAGCGGGTTTAAAAAGGCCGTTATATCAGAAGAGGCTAGTTTTTAGGGTTCCGTACCTTAAAAGGTAAAAAAAGGAACCCTTATAAGATCACTTTCTTGTCCGTCTGTCTGTCCGTGTGTCACCATCGATTATCTCAGGAACGGGTGGAGCTAGCAAGTTGAAATTCATACCATATACTGAGGTCCATAGTCCCTATTGTGAGTATAAAAATCAAGGTCCTGAGTCAACACTATAAAAAGATATAGGCAAATTTAGGTTTTCGTGAAAACTTGTGAGTACCAAAACTTACCTTAATTATCAACTTTTTTTATTTTTCGGAATTTTTCCTTTACTTGTGCTGGAAGACCTTGCTTGTAACCAAAATTGACGATTCTAGGTCAACCGGAAGTACCTACCCTAGAGGTTTTGGGTCGAAACCCTAAATGGTAGTTCCCGTTGACCTATAATAATGAAATTTGGCAAAAAGCAAGGTCTTATAGCACAAATAAAGGAAAAATTCCAAAAAGTTAAAAAAGTTGAAAATTAAAGAGTGTTCCCATACATACATAGTTGACGCCCATTAAAATTGTCCTCCGAGTTGTATGGGCGCTCATACAATTAAGCGGACTAGCTTAATTGGCACCATGGCTAGGTACGGAACCCTCGGCATACGAGTTCGACTCGCACTTGACCGGTTTTTATTCAATCCAGGATAACTAGGCAGGCTAGCAAGTTAGCAAAAATGAATGAATTAAAGTGCATTTGTTTTTGAAATCACTTTATTCATTACCAACACGCAATTTTTTTGATAATCTTGATAATCATTACCTACCTATTTATTAAATAATCAATGACTATGAACATTTTGTATCCGATCAATCGTTTAACAGAATTCGTTTGAACATCTCCAAGTAAAGTTCTGGGCCCTTACTCCCAAAAACGAAAACGATATATCGTGCCAATTACCTATCGTAGTTCAGCTTATGTTGGACGAATGTTCCGAATTAGGCTTCCACTAACTTAGGCTGAACTACGATAATTGGCACGATAAGTATATCGTTTTTGGGAGTAGGCCTACTGATTAGTTACTTCCAACGTTACTCAGCATGTAAAATTAACTACAAATAAAAGTAGGAACACTTGATAATCATTAGATTAACAGCCTAATACAGAAACGCTACTTGGTTTAAGTGGAACTTATCATTTACATTAACTGTCATTTTTGTATACGATTCTGAAGAGTAAGAACATCTCAAATAGATAAGTACGTCTTAAATATTCAACGTTTCAGCATTCCGGCATAACTTTAAAAATACTATCACTATTATCCTTGCATTTCAACGATCTCAAATGCTGCTTCAAATGCTCCGGCCTCTTAAAACCATTCCCGCATCTCGTGCAACTGTACGGCCTCTCCTGAGAATGTACATCCATATGCCCCTTAAGATTACGAGCTGATGTAAAAGTTTTGTTACATTTCTCGCATCGATAACACCTTTCCGCGTTATGAGAGCGCAAATGCGACGTTAACGCAACCTCCTGATTAAAAGACAGATGACATTTATCACAAGGAAACGGTTTAACCTCAGTATGCAGTCTCCGGATATGCTGCTTCAAGCTACTTTTAAAACCGAACATTAAACCGCAGGTGTTACACTGAAACGGTCGTTCGCCTGTGTGACAGCGCATATGGGACTTAAGATTGCCTTTAGTATAGAAAGCTTTCCCGCACACATGACATGCAAACTTCTTAACGCCTTCGTGCATCATCATGTGAGTTTTAAAACTTGTTGCAAGTGTAAATGCCTTACCGCAGACCTCACAAGCATATTTCTTCTCGGTGCTGTGGATTTTCATATGTGCTGACAGATCAGCTCTAGTTCTGAAATCCCGGCTACAACGGCATACGAACGGTCGAGCCTTCGAATGTTTCAACATATGGCTTTTATGCTTACCGATGTGACTGAATGTCATGCTGCAGATTTTACAAGTTAGATCTTCGATAACATAACAATCTTTAATATGCTCTATCAAATTTTTAGACATGAAGAATGCCTTGTCGCATTTTCTACAAGAAAATGGTTTGTCTTTCTTTTTTGGGAATAGGTCTTCGGTATTAATAGTATCATTCGGTAGATTTTCTTCTTCGTTTGTAGCTTCTATGTTGTCTGTATCGTATTCATCCATTTCGTCGATTATCTCAGTTTTAACGTGAATATTCTCTTGTTTCATGCTTTCTACTTCCACAACCTCTATCTTAATATTAATAGGACACTCGGTGACACATATATAGTTATTTCTATGTCGGTCCTCGGAATTGACTGTGGGATGTTGGTCGGGGTTAGCTACTGTTACGGACAAGTTTTCAACGACTCGTAGGTCTAAGAGCTTGCATGGTTCTGTAGCCTGCGATTTCTGTAACAAATAGTGAAATTTTAGTACCGACTTGTTTACATGAGTAAACAAAACAAGGAGGGGTTTTTTGTTTTTTTTCTATATTTATTAGGGACTTTCGAGTCTTACATTAAAACTATGTCAGTCCCATAGGAAAATCTAAACATAAACCTGTTCAACTTTAAAGCCCGTCACAGACTTAGCTATAATATATATTAATATACCCTACTTTTATACCGTATATATTATAGCTGAGTGTGTGGTCACGCGAAAATTAGTATAGAAAATATATAGTAATATGCCTAGCTATAAATATATTAATATATATTATAGCTAAGTCTGTGACGGGCTTAAACATCTTTCATAAGGGAGTGTACACATTGCGTTTTCTGCAGCGCGTTTTTGAGCTGCGCGTTCGCAACGCGTTTGTATCGATACAAACGCGCTACAAAAAACGCAATGTGTACACTCCCTAAGACCCAAAATCTATTAAACAAGGGGGGGTGTGTGTATAGAAGTTTACTATTCTATCCTCTTATGATTAATTCCTGATTTGATTACTGAAACGCTACTTAATTTTTTTTGTTTTTGTTTATAAGGAATCTTGCGTCGCACTGCGACGATGTTAGTTCCATCGTATCCCCTTGTGATCCTTCTCTACTTATCTAACCAGCTCGAATATGGCTCTATAGAGCTTTACTTATCTTTTAGAGGATTATGAAATCTCTCGAAGAAAAAACCTACTGCAATAGCGCGTTCCTCGACATATCACAAGCCTTTGACCGCGTATGGCACGCAGGTCTGCTTTATAAGATTAAATCAACCCTAACAAACAATATATACCATATATTGAAATCATTTATCCAACACAGACACTTCCTTGTACAAACTGGAGAAGAACTGTCAACCCTCCGCCCTATAAACGCAGGAGTCCCCCAGGGCAGTGTGCTGGGCCCCATACTATATCTCCTCTTCACCGCGGACCTACCAACCGACCCCACCATCACTACGGGTACATTCGCCGACGATACCGCTATCATGGTGTCCCACAGTGACCCCCAGGAGGCTTCTGCTCTACTTCAAAAAGGACTAGATGACATATCTTTCTGGCTTAAAAAGTGGAGAATAAAAGCCAACGAAACAAAATCTGTAAACGTAACATTCACACTCAAAAGGGGAATCTGTCCACCTGTTAAACTAAATAACTCAGAAATTCCCCAGGCGGAACATGTTAGATACTTGGGACTACACTTGGATAAACGCCTTACCTGGCAAAAGCACATATTCACAAAAAGGAAACAGCTTGGACTACAAACCAGAAAACTCTACTGGCTCATCGGAAGAAAATCACAACTCTCTCTTGAGAACAAAATCCTTTTATACAAGGCAATACTCAAACCAATTTGGACATATGGGATCCAATTATGGGGAACAGCATCCCACTCAAACATTGAAATACTGCAAAGATTCCAAAACAAAACACTGCGTACAATAACCAACGCTCCTTGGTTTGTACCAAATGACCTACTACATAGAGACCTAAGAATACCTACAATCAAAGAGGAAATAATCAGATATACCATAGCATACAAAGAGCGTATAAAAAACCATCCAAACATCCTGGCACAGAGCCTAATGGACGAAGACCAAAACAAGCGACGCCTCAAACGCAGAATACCTCAAGACTCTACTAAACAGAATCCTCTGTAAAATACTACAGGGTGTGACACTGGTCACACACCTAGCAAGCCAACCCAAACACCGACACACATACAGCTGAATGTCCCATTGCAGGAGACAGATTGCAGTAACAGAGAGAACAAAAAAAAAAAAAAAAAAAAAAATCTTTTAGAGGCATTCTTACTCTTCAGAATCGTACACAAAAATTACAGTTAATGTCAATGAAAAGCACCATTTAAACTTTTTTTTCTCCCTTTTTTGATTTATGATTTGTATTTCTGTTATAGCGGCCTTTTTAGCCCCGCTGTTCTTGTGTTAGATGTGAATAGACCAGTAAAAATAAAACTTACACTATCATAATTATCGAGCCAATCCTTTAACAACTGCTCGGAGCGGAGAGCTACTTCGGAGAACCTTTTGCATTTCTGCAGATGTGAGTGGCATATGAAGCAGACCTTCTTTGGCATCCCGTCTTCTGAACTAACCTGGAAGCAGATGAGACAGTCTTAAAATAGAATATAGCTTTATTGTACACCATAAATGAAACAAAAGAAAAATAGATACCGATTTATTCAAAGACACCTGGGCCAAATTGAAAAAATGAAGGCTAATTATTATTATATTGGAATAAGAGGCTTCTAAAATGCACATGGCTGCTAAATCTGATGCAGTCTTTTGCAGGGGCCACACTACGGGGATATGGTTAGTTATTTGCCTTTATTTCATTTAAAGTAAGTAAAGCAAATTATTAAGTCTTGATAAATTGTATTTTTTTTATAAATGGGATAGTTCTGCATACTAAAATTATAATCTAGAGTAGGTAGGTACCTTTAAAGATGTAAAATAAAATAAGTGTTCTATAATATTATATACTGTGAATGTAATATGTTACCTACCTTGGAATTCGTAAGTTTTTCGTATATTTCTTGAAGCTCCGTATCAAGGCTGAGCATCTTCACGTCTTTCATAACACAAGATCTGCAAACGGAATCGCTAGACATCGTCTAACTTGGTGCTCCTATTTTTTACTTTTCTTCGACGGAGTTTCGAATCACAAGATTGGTATTTTTTCAAGTCACCCAGTAATATACAAGATGCGTAAACTACAAATGAAATTTACTTCCCATTTTTCATTCGTAATTCAACACAACACCCTAGTTTCATTCTATTGATTAGAACAGTGGTCGTCACACTTTTCTGGCCAAGGGCCGCATAGGACAATGTGAGGTATCACTGCGGGCCGCACATTCTTGAATTTATTTATTTGACGATTTTTCGAAATTCCTTTACTTCTGGGATAAAATCTTAGTAGGTAACGAACTAACGAACTTGAAACTTAGCATAATTTTGCGGTGCTCAAAGACTCGCAGCTTGTTGGTTCCTATTCTATGGTCTGAAATAACTCGCTTTGCTCGCAATATACCTACTCATGTGAGCGAATAGAGCTCCAGACCAAGCGAGCGAAGCGAGCCGAATATTTGCAAGTCAAATGCAATAGGTGACACTTTATTTTTTTTACGGTTATCAAAGAAAAAACTCGCTGCTTATCGGTTCTTATTCTGTGGTTAGACTACTCACTTTACTCGCAATATATACCTTACTCATGAAGTTAAATGCGAGCGAAGCGAGCCGAAATTTTTAAGACAAATGCAACATGAGACACTTGATTTTGTTTGCGGTGATTAAAGAAAAAACTCGCTGCTTATAGGTTCTTATACTTTACTAACTTTTCTCGCAAAATACCTCACTCATCAAGTTTTAGGCGAGCGAAGCGAGCCGAATTTTTTAAGACAAATGCAATATTGTGACACTTTATTTGTTTGCGGTGATCAAAGAACAAACTCGCTGCATATCGGTTCTTATTTTGTGTTAGACTTTTCTCACTTTACTCGCAAAATCTTACTCACGAAGTTAAATGGGAGCGAAGCGAGCCGAATTTTTAAAGACAAATGTAACATTTGTGTCACTTGATTTTGTTTGCGGTGATAAAAGAAAAATATCGCTGCTTATAGGTTCTTATACTTTACTAACTTTTCTCGCAAAATATCTTACTCATGAAGTTATATGCGAGCGAAGCGAGCCGAATTTTTTAAGACAAATGCAACATGTGACATTTGATTTTGTTTCCGGTGATCAAAGAAAAAACTCGCTGCTTATAGGTTCTTATACTTTACTAACTTTTCTCGCAAAATATCTTACTCATGAAGTTATATGCGAGCGAAGCGAGCCGAATTTTTTAAGACAAATGCAATATTGTGACACTAGATTTTGTTTGCGATGATCAAAGAACAAACTCGCTGCTTATCGATTCTTCTTTTGTGGTTAGACTTTACTCCCTTTATTCGCAATATATACCTTACTCATGAAGTTAAATGCGAGCGAAGTGAGCCGAATTTTTAAAGACAAATGTAACATTTGTGTCACTTGATTTTGTTTCCGGTGATCAATGAAAAAACTCGCTGCTTATAGGTTCTTATACTTTACTAACTTTTCTCGCAAAATATCTTACTCATGAAGTTATATGCGAGCGAAGCGAGCCGAATTTTTTAAAACAAATGCAATATTGTGACACTAGATTTTGTTTGCGATGATCAAAGAACAAACTCGCTGCTTATCGATTCTTCTTTTGTGGTTAGACTTTACTCCCTTTATTCGCAATATATACCTTACTTATGAAGTTAAATGCGAGCGAAGTGAGCCGAATTTTTTAAGCTAATGCAACATGTGACACTTGTTTTTGTTTGCGGTGCTCATAGAAACGCTCGCTGCTTGTCGGTTCCTATTTTGTGGTCACACATAAATTACTTTGCTTTCCTACTCAACTCATGAAACTAAAATACGAGCAAAGCGAGCTCCAAACCAAGGAAACAAAGCAAGCTAAGTCAATTACAATTATTATTGTAGCAACGTAGGTAGCATCATTCATCATCATCATTTCCTTGCCCTTTTCCCACTAGGTTGGGTCAGCACAACATGTTCTACTGTATCGTGGTAGGATTATTATCTACTGAAATTGTTTGCTTGGTCGCGGGCCAATATCGTCCGCGGGCCGCACCAATATCGCTCGCGGGCCGCATGCGGCCCGCGGGCCGCACTTTGACGACCACTGGATTAGAAAATATAAATAAACGTTTGTTTTCACGCGATGATCAAATTAATTTTTCATTTTTCTTCTTCGAGTTGAAGCAAGCTAAGCAATCAATCAAATCAATCCATTCCATTCACAGATAATACAAATCATCAACAAACAATTTAGGCTTCGGAAAATACCGGTTTTAGTACATCTCTGCTGTACAAAACTGTTTTGATGTTAGACAGAGCAACCTATAGACAGACTGCTCATTTGGTTGGAACATTGCAATCGGGCCAAGATCGGGCTCCAACTTTCGGCCCTTGGAACAGGGACGTATATAAGGGGGGGGTTTAGGGGGTCCGGACCCCCCCCTTAGCCCATTAAGTTCGGAGGAAACCTAGTCAATTTTTGTATTTTGGAACCCTTGGACCCCCCCCTTAACAAAGATCTTTGGTATATTGGAACCTTTGGACCCCCCCCTTAACAAAGCTATAGCTACGTCCCTGCCTTGGAACAATAATTAATTAATACACAAGTTTCGAGGTGGGGCCCGACTGGCAACTTTTTAAATAGTGGGAATCAGGCCAAAAACAAAATAACTGAAAAATTAAAATAGGTAGGTACCTAATGTTTTATTGAGTAGGTAGGTACCTATGTAAAAAAGTCGAGCTTTCATAGCGTATCTATATACCTGTAGCTATTGATAAAGACATTTTTATTTGGCCAGGGGCTCGATTCCGGTACCGAACTTTTTATCAACCTCAACCAAAACCTCAACTAAAGCGACTGTTTCCATGACTACTAATAACAAACGACTAAAGCTGGAAACAAACTATCGGACGCGGCTTACGGACGCGGCAGACAGCCGCGACTGATAAGTGTGCACACTGTCCGAACACCCAGCGGGCCAGATTGTCTTCGGACGTCTGAAGGTCCAAGGACGCGTCCGCGACTTTCGTCAGATAATGTGCACAGTTCTATGTTCGTTCTATATCCAGATACCTATCCAGTCGCGGCTGTCAGCCGCGTCCGTCAGCCGCGTCCGATAATTTGTTCCCAGCTTTAAGCTGGAAACAAACTATCGGACGCGGCAGACAGCCGCGACTGACAATGGCCCTGAGCAATTTATAATAATCGCTGCCCAATGATCTTTCTTTATTTTTCTTACTATTTTTTTCTTAGGTCATTGAAAGGGTCATTGATTTATTACAAAATAAAAACACAATTATGACAATTTTATTATATTGATAGGTAGTTCATTCATCAGCTTCATCTTATCCTACTGCTTGGCTTGCAAAACTCTCTCTGCCTCTCTTGCTCCGGTCTCCATTGCGCCGTGCACCGTAGAGAAGTGTGTCGGGTTGGTGGCTTCTCCAGCGAAAAGTACGCGCGGAGTCCCCGCCGTGTCTAACAGCGGTGCGGCGAGAAACGAGCGTGCGTTCGGGAATGTGGGCGTTTGTAGGTTGTCGTACGAGTAGGAGCCGAGGGTGAACGGGTTGCTGAACCATGTAGACCTGGGAATAACGTGGTTATTTTATTACGTGGCACACACAGCTCATTTCGTGCCGCGTACATAACTAAGCATTTTTATGACCATTTACGCTCAGCGTAACGACGTATGTTGCGCCTTGTGAGGCCGCGCAAGAGAATTTGTATGTAGCGGGATACGTAAGCATAACGCGACGTAATGCCGGTAACATGTATTAGTGATATTGGGCACAAATGTGGTTATGTGGCCAGTAGGGAATAAGGATGGTCGATTGCTCGTATCATTTCATCTCTATCGGCCAAAAAATCACATTTGTGACCAACATCATCACCACTGTATGGTGCTGGCATAAGATGAGTCGCGCAAGATAGGTACGCCGTGTGTGTCCGCGCAATAGGATTTACATACTTAAGCACCTATTTATTTGTTTTTGAAAGTATATTGAAATAACTCTAAGACTTACCTGATCATCTCCAAGGGCTCAGGGATGGTGGTATTTACCATAAACTTCCTGATTAACGCCATTATCTTTGGTTTGACCTCTTCTTCTGGCAGTGTTTCAACCTGCAAGCACATTGAAGATCTAACTATTTATGTCTGTATAGTACAATATATGTTTAGAGGCCTGAGTTCTGACTGCTCATCGTGATCTTGAATCGATCAAAAAGCATTGTTAGCAGGAAATTTCCTTGAAAAATACCTTTTACGTATCTAGGTATGTATCTGCAAGCTGGTTGTCTAACTTGTCTCAAACCTCAAATTGGTCTCAAACTGTCAAAACGACCGCGTAGGTATCTTTTGTCACGATCAGTCTCGTTGAGATGAGGGTGACAGAGCTACTTGCATGGTCACTGAACTGTCATATTTGACAGTTTGAGACCGATTTTGGTCACTATCAAAGATAGACATTCAGCTGGCCCATGGCCCATACTAACCAACTTAGCTCTGTCTCCGTTAAGCCACAGCGTAACGCAAGTCTTGCAAGACATCGGCACAGACACCCCTTCACTTTGCGTCAACCATCTATCTCCTTCTGGCACCTTCTTCACATCTTCTGTCTTCCAAATGAATAGACAAGATTCTTTTTCACACCAGCGAGAGGGGAAACGAAATGTGACCTTACCGACTACGCCAAAGGATATAAAATCAATTGCGCGTGTTTTGTTTTGTGGTAGCGGTGGGTCGAATAACGTTGAGTGTCTGTGGAGGAAGAATGAATGAACATTTTATTTTACACCAAGAAAAGTAGAATTAAAAAATCTACTATGCTAAGGTTTACCTTTCCTTGAGCACTCCAAGAGACACGGTAACAATCACGGTCTGCGCCTTGTACACTGTCCCATCCTAAAATAAGAGTTGTAAGTACATTTCTATGTCAGTGTGTACATACATTACTTGGTTGGTCTGTACATTTATATGTGAGTGTGTACATTTCTGACAATTAGCTGGGTGAACATTAGATAGTGTACCTATTTACTAAATTAGTGTAAATATTACATTACACTGAGGTCGGTGCAAGCCAAAAATTATGGAATAAAATAATAAAACCAAATAATAATGCCTAATGTGCCTAAAAACCTCCTAAAAATTCTTTATCTAGGAATTCATCCAAAGGGTATCCTTGGATGAAGTAAGAAAGAAATAAGTTTGACATGTTTAAGAATTGAAAAGTTTTGGTAATAGGTGTTAATAAATAGTGGAATATCACCAGCTTTACATTAAGCTTACCTTAGTGGTGACCTCGACAAGCCCAGTGTGGTTCTGGGGCCATTTGATCTGCGTCACCTCCGAGTTCAGCTTCACCGTCAACGAGGGCAGGCCAGGGCCGCCATTGTATGTGTTCTGGAATAAAAATAAACTATTAACACCTTGCTTGCCACCGACTCATATACTAGGTAGGTACTTGACCAGTGATGCGACCCCCTTCTTCGAAGATCACCACAAAGGCATGTCCACAGAATTATATCGAGATAGAAGCAAAGAGTGTATGTACACCGCGTGCCGAAAAGAAGGGCTGAGGACTTCTTTGCTCGCCGTGCAGTTCATTCGGAATTCATTCCATTGATTGCGGCTTTAATTTGTCGCGCCAGACTTGACGAGCATTGAAAACCAGCAATGTAATCCAAACTGTCAACTGCGTTCGGCAAAGTGCCTACGCAAAATGTGACACGGTCGGTTTCCATACAAACCAACGAACTTTTTGCTTCTATCTCGATTATAGTTTTGTGGGCATGACAGTGAACGCATATAGTATTGATGTAAGTAAATAAATAAACAAATATTGGTGGACACTGGACATTTCGCTTATTAATTATGTTACGTTCATTATGATGATGATGAGCATAGGTAACATATTAACAGAATAACAAGTACAACTCGCTGGGATAATTATCACAACTAACCGATTTTTTCACAAAGAGGAGCGTAGCACTAAAATAACGAGCAGAACTCACCATCAGTATCTCAAACAGGGTCTTGTACCCGTGTCTGTGCCAACTCATCTCCTGATTCCCGCCCAAATCCTCAAAATCAGAGGCGGTGGTGACGTCGTTCCAACTATTCGTTGCTTCGTAGTTGTCGAAAATCTGGTCCATGAACTGTAGGAAGTTCTCCATGAAGTCTGTGTCGTTTAGTAGTTGCGGATGCTTTGTTTTGATGTAGTCATTTAATCTGTAAAAACATTTTCATGTTGTTTTTCTTCACCGTTTAGAGTCGTGCTTAAAAAATCTAAAATTATATTCCTATTGATGTATGGCCAGGAGTAGAACCTCCGATTTTCAGATGCATACTTGCATACCCACCCACTACAGAATTTAGAATATTTGTGAAGTGGTCAATTTTTTTGGATAGGTAGGTACTTAGGTACACAATGACTACCAAAGTACACACTAACCTAATAATGTGTACCTGTACTGACTCCTAACGTACACACCTCATCCTATAGCTATAGGTACTACTTAATTATATAAAGCGAAAGAGTTAGTTTGTTTGAACACGCTAATCTCGGGAACTAGAAGTCGGATTTGAAAAATTCTTCCTGCATTTGATAGTTTGATTCATGGGGAAGGTTATAGGCTGTTCATCATCATTATCATCACCATATACCATCACTGCGAGGGCAACGCCGCGAGGGCTAGTAATGTGTACACTGCTCTAATGATGAAGGTACACACTGACCTCCTAGTGACGAAGTGTCCGAGAGCCTCCGGCTTCTCTGGTGGTTCCTCGAGTGCTCCCAAAGCATATGAGATCAGCTCGACAATCAACGCAGAATCTACCTCGCTACCATCAGAACGGAACACCTAAACATAAACAAAAATATAAGGATGCACAATACGCAATTCGTAGGCCAAAGAGCGAGATAGAGCGATAATTCTAGATAGGTTTCCTACAAATTGGATAGTGTAATCACTACTTAATGTTTTCTTTGTATACGGTTGTTGAGATGGAGTAGGCTATCCAGTTTAAAATAAAAAAAATACCTTAGTATCCCGTCCCTGTGGCAATATGGTAATGTTGTTCTGCACAGCGAGCTCGTACGAGCGACTGTTCTCTGTCCCATGAATCCTGAAGAATAGTTTCATTTCAATTAGATATAGGTACCTACCTACTTATAGTCATACATTATAATAAATAACACACGGGAATTACTCAAGTAATAAACTCATAATGCAATTAGGTAGGTACCTACCTACCGGAAATGATTCGGTTAGAGACAGCGAGATAGTAAGTTCGTATGAGCAAGTGGCCAACTCTGGTGACGGAGTTTTTAGGCCACCTAAAGGCCTCCGTCATGGCTTAACGACTTAAAAGCTGGAACCGATAATTTAACGTGCCCTCCGAAGCACGGAAGTGCTCAGCTCGTAATGCCACTTGCGATAACCCATCCAAATAGTGACGCGCACAACGCTGCTTAACTTCAACAATCAATCAAGAACGTCTACGCAAGCTACACCACGAGCACTTAGTGCTTAGCGTAGCGAGATAGTGAGACAACGCCATCAAACTAGATGTAACTATAACTACAAGTCAAATGGATCTAGGCATTCGTGAAGTTAGGCTTTTAGCTACACAGTAGAAAATTTTGTATGAAAAAGTTGCACTGGTTGAATGCCAAGATCCGTTGGAATAAGTTTAGGTAGGTACTTTATAGACTTATTGTGTCTGCTTACCACTCAGCGCCGAGTTCAACGGTATCATCTCCGAAAGGCACAGTATGCACCCTCCCTCCAACCCGTCCACTGGCCTCGAGCGCCAACACACGGCGGCCGGCGCGCGTCAGTGACGTCGCCGCGGTAGTGCCTGAAGCGCCCAGACCTACCACTATCACGTCATACTCAGGTGGTGGTGTTGGGGATCTAAGGACAATAATAATGTAACTATTAGGTAGGTACCTAATGGAAACATAATAACCAAAGACAAGCAAAAAATACTAGGAAGATAATTGAAACAAAGTGAAAGAAACATAAAAAGCATAATTTTACCACCCCTCACTATTCTGACAAACTTTTTAGAGCCAAATCATAAGACAAACATACCTACCGTTAAAATCCATTGAGCTGTTTAGGCTGCAGAGCAGCACCAAGAAACACACATAAACTTGAGGAACTTGAAACCCTCGGTTAAAAAAGGCGACACGCCGTTATAGGTCAAGGGCGTAGCTATCGCTTTGTTAAGGGGGGGGGGGGGGGGGGGTCCAAGGGTTCCAAAATAGAAAAAAAATTGACTAGGTTTCCTCCGAACTTAATGGGCTAAGGGGGGTCCGGACCCCCTAAACCCCCCCTTATATACGTCCATGGGTAGGTATAATAAACAACAAAACTGTGAATTTCAATTAGGTAATTCTATAACCCACTCGGCATCGGCAGCACGCTAGCTAGCAGTCTATAGGTGGTGAAAATTTAAAAGACCGGTAATTTCCGAAAATAGTTGATTGTTTATTGTTTACTAGCTTAAAAAAAAATGAGCAAAAAAGTGGAAAGTCCGCGAAATTCAAATCTTGCGTTTTTCGCAATGTGCGGAACTGCATGGTTGAATAAATTGTATCTTGATCAAAATAAAATTCGCGCCAATTACAGTTGGGCCGATGGATCTCGGCGATCGTGAAGTTAGGCTTTTCGCTGCGCAGTAGAACATTTTGTATGAAAAAGTTGCACTGCGCATCGAAACGGCTAACTTCACGTAGGTACGCCGAGATCCGTTGGCCGTACTGTAACATTATTACCTACCTATGTATTTCCATATAAATCATCAATCAATACCTTTCTTTAACTTAGATTGCCACATAATCAGATAGAAAGTCGAGGTTTGGCCGACAGAAGGCCAACGGCTCCAAAATAACTTACTTACATAATGTTTTTATCATTTGTTTACATAATGTACCTATCTAAATGATTCAATGCGAAAAGGTCAAAGATATGTTATTACATTTTTAGCAAAATAATAATATTTATTTAAAGGCGGATATTATTATGAATTTCATGAATTATGTTCCCGTAGCAACAAAGCATTCCTTGCGCCTCGTTGTATCAATGCTATAGATAATACCTACCTACCTACTTGAATTATTTTCCCCTAAAGTACTAAGATCAACGGAATAGTAAAAGTAGCTAGGTACCTACTAACACATGTGGGCGGATTTTTTTAAATTTGTACCATTCTGAAAATGTTGTAAAAATTTTTTTTCTTCAAATATCTATTTCTGGGTATAATGATCTTATAGCAAGATATGTAAAGTTTCATGAAAACCCAAAAGTCATGTAATTTACTGAAGAAAACTTGATTTATTGGTATTTTAATACTGATACTGTGGTCAAAATTGTCCAATGAGTAACGAAATTGTTTTCTGGATAAATGAAAAAATAAAAGACGTATAATCGTAAAAAGCCTTTTATTTGAATCCAATTTAAAATCACAATAGAATAATCAGTGCATATTCTTTGAATATTAACTAGAAATATTAAATATTTCAACTTTTATGTCAGGTGACTAACTTTTGGTCAAATTTGTCTCAGTCTTTTTAGTGTTTCTTAGAATTTAGAACCCGTACAAAATCAAGTAAATTACACATAATACTATTTAATATTATCTCACCAAGGAACACAAAAGTTTGTTAAAAAACAGTGGGCTTAATATCTAAAATACGATTTCAAAAAACTTTTTCGAGAGGACAGTTAGTCAGTGGACCGTCGATGTTAGTCAGAGGACAAGTAAGGCTTGTGTTTACAATGGCAAGATATTCTGACTTTTACAACTATAGAGTGAGCGTTTTATTAATAAAATACGTCTATTTTGCATAGTGCTTTGAACTACCTCTCAACCGTGAAGTCACTGATGATGCCCGGGACTGCCCCACGGTACCACATTTATTTAACAATTATGACACATTTTTACTTAAATCTAAGATATATTCTATCTTATTTATGAGATCCGGTAACTTTTATAACAAAAACTTGAAAAAAAAAAACTTAAATACCACTTAATCGGTACTTATTAGATAATAGAATAGAATAGAAAAGAGTTTTATTTTCGCCACTATACGGTACATGCACACAAATTAAAAATGTTATAGTAGGTACAGTGACAAGAAAATAAGGCTACCCCTCTGCATTTGATCCAGCAGGTACATTTAGGTACATACATTGCAAGTTAAATAAAAGCTTTTAATTTTAAAAACACAGTCAACTTGAGAACCTCCTCCTTTTTTAAGTCGGTTAAAAATACAAAAATTCCGCAATATGCACTTGACTTTACAGGTCAGATGACTAACAATTTGTTCGGATGACTAACGTTTTTGCAAATTTTTGCAAATGTTCCTCAGCTGACAGTAACGAAACCGTGGCAAGGAAAATGTTTTTAACTTTTCTGCCGAATGTAATAACATAATCCTGTGGAACTGCTATTATTTCATGCAACCGGAAGTTAAACTATTCATTGCGAACTAGTAATATGCCAAAAAGTTGTTTCTTACCTTCAAAAAACAGCAGTTCATCAGCGGACCTCGGACAGTACTTCACCTACCTACACACTTCACTGACTCATAAAACAGTCTGATTACATCAATACATCAGAGTGGCAGTCAGAATGCCAGCAAGAGTACCAGTTTATTCAAAAAAATACCACATTAGTAGGATTGCAATAATCCAAGTAGTTCAAAACCCGTTAGTCAGCCGGACATGTCCAAAAATGCCAAAAATCTGGACTGAGGTTTAAAGCTAAATATCTAATAATTTAATTAACTTACATGGTTTTGCTGTCTATTATTCGAAAAACAGTGAATTTATCATGATAATAGACTAGAAAATGTGTCTCAAAACTCGATCTATTGAGTTGTAATGACACGATGAAAGTTGCAAACTGACGAGGGGACATGGTAAAAATGCAGTAAAGTATTACTTATTTTGCTTTATTTTAATTAAAATTATATGGTACCCTATATATGTTTACGTTGAAAATGGATAAAAGATTGTTAATCTATCCGAAAAACACCATACCCGTACCACAAATCTATTAGAAGTATTAAAATAATGCACTGGAAGTCGATGGACACGCTGAAAATGCAATGTACAAATTTAAAAAAATCCGCCCATGTCATGCTCGGATTTAGTCCGGAACAGGTGTTTACCAGATTGGTCTGCTTGGAACCCACCGTCCCACAGCTGGCAAAAGCCTCCCCCGCTAAAAACATTTTAAGTTTTAAATCAATCATAATTTCGGATCGGACAGGTATTTTTAACACACTGTACCTAGGTATAATAAAGTCCCACAGAATAAAGTCCGAACGCGCCGCTAGTTTTATCATAAAAAACATACTTATGTAGGTACCTACCTAAAAAAGTTCATGCTGTACCAGGAATCGAACCATATTGGTATAAACTTAAAAAAAAACGTAGATATTTACTTACCCGGTGACAGCCCCAACCACGCACAATAAAAATGCCCACTGCATTATTATAATCCGTTTATTTGCTTTCAAAAATGGCTATTTCTTCTAAACAGTACCCGAGCCATCGGACAACTAACAGAGCGATTCTAAATCTTAACTTATATACGCACACTCAATATGTATATTCTAGCTAGGGTCACATAATGAGATTATGGGGCGAGCGAGTACCTACCTATTTTATAATCTGTGCAAGCCGATTAGACCAGACGCTTTTCCCGCGAAATCCACGTTCATGATTTTTTTATTAGTGCCTACTATTGCTACTTTTTTATTTTTAAGTTTCGGTATTCCAAAGGAAAAACGGAACCCTAAAGGATCACTTTGAAGTCCGCAATTAAATGTCTGTAGATATTAGGCGGGCCGCAAACCAGACAAACACTTGTATTACGTTAATTGTGGCGCCACATTTGAAACGCGACACATTTAACGCCCCCCTGTCTGTGGGCAAGCATGCACACCAAGGACACAAACTGCACTCGCTACAAATGTGTCGCGTTTTAAATGTGGCGCCATTATCGTACCTAATACAAGTGTACCTATGTCTGGTGTGCGGCCCGCCTTACGGATACATACTACTTACGGATTTAGTCGGGAGCATACTTCTAAGAATGAAAACTAATCAGACCATTCGCTATCTAATTTTACAATGACACCATTTTACAATGCCGCTTCTTATGTCTAATCAATGTTGCATTAGTAGTGACCCTCAACCCACACCTATCACAAGCAAACGCTTTGATCCCAGCATGACTGTCCATGTGTCTTCTCCACTCCGACTTATTCGAGAACCTCTTTCCACAAAGCTCACAACAGTGCGGCTTAATACCTTCATGCACCGCCCGAATATGCATTCTTAACTGTCCGCTTTGAGTAAAACTCTTCCCACATAGATGACAGAAATGTGGACATTGCCCAGTATGGATCAACATATGTTTGCCCAGACTACTCATTTGTGAGAACGATTTATCGCATATCTTGCAGTAAACTTTCTCCTTTGTGTGCGTTCTGATGTGCTCTTGTAGATGGTGTTTTGTTCGGGATGAATGGCCACATGAGTCGCAGATAAATGGACGTTCTCCTGTGTGGATTTTTAAATGCTCGATTAGCTGTGAGGTGTAGCCGGCGAAGAATTTTTTGCAGATCGGGCAGTAAGGTCGCTTTGTGTATGGTAGGTTCTTTATGATCTCTTCGATGGTGATTTGATTTTTGTCTGATATGTGTTTGCTTTGGTGCGTTGTGAGTTCTTCTCTTGTTGTAAATATATCATGGCATATATCACATTCGTAATACAACTCTGTGTCATATATAACAACATAATCTTCGACTTGTGTTATACTTTCGTGTATTTCATCTGTGGATTGGATAATATCTTTATTATCTTCTTTGATTTCTTCTATATTTGTATTAAAACTTTTTTCATTACTCTTAGCCATTTCAGTTCCAGCTTCTTTTTGAATTATGTTAGCATTTTCTAAAACATCTATAGTTTCCGTTTTACTTATATCTTTACATTCACTTTCATCAATTTCATAGTTTTCATACATTTCATAGTTATCGAATTCTTCAGTGGTTTCAAATTTTTCTAATTTTGTAATGACTGTTTCATTTCTTACAAGTTTTATTTCTTCATTTGGAAGTAGGTTATATTCATCAATGTTTTTTATTGTAAATTCATTATTGACCAATTTTTCACTCTCTTTAAGTGAATTTTTCGGTCTTTTCCTCTGAATTCCATCCAAGTAGATCGGTTTAAGAGTGGTTACAGATAATGTCTGTAGTTTTATTATTTTCAGCATGTTGTTCACCATCTCATCTTTGACCTGAAAGAATTATTCAAGTTAAATCTTGATTCTTGGCTTGACTTTTGCTTATGGCTCTTACACTCGAATACTGAAACGCTACTTAGTTTAAGTAGTCATCATTGATATTAATTGTTGGTCTTGTATATATTTCTGAAGAGTAAAGTAAGTTAAGTACATCTCAAATATGTAGCATTTCAGCCTTCGGGCATTAGGGAGGTGGTGTTAGGAAGTTTACTACTTTCTCACTGTGTTAATAAAAGATTAAGTTCTGATAGTAAGTAGGTATTTTAATAAAAATGTGTTCAAATCACAAAAATTTAAAAATGTAGATCTAGCTAGGCATTCGTGAAGTTAGGCTTTTCGCTGCCCAGTAGAAAATGTTGTATGAAAAAGTTGTACTGCGCATCGAAACAGATGCCAAAAACCGTTGGAAGAAGTGTAAATGCCGGAAATTGTAAAAAAAAACCTTAAAATCGTAGTTACCTTAATGTCAGTTTCCAGAACAGTTTTCAAGTACTGCTCAGAGCGGCGCGCCATCTTTATGAACCGGTAGCATTTCTGCAGCTGAGAGAGACAGATGTAGCACAGCTTAGCATTATCCAAGCTAACCTGCAACATTATGTTAATATAGGCAATAATATAATTTGTTGATAAAATATTTTAACAAATCAACATAGTGAACATAGTGATATGTGAGAACATGTAAATGGTCAATAGTAATAGTTTTAGTTAAGTATATTGTTTTTAAGGGCTGTTTGTTTTCCTAGGAAATAAAAATAAAATAGAGTGACAGTAAGAAAACATATAGTGACTCATCATCATCGGTTACCAGACTCAGTGATCAGTATTCCCTCAGTAAACACTTTCAAAAACAGACTGGACAAATACTTAAAGCGCACTGACAAGAAATAGGATATAAGTACACGCATCAGCTCTAAGAGCTGCCTGTGTATTAGAAATAATAATAGATAATAATAGAGAGGAAAATTGCTTAATTGGCCCCGCCCCACACATCATGAATTGACCATGTCTTTGCTGTGGATAAGGCCAATTTAGTAGGTGCATGTCTTCTCCATCTCAACAATTTCTTAGGGACTTCAGTGTGATAGGTGTAGGCAAAGATCGCCTCCTGACTGCTTAGCTACTGCTGGATATGCTAATAAAGCCGTAAGTTCGTAAGAGCAAGTGGCCAACTCTCATGACGGAGTTTTAAGGCCGCCTCCGTTATGGCTTAGCGACATAAAAGCTGGGACCGACAATTTAACGTGCCCGCTGAAGCACGGAAGCTTTCAGCTCGTTAAGCCACTTGCGGTCACTTTACTTCAACGATCAATCAAGAACGTCGAAGCAAGCTACGCCATGAGCGTTTATTTATACTATAACAAAGCTGTGAAAACAGAAAACAATAAGCAGATAGAGAAAAAGGTTACCTCAGCATTTGTTAGTTTTTCGTAAACTTCCAGAAGCTGGTTATTCATAGTTTGTAAAGTGACTTCTCCCGTGCTGCCGGCGAGGCAGACTCTGCACACTGAACTATTCATTATTTTAAGCTTAAAACTAGATAAATAGGATCAAACAGGGTCAAATAAACAAATATAAATTACAAATTATTTTTTCACAATTTACAAAGTATTTGGTATTGGTGGTTGCTATTTTTCCGAAAATCGTGTGTACGATGAAGAATGCATATTATTAAAAAAAAATGTATGAATGAATGGTTTACTTACAATTTTTTATCTGTGCAGATGTTGCAATCATTCATTCGATCAGTTTTTATTTACGAAGCTTCAACTAATCTGTCATAGAACATTAATCTACGGAGTTGCTATCCACCGCTAGGTGGCGGTAATTTAACGGCCAAAAAGTTTCACGAGCATTCAAACTCGAGGTGAAGGAAAGAAAACATAATTTGGACCACCACGAGCTTTTTACTAGCGGCGATGGGCTTGTAACCTATCACTGCTATGCTAACTTCTTTAGAATGTAGGCGAGCATGTAGATACCTATACCTACCAAATACCTTTACAGGATATTTACCTACCTGCCTACCCACAGAACAGAGAAACGCTCGCATTCTGTGCCTACCTACCTTTGACATGGATGGACCATGATCTAAAATGCCTTAGATCTGAGAAAATAACTACCGCGCCTTAGTGAAAGGTAGGTAACAACAGTCAATCGTAATAATATTTTTCAAGGCATTCTTTTGCAATAGAACACAAATGATCATTGAACATTCATTCAGCTTGCTTGGCTCCAATCAGCAGTTTAGTTGCCTCCCTAGCTCCTAGAAGTGTGTCGGGCTGGTGGCTTTTCGTATGATTAGAATTATTATTAGGGTTAGGACAAAGACCTTTACAGGTATAAGGTCTTTGGGTTATGATAAGAAAAACGTCACATGGTTTAGGTGTTTAGACACACAAAAAAAAAAGTTACAGTAGGTACAGTGCGAAATACGAAAAAAGACAAACAAATATTTTACTAAACTTAATAAGATATTTATTTATGTCTTGATTTATTACAAAATTATAAATTATTATGACACAGTTAAGCTTATGGCATTATTTAATTCTTTTAGACTTTAGTTTAGGTTATTCCTATTACAAAATCTTTGGCTATTTTTTCTTTATTACAAACTAGCTTCCACCCGCGGCTTCGCTCGCGTGGTACACGGATAAAAGTAGTCTATGTCTTATTCCCGGTCGTTATCTATGTATATTTTAAATTTCAGCTAAATCGGTTCAGCGGTTGTCGAGTTATAGATGAACAAACATACATCCAAACTTTCGGATCACACTATAATATTATAAATGCGAAAGTTTAGTTTAGTTATAACTCGACAACCACTGAACCGATTTGTCTGAAATTTAAAATATAGATAGATAATGACCGGGAATAGGCCATAGGCTACTTTTTATCTCGGTACCACGGGTGCGAAGCCGCGGGCGGGTCGCTAGTGACTTATGAGTTATGTTTACAGGGTTTATAGCTTGGATTTGATCAGCAATCTCTCTGCCTCCCTCGCTCCCGTCTCCATCGCGCCGTGCACAGTTGAGAAGTGTGTAGGATTGGTGGCTTCCCCCGCGAACAATACCCGGGGGTTCCCCGCCGCGTCCGACAGCGGCGCGGCAAGAATTGAGCGTACGGCGGGGATCGTGGGCATCTGTAGATTGTCGTAGGAGTAGGATCCGCGGGTGAATGGATTGCTGAACCATGTAGATCTGGAAAGTATTTAATTTATTTTTATTTACATAACAAAAAATGTAGCTGTAGCGACATCTACCTGTCGCTTGATGAACTACAGAAACATGCTACGCACTACAGATGGCGCCACACAACATCAATGTCTAGAACTCGCAAGCAAAGTTTCCAACGGATTTAGACATGAGTAGGACTATCCGACAACAACTGTCGGTCGAAAGACCACGGGCAAGTGGGCCAGATGGGCCGGCCCGTTGCAGAGAACCACCTACTCAGCCTTTGGGGAACGATTCCACCATGTTCCCCAAAGTAGCTAGTATAGATTTGAAGCCACAATCTCAGGAAATCACAATAGGAATCGCATTATTGACGTTTTTGTCACTCTCAGTCAATGAAAAGAGACGGCATATAGTTAAATTCCTATCGTGATTCTGCTAAAGCGGCCTTTTTAACCCTGCAGCAGCACTCTGGGCTGCTGCAAGCTTTTCTTTGGGCTAGATAGCGTTGTGTGAAATGTCCGCACTATCCTATAATATTTATTATTATACTTTTTATTTATTATTAACTTTCTTACCTGAGTATTTGTAGGGGTTCTGGCGCATCGGCTTTCATAAATTTCCTGATCAACGCCATAGCTTTCGTCTTAACCTCTTCTTCTGGTAAAGTTTCTACCTGCAATCAAAATATAAATAATCTTTTTGGACTAAATAAACATATTTTATTCTATATCACGCCAACGCTGATTATGAACGGTTTTTGGCGCAGCCTTGAGGATCTTTTTTTGTGGCGCAGTCTTTTATCCTTTTTAAACAAAATATTATTTTTGTGTTCGTGCAGCGCCTGCGACGCAAGAGTCATTGAATTTGCGATTCCAAAGCTTCTTGTATCAGTGCGGGTTCGAATCCCGTCGGAATCGTGATTTTTTTTAAGACAATCCATCGTTAGGGATATTATTTCATTGAAAATGAAGTCTTTTCAAAATTTTCATAATACATAGGTGTGGAATATCATAGAACTATATCTAGATAGAAGCAATAAGTTCGTTGATTTGTATGGTGACCGACCGTGTAACATTTTGCGTAGGTACTTTGACGTACGCAGTTGACAGTTCGGATTACATTGCTGGTTTTCAATGCTCGCCAAGTCTGGCGCGTCAAATTAGAGCCGCAATGGAATGAATTTGGAATGAACTTCGCGGCGAGCAAAGAAGTCCTCAGCCCTTCTTTTCGGCACGCAAGTTACATACACTCTTTGCTTCTATCTCTCTCTTCTATATAATTCTGTGGGTTTAACACTAAAAATTAAAAAAATAGGGATATTTCACATACCAATTTGGCGGTATCTCCGCTAGTCCAAAGAGTTAAAGCCTTCCTCTGTCCCATGGGACAACTAGCCCCGAATATCTTCGTAGTCCAAACATCCCTAGCAGCAACTGCTTCTCTGTCCTTCTTCGTCCAAATAAATCCGAAGAAATCATTCTGCTTCGGCCACCACGCTTCTGCGAAGCGTAGCTCTATCTTGTCCATGACTCCTATAGACATTATGTCTATAACCGATACTTTGGTTTGGGGTAAAGGCGGGGAGAATAGTGAGGTGTGTCTGAAATAAAAGTTTTTACTTAGAAAAACATGACTTTAAAATAGTAATGAAAATTGAATGTAGGTACAATTTATTTTAATTTTGATTTCAGGAATATGTTACCACTGAACTTAGGAATTTAGAAATACTTTAAACGTGCCCTCCGAAGCACGGAAGCGCTCAGCTCGTAATGCCACTTGTCACCCATCCGAATTTTGACCGCGCACAACGTTGCTTAACTTCAACGATCAATCACATAATCATAGTAGACAAAGCGTGTCTACTATGCTAAGGCTTACCTCTCTTTGAGCACTCCGAGAGACACAGTCACTATCACGTACTGCGCTGTGTATACTGTCCCATCCTGAAACATTATTTAATTTCAAATAGGTAGAGATACTTTTTAACCGACTTCAAAAAACAGGGGGAGGCTCTCAATTCACCGGAATCTTTTTTTTTACGTTCACTTATTTAATTTCAAATAGAGATACTTTTTAACCGACTTCAAAAAACAGTGGGAGGTTCTCAATTCACCGGAATCTTTTTTTTTTTACGTTCACCGGTCCCACAAAAATTTGTTGAGGATCTGTCGAGGATCTTCGGAGTTATGAACAGCAATGAACCTCGAGGGCCTTACTTATGAAAGATGTTTAAAGTTAAACACTGGTTAAACAACGTCTAGTCTTTATTTGTGGATAGTGACAGACAGAGACAGGACGTTGTTAAACCAGTGTTCAACTTTAACATAAGGGGGCGAGAGTACAGAAAATTGCTCAGCTTTTCTAACATTGCAGTCGGTTTTTTTAAATTTTTAATTTAGCCACTTGTTTCGCAAAGTGGGCCTTCTGTAAGTATTATTTATTTATTCTGTGACTGCATTTACTTACTTTAGTGGTGACCTCGACAGGCCCAGTGTGGTTGTGCGGCCATTTGATCTGCGTCACCTCCGCGTTTAATTTCACTGTTAAAGATGGCAAGCCGGGTCCGCTATTATATGTGTTCTGGAATACCAAATAAATACATACTTTAGTACCTAAATAAATAACATCGGTTTGGGGAACATGGTGGAATCGTTCCCCAAAGGCAGAGTAGGTGGTTCTCTGCAACGGGCTGGCCCATCTGGCCCACTTGCCCGTGGTCTTTCGACCGACAGTGGTTGGCTGGTCGGATGTGTGTCTATCGCTGCAGAAATTACCGCTTGCGCGATCTAGACATTATGATGTTGTGTGGCGCCATCTTCGCTGAAGCTCATAGCGTAGCATGTCTATGTAGTTCATCTAGCGACAGATAGATGTCGCTACAAGCATAATTCACCAGAAAATCGAGCACAACTCACCAAAAACAGCATAATTCACCAGAAAATCGGGCGTAACTCACCATCATAATCTCGAAAAGCGTCCTATAACCGTGTCTATGCCAGCTCATATGCTGATCACCTCCCAACTCATTGTAATTAGACGCCGTGCTCACATCGTTCCAATTGTTAGAACCCTCGTAGTTATTAGTAAATTGGTCTAGAAACAGGTAGAAATTGTCCAAGAAATCCTTGTCTTTGTATAGCTGTGGGTAGTTTGATTTTATGTGGTCGTCGACTCTGTAATAAATAAGGATTAAATTAAAAATAAATAGAAACCCCGACGATAAATTACCATCTCGATCACGGCAGTTTTCAAACAGAAAAAAACCGCATCAAAATCGGTACATTCAGGAGCTATGATGCCACAGACAGAGACTAGTGATGACATACTGACCTAGTAATGTACACATTGACCTGGGTGGCAATTCTAGTACAAAACTTTTTATGAACCACAAGCAAAACCTCAACTAAACCTTAGATTTTCGACTGTTTCCTATCCTACTAATGACAAACGACTCAGTGGTGAGTTTTTAGCTAAGGTTTGGACTTTGGCAGAAAAAATTCTTAAAAAGCCATTCTACTATTCACCAAATGGCTGACGTTATCATCTAGTAGAATTGCCACCCTGGTAATGTACACATTGACCTAGTAATATACACACTGACCTAGTAATGTACACATTGACCTGTTAATCTACAACATTGACCTAGTAATATACACACTGACCTCGTAATATACACATTGACTTGTTAATCTACACATTGACCTAGTAATATACACACTGACCTGGTAATATACACATTGACCTGTTAATATACACATTGACCTGTTAATCTACAACATTGACCTAGTAATATACACACTGACCTCCTAGTGATGTATTGTCCGAGTGGTTCTGGGGCTTCAGGCAGGTTTTCAGTCACTTCCATCACAAAGGCGAGCAGGCTGTTAAATATTTCAGAGTCTAACTTACTGCCGTCTGATCGAAACACCTGAAATGTATGTATTAGATGAAATAATGACGCGGTATACACTGATAGATGTATGTAGGTTATAGGTAACGTGACCATACGTCCCGCTTTGTGCGGGATTGTCCCGCTTTCAGGCTGTCTGTCCCGCTGTCCCCAGCGAGAGTAAAAATGTCCCGCTTTCGCAAACAAACCTTTCTTACCTACTAAATCAAATTCATTGCACTCGAATCGTAAATGCAAAAGTAATTCTCGGTCTATCGGTCTGTTACCTTTTTACACCTAAACCGATTTTGATGAAACATGCTAATTTTTATTGGTATTTTAATTGGGTCTTCTACTGCCCCCCTGAAAGTCTCAAACGCCCACATTGATCGTTATCGCCCACGTTGAGAACCTATGGGCTAGATGATGCTGTGTGAAATGTCCAGCATTATTTATTTGCTTACCTTAAAAGCAAGCCCTTGTGTCAGCAGAGTAACGTTGTTCTTAACAGACAAATCGTAAGAGGGACTTTTTTCCGTACCATGGACCCTGCAACAAGAAATATTAAGTGATAGAATAAAAGATATTTGACGAAAATACTATAGTATTTAAGAATGAAAGTTAGATTGTTGAAAACACTTGGACGAAATCTAAATTAACTAAAGAACGAAGAGAGAAAGTTCATACGAGCTAGAAGCCATGGCCTCCGTCATGGCTTAACGACTTAAAATCCGGGACTGTTTTTAAGCCGGGTTCAACAATTTAGAGTTGGCAGGTTTCTGTCTGTTTGGTGTTTTTTTTTTTTTTTTTTGCCACCTCGAAGTTGCCTAACTTAGATCTACTGTTGCTATAATGGTTGTATAAAGGTGTTAATGTCTGATTGTTGTCGGGTGGAGGGTACGAGTAGCAAGACAGCGCCATCCATCAAACTAGTTTCAAAGCCCTCATTATGCCTAGACGTATTGACTATGTCTTTCCTGTGGATATGGCCGGTTAAGCTGAGAGGATGGTGTAGGTGATACAAGCCTACTCCATCTCAATATTGTCCCAAGCACTACAGTGTTCCGTTAAGTGTAGGCAAAGATTGCCTCCTGACACTGTATAAATCTTTTTTTTTTTACATTTGAAAATGAAAAATCTTATCAAAATTTTCAATTCCAAAACTGTAGATGGCGCTCATCGAAGCTATAATCGATAGTATGGTCTTATCATGATTTTCAACTCTGGCGTCAGAGGTTCCGTGGCCGAATTGCTTGTATCATTGCGGGTTCGTCGAATCCCGTCGGAATTGAAAATTTTGATAAGATTTTTTCATTTTCAAATGTAAATACCCAAGTGTGGATTAACACTATAACAAATAAAAATTACTGTATAAATCATCTAGTAAAAAGATTTAAAGGCCTAAGTTTATGCCTAGAAGACTCACCATTCAGCGCCCAGCTCGATAACCCCATCTCCGCTGTCGACAGTTTTGACTCTTCCCCCTATTCTCGAGTCTGCTTCGAGCGCGAGCACGCGTCGGCCAGCGCGCGCCAACGTGGTCGCCGCCGTGGTCCCAGCGGCGCCCAAACCCACAACTATCACGTCGTGCTTCGCGGACGACATTGGGGATCTAAAAAAAGGGGAGACCTAAGGGAGTGTACACATTGCGTTTTCTGCAGCGCGTTTTTGAGCTGCGCGTTTGTATCGATACAAACGCGCGTTCGCAACGCGTTTTTTTCCATACAAAAGCGAACCGGGAGGGGCTGCGCGGGGGGCTGCGCGTTCGCATCGCGTTCGAATCGCGTTTGTATCGATACAAACGCGCTGCAAAAAACGCAATGTGTACACTCCCTTACTTATAAATAAATAATGCTGGACATTTCACACAGCATCATGTAGCCCCAAGCTAAGCAGAGCTTGTGTTATGGGAATCACATGACTGATATACTACTTAAATACATTTTTTTTTGTAAATACATACATAATATACATAGAAAACACCCAGACCCGAGACAAATATTTGCAGATCATACAAACATTTGTCCCGCTGCGGGGATCGAACCCGCAACCTCCTGCGTCACAGGCGGGCCTTCACCCACTGCGCCACAGAGGTCGTCTCATCATCACAGGGTTGCCATCCGTCCGGGTTTCCCCGGATTTGTCCTAGTTTAGACTATAAGCTCGAAGAGTTTAGAGGGCATCCGGGGAGCATCCGGGTTACATTTGTAGTCCGGGTTTAAAAATTGTGAAGTCTTGGACCGCCCGCGACACACGCTTTTGTTACACTGACTGTATTAAAAAAAACCTGTTGACATGTCCGGGTTCTGGGCTCTAAAATCCGGGGTTTGCACGCGTCTTGTCCTGGTTGCCAAATTTTAGAGATGGCATCCCTACTTATGAAAGATGTTTAAAGTTGAACACTGGTTAAGCCCTGTCTCTATCCACAAATAGAGACAGGACAGGACGTTGTTTAACCAGTGATCAACTTTAAACTTCTTTCATAAGTAAGACCCATGGATAATAAATCAACGCTTCCAAACATAGGTACTGTTTATTTAGCGTATCAAAAATACTTTTTTCATCATCATCATTTATTACTATCACGAATTCTGTATGAATAAAACTTTGTAGATCCTTTGTGGACAAAACGCAACGATATCGCGTTCTAATTTGACCTGTGGCGCCATCTAGTTGTTTTAAGAAATAAACTTTTTATCCCATGCCCTGCCAGATAAGTAATCATCACAGCACAGTAGGATTTTAAAAGTTATTTCTTCATTTTGATAGCTAAACTCTTGAGGAAGGTTATAGGCTCCTTTTCATCATCATCATTTATACCATCACTTCGGGGGCATCTTTCATAACATAAGTAAGGGGGTTTATATCTATATCTACCAGTTTACGCTCGCGTGCCTTGGCACACGATTACTGAAGCGCGATTTTGAGCTGCGCATTCGCATCGCGTTTAATATCGATACGAGACAACTTTACATCATCACAGCAGGGAATGGGAAGAAAGTAAGGTCTATTAAAACAACTAGATGGCGCCACAGGTCAAATTAGAACGTGATAACGGGGGTTTAAGGGGGCGAAAAGTTGATCTAGCTAGGTCTCATATCTGGGAAAATTCGATTTCTCGGCATTTTCACGCAAAAAGATTTACCAGTGCAATGTGGTTCGTAATTTCACAATGTTTATTGAGACTAAAGTGGTCGAGTAGATTGGGTGTCCGCCTTTCAGCTGAAGGCTTCGAGTTCGAATCTCAGCCTGTGAAAATGATTTTTTAGTAAGTTATTTTTTCTTTTTTAATTTTGCATCCGAGCATAGCTCGGTCGCTCAGATATTAAACAGTTAGGGTCTTACTTATGTAAGGTGTTTAAGCTACAACTTAAGCTGTTCTCAATGGAACAGCAGTGGAGCGGTCTCTCATGTTTAAGTCAGTCATGAAATTGGCTTCACCTACAAGGGCAAAATCTCTGTTGTTCAGCCGAGAAACCCACAGATCCACGAAATTTGAACGATTGACACGATTTTACACGAATATCCCCGTCTATATCTGACTTTAGAACGAACGCAACCGGCAAAACCACGTTTTTGCATCTGTGTGGTGACAAACAAGTCAGTCAGTGTCAATCTGTCAGTCAACAGTCAACTGATTTGTTTACGAAACTTGGGATTGTGTTTTTATTTCTGTTATTTTGTTTGATTAATTTTGAAAAAATGTCTGTTCAATCAATAAGAAGACCTATAAAGTAGCAAGGAAAGTAACTGTGGATTTTTTTCCTGCCCAGTCCACCTACTGTAGATCAGGACCTGAAGGAAAGGATTCCTCAGAAACTCACGGTGGTATGCAAGAAGGTACCTATTTGTATAGGTACTTATATTCTTACGTATATTCCAGTGTACCTACACACTTTGCATACATGAGCATTCAATTTCTTTTAAACAGATTTAAGTCCGACTGCTTCAGTGAAAACCAAAAACACCTCAAAAGGACAGAGAGAAAGGAAGTCACTCATGACATGAATGAATCAAAGGAGATAAACTTGTAAGAGTGATGTTGGTAAATGAGTAGGTACCTACCTACTGTAGATCAGGATCTAAGGAGGAGGGTTCCTCAGAAACTTACGGTGGATTCCATCTGGTATGCAAGAAGGTACCTATTTCTATACTTAAATTCTTACATATGATCCAGTGTACACTACACTTTGCACATATAAGCATTCAATTTAATTTCTTTTTAACAGATCCAAGTCCGACTGCTTCAGTGAAAACCAAGAACATCTTAAAAGGACAGCGAGGGAAGTCACTCATGAATGTAATGATGAATCAAAGGAGATAAACTTGTAGGAGTAATGTTGTAAAATAAAAGGAGAGTTCTAAATATAATTAGAGGATGTTATAATAAAAATTAAGGTCTTTTATTGATTATTAAAATGATCTTTCTATATTGTAAATTCTGCCTTTGTTATTTGTGTTATTTCCTAACTATACAGGACAGTATCATAACAGCAATCACTATCTATACTAATATAGTAAAGCGGAAGAGTTTGTTTGTTTGAATGAGCTAATCTGAACTACTAGGTAGTTGTATTTGAAAAATTCTTTCTACATGTGATAGCTAAACTCTTGACGAAGAGTATAGGATACATTTCACCATCATCATCATCAGATCACCATATACCATCACTAAAGGGGCAACGGCAAGAGGGTGCTGCTGGTCTCCCTATCTCATCTCACTAATATTAGAAATGCGGAAGTTTGAATGTATGTTTGTTCCTCTATAACTCGACAACCACAGAACCGATTTGGCTGAAATTAAAATTTTAGATAATGACAAGGAATAGGACATTGGGCTACTTTTTATCTGGGTACCTACTGCTACTGTATGGGTGGAAGCTAGTTGTATTTATAAATGAATATGATTATGTTGTAGTAGGTATAATTATTCATTACAATTCAATATTCTTGTTCTTGTTAAAACTTCTTAAAATTAAAGATCATTTTCTATGTAAGTACATGTTTCTTGTTATGTGTGCTACGTCGTCGTCGATTACAACATCAGCTTCTATTTCTTCATCCTCACTTTAAAGAAATGCTGCATTATATTCTTCATGGAGTATAATTGCCAAATTATGCAGCACAGCACATGCAATAATTGTTGTCTTGATAATGGCATATGAGCGTCTCATCACCTCCAGAAAAATCCGGTTAAAAGTTATCAAAATCTTCCATTTTCGTCGAGAGTCGAGTTCACACTTTCACGTCACAGCTGATTGGAATGCAAGGAATTTCTCGTAGTTTAGAATCTTCTTGTTGGAATGTAATAAAACCGGCCATCTTTGGTCTCAACATTTGACACATGACTTAAACTAGGTCATGAGCCTGTTAACATTTGACAGCTATTTAAACGTCACAATGGCTGCCTCTCATCGTTGAAATGGACTAATAGGTGGAAATTTCACAAAACCTGTTATTTAAACAGTGCAATCGCCTTGAGAGGCTTTCGTAAGTAAGGCCCTTAGACGCGAAGCGTTGATTGATTTTCTACTTACTAACTTAACTTACGCCCGCCGCGGCTTCGCTCGCGTAGCTAACCGGATAAAAAGTAGCCTAAGTGTTATTCTAGATCTTAAACTCTGTACCTATATTCCATGTTTTATTAAAATCCGTAGTAGTACTAGTACTAGTATTCTGTGGTAGTACCATAGTCTCGTGTGGTTCTGTGGTTGTCGAGTTTTAGAGGAACAAACATCAAAACTTTCCCATTTATAATATTAGTGTGATGTATAAGATTAGTGTGATATTATGTTGTTGATGAACAAGATAATATCCACCTGTTCTGATTAAATGACTTGGTTTATGATATTTTATCAAGAAAAGATAAGTAGATTATATAGCTATAGATACTTAGATATTATAGATGTTGCTTACGGCTGGCCTTATACATCCGGAATGCCTTGCTGAAATCAGAGTCTGAATTCAGAAAGCCCAGGGCCTGTATTCTACTAGATGACAACCGCTTTGGTTTGGTTCGATCTCTTAAATGTCAGCCATTTGGTGAAATAGTAGAATAGCTTTTCAAAAATTTGTTCTGCCAAAGTTCAAAACCTCACCACAACTGAGTCGTTTGTTATTAGTAGTCATGGAAACAGTTGCTTTAGTTGAGGTTTTGGTTGAGGTTGATAAAAAGTTCGGTACCGGAATCGACGCCCTAAATTGCATATTATTAGAATTAGATTTGCATAAATTAATGCTGCCAGGAGTTGCCTGTCTCTTGCGGGCTTAAAAAGGTTGCTAAAGCAGAATCGCAACAGGAATTGAACTATATGCCGTCTCTTTTCATTGACTGAGAGAGAAAAGAGACAGCTTTAGCGACCTTTTTAAGCCTGCTGGGCACAGCGAAACCTATTCACCATTCATCCTCAGTTTAAAGTATTTGTGGATGGATGGAAGTCGATTGAGAGAGAATGTTAAATTTCTGCGAAACTAGTCCTAATAGGTATTTAAGTTGATCTTAATTTTTTGTAGTGTTGTTTTTTTTTTCTTTTGAATTTATGCAGAGAAAAAATTATAAATGGAGTAGGTACCATACCTACTTGAGATTTTTAGGTTAGTAAGTACCTAGACTGTTTCTATTTTTGTTGAATTTTTTATTAAGTACAGAAATAAACTTCCAATTAATAAATTATATTTACAAAATACAAATGAAACAGGGGAAAAACGTGAACGCAGTGAAGCCAATTTCGAAGACAATATAGAGAATCGTTTCAGATAGGTCAACAAACCACCCTTAAAGCACAACAATTCGTTTGAAGATATGATTGACTTGACTACTTTACTTTATTGCAAATAAAAGTGAACCGAACATAATCGCATTAAAAGTGAGAGGTGCTGAATTATAATAAAAGAATAGATAGATAGATCACATACCCTTGAAAGATAATTGAAGAAATTCCTGTAACAAGACGCAGCGAACAACCAATTGGCTTACATAAATGTAAACAAACACACTTGAACAAAAACCGACTGAGATTATGAATAAATTATTTTTTATAAGTACTCTATTTATTTTGTTTACTTTGAATTGAAAAAAAGCCGGGCGGAGCGGGGTGTGCTGTGCGCGGGGGGAGTGAAGTGAAAGGCATTAACTATCCATCAGTGTCAGTGTCATTATTTTCCGAAAGTAATAGCCGTAATAGTGCTACCACACGGTCTGCAGACACGTTGGCAGACCGTCTGCCAGACCGTCTGCCAGACGGTCTGCCAGACGGTCTGGCAGACGGTCGGATCCTTGAATACATAATAGTAACCACGGTCCAAATGAGGAGTGTTGCCAGATGGCTAAACGAATTTACCTCTAAACTTAGATGGAAATCCCTCCAAAAAATAGGTCTTTCCGAAAATAAACCCAACCAAGCATAAAGCCCTAAAAAAGTCAACTAAACTACTTTAACATCTACAGATTGAAAACAACAATCTTTAGATAGCCTCCTGTTTCATTCGTCACTCGCACAAAAAAAAGAAAGATAGTTTTAATAAATCCTTCTTTGTTTTGTGCGAGTGAGAAGGAAAACTTTCCTTCTCACTCACTTGTGTAAATTAGAAAGGCGCGTACAGATGTTGGGCCAGCCTAGGCCAGCTTAGGCGAGTGCGAGCGAGAAGGCGAATCGATTCAAGGCGAGAGCGACAGAGAGGCAATGTGACCCTGGCCCAACGTGTGTACGCGCTATAACAAAACTGACTTGTCACTGTTACTTGGTGTCTCATGTCATGGTAACAGTGACAGCCCACAAGAAAGTATGATATTGTAATGTCTACACAACGACGGAATAAAAAAATACGGAACTTTATGCGTGTGATCATAAAGGGATGTTCGATATTTCGGATTGTATCGATATTTCGTATCGCAATGTATCGTAAAGCGTTGTATCGAAATAAAAAGTCAAATAATCAATTATTTATTTGACTAAAAATTATCTTTACAAAATAATCCAAAGCGATAATCTAGGTACATAGGTATTTGAGATCAGTAAAAATAATCCTACTTTAAAAGTCGGATTCAGCACTGAAGTCCGATAGACGCAGCACTGCCATCGCAGAACTAAAAAATTACTAATTATCCAAATAAGACTTGAACAAAAATAATTATGCTAGTTTGTACGTTCGTTAGCTCTGTACACACAACTGAACGACCTTGACTAAAAGAGCATAATAAAACAATTAGGTAGTTCCCGCTTTCGCCGTAGGACTTGAGTAATGAATCCACCTCCATGATCTGAAGTTCATACCTACAAATATTTTTCCCAAGCCGGAAATCGAACCCGCAATCTCCTGCGTCTAAGTCTAAAAGCCATAGGTACTTTATCTGAAGTTCTGTACGATAATACGAACAATATTTGTTTGTTTGTCCCTACCTATCTACATATGTAGGTATCTATATATAGGTACCTACTTAATCACAATAACCCAACATAAATCTACATAATGGGCGTTTTTCCACTAGCCGGCACCGCACGGCACCGGCACCGGCACCGGCGCCGGTGGTGGGGATGCAAAAATGTATGAAACCGTGCCGGTGCCGGCGCCGGCAAGTGGAAAAACGAGCAGTACATTTTCATACATTCTTGCGTCGCCGGCGCCGGTGCCGGTGCCGGTGCCGCTGCCGTGCCGGGCTAGTGGAAAAACGCCCATTTACTGTGAATGAAAGAATAATCTTGCTTGTAGGTACATTTCAACCTACCAACCAACGTTATATAATTAGTAGGTAGGTAAGATTAAATGAAATAGATACCTGCTAAAAGCCTGCTAACAATAAATAGGCAACCTGGACAGTCGGTTCTAATTTATTTTAAAACTCCCGAATTTGCAGGAAATCCCCCATTTGGCATCACTCCCTATTTGTCTGTCGTGGTTTTTGACGGTTGGTGCCAACCATCAAAATCGTTTGATGGTCTGTGTCATATCATTGTGACAGTGACACAGACCATCACTTTGGTCTGCCGCAGACCAAATCTGTGGTTTGGTCTGTGCCGTCTGTTACGGCTATAACAGACGACACAGACCAAACCGCAGACAAATAGGGAGTGATGCCAAATGGGGGGATTTCCTGCAAATTCGGGAGTTTTAAAATAAATTAGCACTGACGGTCTATGTTGCCTATTTATTTTTTATTGTTAGCAGGCTTTTAGCAGGTATCTATTTCATTAAATCTTACCTAACCTACCTACTAATTATTTAACGTTGGTTGGTAGGTAGGTATGTACCTTCAAGCAAGATTATTCTTTCGTTCACAGTAAGTAGGTAGATTTATGTTGGGTTATGTGGCATCACTCCCTATTTGTCTGCGGTTTGGTCTGTCGTCGTCGCAGACCGTGTGGTAGCTCTTTAATTTTCACTGCAATGCCCTCGTTGGTGATGTAACAAATAAACCGGTAAATTCCGAAACAAATTTCTTGCCAGAATGATGTTCGACTTTTTGAGCTTCTTACGACAAGATCCCATCCTACTAGAAATCTACAGTTCTAAATTGAAAATTACCTATTCAATTTGTTTGAATTGTGTTTTTTTATCACACCTTAGAGTGGCCACGTCCACTCTACTCTACCCTGGCACGGCCAGGGTAGCCCGCGAAATTCAAATTTTCTTCCGTTTTTGGCAATAATAATTTGCAGGATTGTGTCCGGTTGAATCTTGATCAAAATATGATTCGCGCACATAACTTATTAGGAATCATAATACAATATCTATTAAATTATTTGCGCATATATAAACAAGAGAATCATTCTGTATGACTTCAGATTTTTATTAGGTAATTTTATTGAATATCTGGCTTTAGGAGAAAATAAAGATAATGATAATTATTTTCTTTGTTAAGTAGGTATATGGAAATACCCTTCTAAAGGTATGATACTAATACTTTATCTTTGGAACTAGGGACCTACTAAGTTATTTGCGCGAATCATATTTTTGTCAAGATGCAACCTGACACAGTCCTGAAAATAGCAAATAACGGAAGAATATTTAAATTTCGTGGATTACCACCAGTGAGCCTTGGAATAGGTAGGGTATAGGCTGTATTGTGGCTGTAGGTGGTAGGTGGCCTGAAACAATGACTAAGGAATATTATTAATATTAATTAGTCCTAGGTCATTGGCCTGGAACAACGAACGTGTACCTTACCTACCTAGGTATCTAGTCGCAAAGTTTTTGTAACAAACTAAAGGAACCGTAGGCAGATGTACCTACTTTCAAATTCACAGATATCACTAGCCGTGACTAAAAATAACTTGACCACTACCTACCTATTATATTAGCTCTAAGAACCATCTAGGTGACCCCTTAAGTAGGTAAGTAGGTACCTATCACCACAAAAAATAATCAAAAGGGTTTCAAGCTTTATTTACCCAACCCATGAAAACATAATAGAAGACACCTACCAAAAATTACTGATATTACTCTGACTCATAAAAAAAACTCACCCAGTAACAAGCCCGATAACGCACAACAGTATTATAGTCCACCTCATTGTTTATAATTGACTTTATTTTGTTGTTTTACAACCGAAGTCAACCACAGCTTGCAACTAACTGAATAAGTTCGATTGGGACCACATCTTTAAGTACCAGATACCTATTGTGATAAACCGACTAGGTAGGTAGAGCTACTGGAAGATAAGGTACTCTCGACTTGACATTTTCAAATGACTATGGTTAAAATTTAGTTTTTCCGTTTACGTTTTGAGACTATGTCAGTAGGTGCCTACTCTCTCTTCATCCATCTACCATCTTGTTTCATTTCACATCATTCCAGGACCTAAAGGAATCCAACATCACAACATGCCTTTCTTCTAGATTATTGATAGAATGCAGTCTGCGAGGTGTCTTGTTCTTTGAGATCTATTATTTATGACTAGCAACGCCCTCGCGGCGTTGCCCCCATAGCGATGGTAAATGGTGATGATGATGATGATGAAAAGTAGACCCATAACCTTCTTCAAGAGTTAAGTAATCAAATGCAGAATTTTTAAAATCCGACTGCTAGTTCTTGAGATTGGCGACAAACAAACAAACTCTTCCGCTTTATTTAATTGGTAGTACCTACCTAGGTATAGATTTTTATATAAACATGAACCGTGAACTATTCTGTTTCAATTAATGTAAAGGTTATCACAACTCTTAACCCTCAGATAGGTAGGTAATTATGTAAGGTGTTTTTTTATAAGTACATACCTACCTACATAATTTATCTTTGGCATTTTATCTCTAAAAGTAGGTAAGTAAATTAATGTTTGTAATATAAATGCATAATTATTATCGTGATGTTGCATAACTTATTATGTAACCTTTGAGAAATTAGCTATCAAATGCAGAAATAATTTTTCAAATCCGATTGGTAGTTCCTGAGATTAGCGCGTTCAAACAAACAAACATAACGCGGCGGCGCGGGGCGGCGGCGTGGGGCGGGACGACCGACGCTCACGCACGCTATTTGATAGTATGAAACATCCTATGACGGTGATTATCATAATACCTAATTATTAATATTAGGAATGTACTTTATCACATTATTATCATCATCTCCGAAGGAGAGCGCCGCTGCGTCGGCACCGTGGTGGCCTATGATGATGATGAGGAAGAAGAGAGCACCGTGGCAGAGTTCACGCAACATCGCCACGTGCGGCATGGGCTAGGCACTGAACGCGATATGTAGTGACGCGTTGAAATCAAAGTCAAAGTTAAGGTCAGGTCAGGTCAGGTCAAAGTCAGGTCAAGGTCAAGGTCAAATAATTTCGATGCATTTCACTAAGTTATACGTCCCGCAACGGCTCACTTTTTTTATTATCTTTTCTTCGGAAAATACCGGTTTATGGTTGAGCCTTGCTCTGTGGCTAGTTAGTTGACATCAGCGTTGCCATATCTACCAACTTGTAGGTAGATCTACCTACTTTGCCTCGAGTCTACCTATCTACCACCACAAGCCTGGAATCTACCTACTTTTCTAAATCTTACGGAATCACATTGATGAACGTTTCTTTCATGTGAAATGACAGTGCGGTACGGTCCTATTGGTAGTTAGTAGTAATGTTTAGCCTGCCTGTAACCTGCCAATTGAAAAAGTGTTAGCTGTTTAGCTGACACTACATTTTCGTTCAGTCAGAGGGTTGTCATCAATGAATAGAAGAACAAGAAGCATTTCCTTGTTGCAGAGCTTTCGTGGGTAGCGTGCGTTGTGTTTTGATTTAGAACTATAAACAGTAATGTCTTTTGCTGGTTTTAATCTTAATGGATAAGGTACCATTCTTGACTGTTTTCTAAGTTTGAACCTATTTTTGAATTTGAAGTTTTGAATTTGACGCACACAAGTAAAAAATTTACATCTATGGCATACCTAGATGAAAACAAGGGATTCCACACTTTTTAAAGATTTTTATCAAAAAGCGGGCAACCTCGATCATACATTTAAAACTTGTAAATTAAATTACCTACGGATAAACTTAAATAATAAATATTTTTTATTCTATAAAATCTCCTGAATTCGGGTGGTAGATCTACCTATTTTTCATTTCACATTCTACCAACTTCTACCAATTTTCAAAAATTCGGGTTGGCAGCACTGGTTGACATTGACAATGACGTGCATGAATGACATCAAGACTGGCTTGGCTTTGTTTTGTTGGGCTTTCTTTTCTTTTCAATTTCAAGTTTTATTGAACTTTGTTTTGTTCAGTTTATTTGATTATTCACAGAAACAGAATTCAAATTTTGTAAAGAAAATGAAAAAAGAAAGTTACGATGTTAGCAAAAAATACCTTTTGTAGTGAAAGAGTTGTTTATAATTTTCTCAAATAAACCATTAATAATTATTATAACTGCAGTTAGGATAGGACAGGTGGTGACGTGGTGGTGACTTGAAACCTTGAACGAACAAACCTCTAAGTACCTTACAAACCTAAACGCTAGAAATTCATTGAAAAATATAAATAACCCATTTGTTTGACCATGTCTAACAATGCTGTGTGCAGGGCGTGTGTTGTTAGAGACGTGAAAATGGTCGTAATCGAAAAGGAAATAAAAGAAATATACGAAAGACTGACCAACAACGAGGTAGGCATTCTTGTCTTTATATTCAACTAGCAGCGCCCTCGCGGCGTTACCCCAGTACTGATGGTTTATGATGATGATGAAAAGTACTCTATAACCTTCCTCAAGAGTAGCTATCACATGCAGAAATAATTTTCAAATCCAACTGGTAGTTCCTGATATTAGCGCGTTCAAACAAACAAAAAAACATTTCCGCTTTATTAAATTAGTAGATTACTAGCAGCGCCCTCACGGCATTGCCCCCGTAGTGATGGTTTTTGGTGATGATCATGATGATGATGTAAAGTTGTCTTTAACCTTCCTCAAGAGCTTAGCAGAAATATTTTTTCAAATCCGACTGGTATTTCCTGAGATTAGCGCGTTTATACAAACTCTTCCACTTTATATATTCATTTTTATTTATTGTTTGAAGTATTTATATTTCTATAGATAACCAAGAATAATCCATTCAAGGAAATGTCCAATATCTATCATATCTTAACAGTACCTAATCAACTCCTCTATTATTTCAGTTGAGCTTTGATGATGGGATGCCGGAGACAGTCTGCTTCATCTGCTACTCACAGCTGCAGCGATGCAGGAAGTTCTCCGAGACAGCTCTCCACTCGGAGAGGCTGCTGAGAAGTCAGTTAAACAGAGATAATGTAAGTAATTTAAGTTCTCATGTCTTTTTTAGGTTTTAAAAGTGTAGAAAATCAGTAAAAAAAATAATTAATAAATAATCACGACCATATTCCCAAGTAGACATATTCTTTCAGATCTTTAGGCATTTTTAGATCTTTTGAAGATGTCTAAGGGGGTAGTCAGAGGTATGTCCAAATAAATACATTGTGGTACATTCAGCCTCAGTTTCTATAAATGTAAGTTTTATCCATAACTCACCTGTTGCAAGTATCCATACTTATAATATCCCTCCCTACTGGTAAGGATAGTTGGATTTTTTTTTCATTTATCCCTACCGGTATCCATTCCAGCGAAATGAGAACCTCCTTTTTTCTGAAGTCTGTTAAAATGACAATAGATGATCAAACGAACTTCCAGAGTGAAGTTCGACCACTATTATATGAGTCACTTCATTTGAAGATATATTTTATTTACCAGGCAGTCATAAACCTACAAGACAATTTCATTGAGCACCACTTAAGCTAAGTAGCGTTTCAGTAACAAAATTATATTGAGATAGAAGCAAAGAGTGTGTGTATGTACCTACCTCGCGTGCCGAAAAGAAGGGCTGAGGACTTCTTTGCTCGCCGCGAAGTTCATTCCGAATTCATTCCATTGCGGATTTAATTTGACCCGCCGGACTTGGCGAGCATTGAAAACCAGCTATGTAAAAATAAGCAATCCAAACTGTCAACTGCGTTCGTCAAAGTACCTACGCAAAATGTTACACGGTCGGTTTCCATACAAATCAACGAACTTTTTGCTTCTCTCTCGATATACCTAGTTCTGTGGTTTCATATTCTGGTAAGGGGTTTGTTAATTTTCAGGCAACAGAAAGCCGGCCATGGCCCTACTTAGACCTCCAAGTGGTTGAAACTATATCCGTGACAGTTGCGAGATCAGAGAGTTCAACTAACGATGAACTGGAGAACATACAAAACAATGATGTGTGCACTAATGTGCGTCCGATAGACATTAAGCTTGTTAAGATAGAGGTAACTACTGAAATTTTAATTGTTTTTATTATTTTTAATAAACAGACAGCTCTTAGAGCCTTCGAGAATTTATTAAATGCTAAATCTCGAAGCTTAAAGCTGATGCATGTATCGTGTATGCAGATAAGTAGGGGAAATGTTTATCTATCTATCTATCTATATGTCCTCTGTGGATTTTATCACGATGTTTTCCTTCACTGTAGAGCTTGTGTTAATGAAATAAAAATTCTTTATTTCAGACTTTCATCCATAATATGTTATTAGATTGTAAGTGGAAAAAGGGCAGGAAAATGATCCATATCTATGTTGTTAGATTATAATGACTTGATGAACTATGTTAGTATTAGTAGGTAGGCGACTATTGTAGGCAAAAAACAATGACACATTTGAGTAGTGAGTAGGTACATCACAACAGGACAGTCAGCAGCAAGTATAGATTGCCAAGATGGCATGCCTTGACTCCATTAAATTATCTGACGTAAGGCGGATAAAGCAATTTACACGCCAATTTTATTTATTTCAATAAGTATATGAGTAATTATTTTCTTATACATATAAATAAACTTTATATTCCAGGTAGATGTGAAGCAAGAAAATGAAGATATCAAGTCAGAGAAGATACTCGCTGACGTTAAAGATGATATGGATATGGATGACTATTTGCAAAACGACGGCGATTACGATGACTGTTTCCAATGTAATGAGTGCGACAAGAAATTTAAAACAAAAAAACAAATGAAAAAGCATTTAAAATCACACAGCAAAAAAACTTTCGCATGCACCAAATGTAGCAGGTCTTACTCCCTAAGATACAGTCTCAACAAGCATATGAAAATATGCAAAGGAAAGATCAAAAGTAGCTCAACTAATGCAGCCAACGAACGCTCGTATTTATGTGAACTATGCAGCAAACAATTCAAAACTTCATCCCATTTCCAAAAGCACATGAGAGTTCATGCAGGTGTTAAAAAGCACTCGTGCGAATTATGCGGTAAAGCATTCACGCACTTGTATAACTTCAAAATGCATTTGCAAGTTCATGAGGGAAATAAGCGTTTTGCTTGCGAAATCTGCGGTAGAGCATTCTTGGTAAAAGGCACTTTGACAGATCACATGCGGCGGCATACAGGCGAACGTCCATTTCAATGCAATACTTGCGGAATTAAATTCAGTTTCAGGAGCAGTTTAAAACGACACATTAAACTACATGCTGAAGTCAAACCGTACCCTTGCATTCAATGTCATTTATCTTTTAACGATGAAACGGGCTTAACGTCGCACATGAAAGCGCATACCGCAGAAAGGCCGTATCCTTGCAATAAATGCAATAAAGCATTCACTTACGCCCGTGGTCTTACACGTCATATGAATATGCATTCTGATGAAAGGCCTTATAAGTGTACCAAGTGTGGGAGCGCTTTTAAAAGGTCATCGGGTTTGTGCCATCACTATAAGTCGTTAAAATGTAAGACTGTTAAGACTATAGATATCATCAAATCAGAGGAGATACTCGTTGACGTTAAAGATGATATGGATGACAATTTACAAAACGACAGCGATTCCGAAGACTGTTTCCAATGTAATGAGTGCGACAAGAAATTTAAAACAAAAAAACAAATGAAAAATCATTTAAAAACACACAGCAACAAAACTTTCACATGCAACAAATGTAGCAGGTCCTTCTCCCTAAGATACAATCTCAACAAACATATGAAAATATGCAAAGGAAAGATCAAAAGTAGCTCAACTAATGCAGCCAACGAACGCTCGTATTTATGTGAACTATGCAGCAAACAATTCAAAACTTCATCCCATTTCCAAAAGCACATGAGAGTTCATGCAGGTGTTAAAAAACACTCGTGCGAATTATGCGGTAAAGCATTCACGCACTTGTATAACTTCAAAATGCATTTGCAAGTTCATGAGGGAAATAAGCGTTTTGCTTGCGAAATCTGCGGTAGAGCATTCTTGGTAAAAGGCACTTTGAAAGATCACATGCGGCGGCATACAGGCGAACGTCCATTTCAATGCAATACTTGCGGAACTAAATTCAGTTTCAGGAGCAGTTTAAAACAACACATTAAACGACATGCTGAAATTAAACCGTACCCTTGCAGTCAATGTCATTTATCTTTTAACGATGAAACGGGCTTAACGTCGCACATGAAAGCGCATACCGCAGAAAGGGCGTATCCTTGCAATAAATGCAATAAAGCATTCACTTACGCACGTGGTCTTACACGTCATATGAATATGCATTCAGATGAAAGGCCTTATAAGTGTACCAAGTGTGGGAGCGCTTTTAAAAGGCCATCACATTTGTCCCAGCATTATAAGTCGTTAAAATGTAAGACTGTTAACGATGAAACGGGTTTAACTTCCCACATGAAAGCGCATACCGCAGAAAGAGCATATCCTTGCAATAAATGCAATAAAGCATTCACTTCCGCACGTGGTCTTACACGTCATATGAATATGCATTCAGATGAAAGGCCTTATAAGTGTACCAAGTGTGGGAGGGCTTTTAAAAGGCCATCACATTTGTCCCAGCATTATAAGTCGTTAAAATGTAAGGCTGTGAGTAACTAAGTAATTTACATTGACTGGCTTCCTAGCCGACAAAATGATAAACGCAATTAAAATTGTATTTTGAACATCCTTGTTTTCATTCATGAACTAACTTTTAACATTCATTAAAGATTTAAACATTTTTTTTTATTTATTTTATTAAGATTTAAACTAATTCATCATTACCTACTTACAACTTGCAGATAGAAATGCGGGGCTAAAAAGACCGTTATCAGATTCACAATATGATTCATAGCGAGATTGTCGTATTAGAAATCACAAAATTTACAATTCCTATAGTGATTCGGCAATTCGTCTTTTTAACAGTTTTGACAGGTCAATAAAAATCAAATTTTATGATCGCTATGAGAATCTCGCTATGAATCATTATTGTGAATCTGCTATAACGGCCTTTTAACGCAGCTTTAATGAAAAGATAAAAACAATTTAAAATGTCTATTTTCTATTGCCTTTTTTTAATGCTCGTAGTTGTTGCAATACATTCAAGAAAGGCTTATTGGATGTATTGTTATATTTTATAGTATCCGATCTATTGTCTTCATGTTTTGTTGGTCCTATGCTCTCGGAGAATGGTGACTCTGTGGTAACTACTGGCTCCATAACAAATTCTTCTTTTATGGTAACAAATTGTTCTTCACTTGTATTCAATACTTCATCATTAGTAACGAATTCAATTTTGACATGAGTATCGGCTCCTTTGTTTTCATTAATAGATGTGGACAGGTTGCACTTTGTTGTGGGGCTTCGCACGGGAACATTTTCATGTGGTGCCTACAAATGAACATTAGCATTGAATTACTTGCTGTAACTTTACTTTTTACTTTACTTGTGTAGGTACTGTACGGTACAGTACCTACACAAAGTAAGGAAAGCTTGTGTTATAGGAACCACATGACTGATATAGCCGAGGCGGAGCACCCTTCGTGTCTAAACACAAGTTAACGCTTAGTTAGAACGAAGAGTCGAAGCATTGACAGCACACAGGTTTTACTGGGCAGAGTATAAGGATATTATATTATTAAGCATTATTTGAAGTTTTAAGTTATAAGTGTATACTCTGTCACTTTATAACCTTTACTGAAATAAATACATATTATCGATCGAGCGAGCGAAGCGAGCGAAGATCTTAGTGGCAAGTTAGGCGATTTTGCTTTGTATGTTTGTATGTTTGTATGTTTGTATGTTTCATTTTTATGTTCTCGCATAACTATCGAACCGCTTATCCAATCTGTATGAAACTTGATAGGTCAATAGGTAGTGCTATGGAAATTTGCTGTGGAGCGTATGAGCGTAATCGATGAAGGGGTTGTAAAGATATGGGGTTCCCAAGGGGGTAAATTTTTTTCAAAGTTACCCAAATATATTGAGTGGGGTGTCATACGAAAGGGCTTATTTTGTACATTCCAAAATGGTTTTTATTTTTAATCTAGGATGTATAGTTTTTGAAATACGACCAAAGAACAAAAACTACGAAACCAGAGCTGCAAGAGCTCCCGTTTCATAGAGTTTCGATGTCTTCGTAGCTCATTGACTGGTCGGTCTTAAAAAGAGAGTGGCATCGTCGCGGTTTGGTTTGCAATGATTTTAGATGCTACTTGATTTATTTTCATGATAAAAAAATTTTTGATAAAGAATGAAAATAATTGGGGTAAAAAAAGTTAAATAAACAAATATATTGAGTGGGGTGTCAAATGAAAGGTCTTAATTTGTACATTCCAAAATAGTTATTATTTTGATTCTAGGACGTATACTTTTAGAAATACGACGAGAATTCATAAATATGAAATAAATGAAAAATTAGACACGACATTATGTATTGCATGCATGCTAATATTTTTTACCATGAAGAGCTAGCGCAATAGGCATACTCGGCAGTAGTAGCACTTGAAATTATAGGGGTAGTCTGAAGAAAGTCCAAATGTAAGCCATCTACGGTGCGCGAGATCTCAGTTCGGGGCGAACTACTAGTTATTATTATATTATTATTATAGGTACTACTTCTTTTGGAAATACATACACGTAGGTATTTAATTTAGGTACCTATACATAAAAAAACACCCAGACCCAGAACAAATAAGTACTTATTTGCAAACATTTGTTCCGCGGCGGGGATCGAACCTCCAACCTCCTGCGTTTCACTGCGTCACAGAAGTCTTCTAACTAAACTGTAATTAGGACCATGGGGTTCAGAGGCGTGGCTCTTTTACAGAGAAATTTCAAAGAGGTTGGTGGATTAGACCAAAGGCCTGGTGCATACTTCGGACAGGATAAGTATAGCAATCCAACGAGGTAATGCTGTCAGCCTTTTGGACACTTTACCTGCAGTCAGTGATCTGAACTCTGTTTTCTATCTTTAGTCATTTAAAGATAGAAAACAGAGTTCCTTTTGATTTAGTTGTATGTTTGTTAAGAAGTGTTACTATTTACTAGTTTTTTTCTTTGTTTCTTTACTTAATAAAGTTATCTTTAACTCTAATTTAGTAACTTACAGGTCCCGAAGTTGCACGTAATTCTGAAGATTTAAATTCCACAGGTAGAATTTCCGTATGTTTAGTAGAAATACATTTCTTAGGGAGTGGCCATTCTTTACTGCAAGTCTTGTGTCTGGTCATATTAGTGTTCAGTGAGAAGTTCTTGTTGCAAATATTGCATTTAATCGGCTTTTTTCCAATGTGAATTTCCATGTGGCTGATCAAATGTTCCTTGTAGAAGCATATCTGATTACATAAATCGCATACGTAATATGATTTTTCTCCTGTGTGCATTTTTTTGTGAAGGATCAAGGCGGTGTGTTGAGCAAACCCTTTTGAACACACATCACACTCATAAAGTCCTGGAGTACGTTTCTTGTGATACATCAAAGTATTGTCTTTAAACTTTTCTTCACATTCATCAGTTGTGTGATTTCTCATGTTTCGACTCCAAATAGACTTTTGACATAATTTCTTATCACAAACCTCACTATACAGTTGCGTATGATTATTCTTGTGGTAATTCAAACCACTCTGTGTAGTAAATGTTTGTGTGCACACATGACAGGCGTACGGTCGCACTCCAGGGTGAACCCGCATATGTATAAATAATGCTTTCTTTTTTAAGTATTTCTTATTACATAACTCACATGCGTAGTATTGCCTTGGTTTTGTATGAGTGCTCATGTGTTGACACAAATTAGACTTTTGAGAGAATCTCATGTCACATACCACGCAGGTATATGGACTATCTCCAGATTCGCAGGCGTTCAACTTTTGTTGTGAATGGGAATTCATGTGTTTTTTTAAATTCCCTTTAGTCGAGTATATTTTATTACATAAGTCACATGTAAAAGTGATTTTAGGCTTTAATTTTAATGCATTGTAATAACTGCCCGCCCTGTGTTTGAGATTTGTTTCTGTGCTCTCGGACAATGGGGAATTCGTCGCATAGTTGTACTCCGTAGTTCCATTGACCGCTAATGCGCAGTCTACTGCTGATGCTGTAACTGGCTCCTCCTCAACAAATTCTTGTTTAATATTTGTAACAAATTCATCTTTAATATTCATAACAAATTCTTTTTTAATATTCGTAACCAATTCTTCTTTGACATGACAATTGGTGTTATTTTCTACAATATGAGCCATGGTCTCCTTAATGAGGTTACCACTTCTGGTGCTGAGGACTTTTGGAAAATCACCTTTTGAAATACAAATAATCACCAATATTAAAATCCAATAGAACCACACCAATCCTATTTCCACTATAAACATGTCAGTCAGCTGAGTCAGCATGTCATTGTTGACATGACAGTCCAGTCAAGTTGTCAGTTAACAAAAAAAAAGATGATAGTGTTGTTCGGGATTTTCAATGACAATTTCTTGTTTTTTTTCGGAAAATAGCGGTTTAAGGTATTGATTTGATTGCTTGCTTGCTTGCTAGGTGGCTGACGAGATTTTTTGACGTAATTTGGTTGGTTTGGTTTGTTTACTTTTCATTTCACTTGTTTTGGTTTTCGCAGAAGTAATATTTTTTACTTTCAATCTCTTATGGGGAATTCGGGGAAAATAAATTGAATCAAAGAATATCTTCTGAAATCTTGAAATAATTTATTGTTCAAAATTCTACAAATAGGATAAAAGATCTACTAGATTTGTTACGCAAAAAAAATTATTGATGTTAAGTTGATCGAATCTTCTGTTTTAGAAAATGTTTAGTAATGCTGTGTGCAGAGCGTGTGTTGTTAGAGACGTAAAAATGCATATAATTGAAAAGGAATTACAAACAACGTACGAAAGACTAACTAACACAAAGGTAAGTGGCATGTTCTTACGGCCTGAAATCCCACAGGGACTTATTGTTTTTGAGATTAAACATAAACAGTTTTTACCTATTGTGTTATTAATTATTAACAGTATTTATTCACAGTTTTAGTGGGGCTGAAAAATTGAGTAGTCACTTCATTTTCTACCAATACTAGCGGCGCCCTCGCGGCGTTGTCCCCGTAGTGATGGTATAAGGTAATGATGATGAAGAAAAGTAGCATATAAACTTCCTCAAGAGTTTAGCTATCAAATGCAGAAAGAACTTTTCAAATACTACTGGTAGTTCCTGAGATTAGCGTGTTCAAACAAACACACTCTTCCGCTTTATTAGTAAAGAAGTAAAGATAAAGATTTTATTTTACTACTAGATGTCACCCGCGTTGTCCTATATCTGGTTATATTTTAAATTTCAAGCAAATCGGTTCAGTGGTTGTCGAGTTACAGAGGAACAAACATACATCCATCCATCCAAACTTTCGCATTTATAATATTAGTGTGATGTGATGTAGTTAACAGAAAAATTAACATAAGTAGTAGTAGGTAACCCCATCCTATGTAGTAGCAGGTAACCCCATCTTATCCCTATTTAAATGAAATATTTTTTCTAATATTTTTTTTATAAATGTCAACTACCCTATTCTTTCAGTTGAGCTCTGACGATGGGATGCCGATGACGGTCTGCTTCATCTGCTACTCACAGCTGCAGCGATGCAGGAAGTTCTGCGAGACAGCTCTCCGATCAGAGAGATTGCTGAGAAGTCAGTTAAACAGAGATAATGTAAGTAACATAGTGTCACTCTCATTCCAAAAAGTCGTATGTATTTTTTTGGTACCCGGATAAAAAGTAGCCTATGTCCTATTCCCGGTCATTATCTATCTACATTTTAAGTTTCAGGCAAATCTGTTCAGTGGTTGTCGAGTTATAGAGGAACAAACATCCAAACTTCCAAACTTTCGCATTTATAATATTAGTGTTATTAGTGTTATAGTGTTATTTCAGAGTATGCTGGCTAAACCCACTTCTAATGCAGCAGTCATGCTTTATAAGTCCATGTACAAGATACTTCACATTATTGAATAATTTTACGTTTAGGTTTTCCTATGGGACTCACACAGTTTTAATGTAAGACTCAAAGTCTCTATACTCTAGCCAAAACTAATGTACAATATTTACTAACATTGCACTGACGATCAATCAGCTGATAGCAGGAATAGACCTATCACAGAAAACTGAGATTAAATATGATCGGCACTGATTCAACATGGCCAATCGTAATGAATCTCAGTTTTCTGTAATAGGTCTATTCCTGCTATCAGCATGATTGAACTGTCAGTGCAATGTTAGTAAATATTGTACATTGGTTTTGGCTAGAGTATAAATAAATATAGAAAAAAAAAGTGTGATGTGATAATTTTCAGGTAACACAAAACCAGCCTTTCCCCTACCTAGACCTTAAAGTGGTTGAAAACATATCTGTGACAGTCGCGAGATCGGATCATGCAACCAACGATGAAGAGGAGAACAGACATAAAAACAATTATGTGTGCATTCATGAGCGTTCCATAGATGTTAAGATAGAGGTAGGTAACCAATTTTGATTTATAGAAAAACTAGCTGCCACCCGCGGCTTAGCCCGCGTGGTACCCGGATAAGGATAAAAGTAGCTTATGTTCTATTCCTGATCATTATCTATCTATATTTTAAATTTCAGCCCAATCGGTTCAGTGGTTTTCGAGTTATATAGGAACTAACATATATCCATCTAAACATCTTAACATCGAAACTTTCGCATTTATAATATTAGTGTGATGTGATATGCTACGCTACGGTATGTCTTTGAGCTAAAATTTTGGATTCCTATGCATACTATAAGTGATGATGTAGCATGATAAGGCTGAGCGCACACCCTATCCGCACCGAATTCGTCGAGGTGCTGCCAGATTCGGTCAATCGGACGATTCGACCGCGGGCAGGTGTGAAAGGTTTCATGCGATAAACAATCCTATAAGTATCTCTCCCGTTCAGCTTGAAATTTGACCAAAACTTAAACTAAAACTAGTTAAAGACTGATTAATTAACGATGAAAACAACGAAAGTGATACTGAAATAATATTATGTTCCAGGTGGACGTCAAGCAAGAAAATGAAGAAATCGTCAAAACAGAGACTACACTCGTCGAAGACTATGATATGGATGACAATTTACAAAACGACAGCGATTCTAAAGACTGTCTCCATTGTAATGAGTGCAACAAGAAATTTACAACAAAAAATCAAATGAAAACACATCTAAAAGCACACAGCAAAAAAACATTCACATGCACAAAATGTAGCAAGTCCTTCTTCCTATCACACAATCTTAAAAAACACATGAAAGTATGCGAAGAAAATGTCACATGTAAAATATGCAGCTTAACATTCACCAATGCAGCCAACCTAAAAAAACACATAAAAACCCATTCAGACGAACGCCCGTTTATATGCGATCGATGCAGCAATAAATTCAAAACCCGAACCCATTTAAAGGTACACATGAGAATTCATGCGGGTGAAAAGAAATTCGCGTGTGAAGTATGCGGTAAAGCATTCACTCAGATATCGAATTTCAAAACGCATTTGAAAATTCATGAGGGGACGAAGCGTTTCGCTTGCGAAATATGCGGTAAGGCATTCTTGACTAACGGGACTTTGAAATCTCATATGCGTTGTCATACTGGGGAGCGTCCATTTCAGTGCAATACTTGCGGTATGACGTTCGGTTTTAAGTGCAGTTTGAAACAGCATGTTAGACGACTGCATACTGAAGTTAAACCATACCCATGTAATCGATGTCATTTATCTTTCAATCATGAAATGGGTTTAACATCGCACATGAGAGCTCATACCGCTGAAAGGGCTTATCCTTGCAGTAAATGCAATAAAGCATTCACTTCGGCACGCAATCTCAAAGGCCATAATATGCAAGTGCATTCTGAAGAAAGGCCTCATGAATGCACTAAGTGTGGAAAGGCGTTTAAGAGGCCAGAGCATTTGAGGCAGCATTTTAAGTCGTTTAGATGTAAAGCAGTGAATCAGTCCAAGTAATTTATTATACTTTGAAGTTGGTAGTAGCTCTGACTTCTGCGTAGGTCGTGGGTTCGATTCCCACAGAGGACAAACATTTGTGTGATGAAAAATGATGTTTGTTCTATCTGGGTGTATAAAAATATTGATATCTGGTTCCAATAGTAGGTACAAGCTTTGCTTAGTTAGGCTAGATGGAGCTGTGTGAAATGGCAACCAACATCTATTATATTAGGTAAATGTATGCATACCTCTGTCTACCCTTTAGCTTATTTGGGACTTTGATGAAATAAGCCATGTTTTAATTTTTGTATGAATACTTCAACGCCTTATCTAGTCATGTTAATTGGTGAAACTTAATAGATAGATTTATTTAAATGTAAACATAATTGTATGGATTTTTTTAAATAAGTTGTTAGAATCATACTAGTTAGGTATGCTATAGATAAATATATTATTTATTTTATTCGGTATATTTTTTTTTTACTTTTCTATATCTGTCACCTTCCGATTCAATGTTGGCAACTAGCGCTATCTCTTTCTTGTTTGAGAATCATTATCCTACTAATATTATTATACAAATTAATGAATATGAATTGTCTGTTTGCAATGACGAAATAACAGTATTTTACTAAATGCACATAAAATATTATAATATAACGGTACCTACTTATGAATATATATTACGGTTGTGTCTGTTCCGGCTTATCTCCGAAACGACTGGACCGATTTTGACGGGACTTTCACTGGCAGATAGCTAATGTTATTAATTATTGGGGCCCTGTAAATTAAAATAAAACATAAAATAATAAGAAGCATGACGGGGGCTTTCAGGCGTCCTGAAAACTACAACACAACCATATAACTCAGAGATAGAATATGCGGCAATCTAAGTTAATAAAAGGTACGTATTGATGATTCTTTAAATTATTACGAAAGGAAATACAAATTTTATTATGTTATTGGCGTGAATAATAATATTTTGATCAAGATACGATCTCACACAGTCCTGCAAATTGCAAAACAAAACGCAAGAAAATTTGAATTTCGCGGGTAATTTTTTTTTTTAAACAAAAGGCAAATTGAAGCAACGACACGAAAAGAAGTCCAACATTTTCTTTTCGGAAAACATCGGTTTATGAATGCCTATTAGATTCTTTATGATGAACAGATTATAATTCGATTGGATTTTTGTTAGACCAATAAAAATCGAGCTTTCAAATTATGCTGTATTCCGATTGGTGCTAAAGGTGAACTTTTAAAAAGAACCTAAGTTTGTTTTGACATGTGACTGACGTTGACGTTTCTGTTTCTTTCCTTTTCAATTCAAGACGTGCAATCCACGCACGTTGTAAATATTTTTAACTAAATTACAATGGCTAAATCTATTCGAAGCAAATGGAAGCGAAAATGCAGAAATGTAAAGCGCGAACGCTACGCAGTCAAAGAACTTGCCAGGTTGAAGAAGATGCTGGGTGTGAAAGACGAAGAAAAGAAAGAAGAGGAGGTTATGGAATCAGAACAAGTGATATTTTTGGATGCTAACGCTTTGAAAAAGGGCAAAAATAAAAAGAAGAACAGCACAAAAGCCGAGACAGATGAAAAGGACGGAGACGAAGATGTAGAAATGAGTTCGGACGATGAAAAAGTCGAAGTTGAAGGCGAAGACGGCAACAAAAGAATATTCAGCACGAAAACATTAAAAGATCAGAACGGACAGTATCCAGTGTGGTTGCACAAGAGGAAGATTGCGAAAATCAACAAAATCGGCAAGAAAAAGACGAAGAAACGGTCCAAAAAAAGGAAACGCGCATAGGACAAACTAACATCCGTAGATTCTAAGTTTTATCTGTAAGTAAATATCTGCATTATCTCGGAACATATTGCGTTAATTTTGTGCAACTTCTAAGCCATTTTCATGATGAACTCATTGTTTACAACACGAATATTCCAACTACAAGTATCCTTGAAAAGTACAAAATAAAACACACCTTTATTACAAATCGTTTTTTATTATATTCATACATAAACTTTAGATAGATAGAGCCCCAGATAGGTACACACCGAGAGTGTCGCCAGCCGATGGCCCAGGGGTCCAAGAAGTTATCTAATATGGATTATGGGAAAAGTATGAATTTTAATTTCTTTGCATTTGGCTACATTTTTTTAACCTCTAGGGGCAACTGCCCCCCCTGGGCTGACTCCCTGCTCCCCCTGGGATGCCCTTGGTACATAACAAACTTATAACACCCCTTTTTCATCAGGTTTAAAGTAATTACACACCTAAACCTCTTCAATTCCTAAAGTTCTGTCCAGCAGAAATAAATTGTAGTTTCAGAAACAATACCTGTATAGCCTATTAGCACTCCCCCAATCATACCCAATCTAAATGACACCCATGTTAAAATCCATCAAGCCGTTTATAGTTACTGGTCATAGGCTGCAGAGTGATGAAGAAATACATATCTACATACAATCGAAAAGCATAACCCTCCTTTCTTCAGTCGGGTAGAAAGTAAGAAACAACAGTCGATTGAAAGTTAATAAACTATTTCTATGTAACATAATCAATATTTGATTAGTGAATTATTAATCCCTTATTTTAATATTTTTAACTTAGGTACTGGAGGGGTTTATAAGTATGTGCTCGAGCAGTTGCTCGCTCCAACTCCTGGAGATGAGGCTCCGAGCAGATATGCTTCATCAACTTCACATTCTCGACAACCACGTTGCATATGGTGCAATAGATACTAGTGTCATCGAGCTGAAAGAAATTTTGAATTTAATTCTACAGTAAAATATGAGCAAAAGTATTTCCAAGTTCACCTATCAAAAACCATTGGTATCCAAGATTCTCTGAAGATGTCCGAGGTGGTAGTCAGAGGTTTTACGTTGATGTTGATTCATTTGGGGATTAAAAAACAACCTTTATACACACGCTTCACCAAAATATCAAATATAAACGATTTTGTAGCTAATAGTAATCTGTGCTAATAGGTAGGTACTTTACCAACCTTTCTTATTAAATTGTGCGAAAAATCCTCAAGATGCGGGTAATTATCCAAGATTTTGCTGTGGCTATTGCTACGCAAGTGTTTTTCCATGGCTGTCTGGTCCAAAGCAAGTAGGGCTTCGCAGAAAATACATTTCAAAGCGTCACCCGTAGAAATAATTCCGTGGTACGAATCTACAGTAACCACTAACTTCATATCTCCCTTCAAGGTAACAATTACATAGTTTTTGTTGAGTGGCACGTGTAGATGGGATTTCTCGATTTTATCGAGGCCTAGGACGACTTTAGGCTGCCTGAGAGCCGGAATAGCCATTTTCAATGTTCTAATAACAGACTCTCAAATTCTATTGTAACTTGTATGCTTCTTGTATGTAATAGGGATGTTCGATACGATACGATATTTTCGTGTATCGATACAATGGCATACGATACACCCGATATTTGTATCGATACAATGGCATACGATACGGCGTATCGATACAACACATGCAAGGTGTATCGGATCGAAAGTATCGTATCAAATTATTTTGTTATCGAATTGTTTTGACTTGCAAGTTACCCGGTTAAAAGGTGGCATAGGTCCTATTTCCGGTCATTATTTATCTATGTTTAAATTTCAGGCATATCAGTTCAGTGCTTGTCGAGTTTTAGAGGAACAAACATACGTCCAAACTTTCGCATTTTTTAATATTAGTTTGATATCACGAAACACCTTTTTTGACAGTTATAACTACGCACATTTTCGTAATAGTGCACATTATTAAAATAAAATATATTTTTTTAATTATTAAAGTACCTGCATACTTTGTCTTGATTCGATACTGTATCGATACGATATATCGTATCGAATGCCCTGTATCGATACGCGTATCGATACAATGCGTTCCGATATATTGCGATACGAAATATCGATACAATCCGAAATATCGAACATCCCTAGTATGTAATACAGGCAGAAAATAAATTAATTTTCCCGCCCTTGAGTGAGGGTAGAGTAAAATTTATGATCACACTCACACTCAAAATAGAGAAGAGAGAGACAGGCCGATTTAGAAACCAGAGTGATGTGAAAAATCGGTAAGTCAATTTAAATCGATGCGATGCTTTTGAAAATCCTCTGCCAATGGGCGTTTTTCCACTAGCCGGCACGGCACCGGCACCGGCACCGGCGCCGGTGGTGGGGATGCAAAAATGTATGAAACCGTGCCGGTGCCGGCGCCGGCAAGTGGAAAAACGAGAGTACATTTTCATACATTTTTGCGTCGCCGGCGCCGGTGCCGGTGCCGTGCCGGGCTAGTGGAAAAACGTTTCATTTTCAACTTGTGGAACCGCTCGTCTTTGCCTTGCAACGTAAAGCTGGGAACAAATTATCGGACGCGGCTGACGGACGCGGCTGACAGCCGCGACTGATAAGTGTGCACACCGTCCGAACACCCAGCGGGCCAGATTGCCTTCGGACGTCTGAAGGTCCAAGGACGCGTCCGCGACTTTTGTCAGATAATGTGCACAGTTCTATGTTCGTTCTATATCCAGATACCTATTCAGTCGCGGCTGTCTGCCGCGTCCGTAAGCCGCGTCCGACAGTATGTTTCCAGCTTAATCCATGTTGATAACGTAGACTTAAGCTGGGAACAAACTATCGGACGCGGCTTACGGACGCGGCAGACAGCCGCGACTGAATAGGTATCTGGATATAGAACGAACATAGAACTGTGCACATTAAGCTGGGAACAAATTATCGGACGCGGCTGACGGACGCGGCTGACAGCCGCGACTGATAAGTGTGCACACCGTCCGAACACCCAGCAGGCCAGATTGCCTTCGGACGTCTGAAGATCCAAGGACGCGTCCGCGACTTTCGTCAGATAAAGTGCACAGTTCTATGTTCGTTCTATATCCAGATACCTATTCAGTCGCGGCTGTCTGCCGCGTCCGTAAGCCGCGTCCGATAGTTTGTTTCCAGCTTTATCTGACGAAAGTCGCGGACGCGTCCTTGGACCTTCAGACGTCCGAAGGCAATCTGGCCCGCTGGGTGTTCGGACGGTGTGCACACTTATCAGTCGCGGCTGTCAGCCGCGTCCGTCAGCCGCGTCCGATAGTTTGTTTCCAGCTTTAGGCCGGCCGCATACGTTCGGTTTCCTAATTCGTTTTCCGAATTCGGAATGCACGCATTCAATACAATTATTGTACAGTTATGAAATCGAAAATAGTTTTTATTAACTAAGGCCGGCCGCATACGCACGTTTTCCGTATACGTTTTCCGAATTCGTTTTTTTTTCGCAGACGTTCAATTTTATGAAGTGCCTCGTATTCCCGATATTTCTTTAAGGAGCCGAAACATGGTCGCTGAAACTCCACAATCGCCGAAAAATCGATGCGCTAGAGATGTATTGCTGGAGGCGCATGTTGAGAATACCATGGACGGCGTACCGCACCAATAACTCGATCCTCAAAGAGCTTCACATACGAGACAGGCTTTCGTCGATTGTGCAGTTGCGAATTCTGAAGTTCTTTGGGCACATCACCAGAAACAAGGACTCTATGGAGAGACTTGTGGTACAAGGCCGCGTAGAGGGCAAGAGATCTCGTGGTCGGTCTCCAACTCGCCGGATCGACCTAATAACCAAAGCTACACAGTCAACCGCGGTACAGTGTGCTCGCAACGCTAAAAACCGCCAGAAATGGAGAGACATCGCTCAACGTTCAGCACTCTTAAAGCTGGAAGTGACCGGAAACGGCGAGCCGCAACCCTGTCCATCGACAGCCACGACCACTCTGACAAGAGTGCCCGACTGAGAAGAAGAAGAAGAAGAGAAGAAGAAGCGTGCATTCCAAATTCGGAAAACGTATACGGAAAACGTGCGTATGCGGCCGGCCTTAGGCCTCGGTCTCGAATTTAGCGGGTAGCGGTGCGGTAGCGGAGCGGCGGCGGCGGCGGCTCTGGAGCGGTGCGGGGGCGGGCACTCCAGTCAGCCCGCCCCGCACCGCTCCAGAGCCGCCGCCGCCGCCGCCCCGCTGCCCGCAAAATTCGAGACCGAGGCCTTACACTACTACATTTATTTTGTTGGATATTAAAAATTCCCAATAGAAAACAATAAAACCTGTAAATTTTTATGGGCAATAATTTTGAAGGTAACTACGTAGGTACCTACCCTAACTAACCTACTAGGTATAAAAACACTACCTATGACTTTCATATCGATATTCATTTTATTTTGTAAGTTAAAAGCATTATTTTACTGGCACTGGGTGGCCTCTAGCTAGGCTACATTTCTGATTTATAAATAAATAACTACTTAACTGCCTATCTAAAAAGAAAGTTAACAAGATTTTTTTCAATCCTAGTTTTTAGATGACTAAGGAACCAGTATTTTAGTGAAAAAGATTACTAAGGTACCTAGGTAATAATAATTTTAATGTTTAAATTTTAGGTTCATTTCACATAGATGAAATACAAAAATTGAGTCCTATAGAATCAAAGGCGGTAATCTGTCAAATTTGTCAAAAATGACATAATGGTATGGCCGTTTAGGGAATTTAAAATAACGTTTCATTATTTTCTCAATCTGTATCAAAGGTGGCATTAAAGCGTTCAAAATTGACGTCAAAAATCAGCATTAGTTTCAAATACGGCAATCTTTCTTTCAAAATAATTTCAAAACAGACTTAGTAAAACGTTTTTATTGAATTACCAAAATTCAGCCCAAGTACAGATTACCGCCTTTGATTCTATAGGACTCAAATGCTCCATCTTCGAATCCAAATTACCGGATTGATGAGTTCATTGTACAGCTGATGACATCTGAGAAATTTAATGAATTAGCCGATATTATAGCAGAAAGAGCGGCTAAGAAAATAAAAAACATAAGTAATAACAACACTACTTTGCGACATAGTTCTAAATCAGAAAAAAGAGAGAGAAATAAAAAATCTATCAAAAAGAAACCAAATGTTCAAGAGATTCCAGAGTCCATACTGCGACAGCGAAAAGAAGAAGAAAAATCCGATAAATTTGATAAAATAAAGAAAGCGTTTTTGAAACGTGATGCATCGTCCCAGGAACTGTTCTTAAATTATAAACACATGACCAAAATACTGAAAAAGAAGTTACAGAACAAGGTTGAAAAAACGAAAAAGGAAAAGGAGAAATCGGAACAGAATGATAATATATTTACTACTAAACCTAGCAAGGGGAAAACTGTGGGTGTCTATATTGGTAGTAGCGAACGAGAACTTATTAAAGATAAAAGTAAATCTGAAGAAAATTTAACACAGCCAAGTTTATTAACATTGGAAGAAAAACATTCGGAAAACAAAGATAAATACAAAAGCGGAGATTCTACACCAAATACCATTGAAACAAGCGAAGAAAATAAATCTTTTAGCGAAGAAAATACTCGAGAAAATGTAACGGATGACCATACTGAAAAAGAAACAACTACACTAAAGACAAAAAACAACGATAGCTCGTCTGATTTATCCCGTTCCGAAAATGAAACATCTGAAGATGCAATTTACCCATCCAAAGAGGTGGTTGAAGTGGGTATACAACGTACTGGCGATACTAAATCCGGTGAAACGAGCGAACAACATACATTGGTAAAGATGAAATTCCCATCGAATGAGCCTGGAGAAACTCGGACGTTTCCGCAAAATCAGTTAATACGTAGAGAAAATGGGAAACTATACACTTATTTGACATCACCAGATTACGATGAGTATCATGAAAATGTCGAGAATCAGCGGCTACCTAAACGTAGTTTTATAAATATTTAGAAATAATAAAATGAATATAATTGGTTGAAAATGAAAAATAAAATGTTTATTAAAAGTACCTGCCTATAGGTACCTACCTAATGAAATATAATTGATGCTAAAAACCAACAAATGCACTCCAGCTTGAGGAGGATCGCTCGCATCAATGCGGGTTCGAATCCCGTAGAACTCTCTCTAATAGCGACTCTTGTGGCGAGGCAGCAAAGTTCAATTCAGCTCGCGTAAGCGCTCATTGCCTAGTGCTATTTTTTCTATCGTATCTTTAATACTATAGCTACGCCCATGTTCGGAGAGATCAAAAGAGGACGCTTTGCCCAGCAGTGGGAAAAGGCTAGTTTATAAAAATAATTATTTTAATAAAATAATGTCCAGCAGTGTGAATGGGTAAAATGATGATGATGGCTGATAATAAAAATGATGTTAATATCATTCACAAAGTATCATCGTGAGTTTGAAATCTCTAGACTAGAACAACTCGTTTGTGAAAACCGGTACTTTCCGAAAAAATCTAAATTCTATTGAAACCCATTTTATTAGCATGGCATTACTTTTCTGTCAAGCAAATTGCAATCGATCGATTGTCGAACTGTCAAGCCAGCCAGTCAACAAAAAATTGTGTTTTGCTCGCTCGGTACTAAAACTCGGTCGGTAGGCCGAATTTAACATTTTTGGAAGCTATCCAAACCGTTATTGTTTGTTATTCCGGCTTTACACGGTCTCATTCAGCCGTGTTTCTTTGTTCCGTGTGTTGATTCAGTGTTTATTCGCGTATTGATGTAGAAATTACTAGTCATTGTCCGTGTACCCGAAGTGGTGTCACTTTTTTTATAAAATGGGTTCCCTAATTCCTGATGAGGAGCCGAAACAGGAGATGGATGACAGTGGATACGTTCAGGATGGTTAGTTCCTTCTTACCAGCATTCTATTCTGCTCATTATGTTATTTTGCTTAGAAGTAGATGAATGATAATGAATGTACGAAACTGGGGGTACCTACACTGGTTGATTTACCATCCCTGTCGTTTTTATTATGATTGGACTTGAAATCATTTTTGAGGAACCTTGAACTAATGTTTACTTTGGCAAAAACTTTGAGTTTTGAATCATCTACATTTAAATATAAAAGAGTAAGTACAAGTACACTCAAATGTAGAAAGTGAAAAAAACATTTTAAAACAATGTTCTTCCAGGTAGCCTTTGGATGGACAAGATTAAATTATAATGATAGTGAAAATATAATGGTAATGATAGTGGCGTACATAACTATATGATTTGAAAAATAGAACAAGAGTCCTGCATGCTTTGACCATGTCTTTCCTGTGATGGCCGATTAAGCTGAGAATGGATTAGGTCTTGCCCCTTGATTGTCTATCTTTGATAGCGACCAAAATCGGTCTTAAACAAATATGACAGTTCAGTGACCACGCATGTAGCTAACAGACCGAATGCAACAAAAGATACCTACTTGATTGTTATGACAGATTGAGACCAATTTGAGGTTTGAGACAAGTTAGACAATCAGCCTGCTAGAATAACACAGAGGCTTTTTAATTTATCCAGCCTGGGTGGAAGCTAGTCAAAAATAATTTAAAGGTTAACTCAATAATGTTACAGAAACAGCTAAGCCAGCTTCGGACGAGTACAAGGGAACCGCTGAGTTGCTCGACCTGTCCGATGACGTGCTCCTCTACATCTTCAAGAACTGCTCTCCTCAGGATCTGAAGGCGCTTGGATTGTACGTATGACCACAATAAAATTTATTATTATATTTTGAAGCCTTCTGTACGTAGTACTATTATTTAATAATAGTACTACGTACTGAAGGCTTCAAAATAAAAACTTTGGCTCTTACTTATGAAAGATGTTTAAAGTTGAACACTGATTAAACAACGTCCTGTCTTTGTGGATAGTGACGAATAGAGACAGGACGTTGTTTAATCAGTGTTCAATTTTAAACATCTTTCATAAGTAAGGGGGGTATATAAATAGCGACTCTTGCTGTGACGCAACAAAGTGCAATTCAGCTCGCATAAGGGCTTAGTGCCTAGTGCGATATTCACCTAAACATTGCCTCTCTTTCGAATGCATAACTCTGACGCTGTCTGATGTGGAGGTTAGATTAAGGGCGTCAATTCTAGTACCAAACTTTTTATCAACCTCAAGCAAAACCTCAATTAAACCTTAGATATTCGACTGTTTCCTATTCTACTAGTGACAAACGACTCAGTTGAGGTGACGTTTTAGCTAAGGTTTGACTTTGGCAGAACAAATTTTTAAAAAAGCTATTCTACTATTCACCAAATGGCTGACATTTAAGAGATCGAACCAAAACGCAGCGTAATGATTGACGTTGTCATCTAGTAGAATTGCCCTGAAGTTCGTCTTTCCACTGATAGAACAACACAGATCAACTGTCTTTGTTTTATGTACCCAGCTCATGCGCCCGGCTCGGCGCGTTAGTCCTAGACCGCACCCTATGGGTGGATGTAGACGCTTGCTCGGCGCCGCTCGGCCGCCGCCGCGTGCGCTGGCTCCTAACCCGCGCCCTCGGACCGCATACCAAGCGACTCCGACTGAAGGGATACGCGGAAGAAGCTGACGGGTAAGTTCTATAAACAGACTAGAAGTTGATAGGTCAGTAGATTCTAGAAACAGGGTTACATACGCAAAAAAATGTCAATTGACAGGTGAGTAGCTCTGTCATTATACTCATTTACAGAAAGTTTCCAGATGGTAAAGTATATATTGCTCTTTCATAATATGTTTATTTAATTAATGTAATTGGTGTAATGTAAACCGTATTAATTACATTAAAATAAATACATTTCAGATGTCTCGGCTACGCGAACCGTCGTCTGCCAGACAGCGCGTCGGGAAGGGCGCCGCAGGAGGAAGAAAGATACCTCTGCGGAGGACCTCGGGTGTACAGACTCACGCAGTCTATGCCTAGGTAAGCAAATGTCCTAATTGGCCATCGATAGACGATCGCGCAATGGACATTTGCATTGAGATTGCGCGATGAGATGCGAGCTTCAATTAGGACACTAAAGAATCGCACAATCTCAACACTCACGTCCCTTTCAAACAAAAAACTATATTTCCAAATCGGTCCAGGCATCTTCGAGTAATCGGGTAGATTCCGACGAATTGAGAACCTCCTTTTTTTTGAAGTCGGTGATAAAATCACACTATCACACTTCACACTAATTCTACTATCACACTAATACTATAAATACGAAAGTTTGGATGTTTGCATGAATCGATGGATGGATGAATGGATGTATGTTTGATCCTCTCGACTACCACTGAACCGATTTGGCTGGAATTTAAAATATAGATAGATAATGACCAGCAATAGAACTTAGGCTACTGTTTATCCTGGTATGTACCTCTTTTAGCTTGCAGGATATAAGTTAGAAGCATTAGCAGAATAGATGTCTTTAAATCTTCTTTCGTTTATAGATTCGGCAATGGAGCTCCGTCGGCGGCGCCGAGCAAATGCGTCGGGCCGAGACTAACGCTCACTCACACGGCTTTGCGCGCGCTCGGCGACCGATGCCCTTCGCTCACTACCTTGGAACTAGAGCACTGTGTCATCGACTGTCAGACGGTAAGACTCACTCACTCACTCACTCGCTCACTCACTCACTCGCTCACTCACTCACTCACTCACTCACTTACTCACTACCTCACTCACTGAGTTAGTATAGTTTATACTTACCTTACTGAGTGAGTGAGTCTTACCGTAGTCCGTACCGTAGTCTTAAGTCCGTAAGTTATGCTATCTATAAAATAACATAAAATTGTTATATTTCAGACAAACATCGGCCTGTTTCCGAAAACATTAAAGAAGCTCTCCTTGAAGGGAACAAAATGCTTCAACCTCGAGTCAAAATCGTTCCTATTCAAGATACAAGATCATCTTAGTGAATTGGAGGTATGTACGATTGGTTAAGAGCGATAGGCACATTTTTTTTACGGTTTTATAACGATACTAACTTCCGCTCGCGGTTTTGCTCGCGTGGTACTGGTACCCGGATAAAAAGTAGCCTATGTCCTATTCCCGGTCATTATCCATTTATATTTTCAATTTCAGCCAAATTGGTTCATTGGTTGTCGAGTTATAGAGGAATAAACATACATCCAAACATCCATCCAAACTTTCGCATTTATAATATTACTAGCGGACGCCCGCGGCTTCGCCCGCGTGGAATACTTTTTTTTATCACACCGTGCATTTTTCCGGGATAAAAAATAGCTTACATCCTATTCCCAGTCCTTATCCATTTATATTTTAAATTTCAGCCAAATTGGTTCAGTGGTTGTCGAGTTATAGAGGAACAAACATACATCCAAATATCCAAATTTCGCATTTATAATGATCACTGATCGGAGTAGGTAGAGCTATTTAGGTTCATTGACCGCAAACATTGATGTTAATATGGATATTCCACGGAATTCCGACTAATACTCTGGGATCTTTTCAATCATGCTTCGATTTTTGAGGAACTAATAATTTGTATGGTATGTTCTTGTACAACTTCAGAATGAAAATGTTAGAATGATTGTTGATTCTTGTATAAATATAAGAAATTATACATAAAAAAATATATTTGTGTTCATGAATCAAGTTTCTATCTATTTATTATACAATCCTTAAACCCGTATATAGCAAAAAGCAAAAAGCTTTTTATTATTTTTCTAACTAAAAAACGTATCCTGGGATTCGGGGAATATCCATATTATTCTATCATATGGCAAGTACATAAAATAGCTCTACCTACTCCGATCACTGATAATGATAGTGTGATAGTGTGATGTGATATCTTATTTCAGGAATTGGATGTATCATTTTGTTCATGGATCGAGCCAGCGTGTATGCTGCCGCTGAGCAAGATGCCCAAACTGCGCTCTCTGGCGATGCGGGAATGCCACAAGTTGGCAGAGTTCGTGGCATACGCGTCTTTAGCCACGAGATATGGCTTCAAGCAGTTAGAGGTAAGAAGTGGCTTGTCGAACTGATACACTGATGGTTTGACTTAGAGACTGATGTTTAATTAAAGTCTGGCAAAAACGGGTAGAAACGGCAACTAAAATTTCATCACAATGGAAACCCTTTCTCTACTAATCTATGGTAAAGTACAGGTTTCTTGTCTATGGTACAGGTGCCGAAGACGTCAGTCAGAAGTAATAATTTCCTTCTAAAATAGAATTTATCTATTTCGAGTATTTAGCTTGCATAGTGGCGCCCCCATTTATGTCTTATTATTTTTTGCCAGACTTTATATTAATTGATAGTTTGACGGTTTTGACTGATGGGCTGACGGTTTTGACTGATGGTTTCGCTATTCTGTCTGATGGTTTGACGGTTCTGAATGATAGTTTGACGCTACTGTCTTATGGAATGACCGTTCTGGCTGGTGTTGAAAATGCCTAAACTGCGCTCCCTGGCGATGCGGGAATGCCACAAGTTGGCCGAGTTCGTGGCGTACGCGTCTTTAGCCACGAGATACGGCTTCAAGCAGTTAGAGGTAAGAAATGCTTGGTGAACTAATAGATTAATATAAATGGTTGACTGATAGAGTGGATGGCACACAGTATACTAATACTACGTATAGAATGGACACTGTGAGTTTGAGCTGGCGAGGAGCTGACTTTGAGTACGGAACACGCGCAGACGCATAGACGAGACCGAGACCACAGTACACTATTCATACGGTGACAACCTTACGTCGTACAAAACTGACATTGTGTAGTGTAAATATAGGTAGTTAGACGCCGCTTTGGCATAGAGATTTCGTCGAGTGATGGTTTGATAATGTTGACTAACAGTTTTATTTGACTGATGGCTTTATGTCATTGACTGATGCCTAAATAAAGTTGACTGATGCTTGATCGAAGTGTTATAATTCTAGCATCTAGATCAGTGGCTCCCCTGTGGGAGACTCAGAGTTATCAGCTCTAGGTTGGTTCTGAATGATGGTTTGATAATGTTGACTGATGCTTGATTCGTGTTATAATCCCAGCACCTGGACCTCCGTGGTTCCCCGGTGGGTGACTCGGAGGTGTCCGCGCTGGGCTGGCTACCTCGCCTCGCCTCGCTGCTGCTCTCCCCCGCGCCCGCCTCGCCTCGACCTTCCGATCACGCGCATTATGCACAGGTAATATAAAGCTGGAAACAAACTATCGGACGCATCCATAAGTCGCGGCTGTTAGCCGCGACTGATAAGTGTGCACACCGTCCGAACACCCAGCGGGCCAGATTGCCTTCGGACGTCTGAAGGTCCAAGGACGCGTCCGCGACTTTCGTCAGATAATGTGCACAGTTCTATGTTCGTTCTATATCCAGATACCTATTCAGTCGCGGCTGTCAGCCGCGTCCGTAAGCCGCGTCCGATAGTTTGTTTCCAGCTTAAACCTTTACATCTTTACTAGATGATTTATACAGTGCCAGGAGGCGATCTTTGCCTACACTTAACGGGACACTGTAATGCCTGGGACATTGTGATGGAGTAGGCTTGTAGCACCTACACCATCCTCTCAGCTTACCAGCCATATCCACAGGAAAGACATGCTCAATACGTGTGGGGCTGACTAAGCCGCGGTGAGATTTTCCTCCACAGTTTAGAGCTCGTGTTAATATATCTAGCAAATATTGATTTATTATTTGATGGTTTCAGGATCTACTACCTGCGGATAAGGAATTAGAAGAATGGGAAGAAATGGTGAGTAAATTCTTCATGCAAGCTCGTCGGCTTAGGCTGTGTCCCCAGTGGGCAAACTGTGAGCGGCCGACTGAGTTTGCGGCGTATCGGTTTAGTACGCTCTTCCATATTTGAAATGGAGTGTCCACAGTTTGCTAGTTTGCAGCGTTACGCTGCAAACTGCGTACAGTGAGCGCAAAACTAGCAAACTGTGGACACTCCATTTCAAATATGGAAGAGCGTACTAAACCGATACGCCGCAAGCTCAGTCGGCCGCTCACAGTTTGCCTACTGGGGACACAGCCTTAGGGAGTGTCCACATTGCGTTTTCTGCAGCGCGTTTTTGAGCTGCGCATTTGTATCGATACAAACGCGCGTTCGCAACGCGTATTTTTCCATACAAAAGCGAACCGGGAGGGGCTGCGCGGGGGGCTGCGCGTTCGCATCGCGTTCGAATCGCGTTTGTATCGATACAAACGCGCTGCAAAAAACGCAATGTGGACACTCCCTTAGGCTTGTTTCAAGTTACAAGCCTTAAAAGGCCTGCGACAGGCGAATTTCCATAAAAACGTAATACCGAAATCATTTAAAATTTACTAATATTAATTTAATAATTTCGTTCATCAATATTTTCTTATGACGTTATTTAGTAAAATTATCTTCCGTAAACCGACTTTACAGAGACAACCATTTTTTTATGTATATGTTTAGGAGCCAGATTACTTCAAGCCCCCGTCTATATCGGAAGCGGAGTGGACGCGGGATGAAGATGACGTGCGCGGGAATCGATCCCGCTACTACGCCAACTGCGATGATCCTACCGCGTAAGTAGACTTAATACAAGTCAAAGTTAAGTCGGTTAAAGAGTTTTAACCGATTTCGAAAAAAGGAGGAGGTTCTCGTTTGTTTTCGTCGGGATCTTTTTTTTTGCCTTTTTTATGTACACTTACAACGGATCTTGGCATTAGTGATGTTAACCGTTTCGATGCGCAGTGCAACATTTTCACAAAAAATATTACAATAGATAGGTAATTTTTTAACTAAGTACATTTATTTACATTATTTAACACACGGGAATTACTCACGTAAAAATATCGTCGATTTAGATACCGACAATGTTTCGATTCATCCGGAGAATCTTCATTTGGAGGGAGTTGCGGCAAGGTTACTCCTCGCGCGAGCGTCTCACACAAAAAGCCACGAAAGCTTTGAAAAGTGAAATACATTAATTAATTTGAATTTAAAGATGATTATTTCCTACAGATGTATTCTACTGGAGCGTATGATAGCTGAGCCAGTGAATCCCGAGGAGTATTCCCAGGTGTACCACCAGTTCCTAGCGGGACACAACAACAATGTACCACTAGCCGACCCAGACGAGTACAGGTTAGTGATAACAGATGGCGCTAGTTTATAATATTAAGGCTGGATTCGACCAAACTGTCATCTTACTCCCAGAGTACAGTTGGGCCGACGGATCTCGGCGTTCGTGAAGTTAGGCTTTTCGCTGCGCAGTAGAACATTTTGTATGAAAACGTTGCACTGCGCATCGAAACGGCTAACTTCACGAACGCCGAGATCCGTTGGCCGTACTGTAGTTATTCCGTTAGCCGACAGAATTCGAAATACAATTGTTTAGAAAGCGCAACCGAACATTATTAGGTGCATTCAAATTATCCTGGTTAGAAGGTGTCAACTTTACAATGTCAAAATATTCAAACAAACAGCAGTTTAATCTGTGGTTTAATCTCCAGATAAAACTTAATCCCGTTTGGTGAAATCCAGCCTAATAGGATTATGTCCTATTCCGCACTTTAGTTACAAAGCTACAAATACATTGGCGGGCCCGCCCGGCCGGGCTACAGTAGGGTTCCCACTTGCCGCTCGGCGCTCGGCTCGCACGCTAATACTTATAATACGCGACAACTCGACAACCCTTCCGCGTCACTCCGCGCCAGACATTCACAGAGTTAGGCGTTAGAAAGAGAGGGTTTTAGGTGAATATTGTGGTAGGCAATAAGCGCTTACGCGAGCTGAATTGCACTTTATTGCATCGTATCAAGAGTCGCCATTTAAATAATATTTTCGCGAAGTCAGGCTCCTGTACCTATTTATTTTGTGGTTTAGTTAAGCTCTCATTACACGATGCTGAATTCAGTGCACCAAATTGAGGCCCTTTTTCGCCAATCGTATTTTTGGTTCCCACGATACAGGCCCAGCCTAGTGTGGGAATCATTAGTAATTTAACTTTATGTAACCTCTCTGCTTAAATGTTCGCCATAGTTAGTTGTACTTAATCTTACAAAACTTTTGTTATTTAAGTAGTAATTAATACATTTTCAATTTTCATTTTTCAAATGCTTGTTCATTCATAAATTAGCGCTCTGTCTCGCTCTTTGGCCTAAGAATTGCGTATTGTACAATCATATGCTACTTACTACTTTAGCTAAAACATTATCAATATCACATTAATTTGGAGTCCTTATTCCAGAGAGTCGTACCGTCAGTTCATGGTACGACCGACGCACGGTCACCCACCGGCCGGGTACTCTCTGTTTATCCGAAAGGCAGAGGATGATAATCAGGAAGCCGGACCTTCTAAACGACGCAAGCATAGCGACGATGACGCTAAACCGGGTAAGTTTCTGTAGTTATGGGGATATAACTAGATGGCGCCAGTTATTCTAGAACTAATTTATTTATTTTATTAGGAATGTAGAGAGGTATGAGGTTGGTTAACCAAGAATACTTCATATATACACCGTTTATTTTTGGTCAGTTTAAAGCCGGCGCCTACGTAATCTATATCGATAACCTTACTCAAAAATAATAATAAAAATGAGATCTATTTTTTTGCATTTAATAATATCACGAAACATAGGCAGGATAAATCACGGCGATACGTGCTCTGTGCTCAGCTGTTGCTACGGCGTAGAGTCTATGCTACGTCGTAGTCATACATACATACCTAGGTCATTAGCTCTGCGAGCCTACGACACCTTACCAAGTGTTTTCCTCACTTTTGTTAATCTTTTCAACTATTTAGTTTCGTATGAAATACTTATCAAATTCAAAAACTAACCCAACGACACGAATACGATTAAGCAATACAAGCAGTGGGTGCTGGCTTTAAACTGACCCAGAATTAACGGTGTATAAGGTTACTAGCTGCTGCCCGCGGCTTCGCTCGCATGGTACCCGGATAAAAAGTAGCCTATGTTACTCCCCAGCCCTCCAACTATCTCCACACAAAAAATCACATCAATCTGTCGCTCTGTTTTGACGTGAAAGCAGGACAAATAAACAAACAAACAAACACACTTTCACATTTATGATATGGGTACGGATTTTGTCCTAGTGCAAGGTCTTTGTAATTTATTTGCCCTATTTATTTAAACTATGTGTGTCCTATTTGTGTATTACAATGTTTTTTATGAAATAAGTTATGATTATTTTTACTTTTCTCAGGTACATCAACGGAAGACGACGCGAAACCTAGCACATCTAGCGAGTCTAAACCAGACAAAACAGAGAAACAAGACTCCGACGATGATTCCGACTCAAAGAAAGGGACACAACGACACACGCGATGGGGTCCAGACAAAAAGAACGACTCCGATTCAGATTCTGATGGACCCCCAGCAAAAAAACCTCACACCCACAAGAAGAAATCAAAAAAATCCAAGAAAGACGACGAGAGACGCCAACCGCGGCGAGTCTTCGAAATAACCATCAATGAACTTAACCGCGGTCAATTCAACGAAGCACAGGAAAGACGGCCAGAGACAGTGAGACACCAATCTTGCCAGACAGTTGACCTAATTCCCTGTGATGCCGGAACTCTGGTCGTCGATTCCGCCATCCAAACGGAACACTACAGACCTGGCTCCCGCCATTCTGGCAGACGCTCTGGCAGATCTGGCAGATCCAGCAAAACCAGGGACTCGAATCCCGGTAGCTCGAAATCTGGCTCGAATCCTGCCACGAATCCGGCCAGCTCACCGCCCTCAACGCCTGGCAAGAGCCAAAATTCTGGCAAGAGCCAAGATACTGGCAAGAGCCAAGATACTGGCAAGAGCCAAGATTCTGGCAAGAGCCAAGATTCTGGCAAAAGCCAAGATTCTGGCAAAAGCCAAGATCCTGGCAAAAGCCAAGATACTGGCAAGAGCCAGGATAGCCCAAGACCTGAGAAACGCGACTCCGACAACCGCCGCGTCTTCCAATTCCGTCAATACAGACGTCCTATCGTTATCGAGGAGTTTATTAATGTCGGTGACCCAGAAGCGCCCGGGGTTTTACCCAGGGGAGTATTATTCCCAGGATGTCCAACTCGCTTAGACCCGGCAGCGTTAGTCTCAGATTCATCTATCCGTCGCTTTGGTAGAGCTATCGGTGAGAATATTAATTATATTCACATAGGAGGCGGTGGGGGGAGAGATGCGAATGCCAGACCTAACAGATCGAGCTTAAGAGAGCTGTCGGTGACGGGTTTTCGACACGTCACAGACGCTAGCTTAACTCATTTGGCGACGGCGGCGCCATTGTTGAGAAGGTTGGATGTAAGGGGTACTGGGGTAACTTTGGTCGCGGTTGAGAGGTTTAGGGCGTTACGACCCGATGTCGAGGTTATTACCGATGCGAATTGAGGTCGTCTAGGTCGTTTTTGGTCGTCTAAGGTATTGGAAAGGATTGTGTGAAAGGAATGTTAAACATCGCGTAAACTGAGAAGGTATTTTTGGCAAAAATATAGGTTTAGTTAGTAAAGCTGGCATTAGATGATGCTGAGTTCAGTGTGCTAACTCCTTGTTCATTCATAAAGAGCTCTGACTCGCTCTTTGGCCTAAGGATTGCGTATTCTTCAATTCTTAGGGAGTGGCCACACTGCGTTTTCTGCAGCGCGTTTGTATCGATACAAACTCGCAGACAGCTCCCTTCCCACTTAAGTTCCCATTTAATTTTAAAAAGGTATTGCATACAAACAAACGCGATACGAACGCGCGTTTGTATTGATACAAACGCAGAAACGCGCGCTTGTATAGATAAAACGCGCTGCTCTAAATTTCCCTTAGGCCCAAAGAGCGAGGCAGACCGCTAATTTATGAATGAACAAGCAGTTAGTAAACTGAATTCTGCATGGTGTAATGTCAGCTTAAATTCTTAAAAACGTGTCGTTACATGTCGAGGTCGTCACCGATACGAGTTTAGGTCATGTAGGTCTTTGTACTGGGAAGAGATATGAGGAAAGGTCCAAAAGCTAGAATGTGTAAATTTATTGGTGAGGTTGAGGTCGTGTAGGTCTTTATAAAAAGAATTGAGTGTAGGTCTAATTTGGCTAATACACTTCTCACAATGGATCTACTTATACCAAACCCAAGATGCAATATTTACTAACATTGCACTGACAGATCAATCAGCTGATAGCAGGAATAGACCTATCACAGAAAACTGAGGTTAAATATGATTGGCACTGATTCAATACCAATCGTAATGAATCTCAGTTTTCTGTGATAGGTCTATTCCTGCTATCAGCTGATTGATCTGTCAGTGCAATGTTAGTAAATATTGCATCTTGGGCTTGGCTAAAGTGTAGGCATTAGTGAAGATAGCCGTTTCGCTGCGCAGTAGAAAATTTTGTATGAAAAAGTCGCACTGCGCATCGAAACGGCTAACTTCACGAATGCCTAGATCCATTGTGAGAGGTGTACTTGGAATGAGAAGGTATTTTTCAGGCAAAATATAAATGTAATAGCATCTTAATATATTTTAAGTAGTGGTTTGCTTAACTTAATGAAATATTCACATTTTTCAAATACTAGCTTCCGATCATGGTTTACTGACAGACATTTGTTTACATATTCTTAACCGACTTCAAAAAAGGAGGAGGTTCTCAATTCGTCCGAATATTTTTTTTTTTGTTTTTTCATGTGTGTTCACCGATTACTCGAAGACGCCATGACCGATTTGGAAAATTCTTTTTTTGTTTCAAAGGGCATACTTTCCGATTGGTGCCATAAAAATTTGGTGAGGATCTGTCGAGGATCTTCGGAGTGCACCTCGATAGTGCAGGAAATTGCTCAGCTTATAACATTGCAGTCGGTTTTTTTTAATTTTTAAGTAGCTACTTGTAATATTCGCTACTTGAATACATTTTTAATAAATACAAATACAAATGTTTGTTTCTTCAAATTAATGTGTATGAAAATGTTATTAACTATGTAAATCAGTGGAGTAGGGCACTGGTGACCTGTAGCACAGGTTTTCTATACCTATTTGTCTCTCACAAAACAGGTCTTTTATAATTATAAGTAGATAATTTATTCTGATAAATTATTACTATTTCTTTGATAAATTATTCTGTATTTATATTTACTTTCCTGCATATTATATTATATATGAGAAAATAAATGATATGATATGATTTGATCGAGAAATGTCACTCAGGCCGTGATCAGAAGCTAATATTTTCATAAACAATAATCCCCATATTTAATTATTATAAAGTAGCATGCATGTAATGTTCTAAGTGATCTCTATTATATTAATTTAGGAATAAATTATTGTTAGAAAAACGATTGATAGTTATAAAGTTTGTTTCACTATTTCATTTCTCAAGTATGTAAACATTTTAATTAGGTACAAAAAAAAGGTTACCCAGCAATAAGGGTAACCTTTTCTTAAAAAAATTGAGCAAAAAAAACTGGTCTGTAAAGTCGGTTTCCGGATAATTTTACGTGTTAAAGTCATAAGAAAACATTGATGAAAAATTGCATACTTTTATGAAATGCCGAATGCTTAGGCCGATCGAGTCTATCGCTTGTTCCGCGCTCTCGCTTGCACGCTCGTCTTGAACGTGACACTTTCGTGCGTGCAGCCGGCGTTCATCGTTTTATAAGGCGTTAACACGTCCAAAGAAGTAATGTACCCCACCCTGTATCAGCCAAAGCGAAACATCAACTTTATCCTTGAAAATGAAAAGTCTCATCAAAATATGCGATTCCAACGGGATTCTTTTACCGGGATTGTTTCTGACTACCATAGACAATTTGTAAGTGTGAGTGAGCAAAAAAATATGCTTGGCTCTGCTCACACTTATGACAATATGGGAGCTCAAACCCAATCCAAATAGGCATGATGACTAATTTTCAAAATCTCTTCTATGATATTCAGAAGTATCTATTAGGTCTAAAATATATCATATTTCTGTAGAAAATTAAGGTTTTTGTGCAATAAAAGTACATTTAAATTTTAATTTTCAAATTCACGCCAAAACGCTCGCCGGTGTCATGGCGTCTGTTTTTACGTCACGGATCGGTATATCAACCAGTGATGCCTACATAGTTACTATAGAAACAAAAGGATGTTTACCGAGACGAGACGCAATGACAGACGCCATGACACCGGCGAGCGTTTTGGCTATCATGGCGGATTGTTGTATTTTGTAGATTTATTTTAGCAAATAAATTAGTAATCTCGACATTAATAAGAGAATAAATACATTTTTCAAAATCTTTGAATCCTATTTCATTAGATCAGATAAATATTTTGGCGATACTTGATTACTGTCATCATGCCTCGCGTCTGCATACAAGTATCTTACTTAGTCAGAGCGAGGAGTCGAAGTTATGACTCTATCAAAGGTTTTTGTGCAAAGTTTTTATCACCATCTTTACAAATATAACTATGTACGTTCAAAATCGCTAAGACCTAGATTTTATGTAGCATTGTACTGATGATGTATTTAGATAGTTCTTTTGTTAAACCTTTTTCAAAAATAAATAAATATCTTATCTTATCTTATCTTATGCCTATTCCGATCACTGCTTATGACAATATGGGAGGTCAAAGACAATCCAAATTGGTTTACAATTCACCTCAATTTGGGTTATATGTAAAGTTGTCTAAAATATCAATTACCCCCGACGCAAAAATATGTAAAACTAAAAAACCTACTTTTAAATAAAAGCAGGTTTTTTTAGCGATGGTTCACATGTTTTATCAAAATCGGTTCAGCCGTTTCTGCTAAGAGGTGTGTCGGAGATTTTTCATTGAATTTTGTGAAGTGTGTTGGGACGGATCTTAGAAATATTATGAAAAAAATATCTTTATTTAGAAAAATATGTGCATGACTCAAAATTGGTGTTTATAACGAGAAATATATTTTAGTTCTTTGTAAGTTACCAATGCCCAGCGGGCTTAAAAAGGTGAATCTCTGTAGGAATTGAACTATATGCCGTCTCTTTATACTCTCAGTCAATGAAAAGAGACGGCATTGATCGGTGAAGTTAAGCAGCGTTGTGCGCGGTCACAATTTGGATGGGTGACCGCAAGTGGTATTACGAGCTGATCCGTGCTTCGGAGGGCACGTTAAACTGTCGGTCCCGGCTTTTAAGTCGTTAAGCCATGACGGAGGCCTTTGGGCGGCCTAAAAACTCCGTCACCAGAGTTGGTCACTTGCTCATACAAACTTTTTTAGTGGCGTGCGTAGCACCAGCGGGCTTAAAAAGGTCGTTATAGCCGAATCACAATATGAATTGAACTATATGACGTCTCTTTTCATTAATTAAGAGTGAAAAGAGACGGCATATAGTTCAATTCCTATTGTGTGACTGGCCTCTTAGCTCAGTTGGTAGTAGCTCTGCCTTCTAAGCTGTAGGTCGTGGGTTCGATTCCCATCCAGGACAAACATTTGTGTGATGAACATAGATGTTTGTTCTGTGTCTGGCTGTGATAAAGTATTATATATAAATCTATCAGTTAATTGGTTCCCATAGTACAAGCTTTGCTTAGTTTGGGGCTAGATGGCGCTGTGTGAAATGTCCAGCAATTTTTATTATTATTTATTTTATTATTGTGATTTTGCTATAGCGACCTTTTTAAGCCCGCAGTATGTAATGTATGAAACACGCGGGTGAATTCGAGAATATAAGAATTTCTACGTAAAAAATTCAATTTGTTTTTAATGAAATTTTTTTTTTACTGATTTTTAGATCCGTTCGCACTCCGTAAATATATTGTACTAGCGGAATTTATTTAAGCATGTACCTACTATGTTCTAGATGTAAGTACCTATTTAATATTTAAAGTGTATTTAAGCGTCTATCATCACTAAGTACTTATGGTGGGTTTAGGGCCCTATTAATGGGTCAATGGATTCATCTTAATAGCCTTTAAAACATCATTTTAGCTGTATAGTTTTTCGTTTTTTAAACTTCCTTGATAACCAGATGAAGAAACAAAAGAACAGTGAAATGAAATGCTTATAAACTAAAAATAGGTAATATAATTGCATAGGTATCTTATCTAATGGCCATATTACACGGTTCACTTCTGCAACCAAATTAATTTAGGCTTAACTCGTAGGCTTAATTTAGGCTCATTTGAATCAGTTTGCATAACTACTAAAAGCTTGAGACTTAAAAAATATTTTTTCATTAAAAATACTTACCTAGGTACCTACCTACATTATTCTATGTGAGTAATATTCAAGACGTTTTGAAGGCAATTTTGGTTCATCTATTGACTTATTAATACCTAAAGGATTTAGTTATGCAGGAATATTTAATCGGCATGGCCCGATATACCTATAAAAATGTGTCAGTCATTTTGATAAATATTTTAAAAATAGTTCTCTGTCGCTCACTAGATGGCGTTTATAGTTAAGTGAGACCCACGAAATTACGTTTTTTACTTACTTGATTAATTCATAACGAACTTATAAGCACGGGCCAATTCAGCTCTAACAAGCTTATAAGTTCGTACGTCTTATGGCTCGTCGGCAAAGCTCGTCGGTATATCAATGCAATACCGCGATTTTGTGAGTTGACGAGCCTGGCTCGCGGCTCGTCATGTTTGCTTAATTTTTTACTCAGCTCGATCAAATTCAAAACCTCAATTTGACTATGATACGACTGTTTCACTCGCTAGTCGATCAGCACCAACGAGCCACGAGTTAAACCGACGTTCTTTAAAACCGCGGTATAGGCTCGTACGTCGATCACCCACTTTAGACTTGATAAAGTGACGTGGCGCCATCTAGTTAGCGTTACGGAACAAAATTTTAAAGATATTTCTCGTTTTTACTATGTAGGAGCTAGTTTAAAATGTGATCATTCATATTATTATATTTCTTTAAGTATAGTTGTGTTGCTGAAATGTGAATTATTTATTTGGCTGCTAATAAAATAATAAATGTAGAATAGTTTAAACATTATAGTAGGTGCATCATTCATTAAATATATGAATTATTAAATAATTAGTATTGCATTTTTATTTTAACTGCATTTTTAAATGTCAACAGTAGGTATTCGTAAATTATTATAATTAGCCCATTGTGTCCCACTGCTGGGCAAAGGCCTCCTCTTAAAATATATTATATTATATAATTTCATAACTACAGTTTTTACTTTCGCAATTATAATATTAGTAAGGATATGCCTTTAGGTTTAGATTTAGGATGCAGAAAGTACCAAAGAGATAGTCATTACGGTTTGCCTGGGACGTTTGTTTGAGATGGAGTAGGCTTGTAGCACCTACACCATCCTCTCAGCTTAACCGGCCATATCCACAGGAAAGACATGCTCAATACGTGTGGGGCTGACTAAGCCAAGGGTTTCCTCATGATGTTTTCCTTCACCGTTTAGAGCTTGTGTTAATGCGCATATAAATTTTTCGAACCCACGACCTTCGGCTCGAAAGTCGAGGTATACCCCTCGGCCATGACGTAATATTTAACTAGGTATAGTAGGTACAGTAGGTACGTAGAATGGATCTAGGCATTCGTGAAGATAGCCGTTTCGCTGCGCAGTAGAATATTTTGTATGAAAAATCTGCACTGCGCATCCAAACGGCTAACATCACGAATGCCTAGGTATCAAGGTAAAAAAATACAACAAATAAAAAATATTTCATTTATTAAAATTGTAAAATGATTTCGCCATTTACATCAGAAATGATTCCTTAAAATTCATATTAGATTAACAAAATACACGACACCAGCGTGCCGCAGTCAGGAAACTCAACAGCAAATTAACCTGCAGACAAGAGAAACAAGATTTTAATCAATCTAGCGAGCGAAGATCTTAGGGAGTGGCAACACTGCGTTTTTTTTTTGCAGCGCCGCACGCGATACAAACGCGCAGACTGCTCCCTTCCCACAGAATAAATTGATTGTATCCACACAAACGCGCGTTTGTATCGATACAAATGCGTAGGTAGCTCAAAAACGCGCTGCATAAGACGCAGTGTGGCCACTCCCTTATTGGCAAGTTGGGCGATTTTGCTTTGTGTTTGTGGGTTTGTATGTTTCACGAATGTTCTCGCATAGCTATCGAACCGTTGTTGGTCCAATCAACACGAAATATGAAAAAAAAAAATCGACTAGACATTATTGTATTGCATGCAAGCCAGTATTCTTTTCCATGACGAGCTAGCGCAATAGACACTCGGCAGTAGTAGCACTTGAAAGTATGGGGTAGTGCTCAGCTTATAACATTGAAGTCGGCTTTTTAAAATTCTTAATTTAGTTAAGTATGTACTGTTATTTATGCAAATCGGGAACAAAACTCATTCTATAAGAGTACCTAATTATTAAATTAAAAATTATTAAAAAACCCAGCATACTGAGACAAGTTAGACAATCAGCCTGCAGGTTTCCTCACGATATTTTCCTTCTCTGTTTAGAGCTCGTAATAATGCGCATTTGAATTCTTGAAATAACAGTCTCATTTTGTCCAATGACGGCGTGGTTTGCCAAAATCGCGTAAAAACCTTTGCAAAATATAAAGCGAAAGTAATGAAAGAGTACTCACATTTACTCAATACCGGACGCATCGGCGTTCACACTAACATAACTGGCCCCCATATTTTCTCTGTGACGCGGCGAGACAACATGACGCTTAGCATTCTCTCCCTCTTCCACATCAGCGTCGCAAACGCCGCATTTCAGACACCCAAAATCATAATAAACATACTTATTCCTAGCCAACATAGTAATGTTGTGTTTCAGTTCAAGATAGAAACGGAAGACGGATTCTGTATTAGGTTTTGTTGTAAAGTGTTCAGCGTAAACTAAGTGGGTTAGGAGCGAGCGAATAGAGTTGAACACACATTTACAAGCCACGCATGTGAAAGTAGCACCTTCGCTATGGAGTATATAATTCCCTTTCATGTATACGCTGATTATATCACCCTTGTTCGCTTGGAGTTTCGCCTCAGCGACGGCAGTCTGGTGTTCGAAAGATGATAGTATGTGTTTCACGCAAGTCTTCAAATCAGGGAATGTTTCATCACAGTAATCGCATTTGATGCTGTTGCCGACGACGATTCTGTTCAGAGCTAACAGCTCTTGATCTTCTTCGGGGTATAAGGCTGTGCGGATCAATTTAGAAATGCTCTCGAAGTGAGCATCGCATTCAAAGTGCTCGACTATAGCAGCGTAAGACGGCAAGGCGACGTAGTCTGGGCAAACGGAGCAGACGTAGAAGTTGCCGAAACTGGCGAAGTATTCCGACGGGCGGCAATGATTCTTGTAAAGCATGGCGAGTTTGCGAGGCGCCGCGTTGCGAAGATGCTTCTTCTGACGGATATGGTTGAACAACACCTGTCTAGGACCCTTCAAGGTCATATCGCAGCAGGTGCAAAAGTTCCCCACCTTCCCTGAAGGTTTTATAAAGTTCTCGGTGATAATATGATCGTTCCGGTTCTGAGGCTTGCTAGAGCTAGCTAGGAACTTCGACCAGTTCAAATCTTTCGGACCCCAATCTTCGGGAATCCCATTGTCGTTCCTCCTCGCTTTCATGAACAACTCGTCAGATATTTTAGCTAGATGCTTTTCCTCAAGAATGTGAAGAATTGTTTGTTCGACGTTCTCAGTTCCGATGTTACAAAGCTTGCATTGCCAGCCGGTCGTAAGGGTCACGACATTGTGCTTCGAAAGGAAATGCTCATTGACTTTCTTGATAGTTTCGATGGATGGATCCTGGTGGAGTGCAAATTGAACGTGCGTATCCGATTGCAGGATGCAAGAAAGGTTATGTATATGAGTATCGCTGAACACATGGTTTAGAACGCTGTCATAATGGAATCTCAGAGTGTAATACTCGCAGGCAATGCAGAAGAAAGCAAGCTTTCCTGTACGGTCATCAACTAAAGTCAGCAGTTTATGATCTGCCAAAAGATTTAGAATCATGTTCTCAATAGGTCCGTAATAACGATACTTTTTCGCCTGAATCTTAGGTTTCTCAGGAGTCTGTTCTCCTTCATCGTTTTCTATATTCTTGTTTGCGTCAGCAGCGAAGTTTTGGTAAACATTATCACGGATACTCATGATGATAGGAGCGACAGAGCTGGTCTGAGTACTGAAGTCTATATTAGCGACATCCTGGCTCAAGATGCTGAGAACTTCAGTGTAGAATTTGACGGCAGCACCGATTGTAGCCTCAGAGTTATCAGGCAAGTGTTTAAGTAGCGCGGCATTAAGTTTAGTGTAGGCATTACGCTCCAATTTCTCCGAAGGCTTGATGAGGTGAGAGACATCGACGCTGTGGGTCTCTCCACAGGCCATGGATGATAGACGCCTTGACATATGAGGGAGGAGAATTGGCTCAGAGACGTCAACGCTCTCTCGCTTCATTTTAGGCTTCGGAAGATGCACTTCTAAATTGAAGTGCCGTTGGAGCGACTCCATTAGCGGTTCCTCGTCGTTCAATTCGATTTCGACGTTGCAATCCGTGCATATATGCACCTGTTTCGCGTTATCCGCCGTCAACTCTGCCTTCAACAGCTCAGGCACCTCGCTTATCTGCATACTGTTAAATCTCTGCCGCTGCAGATTGCTCTTCTTCTCCGTCGTAAAAATGTACTCTACCTCAACGCTTTCACGTTTCTGCAGGAAGATCTTCCGATGAGTCTCATCCAGACTCTTCAAATACTTAAGAACAGCAGGGTTGCTTTCAGTCAGAGGGTGTGTGATGACGTAGCGGAAATGTTGCGCCAGCCTTTTCACATCCTCAATATTACGAAAGGAGAGTACAGTCAGGTCAGCGACCCCTGTGGTGATCTCGTCAACAGATGTGTCTGCCATCTTGATAATGATATGAGACACTGTCTTGGTCGAGCCAAGATTTCGTGCCCTCTTAAGCTCAGAGGAGCGTATAGAGAATGATTTAGTGCAAAATTTTGCTGCCCGTACGTTGGCCGAAAGTGGTTTTTTTGGTGAAATGAAAATAAATGCTTCCAAAAGAGAATTTGACAATTTTGGATTAAAAAATAATATGATTGTGTTGGGAATATCACGGCATTTCAAGATCTGGAACAAAGAGAAAGAATATTAATCGTATCTGTATTCTGTCCTACTTCCTACTATCACACTAATCACATCACATGATCACATCACACTAATATTATAAATGTGCAAGTTTGGATGGAATGGATGGATGTATGTTTGTTCCTCTATCCACAGATGTATATATACTATACATCCAGACATCCCCACAAACTTTCGCATTTATAATATTAGTAACTTATTTGACTTTATGACAACCAGACAGAACAAACATCTATGTTCATCACACAAATGTTTTGAATGGGAATCAAACCCACGACAGAAGGCAGAGTTACTACTATACCAACAGCTGAGTGGCATAATCACAGTAGGTAAAACCTATTTTCATTACAAGATACAAAAATAAATAAGTATTGGTGGACAATTTCACACAGCGCCATCTAGCCACAAAGTAAGCAAAGCTAGTACTATGGAAATGTTGTATTCATGATTATTTGTTTACTAATTACGAAGGTATGAGGAAAAGTAAAAATAGATTTACATTTATTGCAGAAAATGAATGCTGTCATTGTTTATGTATTCCATAAGCCCATTGATATAAAAATATTATTATTACACAATACATTATAATCTACCTACATAAATAGAAATGAATGTTTGTATGTTTGTCCTCTATGCATTTGATGACCTCTGTGTGGCAGCAAGAAGCGGGTTCGATCCCCGCCGCGGGACAAATGTTTGTATGATCTGTAAATATTTGTCTCGGGTCTGGGTTTTTTTATAATATCTATGTATTTACAAAAAATAAAATAAATAGGTATGTAGGAAGTACAGTTGTTACAATGGATCTAGGCATTCGTGAAGTTAGGCTTTTCGCTGCGCAGTAGAAAATTTTGTACGAAAAAGTTGCACTGCGCATCGAAACGGCTAACTTCACGAATGCCAAGATCTGTTGGAACAAGTGTATATCAGTCATGTGCTTACTTTGGGGCTACGTACAAAGTAAGCAGAGCTCGACTGATCTAGTTGTACCCTTCCAACCGCAATACATGAAAATCTTTGAGGGAAGCCTATGTCCAACAGTGGACGTCCTACGGATGAGATGATGATGATGATAAAGATCTAGTATTTAAGTAGTTTTATAGTTTTTAATGAAAACTATTGTAGAAGGTACCTTATTGTTTATTCTGCAATAAATTTTCAATTTTATTTTCACACAAAGGTTAATTTTTATTTTTAAATTTGAGGAGTCTTTTTAAAAAAGAGCTTATTTCATTTTTTTTTAATGAGTTTCTTTAATGCAATTTGGGACTTCTGTTAGCTATGATTTTCAACGATATTCGGTTCTAAACAGTTTAATTCCTGTAAAAAATCGTCTTCAAAAAGAGCCTTCCGATCCAGACTTACTTCTAAAACATTTTGTTTGTCCCTTTAAGGCTGGATTAGATCAAACTGGATTAAGTTTTTACTCTAGAGTAAACTACTGTTTGTTTGAATATTTTGACATTCTAACGTTGACACCTTATAACCAGGATAATTTGTATGCACATCATAGTGTTTGGTTGCGCTTTCTAAACAATTGTATTTCGAATTATGCCGGCTAGTTACTCTGGAGTGAGATGACTTTTGGTCGAATCCAGCCTTAATGAAGCATACTTTTAGTTTTTTCTATTTTCTGAAAAATTTGTTAGGGATAAAATAAGCCCTTTGAAATGACACTCCTCATTTATAGAAGTAGCATTATGTTGTGTTATATAAACATGATAATATGTTTACTGCATACACTATAATAAAATACTTACGCACAACAAAACAGATAGAATGATCTAATCCAAACTAAATGTAAATGAAGATATTAACAAGCAAGATAAGATTGTGGGAATTTTCTGATAAAAAATTCAAACTGTATTTATACTAATGTACTTACACTTGTCAATGATATTATCAATATAATTTATTTATAAATATGATTGTATTGTACATTATTTTCAAGGATATTATTATACTTATTTACCATGTCAACAACACTAGCTAAGTAAGAACCAATAGAAAAAATAGAATGTTGAGAATAAAAATTCACAAGTAAATAATGCATGAGGAACATTATAATCTATGAGCGAATCAAGGAAAATACAAGAAAAATACCACAATGGCAATTTTCAACCATTGTAGGTAGGTAGATTTTCCTATGTTGATTGATAGCACACAAATACTTGTTTATTTAAAATAATTCATGTTTGCACACCACAAATATGATATATCTGAATCGTTACTGATAGTTTAGAGAGTATTAAAGTAATTATAATAAATAAAACATGAAAGTTGAGTGAATACATTGGAAAGTGTTTGGTTAGAATGATGAAGCAACATTTCAGATACAAAATTGTGTGTGTGTTTTTCATGAATATAATAAGAAAATGTATAAATATTTACCTGATTGTCTTGATTTTGTGCATGGCAGCGTTAACCGCCTTATTTTTTATTTTGTACGGGCATAGAAGGATGGTGACATGACAGGCAATGGGTGACATTACTTCGGGCGTGATTTTTTGCGGTTTTAGGGTGTCCGTGAAAACAAAATACTCCCTAATTTGTGGGAACGGAAATGAAAATGAGTAATGATTCACGATTGTATCCTTATAGCGCAGAGGACATTATCTCAGATCTTTAGGCATTGAAATTAATTAGGGGGATAGTCAGAAGAATGTCCAAATACACATTCGGTACAAGTCTATATTTTGCAGAAGTTAGCACTCCATACGTCTTGTTGCCTCATATAAAAAGTTACATTATTTTCACTATGGGTTTAAATTAAACAATATTCGGGAAGGATCTATGGTAATTGATACCTTAACTTTGACAATATTGTTTATTTTCGTGGGTGTTGCACCCTATTAAAAAAAACTAGTCATTTTAGGGACCACAAATAAAAAAAATGTAAAATCGCGTTCGATAACTTTCCTTTTTTGTTGGATACAACTTGCCCAAATCGGATGGGAATTTAGAACCATATGGACCGGACTGAACGTAGTACACTTTTTAAGAAAAAAGTAAGTAAATAAAATTTTTTTAAGCTTTAATGTAATAAAAATTAGTATTTTTACGTTTTTTTTTTGCATTTCAAAACAATATTTTTTGGAAATTAATGCTGGAAGCTAGGCATTGAACGTATCCAAATTATGTTTGTGTCATTGTCACTTTTCGTGTCAAGTATCCGTCACTTACTTTGGACAATGTTGCCATGTTATGATGCCATGTGCTACACCTAGACATAATTTGTAAAATCTGGTTCAATTGAATTAGCTTCCGCTTACTCAGTATATATTAAAAGTTACCGTGTTTTTAACTAAGCCAATTTGCAGACCTGTTTCGATGTACCAAATTCTCAACTCAACTCAAAAATAGAGCATCCTCATCTAGGGCCTTACTTATGAAAGATGTTTAAAGTGAAACACTGGTTAAACAACGTCCTGTCTTTATTTGTGGATAGTGACAAACAGAGACAGGACGTTGTTCAACCAGTGTTCAACTTTAAACATCTTTCATATGTAAGGGGGCTACTTGTTAAAAAAAAATCTGACATCGCTAGCAACGGCAACATTGGCAACACTCAAATGGAAATGGAGGATTGTTGTTGATAACCGTGCATCATGTTCATTTTCCGCTTTTTGTATTTCTTTACATAGAAGCACCTATTAACTGTAAATTCAATGTGAAGTTGCAAAAAATCTATCCGAGATGAAATCAGAATTAGAGGTTTACGACGAAGAGGCATTCGGCGAGGATACGTTGTGCACCATTTGCAACGCGGAATTCCTGGATACTGAAGATTTGACTGTTCATATACGGCAAATGCACGGCATCACGCCTGCATACTGTCAATTCTGCCCAGAGACACATACAGACCTCGAGAACTACGCGTCGCATGTGATAGAAACTCACCTTTCCGATCTTCGAAGCTGCCAGTATTGCACCAAAGTGTTTTTGGTACGCGCAAATCTGAAAAAGCACGAAAACAAACACAAAACCATCCCCAATGTGTATTCCTGCTCGCAATGCGCGAGCATCTTCCCAGAAATAGGACGATTAGAACAACATGAGCGAGAAAATCACAACAACGCGAAAGATGGATGCTTTCTACAATGTATGCCTTTTATATCATCCCTCTTGAATCTGAGAGCTGTTGCGCTGCTGCAGAGTGTCGGCAAAATTACTTTTGAATGCTCAGTTTGCAATTTCTCTTCGACAAACTTACCTGATTACAAAAAACATTTGGAAATTAGGCAATGCAAGGTTTATGTCTGCGATAGATGCTCCAGTGTCTTTAAATCTAAGAGATATCTTGCCACACATTTGCTTTTCGCTAAAAAGTGTTTGGGGGTCAAGCAGGGGACCAAATGCAAGCATTGTAAAATCGAGGTGCCGGATGGTGGAATGCCGCAGCACTTAAAAACATGTATTGTTCTCCGTTGCATGGACTGCAATTTGGTATGCAAAAGTATCGGAGAGCTCTCTAATCATCAGGCTATAGAGCACCCTTTGGATATGACGGTGATTCGCTGCGGTTTCTGCTTAAAAGAGTTCATCGGGAAACTGCCTTTAAAGAAACATATATTCCGAGTCCATCGTCCATCATTCCATCTGTACAAATACAAATGTTTCGACTGCAATGTGATATTCAAACACCCTCAGAAGCTGTTCGCTCATTTCTACACAAAACACAAAAATTTAGAGCCTTTTAACTGCAAGATTTGCAATAAGAAGTTTAGAATCCGCAAAGCTTTCTCCCTACATATAAAATTAGACCACAAAAGTGTCGGGTTTGTGGAATTTGATGACCGATACCACGTCTTCTTCACGGCCAACAAGTCGGAAACACCGTTCGTTCCCGAATGTGTGGTACCACAAGAAATGTTTGATGAATTTGATGAAGATCCAAATTTGACACGGTACTCGATTCGTTCGCGAGATCTACTCGAAACCGATGCGACGGATGTAGAAACAGAAGACGATAAACCTTCGAAAAGAAAACTATCTCCGATCAAAAGAAAAGCTAAGAAAGCTAAGACTGTCGAGGTCTACTCGTCAGACGAGGAACCTCTACTGGAAGTGAAAAAGAGAATGAAGAAGAAGAAAGCTTATGGAAAGAATTGGACCTGGAGGAAGAATAAATTAAAAAAATCACAGTTCACATGCAGTATATGCAATAAAAACTGCTACACCTACCAAAACTATCAGAACCACTTGAGTTTACATAACGAAGATCAAGATATTGAATGCGTTAAGTGCTCGAAGAGGTTCAACTCAAAAGAACAACTTAAAACCCATATGAGCAAAGAACATTCCACTTCGAAACTCACAGAAACATTGAAAAGCTTACTCGAAAAGAAAAAACATGAATTTACCGAGGAGCCTACATGTTTAACAGTCCCAAAAAAACCTGAAAAATTCACAATAACTATGAAGAAAGTTGCAACAGACAATTCAAATATCGTCTCCGCTACAATAAAGCCTGTGGAAGCTGATTTAAACGTCAAGAATTTCTTAGAAAACTTCACACCGGAGTTAAACGAGACTCCGAAAGCTAACATCCAAATCGACTCATCCATCAGCATAACACAACATCACAATCCCGTCAAGAAATCAATGATTAAACTAACCAAATTCAAAGACGAGCCGAAACTCTACCAACCTGTTCCTCTTAAGATGCCAGAGAGGTTCCATCATGAGGACTACGTAAGGACAAAAGTCACTGTTAAGATAGTACAAGAACCGAGTACGGATTACATTCTGCCGGAATCGGAACACAACTACTCCGAGGCATTTCAAGACGAAGACAACGATGGTATACCAGAGGTCGCTCACGAAATCTCTCTAGTCGGGACAGAGGAACCTATACAGCCCATAACAAGAATAGTAATCCCAAAAATGCCCAAAGGCTACTCGAAGATCCATATAGCAACATTACAATCTGAAGCTCCATACTTCAAAATCATAAAAGTCGACTCCGACAACTTAACGGAGATTAAAGAAAACATAATCGAAGAGTCAGAACCGACTAAACGTGAGGTAATCGATCTGCCCGGAGGAACAAAGCTGGTAACAGCTAATCCGTTGGCGCATTTGCTTAAAGATACTCAGCTCGATAAAATTCTAGAACCGGTCAAGAACAAGTATTACAAGCCGGTTATTAAGGACTTCTCCGGGATGCTAGCCCAAGCTATGCAGAAATTGGAGGAGGTACCGCAGACAAAGAAGCGAAAAGTTAAGCCTAAAACTGAAATTGAAGTGTTAGAATAAAGATTTCGTCATTCTAAAGGTAGACGCATACCTAATCCGCGCCTAATTCGCGCCGAATTCTCGAAGTACTGCCAAATTCGGCGCGGACAGGTGTGCGAGGTTTGGCACACCTGTCTTCTTATTTCTTCTTACACTTTGTATTATATGTCATGTAATATTAAATTTTGCTTTGACAAATAAATATAATTAAGTATCCTATTATTACCTATTAAAAGAGCATTAATTGTATATTTGTTTGTTTGTATTCATGTTATTGAAAACGGCTCTAACGATTTCAATGAAATTTGCGGTACGTGGGTATACGGGGAAAGAATCGATCTAGCTATGTAAGTAGGTCTCATATCTGGGAAAAGTAGTTTTCTCGGCAAAAAAAAAATGCTGTAAAGGGCATGTAGCGAATTACAAAGTAGCGATTACATTATCCGTTAAGTAGGAAACCGATCTGGGAACATCGCTCTGTCTCGCTCTTTGGCCTACGAATTTCCTATTACGTACGCGATTACCGAAACCGACCTAGAATGATGATTCTATTCTATAGTCGTATTGCTCATTATACGGACTAAAATTGAAGGAAAAAATGTCATTTTTCCTTCAATTTTGATTAGTTTTGATGCGTTTTATGTCAAAATTGAAGGAAAAATGACATTTTTTCCTTCACTTTAGTCCGATAGGTCGGTTTCAGTTAGTGTAATCGCTTCTTTACATTACATTACGTAACTAGGTACAGGTAGGTACCTAACCTACTTACATAACGTACATCACTCATTGACTTGAGTCATGGGTAGGGAGAGATGTTCGATACGATACGATATTTTCGTGTATCGATACAATGGCAAAAAAAGAAAAAGTCAAAAGTATTTATTGCATCATGTTATAAGTAGGTACATTTGAGATCTTATCAATTTTGTACTAGTGGCTAGAACATGAGTCCTGAAAGGACATTGCAAAATTTTTAATTAAGTAGGTACTTATCTAAGTTAGAAGGTAGGTACTTATTTTAAAATTAAAATTAGCTTTTTTATGTGGCTTAAAACTAAGAGATCAGATTTCTTACAGCTAATTTGCACTTAAAAACTCTTGCAGAGAGTAAAAGCAGTTTTTAAGTAGATATTTTTTTAAAAGGTTTTTAAATTTTTGTAAACTATCCTCATTTTTAATATTACTAGGTATTTTGTTATATATTTTAATTGACATGGCATATGGAGCAGAATGGAGTAATTGAAGTTTAGAGAAAGGGAGGTCTAATCTGCTGCGTTGACGTAAATTTTGGGGGCGAGTGTAAATTTTGAAAAGATTGAAATGTTTTTTTACAAAAACTCCTACTTCTAGGATGTATAAGCTATGAAGTGTTAAAATTTGTTTCTTTACAAAGTAGGGGAGAGTGGGGGAATTGCGGACGCTTAAGGAAAGAGTTCAATAAAAGTTAAAATATTGGTGCTAATACGACTTTTTTTATTAATTATGAAACTTAAATTATCACTTTACAAAATCAACATAATTATTTTTAGTTAACTAATCAATAAATATTATTTTTTTCAAAAAAACAAAACCCTTTGTGTCCATAATTACCCCATGCAGTTCGGGTAAATACGGACAGCTGTTGGGGTAATTCCGAATACTTGGGGTAAATACGAACAGTCTAAATTACTCTTTACAAATATGAAAAATGTATCCCCTGGACGTGGATTTGGCATTACATTTCTCATGGGCCCATTTTTGACATCTAGTATAAAGAATAAAAAGTATCCAGTCTTCTGTAGGGGGTCAGGAATATGTTTCGTTGCAAAATTCACAAAAATATTCATCATTTTCAGAATCCTGTTCAAATCTCTTGAGATTCTTAACCCCTTTTCCGAGTTTTAAAGTCTTCTTTCCTCTTAAAATTATATTTGTAGCCTTCTTAATTTTAGTGTTCTTTTTTTTCATCTAATTCCCGTTACTTTGTATCATTTTTTTTTTCATGTTTTTTTAGTTCTCTTTTGTTCTTTTATCTCTAGGTAATGTTTTTCTGGAGTGCTCTGCTGCTATTATCGGATGTTTCTTCTTAACTACACTTTTGTTTTGTTTTCTTGCAGGCAAAAATGTGAATTTAAATAAATAATTATTCTATAGTAAAATGTGAAGGGGTAATTGCGGACGTCTGGTTTTGCCCCACGCCCAGTGTCCGCAATTAACCCAATGTAACCTTCAAACTTTAAACATCCAAATTGCTTATTTAGGTAGTTCGACGATTAGGTTCTATGTAAAATTGAATTTATAAATAACGCAAAAAATTACAAGGAAAGGAACATCCTTGTGGTGTGAACAATACGCTATTGACACAGCATATTGAAAACAAAAAATATATAAGATTTATGCAAAAAATGTTAAATTGTTTTTACCTTACGAAACGTGCGCGGCTCCCGACTTTAACAAATGTTCGCTCACTAAAGATAACGAAAGCTAATAAGTAGTCGCAAAAACGGTGAGCGGATAGGGTTAGGGATCGAAATACTGAGGTGTCCGCAATTACCCGCTGTCCGTATTCACCCCACTGTCCCCTACGGTTTGCAACTTTGCATGGCGTCTAGATTATAAGTGATACGTATACATCTTTTTTGTAGAATAAATAATTTTTGAACATCTGAGCTATTTCCCCATAAAACAATTCCATAAAGGAGCCAAGAGTGTGCATATGCGAGGATTTTCGTAAGAAAATGCCACAGTGACTAACTTGAAAATAATTTTCCAACCTTATTATTTCTTTATCTATTTGATTTAATTAAATCAGAAAAGTATTAGAAATATCAAAAAACTAAAGGAAATCTTTATCTACCGAATATTTTAAGAGTAATCTCAACATTTTTGGAGCAAGGTAGTAGAAAAAGTTCCTGTTAGTCACAACTTTCTTCCTGTTATTAAACTTTAATGCGCTGTTTTATTTAATTTTTTTTTACTAGAATCAATGTAAAACTGTTTGTTTTTCATAATGAAAAGAACAATCATAGTCTTAATATCACATAGCACAAGTAAATCAAATATTTATTTCAAGTTAGTCACTATCAGGGATTTTTGATCAAGTATTTTTTCATTTAAAGGAAATGTTCTTACTTATTAGGCAAACTAGCACCTGTAACGGTAAGTCGAATCTGTGTTTTATAACTTGTAGTATTTTAATATCACAATTTAGTCCTACATTTACAAAATAAATCAACTTTTCTCTCATAAAAATGGTGAGACAGTGACAATGTGGGAACTCAACGTTACTAACTTGAACAAGTAAATCATCGTTCACAACATGCAATTTTATAGCGTAAACTAGCGAACACCCGCGTCTTCGCCCGCGTGCACTACTGCTGTCGGTAGATATAATGTAGGTAGGTATTATGTCAGATCTTTAGGCATTTTTTAGATGTTTTGAAGATGTCTGAAAGGTAGTCAGAGGGATTTGATGAGAGGAGGTAGGTAGGTAGGTACCTGTACCTTCACCTAAATTTTGATGTAGGTAAGTACCTAAGTCGATAGGATTATACTACCTACCTATAGAAAATAGGTACCTAAGTACCTTGGCAGGGGGTTCAAATTTTTGGACTGCTACCTACTTAGGTAGGAGTCGTTGAGTTGCACCATACCTACATAGGTAGGTACTTAGTGATTTAGATGAGCTGTTTGCAGCAAGGTTTTATTTCTTGCAATGTTTGTGTAGGTTCAAACGCGCTCGTTGAAAGTCGTGCAGTGTGACCACATTAGACTGATAGTTTTAGTAATTCTTATGAAACCTATTAATAAATATTATACCTATGTATAATATACTAGGTATGTATAATATTGTAAGTATTTACAAAAAAGTATTTAGGTAGTACCTACATATTTCCATGTTGGGTCAAAAATATAGCCCACAGACATTGGGCGTTTTTCCATTATCCAGCACGGCACCGGCACCGGCGCCGGCAAAAAAAAAAAAAAAGCTGCTGGAAAGGCAAGCCGTACATTTTTATACATTTTTGCTTCCCCGGCACCGGTGCCGTGCCGGGCTAATGGAAAAACGGCCATGAGTGGGCTTCTAAAAACAGCACATAAGCAAAAAAGCTATAACACTTGACATGTTCACAAATATATAGATAAAACCAACAAACTGCCGGACATACATTAGTTAATGATATAACACGCCTTTACAGTTAACGTGACGGTGGGGATGTGACGTCGACCAACTTCGACCGTAATTTTATTTATAACACGATATTCAACAATGTTATAAGATATTTAATTGCAAAATCTGTTGGTCACATACTTGTTCTATAGAGTATTTGTTTTTAATAATACAAAAGTCTTACCGTTTTTCATAAATGACGTGACAAGACAGGAAAATTAAATTTGGCTTTCACGAAGCAACAAACAAACGTCACGGATTTCGCTAATGAAAAGACATTAAATCAACGAAATGGCGGTTTCCATACACAGCTACTGTCGCCAGGAATTGAAAAAGATACCATAATAGTCGTTTTTTGTTGAGTAAAGCCTCCGTTTGACCTAATTTACATCGTGACTAACGGGAATTTCCTCATTTTGCTGATTCCATTACCCAGCTAAAAAATATAATATTTTAAATTATACGAGGAATTGGCTTTAAACAGTCATTATTTCGGATAAAAGACAAATTTTTACTAATATAAATCCATTTTCGGTAAGTATTTATGATATCCAAAGGAAAATACCGTACTTTTAAATTTTGAAATAACGAGTAGGACATCGAGAAAATTGCACCCCTGGAACTTACAATTACTTATTTACTTATGTTAATTCCTTAATCGTATTAAAATATTCTGTTTACGTAGCAAAAAAATAGGTAATCTTTCAATGGAACCTCTATGTGAGGGTTATTGTGGTCCTATGGCTTTACAATTAAATTCTAAAGTTGTAGGACATCGTTTTTTGGCGGTTTGTGCACGGGCTTTTTTTGACGAAACCGCCCATGCATAATATGCACTCATTGCTGTTTTTTCATACGATACACCCGATATTTGTATCGATACAATGGCATACGATACCGCGTATCGATACAACACATGCAAGGTGTATCGGATCGAAAGTAGGTATCGTATCAAATTGTTTTCATAATGAATGGTTTTGACTTGCAAGTTACCCGGTTAAAAGATGACATAGGTCCTATTTCTGGTCATTATCTATGTTTACAGGCAAATCGGTTCAGTGGTTGTCGAGTTTTAGTTAGAGGAACAAACATACATCCAAACTTTCACTTTTTTAATATTAGTGTGATATCACAAAACACCTTTTTTGACAGTTATAACTACGCACATTTTCGTAAGAGCGCTCCCATTATTAAAAGTTTCGGTTTAATAAATAAAATACCTATATTTTTTTAAATTATTTAAGTAGGTACCTGCATTCTTTGTCTTGATTCGATACTGTATCAATACGAAATATCGTATCAAATGCCCTTATTGCCTATATTGTAATGCATTGTATCGATACGCGTATCGATACAATGCATTACAATATATTGCGATACGAAATATCGATACAATCCGAAATATCGAACATCCCTAGTCATGGGATGCTTTACAAAAATACCTAAATTTCATAGCTCAATCAGACGAATAAATTAAGTTTTCACAAGAAGTTGGCTAAACATCCAAAACGCGTCGATAGCGCGTGCTAATTTTTCCTGTGGCGCCATCTAGTTAAGCCGGGACCGCCTTCCGAAGCACGGAAGCGTTCAAGCTGCAATGAACAGCTCTCTTTCTTCAAAGGTAGGAAGTAATAAAAATCCAGTAGTAATGCTCGTCTTTATTTTTATGTTGGTAAGTACAATAAAAATAATACTTAATAATTATAATTATAAAACGAATGTAGCGTCGAATCTATTGACTCAGGGATAACGTCTTTATTTTTATGTTGGTAAGTAGGTACCTACAATAAAAATAATACTTAATAATTAAAACGAATGTAGCGTCGAATCTATTGACTCAGGGATAATCACTATCGATTCTCGACTGTTCACTTCATCAAGAATTTTGTTCGAATTCGTAGTGAGTTCGTTTCACGAAAAAATTATCATCGGAGCGGGGCGCTAGTAGTAGGTACTTAGCTAGGTGTGCAAATAGGTTGCCATAGGTTTTTCTTAGACATTATGACCTAGGTACCTACTACAAAATCCAAAGTTAACAAAATCAAGTCGAGTACCTAACAAAATTCCCAAACGTCTTGGCTTGCTGCGCTCGCTGGAATCATAACTGTAGTTCAACTACTGGCTAAAGCCACCTAATAGCAGCATTTACACGCAGAGATATCTGTACTTACAGATATCTGTACAGTCCAGATGCCGCGGGAAATAGCACGCGCCATTCCAATCTTTGACAGTTTTATCCGCGGTTATCTGTAAAGATATCTGTAGGTACGGATATCTGTACCTACAGATATCTGCACAGTACAGTCCAGATCCGTGGTAAAAACTCTACCGTGTAAAGGCCGCTATTGCATGATTGTCACGTCGCGTCGGTCGTTCGTCTTGGGATAAACATTGCTTGCTTCGCTCGCCAGTGAAAGTCTAATATCATTGTTCCTAGTTTTATTTATCATAATCTACTAAACGAGCAATATTTGTTTGATGTTTGTTTGTACCTACCTACTGGCGTTCTCGAAAACGGCTCTTACGATTTCGATGAAATTTGCAGGAGGTACGGGTGCTTACGGGAGCGAAAAATCGATCTAGCTAGGTCTCATATCTGGGAAAAGCCGTTTTCTCGGCATTTTCACCAGTTTTACCAGTTCCAGTAAACGTATCATAAATATTTACCAGTGCAATGTGGTTCGTAGGTAATTGAACCACTAGATGGCGTTATGACCCGAGCAGAGCTCGGTCCCCCAGATATTTTATTTATAAAAAAAACAACAGCACTATAGGTACATATAATATATCAACTATTTTTACAATTAGTTATATGGTGCCAATTTGGTACAGGCGAACACAACAATCATGGCGAAACTGACGCTTAGCTTAGGTAAACATCTTTATACTGATATATATAAATCTATAAATAACATAAAAAAGGAACAATCTTACAAAATATAAAATAATGGACTTGAGATCACAAAATAAATATTCCACCTATGTTTTATAATAAATTTGCCTCCGCACTTTGCACTGTAGGTATAATGTATTTATAATACATTATACAGAGCGAACCCGGGAAATTATGTTATTGGTACCTAACATAATTTCCCGGGTTCGCACTGCTGCTGATGATGATGATGTGATGCTAGTAGATAAGTTTATATAAATTATGTATGTTAGACTCTAAGGTATATATTTTATACTAGCTGTGCCCGCGACTTCGTTCGCGTATGCTAATTCTACTAATTTGCGAAATGTGAAAGTTTGTAAGGATGGATGTATCGATGGATGTTTGTTACTCTTTCACACCAAAACTACTAAACAAATTTTATTGAAACTTGGAATAATTACTTACATAGATTATGACCTGGAATAACACATAGGCTAGGTTCTTTTTATTCAAATTTTTTAAAACTCATTAGGTAGGTATTGCACTGGTAAATCTTTTTGCATGAAAATGTTGAGAAAACGAATTTTCCCAGATAAAAGACCTAGCTAGATCGGCTTTTCGCCTCCGTAAGCCCCCGTACCTACCGCAAATTTCATCAAAATCGCATAGCTTGTACTATGGGAACCAGATAACTGATAGAATAGGTAGGTACTTACCTACTTCTATATTTTTTTGTAAATACTTTAGGTAGGTAGGGACTTAATACTTGAATATCTGGGCGACCGAACTATGCTCGGGTGCAAATAGATAAAAATTAAAAAAGAAAAAGAAATAAAACTTACAAAAAGTAAACTTTTACTGGCTGAGATTCGAACTCGAAGCCATCGGTTGAGTTGAGAGGCGGACACCTATTTCACTTGGCCACTTTAGTTTCAACAGAAATTGTAAAATTACGAACCACATTGCACTGGTAGGTAAACCTTTTTGCGTAAAAATGTCGAGAAAACGAATTTTCCCAGATATGAGACCTAGCCTAGGTAGATCGATTTTTCGTCCCCTTTAACCCCCGTACCGCAAATTTCATGGTCCCAACGTATGGTGCCGGCGTATACGTTGGGACCAACGTTGGTCCCAACGTTGGGGCCAAGATTTCGTGAACCATCCACACGTTGGCGATTACACCAGTCTTGTTCCGTGACGGAACTTCCGTCAGAGCCAACGCAACGTGAGGACGTCTGATGTCTGCGCGTCCGATACAGAAATTGAAATTTTTGTATCGGATGTATATGAAATAGATTTTTGAAGACTTCTATGTTCAAATTACGATTTAAATACTTGGCTATAATTTACTTTGGCGCTGCGCTGAATTGGGGAATTTGTTTTCTAAAATATTGAATTCATTTAAAGCTCTGATTTTTATATTTTCGAAAATTTAAGGAAGATTAATATTCAATTGTGGTTTTAATTATATAACATTTACAGATTTAAGTCTATTGCGCTGAAACAACATACGGTTTTGAAACGCAAAAATTTGTATATTCCTGCTTGTTTTCTAATAGCAAATCGCAAGAAGCTATTTCTGTTTCGTAAAAATAGCTTAGGCGTGCTATCTAGTTACCTATTTTTCCTATTTACAACTATCTACTTGGGGTTTGGGTGTTTTAATTTCTAATCTATCGTGATAAATACTTTTTAAATAAATACATAGGTATTTAACATAATAAATACACGGATAGAAAATTTGAATAAGTACCTACTTGGAAATAATTTACTTTGGCGCTGCGCTGATTTGGGGAATTTGTTTTCTAAAATATTGAATTCATTTAAAGCTCTGATTTATATATTTTCGACAATTTAAGGAAGATTAATATTCAATTGAGGTTTTAATTATATAACATTTACAGATTTGAGTCTATTGCGCTGAAACAACATACGGTTTTGAAACGCTAAAATTTGTATATTCCTGCGTGTTTTCTAATAGCAAATCGCAAGAAGCTATCTCTGTTTCGTAAAAATAGCTTAGGCGTGCTATCTAGTTACCTATTTTTCCTATTTACAACTATCTACTTGGGGTTTGGGTGTTTTAATTTCTAATCTATCGTGATAAATACTTTTTAAATAAATACATAGGTATTTAACATAATAAATACACGGATAGAAAATTTGAATAAGTACCTACTTGGAAATAATTTACTTTGGCGCTGCGCTGATTTGGGGAATTTGTTTTCTAAAATATTGAATTCATTTAAAGCTCTGATTTTTATATTTTCGACAATTTAAGGAAGATTAATATTCAATTGAGGTTTTAATTATAAGTATAACATTTACAGATTTGAGTCTATTGCGCTGAAACAACATACGGTTTTGAAACGCTAAAATTTGTATATTCCTGCGTGTTTTCTAATAGCAAATCGCAAGAAGCTATCTCTGTTTCGTAAAAATAGCTTGGGCGTGCTATCTAGTTACCTATTTTTCCTATTTATAACTATCTACTTGGGGTTTGGGTGTTTTAATTTCTAATCTATCGTGATAAATACTTTTTAAATAAATACATAGGTATTTAACATAATAAATACACGGATAGAAAATTTGAATACTTGGAAATAATTTACTTTGGCGCTGCGCTGATTTGGGGAATTTGTTTTCTAAAATATTGAATTCATTTAAAGCTCTGATTTTTATATTTTCAACAATTTAAGGAAGATTAATATTCAATTGAGGTTTTAATTATATAACATTTACAGATTTGAGTCTATTGCGCTGAAACAACAAACGGTTTTGAAACGCTAAAATTTGTATATTCCTGCGTGTTTTCTAATAGCAAATCGCAAGAAGCTATCTCTGTTCCGTAGAAATAGCTTAGGCGTGCTTTCTACTTACCCATTTTACCTATTTACAACTACTACTTCATGGTCATCACCTACCTAAAACCAATTTAAGTAATTATCATTAAGTAATTTTGAAATTCGTAGGTAATAAAAAAATGTTTAAAAATTTCCATGAGTGCAAAAAGAGGAGGTCAGACGGTCACCCATCCCAACATTTAGTTCCCCATACAAACTTTCAACCCTTATTTTTTTATCTCAACCATGATAACATATGAAAAAAAGTAGCCTACGTCCTTTCCTGGGATATAATATATATCCATGCCAAATTTTATCGTAATCTTTTCTTTAGAAAACAAAGTGTTTAGAAATTTAGATTGAATTCTTTAAATGTACATATCTTTTTTATTTGTGAACGGATTTTGATAAAAAAACTTCTATTTTTTAATCCCAACTTACCATAATACAACAGTCAAAACTACATCCAATTCAGTAGAGCCGTTTTTGAGATTAGCAGCAATAAACACACAGAGAAACTAAAGTCACAGTAGAATTCTTTAAATAGATATATCTTTTTTATTTGTGAACGGATTTTGATAAAACAACCCCTATCTTTTAATCCCGGCTTACCATAATACAACAATGAAAACTACAACCAAATCAGTTCAGTAGTTTCAGAGATCTTAGTGCTCAAACACACAGAGAAACGAAAATTTCAAAGTCACAGATTACCAACAGTTACTATGAAGTGTTTGCGTTCAAGGTCAACGTAGATCGCGCTTATGACATTTTTGGACGTGAAAAGGTTATATGGATCAAAAACTGACATCACTTAATTGAATACTTATAAGTTTGTTCTTAGACTTCATTCTTATTATATGTATAGATAGAAGATAGATGGGCCGTAGTTTTAAGTAGTATTTTACATCTTTTACTTGCTATTGTTGCCTGAAATAAATGATTTATTATTATTATTATTAAAGCAGCCTATAACCTTCAAGAGTTTAGCTATTAAATGCAGAAATAATTTTTCAAATCCGACTGGTGGTTCTTGAGATTAGCGCGTACAACAACTTCCGCTCTATGTAATTGGTATAGAACATAGATTTCATTTCACTTAGTTTTTAGTTACAACTGTTGAACTATAGCTAGATTGTGCAGCAGAGCTTTTTGAGCTTGATGATTCATGGAACTCCGACCGTTGACTTCCATCACCAGTTTCAATTACTTCACTGTGACTGTTTTGGCTGGCCGCGCTAGCAGCATTGAAGCTTTGAGACGAGAATTCTTTAATTGCTACGTCTCCATCATGTTTTTCTGTCTTGCTAGTAGCAGAACTTGCATGTTGGCTTTCGAAATCACTAGATGAGGAATCTGTAGTTATAGATGTGATAGGTGGATGTAAACAGCTTTTGTGGTTTTTCAATGGGCAGTTTTGGCTTGCGTTGCTAACAGTTTTGCCTGAATAAGCACTGTTACGTTCGTTTGTGTAGTCATTAGTTTTGAACTCTGTAGCTACCGACTTAGGAAGTGGATGGCTACATTTACTATGATCTTTCAAGGGACAGTTTTGGTATCCTTCGTTGCTAACAGTTTTACTTGAAGTAGCACTGTTACGTTCATTTGTATAGTCACTAGTTTTGAACTCTGTTGCTGCTGACTTAATAAGTGGATGGTTACATTTACTATGATCTTTCAAGGGGCAGTTTTGGTATCCTTCGTTGCTGACAGTTTTGCCTGAAGAAGCACTGTTACGTTCATTTGTATAGTCACTAGTTTTGAACTCTGTTGCTGCTGACTTAATAAGTGGATGGTTACATTTACTATGATCTTTCAAGGGGCAGTTTTGGTATCCTTCGTTGCTGACAGTTTTTCCTGAAGAAGCACTGTTACGTTCATTTGTGTAGTCACTAGTTTTGAACTCTGTTGCTGCTGACTTAATAAGTGGATGGTTACATTTACTATGATCTTTCAAGGGGCAGTTTTGGTATCCTTCGTTGCTGACAGTTTTGCCTGAAGAAGCACTGTTACGTTCATTTGTGTAGTCACTAGTTTTGAACTCTGTTGCTGCTGACTTAATAAGTGGATGGTTACATTTACTATGATCTTTCAAGGGGCAGTTTTGGTATCCTTCGTTGCTGACAGTTTTGCCTGAAGAAGCACTGTTACGTTCATTTGTGTAGTCACTAGTTTTGAACTCTGTTGCTGCTGACTTAATAAGTGGATGGTTACATTTACTATGATCTTTCAAGGGGCAGTTTTGGTATCCTTCGTTGCTGACAGTTTTGCCTGAAGAAGCACTGTTACGTTCATTTGTATAGTCACTAGTTTTGAACTCTGTTGCTGCTGACTTAATAAGTGGATGGTTACATTTACTATGATCTTTCAAGGGGCAGTTTTGGTATCCTTCGTTGCTGACAGTTTTGCCTGAAGAAGCACTGTTACGTTCATTTGTGTAGTCACTAGTTTTGAACTCTGTTGCTGCTGACTTAATAAGTGGATGGTTACATTTACTATGATCTTTCAAGGGGCAGTTTTGGTATCCTTCGTTGCTGACAGTTTTGCCTGAAGAAGCACTGTTACGTTCATTTGTGTAGTCACTAGTTTTGAACTCTGTTGCTGCTGACTTAATAAGTGGATGGTTACATTTACTATGATCTTTCAAGGGGCAGTTTTGGTATCCTTCGTTGCTGACAGTTTTGCCTGAAGAAGCACTGTTACGTTCATTTGTATAGTCACTAGTTTTGAACTCTGTTGTAAGTGGATGGTTACATTTACTATGATCTTTCAAGGGGCAGTTTTGGTATCCTTCGTTGCTGACAGTTTTGCCTGAAGAAGCACTGTTACGTTCATTTGTGTAGTCACTAGTTTTGAACTCTGTTGCTGCTGACTTAATAAGTGGATGGTTACATTTACTATGATCTTTCAAGGGGCAGTTTTGGTATCCTTCGTTGCTGACAGTTTTGCCTGAAGAAGCACTGTTACGTTCATTTGTATAGTCACTAGTTTTGAACTCTGTTGCTGCTGACTTAATAAGTGGATGGTTACATTTACTATGATCTTTCAAGGGGCAGTTTTGGTATTCTTCGTTGCTGACAGTTTTGCCTGAAGAAGCACTGTTACGTTCGTTTGTGTAGTCACTAGTTTTGAACTCTGTAGCTACCGACTTAGTGAGCGGATGGTTACATTTACTATGGTCTTTCAATAAACAGCTTGGTGGCGTAGGAGCAGGGTAATATCCTCCATTTATATATATGTTACCGTATGTAGCGCTACCATTGTGTTTTGCTAAGTCTTTATTTGAGGACTCTGTAGCCATCACTTTTGTAGCATTTTTACATTCACTATGGTCTTTCAAGGAGCTAGTTTGATTGTCAGTACCTTCAGTTACAAGAGTACTGTTAGTAGTCTTACTAGCTTGCTCCTTTGCGTAGTTGCTAGTTGTGAATTCCGAACTTATAGTCTTAAGTCCATGTTCACATTTACTATGGTCTTTCAAGGGGCAATTTTGATTGTCAGTACCTTCAGTTACAAGAGTAGTGTTAGTAGTGTCACTAGCTTGATCCTTTGCGTAGTCACTAGTTGTGAATTCCGAACTTATAGTCTTAAGTCCATGTTCACATTTACTATGGTCTTTCAAGGGGCAATTTTGATTGTCAGTACCTTCAGTTACAAGAGTAGTGTTAGTAGTGTCACTAGCTTGATCCTTTGCGTAGTCACTAGTTGTGAATTCAGAACTTATAGTCTTAAGTCCATGGTCACACTCGCTATGGTCTTTCAAGGGGCAATTTTGATTGTCAGTACCTTCAGTTACAAGAGTGCTAGTAGTATCACTAGTTTGCTCGTTTTCAGTTTTGTAATCCGTAACTACAGTTTTTGTAGAAGCATAATTGCTTGCGATGTCTGTGGAATCATCTACAGTATCAGCTTTAATTTCGCTAATGATCTCAGCATCAGTATTGATAATCTCAACCTCATCAGTTACCTCGGTAGTCCTTTTAGTGGTTGTCTCAGTATCTTCAACGACGCTATTTGAATTATGATCCCCCTCATCATGTCTTTCAATCTCTGAGGTTTCCTTGTCTTTAGTTTCAACATGTTCTGTAACTTTTGTGTTCATTGTTTCAAGGCTTTGCGTATCACTAGCTTGCTCGTTTTCAGTTTTGTAATCCGTAACTACAATTTTTGTAGGAGCATAATTGCTTGCGATCTCTGTGGAATCATCTACAGTGTCAGCTTTAATTTCGCTAATAATCTCAGCATCAGTATTGATAATCTCATCAGTTACCTCGGTAGTCCTTTTAGTGGTTGTCTCAGTATCTTCAACGACGCTATCTGAATTATGATCCCCCTCATCATGTCTTTCAAACTCTGAGGTTTCCTTGTCTTTAGTTTCAACATGTTCTGTAACTTTTGTGTTCATTGTTTCAAGGCTTTGCGTATCACTAGCTTGCTCGTTTTCAGTTTTGTAATCCGTAACTACAATTTTTGTAGGAGCATAATTGCTTGCGATGTCTGTGGAATCATCTACAGTGTCAGCTTTAATTTCGCTAATGATCTCAGCATCAGTATTGATAATCTCATCAGTTACCTCGGTAGTCCTTTTAGTGGTTGTCTCAGTATCTTCAACGACGCTATCTGAATTATGATCCCCCTCATCATGTCTTTCAATCTCTGAGGTTTCCTTGTCTTTAGTTTCAACATGTTCCGTAACTTTTGTGTTCATTGTTTCAAGGCTTTGCGTATCACTAGCTTTCTCGTTTTCAGTTCTGTAATCCGTAACTACAGTTTTTGTAGGAGCATAATTGCTTGCGATGTGTGTGGAATCATCTACAGTGTCAGCTTTAATTTCGCTAATGATCTCAGCATCAGTATTGATAATCTCAACCTCATCAGTTACCTCGGTAGTCCTTTTAGTGGTTGTCTCAGTATCTTCAACGACGCTATCTGAATTATGATCCCCCTCATCATGTCTTTCAATCTCTGAGGTTTCCTTGTCTTTAGTTTCAACATGTTCTGTAACTTTTGTGTTCATTGTTTCAAGGCTTTGCGTATCACTAGCTTGCTCGTTTTCAGTTTTGTAATCCGTAACTACAATTTTTGTAGGAGCATAATTGCTTGCGATGTCTGTGGAATCATCTACAGTGTCAGCTTTAATTTCGCTAATGATCTCAGCATCAGTATTGATAATCTCATCAGTTACCTCGGTAGTCCTTTTAGTGGTTGTCTCAGTATCTTCAACGACGCTATCTGAATTATGATCCCCCTCATCATGTCTTTCAATCTCTGAGGTTTCCTTGTCTTTAGTTTCAACATGTTCTGTAACTTTTGTGTTCATTGTTTCAAGGCTTTGCGTATCACTAGCTTGCTCGTTTTCAGTTTTGTAATCCGTAACTACAGTTTTTGTAGGAGCATAATTGCTTGCGATGTCTGTGGAATCATCTACAGTGTCAGCTTTAATTTCGCTAATGATCTCAGCATCAGTATTGATAATCTCATCAGTTACCTCGGTAGTTCTTTTAGTGGTTGTCTCAGTATCAACGACGCTATCTGAATTATGATCCCCTTCATCATGTCTTTCAATCTCTGAGGTGTCCTTGTCTTTAGTTTCAACATGTTCTGTAACTTTTGTGTTCGTTGTTTCAAAGCTTTCTTTTTCAGTTTGAACGGTATTATCTCTTTCTGTAGTAGATACAGTTGTACTTTTATCCGTCGTGTCAATGTCATGCTCCATATTAATGTTGAATACATCTTTACTGCTTGTCCTTTTGTGACAACCACAGTTCTTACATCTATCTCTTTTCCTATTTCTTTCTTCCTCATCCAGCTTGTCTTTGTTTGCACGGTCGTGTTCATTCGTTTCGTCTTTGTGTTTGCCGTCAGGAGCATGTTTTTCATCATTTTTGTCTTTCTTGATTTCGTCATTTTTGTATTTCTTTGTTTTGTTTTGTGTTTTGTTCTTGTCACCTTTTTTGTTCTTCTCGTCTTCATCGTTCTTGTCGCTGGCGTCGTTTTTCTTCTTGTCCTTACAATAACGGTCCTTGTCGTCATTATGGTGGTCCTTATTATCGTCATTCTCTTTCTTGTCCTTATGATCATGATCATGACCCTGTTTTTTGTCGTCATATATGGCATCGTCGGGTTTCGTATTGGGATCTTTTTCCTTTCTTTTGTTGCAATCTTTGTTGCTATGATCTTCGTTTTCTTTATGTTTTGTGTTTTTGTCTTTTTTAGAATGGTCATTTTTTTTGTCCTTATTGTCCTTCTCGGTTTCGACTTTCTTGTCCTTGCCGATTTTGTCTTTGTGGTCATCGTCTTGGCCTTTTTTGTTCTTCTCGTCTTCATCATTCTTGTCGCTGGCGTCGTTTTTCTTCTTGTCCTTACAATAACGGTCCTTGTCGTCATTATGGTGGTCCTTATTATCGTCATTCTCTTTCTTGTTCTTATGATCATGATCATGACCCTGTTTTTTGTCGTCATATTTGGCATCGTCGGGTTTCGTATTGGGATCTTTATCCTTTCTTTTCTTGCAATCTTTTTTGCTATGATCTTCGTTTTCTTTATGTTTTGTGTTTTCGTCTTTTTTACAATGGTCATCTTTTTTGTTCTTGTCAGTTTTGTCCTTATTGTCCTTCTCGGTTTCGACTTTCTTGTCCTTGCCGATTTTGTCTTTGTGGTCATTGTCTTGGCCTTTTTTGTTCTTCTCATCTTCATCGTTCTTGTCGCTGGCGTCGTTTTTCTTCTTGTCCTTACAATGACGGTCCTTGTCGTCATTATGGTGGTCCTTATTATCGTCATTCTCTTTGTTGTGAACATGTTCGTCTTTCTTGTCCTTATAATCATGATCATGACCCTGTTTTTTGTCGTCATATTTGGCATCGTCGGGTTTCGTATTGGGATCTTTTTCCTTTCTTTTGTTGCAATCTTTTTTGCTATGATCTTCGTTTTCTTTATGTTTTGTGTTTTCGTCTTTTTTAGAATGGTCATTTTTGTTGTCCTTATTGTCCTTCTCGGTTTCGACTTTCTTGTCCTTGCCGATTTTGTCTTTGTGGTCATTGACTTGGCCTTTTTTGTTCTTCTCGTCTTCATCGTTCTTGTCGCTGGCGTCGTTTTTCTTGTTGTCCTTACAATAGCGGTCCTTGTCGTCATTATGTTGGTCCTTATTATCGTCATTCTCTTTCTTGTCCTTATGATCATGATCATGACCCTGTTTTTTGTCGTCATATTTGGCATCGTCGGGTTTCGTATTGGGATCTTTTTCCTTTCTTTTCTTGCAATCTTTTTTGCTATGATCTTCGTTTTCTTTATGTTTTGTGTTTTCGTCTTTTTTAGAATGGTCATTTTTGTTGTCCTTATTGTCCTTCTCGGTTTCGACTTTCTTGTCCTTGCCGATTTTGTCTTTGTGGTCATTGTCTTGGCCTTTTTTGTTCTTCTCATCTTCATCGTTCTTGTCGCCGGCGTCGTTTTTCTTCTTGTCCTTACAATGACGGTCCTTGTCGTCATTATGGTGGTCCTTATTATCGTCATTCTCTTTCTTGTGAACATGTTCGTCTTTCTTGTCCTTATAATCATGATCATGACCCTGTTTTTTGTCGTCATATATGGCATCGTCGGGTTTCGTATTGGGATCTTTTTCCTTTCTTTTGCTGCAATATTTTTTGCTATGATCTTCGTTTTCTTTATGTTTTGTGTTTTCGTCTTTTTTAGAATGGTCATTTTTGTTGTCCTTATTGTCCTTCTCGGTTTCGACTTTCTTGTCCTTGCCGATTTTGTCTTTGTGGTCATTGACTTGGCCTTTTTTGTTCTTCTCGTCTTCATCGTTCTTGTCGCTGGCGTCGTTTTTCTTGTTGTCCTTACAATAGCGGTCCTTGTCGTCATTATGTTGGTCCTTATTATCGTCATTCTCTTTCTTGTCCTTATGATCATGATCATGACCCTGTTTTTTGTCGTCATATATGGCATCGTCGGGTTTCGTATTGGGATCTTTTTCCTTTCTTTTGTTGCAATCTTTTTTGCTATGATCTTCGTTTTCTTTATGTTTTGTGTTTTCGTCTTTTTTAGAATGGTCATTTTTGTTGTCCTTATTGTCCTTCTCGGTTTCGACTTTCTTGTCCTTGCCGATTTTGTCTTTGTGGTCATTGACTTGGCCTTTTTTGTTCTTCTCGTCTTCATCGTTCTTGTCGCTGGCGTCGTTTTTCTTGTTGTCCTTACAATAGCGGTCCTTGTCGTCATTATGTTGGTCCTTATTATCGTCATTCTCTTTCTTGTCCTTATGATCATGATCATGACCCTGTTTTTTGTCGTCATATTTGGCATCGTCGGGTTTCGTATTGGGATCTTTTTCCTTTCTTTTCTTGCAATCTTTGTTGCTATGATCTTCGTTTTCTTTATGTTTTGTGTTTTCGTCTTTTTTAGAATGTTCATTTTTTTTGTCCTTATTGTCCTTCTCGGTTTCGACTTTCTTGTCCTTGCCGATTTTGTCTTTGTGGTCATTGTCTTGGCCTTTTTTGTTCTTCTCATCTTCATCGTTCTTGTCGCTGGCGTCGTTTTTCTTCTTGTCCTTACAATGACGGTCCTTGTCGTCATTATGGTGGTCCTTATTATCGTCATTCTCTTTCTTGTGAACATGTTCGTCTTTCTTGTCCTTATAATCATGATCATGACCCTGTTTTTTGTCGTCATATTTGGCATCGTCGGGTTTCGTATTGGGATCTTTTTCCTTTCTTTTCTTACAATCTTTGTTGCTATGATCTTCGTTTTCTTTATGTTTTGTGTTTTCGTCTTTTTTAGAATGGTCATTTTTTTTGTCCTTATTGTCCTTCTCGGTTTCGACTTTCTTGTCCTTGCCGATTTTGTCTTTGTGGTCATTGTCTTGGCCTTTTTTGTTCTTCTCATCTTCATCGTTCTTGTCGCTGGCGTCGTTTTTCTTGTTGTCCTTACAATAACGGTCCTTGTCGTCATTATGGTGGTCCTTATTATCGTCATTCTCTTTCTTGTCCTTATGATCATGATCATGACCCTGTTTTTTGTCGTCATATATGGCATCGTCGGGTTTCGTATTGGGATCTTTTTCCTTTCTTTTGTTGCAATCTTTTTTGCTATGATCTTCGTTTTCTTTATGTTTTGTGTTTTCGTCTTTTTTAGAATGGTCATTTTTGTTGTCCTTATTGTCCTTCTCGGTTTCGACTTTCTTGTCCTTGCCGATTTTGTCTTTGTGGTCATTGACTTGGCCTTTTTTGTTCTTCTCGTCTTCATCGTTCTTGTCGCTGGCGTCGTTTTTCTTGTTGTCCTTACAATAGCGGTCCTTGTCGTCATTATGTTGGTCCTTATTATCGTCATTCTCTTTCTTGTCCTTATGATCATGATCATGACCCTGTTTTTTGTCGTCATATATGGCATCGTCGGGTTTCGTATTGGGATCTTTTTCCTTTCTTTTGTTGCAATCTTTTTTGCTATGATCTTCGTTTTCTTTATGTTTTGTGTTTTCGTCTTTTTTAGAATGGTCATTTTTGTTGTCTTTATTGTCCTTCTCGGTTTCGACTTTCTTGTCCTTGCCGATTTTGTCTTTGTGGTCATTGACTTGGCCTTTTTTGTTCTTCTCGTCTTCATCGTTCTTGTCGCTGGCGTCGTTTTTCTTGTTGTCCTTACAATAGCGGTCCTTGTCGTCATTATGTTGGTCCTTATTATCGTCATTCTCTTTCTTGTCCTTATGATCATGATCATGACCCTGTTTTTTGTCGTCATATTTGGCATCGTCGGGTTTCGTATTGGGATCTTTTTCCTTTCTTTTCTTGCAATCTTTGTTGCTATGATCTTCGTTTTCTTTATGTTTTGTGTTTTCGTCTTTTTTAGAATGGTCATTTTTTTTGTCCTTATTGTCCTTCTCGGTTTCGACTTTCTTGTCCTTGCCGATTTTGTCTTTGTGGTCATTGTCTTGGCCTTTTTTGTTCTTCTCATCTTCATCGTTCTTGTCGCTGGCGTCGTTTTTCTTCTTGTCCTTACAATGACGGTCCTTGTCGTCATTATGGTGGTCCTTATTATCGTCATTCTCTTTCTTGTGAACATGTTCGTCTTTCTTGTCCTTATAATCATGATCATGACCCTGTTTTTTGTCGTCATATATGGCATCGTCGGGTTTCGTATTGGGATCTTTTTCCTTTCTTTTGTTGCAATCTTTTTTGCTATGATCTTCGTTTTCTTTATGTTTTGTGTTTTCGTCTTTTTTAGAATGGTCATTTTTGTTGTCCTTATTGTCCTTCTCGGTTTCGACTTTCTTGTCCTTGCCGATTTTGTCTTTGTGGTCGTTCTTGTCGCTGGCGTCGTTTTTCTTGTTGTCCTTACAATAGCGGTCCTTGTCGTCATTATGTTGGTCCTTATTATCGTCATTCTCTTTCTTGTCCTTATGATCATGATCATGACCCTGTTTTTTGTCGTCATATATGGCATCGTCGGGTTTCGTATTGGGATCTTTTTCCTTTCTTTTGTTGCAATCTTTTTTGCTATGATCTTCGTTTTCTTTATGTTTTGTGTTTTCGTCTTTTTTAGAATGGTCATTTTTGTTGTCCTTATTGTCCTTCTCGGTTTCGACTTTCTTGTCCTTGCCGATTTTGTCTTTGTGGTCATTGACTTGGCCTTTTTTGTTCTTCTCGTCTTCATCGTTCTTGTCGCTGGCGTCGTTTTTCTTGTTGTCCTTACAATAGCGGTCCTTGTCGTCATTATGTTGGTCCTTATTATCGTCATTCTCTTTCTTGTCCTTATGATCATGATCATGACCCTGTTTTTTGTCGTCATATATGGCATCGTCGGGTTTCGTATTGGGATCTTTTTCCTTTCTTTTGTTGCAATCTTTTTTGCTATGATCTTCGTTTTCTTTATGTTTTGTGTTTTCGTCTTTTTTAGAATGGTCATTTTTTTTGTCCTTATTGTCCTTCTCGGTTTCGACTTTCTTGTCCTTGCCGATTTTGTCTTTGTGGTCATTGTCTTGGCCTTTTTTGTTCTTCTCATCTTCATCGTTCTTGTCGCTGGCGTCGTTTTTCTTCTTGTCCTTACAATGACGGTCCTTGTCGTCATTATCGTGGTCCTTATTATCGTCATTCTCTTTCTTGTGAACATGTTCGTCTTTCTTGTCCTTATAATCATGATCATGACCCTGTTTTTTGTCGTCATATATGGCATCGTCGGGTTTCTTATTGGGATCTTTTTCCTTTCTTTTGTTGCAATCTTTTTTGCTATGATCTTCGTTTTCTTTATGTTTTGTGTTTTCGTCTCTTTTAGAATCGTCATTTTTGTTGTCCTTATTGTCCTTCTCGGTTTCGACTTTCTTGTCCTTGCCGATTTTGTCTTTGTGGTCATTGACTTGGCCTTTTTTGTTCTTCTCGTCTTCATCGTTCTTGTCGCTGGCGTCGTTTTTCTTGTTGTCCTTACAATAGCGGTCCTTGTCGTCATTATGTTGGTCCTTATTATCGTCATTCTCTTTCTTGTCCTTATGATCATGATCATGACCCTGTTTTTTGTCGTCATATATGGCATCGTCGGGTTTCGTATTGGGATCTTTTTCCTTTCTTTTGTTGCAATCTTTTTTGCTATGATCTTCGTTTTCTTTATGTTTTGTGTTTTCGTCTTTTTTAGAATGGTCATTTTTTTTGTCCTTATTGTCCTTCTCGGTTTCGACTTTCTTGTCCTTGCCGATTTTGTCTTTGTGGTCATTGACTTGGCCTTTTTTGTTCTTCTCGTCTTCATCGTTCTTGTCGCTGGCGTCGTTTTTCTTGTTGTCCTTACAATAGCGGTCCTTGTCGTCATTATGTTGGTCCTTATTATCGTCATTCTCTTTCTTGTCCTTATGATCATGATCATGACCCTGTTTTTTGTCGTCATATATGGCATCGTCGGGTTTCGTATTGGGATCTTTTTCCTTTCTTTTGTTGCAATCTTTTTTGCTATGATCTTCGTTTTCTTTATGTTTTGTGTTTTCGTCTTTTTTAGAATGGTCATTTTTTTTGTCCTTATTGTCTTTCTCGGTTTCGACTTTCTTGTCCTTGCCGATTTTGTCTTTGTGGTCATTGTCTTGGCCTTTTTTGTTCTTCTCGTCTTCATCGTTCTTGTCGCTGGCGTCGTTTTTCTTCTTGTCCTTACAATAACGGTCCTTGTCGTCATTATGGTGGTCCTTATTATCGTCATTCTCTTTCTTGTCCTTATGATCATGATCATGACCCTGTTTTTTGTCGTCATATTTGGCATCTTCGGGTTTCGTATTGGGATCTTTTTCCTTTCTTTTCTTGCAATCTTTGTTGCTATGATCTTCGTTTTCTTTATGTTTTGTGTTTTCGTCTTTTTTACAATGGTCATCTTTTTTGTTCTTGTCAGTTTTGTCCTTATTGTCCTTCTCGGTTTCGACTTTCTTGTCCATGTCATCGTTGTTATGTTCATGTTTTATTTTGTCATCTTTGTATTTACTGGCCTTGCCATCGTCATGGGCATGCTTTTGTCCTTCATCATCATTATATTGATTGCCCTTGTCAACTGTGCCCCCATTGTTTTTGTTTACATCTTTCTTCTTATCGTTGCTTTGATCGTGTTCGCTTGAGATAGAAGTATAATTGCTCATAGACTTGGCACTTGTCGAAGAGGAACTATCAGTACTCTCTGACTCAGAATATCCAGATTCGTCAGATGCCCTGGCAAATTTATGACTAGCGGCTTCTTTGTAACCATCGCTGGCAAACGCAGCACTTTTTTCGTAGTTTTCATTGCCAGAATCGTCGATATCAATGGCAATTGTTTGGCTTCCAGCTTCTGCGAGACCAGAACTTGAAATCGCTTTTTCAGCGTGTTCACGAAAGCCAGAATCGTCGGACTCGCTTTCATGGGTAGTCGTTTCAGAGCTTTCACTTTGAGATGTGGCAAAGGCATCGCTCTCTGTGTATCCATTAGGGCCAACTCCGTCAGTATTGGCGATTGCGACAGCCTCTGGTTTCTCATCTCGCGCGTTGGCATAGGCGGTGGTATTTACGTGGCTTTTATGGTCACATTTAGGTTTTTCTTTGACCTCTTTTTTTGATTCATCGGAATGCTTGCAGCCGCCAGCTAGAAAAATGATTTGAATTTGTTGGGATCTTCATCACACTATCACACTAATATTATAAAACTTTGAATATTTGGACGTTTGGATGTCTGTTTGTTCCTTTATAACTCGACAACCACTGAACCGATTTGGCTGAAATTTAAAATAATTTAAAATTTTACAACGTCAACCACTCAGGTAGGTATCATCCGCTGCGTTTTGTTTCGTTCTCCAAAATGACAGTAATTTGCAAAACCTCATTGGTAATTTGTTTGAAAACGTCATCACAACAGAGTAACCTAACCTCATTGGTATCTAACCTCCTAGTAGATTATGAAACAAAACGAAATAGCTGACGTTTTGCTTTGGTTAATAAGTTATTAGTAGCATCGGCCTACAGAGCGGCTAAGCGGTTAGGGTATTAAGCTGGAAACAAACTATCGGACGCATCCATAAGTCGCGGCTGTTAGCCGCGACTGATAAGTGTGCACACCGTCCGAACACCCAGCGGGCCAGATTGCCTTCGGACGTCTGAAGGTCCAAGGACGCGTCCGCGACTTTCGTCAGATCAGCCGCGACTGAATAGGTATCTGGATAAAGAACGAACATAGAACTGTGCACTTTATCTGACGAAAGTCGCGGACGCGTCCTTGGACCTTCAGACGTCTGAAGGCAATCTGGCCCGCTGGGTGTTCGGACGGTGTGCACACTTTTCAGTCGCGGCTGTCAGCCGCGTCCGTCAGCCGCGTCCGATAATTTGTTCCCAGCTTTAGCGTTCAACGCCGAAGGCTGCGAGTTCGAATCTCAGCCATTGATAGTTTTTTTTGTTTCGTCATTTTTTTTGTTCTTTTTTCGCGTAAATTTTATTTTTTCGCTGTTTGCACCCAAGCAAAGTTCGGTCGCCCAGATATTAATATAAATGACTCTTAAATGAAAACTTACGCCGTGGCATAGCTTGGGCGGTAACTAAGACCTGAAAATTAAAAAAAAAAAGGTTCAGAGTTTGTTTCAGTAATAAATCATTGAGTTAAGTCTCAAGTAAACTGTCTCATTATTACACAAATAAATATAAAATTAAAATGTTGGACATTTCACACAGCATCATCTAGTCCCAAAGTCAGTGGCGGCGTAGCATGGGTTGGCACCCGGGGCGGTATTCTATTGAGCACCCCCCCCCCTCCAAAAAATAATTTCTGACAATATGGGTGCAAGACACAGAGATAAATGTTTGGATAAATATGCAAATATTTGTAACGTAGGCGCCGCGCCGGCTTGAAACTCGGTTTACACTTTGCTCGCAAAATACTTACTCATGAAGCTAATATGCGAGCGAAGCGAGCTGATTTTTTTTAACAAATGCAACATATTCGCAAAATACTGAAGCTAATATGCGAGCAAACCGAGCTCCATACTCATGCAAAATACACATGAACCTAAGTGCGAGCGAAGCGAGCTGAATTTTTTAAAGAAAAATGTAACATGTGACACTTGAGTTTGCTTATGGTGCTTAAAGAAAAGGCTGCTGCTTAAATGCGAGCGAAGCGAGCCGAATTTTCAAAGACAAATGCTACATAATGAGATGACACTTGACTTTGCTTGCGGTGCTCAAAGAAAAGGCGGGCTGCTTGTCGGTTTCTATTAGGGCTTGCAAATATTCGAAAATTTTAATATTCGAATATTCGATTTTTTTTCGGGTAATATTCGAATTATTCGAATATTATTCGAATAATAGACAAAAATCTTTCTTTTTACTAAAATCACGTCTTTTTTTATTCTTTCAAGTGTTATTTGCATAAACAAAAGATTGTGTCGCCGTAACGTGACATTGGCGATTATTACACGCACAATCAACCACAAATTCTCAGTAAAATCAGTCAACAATAATATTATAAAGACGTAAAATTTGTTTGTATGTAGGAGGTTATCTCCGAAACTACTCATCCGATTTCAAAAATGAACTTTCAGAATGAACAAGGACTATTAAGTTATGTAGGTAGGTACCTAGTGGGCAAAGCCGACCGAAAGCTAGTCTACAATAAAATGACTATGCTGATTTTGTATGAAAGGTTGGTGCCTTCTTTTTTCGCGTAGTCATCAACCAAACAAAAATCACCTGATGCTTGGAAAAATGCAATTGTCACCATTTTGCACAAAAAGGGAGACTGCTCGAAACTGAGCAATTACAGGCCCATAAGTCTCTTATCTTAGGTGTACAAGCTATTTGCTAAGGTGGTATGCAATCAGCTCACTCGCCAGTTAGATGAGTACCAGCCCGTCGAGCAAGCCGGCTTCCGTAGTGATTATTCCACGATCGACCACATCCACACCATGAAGCAGCTGATGGAGAAGAGTTCAGAATATAACCGGCCCCTGTGCTTAGCTTTCGCCGATTACGAGAAAGCATCCGACAGCTCTGGGCTGTGTTTAACGCTCTCTATCGCTGCCAGATTGACGCACGATACGTGGAAGTGCTGCGGGAGTTATACGGCACGGCAACCATGCAAGTTCGCCTTCACGACACTACCAACCCTATTAACATCAAGAGGGGAGTGCGGCAGGAAGACACAATATCACCCAAGCTCTTCACGGCGGCTCTTGAAGACGTTATGAAGATGCTTGCATGGGATCTTGCGGAATAAACATTCCGCACATCAGCCTTCCTGTCACATCTCAAGTTTGCCGATGACCTCGTATTGTTTGTCCACAACCTGGAAGATCTCCAACTCATGATCCAACAACTTTTTGATGCCTCTTTAGCCGTTGGCCTTAACATAAATATGTCCAAGACGAAGATTATGGCGAATGCTTCTGGAACCTCGAATTTTACCGTAACGGTGAAACGAGAGACTGGAGGTAGTTGACAAGTATCTTTATCTTGGGCATATTCTATCTTTTGGTAAAGAGCATCAGAGTAAGGAGATCTCCAGAAGGATACAACTCGGCTGGGCCGCGTTCGGAAAACTGGCAGATGTGCTTCAGTCGAAGAAAGTTCCACAGTGCCTGAAAACCCGTCTCTTTAACCAATGTGTCTTCCCAACTTTGACTTGACGTGGACGCTTACTAAGGAGACTGTGTTCAAAGTATAAGCTACACAGAGAGCCATGGAGCGGGCCATGCTCGGCATTAAACTCCAAGAACGAATTCGTAACACCGAGATCCGGCGCCGGACTAAAGTCCAGGACGTCAGAGTTAGGGTTACGAATCTTAAATGGAATTGGGCTGGACACTCGGTTAGACGAGGTGATGGCAGGTGGCAATAGCGACAAAACACTCAAAAGAGTCTTGGGTAACCAATTTTGATAAAAAGGTAAACTGCTTCATTAGATTTTCAAATAACAATTCTCCTGGCCAGGAATCAAACATGTAGATTAAAAAAAACTTTTTATGTAGATTTGCATTTTCCTGACAAAGCACCTCCACTGGGTTGCCGGCAAATACGCGAAAGCACTACGCAATCACGCGCGGCACTCTCTAGTGTTTCCGAATCCTATAAAAGTGGCATTTTATGCACATCAGAGTTCTGAGTTTGGTGTTATTAATTTTAATCGAATATCGAATATTCGACTTCAGTATTCGAATATTCGAACGAATTTAATATTCGAATTATTCGAATATTCGAATATTCGAATGCAAGCCCTAGTTTCTATGACTAAAATAGACATGAAGCTAATATGCGAGCGAAGCGAGCCGATTTTTTTTAACAAATGCAACATAATCACAAAATACTGAAGCTAATATGCGAGCAAAGCGAGCTCCCTACTCTTGCAAAATGCACACGAACCTAAGTGCAAGCGAAGTGAGCTAAATTTTTTAGAGAAAAATGTAACATGTGACACTTGAGTTTGCTTATGATGCTTAAAGAAAAGGCTGCTGCTTAAATACGAGCGAAGCGAGCCGAATTTTCAAAGACAAATGCTACATAATAAGATGACACATAACTTTGCTTGCGGTGCTCAAAGAAAAGGCGGGCTGCTTGTCGGTTTCTATGACTAAAATAGACATGAAGCTAATATGCGAGCGAAGCGAGCCGATTTTTTTTAACAAATGCAACATAATCGCAAAATACTGAAGCTAATATGCGAGCAAAGCGAGCTCCCTACTCTTGCAAAATACACACGAACCTAAGTGCGAGCGAAGCGAGCTAAATTTTTTAGAGAAAAATGTAACATGTGACACTTGAGTTTGCTTATGATGCTTAAAGAAAAGGCTGCTGCTTAAATGCGAGCGAAGCGAGCCGAATTTTCAAAGACAAATACTACATAATGAGATGACACTTGATTTTGCTTGCGGTGCTCAAAGAAAAGGCGGGCTGCTTGTCGGTTTCTATGACTAAAATAGACATGAAATGAAGCTAAATTCGAGCGAAGCGAGCCGATTGTTTAAGACACATGACACGTTAGGTATATGACGGAATGACAAGGGCCCGCGAGCCGCGCGAGGCCGGGCGATTGCACTGTTCGCCACCCCCTAAGGCCGCCACTGCAAGGCATTATACTTACTTTGGTCACAAAATACTCAGTAAAGTTAATATGCGAGCAAAGCGAGATTAAAACGAAGCGAGCGTCCTACTTTTTGAGCCGATTTTTTTTAAGACAAATGCAACATGTGACAACACTTGACTGTGCTCAAAGAAAATGCTGGTTGCTTGTCGGTTTCCATTCTGTGGTCAGACATAACTCATTTTGCTCGAAAAATAGTTATCTACTCATAAAGCTATATGCGAGATCCACGAGCAAAGAGAACCGAATTTTCTTAAGACAAAAGCGTGATGATACTTTTTTCATTCAAATACCCATTTACATCCCCTTACGGGTAATACCAATTTGAACACCCTCTGGCACTCCCTTTGAAAGGTAGATTTTACATAAAAGTACGATTTTTTTTCACCGTGGTCCACGGTGACACCCCCCTGGTGCGTGGCGCCCGGGGCGGACCGCCCCGTCCGCCCCCCCCTTACGCCGCCACTGCCCAAAGTAAGCAGAGCTTGTGTTATGGGAACCACTGCTCACATACCTACGTTTTTTTAACAGACTTCAAAAAAGGAGGTCTCTATTCATTAGAATCTTTTTTACCCGACTCGACTGCGCAAAGGAAGGGTACCTAATGTGTTTATCAGTCTATGTTGTATGTTTGGATGTTTCTATGTGGCACTCTAGAGGCCAAACGCGTGGACCGATTTTCATGATTTTTACGTCAATCGATTCGTCTCAACTTTGGAAGTGTCACTAAAGACATGAAAGTAATCAAAATTTAACAGTGTTACAACCAAAGAAATTCTCTTGGTTACAACCAGACGCCATATTGTCAAATTAGAAGAATCAAAATTGACGAACTATGTCAAGTGGGGTATCGTTGAATAGGTATTTAAAAATCAATGTTAGGTTTCTTTTTTCATTTTTTATTTAAAATAGTAGTTTAGGAAATATAACGGTTTATCTGTTAATTAACAACCATTCTCGCTAATTTACCTACCTACCAAATTATAAGAAAAAGTAACAAATCTTAATAATCATCATAACTATGAAGTGTAAAATAAAAAATTATTAAAAAACAAAAACCCGACTACGTTAAAACTAAAAGAAAAATAAAAAAATTTCAAAAAAAAAATATAACCGACTTCGTAAAATACATGCACTAAAAAGCGAAAAATAAGACTACAAACAGATTTATTTAATTTGTTATTTTATGTTTGTTATAATGTTGAAATCGGTGTGCATAAAATATAGTCATTGTTTTACTTAACACCGACTTCAACATTATAACAAACATAAAATAACAAATTAAATAAATCTGTTTGTAGTCTTATTTTTCGCTTTTTAGTGCATGTATTTTACGAAGTCGGTTATATTTTTTTTTTGAAATTTTTTTATTTTTCTTTTTTTAGTGTTGTGGTTTTTTTTCCTTGTTTCTGTTTTTTTTTTAATTTAGAAAGATGTTGCTTTACTTATTGTGTTTCGCTCATCAAGACCTTTCATTTGATACCCATATCACTAAAAAAATCCATGGAACAGGTCCTGACTCCATCATCAGATCAGCTCGCTGTTACCATATTATTACATTGTAGTTGACACTTCACAGATATGCTGAGTTCCGAGTTTCAACTCAATCAGACCATTTATTGAGGAGTTCTGTTGAGCAACTCTTGACTCCATCATCAGATCAGCTCACTGACACCATATTATTAAATTGTATTTGGAACTTGATAGATAAGCCGAGTTTCAACTCAATCGGCTTATTTACTGAGGAGTTCTGTTGAACAGCTTTTGACTCCATCATCAGATCAGCTTGCTGATACCATAATATTTCATTGTTCTCAAGAATCTATAAGTGCACAAAATTTCATCCCGATAGATCCACAAACACACGAAAAATTTGAGGGTTTCCCTCGATTTCCATGGGATCCCCTCATCAGATCCTGATTTGGTGAATATGGGACCACCTCGGAAGTATACCCTTTGTAACAAAAAAAGAATTTTCAAAATCGGTCCACAATTGACGGAGAAATCGATGAACATACATAAAAAATAAAAAAAAAAATAAAAAAAAAATAAAAAAAAAACATACATACAGCCGAACATAGAACCTCCTCCTTTTTGGAAGTCGGTTAAAAAAACAAGCCTGCAAAGAATTACCTACTCACAGTCGGGACCCAAAACATTGGGAAGATTTGATTGGTAATAAAATAAATGGGTACCGACTGTGATTCATTCTTGGCTTGTTTTTTTTTCTTTTTAGTTTTAACGTAGTCGGGTTTTTTGTTTTTTTAATAATTTTTTATTTGTGTATATTCCCTGATTTCTCCGTCAATTGTGGACTGATTTTGATGTTTTTTTGTTGAAAGGATATACTTACCTACATACCCTCCATATGGTGCCATAAAAATTTGGTGAGGATCTGTCGAGGATCTTCGGAGTTATGAACAGAAATGCACCTCAAGAGTGCAGAAAATTGCTCAGCTTCATTTCTATGAAGTCGGTAAGGCACCTACCTACCTATTTATTTTTTTTATTAAAAAAAAAAATCAAATCGGTCCAGGCGTCTTCGTGTAATCGGGGAACATACATAATTCCGACGAATTGAGAACCTCATCCTTTTTTGAAGTCGGATAAAAATAATAAACTTTATCGAAAATTAGTAGGTAGGTAGGGTAGGTACTTACCTAAGTAGGTATATTAATTTAAGTAAGTATATAGCAGTGGTTCCCAAACTTTTTTTTCTCATGGACCCTTTTCATTTTACTGGTTTCGGTGGCCCCCTGCTGCTACATTTCTACCATATTCCCAAAATTTCTCGCCAAAGTGGACCCCTTTCGAGTCTCCCGTGGACCCCTGGGGGTCCACCTGGACCACTTTGGGAATCACTGGTATATGTAGGTATAGTTTTTAAATACTTTCATTACCAGTTAATTTAATCCTGTCCATCCAAAGGTACCTGAAGAGATCGTTTTCAGCGATAAGGTCGCCCAATTGTATTACTCACAGACTTACTACCTATACAGTTGGTATTAGCACCTGTGGTATTAGGTACCTACTTTAAAATAATGGTTCTATTTCCTATCTACTTTTCTTTTTTGTTTTTTATGGAATAAAGTTACGAGTATATTCTATAGATAGATTCTATTATATTAGTCTAGAAATATAATTATAAGAACAAACTTACCGCCACAATAACAAGTGCTTGTAAAGCCCTCATCGTGTGGTGCACCACCACGATACTATAATTTTTCAAAATAAATATTTTTTTTATATTATTTTCTAACAATAGATAATAGATACATACAAACTTGTTTACAATAAACGACATCAAGCAAGTACAGGTTTGCACAGTTTGAAGGTTCCTAGAGCAAAGTGGTATGTGGCAAGTGTTCCCAGAGCATAGGTACCTACATACAAAAAATCAAGCCTCTTTCCCACAGGGTTAGGCAGGCCTTTACTTCTTTACCTACTAGATGATTTATACAGTGTCAGGAGGCAATCTTTGCCTACCTACACTACACTTATCGGGACACTAGTGCTTGGGACAATGTTGAGGTGGAGTAGGCTTCTCCAGCACCTACACCATCCTTTCAGCTTAACCGGCCATATCCACAGGAAAGACATGATCAATAGGTCTTTTGAAACTATCATGGTTTGCGAGTTTGTGGGTAATCACTGGCAGACGAAACGGTCTACCCTCTTTCTAAGTCTTTTACTAGACTTAGAAAGAGGGTAGACCGACTCGAAAATCCAAAAATCATGGTAAATATCCCGATTATAGTGTTTACAATGATCAATAGGTACCTACATGTGGGGCCGACTAAGCCGCGAGTTTCAGTTTCCTCACGATGTTTTACTAAGGGAGTGTACATACCTACACATTAAAAAAAATACCTATATAAAAAAAAATTACAAACAAAAAGTGTGTCACCGAAAAGAGTGTTAGGCCCCAAACCGTGTTTGTTGCCCTGGTTCTTCACGGTCTTGGTCGCGAAGGAACAGGAGTAGAATCACCTAGCTCTTAAGACGTTTCAAAGTGGTACACTTGTGATCTTATTGAATATACGAATTTGACTTTTGACTTTTGACTTTTTGCGTTTTCTGCGCGTTTTTGCGCGTTTTTGAGCTGCGCGTTTGTATCGATACAAACGCGCGTTCGCAACGCGTATTTTTCCATACAAAAGCGAACCGGGAGGGGCTGCGCGTTCGCATGGCGTTCGAATCGCGTTTGTATCGATACAAACGCGCTGCAAAAAACGCAATGTGTACACTCCCTTATGGTTAAGCAGAGACCACGGATTTCCACTTGCTACGATCCTCACACACATCTTTCTTCTTTTGTACCTAAGTAAGTAGGTACGTCTTGTTTTGAATAATTTTGCGTTTAAAGCATTTAAGATAAGTTTTAAAAAAATATGAGCTCTAAAAACAGTGAAAGAAACCATCGCGAAGAAATATTAAGCTTTCTAACAAACCCCACGCCTCGGTATTCTTTGTATTAAAATCTATGGACCAACGCAAGCCGAAGCCGAACACCGTACACGGGCTCTCAACTTGACGGTTATTTTCAGGCTTGCGCGGGCCGGTGGGCCACAATGTGGCCCGCGGGCATAGGGTTGAGCAGCCTTGAGATAGATTATGTGTTGGTTTTAAGATATTAAATAAATAAAAAATAAAATAAAATTGTTTTAGTTCAGACCACTAGTTAAACTTAATTAACAGATCCATATTAATGTTAGTAAATTACTTATTCTATGTTAGTAGGCAGATTAAAATAGCTATTGTAATTATTATAGAATGATAGACACTGCAGAACAGAGATGGTACAGGGCCTATACCATCAATGTTCTAATACAGTGTCTAATCATTGGACTGTCCCATTTATTGGACAATGTGTTCAGGATGCTGTTGGAGCTCGCGCGCCACCTGCGCAGTAGTGAGGCGGTTTTTTTCCGCATGCAGGCATGGAACCCATCGGTCCGCGCTTCAGCGAACATGCCAGAGGCGCTGCAGAACCCCAGCAACATCAACAGCGTTTAGGATGTTGCCCCAGCAACATCCTAAACGCATTGTTGTATTGGACACGAAGGGCGTTCACCGCTTTTTGAGTATATGTGGTCCAAAGGCTACTCGTGTAGAAGGTTTGGCAGTATGATTTGAACATATTAGCCGACGTTACCTGTATTTTGTGTTTTACTGTACCTAGATACAACTGTGTAAATGTTTTTATTATTTACCAACTAATAAAAGAGTAGGTATATTTGTTGTTATGCATTTATTGGCTAGGTTAATAAGCTAAGCAGTTAATTAGATACCTATATGAACTTATTTCTTCATTACGAATAAAATGGCCGTGTTAAGCGCTCATTAGACTATGCTGAATTCAGTACTTACACTAAATGCTTGTTAATTCATAAATTAACGCACTGTCTCGGTCTTTGGCCTTAGAATTGCGTATTGTGCATACTTTTACTGAGGCATGTTGCTAACTTTAGTCAGTTAGCATCGCTAAAAGTACGATGCACAATACGCAATTCTTAGGCCAAAAAGCGAGACAGAGCATTAATTTATGAATGAACTCACACGACGTTTTCTAATGCGCGTTTTTGAGCTTCGCGTTCCGTTCGCATCGCGTTTGGGATCGATATCTACAATCATGCGTTCGCAGCGCGTTTGTATCCATACAAACGCGCTGCAAAAAACGCAGTATGCCTAGTTTAGTGCACTGAATTCAGCATGGTCTAATGAGCGCTTTAGCCAAGTGGCTCGACATACGACCCAGGACGTGGGTTGAAATCCTACATGTAGAGTATCAATTAATTTTGCGTTTTGTTTTAAATGAAGGAGGAAAAATAAGAGACAATTAAAAATCTAGGAAACGTTTGGTTTATTTTTGGCATATTTATAGGATAGTACCTATTTAACATTATTTATGATAACATAGGTAGGTAAATAAGTAACTTAGATAATTTAGGTACTTAAAATATATTTTACATCAATAGGTAGTATAGATTCAAGCTTCTGTCTTAATACCTATAAATATTGCTAAATTAATTCCCTAGCATTCTAAATCGCGATCTATAGGTATTATGCATTTACAAAATCGGTTCAGCCGTGGAAGTAGGTACCTATCATCCAAACTTAGTTAAATTATAAAATACAAACTAATAAAATAACTTATTTGTACAGTATAGGCAGGTACCTATATTAACACAATACAGTTGGTACCTACATACCTACTTATTCGTATTTTGTATTTTTTTAAGTCAGACGTTGAGATTCGAAAATATTCTAAGATAAGTATTTAGGAAATAGGCACACTGCGTTTTTTGCAGCGCGTTTGTACATACCAACGAAAAATCGCAAAATCCACCTCAATGGACGCCCCCTAAGCGCTTACGCGAGCCGAATTGCTCTTTGTTGCGTCGCAGCAAGAGTTGCTTTAAAATGTTTTCGCGAAGTAAGGCTTCTGTAGCTACCTATTTATTCTGTGCCTCAACTATCAAGTCATGAATCGAGTTATGGGTCCGACTATAGAGTTAAACTATTCAAAGTGGCATTTGTGTCTATGTTTGTAGATTCTGTTCTGTCTTCAGCTCCAACGCCCAGACATGCTGAGGCCATCCGGTTCGTCCCTTACCACGTTTCTCTGCGCAACTCTGTAACAAAAAGACGAACCTTATATTTTAAATACTCGTAATTTATTGATGTTTTTATCCATTTTTAATTTTATTGTTTTTACTGTGTTATTGTGTTATTTTAATATACTGTGTCTTACTTCTTTTATTCTGTATTGTTTCGTCTTCTTTTGATATTGATGTAGGTACCTATATGTGTTTGTGTGCTTATGTAGTGAATAAAGAAATGTCTATGTCTATGTCTAAATCTATATTGGCTGCACCCTTGCGGCATTGCCCGCGTGGTGATGGTATAAGGTGATGATGATGATGAAAAGTAGCATAACCTTTCTCATGAATTAGGCTATCAAACGCAGAAAGAATTTTTCAAATCCGAGTGATAGTTCCTGAGATTAGCGCGTTCAAACAAACAAACATACAAAGTCTTCCACGTTATTATATCAGTACCTATAGATCTATATTGGCTGAACGTTATATTTTAAATCTATATTGGCTACGCCCCTCGCGGCGCTACGTGGCGATGGTGATGATGATGATTAAAATTAGCCTATAACCTCCCTCATGAATTAGGGAGTGGGCACACGATGTTTTCAGCAGCACGATTTTAAGCTGCGCGTCCTTTTTTTTACATCGCGTTTGTAGCGTTTCTTAAAAAAACGGTCTATAAAACGCTTCCGCTTCCCGCTTTGACCACACATAGTCGAATTGCTCATTGTACGAACTAAAAATATGAAAAATTACATTTCGACCGTCAATTTTAGTGCGTATAATTAGAAATACGACTAGGTATAGGGCTGATTTTTCAATACTTATCTAGATAACTTTTATCTGAGGAAATAATATGCGATATGACAGATATTGTATTGAAAATATGTCATAACGCCATATTTATTCCTCCAATAAAAGTTATTTATGAAAAATCAGCCCTAAACAAGATAATTTCTTACGCCACGTGCGTAGAATTAGATACAAGTGCCTTGGGAGACACAAAAACTTTCAAGTGAACAACGACCCCATTGACTACCGAAAAACTACTGATAGTTTAACGGTAGTTTTTTGTAGGTAACGTTTTTTTTTTTAAACCATTCTATTTTTGTATTTCTGAAATGATTTTTTGCAAGGGATGTTACTTCAAAAAAACTTGGCCTTCATCTTTTACTAGAGGATTTGTTGTCAGAATGCTTTGCCTACACTTAACGGGACAATGTAGTTCCTAGGACATTATTGAGATGGAGTAGGCTTGTAGCACCTACACCATCCTCTCAGCTAAACCGTTATTATTAGGAAAGACATGGTCAATGGTCAATACTGTACGATTTCTCATGACGAGAACTGATTTCACGACCGACGATGTTATCATTCACCGTAATGCGCATAATATGTTCATATCTAGTAAAGTTTAAGCTCCAAACGGTGAAGGAAAACATCGTGAGGAAACCCGCGGCTTAGTCAGCCCACAAGTATGTCTTTCCCGGCTGAGAGGATGGTGTAGGTGCTGGGCAAGCCTACTCCATCTCAACATTATCCCAGGCACTACAGTGTCCCGATAAGTGTAGGCAAAGATTGCCTCCTAAGCTGACACTGTATAAATCATCTAGTAAAGATGTAAAGGCCTAACTAAGTAAAGTTTATAAAAAAATTACTATATGGGCAGCATTTATTAATTTTTAGATGACGTCAAAAAAATCGTCAGATTTTTTTTTTAATAATTAATGTTAGATACCTGATTACTCGAATACGCCTGAACCGATTTATAAACTTCTGTTTTTGTTTGAAAGGGTATACTTTCCAATTGGTGCCACAAAAATTTTGGTGAAGATCTGTCGAGGATCTTCGGAGTTATGAACAGAAACACCTCGAGAGTGTAGAAAATTGCTTAGCTTTTTTTCTGACATTGAAGAAAAATGCGAGATTCTGGTCAGGATTCGAACCCACGACCTTCGGATCGAAAGTCGAGGCAATCCAATCAGCCGACACGGCACCAGCAAATAAATCTCACCTCGTTACAAAAGAGTATAAATAAAGTTAAAAATACCCTCAAATTCCGTAAAACGAAGTAAACAGACAGGGGAAGTTGTAAAGTTGATGATTAACAGACAGGCACGTGCTGTTTTATTATATATACATAATTGTAAACATGAGTTTGATGGTACATCCGCTCTATTTTGTAGGTAAGGTGTTATTAAACTTCCAGGGACCGCGGAAGTAGGTAGGTACCTACTCTGACTGGGGGGAGGGGGGGGGGGGGCAACGTCTTTGGTAACCTCCCTCCTTCCTTCAAGATAACATGTTTCTCTGCCGAGAAACGTAGTAAAAATGGAAGAGACGCGGTTTACCCAAAGGTGTCTTTGTCGAGGTTGTTCTTGGCTATGTAGGTATGTTTCATGAAAATCTGATCAGCCCTTTCAAGATCATCAGCCTTTTTATAGTTTACCTACTAGCTGTTCCCGTGTTTTCGGTACCTACGTATACAGAACTTGCAGATATTGCAGAACTCAGAAGTAAGTAAGCATACGTGACAGGTTGCAAGGCCATGGACGGTAAGTGACTAATGAATATTTATTCTGTTTAAGCTCACAGAGCCACTGGTCACTTACCGTCCATTCTATCTTTATTCTATCTTTGTAGGTAGGTACTTATAGCTTTAAACAGAATAAATATTCACGATTCTCTAGTTTTGTGACAAACGAAAGCATTTTTGTCCAAAGCAGAGACGCTTCGATCCTCCGGCTCCGCTCGCTCGGTCAATTAAAGTGCCTTTCAAATATATTAAATTCACTTTCATGTGTTTTGCTCTTCGAAAAACAAACGGCGTGAAGTTTTTTTTTACGGGAAAAAACTCGTAGCAATTCATTTGACAATGAGCGTTGGCTGAGTGGTATGGTGCTATGTCTTTAGATCCGAAGGTCGTGGATTCGAATCCCGACTGCAAGTGGCATTACGAGCTGAGCGCTTCCGTGCTCCGCGGAGGGCACGTTTGTCGGTCCGGCTTTGTCGTTAAGCCATGGCGGAGGCCTTTAGGCGGCCTAAAAACTGCGTCGCCAGAGTTGGCCTTTAGCTCATACGAACTTACTATCATGTACTTTCATCATCATAAGCGCTCGTAGCTTGCTTGGTCTTGTTAGATCGTTTGAAGTTGAGCGGTCACAATCGTAGCCGACTGCAGACAGCAGCAGTAGACGACGTGACAGTTTCGTCTACCATTCGGCCACAGAAGGTATTTCATAGAAATACTTACATAAATAGTAAGTTCAAAAAAAAAGAATTCAAAATCGGTCCACAATTGACGGAGATAAAAAAAGATCATACAGTCGAACATAGATCCTCCTTTTTGTAAGTCGGTTAAAAAGAGACGTGCACTTATGATGATGATGAAAGTAGATAGGAATCTCCTCTGGATCCACGTTATTGGCAGTAAAAAGGAAATTTCCAGCGCTTCCTAATGATATTAGAGGGCGTCTGGTTTGTGCCAGGGCGTGGTATACGGCACAAGCTGATGCGACGATTGGGGAATAAGCTGGAATAAGTAATGTTTTCGATGCGTTATTATTAAGTTTTATTAATATGTATTTTTAGGTTTAAGGTATTTATTTCTACGGGCCTTACAATTAGTTTTTATCATCTGTATTAATTATTCTTAAGTTGCCTGAAATAAAGTTTATATTATTATTATCGATCGAGCGAGCGAAGCGAGCGAAGATCTTAGTGGCAAGTTAGGCGATTTTGCTTTGTATGTTTGTATGTTTGTATGTTTCATTTTTATGTTCTCGCATAACTATCGAACCGCTTATCCAATCTGTATGAAACTTGATAGGTCAATAGGTAGTGCTATGGAAATTTGCTGTGGAGCGTATGAGCGTAATCGATGAAGGGGTTGTAAAGATATGGGGTTCCCAAGGGGGTAAATTTTTTTCAAAGTTACCCAAATATATTGAGTGGGGTGTCATACGAAAGGGCTTATTTTGTACATTCCAAAATGGTTTTTATTTTTAATCTAGGATGTATAGTTTTTGAAATACGACCAAAGAACAAAAACTACGAAACCAGAGCTGCAAGAGCTCCCGTTTCATAGAGTTTCGATGTCTTCGTAGCTCATTGACTGGTCGGTCTTAAAAAGAGAGTGGCATCGTTGCGGTTTGGTTTGCAATGATTTTAGATGCTACTTGATTTATTTTCATGATAAAAAAATTTTTGATAAAGAATGAAAATAATTGGGGTAAAAAAAGTTAAATAAACAAATATAATGAGTGGGGTGTCAAATGAAAGGTCTTAATTTGTACATTCCAAAATAGTTATTATTTTGATTCTAGGACGTATACTTTAGAAATACGACGAGAATTCATAAATATGAAATAAATGAAAAATTAGACACGACAATATGTATTGCATGCATGCTAGTATTTTTTACCATGAAGAGCTAGCGCAATAGGCATACTCGGCAGTAGTAGCACTTGAAATTATAGGGGTAGTCAGAAGAAAGTCCAAATGTAAGCCATCTACGGTGCGCGAGATCTCAGTTCGGGGCGAACTACTAGTAACACCTTCACAAATCGGACAGGATTTTCCTCCAAAACTGTTTAACAACATAATTTTATTTTATTTTATCGGTCACAGCTTTTAAGTCGTCAAGTCATGATGGTGGCCCTCAGATGGTCTAAAAACTTCATCACTAGCCACTAGTTATGACACAAGCTTTAGGGTTAGATGATGCTGTGATGTCTAGTATTATTTATTTACCTTCATATTCTTTTACTTTAGTGAATCGTACTACACAATAAAATATAAATAATTGTGAATTTAAAAATATTTCCGCTTCGAATAGCACTGATAATGTTTATGTTTCGATTCATCGATAACTGTCTTATAATCACCGGTATTTGACAAAACAAGCTAAATCACGAAAATGAGCACGTTAACGCGTTTTTTAAAATTAATATTTAGTATAGTGATAAACAACCGCGCTTGAAACTCTTTATAAGTTAGTTTTTTAGGTGACTTTATATTGTTTAAAGATTTATTTTTATTTATTTAACGAAAAAAAAGAAAAAATACTTAGTAAATATTAAAACTTCTTAACTAACTTTTACAACTAAATTAAAAGGAACTCTGTTTTCTATTAGAATTTATAGAAATTGTTTTTTTTTTTCGTTTTAGTTCGATCTGCAAAATGGAGTACTTTTCTATTTTTTAATTTTTAAACTATTATTTTATCGTACCTACCTACCATAAGTTTAGTAGAAAGTCAGAATCACAGTCAGACACTACGTTAGTCGCGACTAAGGGAGTGTACACATTGCGTTTTTTGCAGCACGTTTGTATCGATACAAACGCGATTCGAACGCGATGCGAACGCGCAGCCCCCCTCCCGGTTCGCTTTTGTATGGAAAAAAACGCGTTGCGAACGCGCGTTTGTATCGGTACAAACGCGCAGCTCAAAAACGCGCTGCTGAAAACGCAATGTGTACACTCCCTTAAGTTTTCGAGTGGGCGTAACCCGCCCCCGCCTCCGCTCATGCCTTAAATCCGCTAATATAATTATAGACGCCACATGGCCCCTACCAGATAATTTATATATTTATCTGTAAAATAATGTTTATTTTAGATACATTTATCTCTTCTCGCAACACCTGAAAGTTAATATTGCTTGCTATTTTGTTGATTAACTAAAGTTTGTAAAACTTTAATATAGGTTACACCTACACATAAATAAGTAGGTAAGTAGGTACCCTCGTCGTACTTAATTGAACATTTTGACGAGAGCTAAAATAAAAAATAAAAAAAAGTCTTAGTGCTCGAAGTTACCCTGGCTTATTAGAGTTGTTCCCTGGAATAACAATAATATAATAAATAAAATAATTAGTTACAGTTATTACCTACGTGAGGTGATTTTTGCGATTTTTCGACCCCCCCCTCCCCCCGTGGTGAGATGTCATGAGATTTGGCTCTACCCCTTCCCCCCTAAAAGCCTCACGTAATTAATGGATGCCCCCTCTGCATTTTGTACTATTCTGTTTGCTCGCTCGGTCAATAAAAGTGCGTTAGGTATCCCCGAAATAATTAACTAATCATACAAATGTGAAGTTAAATAATAGCCTTCGTACATAAACCAACTAATTTCGTAGTGAAGAGTGTTCAGTGCCTCGCAAGTAGGTATGCACAAGGTTACTATTCTATCCGTGACTATAGTAAAGTATCTCAATTGTATGGAATTCAGTGCGCGCTCTAGCGGTAACTTGACTAAACTAAGTTCAGTCCATACAATTGAGAGACTTTACTATAGTCACGGATAGAATAGTAGACTCAGTCCATACAATTGAGAGACTTTACTAAAGTCACGGATAGAATAGTAGACTCAGTGCATACTCGTGCTAGAGCTACTGAACCAACTAATTTCGTATCATAGAATGTACAAAGTGAAAGAGATACCAAATCAATGCACAAACCACTTGAGTTGTTTCACAAGGGAACGCAATCACCATGTGGAGATTGTTCAGGCGCCCGCTGCACTCGAGTACAAGTGGGACTATTTATAGGCGGCTTTGGTGTAACTAGATTATACCGACTTCAAAGAAAGGAGGTTCTCAATTCATCGGATTTTTTTATGTAGGGTCTTGACTAAAATTTTTGAGCCGTGTTGGCCTAGTTGGTTAGTAGCTCGAATTTCGATCCGAAGGTCGTGGGTTCGAATTTTGGCCGAGCATCAATGGATTTTTCGTTTCGTAAAATTTAGGTTTAGGTGAAGGAAAACATCGTGAGGAAACCAGTTAGCTTTCTAATAGCGTCGATGGGCTTGCAACCTGTCACGTATGGAATGCTAACTTCTGCAAAATGTGGGCATGTAGGTACCTACCAAAATAAATATGTTTTTGGACATACCTCTGACCCTTACCCCGCATCCACACGTTGGGGCCAACGTTGGTCCCAATGCCTCTCACCAACGTGTGGTGCTGACAAAATAGCTTGGCGCCAACGTTGGGGCCAACGTTGGGGCTTGGCCGTGCCGTGTCGGTTTTATCAAAGGAAGTTGGCGCGCCAACGTTGGGGATCCGTCCACACGTTGGCGCTATGCTCAGTCCCGTTTCGACGCGCATCGTGAGCGCACGTGTCGACTGACGAGCGAGAATGTCATCGTATTCCTTATTTATTGTGTTTGTAGAACTATCGGGCTGAAATTTTGCACACTTATAGATTCTCGGTGACAATGAAATATTATGGTATCAACAAGCTGATCTGATGATGGAGTCAAGAGCTGTTCAACAGAACTCCTCAGTAAATAAGCCGATTGAGTTGAAACTCGGCATATTTGTCAAGTTCTGACTACAATGTAATAATATGGTGACAACGAGCTGATCTGATGATGGAGTCTACTATTTTTTTTTATGTTACGGGAACCGTGCAATTTTTTGGGATAAAAAGTAGCCTATGTCCTATTTCCGGTTATTATCTATCTATATTTTAAATATCACCCATATCGGTTAAGTGGTTGTCGTGTTAGAGAGGAACAAACATACATCCAAACATCCAAACTTTCGCTTTTATAATATAGTGTGTTGTGTGAAGTGTGATAGTGACATGATGTGATGTGATTGTGATAAAATTGGTATTCAGTAATGTAAAATCACTTAGAGAAATTTCAATTGCTGTATCGGACGCGCAGACATCGGACGTCTGCACGTTGGCTCTGACGGAACAAGACTGGTGTATCGCCAACGTGTGGATGGTTCACGAAATCTTGGCCCCAACGTTGGGACCAACGTTGGTCCCAACGTATGGAGCCGGCGTTAGACATCTTCAAAGGATCTTTAAAAGATCTGAGAGAATGTCTAGCGTGCCTTGGGATACAGTCGTGATCATATGTCATTTTCATTTTTTTTTTTCAGTTTGTACCTGGTTGTCGAGATTCCGTCGTCTGGTGGGCGTGTGGTGTAGATCGGCCCGGAAGCCGCCGGCCGGCTCACCGTCCGTCTCCAGGACCTTCAGCAGATACGAGATGTAGGATGTGGCGAGGCGGAGGGTCTTGATCTGAGGGAAATTAGATAAGATAAGATAAGATAAGATAAGATAAACATTTATTTGGTACAACACACACAGGAAAATAGCTATAAATAAGTAAATAAATAAATAATGCTGGACATTTCACACAGCATCATGTAGCCCCAAGCTAAGCAGAGCTTGTGTTATGGGAACCACAGGACTGATATACTACTTAAATACATTTTTTTTTGTAAATACATACATAATATACATAGAAAACACCCAGACCCGAGACAAATATTTGCAGATCATACAAACATTTGTCCCGCGGCGGGGATCGAACCCGCAACCTCCTGCGTCACAGGCGGGCCTTCGCCCACTGCGCCACAGAGGTCGCTTCACTATGCGACTTTACGAGATCGCCGATCTCGACGCTGAACCTAATATCATTGGCGAAGTTAAATCTAGTTCAATCTAGTAGGTAGCCTATGTCCTATTCCTGGTCATTATCTTTCTGTAGGTACTTTACAGGCAAATCGGTTCAGTGGTAGTTGAGTTATAGAGGAACAAACACTCTGTTCTGACAGAAAATAATGATGAAGTGATTTGAAGATTTTATCGAAATTGTGATGTTTTTAAACATAATTTAAAAATAAAAAGCTTTTTCCACTACTGCTATTAGTATTAGTATGGATTAATAAAATGCATATAAACCTTAGTCATCTTAGTGTCGGGCAGGACATGTGGAATCTGACGTCTCAGGGTACTGAACGCGGCGTTGATGTCTTGCGATCTCTTTCGCACCATCTGAGGGGCGGGAAAGTTAGAGTGAGACGGTTATAGTTACACAATGTCCTGCCCTCGTGATAACTTTAGTTCGAAATCATTTTGTGTACTATTTATTTTATAAGCTACAAATCTATTCTAATCTATATCTGAATATCTGAATATATATGAAATCTATTCTATAGATACCTATAAAGCGGAAGAGTTTGTTTGTACGCGCTAATCTCAGGAACTACCACTCTGATTTGAAGAAATCTACCTGCATTTGATAGCTTTACTCTTGAGGCTAATTATAATCATCTTCATCATCATCATTATTATACCAGCATACCAGCAGCCTTCAATGTTCGAGCTGAGCAATTTTCTGCACTCTCGAGGTGCATTTCTGTTCATAACTCCGAAGATCCTCGACAGATCCTCACCAATTTTTTACGGCATCAATCGGAAAGTACCTATACCCTTTCAAACAAAAAAAAAAATTTGAAAATCGGTCCACGCGTCTTTGAGTAACCGGTGAACATACATAAAAAAAAAAACAAAAAAAGATTCCGATGATATTGAGAACTTTTTCCTTTTTTTGAAGTGGATTAAAAAGATTGATAACATTACCTTGCTTAGCTTTGTATCGGGTGGTACATTAGTAGGTATGCATTTCCTGAGATCTGAGTAGGTATCTAATAATAGGATAATTATTACCTACCAAATATAGATTGATGGTATTACCTTCTTGATCATAAATGCAATTCCTTCATTCTTTGGATGGGATTACACAATCGTCAAACTTCGTATCGCATCGTATATCGTGTGTGCTTTCCTTAGTAGGAGAATAATTACCAAAGAAGGATTGATAAAATGTAATTTTTTCCATCCAAAGGTTGATGAAATTACACAATGTATTGAGACTTATTACCGACGATTGATAATATTGCCTTGCTTAGCTTTGTATCGGGTGGTACATTTTCATGCTTTCCCTGAATATATATTATTAGGAGGCATTACCTTGCTTAGCTTCGTATCTGGTGGTACATTGGGTATGCATTCCCTGAGATCGGAGAAAGCTGTGTTAATGCTCTGTGTCCGACGCCTTTCCTTCTTGTTGGCCGTTGTACGACGTTTGACTACCCGTACGAAGGATGTGCCGGGGCGGTCGTATCGTAGGGGGATTGATTGGAGATCGCAGTCTATGCCTGGTAATAAAAATCAATCAATAAACCTACCTATAGTCGTCACACTGGATCTAGCTAGGCATTCGCTTTTCGCTGCACAGTAGAAAATTTTGTATGAAAAAGTTGCACTGCGCATCGAAACGGCTAACTTCACGAATGCCAAGATCTGTTAAAAGAAGTGCATATGTGTGTTGTTAGGCCTTTACAACAAAAGGGACAACTTAAGGGGCCGACTATAGATAGACGAATTGTCCATAGGTATACGTAATACCAAAATAATTTATTTGAGAATATTTTATCACTTTGTGTTATTATTTGGATTAAGGCAGTAGGTATCTAGGTTCCTTTTACACTTTTGTTCCATAAAAACTTACCACAGAACAAACAAAAAGAAAACATACCTACTATACCTTTTAGTTTTGGTTCAATTCAATTTTCAATTTCAACAAAGGTGTCAAATCAAATGCTCGCGTTGGCCTAGGTAGGCCAAACATGTAGGTAGGTACTTTACCTCCATTGTTCTGTGCATACGGATGGTGTAGGGTGTGATATCCATCATAGGGTTCGTTGGCAGCCAACTGCATCTCTTCATATCCTAGTGGAAGACAAATGAATGACAGAAGCAATTAGAAAAGAGAATCTTCAAACGGCTGAACAGATTTCATCAATTAACCGTCTCCATCAAAGTTTTCAAACTGAAAAAACCCCATCAAAATCGGTTCATACCTACAGACAGACTCACATAGACACAGATTCACAGATAGGCACACTTTAATGGGGGGGTTAAAACAATGATGATGATTTGCCTTCTGCTCTCGCCATAGTCCGGTGAAGTGGCGACACGACATCATAATGTCTAGATCGCAAGCGGTAATTTCTGGAGAATCGACATTATAATGTACCTACGGCCAACCAACAACAACTGTCGGTCGAAAGACCACGGGCAAGTGGGCCAGATGGGCCGGCCCATTGCTGAGAACCACCTACTCTGTCTTTGGGGAACAACACCACCATGTTCCCCAAATCACCTTAAATGTAATAAGTAGTACGTACCATAAGTTCTGCCGATGTAGTGAGAGCCATCATGGTACATCTCCTGACCTTCGAATTCATGGGCTTCCCCGTTTCCTGCTGGCCAGTAGACTCCTCCATCCATTGGACTGCCTGAACACACATCTTATATAAAAAAATGGTTGCCTGTAAGGACCTATCAGACAGAGAGCGGTCACGCGGTCAAGCGTTCTGCGTTCGCGTTCTGCGTTCGAGCGTTCTACTGATTTCTACTGATCTGTTTTACTTGACCGCCGCGGTCAGAACGCCTCCTGTGTGAGTAGGTAAGTATATCTATGTAACGTAATAGAATACAAGGAACGCAAAAACTGACTGCTTGAACGATTGACCGCGTGACCGCTCTCTGTCTGATAGGTCCCGTAAAGTCGGTTTATGGACAATAATTTTACGTGATAACGTCAAAAGAAAACACTGATGACCAATCGTGCCTCTCTCAGGCTTCCGCTCGACTCAGGCGGAACGTGACAATGAGTCATGCTTTTTCGTGCGTTCAGCCGGGCGGCGTTCACCCATTTATAAGACGTTATCACGTCAAAAAGGCATAAAAACCTTCTGTAATTCTTTATTGTACACTAGATAACATTTACAAACTAGTGGGTAAACCAAAATTTAAAAAACCGACTTCAAAGTTAAAGCGATCTCGAGGTGCATTTCTGTTCATAGCTCGATCTTCGACAGATCCTCACCAAATTTTTGTGGCACCAATCGGAAAGTAGGTACTTATACTTACCTACCCTTTCAAACAAAAAAAGAATTTTCCGAATCGGTCCAGCGCCAGCTGGGCAATTCTACTAGATGACAACGTCAATCATTCCGCTGCGGTTTGTTTAGAATAGCTTTTCAAAAAATTGTTCTGCCAAAGTTCAAACCTTAGCTAAAACCTCACCACAACTGAGTCGTTTGTCATTAGTAGAATAGGAAACAGTCAAACATTTGAGGTTTAGTTGAGGTTTTGCTTGAGGTTGATAAAAAGTTTGGTACTAGAATTGACACCCAGGCGTCTTGGAAGTACCTAGGTAATCGGTGAAAATATGAAAATGTAAAAAAAAAGATTCCGACGAATTGAGAACGCCTCCTTTTTTTGAAGTCGGTAAAAAATAATGACAAAACTAAGCAAGATACCTAGTACAGTACTTCCAGATACATAATGGACTTCGGCTTATTTCGTGTTTTCCGAATATGTACGACAGCAGTGTATGATTCCACAAAACAGAATGCGACAGAAGTGCACGTCGTTAGCAGCGCAGCTCGCACGGCTTGCAACTAATTTGCTTTTCTTAAAAATGACATTTTGGATATTTATTTGTTTACGATAAAGTTGAAATTATGAGTAATTTTCATTTCTTAATGACTATTCGTCTAATTGCTTTTGCAATTTTATGCGATTGTTTCCGATGTTTTCCGAAACGCATTATTTTTCTGGAAGTACTGGGGCCTTACTATGAACTCTTAGAGCAATGTCAAAGTAAGATTACTCTGATTTCGTACTTAGATAAGACAAAGGTAAGGTTAAAGTAAGCCTAACGCAGGAATGTTTTGGTAACGTCTCATTGTGGAGTGTCAAGTGTCCAGTCATTGACTCGAAGCAGGACTGTTTTCACCTTATTTTGACATTGCTCTAAGAGTTGGTGGTACGCTCCGGCTGCAACGACATTGCATATTACCTTGGTGGTTCGTCTGACAGTAGTACGGAGGCTCATATCTATCAAAGCCTTCGTCAGACGGCGACATGCTGCCGTAGCTAGACATGTAGACAAATCTGCAACAAGCAGTCACAATCTATAGGTGCAGATCACAGATCTATATCGAAATAGAATCAAAAAGTTCGTTCATTTGTATGGAAACCGACCGTGTAACATTTTGCGTAGGTACTTTGACGAACGCAGTTGACAGTTTGGATTACATTGCTGGTTTTCAATGCTCGTCAAGTCTGGCGCGTCAAATTAAAGCCGCAATGGAATGAATTCCGAATGAACTTCGCGGCGAGCAAAGAAGTCCTCAGCCCTTCTTTTCGGCACGTGAGGTACTTAGGTAGGTACACTCCTTGCTTCTATCTCGATATAATTTTATAGGTGCAGATAGGCTTGAGCTTTCACTTGTATTGAGCATTCTAGCGAATGTTAGGTACATTACAGAAGAAACCGGAAAAGGTCAGTTTTGCTTTGAGCTTTTTGCCGAGCATTGACTAAGTAGAGCGTTCGCTAGAATATTTTACATTATTGTCCTATAAGTACCTACCTGGATAAAAAGTAGCCCATGTCCTATTCCCGGTCATTATCTACTTATCTATATTTAAGCCAAATCGGTTCAGAGGTTGTCAAGTTATAGAGGAACAAACATACATCCATCCATCCAAACTTTCGCATTTATAATTTTAATGTGTTTATATTATTATGAGCTAGTGGCGAACTCTGGTGGCGGAGTTTTTATGCCTCCGTCGTGGCTAAGCTAGCGCCCGTAAGACTTGCAATAGCAATACGACAGCAATCACTACGCGACCGATCGAAAATTATCACTAAAAATCGTATTTCGGTCGCAAAATGCACTACGGCCAAAGTGCATTTTGCGACAGGCGAGCAATAGACGTGCGATTGGCTTCCTAAATACGATTTTTAGTGATATTTGTCGACCGGTCGCGTAGTGATTGCTGTCAAACTGCTATTGCAAGTCAGTACCTAGACAAGCCTTCTTAAATAAAACCCGGAAGTTCGAAATTTAAATCACAATGATTTTGTTTTGCCTACGGTTGTGCCACATTTTTCGATAATCTAAACATTGTAATAAAATGTTATCGAAAACAAAATGTGCAACACGTGTCCCACAGATTGTTGGGTTTTAGGTACTCGGCCATTATAGCTTAGAAAGATAATGGGTTTATTTGATCATGATTTTTAATTTACTGAGTTCAATTTATCCGAAAATAGGTAAGTACTTAACAATTTAAAAAAAAAATGAAATTCCTATTTAGGTATTTTTCGGATCTAAAATTAATTTAATTTCCCAATTTCTCATGGTCAAAAAGGCATAAGTTTCTCATGTTGCTTTTTTAATTTCTCATTTAAGTAATTTTGCTTATTTTTCCTTTACTTAGGTAGGTATCGAGTTGAAGGAATTAAGGGGAAGGTTGCTATGAATGGACCATATCGAGTTTGAGGAATTAGGTAGGTACCTAGGTATTTTAAAATTTTCCGAAATTAATAATTCATTAATGTAAAGACGGAATTCTAAACCACAATTTTCAGTTTTTTAAAAATATTTTATTAGTTGGTTTTCCATTTAGGTTTTTAAGAGTTTTTTAGTTTTTAAACTATTAGGTAGGTATTTAATATTGACTTTTTAATTCTGCCTTCCTTGGATGAGGTAGCCAGGTGGTGGCCGTTTATTATTATTTTTATTAAATTAGTACTTAATGTATTTATTTTGTTTTGTTTTAATTTTTTTTTTTTTTTTTAGAAACTAAAATAGGTAGTTTATTTATAGAACAAAGAAACACATTCAAAAACATATTAATACACTCCTTAACTAACTTACAACTACATAAAAGGAACTCTGTTTTCTATCTTTAAGTGACTAAAGATAGAAGACAGAGTTCAGATCACCGACCGCAGGTAAAGTGCCCAAAAGGCTGGCAGCGTTACCTCGTTGGATTGCTTAATTGTATCTATTGTCCTTGAAAAGTTTGCATCCGACGTTTGATATCTACTGTATTTCACGCCTACGAAGGGTCAAAATCACGTGCACAGATTTCGTTAATTAGGCCAGTTATTATGATGGTATACCTACCTACATTCATACTACTTACCATTTAAATATATCGATATCGTTGTTGCCGGCCTAAGTAAATACAGGTGAAGCTTATACGGATAATACCAACCTGGATTGGGTACGAAAAATACCTAATGCGTTACGTCTACTTCATCACTATTAAATAAACAACCACTTTTTGTTCAATAAAACCACTGCATTATTTTAAAACACAATTTTTTTAAACGAAAATTAATGTTTTTTTTATAATTTTTCACACTTTTTCAAATTAAAAAGTACGAAAATCATTTTCGATTTGACCGATTCCAAAATGACATTGACGTCTGCCCGTGTTCCCGCCAATTGCAACTAAGTTCTTTCTATCGCATTTTTTCCCCTTCGTAGGCGTGATTGTGGGAGGATCGGGGTGTGTTAATAACCCAACCCTTGGGATTAGTAATTTCAACTTTATTTTGTTGTTCGTAAGGATAGTTTTCAATAGACGAAGTGACCCATACATATTCGGGATGAGTAACGATTTCAACTCTATTTCTTACGTTTTAAGAGTTGGTGGATATTTTTGTAAGGATGTGACTGAAAACATAGTCGGGAACGGAGTGATTACGACTGTATTCCTTGAATAATAAGGATTACTTTTTAACACCCGACGAAAACAAGGGTTGGTATAAATTTTTAGTGTGTATCTGTGTGTCTGTCTGTGGCATCATAGCTCCTGAACGGATGGATCGATTGTGATGCGGTTTTTTTATTTGAAACCTGACGTGATCGAGATGGTTTTTAGCATTAATTTATGAAGATCTGTTCAGGCGTTCAAAGATAATCAAGTTTTTCATGAAATTTTTAATTTAATCTTTATTTATGGACTAAGGATGAATTAGGTAATAAATTAGGTAATAAATAAATAATCAGGAACAGTGTGTGATAATTTCGACTCTATTCCTGAAGGGATAGTGACAATTTGATTTGCATTCGTTTTTGTAGAAATGCGTAATCAAGTGCAATCAAATTTTTCAAATTTTATTTGTTTTTACTTAAAAAAAAAGTAAAGTAAAGTAAAGTAAAGCAAACTAAAACTCTTTTCTAAAACTATACAAACAGATATAATAAAGCAGAAGAGTTTATTTTTTTTCTTATTCTGATAAATATAGAATTAAAAATGCTTCTGGCCACGTGGTTCGACCGCATGGTTCGATCAATCAAAACAATTTGACAGTTAATAGTTGATGTGTACTATAATAGAGTCTTTAGATGGCTCAAAAAAACTGGTCTAGTGTATTTTGTAAAGTTAAGTAGGTAAATATACTGTGTTTAGTTTCTGTAAATAATTGAACTGTGTTCAATTCGAAAAGTTACCTTCACAAAAATATGAATTACAATTACTTAGGTACCCAGTCGAAAAATTACGCTTAATTTTTGCGAATATTAATTATTGTTTGCCATTTAAACCAATTTACATAGAACCACCTGTTCAAATAGGGGAGGTTGTGGTAAATTGAACCAGCTTGTAAAAAGTACCGATTGGCAAAAAGGGCCTCAACTCAATTAGCTGGTTATAATCACACTAACCACACTATCACACTAATTTTATAAGTGCAAAAGTTTGGATGTTTGGTAGATGTATGTTTGTTCCTCTATAACTTTAGGTACAACCACTGAACCGATTTGGCTGAAATTTAAAATATAGATACTTGTACCTACAATGACCAGGAATAGATTATAGGCTACTTTTTATCCGGGTACTACGTGAGCGAAGCCGCGGGCTGAAGCTAGTTATAAATAAGTAAATAAACCCAAAAAATAAGAAGAAACAAGCTAAAAATTTCTAGAACACCTTCGTTAAATAAGAGGCCTTACTTAAAAGTACTAAACGCCTCTCAACCAGAACACCAGTTAAACAATATTACACACATTATTTCAGATCCTTATGCGATTAAAATCTTTCGAAGGAAATCAGTTTCTTATCGTAATTATTATACCTTTTACGACCCTTGCTTTCTTCGATTGGCACTCTACTGGAGCTTGGTTATTTAAGAGGGTGGATAACCGTAAATAAATTAATGGCCCAAATCAAGTTTACTACCTTAATTCTTCACGGTATTGGTTGCGATAAAACAGGAATAGAATGACCTTGTTTTTAAGTGATCCTGGGGCTCGATTCCGGTACCGAACTTTTTATCAACCTCAACCAAAACCTCAACTAAAGCGACTGTTTCCATGACTACTAATAACAAACGACTTAGTTGTGGTGAGGTTTTGAACTTTGGCAGAACAAATTTTTGAAAAGCTATTCTACTATTCACCAAATGGCTGACATTTAAGAGTTCGAACCAAAACCAAAGCGGTTGTCATTTAGTAGAATACAGGCCCAGTTCCTGTTGAAGAACTAGGTACTTTTAATTAAGACTTTAATTTTAAACATATACCAGGTACATCTTTTATTGTTATTTTATTAGCTTTTCATCTTATAATGATATAAAAATAAAATAATAGGTAATGTCAAAATATTTTTTTAAAAATGTCCAATACATAGGGAAGTAATAATTTGTTTAAGCAAGATTTTCATTAAGAGAGCCAATTGGAAGAGGAGTGCGACTTACCCAATCGTCCCCTATTTTTGTCACTAGGAAATAATGAAAAATATGATGACGTGCAAAATAAAATAAATAATCATAGTTTAGTGAATTTAATAATTATATTCCTACTTTTAAGATTCCCGAACTCCAAAATACAAAGTTTGACTAGTTTTCCCAAATTTCTCCCTGGGTGTGAGTACCTAGTCTAACTTTTTTCTTTGGACGTCATTAACCACCTATTCCGCGAATTTTTTTTTGCTCTTGGGAGGGGGGGGGGGGTCCAAACCCCCCTTTATAGTACGCCCATGCTGTGTGTTGGAACATTTTGGCATAACACTCGCTGATAACACGGTCCAATTTTCATTTATATTTAGTTTTTTGGAAAACAGTCAAACCAACAAACACCAGATGTAGGGACCTATATACTTTGTATATAAGTTACGTCAATTTATTTCGAATGTTTGATCAGGTGAAATTTAAATTAGAATAAAATAGAATTAAATAAATAAGTTGGACTATATATACGCCTGGATGGCCTGAGTTGAGACATTGCAGATCCAAACTCCTCAACATGAAGTTCGCAATAATTGTTATAGCTGTCATTGTAAGTACTTAATAGTAATTATTATTATTTTGTATGTCAGTTTAACATCTTGGCACTATGGCGTCCCTATGATCACGTAAGAATTGCAATAGCAATGCGACAGCAATCACTACGCGACCGGTCGAGAAATAACATTAAAAAAAAAAAGCTTATCGCACGTCTATTGCTCGTCTGCCGCAAAATGCACTTTGGCCATATAGTGCATTTTGTGACCGTAAGTAATATGATTTTAGTGATATTTTTCGACTGGTTGATTTACAGGAAATGACGACACTTGTCTGACTCGACGCCATATTGCAGTAGCAATCGTTTTAACATAAATAAATCAGTGTAGGTGAATAATCACTTACCTATTTTGAATTGTTTTTTTTAACAAAATACTTAAAGTACCTAAATATTATTTTTACGGCCCACACTACTAAATTGTGAGACGGTTTTTGGAAACTAGTCAAAAAGTCGATTGGCCAATAGAAATAGGAACGACCGTATCACCACCTTGTTCATCATAGTTTTACTTTTTTTCAGTTGGCAGTACAAGCAACTGCAACTCCTTTGCCGGGTAAGTTTATCAATAAAAAAGGGGTCAAAAATAGTTATTTTTGACCCCTTGTGCTGATTTTGAATCCCGAGCGAACGAGGGTTAAAAACTACGTTAGAATCCCGAGTCTAGCGAGGAATTCAAAGGCACGAGATGTAAAAAAACTTTGGTCCCGTGTTGCACACAAAATTTTTCACCTCAGCAGCGAGAACATTACTACCTAGGTACCTACCTACAAATAAAATATACAACTTTGTACATAATGAAGCAACTAGAAATTTAAAGAACAAATAACAGTGTAATTTTATAAATTAAAAGTTTCTGTTTTGTTCAGTTTCAGTTTCAGTTTTCAGTTTCATTTATTTACCAGAACGTTATATTACATACTCGTAACAGGCAAGTCAAGACATACACAAATAACTATGAATACATACAGAACTTACCTACGTGCTTCTCAGGAAGGGAACTTTGTTCATCACAATCACTTTTTGTCTCAACTCTTCTCTCTGGAGATAAATTAGTGCATTCGCCACTGGTTTCACTCATATTTATTGTTTTATGAATTTTCAACAAATAACTAGCGTAACAGAAACAAATTCCCGCTATTTTATTTTTAAAAGGTGCGTTAAGTTTTTTTTTTCATAGACAGGCTAGCCAATGACCGCTATGCAATATCACGTATCAATCTACGACATTCGAATTTCAAGTCACTTTTCCTCACTGAAACCAGTGTGCAAAATGCGATTTTGCACGCTGGTTTCTCGCAGCAAAGGATGCCATTTCGAGCTGCTGAGGTGAAAAATAAATTACTTAGACTTTTTGGTGGGAATTCGAGGACGCTTTCGTTTTATTTTATTTTCCAAAACTTGTATTTCTTCTAATGTCTAAAGTGCTATTGGTTAGTTGTGTACCTAGATAAATTACTTGACACTGGCTAAATGCTTCGTGCATTTAGAAGTCAAAATCTAGAGCAAAATAAAAAAGCAGCTACGTGACGACGACGTGTGCAGCTGTGCGAGGTTTCATACGATTTCATTTAAAGAACTCTAAAATTTGCATCGTTCGGCGCAGATAGATGCGCGGCCACCTTTATACAAAGTTTTAGAAGAAAGAAATATCTAAATAAATAGTTTAAAAAACTAAAAAAAGCACGCTTTTGTAGCAGTAGGTAGGGCAAAAAAGTGAAATTTATTATTTTTATATTGTTAACTAACTATTTCTTAATTTTGTCCATTTTATTTTCGTCAGCAGTAGGTACTTATTTTTGTAATTTCTCAGATGCCGATACTGCGCCCGGTGCTGTCGTAGTCGTAGGTACGTAAATCATTTCCATAATTCGATCAATACCGTTGGGCCTTACGTACGAGGATATTCTGAATTGGAACCCTAAAAATCAGCTGTTGTGGTTTGAATACTTAAATACTCAAGTACTTTTGTAAATAGGGACATAATTACAATACTTTATAACACCCAGACACAGGACAAACATCTATGTTCATCACACAAATGTTTGTCCTGGATGGGAATCGAACCCATGACAGCGCAGAAGGCAAAGCTAAGAGCAAAGCAAGGCTAAGAGGCCAGTCAAAACATTCGTATTTTAATGTTTATTTCCAATGCATCTCCTGGATAAATTTTGAAATAATTTTGTTATTATTTTGTGTTGAAATATCGATTCCTAGTGGGCGCACACCTAATCCGTGCCAAACGCACAGAATTCTCGAAGTACTGCCAGATTCGGTCGAATCGGACGATTTCATATAAGGAGTTCTAAAATTCGATTCGTTCGGCGCGTTCGGTGCGGATATGTGTGCGGCCACCTTTAATAGACACAGCTAGCATTATTGGAAGCCGGGCTTCCTTGCACTACCGGCACGCTTTCATGACACTAATGACGTAATTTTTGGGCTTGCAGACCCTTTTGCCACTACTGATGATGATTTTACTTGCGACGACGAAACTTATGACGAAGAGGTGATTGTAAATGATGTTTCCTCTGACAAACCAGGATGGTTTCGTAAGTATTTTTACAAGCTTTTTTTTTAACTTAGGTATATAACCTCGACTTTCGATCCGAAGGTTGTGGGTTCGAATCCTGGCCGTGCATCAGTGGATTTTTCGTGTCGTAATATTTATATGCGCATTAACGTGAACTCTAAACGGTGAAGGAAAACATCGTGAGGAAAACCTGTGGCTTAGTCAGCCTCACACGTATTGACTACCTGTCTTTGCTGTGGATATGGCCGGTTAAGCTGAGAGGATGGTGTAGGTGTACAAGCCTAGGTACTCCATCTCTACATTGTCCCAGGCACTACAGTGTCCCGTTAAGTGTAGGCAAAAGATTGTCTCCTGACACTGTATAAATCATCTGGTAAAGATGTAAAGGCCTGAGTTTTTTTTTTATTTAACTTGTTTTTTTGTTACAAATTCTATTGAATTTTAGGCCATTTCTGTTACTGTGTTCAATATTATGGTGACTATGCGCGGATCTAATGATGAAATCTGGAGCTCAATGGAACTCCTCACTGGATTAAAAATACTTGCATTAGCAATGCGACAGCAATCACTATGCGACCGGTCTAAAAATATCACTAAAAATCGTATTACGGTTGTACTACATCATTACGTACTACTATGGTCAAAGTGTAGTATTTTGCGACAGGCAAACAATAGACGTGCGATTGGCTCCGTATCCAATACGATTTTTAGTGATATTTTTCAACCGGTCTCGTAGCAATTGCTGTCGCGTTGCTATTGCAAGTCTTACGGACCTAATCAGGTTCCCACTAGTAGGTACTATTGCATTGTGAACTACTGACCTATTACTTTTGTATGGAATGGCCTTTCTTAAAACATCGCGGGGTCAGCTTGTTTTAAATAAATTGTCTGTGGAATCTTATGAATGAGAATTAAGATTGTAACAAGATTTCAGTAGCTTATCAGCTCGAGAACAAAATCGCTCAACATGCCACTATTTATTTATATAGGTATGTTCCTATGAGTTAGTGGCTTACTCTGGTGACGTTTGTTATGGCTTAACGACTTAAAAGCCAGGACGAACAATTGTGCCCTCTGAAGCACAGATTGCCACTTGCGGTGATCCATCCAAACAGTGACCGCACAGTAGGTACGTCGCTTATGTTTAACGATTTATCAAGAACTTAGCAAGCTACGAAATGAGCGCTACTTGCCACTAAGATAGCTCGCTTCACTCGCTTAATTTTTATTTAAACATTTCAGATGAACTAATACGGCACGCTGGTGAAAAACTAGGAGACGCAAAGGATGCAGTTGTTCATGTAGTAGGAAACGCAGGAGAGAAAGCTGGTCATGTAGTAGAAGTAGTAAAGGGTAAAGTTGGTCATGTAGTAGAAGAAGTAAAGGATAAAGTTGGTCCTGTAGTAGAAAACGTAAAGGATAAAGTTGGTCATGTAGTAGGCGAAGTAAACGATAAAGTTCATGATGTAGTAGGAAACGTAGAAGAGACAGCTGGTCATATAGCAGAAGACGTAAAAGGTAAAGTTGGTCATGTAGTAGAAGTAGTAAAGGGTAAAGTTGGTCATGTAGTAGAAGAAGTAAAGGATAAAGTTGGTCCTGTAGTAGAAGACGTAAAGAATAAAGTTGGTCATGCAGTAGAAGGAGCAAAGGATAAAGTTGGTCATGTAGTAGATGACGTAAAAGGTGCAGTTGGTAATGTAGCAGAAGGGGTAAAGGATAAAGTTGGTGATGCAGTAGAAGGAGCAAAGGAATTAGCAGGAAACGTAAAAGATACAGTTGGTCATGCAGTAGAAGGAGCAAAGGAATTAGCAGGAGACGTAAAAGATACAGTTGGTCATGCAGTAGAAGGAGCAAAGGATAAAGTTGGTCATGTAGTAGATGACGTAAAAGGTGCAGTTGGTAATGTAGCAGAAGGGGTAAAGGATAAAGTTGGTGATGCAGTAGAAGGAGCAAAGGAATTAGCAGGAAACGTAAAAGATACAGTTGGTCATGCAGTAGAAGGAGCAAAGGAATTAGCAGGAGACGTAAAAGATACAGTTGGTCATGCAGTAGAAGGAGCAAAGGATAAAGTTGGTCATGTAGTAAATGACGTAAAAGGTGCAGTTGGTAATTTTGCAGGAGGGGTAAGGCACCTATTTGGTTAAAAAAAAAGGAAAGTAGAGGAGACAGTTGAACAAGGAAAAGACAAAGCAAAAAAGACAGAGAAAGAAGTCAAAGGTAGACATGGATTGTTGAATCTTGGCTTTGGCATACAAAATAAAAATAAAAATAAAATAAAAATCTTGGAAAGTAAAGGTTTTGGTCTTAAACCGTGAACGTTATGTAAACATGGAAGCATTTATAAAAGGGTTATAAGTAAAAGATTAGAAGAACTATACTAGGTTTTTTCAATAAGAGCGCCACTCCAAATTTCTTTTGTGAAAATTTTAATTAAACTAAGTAACTAAATTTTTCTTTGTCATATTTTATTTTCTGTTATGTTTTCTTTGTTTATGTTTTGTTATTTTACTTGTTGCGAAATAGATAATTAAGATCTAAAATGTAACCAACTCGAATTAATAAATGTGTTAAATTGGTAAAATTGTATCATTTCAAGCTGAGAGGATGGTGTGTTCACTACTTTCGCAATTTCTTGCACTGACTGTGGGAAGTTACTAAGACTTGCAGTTCATTTGCGCGAGTGATTACCTACATCTTGGAAGTTGCTTGCGCAAGTCAAACTGTGCAAGATTTATTGCTTGGACACCCTGCTTTAAGCTATCCTTCTCAATGTCCCAGGCACTACAGTGTCAGTGTTGGTACCTGTAAATTTTCCATCTGTATAGCAAAGTGTCTACTGGCAATGAATCTTGCACAAGTTAACTTCCGCAAGCGACTCCCAACGTGTAAACGCTTGCGCAAGTGGACTTCTGCAAGTTTTACTGACTTGCCGAACTTGCTGCAGGTCCCATACCAAATAGCAAATTGCTGTTAGGCCGGACTTAGGTACCTACACTATTGAGTTTTTACGTAAGTTTTACTCACGCAAGTGACAATGCACAGGAAAAGCTACTTTATTTCCTTAGTGGAAACTACTCGTCAATTGACTTCTTCAAAAAGTTGCGGAAGTTAAAGTTAAGTTACCTAACCCCCGTATTTATAGACAAGCAATTACTTGCTGCTAAGTAATTTCTCAAGAAAGTCATTACTTGAGGATAGAATTCTTCATTATAAAATCTTATTCTATAGTCGAGTAATGTATGTCAAAATCAAACGCAAAATGGTTGAGTTTTCAATGCTCAAGTAAAGAAAATGGTGACTATTACTTGGCGAAGAATTCTAACTTTTGACAGTACTAACTTCATGCAATTACTTAACTATAGGATAAAAATCATTGCTAAAGTAATTACTTTTACTAAAGTAATCACTTTTACTTGTTTATAAATACGGGGGTGAGTAATTGGACACTTTGCTTATTGTTCATAATTTGTGGCAACAAACTTGTAGGTATTCTGCCATCGTCAAGTTACTTATCTACTTAAACCAATGATAAGACAGAAGAGTTTGTTTGTTCGTTTGAACGCGCTAATCTCAGGAACCAGGAACTACCAGTCCGATTGGAAAAAATATTTCTGCATTTGATAGCTAAACTCTTGAGGAAGCTACTTTTCATCATCATCATCACTACGGGGGCAACGCCGGGAGGGCGATGCTAGAACAGAATAAAGAGTAAAATAATGACAATCTATGGTAACAAGTGGCTAAATAAAAAAAAAAACGACTTCATTAGTAGACTGAGAAATTTTCTGCACTCTCGAGGCGCATTTTTGTTCATAACTACGAAGATCCTCGACAGATTCTCACCAAATTTTTGTAGAACCAATCGGAAAGTACCTACTTTATAGCCTTTCAACAAGAATTTTGCAAATCGGTACAGGCGTCTTCGAGTAAACTGGTCTTCATAGTAGGTACAAGTACAACTTAATAATTAAGTAAATAAATATTGGTGGACATTTCACACAGCGCTATCAACTTACAAACTTGTACTATGGGAAGTACAAGTTTTGCTTAGTTTGTGGCTTACCAGATAACTGATAGAATACTTATATATTTGTAAATACATACCTACTTATAACACTGTAGGTATAACACCCAGACACAGAACAAACATCTATGTTCAGGGCCAAAATGTTTGGCCTGGGTTCGTACTACCAAGTTTTAGAGCAATGTCAAAGTAAGATTACTTTCATCCGTACTTAGATAAGACTGAAGTAAGACTGACGCAGGCATAAATCAGGCCTAAATCAACCTTGTTTTAATCCTGCCTTAGGACGGAAACAATCTTAACGCAGGGATGTTTTGGTGACATGACTTGGACATGACATCGACTAGGACTGCGCATGTCCTGCTCGGTGTCATCAGCAAGACATGCGCAGAGAGAGCGTCGAGAGAGTGTAATGCGCATTCCTGCTGCATTCCTGCGTCAAGACCAAGGCAGGAATAAAATAAGATTGTTTTCGGACCAAAACAATGTCAAATCAAGCCTAAGGCAGGAATGGATTTCACCTTGTTTTGACATTGCTCTAAAAGCTCATGGTACGGTTGCTGGATGGGAATCGAACCCACGACCTACAGCAGAAAGCAGAGCTACTAGAGGCCAGTCGAAGAACGAAACGAAACGAAGAATATCTAGGTATCTAGGTACCAAGTTTCATGCAGAATCTAGGGTTAGATAGATAGGCAAGAACAAACATTTCGTGAAACAACTGAATTTTGTTTAGGAAACACTCGAGAGTGCCGCGCGTGATTGCGTAGTGCTTTCGCGTATTTGCCGGCAACCCAGTGGAGGTGCTTTGTCAGGAAAATGCAAATCTTCTTGCTCTGGGTGTCAATTCTAGTACCTACCGAACTTTTTATCAACCTCAAGCAAAACCTCAACTAAACCTCAGATTTTCGACTGTTTCCTATTTTACTAATGACAAATGACTCAGTTGTGGTGAGGTTTTAGCTAAGGTTTGGACTTTGGCAGAACAAATTTTTGAAAAGCTATTCTACTATTCACCAAATGCGAACCAAAACGCAGCGGAATGATTGACGTTGTCATCTAGTAGAATTGGGGGGCAGTAGTTTCGGAGCCTATTTATTATCGTTACAAATAAAAAAACAAAAATATTTCTTCTTTAAAATATTAGTGTAGCTGTAGATGAACCTCGGCTGCACGCACGAAAAACTGTCACCTTCCGCCCACGAGACGTAGCGCTGCTACGAGACGTAGCACTGCTACGAGACGTAGCACTAGCTACGAAGTAATTTATTTTGGTAAATAATCGAGTAATCGAGTCGATCCAATCCAATACATTGATATACCTTCTATAATAATTTCTATAATATTATATAACATGTTCTTCTGTCAAAATTATAAAACATCTTTATGTTCTATAATTTTGACAGAAGAACCTTAGATTTTCGACTGTTTCCTATTCTACTAATGACAAACGACTCAGTTGTGGTGAGGTTTTAGCCAAGGTTTGGACTTTGGCAGAACAAATTTTTGAAAAGCTATTCTACTATTCACCAAATGGCTGACATTTTATGAGATCGAACCAAAACGCAGGGGAATGATTGACGTTGTCATCTAGAAGAATTGGGGGGCTGACGTAATAGTAGTGTCATCAGTAATGAGGTAATCCACGGGTATAGTATCCGTTTAATCAGCCAATAAGAATAGTAGTGTCACGGGAAAATAAAATTTCCTTTCACTCTACTAGTAGAGCCAAGCGGTAGTGCCAAGGGAAATAAAGGAAACAGACCTACAACCCTACAACGACAAATCGCCCAACTTGCCACTGACCTCGCGATGTTTTCCTTCACTGTTTTAAGCGACTTTCGGATCGAAAGTAGGTTAGGTATCTACCAATCGGCAAAAATGAATGAATGAATGAACACTTTACTGTACACAAAGAAAAGTAAAAAATAACAACAGAATGTAGTCTTAATTAGTACACTGGGCGGTCTTATCGCTAAGAGCGATTTCTTCCAGGCAACCTTTGGATGCAAAAATTAAAAAAAGCTGTTGAGGATGGCAGTGCACAGAAGTTTTAGTTTTAAAATAAGCAATGTTAGGTTAATAATGATTTTAAATAATCCTAATACATAAAAATAATATAAATAAAATAATATATATAAGAAAAAAAATATAAGTAGGTAGGTACAATATAAATATATTTTTAATATTAAAATATTAAAAATATTATTATTTAATAATAAACTAATATACTTAAGTATAATTTTTAATAAATAGGTAAGTACTACAATTTAGAAAAGCTAAGAAATAGAAACTAAATATATAAGAAAATAATGACACTTTAGTAAGACGGATCCCAAAATTAAATAAACGCTTATTAAATTCACTCCCTTTTTCAAACACCCCTCGAACTATTATCTTCTAATACAATTATTATCTAATAATTTATCAACACAATACCGCAACTTTTGGAATAATTGTAGGGGAAATATTATGACAAGATAAAGCCATTTTGATGATTGAGATTCGCCGATTATGGGATGGTGTGTAAATAAAGGCACGGACCAACCGCAGCCCACGGAGAGGCTACGCTACGCACATGCGTCAAGCTTCGCTTTGCAGGAGACTATATGTAGTTGTGTCCACTGCAACCCACGGACACGCTACGCATGAATTGACGTCATCGGTACACGCGTGGCTTGCTCCAATATGGCGACCACGCAGCTCAACGCTGTCCAAGTGTCCACACTATGCACGCGGTACACGAAATTATGATTAGTATGAAAACAAAACTGTGCTGCGCTACAGTTGTATATAGTCGTGGGTTCATATTCGTGTACTGCAGTGGAAACAGGTATTTGAGTGGAAACGTAGACCCACGTTGTCAAACAAATGAACCCACGCAGCTAAAATGCGCCGCGTGCCCGTGCACAGAATGCGCTGTGGGTCCGCAGCTTTACTCCCTGCCGAGTCGAGTTGGCCGTGTTGACCGAGTTGGTTAGTTAATAAATAAATAAATAAATAATGCTGGATATTTCACACAGTGTAGCCCCAAGCTAAGCAGAGCTTGTGTTATGGGAACCACATGACTGATATACTACATACTTAAATACACTTTTTTTTGTAAATACATAGGTACATAATATACATAGAAAACACCCAGACCCGAGACAAATATTTGCAGATCATACAAACATTTGTCCCGCGGCGGGGATCGAACCCGCAACCTCCTGCGTCACAAGCGGGCCTTCACCCACTGCGCCACAGAGGTCGTCAGTTAGCACCTCGACTTTCGATCAATAGATTTTTCGTTTTGAAAAATTTACATTCGCATCCACACGAGCTCTAAGCGGTGAAGGAAAACAACAACGTGAGGAAAACTGGCGGCTTAGTCAGCCCAACAAAAAAAAGTATTGACTGTCTTTCTTATGGATATGGCCGGTTAAGCTGAGAGGATGGTTTAGGTGCCACAAACCTACGCCATCTCCAACAATGTCCCAGGCACTACATCCTCCTGTCCTGTTAAGTATAGGCAAAGATTGCCTCCTAACATAAATCATCTATAGTAAAGGGGTTAACTAAATAACTAACCCGACGTTTCTGTTTTTTTGATCGGTATGGAAGTACTTCAACCGCTCTTTAAACTTCTGTCAAAATTGATTCATCGTTTAAACAATTGTCATCCTTTTTGTTAGAAAGTGACGAATAGGGACAGGACATTGTTTAACCAGTGTTCAAGTTGGGAGGTTTATAAGTAAGACTCAATAGTTAATGGATTCAGGCGTGACTTTGCGGAAGTCCATCTTCAGATTTTTTGAAAATTTTAAATATCTAGTAGCTAGTAGCTAAACTCCTCCGCCAATCTATACAGTAAGGTTACTTCAGGATGTTCACGCTACAGCGACCAAACCATCCACTTTTAACGGCCTAGTACTGTGCCAGGCTAGTCAGGGCAAATCCGGGAGCAGCACCAGCGTGAACTCAATCAAAAACTTGATGGTTTTCGACACGTGTTTCGCCCCTTCACGGGGCATCCCCAGGAAATAATTGACTCCTTATGTGCGGGCGCATAGGTCTTGTCGCCTCGAGCGCTGAACAGCGGATAGTCAGCGGCAATTAGTACCTATATACCTTGCGTCCTCCAGATTTATAAAAGAGATTATTATATTTCACTAAGAAGTCCACGCCTATGTACTGGATAGCAAGCACAACTTCAGAGAAAAAAACTCTGTTACACAACATAGACAGCTAACCACACAACATCCACACAACACAGACAGTTATCATAATTTGAGTACCTACCTACATCGTGATACTAGTGCCAGTAATTGGGGGTTATACCCTATTCAATTTCGGTCTCGCCACCTGAAAAGTATGTCATTTACATTGCTAATTGCATTGCAAGGACAGACGAAAAGCTGTGAGTGCATTGCTGAATAAATAAAACTACATTGTAAATAATGGCTATTTGCAGTTGGAAATTTATTACACTACTGCTGCTGCCCGCGGCTTCGCTCGCGTGGTACCCGGATAAAAAATAGCCTATGTTACTCTCCAGCCTTACCGTGGGCAAGTAAGTACAAAATGATTTTTTGGCTAGACATAGGTAGGTTATTTATATAATTATTTTTATTTCTTAAGGAAACAGTAATTTATAAAACTAGGTATAGGTCGCGTCAGGTAGGTACCTACATCCGAAATGCCGAAGCTTGAAATAGTTTCCGCACTTTCTAATGTTCACTGGGTGTCAATTCTGGTACCGAACTTTTTATCAACCTGAAGCAAAACCTCAACTAAACCTTAGATTGTTTTCATGACTACTAATAACAAACGACTCAGTTGTGGTGAGGTTTTAGCTAAGGTTTGCACTTTGGCAGAACACATTTTTGAAAAGCTATTCTTCTATTCAGCAAATGGCTGACATTTATGAGATCGAACCAAAACGCAGCAGAATGATTAAAGCCAAGGATACACTAGGGAACATTTTGTCCCGCAACATGACGCGCAACACGTAATTTACGTGACGCTGCAACGTTGCATATTGTCCCGCAACATGCCCCGCAACATTGTACGTGACGCGGGGCATGATGCTTGCTCCCGCCTCGAGAGCGAGCGCACGTGTCCCGCGTCAGTGTCGCGCCATTTGTCACCAAGTGTAGTCGCGTACGCAACATGCCTCTTAACTATGTACGCAGCACTAATAGCCACAACCTCCTCGGGCGACATTTCTATAAACACTGACTAGTGTAGCCGGCAAAATGTTCCATGACAATTGTCGCGGGACACTTCACGTAGTTGTTGAGGGACATGTTGCCCCCTAGTGTATCCCAGGCTTGACGTTGTCATCTAGAAGAATTGGGGGGCTGGTCGACTTGAGTATCGCGCCTGGAAGGCGGAGGGTAGCTACTCGGCCACTGTTTAAGTAGGTAGAGGAAGATTTTACGTTTCAAGTTGTGTTCAAGGAATTTTTTTTGTCCAAACAGTATCTGGCTTTAAGGAACGTTAATTACCTACAAACGTATTCAACTTTTTAAGCTCACAGAAAATGTCTGCTGCGCTTTGAAGATACACTCGTGGTCATACTTTTTTGATGCAAACAGTCAAGCAAACAAACCTTACGTAGTTATGCATCACACCATAAAAAAAAGAATATTTTGAAAATTAAATTGAAATTGTACCAAATTTGATCAGGTGAAATTGAACTTGAATAAACAAGTTGGACTATATAAACGCCTGGATGGCCTGAGTTGAGACATAGCAGATCCAAACTCCTCAACATGAAGTTCGCAATTACTGTAATAGCTGTCATTGTAAGTACCAATATTATTATTATATAATTTTTAAGTCGAGCCTTTGATAGGCATGCATGGGACCGAAGCAAAAATGCAGAGGCCCTTTTGACAATTTTTATAATTCTTTTGTAGAAAGTTTCATCTCGGGACTATACAGGGTGGAAAAAATGAATGGGCCCCGGAGGGAAACTACTTTAAATCCTTAAGATACAGTATTTTACTTAAAGGAAACATTCCTTTATTTTTAAAAAGAAACAAAACTGCATTCATAGATTTTCTAAAATAATCTTGCCTCACCCGGAATCGAACCAGCTAAAAATTAAAAAACAAACCTCGCTCTATTTATTGTAATACTACTGATCGATAAGATTCATGTCAGGATAAAATCTTTATAACACACATTTGGTTTTAGAAATAAAAAAGATCATGAAATCTAACATTAATTTTCACATTTTTTTTCATTAAATTTTATTAGGTATTTCATTATTCGCGACGAAACTTTTCTAGACGGTATTGGTCTATCTGAGGTAAGATTCAGACTTCCGAAAATGCATCCAATTCGATGATTTTCTTCGAAAAGTTAAGGGTTTTTCAGCAAAAAAACGTTATTTTTCGAATTCGGAATACATTCCGAGAAGGTCTGAATCACACTACCGGGTACCTCTCACCATTCCACTGTAGAGCTAAATTGCAATTAAAGCCCTTATGTACTAAATATTAGATTTCATGGATTTCTTGTACGACAGACGAGTGTAAGACCTCATGTTTATTTGAGAAGTTTTATCTATATCGACTAGTGGAATAAAATAGGTAGTGTTTAATTTTTGAATTTTTATCTGGTTCGGTTCCTGGGTGAAGCAAGCGAATTCTAGAAAATCTTTGAATGCAGTTATGTTTCTTTTTAAAAATAAAGGAATGTTTCCTTTAAGTAAGATACTGTATCTTAAGGATTTAAAGTAGTTTCCCTCCAGGGCCCATTCATTTTTTCCACCCTGTAGAGTCCCGGGCCTTAAGAGGCATACGTGGGTATTATGAAATATTTTACAGAGGGCTTTTGTTTTATTGCTATAAGTAGGTACCTACCATGACAGAGCTATAAATTTCGCAATGAATATGGCCAGCCCCCTGATTGTCTATCTTTGATAGCGACCAAAATCGGTCTCAAACTGTCAAATAAGACAGTTCAGTGACCACACCAGTAGCTCTGACTCATCTCAATGAGAGGAACACGAAAATACATAGATACGCGATCGTTCTGACAGAGTGAGACCAATTTGAGGTTTGAGACAAGATAGACAATCAGCCTGCAGAATTGACCGTATTTCGTTGTATTATCATCACCAGAGTTCATCATAGAGATTTACTTTTTTTCAGTTGGCAGTACAAGCAACTGCAACGCCTTTGCCGGGTAAGTTTACAAAAAAAAAAAAAGATCACGAATCACGACTCGGTATCAATCAAATTAAAAATTTAATAAAAACCCCCGTCGTAAAACTTCACGTCAATTTCTAAACAAAAAAACAGCATTCGGTTCATCCGTTCAGGAGCTGTGATGACACTTCAAACTTATAGTCATAACACCCTCTTTTTCATCGGGGATTAAAAAGAAGAAAGGACACCCTCTGCCGACTACAACACCTACTAATACCAGTAAGTATTCTACCATGACTGTAATAGGAACATGCCAGGCAAGAAAACATATTACTACCTATTTGCATTTAATATTACGAGACAACACTCTCTTGAAGTCTAGAACGGTCTTCACCGACCAACAACACAGTAGTGTCATGACAGGGCCGGTAAACAGCCGGGTAGAAGCGTGTGATGACCGTTCTAATCGGGTTATAAAAGTGTCTGGATAATGTCCAAAACTCTTACAATAGTACCTACTCTTCGCAAACGGACATAAAACGGGTTACATACTTGCTTAGAAAGCAGTTGATCTGTTATAATGAGGTTAGTAGACGGTGCCGCGTCTCTTTCCGTGCCCGATTCGGTCGTAGCACGGTCATGGTATAACATGGTGTAGTCGGCAAGGACGCTTAATCGTGTCTAAAAATCTTACCCCCGTATTTATAGACAAGCAATTACTTGCTGCTAAGTAATTTCTCAATGAAGTCATTACTTGAGGATAGAATTCCAAATGATAGTGGGCAAACTTCACCCAGCACCGCCAGCAATGTAATTAATATTACTCGAAAGATCTAACAAAACTAAGCATTTTTTATTATCGACGCATTAAAATCTATCCCGGGGGTCACTAGATAAATCCATGTTTGTACCTACCTAACCTGAGTTGTAGGTACTAGATTGTATGACAACGGGGCAAAATATTATTTGTTTCGATGCGAGTGCTATTTTGAATACAGAATGGAGCGAGGGATGCTAGAGTTGAAACCCGAGCGCAGCGAGGGATTCTAGATTAGAATCCTGAGCGCAGCGAGGGATTCAAAGGACGTCATCGGAAAAAGGAGATTGTTACACATGGTTTGAAAGTAACCTACCTAGGCACGAGATGGTTTGGCGCACGAGCAAAGCGAGGGCGCTAATAGTTCGAGTGCCTAAACAGGTTATTCACATCTATCTTGTAAGAGCTATTAACACGCTGAGACGCTATGGCCGCATCGCCGGCCACGTGGCCAAACAGTTCGTATTGAAATGTATGACAGATAACTCACTTGGCTACGGTCTGGCGTCAGGATCCTGATCCTGTGATCCAGATCCTATAATCGTGATCCCGTGATTCTGATTCTGTGATCCTGATCCTGTGATCCTGATCCTACGTGATCCTAATCCCGTGATCCGGATCCAATGATCCTGCATAATCCTGATCCCGTGATCCTTATCCTGTAAACCTGATCCTACGTGATCCTAATCCTGTGATCCTGATCCCGTGATCCTGATCTTCATCTTATGGTAAATAGAAATGTCAAATATAGCTGACAAAGACGACATGGCTCAATAGAAATGTCAAATAGTAGCATGTGATTTATTTAATACTTTGTCAGCAGGGAAAATCGTTTCCTAGGGAGAATTGCTTCCCAGGGACGCAAAAGTACTGTTTTCATCCCTCTGTTCAGGTAACTCCAAGCGTACTTTCCGAACATGAGAAATGAAAAATAAATACATCAGAGACTTTCTCATAAACCTCACATTATTTTGAAATAAAAAACATCCCAATAAATCGAGACTTCCATCGCTCTAATCATAATCATTTTAGCTTTTTTGTAAGTTGAACCTTTTCGACTTAAATAAATAGAGAACCCTCGGACAGAATTTGATGCGAATTGGCACAGAGAAACAAGGCTTTGATACCTTCTAAGCAAAAGTAGCTATATATAAGCTGTGACGGTCGTGGGTAAATACATTTATGATTATGCCCAAAAATGCGGTAACAGCTATTTTAACCTCTCTTTAAGTTAAACCTATTCGACTCAAAATAAATAGAGAACCCCGGGACAGAATTTGATGCGCATTGGCACAGAGATACAAGGCTGTGATACCTTCAAAATAAAAGTAGTCTGAGCTGTGGCGGCCGTGGGTGAAGTGCCCATATATTTTTGCCCACACTCGTTTTAAAATTTTATTCTATAGCCGAGTAACGTAACGTCAAAATCAAACGCAAAATGGTTGATTTCTCGATGCTCAAGTAAAGAAAATGGTGACTATTACCACAGAATACTAGTACTACGTACAGAAGGGTCACTTCGCGAGTAAATTTGTTTAAATAGAGACTCTCGCGGCGAAGCTATAAAGTGCAATTCAACTCGCCTATGGGCCTATTACCTATCGAGATATTTGCCTAAACATTCCCATCCTGCTCTAATGCGTAACTGTGTCACTGTCTGGCGCGGTGTGACGCGACTCGTAAGGGTTGTCGAATTTTCGCTTGCGACAACACAAATAAATTAATTTATTTTATCTGTCACAAAAACAGTACCTACTTAAGTTCTAAAATAAGTAGGCCTAAATATAATTTAATCTACCGTTACCACAGAATAAATAGTAGTAAGTAGGTACTACGTATTGTACGTAGGTAGGTGAAGTAGGTAGATACATTATTATCTCGTTCGTTCTGTAAACAATTGCATTTCAAAATATCTATACCTTCATACCTACCTAGACATCGATCAGGCACACACAATCATCATCATCACACAACTAGACCGGGAGCCGTTATCCGATAATCACCCGTTTAATGTTAGGTTTGCAATCACATTTGCAATTTAATGCACGGCCAGGACTCGAACCCACGACCTTCGTCTCGAAAGTTGAGGTACTAATCACTTCGGCCAACATGGCTCTATGAATGTAATGTAACTTCTAAACACTTACAATTATTATATTAAGTAGGTTAGGTACCTACTTAATGGATAAGTTACTTTTAGGTACATATGTAAATAAACAAAACTGTAGGTACCTACCTACCTACAGTTTTGTAGGTAGGTAGTTTTGTAGGTGTATTATGTTTGTTTATTTGTAAACAGGTACCTATTCAATCAAAAAGGAATCGAATAGGTACCTATAAAATCTCGTTTTCATTATGCACCTACAGTTACAGAGTAAAAGTAAGTACCTACCTAGGTATTTATTGATGATTTATTTAAATAGGTACTTACAACAAATTATAGAAAAGCTTAGTAGGTACCTACCAACCTTTCAATATCTTCCGGAATTTTGTGGAATGTTAATGTCCATTCATTGCTTTTCCTTTTGTTTAGACACCCGTAGACACAGCAGTATCTTTTATACGGATTAGATCGTTTAGTTATCGTGCAAAAATCACAAGAAACGATGTATACGAGATCACGATAATTACGCACAATGCGTCTAGTCCGCAAGCCGAGCGAGCGGCAAGTGGCAACCTATGTCGCGCGCCGCCCGAGGCGGCGCGCGTCCGATAAATACCTAAAGTGAGAAGTGAGACAGGCCTGCTATTACCTACCTGGCGAAGAATTCTAACTTTTGACAGTTCTAAGTTCAAGCAATTTCTTAACTCTAGAATAAAAATCATTACTAGAGTAATTACTTTTACTAAAGTAATCACTTTTACTTGTTTATAAATACGGGTGTTAAACACCATAGAATAATAGATATAGAATAGTACCTATCTACCTACTAAATCTATGGAAGAAACCAACATGCCGTGTGCCATTCATGGATGATCTATTAAAGGTGGCGGTTCGCGTCAGAGATCGAGACCGGAGACCGAGACCAGCCCCATGAGTGTCTATCTTTGATAGCGACCAAAATCGGTCTCAAACTCTCAAATATAACAGTTCAGTGACCACACGAGTAGCTCTGTCACTCTCATCTCAATGAGACGAACGCGAAAATACATACGCGATCGATTTGACAGTTTGAGACCAATTTCAGGTTTGAGATAAGTTAGACAATCAATCTCCAGAGACAGGCTTTGTAGAGGCGCGTGACTGAGAGAGGAGACCTCAGCAGGAGACAGAGAACCGATCCCTTGTCTCTGTCTCCGGTCTCATTCTCCGGCAGGAACCGCCAGCTTAGCAGTATATCTATTTGTAATTTATTTGTCACTAGCTGACGCCCGCGGCTTCGCCCGCGTGGACTACTATTTTGTTTATCCCACGGGAACCGTGCATTTTTTCGGGATAAAAAGTAGCCTATGTCCTATTCCCGGCCATTATCTATCTATGTTTCAAATTTCAGCCAAATCGGTTCAGTGGTTGTCGAGTTATAGAGGAACAAACATACATCCAAACATCCATCCAAACATCCATCCATCCAAACATCCAAACTTTCGCATTTATAATATTAGTGTGATTAGTGTGATAGTGTGATAGTGTGATAGTGTGATTTCTCAGCTGATGATGCTCCGACCATAGTAAACACTGGAACCGCTAACGAATCTCCCGATGTCGGTACGTAATAAATAATTTCCTGACTTCGATCAATAGGATATCGCACCATCCGTACCCATATTATAAATGTGAAAGTGTGTTATTTATTTGTCCTAACATAGGCTACTTTTTATCTGGGTACTACGCGAGCCGCGGGCAGCAACTAGATTTTTATAAGTACCTTATTTTATTTGATTACGAAAGTAGATTTTCTGTAATATCTACAAGTATAACGTGCTTCGGTATGGGTCTGAAATGTAGATTTGAATGATGTCATTGCGACGCACGATGTTGCAAAAATTTTTATAGTTTATGTTTTGTTTTCAGAAAACACCATTGATGGAGCAGAAACTACTGATGTAACTGACGAAAACACGGCTTCCAGCAGTAACGCCGAAGACACGGCCGATGCGGGTAAGTTTTCGATACTAAGAATGAAAGAAAATAAAAAGAAAGATGGGATCAGACTGTTCATTTTTTGTTCATTTTGCATGATTCACTCAAAGTGACACGTCTGAATATAAAATGAAAGAAAAAATTCTTAAAAAACCCCAGCATTAATTAGAGTGATCTTTCACTTGAGTGAACCGTCTGATTCCAACTTAAGCAAAATAGAGTGATCATCGAAAGAATAATTGAAACATTCGTAGTGGAATATTCATTGCATCTGCTGGAGCTGGAAATATTGAAACAATTTCGTTATTATTTTGTTATTAATATTCTTGATAGGCACAACTCATCATAAGGCGCAGGCCAGATAGAAGAGACGGAGCGCAGACATTTGTCTCTTCCGCGTCCCTTTCATACAAAATGTGACGGCGGCGCCCCGTCTCTTCTGTAGGTATGTTTTGCGGCGCGACGCTTCTATACATTTTCTATGAAAGGGAAGAAGCATATTTCTAAACACTTTTTTTGACAGTTCTCTATAGAATCCATTTTACCCAATACTGTCAAAAACGGTGTTTTGAGCATATACATATAAGGCATAATATGCGGCATATATGAAGCACATATGAAGCAAGCATGAAGCATGAAACATCAAGTGTTTTATAATATGAAACATTTGATGTTTCATCAAAAGTGGCCACTTTACCCACCCTGACCTTTTCTGACACTAATGACGTAACTGGCGGGCTTACAGGCGCTGCTGGCACTGAAGATCCCGAAGCTACGGGCACTACTGAGGACGAACAAGAGAAGCAAGGATTGATTGGTAAATATTTGCTACGAGCTTTGTTTAACTAGTTTTTTGTTTATGACAAATCTTGCTGAATCTAAGTCATACCTTCCAATTGAGCTAATGTTTGGTCTTTTAAACTACTGTGTTTTGGTGACAATGCAATATTAATGGCAGTGAGCTAATCTGCATGCTGATTATCTAACTTGTCTCAAAACCTCAAATTGGTTTCAAACTGTCAAAACGATCGCGTAGGTATCTGTTGTCGCGTTCGGTCTCGTTGAGATGAGAGTGACAGAGCTACTTGCGTGGTCACTGAACTGTCATGCGGCGTTCACACGCTCGCGAGCAAACAGACATTCAACGAGACAGAGATATGATTAGAGCGAGCACGAAGTAGCTCTGTCTCTCTCATTTCAAGGAGACTGAACGCGACAGAAGATAATTTCTCGTTGAATATCTGTTTGCACGCGAGCGTCTGAACCCACCATCTTCTTTCAGAGTTTGTGCTTACTATTTAATAATGACAATAAAATAGCCAATTGACAATTTTAGCAATTTTTTAATCTGGGTAGTGTAAGGCGCCGTCTCCACGAGCGTGAGAATCGCGGCGGTATTATCGTCGTATCGTCTTTAATAATTTATCAAGAACGTCTTAGGTTGTTACCACACCAATCAACCAACCAAGTTAATCGATTGGTGTCACCATACATATCGACGTCGACTAATCCATTCTGCCGTCCATCGACGATCGATCGATTGGTGTGGTGACACCCTTAGCAAGCTACTTGCCATCTAAGACAAGCTCGTTTCACTCGCTTAATTTATATTTAAACATTTCAGGTGTGGTGTTAGGGGGCCTAGGGGATACAGCTGACCAAACGCTAGTAGACGTAGAGGGTTTACTTGGTGGTGTAACCAGTGACTTAAAATATTTAGTTGGTAATACACTTGGAAACGTAGGGAAGACAGTTGGTCAAGCAACAGGGAAAGTAGCGACGAATGTTGCAGATATAAAGACGGCAGCTCAAAAGGAAACATCTGGATTGTCGGATGGAGGTTTTCTTAATATTGGTCTTAGTCTCGGCGGAAAGAGTCCCCTTCGCTTACGTCTTGGTAAGTAAAGGTTTCGGTTCTATACCGTGAACGCTAAATAAACATGGAAGCATTCATTATAGGGTTGTAACAGAAAAGATTAGAAGAACTATAATTTTGTGTAGGTACTTAGTAAGATTAAGTAAAATGTATTCAATCAACTCAGTGTAGGTATCTGCTGCAGCGCTGGTTTTCTGTAACGTCATCACTTTAAACTATTGCTAAGCAGTTTTTACATTTTGGGCATTTTACTTCCTAGGCATTTTGGAAATTAGACTTACTGATCAGGAAGCGTTAACTAGCCATGCATCCTTCATGCATCTTGGCGTGAAATTGTAAACGAATTCACACATCGGAATTCTGTTACTGATTTGCTAAAATTCTGTCGTTTTTATGTCGTCTGTTGTGCGCAGTGAGTCTTATTTCCCTGGAGTTCACTCTCTGTTTGTTGTTTCAATTATTTTAAATATGCTTCCGTGTGTTACGTTCACTGGTAAAGTAGGTACATTTCACAAAAGAAGGAAATTAATATTGGAGATGTAAATTCCAATACAATTAGATAAAACGATGACTTAAATAATTTAAGTCGTGAATCAGTTCAATCAATGGTTTAAGATGGAATGGTTTAACCGCCTTTTGACTTTGTTTAAACCTAACTTAAACCAAGATTATCTTAAGTCTTCGTTTTATCTGAGCCAATTTGGTCCAATGGTCAAATTGCCCTCAGTCAAATAATTTGACTAATACAAGCGCCTCTCCAGACTTCTTTTGTGAAAGTTTTATTAAAATTCATTTTTCTTTGTTATTAACTTGTTGCGAGATAAATATTCATAAGATCTACAATGTACCTAAATCATGTTAATAAATGTTTATATTTGTCAAAGTGTAGTATCATTTCGAGCTGAGAGGATGGTTGGCCTTCTTATTAATATCCCAGGCACGTTGGTAAATCGTAGTAGGTACAGTTGTCACAATAGATCTTAGGCATTCGTGAAGTTAGGCTTTTCGCTGCGTAGTAGAAAATTTTGTATGATAAAGTTACACTGCGCATCGAAACGGCTAACTTCACGAATGCCAAGATCCGTTGGAAGAAGTGTAGGTACCTAGGTATTAATTTCTCTGTGGTATAGAATTGCCTGTTAACGTTTATTTTTTTCTCTCTTTATTTTGGCTTCGCACGGTTTGTGCATTTGTCCAGTGACAGTACCTATAAGTGCCTTTTCACACGTCCTGGTTTCCGGGTAGCCGGTGCCAAATACCCAGCGGCGTTTGTATACAAATTACGCTGATACGTCGTGTATGAAAGCTACCGTCCATGCCCATACGCTTCACCGCCGACAGGCTACCCGGCAACCGGCACATGTGAAAAGGCACTAATTTTATGTAGGTAGGTAATCTAGGTACTTATTATAAAAGTTATTTCATTCATTTAAATAAATAAATAAATATTGCTGGACAATTCACACAGCGCCATCTAGCCCCAAATTAAGAAAAGCTATAGGTACTACTATGGGAACCAGAAAACTCATAGAATGTACTTGGATATTTGTAAATACCTACCTACATACTTATAATAGGTACCTACTTTATAACACTCAGACACAGAATAAACATCTATGTTCATCACACAAATGTTTGTCCTGGGTGGGAATCGAACCCACGACCTACAGCGCAGAAGGCAGAGCTACTACCAACTGAGCTAATAGGCCAGTCAAAAATAACTAGTGGCTCTGTGAGCTGTAGACCTCGCGAGTCTATCTAAGTTATAGCTTAAAACAGAATAAATATTCACAATTCTCTAGTTTTGTGATGAGAAGGTGGTCCCAGGTGCCCTACCTAGTAGTTAAAGGGCCGATTCCACTTGTAAAAATCTAAAAGTGAGCAATACTGTATTTTGGGGATCTATTCTGCTCATCACGCTGAAGATCCTCGTCAAATCTTCACCAAATTTTTATGTGACCAATTTAAAGTTACAACCTTTCAAACAAAAAAATAATCATCGAAATCGCTGGGGCAAATATATCCTGTACCTAGCCTACTTTTTGCCCCTTTTTGGAGGAAGTACCTACCCCCAATCAAAAATCCCCGACGACAAAAAATACTACGATTATAAAATTATCGAACCTGCTCACAAAATTTCACGAGAAATGGTTCAGAAATTCGACCTGCCGGCGTACCAGCAACTCTTAGTGAAAACAGGCGTAAATTTGGCGTACCACCAATTCTTAGAGCAATGTCAAAACAAGGTGAAAACAGTCCTGCGTTAGGCTTGTTTCAGGACATGCGCAGTCCTGCATTGAGTCGATGACTTGACACCTGACACTCCACGATGACGATTAAAACAACAAGGTTAACTTAGGCCTGCGTTAGGCTTACTTTAACCTTACCTTAGTCTTAGGCTTACTTAGGCTTACGTAGGCTTACTTAGGCTTACGTTAGGCTTACTTTAACCTTACCTTAGTCTTATCTTAGCACGGAATCAGAGTAGGTAATCTTACTTTGGCATTGCCCTAAGAGTTCATAGTAAGGCCCCTGTAGAAGATAACATATACCTAGACAGACAGACGTCCGACAGACATCTGGCCACAGAACTATATCTCGATATATTTCTGTGCATGCGGCGGACAAACGAAAGCATTTTTGTTCAAGCTGAAGCAGAGACGCTTCGCTCGCTCGCTCGCTTAATGACCACCCCTCCCTCTCTTTGTTTCTCAATTTACTGAAACAATATCTGGGCGATCGAGCTCCACTCGGGTGCAAATAAAGTAAAATTAAAAGATAAAAAAAAACTTTCAGTGGCTGAGATACGAACTTGCAGCCTTCGGCTGGAAGGCGGACACCCTATCCACTCAGCCACTTTTGACATTGCTCTAAGAGTTCATAGTAAGGCCCATAGCGAGCTGATCTGATCATGGAGTCAGGAGCTGTTCAACAGAACTCCTCAATAAATAGGCTGATTGAGTTGAAACACAGAATACTAGTACGTTGAAACTCGGAACTCAGCATATCTGTGAAGTTCCGACCACAATGTAATAATAGGATGACAGTGAGCTGATCTGAACAGAGTAGGTAATAACCACATTGGTCATTATTAGATTATCAAAACGAACTAGTTGAGGTTTTGCTTTGGTTGATTATAATTATGCAACTAGTGAATAAAGGACGGATTTAATGCGAGGGCCATAGATGAGCCACGAGCAAGGGAAGGATTTTAACTTATCACTCGCTACGCTCGTGATTCAAGTGTTACGCCGGCTCCATACGTTGGGACCAACGTTGGTCCCAACGTTGGCGCCAAGATTTCGTGAACCATCCACACGTTGGCGATACACCAGTCTTGTTCCGTCAGAGCCAACATGCAGACGTCCGATGTCTGCGCGTCCGATACAGAAATTGAAATTTCTCTAAGTGATTTTACATTACTGAATACCAATTTTATCACAATCACATCACGTCATGTCACTATCACACTTCACACAACACACTATAATAAAAATGCGAAAGTTTGGATGTTTGGATGTATGTGTGTTCCTCTATAACACGACAACCACATAACCGATATGGGTGAAATTTAAAATATAGATAGATAATAACCGGAAATAGGACATAGGCTACTTTTTATCCCAAAAAATTGCACGGTTCCCGTAACATAAAAAAAAAATAGTAGACTCCATCATCAGATCAGCTCGCTGTTACCATATTATTACATTGTAGTCAGAACTTGACAAATATGCCGAGTTTCAACTCAATCGGTCTATTTACTGAGGAGTTCTGTTGAACAGCTCTTGACTCCATCATCAGATCAGCTTGTTGATACCATAATATTTCATTGTCACCGAGAATCTATAAGTGTGCAAAATTTCAGCCCGATAGTTCTACAAACACAATAAATAAGGAATACGATGACATTCTCGCTCGTCAGTCGACACGTGCGCTCACGATGCACGTCGAAACGGGACTGAGCATAGCGCCAACGTGTGGACGGATCCCCAACGTTGGCGCGCCAACTTCCTTTGATAAAACCGACACGGCACGGCCAACTCCCAACGTTGGCCCCATGTGTCCCAGGTCCCCAACGTGTGGATGCGGGGTTACCCCGCATCCACACGTTGGGGCCAACGTTGGTCCCAATGCCTCTCACCAACGTGTGGTGCTGACAAAATAGCTTGGCGCCAACGTTGGGGCCAACGTTGGGGCTTGGCCGTGCCGTGTCGGTTTTATCAAAGGAAGTTGGCGCGCCAACGTTGGGGATCCGTCCACACGTTGGCGCTATGCTCAGTCCCGTTTCGACGCGCATCGTGAGCGCACGTGTCGACTGACGAGCGAGAATGTCATCGTATTCCTTATTTATTGTGTTTGTAGGACTATCGGGCTGAAATTTTGCACACTTATAGATTCTCGGTGACAATGAAATATTATGGTATCAACAAGCTGATCTGATGATGGAGTCAAGAGCTGTTCAACAGAACTCCTCAGTAAATAAGCCGATTGAGTTGAAACTCGGCATATTTGTCAAGTTCTGACTACAATGTAATAATATGGTAACAACGAGCTGATCTGATGATGGAGTCTACTATTTTTTTTTATGTTACGGGAACCGTGCAATTTTTTGGGATAAAAAGTAGCCTATGTCCTATTTCCGGTTATTATCTATCTATATTTTAAATATCACCCATATCGGTTAAGTGGTTGTCGTGTTAGAGAGGAACAAACATACATCCAAACATCCAAACTTTCGCTTTTATAATATAGTGTGTTGTGTGAAGTGTGATAGTGACATTATGTGATGTGATTGTGATAAAATTGGTATTCAGTAATGTAAAATCACTTAGAGAAATTTCAATTTCTGTATCGGACGCGCAGACATCGGACGTCTGCACGTTGGCTCTGACGGAACAAGACTGGTGTATCGCCAACGTGTGGATGGTTCACGAAATCTTGGCCCCAACGTTGGGACCAACGTTGGTCCCAACGTATGGAGCCGGCGTTAGACTCCTGAACGACGCGAGTGATTCATACCCCTCGATATAAATCTGTTTTGATCGCAAACTATTCGTACCATGACCTGTTTTAAAAGTGACAGTTTTGACACAAAAGTGAACCAACTCAACGCGTATTAAACGGTCATGGTACGAATTGAGTGAATGAAACTTTATCTAACAATTCAGTTTAGGCACAGATAATATAATACTATACGTTTAGGGCATGTTTAGGTTTTGATATTTCGTTAGCGTCATAGCATACGTCAAGCGAAGCAGTTCAGTTTAGGACCTAAACTGGATCGCATATAAAGTTCATGGTAGGCAGCATCTTGGCATTCGTGAAGTTAGCCGTTTCGATGCGCAGTGAAAAGTCTAACTTCACGAATGCATAGGTCCATTGCGACAAATTTACGTACACTTCTTCCAACGGATCTTGGCATTCGTGAAGTTAGCCGTTTCAATGCGCAGTGCAACTTTTTCAGAAATAGTTTTGTACTGCGCAGCGAAAATCCTAACTTTACGAATGCCTAGAATCTAGGCTTCTCAATAGGGCTAGATCCATTGTGACAAGTGTATCTACTTGAATGGTTGACGTTGTAAAATAGAGGAATTCGGGCCGGTATGTTTGTTGACGCGGATGTAGACTGCTTCGCCGCCGCCGCACCACCACCGCCTCGCTGCGCAGTACCCCGATCGCGAGATCGCGAGTATGCACAGAGTCTACTATTCGATCCGTGACTGTAGTTTAGTCTCTCAAATGTATGGGATTCCGGCGGTAACTTGACTGAACTAAAATCCCAATACATTTGAGAGACTATACTACAGTCACGGATCGAATAGTAGACTCTGTGCATACTCGCGATCGGGGTACAGAATGCGCGGCAGCTGCAACAGCCTCCTACAGGCGATAGCCGACAGGCCTGATTCTCATCTGATACAGTCTTGGGAGAACCTATACTTGCCGCTGACTGTCCGGTTGTGATGTAGACTCACTACTCAAATGTGTCATTGTTTTTGCCTATCATAGTCGTCTACTACTACTAACATAGTTCAATATGTCATTATAATCTAACAACATATAGATGAAAGTCAAAAATAAAGATTTTTTTATATCTAGTAGGTACTCCTCCGCCAATCTATATCTACCGTAAAGTTTCTTCAGGATGCTCACGCTACAGCCACCCAACCACCCACTTTCCACAGCCTAATAGACTTTCTGTTCGGCGCTCGAAGCGACAAGATGTCTGCGCCAGCACAGAGAGAGTCAATTATTTCCTGTAGGCCAAAAGGCGCAAACACCCGCTGGCGTAGGCTCACCGAGTGAACGCCAGTGCCAACGTGTGGGCAGCACCGCTCGCCTCGACTTGCCATCGCTCACGTTTACTTGCACTAGCTTAGGCTCGCCCAGTGTGTATTCGCACCATAACATGTGCAATATCGAGACTCACAGATTTCTCGATCGGTTAAACGTTAGATCAGCAGTTAGACCGATCGAGATCTCTCTCGACTCGATGTTGCACATGTTAGGCCGACTGTACATGCCCCGTGGAGGGGTGAAACACGTGTCGAAGACCATCAAGTTCTTGATTGAGTTCGCGCTGGTGCTGCTCCCGGTTTTGCCCTGACTAGCCTGGCATAGCAAGGCTAGGCTGTGGAAAGTGGGTGGTTGGGATCGTGAACATCCTGAAGAAACTTTACGGTACCTACAGATTTGCGGAGGAGTACTAGAAATTTTGGGATTTTCAAAAAATCTGAATATGGACTTCCGCAAAGTCACGCCTGAATCAATTAACTATTGAGGGTCTTACATATAAACGCCTCTCAACTTGAACTATCAAACAAAAAAGGATGGCAAAAGTTTAAACGGTGCTTCAATTAGAGCGGAGTTTATAAGTAGAGCGGTGAAGGACTGCCGGCGTACCACCAACTCTTAGAGCAATGTCAAGACAAGGTGAAAACAGTCCTGCTTCGAGTCAATGAATGGACATTGACACTCCACGATGAGAAATTACCAAAACATTCCTGCTTTAGGCCTATTTTTAACCTTACCTTAGTCTTATCTTAGTACAGAATCAGAGTAATCTTACTTTGACATTGCTCTGCCAAGACCTGGCGACGCCCTTGGACGTCATCATCATAGAAATCCATATAGAGCAACAAATTCTGAGGCTGTGCACGCTCCGATTCCGATGCTATGGACGCACAGCTTAGCCCGGCCACATACGACATACTTTTTGTCTGACCGGTCGTCCGACACGACTCCCCGCCATATACTTGCTTCCCACTGTCGGATCGGACGTGTGTTGCATGTTCAAACAAACGTATGGCACCAACGCCTTCAGACAATCGGATCGGACAGTCGGACCGACAAAAAGTTGGATGTCTGTGGCCGACCTGTCTACCTACCTACGTGCCTGGGATATTAATAAGAAGGCCAACCATCCTTTCAGCTTGAAATGATACTACAATTTGACAAATATAACACATTTATTAACATGATTTAGGTACATTGTAGATCTTATGAATATTTATCCCGCAACAAGAAGTTAATAACAAAGAAAAATGAATTTTAATAAAATTTTCACGAAAGAAGTCTGGAGAGGCGCTTGTATATAGGTAGTCAAATTATTTGACTGAGGGCAATTTGACCATTGGACCAAATTGGCTCAGATAAAACGAAGACTTAAGATTAAGATAAGTAGGTGATCATGGTTTATGTTTGGTTTAAAAAGTCATTATTACTAAAAGTTTAAACCAATGGTAATCCATCTTAAACCCTTCTTAAACCATTGATTGAACTGATTCACGATTTTAATATTTAAGTTTTCGTTTCATCAAATTGGATTGGAATTTACATCTCCAATATTAATTTCCTTCTTTTGTGAAATGTACTTAATAGTTTACCAGTGACCGTAACACACGGAAGCATATTAAAACAATTGAAATAACAAACAGGGAGTGTAGAACTCCAGGGAAATAAGACTCACTGCGCACAACAGACGACATAAAAACGACAGAATTTTAGTAAATCAGTAACAGAATTCCGATGTGTGAATACGTTTACAATTTCACGCCAAGATGCATGAAGGATGCATGGCTAGTTAACGCTTCCTGATCAGTAAGTCTAATTTCCAAAATGCCTAGGAAGTAAAATGCCTAAAATGTGAAATCTGCTTAGCAATAGTTTAAAGTGATGACGTCACAGAAAACCAGCGCTGCAGCAGATACCTACACTGAGTTGATTGAATACATTTTACTTAATCTTACTTCACAAAATTAAAGTTCTTCTAATCTTTTCTGTTACAACCCTTTAATGAAAGCTTCCATGGTTATTTAGCGTTCACGATATAGAACCGAAACCTTTACTTAACCAACACGATATAGAACCGAAACCTTTACTTAACCAACACGATATAGAACCGAAACCTTTACTTAACCAAGATTGAAGCCTAAGCCTCCGCCAAGAAGATCGACATTAACATCAATAAGACCTCCCAACAATCCTCCCTTGTGTTCTTTCTTTGTTGTCTTCGCTGCCATCCCTTTGGCTTCATCAGCTTTCTTTGCTGCTTCCTTTTTTGCTTGTTCAGCTGTCGCCTTTGCTTTCTTTTTTGCTTCTGCAGCTTTCTTGTCTGCCTCCTCTTTTTTCTTTTGAGCTGCCGTCTTTGCTTGACCAACTGTCTCTTCTACGTTTCCTACTAAATTACCAACTAAATTCTTTAAGTCATGTGTTGCACCACCAACTAAACCCCCTACGCCACCTACTACACCATCAACTAAACCCCCTACCTTACCTACTACACCACCAACTGTATTCCCTGCGTCTTTTAGCACTACATCAGCTGTATCCCCTAGGCCCCCTAACACCACACCTGAAATGTTTAAATATAAATTAAACGAGTGAAACGAGCTTGTCTTAGATGGCAAGTAGCTTGCTAAGGGTGTCACCACACCAATCGATCGATCGTCGATGGACGGCAGAATGGATTAGTCGACGTCGATATGTATGGTGACACCAATCGATTAACTTGGTTGGTTGATTGGTGTGGTAACATCCTAAGACGCTCTTGATAAATTGTTAAAGACGATACGACGATAATGCCGCGATTGTCACGCTTGTGGAGACGGCGCCTTACACAGCTTACACTACACAGATTAGAAAATTGCCAAAATTGTCAATTGGCTATTTTATTGTCATTATTAAATACTTAGCATAAACTCTCAAATTGATGATGGGTTCAGACGCTCGCGTGCAAACAGACATTCAACGAGAAATTATCTTCTGTCGCGTTCAGTCTCCTTGAAATGAGAGAGACAGAGCTACTTCGTGCTCGCTCTAATCATATCTCTGTCTCGTTGAATGTCTGTTTGCTCGCGAGCGTGTGAACGCCGCATGACAGTTCAGTGACCACGCAAGTAGCTCTGTCACTCTCATCTCAACGAGACCGAACGCGACAACAGATACCTACGCGATCGTTTTGACAGTTTGAAACCAATTTGAGGTTTTGAGACAAGTTAGATAATCAGCATGCAGATTAGCTCACTGCCACTAATAGTGCATTGTCACCAAAACACAATAGTTTAAACTTTAAACCAAACATTGTATGACTTATTATTCAGCAGGATTTGTCCTAAACAAAAAACTAGTTAAATAAAAGCTCGTAGAAAATATTTACCAAGCACACCATGCTGTTTTTGTTTGTCCTCAGTAGTTTCCTCAGTAGCTTTGGTATCTTGGCCAGTAGGTTCAGTGCCAGCAGCGCCTGTAAGCCCGCCAGTTCCGTCATTAGTGTCAGAAAAGGTCGAGGGGGGGGGGGGGGGGGGGGGGGTAAAGTAGCCACTTTTGATAAAAAATCAAATGTTTCGTATATGCTTCATGCATGCTTCTTATAATGCTAGCATAGGTATGTCAAAACACCTTTTTTGACAGATTTGGGTAAAATGGATTCAATATAGAACTGACTAAAAAGGTGTTTTGAAATATGCTTCATAAATTAAGCATTTATGAAGCATATTATATGAGGCATCTAAGAAGCATATAAGAAGCCACGGTTAGTACCACGGTCGGAGCATCATCAGCTGAGAAATGACAAATAAATTACAAATAGATATACTGCTAAGCTGGCGGTTCCTGCCGGAGAATGAGACCAGAGACAGAGACAAGAGATCGGTTCTCCATCTCCTGCTGGGTCTCCTGTGTCAGTCACGATCCTCTACAAAGTCTGTATCTGCAGGTTGATTGTCTAACTTGTCTCAAACCTGCAATCGGTCTCAAGCTGTCAAATCGATCGCGTAGGTATCTTTTGTCGAGATCGGTCTCGTTGAGATGAGAGTGACAGAGCCACTTACGTGGTCACAGAACTGTCATAATTGAGAGTTTGAGACCGATTTTGGTCGCTGTCAAAGGTAGACAATCATGGGGCTGGTCCCGGTCTCCAGTCTCGGTCTCTGACGCGACAGATCTTTAACAGATCATCCATGAATGGCTCACGGCATGTCTGTTTCTTTCATAGATTTAGTACCTACTATACTATATCTATGGTATTTTTTTAATATTTTTAGACACGATTAAGCGTCCTTGCCGACTACACCATGTTATACCATGACCGTGCTACGACCGTATCGGGCACGGAAAGAGACGCGGCACCGTCTACTAACCTCATTATAGCAGATCAACTGCTTTCTAAGCAAGTATTAACCGTTTGATGTCCTTTTGCGAAGAGTATTGTAAGTTATTTTTTGAGTTTTGGACATTATACAGACACTATTAAAACCCGTTTAGAACGGTCATCGCACGCTTCTACCCGGCTGCTCACCGGTCCTGTCATGACACTCTACCTACTGTGTTGTTGGTCGGTTAAGACCGTTCTAGACTTCTAGAGGGTGTTGTCTCATAATATTAAATGCAATTCTTATATTTCTTGCCTGGCACGTTTCTATTACAGCACAATAAAATACTTAAGGTATAAAAAATGGTGCGATATCCTATTGATCGAATTAAGGAAAAGATTTACGTACCTGGGACAACGGCAGGTTCGGCAGCGCCTTCAGCGTTTGGTACGGTCGGAACATCATCAGCTGAGAAATGACAAATAAATTACAAATAGATTTATAAGTACTGCTAAGCTAGCGGTTCCTTCCGGAGAATGAGACCAGAGACAGAGACAAGAGATCGGTTCTCTATCTCCTGCTAGGTCTCCTGTGTCAGTCACGATCCTCTACAAAGTCTGTATCTGCAGGTTGATTGTCTAACTTGTCTCAAACCTGCAATCGGTCTCAAGCTGTCAAATCGATCGCGTAGGTATCTTTTGTCGAGATCGGTCTCGTTGAGATGAGAGTGACAGAGCCACTTACGTGGTCACAGAACTGTCATAATTGAGAGTTTGAGACCGATTTTGGTCGCTGTCAAAGGTAGACAATCATGGGGCTGGTCCCGGTCTCCAGTCTCGGTCTCTGACGCGACAGATCTTTAACAGATCATCCATGAATGGCTCACGGCATGTCTGTTTCTTTCATAGATTTAGTACCTACTATACTATATCTATGGTATTTTTTTAATATTTTTAGACACGATTAAGCGTCCTTGCCGACTACACCATGTTATACCATGACCGTGCTACGACCGTATCGGGCACGGAAAGAGACGCGGCACCGTCTACTAACCTCATTATAGCAGATCAACTGCTTTCTAAGCAAGTATTAACCGTTTGATGTCCTTTTGCGAAGAGTATTGTAAGTTATTTTTTGAGTTTTGGACATTATACAGACACTATTAAAACCCGTTTAGAACGGTCATCGCACGCTTCTACCCGGCTGCTCACCGGTCCTGTCATGACACTCTACCTACTGTGTTGTTGGTCGGTTAAGACCGTTCTAGACTTCTAGAGGGTGTTGTCTCATAATATTAAATGCAATTCTTATATTTCTTGCCTGGCACGTTTCTATTACAGCACAATAAAATACTTAAGGTATAAAAAATGGTGCGATATCCTATTGATCGAATTAAGGAAAAGATTTACGTACCTGGGACAACGGCAGGTTCGGCAGCGCCTTCAGCGTTTGGTACGGTCGGAACATCATCAGCTGAGAAATGACAAATAAATTACAAATAGATATAAGTACTGCTAAGCTAGCGGTTCCTTCCGGAGAATGAGACCAGAGACAGAGACAAGAGATCGGTTCTCTATCTCCTGCTAGGTCTCCTGTGTCAGTCACGATCCTCTACAAAGTCTGTCTCTGCAGGTTGATTGTCTAACTTGTCTCAAACCAGCAATTGGTCTCAAACTGTCATATTTGAGAGTTTGAGACCGATTTTGGTCGCTGTCAAAGGTAGACAATCATGGGGCTGGTCCCGGTCTCCAGTCTCGGTCCCTGACGCGACAGATCTTTAACAGATCATCCATGAATGGCTCACGGCATGTCTGTTTCTTTCATAGATTTAGTACCTACTATACTATATCTATGGTATTTTTTTAGTATTTTTAGACACGATTAAGCGTCCTTGCCGACTACACCATGTTATACCATGACCGTGCTACGACCGTATCGGGCACGGAAAGAGACACGACACCGTCTACTAACCTCATTATAGCAGATCAACTGCTTTCTAAGCAAGTATTAACCGTTTGATTTCCTTTTGCGAAGAGTATTGTAAGTTATTTTTTGAGTTTTGGACATTATACAGACACTATTAAAACCCGTTTAGAACGGTCATCGCACGCTTCTACCCGGCTGCTCACCGGTCCTGTCATGACACTCTACCTACTGTGTTGTTGGTCGGTTAAGACCGTTCTAGACTTCTAGAGGGTGTTGTCTCATAATATTAAATGCAATTCTTATATTTCTTGCCTGGCACGTTTCTATTACAGCACAATAAAATACTTAAGGTATAAAAAATGGTGCGATATCCTATTGATCGAATTAAGGAAAAGATTTACGTACCTGGGACAACGGCAGGTTCGGCAGCGCCTTCAGCGTTTGGTACGGTCGGAACATCATCAGCTGAGAAATGACAAATAAATTACAAATAGATTTATAAGTACTGCTAAGCTAGCGGTTCCTTCCGGAGAATGAGACCAGAGACAGAGACAAGAGATCGGTTCTCTATCTCCTGCTAGGTCTCCTGTGTCAGTCACGATCCTCTACAAAGTCTGTATCTGCAGGTTGATTGTCTAACTTGTCTCAAACCTGCAATCGGTCTCAAACTGTCAAATCGATCGCGTAGGTATCTTTTGTCGAGATCGGTCTCGTTGAGATGAGAGTGACAGAGCCACTTACGTGGTCACAGAACTGTCATAATTGAGAGTTTGAGACCGATTTTAATAATAATAATAATAATAAATCTTTATTGCAGATACTTGATCCATAGTGTTCTTAAAACTAAAACTAAAATAGGTACATGTTTTAAACACATTTAAAAACAATTTAAAAAGACATAGGATAAATTAGGTGGCAATTTCCACCCAGCGTCTAAATGTGTTCGTCTGAATTAGTCTTTCCGCCAGACTCTTGATAATCAGATTATCGCATGAGTCAACTCTGGACATAAAAGACGCAATCCTCTTCCGCTGTATAGCGTTAAAAGAGTCTACGCGTGCCTCCGTCAACATTCCTGAAGCACTGCAGAAGCGCTACAAGCCCATCAGTTGCCTAAAGATGTTATTATAGGCCACGCGTATCCTATCGTGCGTCTTGATTTTTTGATTGATTTTGGTCGCTGTCAAAGGTAGACAATCATGGGGCTGGTCCCGGTCTCCAGTCTCGGTCTCTGACGCGACAGATCTTTAACAGATCATCCATGAATGGCTCACGGCATGTCTGTTTCTTTCATAGATTTAGTACCTACTATACTATATCTATGGTATTTTTTTAATATTTTTAGACACGATTAAGCGTCCTTGCCGACTACACCATGTTATACCATGACCGTGCTACGACCGTATCGGGCACGGAAAGAGACGCGGCACCGTCTACTAACCTCATTATAGCAGATCAACTGCTTTCTAAGCAAGTATTAACCGTTTGATGTCCTTTTGCGAAGAGTATTGTAAGTTATTTTTTGAGTTTTGGACATTATACAGACACTATTAAAACCCGTTTAGAACGGTCATCGCACGCTTCTACCCGGCTGCTCACCGGTCCTGTCATGACACTCTACCTACTGTGTTGTTGGTCGGTTAAGACCGTTCTAGACTTCTAGAGGGTGTTGTCTCATAATATTAAATGCAATTCTTATATTTCTTGCCTGGCACGTTTCTATTACAGCACAATAAAATACTTAAGGTATAAAAAATGGTGCGATATCCTATTGATCTAATTAAGGAAAAGATTTACGTACCTGGGACAACGGCAGGTTCGGCAGCGCCTTCAGCGTTTGGTACGGTCGGAACATCATCAGCTGAGAAATGACAAATAAATTACAAATAGATATAAGTACTGCTAAGCTAGCGGTTCCTTCCGGAGAATGAGACCAGAGACAGAGACAAGAGATCGGTTCTCTATCTCCTGCTAGGTCTCCTGTGTCAGTCACGATCCTCTACAAAGTCTGTCTCTGCAGGTTGATTGTCTAACTTGTCTCAAACCAGCAATTGGTCTCAAACTGTCATATTTGAGAGTTTGAGACCGATTTTGGTCGCTGTCAAAGGTAGACAATCATGGGGCTGGTCCCGGTCTCCAGTCAAGGTCCCTGACGCGACAGATCTTTAACAGATCATCCATGAATGGCTCACGGCATGTCTGTTTCTTTCATAGATTTAGTACCTACTATACTATATCTATGGTATTTTTTTAATATTTTTAGACACGATTAAGCGTCCTTGCCGACTACACCATGTTATACCATGACCGTGCTACGACCGTATCGGGCACGGAAAGAGACACGACACCGTCTACTAACCTCATTATAACAGATCAACTGCTTTCTAAGCAAGTATTAACCGTTTGATGTCCGTTTGCGAAGAGTATTGTAAGTTATTGTTTGAGTTTTGGACATTATACAGGCACTTATAAAACCCGTTTAGAACGGTCATCGCACGCTTCTACCCGGCTGCTCACCGGTCCTGTCATGACACTCTACTGTGTTGTTGGTCGGTGAAGACCGTTCTAGACTTCTAGAGGGTGTTGTCTCATAATATTAAATGCATTTATTATATTTCTTGCCTGGCACGTTCCTGTTACAGTCATGGTAGGATACCTACTGGTATTAAGTTTGTTGTAGTCGGCAGAGGGTGTCCTTAATTCTTCTTTTTAATCCCCGACGAAAAAGAGGGTGTTAAACCTAAGTCTGAAGTGTCATCATAGCTTCTGAACGGATGAACCGAATGCTGTTTTTTTGTTTGGAAATTGACCTGATCGAGATGGTTCTTAAGAAGATCTGTTCAGATGTTTCAAGATCATCAGCTCTTTTCTATTTGATAGGATATGGCGGGGGTGTTTTATTAAATTTTTTATTTGATTGATAACGTGATCTTGTTTTTTTTGTAAACTTACCCGGCAAAGGCGTTGCAGTTGCTTGTACTGCCAACTGAAAAAAAAGTAAATCTCTATGATGAACTCTGGTGATGATAATACAACGAAATACAGTCAATTCTGCAGGCTGATTGTCTATCTTGTCTCAAACCTCAAATTGATCTCACACTGTCAAAACGATCACGTGTGTTGTACGTATCTTTTTTCGCGTTCGTCTCATTGAGATGAGAGTAACAGAGCTACTTGTGTGGTCACTGAACTGTCATATTTGACACTTCGAGACCGATTTTCGTCGCTATCAAAGATAGACAATCAGGGGACTGGCGATAGTCACTGCGAAAATGGCTCTGTCATAGTATAAAACAAAACAAAAGCCCTCTGTAAAACATTTCATAATACCCATGTATGCCTCATAAGGCCCGGGACTCCGGGCGCATATAGTTTCATCTCGGGACTCTATAGTCCCGTATATGAAAATTTGAAATATATTTTGATAAATATTTGATAAACTTTGACGTACAAAAGAATTATAAAAATTGTCAAAAGGGCCTCTGCATATTTGCTTCGGCCCCATGCATGTGGCCTATTAAAGGCTCGGGACTCCATAGTCCCGGATAAAACTTTGACATACAAATTAATTTTTAAAAATTTACAAAAGGGCTTATTTGCTTCGGACCCATGCATGCCTATCAAAGTCCCGGGACTCTATAGTCCCGGATGAAACTTTGACATACAAAAGAATTATAAAAATTGTCAAAAGGGCCTCTGCATATTTGCTTCGGTCCCATGCATGCCTATCAAAGGCTCGACTTAAAAATTATAAAATAATAATATTAAAGATACTTACAATGACAGCTATTACAGTAATTGCGAACTTCATGTTGAGGAGTTTGGGTCTGCTATGTCTCAACTCAGGCCATCCAGGGGTTTATATAGTCCAACTTGTTTATTCAATTTCAATTTCACCTGATCAAATTTGGTACAATTTCAATTTAATATTCAAAATATTCTTATTTTTTATGGTGTGATCCATAACCACTTAGTAAGGTTTGTTTGTTTGACTGTTTGCATCAAAAAAGTATGACCACGAGTGTACCTTTAAAGCGCAACAGACATTTTCGACAGGCATTCTTATTTTTTGTTAGGAATTTACAGTGGAGTGCGCCGCAAACTTTATGGCGGCTGAAGTGCACGGTAGATTCGACTTTGCGCAGGTATTTATTATTCTAAGTAGGTACCTACCTACTTGTTAAAATAATTATTGTAGGTACTGTTATAGGGTACCTACTTTGTCGATAGAATATGGAAATACCCAATGATAATTAAATCATTGGAAATACCAAACGTTATCGTGAAATGTGAATTGATTATGTTTTTCGGTTAGGTGACTGCTAGTGATAACAAAAATAAGCTTTCGTCATATGAAAACAAGGTCGATTGTATATTCTTAGGGACCGAGCTCACCTGAAACTTTCTCTTTATCTCTTCCAAAAGCATTGCAAAAACTGCAAAAACTGGTTATGTTTATCCCTACTTAACTTATGGGGATTTTTTTCGGGGAAATTCAGTCAATGTCAAATCAACTTTCTTTTGTCAAAAAAGATAGATAGAGATTTTGCAGCCGGATCTTACACTAGTCGGCCGACTGAAAGTCCGATACGTGTGCGCGCGTGGAAGAGCGCCCGTAGGTAGGTACTTATCAAGCAGTCTGCCGCCAGTTCGCCGATAGTTAGTTTGCAAACTTACTATCGTACGATAATCGGTGTAATGAGCGCACCTGCATACATCTCCATACTGATCTAGTAGCCCGACTAACTATCGGCCGAGAGAAAGTTTGTGGTGAGCTGGTCCCTTTGTCTTGTTTTATTTCGATTTTTTTCCAGAACATAAACAAAACCACGAGACATGAATAGTGTAATAAATTACCAACTGCGTCAAATAGCCATTATTTACAATGTAGTTTTATTTATTCAGCAATGCACTGACAGCTTTTCGTCTGTCCTTGTAGGTAATGCAATTAGCAATGTAAATGACATACTTTTCAGGTGGCGAGACCGAAATTGAATACCTATTGGTAATAAAAATTTAATTAAAAATTTTATGAATATTAAGTAAGTAATAACCTACCTATAACAATTAAATAAGAAAATTATGAAAAACCTCTGACGCATTTCTTCGAAGAGCTGATGATTTTCAAACGGCTAAACAGATTTTCTTGAAACATAAATAAGAACACTCTTGTCAATCGAGCGAGCGAAGCGAACGAAGATTTTAGTTGTAAGTTGGGCGATTTTGCTTTGTATGTTTGTGTTTCACAAATTCTTGACCGCGCATAACTGTCGAACCGTTCGTCCAATCTGCATGAAACTTGGTAGGTCAATAGGTTGTGCTATGGAAATTTACGGTGGAGCATATGAGCGTACCTAATCGATGAAGGGTTCCCAAAAAGGTAAAAAAAATTAAAAGTTACACAAATATATTATTTAATATTAAAAGTCACATGAAAGGACTTAATTTATACATTCCAAAATGGTTTTTATTTTTACTCTAGGATGTATAGTTTTTGAAATACTTACAGAAAAATTAAGAAACCGCTGTAACCAGAGCTGCCAGAGCTCCCGTTTGATAGAGGTTTGCAATGATTTTAGTAGCTACTTTAAATTTTTTTACGATAATAAAAAATTTTCAAAAAAAAAATATAACCGACTTCATAAAATACTTGCACTAAAAAGCGAAAAATAAGACTACAAACAGATTTATTTAATTTGTTATTTTATATTTGTTATAATGTTGAAGTCTGTGTGCATAAACTATAGTCATTGTTTTACTTAGCACCGACTTCAACATTATAACAAACATAAAATAACAAATTAAATAAATCTGTTTGTAGTCTTATTTTTCGCTTTTTAGTGCAAGTATTTTATGAAGTCGGTTATATTTTTTTTATTTTTTCATTTTTAGTGTTGTGTTTTTTTTCCTTGTTTCTGTTTTTATTTTTAATTTAGAAAGATCTTACTTTACTTATTGTGTTTCGCTGATCAAGCCCTTTCATTTGATACCCATATCACTAAAAAATTCCATGGAACAGGTCCTGACTCCATCATCAGATCAGCTCGCTGTTAACATACTATTACATTGTAGTTGACACTTCACAGATATGCTGAGTTCCGAGTTTCAACTCAATCAGACTATTTATTGAGGAGTTCTGTTGAGCAGCTCTTGACTCCATTGTCAGATCAGCTCACTGACACCATATTATTACATTGTATTCGGAACTTGACAGATAAGCCGAGTTTCAACTCAATCGGCTTATTTACTGAGGAGTTCTGTTGAACAGCTTTTGACTCCATCATCAGATCGGCGTGCTGATACCATAATATTTCATTGTTCTCAAGAATCTATAAGGGCACAAAATTTCAGCCCGATAGTTCCACAAACACACAAAAAATTTGAGGGTTTCCCTCGATTTCCATGGGATCCCCTCATCAGATCCTGATTTGGTGAAGATGGGACCACCTCGGAAGTATACTCTTTGTAAAAAAAAAAGAATTTTCAAAATCGGTCCACAACTGACGGAGAAATCGATGAACATACATAAAAAAAAAAAAAAAAACATACATACAGCCGAACATAGAACCTCCTCCTTTTTGGAAGTCGGTTAAAAAATGAAAATAATTGTCCGGAAACCTGAAAATAAACTACGTACGTAGGTTACGTTAGGTAGGCACGTAAAGGCTCGTTTACGCCGAGTCAACAACGTGCGACAGTGCCGCATGCTACATATTGTGGCATGCTACAAATAGAAAGCATTTGCGGCATAGTGGCATGCGGCAGCCTATTTGACGCCGAGGCAACATCGTGCTTGGTTCAGTCTGCCACATGACGCAAGGTGTTGCCATGTCGCACGGTTCTTGCCACAATGTGCGACATATTTTATTCGGTAGCATGCGACCTTGGAGCATGCTGCAATGCCGCACAGTGTTGCCCCGGTGTAATTTATCCTGTACCTACCTACTTAATTGAAAATAAACAAAAGAGACACGACTTAATGATACAACGAAATCTACATTGCGGATGGATCACTGAAAAGAAAGCTAGGCCCCATACCGTGTTTGTTGCTGATTCTTCACGGTGTTGGTCGCGAAACAGAAGTAGAACCTAGCTCCTAAGACGATTCAAAGTGACCCTAGTGGTCCTACGAAATAAAATATTTTGAATTTTGATTTTTTTGAAGTAAAACTTCTTTACGCACGCTCAGGGTACCTACCTATAACATTGATCGTTTTTGTTTTAATTTTTAATTTAGCCACTTGTGCCCCAGTAGGTACAATCAGAAAAACATTCTATTAGGTACCTATACCTAATCTATTGCGTTAATATTAATAGATGCCCCTAAAAACAGTTTTTCTCAAATAAAAGATAACGATAAGTTACAGTTTTATTCTAAGTAGATAAGTAATAAAAACACAAGAATAGTAGGTACCTATGCACAAAGTAAGTAGAAACTGTCAATAAAATTCAATCAAAATAACAATATTTTATTTATTTATTTATTTATTTCCCTTAAAAAACTACTTATACCTATTCTATAATATTGTGCCTTTAAACCCTGTTGGTTTGTGTAAGTAAGTATATAATAAAAAATAATAATGTACTTACTAGGTAGGTACCTACTTATAAAACTATAACAATGTAAATATTTACATATTTTTACAAAAATTAAGACATAACCGCTCTATCTCCTTATCCAGCCATCCGCAAACACATCATAAATGTTTCTTGTATGTTCTACGTAGGTACCTATTATACCTATTATATTTGTGGTTTTCCCACTTATTTATCGCATAAATATCACCTCATCCTGACCTCACCCAAATATAACGACTATAAATGCCCGTGGGGCACACATTGTGGCACATTCGTCACTTTGTGGTCGTCATGCGGAGTCTGTTAGTATTCCTGGGCATGGCCGCCGTCGGCGTATGCGCACCTAACGAACAGTCCACAACCAACCTACTGTCGTACATTTCCATGCATCCTGGCCAGTCGACAGATGGCAAGTACGACTGCATCGGCGACTGCGAGTTTCTGCCGTATTACGGTGAAAGCCGGTGTTACGTGTCGTGGCACAATGCGGTAAGATCGTGTCGCAGCGACGCCAGAACAAGAACGTTACGCTACAACACGCTGGACGGAAAGCGTTGCATCAGCGACTGTCACAAGTTCTACGATTACAAGACAGAGTGGTGTGTGACCGAAGGCATAGGCTGGGGATATTGTTCTAGGAGAACGGCAAAGTTCGGTTACCGGGTGGTGCGTTCGAGTGACCCAAAGGCGGTGTGCGCCGACGATTGTAGCAAGCGCACTTCGAGCTACAACTGGTGTAACACCGTCTCCGGTAAGTGGGACTACTGTACACCCGACGAGCTCACTCACGTGTACGACTATCTTGCGGAAAATGGCAAAACATGTATAGGTATATGTGGGCGTGAGGACAAATCTGTCGAGTCGTACTGCTACACGGCCGGCAACGAATTGTCCAGGTGCTACCCGGACCCCACGCCGCAACGATCGTATTTTGAGAAGATCAACGACGTCATACGGTACAACTGTTCGCTGTACCAAGACTCGGCGGCGGGGCTATTCCGGTGTCGAAACGGTCGGCACGTTACGAAACGTCATACGAGTCCGAACGAGTTCAACTACGACAACTGCGGCGCTGACATCGAGGATCTGCTGCTGATACACCAATTGCATTTCCCCGATGTTACGGTGCGCCCTTGGGACCCTCTGAACCCCATCACAGCTGACACGGACCCCATCATCGAGTACTACGTGCAACAGACCTTATCGTACTTCAGCGACTTCCACGATATAGGCGTGCAGCTACCGATGAATGTGCGCGCCGTGATCACGCAACACACACTCGACAACAGGCGTGAAGCGTTCAACACGGACACCAACAACAATTTCTACGCTCAAGATGTGGGTTTGAATCGTCCCAGCGACGACTACGACGAGCGCGGCCACATGATCGCGGCCCGTTTGGGCGGATCGGCGGCGCCTTTCAACATTTTTCCCCAGACGCGCACATTGAACCGAGGCACCGGCTCTCTTTGGCACAGCATGGAGCGACAGATCGAGGCGTTCGTACGATCGGAACCGAATCACCGCTACGTTCACATGACGGTGGCGCTCAGCTACGATATCAACACAGATATGACGATAATTCATCGCCCAATCGGTGTGGCCGTCCGGCTGGAAGCACATGATACACGCACGGGCAGCACTTTTTACGACATCGCCACACTGACGCCCGTGCCGCCCGGTCAACCGAATCCGCACAGAAATATGTTTTTCAGCAACGAAGATAATAGTGCGTGTCCACCGCCCACCAACAATGGCTAGATAATTATGTGATTGTTGTTTTGTAGAGAACGTATTCATCCGGTTCTGACGGAAGATCAGCGTTGTGCTTACGCGCAACATAAGGCTGAGTCAGACGCCTTTTTGTAACAGTAAATTTCTTCACTCCTTTGTTTTTAATTTTAATTTTGTGTATTTTAAGAAGACTTGTCACAAATAAACGCTTTATCTATCTATCTATCTATCTATCTATTGCGTGTATGTGGAAGTGTGTCTGTATGTACACACATACAGACGCACTATCTTGCACACACACGTGTGCAAGATAGTGCATCGACAATCCTATCCTATCCTATACTATTATACGAGCAATACTTAGGTATTTGTGGTGTGCGGCCACCTTTAGTCTCCAATATCCTTAGCATGAGTGGTCTTCAATATCCTCAGTATCCTTTCCGTACTTCGACGATTGGTTCGTAGGTGAGACTTCAGCCTGACAGTCTCTAGAAATATCTGTAAGACATATAAATATAGGTAAATTGAAATCAGGCAGGTTTAAAAGATGTATCCATAAAGTGTTAATATATTTTGCAATTTATAATTCTTTCACTCAAGTTCTAGTTTTTAGGGTAATTTTAATCTTAATCTTGCAACACTAACTCTTTCATGTTCGCATACATTGATTACGAATCTAGAACAATTCGATTTGCAAACATAATAATATAAGTGCTTTAGCGATTTTAATTGCTTTGTGAACTTTAAATAAATCCGTACCTGTATATTATAGATCTGGAAGTGTGTTTATTTGTTTGTTTATTTGTCCTGCTTTCACGTCAAAACAGAGCGACGGATTGACGTGATTTTTTGTGTGGAGATAGTTGGAAGGCTGGAGAGTAACATAGGCTACTTTTTATCCGGGTAAAAAAGCCGCGGGCAGCAGCTAGTACTTCAATAAATAAAAACTAAAAAAAACTAACTTAATCCTTAAGATAGATTATTTTACTTAAAGGAAACATTCCTTTATTTTTTAAAAGAAACAAAACTACATTCAAAGATTTTCTAAAATTCGCTTGCCTCACCCGGGAATCGAACCGGGGATTTAGTGGTTTCCCTCCAGGGCCCATTGATTTTTTCCACCCTGTAGAGGTCATAAAAAAATTTTTGTCTATAAAGTCGGTTAACGGACGATAATTTTACGTGATAACGTCATAAGAAAACAATGATGAAAAATTGTCAAATAAATTAAATTTTATTTAAATCTTCTTCTGTCAAAATTATAAAACATCTTTATATCAATGTATCGGATCGACTCGATTACTCGATTATTTAGCAAAATAAATTACTTCGTAGCTAGTGCTACGTCTCGTAGCAGTGCTACGTCTCGTAGCCGCGCTACGTCTCGTAGGCGGAAGGTGACAGTTTTTCGTGCGTGCAGCCGAGGTTCATCTACCTACAGCTACTAATATTTTAAAGAAGAAATATTTTTTGTTTTTTTATTTGTAACGATAACGCCGGCTCCATACGTTGGGACCAACGTTGGTCCCAACGTTGGGGCCAAGATTTCGTGAACCATCCACACGTTGGCGATACACCAGTCTTGTTCCGTCAGAGCCAACGTGCAGACGTCCGATGTCTGCGCGTCCGATACAGAAATTGAAATTTCTCTAAGTGATTTTACATTACTGAATACCAATTTTATCACAATCACATCACATCATGTCACTATCACACTTCACACAACACACTATATTATAAATGCGAAAGTTTGGATGTTTGGATGTATGTTTGTTCCTCTATTACACGACAACCACTTAACCGATATGGGTGATATTTAAAATATAGATAGATAATAATCGGAAATAGGACATAGGCTACTTTTTATCCCAAAAAATTGCACGGTTCCCGTAACATAAAAAAAAATAGTAGACTCCATCATCAGATCAGCTCGCTGTCACCATATTATTACATTGTAGTCAGAACTTGACAAATATGCCGAGTTTCAACTCAATCGGCCTATTTACTGAGGAATTCTGTTGAACAGCTCTTGACTCCATCATCAGATCAGCTTGTTGATACCATAATATTTCATTGTCACCGAGAATCTATAAGTGTGCAAAATTTCAGCCCGATAGTCCTACAAACACAATAAATAAGGAATACGATGACATTCTCGCTCGTCAGTCGACACGTGCGCTCACGATGCGCACGTGTCGACTGACGAGCTGTTGTGTGAAGTGTGATAGTGACATGATGTGATGTGATTGTGATAAAATTGGTATTCAGTAATGTAAAATCACTTAGAGAAATTTCAATTTCTGTATCGGACGCGCAGACATCGGACGTCTGCACGTTGGCTCTGACGGAACAAGACTGGTGTATCGCCAACGTGTGGATGGTTCACGAAATCTTGGCCCCAACGTTGGGACCAACGTTGGTCCCAACGTATGGAGCCGGCAGACGTCCGATGTCTGCGCGTCCGATACAGAAATTGAAATTTCTCTAAGTGATTTTACATTACTGAATACCAATTTTATCACAATCACATCACATCATGTTACTATCACACTTCACACAACACACTATATTATAAAAGCGAAAGTTTGGATGTTTGGATGTATGTTTGTTCCTCTCTAACACGACAACCACTAAACCGATATGGGTGATATTTAAAATATAGATAGATAATAATTGGAAATAGGACATAGGCTACTTTTTATCCCAAAAAATTGCACGGTTCCCGTAACATAAAAAAAAATAGTAGACTCCATCATCAGATCAGCTCGCTGTCACCATATTATTACATTGTAGTCAGAACTTGACAAATATGCCGAGTTTCAACTCAATCGGCTTATTTACTGAGGAGTTCTGTTGAACTGCTCTTGACTCCATCATCAGATCAGCTTGTTGATACCATAATATTTCATTGTCACCGAGAATCTATAAGTATGCAAAATTTCAGCCCGATAGTCCTACAAACACAATAAATAAGGAATACGATGACATTCTCGCTCGTCAGTCGACACGTGCGCTCACGATGCGCGTCGAAACGGGACTGAGCATAGCGCCAACGTGTGGACGGATCCCCAACGTTGGCGCGCCAACTTCCTTTGATAAAACCGACACGGCACGGCCAAGCCCCAACGTTGGCCCCAACGTTGGCGCCAAGCTATTTTGTCAGCACCACACGTTGGTGAGAGGCATTGGGACCAACGTTGGCCCCAACGTGTGGATGCGGGGTGAGGCGGCGCGCTGCCGATTCATACCTAAAGTGAGAAGTGAGACAGGCCTGCCGAAACTACTGCCCCCCAATTCTACTAGATGACAACGTCAATCATTCCGCTGCGTTTTGGTTCGCATTTGGTGAATAGTAGAATAGCTTTTCAAAATTTTATTCTGCCAAAGTCTAAACCTTAGCTAAAACCTCACCACAACTGAGTCGTTTGTCATTAGTAGAATAGGAAACAGTCGAAAATCTAAGGTTTAGTTGAGGTTTTGCTTGAGGTTGATAAAAAGTTTGGTACTAGAATTGACACCCTGGACCGATTTCAAAAATTCTTTCACCAATAGAAAGCTACATTATCAGGGAATAACATAGGCTATAATATATTTTCCGTGCATCAATGAATTTTTCGTTTCGAAAAAATTATATGCGCATTAACAGGAGCTCTAAACGGTGAAGGAAAACATGAGAAAAATCGCGGCTTAATCAGCCTCACACGTATTGGGGCCATTCGCAAACGGCTCAAAAAAACCGTCCGGGCCAAAAACCTCTATTAAATAGATTTCTAAAAGCTTGATTCTTTTTTGTATGATAGTTATGATCAAATACTAGAAGAAGTCTATGTTTTCTTTTAGATAAAATAAATTTAAAATAGTTAAAAAAAATAAAAACCGCTGAAATTTGAGCCTCGGCGGCATGTCCCAAGCACATTTTGCGATGTAAATTATTTTTTATCTTTTTCTCTATAAAACGTGGCGCTACTTTGAATGTATTCACAAAAAATCAGATAATTACTAGCTCGTTTTATAATATTCCCAATAAATATTAGGCTTTCGTTGATAAGTTACAAGTAGTTTTAGTCGCGTCCGAGGTTTTGAATTGATATCAGTGGCGCGCACCGATCTACGCATATACCCTGTTCTCTAATAGTTGCAAGAACAGTTGTTAGAGTAAGAATAACTATCAGCCCCTCCGCATTGGTGGAGAGGACAACCAGGTCTGTGGGTCTCTGTGTGTCTCTTTTATTGAGGAACAAAATCGTTTTCGGTGGCTTGGTATACCCTCCAAGATGAGTTCGGTGTAATATTTTTTTTCAAATCCATTCAAGCAATTAATTTCGAATTATAACAAAAGTGTATCTTAGAGATACTAGATTTCCATTATGCAGACTAATATTCAAAATTTTGGTTACTTTTAAAAATATCTAGGATTTTGCTCATAATTTTGATTCCGGTGGTATTGATTTCAGTGTTTTCCGTGGAAATATATGAAGGGTAAAGACAGTTTCATAGCACTTATAGTGCTATTTCCTGATTTATGATAATTGTATTGAATCATACAGAAAGCTGGCATAAAAAAGGTGCCCCAGATTAGTGTCGGCATCTATAAAAAATAAAAGAACAGCTCAATTGCAGCTTTCAACTTAAAGAGTTAGAGCCCAACCTCATTCTTGCCTACGCCCTTTTCTCAACTACGCATCTGGATGCGGCAACATACCCAAAACCTACACAACTATCGCTGGAGACAGACAATCCGACACTTCAGAGTGTCGTCTGATGAACCTACAAAGAAAAGACCTCGAAATAATCTTAGGGACATTGACAGGACACTGTACCCTCAACACACATCTGTACAACATCGGTGCCACGGACAGTCCACTCTGCAGGGGATGTCTAAGCGAAGAAGAATCAGCTGCTCACGTAGTCCTGGAATGTGCGGGTGTAGTAGCAACACAATGGCAACAAATCTTCAGTATCGCGAGGTCGCTCCTCTAAGCCGGTGAAGACCCCAGGAAGCTGTTGTGCTTCTAGGAGAGCTAGGTTGGCTACGTACCTAACGAGCCAGGTTATCCCCATGCATAAAGGACCACCATCGAGTCCAAATGCGGAAACGGGAGTCCACTGATTGTTCCACCAGACTGCTACCGCGTCAGGTGCCAAGCGTTAAAGCAGCACCTGACGTGGTGAAAGCGACAGAAAATTCTGACACAACAGGAAATACCCATTTGTGATGTGAGGAGGACTGACGCGGATGGATTTTTTCTCGTAGATAAGAAGCATCGGCCAAAGCCTTCCCCCAACTGACGTGGGATAGCCCTCCGCTCTGCGAGGTTCGCCCTGCAGGCTGTTGAAACGACCATTGGCTTATAATATATCCCACCTAGACCCGACAACTAGTGAGTAAGCATCCGTCAGTATGTGAATGAAAGGAGCTGATGCCGAATCTGGCATCAGCCTGTAGTAGTACCTAGTACAAGGTTTTAAGCGGCTGGATTCTACAAGAGTGCCGTGTGAACACTCGTTCCGCTAACTCGTACGTCGCACCCTCCGTAGTCGGCATAAATATAACACCAACATTTGGCTCATCTGTTATCTACGTGTAATTCTTATTTAACTTCTCGGTTTCTCTTTGTTGCTCAAGTACCTATTCGCAATGAAGTGTGCAACGTGTAACGTTGACTTTAACGATGGGGTACAATGCTCCATCTGCAAGAATCATTTGGACTTCGCCTGTGCTAACATATCGGAGACCACATGGAGGAGGTATGGAGCTGACAAACGATCCCAATGGAGATGTCCTGCGTGTCGAGCACCTTCGCCAAATCTACTGACACCAGCTGCACCAGCGGAACCTGCGACTCTTGACACTATAATGAAAGAGCTCCGGTCTATGAAACGTCAACTGTCCAACTTGTCAGGGCTAAAGGACGACATGGCTTCCATCAAGCAGGAGCTGTCAGACCTCAAAGATTCTTGTATCTTTACAAGCGAGAAGCTGAACGACTTTGGTAGTAGGCTTACAGGCGTAGAGACTAAGGTTGCCAACCTTGAAAAGCTCCAGGACACTGTCACTAGTTTGCAGAATGAGCTGGCGAACTCCAAACTTGAATTGTCTGCTCATGAACAGAGGTCAAGGCTGAACAATGTCGAAATAAAAGGAGTGCCTATCAAGAAGGATGAGAACCTCTTTGCAATCTTTGAACAAGTCAGTCGGAAGGTCAACTCAGCCGTGTCTAAGACCCAGATAAATTATATTTCAAGGGTTCCAATGCATAACTCGAAAGAAAAGCTGATAATCGTAAGCTTCATTAATCGTTATGTGAAGGAAGATTTTATAGCAGCTGCACGTGCTGATAAAAATTTATCTACTACGGATATCGGCTTCCAAGGGGCCTCAAGAAGAGTTTATGTCAACGACCACCTAAGTATGGACCAGAAAAAGTTGCTAACTTTAACCAAGACTACTGTACAAAACAAGAACTACAGATTTGTCTGGGTGAAACATGGTAAAATTCATGTCCGCCGTGATGATTCTTCAAAAGTCATTATAATAAGACAAGAAAATGATTTAAACAAGATTGTCTAAAATGTTGGCAACACTTTTGCCTCTTGAGGATATACTCGTACACAAAAATCTACAACTTATTTAGTTGCAAGTTTGTGAGTGATACTAATAACTTAAAACATTTAAAATTATGTGATTTAGTTCTGCTACTGTGCAAATTGTTACGCACCCCTGCCTTGCTAATGACCTTCAATTATTGCCACTGCCTAGTCATATTGTTTAATGCTAATACAAATGCATTTATGTCTATCTCGCTTGCTCATATGCATTTCGCATCTTACTGTTATCTACTTCAAACATTTGATGGCTGTTATCCGTCAGCTGTTTTAAAAGTCTACCCCCGCGTACTATCTGATAATAATATAACTATTCGCATCATTACTTCGTTATCGTTACACTGCTACATAATTAGTTGCTATATCTGTTCGTATAAATAATGGCTTCTGCTAATGAATTTTTGAATAATCGTGATTTAAACATTTATTATCAGAACGTCCGCGGACTTAGAACTAAAACGGAATCATTTCATCGGGGAGTTTGTCTGAGTTCGTACGATATTATAATTGTTACCGAAACTTGGTTATTAGACGGCATATCTAACTCGGAGTTGTTTGACGATCGGTATTTGGTTTGGCGTCGTGATCGTGATTATAGCTTTACTGGTCAGAAAAAAGGCGGGGGGGTACTAATAGCTACGCGTAAAGACTTGGAAGTTAAATTACTGCCCCACTTTAATTCTACAGCGGAGGATCTTTGGCTTAGTGTACGTCTGAAACAAGCTAATACGAGGAGGTGGGTAAATTTGTTTATTTGTGTAATTTATTTGTGTGATCAAAAAAATGGTTTGCCATTTACTTCTCAACTAAGTAACTTCCTCACAAAACTGACAAACGTAACCTCGATGAACCCTTCTGATGCATTTTTAGTTGTTGGGGACTTTAATTTGAGTGGAATTATATGGCGATCTACGGATAGCTATAGCTATTACCCTATGAACATGTCTACTACGGATGAGTACTTGCTAACGGATGAAATGAGTGCCCTAAATCTCCGTCAGTTTAACGGGATAGTTAATAAAAACAGTAGATCACTTGACCTTGTTTTTTCCAACCAATCAACTGCAGTATCTGATTGTACTGATCCCATAACGCCAATTGATGAATTTCACCCCGTCTTATTAATTTCCATTAAATCATTTGAAACCTCAATTTTAGATTATGCGCCGCGTACACGGTATTTATTTGATAAGGGTGATTTTGAATCAATCAACAACGCAATTTATAATATAAACTGGTGCAATGAGTTCTCATCGCGTACTATGGATGAATGTGTAAGCTTTTTTAATCAATCTGTAAGTGACCTACAGGACAAATTTGTACCTATTAAAAACACACATAGTAATTTATATCCTGTATGGTATAACTCGGCACTAAAAAAAGCTATCAAAGAAAAGCACAAGTATTATGTTAAATTTAAAAACTATGGTAATAAGTCTGATGAATTAACCTATAACCTTTTGCGTGAAAGAGTAAATAGGTTGGAATCTATAGCATACCAAAACTATATTAAATTAACTGAGGAATCAATAACTAAAAACCCTAAACATTTTTGGACGTATGTAAAAAATAAATCTCAATCACATGCTATTCCTAGTTCAATGACATTTAATAATTCAAATATTTCCAGTGGGGAATCTATTTGTAATGCTTTTTCGACCTATTTTCATTCTACCTTCCTAAGTAATCAATCTTCCGTTCACTGTGATCCCCTTGCCGATGTTCCATTAGATAATATAACTTCAGATATTAATACAATCGAAATTAATCCTATTGAAATTGAAATCATGTTAAAAAAATTAGATACATCCAAATCACCAGGTCCCGATAATATTTCGTCAAAATTCCTTATTAAATGTGCTTCTTCCATTGCGTATCCTATATCCATTATGTTCATTAAATCACTATCCACTAATATTGTTCCCAAGATTTGGAAATCGGCATTTATTACCCCAGTACACAAGAAAGGATCTAAAGCAGAGGTCACAAATTATAGACCCATATCAAAACTTTGCATTATAGCTAAAGTCTTTGAGAGAATAATATATAATCAAGTATACTCTGCCCTTAAAAATACTTTTAGTCCTTTCCAACATGGGTTCTTAAGAGGCAAATCTACTGTCTCAAATCTTATCATACTAAATGACTATATAACTGAAGCTATGGACAATGGTCGGCAAGTCGATGTAGTCTACACTGACTATAGCAAATGCTTTGATAAAATTGATCACAGTATTTTATTGCAAAAGCTTAATCAGTCAGGTATTCGCGGTGATTTACTAAGGTGGTTTTCATCCTACATTGAGAACAGATCTCAGGCTGTTGTCCTTAACAATTATATATCTAGCTGGGTTCCTGTGCCCAGTGGAGTACCGCAAGGATCTCTCTTAGGTCCTCTTCTTTTTATACTCTTTGTTAGTGACATTGATTCATGCTTTCGATCCTCTAACTTGTTGTGCTTTGCTGACGATATGAAAATTTTCTCTTCCATATCATCCGACATGGACATCATTGCTCTTCAGGATGATCTATCGCGCTTAGAGGACTATTGTCGTATTAACAAGCTCGAGCTAAATCCCTCAAAATGCTCAGTCATTACCTTTACACGTAAAAGCAATATAATCTCCTCTAACTACACACTACAAGGCCAATTACTTATTAGGAATGATAGTGTGCGTGATCTTGGAGTCCACCACGACTCTAAACTGCTCTTTGATATTCACATCGATAAGATAGTCAGTAAAGCTTCTAGAGCACTTGGGTTTGTGATGCGTCTTTCTAAGAGCTTTGCGGAGGCTAAAACTATTAAAATATTATACTGCACGTTCGTTAGGAGTCACCTGGAGTATGCGTCCCAGATATGGAACCCATGCTATGACATATATATTGATCGTATCGAAGCCATACAAAGACGATTCTTGAGGTACCTGTGCTTTAGATTAAAGATTCCATATCATTCCTATAACTATATTGACCTCTGTAAGAAATTTCATTTCTTACCACTTAAAAATAGACGCGATATTACCGATTATTTATATATGATTAAAATTATTCAAAATGATGTTGATTGCCCAGACCTCCTAAGTAAATTACAATTTAACATTCCACATAGAGTACTTAGACACAACCCTCCGTTAGTAGTTCCCGTAGTCTCCACTAACTACAGGCAAAATTCATATGTTTTGAGAGCGAGTAATATTGTAAACAGCTTCAGTAAAATGTTAGACATTGACCCATTCGGCGATAGCATTGGCAAGGCAAGGCGGTGCCTAACCCGCCACTTCTTTAATAAGTAGTTAAGTATTTTGTTTCTTTCCTTTATTTAGGTACCTAATTAAGAGTTTGCAACTTTCATTAGTTAATAGGTGTTTATAACATAAACTGTACTTTGCTATTCAGTTAGATTTATGCAAGTGTTCACACGTTTAATACAAACCTACAATATGTCTATCAGCGAGAACCTGTAATTGGCTTTCTGAATCTAATCAAAATGTTTAGTGATATTTACTTTAGCTGTTGGTTTTCCATAAGATAAATAAATAAATAAATAAATAAAAGAGAGACTAACTTAAAGTAGTATAAAGGGTGGATGCCAGCCAGGACGTGTTCCTAGCTCTTGACTTTTGGACAGCCGGAATCGTTTACCATCCAATCAAAATGTCTATCTAATCGATCGAGCGAGCGAAGATCTTGGTGGCAAGTTGGGCGATTTTGCTTTGTATTTTGTATGTTTGTATGTTTCACGAATTCTTGTTCTCGCATAACTGTCGAACCGTTCATCCAATCTGCATGAAACTTGGTAGGTCAATAGTTTGTGGTATGGAAATATACGGTGGAGCATATATGAGCTTAATCGATGAAGGGGTTGTGAGCTTATTGGGTTCCCAAGGGGGGTAAAAAAAAAGTTAAACAAATATATTGAGTTGGGTGTCAAATGTCTTTATTTGAAAATTCCAAAATAGTTATTATTTTTATTCTAGGACGTATACTTTTTGAAATACGACGAGAATTCATAAATATGAAATGAATGAAAAATTAGAAACGACATTATGTATTGCATGCATACCAGTAATTTTACCATGACGAGCTAGCACAATAGGCATACTCGGCAGTAGTAGCACTTGAAAGTATAGGGGTAGTCAGAAGAAAGTCCAAAAGTAAGCCATCTACGATGCGCGAGATCTCAGTTCGGGGAGAACTACTAGTATTATATCGCCATACAAACTTTGAAACATAATTTAACTCCTTCAAGGGGTTTAATGATGTAACCCCTTTTTGAAATGATTTTTTATCCACAAATACCTAATTTTTTATGTAATAATTATAGATCGAACTAAAGACTGTTGACTTTTTAACCAAGTTTTAATGTATTTGATTTCGGTGATTAGAATATTGACTTCGGTGGGCACCAATTTTTCAAAATCAAATAACTTTTTAACCGTTAGGCTTTAAGAGTTCCTTCTTGTACTAATAATTACTAAATTAAATCTAGATTTGATATTTCTTGTCAAAACATCCAAATTCTAAAAAAAAATTGTGCCACCGAAAAAATGCTGCGCCTGAGAATGACCGATTGACCATGTCTTTCCCGTGGATATGGCCAGTTAAGCTGAGAGGATGGTGTAGGTGCTACAAGCCTACTCCATCTCAACAATGTCCCAGGCACTACAGTGTCTCGTTAAGTGTAGGCAAAGCCTCCTGACACTGTATAAATCATCTAGTAAAGATGTAAAGGCCTAAGTTTTTTTTTGGTATTACTTTAGGGATTACGTCTGTATGGACATTTGCCTGTCGCCGACTCGGCTCTATTAATAAATTCCGCTCAACTTCTGTCAAAGTTGCACCACGGATTGCCATCCTTTTTTGTTAAACAGTGACAAATAAGGATAGTAATAGTTAAATCCGTGGTGCAACTTAGACACAATTTGAGCGGAGTTTATTAATAGAGGCCATAAGGCTTAAGTTTCAATACCTTCATTTATAGAGCCAATTTGGCCTCTTTCCTGATTAGTTTCAGTTCTGTCATCTGTCTGCTCCTTCTTGTCAAACGCATTCAAACCTCCTTGTCCCAATTGGACTCCGGAATCATGTGATTGTCGGTGTGTGTGATGGGAATCGTGAGCTTTTGCTGTCTCATGGTAATCTTCACTGAGATGGGTGGAGCATTCGTCTTTAGCTGAAAATAATTTAAAGTTTAAATAAAGCGGAAGAGTTTTTTTGTTTGAACGCGCTAATTTCAGGACCTATAAGTCGGATTTTAAAAAATTTTCAAAAAAAAATACTCAACCGACTTCAAAACATCTTGCACTGAAAAGCAAAAAATAAGAATATAAACAGATTTGTTTCATTACTAATTAAATTATTTATTTTATAATGTTGAAATCGGTGTGCATAAAATTTAATATTCTTATTCATTATTTTATTTACACCGACTTCAACATTATAACATAAATAATTTAATTAGTAATGAAACAAATCTGTTTATATTCTTATTTTTTGCTTTTCAGTGCAAGATGTTTTGAAGTCGGTTGAGTATTTTTTTTGAAAATTTTTTATTTTTCCATTTTTAGTGTTTAATTTTTTTATTTAGAATGACGTCACCTTACTTATTGTGTTTCGCTCATCAAGCCCTTTCATTTGATACCCATGTCACTAAAAAGTTCCATGGAACAGGTCCTGACTCCATCGACAGATCAGCTCGCTGTGACCATATTATTACCATATTATTACATTGTAGTCGGAACTTCACAGATATGCTGAGTTTCGAGTTTCAACTCAATCGGCCAATTTATTGAGGAGTTCTGATGAGCAGCTCTTGACTCCATCATCAGATCAGCTCGCTGTCACCATATTATTACATTGTGGTCGGAACTTGACAAATATGCCGAGTTTCAACTCAATCGGCCTATTTACTGAGGAGTTCTGTTGAACAGCTCTTGACTCCATCATCAGATCAGCTTGTTGATACCATAATATTTCATTGTCACCAAGAATCTATAAGTGTGCAAAATTTCAGCCCGATAGTTCTACAAACACAATAAAAACCATAAAATTTGAGGGTTTCCCTCGATTTCCATGGGATCCCTTCATCAGATCCTGATTTGGTGACGATGGGACCACCTCGGGAGTATACCCTTTGTAACAAAAAAAGAATTTTCAAAATCGGTCCACAATTGACGGAGAAATCGCGTAACACACATACAAAAAAAAAAAAAAAAAAAAAAAAAAAAAAAAAAAAAACATACAGTCGACTTGAGGACCTCCTCCTTTTTGGAAGTCGGTTAAAAATTCTTAGTGCATTTGATAGCTAAACTCTTGAGGAAGGTTGTAGGCTACATTTCATCATCATCATCACCATATACCATCAATTCGGGGGCAACGCCACGAGGGTGCTTCTTGTAGATAACATAGGTATAATTAGTAATTAACAGCCCAAACTTGGGCGTGTGCCCCATGTCGACTTTCGATTGGAAGGTCGTGGGTTTGAATCCCGGCAGTGCATCAATTTTTTTTTGTTTCGAAAAATATGCGCACTAGATAACACGAGCGTGTTAAAAATAAATTTCGTATAAGTACCTACCTACCTATTTAAAAGTTAAAACCACTTACTATAGATTCTTGTGCTATTGCTACTCAAATTCTCACTATGTTCGCTACTCTCTGAGTAGCTCTCACTATGTTCAGACACGCCATCTCTCATAAGCCCCCCGTTCGAAGCATCGGAACCCTGGCTGTCGTTAGGAAGGCCCACGGGGAGACTGTCACTATGTTCAAACAGCCACACGCCATCTCTCATAAGCCCCGCGTTCGAATCATCGGAACCCTGGCTGTCGTTAGGAAGGCCCACGGGGAGACTGTCACTATGTTCAAACAGCCACACGCCATCTCTCATAAGCCCCGCGTTCGAATCATCGGAACCCTGGCTGTCGTTAGGAAGGCCCACGGGGAGACTGTCACTATGTTCAAACAGCCACACGCCATCTCTCATAAGCCCCGCGTTCGAATCATCGGAACCCTGGCTGTCGTTAGGAAGGCCCACGGGGAGACTGTCACTATGTTCAAACAGCCACACGCCATCTCTCATAAGCCCCGCGTTCGAATCATCGGAACCCTGGCTGTCGTTAGGAAGGCCCACGGGGAGACTGTCACTATGTTCAAACAGCCACACGCCATCTCTCATAAGCCCCGCGTTCGAATCATCGGAACTCTGGCTGTCGTTAGGAAGGCCCACGGGAAGATTTGTCGATCCCCGCGAAAATTTTATTCCTGTAAGTAGGTAAGTTCGTATGAGCAAGTGGCCAACTCTGGTGACAGAGTTTTTAGGCCGTCTAAAGGCCTCCGTCATGGCTTAACGACTTAAAAGCCAGGACCTACAATTTAACGTGCCCTCCGAAGCACGGAAGCGCTCAGGTCGTAATGCCACTTGCGGTCACCCATCCAAATTGTGACCGCGCACAACGTTGCTTAACTTCATAGGATATCATTTACCTACAGGTAGAAGGGCTCGTGGCGTAGCCTGCTTAGATGTTCTTGATTGATCGTTGAAGTTAAGCAACGTTATGCGCGGTCACAATTTGAATGGGTGACCGCTAGTGGCATTAAAAATAGGTTGGTAAAGAAACTTACCCGGCGCACATTGGACGAGCACTAGCCAGCTCTGAAAACAAGCAAACATTCAAACAAAAACCCGCCTGCGGGTATAAAAGATTAAAAAACAAAATTTTACATCCTTAAAAAATGTCCCTAATGCCCGGGTTACACGAGGCTAGTTTTTCAAGCTAGGATAGCAAGCTAGTGTTAGTAAGCTAGCAAGCTAGTACTTCTAGCTTCGTGTACTAGCTTAGAAATGAAGCTAGTTGTGTCTACACGAAGCTAGAAGTACTAGCTTGCTAGCTTACTAACACTAGCTTGCTATCCTAGCTTGAAAAACTAGCCTCGTGTAACCCGGGCATCAGCCCTAAGCTTGTTATTTGAATTTTTTTAACGCCCATCTACCTTTTCGATCGAGCGAGCGAAGCGAGCGAAGATCTTAGTGGCAAGTTAGGCGATTTTGCTTTGTATGTTTGTATGTTTGTATGTTTGTATGTTTGTATGTTTCATTTTTATGTTCTCGCATAACTATCGAACCGCTTATCCAATCTGTATGAAACTTGATAGGTCAATAGGTAGTGCTATGGAAATTTGCTGTGGAGCGTATGAGCGTAATCGATGAAGGGGTTGTAAAGATATGGGGTTCCCAAGGGGGTAAATTTTTTTCAAAGTTACCCAAATATATTGAGTGGGGTGTCATACGAAAGGGCTTATTTTGTACATTCCAAAATGGTTTTTATTTTTAATCTAGGATGTATAGTTTTTGAAATACGACCAAAGAACAAAAACTACGAAACCAGAGCTGCAAGAGCTCCCGTTTCATAGAGTTTCGATGTCTTCGTAGCTCATTGACTGGTCGGTCTTAAAAAGAGAGTGGCATCGTTGCGGTTTGGTTTGCAATGATTTTAGATGCTACTTGATTTATTTTCATGATAAAAAAATTTTTGATAAAGAATGAAAATAATTGGGGTAAAAAAAGTTAAATAAACAAATATAATGAGTGGGGTGTCAAATTAAAGGTCTCAATTTGTACATTCCAAAATAGTTATTATTTTGATTCTAGGACGTATACTTTAGAAATACGACGAGAATTCATAAATATGAAATAAATGAAAAATTAGACATGACATTATGTATTGCATGCATGCTAGTATTTTTTACCATGAAGAGCTAGCGCAATAGGCATACTCGGCAGTAGTAGCACTTGAAAGTACTAAGTAAGTAGGGGTAGTCAGAAGAAAGTCCAAATGTAAGCCATCTACGGTGCGCGAGATCTCAGTTCGGGGCGAACTACTAGTTTTATTTAGGTGCCTACCTACCTACCTATTTTTAACCGACTTCAAAAAAAGGAGATTCTCATATCGGAATCATTTTTTTGTGCTTTTTTATGCATGTTCACCGATTACTGAAGACGCCTCGACAGATTTGGTAAATTCTATTTTTGTTTGAAAGGGTATAAGTACTTTCCTATTGGTGCCATAAAAATCTGGTGAGGATCTGTCGAGGATCTTCGGAGTTATGAACAGAAATGCACCTCGAGAGTGCAGAAAATTGCTCAGTGACATTGAAGTCGGTTTTTTTCAATTTCTAATTTAGACACGTACCTATTCTGTGACACTACTTAAGTACCTAGTATTATTTTGGAGGAACCTACTTACCGAAATCACAAATATACTTGTAGTTATTTTCATTACGAATGCTACAATAATAATGTGTACGGTGTGACTACTAAAAACAATCTGATAATTTCAAATGTGTTCTAGTATTATGTTTTTATAATGCAAGCTGATCAAACTACTATGTTATTGAATTTATATTACAAAGAATAACAATTGCCTTAACAATATTTAACTACCTAAACAAAATCATATAAGATTCTGATTAATAATTTTAATATAATTTATTTAATACTAGCAGCGCCCTCGCGCCCGTAGTGATGGTATATGGTGATGATGATGATGATGATGAAAAGTAGCCTATAATCTTCCTCAAGAGTTTAGCTATCAAATGCAGAAATAAATTTTCAAATCGGACTGGTAGTTCGCGTTCAAACAAACAAACTCTTCCGCTTTTATTTGTATAGACTAGCTGCCCGCCCCGGCTTCGCTCTGGTCTACCTAACTAAACTACCTACTATTATTTACTATACGATTTTTTTATTATTAAATCGTCCCTTTACAGTATGTACAGTAGGTACGCGTAGGTACGACCCTGTACCTAATTAAATAAAATGACAATTTAATAATTTCAACCACAATTTATTGCAATGCTTTTTATTGTACTTACATAAATAATTTTTTGTCTTTATGACCATAGGTAACAAATATAATACAACCCACAGATTATTTATAAAATCTATAAAATAATTTTATTTATTTAATTATAACAATAAGTAGAATTAATTATCTAATCTAATGTTGTAGTAAAGTATCACAGCGTTGACAGGACATATTCTGGCTGAAAAGAAAAAAAAGGAAAATTAATTAAAAGGCATGATTATAGCACAAAAAAGACTCCGTAACTGTAGACCGTAATAAAATATCATTTTTTTTCTTGGTGTTATGTTCCTGCGGTGAGTAAGGTTACCAGAGCTCTGCTCTTCGCGCTGCAGTGACAACTGGTGGACAATCTTGTCCATTGTGTTGTCGGCGCAGTGATTGCTCTTCAACAACAAAAATATAAAAGCAAGCATAAAGTCGCGTTGCTATGTCAATTCGGACAGGCGGGTATTTGGTGATCTTGACGTTCACTTGATTTATTAATTAAAAGGAATAAATACCCTTCCCTAAGAAATGTGCTATTAAATGCAGAAAGGACTTTTTAAATCCAACTGGTAGTTCCAGAGATACAAACTCGCAAAGAAGTCCTCAGCCCTTCTTTTCGGCACGCGAGGTACATACACTCTGCTTCTATCTCGATATAATTCTGTGATATTAGTATAAAATAGATGGTATAGATTAGTAGGAAGCGCTCGTGGCATAGCTTGCTTGGACGTTCTTGATCATTGAAGTTTAAGCAGCGTTGTGCGCGGTCACTTTTAGGATGGGTGACCGCAAGTGGCATTATGAGCTGAGCGCTTCCGTGCTTCGGAGGGCACATTAATTGTCGGCCCCGGCTTTTAAGTCGTTAAGCCATGACGGAGGCCTTTAGGCGGCCTAAAAACTCCGTCACCAGAGTTGGCCACTTGCTCATACGAACGAAGTAGGATACATACCGAGACAAACCAATAAGAGTTCTTCATGAACACCATTCTGCCGATGACTCCCATTTCCGACTCAGGTGCTATGGCATGCAGGTGCAGATGCTTGACACTACGGAACGGAGGCCAGTGGTAGCCGAACCGAGCATCGTCACTGGATAGGTTGCTTTTGGAGATCATATCCTTGGCAACCATCAGCATCTTGTTGGCTAAAATAAAAATGATTAACTGTAAAGTCGGTTTACAGACAATAATTTTACGTGATACACTTTGGCCTTTAAATCTTTACTAGATGATTTATACAGTGTCAGGAGGCAATCTTTTGCCTACACTTAACAGGACACTGTAGTGCCCGGGACAATGTTGAGATGGAGTAGGCTTGTAGCACCTACACCGGATGGTGTAACAGGAAAGACATGGTCTGTGTGGGACTGACTAAGCCTCGGGTTTCCTCACGATGTTTTTCTTCACTGTTTACTCGTACCTATTGATGCGCATAATAAATTTTCGAAAAACTACATTGATGCACGGCCAGGATTCGAACCCACGACCTTCGGATCGAAAGTCGTCATCCCCCTATGCCAACGCGTCTCTTATTGGACCATAGCCTTTCCTTATCCAATGATTAGGTAGGTGTGTACTTTGATAACACACTTAGACTGTCTTGGACAGATTCCAAAACGAGTGTCATCGAAAAACTACTCTTAAAACCTTAGAATTAACTTACCCAGCTCTTTATCCTCCGAAGTAAGAGCTTTAGCATCTTCAATGTGTCTTTTAGGCACTACTAGGACGTGGAATCGACTCGCAGGTTTAATATCACGAAAAACAGCAACATCTTCGTCTTCATACAGTATTTCTGTATTTTCTATCTTGTTTACGATATTGCAGAAGATGCATGATGATTTTTCAGCCGCTGCAGTAGTCATTTTCAGTAAATTTATGGCTAGAAATAATGTTCTTGTTTGTGTACTAATTTTTTTTAGTGCAAATAGCATTTTCACTCGAGCTCGCTCGACTGACAGATCATTCGGCTAATTTGTTGAAAATGTCAATGTCAAAAAAAAAAAATTATTACGTTCCGTTTCAGAATAAAAATTTTTAAGAACGATAATTTGGTGCTTAAAAATCTTCTTTTCTTTGCCTGCACTACTGTACCACTGTAATAATAAATTAGAAGTTCGTCCCGAATACTTTGTAGGTATTATTCTAATAAATGTACCTACAATACCTACTAGGTATGGCACGAACACGAACTAAACTAAGATCTCGCGCAACGTTGACGACCAAAAAATTATAATTGGACTTGCTTCTAACTACCCCTAGACGTCAAAGTAGTCATTTAATTCTTAAAAGGACGATAGGTATAGGTTGAAATCTACAAATATAGGTAGGTAGGTACTTACCTAGTAAAATCAAAAGCATTAATTTTTAAAACATTTTTATTGTTTTCCTTTTATTATAGTACAAACATTTTAAACTTTAGGTACTGGTAATTACGTAACTATTAAAATACAATGCATATTGCGTTGCTTAAAAATTATAACAATTTTTTGAACTCTCAACAAATAACCAATATTATCTAGTTACTTACTTAATTGCACAAAAACGGGACCATAAGTACCTACCTATTCTTAAAGCAACTTTCAAATATCGCTATGATTTTTTTTTTGACTGTTATTTGGAATAAGTATTATTTGGAACATAATTTCGAAAATTATAATTTTTAAGCAACGCCACGACTAGTTTGTGTTTAACTTTACATGTGCTTCGGACTTATATATATATATATATCAATTTCATATCAACATGGCCTCCGATCCTATAACTATTAAACAAAAATTTCATGAAAAACGACACATCTTTTCATAAACTAGAAAAGAGCTGATTTTGAAACGGCTGAACCGATTTTGATAAAACATGCCGAAGAACGATTGTTAAAAAACCTGCTTTCAAATAAAAAAAATCAAATCGGTTCACCCGTTTAAGAGCTACGGTGCCAAAGACAGACAGACTCACATATCTCTTTATGCGTCGAGAGTTAAAATATCATGACTATTCAGTTTTTCATTTTTAAAGTGTACCACACTTAGATTATTTCAAGGAAAATAAAAATTCTTATCAAAATTTTAGAAGGTCGAGAACTCCGGCTTAAGTAGCGATTACACTATTCAATTTATCGGAGCCGAAGTTGCCAACTTCAGTCAAATGTAGGAAGAAAAAAGCAGGAAATACGAAATTCGTAGGCCAAAGAGCGAGACAGAGCGATGATTCTAGGTCGGTTTCCTACAAATCGGATAGTATAATAGCTACTTTAAGCCCGGCCACATACTGACTTTTTGTCTGACCGGTCGCCCGACACGACTCCCCGCCATACATTTGCTTCAGACTCGGACGAAAGAACTTCAGACAATCGGATCGAACATTCGGCCAAAAAATCGGATGTCTGTGGCCGGACGACGATATCGATCATTTTAATAAGAATTTTCATTTTACATAATCACTGTTTCTTTTTATTTCCAATCATTATAATATTCTCCATTTTCAGAACAAATTCTGACTACCCTTTTTTACATTTTTTGTGCGAATGACTTCGTTAGCTATATTCGTTAGCTATAAATATTCGAATTCTGTTTTCTCTATCAAAATAAATTAACAACTTTGATTATATGTAGGTATGTCTCCCGATTCATATATTTGTATTAAAGATGTATTTAATAAGACATATAGATAAATATATGAATTGGAAGATGGATTTAGATTCTAAAACTATTGGTGTTATTTTGGTATTGGTTAAATAAAGTGATTGTAAATAATACATGGAAGCAATTTCAATTTTTTATAGTGTACAACACTTAGGTAGGTATTATTTAATTGAAAATGAAGTCTTATCAAAATGTTCAATTCCGACGGGATTCGAACCCGCATTGATATAGGCGCTCAGCTCGTAATGCCACTTGCGGTCACCCATCCAAAGTGTGACCGCACACAACGCTGCTTAACTTCAACGATCAATCAAGAGCGTCTAAGCAAGCTACACCACGAGCGTTTCAAATCCAAAAAACTTTATTTTGCTTTTTTATCCCAAAATACGCAGTTTGATGAATGCTTCCATATTTTGTTTTCATTTCACAGTTAAAATTATAACAATCATAATAAAGTAAGTACATCTGAATTGAAACATACAAGGCACTACAGGGTGTAACAATACTACTCTATAAATTCAAAGTTCGGACCTATGAGCCAACTCTGGCATTTCTTCGCAAAAAAAACTTCAACTTTCCGAAGAAAATCATCGAATCGTACGCATTTTCGGAAGTCTGAATCGTACTTCTGTGTGCATTTGCTCATGTTGTCAGTGATGGCTTTATTAACTTTAAAGTAAGTTCGTATGAGCTGGTGACTGAGTTTTTCATGGCTTAGCGACTTAAAAGCCGGGACCGACAATTTAATGACTATGAATGAATGACCGAAAACATACTTTCATGATAAAATTTTAGTTTAGATTTAGAGCTTATTAGATTTCGATACTTTAATCGAAGAGCTTTTCAATATTTTCAACCCGACTAATATGGATTCCGTGGCCGAATTGGTTAAGGCATTTTGGCTTAAGGAGGATCGCTATAATAGATAAAAAAAAAATAACGCTGGACATTTCACACAGCATCATGTAGCCCCAAGCTAAGCAGAGCTTGTGTTATGGGAACCACATGACTGATATACTACTTAAATACATTTTTTTTTCATTGCGGGTTCGAATCCCGTCGGAATTGAAAATTTTGATAAGACTTTTCATTTTCAGTAGATTTAGAGTAGTTTTGTTGCACCGTTTACAAAATATGCAATAATACTTTATAGTGGTATCAAATAAAATACTATTTAACGTACCTACTTATTAGTAACCCCACCATGTAGGTACGCGTAATTTGTAACCCCACCATAATATAGGTAATTTCTAATTGTAATCTCATGGATCATAAACGGGTAATTTGTAACCCCGTAACCCATATTCGGGTAATTTGTAACTCCATAGACAATGCATGGGTCATTTAAGGTACACTTCTTCCAACGGATCTTGGCATTCGTGAAGTTAGCCGTTTCGATGCGCAGTGTAACTTTTTCATACAAAATTTTCTACTGCGCAGCGAAAAGCCTAACTTCACGAATGCCTAGATCCATTATGACAACTATAATTTGTAACCCCATGTCCTGGATCATAAACAATTTGAAGTTTCATTGGACAGCTCCTAACTCCATCATCAGATCAGTTGCTGTTCCCGTAATATTGCATTGTCACCGAGAATTTTTCATATTTCAGTTCAATCGGTTGTAATTAACTGCTTTAAAATTAAATTGCAAAATTCCATCTGAATAAACATACTTACATAGCAAGTAATAAAGCTTGTAAGTAAAAAATAAATAAAAATCCCTATTAAATTAAGATTTTTATTTTTAAAATTTGAATCAGTGCCATACAAATGTTCATAATACTTTGTTCGTTCCGATAAGCGCTTGTGATGCATCCTAAGCATCCGTCATGGCTTAAGCCGGGAGCGCCCTGATTATAAGCCTTGCAATAGCAATGCGACAGCAATAACTACGCGAGCAGTCGAAAAATATCACTAAAATCTCATTACGGTTGCAAAATGCACTATTAGCACAAAAAAATTATATAAATAGCGACTCTTGCTGCGACGCAACAAAGTGCAATTCAGCTCGCATAAGCGCTTATTGCCTAGTGCTATATTCACCTTAACATTGCCTCTCTTTCTAACGCATAACTTTGTCGCTGTCGGAGTGCTATTACCAAAGTGCATTTTGCGACAGGCGAGCAATAGACGTGCGATTGGATTTTTACGATTTTTAGTGATATTTTTCGACCGGTCGCGTAGTAATTGCTGTCGCATTGCTATTGCTAGTCTTACGTAATCAGCCCATTGATTGTTTATCTTTGATAGCGACCAAAATCGGTCTCAAACTATCAAATATGAAAGTTCAGTGACCAAGTAGCTCTGTCACTCTCATCTCAACGAGACCGAACGCGACAAAAGATACGCTATCATTTTGACAGTTCGAGACCAATTTGAGGTTTGAGACAAGCTAGACAATCAGCCTGCAGGGCGCGGACAATTGTCACTAGCGGTCACCCATCCAGCGTGAAATGTAGCTCGGTTTAGCAATTACAACTATAAGTAGTAGGGGTATTTTCTCGGCTCTCGGCCCAATTTAGTCATATTCGTGCAGAGTTCCTGATCCCTGTAAAGAAATAAGTTGTGTTAAAAAAAATTCACTATCGCTCTCGCGGCGTTGCCCCGTAGTGATGGTGATGATGATGATGATGATGAAAAGTAGCCTATAATTTTTCTCAAGAGTTTAGCTATCAAATGCAGAAATAATATTTCAAATCCGACTGGTAGTTCCTGAGATTAGCGCGTTCAAACAAACAAAAAAACTCTTCCGCTTTATAAATATTGGTAGCGTACAAGTTTGTTTGTTTGAACGTGCTAATCTCATGAACTACCAGTCGAATTTGAAATATTCTTTCTGCATTTGATAGCTAAACTCTTGAGGAAGGTTATAGGCTACTTTTCATCATCATCATCACCATCACTTCGGAGGCAACGGAGGCGAGGGCGCTGCTAGTAGATTTGGAAAATGAGTCGTGTTGGCCGATTGGATTAGTACATCTCGAATTTGAATTCGAAGGTCGTGAGTTCGAATCCTTGCCGTGTCATGGATTTTTCGTTTTGAAAAATGTATACCTATGCGTATCAAACCGAGTTCTAAACCGTAAAGGAAAGCATCGTGAGGGAACCCGCGGCTTTAGTCAGCCCCACACGTATTGAGCATGTCTTTCCTGTGGATATGGCCGGTTAAGCTGAGAGGTTTAGGTGCTACAAGCCTACTCCATCTCAACATTGTCCCAGGCACTACAGTGTCCCGTTAAGTGTAGGCAAAGCCTCCTGAAACTGTATAAATCATCTAGAAAGTAAAGGCCTAAGTTTTTTATTACCTAATATCACCCCATCCGCCATTTCCTTTGGTTAGTTTCTTATTGTGCTTAGCTCCTCCCGCCGTCACGGTCGCTGTTACTCTGAAAATATTAAAATCACACTAATATTATAAATGCAAAAGTTTGTATGGATGTATGTTTGTTCTTCTATAACTCGACAACAGCTTAACCGATTTGGCTGAAAAAACAACGAACATTTTGGCATACTTACTCTTCCGCCATTTTGAAAAAACCTCGATCTTGCAGCAGGTGATGAAACATGTGTCAATCGATAGGGGAAGTGATTACAAACAAAATATATTCAGTAATAAAATCTCGTAATCTTTATACTTTCCGAGATGTTTGAGTTTGAAAGTGTAAAAATTAAAACTTGAAAATGTTAATTATGCTGTCAATAATAACCGGTAGGTATTTGAATATGTCTACTGTGACTGGGGATAAAATCGTGAGCCAATTTCGTTTCATTTTTAGGTAAAAAAAATTTTTTTGACATTATACAGAGAGAATTTTTGAGACGGGGCAGTAAGGGCAGCTACCTTAACCGTTGTAGCTACAGGAAAACGTTCTTATGAGACTATCCTTAACTTTTGAAGATATTTCTAAAAAATGTACAGTCAGCGAGAAAATGGCCAGTTTACACAAAAACTTTTTTTGATGCCAATCGATCCTATTTCACATAAGGATTAAAAGGCTCTAGCGGACCAACTGAGATTAGATAGAGTGCTAGAAAAGTCAGAAAACGCTAAAATGTATTTTTGGGACGGGTTAGTAAGGGCTACCTTAACCGTTGTAGTTACAGGAAAACGTTCTCAAGAGACTATCCTTAACTTTTGAAGATATTTTGACTTGCATTCACAGATTTTGGAAAAAATGTACTGTCACCGAAAAAAATGGGTAATCTACACAAAAACTTTTTTTGATGCCAAACGATCCTGTTAAAAATAAGGATTAAAAGACTCTACGTGACCAACTGAGGTTAGAGTACTAGAAAAGTCAGAAATTGCTAAAATACATTTTTGAGAAGGAACAGTAAGGGCAGCTACCTTAACCGTTGTAGCTACAGGAAAACGTTCTTACGAGACTATCCTTAACTTTTGAAGATATTTCGACAATAGATGAAAAATGATGACGAATGACAAAAAAATGATTTTTACGAAATGTTTAGTCAAAGTTTTTTGCAAAATCTGTCTTTTCTAGTACTCTAACCTTAGTTGGTTTGAAAGAGCCTTTTAATCCTTATATGAAACAGGATCGATTGCCATCAAAAAAAAAATTTGTGTAAATTACTCATTTTTTCGGTGACTGTACATTTATTCCAAAATCTGTGAATCCAAGTCGAAATATCTTCAAAAGTTAAGGATAATTTTCTAAGAACGTTTTCCTGTAGCTACAACGGATAAGGTACCCTTACTGCCCCGTCTCAAAAATTCACCCTGTATTTTTTGAACACAGTTTATTTCATCATTCATTTTCTACCTAGGTACTATTTAGCACAAAATGATGAAATAAACTGTGTTCAAAAAATATAATTTCAAATAAAATAAAAAAAAAATATTTTTTACCTACCTAAAAAATAAACGAAATTGGCTCACGATTTTATCCCGTCACAGTAGACACATTCAAATACCTACCGGTTATTATTGGCAGCAAAATTAGCATTTTCAAGTTTTAATTTTTACATTTTCAAACTCAAATATCTCGGAAAGTATAAAGATTACGAGATTTTATTACTGATTATATTTTGTTTGTAATCACTTCCCCTATCGATTGTCACATGTTTCATCACTGGCAGCAAAATCAAGGTTTTTTCAAAATGGCCGACAGTAGGTAGGTATGCCAGGCTCCATACAAAAATGTTCGTACCCTTTTAAAATATAGATAGATAATGACCAGGAATAGGACATAGGATACTTTTTATCCGGGTACCACGCGAATGAAGCCGCGGGCGGAAGCTAGTATTTATTGACCGAGCGAGCGAAGCGTCTCTGCTTCAACTTGGAAAAAAATGCTTTCGTTTGTCCGGATGTCTGTATGTCTGTTCTCCTCTACAGGTCGCATTGCCGATTCTCATGAAATTTAGTGAGCAGGTTCGATAATTTTCTAGATTTTTTTTTGTCATCGGAAAGTTTGGATTGGGGAGGACCTAGGACCACCTTCTCATCACAAAACTAAGGAATTGTGAATATTTATTCTGTTTTAAGCTATGCAAAGATAGACTCGCGAGCTCTACAGCTCACAGAGCCACTAGTACTCAAATCACACGCTAAATAAAATTAATACACACATAACGATATTGTAGTCTATATTTTAAATTCGAATCAACTCTTGATTCGAATTTCGCTTTTTATAATTTAGTTGAATTGTAATGTTTATGTTTAAATCAAGGAAATAAAAAAGGTTTAATTATTATTATTGTGTGTATAAAATGCGTACCTGCTAGGGTATAGGGAGGATTTCGCCGTCTGTAGTAGTTTCTGAACCTTGCTGATTACTGTAGACGCGTTACAATTTGACTTCTTGTGATGAAAACCGCTGCAATACAGACAAAAAATGATTAAATGTAACTGAAAACCGCGGCAGTGGAGGGCAGAGGGCGCCAAATGCCCCCCTAAAACCAAACGACCGCGCCCCTTCCAATTTTACTGTTTATTTAAATAGCGACTCTTGCTGCGACGCAACAAAGCAAAACTCTGTCTGGCGCGGAGTGACGCTGAAGGGTTGTCGACTTTTCTCGTACTGCGTGCGAGGGGAGTGCCAAGTGGGAACCCTACTAATACGTTGAAGAATAAAGTAAGTAACAGTAAATAGATTAAGATACACTATGATTAAGTTTCAGAAATTACATGAGCATGTAATTTAACTACTTTAGCATGTAAAGAAAAAATGATTGTTGATTAGGTTTTGTACCTTTCTGTTACTTTTTGTCATAATTATTACGTTTCACTGTGTATTTTGTGTGTTTAGTAGCAAATAAATGATGTGTCTATGTCTATGTCTATTGTAAAACTGCATGGAAAAATGAGAAACAATTCAAAATTCAAATTTCATTTATTCAGTAGGACTGCTATGACTACTTTGAAACGTCTTAAGAGCTAGGTGATTCTACTCCTGTTCTTTCGCGACCGCATAAAAGCCTTATTTATTTATTTATTTAATAGATGAGACGCACACAGTACTTACCATTCCCCAATATGGAACACCCTAGGCCCTTTACACATCATAACTTTAAACTTCTCTCGTCCTGGCCTGTTCTGCGACAGATGTAGCAAGGAATAATCCCAGTTGTAATCATCATAGGCACAGAATTGGTCCTGTAGATAGATGAAGATTTATTTGGCAACACACACACAGATGTTACATTTACAATGTATCACTAACATAAGTAGGTACAAAGTTAAACAATAGCGGCCTTTACACGTAGAGATCGGAACGCGGGAAATAGCACGCGCCATTCCAACCTTCGCTAAAAACCTTACATGTAGATGCGCGACGCTGCCAGTTCGATCTGGCAAAGTTTTTAGCACAGTTTTTGTGACAGTTTTTTGCGCGCATCACCGTGCATAATCGTACGAGGGTGGATTGAAAAGTACTCGGCCTGACACAGATGCAGTCAATTTTTTAAATCAAAACAGCTCACATTATTTAGGCCAGTTCAGAATAGTTATCTGTGCGAAGTTTGAAACCTGAGCGATAAGTAGTTGTGATTTAAAAAAATTATTTGTCAAGCAATCCGACGCAATTTCCGGAAATGGAGCAAATTGAGCAGCGTGATGTCATTAAATATCTCTATAAGAAGGGGTTATCATCAAAGGATAACATTGAAAATTTAGTCAGTACCTTGGGAGATTCCGCTCTGTCTTATTCATCAGTAAAAAAATGGATAGCTGAATTCAAGCGTGGTAGGGAGAGCGTATAAGACGAACCCCGCTCTGGAAGGCCTTCAACCTCCACTACTAAAGAAAACATTGAAAAGTACTGAATTTTACTATGAAAGACCGGAGATTAAAAATTAGAGAGATAGCAGAAATGGTAGACATCTCAAATGAGTGCACACAAAACATCATAGCCAAAGAATGGGGTTTCCACATGGTGTCCAGTGAAGTGGGTACCGCGGCTGTTTTCAATCGAGCAAAAACGAACGCGACTGACTGTTCCGCGCACTGTTTGGAGTGATTTGAAGCTGATCCAGATGATTTTTTGCAACTATTTGTTACCATGGATAAAACATGGGTTCCCTACAATACACCGGAAACAAAACAATAATCAAAACAGTGGAGTAGGTTCGGTTCAGCACCCCCAAAAAGGCGAAGACGATTTTGTCGGCCAGTAAAGTGATGTTTCAGTATTTTGGGACTCAAAGGGAATATTTTTAATTTATTATCTTGAAAAAGGCCAAACTAGAAACTCAGATTACTACTGCCCCTTACTACGTCATTTAGGCGAGGAAATTAAAGAAAAAGCCCTGGAAAACTCACAAGGAAAGTTTTATTTCATCAAGATAATGCTCGTGTTCACACATCGACGGCCCCACCGAATAAACGTGCAAAGGCTCTTGCCGTAATATTTTTTTTTTCGATTTTTGGATTTATCGGCTTAAAATACACCTTCTCAATTTTTTTTTGATTTTTTTACCAATTAATATTGAATTTATTGTATTCCCAATTTTTATTCTACGGAAAATAAGAACACCAAACTCACACGAATATTGCAATAATGTGATTGGCACACCGTCAACTCTCATACATTTCATGCAAACTTACTTTGGAATACTATGCGTCGGAAATTAAAATTTGTAAAACAATTTTGCACTTTTAATATGCATCGTTAATTACAAGAATAACCGTGCAACTATCTAATAATAAACATTGCCAAATCCTAATGTCCACAGTAAAACAGGGCAATAACAAGATACACTTTTAGGTAATTACATATTTTCCCACGAATAATAGTGCAAACATTGAATACGAACAGCCGGCAAAGTTTAGTTACCAGAATAAACGTGTAAAAGGGGTTTTTTATTAATTTCTCGTAAACTATCAATATTTTCGTAATTTTTTTTTGGAAGAAATAAAGGTTGTTTTTTTGTCTTTAATTTGGTAGAACATTATATTGACGTAAATCTAACCAATAATGAGTTATTCGTTTTTAGGCTCTCCTGTAAAGTTACTGTTTTGACTTTGCACGTTTATTCGGTGGGACCGTCGACATCTGCGAATTCAATGGCTGAAATTCAAAATTTTGGCTATGAACTGTTACCGCATCCGCCTTATTCACCTGTTTTGGCACCGTCTGACTTTTTTTTATTCCCCAACCTAAAAAAAACACTTGGGGGGTCAGACATTTTTAACAAACGACGACGTCAAAGCAGCCATGGGTGCATATTTTGACTCTGAAGAAGAAAATTTTTTTTAAGGGTATAACGCTTTGCAGGGTAGCTGGCAGAAGTGTTTTGATCTTAGTGGTGATAACGTAGAAAAATAAAAATATAATTTATTTCATATGAGTTTGTTTTCTTGGTCAGGCCGAGTACTTTTCAATCCACCCTCGTACCACGCGCCAGACTAAACTGTGATAGTAATTAGCACGACAGTTTTATCCGCGGTTAAAACTGCACAGATTTATCCGCGGTTCGGAACGCAGTCCAGATGCGCGGTTAAAACTCTACCGTGTAAAGGCCGCTAAATAGGTACATAAGAGGTAAAGATTATAGTACATAAAGGGTAGGTATCACAAGTAACACTCAGGCAACTTACCTGTAGCTCCATTATATTGTTCCAAACAGTTCGGTTGAAGGCGAAACCCATGTTGTGCATGCTTGAATGCCACGGGGTAATTTCAACCTGAAAAGGGAATTTTTAAATGGTTTTGTAAAGATTTTGGGGAAAAATTCCCTATTTAAATGTAATTGGGAAAAAAAGGGAAAATTCCCAAAATAAATTTGGAAAAAAAATTGCGAGTTTTCGCCAACTATTTACAAAGTTTTGGGAATTGGGTGTTTCGAGAAGTGGCAACATTTTTGTAAGTTTTTGGCAATATAATTAAGACGCGGTGACACGATCCAAGTCAGCTTGAACCAAGTGCAACTTGGATACTAGACGGACCTAGTCAACTATGATTGGACGCCCGTCGTCCAAGTGCACTCACTCTGACGACCGCGTCCAATCAGAGTCGTCCAAGTTGCACATGATCCAAGCTATAAAATGAATAATAAATAAATAATGCTGGACATTTCACACAGCATCATGTAGCCCCAAGCTAAGCAGAGCTTGTGTTATGGGAACTGACTGATATACTACTTAAATACATTTTTTTTTGTAAGTACATTCATAATATACATAGATAACACCCAGACCCGAGACAAATATTTGCAGATCATACAAACATTTGTCCCGCGGCGGTGATCGAACCCGCAACCTCCTGCGTCACAGGCGGGCCTTCACCCACTGCGCCACAGAGGTCGTCAAGCTGACTCGATCGTGTCAACCCGGCTTTATCTACAAGTTTTTTGGGGTATAGGATTCAATTATTTTGTTTTTTCACTGCATTTGGGTAATTTATGAAGCTAAAATGTATGGGATTTTTTTGGGAAATATTAGAAAGTTAAATAAAGAATAAAATAACATAATAATAAGCCACACTGAAATAGGGGTTTTAGGAAAACCTACTTAAAGAAATTTTGGGGTAATGACAACATTCTGGGAATATTAGGGGTTTCTCAAACAATCAATACAATTCAAATTGCAAAAATGATGCAAGAAGAAAAAATAACATTTTCAAACTATTTAACTACAAAATTGGGTGCAGTTCAATATTTTTGAAGATGATGACACAGTCAGCCTCAAAATTTAATAGGTACTTAATTATTTTTTTTTTTACTTTATACATTTACTAGCAGCGCCCTCGCGGCGTTGCCCCCCGTAGTGATGCTATAATGGTATAATGATGATGATGATGGAAAGTAGCCTATAACCTTCATGAGTTTAGCTATCAAAATGTAGAAATAATTTTTCAAGTCGGACTGGTAGTTCCTGAGATTAGCGCGTTCAAACAAACAAACTCTTCCGCTTTGTTATATTAGTATAGTAGATATAGATATTTTGCTTATAATAATAAAAATTATAACGGAAATGAAAACTTTGAAAATTATTATGGATAACACTTTTGTTTGTCAGTACCATTAATGTTATTAACTTTTGTGGCTGACTGTACTAAAAAATGGCATGATGCGATGTTTGCGATGATGTAATACAGCTTTCTAAAATTTACAAATAAACAGCTTTATAAACACTAAAGCCTGTACATGTTTGGCGAGCATAGGCCAACGCGAACGAAGCCAAATTGATGCAAGGTAAGGGCTACCGTCCAGACGTTTGGCAAGTATAAGCAAACCAATGCAATCCATGCGCTTGTATTCACTCAGCCAGCTAGGCGAGCGACACCGAGAGATGGCAAATATTCTACACGTTGGCCTTTGCTCGCGTTGGCGTAGGCTCGCCAAACATGTACAAGCAGCTTAAAAGTCTTAGTCTCAACTCACACTGACGCAGAGTCGAAGCGAAGCGACGCGTCATGTTTTTTAAACTTCAAAGTATATTCAACTCTATTTCCATTACGTAAGGTACACACAAATCTGATTCCAACCAAGCATCGATGCGCGAATTCGCTCGTCGACGCGCAGCGTCCCGCGTTTTCATAACACAAATTTAAACCTTATTTAATGGAAGTAGAGTTGAATATACTTTGAAGCAGTATAAGTTGAGCTATTGGGCCAAAATCTTACAAGTCAGATTCCATGCTTATACCATGCTATAGCAGTCTTTTTAGCCCCGCTGGGGTCTAAAATGACAGCTAAATAATTCCATAAAGACAATTTTAGCTCCATAGAAATCTGAAAAAACAACATGCCATAACATAATATTTACAAAGTCTTAAAACTTATGTACTTACTTAATTATATTTACAATTTAGAAAAAAAAACTATTCCTTTACCCGCTGGACTAATTTCATTCCTTTAACATCTTTATAGCATAATATTTACATGCAAGGCTTATGTCGACAGAGCACCTTTCAAGATTATAGATTTGAAGCGGTAAAATTTCGCTACTCGCTATAATAAGCGAATTTCGCTACTCACTATACAACAAATGTCGCTTTAGCCTCGCAATAATAATAATTATCAATTAATGATCAGCAGACATCACACTATATAATTGTTACAAATAAAGTAGCGAAAATCGCTTAAAACTTGTAGAAAAGTTTCGCACCCAATTATTATAGAAACTTTTTTATAGTATAAAGCTTGGTTTAATCGACATGCGCCTCATTAAACTTCTAAGTTATCGCATACAATTTTGGAAATACTAAATCAGCTTCTATAATTATTAAAAGCAAACTAAAAATATACAGAAGCGAAAGTAGCTTATAACTCATTATAAATAAACGTTTGCGTAGCAAAACTGGCTTAAATACTACTACAAGCAACCATTACAATTGCAAATACAACAGCAAAATACGCTAAGAACGAAATACACTTGCAATAAATTCTAGCGAAATTAATTGAATTAATGAATTTGCTAACTATTACAGCGAAATTCGCTTATAATCAAAAACACTGACGAAATTCGTTTATCACCAATGATAGCGGAATTCGCTAATAATCGTGACAAGCGAAATTTCGCACTTTATTCGCTACGTCACCTTTCATGCGAGATTATGTACACAATATTTTATTTAAAGCGAATCAGAAGTGAAAAGCCTATGCCGGAAAGTGGTGCCTTTTTTTCGCGCAGCCATCAACTAAACATTAAAATATAAACTCTTAGGAGTATAACAAACAATATTTGTGAGAACATCTTCAGCTCTATAGTTTTACTTTTTATCAAAAACGGTTACGAGACTCCTTTGAGCGTTTTTCGCTATTGCTACTAGTCTCAGATTTGCCCTAGAGATACTCTTGAAAAACTCCTGTATAACTCAGTTCTGACTGAGAAAGTATACTTTTCTCACAAATATTGTTTGTTATACCCTTATACTCTAGCCAAAACCAATGTACAATATTTACTAACATTGCACTGACAGATTTAGCTGATAGCAGGAATAGACCAATCACAGAAAACTGAGATTAAATATGATTGGCACTCATTCAATATGGCCAATCGTAATGAATCTCAGTTTTCTGTGTTCAGTCACATCAGTCTATTCCTGCTATCAGCTGATTATCTGTCAGTGCAATGTTAGTAAATATAATATAATAATAAATAAATAAATAAATAAATATTAAATATTGTACATTGGTTTTGGCTAGAATATAAGAGTTTATGTTTTAATGTTTGGTTGATGGCCGCGCGAAAGAAAAAAGGCACCAACCGCCTATACAAAATCGGCATTTCGCTACACAAGCCTAAAAGCCTTATTAACCTTTTGTGTGCTCGCATACAAGTTCGGGAACACCTGGTAGTTCCACGTCTGGTAGTCCTGCCGCTTGCGACTCTCGTCGTGCAATGTCCTTTGTTGTAGGTAGCTTAGTGCCTGCTGTTTGCGCCTCTGTTCGGGTTTTTCACGGGTTTTTATCGGGTAGTCATCGAGGGATTTATCGGGTGTTTTGTGGCGATAAGGGAGTGGGCACTCGACGTTTTCTGCGGCGCGTTTTTGAGTGCGCGTTCGCATCGCGTTTGTATCGATACAAACGCGTTGCAAAAAACGCAATGTGCCCACTGCCTAAGTTAGATGGATAAACAGGTTTTTGTTTTTGTTTGTAACGATAAATTGGAAATGAGTTCGAATTTATCGGGTAAGTACTTAGGTACTTATGGCGATAAATTAGGTTCAAGTTTTATCGATGTTGACCCGATAAAATTGGATTAAATCTATATTATCGCCAAAAACACCCGTGTAAAATCATATGAATTCGACGTGCTTTGGCTTGTTATTTTTCTTATTGTAATGATAATAAAAGTTATTTGAATGTATAGTAAAACCGTGTATCAATGTCGTTCCTTTTAAGTAATCTATCAATAATTAAATGGATCAATCTGCATTTGACTACTCCAATTACCCGATAAATACCCGTGTCAAAATATTTGCACATTTACTAAATTGTGGGTGGAGAAATACATTATAATATTTATTGATCACGCCAGAAGTATTAAACAAAGTTTTAATAATATTTTTTTGTATTTCATAAAAAACTGTAACTCGTTTTGATTTATAGCTTGTATATACAAATAGAATATTTAGGTAGAATATTTTTTAAAAGTATTTAGATATTAATATTCTTGTTTGTGTACTTTTGGCGTAAAGATTGAAACAGTGAGAAGCAACATTTAAAAGCGTGCACATAGAAAGCTTGTATTTATGAATGAAAATATGCTATGTGTACTTTAAAATGTTACTTCATTTTAAAGCTAGTTTTCTACATTTTAAACTTTCGCGATCTGTAGACAATTTAAACGAACAACGGGTCTTTATCGCGTAATTACCTTATTTTATTAGTCAGTCCGTGACCACGAGAGCCACGCACTCGAAATGTCGGGAAATATTAAATTAAGATAATTACGCGATAAAGTCCCGTTAATTCGTTTAAACTAGTTTTTTTTTTTATTACACACGTAATTTACCGTGAGAAAATTCCGGCTATAATGTGATATAAATAACTTCCTGGGGAGGAAATTCTATATGTAGTGCGATTCAGACCTTTTCGGAATGTTTCCCGAATTTGGAAACTGACGTTTCTTCACTGTAAAAACGTCGACTTTCTGAAGAATATCATCGAATCGGATGCATTTTCGGAAGTCTCAATGAAGTTATTGAAACGATATATTTATTGAATCGCTCTTTGATCCCTCTGCAGGTCTCCATTTACTTGATATAAGTTTCGAGATTTATTTCAAAAAACGAGAATTTTCTGTGGAAAAGTTCCGGGACATTAAGGGAATTTTCGGGAATTATTGGGAGAATCACCTACCTTGTCTCCATTAAGGGAGTGTCCACATTGCGTTTTCTGCAGCGCGTTTTTGAGCTGCGCGTTTGTATCGATACAAACGCGCGTTCGCAACGCGTATTTTTCCATACAAAAGTGAACCGGGAGGGGCTGCGCGGGGGGCTGCGCGTTCGCATCGCGTTCGAATCGCGTTTGTATCGATACAAACGCGCTGCAAAAAACGCAATGTGGACACTCCCTAAGATGATTATGGAACGTTTTGAGGTAGAATCTCGCAGTGAGCGTGGATTAGAGATAGCATTAGGAAGGAATTCTTAAGACAGTAACAAGAATTTCTTTTGGGAAGTAAAATCTACTTTTGTCGTGTTTATGGCAGTGTTCCCATTGATAAGGAATTTTCCATGGGAAATTTAAGGATTTCTTGGGAGAAATGCCTCCCTAGCCCCCGTTGATGTTATATGATAGGAAATTCCCGCGGGAAAGTTCCGGAATTATCCGGTATTTTCGGGACTTTTAGGGAATTATTGGGAATTTTCGGGAGAAATACCTACCTTATCTCCATTAACATGATACTGGTACGTTTTGAGGTAGGTTCCCAGAGATAGGATCTCGCAGTGAGCGCAACTGCGGTCGGCGGCGGCGCGCAGTAGAGACAACATGTGGAGGAAATCTTCAGACCGTAATAAGAATTTCCTTAGGGAAGAAAAATCTTCCTATGTCGTGTTTATGGCAGTGTTCTCATTGATAAGGAATTTCCCGTGGGAAAATTCCAAGATTTATTGGGAGAAATACCTGCCTAGCCCGGTAGATGTGTTAAAAATGGAAAATTCCCGTGGGAATGTTCTGGAATTTTCGGGACTTTTTGGGAATTCTCGGGACTTTTTGGGAATTCTTGGGAGAAATACCTACCTTATCTCCATTAACATGATACTGGTACGTTTTGAGGTAGGTCCCCAGAGATAGGATCTCGCAGTGAGCACAGCTGCGGTCGGCGGCGGCGCGCAGTAGAGACAACATGTGGAGGAAATCTTCTGCTACGTAGTGGTCCTCTTCTAAGAATAGGACCATTCCTGGAAAATATTTATAAAGAAAATGAAAAATCTTATCAAAATTTTCAATCCCGACGGGATTCGAACCCGCAATTATACAAGCGATCCTCCTTTAGCCTGAGTGCCTTTACCAATTCGGCTACGGAATCCTTAGTCGTCAGGGTTGAAAATCTTGATACGACCATATCTATCGATTAAAGCACCGATGAGCGCCATCTACAGGATAACTACTAAGTTAACTCACTGCTCATTGCTGATGTTCCCCGATCACTCAAAGACGCCTGAACCGATTTGGAAAGTTATTTTTTTGGTTGAAAGGGTATACTTGAAACGGTACTGAAAGGGTAATAATGTTAATTTTAAGTATTTAAACGATAGTGGGCAAACTTCACCCAGCTCCGCCAGCAATGTAACTAATATGACTCGAAAGACCTAACAAAATTAGGCATTTTTTATTATCGACGCATTAAAATCTATCCCGGGGGTCACTAGATAAATCCATGTTTGTACCTAACCTGAGTAGTACTAGTACTAGATTTTATGACAAGGGAGCAATTAGTAAATTGTTACAAGTTGGTTGAAAGTAACCTATTCAGGCATGAGATGGTTTGGCGCACGAGCGTAGCAAGGGCACCAATATTTCGAGTGCATAAATATGTTTCACCCGAAGTAAACACTGCTTTTCATTTCGAATATGAGGAAAGTAATTCGCCGGCCAAGTGGCCAAACAGTTCGTATTGAAATGTATGGCAGATAACTCACTTGGGTACGGTCAGGATCCCGATCCCTTGATCTAGATCTCGTGATTCTGATTCCGTAATCCTAATCCCATGATCCTGATTCCGTGATTCAGATCCCGTGATCCTGCGTGATCTTGATCCCGTGATCCTAATCCCGTGAACCTGATCCAGTGGTCCTGTGTAATCCTGATCCCGTGATCCTGATCCTGTGATTCTGATCCAGTGATCCTGCGTAATCCTGATCCCATAAACATAATTACGAATCATTATTATGATTCATAAAAGGAATTGCGGTAACGGCCATTTTAGCACCTCTGTAAGTTGAACCTATTCGTCTTAAAATAAATAGAGAACCTTCGGACAGAATTTGATGCGCATTGGCACAGATAAACATGGCAGTGATACCTTTTAAACAAAAGTATTCTAAGCTGTGGCGGCCGTGGTGGGTCCATACATTTATGACCAAAAATGTGGTAACGGGCATTTTAGCCTGTCTGTAAGTTAAACCTATTCGACTTAAAATAAACAGAGAACCCTGGGACAGAATTTGATGCGCATTGGCACAGAGATACATGGATGTGATACCTTCTAAACAAAAGTAGTCTGAGCTTTGGCGGCCGTGGGTGAAGTGCCCATACATTTTTGCCCACACTCCTTTGCATGCTTTAATATGCTGATCATGGCTGAACACCTGCATTCTTTTTTTACCAACCACTGTAACCCATGTTTCGCAAATAAACTTATCTGAATCTGAATCTGAATACTTTCCGATTGGTGCTATAAAAAGTTGGTGAGGATCTGTCGAGGATCTTCGGAGTTAGGAACAGAAATGCACCTCGAGAGTGCAGAAAATTGCTCAGCTTATAACTTTGTAAGTCGGTTTTTAGAATTTTTTATTTAAAAACTTGTTTCTGTATACGATTCTGAAGAGTAAGAACGTCTCAAATATTTAAGTAGCGTTTTATTCGGGCATTGGTGGGATAGTTTACTTACCACTATGACTAGAGGTCGCTCTAAGCTGGTTGAAGATACGATTCGCCTTCCACCACCAATGATGCTTGGTCTGCGTGTATTTCGCCTCGCGGTAATGCCCGTGGAGATCTGGGTGGTGTGCGTTGTTGCATTTTAATTTCACTGCCCTGGGGATAGAATTTATTTTAGTAAAACAACAACGTGTAAATTGATTTGTTTCAGAAAAAAAAACGAACTTTCCAAATCGGTCCAGGCGTCTTCGAGTAATCGGTGAACATTCATAAAAATAATAAGATGCCTGAACCGATTTGGAAAATTCTTTTTTTGTTTGAAAGGGTATACTTACCGATTGGTGCCATAACAATTTGGTAAGGATCTGTGAAGGATCTTCGGAGTTATGAACAGAAATGCACCTCGAGAGTCCAGAAAATTGCTCAGCTTATAACATTCAAGCAAGGGGGGTCTCACTCCGGAGTTTAGGTACTATAGGCACTAAGCGCTTTGCGCGCTGAATTGCACTTTGTTGCTTTGCAGCAAGAATCGCTATTAATATATTTATTTCGCGAAGTGTGTACTTACGTACCTTCTGTACTTACTATTATAAATTAATTATATTAGTCATCATGCACATTAAGAGCGCGGCGACGAACGAATTCTCCATACAAACGTACTACCGAAATCATTTAAAATTTGAGCGTATTTTCACCACTTTATGCACTTATCTAGATTAAGGAAGTATTAATCTAGGTTCCTGTTAAACTTTTGATCTAAAAAACTTACCTGAAACAAAATGTAACCAAATTGTATTTCTAACATTTTTACAGCAAAAATATCGTGTTTTCGTTGCATTTGTTCTGTATGATAAACAACAATGATTGTAATATCCTTTTAATAGGAACACAGCTTAGAGTGTCTAGTTATAGGCCATACAAAAAAAATTGCGAAATCATTAACTTTTCATTCATCATTTTTGGTATTACGGAATACATCGTAAATTCTTGTAAATTCTGAACTCGAGTATTGCCGTACGCGTTGCTCGGATGTCTTCAATGTGTGTGTATAGTCCCGGAGGCGGAGTTTCGACACTCACACTAACGCAAAATTGGTTTGCAACGACCACCGCTTTTTATAATTTTTAGCATTTTTAGCTCGCTCGATGTATAGGTATGTAGGTATAGGTGTAGGTAGTATACACACTAACTAGATAGGTGTACCTAGCGTAGATTAGAATTGATTTTTACTTTGAACAATTATTTCAATTTTAAATGGTATGTAGGTAGGTAGGTTTTGTAGACCCTTTTATGAAAATTACTTTCTTTTTAACCGACTTCAAAAAAAGGAGGAGATTCTCAAGTCATAGGAATATTTTTTTATGTAGGTAGGTATGTTTCTCGAGTATCTACTTGAATAGGTGAGCCTGGACCGATTTGGAAAATTATTTTTTTGTTTGAAAGGGTACCAGGTGGAGCTATGGTCATCAGATCAGGTCAGGATCTGATAATGGAGTCAGAAACTGTTCAACAGAACTCCTCAGTAAATAGGCTGATTGAGTTTAAACTCGGCATAATGTAAGCTGTCTTGTTCCGTTTCGTTCCGACTACAATGTCATGTAATATGTAATACCTATGCGTACCTATGGTGACTGCGAGCTGACCTGATGATGGAATCAGAAGCTGTTCAAAAAATGGTGCTGGTGATGATGATGACGAGTTTCAGCTCCATCGGCCTATTTAGATTTAGGTAGGTACTGATGTGTTCTGTTGAACAGCTCCTGACGCCATCATCAGATCCTGACCTGATCTGATGACCATGGCACCACCTGGGACCCTTTCAAACAAAAAAGAATTTTCCAAATCAAAAAAATTCTAAAAACATACCTAGGTACCTACCTACATAAAAAAATATTCCTATGAATTGAGAATCTCCTCCTGTTTTTGAAGTCGGTTAAAAAGAAAGTAATTTTCATACTAAAGTTATGAAGTTGAAGTTATGAAAGAAGTTGAAGTTATGTTTTTAAACTTCAAAGTCTATAAATAGAACAGTAGTAGTTTTGTAATGACGTCACAAAATGACGGCGGGCCATTTGAATCTGCCAAGAGGGGCTTTTCCATCCTACTAATAATTTTACAGTGTGAAAGTTTGTGAGGATGTATGGATGTATAGATGTACCGCTATCTAGGGATGTTTGTATGTTTGTTACTCTTTCAAGCAAAAACTACTGATACACGCGCGGTTCGAGGGGGGGGTCATGGGGGTCATGACCCCCCCCCCCCCTCAAAATCCTTGAGAAACCTGTAACATCCAGCAAAAAGAGAGGTAGGTACGCACTACCAAAACTAGTGACCCCCCCCCCCCCCCCAAGATCAAAGTCTGCGACCGCCAGTGCTACTGAACGGATTTTAATGAAACTTGGAATACATATAGGTAGGTACCTATACTTACCATAATTTATGACCTGGAATAAAACATAGGCTACTTTTTATCCGGGTAGGTATCACGCGAGCGAAGCCGCGGGCGGAACCTAGTATATTTTACATTTGTCTCTCTGATGTTAGCTGTTATAGCCCCTCCAGACTCTCGAGAGAAAGCTCGGCGAGAAGTCTCGCCGAGACTTCTCGAAGAACAAACAAGCTATCCACACTCTCAATTTTTCTCCGTCGTGATGTTTGAAATCCTTTGTCTCGGCCAAAAATACCGACACCGATCGGAGAACAGGCGAGCCAGAGAACGAGAAGGCGAGAAGCTCCTCACACTCACGCTTCTCGGGTGTTCTCGGGGGTTCTCGCAGAGAGTCTGGAGGCCCTATTAGGTAGGTATTATGTTTTATCTCGCTTACATAGATACCTACCTACTCTACTGCCTATAACAGTGGCGGATTTCCAAATTTGCCGCCAGTAGGCTATTCAACTTTTGCCGCCCCTACACTCGATACCACATCACAATCATATTAATTACATTTTTTTGTTAATGAAATTGTAACTTTTATGATTTGTGTAATATTATTTTTAACCGACTTCAAAAAGGAGGAGGCTCTCAAGTCGACTGTGTGTTTTTTTTTATTTTAGGTATATATTTTTTTTAGTTTTTTGTGTGTGTGTTACGCCATTTCTCCGTCAATTGTGGACCGATTTTGACAATTATTTTTTTTTTGGTTACAAAGGATATACTCCAGAAGTGGAGGATCTGATGAGGGGATCCCATGGAAATCGAGGGGAACTCTCAAATTTTATGGTTATTTATTGTGTTTGTAGAACTATCGGGCTGAAATTTTGCACACTTATATATATTCTCGGTGACAATGAAATATTATGGTATCAATCAAGCTTATCTGATGATGGAGTCAAGAGCTGTTCAACAGAACTCCTCAGTGAATAGGCCGATTGAGTCGAAACTCGGTATATCTATCAAGTTTCAATTACAATTTAATAATATGGTGACAACGAGCTGATTTGATGATGGAGTCAAGAGCTGCTCAACAGAACTCCTCAATAAATTGGCCGATTGAGTAAAAACACAGCATATCTGTGAAGTTCCGACACAATGTAATATAATAATATGGTGACAGCGATCTGATCTGATGATGGAGTCAGGACCTGTTCCATGGAACTTTTTAGTAAAATAGAAATAAGTTTTATTTTCGCCACTACGATACATACAACACAAATCAGAAATGCTACATTACAGTGACAAGAAAATAAGGTTACCCCTCAGCATTTGCTCCAGCAGCGCCATGGCTGTTAGAGCGCTGGTTTTCAGTATCTTAGTTTTTAGTAGTATAGTAGTAGTGACATGGATATCAAATGAAAGGGCTTGATGAGCGAAACACAATAAGTAGGTAAGATGACATCATTCTTAATAAAAAATAAACACTAAAATGAAAAAATAAAAAATAAAATACTTAACCGACTTTAAAACATACTTGCACTAAAAAGCAAAACATAAGAATATAAACAGATTTATTTACCTAATTACTAATTACGCGCACTCCGCACTTTAGGTACGAAGCTACAAGTACATTGGTGGGCCCGCCCGGGCGGGCCTTGGCAGGGTTCCCACTTGCCACTCGGCTCTAATACCTATCGCGTGACAACTCGACAACCCTTCCGCGTCACTCCGCGCCAGACAGTGACAGAGTTATGCGTTAGAAAGAGAGAATTTGTGTAGGCACGTGTCAGTGCATATTGCACTAGGCAAAGAACGCTTACGCGAGCTGAATTGAACTTTGTCGCATAATTCTGTGCTACAACGTAGGTATTTTATTCAAAGTTTTCGTCAGAATCTACGACTTTTTGCCTTCTTGAGAGAATCATTTTGAGACAGAGATTCGTAGATCACACATACATTTGTCTCACAGGCAGGCAAAGGGAATTAAATTTGCAACCTTCTGTGTTTCAGGCGGGCCTTCGCCCTCAGCACCACAGAACATTGTTGTCATGATGAATAATAATGGATTCATAACATGTCGCATATTGTGGCTGTTTTCGGCCTCCCGTGATCGTTTCACTAGGTTTTAACAGTTCAAAATAGATGAGATTCTTCTGATCCTACCAAATACAGGGGGTCTAAAGTGGCCACTTTTGATGAAAAATCAGATGTTTCATAGATGCTTCATCTATGAAACATCTGACTTTTCATCAAATGCTTCATAAATGCTTCATATGCTTCATCTATGAAGCATCGATGCTTCATAGATGTTTCATAGATGTTTCATAAATGCTTCATATATGAAGCATCTATGAAGCATTTCACAAAACATCTTTTTTGACAGATCTATGTGCGAGGTTAAATTTATTTTTATAAATTAAATAGGTAGGTACCTACTTAGTTTTTTTATAGAAATGATTGCACTGCGCCACCCTGATGGACATATGGAAATATTTTTGAGGCACACGAATAAATAAAAAAGGTAAATTGTCGCGGGAGCGGGTCTGAGGTTTTTTTTTTTTAAATTTGGCTTCGCATGGGTTTTGCATTCAGCCATCCGTTTTCCATTCAACCTATTTACTTTCTAAAAATAAATTTAACCTCGCACATAGATCTGTCAAAAAAGATGTTTTGTGAAATGCTTCATAGATGTTTCATAGATGCTTCATCGATGCTTCATATATGAAGCATCTATAAAGCATCGATGAAGCATTGATGAAGCATCGATGCTTCATTTAAGAAGCATATATATGAAGCATTTATGAAGCATTTGATGTTTCATCAGATGTTTCATAGATGAAGCATCTATGAAACATCTGATTTTTCATCAAAAGTGGCCACTTTAGACCCCCAGACAATTACCTCAGCACCAACAACAACAACCAGCACCAACAACAACAACCAGCACCGACAACTCTTTTGGAGTTGTTTGCACACCAGCTTAAGATGAGCCGTACATTCAACGGTTCCTGTGCATTCCGGGTGTCAAGGATTCCGGCTGTTTGTAATTTCGGAACTACAAAACCGATGACCTTGAAATTTTTACGGAACAATATATAAAGTACTTACTTTCAAACAAAGTAAAAACCGGTCAAGTGCGAGTCGAACTCGTACACCGAGGGTTCCGTACCTACCCATTATACCCATTAAATTATTGAACAATTAGTAATTTTTTTGTACATATCCTAGTTCTGCGATAGCAGCGCCGCAAATGTTCTGCGCACACGAGCATAATATTGCAATAAATATTTTCTTTTATTTACTTTCACACAATAGCACAATTTTATTTATTTACCTTATTTGAGGATGGTGCCAATTAAGCTAGTTCGCTTAATTGTATGAGCGCTCATACAACTCAGAAGACAATCTTAATTGGCGTCAACTATGTATGTATGGGAACACCCTTTAACTTTCAACTTTTTTAATTTTTTGGAATTTTTCCTTTATTTCTGCTATAAGGCCTTGCTTTTTGCCAAATTTCGTGATTCTAGGTCAACGGGAACTACCATTTAGGTTTTCGACCCAAAACCTCTAGGGTACTTCCGGTTGACCTAGAATTGTCAATTTTGGTTACAAGCAAGGCCTTACAGCACAAGTAAAGGAAAAATTCCGAAAAATAAAAAAAGTTGATGATTAAGGTAAGTTTTGGTACCTACTTACAAGTTTTCACGAAAACCTAAATTTGCCTATATCTTTTTATAGTGTTGACTCAGGACCTTGATTTTTATACTCACAATAGGGACTATAGACCTCAGTATATGGTATGAATTTCAACTTGCTAGCTCCACCCGTTCCTGAGATAATCGATGGTGACAGACAGACAGACAGACGGACAAGAAAGTGATCTTATAAGGGTTCCTTTTTTTACCTTTTAAGGTACGGAAACCTAAAAAGAATCAATGAAATCGGACTACGCGCTCATGAATTACAACCAGACTTATTTTGACTTTCATCCCCTCTCCCTAGGGAACCGTGCTGAATTTCAGGATTAAAAGTATTTTATATTAGACCTCGTAGTATGCACTCAAATAATACCAGGTTTCATTTAAATCCAACCAGTAGTTTCGACGTAATGCGCGGCCATGATACGGACAGACAGACATGAATGAAAAAAATTACAGTTTTGGCTTCAGTATCGACAATAGAGAGCCCTCCAAAAAAAATTTAAAATATCTTCAATGTACAGAATTTGACCTGTTACAGTTTTATTATAAACTAGCTGCTGCCCGCGGCTTCGCTCGAGTTGTACCCGGATAAAAAGTAGCCTATGTTACTCTCCAGCCCTCCAACTATCTCCACACAAAAAATCACGTCAATCCGTCGCTCCGTTTTGACGTGATTCAACTACAAATAAACAAACAAACAAACACACTTTCACATTTATAATAGGGGTACGGATACCTATTGATGTTTGATTGGTTGATGATTGATGATGTGAAATTTAATGATTAATGAAAATAAAAATTCTTCGGTACACATAGGGATTTTTCGTACATGACGACCTTACACGTGCTGATTACAGCTACAGAAACAAATATGATCAACAGGTAAACTGTTGGAAATTTTCGGGATACTACTGTAATTCGCGGGCCCATCTAAACGCACCGCCTTTATCGCTCGTTTCCAATCCAATTATGGAAAAAAGTTTTAAGCAAGAAAAGCTCTCACTCTAACAATTTTTAAAACATTACTGACATGTTGAATTGTTTGTGTGTACATAATAACATAGCATTATCAATAAATATAGGTAAATATTATTTTTCTGTAACACAAAAAAAAATGTTCCCTATTTGCCGCCCCTAAAATCTGCCGCCCTAGGCTCCAGCCTTCTCAGCCTATTGGTACCACCAATTGATTCGCCACGTCATAAGTACCTAAATATGCGTTATCCTTTGTTGCACTTATGGCGGCATCCATTAATTACGTCAGGCTTTTAGGGGGCGGGAGGGGGTTGAGCCAAATCGCACCTAATCCCATGTGGGATTAAAAATGAAAGGGAGGTCTCGGCAAATCTAGGTAGGTACCTGTTTAAGATTATTTTTTTTATTCTCACGTGAGATTAGGGGGTGGGGGAGGGGATCGAGCCAAATCTCAGGACATCTCACCAAGGGGGGAGGGGGTGCGGGGGTTGAAAAATCGCAAAAATCACCTTTAATTTTTATTCTTTAATTTTAATTAATGGACGCCCCCTAATTTCAGAGGGACAAACATCCGTTGTGACTTCAGTAGTTAGGTAGGTTAGGTAAGTACCTACTTACCTATAGACATTGGACAGAAAAAAACATAGGTAAGTACCTACTTAGGTACCTACTTCCCTTTGAAAATTTAGGTAATTGTGTACCGACTTATATAGGTAACAACCCACATATTCTGTCTAGCGTCATAATATCGATCTCATCCCTCCCTAAAAATCTTGAGAGTAAGTTGGGTAGGTAACTTATAATTTTTATAATTTTATAATTTATTTATTTTCAAACAAAGGTTTACAAAACAGGACTATCATCAAACAATCAATCATACTTTAAAAGTACTACTTTCTATTACTATTCTGTTCTATAACCTTTAGGTAATTACCTAGATATTGTAGATAAATTTCCAAAAAAAGCATTTTTACCATACATTTATATACATTTATCTATCTACTGTTTTTGTGAGAGAATAATAAACGAATTGAATTGAATTGATTCCATGAAATAAAATGAACATTATTCATTAGTGACTGACAATATAACATTTTTGGCCTCTCCAAAGATGCAAAAACTCAATATCAACAGGAATTGATCTCCATTCCGCAAGTACTTACCGCGCTGCAAGCGGAGCTCACAACCATTGAGCCAAACGTCCTGATGCATTTGTATTTGAAATTATTGAACAGTAGCTGCGCGTAATGCGTCCTGAATCGCGCTAAAAAGGGCGGGCCTCATGTCAGACTCATATCTGCCAATCACAGATTAGGTAGAGGTAATACTGCCAATCGGGGCTGTGATTGCTCATAGTAGACTGAGTAGTACACCTATACTATACTACATAGAGTTTTTTGCGTGACAAGGACGAACAATTTAGATAGATACGTTGGAAGAGAAGTTCCGAGCTCCACTCACCGCAACCTTAAGCATTTTACCCCACTCATCCAAAAGTTTATATTATAAAAGGCCCGAGCCATGCGGTTTCGCGAGCCAGTCCATTCAGTAAGCCACACTCTTTTCCATCAGAACATTTTAGTTAAATTCATTTCAGTAAACCTTTCTGTGTAAAATTGATCCTTGAACTTTAATATACGGTGCTTCATTAAAAAGTGTTTTTTTTTTAAAGGACATACGGACAGCCATCCTAACACTACGTAGTACTATTATTTATTCTGTTATTGAAGTCAATTTACTTACTGCTCAAATTTAGCGTCCCTGGGGCAATCGTTGGGATCTATCCCGGGGAACTCGTTTGGATGGATTTGTATTGAGTAGGGGTAGAATATTTGCAGCACCTGAAAACAGATATAATCTTATTCACTGAGAGGAGTCCTGATTCAGAAGTACTTAGGCCTTTACATCTTTACTAGATGATCGATCGAGCGAGCGAAGCGAGCGAAGATCTTAGTGGTAAGTTGGGCGATTTTGCTTTGTATGTTTGTATGTTTGTATGTTTGTATGTTTCACGAATTGTTGTTCGAGCATAACTGTCGAACCGTTCATCCAATCTGCATGAAACTTGGTAAGTCAATAGGTTGTGGTAAGGAAATTTACGGTGGAGCATATGAGCTTAATCGATGAAGGGGTTGTGAAGATATTGGGTTCCCAAGGGGGTAAAAAATTATGAAAGTTACACAAATATATTGAGTGGGGTGTCATACGAAAGGGTTTATTTTGTACATTCAAAAATGGTTTTTATTTTTAATCTAGGATGTATAGTTTTTGAAATACGACCAAAGAACAAAAACTACGAAACCAGAGCTGCAAGAGCTCCCGTTTCATAGAGTTTCGATGTCTTCGTAGCTCATTGACTGGTCGGTCTTAAAAAGAGAGTGGCATCGTTGCGGTTTGGTTTGCAATGATTTTAGATGCTACTTGATTTATTTTCATGATAAAAAAATTTTTGATAAAGAAAATAATTGGGGTAAAAAAAGTTAAGTAAACAAATCAGGGTTCGCCGATATATATCAACGGATATATATCATGATATATATCACGATATATATCAATTGATTTTTATCTTGATATATATCAATGGATTTATTCCTGTCTTCTGAACTAAAAATTTTGGAGATTAATGTTAACCCTGACAACACGTAGCGAAAAACTACAATTCCGAATAATTTAGATTGTTTTTAGGTGTTTTTTTTAAGTGTTCATTAAAAAAATATTTTGAAAATGAAAAATCTTATCAAAATTTTCAATTCCGACGGGATTCGAACCCGCAATGATACATAAATGTAAATACCTAAGTGTGGTGTAACACTATAACAAATAAAAAATATAAAAAAATCTTTCTCAAATAAACACTAATTCTTTTGATACCTTTACTAAGTTTTTTAAATAAAAAATGTGGTAATTTGACACTTATCATATTTTACAAATTACTTTCACATTTTAATCCCCTTACAGAATGAAATTTGCTTCTTTTTCTTAGCCTGGATATATATCCGATATATATCGGATACATATCAAAAAATCGGATTTTTGATATTTATTATAAAAATCGGATTTTTTCGAACCCTGAAACAAATATATTGAGTGGGGTGTCAAATGAAAGGTCTTTATTTGTACATTCCAAAAAAGTTATTATTTTTATTCTAGGACGTATCTATACTTTTAGAAATACGACGAGAATTCATAAATATGAAATAAATGAAAAATTAGACACGACATTATGTATTGCATGCATGCTAGCATTTTTTACTATGAAGAGCTAGCGCAATAGGCATACTCGGCAGTAGTAGCACTTGAAATTATAGGGGTAGTCAGAAGAAAGTCCAAATGTAAGCCATCTACGGTGCGCGAGATCTCAGTTCGGGGCGAACTACAGTTTATACAGTGTCAGGAGGCAATTTTGCTTTCTCTTAACGGGACACTGTAGTGCCTGGGACAATGTTGAGATGGAGTAGGCTTGTAGCACCTACACCATCCTCTCAGCTTAACCGGACATATCCACAGGAAAGACATGGTCTATACGTGTGGGGCTGACTAAGCCGCGGGTCTCCTCACGATAGTCAAAAGTCAAAAGTCAAATTCATTTATTCAATAAGATCACAAGTGTACCACTTTGAAACGTCTTAAGAGCTAGGTGATTCTACTCCTGTTCCTTCGCGACCAAGACCGTGAAGAACCAGGGCAACAAACACGGTTTGGGGCCTAACACTCTTTTCGGTGACACACTTTTTGTATGTTATTTTTTTTTTCTATATCTTTTTTATCAATTAATGTAACGATGTTTTCCTTCACCGTTTAGAGCTCGTGTTAATGCGCATATAAATTTTTCGAAACGAAAAATCCATTGAGGCCAGGATTCGAACCCACGACCTTCGGATCGAAAGTCGAGGTACTATACCCTTCGGCCAACACGGCTCTTAATTCATAATTCTTAATTCTTTATTGTACACAAAAATACATACAGAAAAAAACTTAAACAAATGGCATGTACAAAGGCGAGCTTAATCCTAATAAGAGTTTTCTTCCAAGGAGACGGAAAAAAGTCCAGTGTGGTGATAGTACCTTAGTAAAGTCTATACTCCGCACGAGTGCGTTGACCTCTTCATCGTAATAGTCGTGCGAGAAGACTAGTAGAGTTTTGTCTATGTCTCGCGCCTGTGCGAGCGAGACGATGAGATGCCGAAGGTATGTCAGCCTGGTATGAACCTGTCGACAAAATAAAACAATCTATCCATCTATACTTACCAATATACTAGTGGCTCTGTGAGCTGTAAACCTCGCAAGTCTGTGTCTAAAAGTGAGCAATTTACTACATTTTTAGAAGTTATTCTGCTCATCACGCTGAAGATCTTAATCAGATCTTGAAAAAACTTTTCAAGCAAAAAAAGAACCATCGAAATCGGATGTCATAAGGTGGAGATGTAGCCCCCTTTTGGAGGAACTTCTTCTCGTCGGGAATTTTTGAATGAGTCAATCAAAAATTCCCGACGAGAAAAAAATTCTATAAATTATCGAAGCTCTCACAAGATTTCACGAGAATTGGTTGAGAAATGCGACCTATAGAGGAGAACAGACAGACATCCGGCGGACAAACGAAAGCTTCTTTTTTTCAAGCTGAAGCAGAGACAGCTCGCTTCGCTCTCTCGGTCAATAAAGCGGAAGAGTTTGTTTGTTTGAACGCGCTAATCTAAGGAGCTATCAGTCAGATTTGAAAAATTATTTCTGCATTTGATAGCTAAACTCTTGAGGAAGGTTATAGGCTACTTTTCATCATCATCATCACCATATACCATCATTACGGGGGCAACATCGCGAGGGCGCTGCTAGTAGAAGAAACAAAGAAGAAACAAACAGAGATTTATTTTTCAACTTTTTAAATAAATTCTACAAAATATTTCATACAACCATACAACTGCCAAAAAGATCAAGACAGTAGCCACATCAAAATTAAAAAAAAAAATTGACAAACTGTCAAACTACAAAAGTTTTGTTATTTTGGAAAACAATTTAGGATTATTTACATTATTTTTTGAAAAATGAGCGACGAAGTAGATGGTGTGGTTAGTGTATTTTACTATTTACTGTAATGTATACGAGTTATTGTTTTAATCTAAATAGTGTGAGTTAAAATCCCGGCGAACAGTTTTGTTTCAGAAAAAAAAGTATTTTCCAAATCGGTCCAGGCGTCTTCGAGTAATCGGTGAACATATAAAAAAAAATAAGACGCCGAGACCGATTTGTAAAATTATTTTATTGTTTGAAAGGGTATTCTTTCCGATTGGTGCCACAAAAAAAAATGTGAAGATCTGTCGAGGATCTTTGGAGTTATGAACAGAAATGCATCTCGAGAGTGCAGAAAATTGCTCAGCTTATAACATTGAAGTCGGTTTTTAAATATTTTCCCCCTTACTTATGAAAGATGTTTAAAGTTAAACACCGGTTAAACAACGTCCTGTCTCTTTTTGTCACTATCCACAAATAAAGACAGGACGTTGTTTAACCTAACCAGTTTTCAACTATAAACATCTTTCATAAGACCCTTTTTATTTAGCCACTTGTTAAATGTTTTTAGAAAATAGTCAAATAGCCTATTATTTCACAGAATAGGAAGAATTCGGAACAACCCCCACGCCGCAGACCTAAGATAGTAATACCGCGACGAGCGCCATCTGTGGTCATCCCACAAAGACCGCCATACTACCCCTCCCCGGACAAGACTACCTGCGCTGAATGCTTGTGCTTCCCTAAAGAGGAACCTTATAGGAAACCTCAGTAAGCAAAATGCAGTACTCAGCTCTGCCTAGACTGGTTTTAGGCTGAATTTAGTCTCACGCTCACCGTCAGCGCTGATAGAGTGATCTTTATTACAATGAAATAAGGATACTGATTGTTTAGCAGAAATGGCTACGCTAATTGCTCTCGCCAGTGCTGGACAATCAGTATCCTTATTTCATTGTAATAAAGATCACTCGCCTATCAGCGCTGACGGTGAGCGTGAGACTAAAATCAGCCTAACTGTCACGCGTACCATCGGCGCTGATAGGCGAGTGATCTTTATTCCATTGAAATAAGGATACTGATTGTTCAGCACTGACGAGAGCAGCTGCCAGTACAGTATATCACTCACTACAGAATAGTACTAAGTATAGAAGGCTCACTTCGCGAAAAAAATTATATAAATAGCGACTCTTGCTGCGACGCAACAAAGTGCAATTCAGCTCGCTTATAGCCTATCGCTTTAATCACCTAAACATTGCATCTCTTTCTAACGCATGACTCTGTCGCTGTCTAGCGCGGAGTGACGCGTAAGTGTTGTCCGACTTGTCACATAAATGGGTAATCGACGCGGACGGCTAGAGTGTTCACCTAGGAAGATTGAATCCATGCTTTAGTCTTTAATCTGAGGTGTTACCGAGCGGCAAGCATGCGAGCCGAGCGGAAAGTGGGAACCCACTGCCAAACGCCTCCCCGAAGAGGCGCGCGGCCGAACGTACCTAAACTGCGGAGTGAAACCCCCCTGATATTACTGGTTTTCAGAAAGTTGAATCCATGCCAGCATTCGCCCCGTACATTATACGAGCTAGCGGCAGAGGTTGTGGAGGGATTGAGCTTTCCACCCGCGTTCCAGTGGACACAGGAGGACGTGGCTAGTTGGTGTGATGCGATCGGACTATCTCAATATAGGGTATAGATTTTAACAAGTGGCTAAATTAAAAATTTTAAAAAACCGACTTCAATACAAACTGTATTGGGTAAGGCTAAGGGTGAGCTAATTAAAATTAGCCCAAACATGGATGTTCCACTGTTATTCTCTGAGAAGTTCCATTGGACAGGTCCTGACTCCATCATCAGATCAGCTAGCTGTCACCATATTATTACATTATAGTCGGAACTTGACCGACATGCTGAGTTCCAAGTTTCAACTCAATCAGACTATTTACTGAGGAGTTCTGTTGAACAGCTCCTGACTCCATCCCCAGATCAGCTCGTTGTGACCATATTATTACATTCTAGTTAAAACTTGACAGACGTGCCGAGTTTCAACTCAATCGGCCTATTTACTGAGGAGTTCTGTTGAACAGCTCCTGACTCCATCATCAGATTAGCTCAATGTTACCATAATATTGCATTGTCACCGATAACCTTTTAAAAAATACCCTAATCGCTTCAAGTGAGCCTATAAAATTTTAAGAGTTACCTCGATTTCTCCAAGATCCCATCATCAGATCCTGACCTGATGACCAAAAGGACCAATTGGAAAGTGTACCCTTTCAAACAAAAAAAGAATTTTTGAAATCGGTCAAGGCGTCTTCGAGTAATCGGTGAACATACATAAAAAAAAAAGCACAAAAAAAAAAAAAAAAAAAAAAAAAAAAAAAAAAAGATTCCGATGAACTGAGAACCTCCTCCTTTTTTCGAAGTCGGTTAAAAATAATATCTGGGCGACCGAGCTCTGCTCTGGTGCAAATAGGGCAAAAGTAAAATTTACCCGAAAAATGAACAAAAAAAATCTTACAAAACACAAAAAAGGTTCCCATGGTACAAGCTTTGCTTAGTTTGGGACTAGATGGCGCTGTGTGAAATGTCCAGCAATATTTATTTATTTTTAATTTATTTATTTGCTTTGGGGCTAGATGGGGCTGTGTGAAATGTTCACCGTTATTTATTTATATTATTTATTTATATTACTTTTTTTATTGTTTTAGGATTGTATGCTGAAGAATAACATAAATGGAATGAGGCTGCTCATGTTTGAAGATCCGTCGAAATTACCAGAAATAAATATTCATAACTTTCAACATATACAGGTAACTTACACCTATACACACCTTTACATCTTTACTTGATGTTTTATACAGTGTCAGGAGGCAATCTTTGCCTACACTTAACGGGACACTGTAGTGCCTGGGACAATGTTGAGATGGAGTAGGCTTGCAGCACCTACACCATCCTCTCAGCTTAACCGGCCATATCCACAGGAAAGACATGCTCAATACGTGTGGGGCTGACTAAGCCACGGGTTTCCTCACGATGTTTTCCTTCACCGTTTAGAGCTCGTGTTAATGCGCATATAACATTTTCACGTGACAAACGGCGTTTAGGTCATTGCGCTACTTGACGCAGACTAAAGACAAGACATCCCAATTGGGACGTTTTCGATTCCTCATTTTGCGCGCGCTAGAAACATATCTAAGTATTACTTTTAAATATTACTTATACTTAATCGTTTCAGTGCATATCAACCACAATTCGCAATATGTACGGGATGGATTTCATTCGTTTCTCGCGCAGCGTAGGTTTGCCGCCGCGCAGGCCTCTACCGCATTGTACTTGGTTCAAGTCCCGGACAGGGCCCAGTTGGGGGATTAGGCAGAACTGGACAAGGTAATATCACAATAATATTTTTAAAAGTTTGGATGGAAGGATGTATGTTTGTTGCTCTATAACTTGACAGCAACTGAACCGCGCCCTGATTACGTGAGACTTGCAATAGCAATGCGACAGCAATCACTACGCGACCGGTCGAGAAACATCACTAAATATCGTATTACGGAAGCCAATCGCACGTCTATTGCTCGCCTGTCGCAAAATGCACTTTGGCCATGGTGCATTTTGCGACCGTAATACGATTTTTAGTGATATTTTTCGACCGGTCGCGTAGTAATTGCTGTCGCATTTCTATTGCAAGTCTTAAGCAATCGGCGCCGGCGTTTTTACTATTTTTTAAATTTAATTGTTACACAGAGAAATTATACAACGCGCTTAGATAATACAGTTATTGTGATAAACATTTTGTATTAATTACAGAGGAGATGTATTAAGATGGATGAAGATATTGAAGCCTGCGCCAGTGTATAGAGATCATTGGGATATGGTGTGGTAATTTATGTTTATTTACTCCCTAAATCCTATCCTATCCCATCCTATTAAACAAGCAATCACACTATTATTATAAATGCGAAAGTTTGGATGTTTGGATGGATGTATGTTTGTTCCTCTTTAACTCGACAACCACTGAACCGATTTGGCTGAATTTGCAAATACTAGCTTTCGCCGGCTAGTTTTTTTTCGCCTAGCCCGCGGCTTCGCTCGCGTGGTACCAGGATAATAGTAGCCTATGTCCTATTCCCGGTCATTATCTATCTATGAATTTCAGCCAAATCTGTTCAGTGGTTGTCGAGTTATAGAGGAACAAACATACATACATCCAAACATCCAAGCTTTTGTATTTATAATACTAGCGTCCGCCCGCGGCTTCGCTCGCGTGGTAGATAAATAAAATAATAAATAAATAAATAAATAAATATTGCTGGACATTTCACACAGCATCATGTAGTCCCAAGCTAAGCAGAGCTTGTGTTATGGCAACCACATGACTGATATACTACTTAAATACATATGTTTTTTTCGTAAATACATAATATACATAGAAAACACCCAGACCAGATAGATGGATATTTTATGATTTCAGGTATCTAAAACCAGATTTCCCTTGCGTGAAAATCGCGCGGGTTTCGAAGACGAAGTCGCAAGTTCAAATCCCAAACTACAAGAAACCAAGCCAAGAGGTCTGCAAAGAGTATCAGGTATAGAGAAAATGATAGCTTGGGTAGTTGCTCGTGATAGTCTCTCTCTCTATCTCTCTCTCTTCTTCAGAAAAAGGATGTTCTCAATTCGTCGGAATCTTCTTTTTGTGCTGTTTTAATGTATGTTCACCGATTACTCGAAGGCGCCTGGACCGATTTGGAAAATTCGTTTTTTGTTTGAAAGTGTGTACTTTCCGATTGGTGCCACAAAAATTTGGTGAGGATATGTCGACGATCTTCGGAGTTATGAACGGAAATGCACCTCGAGAGTGCAGAAAATTGCTCAGCTTATAACATTGAAGTCGGTTTTTTTTTAATTTTGGAAACCCGGTTTAACTCTCGCTTTATCGAACTCTCTTTCTCTAAGGCTGATTTTAGTCTCACGCTCACCGTCAGCGCTGATAGGCGAGTGATCTTTATTACAATGAAATAAGGATACTGATTGTTTAGCAGAAATGGCTACGCTGATTGCTCTCGTCAGTGCTGGACAATCAGTATCCTTATTTCATTGTAATAAAGATCACTCGCCTATCAACGCTGACGGTGAGCGTGATACTAAAATCAGCCCAACATCTATTCGTCTTTACAGATACCTAGAAAATTCAAACTCCAATCTGGGATCCCTGATGAAGCTCAAATGATATGGGTGGAGCATCGGCCAGGTTCACCGTGCAAGGAAGAAAAGAAGCAGAAAAAAGAAAAGGTACACTTTGATGGTACAAATAAACATGGTATTAATTGTTATTCCCGGAATAACCTAATCATAAGCAAAATTATTACCACGTTTATATTAAGTCACTTTCTAGTCCAACAAAATCGAACCTGCTCACAAAATTTCACGAGAATTGTTTGAGAAATGCGACCTGTAGAGGAGAACATACAGACAGACATCCGGACAAACGAAAGCATTTTTGTCCAAGCTGAAGCAGAGACGCTTCGCTCGCTCGGTCAGTAAAAACGTGGTTTTTAGATATTTTTTTTAATCCACATTAATTTGCTTTTTTTCTAGAAAAAAGAAAAGAAGATTATCAAATTTCTAATCTCCAAAGAGTCTAATCTAATACCGAAGAAAGTAACAATCGAAGGTTTGAAAGGAAATGATCTGATTTTGGCAAGACGAAAGATGTGTAAGCCGAAGTTTTTTCCTTGAGTTTACACTTTTGAATATATTTTATTTAATAATAAATATAGATATTGACTTTTACGTCCAAACTGTTTACACTTTTATTTAAAACAGACGGACAAGAAAGAGATCTTACAAGGGTTCCTTTTTTACCTGAAGTACGAAACTCTAAAATAAACACATCTCCTTTGTAGTTACAACCTTTCAAATAATAAAAAAATATTTAAAAAAAACAAAACCCCGACTGCGTCAAAACTAAAAAGAAAAAAAACAAGCCTGCAAAGAATTACTCACAGTCGGTACCCATTCATTTTATTACCAATCAAATCTTCCCAATGTTATGGGTCCCGACTGTGAGTAATTCTTTGCAGGCTTGTTTTTTTCTTTTTAGTTTTGACGCAGTCGGGTTTTTATTTTTTTTTAAATATTTTCTTATTTAACACTTTTTAGTTATGATAAAGTTGATTTTAAAATACCTATTCAACGATACCCCACTTGATATAGTGTGACGATTTTGGTTTTTTTAATTTTGACAATATGGCGTCTGGTTGTGGCACTGGTGAATTTTGTTTACTTTCATGTCTTTAGTAGCACTCCCAAGGTTGAGACGAATCGATTGACGTAAGAATTATCAAAATCGGTCCACGCGTTTGGCCTCTAGAGTGCCACATAGAAACATCCAAACAAACATAGACTGATAAACACATTACCCTTCCTTTGCTTTGCGCAGTCGGGTAAAAAAAGAACCATCGAAATCGGATGTCATGAGGCGGAGATATCCTTTAGCCACCTTTTTGCCCTTTTTTGGAAGAAGTACCCCTTCAATCAAAAATCCCCAACGACAATAAAATTCTATAAAATTTTCGAACCTGCTCACAAAATTTCACGAGAATTGGTTCAGAAATGCGACCTGTAGAGGAGAACATACAGACAGACGTCCGACCGACAGACATCCGGACATCCGGACAAACGAAAGCATTTTTGTCCAAGCTGATGACGCTTCGCTCGCTCGGAGCTATGAACAGAAATGCACCTCGAGAGTGCAGAAAATTGCTCAGCTCGAACATTGAAGTCGGTTTTTTTTTATTTAGCTAGTTGTTTATGGTTTGTTTACCTGTATAGCGATGATGATGGTGTGGTTCTGCACCGGCCCGAAGATATCCTCATTGTGTATAGTCTGTGCATCGTTGTACTTATCTATGGCGCGCCTTATATCCGAAATGTTCTTTGGCGTGGTTCTTTCTGTTGCATTTACTGAAAAAAAAAAACATTTTTATAATTTTATAGTCATCACATCACGTAATCACACTAAAATTATAAATGCGAAAGTTTGGATGTTAAGATGTTTGGATGGATGTATATTTGTTCCTCTATAACTCGACAAACACTGAACCGATTTGACTGATATTTAAAATATCGATAGATAATGACCGGGAATAGAACATAGGCTACTTTTTATCCGGGTACCACGCGAGCGAAGCCGCGGGCGGAAGCTAGTTATCTATATTTTAAATTTTAGGAAAATCGGTTCTGTAGTTGTCGAGTTATAGAGGTGTAGCGACCTCTACCTGTAGATGAACTACATAGACATGCTGCGCACTATGAGCTTCAGCGAAGATGGCGCCACTCAATATCAGAATGTCTAGATCGCGCAAGTGCACTACTCATCGCCGATCAGGTTACATACAACCAACTGACATCAACTGTCGGTCAAAAGACCACGGGCAAGTGGGCCAGATGGGCCGGCCCGTTGCAGAGGAACCACCTACTCTGCCTTTGGGGAACTATTCCACCCGATTCCCCAAAGAGGAACAAAACAAACATTCATCCATCCATCTATCCATCATAAGAAACTTACTTGTAGAGTTTCTAGGATGGACGGTCAGGTACTTGTGTAGCTCTGGAGGCACCAACGCCAACACTTGCTCCGACGTGTCATTGGCGTTCATCAACTCCTCTGAAAACGTATAAACATTAGCAAGGTTCGAGTCAAGGTAGTCGCGCGCGGCAGGCGATAGATGGCGCTGTTTTCAACTTTGAGTAAAATTGAAGTGTAAGGCTGATTTTAGTCTCACACTCACCGTCAGCGCTGATAGGCGAGTGATCTTTATTACAATGAAATAAGGATACTGATTGTCCAGCACTGACGTGAGCAATCAGCGTAGCGATTTCCGCTAAACAATCAGTATCCTTATTTCATTGTAATAAAGATCACTCGCCTATCAGCGCTGACGGTGACCGTGAGACTAAAATCAGCCTTAAGTTATGCAGTTTTACTTATTATCAAAATCGGTTACGAGACCCCTTTGAGTGTTTTTCGCTATTGCTAATAGTTTCAGATTTTGCCCTAGAGGCACTCTTGAAAAACTGACCTTGCATAATTCGGTTCTGACTGAGAGAAGATGTATTATACTGACTAGTCTCACAAGTATTGTTTGTTATACTCCTAAGAGTTTATATTTTAATGTTTGGTTAATGGCCGCGCGAAAAAAAGGCACCAACCTCCCATACAAAATCGTCATGGCCATTTGTTTTGCTGGTGATGTGAATCTTATAGAATACATTTTATTTACAATAGCGCCATCTATTGCCTGTTTATAAACTGCCAATATCCCTTGAATAAAAACATTTAACAAAGACACAATACACATTGATAAAAATACAAATTGTAGTCTAATCAATAATTCAGCGTCCTGACTACGTATGACTTGCAATAGCAATGCGACAGCAATCACTACGCGATCGTATTACGGAAGCCAATCGCACGTCTATTGCTCGCCTGTCGCAAAATGCACTTTGGCCATAGTTTTATTTTTAGTGATATTTTTCGTAGTGATTGCTGTCGCATTGCTATTGCAAGTTTTACGTAATCAGGGCGCGTTCACGGTGTGACAGCTAGCTAATGTCAAAGTCCCAAATAATGTTGCCAGACCAAGACCAACAGTGTTGCATTCAATAATTAATCATGTGAGTGAACATGTACGTACATTATTTTACACAATAATAATTGTACTTGACTCCTAAAAAGATTTAAAAGAGAAATACATGTATCTTATAAAGAAAAACTAAAACTTATAATTATGTAATATTTTAGCCCACTCGATACCACCAAATGGTTGGAATTAAAAAAGAAGCTTGTATAATCACAATTTTAAGACACAAAAAATTAAAAAATAAAACAATGAAAATTTTGTTAAATGATTTGATGTTCACAGTGCTGGTTTGACGAAAAAGTGTGATAAGGGAAAGATCCATTGGTGACTAAAATCGCTGGTAAGTTAACAAGCTGACCGACGACGAGTCAAAATTTTCTGGCAAAAAAACTGTAAAGCTTAGTTTTTTGCAATAAACATTTATCTATATACAGTCCCAGAATGTGATGACAAGCCAGAAATAGGCAAAAGGCCGGCTTTTGACGGCTATGGTACTCTGGCTGGTACCAGCCATAATGAAGCCTTTAATTAAACAGACAGTGAAATTAAAATTAAAAAGAAAAATAATGAAACCCCCTTGTGAAATGAAAAACGACACAAAAATAAAATATAAAAGAACCTGGTTTTGTAGAGTTAGTTGTTAATGCTGTTTTTAACTTTGGATTAGGTGTATTATCTGAAAAACGTTAATTAAAGTTAATGAAAGTTTCTGAATTTATTGTTAATTAAAGTTTGTTTATACATTAAGCCGTGTTGGCCGAGTGGAATAGTGTCTTGACTTTCGATCTGAAGGTCGTGGATTCGAATCCCGGCCGTCCATCAATGGCAAACCAACATTTTTCATTTCGAAAACTTTGTATGCGTATTTTTTTACTAACCATTTATTTCTATTCGGTGAGAGAAAACGGGAATTTGTTTAAAAACTTGTAATAAATAAGCACTTGAAAAAATAATGTATGCGCTTGCGCATTCACGAGCTCTTAACGGTGAAGGAAAACATCGCAAGGAAGCCAGTTAGATTTCTAATTCACCTGCTCAATGGTGAATTGTGAGGGCGGTAAGTAGGAGAGTAGTGGATCGGGCTGGTACAAACTGCGCGATGAAAGGCATTTACTGAGCAATGGGTGCTACCAGCTGTTTAGATAAACCAAAGAAAAGATGATGGGATTGTGTGAAAGTTGACATGAGTAACAAAGTAAATGCTTGTTAGGCGTGGTTGGGCCCCTAACTTTCACGCCACTTATCCCGCGTCCTGATTACGTAAGACTTGCAATAGCAATGCAACAGCAATCACTACCGCACGAGAAATTTCAATAAAAATCGTATTAGCCAATCGCACGTCTATTGCTCGCCTGTCGCATAACTCTTTGGCCATAGTACATTTTGCGACCGTGATACGATTTTTAGTGATATTTTTCGACTGGTCGCGTAGTGATTGCTGTCGCATTGCTATTGCAAGTCATACATAATCGCAAGGCGCGGGATAAGTGGTGTGAACGTTAGGGGATTATATTCAGTAGTGGGTGGATGAGGGTTGATTAGAAAAACATAAATGTGAAATGCAAGACGACACAAAAATTAAAAATTAAAAAGAACCTGGTTTTAAAGAGTTAGTTGGTGAAACTGTGGGTAACTTTGAGTTAGATGTATCTGAAAAATTAAATGTGAAATATGTTTAAATATTATAATAATAACCCTGTTTGATCCGAATCAGAATCATATTTAGATGAGATATCAAAATCGGTGAAGCCGATCTATATAAAAATCAGTAAAATCCGTTAGTCTCACTAAAAAATAGTAGGTACTTTTAAGTCATGACAGAGGCCTTTAGGCGGCCTTAAAACTTCGTCACGACTTGGCCACTAGCTCATACGAACTTATTTACTAAATCTAAACAGCTAAACTATCTATCTGGGTTGCCAATGGATCACCCCCTTGAGACAGTACAGTAGTTATTTACAATTTACATGAATATAAATGAAATCAAAACCTTGTAGATATTTCTCTTTACGCAACAAATCTCTTATTTCAATGCTCTCATCAATTAGAAAATCGTCTGAAAAGGACATGGCCGATTCCTAGAACAATTTTGCCCCACAGATGCCCACAGGAAAGAATGCTTGCGTCATGATCAAATTGGGATTTTTGGGTTTGTTTTTTTATTTTATAGTGAGACTCCATTCATCTTCTTCCTTTTTAAAGTGGGATTTAAAAGATAATCTAATTTAAAGCAGCAGGCTGTGACGCCCAGCATGAACGGATGAACCTAGGAAACTATATTTTTTAGGTTCGTATAGTAAAAGCTTTGCTTACTTTGGGGATAGATGGCGCTGTGTGTAATCTCCAAAAATAATTATTTAGTAAGTATTATTATGGACTGGCAGAATTTTAAGTGAACTAGGGTATGGAAAATAAATAAAATAATAAATTAAAATAAAAATTCTTTATTTCAGACTTTCATCAATATATTATTTAACACACGGGAATTTTCACATGAAAATATTATCATTCATTTATATTATGTTAGTATTACCTAGTAGGTAGGCAAAAATCGGTGGCACATTTGAGTGGTAAGTAGGTACAACCGGACAGTCAATGGCAAGTATAGGTTGCCAAGATGGCATGCCTTGACTCCCAAGACTGAATAAGACGAAAGTCAGGCCTGTCGGCTATCGCCTGAAGGAGGCTGTTGCAGCTTGACGCACACAGCTGCTCCCAGTACCTACAATTTAAAGTAAAAAAGAAAAGTACTTAGGAAAAATTGGGAATTTCATCAATAAAATTATCTACACTCATGTGTAGTGATTCTGTACTTACCACCTAAAATAAAATATGATATAAATAAATAAAATAAAAAGCCTTTTATTTCTCTATAATTAACATTTTTTTCTTATCACTAATGCTTATAATCTAAGTAGGTACTAGAGAACCCCTAAGGTGAAGGCCTCCTCCAAAGCCAGCCATCTGTCCCTGTCTTGTGCTACTCGGAGCTAGTTTGGTCCAGCAGTTTTCTTGATGTCGTCGTCCCAGCGAGCGTATGGTCTTCCTATGCAGCGTCGACCTCTTGGACCCTCCCAATTTGTCACTCTCCTAGTCCATCTTCCATCTTGTAGACGGGCTACATGTCCAGCCCACTTCCATTTTATATCCCAAGGCGTCAGTACTTTTTGTAATTTTAAATAATATATGATAAATCCTCATAAATCACATCACAACACAATCACACAACTGAAACTCAACGAAATTCCTTTTACATCTGTCAAATTCTTGTCCGTCTGTTTTGTTTACTATTTGAGTGTCATGTCAACCGCGAAAAAGAAGGTAGGTCTATCTGATAAAAATATTCTCTGTGATACCTAATAGCCCCTCCAGACTCTCGGCAAGAAACCCCGACAACACCCGAGAAGCGTGAATGTGAGGAGTTTCTCGCCTTCTTGTTCTCGCGCTTCGGTGTCGGTACCTATTTTTGGCCGAGACAAAGGATTTCAAACAGATCACGAGTGAGAAAATTGAGAGTGTGGATTATTTGTTTGTTCTTCGAGAAGTCTCGGTGAAACTTCTCGCCGTGAGTCTGGAGAGGCATTACGGACTGTAGTACCGGAAGTGACTAAAGTTACTAATAAAATAACATAATTATATTCCCACAGGGCACGAGATATCTAAGTATTCTGTATGTACCAGTTAATTTTGTGATATTTTATTTAAATAATATTATTCAGACGCATAGTCTAATTCGATATTCGGCTCTGCTGGGGCAGTATTCGGCCAAATCCTTTAAAAAGTTACTATAGATAAGTTGATAAAGCTGGTGATTCTCTTGTACACTGACTAACTTAATTTAAACTAAAATCGATTCTACAGATAAATCGATTAGACAGAATTGAAAAACTCGCAGAGGAAGCGTCAGCTCCTTTAATAATCGTCGTATGCATAGGCCTGTAGCGAAGATGGCGCCACTCAACATCAAAATGTCTAGATCTCGCAAGCGAAGTTTTCAGCGGCGATAGACATATATGAGACCAACCAACAACTGTTGGTCCAAAGACCACGGGCAAGTGGGCCAGATGGGCCGGCCCGTTGCAAAGGAACCATCTACCTACTCTGCCTTTGGGGAACGATTCCACCATGTTCTCAAAAGGCCCTTATATAAGGACTTAAAAAAAAAGAGATCTTACCTTCTCTATACATTCCTCCGCTAGACGCGGATAGCATTATCTGCAGCCACAAGCAGAATAGACATAGTATAACTACGATCCGCGCGAGCGAGCCGTATCGTATTCGTGGCATCTCGCTCACTCGCTCGCTGACATTTTAGCTTCACGCGCCGCTCGGTAGATGGCGCTGTTTCATAGTTACTGTTTTGTTGATCTGAAAATTAGAAGTTCTGTTTGAGTTTAGAGATCGGTAGATGGCGCTGTTTTTAATTATTGTTTTACGTAATTTAAATGTTATATTAGTATTGCAATAAAGAATTGAATTGAAAAAAAAAAAAAGAACCATGGGCATCATTGCTTGAACTCTGGACCCGCTTCGTCCAACAGCGATGACACATATGTCATATGAAAGCTCTTGGAGTGTACTTTATTTCATTCTATCACAGCTAAGTTCAAATCGAGCGCAAACATGGTGTTTTGGTGCAAAAATGGCGCGATAGTGGTGGTTTCTTTGAACGAAACTAGAGAGCTGAAACTTGGAAGGTAGCTTTCTTTTCTAGTAAAACCACCTACGAAGTCATTTTATTTTCGAATTTCAACCCCTAATGGGGTGAAAAGTAGTGAAAACTTTTACTTTTCACCCCTTTAGGGGTTGAAATTCGAAAATAAAATGCCTAAGTGGGTGGTTTTACTAGAAAAGAAAGCTACCTTCCAAGTTTCAGCTTTCTAGTTTCGTTTAAAGAAACCACCATTATCGCGCCATTTTTGCACCAAAACACCATGTTCGCGCTCGATTTGAACTTAGCTGTGATAGAATGAAATAAAGTACATTCCAAAAGCTTTCATATGACACATGTTTCATCACTGTTGGACAGGGGGGCCCAAAATGTCGCAACGTTCTTTCTACTGTTGTTTATTGTTGAGAATCCGCGTCGGTAACTTTCCGATTACCGCCCAATCCGCAATTAGAGAATCTAGGTCTAAAACTTCCAAGGAAACTTCCAATTTCCGATTAAAATAAGCTAACGAGGGAATTAAAATAGCTGTGCGGAATCGCAATTAGAGAAACTACCTCAGAAACTTTCCGTTTACGTCGGAAACTTTCCGACTTCAATAAATAAATAATGCTGGACATTTCATACAGCATCATCTAGCCCAGCGTTTCTCAACCTGTGGTCGGCGGACCCCTAGGGGTCCGCGAGTATGTGTATGGGGGTCCGCGAGTATGTGTATGGGGGTCCGCAGTCTCATTTATGGACCATTTAACGATTCTAAATAAATGCCACTAAAAGCCTTTGCATACTGAATTGCGTTGGTTGTCTTGTAGCAAAGTTGTATCGCGTGCTTTTGAGCAGAGAAATGAAATCAGAATATTAAATGGTCCGAAATTTAGTGATTTTGTTTTATTAAGAGGGTCCTTGATTTTGTGCTTGAAGTTCTAGGGGTCCGTGGACTGAAAAAGGTTAGGAAACGCTGATCTAGCCCCAAGTGCATGAGCTTGTTTAGTACAAAACTACACGACTGAATTTACTACTACACTTTTTATGTAGGTATTTACGACCTAGGAGGTACATACTTACAGTAGGTATTTTTATTTTTATAAGAGACTCACAAGCATGCGGACAAACCGTCACACGGTTTTTGCAGAGCTTTTAATCTAAACTAAAACTTTATTTTCTGTATTAAGTAATCCTACTAATATTATAAAGGCGAAAGTCCGTGTGTGTGTGTGAATGTTTGTTGCCACGTATCTTCATAACTACTGAACCGATTTGGCTGAAATTTGAAACATAGATGGATAATGACCGAGAATAGGACATAGGCTACTTTTTATAACAAAAAAATGCATGGTTCCTGTGGGATAAACAAAATAGTAGTCCACGCGGGCGAAGCCGTGGGCGTCAGCTAGTTAAAAATAAATTTAAAAAAAAAGTACTTTTAAGCTCTAGATTGGATCTCGGTTATTCTCGTGTTTTCCGAATACGTCCGACAGCAGTGTATGATTCCACAAAACAGAATGCGACAGCAGCTCTAATTTGCTTTTCTTAAAAATGACATTGATATTTATTTGTTTGCGATAAAGTTGGAATTATGAGGATTTTTCATTTCCAAATGACTTTTATGGTAAACGCATTCTTTTTCTGGTTTTACTGTAGATACTACAAACATAAAATTATTATACAAAGAAAAACACCCAGGCCCGAGACAAATAGGTACCAAATAAGTCAAACATTTGTCTCATGGTGGGAATCAAACCCGCAACATTCTGTGTTTCGCCCACTGCGCTACAGAGGTCACCAAAGTAACCCCATAATTGCAAAAAATAATCGAAGTCGGCCAACTCGTTTAGTAGAATTACAAACACGTTACACCAGGATTTAAAATACAGAGATAAACAGAATAAAACAATTATTTTAATTGTAATGAACACAAAGGATACTCAGATATCAGTTTTATCTTTTTGTGAGGCTATTTGCATTGTATGGTCAGTCAGTGATTCAGTTTTGTTATACCTATAATCTTCTATTATAATTTACAAATATCTGGGCAACCGAGCTCTACTCGGGTGAAAACAAAAAAAAATGTACAAAGCAAAAATACAAAAATCTTGTCAATTGCTGGATTCGATCTCGCAGCCTTCGGCGTTGCAGGCCGACACTATAACCGCTTAGCCACTGAAGCCGCGTTTTCGTTAAATTTCAGCTGTCGTACGCACCAGCAAACTATGCCACGAGCGCTTCCAAAGCCGTCAATTCACGAATTTGGTTGTAAACTGTTTATCGTGATAATAGCTAAACCTACAGGTTTAACAGCCTTTAAGATAACCTCAATCTTAATCCTAACAAACCACTTTGTGTGTATTTAACCGATTAGTAGATTTAAGAGAGAGCCATATTAAACTCTACCTAACTGTAGTACAAATCATCGTCGATTTTATATAGGTACTAAGGTAGCAGTCAAGCATACGGCGCACCTGATGGTAAGCGGTTACCGTGGCCTACGGACACCAGAGGAGTCACACTCGCGCTGCTGACCCTTCAAAAGAGGAATCACTGCGCCGACCACACAATGGACAAGACTGCTCCACCAGTTGTCACCGCAGCGCTTCAGAGCAGAGCTCTGGCAACCTTACACCTCACACCAGGAACACAACACCAGAGAGAAGAATGTTTTTTGGCTGCGATATTCTGTAAGGCGTAGGTACTTCCCCAGTCGGGCTGCTCGAATAAAGAGTGAGAACAACCGTACAGAACAGTGTTCCGCAATGTGCCGCGGCACACTGTTGTACCATGGTCATTAGTTGGTGTGCCTCGGAAAAATAAGGTCACCTATCTCAATTAAGCTACTCCTTTGGATTAGATGTACAGTACGGCCAACGGATCTCGGCGTGCGTGAAGTTAGCCGTTTCGATGCGCAGTGCAACTTTTTCATACAAAATTTTCTACTGCGCAGCGCAGAGCCTGACTTCACGTACGCCTAGATCCGCCGGCCCAACTGTACCTTGAACACAAAGGGCCTTACTTCTGAAAAATGTTTAAAGTTAAACACTGGTTAAACAACGTCCTGTCTTTATTTGTGGATAGTGACAAACAGAGACAGGACGTTGTTTAACCAGTGTTCAACTTTAAACATCTTTCATAAGTAAGGGGGGAAAATTTGCGGAACACTGGTCTAGAAATGTAGAAATAGATCGATCCGCTCACTGGCTCTTCAATATCCCGTTAAATGTGTAAATTATTCTAGGTTTACTGTTAATTTAAGCCATAATCTTTCAAACACCATCGATAAACTAATTTGCATTGAATTACTTTTGCCTATTTCTACGACCACCGTTTTAAAACTTTATTGCTTAGCAACACGATTAGATTTTTAATACAATTTAGTTTTATGCGACATAACTAGTTCTTCTTTTTTTTCTTCTTCTTTTTTTAGTTTATGATCGTTCTCTCAATTTTTAGTTTTTTTTTAAGTTTAGACTAAGCAAGTAACTTAGCCTCGTTATGCGGAAACTTTTAAATGGTCCATAGGTCTAAGGAGTTGCTTGGTATTCGTTTTTAAAACTGTTTGTTTCCCCAGAAAATAAAAATAAATAAATAAATAATTAGGTTTTACTAGATGATTATTTTTAACCGACTTCAAAAAAAGGAGCTTCTCAATTCGTCGGAATCTTTTTTTGTTCACCGATTACTCAAAGACGCCTCGACCGATTTGGAAAATTCTTTTTTTGTTTGAAAGGGTATACTTTCAGAATTTCTAGAATCTTCGGAGTTATGAACGAAACCTCGTGAGTGCAGAAAATTGCTCAGCTTTACATTGAAGCTATATGGGCGGGACACATGGCATGGCGAGGTGATAGCAGGTGGAGTAAAGCCATAACTGAATGGTGGCCGAGACATGGATACAGAAATGTTGGTCGTCCGACGGCAAGATGGGCAGACGACATCGACAAAGTCGCGGGCAAAAGATTGATTGGACTGGACAGCGGGCTTAAAAAGGTCGCTAAAACAGAATCACAATAGGAATTGTATAATTTTGAATTTTTATAGTGTTAGACCACACTAATTTTTTAATTTTATTTTAATTTTTCATTTCTAATGACAATAGGAATTGAACTATATGCCGTCTCTTTTCACTCGCCTATACCCAGCAGTGGGTGTAGTCGGGCTGTGGATGATGATGATGATGATGACCAATTGAATTCGTATTTTTTTTATTTAGCTTGTTATTATGTAAATAGCTGGTTAAAGCCCATCGACCCACCTATTAAAATTCTAACTGGTTTTGCTTGCGAAATTTTCCTTCGCCGTTTGTGCATAATAAATATTTGATAATCTGCAGTACCTAGCCTGTTTAGAAATATCTTGGAGTCTCTCAAACTCTCAACGAAACACGATAAATATTTTGGAGTCTCTCAAACTCTCAACGAAACACGAAAGTAAGCGATGTCCATTATAAAGCTTGAAGTATACCAGCTTTTATTTACTTTGTTTCGTATGTATGTACACACATACGGTATGTTTGTTCAAGTAGAAACATTGAACTACATTTTACAGTAGGTAAGTAGGTAGGTTGAAAAACAAATAGGTATTTATCTTACTTCTTAGGTACTTACTAATATTATAAATGTGAAAGTTTAGATGTTCGGATGGATGTTTGTTACTCAATCGCGCCAGAACGGCTGAACGAATATAGATGGAATTTGGCACAGAGATAGATTATAGTCTGGAAAAGCATAAACTTAGGCCTTTACATCTTTACTAGATGATTTATACAGTGTCAGGAGGTAATCTTTTGCCTACACTTAACAGGACACTGTAGTGTGGGACATTGTTGAGATGGAGTAGGCTTGCCCAGCAGCTAAACCATCCTCTATTACCCACAGGAAAGACATGGTTAATACGTATGGGACTGACTAAGCCGCGGGTTTCCTCACGATGTTTTCCTTCACCGTTTAGAGCTCGTGTTAAGATAAGAGCCCTTTCACGTTCTACGTAAGAAAACGTACGTTTTTGCTATTTTTGTGGTTCTAGTTTTCTATAAAGTATGTTTTTAGTTAATACCTAAAGAAAATTTTAACTAACTATTTATCATAAACAAATCAAGTAGAGCATTGTATTCAGATCGTCAACGTGTAGGTATTTTGTACGTAGATATTTATATTATGATGTAAAATATGTAAATCAAGGGCGCAACATAATAGCTAGGTAAATATTCTAGTCGCCTCTAACTGCCGCATCCAACTCTGCATTTCAAACCGACTTCAAAACAAGTAGGTACTCAGCTTTAATTTTTTAAAAACCAGACTTCAATGCTGAGCCATTTTCTGCACTCTCGAGGTGCATTTCTGTTCATAACTCCGAAGATCCTCGACAGATCCTCACCAAATTTTCTGGCACCAATATGAAAGTATCTACCTTTACCCTTTAAAACAAAAAAAAATAATTTCCCAAATCGGTCCAGGCGTCCTCGAGTAATCGGTGAACATTCATAAAACAACAAAAACGGCTAAGGGCGTGTCGGGCCACGCGCAGTGCAGGGTTCCGTAGTAGCCCGTTACAACAAGCAACTACTTCATCTTTGTCACTTTAAAGGATTTATTCTATGAAGTGAATAAGATGAAGACAAGTGACTAATAAAGAACTAATAAAGAATCCTACATTGCACGTGGCCCGACACGCACTTGGCCGGTTTATTTTGAAATCGGTTAAAAAATTATTCCGACGAACTGAGACAACCTCCTGCTTTTTCATGTCGGTTAAAAACACCGTCACCATAGTTAGCCAGTAGCTCATACAAACACCGTAGTCTATAATTCAGGGCCACTTCGGAAATGGCGGTCAAATTAACACAATTATCGCCAGGAAGTCATTTAGCAGTCACATGTGGACTGCTTGGGTTACCTATTTAGTGGCTAATCTATTCGCGAGCCAATGGAATAAGGGTTGGTTTACATCAGCGGGCTGATTGTATAACTTGTCTCAAACCTCGAATTGGTCTCAAACTGTCAAAAAGATCGCGTAGGCATCCTCTGCCGCGTTCGGTCTCGTTAAGATGAGAGTGACAGAGCCACTTGCGTGGTCACTGAACTATCATATTTGACAGTTTGAGACTGATTTTGGTCGCTATCAAAGATAGACAATCAGGGGGCAAATAGACGACGCGTCGCCTATCGTCGTCTTTATTTGACAGAGACCGATTTTTTGTCGATCCGTCTGCCCGATCCGATTGTCTGAAGGCGTTGGTGCCAAACATTTGTTTGAACATGTAAAGTCGCTATTACTCGCAGGCGCAGACTCGCCGAGTGAACGCCAATGCCAACGTGGACAGCACATTTGCCTTACCTTGCCATCGCTTGCCATCGCTGGCCGAGTGAATACAAGCCCCAATTTTCATTGGTTTGCGTAAACTCGTCAAGCGTCTGGATGCCTTCGCTCGCGCTGGCCTAGACTCGCCCAGCATGTATAGGCGGTGTAGCGACATCTACCTGTCGCTAGATGACTACATAGACATGCTACGCACTACGAGCTTCAGCGGAGATGGCGCCACACAACATTATAATGTCTAGATCGCGCAAGCGATAATTTCAGCAGCGATCGACATATCCGACCAGCCAACAACAACTGTTGGTCGAAAGACCACGGGCAAGTAGGCCAGAGGGGCCGGCCCGTTGCAGAGGAACCACCTACTCTGCCTTTGGGGAACGATTCCACTATGTTCCCCAAAGGCGGCTTTCTTTACGTGCGATAATTGAAGTCTATTTGCAGTTTTTTGATAAAAATATCTTGTTTAAAATACCTAACATTTTTTATAATCTTATCGAACAGCAAAAGCGTGAAGCAGGAAACAGCAGAACGATTATCTATCTATGCCTAATAACGCGGGAATTACTCATTATAAGTAGGTATTTTAATATTTAAAAAATCCCAGTTTGATAAGAGAGCCAGTGTGGTGTGAAAGAGGATGTAGTGATGAGAATTGAGAAAGGCATGTAGAGAGGAGAGGATGAATAAAAGTCGGTCCAGGTGTCTTCGAGTAATCGATCAACATACAAAAAAAAGGTTCAGACGAATTGAGAACCTCCTCCTTTTTTTGAAGTAAGATAAAAAATAGAATAAAAGATAAAATATACGCGGGCGAGGCCGCGGGCGTTCGCTAGTGAATAAATAATTAATTACGAACATAGGTACCTACTTGTAAGTACAAATAAACAAACCATTAAGATAAGAATTAACGAATTTTTTAATTAACAGTCATTGGCATTTGAAATAATGCTGATTAAAGATTTAAGCATAAATAAATGGCGTTTGATGTCTGTGGCGCAGTGGGCGAAGACCCGCCTTTAAGGAGGTTGCGGGTTTGATTCCCGCCGCAAGGGCAATGTTTGTATTTTGTTTTTATGTTTAACTCAAAAACTATAAGTTGTCTTTTGTGTAGAGGTTTCTTATGAAAAATAAGCTATGAACAAAAATAACTAAAGTCCAACACTTTATGATTCTTGGATGTAATGAAATGTAGTGTTTAGTTTATGTTACAGAAATAAATATCATATTGGAATGATGGCTCATGCATGCCATGCCCTGAGATGCTACTTCAATATTTGAAATGTTTTTACTCTTCAGAATTGACTCTAGACAAAATAGACAGATAGTGTCAATGATAAGCACCCCTCGAGCATCAAAGTAAGCACCACTTAAACTAAGTAGCGTTTAAGTGTTCAGGTGTCAGAGATGCAAATGGTTACAAGCTTACTCAGTAGGTAGTTACTGTTCTTTTAAGATACATTTTCCTGTTTTATTTTGTGCACTTGATTAAAACATGACCATGAAATACTTTTTTCATTTAAATAACCCATTTGGATTTTGCACGAAATACAAGGAAAGTCAACAAGCACAGTAACATATTAGGCAGAAACCTACAGAACGACCAAAACACTATAAAACATCTTAAGAGATGGGACATTCTCTCGCTTGACCAGAGGAACTAAGTTTAACTGCTGTAATTGGGGCACTTCTGCACCTAAAACTTCCACCGTCAGAACACATCTGATTCTGGCTGACAAGCCAATGGCAGATAGAAAAGGAAGAAAAAAAAATGGTATTTGTTGTATATTTTGCTGTGACATGTAGGTATGTAATAAATGATATGAACATTTTACTTATGTACACTAAAACGAATGGTTTAGCAAGGTATAGGTACTTTATGAACACATATTATTTAGGTACTTAAGTACCTACACTAAAATTTATGGTATAGGTACTTATCTTCGAATAGTTAATTAACTCACATTCAGTAAATTAATACAGTTTACCTAACAGCTTAATTTGAACCATAGAAAATAAGGACCACCTTGAAAATTCTTCATCTAATGCGCATCGGACAGTAAATATTTCGTAAGCACATGGAATTATTAAAACCTGTTTAGGTACGATCAATGTAATGTAAACACTTACCAAATCAAATGTAGAACATCACTACATATTATAAACAAAGTTTGCACACAAACAGTTTGTTTCAAGTATTTACTACAACACTGTATTAATACTGGCACCAAAAAACTGTTCTAAATACGAATATTATGAATAAAACAGCACTCCTTGCAATATTTTTCCGGTGATCCAATTTTATTGATTAGTTTTAGCACCTTCAAAATAATTTGTTACTTTTTTAAATTATTGTTTGCGGTCTTTTTTGAGGTCCGTAGAGTCTATTTTAGGCCGTGCAATCAATCACATGATGTTATTTGATCGAATAAACGAGCAATTTGAATTTAATACTGCGGTATACGGGCAAAGTAGCAGCGCACAACGAATGATTTTGTAGAAAAGTATTTTTCGTTATTCGACCTACATTGTGACTGGTAGATTATGGTAGAAAATATTGACAGTTGGTTGGTGTGGTGTTGCAAGATGGTTTCGATTATATTACCAGCCCTTTTTTTTAATAGCGCAGCTTCGAACATTTTGAAACAAACTAATGCTAAAAGGCGCGCAGGCATTAGGGAGTGTCCACATTGCGTTTTCTGAAGCGCGTTTTTGCTACGCGTTGCGAACGCGCGTTTGTATCGATACAAACGCGCGTTTGTATCGATACAAACGCGCGTTCGCAGCGCGTATCCGCGTTTGTATCGATACAAACGCGCGTTTGTATCGATACAAACGCGCGTTCGCATCGCGTTTGTATCGATACAAACGCGCGTTCGCATTGCGTTTGTATCGATACAAACGCGCGTTCGCATCGCGTTTGTAGTTTACTAGTTTGATTGCTAGTTTGCCTGCTAGTTTGTCTGATGTTTGTCTGCTAGTTTGTCTGCTAGTTTGTATGCTAGTTTGTCCCTTATCAAAAGTGTCCTGAAGCTAACGTGTCCCTTCGTAAAAGTGTCCCGAAGCAAAAGTTTCTCGAAGAAAAAATGTCCCTTAGCAAAGTGTCCCGAAGCAAAAGTGTCCCCAAGCAAAAGTGTCCCGAAGCAAAAGTGTCCCGAAGAAAAAGTGTCCCGAAGCAAAAGTGTCCCGAAGCAAAAGTGTCCCCAAGCAAAAGTGTCCCGAAGCAAAAGTGTCCCCAAGCAAAAGTGTCCCGAAGCAAAAGTGTCCCGAAGCAAAAGTGTCCCTTAGAAAAAGTGTCCCGAAGCAAAAGTGTCCCCAAGCAAAAGTGTCCCGAAGCAAAAGTGTCCCAAAGAAAAAGTGTCCCGAAGCAAAAGTGTCCCGAAGCAAAAGTGTCCCCAAGCAAAAGTGTCCCCAAGCAAAAGTGTCCCGAAGCAAAAGTGTCCCGAAGCAAAAGTGTCCCTTAGCAAAAGTGTCCCGAAGCAAAAGTGTCCCAAAGAAAAAGTGTCCCGAAGCAAAAGTGTCCCGAAGCAAAAGTGTCCCCAAGCAAAAGTGTCCCCAAGCAAAAGTGTCCCGAAGCAAAAGTGTCCCGAAGAAAAAGTGTCCCTTAGCAAAAGTGTCCCGAAGCAAAAGTGTCCCCAAGCAAAAGTGTCCCGAAGCAAAAGTGTCCCGAAGAAAAAGTGTCCCTTAGCAAAAGTGTCCCGAAGCAAAAGTGTCCCGAAGCAAAAGTGTCCCGAAGAAAAAGTGTCCCGAAGCAAAAGTGTCCCGAAGCAAAAGTGTCCCCAAGCAAAAGTGTCCCGAAGCAAAAGTGTCCCGAAGAAAAAGTGTCCCGAAGCAAAAGTGTCCCGAAGCAAAAGTGTCCCCAAGCAAAAGTGTCCCGAAGCAAACGTGTCCCGAAGAAAAAGTGTCCCCAAGCAAAAGTGTCCCGAAGCAAAAGTGTCCCGAAGCATAAGTGTCCCCAAGCAAAAGTGTCCCTTAGCAATTGTCCCGAAGCAAAAGTGTGCCTTAGCAAAATTGTCCCTTAGCAAAAGTGTCCCGAAGCAAAAGTGTCCCGATGCAAAAGTGTCCCCAAGCAAAAGTGTCCCCAAGCAAAAGTGTCCCCAAGCAAAAGTGTCCCGAAGCAAAAGTGTCCCTTAGCTTTGTCCCTTAACAAAAGTGTCCCGAAGCAAAAGTGTCCCGAAGCAAATGTGTCCCGAAGCAAAAGTGTCCCGAAGCAAAAGTGTCCCGAAGCAAAAGTGTCCCGAAGAAAAAGTGTCCCGAAGAAAAAGTGTCCCGAAGCAAAAGTGTCCAGAAGCAAAAAGTGTCCCGAAGCAAAAAGTGTCCCGAAGCAAAAGTGTCCCGAAGAAAAAGTGTCCCGAAGCAAAAGTGTCCCGAAGCAAAAAGTGTCCCGAAGCAAGTGTCCCCAAGCAAAAGTGTCCCTTAGCAATTGTCCCGAAGCAAAAGTAAAAGTGTCCCGAAGAAAGTGTCCCGAAACAAATGAAAAACTTACAGCAAATAAGCAAATTAGCAAACAAACTAGCAGACAAACTAGCAGACAAACTAGCATACAAACTAGCATACAAACTAGCAGACAACCGAGCATACAAAAAAGCAAAGTACAAAAGCAAACCCTGCTTAAACACGTTTGTATCCATAAAAACGCGATGCGAACGCGCGTTTGTATCGATACAAACGCGCGTTCGCACCGCGTTTGTATCGATACAAACGCGCGTTCGAACCGCGTTTGTATCGATACAAACGCGCGTTCGCATCGCGTTTGTATCGATACAAACGCAAACTGGGAGTGTCCACATTGCGTTTTCTGCAGCGCGTTTTTGAGCTGCGCGTTCGCATCGCGTTCGCAACGCGTTTGTATCGATACAAACGCGCTACAAAAAACGCAATGTGGACACTCCCTTACCTACTTGAGTATCTCAGTGTTTATTTTGCACGGGTTTCCTCACGATGTTTTCTTTCACCGTTTAGAGCTCATGTTAATGCGCATATAAATTTTTCGAAACAAAAAATCCATTGATGCACGGCCAGGATTCAAACCCACGACGTTCGGATTGAAAGTCGTGAAATTTAAGGGAAGCTATTGTTAAACGTTTAAAGATAAATTGATTTTTATTAACCTGTCGAATAAAAAAATTGTAGGTAGTTTTTGTGTCAGTTACGTTAGACTGCAGATGATGATGATAATGATATTGATACGTTTCCCACTTTACGCCTCCACGTAATATCTATGAAATTATGGAAAAAAAGTCTTTAAAATTAATCTAAGTAGACCTACTGAGTTTACCTGTATTAGATACTGAAATTAATTATAAAAGACAACGAAAGCTTTCCACCGCAAAATAAACACGGATCTGTGTTTTTTTTTTGGTGGAAGGCTTTCGTGATTTTAGACGTTTAGTTAGAAAAGATAAAAAGTTAAAACAAGATCACAAGGCACAAGCATTTTGTAAGCATTTCCTAAACCAAGTTGGCAGCTATTCGCCGTCTCCATCCATACTTAACGGTATTCTTACCATCTGAGCTTACCATACCATACAGCTCGTGTCAATGCAAATGTCAAATTTAGGTATAGTCGTATTGCTCATTATACGGACTAAAATTAAAGGAAAAAATGTCATTTTTCCTTCAATTTTGATTATTTTTGAAATGTTTTATGTCAAAATTGAAGGAAAAATGACATTTTTTCCTTCAATTTTAGTCCGTAGAATGAGCAATCCGCAATCCGACTATAGGTACATTCTCATCAAACTTTAATAGGTTTGACAATGCATACATACATACATACCTACAAACATAAAATCACGCCTGTTTCCCAAATAGGGGTAGGCATTTGCGTTCATTATACGTAGTATATCTACCTTATCTGTGCGTTCATTGGGGTAGGCAGATTATGTGACGACAACGCATTGATCGTTAAACTAAAAATAATTTATAATAAATCGTTTCAATTTGTGTTTAAGTAGTTAAGGACAAAAATTACCAAAATATTGAAGTTTTATTTGCTGGCAGCACTGTTTAAAACGTAAAAAAAATACGTCCCAATAAACGCAATTATTTTGGCATATCTAGTGTCAAATCAAATGCACATACAAAGTTCTCTAAACTCAAGGAAAGTTGAAATAAAAATTAAAAAAACAACAACCAGAATACTTTGTATTCTTTGATTTTAATGTCCATTTTTTTTATTTGTAAAGGAAATGCACTCAGGATTTGACATTCTTTGTCAACTCAACTGTGACTTTATTATCTGTCTTGTCTGTCTGTCTGTCATTCATATTCTGAGCAGATGATCGCAGTGTTGCCAATTTAGCAACTTTGTCGCTAGAAATAGCGACTTTTGCACAAGTGTTAGCAACTTAAAATCAGTTTTAGCGACAAAATAATTGTACCGTCTAAAACGCATCACACATTCACACGCACGAGTACCTACTACGCTCGGCACGCGTTAGCTAATGAATTTTGGACTTCAACCTAAATTCAAAACCATTTTAGGGCAAATAATGGAAAGGTGGACAGGGAATAACGTCAACTTGAAAAATTCCCTTACCTTCCCTCCACCCACTCTGAATCAGTTTTTAACGACTTTCTAGCAACTTTTCAGATTGAATTTAACGACTTGAATTTATTGGAGTTTGCATGGCAACACTGGATGATCGAAAAACATAGGCGGTCGTGTTCAGTTGAAAATTTCTACCCGTCGAATTATAAAATAGCAAAATAAAATAGTTTCACGCGAGTTTTCTTTCTGTGCTCTCTGTATTGAAGAATGGCGACTCCGGCTGATGTGCGTACGATATTCGAAGCGCGCTTGAAAGAGGCGACATCGAACCCAACGGAACTATTTCACCCTTTGGACCTTGAGAAATCTAAAGACGAAAAATACATAAAACGATTGTTGGTACACTGCGAAAAGGATGCTAAATCCGCTTCAGACATGCTTTGGGACATCCTTACGTGGAGGAAAAGCATAGGCGCGAATGATATAAACGAAAATACAATTCGTATGGACTACGTAAAAGAAGGTATGTTTTTCCCAAGAGGTCGAGACCTCGATGGTTGTCTAATGCTCATTTTGAAGTCCAAAATGCATATCAAAGGCCAGAAAGACTATGAGGACCTTAAAAAAATCGTGATCTACTGGTTCGATAGATTAGAAAGGGAAGAAAACGGAAATAAGATTACGATGTTTTTCGATATGGACGGCGCGGGTCTCAGTAACATGGATATGGAGCTAATTAAGTACCTTATAACACTCTTCAAGCTCTACTACCCAAATTTCCTGAATTACATCGTCATTTTCAACATGCCTTGGGTTTTGAGTGCAGCATTCAAGGTAGTCAAGTCATTACTCCCGGCTAAGGCGATTGAACGGATGAAATTCACTAACAAAGATACTTTAAAAGATGTTGTCGCACCTGAGCAGACTTTGAAATGCTGGGGCGGGAAAGATGACTATGTATTTGAGTTTGTTCCGGAAAACAGAAGTGCATCGGAGCACACACCGAAAAAAGTCACTTTCGCAGAGCAAGGAGACAACCATTCTCCGGGAGAGATGCTCAGATTAAACCCCAACGATGTTATAACATTCAAGTCTGAAAATGATGAAGTCTCCGGACAGTTCACAATAACAAACATGGACGAAAGCGCCATCTCTTTCAAAATACGAACGACTTCCCCTGAAAAGTTCCGAGTCAGACCCAGCTCGGGCACCCTAGCCGCTGGTGCTTCGCAGATCGTCCTCATCGTCGTCCAAGCTGGCTTCCAACTCCGCACCGTTACGAAAGACAGGTTCCTCGTCATGTCCGTACAGATTCCAAAGACAGACTTGACTCCGAAAGAGCTCGCTGACGTCTGGCAGAACTCGACCGGCAGCAAGGTCGACGAGTATCGTCTAAAATGCAACTTCCCCGAGAAAGAGCTTGCCAAAAACGGAACCATCGTGGACAAAATTCAGGAAAAACCTGACAACATCGCCAATGCTCTAAACAACCTACAGAATAACTACGAAATCCTTCACAATCAAGTACACAAGCTTAAGATATTCCAGTTTCTAACTCTTCTCATGACTGGTGTTGCCGTTTTTCTGGGATACCTCATTTATAAGAATACGAGCGAGAACGGTGGTTATTGTGAGCGCATGTAGCCCTTAAACATAGTGGTACTTGAAACCACTATAGACATTGACCTACTGGTGTGTGTTTATCTAACATTTATGCTATTCGTCAATATAGTCATGTATTTTGTGTACTGTGAATTGGACTGTAAGTTTAAGAAACTGCATGTTAAGTAGCTGTATAAACTGTTAAATTTTAATGTTTATATAAAGACTGTGCCCTAGGGTGGGTCACTCTTGTATGGAGAAAAAAAAATATTTTTTTTTCAGTTTCTAATAGTGATAAAAAGGTGCCATATTACGTCAATAATCCACCTGCAAAATATGACACGGATTGAAAATTATCTTCTGCCTCCGAATCGAAGTTAAACTTTTAAAAAATTACAAAAAAAGGTCTTTGGAAAATCATGCTGAAAACTATGAAAATATACTTGTGTATGGTTTATTTTGGAACAAACCACGATACAAGAAGTCATATTTGTATACTTAATTATAAATTACTTAGTTACTTATCTAAAAAATGCAGGTTAGGTCTTCAAAGAATAGCAAAATCCTTCTTTACTGTAAAATGTGCGCATATGTTTGCGTGACTTTAGCTGAACCGATTATAAGTCCTTTTCTCTCAAATTTGGTGTTTAAAGTGTTGGATGCTTCCACCAAAGTCGTAATAGCTCTTTCCACACCTTACAATGACATGGCATGCGAAGCAGAGGCAGTTCGCCTTCGCCCACTTCTACAGCAAAAGTTTGTAAGTTTTCGTCATTTTGCACCTTTGAATCGATGGTTCGGTAGCATTTAGTCACTAATAAATCAGATCAACATAAGAATATGCATTTAAAATTGTTCAGGAACTTGAGAAATCTTAGTTTTGTGCGAGAAATGAAACATTCTTTCAGAATTCGACGAGCGATAAACTTTCTAATGTTTTTTTGTAGATTAGACAACATTGCTAGCAAAAAGTTATCAGGATGAGCAAAATACAGGCTAAATATGACAAAATCTTTTATTCCTTTGAATTCTATTGATTATTATCTTGATGTGGCAATTATCTTTTGCATGTATTGCGGTCTTTCATTGCAGGTAGCGTGGATCTTAATAGTGAACCAAAACTTTTAAATCTTTCGTTGCTAGAATCACCAGATTTATTGAAGGAGCTTCTGTGGATGAATAAATTAAAAAAATGCAACTTGTTTGTGTGAACCAACGAGCATGAGGCATTTTACCTGGTGAAAATCACGAAAAACTCCATTGAAATACAGGCAAGAAGTATTTCTATTGTATTTTGGTGGTAGCATCATGGATGTTCCTTTTATCATTTTTTGAATTGATATTTCATCAATTGTGTTAATTTGTAGGTACATTGAGATCGTCAGGCCTCCTGCCCTCATTCAAATCTATGCTTTTTCAGCTAGAAATGTCGAAAAGAGTTTTCCTGCTATTCTTGAAATCTGTAATGTTTTGGTGAAGTTTTAGGCAAGGACTTTAGTAGGTTTTTAGACTTCAAATTATGTACTTTAAGCATTCGTAACACCCTTTTATCTGAATTTATAATAATAAGTCCTTTTGTCTATTATTTTTAATTCAATCAATAAAAATTATGCAATATCTCAATGCAAGTTGGTTCTTTTTGTAAGTCATTTTCGAATTCCCATTGGCACCTCAATTCTTCATAATGTTTAAGAATACCGTTGTTACTTGGTAGTAAATTATCTTTATTATCGCTATTATCATCAATTAAAGAATGCTTAAAACACTTTTTAGACATTTCCATTGTTAAAAAGTAATCTTCGAACTTCAAACGTACCACGTCACTTTTGCGACAAAAGCTCGAGATTGCAAACTCTCAAAATCTCACTTTTCCTAAGAAAATGGTAAATAATGTTAATTAATAAGTAAATATATAATACTATCTTATGTTTCAAGGCAAAACTGTAACCAAAAACTACCTGCATAGTACTTTTATCAGTTCATGAATTCAACACCAATTTCAAGATTTTTTGAATTTTCAAATTAAATTCGGAGGCAGTTAACATTATTATAAAGCAACCATATTTTGCACGTCTCATTTCAACCACATTTAGCCACTTTTTATCGCTATTAGAAGTTGAAAATCGAAAAAAAAAATTTTTGACCCACACTACTGTGCCCGTGGTTTTAAAACTTAAGAACGTCTTACTTGCATGCGGTTTTTAGGGAGTGAGCACACGACGTTTTCTGCAGCGCGCTTTTAAGCTGCGCGTTCGATACAAACGCGTTACTATTCTACCCGAGACGAGACTATAGTAAAGTATCTCAATTGTATGAAATTCAGTGCAGCGCCTCTAGCGGTAACTTGACTAAACTAAGTTCAGTCCATACAATTTCCCATACTTTACTATAGTCACGGATAAAATAGTAAACTCGTGCATACTGGCGATCGAGGCACAGGAGTGGGGCAGCGCGTTCGCATCGCGTTTGTATCGATACAAACGCGCTGCAAAAAACGCAGTGTGTCCACTCCCTTAGTGATGTTCTATGCATATCAGTGTGGGGTTATTGAATAATTATCTTATATTTATTATTTAAAACCTAGTTTTATTATCATACGGGCAGAGTCTTAAATAGTAATCTTTCTTGACTAATATATTGAGATTAACATTTAATTTTGAATCAAAGTCTATATTCCGTTTTTTATATATATGTACATTGTAAAGAGTTAGATATATTGTTAGACGCCTTGCTTATCTTAAGTCGTTATTTGTTAATAGATACGCGCAAAATTGATATAAATACGGTTTTAATATCGAACTATTGTGGTCAAAATCTGTAACATAGGTACATTATATAAAACCTATGTATAGGTGTGAATGAATTTTCACCCATATTTATGAACCAATATAAGTCGATAGGTTCCTTCTAGGTAAGCGTGCTCTATCCAAGACCACACTATTGCTTTACATCAGGCAGGGTGTGATCAAACGCAAACCTATTTTCGTTAAAAAAAAGTAGTTAGGTAAGGTACCTAGTATCCTGTGAAACACGAAAAGTGCATTTAAGAGTTACTTAGGTATCTAAAATTTGAACATTCCTTTAAAATTTTATGAAAATTCAGGGTTCTATAGAGTTTGAATACATATACCTACATTTAGATTCACTTGTCATATTAGTTCATTAAAGGCCAGTCTTTGGTCTAATACTCGAGTTAGCATGACACCTGCGGGCTAAAAAGGCCGTTATAGCTGAATCACCAGAATCACAATACCTAGTAGTTGAACTATGCCGCCTCTTTTCATAAACTGAGAGGACAAGAACGGAATATATTGTAATTTCTAATGTGATTCTGCTCGGCCTTTTTAGCCCCGCCGATCTATTTTATATGATTCACTTATTTGTTACATAGTTAATTATTGGCCAGTCTGAAGTCTATGGCCTATTATGCGAATCCTTATTGCCCGAATTAGATTCATATTAGAATTAACAGAGTGGTCATTTTGTAAGATTTTATATTGTCAGTTTCATGTCAAAATACTTTCTTAAGCTGTTAGAAATATGTAATGGTGTTTGTTGTGCAATTTAAAGTGCCAATTTTTAATCGATAAATAACTTTTAGGGTCATGAATATTATAGCGGTTTGACATATTAATTAGCTGTCAAATCCCAAAAATAATTCCTCAAGTTATTTGTCGACTTAAAAATTAGGCTTTAATATAACGTAAATTATACAGTAATATTCCTTCACCGTTAAGAACTCTTGTTAATGCGCATTTAAATTTTTCGAAACGAAAAATCCTTTGATGCTCTAAAGTCGGTGAAGGAAAACATCGTGAGGAAACCCTTAGCTTAGTCAGCCCCACACATTGATCATGTCTTTCCTGTGGATATGGCCGGTGAAGCTGAGAGGGATGGTTTAGGAGCTGGGCAAGCCTAGTCCATCTCAAACAATGTCCCAGGCACTACATACAGTTAAGTGTAGGCAAAGATTGCCTCCTGACACTGTTTTAATCATCTAGTAAAGATGTAAAAGGCCTAAGTTTATACAGTAATATTAGTTTTTGATGTTTAGGTGGGGGAAATTTGTACCTAATGTTAAATTATTAATAGTTTTAGTATCTTTGTAGCCTAAATAAGTTATTGTAATATAATCATATTAATTTTCGATTCGTCTTGACTGTTCAACTTGTACCTTTAGGTTAGTTCGCGCACCTACCAGCGGGGCTAAAAAGGCCGCTATAGCGAATCACAATAGGAATTGCAATATATGCCGTCTTGTCACTCTCAGTCTATGAAGAGACGGCATCTAGTGCAATTCCTATTATGATTCCTATTATGCTATAACGGCCTTTTTAGCCCCGCAGTTGGTGCGCGAGCCTAGTGGTACCCAGCTTTATATCTTGTAGAAGTGGATTCTATTCTAAACCAGGACAAGATTTTGGGTGATAAATAAATACGTTTCGGTGTTATTAAATATAGTTTTAGTAAAAAAGACAGAAGATTAAAGTTATTTTGCATAAAGTTTGATTATAAACGAGTTAGTAGGTACTGAAAAAGACAAAATTTTAAGTATTATGGGTCTGCGGGGCTAATAAGGTCGCTATAGCAGAATCATAATTTGAATTGCACTTTATGCCTTTTTCATAGACATGAGAGGGACAAGAACAAAAACAATACGAATCACATTATGATTTTGCTATACCTAACGACCTTTTTAGCCCCGCTGCAGGTATGTACCTAATGGAAAAATTACATTGAGCCAGTCTCAATCTAGGTACCTACCTACCTACTGGGTTTTAGAAATGAGTTGGTTATTTATTGTAATTAATAAACTAATAAACTTAGATTGGTATTTCGTTATCGGGGGAGTCATAGATTTGGTGTGAAATGTTTCATCAATATTTCATATCAGTTAAGATAATAAGGAGTAGGTATCACGTTTAAAATCAGTTTACCAAAGTATAAAATCTTGTAACTTGAAAAATATTTTTTCAACACAAAAATTATTTAAATGATAATAATGCGCAAAGCCTTTTTTTCTTGTAATTTATAGTAAAGTAAGTAGGTACCTACCTAGCCTTTTTATGAAATTGTGTAGGTACCTACTGGTCTACGCACACATCAAAAAATGTTTGCAATCACTTTGAAATATTTTTTGATTCCTAAAAGTATTTTAAAAAACTCTAAGGATAAAATTCATTGTTTAGAAATACAATTAATTATTTTAATGTAGCACTTTTACCAAGTAAACAATTCAATAAGCTTTTAACTTTTATGAACATTTTTAGTCAACCTTATATGAATTGTATCATAGATGATAGATAGACTTATTAAAAAAAATTGTTTTCGAATAGATAGCAAACCTCACGTTATATTATGGTGTATTTTTGTGTATTGGTTTGTTATCGTACCTATTACTTTGGTCAATTGTGTATTTATAGAATGTTATTAAACTTATTAACATTGCACATGTTTTTTTTAAACTGATAAAAATTTGCAAAGAAATCCCTGTCATTCAAAGGGGGCATCTAGGAATTCCAAAATCATTATATTGCAACCTCTGTGGCGCAGTGGAAGGCCCGCCTGTGACACAGGAGGTTGCGGATTCGATCCCCGCCGCGGGACAAATGTTTTTATGATCTGCAAATATTTGTCTCTGGTCTGGGTGTTGTCTATGTAGGTAGGTACCTACCAGTGGCGTAACTATAGGGTGGCAGGGCTGGCCAAATGCCACGGGCCCCCGACCCAAGAGGACCCCGACCCAAGAGGGCCCCGGCCCAAGAGGCCGCGAGCTTGTGAAGATTTTTACTGATAGGGTCCCATCAAAAGATTTTGCCACGGGCCCCAGACGGTATAGTTACGCCACTGGTACCTACCTACTTATTTACAAAAACATTCTATACTATTAAACGAGCAATATGTGTGACCACTGTGTGTGTGTACCTATATTTGCACCAAATTGTGCTTGGACAGGACATACCTCTGACTACTCTCTTAGACATCTTCAAAGGATCTAAAAATGCCTAAATATCTGAAAGAATATTGTCTACCGCACCTTTGGAATACAGTAATTTAGTCATACAGTCAAAATAATCTATATTAATATAATAAAGCGGAAGTTTGTTTGTTTCAATGCGCTAATCTCAGGAACTACCAGTCCGATTTGAAAAATTCTTTCTGCATTTGATAGCTAAACTCTTGAGGAAGGTTATTGGCCACTTTCCATCATCATCATCATCACCATAAATCATCTCTACAGGGGATAACGCCGCGAGGGCGCTGCTAGTGAGTAAATAAAAATATTTGTTATTTTTTAACAATTTATTTCTTACTAAACACCACAGATGATACCACACTTCCTACTTTACCGCCGAATTTAAACTGCGGTGTTGGTATTACGCATTTTAGCTTCATTTTTTCAGAAAATTGTTTTATAAGCTCATCATCTGTCCAATTGCAAGAAGTTATAACGAAAATACCTGAAACAAAAGAGTTAATTTCATTACATTGTACTTCTTTTCATTACATGCTACTACAGAATAATTAGTACTACGTACAGAAGGGTCACTTCGCGAAAAAATTATAGCAATAGCGACTCTTGCTACGACGCAACAAAGTGAATTCTAGCCTAGCGCTATACAAGGAATTTCTATACTACGTACCTGGAACGCTGACTGAGACAGAAAACAAGGTCCGCTTGAAATAAAACTTGGGCGGTGTCTCTTTCTTTTTGCAACTGTGTGAAAGAGACAAAGCACCCAAGAAAGCCTCTCAACAAGACCAACAATCCTTATAACCAAGATTAAATGATAATAGATCGTTGTTCAGTCGCGATAAGGTTCAAAATCCTTTGTACATTAAATGTCAGTCAGCATTCTACTATGTATACAATTTCTTTGGCGCTATATTCACCTAAACATTTCATCTCTTTCTAACGCATAACTCTGTCGCTGTCTGGCACGGAGTGACGCGGAAGGGTTGTCGATTTACGAACTATTCATCATCATCATCATCACCATATACCATCACTACGGGGGCTACGCCGCGAGGGCGCTGCTAGTAAATAAACTTACCATTTGGTTTTAATAAATCAGCAGTCAATTCAATATATTTCTCTCTATGAAGCTTGGCATTTTCTGGGTTTAAACTTATAGCATCGTAAGTACCCTTGTCATGCACGACGTCGAATGAACCGAGTTGCGAAGCACTATCTTGTGTTATATCAAATACCTGAAAAACAGAAAACAAAAATTATTAATAGGTACCGAAAACCCGACCGCGGGCAGGGGGGTCTCACTCCTCAGTTTAGATACGTACGGCCGTGGGTTCCCACTTGCTGATCTGTATTACCTACTTAAGCGATAAGTCGACAACCCTTCCGCGCCAGACAGCGACAGAGTTATGCATAGGAAAGAGAGGCAATGTTTAGGTTATATCTAGCTACTATTAAGCACTTATGCGACCTGCCCATTATCTGACGCCGCGAAAGCAGGTACTCCATGATAGGGGGGGCAAACTTCTTCGGTTTCTGCGTCACAGACGGACCTTCACCCACTGCACCACAGAGGTCGTCTATATAGTCATACTCACTTGATATTTTATGTGTGGAAACTGTTGTTTAGAAACCTTCTCCGCTAATGTAACGGCTTCTTCGCAGTAGTCTATTCCAAGCAGGTTCGTGAAGCCTTCCCGTGCTAGCTCCGTTAGTGTGTAGCCATTGCCACAGCCTGGAAAATCAAATTAGCAAGTAAGTTCATATGACCACCTCTGGTGACAGAGATTTTAGGCCGCCTAAAGGCCTCCATCATGGTCCACTTAAAAGCTGGGACCGACAATTAAAGGGAAAATCAAATGGATATTATTTATCGAACGAGCGAGTGAGGATCTTAGTGGTAACCGCAGTACCCCGAGCTCCTGTTTGTAAGAGCAGTGTTCCAATTATTGAGGTGGGTAGGTACACCATAAATCCAATAAGTATATTTTTTTTTATGCGAAACATGAGCTTGCTTAGTTGAGTATATGCGGTCCTGGAGTAGCTTAACTGAGGTAGGTAATCTTATTTTTCCGAGGCATACCACGATACACCAGTGTGCCTGTGCCGCGGCACACCCTTTGCGAAACATTGATCTTGAAGAAAATTCGTTTTCACGTTATTTTCACACAAGCAACGCTCGATCGCCCAGGAGTATAATAGTTGGAACGTACCAAGGTCAATCACTGCGGCATTTTTATCCACACCACATTCACAAATCCAGCTTATAATTCTATCGGCACTGTCTTCTCCAAACCAAACGTCTCCCGTATCACCGTGTTCCTCAAAATTCGCTATTTCCTTCACGTATGCATCTTTCCAATACGACTGTGTGCCTAATTCAGACGCATCTAGCTCCGTGTCCGACATTTTAGATATAAAATTCACCGAAGAATTGTATCAAATTCAAAATATTTACAAAATGTTACAAAAACATTGCCGGTTTGAGGTTATGTAACTTTTTTTTTTACAGAATGCTAGTGACTGATGGCTGCATGCTGCACCTGCATGCTACCCCAGAGTCCATGAGATTGAGAATAGAAAAACGTAGTGCGTGCACACAATAATCATGTGTGACACTGACATTGATAATTTGCTTCAATGACTGACTGTCAATCAAACAAAAATTTTAAAATGTCAAATGTCTTCTCTGGAGACGTGCTTTATTTACTGTTGATTCTCATAAATTTTGTCTTAAAAGTAGTTTTTAGTGCAGTTTCTTGTATTATTTACACTCTAAAGTTGATAATTTCTCAACTAGTAGATGTAAACATGATAGAAACATCTAAGAAACGGAAACGGACCTCGAATGATAAATCTAACCTAACAGTGGCAGTTCGTGGTGTTATTGATGCAAACTGGCAAAAACTATTATCGAACTCTTTTCTAATGGAAAATAAGACCGAAAAACCTCAGGAAGACAAAAAGGAACAATACGCAGGCACTTTCCGCCGTACCAGAAAGAAAAACAAAGATGAACTTATCACAGCTCAGAATATCGCAACTTTAAATTTAGCACAGGACCAATACACAGATAAAAAAGGGGGTGAAAATAAAAAAAATAAACTTACAAAATTTTTAGCTATGGATTGCGAAATGGTCGGAATTGGTTACAATGGGGATGACCACATGTTAGCTAGGGTTTCAATAGTGAATAAATTTGGAGACTGTGTCTATGATAAGTTTGTAAAAGCGCGGGAAGAAGTCAAAGATTATAGAACAAGTGTTAGTGGTGTTAGAAAAGAGGATTTATTAAACGGAGAAGATTTTGCAACTGTTCAAAAAGAGGTTGCCGAGTTGATCAAAGGCCGTATACTTGTAGGACATTCACTGAAGAATGATTTGAGTGTGCTATTCCTGTCACATGCAAAGCGTAATATAAGAGACACATCTAGATACAAACCATTTAGAAAAGTAAGTTGTATGTCAAAGGAAGCTTTAAACTGTTAAACTTTATTTACATTTGTGATCTGATTTATTGAGAAAACCAATTAGTTTAATACTTAATGTACTTTTTCACCATTTTAAGCTTGTTTTATTGTTTTTTTTTTGTTTACTGAAAAAATCACTTTTCAAGTAATTTTTTTTCTATATTTATTTATTTAGAGACTTTGAGTCTTACATAATTTTTTTTTTATGTATTTCAGACTTCAGATAGAAAGCCAAGGCACTATTCTACTTTGCCAAAGTTTTAATGTTTGTTTCTGAATGTTACTAATGTAAAAAAATCCAATTTCAGATCACTAAAGGCAGTACACCCTCTTTGAAGCGACTGGCCAAAGAGATCCTCGGCATCGACATCCAACATGGAGAACACAGCTCTGTTGAAGACGCCCGAGCTGCCATGCAACTCTACTGCACAGTAGCTAAGAACTGGGAAACCGATATGTCTACCAAACGAGGGCATAGCAAGATACAAGAATAGTGGACTAAATTCTGTTTTTCATCAATATCTACTGCAGTTGTTAAGCCATTGGTATAAATCCTATTGTGCCCCTAGTTGTCATTTAATTTTTTTTTATGTGGCAACAAACTATTAGATTATTCTGCATGTGTCAAGTTATTAGAAAAAACACGTCCATTTAAAGTCATTTGTTTATGGTCCAGTCAGCTAATTTTGAAGCATGGAGGCCTCTTCAAACCTTCCATTCTATATCTAACTCTAAACACAAGCGTCACTCTTTTTGCATTTTCTATGAAAATTCAGAAATGATTCATGGCTTGATAATTCTTGTGGAAATTACTTTGAAAGTACTTAATTCTTTCAAGTATGAAATTTGATTCCTTTTGTAAAACTAGTTTTTAATAATAAGGTGTCTTAAAAGTTGTATTTTTGCTAATACATTTTAATTTGTTTACTATAAAGTGGTGTTTTATTGTAGCTTTCACAACTTTAATAATATATGGAGTATTATGCATTTTTAACTAAAATTATATGTATTACTTTTTTACAGAGAAAAACTAAAAATTCTAAATTATACTTTCATTTTCTTATTGTTAATTCCATTGGATAATCCACACAGCAAAGACGCATAATTTCCTAAAAAAAAGAAATCACTAGCCTGTCAATATTTTTCACACAGTGCGTACACATTACAATAAAAACAACTTTTGATAGGTACGTTCCGTAAACGAAAACATCATGTGGGATTTTACTAAATTTTGCTGATCTTCTATGAAAATAACGTGACAGCCTGGTAGAATGTGCTTTCTAGTTCAAAATTAGGATTAAAAATACAAACCTGCTTTAACCCTTAACCAGGCTATGGATAGAGGGTCTCCCACATTGATTTTAAGATGTTATTACCAGGTTTTGGCAAAGTATCTACCACAAACTGTCAAAAACGACCAAATAAAATATTCCCCAGGGCCACAACAAAAAGTTGTCACTGTCATTGTGAAATGTCACTTTTACGGCCAAATCTTTCAATGGTCGTCCGTGTAACGGTTGTTTTTGTGAAAAGTGCGGAGTATTTTAGTGATTATGGCGAAACGGAGAAAGGTAAGTCGTACGATTTTTTTATATGTTGTAGAATTAGAGTTTTTCTAGTGATATGTGCATAAATTATAAGTAAATATTTGAAAAAAATCATGATATAACAAAATAAAACATGTGGGAAACCATTTACCTTAGCCTGTGAAGCCTAGAATTATTGTGGGAGTTATATGTGCATTGCCCGGTAAATTGAAATCTTTATTTTATACTAACTTTTTGCAGCGGGTTTTCTTTTTTGGTTTGCTTACGGTTATTTTACATTAAAAGTTAAGAAGATATTACTTACCTACGTTTTGCTTTATGGAAAATTAAATATAAATTGTGGGCAGACTTGTCATTGAATATATATATATAGATATAAAAGACAGTCGTCTGGACAAGCAATGGGATTATGTTTTCCCACATATGTTTTTTTAGGTTTTCAGCTAATTTTCTAAATATAATTGATGAAATCACAAACTAAACGTTATTACTCATAGAAATCTATTAAAAAATCACTATTACTATAGGATTTGTCCGAGGCCTGGTAAAGGGTTAAACTTGGTTGAGTAATAATAAAATTGAACTAGGGAACACAAAACTCAACAATCTAATTCATCTAGTGGATTCTAGATTCAGAACGTCTGTTTACATCGCGGGAAATTCAAACACGGAAAATACTGACACAACTGATCATTACATTGCGGGTTTTATTTAGCGTTTCAAACCGAGACTCGGAACGAAGCAGCAATGTAAAGTCTCATTTCTTATTGGACGTTCATGAATGACGTGTACAGCTGTGGAAAATGTAAATAAAAATTGTACACAAGCGAAGAAAAATGTCAAAAGCCGACTTGAGCAAACTTGGGCTACGTGTTTTCCAGCCGTAGCGATGGTGGGAGAACAAGTAAAATGTTGACATCGGCCCGCGCCGTAGCCTGCAGTTGAGACTTTCTAATCACCGCGATCGGTCACATCACACGATAAATTCGCGCTGCGATGTCTTACGAAAAATTATTCGAACTCCTTAGTGCTCACGGCCAAGAGCACCTTATCAAATACTGGCCGGAAATAAGTGATAAAGAGCGGGAACAATTGGCGGGAGAGATCGCGAAACTGGATCTAGCGGAAGTGAATGAAATCTATCGTCGCGCGAACGAAACTACGCAAGTGATTCTGGAAAAATTAGACGATGATTTGAAGCCAATACCGCAGACCCACTACGAGTCAGTCCCCGGGCTGTCCAGTGAGAAAATTGAGGAGTATGAATCGATTGGTTTGAAGGAGATTTCAGAGGGAAAAGTCGGAGTTTTACTACTAGCTGGAGGACAAGCCACTAGACTCGGATTCGGACACCCTAAAGGCATGTACGATGTCGGTCTACCTTCTCATAAAACTCTGTTCCAAATTCAAGCGGAAAGGATTTTGAGGGTGCAAAATATGGCCGCGGAAAAGTATGGGAATGACGGTCACATTACCTGGTATATTATGACTTCGGAGCACACTATGGGACCAACCGCAGACTTCTTCAAAAGCCATTCCTTCTTCGGTCTGAACGAAGAGAACATTATATTCTTCAATCAAGGACGACTGCCTTGTTTTGATTTTGAAGGTAAAATTATATTAGATGAGAAGTACCACTTATCATCTGCTCCGGACGGTAACGGAGGACTTTACAGAGCTTTGAAAACTCAGGGTGTTCTGGATGACATAGCCAAACGAGGCGTTGAACACTTGCATGCTCATTCGGTGGATAATATCCTGATTAAAGTAGCCGATCCAGTCTTCATTGGCTACTGCAAGAGCAAAGATGCCGACTGCGCAGCGAAAGTAGTCCAAAAATCATCTCCAAGCGAAGCTGTCGGAGTCGTTTGCCGAGTGAACGGACATTACAAGGTTGTGGAGTACTCCGAGCTGACCGAAGAAGCATCTGAACGCAGAAATCCCGATGGAAAACTCACATTCTCCGCTGGCAACATCTGCAACCACTACTTCTCCTCCGCATTCCTCACCAAAATCTGTAACTTCGAATCGAAGTTGAAACTCCACGTCGCTAAAAAGAAGATCCCTTACATAGACTCAGAAGGGACCCGTCAGAAGCCAAGCGAACCCAACGGAATCAAAATGGAGAAGTTTATATTCGATGTCTTTGAATTCGCAGAACACTTCATCTGTTTGGAGGTAGCGAGAGACGTGGAATTCTCTGCTTTAAAGAACGCTGATAGTGCGAAGAAAGACTGCCCGTCGACCGCTAAAGAGGACCTGTTAAGACTACATAGAAAGTATATCCGGGAAGCCGGAGGCATTGTCAATGATGCTATCGACGTAGAGATATCACCTCTATTGTCTTATGGAGGGGAGAATTTGAGCGAGCTGGTGAAAGATGAGGTATTCGCTATCACACCATTCCATCTGAAGAGCATGCAAGAATCGGCAACCAACGGAGTAAATGGGAAACATTGAATTTTATTGAATGGTATGCAAAAAAAACATGGAAGAATCCAACTAAGAAATGATGGAAAACTGAGCTGCGCTGGTACGGGCTTTCTAACTGAGCTGCGAGTACTCCAAAATAGTGTTTAATACTGGCAAAATTAACATTGTAAGAAACCATCTTCAATATTGTAAGCTGAGAAATTGGCTGCACTCTCGAGGAATTTCTGTTCATCACTTCGAAGACTCTCTGTAGATCCTCACCAATTTATGAGATATTGGAAGCACCTTTCAAAACAAAAAAAGAATCATCACAATCAGTCCACAGATATCGGTGAACATAAAAAAAACAAATACAATTGAACAGGAACCTCTTTCTTTTTGAAGTCTGTTAAAAACGCATCTCTTGAAGGAATGCTTCGTTGTTACATCATTAGTAGGTACTAATGGGCATTGGACAGTGCCATTAATGCACAGAATACTTCTGGTACCTACTTAACTACAGCCAATTTAATAGATCACATTTGACATTCAGTCCTAACAAAATAAGTCATAAAATTGCCTTTTCTGTCATTAGGTATTTCAATAAAAAATTATTTTTACTGAAAAATAAATCAAATAATACTGTGTGCCCTCTTTTACAAGGTTACATTGTTGAATTTCGATGAAGTGTCAAATGTGATCTACTTTAGTGAAATTAATCTTCCATGTTTTAATTGCGTTAACTTTGAATGTGAATTGTCTTTGAAGTTGATTTTGTAAAGACTGAAAGTAGAAATTGCAATAATGAGTGAAGAGGAGTTTAAATGAGATTTTTATTAGTAATAAACAATGATGTTTTCAAAAGGGGAAGATAGGTGACGCACTAACATCGCATGTAAAAACTTGGTAAGCTTATGCTTACCAAAGCAGTCGTGCGCATGACTGCTTTAGTTGTCTCTCTATCCTTGTCTATTAGCAACTTCAAGGTGCGCTTGAGACGATGTTCCGCGCGACACTGAGAGCAGGTTTGTCCTCAGGACTCAGTTGAGTTGGACCAGGCATTTTGGTGAGTCACCTATCTTGGTAAAAGAAAAGTTATTCAAAAGCAAGGTAGCTTAGTCAAAAATACCTACATCTTAAATTGTTTGATTTATAGATTTTATTATGCTTATTTTTTTTTCCAGGCGATATTATGGTATTAAATATACTAGTCCTAAATCTATTGGTGTTTTTAAATACTAGGTACCATGTAAGTCCACGTACCTAGGTACCTACCTACTCCTATTCCCACAAAGTAAAATTAATATTTAAGTACCTACCCGTACCTACGTACGTACCTACCTGCACTCTCGCTCTCGAGGTGCATTTCTCATCATACCATACCGAAGATCTTCGTTCCTCGCCAAATTTTGGCGTGACTACATAGAGAATTTACTCTTTCAAACAAAAAAAGAATTATCAAAATCGGTCTAGGTATATTGGACGGAGATATCGGTAAACATAGGAGTAGGTAGGTATTTAAAAAACAAACTTACACACAGAACATAGAATCTCCTCCTTTTTTGAAGTCGGTGAGCTAATCGATTTTACCTACCTACATATTAGGTAGGTACCTACCTAATCAGAAAGTGGCTGTTTACGGCACATAATGGTTCTTAACTAGCAATTTGTCTATTACTTATCTACTTTCTTCAGATAAGATAGTTTATTTAAAATTCCATTCTATAAAGATTAATGAACTTGACTGTTTGTAAAAGAAAGCTAAGCCGCGGGTTTCCTCACGATGTTTATCTTCACTGTTTTATAAATTCAAAACGAAAAATCCATTGATGCCCGGCCTTCGAACCCGCGAACTTCGGATCGAAAGTCGCGGTACTAACCAACTAGGCGAACACGGCTCTTACCCGACAATGGCGAAGCGAAGAGGAATGGTTAGATATGATTTAATTTCATGTTTGGAATGTGAAGAGTACGACGAGCACCTAATATTGGGTCATCAATCGTGTTGTAACATTCGTTTTCGTAACATTGTGACCACACGGTAAACCGGTGATACCGGTTTTCACAGATTTTTAAATTTACCTACCTAATAATACAGGATGTTTGTATTTTGGCGTAAGATGCGCCGCGTGTGTTCGCGCACATTTGACTTGCCCTCCGAAGCACGGAAGCGCTCGACTTGCAGTCACCCATCCAAATTGTGAGACCGCTAGTTCCGTGCTTCGAGTTGCTATGCTATGTCGAAGGCCTTCAGGCAGTCATAGAACTCTCACCACTACAGTCAACCATTTGATAGGGTAGGTTAGGTACCTACCTACCTAGTATGTAGGTACCTACTACCCTACATCAGTGACTGAAACTTCCGATGGTGTGAGCTCGCAATTTTGTCTTCTTTGTTCTAAAATGGGCTTCTAAATGCCTTGAAAGAATATTCCATGTTTATTATATCGCACACCCAGATCAACACTACACTAAGTCAAAATAGCACTTTTTTCAGAATCGACGAAAAGCCCTTTTCTCCTCTTGTAGGTATCAAAGTTATTGCTAAGGTCTTGATTTAATAATTCAATCAATAATTAATAAGGTACCTACCTATATAATAGGTACGTAGGTAGGTACTTATAACTTTACGACACACTTCTTGCAAAGGAATGAAATACCTACCTATGTCTAGATTCATCCAACCATCCAATCCAACGCTAAAATGTCAGATCTTCTTGATAGGTAGGTACCTACCTACTTTGTAGAATACTTGCAGATAGGCGACTAGCGAAAAGTGAAAGGATTTTTAAGGTCAACTTACATAACACCTAGGTACTGACATTTTGTTGCAACTAACAATAGATTTTTGGTAAATAGGATGTATTTAGTAGGTAGGTAGGTAGGTACCTACTGATTGGTCTAGCTTAGATTCTAAGCTAGACTCTAGCTCTGTGCTAGAGGCTAAATTTGTGTCTCGCGGTAATGTAGGTACATACCTACCTATGCCTAAATAGCTCAATAATTTTCAAAATATGTAGGTACCTACCTACTACTTAGGTACTTAGCAATTTTGTTTTGTTTAAATAGGTAGGAGTACCTACCTCAATCTCAGTTGCAGGTAGGTAGGTAGGTAGGTACCTACTTATTTTTTATACTTACCTACCTATTAGGTAGGTACCTAGGTACTTAATTCAACTTTTTTTACTGTAAAACTCAAAGGCCCAAAATAAATAAAGAAAATAATAATAATAGTAGGTAGGTACTTATGTAATTCAACTTTATGACAACAAAACTTAAATAGTACCTAAACAAAAATAGTCTGAAAAATAACTAGACAAAAATTTTATCAAAAAATGATCATAGTTTCTAAACGTCATTAGTCGCTCCAATCCTATAATAAAATACGTGAAACGAAACGTTCCCCGCCCGGCCCCCGCCCCTCAGTCAACCGGCAGCAGCTACAATGCACGGGACACTCGTGTCGTGTTGAATTTCTTAAAACAGAGTGATTTTATACTGTTTGATTTCCAACTGGTGAGTAATTGTGTCATTTCAATCGTTATTTATATTTTTACCTAATCTTAAATTTTAAGTCGTGATTGTTTCTGAAATCATAATAAGATAAAACTAAGTCACCTTTTGAGTAACAATTCAATGACCATCCATAGCAATGTTTTCTGTGAATACTTACATTACAGACCAACATCATAATTATATTGGCAACGTCATTGTCAGCAAAATGAAGACGATGACGGATGACGTTGTGAACAATGACGATGTAGGAATAAGATGACAATGATTACTGATGATCTTTCGTCCGAGCTGGTGATGAGAACAATGATTTAGAATTTTAGAGGCTGGGCTGTGTTTGTTGTAGTTTACCAATATTTAAGGTTATCAAGCAATTTTTTTCTTTATTTTGGCTTCGCACGGCTTGTGCGTTCAGCCAGTGTAAAGTAATTAACCTATTTCTTATCTCAAACTGTAATCAACAAGCAAATTAATGTAGGTAAGTATCTAAGACTTAGATTAATACTTAGTATTACCTACCTGGATTAAAAAATAACGTTTTTTTTAACCGACTTCCAAAAAGGAGGAGGTTCTCAAGTCGACTGTATTTTTTTTTTTTTTTTTTTTTTTTTTTTTTTTGTATGTGTGTTACGCGATTTTTCCGTCAATTGTGGACCGATTTTGAAAATTCTTTTTTTGTTACAAAGGGTATACTCCCGAGGTGGTCCCATCGTCACCAAATCAGGATCTGATGAAGGGATCCCATGGAAATCGAGGGAAACCCTCAAATTTTATGGTTTTTATTGTGTTTGTAGAACTATCGGGCTGAAATTTTGCACACTTATAGATTCTTGGTGACAATGAAATATTATGGTATCAACAAGCTGTTCTGATGATGGAGTCAAGAGCTGTTCAACAGAACTCCTCAGTAAATAGGCCGATTGAGTTGAAACTCGGCATATTTGTCAAGTTCCGACCACAATGTAATAATATGGTGACAGCGAGCTGATCTGATGATGGAGTCAAGAGCTGCTCATCAGAACTCCTCAATAAATTGGCCGATTGAGTTGAAACTCGAAACTCAGCATATCTGTGAAGTTCCGACTACAATGTAATAATATGGTAATAATATGGTCACAGCGAGCTGATCTGACGATGGAGTCAGGACCTGTTCCATGGAACTTTTTAGTGACATGGGTATCAAATGAAAGGGCTTGATGAGCGAAACACAATAAGTAAGGTGACGTCATTCTAAATAAAAAAATTAAACACTAAAAATGGAAAAATAAAAAATTTTCAAAAAAAAATACTCAACCGACTTCAAAACATCTTGCACTGAAAAGCAAAAAATAAGAATATAAACAGATTTGTTTCATTACTAATTAAATTATTTATGTTATAATGTTGAAGTTGGTGTACCTAAATAAAATAATGAATAAGAATATTAAATTTTATGCACACCGATTTCAACATTATAAAATAAATAATGTAATTAGTAATGAAACAAATCTGTTTATATTCTTATTTTTTGCTTTTCAGTGCAAGATGTTTTGAAGTCGGTTGAGTATTTTTTTTTGAAAATTTTTTTTTAAATAAATGGTCATCGAGTCGTGCGTGGTGCCCTAGCAGTCCGTTCAGAGTTTTTTTACCTCTCCGTTATGTTGGCCAACCTGAGCGTAAGAACAAATTTTCCAAGGGCCTAATATTCAAATTAAATAAAATTGTTGCAGGTACCTACTACAATAAAAACTACATAGTGCTGGTGGTATTGTTTGTTATATTCCAAAATGCCTCGGAAAAAACAAACTATAGAAGAAAGACGAGCCCTACAGAGACTATGCAAACGTAGGCGGTATGAAAAAATTAAAAATGACCCAGAATTACTAGCTCTTGCACAAGAACAAAGAAGAATCAGGTATTTGAAAGATAAAGCAACAAGGAAAGTAAAAAGCATTTCGGAAAAACCTCTGCGCATTCAAAGAGAACAAAGAAAGAAGTGGAAAGAAAATTCGAAAAGGTTCAGTTTGAATTCATTCTTTTATTAAGTTTTATTTAGTTGGCAACAAACTACATAATAAGCTACAATGTAATGCCTCCTCTCCACTATCGGCTATGATCGTTACGCGTATGATCGTCAGTAATCGGCAAGGTAATCGTCAGGATCATCGTAAAACCATCCACACGATCGATCGCGACGATAATTTTATTTCACTAAACAATCATTTTGTCCATTTATGTAAACGAAAGTTGTGAAAAAATGGAAGAAGAGAAGATAGTGGTAATAATATTCATGCTATAAAATAGTCATAAAAACAAAACGTGACGATTATAATATTTTTAGACAATAATACGCGTAACGATCATCGCCGATAGTATAGAAGAGGCATAAGATTTCATACCAACTATAGGTATTTTCTATTTTAGGTATCGACAGAACAAAAAACAAGCAAAACCGCCAAAACTTGAAGTCGTTTCTAGTAATGAAGGTGAAAGCAGTCAAAGAGAAAAAAGAAAGAAGTGGAGAGAATATTCGAAAAGGTTCAGTTTCGTTTTATTTTTTAATTAATTTTACTTAGTTGGCAACAAATTACGAATGCTACAATGTAATGCCTCCTCTCCACTATTGGCCATGATCGTTACGCGTATGATCGTCTGCAATGATCATTTATTGAGCGGCAAAAAATCGCGTGCCCACTGATCTTAAGTTAACACGATGATCGTGACGATTACCTACAGACGATCATACGCGTAACGATCATCGCCGATAGTTAGTATAGAGGAGGCGTAAGATTTCATGCAACTATTTTTGAATTTTAGGCATCGACAAAACAAAAAACAAGCAAAACATCCATATTTTGAAGACGTTGCCGTTTTCATTGATGAATGTGATAGCAATTCTACACATGAACTTGAAGATCCTTTGCAAGTTTTGCAACAAAATAATTACGATGCTGCGGCGGCTATAAGAAAAATACGTTACGAAGAATTCAAAAAAAGAAAAAAACTCCGCAACATCATCGCAGCTTACAAGGAAAGGGATAGAGCTCGTTTCACAAAAATTCAAAGACTAAAAAAGATAATCAACGAACTGAAGACACAAATGGAGCCAAAAGATGACATGCCAGTTCCAGAAAATAACTGTTCCGAAATCAGCCAACAATCAGAAAACAGTCCCATTGTAAAAATTGAAAAATTTGAAATATTTGAAATAATAATATGATCGCGACTGTATTAGTTCAAGGCGCTGCTATCACAGCGCGGTAGACAATTACCTATCTGTCTCAGATTCCGCCTGAACCGAGCGTGCAAGCGAGAGCGCGGAACAAGTGATGTGACAGGACCTTGCCACAGAACAGATAATAAAACCATGGACCAAATAAGACTTCGGGGGGGGGGGTAGGTATTATAGTTCAAAGGTCAAAAAGTCAAGGTGTTAATAAAATGTCCAGCTCAAAAAGCCTGCCCATAGGTAGGTACCTAGATGTAAATGAAATGATGATGTATAGGTACCTATAGGTACTTGGTCCATGCTTTGCCCTGGTTGTAACCAAAGATTAATAAACCACTTGAACCCCGAGGCAGGTAAGTTCATTCAACTGCATGGAAAACCAAACCACCTCACCACCTCACCTTATTCTAAGCACGTTTCTGACTGGACAAAGACTGAACAAAAAGTATAGATAGAGAAGGTACCCCTATAGGTGCCTATAGGTAGTATCTTTATACCTAGTAGAACTTTTTCTTTGCCATGTTGAGTTTGTTTGTACAAGTATTTTACCAATTTTGGTAGAATAGAAAACCGGTTAAAATAAAAATAAACTAAAGAGATTGTCAATTGACCTTGACATTTGCGGAAGCTATTGTGACATTTCAAAACGCGCGAAAGTGTTTGGTGTTTGTCGCTCGAAGGACAAACGTTGTATCTGCATAATTTAATTATTCATTAATTTGGAAACGGGATTTAAAATCTAAATATTTATTTGGATTTAATACCTATAAGATTTTGTGTTAGAATAAAGTTTTCGATTTAAATCCCGTAACATTGTTTATTATTAGGTAAGTATATATTTTTGAGAGTCCTTTTTGCCATTGTAGGATTGCACCTCGACCATCGATTGAAGGATTCGAAGGTCATGGGCTCATGGGTTCGAATCTCGGCCGTGCATTTCGTGTCGTGCGTCAACGGATGTTTCGTTTCGAAAAATTTATACAGGTATGCGCATTATCACTGATATAAACGGTGAAGGAAACCCGTGGCCGTCAGCCATACACGTACTACGTAGGTACTACTACCCGTACCTATAGGTAAATATTTGTTGAGCTATGAAAACCCAAAATTAAATAAATAAGTTAGGTACATACATAAAACAAAATTATTTGGCTATAATATTTTTGCAGCAATGTTATTGTAGTTTTAATCAAAACTGTAGGTAATCGGACGGTTTCAGTGATATCAGCTTATCTTTACTTCCTTATTTTTTTTCATTATTATGTGAATATTTTTAAAACCATAATTATGTACCTACCTAGATTATTATTTTATTGTACGTTAGGTACGTACCTAGAAGTATTACAGGTATTATTCACAGTAAAAAAAAATATTCTGTTAATTACGAGTAGAATTGTTTTCATTTCATTGTAAATGACTTGACCTATAAATTTATTGTTATAATTTGCCCTATGTAATCTTAAAAATGTTTTATGAAATAAATTATCTTAAATTTCACAGTTTCAAAATGTAAATAAAGTAGGTATAAGTAATTACATATAGAAACAAAGACGCAGGTACTTAGCCCCTAAACGTTTTCAAAATGTTCTTATATTATTATATTTATTAAACATGTGGCTAACGTTTATTGAATTATTTCATCTGGTCGTGCTCGTGACTCGCCTCTGTAGGTAGGTATACCTACCTTCTCCTAGGTATTATAGCCTAAAAGCCGGGACCGAGGAAACGCTAAGCTGCCACACATGGGCTACAAGGTCAGCAATCCAAATTTTGACCTCTCAGAACGTATCCTCCCTAGGGAAATATTTATTATATTTACAGTTAGGTACAGTCTACAGACAGTTTTACAATAATTGATTCATATTCTGTTCGACAAAGAATGCGTAGAATGTCAGCGCATTCAACTTGATCAGAGGTCAGTTACTTTCAGTTTTGGAGGCCGTACCACCCTTTCCTTGTTGCTGCTGAGGCAATTATTGCTAGTCACCACCTCTGACTTCGTCTGCTGCGTATATTACTACCACAGAAGTCTAATTCTGTGATTACTACTTATACTTACATGTCATTATGTAGGTACTAGGAGACAATGTCTAACTAAACATGTTGTAGTGTAGGTAGAAATATTATATTGTTCCTAGGTTAAATTTAAAATGTTTCTTTTTATAAATTAAATTAGGTAGGTGGGTACATAAAATAAAAGCAGAGCAAAATCCAAAATAAAAATAAGTTCGAATTGCACTCTTGACTTTTACTCATCTCCACATAAAGAAGTTCCAACACTCCAACTCATAGCTGACCTGATAAACGTGGTCCTGTTAGTTACCCATAAAACCTTATACTGCATTATACGTATAGGTATACTTAGAGTTTTCAACTATTAAACGAGAAATACCTATTTGTATTCCCGTTCTCAAAAACGGTTCTAACGATTTCGATGAAATTTGCAATACATGGTAGGTACCTAAAGCACAGAATACTAGTACTACGTAGCTAAATGCGTTTACGGGGCGGGGGCGAGAAATCGATCTTCTTAGGTCTCATATCTGGGAAAATTTGTTTTCTCGGTATTTTCACCTGAGCAGTCTCGGTCGCCCAGGTACTTAATTCGCAAACTTTCTTATGAGAATAAACTCTTTAAACCGAACTTTCAGTCCCTAATAGTAGTAAGTATAGGTATTACTGATATCTGGCAGTTTTATATATTGGCCTTTATTCAAGTTAAACCTGTTTTATTTCACATAATCATAATCAATGAATAATCTTATTTGCAATCTAATAGATAGGTAGGTACATAAATCAGTTATCGGACGGAATCACAATACTCATAATAATCTATAAAATAATGGTTTTGGAGAATGCATAAAAGATGAAAGGCAAATATTCGGTTTTGTTATTATAAAGGCACAGTAAAACCAGAAAAGAATGCGTTTCGGAAAATATCGGAAACAATCGCTTAAAATTATAAAAACGATTGACGAAAAGTCATTTGGAAATGAAAATAACTCATAATTTCAACTTTATCGCAAACAAATAGATATCAATGTAATTTTTAAGAAAAGCAAATTCGTTGCAAGCTGTGCGAGCTGTGCTGCTAACGACATGCATGCTGCATGTCGCATTCTGTTATGTGGAATCATACACTGCTGTCGGAAATTTACGGAAAACACGAAAATAACCGATGTCGATTATAAAGCTTGAAGTACCTACTGTAGTTAATTTCTTTCCATTCCATTTCATTCTATCTGTTTACCTTAGGTAGATGTTTATCGCATGATAAGAAAAAGAATGCAGTCTGTGTAAACTTCAGTAGGTACTTATTTAAATGGGTGCTATTCAACGAACGTTTTTTTTTCTAAGTACATGACATCTTGTGGACGTGTTGGTTGACTGGGGTGTGTGTGCCTCTCGATCCATTGGTCTTGGGTTCAATTCCAAGCCTAGCATTATCAGTTTATATAAAAAATCGCACGTTGAAAATAAAACTCTTCTAACCGCGGTACTTTAGTTAATTATTAAAAACTAAATATTTTTTATTGAATCAATGTGGTAGGTGCAATGTACCACAATATACATACATACAATCAATATGCTTAACATCGATCAACATCACTTCAAAGTAAGTAGGTAGGTAAGTATATACCTACTTATTAGATAATAATTTATTGTTATCAGTAAATTAATCGTTGCCATTTTAAGTGCAGTGCGTATAATAAAATAATGATAAAAACACTTGAAATGTTGCTCAACTTTTAACAAAGTAGGTAGGTCCCTATGTTAGAATAAATACTGATAAAGTGATGATAAATTATTTATGGACCTGATACTTAGTACGTAATTATAATTATAACAGAATTTCCAAAATAATTGTGTAGGTATTGACAGAAGGTACCTACCTACCTATTGTTCAAATATTAGTGTAGAGACCTACTACCTAGGTCCTAGCTAGACAGTCGTTTTTTGTATGTTTACTATTTCTGGTAAGTCAAGGTTGAAATTGAAAGTGGTCGGTTTGGGTGTTTCAAACGATATAACCTAAGCCTAAAGTTTGCTTCGCAGGTAGGTACTTACTGATACTGATGCAAATTGGTTTGCATACCATTTCAAATCAAGTTGTTATTAGAGGTTTATTAGAGTAGGTAGGTAGGTACCCAAACTAGAATTTATCTATTATTAGAATGCTAGGTTGCAGCGATATGTCTATCTACACATACAATACTTACAATTAAGTACTAATTAAATTATTATTAATGTGCAAAAGGTGTAAGGACGTAGGTACCTACATCTGAATTTGCTTGACAACACTGTTGCGGGTCGGACTTGGCACACGTAAAGGGAGGCTTATTTACGGATGTTGTACGGACGTGTGTAACATTGTCATTTTAAATCTGAAAACACCTTTAGTTTATAAATTCCTTGGAAAACACAAATAACGGAATTTACAGTTGTCCACTTTTGCTCATGTAAGGCAGACATGTCACAAAAAAATAATTTACAGACAAGTGCTGACATCTAGTTTTAAAATTATGTACTTTTTTGTCGAAACATCCGTCGCCATCATCGTTACCGTAAATCATACCATTTATTTTATTATGTGCATCATTTTTTAATTAAAAAAAATAATTATGTTTTTTAACTATAATGACAAAATAAAAGTATCGTTCTAAAAATAGCTCAAAAGCGTTCAATAAACTCAACAAGACATGCGCCATCTGTTGTTCCCCGGACGATTTAGGATGACAATTACTTCCATACAAAAATCCAAAGTACTAGTGCTCTTTAATTTGGTCGCGTTGGTTTCTATATAACGTTCTCTCTTTCTTACTACAGCATATTGAATTATGTCCTCTCTTTCAGGATAGGTTTCGAAAACCTAAATGGCGAACAATCCGTGACGTTTTCCTACAGTTTACAAAAATGTTATTTTCTAATCGTTTTGCTGAATTTTGATGCGTTTTATCGATAATTATAACAATTTGGTGTAAATATGATTATTTTAGCGTCGTAAGAAGTGAAGTGCGAAGTGTTTTGAGCGTCGAAAAAGCTAAGGGACAACACCTTCTCAGCTGTACCAAATTATTTTAAAATATTACAAAAATCTCTGTTTTTAACTCGAAACTTCAATAGAATCATGCTAAATTGACTATACGTTACCCTAAAAACCTTTTTCCCGTGGTTTCTAAGTGATTTCTTGAGTGAAAAGTAATTTTTTCACTTAAGTTTTGTGATATTCAAAAATGTAGTTCCTCCTGAATTTAGAAAAAATATAGAAGAAAATAAATTTAGATTCAGTGTAAAATAAAGACTATAATAACTGAAATGTTATGGCACCCTGGAAACCAAAGAATTAAAAATTGAAGTGAAGTGATGAAAATATTGAAAATGTTTAGATAAATGAATTTTCTTGTTATATTATTGAGAGTGTTTAAGAAGAAAATGGTAACAATGAACTCATCTGAGAAGGCACAGAGGGCATGTCAACAAGGCCCTTCTAGGTAAGTACTTATAAAGCTGCTTAAAATACATGTTTGGCGAGCTGAGGTCAACACGAGCCAAGGTAAATTGATGCTACTATTCTATATGCCGGCTATACTCTAGCCAAAACCAATGTACAATATTTACTAATATTGCACTGACGGATCAATCAGCTGATAGCAGGAATAGACCTATCACAGAAAACTGAGATTTATTAAGATTGGCCATATTGAATCAGTGCCAATCAATCTCAGTGTTCTGTGATAGGTCCATTCTTGCTATCAGCTGATTGATCTGTCTGCTTGCGTGGCGCGTCCCTAGCTCAAAGTCAGCCCCTCGCCAGCTCAAATTCGGTCGCGCGGTGAGGAAGCCCCGATTGTTGGGGGGAGGGGAGGGGCAGTGGCCATTCTATACGTAGTATTATTATCTATTCTATGATTAAAATGGGAAAACTAGTTTATCTTTGTATTTTGGAATCCTTGGATCCCCATAACAAAGATGCTACACCCATACCAGCAGCAAATGGGGTTGAATCCATTGAAGATGTCTAAAGGGGTCTTCATTTTCTTTTCAGGGAGAACTCGAAATGTGTGAAAGATGAGAAGGAGAAGGAGAAAGACAAAGAGAAGAAGGAGAGTCTCCCTTCCAATGTGCAGACCATCATGTCTACCATACCTTCGCCGGAGGAGTCGCCTAACTACCTGATCTATAAACGGGTAAGTGTCTCTAAGCCATGGCCTAGTATAGATTATGGACTGCTGGACACATTCCTTCTCACTCACACAAAACAAAGAGGGAAACATACAAAATTCTTGTGAAAAAAAGAGAGCATAATATCTTTTGACCCTCTTTGCATGCCGGCTCTTTGTATATAGAGAACTTATAAGTAGTTCTGTACTAATATGGACTAAACCCTTACTTAATTACTTATGAAAGATGTTTAAAGTTGAACCACTTCCTGTCTCTGTTTGTCACTATCCACAAATAAAGACAGGACGTTGTTCAACCAGTGTTTAATTTTAAACATCTTTCATAAGTAAGGCCCCTTATGTGTAGGTACTATGAAACAATGGATTTGCTTCATTTTTTGGCCCTTTCGGCGCGGCGGCACGCTATCTGGTAGTCCATAGCAATACTAGGTCCATGGTCTAAGCACACTATGCGAAAAATACGCGACCGTCGTGTTTTGTTGTACTTCAAAAACTATACACCCTACTTCACCCTAGAATAAAAATAAAAAGCATTTTGGAATGTACAAATTAGGTCCTTTCATATGACACCCTACTCAATATATTTGTGAAACTTTTATTTTTTTAACACCCTTGGGAACCCCATAACTTTACAACCCCTTCATCTATTACGCTCATACGAGACCAAAAGTGAAACATACAAACATACAAAGCAAAATCGCCTAACTTGCCACTAAGATCTTCGCTCGCTCGATCGATCATCTAGTAAAGATGTAAAGGCCTAAGTTTGATGTTTTCAGATGGAGAATTTGATAGAGAAGATGCAGGATGAAAATACTGGTGTGCCTGTTCGCACAGTAAAGAGCTTTATGTCAAAAATACCATCGGTAAGTAATAAGTATAAACAAGTGTATGAGGCGAGTGTGAAGGGGAAGACCTAGGCGAACATACCTGGATCAAATTGGTGATATATTGGGAGAAGAACAAACATCGTGAGGAAACTCGCGGCTTAGTCAGCCCCACACGTATTGAGCATGTCTTTCCTGTGGATATGGCCGGTTAAGCTGAGAGGATGGTGTAGGTGCTACGAGCCTACTCCATCTCAACACTGTCCCAGGAACTACAGTGTCCCGATAAGTGTAGGCAAAGATTGCCTCCTGACACTGTATAAATCATCCAGTAAAGATTTAAAGGCCTAAGTTTTATAGGTCTTAATAAATTCTAAATATTTGTCTGCAGGTGTTCACTGGCTCAGACCTGGTCGCGTGGCTCAATCGCCATCTCCCGCTAGAAGAGCATTGGGAGGCGGCTCACCTGGCTCATTTGTTGGCGGCTCACGGCTATCTATTCCCCATTGATGATCACGCGTTAACTGTGAAGAACGACAATACTTACTACAGGTGGGTTGATTATGGTTCATGTGGCTCACGGTAACGATAATACTTAAGGTGAGTCGCTTGTTTTTATAGTTACGAGATGGTTCATATGGCTTTTCTATTGACGACTCGTCTGGCTCATTTGTTGGCGGCTCACGGTTATCTATGTTCCCTATTGACGTTATATTATGCGTTAACTGTGAAAACTATAATACTTACTACCATGAGGGATGATTCATCTGGCTTATCTAAATAAATAATTATTTTTACAGATTCCAAACGCCATATTTCTGGCCGTCCAACCAATGGGAACCAGAAAATACAGACTATGGTATGTTATTACAAATCTATATTACTAGCAGCGCCCTCGCGGCGTTGCCCTCTCAGTGATGGTATATGGTGATGATGATGAAAAGCCTATAACCTTCCTCAAGAGTTTAGCTATCAAATGCAGAAAGAATTTTTCAAAACCGACTCGTAGTTCCTGACATTAGCATGTTCAAACAAACAAACAAATGTAGCCTAACTTTTTTGAAAAATATAATATAAAAAATGATTAATTTCCAATTGTTCAATTCGATAGTCGTGTGAGGCACAAAATCTGTGAATTTTTTTAGCTATAACTTTTTATCTACCTTAATTTGCTTAGGCTGCATTCGACTAAACTGTCATCTTACTCCCAGAATAGTTATTCCGATAGCCGACAGAATTTGAAATACAATTGTTCAGAAAACGCAACTGAACATTATGGTGCATTCAAATTATCCTGGTTATAAGGTGTCAGTCAACTTTACAATGTCAAAATATTCAAACCAACAGCAGTTTAATCTGTGGTTATCTCCAGATAAAACTTAATCCAGTTTGGTAAAATCCAGCCTTAACTGTCATCTTACTCCCAGAGTAGTTATTCCGTTAGCCGACAGAATTTGAAATCAGAAAGCGCAACCGAACATTATTAGGTGCATTCAAATTATCCTGGTTATAAGTTGTCAGTCAACTTTACAATGTCAAAATATTCAAACAAACAGCAGTTTAATCTGTGGTTTAATCTCCAGATAAAATTTAATCTAGTTTGGTAAAATCCAGCCTTAATTTAATTGACTGTTATCAATATATAATTTTTTTTGTTTTTTGTTTACCTACCTACTTTCATAAGTTTGTTGGTTGTATGAACTAAATAAATAGATAAAAACTTATAGTCGGATTGCTCATTATACGGACTAAAATTGAAGGAAAAAATGACATGTTTCATATATTTTTAGTCCGTATAATGAGCAATACGATTATAATCCAGTTTGGTAAAATCCAGCCTTAATTTAATTACTTGTTATCATTTCCAGCTGTATATCTGTGCAAGCGTACAATGCAGAACAAAGCTCGCTTGGAGCTGGCTGATTACGAGGCCGAGTCGCTAGCGAGGCTTCAGAAGATGTTCAGCAGACGATGGGAGTTTATATTCATGCAGGCGGAGGCGCAGAGCAAGGTATACTAGCTCTTATATACATTAGAATAAGGTCTATGGCTGATTACGAGGCGGAGTCGCTAGCGAGGCTTCAGAAGATGTTCAGCAGGCGATGGGAGTTTATATTCATGCAGGCGGAGGCGCAGAGCAAGGTATACTAGCTCTTATATACATTACAATAAGGTCTATGGCTGATTACGAGGCGGAGTCGCTAGCGAGGCTTCAGAAGATGTTCAGCAGGCGATGGGAGTTTATATTCATGCAGGCGGAGGCGCAGAGCAAGGTATACTAGCTCTTATATACATTACAATAAGGTCTATGGCTGATTACGAGGCGGAGTCACTAGCGAGGCTTCAGAAGATGTTCAGCAGGCGATGGGAGTTTATATTCATGCAGGCGGAGGCGCAGAGCAAGGTATACTAGCTCTTATATACATTACAATAAGGTCTATGGCTGATTACGAGGCGGAGTCGCTAGCGAGGCTTCAGAAGATGTTCAGCAGGCGATGGGAGTTTATATTCATGCAGGCGGAGGCGCAGAGCAAGGTATACTAGCTCTTATATACATTAGAATAAGGTCTATGGCTGATTACGAGGCGGAGTCACTAGCGAGGCTTCAGAAGATGTTCAGCAGGCGATGGGAGTTTATATTCATGCAGGCGGAGGCGCAGAGCAAGGTATACTAGCTCTTATATACATTACAATAAGGTCTATGGCTGATTACGAGGCGGAGTCGCTAGCGAGGCTTCAGAAGATGTTCAGCAGGCGATGGGAGTTTATATTCATGCAGGCGGAGGCGCAGAGCAAGGTATACTAGCTCTTATATACATTACAATAAGGTCTAAGGGAGATGGGAGGTCTAAGGGAACAAGGAGATGAGAGTTTATATTCATGCAGGCGCAGAGCAAGGTATACTAGCTCTTATATACATTAGGATAAGGTCTAAGGGAGGTGGGAGGTCTAAGGGAACAAGGAGATGAGAGTTTATATTCATGCAGGCGCAGAGCAAGGTATACTAGCTCTTATATACATTAGGATAAGGTCTAAGGGAGGTGGGAGGTCTAAGGGAACAAGGATAAAAAGGACGGAGGCGGAGTACTCATTGCTGTATTACGGAACCTTCGTCCTTCGACCATATCCTTCCCGATGGGGTATTCATTAAATAATATAATAGAGCACGTCATAGTGGAGCTCTGTTGCGTAGGTCAAGACAGGGTAGATAAGAGACATATTATTAGTGTAGCGTATATACCTCCTGTAACTTCAAAGGACATTTATCTAAGGCACTATAATCTGTTAAATGAGATCTTGGATGATTCTTCCACTGATAATTATTATATATTTGGAGACTATAATGTAACAGACGCTAATTGGAGTCCAGACAATATAGGCCACGCGTTAAGTTTTACTTGCAATTCCATCATTTGTTCTAACTTACGTAGTTTTATGTCGTCAATAAACGCAAAACAATATAATAAGTTCTATAACTGTAATAATAAAATACTAGACTTGCTTCTCACTAATTCAAGCTGCTCTGTGGAGTGTCCCAGTAGTTACTTGGTTGCGGCCGATCCCCTTCATCCACCATTTATTACTTATACAACTTTATCTACTGATTGCACTTTAAAACGCCAACAAGTTGTTAAATATAACTATTATAAAGCTAATTATCCCTCGATTAATGAAGATATAAAGGATGTTGACTGGTCATTACTGATGGATGGGATGGCCGCTGAGCAGTCTCTTGATAAGTTTTACGAAAAAGTTTTTGACGTCATAAAAAAACATACTCCTACGTCCTCGGTTAAAATACCCTCCTTTCCTTCATGGTTCCCGCGATCCCTTGTACACATTTTTAATAATAAAAAAAAGGCGTGGCACGCTTGGAAAAAATTTAAAAATAAGACAGATTACGAAAAATTTTCTTTATATAGATTGAGATTTAAAACAGAATGTAAAAAAGCGTACTCAAAATACAAAAACAGTGTTGAACAATCTATACCTACTAATATAAAATACTTCTGGGCTTACGTAGCAAATCGAAGTAACAAGTCTGGGGTTCCCTCGATCATGCACTATAAACAATGCACATCCAAAGATCCCGATAAAATATGCAACCTTTTTGCATCTTTCTTTAACTCCGTATACGAACCTAGCACATACACACGTGACGCTTGGTCACCCTCTAACGACATCTCTGAAAGCTGTAGCATAATAAATAACATCTATTTTAGTGAACATGACATCAGAATAGCATTAAAATCATTAGACGCATCAAAGGGCCCAGGACCAGATCATTTGCCCCCAATCTTTCTTAAACGTACCTCTGACACAATTTCCAGACCACTTCACATATTGTTTAATAGATGCATGATGGAGGGAACATTCCCCGAAAGTTGGAAACAAGCAAATATAGTACCAGTTCACAAGGGAGGGTCAAGAAGCGACGTACAAAACTACCGTCCCATATCAATATTGAGCACCTTGTCGAAACTCTTTGAGAGACTCGTCCACAACGCTATCTATCCTGTCATTAGTAGGATCCTAATACCTGAGCAGCATGGATTTGTGAAACGCAGGTCTACCGTTACCAATCTTATGTTATTCACGACACAGCTATTTGAGAACATGGACAATCGCATACAGACGGATGCTGTTTACACGGACTTTCAAAAAGCGTTTGATAGAGTAGACCACGCGATCCTCCTCTCCAAACTTGCTTACAATGGAATCAGAGGAAATCTTCTAAGGTGGTTCTCATCCTACATAGATAACAGAAGCCTGAGAGTAGTGATCAATGGGTATCATTCTGGTAATGTGACAGCCACCTCCGGTGTCCCCCAGGGATCGATTCTAGGACCTTTGCTCTTTGTTCTGTACATAAATGATATTGGAAAATGTTTTCTTAATTCTAACTTCTTATTATACGCCGACGATCTTAAACTGTACATGCCCATTCGGACATCTAGTGATTGTTTCCTTCTTCAAGATGACTTAAACCGACTGACAGAGTATTGCGCGATTAATAAACTAAAATTAAGTATCACAAAATGTAATTATATAACTTTTTCAAAAAAAAAAAGCAATATTGAGTTCCAATATCATTTGTGTGGTGAGCAACTAGCGAGGGTTTCTTCCCTGAGGGACCTCGGAGTGTCATTAGACAGTGAGCTGCACCTCGATACGCACATCGAGAAAATAATTAGTAAAGCATTCCGTATGTATGGCTTTGTCATGAGGTCCACTAGCGAATTTAGTAAACCAGCTACCTTTATGTATCTATATAACTCCCTTATACGTCCACAGCTTGAATATGCATGTGCTATCTGGGATCCTTTGTACGATAAATATAATCTTAAGATCGAAAATGTCCAAAAAAAGTTCTTGAAAACAATGAATTACAGATGTAGGAATAACAAATTGTCATATAAAGAACTGCTTAGTAAACACAAAATGATAACATTGAAATCTAGACGCCTGCTCCTGCAGGCCATGTTAGTGCATGGCTTGTGCCACAACAAAATAGACTGCCCACGATTAGTTAGTAAACTGTGCTACATAGTACCGCGCACGGTGCATCAGAGAGATGTGCGTGTGCGCCGCTTGTTCTACACACGAATCTGTCGAACCAATGCTGGTGTGCGTTCGCCGCTATACCGCATTGTTGAGAACTACAACATTAGATTTATAAATATAGATATTTTCTTACTATCTGAATATAAATTCAAAAAACAAATTAAAGAAATTCTGTTAAATGACTAAACGTACAAATTCATTCACTTGAAAGCACTACTACTACCTACCACACTCTCTTCAGTAATTGACACAACAACAACCTCATGCTCATGTTGTTTTTATTTTTTTTTAGTAACCTGTGGATAACGTAGTGGGTTGTACATTTACTCATATTCCATATAATTTATGCTTCTTGTGTAACATTTTATTGTATAACTGTTTGTTTTCCCAAATAAAATAAAATAAAATAAAATAAAAGGAGATGAGAGTTTATATTCATGCAGGCGCAGAGCAAGGTATACTAGCTCTTATATACATTACAATAAGGACTAAAAGAGATGAGAGTTTATATTCATGCAGGCAGAGGCGCAGAGCAAGGTATACTAGCTCTTATACACATTAGGATAAGGTCTAAGGGAACAAGGTGAGAATCACACAAGAATCACTAATCACACTGATTTTAAAAACTAGTATCCCACGGGATTTTTCCAGGATAAAAATCAGAATTAGAACCTAAACTATCTACATTCCAAATTTCATCAAAATCGGTTTAGTAGTTATGGAGATACGTGGGAACAAACATTCACACACACACACGAACTTTGCCATTATAATTAAATCTATCTACGAGTATATTTTAAATTTCAGCCAAATCGGTGCATTTTTATCAAATTTTAAATTCAAATTTTACCAAATCGGTGCATTTTTTTGCACTGATGTATAGACATCCATACATCCAAACTTTCGCATTTATAATAGTTTAGTTAGTTTTAGTGTGAGTGTGATGTGATATTAGTGTGATTGTAGTAAGATTTCTTTTAATTTCAGGTGGACAAGAAAAGAGATAAATTGGAGAGGAAAGTGCTGGACAGTCAAGAGAGAGCATTTTGGGACGTCCACAGACCGATGGTATGTTTTATCAAATTAAAAATTTAGTAAACTTAACGTTTTGCTTGTGATTAAAAGTTTGGTAGTAGAATCGGCACCCAGGACATAAACTATGAATATTCCAAGTTTCGGGTAGTAACTTTTGCAAAATGTGGGAATGTGTTTGGACGTTCCTCTGACTACCCCCTTATTTATTTATATTTCCATGTTGTCCACAGCCCGGCTGCGTGAATACAACGGAATTGGACCCTAAGAAGCTATCTCGGATCAACGCGCTCAAAGCGCGCAGACTCAAGCAATGCCAAGATATGATCATGCAACAAAATCTTAAGGTATTATTTTAAATCTATAATAATATTTCGCACCTTCGGCAGGACAAGGTCGTAACTGTCCAAAATTCCAAAAATGAGTTGAGTATGCCCAAAGGCCTAAAAAACGGCCTTTTATCTGAAACGACAGAGATTCTTTCTTAGTTTGGCTTTATTTCGCTATAGGGCAACAGTGTCTTTGTCAGATTATTGCGATTTTTCGTCAATTCTGGCGCGACAACGCCGTAAAGGTTAATATAGGGCATATTCAAAGACCACATATTTTTGTTTTTTGTTTAAGTTTGTGGAGGAACAAAGTCATATTTAGTACTTATATTATGTTGTATATGCAACCCTAATTACAAAGTTATTTAACTTTTGGAGGACAAGGGCATAAATGTGACCCCTTTTTTAAAAAAACCTTCTATAAAACAAATAAAAAATATTTCACTCATTTATGAAACATGCACCAATTCATAAAAGTTTAAAGTATATTTTGTGCAAAGAACAATCTCTTCAGAGCAGTTTATACAGAATGATACGACGTTGAATGAATAAAAATATTTAAAATGGCTCTCCTGTAAAATCACAAAATGTGCAGTTGAGACCTTGTCCTGTTGAAGGTGCGATTTGTACACCCCCTGCCATACCTTTCAATTCGTTATATCTCTTTCCATCCAAAGGTTGTCTGGAAGAGATCGCTTCTAAGCGATAAGACCGCCCATTGTACAATTACTCTTAAGGTTATTCCTTTTAAATGTTATTTTTAAGTAGTGTACAATAACGAGTTTTCAATCAATCAATCTATATATATCTATACCAATATATTGGCGTAGAATTGCGTAGCGTTGCGTAGTTTCGTGGCGTTGCGTAGAGTTGCGTAGTGTTGCGTAGAGTTCCGTGGCGTTGCGTAGAGTTGCGCAGTGTTGCGTGTCGTGTTCAAGTTTATAAGTAAGAAGTTTAAAAGACTATTTTATAAGTAAAGACCTTCACTTCTCACAATCACAGCAAAAAACATAAGTAATAAATTATTTTTAACACCCGAAGAAAAAGATGGGTGTTATAAGTTTGTAGTGTGTTAAGTTTGTCTGTGACATAGCACCGAAATGGAGCGATTTTGACGCGTTTTTGTTCGAAAACGGATTTCATGAAGCGAGTTTTTCATGAAATTTTTAATTTAATTCTGTTTAATTTTCTTTTACTTTTTCCAGAACAATCCAATCGTTACAATAACGAACCCACAAGAGAGCGAAGAGGAGATTCAGAAGAAGAACGCAGAGGGAGCTATCAAAGAAAATGGTGAGAAATCATACATTTTGATCAGTACCTAATAATAAATGCACCTCGAGAGTGCAGAAAATTGCTTATAGGGTAAACGACCCTAATTTTGGCCCCCCCACCATTTATTATCACTCCTTTGATTTATCTTATTTATTAAGAAACAACCGAATCTCTCAATGCTTCAACTTATCGAAATCAATGAAAACAATCATTAGCTACAATATTGACTAATGAAATAACGAAAAACTTTTTTCTACTCTCAAGTGACAGTTTTTAGGCCGCCTCCGTCATGGCTTAACGACTTAAAAGCTGGGACCGACAATTTAACGTGCCCTCCGAAGCACGGAAGCGCTCAGGTGGTAATGCCACCTGCGGTCACCCATCCAAATTGTGACCGCGCACAACATTGCTTAACAACGATTAATCAAGAACGTCTAAGCAAGCTACGCCACGAGCGTTTCTAATGTATATAATTGTTTGTTTGTTTGTAGGCGAGACCTCCCAACCAGTGATAACCATAGTGTGTAGCGAGGTGACCCGCGAGCCGAGCGTAGAGAAGCAGATAGAGGCGGCCAGACGACAGCTCTGTATGCTGCGGGCGAGGCTGGAGAGGCGCAGTGTGCGCGTCAGCAAGGTCGCTGATATGTAAGTATTTTGAAAAAAACAAAAAAAAAAGTACCCATAAATTTTCGAAAAAAAAAAATTAGATTTTTTTCCCGATTTTTTGGTAATTTTCCCTATTTTTTGGGAAAACATGTTTATAGGACACATTTTGGGAGTTTCTTCCCTATTTTTAGGTAAATTTGCCGATTTTTGGGAAAAAATATTGTATAAAAAGACAAATTTTGGGAGATTTCTCCTTATTTTTTGGGTATATTTCCCTAGATTTTGGAAAGTTTTGCTAATGTCATCCATATGAGGTAAAAACTGGTACTTTTCAAGCTAATTTTGTCCAAAAGTGTTGAAAATTACCTACACAGTCCATGTTATTTTTTCCCCTTTTTGGTAAATTTCCCTAATTTGGGGTATTTTCCCTGATTTTTGGGAATATGTGGTAATTTTGTTTAAAATATGGGAGATTTTTCCCTAATATTAAGTGAGGATCTGTCGAGGATCTTCGGAGGAACAAAAATGCACCTCGAGAGTGCAGAAAATTGATCAGCTTATAACATTGAAGCTGATTTTTTTTATTTTTAATACAACTTGTTTTGTTCAAAGGTTCATATCGTACTGCGAGCAATATGCAGAATACGATGCGTTCATAACTCCTCCCGAGTGGCCCAACCCGTGGGTCTCTGAGACTACCGAGATGTGGGACGTAGAGAAACAGTGGTGAGTGGTAGTCTCTTAGACATCACAGGTTCATTACTGCGAGCAGTATAGTCTCTGAGACTACCGAGATGTGGGACGTAGAGAAACAGTGGTGAGTGGTAGTCTCTTAGACATCACAGGTTCATTACTGCGAGCAGTATAGTCTCTGAGACTACCGAGATGTGGGACGTAGAGAAACAGTGGTGAGTGGTAGTCTCTTAGACATCACAGGTTCATTACTGCGAGCAGTATAGTCTCTGAGACTACCGAGATGTGGGACGTAGAGAAACAGTGGTGAGTGGTAGTCTCTTAGACATCACAGGTTCATTACTGCGAGCAGTATAATACGATGCGTTCATAACTCCTCCCGAATGGCCCAACCCGTGGGTCTCTGAGACTACCGAGATGTGGGACGTAGAGAAACAGTGGTGAGTGGTAGTCTCTTAGACATCACAGGTTCATTACTGCGAGCAGTATAATACGATGCGTTCATAACTCCTCCCGAGTGGCCCAACCCGTGGGTCTCTGAGACTACCGAGATGTGGGACGTAGAGAAACAGTGGTGAGTGGTAGTCTCTTAGACATCACAGGTTCATTACTGCGAGCAGTATAGTCTCTGAGACTACCGAGATGTGGGACGTAGAGAAACAGTGGTGAGTGGTAGTCTCTTAGACATCACAGGTTCATTACTGCGAGCAGTATAGTCTCTGAGACTACCGAGATGTGGGACGTAGAGAAACAGTGGTGAGTGGTAGTCTCTTAGACATCACAGGTTCATTACTGCGAGCAGTATAGTCTCTGAGACTACCGAGATGTGGGACGTAGAGAAACAGTGGTGAGTGGTAGTCTCTTAGACATCACAGGTTCATTACTGCGAGCAGTATAGTCTCTGAGACTACCGAGATGTGGGACGTAGAGAAACAGTGGTGAGTGGTAGTCTCTTAGACATCACAGGTTCATTACTGCGAGCAGTATAGTCTCTGAGACTACCGAGATGTGGGACGTAGAGAAACAGTGGTGAGTGGTAGTCTCTTAGACATCACAGGTTCATTACTGCGAGCAGTATAATACGATGCGTTCATAACTCCTCCCGAATGGCCCAACCCGTGGGTCTCTGAGACTACCGAGATGTGGGACGTAGAGAAACAGTGGTGAGTGGTAGTCTCTTAGACATCACAGGTTCATTACTGCGAGCAGTATAATACGATGCGTTCATAACTCCTCCCGAGTGGCCCAACCCGTGGGTCTCTGAGACTACCGAGATGTGGGACGTAGAGAAACAGTGGTGAGTGGTAGTCTCTTAGACTACTTATAGTGTCGTGCAAACTTTATGGCGCATGAAGTGCGCGGCAGATTCGACTTTGCGCAGGTACAGTCACCGCAATAGAATAGAGTAAACTTTATCTACATAATTAGAAAATAATTTTTAGGTAGATAGGTATGTGATTATTTTGACTCGTACACACAAATTATTAATTAGGTAATTAGATGCAAGTATTCTATACCTAAGGTATTAAAAAAAAAGACCATACAACATTATAATTCTTAATTTAGCTCGCCTTTGCCTGTCTAGATCTAAGCATCTTATAACTGTTTCATTTGTGCAACAAGAATAAATAAAATAACAACCACATTATACAAAATAAATATGCCATTTTTCTGACTTGCCTACAAACAAGTGCCTGCTTAGCTGCAAGTGTATATATAAATAATGAATATATTGACTGATTAATACTTGTATTAACAGCAAAGACCCATTACCGCTTCGTCGCGTCCGCCGCTGGTCGTTCAGTCTCCGCGAGTTGTTACAAGACCCGGCGGGGAAAGAACACTTCGCCAAGTTCCTCTCTAAAGAGTTCAGCGGGGAGAACCTGAAGTGAGTGCAACATTCACATACACTCATACACTTACATTCATTTACATACACCTACATTTACTTACATTCACTTACATCTACTTACATTCGCTTACATTCATTGACATTCACTTACATTCGCTTACATTTACTTACAGTCATTGAGATACACTTACATAAACACGCTGGTTCAGTAAGTAGTTGCTACAAGACCCGGCGGGGAAGGAATACTTCGCCAAGTTCCTCTCTAAAGAGTTCAGCGGGGAGAACCTGAAGTTAGTGCTACATTCACATACACTCATACACTTACATTCATTTACATACACCTACATTTACTTACATTCACTTACATCTACTTACATTCGCTTACATTCATTGACATTCACTTACATTCGCTTACATTTACTTACAGTCATTGAGATACACTTACATAAACACGCTGGTTCAGTAAGTAGTTGCTACAAGACCCGGCGGGGAAGGAATACTTCGCCAAGTTCCTCTCTAAAGAGTTCAGCGGGGAGAACCTGAAGTTAGTGCTACATTCACATACACTCATACACTTACATTCACTTACATTCACCTACATTCACTTACATTTATTTACATTCATTGACATTCACTTACATTCGCTTACATTCACTTACATTCATTGAGATACACTTACATACACACGCTGGTTCAGTAAGTAGTTGTTACAAGAACCGGCGGGGAAGGAATACTTCGCCAAGTTCCTTTCTAAAGAGTTCAGCGGAGAGAACCTGAAGTGAGTGCAACATTCACATACACTCTCATGCACTTACATTCGCTTACATTCATTTACATTCACTAACATTCGCTTACATGCACTTACATTCATTGAGATACACTTACATAAACACGCTGGTTCAGTAAGTAGTTGTTACAAGAACCGGCGGGGAAGGAACACTTCGCCAAGTTCCTCTCCAAAGAGTTCAGCGGGGAGAACCTGAAGTGAGTGCAACATTCACATACACTCTCATTCACTTACATTCACTTACATTCATTGACATTAACTTACATACACCTACATCCATTTACATACACTTACATTAATTTACATTCACTTACATTTACCTACATTCACTTACATCCACTAACATCCACTTACATACACCCGCTGCTTCAGTAAGTAGTTTTAATGAAATTGTTATATATTCTCTTCTAGATTCTGGCTAGCGGTACAAGAATTGAAAGCGCTTCCCATATCTCTTGTGGCGACGCGCGCTAAGGAGATATGGAAGGAATTCCTGGCTGGAGACGCGCCTTCGCCGGTCAACGTAGACGCGGCGAGCCGGTGAGTACGGTATAAACACTGTTTAGATAGTGTCTAGGATAGGGGTGCCCATACTTATAGTGTCGGCGATCGACCAGAAAATATTTTGAAAGCAAAGGATCGACTAAACTACATACTATGTTGGTAGGTAAGTTAGGTACTGAAAAACATTTTTTTAAATATCGTTTTACTGCACTTTTAAATTGAATATAGGTAGGTACAGTCAGCGTCATCAATCGGTATCCCCCTATTGATTTTAACAAGGACCCTTTTCATTTCAACTTTGGATTTCAGTCGGATTTGCTAGTATAGGAACTCGAGCGAAATTAGATATCCATAAGTATACTAGCAAATCCGACTGAAATCCAAAGTTGAAATGAAAAGGGTCCTTGTTAAAATCAATAGGGGGATACCGATTGATGACGCTGACTGTACATCAAAATGAAGAAATCGTAACTTTCGAATCACAAAGAACCATGGGCATCATTGCTTGAACACCGGACCCGCGTCGTCCAACAGCGATGACACATATGTCATATGAAAGCTCTTGGAGTGTACTTTATTTCATTCTATTACAGCTAAGTTCAAATCGAGCGCGAACATGGTGTTTTGGTGCAAAAATGGCGCCATAATGGTGGTTTCTTTGAACGAAACTAGAAAGCTGAAACTTGGAAAGTAGCTTTCTTTTCTAGTAAAACCACCCACTAAGGCTTTTTATTTTCGAATTTCAACCCCTAAAGGGGTGAAAAGTAGTGAAAACGTTTGTATGCAACTTTTTAACGCGTAGTATGATTTGCTTGAAACTCGGTTTGCATACTTAAAATGCAAAATAAATGGACACATATTTCAGGATTATTCAAAACAACCTTTAAAAAGGAGTGAAATGGGGTGTCAAAGTTTTTATGGGTACTTTTTAATAGGTAGTGTGATTTGCTTGAATCTGGGCTTGAATACTATTGATAACAAATAAATGAACACGTATTTCAGGACTTTTCGAAACAACCCTTAAAAAGGGGTGAAATGGGGTGTCGAAGTTTGTGTTGGAACTTTTTAAGGACAGGGCAGGCAAGTACCGGCGTAATTTGCATACACTTCGCCACCCGGCACTGGTTACCCGGTCCTTTGGTCCATTTTCGTAACTATTTTTCACAACCAGTTACGAAAGAAGATTTTTTTTCACTGATTCTTAACTGGTTATTAAAAATGAATATTTATTTCATGTACGTAACCATGTTTCATAGCCAGCTACGAATTTTTTTCATGTTTTGGTAACCAGTGACTAAAATGGATGGTTTTTTTTTTCATTTTTCGTAACTAGCTACGAAAATGGAAGCTTGTTTTCTTCTTTTTATAACATTAGGACGATTTATATTATTATGTCATTGTTGAACTGTATCTATTAGTAGGTACTAAATGTTCCAATATAATTATATTTTGTTTTTTTTTTCTTCACTCGGTCACCGTCTACGATAATAGGACTGTTTTGATTATACTATTCAAATAATTATATTTGGAAACTTGTTATTAGCCTTAAGTATCTATATATCTTCTTTTAATCTGTTGTCTAGCTGTAAGTTAACCTAAAATTGAAAAAAGAAAAGAAAATAAATAATATAGTACTTCCAGATAAATAATAGGCATTGACTAATTTCGTGTTTTTCGAATAATGGCCGATTATGCGATGGCTTCTGATGTTTTCCAATACCCTTTATTTATCTGGAAGTACTGTATAAAGTTTAATGATGATTGATAGCAGATGTAAAATTGACAGATTATGTCAAAATGAGAGATTGTGTCATTTTGAGACTTTATATTTATTATTATTTTACTATCGGCCATATCTCAAATACTACTCATCCTAGACTCTCCTTCCTAAACTCAGTTGAAAGCTATAACCAAGATCTATATTTTCAATGACAGCTGTCAAACTTCGAACGGCCATATCTCGGGAACTACTCGTCCTAGGCTCTCCGTTCTTAGTTCGAATAAAAGCTATTCAAGAGATCTACATTTTCAATGACAGCTGTAAAAATTACAAAACAAAACATGAAAAAAATTCGTAGCTGGCTATGAAACATGGTTACGTACATGAAATAAATATTCCTTTTTTAATAACCAGTTCAGAATCAGTGAAAAAAATCTTCTTTCGTAACTGGTTGTGAAAAATAGTTACGAAAATGGACCAAAGGACCGGGTAACCAGTGCCGGGTGGCGAAGTGTATGCAAATTACGCCGGTTCCTGCCTGCCCTGTCCTTAAAAGTTCCAACACAAACTTCGACACCCCATTTCACCCCTTTTTAAGGGTTGTTTCGAAAAGTCCTGAAATACGTGTTCATTTATTTGTTATCAATAGTATTCAAGCCCAGATTCAAGCAAATCACACTACCTATAAGTACCCATAAAAACTTTGACACCCCATTTCACTCCTTTTTAAGGGTTGTTTTGAATAATCCTGAAATAAATATGTGTCCATTTATTTTGCATTTCAAGTATGCGAACCGAGTTTCAAGCAAATCATACTACGGGTTAAAAAGTTTCATACAAACGTTTTTACTACTTTTCACCCCATTAGGGGTTGAAATTCGAAAATAAAAAGCCTTAGTGGGTGGTTTTACTAGAAAAGAAAGCTACTTTCCAAGTTTCAGCTTTCTAGTTTCGTTCAAAAAAACCACCATTATCGCGCCATTTTTGCACCAAAACACCATGTTCGCGCTCGATTTTAACTTAGCTGTAATAGAATGAAATAAAGTACACTCCAAGAGCTTTCATATGACATATGTGTCATCTCTGTTGGACAGGGGGGCCCAAAATGTCGCAACGTTCTTTTATCTTGATGATGATGGATAGCACTATTATCCGCGTAATTTTCATATTGATGGTATTGCTGGCGATCGACTCGAAAAGCTTCGCGATCGACCGATCGACTGTTTGGGCACCCCTGGTCTAGGATACAAGAATTGAAGGCGCTGCCCATATCGCTTGTGGCGACGCGCGCTAAGGAGATATGGAAGGAATTCCTTGCAGGAGACGCGCCTTCGCCCGTCAACGTAGACGCGGCGAGCCGGTGAGTACGGTATAAACACTACTTAGACCATAGGTTCTCAACCTTGTCTTGCCTACCGCCCTTTTTGATTTTTTTTTCTAGAGCCCCCACTTTCTTAATTTTTCTTACCATCTGTCGCGGATTTAAAACAGCTTTTTTGGAGCACAGTGATTATTATTTCTATAACTGCCGGTAAAATTAAATCTTCCCCAATAGTATGTAGTTTTCCTATTTTAATTTTAACCTACACTAGTAGGTATGTGATTAGGGTGTACTCTTTGCCCTTTTCAGGTTAGATTAGACACAGACTATTCAGACACAGAACAAACATCACACAAAAATGTTTATAAATAAGTATTTAATTTACTTTTGTTGCAGGGAACAACAAACATCACACAAAAATGTTTGTAAAATTTTTAATATACCTACATTTGTTGCAGGGAACAAACCCGAGTGAAGGTAGAATCGGGAGCGGCCGATAGATACTGCTTCGACCAAGCGCAGGTAATACAGAAAAAAATCACTAATATTATCACACTAACTTAGTGTTTTCTATGTAAAATATCATATACATATTTACAAACGAGCTGCTGCCCGCGGCTTCGCTCGTGGCACCCGGATAAAAAGTAGCCTGTGTTACCCTCCAGCCCTCCAACTATCTCCACACGAAAAATCACGTCAATCCGTCGCTCCGTTTTGCCGTGAAAGCAGAACAAATAAACACACTTTCACATTTATAATATGGGTATGGATAAGTAAAGCAAGTATATCAGTCATGTGGTTCTCATAACACGAGCTCTGCTTACTTTGGGGCTACTTGATGCTGTGTGAAATATCCAGCACTATTTATTTATTTAGCTTCCGTCCGCGGCTTCGCTCGCTTGGGTAAAAAGTAGACTATGTCCTAATACCGGTCATTATCTATCTATATTTCAAATTTCAGGCAAATCGGTTCAGCGGTTGTCGAGTTATAGAGAAACATACATACATCCAAACATCCATCCAAACTTTCATTCGAATTTTTAATATTAGTGATGCGAAAGTTTGGATATTTAGATGAATGTATGTTTATTTGTTGCTGCTTGGTATCCGGATAAAAAGGAGGAACAAACATACATCCATCCATCCATCCATCCAAAATTTCATATTTTAACTTTTTTTGTAATTTTCAGGCGCACGTGTACCATCTAATGAAATCAGACAGTTACTCCCGGTACCTACGATCAGAAATGTACAAGGATTACCTCAATGGATCCAAGAAAAAGGTAAATCATAACAGGCTATGTGACAATATGAAAATTAATTAATCATAGCTTCCGCCCGCGGCGTTGCCCGCTAGGTACCTACATAACATATAGCCTATGTTCATCCTGAAAGTTCATTCTAAAGGTGAAAGAATTTTTGAAATCGGATGAGTTTTGGAGATTACCTCCTACATACAAACTACCTCTCCCGCCGAATTTAAACTGCGGTGTTGGTATTACGCATTTACGGCTGGTTTTAGTGTCACGCGTGCCGTCGGCGCTGATAGACGAGTGATCTTTATTACAATGAAACAAGGATACTGATTGTTTAGCAAAAATGGCAACGCTGATTGCACTCGTCAATGCTGAACAATCAGTATCCCTATTTCATTGTAATAAAGATCACTCGCCTATCAGCGCCGACGGTACGCGTGATACTAAAACCAGCCTAAGCTTCATTTTTTCAGAAAATTGTTTTATAAACTCATCGTCCGTCCAATTGCAAGAAGTTATTACGAAAATACCTGAAACAAATGAGTTCAATTCCATCTTTACTACCTAATATTATAAAGAGGTAAAAGTGTTTGTATGTAGTAGGTAATCTCCGAAACTACTCATCCGATTTCAAAAATTCTTTCACCAGTATTTAGAATGAACTTTCAAGATGAACATAGGCTATATGTTATGTAGGTACCTCGCGGGCAAAGCCGCGGGCGGAAGCTAGTTAAATATAAGATTTTAACACATTAACTTCTTTTTTTCAGACATCAGTGAAAGGCATTCGTTCTATCGTCTCATTCACAGCGCGGAAGGAAACAACATCAAACTGAATATAGCCCTTAAAACCATATGGTAAGGTTGAATTTCCTTTACACGGCCAAAGGATCACTCAGATCACAATTAGGATCACTTGAGTGAGCCGTGAAGATAGGCATTTTAATTTGCTCGTGAAAGAAGTTAAAATTTCTGAATTTTAGATACTTTGGGCAAAATAATTTAGTTGACTTGCAAAGTATGTGGTATTTTGAATTTGTAAGTAGGTATACTAACTAAACATATATGAAATTTGATTTGTTCTTTGATGAACCAACCAAAATTTGTATAAGCTTTGAATTTCAAAAGCAATTGTATGTAAATTTTTGATTTGCAAGGCGATGTTTGTAAAATTCTTTCATAATCATAATCAAATTTATGTAGAAATGAAATGCAATGAATAAGATTTACATAAATTGAAAATGAAATGATGTAAATTTGGAATTTTAAAACCAAATCTGTGAATTATTGCATCAAATCTTGTTATTTTTTATAATTTAGAAAGAAAAAACTAAGTAAATAATAGTTGTATTGTAAATACATTTTAATTCACAGAAAATTTTCAAATTTCTATCATGTTCAATAAAACCTTAATTATTATCATCAGTAAAGAAAATATTTTAATGTAGAAAAATCGCAAATAATTTAGTTCCTTAAAGCGGCTATAGGCTTGCGACCTGTCACGTATGGAATGCTAACTTTGCTAAATGTGGGCATGTACCAAATATTTGGACATACCTCTGACTACCCCCTTAGGCGTTGTCCTAATAGAACGCGAATGCGCGATGCGAGCGATGCGACCATCGCGTGTTCGCGCGACGTCAAAAACTGGGTGTCCTAATAGAACGCGAATAGGCGTTTTCGCACGAATTTCAATTAGGACACCTATTCAAATTCAATATGTTTGATCGCGCGTTCGTACGAACTAAGTTCGCGCGAATAGAGTTTCAAACATTTGAGTCGCGCGACCGCGTCGTGCGATTGTCAGTTAGGACACCTATTAGAGTTCAATATGTTTGATCGCGCGTTCGTACGAGTAAAATTCGCGCGAACTTACGATGATCGCGCATTCGCGTTCTATTAGGACAACGCCTCAGACATCTTCAAAGGATCTAGAATTCTAAAATGCCAAAGGAGAGAGGGTCCTGATTCCTTTGTACTAATTTAATTAAAACTAAATAGCTCTTATTTCGTTCAAGCTAAAGACCAAAACAAAACGACAGCCCGAGTGACATTTCTAAAGTTACTGTTGTTTAGTAAAAATAAAGGGTCTTATGAAAGATTTTTAAAGTTAAACACTGGTTAAACAATGTCCTGTCTTTATGTGTGGATAGTGAAGAAAAGAGACAGGACGTTGTTTAACCAGTGTTCAACTTTAAACATCTTTCATAAGTAAGGGGGGAAGTGTTTGCGGATACAATTTCAGATTCTGTAAAAAACTACCTTCGATCGAAGAAAACGACGCAAAACAAGGTACTTTTAGAAATGTCACTTTCAAAGTCATTCTAATTTGGTCTTTAGCGCGAAAGAAATAAAAGCTATCTATATATTTTTCTTGTGAATCTCAACATTGTATTATGTGCCATATTAATATAGAAAATTATTTGATTTGACAGTAAAAAAACCTAGCAGATTTTCAACGCTACGAATTCTTAAGACAAACATTAACTTATAAAAAATAACATTTACCGCTCTCTACTTAAAAACTCCTCCAAACTTCTTTCTTCGAGAGAGGACAGCGATAGACGCGTGAGGTATTTAATAGATAGAGAAATAGCCCGAATGTTGAAACGCTACTTAAATATTTGAGACTCACTTATCTATTTGAGACTTTCTTTCTCTTCAGATCGTATACAAAAGTGACAGTTAATGTCAATAATAAGTGCCACTTAAACTAAGTACATATATTCAATATTCGGGTGTTAATCTATTACATATTTTATAAATAAAATAACCAATCGAAAATAAAAAAAGATTGAAGATATAAAATATAGGTACTTCTAAACTTCTTAATTAAATAAAATTGACTTAAATTGTGCTATTCTTGAAAAACGTAGAAAATATTAAAAAACATAAATATTATCGAGAAAAAATTTCAACAGTTTTGTTTTTATAAAAGACAAAATCTAAGTTTTATGTCCCCAAATATTAAATTATTTCAACAATTTTTTTTAAATCAATTTTGCGTTAAAATGTGTTAAATATCGCAAAATAATTTCGACTTACGCTCTCTTTGGACAAGTGCCAATTGGATATTTGTTCCCTGACTACCCCCTTACGGTTTGCGGACACCAAACCCGTCATAACGTTTCCTAGTATGAACATTGGCAGTCCTCTAATTATTTGGTCCATGCAGGGATGTCTCACACAGCAGTTTAGTTGTGCGTTCCTCTAGGGAAGGGTATGGCATAGGGCAGTGTTCCGCAAACTTTTTGTGTTCAAGTTACATCTAGGAAATCAGAAAATTTTGAAGGAATTCATAAATGAAAAATCATTTTTTTAAGGCGAAACATGAGCTTGTTTAGTTGAGCATATGCGGTCCAGGAGTAACTTAACTGATAGGTAACCATATTTGTTCCGAGGCACACTAACTAATGACCACGGTACACCAGTGTGCCGCGGCACACTCTTTGCGGGACACTGGCATAGGGTTCCCACTTGCCGCTCGGCTGGCACGCTAGCCGCCAGCCAAGTAATACCTATCTAGGTGACAAATCGACAACCCTTCCGCGTCACTCCCAGACAGTGACAGAGTTATGCGTTAGAAAGAGAGGCAACGTTAAGGTGAATACCGCGCTGGGCACTAAGCGCTTATGCGAGCTGAATTGCGCTCTGTTGCGTCGCAGCAAGAGCCGCTTTATATAATTTGATGACGGATTCGGTGTCCGCGAGCCGGTAGACAGGTTGACGTTTTCAAAATGTCCTGTGCTCAGGGATTGTGATTCTACTTCATTTCTCTATCATAAGACTGTGAGCATAAAAATAACTGCCCGAAAAAAATTCACTTCAAATTGTAAATATATAGTCGTTTTAGACGATAGACAATACCTTTATAAATATAGAAAGTAAATGTATTTTAATCACAATGCTATTTAAAAATGATGCTCTTGCAACGATCAAGTGACCGCTAGTGGCTAGGGCGCGGAGGCCTTGGGCGGCCTAGGTTTTTGTTGGCCACTAGCCGAGGAGCATCGCAAAAAAATATTTTATCTCATTCAGTCATTTAAAACTAGTAGAAATAATGATAAGTTAAAATGCAATAATGTTAGTCAAAATGTAATTAATTATAGTTAGTTTGTGGGTATTTTTTATAGCATAATTGTTTAAATAACAGCCAAAAAGAATATTTAGGATGAAAGATTAAATTAGGACCGCAATGCAATTCTTTTTTAAATCTATAAAATAAAAATATTACAACAAAATAAAAAAAATTGTGAAAAATCGACACATCCCTTTATACACTAGAAAAGCTGATCTTGAAACGGCTGAACCGATTTTGATGTCTAAGAACTATCGCTAAAAAACCTATAAAATTAATTATAATTGTTTGTTCTCTATGCGTTCCTAAATTATTGATCAGATTGTGATGAAACTTTGGTAGGGTCTTCCAAGAACTCCCATTAGGGCTTCTAGCCCGAATAATCTAAATATAGAAAATACAACCAAACACTTTTATTGCAACGCATGCCGGGTAGGTAATATTTTTTCGGATTATGCAATTAGATGACCCGGTGAAATTCGTATGAGTTCGGGTGAGTTCGATAAGGCAATCTATTGAAAGTGGTCGGAAGTACCAATTCCTATACAAAAATATTAATTAAAATATTAGATTTTTTTACGTTTTTCGGTTTTTCATAATTTTCTTTCTTAAACCACACCAGGGGCAAACAAAAATTCTAAATCATTATAATTTTGTGCAAAGATATAGGTACATATATGTAGTTTATAATCTATAATTTATGGATATTGAGGCATACAAAATTAAAAAAGTATTTAAAGTTTTCAGTTGTACTTCTATGGACTGTAAATTGTCTGAAATTAACGATTATTTTTAAAGCGGTCAAGACATTTTCGAGTTTTTCTTTTTTTATGTGCAAAAAATTATATTTATTTAGAAACAACTAGGTATAGGGATATATGCAGAAACTTTTAACACGTATCATTTGTCATAATATCATTGCGCATAATTTTACTAAACCGTTTAGTAGTTATGCTAAATGGAATTATTGCAAATGAAAATTATGCAAATAGAGAATAATAATTTAGTACTTATTTTAATTGAATTTCGACTGTAAATCTTTAGCCAAATATTTTAAGACTGTTTTACTACATTTTGTTTTATTTTTGTTACTGTATATATTATTTTTTTAAGATTCTTAATTTTTTGAAAATAATTTCAAAAAATCCGCCTTATTTGGTCGCTTATACTTTTGTTAGCTAAAAATCCTAAGTAAGAATTAATAAAACTACAATTATGAATAGGGCCCATTATTCTCAAAATATGACATTTTAGAAGCTTTAATTTATTTATGTCATAGTTATTAGTACAATGAAGAATATTCTTCAAAAAGTTCTGCAGTACATTTGATTAAACTAGATGTCGTTTTACGCAACTTTTGTTAGGTTAGGTTTGCAGATTGTAGTTACATTAATAAGAAAAGTCTTAAACGATGTAACCTAGTTCATTGTTAATTTTTTTTTATATTTTAACCTACCTATATTTGTAGATATTTCTACTACTATGGGAGCTGGATAGCTGATGGAATGACTATTTTTGTAAATACAAATCTTTAATACTTCAACTACGAATCATTGAAGAATATTCTTCAAAATATTCTCCGTTTAAAGTTTTAAGGCGATCAAGCAGCGTCAAGCATGTGGATATAATTAGTTATATATTTGATTTGATTGCTTGATCGTCTAAAACCTAATTCACAATGTCAGACCAAAGCCTTTTAGTTTTAGTATTAATGTTTAGTTGACGAGGCACAGTTCAAAAAGCAAAAAGCACATAATTAGTCGTACAAAACTTGTTACAATACTCATGTTATTTTAATCTGAAAATACTTGTATACCGATTGGTGTAAGGAAGTATAGAAAATGTATTTATGTAAAATACATTTTACATTTAACTTAAAAATTGATAACATGTCGAAATCTTCACCCGACTGCAAAGAGGGAAGTAATGTTTTTGAGGTAGGTGTATGTGTATCAAAGTTTTTTCTATTCTTTCATAAATGAATCGGTATAAAAACTTAAACTAAGTCAAGAGTCTAAGGCTCGTAATCATAGTCCACACTCAAACACGAATCATGTTTCAAACGATTCACTCAATTTTCTTAAAGAACTGTTAACATTTTTGAGTTTAGTCTCAAGTTTGAGTGTGGACTGTCTGTCTTATAAAACAAAGACTAAAGAGTCCTGCTTTAAGCCCGATTATAAGTTATTGCACTAAATGTAAAAAGTCAATAATATATTTTCCTTCGATAAATGCTGATCCCACCTTGTGGGACGCATAGCTTGGAAGAGAAAGAGCTTAGGTGAATTCTGATCTATGTCTTAGTGCGAAACTTTGATTGAGTACTAACATTTTGATGTAATCTTAAATTTTAGCCTTAATCTATAAGGTCTATTAGTCTACGTTTTATAAGGCTGTGCTCATGTTTATGTTGTACACTGATTAACAAAATTATCGCTATGCTCTTATTTCGTTCACGATAGAGATCAAAATAGCATGACGTTGAAAGTGACATTTTACAAAAGTATTTTCCTTGGTGTAGCGTAGTCATAAATAAAACTGGTCTTAGCTAATTCTACAAACACTGAAATTTTACTTAAATATAGTAATATTAGAAATGTAACTCAGGCTATCATTTTGTTTTGGTCCTTAGCATGAACGAAATAAGAGCTATAATTTTGTCAGTGTACAACATAGTCATCCATTGAATGCCTAAGATTAATTCAATGTTAGATAAAAGTTGTAAATTTCTTAGTTCCTTTGTGTATAGTCTTCCTTAGGTATAGAAGTTGTCTCAAATATTTTTAGTATTAAAATTACCATTTGTAACATTTTGGGCCAATTTCATTCCATAAAAAGGATTGTGTTAATAAACTTTGAAGAAGTTCTTTAAAAATAATTTAGTTCTGAAAGGCTGTATAGATGGCGTCGTAAGAGAGATTGCAAAGGAAACAACATAAATATAAATAGTGTTATTATAATAGACATTTTTGTCATCCTAAATACTTAAATAAATAAAATAAAATACATTTATTTCGAGCATTTAACTCATAGTAGGTAAGGGTAAGGCAACACACACAAAAATACAGACAAAGGTACTTAAAAACGAATTGGATTGCTGGCCAGGTATCGCTCACAACAGTGCCTCGTATATATAAAGATATGAGTGAATGTCTAATCATGCTTTCGTTTTTGCTAATTTATTTAAAATGAGTACTCAATAAAAAAAAAATAACATTCATTCATTATTTGTGAATGAATTCAAATTCTAACATTCATTCATTCATTCGTGAATGAATTCAAATTCATGAATTTCGTAATCATATTTAATTTACAACGTAACGCCATCTACATACTTTCGGAACGACTTTTTTTAAGAAACTTCTTCAAAATCTTTTACGTGGTCAGTATTGTTTCAACATTATTTTTCTAATATTTCCTTGTATTTAGAGAATATTGTAAAATTAATGTTAATTATCAAACCATATCCTATTAATTGGTTAAATAAATGTAAAAACATCAAAAGATATTCTTTAGGGTTTTAATACTCAATGTTCAATCTATTCAAATATTAAAAGGTGAAGGAAAACATCACGAGGAAACCAAACAATCGGCTTGCAAATATTAAAATACTATCTTATAAAATGCGCATGATTTCGACTACCTCCTTAGTCATTTTCAAATAATTTTGAATGAAATATGGAAATGCATGAAAAGCTATGTCCCTTTTTTTCTTTTTTAAATAAGTAATGAAAATGTTATTATATTTATTTAATCAATGCGTAATATTCCATTCGTATGATGTATAGAGAACCAAAGCATTAAATTACGTAAATAAAATATTTTAAAATTGTTTATTTGTTTTATTCAAGTCTATAGGTAGGTCTAGATACTCGTAACTCGATTTTGCATGAGAAAACGAGAGCTTTTTACCTGACTGCGCAAAGCAAAGGAAGGGTAATGTGTTTATCAGTCTATGTTTGTACGTTTTAGAAGAAAATATCTGCTCGGGTGCATAACGCCATCTAGTGGTTCAATTACGAACCACATTGCACTTGTAAATCTTTTTGCGTGAAAATGTCGAGAAAACGGCTTTTCCCAGATTATGAGACCTAGCTAGATCGATTTTTCGCCCCCGCAAACACACGTAGGTACTGAAAATTTCATCGAAATCAGAGCCGTTTTCGAGAACTTCAGTACACATTTTACGCATTCCAAGTAATCGTACATAGATGTAGAACTATAGTCGAAATGCTCATTGTACGAACTAAAAATATATGAAAAATGACATTTTGATCGTCAATTTTAGTGTCTAATGACCAATCCGACTATAGGCGGACTTTTTTTTTTCTTTTTCTTTGTGGTCATGTAGAACTAAGTGTATGAATAGATGGAACAAGCGCTTTATAACACCCAGACACAGAACAAACATCTATGTTCATCACACAAATGTTTGTCCCGAGTGGGAATCGAACTCACGACCTACAGCGCAGAAGGCAGAGCTACTACCAACTGAGCTAAGAGACCAGTCGCATAAAAACAGGTAAATTTTCAATAAGAAAAATAAACTAACAAAAGCACCTTTAAATATCGCCTTTATTTCACGAAATAAATTAACAAATCTCTAATTATAAGCTTTAATCTAAGGATCTTCATTATTCAACAGCGCAGCGAATTTGTTGGACATCGCATGCATCGCTCTTCCATCCGAGTCGCTATCTTCGTCGCCAGTCTCTTTGTCGCTAGCGTCGCTGTTAGTCACTTTTATCTGTAATATTACTTTAATCTAAGAATCTTCATTATCCAACAGCGCAGCGAATTTGTTGGACATCGCATGCATCGCTCTTCCATCCGAGTCGCTATCTTCATTGCTAGTCTCTTTGTCGCTAGCGTCGCTGTTAGTCACTTTTATCTGATTTGAACTTTAATCTAAGAATCTTCATTATCTAACAGCGCAGCGAATTTGTTAGCCATAGAATGCGTCGCTCTTCCATCGTCCGAGTCGCTATCTTCGTCGCTAGTCTCTTTGTCGCTAGCGTCGCTGTTAGTCACTTTATCTGTAATTTAAACTTTAATCTAGGAATCTTCATTATCCAACAGCGCAGCGAATTTGTTGGCCATCGCGTGCGTCGCTCTTCCGTCGTCCGAGTCGCTATCTTCGTCGCTATCTTTGTCGCTAGTGTCGCTGTTAGTCCCTTTGTCTGAACCAGATTCTATATCTGATAGCGATGCCGTGTCAGTGGTTAGAGCTTGTACCCACTTTATGTATTTCAACTGGTCTGAGTTCTCGAATTTATCTGAAAGATATTTTTTTTATAAATCAAAATTGCTACTGACACTTTTAAATATCAAATAGTTTTGACAAAAAATGGTTATTGTGGGTTATCTCTAAGAGATAGACATATACTATCACGGACTTTTTTGTAGACCCTTTGAAGGTGTACAATACTGTAGTACATTATTTTGATCTATCTCGTAGGGTTCAGCCAGCGTTTGCAATGTAAGCGCAAAAAAATGTGTTTATTTACGACATTACATTATAAACCTCTAAAATTATCAGTGTTTCTCTACTTTATTATGCATGTATTATACATATAAACCTTCCTCTTGAATCACTATATCTATTAAAGAAAACCGCATCAAAATCCGTTGCGTGGTTTTAAAGATTTAAGCATACATACAGACAGACAGCGGGAAGCTACTTTGTTTTATACTATGTAGTGATAGATATAGATTAGTAGATACCTTTCTGATCAGTGTATCCTGGAGGTCGTAGCCAGAGGCAAATCTTTCCATCCAACGCCATTCTAAGTAGACTATTGGCAGCTCGATATGTGTCCAGTCTGTAACGAAATAATAGTAAACAATAATAATTTCAAATTCACCCCAGTGAAACAATGTTGAGTATTACTTTAATAAATAAAATACGAATTGGTGATTATTTCTTCTCTACCTAGATAATTTTATTTTTTCGTTCATTGAATGGTGCAAACACAATTAACCTTCAATTTCAACCCTCAGACTGACAAACAGACAGACAGACAAACCCGAAATTCAACCCCTATCGGGTTGAATTTCGGGTTTTCAACCTAGATTATTACTAAAGCTTACCTGGCAGCTTTAGCAGTGATATAGCCACGTTTCTTCGCCCAGGCGTCGCAGATTTTTATGTGTCTTTATCACGTTATTACCTTATTCTATTATTTCCCGACGAAAAAACATGAATATCAAAATCCAAACCCTTAGTTTTCCATAATCAAATCCTGAGTTTTCTCTCAAAAAGTAATTTTCACCATAAAAAATACGAATTCCAAAATTCAACCCCAAAGTTTTCGGGGTTGAATTATGGTTTTTCCTCCTAGATTATCTTAGAGCTTACCTGGCAGCTTTAGCAGTAATATAGCCATTCTAAAATTCAACCCCAAAGTTTCCGGGGTTGAATTTCAGGTTTTCTACCTAGATTATCTTCTTACCTGGCAGCTTTAGCAGTGATATAGTCACGTTTCTTCGCCCAGGCGTCGCAGATTTTTATGTGACTTTATCACGTTATTACCTTATTCTATTATTTCCCGACGAAAAAACGTGAATACCAAAATCCAAACCCTTAGTTTTCCATAATCAAATCCTGAGTTTTCTCTCAAAAAGTAATTTTCACCATAAAAAAATACGAATTTCAAAATTCAACCCCAAAGTTTTCAGGGTTGAATTATGGTTTTTCCTCCTAGATTATCTTGAGCTTACCTGGCAGCTTTAGCAGTAATATAGCCATTCCAATTCAACCCCAAGAATTTCGGGGTTGAATTTCCGGTTTTCAACCTAGATTATCTTCTTACCTGGCAGCTTTAGCAGTGATATAGCCACGTTTCTTGGCCCATGCGTCGCATATATCGCGGGGGGACCACGTGTCATCGTTCTCTGGATGTTGGAGCCGTAGTAGTTTAGGCAGATCTAGCCGTTCGGCCATGTATCTAGAGATTACAATATCAAAATATAGGTTCAAAGAATAAAAGACATTACAGTCACTTACATGAGAACAATAATAAGTAGGTAGGAAAGTCGTAACAGTGTAGGTAGGTATAGTACCTACAGTACAGTCAAAACAAAAATTACGAGTAGGTTAAATTATAACATAAACAAAAATATATTAAACGAGCAATAATTGTTTGTTTGTTGTCTGTATTCACGTTCTCGAAAGAGGCTATAACGATTTCGATGAAATTTGCGGTACGGCGGTTTAAGGGGACGAAAAATCGATCTAGCTGGGAAAATTCTTTTTCTCGGCATTTTCACGCAAAAGATTTACCAGTGCAATGTGGTTCGTAATTTCACAGTATTTGTTGAGACCAAAGTGGCCGAGTGGATTGGGTGTCCGCCTTTCAGTCCAAGACTTCGAGTTCGAATCTCAGCCAGTGAAAATTTTATTTTTTGCAATTTTTTTCTTTTGTTTTTTAATTTTTATCTATTTGCACCCGAGCAAAGCTCCGTCGCCCAGATATTATTTATTTATCTCACCTAATGGTAGTGTAAGGTTCTCTCAGCTGAGCTATAGGATACGATCCCATAAGTATCTGTATGGGGCGAGGCACCTTCGATGGGAATACTAGACCGGGGCAGTCGCAGAAACGAACCTACAACAAACATACAATATTATTACATACACATACATATAAAAAGTTTGAGATCACTTTCAAGTTGAAATATTTTTTGATTCCTAAAAACATTTCAAAAATATATATAAGGATGAAATGCTTCGTTTAAAAATACATTTGAAATAAATAAAAAAATTCAGAAAAAAAAATATACTTAACCGTCTTCATAAAATACTTGCACTAAAAAGCGAAGACTAAGAATACAAACACATTTTTTTAATTTGTTATTGTATATTTGTTGTAATGTTGAAATCGGTGTGCATAAAATTTAGTCATTGTTTTACTTAACACCGACTTCAACATTATAACCTTCAATATTATTATCGTAGAATCAAAATGTGGTCTCCTAGACCACAAATTCTCTTATCTTATCTTATCTTATAAAACATGTGGGGTATCTTAGACCCCAATGTTTATTTTCTTACCTGAGGCGTGGTGTATATTGTCTGGAAGTGTTTAGTATGCCCCGGGGTCTTAGAGACCGACAATCGTTTCTTCCCTAACACAGCGTTCATTAGTGAAGACTTGCCGACGTTGGGTTGTCCACAACATCCTATAGTTTATAGTTAGCACATGACTGGCGTTCTAAATATTAGTCTCTTAGTATTTATTATGCCCCAATTATGCCCCAGGGTGTTTTATATAACTCAATTTTCCTAACAGCGACGTTGTTTATGGTTTCGAAGTATTTAAAATAGGTTTCAAATGGTGGTATCCACAACTCCACCATCAAAATGGGGTCTCTAAGAACCGTAGCATGAAGCTTAGTATGCCCCGGGGTCTTAGAGACTACGGTAGTGCTACGGTATTAAAATGGGATCTCCAATACCCCGCATCAAAATGGGGTATATTAGACCCCATTACCTAGGAATATCAAATTACTCACCTGTGGCGTGGTATATATTGTCTGGAAGTGCTTGGTATGCCCCGGGGTTTTAGAGACCGACAATCGTTTCTTCCCTAACACAGCGTTCATCAGTGATGACTTGCCGACGTTGGGTTGTCCACAACACCCTATAGTAAGGACGCCATTTTTGAAGCGCTCGTGTGTGTAAAATGTTGTATCGGGCTTTTCTATAATTGTTTCTCCTGTAATAAAGAAATATAAATTTAAATCAATACTAATATAATAAAGCGGAAGAGTTTGTTTGTTGGTTTGAACGCGCAAATCTTAGGAACTACCAGTTTAGCCATCGCCTGCAGAAATAATTTTTGCATTAATTTTTAAATGAAAAGTAATGACCTTTACTTTTCATCATCACCATCATCATCATAAACCATCTGGCAACGCCGCGAGGGCGTTGCTAGTCTGTACTAATACTAATATAATAAAGCGGAAGAGTTTGTTTGTTTGAACCAGTCCGATTTGAAAACTTATTTCATAGACATAGAAACATTTATTTAGCAATCAATAGGTGCAAGATAAAAAAACACAATGTGGAAATGGACTTATTTAGGTACACTAAGGTCACATTCTGTGACATAAGATAGGTAGGTAGGTACCTATTAGCAAAATTATACACAAAAAAATTACCTACCTGTATAGGTGCCTACAACTTGGAACAAAATTAGCCCTTCCCGATGCGATGGTGTGGCTAAAATGGTCCAATCTCAGTGTGGTCTACTTTTGATAGCTAAACTCTCAGTCTGGTCCAATTTTTGCATTTGATAGCTAAACTCTTGAGGAAGGTTAGGCTACTATATTCATTATGAATTATGTTGACACTGTTTGTTTTCCTTTTCTAATAAAAATAAAATAAGGTCCTAAGTTCTTTTATTCATACCAATTTCCACTTCATCATCTTCTCTCTCTATCTGCATTTCGTCTTTAATCTTCTGTTCCCACGGCCCTAGGTCCACCTCGTCCTTAACAATGTCCTTGCAAGCCGACAACAGCTGCGTCGCTCCTTCAACACACATCCTCTGCCTACCCTTCCTGCGGCGGACTTGGAGGCCTAAAAAATTTATAAATCACACTATTATCATGAACTAGCTTCCGCCCGCGACTTCGCTCGCGTGGTACCCGGATATAAAGTAGCCTATGTCCTATTCACGGTCATTACCTATCTAAATTTTAAATTTCAGAAAAATCGGTTCAGTGGTATTCGAGTTATAGAGGAACAAACATACATCCATCCAAACTTTCGCATTTATAATATTAGTGTGATGTGAAAGTTTGGATGTATGTTTGTTCCTCTATAACTCGACGCCACTGAACCGATTTGGCTGAAATTTAGAATAAAGATAGATAATGACCGGGAATAGGACATAGCCTACTTTTATCCGGATACCACGTGAGCGAAGCCGCGGGCGAAGCTAGTCACACTAATCACATCATATAACACAAATCTTATGAATGCGAAAGTTTGGAAGTTTGGATGTATGTTTGTTCCTCTCTAACTCAAAACCACTGAACCGATTTGGCTGAAGTTAAAAGTTTAAAAAATCCGACTTCCAAGCTGAGCAATTTTCTGCACTCTCGAGGTGCATTTCTGTTCATAACTCCGAAGATCCTCGACAGATCCTCACCAAATTTTGGTGGCACAAATCGAAAAGTACTTATACCCTTTAAAAAAAAAGAATTTTCCAAATCGGTACAGGGCAATTCTACTAAATGACAACGTCAAACATTCCGCTGCGTTTTGTTTCGTTCTCTTAAATGTCAGCCATTTGGTGAATAGTAGAATACCGTCAACACGGCTCTTAGTTTAAGGGATTCTAACCTGCTTTATCGCTGGTGGCCCCACGTAGATTGTACCCCGGACAAGACGTGAAATACACAACTTTCAATCCGGGATATATGCTCGAGAAGTGTTCTTGCCAAGCTAACACCACTGATGCAGGGACTAGATCTATCTGAAAATAAAGAAAATACCAAATTATTCATAAAAAGTAAGTTCGTATGAGCAAGTGGCCAACTCTGGTGACGGAGTTTTTAGGCCGCCTAAAGGCCTCCGTCATGGCTTAGCGACTTAAAAGCCGGGACCGACAATTAACGTACAAACAGAATGCGAATATCAGCGCAGCTCGCACAGCTTGCAACTAATTTGCTTTTCTTAAAAAATGACATTGATATTTATTTGTTTGCGATAAAGTTGAAATTATGAGTAATTTTCATTTACAAATGACTTTTTGTCAATGGTTTTTGTAATTTTATGCAATTGTTTATGATGTTTTCCGAAACTAAATATTTTTCTGGTTTTACTGTATAGTCCGACACACAATAATAGAAATAAATGGGGACGCTACTGTGCAAGCTAAATACGCGAAATAGATAAATTCTCTTTTAGAAGTAAATTATTACTTCTGACTGACGTCTTCGGCACCTGTACCATAGACAAGAAACCTGAACTTTACCATAGATTCGTTGCAAAAGATGTGACGGTTTGCAAGCCCATCGCCACCCTAAGTTCTATTGTAACACATACCTTGTTTAGGACCAATATCATATCCTTTTTCTGATCGTTGACTATGTAGTTGTATAGTGATGGTGGAAACATCATGCCCTGAAAAATTAATTAAGGGAGTGTCCACATTGCGTTTTCTGAAGCGCGTTTTTGCTACGCGTTGCGAACGCGCGTTTGTATCGATACAAACGCGCGTTCGCAACGCGTATTTTTCCATACAAAAGCGAACCGGGAGGGGCTGCGCGGGGGGCTGCGCGTTCGCATCGCGTTCGAATCGCGTTTGTATCGATACAAACGCGCTGCAAAAAACGCAATGTGGACACTCCCTAAGAAAAACAATTAGATTGAAAATTTAATGAAAAAGCCCGAAATATCACACTAATATTATAAATGCGTTTGGATGTATGTTTGTTCCTCTATAACTCGACAACCACTGAACCGATTTCTCTGAAATCCATACCCATATTATAAGTGTGAAAGTATGTTTATTTGTCCTGCTTTCACATCAAAACAGAGCGACGGATTGACGTGATTTTTTGTGTGGAGATAGTTGAAAGGCTGGAGAGTAACATACCACGCGAGCGAAGCCGCGGGCAGCAGCTAGTAATATTATAAATGCGAAAGTTTGGATGTTTGGATGGATGTATGTTTGTTCCTCTATAACTCGACACCTTCAGAACCGATTTGGCTGAAATTTAAAATATAGATAGATAGATAGGTAATTAAAAATTAAACTATTTTGCATGCTTACTTTTAAACTACATAATATAAAATTCCAAATAAACAATGTCACACACACATAAAGTAGTATTTGGTATTAAATACTCACAGCGTATCTAACGTCGACGATAAGCAGCAGTATATCGCACATTTCCATGACGCGCCACAACTGACGCCAGGTCTCCAGGTTCAGCTCGAAATAGGACATATCGCGCCAGTGTGGCGACGCCTGAAGGCTGTCTACGTAGTTCTGAAAATAATATTAAATAAATAAAATATTGCCGGACATTTCACACAGCGCCATCTAGCCACAAACTAAGCAAAGCTTGTACTATGAGAACCAGTTAACTGATAGAATCCGTACCCATATTATAAATGTGAAAGTGTGTTTATTTGTCCTGCTTTAACGTCAAAACAGAGCGACAGATTGACGTGATTTTTTTGGAGTAACATAGGCTACTTTTTATCCGGGTACCACGCGAGCGAAGCCTCGGGCAGCAGCCAGTATTTATATATTTGTAAATACATACTTATTATACTTTATAGCAACCAGACACAGAACAAACATCTATGTTCATCACACAAATGTTTGTCTTGGGTGGGAATCGAACCCACAAGTAATTAATATAGCAGTTTTTGCGTTTCTTGGTGTACAATAAAGTATTCATTCATTCATTCTTACCTTAAAATACCTCTGTTCTTGCGCGTCTAATTGCGCGGCGGTCATCTTGAAGTCCCAAGGTGGTCGTGTGGGAAATGATAGATCAGGCGGGAAGTGGGTAGCTGGGTCCACTTCTAGCGACCTTTCTGGTACTGGGTTTAATTGCTTCCTGAATGAACAAATAAAAATAATGAAATAATGCCGCTGGTGGTATCAAACATAATAAAAACCTTAAACGTAAATTTGGCGGGTTCGATTTCCGGTTCAGACTTCTAGGTTCAGACAGGCGATTATTCAAAATTCTTTGAATGCAGTTTAAATTGTTTTTAAAACAAAAATAAAGTCTTTTTTCAGTAAAATGTCCTATCTACGTAATTTAAGATACTTTCCGTCCATGTGGCATAGCCGCGGGACGCCCTGTATAAGTTAGTCTCTAAAGTCATATTTAAGGAACTTTCAATGATGTTTTTAAAAGGGGAAGATAGGTGATGCACTAACATCGCATGCAAAAACTTAGGTTTGGTGCACCACCACTACATACACAATCACATTGCTCTATTATATTGATTGTCACTTGCCCGGCCATGGCCCCGCCGCTCTGCAATGCTGTCTCGCTTGCACGACTGCTTTAGTTGCTCTTTCTATTATTGCCTACTAGCTGCTGCCCGCGGCTACACTCGCGTGGTACCCGGATAAAAAGTAGCCTATGTTACTCTCCAGCCCTCCAGCTATCTTCACACAAAAAATCACGTCAATCGGTCGCTCCGTTTTGACGTGCTTCCATGACAAATAAACACACTTTCACAATTATAATAGGGGTACGGATTAGCAACTTCAAGGTGTATTCGAGAAGCGATTTTCCGCGCGGCACTGAAGGCAGGTTTGTCCTCAGGACTCAGTTGAGAAGGACCAAGCATTTTGTTGAGTCACCTATTTCCCCTTTTGAAAACATCATTGGTAATTTTACTTTTTGTTGTTGCCTGAAATAAAAGTTACTATCATTAATACAAGATACTTACAAAGCATCCTCCTTCTTAGCTTTAAGTTCGTCATCGCCCTCCCTGTAAAACTTAAGTGCGTATCTGTTGGAGCGGCCCTGAGCGGGCTGCGCGTTGATGGACACCACATTCTCATAGGAATTAGTAGACGTTGACGCTGCAAATATGATAAATGAATAAGACCTAATTGTACACATCCAATGGCAGATAGCATCGTTGGGCTTGCGACCTGTCACTTATGGAATGTTAGCTTCTGCAAAATGTGGGCATGTACCAAATATTATGTATTTCCACCTGCGGCTTCGCTCTTGTGGTACCCGTATACAAAGTAGCTTATGTCTTATTCCCAGTCATTATCTAGCTATGTGTTAAATTTCAGCCAAATCAGTTCAGTGATTGTCGAGTTATAGAGGACCAACATACATCCAAACATCCAAACTTTCGCATTTATAATATTAGTGTGATTAGTGCGATAGTGTGATGTGATAATAAGTATTACAAATGTATAGAAATAGTCTATCAGCTATATAATTCCCATAGTACAAGCTTTGCTTAGTTTGGGGCTAGATGGCGCTGTGTGAAATGTCCACCAATATTTTTAAAAACTTACTCGGCATCAAGAAAGTCTTTTGGTTATTTTTCTTGATCTGCAGCTGCTGTTTCTTTGCTTTCCCGCTGAACGGAGTCTTGCGTCGGGCTTGCGGCATCTTTGATACTCATTCAACACTCTAAAAAGATGTTTAGAAAAAAAAATAAGTTGATAAGTAAGTAATTTTATATGTTTTGAAAACAAAAAACCTAGCCAATTTCTCTTGTGGGCCTTCGCAACAAGATGGACAGATGACTTGTAAGGACCGCAGGTTGACAGTGGATGCAGGCCGCAACCACGACACATGGAAATCTTTGAGGGTGGCCTATGTATGTCCACCATGTTAGCCAGAAAAGTAGCTACCAAAAGTCTTCTGGTGATTTGATTTACCTAAATAGCTTTTTCAAGATAAGATTCGAAGTATTGCGAATGCACGTAAACTACAATAGCCACCGGTTCACCAGAAAACACGAAATCACTTTTTGCATCAAGCATGCGGCATTGTAGTTATTATTCATTCTCAGAGAACTTACCTCCGTTCGAGTCAAGAACCTTTGATGCGCTCAACTACAGGTTTAAATTGAATCGAAATTGCAGTCTATTGTTAATATTTAAGGAACAAATAGTAGTTTTGCGCTTATTAAATTCTTTTTTTATTACCGCAAACCGCACGCAGACGCACGCACCGTACAAAAAACAAAGCGAAAGCAAAGGTGTGATGACAGATGACAATCAGCTGTGAATGACATTGAAAGAAAATAAATTTGACAGTGGTATTGGATATTGATGGTACAAGTCCGTTCACAGTTATTTTATGTAGTAGAGGATGGAGGGACCATGTCTCCCAGCAGCAAATGAAGTATCCAGGGGGTTTGTAAAAGTCTTCAAAAAAAAAAAAAAAATGGCGCGCTTTACAAACGTAAAATTTTTGTTAATTTTAATATAATACGATATTGCGGCTATTTTCTTCTTTTACCTGCTCAAGATATTATTTAATCGTACAACATTTAGTTTATTTTAATCGTAAAGTACAATTGAAAGAGCGCAAGTTCATTTTCAACAATAATGGATTTGCCGCCTTTGCCGGGCGATATGGATCCTGATCCTTATGACGTGGACAATACAGTTGAGATTTCTGAAGAAACCGAGATTCTTTTGGAGGAAGATATGGAGTTGGAAACCAACAGTGCGAGGAAAAGAAAGAACATGGAGGAATCAAATAACTCCGAGGAAGAATGGACGCGTGTATCGAGAGGGAGGAAGGTTGTAAGAAAGGAAGGAGAACTAGAAGAAGAAGACATGATACAAGTATGTGTTACAAGTCTGAATGCTTTGCCAAAACAGTTTGCATTAGCAAGGATATTCGAAGAGCAAGCCATCAGTAATATTGTGAAAGTAAAGTATGTGAGCATTTATAAAATTATTATTACTTTTGACAACGCTTCTGATGCGAATAAGTTGATACAAAGCACTGCCTTTTCGGAGTTGGGATGGCGGTGCTCTAAAACATCTGAGGTGGCCTTGTCGTATGGTGTTATTCGAAATATTGACATGGATTTATCTGAAGACGAACTTATAAAACATCTATCGAGCTCACATGAGGTAGTATCAGTCAAAAGACTAATGAGACGCAATATAGATACCAAAGGCGCTGCATGGATGTCTAGTGAATCTATTAGACTGGGATTTAGAGGGGCCTCAGTACCGTCCCATGTGTTTATTTACAAAATGCGCATCAAGGTGGATCCCTATACATTCCCAGTGACCCAATGTGGCAGATGTTGGAAATTTGGACATACGACAAAGTTTTGCCCAAGTTTGAAGATTGTATGTCCGAAATGTACACAAAAACATGAAAATTGTGAGACAATCTCTTTCAAATGCGTTAACTGCCGTGGAGCCCATATGGCTATGAATAAATCCTGTCCAATTTTTAAGAAGGAGAAACGAGTCCGGGAGTTGATGGCAGAATTCAATATAACATATAGAAAGGCTCTTACAATGTATGTTCCACCTACTCCAGTATCGGAACGTCTTGTTAGACATCCTGAGAAAGCTGAAAGCCTTCACACACCAGTTCCAGGGGCAACGGAGGCCGTTGGTAAGCCGTCAGACTCTCACATTCAATGCGATGGTTCTTCATACGCAGACAAAGTAAAATCGCAGAATAATAGGAAAAAAGTAACAATCACAGAAATCGATGGGAAGCGTCAGACACAACAAAATAAGGTTCGAGAGTCAGGTGTTTCTCATGAACAAGGTCACCAAGAAAAGGAAGGAGTACAGCGACAGGTGCCGGAGCAAGGAGAAGGTTTAGGAGTAGGCAAGGGAGTAGGGCTAGATCGAAAGAAAGGGAAAAAACGAAAACTGGCCCAACCGTCGTCGGCAAGTACGTTTGGCTGGGATAATGAGGACCCTTCGGAGTGCTCTGAAGAAGAGCAGCCGGTTCGGTCTGAGCGTTCCGGATCAAAAGCTGAGCCTGCTGAGAAAGATTTTGGTTTTACACAATTGCTAGGTGAGGTAATGAATATAATATTTAGTGGTCAGTCAATTGGGAAGAAGATTGAGTTAGCTGTTAAGGCATTAATTGAATGGGTTATGACTAAAGTATTCGGTGGGACTTCGGCCAGATCTTTTCTCAGTTCTGTCCTTAGTTATGGATTGTAGTCCTTATAGTCATTCTGTAAACTTATTTCAATGGAATTGTCAAAGTTTAAGGCCGAAGTCTCAGTCGTTTGAATTACTTCTCAATCAGGAGAAAGTTCATATAGCAGTCCTCAGCGAAACGTGGCTTGAACCTGAGAGCAGATTTAACATTAGTGGTTATAATAGTTTCCGTTTGGATCGCGATGACTCGTACGGGGGGGTAGCTATTTTCACACACAAATCTATAAAATCAATTCTCTGTTCGTCGCAGAGTTTAAATTCTGGTATCCAATTGATACACGTGAGGATTCTTAATTGTCGGCTTATTGAGAACATAATATCTATTTACTGTCCTTCTTCTGTCCGCACCACTCAAAACGATTGGGATCATATTTTCTCTATTAGTAGCAATAAAACTCTTATTATGGGTGATTTTAATGGGCATCACTCCAATTGGTCTTATAAAACTGATAGCAGAGGTAATCAAATTATCGAATCAATGTTAGATTCTAACTTCTCATATTTAAATAACGGTAGTCATACTAGGATAAAAATGGTTGGTGACGTTTTACAGCAATCTTCTCCGGATATTTCTTTTGTTTCTTCAGATTTAGCTGTAGATTTTACATGGAAAACTACTAAAGAATCACTTGGAAGTGATCATTTGATAATTAAGATTTCTTGCATAATATATAGTTCTCCTGATTTCGTAAAGAAAAGAAACTTTAAAAAGGGCGATTGGACTGCTTACTCTTCTTATATTGAACAAACGTTGACTAACTTTTTAATTCCAGATGATCTGCAACTTTTCTATAATAGATTTGTTACGGTCCTGCAAGATGCTGCAATTGCTCATATTCCATACATTAGAATCTCTCAAGATATAAGTCAAAAGTTTACTCCAAAACCTTACTGGTCAACTGAATTGTCAAAGGCGGTAGCAGAACGTCGACTCGCTTTAGCGAATCTTAGGCGCTGCCCTTCTCCCAACAATTTGCAGGCATATAAAAAAAAGGTAAGTGACGCGCAACGCCTTATCCGTGCGGCTAGGTGTGACTCTTGGAAAAAATTTTGTTCGTCGGTAGATGAAGCTTGCTCTGCTTCGGATATGTGGCGTAAAATGAGATGGGTGAAAGGACGATATACACCCAGACAATACATAAGTAAGGAAAATGCCGAAACATTATTAAATGAGTTAACTCCTGACTTTGTTAGTCCATCTATTCAGCTATTGAGCTCAAATAATTATTCGTTGGATTCAGTCATTTCAATGCAGGAATTACTAAATAGTATTAAGAAAACAGACACAGCTCCAGGATGCGATGAAATATCATTTTCTATGATAGATCACCTTCCGTTAGCAGGTAAATTACTTTTGCTAGAACTATATAATCGCTGCTATTCTACTGGTTATGTGCCATCGCAATGGCGCGAGGTTAAAATTATTCCTATACCTAAAAATAATACATCATCTGCATTAAGACCCATTTCTCTTATGTCATGTTTATGTAAGATCCTTCATTCAATTCTTAATAAGAGGCTTGAATGGTATTTCGAGAAACAACAGTTATTCCCTGAGGCTATGGTTGGCTTTAGAAAGTCTAGATCTTGTTTGGATAACCTTACCTCGTTAACATCACATATTCAATTAGGATTTACTAAGAATCTTTCAACAGTAGGGTGTTTTATTGATATTAGGAATGCTTATAATAATGTGGATGTGTCTTGTTTGGTAAAAATTCTTGAAAAGTTCCAGGTGGGATCTAAAATGTGTAATTATTTATGGGGTTTCCTGAGTTTGAGGATATTGCAAATTTCGACAGATGAGTGTGTGATGTCTCGATGGACAAACCAAGGCTTAGCTCAGGGAGATCCACTATCCCCGCTGCTCTTCAATATAGCAACAATGAATATTTGCGGTAGTTTACGTACAGTGGAGATTTCTCAATATGCTGATGATTTTGTTATATTCATTACTCGTAAAAATTTAACTGATGCTCTCGGAGAGTTACAGTTGGCTGTGTGTGCAATCAGTGATTTACTGAGAAACATTGGTTTAGAAATATCTCCTAGTAAAAGTAAAGTATGTATATTTAAGAAAGGCGGTTATCGTGGTTCAACGGAACTTGTCATCAACAGTATTCCTATCCAAAATTGTAGTAACGTAAAATATTTAGGTTTGTGGTTAGATAGCGCCTTGAGATGGACTAAACATATTAATGAGACTGTTATGAAGGTACAAAAGATTATTAATTTATTGAAGGTATTAGCAGGAGCTAGCTGGGGAATACACCCGAAACATTTAAGACGTTTATATATATCTTTATTACGTAGCAGAATTGATTATGCCAGTTTTTTGTATAGCAACAGCTGTGATACAAACTTAAATAAATTGGATAGAGTTCAGAATCAGGCCATGCGCGTAATTGGAGGTTTTATACGCAGTACACCCATACATGTAATGCAAAGTGATTTGTCTTTGCCCCCTCTTAGCATTCGACGAAGATTTTTGGGAGGCAAATTTTATCTGAAATCTATGTCTTTTTGCAGTAACAAATCCGTTAAATACATTGAAGACCTTGCATCAAGTTCTCATAGTAGGTATTGGATTTATAAGAAACTACCGGTTCTTGTTTTGCTTCACTCATCATTAAGTTTATTTCCAGTTCATATTAGTAATCAACTTGAGATGTTCACTCTAGATACATGGGTAAGTAATATCAATTTAGGTGGTGTTGTGAAAGATAGCATACCAAAAGTAGATCGTGCAAAACGTTTATATATTGACAATGATTTAAGAAATATTTGTGTTGAATATATTAACGAGAGCTATAAAGATTTTCATCACATTTATACTGATGGATCCAAGATCGGAGGAAATGGTGGAGCTGCCTTTCTGGACCCCCTCTCTAACAGCTTCATGAAATTTAAAATTGATTCAGATGTTTCTATAATGCACCTTGAGCTGATTGCCATAGCAGAAGCCTTGTCATATATAAATACTATTAGTTACGATAAATTTGTTATTTTCTGTGATTCTAAAAGTTCCCTACAACACATATCTCGTTGCACCTCTCATGTACGAGGTACGCCAATCGCTTATACAATCTTAAGTACCATTTTAAAATTGCAATCAAGACATAAATTTATTGTTTTACAGTGGATTCCATCACACGTACAACTTAAAGAGAATGAGGCGGTTGATGTTTTAGCTAAACAAGCTGTTGCTGATGGAGTGCCTATGCCTGTGCGGCCGTTGCACACTGACTATTTCCGATGGTTAAGGGTTGAATGCAAAGAGTTGTGGCAGGAGTACTTTGATAAAAGGTCAATAGAAAAGGGTATTTGGTATCGAACTATACAACCTCAAATTGCGCTAAGACCTTGGATTGACGAATTTAATTTTAACAGAACTATTTTGGTAGCTGCTCTCAGGCTGCGTTCTGGACACATTCCATCCAACAAATTTGCTTTCTTGATGGGAAGAGTAGCATCACCCAATTGTCATTTTTGTCCGGTTATCGAGGATATACAGCATATATTGATGGAATGTGTTCGGAACGCTGAGGATAGACTCAAATTGTTTGGCAGTAGCCGTAATTTTGATGTTGGTCGAGTAAATAGTGCTCTGGCGGCGCCCCTATCTATGGATGCCCAAATTTTCTACGAGTTATTTCTTAAGTTTTCCAGAAGTGTATAATTTTTTCTTTTTTTTTCTTTTTTGTTTCTGTTTTTACAATTGGTTTAATTTGTATCATACTTAGCTTAATTAGATATTAAGATAATTTGTTACCCTACAGGGCGATGTGGTCGCTCAGCGACAAAGCCCTTTTTTTTCTTCTAAATAAAAAAAAAAAAAAAAAAAAAAAAGTCTTCAAGCGATTGTAGAACTTATTAGAAAATTTGTAAAACCTCTAGAAAAAAAGTTATAGCACATTTTGTATGGTCCCTCAGTTCTCTCATTGAATTTTCCAGATCTCGGAAAGTATATTGAAACTGAAGATAACGTGACTACAGACCTTTTGTAAAAAGTTTCCCACGACGAATTAACTGAAAACCAGGTCACGAAGTCATTTCTACAAAAAGATATAACGTAAAAACTGTGGTCCCTCAATCCTCCAAAGCATTTTTGTAAATATCTCTCATTTAAATCAAAATAACCAGCTCTCTACGATTGTAAAAGTTTGTAAAAGTGCTATAGACATTTGTAAAAATAAAAAGAAGCAATAATACTGTCACGATTCCGAGATAGACGCGGTTTTGTATGGTCCCTCAATCCTCACTTTAAACAATTGGGAATAACTTTTTGTAAAAAGGAGTAATAGAAAAATAAACCTGCTCACCTTTTAGTAAATTTTTTTTACAAACGGATAGCAAAGTTACATTTGGGATCAACTATATATTTGCTGAGTTATTCAATAAAAACTAATCCTATGATAGTAGTGTGACCACACATTTAAACAATTAAGGAAAAGTACAATGTACGTTAGTATGTACCATGGACCTATTAAAGATATAGACTACCAGTTAGCGTGCCCCCAAAAGGGACAAAAAATTAAGTGTATCCATGTTTCGTAGTAGGTACACATATATTGTGTAATAATCGGTAACTATGAAGTAACTTAACTAGGGTATAATAATCATTGACTCTATTAATCCTTATTCTAATCTGTTAAATTCTAATATTCAATTAATCACCTTATTGTATCTATTATTGTCAATAATTGAACAACATTATTGCAGTGACGTTTGCATGTGTAATTGAGGTGCCACACAGTTTATGTTTAAGTACCAAGGTACCTATTTGTATTTTTTATTTTATTTTATTTGAATGTACTAGTGCACACCTTGATGCAACTATTAAATAAATAGATACCGTACATTGGGGCTATGTGGGACATTTTTTGAAGAAAAAATGATTTTGCACAAAAACTGACGATTGTAACGCTTGAACAGATTTTTTTTATAGTAGATCTTACCATTGCCCATTGGAGACTTGCTGCAGTATAGCTGTATTGTTAATATTTACAGATATATAGCATTTCAAAGCGGCTGTTCCAAATATCGCCATTTTGGGGCTATATAAAAATGACATATCTGACTTCAGTTTTTCTTTCATTTTCAGACCTGTATTTATTAAAAGTGGACTAGCGATATTCAGAACTATAAACGGGAATATGTTCTTTCATTTAAAAATACTGTGCTTTGATTTCACTAAAAAACTAACTAGAAATCTCAATTTAAAAATTATTCAACATTTTATAAATCAAAACTTCTGGGTTATTTGGAACCCAAAGTAACTTGCTTTATAAACACACATTACGAAATAGGGCGATATTTGGAATTTAAGGGCAAGTTATATTTTTGGTAAAATAAAAAGTATTGCCAGTTAACTACAATAAATCTGAAAAATAAGGACTATTGACATTTGCCTTTTCTTGTATTGGTATTTTTCGTTGTTAAGTATATATTCACCATGTTTCCAATACTGTAACAATACAAATAAATAAATACAACTATTGGAAATTTAGAGTATTGCATCCCCTTAAATCTAACCAAAAATGAGAACTTGGGGTTAATTGAAATTGCAAACAAATTGTTTATGAAACCAAAACTGAAATAGCAGGGGCTAATCGGAATCGGATTCCAAATAGCCCCAAAACGGCTCAAAAAGCACGTCAGTCAGTATAATTCTAAAAATATGGCGTTTAAAACGAGCTATTCTCAAATGAAATACACCATTAGAATCGCAACAAAATGCAGATGAGCATGGTATCACTCATTCTTTAAGCATCTTTATAATAAACGGGCTGCAACTGGAAGTTTGACACCCACATTTTACTACCGTCAACAACGTCTGCAAACAAATTGAGCTAGCGGTTCGTGTGAAACTCTGACAACCTCAAAACTCGACAGTAACATTGTCACTGAATCATAGTATTGACATGTTGTAAGGAAAAAAATCTAACATGACTAGGAAAAAAGATACATGCAGTCAAATCTTTTATTTAAAAAAATTCCAAATATCGCCAAATTTCCAAGTAGCCCCAATGTACGGTACTTAAATAATATGAACTTCATAAATATAAATAAATGGTACCTAATGCCATGTTTATTTGTATTTCAGGTTCATCAGTAACCTGAGTGAGTATTGATATTTCCTTCACATGCTCTCAACATCTACATTGTTTTCCTATATTACTAACCTACTAATGTCGAGGACAGAGCACGAGTATAATTAATGATTTAACGAATTTACCTGTACGTGAAGTTCTATCATAATTATACGATGGGCTCCGTCCGAAGACATTAGTAGGGCAACACCCACCCTCCCTGTTAACCCAAGCCGTTGCGGAAATATCCTCTAAACGTAATGATGAACAAATGGCTGAGCTCAAACAGGAAACATGGGCTGAGTGGGGGTTAATCGGAAACTTTGAAAAAATAAATGACTCTGTGTTGCCATTTACGGCAACATTTTATTTTATTCTATTTTATTTTCTAAACTTAAGTGCTGAAGTGGAATCACTTACGCGATACTACATTGTGTTCATATATTACTAACCTACTAAGGTAAGTTCGTTTAATCATAATTTTCTTTTAGACATATTGTATGGAATGGACCCAAGTAGTCTGAATAAATAAATATATTATTATTAATATTTACATAGTACTTACCTACCTACTTAGTAAAACAAAAACATTGTGGGTAGGTACGTACATACCAACTTACATGTACTTTTCCCTTTGATTAATTATATGTCTAGATGGACTCTTTCGCTTCAATCGCAACAAGAACAACAGGCCAGCTTTGAAACGCTAGTGTGCGTATTACGCACACAAGTATGCAAATCTTCTATTGTCTATACAAGTGCTTTGCGTCACCTGTCAACATTGTCATCCATTTTTAGTGATACCAGCTCTTGAAAATTTCCCATAAAATAGGGGAATATATGTTATGTAACAGCAGGGTTCTCCAATCTCTCTTCTTCAAAGAAACACTACTTCTACAGTATTTTCCATAAAGTTTATTCCGTACTCAAAGTAGATAACAAACAAAGTAGGTACGATACGATTATACTAAGTGATAGGTAAGTAGGTACGTGACGTTCGTTATGCAGCAGAGCGCAAGACGAAGCGACCACAAGGTAGGTAGGTAGGTTGACGTTCGTTAAGCAGCTGGGCGCTAGACGAAGCGACAGGGGGAGTGCGCGGGGAGCGCGGAGAGGGGGGAGCGTCTGTACTAGAGAGCCACCATTCCAGTACTGGAAGTAGCGGAGCGCTAGCGCAGACTACAGTGCAGACTGAATGCTATGTTTTTTTTTTTTTTTTTTTTTTTCGGACGGACTTTTATGTTGGCTGGTCACGTGTCGACCTTTGCAACGTTACCGAACTATGGCGAGAGCAGAAGGCTCTACGCCGGATAAAGATAGGTTGGGGCAACATGCGCAAGGGCACCACTTAGGTACGGACCTCGGCTTGGGCTGTCGCCAGGGGAGGGTTTTTTGAGGACGGCCGCAGCCCAGAAGGGGCGGAAACGGAGAGAGAGACTACGTCTTCGACCCCGCCGGGGCGGGGTCGGTGTCGTGTGGAGTGTATTGTGTATACTATCTAACGCGGATGACTAGATCTCCGCCGCGTTAGCGGCGGTGATCTTGTCGTCGGGGTCACCAAGAACGTGTCTTGGTCGACGTCGGGATTTGAATGCTATGAGGCGCGAGGGCCCGTTTTATAGGCGTTTTAACAGCTTGTATTGAAGTCGGTTTTTTTTTAATTTTTAATTTAGCCACTTGTATTAGTAACTTTAGTCACTTCCGGTACTACAGTCCGTAATGCCTCTCCAGACTCACGGCGAGAAGTTTCACCGAGACTTCTCGAAGAACAAACAAATTATCCACACTCTCAATTTTCTCACTCGTGATCTGTTTTAAATCCTTTGTCTCGGCCAAAAATAGGTACCGACACCGAAGCGCGAGAACAAGAAGTCGAGAAACTCCTCACATTCACGCTTCTCGGGTGTTGTCGGGGTTTCTTGCCGAGAGTCTGGAGGGGCTATTAGGTATCACAGAGAATATTTTATCAGATAGACCTACCTTCTTTTTCGCGGTTGACATGACACTCAAATAGTAAACAAAACAGACGGACAAGAATTTGACAGATGTAAAAGGAATTTCGTTGAGTTTCAGTTGTGTGATTGTGTTGTGATGTGATTTATGAGGATTTATCATATTTTATTTAAAATTACAAAAAGTACTGACGCCTTGGGATATGCATACTGACTAAAATGGAAGTGGGCTGGACATGTAGCCCGTCTACAAGATGGAAGATGGACTAGGAGCAGGGGCGTAGCTATAGCTTTGTTAAGGGGGGGGGTCCAAAGGTTCCAATATACCAAAGATCTTTGTTAAGGGGGGGGGGGTCCAAGGGTTCCAAAATCTCGGACGAAGTAACCACGGGACGCGAATTGCCATATGTCCCACTTGCTGGGGGGGAAGGGAGCCAACTGTCACACATGACATATTTTTGACATAATGATGATATATTTCTGTCATACATGAAAACTTATAGTGATACCACTATCATAATTTTATGTTCCCCGATTTGAAAATATTTTGTTGAGACGTGTAGCACACTTTGTCTTTAGGTAATCAATAAATCTTAAAATTGTAACGATTTTATTTACAGAAAGTGATCTCCCCCCAATTCTACTAGATGACAACGCCAATCATTCCGCTGCGTTTTGGTTCGATCTCATAAATGTCAGCCATTTTGTGAATAGTAGAATAGCTTTTCAAAAATTTGTTCTGCCAAAGTCCAAACCTTAGCTAAAACCTCACCACAACTGAGTCGTTTGTCATTAGTAGAATAGGAAACAGTCGAAAATCTAAAGTTTAGTTGAGGTTTTGCTTGAGGTTGATAAAAAGTTTGGTACTAGAATTGACACCCTGCTAATTAGTTAAGTAAGTAGTTAACTTTACAAAGTAGGGACCTACATCATCTACATCTTTAGATTTCTCAACATGTTCTTACATTTATAGAAATATACCTACCTACCTAATATATTTTACTAGCAGCGTCCTCGCGGCGGCTTAGTTTTTGTGTGAGAAAAAGAGAAAAATGATGTTGCTTGTCACAATTTTTACATTATAAACTTTTAGTTAGGTAATCTTAAAAATAAAGCTCTATCTACTTACTCTAAAAATCTGGGCCTGTATTCTATTAAATGACAACCGCTTTGGTTTTGGTTCGAACTCTTAAATGTCAGCCATTTGGTGAATAGTAGAATAGCTTTTCAAAAATTTGTACTGGCAAAGTTCAAAACCTCACCACAACTGAGTCGTTTGTTATTAGTAGTCATGGAAACAGTCGCTTTAGTTGAGGTTTTGGTTGAGGTTGATAAAAAGTTCGGTACCGGAATCAGGGCCCTGTACCTACCATAAAATATTGCGAGAAAATATACTGGTATCACTACTACCAAATTTACTTTTGACATGACTTTCATAGGGATTGATAAATATCGATATTGGAGATGTCGATGTTTTTTACACTAACAGTAGAAAATGTGTAGGTACCTATATTAGGTTACAAGTTTTTTACCATTTCTATCCAAAAAAATACTTGTAATAAAAGACTAGGTAAAATCCAGTTGATCTAATGTCTTGTAAAGCTTATAATTGTTGATTATAAAATTAAATAAAAAAAATATTGCTGAACATTTCACACAGCGCCATCTAGCCCCAAACTAAGCAAAGCTTGTACAATGTGAACCAGATAACTGATAGAATACTTATATATCTTTTGTAAATACATACCTACATAGAATACTTTATAACACCCAGACACAGAACAAACATCTATGTTCATCACACAAATGTTTGTCCTGAGTGGGAATCGAACCCACGACCTACAGCGCAGAAGGCAGAGCTACTACCAACTGAGCTAAGAGGCCAGTCAAATTGTACCTAATTGTACCTAGAGTCCGCGTCAGCACTAAGTGCTACGGCAAAAGCGGGAACTAATAGTTTTATTTACTTTAATAAGCTCTTTTAGTCACGGTCGTTCAGTTGTTCTGATGTGTAGAATTAACTAACGTACAAACTTGCATAATTATGATTGTTCAAGCCGCATTTGGACAGTTAGTAATTTTTAACCTAACCTAGCTCTGTGATAGCAGCGCCGCGTCTATCGGACTTCAGTGGGGGCGCGCACTCTACCTATTGTTATAATGTTCAAACGGCTGAACCGATTTTGATTAAGCATGTCTATGAACCATTACTAATAAAAAACCTGCTTTCAAATAAATAAAAACCGCATTCAAATTGGTTCACCCTTTTAAGAACTACGGTGCACACATACAAACATAAACACACACAGCGGTCAAACTTAGACACCTCTTTTTGCGCCGAGGGGCGGGGGGGTTAGAAATAAGTCAACAAAAAGTTTATAGGTACTTCATCATAATCATCCGCAGCACAACTCGACTTCCCCCATTGCAGGATATAGGCCTCTTTTTGGTCGTGCCACTGTGTTTGTTCTCGGCTTTGTGCTAGGCTCATCCACTGCGTGCACCAGCACGACATTGTCGGGCGCATTTTGCTTACAATATAATTACAACAAATAAATTATAGAAAAAGTAGGTAGGCACACGAAAACGTTGAAAATCTTAATAAGATACTTAGGTGTGATTTAATACTATAAAAATTATAATTATGTTGTTATGTGCCAATTTGCACAACTACACAACTACCTAGGTACAATACAACATAATTTAGTATATTATGTAACTTCAAGAAACTTAATGTAAATGGTTTTATCGATATCGATAAGGAGTAATAATTGTACATTACCTCATCGTAATGCATAGACTCGCCACGTCAATTTTGTACCTTCGTAAACCTAAATTATTCAAAATTCGAACTATTGCTAATCGCAATAAGGCTAAACATAATTTTAAAAACCGCATTAGTATCGTGGTACTGTCTCTCAAGACAGTTGTCATTAGACAGTAGTGCATGAGTGATGTCCAAAATATAGTAATTAATAGACATTGCTAGGCAATTATAGACCGTATCCACCGTATCCGTTACGATTGAAAATTAAACAGAGATGTGACGGCAGGCGATGCGATCTTTTTCATTTTAGTCGTATATTTTTTGAATCGATGTTTTAACCTCAGTTAAAATAAAATAATGTTTATTGAAGTAGAAAATCAGCTAAAACACAAAAAAACATTTACATAATGAAATGTTACACCATATTTTAAAGATTTGAGGTGTAGTGGATTTTTATTGCACTGGTATAGCACCATGAATTGGCATTTTCATGGAGCACCTTCCTCGGTGATAACGATACGGAGACTGATAAGAATCGATTATTAGGGTAGTTTTTATTGACGGTACCTGATTTTGATTTGTCAAAGTAATCCTAGCCGTTGGCTAGAGGGGTAAGATTGGTAGGATCATAAAGGCGCGTCCCGTTCTTTCGTCCGAGTCCAAAATACAAAAATTGACTAGGTTTCCTCCGAACTTAATGGGCTAAGGGGGGGGGTCCGGACCCCCTAAACCCCCCCCTTATATACGTCCCTGACTAGGAGAGTGACAAATTGGGAGGGTCCAAGAGGTCGACGCTATAGAGAAATAAAAGGCTTTTTATTTTATTTATTTATATCATATTTTATTTTAGGTGGTAAGTACAGAATCACTGCACACGAGTGTAGATAATTTTATTGATGAAATTCTCAATTTTTCCTAAGTACTTTTCTTTTTTGCTTTAAATTGTAGGTACTGGGAGCACCTGTGTGCGTCATTTATTTTCTATACCTACTTCACTTAAAATTCTGCTAGTCCTAATTATAATAATGAAAAAGTAAATGTTCACACAGCGCCATCTATCCCCAACGTAAGCAAAGCTTTTACTATAGGAACCTTAAAAATATAGTTTCCTAGGTTCTCCGTTCATGCTGGGCGTCATAGCCTGCTGCTTTATATTAGAATAACTTTTAAATCCCACTATTTAGAGGAAGAAGATGAATGGAGACTCATTATAAAATAAAAAAACAAACCCAAAAATCCCAATTTGGTCATGACGCAAGCATTCTTTCCTGTTGGCATCTGTGGGGCAAATTTATTCGAGGAATCGGCCATCTCTTTTGTTTCAAATTTTTTGCGGTCAATACTGGTTTTTGTTTACTTAATTTTTCTTGTAAGTATTTGATCCTTGGTTTCGATTCTGGATTTCGATCCTTGATTTCAATCCTTGATTCTTGAATCTTGAATTTGAAATCTTGAATCTTTGAAGTGACAGCTGTCAAAGTTCAATCCGCCATATCTCATTAATTACTCGTCCTAGACTCCCCGTTCTCAGTTCAAATGAAAGCTATGACCAAGATCTTCATTTGAACTGACAGCTTTCAAACTTAAAACGGCCATATCTCGGAAACTACTCGTCCTAGACTCCCCGTTCTCAGTTCAAATGAAAGCTATGACCAAGATCTTCATTTTAAGTGACAGCTGTCAAAATGACATCTGTCATCTGAAATGTAGATCTTGCTCATAGCTTTCATTTGAACTGAAAACGGTGAGTCTAGGACGAGTAGTTTCCGAGATATGACCGTTTTAAGCTTTGAACTGACAGCTGTCAAACTTAAAACGGTCATATCTCGGAAACTACTCGTCCTAGACTCACCGTTCTCAGTTCAAATGAAAGCTATGACCAAGATCTACATTTCAGATGACAGATGTCATTTTGACAGCTGTCACTTAAAATGAAGATCTTGGTCATAGCTTTCATTTGAAATGAGAACGGGGAGTCTAGGACGAGTAGTTTCCGAGATATGACCGTTTTAAGCTTTGAACTGACAGCTGTCAAACTTAAAACGGTCATATCTCGGAAACTATTCGTCCTAGACTTTCAGATGACAGATGTCATTTTGACAGTTGTCACTTAAAACGAAGATCTTGGTCATAGCTTTCATTTGAACTGAGAACGGGGAGTCTAGGACGAGTAGTTTCCGAGATATGGCCGTTTTAAGTTTGACAGCTGTCAGTTCAAATGAAGATCTTAGTCATAGCTTTCATTTGAACTGAGAACGGGGAGTCTAGGACGAGTAATTCATGAGATATGGCGGTTTGAAGTTTGACAGCTGTCACTTCAAAGATTCAAGATTCAAGATTTCAGATTCAAGATTCAAGAATCAAGGATTGAAATCAAGGATCGAAATCAAGGATCAAAATCAAGATCGAAATCCAGGATCGTAACCAAGGATCGAAATCAAGGATCGAATTCAAGGATCGAAACCAAGGATCGAAATCAAGCGCTGATTTTGTCGAGCGCGATAAGGTAAAAATATCATGAAATATCAATGACTTAGGCACACTACTAATCCAACAACGAGTGTGAAAGAGACAAAGCTACCAAGAAAGCCTCTCAACAAGACCAACAATCCTTATAACCAAGATTAAATTATAATAGATCGTTGTATAGTCGTGATAAGGTTCAAAGTCCCTTTTACATTAAAGTCGACTTAACCATCCTGTTTGTATATAAAATCCTTGGATTCAACATTTTTTTTTATTTGCTCACGCTCTCACATGGGTAAAATCAAAGAATAATTATGGCAACCCTCCTAAAACATGTTAGGATAAAATTACAAAGTTTGATTTTCTAGTTTTCATAACTTATAGTTATTTATAGTTTACATAACGATGCTATGTAAGTTCCTTATTTATTTTTAGTCGTCCTTTGTAATTCCTGCACACTTTGATGGCACAAATCGCCATTTTTGTTTGCCGCCAAATTCATGTTTACAGTACAACGACCTTAGCGCGACTGAATGAGCGAAACGAACGAGTCAACCAACAGTTGGTTGATCTTTTTGTTGGCGTTTTGACGCTCGAAATCGGGGTCTAGACATCTAGTTCGTCCAAGACTTTTCCTTAATTGTTTAAATGTGTGGTCACACTACTATCATAGGATTAGTTTTTATTGAATAACTCAGCAAATATATCGTTGATCCCAAATGTAACTTTGCTATCCGTTTGTAAAAAAAATTTACTAAAAGGTGAGCAGGTTTATTTTTCTATTACTCCTTTTTACAAAAAGTTATTCCCAATTGTTTAAAGTGAGGATTGAGGGACCATACAAAACCGCGTCTATCTCGGAATCGTGACAGTATTATTGCTTCTTTTTATTTTTACAAATGTCTATAGCACTTTTACAAACTTTTACAATCGTAGAGAGCTGGTTATTTTGATTTAAATGAGAGATATTTACAAAAATGCTTTGGAGGATTGAGGGACCACAGTTTTTACGTTATATCTTTTTGTAGAAATGACTTCGTGACCTGGTTTTCAGTTAATTCGTCGTGGGAAACTTTTTACAAAAGGTCTGTAGTCACGTTATCTTCAGTTTCAATATACTTTCCGAGATCTGGAAAATTCAATGAGAGAACTGAGGGACCATACAAAATGTGCTATAACTTTTTTTCTAGAGGTTTTACAAATTTTCTAATAAGTTCTACAATCGCTTGAAGACTTTTACAAACCCCCTGGATACTTCATTTGCTGCTGGGAGACATGGTCCCTCCATCCTCTACTACATGTTATTTTACCTCTAGCCGTCATGTTGGCCAACCTGGGCGTAGGAACAAACTTTACAAGGTCATAGCAAATTTGTTCCTACGCCCAGGTTGGCCAACATGACGGCTAGAGGTAAAATAACTGTGAACGGACTGTAAGCGTCCACATGTCGGTATCGTACGCTTCGGACGCATCGCACGCAACGGATCGTAGTATTATTTGTATAGAAACTCATATAAGTGCGTCCACATGTCCGCATCGTACGCATCGCATTTCACAGATAATCCGTTTGATGCGATCCGTCCGCTGCGTGCGATGCGGGCCTGTGGACGCTTACCATGAATCGGCTTTTAAGGTGGCCGCACACCTATCCGCTTTGAACGCGTCGAAGGAATCGACCGAAACGAATTTTAGAATTATTTTTAGGAAATCGGAACCCTCACTCACACTCACACACCTGCCCGTGTTGAATCGTCCGATTCGACCGAACCTGGCAGTAGAGTCGGCGTCAGCACTCAAGTACTACGGCAAAAGCGGAAACTAATTGTTTTATTTACTTTACTAAGCTCTTTTAGTCACGGACGTTCAGTTGTTCTGGTGCGTAGAAATAAAGAACATACAAACTTGCATAATTAATAATGTTCAAGCCTTATTTTAAAAATCAACGTTTCTTCAATTTATTCATGAAATGTTACGGCAAAAGTACCGAGAATGACTATTGAAGAAAATAATTAACTGAACACAATGCCATTATTAAATTAACACATTTCGACATCAACTTTTTTTAAAGACGAATGTCCGTAAGCGTCAGGTCCCCTGGACCAAATGCGATATTTAATGTTTTGAAACTACCAATATTTAGTACCTTTTTGGTACTATTTGGTACCTAAATCAGATTTTTTAGTACCTCGATGAATAGCGAAAAAACATGAAAATAAAGTGGTCAGACATTCTGACGTCAGGTTGTCTGGACCATATTTTTTTCACATAGTTAGAGACAATATAACTTAATTATTTCTTTCTAGATATTTAGTACCTTTTTAGTACCTTAGCGTACCTTATTTTTTTTTTTAAATAACGTCCCAGAAAAAAGTTATGGATGAAATAAATTTTGCTGTTTACGTTCTCCTTCTTATTCAGAGTAAGTAGCATTCTTATTAGTTATAGGTCAAAATCAGTCGAAAATGCAACCTGTAGGGCCTGTAGGCGAGATCAGAAATTATTTTTTGACCAATATCAAAACTGAGACGCTTCGCTCGCTTGGTCAATTATGAATGTTATAATGCTAAGCCATAGAACTAATAGTTTACATAAGCAGCGTCACTGGAAACACTAGGTACCTACATAGTTACCTTTTCATTCGCATAATGTTATTTGTCATAAATTCATACGACATACCTACTTACGTCTTTAGCTTGGACAAAAATGCTTTCGTTTGTCCGGCAAATGTCTGTCTGTATGTTCCTCCAAAAAGGGGCAAAAGGGGGGGGGGGGGCTATAGATCCTCAAAATGCAGTAAATCGCTCACTTTTAGATTTCTACCAATGGAATCGTCCCTTTAACTACTAGGTTTATAGGTAGGGATTGATGAAGCACCTGGACCACCTTCTCATCACAAAACTAGACATTTGTGAATATGTATTCCATAAGTTTATTAAAGAATTTATTTTTTCTTACTCATCCTCCATGAATTCAGATATTGAAAAAAAACTTTTTTTAATACTTATGGAACTTTTTTAGTAGAATATTTGATTTGATTTGATTTGATAAGTTACTTTGGGAGAAGTGTTCCTGGTGGGAAATAGAGTCGATTAAGACCAACTTGTTTTTTTTGACAAATGTAATTTTTTAGGCAAACTGTACTTTTTTTCAAAAATCTAAAAATACAATTATTTTTTTCTTCAAAATAAAACTGAAGTTTCTTAAGAACAAAACTTTCTAACTTCAAGAGAAAAAGTAGCTACCCTTCAGTGACCAAGAATTTGCCACACCCTGTATAGGTACTATTAATGAAAAGGTATTGTACCTACATATGTAATTTGATAGACTCCAAACATAAAGGGTCTTACTTATGAAAGATGTTTAAAGTTGAACACTGATTAAACAACGTCCTGTCTTTATTTGTGGATAGTGACGAATAGAGACAGGACGTTGTTTAAACAGTGTTTAACTTTAAACATCTTTCATAAGTAAGGGGGAAAGGCCTCAATTAATAAACTCGGCTAAACTTCTGTCAAAGTTGCACCACGGATTAACTATTGCCATCCTTTTTTGTTAGACAGTGACAAATAAGGATGGCAAAAGTTAATCCGTGGTGCAACTTAGACACAAGTTGAGCAGAGTTTATTAATAGAGGCCAAAGGGCCTTACTTACAAACGCCTCTCAACTTTGAACAATGGTTAAACAACGTCCTGTCCCTATTTGTCACTATGTAACAAAAAAGGATGGCAATAGTTTCACGGTGTTTCAAGTTAAAACGCGTTTGTAAGTAAGGCCCAAAATATCGTACTTTGCCCGCATAGGATAAAACAGTAAATTAGGAGTACCTACTGAAGCATTAGGTTCAATAAATATTAGGACATAGGTACAGGTTTATTCCTAACAAAATTAGGTACCTATCAAAATGTAGTTAGTAGTAAGTATGACATAAAGTTTGAGTTTCGTCACCATTAAGCTCATTACCATTAGCTAGGTTTGAAAAATATTAGGACATCAGAAATGTAGGTATGCCAGTAATTATATACCTATGCGAATCTAAATTTTATGACTAGACACCTATGTCGTATGAATTTATGACAAATAACATTATGCGAATGAAAAGGTAACTATGTAGGTACCTAGTGTTTCCAGTGACGCTGCTTATGTAAACTATTAGTTCTATGGCTTAGCATTATAACATTCATAATTGACCAAGCGAGCGAAGCGTCTCAGTTTTGATATTGGTCAAAAAATAATTTCTGATCTCGCCTACAGGCCCTACAGGTTGCATTTTCGACTGATTTTGACCTATAACTAATAAGAATGCTACTTACTCTGAATAAGAAGGAGAACGTAAACAGCAAAATTTATTTCATCCATAACTTTTTTCTGGGACGTTATTTAAAAAAAAAAAATAAGGTACGCTAAGGTACTAAAAAGGTACTAAATATCTAGAAAGAAATAATTAAGTTATATTGTCTCTAACTATGTGAAAAAAATATGGTCCAGACAACCTGACGTCAGAATGTCTGACCACTTTATTTTCATGTTTTTTCGCTATTCATCGAGGTACTAAAAAATCTGATTTAGGTACCAAATAGTACCAAAAAGGTACTAAATATTGGTAGTTTCAAAACATTAAATATCGCATTTGGTCCAGGGGACCTGACGCTTACGAATGTCCGACCCTCTCCATACGATCGAGCCACTGTGGACCGGCGACACGCTGAAGAGTGAAAGGCCGCTACATATCTCATTTGCGCTTCGCTGACGATCTAATCATCATTGCTGAGAACGTTGCTGACCTCCAGAATATGCTTAATGACCTGCATAAAGCCTCCCTTCAAATCGGTCTTAAGATGAACATGTCCAAAACTAAGATCATGGTCAACCGTCCTCCTTCGCGGATTAACATCACTGTAGATAACTACCGCATTGAGAAGGTGGACGAGTACATATACCTTGGACATTGTTTATCTTTTGGCCGATCCTCTCTGGCCAAGGAGATCACAAGACGAATCCAGCTAGGATGGGCTGCCTTCGGAAAACTGGAGGACATCTTCAAGTCTAGCATCCCACAAAGCCTGAAGACCAAGGTATATAATGTACTAGAGGATGGAGGGACCATGTCTCCCAGCAGCAAATGAAGTATCCAGGGGGTTTGTAAAAGTCTTCAAGCGATTGTAGAACTTATTAGAAAATTTGTAAAACCTCTAGAAAAAAAGTTATAGCACATTTTGTATGGTCCCTCAGTTCTCTCATTGAATTTTCCAGATCTCGGAAAGTATATTGAAACTGAAGATAACGTGACTACAGACCTTTTGTAAAAAGTTTCCCACGACGAATTAACTGAAAACCAGGTCACGAAGTCATTTCTACAAAAAGATATAACGTAAAAACTGTGGTCCCTCAATCCTCCAATGCATTTTTGTAAATATCTCTCATTTAAATCAAAATAACCAGCTCTCTACCATTGTAAAAGTTTGTAAAAGTGCTATAGACATTTGTAAAAATAAAAAGAAGCAATAATACTGTCACGATTCCGAGATAGACGCGGTTTTGTGTGGTCCCTCAATCCTCACTTTAAACAATTGGGAATAACTTTTTGTAAAAAGGAGTAATAGAAAAATAAACCTGCTCACCTTTTAGTAAATTTTTTTTACAAACGGATAGCAAAGTTACATTTGGGATCAACGATATATTTGCTGAGTTATTCAATAAAAACTAATCCTATGATAGTAGTGTGACCACACATTTAAACAATTAAGGAAAAGTCTTGGACGAACTAGATGTCTAGACCCCGATTTCGAGCGTCAAAACGCCAACATAAAGATCAACCAACTGTTGGTTGACTCGTTCGTTTCGCTCATTCAGTCGCGCTAAGGTCGTTGTACTGTAAACATGAATTTGGCGGCAAACAAAAAAATGGCGATTTGTGCCATCAAAGTGTGCAGGAATTACAAAGGACGACTAAAAATAAATAAGGAACTTACATAGCATCGGTAAGTAAACTATAAATAACTATAAGTTTTGAAAACTAGAAAATCAAACTTTGTAATTTTATCCTAACATGTTTTAGGAGGGTTGCCATAATTATTCTTTGATTTTACCCATGTGAGAGCGTGAGCAAATAAAAAAAAATATTGAATCCAAGGATTTTATATACAAACAAGATGGTTAAGTCGACTTTAATGTAAAAGGGACTTTGAACCTTATCACGACTGTACAACGATCTATTATAATTTAATCTTGGTTATAAGGATTGTTGGTCTTGTTGAGAGGCTTTCTTGGTAGCTTTGTCTCTTTCACACTCGTTGTTGGATTAGTAGTGTGCCTAAGTCATTGATATTTCAGGATATTTTTACCTTATCGCGCTCGACAAAATCAGCGCTTGATTTCGATCCTTGGTTTCGATCCTTGAATTCGATCCTTGATTTCGATCCTTGGTTACGATCCAGGATTTCGATCTTGATTTTGATCCTTGATTTCGATCCTTGATTTCAATCCTTGATTCTTGGATCTTGAATCTGAAATCTTGGATCTTGAATCTTTGAAGTGACAGCTGTCAAACTTCAAACCGCCATATCTCATGAATTACTCGTCCTAGACTCCCCGTTCTCAGTTCAAATGAAAGCTATGACTAAGATCTTCATTTGAACTGACAGCTGTCAAACTTAAAACGGCCATATCTCGGAAACTACTCGTCCTAGACTCCCCGTTCTCAGTTTAAATGAAAGCTATGACCAAGATCTTCGTTTTAAGTGACAACTGTCAAAATGACATCTGTCATCTGAAATGTAGATCTTGGTCATAGCTTTCATTTGAACTGAGAACGGTGAGTCTAGGACGAATAGTTTCCGAGATATGACCGTTTTAAGTTGGGATTTTTGGGTTTGTTTTTTTATTTTATAATGAGTCTCCATTCATCTTCATCCTCTAAATAGTGGGATTTAAAAGTTATTCTAATATAAAGCAGCAGGCTATGACGCCCAGCATGAACGGAGAACCTAGGAAACTATATTTTTAAGGTTCCTATAGTAAAAGCTTTGCTTACGTTGGGGATAGATGGCGCTGTGTGAACATTTACTTTTTCATTATTATAATTAGGACTAGCAGAATTTTAAGTGAAGTAGGTATAGAAAATAAATGACGCACACAGGTGCTCCCAGTACCTACAATTTAAAGCAAAAAAGAAAAGTACTTAGGAAAAATTGAGAATTTCATCAATAAAATTATCTACACTCGTGTGCAGTGATTCTGTACTTACCACCTAAAATAAAATATGATATAAATAAATAAAATAAAAAGCCTTTTATTTCTCTATAATTAACATTTTTTTCTTATCACTAATGTTTATAATCTAAGTAGGTACTAGAGAACCCCTAAGGTGAAGGCCTCCTCCAAAGCCAGCCATCTGTCCCTGTCTTGTGCTACTCGGAGCCAGTTTGGTCCAGCAGTTTTCTTGATGTCGTCGTCCCAGCGAGCGTATGGTCTTCCTATGCAGCGTCGACCTCTTGGACCCTCCCAATTTGTCACTCTCCTAGTCCATCTTCCATCTTGTAGACGGGCTACATGTCCAGCCCACTTCCATTTTAGTCAGTATGCATATCCCAAGGCGTCAGTACTGTTTGTAATTTTAAATAAAATATGATAAATCCTCATAAATCACATCACAACACAATCACACAACTGAAACTCAACGAAATTCCTTTTACATCTGTCAAATTCTTGTCCGTCTGTTTTGTTTACTATTTGAGTGTCATGTCAACCGCGAAAAAGAAGGTAGGTCTATCTGATAAAATATTCTCTGTGATACCTAATAGCCCCTCCAGACTCTCGGCAAGAAACCCCGACAACACCCGAGAAGCATGAATGTGAGGAGTTTCTCGCCTTCTTGTTCTCGCGCTTCGGTGTCGGTACCTATTTTTGGCCGAGACAAAGGATTTCAAACAGATCACGAGTGAGAAAATTGAGAGTGTGGATAATTTGTTTGTTCTTCGAGAAGTCTCGGTGAAACTTCTCGCCGTGAGTCTGGAGAGGCATTACGGACTGTAGTACCGGAAGTGACTAAAGTTACTAATAAAATAACATAATTATATTCCCACAAGGCACGAGATATCTAAGTATTCTGTATGTACCAGTTAATTTTGTGATATTTTATTTAAATAATATTATTCAGACGCATAGTCTAATTCGATATTCGGCTCTGGGGCAGTATTCGGCCAAATATTTTTAGAGACACCTCGAAATCATAACATATTTTCCCCTATTTTATGGGAAATTTTCAAGAGCTGGTATCACTAAAAATGGATGACAATGTTGACAGGTGACGCAAAGCACTTGTATAGACAATAGAAGATTTGCATACTTGTGTGCGTAATACGCACACTAGCGTTTCAAAGCTTGTTCTTGTTGCGATTGAAGCGAAAGAGTCCATCTAGACATATAATTAATCAAAGGGAAAAGTACATGTAAGTTAGTATGTACGTACCTACCCACAATGTTTTTGTTTTACTAAGTAGGTAGGTAAGTACTTTGTAAATATTAATAATAATATATTTATTTATTCAGACTACTTGGGTCCATTCCATACAATATGTCTAAAAGAAAATTATGATTAAACGAACTTACCTTAGTAGGTTAGTAATATATGAACACAATGTAGTATCGCGTAAGTGATTCCACTTCAGCACTTAAGTTTAGAAAATAAAATAGAATAAAATAAAATGTTGCCGTAAATGGCAACACAGTCTTTTATTTTTTCAAAGTTTCCGATTAACCCCCACTCAGCCCATGTTTCCTGTTTGAGCTCAGCCATTTGTTCATCATTACGTTTAGAGGATATTTCCGCAACGGCTTGGGTTAACAGGGAGGGTGGGTGTTGCCCTACTAATGTCTTCGGACGGAGCCCATCGTATAATTATGATAGAACTTCACGTAGGTACAGGTAAATTCGTTAAATCATTAATTATACTCGTGCTCTGTCCTCGACATTAGTAGGTTAGTAATATAGGAAAACAATGTAGATGTTGAGAGCATGTGAAGGAAATATCAATACTCACTCAGGTTACTGATGAACCTGAAATACAAATAAACCTGGCATTAGGTACCATTTATTTATATTTATGAAGTTCATATTATTTAAGTATCTATTTATTTAATAGTTGCATCAAGGTGTGCACTAGTACATTCAAATAAAATAAAATAAAATACAAATACCTTGGTACTTAAACATAAACTGTGTGGCACCTCAATTACACATGCAAACGTCACTGCAATAATGTTGTTCAATTATTGACAATAATAGATACAATAAGGTGATTAATTAAATATTAGAATTTAACAGATTAGAATAAGGATTAATAGAGTCAATGATTATTATACCCTAGTTAAGTTACTTCATAGTTACCGATTATTACACAGTATTATGTGTACTACGAAACATGGATAGGTACACTTAATTTTTTGTCCCTTTTGGGGGCACGCTAACTGGTAGTCTATATCTTTAATAGGTCCATGGTACATACTAACGTACATTGTACTTTTCCTTAATTGTTTAAATGTGTGGTCACACTACTATCATAGGATTAGTTTTTATTGAATAACTCAGCAAATATATCGTTGATCCCAAATGTAACTTTGCTATCCGTTTGTAAAAAAAATTTACTAAAAGGTGAGCAGGTTTATTTTTCTATTACTCCTTTTTACAAAAAGTTATTCCCAATTGTTTAAAGTGAGGATTGAGGGACCACACAAAACCGCGTCTATCTCGGAATCGTGACAGTATTATTGCTTCTTTTTATTTTTACAAATGTCTATAGCACTTTTACAAACTTTTACAATGGTAGAGAGCTGGTTATTTTGATTTAAATGAGAGATATTTACAAAAATGCATTGGAGGATTGAGGGACCACAGTTTTTACGTTATATCTTTTTGTAGAAATGACTTCGTGACCTGGTTTTCAGTTAATTCGTCGTGGGAAACTTTTTACAAAAGGTCTGTAGTCACGTTATCTTCAGTTTCAATATACTTTCCGAGATCTGGAAAATTCAATGAGAGAACTGAGGGACCATACAAAATGTGCTATAACTTTTTTTCTAGAGGTTTTACAAATTTTCTAATAAGTTCTACAATCGCTTGAAGACTTTTACAAACCCCCTGGATACTTCATTTGCTGCTGGGAGACATGGTCCCTCCATCCTCTAGTACATGGTATATAACCAGTGCGTATTGCCCATATTAACATACGGATCCGAGACATGGCCGCTCACTAAGGAATCCATGCACAAGATAAGAGTAGCACAGAGGGCCATGGAGCGCGCCATGCTCGGAATCTCCCTCCTGGATCGTATACCCAACGTCGAGATACGACGTCGAACCAAAGTCGTAGACGTAGGTATGCGCATCGCAAGTCTCAAGTGGAGATGGGCAGGGCACTTAGCTAGACGTAAGGATGGAAGATGGACTACAGCGATTACGGAATGGTGGCCCAGAGATGCGCGACGACCAAGAGGCAGACCACCGGCCCGATGGTCAGATGACATAGTAAATGTGGCAGGAAAAGCTTGGATCAGGATTGCACAGGACCGGACTGATTGGCGAAATAAAGAGGAGGCCTATACCCAGCAGTGGGTGCAACCAGGCTGAGATGATGATAGTACCTACCTACCTACACCTTAAGTCGTATAACAAGGTAGGTAAGTATATCAGAATTCGTTGCTCTGTTTTTCTATCTCTATAGTGATAAAAATATAATGTGTGTGTAGGTAGGTACATTAAAAATGAATAAAAAGTTATTTGAAAATGTTGACAGGGACGCAAACAGATTTTCTTTTTCTTCATTCTGAAGTAGAGAGGTACCTACATAAGTACCTAATTAAACAATGACTTATCAGTCCACGACATCGGTAACTACACGATAAGCACATTGCTGGTGGGAGGAATTGTAGTCACAATCATAGTATGGCGATTCAGAGAACACCTTACTGTGTGTACTTCTACAAGAAACAAAGCCCGTGCAACTGAAACTTCTACCAAGACTCAAGAGAGAACGGAATGGATAGAACTAGAGGAAATTGCACCTTACGCTACAATAAGAGGCGGACATTTGAAGAACAACCCTCAACCGGCACCAACAGATGGAACAGGATTTAGATTGTGAAATCAATTATCTACTTACATACTTACATTAAGTTCTTATCTTAACTATAACTTAACTTTTAACTATGCTTATTGTTGTATTGCTTTTAACGTTTAATGATCTGAGTACTCATATCTTTCCCTCGGGAGCATGTACGAGCCAATATTGCTCATACAGCAGATTTACTTTTATGATTTATTAACTTAAAACAGTCGTAACATAACCGTTGACACGCGACGTTCGATGTTAACATACCTATAATTACGTGCGGCTCAGATTGTTAAACGTACCTACTCTAACTTTACGTTTACTTTCTTAATAAAACTATAACTTCATAACAGTGGTTTGGTGTGAACTATAGTACCTACAAATTAACTATAACTGGAGTGCCCTCAACGAGGAGAAAACCCCAACATAACTTCTTGGTCCTTCGAGAAACTGCTTAGTGTGGTGTTTTTCGGTTACGTTAGCAAATCGGTGCTGTTGGCCTCCCACCAGCGGGTCTCACCGACAGCATTGAGAAGGTGCAAATAGCGTAAGTCGGGAAACCTACACTGAGTGCAAAATAAATTGCAAAACGAACCAGCGCAGCGGAGACAACGTCTACTGCTGTCATTGCTGAACTACAAACCCGAACCACTAGCTGTCAACGATGGCGGAAGACAACTACTTTCTGGAACTTATTAACAAACAGCAAAGTTCTTATGAGAGAATCAAATCTCTCCAATCAAATTACAAAAAGGATCCATCTAGTAGAAAATCCATCGATTACCTCAAGAAACGCATTGAAGCTTTACGATCCCACTGGGACGAGTTTCTTTCGAATCACGAGATCCTGAAAAAGTATGAGTTAGCGAAGAGCGACCATGACTACTACAAAGAAAACATTTACGAAATAACTAAAACCATGTTCGACGAAACAATGGAATCTATGACTCGATTACAAAACGAGTTATCTAAGTCTGCACCTGGATTTTCGGATACTTCGAAGCTGAAAGTGCCAGACTTTAACGGAACACCGAAATTTGGTACGTCTAAAGTTCACCAGCCTACGACTGAAGAAACGGACAAGAAAATGTCAGAACTATTTCGTAATCAAATTTTCAACTTTAACGCTTTCGAACGAGCAGTATCGAAAATAAATCCTTTTGAAACGAAAGAAAAGTGGCAACTACAAGATCACTTAAACACTTTACAAACAAAGTGGGCACCTGTTGACAAGATCCATTGGGAACTCAGCTACTTATTGCAAGGAAGTGATAGGGAGTATGAAGAAAAGTACAGCTACTGGGAGAACATTTACGATGATCTCAAGGAAAATCTGAACAGAAAAATGTTTGAAACATCTCACTACGAAAAAACAACCCCAAGGATGGAGTTACCAGAGTTTAACGGAGCCTACAACAACTGGATTCCTTTTAGAGATTTATTCTTTGAGATGATCCATAACAATCCAACGCTGAACAAAACTCAAAAAATGAAGTTTCTCAAATCGAAATTGAAAGGAGAAGCGGAGCGATTGATAAAACATCTTCCAGTCAGTTCCGATAACTATGACGCATGCCTGGATATCATTCAGCATCGCTTTGACAACAAGCGACTTCTATTTACCTCATACATAGATACGCTTCTCAATCAATCAATTATCGACAAACCGAACTCATCTAACTTGATGAAGCTGCATGACACCACGAAAGAGTGTCTCAATGCGCTAGAAAACATGGGAATAGAAATCCACGTATGGGGACCACTTATCGTTCACCTATTATCATCAAAGCTAGACGATACCACCTACGGTGACTACATCAAAGAGATGAAACATTCGAGGGAGCTTCCAGACTTAGACGAATTTATGGAGTTCCTTGAGTTGAAATTCATGTCATTGGAAACAGCCCGTACAAAAAAGGGTGATCAAAAACAAAACAATCAGAAAAATAATAACGAGCAGAGATCAACGAACTCTAACAAATCGAATAAATGGATAAAAACCTACCATTCTACAGTACGAAACTGTCCACTTTGCAAAAGCGACCACGTTCTGAGGCAATGCCCTACATTTACAAGTATGAATGTCGCTAAGCGAAATGAAACAACGAGCAATTTTAATTTTTGCAAAAATTGTCTTTTTAGTCATGGAGAAAATAAATGTACTTCTACGAAGCGATGCCGATTTTGTAATAATAAGCATCATTCTCTTCTACATGATGAAAACTTCAAGACAAATAAACAACGGCCATCTACCTCAACGGCGGCTGAGCGTACCTCTAACCACATAAACGGTGAACAAGAGATACTTTTGACAACACTGCAACTGTATGTCAGAAACAAAGAAGGAGAGTTCGTCATCCTACGGGCGTTACTTGATCAAGGCTCTCAAGTGACCTTGATCACAGAAAATGCAGCTCAACGACTGAACCTACCTCGAAACAAAATGAACGCCTCTGTCACAGGGGTCGGCTCTATAATGGGCACTAGCAAAGGGATGATTAAACTGGAATGTAAGTCCCTACATTCTGATTATAAATTCCGAACTGAAGCATTAGTAATGCGAAAACTAATAAGTAATCTGCCCAACTCAACGATTAATACGGAGAACTGGACACATCTTCATAACATCAAGCTGGCTGATCCAGACTTCAACATCTCCGGGCCTATTGATCTTCTGTTAGGAGCAGATATATACTCTGACGTCATAATGGAAGGAGTACTGAAACATAACAACAACTCGCCGGTAGCACAACAAACCAAGTTGGGTTGGATACTGTGCGGTGCTACAAAGCAATTCAACTGTCTAGTAACTCTAACGGATCTAGACAACCTGTCGAGCTTTTGGGAGGTGGAAGATGTTCCAACGGAACCCGAACCTACTTCAAGCGACGAATATTGTGAAAAATACTACACACAAACAACTGAGCGACTAAGCAGCGGGCGATACATAGTGAAAATGCCGATGAAAGAAAACTATGAAGCAAACCTTGGCAATTCGAAGCCTCAAGCCATCGCTCAATTTCTCCATTTAGAGAAGAAAATGGCGAGACAAGAGTACTTTGCAAAACTATATAAAGAGTTCATCCATGAGTACATCGAACTAGGTCACATGAAACCCGTGACGAAGTCCGAGAGCCAAGTACAAGTTTACCTACCTCATCACGGTGTGTTACGAGAAAGCTCAACATCAACTAAACTTCGAGCTGTTTTTAACGCATCCATGAAAACAGACTCCGGCTTTAGCTTAAACGACTTGATGGAAAAGGGGCCTAACTTGCAAAAGGATATTTTATCTCTCATCATCAAATGGAGAAGCTACAAGTACGCGCTGACGGCTGACATTGAAAAAATGTACAGGCAACTTCTTATCCATCAAGATCAGCGATGTCTCCAAAGAATCATCTGGAGGGAGTCCACAAAAGGATTAATCAAGGAGATGGAGCTTTGTACCCTTACCTACGGCTGTAAATCATCTCCATTCATTGCTATGCGCACACTCCAACAACTAGCTCAAGACGAAGGCAACGCTTTCCCTTTAGCACAAAAAACGCTACTACACGAATTTTACATGGATGACGTCATTTCGGGTCACCATAGTATCGAAACCACAAAACAACTACAAAGGGAGCTCTACGAGCTGCTAAAGAAGGGAGGCTTCATTTTAAGAAAATGGGCGACGAATGAGCCATCTATTCTCAAAGAACTGCACGAGAAAGAGAAGAGCCAGTCAAACTTCACCTTCAAACAACAAGAGTTCAGTAAAATGCTAGGACTCGCATGGAACAACGTCAACGACACGTTCTATTTCAACATCGAAGCGCAAAGCGACAGTAAAGACGAAACATTTACAAAACGCAGACTACTGTCGGAAATAAGCAAGATTTACGATCCCCTTGGATGGCTAGCTCCGATGACGATCCAAACAAAAATTATCTTCCAAAAACTATGGAGAGAAACGTATCAAAACATTGGATGGGACCAATCAGTACCCAATGAGATAGCTTGCGCATGGACAAAAATTCAAGTTGATTTGTCAAATATAAACAACATCAATTTACCAAGGTGGATACAAAACGAATACAATGCAACAATCGAATTGCAAGCCTTCTGTGACGCAAGCGAACAGGCGTACGCATGCGTCATATACAGCCGAACTACGTCACCGAGCGGCGCGTACGCTATCACTCTACTCGCTGCGAAAACCAAGGTGGCACCAATCAAAAACAAAACAACGATCCCGAAGCTGGAACTATGCGCCGCTGTTTTGCTAACCAAGCTCCTAGCAAAAATAGCTAAAGTCCTGTCAGATTATGAAATCAAGATATCCTGCTGGACAGACTCGAAAGTTGTATTAGCATGGCTTCAGGGAAAACCGAACAAATACGAAAAATACGTATCAAATCGAGTCAAAGAAATAACAAACATCGTTCCGTCAACAAATTGGGGTTACGTGAAGAGTAACGAAAACCCCGCCGACTGTGCTACAAGGGGCCTTTCGCCGTCTAAACTGGTCGACTTTTCTTTGTGGTGGGAAGGACCTCAATGGCTCAAGAAACAAAACGAACAAGTCCAATCATCATCGGAAACTTACACAACAAATGAGGGCTTAGTTCAAAACTGTTTTACGACGGAACCCGTGATGAATAAAAACGAATTAATTTATTCATTACTTGAACGGTACAGTGACCTAGATCGCATTACAAGAATATTGGCTTGGGTCGTACGTTTTGCAAACGCATCACAAAACAAAAGGCGCTTAAGTCGGAGCAATGAACTGGAATTGAGTGAAATAAAACATGCAACCTGCATGATTACTCAATCAGTACAAAATTATCACTTCGAGAAGGAGATAAAATCTTTAAGAAATTGCGGAAAACTGCCTAACAAGAGCAACATACTGAAATTAAATCCCTATCTTGACTCGGAGGGACTTCTTCGCGTTGGAGGGCGTCTACAACATTCAAACCTACCCAAAGAGAGCAAGCACCCCATCCTCATCCCAGCGGAGGGGCGGTTGACGGAGTTGATCATTGAAAAGGCGCATCAGCGAAGCTTACATGGTGGGGCTAGACTGACGTTAGCTTGCACTAGAAACAACTATTGGATCATCAGCGGTAATCGAGTCGTCAAGAAAACGCTTCGACGATGCGTCCGATGCCGTCGTTATTCAACAGCTCAAACTGAACAGTTAATGGGCAACCTTCCAAAGGAAAGGATAACTCCATCTAGACCTTTTTCTCATACTGGCGTTGACTTCACGGGTCATGTGGATGTGAAGATAAACAAAGGTCGCGGGATCAAGACCTGCAAGGGCTATATAGCTATCTTCATATGTATGTGTACCAAGGCAGTACACATCGAACTTGTTTCTGACTTATCTACCCAAACATTTATCGCAGCACTGAAACGAATGAGTGCCAGAAGAGGTACACCGAAACACATATACTCCGACAACGGAACTAATTTCGTCGGCGCTGCAAAAGAACTGCTCTCAGAGTTCCAACAATACAAAACGATGCTTTCTTCAGAGTTCTTCAACGAGATAAATGATCTTCAGATTGAGTGGCATTTTAACGCTCCATCCTGGCCATCGGCAGGAGGTTTGTGGGAAGCAGCCGTACGCTCAATGAAGAATCATCTGAAACGGGTAATCGGACAACAAAAATTAACCTACGAACAATTTTCTACGCTCCTCACCCAAATCGAAGCATGTATGAACAGCAGACCATTGAGCCCGTTATCTGAAGACGTGGAAGACCTAGATTATCTTACGCCTGGCCATTTTCTGACGGGAAGTCCGACGCTGTCGCTACCAACAAATGAACCCGAAGAGATGAAATCTATCGATATCCGGAACAACTGGAAACTTATTGAGCTCTTACGCCGGCACTACTGGGATCGCTGGTCAAAAGAGTATCTTCATTTACTGCAAAACCGCAACAAGTGGCAGCAAAGAAGAGAGAACATACAAAAAGGACAACTTGTACTTGTGAAGGAAAGTAATCTTCCTCCAGGCAAGTGGGCCCTGGGCCGGGTATTGGAACTGCACCCGGGTAGCGACAACTTAGTCCGAGTTGTCACGCTAAAGACAAAGAACGGTGAACTAAAAAGGCCCATCACCAAACTAGCTCCGCTCCCTATAAACGAAGCGAGCGAAGAAGCCGAATCACAGAAAGTGAGTCCCAAACCTGACATCGTCAACAAAAACACTACAAGCAGGAAAAGAAAGAAAAACGTTAACAGCCTGTTGATGATACTTCTTGTAGCGTTTACAACGCTATCCTGTGGAAAAGCTACACCCATTCAACACTTCAAGATATCGAAGTTAACTGACAACAACCCGATCTACTTTGACCCTATCGGAAACATTCAACTCATACACGACGAATGGAAACTTCTCGTCTATTTCAACCTGACAACATTTTGGCAAAGTACAACCAAGGTCGAGGAATTCGTCAATCATTTAACACAAATCTGTGCTACAATGCCTGGTCAGCAATGTCACGGTACAATAACGCAACTTAACTTCGAAATTAATCAGCTGGATGAATACAATAAACTATTACCGTCTCAACATCAAGAACGAAGACGCCGGCGCCGTGGCTACGTCAATGGCATAGGAAACCTGGCGCGTACTCTGTTTGGTGTCCTTGACAGCGATTTTGCGGACAAATACACTCAAGACATTCACAAGATTCAAGGAAACGAGCGCTATTTATTGGAGTTAATAAAAAATCAGACGCTCATTATCGAAGCACAAAATAACATTTTAAAGAAAAATGAAGACTTCGTAAAAACGCAACTTAGCATAATACAAGAATACATGAACAAAACAAGAAATGATACGGCAGCATTAGAAAACCGATTTCAGATTATGCAAACTATGAATGATGTCAACGCTGGGGCACTGACAGCCAGCCTTCTGCTCTCAGTTTTGAGACGCAATCAACAAATGCTACTAAATGCATTGACCGACATTTACAGAGGAAATCTCGATATGGAGCTGTTTACACCGCAACAATTGTCGGAGCAGTTAAACAACATCGCCGGCTTTATATCAACCAGATTAACATTGCCTATTGAGAATAGCAAAGACATACGAAGTATTTATAAACTCATTTATGTTAAAGCCCGGCTCACCGAGAAATACCTACTGTTTGAATTGCATATACCGCTATTGAGCGACGACGAATACAAACTTTATCGCAATATACCTATACCTAAACAGCGAGCGAATAAACAATGTCAGGTAATTGCAACATCAACAAAATACATTGGCGTAAACTTCGTAAAAAATACTTACATACAGATCGAAGACTACGATCTTCAACAATGTACTATGATGGAGGAGGATAGCTACATCTGCCACACCTACACGCCGATAAGCAACTTACATGGACCAACAGCATCCTGTGAAGCCAAAATACTGAGTCAACATGTTTATCAAAACATTACCTGTGATTGGATACAGCAACAATGCTCTGACCAATGGATAAAATTACAGAGACCCAACATATGGCTCTATAGTTGCATAACAGAATGCCCGACACGTATAGTATGTCAGAATCAAATAACATCAACATTGATTACGAATACGGGACTGCTTGCCCTAGGTCAGGATTGTGTGATTCAGCACAAAGACTCTACAATTTATTCACACAACGTTTTTAGCAGTAAAACCAAAGATGGTATATCACTTGAAGTCCCTAAAATCGATTCTCCGAATGAGATGAAGGGCACGTCCAAAATGACAAACATTTTACTACCCGAACTGGATTTATCTGAAGAACATAGATTACTAGAAAATCAGATAAATGCACTGAAAGGCCGAGAGAGCCTACCAAATGACTTATCAGTCCACGACATCGGTAACTACACGATAAGCACATTGCTGGTGGGAGGAATTGTAGTCACAATCATAGTATGGCGATTCAGAGAACACCTTACTGTGTGTACTTCTACAAGAAACAAAGCCCGTGCAACTGAAACTTCTACCAAGACTCAAGAGAGAACGGAATGGATAGAACTAGAGGAAATTGCACCTTACGCTACAATAAGAGGCGGACATTTGAAGAACAACCCTCAACCGGCACCAACAGATGGAACAGGATTTAGATTGTGAAATCAATTATCTACTTACATACTTACATTAAGTTCTTATCTTAACTATAACTTAACTTTTAACTATGCTTATTGTTGTATTGCTTTTAACGTTTAATGATCTGAGTACTCATATCTTTCCCTCGGGAGCATGTACGAGCCAATATTGCTCATACAGCAGATTTACTTTTATGATTTATTAACTTAAAACAGTCGTAACATAACCGTTGACACGCGACGTTCGATGTTAACATACCTATAATTACGTGCGGCTCAGATTGTTAAACGTACCTACTCTAACTTTACGTTTACTTTCTTAATAAAACTATAACTTCATAACAGTGGTTTGGTGTGAACTATAGTACCTACAAATTAACTATAACTGGAGTGCCCTCAACGAGGAGAAAACCCCAACACCTACCCACAATGTTTTTGTTTTACTAAGTAGGTAGGTAAGTACTTTGTAAATATTAATAATAATATATTTATTTATTCAGACTACTTGGGTCCATTCCATACAATATGTCTAAAAGAAAATTATGATTAAACGAACTTACCTTAGTAGGTTAGTAATATATGAACACAATGTAGTATCGCGTAAGTGATTCCACTTCAGCACTTAAGTTTAGAAAATAAAATAGAATAAAATAAAATGTTGCCGTAAATGGCAACACAGTCTTTTATTTTTTCAAAGTTTCCGATTAACCCCCACTCAGCCCATGTTTCCTGTTTGAGCTCAGCCATTTGTTCATCATTACGTTTAGAGGATATTTCCGCAACGGCTTGGGTTAACAGGGAGGGTGGGTGTTGCCCTACTAATGTCTTCGGACGGAGCCCATCGTATAATTATGATAGAACTTCACGTAGGTACAGGTAAATTCGTTAAATCATTAATTATACTCGTGCTCTGTCCTCGACATTAGTAGGTTAGTAATATAGGAAAACAATGTAGATGTTGAGAGCATGTGAAGGAAATATCAATACTCACTCAGGTTACTGATGAACCTGAAATACAAATAAACCTGGCATTAGGTACCATTTATTTATATTTATGAAGTTCATATTATTTAAGTATCTATTTATTTAATAGTTGCATCAAGGTGTGCACTAGTACATTCAAATAAAATAAAATAAAATACAAATACCTTGGTACTTAAACATAAACTGTGTGGCACCTCAATTACACATGCAAACGTCACTGCAATAATGTTGTTCAATTATTGACAATAATAGATACAATAAGGTGATTAATTAAATATTAGAATTTAACAGATTAGAATAAGGATTAATAGAGTCAATGATTATTATACCCTAGTTAAGTTACTTCATAGTTACCGATTATTACACAGTATTATGTGTACTACGAAACATGGATAGGTACACTTAATTTTTTGTCCCTTTTGGGGGCACGCTAACTGGTAGTCTATATCTTTAATAGGTCCATGGTACATACTAACGTACATTGTACTTTTCCTTAATTGTTTAAATGTGTGGTCACACTACTATCATAGGATTAGTTTTTATTGAATAACTCAGCAAATATATCGTTGATCCCAAATGTAACTTTGCTATCCGTTTGTAAAAAAAATTTACTAAAAGGTGAGCAGGTTTATTTTTCTATTACTCCTTTTTACAAAAAGTTATTCCCAATTGTTTAAAGTGAGGATTGAGGGACCACACAAAACCGCGTCTATCTCGGAATCGTGACAGTATTATTGCTTCTTTTTATTTTTACAAATGTCTATAGCACTTTTACAAACTTTTACAATGGTAGAGAGCTGGTTATTTTGATTTAAATGAGAGATATTTACAAAAATGCATTGGAGGATTGAGGGACCACAGTTTTTACGTTATATCTTTTTGTAGAAATGACTTCGTGACCTGGTTTTCAGTTAATTCGTCGTGGGAAACTTTTTACAAAAGGTCTGTAGTCACGTTATCTTCAGTTTCAATATACTTTCCGAGATCTGGAAAATTCAATGAGAGAACTGAGGGACCATACAAAATGTGCTATAACTTTTTTTCTAGAGGTTTTACAAATTTTCTAATAAGTTCTACAATCGCTTGAAGACTTTTACAAACCCCCTGGATACTTCATTTGCTGCTGGGAGACATGGTCCCTCCATCCTCTAGTACATGGTATATAACCAGTGCGTATTGCCCATATTAACATACGGATCCGAGACATGGCCGCTCACTAAGGAATCCATGCACAAGATAAGAGTAGCACAGAGGGCCATGGAGCGCGCCATGCTCGGAATCTCCCTCCTGGATCGTATACCCAACGTCGAGATACGACGTCGAACCAAAGTCGTAGACGTAGGTATGCGCATCGCAAGTCTCAAGTGGAGATGGGCAGGGCACTTAGCTAGACGTAAGGATGGAAGATGGACTACAGCGATTACGGAATGGTGGCCCAGAGATGCGCGACGACCAAGAGGCAGACCACCGGCCCGATGGTCAGATGACATAGTAAATGTGGCAGGAAAAGCTTGGATCAGGATTGCACAGGACCGGACTGATTGGCGAAATAAAGAGGAGGCCTATACCCAGCAGTGGGTGCAACCAGGCTGAGATGATGATAGTACCTACCTACCTACACCTTAAGTCGTATAACAAGGTAGGTAAGTATATCAGAATTCGTTGCTCTGTTTTTCTATCTCTATAGTGATAAAAATATAATGTGTGTGTAGGTAGGTACATTAAAAATGAATAAAAAGTTATTTGAAAATGTTGACAGGGACGCAAACAGATTTTCTTTTTCTTCATTCTGAAGTAGAGAGGTACCTACATAAGTACCTAATTAAACATTTTTTTTTTGCATCTTCTCGTAGTTGTGAATACGAATACAGCGGTACCTACGTTAGATGGGCTGAAGTTATAGGATGCATGAATAATTTTCCTTTTGGACTGACACGGCGTTTTTTGTTTTAATGCTATCACAGAAATAAGAATAACTTTTTTTTATCGATCGAGCGAGCGAAGCGAGCGAAGATCTTAGTGGCAAGTTAGGCGATTTTGCTTTGTATGTTTGTATGTTTGTATGTTTGTATATTTGTATGTTTCATTTTTATGTTCTCGCATAACTATCGAACCGCTTATCCAAACTGTATGAAACTTGATAGGTCAATAGGTTGTGCTATGGAAATTTGCTGTGGAGCGTATGAGCGTAATCGATGAAGGGGTTGTAAAGATATGGGGTTCCCAAGGGGGTAAATTTTTTTCAAAGTTACCCAAATATATTGAGTGGGGTGTCATACGAAAGGGCTTATTTTGTACATTCCAAAATGGTTTTTATTTTTAATCTAGGATGTATAGTTTTTGAAATACGACCAAAGAACAAAAACTACGAAACCAGAGCTGCAAGAGCTCCCGTTTCATAGAGTTTCGATGTCTTCGTAGCTCATTGACTGGTCGGTCTTAAAAAGAGAGTGGCATCGTTGCGGTTTGGTTTGCAATGATTTTGGATGCTACTTGATTTATTTTCATGATAAAAAAATTTTTGATAAAGAATGAAAATAATTGGGGTAAAAAAAGTTAAATAAACAAATATATTGAGTGGGGTGTCAAATGAAAGGTCTTAATTTGTACATTCCAAAATAGTTATTATTTTCATTCTAGGACGTATACTTTAGAAATACGACGAGAATTCATAAATATGAAATAAGTAAATGAAAAATTAGACACGACATTATTGTATTGCATGCATGCTATATTTTTTACCATGAAGAGCTAGCGCAATAGGCATACTCGGCAGTAGTAGCACTTGAAATTATAGGGGTAGTCAGAAGAAAGTCCAAATGTAAGCCATCTACGGTGCGCGAGATCTCAGTTCGGGGCGAACTACTAGTTATTTGTTTACATGATTGTACACGTCCAGCTCAACGTTGGCGCACGCCGATCTGTGAAAGGTCAACTCGACCGACCGCGTCGGACGCGACCGGTGACACGCTGAAGAGTGAAATAAGCCTAAGTGTACGGCTTTAACCCTGCTATTTTGCTAAAGTGCTATTTAAAAAAAAAAATAATGCAATCCCTTTCTCTTTAGTAGTTGGTAACACTTTATAAAATCTGTCAGTCAGTCCCCCAATCACAACAGAGAAAACAACATGCAATCCAACCAACTGTTGCTAGCTTCACTACTCAACCAATTCATCAATCAATCAAAGATTTCACTTTTGTTTGGTTTCCTTGTTTTTGACATTTCCAAATTACTGTTTTCTGTTTGTTTGTTGTACAAAATAACGATAAACCGTCAATAACTGTCTTTGTTACAAATCTTAGACAAAGTCTAAATAATTGTGTTGTGATTGTGAAACGTATACGCTTTCAGTTACGCGCCAAGCGTCGCTATTGTTCATAGCTCAAAAAACAACTTTTCCCAAACAACTGCATACGTGTGAGTCGTTACAAAAAGCTACACAAAAGCATGAGCTATTAACTCCATCAATATGAGTAAGAAACCGGTGCGAACGGGCCCTAGGATCAGGATAACGCGACCAGCAAGAATAAAGGCTGACGAAGACTCAAAATTCATTTACACCTGTCAATACTGCAGGTTGAAATTCACACAAAACAGCCATTTCTTTCGTCACATGACTTCAAATCACGAGGTACAGCAGAGGTCGGCCACCTTCGAATGCAACAACTGCCAGATTGTGTTCACCAGAAAGAGCAACTTGGATTTACACTGTCAAACGCACCATAAGATCCGGAGCAAGTCGAAATGTGACACATGTGCTATAACATTCAAATCCCGCTACTGTTTACGTCGACACTTGAAACTCAAGCAGTTGATGCAGGAGAACTCATGTATAAAGTGTCAGAAAAAGTTTACGAGCAAGGACGGGCTTGCGAAACATGTGATGAACAAACACACACCTAAGAATGTGATGTTTCCGTGTGACGTGTGCTCGCTTAAGTTTAAAGCTAAGGAGTCGCTGCGGATTCATCTGAACCGAGTGCATAAGCGATTATGATCTTAAACTGAACTATTTCAATGATGAACTCTTTATATTTATTTGTAATTACGTCTTAAATCAAATTTTACATCACATGAATTTATCTTCTGTTGTTTTCAATTTGAACTCTATTTATTGTAAATTTGTCACAATGGATCTAGGCATTCGTGAAGTTAGCCGTTTCGAAGCGCAGTAGAAAATGTATGAAAGAGTTGCACTGCGCATCGAAACGGCTAACTTCACAAATGCCAAGATCCGTTGGAAGAAGTGTAAATGGAATGATCAATTCCAATTCAGTATCTGTTGCAATCTTGGCTCTACTGCTTGGCAGAAAAATGCCCGCTTTGTTTTTCTTTTATGATTCTAAAAGTCAAACTTTTTCTCAAACCGTTTTACAGTTTTATTTTATTCGACTGTAATTCCATTGCAATATTGTGTGGTGGAACAAATTTTTTGTGGTGATTGTACTCACTGGTACCATTTGTTCATGTATTTTTAAATAACTTTTATGAAGTCATTCTGTGTTCACCATTTCACCAACATCATCCTCTACATATTTTGAGAGATGAAAATGTTACAAAAATTTACCTTTTTATGTTTCAACAGAAATTGTAACATTTTCATTACTATAAACTAGTTTTTTTGTTATTTCTATTGATGTGTGATGAAAATGTTACAACAATTTATGTTGAATTGAAACAAAAACATAAATTGTTGTAATATTTTCATCACTAAAAATATGTAGAGGAAGATATTGGTGAAAATGTTACAATAATTTATGTTGAATTGAAACATAAAAACATAAATTGTTGTAACATTTTCATCACTCATCAATAGAAATAACAAAAAACCAGTTTGGCAGTTTAACCATGGCATTAGTTTAGAATTGAGAAATGTATCTGTATTTTGTACTAAAACACTAATTAAAATTGTACATTTCTTCTCATATTTGACTGTCCCCTCAGCTCAGTTGGTAGTAGCCTGCTACTCTGCCTTCTGCGCTGTAGTCAGGTCAATTCCCACTCAGGACAAACGTTTTGTGTGTTGATTGTAGACGTTTGTTCTGTGTCTGGTTGTTATAAAGTACCTAGGTATGTATTTACAAATTATGTATTCTATCAGTTATCTGGTTCCCATACAAGCTTTTCTTAGTTTGGGGCTAGATGGCGCTGTATGAAATATCCACCAATGTGCAGGATTGAGAAGAAATTGTTTGAATTAACGCCTTACTAATTTAGAATTACAGACAGGGGCAATTTATGCCTACAACACTAGACAATATTGAGATGGACTAGGCTTGGATCAAAATCAAGATAACCTGTTCACTGCCAACCTCTGAAGTGTCCTTCAAAGAGGCTGCAGCATAAATCATCATCACAAATTACACCATGTGTATTTAAGGCACTTAACATGATGTGTTGTGAATTAAAAGAATGTTAATATTTGTAAATCTTCAATTAAAACAACTTTTACATTGAATATGCTGTATTATATTAGAAAATTATTTGTTACTCTTACATGATCTGTGTATTTGGTACAAGTAGGTACTATATAGCGCATCACACATCACAGCAGATTTTATATTAAGAAATATAAATCTTGATAGATCGCGCCCATACAAATTCTATCCACACAGCGAATATAAATTATACCTATTTTACTAGCGACCCGCCCCGTACATTAGAAACCTCTAAAATTATCAGTGTTTCTCTACTATATTATGCATGTATTATAGATATAAACCTTCCTCTTAAATCACTCTATCTATTAAAAAAAACCTCATCAAAATCCGTTGCGTAGTTTTAAAGATCTAAGCATACATAGGGACAGACAGCGGGAAGCGACTTTTATACTATGTATTGACTGTGTGGTCCATAGAATTTGTATGGGCGCGATCTGTCAAGATTTATATTTCATAATATTATAATAATTTGCTGAGTGTGTGATGCGCTTAGTAACGAAAGTTAAAAGCGAATATAGTTTTTCTGTTATACACATTCAAAGCTTTCATGATTGCTGTTGTATTTTCTAGCTTAAATTTATTTTTATAGTTTAATTTATTTTTGTACATTATGAAATGAATCATTCATTAGACCTTTTTTTCGCAAACAGTTTTATTATTTTTTATTATCTAAGTTGCGAATGCCCGAATACTGAAAGGCTACTTAAATGGTATTTGAAATGTACTTATCTATTTGAGACGTTCTTAATCTTCAGCAGGGCTATTTTGACTCAGACGTAAAGTCGCTAACTCGGATTACTTCCTACAAAAATTGATTTTTGACGATAAATACTTTGAAATGGTAGAAGATGGTTGAAAAAAGTGATAGACATTTATATTGTGTAAAATATTCAAAGTAATTCTGCATTCTATAACTTTAATATTGTTCGTAAGAAATCAATTTGTAGGAAGAAATCCGAGTTAGCGACTTTTCGTGTGAGTCAAAATAGCCCTGCAGAATCGTATAAAAAATGACAGATAATGACAGTTAATGTCAATGATAAGCACTACTTAAACTAAGTAGCGTTTCAGTATTCGGGTGTCAATTAGTTGGTTGTTTATTAAGAGCCATGTTGGCCGAGTTGTATAGTGCTCACTTTCGATCCGAAGGTCATGAGTTCGAATCCCGACAGTCATCAATGGATTTATCATTTAAAAGAATAATGCACATTAACACGAGCTCTGAAGGTGAAGAAAAACATCGTGAGGAAGTCAAAGTCAAAGTCAAAGTCAAATTCGTTTATTCAATAAGATCACAAGTGTACCACTTTGAAACCTGTTTACATACCGTACTTTCTTATGGCGCGTTCACACGCTCGCGTGCAAACAGACATTCAACGGGCACAAGTTGGGCCTTACTTATGAAAGATGTTTAGGTAAAGTTAAACACTGCTTAAACAACGTCCTGTCTTTATTTGTGGATAGAGTGACGAACAGAGACATGACGTTGTTTAACCAGTGTTCAACTTTAAACGTCTTAAATTATTATTTATCTTTTATTGCGTTCGGTGTCCTTGAGATGAGAGTGACAAAGCTACTTTGTGCTCGCTCTGATCATTATCTGTCTTATTGAATGTCTGTTTGCATGCGGGCGTGTAATGGTAAGCGTCCACATGTCGGTATCGTACGCATCGGACGCATCGCACGCAACGGATCGTAGTATTATTTGTATAGAAACTCATATAAGTGCGTCCACCTGTCCGCATCGTACGCATCGCATTACACAGATAATCCGCTTGATGCGATCCGTCCGCTGCGTGCGATGCGGGCCTGTGGACGCTTACCATAAATGGTGTAGTATACGATGGGCTTGCCCAGCAACCTGTCACGTAGGTACAGTCAGCGTCAAATTGATATGAGCGTCTAGCTAGAGTAGTCAAAATGATCTGACAACATGAAAGCAATTTGATGCTTTCATGTTTTTCAGATAATTTTGACTAGATAATCTAGACGCTCATATCAATTTGACGCTGACTGTACCTACCAAGGACTTTGATATATAAAGTCCTTGGTACCTACCTATATGGAATGCTGCAAAATGTGTTGGCATGTCAGTAGGTACCCACCTACCCACCTACCAAATATGTTTTTTATTTGGACATACCTACTTCTGACGGCTTATTCCATTTTGCTACCCCACTCTCGTGACCCCACTGGGATGTGGGAGTGGGAGCATAATGGAATAAGTCCTTCTGACTACCCTTTCTAAGGCGCGTTTATACGCTCGCTTGCAAACTGTTTCGCGTTCGGTCTTTATTAAGTTGTCTAGTAGGTAACCTACCTATGCTTAGGGGGCTTATTCCATTATGCTCCCACTCTCGTGGATCCCAGTGGGATCATACAAAACTTGAAAAAAATAGTTTTGTATGATCCCACGGGAATGTGGAAGTGGGAGCATAATTGAATAAGCCGCTTAGGGCTTGTTCACCACCTCTGAGTAAAGTCCCAAGTCTCAAAACCTACCGGAAAAACTAGGTGCAATAAAAACAACAGGAAAGTTTCAAATTCATTTAATATCTCCACAATACTTCTAAAATAATTCATAGGCATTTATTAAACAAACGGGACTATAACCGGTAGAAAAGCGGAGAGAAACACTTTAAAAACATTAAATTAACCTAGAAAATTGATACAAATTAATTTAAATAAAAAACGCCTTTCGGTCCAGCTAGAAGTCACCAATATCGTGGATTAAATCGAAATGTGCTTATTCTAAAAGAAAGCTTAACAAACTAATCTTAATTAGTTATTTCTCACTAAAGCTGTCACTAGTTAATACAAAACCGGTCGAGTGCGAATCGACTCATGCGCAGAGGTTTCCGTGCCCGCTGAAAACTCATTATTTATTTTATTCTTTTTTACTTGAAGTATCCAGTAGTTGCTCAAGCTGCTATTAGACGATGCTGAATTCAGTGTGCTAACTGCTTGTTCATTCCTAAATTAGCGCTCCGTCTCGCTCTTTGGCCAAAGAATTGCGTATTGTGCATCCTACTTTTACTGAAGCTAACTGTGGCGAACTTCAGTCAGCATCGATAAAAGTAGGATGCACAATACGTAAATCTTAGGCCAAGAGCGAGACAGATCACTAATTTATGAATGAACAAGCAGTTAGTGCACTGAATTCAGCACGGTGTAATGTCGGCTTCAGGGACAACGGTACCAGACGCACAGACGAAGTCGCACTAAGGATTCCGTTCTCCCCACTGGGACAAGGAGCCCTAGCAACGCCAGACCCAAGGGCGTTCTAACAGTAGCAAAAAAATCTCATTAAAATTAATTCATGAATTTATCAACAAAATTGATTCTATCCAACAAGAAACAACTGTCTATAAAAATATATAAATCTTTTCAAATTAATTTAAATTATATTAAAATGCCGACTCGGTGTTGCCACGTGACGCAAGCGAGAGTCAGCCATTTAGAAAAATCTATTTCAAAAATAAATTCAATGCACCGCGGCATGCTCGGAACGTCCCAAATTAATCTCCCAAAAAGTGAGGAATCATCAAATCACCAGACAACACGACGGTGCAAGAATTTTTTTACAAACTTAATATATTGTCTAGCAACGTTACAAGTTATTTAGGTACTAGTTCATTATACAATATACTCAACTAGGTAGGTAATGAATTGCGCTACTTTTCGCTATTTTAAAAATTATGTTATAATTTCACTAAGTATCTAGCACGACTCGGCGCCAAATGCGCTCGTACCAAAAATTTTCTAACTCCGGCCCGCCACCGAATCGAATGGTAAAAAATCTTTTTTTTTTTGCGGTATTTTATATTTTTTCTTTACTAGGAAAAGTTCCAACGATTCACTATGTACATGCAAGTGAAGAAGTGCAAAACAAATCACTCGGAACGACGAGGGGGAAACATCGACTTGCAATTTTATAATAAACATCAACAATCAGTATCATATTTCAAGTTAGCTACAATATCTCAAAAAGTACACGTCAAAAAATGTATCTCAAAGATGAATCGCATGACACCGCTATGCCCCCGCTTGTGATGCATTCACGCAGTGATATGCCAAACGACAAAATTACAATCTATCAAATGAAAAATATACTCGCTTCGCATCGCACACCTATCAATAGTAACAGACAACAACTAGAGCGCGCCTACAGGCGCACTGAACAAGAATCGAGCAAAACAACCTACAAACTAACAAACAGAACGATACAAACAAGTCTCGCAGCGTCGCAACCCAACATACGCTTCCAAACTAACTAAAATACTATTCTTCAAACGTCTATAATTATCTAAATCGGGAAAAAGATTCCAAACTAAAATACTGCGAGACAGAAAAAAGCTTAACAAGAGAAACGGACAAAAAGCAAAACGAGACAGGTGGAACCTTCTCAAATTGAACTAAACAAACTTTGTAAAACTCCTCCACAACTTATTTAGGTACTCGACCAGCCAACTGGGTCCTGAGAGGACCGATGGCAACGACCAACCACCGCAAGCTTCTAGGCATATAGTACTAGGTACATAAGCAAAACCACCGCTCGCAGAGAAACCACATATCCCAAACACACCTCGGTCTTATAAAAATCTAACACCAATTTTATTAAACGCTGGCTCAAAACAGACCTTCAAGATTTAAATGGCCGTTCAGCCGGAATTTTACGTCTATTAATACTGTCTGTAGCAGTTTACGCTTTTATTTGGTAGGAATTGAACCTTTTTAGCTTGCAACACTTGAAGATCCGTTCGGTCGTGCAACACGTCCGGTTGCACAAAGAACATCGGCCAAGCGTTCGGCTACAAGTTGCGCTCAAAGTAAAAAATCACGATCCGAATTACACAAATCTTAGTCGTTTTTTATAAAAATACAAAAATACAAAATGGGACAGTGCGACCATACAACATACTAGCTCACTCACGCGTCCCGCCCTGTTCATCAATCTCAGCTAGGAGGTTAGGGGGCACTATTATTTTTACTAATCAACAAAATAATTGAGCAACTTCATACAAAAGAATCACCAAATAAAAACGCACTCACACCATTCAAAAGAAAATAGAAAACAAACCGCACTAATACGAGTACCTACCATAAATTTGTAAAAAAAACGTTACATTTGAAAAATCACGTGAAGCCACTACAATATAAAACTTATGAAACAAAATGCACTCAAAATCGAAATTGACTAAAGAAACAGACTAAGTCGGTCGTAAATGGATGTGCAGAGGTGAAAAATGTTTTTATAGGTGTGTAAACGGGCGTATTTTAAAAGTGTTTTTATTTTAAGGTATTTCCGATAGATTATCAAACTTTTATTAATTGAATTAGAAAATCACTAGGTAACTCGTTGGTAATTTTGCTATCATGCCAAAACTATTCTAATAGGTAAATATTACAAACGCTCGTGTCGTAAGCGCGTTGTGGACTTTTTCATCGATTCTATAAATACATAAGTACTATCTAAATAGGTAACTACTAAGAAAATATAAAAATAATTTTTAAATATTTGTCTACAATTGCATAAAATACTTGAACATTTGTGTTGTTGACCGAGAAAAGTCCTACAACATGTCCACGCAGCAAAGATTTCTATATAAAATTGTAACTACTTAAACTTTAGAAAGAAATGTTGTTTTCAATATGAAATCATTAAGAATGATCCCTCACAAATTATTAAATTTATTATCTGTGCTGCGTATGACCTTTTTCTGCCCATATACAAAGTATTCATCTAGTAGATGACCACCCTTCACTTAATTTGAAAAAAAAAAAGAAAAATCACAGGACAGTAACGCGTGTCAAGGGGAAAATATCGATAGTGATCGCTGTGTTTGCGATGCACATCAAGACGAAATTACAAAAATCTTAGAACAAGACTATTTTCCGACCCGCGATAGACCAACTTTCAACAAACGCAGAAATCAAACCAATAGTATCGTCAAAATTACGATAAGCTATGGTTTTAATTTCTCTCCGTTAGCTAAAAGATGGCCGCTAGTCTGATTTTGTGAAAATGTCTGCCCTAGTCCATTCATAGCCGATCAAAACCATCCAAAGTAGGTAGGGATACATACATACGCCACGACAAGGCACTATCAAGCCTACATCACCGTATTAAATTTTCGAAAAAGATATCGAGACAACACGAAAAAACCTCATCGAAACCATTAAAAAAATTATATCAAAAAATCGCGCAAGTCTTTTTTACTACAGTCTATTTAAAAGTCCGTGGTCTTTCGGGATACGAAGTCTACACAGGGCCGAATCTAATGTATTAAGGGGGGCTTAAAGTTAGCTTAGAGTTAGTTTCAAGGTAGGTAGTATCATGGTGCTATAAAATAGTCTAAGCTATTTTTTTTGTTTCTTAAGATATTCATTTGGCTTAGCCGAAAAACCTGTTTCTGGTAGCTGCTACAAAGAAATATCGTTTAATTCAAAATTCTAACGAGTTATTTTATCAAACAAAAACGCGTGTGTGTTGTATTTCAGGTATAAGTAAAAAAGCATCGGAGAGTAAAGTTACCGTGATTTAAACTCTACACGGTTATTAAGGCGTGCTACTGTTATCTCGTATCTCGTACACGATTTCCGAATAGCGCAGCAGCTACAAAGAACAAGTTTCTAAAACTAAATCTCGACGAATCAGTTTTTTGACAGGGCCTTTCCCGTTAGATTAGACCCTGCTGTCTTGACATTAATATTCCATACACCGGCATCTTTTATTAAAATTAATCGATTCGCTTCATCGTTTCGTTTGAATCACGCCATCATTGGTCCGTACGCAGTCAACAAATAAAAAAATACAAATTTATAAAAAAATGTGAAACAAACGTAAAAAAACATGCGATGCCCGAATGATGCAAGAAAACATTCAGTTTTCCGAAATTGGTAAAAACGTGTATGCAAGCCACTCGTGAACCACCCCTTGCCTTTTACTAATTTAAATCCTTTATCTATACTTTTAAATACTAAAAAACGTACTAAACTACATCTATTGCACTATCCCGGCGTTTCCAAAAATATTCTCATTATATATTAATTTAATTTGAACTAAAAATAGGAAAAAAACTACAGCCAGATTGGTAACTGTCAAATATTTTGTACTAAAACCCTACCGCCTCCCGAAATTTCTAAAAATCAAACCGCGAGTCGTAATCTAATATCGTGCAAACTCGTCCGACAAAATATCGAAGCATCGAAAACGGGACAAACCAGCAACAATATCCAAGTGGAGAAAAATCTATGGTATTATTTATGTAAGAAATTCTTTCTAGCTACACAGGTACAGTAATTTTTTTATTAGAAATCAGACATTCCACTTATGTCCTAATAGTATAAATGTGAACCTTACACACGCGAGTGTCATGTGAGTCGGTGTCGTTTTAGTGGCGATACGGATGGGACGATTTTTCGGCACGTATCTAACTTTTACGATCCGATTTTCGTAACATGAGTTGGCAATATCTTGCCATGCAGCATGTTTAAAAGCTCCTACACGCGTAATTCACCAAAAGTACCTAAGCTTGAAACAGCCCGGGCCGTACTTCGATCGGACGAAAGATAAATCGATAAAGGCTTTGCGCATTTCGTATGAGCGTTAAATTTGTTACGCACCGAAAATACGTCCAATTAGCATCGGCACAACTTACCTATTGACAAAACAAACGGACAACTAGCTAATTATTTGGGTAAATATTTGCTTAAATCGACGCTAGCGCCAACTTTCTCCCAAAAATATTTTTTAGCTGGCAAACATTGTCTTAAAAACCGCGAAGATTTGCCAAATAACTACCGCCAACGTATTTTTGGGAGAAAATTTAACGTTCCTTGTACTTGAATTCTATAAGTTTGCTTAACCTTTAAACATTGGATAATGTTGCATTTTAATTTTACTAATTTAATTCGACAAAATATCGACCAATTTCGTCGACCGTCATGTCCGTTGTGTTGCCAGTTTTCTAGTAGAAATTTCCTACCAAAATAGTAGAATCTCGTCCAATCACCGAGCCACAGAGACTACCCACTCTAGAATAAGTTTATGAAAAGGGTAGTGAAAAATCTTAAAAATAATTAAATATTCTATGAAACTCCGCCAAACTACATCGCTGATTGGACAAGATTGTATGATCCGACGTGTGATTTGCTAGTACAAAATTGGAATAACCTCGAAATTAATATAATTTGCGAGAATTGAACTAAGTGGAGTGTATATTTCGAGATGTATTCCAATTTTGCAGGGACTATTGCGGTGTGGGAGGGGAATACCGCTGGTTGCGAGTGCCGATATAATCCGAGTGTGGTCAGGCTGGGTAGTAGCGTATCTGATCTTTCCTTTCTAAAAAATAAAGCCCTATGCTGCGTATAAAGTTAAAATTAAACCCTTGGGTTTTATCTTAACTCGGGGATGCAGTTGTGTTCATATTTAGTTTTTTATCCCCTTTGCTGTAATTCCTGCCGACAAACCCTCTCCTATCCTTCCTTCCTTATCTTCATCCCTTTCTTACCTACAAAATTTCTCAAACCACAACAGAATAACAACACTTTCTCAAAGCAGTAAATGCCCCCTACCTAAGCAAGATCGCAGCGCTCTGTATACTACCCTTCCACTTCCCCAGCAAACTTACATAACTGTCTTTCTCCACCAGAACTACTACACTCCCCACGCTACTCACAACACCCTAGAAAGATAACAAGTACTCCTCATACTACCCCACCAGGATTACTTCTTTGGAAACTACCCCTGTAGAACTACAACACCCCACACTACCCCAATGATCAGCCCCTCACATTACCTTATCAGAATTACAACACTCCCCACAGTACCCCAGCAGACTTACACCACTCAAACTACCCTCCCCAACAATACTCCAGCTCCAGGATTATCCCCTTCTCACACTACTCCAGCAACAGGACTACAGCTCTACCCAGCAGAATTACAGCACTCCCCACACTACCCCACAGCACTCCCCAGCCCGACCACTACCCTACCCAACACACTAGCACCAGCGGAAGGGCACGGCGCGCGGCCGATCAGCGCCCTCCTTCACAAGCGGCTTGTGGAACTCGCGGCCCGGCCGCGAGTGGATCGTCGCCCAGCAGTGCTCGCAGTAATACTGGAAGGAAATAATTTGATGACAAACTGTCCCTGTACCTACTGTGGCGGATTAGCCACATATTAGGAGTAGCAAATGCTACAAGCCCCGCGCACTAACGCTTACTGACCGTAAAAAAGTATCAATTTAGGAGCGTAAAATTATTTTTTACCGACCAAGCTCACTAAAGCGTTGTTTAAAAAAAAAAGTGCGCTCTATCGAGCTAGGCCGGTGCACTAAGTTTTTATGTATAAGATGACTGGCCTCTTAGCCCAGTTGGTAGTAGCTCTGCCTTCTGCACTGTATTTTATATCATGTAGGTAGATAACTTTGACATGTCCTATGACACACTTAGGGAAGCTTGATCGGGATCTATTTATTGTGACTCTGTGTTATTTAAATAAGTAGGTACCTGTAGACAAGTGACGTTGGCGCAGAAGAATGGCGCGAACTTAGAGCCGCAGCGTGCGCCGGCGCACTCATCGCACATCTGATCATCAAGCACGTACGGTTTTACCTGTGAAAAGAAACGCTCTCGTAAGCCTCTAGTAAATTCTAAAGCTCCTATTAATTGTGCTACGATATAATTGCTCAATGGGTTTTACAGCCTACCCTTAAATAATCTCTATTTAGTTGATTTAATTCACTATACCTACAATCCATAATACTATTCACTTGGACTACTTACTTGATAATTGATCCACTTCCTAGCCAATTTTTTATCACCCAAACAAAAAAACCACTAACCCTGGTAATTCAATACCTATCCAACCCATTACGAACTAATCAATAAATGCACTTAATTTCAAATCAACGCATTACTAACTCTGCCCATTACTATTTGATACCTACCACAATCTGATATTGGTTTGGGTGAATGAACCACTTGATTTACTACCCATCTAAACCATTATATGCATTACCAAGTCAATATCTTAGTAAGGTCCATCCCTACCCATCCGTTACCCACTACCCGAGACAGACTACCTCTGTCAACAACTCACCTCGACACGCTTGTCGATATCCCCGTGTTGCAGTTGCACGAACCGCGCAGATATCGCAGAAATGTAGGACTGTTGGTTCGAGAAAGCAACGCGACCCGCACCCTGAAAGGACAAAATATATTAAAAACGAATCAAAACTTCTAGTTAGGTACAGTTGTCACAATGGATCTAGGCATTCGTGAAGTTAGGCTTTTCGCTGCACAGTAGAAAATTTTGTATGAAAAAGTTGCACTGCGCATCGAAACGGCTAACTTCACGAATGCCAAGATCCGTTAGAAGAAGTGTAGGTACCTACCTACCTACCTACTGTGAAATACTTAATGCTAATCAACAAAGAAAATATAGGTAGGTATGCTACAGAAGATATAGCATGAAAAGTTTGTGCAGCAACAACATTATAAATCCAATCTATCGCTATGTTCGTTAAATTCTTGGCTTTTAATAATGTGGTAGGTAAGCAATGTTATTTTCATGCCAACGGATTTATAAAACGGATAGATAGACATGGATCTTGGATGCTTATACCAAGCTAGACCACAGTCAAGAGTCAAAATCACATTCAGTTTTTATTTGATTTTATTTGGGAAACAAACAGTACCTAGGTACCTACCTACAATCAAAAATAATAGATTCAACACAGTGTCATTTAGTGACCCCGGATCATTGGATATGCCGACGATCTGGCCCTTCTGGGAGGAAACGAGGCAGCGGGAGGAAGAAGCCGGGAGGGTTGGCCTACGAATTAATCACCAAAAAACAGAGTACCTTCATATGAAGAGATACAAAAATACTCGTATTCGTAGGAAAGACCTTACGGTGGGACAAACATCGTATAAAGGCGTTGAGAAATTTAAATACCTTGGATGCATCGTCACCGATACCAACCAGAGGGAGGAGGAGATTCAAACCCGAATCCAAAACGCTCTTCGGTGCGCAGCTGCCCTACACAAAGTGCTAGTGTCCAAGCTGATGTCCAGAAACACCAAGCTACGGATTTACAAAACTGTAATAAGACCAATCCTAATGTACGGTTGTGAAGCTTGGACACTGACTCAAAAAGAAGAACATGCATTGCTGGTAGCCGAACGAAAAATCTACCGAAAAATTCTGGGACCCACTCTTAGAGTAGATGGTACATGGAGGATCCGAAAGAATCAGGAAATTGAAGACCTAGTGTCCGAGCCGAACATTGTGGGAGAAACAAAATCATCAAGGCTCCGGTGGCTTGGGCACGTAGTCCGAATGGTGACGATCGTGCAGTCAGGAGAGCGTACTCTGGTCGCCCTAATGGCCGAAGACCTGTTGGACGTCCTAGGTACCGATGGATCGACGAGGTTCAAAAAGATCTCAATGAACTCGGGGCCGTCGACTGGACTCAAACGGCGTTGGACAGGGATTCCTGGCGGTCTTTAGTGTCGGAGGCCAAGATCCACTTCGGGTCGTTGCGCCACAGCAGTGAGTGTGTGAGTGAGTCATTTAGTGACCATCCATTGATATTTTGATTTTGTAGTTTTTACTGGGTAGGTTAAATAGTTATTTAAGTATAGACGTTTCGTTTTAATCATCGTTTACCTATCCATGAGTTATTTATATTGGAAATTCATTCAGGAATTTCTGCGTTAAGAAGTAACAAATGTTTGTTACTACAACATGAGTTGTTGATGAATTTCAATAAGTCACATACATGGGTTGTCCAATTGTCCATACCTTGGGATACTTGAGCTCTGGATCAGTGTCGATTCCCGCATAGCAGACTCCGCCGTACAGCCGGTCCATAATCATCGCGAGCTCCACTTGAAACAGACACACCACGTCAGAACAGCGAGGCGAGACACGAACAATCAACCGTCAACTCGACAAGCTGTATTCTCTGTATTTAGGTTTCAGGTGGTTCGATTTTCATTGTAAATGAAATAACAATACTGGACAACCGAATATTGGTATTTAAATCTTAAAATGTAACGAACTAACTATTTACAGGTAAAATATACTAAGTAGGTAAACGTAAGAAACCTGGGCACCTAAAGATCTGAGGCCCAAATTGTGTTTGTTGCCCTGATACCTACTTCAAGGAATTGGTCGCAAAAAAAACAGGAGTAGCTAGCTCATTTCATGATTCAAAGAGATTTCAGTGGCCTTAAGTCTATTGAACTTAACTCTATGCGGAGTACGGACAAAATCATAATGGTTCTTTAAATTTTTGATTCGTTGGGAGGTGTAGTTGTGTGCTATTTCCTTGTATTAATTAGCCGGTCTAACTAAACACTGTTCTGTATGTCTACCTTCTCTTGAAAGCGACCAACAATCGTGACGAATTTTAGAATTCTTTATATGAAATCGTATGAAACCTCGCACACCTGCCCGCGGTCGAATCGTCCGATTCAACCAAATCTGGCAGTAGGTACTTCGACAATTCGGCGCGGATAGGTGTGCGCTCTGCCTAAGTTTGAACAACCAAAACAATAAGTAATTGTCACACATAGTTTTTGACTCAAAGGTACCTACATTTCACTAAACAAACCTCTCGACAATTTTGTTTAGTCTAATTGCTTAAACTTTTTTTTTTTTTTGCTTAGTCTTACTTAACCAAGGTATCGCCCTGTCTACGGCCTACCTAGTCTATCCACAACCTAGACTACCTAAAACCCGATCTAACCACGGCTATTTTGTCTATCTTCCGCTCAGTCCAACTACCCAGACTACAGATATATTTATAATCTGTTGTTCTTGTCACATTTGCTGAAATATTCATGTGTTACGATAAAATTGTCGAGATGTTCGTACCTAAAGCCGACATTACACCATGCTGGATTCAGTGCACTCACTGCTTGTTCATTCGTAAAATAGTAGTGCTCTGTCTCGCTCTTTAGCCTAAGAATTGCGTATTGTGCATCCTACTTTTACCGATGCTAACTGACTGAAGTTTGCAACAGTTAGCCGCAGTAAAGTAGGAAGTAAAATAAATTAAATCTGATAAATTTTGGAACATAGAGAACTTAAACTATTCCGATTAATTACCTAATTTAAAAATTTTTCTAAACGTCCGTTTGCAATTTATTCGTTTAAAGTAGGTATCAAAATCTATTGCGATCTTTGTATGTATCAACTGATTATAATTTCACAATTCTAGATTTAATTACGTATCTTCAGTGACCAGCAATTTCCTTTGATCAATAAAAAGCTTTTAAAAATCGAAATCACACACAACTTACCTAAACATTCGCAGATTATAAATCTTGTCCCGAAAAGACCCAATCGGTTAAAACAAATTACTTACCAACCAGTTGATAACATAATTTTTAAAACGACTCATCTCGGTAACTTTTGCCTACATACTTAATTCTAGCTGAACAGAGTGTCCACTTATTGAGGATGCAAGGGTTTCCTGTCGCTGTTAAAAATGCTGCCATCCCCAATTTAAACCGTGTTTGGGAATCCAATAGAAGTTTCGAATACCTAATAGATAATACCTAATAGAAATACGGACTAGAATCATGGACAAAATATGAGGAGAGATTCCCTATATTTTGTCTTGATTTTGAAGTCATCAGCCAAGCAAGCTTCTGAATTGATTTTAGTTGATAAAACTCGCTCTCACTCTTCGGAATCAATGACTGACAAAAAACCTTCATACTAAAGCTACGTAGATGAGTCAATTTGAAATAATAGTTCTGCTATCTGACTATTCATCGTGGTAATTAATAATGATAACTTTAAAACCTGTATTGGATTACAAACGGCGAAATTGGGCACAGTAGCAAAAGAAAACAATTAAGGGATGATTAATGCTTGGTCGAACCGAGGCAGGGTTGCTTTTTGAATTAAATTAGACAATTTTGAAGAAGCTATGATGACGCACGGTGTCGATAAATATGCTACATCGTGCCCTGACACCACACGGTTCAACCTAACACAAAACATACCTTTACAGTAGACGTAACCGATCATTGTGACTCTGAAGTTGAGCTTATTAATCTATTGTACCTACATGATGAATCAGCTAGTTGGACAAATATCTCCTTAAAATAAGTGGCTAAATAAAAAAACCAACTTCACAAGCTGAGCAATTTTCTGCACTCTCACGGTGCATTTCTGTTCATAACTCCGAAGATCCTCGACAGATCCTCACCAAAGGGCCATGCCGATTTTGTATGGGACGTTTATGCCTTTTTTTTCGCGCGGCCATCAACCAACCATTAAAATATAAACTCTTAGGAGTATTACAAACAATATTGTGAGAACAGTATACAGCTTCACTCAGCCAGGACCGAGTTATACAGGGTGGTTTTTCAAGAGTGCCTCTAGGGCCAAATCTGAAACTATAGTCGTATTGCTCATTATACGGACTAAAGTGAAGGAAAAAATGTCATTTTTCCTTCAATTTTGACATAAAACGCATCAAAACTAATCAAAATTGAAGGAAAAATGACATTTTTTCCTTCACTTTTAGTCCGTATAATGAGCAATACGACTATATAAGCAATAGCGAAAAACACTCAAAGGAGTGTCATAAGCGATTTTGGTAAGAAGTAAAACTGCATCATTACATTTTAAAAATAATCATTTTCCTGGCCAGGAATCGAACCTGTTGGTTCAAAAAAAAAAAAACTTTTTGTATTATTATACCATCCGATAGTGTAGATGATAAGGATCAATTTCTGAGAAAAAACTATATATTTATATTTGAGTGTTTTTCGCTATTGCTTATAGTTTCAGATTTGGCCCTAGAGGCACTCTTGAACAACTCACCCTGTATAACTCGGTCCTGGCTGTGTGAAGCTGTATACTGCTCTCACAAATATTGTTTGTTATACTCCTAAGAGTTTATATTTTAATCTTTGGTTGATGGCCGCGCGAAACAAAAAGGCATACTTTCCGGCATAGGCTTTTTGATGGCACAAAAAAAAAGATTCCGACGAATTGAGAACCTCCTCCTTATTTTGAAGTAGGTAGTTTAAAAATAGACCTCAAAACCGCTACTGAACATCAGAAACACAAAGATCGGCCCCCCCACCGCACTTACCTCAACATCCCTGGCTACAAACCTTGAAATATCGACCTTAGACGTTCTAGGTAGACTCACCAGCTTTCAGAGTACGCGGCACGCCGCCAACAAAGACAGTCCTTCTCGGCTTTAGTCCCCGAAAAGCTGCAGGAACGAAGGAACTCTATAGCAAAGTTCTACTGAGTTGTTTCGGGGGGTTTCGAAGGGACTTACCGGCTTTGAGCGGGCGCGGGACTCCGCCGACGAAGACCGTCTTCCTCGGGTCCAGTGGCATCGAAGCGTCGAGGACGAAATCAGCGTCCGCGAGCCGCCATGGCCGGATCTGGACGGGCTTGTCGCGGATGGTGGGTGATGAGACGCAGAGGTAAAGTTTGTCGTCGTCTGTGATGCAAGCCTCCATGAGAGCGGCTACTGAGCTCTCGTCCTGAAATGGATGTTTGCCGTTGGTTTAAATGTTTAAGAAGCTGTCAAAAATCGACAAATGAACAAGTGTATAGCAGAGCACATAGTAAACTCGGGACCTAATCACTGGATGGAATTACACAACTCAAAAGTCCTTGCCAACATTAAGTATTATTACAAGAGAATGGTTCGGAAAGCGATTGAGATTAAGAAGTACCTATCCTGATTTCAATCGTGAGGACGGTTTTAAACTCTCTGCCTCGTGGAATCCAGTGAAAGCAAAGTGTCGCCACAGTGTACGGATAGGTACTGTTAGTGTGTGCCGTACTAGTGGGAACCGGCCCTTATAGTCATTTCTGAGGCATACTTACGTCGAGATGACTTTATAGGTACCCTATATCTACGTCTCTTTCGAAGGGTGAATGTAGGGTGTAAGGGTGAATGTAGATTACTCACTTGAAACAGTAAGAAAGCGTAGCCCTTGGGAGGAAAGTAGCTTTTGCTCTCCGCCTTGTGTGGCCAGTCTACCACCAGCGGCCCGAAGCGACGGAACGAAGAAGTTATCTCATCTGGAATAGAAAAACCACATTTTATTGTCATTATAATGTAGGTTAAATAACATTAATATCACTTTGTTCGGCTGTGTATCGATCTATTAGGTACCTACTTATGCCTCCTAGTTTGGCGAGCCTACTAAGCCAGAGCGAGCGAAAGCGAATTGATGCGAGGCGAGTGCTACCGTCCAGACGTTTGACGAGTCTATGCAAATTGGCGCTTGTATTCACTCGGCCAGCTAGGCGAGCGATGGCAAGGCAAGGCAAATGGTCCATGCAGTCCACACGTTGGCATTGGCTTTCACTCGGCGAGCCTGCGCCAGCCTGCAGTAGCGGCTTTAAGAACATCTAAGCAAGTTTCCGAGCGCTTGATAGGCAAACTATAGAAATGTAACAAAATATTAACTAGGTACCTAACTAGGCAGGTAGAGACCCGCCTCAAAGTCACCCCGCAGCCGCAGTTCGGTTTCGCTCACTTAGTACCGACAAACACGGTACGGGGACTAGCTTTTTTCATCTTTTCAGTGATCCATCCTCTTAAATCTAAGAGGATGACCGTAAATCGCTTCTGGGCACGTTTTGTCGCTTTCAAGTCGTTATGCCATGACGGAGGCCTTCTAAAAACTCCGTCACCAGAATCAACCACTAGCTTATCTCTCTCTCTTCCAAGCTATGCGTCCTATGGTGGTGGGTCAGCTTTCCTGATAGTTTGCCTCCACTTCGCTCTGTCCGCGACGTTGTTTTCGGAAGCTTTTAGCACTCTCTCATATCCTTTAACACTACATCTCTCCATCTCATTTATACGAACATACCTAAATACTGTGTCTATGTAGAGTTGAGTCTAATTGTAAGCGATTTGCAGTTGCAGTTGCAGTCCATTAATGATTAACGTAATGTTTGCGCAAGGTTGCCTCGCAACCATGCGACATTGATACCTGGGTCACGGATGTACATCGATTGGAAAACGATTTGAATTCTATATTTCAGTGTATACCAAGGACGTTAGCAAGAACAGTGGCTAAATTAAAAATTAAAAAAACCGACTTCAATGTTATGAGCATCTAAAAGTAGCCAAATTAAAATAAAAAAAAACCGAATTCTATGTTCTATGCTGAGCAATTTTCTGCACTCTCGAGGTGCATTTCTGTTCATAACTCCGAAGATCCTTGACAGATCAGAGAAAATCTACAGTGCTTCCAAATAAATGATGCGTATCGGTTAATTTGTATATGACCGACAGCATCTAGAATCTAGGCAGTTTGATATAAGAAAACAGAGTTTGTCAGAAGTGCACATCTTTAGCTGCGCAGCTCGAAGGGCTTCCAACTTTGCTTTTCTTAAAAATGCCATTGATTTGTTCGATAAAGTTGAAATTGTAAGTAGGTACCTAAGTACCTGATTTAATTTTTAACAATCGTTTTTGTATAGGTACGATTGTTTCCGATGTTTTCCTAAACGCATAATTTATCTGGTAGTGCTGTACAATCGATAGCCTAGTTAATGACAGGCTTTATCACGGCGCGTCACAACGTCCCATCTGAATGGCGTCGTGTCGGATTCCCATTGTCGCTATCTAGGCCATGACGCGATTAGCCGACTGTCTCCCTGCCTTTGTCCGCGGACTGGTCCGATCTCGATTCGTATCATATTGTTGGGAAAACACCCACATTTATGTTTAGAAAATGATCTAGTGTATGACAATCGCTGTCGCGGAGAGATTCGGTTGATACGCACGAAGGAAGGAACGAAGGTATACTGTCAGAGCTGCGATTTAATATGCCTCGCCTTGTTCCAATATTTTAATAACCTATGCTAATCCAGGTCACCTGGCCAGGCGACAGGTGACAGGAGACCTGGCCTTTTTCCAATAATTCGCCAATTTGGTCCAGGAATTATTTATTTATACTATTTCATGGTTTTTTTTGGGATAGTAGGAAATAGAGTTCCTTACCTTCATCAATATCCGGAGGCAGGCCACCGACGAAGACCTTGCGGCTGAACCGTTCCCCATGCTCCGAGCCCGCTGACACGGGGGACGACCGCGCCGGCGACCCCAGAGCACTCACGCACATCGGCAGCCCTGGAAACGGAGGCGCTGATATCAGAATAGAGGAGAGCTTCCATACACTCTAGGGGGGAGGGAGTCAGTCCGTCGGTTGGTTGCCGTTTGGTGCAAGCAGTCACAGCAGAAAACAGGCAAACGAGGTTTAATAAGCCTAAAATGTGCTGAAAGTTCTCTAGCTACGTTAATCTGATAATTCTACTGAGCAGGATAATATACAAAAGCAGAATATAAAGTGTCTAGCTGGATCATAAGAAGACCAAGAATAGTAAAGGGTAGATTTATAGGTAGGGAAGAGATTCAAGTTCACTACATTACAACCACTTTTTAGACTTAACATTTAAAATCTTTCTAAGCTGGATGTTGCATTATTGCCAGCCCCGGAAACAGAGGCACTGATATCAGATTAGAGGAAAAGTTCCAAAGGCTCTACGGGAAGGGTGAGTAGGTTGCCGTTTGGTGCAAGTGCAATCACAGCAGACAACAGGCAATCAAGAAAAGAAGCCATATAATTTGGCCGAATGATCGTAATCTTTCGAGTTTAGTATGAAACCGAATGCAGCGTCACCTACGGAACTCATTTTAAGCAAATTACAACTTAAAAGATTACGCTCGTTTGGTCTCATTCTAAAATGTGCAGGGTACTCAGGAAGGAGATAATATAATACAACCAGTTCTTGGCCTCAATAAGAGATCAAATTGTGCTGAGCAGAAAGTATTTATCTACTTACATCTAAAAGCATTGCGTAACAAGTTGAAAGATCTAGCGCTATAGGTTTGGGGGAAGAAGGTGATCTACAAGCACAGCATAAAACCAAGGTTTCAAAGAACTTCAGAGCATCAAGCATTTATTAAAAACCAATATAATATCCTAAATAAATCGAGTAATAAACAGACATACGCTAACAACGCAAGATAAAACTACGTCTGTGTTTAGATAACAAACCACATTGTTGGTCCACAAAACAGTTGTGGCGATAAACTACCCACCTAAATAGAGACATCAGTAACAGTAGATATCAAGATTAGTGTCTCATCTTTACCAGCTTTCTGATGTGCGTGTGTTCGTTTTCTTCACAATGTGATGATTATTTTGTCTGATATTGTCACCTGGATGGTTCTTAGAAACCTGTAGGTGGCGCGGTAGTTGGGATACAGTTTTTTATGTGTTTTGTATTGGATTTCTTAAAATAAATAACTATCAAAAATGTTCAGCCTTTATTTTGCTCTGTGAGGTCTACAGCTAAAGAGCCAACGTCCTGCCTACCGGGCTATATATATTTAAAGTACCCTGTTCTTTAGATAACGATGATCATAGTTGTGATGAGCTGAAGAGGACATCTTCTCGTGTCCTGTGCTATAAGCTGAGAAGGCAGCTAAACGCAGTTCTGCCAGCTGCGCTCAGCCTGGAGACCACATCTTGGGCTTAAAGTGTTTCTATATTTCGCCACATTTGTCCCTTACGGTTGGTTTGGACTGAATGTCAAAATGTACTGATCTGCATAATGTATTTATTCCAAAAAGAACTTTTCCCAAAATGACTGATTTTCTATAGGTCTTCATTATAAAATGTCGGAAATGAAACTGTCAAATGTATGTACAGTCGGCATTAGTCACTCTCTTTATTTTTAAAATAAGTAATAAAATAAAATCACATTCTATAGATGCAAACGAAATAAAAAAACATATCCTTAAACCAAGGAAGTTATTAATACATACGTAACTGGAAAACGCGGTCCGCTTGAGAGATAAAACTTGGGCGGTGTGTCTCTTTCTAAAGGGTGACCATAATTTATAAACTAAACATTCCTAGTCCATAGTCTTTTACATCATTTTCTGATTTACATGACACGTGATTTCAGGGCATGATTTTTCAATTAAAATACTGATGCAATTTTGATCCTTGATTTTGATCCTTGGTTTCGATCCTTGAATTCGATCCTTGATTTCGATCCTTGATTTCGATCCTCGGTTTCGATCCTTGATTTCGATCCTTGATTCTTGAATCTTGAATCTGAAAACTAAAGTCTTGAATATTTGAAGTGACAGCTGTCAAATTTCAAACCGCCACATCTCGGAAACTACTCGTCCTAGACTCCCCGTTCCCAGTTCAAATGAAAGCTATGGCCAAGATCTTCATTTGAAGTGACAGCTGTCAAACTTCAAACAGCCATATCTCGGAAACTACTCGTCCTAGAATCCCCGTTCCCAGTTCAAATGAAAGCTATGGCCAAGATCTTCATTTGAAGTGACAGCTGTCAAACTTCAAACAGCCATATCTCGGAAACTACTCGTCCTAGACTCCCCGTTCTCAGTTCAAATGAAAGCTATTGAAGAGATCTTCATTTGAAGTGACAGCTGTCAAACTTCAAACCGTCATATCTCGGAAACTACTCGTCCTAGACTCCCCGTTCCCAGTTAAAATTAAAGCTATGGCCAAGATCTTCATTTTAAGTGACAGCTGTCAAACTTCAAACAGCCATATATCGGAAACTACTCGTCCTAGACTCCCCGTTCTCAGTTCAAATGAAAGCTATGGCCAAGATCTTCATTTGAAGTGACAGCTGTCAAACTTCAAACAGCCATATCTCGGAAACTACTCGTCCTAGACTCCCCGTTCCCAGTTCAAATGAAAGCTATGGCCAAGATCTTCATTTGAAGTGACAGCTGTCAAACTTCAAATGAAGATCTTGGCCATAGCTTTCATTTGAACTGGGAACGGGGAGTCTAGGACGAGTAGTTCCCGAGATATGGCCGTTTGAAGTTTGACAGCTGTCACTTCAAATGAAGATCTTGGCCATAGCTTTCATTTGAACTGGGAACGGGGAGTCTAGGACGAGTAGTTTCCGAGATATGGCTGTTTGAAGTTTGACAGCTGTCACTTCAAATGAAGATCTTGGCCATAGCTTTCATTTGAACTGGGAACGGGGAGTCTAGGACGAGTAGTTCCCGAGATATGGCCGTTTGAAGTTTGACAGCTGTCACTTCAAATGAAGATCTTGGCCATAGCTTTCATTTGAACTGGGAACGGGGAGTCTAGGACGAGTAGTTTCCGAGATATGGCCGTTTGAAGTTTGACAGCTGTCACTTCAAATGAAGATCTTGGCCATAGCTTTCATTTGAACTGAGAACGGGGAGTCTAGGACGAGTAGTTCCCGAGATATGGCGGTTTTAAGTTTGACAGCTGTCACTTTAAATGTCAATTTGACATAATCTGTCATTTTGACATGATCTGTCAATTTGACAGCTGCTATTATTTATTATTTATTTATTTATACAGAAATTTTGATTGTATAATTTTTTATTTATTTTGTACTTAATTGCACTAAGGTCACGGTAGGAGCATAAGGACATATTGGTCCTCGTGCTCCTACCAGTAGGAGAACCAAGTAGGAGTAAGAGGAAACGTATGATCGTTGTAATGTAGCTGAATGTACCTTTTGTGTCAGACTTTACGGATTTCCGACATTTCAAAATGAAGGCATAGAGAAAATCAGTCATTTTGGGAAAAGTTCTTTTTGGAATAAATACATTATGCAGATCAGTACATTTTGACATTCAGTCCAACCCAACCGTAAGGCATTTGTCCTCGACCTATGCAATTAATCCCATTTACTCTCATAATCATGACCTAGACCAGTGGTTCTTAACCGGTGGTCCGCGGACCACTGGTGGTCCCTGGAGCCAACCGAAGTGGTCCGCGAAGCTATCCGAAAAAAATAAGCAAGTGACAACGGAGCAAAGTTAAAAGAGAAATCTTTTCCGCTTTTGATACGTTTTGAATCAAATTAATTGGTTGACTGTTTGTTGAGCAGGCGCGGTCCCATAGGGAGGGTCATGGGGGTCATTTGTCTTAACAAAATCGGCTCACTTCGGTCGCATTTTAGTTTCATGTGTATTTTGCGAACAAAGTGAGTTATGCTATATCTGTCCGCAGACTAGAAATCGGCAGCAGCCAGCCTTTTCTTTGAGCTCCGTAAGCAAATTAAATAGCCACATGCTGCATTTGCCTTCTAAAAATTCGGCTCGCTTCGCTCGCATTTTATTCAACTTTAGCTTCATGCGTATTTTGCGAGCAAAGTGAGCTATGTCTGACCGCAAAATAGGAATCGACCAGCAACCAGCCTTTTCTTTGAGTATCGTAAGCAAAATAAAGAAGCACGCATTGTATTTGTCTTAAAAAAAATTCGGCTCGCTACGCTCGCATTTTAGCTTCATGAGTATTTTGCGAACAAATTGAGTTATGTCTGATCGCAGAATAGAAACTGACAAGCAGCCAGCCTTTATTTGAGAACCGTAAGCAAAATAAAGCGTAAATGTTGCATTTGTTTCGCTTCGCGGATTAGGGAGCTCGCTTCAGTCGCTAGGTTTGAAGCGCTTTGCTCGCATATTAGCTTTATGAGTATTTTGCGACCAAAATGAGCTACGTTGCATTTGGCTTAAAAAAAATCGGCTTGCTTCGCTCGCATATTCATGAGTAGATATTTTGCGAGAGTGCAAAGTCATCTGACCCCCTCCTGGTTATTTGCCTGACGAAATACAACACTAGGTATAACTTGAAATATAACTTGAAAGATACATTCCCCCCCCCCATCATCGTGATATGGGTTGGTGGTCCGCGGCAAGAAAAAAGTTTATCAAATGGTCCCCCATCACTAAAAGGTTAAGAACCACTGACCTAGACAGACATTATGCTCACCAGCTGCGCTTAGCCTGGTCACCACATCTTGAGCTTGTTCTGTCCATTTTCCGCCAAATTTGCTTCAAACTTCTCCCTCACGTCTTATCAATTTAAACCTCGTTACTCTCATGACATATTATGCTCACCAGCTGCACTTAGCCTGGTGACCATACCCTGAGCTTATTCTGTCTATGTTTCGCCACATTTATTCACGTCTTAGCAGCTTAATCCCGGTTACTCTCAAGACCTAGCTAGACAGATATGTTATGCTCACCAGCTGCGCTCAGCCTGGAGACCACATCCTGGGACTGGTCGGGCCCGAGAGGCGAGCCGGCACCTGCCGCGCCGCCCGCGACGCCGGCGTCCTCCACGCCTGGGAAGAAAGGCGACTTGCCTGCAACAAACGAGACCAATATTAATCAACTGTTTAAGACAAAACTAAGTATGCAGATCTTAGCATCTAAAGCCGCTAATATGTTTGGCGAGCCTAGGCCAACGCGAGCGATGGCAAATTGATGCAAGGCATTTGACGTTTGGCAAGTCTATGCAAACCAATGCGTTTATATTCACTCGGCCATCTATAGTCGTATTGCTCATTATACGGACTAAAATTGAAGGAAAAAATGTCATTTTTCCTTCAATTTTGATTAGTTTTGATACGATTTATGTCAAAATTGAAGGAAAAATGACATTTTTTCCTTCACTTTTAGTCCGTATAATGAGCAATACGACTATAGGCGAGCGACACCGAGCGATGGCGAGGCGAGGCAAAATGCTGTCTACACGTTGGCAATGGCGTTCGCTCGGCAAGGTTGAACCAACTTGTTCGTGGTACAGTTTGATAACCGCCAGTTTTTATATTTTGTCTGTTAGTTTTGCTTTTTGTGGTTAGACATTTGCCATTTACATTTACAGAGATAATGTCAATTATCTAACCAATGTAAGCAAAACCATAGATAGACAGAATTTAGTAACTTATCGTTAGTCGTTGGATAAGTATGTCCCTGAAGAATATACAGCTCGAAAGATACTGAAAACTAAGTAGGTAAGTATTTGGAAATCAATATTGACGACCTCTGTGGCGCAGTGGGTGAAGGCTCGCCTGTGACGCAGGAGGTTGCGGGTTCGATCCCCGCCGCGGGACAAATGTTTGTTTGATCTGCAAATATTTGTCTCGGGTCTGGGTGTTATCTATGTATAATATGTATGTATTTACAAAAAAAATGTATTTAAGTAGAATATCAGTCATGTGGTTCCCATAACACAAGCTCTGCTTACATGATTAAAATAATAATAATAATAATAATATCTTGACAACCCCTTCGTCGATTAAGCTCATTATGCGCCACCGTAAATTTCCATAGCACAAGCAGCACAACCTATTGACCTATCAAGTTTCATGCAGATTGGATGAACGGTTCGACAGTTATGCGCGAACAACAATTCGTGAAACATACAAACATACAAACATACAAAGCAAAATCGCCCAACTTGCCACTAAGATCTTCGCTTCGCTCTAATCCAAATGCATGAAATAACTTAAAAAGAGTTGGAATAAAAATCATCTCATGATATTTCTCACTTCCGCATCTGTCTCTCATCCCATTAATTTAGAATTGTTTCAACAAAACAAATCGTACAAGTCAATGACATTACAATGAAATATTGCTAGACTATTTGGCGGCGAGCCAAGCGAGCGCAGATATTTGGTTGACCAAGACAGTGCGGTAACAAAACGCGACGAAATGAAGGATAGAAATGTTACATAGATAATACCTACTCTACTTTCTTCCATATGACACATACTAAGCACAAACAGAAACATCTACATAGGAAGGTACTTACTATGAAGAAGTTTTATGTAAAAATAAAAAAACCGGTCAAGTGCGAGTAAAACTCGTACACCGAGGGTTCCGTACCTACCCATTATACCCATTATGTTATTGTAGCCCGCTTATTTGTATGAGCGCCCATACAACTCAGAGGACAATCTTAATTGGCGTCAACTATGTATGTATGGGAACACCCTTTAATTTTCAACTTTTTTAATTTTTTGGAATTTTTCCTATATTTGTGCTATAAGACCTTGCTTTTTGCCAAATTTCGTGATTCTAGGTCAACGGGAACTACCATTTAGGTTTTCCACCCAAAACCTCTAGGGTACTTCCGGTTGACCTAGAATTGTCAAATTTGGTTACAAGCAAGGTCTTACAGCACAAGTAAAGGAAAAATTCCGAAAAATAAAAAAAGTTGATAAATTAAGGTAAGTTTTGGTACTTACAAGTTTTCACGAAAACCTAAATTTGCCTATATCTTTTTATAGTGTTGACTCAGGACCTTGATTTTTATACTCACAATAGGGACTATAGACCTCAGTATATGGTATAAATTTCAACTTGCTAGCTTTACCCGTTCCTGAGATAATCGATGGTGACACACGGACGGACAGACGGACAGACGGACAGACGGACAGACGGACAAGAAAGTGATCTTATAAGGGTTCCTTTTTTTACCTTTTAAGGTACGGAACCCTAAAAACATTTTAAACAAAGATAAGAAAACCATTACGGCCTGAAGAAAATGAGCCTAAATACGCATTTTTCTATTCACTAATAGGAAGATACGGTACATAGAAATATATACCCTCATCTGTTAGGGATTATGGCAACATATAAATGGGTTGTCTGGCTAAATCCGAAGCCAGAAGCCGAAGCTGTTAAATAATAAAACTAGGTGGGGAAAAATTTTGGGACCTTAACCTTTTTGATTGTAGTTAGAAAGTTTTGATCTTAGGAGACTACTTAAGTATAAATAACAGGTTAATTTGAAGAAAAATGATACCTAATAGCATTTTTAGATTTTTTTAAAAAGTCCAGTTAGCCTGAAAAATTACTTCTGTCCAAAAAAATGTGTTGATTTTAATCGACTCTATTCTCCACCAGGAAAACTTTTCCCGAAGAGATGTCTAAGGGGGTAGCTCGTAGCACGTCTAATATAATTGGAACATGTCCTTTTGCAGAAGGCCAGAAGCTAGCATTTCAGTGTCAGGTTGCAAGCACGTCTTTTAGAAAGCTAACAGCAAAATCGGTTGGGAGGAATGGTTAAAAATTATTATATTTCCGACACATTTAATTTTAAGTAAAAGTCCAAGTCATACCTAGTTAGTGCATCCTGTAATGGGGAAAACACGCAAATTTATGGTGAACGCACACTTAGCCGCACCGCAGTCCCCGCAGTCTCCGCAGTCATCGCTTTTGTGAAGAGACTGTGGCGACTGCGACGCGGCTAGGTGTGCGAGGTTGCATAGAACTTCATATAAAGAAATCGAATGCAGGACTGCGGAGACTGCGGCGCGGCCCATACCTGCGTTCACCCTTATGATGGCAAGAACCTCATTTCTTACATTATTACAGTATCTAGGTAGGTACCTAAAAGTATCATGTGAATATTACTTTACTAGAAAAACTTGCAAGATAAGTTGGTATACCTAAGCTACATAAATCTTGCTAGATAATGCGACCTAGATACTATTTAAAACTTGTCAAATTATCACTTAAAAAAATCCTTTATTTACAATATCGTTTCAAAACTCAACTATGCGGTAATGTATGGTTGTTGACCTTTGACCGGGGGTCAAAAGGGTCAAAATGCAGTTCGTCGCCATCGTCGTCCCGTGTCGGGCCACGGTTTTATGGCCTCGTCCACACCACTGCAGGACACACCAAGTGCAGAGTAAATTACCTTAAATTGTTACCCGAGAGATGGGCGAGTTGAAAATAGGGTACCAATACCAACCTAAGTAGATAGTAAGTATAGCTGCAAAGTGAAATGATTTGTAAATTCGGAGCCATGTCGGAGTTTTTATCTCAACAATACTTTAGGATGAAACTCCACTAAAGCAGAGATGTGCCAAGCTGTCCAAAACCGAGACGAGAAGATATGTTTTTCAGCTAGAGTCTTTCCACTTAAGAATGTTTTTCAGCAAGTGAATCCGTCGATCCGTAAAGCATGCTACATCTGCTGACCTGCTCATTGTGCCCAAACAGCTACACTTTGAGCGAGTTTACGCGACTTTACGCTGCCCCTGCCACTAAGAACGTATCATTGACACGAAGAAGAACAAGCAAGTGAATTTCATGCGGAAGTTTTTAAATGGCGGGTGAAAGCTCCGGGCACAGCTAGTGATTTAATAAGTTATAGGTAATCGGGTAAAAAAACCCATAGCATAATAAGTAGGTACCTAATCAATATAAAAATTATTACTGTAGGTAGGTATTTGTAAAATAACTTTAAGCTCAATGTGCCTGCGTCCCACACCTGCCACAAATTGGCCACAAAATTGTTTTGATAAAGTAATTACCTACAAATAAGCCTGGCCGCATACGAGCCACAAAACGCCGCCACAAAAAGCCGCTACCGACCTATTTCCTGTAATTTTCATATATTTTGTGTAGACGCGCCACACACGTGTAGCCGGTGGCCGCCACTCGCTACAGCTACAAAATATATGAAAAGTCGCTGTTGCTGGCGTTTTGTGGTCAGTGGCCCGTTTGCGCCGAGCTTAAAGTATAGGTACAGCACTAAAACCTCATGAAAATTTGAGCTTCTGCAGTATTTTTAGAAAACTTTCTAAGCTCAGTGCGCCCCAGACGTCACAAAATGGCCACATCTGACGCTCCAGCATCTTTTCACATTTTCTAGGGTTTAACACTGTCTATATTGCTAACTGCGTAGTTTGTATCTCACAATGATCCCGAAAGGGACCTGTCTGGGTGCAGGGGATTTAAACGAAAGAAAGAAGACGGAAAATAAAGAAAATCGAGGAAAAATCTAACGAAAATTCAAAGAAAATAATGAGTAGTTTCTGAGAATTTTAAAAATAAATAAAAACCGACTTCAATTTTATAAGCTGAGCAATTTTCTGCAACCTCGAGGTGCATTTCATAACTCCGAAGATCCTCGACAGATCCACACCAATTTTTTTAGCACCAATCAGAAAGTCTACTCTATCCTTTCAGACAATAAAATAATTTTCCAAATCGGTCCAGGCGTCTTCAAGTAATCGGTGAACATAAATAAAAAATAAGCACAAAAAAAAGATTCCGATGAATGAAACCTCTCCTTTTTTTGAAGTCGGTTAAAAAGCAGAAAAATTTTTTGATGGTCAATACGTATAGGGCCGATTAAGCCGTTCGTCACGATGTTTTCCTTCAACATTTAAATCTTCCGAAACGAAAAATCCATTGATGCACGAGAATTGAGGAACTCGTAACTCGTAACCAACGAACAAAGCACAATGCCACTCGATCAAGGCGGCCTAAAAACTCCGTCACCAGAGTTGGCCACTTGCTCATACAAACTTACTTTTAAACGCGGTTTTTACCAACCAATAAATAGTCCAGAACTATTCGCCTCACTACACTTTTTGTCACCAATTGACAGTCAAGGTTATTCACCCGCAACAGTCAATTCAGCGTGGTCACGAATCGATGCAAGGACAAATCGATGAGATAATTCGTTTTCTAATAATGATTTACTCACATAATACCTCGACGACATAGTAAAATCCGCAGGTGGGTTAGATTGGCGCAGGACAGAGGCCTATGCCCAGCAGTGGGGTGAGAAGGGCTGATGATGATGATGACCTCTACATTCTAACACATTCCATATAAGTATTTTACAATCCGAGAATCTATATATCAAGCGGAAAAGTTTGTTTACTTGAACGCGCTTATCTCAGGAACTAACAGTTGGATTCGAAAAATTCATTCTGCATTTGGTAGCTAAACTCTTGAGGAAGGTTATAGGTTACTTTTCATCATCATCATCATCATACACCATCATTACGCTACTAGGTACGGGGGCAACGCCGCGAGGGTGCTGCTTAGTTATATTATGTCTCAAAGCACGAATCATGTAATGTATGATTCGTATTATGTTTATGTTCTTGTCACTCTCACAGATTATGATTCTGCTCTAACGACCTTTTTAGCCCCGCTGTATATTCATTGGTATTGTCACTTGTAAACTGAGACATTTGACCGTGATAAAATGTCAAGAGACAGGCAGTTGACTGTCGAAATATCCGTAAAAATAATAAATTACATTTCAATGTTTTAGGAGACGAGACATTAGTAAAAAGGTTAAATTGTTGTAAAACAAGTCTAAAGGAAGATCTAATAATTTGTACTCACTCTTTCTATACGGGAACCTCGGGCCTCTGATAAAAGGTTGTACCAATGGAATCGTATGCACCGACATAATATCACACGCGGAAAAATCAAAAATCACTTTTTCTTGAATTAAATTTTCCGAAACGCGCTACGTCTACCGCGGAGGAACTCGAATGAAAAAATTGACAATCGATTTCGAAATATGATTTTATTTTATTTTTTAATCGAGTCAGCCATGCCAGGGTACTGTCAGATAAGTAACATAAAAACTCTTTTATTCTGTAAGTAGGTGCAATAGTTTGTAGGTTCGTATATTATGCTAAAAAAGGTTTTAGGTATTTGCAAAAAATATTTTAGGGAAAAACAAAAAAATGAAACTTCGAAAAATAGGTGATTGTAATTTTGATATGAGCTCTATGGAGCTCTACGTACTTATGTAGATATTTTTTTAGAAGCTAATTTTAGTTTAGTTTTTAACTCTACAATGTTTTCTTCCTAATTCTAAGTAAAGTCTGTTTAAAAACATGAAATTATTAAAAACTATTTAAACTGATTTCGAGATATTACCATCCTCAAAATAGCAATCGCATACATTTTTTTTGTGAATGTTTCCAAAGTTAAGTAATAAATTAATGTTTTGTAATTATAAGTAATCTGCTATTTAGGTTGGAGGCAAATCCAACGAATGAAAGATAAAAAAAATCGGTCCAGCCGATTTTGAGTTAATTTATGAAAGAATACTTCTTAATTAAGTACGCATAAATAAATATAGAATAAATACATAATTCAACATTTTTAGTCTGAATCACAATAATAGGTACCGTACCTAGCCGTGGGAAATCTCATTTTTCTATACAAATTATTATCAGCTGTGCGTAGCATCTATGACCTTGACACAAGGTTCAGAATGGCGTGTTTACTGAAGTCGGCAATAATAATTGGCCCACCTGCCAATGTCATATTGCGGAATACGTGCAAAGTGCCAGCAATGGCGCAATGAAGAAACAAACATCCAAACGATTCTAAAACTTGTAAAATTCAGCCCTGTTTTAAATTTAATGAGTTAATTTAGCCCTGTTTTAATGAGTTTTAAGCCCAAAAGAGCATTTCAGACTACGCTATAATACGCACATAGCATATAGCTCATAGCACAACAATATCGCGAACCATACATTTTTATAGCAAGGCAATAGAATAGGTATCGAACAGCAAGGTGTGAACGTGACCAATAATGTGTGGTGCGCGATATTGCTGTGCTATGAACTATAAGCTATATGCTATCATATTATAGCGTAGTCTGAAGCGCTTAATAGTTTATTTTATAACTAGCTTCCGCTCGCGGCCTTGCGTGGTATCCGGATAATAAGTAGCCCATGTCCTTTTTCCGGTCATTATCTATGTATATTTTAAATTTCATCAAAATCGGTTCAGTGGTTGTCTAGTTATAGAGAAACAAACACATCCATCCATCCATCCAAACTTTCCATTTACAAGATATTAGTGTGATTTTCAATTCGAAGGTTGTGAGTTCGACTTGTTTAGGTTTATCGAAGCCCGGAAGGGTACGCTAGGCAAAATTGGTATCAGGGGTATAAAAAATATCTCAGATACCTATACTGCCTAGTCTCCTAGGAGCATGAAACTTCTTTATTTTATCTCTTTTTTTTGTTTTAAAAACGCGACTGACGAAAATTTCTCTATAGCTCTATCGAATATTTTTTTTAAATGTATTTTCACACAATATTTTGCGTTTTTCTATTTCATTGAGTGAATTTTATTTTGCCGAGGAGCTTAATAATTTTTAACAGAGGCAGAAGCATTTTTCACTTGTCTAATAGGTTAATTACCTATTTATCAAAACTGTTTTTTCGTTGATAACGCTTCAAAGGAGGCAAACTAGGTCAAATAGAGATTTTTTGCCTAAAACCTTTTTTTTGCTTTAAACCTTCAGTTCTTGTCACTCTCAGTATAAGAAAAGAGACGGCATATAGTTCAATTCCTTTTCCCTGCCTTTTCAACCCCGTTTGTTCATTCACTTTCCGAATCCAAAAAACCATACATTCGTAGGGACGCGAACCCTCGCCCCTAGATCTAAAATCGCGATACTTCCCACTGAACCGACTTGTCTTTTTTATAGACACCAAAAACAAGATATGCACTCCCCTTCGGAAGCCGGTCGGCTAAATCGTTTGTGGAGAGGAAATAGTTCATTACCAGTGACCTCGACTGTTACAAACGTTTCCTATTACTAGATTACTGAAGTGCAGATGTACCAAGCGCAGTATTTCTATCAATCTAACTACTTAAATAAAAATTAATGTTTGTATGTTAATCCCTCTATCCGTTCCTAAACCATTGATCAGAAAGTGATGAAATGGTAGGGTTTTCTGAAGACGCAAGGAGTTTTTGGCCCAAAAAAATCTATATTTAGTGGCTCTGTGAGCTGTAGACCTCGCGAGTCTATCTTTTCATAGCTTAAAATTGAATAAATAATCACAATTCTTTAGTTTTGTGATGAGAAGGTGGTCCCAGGTGCTCTATCAATCCTAGTAGTTAAAGAGCCGATTCCGATTTCTGGAAAGTACGTTTTTTTTACTGACTTGTAAAATAATGATTTTATGAATAAATTCTTGTATTCTTGTATTCCTGGTAGAAATCTAAAAGTGAGCAATATACTGGTTTTTGAGGAACTATTCTGCTTATCACGCTGAAGATCCTCATCAGATCTTCACCAAATTTTTATGAGACCAACTTAAACTTACCTTTCAAACAAAAAAGAACCATTGAAATCGGATGTCATAAGGCGGAGATATCCAGTAGCTCCCCTTTTGCCCCTTTTTGGAGGAAGTAGCACCTACCCCTCCAATCATAAATCCCCGACGACAAAAAAAATCTATTAAATTATCGAACCCGCTCACAAAATTTCACGACAACCAGTGACCAGCAGACCTTCTCGGAATGTATTCCGAATGCGGAAAGAGACGTTTCGTCGCTGAAAACGTCAATTTTCCGAAGAAAATCATCGAATCGGAAGCATTTTTGGAAGTCTGCATCGCACTGCAGCTATATCCACAGATTTATTAGGTAAGTATACCTATATTCTTCCAATATAAAAAAACAACAGATTACTTATATAGCTTAATATCTTGATAATCGACAGATGACGGAATAATGTTTTATCGACCGCACATTAAACTTCGACAAGTCCACGACTTAATATCGATTCACCGCCGCGCCTCGACCCAGAAAGGAGGGCGGGCCGCCATACCAATGTAGGGCATCCATGCTTGTCGCACGTTCAAATAGGTTAAAAATAAGTTAAAGTTCGTGACTTTTATTAAGTAGGTATATGACATTTGGGCGACCGAACTATGCTCGGGTGCAATAGAGAAAAAATAAATAAAAATGAACAAAAAAAAATTTCATGGCCATTTGAACTTGCAGCCTTCGGCTGGAAGGCCTTGCCACTTAACCACTTAGTCTCAACATTACGTGAAATTACGAACCGCATTGCACTGGTAAATCTTTTTGCATGAAAATGCAGAGAAAACGAATTTTCCCAGATATGAGACCTAGCTAGATCAATCGCCCCCGTAAACCTCTGTACCGCAAATTTCATCGAAATCGTTAGAGCCGTTTTCGAGAATTAGATTTGTTGAACAAACAAACAAATATTGCTAGGTGTTGGGTTTACAATTTTTGTTTTTGGTTTTTCATTCAATTAAAAATTTAATAAAAAACCTCCGACACATCCCTTCATAAACTATAAAAGAGCTGATGATCTTAAAACGGCTGAACCGATTTTGATAGAACCTGTCTAAGAACTATCTCTAAAAAACCTGCTTTCAAATACAAAAAAACCTCATTGAAATCGGTTCACTCATTACGGTGCCATAAAAAGACAGACACATAGCGGTCAAACCTTTATCACCCCCCTTTTTGCGTTTTGAAATAAGTAGGTATAATTAAAATCGGTTCATCCGTTCAGGAGCTATGATGCCACAGACAGACACACAGATACACTACAAACTTATAACACCCCTATTTTTCGTCGGGGGATAAAAATAACAAATTAATTATGAAGCAGAATCGAGGGCGGGCCGTAGCCCATAGATTTGTAGGGCATTGTATTGTAGGCCATATCGCACATTAAAATAGGTTAAACAAGTTATGTTTTGTCTCTTAATAGACAGTTTTAATTTCTACACTTATTTACAGAAACAAGTTACTTATTTACCACAAACTTCCGCCCGTGGATTCGCTCGCGTGGTACCCAGAAAAAAAGTATGTCCTATTCCCGGTCATTACCTATCTATATTTTAAATTTTAGCCAAATCGGTTCAGTGGTTGTCGAGTTATAGAGGAACAAACATACATCCATCCATCCAAACTTTCGCATTGATAATATTAGTGTGATCACTATCATCATCACCGAGCTCTGCTCCAGTGAAAATTAAAAAAAGAAGGAAAAAAAAACAAAAAAATTGACAAATAAAAATACAAAAATCCCATAATTATGTGTGTGATCGGCCTGCAACGTCGAAGGCTGCGAGATCGAATCTCGTCCATTGACAGGTTTTTGAATTTTTGTGTTGTTAATTTTTTTTTTGTTTCTTTTTTCCTTCTTTTTTTTTCACTGGAGCAGAGCTCGGTCGCCCAGATATTTATGAAAGAATATTCTTCGCTCTAGTTTTCTACAGAACAATCGTTATTATCCCGATCACTGCACACTGATGCAGCTAGCACAACTAGGTCACTAGTTTTCAATATTGAAGATAACTATGGGAGTAGTCAGAGGCAAGTCCGACCGATTTGCATTAAGGGGGTAATATCACCTAAAGTTAGCACATTGATGAGTGCAACTTCAAATACTTGTTTTAGCTTCGTTAAAATAAAGATGAATAAAGGCCTCCGTCATGGCTTAGCGACTTGAAAACCAGGACCGATAATTTAACGTGCCCTCCGAAGCACGGAAGCGCTCAGCTCGTAATGCCACTTGCGGTCACCCATCCAAAGTGACCGCGCACAACGCTGCTTAACTTCAACGATCAATCAAGAACGTATAAGCAAGCTACGCCACAAGCGCTTCAATTACTTTTCTAGGATGTACCTACTTATAATCTGCTGCTTATTAACATGAGCTCTAAACGGTGAAGGAAAAACATCGTGAGGAAACCCTTGGCTTAGTCAGCCCCACACGTATTGACCATGTCTTTCCTGTGTCAGTTAAGCTGAGAGGAAGTCCCAGGCACTTAGGCCTTTACATCTTTACTAGATGATTTATACAGTGTCAGGAGGCAATCTTTGCCTACACTTAACGGGACACTAGTGCCTGGAACAATGTTGAGATGGAGTAGGCTTGTAGCACCTACACCATCCTCTCAGCTTAACCGGCCATATCCACAGGAAAGACATGGTCAATACGTGTGGGGCTGACTAAGTCGCGGGTTTCCTCACGATGTTTTCCTTTACCGTTTAGAGCTCGTGTTAATGCGCATATACATTGTTCGAAACGACTATAAATAACGACCCAGGCAGTGTCCCGTTAAGTGTAGGAAAGATTGCCTCCTTACACTGTATAGGTACCTAAATCATCTAGTAAAAGATGTACCTAAAGGCCTATTATCTGCTCTAGTTTGTGGTAAAACAGATGTTATTACTCCGATCACTGCACACGATGCAGGTCTAGCCCAACTAGGTCATCTAGGTCGTTGGCAATTAGGTCACGGGATGCAACGGCACAGAGCGCTTCACAGTACAATGTAAAAATATACGTCTACAGTACATAGGTACCATGTCGTCAGTCCAATACTCAAGTCGCCATACTAGCATTACGGCGTTTTTCACTTTTTGATGGGCATAGCATTGGTTAGGCCAAGAGCACAATGTGGCAAAGTTTCACAGCTGTAGCATAAAAAATGACAAAGATATCACCAATTTCTTTTTCAGCTATCTGCTTAAAATTTACTTTTGACTATTGTCAACTGTTTTTGTTTTTATTAACATTTTATTAACATTTTACCAATTCCTTATACCTATACTGCCATAGAGACCTTTACCTAAAGTATTTTATTGTCATGATTTAAATACCTATTAATAACCTCTGATTTGTTGCAAAGAATTGAACTTTAATAGGGCGAGTGTGAATGGGACTGTCGGAAGGGGAAGACCTAGGCGCACATTCCTAGACCAAATTGGCGAATTATTGGAAAAAGGCCAGGTCAAGAGTACCTACCCTAAACCGACGAGCTTGCATGAAGAATGTGATGAGAGTGAATGAAGCGAAAGAAGTGTGTCAGGATCGTAGCAAGTGGCGATCTGTGGTCTCTGCCTACCCCTATGATGGGATTCAGGCGTGAGTTTATGTATGTATGTATGAATTGAACTTTGTTTTTGCTCTCCGAATCACGAATCAGTTTGGCGACTCGTGCATTGGACCGACGACGATGTAATACGTCTACACCAGTGTTCCGCAAAGGGTGTGCCGCGGCACATTGGTGTACCGTATTGGTTGATGCGCAAAAAAATAAGGATCTCTTAGTTAGGTAGGTACCTACTCTTGGACGCGTACCTATGCTCAACTAAACAAGCTCATGTTTCACATTAAAAAATGGTTTTTCTTTTATGGTGTCCCTACTTCAAACATTTTCCGATTTCTTAGATGTAGGTACTTACCTTGAACAGAAAAAGTTTGCGGAACTCTGGTTGACACTAGTAGGTACCTATGTAATGTGTATATATGAATGTATGTTGTAGAGCTGTGTTGTAGAGTGGGATACCTCGACTTTCAATCCGGTCGTGGGTTCGAATCATGGCCGTGCATCAATGGATTTTTAGTTTCGATGCACGAGCTCTAAACCGTGAAGAAACATCGTGAGGAAACCCGCGGCTTAGTCAGCCCCACACGTGACTTTGTCTTTCCTGTCGATATGGCCGGTTAAGCTGAGAGGATGGTGTAGGTGCTACAAGCCTACTCCATCTCAACATTGTCCCGGGCACTGCAATGTCCCGTTAGGTGTAGGCAAAGATTGCCTCCTAACACTGTTTTAAATCATCTAGTAAAAGATTTAAAGGCCTAGTTAGTTATGTTCGTATGAGCTAATCTGAAGGCCTCCGTCATGGCTTAACGACTTAAAAGCCGGGACTGACAATTTTATGTGCCCTCCGAAGCACGAAAGCGCTCAGCTGTTTATGCTACTTTCTACTTATCAAGAACGATACGAGTGCTACACGAGTATCTATGGTAATAAAAGCTAAAAACCAGGCCTGATCTAGGTTTTTGATTAGTTCCGCAAAAGGCGCAAAATTCCAAAGGACTTCTTTCGTGAATTGAACTCTACCTGTGTTATAAACGAAAGTCCTTCTTCTATACTAAACAGAACCCTCAGCACGAGTGTCAGACACGCACTTAGCCGATAATATATCGATAATTCACCCCATCTCTACATTTATCAAATCCTAAATTAATTCCGTTATTTTCAAGGCCGTCCTTACTACGCATGCTCAGAACAGACACGTGCGGGGTCAACCACCGACATCCTCCGAAAAAACGGCGCATCAATCAAATTGACAGGACTGACTTGGCCTAGAAGCGAAGGGCTGAGTTCGAATCCCGGGCGAGTAATTTTAGACTTTATCTCATTACTAGCTTCTGCCCGCGGCTTCACTCGCGTGGTACCCAGATAAAAAGTAGCCTATGTTACTCTCCAGCCCTCCAACTATCACCACACAAAAAATCACGTCAATCCGTCGCTCTGTTTTGACGTGAAAGCAGGACAAATAAACCAACAAATAAACACACTTTCACATTTATAATATGGGACGCAAGATTAGGACGCTCGCTTTGTTCTAAGCTCGCTTTGCTCGCATATTAGCTTCATGAGTATTATGCGACCAAAGTGAGTCTCACCATTGAGTGACAAGCAGCCAGCCTTTTCTTTGGGCACCGGCACCGTAAGCAAAATCAAGTGATATATTATTTTGCAATAACCTATCCTATACTTCCTATTTCTCCTATTTCCTCACGAGACCCTACCAAAGTTTCATCCCAATCTGATCAATGGCTTAGGCCTCTATCCGTTAGAGGACAAATATACAAACGTTTTTAAATGTACAATTTTTTTTATTTAAGTAAGTAGGTACTTACATGGATTGTTTAAGTAGGTATTTATTTACTTAAGTAAGTACTTATCTTCAGTATTTTACACCAGCACGCGACCTATATACAAATTGGATTGTCTCAGAAATTCTTAGAATAGCGACAAGGCACTAGCAAAATGGATTAACCAAGTTAACTTGCATAAGTGATGTTTTCCTCCACCGTTTGAGCGATTACCGTTTGTTTATTTATATGCTACTAATCTATAGGTACCTACCAATATAATAAAGCGAAAGAGTTTGTTTGTTTGAAAGTGCTAATCGCTGGAACTACCAGTCGGATTTGAAAAAATATTTCTGCATTTGATAGCCTAATTCTTGGGGAAGATTATTTTCATCATCATCGTCATCGTTATCACATTACAACACTACGCGGCGGTAATGCGTAGCTAGTAATATTCTAAAGAGGAAAAATTGGTTTTCCTAACATTAGTAAAGATTCAAATTCCTAAAATTACTTAGGTGGTGGAAAATTAGAGTTAAGAAAACTTAGAAAACTTTTTGGTCATAAGTTTGACTGACCACAGAGAAATGATTAGAATCTTAAGGTGCTTATACCAGCCGATGACCTTGAGCGAATGGGTGTGGCTACTATTTCGGCCCCGCACCACCCGCACCTTCCGCGCGGTTCCGCGCCGGCCGCGAAATAGTTTTCGCGCGTAACCTAAACCGCAATTGAAGACATCCGTGGAATGGTAAACGAATGCTGAGACGCGAGAGATGCGGGTTCGATTCCCATTACGGGATACATTTTTACAAGATCTGAAAGTACCTATTTGTTCCTGGTCTGTGTTTTGTGGTAAGTAGGTACCTACCTAGGTACCTAACTTCCTAGCATGATTTGAGTAACCTACCTAATCGAAATTCTTGATACCCATGACGGATTCCTAGTGTAGGGACTACCTAGTGGAGGTTTTATGTTATTGTATCGAGTAGGTACGTAAATAAGATACGGGTGGAATGATTTCGAAACAAAACCTCTAAGCTAAAGGAGAAAGGGAATACTGGACCTACAGACAAAATTACGGTTATAGGTGGTGTTTTAACCGTTTGGCTGCAAAATTAAAAAAAAAAACCGTATTTTGAGAACTTTCACCTTGAATAAATTTTTTTGCATGGTGACCTATTCATTCGCATAATGTTATTTGTCATAAAATCATACGACATACGTATCTAGTCATAAAATTTTGTAGTCATATTATTACATTCGCGTACCTAATTAATTATTTACAGGCATACATTTCTGATGTCCTAATATTTTTTAAACATAATGATAATGAGCATAATGGTTACCACTCCTAAAACTTTTTGTCATACTACATTTTGATACTAATTTTGTTAGAAATAAACATTTATGTCCTAATATTTATTGGACTTAATGTTTAGTAGTCCTAATTTACGGTTTTATCATAAGTAGGCAAAACAGGTCAGGTTTATAAAATGTTTCATACACCCACGCAGATAGGACTTGCTCACAGAAAGAATAAGTAGTTTTAGGTTTTTTTATAGCACGCGTTTCACACACCCATGCAGAAAGGACTTTTTCACAGAAAAAAATAGTAGGTTTTGGTTATTTTTTTTTATAGCACGCGTTTCACACACCCACGCAGAAAAGACTTGCTCACAGGAAAAACTAGTAGGTTTTGGTTTTTTTTTTATAGCACGCGTTTTACACACCCACGCAGAAAAGACTTGCTCACAGAAAAAAAATAGTAGGTTTTGGTTATTTTTTTTTATAGCACGCCTTTCACACACCCACGCAGAAAGGACTTTCTCACAGAAAAAAATAGTAGGTTTTGGTAAATTTTTTTATAGCACGCGTTTCACACACCCACGCAGAAAAGACTTGCTCATAGAAAAAACTAGTAGGTTTTGGTTATTTTTTTTATAGCACGCGTTTCACACACCCACGAAGAAAGGACTTGCTCAGGGAAAAAACAGTAGGTTTTGGTTATTTTTTTTTATAGCACGCGTTTCACACACCCATGCAGAAAAGACTTGCTCACAAAAAAAACTAGTAGGTTTTGTTTATTTTTTTTTATAGCACGCGTTTCAACACCCACGCAGAAAGGACTTGCTCACAGAAATAAATCACACACCCACGTAGAAAGGACTTGCTCTCAGAAACTGGCTCCTCTAATATGGCTAAATATTTTAGGATTATCAATGAATAGGAATTAAAAAATTATGACATGTATATTTTATTACTAGTTGAATTATTACAAGTGATGGTAGGAGTAGCGATGTTATTATTACAAATGCCTATGAATAACAAATATTGAACGTGAAACGTTATGGCATAATTTTTTTAGTCATAGTTTTAAAAGCCATAACGTTTCACGTCCTAATATTTGTTATTCATAAGCATTTAATTTTGTAATAATAACATCACTACTCCTACCATCACTTGTAATAATTCAACTAGTAATAAAATAATAGGTCTTTACCTATGAAATTGCTGTTTTTCGGTACTGGTCATTTCAAATAAAAATATTTTGTGGTTTGGCTACGAATTAAAATTTCAAATTAATGTTATATTAAAAACATGGGATTCTTTTTTCAAAATTAGTTATTTGTTTATTGATTAGCGTTATGTTTTCATCGCATTTGAATCTTTTTCGTCATCGTGGATACGTTAAAAATTGAGTAATTATGGAATATGAGTCCCGTCGTGGCAGCAACGCGCCACAAGCGGCACGCAACATCAACGACGCTTACGGAGCGAACAGTACAAACGAACGAATCACCTGTTATTGGTTTGCCAGCTTCCATTCTGGAAATTTCGACCTGAAAATGAACCCCGTACTCATCCGAAAACTTTGGTTGACAATGACGAATTAAAGGCGATTGTGGAGTTCATCACAGCTTCTTAACAAACGGGATAAGCATTACTGCAAATGTGTAATTTGAATAACTGAACACAATGATGGAGAAGCTTGCAATCTCCAATCATCTTTCATCAATCGCTCGTCACCGATGCTCCTGCGCGACAACGCGCGACCTCATACTGCATAGTAAACGGTCTCCAAGTTACAAGAGCTAGGGTTGGAAGCTCTCTGTCATCTACCGTACTCACCAGACCTTGCGCCTGTAGACTTCCACTTTTTCCAGAATTTGGATAACTTCTTGGTGGTAAAAAAATTGAATTTCCGAGAGGCAGTACAAAATGCCTTTGAAGAATTTGTTGCCTCCTGTCCAGCTGATTTCTTCAAGAAGGGCATAATAAACTGCCACGGCATTGGCAAAGATCTATCGAATGTATGGGTGATTACTTTGATTAATAGAAATAAAAAATATAGAAAAAAAATGACGTTAAAATTTTTCATAAAAAAAGGCAATTTCATAGGTAAAGACCTAATATAAATGTCATAATTTTTTAAGTCCTATTCATTGATAATCCTAAAATATTTAGCCATATTTATAACTTGACATACAATTTAGTACGCATAATATTCATCGTCATAATAGTATCAAACCATACTACTTCGATAAACAAAAGTTTTTAATGTCATAACATAAGTCATATTCATTGAAAATCATAAAATATTTTTGTGTCCTGTTGCGTCCCAAACTACTTCCTGCATTGTCTGTACGCCTATCCCTGCTTGAATTCAAGCAGTACAACGATATAATTATGTGACGACTACGGTTTTATTCGAGAATCACATAGAATCGTAATGTGAGCTTCAACTCATTTATGGTGAGAGTGCCGACTGCTCGTCTTTCAACCTTTATGGATGCAACGTTTTGGCCGAAGGGTGTTTTATACAGGCGGTTCCGTGGACGCCTGCGAGACACCCCGTTAGTGCGTACAGATAATACGTGACAATTTAGTGTAGTGTTATTTATAAAATATGTATGTTAGTTGTAAGGTATTTATTGCTATGGGCCGTAGACTAAGTAAAATAACATCTTGTAACTTATTCTAATGTTGCCTGAAATAAAGTTTTATTATTATTATTATAGCTTACCCGGCTAGGATAAAATGTATCCTAGCCAGATTATTTTTTTCTGAGAGCAAGTCCTTTCTACGTGGGTGTGTGATTTTTTCTGTGAGCAAGTCCTTTCTGCGTGGGTGTGTGAAACGCGTGCTAAAAAAAAATAACCAAAACCTACTAGTTTTTTCTGTGAGCAAGTCTTTGCGTGGGTGTGTGAAACGTGTGCTATAAAAAATAACCAAAACCTACTATTTTTTCTGTGTGCAAGTCTTTTCAGGGTGTGTGAAACGCGTTCTATAAAAATAACCAAAACCTACTATTTTTTTCTGTGAGAAAGTCCTTTGTGCGTTTGTGTGTGAAACGCGTGCTATAAAAAAAAATAACCAAAATCTACTAGTTTTTTCTGTGAGCAAGTCTTTTCTGCGTAGGTGTGTGAAATGCGTGCTATAAAAAAAATAACCAAAACCAACTGTTTTTTTCTGTGAGCAAGTCTTTTCTGCGTGGGTGTATGAAACATTTAATAAACCTGACCTACTTATGATAAAATGTGAGCAAGTCTTTTCTGCGTGGGTGTGTGAAACGCGTGCTATAAAAAAATAACCAAAACCTACTATTTTTTCCGTGAGCAAGTCCTTTCTGCGTGGGTGTGTAAAACACGTGCTTAAAAAAAAATAACCAAAACCTATTTTTCTGTGAGCAAGTCCTTTCTGCGTGGGTGTGTGAAACGCATGCTATAAAAAAAATAACCAAAACCTACTAGTTTTTTCTGTGAGAAAGTCCTTTCTGCGTGGGTGTGTGAAACGCATGCTTTAAAAAAAAATAACCAAAACCTACTGTTTTTTTTTGTGAGCAAGTCCTGTCTGCGTGGGTGTGTGAAACGCGTGCTATAAAAAAATAACCAAAACCTACTATTTTTTCTGTGAGCAAGTCCTTTGCTGCGTGGGTGTATGAAACATTTTATAAAAATGACCTATTTTGCCTAATTATGATAAAATGTGAGCAAGTCTTTTCTGCGTGGGTGTGTGAAACGCGTGCTATAAAAAAATAACCAAAACCTACTATTTTTTCTGTGAGAAAGTCCTTTTTGCGTGGGTGTGTGAAACGCGTGCTATAAAAAAAAAATAACCAAAACCTAATGTTTTTTCTGTGTGCAAGTCTTTTCAGGGTGTGTGAAACGCGTTCTATAAAAATAACCAAAACCTACTATTTTTTTCTGTGAGAAAGTCCTTTGTGCGTTTGTGTGTGAAACGCGTGCTATAAAAAAAAATAACCAAAATCTACTAGTTTTTTCTGTGAGCAAGTCTTTTCTGCGTAGGTGTGTGAAATGCGTGCTATAAAAAAAAATAACCAAAACCAACTGTTTTTTTCTGTGAGCAAGTCTTTTCTGCGTGGGTGTATGAAACATTTAATAAACCTGACCTACTTATGATAAAATGTGAGCAAGTCTTTTCTGCGTGGGTGTGTGAAACGCGTGCTATAAAAAAATAACCAAAACCTACTATTTTTTCCGTGAGCAAGTCCTTTCTGCGTGGGTGTGTAAAACACGTGCTTAAAAAAAATAACCAAAACCTATTTTTCTGTGAGCAAGTCCTTTCTGCGTGGGAGTGTAAAACGCGTGCAATAAAAAAAATACCAAAACCTACTATTTTTTCTGTAAGCAAGTCCTTTCTGCGTGGTGTGTGAAACGCGTGCTATAAAAAAACCTAAAACTACTTATTTTTTCTGTGAGCAAGTCCTATCTGCGTGGGTATATGAAACATTTTATAAACCTGACCTATTTTGCCTACTTATGATAAAACAGTAAATTAGGACTACTAAACATTATGTCCAATAAATATTAGGATATAAAGGTTTATTACTAACAAAATTATTTTCAAAATGTAGTATGACAAAAAGTTTTAGGAGTGGTCACCATTATGCTCATTACCATTATGTTTAAAAATATTAGGACATCAGAAATGTATGCCTGTAAATAATTATGCGAATGTAATAATATGACTACAATATTTTATGGCTAGATACGTACCTATGTCGTATGATTTTATGACAAATAACATTATGCGAATGAATAGGTCACCAAATCAAGGTGATCCTATTGTGTTCGAATTGAATAAAAGATTTTTGACTTTGACTTTGGATGTTTTACCAAGGATGTTCTAGTAGGTATACCTACTCAAGCATTATCACTCCAGTTTTAACTTGAACTTGTTCGGTCTCTGTACATGTAAATTAATAATAATGTACGTGAGATCAGTAGGTACGGTAGACATCTACCCAACAATAATAAGTAAGAATAAGAAGAAAAGAATACGGGTCGCTCTGATGTGTCGTCGGTGACCCAGATACATTACCTTTTCTCGAGTGTATTTAGGTACCTACAGGTAAGTTAGGTAGGTACCTACTAAGTAAAATACATACCTACTTCTTTACATCTATCTTCGTTCATTTGTTCTTTCCTACCTATAGGTACCTACTGTCCGCGCGCGAGTTAAGTGCAGAGTATAGGAATCGGCTAGTGTTGAATTGAAGGACAACACATAGCTATACATACACAGCACCTATAGGTACCTACTGATTTGTTTTACAATGTGAATTGACTCTTATGTACATGCGCCAGAGAGGTCCTACCTAACTATTTATGTAGTAGGTATCTTATCTAGTGGTAGTAGGTAAGTATAGGTAGGTTACACGATATCATTTTCTTTTGGAATTGGTATAATACCTACCTACTTACCTACCTATTTTCTTTATCGGGAAGTTGTCTTTTGCACGACCTTTTAAAATAACAAACATACTTAAAATCATGAAAATCTACTTAGGTTTTTAATATTTCTAATAGGTAGGTAAGTATTAACAACAAATTATTATCTAACACTAAATAAAGCGTCCATGCGCTAGTAACATTTAATTTCGTAACACTAAATAAACCGTTCATGCGCGGATAACTTAGATTACTAAATAAATCGTCTGTGTGCAAATAACATCAAATACCAATAAGTCGACAAGCAAAAAAAGGTGAGTGCGAGGCAGACGAACACAACCATCCCGTACGACAGTCAGCATTACTCTGCCGCCCGTCGCCCCTGCGACCGTAACGCCCACTAATTATTCGGAAATATTAAAAATAATTAATTGCCACGAGAAAAACCGTCGCAGCACAAAATCGCAAGTACAACTTGAAGATAAAGTCTTTGCGCACATTTTAGTGAAAAAAAAATGTTAAAATTTGATGTCGTTTAGAGGTTGAATCGAATCAAAAGTCGAAAACAGCTTCACTTTGTTATTTTTTTTCACATAGTAAATAAACAGGTAGAACTTTTTCGTAAGTTCACTTTGTAGATAAAAGGTCAAAGAATGACATATATTTTTTTGAGCACACAAAACTGATTCCTCTATGAGGAGAATGCCTCCAAATAAGACCAATCAGGTCCTATATGCGCCTTAATGTCAAAATGAAAACCGCCATTTTTAAAAAGAAATTAAATAATTCTAAGCTACGTTTACACTGACTCGTAATACCGCTCCATTGCTAATGATAACTTGGTAGATACTAATTACCTAAACGCAAATAGAGCTAAATTATATTTATAATTTTTGTTTAAATTAATTAAAACAAACGCCTACCTTATTAATGTTTTTCAACTTTTATACAAAGCTAAACTTGTATAACAATCATTGCTGAAAAATACAAATTAGTTTCAAGCTGTTACTGACGTCAGTGTGACTTGAGCTTAATCATTTTCTTATTTTTCTTTTTTGTGTATTTATGGCCAGTTACTGCCATCAAACCTTAAAAGAGGTTGATCAAGCAAAGAGATCGACTGTATTAGAAACTATGTGAGTAGATCTCTTTGTAGCAGTTAAAAGTAAAGATACATCTACCCCATAGTTTCTCAACCTTATTTTGCCCACCGCCCACTTTGAGAAAAAAAATCTAATTTTCTCTGGGTCTTCTACTGCCCCCCTGAAACTCTCAAACGCCCACAAGGGGTCGTTATCGCCCACGTTGAGAACCTATGATCTACCCAATGATATTATTTTTGATTACAGGTGTTGAATCCTTAGAGTTTAATAACAGAGATTTATAAAACCCCGTTGTCAGAAAGAGATGAATCATGTACGTGCTGCGTGTAAATGCGTGTAACAACAGAGCAAGACAAAGTGCGACTCAAGCTAATCAGCTTGACTTTTGTTCGCCACGCAGAGCGGGGTAGGTACAAAGCCTCTACCTCAGTTTATATAGAACTAAGCACATTGGTCAAAACTTGTAAATTTTTAATTTTTATAGTGTTAAACCACACTTTTTTTTTCATTTCTAATGAAAACTTGTAAAGTTGACAAAAGTAGCAGGTTTTATACCAACTCATTGCTTTAATTGCTTTTGCTTCCTACAGAATTACGCAACAATTTAATCGAAAAATCATCAAATGGAAAATTGACTTTCACTGGAACTCGTCGCTCGTTCAAAGTTAATTATTATCGTTTTAGAAGTTGAATATCAGTAAATCAATTTCGTTTGTAATTCTACTAATATTTTTAACCGACTTAAAAAAAAGGAGGAGGTTCTCCGACGGATGTCGGAATCTTTTTTTTGTGCTTTTTTTTTCATCTATGTTCACCGATTACTCGAAGACGAATGGACCGATTTGGAAAATTCTTTTTTGTTTGAAAGGGTATACTTTCCGATTGGTGTTACAAAAAATTGGTAAAGATTTGTCGAGGATCTTCGGAGTTATGAACATAAAATGCCCCTCGAGAGTGCAGAAAATTGCGAATCCGCAACCGTTCGCCGACGACCGTTTCGTTGCTCAGTTTATACGTCTTTGTAACATTGAAGTCGTTTTTTTAATTTTTACTTAGCCACTTGTTTGTTAGTTTGTAAGATAGTGTCAAATAGAGACAATGCGAATTTTGAGAATTTTTGAACTAGTGTTCTAGTAAAAGTAAGGCATTTGTTGTTTTTGGTAATACCTACCTGCATCGGCTGCCGCATAGGTCAGTTACTATTTTAGGTCAGGATGTTCGTCCTAGTTGTGTTACCATAGCAACGGCGGCCATATTTCCGTTGCCATGGCAACGCGCTTGCGCCTATCACGTGGTGAGGCGTGTCATTGCAATGGAATTTACAGTTTTCAGCAGAAAATTGGTGGTATTTTGAGTTAGTGTATTTTTAGTGCAAAAATATAGCTAGTTGATTATGTCAGAAGGTGGTGGCTTTGAGTCTCTGAAGATGTCTATGGAATAGGAGTAGAATCATTTTAATGTGATCCTTGAGGTCATGTTTAAATCCTTCAAAAAAAAGGAAGAGGTTTTCAATTCATCGGAATCTTTTTATGCTTTTTTTATGTATGTTCCCCGATTACTGAAAGATGCCTGGCCCGATTTAGAAAATCTTTTTTTGGTTTGAAAGGCTATATTTTCCAATTGGTGCCATGAAAATTTGTCAAAAGAAAATTTTGATAAGTACTTATCTGTCAAGGATCTTCGGAGTTATGAACAGAAATGCACCTCGAGAGTGTAGAAATGCTCAGCTTATAACATTGAAGTCGGTTTTTTTTATTTTTTATTTACACACTTGTTGACTTTGACTGTCGTTGCACCTCTTGCATCCCTTGCGTCAACGGTGCTGTTAAAAATGTTATAAACATTTTCTTAGCAAACATTTGATCATAATGTTAAGAAAATGTTTTCATGTTAGGTAGGTACCTAATGTTCGTAAACACTTCTAAAGGGAGCCCTAAAAAACCTCTATAAAAAACAATCCATAATCGAACGTAACAATTCCTAAAATAACATTATGTTAGTAAATGTAGTAGTGTTAGAAAATGTTTATAAACACCATTACCCTTTATAATCAAAGGTCGCGAAACCTTCAAATGAAATCAACTTACCATAGTAGGCCATATTGCTCATCATACGTTCATTGATCATTTTACAACACAAATTCACTGAATTTCACTAAAACATTTTATACACTGCTGAAAAAAATATGATGGTAGAGAAAAGTGGAAAGAATTGGAAAGGGTAGCACCTGTTTATCAAGGCTTTATAACTAGCTTCAGCCTGTAGCTTCGCTCGTGGTACATCAACATTTCAAAACACCTAAATACACTTAGGCCTATACATCTTTTACTAGATGATTTATACCAGTGGCTCCTAACCTTTTCAACCTTGTTACCCCTATGACATGTTAAATAAAGATTTTACCCCTGTTTAACTTTTAACCCCCTTACAAATCTTTTAGAGATAAAAAAACTGTTTTTGTCATAAGGATATCGTTTCGTTCTATTATCCCCCAAAAAGCTATTTTAATTTTAATTAGGTAGGTACCCACAAGTTCGAAACCACTGATTAATACAGTGTCAGGAGCCAATCTTTGCCTACATTTTTAAAGAGACACCGTTGTGCCTGGGACGTTGTAAAGATGGAATAGGCTTGCCCAGCACCTATAGTCGGATTGCTCATTACATGCACTAAAATTGACGATCAAAATGTCATTTTTAAATATTTTTAGTTCGTACAATGAGCAATTCGACTATGCATCCTCCACAGAAAAGATATGGTCATTACGTAAGGCTAGAAGGATTCTAGTCCTATTAATTAGACTAAGGAATTTTTAAGCAGATGTTGGCTTTATTACACACGGGAATTATTCACGTGAAAATATCGTCAATTTTTTTAAATTTTTTTTTGAAAGTGAAATAGATGTTGGCTGGTGAAAAATTAAAAAAATCTTGACTACAGCTACCGCCACCTCCAACAATTAGCTATGAACTATCCAGCAGTGCGTTTCACACTTCTCGTTATGCATCCGATTCGAAGATTTTCTTCGGAAAGTTGACGTTTTCTCAGCGAAGAAACGTCACTTTCCGAATTCGGAATACATTCTGAGAAGGTCTGAATCGCTGGTGATCTCGTTAGTACAAAAATCTCAAACGGTTTAGAAGAATTACGAATACATGCACATTAGATACCGTTATTTAGGAAGTAAGACAGAGGAAAGGAAGTAGACCTAATTTACTTAACTTTACTATAAATGGTGAAGCAAACCCTTACCTACAGTTAACAAATAAAATTCTTTGATTCTTGATTCAGTAAGTAGAGCATTCGAGGTGGCTGTTTTATCGCGTTTTTACTTGTTTGTCTGTCTGTCTGTGTCGTTCCGGGTGGAATCTTGCAATTCAAATTTCGAGCACTTCCCGATTATCTGGCTGAAATTTTCAGAGTAGCTCACATCTGCAATTGCATTAAAAAAACTTGATTTTAGATTATTTTTTATCTACATTTCTCTTGTAAAAGATTTAGGTACATAAAACAATCATAATTCACGATAGGGGGTAGTAGGGTAGTGTTACTACCCTACTAGGTCGTGTGTTCGAATCCGACCGTGGGACAGTTTTTTTTTTATATATACGGCCCCACCTGATGGTAAGCGGTTACCATAGCCAATCAATCAATCAAGTAGTTTCCATAACACAAGCTCTGCTTACTTTTGGGCTAGGTGATGCTATGTGGAATGTCCATCATTATCTATTTATCTACTTATCTATACCAATATTTAAAGCGGAAGACTTTATTTTTTGTTTGAACGCGCTAATCTCAGGAACTACCAGTCCGATTTGAAAAAATCTTCCTGCATTTGATAGCTACTCTTGAGGAAGGTTATAGGCAACTTTTCATCATCATCATCACCATATACCATCACTACGGGACAACTTTCCTTAACACAAGCTCTGCCAGGTGATGCTGTGTTGAATGTCTATTATTAGTTTCTAATTGTTTTTTATCGAGTTGATTCGAACAATAAACTAATCTCATTATATACACAACCTTGGCCCGATCGATAGCATCAAGTAGTACATCACTATTGCAACACGGCAAAGGCCACTCGTATTTGGACTGCACTATTTGACAGTTTTTGTCTGGCTGCGCAACGGTAGCCTTGATTTTAATAAAAAAAAACAAACGCCCGTAACTTGATAAACAGATCAGTTTTCTTTACTGATCACAAGCAATTATTAGTGTTTCGTTTAGATTTTAGAATACTTATTTCAATAAAAAAACTAATTTAGTAATTTTAATTTAAAAAATACTTTAGTAATTTTGGTACTTATGTAAAATTAGTTAGTTTTAGTAAAAGTCATCATTAATTAGTTTTTTCTTGTTCTCTCTGCTGGTGGCTTGAAATAGGCAAGTTCTTATTTTATTTTAGTTAGGGTTCCAAATCTCTACCAGTAGTTACTTTTTGTTTTTTTTTTATTCTGCGGAAATGGCAGGTGTAGAAATAAAAATAATAAAAATAAATAAAATGTTTCTGACGTAGTCTATTCCATTTTTTTATTAAAAAATGTGTACTTAGGTACTTACTAATAAACGAAAAAGTATACCTAATACTTAACCCTTTTTACAATTTTTTGTAGGATTCTTTATTATTAAAATTTTAACTTGTTACGTGTTTATTTAGGAAATACTACTGATATCTCCTGAATTTAATATTTAATATTTCATTATTTATTTAATATTTAATCTATTTAATTTCCTAAACATAAACTATAATTGACAAAACAATTCCTAATCGGAACAACATCATCGGTCCATCTGATGGGGGCCATCCTGAACATTGTTTTCCTTTAATTAGAGCCATAGATAAGCACTTGTGTGGGACTCAAACCTGCATCCTTCCTAATACGCCCCCTATCGGATGTAATTCCGAAAGTTTAAAACTATAATATTTGATTTATAAATTAGATATTAAAAATCACAGTTTTAAAATTATATTGCGCTGATTTCTATTTGTTTACTAATACTATTAATTTCTGTTCCCTAATGTTATAAAGATTACATTATCTTATCTTTTAAGTAGTATATACCTACCTACTTAGTTGTGCTTATTATTGACTTGTTTTTATCTAAAAATGATTTTTTTCACGCTCGTTTTACTGTTTATTTAATTTCAAAGTAGGTATTTAATGTTCTAAACGAAATTTAAAAAATGTAATATTAGGTTGTAGGTTCTTATATATTATTTTAATATATTGTTACTTTTTGGGACGGTCAGTTTTTATTTTTATTTTATAAATAAGTATGTACCTACCTAAGTACTATTTTTATTTTTCTATTTGAATTCGAAAATAAATTTTATAGAATTACCTACCTATTGTATGATGTAGGTACGAGTACCTACTATCAATCAGCCTGTCCTGTCCTACAATTTCCACGCTTCAGGCCATTTCCATTCTGCGCTGAAATTCGAAAAGCCTTGAAAACTGCATCAAATTTTCCACTTTTCTTTACCTTTTAGCATTTATACTTGAGGTCACTGCACTCCAGAGCACGCACTATATTTTTCAACGAAAATAGACCGTACTATCCGCCCACTACGAAATTAGAACTTTAAAAAACTTTGTCAAACAACGTCCGCGCATTACCCACCGTTTCTCACTGGCTCTCGCAACAAATTGATCTAACCCAGCTAATTCTGAGGGGCTATGCCATCTCCCAAAATACAGCCCTCAACATTACTTCCAAATTCTGCCGCATTATTCTCTAGGTATTATCCAACCGTTTTGAAATATCACCTATTCATTCTATCCGTGATAGATTTACTGTCGATTAAATTTAGTAGTGTTATTTATCTAGTCGCACCTTTAGCCGATTTGCATAGGCACGTGTTTCGGTTTGTTTTCGGAGATTCTAGGGCTCAGGATGAGATGGTTTGTTTCATATAGGTAGTCACGAGATGCTGGTTAGTTAGTCTATGGTTATTTTTAACTGTGGTGCGAGCCAAATGTCGAAGTGTCATGGTAGGCTAGTTTTAGACACTGGCAGTCCTTTGCTAAGATACAACAAAAGGGATGTAGGTACTTATCTTTTGAATAGAATCTGTATGCGAGGAATTGAAGAGAATAGAGGCTTTTGCGCAGCTGGATATAGATTTATGATAACTACATATAAAGATTAGAACAAGTGGCTAATTAAAAAAAAATAGCAATTGTCTGCACTCTCGATGTGCATTTCTGTTCATAACTCCGAAGATCCTCAACAGATCCTCACCAAATTTTTGTGGCACCAATCGGAAAGTAGGTATACCCTTTAAACAAAAAGGAATTTTACAAATCGGTTCAGGCGTGTTTGAGAAATCGGTGAACATGAACACACAAAAAAAAATCCGATGAATTGAGAACCTCCTCCTTTTTTGAAGTCGGTTAAAAAATATAGGTAAGTAATAGAATTATGACTAAGTATAACTATTACTTTGATAATAAATCAGCAGTAACTATGCATTATTATAGGTAATTAATTTTTTATTATTATTGTCAAGGTCTTAGAAATTACCAAGACCAATTCAAAGTCTATTATATAATAGTAATTAATGTGAATTTAAATTCATCAAAAATCAAAATTAAGAAATGTAAAAACTTTTCACAACACATTTAAATGGAGCATTTAATTTTCATTCATGTTCAGTAATGAATGACCTTCATGTAGGTAATTACTTATTTTAGGTCAGATTATAATAAAAAGGCATATAAAAATAATAAGGTATTATAAAACATAATAATTTCCCACGGCAGCTTACGTAGATAAGATTAATAAATGGTAGAATGGTAGAACCGCGTAATTGCATTTCTTACGTCATTACAAAAAAAAAACCCTTTTAGAGGCACAACGTCAAATAAGAAAGAGACATGTGCTAATTTAATACAACAACAGAAAAAAAAAAACAAAAAAATACTAGAATTTGGCGATGATTCTGTTGACCTTGACACACTGAGTAAGCACCTATCTAATTAAATTATGACGAAAACCGATCGCTACCAATTCAGATCAGGATATCAGTCATCAAGTCAAGATAAAGACCAAAACAGAATTACATTAAAAGTGACATTTCTAAAAGTACCCTGTTTTAAGTTGTTTTAGTTTAATAAAAACAAAATTAGTCTTGACTAATTCTACCTACAAACACTTCAATGCTAGTATTAGCGCCGTCGTTGCAGCGTTGCTCCCGTAATATGGTGATGATGATGGTGATAAAAAAAATTGCCTAAAACTTTCCTCAAGAGTTTAGCTATAAAATACAGAAAGAGTTTTTCAAATCCGACTGGTAGATCCTGAGATCAGCGCGTTCAAATAAACAAACAAACTCTTCCGCTTTATATTATTGGTATAGATAAGTAGTAATTTTACAATTGTCACTCAGGCTGTCGTTTTGTTTTGATCTTTAGCGTGAACGAAATAAGAGCTTTTGGTATTATCGATAATGTAATTAGTTACCGTACAACAGAATCAACGCCATCGTTTAATAATTATTTTTAAACTATATGTTAACCAACTAGAACACCTGTTTAACAATATAATAATTATTTTATAAAATATCTTGTGTTGTAAATAATATACTTTATTTATCCTTTCATTTTTCCCATCCTAGTCCCCCATCCTTAGTTCGCGATCTTAATTTTACGTCAATAATAAAATAAAAATGGCAAATGCACAAAAAGTGCGATGCCAAAAAAAAACACCTGTTTATTCGGAAAATGAAAAAATCTGAATGTCGACCTCAGCGCCACCTATAGGGTCCAACTATAACTAAAGACCATCCACTAAAGCGATTCACACTTCTCGCATGCATCCGATTCGAAGATTTTCTTCGGAAAGTTCACGTTTTTTTCCGAGAAGATACGTCAGTTTCCGAATTCGGAATGCATTCCGAGAATGGTTGAATCGCGCCTCTGGATAGGATACAGTGCAATGGTTTTTAGGAATAGGGGTAACAAGGTTGAAAAGGTTAGCCTTTTCAACCTTGTTACCCCTATGACATGGTCAATGAAACAGATTTTACCCCCGCGTTTAATTTTCAGCGACAGCAATGTTTTCGCTGTTTTTGTGAAAAAGATCTCGTTTCGTTCTATTACCCCTCCAAAAAAGCTATTTTACCCCCGTGGGGGTAATTAATTACCTACAGGTTTGGAACCACTGGTCTAGTGAATTCCGCTTATCTCGTAAATTTTCAGTATTTGAGGATGGTCCTATATTAGGTCAGTGGTTGCTAACCTTTTCAATCTATTAACCGACTTAAAAAAAATAGAAGGTTCTCAATTCGTCGAAAACATTGAAGTCGGTTTTTTTATTTTTTTTTTATTTAGCCACTTGTTCCCATATGACATAACGAAACAGTTTCTTAAATACTTAAATGTATTTTAAACTTTCGCGATCTGTAGATTTATGCGATAAAGTCCCGTTATTTCGTTTAAATTAAATGTATTTTCATTCAACTTAGAACCTTCCGTGATCGTTTTTACTGGTGACCTGTGCTACAGGTTTCTCCAAACCTTTTTCAGGCACCAGCCTCTCACAAAACAGGCACTTAGAAAAAACTTTGATATTTCCTAGTTACTAAGAAAAATGGAAAAATGTACAAATGCCTTTGTGAGAGAAAATAAATAGGTACATTAAATTGTTGTTATATTATTTTTTGGATTTCTGGTTCATGGATAAAACCGTGCGCCTGTTTATGTTTTTTCTACAAAATGTCTAAAACCAGCGAGCAAAAATCAACGCAGTAGCAGCTAATTATTTAACAATGCCACAGCAAGGCCACTTGCGTAATACCATTGTACGCGACAGACGTACAAAATACTAGAAGTGGCTTAAATGAAGTACTAGGTATCGCCCGCTAGTTTAGTTTAGTTTGTTTTAGTAGTTTAGTTTGTTTGAATATTTTGACATTGTAGAGTTGACACCTTATAACCAGGATAATTTGTATGCACATAATAATGTTCGGTTGCGCTTTCTAGGCCATTGTATTTCGAATTATGTCGGCTAGTTACTCTGGAGTAAGATGACTTTTGGTAGAATTGGCTTGATGCCCGTGACTTCATCTGCGTAGAATTAGTACTACTTCGAGTAGCTTATTTTTCTCCAAGCTTTCATCAATCTCCATAATTAAATGTAAAAAATATTCTTGATTCTTAACTTGATTGATAAAAAAAGAGAAACATTATTTATTATACCAAAAACATAGTTAAGATGAGTTCTAAATTTGATATTTTTGAAATGATTGATTTTCCATATAAACTTTCATCCCTTATTTCAGTTTTATTTTCGTTACAAAATTTACTCCTTATCGAAAGTGGCAACACAGGTGACGAAGTTTTTAGGTAGTAACCAGAATACCTCCATCATGGCTCTCCGAAGCACGGAAGCGCTGTGACCACTGCGGGCGTACCACCAACTCTTAGAGCAATGTCAAAAAGAAGAAAACAGTCCTGCGTTAGGCTTGTTTCAACATTCCTAAAGCAGGATTGTTTCCACCTTGTTTGGATTCGAACCCAAAGCAATCTTATTTTATTACTGTCGCAGTCCTGCATCGAGTCAATGACTTGATACTTGACACTCCACGATGACGTCACCAAAGCATTCCTGCGTTAAGATTAAATCAAGGTTAACTTAGGCCTACGTTAGGCCTACGTTAGGCTTGCTTTAACCTTACCTTAGTCGCACGGAATCAGAGAAATTTTACTTTGACATTGCTCTAAGAGTTCATAGTATGTAAGGCCCTAGGAACGTCGCTTACCTAACTTCAACGATCAATCAAGAACGTCTAAGCAACGTAGCACGAGCGCTTTGTAGCATATTATTAATGAGAACCAAAGCCTGCAAATTTGAAAATTACTACGTAAAGTTAGGATTCAATTTGAGTCAAAAAGTACCTAAAAGTTAAGGAAGTTTAGCCTTTGGCTTCAACGTTTCAGCTGGGCGTAGATGAATCAGTCAGACAGGATAAGCTTTGATATAATTAGGATCTGATTATTAATTAAAAAAGTAATTTTCATCAAACATTAATACTTAACAAAGTTTCCTAATTTTGATTTCCAAGTCGATGTAGGTATGTTGTTGGTTAGAGCCTTGTTGGCCAAGGGGTACGCTACCTCGACTTTCGATGTGAAGGTCGTGGGTTCGAATCCTGAAAACGAAAAACCTACCTATATGCGCATTAACACGAGCTCTAAACGGTGAAGAAAAACATTGAGAGGAAACCCTTGGCTTAGTCAGCCCCACACGTGTTGACCATGTCTTCTCGTGGATATGGCCGGTTAAGCTGAGAGGATGGTTTAGGTGCTGGGCACGCCTGCTCCATCTTCAACAATGTCCCAGGCTCTACAGTTTCCCGGTAAATGTAGGAAAAGATTCCCTCCTGACACTCTATATATAATCTAGTCAATTATGTAAAGCCCTAAGTTTTTTTTAAGCGATTGTTAGGTAAGTAACTTATGGCTATAGTATCTTCGCTTTCAAATCAGGATCAAATTTTGTTTTTCTAAGTCACATCTAGTTTCTCTATGTCAAACCTCTTTGCAACGCTTACGGTACAGTCAACAAAACAATTTGTGTCAAGTTTAAAACAATTAAGTTTTCTTCTGAGTGTGCCCTTTCATGTAGAAGCCATTGTGAAAAAAAAAAAAACTTGGGTCAAATTGAAAATTGAAATGAAAATGGTGTAGCAAACACTTTGCCTCGCGGCAAGAATCGAACCCGCAACCTTCACCCACTGCGCCACAAAGATCGTCATCCTTCGGCACCTTTCGGTTAAAAATAAATTATTTTTTATTTTAAACTCGTCTGCTGACCCTACAAAAACACGCTAAAAAGGAAGTCACTACATTGTACATAGAATCCTAGATACTGTACTTAGTACCTACATTAGATGCATATACCTACAGTGTGAATTTTTTTTTCAGGGTCTATTAGGGTAAATCTGAAACGGTGAGAGTTAAGTATTGAAAAGTCATGTTAGGAGAAGGTAAGGAGTTACGTTATGAACTCTTTAAAAAAAATTAGTTTTGTATTAAAAGTTTTTTTTGACTTGTTGTGAAATAGAGAGTTTTGAATTTTCTTTTTTTGCATATTAGGCTTCTTTGTTTGATAATAAACAAATAATAAACGCTGTACGAGTGCATTGGTGGAACTGGAACACCTTCAAAATTTTAAGTACCTACCTAAGTACATATTTTCCTAACGAAGTAGGTACTTAGCTAGATTTATTTGCAGTACTTACCTTTCATGTGTTCTGAAGTGTCTTGCCTCATTATGTCTGTCAAATAATGCTCCAGTGACCGCATGTTGTCTAGACCACCCCTTTCCTGGAACAAAAACAAACAAACATTAGTTTAAATATAAATACTGTTTTATCTAGCAAAATAATCTAGTGTGCACAGACCTTACTAGTGCACCTACTATGTAAGTGTGCATGAACCTTTATTTCAATAAAAGATTATGTTGTCTATGATGTAAGCTACAAGAAGCAAGTTGTTTTATTATAGGTTATGGGCCCAGAAACCAAAAACGAACATGACTTCACGTCACTATCACTACATAGTATAAAACAAAGTCGCTTCCCGCTGTCTGTCCCTAGTGTGCTTAGATTTTTGAAACTACGCAACGGATTTTGATGCGGTTTTTTTTAATAGATAGAGTGATTCAAGAAGAAGGTTTATACTATATAATACATGCATAATATAGTAGAGAAACACTGATAATTTTAGAGGTTTCTAATGTGATGTGACCCGTTAGACATAAGAAACTTTGAAGGTGTATAAGGTAGTCGAGGTATGCCAAAATATATACCGGACGAGTTTTTTTTTTTCAGGGTCACTTAGGGGAATTCTAAAATCGTTAGAGTTATCGCAAAGTCATGTTACCGTGACAGTTATCGAAAAGTCATGTTAGAGTTACGGCCTCGATTTTGAAAAAAATAAGTTCTGCATTCTCTCTATATTATCAAAGAGTCTGATATTTTATAATATCTAAGCTTTTTGATGAGCTTTTTAAAATTGATAATTGATAAGTTTGAATTTGCTAAGGTGCCTAAAGGCTCTATTTCAATAATGTCCTAGGCGAGTTGATTCTTGCTGTAATCTAATGTAAATCCTTAACATCTATTAAAAATGTGACCGAAAACCACCATTGAAACTTTTTTAAACTTATGTTAAGCCAATAGTGACCTCAAAATGTTCGCAATGCAGTGACCCCCTAACCTAACCCCAATGCAGTAAAAATATAGAACAAACTTAAAACAAATCAAATTACGCAAAAATCACCCCTATTCCCACACCACAAAGATTAAATAATCACAACAATAAAGCAAGCAAATTTCATTCTTATTTCGTGAATGTTAAAGCTATAGTCGGTCAGCGTTGTTCTATCGGTACAATGTAAGGGAATGTAGGCTTTGTGCGGATGTGATAAGATTGGGTTTTGTTTGAAGATGGTGTCGCGTTATGGCGCAGTGCTGGTGTGACGTCACACTGCGTAACGTTTGTAGGTCACTAGAGTAGAAAGACGCCCTTTGAGAAACATTGTTTAGCCCCTGACTAACCCTCTTAAGTATATTTTCGCTATTTTGGGAGAAAGCTCAGCTGGCCAATTCTACTAGGTAATTTTCAACTCTAACCGTCTACCATTCCGCTGCGTTTTGTTTCGTTCAAAAAGTCATTCATTCGATTAGAATAGTAGAATAACTTTTTCAAACATTCGTTCTTGCGAAGATCGAACCATACAGCTGAAAACCTCACCACAACAGAGTCGTTGGTGGTTAGTAGAATGAAACGAAAATCTAAAGTTTAGTTGACGTTGGTTTTGCTTTTGGTTTAGGTAATAAAAAGTTTGATAGTAGAATGGGCACCCAGCTCTACATTCGTTTGGCTTGTTTTAATAGGTAATAATGCTTATCGCTGCACAAGTTTTAGATTGGCAAATAAAATGGGAGAGTAGAGTACCTACCTACCAACCTATATTAAATCTCACTAGCTAACCCGGCGAATTTCGTACCGCGTCAGAATTCGAGATAGGTTGGTAGGTATTATGTAGGTAGGTACTTAATCATCAAAAAAAAACTTAAGTAAGTAAGTACCTAGGTACTTACCTAAATAAAAAAATCATTGTAAATTTTCTTAAACTAGGTAAGTAGGTACATCTAAAAAACTATTGACCAATGCCTCCTGAATCTTCCTGAATAACAAAGACACGTTGGGGATATTTTGCCCTAATTTATTTAATAGGCGTTAGTATCGACGATATAGGGCGTAGGCATACAGAGGGCTCCGTCGGAAGATGAAGCCCCATTATTGCAAAACTTGCAGCCTTTATTATTGTCCTACTTTCTATATGGCATTGAAAATGTAGAGTGAGTATCGATAGTAGGTACCTACCTACCTTCCTACCTACAAACTATAAAAAGTGTTCCCAAACTTTGTCCCAAACATAGGTTATCTTTGAAAATTGAGAAAATCCCTGTTCTTGTGAATGCACTGGTTAAATAATGCTCAAGATTCGCCCTGTCTCTATCTGACACTATCTAACAAAAAAGGATAGCAATGGTTTAAACGGTGTTTAAACTTTATCAGAATTTTATTAGGGTTACTTAGGTAATTTGTAATTTAATTATGGTTCTTTTAAGTACCTACCTAGGTTACTTAAAAGGCCATTCCAGACCAAATTGGTCTTCGCCTACTGCCTCTCAACCCTTGCTGATTTGAGCATTTGAGAGCGGATTATGAATGATGGGGTGAGTCCGTGCTTCAAAGCTCCCAACCTTGACCCAACGCGACAAGGCCACACTGACTGCAACGAAACGCTGCCAAATCACAGCCGGTAGACCACACGATGCGGCTCTATGCAGTTTTATTGAAAACCTAAAGTACCTATAGATTATAGAGCAGTGATATTGCAAATTGATAGTGCATTTCATGAACTTAAAAAAAAAATTATAGCTGTTAAGATAACTTTATTAGTTTAGCAGTAATAGTCGTTGAACTTGGGTGTTGGATAATTTTGTACCAAATACAAAATCCTCAGAATAAATCCTTTAAAGTGACTAAGATGAAGTACCTAGTTGCTTGTTGTAACGGGCTACTACGGAACCCTAGACTGCACGTGGCCCAACACGCACTTAGCTGGTTTCTTTTTTCGTAAAATATAACGTTGCGTCTTTTTTTTTCGTTTTAATCGATTATGATGCATAGTCTGAAACTCCCATTTGAGTTTTCAGGACTCGAAGATTTTGGTCCTAGCGTAAATCTTCTGAAAGAACTAATAGCGTCAGAATTTCGGTTAAGATCCTAGATACTCGTATATCAATCAAAATGACAGCTATAGGTACTTGACACTATTATCTTAGATAAGATAAATATAGATAAGTAGAGTAATATTGTAGGAAATAAAACGCCAGGTTTTTTCATAAAAAGCGCACAAACTGATCTTGAGAAAAAAATATATTTTGTGAAAGAAGACATTGAGGAAAGCAGTTTAAGCGATATACAATAAAATATAAATTGCTCGTAGAAAAAGGTTGTATGCGCTGCTGTACGTGGACCTCCTTATTTTGCAGCAAAACCTCTTTTGAGTTACCTACCTATAACTGGCCACAAACAAACTGCTCAAAAAAGCTGCTCATTAAGCTAGGTAGCACTGACGCCAAAAATTTTCTTTTTTTGGAAGTTTATAAATCCGCTGAGCGGTTTAACTTTTCCAAATAGGTATTACTTAGGTATTAGCAACTACCAAAATTGGTAGTTGCTAACATTCCATTGTTTCTTTTAGTTTTTTGCTTTATAGCTTTATAATTTATAGATAATACCTACTGATAATACCTACCTGCCGTGTAACAAAACGCGTCGGAGTCAACTGAGCTTTACGTTATATGAGTTTGTTTTTAAAAATGGCGGATTTAGACAGCAAAAGGAAATACGGCCAGTGTTCTGCCAAGCATTCAACCTTCTTTCATTTTAGTAAAACAAGGGCAGTATCTGTAGATTACCCAAAGGCAAGAGGCCTGAGTTTAGCTATAATAGGATTGGAACCATCTCCCTGCTTCATCACCTTATCAGACCTGATAAGCTGATAATGATAACGCGTAAATGAGAGCACATGCTCATATTTACTATTTTTAAGTGCCATTTAGATTTTCACGTTTCTCACGTTCTTGAAAACGGCTCTAATGATTTCAATGAAATTTGGGGTTTACGGGGGTGAAGATAGAAAATCTAGCTGGGATTTCATATCTGGGAAAATTCGTTTTCTCGGCATTTTCACGCAAAAAGATTTACCAGTACCAAACCACATTGGGTTTGTAATTTCACAGTATTTGCTGAGACCATCGAACCAAGGCTGAGACCAAAGTGGCCGAGTGGATAGGGTGACCACCTTTCAGCCGAAGGCAGCGAGTCGAATCACAGCCAGTGAAAGTTCTTTTTTTTGTGAGTTTTTTATGCTCTTTTTCATTTTTCTTTTTAAATTTTTCTCTATTTACACCCGAGCACAGCTCGGTCGCCCAGATATAGCGAAGCGAGCGAAGATCTTAGTGGTAAGTTGGGCGATTTTGCTTTGTATGTTTGTATGTTTCACGAATTGTTGTTCGAGCATAACTATCGAACCGTTCATCCAATCTGCATGAAACTTGGTAGGTCAATAGGTTGTGGTAAGGAAATTTACGGTGGAGCATATGAGCTTAATCGATGAAGGGGTTGTGAAGATATTGGGTTCCCAAGGGGGTAAATTTTTTTCAAAGTTACCCAAATATATTGAGTGGGGTGTCATATGAAAGTACTCAACTTATACATTCCAAAATGGTTTTTAGTTTTCTTCTAGGTTCTATAGTTTTTGAAATACAGTCAAAAAGAAAAATTATGAAACCAACTAACGGAAGTATGGAGAGAGCTCCCGTTTCATAGAGTTTCGATGTATTCGTAGGTCTGGTTAACAGACAAGGAGTGTGGCATCGTTGTGGTTTGGTTTGCAATGATTTTAGTTGCTACTTGATATTTTTTCATGAGATTGAAAATAAAAGCCGTGTTGGCCGATTGGAAGAGTTGAAGACTTTCGATTCATAGGTCGTAAGTTCGACCCCTGGCCGTGCTCATCAATGGATTTTTCGATTAGAAAAATTTAAATGCGCATTAACACGAGCTCTAAACGGTGAAAGAAAACATCGTGAGGAAACCAGTTAACGTTCTAATAGTGGCGATGGGCTTGCAACCTGTCACGTATGCAAATGCTAACTCCTGCAAATAGTGGGCTGGGCATGTACCAAAATTATAGAGGGAGGGGGAGGGTAGGGGGAGGGGGAGGGGAGGGGAGGGGAGGGGAGGGGAGGCGTAGGGGAGGGGTAGGGGAGGGGAGGGGAGGGGGAGGGGAGGGGTAGGGGAGGGGAGGGGGAGGGGGAGGGAATTGATTTTCTCATACATTTCGTATTGAACGCTATTTTAATAATTTCTCGAACTAAGAGGCCTTCCCTGAGGCGCGGTACGAAGTTGGCGGTGTCAACTATTGAATATAAACACGACACGACTTAATGTATTGCATGCATGCCTATAATCTTTACCATACTGAGGTAGCGCATTAGATATCATTCTGTGGTAAACACTAGAAGGAGCACTTAACGTAGGTATAGGGGTAGTCAGAAACAAGTCCAAATCTAGGCTATCAATACAACGGTGCGCGAGATCTCAGTTCGGGGCGAACTACTAGTTTATATAGATCAGGCACAGATGATTAATAGGTATTAGGTGCATTTATTTGGGTAGTCAGTCATGTCCAAACCAGCGTATCTAAACTAAGTTTAAAATAGGTCTATTTTGTGACAAACTGTTTCGATACTTTTATCGGCGTAAGTCAATGAACTGCGATAACTTTGCAAATTCGGTTGTGCACATTAACTGTGTTTTAAAACTAACAAGAAGCAATTTGTAAAAATACTACAAAAAATACGACTGCGGTGTAAACAAGTCATAGCTAAATGTTATGCAGCAATTTTCTGAACTCTCGAGGTGCATTTCTGTTCATAACTCCGAAAATCTTCGACGGATCTTTACCAAATTTTTGTGTCACCAATCGGAAAAAATCAATTTTCCAAATCGGTTTTCTGTACTTAACAGAAAAAAAATTCCGACGACTTGAGAACCTCCTCCTTTTTTGAAGGCGGTTAAAAATACCAAGTTTATGATTTGTCACTACGGCTGGCATAAGCGAGCGTTTCTGTGTTCTGTGGCTGGCACCTTCAAGACAAGACGAATCTATTGATACACGGGAATATGTTGATCATTGATTGACCTGATTCTTCACGGTGTTGGTCGCGAAAGAACATGAGTAGAATCAGCTAGCTCTTCGAAGAGATCATAGTGGTCTTAGGGCTGATTTTTCAATACCTAAGTAGATAACTTTTATCTGAGGAAATAAATATGCGATTTGACAGATAAGTATTGTATTGAAAATATGTCATAACGCCATATTTATTCCTCAGATAAAAGTTATTTATCGATTGAAAAATCAGCCCTTACTGAATAAATTATTTTTTTAATTTTGAATTTAGAGTCCATGAGAAATAATTTACCTGCCAGAGAATACACATACATACACGGGGATGATGTTTATGTTGATCATGATGGATGGAGGATAGATATCCGTCACGCTTTCATCATCAAACTAGGTTACTGATAACGGATCGGTCACTTGTCAATACTTCTGATAAGATATTTTTTCGTCTACAAAGAGATGCTTTTATGGTTGGGATCGTGGAATTGAGACTTCCGAAAATATATCCGATTCGATTATTTTCTTCGGAAAGATGACGTTTTTTCAGCGAGGAAACGTCACTATCAGCTGAGATATTTTGTTTCACACGTAAAGTCGCTAACTCGGATTCGTTTTAATTGATTTTTTACGAACAACATTAAAGTTATTTAGTTCAAAATTACTTCACATATTTTACAACTAACATGTCTATCACTTTTTTCAACCATCTTCTACCATTTCAAAGTACTCATCGTAAAAAAACTTTATATAGTGGGTTCGAATCCTGGCCGTGCCTGGATTTTACGTTTCGAAAAAAATTCATATGCGCATTAACACGAGCTATAAACGGTGAAGGAAAATATTGTTAGGAAACCCGCGGCTTAGTCAACCCCATATTGACCATGTATTTTCTGTGGATATGGCTGGGCTGAGAGGATGGTTTAGGTGCTAAGCCAGCCTACTCCATCTCAACATTGTCCCAGGCACTGCAGATCAATGATTGCCTCCTAACACTGTATAAAATTTAAACTTACGCACTTTATGCCCGGGATACACGAGGCTAGTTTTTCAAGCTAGGATAGCAAGCTAGTTTTTTACTAAACTATCCTGGCTTACTAACCTGGCTTGGAACATGCTAGTTCTGTTTACATGAGGCTAGTTTATTTTAAGCTAGTATTATTGCAGTGACTGAAGTGACCACACGTCCAAAATGAACTGCATGCGAAAAAAAAAAACACTATTGAAAAAGTTACTTTTAACACTGTGCCAATTTCCACTAGAAACTAGCAGATGAATTACAAAACCGGGTATGGACAAGACCATGAATTTTAAGAAGAGATGAACGTGGATCACTCTGCTTTACTTTATTTTATTCATACTGCTTTGGAAGAATTTCGCAATGAAGATTTAGGCGAATATCAGAGTATTTTGCGAATGACAAAATGCGTGGTTACTGTTTACTAGCCAACCCAAAACTAGCTTCGCCGGCCACATGAAGCTAGTACACAAGCCAGGATAGTAAAAACTATCCTGGCTTGTAAACTAGCTTACTAGCTTAGAAATGAAGCTAGTTCTGTCTACACGAAGCTAGAAGTACTAGCTTGCTAGCTTACTAACACTAGCTTGCTATCCTAGCTTGAAAAACTAGCCTCGTGTAACCCGGGCATTAGGCCTAACTATGTGACAAATCAAAATAAGTATGTGATTTCCTTTGAAAATACTAAATAAATAAGTTGTCGATAGAGGCCTATTAGGCGGCCTAAATACTCTATCAATAGGCGAAGCCAACAAATCGAAAACAAGAACCATTTTGCGCAGATGAAATTGTTACGTAGGTACAACCTATACCTACCAAAACCAAACAAAACAATACTAGTCGCCATCTCGCTCACACGTTCCGAGTGAGAGCGAGACGGAATAGCACGTGCAAACATGAAAATCCTTGAAATTACTGATAAGGTGAAAATTGTTGTTTCGTATGAACAAAATAACATGCTGTTATTGTGAAAAACTGTAGTCATTTTAAAGGTTCTATATCTGATCCGTGTTAGCGTACTATGGATAGTATGGATAGTACCTCGACTTTTAACCGTCGTGGGTTCGAATCACGGCCCTGCACTAAATTTTTCAATTCGGAAAGTACGATACGAGTCGAGCTCTGTTGGTAGCTAATGGCTATTAAAAATTTAAATAAAAACCGGTCAAGTGCGAGTCGAACTCGTACGCCGAGGGTTCCGTACCTAGCCATGGTGCCAATTAAGCTAATCCGCTTAATTGTATGAGCGCCCATACAACCCGGAGGACAATTTTAATTGGCGTCAACTATGTATGTATGGGAACACCCTTTAATTTTCAACTTTTTTAACTTTTTGGAATTTTTTCTTTATTTGTGCTATAAGACCTTGCTTTTTGCCAAATTTCGTTATTCTAGGTCAACGGGAACTACCATTTAGGTTTTCGACCCAAAACCTCTAGGGTACTTCCGGTTGACCTAGAATTGTCAATTTTGGTTACAAGCAAGGTCTTCTAGCACAAGTAAAGGAAAAATTGATAATTAAGGTAAGTTTTGGTACTCACAAGTTTTCACGAAAACCTAAATTTGCCTATATCTTTTTATTGTGTTGACTCAGGACCTTGATTTTTATAGTCACAATAGGGACTATAGACCTTAGTATATGGTATAAATTTCAACTTGCTAGCTTTACCCGTTCCTGAGATAATCGATGGTGACACACGGACAGACAGACGGACAGACAGACAGACAGACAGACAGACAGACAGACAGACAGACAGACGGACAAGAAAGTGATCTTATAAGGGTTCCTTTTTTTACCTTTTAAGGTACGGAACCCTAAAAATATTTGCAGATCATACAAACATTGGTCCCGCGGCGGGGATCGAACCCGCAACCTCATGCGTCTCAGGCGGGCCTTCACCCACTGCGCCACAGAGGGAGGATTAGACTGGTTTCCTCACGATGTTTTCCTTCACGCTTCTCGCGTAACTCAATATGAGTTACGCGAAGCGGTGAGACGGTCTCGAAACGAAAGTCAATTGATGCACGGCCGGGTTCGAACCCACGTCCTCCGGAAAGTCGAGGCACCAACCCATTTGGCCTACACGGCTTTATCTAGACTAGGCAAACATTAAAACCATACTGATAAGCTTATGACGCCATATTAACTACATGGAATCCACTTGCAAGATAAGAGATCATCTATGTTGTGCAATGATGGTACCACTGTAAACGGTGGAGGAAAACATCGCGAGCAACTTTGTATAGCTTGTAACCTGTCACGGAAGATAAAAATACAAAAATAAGGGTGTATTATAAGAGCCAGGCAGAGCATCCATCTGAAGGGCAAAACAAACTTAGGCCTTTACATCTTTACTAGATGATTTATCAATCATCAATATCAATCAATCAATCAATAGGTACCTACTTATAATAAAACTGTAACAGGTCAAATTCTGTCCATTGAAGATATTTTGAAAATTTTTTTTGGAGGGCTCTATTCGATACTGAAATGAAATGAAATGAAATGAAATTTATTTCTCAGTAAGTACAGGTACAGGATATAAATACCTACTGGCTAACTTAAAGTAAGTACCTAATTTGTTGAGGTTTACTGAGGAGAGAGGAACAAAAAACGCTTTCCTGTGGTACCCACACTAGAGAATATCTGTATCGTGGGTACCTAGTACGATTACCAACAGATTCGAAGCCAAAACTGTAATTTTTTTCATTCAGTCTGTCTGTCTGTAGCATCATAGCTCTTCGCGTGAACCGATTTGAATTATTTTGAATGCGGTTTTTTTTTATTTGTAAGCAGGTTCTTTTATTTTGAAGTAAAGCTTCTTTACGCACGCTTGACTTGGGGAGTAAGCTGGTGAATGCGTGACGAGAGCGTTACGAAAAGTGTGATCGGGCGAAGTTTTACATCAGTTAACTAAACACTCGTTTTTTTAGCAATGGTTCTTATGTTTTATCAAAAACGGTTCAGCCATTTCAAGACCATCAGCTCTTTTTTGGTTGATGAAGGGACATTATGTCGGGAGTTTTTATTAAAATTTTAATTAATTAGGTAAGTATTACTTTACTTAGTAGGTAAGTAAGTATAGAAAAAAAACTCTGAACTCTGTCTTCTATCTTTAGTCGTTTAAAAATAGAAAACAGAGTTCCTTTTAATTTAGTTGTTAAGTTAGTTAAGAAGTGTTATAATTTACTGAGTGTTTTTTCTTTGTTTCGTTAAATAGAATTAAAATAGGAATAAAAATTCTGTTTTCCTAGTGAATAGACAGATATCCAATAATATAATATCCATACCCATATTATAAATGTGAAAGTGTGTTCATTTGTATTTGTCCTGCTTTCACGTCAAAACAGAGAGACGGATTGACGTGATTTTTTGTGTGGAGATAGTTGGAGGGCTGGAGAGTGACATAGGCTACTTTTTATCCGGGTACCATGCTAGCGAAGCCGCGGGCAGCAGTACATACATATAACTGAAACAGCTGGATGCCGTCTCGTTTCAATGATTGATAAGAAAAACATATTTTCTACAGCCTGCGTAAATTGATGGATTTGAAAAATGAGTCTCGATCTAAATTCGATTAGCGTTCAGGAAAATAAATGGCCTCTATTCTTTCGTCACACTATATTTGAAAATACTAAATTCCCTTTTCCCTTGACACTACCGCTTGGCTCTACTAGTAGGTAGAGTGAAAGGAAATTTTACTTTCCCGTGACACTACTATTCTTATTGGCTGATTAAACGCATACCTACTATAAAATCTCCCGTGGATTACCTCATTACCGAATGGCACTACTAATACATCAAAGCAAGATAAATAAATTCTTATTGAGCTAGTGACCTCTTGTGGAGTTTTTAGGCCGCCTAAAGGCCTCCGTCATGGTTTAATGACTTAAAAGCTGGGACCAACAATTGAACGTGCCCGCCGAAGCACGGAAGCGCTCAGCTGAAAATGCGGTCATCCATCCAGATGGGTATGGGAACTTAAAATTTTGGACATGTAATCAAAAGATGACGTCAATACATCCCCCTAATAAAACATACATACTTAAAATCACGCACGCCTGTGTCCATAGGGGTAGGCAGAGACCAAAGATCTCCATTTGCTACGATCCTGACACACTTCTTTCGCTTCATTCACTCTCATCACATCTATATCTATATCTATACTTATAATAAGAATGAAGTCTAAGAACAAACTTATAAGTATTCAATTAAGTGAAGTCAGTTTTTGATCCATATAACCCTAACCCGTGCGAAAATGTCGTAAGCGCGTTCTAGAACGTCCTTGAACTTTTTGTTCGAAGGTCCTTATTCTGAGGTTCATAGTAACTGTTTGGGTAATCTGTGACTTTGAAATTTTCGTTTCTGTGTGTTTGAGTCCTAAGATCTCTGAAACTACTAAACTGATTTGGATGCAGTTTTCATTGTTGTATTATGGTAAGCCGGGATTAAAAGATAGGGGTTGTTTTATCAAAATCCGTTTACAAATAAAAAAGATATGTCCATTTAAAGAATGTACTGTGACTTTAGTAAAAAAATAATATAAAAAAGGATGTATCTTTTTTATTTGTGAACGGATTTTGATGAAACTAACACTAAAAATTGACCCAGGCTTACCACAATACAACAGTGAAAACTGCATAAAAATCGGTAAAGCCATTGCTGAGATGAGTCATATATTACCCAGCATAGTTCTGTTCTGAACTAAAGTCCCACAGTTACCCAGCATTATCCAAGTTACAATGAACTTTTTGCATGATTTTCAATATTATTAAAAAACTCTTATCATAAGTAAGTAATTAAATACGACAACTTCACTCATTAAATTTAAAGTTTTTTCAAGAACAAAGGACATAGAGACATCTATTGGAGCTAGCTGAAACCAGATTGTGATATCTGGTTCCCATAGTAGCTACAAGCTTTGCTTAGTTTAGGGCTAGATGGCGCTGTGTGTCTCCAAAAAAAATATTAATAAAAAATTAAAAAACCCCGTGATCTGAAAAGTTGGAAATAATCTATACTTATCTTTATCTTTAATCTATACTAATATAATAAAGCGGAAGAGTTTGTTTGATTGTTTGATCGCGCTAATCTCTGGAAGTACCAGTTGGATTTGAAAAATTATTTCTGGTTTTGGATAGCTAAGTAATTTTTTGAGGAAGGTTTTAAGCTATTCATCATCACGAAAAGACAAAAGCCGAGCAAAACGAAAGAAAGCCAGATAAACGCTTGGTTTTCCGTAATCACAACTAGATGGCGGGACTAAAAATGACCATTTTCTGAATCGCGCTGACGAAAACACGCGGCAGTCACTTATTAGTCTACGCGTGATTTAAAACATTTTTTATTAAACCGACTTCAAAATAAAGGAGGTACTCGATTATTTATTGTTCGAAGATGCCTGGACCGATTTGGAACATTATTTTTTTGATTGAAAGGTGGTGTCTTGGTCAGATCAGGTCAGGATCTGATAATGGAATCCTGGAGCTGTTCAACAGAACTCCTCAGTATATAGGCCGATTGAGTTGAAACTCGGCAAACCTGTCAAGTTTCAACTACAATGTAATAATATGGTGACAGTGAGTTGATCTGAGGATGGAGTCAGGAGCTGTTCAACATAACTCTTCAGTAAATATGCCGATTGATTTGAAACTCGGAACTCAGCATATCTGTCAAGTTTCCAATATAATGTAATGATATGGTGACATCGAGCTGAAGGGGAAGGGGGAGAGGGGGAGGAGGAGATGGGGACGGGGACGGGGACGGGGACGGGGACGGGGACGGGGACGGGGACGGGGACGGGACGGGACGGGACGGGACGGGACGGGACGGGACGGGACGGGACGGGACGGGACGGGACGGGACGGGACGGGACGGGACGGGACGGGACGGGACGGGACGGGACGGGACGGGACGGGGATGGGGACGGGGATACATGACACACAAACTTATTTAATTTAAAATCCAAAAAAATCTGTTTATGTACAGAATATAAAACCAAACACTTTTTACTTCACGTCACGTGGCATTGCAACGCATGCCGGGTACAGCTAGTCCTCTAATAAAATTCTGTTAAAATTAAGACACCGTCCCTTTTTGTTAGATAGTGTCTAATAGAGACAGGGAGAATCTTCAGCATTACTTAACCAGTGTTGAAGTTTATAAGTGATCTATTGAGTTAAAATGTCGCGTGACGTCACAATTGTGTAGATTTTCTAACTAATTATGACGTAGCGAGCCTCCAAGCCCCACTTTAATGTGTCTAAGTCATTTTTTATTAATATGATGTAGCAAAAAGTACCTGTCTAATCCTATTCTATTAAACGAGCAATATTTGTTTGTTTGTTTGTACTCACGTTCTCGAAAACGGCTCTAACGATTTTGATGAAATTTATGGTACGGGAGTTTATGGGGGTGAAAAATCGATCTAGCTAAGTCTCAAATCTGGAAAAAATCATTTTCTCGGCATTTTCACGCAAAAAGATTTACTTACCAGTGCAATGTACGTTCAAGACCGTCTAAGCAAGCTACTAACAGATAGACTTAGACAGACTCTGACCGTAAGAGTCTGTCTAATTTAGTCCAGAAGTACGTCCACTTAGTTTTCCCCTTCTAGCTGTCTCATTCACACTCGTCGCATACTCTATAGCTCTAATCCAAAAAAGTTGGAAATTTAAAAATAGAGCTTCACGTGGCGTCCCCATTCCCCCGCTCCCCGCAAAGCGCCGCGTGACCTAGTTTCCGCCGCACTGCGACGCCCCGATTGGCCGACACGGCGCGGTGTTGCCAGCTAACTAATTAGTAGGGAGCTTTTTGGGAGAATTTTCTATGACATTGAAATTGCTTTGCGAAATTGGTGAAATACTTAAGTTACTTCTAACACATAATGCGTAAAGAACTTAACTTAAGATGTACTTTTTTTATTTTAGTATTAAGTACTTATCTTCATCATCTGTTTTTGCTGTTGCTACTGACCTACAATAATCTTGTAGAAATCATGGATTCTAAATGTAATTCACTTTTTTATACCACTGAGGTAGCAGAAAAACATATGGCCCACCTGATGGTAAGCGGTTACTGTAGCCTATAGACACCTGCGACACCAGAGGAGTCACACTCGCGCTGCTGACCCTTTAAAAGAGGAATCACTGCGTCGACAACACAATGGACAAGACTGCTCCACCAGTTGTCACCGCAGCGCGAAGAGCAGAGCTCTGGCAACCGACCTCACACCAGGAACACAACACCAAGAGAGTAGAATGTTTTTTGGCTGCGATATTCTGTAAGGCGGAGGTACTTCCCCAGTCGGGCGCCTCCGCTAGCCATTTTAATGAAACCTTTCTCGAGAAATGAGTTATCTAATTTAAAAATATTTTTTCAAATCCGACTAAGAACCTAGTTCCAGAGATTAGTGCGTTCAAACAAACAAATTCTTCCGCTTTATTTACTAGTACTTTTAAAATGTAGATTCCTAGGTAGATCGAAGTTGTCCACAAAAAATAAAAAATCTCAATTTCGACTAAAACTATTAGATAAACTTTATACACCTCTTATACACTTTTTTGTCTTTCCTATGGTTGGTTAAGTTAAGCTGAATGAGAGGATGGTGTAGGTGCTGGGCAAGCCTACTTCATTTCACGTCACAACATTGTCCCAGGCACTAGGTACAGTGTCCCGTTCGTTGTAGGCAAAGAATGCCTCATGTCCCTGTATAATATAAATAATCTAGTGAAAGATGTCAAGGCCTATTACATACACCCATATTACACGTAGTTTAATTAAGAGTGCAGAAAATTGCTCAGCTTTTAACGTTGAAGTCGGTTTTTTATAATTTTTAGTTTGTTTTTTTTTTTTAATTTCCTGTTAACCCGCAAGCCCGCAACAGGTCAGCAGTATTCTAATCAGCCGTTATCAAATTATTGTAAAAACTGATTGACAGATAAGCCGGTGTTTATTTACACTCGATAAGGAAATGTGAATCATTTACTCGCAAAAAGGGATTAATACGTCTGTGTATTACAAATGTTAATGAATTTCTGAACTGTAATTGATAATTTTGATACTTACTTAGGTAATAAGTTTTATAATAATAATTGTGATTATTTTTTCATTTTTCAGGTAATATTTGCACGCCTGCATGCAGGCTGAATACAATGACAATTATAACTATAAGATCTCAACATGTAGGTACCTAATGTATTTATTGAAAATTCCAAAATATCTAGTAGGTAGGTACTCCTCCGCCAATCTACTCGTATACCAAAAAAGTTTCTTCAAAATTTTCACGATAAAGCCACCCAACCAACCACTTTCCACAGCCTAGCCTTACTATGTCAGGCTAGTCAGGACAAATCCGGGAGCAGCACTTAAAATTTTCCTTCAAAGCAAATTGTACTTTATTTTGCTACCGATGTACCTATCTTACATTGCTGTGCTGCAAAATCTCTTTCTGACGATTATCATTCATTCAAGTTACCCGAGCTCACTAAATACACAAGACAGTATTGTGAGATTCAAATATCGAATACGAAATTTGAAATCTCACAGCGGATTCAGCTCTCCGACGTTCGAAGTGAGTTTACAGAATGACTCTGCTGTTAGTTCAGTGAGCGATCTCGTTCGAACGAACTAGTGAAAAGAAAAGAGTGAACTAAAAGACACAGAATAAAATTAGTTACAATGGGACACTGAAATAGAAAAGTGAGATGAACGATGAACCACTGATACACTTTTACAACCGATCTTTTAAGAATCGGTTTTTGTATCAAGGATAACTAGTATACAGGGTGAATTTTTGAGATGGGGCAGTAAGGGCAGCTACCTTAACCGTTGTAGCTAGAGGAAAACGTTCTTAGGAGACCATCCTTAATTTTTGAAAATATTTCGACCTGTATTCACAGATTTTGAAAAATATGTACAGTCAGCGAGAAAATGGGCCATTTACACAAAAAAATTTTTTGATGTCAATCGATCCTATTTCATCTAAGGATAAAAAGGCTCTTTCAGACCAACTGAGGTTAGAGTACTAGAAAAGTCAGAAATCGCTAAAATGTATTTCTGAGACAAGACAGTAAGGGCTACCTTAACCGTTCTATCTACAAGAAAACGTTTTTAGGAGACTACCCTTAACTTTTGAAGATATTTCAACCTGCATTCACAGATTTTGAAAAAAATGTACAGTCAGCGAGAAAATGGGCAATTTACATAAACACTTTTTTTGATGCCAGTCGATCCTGTTTCATCTAAGGATTAAAATACTCTATCGGACCAACTGAGGCAAGAGTACTAGAAAAGTCAGAAAACGCAAATACCTTTGATTTACATTTCGTACGAAATCATTTTGTCATTTGTCATAATTTTTCATCATTTTTTCGAAATATCTTCAAAAGTAAGGGTAGTCTCCTAAGAACGTTTTCCTGTAGCTACAACGGTTAACAAACTGCCTTTACTGCTCCGTCTCAAAAATACATTTTAGCGATTTCTGACTTTTCTAGTACTCTTACCTCAGTTGGTCCGAAAGAGCCTTTTAATCCTTAGATGAAACAGAATCGACTGGCATCAAAAAAAGTTTTTGTGTAAATTGCCCATTTTCTCGCTGACTGTACATTTTTTTCAAAATCTGTGAATGCAGGTTGAAATATCGTCAAAAGTTAAGGGCAGTCTCCTAAAAACGTTTTCCTATAGCTACAACGGTTAAGGTAGCCCTTACCGTCTTGTCTCAGAAATACACTTTAGCGATTTCTGACTTTTCTAGTACTCTAACCTCAGTTGGTCTGAAAAAGCCTTTTTATCCTTAGATGAAACAGGATCGATTGGCATCAAAAAAAGTTTTTGTGTAAATGGCCCATTTTCTCGCTGACTGTACATATTTTTCAAAATCTGTGAATGCAGGTCAAAATATTTTCAAAAATTAAGGATGGTCTCCTAAGAACGTTTTCCTCTAGCTACAACGGTTAAGGTAGCTGCCCTTACTGCCCCATCTCAAAAATTCACTGATCAAACTTAAAATCACTTTCTGTAATCTCATTCAAAATTACATTGAAGAAATATTGAAATATTGAAAGTTGAATTGACCTTTTTTCGTGACCGCCATCCCTTCCTGTGTTTTGCCGCCATTTCCGACATCATAAAAAAGTTATTGCACCTACGTCACAGATAATGTAGAGTAGGTTTCATACAAACCTACAGAGTGGCGCTAGTATCTACGTGTGAAGAGAAATTTCCATAGATTCATTGTTAGTTCCTCAAAATTCCTTTGTCTTTCATGAATCCGTACCCATTATTATAAATGCGAAAGTGTGATTATTTGTTTGTTTATTTGTCCTGCTTTCACGTCAAAACATAGCGACGGATTGACGTGATTTTTTGTGTGGAGATAGTTGGAGGGCTGGAGAGTGATATAGGCTACTTTTTATCCGGGTACCACGCGAGCGAAGCCGCGGGCAGCAGCTAGTAGAGTAGTAAAACACAAAGTTTACTTGAGGTCTACGTCCCTCTACGAGGTGGCTACGCCGTAGGCAAGTCTACGACGTAGCAGCTGTAGTAAAATTACAATAAAATTCTAAGATAAAATAAAAAAACTAACTTGCTACACAGCCGTAGCCTCCCAGCTTGCCGGAGCAGTTACGAATATAAATTAAGAACCATCAAATAAGTGGCACTGTAATGTTCACAACTCCTAATTTCATAGAAAATGTATGGAATGTGTTTTTTTAATTAATTTGCAAAAACTTACGATTTGATTTGGTAAGTTACTTTGGGAGAAGTGTTCCGAGTGAGAAATAGAGTCGATTAAGACCAACTTGTTTTTTTTTTTTGACAAATGTAATTTTTTTAGGCTAACTATACTTTTTTTCAAATATCTAAACACGCAATTTTTTTTTCTTTAAAATAAAATAATAGTTTCCTAAGAACAAAACTTTCTAAGTAAAAAAGAAAAGGTAGCTATCCTGAAGTGCCCAAAAATTTGTCCCACCCTGTATAGCAAGTTCAATACAGGCTTGTAATCAATTGAATCGTTTAAACACACAATTTTATTAAATTATGTTCTTAGATAATGTAGAATTAGATTATTAGATAATTAGATTATTTATTTTATTTTAGAATGTGATTGTATTGTAATTTTACTACGTCGTAGACCTGCCTACGGCGTAGCCACCTCGTAGAGGGACGTAGACCTCAAGTAAACTGTGTTATATTACTCTATTCATGAAAGACAACGGAATTTTGTGGAACTAACAGTAAATCTATGGCAATTTATCTTCACACGTAAATACTAACGCCACTATGTAGATTTTTGTGAAATGCGTATATATGTTTGGGTGGAATCTTGTAACTGATTTTTAAAGCTGTTATCCACAACCAATTGAGCTGAAATTTATCACACTTATAGATTATCGATGGTAGTGCAATATTATGGTGACAGCGAGCTGATCTGATGATGGAGTCAAGAGCTGTTCAACAGAACTCCTCAGTAAATAGGCCGATTGAGTTGAAACTCGGCATATCTATCGAGTTCCGATTACAATGTAATATTATGGTAACAGTGATCTGATCTGATGATGGAGTCAGGAGCTGTTCAACAGATTCGGTAAATAGCTGTAAAATACCCATATTTAGGCTCATTTGATGCAGCTCCTGATGACATGAAAGCAGCTTCATTTAAAAAAAAAAATTATAACAGAAAACTTTTATAACCAACTAGCGGACGCCCGCCGCTTCGCCTACGTGGACTACAATTTTTTTGTCCCACGGGAACCGTGCATTTTTTGGAATAAAAAGTAGCCTAAGTCCTATTCCCGGTCATTATCTATCTACATTCCAAATTTCATCAAAATCGGTTTAGTAGTTATGGAGATACGTGGTAACAAACATTCAGACCCACACACACACACACACGGACTTTCGCTTTTATAATATTAGTAGGATTATAATACAGAGTGAGTTTTTTTTTTCAAAGCCACTTAGGGGAAGTGAACCGTTAGAGTTGTTGAAAAGGCATTTTAGGTGTTACTTGTTTTCAATACAGAACTTACTTTATTTTTAATCCGGCCGTAACTATAAGGGTGGAATCAGATGGTTAATTTTTTGTTCATTTTGCATATTTCACTCAGTGACTCATATGAACATAAAATGAAAGAAAAGTGTCATAGAAAACCCCAGCATTCATTCGAGGGATCTTTCACTTGAGTGAATCGTCTGATTCCATCTTAACAAGACTTTTCGATAACTCTCAAGCGCACCACACACATAGCAGATAATATATCTTATGAAATATACATTTTGACAGATCGCATCAAATATATTTTGTAATTTATATTCGCTGTGTGTGGTCCTCCATAGAATTTGTATGGGGTAAGATTTATATTTCATAAGGTATGTTATCTGCTGTGTGTGTGATGCCCTTTCCCCTAATGACCCTAAAAAAAAAACTCAACCTGTATACTTACTTCATATTAATTTGTTAAATAACTTTGTCCTAATTAAAAATATTTTTTTGCAATATTTAAATTAGGTAGGTATTTAATTATTGCAAATATTTATTTTATAAAGACAGCCGAACACGTAATATTTGAATAAACGTCATGAAAACAGCGGAAACGTCATATTTCGGTTTAGAACGCTGAAAACTCCCACGAGGAATGCATAATTTTTAATGTTGCCATTAGGGCGTCCGGCCGCGCCGATAACATGGGGAACAATGTCAATTGTTTCAAATGGTATGTGCTTTACAAAGTACAATAGGGTTTTGCTGAATTTTGAAGCGTGGGGAAGGCTTAAGGCTACCCCGAGCTAAAATTAGCACATCGATGAGTGCAAGTGCAACTTAAAATTAGTCTTAGCTTCGTTAAAATAAAGACGAATTTAGAATTCGGCCGCGGCGCTTACGACAGCTGCTCGCTCCGAAACACGACAAAAATGCAATTTTGACATTGGAAATGTCTTTTAGTTCGCTCCAGTGTAGGCTCCGATTTCAAGAAAAAGTGCGATCCCCGATATATCTCGGAGAGTTGTGAAGATATGGTATTTAAAAAACGCTCAAAAGACGCGTATTTACAAGAGCTGTAAGGTGCAAAAAGAATTATTTGAGAAAGTCAAAAACCAAAAAAGCTATGGCCGAAATAGTGGAAAAAAAAACATTTTTTTTCCGAGTTTTTGATTTTGGCGCTCGATATTTTGGAAACGAAGAATGAATCAAAAAATTGAGAAAAACTCATCTGGGCAATTTAGTCAGCTACAATTTGAGCCTAAAACAAAAACGATTGGGTTAAGGGTTTGCCCTCCTGTAGCCTAACCTTTTTGAAAGAAGGTCAAAAAGTCAAAACGACATTTTTCGAATTCCGTAGATTCATTTCCAATGTGCTCAATAGTAAGGCTGAAATCAGTGTTTTTTTTTAATTTCTCATCACTATAACAACCTTTCGAAAGTGATCGGACATTATGTCAGAATTTATGAGATTAGCGCGTTAAAAATTCAAACAAACAAACTCTTCCGATGTTATATTAGTAAGTGAAGTATAGTTAGATGATGGTGATGATCCTGTTGTAGGTACACTAACTTAATTATCGTTAAATGAGATAGCTCTTATTTCGTTCATGCTAAAGACCTTTGTGAGTGTTTATGTTTGTGCATAAGTAGTACCTATTAGAATAAAAATCTCTTCGATATCTGGTACATACAAGAACTATTTATCTCATTACAAAATCAGGTTCCAAATTAAACGAAAAATAACCGAGAAAGTTTTAGTTAAGTAATTAAGTTACAAAGAAAAGTTAAAGGCAAGTAAATTATTTTTTACAGTTTTTAAACAATACATTATTTAACCTTTGGTTATTCAAATAACTTACAGATTTATCACTAAGTATCTCTTTTCATTGATATCAGAATGACAAGGGCACAAATATTATAAGGCCTTGCTATAGTAAACTATAGCACATTGATTCAGACAAGAAACTGTACTAAATATGAAAACAAGTGAAATGTAGGTTAAAAAAGTAATCCAAAAACCACGTTTTTTTTCAAATATGGAAAATTAAGTTAATCGGGAAGTACTTATTCGACATGGCCTTGCCGATTTTGTATGGGCGGTTGGTGCCTTTTTTTTCGCGCAGCCATCAACCAAACATTAAAATATAAACTCATAGGAGACTAAACTCATAGGAGAATAAAATATAACTCACTCATAACAAACAATATTTGTGAGAACAGTATACTCTCTTAGTCAGAACTAAGTTATACAGAGTGAGTTTTTCAAGAGTGCCTCTAGGGTCAAATCTGAAACTATTAGCGATAGCGAAAAACACTCAAAAAACACACACACACACACACACTCTCATGTAACTGGCGTACCTTTACGTAAATGTTTCTTTATTTCCTATCTACCTAGCGACTATTTTAGTAATTTCTTTTTAAAAAGTAAGAATCTGTTATTGGCAGTAAGTTAAGTCTAATTGTTTATTTTAGAAAGTTTAAGTGCTATTGATTCTATGATAAATAAATAAATAAATAAAAAAATAAAAAAAAAGAAGTAAAACTGCATCATTAGATTTTTAGCCTACTTCTATATTTCTATAACTTCTCTGTTATATTTTGCGTACCCATAAAATAAAAGATCATAATAGTAGAGCTATGTGTATGTAACTGAATTTTTAGTAAAATTGTACTGTAGTATTTTTTTTATTTTTTCTATAAACATTTTTATAAACTTCTTTTTTTTAACCCATGTCGTCCCACTGCTGGGCAAAGGTCATAAACTTCTGAAATTATTTTATTTAACACTCCTAAAATCTAAATTTATACAAAATGACCTAATCACTCCTAAAATTTGAATATATTTAGATACAAATTGACCTAAATTTTATTACCCAACACTAAACAAAATACTATGCAGTGATAACTGTGCTAACAAAACTCTATGGTATCGCAACTATTACATTCTCTGTGTCCTACCTTCAGTTTTGTCAGCTGACACGATCGATACGGTAAAGTACTTGGAAGTATCCGTTATGTATATCGTTTTACGTAAGTAATAAGGTGTAAATTGAGATGAAATAACTAGGTTTTTGAACATTGTTTAAGTTTATATAATTTTTATATTGATTTTGAAAATAAGAATTTGTAGAATGATAGGTGTATGATGATAAGATTATCTTTAACTCTATTAAAACTTTATAATAAAAATAAAAACACTACATGGTAATTTTTTTGCGTCGCACTTGATACTTTCTAAGACAATTCATTCTCAAAAATTACTTTAAAAGATGAATCTCTACATTTTTCACCGAATTCTTTGAACAAGTTTTATTTAAACCATGAAAACAGAATATATTGGCAGCACTATTGACTTTCAGGCGTTTTCAGGCGTTTCAGCGCACGCCACCGAGCCTCCGCAAAACACGAACGCAAAACGACACGTCACTGCGAATAATACTGAAAATATCGCGAAAAACCATCTCTAATTACAACAGAACCCACTGAAACATTACTACGCCTATAAATACGGCTTTTAATCATTCGATTTTCAAAAAAAGAACGAAAATTTTGATTTTTTTTTAAAGTTGAAATTAGAACCAACAATGTTGCCTGTTATCGGGGAAAACAATAGAAATCGGGAGATCAGGCGCTCACCTGATAGGGCTCGTCTGGTTTCCCCGGGTATGAGGCGCTCCTGCGATAGTCCGGAGGTCGAGGGGGGGCCGGGGCCCTCCGCCACGGGGCGAAGGCCGAGGGCTGCGGGGCCTGCGGCGTCGGCCACCTGTACTGCGGAGCCCTACGGAAGGGCGCTCGGTATTGCCGTTCGTCGTCCGCGCACGGTGCGCCTGGATACTGAAGCTCGCCCATCAAGCGACCGCTGCCGACGGAGTTCGGCCAGCTACTGCCGATAACACGTATCGGGTCGATGTTGTTGCGCGCGCACGCTACCCTTATTCCGATTTCCTTTAGCCTTTTTGCAGTGTCAGTTCTGACAGGTTTTTGAAAATGGAATAGCCAATAGTTTGGAAACTGATTCTATGGTAAAACTGCCTGAAACTTTAATGCAGATTTTTTACTCGACTTTATGGGATTGAGAATAAAGATCAAATTGCTCTGACAAACGCACCTGAAACAGATGACATTGCCTTACACCTACACAAGTATGTCACATTATGGTTTTGACGTCAGACTATTATGTTCATGTTGAATTGATTTCATAGAAGTGCCTCAAGTTAAAACATCAATTACCTACCTATTGATTTTAAATTGGCATTTGTAGTGAAATTAGCTCTATAATAATATTTCGTTTGATAAGAAAGACTTATCTTTATCACATCAGCATGATGCTTCGTAGGCGTAGGCGTAGTCAGCGGTACGTCCAGACACGAGTTGTGCACAATCCCGCACTTTACAATAAATTGACATTCCATAATGACAGTTTGCAAACCCATCAACTAACTGCTTTCCACATGATGTTTCCCTTCATTTGTTTGTTTGAACGTGCTAATCTAAAGTAGTTCCAGTCGGATTTGAAAAACTACTTCTGCATTTGATAGCTAAACTCTTGAGGAAGGTTATAGACTACTTTTCATCATCATCACTACGGAGGCAACGCCACGAGGGCGATGCTAGACTCCAATAAATTAACGGGTCGGATAGGATTTTTATTATGACATGGCTATCGTTTTGTTTGGTCTTTAGCGTGAACGCAATAATTATTTAGTGCAATAGAATCATCGCCAATGTACCTAATGTGTAAGTTGAGCGGCTAAAATTTATAAAATAAAATACTTATTCCTAAGAAAGTGCTATAATGAAGTTACGCCCTTTCAAACGGGCGTCTCACTAGGAAATGGGTCATGCAGTAGGTCAGAGGCCGAATCCGGGTCAACCGAGCCCCTGGCGCATGGGATTTAAATCCCATAGCTAATATAAATTAATGGATGATTAGTTTAATTCATAAGTTATAATTATAGGCTTAGTGGGTTTTTCTCGCTCTATACAAAACAGGCCTAAAAAGGTCGTTATAATAGAATCACAATAGGAATTGCAATATATGCCGTCTCTTTTCATAGACTAAGGGTGACAAGAAGAATATCCGCCTACAGAATATCGCAGCCAAATAACATCATTCTTCTCAAATGGTGTTGTGTTCCTGCGGTGATTAGGTAAGGTTTCCACTGGAAATCTTACTCACCGCAGCGCTTCAGAGCAGAGCTCTGGAAAGTTTCCAGAGCTCTGCGCTGCGGTGACAACTGGTGGAGTAGCCTTGTCCATTGTGTTGTCGGCGCAGTGATCAGCGGCGCGAGTATGACTCCTCTGGTGTCGCAGGCGTCAATAAGCTACGGTAACCGCTTACCATCAGGTGGGCCGTATGCTTGTCTGCTACCTTAGAAGAATAAAAAAAAACGAAAAAATAATTAAGCATTCGAAAAAAATAATTAAATTGATATTAGTAAGTATAGGTAATTTCAGGCCATGCTTAGGCCCAAAATAAAATAAAAACTCAAAATTTTGGGTAAAATAAACAAATATGGCATCCCTAAGCAAAAGTTTCTCAAAATCGTGCACTCAAAATAACTCTTACGTTACATACAAACAAAGCTCAATTTCGTTACGAAATTGACAAAATGAATTCCCGTCATGTTGGCACTTTGGCAGCGGTGGTTTTTCGCTAAAATATTTACTAAATTCGAAATTCAAAAAGACCGCATTAGCTTTGCCAAGCTCTATGCAGTGCGCATTTTGTTTGATGCGCCAGTTTTGTAAGACTAAGGTCCGCACTACACTGAACGGTTATTACGTCGCCAAGTTCCTCGGCGGCGGGCGTAACGCTATTTGTATTTCCCACATTAGGTACTTAGTATTTCCAAATCGGAATAACCGATATTCCGCGTAGTGTAGTGTGTGTAGTGTGCCCGTAAAGCCGCCTAGATATACATGCTGGACGAGCCTAGCCAGTGCGAGCGAAGGCGTGTCGATGCAAGGCTAGTGCTACCGTCCAGACCAGTGGTCGTCAAATTGCGGCCCGCGGGCCGCATGCGGCCCGCGGGCGATATTTGTGCGGCCCGCGGGACGATATTGGCCCGCGACCAAGAATTTCAGTAGATAATGATTCTACCACGTTAGAGGAGAACATGTTGTGCCGACCCAACCTAGTGGGAAAAGGGCAAGGAAATGATGATAATGCTTGCTTGTTTGCTTGGTTTAGAGCTCACTTTGCTCGCATTTTAGTTTCAGAGTTGAGTAGGTATAATGAGAGCAAAGTGATTTATGACTGACCACAAAATAAGAACCGACAAGCAACGAGCCTTTCTATGTGCACCGCAAACAAAATCAAGTGTCACAATGTTGTAGTTGTTTAAAAAAATTTAGCTCGCTTCGCTCGCATTTATCTTCATAACTACGGTATATTGCGAATAAAGTGAGTTAAGTCTAACTACAGAATAAGAACCGATAAGCAGCGAGTTTCTTCTTTGAACATCGCAAACAAAATCAAGTGTCACATGTTGCATTTGTCTTAAAAAATTCGGCTCGCTTCGCTCGCATTTAACTTCATGAGTAAGGTATATATTGCAAATAAAGGGAGTAAAGTCTAACCACAAAATAAAGACCGATAAGCAGCGAGTTTGTTCTTTGATCATCGCAAACAAAATCAAGTGTCACAATATTGCATTTGTCTTAAAAAAATTCGGCTCACTTCGCTCGCCTAAAACTTCATGAGTGAGGTATTTTGCGAAAAAAGTTAGTAAAGTATAAGAACCTATAAGCAGCGAGTTTTTTCTTTGATAACCGCAAACAAAATCAAGTGTCACATGTTGCATTTGTCTTAAAAAATTCGGCTCACTACGCTCGCATTTAACTTCATGAGTAAGGAATATATTGCAAGTAAAGTGAGTAGCCTAACCACAGAATAAGAACCAATAAGCAGTGAGTTATTTCTTTGATCACCGCAAACAAAATCAAGTGTCATATGTTAAAACTAGCAAGTTCTGTAGGACCAGATGGCATTCCTCCCGCCATTTTCAAACAGGCAAGGAATATTTTTATACAACCTTTGTGCCATATATTCAATTTAGCTTTGAGATCTGGAATATATCCTCCACAGTGGAAGGTTTCAAGAGTAACTCCCATACCCAAGACTTCGAACAAACAAGAAGTTGAGGAGTACCGTCCCATTGCCATTCTTTCGTCACCGGCAAAGATTTTTGAGAATGTGCTGCATAAACTGATCTACTCGCAGGTAGAAAAGTATTTGTGTCCGGCGCAGCATGGTTTCAGAGCGAAAAGATCAGTAAATTCCAACCTGCTAACTCTGGTCGAATACGTTTCTGAGCAGCTGGACAAATCACGACAAGTCGATGTACTCTACTTTGACTTCCGTAAAGCGTTCGATAGGGTGAACAATGACATACTGCTGGCGAAACTAAGTGCCATAGGTTTTGCTCCTGGCCTCTTGCATCTCCTCGCTGACTATCTGAGAGATCGGCAGCAGTATGTTAAGCTCGGCATGTACGAATCTTCGCCCTATCACACGCGATCTGGTGTCAGCCAAGGCTCAGTCTTAGGTCCGCTATTGTTTTTATTAATGGTAAATGACTTGCCATCGGTCCTCCGGCATGCAAAGTGTCTTTTGTATGCTGACGATCTAAAACTATACTCAGCCATAAAAACGGTATCTGACTGTCTGGAGCTGCAGCAGGACATTGACGCAGTTTTTCAGTGGAGCATTAATAATAAAATGGAATTTAACCCTACCAAATGCACCATTATGACTTTTGGTCGTATGTGGCACCCGACATCTTATGACTACGCGATAAATGGTATTCCAATCACAAGAGTAACCATGATCAAGGATCTCGGGGTGACATTCGATCGAAAGCTCACTTTCAACGACCACATCTCGACTGTAGCTAAGGAGTCGTATAGCAGGCTTGGTTTCGTGCTTAGGAACGCTCGCGACTTTCAGAGTGAGCACGTGATTAGGCTTCTTTTCAGTGCCCTAGTCCGGAGTAAGCTCGAAACCAGCTCCTGTGTGTGGAATCCGCACGAAAGTACGTATTCTCTGCGCCTGGAAAAGGTACAAAAGGCCTTTCTTAGGTACCTTTATAAGCGCAAGGCGGGATATTATCCCTTTATGTACCCCACAAAATTTCTGCTGGGACACCTTGGTTACAACTCACTCGAAACCAGACGAGCGTATGATCAGATAGTCACGGTCTTGAAAATATTCAGAAATATCATTGACGCACCTGACTTGCACAACGAGTCATTGTGTCTCTATGTCCCGGACAGGTACCTTAGATGTAGAAGGCACCAGTTGCTCGCTACGCCAGCATGTCGCACTGTCTCGCACGCTCAGTCCCCACTACCTCGCGCACTCGACGCCCTCAACAGGCTACTAGCTGCCAACCCTGACTGCGATATTTTTGCGGATGAATGGAAGGTTCTCTTGTCGGTATGTTTGAGTTTTTGTGAGATTGATGCATGATGTTGTAGGTAATAGTTTACATATTTATAGTACCTAGGTGGTTTAGATGACATTTTACTTGACTGATGTTCGGATCTCTTTATTCTTGTTTTATTAATTTTAACAATGTAATTTATTGTACATAATTATTCCATTAACTTTTTGACAATTTTATATTTTTATTGACGTTGATGTAATTTGTAATTTTAATTAATTTAAAGGAATTTAATTGAAGCTGTTATTTTAAAATTATGTATTACTTATCTTGTTGTTTTAAATTATTGTAATTAAGTAACTTATAATTAGTGTAATTGGTCTAACCGTTCTAATTATCAATAAATAAATAAATAAATAAATAAATGTTGCATTTGTCTTAAAAAATTCGGCTCGCTTCGCTTGCATTTAACTTCACGAGTAAAGTATATATCGCGAGTAAAGTGAGTAGTCTAACCACAAAATAGGAACCGATAAGCAGCGAGTATTTTCTTTGATCATCGCAAACAAAATCAAGTGTCACAATGTTGCATTTGTCTTAAAAAATTCGGTTCGCTTCGCTCGCATTTAACTTCATGGGTAAGGTCTATTGCGAGTAAAGTGAGTAAAGTCTAAGTACAAAATAAGAACCGATAAGCAGCGAATTTTTTCTTTGATCATCGCAAATAAAATCAAGTGTCACAATATTGCATTTGTCTTAAAAAATTCGGCTCGCTTCGCTCGCCTAAAACTTCATGACTCAAATATTTTGCGAGAAAAGTTAAAAAAGTCTAAGTAAAGTATAAGAACCTTTAAGCAACAAGTTTTTTCTTTGATCACCGCAAACAAAATCAAGTGTCACATGTTGCATTTGTCTTGAAAAATTCGGCTCGCTTCGCTCGCATTTAACTTCATGAGTAAGGTATATATTGCGAGTAAAGTGAGTAGTCTAACCACAGAATAAGAACCGATAAGCAGCGAGTTTTTTCTTTAATCACCGCAAAAAAAAGTGTAACATATTGCATTTGACTTGCAAAAATTCGGCTCGCTTCGCTCGCTTGGTTTGGAGCTCTATTCGCTTGCATTATAACTTCAGGAGCATTGCGAGCAAAGTGAGTTATGTCAGACCATAGAATAGGAACCAACAAGCTGCGAGTCTTTGAGCACCGCAAAATTATGCTAAGTTTCAAGTTCGTTAGTAGGTAGTTAAGTACCTACTAGGATTTTACTACACAAGTATAGGAATTTCGAAAAATCATCAAATAACTAATTCAAGAATGTGCGGCCCGCAGTGGTACCCCACATTGTCCTATGCGGCCCTTGGCCAGAAAAGTGTGACGACCACTGGTCCAGACGCTTGGCGAGTCTACCTCGAGCACGAGAGTCTACGAGCAAACCAATGAAAATTAGCTTTCGTATTCACATGGCCAGCTAGGCGAACGATGGCAAGGCAAGGCAAATGATGCTGTCCACACGTTTGCATTGGCGTTCACTCGAGCCTGCGCCTGCGTGTAGTAGCGGCTAGAAGTAAAATAATTTGGCGTTCCGCCGCGGAAGATCGGCGAAATATTATATTCTGAATTTCTGATACATCGATGCGGCGGCTAGTTCGTAACGAATGGTGTTCGTGTTCCGTCTCGGGAGATCGGCGGTGGACCATCCGCTCAGTGTAGCGTAGGCCTAAGGGGATGCAGGGACGGCCCTTGGTTACAGCGAATAAAGCGCTCGCTGTAGGTGCCAGGCGGAAGTTAAAAATTAACCGCTCTACTTAAAAACTCCTCTCAACTTCTGTCAAAATTGAAACACCGTTTAAAATAATGCCATCCTTTTTTGTTAAGGTGGAATCACACGGTTCATTTTTCGTTCATTTCTGTTTTTCATTCGGCATCTTTCACTAGGAATGAAGCGTCTGAACGTAAAATGAAAGAAAAATGAGAAGTGAATTCATTAATGAAACAATCCAACAATGTCGGATCGGTTCATTCGCATCTTTCACTCGCACTACGTAAGTCCGAATGAAAGAAAAATGAACCGTCTGAACACGAAAATGAACGTTCACTCGAGTCGGCCATCCAAGACGCACGACTTCATTCTATGAACACTAGTGTTCTGTCAGAGGTAGCGTCAGAAGAATCATAGGCGTTTATATCAGCTGATATCTGTCTCATTTAAATCAACTCGCCATGCACCTACTAAAAGCTTGTTACAAGAGATCAAAAAACTTATTTTAGGCAGTGGCCATGAATTGAATGACCTTATAACGGTGCAGAGACGCATCGTGAATGCGCATTGCAATGTAGGCCATTGCGGGTTGCAGGTGGGATATCTGCCAAATTCTACTAAACTTTCTTACAATTTATACAAATAAAGTAAAAGAGCGCTTTGCAAAAAAGAGTACTTTGTGGTGGCAACACTTTTTAACAGTTCGAAAAAAGAAAATATTCATGTGAAAAAAGGTTGGATAATGTAATGGAAAAAGTGAAAATGGCGCGGTAGTCATTCTCTTCGAAAAATGTATTTCTAAGTATGGCGAATTAATACGAAGTCTAAACGGTGAAGGAAAACATCTTGAGGAAACCCCCTTTAGCCCCACACGTATTGAGCATATCTTTCCTGTGGATATGGCCGGTTAAGCTGAGAGGATGGTGTAGGTGCTTGCTACAAGCCTACTTCATCTCAACAATGTCCCAGGAACTACAGATAGGTGTAGGCAAAGATTGCCTCCTAACACTGTAGAAATCATCTAGTAAAGATGTAAAGGCCTAAATCAGTGGTCGTCACACTTTTCTGGCCAAGGGCCGCATAGGACAATGTGGGGTACCACTGCGGGCCGCACATTCTTGAATTAGTTATTTGATGATTTTTCGAAATTCCTATACTTGTGTAGTAAAATCCTAGTAGGTACTTAACTACCTACTAACGAACTTGAAACTTAGCATAATTTTGCGGTGCTCAAAGACTCGCAGCTTGTTGGTTCCTATTCTATGGTCTGACATAACTCACTTTGCTCGCAATGCTCCTGAAGTTATAATGCAAGCGAATAGAGCTCCAAACCAAGCGAGCGAAGCGAGCCGAATTTTTGCAAGTCAAATGCAATATGTTACACTTTTTTTTGCGGTGATTAAAGAAAAAACTCGCTGCTTATCGGTTCTTATTCTGTGGTTAGACTACTCACTTTACTTGCAATATATTCCTTACTCATGAAGTTAAATGCGAGCGAAGCGAGCCGAATTTTTCAAGACAAATGCAACATGTGACACTTGATTTTGTTTGCGGTGATCAAAGAAAAAACTTGTTGCTTAAAGGTTCTTATACTTTACTTAGACTTTTTTAACTTTTCTCGCAAAATATTTGAGTCATGAAGTTTTAGGCGAGCGAAGCGAGCCGAATTTTTTAAGACAAATGCAATATTGTGACACTTGATTTTATTTGCGATGATCAAAGAAAAAATTCGCTGCTTATCGGTTCTTATTTTGTACTTAGACTTTACTCACTTTACTCGCAATAGACCTTACCCATGAAGTTAAATGCGAGCGAAGCGAACCGAATTTTTTAAGACAAATGCAACATTGTGACACTTGATTTTGTTTGCGATGATCAAAGAAAATACTCGCTGCTTATCGGTTCCTATTTTGTGGTTAGACTACTCACTTTACTCGCGATATATACTTTACTCGTGAAGTTAAATGCAAGCGAAGCGAGCCGAATTTTTTAAGACAAATGCAACATATGACACTTGATTTTGTTTGCGGTGATCAAAGAAATAACTCACTGCTTATTGGTTCTTATTCTGTGGTTAGGCTACTCACTTTACTTGCAATATATTCCTTACTCATGAAGTTAAATGCGAGCGTAGTGAGCCGAATTTTTTAAGACAAATGCAACATGTGACACTTGATTTTGTTTGCGGTTATCAAAGAAAAAACTCGCTGCTTATAGGTTCTTATACTTTACTAACTTTTTTCGCAAAATACCTCACTCATGAAGTTTTAGGCGAGCGAAGTGAGCCGAATTTTTTAAGACAAATGCAATATTGTGACACTTGATTTTGTTTGCGATGATCAAAGAACAAACTCGCTGCTTATCGGTCTTTATTTTGTGGTTAGACTTTACTCCCTTTATTTGCAATATATACCTTACTCATGAAGTTAAATGCGAGCGAAGCGAGCCGAATTTTTTAAGACAAATGCAACATGTGACACTTGATTTTGTTTGCGATGTTCAAAGAAGAAACTCGCTGCTTATCGGTTCTTATTCTGTAGTTAGACTTAACTCACTTTATTCGCAATATACCGTAGTTATGAAGATAAATGCGAGCGAAGCGAGCTAAATTTTTTTAAACAACTACAACATTGTGACACTTGATTTTGTTTGCGGTGCACATAGAAAGGCTCGTTGCTTGTCGGTTCTTATTTTGTGGTCAGTCATAAATCACTTTGCTCTCATTATACCTACTCAACTCTGAAACTAAAATGCGAGCAAAGTGAGCTCTAAACCAAGCAAACAAGCAAGCATTATCATCATTTCCTTGCCCTTTTCCCACTAGGTTGGGTCGGCACAACATGTTCTCCTCTAACGTGGTAGAATCATTATCTACTGAAATTCTTGGTCGCGGGCCAATATCGTCCCGCGGGCCGCACAAATATCGCCCGCGGGCCGCATGCGGCCCGCGGGCCGCAATTTGACGACCACTGGCCTAAATCATTCTCTCAAAGGATCCTTTGGAAGATATCAAAGTCTATTAAAACAGGTCTGTTCGAATAAGTATATTATTTTGTACGTACATTTCACAATACGGATCGAAAATTAATTGACCCTGTAGCGACATCTCCCTGTCGCTAGATGAACTACATAGACATGCTACGCACTACGAGCTTCAGCGAAGATGGCGACACACATCATGTCTAGATCGCGCAAGCGGTAATTTCAGCAGCGATCGACATATATCCGACCAGCCAACAACTGTCGGTCGAAAGACGGGCACTGGGCCAGATGGGCCGGCCCGTTGCAGAGGAACCACCTACTCTGCCTTTGGGGAACGATTCCACCATGTTCCCCAAAAACCCATTCAACCATCACGGCTCAAATGTTCCGATATTACAGTCAATTGTGGACAGATTTAATTAAATTTTATTAATAAAACTACAAATACGATTGATTTATTTATTTTATACCTACTTACTAATAGGTCGGTGTATAAAACTTACAACTACAAAAATAATACTATCATTATGGCAAACTTTACAACTATTATAAGCATTTTTTCCACTATCTTCGTAAATTCCAAACAAACTATCTAGCAGTTAAAGTGAGAAATAACCTAGAAAACAAATGAAAAGAAAAAAATGCCATTTTAAGTACCTACAAAGATTTCAATTCAATTGGCTTACATTTCTTTAAGTTTTTCGGAACAAAAGTGTAACAGGAACCTAGATAAATACCTACTCTCTTAATCTAACAACATAAACTGCGGAGCTAAAAAGGTCGCTATTGCAGAGTCGCGGTGAAGGAATTGAACTGTTGCCATCTCTTTTCATTGACTGAGAGTAAAAAGAGATGGCAATAGTTCGGTTCCTTTAATGCTATTCTGCAATAGCGATCTTTTTAGCTCCGCTGATAAAAATATGCTTAAATTTTAAATGATTTCAGTATTACGTTTTTATGGAAATTCGCCTGTCGCAGACCCCTTAAGTAATCCAGTTTGGTTGAATCCAGCCTTAGGTGGATTATTGTAATATTTGTCCCAAATATAAAAGCTTGTAATATCTTGTCGTGGCTAAGTCGTAATTTATTGATCTATAGATGTTGATATCGATCCACTGATGTCGATGTCGATGTTCAGACTATATTCTGTTGGATAGGCAGCGTCTGCGTGTAGAATTGGATCTCGTAAGATTCTTGCTTCATTGGAGGCGGGGCTCTGGTCGTCTGCTAACAAACAAACACGTTAGTTATTACTGAATACCTACTACGCCCTAGCTGCGTTACCTCCGTAGTGATGGTATAATATGGTGATGATGATGATGAAAAGTAGCCTATAACCACAGAATAATAGTACTACGTACAGAAGGCTTACTTCGCGAAAAAAATTTATAAGTAGCTGCTCTTGCTGCGACGCAACAAAGTGCAATTCAGCTCGCATAAGCGCTTAGTGCTTAGCGAGATTTTCACCTAAATATTTCCGCTCTTTCTTTCGCATAACTCTGTCACTGTCTGGCGTTGAGTAACGCGGAAGGGTTGTCGAGTTGTCGCGTGATAGGTATTACGCGCGACGCGGCTAGCGCGCGAGTCGAGCGGCAAGTGGCAACCCTACCTGCCAAGACCCGGCCGGGCGGGCCCACCAATGTACTTGTAGCTTTGTACCTAAAGTGCGGAGTGCGCCTTCTGTACATATTCTGTGTTATAACTTGTTAAACTTTCGCGATTTGTTAACATAATGATAATTATTATTACGGGATTTTATCGCGTACCTTTTATTTATTTTGTTTCGATATTATATATTATTATTTTTGCGATAAAATCCCGTAATAATAATTACATTCTGTGTTATTATATAAATAAATGGATATAGTTTACCTTAGTTCTCTTATTGGAGTGCATCATTTTCATGTGTTTGTATATGGATGTCTGCCAAGTGAAGGAGGCGGCGCATAGAGAGCATTTGAAGCTCTTAGCCGACGAACGCTGCGTGTGCATCGCCCACACGTGGGCTTTGAGACGCTTCACTGACTGGGAAGAGAATACAATAATAAATATTGGGACATTTCACACAGCGCCATCTAGCCCTAAACTAAGCAAAGCTTGTACTATGGGAACCAGACTGATAGAATACTTATAATTTGTTTTTTTGTAAAATAGAATATAACTTTATTGTGAGAGCCGTGTTGGCCGAGCGGGTTAGTGCCTCGACTTTCGATCCGAAGGTCGTGGGTTCGAATCCTGGCCGTGCATCAATGGATTTTTCGTTTCGAAAAAAATATGTGCATTAACACAAGCTCTAAACAGTGAAGGAAACCCTTGGCTTAGTCAGCCCCACACGTATTGAGCATGTCTTTCCTGTGGATATGGCCGGTTAAGCTGAGAGGATGGTGTAGGTGCTACAAGCCTACTCCATCTCAACATTGTCCCAGGCACTACAGTGTCCCGTTAAGTGTAGGCAAAGATTGCCTCTTGACACTATATAAATCATCTAGTAAAGATGTAAAGGCCTATGTTTTTAAGTGTGATTTACCTTATAAGATTTGCCGCACACTTCACAGAGATGCTCTCCATCCGGCTCCATTCTGCGGCCGCCGTGTATATTATTCACGTGTGCTACCATTATCTTAGCTGTCTTGAACGCCTGTTAAACATAAATAATCTATAAGGGTTTTACTTACAAAAGCCTCTCAACTTTGTACACTGGTTAAACAACTCTTGTCTCTATTTGTCACTATCTAACAAATAGAGACAAGAAGTTGTTTAACCAGTGTCATTGAATAGATAATAACATTACTTTTTTTATTTATTTATTTATTTATTTAATTAACACGGTATTAACCAATTACATTAATAAAAATACATGCTTAAAATTATTGAATAATTATGAATTAATTAGTTAGTTATTTCATTAGTTAAAATATTATGCTTACAGAATTAAAATTAAAAATAAAATAGGTTGTCAATTTGATTATAAAGATTCGGTCAGTTAACAATAAAAAATTCAATAATAATAATCTTGAAAATTAAATCATATTTCATTCCGCTCCCAGAATCTTAGGCACTCGCGCAAAATTTCAAACCACCTATCCTCAAATAGGTCAAATTTAAAAATTACGTATAGAATGGCCACTGTCCTCCCCCCCCTCCCCCCCCTCCCCCCACCAATCATGGCTTCCTCACCGCGCGAGCTAATTTGAGTGTCCAGGGTGTGCTAGTGTTCAAAGTTGAGAGGCTTTTGTAAGTAAGACCCTAAATGCCTAAGCACAGTATGCGGAAAATACGCGACTCCTTGCGACATTAGTGTCGTAAGAATTGTCGACTAGGGGGCGTCCATTAATTACTTGAGGCTTTAAAGGGGGGGGGGGGGGGGGGGGGGGGGGGTCGATCCGAATCTCCCGACTTACCAAGGGGGGCAGAGGGGTCGAAAAATCGCCAAAATCACCTCACGTAATTAATGGCGGCCCCCCTAGCTGTCAAATCTAGAATGGGTCCGGGTATAGGAAATAAATGATTTAATAGTAGATTGTATTATATGGGGGGAAAATAATATTTTTACGGCGAGGGCGCTTTTTTGAATCCAGAGCGAAGTGAAGGATTCTAGAGTAGAATCCCGAGCGTAGCGAGGGATTCTTTAGTAGAATCCTGAACGAAGCGAGGGATTTAAAGTACGTCGCCCGAGCCAAAAATATATTTTGCGCCCGAGTGATACACTCTACTTTTCATTACAATCTATGAGAAAATAAAAGGGAGGAGAAAGGAATGTGTTAAATCAACGAAGTTCCACTTGAGAAGAGTAATCGGGGATTAATTTTTTTTTATTCAGACGGTGGCCGCGCGCCGTCTGAATGGTGGGCGGTATGTTTATCCGATACTAGCAGCGCCCTCGCGGCGTTGCCCCCGTAGTGATGGTTTATGGTGATGATGATGATGATGATGAAAAGTAGCCTATAACCTTCCTCAAGAGTTTAGCTATCAAATACAGAAATAATTTTTCTAATCCGACTGGTAGTTCCTGAGATTTCATTTCATTTCATTTATTTATTTATTTCTCTCACAAACAATATAAATATAAATAAATAGCTAAATAAATATACAGAATAATGAATATTAAAAACGTTGTAGGTAGCTATTATAAAAACCTGTTTTGTGAGATTAGCGCGTTCAAACAAAAAATCTCTTCCGCTAGAATTGTTCAATAGTTCCACGAAAACAAACTAGATGGCGCCAGTAGACCATCGTTCTAGATCGCGCTGACGAAAACGCACAGGATTTTATCAGGTTGGAATTACAATTATGTATGGATAGAAAACTGCAGAGTAATAAATCTCTAAATGTGATTACAACTGTGGTGTTTTTGGAAGAGTCCTCCCTCTAGGGATGTTCGATATTTCGGATTGTATCGATATTTCGTATCGCAATATATCGTAACGCATTGTATCGATACGCGTATCGATACAGGGCATTTGATACGATATATCGTATCGATACAGTATCGAATCAAGACAAAGTATGCAGGTACTTTAATAATTAAGAAAATATATTTTATTTTAACCCGTGACGCGCAGGCTCGCAACAGCCCCCTATCGACCAAAATGTCCAAGCAAATTTGATTGCTAGTTTTGATTAGGATAGGTCATCAGAAAAATGGACTATACGGGATATCGGTATAATTATAAATTATACATCAGACACCGTTGTTTTCGTTATGAAATTTCCTAACTGGTAATGCCCTTCAAATGATTTCAGAAAACTTACTTGATACAGAAATTACTCGATTTGTTTCCAACTTCACGATTTCGAGTCAAAATCTTGACACATTTTGCCACTTTACACTGATTCACAATAGGTATTCACCGAAACTAACACCGTAACTTTGTAGCATACTTAGCTATGCATAATTCAATAACTTTATTTCACTTTGAAACACAATAAATACACTACAAATCAGATTACAAACCAAAACAAAACCCGGCGCCATTTTTGCAAACAAAACACTGACGAAGTGACCGCGAGCCGGAGCGTTGCTATTGGCAACGGGCGCACGTAAGTACAGTTAGCCAACAAAAAATGACCTTGAATTTATTTGGTGATTGAATTGAATGTATTTGTAATTTATTATGGTACCTACATACTACAAATTGTTAGTGCTTATTTACGTTTTACTAATTAGTATCTAAAATACATTATCTACATTTAGAATAAGTAAAATTACGTAGGTAGGGTACTTACCTAACTACATACCTACCTACGGCAAATCCTATTACAAAATAATGGCAAAGTCGGCAGTACCTAAAAACACAGTGGTGGATAAAAAAAACTATATAAACTATATAGTCGTGAGCCTGTGTACGTTTTACATGATGAGTAAAACAAAACCTAATAAAAAAACCGCACCTGAGGCATACAGTCGTGAGCCTGTTTACTTTTTACATGATGAGTAAAAACCTAATAAAAAGTCCCGTGCCGTGAGTAAACAGTAGTGAGCCTGTTTACGTTTCACTTGTATTTTTGCCGTGCGTGCCGACAGTACCTTTCTCTTCGCGGAAGCGTTTCGCGGTTGAAATTTCTCCAATTATACGGAAAATGATTACTAACTGCTTTTGCCTAAAGTAAAAACTTATTTGTTGGTGTCAAAATATTCCTAGATAAATAATCTACAAATCTAAGTATGATTATAACCATTTATAAAAAATAAAACCTTATTTGAAAAGAAATTATTACACGACATGACGAAATTTGACGCGGCAAAATACGAACTCTCTAAAGTTAGACACTTTTTTCATCAAGTATTTTACCACTTATTGTAATTCAATAACTTTACACGTAATCTCCACATTTTTTCCAATAAATACATATGAAAATCTTATTACAACGTTCACCTCATTTTTCTAGAATTCATTTTCACAAAATCACAGCACTTCTCACGCGCGCATGCAAAAACCAAAAATGGCGGATTTTTTCTTGGCGCTTAGTAAAATTCTTTTTGTAATGTTGCTTCCGGTCCTACAGCCAATAAGTGGCCTGCATTCTATTTGGAATGAACCCAATTAACCATAGTGAATGAACAAAGACAGCCAATGGCCGACGTTTGTTTACAATTTGCATCCCAATCAGACCCTCCCTAGTTTGTACACCATGTGTACGGCCGACACGAGAGCGCCATTTTTTTTTCGTACACACGTATGTACATCTGACATTTCAGAGGTTAATAATGTGCACTATTACGAAAATATGCGTAGTTATAACTGTCAAAAAAGGTGTTTTGTGATATCAAACTAATATTAAAAAATTCGATAGTTTGGACGTATGTCTGTTCCTCTAAAACTCGACAGCCACTGAACCGATTTGCCTGAAATTTAAACATAGATAAATAATGACCGGAAATAGGACTTAAGCCACCTTTTAACCGGGTAACTTGCAAGTCAAAACAATTCGTTATCAAAATAATTTGATACGATACTTTCGATCCGATACACCTTGCATGTGTTGTATCGATACGCCGTATCGTATGCCATTGTATCGATACAAATATCGGGTGTATCGTATGCCATTGTATCGATACACGAAAATATCGTATCGTATCGAACATCCCTACCTCCCTCATTCATCTTGGTAGATTTGAGATGAATGTGGAAAGTAGTTGTACCTCAAAAGTGCGCGGCAAAGATAATTCATAGATAATTCCGGCGCACTTAAAGGGGATTAAAAACTCATTACTGCCCGCTAAACTTATAAAGAGGATTAAAAACTCATTACTGCCCGCTAAAAGTTCCTTGAAGAGGAATCATCTACTTTGGGCGCACTTAAAGGCGAACAAAGTCGTCCTTTTCGAATAGATGGAATGAAAAACATATTTTTAATACAGTTGCTCAAAAAGTGGCGTATTGCAGGGACGTATAGCGTTCGGGATGTGGGCTATTACACACTCGTGCTTTTTTTTTACCTTTCCCGCACTCGTGCGTTCTCTTTCCCAACTGTCAAAATAATATCTATTAAAAAGAAAACAAACCATGAAGTTTTTACTAAAAAAAAATCATAGAAGTTTTTATGATTCATCCAAATACGTATATTTCTAAAAAGAAGCTACTAATTTGTTTCTATATCAGATTTAATGATTTGATTGAATGAGTTAGGTTAGGTTTCATTTCGTTTCATCTTATTAAATTTCATTTTCTTTTCATATCAATAAAAAAATTCTACTGAAGACTTGGCTGTATGGGCATAGTTCCCTTTGCCTACCAGAATCGGTGAAAAAAAAAATCTCTTATATTCTACGGTTGGCGCCATTTTCTAGATTAAATTGCTTAATTTTTTCGCAACTGTATTAAAAATAGTCGTTCAGTACACGTTCGGAACCGTCATTGCAACTTGTTCCGACTGTCGGCTGCGCCTCGGCTCGGGTAGACATTTGTCGGAACTCTTTGCAATGACAGCCTTTCCGAACTTGTACTGAAATATACTATACAGTACGCACAATAGATCTAGCCATTCGTGGAGTTAGCCGTTTCGCTGCGCAGTAGAACATTTTGTATGAAAAAGCTGCACTGCGCATAGAAACGGCTAACTTCACGAATGCCTAGATCCATTGACAACTGTACCTTATAACAATAGCTGCACTGGTACTTTACTCGCTTCAGATGGTCCCAATCTATGTGGTCCACCATACACCATTTTGTTGGGAATTTCTTGCCGCAGTAGCTGCATTCGTGACTGAAAAAAAAAATGGTTGTAAAGTCGGTCTATGGACGATAATTTTACGTGATAAAGTCAAGAAAACATTGATGAACGATCGTACCTCTCTATCGCTTGTTCCGCGCTCTCGCTTGCACGCTCGGCTCAGGCGGAACGTGACACTTTTTCGTGCGTGCAGCCGGCGTTTATCGATTTATAAGACGTTATCATATAGACCAATCTCATCTCTTACCTATTATCACATTATCAGACTATTCACACTAATTCGCACTATCACACTAATTTTATAAATGCGAAAGTTTGGATGTATGTTTGTTCCTCTATAACTCGACAACCACTGAACCGATTTGTCTGAAATGTAAAATACAGATAGATAATGAACGGGAATAGGACATAGGCTACTTTTTATCCGGATACCACGCGAGCGAAGCCGCGGGCGGAAGCTAGTTTATAATATTAGTGTGATGTGATGTAAAAGTTTAGATGTTTGGATGTTTGTTACTTTTTCACGCAAAAACTAGAAACGGATTTGGCTGAAACTTGCAATATACATAGTTTATGATCTGGAATAACACAGGCTACTTTTTATCTGGGTAGGTACAACGCGAGCGAAGTCGCAGGCGGAAGCTAGTGTACCAATATATAAAGCGGAAGAGTTTGAACGCGCTTATCTCAGGAACTACCAGTCGGATTTGAAAAATTATTTCTGCATTTGATAGCTTAATTCTTGAGGAAGGTTATAGGCTGTTTTTCATCATCATCATCAGCAATATACCATTTATTTTAAGGTACTTACACATAGGTAGACTCGCTCGCATGCCGTTTGCTGAGCCGCATATGATTGTTGTAACAATCTCGAGATGCGAACGTCTTGTTGCATTCACGACACTGCAATAAATAAAAATTAATGTAGAATTAAAAAAATATTTAAGAACCACGTTTTTATGCATTGTCGAGTTGCTAGCTACCCTGAAAGTCGGCTGGATTTCACCAAACTGGATTAAGTTTTATCTGGAGATTAAACCACAGATTAAACTGCTGTCCCCCTTACTTATGAAAGATGTTTAAAGTTGAACACTGGTTGAACAACGTCCTGTCTCTGTTTGTCACTATCCTACAAATAAAGGCAAATAAAGACAGGACGTTGTTTAACCAGTGTTTCACTTTAAACATCTTTCATAAGTAAGGCCCAGTGTGTTTGAATATTTTGACATTGTAAAGTTGACACCTTATAACCAGGATAATTTGTATGCACATAATAATGTTCGGTTGCGCTTTCTAAACAATAGGCAATATGCATCAATTTTTTTTATGGTTTTAAACGATAGGTTATATCGTTAAATAACCGTAACAAAAATTCCAGTGCCGAAAAACTAAAATTTTGTAACAAAAACAATTTTTAAAATTTACCAACATATTCACGCACCTGAAACACGTATTGTTGTCACAGATTACTGTTGTAGTAACAATTTGTGAACTGTGACTTCACGCGTCAAAGTTCACAAATTGATACTAAGTACAACAGTAATCTGTGACAACAATAAGTTCGAGTTTAGGAATTGTGAAAATTAAAAAAAAAACTTATCTATGGATCGTCATATCTGACTCGTCCTTGACTTTTCTTTTGAACTCGTGACGTCACATCCTTTCACATCCTTTTCAAGTATTTTGAAATTCCTACTATTTTTTGCAATTTTTAAAATTTATTTTCTAATCGAAAATGGTTTAATATTAAAAAATAATTACACACACGTACCTCTAAAGCAACAATGTTCATAATAAAATACATTTAACCCGCTTTTGAATCAGACGCATGTTCCCTATTGTATTTCGAATTATGGCTAGTTACTCTGGAGTAAGTTAACTTTTAGTCGAATCCAGCCTTTAATGTAGTAATTATTTTTCTGGCTTCTGTACCTATTTATTCTGTGCTAATGCCCGAATACTGAAACGCTACTTAAATCTATAGGTACTAATATAATAAAGCGGAAGAATTTGTTTGTTTGTTTGAACGCGCTAATCTCAGGAACTACCAGTCGAATTTGAAAAATTCTTTCTGCAGTTGATAGTTAAACTCTTGAGGAAGGTTATAGGCTACTTTCCATCATCATCATCACCATATACCATCACTACCGGGGCAACGCCTCAAGGGCGCTGCTAGTAATTGATGTGTCTCAAATATGTAAATAGATTATCTGAGACTTTCTTACTCTTCAGAATCGTATACAAGAATGACAGTTAATGATAAGCACCACTTAAACTAAGTACAACTTAAACTAAGTAGCGTTTTAGGTGTAAATGATCTGCAGCTTCACTTTCAGTCGTATTACACACACACTTTATTTCACGAGGGGTTGTAAAAATAAAAATATCGAATTCATTACTTCAAAGTTTATTCAAATCGAGTTTTTAGTGAATTAAACCAGAATAAATAAATACAATACAAACTTTAGAACACCCTTGCCCTATAGGTAGTTTTGAAACCACCCTGTAGAACCTCTAGATATCACACTATCACACTTCACACTAATCACAACACACTAATATTATAAATGCGAAAGTTTGGATGTTTGGATATATGTTTGTTCCTCTATAACTCGACTACCACTAAACCGATTTTCCTGAAATTTTAAATATAGATAGATAATGACCGGAAATAGGACATAGGCTATATTCCGAAAAAATGCACTGTTCTCGTGGGATAAAAAAAGTAGTAGTAAACACGGGCGAAGCCGCTGGCGTCAGCTAGTAATCTATAGTACTTTTGAGGAACATGGTGTAATCGTTCCCCAAAGGCAGAGTAGGTGGTTCCTCTGCAACGGGCCGGCCCGTCTGGCCCAGTGCCCGTGGTCTTTCGACCGACAGTTGTTGTTGTTTGGTCGGCTATATGTCTATCGCCACTGAAAACTTCGCTTGCGAGTTCTAGACATTCTGATGTTGTGTGGCGCCATCTTCGCTGAAGCTCGTAGTGCGTAGCATGTCTATGTAGTTCATCTAGCGACAGGTAGATGTCGCTTCATATTGATTAATGGTTAAGTGAGTCAGGCAAAGTTAGAGGATCACTAATTTCAGTACTTTTTGCATCCAATTGATCACTTTGGCTTGGTTGCTCAGTCGAACTAATTATTATATTAGCTAGCCTCGCCAATCTTTTCTTGTGGTTATATCTATTAGAGCTTTCTCTATTCTTCTTTCTTTTTAATTTGCGCTGTTTTGGGTCCAGGTCCTTAATAGGTACCACTTTGCCTCGTGCCTTCTTATTCTGGTAACTTTCTCGTGATTTTATAAGCCAACGAGCATATAGGTCGGGATCTGCTCTTATTTTGGCTAGTCTGCGTATCTCAGCCAATCTCTTTCTCTCTCTCTTCTCGTCAACCGACAATTTTTTCGAAGGCATTGCCTGAAACAATCCAAACTAATTTTAAGTACATCTCTACAACTTAAATAGTTTGATTACTTTTATTTTTAGGAGAGTTTTAAACAGGTCCACGACTGTATCCAACCACGGTAGACAAATCTTCAATGCTTAGCTATCGGAAATGTTACTAATATGATTCTGCACAGATGCAGGAAAAATGTACCAGAGCAATCAATTATTTAAATCCAAAGCCAGAGTAATCAATTGTTTACCTCGTTATATCAGCAACGCGGCAATGACACACCCATCGCACTCGGTAGGCAACACAGAACACTAATAGAGCACAGCTGATGACACGGCAAAAACTGATTGGCTAAAGTGTTCAGATAGGGATATGAACAGAGATTCATGTCGTTCCAGAGCGATCAACAAAACGCGCGAACTCAACTTGTTTTTCAAATTGGAGCGAAACTATTCATTTATTGTTAAAATCTGATTCCACTAAAAAAACTTTTTGGTTTGTAAGATAAATCAAGAAAACGTCGTAATGTTTAGACACAAAAAGTTACAAACTATTTTCTCTATCAAAGTGGAGTCAGGACAGCCCAGAGCAATCAATTTTTCGAGGTTTCTTTTAATATATTCGCAATAACGTAAGATAGTAAGTAGCAGGCCAAACCATCCAACAAAAAAGCTCCTATTAAAAATAAAATAAAAATTATTTAAAAACTTCTTTACTCAGACTCAGAAAATTTTTGGTTTTGAAGATTGACACTTCTTCCAACGGATCTTGGCATTCGTGAAGTTAGCCATTTCGATGCGCAGTGCAACGTTTTCATACAAAATTTTCTACTGCGCAGCGAAAAGCCTAACTTCACGAATGCCTAGATCCATTGTGACAACTGTAATAGAATGTTCATTCAATTATTCAATGGATAATATATCATTTGGAAATAGATCATTGGTACAATAAATAATTGTATACTATTTAGGCTGGATTCGACCAAAAGTCATCTTACTCCAGAGTAACTAACCGACATAATTCGAAATACAATTGTATAGAAAGCGTAACCGAATATTATGTCCATTCAAATTATCCTGGTTATAAGGTGTCAACTTTACAATGTCAAAATATTCAAACAAACAGTAGTTTACTCTCGAGTAAAAACTTAATCCAGTTTGGTCGAATCCAGCCTTAATAGTAAAGCGGAAAATATGATAAAAAAATAAAAAAAGTGATAAAATCACTGATTATAATGTTTAGAAATTTTAACATATGCAAAATGTGAGCATGTACCAGTTGTATTTGGACATACCTCTGACTAACCCCTTTAGACATTTTCAAAGGATCATAAAATGTCTAAAAAGATTTGAGAAACTGTCTACCGTACCTTGGGAATACAGTCGTGATAATTTTTTTTTTTTTTTTTTTTTCATTTTTATTACAAATTTTGGCCTCTAATCTTCAAAACACAACAAATTTAATACGTATTGATTATTGGCGATTCCTCAATTCATATTGACCGACTTCAAAAAGAATTAAGGTTCTCAATTCATCGTAATCTTTTTTTTACGATTGGATTAAATTAAAATCAACTAAAAACCGTTTGATGTATGATTTTGAATGTATCGCGTAAAATCAAAACACGCCCTATAGTCGTATTGCTCATTATACGGACTAAAAGTAAAGGAAAAAATGTCATTTTTCCTTCAATTTTGACATAAAACGTATCAAAACTAATCAAAATTGAAGGAAAAATGACATTTTTTCCTTCAATTTTAGTCCGTATGATGAGCAATACGACTATAGATACAAACCTGTCAAATAAGTAAGTTAGTATTGAGATAGCGACTATCTTTGGTGACGGAGTTTTAAAGCTGCCTGAAGGCCTCCGTCATGGATTAACGACTTTTTTTTTTTTTTTTTTTGTGGCTTCGCACTCTTTGTGCATTTGCCATTTTAGTTGCTTAACGACTTAAAAGCCGGGACCGACAATAGGCATGATGACAGTAATCAAGTATCGCCAAAATATTTATTTGATCTAATGAAATAGGATTCAAAGATTTTGAAAAATGTATTTATTGTCTTATTAATGTTGAGATTACTAATTTATTTGCTAAAATAAATCTACAAAATACAACAATCCGCCATGATAGCCAAAACGCTCGCCGGTGTCATGGCGTCTGTCATTGCGTCTCGTCTCGGTAAACATCCTTTTGTTTCTATAGTAACTATGTAGGCATCACTGGTTGATATACCGATCCGTGACGTAAAAACAGACGCCATGACACCGGCGAGCGTTTTGGCGTGAATTTGAAAATTTAAATTTAAATGTACGTTTATTGCACAAAAACCTTAATTTTCTACAGAAATATGATATATTTTAGACATAATAGATACTTCTGAATATCATAGAAGAGATTTTGAAATTTAGTCATCATGCCTATTTAATGTGATTTTTGGTGATATTTTTCGACCGGTCGCATACTGGTTGATTTTGATGCGTTTTAGTAGCGTATTATGTGCGTTTGCGTACCTGGTGCGTGGCGCCGGCGTCGCGGTCGCGGTGCGCGCGCGTGTGGCGCGACAGGTTGCGTTTCCAAAGGAACAGCTTGCCGCAGATAGGACAAGGGTACGAATGCCCTTCGTGTATCACTCTGAAATAAATTCATATCTGTTTTTAATGGGCCTGCGACAGGCGAATTTCCATAAAAAAGCAATACCGAAATAATTTAAAATTTAAGCATATTTTTATCAGTTTATGTTCTTAGATTAAGAGAGTAGGTATTTATCTAGGTTCCTGTTACACTTTTGTTCCGAAAAACTTACCCAAAAAGAAATGTAAGCGAATTGAATTGAAATATTTTTGTAGGTAGGTAGGTACACCAAAAATTGCATTTTTTTCTTTTAATTTGTTCTTCTATAGTAAGTTTTTTGGAACAAAAGTGTAACAGGAACCTAGATAAATACTGCCTTTATCCAAATAATAACATAAAGTGATAAAATATGCTCAAATTTTAAATTATTTTGGTATTACGTTCCTAGAGACGTATGTACGTTCTCCGATCCCTTAAGAGTATTCTTGTACATACCTACTTATACTTACACATGAGCTCTGTAACTCTTCTTTGAGACGAAGACTTTATCGCACCCTTTACATGGAATGTACAATTTCTCTTTTGGCTTGTCGTCTTTCTTCAGCGGTAATAATCTGGAAATATCAATTGTAATAAATTGATATTAATCATTATTATTTATGTAATAATTTTCGGCTTTGTTGCCATGACAGAGGCCTTTAGACGGCCTAAAAACACCGTCACCAGAGTTGGCCACTTGCTCATACGAATTTACTTTCTTTTCATTGTAATAAAACGTTGTCCAAACGTTATTTGATTTCCAAACAAAACAGATTTATTTATAAAACAAAAACTTCAATTGATTGTTTTAGAGTTAACAAGCGACCCGCCCCGGCTTCGCACGGGTCACATCACACATGATGACATCACATTAGAAACCTCTATTATCAGTGTTTCTCTGCTATACAAGGTGGAAAAAATGAATGGGCCCCCGAGGGAAACTACTTTAAATCCTTAAGATACAGTATTTTGCTTAAAGGAAACATTCCTTTATTTTTAAAAAGAAACATAACTGCATTCAAAGATTTTCTAAAATTCGCTTGCTTCACCCAGGAATCGAACCAGCTAAAAATTCAAAAGTTAAACATTCCCTATTTTATTCCACTAGTCGATACATGCAATACTAAAGATAAAACTTCTCAAAGAAACATGAGGTCTTACACTCGTCTGTCGTACAAGAAATCCATGAAATCTAATATTTAGTACATAAGGGCTTTAATTGCAATTTAGTTCTACAGTGGAATGGTGAGAGGTATCCAGTAGTGTGATTCAGACCTTCTCGGAATGTATTTCGAATTCGAAAAATAACCTTTCTTCGCAGAAAAACCGTCAACTTTTCGAAGAAAATCATCGAATCGGATGCATTTTCGGAAGTCTGAATCTCATCTCAAATAGACAAATACCGTCTAGAAAGGTTTTGACGCGAATGGTGAAATAATAAAAATTAATGAAAAAAATTTTGAAAATAAAGATTTATCCCTGACATTAATCCTATCGATTAGTGGTATTAAATAGAGCGTGGTTTGTTTTTTAATTTTTAGCTGGTTCGATTCCGGGTGAGGCAAGTGAATTTTAGAAAATCTATGAATGCAGTTTTGTTTCTTTTTAAAAATAAAGGAATGTTTCCTTTAAGTAAAATACTGTATCTTAAGGATTTAAAGTAGTTTCCCTCCGGGGCCCTTTCATTTTTTCCACCCTGTATTATGCATGTATTATACGTCTACATAGGAACAAACAGCGGGAAGCGACTTTGTTTTATACTATGTAGTGATAGTGATAATAAAATAATAAATATAATAAATAATAAGAAGAAAATATTTATTGAGCGTTTTGTGCGTACTTACTTGAGATGGTATTTGAGCGTCATTTTGTTAGCGAATACTTTTCCACAACAGTCGCACTGCGGTCGTTCGGCGCGACACGAAGTACTGCGGTGGTAGGATAGCTTCGATTTAGAACTGAAAACAATACATTTATGTACCCGTAGTGATGGTGATGATGATGAGTAGTCTATAACCTTCCTCAAGAGTTTAGCTATCAAATGCAGAAAGAATTTTTCAAATCCGACTGGTAGTTCCTGAGATTAGCGCGTTCAAACAAACAAACTCTTCCGCTTTATGTTATTGGTAAAATTAAATTTAGACCCCCTTACTTATGAAAGATGTTTAAAGTTGAACACTGGTTAAACAACGTCCCGTCTCTGTTTGTCACTATCCACAAATAAAGACAGGACGTTGTTTAACCGGTGCTCAACTTTAAACATCTTTCTTAGGTAAGGCCCAAAATGTCACAAATGCCATTGCCATTATCTTATACCAATCCATAACAGTGTTTCAATCATCCTAACGTCCTTTACCCAGAGTCACTAAGGTAACTTCTACTCACGAGTCACTAAGGTAACTTCTACTCAGAGTCACTTAGGTAACTTCTACTCAAAGTCAGGTAACTTCTACCCAGATTCATTAAGGTAACTTATACCCAGATTCATTAAGGTAACTTCTACTCAAAGTCAGGTAACTTCTACTCAGAGTCACTAAGGTAACTTCCACCTCGTTTCTCTGAAATCTACCCAGAGCACCTAAATACCTTACCTAAACACCTTCCCACAGTAGGTACACGGGAACTCATCTGGCGCGGTTTCCTTGGCACACGCGTGTTCTACCATCAGACGCTTCATGGTCGTCAGAGCGCCGCACTGACGACATCTTTACGCTGTGAGGTGTAACGCGCGATGTACCGCGAGGTTGTCTTTCGTTAGTCAACCTTTTTATTACCTCAACCCCGTTTTTCTGGGTAGACTCCTAGTTAACTAGGAGAAGTTACCTTAATGACTCTGAGTAGAAATTACCTTAGTGACTCTGACTTAATGACTCTGAGTGGAAGTCACCCTAATGACTCTAAGTAGAAGTTACCTAAATGACTGAGTAGAAAATACTTTTTTTTTTTTTTTAATAGCCTAACTAAACTGTCCCACTGCTGGGCAAAGGCCTCCCCCGAAGAAAATACCTTAATGACTCTAATTTTTTTTTTTTAACTACTCACTTAAACACCTTCCCACAGTAAGTACACGGGAACTCATCTGACGCTGTTTCCTTGGCACACGCGTGTTCTACCATCAGACGCTTCATGGTCGTCAGAGCGCCGCACTGACGACATCGGTACGCTGTGAGGTGTAACGCGCGATGGACCGCGAGGTTGTCTTTCGTTAGGAAGTAGGCTTTGCACACGTCGCATTGGTGGGACTTGCCGGGTTTCTAGAAATAAACAATGATAGGTATAACTCGGTTCATTAAAGAAACGAATCTAATCGAACGAGGCGCTTATCCTGTTCTCTCGCTTGCACACTAGTTCCGTCTATACTCACGAAGCGAGAGAACATGATAAGCGCCGCCATTTTAGATTCCTTTCTTTAATGAACCGGGTTATACCATTATTCAAAAAAAACCTAAAAAAAAGGTCCTTCATTTTAGGCTCAAAAGCCACCGGCCAACAAAAATAAATGGGAAATAAACAATGATAACATTTGTCATTTTTAAACTTTCGCGATCAGAACATTTATACCGGGAAGATTTCCCGCGATCACGGCTGGTGCAATCCAGTCGAAACGTCGGGCTAAATAAAAGGGTAATTTAAGTTAAAAATACCCGGATATTACGTATTTTAAATAGATAGATAGGTAACAATTATTTGGCAACACACCTACAGGCGAAAAAAATTATAACATTATTAAAAGTTTAATGATTTTTTTCTCAAAAGAAGGTCATTCATTTTGGGCCCTAAAGCAAAAAAAAGGGTGGCCACGTTTGGAAAGTCAATCCGAGTATTTTTCATCTCTAATTTTTAATTTTTATAGTGTGAAACCACACTTAGGTATTATTTCATTAAAAATGAAAAATCTTATCATTTATAATTCCGACGAGATTCGAACCCGCACTGATATTCCGGATTAAGGAGGATCGCTTGTTTCAGTGCGGGTTCGAGTCCCGTTGGAATCGAAAATTTTGATGATATTTTTCATTTTCAATGTATAGTCCGGCAAAAACGGATAGACACGGCAACTAAAACAGTACTTTGGAAACCCTTTCTCTACTAATCTATGGTAAAGTACAGGTTTCTTGTCTATGGTACAGGTGCCGAAGACGTCGGTCAGAAGTCTATAAGCTCGAAGGTCAGAAGTAATAATTTACTTCTAAAAGAGAATTTATCTATTTCGCGTATTTAGCTTGCACAGTGGCGCCTCCATTTATTTCTATTATTTTGTGTCGGACTATACTTAATGATATTTTTCTAAATGGAAAAAGACACGAGACTCACATTGTTCGACTGGCTCCACACTGGAGCTTGACTATTTAGATTTTAAGCGGATGGATCACCGAAAAGAAAGCTAGGCCCCATACCGTGTTTGTTGCCCTGATTCTTCACGGTGTTGGTCGCGAAAGAACAGGAGTAGAATCACCTAGCTCTTAAGACGTTTCAAAGTGGTCATAACGGTCCTACTGAATAAATGATATTTGACTTTGACTTTGACTTTGAGTGGTCATAGCGGTCCTACTGAATAAATGATACTTATTTGATTTTGATTTTTTGACACAAGATCCCTGTAAAAGTCACTCACCGGCCTATGCTTCCCGTTATCATGACACTCCTTCAGTTTGAGGGTGTTGAACCCGATCACACAGTGTTCACAAGCGTGCCTCAGTCGACGGAAACCCGCGCTGCTGACGTCATCCGCACGAACAGACCACATCTCTTCTTCAGACATAGTGTATAACTCCACATACAGAAGAGACGGGGCGCCGTCACATTTTGTATGAAAGGGACGCGGAAGAGACCTCTGCGCCCCGTCTCTTCTATCTGGCCTGTGCCTTAAGGCACAAAATCCCGTCTGTCGCAGGCACAAAATAAGGCACAAAATTCACAAAATCCCTGTAAAAGTCACTCACCGGCTTATGCTTCCCGTTATCGTGACACTCCTTCAGTTTGAGGGTGTTGAACCCGATCACACAGTGCTCACAAGCGTGCCTTAACCGACGGAAACCCGCGCTGCTGACGTCATCCGCACGGACGGACCACATCTCTTCTTTAGACATAGTGTAGAGCCCAGACTTATAGTGTCGGCGATCGACCAGAAAATATTTTGAAAGCAAGGGATCGACTAAACTACTATGTAGGTAGGTTAGGTAGGTACTGCAAACCATTTTTTTAAACATGGTTTTACTGCACTTTTAAATTGAATATAGGTACTTACATCAAAATAAAGGAATCATACCTTCCTTTATGTTAGGAATGAGTAGGTAGGTACTAATAATTGGTAGGTATATTGCTGGCGATCGATTCAAAAAGCGATCGACTGTTTGAGCACCCCTGGTGTAGAGCTTCACATACAGAAGAGACGGGGCGCCGTCACATTTTGTATGAAATGGACGCGGAAGAGACAAATATCTGCGCCCCGTCTCTTCTATCTGGCCTGCGCCTTAAGGCACAAAATCCCGTCTGTCGCAGGCACAAAATAAGGCACAAAATCCCTGTAAAAGTGACTCACCGGCCTATGCTTCCCGTTATCGTGACACTCCTTCAGTTTGAGTGTGTTGAACCCGATCACACAGTGTTCGCACGCGTGCCTGAGTCGACGGAAACCCGCGCTGCTGACGTCATCCGCACGGACAGACCACATCTCCTCTTCAGACATAGTGTATAGCTCCACTATATCCTCGGGGAGGTTCTTTAGCTTACGACTTTGGTTCTGGTTCGGTTTTTTTGACTGAAATTCAATATAATTATATGAAATTTGAAATTATCTATATATCTAAGCAATTATCTACATATTATATTTTATAATTATTATTGAATTGAACGTAAATTGAAATATTGCATGCCTAGAATACATGGATTCTAACCACACATTTTACACCTTCTCTACATGTATTCAGAGCAATAAAAGATACTTTGACTTTGACTTTGAAAAAAAACTTAGGCCCTTTACATCTTTAGAAGATTTATACAGTATCAGGAGGCAATCTTTGCCTACACTTAACGGGACACTGTAGTGCCTGGGACAATGTTGAGATGGAGTAGGCTTGTAGCACCTACACCATCCTCTCAGCTTAACCGGCCATATCCACAGGAAAGACATGCTCAATACGTGTGGGGCTGACTAAGCCAAGGGTTTCCTCACGATGTTTTCCTTCACCGTTTAGAGCTCGTGTTAATGCGCATGTATATTTTTCGAAACGAAAAATCCATTAATGCACGGCCAGGATTCGAACCCTCGACTTTCGGATCGAAAGTCGTGGTACTATACTCCAAGCCAACACGCTTACTGAATAAATTATATTTGAATTATGAATTTTGCACTTACTCTTTCTTTCTTCTTCTTCTTCTTATCTTTCTTCTCTTTCCGTTCTTTGATCTGTGATAGCTGGACATCCTCGTCGGAAGACGCCTGGTCTTGGGATGGATAATCTGAGATGTGGTCATCTGCTTCTTCTTTTATATCTGTACAAAGATAAGTAAATAAGTATTGCTATGCTAGACACACAGCGCCATCTAGCCCCAAACTAAGCAAAGCTTGTACTATGGGAACATAACTAATAGAATAAATAGGTAGATAAGGGGACGTCCATTGAAATCTTTGAAATCTAGATAATTACATTAATTACATGAGGTGATTTTTGCGATTTTTCGACCCCCCCTTGGTGAGATGTCGTGAGATTTGGCTCGACCCCCTCCCCCACCCCCTAATCTCACGTGAGATTGAAAATTGAACAATTCTTAAACAGGTACCTAAGTAATTGAACAATTCTTAAATGAAAAATCTTATCAAAATTGTCAATTCCGACGGGATTCGAACCCGCAATGATACAAGCAATCCTCCTTTAGCCGGAGTGCCTTTACCAATTCGGGCACGGAACCTTTTTCATTTTCAAATGTAAATACCTACCTAAGTGTGGTATAACACTATAACAAATAAAAATTGTAAAACCTACTCTCTTCATAATTCAAGTTTGGTGCATCCTTGCTCTCTTCCTCGGTATACGTCTCCTCCTCCTTGGTTTCCTGTTTGACTTCCACTTCTATCGTCAGAGTATCAGATATGCTGATACATGTTGTAGTGAGACGGGTGACTGAGTACTGTGTCAGATCTTTGGGAGAGTTCAGGAATGTGTGCTGCAAGATACACTCACTTTAGCGCATTCAAACAAACAAACTATACAGGGTGTGGCAAATTTTGGGCACTTCAGGGTAGCTTTTCTGTTGTAGTTAGAAAGTTTTGTTCTTAGGAAACTATTGTTTTATTTTGAAGAAAAAAATAATTGCATTTTTTGATTTTTGAAAAAATGTACAGTTAGCCTCAAAAATTACATTTATTAAAAAAAAAAACAATTTGGTCTTAAGCGACTCTATTTCTCATCCGGAACACTTCTCCCAAAGTAACATACCAAATTATGACTTATTAATAAGTGTGCGTTGTAACAAATACTTAGCTGTTTAACCTAGATGATTTGACCCAGTAACATTGCCTATCGTGTGGTTCTCTGTACAGTTTTATTCAAACCAATACCATATTAAGATACAGAGGCAAAGACAAATGGGATAGTGCAATATAAAGTAGGTAATACCTACCTCTTGCGAGTAGTTAATGAGAACGTCATAAGCAGTCAGAATCTGTGTTTGGAAGCGAGTCACTGCCTTAACAGCTGCAAGGCATTCCCAGCATACTTGTGCTGTTAAACCATCCGGCACCTGCAAGAAATTTATGTATACTCGAACCATTTTGGATGTACAATGTTTACTAACACTGCACTGACAGATCAATCAGCTGATAGCAGGAATAGATCAATCACAGAAAACTGAGATTCATTACGATTGGCCTTATTGAATCAATGCCAATCATATTTAATCTCAGTTTTCTGTGATAGGTCTATTCCTGCTATCAGCTGATTGATCTGTCAGTGCAGGGTTAGTAAACATTGTACATCCAAAATGGCTCAAGTTAAGTACCTATAGCTTTCTTAGTTCTTCTTGATAGATTGTTATAATTAAGTACAGTTGTCACGACGGATCTAGGCATTCGTGAAGTTAGGCTTTTCGATGTGCAGTAGAAAATGTTGTCTGAAAAAGTTGCACTGCACGAATGCCTAGATCCATTGAGAAGTTGCGCTTAGTTAACTTCAACACTCAATCAAGACAAAAACGACTCATCATCATCAGTTCTAATTTATGAAAATCTTAGTTTAAACCAAGAAGATTCTAAACTACGTAACTGGAGTGCTAACTGACATTTAATGTACAAAGGATTTTGAACCTTATCGCGACTGAACAACGATCTATTATCATTTAATCTTGGTTATAAGGATTGTTGGTCTTGTTGAGAGGCTTTCTTGGGTGCTTTGTCTCTTTCACACAGTTGCAAAAAGAAAGAGACACACCGCCCAAGTTTTATTTCAAGCGGACCTTGTTTTCTGTCTCAGTCAGCGTTCCAGGTACGTAGTATAGAAATTCCTTGGTTTAAAGAAACTTCGAAACATCGAAAAATCCAATTTTAAATGGCCGATCTTCGGATTTTTGTTCTTGTTTACCTATTTATTTTAGCTAGTTATTGAATGAAAGTACGCTAGATATGTCTCTAATTTTTAAGTTTAAGGTCTTAGTAGTGTATTTGAAGTCTAAAATATAAATAAAAGTATACTTACATCGATATTTCCTAACATTTTGAAACATTCTTTGATATCATCATCGTAAAACATTTTGCGATTATAATTCAAACAGCCGACACAAATCCCGTTCACATTGTAACCCTCGATATTTATATTGATTTCCCTCATTTTCTACGGTTTATTTTATACAGTTTCTATTCACTTTTCCATTACAAAAATAAAAAACTTTACAATTCAAAGGAAGCTGCATTCCTTTTTTCGGCCATTTTGTTTTGTATATTCCGTTCCGAGTTTTAGTCACTATTTAAAGCATAATTTAAAGCTATGCTAAAACTCCAATTGCTTAAAAAGCAACTTGGGTTCTGGAACAAAACTTAATGTTGCCAGAACATTCACAGCTTTCCGAATTGAGAGGTAATTTATCAGGGTAAATGTAACTTTACGAGGACGCAGGAGCTAAAATAATTCAAACGCTTTCAAATAAAGTCTTCATTATAATCTTGAGCTGAGTGTTGAGAGAGATTTGCATTTTTGTTTTACCTAGGTACCTATTAGAAATATTCTTCCAATGCAAATAAGACAAAGCCTTTTGTATCAAAAAGATAATTTTATTTTTATAAATCAAAAAATTTAAACATGCGACTACTTATTCTAGCGCTACATTACCGAATTATATTAGAAATATATTTAAGTCCTAAATTTTTTTGTAACCAATGGCGGTCTGAGTAATCTGAAGCCTAGATTAAGGTGAAATGAGTTATGGTCATTTATGACAGATTCCTATAGAGCACAAGGTTGTGAAGGGTGGAAGAGGGAGAGGGAGGCTCTTACCCTGCAATAGAAGGAATTAGGCTAGGAATAATAAAAATATAGGTACTACAGATGTAGGTACTATACTACTAGTAATTTCTTAGCCATTATTTAGCATTCTTATAATGCACCAAATCATCGCATTCCCTCAACTTGTCGGCCGCTTGTTCGGGCGTGAGGTCCCGCATCGGCTGTGCCAGCAGCTCGAACCCAACCATGAACTTCTTGACCGTGGCGGAGCGGAGGAGCGGAGGCAGGTATATAGCGTGGAGTAGCCAATGGGGAGAATCTTCAGTGGATGGTCCAGTGGGTGCACCTGTAAAAGCATTTAGAACTCTTTCAACTTATCCTTTACATCTTTACTAGATGATTACTGAGTCAGGAAGCAATCGTTGCCTACACTTAACGGAACGTCATACGTCCAGTGGGCACTGAATACGATATATATAACGTATAACACATTCCCTGCCCCGGCAACGTACTACTTATACTATATAATATAGATATCTACTCTATAAGGTAGGTATACATTAAATGGCAGGTAAAACAGTGGGGCACAGCTAGTTTAAAATACATGCATATTATAACATGTAATTTATTTATTTATTTATTAGACAAAATCCACAGCTCTTAGTAGTAATAAATCGACTTATTTATGTTTCTTACAGCCAATGACGGATTTGCATTTTTTAGAGTAAAACATTATATTACGACAGTCACTAATTAGGTAGGTACCTACATTGCAAATTCATAAGCACACTTACCATGAAACCCCATGCTGTACGGGAAGCTGCATTTAAACAGGTTATCATACTTCGTAGTCAGACGTTTCATTATATCTGCTAGTCCAGTCTGCTGGTCCTCAGTCAGGTCTGTAAGACGTTGTGGTTGGCCAGTGCGCGGAAGTAGCATGGTTTCATACGGCCACATCGCCCAGTAGGGAACTAAGGCCACCCATGTGTCGTTTTGTAGGACTATCCGTTCCTGCAAAGAACAAAAATCATTATTTCTTAAACTTTCGTATAGGTACCTACTATATTTAGTTACACACACAAATTAGGTAGGTAATTCATGCGATAGATTTACGTGGGTTGAAATGTAAGTAAATAAAACTGTAGGTAACTAGTCCAAAATTATACTATCCAAAAGTAAACAAAGAATGATTTAAACGTGCCTCTGACTAGTCAAAAAGTCAACTAAATGACTGTTACGATGATGGTCTGATGAGCGTACCTCATTGCGTTTTTATAACTATAGACTACTAACCTTCTTTTCCAATTCGTTTTCTAAATAATCCACTAGCATGTTTTTTCCATATGTTTCATAGTATTCTCTCTGAGTCCTGAAAATGTAATGTTTTATAGTAGACAAGCCGCATCCTGACAGGGAAACAGGGTGCGGCTTGTAAGCGTCCACATGTCGGTATCGTACGCTTCGGACGCATCGCACGCAACGGATCGTAGTATTATTTGTATAGAAACTCATATAAGTGCGTCCAACTGTCCGCATCGTACGCATCGCATTACACAGATAATCCGCTTGATGCGATCCATCCGCTGCGTGCGATGCGGGCCTGTGGACGCTTAAAGGCGCTACTCACACACCTGCCGTTGGGGCAATCTAGGGAAATTGCATCCTTAATTGTGATGTGTGTAGGCATGCAGGGGCAATTTGGCAAGTGTGTAGAGTTCTTCCGATATTGCCACAACCGCCATGCACCCTAGATTGCCCCTGCGGCAGGTGTGTGAGTAGCGCCTTTTACCATTAGAAACTCTGTCATTGCACGGGCAAAGTTACGAGAAAAATTAGGTAGGTAGCCTAAAAGTATCCCCTTAGTAAAAATCCCTCTAAGTGAAACTTTAAGTAGTTTAACTTTAACCATTGTGATCATCGCAATAAAATAGTAAAGTGAAAGTAGTAAGTAAATTAATAAATTATGTTTTAACCTGTCCTTAACTTTAGCCTCGTTGGGCAGGAAGCTGGCCGCCCAGATCTGGCAGTGCGGGTGCGGGTTCGAACAGCCCATGATAGCACCTTTGTTCTCAAAGATCTGCACCCACGTGTACTTGCGGCCTAGCTCTTTGAACTGGTTTATCCATCTGAAAGAAAACTGTATTACTATCACTGTTCCAGTAGGTCATTACGGCCGTACTAATAAAACGCAACATTTTTAATTAATAACGAATTCACGCAGAAAAATAGTGTTAAAGCAAAAATTTAAAAAATATTGAATACTTACCTACTCCTCGCGCTCCAGCGCGCATGCCAATTGATATTTTTGGATCAATACAAATTACTTACTCATGGATAACTGCTTGTATTTCTTCCAAAGACATCAATGGAATTGTCATTGAGGAGTCCGGATGGAAGCACATCACTCTGAAATCATAAACAAAAACTCAGTCGTAGTGCCTTTAAATATTTTCAAAGTTACAACTCTCACTTACGAGTAGGTATCTCTTGGTATTTCACAAAATCCTGATTCCAAGTTTAAATTAGAACCTACTAAAACCTTGAAAAATATTACTAAAGTACTTAACATATATACGTTTCACCAATTCACCAGGCCTATGATAAGAGATAATAAGATTACCTGCATGTTCCTTTAGCGGGTCCCATCTGGAAGAGCGGATGCTGCGCTGGCGGCGGCTCCGGCACTCGCTCCAGCAGCGCCGGGAAGTCATTAGGGAACACATACGTCGAGGTGTAGTTAGGGTTGCGCTAAAAATATAAATAACATTATGTAGGTACCCACTTAGGTACAAGCGGTGCGGTGACACAACTATCCTTTTGATGGTAGATAGCTATAACCTTAAAGATTTATAGACACTGGTGTCATTGATTAACGTTTTCTTGGTTGATAAATTGTCGATTCTGTTTTTGAAGTCGCTTCTCCACCATGTGTAATAACGTGAATCGATGGCATGGCACTATTTATACTTAAGTACCTACTAGTTTTTTAAAGTCTAGCCTTTTTGAGCCAGTTGTACTATGGTAAATTGACGATGTGTCATCATCTTTCTTCGTATGAGGCTACTGATGATGAAATGCAATTCCACCGGCTCACCTGCCCATTAGATCTAACAGCGCCGGCTCGCAGTGGGTTGTCTGGGTCCGGCGGCTGGTCTTCCACCGGCTCCGTCTGTCCGCTCCACGGCCGCTTGCAGCGGTGCGGGGACACCACTATCCATTCGTCCCGTAGTGGGTTGTAGCGGACATGCTGATGGTCTGTGCCACGGGTTGATTAATTCAAATGGGATTATCAGTTTAAAAAGTGGCAATACATTTTTCCAACAATTTGACATTGATTTTGACAACTCACAGAAGACGTCAGAACTCGGAATTTAACTATTTTTTAAAATTTCCTTGGCAAAAACAAATTGAAAAAGCATGCGTAAATTAATATTATTGTGTTCTAAACCAACCAACCAATTCTAGACCACGTTTAAATGAATTTTACTATTTTTTAGCAATAAATTGACATTACATACTAACATTAACCTTTATTTTATTTTAAAAATAATCATACAAGTACATATGTATGGTTTTATTGTTTTTTAAATAAAGTACATTTCTTGGAAGTAAAATGAAATTAGAGCCTTACCGACGGGATTGAATTTCTTCATTATTCAGCCAGTCAACAGCGAACAACTGAAGCAACTGAACATCCTATCAAGTAATATAAATTACTGATAAAGGTTAATAAACACAGGGCAAAGAGCTGGCAAGGTACAGATAGAACATTGCCTCTTTTTGTTTAGATTTTTTTTAACTTTGGCCTGACTGAATTTGAAATTCAGCTAAACGGCTAAGTAATATTACTTAGGTACCTACTGATTACTTTTACTTATACCTATAATCTTATAATTTTTTTTTGTTAAGTCCTGCTTTCGGCTAAAGAAACTTGCCTGAAAAAAAAAATGGCAGCACTGGTAGGTAGGGTACCTACCTCTTGTTAATGTAGGTAGATAGGCTGTAGATTTGACCACTTCCTTTAATCTTTTGGCTCGGAACATTTTTTTATAAAAATAAGTCTACAGTCAGCGTCATCAAACGGTATCCCCCATTGATTTGAACAAAGACTCTTTTCATTTCAACCTTGGATTTCAGTCGGGTATTATATCAGCTATTTTTGTTTTGGAACTCGAGCGAAATACGATATCCATAAGTAAGCAAAGATGTAAAAGTTTTTACAAAAGTTGAGATCAAGGGCTTGCAAACCGACCTCTTACTAGGGGCATACCAATTAATGACGCTTTCTGTACCTACGTAAGACCATTTCAACTAAACTACTGTCTCATCTGTAACATTCAAATTCTTTGTCCGGTAAAGATCCATCTAGCTAAGCTATGTAGTTACGATATTATGATAACGATAATATTGAACTTGAACTGTTAAAAGTTCATTTATTACGTACCAACCTCATCATCATCATTATCTCACCCCCGAATAGCACTGTGGGGTATGTTTTTCTTTTTTAGGTGTACTCTTTGTAAAGTATCATCAGTTAATATGCTATGTACAGTTGTCACAATGGATTTAGGCATTCGTGAAGTTAGGCTTTTCACTGCGCAGTAGAAAATTTTGTATGAAAAAATCGCACTGTGCATTGAAACGGCTAACTTCACGAATGCCAAGATTCTCTGTGCGTTAAGCTATTATGGTTCATTTCACATTTGGCATACAATCGCTTGTTGTGTGAACAGGGAAATATTGGTCAATTATACATACCATTGATCCAGTAGTTAAAATCCCACAACTAAGATCATGCTGTTCTTTTAAAGGAGCCAAGTAGTCAAAATAAAACCACAAATTCCTTAGCAAAGTGAATTATATTACCTAATATCCTAAATTACACTATTTCTTGTTATTTTTGTTTTGGTTCGGTCGTTGGTTCCCTTGGCCGCCTCCACGGGCGAGGGGCGCAGGCCTACCGCGGCTTCCGAAGGCACCCCTGCCTCCACCTCGACCAGACCTCATATTCTGTCCCCCTCTGCCTTTTGACACCTCGTTCCTCCCTCTCGCTTTGACTTGCGTCTCTTCTTTCACCATATCGATTACTTCGTCAGGTATTCGAAGGTATTTGATAGTGCTTCCTCTGATGTAGCATTCCGGCATCCGCCAGAACTTGTCTCCGTCCCTCGATGTGCATATTACTTCGCGTAAGTTTATGTTCATCCAGTTGTCGCAACTCACTAGATGGCCGTTATATGTTTCGCCGTTCTTCAGCTCCACAAGCATCGGATGGTTCTGCGCTGTCCGTAGTAAAGAAAGTGGCAGCATTTTGACTAAATAAATGAGAAAACTTGTATGTTATCAAATCTTTTGCATGTGTTTTGCGTGCGGACAAGACAGAAACAAGCAAACAGTGTTGCCAACTCCAAAAAATAAAAGTCGCTAGATTGAGTGCGAAAAGTCGCTAGAAAGTCGCTAAACGAGGCAAAAGGAGCTAGCGGGGGGGGGGGGGGGTTAATTTTTTTTAAATATTATTTTAATTCAAAATCTTCGTCAGCATTCATTGACCATAGTTCGATAGAGTTCGATAGTTAAAGGTTGATATACGCGGGACATTGACATACATCGTAGTAATCACGCACATGAAGTTCTGTATTTTTATTCCGTCAAAATGTACACAAGACAATATCATACTTTAATGGTGTCTGTCACTGTCGCTTGGCGTCTATTACTGTCAGTTGGTGTCTGTCACTCACCAAGTCCACCAATAAAATACTTTTAATTTCTTTCTTGGTCGAAGTCCAAAAGTCGCTAGATAAGTCGCTAAATATTTTTTGTCGCTAAAACCGATTTTTTGTCGCTAACACAGGTCCAAAAGTCGCTATTTCTAGCGACAAAGTCGCTAAATTGGCAACACTGCAAGCAAAGCCCTGAAGGTTATTTGCAGTCACGTTCACAGATTAGGTAGAGATACTACGTATGTCACGTTTATTGACTCACAAGCTCACAGCATGAATTAGACATTTTATCCCCATTCCCCAACAGGTGGTTATTTTATGACCAGCCACCCAAGCATGAAATTGAGTACCAGGCCAGGGGCGAAACGAAAGACAGCAGCAGGCAGCTTATAGTTATTTTATCGATCAGTAATAATAATTTACTTAACAAAATTCAAATATTTTATTCCGTAGGATCACTTTGAATCCCTATAACTAGGTGATTTTATTTTATTTTATTTTCCTTTTTTTTATTAAATCGGAAGATCAATTTGTCGATTTTGTCGTATGAATAGCATCAGACATTATTTATTTATTCGATTTGTTTGTGAGTAACTCCTAAATTCGTTGTCTCATAGCTTTTTTGCGTATAGTAAAAAAAATGTGATTGTTTTACTATTAAAATGCCATTATTCAAAAGATAAATGTCTTAGTCACCTATTCATTATAAAAGGTCAGAGGATAATGCATAAAATCAATAAATATTTAGCTTTTAGTTCCATGACTCTGAAAAAATTGTTCCATTGAGAAACAAACAGAATTGCATGTAAAACCTTTCAATGAAACGCAAAGTACTAACTTTTAATATTTTTATAGAGGAAATGAGGCATATTTATCGAATAGTCACAAAAACTGATAGAAAAATCAGATTAATGGTGTAATAATCTCAATAGTTACTCCATTGAGTTACTTTTCTGACTCATTGACATCCTTTAGTTAGCTAGAACTCAATCAGTTTGAAAAAAATAAGCACAAGGAGCTTTCTGGCAAATAGAAAACACTTTTTGTAACAAGTTAACATCACAAGAATAAACAATTTCAAGTAAATTAGACTGTATTTTTAAAAATACTGAATCAAAATTGAGGGACAACTTCTCAAAATTATGTAAGGTGGCGTTCACCTTTGAATACTTTATTTACAAAAATAGCTTCAGGTTAGAAATTAAAACGAATTATCATAAAAGTTATATTCTATTCTTAAGTTGCCTGAAATAAAGTTTATATTATTATTATTATATATTATTATTATGAAATATTATAAAAGTGTAAAATATAATATATTATTATAAAACTGTCCCGTAAAAAGTGTCCCTTAGCAAAAGTGTCCCGTAAAAAAGTGTCCCTTAGCAAAAGTGTCCCGAAGAAAGTGTCCCTTTGCAAAAAGTGTCCCTTAGCAAAAATATCCCGAAGCAAAAGTGTCCCGTAAAAAAGTGTCCCGAAGCAAAAGTGTCCCGAAGTAAAAGTGTCCCGAAGCAAAAGTGTCCCGTTGAAAAAGTGTCCCGAAGCAAAAGTGTCCCGTTAGAAAAGTGTCCCTTAGCAAAAGTGTCCCGAAGAAAATGTGTCCCGAAGCAAAAGTGTCCCGTTAGAAAAGTGTCCCTTAGCAAAAGTGTCCCGAAGAAAAAGTGTCCCGAAGCAAAAGTGTCCCGTTGAAAAAGTGTCCCTTAGCGAAAGTGTACCGAAGCAAAAGTGTCACGTAGAAAAGCGTCCCTTAGCAAAAGTGTCCCGAAGCAAAAGTGTCCCGTTGAAAAAGTGTCCCGAAGCAAAAGTGTCCTTAGCAAAAGTGTCCCGAAGCAAAAGTGTCCCGTTGAAAAAGTGTCCCGAAGCAAAAGTGTCCCATTGCAAAAGTGTCCTGAAGCAAAAGTGTCCCTTAGCAAAAGTGTCCCTTAGCAAAAGTGTCCCGAAGCAAAAGTGTCCCGAAGCAAAAGTGTCCCGTTGAAAAAGTATCCCGAAGCAAAAGTGTCCCGAAGCAAAAGTGTCCCGTTGAAAAAGTGTCCCGTTGCAAAAGTGTCCCGAAGCAAAAGTGTCCCGTTGAAAAAGTGTCCCGAAGCAAAAGTGTCCCGAAGCAAAAGTGTCCCGAAGCAAAAGTGTCCCGAAGCAAAAGTGTCCCGTTGCAAAAGTGTCCCGAAGCAAAAGTGTCCCGTTGAAAAAGTGTCCCGTTGCAAAAGTGTCCCGAAGCAAAAGTGTCCCGTTGAAAAAGTGTCCCGAAGCAAAAGTGTCCCGAAGCAAAAGTTTTTTTCCCGACACTTTTTCAACGGGACACTTTTGCAACGGGACACTTTTGCTTCGGGACACTTTTGCTTCGGGACACTTTTGCTTCGGGACACTTTTTCAACGGGACACTTTTGCAACGGGACACTTTTGCTTCGGGACACTTTTGCTTCGGGACACTTTTGCTTCGGGACACTTTTTCAACGGGACACTTTTGCTTCGGGACACTTTTGCAACGGGACACTTTTTCAACGGGACACTTTTGCTTCGGGACACTTTTGCTTCGGGACACTTTTTCAACGGGACACTTTTGCTTCGGGACACTTTTGCTTCGGGACACTTTTGCTTCGGGACACTTTTGCTAAGGACACTTTTGCTTCGGGACACTTTTGCTTCGGGACACTTTTTCAACGGGACACTTTTGCAACGGGACACTTTTGCTTCGGGACACTTTTGCTTCGGGACACTTTTGCTTCGGGACACTTTTTCAACGGGACACTTTTGGCTTCGGGACACTTTTGCTTCGGGACACTTTTGCTTCGGGACACTTTTGCTTCGGGACACTTTTTCAACGGGACACTTTTGCTTCGGGACACTTTTGCAACGGGACACTTTTTCAACGGGACACTTTTGCTTCGGGACACTTTTGCTTCGGGATACTTTTTCAACGGGACACTTTTGCTTCGGGACACTTTTGCTTCGGGACACTTTTGCTAAGGGACACTTTTGCTTCGGGACACTTTTGCTAAGGACACTTTTGCTTCGGGACACTTTTTCAACGGGACACTTTTGCTTCGGGACACTTTTGCTTCGGGACACTTTTTCAACGGGACACTTTTGCTTCGGGACAATTTTGCAACGGGACACTTTTTCAACGGGACACTTTTGCTTCGGGACACTTTTGGTTCGGGACAGTTTTGTTAAGGGACACTTTTCTACGGGACACTTTTGCAACGGGACACTTTTGCTTCGGGACACTTTTGCTAAGGGACACTTTTCTTCGTGACACTTTTGCTTCGGTACACTTTCGCTAAGGGACACTTTTGCTACGGGACACTTTTGCTAAGGGACACTTTTTAACGGGACACTTTTGGTTCGGGACACTTTTCTACGGGACACTTTTGCAACGGGACACTTTTGCTTCGGGACACTTTTTCTTCGGGACACTTTTGCTAAGGGACACTTTTCTACGTGACACTTTTGCTTCGGTACACTTTCGCTAAGGGACACTTTAGCTACAGGACACTTTTTTACGGGACACTTTACTGGTTTTTGACAACTTTACACACTGCTTAAAACATAACCCTCTTTTAGTTTTCGTGTTGGGTAAACGGAATAAAATCTCAACTGTATCGCGGCTTTTGCGTTCCACTGAGTTACAATTTGTTCCACTGAGTTACGAAATTTCTCAGTGGAACGTAACGGTTCTGCTGATTCAGAATTAAAATGAAAATTAAAATAGGATAGACGATTACTTTCTTGTTGTTTAGTGTAGTTTTAGTTGTGGTGAATACATAGGGAACTAAATAATACCAAGTTGCTACATGAAACCAGCTACTTACCACCAAAAACTCCGTAACTCAGTGGAACACAAAAAAGTCCTTCTGAGAGCGACCTTCTGCCACGGCACGACGGTCGAAACAGAAAGGACAAAAATCGAATTGGCTAACGTGCATCGTCTGTTTAGTGATGCTAAGTAAAAAAAATCATAACATTTAGCAGTATTTTTGGTAGAAAATCAAGAAAAAGCTCGTAACTCAGTGGGAGTTTCCACCGAGGTCCATATTTTGACCTCACACTAAATTGTATCTCTCTAAATTTTTATGTACTTTAGAATAGTTTCATCGTCAGATACCTAATAATAAATAATTTTTGAAGGCTATAAGCCCTACATAATATACTGTTACGTTGGCAAAAACAGTAAATAATCCAACTTGAAAATGACCAATTATGGAAAGGACATGGCAAAAATCATGTTTTGCCGAAAACAAAGTTACTTTTTGTATGAAAATCTTTAATAATCGAATAATATTTTAACATATTCTTGATGCCTATACTGTATAGTTTCACATTAAAATTTAATATTGGGTATGAAACATCTACATTTTTCTAAAATCCAACAAGAGTAGCGAGGACACCGGAAAAACGCAACAGACAACGAATTTAGCAATCGCCCTTGTGTGGGTTTGGTTCGCTATTTGCACAGCAGCTATTTGTTGAAGATTTGTTGCTGTGTTTTTTAATATAAATTCATTAATTATTTCAATTAGTAGAATATCAGTAAATAAATAATGTCTACTCCGGTATGCAGAGTGTGCTTAGCCGGCAATCGCAAAATGAATTGCATTGAAAATGTTGAACTTCGAAAGTTATTTGAAAAATTAACAGGAATCCAGGTAAATTTTTGGTTTACGTTACTGAAAAACTCAAACTGTGATGTGTGTTGAGCATTATATTTCTACTATGTGGCTCCTGTTAGGTAAAAACCACAAATATCACGACTCTATGTCACGACTGTACCAAACCTTGTAGCGACATTCTCTCTTGGCGTTTGATCCTCTGAAGTTGTCTCAGGGGGTAGGTAGTCAAAGTCCAGTCCATTTCCAGAAACCTCAAAGATTTTACTCAGAGCTAGATGATTGTACTTGTACAGTTGGGCCGACGGATCTCGGCGATCGTGAAGTTAGGCTTTTCGCTGCGCATCGAAACGGCCAACTTCACGTACGCCGAGATCCGTTGGCCCTACTGTATGTGTGTATTATTAGTGTTAATTTGACTAGTGGTAGGTATATTCTTTCTTTGTGTTTCTGTGAAAATAAGTTCCTGTTAATTATATTGTGTTGTATTTTAGTGTTTTCCGCATAAAATTTTATGTTGTTTTTGGAATAAATGAATTGAAATTGTATCTAGTGTGTATCTTAAGTTCCTATTGACACATTTCAGATGGAACAAGGAGCTGTCACAATGTGCTACATCTGTAACCGGCAGCTCCAGCGATGCCGTATGTTCTCAGACACAGTGCAGAAATCTGATCGGATACTAAAATATCTGTGGGACAAAGGATTTGAGGTAACTACTGGAATATAATATACACACAGAAGGCTGACTTTGCGAAAACTTTTATTTAAATAGCGATTCTTGATACGATGGAACAAAGTTCAATTCAGCTCGCATAAGAGCTTCCTACCTACTGCGATGAATACCTCATATTGCCACACCTTTCTAATGCGTAACTCTGTCTCTGTCTTCTATAATTGAATTTAAATTGCTCTTCTATTGATCGATCGATCTTCTATCTTCTATTCGATCTTCTATCTTCTATTCGATCTTCTATAATTGAATCATGCTGATTGGATCGTGTATGGTGGTTCTTAGGAACCCCTGCTTTTCTTGTAACTCTTCATAATAATAAAATGCAGATGTTTGAGCTACAAGAATTCAATTAAAAATAATGGGGTAATTCTTTCCTTTTTCAGGCAACATTAGAATCCCTTACTATGCTCAACCTTCAGTCATCTTCAAACCTGTCAGTCAGTCCTGTCAAATATATGTCAATAAATGACATTAATGATGTCTCTGTCAAAGAAGAAGCAATGGATGATGATGATGATGTTAAAATGGAATCAGACGAAGAAAGCGAAGAAATGTCAAATAATATAAAAGAAGAAAGCAATACAATAGATAATACATTAGACAGAGACAGACGTATCCGTGCAAGACATGTCAAAAAGATAGTGGTAAAAGTAAAGTCATATTTTTGCAACATATGTAATATGGGATTCTCATATAAATATAATTTACAAAAACATATGCAGAACCACAGTAAAAGATTTGCTTGCAAAGAATGCAATAAAACATTCACACAGAATGGTTATTTAAATCTTCATATGAAAACTCATAGAGGGGAAAATATTAAATGTGATTTGTGCGGTAAATCGTTTTGTAACAAATATGTTCTGCTAAGACATATAAAAACGCATAGTGGCCAAAAGCCATATACATGTGATATGTGCGCAAAAACATTTACTGAAAATGGTAGTTTAGTAAAACATATGAGAATACATTCCGGAGAACGTTTTGCGTGTGATAAATGTGATAAAACTTTTTCCCAAAAATATGGGTTGACTTTACATATAAAAAATCATAATGAGGAACCAACAGACGTCAAAGAACAGGATTTTTCATGCAAAAGGTGTGATAAAACGTTCACTGAACGCAGCCATTTGCGAATACATATGAGAACTCATATAAGAAAGCCATATACCTGCAAAAAGTGTCCAAAAACATTCAACAAAAGCGTAAACTACAAAATACATTTAAAAACTCATATAGAAAAGAAACTTTACACATGCGAACAGTGTCATAAAACATTCAACGCGAGCATTAACTTAAAAAATCATATCAAAACTCATACAAACGAAAAGCCATATAATTGCAACATATGTAACAAGAAATTCTCCCTCCCAATCTACTTGCAAAGACATATACTAATACACTCCGAAACGAAATCATACTCCTGCAATCAGTGCGACAAAACATACTCAGTTAAAACGAGTTTACTAAGACATATAAAATCACATTTAGGGAAAACATATACCCATACATGTGATAGATGCGCTAAGGTCTTCACTGACAACAGTAATCTGCAAAAACATATGTTAATACACACGGGAGAGCGGCCATTTCCATGCGAACAATGTAGCAAGGCGTTCGCAAGAAAATTCCAACTACAAGAACATTTAAGAGTACACACTGGCGAGAAACCATTTGCTTGCACGGAGTGTCCAAAACGATTCACACAAAGCAGTTCCTTAAGCTTTCATAGAAGAATCCACTCGGGACAGCGGCCATTTTCCTGTGATGTATGCGAAAAGACGTTTACAGATAAATACAGCTTGCAAAAACATATGAGAATTCATACAGGCGAGAAGCCATATACGTGCGACAGATGTGCGCAGAATTTTACATATAATAGCAGTTTGCATGACCATATGAGAAGGTTCCATACTGGAGAGAAGTTATCCTGTGATCGGTGTTATAAAACTTTCAGTAGAAATAGTCATCTAAAAAGACACATGAAAATTCATCTTAGGGAAAAACAATCGTTTATTACTCTCTAAGAAATTAACTGAAATGGTTTATTATAACAAAGTCTCTAAGAAAATAACTCGATGTTGATACTTAAACAAAATAAAAATACGTTAGTTAATAAAATTATGTTCAAATATGATTTTTTTTATTGTTCAATCTTCCGCCCTCGGATTCGCTCGCGTGTTACCCATCCGGATAAAAAGTAGCCTATCTGTTATTCCAGGTTGTAAACTATGTGAATTCCAAATTTCATCCAGATCCGTTCAGTCGTTCTGGCGTGATTGAGCACCAAACAAACATCCATCCAAACTTTCGCATTTATAATAGTAGGTAGTAAGATTTAAGTAGCCGTGACCCTGGTGGCACATACAAAATTATCCACACAAGACGGTAATTTTCAGAAAGCAACTAAATAACCTAACAACGTTAAGAAATCCGGTCAAGTGCGAGTCGGACTCGCGCACTTAGGTTCCGTTAGGTCAGATAGTTCAAACATAATTTTGTGTTTCGTTTTGACAGGTCAATCAACAGTACGGCCATTTAAAAGCTCAAACACTTGTTGGGCCAGCCTAGGCCAGCATAGGCGAGTGCGAGCGAGAAGGCGAATCGATGCAAGGCGAGAGCGATAAAGAGGCAATGCGAGCCTGGGCCAACATGTGTTAGTGCCTAAACGATTCTCAAAACTGTCAAAAAGATGAATTGCCGATGAATGCCGATGCTATAAGTTTAACGGCCTTTTTAGCCACGCTGTTAAAACCATTCAATATAAATCTGGCCTCTTAGCTCGGTTGGTAGTAGCTCTGCCTTCTGCGCTGTAGGTCGTGGGTTCGATTCCCACCCAGGACAAACATTTGTGTGATGAACATAGATGTTTGTTCTGTATCTTGGTGTTAAAAAGTCTTCTATGTATGTATTAAAAATAAAGTATAACAAGTACCTACCTATTCTATCAGTTATCTGGTTCCCATAGCAAGCATTGCTTAGTTTGGGGCTAGATGGCGCTGTGTGAAATGTCCAGCAATAGGTAAGTATTTATTTATTTTTAACACAAAAGGTACCTGCCTATAGGTACGTACACTACATCTCATCTTAATCAACGTCTGGTAATTCGATTATTTGGAACAAAACGATTTCGTTAATTAGCTCATTGAGATGTTTAAATAGAGCGAAGCAAGCCGCTCGGAGGAGGCAAGACATCATGAACGTATTGACGGGTGAGTTCCATATCACTCATCTAAATATATCTGCATTAACTCGAGCTCTAAACGGTGACGGAAAACATCGTGAGGAAACCAGGGAGAAAAATTCTTCAAAAAAGGAGGAAGTTTTCAAATCGTAGAAATCTTTTTTTTATGTATTTTACCCGATTACTCGAAGACGCCTGGACCGATTTGGAAAATTCTTTTTTTGTTTGAAAGGGTACACTTTCCGATTGGTGCCATAAAAATTTGGTGATGATCTGCCGAGGATCTTCCGAGTTTTGATCAGAAACGCACATTGAGAATGCAGAAAATTGCTCAGCCACATTAAAGTCGGTTTTTTATGTTAGCCCCTTGTATGAAACTTATTATGATTCGTATTACCTAGGTATATCTTACGATGCAGTCGTCTATTTCTAGCGGTGTTGGTTGTGCTCGCACAAGTGTCGCTCCGCTCGTGTCGCACACATCACTCTGTCTCGCTCGTGCGTGACTCTGAGCAGGAAACAGCCCTCGTCTCTCCACGTAAGGTAAACTTAATACTATCTAATATTTGTTTATAATCTACTACTAAAGTAGCAGACAAGCATACGGCCCACCTTATGGTAAGCGGTTACCGTAGCCTATAGACGCCTGCGACACCAGAGGAGTCACTCGCGCTGACCCTTTCTAATCAAATAGCTATTCAAAAGTCTTTTATATTGTAGGTCCCAACGCTTGCCCAGCTGATACCCATTTTAGAAGGACCGGACCCACCAGAAATTAAATTAAGAAAACTGCGGAAGCTTATACCGATATAGGGTGAAAGCACCAGTGCTCGACACTTTAAGAGAAGTGTGTGACTAAAATTTGAAATAATTTCGTTATTTTTAACATTATATCTACAGCAGTTAGTCCAAATGATAAATAATATATTCAAGAAAGGTTAGGTAGCAAATTTTTTCACATTAAAGCTATATGTTTTTACTCAGAAGACGAAAACCAAAATACCTACCGAATCTCCAGTAATGAACACCAATATTCCAATGATAAACACTGATAAATCACCAGTTAATGACACTCCAGTTATGAACACCCAGTAATGAACAAACACAAAACATGCAATAACTAACATTATTTAAACTACCTACCGGAAGGGAGGGACTTGCCCTGCAGTGGTACAGTGACTGCTAATTTTATTAATAATAAATAATAATAATTAATACGTATAATCATGATAATGTATTGCTGAGTTACTTATGGGTGCATTTATGTTCATAACTCCGACGATCCTCAACATATCCTCACCAAATTTTTGTGGCACCAATCGGAAAGTATACCCTTACAAATAAAAAAAGAATTTTCCAAATCGCTCCAGACGTCTTTGAGTAATCGGGGAACATACATAAAAAAGAACAAAAAAAAAAAGATTCCGACGAACTGAGAATCTCTTCCTTTTTTTGGTTAAAAACTAGACAAGTCAGCCATGAGAAACATTTCTTATTATTTTATTATAATTAATAATCCATTTGTTCGCGTGTGTAGTTTTTTCTGGGAGACATCTGAAACCAACTCCAGTAATGAACACTTATTTTACCCAGTGTTCGACACATGTTCTTTATTGGAGAACATGTATCAATCGTTGAATTTCAAACATTAACGTAATCAGTTCATGAATTAGACTTAAATTTGGTTAAAAACTAAGAAAGTACGTAAAATAATAAGTATGGACACCTGTCGATTTCTGGAGAAGGTGAATTTTGCTGAACCAGTAATGAACATCGACTATAAAATAAAATTAAACATGCGTAGGTGCGCTACTGATATACAATTAAATCCAGAATAATATAACCGTTCCATAAAATCAATCGAAATTCGATTATATTGAATAATGCCAAAAATGCTGGCAAAAATGTAGACTTAACTTCTTAGTAATTTCGTTAGTAAAAGTGTATTTTGGTTCAGCAGCGCACCAACACACAACTTTTTCTTCAATAACTTGAAAACGAAATGGCCGATTTTCGTGACGTTTTCAGGAATAACAACTGGAAATGTGTTGTCTACGGTTTTGTGTTTCTACCATAGATTTATTCAACCTAAATCTTATTGTAAGTCATTCAAAAAAAAAGTGTCATACACTGGTGCTTGTTCATTACTGGTGCCACCACCCTACGACGAACTAAATAAGTGGACAATAGACCATAACAAGAGGTTGGTTCAATTACTGCCATTTAAAAAGAAAGGGAAGCCTCTCGCGTTTATTCTGGCTGGCGACGACCATATGAAACTGAATAAACCTGATTCTGTCCAAAATTCTGAACGAAACGACGCTGAAAATGATAAAAAAGGACATGAACCAACCCAAACTAATCCTGATAAGTCTATTGTGAACTCGAAACATAGTGACGCGAAGAAAAAATCACATATAAAACGTCCACATAAAAAATCACACAAATCTCATACACTATCAGAATATTCCACACACAATAAAGACGAATATGTAAAAAAATATAATCGAGAACATAGCCCAGACTTTAACTTCGCAAAACATAAAAACTTCGATGATAACAACAGTAATTCTTATTCTAATAAATCTGAAATTGAATCTAATAAAGATACTGAACCGTCTAGTGAAGATACTGAATCGTCTAATGAAGATACTGTATCAAAATCCAGTAAAAATAAATCTAATAAAGATAAAAATGAGACTAATGGGAAAACAAGTCACCACGAATTGTATTCTAACTCTAATGAATCGGTTTTGGACTCTGAACGTGATGTGGAAAGTCACAGAAAAGAAAATAAATCACAAAGATCACGTACAAAACGACCACATGCACAATCTCACAGACAGTCAGAATCAAAACACTTTAAAGGTAAAGGTGATAAAAAACATCATGGTCCAGAACATAGCCCACTTCATCATAATAATGGGATTCATAAACATAAAAACATTGATAATTACTACAGTGATTCTTATTCTAATGAATCTGAAAGTGAATCTAATGAAGATACTGAATCGTCTAGTGAAGATACTGAATCGTCTAGTGAAGATACTGAATCGGAATCCAGTGAAGATAAATCTGTTGAAGCTAAAAATGAGACGGATGGGAGAAGAGATCTCAGCAAATTCTATTCTAACTCTAATAAGTCACACTCAAATACGATAAATCAATTTTCGGTTGAAGTCTCAGCGTCACATGAAGCTAGTAGCGAAGGTTTATCCTCTAGTCCTTTTGTCTCAAACAGTAACAAATCTTTGATAAACTATCATTCTACGAAACCTAATGTCTCAACTTCCTATTCTCATGAAACTTTTAATTCTCTGTCTGAAGAAGTTTCACTTGCTGACGCTAACAGTGAATCTGAATTTAACGCGATTTCAGATGAAGTAAAAATTAAATCCGAGGATTCTGAAATATCTATAGTACACGCAGATTCTTTAAACGATAAAAATACGACTGACGATTCTAATGAAGGATTCAGAGCGGCACATGACGTTGCATCTGAGAATCATATATTTGTAAATTCTAATGAAAAAGAATCTGTGTCAGAATCAAAATCCTTATCCGACACAGAATCCGACGAATCTATACCTAACACAGAATCCAATGAATCGAATTCTGATGCCGATAGCGGAATAGGATCCGAAGTGGACTCGAAAACGGATGAATCAAAAGAATCACTATCCGACGAACCGTCCACATCCAAATTTTCATTCGAATCTTTATCTGACGAAACTACTGAGTCTGAATCCGATATGAATTCGACTGATTCTGAATCCAGTACAGAATTTGATAATATATCCGATTTAGAATCAAACCAGTCTGAGTCGAGTGTCGAATCTAATGAATCTCAATCAGAATCTGACTCAAGTGACATATCCGAAGCAACATCAGCATCTGATGATGAATCTGTATCGGTAGAGTCTGCATCTGACTTAGAATATGACGCTTCCGTAACCGACGAAAATTCCAGTAAGTCTGTTTCCAATGAATCATCTGATGGGAGTTTTAGAGCACCTGAATCTACGTCTGATGTTGAATCCGCATCTAAATCAATTTTCAACGTAGAATCTACAGAGTATTCTGATTTTGATGAAAATTATGAAAATGAATCTATACCAGAAGAATCTATGTCTGATGTATCCAATGAGTCCGAATCTGTATCAGACTCAAATTCCAGTGGACTTGATTCTGATATTGAACCCAATGGAGTACCAGACGTAAAATCGAATGAGTCCGGTTACATGTCTAACGAAATTTCCAATGAATCCAGTGAATCAGAATCTACATCCGAGGCAAATTCTAATGAGTCTGCATCCGATTCTTACGATAGTAACGAATCTTCATTTGATTTAGAATCTAAGAAGTATTATAATGAAGATCAAAATGAATCTACTTCTAATGTTGTTTCAAATGAATCTAAATCCGTATATGTTGGAGACTCCAATGAATCTGGACTGGAATCAAATTCTAGCTTCGAACTAAATGACATTTTTTATAATCCTTATGAAACAGTTGAATTTGAATCTCAATCTAGTGATAATAAAGAATTGGGTAATGCCCGCACTTTTCATGAAAACTATGATGATGGTGATTACGATGTTATCGTAACGGAGAAAAGTTATAGATCTGAATCTGATAGTAATGGTGACGGTGATGACAACGAAATTACGGTAGAAAACTCATGGGACGTCACGCCAAACAATGACGAACATGAAGTAACCACTAAGCACTTAAAAAATAGACATCACGTAAAAGTACATAAGGAACATGTTACTGATGATGATAGAACGTTTGATAAATTAGGAGACACGAGACATGAGGCTGTAAGCGATCACAATGTTGAAAAGGAAAACCCCGTTGAAGTTATAACACGAAAGGAACATACCGATAAAGTAGGTAATGACGAAGAAACAGTTCCCACGTTGGTTTTACTAAAAAAATATCATCATCATGTTCCTGACACAACATTAACTCCAAAATATGTGGCCAATGTGAAAGAAGATAGTGAACAAGTGTTTTCTAAAGCTCGAGTGAATTCAGCAAAGAAACATCACGACCATTATAATATTCCCACAAGTTTCGAAGCAGAGGAAAATGATGATGATGAGTCACCTATAATTCACGATGTGTTAAAGGGACATCAGAAAAATGATGTTAAAGAGGAAACTGAACACAAAATACATAAAACTTCCGTGAAGGAACACCACAAATATTATGTTGGTGATGTTTCTACCGATGTGGTAGAAAATTATCACGACATCGATGACGATGACAATGAAGAATCAGAAGCTAACACACGTGTAGTTTCAGTAGATCACGAAAATGATGATGAGAGAGACGCAGTTAACTCTAGAAAACTTGACAAACATCATAAAAACAAAAATCATGTAGATGATGTTGATAATTTACAGTCCATTTTCATAAAAATATTAATAAAGAAAAATAGCGATGAAATATCTAAACAGATTCTATTAAAAGATGAAACCAGTAGTGAAAATGATATGAATGACCCAGACAACTTTAGGCATCAAAACCACAGATATGGCGAAAAATCTGATGTTAAACACAATGTGAAAAAACACCGATATAGTGATGTTATCGATGCAAGAAACACTAAAAAGATTAACAAAAACCATCATGAACATTCGACTAATCAAAAATTACACAATATCGAATGTGATGCATCAAACCATGAAAGGTCTATCGCACCTAAAGTCATAAAACAAGTTAAAACATACAAACTCTCTTTTAAATTCAGCTGAACGGTTAATAAATATTATGGGAGCAACCAATAATACACGAACAAGGCAAGAATAACGGATCGAATCTGCAATCTACGTAGAAAAAACTAATGTAAGCCTGAAATAATCTTTAGTGTCAAAAAAGATCTTTAAAATATCTAAATTTTTTATTTAGATCACTATGCAAGCCTGAAAGAGTCTTTACTGTCAAAAAATATCTTTAAAATATCTAAGCTTATTATTTAGATCACTTACATGTTTATTTAGCTTGCTAGTATGTCCGTCTAGCTAGATATTGATTCTAAATAGCTCGCTAGTTGTGTCTATTATCTCACTGTTATGTCTAGTTAGGTCACTAATGTCTATTGACCTCGCTAGCATGTCTATAGATCTCGCTAACATGTATATTGTTCTACGCATTCAAATTTCGTTTATTTATTGTGTAACTTTACTTATAATTTAATTTTTATTTGACACTAAAAACTTCGCCGAGGTCTTAGCAAGTTTTTACGTAGGTAATTTTAGTAATACTATTAGTATGTAAGACAGCATTAAAAAAATACAAAAAAAAAATGTAAAATTGATTTTATTATTTATCAATTACAAAAATTTCATATACAAAGTTGTATAGACCTACACGTATTGACCATGTCAGCAGATAATATGCGAGGTATTTATTACAGAAAAATAGTTTTTATTTTATCCTGTCGCAAATTACAGTTGGGCCGACGGATCTAGGCGTTCGTGAAGTCAGGCTTTTCGCTGCGCAGTAGAAAATTTTGTATGAAAAAGTTGCACTGCGCATCGAAACGGCTAACTTCACGTACGCCGAGATCCGTTGGCCGTACTGTAATATAGTAATCCTTCGATTTCATGATATCTCAATTATAATAAAATAACGAAATACTTGGTATAGTTTGTGTCACGTACAAATAACGCTGGAAGACAGTGAGGGGTAAGTTTGCGCATGGGTCTATTGTTTTTCTATGGAAAACCATTTCGTAATTAAAAACTTTTGTGCGCTATGGTATTTATTTGCCTACTTCTTATAAATTGCTTACTGCGCAGCTTGACAGCCAGCGTTCTTTTTTTACATGACGCGAACTATATCTTCTCGACAAATTAAAATAGGGCGGTATTTAGGCCTATGCGTTGCTGAGTATCCAATTCGCGTGGTAAGATACTCTAACGTACCCGCCCGGCAGTCCTGACGAGCAGCCGGCGGTTGGGACGAAGTTTATCACGCCGATCTGAAAATATATTTTACCTTTGACTACCTTCTTAGAATGTATTGTACCCAAAGACCTTAATTGTAGCTTTTGTTATCTGTAACCCACCCAGTTATAGAAAGAATCCGGGCTATATTTGGCGGCTATGCGCTTGCCATCTGTCACGTAGAATCTTGTGAAATCACAGAATACTAGTACGCGAAATGTGGGAATAGTACCTACAGTCACAGTTTACCTACTACCCCCTACATCTTCAATGCCTGAAATTCGATTGATAATGTGTAAACTGAATTTCCACTCTCGATGATACGAAGTTTGTCGATCAAAATCTGTAAGACTGCCCCCTTTATGGGTACATTTGTGACTTGTACTGCTTTTATTTACAACCCGTACATTTTAGCGTATTTCTGCCGGTGTCTTTTAAGCTTGAGGACGCAGTGGTGTCTAGTTTGACAATGTCTAATGACTTGATTGATTTTGAAGACCCTCCTTCAAAAAGATTTTCACAATGTGAAAGAAAATTTTTAAGAGAGACCCCTCTAAGGGGGTACAATACAAGCTATAATTCTAGGTACACATTGTATTGTATTGTATTTAACCTATACTGTCCCACTACTGGGCAAAGGTCTCCCCTCGAGCTTTCCACTCTTTTCGATCCAAAGCCAATTCCCTCCACTGGTCACTAAAGTTCTCCAGCTCGTCTCGCCATCGCTATGGTGCCCAAACATGGCCACTTACCAATATCCAGAAGTCCAAATTCAAGGTTTGCCAGAGAGCGATGGAGCGAAGCATTCTTGGAGTGAAACTAACCGATCGGATTAGGAACACAGTCATTCGTTCCAAAACTCAAGTTGCCGATGTAGCTCAAAAGGCTGCAAAACTAAAATGGGACTGGGCGGGACACGTTTGCCGTATGCCTGATGAACTGTGGGCCAAACTAGCCACCGAGTGGAGCCCTGAGACAGTGAGGCGACGCCGCGGCAGACCACGCAAGCGATGCAGAGACGAGGTACACATAATTCCTCAAAAAAGTTCGCTATCTGAAAGAATCTATAAATACACAAGCTATATAAATATAACATACCAGTACATCATTCCCTGCGCTGGAGTAGAGTATGAGCGGCCCCCCCGAGTCCCCCCCGCAGGGGTTCCGTCCCCCCGCGCCGCTCGTGCATATAACACCGGCAGTGACGATATTGCCGTACTGCGCGCGACACACGGTGTTAGATATGACCGGCACGAACACATCGCGCAGGCTCGCTGACTGGGTGATTTGACCAGCTGGAATTTGAAAGTTCGTATGAGCAAGTGGCCAACGGACGGAGTTTTTAGGCCGCCTAACGGCCTCATGGGGACAATTTAACGAGCCCTAGTAAATCAACTTCAAATAGTGTTCATTCATTAATTCTACTTTGATATTCTCTACCGTCTGGACAGTAAAATTTTCGTTGTAGGTAATTTTTTTTTTTTTAATTGTTGAAAATGAAAAGTCTTATCAGAATTTTCAATTCCGACGGGATTCGAACCCGTCTAAGCTTAAGGAGGATCGGTTGTATCATTGCGGGTTCTAATCCCGTCAGAATTGAAAATTTTGATAAGACATCAATGAAATAATACCTAAGGTGTGATTTAACACTACCTATAAAAATTAACCCCCTTACTTATGAAAGATATTTAAAGTTGAACACTGGTTAAACAACGTCCTGTCTCTGTCACTATTAACAAATAAAGACAGGACGTTGTTTAACCAGTGTTCAACTTTAAACATCTTTCATAAGTAAAACGGAAGGTGTGGTTTAACACTATAAAATATTAAAAGTAAAGGCTTCATTCGTTCATTCGTTGTGATTGTAACAGCACTCACAATCGCTGGTGATTCCGAAGCCGATAGCCTCGGCGGTGTATCCGGTGAAGTCCGCTGAGCCCGACGCGATCGCAATGGGTTTCACCAACGCTGTACAAACAACAATTATACAAATAATTCGAAATCAGTCACATTCTCGAGAGAAAATTCGTTTTCTCCGTATTTTTACGCAAAAAGATTTGCTCGCGCTAATGTGGGAATGTACCAAATGTGTTTGGACATACCTCTGATTACCATAGACAACTTCACAGGATCTAAAAATTCGACAAAACTTCCGCGTCACTCCGCGCCAGACAGTGACAGAGTTATGCGTTAGAAAGAGAGGATTTGTTTAGGTGAATAGGCAATAAGCGCTTACGCGAGCTGAATTGCACTTTGTTGCGTCGTAGCAAGCGTCGCTATTTAAATAAATGTTTGGCCCTATTTTGTTTTGAGGAGTATAAAATAACACTCCCTTACTGTTTAAACTATTTACGATATTAGACTTCATAATAATAATAAGCATACGTACAAGAGAAAGCCACAGCGGGTATGGTCAGTATCGCGATGTCGTTTGTCCGTACCCCGGGCACGTACGATCCGTGCGCCGTCACTAGACTCGCGTACACGCGCGTACCGCCCGAGAACAGACGAATAGAACCTAACACCACCTGGATACAATAGATTCAATCAAAATAAACCTGAAAATAATTGTAATTGAAATAAAAAATAGACAACACATAAGGTACATTAGGCGAGTGTAAATGAGACCGTCGAAAGGGGAAGATCTAGGCGGACATTCCCGGACCAAAGTGGCGAATTATTGGAAAAAGGCCAGGTCAAGAGTACCGACGAGCTTGCATGAAGAATGTGATGAGAGTGAATGAAGCGAAAGAAGTGTGTCAGGACTGTAGTAAGTGGAGATCTGTGGTCTCTGCCTACCCCTATGATGGGACACAGGCGTGATTTTATGTTACTTCCCGGTTTTCTTGTCCCTCGGCTTATCAATTCTCTGCCTTCCGAATTACGTACCAGCCTAACTATAAGGAATGTTAAGTTTAAATTAAAAAAATATTTTTTAGTAAATACTAGCCAGTAAGTAGGTAGCAATAAGGCTTGCATTGTTACCTTTCTGCCTAAGCGGGTGGGTAGGTAAGTATTGTATGTAGCTACCTTCTTAGATATTTTATTTAAGTAAAACTGATGTACTAGCGTAAACTAGAGTAGTGTCAAGACAAACCTTAGTGGTTTTTAGATACTATGTATTATTTTAATATTTATTTTTTGTTAAAACGGTAAATAAATGAAAAAAAAAAAAAAAAATGTATGTTGTATGTATGTACATACCTATGTATGACTAGACATAATGTATTGCATGCCTGTAATCTTTACCATACTGAGCTAGCGCATTAGACATTGTGTAGTGAACTCAGCAGAAGTAGCACTTAAACGTATAGGGGTAGTCAGTAACAAGTCCAAGCTATCAAAGCAACGGTGCGCGAGATTTTAGTTCGGGGCGAAGTATTACTAGTTTAATCATTATCTTATGAAGAACATACCAGCATCGAGTAAGCGGTGTCGACTCCATTATACCAGCAATATGCGTTCGTCAGCACTTTACTGGCTGTCAGCAAACTGTCCAGTTGTCAGCATTATGTTCAGAACAAGATATTCTCACAATGACAACGTTTGTTTCTCTATAGTTTTTGGTTTTACATGTGCATTTTATTTTGAAGATATTATAAAGAACATACCAGCATCGAGTAAGCAGTGTCGACCCCGTCGTGCCAGCAATGTGCGGTCGTCAGCACTTTGCTGGCCGTCAGCAACGACGATCCGCAGACAGATGTCTGACCGGTTGTCAGCGTTATGATCAGACCACCCTGGAATCACATCACTCTAAGATTATAAATGCGAAAGTTTGGATGTTTGGATGTACGTTTGTTCCTCTATAACTCGACAACCACTGAACAGATTTGGCTGAAATTGAAAATATAGATAATGACCGGGAATAGTTATTCATACTTTTTATTCGGGTATCACGCGAGCGAAGCCGCGAGCGGAAGCTAGTATTAGATATTTTAACTTTTTTATATGGAAGACTAGCGGACGCCCGCGGCTTCGCCCGCGTGGACTACTATTTTTTATCCCACGGGAACCGTGCAATTTTTCGGGATAAAAAGTAGCCTATGTCCTATTCCCGGTTATTATCTATCTACATTCCAAATTTCATCAAAATCGGTTTAGTAGTTATGGAGATACAGTACGGCCAACGGATCTCGGCGTACGTGAAGTTAGCCGTTTCGATGCGCAGTGCAACTTTTTCATACAAAATCTTCTACTGCGCAGCGAAAAGCCTAACTTCACGATCGCCGAGATCCGTCGGCCCAACTGTACGTGGCAACAAACATTCACACACAAATAGATAACTTACGAAGAAAGGATGTTCCCCAGCGTAGGACGCTAGGCCGCCGACGATCCGGGACAAGGGCGCGTCCTCCGCGGCCTTGATCCTCGCGGCCTCGGATATACCGTCTGCAGCGTGGTACTGTAGTTCCTATAGGATTGAAGAGTTGGTGTTAGCTGGTGGTTAATTTTACACACGCGTCGATGATAAATTATGTATTTATTCGAATTTAATAATAGAGATATGATTTTATAATAGAGATAATAATATAGAGAAGGATAGCTGAAACTGAACCTCTTCGGCACCATAACGCGAAAATGAGTATTTCTTTAGTAATTTAGTTAGATAGATAGATAGATTAACACTTTATTGTACACCACATGGACATTAAAACAAATTACAGATACAGACACATAGAACATAAGGAGCGAAGTACAACGGGCGGTCTTATCGCATCTATGAGCGATTTCTTCCAGACAACCTTAGGATCGTTTTGTAACTTTTTTCGGGAGTTTGTTTGTTTTTTTTTTTCGTTCACTGCGAATGACGTCATCGGCAGAAAGAAATACCGGCGCAGATATGCCGATCCAGGCCACGCTGGAAGTAAGCTCTCACTCAGTTTTCAATAAATCCTCAAATGAAGTTACCTGAGTGTCCAGGATCAAGGTCTTCGGATCCAGGTTGGAAGGCAACTCTGCTCGGAACTCCTGGGGGACATCCTGGGATCCTGTTCATCATCACACTTTTCAATTTGATTATGAAAGCTATCTCAAACTCTCAAATATGACCACGCAAGTAGCTCCGTCACTCTCATCTCAACGAGACCGAACGCGACAAAAGATACCTACGCGATCGTTTTGACAGTTTGAGACCAATTAGAGGTTTGAGACAAGTTAGACAATCAGCCTGCCGATCACTTTTTAAGCTCGATAAGAAACCGCGAGATATAAGCGTTACCTACAAGCGTAACAAAAACAAATAAAACCAAAAAGCCAAGTAAGTTCGTGTGAGCAAGTGGCCAACTCTGGAGACGGAGTTTTTAGGCCGCCTAAAGGCCTCCGCCATGACTTAACGACTTAAAAGCCGGGACCGACGATTTAACGTGCCCTCCGAAGCACGGAAGCGCTCAGCTCGTAATGCCACTTGCATATTGTGACCGCGCACAACGCTGCTTAACTGACAAATGAGCTTATCAAGATTTTCGACCTGACGAATATGGATTCCGTGGCCGAGTTGGCAAAAGGCACTCCTTGTATCAGCGCGGGTTCAAATCCCGTCGGAATCGCATATTAAGACTACATTTTCAATGAAATAATATCTTAGGTGTGTTATCATATCACTATAAAAATTTAAAATAGAATTTAAAACGATTGATCACTTACGAAATCCTCCTAGGCCCAAATCTAGGCTCTCGATATCTGCCGCAGCCCCCGCCACTAATACAAACAGTATCGCCAACATCTTAACTATTATGGTGAGAGGCAACATCACATCGTATATAAATGCAATTTGTTAGTCATCCTGTGAAGTGCCACTTCTGATAAGGGTTTCATAGAACCTGTTAATTGGTTTTATAGGCTATTTGAGTTTTAAAACCATCTTACATAATAAGATTTTACTTTCTTATGTATTATTCAATTTTATTATTATGTTAATATTTTTTAGTTTGTATTATTTACTAATCATAAGGCGTTGGCCAGACAGAAGAGACGTAAGACGAGGACGCGTCGCGGACAGGGCGCCAGCGAACAGCGTCGCGCCCGCGCCCCGTCTCTTCTGAATGTTTTGCGTCGCGACGCTTCTATACATTATGTATGAAAGGGACGCGGAAGAGACAAATGTTCGCGCCCCGTCTGCGTCTTACGTCTTTTCTGTGTGTCCCTGACGAATCGGGTACCTTGTGTCCATTAATTACGTAAGGCTTTTAGGGGGGGGGAGGTCGAGCCAAATCTCACCCAATCTCACGTGGGGGCGAGGGGGGGTCTCGGAAAATATCACGAAACTTTTTTTTCAGCAAGAAACGTGAAATGCCGACGAAAAACAAATAATTTTATTTTGGAGTTTTTGGTGAAATAATTCTATTTTTTTTTGTTTTTTAGTCCAAATTGCTTTTAAGCCCAAAATCTACGATGGCAATAAATAATTCATTATTTTTCATATTGTCAAATAGCCTATTATCCTAGTTATTTAAATTGGTAGCTCGCTTCGCTCGCTCATTCCATCTCAAGTAGCCCTTGAAATATTATCGTTACAATTCATTTTAACACTTTACTCAGGGACTTTACATGCTACCATCAAAACAATTAATCATTGTATAAAACTATTTAATCAGTGAAAGTGTACGGTACTTCCAGATAAATACTGGGCATCGGCCAATTTCGTATCGGTTAGTATTGGTATTCACTGTAGCGGGTTCTAACCCCGCCTGTGACGTCACGATGGCGCGTCGACGTTAGTTGTCTGGAAGAAAAACATTGTACTTAGTTGGACACTTCAATGAATGAATTTAAATAGTATTTCACAATCCTCAAGTAAACATTTAAGTATTTGTATGAAACATGTATCCCCGAAATGTGTAAATGTGAAAATGTAATTAACAATTTCTACACATTACGGGTGAAGTGACAAGAGCGGATATTGCAATTCCTATAACGGCCTTTTTAGCCTCGCAGTTGGGTAATTTATTTCTTACCTGTGTTGATGGCAGAGTAGTGTTGTGTGAACGTAGATGGGAATCCAGCGATTTTTTACTCTGGAAATTGAAAATCACACTATCACACTAATATTATTCTATGCCGCTACCGACCTATTTCCTGTAGTTTTCATATATTTTGTATAGACGCGCCACACATGTGTAACCAGCCCCCCTAGCCATATTACACTATCTATCGTCGCTGTAGAATAGAACACTTCAAAATGTATAGGATTTGACGTTTCAAGTAGATGAGTCACGTGGTCAGAACGTCAATTCCTATACATTTTGAAGTGTTCTATTCTATAGCGACGATAGATCGTTCTACAGCGACGATAGATCGTGTAATATGGCTAGGGTAGTGGCGGCCACTCGCAGCTACAAAATATATGAAAAGTCGCTGTCGCTGGCGTTTTGCGGCTGTGGCCAGCGGCCCATTTGCGCCTAGCTTAAGGAAGGTTATACGCTACTTTTCATCATCATTATCATCATCATATAGCTGCTAGTAGTAATAAACAGATATAGTTTACCCAAGGAATTTCTATACTACGTACCTGGAACGCTGACTGAGACAGAAAACAAGGTCCGCTTGAAATAAAACTTGGGCGGTGTGTCTCTTTCTTTTTGCAACTGTGTGAAAGAGACAAAGCACCCAAGAAAACCTCTCAACAAGACCAACAATCCTTATAACCAAGATTAAATGATAATAGATCGTTGTTCAGTCGCGATAAGGTTCAAAATCCTTTGTACATTAAATGTCAGTTAGCACTCCAGTTACGTAATTTAGAATCTTCTTGAGTTTACCTTGTAAGTGTGTCCACAGAGATGGCACACGTGGTTCCGTATAGAGTTGGCTCCGCGATGCACCAGACGGTTGTGGGAACGTAGCGCGGCGCGGGACGGACAAGCCTGTTTCATAATTAAATGTTAGAAAATAACAATAATACATTTAACCCTCTACCGCACACGAAACCAACTAAGGTGTAACAACTTTGCAATTTTTTTTTACCCCATTAGAATGTTATAAAAACAATTCAAACAAATTAAATGCATTGAGATGTTACCTGGGAATAATGATATGTAGTTGGTTTGTTTATGGTTAGATAACATTTCAATATACCCTCACTTTTTTGTGCGTGGTCGAACAACGTAAACGAGTGTGAGCAAAACTCAACTTCAACAAATAAAAACAACAGAAAAAGGCAAGTTATTTTTATCAAAAAAAATATTTTCATAATTCACATACCCTCCTCTTTGTGTCTATGTAGTTAGTTTTCAGCTTTTCAACTGATTTTTATTGTTTTCTTATATATTTTTCCTGGCCCCAAATATGGTTTCGTATGCATTGAAACATTTTTCTACTTGGTCATATTAGGTTTCGTGTGCATTCAAGCAAATGTTTGCACTACCTATAAAATTTATGATTGGTCGGTATGTAATGCTTTATTTTCTTTTCTTTCTACTTTTTACTTTTCATTCTTTGGCAGAATGGACCCTCGCTACTTTTTGGTAGAAATAAATAAGTATAGGTACCATCCCTGACATGGTAAGCGATGATGTAGAGTTGTATTCTGAAGATAAAAATCTGTGTCCGTTAGAAGACCAGACCGTCCCAGAAAAAGACGGTGAAAGTTCAGAAACCAATGTTCCACTAGCTAGTCTTGTCAAGAACAAAATGACATCCAACCATCCGTCCTTTTGGTAAAGTCCTTCCTGAAAAAGCACGATCATTTGGCTCTTTATAATCCAAACCACTTTAGTACTTTTACTAGAGAGGATGAACTACCTCCCAACATACAAGAGCTGGTAACTTATTTCTGATACTGGTAGACTTAATATCGCCGATAATAGAGCTATCAAAATTAAAAAATATTAAAGATAATGTGAATAAACCTGCGAACATTACCTAGTCTCAATGCATGCGAAACCAAATATGGTCTCGTAATTTTTGCACTGATGCATACGAAACCATATTTGGTTTTACGAAAAAAAATCTAAAATATTTGTCTTTGAATATTTTTTTCTTTGAAAATATGTTAATTGGTACGTGAATAAACCATTATTCACACTAATCATTTTTTTATTCTTCTCCTTCATAATTCATGCAGTAGAGGGTTAATAACAAATATCTGGGCGACCGAGCTCTGCTCGGGTGCATAACGCCATCTAGTGGTTCAATTACGAACCACATTGCACTTGTAAATGTTTTTGCATGAAAATGCCGAGAAAACGGCTTTTCCCAGATGAGACCTAGCTCGATTTTTCGCCTACGTAAACACCCGTACTGCAAATTTTATCGAAATCGTTAGAGCCGTTTTCGAGAACTTCAGTACATACAAACAAACTTCAAACATCAAACAAATATTGCTCGTTTAATAGAATAGGATGTAAAAAATTACAATCCATACCCATATTATAAATGTGAAAGTGAGTTGGTTTGTTTGTTTGTTTGTTCTGCTTTCACGTCAAAACAGAGAGACGGATTGACGTGATTTTTTGTGTGGAGATAGTTGGAGGGCTGGAGAGTGACATAGGCTACTTTTTATCCGGGTACCACGCGAGCGAAGCAGCTAGTAATAGATATAACAATAAAAGAAAATCACATCACAAAAATATTATAAATGCGAAAGTTTGGATATTTGGATGTATGTTTGTTCCTCTATAACTAGACAACCACTGAACCGATTAGCCTTTTTAAAATTTAGATAGACTAGCTTCCGCCCGCGGCTTCGCGTGGTACCCGGATAAAAAGTTGCCAATGTCCTATTCCCGGTCATTATCTATCTACATTTTAAATTTGAGCCAAATCGGTTCAGTGGTTGTCGAGTTATAGAGGAACAAACGTACATCCATCCAAACATCCATTGAAACATCCAAACATTTATAATATTAGTGTGATAATGACCGGGAATAGCACAAAGGCTTTCTATCCAGATACCACGCGAGCGAAGCAGCGGGCGGAAGCTAGTTATAGATCAATTACTTACAAAGGTACAATCCGGCTCGGTACACTTGATAGGGGCCAGCTTAAGATGTACCGCTAGATTGTGTTCCTCCAATCTTTTCGCTTTTACAAACTTCTTGTCGCAAAGCTGACAGGCGTGTCTGAAATAAATTGAGATACTTACTATATCTATCTATCTATACTTCTATACTAATTATATAAAGCGGAAGTTTTTTTTTTGTTTGTACGCGCTAATCTCAGGAACTATCAGTCCGATTTCAAAAATTATTTCGGCATTTGATAACTAAACTCTTGAGGAAGGTTATAGGATACTTTTCATCATCATTAACATCACCATACCTATAACATCACTTCGGGGGCAACTGCAACTGCTAGTACTAAAGCGGAAGAGTTTGTACCTATGTACACGCTAATCTTAGGAACTGCCAGTCTGATTTGAATTTTTTTTTTCTGCATTTGATAGCTAAACTCTTGAGGAAGGTTATAGGCTACTTTTCATCATCATCACTATAAACCATCACTACAGGGGCAGTCATCATCATCATCTCAGCCGTTGGACGTCCACTGTTGGACATAGGCCTCCCTCAAAAATTTCCATGTACTGCGGTTGGAAGCGGCCTGCATCCACCGCCGACCTGCAGTTTTCACAAGGTCGTCTGTCCATCTTGTCGGTGGACGTCCAACACTACGCTTGTCGGTCCGTGGCCTCCACTCGAGAACTTTTTGGCCCCATCGGCCATCTGTTCTGCGTGCTATATGGCCTGCCCATTGCCACTTCAACGTGCTAATCCGTTTGACTATGTCGGTCGGTGACCCGAGTTCTTCTACGTATCTCCTCATTTCTGATTCGATCCCGTAGAGAAACCCCGAGCATAGCCCTCTCCATAGCTCGTTGAGCGACTCTGAGCTTATTCATGAGGCCAATAGTGAAGGACCACGTCTCTGTTCCATATGTCATCACTGGTAACACACATTGGTTGAAGACTTTTGTCTTCAGGCACTGAGGTATTTTGGACTAGAAGATGTTGCGAAGTTTCCCGAACTGTGATAAGGGGGCAGTGATAAGCTGCTAATGTAATGCCACTCCACTTATTCGGTCCAAGGTGAAACATTAAGGTAATACTTACTTAAGGATATATAGACGTAAGTTTTACTTACTTTATATTAGCAGGGTCGATATGCTTCAAATTATACTTCATATGTTGGTAATAAGATGTTTGGTTCTTAAAGCTGACGTCACACTGTAAATTAATATATAAATATTGCTGGACATTTCACACAGCGCCATCTAGCCCCAAACTAAGAAGCTTGTACTATGGGAACCAGATAACTGATAGAATACTTATATACTTTTTATAAATACATATAAAATACTTTATAACACCCAGACACAGAACAAACATCTATGTTCATCACACAAATGTTTGCCCTGGGTGGGAATCGAACCCACTACAGCCACAGATTACTAATTACTAACAGATGGCGCACTCCGCGCGTCAGGTACAAAGCTACAAGTACATTGGCGAGCCCACCGGGCGGGCCGAGCTCAGCGGAGTGTCACGTGCCGCCGCGCCACGCCGCGCTCGGCGGCCGGAATATTTATAAAATGAAACCAAAAAATTACTGTATAGTTTATGGCTGTGGAAATAATGACAGCAATCGGGATCTCTCGTTTTTCTCTCTTCCCAATGACATGGAAAGGTAAGAAGTACTTACTTTTATCATTTATTATTACTTATTATTATTACCTACCTCGTATTATAGGTTATTATAGATGTAGTAGGTATGTTTTTTAATAAGTACCTACCTACTTTTTTGACACACGGGAATTACCTACTCACGTAAAAATTTCGTCGATTTAGATACCGACAATGTTTCGATTCATCCGGATTCCGGAGAATCTTCATCTGGGTTAAATAATGTCTAGTACAACTCACGAAAGTTTTGAAAGTGAAATACTTTTGTGTTGTTTGGGTAGGTACCTAGGTACTAAAGTTACTAAAAAGATTGAAAGCTAATAGGTACCTACCTACCTACCTAGGTAGGTAATACGTTTTGATTTGCTCAGCGTCATTTTTTAGGAACACTGACTACCTACCTACATTCACAAACTTAGGTATAGTAGGTACTCCTAATTCCGTACAAAGAGCAAGGAGCAAGGATCCATTAGGTAGGTACCTACCTATTTTGATTTCTTCGTAATCTACTCACCTAGTGTAGGTAGGTACCTACCTTTGAGATTGTGATACCACCTTTAGAATAGAGATAATTATGTAGGTACCTACCTGCATAACTGTAGATCAATTTTACTAAATGATAATAATACCTAATAAATATTATGTCGCGAGAAGCAACCCTGAGGGCCACGCCAGATAGAAGACAGGGACAGAGTTACGCCGACAGACAGAGTTAGAATGAGGCGCCAAGTTTAGGTATAAAAACGAGTAGGCATGAAGTGCTTGTGCGAGCTGAATTGAACTTTGTAGTATTGATGATAGATTCGCTATTTAAATAAACGTTTTCCCGGAGTCAGGCATCTGTTAGTAATTAGTAATCTGTGCTACAGCGCAGAAGGCAGAGCTACTACCAACTGAGCTAAGAGGCCAGACATAATGTAATGTCATTATTTAAAAGTTTCTGATTAACCCTACCAAAGTAAGTTCGTATGAGCAAGTGGCCAACTCTGGTGACGGAGTTTTTAGGCCCCCTAAAGGCCTCCATCATGGCTTAACGACTTTAAAAGCCGGGACCGACAATTTAATGTGCCCTCCGAAGCACGGAAGCGCTCAGGGGCTCGATTCCGGTACGGAACTTTTTATCAACCTCAACCAAAACCTCAACTAAAGCGACTGTTTCCATGACTACTAATAACAAACGACTCAGTTGTGGTGAGGTTTTGAACTTTGGCAGTACAAATTTTTGAAAAGCTATTCTACTATTTCACCAAATGGCTGACATTTAAGAGTTCGAACCAAAACCAAAGCGGTTGTCATTTAGTAGAATACAGGCCCAGCTCGTAATGCCACAATCATAAATGCGAAAGTTTGTGAGGATGTATAGATGTTTGTTACTCTTTAATGCGAAAACTACTGAACGGATTTGAATGAAACTTGGAATAATCATAGTTTATGACCTGGTGCTAGGCAAGCCTACTCCATCTCAACATTGTCCCAGGCACTACAGTGTCCCGTTAAGTGTAGGCAAAGATTGCCTCCTGACACTGTATAGATCATCTAGTAAAGATGTAAAGGCCTAAGTTTACCTTATGACAGTATAAATGTTGATGCTCCTTATGAGTTATTTCGTGTATTTCCTTCTGTTTTTTGAACATGAATTTTTTGTCGCACACAGAACATGCGTGCTCTTTCTCTCCTTTGTGGACACTGAAACATATTATTTTTAACATTTATACTATATACTATAATTAATATTATAAAGAGGTAAAGTTTGTTTGTATGCAGGTAATCTCCGAAACTACTCATCCGATTTCAAAAATTCTTTCACCAGTATTTAGAATAGATTTAGAATGTATTTAGATGAACATAGGCTATATGTTATGTAGGTACCTAGCGGGCAACGCCGCGGGCAGAAGCTAGTAATAAAATAAAGAGAAAGAGTTAGTTTGAACGCAATAATCTCAGGAACTACTAGTTCGATTTGAAGAATTCTTTCTGCATTTGATAAACTCTTGAGGAAGGTTATAGGCTACTTTTCATCATCATCATCATTACCACTACGGGGGCAACGCCGCGAGGGCGCTGCTAGTTTTAACATATACCAAGGCTGAATTAAAATTTAAAAAAACCGACTTTAATGTTATAAGCTTAGCAATTTTCTGCCTCGAGTTGCATTTCTGTTCATAACTCCGAAGATCCTTGGCAGATCCTCACCAAATTTTTGTGGCGCTAATCGGAAAGTATACCCTTTGAAACAAAAAAATAATTTTCCAAATCGGTTTAGGCGTCTTCGAGTAATCGGTGAACATAAAAAAGATTCCTACGAATTGAGAACCTCCTCCTTTTTTTTTCTTGGACAAATGAAAAAGTTATAAAATGCTTAGATCTAGACAGGTAATGGCAAAGGCGAGCTTAACACTAAAAATAGTTCTCTTCCAGCAAACCTTAATGGGAGATGGAATTTTAATAATGGGTGCGTGTGCATAAATATAGAAAAATAGATTTAATCCTTATCTAACCAACTAAACTAATACATTTTTTATGAAATTTTCCTTTTTTTTGAAATCGGTTAAATTTTTTTTAGAATGTTTTCTTAGGGGCCTTTCACTCTTCAGCGTGTCGCCGGTCGCGTCCGCGAGTTGACCATTCACAGCACAGAGAAATTCGAAAATTCAAAATTATCTGTGCTGTGAATGGTCAACTCGCGAACGCGACCGGCGACACGCTGAAGAGTGAAACAAGCCTTAATCTACCTTAGTTGCTTGTTATATTTATACTACTTTTACTTACAAAGCGTGTGTTCTGAGTGAACTCTTGTCTCTGAAAGTTTTCCCACATAGAGTGCATTCGGGTCGGGAGGAGTGACTCTTTATATGCGATCGAAGCGCGCCGAGCGAACTGCAAATAGAACAAATTTTATAAAAACGGGCGAACCCGCGGGCTAAAACTAGTGATAAACAAATTTTGACTGTAACTAAAATAATTTTAGTATGCATTAACAAAATAATTTCTTTTAGGTAAGTAGATTTTTTTATACAATGTATATCAAGGTAATTATTTCCTACAATTCATTTTTGTGACGAGAAACTGCGGAGCTAAAAAGGTCGCTATTGCAGAGTTGCGGTGAAGGAATTGAACTATTGCCATCTCTTTTCATTGACTGAGAGTGAAAAGAGATGGCAATAGTTCGGTTACTTAGATGCGATTCTGCAATAGCGACCTTTTTAGCTCCGCTGATCGCGATTAACCTTGTTTGATTATTAACGTCACATACCGTTTCGTTTAATTATTAACAACACTGTAGGCTTTTTGGCGGGAATTTGAGAAGTCAAGTTTCATTTTTGTTTTATTTTCCAAAACTTGTGTTTCTTCGAATGTTAATGTGTAATAATGGTGGATTATTAACCGTTAAGTGTTCGTGAACGTGCATATGTGTGGGGAAGTGAAACAAAATTGGATAACATTGCTTTTCAAGTTCTCCCAAAAAGTCCGTGTTGATGTTTCAGTAAAGCCCCACATCTTTACTGAGGCACAAGGGGAGGGGTGGGATATTATATTTATGTATGGTAATATGTATTTATATATCTTATTTATCTATAAACTTGAAGTTTATTTATTAACTTGACACTGGCTGAATGCACAAACGTGCGAAGCCAAAATAAAGAAAAAAAAAAAAAAACAACAACACTGTTAAGACGCTTTTTCAATAAAAGAATTTCATTCCATTTCAGATAAAAAGCAGCATATTTGTTATTCTAGTTCATAAACTATGTATATTCCAAGTTTCATTCAAATCCGTTCTGTAGTTTTTGCGTGAAAGAGTAACAAACATACATCCACCCAAACATTCGGATTTATAATATTAGTGTGATTATCAGAGATCGGAGTAGGTAGAATGATTTTATGTAGGTACTTGCATCATGGTTTCATAGCATGGATATGCCTTTTTTCCGGAAAGTTCCATAATTTACCTATTATTGACTTGACCGTTATTCGAACCTTATTAATTTGAGATAGGCACTTCCGTTTCCCGCCTTGCATTTCCTTTTTCTAATGAATTTACCATTGACTTCCGGCTGCTTCCGGTACATACGTCACTTCCACCAGGCAGGGTGGCGCGCGATTTTATCGACGACATCTTTATTCCTCATTGGCGTTTTATTCCCCGCCGAGTGCGGACGTGTCTTGCTAGGTGCAACCACGTCTTGAAGAAGTTATTTTTTTCTTTTGAATTTTGAATAATTTAATAAATTAATATTGCGTTTTATGGAAATTGCAGACAGATTGCATATTTCTAGTGTTAAGAGTGAGTTTGTTCCAAACTGTAAGTAATTATCTTCTTTTCTTTTAAAAATTAATATTTCTGTTCAAAAAAGCAGAAAACTATTCGTAAATCATAGCTATGTTTTGAGTTTATTATAAAGATTTGTTAGCATGATTCGGTCGGAATTGTTCCGAGACTATCCGATTGTGTGAACACTTCTTAAAAAATTGTGGGTAATTTTGTTATACTTACTTCGTTGAATTGTTTTTCGCTTGAGCCAGTCGGTATAGAACCGAGACTATCTGGATTTGCGAATACCTTTCAATGTGTAGGATGTCAAGTACCCACAATATAATCTCAAATCATAATAATTAATTGCTATATTTGCCTATTATGTTTTTCTGCCACGGGCCAGTCGGTATTGTACCGAGATTATCTGACCGTGGCAGTTTAATTTATTGTAAGGGCAATGTCTCTGGATATACATAAGGTTATAAATATACCCTGTATTTCCAATAATGCAATTATGAAACGATTTAATGGCTTTTTGCTTTTTTATGATTTTTAGATATTTAACGGTTTACCGTTCGATTTTAAATTTGATTATTTAAAAATAATTTTATTTTCGTAAGATCTTAGTATAAGCTCTTAGCTTTCCAGTATTATAAAGCGGTAATTTCTGCATGTGAGTTATGTTAAAAAGTATAGTGCAGTGACAGGGACAGTTCTCCCATATGCTCTCTATAACGACGCGGTCAGCGAGTAAAACAAGGGTGGGGCAAATATAAACACCGCTAACGTATAATTATTTATATTTTGTTATCTGTCCCATAAAGTTCGAAATGTCGAAAAGGATCACGTGAGTACCTAACCTATAAATGTTTCTGTCATTAGTCTTAACCTATTATGATGGGAGCAAAGACTTTTACCTGGAGTAAATTGTGCATGATATTGATGTGATTTCAGCGAACAAAAAAAAATTTCGTTGAACATGAGGCTTGATAAATGACTCAACTGGTCGTAACATTTTTTTGTAAAAAGAGTTGTGTCTCTGGGCATTAGAAGTTCCTGGCTCTGAAAAAGTCGACCAAGTTGAAGTTCTTTGTACAATCGTGTTTGCTATTTCAGATTTTTAATAATAATATTTTATTGTGGGTGTGGTCCTTAACAAAAATTCAAAGAAGTAAGGTTGTCACCTTTGTGATAAAATTAATTTTGAATGAGTTTGAGCATGGTAACGTTATGCGACATAAAACATCCCATAGATTCACTTGTCAGGGCGTCACTCACAACACAGGTACCTTTTTGCACGAGCTGGCTTTTCATTGGGAAGAAGCCGAAAGCGTGCGGCCTCAAACGTGTGGCCACTAACCTCTTCCTCGCAGGTTAAGACTATTAAAAAACGAGCGTCTCCTCGCAGGAGCATGTCAATTAACAGACGCATGACTGTTGCAAAACTAGTCTATAGCGGCTGTGCCCGCGCGTCTACTCGCAAGAGTACTTAAACTAAAAGAAACCCCAGGGTTTTAGACATAGCCTCTTGGAATCAGATGACTGTTGCAAAACTAGTCATAGCGACTGTGCCCTCGCGTCTATGCGCAGGAGCACGCAAATTAAAAGAAACCCTCGCAGGGTTTTCGACATAGGTTCTTGTGTTGTAATGCTGATAAATTAAATGGCTGGTGTTAAGCTGATCTGTCGCGACTGTGCCCTCATGTGGCACTCCTTACGTCGCTCGGTCGACAAGCTCGACTCACAAAATCAACCCAAACAGGGGCTGTGATTGAGGCATGTGATCTAACCGCTCATCGATCGATAGTAAGAAGAAATAAATCCCGTAAGTATTGACATGACATTTAGAACAGGCCTGCTTTGCGCCCAAGCACCGGGTCTTATACCTACTCAAGACCTTATGTGGGTATCGCATACCCTGCAGGAATCAGTAACGACAGACCGAGTTTCCAAATGCTTCGAAATTAACGTTCGACAATGTTGTTATCCAATAGTACGCTCAGCTCCCAAGTTTCCTGGCGTTTAATTGGCTGGTTAAGAGAAGAGAATCTACCTTGTTAAATGGGTCGACCTTTTTAAATTTTGCGGAACCCAGTTGCGTAATGATGAACGTAAATTTCAATGAATATTGCTCTGATCCCTTCATTAACTGAGGGACTATGACCTTGCAGTCTAGTCTCAGGTACAGTCACCTGCCACTAAGATTTATTCATTCCATATTCTTTTTTTAAAAAACTTAGACGAAAGTATTCAAGTACCTACACAACAAATATCTAACCATCCACTAATTTCATTATCATTAGTACCTATTAACCGTCGAAGATCTAAAATATTTTTATTGGTTCCTACAACGAGGTTTTAAAATGTTTTGAGTGTACCTTCATGCCTTGAATGTATCTTGTTTCTTGGTGCATGCAACTGTACCTAAGCGTTACTATCAGTAGCTTACTATTTTTATTACGATGATCAACTTTATTATCAAAGCGTTAGGAGATTTTAAATTCTGTGTGGATATTTTAAGTTAAGTGTAACTTATAGAATTCCTTTATATCTACTCACGTAAGGGTAGATTGCTGATCACTACATATAATATACCATGATAATTGCTATGTGATTAGACTGGGAAATGATAATAATAAGACTGCTGTTGCCGAAGTGAGTTTTGAACTAAATTTATTATTAATTAAAAGTAGGTATCTACTTGGTATGCACAATGCCTTTTGTGCTGAGTGTGCAGGTTGGTCTTTACACATGTTTTCACACATCCTACGAGCGAACATTTATCAAAAGGGATTCCAAAGCCTTGTCGGACTCCTAAACCTTGTAAAATTCACTGTTCCGTTGTGTGGCATAGTCTCTAGTTCTCTGCTTACTTAATGCATTCTTGAAATCCGTCCGGAAATAGAGTAACATTATAAGTTAGTTGTGTGTAGTCCACAGAAATGCAAAGTTTTTCGGCCCTATACATACGTAGCATCCAAGTTTATTGTTAGGCACCAGACCCATAGCTTAGCCGGTTCTCTGCCGAGGTTTCGATTCATTCATTCAGATCGGCACGTGTTGACCAAATGCACAAAGAATTTACTAGATGAAGTAGGTATCAATACTGTTTGCCTGTATGTAAGTAGATAAGTATAAGTAGTAATAATGTTTACGTTGCAGTGTAAACTATTACTGAGCATTTATTCGCGACGCGTTTGGTCGAATGTGGCCCCCTCTCACATGTGGGTACCCTCCATCCTTTCTAATAATGTAAGTACAGTTATGCATGGTGTTTATTGGTGAGCTGACCTCAACCGACTACTAGCAGCTGCTTTTCAATTCGTCAATTTCAATCCGTCAATTTCTCTAAATTCATTATTTTTGTCCGATTTCTTGCAACGTTTATGCTAAGTTAGACGTATCGACGAAGCTGCCGTGCTGCTTCGAAAAAGTGCAGTCTATGTCTCCGTCAGGTTGCGCAAATGTGTAACTGAACAAATGAGTTAAAGTACTGAAATGGCAGCCAGGTGAATCTACCGTAAAAATGACGTTCTTCTCTGCTCCTTATATGGCTCATTTGATCTTAAAATATCATATTGATCCACTTTATCTGAAAGATAACAAGGTGGTTACATTATTTTGAAATTTTCCTTTGGTTCACGATTTATCTTTAAGTGCAAATTATTTTCTTGCATGAATCTGCAAATGCAAGATATTACTGAAAGAATAAGTCCATGTTTTGGTGTACCTACAAAACCAATTCTTTAATCCAAATATTTAGATCTATTAAAACAAAGCAAGTATAGATATAAGTCTAGCTTCTTAATGTATTATTCATTCATTCATCGTGTCAAATGAGCTCAAACAAAACATTCAGTTTTAAATCTGTTTGCTCCAACATGAAGCCTTTGGCCCTATGTAAAACCGCGATAAGATCTACGAGATATTTATTAAGAAACTACCTACTATTTTCAATAATAAATAATTTGTTCAATGCCCTCGTATAGGCATTGCGTTACAATTTAAGAATTATTCATTTAGAGTTCAAGTGCAAATAGATATACCTAGGTATACCTACCGTTTTGTGACCTTGTTCCTTGTGCTTTCTGGTCGAAAGTTAAACGAATGCTGAGCATTATATAGGTAAAATTGTGAATTCGGATCACCCTCAGGCCTGCCTACGGGTCAAAGATAGTTTGTACAATCGGGCTCGACACTGTTTCAAACATACAGAATTGGGTCCAATATTTTTGTTTTCTTCATCTTTTGTTCTGCGACTACAGGATATCTGCTAAAAAGTCATAGTTTACTCGTTTTAAGAGTTAAATATATAAAAGCGATAGAAACGAAAGTATATCGCTACACCACTTTGAATTGAACTATAACAGTTATTGGTTAGAGATTTTCCTTAGAAATGTAAAAATCTTCCACACAATTATAATTAGGTATTAGTACTTACATAAATTCACGCTTCGTCCCCGTACGGGTGGAAAACAGAAGCTACTTTTTTTCCTAGAAATTTCCAAAAATACTTTTAAAGGAAAATTAATACTTTTTGTAAAGCAATCAGTTCTAGCTGCAAGTTCTAGTAATATTTTGGTAATTAAGTATGTTAAACGATTTGATTTACATCTACCTATATTGATTGTAGAAAGTTCAATATTTTTTATTAAGTAACAATAATTTCTTTTGATATCCTTGCTGTAAAGTACTTTGCTTCTGGCTCAGCTTTTATTTTGAGGCTTCTGGTAGGTATATACTACCTAAACTACGAACCAAAGTTCAGGTTCTCTACTTTTGAGTTAAAATTCAATATTCTTTATTACATGTTATTATGCCTCTCACATTGGCGTCACTTCCACCACCAGGCGATAACAAACAGGTCTCAAATTAATAAGGTTCGAATAACGGTCAAGTCAATAATAGACGCGTTTTACCTACCAATAAAACGCATATTATTACTTACCTTATTCGAACCTTATACTTTAATCTCTGCCTGGTGATTTTCGACTCGCAATGAGGAATAAAGATGTCGTCGATAAAATCGCGCGCCACCCTGCCTGGTGGAAGTGACGTATGTACCGGAAGCAGCCGGAAGTCAATGGTAAATTCATTAGAAAAAGGAAATGCAAGGCGGGAAACGGAAGTGCCTATCTCAAATTAATAAGGTTCGAATAAGGTAAGTAATAATATGCGTTTTATTGGTAGGTAAAACGCGTCTAATTAAAGTAGTAATTTAGTAACTACTAAATTTGAAATTCAAGGAAAGCGATTGTTAAACGTTTATAGGTAAATTGATTTTCATTAACCTGTCAAACATAAATAAAATTGTTGTTCTTTGTTTCCATTAAATTAGACTGCGGATGATGATTATTTTCACTTTCCACATTCACACACATTCAAACACATTCTACCCCCAAACAATGATTTTTGAGTTGGACTCACGTGGCGGTGTGGTTACAGTGGTTACAGCGGTGTCTCGCGGGGATCGTGCGGTGGATACGAGTGCAGTGGTCGGCGGCCACGCAAGCTTGCGAGAAACGGGCCTCGCAATATAAACATACCCATCTGTGGTTGAGAATATACATTTACATTATACATTATTATTAACTAGCTTCCGCCCGCGGCTTCGCTCGCGTGGTACCTACCCGTGTAAAAAAGTAAAAGCCTTTGTGTTATTGCAGATCATAAACTATGTATATTCCAAGTTTCAGCCAAATCCGTTCAGTAGTTTTTGCGTGAAAGAGTTACAAACATCCATCCATACATCCTCACAAACTTTCACATTTAGTAGGATTTAGTGGCTGGGCTGGGCTGGGTTATACACTATAGGTACACTAATAGCGAACGCCCGCGGCTTCGCCCGCGTTGATTACTATTTTTTTAATCCCACAAAATTAGCCTGTGTTATTCCAGAACCTAAACTATCTACATTCCGAATTTCATTAAAATCGGTTCAGTAGTTATGGGGATACATGATATAACAAACACACACACGCACGGATTTTTGCCTTTATAATATTAGTAGGATAGGATTTGATGGATGGGCAGGGAGTGGGTTATACACTATACACTATCTCGTTCAGTGCTCATGACTGACGCACGTGCTGCCTCTTGATTGTCTATCTTTGATAGCGACCAAAACCGATCTCAAACTTTCAAATATGACAGTTCTGTGACCACGCAAGTAGCTCTGTCACTCTCATCTCAACGAGACGGAACGCGACAAAAGATACCTACGCGACCGTTTTGACAGTTTGAGACCAATTTGAGGTTTGAGACAAGTTACACAAACAGCCCGCTGATGTTGCGTAGAAATGTGAGAGGGAAGTCAGGGGGTCTAAAGTGGCCACTTTTGATGAAACATCAGATTTTTCATCTAATAAAACATCTATTTTTTCTTCAAATGTTTCATAGATGTTTCATAGATGCTTCATATATGCTTCTTAATAATGAAACATTCAATGAAACATCTAAGTTTTCATCAAATGTTTCATAAATGCTTTATTTATGAAGCATTTATGAAACATCTATGAAACATTTGATTAAAAATTAGATGAAAAATCTGATGTTTCATCAAAAGTGGCCCCTTTAGACCCCCTGATGTAAACTCAAGAAATAATTGTAACACTAACCTCGCCCTGTGTCTCCGCCTATGCGACGCGAGCGCAGCGCTAGTTTTGCACCGAATCGTACAAATATCGCACACCTCGTCGCCTGCTTCCTGAAAAATAAATATAATTGACCGAGCAAACTCAAACTCAAATTCATTTATTCAATAAGATCACTTTGTGTATCACTTTGAATCGTCTTAAGAGCTAGGTGATTCTACTCCTGTTCCTTCGCGACCAAGACCGTGAAGAACCAGGGGCCCTAGCCATATTACACGATCTATCGTCGCTGTAGAACGATCTATCGTCGCTGTAGAATAGAACACTTCAAAATGTATAGGAATTGACGTTCTGACCACGTGACTCATCTACTTGAAACGTCAAATCCTATACATTTTGAAGTGTTTCTATTCTATCGCGACGATAGATAGTGTGATATGGCTAGGGGGGCAGGGCAACAAATAAGCGAAGCGTCTCAGTTTCGAGATTGGCCAAAAAATGCCTTTGTCCATCTGTGAAAATGAAAAATGAAAAATGTATTTATTTACAGTAGTAAGTTATTGGGAGTTCTAAAACCCCATTAGAGACACGACTGAATGAACCACCTCCGATCACTGCACTCCTCCGCTGCGCTACGCTGCGCTTCGCTCCGCTACGTCGCTCCGTTCTCTCCAGTGGTTCATTCAGTCGTATCTCTAATGTGGTTTTAGAATCCCAATAACTTAAAAATCAGTTGCTTGCACATCGGGATTTTCGGTTGTTTATTAATGTTTGATACCGCTTTCCTTTCATCATTCTAAAAAGATCTCTCTTACAATGAAGTTCGTTAAGCAACCGGTGTCATTACAGTTCGAAAATATTATCGTTGATTCTAAAAAACATCGTTTCCGACATGGAACGCTTTTACCAAATACAATACGTTGTATAATTTGTGGTCCGTCAAACTGTGGAAAAACTAATTTGGTTATTGGTCTACTCTTACATGAAAATGGATTAACATTTCGAAATGTTTATGTGTTCTCAAAAACTCTGTATCAACCGAAATATAAATATTTGGAGCAGGTGTTAAAAATGGTTCCTGGAGTGACTTTTTCAAAGTATCATGAAAACGAAGAAGTTCTTACTCCAGAAGCAGCAAAATGTAATTCTATAATTATATTTGACGATGTAGCGTGCGAGAGTCAAAATAATATGAGAAATTATTTTACGATGGGAAGACATAAATTTATAGACTGTTTTTATTTAAATCAGACATACAGCAAGATCCCAAAACAGTTAGTTAGAGACAATGCAAACTTAATCATTCTTTTTAAACAAGATGATATAAACTTAAGACATATCTATGATGAACACGTCAACACAGACATGACATGGCAAGAGTTTAAAAAAATGTGTTCAAGTATATGGGAAGAGCCCTATAATTATGTTGTGATAAATAAAGATTGTGAAAAAAACAAGGGGTGTTATCGCAAAAAGTTTGATACGTTTGTTGTATTTCATTAGTAGCATTTTTTCTCACTGTAAGTACCTACTTACCAACTGATCAGTTCATTCGTGTCATTAGTTGTCGAAGTGTCACGCTGAACGCATCAAAACATACGAACGGTTAATTGTTATTGTGATTTGTTAAACCATGCCGTACATTCCTGTTCATCGATTTTACTCTACCGAATTGAAACGTCTTAGAAGTTTTGCTACTTGGCCAAGAGGGTTAACTCAAAAAGCTAAGGAAATGGCTGAAGCTGGTTTCTTTTACACCGGATATGGTGATAGAGTTATTTGTTTTTACTGCGATGGAAAACTTAAAGACTGGACCCCTGAAGATCAGCCATGGGTAGAGCATGCGCGCTGGTTCCAGTCCTGTCCGTATGTCTTAGTAATGAAAGGAGAAGATTACGTCAAGACCATAATAAATGGACCATATTGTACTGAAATTAAAGGAAACTGCAAACAAAATACACGAGAAGCCTCACAATGTAAGACCAGCATTACATCGATCACCTGTAAAATTTGTTTAGAGGAAGAATTAAATACCTGCTTCATACCTTGCGGTCACGCAGTGGCTTGTGCAAAGTGTGCTCTATCCATTGGAAGTAAGTGCCCTATGTGCCGTAAGGTATTTACAAATATAACTCGATTGTATTTCTAACTACACTATTTGCAACCTACTATAAATAGCTGAATATAGAACGGAGGCTATCATTTTCGTGAGAACACTTACTTTAGTACAACCAATCAAAATTAAATACCTACATGTTATGGAAAAAAAAATTAAGAGACAAATTGTGGAGGCTGCAGAAGCTGTTAAAAAGAAGGTTAGGAAAATGAGAAATATTGAAACAGAAAAAAGTAGCATTTTGGAATCTGTTTTTAAACCAATTACAGATCCTCTTAATGAGATGGTAGAGAGATCAAAAAACCATTCCAAAACTTTAAAAAGTGAAGTTAAATTTGAAACATCAAGCCCATTGGACAACGACAAAACTCTTAAGAGAGAATCCAATATTGGATTTAATGTATTTAGCCCAAACAAATCTGATGACTCACAGAATAGCGACGAAGATTCAGAAACGATCGAGTGTGAAGAAAACGATGAGTCATTTAAAACAGTGGAATCGGGTTCCAGTGATCCAAGTTTAGACATTTCTTCGTGGTCCAAGTCTTCTGAAGCTTTAGGCGATATACCGTTTGGTGTTAGAAATGAACGTGGTAAAATCATGATGGGATCTTCACGTGTGGTTTTCTCTGATGATTATATTCAAGTTGGTGCGAATAAGTACAAAATAACGCCTGGAATAAACGAACTACTGTTAAAAAAACTTCCCGATTTATCTGCAATAACTGACGAAGATTTGAGGCACTACAAATTAATGTTGCTAGAGACGAATGTACATCGAAGAGATTACGATCCACATAAACCAATCAGAAGTAACAGGGGTCGAAAATATTTAAACGTTATAAAACCACTATTCAAGTTACGTAAAGTTTCAGCAAACACTGACAGTAGCCAACCTGATTTGCGATTTCAAGGAGAGGGCCTTCCTCTGTTGAAGAAATGGAAGAAAAATGTTGACTACGTATACTGGGATGACCCTAATGAACTAGTTGAAAGATTAAAGCTATTAATTGCTTCAAAAGATGCTGGTAACACTGGGTTGGATAATGAAATAATATCTATTATAGAAGAATTGCGTGAAAGCGGCATTATACCTTAGTTAAATAAATAGCATTCATTTCCAAAAATTGTTTCATTTGAAGTTTATCAACTATACATAACGGTTCATGACATGACAATGGATAAGTTTGGACATCACATTCATAAACGACTGCGTTTATCAGACTTTTTAGAAAACTTTGATAAGATTTTGATGCGACCCGATACTGGGGAATTCGATTTACAAAGCACAAGATTAACTGGTATTACAATTCCTACGAAAGAGTCCGATGCTGTTAACAAAGAATACGTTGATAAACAATCTGAGCTGTATTTAAAGAAGGAAGAATTTAATTCAAGATTATACGTTTTAAAAGCAGATATTATAAAACATATTATTGATAATTTAAAAGCAGAATATTACACAAAAACGGAGTTAGAAAAAATTATAAATGCAAAAAATGAGCAAGCTACAAATTGTAAATGAAATTCATAAGGCAGCTCGCAAAAATTTTGTTCGACGTTCTGTATTTTTAAAAGGAATTGATGATTTATGGCAAGCAGACCTTATTGATTTACAAAACATAAAAAAATACAACAATGGATATAGGTATATTTTTGTAGTATTAGATTGTTTTTCTAAGTTTTCCTGGGCTATCCCTGTTAAAACTAAAACAAAATTTGAAATAGCAAGTGCGTTCAGTAATTTATTAATTAAAAGCCACCGAAAACCTGTTAATTTACAAACTGATATGGGCACAGAGTTTTATAATGACGAATTTAAAAAAAATTTGTTAAAAAATGGCATTAACCATTACTCTACATACTCTATTAAAAAAGCTTCTATAGTTGAACGACTAATAAAAACACTTAAAAACAAGTTGTTTAAAAGTTTTAGTTTGAATGGTAGTTATAAGTGGGTTGGTGAGCCTTTAAAAGGTGTCATGACTACATACAATAACACAATACACAGAACAACAAAGTATAAACCAAATGATGTAAACAAATCAAACCAAAGTATGGTTATGAAGAATATTAATAAATCTCAGAAAAATTTGAAATCAAAAATCAGTAAATTTAGGTCTGGGGATTATGTTAGAATAAGTAAATATAAAGGTAGTTTTGAAAAAGGATATACTCCAAATTGGTCTACAGAACTGTTTTTAGTTAAAAAAGTTCATCTTTCTAAACCGATCACTTATTCAATAGAAGACCTACACCATCAACCGATATTAGGAACTTTCTATGAGCAAGAACTTCAAAAAACGAACTGTCCCAATGTGTATCTTATTGAAAAGGTTATAAAGAAAAAAGGTAGTAAACTTTTTGTCAAGTGGTTAGGTCTACCTAATACTGAAAGCAGTTGGATTGATAAACGCGCAATTTTGTGATTTGTTTTAGAAAACGTTGCGAATATGATGTCTATAAAATTAAGAATGTTATGAGAAGTTATCTCATTAATATCTCAGCTATGCACGGTGGAGGACTCGTTAATAGTCTGATTAATAATTTACCATTTGAATTACATTTACCTGGTTATAACTACTGTGGGCCTGGTACACGACTAAGAGAACGATTATTAAAAGGCGATCAGGGAGTCAATGAACTTGATAACGCTTGCATGAGACACGATATAGCATATAATAATTCAAACAATTTAGAAGATCGACACAAAGCTGATTTAGAACTCATAGACATGACAAAAAGGCGGATGAAATCTAAAAACGCTGGAAGAGGTGAAAAACTTGCTTCGTGGCTTGTGAACAAAGTGATGAAAACCAAAGTTAAACATGGTGCAGGCACGAAGTCATTTAAAACAATTGTTTCTACTATACGCAAACGACTGAAAAAAATAAAACCAAAAAGTGATTCTAAAGCAATAAAAGAAGCTTATTTAGCTGCGAAAAAATTGATGAGAAATAACAAAGGAGTGCGGCTGCCTCGTGTTATACCATTACCAAAAACAGGTGGTATTTTACCTCTTATACCAATATTTGCTGGACTTTCTGCTTTGGGTGCACTGGCTGGAGGCGCAGCGGGTATAACTAAAGCTGTAAATGATCATAAATCAGCAAAAAAGAATTTGGAAGAAGCTCGGCGTCATAATAAAATGATGGAATCTATTGCCCTAGGCAAAGGATTGTACATAAAACCATACAAGAAAGGAAGTGGACTTTGCGTGAATAATTCAAAAAACTAATGAAAAGGCTACCCAAGCGCGCTCTTACAAACATAGACATATTAGAATATGCAAGAGAAAACATACCTTACTTTAGAGGTGTTTTCATGAGAAATGAATTGCCAAAAAAGCCTAAAGACATTGAGTGTGCGATTATCAATTTAGATAGTTCAGAGAATGAAGGAACCCATTGGGTAGCCTACGTAAAAGTTTTAAACTATTGCGAGTATTTTGATAGTTTTGGCGATTTAAAGCCCCCAATCGAGTTAACTAAGTATTTGAAATTTAATATAACATATAATTATTGCAGATATCAAAGTTTTAATACAACTAATTGTGGACATTTATGTTTAAAGTTTCTTATTGAATTTTGGAAAAATGTGATGTGATTACCTATGTAATTCATACAATTATAATGTAAAATGTTTTAATAAAGTATTGTGACTATATATTTATAAACTTACTTTTATTGCTTTCATTTCTAAAATGTCTTTCACGCTGTCTATAACAGGCAATACTTCGATTTTATCTACCACCTATTATCCAACTTTGCAATTCGATGGTGAATATGAGTGTGCTTTGTTATATATGTCTACATTCAATTCAATCCCAAACATTGACAATAGAAACAACATATTTCATTATGACAACAATGAAGTCGTAGAAATACCAGAAGGTGCATACGAACTACAAGATATTTCAGACTTTTTGAAATCCAACGTAAAAAAAGGAACAACTTTTAGTTTATTTTGCAACAACAACACATTGAAAACATTTATTTTTTGTTCTAAGGACATTCATTTCGAAAAAAATAATTCTCTCGGAACCTTATTGGGGTTTGGTAAACAAACTCTAAAAGCCAATATAATACATGAGTCACAGCTTCCAGTTAACATTTTATCGACAACTGTAGTGCGAGTTGAATGTGATATAGTGAGCGGATCATATATTAATGGAAAATCAAGCCACGTTATATATGAATTTGCACCTAACGTCCCACCTGGATATCGAATAATAGAAGTACCTAAAAATATTATTTATTTTCCTGTCAATCAAAGTAATGTTAGTTCTATAAATATCAGATTATTAGATATAAATAATAACTTGATAAATTTACGAGGTGAAGAAGTCCAATTATATATGCATATCAGAAAAAAATGATCGACTTTAATAAATATAGTAATTCAGTGAGAAAACACATCAGTACTCATCGACCTATCCCAAAAGGAACAACTACGAAAAAAAAGAAAATAACCAAAGAAAATAAAGAATTTCTGAAACTAATTGGATTACTAAAATGAACATTTTAGATATAACAAGTTCACCAGCATACGATAGCACCATAGACGGTATCGAATATCATTCATATAAACCATACGTAACAAGTTTCAACAGAAATGATGAAATCCGGATACCTATTAACCAACAGGATTTATACATATTACCATCAGCGAGTACCCTATATTTAGAAGGAACAGTAAACATTATAAAAAAGGATACAAAGCAAAAGGTTACTGCTGTTGAATTTACAAATAATCCATTGCTTTTTCTGTTCCAAGATGTACGTTATGAACTTAATGGGGTGGAAATTGATAGAATAAAAAATGCTGGTATGACTACAACAATGAAAGGTTTATTATCCTTTAATGAAAATGATGCAAAAATTGCAAAGGCTTGGGGTTGGGATGTAAATGGAACAAAGACAAACGATGGTGGAAAATTTTCTGCTTCAATACCTCTTCGTAATATTTTAGGATTTGCTGAAGATTATAAGAAAATCATTATGAATTGTAAGCATGAACTGATATTACTACGAAGCAATACAAATTTAAATTCTTTGAAATTTCCATCTGGTGAGATCCTCGAAGATATAATTATAAATAAACTAGTTTGGCGCGTTCCACATATAAAGGTATCTGATAAAGAAAAAGTACATTTATTAAAACTATTAGAAAAGGACCGCCCTCTACATTTTGCTTTTAGAAATTGGGATTTATATGAGTATCCATTATTACCAAAGACAACTAAGCATACTTGGTCAATTAAAGCATCTTCACAGATTGAAAAGCCCAGATATGTCATATTGGGTTTACAAACCAACAGAAAAAACTTAGCAGAAAAAGATATGTCACAATTTGATCATTGCAATTTAAGAAATGTCAAAGTGTATCTTAATTCTACCTATTTTCCTTATGAAAGCTTAAATGTTAGTTTTAAAGATCAGATAATTTCATTAGTGTATGAGCAATATGTCAATTTCCAACAATCTTACTACGGACGCAAAAGTGAACCGTTGCTAAGTGCATCTGAATTCAAAGAAAAGGCACCGCTATTCGTAATCGATTGTTCTAGACAAAGCGAAAACCTTAAATCAGGTCCCGTAGTTAGCGTTCGTGTGGAACTTGAATGTGATTCAGAGATACCTGATCAAACAGCAGCTTATTGTCTCATTTTAAATGATTCCATTATCGAGTACAGACCTTTGAGCAATATAGTCAAGAAAATATCGTAAAACATGAATCCTTGCGAAGCTAAATATATTATAGTAGATGTGCAAGGTTTTAAAGACACAAAAAATAATTTTATTGTAAAGGAATTGGCTATTTTGACTGAAAATTACACTCAAACTTTTCTTATCAAGCCCCCCTACCCATTTCAAAACCTATCAAAAGAAGAAAAAAAGCATGTGCGGTGGATAGAAACTAATCGTGGAATTTTTTGGAGTGAAGGTTTTATTGACTATAGAGAATTTAGGCGCACTATTAAGCCATATTTGAGTATGAAAAATGTTTTAACTAAAGGAACTGAGAAAAAAAAGTGGATCAAGGACTTTTGCGAAAACTGTGAAATAAAAGATATAGGAGAAAAAGGATGTCCTAATTTTTTAAAATTGTACAATGATTATGAAGAATGTAATGTGAATTTAAATTGTGTTCATCATAGGAAAATGTGTGCTTTGAAAAATGTTATGTGCATGAAGAAGTGGTATGATGATAACAAAGTAAATGTTTTTTAAGTTTATTATTTTAAGTGCAATAAAAAAATATTAATCCTGATTACTTTAGTTTTATTTCAATACTTTAACTGAACCTCTATATAGATATCTACCTAACCTACCTCTATATAGGTATTACAGAAATAAAAAGACAGTATTTTATTAGATTCAATTTATTATTTTAAAATCTACTAACTTACAATACTTACTAGAATAGTTAACATACTTACTATATTACAATACTTACTAAAGTTATAAAACTAAAATACAATTGAAATACTTACTAATTTTAAACTTCTTAAGAATCATTAATTATGTTTTCTGAAATATTTTTAATAACTCTTTGAGTTTGATCTAGTATATTGTCCATAAAGTCTTTCACTATATATTGAGCAGATATCACAATATCACTTTCTTTGTCACTATTATTTTCACCACTTATGTCTATTATTTTGATTTGTATTAATCGTCTTCCACGGCACGGCTCACGGTTCAAAACAAATGATGATCGCCGCAAGTTTCCACGGTGCTTCATTTCACTTGTTTTCTTTGTTTTGCGTTTTGGACGCTTTGGAGTTTTCTTGTTAATAAAATTAATGATGGGTAAATCTTCATCTTCAACCGGATTCTGTGCACATTGGAAAAGAAGATCTTGGGTGTCAATTCCAAAGAGTCCATCTTGCGTTTCACCATCGATTCCCGTCGTTAGGTCAGCCATTTTCTATAAAAAACAAAAAGAAAAATATTAGTTTGGTTTACCTTATTTTTCAAAAGAAGAATCACTATGTAGAAAACAAAACTTCAAAACTTACCGATAATTTAGCTCAGGATGTATTGGTGACTAATAAATGTGTGTTCGCTGCGCGCCGTTCGAATAGGGAATAATGAGGAAACTAACAAGGTATAAGTTTTCGCTGATGCTACAAAATCATGCAAAGACCTGTCGATGTGCTCGAACGTGGGAAAAATTTTACTGCGCTAAGTGAACTAAAATGCATAGTATGGAGAAAATGTAGGTACTTAAATCACAAATTGAATGCTAAAAGTAAAATAAAAAACAATTATCATGACAAATAAACTTATTTATTTTAAAAATTATAGACAATGTTTACTTAAAACTATAACTTAAAGGCTTAAACACATTTTAAGGACAAGTATATATCATAAATTTATTACTACCACTAATTTTACACAGTTAAACCCCAAGAATAGAAATGTGTCCCCAGGCTCTGCTTGACTTTTTATCTTGCGAAATAAGTCGCTTATCGTCGCTACTGGAAAGCGCAATTTTGTTAACAGAACGTGTAAATATTTCATGTTTAATACTTTTAAATAACACGTTCTTCTTTCGCAGTACATCTGCTGAATACAATGTGTTTTTATAATCTGAGATATTTAGATCTCGAACGACACAAGATTTAACTCCTTTAGCCTTTTTGATTTCTGTTTCAGTATTTTTAATACAGTATAATTTAGAGCGTAATCCTACAAACTCGGTGATTATTTTTCCACACATTTCATCTTTAAAAAGACCCGGTACTTTTTTGTTAATTATGGGTAAATCGTGATAATTATCAACTGAATAATTACTGGTATCGAAATATTTCAAAAAGTTATTTTTTAATTCTTGATAAAAACTTGCTGTTTCAATGTGATAAATAAAGCTGTCTGTATCAGTGTAACACATCTTCAACCGGTCTTTATAGAATGGTTTGAATACAGAATAGTGAAAATCATACATATGTGATTTAGACAATTCTAGGACTGTAAATCCTATATACAAAGGCTTATCTAAAACAATACGATCGGGCTTTAATTGAATCGCAACCAAACTTTCCGTAAAAACAGAAGCACTGTGAAAATTGGGACTAGCGATTAATTTCTCTGCGTTATTTCTTTTTTTAGTTCTGTTGTTATGGTCGCTCCATTGATTTACTAATTCAACCTTAACTTTTTTTCTATTATTTTCCAATGTTTTTCCAAAAACACAGTTGTTAAGCAATTTAAAAAAGCCTTGTTCAAAGATTGACGTTGTATTTTGACGCAAATTTGTATTGAGATCTATGTACTGCTTTAAGTAAGGACTCTGACGAAAAGTTATAGCACGATGTATTTTTTTTAAGATTAAACCATGCTTTAAGCATGTTTTCAAATGTACATAATGTATTACGTAATTAAATTTATCGTATAAATTTGGAATCAACTTTTCGTTTTTTCCGCCTGGTGGAATATCTTTTTCAGGGCAAAACGGCAGGTCGTTATGTTCGCAATGTAATTTTTTAGGATAAATTAGATCAACTTCCAGAATGTACCCATACTCTGCATCATTTGGAATATTATTTACATTTAATTGATCTATCTCGGACTGATCAAGGAATCTAAAGTTTGATAAAGGCAATGATTTACACATGCCGAATCCATAAAGATTAACACAATCAAAATAGAGTATATATGATTCTGGCATCAGTGGGTCATAATCTAAAATAAATTCGTTATTCGCTTTGGCATGCCTGTGTGCTACCATAACAACGCCTCCTCGTATGCCAGTTTGTATAAGATCTATTATCGCAGGGTCATCTATTAATTCCAACTCAATGCCTGTTTTTAAAAGCATTGCATCGAAAGACAAACTCGGCGCTGTTACGTAAAAAGCGGGGTCCAAGTGGTAGTAGTGTTTGCAAGTTTTTCTAAACTTTTCAAATATATCTGTCAATAATAACACATCTGTTTTTAAATACAAATCAGTATATTGTCCCAAATTACAAATGTTAAATTGTTTCCAAACCGTTTGTGCATGCTCGTAATCTTCATTCGATATGTGCTCCTTGTTAAGAGAGCTGTAAAACTTTTCTTTGCTAGGCAGAGATTGTTCGTTGTAACGTTCGCATGAGCTCATGTATTCGTATGGATAAACGCCTTTGCGTCTTAATAGAGCAAACTCGCTCGCGTTTGGGTAATAATTGCTTAGGTGGTTTAACTCACAAGCTTTCATGGTTTTGGCAAGTTGTTCTAAACTGGTTCCTAAAAATTTAAATGAATCTACAAATCGCAACTGCATAAACTCATTTTTCGTTATGGGAATAAACTTTGTGAACGAAATATAATTTTCTTTCGTTTTAGGGATTATTTTTATTGATCCAGGTGCTTCGCCGAGTTTTTTGATAAACAAATGACAATCATATCCTGCTAAATTATGGAAAAAAATGGGTACAAACTTTGGGATTTTGTATTGTAAATTGCATATACTATGGGCTGCCCCTCGGTACCGACCAGTAAGATGGCAATGGTCCCTAACTTTATCTCCGAATAGAAAAGATTGACAAATATGGCATCGGACTGCATTTTTAAAATCAATTGCATCATTCGCATTGAAAACGATGGGAACGTTTTGTGACAATACTGCATGGATATCACGAGTATCTCTGTAGAGACAGGAAATAAACTTATCTACACAATCCAGTCCGCGATATGTGACAAATTTATTGTAAGAAAGGTCAACAGAACAAACTGTTTGATATGCGAATGCTACTGGCACATGTTTTTGGGTGGTACGTGTATATGCGCCTTGAGATTGTGATGCACTTTCACCCACATCTTCTAGCATAGTTTCAAAATCTGCGTAAATTACAAAGGGAATGTCTTGCTTGCGCTCAAAATTCTTAAATTTAATTACGGAACCCTTTTCTGGTAAAACTGTGACAATACCGTTACAAGTGTGACTATCCACATCATCTTCCGATTTGAAGAAAAGCAAACAAGTATCACAAAAATAGATACGACCATTATGCTTGGTTATTTGACTTCGCACTAATCTCGATAAGTTTTTGATGAGACAGAAGTGAGATGTTGTGTTATTTTCTAACCAGAGTAGGTGAATTGATTTTTTATTTTCATGATTGTCTGATTTATAAAGCGGGCCTACAACGGTTTTGTTATTTTTTAAGCCAAAAATGATAAAACTCAGGTTTGGGTTGTTTTCTTCGAATATTTTAATATCAGAAAATGTCACAGGAAAAGACATATTTTCAATATTAAGTACCTCGCGAAAGTGTACATATGACGAAACCTTTTCTTGGTGGCTCTGAACTGGATAGAGAGCTGCAACTACGCTCCACAGAAAGCAATATTCGTCATTGTTGCGAATATTTAAACATGCTTTCTTTTTCTTAATGAATTCTGGCAACTCAATATAGGTCGAGCCATGAAGCGGTTGGTATTTATTAATATTTATCTCAAGATGTAAGCAGTTAAGAAAGGTCCAGCCCGAATCTCGCTCTTCAAATTGATCTATTTTTGTGCGTATTGTATTGATAACATTCGAATACAAAGCCTCGAAATTATAATTTCCATAAACTGGAATATTTTTGGTAAAAAATGACTTTGTCTCTTGTTCATTATTTTTGTAAAGTAAAAACTTTGAAAACAGCTCAAAGTTAACTTTAACGCAGATATGTTTTTTTAAGCATTCATCTAAGATTAGTTTAACTTTGTTTCGTATAGAATCTAAAAAAACGTCTATAGAATGTTCATTTGTGTGTTGCGCAGCAATTCTGTACGATATGATTCGTCTCCGAAAGGCTGATGAAACAATTTCAATGCCATCCGCGTCGATATGCGGTTCACTTACTACGTTTTGTTTATGTGCATTACTTCGCAAATGACCTATCCAATGCCTACCGCTGCTAATAGATGTGTTACAAACTGCACAGAATGGCATTATGACAGGAAATATCTCAATATTTGCTTATTTATGAGACAAAATTAAAGTACTTACCTACCTATCCAATTATTAGAAAAATACTTGTATTACAAACTACTGTACCTACCTACTTATCAATAACGAATTAAGTAAATTTAACTACACAAAAAATGTTAGGTATCACTATTACCTATGTATAGAAATTAATTGAAAGTTTATAAACTATTTACCTACTATAGATTACATATGTACCTACCTAGCGATGATGGAGGCCTGCCTTAATATTTATAAAATAAAAATCCTATTAAACTGCATAGGTATACTTCATTTTATTTGAACAACAAAATTTACAAAATTTAGTGATAACATTAATTTATTTGAAATTAATTTTATCACTAAATTTTGTTTCATGAAAATTTAGTGATAAAATTAATTTATTTGAAATTAATTTTATCACTAAATTTATATGGATTAGAATTTTTAAAAAGCTTAAAAGTGGTAATGAGAAATTCTTGCAACGTGTCCCACTCTCGACAGTTGTCGCCGAGGCGAAGCTTTACAGACGTAAGTGCTTTTTTATAACGTACGTCAGGAGGCGTATTTTGCACGTCTGCGAGGTTGTAAAGCTTCACCTCGACGTAAAAGTCACCCTCGGTGGTAGGAGTGGTGCGTCGGCTCTGCCCTCCGGAAACCCGCGTGGTGAAGGATGATGTCGTCACAGCAGCGCCGCCGCCTCCGTTTGTTGACGTACTGGCCCTTTCTTCGGATTTCAAAATTGAGAAGATGTCTGTCTTCCTTTTCTTAGACCTGTAAACAAAAAATAAAACAACATCTTAATAATATGTTTACGTTTGTAAGAAAGAGGTTCCTACCTATCTTTTAACAAATGGATATTTAAGAATCATTAATGTACCTAATGAATTTGGTATAGGCGATGAGGGCACTCTACAAATAAAATTTCATTAAATTGAATTGGTCATTATTACATAGGTACTTACCATGAAAATTCCGGCTCTTGCGAATCAGACTGTGTGTGCGGTGTGAGCAGAGCGGGAGGCTGAGCGAGTGCGGCTGCGTTCTCCACGGGAGCGATCTTGCGCTTCGATGAAGACTTCGAAGCTCTCGGCTTCTTGGCAGGCGCAGGCGGCGGTACTGGAGCAGCGACCACTGTCACTTCAGATTCGTATTCAGAGTCCGACCTACAAAAGATAAAATATTATAAGTAATGGATGATTTTAAAACGAAGATTTGAAAACGCGCGACAAGGGAATACTCACTCACATTGTTTGTTCGATGAAACTGGAACTGGCAGCAGGCGGGCGAGTCTTCGAGCAGCGTCGTCGGTGGAGTTAGCGGTCAGCTCAGGCGACGGAGTCGGCGGGCAGCTCAGGCGTCGGAGTCGGCGGGCAGCGAAGGCGGCGGAGTCGGCGGGCAGCGCAGGCGGCGAGGGTCAGCTCTGGTAGCAGGAGTTCCAGCGTCGAGATGCCAGCGAAAGTATGACGGTTTTTCCGTTTTCCACAGTTTTATAGCCAATAAATTCACTTGTCAGCAATAATTATTCCAATTCAAATAGTATTAAGTATTAAAATAAATCAAACAAATTTGAATCCTAAATTTGATATAATTATGGAATCATAATACTTCTCATAATTAACACTAAGGCGGTTTTCAGTTTTATTCATATTTGTTCTCATCGTCGGTATAAACGAATTTGATTCTTGTCGTCTAGTAGTTAGAACTCATTGCGCATGCAACAAGATAAAATCACGATCGTAAAAACACCTACCTATTGAAATCCGATCAAAGACCGGTTGCACCAACTCAAATGACAGAAAAAAATCCATTACCCACTAGCATGGTCCAATTGGTCCACTATGCCAAGGGTGTAGTCAAAGACACGTCCGACCAGTATACTCATAGGTACCTTAATTTTTACTAGGTCGTGCCAGTTTCCTTATTTTATTTTTAATAGGTTTTATTATAGGTAAAAGTAAAAGGGCATAAGTAAAAGGGCATAATTTTGTGTACATCGAAAAAAGAATTCCTTTTTGAAGTATAAGTTCAAGATTCGAACCCACGACCTCCATGCATTGATATTAATGCTTGGGAGTTGTAGTGAAAGTGCAAAATATTATTAACAGTTAGGTAAGTAGGTAGATAGTAAAATTTCATTCTGATGGTTTATTCATTAATGTAAATTCTGCGAAAATAAATAACACAAATATATTTCTAATTACTAGGTAGGTACCTACTCGATCTTAATATGGTAGTAGTGTAAATTGTAAGAATGAAATAAGCTACATAATTATGTAAGTTTCAATATTCTATTATTTGTGGGTTTCTTTAATGTACGTGTACTAAAATATTCAACTTTTTTAGTTTAGTAGGTAATGTTAAATATCTACATCCTCAGTAACAAAAAAAAAAAAAAAAAACACAACTAGAAAATAAAAACTGATGTCATAAAATAAATTAGTAGGTTTTCGTTGTCTAAAAACAAACTAGAAAACTAATTATTATCATTATTCTAATTTAGATCAAAACTAGTAAGAAATCAAAATGCCGTTAAGATTCTTTAAAATATTTTTTTTACTTTGAAAGCAACATGTTCTGAAATCTGATCATTACGAGTTGTAGCAAAAGTAAAAAATTAATTCTCAGCTAGTTAGTTAAGATTGTGACAACATGTAAAAATTATGAACCTAGCCTTTGGATTTGGATTAAATGTTTTTTATGAAAAACAAATATTTACCTAATAATAATTATGTAAGTGTTAAAAACAAGGCATGAATTTAAATAAAAAGTCTCAAAATCTACTAATCCACCTACATCATTTTTACTAAACTTCATTTTATCTGTAAAATCTCCGTTCGGACCTTCGACAGGTACCTACAATGGCCTATGATTTAAGATATCATTACCTACTGCTTTACAGTTAAATATAAAAAATATTTGTACATTAACTGCAACATAAAATATTGGACGCTGCATCGAACACTCTGTTTAATTCCCATAGAACTGTCGACGCAGCATACGACGAACGGTGTGAAATGATACCGCGTGTGACAGAGTCATTGTTGGCTTCACAGAGAAAATAATCACTTGGTTGGCTTAGCTTAGACACATTCAGTTTGAATTTTCAAGTTATTTTAACAATGGTTTTAAAATCAGTGAAATTACGCAAAATTAAATGTGAATAAAAGGACAATGTAAGTATCTATCCCATAGTATTTTATATAAATGTATTCATATAAATTTAAACTCTCAGGCCTTTGCATCTTTTCTAGATGATTTATACAGTGTCAGGAGGCAATCTTTTGCCTACACTTAACGGGACACTGCAGAGCCTGGGACAATGTTGATAAATTTAACAACCCATTTAATTATGTCACTGATTTATTTAATTATTTTATCTATTTTTGATTTGTGTTGTATGTATCGTAGTGGCGAAAATAAAACTTTTTTCTAGGTAGGTATTTCTTTTTGATTATTTTATAGAACTGCGGGCTTAAAACGATCGTTAAAGCTGTGATTCTGCTATATCGGCCTTTTAAGCCTTTGTTTTAGATACAATTTTTATATCATTTTAATACATTTTTTATTCAACCCAAGCTGAGCTGTGGCTGGGCTGAAGGTCAGATTAAACTTAGATAAAAAGAAACTACAGTTTTCAATCCGGTTATAACCAAGTTTAACAAGTTTAAATTAAATTAAATTTACCGTAATCGATAGTAAAAATAAATAGACGTACCACATAGTATCTAGTTAAAATATTTTTTTTCTTCAAAAAAAATTATAAAATAATTTACCTGAATTTAGACGTAAGTATTTAAATTTAATAATAAAAATTGTTTATGTTTCATAATTTTAATTTATTCTTATTTTTATTTTCACAAGTAAAACACGTAGCTTGACATCTTCCGCGACTTTTCGTAAAATTAAATCCATCAATTATTATTATGGTAAGAAACTTTTAATTTTAATAGGTACATTTTTTATTCAACCCAAGCTGGGCTAAAAGTGAGACAATACTTAAATAAAACGAAACTACAAAGTGGTCATAGCGATCCTGCTGAATAAATGAATTTTGAACAGGTTTCTAATCGATCCTTGCTACTTATGTATAAAATAAAATAAATTTATCGTATTCGATAGTAGAAAAAAAAAACATAGGTAGGTACTTAATATTATCATAATCAGTGAGAGTTTAATCCTACCTTGGTCTCTCAGGACAATACCTACCTCGGGTCGTTCAGCTGATTGCGTTAGGCATCATAATCAGTGAGAGTTTAATCCTACCTTGGTCTCTCAGGACGATACCTACCTCGGGTCGTTCAGCTGATTAGGTTAGGCATCACAATCAGTGGGAGATAATCCTTCTTTGGGCTCCCGGAGTGATACTTACCACGGGTCATTCAGCTGATTGTGTTAGGCATCATAATCAGTGAGAGTTTAATCCTACCTTGGTCTCTCAGGACGATAACTACCTCAGGTCGTTCAGCTGATTGGGTTAGGCATCACAATCAGTGGGAGATAATCCTACCTTGGGCTCCCGGAGTGATACTTACCATGGGTCATTCAGCTGATTGCGTTAGGCATCCTAATCAGTGAGAGTTTAATCCTACCTTGGTCTCTCAGGACGATGCTTACCTCGGATCGTTCAGCTGATTACATATATAAAATCCCGATGTGCAAGCAACTGATTTTTAAGTTATTGGGATTCTAAAACCACATTAGAGATACGACTGAATGAACCACTGGAGAGAACGGAGCGACGTAGCGGAGCGAAGCGCAGCGTAGCGCAGCGGAGGAGTGCAGTGATCGGAGGTGGTTCATTCAGTCGTGTCTCTAATGGGGTTTTAGAACTCCCAATAACTTACTACTATTTACTACTTAAATAACAAGTTTTGTAAGTTTGTCAGTCCTCTAGTTTAATATATCGGGTGAGTCTACACTTACAGGTATGTGCTTCAGATTGTGCTGTAGCAGCTTGTGTGTGTGGTTGTACCCGACAACACAGGTAGTACAGCGGTGTGAGTGACGGGTGAACTGAGGGCTTTGGAGGGCTACACGTCTTTCCTCTTGAACCTGAGAATAATAATTTTTTTTTTTTTTTTTTTTCCGTTTTTTTTAGAGTAAAATTAAATACTTAGTTAATTATACCCTAATAAAATTACAATCTAGCCAAGTAGGCCAATGAGCAATTTGAATTTCACTTAGTTTTATAAAGTTGCTTATATCTAAGAATGTGCCCAACGGCACGTTTCTTACTGTCTCTATTTAAGGGGAAGACACTTTGTTCTTGTGTTCTTTATATTATGTAGCACTTATTCACTAACACTTTCATATAATTTACACTACACTACACTAACTCAAATGGTTTAGTTCGTTTGAGAATAATAAATGATTAGAGGACTTTATGGCGGGAATTTAAGAAGTCATAATTTCGTTTTGTTTTATTTTCCAAAACATGTGTTTCTTCGAATGTTAACGTGTTATAATGGTGGATTATTAACCGTTAAGTGTTCGTGAATGTGCATAAGTGTGGGCAAGTGAAACAAAATTGGATAGCATTGCTTTTCGAGTTCTCCCAAAAAGTCCGTGTTGATGTTTCAGTAAAGCCCCACATCTTTACTGAAACACAAGGGGAGGGGTGGGTTTATTATATTTATGTATTGTAATATGTATTTGTGTATCTTATTTATCTAAAAACTAATTATATTATATTAATAAGTATATTAATGACACTGGCTGAATGCACAAGCCGTGCGAAGCCAAGATATAGAAAAAAAAATGATTAGAATCCTCTAATCCAGGGTTCGGCAACCTGCGGCTCTTTCGATGTAAAGTTACGGCTCTCAAGCTTAAAGCTAATGCTCCCATTGATGTACCTAACTGTAACTGTTGTTAAATTATTTGATGCTAAGATAGATACTATAGGTAAGTACGTTAGCTTATACACCGTTAATTCTGGGTCAGTTTAAAGCCAGCACCCACTGCTTGTATTGCTTAATCGTATTCGTGTCGTTGGTTTAGTTTTTGAATTTGATAAGTATTTCATACGAATCTAAATAGTTGAAAAGATTAACAAAAGTGAGGAAAACACTTGGTAAGGTGTCGTAGGCGCGCAGAGCTAATGACCTAGGTATGTATGTATGACTACGACGTAGCATAGACTCTACGCCGTAGCAACAGCTGAGCACAGAGCACGTATCTCCGTGATTTATCCTGCCTATGTTTCATGATAATATTAATTGCAAAAAAATTGATCTCATATTTATTATTATTTTTGAGTAAGGTTATCGATATAGATTACGTAGGCGCCGGCTTTAAACTGACCAAAAATAAACGGTGTATGTTTTGTGCAAAAAACGTGTGTTTTGTTTTTGTATGAATGACTAATTTTTTTTTTTGAGAAATTTTGAAATAGATAGACAATGGACCAGGAATAAGACATAGGCTACTTTTTATCCGGGTACCACGCAAGCCGCGGACGGAAGCTAGTCTACCTATATTTTAAATTTCAACCAAATTGGTTCAGTGGTTGTCGAGCTATAGAGGAACAAACATACATCCATTCATCCAAACATCCAAACTGTCGTATTTATAATATTAGTGTGCCTAGTGGTGATAATGATCAGGAATAGGACATAGGCTACTTTTTATCCGAGTACCACGCGAGCGAAGCCGCGGGCAGAAGCTAGTAAGTATATTTATTCTTACCTCATCCCAACTTAACAGTACTAAAGCTATATGTCCCTCTCCAATATTAAGATCTTTCAGTTTCTTTGCAACGCGAGGGTCGGTGACCACTCCTGAAGGTTGCTCCTTACTTCTTTTCTTAGGAGATTCTGAAATTAAAATAAAAAATGTAGGCCTTTACATCTTTTACTAAAATCGATACCAATTAATATCTATACTAATTTAATAAAGCGGAAGAGTTTGTTTGTTTGAAAGCACTAATCTCATGAACTACCAGTCTGATTTGAAAAATTATTTCTGCATTTGATAGCTTAACTCTTGAGGAAGGTTTATACTTTTTGTCATCATCATCATCGTCACCATGTACCATCACTACGGGGGCAACGCCGCGAGGGCGCTGCCAGTATTTAATACAGCAGATTTAATAATTTAATTTAATACGGCACAGGGTGTACAAAGATGTTCATAATTACCATTTTTCTTATCTTTCATCCGTTTTCTATCTTTACTCTTCTTAGACTTCACTTTCAGTGGTTCATCATCAGAATCTGTAAATGGCTCTCCGCAATCTGGTATACTCTGAAAATAAAACTATACTTAAGAGGTATTTAATATTTATTATAGGGTGCCTTCCAAAAAAATTTTCAAAATATCTTTAATGTACAGAATTTGACCTGTTACAGTTTTATTATAAGTATTGATTACAGGAAAGTACATACATACATAAAATGTTACAGGAAACTATATTCTATAGAAGTACAATTACAGGAAAGTACATACATACATAAAATGTATGTACTTTCCTGTAATCAGGAAAGTACATACATTTATACTGATTACAGGAAAGTAGTTTTACTTTTACCCTGTTACAATTTTACTAAATCGTCTAGGTAATAATCAGAGATCGGAGTAGGTAGAATGATTTAGGATCAATGACCTTAAACAATAGGTTAGAATGGATATGGCTCTGGAATTCCGGTATTTTAAATTTTCAAAACTTTTTTCTGTAATTTCATAGATATTACGTGGAGGCGTGAAGTGAGAAACGTATCAATATCATCATCATCATCCGCAGTCTAACTTAACGGAAACAAAAAACTACAGATTTTATTTTAATAAAAATCAATTTACCTATAAACGTTTAACAATCGCTTTTCTTATTCAAATGTATTTACTAAATTACTACTTTAATTAGGTAAATATCAGAACTTTCCTGAAAACAAAAGGCATATCCATGCTATGAAACCATGATGTAAAATCATTCTACCTACTCCGATATCTGGTAATAATTCACCATTCCCTCACAAAGACTCACCATATCATGATCAACAATTTCACCAGCATCTTCTACCTTGATAAATGCTAGCGGTTCTGTATTGTTCATGAATTCTTGATCAATTTTTGCTTTATGATCAATAGTATCAATTTGATCATACTTGCTTGTATTTTGATCAAGCATTGTATTTTGATCATCTGTTTTTTGATTAGAACAGTCTTCAAATTTGATCTCATCACAGCTATGGTTGCCTTCTTCTTTTTCTTTCAGTTTGTAGAATATAATTTCATTATTTGTTATACTCAACTTTGACAATGATTTTGGTATTTCTTGCTGAAATCAAAACATAATCAAAGCTTAAAAACTTAGGCCTTTACATCTTTACTAGATGATTTATACTGTGTCAGGAGGCAATCTTTGCCTACACTTATCGGGACACTGTAGTGCCTGGGACATTGTTGAGATGGAGTAGGCTTGTAGCACCTACACCATCCTCTCAGCTTAACCAGCCATATCCACAGGAAAGGAACATACTTAATAGCATGATGTTGTTAAGGGCTTACCAAATAGCTAAACAGGCAAGTGTATGCATTTTTTACTTGTCTCTTATAATTCATTGTTCTTCGCAGCAGTGCCATGCATTCAAAACATAAGGAGATTGGTGGGCTGTAGTTCTGAAAGAAAGTAAGTGGTTATTCTAACCGGATTTATTTCAAATTCCTACTACTTTTTTAGCATTTATAGGACACTAGCTTCCGCCCGCGGCTTCGCTTGCATGGTACCCGGGAAAAAAGTAGCCTATGTCCTATTCCAGGTCATTATCTATCTATATTTTAAATTTCAGCCAAATCGGTTCAGTGGTTGTCGAGTTATAGTTATAGAGGAACAAACATACTTCCCTCCAACATCCAAACTTTCGCATTTATAATATTAGTGTGATGTAGTAGTAGTAGAGAGGTACATACAAACAAATCGAGAAGCCCGCAAAATGCTTGTTTACATCCTTCGTTCAAGAGTTGTAACCTCCTATCGCCGCTCAAACAGCCAATGCAAATGTTAGATCCAGTATTCATTATAAAAGTATGAGAAATAGTTTACACAACAAAACTAATTTGTTTGTTTTCTATATTTATTTATATTATGAACGACGGACGTAGATTTCAATGAAACTGAAACGGTTATTTACACACCATTCGCAAAGATGCCGACATTTCTAGCACAAAGTGACTAATAATTGGAGAAAAGAGATAAAATGTTGGTGATAAAATATTTTTGCACAGGTAACCCTGCTATTTTACGTGAAAATAGATACGGCCATTTATTAAGACTGAGCAATCAATCAAGCACATGAGCAATCAATCAAGCACAGTGCTGCCAGGTTGATTCTTCTAATGCTTGTTCTAGCGTTTTTTCGATCTTTGGCAAATAACTGTTCTAGCACCCAGAAGCAGGTAATTTCATTTCATTTCTGCGTTTCTGTGGCTTGGACGGTATAATGGATGGGTATACCTAATGTATTTAGAGAAAAGCAACACAGTTTAGTAATATTTGTCATTGTGTAATTTTTTTTAAGTTTTTTGCGCTACAACCAGAATGAAATAGATTGTTGTTCTGGCAGTACCGACCGATTTTATCAAACAACACAATCAAGCAAGGTCAAGCAAAGCAAGCACAAGTGAAGTTTTGAGTTTTCGACGACGCGAACGAATTCCAACGAACGGGTTGGATTCTTTCGAAGCTTTTTGTGTATTACAATTTGCAATTCTTGTTTTCTATCAAAATTTCATCAATGAAAACATAATCAAAATGTGCTATTGTTTGTTTGATGCTATGTGAAAGAAATGTAATTGTAAATAAACATGGAAGAAATGTGCACTGGATGCCTCTCGACGGATCGAAAACTTTTCTTCATTGGTGAAACTGGTTACTATCATCTTTATTCGCAGATTCTGAATGAAATACCGGTAAATATTTATTTAAATTAAAATAGGAATGTACCAATTGTTATAAGAAGCTTTCAGAAGGTAACTAAGCTCATAAAATACGGGTCGGGGTGTAGCAAAGGGTGTGCAGTTTAGTAGGCAGCCGAGACTTAGAAATTTTTTTACAAAAAATTTTTTTTTTTTCATATTATTGACTTTTCTTATACTTAGATCTCGTAAAAATAAAGCTTTTTTACCGTATAAGTTTTTTTTGACCTACTTGTAGTTTTTGAGAAAATTGATGATAAATGTGTCAGTGACTTAGTTAATTTATTTAATTTCTCGAAAACTAACAGTCCAATAGAAAAATATTCAATCATATTAAATATGATTGGCACTGATTCAATATGGCCAATCGTAATGAATCTCAGTTTTCTGTGATAGGTCTATTTCTGCTATCAGCTGATTGATCTGTCAGTGCAATGTTAGTAAATATTGCACATTGGTTTTGGCTAGAGTATAGAACTATTGTGAGAAGTGTAATTGTTTCAATTTGTATGTCCACAGGTATACGACTTGTCTCAGATATGTGTGCGGGTATGTTGGGAGTGTCGGGCTCGGCTCCGGAGTATGCAGATATTCAAACAACAGGTCAAACGGAACTACTGCGATCTTATGCAGGTTGGTTTTAATAAATAAATATCATTACATAGTATAAAACAAAGTCGCTTCCCGCTGTCTGTCCCTATGTGTGTTTAGATCTTGAAAACTACGCAATAGATTTTAATGCTGTTTTTTTTAATAGATAGAGTGATTCAAGAGGAAGTTTTATATGTATAATACATGCCTAGAGAAACACTGATAATTTCAGAGGTTTCTAATGTGATGTGTGATGTGACCCGTGCGAAGCCGGGGTGGGTCGCTAGTGAATCTAGCAGGTGTGCAAAGTTTCATAAGATTTCATATAAACAATTCTGAAATTAGTTTATTTCGATTGGTGCTACGCGATCGGCACAGATATCAAATCAAGATTATAATAATCAAGAAAGCTTTTAAAAAACTTCAAGTAACTTTATTTCCCTTCCAGCAAATTCCGCCTCAAGTAAGATCGAAGCTCTCCAGCCAGTCGGCTCACAACCTCTCCTACCCGGATATCCAGTATGCAGAGGTGGATACTCTCAAGTGTGAGCTGATCAAGTCGGAGGAGCACTGTGAACCTGAACCTTTCGCTAATGCACTTAGTGTTCAAATTACAGAGGTAGAAGACAATAAGGTAAGTTTCAATTCAACTTTATTTCTATGAAAAAAAAGAAAAATGAAATTATGATCACGACTGTATCCCCAGGGCATGGTAGATATTCTCTCAGTTCTTATTTTTTAGGTATTTTTTAAGATCCTCCGAGTCTAAGGGGGTAGTCAGAGGTATGTCCAAATACATTTGGTACATGCCCAAGTTTTGCAGAAGTTAGCATTCCATACGTGACAGGTTGCAAGACCATCGATGCTATTAGAAAGCTAACTGGTTTCCTCACGATGTTTTCCTTCATTTAGAGCTCATGTTAATGCGCATATATTTTTCGAAACTAAAAATCCATTGTTACACGCCCGGGTTCGAACCTGCGACCGAAAGTCAAGGCACTAACCTACTCTGCCAAAACTTCTAATAACTTAAATTTTCAGGAGCAGCCTCTTAAAAAGAAGAAGAAGCCAAAAGTCAAGTTGAAATCAAAAACAACAGTGAAGAAAAAACGCAAAAATAAAGCACTTGATAAAGTAGAAATTGAAATACAAGAAAGCGCTGACATTAAAGAAGAAACTAAAATTGATATTGAAGATAACTTTGGAAAAAACATTGAGGATAGCACTGATAATAATACTGATGAAGTTATTGACGACAATATTGATGATAAAATTGACAGTATTATTGAAGAGAGCGTTCAAAATATTGAGAATAATGTTAATGGAAATCTGATGAAGGATGACACAGATAATAAAAAAACGAAAGTTATAAAAGTTATAGATTTAAAAGTAAGTAATTCAAGATATTTTTTGAAAAAAAACTAAAAACCTTCAATTAACTGGTCTTTTACCTCAGTTGGTATAAGCTCTGCCTTCTGCGCTGTAGGTCGTGGGTTCGATTCCCACCCAGGACAAACATTTGTGTGATGAACATAGATGTTTGTTCTGTGTCTGGGTGTTATAAAGTATTCTCTATGTATTTACAAAAAGTATATAAGTATTCTATCAGTTATCTGGTTCCCATAGTACAAGCTTTGCTTTGTTTGGGGCTAGATGGCGCTGTGTGAAATGGCCAGCAATATGTATTTATATTAGTATAGATTATGCGACAGGCCGACAACCCCGCGCCAGAGTTATGCGTTAGAAAGAGATCCCAAAATAAGACTTCTGTACGTAGTACTATTATTCTGTGACTAGCTGACGCCCGCGACTTCGCCCGCGTGGACTACTATTTTGTTTATCCCACGGGAACCGTGCATTTTTTCGGGATAAAAAGTAGCCTATGTCCTATTCCAGGTTATTATCTATCTATGTTTCAAACAGCCAAATCGGTTCAGGGGTTGTCGAGTTATAGAGGAACAAACATACATCCAAACATCCATCCAAACATCCAAACTTTCGCATTTATAATATTAGTGTGATTAGTGTGATAGTGTGATGTGATGTGATATTAGTGTGATTAGCAGTGATCGGAATTAGGCGGGCTTAAATACCTAAAGTTCGAAGAACAGAGGCAAAAAAGGGGAGACTTCCTTACTACAAGAATTTTATTCTTGTAGTAAGTAAGAATTTTATTGAAAGTTGGCACAATTTTCACAGTGAGTAAGTACATTTAAAATTAATGTTAATAATATTGTGAACTAATTCAAATAATTTTTCTATTTGACCGACGGAAAAAAGTTTTTTATCCTTATAACTTACATTTTAGTTTTTGTTATTAACTCAGGTAAAAAATTGATTCACCTTAATGTTAGATGTTCTTTATTAATGTCCCGGAAACGGAAATAATTGGGTCGAAAAATATTTAGTCCTAAGGCGTCTCCATTTTTTTTTGTGTTTGTCTTATTTTTCTCATTTTGTTATTTTGCTTTGTTGTATATTGTATTTGTTGAATAAATGTATTTTCTTTCTTTCTTTCTTTCCATTTGTCTCTGTTATTTTTCGAACTTTAGGTATTTTAGCCCGCCTCATTCCGATCACTGGTGATTAGTGTGATATAGTGTGATGTGATTAGTGTGATTTTAGTAAGGATTGTTACAGGATAGGAATATTAGTGTGAAACGCACGGAGCGGCCACAGTGCCAGGAATGTGGGAAAGTCTTCAGCTCGAAGAAAACTTATCGGTACCATCTTAAGTGAGTATTACTATTATGGCTTTTAACCGACTTCAAAAACAGAAGGTTCTGAATTCGTTGGATTTTTTTTTAATAATAATAAAAATAACTACCTACTTATTAATGTTCTTAAGTAAGTGACTGTATTGTCTTTTTGAGAATAAATTCTTCTTTGAACCTAAAAGTCCGCGGACAAAAGCTAGATAGATAGATATTTTATTCATCAACACAATACATTTGTCTGTTAAGTGTCTCAAAGCCTATGTTAGGTTTGACTAGACACTAGGATTCTCTTAACACATAATCTGGATTGTATAAATAGGAGCAGACACACGTTCTTTCAACCTATAGGTAGGTATATGTTTAAACTAAATAAGAAGCTAGTAATTAATACAGTTTTATTTTTGTATTCCAGCGTTCTACATAAAGGAAACAACCAATATCCATGTCCCCGGTGTGGTAAGGTGTACCAATGGAAGTCCAATTTGGGACGACATCTGCGGAGTCATCGAGTAAGTTATCTGTACAATTACACTAGTGTACCCGCGGTTTCGCTCGCGTGGTACAGAAAGCGTCATTAACTGGTATCCCCCTAGTAAGAGATCGGTTTGCAAGCCGTTGATCTCAACTTTTTGTAAAAACTTTTACTTTTCATTTTCTCATCCTTGCTTACTTATGGATATCTTATTTCGCTCGAGTTCCTAGACTAGCAAATCCGACTGAAATCCAAGGTTGAAATGAAAAGGGTCCTTGTTCAAATCAATAGGGGGATACCGATTGATGACGCTGACTGTACCTACCCACCCGGATAAAAAGTACCTATGTGCTATTCCAGGTCATAAACGATGCATATTTTAAGTTTCATTCAAATCCGTTCAATTTATGGTTGTCGTTAAAATTCCTCTCTTTTTGATTCTTTCTGAGTATTTCTCAAAGTTTTTTATCTACTTGCTTATTTTATTTCAATTTATTCGTTAGGTTACAAATCTGTTAGTTAAGAGTACCTATCAAAAAAAAAAAAATTATCATAAAGATGTTGTTTAGTTCTATTACTATTACTCCCTCAAAAATAGTTATTTGTGCAATAAGAGAGCAAAGTTGATGTTTACCTCGAGTGCTGATTTTGAATCCCGAGCGAACGAGGGATTCTAAGAATTGAATCACGAGCGTAGCGAGTGATTCTACGTTAGAATCCCGAGTCTAGCGAGGAATTCAAAGGCACGAGATGTGAAAAACTTTGGTCTCGTGTAGCACACAAAATTTTTCACCTCAGCAGCGAGAACATTAACCTACAAATAAAAGATACAACTTTGTACATAATGAAGCAACTAATCCATAATAGGTATTCATTTAAATCTATTTAAAAATAACGCAATTTTTTCAGAAATTAAAAGAACATATTACAGTTATTGTAGTTTTGTAAATTAAAAGTTTCTGTTTTGTTTAGAACTTACCTACGTGCTTCTGAGGAAGGGAACTTTGTTCATCACAATCACTTTTTGTCGCAACTCTTCTCTCTGGAGATAAATTAGTTTATTCGCCACTGGTTTCACTGATCTTTATTGTTTTATGAATTTTCAACAAATAACTAGCGTAACAGAAACAAATTCCCGCTATTTTATTTTTAAAAGGTGCGTTATTTGTTTTTTTTTCATAGACAGGCTAGCGATTGACCGCCATGCACTACCACGTGTCAATCGACGACATTCGAATTTCAAATCACTTTTCCTCACTGAAACCAGTGTGCAAAATGCGATTTTGCACACTGGTTTCTCGCAGCAAAGGATGCCATTTCGAGCTGCTGAGGTGAAAAATCTATTTTACTCCCGTGGGGGTAATTAATTACCCACCGGTTCGGAACCACGATCTAGATGGTTTTCCTGTTTTAATTTTAACTTTATTTTAGTACCTATGTGATTAGGGTGTATTTTTTTGCCTTTCTTAGACCAAAAATTTTCGCCCCCTCTGCACCATTTCAATTCCCCCTAATTTTCTCTGGGTCTTCTACTGCCCCCCTGAAAGTCTCAAACGCCCACAAGGGGGCGTTATCGCCCGCGTTGAGAACCTATGATAGATAGTAGAATATGGCACAACAACAGTATTAACATCAGAATTTGTATATCTACCTATATTCTGGAAAATAAATATTCTTATTGTTATTATCTTCCCAGGCACATTAGTATTAACATCAGAATTTGTGTATCTACCTATATTCTGGCAAATAAATATTGTTATTATCTTCCCAGGCTGTGGACGACGGCGAGCTTCATTGTGAGTTGTGCGACAAATGGTTCGCCTCCGTCGCGACATACAGGCAACATCTCAAGATATCACGGAGACATGTACCTGAGACTGAATTTAGGTACGTACGAATAAATAGGTACCTACAGAAGCCTTAGGTTCAGAAGCCTGACATCGCGAAAACATTTATTTAAATAGCGACTCTTGCTGCGACGCAACGAAGTGCAATTCTGCTCGCGTAAGCGCTTATTTCCCAACGCAATATTCACCTAAACAAATCCTCTCTTTCCAATACATCCTTTAATTTTTAACTTTTTTCATTTTTTTGAATTTTTTCCTTTATTTGTGCTGTAAGACCTTGCTTTTTGCCTCAACTTGCTAGGTTCACCCGTTCCTGAGAAAATCGGTGGTGACACACGGACAGACGGACGGACAAGAAAGTGATCTAAGGGTTCCTTTTTTTTTCCTTCCTGAGATTCGGAACCCTAAAAAGCACAAAAAAAAAGATTCTGACGAATTGAGAGCCTCCTTTTTGAAGTCGGTTAAAAAGTCTATGTTAAATGTTTTCAGTTTTGCGTGTGAGGCGTGTGGAAAGCGATTTGTGAACAAAACTAGGTTAAGAGACCACATCGACTGGGACCATCTCAATCGGATTAAGTTCCGATGCCAACTCTGTGATAAGGTAATAAACCTGGGTGTCAATTCTAGTACCGAACTTTTTATCAACCTCAAGCAAAACCTCAACTAAACCTTAGATTTTCGACTGTTTCCTATTCTACTTATGACAAACGACTCAGTTGTGGTGAGGTTTTAGCTAAGGTTTGGACTTTGGCAGAACAAATTTTTGAAAAGCTATTCTACTATTCACCAAATGGCTGACATTTATGAGATCGAACCAAAACGCAGCGGAATGATTGACGTTGTCATCTAGTAGAATTGGGGGGCTGTTACTTTTTAAAAGACTCCCGCCCTTGCGGCTTTACCTGCGTAGTGTAGTGATGGTATTTGATGATGATGATGAGAAGTAGCCTATGTCCTATTCCCGTTCATTATCTATCTTTAAATTTCAGGCAAATCAGTTCAGTGGTTGTCGAGTTATAGAGGAACAAACATAAATCCAAACATCCAAACTTTCGCATTTATAATATTAGTGTGATAGTGTGATTACTGTGATGTGATTAAAAGGATTTTTTTCTGGCCTCAGTTGGTAGTAGCTCTGCCTTCTGCGCTGTAGGTCGTGGGTTCGATTCCCATCCAGGACAACATTTGTGTGATGTGATGAACATAAATGTTTGTTCTGTGTCTGGGTGTTATAAGTATTATAAGTACCTATGTATTTACAAATATATAAGTATACTATCAGTTATCCGGTTCCCATTGTACAAGCTTTGCTTAGTTTGGGGCTAGATGGCGCTGTGTGAAATGTCCAGCAATATTTATTTATTATTTTTAATTGCAGCCATTCAAATGCCACACGTCTCTATACGTCCATACACAGAACGTGCACGTTGGGAAGGAACGCAAGGAGAATTTATGTCATGTATGCGGAAAATCCTATCAGGTATCCTTACTTACTTTATTTACCTAACTAAACAGTTTTTATTACTTGTCGGTCCCGGCTTTTAAGTCGTTAAGGGCTCGGCGAACGTATCTACTTACCTAGGAACGTAATACCAAAATTATTTAAAATTTGAGCATATTTTTATCACTTCACGTTATTATTTGGATAAAGGTAGTATTTATCTAGGTTCCTGTTAAACTTTTGTTTCAAAAAACTTACTATAGAACAAATGAAAAGAAAAAATGCCATTTTTGGTGTACCTACAAAGATTTCAATTCAATTGGCTTACATTTCTTTTTAGGTAAGTTTTTCGGAACAAAAGTTTAACAGGAACCTAGATAAGTACCTACTCTCCTAATCTAACAACATAAACTGATATAAACATGCTTACATTTTAAATGATTTCGGTATTACGTTTTTATGGAAATTCGCCGGTCGCAGCCCTCTTAAGCCATGACGGAGGCCTTTAGGCGGCCTAAAAACTCCGTCACCAGAGTTGGCCACTTGCTCATACGAACTTACAGTTGGGCCGACGGATCTCGGCGTTCGTGAAGTTAGGCTTTTCGTTGCGCAGTAGAACATTTTGTATGAAAAAGTTGCACTGCGCATCGAAACGGCTAACTTCACGATCGCCGAGATCCGTTGGCCGTACTGTACTTACTTTTTTTTACTTATTCTTATAAAAAACATAATATCCGGGCTCGGGTGCAAATAGAGAAAAATTAAAATTTACCCGAGAAAAAAAAACAAAAATTAACTACCAACGGCTGAGATTCGAACTCGCAGCCTTCAGCTGTGTTGGCGGAGTGGGTTTGTGCCTCGACTTTCAATCCGAAGGTCGGATTGAAAAAAAAGGAAGGATTTTTCGTTTCGAAAAATTTATATGCGCACACACGAGCTCTAAACGGTGAAGGAAAACATCGTGAGGAAACCAGTTAGCTTTAATAGCGTCGATGGCCTTGCAACCTGTCACGTATGGAATGCTAATTTCTACCAAACGTGGGCATGTACCAAATAAGGATTTAGACATACCTCTGACTACCCCCTTAGACATCTTCAAAGGATCTTAAAATGCTTAAAAGATCTGAGAGAATGTCTACCGTGCCTTGGGGATACAGTTGTGATCATATTAAATTAAAAAAAAAAAAAAATACACCCCTGTGTCGGGAGTTTTTCATATACCCCCTTACTTATGAAAGATGTTTAAAGTTGAACACTGGTTGAACAACGTCCTGTCTCTGTTTGTCACTATCCACAATTAAAGACAGGACGTTGTTTAACCAGTGTTTCACTATAAACATCTTTCTTAGGTAAGGCCCTAAATGTTTAATTTAATTGCTTGTAGGGATCTGTTGTGTTTTAGATCAGTACCTATCAGTATTTTTATTCCATTTCCAGAACGCAGCCAAACTAAAGTACCACATAACGGCGATGCACTCCGGCGAAACGCCGCACCGTTGCGCGGCATGCGGCGCCGCATTCGGGTGGTACTCATCACTGTACCGACACATGAGAGAAGTACATCATAAGGTAACTAATCTATTATTTATACTGCTGGTGATTCTCACTTTATTATCTTCTTTACTGTTTATTATTATTTTAACTTTATTAGTAGCATGAAGGTACTTAATTGCCACACCTTCTCGCCTTCTATTATCTGTGCTGTCCAATCCATCCTAGGTTGCCTGGAAGAGATGGCTTTAAGCGATAAGGCCGCCAATTGTTTCTACCTATGTTTAGATAGTTTATACTTAAGGTTTCTTTGTGGTAAACAATAAAGTGTTAGGTATCTATTCTCTTGTACACTAACTTATTAAATTATCACTAAAATCGATGGCTTTTATTTCGTTCACGCTAAAGAACAAATCAGAATGACATTGAAGGTAACAGTTCTAAAAGTACGGTACCTTGTTTTGCGTCATTTTTAACCGACTTCGAAAAAAGGAGGAGGTTCTCAGTTGAATCTTTTTTTTTTCCTTCGATCGAAGGTAGTTTTATTCAGAATCTGAAATAGGCATCGACTAATTCTATCCACAAACACTTTATTTTTACTAAAATATAGTAAACGAAATGTCACTCAGGCTGTCGTTTTGGTCTTTAGTGTGAACGAAATAAGAACTATTGGTTTTAGTTTTAATTAAATTAGTCGGTTTGCAAGGGAATCACCAGCAATATACTTATACTTATACTAATTATATAAAGCGGAAGAGTTTGTTTGTTTGAACTCGCTAATTTCAGGAACTATCAGTCTGATTTGAAAAATTATTTCTGCATTTGATAGCTAAACCCTTGAGGAAGGTTATAGGCAACTTTTTGTCAGCAAGAGTCGCTATTTAAATAAATGTTTTGCTTTCGCCGCTATTCTTATATTTTTGCATTTGTATATTTTCAGATGAAAGTCGGCGCAAAGAAAGGCAAGAAACTTAAACAGGCTCGCGCTTCTACACCGCCGACTGAACCTCTCTATGCACCGCTATAACGAACTAAGGCAAAAGTTGTTTCATAGCAGGCCTGCAGGATTGTCTAAGTCTAACTTGTCTCAAACCTCAAATTGGTCTCAAACTGTCAAAACGATCGAGTAGGTATCTTTTGTCGCGTTCGGTCTTGTTGAGATGAGAGTGACAGAGCTACTTGCGTGGTCACTGAACTGTCATTGTCACCTTGATTGTCTATCTTTGATGGCGACCAAAATCGGTCTCAAACTGTCAAATATGACAGTTCAGTGACAACGCAAGTAGCTCTGTCACTCTCATCTCGACCGAACGCGACAAAAGATACCCACGCGATCGTTTTGACAGTTTGAGACCAATTTGAGGTTTGAGACAAGTTAGACAATCAGCCTGCAGGTGTTGAACCCTAATTTTACTGTGATTTATGTGAAACCCTCCCGAAATTGATCTGAACTGAATAGTGTAATTTCTTTAATCTTGCAATTTTATTAAATTATCTAGTACATAGAGAAAAGTTAGTTTAATTTGCCTAAAGAATTATGTTCTAATTAACAAAATTGATCTCAGTCAAACTCTTTTACTAACTTATCTCCGTTTTTGTAAAGGCGCTAACTAATGTTGGGCCAGCTTAGGCGAGTGCGAGCGAGAAGGCGAACCGATTCAAAGCGAGAGCAATAGAGAGGCAATGCGACCCTGGGCCAACATGTGTTAGCGCCTTAAGAGTTACCGTCTTATCATTTAATCATCATCATCTCAGCCGTAGGACGTCACTTTTGGATGTAGATTTCCATGCAGCTCCTAATGCCACTTGCGGTCACCCATCCAAATTGTGACCGCGCACAACGCTGCTTAACTTCAACGATCAATCAAGAACGTATAAGCAAGCTACGCCACGAGCGCTACTTTTGAAAAAAAGAATGCTGGAAGAAAGTGCAGGGGGTGTGTTTGTCCCATGTTAGCGCATGGGTTACCTATTCGCAAACATGAGACAAAACACACCCACTTTCTTCCAGCGTTCTTTTTACATGACGCGAACTATACAATAGGTATTTTTACCATGAACTTCTGTATAGTCCGACACGAAATAATAGAAATAAATGGGGGCGCCACTGTGCAAGCTAAATACGCGAAATAGATAAATTCTCTTTTAGAAGTAAATTATTACTTCTGACTGACGTCTTCGGCACCTGTACCATAGACAAGAAACCTGTACTTTACCATAGATTAGTAGAGAAAGAGTTTCCAAAGTACTGAAATTTTAGTTGCCGTGACTACCCGTTTTTGCCGGACTATAAGTACTTACTTACTACTTTATACATTGACAATAAGTATTGTAAATTGTGTTAGTTTTAAGTTATTTTATACAGAATCAAGTATTATTAAGATTATGGATTACGATACGAATTAAACCTTTTTTTTTTTACAAAATTTTGTTTTATTCTTTTTTTTATGTGCATCTGGATTGAGGGCCTATTTTTTTACTCGACTGCGCAACGCAATGGAAGGGTAATGTGTTTATCAGTCTATGTATGTAGGTACCTATTTAATTCGTTGCTAGGCAAATTGAAACTTTAAAAAAAATAATAAAACTAATAAAAAATAACAAAGGTTCATAAACTTTTACCTAACCTACGTGAATTAAAAAAGTTAAGTTTGTGAGGATAATAATTACTTATATTAGGATGTTTGTGATTTTAAAAATGAACTCCTAGGCCCCTTAGGTAGGTAGACTCATAAAACTAAAAAAACATACAGTCGACTTGAGAACCTCCTCCTTTTTTGAAGTCGGTTAAAACGAAAATAAAACTAGGTATCGTGCGAATTTTTGTGCAGGTAGGTAAGTACCTAGTTTCTGGTATACCTAATGGTGGAAACTTTATACCTAGTACTCCGTATCCGTAGGTATTTTTAACATTCATTTATTAGGTAAGTACCTACCTGTCTTGTAAGTATAATATTTCCGAAACGAAAAATAGGTAGGTAAAGTATATTCATGCAAGATCTGGATTCGACCATCCAGATCAAAAGTCGCAAGTACATCTTATTAGGCCGACAGTACCTGTATGGATTACCTACCTACACTTGTCATTGTCACAATGGATCTATAAGTCGTATTGCTCATTATACGGACTAAAATTGAAGGAAAAAATGTCATTTTTCCTTCAATTTTGATTAGTTTTCATACGTTTTATGTCAAAATTGAAGGAAAAATGACATTTTTTCCTTCACTTTAGTCCGTTTAATGAGCAATACGACTTATAGGAACTCGTAAAGTTACCCCGGCTCCACACGTTGGGGCCAACGTTGGCCCCAATGTCACTCGCCAACGTGTGGATCTAGCAAAATCAGCCCCAACGTTGGGGCCAATGCAATTTTGTCAGCTCCACACGTTGTTGGTGAGAGGCATTGGGGCCAACGTTGGCCCCAACGTGTGGAGCCGGGGTTAGGCTTTTCGCTGCGCAATGGTAAATTTTGTATGAAAAAGTTGCACTGCTCATCGAAACGCGAATGCCAAGATCCATTTGAAGAAGTATGTAGGTAATCCACGTTTTTTTCAGTTTTGGCGCCAAAGGAACAAAATATTTGAGGCCCAATCATGAATGAAAGACCACCTCTTCGGTATTTGTAAAGGTTGAATTGAGGTGCCTGTGTAGATTCTTCAAAGAGGTTTTATTTGTGTACAATGTTTTGTAAGCATTGTACGATTTGTACGGTAATCTCAAGTTGGCCTACCAGGAACTTTTTCGAATACTTTTAAAAGAGCATCCGGTTACACATGATTGGTCAATTTGCAGTTTCGTCAAAAATCGCGCGCCAAAGAAAATAACAGGAATTTCGTTGAAAAACAAAATTCCCACAGGACAAAATACTGCAAATAGGTGCAATAACTTCTAAGATTTTACTTGTGTGTAAATTAGAATAGTAAACAGTCGTTTCCGCCGAGAATATTTGCGAATTAGTGTTTCCTCCTTTCATTGTTTGGTTACTTGAGGCACCTTCCTTTCTACATACGTTTTCGTGTTTTACATCCTTCATTTACTTACCTACCTTTACTCTTTCTGTTACTACACGAGGTCAATGGCATTATGTTGATTGAGGTAAGTACCTACTTAATATATTGGTCAATGGATTAAAATAAATTAAAAATTGTGTAAATTACCTAGGTCCTTTCAATAAGACAACCTATACCTACTTATTGCCTACTCAACTTTTATTTTTTTTACTCCCTTCCCTTGGGAACCCATATCAATAGGTACCCTACCTACCCAAATCTTTACAGCCCTTTCATCGACGCTCATGCTCCCCAGCAAGTTTCCATAGCACAATCTAATTAATGACCTACCAAGGTAGGTACCAAGTTTCATTATGCAGGATTGGAACGGTTCGATAGATAGGTATTAGGGTACCCTAAGCCAGTGTTTCGCAAACTTTTTGTGTTCAAGGCACATCTAAGAAATCGGAAAATTTTGGAGGTAAATACCTAGGTATATAGGTAAGTACCTAGGTAGGTACACCATAAATTTTTATGCGAAATAATTTCAAAAATAATTCACAAAATGTTTATGCGAAACATGAGCTTGTTTAGTTGAGCATTATGCGCTCCAAACTAAGAGTAGCCTGAGATAGGTAGGTAGGTACCTAACCTTATTTTTCCGAGGCACATCATTTAATGACCACGCGGTACACCAGTGTGCCGCGGCACACCCTGCAGCAGCAGGATCTTCTTCCTACCCTTGGGGGTAGGGAGGTAGGGGCCTCGAGAAATTCTCATTACCCCGGCTTCAACTCCAGGGGCGGCTGCCCCTGGGTGACGAGGATTCGCCCTTGAGGGCGGTGCTGCGCGGTGGGGCCGGTCGCTCAGCCCACAGAACACAGAATCGCTCGCTTACGCAAGTAGAAGCAGCATGTTGACTTATTACTAAGAGAACCAGTGTCGCCAAACTCACACACGTAAAATAAAACACACTTAGAAATAAAAGTTATGATTGGTCGAAAGAGAACCTTAAAAAGGACCTAAAACCATAAAACTAATTTTATTGATAATAAACCTTAGGCCTATCGGAACATGGTTCTAAACTTAATAAAATAAACAGTACTGCTACTTGTCAAAAGATGGCGCTTTGCGAAACATTTTCATTCAGTATTTTTTCCTTTTAGTCTCTAACACGTCGGAATAGGGTTGATAATGCAATGGCTGTTACTTGAATGACAACAAAACAAGCTACTTGACGAGAGATGGCGCTATCAGTTAGTCTTTTATTATCAATCTTATATTTACCAGATATAAGATTGATAATACAATGACTATACTTGCTACTCGATTAGTGATGTGCCAATGAGAATACAAGACGTATCGAAATCGATTATTATTACCAACCTACTGATGTGTAAAGATCGGTAGCACGCTCAGTTTAATCTTCCTAGGTAGCACGTCAGGTTATATTTCTGGTGGTCGAAATAAAAAGCTTTTCTTATCTTTCTTTCTTTATTTACACAATCAAAGGTTTACAACTCGTAAATTGTATCACTGTTTAAAATAATGGTTCTTTTTTCTTCTTGTGTTTTCTTTTTATGGTGTAGGTACAGTTGCATCTATCCATATTTTGTTTTATCTGGTGCCTTGGGAAAACTGAAACCAGAAGATTTTACGTTATTTCTTCAAAATATTTCTAATTTTCATCTTACCCAGCCACTGGGCGGGCACCATAAGTCTTAAATAAGAATAAGAAAAGAATAAGAATAGTAAATAAATCATACGAATCACACTAATATTATAAATGCGAAAGTTTGGATGTTTGTATGTTTGTTCCTCTATAACTCGACAATCACTGAACCGATTTGCTGAAATTTGAAACATAGATAGATAATGACCGGGAATAGGACATAGGCTACTTTTTATCCCGAAATAATGCACAGTTCCCGTGGGATAAACAAAAAAGTAGTCCACGCGGGTGAAGCCGCGGGCGTCAGCCAGTTCAGAATAAAATCATTACTATTGCAAAAAAAAAATCAACGCCTTAATACTATTTACATGATCATAACCAATAAAGTATTCGATAACACATTCATCAGTATAATGGGGTAACATCCCTAATTGAGTAGCGAAAGTTGAGGTTTATGAGAAACGCGACCTTAACTAACAATGTTCACAGTCTATTTTTGTTTGACGGTTTTGAATTGTAAACAAACCAAACAAAACCGCTTTAAAACAATAAAATAATACTTACCGGTGATACGATATGCTCCCTTTTGTTACATTTTTGGTGCGGCTATCGTTTTTGCAGCTTATAATAGCACAATACGGCATTTTTCTATTTTTTTCTGATTTTTCCTACCTATGTTCCTTGTGAAAGACGTCAAACACGACTGAAGTATGCGGAGGTTGAAGTGCGCGCAATGCGCTTACTTGGTGCTACGCGGGCCCCGCCTACTTACTAGTTCTAGTCTTATTCTCAATTCTGTGGCTCAGCCGTTGTCCTACTCCGCTTCGACGGTGGGCGTGACCTCAGTCAGGCCGACAGGTCGCGACGCGTCAGCCGGCGGCGCGCCATCCCTCGAGCCAGTGAGTCCCGGGCCCACCGCCAGTCCTCGAACCGGCGAGGCGACGGCGGCGTGCGGGCGAGCGGCGACGGTCGGCGGACGTCAGTCGACGCCAGACCGACGAGCGGGCGGTCCTCGGCGAGTGACTGGCCTCTTCGAGCAGCGAGATGGTCAATGGGGGGTGGAATCCACGGAAATGCGGCGCACGCAAGAGCCCGTGGCACAGATTAGTAATTAGTAATCTGTGCCCGTGGCGGGCCCGCGGCGGGCCTTGGGCCGACATCGGCTCCAGCGGACTGGTCGCGGCCGCATCGGCCAGCGGCTGGCGACCCACGCACCGGCGAGGATGATCCTCTAGCCGGCGGGGTGGCTGCGGCGGCGAGCAGGCGGCAACCGTCGGCGAGCGTCAGTCGGGGTGGGGCCGGCGTGCGGGCATCGTCAACGGGCGATGGGCGCCGTCGGTCGGCAGCAAGATGGTGGTGTGTTCCGGATGCGGAGTTGGGAACTGCGACGCATCCGGGGGGGCGCGGGGCGCTCGGTCAGCCGCGGAGCGGCCGGCGCGTGCGCTCTCGGCGCGGCTTGTGACGGGACTAGAGAGAGGCGGCACACCCTTTGCGGAACACTGCCCTAAGCAACCTAATAAGGTGACCTAAGCGAGAACACACAAGTGAAAATACAAAAGCAAAATCGCCCAACCACCCAACATGCAACTAAACTCGCTTCGCTCGCTCGATCGAATATGGCTACGCCACGGGTCGTGGGACCACAAAGAATCGTTCTTCTGAAATTGACAAACCTTGATTTTTTTTTTTTCTGGATAACCAGAAATCAAGTGATTTCTCTACTTTATAAATTCTTTGGATTTCTCTTTGTAATTCTTCCAAATCACCCTGGTCAGCCTATAAAAAATTGGGTAGGCTTGTCGAGGGGCGCGGTCAAAAATGTTAACTTACGTGAAAACGTCTCTAATGGAAACGAAAACTTTTAGGAACCCCCGCGTGAACCCCATAATTAATTCATAAGTATTCTCGAATGTTAATTTAAAAGTTTATTTCGCTAGACGTGTGCTAGATTTAGGTAGGTACCTACCTAAATCTAGCACTAGTACCTATATGTGACATGGACAGCGTTTCCGTGCTTCGAAGGGCACGTTAAATCGTCGGTCCCGCCCGACTTTTAAGTGGTAGGTATTTAAAAGAGAAATTTGACCAAATGGCACTTGAGATAACGCTAAAAAACGCGCCGCTTCTTTACTATCTTGCTTCGCGCTTGCCGCTTTCTTACTACCTATCTTTAATTCGAAAACTATAAACGAACCTAGTTCCAAGACCGATCGTTAGAGAATTTTGAGCTTTATATTATAAGTTAACATGGAAAAGTGAAATTTGACCAAATGTCACTTAACGGCGTTTTAACTAGCGGACGGCAGAATATCTACCTATACCTACCTTCCTACTATATCTACCTACCATTCAACTTGTTATAGGTACCTAGGTATTTATTTTTACATCATTCGCAGTTATTCCCAGGCAAATTAAAATCTTTGCAACCTGTTTCCGAATCGACCAAGATGGCGTCCGGTTCGCGCCAAAACAGCTGATCAGCACGTGAGAAAATTCAAATTACTTGACTAATTTTGACAAAATATGTGCACAATAGGTTATTGTTGTGAAATGGCAGTAAAAAGACATTATTCCGGGGACAGGACCATTGTTATAGTTAGGTCAAAGAGTTGCTTTGAGTCCTTTTAGGTTATTGTTGGCCGGTTTTGGCGCCAATCAGCTGAGAGGCAAAACAAGTCTGATGCTGGGGCCACACTACCTTACCGTCTACCGGGCTGTTACCGCAATAATTATGACATTAAATTACCGTTTAAATTACTGCATGAACTGGTGTGGTTACACTAGAGTTTACCTAGATATGTCAATAAATTAGGCGGTAAAAATATCACTTTTCAAGATGGAGGTTGAAGCTGCAGCGGTGTTGTGTTTTATGAATGCCAATTATTTTTACATGACTCTTTTAAATTTCAACAAAGCTAAAAGAAGACAAAAAAAAAAGAAGATGGTGGATGATAAAAATGATGATTAATAATAGAGATATTATTTATTAGATATTTATTTAGATGGTTTCGGTAATACCTAATTCATCAAGGATTCTTTTTTCTTTTTCAAATCATCTATCGTACTTGGAAATGATAAATTTTGTTTGATCCGACGCCAGGCATCATTTTGTACACTACGATTTTTATGATTCTTCTGTCGGGTATCCCAAAGAGACGGTTCGGATTAGAATTCCAAAAACTCGAGCGCTTTTTTATTTTACCACTCCATGTCGGTCGATACGATACGTGCGTAGCCGGTGAGCACATATTGCACACTGGACAAACGGTAGTGTGGCCACAAACGCATTAATTACTGCGGTAATCTTCTTTGATGTGCGAAAAAATACCGCCGCCGGAGCTATTGTCTACCGCCATTTGCCATATTGATTGGCATTGTAAAATTATGGCCATAAATCGTGGTTACACCTCGGTGTTGTTTAAGTTATGGCAATAATTATTGGCATATCACGGTAGTGTGGCCCCAGCATGACCGGTGCCGGTACCAAGTTGCCGCACGACAGCTGATATCGTTTGTATATAGGTAGGTAAGCAATGAGTTGGTGGTAAAATTTGATGGTAGGGCGTAAGTACCTAGATATTGAGATGAATATCTGGGCGAGCGAGCTCTGCTCGGGTGAAAATAGAAAAAAAATTGAGAAAAAAGAACAAAAAATGGACAAACCAAAAATACAAAAACCCTGTCAATGGGATTCGATCTCGCAGCCTGGCGTTGCAGGCCGACACTATGACCTCTTAGCCGCTGAACCCACAGTTCACAGTTCTTGATTGCACGGGTAAATTATTTATGCATAAAAATGCCGAGAAAACGAATTTTCCCAAATACATAAGAGACCTAGCTAGATGCAAATTTCATCGAAATCGTTAGAGCCATTTTAGAGAACGCTAGCTCTATTTCTTTATTTTAAATCCATACTAGGTAGGTACAAAAAACGTTTTCTGCAGCCTAAATGTGGATTCAGAATCTGAGGTGGTCTGTGGCCGTCGGAATGCATCGCATAGTACAGGGGCGCCTCAATACAGAGCGACTCGATCAGCTGAGCAGGCCGCCATGTTTTTTTTTCTGTGCGCCTTTTTTCGCTTGCACCAAACAGGTTGGCATTCTTGCCCCTTATTCTCAGAACGAGAGTAGGTACCGCTGGTTTTCGGGGTTCCACTAATTCTCATAAAATAGGTACCTAATATAGGTAGGTACACATTCCTAGTCCTACAAATTGTTTAATCTCCTAGATTAAATAAATCTCTCTAAGGTAGTTTTTTTTTTCAATGAATTGATCAAATTTATTCGATATGTGTATTTATTAAATATGAATTTACCGAATGAGATACGGTGATTAACCGCTAACCACAAAACTGGGTGCTCAAGACGTCAGATTAGATCACCAAAAGTGAACATAGAACCACAGAATACTAGTAGTTCGCCCCGAACTGAGATCTCGCGCACCGTAGATGGCTTACATTTGGACTTTCTTCTGACTACCCCTATAATTTCAAGTGCTACTACTGATACTGCCGAGTATGCCTATTGCGCTAGCTCTTCATGGTAAAAAATACTGGCATGCATGCAATACATAATGTCGTGTCTAATTTTTCATTTAGGTATTTCATATTTATGAATTCTCGTCGTATTTCTAAAAGTATACGTCCTAGAATAAAAATAATAACTATTTTGGAATGGACAAATAAAGACCTTTCATTTGACAGCCCACTCAATATATTTGTTTACTTAACTTTTTTTACCCCAATTATTTTCATTCTTTATCAAAATTTTTTTTATCATGAAAATAAATCAAGTAGCATCTAAAATCATTGCAAACCAAACCGCAACGATGCCACTCTCTTTTTAAGACCGACCAGTCAATGAGCTACGAAGTCATCGAAACTCTATGCAACGGGAGCTCTTGCAGCTCTGGTTTCGTAGTTTTTGGTCTTTGGTCGTATTTCAAAAACTATACATCCTAGATTAAAAATAAAAACCATTTTGGAATGTACAAAATAAGCCCTTTCGTATGACACCCCACTCAATTTATTTGTGTAACTTTCATAATTTTTTACCCCCTTGGGAACCCAATATCTTCACCAAGGAATTTTTATACTAACGTAACTGGAACGCGCACTGATACAGAAAACGCGGTCCGCTTGAAATAAAACTTGGGCGCTGTGTCTCTTTCTTTTTGCAACTGTGTGAAAGAGACAAAGCACCCAAGAAAGCCTCTCAACAAGACCAACAATCCTTATAACCAAGATTAAATGATAATAGATCGTTGTGTAGTCGTGATAAGGTTCAAAATCCTTTGTACATTAAATGTCAGTCAGCATTCTACTTTGTATGAAATTTCTTTGATCTTCACAACCCCTTCATCGATTAAGCTCATATGCTCCCCCGTAAATTTCCTTACCACAACCTATTGACCTACCAAGTTTCATGCAGATTGGATGAACGGTTCGACAGTTATGCTCGAACAACAATTCGTGAAACATACAAACATACAAACATACAAACATACAAACATACAAACATACAAAGCAAAATCGCCCAACTTACCAATAAGATCTTCGCTCGCTTCGCTCGCTCGATCGACTAGTACTACGTACAGAAGGGTCACTTCGCGAGTAAATTTGTTTAAATAGAGACTCTCGCAGCGAAGCTATAAAGTGCAATTCAACTCGCCTATGGGCCTATTACCTATCGAGATATTTGCCTAAACATTCCCATCCTGCTCTAATGCGTAACTGTGTCACTGTCTGGCGCGGTGTGACGCGACTCGTAAGGGTTGTCGAATTTTCGCTTGCGACAACACAAATAAATTAATTTATTTTATCTGTCACAAAAACAGTACCTACTTAAGTTCTAAAATAAGTAGGCCTAAATATAATTTAATCTACCGTTACCACAGAATAAATAATAGTAAGTAGGTACTACGTATTGTACGTAGGTAGGTGAAGTAGGTAGATACATTATTATCTCGTTCGTTTTGTAAACAATTGCATTTCAAAATATCTATACCTTCATACCTACCTAGACATCGATCAGACACACACAATCATCATCATCACACAACTAGACCGGGAGCCGTTATCCGATAATCACCCTTTAATGTTAGGTTTGCAATCACATTTGCAATTTAATGCACGGCCAGGACTCGAACCCACGACCTTCGTCTCGAAAGTTGAGGTACTAATCACTTCGACCAACATGGCTCTATGAATGTAATGTAACTTCTAAACACTTACAATTATTATATTAAGTAGGTTAGGTACCTACTTAATGGATAAGTTACTTTTAGGTACATATGTAAATAAACAAAACTGTAGGTACCTACCTACCTACAGTTTTGTAGGTAGGTAGTTTTTAGGTGTATTATGTTTGTTTATTTGTAAACAGGTACCTATTCAATCAAAAAGGAATCGAATAGGTACCTATAAAATCTCGTTTTCATTATGCACCTACAGTTACAGAGTAAAAGTAAGTACCTACCTAGGTATTTATTGATGATTTATTTAAATAGGTACTTACAACAAATTATAGAAAAGTTTAGTAGGTACCTACCACCCTTTCAATATCTTCCGGAATTTAGTGGAATGTTAATGTCCATTCATTGCTTTTCCTTTTGTTTAGACACCCGTAGACACAGCAGTATCTTTTATACGGATTAGATCGTTTAGTCATCGTGCAAAAATCACAAGAAACGATGTATACGAGATCACGATAATTACACACAATGCGTCTAGTCCGCGAGCCGAGCGAGCGGCAAGTGGCAACCTATGTCGCGCGCCGCCTCAGGCTAGGCGGCGCGCGTCCGATAAATACCTAAAGTGAGAAGTGAGTCAGGCCTGATAGAACAACCTATTTTTAGACTAGGTACCTACCGCCTCCGAGTGGTACCGCTAAAATTAACAGACGGAACCCGTACATTTGAACACGACTCGAACTTACCAATTTTTTCTTCCGACAAGCAGGTAGTTCCGGAGGCATATAAGTAGTTTTGGTTATGGTCAACATAGAGACAGAATCATTTTTATTATTATACATTTACTTGCGTGGTGGTCCATATAAACGGTTATTAGACTGTTAAAAAGCCCCAATCTGACGTGACAAAACCATTTTTAAGATATCGCTAAAAATGCGCAGCTTCTTTACTATCTTGCTTCGCGCTTGCCGCTTTCTTACTATCTATAGTTCCTATCGTTTATAGCAGTGGTCGTCACACTTTTTTGGCCACGGGCCGCATAGGACAATGTGTGGTATCACTGCGGGCCGCACATTCTTGAATTATTTAGTTGACAATTTTTCGGATTCCTAAATGTGGTAAAATCCTAGTACTAGTACTAGTTCCTAGTACTAGTAAATCCTAGTACTAGTAGTACTAGTAAATGCCTACCTACTAATAAGCTTGAATCTTAGCAGCATAAGTCTGCAAAGCTGAAAGACTCGCTGCTTGTCGGCTATCGTATTCTGCGCTTACTATAACTCACTTTGTTCGCAATATATCTTACTCATAGAGTTAAATGCGAGCGAAGCGAGCCGAATTTTTTAAGACAAATGCAACATGTGACACTAGATTTTATTTGCGATGATCAAAGAAAAAACTCGCTGCTTATAGTTTCTTATTCTGTAGTTAGCCTTTACTCACTTTACTCGTAATATACCTTACTCATGAAGTTAAATGCGAGCGTAGCGAGCCGAATTTTTTAAGACAAACGCAATATGTGACACTTGATTTTGTTTGCGGTGATCAAAGAAAAACTTACTGCTATAGGTTCTTATTCTGTGGCTTTACTCACTTTACTCGCAATATACCTACATTACTCATGAAGTTATTTAATTTCATAAGTAAGGTATATTGTGAGTTAAAGCGCAAGCACATTTGCGAGCGAAGCGAGCCGAATTTTTTAAGACAAATGCATCATATTGTGACACTATATTTTGATTGCAGTGATCAAAGAAAAAACTCGCAGCTTATAGGTTCTTATTCTGCGGTTAGACTTTATTCACTTTACTTGCAATATACTTTACTCATGAAGTTAAATGCGAGCGAAGCGAGCCAATTTTTTTTTAGACAAATGCAACATGTGACACTAGATTTTGTTTGCGTTGATCAAAGAAAAAACTCGCTGCTTATAGGTTCTTATTCTGTGGTTAGACTTTACTCACTTTAATCGTAACATACTCTACTCATGAAATTAAATGCGAGCGAAGCGAGCCGAATTTTTAAGACAAACGCAACCTTGTGACACTAGATTTTGTTTGCGGTGATCAAAGAAAAAACTCGCTGCTTATAGGTTCTTATTCTGTGGTTAGACTTTACTCACTTTATACACAATATACCTTACTCATAAAGTTAAATGCGAGCGAAGCGAGCCAAATTTTTTAAGACAAATGCAACACGTGACACTTAATTTTGTCCTTATAGAAAGGTGCTTGTCGGTTTCTATTCTGTGGTCAGACATAGCTCACTTTGCTCGCATTATACCTACTCATGAAGCTAAATTGCGAACAAAGAGAGCTCCAAACCAAGCAAACAAAGCGAGCTTCACTAACTCGAAATTTTTAAACCAATCATAACTATTATTGTGGCAACGTAGGTAGCACCTTTCATCATCATTATTTCCTTGCCCTTTTCCAACTAGGTTGGGTCGTTTGTTCTCCTCTAACGTGGTAGCAAGCATCATTATCTACTAAAAATTTTGACTTGGCCGCGGGCCGCACCAATATCGTCCGCGGGCCGCATGCGGCCCGCGGGCCGCACTTTGACGACCACTGGTTTATAGTTTTCTAATTCGAAAACTATAAACGATAGGAACTATTACAAGACCTATCGATAGAGGATTTTGAGCTTTATAACTTGGCACTTAAAAGTGAAATTCGACCAATTGTCACTTAACGGCCTTTGAGCTAGCGGGCGGCAGCATCGCGATTATTATATATATAATCGATTCCTATCTCTGCCCTCTTCTTCCTCTCCATAATTCTTCATTCCTCCATCGTCCTCGTGGCGTAGCTTGCTTAGACGTTCATGAATGATCGTTGAAGTTAAGCAACGTCGTGCGCGGTCACAATTTGGATGAGTGACAAGCGGAATTAACAGCTGAGCGCTTCCGTGCTTCGGAGGGCAAGTTAAATTGCCGCTTTTAAGTCGTTAAGCCATGACGGAGGCCTTCAGGCATCCTAGTGGGATAGTAACCATCCTCTGGATCTACAGGAAAGAAATGGTCAATACGTGTGGGGCTGACTAAGCCGCGGGTTTCCTCAGTTTCAGTTATGGGCGTAAAAAAATTCGAAACGAAAAATCCATTGATGCACGTCCAGATTCGATCTGACGACCTTTTTAGCATTTACACCTTCTAAAATAACCTACAAGAGTCCCACAGAGTAGAACACTTCTTCCAACGGATCTTGGCATTCGTGAAGTTAGCCGTTTCGATAAACTTTTTCATGCAAAATTTTCTACTGCGCAGCGAAAAGCCTAACTTCACGAAAATCATAGTTTCTCAACCTGATTTTGCCCACCACCGCCCACTTTGCGAATATCTTTTTTTTCAAGAGCTTCCCCGACCCATACCCATACCTATCTTAATGAGCCATCTCAATGCCCCCTTATTTCTCTGGGTCTCCTACTGCCCCCCTGAAAGCCTCAAACGCCCACAAGGGGGCGTTATCGCCCACGTTGAGAACCTATGGCCTAGATCCATTATGACAACTGTTTATCAATAAATAGTCAGAGTCCATAAAAGTAGATAAAGTTTCCTTGATTTTCGTTGAATTCGCAAAACTGTAACTGACCACAGTAAAAAAAAATTCTAAAATATTCTGTAAAAAATTACAGGATTATGAAAAGATTTATTTCCTAAGGTCACAGATGTTCTTAAAACAAACCCAACGGCCATAGAGCACTTAGCAACCTTCGTACATACGCGCTTAAGTCAAAGATAACACAAATAAAAACCTCCCTTATTCCATTGAAATAGTTATCAAAATCCTTCGTCATACAAAACAAACTTTTTTGCTGCATTTCAATAATGTCGATCGTGAGAACTTATTCACTACAAGCAAATATGATCTTTATCTCAAAACACTAGAGATGAAATTCCAAGTGTGATATTACAAATACCTGTTTCTTGACCGACAATGACCTCATGAAAAAGCGCGGGAAATAAGCTCAGTGATAACTCGTTTCGTTTTGCGAATTTAAGACTTATTGCGTGGCAGTAAAGTGTGATTCTGCTTGGTAATACAAAACATATGATGTAATTGAGGACATTATACAAAAGAATGAGACAGGTTATTGTGAGGTTCTATTCTAGTTTCTACTCGCAGTGATAAAAAGAAGAATTACAGGAATGAATGTTAATAACTCACTAATTACCACAATAATACCTATCCCTCTCTCTATCTACCTTGGTAGTAGGTAGGTACCTATAGTAATTAGGCTATCTAAAAAACCTAGTAAATAAGTACCTACTAGGTAGTTTCTTTGACTCGTAAAAAACCTCAGAACAATAATAATAATATTCTCTGTTTTGAATTTGAAAACTTTTGAAAATCGACAAAGATACCCTAGCATGAATTACCTACCGACTCATTATAATCGTTCTACTTTGTCTAAAGTCGTAGTAGGTATTATTATCTATTCTATGCTAAAGTGAAAGTTTGTATGTTTGTCAAGCATTTAAATGAGACTTGGAATAGGTGTTCCTAGATCGTTGCCTGGAATAGCTTAAAGGCTATTTAAAATGAATGATGCGGAGATATTTTAAAAACTTGCTAATTAAATCCTAAAATAAGTAGGTAGGTACTTACCTACCTACTTAGAGCAGTGAACAAACATTTTTTAATCTTAAAACGCGATATTTTATTTACCTATCTCCAGCCAAAACCAATGTACAATATTTACTAACATTGCACTGACAGTCAGGTGATAACAGGAATAGATCAATCACAGAAAACTGAGATTAAATAAGACTGATTCAATATGGCCAATCGTAATGAATCTCAGTTTTCTGTGATAGGTCTATTCCTGCTATCAGCTGATTGATCTGTCAGTGCAATGTTAGTAAATATTGTACATTGGTTTTGAGTACAGTGTAAGTATCTAGGCACCATGTTATGAATGTTTACAACCCTGATCGTTTCAAAAATATTATCTAGGTAGGTAGGTACCTAAGGACTTCTGATTAGGTACTTACATTTTTAGTTGGTATTTAGGTATTTACCGTAACGGTAAGATGAAAGTTTGACAAACCTCCCGGTCGATAAAAAATTAAATATGAATTCATAGAAGTTTAAATTGTACCTATCTATAGTTATGAGTATCTACTTGTAGGTAGTTATGCTTAGTTTAATAATAAAAAAGTCAATGACGTTTAGATAAATCAACACAATCTCAGACAAACAAAAAAGTTATTTCTTACTGCAAAAATAATTAAAACTAGATAAAAACATTCGAATGATGTACGTCCGTATTAGCCACAAATACCAATTTATTTCAAGATACAGAATATTTAAAACATGCAAATGTAACTTCTAGCCTTTGGTAATAAGACTCAAGTTGAAGTAAAGATTGTTAAGAAAGTGATTTGTTGTCTTCTTTGGCGGGAGTCGGGAACCACACATTCCAGATTTGAAAGTTAACGCCCGCGTACGGTACCGTAACCGACGACGGCCTTTGGTTTCGCGCGCTTTTGCATCCTGCCTGTCAATGGTATGTCACAATCAAAAAGTTTCTATCCTGTAAATCAAAAGGTTGAATATCGTTTGAAAGTTTTTGTTTACACGTCACTTGACAGATAAGTTTTTTGAATGGGACCCGGCATGCGATTACCGGGCTATTAGGTCTTTCTCGGAATGTAGTTGAGTGGCAAAGCTTTATAAAATTCTATTGGTGGTTTGTAGTTTTCGTTCCGCGCTAAGTTACCATAAATTGCAATAATAGGTAGGTACTATAAAAGATGTCTATCTAAGAAAGTCTCAGATACCTACTTAGGTACGGATGAATTAAAATAATTACTTAAGTACCTACCTACTTAATAATTTAACGTAGGTAAAGTTTTTTTTATTTACTTATGTTATTTTACCTACTTAGGTACTGAAAGAAGCCTTGCCTTCACTTGAAACCTTTTTCAGAAAGGGTCCTAAAAAGCATACAATTTCTTCGCAAAAGAAATTCTTTAATTTATTATTAGATTCTAAAGCTTACTGTGCAATTTATTGCAACGGCTACCTAACTTATCTAACTGTAATAATGAGAAGAAAATATTTGGCGCCTTTTGTAATCTTTTGTCAAAGGATTTTGAATAAAAATCGAAAGAATGCTATCTTTCCACTTTGGCGGCTACTCTCACTGATGTTTTTTTTTTATTTCTAATGGTCTTTGTGCCTACACTGCAGGTTTTTTTCGATTAGTTAAAGTTAAAATAATTTACTTTCGATTTATAAGAGGGAATTTTTTTCCTTAGTTGTTCTCCGATTGGTAACTAACATCAAATCTCATATTAATATCCTTGAAACAGGACATACCTACTCCGGATGAAGGATGAGCAAGACTTAAAATGTCTGCCAGTTTCCGGTTTAACGTATTTCAAGCATCAGGTTTGGTAGCTCACTGAGCCCACGTCATTAGGTAGGTACCTACTTAATACTTTTTATGTTCTTTTGAGACTTTTTTGGGTCTATTAAAATTAAGGAGATAGTCAGGGGCAAGAAGCATGTCTGAATCTGTGTATCTGGGACAGGTGGAGCATAGTGTTCACCGAGTAATATAGATCTTAATAATATATATAGATAGTAATATACCAAGCCTAGAGACGGAAAAAGGAGTTTCGATTATCAGCCAAGATGGATCGATGACATGGTAAAATCCGCAGGTCGTACATAGGTAAGATTTGCGCAGGATAGAGACGAATGGCAAAAGCGAAGAGAGGCTTACGCCCAGCTGTGGGATGAGAAGGGCTGATAATGATGATGATAGAACATCGATGTCCTATCAAAGGTACATTTCCTTTACCAATGGGTGGGCCGTAAAGGGCCACCAGCAAATCACCTTTGTAACCATAACGTGATCCTTGCTTGATGGACCTCTCTGTTCGGCTGAACGTTTGTTTTCAAGTAAAATTTTGGAAATTAATACCTACTTATTTAATTTCCAGCTTTTACGATGTCGGCTGATTTGTTTTAATAATTAAAGTAGGTACCTAGGTACTCTAGGTAGGTGTAGCAGATTTGTCTGGCTCTCAAAGCTCTTTGTTTACTAATTTCTTTAAACAGACTAGTTCTTCTAGTAGTTCTTAAACGCTATTTCAAGTGACCCTTTGTATGTAGGTATACTCCCATGCACTATACTATAGATAGACCAATCTAATAAATGCGAAAGTTTGGATGGATGTTTGTTACTTAATCGCGCCAGACGGTTGAACGGATCTAGACAAAACTTGGTACAGATAGACTTATGTAGTTTATAATCTGGCATAACATTTTTATCCGGATAGGTACCGTACCATAGCACTCCAGGCCACGGTAGGTGATACGCGAGCGAAGCCGCGAGTGGAAGTTTACTTATCCTTATTATCTACAAAGTACAGTTCAATCCACTGTCTTCGAATCAGGGGTAAACCAGACTTTTATGTTCTATACGTGGGCTATAAATAAATATTTGACAATTCCATCAAAACGCTGATTAATTTAACGAACTATGTTCTGATATCATCGATATCCGGTTCTGAGATTATCATTTTAACACTTCAAAGCTTCAAACTAGATTCTAAATACAAAGCGCTTATAACACTATCCGACTCTCCGAGTAAAGTCCTTTAAGTTACTTTTCAGTTAAATCACAGAATACTAGTACCGTGTTAAATTGAGAAGTAGAGTAGGCTAGGTATATTGTTCGAATAGTGCATAGGTTCTCAACGTGGGCGATAACGCCCCGTTGAGCAACTATGGTCTAAAAAGTTGAGCAGCCTTGCACTAGACTCTAGTGCAAGGCTGCTCAACTTTTTATCACTCGATCCAAACGGACAATTCAGATATTTCTAGCGGGCTACTGATGGTTAAGACTTATGTAATAGTGTAGGACGCCCTCCAGCTAGGTGGAGTGATGTGTGTGTGGAAGGTCGCCAACGGAAACTGGATGCGTAAAGCCGAAGCCGAACATCGTACATGCCGAGCGAGCATGTAACATTCTAAGTTACCAATAAAGAATCTGAATCTGAATCTGTACACGGACTCTCAAATTGACGAGTATTTTCAGGCTTGCGCGGGCCATATAAAAATGGTCAGAGGGCCATAATATGGCCCGCGGGCATAGGCTTGAGCAGCCTTGAGCATGGCTAGCTCTGGTGACGGAGTTTCTAGGCCGCCTAAAGGCCTCCGTCATGCATGACTACTGAAAAAATGTATGAAAATCATAAATTAAGTGTTTTTATTAACCTATTAAATCACATCGTAAAATTCAAGTGAAATAATAATTTTCATTAAAATTCAAGGCATATCACTCACTATGGACCACAGAATAAATTGGTAGACTACCAAACATTCGATAATATTTATTACAACATTAATATTTACACAGAAAGCTGGTACCTAGCTATTGAAAGATGATTGTCCATTTTGATTGTGATCGCGAGATTTTTTTAATTTTTTTTATAAAACTGAGAATAATAACTGACCTTATGCTACCAATAGAACTCTTTCAATTGATATCTCGTTATTACTGGTGATTACCTATGTTGTATAAGTACCTACCTACTGACTACACTGAATTATACTTACTGAATTTTTTAGAAAATATCCTTCAGCCATTTTTTGTCGTCAACGTGAAAGTTTAGTGAATATTTAGTTAGTCAATGCAGTGACTAACAGAATCACCAGCAATCTACTTAAACCAATATAATAAAGCAAAATGTTTTTTTCGTATTTTCACAGGCAAGCGCGTTCAAATTAAATATTAAACCAGTCGGATTTGAAAAAAAAAATCTGTCTGATAGCTTAATTTTGAAGGAAGCTACTTTTCAATTTTCATCATTATCCACCATCACTACGCGGCGCGGGTAACGCCGCGCCGCCGCGAGGGCTCAGCTAGTGGAAAATAATCTACCTACATGCGTGCTGATTACCTGTTTATTATGTACTAATCGTAATGTCAAGCTTCGGGTTCGTAGAAACTTCGTACACACAGCTTATAGAAACTTAATCTGTTAAGAATTTTAATAGGTTACCGTCTAAGATGATCTAAGATGATAACGGCGAATATTTGAATGCTTATCTAATATCATTGTCTTAATAACTGACCCAGCCTTCTAATTTTTTTAACAAAGTAGCTTTTTTTATATTTAGTCTTTATTTTAATATAGATAGTCGGTTATTATAAGTGATTTTGATTTTTTAATTTCTTTGGCTATAAATTAAGTAGGTAAGTAATTTAGAAAATACAAAACTATTTTAACAATTTTTTAACCTAGAAAAAGAGTCCTGTTGGCCGAGTGGGTTGAATAATCAATGGTTTTTGCACTCACTAACCATGGGTACTAAAATGTGCAAAAAAAAAAACGAGTATGCTTAATATTAATACCACACGACTGAAGTAAAACTTTTGTTCGCCTCGCCCAATCACTATTTTCGTAACGTTCTTGTCACGCATTCACCAGCTTACTCCCCAAGCCAAGCGTGCTTATAGAAGTTATACTTCAATAATAAAACAATTCTTGAGCTTTTCTTGAGTAGGTTACAAACAAAACGAATTTAATGAGAAAGATTAATTCATGCTAGGGTAACCCAAAATGATAGTGCTGGGTGCGGTATTCCATTAGGGACCTTATTTGGAAAATCTCTTAAGGTCGAATTTCCCTTTTCTGATTCCGATTCAAACTCTGTAGTTGAAAACAAACAAACAGCAATCAAACAGATGATTCTGAAAATCACAGATTAGGTAGAGATACTACGTAAAAATGGCTTCAGCTGAAGTTCAGCTGGGATAATTTGTTTCGCGTAGGTACTTACGTACGTACGGGCGTACGTACTAATTACGTGTTCATTCACACGTAATTAGTCGTTAGGTAAGTACGTAAGTACCTACGTGAAACAAATTATCCCAGCTGAACTTCAGCTGAAGCCATTTTTACGTAGTGTTACTTACGTACGTACGGGCGTACGTACTAATTACGTGTTCACACGTAATTAGTCGTTAGGTAAGTACGTAAGTACCTAGGTACCTATATGTATAGGTACCTATCGGATTCGTTCCAGCAAATTGTTTCTTTACGAACAACATTAAAGTTAGGTAAGTATATAGGTAGTGCAAAATTACTTTAGGTAGGTAGATAGTAGGTAGGTAGGTACCTACATATTTTACACAACTAACATGTCTACTATCAACGCTTTTTTCAACCATCTTCTACCATTTTAATAGGTAGGTATTCATCGTAAAAAAACAATTTTTGTTGGAACGAATCCGATATTTCAAAGTATTCATCGTAAAAAAACAATTTTTGTTGAAACGAATCCGAGTTACCTAGCGACTTTACACGTGAAACAAAATATCCCAGCTTAATAGGTTTAATACCATCACGTTAAACAAAAAACTACCAAAATAGTATAATTCAGTCCAGAGTCCCGCTATCCAGAAAGCAACGCTGGCAACATAGGGGAGCGCGCGCGCAACTATTATTAATTCATTCATTCACTCAGTTACCGGTCGACCGCGGCAGTGTCCACGTCGCTCCGCTCAAAACTAATCAGCTGTGAATTACTGATAAACAAAATATGAACTTTTAGATCGATTGCAGCACCGAACTCTGTAATAATGTGGGATGAGAACAAGGACTGTGAAAACAACTGCCAGTGTTCTGGGTAAGTGGAATCTAATTGGACCTCCTTGGTTTTCGGGTGATCCAGATGAATGAGCTCGGGTTCGGCGTTCGAATTATTAATTTTCGTTCGAATTTTGAATAACTTTTTTCTGTCTACATTTTAAAAAGCAGGTTGTAAAGTTGTAAACTAAGTTAAACCTACTCGATTTTTTTCTAAGAGTCAATGTTCTGATTGACTGGAAGAATTTTGCGGTTACGCGGTTATAAACTAGATTTTCTAGTAGCTGCTTTAGCCCTTCTTGCTTAGGTTAAGAAACCTTCTATGTAGTACCTAGGCGTACCTAGGTACCTACCTAAGCGGCTGTTTTACAGATTTTAATATAAACTGGCATTTGAGCATGGATTAAAAAGCTACACTGCGCAACGAAACGGCTAACTTCACGAATGCCTAGATCCATTGTGCGTACTGTAAATAGGTACAAATTATTTATGAATGGAGATATAAAAAAACCAGCCAAGTGCGTGTCGGGCCACGCGCAGTGTAGGGTTCCGTAGTAGTCCGTACGTTCCAGCGCCCTACTGGAACAATTTGCACTTTAAAGTTGAATATTTCGTAAATGGAGCATTAAATCGAAAAATAGAATTAGCAACCCCTAAGTCATTTTAAGAGACCTATTCAACGATACCCCACACAATGGGGTAGACGACGAAAAAAAAAAATCATCCCCACTTCACTTTATTTTATACACCGTTAATTTTGGGTCAGTTTAAAGCCAGCACCCACTGCTTGTATTGCTTAATCGTATTCGTGTCGTTGGTTTAGTTTTTGAATTTGATAAGTATTTCATACGAAACTAAATAGTTGAAAAGATTAACAAAAGTGAGTAAAACACTAGTTATGGTGTCGTAGGCGCGCAGAGCTAATGACCTAGGTATGTATGTATGACTACGACGTAGCATAGACTCTACGTCGTAGCAACAGCTGAGCACAGAGCACGTATCTCCGTGATTTATCCTGCCTATGTTTCGTGATATTATTATTTGCAAAAAATAGATCTCATATTTATTATTATTTTTGAGTAAGGTTATCGATATAGATTACGTAGGCGCCGGCTTTAAACTGACCAAAAATAAACAGTGTATAAATAAAATAAATAAATTTAATTTATATGAATAAAATAGGAAGTGGTTAATTTTTTAAATTTTTAGCTGGTTCGATTCCGGGTGAGGCAAGCGAATTTTAGAAAATCTATGAATGCAGTTTTGTTTTTTTTTTTTTAAATAAAGGAATGTTTCCCTTAAGTAAAATACTGTATCTTAAGGATTTAAAGTAGTTTCCCTCCGGGCACAGTGTGAAAAACGACCCGAAAATCGGACATGCCCTTTTTATGATACTAATCAAAACATTAGGCTTTTTTGAATACTAGAGTAGAACACCCAGAAGTTAATTCAGCTTAGAACTCGAGTTATGATTTTTTAAAATTTTATCTATGGTTACCAGAGAAAACCTAAAAAATGCTGTAACTTTCTATGTAGGCAATGTTTTAAAGTTTCAATAATAGCATGCTATAAAATCAACTAACTACCATTTTTGGAAACATATAATTAATTTTTAGGTAAACAACAAAGAAAGTTATGTATTTTTTTTAGTAATTTAGAAATTATTTTTTTTCACAGATGTCTATAGATGGTCGCACCTAATTTTTACACAATCGTGTTTATTAATGTTATGTTAACCTGCCTGTAAAATATCAGATGCGTAACACGTTAGACTTCGGAGTTATTGAATTTTAAAATTTTAATGTTAGGGTCGGCACTTAACTTTGACTGATTTTATTGATTGAATTTATTTATTTTGGTGATATTAAAAGTTGTTATATCACTCAATTATCTGTCAAACATACCCAAAATAACAACATTATATTATACTACAATTAAGTTAATTAATATGTATACAGGGTGGAAAAAATGAATGGGCCCCGGAGGGAAGCAACTTTAAATCCTTAAGATGTAGTAGATATTTTACTTAAAGGAAACATTCCTTTATTTTTAAGAAGAAACAAAACTGCATTTTGAATTTTTAGCGGGTTCGATTCCTGGGTGAAACAAGCGAATAATCTTTGAATGCAGTTATGTTTAAGCTGTAATTTGGCACACTCATAGATTCTCAGTGAATATACAATGTTATGGTGCAGCGAGAACATCCGTGTTTGGGCTCATTAGAATTAGCTAAACTGAACCATATCCAACAAAAGCTTGTGTTGAAAATATTTTTATTAAAGAAAACTTATTTTTTAATAGAATTTAAATTCTTCAAATTCTGACGAAAGGGTGTATGTGATGTAGGGAAACTAGGAATGGGATTCACCCTCGTTAGGTGCAATAAAACTAAAACCCTCCTTATCAAAACACACATCCATCCAAACATCCAAACTTTTGCATTTATATTATCAGTATGATTTCGACGGCCCCACCGAATAAACGTGCAAAGGCTCTTGCCGTAATATTTTTTTTTTCGATTTTTGGATTTATCGGCTTAAAATACACCTTCTCAATTTTTTTTAGATTTTTTTACCAATTAATATTGAATTTATTGTATTCCCAATTTTTATTCTACGGAAAATAAGAACACCAAACTCACACGAATATTGCAATAATGTGATTGGCACACCGTCAACTCTCATACATTTCATGCAAACTTACTTTGGAATACTATGCGTCGGAAATTAAAATTTGTAAAACAATTTTGCACTTTTAATATGCATCGTTAATTACCAGAATAACCGTGCAACTATCTAATAATAAACATTGCCAAATCCTAATGTCCACAGTAAAACAGGGCAATAATAAGATACACTTTTAGGTAATTACATATTTTCCCACGAATAATAGTGCAAACATTGAATACGAACAGCCGGCAAAGTTTAGTTACCAGAATAAACGTGTAAAAGGGGTTTTTTATTAATTTCTCGTAAACTATCAATATTTTCGTAATTTTTTTTTGGAAGAAATAAAGGTTGTTTTTTTGTCTTTAATTTGGTAGAACATTATATTGACGTAAATCTAACCAATAATGAGTTATTCGTTTTTAGGCTCTCCTGTAAAGTTACTGTTTTGACTTTGCACGTTTATTCGGTGGGACCGTCGATTTGTCGATGGACATTATTCCTGGTTTTTTTTTTAATTTAGAATTACGTCACTTTACATAGTGCGTTTCGCTTATCAAGCCCTTTAATTTGACATTTTATGATATCATAGGAGTTGCTATGGAAATTATAAATCGCCATTTTATGATGTCCGCCATATTGGATTTAGAATAACGTCACTGTATTTATTGTGTTTCACTTATCAAGCTCTTTCATGTGTTACCCATAACATAATCATGGCAGCATTTAAGTAATCGTGCATTGTCACAAGAAACAAACGTGTTAATTCATTATGACAACTGGTTTTTAAACTAGTAGGTAGGTATAAATAGAGTGTCACTCTTGAAGTCTGGACGTATCAAAATGTCATGCTTCGTTCACCCATCTGCTTACAATTTTCTCTGGTACATTATGAAAGATCATAATGTGCCAACCCTAATATCATAGAAGTTACTGAAAACCTTAGAAACTTCTTCGATGTCCTGATAGATTTTTGTTTGATTTTTTTTCACGAGTACAATACAGTTACGAGGTATGTTTTCATATAGATTTCTACTGCTACTCACTAATGGTTTATGAGAAAAAAAATAAAACGTAAAAATTACAAAATTAAGCATAGAAACTTTACTGTTATAGCTAAAGCTATTTCGTTTGGCTTATAAAGTGCCCTGTAAATAATGCCACTTTGCCCTAAAAACAATTGTACAAATATGCTAAGCAGTTCTTTTATTTTCGCCTTTTTCTAAAAATTCATAATTTTCTATAAAAAAATATAACTCAAGTTCTAAGCTGAATTAACTTCTGGGAGTTCTACTCTAGTATTGGAAAAAGCCTAATGTATCGATTAGTATCATAAAAAGGGCGTGTCCGATTTTCGGGTCTTTTTTCACACTGTGCCGGGGCCCATTCATTTTTTCCACCCTGTATAGGTATAGGCCTACAAAATTACAGCTTTCTAGTACTAACGATCTCTTAGCAAAACCTGGGCCATATAGACAGACAGACAGACATGACGAAACTACCTATAAGGGTTCCTTGTCACAACTACGAAACCCTAAAAATGTGCTCTACCATAGTAGGTAAGGTACCTACTTAATCTTAATCTCAGTTACCTACCTATTTATCAGTAAGTTCATAAAAACTCAAAGCCTTGCCTTTTCTTACGTCATCTCGGCATGGCAGCCTTGAAATTCGGCAAGTCGTTAAAGTCACTGACCTCTGGTCTATGGCGAAGAAATGCGCGCGAAAGTTTTCATTTCGTTGAGCGAAAGGGAAAATTAGTCTATGGTTTTATTAGGTCTATGCTGGCCAACCAAATGGGATGTGCCTAAAATCCTAAGGTCGTGGGACTCGAGGGTTCGAATGCCGTGCTTCAATTTTCGTTTGGAAAATCTTATGTTCATGATAAAAATAAATGTAAAAAAAAAATTTTCAAAAAAAAAATATAACCGACTTCATAAAATACATGCACTAAAAAGCGAAAAATAAGACTACAAACGGATTTATTTAATTTGTTATTTTATGTTTGTTATAATGTTGAAATCGGTGTGCATAAAATATAGTAGGTAGTCATTGTTTTACTTAACACCGACTTCAACATTATAACAAACATAAAATAACAAATTAAATAAATCTGTTTGTAGTCTTATTTTTCGCTTTTTAGTGCATGTATTTTATGAAGTCGGTTATATTTTTTTTTTTGAAAATTTTTTATTTTTCCATTTTTAGTGTTGTTTTCTTTTTCCTTGTTTCTGTTTTTTTTTTAATTTAGAAAGATGTTACTTTACTCATTGTGTTTCGCTCATCAAGCCCTTTCATTTGATACCCATATCACTAAAAAAATCCATGGAACAGGTCCTGACTCCATCATCAGATCAGCTCGCTGTTACCATATTATTACATTGTAGTTGACACTTCACAGATATGCTGAGTTCCGAGTTTCAACTCAATCAGACTATTTATTGAGGAGTTCTGTTGAGCAACTCTTGACTCCATCATCAGATCAGCTCATTGACACCATATTATTACATTGTATTTGGAACTTGACAGATAAGCCGAGTTTCAACTCAATCGGCTTATTTACTGAGGAGTTCTGTTGAACAGCTTTTGACTCCATCATCAGATCAGCTTGCTGATACCATAATATTTCATTGTTATCAAGAATCTATAAGTGCACAAAATTTCAGCCCGATAGTTCCACAAACACACAAAAAATTGGAGGGTTTCCCTCGATTTCCATGGGATCCCCTCATCAGATCCTGATTTGGTGAAGATGGGACCACCTCGGAAGTATACCCTTTGTAACAAAAAAAGAATTTTCAAAATCGGTCCACAATTGACGGAGAAATCGATGAACATACATATTAAAAAAAAAAAAAAAAAAAAAAAAAAAACATACATACAGCCGAACATAGAACCTCCTCCTTTTTGGAAGTCGGTTAATGATTGTCCTCTATGCGTTCCTAAACCATTGATCAGATGTAATGAACTTTGGTAGGGTCTTCGGACGCCCGCGACTGGCCCGAAAATCTATAGTTAAATATTAAAAAAAAACTGAGACGGCACGAAGTTCGTCGGGTCAGCTAGTATACTATAAAATAACGTTAATAAACGAATGTAGAGCGCACTATCTAGAAATAGCCAATTAAAATTAATAAAGGCGCCGCGCCGCCAAAACTGGGCCGTTTTGATAAAGCTTGTCAAAACATTCATTCATTATCGTTTGCATTTCGCAATGTTATTTACAAACAAGTTAAAAAAACGACTGCATATAATTCTGGCCCGAAACAGTAATAGTATTCTGTGCCGAAACTCCCAAAGGTAAAGGTAAAGGTAAAACTCCCAACCTTGCCTATTATCGTAGTTCAGCTTATGTTGGCGGAAACTGAATTCGAAACATTTGACCAACATTGGCTGACCTTCGGTAATTGGCACGATATTATCGTTTCTACTCCTATTTTTAGAGTTCATTCCCAAAGGATGCCAATGGGACCCTATTACTAATCCTCCTTTATCTGTCCTTTAATCACAGAGCTGTATCTTCCGTAATAGGTAGAAACTTGAAGAAAAACTAAGCGCTCCCTTGCTTCTCAAGCCATAGTAACTCCAGGTTGAAAATCGTTAAGCCATGACGGAGGCGATCAGGCGGCCTTTAAACTCCGTCATCAGAGTTAACCACTAGCTCATTCGAACTCACCAATCAATTATTACAACTGAACTCTTTTCGAAGGTAACCAATAGTGTTTGTAATTTGACCCTCTTTCCGCCATTTTGGGCCGTATTAAACCAGATGGTTAGTCAATATGGCCTCTGGTTTGAAATAATGTAGTTCCAATTGACTTAGTACCTAATTAGCGTTCTAATTAAACATTTTAGGCATTGTTATAAAAAACTAAGGAAGGAAAAAGGGCATACCTAGTGGGGTTTTTTTCACTCTATCTATAGGTATTCGAGCAGCCCGACTGGGGAAGTAGCTCCGCCTTACAGAATATCGCAGCCAAATAAAAATAACATCATTCTTCTCTCTGGTGTTGTGTTCATACGGTGAGAGGTGATAGCTCTGCTCTGAAGTGCTGCGGTGACAACTGGTGGACCAGTCTTGTCTATTGTGTTGTCGGCGCAGTGATTCCTCTTTTAAAGGGTCAGCAGCGCGAGTGTGACTCCTCTGGTGTCACGGGCGTCCATAGGCTACGGTAATGCAGAAATATTTTTTTTGAAATCGACTGTTAGTTCCTGAGATTAGCGCGTTCAAACAAACTCTTCCGCTTTATCGATCGAGCGAGCGAAGCGAGCGAAGATCTTAGTGGTAAGTTGGGCGATTTTGCTTTGTATGTTTGTATGTTTGTATGTTTGTATGTTTCACGAATTGTTGTTCGAGCATAACTGTCGAACCGTTCATCCAATCTGCATGAAACTTAGTAGGTCAATAGGTTGTGGTAAGGAAATTTACGGTGGAGCATATGAGCGTAATCGATGAAGGGGTTGTGAAGATATTGGGTTCCCAAGGGGGTAAAAAATTATGAAAGTTACACAAATATATTGAGTGGGGTGTCATACGAAAGGGCTTATTTTGTACATTCCAAAATGGTTTTTATTTTTAATCTAGGATGTATAGTTTTTGAAATACGACCAAAGACCAAAAACTACGAAACCAGAGCTGCAAGAGCTCCCGTTTCATAGAGTTTCGATGTCTTCGTAGCTCATTGACTGGTCGGTCTTAAAAAGAGAGTGGCATCGTTGCGGTTTGGTTTGCAATGATTTTAGATGCTACTTGATTTATTTTCATGATAAAAAAAATTTTGATAAAAAATTAAAATAATTGGGGTAAAAAAAGTTAAGTAAATAAATATATTGAGTGCGGTGTCAAATGAAAGGTCTTTATTTGTACATTCTAAAATAGTTATTATTTTTATTCTAGGACGTATACTTTTAAAAATACGACGAGAATTCATAAATATGAAATAAATGAAAAATTAGACACGACATTATGTATTGCATGCATGCTAGTATTTTTTACCATGAAGAGCTAGCGCAATAGGCATACCCGGCAGTAGTAGCACTTGAAATTATAGGGGTAGTCAGAAGAAAGTCCAAATGTTGGCCATCTACGGTGCGCGAGATCTCAGTTCGGGGCGAACTACTAGTTATATTGGTATAGAATTATAGATTGATAAAATGAATAGCGGCGATTGGCTTGCAATATTATCACACTGTAGAATGCTGACTTTTGTAAAATGTAGACATAAACAATGTATTTGGACATACTTGTGTTGTGACTACCCCCTCCTTAGACATCTACCAAGGATCTTAAATGCTTAAAGATCTGAAACACTGAAAAAGATGACGACCTCTGTGGCGCAGTGGGTGAAGGCCCGCCTGTGACGCAAGAGGTTGCGGGTTTGATCCCCGCCGCGGGACAAATGTTTGTATGATCTGCAAATATTTGTCTCGGGTCTGGGTGTTTTCTATGTATAGTAGGTATGTATGTATTTACGAAAAAAATGTATATAAGTAGTATATCAGTCATGTGGTTGCCATAACACAAGCTCTGCTTAGCTTGGGACTACATGATGCTGTGTGAAATGTCCAGCAATATTTATCGATCGAGCGAGCGAAGCGAGCGAAGATCTTAGTGGTAAGTTGGGCGATTTTGCTTTGTATGTTTGTATGTTTGTATGTTTGTATGTTTCACGAATTGTTGTTCGAGCATAACTGTCGAACCGTTCATCCAATCTGCATGAAACTTGGTAGGTCAATAGGTTGTGGTAAGGAAATTTACGGTGGAGCATATGAGCTTAATCGATGAAGGGGTTGTGAAGATATTGGGTTCCCAAGGGGGTAAAAAATTATGAAAGTTACACAAATATATTGAGTGGGGTGTCATACAAAAGGGCTTATTTTGTACATTCCAAAATGGTTTTTATTTTTAATCTAGGATGTATAGTTTTTGAAATACGACCAAAGACCAAAAACTACGAAACCAGAGCTGCAAGAGCTCCCGTTTCATAGAGTTTCGATGTCTTCGTAGCTCATTGACTGGTCGGTCTTAAAAAGAGAGTGGCATCGTTGCGGTTTGGTTTGCAATGATTTTAGATGCTACTTGATTTATTTTCATGATAAAAAAAATTTTGATAAAAAATGAAAATAATTGGGGTAAAAAAAGTTAAGTAAACAAATATATTGAGTGCGGTGTCAAATGAAAGGTCTTTATTTGTACATTCTAAAATAGTTATTATTTTTATTCTAGGACGAATACTTTTAAAAATACGACGAGAATTCATAAATATGAAATAAATGAAAAATTAGACACGACATTATGTATTGCATGCATGCTAGTATTTTTTACCATGAAGAGCTAGCGCAATAGGCATACCCGGCAGTAGTAGCACTTGAAATTATAGGGGTAGTCAGAAGAAAGTCCAAATGTTGGCCATCTACGGTGCGCGAGATCTCAGTTCGGGGCGAACTACTAGTTTATTATTATCTAAAAGAATGTCTATAGCGCCTTGGGATACCTACGTGATCATGTTTCGTTTTCGTAAGTTCTACTATGCTTGAGCATGCGATGTGCAGAGTCTGTAGACAGGTGAAATGTCAAAGTAACACGATTGTCTATGAAGCGAATCATTGTTTGACGTTTGTTCTAAATTATAAGCATTTACGACTTGAAAGAAAAAATCTATAAGCGTGCAACATTTCAGCCCGATAACTTTAGTGGAAGTGGGTGAAATATTCCAGGACATACAAACTACAAAGCAAGCAACAAAGATACGAGTGTAGTTAAATAAAAGCTTTAAAAATATAGAGTCTGTTTCACGAAAGCAGCCCCTTCAGAGCGTGGCGCGGCGTTAGTATCTACGTAAGAAGATAAATTACCATGTAGGATTTTCTTTAGTTCCGTAAAATTCAGCGAGACTGCTTTTGTGAAAAGCTCTCTACTTAGTTTCCTAGAGCGCATTATACTTGTTAAAACAAGTAGGTAGTAAAATTGTCTAAAGTTTAGAAATACAAAACAATAAAATATTTTAAAATTAAATTAATGAAGACACGCCAGAATAATGTAAATCTTATCGTCGACTGTAGTAAATAAATAATTAGAATTAAAATATATCTACGACACTGGTTACTGAAGAACAAAATCGCTTCCGCTTATAACTTAGATTGCCTCCCTCGTGACGTTAGCTGACCGTGACGCACCGTTAACGTCCAACACGTTGCGTTTACGTTACAAGCGTTAACAACTATGCAACGATCTTTCGATGGGTGACCGCATAGGTATAACTTTAACATGTCTGAGGGATATCCTTATTTTCTCGTCAAGTAAGCCTGATTAAAAGTTTAGTTGCAAAAAATATACTAAACAAAACTTAAACAATAAAGATAGGGGCATATTGTAAACCATAACCCACAACTTTATACCCTCTATCTCTTTGTCTATGGTCTTTGTGGGTTTGAAGTTGATTGAGCTATACGGAGGGTAGTCAGGTCAAGGTTTAGATACCTAATAATATAAATATAACAATTAAATTAAAAATTTAATGAAATATCCCCGACTCATCTCTTCATTAACTAGAAAAGAGCTGATGATCTTCAAACGGCTGAACAGATTTTCATGAAGCATAGCTAAAAACACTCTCGATGAAGACACCTTCTAAACAAAAAATAAATAAACAAAATCAGTTCATCCGTTCAGGAGCTATGATGCCACAGACAGACAGACACACAGATTATACAGATACACACTACACACTTATAACACCCCTCTTTTTCGTCGGGGGTTAAAAATATGTGTTCCATACCTTTAAAAAATAGATTTTCTAAAATGTAGGTTTGGGAATCTGATTTTTTATCATAAAATAACAACTGAAGGAATGGTTGTAGAGAATTGGTGCCCTAACGAAAAATACTCAGATTGACTTCCCAAGTGTGATCAATCACGCCTTTTTTTTTTGTTTGCCTGCATTTTGTTTTTTGGGGCCAACCATGTATGAAACCTGATTAACCTCCTTTCAAAATGTAGAAATCAAACCGTAAAATTAATTTGCTTTCAATTCAAATTACTTGACACTGGCTGAATGCACAAGCCGTGCCAAGCCAAAATAAAGAAAAAAAAATTGCTTTCAATGCTAAGTATCTAAGCGGTAACCATCGAGATAATGCGGTAACTTAAAGATTTATATCAATGAAGCATAGATGAAAATGAATAGATTCGTTAGCTACCCTCTACCCTCCTGCGCATCTGTTGAGGTGAACGACCCCGAGGGTGCGTATTGGCTTGCATCGATTGGGGCGCCCGCGCAGCTATTTCCTAGCTCTATAGTTTTAGAACTTCAAAGCCCGCACACTTGAGTCTAATCCACTCAAAGTTGAGGCCAAGCTACTCAAAGTTGAGTCTAAGCTACTCAAAGTTGAGGCTAAGCTACTCAAAGTTGAGGCTAAGCTACTCAAAGTTGTGTCTAAGCTACTCGACTTTAAGATTTTAAGGAACACGGTTGTTACTTACTGCCCCGTCTCAAAAATACATTTTAGAAATTTCTGACTTTTCTAGTACTCCAACCTCAGTTGATCCGATAGATCCTTTTAATCCATATGAAACAGGATCGATTGGCATTAAATTTTTTTTTGTGTAAATTGCCCATTTTCTCGCTGACTGTACATTTTTTCAAAAACGGTGAATGCAGATCGAAATATCTTCAAAAGTTAAGGGTAGTCTCCTAAGAACGTTTTTCTGTAGCTACAAGCGTTAAGGTGGCTATGTCTAGGGCTACCCTTACTGACACGTCTCAAAAATTCACTATGAAGGACTCATGAATTTTAATATCTCTATCTTGTCTCTATCTAAGTTAACAAAAAAAATGTTGGAATATCAATTTTTTTAAATAGGTACTTAAATACAAATTAGATTGCATTCAACATGCTAAGTTTTGAAAAAAGCTTAAAAAATGGAAAAAGAAATGTAATTCTGACCTTAATATATTTACGTCTATTGACATAATCTTATTGATTGCAAATTGAAGTGGCCTATATATTTTATTTATCAGCAAAACAATAAAATATTCCTGCCTTTGAATCACCGAAATGAACCATTATATTTATAGGGGTGCGAAAATGGCAAATGATTGGGGTTTTATACCACCTGCCTATACTAAATAAGTAACAGAGGAAAATTATCTCTAAATGTTTATGAATCTAAAGTTGAAAACCAAATGAGCTGGGGTCTTTTTTTGTAATGTTGAAATCGATTTTAGTGCAATTTACAAACCATGGCATTTTTGTTACGAAACATGGCAGAATGTATTCCGAATGCGTTGCCAAATGAAACAAAAAGATCTCTTTGCGTTGAACAAAAGCTTAAACGTTCGAAATTCGAATGGACACGCGATGCTTTCAGAAAATCATTTTTTCTTTTTGTTGGCGGTTTCCATTCTTCGAGTTATCATTCTTTGTCATTTCGAAAGTCCGTATCGATTGTAAATATTTTAAAACAGGTAACACACCATGAAAGTGGATGTGTAATTCCCTCGAGAATGAAAGTCCGGGGCTATTAGTTAGACGACAAAACAAGAAAATAAATAAGTCAAATAAATGTATAAAAATTATACTTAGTGACATGACAAATATACAAACAAAAAATAAACAAATATATGTCTACTACTTCGAGACAAATTGAGAAGAAAATAAACCTTGAAAAACAAAAGAGAAAAAATTACCGTATTACTTTCGTAAGCGTCTCACATTCTGGCCCAAAAAATCTACTTAAAAAAAAAACAGTTAAGTTCTTACTTAATTAAAAAAAGTTTTTATCATCTCAATGCATTGCAAGCAAATAGTTTTGAGCTACCCTGAAAGTTTCAGCCAGATAGTGAAGTGCTCGTTTGAGTTGCAAGATTCCATCCGGACAGACAGACAGACAAACAAGAAAGTGACATAATAAAAACATTTTAAAAATTAAAGCTGTTTGAAGTTCGTCGGGTCAGCTAGGCCTTTAAAAAATGTGGTAAAATTAAAATGCTAGTAAATAGGAACATTTGTAGCATAAACAACACCAGATAATCTTTCTATCATAGAAGCATGAGAACACGAACTGGACCAGAATGTATTTTTTTCCCGTCACTAATGGGAATTGCTTGAAAAAAGAATAACCATAGACAATCCTTGCGTCGTTTTAAAAAAAAGTAATGACATCCTTCGGGCCGATCGGAAAATTACATTGCTGTGGCTACTTTGTGATTGGAGAACAGATGATTTAGCTCTAGGCCGTAGAGTATACATAGCGCCCTCGCGGCGTTGCCCCCGTAGTGATGGTATTATAGTGATGATGATGAAAAAGCCTATATCCTTCCTCAAGAATTAAGCTATCAAATGCATAAAGAATTTTTCAAATCCGACTGCTAGTTCCTGAGATTAGCGCGATGAAAGAAACAAACTCTTCCGCTTTATATATTGGTAAGTATAGAAAAAAAAAAATAGAATCTATCTGATCTTTAGTTCAACGCTCACATACTCTCACTATCATAATCACTTCAACTTTTATTTTCACTTGTAATCACTTCCCTCCATTGTCGATCGTTACCCAGTGACATACATGACTTCCGGTAGTGCGTTTCCGGTGGCCTTGGCGCCAAATTTTGTCCTTGACAGAATACTAAGGTTTATGCCTCACTTTGTCCGGTCAAGTCTGAGACAGACCGCAGATTGCAAACTGCAACCTCAAACTGCAAATCTCTATGAACTAAGTTACTAATGGTTAATCTGTGTCAATTTCATAAAGATTTGCAGTTTCCGGTTGCAGTTTGCAGTCTGCGGTCGGTCTCGGACTTGTAGGTACTGTAACTGCCCACTTTAACCAACAACTAGTTTACTTGGGAGTTTACTCAAATGGTAACAAACTACTCAAATGGTTACATAGAGCCTCTAGCTATAGCTAGCTAGTACATTAGGTACCTACATAATAAACTCCACGAAATCTCAGCTATAAAAACTACGTGATTCGGCCGTTATTTTCTATCCCTTTCTACTGAGTGTCTCTCTCACATTCTTTACACACGCGTTTACTGTCCTATGAACTAAGAACATTTACTTGTAACTTGGGCGGTGCTTTGGTACTGGATTAGACTTCCTGTAGCATAAACGCCTAATCTTATTGCCATCTCTTTTCTTTGGCATGAGAGTGACAAGAAAAAAAACATTCCTAAAGCCTTGAATGAAGCTTGATTGAAAATTTAAGAGTCAACTGGATTTTTAAAATCGAGGCCTTTTGAATCAAACGGTTTGAAATGACATAGAAATATCTGATTCTGAAAGCGTGAGCCTTATTGGATTCCCAAGGAGTTAAAAAAAATAAACCGCCGCATCTTCGAATAATCCCCGAAAAGCGGGACTCAGCCTATCCCGCGCGGGATATTTAGTGCTAAAAATCGGAATGTTTCACTAAAATAGGGACAACTGGCAAAATTGCTAAAAGGATACCCGATTTTTTCTTAATGTCTGCTTGGATGTCTGCTGGTCTTTGACTCATTTAAAATATTTTATTCATTTGAGAATCAACACTTTATTCATATCACATAATCAATTTCAATAATGTCCTGGTTACGCTGAGGTAATAGGAAATGACGTCACAATGAAAAGCGGCATCGTGTTGGCATTTTAAAATAAACACATTCAATTTTTTAATGTCTTGTAACTTGTTCACGTAGAAGTGTGAATAGTTTAAAAAAACTAAAAAACACTCCGTATTTTTGACTTTTAGTTCTGCCTTCCTTGGTAGCCGTTTACTATTATTATTATTTTTAATTAAATTATTTTATTGTTATTGATCGATCCTTGACGTTTCAATGTTCCTAATTCGATTTATAAGTGGGTCAAATCACATTAAAATTGTCAATAAAATCCTATGTTCCATTATGTAGGATTTTTTAAATTAAGAAAGATTTTTTTATTTAATACAATAATCTTTTAAACAAGCGCAGTTTTATAGACAATACTTTTGTTTTTTTTATTTCTTCTAAAAATTATGGCTGTTAATCTCATTCATAGCCAAAAGTGATATCATTTCTTAAATTAGGTACTTCTATCTAGTTTTTTGGGTAGTTATAATATTTTTTATTTATTTAAACCCGGTCTAGCTAGACTACTTCTGACTCTTCGGAATAAATTATGAGGTTTTTAAACTGTTTAATTAAACATGTTTAGTTTTTACAAATATTTAAAATTTGTTTTTATTTACATTAGAAAAAATATTGATTGATAATAACAGCTCATTCAGATAGAGCGTCTTTTGTACCCAACGAAGTGTAGGCACCCAATTTACATTGATTTTAATTTCATATTTTACAATTATTTCACGGGATTACAAATATTAGTACCTAACGATTCCGGACCTATTGACCCGTTTCGACAACAGTCTGGGATCATTGAACGCTTACGCATTCGAATTTCAAAATGCTGACTAGACGAAATCTTTAAAAAACCAGTTCCAAACTGGCCACCTGCATTCCCGAATCGAATATTCAAATTAAGAACTCATCTCATAGTCTCGTGTGCAAGAAGATTCTAAACTACGTAACTGGAGTTCTAACTGACATTTAATGTACAAAGGATTTTGAACCTTATCACGACTACACAACGATCTATTATCATTTAATCTTGGTTATAAGGATTGTTGGTCTTGTTGGGAAGGCTTTCTTGGGTGCTTTGTCTCTTTCACACTCGTTGTAGGATTAGTAGTGTGCCCATGTCATTTATTTAAATTTCAGGATATTTTTACCTTATCGCGCTCGACAAAATCAGCGCTTGATTTCGATCCATGGTTTCGATCCTTGAATTAGAGATCCTTGAATTAGATCCTTGATTTTGATCCTTGATTTTGATTTCGATCCTTGGTTTCGATCTTGGATTTCGATCCTGAATTTCGATCCTTGATTCTTGAATTTTGAACCTTGAATCTGAAATCTTGAATCTTGAATCTTTGAAGTGACAGCTGTCAAACTTCAAATGACCATATCTCGAGAACTACTCGTCCTAGACTCCCCGTTCCCAGTTCAAATGAAAGCTATGACCAAGATCTTCATTTGAAGTGACAGCTGTCAAACTTCAAATGGCCATATCTCGGGAACTACTCGTCCTAGACTCCCCGTTCTCAGTTCAAATGAAAGCTATGACCAAGATCTTCATTTGAAGTGACAGCTGTCAAACTTCAAATGGCCATATCTCGGGAACTACTCGTCCTAGACTCCCCGTTCTCAGTTCAAATGAAAGCTATGACCAAGATCTTCATTTGAAGTGACAGCTGTCAAACTTCAAATGGCCATATCTCGGGAACTACTTGTCCTAGACTCCCCGTTCTCAGTTCAAATGAAAGCTATGACCAAGATCTTCATTTGAAGTGACAGCTGTCAAACTTCAAATGGCCATATCTTGGGAACTACTCGTCCTAGACTCCCCGTTCTCAGTTCAAATGAAAGCTATGACCAAGATCTTCATTCGAAGTGACAGCTGTCAAACTTCAAATGGCCATATCTCGGGAACTACTTGTCCTAGACTCCCCGTTCAAAGTTCAAATGAAAGCTATGACCAAGATCTTCATTTGAAGTGACAGCTGTCAAACTTCAAATGGCCATATCTCGGGAACTACTCGTCCTAGACTCCCCGTTCTCAGTTCAAATGAAAGCTATGACCAAGATCTTCATTTGAAGTGACAGCTGTCAAACTTCAAATGGCCATATCTCGGGAACTACTTGTCCTCGACTCCCATTTCTCAGTTCAAATGAAAGCTATGACCAAAATCTTCATTTGAAGTGACAGCTGTGAAACTTCAAATGGCCATATCTCGGGAACTACTCGTCCTAGACTCCCCGTTCTCAGTTCAAATGAAAGCTATGACCAAGATCTTCATTTGAAGTGACAGCTGTCAAACTTCAAATGGCCATATCTCGGGAACTACTTGTCCTAGACTCGCCGTTCTCAGTTCAAATGAAAGCTATGACCAAGACCTACATTTCAGATGACAGATGTCATTTTGACAGCTGTTATTGAAAATGTAGATCTTGGTCATAGCTTTCATTTGAGCTAAAAAGGAAGAGTCTAGGATGAGTAGATTTCGAGATATGGCTGATTGAAGTTTGACATCTGTCACTTTAAATGAAGTTCCTTCAATAGCTTTCATTTGAACTGAGAACGGGGAGTCTAGGACGAGTAGTTTCCAAGATATGGCCGTTTGAAGTTTGACAGCTGTCACTTCAAATGAAGATCTTGGTCATAGCTTTCATTTGAACTGAGAACGGGGAGTCTAGGACGAGTAGTTCCCGAGATATGGCCATTTGAAGTTTGACAGCTGTCACTTCAAATGAAGATCTTGGTCATAGCTTTCATTTGAACTGGGAACGGGGAGTCTAGGACGAGTAGTTTCCAAGATATGGCCGTTTGAAGTTTGACAGCTGTCACTTCAAAGATTCAAGATTCAAAATTTCAGTTTTCAGATTCAAGAATCAAGATTCAAGATTCAAGAATCAAAATGAAGGATCAAAATTGTATCAGTATTTTAATTCAAAAATCATGCCCTGAAACATCACGTAAATCAGAAAATGATGGAAAAGGCCCCTTAGGGACTAGGAATGTTTAGTTTATGGTCACCCTTTAGAAAGAGACACGCCGCCCAAGTTTTATCTCTCAAGCGGACCTTGTTTTCTGTCTCAGTCAGCATTCCAGGTACGTAGTATAGAAATTCCTTGCTCGTGTGAAGAGGCTCTATGGTTTATTTAGACTCTTCCCACACTGTCATGTAGAACGAGTTGACAATACGTGCGTAGCTTATGTAAATGTAGCCAAAGATAGGATGCAAATAGGATGTAGCTATATTTTTGACAGATTTTTCTGTTGTGCATTACAATGTTTTTTTTTTTTATTAAAAGCAAGCTAATAACGCAAAACGCAACCACATGCCTAGTTTTTACCATAAAACGAACGGAACACAGATTTGTTTTGTAAATAGAAAGGGCTTGTTTACTTTTACTTTTTTTGACAAGTGCACGCGTCGGTATGGTGTATGTCAAGTATGTTGTAATGTTAGTTTTAACTTTGAATATTTATCTTAGACTTTAGAAGGTGCATGGTAAATGTATTATTATGAAGATAAGCGGTTTTTTTGTTGAGTATTTCGTAATATTGTATTATTAAGGTACTTAGACCCATCTTGGTATGTTGTAAGACCGCCCGCGGTTGTATAATAAAAACAACTGTTAGAAAACATGCATAGAACCTAGAAAAAACTATTATTTTCAAAATATTTTCACACTTTAAAGTTACTTATTGATTCAGGCGTGACTTTACAGAAGTTATCTTCCGATTTTTTACCCGGCTGACTGTCAAGTCACCCGGGTTATGTAGATCGCGCGTTTCTATGTATGTGGGTTCGTTCGTTCGTTCGTATGTAAGTAATATTCTTTATTACCACGTTTCTCCTAAACGGCTGGATGGATTTTGATGAATGAGGTATCGTTAGAATCGTCTCCATCTCGATTGTGCTCTAGGATACTTTTTATTTCGATAAATCAAATAGTGCGGCTAAAAAATGCAACAATGTGTGAATTTTCAAAATGAAAATCACGCTATCATATCAAAATCCATGTCAAAATCAAGAGGTTGGTGGACTGATATCAAATATATTTTTTTTAAAAATCTAACATGACATCTTCGAAGACTAAATCGAGTCTCAAAATTTTTGAAAATCTATTTTTCGCCCTAAATAGAATTGCTAACCAAAACGCAAACTAAAACTTTCTATTTAGTCACACGCAACGTTTAGAACAAACTGCATCGAAATTGGTTTAGCCATTTAGGAGATATCTCATATTTAAGAAATAACTTACGCATTTAATTTAGGTACTCACAGAGCCATCTGTGTGTCAACTGTGACAACAACGTTTAGGAAAATGCGTACGGCATCGAACCCTAGATACCTACATTATAATAAAATTGTAATTTAATTTTGTTTTGTGATTGATAAGATAATGCTGTTTCCAACTTTTCAGTTCAGCCGGGTTTTTTTATTTTTGAATAAATTGCTTGTTTTAAATTCTAAAATATCAAATATTTTAGAATTTTCAAAAAATTACTTACCAGTTTTTAGACAAGCAGCATACAAACTACTAAGATTAATAAATAAATAATACCGGACATTTAACACAGCATCATCTAGCCCCAAAGTAAGCAGAGCTTGTGTTATGGAAACTACATGACGGATATACTACTTAGATACTCTTTTAAAGGTCCTTAAGAATACTAATTAAGCTTTTTGTAACAGAGTAATGTCCTGGGAAAACGAATAGAATTTCCTATCATGTGAAAGAGATGACCGCGACGGAGACAAAAACAACGGCCGTTAGACCTGTTCCATAGAGCAAGTTTTTTTTGTTTTCTATTCCCGAGATTGGAGGCGTAATGATGGACGTTACGTTTTGAATTTAGAATGAAGTACAGATGTGATGAAAAAGGATAAATCTTACTTTTGAATTTGGAATGAAGATGATATTTTGAGAAAATAAATAAACATTTTTTAAGTTTAAAATGAAGAAAAACAATAAGTTGGATGGACCCAACCCAATATAACCGTAAACATAGGTCTTATAAATTAAAATAATAAAAAAGAAAAAAAGATTAAAGTAGGTACTAAGTAGCACGTATAGGGTAGTCAAAAACAAAATAGACACCACGTAATGTATTGCATGCGTGCCTGTAATTTTTACCATACTGAGCTAGCGTATTAGACATCATTGCGTAGTGAGTGAACTCAGCAGACGTAGCACGTAGTCAGAAATATGTCCAAATCTAGGCTATCAACGCAACGGTGCGCGAGATCTTAGTTCGGGGTGAACTGCTAGTGTTACACAGATCCGGGAACACTAGAAATACTAAAAGAGAGCGAAGATCATCCTTCTACCTTCAGCCTTCCACCTGTATCTGGGTCATTAGGCTAATGAACTCTGTTCTGCAGTTCGTATGAACTAGTAGTAGTTCATAACTTCATACTGCACACGCTCTATTAACTTTGTCGTATTGGTGTCAACGAGGCTAAGTGATTTCTTCCCGTGACGCAACGTGCGCGGCTTTAATTGATAATTGTCTTGTGCAAGCAGAATCATGTAACTGTCACTTTAACTGTCATTTGTAATTGCAATGTCACTTTTGAAAGCTAAAACCTTTTTCTACACTGTATTCCCAGGCATAGTAGACATTCTCTGCCCCTTGATTGTCTATTTTTGATAGCGACCATAATTGGTCTCAAACTGTCAAATATGACTTTTCAGTGAACATTCGAGTAAGTAGCTCTGTCATCTCATCACGAGACAATCAGCCTACAGCAGCGGGCTGATTGTCTAACTTGTCTCAAACCTCAAATTGGTCTTAAACTGTCGAAACGTTCGCGTAGGTAGGTATCTTTTCTCGCGTTCGGTCTCGTGATGTGAACTGAACTGTCATATTTAACAGTTTGAAACCGATTTTGGTCGCTATCAAAGATAGACAATCAGGGCGCTGATCTTTAATGATAAAGCTAGATTCTTTAAAGATGTCTAAAGGCGGCGATTCGGACTGAAGACTAAGACCGGAGGCTTTGTAGGGGCGCGTGACAGAAAGGGGAGACATGGAGAAGGGCCAGGGTAAAAGTACCCTAAACCAGCGAGCTTGTATGAGGAATATGATGATAGTGAGGCGAAAGAGGTCAGGATCGTAGCAAGTGGCAATCCGTCTATGCCTAACCCTGTGGGAAAGAGGCGTGATTTTATGTATGTAAGTATCAAATGAATGTAAGTATGTACCTATGTGGAATTCATTTCGCATTTAGATTCAAAGGTGGTCCTTTATGCGTGGGGATGTATCAAATGAAATGGCCTCACGATGCTGTATTGCATTGTCTTTTTATCTAGTCTTTAACGGGTCGGCACAACCTATTTCCTTTCTCCACTTCCCTCTATCAACTCAATACTAACTCTTCATCACAATAGCCTAAATATATAACCTAGATAGGTCTGTGAGAGTCGTCGACCTATCACAGCGTAGCATACAGTGTCCGTAACCGACACTACTATCGGCAGGATGCAGGCAATAAATGGTCCTTGTAATGGCACACGGTCAAGTGCTGGCAGAAAACTAGAAGCTAGTTTTTGTTTAAATTGTAACAAATGATGCTGATCCTATACTGACTGGCTAACGTAATTTATCGCAAAAGACAATAAACACCCTTCCCTTCTCCTTCCTTTGGGTCGCGCAGTCGGGTAAAAATAGCGTGACATTGAAAATGACGGTCAGGAACAAAATGAAATCTATGGTTCTGTTCTGCGTAGCTAAAATGGTCGCTATTGCAGCATCGCGGTGAAGGAATTGAGCTATTGCCATCTCTTTTCACTCTAAGTCAATGAAAAGAGATAGCAATAGTTCAATTCGTTCACCGCGATGCTGCAATAGCGACCATTTTAGCTACGCTGTTCAGTGCCTTACCCGTACAGGAGCAGGATTTTGAAATGGTGAACTTTTTAGCTGTTATAAAGAAAATGTAGAGCTTTCAAAGCATTATCGAATGTAGAGATCTTTCCTCCTTAGACTTTCGTGGTGGTGTAGCTTCCTTGGCCGTTCTTGATACTCGTAAATCGTCGAAGTTAAGCGTTGATCTACGCAGTCAGTATTTCGTCAACTTGTCCTTTCGGACCAGTTTCAAAAGTGACGAGTTGACGAATAAGTCAAAAAATAGACGAGCTACAGCTAGTGGCAGAGGCAGTTGCCTATGACGGCACGTTAAATTGTCGGTCCCGGATAATAAAGTCATAAGGGTACAAATCGGTACAATACGCTTAACGGATGTTTGTCCCTCTGAAATCAGGTGCAACAAAGGATAGCGCATATAACTACTGCTTAGAGTAAGCGAGATACGACGATATCTCCTTCCAGCTAACTTAAGAGAGATAAGGATCCATTGAGACTACTGTAATTACGGATTCAGTGTTCCTGTAAACTTGATCACCAATAGTTGTCAACTCATGAAGTCGATGCAGAAATTATGAAAACTAATTATTGAACACTTTTGTACATAACTGTACCACATACCGCCACGCGACAAAGGGTTATCTTTGTTTGTGTTCTGTCTCTCTCACTCCTACGTGCTTTTATCGCTCCATCTCACCTTTGGGATTAAAGTTTGGGAATTTATATCGTCTGGACCCGCGGGTAGGATTTCTTAATAGTTAAGATTTTTTTTTCACACTAACCGCGCCTTTGGTAATAAAAGTATGTTAACAAAGAATGAAAACTTAGGCCTTAACATTGTTACTAGATGATTTAAGTACTTATACAAAAGTACTTACCTATGTAAGTTCGTATGAGCAAGTGGCCAACTCTGGTGACGGAGTTTTTAGGCCGACTAAAAATCTCCGTCATGGCTTAACGACTTAAAAGCCGGGACCGACAATTTAACGTGCCCTCCGAAGCACGGAAGCGCTCAGCTGTTAACGTCACTAGCTGTCACCTATCCGAATTATGACCGCTCAGAAAGTTGCTTAACGTCGACGATCTATCAAGATTCAAGAACAAAGCAAGCTACGCTCCACGAGCGTTTCTGTCTCATACAAAAGTTTGACTTTCCCGTACCTACTTGTAATTTCTCTGTGGCGTGATCGAACTTCAAAAAAAAAAAAGAGGAGGTCCTCAATTCGTCAGATTCTTTTTTTTGTGTTCTTTTTATGTAGGTTCACCGATTACTCGGAGACGCCTCTACCGATTTGGAAAATTCTTTTTTTGTTTGATAGGATGGTAGGTATACCTACGATACTTTCCGAGTGGTGCCACAAAAATTTGGTGAAAATTTGTCAAGGATCTTCAGAGTTATGAACGGAAATGCACCTCGTGGTGCAGAAAATTGCTCAGCTTATAACATTGAAGTCAGTTAATTTAGCCACTTGTAAATTTTAATATCAATATTTAAACCCTTTGAACCAATCGATTCCTGGTTCCTTTCCTGGTCAATCGGACATCTGTCGGCCATCTCAAAAAACGACAATGAAAGATCTTGGGAATCTAAATTGTAACAATTTACCCCCTAATTTTTGCACCCGGCATAAGATATGTACCGTTGCCATCCGGAAGCTTGAGAATAAAAAAAAATAACAATAGACAAACAGATGATCCAGATTCGCACGGTAAGCATTCGGGGTCGTGACCCCGTGGGCAAGATGTTTGTGGGAATTTAAAATTCGCGAGAATCCAAATTAAAATTTTTAAACTTGTCAAAATGACGCGCTGAGCTGTCATGAGTAGCCAAGATAAAGATCACAAATGAAAAAAAAAAATTGCACAATATACCTACTTAAGGGCATGCCATATTTATTTACAAAAATAAATTTTGAAAAGATTCTAAATTTTTGTAGTAAAATTATGTTTAGGCTTGTAATAGCTAATTTTCTGAAGTGTCTTGTGTTCAAAAGTGACGCACTACCTACATTATAACATTTATGATAGGTATTTTATATTTTTCTCCATTCATCTCGTTTAATCCATCTCCATTCCTCGTTTTTTTTTTATTTTTATGTTATTTATCTTTATTCTCAAAGACAATTTAATTTTCTGCAATAAACGTAACAACCCGAATTGCAAATTACAATACTCTATTATCTATGAAAAGGGCTTGAGCAGTCACAGATAATGTTGCAGAACAGGTAGTAGCTAAATACAACAAACCTTTGCATGAATAGGACATACGTAAACAATAGCATAAAAATACTTGTTTTAATAATTTTAATCCCTTTGTCGTCGCCGTGTGAAAAACGAATTTGAATACAGGTTAAGAATTTATGCAATTTTTTATAATATGGACTTATTTTTTTTGATGACATTATGGACCGACATGGGTGATTTCAGGCATATTTAAGTTAGACGTAGTCGAAAAAAAGTTGAGAGGTCACAAATTCACAATCATCAAGCGAAATTTTTTATTGAGACGATCAGCAGGGCTATTTTAATTCACTCGTTAGCTTGGATTACTTCCTACAAATTGATTTTTTACGAAGTTGGTTTTAGACTGAATTACTTATGATAAGATAAGATTGTCGGAAGTAATCCGAGCAGACGAGTGAATAAATAAAATAGGCGTATAAAACTATTCTCATCAGTACCTTACCTACCAGGCAAATTAGTTTCTCAACCATTTTGTTTCGTTATTATTTATCCTCGTTGTTATTATACCACCAACGCAACGGTCGCGATAAGCGGAAGGCCGTGAATTTAATAATAAATAATATGTAATAATAAATAAATACCTACATTGATAATGTAACGGAAATTTGCATTGTCCTCGATTATGATGGCATGTCTGTTTGTGTCCAAATCAAAGCGATAACGGGGCTCACTATACCTACTGCCCTGAGACAAGCCCAAGGTAGAGCAATGTGGAGAAAAATTTTCAACATTTCCGTCAAGGCGTTTCAGGACGGGCACGATCTTCAGAAATGAAGTTTACGACGAAGAAGATGTCTGTTTTAAACACAAGATTTGAGAAAATTATCTAATTGCTCTCAATTTCAAAAACAAATGCCGTACTTAGGTACTTATTAGTTACCTAGTACAGGTTTGACACCGTTTATTTGTTATAGCTTTAGGAGCTTTAGCTGATATACTAATAGAAATTGTACTAGCACTTCGAAAGCTCTATCAAAGTTCAATAATTCGAGACTTCGTGCAGATTGAATTTAAACATAAATACAGGTATTTATCCATACATATAAATGTTTTGTTGAATTTTTGTAGTTACGTGAACTTAAAAAATAATTTACTAATAGGATACTGTTCATTCATACTTCATAAAAACCAAAATCTCCTATCTTGCCATTGAAATAGCTCGCTTAGCTCAAAGGACCATACACCAAGCATGCAGAACAATGTAAAAGAGGTTTTATCTATTCCAGAAATCGCAGCCATTTTTCAGCGATAAAAAAACAAAAGTCTATTCACAACGACCTCTGTTCTAAATTTGAACGACAAAGTGACGTCATTAACGGTTTTCGCGCGCAAGACTCGTGGCAGATGGTTTGCAGTTAAATGGCGCTAATTGAGAGAAGGGAGTTTTAAAAATTAATACTGCATTAGTCATTCATTACCCAAAAGCCAAAACAAACTAAACTAATTTGCTACATCTCATAGTATTTGTAAAGGCCAGGTTGTAAGTGGTAAAGATGAAGAATTCTTAAAAAACAAATTTTGAAAATGTTTTTACTTATAGAAAGCGATACTAACCTGCGCTGGTGTAACAAGAAACGCAGGGTACACGGCAAAGCGTTTAACTAGTATTAACAAGTTAAATACTACACTTAAACTATTTGCAAAATGCACTAGAAACAGCCGAGCGAGCTATCTTAGGATCAGCTAACGATCTGCTGGTTATTCAAACTACATAGTTGAAAGTTTGAAACGTCACGAACACTTGAACTCAACTTCCTTTTTAATCCCCGACGAAAAAGAGGGGTGTAACAGTTTGTAGTGTGTATCTGTGTGTCTGTCTGTGACATCATAGCTCCTGAACGGATGGACCGATTTTGATGTGGTTTTTTGTTTAAAGAGTGTCTTAATCAAGAGTGTTCTATCCTATTCTAAGCTGTTTTATTTGTGTCGTGGTGGCTTTCTTAAAATTTTTAATTGAAGTTTATAAAATTCAATTAGCCTTGCAGTAGTGATAGTGACTATTGATATTCTAATCTAGCTTTTGAAAGAGAACTTAAAAACTACTTATGAAAGTAGAGATAGTTTTTTTTAAACACAATGGAATGCTATGCTTCCTTGTAAATTTTTTTATTGAAAAAATACTTTTCAAGTAAGTTAAGTAAGCTTTTAGTTTAGTAGTTAATAGCAAGCTTGCTTATCATCCAAAACAAGGGTACCTCTACCTATGCATAAGTGTGTGATCTGATGTTACTTAAAATAAAAGCTTTTAAAATGCTAATTGAACTATTTTTACTCCATAGACAACCCCCAACATTCAAGGATCATGCCTTTCCGAATCCTCCGAGAGTTTTGACAGTTAACAGGACGTTCGAAATTCAAATTCGAAGTTGGAACACGTGCATTACTTTTTGTGATCCGTCCTAACATCCAAGGACACGAGGCTAATGCCTCCATACTTATTATTCCTAGTTGATTTAATATTTCCATTGATTTTTTTAAAAAAGACTTGGTTATCTTTTAGACTTGACTCAATCTGCTAAGTACAGGTACAGTTGTCACAATGGATCTAGGCATTCGTTAGGCTTTTCGCTGCGCAGTAGAAAATTTTGTATGAAAAAGCTTCACTGTGCATCGAAATGGCTAACTTCACGAATGCATATCCGTTGCAAGAAGTGTATGTTTGACAGAACGAGTGATCTACGAGTAGTAAGTTACGAAAAATAGGCATAGTGCTAAATTTAGCACTATGCCACATAATTCACCATACTCAATTCATTTGGGAGAAGCCACTGGCTCATGAAATACAGTTTATAACTAGTTTGAGAGCCTATCGATTCAAGTTTATTGTACCTACATACAGTACCTACATAGGTACACGGTCTTAAATGTCAATAATTTTCTTTTCTTTACTTTAAATGCATATTTAGATTATTTTATTAACTTTGAAGAAAAAATGGTTTGAAATCTATTACTAGAACATAAAGCGTTTTTTAGGTATTTCTTCCTCGCTTGTAGATAATTGTATTTAACTAAGAGAAGAATAAAATAATAATCTGTCTAACTAGACTTAACTAACTGAACGCTGAAGTGTATCCACAGGAAAACTAAAAATAGCACAGGTGTGACTACATTTTGAAGAATAATAGATAAAGATTGTTTATCTTATTAATTAAAACGGAAATAATACTTTTTAATAGAACTTAAAAATATACAATTTTGAAAAAATAACTAACCTTCAGCCAGTATTTCATCCTTCATCACAAGCAGCAAACCTATTGTCCCGTCTCTTTGTATAGACAAAAGCTTAAAATAAAAATCATATTTTAGTTACGGATGTCGATCTTTTGGCGACCTAACTCTCCCAATCTAATCAAATTGTCCGTTACAAGTCCTTGGCCTTAATAGTTCAAACTTCGAACAAGTGGGCCACCGGGTTTATTGCAACACAATATTTTGTTTACACTCTGTCTTTGTAATCGGAACTTGCTTCATAAATCGAAACGTTTTTCGACTCTCATTGTTTTCGTATTTGGAATCATTCATTCTCTCGTAAAATATAGGCAGGCACCATTGTAAAAAATTCTGATAAAGAAAACATGAAAAGCTAATTTATGAGCCTATTAAATGTAGAGCCGTGGACGAACTTTTTAATCATTATAATACTATCTTATCTATCACCAACAAAGAAGCAAAAGTGTGCTAAAAGACTGACATTTTGTCAATATTTTGGCGCAAATTAGTTTTTTTATTTTTTTCGCTTTCGTTTGGCCTTGGAATAGAGCCCACACACAAATATTTTATTCCATCTTTTCAGTAATCAGGTGCAAGCCAAAAAGGTTCTAGTTACAAAGAATGCACCAATCTAACGTAATCTAGTAAAAAACCCACAAGTGTTCCACATCCCGCCATTTTACAAGATGGCGGAACCTTTGACAGTTTTTTCTCCGCAGATTATGGGTGATTTATGGAAGATTAAGTTTTGGGTTTGGTAATTAGTGGGCCCTTGTTAAAATGTTGGATATTTTTAAATCTGTTAGGATAAGTAACTAAGAGCTTAGAATGACGCAGGTTGGCGAATTTCATAAGTTTATGTGTGTAGATTGGTTTATCATTTGAATGAAAGATACATTATTCCAGAGGTAATAACATGGGTGGGCCGCTTGTTCATTAAAGATGAAGTATCCTAGATAATAATAATGCTGATAAGATGGGTCGACATCTTCAAAATGGCGGGTCTTACGTGGGTTAGATCAGGGAGGCTAAAATGACCGTTAATGCAGTTCCTTTTACTAAAGCTTAGCGTAGCGAATAACCTAAAGCGCTTTCTTTGAAGAGTGCTTGAAACAGGAAATTTTTGTAAGTATGAACTCGAAAAAACGTCGGGTCAGCTAGTAAAAAAAAAATATTTAAAAAAAACAAAAACCCGACGGCGTTAAAGTTAAAACTAAAAAGAAAAAAACAAGCCTGCAAAGAATAACTCACAGTCGGTACCCATTTATTTTATTACCAATCAAATCTTCATAATGTTATGGGTCCCGACTGTGAGTAATTCTTTGCAGGCTTGTTTTTTTCTTTTTACCCGACTGCGCAAAGCAAAGGAAGGGTAATGTGTTTATCAGTCTATGTATATATGTTTGGATGTTTCTATGTGGCATTCTAGAGGCCAAACGCGTGGACCGATTTTGATGATTCTTACGTCAATCGATTCGTCTGAACCTTGGGAGTGTTAATAAGGCATGACGGTAATCAAAATTCACCAGTGCCACCACCAGACGCCTTAATGTCAAAATTAAAAAAATCAAAATCGTCACACCATGTCAAGTGGGGTATCGTTGAATAGGTATTTCAAAATCAACTTTATGTTTCTTTTACCATTTTTCATTTTAAGTAATAGTTTAGGAAAAATAACGGTTTAAAGTTGATTAATAATTATTCTCGCTATGGATGTTTCTATGTGGCACTCTAGAGGCCAAACGCGTGGACCGATTTTGATGATTCTTACGTCAATCGATTTGTCTCAACCTTGGGAGTGTCACTAAAGATATGACAGTAATCAAAATTCACCTGGGCTACAACCAGACGCCATATTGTCAAAATTAAAAGAATCAAAATCGTCACTCTATATCAAGTGGGGTATCGTTGAATAGGTATTTTAAAATCAACTTTATCATAACTAAAAAGTGTTAAATAAAAAAATATTTTAAAAAAACAAAAACCCGACTGCGTCAAAACTAAAAAGAAAAAAACAAGCCTGCAAAGAATTACCTACTCACAGTCGGGACCCATAACATTGGGAAGATTTGATTGGTAATAAAATGAATGGGTACCGACTGTGAGTAATTCTTTGCAGGCTTGTTTTTTTCTTTTTAGTTTTGACGCAGTCGGGTTTTTGTTTTTTTAAAATATTTTTTTAGTTTTAACTTTAACGCAGTCGGGTTTTTGTTTTTTTTAAATATTTTTTTATTTCAAACTTTTTAGTTATGATTTATTAGGTGATGATGATTTTTATGATTAACTAGCTGACGCCCGCGGCTTCGCCCGCGTGGGCTACTATTTTGTTTATCCCACGGGAACTATGCATTTTTTCGGAATAAAAAGTAGCCTATGTCCTATTCCCGGTCATTATCTATCTATGTTTTAAATTTCAGCCAAATCGGGTTACGCGTTTGGCCTCTAGAGTGCCACATAGAAACATCTGTAGCGAGAGTGAATATTAATCAACTTTAAACCGTTATGTTTCCTAAACTATTGCTTAAAATGAAAAGTGGTAAAAGGAACCTAAAGTTGATTTTTAAATACCTATTCAACGATACCCCACTTGACATAATTCGTCAATTTTGATTATTTTAATTTTGACAATATGGCGTCTGGTTGTGGCACTGGTGAATTTTGATTACTGTCATGTCTTTAGTGACACTTCCAAGGTTGAGACGAATCGATTGACGTTAGAATCATCAAAATCGGTCCACGCGTTTGGCTTATATAGTGCCACATAGAAACATCCATACATACCCACATACAAACATAGACTGATAAACACATTACCCTTCCTTTGCTTTGCGCAGTCGGGTAATTAAACTAATCACCAGTGATCGGAATTAGGCGGGCTAAAATACCTAAACTTCAAAGAACAGAGGCAAAAAAGGGGAGACTTCCTTACTACAAGAATTTCACTGGACCCAATCGGGCCGAAAATTGGAACAATTTTCGCAGTGAGTAAATATTTAACCAACTGGAAAAAGTTTTTTTATCTTAACTTACATTTTAGTTTTTGTTATTAACTCAGGTAAAAAATTGATTCCCACTAATTAATTAATATTCTTTAGTAATGTCCCGAAAACGGAAATAATTGGGTCGAAAAATATTTAGTTCTAAAGCGTCTCCATTTGTCTCTGTTATTTTTTGAACTTTAGGTATTTTAGCCCGCCTAATTCCGATCACTGCTAATCACACATGCGCCTATGCCCTACTTACGATCTTACACAATCGTAGATAGATAGGTAATTACCTAACACGTCATTTCGCTCTTTTTGTCAGATGATATTATTTACAATATCTAGTTTTCGACCGAAGACCGCGAGTTCGAATCTCAGCCAGTTGATGTTTATTTTTTTGTAAGTTTTCTTTTGTTCTTTTTCTTTTTTAATTTATCTCTATTATTTACACCCGGGCAAAGCTCGGTCGCCCTGATATTACAGATTAATTGGTAAAAACTCATTTGAAACTTGAAATAAATTGGTAACCCGGTTATTTATCAACATTACAAGTTAGGTAGGTAGGTAAGTACTTGTTTAATTTATGTTAAATGGTCAGAAACTCACTCTATATAGAAGACCTCCCTGGCGCCCTCCCGCGTCGCCCATATGGCGCTGTTTACTGAAATATTGTTTTCATTCCATCTATTCGAAAAGGACGACTTTGTTCGCCTTTAAGTGCGCCCAAAGTAGATGATTCCTCTTCAAGGAACTTTTAGCGGGCAGTAATGAGTTTTTAATCCTCTTTATAAGTTTAGCGGGCAGTAATGAGTTTTTAATCCCCTTTAAGTGCGCCGGAATTTTCTATGAATTATCTTTGCCGCGCACTTTTGAGGTACAACTACTTTCCACATTCATCTCAAATCTACCAAGATGAATGAGGGAGGACTCTTCCAAAAACACCACAGTTGTAATCACATTTAGAGATTTATTACTCTGCAGTTTTCTATCCATACATAATTGTAATTCCAACCTGATAAAATCCTGTGCGTTTTCGTCAGCGCGATCTAGAACGATGGTCTACTGGCGCCATCTAGTTTGTTTTCGTGGAACTATTGAACAATTCTAGCGGAAGAGATTTTTTGTTTGAACGCGCTAATCTCACAAAACAGGTTTTTATAATAGCTACCTACAACGTTTTTAATATTCATTATTCTGTATATTTATTTAGCTATTTATTTATATTTATATTGTTTGTGAGAGAAATAAATAAATAAATGAAATGAAATGAAATCTCAGGAACTACCAGTCGGATTTGAAAAATTATTTCTGTATTTGATAGCTAAACTCTTGAGGAAGGTTATAGGCTACTTTTCATCATCATCATCATCATCACCATAAACCATCACTACGGGGGCAACGCCGCGAGGGCGCTGCTAGTATCGGATAAACATACCGCCCACCATTCAGCCGGCGCGCGGCCACCGTCTGAATAAAAAAAAAATTAATCCCCGATTACTCTTCTCAAGTGGAACTTCGTTGATTTAACACATTCCTTTCTCCTCCCTTTTATTTTCTCATAGATTGTAATGAAAAGTAGAGTGTATCACTCGGGCGCAAAATATATTTTTGGCTCGGGCGACGTACTTTAAATCCCTCGCTTCGTTCAGGATTCTACTAAAGAATCCCTCGCTACGCTCGGGATTCTACTCTAGAATCCTTCACTTCGCTCTGGATTCAAAAAAGCGCCCTCGCCGTAAAAATATTATTTTCCCCCCATATAATACAATCTACTATTTACTTACCGTTGAACTAATTATTTTAGTTCAGTAAGCGCTATTTTTGTAGCTTCTCTGTAGCATGTAGAAACTTATTTTTGAATAGTTTATTTGCAACAACACAGAAAACAAGTGCAAAATAAAAAAAAGTGGTTGTCTGTAAAGTCGGTTTACGGACGATAATTTTACGTGATAACGTCATAAGAAAACATTGATGAAAGATCGCGCCTCTCTATCTCTTTTCTCGCTCGGCTCAGGAACGTGACACTTTTTCGTGCGTGCATCCGGCGTTCATCGATTTATAAGACGGTACCACGTCAAAAATATCTATTACTTATTCTAATACGTTTACTAGTTACTGAAATTTTCGTCTGTGTTGCCAAATTGTAACAACAAATTTTTACTTTCTTAACGCTATATTTATGAAGATTTATTCAGCGTTGTTTTAGCTTAAAATACGACCTTGGTATGTAGGTACCTATACCTACCTAGTACCTACGTGGGCGTAGTATTCGAATTCCTACATAAATACATCATTGAATGGACTTCATTCATGTCATTACCCACAGATTAAACAGCAGTTAGTTCACCGGAAGATGTGGGCTGCAACGGATTCAAGCTTGGCTTGAGCCCCTTCAGACCAACTTACACTGGTCATTATAACAAAAGTTGAGATAACCATCGTAGCTAGATCTGTCGCAGTCTTTACTTGGTTAAGATCTGCTTATAATGGTTCTCTTCGGGTTTTAAGAAGGAACCAGAGTAAGTTGGTCTATTCTGTTGGAAGGACAAGCTTAGGGAGTGTCCACATTGCGTTTTTTGCAGCGCGTTTGTATCGATACAAACGCGATTCGAACGCGATGCGAACGCGCAGCCCCCCGCGCAGCCCCTCCCGGTTCGCTTTTGTATGGAAAAATACGCGTTGCGAACGCGCGTTTGTATCGATACAAACGCGCGTTCGCAACGCGTAGCAAAAACGCGCTTCAGAAAACGCAATGTGGACACTCCCTTAGAGTGGCTATTGACAAAAAATCTTAGAGATACCATTGTAAGTAGATCTCTCGTAATTACTGGTTTTCTGGTAGGGATAGGCACAGAAATAGGCCTTGTTTTAATATTCCCAAGTAAAGTTTCAATTAGTTACTTCCTACATAAACTTAGGCCACGCTTAGGCCTTTACTTACATCTTTTACAGTGTCAGGAGGCAATATTTGCATACATGGGCGAGACACTGTAGTGCCTGGGATATTGTTTGAGATGGAGTAGGCTTGTAGCACCTACACCATCCTCTCAGCTTAACCGGCCATATCCACAGGAAAGACATGGTCAATACATGTGGGGCTGACTAAGCCGCGGGTTTCCTCACGATGTTTTCCTTCACCGTTTAGAGCTCGTGTAAGTAGGTATAAATTTTTGGGGGAAAGTAGTAAAAATACACTCAAATAAATTATTTTGGTATTACGTTTGTATGGACAATTCGTCGGCCGCCCCTTAAGTCGGGAGGTTTTCGTTAAATTTTCATCATCATTTGTATTACAAATTTAATTATTTAAATTAAATTAATTAATTAAAATATTACCCTATTCTATGGTTTGTAATACAAGGCCTGTGGAGACAGATGTAAGGCGAGCAGTGCGGTCGCGTTTCCTTCAGGATGTGGTTTTTGGAGGAAACCTGAGATTTTGTGCTTATTTGCTCCAAAAAGATTAAAATTAATTATATCCACACAAAATTACAGGAAAAGATAGCAAGAGGTATATGACCAAAATCAGAGGTTTAGCACTAATTAAAAAAAAAATGCCAAGACACATTTTTGGTGGCTGCCACACCTGCCTGCAGGGCTATTTTGATTCGCACGTAAAGTCGCTAACTCGGAGTACTTCCTACAAAAAATGTTTTTTTTTCTTCGATGAATAGAAGATGAATAGGTACCTAGGTAGGTACTTAGAAATGGTAGAAGATGGTTGAAAAGTAAGTTCGTATGAGCAAGTGGCCAATTCTGGTGATGGAGTTGAAAAAAGTGATAGACCTAAGGTACCTGTACCTACCTCCTAGCTAGACATTTTTATTGTGTAAAATATGTAAAGTAATTCTGCATTCTATAACTTTAATATTGTTCGTAAAAAAAAAAACAATTTGTAGGAAGTAATCCGAGTTAGCGACTTTACGTGTGAATCAAAATAGCCTTCCTGGTAATTTTTTTACGAAAAATTAAAAAATCTCCCAAGCTTATGTACCTAGAGCTTTCTCGATGTACGTACCTACGCTTATTTATATGTTTAATCTCCCTCATATCAAAATGATTCAAGTTAATGGTCAGCGCAATCAAACTGCTTTGATAAACCACCCTCTGTGCTGTGCGTTATCGATCGGTTAACGGTCGGATCGGTTGTTTGGCTGCATGAACGAACATGAGTCCAATCAAAATAGCCAGAAAAGTAGGAGTAGGTAGCCATGCAAAAATTCCCAGAAAGCTGAAAATTGGCATGAATGTTAGGAACACCATTGTCAACAAACTGTGAATCCTATTCTATTAAACGAGCAATATTTGTTTGTTTGTATTCACGTTCTCGAAAACGGCTCTAACGATTTAGATGAAATTTGCGGTACGGCGGTTTATGGGGGCGAAAAAACGATCTAGCATTTTCACGCAAAAAGATTTACCAATGCAATGTGGTTCCTAATTAATTTCACAGTATTTTTTGAGACCAAAGTGGCCGAGTGGATTGGGCGTCCGCCTTTTAGCCGAAGGCTTGGAGTTAGAATCTCAGCAAGTGAAAGTTTATTTTTTGGAAGTGTTTTTTTCTTTTTCTTTTTTAATATTTCTCTATTTGCACCCGAGCATAGCTCGGTCGCCCGGATAGTATTAGATGATGATGTTAGCCAAACTTTATGGAAGGCGGGGAAAAGTTCCGACTTTCCGATGGAAAAGCCGATTCGAATTATGGGGTTTTCGAGAAGAAAACCCCATAATAGGTATTTAGGTACCTACCTACCAAAACAAAGATAGGTAGGTAGGTACTTCAATGGTAAAAAAAAACGTATTGTGCGTGCGTGAATATAAATAGAGTTAGGTATAGCTAAAAATTTTTTTTTACTTTTAACCAAAGAATGTTTTCGTTTATGTTCATAGAAATGTTTTCGCGAAGATGCTCAAAAACAGGCGGCGTTATTCTGAACTTCCGAAACTTGTATCCACGTTTCATTCGAGTTTGTTGCGAGAACTACCACTTACCCCTCTACTTACAAAATTCTGTTAAAATTGAAACATTGCCATCCTTTTTTGTTAGAGATAGTGTTAGATAGTGACAGGGTGAATCTTGAGCATTATTTAACCAGTGTTCAAGTTTATAAGTAAGACTCCTAGGTAGTGTTTTATTAAGTTTTTATCATTAAGGCCTAAGTACCAAATGTGTGGCACCTTTTATTTTACCTACCTACTCTTTTTAACCGACTTCCAAAAAGAAAGAGATTCTCAAGTCGACTGTATGTTTTTTTGTATGTGTGTTACGGGATTTCTCCGTCAAAATTGTGGACCGATTTTGAAAATTCTTTTTTTTTGTTTTGATATCAACTCGATTCTCACTTTTTATAGAGTTGCTTTGCCCTGAATTATCTAACAAGTACCGCAAGCGGATACGGAAGCGCACGTGCTCATATCAATGCACATCTTACTTTCGTTGTCATTCATCGATGTACAATGGAGCATGTGTTTTATTGCATGTAATAAACCCGTAGTCTTTAAAAGGTTTTTGAAGATGAGTCGAGAAAAAAAATCATTTTAGCATTAAAAAAAGGTTTTTTAAACAACATGAAAACTGAAGGACCCTGTTTTTTTTTTGCTTTTTTTTTATTGTAACAAATATTGGGTAAAAACAACAGATTATTGGACAGTTTTCTCTTTATTTAAAATAATATAAAAGACAAAATCAATTTGCATTAGGAAAAATATTTTACATTTCAAAATTAATCCATAAGAAACAAGGATTAAAATTGACCGCTGTCAAATCAACCGATGAAAGTAACCAAAAAAATGTTTATCATCTCACAAATTGATTAGGTACTTTCTTTCAAATGCAATATCATTTGTTACGAATTACTATTATGGGTTTTCTGTATTTCTTTCTCGCATATTTTATAAAAAAAGATACTAAATTATCGAATCGTTAATCGATTATTCTATCGAACCAATTTTACCTTCTTAATCTTATCGCTACACTACATCTGCTAAGGTCATTGCCAAAAAAAATTGCCTGAAGGGAGTTCAATTCAAGGTGTGTACCGACCCAATTACACAGCTGCTGAAGACAGCTGCAAAGATTGCACTTGCTGCAATCTCATTGTTGAAGGCAGATGTATCTCCCCCGCACGCGACCAAAGTTGATGTTCTTACCTTTGACCCAAAAGGTATTGTAACGGATGCAGGAATTGACAGTTATCTGCCAGTATTGTTGCGGAAATTGTGAATTATCTTGCTTTAGTTTTTTTACTAAGACCAGAGACGAGTATATTTACTCGTCTCTGCTAAGACTAAAGAAGGACTAAACGATTTTCACCCAAGTAATGGCCTTCCTAGAACTATCATGCATTTCTCTTTGCTTTTTACATTATTAGTAAATACCTTGCAAAATTAGAATCTGTATCATTTAATGGGTAATTTAATAGAATAGGATATTGGGTAATTAATGTAGGTAAGTTCTTGAACATTAAATTCAAACAACCAAAATATTTTATCTGCTAATAGGCAATATGCGTCTGATTCAAAAGCGGGTTAAACATATTTTTCTATGAACATTATGGCTTTAGAATTATGTGTGTGTAATTATTTTTTAACATTATTTCATTTTCGCTTAGAAATTAATAATTAAAAAGTGCAAAAATATAGTGGGAATTTCATAAGACTTGAAACGCAACGCTATTTGTCACATGTGTTGTGACGTCACACTCCTTCAAATTCTATAATAAATGACAGAAAGTTTTTTTTTCTACCTACAAGTGCGTGTAATTGCCGTGAATTGTGACGTCACGTCCGTTTCAAGTGCATGAAAATGTTGGTAAATTTTAAAAGTTATTTATGTTATAAAATTTTAGTTTTTCGGCGCTGGAATTTTTATTACGGTTATTTGACGATATAACCTATCGTATAAAATCATAAAAAAAAATTGTGGGAGTTCCCTATTATTATCATCAACATCTCATAAAATCAATGTTAACTACTGTTAATAATCGAGGATAAAAAACACATGACGAAAAAAAAACTAAATAAAGACATCCGATTCCATTTTCAAATAATTGTCAAGTACTCCCCCAACCCTAAGGGCACGCGACTATTTCTGATTATAAATTTGAATTGAACCTTATCTGGCTAAAAATAAAGTATACTTTTAGATACGTCTGGCATGTGGGTGTAGTTGGCAGTTACAATACCATGTCGCGTGCCATATGCAAGTGTGAATTTAAAAAGTAAACGCTGTTGTATGGTTTCTGTTCCATTATCCCTATTCAATTGAGTGCTCATTTTTCGTATAAAAAAAAGTTATTTGATAAAAATAAACCCTTTTAAGTAGGTAAGCATTAATTAGAATACTTACGTAATTTTTTAACCCCTTTGGCTTGTTTCACTCTTCAGCGTGTCGCCGGTCGCGTTCGCGAGTTGACCATTCACAGCACAGAGAATTTTGAATTTTCGAATTTCTCTGTGCTGTGAATGGTCAACTCGCGGACGCGACCGGCGACACGCTGAAGAGTGAAAGGCCCCTTTTACTCGAAGCTTTTACTTGAAATTTAGAAAAGTCGTCCCACTTTTTAAAGATTCAAGAATAATAATGGTTTTAATTGTTTTGTACAATGTATAAAAAGTCAAAAGTGTTTTTTTTATGGAATGAGACAGAAACTTAATGTAGGGAAGATCAACCAAACAAAAGTCGCTTTAAATAAATTAATTTTGAAGAACAAATACCTAGGTATTGTGTTATTATTACTTTTATTGCAAACTATATTGTTTTTATTACTTTTATAGCAAACTATATTGTTTTTAATAATAAACAACGGTAGTCGAGGAAAATCCGTTTTAGAAAAAAAGAAAACGTCTAGTGCCGCTCCGGCGCACGCAACGGTTTTCAATCGATAAATACGTTAGACGGAACGTTAGGGTAGGTCGTTGCATTGGTAAGGGCCACTATAAATCGCCTTGCAAGCTTAAATAAACCTTATGCAACTGACTTTAAGAATTATGGATGTTTTAGGGTTCAGAAAAATTAGTGCATGATTCACTCGCTGAACTAAGCAAATTTTCAAAATATAGATTTTGATTATTCTACTCTGTTAACTTGAAGTGACTGACAGATTTGTTGCCATTAAATAAAAGATGAAGGCGAAAGTCAAGTCCACGTTTAATTTCGACGTTTATTCAGTTTATTTATTTGAAAACCAAAATTATTCTGATAGGTATGTATCAGGACCAGGATCCGTCCGCGGTTATCAGGATATACATACATACATAAAATCACGCCTGTGTCCCATCATAGTGGTAAGTAAGTAAGTAGGTAAGTAAGTTCGTATGAGCAAATGGCCAACTCTGGTGACGGAGTTTTTAGGCCGCCTAAAGGCCTCCGTCTTGGCTTAGTGGTAGACAGTGCAGAGACCACAGACACAGATCTCCATTATTATTATTATTTAATTTTCAGTTTGGTTATTGATTCGTTTAAGATTACGACATTAAAGAATCACAAACCATCGACAAGTAGAAATGTAAATGAAGAAAAAAACATCGTCATGATAATTATTTGCATTTAAAAGTTTGATGTGGCTTACTAATCCCTTGGTAAGATGTATTTTTGCAAAAAAAATATGATCTCTAACAAAATGTTTGTTAATACATATTTTGTTTTAAAATGTTTGTTTTTCTCTTAATCGAGAATTCAAGACAATCTGTAAAAAAACTAATTTATGACACTGGATTCTTTCGTTACTGTTTTTTTCTGTGGTTGGGGTGTGGGCTATGGGTTAATGAATGTGTGTTTTATTTCTGGGGTTTTTTTGTATAGATTTATCGATCGTTTTATAATTGACCTCGATGCATCTGGGGGAGAAAATTACAGATTTGAGCATTATGTTGGGGTCGAGTTCTACTTTTTTTTTAAAAGAAAAACACAAGGAGAAATAAAACTGTTAAAGTAGAATACAATAACTATTGAGATGAACTTTGAATACCCGATGTGGATAACCGCGTGCGGTGACCAGTTATTATTCAAAGTTTTTTTGTGGTATGATAAATAAATAAAATACCACAAAAACACTTGGTACATAACAATATTTGTAAGATATTGCTATAGGAATAGCTCTATCTAGTTCTAGATTTTTTTAAGTATAGTTAGTGATGCTAGGTCTATGAGATAATAACGAAACTATTTTATTCAATTTTTATTCAAATTTAGAAAATTTTTATTTTTTTGCTGATTGGCTACATACAAAAAAACAGTCCGCTAGTCCACGTGATAATTCCCCTACTATTTTCACAGCCCCGCGTCCTCATTTTCAATGTACCCTTATCGGTCCTTAAACCACCCAACACTGTTGGTTTGTTCAGTGTTTTTTTGACAATGTAGGGTCTGTTATAAAGTTCACAAAGAATTATTAGTCCCAAATAGTGACATTTTAACAAGACACCGATAGTAACATAAAACTTAGATATTTAAGTTAGGCTTTATAGTTTCAACTTGTATAAGTAATATTGGCGCTGATTCCGTTGTACACTGACTAATTTTATTATAATCTATAACCGATAGCTCTATATTTAGAATAATACAATTTTCTAAATCTGTAGTAACAGTTCTAAAGATGCCGTCTAATGCATTACAAGCCAGACGTTAAACTTGGAATGCCAACAAAAAATAAAGCAATACCACGAAACACCACAACAGGATATGCAAGGTTTGCGCCGATATCCTGAATGTCCTTGGAGCGTAAATATAGATGACAGATGTTCAACCGTTTTCAGGACCGACTAAATCTCTTGTGCAGCTTGAGAAGTCGTTTCATAGATTGATAGGTTTTTGGTCTGTCTCAGACTTTATGTCGATGATAATGGGTCTCTCTCATTAAAACTTAGAAGACTTATGCCCGACCGAATACTGAATAAAACGCTACTTAAACATTTACACTAATGTCAATGATAAGCACCACTTAAACTAAGTAGCGTTTCAGTATTCGGGTGTTAACCTGCTAATCATAATGGACTTCGAGGCTACCTAGAGCTGAGATGGCTGCTAAATCTGTTGCTGTCTTTGACATAAGAGTGATAGATAAAACATTCTAAGCTTGCTTAATTAACAATTCAATATGAATAATGGGGTTAGTTAGAGCTTAGAGCAGACTTTGTGTCGGTAATATACTTAGTCTGTCACATAAAAACTAAAAGACTAGAACTGAACGCGTTAAAAAGGCTATAAAAGTTTACAAGTGAGATTTTGAATACTCATAGTTATTATTTATTTGTAAGCAGTTAATATAGTTTTATAGCTATATGTATTTAGCAGTTTGATGGCAGTCTGAGAGTAAGCATTTCCGAGTAACTTAAATCTTGACTACAAAGACGTAATTTACAATTTCGAGTTCCCAAAAGAACAAACTCAAAATAAACCCCTTCTGAAAAAAAAACGTTAACGTCTAAACGGTCTTAAAACTAGCTTTTACAATGCGATGCACTTCACAATACGACAATGAGCGATGCACCGCTCACCAACGGAAAGATTAACTTATCATTCCAAATTAAACTCTGTAACCTCAGCTAAAGATTTAAACTTCTCAAGCAAAAGCACTGCTTCACCTATATGCAAGTTTGAGTCCTATGCCTATAAGATAAAAATGTTTTTCCTGTGGTTTTTGTAAACGATGGTGTCATACCTGATTGTCTCCATAGCCGTTAGGAATAAAACAAAGATTATTTACGTAACAGGTACTATTATAAAGTCTCTTAAACTGTCTTTTACAAAAAGATATTCCTTAAAATACAAATAAAACATCTATATTAATAAAATAATATATAATACTATATTATATTATTTTATTAAGAACTAAAAAATAGAATGTTGTAAGTATATTTTAATTCCCTAATAGTTTTTTAAAACATATTACATTTTTAAGAAGGTTTGACATAATTAATTGTTTCATTGAAATCGGTCTTAGTATTATAATATCGAATTTATAATCATCTAGTAAGTTTTTTAAGTAGGTACCTACCTACCTAATCTTGCTCTTATACAGCAATTTAATAAAACTAAGAAGATTATCCCAAGAAAAGGGAAAAGTATTATGAAGACAGTACCGTAAAATACGCCAACATTGCCACCAAGGGTAATTTTGCCCGAAGATCAATTTATAAGCAAATCTTTAGATTGCAAAAATATTTGAATAATATTGTAACATTTTTTGACTTTGGTAGAAAATAGGTTATGTGTCTACCATCACTGTCTATCGGGTGTGTCGCTAGCTTCACTCAGTAACTTTTTGGAACTCGTCGAGTACGGTGCGTATTTTCGCGGGCAAATTTTGGTGCAAATTCATAAGTGAATTGTGAGTGATGGCGAAAACACATGTTAGTTTTATTAATATTATGATATGTAAGAACACTTTAGGAGTATTAATATGTTATTATCGTGGCTGAATGTCTTTTTAAACAAGAGTTATAACGGTGGGCAAAGTTATCCAGCAATGTAGCGATCTACTATTGACAACATTGCCCGCCATCAAAATAAGCTTAGGGTTGGCACTTCTGAAACTTGTTTTTTTTTACCCGACTACGGCGAAGCAAAAAGGAGGGTTATGATTTTGACCGGTATGTATGTATGTATGAATGTTCATCTGTTCCCTCGTAATTTAAGCTTTTAATTAACTTGCAATGTTTGTATTGCAATGTTTTTCTTTGCTTTAACTCTCCAGAGAAATGTGATTATCTTTAATGATAAACGTAAAATGTCTGATAGATAAGTAAGTAATTATTTTAATTTAGCTCCTAACATCATTTAATTTTGATCTCAATTAGCATTTCATTTTCATTTGGATACCTACACAAATATGTTGATTAAAGTTTATTAAATAAATACTTACCTGAATGAAAAATAACCAGTTTTTTTTATAACTACAACAACTACGATCAAAAGATCAGTTAACTAAGAAGTGCCAACCCTAGCACTTTTAATTGGTGAAATGCGGTTTGTATGAAAAAGACAAAAAATGTCAGGGTAACTTTGCCCAGCCACTTTGCTAGGAAACCTTCTATGGTATCGTTTTAATTCCTAAAGTAAACGCCATTATTGCTTAAATTCTTGTATTGGCTTTTTATTTCATCTCTCTAGAGGCTATATTTGCGTCAAAAATCAACGTGGGCAATGTTGGCTAAAAGTCCAGATAACTTTGCCCGCCATCAAAATGTATAAAATACTTAGTTAAATATTGACGCATTATAAAATCTGATAAAGTAATACATACACATAATCTTATAATAGCAGATGATAAAAGAAAATACTTATGTTCCCATAGAAAATTTTTACAAAAATTGAAATTATTCGAAAAAAGTGGGCAATGTTGGCGTATTTGACGGTATATGTACCTATAAGTTAAATTGGGTTGGATTTAGTATTAAGAAGCAGGATTTTGGGGGCAGAGTGAGGGGGGGAGGTGAGGGTAGGGTTCCCCCTCCCCCCTGGTACCACTCCCATTACAAGGTAACGCACCGTTCTGGAGATAATCAAATTATTGTTTTTATAAACAAACTGGTAAAAATTGGTAAAAATTTAGTATTCGGTAACAATATTTTGAAGGGGGGGGAGAGTGGGGGGATCCCCCGCCCCCCTGGTACCACTCCCATTACAAGGTAACGCACCGTTCTTGAGAAAATCAAATGTAACCTAACCTATACGGGGCAACCGAAACGGGGCACCCTGTAGGTTAGGTTAGGTTTGTATATAAAAAAGCAAGCGAAGCGAGCCCACCCACAAAATCTGGTGGCACAAACCGCCATAACATCTAAAAGAGAAACTAAATCAGATCCGACCCAAATCAGATTATCCCCCCCACCCTCCCCCCCCCCAAATACTGTTACCGAATACTAATTTTTTACCATTTTTTACCAGTTTGTATATAAAAACAATAATTTGATTATCTCCAGAACGGTGCGTTACCTTGTAATGGGAGTGGTACCAGGGGGGAGGGGGAACCCTCCCCCCCCTCCCCCCCTCACTCCCCCCCCCAAAATCCTGCTTCTTAATACTAAATTTTTACCGTTAAATTAAAAGTCATTAAAGTAAATAACGATATCAAAGAATTTCGACACATTTTACCCCAGCTCGCGATATTGCCTTTCTTCCGCAAACAATATTGTCTGGACTTACCGTTAAGATGGCGAAAAAACTCACCCCTATTGTGCCTGTGATAAGCTGTATTGTGCAACGGAGGGTAGGTATGCAATAGCTAAAGATAAAACGGTTGGTGAAACTGCAACGGTATATAAAACTTATGCAAATTAAAAAAACCGGAACCTTACTGATAAGAAAATATATAAAAAACAATAAGCACATAGGTTTGTTTAACTTTTTTAATCGACGACATTTTTACGTAGATCCCATATGATAATCTAGATTCTAATTTTTAACCAACCAAGCAATGACAACTCGTAGCTACAAATGTCAGTGAAAGCTTTCTCGAGGCAAAAAAATACACGTCAAATTGTTTCTAAAAATATCAAAAACAATTTAAATATTCGAATGAAGCAAAATGATTGCGTAAAGGAAAATGCTGCAACCGTTACATATTGATAACCGTTATCGAAACCTATGTTATTTTTACATTGTTCGATTATTGTACCAATTTAAAAAGCTTTATCTTTTGTTGAAAATGCACAATTAATGAATAGTAAGTGTGCTTTAGCCATTCGTATGCAAATTTAAATTTATTATTCTTCTTATAAACGCAGATCTTCGATTTTGAATTTTATATCTACTTATTAACCTAACTGTTTATTTATCGTAGATTTTTGGTAGGTTTATAATCGATACTACCTATTCAAAAGTTAAAATCACATACCTAATACAGTAGGGCCAACGGATCTCGGCGTTCGTGAAGTTGGCCGTTTCGATGCGCAGTGCAACTTTTTCATACAAAATTTTCTACTGCGCAGCGAAGAGCTTGACTTCACGTACGCCTAGATCCGTCGGCCGAACTGTACCTTACCTACCTACTCAAAAAACACTTGTTATTAATTTGAAGTCAAACCCACAAAATTCTTCGAGTAGGTAGAAAACCATATAGGTAGCGGATTCTACGTAAAGCGAGAGTGTGAGGCTCTATACCTACCACGTCATATAAAAACTTGAATAGATTTACCCAAATATAAAAAAACTACTGGACAGTAACAAAAACACATCCGAGACAAGAAAAAAATCTATTGAAAGGCAAGACGAAGTGAGTTCGAGATTCGAGTCGAGATTGAGAATCGGGTATTCATAGTTTCGTTCAGTCAGCTGGCAGCGGTCGACGGTACCGCTCGCTGACTTGACAGCTCGCTTGACATAACAAACCTAACCTGCATGGCGGGAACCGCCAAAATCTATGTGGAATGTGTGATTCATTTTAGTTCATTTCCTACCGTATTTTCGTGTTATTTCATAAAATATTATGTGGATGTACCTGTGATAAGTTTCTGTAGCAGTGGATAGTGATTTACGGTGATCGTATGGGAAATTTTTGTGCATTTGAACTTTGAAATTTTTCGTTCTCACACCTTCCTTTGTGAAGCTCTGAGTTCGTGAAAAAAGGTCAAAATGTGTTCTTCAGAGCACCAGGAAGGGTGAGAAGGTACGGAGAACCAGTTATTAGATTTATTTACGGGAATCGATCGGCAATGTCTTCTTTGAGGGATGATAATGTTTTTGTCATGTCAACCCTTGTGAGGGGTTGTCGTATTGTTATTTTATCAATAACCGATGGGTTTAATCAAAATTAAACCGTATTACTTTTGTGAGATGGTTAAAAATTATATTTTACTAACAGGGTGTGATTTCCTAACCCTTTCATTAGATTTTCTTTGTAATATAAAAGTCTCAACATTTGATCCACTTTAGAATGACTCCTAAAAGTCACACACAGTCTTGTGTGTATTTTTATAGATAGATATTTTGTCAAGCTAAAGCTTAATTTTATCAAGCAGGTTACAAGCACCCTAGCCTATTCTTAACTAAGACAGAGTAATATTAATTCTGCTCAGCTGATTTTATTTACCTAAAGAAATAAAACACAATGGTATTTTTGTGTTATTTAAAGATTGAAATTAGGACACCTATAACTTAGATTACAAGGTAATGATTTGAGACCAGATTATATGCAATTGCATGTTTGCGCATTTGCATATTTAGCCCATTTTCATTGATTATCAGTGATCGGAATGAGGCGGGCTAAAATACCTAAAGTTCGAAAAATAACAGAGACAAATGGAGACGCCTTAGGACTAAATATTTTTCGACCCAATTATTTCCGTTTCCGGGACATTAATAAAGAACATCTAACATTAAGGTGAATCAATTTTTTACCTGAGTTAATAACAAAAACTAAAATGTAAATTATAAGGATAAAAAACTTTTTTCCGTCGGTCAAATAGAAAAATTATTTGAATTAGTTCACAATATTATTAACATTAATTTTAAATGTACTTACTCACTGTGAAAATTGTGCCAACTTTCAATAAAATTCTTACTTACTACAAGAATAAAATTCTTGTAGTAAGGAAGTCTCCCCTTTTTTGCCTCTGTTCTTTGAACTTTAGGTATTTAAGCCCGCCTAATTCCGATCACTATTGATTATTGTATATTTTTGCTATATTTACAATATTTCAAGTATGATAACCATATGGAGCAATTATCCACACTTTGTTGAACCTTTGTGTAGAATTGATAGTTTTATTAATGAGGCGAGTGACCTTTTGCCAGAAACAAGAAGTGTCATAGGTACTTAATTTTTTTTATATGTGCAAAAATACCATTCCCCATGCACATGTGGAACGTTTTTTTCCACTTAACTTTGGAACAGGCCAGAGAACAAAATATTAAATAATTTTTAGTTTTAAATATAAAAAATGTACAAATCACTATTTTCTTTCTATTTATTGTTGCATATTTTGATACTTTTTTTGACTTTTCGTGCATATTTTAGGCATTTTTCATGCATATTTGCATGCATATTTCAAGTTTTTTATGTTGCATATAATCCGGTCTCTAGTAATGAAACTTAACTCAAGTTTAGCTCTGCAGGCTGATTGTCTAACTTGTCTCAAACCTCAAATTGGTCTCGGCATTAAGAGGCCTTACTTATAAACTTAAACACTAGTTAAATAATGCTCAAGATTCGCCCTGTCACTGTCTAACACTATCTAACAAAAAAGGATGGCAATTTTTAAACAGTGTTTTAACGGGATGAAAAGTAGACTATGTGTTATTCCAGATCATAATCTACTAGTAGCGCCCTCGTAGTGATGGCATATAGTGATGATAATGATGATGTAAAGTAGCCTATAACCTCCACGCAAAAAGGACAGGAACAGGGAGCCACCATACATACATACATACATAGCCTATAACCTTCCCCATGAGTTAAGTCAATTGTTTTATAAAATATTTGTTAATCTGATTTCTAATCCCAATCTCTGTTGTTACAGACTTATAACCGAGAACTTCAAAATTAACTCTGGAAACAACGCAACGAAACGAAAAAAGGAAACCGCTGCGACATCCAACTTCAAACTCAAAATGAACCCGCACTCTCTGGACTTTACCTCCCCTACCCTCTCACCAAAAGCCACACCATCAAAACGGAGAATCCTCGGAGAGATACAAAACTTTACCACCTCACCACTCATCGACCGACTTAAAAGCCCATCACCGGACTCACCTTTCAAATCTCCCTTAAACCTCAAACCCCTAAACATTAAAAGTCCTGTCCTACCCACATCCTTGGCCTCCCCGTTACTTAACTCTCCAATCATAGCCACTCATTCACCGATAACCAGCCGACTTAAAAGGACATCGAAGATCAGCAAAATATTTGAAGAGCGGACACGATTTAAGATGGAAAATAAAGAGAATGACAGCTCCTTTGCAAATTTCGAGTTTGAGAGTTTCAAAAAAGAGAGTTATAAAGAGTTTGTTGATATGGAAGAGACAGCGAGAGACTTCTCTTTCGGAGAGAGATTCCAAGCTGGCAGGGAGAGAGAGGAGAATTGGTCATCAGTTAAGGTAACCATCTCTCTCTATTGCACGCGTCTCTCTTTTATTCACGGTATAAGGTATTCAACAGAAAAGTTTTTATTTCTATTTTCTTTACCACTAATATTACTGAAGGTGTTATTTAATTACGTCTTCCAATACCAATATGTCTTTAATATCTTCTTACTAGATCTTCTTACTATATTTGACTGGCCTCCTAGCTCAGTTGGTAGTAGCTCGATTCCCACTCAGGACAAAACATTTGTGTGATGAACATAGATGTTTGTTCTGTCTGGGTGTTATAAAGTACTAGCTGCTGCCCGCGGCTTCGCTCGCGTGGTACCCGTATAAAAAGTAGCCTATGTTACTCTCCAGCCCTCCAACTATCTCCACACAAAAAATCACGTGAATCCGTCGCTCTGTTTTGACGTGAAAGCAAGACAAATAAACACACTTTCACATTTATAATATGGGTACGGTTTCTATGTATGTATTTACAAAGTCAAAATATTTAAACAAACAGTAGTTTACTCTCCACTCCAGTAAAAACTTAATCCAGTTTGTTCGAATCCAGCCTAAGCTAAACTATTAATTTCCTTTTCCAGCTGGATTTCACAGACGCCCTGCCCTCTAAAACCTACGTCGACCTCGTCCCAGAGCCGAGCCAAGACCTGGACGACCTGGACTCACTACAGGACCTCGAGGTCGAGTTCGAGAACGAAACGTTCGAGCACTGCACCAAATACGAGATCATATCCACGGATAGCCCCAACGTTATATCGAGAGGTCGGCCGACGTCGAGGAAGATATGCTCCAGGAGCTTCGAATTTGGAGCGTCTTTGACGGAATGCGAGCCATCAACTTCTTTTAATAGGTAAGAGACATAGAATTTAAAAAATGCTTTAAAAACCCTATCAAATTTTGTCGGCTATTCATACCGTAACTTATTAGTTATAAAATATTACAAAAATAGCGTAAATTATATTTATCATCCATCACACTGACTGGCCTCTCAGTTGGTAGTAGCTCTGCCTTCTGCGCTGTAGATCGTGGGTTCAATTCCCACCCAGGACAAACATTTGTGTGATGAACATAGATGTTTCTGTGTCTGGTTATAAAATATCTATTTACAAAAGGTATTTAGGTATTCTATCAGTTTTCTGGTTCCCATAGTACAAGCTTCGCTTAGTTTGGGGCTAGATGGCGCTGTGTGAAATGTCCAGCAATATTTATTTATTTATTTATCCATCCATCCAAACTTTCACATTCATAATATTAGTGTGATAGTGTGATAATGATAAGTATATTTTCTTCTTAAACAGACCAGCAACGCGGATGCTGAATTTCGACGACGAAGACTTCGAATTCACCTCACCGGCAGTCAAGAAAGCTGTATCAGTGAAAAAGTCCCTCAAATTCACCGAAACTCCCACAAAACTCCCTCTCAGACATGAGAAGAGTGACTCTAGCATTGGCTCCATGAGTTCGTCTCCAAGCAAACTATCTAGGATCCTAACCTCGGAATCAACAGCGTCGGTCGAAAGCGGATTTATATCCGAACTGGATTTCGATGAATCCAACAGCCCAAAAATATCCAACTTCAACGAACTTCTATCCGGACCGATTAAAGACAACATTCTAACGGATAAAAACTTTCTGAAACGGCCGTCTTTGGTCAGAAGTTTGAGTTTTCATCCTGAGAGCAAGACGGTCTCTCTTCGGTCTATTCTAGAGTGTCCCAGTGAAGAGAAGAGGAAGAGAGAGGAGTGTGAAGAGGAGAGTAATAAGAGAAGGAAGTCTAATGTGGATAGTTTGATAGAGAGGGTGCAAAGGCCGGTGTTGCAAAGGGCCTTTTCTGAGAACAATGCTTCTATCAAATCCGCGTTGGCAAGATGTAAGTATTATTTACTAGCTGTTGCCCGCGGCTTCGCTCGCGTGGTACCTGGATAAAAAGTAGCCTACGTTCTATTCCCGGTCATTATCTATCTATTTTAAATTTCAGCCAAATCGGTTCAGTGGTTGTCGAGTTATAGAGGAACAAACATACATCCATCCAAACATCCAAACTTTTGCATTTGGTACAACGCGAGCGAAGCCGCGGGTGGAAGCTAGTTATTAATTTGTTTCTTTTTAGTTGTGTGTCTCTATGGACTGTAAGATTGTCTGAAATAAACGATTTTAATTTTAATTTTATTATTATTATTATTTACTAGCAGCGCCCTCGCGGCGTTGCCCCCGTAGTGATGGTTTATGGTGATGATGATGATGATGAGAAGTAGCCTATAACCTTCCTCAAGAGTTATCAAATCCAGAAGGAATTTTTCAAATCCGACTGGTAGTTCCTGAGATTAGCGCGTTCAAACATACCAACTCTTCCACTTTATTATATTGGTATAAAATAGATGAAGGGATAATATGTTGGGGTTTTTCATGAAATTTTTAATTTATTAATTTGTGTTAAACCACACTTAGGTATTATTACCAGGGATCGGATAACCCATTCATAACGGTAACCGCTTCAAACGCTTACCGATTGAAAGGGTAACCGATTGAAACGATATACCGAAATGATTGGGTATTAACCGAAATAATAACCCATACCGAATGAATCGGTATACCGAAATGATTGGGTTTTTTATAACTGTATTTTTGTCTCATTATTACGTAAATATTTCGTAGAAAGAGAGCGATGCATTAAGTGCGACGTTGCCAGCTTGTTGCCAGCGAATGTAAGTATTTCGTGTTTTTGACTTATTTGTCGACAGGATTACAGTTGGGCCGACGGATCTCGGCGTTCGTGAAGTTAGGCTTTTCGCTGCGCAGTAGAAAATTTTGTATGAAAAAGTTGCACTGCGCATCGAAACTGCTAACTTCACGAACGCCGAGATCCGTTGGCCGTACTGTACCTAAAGCAGTTTGCGCATAATTCACAGAAAATGTTTTATTTAATGTGATGATGACTTCCTAGCCGATTTCGGCCACGGCGCCGGCGACTGTATTTTTCTAGATAGGCGTACCTATTTTACTTATTTTAATTTTAGGTATTGTGAGTGTGAGCTATTGATATTTTTAAAATAATGGTTAGTGATTTGCTTCTGTAATTTCAACAGATAAAGTAAGGTAGGTATGTAGGTACATAATCTTTGCCTGTTGATGTTCGCATGCGAAAAATGCGTTTTATCCAGGGTCAGAATAAAAATTAGGTACTTAGGTAGGTACCTATTACCTACCTACATTTCGCCGTTCTTACCTATCTTCGTAACTTCGTAACTTCGCAACTTCGCAACTTCGTATCTTCGTAACTTCGTATCTTCGTATCTTCGTATCTTCGTAACTTCGTAACTTCGTATCTTCGTATCTTCGTAACTTCGAATCTTCGTAACTTCGTATCTTGGTATCTTCGCAACTTCGTATCTTCGTATCTTCGCAATTTCACATCTTCGCAACTTCTTATCTTCGTAACTTCGCAACTTCGCATCTTCATTACTTCGTAACTTCGCAACTTCATATCTTCGTAACTTTGTAACTTCGCAACTTCGTAACTTCGTATCTTCGTAACTTCGCAACTTCGTAACTTCGTATCTTCGCAATTTCACATCTTCGCAACTTCTTATCTTCGTAACTTCGCAACTTCGCATCTTCATTACTTCGTAACTTCGCAACTTCATATCTTCGTAACTTTGTAACTTCGCAACTTCGTAACTTCGTATCTTCGTAACTTCGCAACTTCGTAACTTCGCAACTTCGCATCTTCATTACTTCGTAACTTCACAACTTCATATCTTCGTAACTTCGTAACTTCGTAACTTCGTAACTTCGCAACTTCGTATCTTCATTTTTAATTTATTAGTAACGGGACTTAATCGCGTAATGAAATTATTTTATTTACTTCGACGTTTCGGCGACATTACAGTCGCCGTGGTCACTAATAAATTAAAAATGTGTTCAAGTCGCGAAAGTTTCAAATATGTATTCGTATCTTCATATCTTCGCAACTTCGTAACTTCGCAACTTCGTGTCTTCGTATCTTCGTATCTTCGTATCTACGTATCTTCGTATCTTCGCATCTTCGCAACTTCGCATCTTCGTATCTTTGTAACTTCGCATCTTATTAGAAGTTACTGTTAATAATACGTTTTTATAGATATTTCTAGTAATTTTGAATACTGGTGTCCCGTTACTGATCCCGGCTAGTTGTTGGATATTTTACCCTATTTTATATTTTACACATTAGCCAATTTATCTTGTTTTCGTGACTTTTCTATTTAACTAGGTAGGTAGGTAAATAATTAGTATGGTAATACCTAAGTACCTACCTACCTATAAGTTAACAAAATATAAAGGACATAGGTAAGTACATACAGAGTTGGCCACTTGCTCATACGAAAGAAGAAGAAGAAGAAGTACATACATGACAACTCAGTAGTAGGTGTAGGTAAGGTCCTCCTAACCTACCTACCTATTATTCTTGATATAACGGCATAACAATAAGTAAGTAAATGAATATATATTAACAACACTGTACCTACTAACAACAATCGAACTAAAACAACATTGAATAGTTTTCCATTTAGGTGATAGTAGATATTAATCTACTTAAATAAGTAAGTAGGTACCTATTTATTTTGTCTGATTCTAATACCTAACTAAAATAATACCTACCTACTTACCTTTAACTGCTTTCCACAAAGCATACCTACATAAACTGCAACCAGTCCTTTTGTTATATTCAAAATGTCTGTGAACGGCGTTAGACTGTTTGCGAGGCATTTAAATGTAAAAAATACCAATTTTTAATCGTTTAAAATAAATTATTTGTAGTACTTATTCAACAACTCACTACTAATTCAGTACTTACAATAACTAAATAATACATTCATTCGCTACAGCTTTGGCAAGAAATAATCTGCCAAAAAGCGGATAGGTACGGTAGGTAGTGCATAAACAAAATAATCACGGCGATACTCGCACGCAAACTACAAAAATACGCAACGACAGAAATTCAAGCAAGCAAGAATATTAAACGCGACAGAAGATGAGTGAGACATTATTTTCCGTCGCACTCACATTACGCTACTCGCAGCACACGCCGAAAATGCGCCAATTTAAACCTTAAGAAAAAAACCCATATCGTTTCGGTTGTTATTAACAGAAACGTTTCGGTAACCCATTGTTTCGGTTAACCGGTATTCAAACTGTTAAACAACCGATTCATTACGGTTTTTAACCTTAACCGGAATAAAAATTTTGATAAGATTTTTCATTTTCAAATGTAATAATTTATTACATTTGAAAATGAAAAATCTTATCAAAATTTTCAATTCCGACGGGAATCAATTCCGTGGCCGAATTGGTAAAGGCACTCCAGCTATCGCTTGTATCATTGCGGGTTCGAATCCCGTCGGAATTGAAAATTTTGATAAGATTTTTCATTTTCAAATCTTTAATTTAATTGTTATTTATTAATAGTTATCTATACTTATATTTCAGCATCAACGAACGCAGATCTAATAGGTGACTACACGTGTGGTTACTCGTTGCCGCTAATGTGTGGGGAGCACGACGACTTGAAGAGCATATCGTGCGAGACCCTGGCCGCTTTGCTGACGGGACAGTATCGGGACACCGTACCTGACTTTCAGGTACATTTCATAACAAATTAATCTATGTATGTAATACCCATGAAGTACCAGAATTCTTATATCTCTCGGGGACGGGATATACTTTTTTTTTATCTAATATTGATTTTTCACAAATTTCAATAGCAAAGCGATGCTTGTACACTTCTTCTAATTCCAACGGATCTTGACATTCATGAAGTTAGCCGTTTCGATGCGCAGTGCAACTCTTTCATACAAAATAATCTACTGCGTATCGAAAAGCTTAACTTCACGAATGCCTAGATCCATTGTGAGAAGTATACTGCCATCTGTTGATATTTTGTTTGAACAATTTCTCCTTTATTATAGATTAGCAGCTCCCTCGCGGCTTTGCCCCCGTAGTGATGGTATATGGCGATTATGATGATGATGAAATGTAGCCTATAACCTTCTTCAAGAGTTTAGCTATCACATGCAGAAAGAGATTTTCAAATCCGACTGGTAGTTGGTTCCACAAACAAACTCTTCCGCTTTATATCTTGGTATACTAATGAATACTTGCTTTTCACAGGTGATAGATTGCCGGTATCCCTACGAGTTCGAAGGCGGTCACATCGAGTCTGCAATAAACCTCTACACAAACGAACAAGTGCAGGATTTGGTTCAGCAGCCGCTGAGCAAACGCGTGCTGATATTCCACTGCGAGTTCTCTATTGAGAGAGGGCCTAAACTGTGAGTATTTATTTAAAGAATTTTTTATTTCCGTTTACACAAAAGAGGGTATGTGACAATTTTTTTTACAAAAAGTTCCATAAAAACAAGTAAACAAGTAGGTAAGTGAACTATATACTACTAGCTTCCGCCTGAAATACTACTAGCTTCCGCCCGAAGCGTGCAAAATGGCTGATGATGATGATGAATTAATGAATGAAAAGTCTTTATTGTAATGAAATAGTTTGTTTGCAAGAAATATGGTAAGGAGCAGGAGCAGGTTCGATAATTTTATGGTTTTTTTTTTTTGTCGTCGGTGTTTTTTTGATGTTGAATTTTTGATTGAAGGGTACTTCCTCCAAATAAAAACCGGTCAAGTGCGAGTCGAACTCGTACGCCGAGGGTTCCGTACCTAGCCATGGTGCCAATTAAGCTAGTCCGCTTAATTGTATGAGCGCCCATACAACTCGGAGGACAATTTTAATTGGCGTCAACTATGTATGTATGGGAACACCCTTTAATTTTCAACTTTTTTAACTTTTCGAATTTTTCCTTTATTTGTGCTATAAGACCTTGCTTTTTGCCAAATTTCGTTATTCTAGGTCAACGGGAACTACCATTTAGGTTTTTGACCCAAAACCTCTAGGGTACTTCCGGTTGACCTAGAATTGTCAATTTTGGTTACAAGCAAGGTCTTACAGCACAAGTAAAGGAAAAATTCCGAAAAATAAAAAAAGTTGATAATTAAGATAAGTTTTGATACTCACAAGTTTTCATGAAAACCTAAATTTGCCTATATCTTTTTATAGTGTTGACTCAGGACCTTGATTTTTATACTCACAATAGGGACTATAGACTTTAGTATATGGTATAAATTTCAACTTGCTAGCTTTACCCGTTCCTGAGATAATCGATGGTGACACACGGACAGACGGACAGACAGACAGACAGACAGACAGACAGACAGACAGACAGACAAGTGATCTTATAAGGGTTCCTTTTTTTACCTTTTAAGGTACGGAACCCTAAAAAGGGCAAAAAGGGAGCTACTAGATATCTCTGCCTTATGACATCCGATTTCGATGGATCTTTTTTTGTTTGAAAGGTTGTAAAGTTAAGTTGGTCTCATAAGAATTTGGTGAGGATCTGATGAGGATATTCAGCGTGATGAGCAGAATAGTTCCTCAAAATGAAGTATATTGCTCACTTTTAGATTTGTAACAGTGAAATCAGCACTTAACTACTAGATAGGGATTGATGGAGCACCTTGGGACCACCTCATCACAAAACTAGAGAATTGTGAATATTTATTCAGTTTTGGGGAACATGGTGGAATCGTTCCCCAAAGGCAGAGTAGGTGGTCCTCTGCAACGGGCCGGCCCATCTGGCCCACTTGCCCATGGTTTTTCGACAGAAAGTTGTCGGTTGGTCGGTTATGTCTATTGTTGCCGAAAACATTGCTTGCGAGTTTTAGACATATGCGGTTGTGGCGCCATCTATGTTGAAGCTCTTAGTAGCATGTCTTTGTAGTTCATCTAGCGACAGGTAGATGTCGCTACACAGTTTTTTTAGGACAGACTCGCGAGATCTACAGCTCAAAGAGCCACTAGTAATATTAATGTTGTTATCCACAGCTCCCGCGCGCTTCGCTCGTTCGACCGCTGCCAACATCGCTCCCAATACCCCTCTCTATCTTACCCCGAGTTGTACCTACTACACGGAGGATATAGAGCCTTCCACGCCGACCATCCCACACTATGCGAACCCAAGGGGTACACGAGGATGCTGGATCCAAAACACAAGGTATAACTCACCCCACAACCATCAACTTTAGGCCTATACTATACAGCTCTATCTTACCCCGAGTTGTACCTACTACACGGAGGATACCGAGCCTTCCACGCCGACCATCCGACACTATGCGAACCCAAGGGGTATACGAGGATGCTGGACCCAAAACACAAGGTATAACCCACCCCACAACCATTAACTTTAGGCCTATACATCGCTATCTTACCCCAAACTGTACCTACTACACGGAGGATATAGAGCCTTCCACACCAACCATCCCACACTATGCGAACCCAAGGGGTATACGAGGATGCTGGACCCAAAACACAAGGTACACATCGCTATCTTACCCCGAGCTGTAAACGCCAGCCCACAACCATCAACTTTATATACATCGCTATCTTACCCCGAGCTGACCATCCAACACTATGCGAACCCAAGGGGTATACGAGGATGCTGGACCCAAAACACAAGGTATAACCCACCCCACAACCATCAACATTAGGCCTATACATCGGGCTGACCTCTTAGCTCAGTCACTATCTTACCCCGAGCTATATAAGCCAGCCCACAACCATCAACTTTAGGTCTATACATCGCTATCTTACCCCGATACCCCGAGCTGTATAAGCCAGCCCACAACCATCAACTTTCAGCCCCTGACAAACCAAAGGGTGATCAACCAGCCCCTAACAAACCAACGGGAGACAAACCCAAGGGTGACCAACCAAGCGATGACAAACCAAAGGGTGATCAACAGTGATCGGAATGAGGCGGGCTAAAATACCTAAAGTTCGAAAAATAACAGAGACAAATGGAGACGCCTTAGGACTAAATATTTTTCGACCCAATTATTTCCGTTTCCGGGACATTAATAAAGAACATCTAACATTATGGTGAATCAATTTTTTACCTGAGTTAATAACAAAAATTAAAATGTAAATTATAAGGATAAAAAACTTTTTTCCGTCGGTCAAATAGAAAAATTATTTGAATTAGTTCACAATATTATTAACATTAATTTTAAATGAACTTACTCACTGTGAAAATTGTGCCAACTTTCAATAAAATTCTTACTTACTACAAGAATAAAATTCTTGTAGTTCCTTACTACAAGAATTTTATTCTTGTAGTAAGGAAGTCTCCCCTTTTTTGCCTCTGTTCTTTGAACTTTAGGTATTTAAGCCCGCCTAATTCCGATCACTGGTGATCAACCAGCCCCTGACAAACAAAAAAAAAAATTAACTTTAGGCCTATACGGCTGACCTCTTAGCTCAGCCGCGATCTTACCCCGAGCTGTTGAAAAAAAAGAACACATAAAAACACATAGTAAAATTTCGTTACACTTCTCACAATGGATCTAGGCATTCGTGAAGTTAGGCTTTTCGCGCAGTAGAAAACTTTGTATAAAAAAGTTGCACTGCGCATCGAAACGGCTAACTTCACGAATGCCTAAAAGCCTCTGCCAGAAAGTGGGGCCTTTTTTTTCGCGCGGTCATCAACCAAACATTAAAATATAAACTCTTAGGAGTATAACAAACATTTTTTGTGAAAACATTATACATCTTTTAGTCAGGACCGAGTTATACAGAGTGAGTTTTTCAAGAGGGCCTCTATGGCCAAATCTGAAACTATTAGCAATAGCGAAAAACACTCAAAGGAGTGTCATCATAAGCGATTTGAGTAAGTATAAGCAGTGATCGGAATTAGGCGGGCTTAAATACCTAAAGTTCAAAGAACAGAGGCAAAAAAGGGGAGACTTCCTTACTACAAGAATTTTATTCTTGTAGTAAGTAAGAATTTTATTGAAAGTTGGCACAATTTTCACAGTGAGTAAGTACATTTAAAATTAATGTTAATAATATTGTGAACTAATTCAAATAATTTTTCTATTTGACCGACGGAAAAAAGTTTTTTATCCTTATAATTTACATTTTAGTTTTTGTTGTTAACTCAGGTAAAAAATTGATTCAGCTTAATGTTAGATGTTCTTTATTAATGTCCCGGAAACGGAAATAATTGGGTCGAAAAATATTTTGCCCTAAGGCGTCTCCATTTGTCTCTGTTATTTTTCGAACTTTAGGTATTTTAGCCCGCCTCATTCCGATCACTGCTTATAAGTAATACTGCATCATGTTTGTTGTTCTCCTAAGAGTTTATATTTTAATGTTTGGTTGATGGCCGCGCGGAAAAAAAAGGCACTAGCCTTATACAAAATCGGCATGGCCATTTACCATTTACATTTTTCCTAATAAAATATTTTTTTGCTACAGCATCTACTGAGAAGACATCGGTCACTGCAAGGGAAAAACAGATTACTAATGTGAGCACCCTTTCAATCGCCGATCAACCCCAAAGTTAACAAATCTACACCCCTCAAACACACCCCTGTGAACATTATGAAAACTGGTAAAAAAAAATCAAGAAATAACAGAGACAATTTAACACTTTCACAGACAAAGTTATTATTTATCATGACACTACTAGCTTCCTAGCGACCACGCAAGTAGCTCTGTCACTCTCATCTCAACGAGACCGAACGCGACAAAAGATACACGATCGTTTTGACAGTTTGAGACCAATTGAAGGTTTAAGGCTGGATTCGACCAAAAGTCATCTTACTCCCAGAGAAGTTATTCTAGCTGACATAATTCGAAATACAATTGTTCAGAAAGCGCAACCGAACATTATTATGTGCATACAAATTATCTTGGTTATAAGGTGTCAACTTTACAATGTCAAAATATTCAAACAAACAGCAGTTTACTCTCGAGATAAAACTTAATTCAGTTTGGTCGAATCCAGCCTGAGACAAGTAAGGCTGATTTTAGTCTCACGCTCACCGTCAGCGCTGATAGGCGAGTGATCTTTATTACAATGAAATAAGGATACTGATTGTTTAGCAGAAATGGCTACGCTGATTGCTCTCGTCAGTGCTGGACAATCAGTATCCTTATTTCATTGTAATAAAGATCACTCGCCTATCAGCGCTGACGGTGAGCGTGAGACTAAAATCAGTCTAAGACAATCAGCCCGCTGATTTTAAACTATGTGCATTTACCCAAACTTTCGCATTTATATAGTAATATCAAATCTCATCAGCTTAATAAGCATGTATCAATAACAGCTAAGGCCTCTATTAATAAACTCGGATTAACTTCTGTCAAAGTTGCGCCACGGATTTAACTATTGGCATCCTTTTTTGTTAGACAGTGACAAATAAGGATGACAATAGTTAAATCCGTGGCGCAACTTTGACAGAAGTTAATCCGAGTTTATTAATAGAGGCCCAAATGTAAATAAAAACTATTTTAAACTGTAAATATCGATGCCATATTAAAATTAAGTGTGTAGTACAAAGTAACTAGGACCTAATAATTCCCACCTTTAGTTTAGGTTGCCATGTTTAATTAACCTGCAATAATTATGTTTAAGCTAATTTAAGTGCGACTTAAGTTATTTAAGCTTATAATACCTATTGAGAGGTCTGATTCATAATTGACTTTTAGCCTTCCTATAGTTAAAAAACAAAATTTATAAAAACCGACTTTAATGTTATAAGCTGAGCAATTTTCTGCATCGAGGTGCATTTCTGTTCATAACTCTGAAGATCCTCGACAGATCCTCACCAAATTTTTGTGGCACCAATCGGAAAGTGTACCCTTTCAAACAAAAAAAGAATTTTCCAAATCGGTCCAGGCGTTATCGAGGAATCGGGTTGAGACAAGTTAGACAGCCTGCTGTTCATTCACATGATAAATTGAATGCAACACTATAAGTCTGGCTCTGCTGGCTTAAAAAGGTCGCTATTGCAGAATCGCATTAAATGAATTGAACTATTGCCATCTCTTTTCATTAACTGAGAGTAAAAAGAACGGCATTATAGTTCATTTCAAATTGTGCTTTAGCCACCTTTATAAGTCCACTGGTATGGGATGCTAATTTCTCCTAAATGTGGGCATGTACCAAATAAGTATTTGGACATACCTCTGACTAGCCCATTAGATATCTTCAAAGGATCTTAAAAATGCCCAAAAAAATTGGACATACCTCTGACTAGCCCCTTAGATATCTTCAAAGGATCTTAAAAATGCTTAAAAAAAATCTGAGAGAATGTCTAGCGCGCCTGGATATAGTCATGATCATATTTAATTTTTTTTTTCATTTCTTTTCATAGAATGAGTTACAAGCGGGGCTAAAAAGGCGGCTATAGCAGAATCAAAATAGGAATTGCAATTTATGCAGTTGTTCTTGTCACTATCAGTATAAGAAAAGAAATAGAAATAAGTTTTATTTTCGTCATAATAGGTACGGTACAGTTAAATTACAACGGTTAAATTACAGTGACAAGAAAATAGGGCTACCCCTCAGCATTTGCTCCAGCAGCGCCAAGGCTGTTAGAGCGCTGGTTTTCAGTGGCGCCGAAATGAGTAGCGCATCAACTACTATGACACGCGTTTAAGTTTTTATATTAATAGTAGTTAACAATAATTGCCAAAAGAAAAGAGCTAGGTATATGAATAAGCTAATTAGCTAAGAGACGGCGCTTAGTTCAATTCTTAATGTGATTCTGTAATAACGGCCTTTTTAGCCCCACAGACTCTAGTAGCAGCTTGAGGTATAGGAAGACTATAAGTACATTATGAATAACATAAGTCGATATTTCGAAAATTATGTTAATATTTCTGTCATTAGATTTACAACACTTGCCATATTTTTACAGTCAAGTTAAATAATAACTGATGGTTTTTTTTACGTTGAAAATATTAAAAAAAATGGTGGTCTGTAAAGTCGGTTTACGAACGGATAATGTTACGTGATAACGTCATCAGAAAACAACGATCGTGCCTCTTGATCGCTTGTTCCGCGCTCTCGCTTGCACTCTCAGCTCAGGCCGGAACGTGACACTTTTTCGTGCGTGCAGCCGGCGTTCATCGATTTATAAAACGTTATCACGTCAAAAGTTATTGAAGTGTGAACAAAAATATTAAAGTACTTATTTCTCATCATTTCGTTAAACGGTGAAGAAAATCATCATGTTCTTTAGTGTTGGCTGTATCTAAAAACATTGAATTTTGTTTTTCTTTGGCCGAAGTCAATGACAAGCTTTAAATCCAGCGAATGTGCCAGAACAATCCAAAAAAATATTGTATAAGTTGTAAATAAGTTCTAATAAAATATATTTAAATAGTTAATATGATATAGCTATTGAAATTCGATTTTTTCATTCAAGTGTTCTGAAACAGACATAGGGCTGGTGATTCCCTAGTACACTGACAAATTAAATTATCACTAAAAGCGATAGCTCTTATTTTGTTCACGATAAAGTCCAAAACAGAATGACAGAAAACATTTCTAAAAGTACCTTGTTTTGCGTCGTTTTCTTCGATCAAAGGTTTTATTCAGACTCTGAAAGTGGCCTCGACTAATTCTACCCACAAACTTCATTTTTACTAAAATATAGTAATTTTAGAAATATCACTCAGGCTGTCGTTTAGTTTTTCTTTAGCGTGAACGAAATAAGATCTATCGGTTTTAGTTTTAATTAAATTAGTCAATCTACAAGTGAATCGGGGCCATTGAATGTTTCAAACTATTATAACGGCGATGATTCGCATGTAAGCTGACTAATTAAAATATCACTAAAACCGATAGCTCTTATTTCGTTAACACTAAAGGCCAAAACAAAACGACAGCCTGACATTTCTAAAGTTACTATTATTTAGTAAAAATTAAGTGTTTGTGGGTAGAATCAGTCGAGGCCACTTTTAAATTCTGAATAAAACTACCTTTGATCGAAGAATATGACACAAAACAGGTACTTTTAGAAATGTCACTTTCAGTGTCATTCTGTTTTGGTCTTTAGCGTAAACGAATTAAAAGCTATCAGTTTAAGTGATAATTTAATAAGTCAGTGAACAACAGAATCAGCGCCAATGTCTGCTTAATTGTACATTGTTTTTTATATCCGGACTAAGTTAAAATTTAACTTGTAAAAGCAATATTCGGTTACGCTTTAAGTTAAAAATAAGTTTTTTATAGTTTAAAATGATTATGCACTTGATTTATGTAACTTAAGTTAGGTCAAAAGTTGATTTAATTTATGTTAATTGAAAATATCTCAAATTAAACAATATGTTTAGATTTCAATGCAGTTTGCATCAACATAAAGTTGTGTATTATCAATGATCTTTTCAAAAAGGGGAAGATAGGTGACGCACTAAGATCGCATGCCAAAACTTGGGCTCGGTGCACCACTACATACACCAAAACACACACATTGCTCCATTTTACTGTTGCTAATAAACAAGGATAGAGAGAGAAATTCAACTGTTGTGCGAGCTAGACAGCAATGGCTAGCGGCCGGGTTCTGTCGGCTCCGGCCGAATGGAATAACGATAGAGCCCGGCCGCTCTGCAATGCTTCTCGCTCGCACGACTGCTTTAGTTACTCTCTCTATCCTTGTTTATTAGCAAATTCAAGGTGCGTTCGAGACAATGTTCCGCGAGGCACTGAGGGTAGGTTTGTCCCTAAGACTCAGTCAAGTAGGAACAGGCATTTCGGTGAGTCACCTATCTTCCCCTATTTGTAAAGATCATTTACGATTTTGTTTGTGCATTCAGGCATTATTTACGCTTACTAGCATTTCTTAAGTTTGTACATAATTTAGTATAGATGTTGCATTTTTAGATTTTTAAAACTATGTATTAGAGATTGTGTTACGCTTGGTAAATTAGTGCATTCTAGCGTATCTTGACATCCATTTGTTTTGGGGAGAAAAATAGTTTTTTAAAATATGGACGTAGGTACTTTGTTTTGAGAAAAAAATGGATAGTTACACTTCTTCCAACGGATCTTGGCATTCGTGAAGTTAGCCGTTTCGATGCGCAGTTCAACTTTTTCATACAAAATTTTCTACTGCGCAGCGAAAAGCCTAACTTCACGAATGCCTAGATCCATTGTGACGAATGTGTATATTTGTTTATCATTTGTTAGATAATTGATGTGAAGAAATAGAATAATGTCACACGGCCATATTTGTTATTCGAACAAGTGGCTTAATTAAAAAAAACCGACTTAAATGTTATAAGCTGAGCAATTTTCTGCATCGAGGTGCATTTCTGTTCACAACTCCGAAGATCCTTGACAGATCCTCACCATTTTTTTATGACACCAATCGGAAAGTATACTCTTTCAAACAAAAAAAGAATTTTCCGAATCGGTCCAGGCGTCTTCGAGTAATCGGGGAACATACATAAATTGAGAACCTCCTTTTTTTTAAAGTCAGTTAAATAAAGTTATTTAACGATTGTGAAATAAAAGTTGCACTAATTTTAAAAGTAAGTAAAAAGCAGTTTTAAATTAGGTAGGTAGCGGTCTAAATTCTAAATTTTATAAGATTTTTTATAAAGATATCTTTAGTTTTCGCGAAATATCTATTTGGATTAAGTTTTCGAAATTAATTAATATATTGTATAGCGATAGAGTATAAATTGTGGTATTTAGAGTTTTAAGAAATAAATTATGGAAAAATATAAATTTTATATTTTATTTAAATCAGTAATCAATCAAAGAACTTTATTTAGTTAACAAAACCCTAACTATTTATATTTGAGGAATGACTTACAAAATAGGTTAAGAGGGCAGCGACGAACGAATTCTCCATACAAACGTACTACCGAAATCATTTAAAATTTGAGCGTATTTTCACCACTTTATGCACTTATTTAGATTAAGGAAGTATTAATCTAGGTTCCTGTTAAACTTTTAATCTAAAAAACTTACCTGAAACAAAATGTAACCAAATTGTATTTCTAACATTTTTACAGCAAAAATATCGTGTTTTCGTTGCATTTGTTCTGTATGATAAACAACAATGATTGTAATATCCTTTTAATAGGAACACAGCTTAGAGTGTCTAGTTACAGGCCATACAAAAAAAATTGCGAAATCATTAACTTTTCATTCATCATTTTTGGTATTACGGAATACATCGTAAATTCTTGTAAATTCTGAACTCGAGTATTGCCGTACGCGTTGCTCGGATGTCTTCAATGTGTGTGTATAGTCCCGGAGGCGGAGTTTCGACACTCACACTAACGCAAAATTGGTTTGCAACGACCACCGCTTTTTATAATTTTTAGCATTTTTAGCTCGCTCGATGTATAGGTATGTAGGTATAGGTGTAGGTAGTATACACACTAACTAGATAGGTGTACCTAGCGTAGATTAGAATTGATTTTTACTTTGAACAATTATTTCAATTTTAAATGGTATGTAGGTAGGTAGGTTTTGTAGACCCTTTTATGAAAATTACTTTCTTTTTAACCGACTTCAAAAAAAGGAGGAGATTCTCAAGTCATAGGAATATTTTTTTTATGTAGGTAGGTAGGTATGTTTCTCGAGTATCTACTTGAATAGGTGAGCTTGGACCGATTTGGAAAATTATTTTTTTGTTTGAAAGAGTACCAGGTGGAGCTATGGTCATCAGATCAGGTCAGGATCTGATAATGGAGTCAGGAACTGTTCAACAGAACTCCTCAGTAAATAGGCTGATTGAGTTTAAACTCGGCATAATGTAAGCTGTCTTGTTCCGTTTCGTTCCGACTACAATGTCATGTAATATGTAATACCTATGCGTACCTATGGTGACTGCGAGCTGACCTGATGATGGAATCAGAAGCTGTTCAAAAAATGGTGCTGGTGATGATGATGACGAGTTTCAGCTCAATCGGCCTATTTAGATTTAGGTAGGTACTGATGTGTTCTGTTGAACAGCTCCTGACGCCATCATCAGATCCTGACCTGATCTGATGACCATGGCACCACCTGGGACCCTTTCAAACAAAAAAGAATTTTCCAAATCAAAAAAATTCCAAAAACATAGGTAGGTACCTACCTACATAAAAAAATATTCCTATGAATTGAGAATCTCCTCCTGTTTTTGAAGTCGGTTAAAAAGAAAGTAATTTTCATACTAAAGTTATGAAGTTGAAGTTATGAAGTTGAAGTTATGAAAGAAGTTGAAGTTATGTTTTTAAACTTCAAAGTCTATAAATAGAACAGTAGTAGTTTTGTAATGACGTCACAAAATGACGGCGGGCCATTTGAATCTGCCAAGAGGGGCTTTTCCATCCTACTAATAATTTTACAGTGTGAAAGTTTGTGAGGATGTATGGATGTATAGATGTACCGCTATCTAGAGATGTTTGTATGTTTGTTACTCTTTCAAGCAAAAACTACTGATACACGCGCGGTCCGAGGGGGGGGGTCGTGACCCCCATGACCCCCCCTCGGACCCCTCAAAATCCTTGAGAAACCTGTAACATCCAGCAAAAAGAGAGGTAGGTACGCACTACCAAAACTAGTGACCCCCCCCCCCCCCCAAGATCAAAGTCTGCGACCGCCAGTGCTACTGAACGGATTTTAATGAAACTTGGAATACATTATAGGTAGGTACTTAAGTAGGTAGGTACCTATACGTACCATAATTTATGACCTGGAATAAAACATAGGCTACTTTTTATCCGGGTAGGTATCACGCGAGCGAAGCCGCGGGCGGAACCTAGTATATTTTACATTTGTCTCTCTGATGTTGGCTGTTAGGTAGGTATTATGTTTTATCTCGCTTACATAGATACCTACCTACTCTACTGCCTATAACAGTGGCGGATTTCCAAATTTGCCGCCAGTAGGCTATTCAACTTTTGCCGCCCCTACACTCGATACCACATCACAATCATATTAATTACATTTTTTTTGTTAATGAAATTGTAACTTTTATGATTTGTGTAATATTATTTTTAACCGACTTCAAAAAGGAGGAGGCTCTCAAGTCGACTGTGTGTTTTTTTTTTATTTTAGGTAGGTATATATTTTTTTTAGTTTTTTGTGTGTGTGTTACGCCATTTCTCCGTCAATTGTGGACCGATTTTGACAATTTTTTTTTTTTTGGTTACAAAGGATATACTCCAGAAGTGGAGGATCTGATGAGGGGATCCCATGGAAATCGAGGGGAACTCTCAAATTTTATGGTTATTTATTGTGTTTGTAGAACTATCGGGCTGAAATTTTGCACACTTATATATTCTCGGTGACAATGAAATATTATGGTATCAATCAAGCTTATCTGATGATGGAGTCAAGAGCTGTTCAACAGAACTCCTCAATAAATTGGCCGATTGAGTAAAAACACAGCATATCTGTGAAGTTCCGACACAATGTAATATAATAATATGGTGACAGCGATCTGATCTGATGATGGAGTCAGGACCTGTTCCATGGAACTTTTTAGTAAAATAGAAATATAAATAAGTTTTATTTTCGCCACTACGATACATACAACACAAATCAGAAATGCTACATTACAGTGACAAGAAAATAAGGTTACCCCTCAGCATTTGCTCCAGCAGCGCCATGGCTGTTAGAGCGCTGGTTTTCAGTATCTTAGTTTTTAGTAGTATAGTAGTAGTGACATGGATATCAAATGAAAGGGCTTGATGAGCCATAATAAGTAGGTAAGATGACATCATTCTTAATAAAAAATAAACACTAAAATGAAAAAATAAAAAATAAAATACTTAACCGACTTTAAAACATACTTGCACTAAAAAGCAAAACATAAGAATATAAACAGATTTATTTACCTAATTACTAATTACGCGCACTCCGCACTTTAGGTACGAAGCTACAAGTACATTGGTGGGCCCGCTCGGGCGGGCCTCGGCAGGGTTCCCACTTGCCACTCGGCTCTAATACCTATCGCGTGACAACTCGACAACCCTTCCGCGTCACTCCGCGCCAGACAGTGACAGAGTTATGCGTTAGAAAGAGAGAATTTGTGTAGGCACGTGTCAGTGCATATTGCACTAGGCAAAGAACGCTTACGCGAGCTGAATTGAACTTTGTCGCATAATTCTGTGCTACAACGTAGGTATTTTATTCAAAGTTTTCGTCAGAATCTACGACTTTTTGCCTTCTTGAGAGAATCATTTTGAGACAGAGATTCGTAGATCACACATACATTTGTCTCACAGGCAGGCAAAGGGAATTAAATTTGCAACCTTCTGTGTTTCAGGCGGGCCTTCGCCCTCAGCACCACAGAACATTGTTGTCATGATGAATAATAATGGATTCATAACATGTCGCATATTGTGGCTGTTTTCGGCCTCCCGTGATCGTTTCACTAGGTTTTAACAGTTCAAAATAGATGAGATTCTTCTGATCCTACCAAATACAGGGGGTCTAAAGTGGCCACTTTTGATGAAAAATCAGATGTTTCATAGATGCTTCATCTATGAAACATCTGACTTTTCATCAAATGCTTCATAAATGCTTCATATGCTTCATCTATGAAGCATCGATGCTTCATTAATGTTTCATAGATGTTTCATAAATGCTTCATATATGAAGCATCTATGAAGCATTTCACAAAACATCTTTTTTGACAGATCTATGTGCGAGGTTAAATTTATTTTTATAAATTAAATAGGTAGGTACCTACTTAGTTTTTTTATAGAAATGATTGCACTGCGCCACTCTGATGGACATATGGAAATATTTTTGAGGCACACAAATAAATAAAAAAGGTAAATTGTCGCGGGAGCGGGTCTGAGGTTTTTTTTTCTTAAATTTGGCTTCGCATGGGTTTTGCATTCAGCCATCCGTTTTCCATTCAACCTATTTACTTTATAAAAATAAATTTAACCTCGCACATAGATCTGTCAAAAAAGATGTTTTGTGAAATGCTTCATAGATGTTTCATAGATGCTTCATCGATGCTTCATATATGAAGCATCTATAAAGCATCGATGAAGCATTGATGAAGCATCGATGCTTCATTTAAGAAGCATATATGAAGCATTTATGAAGCATTTGATGTTTCATCAGATGTTTCATAGATGAAGCATCTATGAAACATCTGATTTTTCATCAAAAGTGGCCACTTTAGACCCCCAGACAATTACCTCAGCACCAACAACAACAACCAGCACCAACAACAACAACCAGCACCGACAACTCGTTTGGAGTTGTTTGCACACCAGCTTAAGATGAGCCGTACATTCAACGGTTCCTGTGCATTCCGGGTGTCAAGGATTCCGGATGTTTGTAATTTCAGAACTACAAAACCGATGACCTTGAAATTTTTACGGAACAATATATAAAGTAGGTACTTACTTTCAAACAAAGTAAAAACCGGTCAAGTGCGAGTCGAACTCGTACACCGAGGGTTCCGTACCTACCCATTATACCCATTAAGTTATTGAACAATTAGTAATTTTTTTGTACATATCCTAGTTCTGCGATAGCAGCGCCGCAAATGTTCTGCGCACACGAGCATAATATTGCAATAAATATTTTCTTTTATTTTCTTTCACACAATAGCACAATTTTATTTATTTACCTTATTTGAGGATGGTGCCAATTAAGCTAGTTCGCTTAATTGTATGAGCGCTCATACAACTCAGAAGACAATCTTAATTGGCGTCAACTATGTATGTATGTATGTATGGGAACACCCTTTAACTTTCAACTTTTTTAATTTTTTGGAATTTTTCCTTTATTTCTGCTATAAGGCCTTGCTTTTTGCCAAATTTTCGTGATCCTAGGTCAACGGGAACTACCATTTAGGTTTTCGACCCAAAACCTCTAGGGTACTTCCGGTTGACCTAGAATTGTCAATTTTGGTTACAATCAAGGCCTTACAGCACAATTAAAGGAAAAATTCTGAAAAATAAAAAAAGTTGATAATTAAGGTAAGTTTTGGTACTTACAAGTTTTCATGAAAACCTAAATTTGCCTATATCTTTTTATAGTGTTGACTCAGGACCTTGATTTTTATACTCACAATAGGGACTATAGACCTCAGTATATGGTATGAATTTCAACTTGCTAGCTCCACCCGTTCCTGAGATAATCGATGGTGACAGACGGACAGACAGATGGATAGACAGACAGACAGACAGACGGACAAGAAAGTGATCTTATAAGGGTTCCTTTTTTTACCTTTTAAGGTACGGAACCCTAAAAAGAATCAATGAAATCGGACTACGCGCTCATGAATTACAACCAGATACTTATTTTGACTTTCAAAGAGTACGTGTGACTGAGATGCGAATGTTGAGATGGATGTGTGGAGTGACGAAAATAGATAGGATAAAGAATGTGTATATCAGGGGAAGTTTGAAAGTAGCGCCAGTGACTGATAAGTTGAGGAGTAAAAGGTTAGCGTGGTATGGGCATGTCATGAGGAGGAATGATAGCCACGTTACACGGAGAGCGATGAATATGAATGTGGATGGATACACCGGCAGGGGTAGGCCTAAGAAAAGATGGATGGACTGTGTGAATGCAGATATGTGTGTGAAAGGAGTGAGCACTGAGATGACGAGTGATAGATTGAAGTGGAAGAGGGAAACATGTTGTGCCGACCCCACATAGTGGGATAAGGGCAGGGAGATGATGATGACTTATTTTGACTTTCATCCCCTCTCCCTAGGGAACCGTGCTGAATTTCAGGATTAAAAGTATTTTATATTAGACCTCGTAGTATGCACTCAAATAATACCAGGTTTCATTTAAATCCAACCAGTAGTTTCGACGTAATGCGCGGCCATGATACGGACAGACATGAATGAAAAAAATTACAGTTTTGGCTTCAGTATCGACAATAGAGAGCCCTCCAAAAAAAATTTCAAAATATCTTCAATGTACAGAATTTGACCTGTTACAGTTTTATTATAAACTAGCTGCTGCCCGCGGCTTCGCTCGAGTTGTACCCGGATAAAAAGTAGCCTATGTTACTCTCCAGCCCTCCAACTATCTCCACACAAAAAATCACGTCAATCCGTCGCTCCGTTTTGACGTGATTCAACTACAAATAAACAAACAACACACTTTCACATTTATAATAGGGGTACGGATACCTATTGATGTTTGATTGGTTGATGATTGATGATGATTGATTGATGATGTGAAATTTAATTATTAATGAAAATAAAAATTCTTCGGTAGGTACACATAGGGATTTTTCGTACATGACGACCTTACACGTGCTGATTACAGCTACAGAAACAAACATGATCAACAGGTAAACTGTTGGAAATTTTCGGGATACTACTGTAATTCGCGGGCCCATCTAAACGCACCGCCTTTATCGCTCGTTTCTGTTGGATTTCGTGAATAAAACCAGATTTACTTTGGGAGATGTACGGCGTATTTATTGCGAGCTCAATGGTCAGGCAAGAAGTGACAGTTTGACACATCCGTCAAAACAAGCAATCAGTCATGATGACTGACACCTGACAGTAGGACATTGACATTGACGTAACAAACAGAGTAAACAATTAACACTAGAGAAGGCGCCAAAATTTAAATATTACAACACTCTGACCAAATTTAAGCCTTCTAGCTAACATAACTTAATTTTTACATAAGGTACATACCTGCCTATACATACAAACAATATAGAATTAAACATAGCAAGGTATGTATACAAGTCAATGTCTCTGACCTAATTTTTAAGACTAAACAACTTACAAAAATTTTAACAACTATTCTACTACTAAATGCACTTACGAAATTAAATAAACTTACAAAACATAGTAACAGTACATAACTAGTAGTAGTACTAAACATAATGAGAAACATAAGCTTATTTCTACTTAAGCAAATCAGATCTTTATGAGATAGTTTCACATTACTAGTAAGCTGTAAAATATACATAGCAAAGTATATAAATCTTATCTTTCTATTTTACATACACCAAGCTTTGCTCTCAAATATTGAAACCTTTCTTTACACAGAGCTTTTGTAAAAATATCAGCATTTTGTTCATTAGTACAGATATACTTTAAATCAATTTGTTTGTTTACATACTTTTCCTTAATAAAATTATATCTTACTTCAATATGTTTACATCTTTTATGATAATCTACATTTTTAATTACACAAATTGCACTTTGATTATCAATATTCAAACAAATAGAGTTCTGATTATATTCACCAATGTCTTTCAGTAACTGTTGAATCCACATAGCTTCCTTGGTTGCAGCACAGGCAGCCATAAACTCCGCCTCTGTGGTGGACAAGGCAACACTTGCCTGTCTCTGACTGGCCCACGTCACAGCTGCACCATTCTTCATGAACACGTACCCTGTCATTGAGCGTCTCGTACTTGTGTCGTTGGCATAGTCCGCATCACTGTATCCAACCACCGGATTCGGCAGTGTGCTTGTATACTTGAGCCCGTAGTCCTTGGTTTCTTTCAAGTACTTCAGGATCTTCTTAACAACGGCATAGTGAGTATGGTCATAGCAGTTGAGGTAGCGACTGACCAAGCTGACTCCATACATGATATCCGGCCGACTGACGATGGCCAGGTGCATCAGAGAGCCAACAGCTTCCCGGTATGGAATATTTTTGTCCTCCGGCTGCTCAGCCCTCTCCAACTTCGTGTGTGGGTCAACTGGAATTTGACTTGAATTAGCATTACACAAATCAAATTTTACAAGTACCTGTTCAATATACTTTTGTTGATGAATGAATAGATTCCCATCTACTCTTTCTATTTGTACTCCTACAAAATTATGTGGTTCACATAATTTTATCTCAAAGTCCTCTTTGAGACTTTTGATGATCCTGTTCAAAATGGTAACATCATCTGAAATTAAAAGTCCATCATCGACAAACAATAACAAATATGTCTTCTTCTCGTTTATCCAAGCTGTGTACACACATCGGTCTGCATGGCTGTTGACAAAACCATATTGTTTCAGTGTAGAGTCAAATTTGTGATTCCAGCATCGTGGGGATTGTTTCAGCCCATAAAGCGATCTGTTCAGTTTACAGACATTGTTTTCAGGAACTTTCAGACCTTCTGGTGGTTTCATGTAGATGTTTTCCTGAATATCGCCATACAAAAATGCAGTTTTTACGTCAAATTGGACCATTTTTAGGTTATGTTGAGCTACTTCTGAGAGAACCATACGAATTGAATCATACCTTACTGTGGGAGAGAACGTCTCATTGTAATCAATGCCCTTTTTCTGAGCACAGCCTTTTGCACATAGTCTGGCTTTGTAAAGAGTACCTGATTTCTGTTCCTTGGTGCGAAATACCCATTTACATCCAATTATTTTTGTTTCAGATGGTTTCTCCACCAGCTCCCATGTTTTGTTCTTCTCATGCGCTTTCAGCTCTTCCTCAATTGACTGTTTCCATTCACTGGCCTCTTGTGAATTTACTGCTTCATTATATGTCTCTGGAATCAAAACTGTGTTCACATATGAACAAAAATATGAGTCCTCATTCTTCATATTAATTTTCTTCGACCTCATTGTGACATTTGGATGTGGTTCCTCTGACCTTTTAGAAGGTGAACCATTATCTGAATAAAATGATTCATCAGAATCATTAGAACTGAGTTGTTCCTCAACAACTTCCTCTGATTTTGAATCGATTTCATAGTCTGATATTATTTCCGATATAGGTACTGTTGCAAAGTTTCTTTTTACTGAACTCTCAAGAAAGACAACATCTCTACTTCTAGTGGCTGTTCTAGTTTTTGGATCTATGACTTTATACCCTTTTGTATTTTCACAATAGCCAATAAAAATCATTTTATGTGCTTTTGAGTCCCATTTCTTTGATTTTTCTTTGGGAACATGCACCATTACTTCACAACCAAAGATTCTTAAGTGACTTACATCAGGTTTCTTTCCGGACCACATTTCCTCTGGAGTTGAAAAGTTCAGTGTGCGTGTCGGTGAGCGATTCATAAGATAAGCTGCAGTTGACACAGCTTCTGCCCAGTACTGCTTCTGTAAATTTGCATTTATTAGCATACATCGAGCCTTTTCAACTAATGTGCGATTAGCACGCTCCGCCAACCCATTTTGCTCTGGAGTGTATGGGTTTGTGGTTTGATGTAAAATACCTGAGTCTTTCAGAATGTTTGAAAAATTTTTACTTGTATATTCAGTTCCATTATCTGAGCGGAAAATTTTAATCTTTGCATTTAACTGATTTTCTACATTGCTTTTGAACTCTTTAAATTTTTCAATCATATCAGACTTATTTTTCATGAAATAAATGTATACTTTCCTTGAGAAATCATCGATGAAAGTGACGAAGTACCTTGCCCCTCCAATTGACTTTACTTCCATGGGGCCACATATATCAGAGTGTACTATCTGCAGTAGTCCATCGGCTCTCGATCCTTCACTCGGGAACTTCTGTCTGGTCTGTTTCCCTTCAAGGCATGATACACATATCATTTTGTCGACCTTGTCACTCAGTGCTATACCTTCAGCACATCCAGGCAGTTTCTTTAGATCTGAGAAGTTCAGATGGCCCATTCTTTGGTGCCATAAATAAGAATCATTTTCATTTATATCTGATATGTATGCAACACTGCTTGTAGTGTTTAGCCTGTACATATTATTACTGAGTTTGGCTGTAGCCACTTCTTTATTCTGCGCGTTGATTATCTTACAACCGTGGCTATCAAACTTGACATGGCATCCTTTACTGATCATCTGGCTCACGGACAAAAGATTTGTAGCTAGTTCAGGAACATACAGTACATTTGTTACCTTCAGTTTCCCTCCGTTGGAAATTTGTATGTCGACACTTCCTGAACTCTGCACCGGAAGGACTTTGTCATTTGCTACTCGAATACTGCTCACCGGAGGACATGTTTCATCGTATAGCCACTCCCTGTGCTTTGTCATGTGCATGGAGGCGCCCGAGTCGATGAACCAGCCATCGTGATTCTGTTGAGTAGCTGAAAGCACGGCAATGAAATTTGCATTATCTTGTGATTTATTACCTGCTCTTTTAGATTTACAGTGCTTTGCAATATGGCCATGTTTATTGCATGCATAACATCTAGGTCCTTTAATCTTTTGTTTCTGATCTTTCTTATTACTTGTATATAATGCCACTGTGTCTGTTTTGACTTCTTGCAACAACTTTGTCTTAATCAAATCAGCTGAGACCGCTACACCGGAACTTTCCAAAGCCATTATCATCGGTTTATAGATATCGGGCAGGCCGGCCAATAATAGTGTACCTAACCACTCATCATCTACTTTGAAATTGATGTTTCTGAGTTTGTGTGCAGTGCTCATTATTTTTGATACATACTCCTCGATGTTTTGACACCCGTCGAGGTTTGTTGCTATCAGGTCTCGCAATAAACCAACTTTCCTAGCTAGCCCTGAGTCATCAAATGCTTTTGTTAGGTTATTCCACACTTCTTGTGCGGTTTTGGCCTCCTCTATGTGTACATAAACTGATGAATCACATAGTAAAATAAGTTTTGACTTAGCTTTTAGGATCTTCTTCTTGTCGGTTTCAGCGCCGGTTACACATTCCCAGAGTTCCTCATGCTCCAAGTATGTTTGGATAGCAAACTTCCAAGTTGCAAAGTTGGATCGTCCCACCAACTTCTCAATCTGCATTCCGTGTACATTGTTATTTGTGATAGACATCGTTAGAATTGCTGAAAAGCTGAAATAAAGATGCTAGAATGCCGGCCGGTGTGCATGCGCAGCACATGCGCAATTGATTTTTCGCGAACTTGAAAATAACTCGGAAATATTTTCACTGATTATTAACTGTGGCTTTTAGCGTGATTATAAATAATTTCTGAGCCCAAAACCTGTTGGATTTCGTGAATAAAACCAGATTTACTTTGGGAGATGTACGGCGTATTTATTGCGAGCTCAATGGTCAGGCAAGAAGTGACAGTTTGACACATCCGTCAAAACAAGCAATCAGTCATGATGACTGACACCTGACAGTAGGACATTGACATTGACGTAACAAACAGAGTAAACAATTAACACTAGAGAAGGCGCCAAAATTTAAATATTACAACAGTTTCCAATCCAATTAGGGAAAAAAGTTTTAAGCAAGAAAAGCTCTCACTCTAACAATTTTTAAAACATTACTTACATGTTGAATTGTTTGTGTGTACATAATAACATAGCATTATCAATAAATATAGGTAAATATTATTTTTCTTTAACACAAAAAAAATTGTTCCCTATTTGCCGCCCCTAAAATCTGCCGCCCTAGGCTCCAGCCTTCTCAGCCTATTGGTACCACCAATTGATTCGCCACGTCATAAGTACCTAAATATGCGTTATCCTTTGTTGCACTTATGGGGGCATCCATTAATTACGTCAGGCTTTTAGGGGGCGGGAGGGGGTTGAGGCAAATCGCACCTAATCCCATGTGGGATTAAAAATGAAAGGGAGGTCTCGGCAAATCTAGGTAGGTACCTGTTTAAGATTATTTTTTTTATTCTCACGTGAGATTAGGGGGTGGGGGAGGGGATCGAGCCAAATCTCAGGACATCTCACCAAGGGGGGAGGGGGTGCGGGGGTTGAAAAATCGCAAAAATCACCTTTAATTTTTATTATTTAATTTTAATTAATGGACGCCCCCTAATTTCAGAGGGACAAACATCTGTTGTGACTTCAGTAGTTAGGTAGGTTAGGTAAGTACCTACTTACCTATAGACATTTGACAGAAAAAAACATAGGTAAGTACCTACTTAGATACCTACTTCCCTTTGAAAATTTAGGTAATTGTGTACCTACTTATATAGGTAACAACCCACATATTCTGTCTAGCGTCATAATATCGATCTCATCCCTCCCTAAAAATCTTGAGATTAAGATGGGTAGGTAATTACCTAGATATTGTAGATAAATTTCCAAAAAAAGCATTTTTACCATACATTTATCTAACGATTCCATGAAATAAAATGAACATTATTCATTAGTGACTGACAATATAACATTTTTGGCCTCCCCAAAGATGCAAAAACTCAATATCAACAGGAATTGATCTCCATTCCGCAAGTACTTACCGCGCTGCAAGCGGAGCTCACAACCGCTGAGCCAAACGTCCTGATGCATTTGTATTTGAAATTATTGAACATTAGCTGCGCGTAATGCGTCCTGAATCGCGCGAAAAAGGGCGGGCCTCATGTCAGACTCATATCTGCCAATCACAGATTAGGTAGAGGTAATACTGCCAATCGGGGCTGCGATTGCTCATAGTAGACTGAGTAGTACACCTATACTATACTACATAGAGTTTTTTGCGTGACAAGGACGAACAATTTAGATAGATACGTTGGAAGAGAAGTTCCGAGCTCCACTCACCGCAACCTTAATACCTATATAAAGAAATGTCTATGTCTATGTCTACCTATTTATTAAAATTTAATTTTGCCATGTAGGTAATTGAGGCATGAAATATATTTATAAACTAGTAAAAACTAGTAAAAAAATATATTTATCTAGGTACTTATATCCATAAGGCAGTGTGCACACGACGTCTTTTGAACGCGCGTTTTATCGATAGGTACTAAAAACGCGCAGCGAACGCAATGATGTTGGATCTACAATGTATTCATGTACCTACCTAATGATAAACACATGATTGTAAGTATTTTATGTTATTTAGTTGTATTTTAAATAAATTCAAGTAGGTAGGGTAAGGGGGGGCACAGTGTTACAAGGGGTACACTGTTACGCCGGCTCCATACGTTGGGACCAACGTTGGTCCCAACGTTGGCGCCAAGATTTCGTGAACCATCCACACGTTGGCGATACACCAGTCTTGTTCCGTCAGAGCCAACGTGCAGACGTCCGATGTCTGCGCGTCCGATACAGAAATTGAAATTTCTCTAAGTGATTTTACATTACTGAATACCAATTTTATCACAATCACATCACGTCATGTCACTATCACACTTCACACAACACACTATAATAAAAATGCGAAAGTTTGGATGTTTGGATGTATGTTTGTTCCTCTATAACACGACAACCACATAACCGATATGGGTGAAATTTAAAATATAGATAGATAATAACCGGAAATAGGACATAGGCTACTTTTTATGCCAAAAAATTGCACGGTTCCCGTAACATAAAAAAAAAATAGTAGACTCCATCATCAGATCAGCTCGCTGTTACCATATTATTACATTGTAGTCAGAACTTGACAAATATGCCGAGTTTCAACTCAATCGGTCTATTTACTGAGGAGTTCTGTTGAACAGCTCTTGACTCCATCATCAGATCAGCTTGTTGATACCATAATATTTCATTGTCACCGAGAATCTATAAGTGTGCAAAATTTCAGCCCGATAGTTCTACAAACACAATAAATAAGGAATACGATGACATTCTCGCTCGTCAGTCGACACGTGCGCTCACGATGCGCGTCGAAACGGGACTGAGCATAGCGCCAACGTGTGGACGGATCCCCAACGTTGGCGCGCCAACTTCCTTTGATAAAACCGACACGGCACGGCCAACTCCCAACGTTGGCCCCAACGTTGGGGCCAAGCTATTTTGTTCAGCTCCACACGTTGGTGAGAGACGTTGGGGCCAACGTTGGCCCCAACGTGTGGATGCGGGGTTACAATGCACATATCTCCGTCCCTTTCTATTATTTTTATGATGTTGGTATACACGTATGTCAAGCTCACAAGCCGCCATCTTTGAACTGTATTTGCTGTCACAGTTTGTACCGCTCTTGAAAATTAACAAACAAAAATTATATACTTACTTAAATTCATTAAATAGGTACAATACCTATACCTACCTACTTCATAAGTCCTTTCATAATATTAGATAGGTAGGTCTTATTTGGTCCATGATATTTCACACCACTCAATATATTTGTACTTAGGTACCTACTTACTTATTTTTTGACTGGCCTATTAGCTCAGTTGGTAGTAGCTTGCCTTCTGCGCTGTAGGTCGTGGGTTCGATTCCCATCAGGACAAACATTTGTGTGATGAACATAGATGTTTTTTCTGTGTCTGGGTGTTATAAAGTATTATAAGCTCAAATTGCTCCCCAGTACTTACCTATATTCCCATAGCACAACCCATTGTATTGACCTACCAAGTTTCATGCGGATTGGATTAACGGCCGGCGTTCGAAGTTGTGCGAGAACAAGAATTCTTGAAACACAACGCAAAATCGCCCAAGTTGCCACCAAGATCTCGCTTCGCTCGCTGGATAGATTAAAAAAAAATAATCACAAGAGATAAGTACCAATTACTTAATTAGATTTGTGATAAACAATTAGGTACCTAGGTATTTGTTGATAAGAATAGTTTATAATGCATGGACACAAAAATTACGTCCTATTATGAAATCGCTGACCATGACGGGGTATAGGTATTCCAATAATAGTGACCTTATTGGCTGTTGCTTCAGGTAAGTAAAGATCTAAGTAAGTTTATGAAACTAAAAAAACATTTTTTTAGCAGATTTAACAAAAGTTCTTTTTACTTTTGATTGATAGTGTTCCATGTTTCAAGTGGGTCAAAATTACGTTCAAAGATTCCGTAGATTTATAAGTTAATCCAAAAACGACGTTCAAAGCTTAACTAAGTAAGTAGTAGGTACTTACTCGTATAATCACTTTTCCAGCTGTACCCGTGCACCCGTTCATCAGGAAACTAGACGATGTTCGGTTCCAGTACGTGACAGACGACAGCGGGACTCCGCGACTCAGCGACCTTCAGGAGAGCGCGCAGTACAACCCTGACACACAGAATGTCTACCACCTGTTCACTGGGTAAACCTTAAAAAGACCGTTATAGTAGAATCACCTATGCTATTAAAAATTAAAAAAAATCGACTTCATGCATTCTCAAGGTGCATTTCTGTTCATAACTCCGAAGATCCTCAACCGATCCTCATCAAATTTTTATGGGACCACATGGGGGGTATACCCTTTAAAACAAAAAAAGATTTTTCCAAATCGGTCCAGGCGTCTTCGAGTAATCGGGGAACATACACAAAACAAAGATTCTGACGAATTGAGAACCTCGTTTTTTTGAAGGCTGTTAAAAATAATCATTATCTATGCATTCCAGGAGCAACCCCTCTCAGAGCCAGGTGCTGGTGTCAGGCATTCCCTCCACAGTGTTGGGCAGTAACTTCGATGCTCGCAAGGGAACTGCAGTCCTCATACACGGCTGGACTAATAACGCTACTTCAGATATCAACACCGTTCTAGTGCCAGGTTTGAAAGTGGGCACTGGGCACACGACGTTTTCTGAAGCGCGTTCGCATCGCTTTTGCATTCATACAAACGCTCTACAAAAAACTCAGTGTGCCCACTCCTTATTAGTCAAAAATATGAAAAGAAAGAAAGACTTTTTAGAAGATAGACTACCTACACTTTTCATTTTCAATGAAATAAAAACCAAGGAATTTCTATACTACGTACCTGGAACGCTGACTGAGACAGAAAACAAGGTCCGCTTGAGAAATAAAACTTGGGCGGTGTGTCTCTTTCTTTTTGCTACTGTGTGAAAGAGACAAAGCACCCAAGAAAGCCTCTCAACAAGACCAACAATCCTTATAACCAAGATTAAATGATAATAGATCGTTGTGTGGTCGTGATAAGGTTCAAAATCTTTTGTACATTAAATGTCAGTCAGCATTCTACTATGTATACAATTTCTTTGATAAAAACCAAAAATTAAAAAAAAAAATTAAAATAAGAGATAAAATTAGGTAAAGCGACTTTTAAATCTTCGTCATTTGCTTCTGGATGTAACTTCGGACAATGAGAAAGTTCACGTAGTGTTACTGTAGAAGGCCGAGGCGCTAATCGAGGTGCTCTAGAGATTTTTGACTCGTTGAATATGGATTCCGGAGGATCGCTTGTATCAATGCGGGTTCGAATCCCGTCGGAATTGAAAATTTTTATAAGACTTCATTTTCATTGAGCAAGAAAAACTGAATAAAAACTTCTACTTAGGTAATTAAACTGAAAGCAAAAAGACGCTTAAACGTACCCAAGGCACAGATTACCCCAAGGCACAGTGAAGCATAGTAGGGTAAACCAGATTATTCTTGGCACCCCCCACAATGATTGGCACTCTGGCATAAAAACCCAAGAAATAAGATTTTCAAACATTTTTTTTCTAGTGGCATTTGATAGAATATTTAATTACTTTGTGGTAGGTAGCATTCATTTATGTTTAGAATAATCTAAACATAAATGAATGGTTTTTATGCCCGAGTGCCAATCATTGTGGGGGGTGCCAAGAATAGTCTGGTTTACCCTAGCCTTCACCCTAGGCCTTTGGTCCGGAAGGGTGTTTGGGCTCATTTGAATCAGTTCACCCAATAATAGCTTGTCTTGAAAAATTTTTTTTTAACAAAAATGGTTGTATGTAAAGAAAGTCGGTTAATGATTTGATTTGTAAAAAAAAAAAAAAAAAAAGTTGGTTAATAATTTTACGTGATAACGTCATATGAAAACATTGATGAACGATCGTACCTCTCTATTGCTTGTTCCGTGCTCTCGTTTGCACGTGACACTTTTTCGTGCGTGGAGCGCCGGTGGCGCGGCGTTCATCGATTTTTAAGACGTTACCTATCACGTCAAAAACTTTTTTTTGACACAGCATTCCTGTCCTCGCCTGAAGACTTGAACGTGATAGTTGTGGATTGGGGCGTGGGTGCCGCGGCTGATTATGACACTGCGGTCGACAACGTTGTAATCTCAGGTATGTAGCGATATCTATGTACCTGTCACTAGATGAACTACATAGACATGCTGCGCACTACGAGCTTTAGCGAAGATGGCGCCACACAACATCAGAATGTCTAGATCGCGCAAGCGGTAGTTTCTGCAGAAATAGACGTATATCCGACCAACCAACAACCATAGTCCGGTAACGTTGCAAAGGTCGACACGAGACCAGCCAATGTAAAAGTCCGTCCGAAAAAAAAAAAAAAAAAATATCGGTCGAAAGACCACGGGCAAGTGGGCCAGATGGGCCGGCCCGTAGCAAAGGAATCACCTACTCTGCCTTTGGGGAACGATTTCACCATGTTCTTAATTCCGCAATTTCCATACTTCCCAGGGGAAAGCGTGGCCCGGTTCATAACCTGGCTGAACTCGGTGACGGGCGCCAGTCTCTCCTCCTACCACATCGCGGGGCACAGTCTCGGCGGACAACAGGCGGGCGTCGTCGGACGGAACCTGGGAGGGCAGGTCGCGCATATCACGGGTAAGCAGCTTTTATGGGCGGGGTCAGGGTCAAGGTCAGGTTCAGGGTCAAGGTCAGGGTTAAGGTCAGGGTCAAGGTCAGGGTTAAGGTCAGGGTCAGGGTTAAGATCAGGGGTAGTCATGTCAGCAAAGGAGCTTCGGCTCAGCATAATACCTCGCCACCTCTGACCACTGGGAGGTGGCGAGGCGCTGCTATTCTGTCGTAAACTTCAGCCAATAGACCCTGGGAGAATATTATTATGTGTGAGAATATGTGGAGGGTTGTGTTGTATAATTTGAATATCGCTTGTCTTCAGCTCTAGACCCGGCATGGCCTGGCTGGATTACGAACCCCCACAGCTTCCGGCCCACAGACGCTCTCTACACAGAAGTGATCCACACTAACTCCGGCGAGATCGGCTACCTTACCCCTGTGGGGGATGTGGACTTCTACCCCAATGGTGGAGTCGGCATGCCCGGCTGTGGCACCGAGCAATGTGATCATAATAGGTAAACAATTGAAATAAGAACAATAATAATAATAACAGTTTTATTTCAGAAGCGTTCGTAGCGCAGCTTGCTAATACGTTATTGATTGATCGTTGAAGTTAAGCAGCGTTGTGCGCGGTCACAATTTGGATGGGAGACCGTTGATTGATCGTTGAAGTGCGACGTTCTGAGCGATCGCAATTGAGACCGCAAATGGCATTACGAGCTGAGCGCTTCCGTGATTCGGAGGCACGTTAAATTGTCGGTCACGGCTTTTAAGTCGCTAAGCCATTGCGGAGGCCTTTAGGCGGTCTAAACTCCGTCACCAGAATTGTCCACTAGCTCATACGATCTTACTTACTTTTAATATAATCTCCTCACCTCCAGGTCTTTCTTCTACTTTGCCGAGACTGTCTCGTCCGGTGGCTTTACGGGGCGCAAATGCGACTCCTACCAAACAGCGATGGCCGGCAACTGCGACGGGGTAGAAACACTCAATATGGGCGGAATTTACCCTAAAACGGGGTAAGTGTGCTTACGGCGCGTTTACACGCTCACGTGTAATCTAATCAGACATTCGACGGGCACGATATGTTTTGTATGTCTGTTTGCACGTGAGCATCCATACGTGACAGGTTGCAAGCCCATCCCTGCTATTAGCAAAGTTAAATAGTTTCCAAACGATGTTTTTCTTCACTTAACATTACATTTCTATATTTTTCGGTAGAATCAATTATAAGTACCTAAGTACTGTTTTTATTTTTTTACAGACAAACAGGAGTCTTCTACCTCGAAACCAATGCAGCGCCACCTTTCTCTCAAGGCTGATGTGTTGAATATTAAATACCTACTCGTAATAATGTATCAAAAATAAATATTTAATTAAATAAGTAGGATAATATTTTTGGGTATTTTTATTTTATTTACTAAAGGATGTCGTATCATTCTATCCTGTTTTTTCTCATTAGAATAGCCGTAAAGAACGAGTACCTACCGTTCTTTTTGCACTTCCCTGACCTTCAATTTCATATACAGTACCTAGGTACTTTAAGCTTTAGAATGGACATCGGTTTATTTTTGTGTCTTCCAAATATGTCCGAGAGCAGTGTATGATTCCACAAAACATAATGCGACAAAAGTCCACGTCGTTATCAGCGCAACTCGCACGGCTTGCAACTAATTTGCTTTTCTTAAAAATGACTTTGAAATTTATTTGTTTGCGATAAAGTTGAAATTATGAGTAATTTTTATTTCCAAATAACTTTTCGTCAGTCATTTTTGTAATTTTAAGCGATTGTTTCCGATGTTTTTCTGGTTTTACTGTACGACAACCTTAACAAAAAACTAACTGAACAGATGGAAAAAATTCAACTGAGGGACCTATCAGTCAAATAGCGGTCACGCGGTCAAGCGTTCTGCGTTCGAGCGTGCAATGCTCACGAACCCCGCTGTTCTACTTGACCACATACTCACACAGGAGGCATTCTGACCGCGGTGTATCAATGTAACGTAATGAAATACAAAGAACGCAAAAACTGACCGCTTGAACGCTTGACCGCGTGACCGCTCTCTGTCTGATAGGTCCCGTCCATTGTGCGCGTCGGTTCCCTATTAAACAAGTGTCGGATATAGCCGTTTATCGAATTTAGAAGTGCTTTCGTGTTAGTTTAAGTGTTAAACTCAGTAAGTGCCTGTTTACGATGGGTATAGGTTTGTGTAGACAGTGATTTATTTCGTCAAAATTGGATAAAATTGTTCGGACCAACTGGAAACCTACCCTTTCAAACCAAAAAGAATTTTAACCTCCTTATTTTTTAAGTCAGTTAAATAAAGTATAACGATTGTAAAATAAAAATAAAAACAAAAATTCGTGAAACATACAAACGCGAAATCACCGCGAAATCGCCCAAGTTGCTAATATGATCCCCGCTCGCTTGGCTCGCTCGATAGATTAAAACAATGAATTATAGAGATACCTATTAATTCCATTTTTGATAAACAAATATTTGTTGATAAGAATAGTTTTTAATGCGTGGACGCAAAAATTAGGTCCTAAGTTATTACGAAATCGGTGAAATGACGGAGTATATTGCAATAATAGTGACCTTATTGGCTGTTGCTTCAGGTAAGTTAAGATCTGAGTAAGTTTAAGAAACACGCTTTTGTAGATCAAAAAAGTTTTTTTAAGTTTTAATTGAAAAGTGTACAAAGTTTCAAGTGGGTCAAAATAACGTTCATAATATAGATTTCAAGTGAATTTATTAAACAAAACAAGTGAAATGTACGTAAGTAAGTAAATTAAAAAATGTTAGTACCTACGTAACTCTAAACTTAGGCCTTTACATCTTTTACATACAGTGTCAGGAGGCAATCTTTGCCTACACTTATCGGGACAACGGTAAGTAAATTAAAACGTTTTAATGCATTGTCAACGAGTTGTTAGCTAGCTACCCTGAAATTGAATACCCTGCTGCTCGTTTGAGTTGCAGGATCCCACCCGGAACAACAGACAGACAGACAAGAAAGTGACTTCATAAAAACGTGGAAAAAAAGTACCTACCTATTTTTTCGCTTTGGTTCTTTTCTTGTCCCAGATAAAAAAGTATAATTTGGGTGTAAAAAGTATAAAAGTATAATTTTTCAAATCAAGAGTCTATAGGTTCCTTCTAAAGCGTGCTCCATCTTAGACCGCACTGTTGCTTTACATCAGGCAGGGTGTGGTCAAACGTGGGGTATTTTAGATTAAAAAAAAGATCTCTACCTACTCTCCATCTTAACTTTTCCAGCTGTACCCGTGGACCCGTTCATTAGGAAACTAGACGACGGTCGGTTCCAGTACGTGACAGACGACAGCGGGACTCCGCGTCTCAGCGGCCTTCAGGAGAGCGCGCGGTTCAACCCTGACGCTCAGAATATCTACCATCTGTTCACTGGGTAAACGTTAAAAAGACCGTTATAGTAGAATCACCTATGCTATTAAAAATTAAAAAAAAATCGACTTCATGCACTCTTCGGAGGGAGGGTCTTCGGAATGATGAACAGAAATGCACCTTGCATTTCTTTTCACCACTCCGAAGATCCTCAATAGATCCTCACCAAATTTTTGTGGCACCAATCGGAATGTATATCCATTCAAACAAAAAATAATTTTCCAAATCGGTCCAGCCGTCTTCGAGTAATCGGGGAACATACATAAAAGATTCCGACGAATTGAGAATCTCCTCATCATCATCTTCCTGCCCTTTCCCACTTACGTGGGCACAACATGTATTCTTCTTCCATCTCCCTCTATCAGCCGTCATCTCAGCATTCACCCCTTTCTTACTCATGTCAACTTTCACACAATCCTTTCTTCTTTTCTTTGGTCTACCTCTACTCATATACTTTCATATAAAGCACTCTTCTCGTAACATGACATACATACCTTCTCATGACATGCCCATACCATGCCAACCTTAAATTCTCCTCAGTTAAAACTAATCATACCTTTCTATGCATTTTAGGAGCAACCCCTCTCAGAGCCAGGTGCTGGTGTTGGACAACCCCTCCACAGTTTTAGGCAGTAACTTCGATGCTCGCAAGCGAACTGCAGTCCTCATACATGGCTATACTGATGATGCTACTTCACCTATCAACACCGTTCTGGTGCCAGGTTAGTAGTCAGAAATAACGAAAGAAAGAAAATTAAATTTATTTATTTATTTATTATATAGGTACTTACATTTATTTATTTAACACTTAATCGAGCACTTAATTTACCCAAAATCCACAGCTCTTAGAAAACGTATGCATAAAAACTTAAAATTATTGCTGACAGCCAATAACGGATTTACATTTTAATTAGAAAAGCAAACTGATCAAGGTGTGAGTGCCAGTGTGTATGTGTGTATGTTATATGCATTTTTCATAAAATATATACCTACATTCATAGGACTTTTCATTTTCATGAAATAAAAACCTAAGCGTGGATTACTTACTATCGTTTAACATATTTATTTATTTAAGTATTTTATTGTTATAGCATTCCTATCCGCGCCTGAAGACTTGAACGTGATCGTGGTGGATTGGGGCGTGGGTGCCGCGGCTGATTATAACACTGCGGTTCGCAACGTTGTCACCTCAGGTAGGTATATTATTAAGTAGTATAATCTCTACTATAAGCGAAGTTGCCATAACTTGGCCTACTTTTTTGACAGCCCATAGATCTACTATTAATATCAAAGTTAGCTTTTTGGCGGGAATTTGAGAAGGCAAGTTTCATTTTTGTTTAATTTTCCAAAACTTGTGTTTCTTCGAATGTTAATGTGTAATATTGGTGGATTATTAACCGTTAAGTGTTCGTGAACGTGCATTAGTGTAGGGAAGTGAAACAAAATTGGATAACATTGCTTTTCAAGTTCTCCCAAAAAGTCCGCGTTGATGTTTCAGTAAAGCCCCACATCTTTACTGAGGCACAAGGGGAGGGGTGGGATATTATATTTATGTATTGTAATATGTATTTATATATCTTATTTATCTATAGACTTGAAGTTTATTTAATTACTTGACACTGGCTGAATGCACAACCGTGCGAAGCCAAAAAAAAAAAAAAATATCAAAGTTTTCAATGATATGTGTACTCAGCGGTCTCAGCGTGAAAGAACCGAGACCAGAGACAGGCTTGTAGGGGCGCGAAAGTGACACGAGACCGAACTGTCAGTTTATTTGACAACGGTCTCCTGTCTGCAGGCTGATTAGCAGCATTTACACGCAGAGATCGGCCTGCGGATTTTCCTGCGGATCGATCTCTGCCATTCCAACCTTTGACAGTTTTATCCGCGGATATCCGTAAAGATATCTTTACAGATATCTGTAGAGTCCAGATCCGTGCTAAAAACTCTACCGTTTAAAGGCCGCTAGTTTTATCCGCGGATATCTTTACAGATATCTGTACAGTCCACACAACGATCTATTATCATTTAATCTTGGTTATAAGGATTGTTGGTCTTGTTGAGAGGCTTTCTTGGTAGCTTTGTCTCTTTCACACTCGTTGTTGGATTAGTAGTGTGCCCATGTCATTTAAATTTCAGGATATTTTTACTTTATCGCGCTCGACAAAATCAGCGCTTGATTTCGATCCATGGTTTCGATCCTTGAATTCGATCCTTGATTTTGATCCTTGATTTTGATTTCGATTTTGATTTCGATCCTTGATTTCGATCCTTGGTTTCGATCTTGGATTTCGATCCTGGATTTCGATCCTTGATTCTTGAATTTTGAACCTTGAATCTGAAATTTTGAATCTTGAATCTTTGAAGTGACAGCTGTCAAACTTCAAATGACCATATCTCGGGAACTACTCGTCCTAGACTCCCCGTTCCCAGTTCAAATGAAAGCTATGACCAAGATCTTCATTTGAAGTGACAGCTGTCAAACTTCAAATGGCCATATCTCAGGAACTACTCGTCCTAGATTCCCCGTTCTCAGTTCAAATGAAAGCTATGACCAAGATCTTCATTTGAAGTGACAGCTGTCAAACTTCAAACCGCCATATCTCGGAAACTACTCGTCCTAGACTCCCCGTTCCCAGTTCAAATGAAAGCTATGACCAAGATCTTCATTTGAAGTGACAGCTGTCAAACTTCAAACCGCCATATCTCGGAAACTACTCGTCCTAGACTCCCCGTTCCCAGTTCAAATGAAAGCTATGACCAAGATCTTTATTTGAAGTGACAGCTGTCAAACTTCAAACCGCCATATCTCGGAAACTACTCGTCCTAGACTCCCCGTTCCCAGTTCAAATGAAAGCTATGACCAAGATCTTCATTTGAAGTGACAGCTGTCAAACTTCAAACCGCCATATCTCGGAAACTACTCGTCCTAGACTCCCCGTTCCCAGTTCAAATGAAAGCTATGACCAAGATCTTCATTTGAAGTGACAGCTGTCAAACTTCAAACCGCCATATCTCGGAAACTACTCGTCCTAGACTCCCCGTTCCCAGTTCAAATGAAAGCTATGACCAAGATCTTCATTTGAAGTGACAGCTGTCAAACTTCAAACCGCCATATCTCGGGAACTACTCGTTCTAGACTCCCCGTTCTCAGTTCAAATGAAAGCTATGACCAAGATCTACATTTTCAATAACAGCTGTCAAAATGACATCTGTCATCTGAAATGTAGATCTTGGTCATAGCTTTCATTTGAACTGAGAACGGGGAGTCTAGGACGAGTAGTTCCCGAGATATGGCCATTTGAAGTTTGACAGCTGTCACTTCAAATGAAGATCTTGGTCATAGCTTTCATTTGAACTAAGAACGGGGAGTCTAGGACGAGTAGTTCCTGAGATATGGCCATTTGAAGTTTGACAGCTGTCACTTCAAATGAAGATCTTGGTCATAGCTTTCATTTGAACTGGGAACGGGGAGTCTAGGACGAGTAGTTTCCGAGATATGGCCATTTGAAGTTTGACAGCTGTCACTTCAAAGATTCAAGATTCAAAATTTCAGATTCAAGATTGAAAATTCAAGAATCAAGAAAAAAACTTTGTAAATTTATACCGTTCCACGCGCCAGTCCAAAATCTGCGGTTATCTGTACAGATATCTTTAAAGATATCTTTACAGATATCTTTACAGATATCTTTACAGTCCGGATCCGTGGGAAAATCTTTAGCGTTTAAAGGCCGCTAGTTTTATCCGCAGTTATCTTTAAAGATATCTTTACAGATATCTTTACAGATATCTTTACAGTCCGGATCCGTGGGATAATCTCTATCGTGTAAATGCCGCTATTGTCTAACTTGTCTCAAACCTCAAATTGGTCTCAAACTGTCAAAACTATCGCGTAGGTATCTTTGGTCGCGTTCGGTCTCGTTGAGATGAGAGTGACAGAGCTACTTGTGTGGTCACAGAACTGTCATATTTGACAGTTTGAGATCAGTTTTGGTCGCTATCAAAGATAGAGAATCAGGGCTGGTCCAACCGCCACTTTTTATTATTTAGATTTATTCGTTTCCGTTTTTAATTTTACAATTTCTATACTTCCCAGGGGAAAGCGTCGCCCGCTTCATAACCTGGCTGAACTCAGTGACGGGCACCAGTCTCTCCTCCTACCACATCGCAGGGCACAGTCTCGGCGGACAACAGGCGGGCGTCGTCGGACGGAACCTGGCCGGGCAGGTCGCACATATCACTGGTAAGGTCAAGGTCGGGGTCAAGGTCAAGGTCAGGGTCAGGGGTAGTCATGTATATTGTGTGCTATAGCAGCAAATGAGCTTCGGCTCAGCATAATCCCTCGCCACCTCTTGCCACTGGGAGGTTGCGAGGCGCTGCTATTCTGTCGAAACCTTCAGCCAATAGGCCAGTGGTTCCTAACCTTCTCAACCTTGTTACCCTTACGATATGTCAATAAAACAGATTTTACCCCCTATAAAATTTCATGTTTTGATCTTAAAATTCCTCACCTTTTAGTTACGATTAATTTTTCGTTGTATCATCTCTCCAAATAAGCTACTTTACCCCCGTGGGGGTAATTACCCACAGGTTCGGAACCACTGCAATAGACCCTGTGAGAATATAATATAGACATAGACATAGAAACATTCATTTAGCACACACACAAACAATAGGTAAAAAAAACAAAGCGGAAATGGACTTATAAATAGGATGTTCTGTGATATAGGATAGGTAAAAACAAACACAAAATGATATTGGACAGTATACTACGTACCTACCTGCTACTTGGAATAAAATTAGCCCCTCCCAAATGTGGAGTGTTGTTTATAATTTGAATATCGCTTGTCTTCAGCCCTAGACCCAGCCTTGCCTGGCTGGACTTCGAACCCCCACAGCTTCCGGCCCTCAGACGCTCTCTACACAGAAGTGATCCACACTAACTCCGGCGAGGTTGGCTTCCTTACCCCTGTGGGGGATGTGGACTTCTACCCCAACGGGGGGGTTGGCATGCCTGGCTGTGGCGGCAATGGCTGTGATCATGCTAGGTAAACAATTGAAATAAGAACAATAATAAGTAAGTTCGTATGAGCAAGTGGCCAACCCTGGTGACGGAGTTTTTAGGCCTCCTAAAAATATTTTTATTTTAGAAAATGACGAAGCGACGAAGTGAAGTGACGAAGCGCTCGTAGCGCAGCTTGCTTAAACATCCTTGATTGATCGTTGAAGTTAAGCAGCGTTGTGCGCGGTCACAATTTGGGTGACCGCAACTGGCATTACGAGCTGAGCGCTTCCGCCCTTCGGAGGGCACGTTAAATTGTCGGTCCCGGCTTTTAAGTCGTTAAGCCATGACGGAGGCCTTTAGGCCTAAACTCCGTCACCAGAGTTGGCCACTTGCTCATACGAACTTACTTAATGACGAAGTCCATACAGAGCAACACACAAGCTAATATTTGAAAAATGAAAATGAAAAAATATTTATTAACACAACATAGGAATCCTTAATACTAATTTTAACAATGTTTAACTATTATACATAGATTGCCTTAGGTATTCCAACATTTAAAATTCAACAGTGATTTTGTCTACACAACAACATTTTACGATCCTTTAACGTAGATTGTACCTACCAATTTGAGCTCTATTGCCTACACTAATGAGCCTGTATTGTAGGGTCATAGTGACTGGCTGTGGTGGAGTGAAATGGCTTACTTAATTAATAAAATCTCCTCACCTCCAGGGCTTACTTCTACTTCGCCGAATCTGTCTCGTCCGGCGGCTTTACGGGGCGCAAATGCGACTCCTACCAAACAGCGATAGCCGGCAACTGCGATGGGGTAGAAACACTCAATATGGGCGGAATTTACCCTAAAACGGGGTAAGTGTGCTTAGACTTTGGTATTAGATGCTATTACCCATTCGGGCAAAAATCTTAGATAAGTTTGGCTCGAATACTGAAACGCTACTTAGTTTAAGTGGTACTTGTCATTGACACTAACTGTCATTACATTACCAACTGTCATTTTTGTAGGTACAGTGCTACTTTTATTAATAGACATAAATGGGGGCGCCACTGTGCAAGCTATATGGTAACCCCAAAATATGCAGCTAAACGATTTTGATACTTGATCATTTTATTTATTTTTTACTCGGATTTTTTATTTCTCATAATTGATACCTACCTAACACAAGTTAAATGCGTACAACCTACCTGTGTGTAACAGCTTTATGTTACACCTTTTGACTATTATATAAAACAATTGTTTTTGTAAAAAAATATATTTATATTGTATTACTAGCGACCTGCCCCGGCTTCGCAGGGGTCACATCACATTAGAAACCTCTAAAATTATCAGTCTTTCTCTACTATAATATGGCATGTATTATACATATAAACCTTCCTCTTGAATGACTCTAGCTACTAAAAAAACCGCATCAAAATCCATTGCGTAGTTTTAAAGATCTAAGCAAACATACGGACAGACAGCGGGAAGCGACTTTGTCTTATATTATGTAGTGAAGTGATAGTGATACCTCCACATAGGATAAACAAAACGAAATAACAACAAAAAAACCAATACAATAAAAATTTAATAATTGGAAACAAATTACAATAGTACAAATCTAGACACAAAACTAGATGACACTTATTTATTTAAGTAGGTACCTACCTACACACATGTCTAATTTATTTTAACACTGAATAAAATAGAAAAACATACCTACAATAAAAAAATAAAATAAGATGAAATGATGATGTTAGCGTACAGAATAACAAAAATAATCTTATAAATTAAAACATTTATAACTATAGTCGTATTGCTCATTATAAGGACTAAAAACATATCAAAATTGAAGGAAAAAATGTCATTTTTCCTTCAATTTTAGTCCTTATAATGAGCAATCCGACTATGGGTTAAATTTATATATATATTTATTTATTTTCTCTCAAAAAAAAATAGGTTGGCTCTAAAGGTAGTTTTTGGACGACTGGGTCTGTTTCCCGGGCGAAGAGAACTTTCCGTTATCTTATATGCCTTCATTCACAATTCTTCTGACTGTGCTTATAGATTTCCCTGCAAATATAAATGAGACCATTAACATTTGCGACCAAATGGGAACTTTTGTTTGAAGTCGTAAAAAAGTATCAAAATTGCCTTGTTGCTCTATAATACAATGTAAACATAACCAACAAATCGTCGTTTTATAATTTCTCAATTTAGGGCCAAATAAAGGTAAATAACCAGTATTATGTAATAAGAGTAGTCAAATGTTACTGATAAAATAATTGGATCTAATCAAATACCTCTTAATTCGACGGTACGACGAAAAACTTGTGTGTCTCTGATGAATTTTTTCCGGCTTCTAATTCCAACGAGCATCGCTTATAAACATTGAAAATCACTTCTCTGGTGCCACACCGTAATGTTTCACGTTGGTTATTGTCACTTTTACTTGCACTAAATACGCGAAATAGATAAATTCTCTTATAAAAGGAAATTATTACTTCTGACTGACGTCTTCGGTACTTGTACCATAGACAAGAAACCTGTACTTTAGAGTTGCCGTTGTAATAAATGAATGAATGAAATTTTAGTTCCCTTTCTATTAATAAAAGTAGCACTGTAGGTATACGATTCCTGCTGGTGTGCTTCTATACATTTTTCATAGTGAAAAATGCTTAGACACCAAAGGATCTGAATTCGGTTGCTTCAAAATAAAACACTGAATATAACATTTTATAAATTTTAAGCTAGACCAGTTCTAATGAATCAAAAACACAATTTCACTAAAACTGCTAAATCATAAAATTGATAAAACGTTATATTCAGTGTTTTATTTCAAAGCAGCCGAACTGCCTCAAGATCCGCGGAGCTAAAACGACCGGTTTTTATAGCAGAATCATAATCTCACTTACATATTGCTGTCTCTTTTCATAGACATGATAGTGACAAGAATAACAAAACATAGGTACCTACCTAATACAAATCATATTATGATTCTATGCGATGATATGAAAATGATTGCCTTGGGTGGGGATAGGTACCGTAATCATGTTTCGTAAGGGGGCAGTCAGAGACAAGTCCAAGATACAGTCCACATCCTTTTACAGAAGTTGGCATTACATTTGCCCATCGCCGCTATTAGAAAAGTTAATTCGTTTCCAAACGATGTTTTTCTTCACTAACCTAACATTTAATTTCTATATTTTCTGGAAGGTACCTACTTAGAATTTATTATTTTTTCAATTTTTACAGACGAACAGGAGTCTTCTACGTCGAAACCAATGCAGCGCCACCTTTCTCTCAAGGCTGATGTAGATATTAATTATTATTATAAAAAATTAAACTCCATCACCAGAGTTGGCCACAAGCTCATACAAACTTACTAACTTATTGAATAATGAATAATAATGTACCTAAGTATCAATGAAATCTTTTTTAATTAATAATTAAGTACCTACCTAGGTATGTAGGTATTGTTGTTGGTAATTTTTATTTTATTTATTATAGGATGTCGTCCTTTAGTCCACCTGGTTGCCCTGCCTACAAAACCAAAGCTTTTCAACGAGGCCGAACGTAAACGCCTACCCCCTTACTTATGAAAGATGTTTAAAGTTGAACACTGGTTGAACAACGTCCTGTCTCTGTTTGTCACTATCCACAAATAAAGACAGGACGTTGTTTAACCAGTGTTTCAATATAAACATCTTTCATAAGTAAGGCCCCTACGCTTTATTTTGAGCAACGCAACGCCTTGCAAGCCGTTGCTCAAAATAAAGCCTAGGCGTAGGCGTGTGAGATTGCAAGGGCGAAATTTTTTCTACATATCTAGGTCATAGAATAAATAGATACCTACTTATTTATTATGTGCTTAGGTAGGTATGTATAGGTACCTAAGCACATAATAAATAAGTTATTTTTTGGGTGTGTAGAAAAAATTTTGCTCTTCATTAATTTTACGCTACGGCAAACATTGTTCCTCAACCATTATTGTCCAAAAATCATGTATCTAGGTAGGTAGGTACCTAAAACATTAAATGAAAGTGTAAAATCAGTTCGGAAGTTTTATTTATATTCCCTGATCCACACGGCAACTAGATAGAGTCCCAAAATGCACTACCTATGACCAAAGTGCATTAGCATGCAATAGCATGTCTATTAGACATGCTATTGGAGTCCGGTCCCTCACGCTCCGAACTTCTCTTCAATCTTCCTAGGTGTGACCGAATAACTGACAGTACAAAACTTATTGTTAGGATTATCAGCATGAAATATTAAGTGAAACAAAAGTACTACTATTTCAACAACCCCCACGGGGGTAAAACAGCTTTTTTGGAGGGGTAATAGAAAGAAACGAGATCTTTTTCACAAAAAACAGCGAAAACATTGTGCTGTAGCTGAAAGTTAAACAGGGGTAAAATCTGTTTCAATGATATGTCATAGGGGTAACAAGGCTGAAAAGGTTAGGAACCACTGCTCTATTTAGTACCACAGATTAGGTAGAGATACTACGTTTAGTACTAGTATTCTGTGATTGTACTGCTGAATGTGTGTTTATATAATAGCCATCTAGTTTATATGCATTTATTTGTTACCGACACGACAGGAGAAGAGTATTATTATTTTGTGGGAAAGGCATGCGAGGGGCCCGACGACTACCCGAACGTGCCCGAACGAAGCGAGAGGGCGACAACGAGGCGCGCTTGGTTGGGGGACACGGTATCGAATAGAAAGTATCGATACTGTACTCATGAGTAGTATCGATAAAAAAGTATCGTTCTCGTAAAAGAATCGACACAAAAGTATCGATACCTCAAAGTATCGAGTACTTTTCTCAGGCAGGGCCTCCGCCATACTTTTTTTTCTTTTTTCTTTATAAAAAAATATTATTAAAAAAAAAGTATGGCGTAGGTACATAAATATAAGATAAATAAAAACAACCTGTAAGTAAAGCCACAATTTTTTTGTTTTTTTGTTTGGTGATCGGGTTTTTCACAAGGTGTTTTTGTGTAACTTACGCGAATATTATAGGGAATTTGAAGTAAAAATCACAAATATTTTACTGCGTTGTGTAGTTTCATTCAATAGACATAAAATACAAATGATAATTATTACAAAAAGACGATATTTTTTTTTTTTTATTAAATTTTTTGTTGTGACACCTCGGTGATATTTTATACACAAATGTACGTAAAATCGTTACACAAAAATACCTTCTGAGACAAGAAAATGTACAAATTTTTTGCAAATGACTCATAGGTCATTACGTCTTTTTGAACGTTTTCGTCACAGAATTTATTCGATACGATCACCTGTCCAAAGTACTTGTTAAGTAAAAGTATCGAATACAAAGTATCGAGTACATAAGTACTCGATACAAAAAGAAAACTACTCGATACCATAAAGTATCGATACTTTTTTCGTGTCCCTAGGTTGGGGCCGTTGGGCGCGCATCAGTCGATCCGCCGCTGTCAGCGCATGTGTCGCGTGACGCGATCAGTGTTCGGAGAATTATTACAAAAAGTGCTGTGTTCGTTCATGTTTGTTCTTCATTTATCTCAACGATGAATAGGTATATCTACCGTGTAAAAACCCCTCTCTGTGTCCCTGTTTGTGTTTTTATTTGTTTCATCAGAAATAAAATACTACTTAGGTACCACGCTCGCGACCGGTGTAAACACAACACAGCAGATGAGTTTGTACACAAACCAAACATATTGGGTACCACAAAAAATCATGTAAAGCCTGTAACTGCTTACTGTTTGATGTGTAAGGAATTATTATTATGACCAAAACAGATTATTGCTTGTCGTATTGCTCATTGTACGGACTAAAAGTGAAGGAAAAAATGTCATTTTTCCTTCAATTTTGACATAAAACGTATCAAAACTAATCAAAATTGAAGGAAAAATGACATTTTTTCCTTCAATTTTAGTCCGTATAATGAGCAATACGACTTATAAGTTTACATAATTGTCACTCAAACTCAAATCCGCGTTCAGGGAGTGTCCACATTGCGTTTTCTGAAGCGCGTTTTTGCTACGCGTTGCGAACGCGCGTTTGTATCGATACAAACGCGCGTTCGCAACGCGTATTTTTCCATACAAAAGCGAACCGGGAGGGGCTGCGCGGGGGGCTGCGCGTTCGCATCGCGTTCGAATCGCGTTTGTATCGATACAAACGCGCTGCAAAAAACGCAATGTGGACACTCCCTCAAGGCAAGGCAGGCCAGCAGCTGGCCAGTGATGCCAACTCCAATAAATCCGAGTGGCTAGATCCAATCTGAAAAGACGCCAGAAAGTCGCTAAAAACTGATTCTAACCAAGAGCTTCTTGTGTAAAAACAACAATAATTTGGTAATAGTAAAAAAATCTAATGTAGGTACATAAAAATTTTTCAAAACAATAAAATATAACCGACTTAAAAAAATACTTGCACTAAAAAGCTAAAAATAAGAATAAGTACAAACAGATTTCTTAATTTGTTATTTTATATCTATGTTAGAATGTTGAAATCGGTGTGCATAAAATATGTCATTGTTTTACTTAACACCGACTTCAACATTATAACATAGATTACATAGATATAAAATAGCAAATTAAAAAATCTGTTTGTACTTATTCTTATTTTTAGTTTTTTAGTGCTAGTATTTTTTGAAGTCGGTTATATTTTTTTTTTGAAATTTTTTTATTTTTCCATTTTTGGGGCATTCCATTGTGACTCCTGGGACATTTGACTCCAGAATTTGACCTATTGGGAGCTATAATTATGCTATCGAAACTTATAGAATTGTGAAATATACTTTCTAACATAGATTAATGTCTAATGTATCGAATTCCTATAAAGAAAAAACGATATACTTTATGAGCTCTTTGTAATTACTTCTTGAGTGAGTGTGACTTCCGGGACACTGAAAAATCCCTGTCTGTTTTCTTTGTGCACTCAAAGACATATTTCAGTCCCACCACTTAATTTTCAAATTAGATCTTTCAGTGTTGTAAAATATAAACTATACTCCTTCGATTTCATTGAAAATTAAACTAATAACGTTTGTAGAAACAACAAAAAAAATATTTTAAATTGTGACTCCTGGGACAGGTGTTTGTGACTTCTGGGACGAGTGCGAAATTATGTAAAATTGTTGTTGATTTAAATCCGTTTTATCGTTGTTTCAACTTTATTCATGTAGTTGTTACATTTCCACCTTAAAGGAAAACTAAAACAGTGCAAATATAAGAAATAAACTAAATCTTTGTAAGTTTTGGTTCTCTATTATGTTATTCTCTCTCTATTTGTTTGAACACGTTTATCTGAGGTATTAGAAGTCGGATTTGAAAAATTATTTCTACATTTGATAGCTTAATTCTTAAAAAAGGTTATAGGCTACTTTTTATCACTATCATCATCACCATATACCATCACTATGCGGGTAACGCCGCGAGGGCGCTGCTAGGTAATAACAAAAAAATAAAGAAAACCTCTTTCCTACAATTTAAGTCAGGAAAATAAATTTATCCGTAATTAGAAAATAACTTTAAAAGTATTAATATTAAAAAAAATAACATTTTCTGTAAATTGGTAAAAAATTTGGTCTCCCAACTGTTTATTATCGGATCAGTATTTCGTTTATTTGAAATATCAATCTGTACATTTTTTGCCCAGTTAATAACCATGTTAGGTAAAAAAAAAAAGGTTAAACACTTCTATTATACAAAGAAATATGCTAAAATCTCTTTAAATATCAAAGTTAGCCAGAGTTGAAACATGTTTCATGAGGCAAGTGTGACTACCGGGACACATTTCAAAACAGTCTCTAGATCATAATTTTGATCTTATAACTGTTAAAAGTTGTTTAAATGGTACACCAACCGTTTATTGTTACTCCTAGAAGAAACGGAACTCATAAAGTCATATTTGAGGCGAAAAAAACTACTTTTATATCTTTTGGTGTGACTTCTGGGACAGGCAACATGCATCTTTTTAGAAAATAATTACGCAAGAACTAACGAACATTTTCACTTTTTTTTTCTTTAGATTCTTAGGTTTTTTCACACTTTCAGTAATCGATCGAGCGAGCGAAGCGAGCGAAGATCTTAGTGGCAAGTTAGGCGATTTTGCTTTGTATGTTTGTATGTTTGTATGTTTCATTTTTATGTTCTCGCATAACTATCGAACCGCTTATCCAATCTGTATGAAACTTGATAGGTCAATAGGTTGTACTATGGAAATTTGCTGTGGAGCGTATGAGCGTAATCGATAAAGGGGTTGTAAAGATATGGGGTTCCCAAGGGGGTAAATTTTTTTCAAAGTTACCCAAATATATTGAGTGGGGTGTCATATGAAAGTACTCAACTTATACATTCCAAAATGGTTTTTAGTTTTCTTCTAGGTTCTATAGTTTTTGAAATACAGTCAAAAAGAAAAATTATGAAAACCAATTAACGGAAGTATGGAGAGAGCTCCCGTTTCATAGAGTTTCGATGTATTCGTAGGTCTGGTTAACAGACAAGGAGTGTGGCATCGTTGTGGTTTGGTTTGCAATGATTTTAGTTTTAGTTGCTACTTGATATTTTTTCTTGAGATTGAAAATAAAAGCCGTGTTGGCCGATTGGAAGAGTGCTCGACATTCGATTTATAGGTCGTAAGTTCGAACCCTGGCCGTGCTCATCAATGGATTTTTCGATTAGAAAAATTTAAATGCGCATTAACACGAGCTCTAAACGGTGAAAGAAAACATCGTGAGGGAAGGGAGGGGGCGGGGTAGGGGAGGGGAGGGGGAGGGGGAGGGGAGGGGTAGGGGAGGGGTAGGAGAGGGAGGAGGGGTAGGAGAGGGGGAGGGGTAGGGGAGGGGTAGGGGAGGGGTAGGGGAGGGGTAGGGGAGGGGTAGGGGAGGGGTAGGGGAGGGGTAGGGGAGGGGTAGGGGAGGGGTAGGGGAGGGGTAGGGGAGGGGTAGGGGAGGGGAGGGGAGGGGAGAGGAATGGGAGGGGAGGGAGAGGGGAGAGGGATGGGAGGGGAGGGAGAGGGGAGGGGGATGGGAGGGGAGGGAGGGGAGGGGGAGGGAATTGATTTTCTAATACATTTCGTATTGAACTGCTATTTTAATAATTTCTCGAACTAAGAGGCCTTCCCTGAGGCGCGGTACGAAGTTCGCGGGGTCAACTAACGACACGACTTAATGTATTGCATGCATGCCTAAAATCTTTACCATACTGAGGTAGCGCATTAGATATCATTCTGTGGTAAACACTAGAAGGAGCACTTAACGTAGGTATAGGGGTAGTCAGAAACAAGTCCAAATCTAGGCTATCAATACAACGGTGCGCGAGATCTCAGTTCGGGGAGAACTACTAGTATATACGCGTCAACTTTCTACAACTGACAGAAAGACCGAAAAATGTGCTGCCAGTAAAATAGATTTTTCCCGCAGAGTATTTTTTTGGCTGAAGTAAAAGTTCGCACTGACGAAAAAGACATTTATTTTGTTTTTTTTTTAATATTTTTCTACAGATTCAAGTAGATTAGATATTTAGCTGTAGGTAATTACTGAAATATAAACGTTTAATGGCATTTCAAAATTTTTGTCACTTTCCTCTTTTACATGGAATGCCCCTTTTAGTGATGTTTTTTTTTTTAAAAAGTTCCATGGAACAGGTCCTGACTCCATTATCAGATCAGCTCACTGTTACCATATTATTATTACCTATGTTTTTGTTAAAAAAAATCTCGAACATGCTACGATATACGAAATATCTTACACAACCTTCTTTGGGATAAATTGTTCTTGCAGTAGTGGGTCAGAAGTTGCTGGACACTTTCTTGAATGTTGGTAATGAATGAATGGGCTATGAATTTGAAAATGGAACGATCTTTTTAAACTCGAACCTGTTTTTGTTGTCTTTTTTTGTTATTTTTGTTTTTTTTGACGTGTTAGCGTCTTATAAATCGACGAACGGTCGAAGCCTAGTCATTGACAGGTTTTTTTGTATTTTTGTTTTGTCGATTTTTTTTGTTCTTTTTTCGAGTAAAGTAGGTAATCTTTTTTTATTTTCACTCGAGCAGAGCTTGCTCGCCCAGATATTTAAAAATTAAAAAATAAAATATAACATTTAAACAGAAAAATTGTTTTTTGTTTGCATTTTTTTGACATTTTATGCTTTTTGTTTGATCCCGTTCCAGTCCAAAGTCCAGTCCTCGTGGTCCAGGGTGTGGGCCGCGCACTCGGGGTGGTCTATCACCAGGCCGAGGACTAGGAGCTGCGAGTACCAGTAGTAGTCCACAACACAGACCGCAAGCCCATGGCAGGTGATTGTATTTGTTAAAATATTTTTGACGTATATCCGTATCTCCGTACCCATATTATAAATGTGAAAGTGTGTTTATTTGTCCTGCTTTCACGTCAAAGCAGGGCGACGGATTGACGTGATTTTTTGTGTGGAGATAGCTGGAGGGCTGGAGAGTAACATAGGCTACTTTTTATCCGGGTACCACGCGAGCGAAGCCGCGGGCAAATAAATGTAGGTATATATCGATGAACACCGGCTGCATGCATGAAAAAGTGTCACGTTCCGTGAGCGAATCACATACTTACATTATACCTACTAAGTAAGGTAAAAAATTACTAACTGTCCAAATAAAGCATAAACAATAATAACTATGCAAGATTGTATGTTCGTTAATTCTATACACGAACAACTGAACGACCGTGACTAAAAGAGCATCATAAAGTAAATAAAACAATTGGTCCCCGCTTTTGCCGTAGGACTTGAGTGTTGACGCGGACTCTACTGCCGAATTCGATCGAATCTGACGATTCGACGCGCGGTGGTGTGCGAGGGTGCGAGGTGTGCGTGGTTTCAAACGATTTCATAAAAATAATTCTAAAATTCGTTATGGTCGATGCGTTCGGCGCAGATAGGTGTGCGGCCACCTTAACTCATAAAATACATCGATTTTTTTATATTATTCTTTTGTGCGGCCACCTTTAACTAGCAGTGTTGGCTCAGTGGTTTTGTGCCTCGACTTTCAATCCCAAAGTCGTGGGTTTTAACCCAGCCTCGCATCAATGAATTTTTCGTTTCTAAAAATTAAGATGCTCTTTCTAACACGAGCTCTAAACGGTGAAGGAAAACATCGTGAGGAAACCAGTTAGCTTTCTAGCTTAGCCACTAGTTTATTTATGGTCTGTTTTGCAGCATATACACAGGCATGAACAATGGTCTGCCGCAAGGAAGCTTGTTGGAGACTGCCCTTCTTCAGCCAAAGAGGAGTCGAAAATTAGATTATCGAGACACCGATTACAATTCACAGGGGTAAGTAAGTAGAAGTAGAAAATATTTGTTTAAGTACTTATTCCATCCAGTCCTACAAGTACAGTCACGGGTAGAAATGTTCCTAGTCAGAAGCTTGGACTTGTGTTTAATCTGTGCTTTGATCAGAAAACTATGTATGACAGTTCGTTCTCCGCTCCTCAACTCTTCCGATTCCGAATGAGTTGCTATTTTGATGACAATGTCAATGTCAATGAATGATTGAGATCTTTGAGGGTAGGTATCTCTGTGGATGTGGGTAGTCTGTGCTCTGCGGTCTAATGTCTAACGATCATCGTGTATTTAGTTTGTTGATTTTCCCCGCCTATTTCTGTTCCTTATTAGCTGCAAACGGTTTGTACCTTCAGTACCTACGATGTATTTTATGTGTTGTGTTAACTTGTGTTGTACCAGGTTGTACAAATTTGCGAAAGGCCGCTGTATTCCATATTCCCAGTGTGTAGTGTAATCAGACTCAAAAAGTGGCTTGATTGTTTATGCAGTGATTTGTTGAGAAACGTGAGTTTGAACGAGATTTCAAGACGCCAAGTGTGTCACAGACATTTTGAGGCCTATAGGACCCGCCCCGGCTTCGCACTGGTCACATCACACATCATCACAGAAACCTAAGATTTATCAGTGTTTCTCTAGGTACTATAGTAGGCATGTATTATACATATAAACCTTCCTGTTGAATCACTCTATCTATTAAAAAAACCGCATCAAAATCTGTTGCGTAGTTTTAAAGATCTAAGCATTGCTTAAATCTTTAAAACTACGCAACGGATTTTGATGATGTTTTTTTTTACATAGGGACAGACAGCGGGAAGCGACTTTGTTTATTATACAATACCTATACCCACTATGTAGTGTTAAGAAAAAATTTAAAAAATAATAATAAATGATTATCTATGTTTCGTTTTTTTCTATCAACAACACCTTCTTTCCCTTAGGCCACTGACCTTTACTATGGCATTGATCTCAATAGTAGGTACACATTGAGATCAATGCCTTAGAAATATTGAATGAAAAAAGCAATCCTACCAAATTAATTTGTTTGGTAGAATGACAATTCTGCTCGGTGCCGGTGTAGCAGAAAAAAAAAAAAGAAACGTCATAAATCGTTTTCTGATAGCCAATCAGGAGCGAGTAACATCTATTTAGTCTGTGAACACAAGTCCACACTAAAATGTTCCCGACATTTCCATCTGATACGTAGTATCTCTACCTAATCTGTGAGTACAGTGCTTCCGAACCTGCGGGTAAATACCCCCAAAGGGGTAAAATGGTTTTTTTGGGTGTAAAAGTTAAAGGGGGTAAAATCAGTTTCATTGACATGTCATAGGGGTAACAAGGTTGAAAAGTTTAGAACCACTGTACTACTAGTTCTATAATCTTACTGTTTTACGCAGATTTTATTCCTTAGTAAAAAAGCTTAATTATTGGTGACTACATCAATATTGAATTCACTGAATAGATTTAAATTCAATTCGATAAAATGGCTTGCTGAAAAATGCTTGTAGATATATACCTACCTACCTAGTATAGTACCTAGGTAGAAATGAATTTTTTGACTAACTAGGGTGAAAGCACCAGTGCTCGACACTTTAAGAGAAGTGTGTGACTAAAATTTGAAATAATTTCGTTATTTTTAACATTATATCTACAGCAGTTAGTCCAAATGATAAATAATATATTCAAGAAAGGTTAGGGAGCAAATTTTTTCACATTAAAGCTATATGTTTTTACTCAGAAGACGAAAACCAAAATACCTACCGAATCTCCAGTAATGAACACCAATATTCCAGTGATAAACACTGATAAATCACCAGTTAATGACACTCCAGTTATGAACACCCAGTAATGAACAAACACAAAACATGCAATAACTAACATTATTTATACTACCTACCGGAAGGGAGGGACTTGCCCTGCAGTGGTACAGTGACTGCTAATTTTATTAATAATAAATAATAATAATTAATACGTATAATCATGATAATGTATTGCTGAGTTACTTATGGGTGCATTTATGTTCATAACTCCGACGATCCTCAACATATCCTCACCAAATTTTTGTGGCACCAATCGGAAAGTATACCCTTACAAATAAAAAAAGAATTTTCCAAATCGCTCCAGGCGTCTTTGAGTAATCGGGGAACATACATAAAAAAGAACAAAAAAAAAAGATTCCGACGAATTGAGAATCTCTTCCTTTTTTTAGTTAAAAACTAGACAAGTCAGCCATGAGAAACATTTCTTATTATTTTATTATAATTAATAATCCATTTGTTCGCGTGTGTAGTTTTTTCTGGGAGGCATCTGAAACCAACTCCAGTAATGAACACTTATTTTACCCAGTGTTCGACACATGTTCTTTATTGGAGAACATGTATCAATCGTTGAATTTCAAACATTAACGTAATCAGTTCATGAATTAGACTTAAATTTGGTTAAAAACTAAGAAAGTACGTAAAATAATAAGTATGGACACCTGTCGATTTCTGGAGAAGGTGAATTTTGCTGAACCAGTAATGAACATCGACTATAAAATAAAATTAAACATGCGTAGGTGCGCTACTGATATACAATTAAATCCAGAATAATATAACCGTTCCATAAAATCAATCGAAATTCGATTATATTGAATAATGCCAAAAATGCTGGCAAAAATGTAGACTTAACTTCTTAGTAATTTCGTTAGTAAAAGTGTATTTTTGTTCAGCAGCGCACCAACACACAACTTTTTCTTCAATAACTTGAAAACGAAATGGCCGATTTTCGTGACGTTTTCAGGAATAACAACTGGAAATGTGTTGTCTACGGTTTTGTGTTTCTACCATAGATTTATTCAACCTAAATCTTATTGTAAGTCATTAAAAAAAAAGTGTCAAACACTGGTGCTTGTTCATTACTGGTGCCACCACCCTAGGTAAGTTGTAACATTCTCGTAGGTATTTAAGTTGAATTTTGACATTTTTAATATTGAACTTTAAGGTACACGGCTAATACCTAACTTTACTAATTTTAAAGAAAGATTTGTTTATTTTGATATTATTTGACTATTTTTATTTGATTTTTAATAAGTAATTCATGCACCTGTAAAGGTAGGTTTTGGTAGACCAATTTATTTAACCTAAAACTTTTGAATAAGTAAATGACTATGAATTATGAATTATTGTTCTAGGTATAACTTTTGAAACTATCATGGTAACGAACATAAATATTATTAAAAATTATAAGAATATAAATAATCATGGTAATTATCCCGTTGATAATAATATTTATCGTTCTAGGGTTTGGGCAAAAGAAATTCAATCTGATGTGCTAGCGCCGGCAACCACATTTCGATGTCGAACGACTGACACTGTACCTGATGCGTGAGTAAAATGGGAAATAGTAGATTGTATTATAAGGGGGCAAAATAATATTTTTTACGGCGAGGGCGCTTTTTTGAATCCAGAGCGAAGTGATGGATTCTAGAGTAGAATCCTGAACGTAGCGAGGGTTTTAAAGTACGTCGCCCGAGCCAAAATAATATTTTGCGCCCGAGTGATACACTCTACTTTTCATTACAATCTATGAGAAAATAAAAGGGAAGAGAAAATAATGTGTTAAATCGACGAAGTTCCACTTGAGAAGAGTAATCGGGGATAAATTTTTTTTATTCAGACGGCGGCCGCGCGCCGGCTTAATGGTGGACGGTATGATACTAGCAGCGCCCTCGCGGCGCGCGGCGTTGCCCCCGTAGTGATGGTATTGGTGATGATAATGATGATGATGATAATGATGATGATGATGAAAAGTAGCCTATAACCTTTCTCAAGAGTTTAGCTATCAAATGCAGAAATAATTTTTCAAATCGGACTGGTGGTTACTGAGATTAGCGCGTTCAAACAAAAAAACTCTTCCTCTTTATTATTATTACGGATTACGGAATTTTATCGCGTTCTTTTTATTCTATGGCTGTAATTTGTAGGCTTAAACTGCTAATTACTAAGCTGAAATAAAAGTTTTGAATTGAATTGAATTATTCCTTTTACGAGTAGGTACATTCCGTGACCACGAACGCTGCAACGTGTTCGAAACGGCGGGAAAGAAAATAAATAAAAGTTATACGCGATAAAATCCCGTAATAATAATTATCATTATCTTATTTATAATCTGTTTTGCAGCATATACTTAGGAAAGGTCGATGACCTCCCGCTAGGGAGCGGGATGGAGATAGTCGTTCAACAGATGAACAAACAGAGAAGTCGCTCTGTCTTCGAATGCCATCCAATGTAAGTAGAAATAGAAATACTTAGAGAAAATATTTATTTTCTACATAACCATTTATAAAATAGCTACACGTAACTCACACAAGTGACGAAAAATGGTTACCGGTAGGTACAGTATTATATTACCGATTATTATATTATATTACGGTATTATAATACCGGTCGAAAAATATCACTACAATTCATATTAAGGTCACAAATTACACCATGACCAAAGTGCATTTTGCGACAACAGCAATATACATAGACAGCAATAGACGTGCGATTGGCTTCCTATTGGATATTTTTCGACCGGTCGCGTAGTGATTGCTGTCGCATTGCTATTGCAAGTCTTACGGACCTAATCCAGGACGCGGGTGACGTTACGAAGTTGATGGGGTAAGGCTGGTTTTAGTGTCACGCGTACCGTCGGCGCTGATAGACGAGTGATCTTTATTACATTGAAACAAAGATACTGATTGTTTAGCAAAAATGGCAACGCTGATTGCACTCGTCAGTGCTGAACAATCAGTATCCCTATTTCTTTATAATAAAGATCACTCGCCTATCAGCGCCGACGGTACGCGTGACACTAAAACCAGCCTAAGCGTTGGTTCATAGAATTCCTTACAAAGAATTTCTTTGTAAAAAATACCAGGCTGGATTACACCGGTGCAACACTGTGCGGCATTTTGGCATGCCACAAGGCCGCATGCTACAGAATAAAAAATGTCGCACATTGTGGCAAGAACCGTGCGACGTGGCAACACATTGCGTCATATGGCAGACTGACCCAAGCACGATGTTGCCTCGGCGTAAAATAGGCTGCCGCATGCCACTAATGCCGCAACTGCTTTCTATTTGTAGCATGCCACAAGATGTCACATGTCACAATATGTAGCATGCGGCACTGTCGCACGTTGTTACCCTGGTGTAATTCAGCATTAACAGCACAACTAAGCACAAGGCGATGGCTGGTGACGAGTTGATCCTAAACAGACCTTGGGTGCTTTTTCTATGAAGCTTTTTCTGGCCGTTGTTTGTTACCGTCATTGCTAGCTTGGAACACCAATACTGCCGTCATACGTAAAAAGGGCGTATCTTCCTTAAAGTATGTAAGGAAATTACGACCTTTCTACATTCTAAATAGGTCGTAATTTCCTTACATAGTTTAAGGAAGATACGCCCTTTTTATGTATGACGGCAGAATAGCAGCTGAGTATTTCAGACTGTTTAAAAGTTATTTTGAACAAAGAAATTCTTCCGATTTTAACCGAACTTCAAAAAAAGGAGGCGGTTCTCAATTCGTTGGAATCTTTTTGTGCTTTTTTTAAGTATTTTCACAGATTACTCGAATACACCTGGACCGATTTGGAAAATTCTTTGTTTGTTTTAAAGAGTATACTTTCCGATTGATGCCACAAAAATTTGGTGAGGGTCTGTTGAGGATCTTCAGAGTTATGAACAGAAATGCACTTCGACAGTGCAGAAAATTGCTAAACTTATATAAAGCTTATTTCCTAATTAACAAGTCTTTAATCCGCGAATAGTGAATGCGCAAATGAAGGAAGCGCGAATAAGGAGCTTTTGCTGTAGTCATACTACTTTTATATCGCTAGTGTACTGTGTACTCGATAATAGGGTTGGGTAGGTAAGTAAGCGGGTACTAATGTTGTCGCCACGGCCCGCTAGATGTCGCCGGCTTGATGTAAAACGTTTCGCGAATGCAATTATTAATAAAATGATTTTTAGTTTGTATAGATTAGCGATTAAAATTAGTATTTAATTATTTGGTAATTAGTTTATGTAAGCAGTGATTTTTGCATGTTGTATTTAATATTTAAAAAGTAATGAATTGTTATGCCGATCGATGCCGCCATGTTGTTTTGTTACCAACGTCAGGCGAAGCAAACTAGTATAAAAACGATTGTACATGGAATATCGAGCTCAGCCGAAAATTATACGCAGTGTAGATAACATCTCTCAGTGGTTTTATTATACTTACATCACAATATCTATTGTTCTAGGGTTTGGTCCTCGGACAACCAATTTGAGACGGTGGAAGTGCCAGCATCCACATCGAGAAACATCGAATCTGAGGCGATGGAAGAATCGCCATCCACATCGCAAAACATCGAATCTGAGGCGATGGAAATGCTGTCATCCTCATCATCGGACATCGAATTTGAGGCGGTGCCAGCATCGACATCGCCCAAAATCGAATTTGAGTCGGTGGAAATGCTGTCATCCTCATCATCGGACATCGAATTTGAGGCGGTGCCGGCATCAACATCGTCCAACATCGAACCTGATTCGTGAGTAGATTATTCAAGCTGTATTGGGATATTTTTTATTTGTTATAGTGTTAAACCACACTTACAGTACGGCCAACGGATCTCGGCGTGCGTGAAGTTAGCCGTTTCGATGCGCAGTGCAACTTTTTCATACAAAATTTTCTACTGCGCAGCGCAGAGCCTGACTTCACGTACGCCGAGATCCGGCGGCCCAACTGTAGGTATTTACATTTGAAAATGAAAAATCTTATCAAAATGTTCAATTCCGACGGTATTCGAACCCGCAATGATACAAGCGATCCTCCTTTAGCCGGAGTGCCTTTACCAATTCGGCCACGGAACCTTTTCAGTACCTTTTCGGAACAGAATTCCTTTAGCCGGAGTGCTTTTACCAATTTGGCCACGGAACCTTTAGTCGCCAGAGTCACTCTGGCGACAATATTTTTCATTTTCAAATATACCTATTTGGTAGTCGACAAAATAGATAGACGACCTTGTAAAAACTCTGCAGGTCGGCGGTGGATGCAGGCCGCTTCCAACCGCAACATATGGAAATTTAGGGAGGCCTATGTCCAACAGTGGACGTCCAACGGCTGAGATGATGATGATTATGATTGGGATAGTATCTCAACTTTCGATCCGAAGATCGTGGGTTCGAATGCCGTCCGTGAATCAAAAGATTTTTCGTTTCGAAAAAATATATATGCGCATTAACACGAACTCTAGTGTAGGAATACATCGTGAGGAAACCGGCTTAGTCAACACATATTGACCATGTCTTTCCTGTGGATATGGCCGGTGTAGGATGGTTTAGCTGCTATCAAACAAACTCCATCTCAACAATGTCCCAGGCACTACAGTGAAGTTATAACAAGTGACAAAGGTCTCCCGTCTCGGTCTTAGCTACTTGATTGTATCTTTGATAGCGACCAAAATCGGCCTCAAACTGTCAATGTGTCAGTTCAGTGACCACGCGAGTAGCTCTGTCGCTCCCGTCTCAACGAGACCGAACGCGACAAAAGATACCGATCGCTTAAGCGGGCCAGGAACTAATTAATAGTGTGCCTGACTGCCTGACCCACTCACAATTTGTTTTTTTTTTATAGGGGAGTTTCTTCCGCGGATAATCAGGTTAAGACCACATCACCTGAACCCCCACTGCCTACTCTAACGTAAGTATTTATATCGACTGGGTAACTGCTAGAGGACCTAAACGTCCCTACAATTCTCAAAACTTCGCACAGTCACTATTTTTCACTAGCTGGCCATTACACGCCCAGATTTACTCAGCAGATCTGTCTGACAGTCGTGCCTGACGGGCAAATCTATTGCAAGAACACGCACAGATATAAGATTAAGGCTGGATTCGACCAAACTGTCATCTTACTCCCAGAGTAGGTAGTTATTCCGTTAGCCGACAGAATTCAAAATACAATTGTTTAGAAAGCGCAACCGAACATTATTATGTGCATACAAATTGTCTTGGTTATAAGGTGACAACTTTACAATGTCAAAATATTCAAACAAACAGCTGTTTAATCTCCAGATAAAACTTAATCCAGTTTGGTAAAATCCAGCCTAAGAAGAATAAGAATAACGTTTACTATGCTTGCCTGCGGGTAAATCCGGGCGTGTATGACTAGCTAATAGCTAACAAAAAGATGTTTAAACTTTTGTCAGAAGTAGAGGAGTTTATAAGTAGAGCGGCTTCTGACTGACTGGAGAAAATACAAGTAATAAAATCAATCTAATTGTTTCAGATTTTTCGAATCTCTTACATCTCACATGCCAAATATTCTCCGCAAGAATCGTTCCTTAAATAAAAAGATGGAGGAAGAAAAGTTATTTCTTTCTTTTCTTGGTTTAGAAGGCGAAAACCAAACCAAGAAACCAACCCAAGTAGACGTAAACCAAACCAAGCAACCAACCAGAAAAGACAAAATCCAAAACAAAAATGTTTCTTGGCCAAGTTTGTTGGTTGCCAAGCAACCAACCAAAAAAGACAAAAAACAAAGCAAGAAACCAACGCAAAAAGGCAAAATCCAAACCAAGAAACCAACCCAAAAAAACCAAACCAAGAAACCAACCCAAAAAGACAGAAACCAAACCAAGAAACAAACCCATAAAGACAAAATCAAGAAACAAACCCAAAAATACAAAAACCAAACCAATAAACAAACCCAAAAAGACAAAATCCAAATCAAGAAACAAACCCAAAAAGATAAAAACCAAACCAAGAAACAAATCCAAGAAGACGAAAACCAAATCACATACATTTATTTAGGACACACACAAACAATAGGTACACAAACGGAAAGAATTGTGGAAATGGACTTTTATAAACCAACTCAAATAGACAAAATCCAAAACAAGAAACCAACACAAGACAGAAACCAAACCAAGAAACCAACCCAAGAAAACGAAAACCAAACCAAGGAATCAACCCAAGAAAACGAAAACCAAATCAATGAATCAACCCAAGACATGACTGATTTCCAAAACTCTGGTTGGTAATTTTAAATTGTACTCATTTATTTATTTATGTTTTACTACTAGCTTCCGCCCGCGTCTTCGCTCGCGTGGTACCCGGATGTCCTATGTCCTATCCCCCCCGGTCATTATCTATCTATATTTTAAATTTAAGCCAAATCGGTTCAGTAGTTGTCGAGTTATAGAGGGTCAAACAAACATACATCCGAACATTTATTTATTATTTATTTTTTTATTAAAATCTAAAAGATTATAATACTTATTAGTGTAATATAAAAGTGATTACTTGGTCGCTAACAGGAGCTGTTTGTTTCCTTACAGGTAGTGAGGATGACAACGATTTTGATGATCAAGATGAGCCACACTTGGTCCCTCGCAGTGTCAGGATGTTCATGGACGATGACGAAGCAGTTACGATTGAAGATGACGAAGTCAGCGACGAAGATGTCGAAGTTACCCAAGATCTTCCGGCTGCCAGTAAAACTTTCTCACCTCACTTACCATTGTATGACTTTAAGTGGTATCCACACCCAGACCCACCCATCTCACCTCAGTCAAGAAGAGAAGAATTTGTTGTAAAATGCGGCCCTACCGATCCACCCTCGTCCGCAGATCCGTACGAAACCTTCGTAAGGATTTGGGATAAAGAGATCATGGAGCGTATAGCTGCTGAAACCAACAGATATGCGCAGCAGTATGCTTCTTCTCTTCTGGATCAGAAGGAGACAAGCAGGATAAAATTAGAAGATTGGGAAGACACTGACGCGGACGAGATATATATTTTTTTCGCATTGATGATGGCAATCGGCGTCACTGTGAAATCAAAACTAAAGGATTACTGGTCGCCAGATAGTAATACGTTTTCGACTTCTGGCTTCTCAATATCATTGAACATGAAACGATTCCAGCTGTTAACACGCTGTCTGCATTTCACAGACAACGAACGGGTTGATTCCACGTCCAGATCTCATGCTAATATTTCTAAAATAAAACCTATAGTGGATCACTTAAACGCCAAGTTTTCTGCTTTATACCGGATGGACCAAAACATCGCACTTGACGATTCCTTGACGTTATGGAAGGGGGGGCCGGACGATCAAATGTTTAAAAAGGCCGCGGGTATAGGGATTAAAACGTACGGGGTATGCGAATCGCGCACTGGTTACTTATGGAGGTTCGAAGTCTGTGAGCCAACTGACGAGGTTGTCACGGGTATCGAACTCGATCTTGTTATGAAGTTGTTGGGGGGGCTGGAGCACACCGGTCATACAGTTTGGATGGATGGTTATTTTAGTTGTCCACCGCTCGCCCGAATCCTAAAGACCCTGGGCTTCGATTGCGTTGGAACACTCCGCACGAATAGTTTGAAAGTGCCGAAGCGAATTGCGAAGATAAAGAAAGACATGAAGGTCGGTGAAGTCCGTGGTTGCACATCTGGAGACGTTGACCTCATGGTGTGGCGTGATAAGAACCGTGTCGCGCTGATATCAACATACCATGGGAAAGCCGTCTCTGACAGCAAACCGACCGTCGTCAGAGATTATAATTCGTGCATGGGGGGACTAGACAAGAAAGACAGGATGTTAGCGGTGTTCCCAATGGAACGAAAGACAAATGTGTGGTACAGAAAATTCTTTCGACGCCTCCTAAATGTGAGTATCCTGAATGCATACATCATTCACAAACATCATAATGAAAACATCACACACAGGGAGTTCCGTGCCGAAGTTGTTATGGGGATCTTGCATCGACACAAAAACAGACCCGTTTTGGCTATGGAAGAAGACGAAAATTTTAGATATTTACCTAAATTGCGCCCCATTCCAAAATTTAATGCGGTGATGGTTCGGCATTTCCCTGCTTATTTACCATTATATCCCAGAGGGACTGGACAGAAGGAGAGGCGTCAAAGGCGTGTATGTAAGGTTTGCAAGAAGTACAGCCCATTTTTGTGTAAAGAATGTGATGCGGGACTATGTTTTGACCCTAGCTCCACCGCTAAATCTTGCTACGTCATATACCACTCGTAGATGTAGATACATTATCATTTCAACCACACATTTTGCCACACAATAGCCCTCCTCCGATTCTTCGAAAAGAAAATATCGTGTCGAAATGAGTGCTATGTTCTAGAACTGCTAAACGAAAAATGAAAACATCGTGAGGAAACCAGGCGCCTTGCGGGGTTAAAAAGGTCGCTATAGCAGAATTAAGAATCAAGAATCAAAGAACTTTATTTGTTAACTAGTATACAAGGTATTAGGTACATGTTATTAAGCTAAATGAGTTAACAAAAAGGTCTCCACTCGGCATAAGCTACGGTAGATAGTCTACCATAGCGCTGATCTAGGAATAAATAGGAATTGCAACATAATGCCGTTCTTGTCACTCTCAGTCTACGAAAAGAGACGACATAATAGTTTAATTCCTATTGCGATTCTGCAATAACGGCCTTTTTAACTCCGCTGATTACGTAACACTTTGCAATAGCAATGCGACAGCAATCACTAAGGGAGTGTACACATTGCGTTTTTTGCAGCGCGTTTGTATCGATACAAACGCGATTCGAACGCGATGCGAACGCGCAGCCCCCCTCCCGGTTCGCTTTTGTATGGAAAAAAACGCGTTGCGAACGCGCGTTTGTATCGATACAAACGCGCAGCTCAAAAACGCTGCAGAAAACGCAATGTGTACACTCCCTAAGGGAGTGAGAGGGAGGGGCTGCGCGGGGGGCTGCGCGTTCGCATCGCGTTCGAATCGCGTTTGTATCGATACAAACGCGCTGCAAAAAACGCAATGTGTACACTCCCTAAGTATGCGACCGGTCGAAAAATATCACTAACAATCTTCGGATTATGTCGGGGGTTAGGTAATCAAATCATTCATTGTTATATAATAACCTATATAAATTGTGATACTCAGATAGTTGTAAATATTGTGATTATAATTCTAGGTATAAAATAAAAGAATTACTACTTAAACTTAGAAATTGTTTAATTTTTAAATCATACTTAAGCACCCACTTAAGTACTTACCTACTTGATTAAAAAATCTTAGGTAGGTATAGTCACAGTAACAGTCATTTAACTAAAGATTTTCCTTTGGTTACTATTCTTCTAATGACCAACGACTCCGTTGTGGTGACGTTTTAGCTATGGTTCGGTCTATGGTCCGAATGTTTGAAAAATCTATTCTAACTATTTCAACCAACACATAGATTGTAAAGGCCTAAGTTTTTGTTAGATGGGTATTATCTAGTCAAGGCCCCAATTCCTCTATTCTACAACGTCTACTATTCCGGTATCATTGCCGATGCGTTTCGTTCTCCAAAATGACAGATTGCAAATCCTTATTGGCAATTTGTTTGAAAACGAAAACGTCATCACAACAGATTAACCTAACCTCATTGGTCATTAGTAGATGTTTAGTTTTGCTTTGGTTTATAAGAAGTTTTTTATTAAAATCTTACTATATAGACTTTTATTAATGCCGATGCGTTTCGTTTCGTTCTCCAAAATGACAGATTGCAAAACCTTATTGGCAATTTGTTTGAAAACGTCATCACAATAGAATAGAGTACTTAACCTAACCTCATTGGTCATTATTAGATTATGTTAGGTAGGTATTAGTTTTGCTTTGGTTGATGTAAAGCTTTCTAGTAGAATCTTACAGGATAATAAGTTTGCACGAAATAAAATTAACTCCGATTAAGAAAGAGGTGGCTCGTTGCTCGTTAAAAATAAAAGAAATAAGTGAGATTTTTATATTACTTTAATCAAGAAGCGGTCAATTTGGTGTCGATTCTTCATCCCTGTGAAAATGGCGGCGCTGCGTTCGTCTCGAGGTAGAACACACCGGATTGTCTGCAAACAAATACATTGTTGTTTATACAGATAGGATTAATGATCGGTGACGTCATAGCTATGTAAATATACCTAGAACTTTCAATATGCTCCCTACAAATTTTGTTTTAAGGAAAATTAATTCAGATTAATCGTCATATCCAATTATTGTTCAAAATGTCAGTCACCAAAAACAAACACTGACTAGCATTCATTTCCGTTCCAACTCAATTTTATAAGAAAAATAGCCTCCAGAATTTTAAAGTTACCTACTTGACTTGAAAATAGTATTTTTTATTTATTTATTAATTACTTAAATTAACATAACATTATTCTTTTGTTCATCTCTTTTATACTACTAAGTATATCTATAGGTAAGGTAGCAGACAAGCATACGGCCCACCTGATGGTAAGCGGTTACCGTAGCCTATGGACGCTCGCTGCGGGCTGATTGTCTAACTTGTCTCAAACCTCAAATTGGTCTCAAACTGTCAAAACGATCGCGTAGGTATCTTTTGCCGCGTTCGGTCTCGTTGATATGAGAGTGACAGAGCTACTTGCGTGGTCTGCCACTGTTATATTTGAGAGTTTGAGGCCGATTTTGGTCGCTATCAATACAATACAATCAAGGGGCAGAAGAGTTACACTCGCGCTGCTGACCCTTTAGAAGAGGAATCAATGTGATGACACCACAATCTCACCCTGTCTTGGCCTGTATTCCTCCCATATTGAGCGATCCCCAAAGGTTGCAGTTTCCGGCAACGGCGGTCAGGTAAGACGTACAGCGCGTGCCGGTGAAACCTCCGGACGCGAGGGACTCCGCGAAGTAGTAGAAAGATCTGAAAAAGTGGAAAATTTGTTTAAAAGCGATAACAGCAGGATGATTAGCTAACTTGTCTCAAACCTCAAATTGGTCTCAAACTGTCAAAACGATCGCGTAGAAATCTTTTATTGCTTTCGGTCTCGTTACACAGTGACAGAGCTACTTGCACTACACTGAACTGTATTTGACATTTTGAGACCGATTTTCGTCGCTATCAAAGATGGGCAATCAGGGGGCAAATGTGTCTGATCTGTTTTGACATCGCATCGTTCTTTATGTCAAATTGTTAAAGATTTATGATGTTAAAAGTACCACCTCAGTAAGGGTTTTGAGCAAGTGGCCAATTTATGATGTTGCTTTTAATACCCGCACTTAGGTACCTAAAATATTTTGAGGTTGATAAAAAGTTTGTTAGTAGAATCGGCCTACTGTCAAATGATGAACCCACCTGCCATGATCGCACGCTGGTCCGTTGCAGCCCGGCATATCAGTCCCCTTGTTGGGGTAGAAGTCCGCGTCCCCGTGAGGGGTGAGAAGCCCCGTGACGCCGGCGCTGGTGTGAATCACCTCGGTGTAGATGCCGTCGGTTGATCGGAACCCGTGCTCGTTGGTTATCCAGCCCAGCATTGCAGGGTCCAGAGCTAGATGGACAATAAGCCATCTATTAGGCGCCGTCTCCACGAGCGTGAGAATCGCGGCAATATTATCGTCGTGCCACGTAATTTCTATACACTCGTGAACGTGTCTCCACACGGCGATGTTTTTGCGGCGATAGAAGCTATACAAATAATACGTGGCACGACGATAATATCATCATACACAATACACTTAGGTAGGTAGGTACACTTGTTCCAACGGATCTTGGCATTCGTGAAGTTAGCTGTTTCGATGCGCAGTGCAACTTTTTCATACAAAATTTTCTACTGCACAGCGAAAAGCCTAACTTCACGAATGCCTAGATACATTGTGACAACTGTAGGTACCTACTCATCTTACACTGAAAGAGGCCATAAAGCACGCAAACTACGAACTCAGAGCAATGTAGGTATGAAGAAGAGCTTGAAACAGTCCTGCTTTAGGCTTTTTTCAAAATTCCTATGGACTGTTTCAAGCTTGTTTTAACATTGCTTGGTTTCGTAATAAAACAATAATGTTTTAGTCCTGCTGCATGACAGCTGCAGTCCTGCCTGAGTCCTGCTTAATGACGTAATAGGTACGTCATTTACCTATGTAATTTATGACAACGAATGTCATTAAGTAGGTAGAACTAAAGCAGGACTGCAGCAGTCATGTAGCAGGACTAAAACAGTTACCTAGGTACTTCAGTTGTTTTGTTCGTTGGTTAATTACTTATCCACCAGATTAGATTTAAGCAGTATGTAGTCACTGACCAGTAATGTAAGGGACCTGTCCACCCAGGTTCCTGCCCACGATACCGCTCTGGTGCCCGCCCAGGCTGTGTCCCGCAATGTGGAAGGACCCTAGATTGCCTCCCGTCACGCCGACCAGCCAGTTTATGAAGCGAGCAACGCTCTGACCTGCGAAATGACCAGGTTAAATTGATAGGTACAGTTGTCACAATGGATCTAGGCATTCGTGAAGTTAGGCTTTTCGATGCGCAATAGAAAATTTTGTACGAAAAAGTTGCACTGCGCAACGAGACGGCTAACTTCACGAATGCCAAGATCCGTTAGAAGTGTGTAGGTATTTACCAGATGTCAGAGTGTTGCCGACTGCGACCCCGTAGTCGATGGTGCCGGATCCTGCATTCCAATCCACTACTATAACGTTCATGTTTTCGGCGTTGAGGAACCCTAGAGAAACCAATGTGAAATTAGCACTTTTTGTAAGTATAAAATAATCAGTTTTTGATAAAAAAAAAAATACTTAAAAGTAGGTAGTAAAAAATTACAACTAAAACTGACCAGTCGCCTCCGCACCGCGTCGCGTCGCCTCGGTATTCTTTTATCTATTCTATGGCGACAGCAATCACTACGCGACCGGTCGAAAAATATCAACGCACGTCTATTGCTCGCCTGTCGCAAAATGCAATTTGGCCATAGTGCATTTTGAGACTGTAAACGAATTTTAGTGATATTTTTCGACTGATCGCGTAGTGATTGCTGTCGCATTGCTTTTGCAAGTCTTTAGGGTGCCGATTACCGCATCGCAATCCAAAAGTGAAGGAACAAGACGCCGAAAAGGCGATGCGGTGCGGAGGCGACGCTTTTAGTAACCGTGAACTTAAACTTAACTTAAGAGCCTTATGTACCTATCTACGTACCAGGCACAATGACTGTGTTGACCTCAGACGTGGCGGAGTTAAGCCAGCCGTGAATGACGACGGCGGTGCGAAGTCGCGCGTCGTAGTTGCTGCTGGAGACGGTTCCAGTGTTCCCGGAGACCAGGACCTGACTCCAGCTGGGATTACTCCTGCAAAGATAAGCTTCTAAATATCGGAGTTGGAGCCAGTAAAAGGAATCCTGAAAGAACTATGACCGCTTTGCCACTGAAGCTGCGGTTGCTGCGGCGAAATTACAAACCATATTGCACTGGTAAACCTTTTTGCATGAAAATGCCAAGAAAACGGATTTTCCCAGATATGTGACCTAGCTAGAATGATCTTTTGCCCCCGTAAACTCCCGTACCTACTGCAAATTTCATCGAAATCGAGCCGTTTTCGAGAACGTGAGTACAAATAAACAATCAAACAAACTAAACTAACAAAATTGGTGTGCGCAGCCATCTCCAACCCGACTGTTAAGCCGAAATCAGACGCTTCATTTTTCGTTCATTTCTGCCTTTCATTCGGCATCTTTCACTAGGAATGAAGCGTCTGAACTTGAAATGATAGAAAAATGAAAAGTGAATTCACTAATGTACCTACTTAACAATCCAACACTGTCGGATCGGTTCATTTCGGAATGAAAGGAAAATGAACACGCACTCCGAATGAAAGAAAAATGAACCGTCTGAACGCGAAAATGAACGTTCACTCGGAGTCGGCCATCCAAGACGCACGACTTCATTCTATGACATAGACAAGACATAGACAAGAATATAAAATGAATGTTCATTTCTTTATCATTCAGTATTATACGTGTGATCATGGAATGAAAGGAAAATGAATCAATCACTCGAGTGACCTTTCATCCGAGTGAACCCGACTTTAGATATAGGTAGTTGGATCAGTGATCATCAGAGAAAGTTTGCAGTGAGCTAAATCTCCACTCCGGACTCATTACCTACCTTGTGAACAGGTGGTAGACGTTCTGCGAGTCAGGGTTGTATCTGGCCATCTTCTCTAAATCGCTGGTCTTCACCCACAAGTCCACGAGACGAGGGACACCATCTCCGTCGAGCGCGTACTGGTAACGCTGCTCCTCTAACTTGAAGATTATGGGGTCAGCTGGAAGAGCTGGAAGGATTTGATTGGTTTATTCACTTGTCTTTTTAACCGACTTCCAAAAAAAGCAGGAGGTTCTCAATTTACTTTCCCTAAGTGGAAAAAAAACTCATCTTGTACCTAATACACGATACAGGGTAAGGTTTTTCAGGGCCACTTTTATTCATTACATTACCTGCAGTCACTGCCAACAATACAGAGAAAAGCACACACCCCTTCATGATTGATAAATGTCTATCGTACCTAATTTTTGTACATATAAATACATTTCCATTATCAAAAAATACTTAGGTCCTACTTAATCAAAAATGTCATTTTTAGGGTTCCGGCTTACTAATCGAAAATGTAAGTTTTAGGGATCCCTGTTGCGGGACTGGGAACACTGCGTGTTTTGTAGCGCGTCTGTATCTATGCATACGCCATGCGAACGCGCAGCTCAAAAGGCTGAGGCCCCATTAGTGCGTTGCGTCGGCAAAATGTATGAGTAAAACGTCGCAGCGTCGACGCTGCGACGTTTTACACGGGGTCTATGGGGCCTCAGCCAAACGCGCTGCAGAAAACGTCGTGTGCCCAGTCTCTAAGACCCCAACCACAGATTGCAAACTTTTAATTGGCCGATAGTTTGCTGCTAGTAAAAATATGGCCGATATACTGAACATCCAAATTTTGCAGAAGTTCCAGACGTCCGATTTTTTGTAAGTCCGACTCTTCGATCCTATTGTCTGGTTTCTGCTATTTCAACCAAATGACTGACGTTTTGAACGAAACAAAAGGCGGAATGGTACACGTTGTAAATTAGTGGAATTGGTCTGATGAGAGAATGACTAGGTACCTACTGCGTTTTATGATAGGTACATATTTAGTTTTCGTTTCAGAACCCTCGTGCGCGAGTGTCAGACTCACACTTGGCTAGTTTTTTCTTTATTTGACAGGAAATGTTATTATCCTAAATTACTTAATTAATGATTAAAACAAAGATTAAAAAAATTGATTGATCTTAGATTAACTAAGCGTTTGTACCCAGGTGATTGTTATTTCGGCAAATCCGATTAGATATTTAAAAAAAATCTTATCCAGATAAATTAATATTGCATTATTGTCTAATCGTGATTGAAAATAGTTAGTAACCTATCTAACCTACACATTTAATTTTTTTAAATAATGCTGGACGTTTCACACAGCATCATGTAGCCCCAAGCTAAGCAGAGCTTGTGTTATGGGAACCACATGACTGATATACCTACTACTTTTACTTTTTTCTTTTTTTGTAAATACATACATATTATACATAGAAAACACCCAGACCAGAGACAATTATTTGCAGATAATACAAACTTGCGTCGCAGGCGGGCCTTTACCCACTGCTCCACGGAGGTCGTCGCCAAATAACAGCTTCAAACTTCGCAATTAAGTATGGGTATGGATTATACCTACCTACTTACCTACAACAATACTGCCGTCATACGTAAAAAAGCCTTTTCTTCCTTACTTACTTTATGGAAGTCACGGCCTATTTAGAATGTAGAAAAGGTCGTAATTTCCTTACTTACTTATATTACATAGGAAGATACTGCCTTTTTACGTATGACGGCAGGCAAGGGCGGATCCAGGGGGGGGGTCATGGGGGTCATGACCCCCCCCTGGGCCGGGTCCAGGACCTAGGTGGACCACTAATCGATCGAGCGAGCGAAGCGAGCGAAGATCTTAGTGGCAAGTTAGGCGATTTTGCTTTGTATGTTTGTATGTTTCATTTTTATGTTCTCGCATAACTATCGAACCGCTTATCCAATCTGTATGAAACTTGATAGGTCAATAGGTTGTGCTATGGAAATTTGCTGTGGAGCGTATGAGCGTAATCGATGAAGGGGTTGTAAAGATATGGGGTTCCCAAGGGGGTAAATTTTTTTCAAAGTTACCCAAATATATTGAGTGGGGTGTCCTAAGAAAGTACTCAACGTATACATTCCAAAATGGTTTTTAGTTTTCTTCTAGGTTCTATAGTTTTTGAAATACAGTCAAAAAGAAAAATTATGGAAACCAATTAACGGGGAGGGGAGGGGAGGTGAGGGGGAGGGGGAGGGAATTGATTTTCTCATACATTTCGTATTGAACTGTAAGAGGCATTAGACAAAATTTTCTGATTTACGTGATGTTTTGGGGCAGGATTTTTCAATGAAAACACTGTATTTTCAAAAATTTCATGGCACAGCATGAAATATCATTTCAATTTTGTACTATTAAATGAGCTACTTTTGTATTTTTATTATTTCTTTTTGATTAATCGACCTCAAACCGGCGACTGTTTTGTGAATTTTTGCTGTAAGAGGTTTAGAAATCACCATATTTACGAATCATTTTGACGTCCAAATGGTATAAAAAAATTACGATGTTTTGCTGTGATAGTCAACCAAACTATTAAATGGATCACTTTTTACTACCTTTATTTAGTTTTTGAGTAAAAAAATCTTTAACTTAGTCCAAATTTCGAGAAAACGGCCAAAGAATTGCTTTTGATTTTGGCTACTTAGAACTGACTTAGAACTCTTGTTCGTAAAATTAACAAAACAGAAATAAACTTGAGTTCAAAATCAATCCTTTTCTGAAAAAAAAAATGCAAAAAGATTAAAAAATTGGCAATGAAAAATCTTTTAAAACAACCTAAAACGCGTCGTATCTACTACCCTATCTACTCGACGCAAGCAGACCGCGCCGAGCGCTTCTAGGGGGTGGACGTATCGCTTTGCATCCCGGAGCTCGCACTGAGTCGACTCGCAAAGCACGTCGCCGGCTACGAAGAATATAGCGAAATAGGAGCGTTTGATACATTGGTTGCTAAGTTATTAATTACCTACCTATTTTTAAATATTTTCTGCGGGGCTAAAAAGGCCGTTAAAGCAGAATAATGATCTGAATTGTTGTGTAACTAATAATGTAATAATAGGGTGACAGCGAGCTGATCTGATGATGGAGTCAGGACCTGTTCCATGGAATTTTATGATGATATGGGTATCAAATGAAAGGGCTTGATGAGCGCAACACAATGCTGATCTGATGATGGAGTCAGGACCTGTTCCCTGGAACTTTTTAATGATATGGGTATCAAATGACAGAGCTTGATGAGCGCAACACAATGCTGATCTGATGATGGAGTCAGGACCTGTTCCCTGGAACTTTTTAATGATATGGGTATCAAATGAAAGAGCTTGATGAGCGCAACACAATGCTGATCTGATGATGGAGTCAGGACCTGTTCCATGGAACTTTTTAATGATATGGGTATCAAATGAAAGGGTTTGATGAGCGAAACACAATGCTGATCTGATGATGGAGTCAGGACCTACTCCATGGAACTTTTTAATAATATGGGTATCAAATGAAAGGGCTTGATGAGCGCAACACAATGCTGATCTGATGATGGAGTCAGGACCTGTTCCATGGAACTTTTTAATGATATGGGTATCAAATTAAAGGGCTTGACGAGCGCAACACAATGCTGATCTGATGATGGAGTCAGGACCTGTTCCCTAGAACTTTTTAATGATATGGGTATCAAATGAAAGGGCTTGATGGCCGAAACACAATGCTGATCTGATGATGGAGTCAGGACCTGTTCCATCGAACTTTATAATGATATGGGTATCAAATGAAAGAGCTTGATGAACGCAACACAATGCTGATCTGATGATGGAGTCAGGACCTGTTCCATGGAACTTTTTAATGATATGGGTATCAAATGAAAGGGTTTGATGAGCGAAACACAATTCTGATCTGATGATGGAGTCAGGACCTGCTCCATGGAACTTTTTAATAATATGGGTATCAAATGAAAGGGCTTGATGAGCGCAACACAATGCTGATCTGATGATGGAGTCAGGACCTGTTCCATGGAACTTTTTAATGATATGGGTATCGAATGAAAGGGTTTGATGAGCGAAACACAATTCTGATCTGATGATGGAGTCAGGACCTGCTCCATGGAACTTTTTAATAAAATGGGTATCAAATGAAAGGGCTTGATGAGCGCAACACAATGCTGATCTGATGATGGAGTCAGGACCTGTTCCATTGAACTTTTTAATGATATGGGTATCAAATTAAAGGGCTTGATGAGCGCAACACAATGCTGATCTGATGATGGAGTCAGGACCTGTTCCATGGAACTTTTTAATGATATGGGTATCAAATGAAAGGGTTTGATGAGCGAAACACAATGCTGATCTGATGATGGAGTCAGGACCTGCTCCATGGAACATTTTAATAATATGGGTATCAAATGAAAGGGTTTGATGAGCGCAACACAATGCTGATCTGATGATGGAGTCAGGACCTGTTCCATGGAACTCTTTAATGATATGGGTATCAAATTAAAGGGCTTGATGAACAAAACACAATGCTGATCTGATGATGGAGTCAGGACCTGTTCCCTGGAACTTTACAATGATATGGGTATCAAATGAAAGGGCTTGATGAGCGAAACAAAGCTGGGTCGGGGTTTACTTTGACTTTGATTCTTGATTTTGACTTTCACTTTGATTCTTGATTCTTGATTTTCAATTTTAGTTTCTCTATTCTCGGATCTCGGATTCTTGATTTTCGATTTTCGAGTCTCAATTCTTGATTATCGGATCTTGGATATCGGGTTCTTGATTCTTGATTTTGATTCTTGATTTTCAATTTTCGATTATCGATTCTCGGATCTTGTATCTCGGATTCTTAATTCTTGATTTTCAATTTTTTAATTTTTGATTTGTGATTCTTGATTCTTGATTCTTGTTTCTCATTTCTCGATTCTCGGATCTCGGATTTTTATTTTGATTTTTATTTCTTGATTTTGATTTTAAAATTAAAATCAAGATTAAAAATGAAAAATCAAACATCAAAAATCGAAGTCAAAAGTAAATCCTAACCCAGCTTTGTGTTTCGCGCATAAAACCCTTTCATTTGATACCCATATCATTATAAAGTTCCATGGAACAGGTCCTGATTCCATCATCAGATCAGCATTGTGTTTTGCTCATTAAACCCTTTCATTTGATACCCATATCATTATAAAGTTCGATGGAACAGGTCCTGACTCCATCATCAGATCAGCATTGTGTTTCGGTCATCAAGCCCTTTAATTTGATACCCATATCATTAAAAAGTTCCATGGAACAGGTCCTGACTCCATCATCAGATCAGCATTGTGTTGCGCTCATCAAGCCCTTTCATTTGATACCCATATTATTAAAAAGTTCCATGGAGCAGGTCCTGACTCCATCATCAGATCAGCATTGTGTTTCGCTCATCAAACCCTTTCATTTGATACCCATATCATTAAAAAGTTCCATGGAACAGGTCCTGACTCCATCATCAGATCAGCATTGTGTTGCGCTCATCAAGCTCTTTCATTTGATACCCATATCATTAAAAAGTTCCAGGGAACAGGTCCCGACTCCATCATCAGATCAGCATTGTGTTGCGCTCATCAAGCTCTGTCATTTGATACCCATATCATTAAAAAGTTCCAGGGAACAGGTCCTGACTCCATCATCAGATCAGCATTGTGTTGCGCTCATCAAGCCCTTTCATTTGATACCCATATCATTATAAAGTTCGATGGAGCAGGTCCTGACTCCATCATCAGATCAGAATTATGTTTCGCTCATCAAACCCTTTCATTTGATACCCATATCATTAAAAAGTTCCATGGAACAGGTCCTGACTCCATCATCAGATCAGCATTGTGTTGCGCTCATCAAGCTCTTTCATTTGATACCCATATCATTATAAAGTTCGATGGAGCAGGTCCTGACTCCATCATCAGATCAGAATTGTGTTTCGCTCATCAAACCCTTTCATTTGATACCCATATCATTAAAAAGTTCCATGGAACAGGTCCTGACTCCATCATCAGATCAGCATTGTGTTGCGCTCATCAAGCCCTTTCATTTGATACCCATATTATTAAAAAGTTCCATGGAACAGGTCCTGACTCCATCATCAGATCAGCATTGTGTTTCGCTCATCAAACCCTTTCATTTGATACCCATATCATTAAAAAGTTCCATGGAACAGGTCCTGACTCCATCATCAGATCAGCATTGTGTTGCGCTCATCAAGCTCTTTCATTTGATACCCATATCATTATAAAGTTCGATGGAGCAGGTCCTGACTCCATCATCAGATCAGAATTGTGTTTCGCTCATCAAACCCTTTCATTTGATACCCATATCATTAAAAAGTTCCATGGAACAGGTCCTGACTCCATCATCAGATCAGCATTGTGTTGCGCTCATCAAGCCCTTTCATTTGATACCCATATTATTAAAAAGTTCCATGGAGCAGGTCCTGACTCCATCATCAGATCAGAATTGTGTTTCGCTCATCAAACCCTTTCATTTGATACCCATATCATTAAAAAGTTCCATGGAACAGGTCCTGACTCCATCATCAGATCAGCATTGTGTTGCGCTCATCAAGCCCTTTCATTTGATACCCATATCATTAAAAAGTTCCATGGAGCAGGTCCTGGCTCCATCATCAGATCAGCATTGTGTTGCGCTCATCAAGCCCTGTCATTTGATACCCATATCATTAAAAAGTTCCATGGAACAGGTCCTGACTCCATCATCAGATGAGCTAGCTGTCACCATATTATTTCATTGTAGTCGGAACTTGACTGACATGCTGAGATCCAAGTTTCAACTCAATCGGACTATTTACTGAAGAGTTCTGTTGAAAAGCTCCTGACTCCATCAGATCAGCACAATATGGTTTATGGGACAAAAAAACAAACATTTATTTTTTTGTAATTATTTGTATTCAAAGTGTAACTAACCCGACTTTGTTTTGTGTTATACCTATAGGTACCTACCTAAGTACCTACCCAAAAAGTATTTTTACTATCTCAAATAAATCAATCACATGAAAATTACCAAAACCGTTTAGTCTAAGAAACGGAGCGCTGTTCATTGGGTGTTAGAATTTAGCAACTTTTGTCCCTCCGAGCGCTGATTTTGTCGAGTGCGAAATTGTATAATGGCTCTTAATAATTTCTCGAACTAAGAGGCCTTCCCTGAGGCGCGGTACGAAGTTCGCGGGGTCAACTATTGAATATAAACACGACACGACTTAATGTATTGCATGCATGCCTATAATCTTTACTATACTGAGGTAGCGCATTAGATATCATTCTGTGGTAAACACTAGAAGGAGCACTTAACGTAGGTATAGGGGTAGTCAGAAACAAGTCCAAATCTAGGCTATCAATACAACGGTGCGCGAGATCTCAGTTCGGGGCGAACTACTAGTTAAAATTATTCTATGGAACATGTACTTCAGGATTTTGCGGGTTATTCCCGCTCGTCCCCACGCTTCGTCCCCATCGGGGACCAACGGGAAGAATTTTTCCCGCTCGTCCCCACTTATAATTTCGATGGGGACGAACGGGAACTCGACTTCCCGTTGGTCCCCACTGAAATAATGTTTATTTTTTACTTAAATCAAAGCAAGTACATTATACATAGGTATATAGTTTAATTCATTTGAAGCAATCGAGAATCGCTCTGCTTCTCCTTTAAATTTAAATAGTCTCGCATTTTGTTAGTTTTTTAATATGTAATTTCAGTGGCGTTGTATATAATGAAGACTAGATTTACAGTACGAGTGATTGCAAATAAAACGGATAATTAGATAACATTCTACGTGACTGAAGACAGCCGTTGAGTTTCGAAGAGAATTAACAATGTTCCTTAAAATTAGCTAACTTGACCATTAGACTAATGATTTGACATTTTGTATTTTTTTCTTACAACTTGACACTGGCAGAATATTGTAAGACTGGCCTCTTAGCTCAGTTGGTAGTAGCTCTGCCTTCTGTTTTATAGGTCGTGGGTTCGAATCCCACCCAGGACAAACATTTGTGTGATGAACATAGATGTTTGTTCTGTGTCTGGGTGTTATAAAGTATTATATGTACGTATTAAAAAAGTATTCTATCAGTTATCTGGTTCCCATAGTACAAGCTTTGCTTAGTTTGGGGCTCTAGCCCCAAAGCTTGTAGGTACTATATGGCGCTATGTGAAATGTCCAGCAGTATTTATATTTATTATTGTTATATGAAAAAAATAATCGTTGCTCTAATAATTTGATTCAAAAATATAATTAATAATAAAAAATAACAAGCAAAGCTTGGGAACAAAATAACTAAATACATAGGTATTTTGTAAATAGGTACATACTTTTATTATTTTACAACCAGTCATAGAACGAACATCTATGTTCATCACACATGTTTGTCCTGGGTGGAAATCGAACCCACGACGTACAGTGCAGAAGGCAGAGCTACTAACAGAGCTGAGAGGACTGTCAACTTCTATGTTGTATAGAAATTCTAATTATAAGTATTAAAATTTGTTAGGTACTCTAAATAAATACATCTAGGCTTCATTATATACAACGCCACCCAAATTACATAATTAAAAAACCAACAAAACGCGAGAAAATTTAAATCTAAAGGAAAAGCAGAGCTATACTCTATTGTTTCAAATCAATTAAACTATGTATGTATTAATTAACTTGCTTTGATTTAAGTAAAAACAAAAACATTATTTCAGTGGGGACCAACGGGAAGTCGAATTCCCGTTCGTCCCCATCGAAATTATAAGTGGGGACGAGCGGGAATTTTTTTTCCCGTTGGTCCCCGATGGGGACGACGCGTGGGGACGAGCGGGAATAACCCAAAACCACTACCAAACGCGGTGCTAGGAATCTAGGATTGTAAAAGTTGGTATTGGAACTTTATAACGCGTATTGTGATTGCAAAATAATGGACACGTGTTTCAGGATTTTTTAAAAAATTCGTTTCGCTTCATAAGTATTTTGCGAACAAAGTGAGTTATGTCTAACCAAAGTATAAGAACCGACAAGCAGCCAGCCTTTTCATTGAGCACCGTTAGCAAAATCAAGTGTCACATGTTGAGTTTGTCTACAAAAATCGCCAGAGAATTGGAAGCGACAAGCAGCCAGTCTTTTCTTGAAGACCCGTAATAGCAAAATCAAGCAAAAAAAAAAAATCGGCTCGCTTCGCTCGCTTTTTAGCTTCATGAGTATTAAATGCGCAAAGTGAGCTATGTCTGACTTTTTGTTGGACACCGTAATAGCAAAATCAAGTGTCACAACATGTTGTATTAGTCTAAAAAAAAACCTGTCCGCTTCACTCGCTTTTTAGCTTCATGAGTATTTAATGCGCAAAGTGAGTTATGTCTGACCAGAGAATTGGAACCGACAAGCAGCCAGCCTTTTCGTTGAGCACCGTAATACCAAAATCAAGTGTCAATGTTGTATTTGTCTAAAAAAAATCGGCTCGCTTCGCTCGCTGTTTAGCTTCATGAGTATTTAATGCGCAAAGTGAGTTATGTCTGACCAGAGAATTGGAACCGACAAGCAGCCAGCCTTTTCGTTGAGCACCGTAATAGCAAAATCAAGTGTCAATGTTGTATTTGTCTAAAAAAAATCGGCTCGCGTCGCTCACTTTTTAATTTCATGAGTATTAAATGCGCAAAGTGAGCTATGTCTGACCTTTTCGTTGAGCACCGTAATAGCAAAATCAAGTGTCAATGTTGTATTTGTCTAAAAAAAATTAGCTCGCTTCGCTCGCTTTTTAGCTTTATGAGTATTTAATGCGTAAAGTGAGTTATGTCTGACCAGAAAATTGGAACCGACAAGCAGCCAGCCTTTTCGTTGAGCACCGTAATAGCAAAATCAAGTGTCAATGTTGTATTTGTCTAAAAAAATCGGCTCGCTTCGCTCGCTTTTTAGCTTCATGAGTATTTAATGCGTAAAGTGAGTTATGTCTGATCAGAAAATTGGAACCGACAAGCAGCCAGCCTTTTCGTTGAGCACCGTAATAGCAAAATCAAGTGTCAATGTTGTATTTGTCTAAAAAAATCGGCTCGCTTCGCTCGCTTTTTAGCTTCATGAGTATTTAATGCGTAAAGTGAGTTATGTCTGATCAGAAAATTGGAACCGACAAGCAGCCAGCCTTTTCGTTGAGCACCGTAATAGCAAAATCAAGTGTCAATGTTGTATTTGTCTAAAAAAATCGGCTCGCTTCGCTCGCTTTTTAGCTTCATGAGTATTTAATGCGTAAAGTGAGTTATGTCTGATCAGAAAATTGGAACCGACAAGCAGCCAGCCTTTTCGTTGAGCACCGTAATAGCAAAATCAAGTGTCAATGTTGTATTTGTCTAAAAAAATCGGCTCGCTTCGCTCGCTGTTTAGCTTCATGAGTATTTAATGCGTAAAGTGAGTTATGTCTGATCAGAAAATTGGAACCGACAAGCAGCCAGCCTTTTCGTTGAGCACCGTAATAGCAAAATCAAGTGTCAATGTTGTATTTGTCTAAAAAAAATCGGCTCGCGTCGCTCACTTTTTAATTTCATGAGTATTAAATGCGCAAAGTGAGCTATGTCTGACCTTTTCGTTGAGCACCGTAATAGCAAAATCAAGTGTCAATGTTGTATTTGTCTAAAAAAAATCGGCTCGCTTCGCTCGCTTTTTAATTTCATGAGTATTAAATGCGCAAAGTGAGCTATGTCTGACCTTTTCGTTGAGCACCGTAATAGCAAAATCAAGTGTCAATGTTGTATTTGTCTAAAAAAAATTAGCTCGCTTCGCTCGCTTTTTAGCTTTATGAGTATTTAATGCGTAAAGTGAGTTATGTCTGACCAGAAAATTGGAACCGACAAGCAGCCAGCCTTTTCGTTGAGCACCGTAATAGCAAAATCAAGTGTCAATGTTGTATTTGTCTAAAAAAATCGGCTCGCTTCGCTCGCTTTTTAGCTTCATGAGTATTTAATGCGTAAAGTGAGTTATGTCTGATCAGAAAATTGGAACCGACAAGCAGCCAGCCTTTTCGTTGAGCACCGTAATAGCAAAATCAAGTGTCAATGTTGTATTGGTCTAAAAAAATCGGCTCGCTTCGCTCGCTTTTTAGCTTCATGAGTATTTAATGCGCAAAGTAAGTTATGTCTGACCAGAGAATTGGAACTGACATGCAGTCAGCCTTTTCTTTGAGCACCGTTAGCAACATCAAGTGTCACACAGTGTTACATGCATTTGTTTAAAAAAAAACGGCTCGCTTCTCTAAAATAGTTACTTACTGCATTACGTAGGTACTTACCTAAGAAAGTAATCTAACACGTACGAAGTCGCGGGTAACGGCTAGTTAAACTATAACTTCTTGTGACTTGACCACGACTATGTGACCCCCCCCTGGCACCAAAGCTGGATCCGCCCTTGCGGCAGAGTAGCAATGACGAGAAAATGTTATTTCTACATAAAAACGATCTGGGCCCCAATTTTACTAATTTACAACGTCAACCATTCCGGTATCATTACCGCTGCATTTTGTTTCGTTCTTCAAAATCTAATGTTATAGTTGACATTTTGTTTTGGTAGATAAAAAGTTTCCATTAAAATTTAAAATCAATCTACGCAGATGGCAATTGGCAAAAAATAATTAATTAATTTTCAAATTATCAAAGAAAGCCTAGGTATTAGCTTTCTGTCTACGAATAGGTATATTATGTAGGTAATCTTCTGCTGTTTGTTATCCTATAAATAAATAAAATGTGGCCATGTACCTACCACATGAATTCGGACATACCTCTGACTCAAAAAAAAATCAAAATCAAAATCAAATATCATTTATTCAGTAGGACCGTTATGACCACTTTGAAACGTCTTAAGAGTTAGGTGATTCTACTCCTGTTCTTTCGCGACCAACACCGTGAAGAATCAGGGCAACAAACACGGTATGGGGCCTAGCTTTCTTTTCGGTGATCCATCCGCTTAAAATCTAAATAGTCAAGCTCCAGTGTGGAGCCAGTCGAATAATGTGAGTCTCGTCAAAGTCGTAAAAAGAAAAAAAAGAGGATAACTCAACACTACCCCCTTTGACACCTTCAAAGGATCATAAATGCCTAAAGATCTGAGATAGTTTCTACCGTGCCCAGAGGATAAAGTGATCGAGGTTTCGTTTAATGAAATACCCAAAAACATTCGTAAAAATACTTTTTTATTAAACATTGTTCTTTGGTACATTCTTTGGTCTATATGTGTATGTAATCAGTGTATGTATGTATGTATGGTCTTAATGTATGCAGTCCCGCCGTGTCCGTGCAGTCCCTATAATTAAGGGCGCCTTCAATTTATGCGTTTCTTGATGGCCTGCTGTTTTGTGTCTGTTACTTTCTGTACTTGGGTCAATCTTCAGAATCAGCGTGTTTGGTTGATTGCTATGGTGCTTTTTAAATATCGTTATTATTGCCTTCTGTATTTTTATTTCGAGAAGGAGATGTCTAAATAAGCATAATTTCATATTGGCCCCTGAAGGGGCAGAAAAGCAATAATATCGAATAAGAATAAGAATAAGAATATTTATTTGCCAGAATATAGGTAGGTATACAAATTCTGATGTTTAATAAATGTTGTTGTGCCATTATATTCTACCATCTAGATGGTGTGCAAAATTTAATTACTACTTAAATTTAAACTTTAAAACATTGAAATCGATAATTAAATAATAAAAAATAAAATTGATATTTAAGGGGCGCCATAGCGATCAACCAGGTGCGCTGATTCTGAAGATTGACCCACTTACCGTATTTTAATTTTTATACCTGTGTGTGTTGAATAAACGTTTTTCTATTCTTTTCTAGGTATTCTATTCTATATATTATATGGTAATCAGCCTTGAGAGAAAGGTGGTGCTGCATTAGTTTCCAGGTGGTAGATTCCCGTTCGTCTGTGAAGAAGAAAAACGAAAAAACGTTGACGTTGAAAATGTTCTTGATAAGGCGACGCCGACGGTTCGACAGACCGAGACAAGCAGGCTGATTGTCTAACTTGTCTCAAACTTCAAATTGGTCTCAAACTGTCAAAACGATCGCTTAGGTAGCTTTTGTCGCGTTCTGTCTCGTTGAGATGAGAGTGACAGAGCTGCTTACGTGGTCACTGAACTGTCATATTTGAGAGTTTGAGACCGATTTTGGTCGCTATCAAAGATAGACAAACAGGGTTCAGAAACAGGCTTTGTAGGGGCGCGCGAAAGAAACAGGAAACAGATTCGTTCTCGGTCTACGACGCGAGCCGCCAGCTAAATGAGCGTTCAGAATTTGAATTGGTGACTGCTAGTGGCATCAACTGAGCGCTTCTGTGCTTCGAAGGACAAGTTACACTGTTGGTACGGCTTTAAGTCGTCAAGCCATGACGAAAAACTCCGTCACCAGAGTTAAGCACTAGCTCATACGAACGATAGTAGACTTACCCCGTTTTAGGGGTTATTCCACCCATATTGAGTGTTTCTTCCCCGCTACAGTTGCGGGCCACCGCTGCTTGGTAGGAGGAGCAGCTGCGGCCATAGAAGCCGCCGGATGAGACCGACTCGCCGAAGTAGTAGTAAGCCCTGGATATCAAGAGATGCTTGTATTTATTAACTAGCGACCCGCCCCGGCTTTGCACAGGGTACCATTGGAACAATGGACTCCATCATGCATGTCGCGTTTAGCACCGATGTGATAGCAAGATCATAACAAGATTTTAAAGACGTCGGTTCACACTTTATGCGGCTCTTTGGTTAAAGCACTCAGCCAAAGCGGGTTTGAATCCCGTCGGAATCGAACATTTTAATAAGAATTCATTTCGGATGTAACATTTCCCAGATTCACTATGGCAACCATCTTCAAAGAGCGAAGATTACAGTAGAGTGAATGTGTGGAGGATTTTCACTCAGTTCTTTGCTACATCCAGGCAGGTATCGTCCACGTTGGGGTAAAAGTACTCATACCCCAAAGGGGTCAGATAGTTTGCGATATCATTTGAATTTACTTGCTACCAGAAGCTTGTCTTCGAAATCTTCAAATAATTCAAAAATGTTGGTACCTACCTGTTATGATCAATCACAGTTTTGGTTGCTACATCCAGACATGGTGTCGTCCCTGTTGGGGTAAAAGTACTCATACCCTTAAATGGTCAGTATTAGCCCTCGATATAATTTGAATTTACTTGCTACCAGAAGCTTGTCTTCGAAATCTTCGAATAATTCAAAAATGTTGGTACCTGTGGTGATCAATCACAGTTTCGGTTGCTACATCCAGGCATAGTGTCGTCCCCGTTGGGGTAAAAGTACTCATACCCCAAAGGGGTCAGATAACCTGCGATATCATTTGAATTTACTTGCTACCAGAAGCTTGTCTTCAAAATATTCAATAATGTACAGTACGGCCAACGGATCTCGGCGTGCGTGAAGTTAGCCGTTTCGATGCGCAGTGCAACTTTTTCATACAAAATTTTCTACTGTGCAGTGTAAAGCCTGACTTCACGAACGCCTAGATCCGTCGGCCCAACTGTACCTACCTGTTGTGATCACAGTTCTGGCTGGAACAGCCGGGCATAGTGACGCCCCCGTTGGGGTAGAAGTCCACATCCCCCACAGGGGTAAGGTAGCCCGCCATGCCGGAGTTAGTGTGGATCACTTCCGTGTAGATGCCGTCCGTGGAGCGGAAGCGGTTGGAGTTTGTGATCCAGCCGGGCCAAGCTGGGTCCAGGGCTAAAGAATAAAGATAAGTATGCTTCTTCTTCTTCTTCTTTCATATGAGCAAGTGATATGGTAGATAAGTAAGTGATGGTGCTAAAGATCAAAAAAGCATGACATTGAAAGCTGCATTTCTAAAACTATTAGGTATCTTGTTTTTTATCTTTGCTAGTAGTTTTAGTCAGAAACGAAATGGCTTTTGATTAATTCTACCTACAAACACACTAATTGTACTAAATTGTAGAGATGTTTTAGTGATAGTTATATTAGTCAGTGCAGGTACAACCGAATCATCGCCAATATTATTATATTGACCCTGACCTTGACCCTGACCCTGACTTTAACCTTGACCTTGACTCTGACCCTGACCCCGCCCTCAAAAGTTACTTACCCGTGATAAGTGCGACCTGCCCGGCCAGGTTCCGTCCGACGACGCCCGCCTGTTGTCCGCCGAGGCTGTGCCCCGCGATGTGGTAGGAGGAGAGACTGGCGCCCGTCACTGAGTTCAGCCAGGTTATGAAGCGAGCGACGCTTTCCCCTGGGAAGAAGGAAATCGCGTATTCATACTCCAATAAAGTATTTACAAATGGTAGACCGGTATATTTTGCGAGGATATTGTATCTACCTGAGGTGACAGTGTTTACGACGGCTGCACCGTAGTCAATGGTCCCGGCGCCCGCGTTCCAATCCACCACGATCACGTTCATGTCTTCAGCGGACAGGAATGCTTAGGATATAAAAATAAAAACATTAAGAAATTAATAATTCCATAATTCGATAATTTTTTTTATTCGCGATTTGTTGATCATTCTGTCTTTCGATCTTTCGAACTTTCGACCTTTCGATTTTTCGATCTTTCGACCTTTCAACATTTCGATATTTCGATCTTTTGATCTTTAGGGAGTGTACACATTGCGTTTTTTGCAGCGCGTTTGTATCGATACAAACGCGATTCGAACGCGATGCGAACGCGCAGCCCCTCCCGGTTCGCTTTTGTATGGAAAAATACGCGTTGCGAACGCGCGTTTGTATCGATACAAACGCGCAGCTCAAAAACGCGCTGCAGAAAACGCAATGTGTACACTCCCTTACATTTTACCAATATGTTGATCAGCATTCTATCTTTCGATCTTTCGAACTTACGATCTTCTTTTGATCTTACGATCTTTCGATTTTTTGACATTTCGATCTTTCGATCATTTTGTCTACTAACCTGGCACTAAATTGGTGTTGATAGGTGAAGTAGCATGATTATTCCAGCCGTGTAAGATGACTGCAGTTCGCTTGCGACTATCGAAGTTACTGTCCGACACTGTGGAGGGAATGCCGAACACCAGCACCTGGCTCTGAGAGGGGTTGCTCCTGAGAAACATCGAATTAAGTAGGTAGGTAATAGTTATAGGGGATGTGTTTTGTCTCATGTTTGCAAACAGCTAACCCATGCGCGAACATGAGACAAAACACATCCACTTTCTTCCAGCGTTCTTTTTACAAGACGCGACCTCTAGGTTTAGCCCAGATTCTCAACAATGACACACTACAGTGTCCTGACATGGTTGCCCCCTATCATCTAGTAAATTTTGGCCCTGAACTGAGATCTCGCGATATTTCGACTTGCTAGCTCACTCTGAAAAGAATATCCCCTCCCCCCAATTTACCGAAGTGGAACTTCGTTAGCCAATTATGTTAGGTTATGAATGCCTGGGTTTGTAGTGTGTTTTTGTGTCTGTCTGTGGCATCATAGCTCATGAACGGATGAATCGATTAAGTATGAAAAAATGTTTTTGTTTGAAAGGTGTCTTCGTCGAGAGTGTTCGATATGTTTCAAGAAAATCTGTTCAGCCGTTTGAAGATCATCAGCTCTTTTCTAGTTGAAGACATATGGTCGAGGGTTTTTTTAATTACATTTTTAATTTAATTCTTATCTTAGACAAAGTAATACTGCGTACCACCAACTCTTTTAGAGCAATGTCAAAACAAGGTGAAAACAGTCCTGCGTTAGGCTTGTTTCAACATTCCTGAAGCAAGATTGTTTCCTCCTTAGAGCTGCACGCCTACAGAGTTCATAATAAGTCCCCTGACCTGGTGAAGAGATGGTAAGCATTCTGAGCGTCAGGGTTGTACCGCGCGCTCTCCTGAAGGTCGCTGAGCGTCAGCCAGAGGTCCGTCAGCCGCGGAGTCCCGCTGTCGTCTGTCACGTACTGGAACCGAACGTCATCTAACTTCCTGATGACCGGGTCCACGGGTACAGCTGGAAAAGTAATCATCGACTAATCCAATGAGAAGTAGTTAAGATGTTGCCCAACTCTAGTGAAGTGGTGATGGAGAGTAGAGAAAGATCTGCGGGATGATTGTCTAATTTGTCTCAAAGCTCAAATTGTTCTCAAACTGTCTAACCGATCGTGTAGGTATCTGTGGTCGCGTTCGGCCTCGTTGAGAGTGACGGAGCTTCTACGTGGTCACTGAACTGTCATATTTGACAGTTTGAGACCAATTTTGGTCGCTTTCAAAAATAGACAATCGGGGGGCTGGCTGGGTCAAGAAAAAAAAAAATTGAAGAATTTTATTTAAGTAAATCTACTCGTGGCATAAAAAACTGTCATTTTTTTCAAAGTCATCTCTACTGAATAAGAATTTGAACACTACTAACGACACCTAGCGCTGAGTAGCAACAGTTTTGATTTGTCTTCAGAAAAAATCAATAGATGGCGTAAAAAATTAACGCCATCTAGTGTCAAGTAGGAGACATACATTAGTACAGAGTTAATCCACAAGAGGACTCTTATTTGAAAGAAAACATTATCAGCATTAATACATCATCATCATCAATACGGCGTCATGTCTCTTGATAATATTGAAAAACTTTTGCACGAATTACGTGTCAAAATTCATAGTGATATGAATATCACCTTGTTTGAGCAAGAAGAGCGAATAACAAATAAAATAAACGAAAACATCAACACCAAATTCGATCACGTTCAAAACGAGATACAAAAAATTCAACAAATAAACGAGGACCATGAAAAAAGGCTCACTTTACTGGAAAAACAAGCACGTGCAAGAAACCTTATTTTCTTTGGAGTAAATGAAGGCGAGAGGTCTTATGAACAGCTAGAGATAAAAGTATTAGATATCATAAACGAAATGGGCATTGAATGCCAAAAGAGCGAATTAGAAATGGTCAGAAGAATGGGTCAATGGAAAGAAAACAAGACGAGACCTATCAATTTCACACTCTCAACATATTGGAAAGAAAATCTTGATACTAAAAAACAAAAAAAATCTCGAACATACAAAAATGTATATAAAAGAAGACTTCCCACCTCAAATACTTGAAGCGCGTGTCAGTATAAGCTTGAAATAGTTCACACAGAAATTCATAGATGGCATTTTCAACGGATTTATTTTACTTAGTTTACGAATGGAAACACAATATGTCTTTATTAAGTTAGTTTACAGCTATGATCACAGGTGGCGTCTTCAAAACCAAGGTGATTTCTGAACGCAGTGACATAGGTCAATAAAGTTGTGTATTAATTATGTACATGTTTATAAAAATAACAAACAGTTTTCTAGATGTTATTCCAAATTAATTTAAAAATAATAATACTATTAACAAAACATTTTGTGATCAAGATTTAGATTCCTGAACAAACTGTTTAACAATTACCTAATGTAAATTGCTTTTATATACTGTTTTGGGACTTGAATATTAAAACTATGAATCCAATGTATCTTAAAATAGTTTTTAACATATTTGTATCACACTAGGTTCATTATACAATATAAATGTATAGAAATATTCCTAACTATTCTGTGATTGGTCAAAGTAGTGATGGCAGAAGGGGTGGTTTTATTACCTTTAGAATTGTATAAAAAGGCAGGACAAGGCTCATTTGGATACTTTTTGTGATATCCAGTGCAGCGAAAGTTAAGTACTTGTTTCATTACTTTATTGTACCTACTTGTATTTATTCTGTGTATGTTCTTGTGATCATTTTGTGTACCTATTTATTGTGTCTGCTAGATAAATCTGCTAGTCACCCGACTATTTATTTTGTATTGTTTCTTGGCTTGGCTGCTAAACAGTTTCATAACTTTATTGCAATTCGTAATTTATAATTCCTGTGAGTAATTCAAATCGCTCACTACCCTCTTTGATTTGTTGTGCCCTTGCTGGATTGCTAAACTGTTTTATGAATCCTTTTGAAAGTTCCATGATTGTAACAATATTTGCTGCAGGTATTCCTTAACCGTTTCATGTTTTAACTACCTTCTAATAGTTCCATTTTCTTATGCGAAACCAGTCTATTTTTAGAACTTACTTATGATTTTCTTAATACAAGCCATGCCTATCTAAATCTATTGATTAGCTTTGTGTTTCTAGAATATAACGCCCATGAAAGTCTTTATGTTTTATGTTATTAATAAATGTGTATTATTATCTACCTACTTATAGTTGAATTTGAATTCTCAATCCTTACTTTCCAACTTAATAGGGTACTTAGTTAAATAACTTACTAGGTAGGTGTAGGTCAAGTGTTTGTCTGCCTGGATGGGAAGTGCGGGTTCGATTCTCGACACCTATCCCTTCAGTCCTTTTTGCAGCCTAATAGGTGCCTGATCATAAAGCAATTCATTAGGTGTAGGACAAGAGTTAATCTGCTTGGATGGGAGGTGCGGGTTCGATTCTCGACACTTTTCCTTTTAGTCCTTACTCTGCAGCCTAATAGGTACCTGATCAGTATGCAATTCATTATATATGTGTAGGACAAGTGTTAATCTGCTTAGACTGGTGGTGCGGGTTCGATTCTCGACACTACTACCATCTCATACTCTGTAAATATAGCTATATGAATAGGTAGAGTTAGGTCTTTTCTCACATCAGAAGTGGGATAGAATGCCACTATTTACATGATTCTAAAATTATTATTTATTTCAGAATGGACACTGCAACTATCACTGGACACTGCAACTATCACTGGTATCCTTAAGGCGACCCACAATGCTTCAACTACGGTGCCGCAAGCGGAAGTACAAGTATGACCCTGAGGAAAATGACTACGGAGCTGGAGCTACCAGCTGCTACCTACTATCATCGAGACTCTCTCCAAGGAGTTGCAATGGAGCAGCATCAAAATGGCAGCGAAAGCTGGTAAGGCCGTTCGAGGCTCTGCTTTAATAATGGTTTAAGACTTGGATCCCCCCAGAGGAATGTTCTTGAAAAAAATTTTGGACTGATATTATTGATGCTTACCCTCAGAAGAAAAACTTAGTGAGACAGTTTTTGTATAGACCTGATTAGTTGAAATTCTACTGTGAATATGCTAGATATAAGATTAGATGACATCCTTTTTAATATTAAGATTATTTTCACCGATACCTACTCATTGATAGATATTTTTTTTTGTGGTGAGATGATTGATAATGGTGTTGATAATGTTTTCACTGATGTTGGGTATGACATGATTTTAGATTGACTTTTGTCAGAGTAGGTTTATTTTGATTTTGAGCCGGTACCGTGAGCCGGTTCATTTGAGCCGGTCATTTTCAATTGACTGTTCATTATTTTGGTGGACTACTCACTCATTCTCATATGACAATCTGTCCGAACAGTTCAGAATAGGGAACCCGCATTATTTTTATTTTTGCTTTCATTTGAATGAATTTTATGTAGAATAGACCACGAGTTTAAAAAAAAATTAAAATACTTCAATTTAATGTAAAAAATTGCGGTTTCAAACTGACCGTTTAAATTTTCGCGCGCAAACGGATGTACAGTTACGATGACGTCACTCCTGTCGAGGAGAACGTTAAAAAGGACCTAAAACTATAAAACTAATTTTATTGATAATAAACCCTATAGCCATCGGAACATGGTTCTAAACTTAATAAAATAATAATAAATTAAAATGAAAGTCTACCTGTCAAGAGATGGCGTTTTGCGAAATATTTTTATTCAGCTACTTGTCGCGAGATGGCGTTAGCTACCGTTATCAATTCTGTTAGTCTTTATCTACAAGACATAAGATTGATAATACAATGGCTATTATTCATGGTCCACTAAACGTAGCTATCCGCTTAGGGATGTGCCACAAGACGAATGTATCGAAATCTACTATTACCTACCAATTGATGTGTAACGATCGGTAGCACGTCAGGTTATATTTGTGGTGGTCGAAATAAAAAGCTTTTCTTATCTTTCTTTCCTTATTTACACAATCAAAGTTCACAATCAAAGTAAATTATTTACACAAACAAATAAAATAAAAAAAAATCGTAAATTGTATCACTGTTTAAAATAATGGTTTTTTTTCTTATTGTGTTTTCTTTTTATGGTGTAGGTACAGTACAATAAAGTTATATTATATTCTAAATATTTGAAAAATATTAGAGCGAGTGAGCGAGCGAAGCGAGCAAAGATCTTAGTGGTTAGTTAGGCGTTTTTGTTCATTAATTTATTGATTATCATCACACTAATATAAAATGCAAAAGTTTGGATGGATGGATGTTTGGATGTATTTTTTTTCCACTTGACAACCCCTGAACCGATTTGGCTGAAATTTAAAATATAGAATAGATAAAGACCGGGAAAAATGACAAATTATATAAAAAATGACAGATCATGTCAAAAATGACACTAGATGTTATTACCTATGAGAAAAGATGTCAAAAATAACAGATTAAATAAAAAATGACACTAATTGTCAAAATTGACAGATTAAAAACAACAGATGTTTTTTTGCCATTTTTGACATAATCTGTCATATTTTACATCTAGTGTCATTTTCTACATATTTTTTTAGTGTGTGTTCAAAAGGCCTTATCTCGGAAACTCCCGTTCTTAGTTCAAATGAAAGCTATTGAAGAGATCTTCATTTAAAGTGACAGCTGTCAAACTTCAAACGGCCATATCTCGGTAACTACTCGATGTCAAAATGACATCTATCATCTAAAATGTAGATCTTGGTCATAGCTTTCATTTGAGCTTAGAAAGAAGAATCGAGGATGAGTAGTTTTCGAGATATGGCCGTTTGAAGTTTGACAGCTGTCACTTTAAATGAAGATCTCTTCAATAGCTTTCACTTGAACTGATTATGATGAAAAATCTTAGGCATTATGAAATTAATGCATTTATATCAGGCATATTAATTTTTAGACATTCATGTTAGGCACTTTGCTACAAAGGCAAATTGCGTTTTAGACACTGTACTGTACAACTCGGGTAAACTGAGTTTAAAATAAATTGCCATTCAGGCATATTGCGTCTTATGTGTTTCAAATCTTAGGCGAAAAATTATGAGAATAATGCATTTAACTTATCATCAGGCATATTACTTTTTAGATATTCATGTCAGGCATATTGCTACAAAGGCAAATTGCATTTTAGATGAATCGCGAACGACCCTTGTTTCTGACTAAATATATATGTTTCAGGCTTTTTGTGTTGCTTATGTTTATGATTAGTAATCATAACCATTAAAGTTATCGATAGCACATTCATCAGTATAAAGGGTCACATCCCTAATTGAGAAGATTTTTACGTCACTCATGTTACTCGACGCTGATTGGTGTATTGAAATACGTTCCGTTTCACGTACTTATAATTCGTAATAATTGTTAAAAATCAATACTAACTAAAATAAAAACGTTGCACTGGGTCTTCTTTTATGTTTTTTTTGCATTTAAGACTCAAAATATTGAAAAATATTACGATTGCATGTTCCCTATTCTCTTTCTGTCATTATCAAGCAAGGAGTGATTGAAAATTGAATTAATCTTGAGGAAATAGTAACGTCATTTTCTGATTTTGTCATAGTGCGTACGGTCACATGACATTCGAATTGAAGCATGACATTTTTAGAAGTTGAGCCGATCACACAAAGTTGAATTTTGTACGGACAAAAGAGCCGCGTCTGTCACGTCATACTCAGCACTAGTTTTCACTATTGTCAACTTGGTTCAGTTAACACCTAAGGTTTTCAACTAAACATATTGTGCTTTCCATAAGTAGACCGGCCTTGATGAATTGTTGTGTTGTTTCTATAAAAGAGGTTTAATCCTGTAATCATTTGAAGTTAAAATCTAAAACTACCTTCTTACAGATAAAAAAATAAAACCCAACAAATATCTCTTAAAAAAAAAAAAAAACAAATGCAAAACAATATGTTAACACATAAATCGATATGCTTAAATACTACCTGTATCTAATTGCTAGTCAGATTGGCCAAGCGGTTAATTTAAAGTTCAGAATTCTTAGAAAGAAAGAAAGAAATCATTTATTTGACACACATTCATTACACAGAGAACACAAAACACTTAACATAGTAAAAAATAACAAAAGAAAAAAAAAAAAGCAAAAATTAAAAAAAAAAACACAAAACACAAACACAAAAACAAAAAAAAAAAAAAAACAAACAAAATAATTTAAAAAAAAAAAACAAAAATGCAAATAAATTTTTAACACAAATATTCTAAATACCTACTCAATAATGCTATAGTACCTAAAATGAAAATTTCTCGATAAAACATCAACGTTTATTTTATTTGTGTATAATATGGTGGGTGTCCATCTTGCAAGTAAGACGACATCAACGTTTATTTTATTTGTGTATATATTGGTGGGCGTCCATCTTGCGAGTAAGACAACATCATTGCAAAAAAAAAAAGAGAAAGGATGTGGATAGGGCTGTCGATAAATGAAATGAAGCGAAATGAAATGAAAGTGGATAGGGCCGTGGATAGGGCCGTGGATAGGGCCGTGGATAGGGATGTGGATAGGGCTGTCGATAAATGAAATGAAGCGAAATGAAATGAAAGTGGATAGGGCCGTGGATAGGGCCGTGGATAGGGATGTGGATAGGGCTGTCGATAAATGAAATGAAACGAAATGAAATGAAAGTGGATAGGGCCGTGGATAGGGCCGTGGATAGGGCCGTGGATAGGGATGTGGATAGGGCTGTCGATAATAAATGAAATGAAATGAAATGATTCATGTGGATAGGATGTGGATAGGGATGTGGATAGGGATGTGGATAGGGACATGACTAATAGTGACTTTAAAATGACGTGTACACACCTGACAATAAAATGACAATAGTACCTAAATTCTTAAGATTATCTAAATGTAAATAGGTTCTTACCTATGTACTTCGAGAGCGAAGTACTTATCAGAATGGCCGTGTCAGTATAAGCTTGAAATAGTTCACACAGAAATTCATAGATGGCATTTTCAACGGATTTATTTTACTTAGTTTACGAATGGAAACACAATATGTCTTTATAAGTTAGTTTACAGCTATGATCACAGGTGGCGTCTTCAAAACCAAGGTGATTTCTGAACGCAGTGACATAGGTCAATAAAGTTGTGTATTAATTATGTACATGTTTATAAAAATAACAAACAGTTTTCTAGATGTTATTCCAAATTAATTTAAAAATAATAATACTATTAACAAAACATTTTGTGATCAAGATTTAGATTCCTGAACAAACTGTTTAACAATTACCTAATGTAAATTGCTTTTATATACTGTTTTGGGACTTGAATATTAAAACTATGAATCCAATGTATCTTAAAATAGTTTTTAACATATTTGTATCACACTAGGTTCATTATACAATATAAATGTATAGAAATATTCCTAACTATTCTGTGATTGGTCAAAGTAGTGATGGCAGAAGGGGTGGTTTTATTACCTTTAGAATTGTATAAAAAGGCAGGACAAGGCTCATTTGGATACTTTTTGTGATATCCAGTGCAGCGAAAGTTAAGTACTTGTTTCATTACTTTATTGTACCTACTTGTATTTATTCTGTGTATGTTCTTGTGATCATTTTGTGTACCTATTTATTGTGTCTGCTAGATAAATCTGCTAGTCACCCGACTATTTATTTTGTATTGTTTCTTGGCTTGGCTGCTAAACAGTTTCATAACTTTATTGCAATTCGTAATTTATAATTCCTGTGAGTAATTCAAATCGCTCACTACCCTCTTTGATTTGTTGTGCCCTTGCTGGATTGCTAAACTGTTTTATGAATCCTTTTGAAAGTTCCATGATTGTAACAATATTTGCTGCAGGTATTCCTTAACCGTTTCATGTTTTAACTACCTTCTAATAGTTCCATTTTCTTATGCGAAACCAGTCTATTTTTAGAACTTACTTATGATTTTCTTAATACAAGCCATGCCTATCTAAATCTATTGATTAGCTTTGTGTTTCTAGAATATAACGCCCATGAAAGTCTTTATGTTTTATGTTATTAATAAATGTGTATTATTATCTACCTACTTATAGTTGAATTTGAATTCTCAATCCTTACTTTCCAACTTAATAGGGTACTTAGTTAAATAACTTACTAGGTAGGTGTAGGTCAAGTGTTTGTCTGCCTGGATGGGAAGTGCGGGTTCGATTCTCGACACCTATCCCTTCAGTCCTTTTTGCAGCCTAATAGGTGCCTGATCATAAAGCAATTCATTAGGTGTAGGACAAGAGTTAATCTGCTTGGATGGGAGGTGCGGGTTCGATTCTCGACACTTTTCCTTTTAGTCCTTACTCTGCAGCCTAATAGGTACCTGATCAGTATGCAATTCATTATATATGTGTAGGACAAGTGTTAATCTGCTTAGACTGGTGGTGCGGGTTCGATTCTCGACACTACTACCATCTCATACTCTGTAAATATAGCTATATGAATAGGTAGAGTTAGGTCTTTTCTCACACGCGCAAAAGACTACAAGAACAAATGCAGAAAGAAAAAGATGAAGGAAAAATTGCCTACATCAAATATGATAAGTTAGTGGTAAGGGATCCCACGCAAAAAAAACAAAAAGAAGTCCAAGCCTCTACTTCAAAAAAACGGGAACTGGAAATTACGCCCCCCCCACACCGAAACTTCTCAATGAACATGGAAGATCAACCTAAGTACCAAACGGCAAAAAAGAACAAAATATATAGAGCAAACCAGAGCTCTATTACAAACTTTATTCAAAAACGAAATGGGTCACAGTCAAGCGCTGAAGCATCTTCAAGTAACGCTCAATAGCAACTAAAGAAACATCCTCATAATGCCACCGACTCTACTAAAACACAGAATTTAAAAAACCAAATACAAAGCATCCCAACACGACTGGTCATCGCGGGAGAGCTAGACCACAACCCTCCAGCTACTAAACAAAATAACTATCTCCACATATGCACATACAATGCAAAATCCCTATCCAGCGATGAACGATTGATTTATTTTAAGTATACCTTAGAGAACATAAAATACGATATAATAGGGCTTGCAGAAGTTCGCCGCGAAGGCTACGACATTATAGAAGACGAGGACCATATATTCTGTAGCTACGGTGAAACAAAGGGTCAGTACGGCGTCGGTTTCCTGATAAAGAAAAAATATAAATCCAACTTCATGAGCTTCAGGGGTCTTTCAGATAGAGTCGCGGTGCTCAACTTAAAATTCGATCAGAGCACGATATCTCTAATACAAGTACACGCACCAACTACATCATCAAGCGAAGAAGATATAGAGATATTTTACGAAACACTCCATCAAGCACGAAACACTTCAGAGAAGTTGCAAATAATTTTAGGAGATTTCAACGCCAAAATAGGAATTCCAAAGAAACAGGAACTAATCAACGGCCTCTTAGGACCTTTTGGAGCGGGAACACGTAACGACAGAGGACAGATGTTGGTAGAATTTGCTATGGAAAATAAAATGCATATTGTCAACACATTCTTTAAAATGAAAGCCAAACAAAGATGGACATGGGTGTCACCTGGTGAAAGAACTAAGAATGAAATAGACTTCATTTTAACTTCTGAACTGAAACTTTTTACCAACTTAGAAATCCTTAATTTAATCTACCCTTCGGATCATCGCCTAGTACGGGGAACATGTCAAATTATAGCGCAAAAAAAGAAAAGAACAACATTCAAACCGACTCTACCAAAAATATTGGAAACAGAAGAAGAGAAAAAGCTTTACCTAACGAACTTAAAACACAATGAAAACGAATTATATGCACTAAATGAAAACGAAAACGTACAAAATATTTACAATAAAATAGAACGACACATTCTCAATAGCATCCCTCAAAAAGAAAAAAAGAACAAAAGAAAAAGCTGCATATTAACTAAAGAAACAAAAGAATTAATCAGAAAAAGACACGAACTACAAAACAAGAAACCACTTCTAAATGAAGAAAAACAGGAACTGACAAATCTATATAAAACTACAAACAAACAAATAAGACTTAATTACAAAAATCACAGAGAAAAAGTAATAGAAAAACACTTACAGCTTTCAGGAAGCTTAAAAAGAGCCCATAAAGAACTCAATACGAAGAAGAAATGGATACCAAAACTAAAACGAGACTTAGTGTGTACAGATACACGACAAGAAATCCTAGCCATCGCTACAGAATTTTATGAGAACTTGTACAAGAAAAAGGCAACCGAATCCACACTTTTAGATAACAGCAACCCTACAGACATTTCTGAAGTACCTCAGTGGTTTGATGAAAAGGAGATCGACCAATTAATTAAGAAATTAAAAACGCGAAAAAGCCGCGGGGCTCGATTCCGGTACCGAACTTTTTATCAACCTCAACCAAAACCTCAACTAAAGCGACTGTTTCCATGACTACTAATAACAAACGACTCAGTTGTGGTGAGGTTTTGAACTTTGGCAGTACAAATTTTTGAAAAGCTATTCTACTATTCACCAAATGGCTGACATTTAAGAGTTCGAACCAAAACCAAAGCGGTTGTCATTTAATAGAATACAGGCCCAGGTACGGATGGCATAACAAACGACCTATTAAAATCTTCAGGCGCAGCACTTCTGTATCCATTAACAAGGCTATTCAATAAAATACTACAAGACAAAGAAGTTCCACACCAATGGGTAGAATCCGATATTGTTATTTTATATAAAAAAGGAGACCCCCACTGACATAAAAAACTACCGCCCAATAAGTCTTCTGTCAAGCCTATACAAACTCTTTTCTCAAGGTCTACAAGCGAGAATAACACCTAACATTGAAGCTTACCTCGACGTAGAGCAGGCAGGATTCCGCAGAAGCTTTTGTACGATTGACCACATTCACACAGTAGAGCAAGTAATTGAAAAATACCAAGAATTCAGAAAACCACTCTACCTTGCATTTATTGATTACCAAAAAGCCTTCGATTCGATAGAACACAACTCGATCTGGAGAGCCCTAAAAGAAGCCCAAGTAAACAACACTTATATTGAAATAATAAAAAATATATATCGCAACTCCAAGAGTAGAGTCAAACTTGAAACAACAGGCCGATACATAACAATTGAAAGGGGCGTAAGACAGGGAGACCCCCTCTCTCCGACTCTATTTGTAACTGTGCTGCACTCAGTAATGAGAGACCTCTGCTGGAATGACAAAGGAATAAACGTAAATGGAAAAAATCTTACTCACTTGACATTTGCAGATGACATTATTTTACTAGCAAACAATGCACGAGATCTTCAATACATGTTAACGTCTCTATGTGAGGCCAGTACAACAGTGGGATTAGAAATGAACCTTCAAAAAACACAAGTAATGACTAACGACGCAATGAAAGAGTTACACATAAATGGCACACAACTAGAATATGTGCAAGAATATATTTATCTAGGAAAACAAGTTTCATTCAAACCCACCAACAACGTAGAAGAAGTAGAAAGGAGAATCACGAAAACATGGAACAAATTTTGGAGCCTCAAAGATGTACTAAAAGGACCACTACCATTGAAACTAAAGAAAAAAGTAGTAGATTATTGCCTACACTTACATACGGAAGCCAAACATGGACGTACACAAAAGAGATAAAAAATAAAATAACCAAATGCCAAAGAGCAATAGAACGCAGCATACTAAGAGTAAGACTAATACAAAAAATCAAACATACAGAAATAAGAAATAAAACAGGTTTTATAGATGCTCTAGAACACGCCCTGAAATTGAAATGGCAATGGGCGGGACACGCAGCACGAATGAAAAAAGATAGATGGGCAAATAGAGTCACAAACTGGAGAGGACCAACGGGAACACGAAGAGTAGGAAGACCGTTTGCTCGTTGGTCGGACGACATAGAGAAGGCATCGAGCAACAAAAACTGGACAGAAGTGGCAAAAGTCCGTGACCAATGGAAAGAGCTGGAGGAGGCCTTTACCCGAGAGGGGTCCTAATTAACAGTCTTCGTATACAAATCAGTTTTACAAATACCAAGTTATGATCAAGTTTGAAATTCTGTTAATTATGGAATAAACAGGCTTTTTTATTTTTATTTTTATTTATTTATTTAAATCTACTCGTATCTATCTCAGGCCACATAGATATGGGCCAATTTCTGAGTAAAGGCCTCCTCATTTGCACGCTACTTTTCCCAATCCTGTGCCAGTCGAATTCAATGCTTCCTCGTCGCTTTAACTAGTATCAAAGACACTATAATGTAGATTTTTCAGGGAGAAATTTTGTTTGGGATGAGCCTTGAAATTCATCATCATCATCATCTCAGCCCATTTCCACCCATTGTTGGGTAAAGGCCTTCTCTTTATCACTCTATTCTCTCTGATCCCTCGCGAGTCTCATCCACTGATTCCCGACCACGTTCACAATGTCATTGGACCATCGGGCGGGTGGTCCGCCTCTTGGCCTTTCAAATTAATTTTATTAATTGACTATACATTATTTATTTAATTTAATTATTCTTTAAACTTACCTAAAGCCGCAGCCGACAAAGCCACTATAAATAGTATATACCCCGACATGGTCTGCGGTTTCAAAATTAAACGTAAATTTTATAAATTCCTTCGCATTATAAACTATTCTTATCAAAAAATCCTCGGTTATCAAAAATCGGATTAGTATTTCTAATTATTCTCTGTACTAATTAATTTTAATCATAACGATGGCTAAAGATTTAGGGTCCTGACACATTATCGCGTCTCTACCCCGTCGCATAGTATGGCCGTAGCAACACCGTCCCGGCAAAAATGATATTCTTTGTATTGAAATGTACCGGACGCCCCACACCAGACCGTTCCCACACCGTCGCGTGTCCTGCCCTGCCATGGCCGTCTTGTCAATCTCCGGCCGCCATGATTATTTTGCTGACACGTAGGGTTGCAACACCTAATATTATATTTAATATAAGTCTAATATTATTTGAATCCTAAATAATATATTTTTGGGGAAAAAATATATTAGGCGAAGATCTTAGTGGCAACTTGGGCGATTTTATGTTGTTTGTTAGTAGATGTGTTTCAAAAAATTTTCCGGGATAAAAAGTAGCCTATGTCCTATTTACGGTTATTTTCTATCTATATTTTAAATTTCAGCCAAATCGGTTCAAACACATCCAAACATCCATCTAACCACCCAAACATCAATCCATCCATCCAAACATTCAAACTATTAGTGTGATGTGATAGTGTGATGGCTTTGACCCTTTCTTCTGACTTACAAATTTTGCTCTTAGAGTTGCCGCAAAAAATAATACCCTAGCCTAGAGCTAAAATTAGCACATCGATGAGTGCAACTTCAAATATTTGTCTTAGCTTTGTTAGACTAAAGATAAATTTAGAATGCGTCCGGTCGCGGCGCTTATCGGCGCTGCTCGCTCCGAAACACGACAAAAATGCAGTTTTTTGGAGCTTTCTCATCCCTAATAACAACCAATCGAAAAAGTGAACGGAATTTATGTCATTAATTGAATGACCTATCCGATGGAGCAAACCAAAAACATAAATTACCTACACCAACTTCAAAAGCAAATGAAGATTTATCTTATTTTTAGTGATTTTCGTTGATTTATTATGAAGTAAATATGATGTTAAATAAAAATTAAAACTAAAATTAAACGGTATATTACAAGATAAAATGTTAGAGATGCATGTTGGCTTTTCAGTTACTTTCCACTTTATTTATCGAGGGTTTATACAGGGAAATACAGTATTTGGCTCAGGGAACGCCCTTAAAGCAGACTCAACAAAACCATGGTAAGCTGTCATATTAATTATGTGAATGTAAACTTAAACTTGTAGGGGTAGTCAGACAGAAGCAAGGAAACTTTTATTTTTCAATCACATTTTTTATTAAGTAAAATCTACTATTTATTTGTAAGTTCCTACAAACTCCTTTATTCGAAAAAAAAGTGGCAACCCTACTGAGACGGTCGCATGCATGTCAGGTCGAGTTGACACTCGACTGACGTCCGCTGACAAATAACAATTTTAAAAATATAGGCTGAGTTCACATTGCATCTCTAAAATTGAAAATTGACAACCTTGTACGAGTTGATGTACGAGTAGAAAAATTTAAATTCCATATACAGGGTGGAAAAAATGAATGGGCCCCGGAGGGAAACTACTTTAAATCCTTAAGATACAGTATTTTACTTAAAGGAAACATTCCTTTATTTTTAAAAAGAAACGAGTAGAAAAGAGTGTTGTCGAGACGTATTTAAAAATAAGTTTTTGAGAATAAAAAAGTTATTGTATTGTTCAGTTATTCAGTTATTTATTTACTACAGATTTAAATTATCATTGCAGATAAACATCCAATGCGATAATTTAGATAGGTACTTTTGGAAATGAACATCTACTATGAATACTTACATTGTACGGTCCGCAGTCCGCACACCCTGGATAAAGGATAGTTCATAGTCTAATATCTTTAAAACTCTGAGATAAATTTTAACTGATATATTGTAAGAAAACTTATGATATTGATGACTTATGTTATGATACTTATACATAATACTTAAAAAATACAGACGGACGGGCATAACGAAACTATTAGGGTTTCTTGTCAGGACAACGGAACCCTAAAAAGTAGTATTAGTTGATGAACTGAAATATTTTGTTTTTGAGTTTCCCAACTCGTTCTCGTACATTTTTTTTTAGTAGTGCAGACACCCCTTTATATTTTTAATCCCCGCCCATCTGTCAATACACATATTAGTAGCGTAGCCAGGTCAGCCCCTAGGGGCCGCTTTTCGGCCGTTGAAAGGCTTAGGCGGCCTTTCGATGGGAGCGGCTTCTAAACGGCCTATATGCACCTAGTTACCTTTTCCTATTTTTATTAGGTAGGTACTTACCTAATCATAATTCAAAATTCTTAGCAAAAAAAAACAAAGCATTTTTTTTTTCTCTTAGCGCGTGCCGCTTATTTCTTTGGTTGAAACCTCTATGTTCTGAACTTACTAGTAGCATGCACACTGGCAGTCTTTATGACATAATGTGCTATTCTATGCTATGGGTTTCGTTTGAATGAAACTAATTTTGAAATGGATAACGAAAAACTTATTGAGAGCGTAAGAAAATTTAATTTTCATTCCATCTATTTGAATTGGAAAACCCCCCCATCTAGCATAACTTAATGCGTTCCGCACGTTATGTGACATTATCAAACGTCAAAATCCCATCGGGTACAATACTGCCCTCTCGAAATCAAAATGTAGTAACAGCAAAAACACGATTTCGAGAAAAATGATGAAGCTACAATCAATAAAAATATTCAGAAGAGGTTACATATTAATAAAACCTTGAATGTGGAGTGAAAGTACACATAATCTATAGGTACCAACCAATAATAAAGCGTAAAAGTTTGTTTGTTAATTTGTTTGAACATTGAACACGCTAATCTCAGGAGCTACCAGTCGGATTTGAAAATTTATTTCTGCATTTGATAGCTAAACTCTGTGAGGAAGGATATAGGCTACTTTTTATCATCATCATCATCATGATCACCATATACCATCACTATGGGGGCAACGCTACGATGGCACTGCTAGTAAACTATATTTCTTAACGTTTTTACTTTATTTTTTCTTCAAAACATAACAGTTATAGCCATTTTATAGTACTACCTAGTAGAGTGATATATCCCCTATTATTGCAATTAGTTTTCTTGTGAAATCCGTTCAAAACACATTATTATTAACGCACTAAATTTTCTTACTACTGCGTTTTCGATCATTTTTTCTGTCATTTTACTAACTAAAATGTGGTATTATTGTAAGAATACTACAGTTTAAATGTGAAATAATTAATAATTAATAATTTAACAGTAATTTCACGCACTCTGCTGTGCGACCAGATGGAATAGCGGTTGCAACACCCGGTTGAAATGCTCCTGCGTGTGTCCGGGTTCGGCTTCAAATCCTATAACGACTATGGATTTTTTTAATCAATTTATTTTTTATTTCACAACGAACTGTGTGAAATATGTATTTTAGTGTGGTTTAGCTTGTAAACGCTCTATATTTACAAAAAAATTGAGTGATAAGTTTTAAAATGGGCTTTCAGAATAATTGTGTATTTAGCATAAAACCAACAAAATGTCTATTACTGTGTTATAGGCTCGGGTGGGCAGATTACGCTTCGCAAAACGGTTATGCGACGGTCCTAGTATGATACGGTCTTAGTGTGTAAGGTGCTATTTTCGTGACGGGCTCGGTCATGGCTCGGCCCGCTTATGATACTGCGCAGTGAGCCCAGACCCTTAGAAAAACAAATGTGACGTAGAGATAGGCACGTGTCATTAAAAAAACTTAGGTCTTTACATCTTTACTAGAGGATTTATACAGTGTCAGGACTCAGGAGGCCTTTGCCTGCACATGGGACACTGTAGTGCCTGGGACATTGTTGAGATGGAGTAAGCTTGCCCAGCACCTACACCATCCTCTCAGCTTAACCGGCCATTTTCATATTAAAGACATGCTCAATACGCGTGGGACTGCTAAGCCGCGGGTTTCCTCACGATGTTTTCCTTCACCGTTTAGAGCTCGTGTTGATGCGCATATAATTTTTTTAAATGAAAAATCCATAGATGGCATGGCCAGGATTCGAACCCACGACCTTTGGATTGAAAGTCAAGGTACTAACCAACTTTGCCAACACGGTTCTCAATACCTATAGGTACTTACCTGTTTATATTCCTTTCTCTTTCAATCATCAGACCCTGATCTATGATCTATTCATTCTTCTTCTTCTTTTCGTATGAGCAAGTGGCCAACTCTGGTGACGGAGTTTTTAGGCCGCCTAAAGGCCTCCGTCATGGCTTCTATTCAGCTTCGTCATCTATTCATTGAGCCCAAACACGATACCTCCAGACTTGAGGATTGAGACAAGTTAGACAGATTGAATAACTTGTCTCAAACCTCAAATTGGTCTCAAACTGTCCAAACGATCGCGTAGTATCTTTTGTCGCGTTCGGTCACGTTGAGATGTGAAGTGACAGAGCTATGCGTGGTCACTGAACTGTCATATTTGACAATTTGAGGGGGCAATCGATTCCGACGAATTGAATACCTCCTCTTTTGAAGTCGGTTAAAAATGGATGGTAAATAAAACACAAGAAAAATCTTGCTCATCATTTTATTTTATTTATGTTTTTCTCGCACAATAGAAAAAAATAAATAGCTAGGTACATAGAGGTGTTAAGTATTGTTTTTTGTTTAAAATAATTTAAATGGTAGAAAACTTCGTTATAAAAATTGAATATTGTTTGTTCATGTTGTTTAATTAAAATAGATAATGTCCAGCTTTTTTTTTTTTTTAATAAAATCTTCGTTTATCCTTTTGAAAACGGAGGTGATGAGTTAGTTTCCACATAGTAGACTCCTGAAGATCTGTAAAATAAAGTTTTATTAAAAAACCACAGCTATATCTCCAAACTACAGTGTCCCCGGCGTACCACCAACTTTTAGAGCAATGTCAAAACAAGGTGAAAACAGTTCTGCTTCGCGTCAATGACTTGACACTTGACACTCGACGAAGAGACGTTACCAAAACATTCCTGCGTTAGGCTTACTTTAACCTTACCCTAGTCTTATCTTAGCACGGAATCAGAGTAATCTTACTTTGACATTGCTGTAAGAGTTCATAGTAAGGCCCTGAGTGTAAGCAAAGATTGCCTCCCTGATATAAGGGCAAAAACGCGAGAATCTGTACATTGGCATTTTCGAGGTGTCCCCAGGTAAAATTGACTGCTACGCAGCTCTGTATAAGTTTTACAGGAGTTGTAACCACATTATCTGATTCATGGTGAAATTGGCATGCCATATTTATTAAAATGTAACGCTTAAAACAACATTATGATATAGAAAATTAAGTTTAAAAAATCGCAATTTTAGCCTGTAGTACTGTCCCCTAAACAAAATCCGACCTTTAGCAGCGTTTGGTTAAAAATAATTCCACTAGACTGGCAAACTTTTAGCTATACATTTGAAGTTTAGTGGGTTACCTAGGGTTCTAAATATACAATTTGCTGCAAAAGCCAGAATTTCTACTAAATAAGTAATATTTAAGCCTGTCCCCGGGATTTGGGCCAACTGGACATGTCCGGATTCCGTTACCGCGTTTTCGAATGATTTTACAGTTTTTTTGTTCCGAGGGGTAGTTATTTTTTTACTTTAACAACAACATTGCAACGAGACAGACGTAAAAGTAAAGGGGATGTCTATAGTTTTTAAGACAAAATATTCAAAATAATTGTTTGATTTTCGGCGTCAGTGAGAGGTTGCGTTTTTTCGGGCACTGTCCGGTGGGTATTCAATTTTTTTTTAATGTTTAAAACGTATTTCCAATGCATATTTTTATTTCAGAACTGAAATAAACTATCCAAGATTAACTTAGTGTGCAAAATCGTGTGATAAATATCAGCAAGTTGAGATAATTCATATTTTTGTGAACAGGTCACTAAGTTCGTTACTTCCGATTCGATACCATAGAGCTGGTAATCACGTAAAGCAAGGTTTACATAGCGTACACTTTATTTTATCTATTATTATTTACCCATTATAACCCTACTGTGCGAAGGCAAAAGAAGGTATTGTTTTAGCAGATATTGTACTGTGTGCATGTAGGTAGGTAAATTGTAAGCGAAATCTTTCATTGTATCTCATTCATATATTGATCTATCTACTAAACTGATTTTGATAATGAGTTATCAAGTTAAATAAAATGAGCAAAATTTGTTTTTTTTTTCGGATACGTATCTACCTACTTAGTGTTTGATATTAAACGACTTTTTTTTGGAAAAGAGGTCAAAATATGAATTATTTTGGTAAACCTACGGCCACCATAGGTATCAAAATTATTCGTTTTAGACCTATGTTCCGAAGAAAAAGTGGTTAAATATCAGTAGTAACTACTGTTCAAAATTTTTTTTTTTTTGTGACGAAACAAATTATTAAGCTTAGTTACTTTACTTAGTTAAGACTAATTTTCACAAGTTCTAGTTTACTTCTAAAATTATTAATTTCAACGATTTCATAGCTAGTAAATAAAAATTCAAAAAGATTTAGAATTTAGCGCTATGTAAACCTAACCTTAGATGTCTGTCCCCCAAATCCAAGTTACAAAAATGTTAAGTTTGTATTAAAAAGTTTAAAATAAGTGTAGACATTGTTTAGCAAAATGATGTGGTTTCTCAAAATACTCAAAATTTAAATAGTTGATTAAGAAAATAGTCAATTTTGGGAGTTTTATTAAAACTTCAAAGGCCATTTTAGAGCATAGGTAACGCACTGGAAAGGAAAAGTAGATAAAACTCGTGTATTTCTAAGATAACAAACTGATTTTATAAATTTAATAATTAAAAACATATCCTCTTTCTTTACTAAATAAATTAATAAAATAATTTTGAGTTTTACTATCACAAAAAACCAAAAACCAGCGGTAACGAATTGGATTAAAATTTCTCCCCACAGTACTAAACTTGCTAATTTCTCCTAAAATAACAATTTTACAAGAAAACTTTTTCGTTTTTAGATAGAATAATAATTATAGATAGCATATAAATAAACATTTCAATGAAATTCCACAAAAAAAAATCTAACCACAATTTTGAGAAAGTGTACAGATTTGCGCGTTTTTGCCCATAAACTAGAAATCATCCAAGTTTATCCACTTCCGTAGCCACTCGTAGATGCTCGTAGCAGTACTGCTACGAATATGCTACGAAGAGCTACATGCTTCATACTGCATATTTTTCAAATCTTTGATTACAAATTGTTTCTACCTTATTAGTAAGGATGTAAAGGGCTAAGTTTTTTTTCACAGTTTTCAATTTTGCAGCCTGAAATCAATCTAAATCTATACTAATATAATAAAGCGGATGAGTTTGTTTGTTGCCCCTTACCTTAACGTGCTAATCTCAGCAACTACCAGTCCGATTTGAAAAATTTTTTCTGCATTTGATAGTAACTAAACTCTTGAGGAAGGTTATAGGGTACTTTTCATAATCATCATCATCATCGCCATACACCATCTACGGGGGCAACGCTGCGAGAGCGCTGCTAGTAATAAATAACTCATCTAATCTGTTTGTTTGAACGCACTAATCTCAGGAACTACCAGTTAAATTTGATTTTTTTTCCTGCATTTGATAGCTAAACTTTGGAAGATTAGGCTACTTTCATCATCATCATCACTAAAAGGCAACGCCGCGAGGGCGCAGCTAGTAAAGATAGACTCACCCGATCTTAGGCACGAGTCCTCCCATCCTCAAGGTGCCCCACAGGTAGCACTGGTTCAGTATCGCAGTCGCGTACGAGGCGCAGCGACGCCCTGTGAACCCGCCTGTTTGGAGGGACTCCGCGAAGAAGAAATAACTCCTAAAATATACGAAATATATTAGGAAAGAAGTCGGATTGCAATGATTATTGGTGAAGGATTTTGAATAAAACGGATGATGGATGGCGGATGACAGATGACAGATGATGGATGACGGATGACGGATGATCGGAGATCGATGCCCGATGTTCTTTCGTGTCGATGAATAATATCAACCTTAAATAGTGTTTTTCCAGTAACTTGCCACTTCCATGGACCCATTCGTGCACTCCATAAGGTCTTGTAGAGTACATGATGTGGGACCGGACGGGCATTCTAGCAAGTGTGGGATGGTTTGTATCGACGTACCACATTTACACAGCGTGTCCAGCTCGCCAACCATACCCCATTTAGCCAGATTACACCTGCAGCGGCCCACTTGAGTCCTTAGCCTATGACCCCGATGACCGATGACTGATGATACTCAAGTTAGAAAGCACAAACCTGCGGTGGTCGCAATCAGCGGAGTTGCAACCCGGTTGGTCGGCTCCACCGTTCGGGTAGAAGTCAGCGTCAGCCAGCGAGGCTGCGTACCCTAGTTGGTATATGTTGGTGTGGATGGCTTCTGTGTAACTAGCGTCGGAGGGACGAAGACGTTCCTCGTTGGTGATCCAGCCAGGGAAAGCGGCGTCTAAGGCTGGAAGTCGAATGAGAATTTAGTTCTCAAACTCGAAAATGGAGCCGTGTTGGCGGAAAGGAATAGTATCACTTCTAATGCCGCCTTTACGTGCTGGGCGAGCCTTAGCCAGCGCGAACGAAGGAGAGTTTTATTGATGCAAGGCGAGTTCTACCGTTCACAGTGTTTGGCGAGTCTATGCAAATCAATGAAAATTGGCGCTTGTGTTCACTCTGCCAGCTAGGCGAGCCATGGCAAGGCAAATGGTGTTGTCCACACGTTGCCATTGGCGTTCATTCAGCGAGTATGCGCCAGCGTTTAGTAGCGGCTTATAGGTGCATATCGTACTTACATCAATGGATTTCGTTCCGATTTTAAGAGCAAAATGGATCAGTGGAGACAGACCCGTTAATGGGGGGGGGGGGTATGGCTCTAAACGGAGAAGGAAAACATCGTGCAGAAATCCGCAGCTGATTAACACAGTTTAATTCTGTTATTTTATTCATTTGTTGAAATGTGTATGAAAGAAAAAAAGAAAAGTCTGCAAGCGGTGACCCAAAGCCGAATCTTACCAGTGACATAAGAGGCCGGTCCATCCAGATGCCTGCCCACAATACCAGCCATGTGGCCTCCAAGGCTGTGGCCCGCGAGGTGGTACATCGCTGGAACCGCGCCAGTCGCCTGGTTCAGCCAGTTGACGAAACGGGCGATGCTCTGGCCTAGAAGTGAAGGAAGGAATAGCTGTTTCATAATCTCACGTCTGCTTTTAGAGCTGGTACACATTGGGCACTTTCAAACGCGCGCTTTGCTAACGCGCGTTTTGAGAACTTAGAGTTTCAATTGATGTGTAGGTACACATGCAAGCGCGCGCTTCTTTTAGTTCTCAAAACGCGCGTTAGCAAAGCGCGCGTTTGAAAGAGCCCAATGTGTACCAGCTCTTAGGGTGACAAATCTACATCGAGCTATGCTGCGCTGTACTGCGCTGTGCTATGGTTGGTCAACTCGCTCGTCTAATATTTCAATGACGTTACAAACAAACCATGCTGTGCTGCGCTGTGTGAGGCTACGCTCTGTTTACGACGTTTTGTTTGACGAGCGAGTTGACCAACCATAGCACAGCGCAGTATAGCGCAGCATAGCTCGATGTTGATTTAGTAGGTTGAACGGTGTAGTGGCTAAGTTAGTGTTTACAGATGATGACAAATGACGGATGACGGATGACGGTCAACTGTCATTTTGGAGAACGAAAAAAAACTCAGTGGTAATGATACCGGAATGGTTGACGATGTAAATTAGAAGAATTGGGGCCCTGACCCTGACCCTGACCCCACCCTCAAAAGTTACTCGTGATATGTGCCACCTGCCCACCCAGGTACCGCCCGACGACGCCCGCCTGTTGTCCGCCGACACTGCCCCGCGATGTGGTAGGAGGAGAGACTGCTGCCCGTCACTGAGGTCAGTCAGGTTTTGAACTTTGATCCTGATCCTGACTGTGTCCCTGCCCCTGACCTTGACCCTGACCTTGCCCCTGACCCTGACCTGACCCCGCCCTCAAAAGCTACACGTGATATGTACCACCTGCCCTATGATACCAGAATGGTTGAAAAATAGAGGATTTTGGGGCCTCAGGTAGAATAACGAATGACACTGTTGACGGGAATGACTTACCACCGGTAACAGTATTTTCCACAGCTGCTACGTAGTTGATAGTATCAGCTCCGGAACTCCAATCCACGACAATAACATTCACGTCCTCAGCTGAGAGGAAAGCCGGTACCAGTACTGTGTTCATCTCAGCACTGACGTTGTCTAGCCAACCGTGCATTAGCACGATAGTACGGCGCTGAGGGTTGTAGTTGGTTATGCCTAGGAGGCCATTGTTGCCCATTAGGAGGGGTTGGCTGACGGATGGGTTTAGTCTGCGAAGAAAGATTAACTAAGTAAATAACTGACACATTAAAAGTATAGTGGCTCTGTGACCTCGCGAGTCTGTCTTTGCATAGCTTAAAACTGAATAAATGTTCATAATTCTCTAGTTTTGTGATGAGAAGGTGGTCCTAGGTGCTTCATCAATCCCTACCTAGTAGTTAAAGGGCCGATTCCACTGATAGAAATCTAAAAGTGAGAGAATTTACTGCATTTTGAGGAGCTTTTCAGTTCATCACGCTTAAGATCCTCATTAGATCTTCATTAAATTTTTATGAGACTAACTTAAAGTTACAACCTTTAAAAAAAAAGAACCATCAAAATCGGATGTTATAAGATGGAGATATCCAGTAGCTTCTTTGTGGAGGAAGTACCCCTCCAATCAAAAATCCCCGACGACTGAAAAATACTATAAGATTATCGAACCTGCTCACAAAATTTCACGAGAATTGATTGGTTCCTGGCTTCCATCGTATCTATCAGCCCTTTCGGATCATCAGCTCATCATCACCTTACCTGGATCCATTCGTCTTCCTTACCTGGTGAACAGATGGTAGACATTCTGCCTGTCAGGGTCGTATCTCGCTGTCTCCACCAGATCGCTGGGGGTCAGCCAGAGGTCCACCAAGTGGGGGGTGCCGTCTCCAGCTCGGATGTACTGGAACCTGGTGTCATCCAGCTTCCGGAGAACTGGCTCCGTTGGGAGACCTAGATTAGAAAGAGTTTGGTTTTAGGAACAGATTTGAGACATTATTTTCGCCCAAATTTCAAGTCAGTAAACCTCTCAATGTACCTAATTTCATTCTCTGTCTCTCTGTCTCTCTCTGGTGCTGGAGTTTCTAGGCTACCTGAAGCCTTCAGGTAACTTTCAGGCATGGCGTAATAGTAGATTGTTGCACGAGGGTTGAAAGTAACCTATTGCGGCACGAGATGGTTTGGCGCCTGAGCGTAGCGAGGGGAATCCGCAACCGTTCGCCGACGGCCGTTTCGCCGATGGACTGTTCGCCGACAGGACGATTCACTTTTTTCCATTTCACCGACAGAATCTTTCACCGACGGACGTTTCGCCGACAGGACGTTTCGCCGACAGGACGGTTCGCCGACAGGACGTTTCGCCGACAGGCCTTTACTGCTACAGAATGTTATACCGACACGACGTTAAACGTTTAGCTACAGCATATCTTATGGCGGCTCCTCACTTGGCGTATCGTGTTCGTGTATTTGCATTATTTGTCCAAATACAGCAATGTGTAGACCGTCTATTTGATTGTATTTGCTTTATTTGCACGAATATGGCAAACAACGCAAATAGCAAATTTGCCCGTACAAGTCCATGTGTGGATGACGTATTTGACGGTATTTGAAATATTTGATTATTTGAAGGCAAACACAACAATATCGACTCACGAATACGCTAAGCCAAGTGAGGAGCCGCCATTACAGCTCATGTCAAAAATGACAGATAATGTCAAAAATGACAACTCATGTCAAAAATGACGGATAATGTCAAAAATGACAAAAATGACAGCTCATGTCATAAATGACAGAAATGTCAGAAATGACAGCTCATGTCAAAAATGACAGATAATGTAAAAAATGATAAAAATGACAGAAATGACAGCTCACGTCAAAAATGACAAATAATGTCAGAAATGACAAAAATGACAGTACTGACAGCTCATGTCAAAAACGACAGATAATGTCAAAAATGACAGCTCATGTCAAAAATGACAGATAATGTCAAAAATGACAGAAATGTCAGAAATGACAGCTCATGTCAAAAATGACAAATAATGTCAGAAATAACAGAATTGTCAGAAATGACAGCTCGTGTCAAAAATGACAAATAATGTCAGAAATAACAGAATTGTCAGAATGGCCAGCTCACGTCGAAAATGACAGATAATGTAAAAAATGATAGAAATGTCAGAAATGACAGCTCATGTCAAAAATGACAGATAATGTCAAAAATGACAAAAATGACAGAACTGACAGCTCATGTCAAAAATGACAGATAATGTCAAAAATTACAGTTTATTTAAAAAATGATAAGTCAAAAATGATTTATATGTAAAAAATGAAAGTTTAGTCAGAAATGACAGTTCAGATCAAAAATGACAGCTCATGTCAGAAATGACATAAGTCAAAATAGACAGATAAGTCAAAAATGACAGTATGTCAAATTGACATGTAATTTTGACAGATCATTTGTAAAATTGACAGATTATGTAATTTGGACAGACAGATTATGTCAAATTGACAGATTGATAGATCTCCGTTTTCGGTTCAAATGAAAGCCATGACCAAGATCTACATTTTTTAAATGACAGCTGTCAAACTTCAAACAGCCATATCTCGGGAACTACTCGTCCTAGACTCCCTGTTCTCAGTTCAAATGAAAGCTATGACCAAGATCTACATTTTTTAAATGACAGCTGTCAAACTTCAAACGGCCATATCTCGGGAACTACTCGTCCTAGACTCCCCGTTCTCAGTTCAAATGAAAGCTATGACCAAGATCTACATTTGAAGTGACAGCTGTCAAACTTCAAACGACCATATTTCGGAAACTACTTGTCCTAGACTCTTCTTTCTAAGCTCAAATGAAAGCTGTTGAAGAGATCTACATTTTCAATGACAGATGTCATTTTGACAGCTGTCATGAAAATGAAGATCTATTACTCACTTTTTATATGGAGATTTTTAATCCAAATTTTTCACTTTTCCTTACGATTTTTGTGCTCGACCGACAGGCGCCGGCGTACTTCATTAGCTTGATTTATATAAACACTAGCGGACGCCCGCGGCTTCGCCCGCGTTGACTACTATTTTTCTTATCCCTCGGGAACTGTGCAATTTTTCGGGATAAAAAGTAGCCTATGTCCTATTCCCGGTCATTATCTATCTATGTCTCAAATTTCAGCCAAATCGGTTCAGTGGTTGTTGAGTTATAGAGGAACAAACATACATCCATCCAAACATCCATCCAAACATCCAAACTTTCGCATTTATAATATTAGTGTGAAGTGTGATGTGATGTTAGGTAGTTAAGTTAGTTATTAAGTTTTAGGCTGCAAGCAGCATCTTTTAATAAAATAACAACAGTAGTATAGGGCGAACGCCTCTGCCTACCCTTTCGCGAGCATTTTGTATAGAATTAACTTAGAGTCACTTTCATTTTAATTAGAATAACTTAACGTAGAATCAGCCGCGAAAGGGTGGTCAGGGTGCAAGTCCTCAGTAGGATAAACTTTATTGATAATTAGTAATAAGAACTTAAACTTAAGATGCAATTTAGTACATAAGGGGGAATAAATTAACATAACATAACATAATTTATTTCTCTCACAAAGGCATTTGTACATTTATCTTAGTGATAAATCTTAGTATGTTTGGTTGTCATCATTTATCCCGAGGTGGACGTGGTAATAGGTAGGGGTAGACAGGCAGGCTTCAAGCGCAGTGTCGGGTCTAGGCTTAGCTTTGGAACTAGACCCGACCTAGGCAGATAAGGATAGGAAGCGCTGCAAGACCCAGATCATCTCATGTACATAGGCAGTAGGTATCTAGGGGAATTTGGGGGCGCGCGGGAGAAGAGAGAGGGTACCCCGCCGCCCGACCCTCTGGTAACCTAGGTACCTACAACGTGGGCTGACACGTGATGAATCTGGGTCAAGGTCGAAAGGACACCCAAAAACCACGCCCACTCTCTTGCACGTGTCGTCTATGATTAGTCGAGAAGCATAGACAGAGTTAAAATATTGTAAGTAGAGTACAGGAAATATAATGTAATTGAATGTTGAAATAAACGCGCTTGGCGAAACGTAGGGTCTGGCCAGGTCGAGCGTGGTATAAAGGTACGAACGTTTTCACGTTCAACAGTTCTCTCCGTGGTACAAAATTGGCTCCTAAGGCGAAGCTCTGCCCGACCAGGCCCCCGTCTCCCCCGACAGCCTAGTCAATATCGGTGTGTTTAATTCACTGCCCCACCTTCTGCATCCTATACAGTCCACTACAGCCGGGGCTCGCGTCCGGTACGGTTGATCTCCCGAGTGCCGGAGAACCCCGAACCGTGGGTCCTCCGCTGCGCCGGAACCGGGATCATCCGCAACAAATAGCCCTAGCCGGTATCGTAACGAACAATTTTAATAAAAAATGTCAGAAAATAGTTTGTTGTTTTTTGTGTCAAATTATTAACTAATCAGTACCTACTTGTAATTTTTTGACATAATCTAACATTTTTGACACCTAGTGTCATTTTTTGACATTAACTGTCATTGGCACATATCTGTCATATGGCAGTTTGAAGTTTGACAGCTGTCATTGAAAATGTAAATCTCTTCAACAGCTGTCATTTGAGCTTAGAAAGAAGAGTCTAGGAAGAGTAGTTTCCGAGATATGGCCGTTTGAAGTTTGACAGTTGTCATTTAAAAAATGTAGATCTTGGTCATAGCTTTCATTTGAACTGAGAACAGGGAGTCTAGGACGAGTAGTTTCCGAGATATTATGGCTGTTTGAAGTTTGACAGCTGTCATTTAAAAAATGTAGATCTTGGTCATGGCTTTCATTTGAACCGAAAACGGAGATCTATCAATCTGTCAATTTGACATCTAATCTGTCTGTCCAAATTACATAATCTGTCAATTTTACAAACCATCTGTCAAAATTACATGTCAATTTGACATACTGTCATTTTTTATGTATCTGTCATTTCTGACATTATCTGTCATTTTTTACATGAGCTGTCATTTCTGACATTTCTATCATTTTTTACATTATCTGTCATTTTCGACGTGAGTTGGCCATTCTGACAATTCTGTTATTTCTGACATTATTTGTCATTTTTGACATGAGCTGTCATTTCTGACATTATCTGTCATTTTTGACATTATCTGTCATTTTTGACATGAGCTGTCATTTCTGACATTTCTGTCATTTTTGACATTATCTGTCATTTTTGACATGAGCTGTCATTTTTGTCATTTTTGACATTATCCGTCATTTTTGACATGAGCTGTAATTTCTGACATTTCTGTCATTTTTGACATGAGCTGTCATTTTTGTCATTTTTGACATTATCCGTCATTTTTGACATGAGTTGTCATTTTTGACATTATCTGTCATTTTTGACATGAGCTGTAAGATATGCTGTAGCTAAACGTTTAACGTCGTGTCGGTATAACATTCTGTAGCAGTAAAGGCCTGTCGGCGAAACGTCCTGTCGGCGAACCGTCCTGTCGGCGAAACGTCCTGTCGGCGAAACGTCCGTCGGTGAAAGATTCTGTCGGTGAAATGGAAAAAAGTGAATCGTCCTGTCGGCGAACGGTTGCGGAAAAGAATCGAAAATACTGGCTGGCGCCTTTTTTTTTCAGCCAGTATTTTTGTCATTGAAGATGGTAAATATTTCAAGCTCAAAATCTTGTTTAAATAATAATATCTTAGTGAAAAGTAATTATTAATAACAATACTCATGTAATAAATTCTTGAAAATATTTTTTACAGCAATTCTCAATAAAAAGGTAAAATAGAAATGTCAAATATTACTTTTGCTGTGTAAAAAGTTTCAACATGACTCAATAGAAACGTCAAAATAGAATGATTTTTTTTTTAATTTGACAGCAGGGAAAATTGCTTCCCAGGGCGGAAAAGTGCTACTTTCATCCCTCTGTTCAGGTCACTTCAAGCGTACTTTCCGTGTATGAGAAATGAAAAGATTTAAAAGCCAGGACTGACAATTTAACGAGCCCTCCGAAGCACAAAATGGTGACGAGACAGAACTTCAACTATCTAGCAAGTTATGCCATTGCCATGCCAGTTAAGCTTCTTATTACATAAGTAGTACTTATATCTAGTTATTTAAATATGAGGCTTACCTAAAGTCAAAGCTAAGGAAGAAACCAATAGAACTACACACCACGCCATTTTGACTGATAAAGTGTATATTAATTTAAAAATACAACTTTAATTTTCAGGTAGCTGAAATCTTATCTATTGATTAATTCAGTAATTAGCAGATAGATAGGTAAGGAATTTTGTTATGATGATTTTTTCGTAAATCCTACGCCTTTAAAATGATCAGACAACATTTTTTATGAAAACTTGTGTTTATAGAAAACTAGCGGTTCGCCCCAGCTTCGCATGGGTTTAATTTATAAATTACCCGTGCGAAGTCAGGGCGTAAACTATACCTACCCTATGTTCATTACGGATAATGTAGGATTCTATTGGTGAAAGAATTTTTCAAATCGGTTCAGTAGTTTCGGAGCCCATTCAATGCAAACAAACAATCAAATCTTTCGTCTTTATAATATTAGTAAGACAAACGAAACTTCAAATACAATGCTACTAAAAAGTATGCTTGTTTGAGACTACGTAGCGTGTTTACGTCATAAGTATGTTCTTTTTGTATGTATACCTACACGTTGTATGCTACTGCTGGAAATTAGATTACATATTGCATAACTCACATAATAGTGTGCTTTTAAATGCTAGGTACTGCGTGATGGAAATAATGGAATACACACAAGCCGTACAAAAAATCTTATAAATAACTAGCGGACGCCCGCGGCTTCACCCGCGTGCGTACTACTTTTTTATCCCAAGGGAAACATGCAATTTTTCGGGATAAAAAGTAGCCTATGTCACTCTCCAGCCCTCCGAGTATCTCCACACAAAAAATCACGTCAATCCGTCTCTCTGTTTTGAAAGCAGGACAAACAAACAAACACACATTTATAATATGGGTAGGTAGGTATGGATTACATACGTTATATCACAATCGTAGTTTCTTACAAATCGTAGCTTATCATGTAGAATTGTAGATTGTACACGTGCATTTTGTTGTTGGGTAAATGTTATCTAAATCATTTGAATATTATGGATAGGCTACAGGTGGTCTTCATTGTTCAAGAATCTAAATGATTACGTCAGATCTAATTAATTCAAGTAAACAAACTTTGTCGTGTTCCTCGATTAGATCAGATTCTTGGGACTTCGAAACTTCGGACTTATTGACTAGCAGCGCCCTCGCGGAGTTGCCCCCGTAATGATGGTATATGGTGATGATGATGATGAAAAGTAGCCTTTATCCTTCCTCAAAAAGCTATCAAATGCTGAAAGAATTTTTCAAATCCGACTGCTAGTTCCTGAGATTAGCGCGTTCAAACAAACTTTTCCGCTGAAAGATATTAGATATTTAGATTAATTTATGATTAGTTTTTTAAACAGTCGATCCGTGACACTGAACTACAGAACCCTCCAAAGGTTTATTTTTTCTTGTTACTACACTGAACTCTATAAAGCGATTATTTTGTATGTTACATTTGTTTTGACATGGCATAAAACTCGATTTATTCACAAGATAAGAAATTCACAGCATGTTGACATTTTTCAATTGGAGTAAAAATGTGATTCGGTACCATAATGAAATCGTACGCTCTGATTTTAGGTAAGAATTTATACACACTGAGAAAACCTCCTATCATCATCATCATCCAATGCTGCATCGTTTGGACGTCATTTTGATCTCAAAAATTGTTGTTGTGGTTGTTAAATCTCCTGTGACCATCCTCTTACACATTCAAAGGATCTAAAATGTCTAAAGATCTGAGATTTGAGATTAAATTTTTATAAATGGGCCATTCGCAAACGGCTCAAAAAAATCGTCCGGGCCAAAAACCTCTATTAAATAGATTTCTAACAGCTTGATTCTTTTTTGTATGATAGTTATGATCAAATACTAGAAGAAGTCTATGTTTTCTTTTAGATAAAATAAATTTAAAATAGTTAAAAAAAATAAAAACCGCTGAAATTTGAGCCTCGGTGGTATGTCCCAGACACATTTTGCGATGTTAATTAGTTTTTATCTTTTTCTCTATAAAACGTGGCGCTACTTTGAATGTGTTCACAAAACACCAGATAATTACTAGCTTATTTTATAATATTCCCAATAAATATTAGGCTTTCGTTGATAAGTTACAAGTAGTTTTAGTCGCGTCCGAGGTTTTGAATTGATATCGGTGGTGCGCACCGATCTACGCATATACCCTGTTCTCTAATAGTTGCAAGAACAGTTGTTAGAGTAAGAATAACTATCAGCCCCTCCGCATTGATGGAGAGGACAACCAGGTCTGTGGGTCTCTGTGTGTCTCTTTTATTGAGGAACAAAATCGTTTTCGGTGGCTTGGTATACCCTCCAAGATGAGTTCGGTGTAATGTTTTTTTTCAAATCCATTCAAGCAATTATTTTCAAATTATAACAAAAGTGTATCTTAGAGATACTAGATTTCCATTATGCAGACTAATATTCAATATTTTGGTTACTTTTAAAAATATCTAGGATTTTGCTCATAATTTTGATTCCGGTGGTATTGATTTCAGTGTTTTCCGTGGAAATATATGAAGGGTAAAGACAGTTTCATAGCACTTATAGTGCTGTTTCCTGATTTATGATAATTGTATTGAATCATAGAGAAAGCTGGCATAAAAAAGGTGCCCCAGATTAGTGTCGGCTTCTATAAAAAATAAAAAAACAGCTCAATTGCAGCTTTCAACCTAAAGAGTTAGAGCCCAACCTCATTCTTGCCTACGCCCTTTTCTCAACTACGCATCTGGATGCGGCAACATACCCAAAACCTACACAACTATCGCTGGAGACAGACAATCCGACACTTCAGAGTGTCGTCTGATGAACCTACAAAGAAAAGACCTCGAAATAATCTTAGGGACATTGACAGGACACTGTACCCTCAACACACATCTGTACAACATCGGTGCCACGGACAGTCCACTCTGCAGGGGATGTCTAAGCGAAGAAGAATCAGCTGCTCACGTAGTCCTGGAATGTGCGGGTGTAGCAACACAATGGCAACAAATCTTCAGTATCCCGAGGTCGCTTCTGTAAGCCGGTGAAGACCCCAGGAAGCTGTTGTGCTTCTAGGAGAGCTAGGTTGGCTACGTACCTAACGAGCCAGGTTATCCCCACGCATAAAGGACCACCATCGAGTCCAAATGCGGAAACGGGAGTCCACTGATTGTTCCGCCAGACTGCTACCGCGTCAGGTGCCAAGCGTTAAAGCAGCACCTGACGCGGTGAAAGCGACAGAAAATTCTGACACAACCGGAAATACCCATTTGTGATGTGAGGAGGACTGACGCGGATGGATTTTTTCTCGTAGATAATTAGCATCGGCCGAAGCCTTCCCCCAACTGACGTGGGATAGCCCTCCGCTCTGCCAGGTTCGCCCTGCAGGCTGTTGAAACGACCATTGGCTTATAATATATCCCAACTAGACCCGACAACTAGTGAAGAAAGCATCCGTCAGTATGTGAATGAGAGGAGCTGATGCCGAATCAGGCAGCCACCTGTAGTAGTACCTAGTACAAGGTTTGAAGCGGCTGGATTCTACAAGAGAGACTAACTTAAAGTAGTATATGCTCGGGTGGATGCCAGCCAGGACGTGTTCCTAGCTCTTGACTTTTGGACACCCGGAATCGTTTACCATCCAATCAAAATGTCTTATCTAATCGATCGAGCGAGCGAAGATCTTGGTGGCAAGTTAGGCGATTTTGCTTTGTTTTTTGTATGTTTGTATGTTTCACGAATTCTTGTTCTCGCATAACTGTCGAACCGTTCATCCAATCTGCATGAAACTTGGTAGGTCAATAGTTTGTTTTATGGAAATATACGGTGGAGCATATGAGCTTAATCGATGAAGGGGTCCAAGCTTATTGGGTTCCCAAGGGGGGTAAAAAAAAGTTAAACAAATATATTGAGTTGGGTGTCAAATGTCTTTATTTGAAAATTCCAAAATAGTTATTATTTTTATTCTATTCTTTTTGAAATACGACGAGAATTCATAAATATGAAATGAATGAAAAATTAGAAACGACATTATGTATTGCATGCATACCAGTAATTTTACCATGACGAGCTAGCACAATAGGCATACTCGGCAGTAGTAGCACTTGAAAGTATGGGGGTAGTTAGAAGAAAGTCCAAAAGTAAGCCATCTACGATGCGCGAGATCTCAGTTCGGGGAGAACTACCTACTAGTATTATATCGCCATACAAACTTTGAAACATAATTTAACTCCTTCAAGGGGTTTAATGATGTAACCCCTTTTTGAAATGATTTTTTATCTACAAATACCTAATTTTTATGTAATAATTATAGATCGAACTAAAGACTGTTGACTTTTTAACCAAATTTTAATGTATTTGATTTCGGTGATTAGAATATTGACTTCGGTGGGCACCAATTTTTCAAAATCAAATAACTTTTTAACCGTTAGGCTTTAAGAGTTCCCTCTTGTACTAATAATTACTAAATTAAATCTAGATTTGATATTTCATGTCAAAATATCCAAATTCTAAAAAAAAATTGTGCCACCGAAAAAATGCTGCGCCTGAGAATTACCGAAATTTAAAATTTTAAGAATAGGTATTAACGTTCTCTCAAAGAAATAAAGTTTTAAGAAGACAAATTGAAAGTACCTAGGTACCTAAATTTTCTGTTTAAGTAGGTATGAAACCATTTACCTACTTACTAAGTAACTTTTTTTCAGCCGCCATTTTGTTAAGAAATGAGGCTAAGATCCCTAGTACTGATGTGGCGAGGGAGCAGCGAGCTGTGGCAGACATAGCCCGCCTCATACACATTGTCAACCACCAGAGCTCTGATGATGGAGTGGATCTGGAGGAACGGTCGCAACCTTCACCGCTATGTGAGTTTCAAGAAATAGAAATTGAAAAAAAAATAAAAGAAAACAGTCGACTTGAGAACCTCCTCCTTTTTGGAAGTCGGTTAAAAAATGATCTTATCTAAGGGAGTGTACACATTGCGTTTTTGCAGCGCGTTTGTATCGATACAAACGCGATTCGAACGCGATGCGAACGCGCAGCCCCCCTCCCGGTTCGCTTTTGTATGGAAAAAAACGCGTTGCGAACGCGCGTTTGTATCGATACAAACGTGCAGCTCAAAAACGCGCTGCAGAAAACGCAATGTGTACACTCCCTTAGACTATTAGGTAAAGAGCAATATTTATTTGTACCTACTCAAGTTCTCGAAAAAGGCTCGTAACGATTTCGATGAAATTTATGGTACAGGGGTTTACGGGGGGGCGAAAAATCGATCTAGCTCAATACTCAATACTCAATACATTTATTGCTGTCACATGGTTGTAGATACATAGTTGTTATGATGTATTAATTAGTTTCACACATGAACCCTGTTAGGGTATAGCAACAGGAAAGCAGACCGAGGTATTTCTAATAGGTAGGTATTTAATTTTGATTTACATGCATATCTAAATATTTAATATGTGTCAGAAAATATCACTTAAGTCAGGTTGTTGTCACGAAAATTAATAATAATAATAATGTCAATAAATTACCTATTTATTTTTATATTGTTCTAAGTAGTCTTCTATGTCGTAGTAGCATTTGTCAATTAGAAATGTTTTCAGTTAGCTAGGTGTAATACCTGGGAAAAGGAGATTGACCATTTTTGTATGGACGTTGGACCAAGTGCTGCCCAACATTGAATCATAGTGCATAATGTTCCTTAGACTAATACTAGTCTGTAACAAAAAGCGCTTCAGAATCTATCCGAGGAGTATTGAGAAAAAAATATATAAGTATAGGGTGAATTTTTGAGACGGGACAGTAGGGCAGCTACGTTAACCGTTGTAGCTAGAGGAAAACGTTCTTAGGAGACTATCCTTAGTTTATGAAGATATTTCGACCTGCATCCTCTGATTTTGAAAAAAATGTACAGTCAGCGAGAAAATGGGCAATTTACACAAAAACTTTTTTTGATGCCAATCGATCCTGTTTCATCTAAGGATTAAAAGGCTCTATCGAATCAACTGAGGTGAGAGTACTAGAAAAGTCAAAAAACGCTAAAATGTATTTCTGAGACAAGACAGTAAGGGCTACCTTAACCGCTGTAGCTAGAGGAAAACGTTCTTAGGAGACTATCCTTAGTTTTTGAAGATATTTCGACCTGCTTTCACAGATTTTGAAAAAATGTACAGTCAGCGAGAAAATGGGCAATTTACACAAAAACTTTTTTTGATGCCAATCGATCCTGTTTCATCTAAGGATTAAAAGGCTCTATCGAACCAACTGAAGTTAGAGTACTTACTAGAAAAGTCAGAAAATGCTAAAATGTATTTCTGAGACAAGACAGTAAGGGCTACCTTAACCGCTGTAACTAGAGGAAAACGTTCTTAGGAGACTATCCTTAGTTTTTGAAGATATTTTGACCTGCATTCACAGATTTTGAAAAAAATGTACAGTCAGCGAGAAAATGGGCAATTTACACAAAAACTTTTTTTGATGCCAATCGATCCTGTTTCATCTAAGAATTAAAAAGCTCTATCGGACCAACTGAGGTAAGAGTACTAGAAAAGTCAGAAACTGCTAAAATGTATTTTTGAGACGGAGCAGTAAGGCCAGCTACCTTAACCGTTATAGCTACAGGAAAACGTTCTTAGGAGACTACCCTTACTTTTGAAGATATTTCGACAAAATGATGAAAAATGATGGCAAATGACAAAAGATTTCGTACGAAATGTATAATCAAAGTTTTTTGCGTTTTCTGATTTTTAGTACTTTTGCGTCAGTTGATCCAATAGAGTCTTTTAATCCTTAGATGAAACAGGATCGATTGGCATCAATAAAAGTTTTTGTGTAAATTGCCCATTTTCTCGCTGACTGTACATTTTTTTCAAAATCTGTGAAAACAGGTCGAAATATCTTCAAAAACTAAGGATAGTCTTCTAAGAACGTTTTGCTCTAGCTACAGCGGTTAAGGTAGCCCTTACTGTCTTGTCTCAGAAATACATTTTAGCGTTTTTGACTTTTCTAGTACTCTCACCTCAGTTGGTTCGATAGAGCCTTTTAATCCTTAGATGAAACAGGATCGACTGGAATAAAAAAATGTTTTTGTGTAAATTGCCCATTTTCTCGCTGACTGTACTTTTTTTTTTTAATCTGTGAATGCAGGTCGAAATATCTTCAAAAACTAAGGATAGTCTCCTAAGAACGTTTTCCTCTAGCTACAGCGGTTAAGGTAGCCCTTACTGTTTTGTCTCAGAAATACATTTTAGCGTTTTTTGACTTTTCTAGTACTCTCACCTCAGTTGGTTCGATAGGGCCTTTTAATCCTTAGATGAAACAGGATCGATTGGCATAAAAAAAAGTTTTTGTGTAAATTGCCCATTTTCTCGCTGACTGTACATTTTTTTCAAAATCAGAGGATGCAGGTCCAAATATCTTCAAAGGTTAGGGAAAGTCTTCTAAGAACGTTTTCCTCTAGCTACAACGGTTAAGGTAGCTGCCCTACTGCCCCGTCTCAAAAATTCACCCGTATGAACCCGTGGATGTTTTTTTTTTAAATATTATTTTTTTAATATCTCTTCATGTAAGGAAAAAAATAAAGGTATACCCATGCCTGGGCAGCATTTGGTCCAAAATGGTCAATATCCTTTGTTTTCTTAGCATTTTCACGCAAAAAGATTTACAATGAAATGTGGTTCGTAATTGTACCACAAGATGGCGCTAGTTGGTTCCCAGCTATACGAGATGTTTAAAAAAAACTTACTTAAATAAAATTTTTGTAAGTTTTTTTTTGTTCTTGTTTCTTTTTCTTTTTAACTATTAGCACCCGAGCAGAGCTCGGTCGCCCAGATATTTTGCGTAAAATACGTTTCACTAGGGTTCACTTACCTATATAGGTAGGTAGGTACTTACTTACAGTAGGTAGGTAAAGTTAAAACTTTAACCCCCCCCTTTAGGATCCCTTGAACAGTTGAAACCCTTTGATTTCGGGGGAATCCTCGTCAATCCTAGTCAATCTTCGTATTTTTGAACCCTTGGACCCCTCCATAAAGCTATAGCTACGCCCAGCCTTCCTTTGGTACTGCATCTGGCAAATCTTCCCGTTAGCTTGCTTTGCTCACTCGATCTATCTTGTTTTAGCATTTTCCGAAGACTACTTTATGTTCAGGACTGCGTCACCAACCCTGAAGGACTTATTTAAGCTAATTAAACAGTCAGATAACCAGGCCCACAGCGTGAGACTACACATCATTAAGAACCCCAGCGTACTAGAAAAGTACAAGAGGAGGATCCAATCTAAGTTGGTACCAAACCGTTAGCAATTAAAAAAAAATATCCCCAGATTTATCCCTTTATCAAGTAGAAAAGAGCTGATGATCTGCAAACGCCTAAACAGCCCCTTGATTCTTTGATAGCGACCAAAATCAGTCTCAAACTGTCAAATATGACAGTTCATTGCAGTGACCAGTCCTGCTCTGTAACTCTCATCTCAACGAAACCGAACGCGACAAAAGATACATACGCGATCGCTTTGACAGTTTGAGACCAATTTGAGGTGTGAGACAAGTTAGACAATCAGCCTGGCTGATCTTCATTTACTAAAAACCAACGTTGGGAAATAATAAACTACGCGGTAATTACGCGAATTACTAAGGTAATTACGCGATAAAGAGCCGTTAGTTCGTTTAAGTTACTAAAAACTATCACTTCAGTTTTAAAACAAAAAAATCGCATCGTTTACATATGGGATGGGTTTGATCAATGCAACATCACACAAATCAATCAAAAATTTTTAAAAGAATTTTCATTACTAAGGTAATTACGCGATAAAGAGCCGTTAGTTCGTTTAAGTTACTAAAAACTATCACTTCAGTTTTAAAACAAAAAAATCGCATCGTTTACATATGGGATGGGTTTGATCAATGCAACATCACACAAATCAATCAAAAATTTTTAAAAGAATTTTCATTTTCGAATAACGTTATACTCACATTATTTCTCAGATACTATCAATCTTCAGATGAAAATGACGAAGGCAACAACAATTTGTATAATTTGGATCGAAGGAGGAATGCTCTTTTTCGATTGGGAAGTAAGCTAAAGAATTTCTTGTACGAATCATCACATCACACAAATATAGTTGGATGTTTGAATGGATGGATGTATGGATGGATTTATGTTTGTTCTCTATAACTCGACAACCACTGAACCAATTTGCCTGAAATTTAAAATACCTACAGATTGATAATGACCGAGAATAGGACATAGGCGTTTTTATCCGGGTACCACGTGAGCGAAGCCGCGGGCAGAAGCTAGTATAATATAAGATTGGAGGAGTCTGGGAAGTTGAATGCAAATAAAACATGTGTATGTATGTTCGTATGAGGTAGTAGGTACCTAACACTGGTAAAGGAGTTTTAAGGCCTCCGTCATGGCTTAACGACTTAAAAGCCGGGACCGACAATTTAACGTGCCCTCCGAAGCACGGAAACGCTCAACTGTTAATGCTACGGTCGCCCCTCCAAAAGGTAAAAAGGTGACTGCTAAGAACCTCGCTTAACGTCGCTACGATATCGATGAAGTTTTCCTTTGTTTGGATCAACGGTTAGAAAGTTATTGCAATTTACATTTTTTCTGTTATAGGTTCATTCATCGAAAATGCTCTAAGAGAAAAAGGAGACGAAAGCAATATGGTAGCAAATCGTCCAGAAAATAGTAAACATGATAAAAGAAACGAAAGAGATAGATACAACGTTGATGAATACGTTGATAATGACGCTGTGTTTAAGAAAGGGAGAGAAGATGATAGGCAAGACAACGCGTGGGATGTAATCACTAAGAATTACGAATGGGACGAGCCAAAACGCGAACGCTCTACAAAGAAAAACATAGTGGATGATTGGGTCAAAGTTACGAAGCGAAATTTCGATGATTTGGATAGAAAAACTACAAAGAAACGCGTCAGAGGTGATCGGATAGTTGAACCCAAGAAAATGGAATGGTATAGCGCCGAAAGAAAGCCAAAGAAGAAAGATTTTGGTCTAAGTTACGAAAAGAAAAGTAAAAAAAAGGCAGCAAAAACAAATTTTGCCGCAACTAAGCAATGGAAAATTGAATCTAACGTCAATAGGAATAAGCCTTATGTTCCCAAAATTCCCAAGTATTATGAAAAGCCTCGTAAAAAGCCACGTGACCCTTACGAAGGTGGAAAATTTGGAAGAACTCCAATACCTTATGTTGGCAGACAGGGCATCTATGCAGATTAAACACATTATTTACAAGCTTATTAATATCTGGTAGTTTTTATGTTTGGGAAAAACCTTGCAAGAGTTTTTAACAAGTTTTCCGCAAACGATTGAGCTGAAATTTGGCACATATGTATATTTACAGTGACAATGCAATATTATGGTGATAGCGAGCTGCCCCCTGATTGTCTTTTGATAGCGACTAAAATCGGTCTCAAACTGTCAAATATGACAGTTCAGTGACCGCGCAAGTAGCTCTGTCACTCGTCTCAACGAGACCGAACGCGACAAAAGATGTACGCGATCGTTTTGACAGTTTGAAACCGATTTGAGGATTCAGACAATCAGCCTGCTCGATGATAAAAATACGCTCTATACCTATGTCCCTACTGTAGAGTCTGTAGCAAGAGTATTTAAAATAAAAACTGGTAGGTACATATCTCAGATAAGTAGTTTAATCTAAACCGACTTTTGTCTGTACGCATGCCGTAGGGTATCTGGTACTGTTTCTGCTTCTAAATCAGGTACTGGAACGTCTGCCTCTGTTGGAGACACCTGCAGAAGGAAATTGTCCGATCACCGGCAAGAAAGCGATTTTCTCGCTCAAGAAACGTAAAAAAAAAGAAACTACTGACCCCAAAACGGGGTAAATATTCTACCAGATTTTTAGGCATTCAAAATCCTTTAAATCTATAAAGATAGAGTTACTTCAATGAGGTTTCAAAGAGACTCGTCCAAATACACACGGCTCGGCGGCACTATTTTTTTCAACCATTACTGTTCCACTGCAGGGCAAAGGCCTCCCTTCCCTCCTTCCACTCTTCGCGATTTAACGCCGTTACAGGACAAGATCTTAAATGGGCATCCACCTATCACGCCATCTCCTTCTAGGTCTTCCAAGCCTCCGTTTTGCGTTAGGCTTACACTCTGTGGCACTAGCTGAAAAAATAACTATAAGCTAACTACACAACCTAGGTATTTGTTAATGCAGTAAGTGCTGAGCACTTCATGATCACATTTGAAAACATCACATATTTGAGATGCTATATGTATATGAGTAGTTACTGACTTTATGATCACATAATTGAAAACATCAACATATTATGCTATGGTAAAGTATATGAGTAGTTACTGTATGCTCTTCATGCTTCGTAGTGGATGTCGTCTTCAAACCCTGGCCCTGGGGATCTCCATATGGCTTCATGGAATGTTCAGAGGTATCTTCGGTACCCATATGCTCTATCATGCTGTGGATTGCGTAGCTGAAAAATATAATTGTTTATTGCATGAGTGCAGACACATGAGCACAATGACACATTGGAGTACTATAGCTGTCTCATACCAGGGAGGTCTCGCTTACAACTGGTCTCAAACCTCAAATTGGTCTCAAACTGTCAAAACGATCGCGTTGTATTTTTTGTTACGTTCGGTCTCGTTGAGATGAGAGTGACAGAGCTAGTTGCGTGGTCACTGAACTGTCTTTGACAGTTTGAGACCAATTTTGGTCGCTATCAAAGATAGACAATCGGGGGGCTGGTGGCGAAAGAGACAGAGACAGGAGACAGTTGTCATTTAAACTGACAGTTCTCTGTCTCTTTCGCGCGCCCCTACAAAGCCTGTCTCTGGTCTCGCTCTCTGGCTCTCTTATAACCAGTGATCGGAATGAGGCGGGCTAAAATACCTAAAGTTCGAAAAATAACAGAGACAAATGGAGACGCCTTAGGAGTAAATATTTTTCGACCCAAAATTTTCCGTTTCCGGGACATTAATAAAAAACATCTAATATTAAGGTGAATCAATTTTTTACCTGAGTGAATAACAAAAACTAAAATGTAAATTATAAGGATAAAAAACTTTTTTCCGTCGGTCAAATAGAAAAATTATTTGAATTAGTTCACAACATTATTAACATTAATTTTAAATGTACTTACTCACTGTGAAAATTGTGCCAACTTTCAATAAAATTCTTACTTACTACAAGAATAAAATTCTTGTAGTAAGGAAGTCTCCCCTTTTTTGCCTCTGTTCTTTGAACTTTAGGTATTTAAGCCCGCCTAATTCCGATCACTGCTTATAACCCACCCGATATATTCAAAGCCGAGATCCTTTAAAGAGTTGATTCTCTCCGTAGGTAGACCCTGTCGTTTCTTGATGTACTGGTCCAGGGGGTGTCCGTGTTCAGGTTCTGTACCCTGGCGAAGGTGCAGGCCAGGATTGCGATAGTGATAGCCCTGCTTGAAGTAACTGAAATCGTAAAAATCCGTACCCATATTATAAATGTGAAAGTGTGTTTATTTGTCCTGCTTTCACGTCAAAACAGAGCGACGGATTGACGTGATTTTTTGTATGGAAATAGTTGGAGGGCTGGAGATTAACATAGGCTACTTTTTATCCGGGTACCATCGGAGCGAAGCCGCGGGCAGCAGCTAGTTAATAATAAAAATAAAATTGTTTATTCAGATAACAAGATCGATTTGGCTGTAGAATCTAAAGACACAATGTAAGTAAAATCAATTTTCAAATATAAAAACTCCAAGTCCCCATCCGACAGTCTCTCAGTGATTGATGATTGTAAAAAATATCCAATTGCCAAAGCGAAAAATCCATTGAGCACGGCTATGATTTGAACCGACGACGGAAAGTCGAGCCGACACTCGACCAACACCGCCCCGTAAATTCGTATGAGCTAGTAGCATAGATGTATAATACGAGAGTACTAGATTCAGTGACAGCGTGCCGCCGAAAGGAACAAAAATTAAGTGGAACCATTGTTTCGTAGTAGGTACACTTAAGGTCCATATTAGTACAGAATTTTAGAACATAGATGTTCTCTACCTACAAAGAGCCGGCACACGATGAGGGACAAAAGATATTATGCTCCGTCTCATTTTTTCACAAGAATTTTGTAATTTTGTACTCTCACAAAAACAAAGAAGGTTATTACCTTCTTTGTTTTTGTGAGAGTGAGAAGGGATGATCCAGCAGTCTATAGTTTTCTTTGTCTTTGGCTAGTAGCTAACTCTATTGGGTGGCTACTCTACTGGCCACCCGCCAGAAGGCCTATATAGCTTAACGAATTTAAATCCTAGGACCTTACTATGAACTCTTAGAGCAATGTCAAAGTAAGATTATTCTGATTCCGTACTTAGATAAGATAAAGTAAGGTTAAAGTAAGCCTAACGCAGGCCTAAGTTAACCTTGTTTTAATCGTCGTCGTATAGTGTCAAGTGTCAAGTCATCGACTCGATGCAGGACTGCGCATGTCCTGAAACGAGCCTAACGCAGGACTGTTTTCACCTTGTTTTGACATTGCTCTAAGAGTTGGTGGTTCGCCACCTGGGGTGTCAATTCTAGTACCTACCAAACTTTTTATCAATCTCAAGCAAAACCTCAACTAAACCTTAGATTTTCGACTGTTTCCTATTCTACTAATGACAAACGACTCAGTTGTGGTGAGGTTTTAACTAAGGTTTGAACTTTGGCAGAACAAATTTTTGAAAAGCCATTCTACTATTCACCAAATGGCTGACATTTAAGAGATCGAAACAAACCGCAGCGGAATGATTGACGTTGTCATCTAGTAGAATTGCCCAGCTGGATCGACAACCTCCCCGTGCGAGTTGTGCATAGTGTTACCTTGTAAAATCTCTTCTTAAGTTCCTCATACGTTCATCTCCTTTCCCCCGTAGCTTCTCCTGTACCTTCTCACGTAGAAGTGTTAAATAGTAGCCTAGGACTTGATTCATGAGCAGTTCCAGCTGACCTTTCATCCCGTTTACCTGTAATAACTTAAATCATTTAATATTGTGTTCGTATGTATGTGCTCGAGGACACTTCTTCCAACGGATCTTGGCATTCGTGAAGTTAGCCGTTTCGATGCGCAGTGTAACTTTTTCATACAAAATTTTCTACTGCACAGCGAAAAGCCTAACTTCACGAATGCCTAGATCCATTGTGACAACTGTACTTCCAGATAAATAATGGGCATCGGCAAATTTCGTGTTTTCCGAATATGACTAACTAGCATCTAGGCAGATATAGAGCTGCTCTTACGAAATTACTCTAACGATTAGTATTTTGACGAGAGAGAACGATATTCTGTGATAGTTAAAACGTTCGTATACTTACCCATTATTTATCTGGAAGCTCTGTAACTCTAGTGACGGAGTTTTAAAGTCGTCTGAAGGCCTTACAACTTAGTTTAATTCAATTCAATACATTTATTGCGTAACAGATGGTTAGTGATACAATTTCAGTTCGTACATAATCAGCGTTAGCGCATGCAATTTTACCTACCTACTTACATAAAAAAATTAAATCTAGTTTAAACTAAACCACCTACTTATACCAAATTAAAACTATATGTCAAATTGTCTTTTTTTTATTTTAAAACTGACATCTGTAGGGTCAGGGAGGCTAGGTTGGCTCGGATTTTTTCAGAGGGCTCTAAAATATAGAAGAACTCAAAGGATTAACCTGAAATTTGCACATGTTGTGGCTAAACTATCCTAGTTTAATATGGCATCATTATATTTTCATTAAATACTGCTAAAACAAAATTACAAACCAAAAATCAAAAAGTGAGAATTGAGCAACTGTGTACCACCAGGTGTACTGAGTGGCTCAGTTATTCAGTAGTGGTAATTAGTATTAATAAATGAAAAAATGTTACCTAATTATATATTTTTTTATTTTTTATTAGAAATAAAGAAGAATTATTCCAGTCTCAAAATGTTCTTCATATCAACCTAAAATCATTATTACTGAGATCAACCTTATCCCCTCTTTTATTCTTTCAGCAGGAGTATTTCCTATTTTTCTGGTTGTGGTAGTCGGTGGTCGTGGCATTCTGTTGATGAAAAACTAAAAGTAGAATTATAGAGTCCAAATTAATTTATTTTAGGTCTTTACGCTGCACCAAAACATGAGTCACTGTGTACTTTTTAAAATTGAGTCACTGTTCGCAACTACGCCGTTTTGAAAATATTCAATGACGACAATCGAATCAGCTAACAAACACATCAAAGAACTACACAAATAAGACTTCTACAATATCTACTATACGGCAAACATAATGGTCACCACAAACTACGATAAACTAAAGTATGACAAACAAAAGAAACTTACCTTAAAAGTAATTTTGTAGGCGCGGAAACTAAGAAATGCGGTGACACCTCGGTACTGCGCTCGATCCGCCGCCTGATTGGTTTGAACACATTTGGGATACACACGCTTTAATTGTGCGATAGAGATAGCTATCTAAAGCACGCCGTTCTAGTCGAAACACGTGTGAGCCACTGTTGTCTCCTGAGTCACCGTACCCTCCCTGACCCCACTTACTTGACCACATTTTGAGCAATAAATTTCAAAAAAAATCATTACATAACAGCCGGGACCCACAACTTAACGTGCCCTCCGAAGCACGAAAGCGCTCAGCTAGTAATGCCACCAGCGCCATCCAAATTGTGACAGCACGATCTAATAAGAACATCGCAAATACGCTACGAGCGCTTCATGCTCCCGCATATTTGGTTTGCACATTGATGTGCTTTTTTGTCCCTTTCGACGCCATGCCAGATATAGGTTAGAATGCCTTCGCCTCCTTAGTAAAGGCTCAAACACACGTTGGGCCCTAAGCCAGCGCGAGCGAAGGCGACTCGACGCAAGGCGAGTGCTACCTAAGTATTTATTATTTGAGTTTAATTTTGTATTTGGTGGCTAAAATAAAACGTTATTCCAATCTAAATTTTAAATTCCTTACCTTATCTTCCAATATGCTCAGATATTCTGGTGTCTTACGAAACCTCATCAAAACTGAATTCAGATCTTCACCGTACAGCTTGAAAGATTCCGCTTCGATGTCATACGAGTACTTTCTAGACTCTACTGCGTAAAGCGCTGGAAATTTATGAAAAAGTAAGTACGTGTGAGCCAACTCTGGTGACGGAGTTTTTAGGCCGCCTAAACGCCTCCGTCATAGCTTAACGACTTAAAAGCCGAAACCGACAATTTAACGTGCCCTCCGAAGCACGGAAGCGCTCAGCTCGTAATGCCACTTGCGGTCACCTATCCAAATTGTGACCGCGCACAACGCTGCTTAACTTCAATTAATAAAAGAAACTAAACTACAAAACATAACTTTACATAATACAATTACAACGTTAAGCCATCTGAGGATCGTTGAAAACGATCTATAGGTAGCTCAACTTATCCAAGCCACTACCAGTCGGAAGCGTGCCCAAGATACTGGCAGCATTACCGCACTGGATTTCAATGTTGGTCCGAAAATCCTATCAAGATTTAGGTAGGTAGGTACAGTCAGCGTCATCAATCGGTATCCCCCTATTGATTTTAACAAGGACCCTTTCCATTTCAACTTTGGATTTCAGTCGGATTTGCTAGTATAGGAACTCGAGCGAAATTAGATATCCATAAGTATACTAGCAAATCCGACTGAAATCCAAAGTTGAAATGAAAAGGGTCCTTGTTAAAATCAATAGGGGGATACCGATTGATGACGCTGACTGTACATACTTAATATTTTGCATCTTTTGAGTTCCTCAGCCGAATCCGAGACGACTGCCGCCTCGCTTGATTGACCTTAGTGCCTTTTTTTAGCTCATACGAACTAAGTCTGTAAAGTCCGTAAAAAGTTAAAAAGTTTACAAATTTCTTACCAGAAAATATACACAACAATAATAATTTCATCGTAAAAGTTATCGTTTCGAAATATTGTGTTTATTTTTATTACTTGAGTTGAGGTAACAAGTTTTAGGGTTCCAACCAGAATTTTGAAATTGAACTGTGATTTGATTAAAAAAATATGTTCATCATCATCATCATCATCATTATCCCATGGCTGGGCATAGTCCTCATCGCTTCTGCCATTCGCCCCTGTCTCACGCCAATATAGCCCTTATGTACGACCAAAGGAACCAAAGGAAAATGTCAACTTTATTACTGTCATTTTCAATTTCTATTTCTATTTATTTATTGCGAAAATGAAATTTTTTGGAGAACGAAACTAAACGCAGCGGTAATGATACCGTAATGGTTGATGTTGTAAATTAGTAGAATTGCGGTTTGATTTAGTCGTCGACCTATCTTGCCGGCGGATGACCTACTCTCTCTAGGCCACCACTCGGTTAACTAATCTATGTACTTACTTACCCCAATATGTGTTACCAAGTAACACATTGGGGTAAGTAAGTACATAAATTTTCTTTCAGAACGTTTTAAGACGACGCACCTATACCATAAAAACACAGTTCACACATCCATGTTTATAATGTATTATATTTACTTAAGCGATAAAGTTCCAAGACGTCACTAAATTAAGGAAGTGTGGAGAATTAATTTTGAAAATAATTGTTTAATTATGAAGGATGTCGCTTAAACAAAAAAGCCGGAAAAAAAGCCGGAATTGACAGAACGAAACAATATGTAGAATAGGAACTCACAACTGGTCTGTTGTCATAGTTTTAGTTACCTATTAGGTAGTAACGACTGATACAAATTCCTAAGAAAAGTATAGGTAAGTACAGAAATATTATAATTATCGTCTAATAACAGCCTTCTTTCATAAAACAACGATTTCTAATCATAAACAATAATCTAATCGATCGAGCGAGCGAAGCGAGCGAAGATCTTAGTGGCAAGTTAGGCGATTTTGCTTTGTATGTTTGTATGTTTGTATGTTTGTATATTTGTATGTTTCATTTTTATGTTCTCGCATAACTATCGAACCGCTTATCCAATCTGTATGAAACTTGATAGGTCAATAGGTTGTGCTATGGAAATTTGCTGTGAAGCGTATGAGCGTAATCGATGAAGGGGTTGTAAAGATATGGGGTTCCCAAGGGGGTAAATTTTTTTCAAAGTTATCCAAATATATTGAGTGGGGTGTCATATGAAAGTACTCAATTTATACATTCCAAAATGGTTTTTAGTTTTCTTCTAGGTTCTATAGTTTTTGAAATACAGACAAAAAGAAAAATGATGAAAACCAATTAACGGATGTATGGAAAGAGCTCCCGTTTCATAGAGTTTCGATGTATTCGGAGGTCTGGTTAACAGACAAGGAGTGTGGCATCGTTGTGGTTTGGTTTGCAATGATTTTAATTGCTTCTTGATATTTTTCCTTGAGATTGAAAATAAAAGCCGTGTTGGCCGAGTGGAAGCGTGCTCGATTTTCGATTCATAGGTCGTAAGTTCGAACCCTGGCCGTGCTCATCAATGGATTTTTCGATTAGAAAAATTTAAATGCGCATTAACACGAGCTCTAAACGGTGAAAGAAAACATCGTGAGGAAACCAGTTAACGTTCTAATAGCGGCGATGGGCTTGCAACCTGTCACGTATGCAAATGCTAACTCCTGCAAATAGTGGACTGGGCATGTACCAAAATTATAGAGGGAGACGGAGGGGGAGGGGGGTGACGGAGGGGGAGGGGGAGGTTAGGGGGAGGGGAGGGGAGGGGAGGGGGAGAGGGAGGGGTGGGGGGGAGAGGGAAGGTCGGGGGAGGGGAGGGGAGGGAGGTGGAGAGGGAGGGGGAGGGAATTGATTTTCTCATACATTTTGTATTGAACTGCTATTTTAATAATTTCTCGAACTAAGAGGCCTTCCCTGAGGCGCGGTACGAAGTTCGCGGGGTCAACTATTGAATATAAGCACGACACGACTTAATGTATTGCATGCATGCCTGTAATCTTTACCATACTGAGGTAGTGCATTAGATATCATTGTGTGGTAAACACTAGAAGGAGCACTTAACGTAGGTATAGGGGTAGTCAGAAACAAGTCCAAATCTAGGCTATCAACACAAAGTTGCGCGAGATCTCAGTTCGGGGCGAACTACTAGTTAGAAATAGTTTTGTAAAAAAAACTACAGATTTCAAAATGGATCATAGTTAATTATTAGTTTATGCTTTCTTATTTTGGGGTAACCTCTTGTTTTTAGCAGAATTAAATCAAGTATTTATTTGTCTTCGTTTTGCAGTAAAGTCGTATGCCTTATAAAAAGCCGGATTCTGAACTGATAAATATGATAATACCTAATGCCGGACTTTAGATCTAACAGTCAACACTTTTCTGAATCGAAAGTATTTGAACAGTTGTATGAAAAACTTTGTGTTTTTTTTTCACCCGCGCCTTCATCTGACTTTACTTGCCATATTAGCATAACGGACTTAATTCAATTAAACGTACCTATACCTAATTTCCTTCTTGTTTCTTATTAAAGCATAGGTAATATGCCGGGAAGTGGTGCGTTCTCGAAAGATCGTCACAATTTAGAGGGGTGGCCGCAAGTGGCAACTAAGCCGGCTCTGCACTCGCGCGCGTATCACGGCGTGAAATCGCGGTGCGAATCACGGCAAAAACTACCACAGTTCCACATTCGCAGAGGTACGTGCCTAGTTGCCTAGTGCGCTTTGCGAACCCTTTGTTGCGGGACCAAAACTTCCGTGCTTCAGAAGGCGTCATGATGCGGCCTAAAAGTTCCATCACCAGGCGGCGTAACACCAACTCTTATAGCAATGTCAAAACAAGGTGAAAACAGTCCTGCGCTGAGTCAATGACTTGACACTTGACACTCCACGAGGAGACGTTACCAAAACATTCCTGCGTTAGGCTTACTTTAACCTTCCCTTAGTCTTATCTAAGTACGGAATCAGAGAAATATTACTTTGACATTGCTCTAAGAGTAGAGTTAGCTCATACGAACAGACAACCAACAACGCAGTATATAGTTGAAATAAATAACGTGAAAATTAAACATTTCGAATAATCCCACCTGAGCACACAATTGTTATTCATTAAAAAATTCGCAATTTCGGTATAAATTGAAAATGAAATTAGCGAGCGCCATAATTGGGGGGCCCAGGTTGATGGAAAGATGGCTTACGCCAAAGTTATCCTGTTGGTCGTTCTGGTGAGATCCCTTTTATTATTTTACTAATTGTGCAAGGCGGTTATCCGCCATATTTAATTTTGAATTGAACCTTACCCAACAAGTTTATTATGTTTATTATTTTCTTCTCGCATTTGATAGCATCAAATGAAAGAAGGAAATAATAAACAAGACTTTTCCTAGATAGAATGAAGTAACAAGTGCCTAAATTAAAAAAAATAAAAAACCGTTTTCAATGTTAAGTATAGGTACTTACTCGTTTAAGCTCATGAAGCGCTCGTGGCGTAGGTTCGATAGATCATTGAAGTTAAGCAACGTTGTGCGCGGTCACAATTTGGATGGGTGACCGCAAGTGGCATTACGAGCTGAACGCTTCCGTGCTTCGGAGGGCACGTTAAACTGTCGGTCCCGGCTTTTAAGTCGTTAAGCCATGACGGAGGCGTTTAGGCGGCCTAAAAACCCCGTCACCAGAGTTGGCCACTTGCTCATACGAATTCTTACAACAAACACCAGTTTGGGGTCTAGCCGTCTTTTGGGTGACATCACTTCTAATTAACCGACTTCAAAAAAGGAGGAGGTTCTCAATTCATCCGAATCTTTTATTTAATGTTTCTTTTTTTCTGTTCACCGATTACTCAAAGACGCCCGGACCGATTTGGAAAATTATTTTTTGTTTGAAAGGGTATACTTTCCGATTGGTACCACAAACGTTTGGTGAGGATCTGTCGAAGATCTTCATAGTTATGAACAGAAATGCACCTCGAGAGTGCAGAAAATTGCTCAGCTCATTGATTTCAATTTTAAATTTTTTTAATTTAGCCACTTGTTTAACTAGCTGTTACGGTGGTTTCATCCGCCATTTTGAATAGCCTTCCACAAAAAATGAGCCATCAAATGCAAAAAGAATACCTATAATACGGACTTACTTACGGCAACAAACACCAGTTTGGGGCCTATTATACTGCCGTCATACCACGTCATACGTAAAAAAGCCGTTTCTTCCTTACTTACTTTATGGAAGTCACGACCTCCGACGAAAAGGTCGTAATTTCCTTACATACTATAGGGAAGATACGCCCTTTTTACGTATGACGGCAGTATAGCCGTCTTTTGGGTGACATTTTGCACTTCTAATTTAACTATCTTTTCAGGTAGCGGCCATTACAGCGTTGCCACACAAAGGCCAAGATGAGGACGAAAATGGCCTTGAAAAAGGCCACGAAAGCAACGATACACATGCGGTGGAAAACACTGCAGATCAAAAGGTAATTTATTTATTTATTTTCTTATTTTTTCCTTAGATTTTGTCAATCCGAAGGTTGCCTGAAAGAGATCGCTCATAATGATAAGGCCGCTTATTGTACATACCTTCAGCTTTTAGTTTTTTTCCTAAGTTAAGATGGGTAGGTATAATATTCAATTCAATTCAATTCAAATCGTTTATTTGTAACTAAAAAAACACATAAATCATGCAAACATAAAAATAAACAAAAATAGAGTTAACTATGTAGGTATCTATAGTTAATAAGCAGGAATAATTATTGTTACGTTCGTAGGTAGGTAGGTAGTAGCGAAATAATTTTCAGAATCGGTTCTATGTAAGTAGAATAATTGTTTTAGGATAAATAAAACTCGAAAAAATAAAAAACAAAATGCCAGAAAAACTTTTTCGAAATAGGTATCAGAACCTCTATCACATTTATTTTCAACCTTCTTTTGAACGTGTGGGATCTCTACACACCTACCTTCTATGGACTGCACGATTCGGAAACGGAAATGAATTGCTTTTTCTAAATTTTCGTGCAATTTTCAAATCAATTTGGCAGCACTGTGCAATAAATTCATCGCTACTCGTCAATAGATGGCGCTTACTTTTTACCCGGCTGACTGTCAAGTCACCCGGGTTATGTAGATCGCGCGTTTCTATGTATGTGGGTTCGTTCGTTCGTTCGTATGTAAGTAATATTCTTTATTACCACGTTTCTCCTAAACGGCTGGATGGATTTTGATGAATGAGGTATCGTTAGAATCGTCTCCATCTCGATTGTGCTCTAGGATACTTTTTATTTCGATAAATCAAATAGTGCGGCTAAAAAATGCAACAATGTGTGAATTTTCAAAATGAAAATCACGCTATCATATCAAAATCCATGTCAAAATCAAGAGGTTGGTGGACTGATATCAAATATAATTTTTTTAAAAATCTAACATGACATCTTCGAAGACTAAATCGAGTCTCAAAATTTTTGAAAATCTATTTTTCGCCCTAAACAGAATTGCTAACCAAAACGCATACTAAAACTTTCTATTTAGTCACACGCAACGTTTAGAACAAACTGCATCGAAATAGGTTCAGCCATTTAGGAGATATCTCATATTTAAGAAATAACTTACGCATTTAATTTCAAACTCACAGAGCCATCTGTGTGTCAACTGTGACAACAACGTTTAGGAAAATGCGCACGGCATCGAACCCTAGATACCTACATAATAATAAAATTGTAATTTAATTTTGTTTTGTGATTGATAAGATAATGCTGTTTCCAACTTTTCAGTTCAGCCGGGTTTTTTTATTTTTGAATAAATTGCTTGTTGGATGATGGACTGCACGAATCGGAAACGGAAATGTATTGCTTTTTCTAAATTTTCGTGCAATTTTCAAATCAATGTGGCAGCACTGTGCAATAAATTTGTCGCTACTCGTCAATAGATGGCGCTCAAATGCTGCAGTAAAGTGTGAATTCGGACACTTTTTAAAAATTCCGTGTAAAATTGTGCAGTTTTGAAATTCGAACAGATTTCCAAAACAAATAAACGTAGCCTATTGTATAAACGTCGTCAAATGTTGGATTTGGTTGGACGTTTTCGTTCCACTTTTGTTACCTAATTTAGTTTTTATTTGATTTATTATTATTATTATGGGTAGGTATTACCTAAGTAAATCATAATAATTATGTATGTTTTCAGGGCGTCGTACAAGAAACCCACAACGTTAGCGATACTGCTGTAGCTATCCACGATACCAAAAAAAAACGCACCAAGAAGGTATTAAAAACTTCATTACTTTCAGAAACCTTTTATTTATTAATACATAAGCGATTCTTATAGCTATAGGTAGTATCCAATGATCTATATAAACTGAGGTGGATGCGTTGTACCCCGCTCTGCATGGCGAACAAAAGTCAAGCTAATTAGCTTGAGTCCACTCAGTCGCACTTTGTCTTGCTCCGATGTTACACGCATTTAAGCGCATTACACACACAGCAGATATCTAATATATTATCTCATGAAATATAAATCTTGACAGATCGCACCAAATATATTTTGTAATTTAAATTCGCTTTACGCGCAGCACGCTCATAATTTATCTCATTCTGACAACGGGGTTTTATACATCTCTACTATCTTTTAGTTTTCTTCATTGAAATTAAACAAACCTGCGTATATTCTACCTAAGTAATATAATTTCGCCGCATTTTAGAGCTTTTCACAATGAGTATAAGGTCTCTATTTGTAAAATCTCATTGAGGTAAACTAAGTAATTTGTTTCTTTGTCCCCACAGAAGCCAAGCATGAGATGCAATCGCAGACATTGGAAGGATATTGCCGGATTAGAGGTAGGTATCTGTTTTTAGGGTTCCGTACCTTAAAAGGTAAAAAAAGGAACCCTTATAAGATCACTTTCTTGTCCGTCTGTCCGTCTGTCCGTCTGTCCGTCTGTCCGTCTGTCCGTCTGTCCGTCTGTCCGTCTGTCCGTCTGTCCGTCTGTCCGTCTGTCCGTCTGTCCGTCTGTCCGTCTGTCCGTCTGTCTGTCCGTGTGTCACCATCGATTATCTCAGGAACGGGTAGAGCTAGCAAGTTGAAATTTATACCATATACTAAGGTCTATAGTCCCTATTGTGAGTATAAAAATCAAGGTCCTGAGTCAACACTATAAAAAGATATAGGCAAATTTAGTTTTTCGTGAAAACTTGTGAGTACCAAAACTTACCTTAATTATCAACTTTTTTTATTTTTCGGAATTTTTCCTTTACTTGTGCTGGAAGACCTTGCTTGTAACCAAATTTGACAATTCTAGGTCAACCGGAAGTACCCTAGAGGTTTTGGGTCGAAAACCTAAATGGTAGTTCCCGTTGACCTAGAATAACGAAAGGACATGGCCGATTCCTAGAACAATTTTGCCCCACAGATGCCCACAGGAAAGAATGCTTGCGTCATGACCAAATTGGGATTTTTGGGTTTGTTTTTTTATTTTATAGTGAGACTCCATTCATCTTCTTCCTTTTTAAAGTGGGATTTAAAAGATAATCTAATTTAAAGCAGCAGGCTGTGACGCCCAACATGAACGGATGAACCTAGGAAACTATATTTTTTAGGTTCGTATAGTAAAAGCTTTGCTTACTTTGGGGATAGATGGCGCTGTGTGTAATGTCCAACAATAATTATTTAGTAAGTATTATTATGGACTGGCAGAATTTTGAGTGAACTAGGGTATGGAAAATAAATAAAATAATAAATTAAAATAAAAATTCTTTATTTCAGACTTTCATCCATATATTATTTAACACACGGGAATTTTCACGTGAAAATATTATCATTAATTTATATTATGTTAGTATTAGTAGGTAGGCAAAAATCGGTGGCACATTTGAGTGGTAAGTAGGTACAACCGGACAGTCAATGGCAAGTATAGGTTGCCAAGATGGCATGCCTTGACTCCCAAGACTGAATAAGATGAAAGTCAGGCCTGTCGGCTATCGCCTGAAGGAGGCTGTTGCAGCTTGACGCACACAGCTGCTCCCAGTACCTACAATTTAAAGTAAAAAAGAAAAGTACTTAGGAAAAATTGGGAATTTCATCAATAAAATTATCTACACTCATGTGCAGTGATTCTGTACTTACCACCTAAAATAAAATATGATATAAATAAATAAAAAAAAGCCTTTTATTTCTCTATAATTAACATTTTTTTCTTATCACTAATGCTTATAATCTAAGTAGGTACTAGAGAACCCCTAAGGTGAAGGCCTCCTCCAAAGCCAGCCATCTGTCCCTGTCTTGTGCTACTCGGAGCCAGTTTGGTCCAGCAGTTTTCTTGATGTCTTCGTCCCAGCGAGCGTATGGTCTTCCTATGCAGCGTCGACCTCTTGAACCCTCCCAATTTGTCACTCTCCTAGTCCATCTTCCATCTTGTAGACGTCCAGCCATGTCCAGCCCACTTCCATTTTAGTCTGTATGCATATCCCAAGGCGTCAGTTTTTGTAATTTTAAATAAAATATGATAAATCCTCATAAATCACATCACAACACAATCACACAACTGAAACTCAACGAAATTCCTTTTACATCTGTCAAATTCTTGTCCGTCTGTTTTGTTTACTATTTGAGTGTCATGTCAACCGCGAAAAAGAAGGTAGGTCTATCTGATAAAAATATTCTCTGTGATACCTCCAGACTCTCGGCAAGAAACCCCGACAACACCCGAGAAGCGTGAATGTGAGGAGTTTCTCGCCTTCTTGTTCTCGCGCTTCGGTGTCGGTACCTATTTTTGGCCGAGACAAAGGATTTCAAACAGATCACGAGTGAGAAAATTGAGAGTGTTGATAATTTGTTTGTTCTTCGAGAAGTCTCGGTGAAACTTCTCGCCGTGAGTCTGGAGAGGCATTACGGACTGTAGTACCGGAAGTGACTAAAGTTAATAATAAAATAACATAATTATATTCCCACACGGCACGAGATATCTAAGTATTCTGTATGTACCAGTTAATTTTGTGATATTTTATTTAAATAATATTATTCTGACGCATAGTCTAATTCGATATTCGGCTCTTCTGGGGCAGTATCCGGCCAAATCCTTTGGCAAAACGCAAGGTCTTATAGCACAAATAAAGGAAAAATTCCAAAAAATTAAAAAAGTTGAAAATTAAAGGGTGTTCCCATACATACATAGTTGACGCCTATCAAAAGTCCTCCGAGTTGTATGGGCGCTCATACAATTAAGCGGACTAGCTTAATTGGCACCATGGCTAGGTACGGAACCCTCGGCGTACGAGTTCGACTCGCACTTGACCGGTTTTTATATTTAATAGCGCTAATTCTGTTGTACAATGGTGCTGATTCCTTTGTACGCTGACAAAAGAAATGATCACTAATTCGATAGCTTTTATTTAATTCATGCTAAAGACCAAAGCAAAACGACAGCCTAAACTAAATGAACAGCGAGTTTAAAAAGGTCGCTGTATCAGATTCACAATAGGAATTGAACTATATGCCGTCTCTTTTCACTCTCAGTCAATGAAAAGAAACGGCATATAGTTAACAAACAAAAAAACAACCTTCGCTTTACTTTATTACACTTAGTATAGATTTATTGTGTATTTATTAATTTAAATTTTATTGTTTTCAGCGCCGATCTGCTTTATGTAAGTATCAAAATATATTTTATCTTAAAAACCACCAAAAGTTTCAGTCAAGACTTCAACTGCCCGGTAGCTCTATTGATAGAGCGAGGCCGAGGTTTAAATCCCGTTGGGTTCAAATCGCTGAGTTAAACTTATTTTCCTCTGAAAAATCGTAAAGATCTATAAGTATTTATTTAATAAGTACATAAATAATTTAAAAGTTCAACGATTTTTGTCGCTGCCATTTATTTAAAAAAATTTACAGCCAACACTACAAGAATAACAAAATTGGAATCCCGTATAAAAGATGTTAGTTAATAAATTTAAAAAAAAATATTTGTGAGACATAAGTAGATAGTATTACATTATGACCTAATAAGAGAATTAAAAACAGTCTACCCATTCTAGGCGTAAAATTGGTTTAGGTATTAAATAGTGTAGTAATCTATATTTGTTAATTTTAGGGTATTTTGCAAAGGGGATCAATGGAACGAAATGTGAAGCTGCTAAAACTGCAATAACTATAATAGCGAAAAACTTGGGTAAGAAATAAACCTATTATTAACTTCTAGTACCTACTGTTTTATTTTTTGTGTTTAAATCTTTAATACCCGCAGTCGGGTTTTTGTTTCAATAATGTTTGTTTGTTATTAAATGCACATTGCACATAGATGTAGTTATAATGTTTTAAAAAGTAGTTATGAGTTAGTATGAGCTAGTACATACTACACTTACCGATTAGCTATCCGGCTGAAACTTTCAGGGTAGCTCACAACTAGATGACAATGCATTTAAATAAATAAAAAAAAAGGTTTTTTCCAGATTTTTTCTACATTAGGTAATTTGCTTGTTTCAGTGAGTAGATAATGATAATTTATTAAATTTCAGGAAAGAAAACTAGAGTGGTTGACATCAACAGCGCTCTCTACAGTATTAATAACGGTGAGTGAATTAATCCTAATAGATTGCGCTTTAAGCGCCATTTACATGGAGCGAATTTCCCACCTCGAAGATACGATTCTTGAAAGCAGGAAAAAATAACGACAATGAAAGCTAAACATTGTTATCAAACATGTAAGGTCGATAATCGCTTGTTACTGAATTCTTCTCTCTCTTGATAATCGCGTCTTCGAGGCGAGAAACTCACTGCATGTAAATGGCGCGTTATGCTCCCAAACTTTCACTTACACGTTGCATGTTACACAGTAAAAAAATAAAAACTGTATAATAGCTCTGGGGGCATTGAAATCGTAAATAGAATACAATTCCATTAGAATTCATTTAATATTTTCGTCTGTTCTTATCTGTAAATCTCGCGAACTCAATAATTTCAATATTTCTATTACTGAATTATTTTTCAGCGGTCGCTGCTATTGTAAATCTGGGCAACGCCTGGGTACCTACTGGTGAGTTTAAATTAAAAAAAAATATTTATGAACTAAGCTAAGTAACTAAGTATTTCATTTTATATATTTATGTCTATGTAAGTTTAGATTATTTTATATACTTAGTATTTATAATGTAGTATTTAATTTTTGGAAACCGACCTTTTCTATCATTAAATTAAAATATTTTTATGACACGCCACACCATCTTTCTGCACGCCCAGGATGACTGGTAGATAATGCTTTAGCATTAAGTCCTCCTTGCACAATTTGTTATGTGTGAAAGTGTTAAATAAATAAATAAATAAATAAATAAGCTATGAATGTTACTATGAAGGTCAAAATACGATTTTTGGTGTTTGTTACCTTTAATTATCTTTATAAAAAGATTGAATATTAAGTTAATGAACGAATAACGGATCAAAAATGACCAAGTTTGTATAATCTAACCATTATTCTGTGATATAACCAAATATTATTTCTTTCGGAATGATTGATTTATATTACCTACTTTTTTTCATTGTTTTATTCCATTGTTTCACTAATTTTTATTCTTTTATTTCTAGCTGGATCGCATTATGGGAACAGTGAGTATTTTTAAATTATCCGTTGATAACACTTTGATAAATATTCAAATAATAATTAAAATAAAAATTAATTAGGTATGTAAGTTTTCGTAAAGTCCTGAAGAGTCCTACTTATTTTTGATCCCCTAAGATCCCTACTAGAAAATTATAAGCGGGCCTGCTCATTTTGATATTTCAAATGCTTTATTTTGTTTTTCAGTGATGCTCTCTTTCATGCGGACTTCCCTTTGCCACGCGGGTACCATCAAACAACTCGGATTAAACCTCGAAGGTAAGAAATAAAATAAATTAATAAACTAAAGCTTCTATTTGACCGACTTAAAAAAAGATTCTTTATTTGGATATTTTTGTATGTAATGCTATCGAATTTCTATCAATAATTAGGTTTTCTATAAAAATTTAAGTAGATTGTAATATGGTTAGTTTTATTTCAGGGCCTCTTAGGGGTACTGGTACCTAGTCTGAAACTCAAAAATCACTTTTTCACAACAACTGAATATAATTTTTGGTGTAAATAACATGTTTTAAAAAACAATAGAAATTTAGGAAAAGTATGAAACCGAGATTTATCAATTTTTCGGTTACAGACTTTGCATAAATGGCCCTTAAAAAAAACTCATCCTGTAAAATGTTTCTGTTTTTTTTTTTGTTGAATAAAAAATATTTATACTTATAAATCGTTTACAACGATCCTTAGATAGCTCAAGTGGTTCATCATTATAGTAGTTTAGTTTCTGTAAATAGATTTTTAATTACTATTTAGGTAAGTATATAAAACCTTCATTTCTTAATATTAATTTATTCATTTGCACAGGCAAGTTAAGATGGTTTGGGCATGTAGAGAGGATGAATGAAAGTCGTTTAACCAAACAAGTGTGTGAGGCGAGTGTGGATGGAACAGCTGGAAGTGGAAGACCTAGGCGAACATACCTGGATCAGATTGGTGACATTTTAGAGAAAGGCCAGCTCAAAAGTACCCTAAACCAGCGAGCTTGTGTGAAAAATGTGATGAGTGAATGAGGCGAAAGAGGTGTGTCAGGATCGTTTGGCAATCCGTGGTCTCTCTCTATCCCTATGGGAAAGAGACGTGATTTTATGTATGTATTGTTAATATTAATTCGGTCACTCATTCGTTCACTCCAGGTCAAGACATACATTACTGCAATAAGAATTATGGCGCCGAATGGAAATTCCGAGAGTATGATGTAAAAAAACACAGTGTTGCCGACATACTTGTATGGTATCACGTGGATAATATCTTCAGTGAAGTCGAAGAGCTTTTCAAATCACACACCAAAGGAAAAGGATTCACGAACTGTAAGTTAAAATTTATTTCATAATATTTACCCCATTTTTTTCTATTCCATTCTTTTTTTTTTATTCTCGTTATTTTAATTTTTTTAATCTCTTTTTATTGATTTTTTTCTATTTTCTTTTTTATCTGTCGTTTGAGTTTCGATCAGAAAGTCATGGGTTCAAATCGCGATGCATAAATGGTTTTTCTTTTTCGTTAACTTATATTTTATTTTATTTATTTTTCATCTTAGAAACAAAAAAATATAAAAAAACGCGATGACATAGGACATTGATTTTCAATCATAAGCAATTGTTTTTTTTTTACAATAAATAACATAACAGTTTACTTCAGTAATTCTCGTGTATATTGAAATAAGTGTTTTTTTAATACTTTTGTAATATTTGCAGCTACAGATAAAATTATCCAAAGCGCAATCACAGCCACCGCAGAAATCTTCAAGAGTAAGTACATCCTAAGTTTAGTTACTATATTCGGAAGTTTGTAAGTAGGTTTATTTTTGGTCAGTTTAAAGCCGGCGCCTACGTAATCTATATCGATAACCCTACTGAAAAATAATAATAAATATGAGATCTATTTTTTTGCAAATAACACGAAACATACTCGATAATATGAGAACCGATAGTAGTAGTACTATTCGTTTAGCTCGACTCGGCTACCGTGGACGCGGTCATTCACATCACATCTATCACACATTCACATCACAGCTGTTTGCTACGGCGTAGAGCTACTCTCAGTCAGCGACTACGGCGTAGAGTCTACGAGGTCATTGGCTCTGCGCGCCTACGACACCTTACCAAGTGTTTATCTCACTTTTGTTAATGTTTTCAACTATTCAGTTTCCTATGAAATACTTATCAAATTAAAAAAACTAAACCAACGACACGAATACGATTAAGTAATAAAAGCAGTGGGTGCTGGCTTTAAACTGACCCAGAATTAACGGTGTATTACTTTTTGTATTCACGAAAACGGCTCTAACGATTTCCATAAAATTTGCATTATGGTGGTTTACGAGGATTCTGCTATAACGGCCTTTTTAACCCCGCTGAAGTCAATTTAAACTAATAATAATTGTGTTTCTTTGCAGAGGGTCCCAATAAATGGTCTAAAGCTGACATAGAGCTTGTATTGACAAAATGTGAGTATAAATCTACATAACCTACTTAGAATTTAAACTTAAAATTATAAATACTACTTATAAATATGATAGAATTTAAATTTAATTTTTAGATTTTAAATTATTGTTTTACTACCTACTTAGAATTCTTATGAATTTAAAATTATGTGAGTATGTCTGGATGTTTGTGTTTCCATGACGACTTATCCAGATAAGGTATTTAGTACCTACACTACATATTGAATAAGGTCTAATTTACAACTACCTTTCGTTTCGAAATTAATACAAGTGAAGCTAATACTTGCTTGCATATAAATATGACTGGTTTTAGTTTAATTTTCAACTATTTAGCTGAGCGCCGTTTAGCTGTAGCGTTGAACGATGTGTTCAACCTTTTGGCCAACCGACGTTCAGCCGTTTAATTGAATGACGTTGTTCAACTAACTGGCTAGCCGTTTAATTGAATGGCTTGTTCAACCGATTGGCAACTTATGCATGTTAATTTTTTTTTTCAGTGTTGGTGATTTTCGGAAGTTTCGCTTCCGGCTACAAGGATGCTAGATGTAAGTAATTAACCGACTTAAAAAAAGGAGGAGGTTCTCAATTCGTCTGAATCTTTTTTTTTTGCTCTTTTTTTTGTATGTTCACCGATTACTCGAAGACACCGGACCGATTTGGAAAATTCTTGTTTTGTTTGAAAGGGTATACTTTCGGATTGGTGCCACAAAAATTTGGTGAGGATCTGTCGAGGATCTTCGGAGTTATGAACAGAAATGCACCTCGAGAGTGCAGAAAATTGCTCGTGATTTTTTAAATGCCCCTTAACTGACGGATATTCCACTTTCAAAAGTTCGTAGGTACTTTAAGGGCTGATTTTTCAATCGATAAATAACTTTTATCTGAGGAATAAATATGGCGTTATGACATAATTTTCAATACAATATCTGTCAAATCGCATATTTATTTCCTCAGATAAAAGTTATCTAGGTACCTATTGAAAAATCAGCCCTTAATTGTATTAACACACGGGAATTACTCACGTAAAAATATCGTTGATTTAGAAATCAATTCATTTAATCATTCAATTAGAATTAAGAAATTAAATCGATGATATTTTATGTGAGTAATTCCATGTCAGCTGACGGATAGTTTATTTGGGACCTTACTTGGTGATAGTAAAATATTTTTTCTTTTTTTTTCAGTTGGCGAAGCTGTCATTGATGGTAAGTTATTTGTATTTATTTTATAATTTAATTTAATTTCAAAATTTGAAAAGAATCTAGGTCGAGCACAAATTTTGGAGAAAATTGAAAATATTTCATTAAAAATTTCAATCAATCAATCATTTATTAATTTTACGTTTGCAGTTGGAAAGAAAAAAACATCTTACTTTTCAACTGCAAAGTTAAGTTTGCCTTCACTCACTTAATTTCCAGAACCTAGTGTCAGACTCGCACTTGGCCGGTTTTTATTTTACCTTACTTTCTTAATTTCAGAGTTCGCCAGCGAGCTGTTAGTAACATCAAAGATCCTCAACCTAAACATCAAAATAAAGACCTTGACGAAACTAGTGAAGAAGACCATTCGTTCTTGCACGCGACACTCGTTCAACGGCGCCGTGCTCGCGCCCGATGATGATGATGATGATTACGGACATTCCACCTACAGGATCGTGCAGACAATGAGAAGACGATCGGTGAGGATATTCATAAACACTTATATTAACTTATATTAGCGATGGAAGTATTTATTTATTGTTTTTTTTTTTTTTTTATTTTGTTCTTTGATTGAAATTGTATGTTAAGTTAGAAGTGCATCATTTCATTTATGTAATGAATAAACTGTTGATAAACCTTGAAAAAAAACAAAACATATCACTACTCACTACATAAGTAGTATACCTACTTAAAACACTTACAGTATTGTGAAAAAAGCCTATTTAGCAATCCTGTTACGAACGAGTACTTTCACTTAAAACTGATTTTCACAAGTCGCTTCCCGCTGTCTGTCCCTATGTGTGCTTAGATCTTTAAAACTACGCAACGGATTTTGATGCGGTTTTTTTTAATAGATACAGTGATTCAGGAGGAAGGTTTTTATGTATAATACATGCATAATATAGTAGAGAAACACTGATAGTTTTAGAGGTTTCAAATGTAATGTGTAAACGCACACGAAGTACGCGCAAAGTAGTAGCGGGCCGATAATACTGAATAAACTAATAAGTTAAGTACTTACCTAAATTTTGACTTATTTTTTTAAGATTTTTAATTTAAATGTATTCTTGTTTCAGCGCCGATCATACCCACTGAGTAAGTTTTAATTACAATAAGATATTTCTAAATGAGTTTAGTTTCATTTGTTGAAAAAATGTTTGGGTCAGCTGATTTTTGTAATTAGGTACTTATGGTACAATTAAATAGGTAGGGTATTTATATATTAGTTTCAAATTATTAATTAAAACTGAATTTGAAATTATATTAGTTCCAATATACGATATACCACACCACATTGCCTAAAAAATAAGTATCAAAAAAATATATCTACTCGAACGTCTCGAACGCTTATATGGAGCGAGAGAAGCGAGCAGATTTCCACAAAACAATAAAACGAGAGAAGCAAGCTAACTTTTCAGTACATGTTTAGATGATTGTGCTACAAAGCAAGTTGGCGCAGAAAACATTTGTCGAGATGTAACTAAAAAAAATAACGCGATAAATTCCTGTCTATGTGTGTTTAAATAAACTATGATTGCAAGAGTTTAAGGTTGAGCGCACACCTATCCGCGGCGAATTTTTGAAGTACTGCCAGATTCAGTCGAATCGGAATTCGACGCGGGCAGCGGGCTTAAAAAGGTCGCTAAAGCAGAATCACAAAATGAAATGAACTATAATGCCGTCTCTTTCAACTCTCAGTCAATGAAAAGAGATGGAATAATAGTTTTATTCCTTTTGCGATTCTGCAATAGCGACCTTTTTAAGCCCGCTGGTGTGCGAGGTTTCATCATTTTCATATACCTGAAGAATTATAAAATTCGTATCGATCGATTTGTTCGCATTTGGAACAGATAGGTGTGCAGCCACCTTAAGAACCACATTGCATTAATTTAAAATTTACTTACAGCACGTATTAGTAGAAGACTGAACCCGCTAACGACTGGAAAGGCATCAATATACTTGATTGGAATATCACGTAACCGTAAGTATTTTGACTTAATTAAATAATTTAAGATCGCTGCATACGTAACGGGATAAAACCTCGGTCGGGACGGAGACGTGACATAACTTAGTCCTTAACACAGAGCACTAAGGTCCATAACGATGTTTTTTCACCTGACATCCCGTCCCGTCCCGTCTGATTTCTCGTGACGTGTATTTTGTTACTATATTTTTATATGAAACGATGTCAAGAAAACGTCACGTTCCGTCCGGGACGAGAAAAATCACGTTACGTATGCAGCGACCTTAAATAATGTGTATTATTAAGATTATCTTAATATGACGACATCGCGCTTTTTCTTCTTGTCAGTTTTGGTCCATCAAAAGGTTGCCTGTAAGAGATCGCTTACAGTGATAAGGCCGCCCATTGTACCTTACTGTTTTTAGTTGTTCACTATAAATTATATTTTTTATGTTAGTATTAAGTTGGATAGGTACAATAAAGTTATCTACGAGTATCTATCTATCATTATTATCGCTATCTATAAGGTGCAGCGGGGCAATTCTGGCCGAAAAATTTTAGTCGAAATTTAAAACTTCAATGCTCTCGTTCCTCGTTGAGTTACGCTAATTCTGACAAATTGGTGTTATGAAACCTTTATCTGCCTTTTTCTTTATTGTATTTTTGTTAAAGAAAAAGCATACGTAAATGGTGAAATAACACAATTTTAACTAAAAACTGGAAAATGCCAGAATAGCCCCTCAGCGGGGTAATTCCGTCAGGTGGTGATATTATTCGAACCAATGATGCTATGATACTAAATCCAGAAGCTTTACAAACTAGACAACACAATACACGCGAATTTTAACATTCTAATCTCCTACGATGGTCCAGTTTCTATAAAAAACCTGTTAAAATTTTTGTGGGGTAATTCTGGCATCACTCTTTAGTCTCCCATACATGCTAGTGTTGGGACGCTGACTATCGATAAACGGAGTAAGTATACGCAAAAATCTCGCGCAAAAATGATGTTGTATGAGAAGTAGTTCGCCCCAAACTGAGATCTCGCGAACCGTAGATAGCTTACATTTTGGCTTTCTTCTGACTACCCCTATACTTTCAAGTGCTACCGCTGCCAAGTATGTCTATTGCGCTAGGTCGTCATGGTAAATAATACTGGCATGCATGCAATACATAATGTTGTGTCTAATTTTTCATGAATTCTCGTCGTATTTTATAAAGTATACATCCTAGAATAAAAATAATAACTATTTTGGAATGCACAAATAAAGACTTTTCATAAATGACACCCCACTCAATAAATTTGTTAGTTTTTTTACCCCCTTGGCAACCCAATATTTTGACAACCCCTTTATCGATTAAGCTCATATGCTCCATCATACATTTCCATAGCACAACCTATTGACCTACCAAGTTTCATGCAGATTGGATTAACGGTTCGACAATTATGCGAGAACAAGAATTCGTGAAACATACAAACATACAAATACAAAGCAAAATCGCCATACTTGCCACTAAGATCTTCGTTCGCTTCGCTCGCTCGATCGAAAATTTAATGCGTGTTGACTATGGTTTAATTAAGCTCAAACAAGGCCACAAACAAATACTTATACAAAGCAAAATCGCATTAGTTAACCCTGAGATCTTCACTCGCTCGATTAGTTAAGTATTATTTTTATCGACGTTTACTTCAATGCTGTGGACATCACTGGTTTTTGGCAACTTCATACAAAATCGGTGGGGCAATTATGGTAACCGATTTCGATAAAATTACATAAAATCAACACTTTGTGGGGTAATTATAGCGGATGAATTAACTCAGAAGAAACAATGAGTAGAAACGAACTAGTACGATTAAAATAATCTCCAGTCTAAATTACACCTCCTTAGCTTGTTCAATTTTCAATTAAACCGCGAAAACCACTTAATTATTACAAAAACTCGAGGAGCTAATATTTTTACACCCTCCGAAAAATAGGTGACTGTCAAAATGATGTTGTCAATCAGTCAGTTTTTGCGCTAGAAATGCCATCTATCGTTAATGAATGAACAAAACATTTCTCTATGCGTACATAGATGTCTCTTCGAGGTATAAGTTATAGAACGAGAGATATAACCATGTGACATAATTACCCCGCTGCCAGAATTGCCCCGCTGCACCTTATTTGTAATGATCCATACAATTTTTTTAATTTTTTTTTAATAATTACTTAGTTGTTTACCTTTTAATTTATTTTAATTATATTATTTACAGGAAGGAAGATCAAACAATCTAAAGGCATAACAAGAATAGACATTTCTATTGACAGTCTCTCAAAGTGTAAGTATTCATAATTTAATCGACTACTGAGAAAAATTATTAGTTATTTGGCAATATTGGCCATGTCGGCCTAGGGAGACTTTCGATCTGATGGAAATTCGTGGGTTCGAATCCCAACCGTGCACTTTAGTACACTATGCCGTAGATATGCGACCGAACTTCGGCGTGATTACGCCTTTTGGCGTACAACCGAACTTCGGTCGGGCGTAAGTCCGGCGGAACCGTACTCTATATTATGAGTAGACAGTTTGAACGAAACAAAAGACAGACCGTTGCGCAACCGAATTTCTGTCGCGTAATTTACCCGATGTCACATCAGCCGAATACGTCAAAACGTAATATCAGTCGCGGAACTTCGGTCGCGTAACTTTGGCATAATGAGTTTAGACACTTAGGCCCCTCGCCCACGGCGACGTTTTTGTTTCACGCTACAAAAATTCATAGAAGGGCCATAACTACAATAAAATGTTTTGTTTTCCAGTGATCAGTGCGATCGGTGACTTGATCGATGGATGGACAGAAGGATGTAAGTAATAAAACTGTTTTATTGTTGTGTATCTTGGGTTCAATCGTTATGAAATGATAATAATATTGTTAAATTAGATGTGTGAATTTAGTTTGCAATTTTGTACCAAAATGTAGGCTAATTCCACCCGAATACTGAAACACTACTTATTTTAAGTGGTGCTTAAATATATATCATTGACAGTAACTGTCACTATCTGTAATTTTTTAATATGATTCTGAAGAGTAGGTACCCAAGAACGTCTCAAATAGTTATGTACGTCTCAAATATCTTGGGTTAATCCCAGCCATTAGATTTTTTATTCGTCATGAAACGATAATTTTATTGTTAAATTAGTTCCAATGTGTGAATTTAGTTGCAATTTTGTACAAAATGTAGGCTAATTCTCTTGGATTTTAATATTCCAAGGGAATTCGCCGCTTTTATCAAAATTTACGTGGACTGCTTAATTTTATTGTTAAAACATCGTCAGCCGTAACTTATACAAAACCAATTTAAAACAATCTTTTTTATTTCAGCTGGTGAGCCGGTCAAAACAAGTAAGTAAACACTTTGTTATGTTTAAATTTTTATCTCAATAACCTAATCTAAAATAATTATAAATCACAAAAAAAAGACTATTAAAATTATAAGCGTTAAAAAATAATGGAACACCTTTGATATACTTCGCGTCATGTTAAAAGAATGCTGGAAGAATGTGGAGGGGTGTGTTTTGTCTCATGTTTGCGAATAGGTAACCCATGCGCAAACATGAGACAAAACACACCCTCTCCACTTTCTTCCAGCGTTCTTTTTACATGACGTGACTAATACAAGCAGATAATGTCGATAGAAAATCTGCAGTCTGCGAGGGCGCTAAGATGTCACCTATTAGGCTGTGTCCCCAGTAGGCAAACTGTGAGCGACCGACTGAGTTTGCGGCGTATCGGTTTAGTACGCTCTTCCATATTTTTGAAATGAAGTGTCCACAGTTTGCTAGTTTTGCGCTCACTGTACATACGCAGTTTGCAGCGTTACGCGACAAACTAGCAAACTGTGGACACTCCATTTCAAATATATGGAAGAGCGTACTAAACCGATACGCCGCAAACTCAGTCGGCCGCTTTCAGTTTGCCTATTGGGGACACAGCCTTATAATCATCATAAATATTATGTCATCATATCATTATCCATGATGATCATTCTCTGCCTGTAGTAGGTAAATAAATGTATTATTCATTGGTATTAATGTTATTGTTACAGGTCTAACAGCGTTCTTCAAGGATGTCATTTGTGTGAAAGCGGTCACCCAACGTGTCGCGCCTGGTCTACTAGGTTAGTATTGTAGACAACATGAGAGCTCTATAAATCTATCACTTTCTGTCTTCAACTATCACTGTACCCCTATTTCTTTATTAACCGACTTAGCATTTACTTTTTAACCGACTTCCAAAAAGGAAGAGGATCTATGTTCGCCCGTATGTAGGTATAGTTTTTTTTTTTTGTATGTATGTTCACCGATATCTATCTCCGTCTATAATTGTGACCAGCGGGCTTAAAAAGGTCGCTATTGCATAATCGCAATAAAGGAATTGAACTATTGCCATCTCTTTTCATTGACTGAGAGTGAAAAGAGACGGCATTATAGTTTATATCATACTAGCAGCGCCCTCGCGGCGTTGCCCCCGTAGTTATGGTTTTTGGTGATGATGATGATGATGGTTAAAAGTAGCCTATAACCTTTCTCAAGAGTTTAGCTATCACATGCAGAAAGAATTTTTCAAATCCGACTGGTAGTTCCTGAGATTAGCGCGTTCAAACAAACAAACAAACTCTTCCGCTTTATAATATTAGTATAGATAGATATAGATTGTGATTCAGCTTTAACGGCCTTTTTAAGTCCGCAGGAGATATCCCATTGAAATCGCTTTTTAGTAAGTAAGTACAAGTATTTTTTGAAGTCGGTTATATTTTTCTTGGTGTCTTTTTTTTTTTTTTATTTATTGTTTTACTTAGAAAATACAGGGATACAATATGTATTGTACCTTGAAACCTTAATAGGTTTGTCTAGGTACTCACATTCGTCTTCATTCAGATCATCGCTCGGTTAAAAGAGGTCTTCTAAAAAATTTTGAAATAGTCTTCTAAAAATCTTTGTCATTACAGCAATGAAAGGTTCATCCAAGTTCTGCGACGGTGACTACGGAGTGAAGGAGTATGGATGGAGGAGACACGACAAGATCTCCTCTTACACAGATGTCTCACTGATTTATGAAGTGGAGAGAGTTTGGGAGAGACTGCAGAAGGTTCTCTCTGAGCACTCCAAGACTGGACTGAAGCAGGGTAAGGTTATTTTTGTTATACAGCTTTTTAATAATATTAATAAACTTTCAGGCAACACAGAACAGAATATTCAAAAGATATAATGCCATTGGCCCATATTTATAAATACCTTACAGACTAACATACATAGGTACAAAATTATAAAACTAGTTAGGGTTCTTTCTTCGTAGGCGGTGCTTCTCTATACCGTCTATAAACTACTCCTGCAGTTCAGAAATCCAGAGCGAGGAATACATCCTTGTACTTGGCAGCCACTCACTTTTTCTTCATTAGCATCATTATTGTTGTCATCTTAATCAGCAAAGTCATCAAAATTCCAAAATTCAAATATCATTCATTCACTAGGACCACTTTGAAATGTCTTAAGAGCTAGGTGATTCTACTCCTGTTCTTTCGCGACCAACACCGTGAAGAATCAGGGCAACAAACACGGTATGGGGCCTAGCTTTTTTTAGTTGGTCATTTTGATCATCTCCGTCGGTGTCTTCATCGTCATTATTATCAACAGGAATAGAATTATCATCACTAACAAGACCAATAGCGTCATCATTACCATCTGCTCTGTTGTTTTCTTTTTTTCTTTTTCCGTCTTTATCATCATTAGGAGCAGCACCGCTATCATCATCATCTACCTTTATCAGCATTATCTTTGTTATTTTTTTTTTACTAAGTAGGTAATCAATAAAATGAATGAAAAATTGAAATGAAAAATGAAAATTTGAATTTTCATTATCATCATCAGATGAAGATTCAGCTGCGTCAACATCGTCAAAATTAATTATCTTCCTTTTCATTACAAGAGAAGAACATTAAAAAAATATGAAATCCCTACAAGCTACTTAATTAAAATCATGAATTTAATTATTTCATTAATTATTTTCAGGAACGGAGCAAACACTGTCTAAATGTTTGATTACGATTACCGAAGTATTCAAAGGTAAGATTATATTTACTTACTATACTTTATCTTTACTTTACAGCTACGGTTCGAAATCACTTGGCACCTAAATGTCTAACTAAACACACTAAACCGAAGTTACGCGACCGAAATTCCGCGGCTGATTTTACGTTCCGACGTATTCGGCTGATATGAAACACTGCGGAAATTACGCGACAGAAATTCGGTTGCGCAACGTTCCGTCATTTGTTTCGTTCAAACGTCAATCGTTTGAACTTCCGTCGAATTTTGGAAAATCAACGTACTTAATGTTTCTAAAGGAATTTTCCTTCACCCTGTTCTTAGAGAATAATCTAGGTACCTTACTTTAATAAATGGTGGACATACAACTGTGTTTTTTTTTTCAGAACAACCAGACAAATGGACCAAGAAACATGTTGAAACGGTGGTCACTAACAGTGAGTATAATTTTACAAGTTTTTATTTCATTATGCACATTTTTGACCCACTTTCCGATCTCTGATTGAACTGAAATGCATATCTCAGTGACAATAAAGGTTATAGCTGACCAGTTGCCTCCGCACCCGTATCTCACCGCACCGCCTCGGTATTCTTTGTATGTAATTCTATGGACCGACACTCACACAACTTCGTAACGTCATCGGATCGCCGCATCGCAATGCAAAAGTCAATGAACAAGAAAAAGTGAACGCCGATGCGGTGCGAGTGGGACTGGTCAACTATAACCTTTCATTGAAAATGAAAAATCTTATCAAAATATTAAATTCCTATGCAATTCGAACCCGCAATGATACAAGCGATCCTGGAGTGCCTTTACCAATTCGGCTACGGAATCCCTATTACCTACGTCAGGATGAAAATCTTGACAAGCTCATATTTATCGATATAGGCATTGATAAAAAAAATTAAAAACTACTTATAACCTTCATGTTTTTTATTGATTTAGTTAGTACCTAGATTATTTACCATTTCTCAATTTTATTTTCAGTGATGACCATCCTTGGTGTATTCGCCACCGCTGACAAAGACTACAAATGTAAGTACTCGTATTTCTATTTCATTAAATAAAATAAATAATAAATAAATAAATATTGCTGGACATTTCACACAGCATCATGTAGCCCCAAGCTAAGCAGAGCTTGTGTTATGGCAACCACATGACTGATATACTACTTATATACATTTTTAATAAAACAAAGTTAAGTATAAGTATTATTAATATTCAATTAACATCAGTTTCATTTAAACAATTACCTACATACAATTGTACCTACGTATTTTTATTAATAACTTGGATGGAAGTATTTTTATTATTAAATTAATTTTAATTTTAAATTAAAGTAATTTGAGAACATAAAATTAACGAACAAGTTGAAAGTTTAAAATAAATTTAATTTTTTTTTTATTTAACCATTTAATTTATATCATATTAATATAATTACTTACCTACTAATTATTTATTTATATCATAAAATTGTAAAATTATTATATCTGATTCAAAATTTTATCTGATGTAATTTACTAATTCTCAATAACTTTCTTAACAGTTGGCGTGCTGACAGTTAATGGTAAGTTTTTTACATTTTCTTTAGAATTTCAAATAAATATTAAAACAATCCAAACTAGACTTTATATTATAAAATACTAGCTTCCGCCCGCGGCTTCGATCGCGTGGTATATGAATAAAAGCTATGTTATTCCAGATCATAAACTATGAATATTCCAAGTTTCGTTAAATTCGGTTCAGTAATTTTTGCGTGAAGCGTGATACCTACCCGGATAAAAAGTAGGTAACAATGTGTTATTCCAGGTCATAAACTATGTATTTTCCAGTTTCATTAAAATCCATTCAGTATAGTTTCATCCATACATCCTCCCTCACAATTTTTTTTTATTAGAATAGAATAGACTAGAACCTAGGATGGAATATAACTTCTTTTTTTATTTAGCCACTTAAACTTGAAGTCGTTTTTTTAATTTTGCCACTTGTAAAAATACATGTTTTTAAAAATAAAATAACCTTGTTTCAGAATATTTAAGACATTTCTCATACTTCTACAAAATTATTGGCATCACCAAAGAGATGCAAACATACAAGACAAGTATATCTATAACACTTAAAGTCTGCACTAGACACGAGCTAGGTGGTATCTGGAGGGAATATGCTGGTGATGATGATGATGATGATAACTATGATGATGATGATGATGATGATGACGACGATGATGATGATTATTATGATGATGGTGATGACGATGATGATGATGATGAGGACGACGATGATGATGATGAAGAATGGACGAAGACTAAGCATGTGAGTGGTATATTTTAAGTTAAGTAACTAGTTTAAAATGGTTTAAAAAATCTAAACTCTCATATAATTTCTCATTTCTCACAAATTGTGAATCTCAAAAAATACTGAAACATTTAATTAAATAAATAAATTGCTATAAATTTCACACAGCGCTATCTAGCCCCAAACTAAGCAAATCTTGTACTATGGGAACCAGATAACTGATAGAATACATAAGATATTTTGTAAAACATACATTACTGACTTATAATACTTATAACAACCAGAGACAGAACGAACAGCTATGTTCATCACACAAATGTTTGTCCTGGAAGGGAATCGAACCTACGACCTACATCACAGAAGGCTACTACCAACTGAGCTGAGAGGCCAGTCAAAGATCCGAACAAAAAACTAGTAGAAAATAAAAGAATTGCACTATGCGCTGTACACGAGCCATTTGTTAGTGCAATAGTTAACGTGTTTCATTATCCATCACCAAGCAAAAAATGTTTTAAATAAGTATTCATTACTTATACATGTACTGTCTGAAGAAATTAAGACGACTTTAAACATATACTTAAATTGTTTTTTTTTTTTCAGATCGAATCCTATATCAGTAAGTACTTATTCATTTACAATTTCACAAAATCTATTGTACCTCAATGTACAGAGCGATCATTAATTAACAATAAATAAATAAAATAATAAAAAATATACATGAAATAATTCGGTGTCGCTTGTGACATTTTGGCCTTTAAAGGTTTTTTTTTTTAATTGAGTAGGGAATCATTTAACTGTGTTGTTCATATATTTATTTTTTGTTTTACAGTATATCTATCAAGAAGACTAAACAAATCCGAATTGAGTATTGCCAGGAAATATTTGATCCGGATCACAGAAAGCCGTAAGTAAAATACCTTGAGATTAAAAAAAAACTTAGAAGTCCATATCTTGAAAACCACTGAACATATTCTTTTTACGTTACGATGAGCGATATGTGAAGTCGGTTTTCATTTTTTTAATATTCCAATTATTATCTTATTTTATTTTATTAATATTTTGTTAATAAACTAGCGGTACCTGAGAAGTAATATGAAGAAGAGAAAATAAATTGAATTAATTTTTTTTAATCCAATTAATGTTTTAACCATCCATGTGTGACCCTTTACTTACAAAAAATATCAAAATTGGTTAAGCCAAGTCGAGGTTATGAATAACGATTACGCACACCGGAACTTTATATAATTTTTTTTATTTAACCGAACAAGATGCTTTTTGTTTGTTTTTTTAAAATAAATAATCTAATGTAATTTTAGGAATTGGAGGCAAGGAGATCGACAGAGCTACTTCCATAGACAATCTATCTTACTGTAAGTATTTTTACCCGGCTGACTGTCAAGTCACCCGGGTTATGTAGATCGCGCGTTTCTATGTATGTGTGTATGTAAGTAATATTCTTTATTACCACGTTGCTCCTAAACGGCTGGATGGATTTTGATGAATGAGGTATCGTTAGAATCGTCTCCATCTCGATTGTGCTCTAGAATACTTTTTATTTCGATAAATCAAATAGTGCGGCTAGAAAATGCAACAATGTGTGAATTTTCAAAATGAAAATCACGCTATCATATCAAAATTCATGTCAAAATCAAGAGGTTGGTGGACTGATATCAAATACAATTTTTTTAAAAATCTAACATGACATCTTCGAAGACTAAATCGAGTCTCAAAATTTTTGAAAATCTATTTTTCGCCCTAAATAGAATTGCTAACCAAAACGCATACTAAAACTTTCTATTTAGTCACACGCAACGTTTAGAACAAACTGCATCGAAATTGGTTCAGCCATTTAGGAGATATCTCATATTTAAGAAATAACTTACGCATTTAATTTACTCACAGAGACATCTGTGTGTCAACTGTGGCAACAACGTTTAGGAAAATGCGCACGGCATCGAACCCTAGATACCTACCTAATAATAAAATTGTAATTTAATTTTGTTTTGTGATTGATAAGATAGTGCTGCTTCCAACTTTTCAGTTCAGCCGAGTTTTTTTATTTTTGAATAAGTTGCTTGTTTATTAATTATATTACTTTAAAAATTAACTGAAAAATACATAAGGTGTGATTTTATATTATGATTTTTTAATTCTGCTGAGTGAATTAAAAAAAACAATAAAAAAATTTCACAAAACAATCAATTTTTTGAACAATTTTTTAATTAAATAGTACAGAAATTATGAAAAAAAGATCTACTTAAATATAAAATAAAAAATCTACATCTATCTATATATACCAACATATAAAACGGGAGATATTTATTAAAGAAAGCGGGAGAGTTTGTTTGAACGCGCTAATCTCAGGAGCTACCAGTCGGATTTGAAAAATTCTTCCTGCACGTGATAGCTAAACTCTTGAGGAAGAATATAGGTTACTTTTTACCATCATCATCACCATATACCATCACTACGGGGGCAACGCCGCTAGTGCTAGTAACATAAAAAAAACATTTAACAATATTGTTTTTATCTTTGCAGTTGTCAACGCTGTCTCAGAAATATGCAATTATTGGATAAAGGGATGTAAGTAAATTAAATTATAAACTATCATCATCATTTTTAATTTCAAGACTGGCCTCTCAGCTCAGTTGGCAGTAGCTCTGCCTTATGCGTTGTCGTGGGTTCGATTCCCACCCAGGACATTTGAGTGAGCTCACTTATTTACCTACACAAAATTTATTTTTTGTTTCTTTTTCAGCCGGTGATGTTCTTAAAAAAAGTAAGTTATTATTTATTAATATTTAATTTAAAGTTAATTATATTTATTAACATTAAGTCTCCTACGATTTACCTGGACTCTCCCCCCCCCCCCTCTCCCCGCTTAGCAAGAGCAAAAAATTCACCTACCTTATCTAAAAGTACCCCGATTTTTATATATTTTTGTATTTCTCGATGATTTTTTTTAATGTTTTTTATTATGCTTGGCCGGAACAGCTTAATTAAAGTTATACAAATTGGGATAGGTATTTGAAAAACTATAGGTACGTTTGATTTATTTATTGATTGAATTAATTTTCGTTTCGCAGCATACAGAGGAGTCTCTTCATTGATTTTTTGTTACAAACCCGTCGCTTCTCGTCTAGCACCAAGTCTGACCGAAGAAGGTGTGTTTACTACTCTGCAAATACTTAGATATCATGAAATTATAGTCCCAAAATAATTTAAATAGAAGTACCTACCAACAAGTAACTAAATAAAAAAAACTGACTTATGTAGCTAAGCAATTTTCTGCACTTTCGAGGTGCATTTCTGTTCATAGCCCCGAAGATACCTACCTACTCGAAAGATTTTTCTCACTAATTTTTTTATGGCACCAATAGGATCTGTCGAGGATATTCGGAGTTATAAACAGAAATGCACCTCGAGAGTGTAGAAAATTGCTCAGCTTATAACATTGAAATCGGTTTTTTTTTAATTTTTAATTTAGCCACTTATTTTAAATTTAGCCAAAATTTTTAATTCAGCCACTTGTTTTAAATTTTAAATTTCGCCACTTGTTTTAATTTTAAATTTCGCCACTTGTTTAAATTTTAATTTAGCCACTTGTTCCATGCAGGATCGGTCGTTCTGTACTGCACTCCTGGTTATAAAACCAAGAAATACGGCTGGGAGCAAACCATAGATAACTATGATAGCTACGAGAACATTATCAAGAGCACAGAGTTGGACACTGCACTCGAAACATTGGAGGAGCTATTGAAAAAACATAACAACGGGAAAGGACCACGAAACGGTTGGTATATTTTTATATAATGATAATTATTATTACGGGATTTTATCGCGTACCTTTTAATTTAACGGATTTTAACGCTGTAACGTGTTCGAAACGTCGGGAAACAAAATAAATAAAAGGTACGCGATAAAATCCCGTAATAATAATTATCATTATGTTAACAAATCGCGAAAGTTTAACAAGGTATTTTTTTAGTCAAAGTCAAAGTATATTTATTGCAGGTTAAGGCTGGATTTTACCAAACTGGATTGAGTTTTATCTGGAGATTAATTCCACAGATTAAACTACTGTTTGTTTGAATATTTTGACGTTGTAAAGTTGACACCTTATAACCAGGATAACTTGAATGCACGTAATAATGTTCGGTTGCGCTTTCTAAACAATTGTATTTCGAATTCTGTCGGCTAACGGAACAACTACTCTGGGAGTAAGATGACAGTTTGGTCGAATCCAGCCTAATTATTTTAATTATTACTAGTTCCCCGCCCGGCTGTCAACGTTAAAGTTAAAGTCAAAGTATATTTATTACAGGTTAATTATTTTAATTATTACAAGTTACCCGCCCTACTGCCAACGTCAAAGTCAAAGTTAAAGTCGAAGACGAAGTCAAATTATATTTATTGTTGGTTAATCATTTTAATTATTACTAGTTGCCCACCCTGGCTTCACACAAGTAGAAGTAATCCTTTCCTAAACTATTGAACGAGCTATATTTGTTTATTTGTATTCAGTATTCACGTTATAGAAAACGGCTCTAACGATTTCGATGAAATTTGCGATATGTGGTTTAAGGGGCGAAAAATTGAACTAGCTAGGATCTGGGAAAACTCGTTTTCTCCGTATTTTCACGAAAAAAGGCGATACGCTTCGATTGATTTTCATTTACTACCTATATTAAAGATTTTATATGTCAAAGAAGAATCATAACCATAAAATAAGAATCATCAAAATCGGTCCACGCCTTTAGAACGCCACATTGAAACATCCATACATACATAATATATAGACCGATAAACACATTACCCTTCCTTTGCGTCACGCAGTCGGGTAATCATTGAATAACATACCTTTTTATTATTTTCTTACAGAAAGTGAAAGGATTATTTGGGTTTCCCTGAAGATCATTGCGTCCATCGGCAAAAGTAAGTGTTTAATCATTAAATCTATACCAATATCTTATGCGGAAGAGTTTGATTGTTTGTTTGAACGCGTTAATCTCAGGAACTACCAGTCGGATTTGAAAAATTCTTTCTGCATGTTATAGCTAAACTCTCGAGGAAGGTTATTGGCTACTTTTCATCATCATCATCACCATATACCATCACTACGGGGGCAACGCCGCGAAGGCGCTACTAGTATGTTATATTAGTAACAATCTAGTGATTGTGAATCATTATAAAATGTTATTTTTTATTTTTCATTGCAGAAAACGTCAGCATTTGGACTAAATATGAGGTCAAAGAATTCATAACTAATTGTAAGTATTTTACGTGAATGAATTTACTAATATTACAGGCCTACTCCATCTCAATAATGTCCCGGGCACTACAGTGTCCCGTTAAGTGTAGGCAAAGATTGCCTCCTGACACTGTATAAATCATCTAGTAAAGATATAAAGATCTGTTTTGTTTTAATATGACAAATATTGGTCGTGCCTCTGACTACCTCTTCAAGCCTTCAATCTTGAATGTTAAATGATTGGGGTGGTGACAGACGGAATGTCCATAGAAACGTAATACCAAAATTTAAAATTTGAGCATATTTTTAAGTTATTTTTTAGATTAAGGCAGTATTTATCCAAATTCCTGTTTCAATTTTGTTACAAAAAAGTTACTACAGAACAAATGGGATTTTTTTTTTAATATTCTGCAAATAAATTATTGATTGATTGACAATGAAAATAAAATAACCATGTTAAGGCTCAATTAAATTAGCAAAAGGTTATTTTGAGAAATAATTTACAACGTTTTTTTTTTTACCTTTATGAAAAACGTTTTGAATTATGGCTGGTTTTACTGTCACGCGTACCGTCGGCGCTGATAGGCGAGTGATCTTTATTACAATGAAATAAGGATACTGATTGTTTAGCAGAAATGGCTACGCTGATTGCTCTCGTCAGTGCTGGACAATCAGTATCCTTATTTCATTGTAATAAAGATCACTCGCCTCTCAGCGCTGACGGTGAGCGTAAGACTAAAACCAGCCTTATAAATCGATGAACGGCGGCTGCACGCACGAAAAAGTGCTACGTTCCGCCTACGACACGTAGCGCTGCTACGAGACGTAGCGAGAGCTACGTTCGTAGCACTAGCTAGGAAGTAATTTATTTTGGTAAATAATCCAATCCGATACATTAATATATAGAATGTTTTATAAAAAATTAAGAAAATTGAAATAAATTTAATATATTTCACGATTTTTATCATTTTCTTATGACGTTATCAAGTAAAATTATCGTCCGTAAACCGACTTTATTTTTATTTATTTTTATACGACAACCATTTTATTTTTATTTTTCAGTGCTTACGATCTTCGCAAGTTTCTCAGCCGGATACGGAGACCAGACAAGTAAGTTTTTAATATCATAACAATAACAAAGTAGCCGTACCAAGATCTCTGAGCAATGTCAAAACAAGCTTGAAACATGACTCATTATTGTATTACTATTCTTTATTTAGTTCATTAGTTTCTATAATTTTTAAGTTAATATTATTTTCGTTGTTTTAATTTTGTTTCTGATTGCTATTTAATTAATGTAATTGGGTAACCGTATTAATTAAATTGAAATAAATAAATAAATTAAATAAATAAATGACCACGAATGTCATTCCTAAAGCAGCCTGTTTTACCTAAGCTTGTTTTAATATTGCTCTAGCTAGGAGTTCATGGTACGGCTACAGGAATTCATTAAGAATAAGAGAAAAATTAGATAGGTACTTATCGAATATTCTCCGGATGAATCGAAACATTTTCGGTACCTATTTAGAGGTTGTAGCTCACTTGTCAACTCCGCTAAGTGTAGGTATTGATTGCCTCCTGACACTGTATACACCGTTAATTCTGGGTCAGTTTAAAGCCAGCACCCATTGCTTTCAATGCCATTGATTGTCGTTGGTTTAGTTTTTTAATTTGATAAGTATTTCATAGGAAACTGAATAGTTGAAAAGATTAACAAAAGTGAGATAAACACTTGGTAAGGTGTCGTAGGCGCGCAGAGCTAATGACCCCGTAGACTCTACGCTACACCGTAGTCGCTGACTGAGAGTAGCTCTACGCCGTAGCAAACAGCTGTGATGTGAATGTGTGATAGATGTGATGTGAATGACCGCGTCCACGGCGGCCGAGTCGAGCCGACAAACGAATAGTACTACTACTATCGGTTCTCATTTATCGAGTATGTTTCGTGTTATTATTAATTGCAAAAAAATAGATCTCATGTTTATTATTATTTTTGAGTAAGGTTATCGATATAGATTACGTAGGCGCCAGCTATAAACTGACCAAAAATAAACGGTGTATATCATGAAGTAAGGATAATAACCGCATAATTTTCTGTTTATCTAACCGAATTTTGTATTTTCAGTTGGAGTGACCGTCACTACCGGTAAGTTAAAGTTCTAATATGCTTTACTTTTTACTAGTGGACCCAATAGACAGACGTCCTAAAAACCTCTCTAGCGAAAAAAATAACTCGAAAACACTGCCACCTACCGTGTCCAACTATAACTAAGTACCATCCGGGTAACTCAAGTACAAAAAAATTCAAAGTCGGTCAAGCCGTTATAATTAGAGACGGGAACTATATTTTTTGTCATCAACTTGTATCATCTAATTATTAGATCTATCGCCACGAAATATTTTTATTCACAGATAAATAAAATGTCGCCAGGCTATCAAATTAATGTCAATGTATTTAAAAAATTAAGAGATGAATAAGAGATGATAAGAGATCAATAAAATCGTAGTTCATTCATAACTTAGTTCTCAAAATAATAGGTTTCTCCTTAAATAATAGCTTCGTATTCAGATTTGGTAGATTTGACGGAAAATAATTCTAAGTCGGTTAGATTCTGAGTAGATACCACGACCGCGCGAGGCACGAGCGAAGCGAGCGTGCCTCGGTAGCGGCCGCCGAAGCGCCATAAAAACATATAAACATAGGCAGAATTTTGATTTTTAATGATGGTTTTCAATGAATTTGATAATACAGTTATCAGGACAAACCTGTTATATTAAATACAAAAATATTAATTAACCGAGCTGCTTCGCGCGGCAAATGCCTCGCAAGGCTGCTCGGTCTGTCTAGACCCGCCTATTTCATTGACGAAATTTACAGAAATAGCCTATAGGGTTCAGGGTATCAGAATTATGTTAGGTTAGCGCTTAGGTACATAATGATTATTTTTAGCATTTAAAAAAGGTTTTTTAGTTTGTAATGAATTTTTGTAATAACTACGCTACAACTGCTTTCCAGTGTCGATTTGGTTTTAACTGTAATGACATTGTAAAAAGAAAAAGTAAATAAATAAATCACACCCATCAGAAACACGCGCCGGAATTTATATACAAAACTAATTCAATAATTTATTTTATCACAGAATACGTTCAGTATATAATTGAAATAATAAGGATATTTGACATAAAGAAAGAAATAGACATATATATAACGGAAGAAATAACACTAATATTAGAGAGGACGAAGAGACAAGATTTTGACGGCATCTGGTCCAACAACGACGTCTCGGATGAAGATTATGATAAATCTACCGACACTGATGACAAAGATGATGCATTCAAACACGATGATGATGACGATGAGAGTGACAAACCCAAGGATGACAAACCAAAAGGTGACAAACCTAAAGATAAACAACCAAAGGGAGACAAACCCAAGGATAAACAACCGAAGGAAGACAAACCCAAGGATAAACAACCAAAGGAAGACAAACCCAAGGATAAACAACCAAAGGAAGACAAACCCAAGGATAAACAACCAAAGGAAGACAAACCCAAGGATAAAAAACCAAAGGAAGACAAACCCAAGGATAAAAAACCAAAGGAAGACAAACCCAAGGATAAAAAACCAAAAGAAGACAAACCCAAGGATAAAAAACCAAAAGAAGACAAACCCAAGGATAAAAAACCAAAGGGAGAAACACCCGTAGATCAACCACCAACGGGAGAAACACCTGTAGATAAACCACCAACGGAAGAAACACCTGTAGATCAACCACCAAAGGGAGAAACACCTGTAGATCAACCACCAAAGGGAGAAACACCCGTAGATCAACCACCAAAGGGAGAAACACCCGTAGATCAATCACCAACGGGAGAAACACCTGTAGATCAACCACCAAAGGGAGAAACACCCATTGATCAACCACCAAAGGGAGAAACACCCGTAGATCAACCACCAACGGGAGAAACACCTGTAGATCAACCACCAAAGGGAGAAACACCCGTAGATCAACCACCAAAGGGAGAAACACCCGTAGATCAATCACCAACGGGAGAAACACCTGTAGATCAACCACCAAAGGGAGAAACACCCGTAGATCAACCACCAACGGGAGAAACACCCGTTGATCAACCACCAAAGGGAGAAACACCCGTAGATCAACCACCAACGGGAGAAACACCTGTAGATCAACCACCAAGGGGAGAAACACCCGTAGATCAACCACCAAAGGGAGAAACACCCGTAGATCAATCACCAACGGGAGAAACACCTGTAGATCAACCACCAAAGGGAGAAACACCCGTAGATCAACCACCAACGGGAGAAACACCTGTAGATCAACCACCAAAGGGAGAAGCACCCGTAGATCAACCACCAACGGGAGAAACACCTGTAGATCAACCACCAACGGGAGAAACACCCGTAGATCAACCACCAAAGGGAGAAACACCCGTTGATCAACCACCAAAGGGAGAAACACCCGTAGATCAACATCCAACGGGAGAAACACCTGTAGATCAACCACCAAAGGGAGAAACACCCGTAGATCAACCACCAAAGGGAGAAACACCCGTAGATCAACCACCAAAGGGAGAAACACCCGTTGATCAACCACCAAAGGGAGAAACACCCGTAGATCAACCACCAACGGGAGAAACACCTGTAGATCAACCACCAAAGGGAGAAACACCCGTAGATCAACCACCAAAGGGAGAAACACCCGTAGATCAACCACCACAGGGAGAAACACCCGTTGATCAACCACCAAAGGGAGAAACACCCGTTGATCAACCACCAAAGGGAGAAACACCTGTAGATCAACCACCAAAGGGAGAAACACCCGTAGATCAACCACCAACGGGAGAAACACCTGTAGATCAACCACCAAAGGGAGAAACACCTGTAGATCAACCACCAAAGGGAGAAACACCGGTAGATCAACCACCAACGGGAGAAACACCTGTAGATCAACCACCAAAGGGAGAAACACCTGTAGATCAACCACCTACGGGAGAAACACCCGTTGATCAACCACCAAAGGGAGAAACACCCGTTGATCAACCACCAAAGGGAGAAACGCCCGTTGATCAACCACCAAAGGGAGAAACACCTGTAGATCAACCACCTACGGGAGAAACACCCGTTGATCAACCACCAAAGGGAGAAACACCCGTTGATCAACCACCAACGGGAGAAACACCTGTAGATCAACCACCTACGGGAGAAACACCTGTAGATCAACCACCGACCGGAGAAACACCTGTAGATCAACCACCAAAGGGAGAAACACCTGTAGATCAACCACCAACGGGAGAAACACCGGTAGATCAACCACCAAAGGGAGAAACACCCGTTGATCAACCACCAACGGGAGAAACACCTGTAGATCAACCACCAACGGCAGAAACACCTGTAGATCAACCACCAAAGGGAGAAACACCTGTAGATCAACCACCAAAGGGAGAAACACCCGTTAATCAACCACCAACGGGAGAAACACCTGTAGATCAACCACCAAAGGGAGAAACACCCGTTGATCAACCACCAAAGGGAGAAACACCTGTAGATCAACCACCTACGGGAGAAACACCCGTTGATCAACCACCAAAGGGAGAAACACCCGTTGATCAACCACCAACGGGAGAAACACCTGTAGATCAACCACCAAAGGGAGAAACACCTGTAGATCAACCACCAACGGGAGAAACACCTGTAGATCAACCACCAAAGGGAGAAACACCCGTAGATCAACCACCAAAGGGAGAAACACCCGTTGATCAACCACCAAAGGGAGAAACACCCGTTGATCAACCACCAAAGGGAGAAACACCCGTTGATCAACCACCAAAGGGAGAAACACCCGTTGATCAACCACCAACGGGAGAAACACCCGTTGATCAACCACCAAAGGGAGAAACACCCGTTGATCAACCACCAACGGGAGAAACACCTGTAGATCAACCACCTACGGGAGAAACACCTGTAGATCAACCACCGACCGGAGAAACACCTGTAGATCAACCACCAAAGGGAGAAACACCCGTTGATCAACCACCAACGGGAGAAACACCTGTAGATCAACCACCAAAGGGAGAAACACCTGTAGATCAACCACCAAAGGGAGAAACACCCGTAGATCAACCACCAACGGCAGAAACACCTGTAGATCAACCACCAAAGGGAGAAACACCTGTAGATCAACCACCAAAGGGAGAAACACCCGTTAATCAACCACCAACGGGAGAAACACCTGTAGATCAACCACCAAAGGGAGAAACACCCGTTGATCAACCACCAAAGGGAGAAACACCTGTAGATCAACCACCTACGGGAGAAACACCCGTTGATCAACCACCAAAGGGAGAAACACCCGTTGATCAACCACCAACGGGAGAAACACCTGTAGATCAACCACCAAAGGGAGAAACACCTGTAGATCAACCACCAACGGGAGAAACACCTGTAGATCAACCACCAAAGGGAGAAACACCCGTAGATCAACCACCAAAGGGAGAAACACCCGTTGATCAACCACCAAAGGGAGAAACACCCGTTGATCAACCACCAAAGGGAGAAACACCCGTTGATCAACCACCAAAGGGAGAAACACCCGTTGATCAACCACCAACGGGAGAAACACCTGTAGATCAACCACCTACGGGAGAAACACCTGTAGATCAACCACCGACCGGAGAAACACCTGTAGATCAACCACCAAAGGGAGAAACACCTGTAGATCAACCACCAACGGGAGAAACACCGGTAGATCAACCACCAAAGGGAGAAACACCCGTTGATCAACCACCAACGGGAGAAACACCTGTAGATCAACCACCAAAGGGAGAAACACCCGTTGATCAACCATCAACGGGAGAAACACCTGTAGATCAACCACCAAAGGGAGAAACACCTGTAGATCAACCACCAACGGGAGAAACACCTGTAGATCAACCACCAAAGGGAGAAACACCTGTAGATCAACCACCAACGGGAGAAACACCGGTAGATCAACCACCAAAGGGAGAAACACCCGTTGATCAACCACCAACGGGAGAAACACCTGTAGATCAACCACCAAAGGGAGAAACACCTGTAGATCAACCACCAAAGGGAGAAACACCCGTTGATCAACCACCAACGGGAGAAACACCTGTAGATCAACCACCGAAGGGAGAAACACCCGTTGATCAACCACCAACGGGAGAAACACCTGTAGACCAACCACCAACGGGAGAAACACCTGTAGATCAACCACCAAAGGGAGAAACACCTGTAGATCAACCACCAACGGGAGAAACACCTGTAGATCAACCACCAAAGGGAGAAACACCCGTTGATCAACCACCAACGGGAGAAACACCTGTAGATCAACCACCAACGGGAGAAACACCTGTAGATCAACCACCAACGGGAGAAACACCTGTAGATCAACCACCAACGGGAGAAACACCTGTAGATCAACCACCAAAGGGAGAAACACCTGTAGATCAACCACCAACGGGAGAAACACCTGTAGATCAACCACCAAAGGGAGAAACACCCGTTGATCAACCACCAACGGGAGAAACACCTGTAGATCAACCACCAACGGGAGAAACACCTGTAGATCAACCACCAACGGGAGAAACACCTGTAGATCAACCACCAAAGGGAGAAACACCCGTTGATCAACCACCAACGGGAGAAACACCTGTAGACCAACCACCAAAGGGAGAAACACCTGTAGATCAACCACCAAAGGGAGAAACACCTGTAGATCAACCACCAACGGGAGAAACACCTGTAGATCAACCACCAAAGGGAGAAACACCTGTAGATCAACCACCAAAGGGAGAAACACCTGTAGATCAACCACCAAAGGGAGAAACACCTGTAGATCAACCACCAAAGGGAGAAACACCCGTTGATCAACCACCAACGGGAGAAACACCTGTAGATCAACCACCAAAGGGAGAAACACCCGTTGATCAACCACCAACGGGAGAAACACCTGTAGACCAACCACCAAAGGGAGAAACACCTGTAGATCAACCACCAAAGGGAGAAACACCCGTTGATCAACCACCAACGGGAGAAACACCTGTAGATCAACCACCAAAGGGAGAAACACCCGTTGATCAACCACCAAAGGGAGAAACACCCGTTGATCAATCACCAAAGGGAGAAACACCCGTTGATCAACCACCAACGGGAGAAACACCTGTAGATCAACCACCAAAGGGAGAAACACCCGTTGATCAACCACCAACGGGAGAAACACCTGTAGATCAACCACCAAAGGGAGAAACACCTGTAGATCATCCACCAAAGGGAGAAACACCCGTAGATCAACCACCAACGGGAGAAACACCTGTAGATCAACCACCAAAGGGAGAAACACCTGTAGATCAACCACCAAAGGGAGAAACACCCGTTGATCAACCACCAACGGGAGAAACACCTGTAGATCAACCACCAACGGGAGAAACACCTGTAGATCAACCACCAACGGGAGAAACACCTGTAGATCAACCACCAAAGGGAGAAACACCTGTAGATCAACCACCAACGGGAGAAACACCTGTAGATCAACCACCAAAGGGAGAAACACCCGTTGATCAACCACCAACGGGAGAAACACCTGTAGATCAACCACCAACGGGAGAAACACCTGTAGATCAACCACCAACGGGAGAAACACCTGTAGATCAACCACCAAAGGGAGAAACACCTGTAGATCAACCACCAACGGGAGAAACACCTGTAGATCAACCACCAAAGGGAGAAACACCTGTAGATCAACCACCAAAGGGAGAAACACCCGTTGATCAACCACCAACGGGAGAAACACCTGTAGATCAACCACCAAAGGGAGAAACACCCGTTGATCAACCACCAACGGGAGAAACACCTGTAGACCAACCACCAAAGGGAGAAACACCTGTAGATCAACCACCAAAGGGAGAAACACCCGTTGATCAACCACCAACGGGAGAAACACCTGTAGATCAACCACCAAAGGGAGAAACACCCGTTGATCAACCACCAACGGGAGAAACACCTGTAGATCAACCACCAACGGGAGAAACACCTGTAGATCAACCACCAACGGGAGAAACACCTGTAGATCAACCACCAAAGGGAGAAAGACCTGTAGATCAACCACCAAAGGGAGAAACACCCGTTGATCAACCACCAACGGGAGAAACACCTGTAGATCAACCACCAAAGGGAGAAACACCCGTAGATCAACCACCAACGGGAGAAACACCTGTAGATCAACCACCAAAGGGAGAAACACCTGTAGATCAACCACCAAAGGGAGAAACACCCGTTGATCAACCACCAACGGGAGAAACACCTGTAGATCAACCACCAACGGGAGAAACACCTGTAGATCAACCACCAAAGGGAGAAACACCTGTAGATCAACCACCAAAGGGAGAAACACCCGTTGATGAACCACCAACGGGAGAAACACCTGTAGATCAACCACCAACGGGAGAAACACCTGTAGATCAACCACCAAAGGGAGAAACATCCGTTGATCAACCACCAACGGGAGAAACACCTGTAGACCAACCACCAAAGGGAGAAACACCTGTAGATCAACCACCAAAGGGAGAAACACCCGTTGATCAACCACCAACGGGAGAAACACCTGTAGATCAACCACCAACGGGAGAAACACCTGTAGATCAACCACCAACGGGAGAAACACCTGTAGATCAACCACCAAAGGGAGAAACACCTGTAGATCAACCACCAAAGGGAGAAACACCCGTTGATCAACCACCAACGGGAGAAACACCTGTAGATCAACCACCAAAGGGAGAAACACCCGTTGATCAACCACCAACGGGAGAAACACCTGTAGACCAACCACCAAAGGGAGAAACACCTGTAGATCAACCACCAAAGGGAGAAACACCCGTTGATCAACCACCAACGGGAGAAACACCTGTAGATCAACCACCAAAGGGAGAAACACCCGTAGATCAACCACCAACGGGAGAAACACCTGTAGATCAACCACCAACGGGAGAAACACCTGTAGATCAACCACCAACGGGAGAAACACCTGTAGATCAACCACCAAAGGGAGAAAGACCTGTAGATCAACCACCAAAGGGAGAAACACCCGTTGATCAACCACCAACGGGAGAAACACCTGTAGATCAACCACCAACGGGAGAAACACCTGTAGATCAACCACCAAAGGGAGAAACACCTGTAGATCAACCACCAAAGGGAGAAACACCCGTTGATCAACCACCAACGGGAGAAACACCTGTAGATCAACCACCAAAGGGAGAAACACCTGTAGATCAACCACCAAAGGGAGAAACACCCGTTGATCAACCACCAACGGGAGAAACACCTGTAGATCAACCACCAAAGGGAGAAACACCCGTTGATCAACCACCAACGGGAGAAACACCTGTAGACCAACCACCAAAGGGAGAAACACCTGTAGATCAACCACCAAAGGGAGAAACACCCGTTGATCAACCACCAACGGGAGAAACACCTGTAGATCAACCACCAAAGGGAGAAACACCCGTTGATCAACCACCAACGGGAGAAACACCTGTAGATCAACCACCAACGGGAGAAACACCTGTAGATCAATCACCAACGGGAGAAACACCTGTAGATCAACCACCAAAGGGAGAAAGACCTGTAGATCAACCACCAAAGGGAGAAACACCCGTTGATCAACCACCAACGGGAGAAACACCTGTAGATCAACCACCAAAGGGAGAAACACCCGTAGATCAACCACCAACGGGAGAAACACCCGTTGATCAACCACCAACGGGAGAAACACCTGTAGATCAACCACCAAAGGGAGAAACACCCGTAGATCAACCACCAACGGGAGAAACACCTGTAGATCAACCACCAAAGGGAGAAACACCTGTAGATCAACCACCAAAGGGAGAAACACCCGTTGATCAACCACCAACGGGAGAAACACCTGTAGATCAACCACCAACGGGAGAAACACCTGTAGATCAACCACCAAAGGGAGAAACACCTGTAGATCAACCACCAAAGGGAGAAACACCCGTTGATGAACCACCAACGGGAGAAACACCTGTAGATCAACCACCAACGGGAGAAACACCTGTAGATCAACCACCAAAGGGAGAAACACCCGTAGATCAACCACCAAAGGGAGAAACACCCGTTGATCAACCACCAAAGGGAGAAACACCCGTTGATCAACCACCAAAGGGAGAAACACCCGTTGATCAACCACCAAAGGGAGAAACACCTGTAGATCAACCACCAACGGGAGAAACACCTGTAGATCAACCACCAAAGGGAGAAACACCCGTTGATCAACCACCAAAGGGAGAAACACCTGTAGATCAACCACCAACGGGAGAAACACCTGTAGATCAACATCCAACGGGAGAAACACCCGTAGATCAACCACCAAAGGGAGAAACACCCGTTGATCAACCACCAAAGGGAGAAACACCCGTTGATCAACCACCAACGGGAGAAACACCTGTAGATCAACCACCAAAGGGAGAAACACCCGTTGATCAACCACCAACGGGAGAAACACCTGTAGATCAACCACCAACGGGAGAAACACCTGTAGATCAACCACCAACGGGAGAAACACCTGTAGATCAACCACCAAAGGGAGAAACACCCGTAGATCAACCACCAACGGGAGAAACACCTGTAGATCAACCACCAAAGGGAGAAACACCTGTAGATCAACCACCAAAGGGAGAAACACCCGTTGATCAACCACCAACGGGAGAAACACCTGTAGATCAACCACCAACGGGAGAAACACCTGTAGATCAACCACCAACGGGAGAAACACCTGTAGATCAACCACCAACGGGAGAAACACCTGTAGATCAACCACCAAAGGGAGAAACACCTGTAGATCAACCACCAACGGGAGAAACACCTGTAGATCAACCACCAAAGGGAGAAACACCTGTAGATCATCCACCAAAGGGAGAAACACCCGTAGATCAACCACCAACGGGAGAAACACCTGTAGATCAACCACCAAAGGGAGAAACACCTGTAGATCAACCACCAAAGGGAGAAACACCCGTTGATCAACCACCAACGGGAGAAACACCTGTAGATCAACCACCAACGGGAGAAACACCTGTAGATCAACCACCAACGGGAGAAACACCTGTAGATCAACCACCAACGGGAGAAACACCTGTAGATCAACCACCAAAGGGAGAAACACCTGTAGATCAACCACCAACGGGAGAAACACCTGTAGATCAACCACCAAAGGGAGAAACACCTGTAGATCAACCACCAAAGGGAGAAACACCCGTAGATCAACCACCAACGGGAGAAACACCTGTAGATCAACCACCAAAGGGAGAAACACCCGTTGATCAACCACCAACGGGAGAAACACCTGTAGACCAACCACCAAAGGGAGAAACACCTGTAGATCAACCACCAAAGGGAGAAACACCCGTTAATCATCCACCAACGGGAGAAACACCTGTAGATCAACCACCAACGGGAGAAACACCTGTAGATCAACCACCAACGGGAAAAACACCTGTAGATCAACCACCAAAGGGAGAAACACCTGTAGATCAACCACCAAAGGGAGAAACACCCGTAGATCAACCACCAACGGGAGAAACACCTGTAGATCAACCACCAAAGGGAGAAACTCCTGTAGATCAACCACCAAAGGGAGAAACACCCGTTGATCAACCACCAACGGGAGAAACACCTGTAGATCAACCACCAACGGGAGAAACACCTGTAGATCAACCACCAACGGGAGAAACACCTGTAGATCAACCACCAAAGGGAGAAACACCTGTAGATCAACCACCAAAGGGAGAAACACCTGTAGATCAACCACCAAAGGGAGAAACACCCGTAGATCAACCACCAACGGGAGAAACACCTGTAGATCAACCACCAAAGGGAGAAACACCTGTAGATCAACCACCAAAGGGAGAAACACCCGTTGATCAACCACCAACGGGAGAAACACCTGTAGATCAACCACCAACGGGAGAAACACCTGTAGATCAACCACCAACGGGAGAAACACCTGTAGATCAACCACCAAAGGGAGAAACACCTGTAGATCAACCACCAACGGGAGAAACACCTGTAGATCAACCACCAAAGGGAGAAACACCCGTTGATCAACCACCAAAGGGAGAAACACCTGTAGATCAACCACCAACGGGAGAAACACCTGTAGATCAACCACCAACGGGAGAAACACCCGTAGATCAACCACCAAAGGGAGAAACACCCGTTGATCAACCACCAAAGGGAGAAACACCTGTAGATCAACCACCAACGGGAGAAACACCTGTAGATCAACCACCAAAGGGAGAAACACCCGTTGATCAACCACCAAAGGGAGAAACACCCGTTGATCAACCACCAAAGGGAGAAACACCCGTTGATCAACCACCAAAGGGAGAAACACCCGTAGATCAACCACCAAAGGGAGAAACACCCGTTGATCAACCACCAAAGGGAGAAACACCTGTAGATCAACCACCAACGGGAGAAACACCTGTAGATCAACCACCAAAGGGAGAAACACCCGTTGATCAACCACCAAAGGGAGAAACACCCGTTGATCAACCACCAAAGGGAGAAACACCTGTAGATCAACCACCAAAGGGAGAAACACCCGTTGATCAACCACCAAAGGGAGAAACACCCGTTGATCAACCACCAAAGGGAGAAACACCCGTTGATCAACCACCAAAGGGAGAAACACCTGTAGATCAACCACCAAAGGGAGAAACACCCGTAGATCAACCACCAAAGGGAGAAACACCCGTTGATCAACCACCAAAGGGAGAAACACCCGTTGATCAACCACCGAAGGGAGAAACACCTGTAGATCAACCACCAACGGGAGAAACACCTGTAGATCAACCACCAAAGGGAGAAACACCCGTTGATCAACCACCAAAGGGAGAAACACCTGTAGATCAACCACCAACGGGAGAAACACCTGTAGATCAACCACCAACGGGAGAAACACCCGTAGATCAACCACCAAAGGGAGAAACACCCGTTGATCAACCACCAAAGGGAGAAACACCTGTAGATCAACCACCAACGGGAGAAACACCTGTAGATCAACCACCAAAGGGAGAAACACCCGTTGATCAACCACCAAAGGGAGAAACACCTGTAGATCAACCACCAACGGGAGAAACACCTGTAGATCAACCACCAACGGGAGAAACACCCGTAGATCAACCACCAAAGGGAGAAACACCCGTTGATCAACCACCAAAGGGAGAAACACCCGTTGATCAACCACCAAAGGGAGAAACACCCGTTGATCAACCACCAAAGGGAGAAACACCTGTAGATCAACTACCAAAGGGAGAAACACCCGTAGATCAACCACCAAAGGGAGAAACACCCGTAGATCAACCACCAAAGGGAGAAACACCCGTTGATCAACCACCAAAGGGAGAAACACCGGTAGATCAACCACCAAAGGGAGAAACACCCGTTGATCAACCACCAAAGGGAGAAACACCCGTTGATCAACCACCAAAGGGAGAAACACCCGTTGATCAACCACCAAAGGGAGAAACACCTGTAGATCAACCACCAAAGGGAGAAACACCCGTAGATCAACCACCAAAGGGAGAAACACCCGTTGATCAACCACCAAAGGGAGAAACACCCGTTGATCAACCACCAACGGGAGAAACACCTGTAGATCAACCACCAACGGGAGAAACACCTGTAGATCAACCACCAACGGGAGAAACACCTGTAGATCAACCACCGACCGGAGAAACACCTGTAGATCAACCACCAACGGGAGAAACACCTGTAGATCAACCACCAAAGGGAGAAACACCGGTAGATCAACCACCAAAGGGAGAAACACCCGTTGATCAACCACCAAAGGGAGAAACACCCGTTGATCAACCACCAAAGGGAGAAACACCCGTTGATCAACCACCAAAGGGAGAAACACCCGTTGATGAACCACCAAAGGGAGAAACACCCGTTGATCAACCACCAAAGGGAGAAACACCTGTAGATCAACCACCAAAGGGAGAAACACCCGTTGATCAACCACCAAAGGGAGAAACACCCGTTGATCAACCACCAAAGGGAGAAACACCCGTAGATCAACCACCAAAGGGAGAAACACCCGTTGATCAACCACCAACGGGAGAAACACCCGTAGATCAACCACCAAAGGGAGAAACACCCGTTGATCAACCACCAAAGAGAGAAACACCCGTAGATCAACCACCAAAGGGAGAAACACCTGTAGATCAACCACCAAAGGGAGAAACACCCGTAGATCAACCACCAAAGGGAGAAACACCCGTTGATCAACCACCAACGGGAGAAACACCCGTAGATCAACCACCAAAGGGAGAAACACCCGTTGATCAACCACCAAAGGGAGAAACACCTGTAGATCAACCACCAAAGGGAGAAACACCTGTAGATCAACCACCAAAGGGAGAAACACCCGTTGATCAACCACCAACGGGAGAAACACCTGTAGATCAACCACCAAAGGGAGAAACACCTGTAGATCAACCACCAAAGGGAGAAACACCTGTAGATCAACCACCAAAGGGAGAAACACCCGTAGATCAACCACCAAAGGGAGAAACACCCGTTGATCAACCACCAACGGGAGAAACACCTGTAGATCAACCACCAACGGGAGAAACACCTGTAGATCAACCACCAAAGGGAGAAACACCTGTAGATCAACCACCTACGGGAGAAACACCTGTAGATCAACCACCAACGGGAGAAACACCCGTTGATCAACCACCAACGGGAGAAACACCTGTAGATCAACCACCAACGGGAAAAACACCTGTAGATCAACCACCAAAGGGAGAAACACCTGTAGATCAACCACCTACGGGAGAAACACCTGTAGATCAACCACCAACGGGAGAAACACCTGTAGATCAACCATCAACGGGAGAAACACCTGTAGATCAACCACCTACGGGACAAACACCTGTAGATCAACCACCGACCGGAGAAACACCTGTAGATCAACCACCAAAGGGAGAAACACCTGTAGATCAACCACCAACGGGAGAAACACCGGTAGATCAACCACCAAAGGGAGAAACACCCGTTGATCAACCACCAACGGAAGAAACACCAGTAGATCAACCACCAAAGGGAGAAACACCCGTTGATCAACCATCAACGGGAGAAACACCTGTAGATCAACCACCAAATGGAGAAACACCTGTAGATCAACCACCAACGGGAGAAACACCTGTAGATCAACCACCAAAGGGAGAAACACCTGTAGATCAACCACCAACGGGAGAAACACCGGTAGATCAACCACCAAAGGGAGAAACACCCGTTGATCAACCACCAACGGGAGAAACACCCGTTGATCAACCACCGACCGGAGAAACACCTGTAGATCAACCACCAAAGGGAGAAACACCTGTAGATCAACCACCGACCGGAGAAACACCTGTAGATCAACCACCAAAGGGAGAAACACCTGTAGATCAACCACCAAAGGGAGAAACACCCGTTGATCAACCACCAACGGGAGAAACACCTGTAGATCAACCACCAACGGGAGAAACACCTGTAGATCAACCACCGACCGGAGAAACACCTGTAGATCAACCACCAAAGGGAGAAACACCTGTAGATCAACCACCAAAGGGAGAAACACCTGTAGATCAACCACCAACGGGAGAAACACCTGTAGATCAACCACCAAAGGGAGAAACACCTGTAGATCAACCACCAACGGGAGAAACACCTGTAGATCAACCACCAACGGGAGAAACACCTGTAGATCAACCACCAACGGGAGAAACACCTGTAGATCAACCACCAGAGGGAGAAACACCTGTAGATCAACCACCAACGGGAGAAACACCCGTAGATCAACCACCAACGGGAGAAACACCTGTAGATCAACCACCAAAGGGAGAAACACCCGTAGATCAACCACCAACGGGAGAAACACCTGTAGATCAACCACCAAAGGGAGAAACACCTGTAGATCAACCACCAAAGGGAGAAACACCCGTTGATCAACCACCAACGGGAGAAACACCTGTAGATCAACCACCAAAGGGAGAAACACCTGTAGATCAACCACCAAAGGGAGAAACACCTGTAGATCAACCACCGACCGGAGAAACACCTGTTGATCAACCACCGACCGGAGAAACACCTGTAGATCAACCACCAAAGGGAGAAACACCTGTAGATCAACCACCAAAGGGAGAAACACCTGTAGATCAACCACCAAAGGGAGAAACACCTGTAGATCAACCACCGACCGGAGAAACACCTGTAGATCAACCACCAAAGGGAGAAACACCTGTAGATCAACCACCAAAGGGAGAAACACCTGTAGATCAACCACCAAAGGGAGAAACACCCGTTGATCAACCACCAAAGGGAGAAACACCTGTAGATCAACCACCGACCGGAGAAACACCTGTAGATCAACCACCAAAGGGAGAAACACCTGTAGATCAACCACCAAAGGGAGAAACACCTGTAGATCAACCACCAACGGGAGAAACACCTGTAGATCAACCACCAAAGGGAGAAACACCTGTAGATCAACCACCAACGGGAGAAACACCTGTAGATCAACCACCAAAGGGAGAAACACCTGTAGATCAACCACCAACGGGAGAAACACCCGTAGATCAACCACCAACGGGAGAAACACCTGGAGATCAACCACCAAAGGGAGAAACACCTGTAGATCAACCACCAACGGGAGAAACACCTGTAGATCAACCACCAAAGGGAGAAACACCCGTAGATCAACCACCAACGGGAGAAACACCTGTAGATCAACCACCAAAGGGAGAAACACCTGTAGATCAACCACCAACGGGAGAAACACCTGTAGATCAACCACCAAAGGGAGAAACACCTGTAGATCAACCACCGACCGGAGAAACACCTGTAGATCAACCACCAAAGGGAGAAACACCTGTAGATCAACCACCAAAGGGAGAAACACCTGTAGATCAACCACCAAAGGGAGAAACACCGGTAGATCAACCACCAAAGGGAGAAACACCCGTTGATCAACCACCAAAGGGAGAAACACCCGTTGATCAACCACCAAAGGGAGAAACACCCGTAGATCAACCACCAAAGGGAGAAACACCCGTTGATCAACCACCAACGGGAGAAACACCCGTAGATCAACCACCAAAGGGAGAAACACCCGTTGATCAACCACCAAAGGGAGAAACACCCGTAGATCAACCACCAAAGGGAGAAACACCTTTAGATCAACCACCGACCGGAGAAACACCTGTAGATCAACCACCAAAGGGAGAAACACCTGTAGATCAACCACCAAAGGGAGAAACACCTGTAGATCAACCACCAAAGGGAGAAACACCTGTAGATCAACCACCAACGGGAGAAACACCTGTAGATCAACCACCAACGGGAGAAACACCCGTTGATCAACCACCAAAGGGAGAAACACCTGTAGATCAACCACCAACGGGAGAAACACCCGTAGATCAACCACCAACGGGAGAAACACCTGGAGATCAACCACCAAAGGGAGAAACACCCGTTGATCAACCATCAACGGGAGAAACACCTGTAGATCAACCACCAAAGGGAGAAACACCTGTAGATCAACCACCAACGGGAGAAACACCTGTAGATCAACCACCAAAGGGAGAAACACCTGTAGATCAACCACCAACGGGAGAAACACCGGTAGATCAACCACCAACGGGAGAAACACCTGTAGATCAACCACCAAAGGGAGAAACACCTGTAGATCAACCACCAACGGGAGAAACACCCGTAGATCAACCACCAAAGGGAGAAACACCCGTTGATCAACCACCAAAGGGAGAAACACCTGTAGATCAACCACCAAAGGGAGAAACACCTGTAGATCAACCACCGACCGGAGAAACACCTGTAGATCAACCACCAAAGGGAGAAACACCTGTAGATCAACCACCAAAGGGAGAAACACCTGTAGATCAACCACCAAAGGGAGAAACACCTGTAGATCAACCACCAACGGGAGAAACACCTGTAGATCAACCACCAACGGGAGAAACACCCGTTGATCAACCACCAAAGGGAGAAACACCTGTAGATCAACCACCAACGGGAGAAACACCCGTAGATCAACCACCAACGGGAGAAACACCTGGAGATCAACCACCAAAGGGAGAAACACCTGTAGATCAACCACCAACGGGAGAAACACCTGTAGATCAACCACCAAAGGGAGAAACACCCGTAGATCAACCACCAACGGGAGAAACACCTGTAGATCAACCACCAAAGGGAGAAACACCTGTAGATCAACCACCAACGGGAGAAACACCTGTAGATCAACCACCAAAGGGAGAAACACCTGTAGATCAACCACCGACCGGAGAAACACCTGTAGATCAACCACCAAAGGGAGAAACACCTGTAGATCAACCACCAAAGGGAGAAACACCTGTAGATCAACCACCAAAGGGAGAAACACCGGTAGATCAACCACCAAAGGGAGAAACACCCGTTGATCAACCACCAAAGGGAGAAACACCCGTTGATCAACCACCAAAGGGAGAAACACCCGTAGATCAACCACCAAAGGGAGAAACACCCGTTGATCAACCACCAACGGGAGAAACACCCGTAGATCAACCACCAAAGGGAGAAACACCCGTTGATCAACCACCAAAGGGAGAAACACCCGTAGATCAACCACCAAAGGGAGAAACACCTTTAGATCAACCACCAAAGGGAGAAACACCCGTAGATCAACCACCAAAGGGAGAAACACCCGTTGATCAACCACCAACGGGAGAAACACCTGTAGATCAACCACCAACGGGAGAAACACCTGTAGATCAACCACCAAAGGGAGAAACACCTGTAGATCAACCACCTACGGGAGAAACACCTGTAGATCAACCACCAACGGGAGAAACACCTGTAGATCAACCATCAACGGGAGAAACACCTGTAGATCAACCACCTACGGGAGAAACACCTGTAGATCAACCACCGACCGGAGAAACACCTGTAGATCAACCACCAAAGGGAGAAACACCTGTAGATCAACCACCAACGGGAGAAACACCGGTAGATCAACCACCAAAGGGAGAAACACCCGTTGATCAACCACCAACGGGAGAAACACCTGTAGATCAACCACCAAAGGGAGAAACACCCGTTGATCAACCATCAACGGGAGAAACACCTGTAGATCAACCACCAAAGGGAGAAACACCTGTAGATCAACCACCAACGGGAGAAACACCTGTAGATCAACCACCAAAGGGAGAAACACCTGTAGATCAACCACCAACGGGAGAAACACCGGTAGATCAACCACCAAAGGGAGAAACACCCGGTGATCAACCACCAACGGGAGAAACACCCGTTGATCAACCACCGACCGGAGAAACACCTGTAGATCAACCACCAAAGGGAGAAACACCTGTAGATCAACCACCAAAGGGAGAAACACCTGTAGATCAACCACCAAAGGGAGAAACACCTGTAGATCAACCACCGACCGGAGAAACACCTGTAGATCAACCACCAAAGGGAGAAACACCTGTAGATCAACCACCAAAGGGAGAAACACCTGTAGATCAACCACCAAAGGGAGAAACACCCGTTGATCAACCACCAAAGGGAGAAACACCTGTAAATCAACCACCGACCGGAGAAACACCTGTAGATCAACCACCAAAGGGAGAAACACCTGTAGATCAACCACCAAAGGGAGAAACACCTGTAGATCAACCACCAACGGGAGAAACACCTGTAGATCAACCACCAAAGGGAGAAACACCTGTAGATCAACCACCAACGGGAGAAACACCTGTAGATCAACCACCAAAGGGAGAAACACCTGTAGATCAACCACCAACGGGAGAAACACCTGTAGATCAACCACCAAAGGGAGAAACACCCGTAGATCAACCACCAAAGGGAGAAACACCCGTAGATCAACCACCAACGGGAGAAACACCTGTAGATCAACCACCAAAGGGAGAAACACCCGTAGATCAACCACCAACGGGAGAAACACCTGTAGATCAACCACCAACGGGAGAAACACCCGTAGATCAACCACCAAAGGGAGACAAACCCAAGGGTGACCAACCAGACTATGATGATAATCAGGTAAATGAATTCTTATTGTCTCATATTTTAGATAAATGTGGGGCTAACTAAGCTATGGGTTTCCTCACGCTGTTTTCGTTCATAGTTTTATAGGTCATGTTGAAGAAAATTAAACCATAGACGGCCCCACACGTATTGACCATGTCTTTCCTGTGGATATGGCCGGTTAAGCTGAGAGGATGGTGTAGGTGAGCCTATACTCCATCTCAACAATGTCCCAGGCACTACAGTGACCCGATAAGTGTAGGCAAAGATTGCCCCTGACACTGTATAAAATAAAATAATCATCTAGTAAAAATGTAAAGGCCTAAATTTAAATTATTAATTTAATCTTTTTTCAATTACTTAGATCTTATACTTTCACTTTCAATGATTGCATTAGGTAGGTACTGATTCGAAAATCTTAATAATATTTTTATTAACCATCATTTTATTTTATTTTTCAGGAAAGTCCTTTCGGTAAGCATTTTTATTTATTTTATAAAACCACATTCACGATGAATTTTCGGTGTCAAAATTAAATTTTCTCCACCCAATATTACTTATACAAAGTACTTATCAAAAATCCTAACTAATTTAAACTCATACACAAATAGACAAATACAATCTACAAATTTTGTTGTTTTTTAAGTAGGTACCTATTAGGTACTTACTTTTTCATTAATTGCTACTTACTTATTGAATTTTGACAGCAAAGCTTTAGTATTATTATAATTTCTTTACTACCTCTAAAATGTTATAAGAAGGAAATTTTGATTTACAGATGATTTCTCAAAGATAATTGGCACCAAAAGATGCAAAAAAGCAGCCAAATACTTCACAGCAATTTGGAAAATACGTAAGTATATTAATTATCTATCTACTAAATGATCTACGAAAAACAATTCAAAACACAGAAAAAACGTGACACAAGAAAATAAACAACACAACACAAAAGAAAGAGTGAAATATGTGAATGAAACATGGAAGTTCCTTCGAGCGATATTGTGTTTGACTCGCTTTTTAGTACTTATGAAACCCACACATCGGCGCCCTGATTACGCTAGACTTGCAATAGCAATGCGATAGCAATCACTACGCGACCGGTCGAAAAATAACACTAAAAATCGTAATAAGGAAGCCAATCGCGTTCTAATGCTCGCATGTCGCAAAATACACTTTAGACATAGTGTATTTTGCGACCATAATACGATTTTTAGTGACAGTTTTCGACCGGTCGCGTAGTGATTGCTGTCGCATCATAGCTATTTCAAGTCTTACGTCATCAGGGGGTGAGCTACCTATGGACCAACATTTATGTCTTAAAAACACAGTAATTTTTTTCTACTTATCTTTTTCAGGAAAATCATGGAAGATTACTTACCATGAATCTATCACCATTTTCGCAAATGGTAAGTTTTACTGAAGATTATAAAAACTTTTAAACTTGTCAAAATTTCCGATTCCGACGGGATTTGAACCCGCATTGATAACGATCCTCCTCAAGCCGGAGTGTCGCTATAGCTAATTCTATAGATTTTAATATTTTTATAGTGTTAATGTCACATTTAGGTAGGTAAAGGTACCTATGATCAAAATTTTGAAATTTTGATCACAACTAAGTTCGATTAACACTATCAAAATATTAAAATGTGGATTATGAAGTTTTTACCTACTACGGATGTAAACGGTGAAGGAAAACATCGTGAGGAAACTAAGTATCAGTATGTTTTAAAATTGAAAATGTTAAAAAAAAAATAGTTTAAAATACTTACCTACTAGGTACTTTTATTTCAATCGAAGTTAAATTATTGAATCAAATATTAATTAACGGGTACAAGTATTATTTTAAACACACGCTTTTTGAAGAGTTGTCAACTCCCGGATTGATAATTTTATACCATTGGGTTTTTGCATGAATTATTAATTTTTGCTTGTTATTTCACAGCTTTAAGTGGTATTAGAGTCATCAGCAACAGCTGGAGGAAGGGATGTAAGTATTTTATTTACTGGCGCTATTTTAATTATCCAACTCAGGATTTTGTTATTATAATTGGGGTACCCAACAAAATACTATAAAAGGATGTTTAGATCGACGTCGTTTTAAAGTGACATAGGCAGAGAAACCTGCTAGAGCCGCCGAAAAGTGCTAAACAATGAATCGCTGGCACGCGCTACCTAAGTTAACAAATAATGTTCTTCGATTCTTGATTCTAATGTTGAAAACACACGACGACATCACGACAAGGTGGTCTCGAACTCGCTGCCGGTTTCTGTTTTCCCCGAAAACTATAACCTGGGTCTCTTCAAGTCAAGAGTGAATAGGTGTCTTCTAGACCTTTGTGATCCAACGTCAGCCATATCGTCGCTTACTATCAGGTGAGATTGTGGCTAAACATAGGTTTATCTATCTAAAGAAAAAACGCTGACACGGACACAAATGTTAACACAACACTGGTGTCAATTGACGACCTCTATGACGCAGTGGGCGAAGGCCTGAAACACAGAAGGTTGCGGGTTCGATTCCCGCCGCGATGTAAATTTTTGTTAATTGAAGCTGAAAAGAATTTTATTTAAATCGGTACTTATTTTCTTTCAATTTATTCGTAAGGTTACAAATCTGTAAGAGAATGAAAAAATATTTTTTGTTATAATAATTCAGTAATTCTTATTTTCAGCTGGTGATCTGTACTGGAAACGTAAGTAATATTTATTAACTTTTTAACTATTTCAAAATTATCGGGAAGTGCTCGTGAGTTGCTAAATTCCACCCGGAACGACAGACAGACAGACGAACAAGAAAGTGACATAATTAAAACGTAAAATATTGTATTCTTGGGTAGGTATACAGAATTGTGATCATGTTTAGTTATTTTTATTTTTTTGTTCTTTCATACGCAGCACTAAACTATAAATTGTCTTGTTTTTAGTGGTTGTTTCAATAATGAAGACATTGATGTGCAACAAGGCAGTATCAGCCAAGGTGTTTGGCAACCATCTCCAAGGTAATTATATCATCATTACTATCAACCAAAATTATATACAGGGATTCAGACTTGATCATATTTTATTTTTAACCCCCGACGAAAAAGCCCCTCTTTTATATTATATGTTATAAGTTTATAGGTGTGTATCTGTCTGTGGCATCATAGCTCCTGAACGGATGAACAGCGCCCTCATTACGTAAGACTTGCAATAGCAATCTAACAGCAATTACTCGCGACCGGTCGAAAAATATCACTAAAAATCGTATTACGGTCGCAAAAGGTACTATGGCCAAACTGCATATTGCTACAGGCGAGCAATAGATGTGCGATTGGCTTCCTTAATACGATTGTTAGTGATATTTTTCGACCGGTCGCGTAGTGATTGCTGTCGCATTGCTATTGCATGCAAACATCAAGGCGCGCATTTTGATTTGGTATTTTTTTTTTCTTCATCGAGAGTAGATATTCTGAGCTATATTTCAAGGAATTCTGTTTAGCCGTTTGAAGATCAGCTCTTTTCTAGTTGATGAAGGGATGTAGGGTTTTTCATTAGGTAATTTTTTAATTCCTTTTTTCAGTGAACACAACAAAGATGTTCTGCCGCAAAGATTTTGGCTTGGACTTGGATTGGGAGCCTTATAATGGTTGCTACAGCTCCGTAGAACAAATCTTCAAATTCTACAATACTAGGGACATCGCCAGACAGTTTGAAATCATCAAGGAGACACACGGCAGGTTTAAGAATGGTAAATTGTACTTTAGTAAATAAATATAATTATTATCCTACTAATATTATAAAGGCGAAAGTCCGTGTGTGTGTGTGTGTGTGTGTGTGTGTGTGTGTGTGTGTGAATGTTTGTTACCACGTATCTTCATAACTACTAAACCGTTTATGATGAAATTTGGAATATAGATAGTTTAGGTTCTGGAATAACACATGCATAAATAAAATAAAAATAAAATAGTAGTCCACGCGGGTGAAGCCGCAGGCATTCACTAGTTATCTATAGGTACAAATATAATAAAAAGGAAGTTTTTTGTTTAAACGCGCTAATCTCGGGAACTACCAGTCGGATTTGAAAAACCTTTCTGCATGTGATAGGTAAACTTTTGAGGAAGGTTATAGGCTACTTTTCATCATCATCGTCATCACCATATACCATCACTGCGGGGGCAACGCCGCGAGGGCGCTTCTAGTTATAGATATAATTATTATTATAATAATGGTATACATTTTACACAGCGCCATCTAGGTCTAAACTAAGCAAAGCTTTCCATGCTACAGTATGGAAATAATATAATATTGTAGTAAATAAATACGTATACACAAATATTTCTCCTAGGTGGGAATCGAAACCACGACCTAGCTCAGAAAGCAGAGCTACTAGCAACTGAGCTGAGAGGCCAATCATATATTATCAATATTATGTGAATTTATTTATAATGTTATACACATATTTACGATATAAATGATTAACTAGCTATTTGTGCCTAGCCGGCCAGCCGGGTAAAAAGAATATTCTAGTATTTTTTCTAAATAAGTACTAATATTCCTACCTACCCACTATAACTTTTGGTTGTTCTGTATACTTTTTAGTTTCATCCAATAAAATACTGTTTTTTTTTTTCAGGAATGGAAAAACGGGTTTGGAGATCTTTCGAATCTACCGTGGAGCTATTAAAAAGTAAGTTTAACTATTTCATTTACGTGTTAATTTGAACGACGGACGCTTACAAGTAGTCTTAAACCATTATTGCGTTTAGATACCCCCTATTTTGAGCAAGATGTAAAAAAAGCAAGAAAATAAGAATTTCGCACCATTGTGTTGTAATAAAGCTTTTTCATTTCAATGCAATGGAATTCGTAGGTATATAATTATTGTTATTGTTCTTTTATGTCGATCTTTACCTCCAAATATCTTGGGAGCGTGACACTTTAACCATATTCCATGACAAGTTTTTTGTCGATCGAGCGAGCGAAGCGAGCGAAGATCTTAGTGGTAAGTTGGGCGATTTTGCTTTGTATGTTTGTATGTTTGTATGTTTCACGAATTGTTGTTCGAGCATAACTGTCGAACCGTTCATCCAATCTGCATGAAACTTGGTAGGTAGGTCAATAGGTTGTGGTAAGGAAATTTACGGTGGAGCATATGAGCTTAATCGATGAAGGGGTTGTGAAGATATTGGGTTCCCAAGGGGGTAAAAAATTATGAAAGTTACACAAATATATTGAGTGGGGTGTCATACGAAAGGGCTTATTTTGTACATTCCAAAATGGTTTTTATTTTTAATCTAGGATGTATAGTTTTTGAAATACGACCAAAGACCAAAAACTACGAAACCAGAGCTGCAAGAGCTCCCGTTTCATAGAGTTTCGATGTCTTCGTAGCTCATTGACTGGTCGGTCTTAAAAAGAGAGTGGCATCGTTGCGGTTTAGTTTGCAATGATTTTAGATGCTACTTGATTTATTTTCATGATAAAAAAAAATTTCATAAAAAATGAAAATAATTGGGGTAAAAAAAGTTAAGTAAACAAATATATTGAGTGCGGTGTCAAATGAAAGGTCTTTATTTGCACATTCTAAAATAGTTATTATTTTTATTCTAGGACGTATACTTTTAAAAATACGACGAGAATTCATAAATATGAAATAAATGAAAAATTAGACACGACATTATGTATTGCATGCATGCTAGTATTTTTTACCATGAAGAGCTAGCGCAATAGGCATACCCGGCAGTAGTAGCACTTGAAATTATAGGGGTAGTCAGAAGAAAGTCCAAATGTTGGCCATCTACGGTGCGCGAGATCTCAGTTCGGGGCGAACTACTAGTTTATGTATCTTCTATCCATGTATGCCCATTTAACCGTGCGCGGACACTTAAAAAAAAATCAAAAACTTTCCGATTAGCTATTCCGGCTAAAACTTTCGTGATAGCTCACAACTTGATGACAATGCATTAAAATAAACGGGATATTTACATTAATTTGCTTGTTTTTCAGCTGACATCACAAAATGGACAAAGAGGGAAGTTCATATCGTATTTACAAACAGTGAGTACAAGTATTAATCGATTACTATTTAAATTATTATAATAAGTACTAATTATTGTATACCAACACTGATGGTAACATAGGGGAACACAAACATAAATTATCATCTTAATTGTACCTATGTTTTGCAATAAATGACATTCTATTGCTATATTCTATTCTAAAGCTGTATATTCTATTCTAAAGCTGTTATCTATCTATCTATCTATTCTATTCTATTCTAAGTAGCTATGCCTAAATCCAAGCATTTCTCATGAAAGAGAGAGACAGCGCGAAAGACTGCGTTAGTTACAGAATACAAATTAACTGGGTACCCTATTAAAAAAATCCTTTTTTTTATTAATTTTCCCGTGCCCTGATTACGTAAGACATGCAATAGAAATGCGACAGCAATCACTACGCGACCGGTCGAAAAATATTACAAAAAATCTTATTACAGTCGGAAAATGAACTATATAGTGCATTTTACGACAGGCAATAGACGTGCGATATGATTTTTAGTGATATTTTTCGACCGGTAGCGTAGTGATTGCTGTCGCGTTGCTATTGCAAGTCTTGCGTAATCAGGGCGCGGGTTACCCAAAGACGCCTGAACCGATTTGGCATTATTTTTTTGTTTGATAGGGTAGGTATTAGGTACCTACTTTCCGATTGGTGCCATAAACGTTTGGTGAGGATCTGTCGAGGATCTTCGGAGCTATGAACAGAAATGCACCTCGAGAGTGCAGAAAATTGCTCAGCTTATAACATTGAAGTCGGATTTTTAAATTTTTTAAACTTGCTTTAGATTTTAGGGAGTGTACACATTGCATTTTTTGCAGCGCGTTTGTATCGATACAAACGCGATTCGAACGCGATGCGAACGCGCAGCCCCCCTCCCGGTTCGCTTTTGTATGGAAAAAACGCGTTGCGAACGCGCGTTTGTATCGATACAAACGCGCAGTTCAAAAACGCGCTGCAGAAAACGCAATGTGTACACTCCCTTAACCACTTGTTTTAGACTTATTTGTTTAAAAATTGTTATTAATGAAAACCTTTTCTTACAGTGTTCACAATTCTTGGTACATACGCGAGTAGCTTCAAAGACTCCATCTGTAAGTATTTTTGAAAAATAAATACTACACCCGAACACTGAAACGCTACTTAGTTTAAGTGGGGCTTATCATTGACAATTACTGTCATTTTTGTATACGATTCTATAGAGTAAAACGTCTCAAATATATAAGTAGGTAACGTTTCAGTATTAGGGCATAAGTCACATGACACTACTTGAATAAAACGTAGGTAGGTAATAAAATAGTAAGTTCGTATGAGCAAATGGCCAACTCTGGTGACGGAGTTTTTAGGCCGCCTAAAGGCCATCATGGTTTAACGATTTAAAAGCCGGGACAGACAATGCCCTCCGAAGCACGGAAGCGCTCAGCTCGTAATGCCACTTGCGGTCACCCATCCAAATTGTGACCGCGCACGTAGCTTAACTTCAACGATCAATCAAGAACGTCTGAGCAAGCGCCACGAGCGTTTCTAATAATAATTAAGTAGTTAAGTAATAATGATTTAAAAATCTACTTTTACTAATAATTTTTGTATTTCCCTTACAGTTGGCTGGAGAATATTAGAAGGTATGTTTAATCATTTATTAAATTTATTTATTTATTTAGTTAAAAAATAAACTAGTAGATATATTATAAAAATTGGGGGATGTATTAAAAATTTTACTGTAAATAAATACCTAGTTTAAATAAATAAATATAATTAAACATTGGTTGGAATCGAACCCACGACCTACAGCGCAGAAAGCAGCTACTACCAACTGCTAAAAGGCCAGTCAAATAAACTATTATTTTTTTCTTTTCAGTGTACATCACCAATATCTCTGAATTCCTTCGTGTATTAAACATCTACGAAGAAGTAAAAACCGGCAAATCTCTAATTCAAATCCAGATCAACAAAGTATGCTCTAGATACGAATTTGATGGTGATGATGAGAGCAACGATATCGACAATAACGGAGACGGTAACAACGGCAACGTAAACGCTAACGGAGGCAGTAACGACGCAACCAGTAACATCGGAGGCGGTAACAACGGCAACGAAAACAGTAACAAAAAAGGCGGTAAAAAATGCAACAGAAACGGTAAAAACGGAGGCGCTATCGGAAGCGACACGAGCAACAACAGCAACGATAACAACGGAAACGCTAACGGAGGCAGAAACAACGGAGGCGGTAACGGTAACGGAAACAGTAACAAAAAAGGCGGTAAAAAATGCCGCAGAAACAGTAAAAACCGAGGCGCTAACGGAAGCAACACGAGCAGCAACATAGAAGTTTCAAATAACCACGGATCCACGGATTATGATAGCAATAATAACAACGCAAATGACAATAACGGATCCGGTAATAACGGCAACGGAAACGCTAACGGAAGCGCTAACAACGGCAACGGAAACAGTACCAAAAAAGGCGGTAAAAAATGCCACAAAAACCGTAAAAACAAAGGCGCTAACGGAAGCAACACAGGCAGCAACAGTAAAGTATCAGAGGAAATTTCACAAAACCAGGGATCCACTAGTTCAGGCACTTCTTACTCCGATACCTCAGAATTATATGGCAGTTATAGCGACTACACAAAGTCATTGGAATACCAACAACAACAACAACAACAACAACAAACAGCCAATGGCGACTCCGCGACATTCGAAGGTCAATCTGAAACAAAATCCGACGGCTCATCAGATACAACAGAAGTTGAGCTAGAGAAGAATAAATCAGATCAATTGAAGAATGGGAAGCTGACAGAGAGTGAGAATGATGAAGAGCATAAAGCAACGTCCAATAATGATGGAGAGACGAGCTCTACAAAATATGAATATGTAGACGAAAACGGGTATACTGTGACTAGCTCGAAATCTATGAGCACGTCATATAGTTCCGAGAGCTCCGAGATATACGAAAGTTCCGGTAGTTACGATAGCACTTCTAACTCCGATACCTCAGAATTATATGGCAGTAATGGCGGCAGTAATGGCGACTACACAAAGTCATTGGAATACAAGCAGCAACAACAATCCGCCAATGCCGACTCCGCGGCATACAAAGGCAAGAAATCAGAAACAAAATCGGACGGCTCATCAGACACAACAGAAGTTGAGCAAGAGAAGAATAGATCAGAGCAAGCGGAATCTAGTTCACTCATACAGAAGCACGAAGAGATGAAGAACGGGAGATTCACAGCGAGTGAGAATGATGAAGAGCATGAAGCGAACTCTAGTAATGAAGAAGAGAAGAGCTCTTCAACACATGAAAGTGTAGACAAAGACGGGAATACTGTGATTACCTCAGAATATTCTACGAGCATGTCATTTAGTTCAGAGAGCTCCGATAGTTATACAAGTTCTTATTATTCTGAGGGTCCAAGCGAAATTGTATTTAACAGTTTTAGGCAGGCAATCAAAGACCCTACACCTGTCTAAGGTCTTTGCAGGCAAATTAAGTTTGTTAAATATATCCCATATTACGCAGGACATTTACATTATATCGACTTGTTTATATAAAATACCTATAGGTACGGCTAAAATAGCTATAGGTACTTATACTTAGAGGTATGTTCCTGTAATAAAATATCACATCAATGTGATTTGATTTTACTGTTTATAAGTAAATAAATAAAGCCATGCAATTGTATGTTTTGTTTCATTTGTAGTGTTCTCTTTCCTATGCTATATGTTTACCGACTTCAAAAGAAGGAGGTTTCAATTCATCGAAATCTTTTTTTTATGCATGTTCACATGATGTTCACCAATTACTCGAACACGCCTTTACCGATTTGGAAAATTATTTTTTGTTTGAAAGGGTTTTCTGATTGGTGCCACAACATGGTGAGGATCTGTCGAGGATCTTCGGAGTTATGCACCTCGAGAGTGCAGAAAATTGCTCAGCTTATAACATTGAAGTCGGTTTTTTAAATTTTTAATTTAGCTACCTACTTGTATTTGAAAAGTTAATCCAGATTAGAAATTATTTCTAATCTATTAACTATATACTAACATAGATGCTAAAAAACAAACTGACAGTGTGTATACTGACTTCCGTAAGGCCTTCGACAAAGTGGACCACAAAATACTTCTAGATAAGCTAGCCTTTAACGCAGTGGTCGTCAAAGTGCGGCCCGCGGGCCGCATGCGGCCCGCGGACGATATTGGTGCGGCCCGCGGCCAAGGAAAAATTTTTAATAGGTAAATAATGATGCTACCACGTTAGAGGAGAACAACAGGAACAACCTAGATGGAAAAGGGCAAGGAAATGATGATGATGTAAAGTGCTATCTACGTTGCTTGCTACAATAATAGTTATGATTGATTTAAAAAGTTCGAGATAATGAAGCTCACTTTGTTTGCTTGGTTTGGAGCTCTCTTTGTTCGCATTTTAGTTTCATGAGTGGGTATAATGCGAGCAAAGTGAGTTATGTCTGACCGTAGAATAGGAACCGACAAGCAGCGAGCCTTTCTATGAGCACCACAAACAAAATCAAGTGTCACAATGTTGCGTTTGTCTTAAAAAATTCGGCTCGCGTCGCTCGCATTTAACTTCATGAGTAAGGTGAATTACGGGTAAAGTGAGTAAAGCCTAACCACAAAATAAGAACCTATAAGCAGCGAGTTTTTTCTTTGATCACCGCAAACAAAATTTAGTGTCTCATGTCGCATTTGGCCTAAAAAATTCGGCTCGCTTTGCTCGCATTTTACTTTATGAGTAAGGTATATTACGAGTAAAGTTGCATTTGTCTTAAAAAATTTGGCTCGCTTCGCTCGCATTTAACTTCATGAGTAAGGTATATTACGAGTAACGTGAGTAAAGTCTAACCACAGAATAAGAACCTATAAGCAGCGAGTTTTTTCTTTGATGACCGCAAACAAAATCTAGTGTCTAATGTTGCATTTGTCTTAAAAAATTCGGCTCGCTTTGCTCGCATTTTACTTTATGAGTAAGGTATATTACGAGTAAAGTGAGTAAAGTTGCATTTGCCTTAAAAAATTCGGCTCGCTTCGCTCGCATTTAACCTGATGAGTAAGGTAGGTATTTATTTATTTATAGCCATTTATTTCCAACTTATACTTAATTATTACTTGCACACTTATTTATTTATATTAAATGAAATTATTAAATTACACATGCAATATCTATTAAATTAAATTATTAAAACTGTTTTTATTTTGAATATATAAGTAGTTGTATGGATATTTTTTCATTTTTTGTCATTATGTTTCTAAATTGGAAACCCATTTAAGGGTGAAGGCCTCCTCCATCCATTGCCACAAGAGTCTGTCTCTGGCGTGTCGTGTCCATGTGACTCCCGCTACGTCTTCGATGTCGTCCCGCCACCGGCGGCGCGGGCGACCGCGCGCTCTCTTGGCGTCGTCGCCGCGTGGGTACCAGTGCAACATGCGCTCCGTCCATCTACCGTCTGATATCCGTGCCACGTGCCCTGCCCATCTCCACTTCAGTTGGCAAGCGAGGGTGGCTGCGTCGGTTATTAGAGTGATCTTCCTTAGATCGGTATTTTTCACCTTGTCTTTCAGTCTAATATTGAGCATGCTTCTTTCGGTTGCTCGTTGAAAAACTTGTAGTTTTGAGATAACCATTTTTGAGAGAGCCCAGTTTTGACATCCGTAAAGTAGAGTTGGCAAGACTGACATATCCATGGCCTTTTTCTTGGCAGTCATAGGAATGTTGCTTTTAAATATATGCTTAAGTGACCAGTACTTGCTCCAGGCTAGTTTAATTCTTCTTTCTACTTCTTTTAGTAGAAAGGTTTTTAAAAGAAATACACTGGCCGAGATAGACGTATTCCTCTACATATTTTATAATCTGCCCTATGTTATGATTGATTTAAAAAGTTCGAGATAATGAAGCTCACTTTGTTTGCTTGGTTTGGAGCTCTCTTTGTTCGCATTTTAGTTTCATGAGTGGGTATAATGCGAGCAAAGTGAGTTATGTCTGACCGTAGAATAGGAACCGACAAGCAGCGAGCCTTTCTATGAGCACCACAAACAAAATCAAGTGTCACAATGTTGCGTTTGTCTTAAAAAATTCGGCTCGCTTTGCTCGCATTTTACTTCATGAGTAAGGTAAATTGCGAGCAAAGTGAGTTATGTCAGAGCGCAGAATACGATAACCGACAAGCAGCGAGTCTTTGAGCGCTGCAAACTTATGCTGCTAAGTTTGCTCGTTAGTAGGTTACCTACTAGGATTTTACCACATTTAGGAATTCTAAAATACATCAACTAAATAATTGAAGAATGTGCGGCCCGCAGTGATGCCTCACATTGTCCTATGCGGCCCTTGGCCAGAAAAGTGTGACGACCACTGCTTTAACGGTATACGTGAAAACCTATGGCACTGGTTCAAATCCTACATTACTAATCGCACACAAAAGGTTGTATGTAGTGGCTATGAATCTGAATTTATTCCCGTTAGCTCTGGAGTACCACAGGGGTCCATTTTGGGCAAACTGCTCTTCATATTCCTTCAATAGTATATTTTAACAATATCGTAAGATAGGCTATAAATAAGAGTGACAATCTTGTTCTCTCCTTTGGCAACAGGCGCCTCAGTTGTTAATGTCACTAGCCGTCACCCATCTACTTTGACCGCGCAGAAAGTAGCTTAATTTCGACTAAGCTACACCCACAAGCGTGCTAAAAAGACAACATTTAAATGGCAAGAAACAATGTATTTCAATATTTACATTTAAAACTAAAAAAACATTTTTGGTATAATTCAAATACCTAGGAACCTTACAAATTCCATTTTGTTCTATAAATATTTTATACATCTGTCACGATGTTTTTCAACACCGTTTGAGGCTCAATAAGCTTACATTCTCACTTTTTACAAATTTAGAAAACGTAGATGAACAGATTTTGATGTTTTCCGTCACCGTTAGAGCTCGTGTTAATGAACATATAAATTATCTAAAACGAAAAATTCAGATCAACTCGACCAGTAAGTTCGTATGAGCAAGTGGCCAACTCTGGTGACGGAGTTTTTAGGCCGCCTATAGGCCTCCATCATGGCTCAACGACTCAAAAGCCGGGACCGAAAAAACGTCCGAAGCACGGAAGCGCTCATCTCGTAATGCCACTTGCGGTCACCCATCCAAATTGTGACCGCGCACAACGCTGCTTAACTTCAACGAGCAATCAAGAACTAAGCAAGCTACGCCACGAGCGCTTCTAAAAAAATATTATTAATACAACAAATGTTTTATAATTTTATACATAGCGTTTTGTTGTTTAAATTACTAAGATTATTTATTTATAACTATAAAATGAAAACTAATCACAGCACCATTTAACACATAAATAATTCACTCACAAAATAACCTATTCAAATAACGACAATCGAACGTACACTACTCACAGTGGATCTTGGCATTCGTGAAGTTAGGCTTTTCGCTGCGCAGTAGAAAATTTTGTATGAAAAAGTTGCACTGCGTATCGAAACGGCTAACTTCACGAATGCCAAAATTCGTTGGAAGAAGTGTACAGTACTCACAATGGATCTTGGCATTCGTGAAGTTAGCCGTTTCGATGCGCAGTGCAGCTTTTTCATACAAAATTTTCTACTGCGCAGTGAAACGGCTAACTTCACGAATGCCTAGATCCATTGTGAGTACCTACTGCAATCGGTAGTTCTACTAATCAAAATTAAGCGATGGTAGCGAAACTTTTGTGTTTTGTTTTTTCCCAAACTACCAAAGAATTATTTCACCGTGTAATCTATAAATAAAAACACGCCACGTGTCGTTATAATTTCAAAAAATTGAATTTTTCGTTGCCCACAAGAGAAGCAAATAACGTTTATAAACTACCTACTCAAAACAAAATAGGTCCCATTTGAAATATTTCGATATTTTGCACAGCACATATTTTCTGAACGTGTCCTATATTTTTTTCTAAAAATAAATTTCTAAATTCCGTGGTAACATATTCCTAAAACCAAAATCGAAATAAATTGTACCTACATTCAATTTTCATTACTATTTTAAATTTATATTTTTCTAAGTGGGCCCTATTTTGTTTTGTTTTGAGTAGTACCTTTACTATATCTAATTCGGCTTACAATACCTACAGCAAAACATTCGAGGTATGATTTTGACTCAAGTAACTCATAGTTATCAGCTTTCTATGGCTTTATTCAAATACTAGCAGCGCCCTCGCGGCGTTGCCTCCTTAGTGGTGGTATATGGTGATGATGATGATGATGATCATGAAAAGTACCCTATAACCTTCCTCAAGAGTTCAGCTATCAAATACAGAAATATTTTTTTTCAAATCGGACTGGTAGTTCCATACCAATATAATAAAGCGGAATAGTTTGTTTGTTTGTACGCGCTAATCTCAGGAACTACCAGTCTGATTTGAAAAATTCTTTCTGCATTTGATAGCTAAACTCTTGAGGAAGGTTATAGGCTACTTTTCATCATCATCATCACCATATACCATCACTACGGGGGCAACGCCGCGAGGGCGCTGCTAGTACTCTGTTAAGAATAAAACAGATTGGGAAAATGGCATTAGCTGAGTTAACCCGCGATTGTCTAACAGTCTAACTTGTTTTAAATCTGAAATTGGTCTCAAACTGTAGCGTAGATATCTTTTGTCGCGTTCGGTCTCGTTAAGAGTGACAGAGCTACTTGCGTGACTGTCATAGGACAGTTTGAGACCGATTTTGGTCGCTATCAAAGATAGACAATCAGGTCAACCGAATAAGCAGCTTTTAGCTTTCTCACTAGGGTTCGTATTTGCGTATTTCTCCCTATTTTCTAAATAAGTGTTATAACCGCCTCCTAAGATGCCTAGTAGTATTATAAAACCTATGTAGGAATTTGATAGGAATTTTCTTGCGCAGTCTGAGGGATTGTCGATGTCGAGGGTGTATATCTGAAACAAAAGTAATGTATTATGTCACATTATTGATACATCGTTAAAGTTAAGCGACATTCTGAGCGGCCAATTTGGATGGGTGACCGATTTACAGTTGAGCGCTTCTGTCACGTTTTAACGTGACGTATCGGTCCCAGCTTTTAAGTCGTTAAGCCATGACGGAGGCCTTCAAGCGACCTAAAAACTACGTCACCGGTGTTAGCCACTAGCTCTGTGGCGCAGTGGGCGAAGCCAGCTTGATATACAGAAGGTTGCAGGTTCGATTCCCGCCGCGCGGCAAATGTTTGTATGATCTGCAAATATTTTTCTCGGATCTGGGTGTTTTTTTTTTTAGATAAGATAAGATAAAGACATTTATTTGCTTTGAACATGGTAGGTACATAAATTACATATAGGTGGCAAAATTTGATTTTTGTGCATCACATTCAGCTATTATGACAAACATGTAAATACTTAATAATTATTAAAAAAACATCGCTTGTCGGTACGCTTGTGGGCCGATTCTAAGCGCCCCCGAGCTTACGCACACAGAAACAACGTGCATGTGAACACACACACAATAGGCATGATGACAGTAATCAAGTATCGCCAAAATATTTATCTGATCTAATGAAATAGGATTCAAAGATTTTGAAAAATGTATTTATTCTCTTGTTAATGTCGAGATTACTAATTTATTTGCTAAAATAAATCTACAAAATACAACAATCCGCCATGATAGCCAAAACGCTCGCCGATGTCATGGCGTCTGTCATTGCGTCTCGTCTCGGTAAACATCCTTTTGTTTCTATAGTAACTATGTAGGCATCACTGGTTGATATACCGATCCGTGACGTAAAAACAGACGCTATGACACCGGCGAGCGTTTTGGCGTGAATTTGAAAATTTATATTTAAATGTACTTTTATTGCACAAAAACCTTAATTTTCTACAGAAATATGATATATTTTAGACATAATAGATCCTTCTGAATATCATAGAAGAGATTTTGAAAATTAGGATTCATGCCTATTATAATGCCAAAGCTTAAAATAGCGAATTTCAAAATCAAGAATGTTTGAAATATATGTAAGTAAGTAGTTACTTGATGTGCTAGACTTGTCACGTATACCGCGACGGCGAGTGAGTACACGTGCGAGAGCGAGGCAGCATGCCCCGAGTGAAGGAGACAGCCGCCGCTGAGTAGCAGACAGGCCAGTAGCGCGGGTTTGGTGTTCGGACCGAACGTTAGCGCGGTCGACTTTATACCGATACGGGCGTCGTCGTGTTTATCCTGGGAAAACGTACAGTCAGCGTCATCAATCGGTATCCCCCTATTGATTTGAACAAAGACTCTTTTCATTTCAACCTTGGATTTCAGTCGGGTATTATATCAGCTATTTTTGTTTAGGAACTCGAGCGAAATAAGATATCCATAAGTAAGCAAGGATGTCAAAGTTTTTACAAAAGTTGAGATCAACGGCTTGCAAACCGACCTCTTACTAGGGGGATACCAATTAATGACGCTTTCTGTACATTGTTTATTATATCGAATTTAGCAACTAATGAAGGTAACCTTTAGTAGAATACAATAGAATAGAAAGCACTTGATTGTACACGAATAAGAAAATACATACGTACCCATATTATAAATGTGAAAGTGTTTGTTTGTTTTGGGAAAAGTACATCCATACCCATATTATAAATGTGATAGTGTGTTTATTTGTCCTGCTTTCACGTCAAAACGGAGAGACGGATTAACGTGATTTTTTGTGTGAAGATAGTTGGAGGGCTGGAGAGTGACATAGGCTACTTTTTATCCGGGTACCATGCGATCGAAGCCGCGGGAAACAGCTAGTAGGTACACAATATACCATAATTTTTATTTGTTATAGTGTTAAACCACACTTAGGTATTTACATTTGAAAATGAAAAATCTTATCAAAATTTTCAATTCCGACGGGATTCGAACCCGCAATGATACAAGCGATCCTCCTTTAGCCGGAGTGCCTTAACCAATTCGGCCACGGAACCTTTGACGCCAGAGTTGAAAATCATGATAGGACCATATCTATCGATTATAGCATCGATGAGCGCCATCCAAAGGATAACTGCTAAGTTAACTTACACAATATATCAGCCAAAAGAAGTGTTAATTCTGAACTGTCAATGCCCATACAAAATTGTCAATTTATGCTGATTATAAAATAATAAACATACATACATAAAATCACGCATCTTTCCCACAGGGGTAGGCAGAGACCACGGAATTCCACTTGCTACGATCCTGACATACCTCTTTCGCCTCATTCACTCTCATCACATTTTTCATACAAGCTCGCCGGTTTAGGGTACTTTTTACCTGGCCTTTCTCCAAAACATCACCAATTTGATCCAGGTATGTTCGATTGTTCGCCTAGGTCTTCCCCTTCCAGCTGTTCCATCCACACTCGCCTCATACACTTGTTTAGTTAAACGACTTTCATTCATCCTCTCTACATGCCCAAACCATCTTAACATAAAATAAATAAAAGTAAAATAAAATACTTTTTCACCGACTTCAAAAAAAGGAGGAGGTTCTCGATTCGTCGGAATCTTTGTTTTTTTTAGGGTTTTTTATTTTAATTCAGACAACTTGACAGATCCATAATAATACAAGTGTCCAATACTAGTAAATAAATACCTACTTATTTTTTTTTCTATTCTGTATTAGATCGATCAAAACCAAAAGTGATTCAAATCGGTCAAGCCGTTTGATTGGATTTGATGATGATGATTTACCTGGTGTGCGTATATAGTATCGTAGACAACAGTCCATGCTAACGCGCCGATGTACATCGGTAGACAGATGTGGGGGTCTATCGTACCCTGCAACAAGAAATAAAAACTAAAAACAAATATTAATAATGAATAAGTGCATTTTTTAAAACTATTACTTTCATTTATTATAAACTAGCTTTCGCCCGCGGCTTCGTTCGCGTGGTACCCTGATAAAAGTAGCCTAATATCCTATTCCCGGTCATTATCTATCTATGTTTTAAATTTCAGGCAAATCGGTTCAGTGGTTGTCGAGTTATAGAGGAACATACATACATCCAAACATCCAAACTTTCGCATTTTTAGTATTAGAGTGACAATCATTTACTGTCTGCCTTGTTGGCCGAGGGGTATAGTACTTCGACTTTCAATTAGGTCGTGGGTTCAAATCCTGACCGTGCATCAATGGATTTTTCGTTTCGAAAAAATTTTATGCGCATTAACATGACCTCTAAACGGAAAACATCGTGAGGAAACCCGCGGCTTAGTCAGCCCCACACGTATTGAGCAAGTCTTTCTGTGGATATGGCCGGTTAAGCTGAGAGGATGGTGTAGGTGCTACAAGCCTACTCCATCTCAACATTGTCCCAGGCACTACAGTGTCTCGTTAAGTGTAGCCAAAAATTGCCTCCTGACACTGTATAAATCATCTAGTAAAAGATAAAAAGGCCTATGTTTTGTACTGTCTGAATAAAGGCTATTAAAAGTGACTTACAGTGATAGCGCTGTATCCTAGTAAGGCGCCCCAGTTGAAAGTGGCGCCGAGGAAAACTTGAGGGTAGTTGGTGTAACGCTTCGCTAGCGGATACGTAATAACTAACGCTGAAACAACAAATATTACTTTAAATTGCCTCTTAGCTCAGTTGGTAGTAGCTCTGCCTTCTGCGCTGTAGGTCGTGGGTTCGATTCCCACCCAGGACAAACATTTGTGTGATGAACATAGATGTTTGTTTTGTGTCTGGGTGTTATAAAGTATTATATGTACGTATTTACAAATATATAAGTATTTTATCAGTTATCTGGTTCCCATAGTACAAGCTTTGCTTAGTTTGGGGCTAGATGGCGCTGTGTAAAATGTCCAGCAATATTTATTTTAAATATCTGGGCGACCGAGCTCTGCTCGGGTGCAAATAGAGAGAAATTAAAAAAGAAAAATGAACAAAAAAAAAACTTTAACTGGCTGAGATTCGAACTCGCAGCCTTCGGCTGGACGGTACACCTAACCACTCAACCACTTTAGTCTCAACAAATTCTATGAAATTACTAATCATATTGCACTGGTAAATCTTTTTTCGTGAAAATGCCGAGAAAACGAATTTTCCCAGATATGAGACCTAGCTAGATCGGTTTTTCACCGAAATCGTTAGAGCCGTTTTCGTTTTCGTTAGTACAAACAAACAACAAGTGACCAGATCAAAATTTTAAAAACCGACTTCAATGTTATAAGCTGAGTAATTTTCTGCACTCTCGAGGTGCATTTCTGTTCATAACTCCGAAGATCCTCGACAGATCCTCACCAAATTTTTGTGGCACCAATCGGAAAGTATACCCTTTCAAACAAAAAATAATTTTCCAATCGGTCCAGGCGACTTCGAGTAATCGGTGAACATACATAAAAAAAAGCACAAAAAAAATCCGACGAATTGAGAACCTCCTTTTTTTTAAGTCGGTTAAAAACGTGATCTAAAAATGCCTTACACCCGAATACTGAAACGCTGCATAGTTTAAATGGTGCTAAATAGTCAAGGTAGTCAGAGGCAAGTCTCACCCATACTGCTGGCTCCTATCGCGACGCTGGCGCAGTTGAGTTGCAATAAGTGGTGCTAAATAGTCTAGACAAGGTAGTCAGAGGCAAGTCTCACCCATACTGCTGGCTCCTATCGCGACGCTGGCGCAGTTGAGTTGTAAGAGCACAGCTAGCGCGGCGGACAGTTGTAGCGCTAGGAAGGACACTGCTCCTTTTGTGGTCACTGCGCCGGTTACAAGCGGCCGGGAGGCTGTGCGATCCACCTGTAACCGAACTCGGTTTGAAAACTTATCTTTTACTCTCTTTACTCTTTATTCTTACTTTTATACTTACTGTGGTTGGGTTAAGAAATCCTAAGCTTCTCCATGTCCAGCAAGCTAAAACTAACTATAGGCAGAATAACTTTATTATCAGAGCATGTTCGTCTTTCAACACTTTGGCAAGTGCTGACATAGATATTGATTTGTTCAACTCTTCAATAAGCAAATTAAAACGCCTACTCAGTGATAAGTTCTTCTTCGACTGTCAGTAATTGACAGTCAAAGAATAAATTACACACTATTGTTGCATGCTGTAGTGCTTCTTTGTATGTATTCTTATATCCCTATCTCTCTAAATTCAACCTACTGCGTATTTGACTTATTTTCTGTACCTACTTATGTTTTTTTTCTGTTATGTCGTCTACGATTGTATTTATATCTATCTTTATGTTTTTTCTACCTATTTGTGGAAACTTTTAACTGGCCTTCCGCATGTTATATGTGCCTTGCATGTATGATATTTATATAATTATCCAACGTTGTACATAGCTGTAAGTTTTCCTAAAACAAATAAAATAAAATAAATAAAATTTATTGTACTAAAATGGCCTAATCCTATCATACGTATCCTAATCCTATTGTTTTCTAATAATCCTTAATCTTTTCTTAATTTCTTAATAGAAATCCTTGTAGATTCTTCTTTCTTTCTTTCTATACATACTCACACATACCATCGATTTTCCGGTAGCTCAATTGGTAGATCAAGGTCTCTGGTATAGTAATTTTTTTGTAACGTATGACCGAGCTTGCGAAGCGTCTTTGTTTCAGCTTCGCCAAAAATGCAATATGCTCTCTTTTAGATTTCTACCAGTGGAATCGGCCCTTTAACTACTAGATTTACTATTTGTTTTAATTTTAATTTTGTTTAAATTTGACATAATGATATTAATTTGCTGACTGCTCTATTGTATTAGGTTATACCTGTAAGGATAGGGTAATGTTTCAAATAAATAAATAAATAAATAGAGTATTCAGCTTATTATTTCTCGTTCCAAGGTTGAGCCCTTCTTAACCGACTTCCAAAAAGGAGGAGGTTCTATGTTCGGCTGTGTGTATGTTTTTTTTTTATGCTAAGGTGACTGGACTAACTAGTTTAAGAATGTATACCTGTTTATCGATATCCCTGTCCCACATATCATTGATGGTGCAGCCCGCGCCGCGCATGAGGCCCGCTCCCACTAGGAACATGGCGGCGGTGGAGAGCGCCGTCGGTAGCGTCACGCCGCTAGTGACCGTGGCGGTGGCGATCGACCACGAACACGGCCAGAAGAGAAGGTAGATACCTGGACGGTTAAACAAGCCGCTAAAGCAGAGTGTTCTCTTTCAAAACTTTCGTGAGTTGTAATAGACATTATTTAACACACGGTAAGGAACGAGTTGCGGCAAGTCTTGCCGCAACTTCCTCCTTACACAGATGAAGATTCTCCGGATGAATCGAAACATTGTCGGTATCTAAATCGACGATATTTTTACGTGAGTAATTCCCGTGTGTTAAATAATGTCAGAGTGTTCTCATTTCAGTTCAAATGAGAGTGAATAAGGCGATAGATGTGTCAGGATCGTAGCAAGTGGAAATCCGTGGTTTCTGCCTACCCCTTTGGGAAAGAGGCGTGATTTTATGTATGTATGTATGTTAAAGCAGAATCACAATAGAAATTCTTAATAATAACTAGCAGCGCCCTCACGGCCCGCTAAGAGCGCGGCGGTGGAGAGCGCGGTGGGGAGCGTCACGCCACTAGTGACCGTGGCGATGGCGATCGACCACGAACACGGCCAGAACAGCAGGTAGACACCTGGTAAAATTATGATACTGGAGATGTACCTATACTATGTGCATGTTTGTGTGACCCTAACTCTGGTGACGGAGTTTTTAGACCACCTGAAGGCCTCCGTCTTTACTCATTTCGCATCACAAGTTGGATGGGTAACTGCTAGTTGTATTAATTGTTATTGTTTGTGTGTAAGTACTTACATTGCGAAGAAGACGGTTCTAAACAGGTTTAAAAGCACATTTCATTTCATTTATTTATTTATTCATTAACAATTTCACAATCATATTTGAATGTCGTCTTATAAACTAAAATCGAATTAAAATAGATTTACAATGAACATAGAGAAAAAAAAGTACTAATAATTAGAAGAATGTAAGCACTAAAATTAAAATATATACATAAGTAGTTTTTTAAGTGAAATAAAAAATAAATAATAAAAAAATTAATTATGGGCCGAGCGCTTCTGTGCTTTGGAGAGCAAGTTAAATTATCGGCCCCGGCTTTTATATCGCTAAGCTATGATGGAGGCATTTAGGCGGCCTAAAAACTCCGTCAGCAGAGTTGGCCACTTGCTCATACATTTACTTTTTAATAATCAAGCTCCAGTGGGGAACGGTCAACTAATAATAATACTAAATAAATAAAAATTTATATTATAATATCTTACCTACAGGTTTGTCCCATCGAGCCAGTTTCAAATATGGATCAATCTTATCCCTCCATAAGAGCTTTTCTTCCTTCAACGGCAACGCTTTCTCATATCTAAGCTTATCAATAACATTTGGTGTACTCGTCTCTATAACTACTTTCTGACGATGCTGATCGCTTTGCGTTGAATGTACCCTTATAAAGTCTTTATTTATATCTGTTTTAATAAAGACATGGCCGCAGAGGCATGAATACTGTTTTGGTACATTATATATAAGATCTTTGGCTTGTAGTAGTTTCTTTAAGTGTTTGTATGTGCGAAGACTAGTCATCTTGATGTTCTGAAACAAATAAATAAATTAAATTAAATAATTCTGGACCTTTCACACAGCACCATCTAGCCCCAAACTAAGCAAAGCTTGTGCTATGGGAACCAGATAACTGATAGAATGCATACTATTTGTAACTACATACTTAGAGTACTTTATAACACCCAGACACAGAAAAAACATCTATGTTCATCACAAAAATGTTTGACCGGGAATCGAACCCACAACGTATAGCGCAGAAGGCAGAGCTACTACCAACTGAGCTAATAGGTCAAATAAAACACAGTAAGGTCATAATTATTCAGAAGATTTGTAAAGGGCTAACTTATTTATTACTAATTTAAAATATAGTCTAAAAGAGTTTTAATTTTAGAATGTAGCTCAATCATATTATAATGTTGGAACTCAATCTTGAGTCTAGACAACAAGCTCCTGGTGTACAAGGTGGTGCTGAAGCCTATATGGACCTACGGCATACAACTTTGGGGATCAGCATGCAAATCCAATGTCCAAATAGTCCAAAGAGCACAAAATGGCATCTTGAGAAACTTATCCAACGCACCATGGTTTCTAAAAATTGAGGAGTTACACCATGAACTAGACACCAACACCGTCTACGATGAAATTAAAATGTACTCGACCAAATACAAGCAGCGCCTCAGTAACCACCCAAATCACCTAGCATCAGAACTTACCGCCATTAGGTACCCTAGAAGACTGAAAAGACGACACATCATGGAGCTAGACAGCCCTGATGAAATACAAAGGGGGAAATGATCGCTGGAGCACTTCCTCTCAAAGCTCTTTACCTACACCAAACCTGCTTATAGTCAGAGACTGATCGCAGAATAAAATGGAACACAAAAAAAAAAAAAAGAATGTAGCTCGATCAGATTTTACAATCATAACCGATCACAGTAACAAACTCACGGAAAGACTTAAAAGTAGATTGTAATCTTCCTTGAGAATCAAATTAATGTAGTTTGCCTTGCAAAGGTCTCAAATATTATGACATTGTAATATTGAAAAAATAGGTACCTAGTTAAGTAGGTATACACACTATTATATTTTACACAGTTGTGATAAGCTCTAAGGGGTTAGTCAAAGGCATGGACTTGTCACAGCATATTATGCTGTGGCAATAAAAAAAATAAGGAAAACATTGAATTGCATGACATAATCCTAACCTTAGATTATGCAAATACCTGATTTCCTTGACTTCAGCAAATGGTTTATAATTAAACCACACAAAAAACACTTACATACGCACTATTTTTTATTATAACAGAAAAAGCCCCTATTTACTTCTACAGCGAAGTTCAAGGTTATATCAAGCCCTAAACAAAGGGTTATTTGATGGTGTTCTCTCGTCGTATGGCCCTTTTGTTTGGTTTAGTATCTATTTTTCACCATTTCCTTGCTCAATTAACAAAAACCCTAGGTGTTTTGCTCTTTTTCGTAATAAAAATAAATGCAAAAACTCGAATAGACCGCCACACAACACGGCACGGCACGGATCAATAACGGAGTTTCCAACTGTTACTCAAGTAATTCCCAAAAAAGCCTAATAAAAACAATAAATATTGTAATAGAACCAGGCCTGTATTTTTCTAGCGTCTATTGAAGAAGTTTATTTTATGAATAAAAAATTTAATTTAATGTATTTAATAAAATTATAACACAAAAAAGCCTTAAAATGGACGTTTTTATGATTATCGCCAAAATTCATAGAATTACGTGTACTCAAATTTTCCATAACACTATGAAACTCTATCCTAAAGCGGGAAACCCACATGAAAAACCACCATAGACAATAGAGTAATGGTCAGTTCTCAGTTTCACATATATTTAATTTATTCTCGATCGATCCTAGGGGATTATGTGAAGAAGTACCTTTATCTCTAAAAACCGAGAAAATGTCCGAAACTTTTTTAATCTGTTTCATCATTCTATTATTTTCAGTCTATAATCTGTGGTCTTTTTTATTATACTCGTTCTTGTTTCATTCGCCGCCATAGTTCGATTCGAAAAAATATACATTTTTTTGCAAATTACCTACGAATAAATAAAAGTCTTGATAATGTGAGTTTTTTGAGATTTAGTTCTGTATGTGCTGCTTATCTTATGCAGAAAATCTTATGTTTCCATGGAAATGGTAAGCAATTAATTTTCATTTGATATTTGATTTCACCATAGCCTTTGACCAAAATGTTTAGCAGATTAATTTTAGATTCACATAATTATTTACATGAAACTACCTCCAATAAGATTTTTATATCTTTAAAAACTATGTTTTTTGAATAATAAGGTCAATAACTCGATATATTTTACAATAATTGACGAAATAGTCAAGGGTTCGTCTGGGCGTCAACTTTGCTCCAATTTCATTCATTCCCGATTTTACACGTCAAAGATTGGCTGCGCAAAGATTTCGATTAATAAAATGTGTGTTTATTGGCTTTATTATTTTGTTTTAGTGTAGAAACTCACACCTTCTGAATTCTCTAAATAATCCCAGATTTCAACAGACACTAAGTTTTTAATTTTGTGATCATGACCTATTTTTTTCATGTTAACTATGTTTTTTGTTTCAGAGTGTACCTCAGGGCGCTCACATGAATCCTAATCTCTAAATGAAAGTACAAAATAAAGTACGAAAATGGCTAAACACTTCGAATGTGATATTTGTGATAAGGTAACTTAGAAAATCTATGATTTTTATTACTATTGAAATTTATTTTATGATTATTGAAATCAAATTTTGTAAGGGTACCTACGTAGATGTTTTGTATTCACAATCAATGCTTTTAAAATGAATCTATACTAATTTAATGAAGGAAGCAGAAGAGTTGTTGTTTTTTTTTTTTTTTGTTGTTCTAATGTCTAACTTACAATGGATTCCTTCCTTCTATCTTCACCCAAATTGACATGATACAAATGAACAGTGACCAATAACAGAAGACTGAGAGGACACTCGCTAAAGCTGCAGAAGGGTTCAGGTACCAGTACCAACATTTTAAAGTGCACTGATCAATAACTGGATATGCACTCATCAGCTTATAAGCTGCCTGTGCATTAAATAGTAATAAATCAGAGTTCCCTTTTAATTTATTTAATTCTTTCTCTCACTCAACAAACTCAAAAAAGACAAAACACACAATAACAAAACTTTTATTGTGTGTTTTGTCTTTGTGCTTAAAATAAAAGAATGTAAAATCTTTTAAATTCCAGAAATTCAGCGACAGATACAACTTATCTAGCCACATGCATGTCCACGCAACGGACACACCGTTCGCTTGCCCCCAATGCCCTTACCGAGGCAAGACTAAGAAGTACCTCGCTCGGCACAGAAAGAAGGTGCATACAGAACTGACGGGGAAGAATAAGTGCAGTGTGTGTGGCAAGTTCTTTCTGCATCCAAGCGCCTTAAAAGTTCATGCTATGGTTCACAGTGGTAAGTAAAATTGAAAGAGGTAAATATAAATAAATATAGGTGGACATTTTTCACACAGCGCCATCTTGCCCCAAACTAAGCACAGCTTGTACTATGGGAACCAGATAACTGATAGAATACTTTTACATATTTTTTTGTAAAATACTTTATAACACCCAGACACAGAACAAACATCTATGTTCATCACACAAATGTTGGTCCTGGGTGGGAATCGAACCCACAACCTACAGGACAGAACTACTACAAACTGAACAAAGAGGCCAGTCAAAATAATGATAAAAAGTACCTAACAGAAATCCAAAATTCTGCAAAATCTAAGGGGGTAGTCAGAGGAATGTACAAATTCTATTTGGTACATGCCCATGTTTTGCAGAAGATCAAACACAAGCCCATCGCCGCTATAAGACAGCTAACTGGTTTCCCGACGATGTTTCTCTTCACCATTTAGAGCTCTTACTACAACATTAATCTTTTTCTAAACGAAAAATACACTGATGCACGGCTTGGATTTGAACCCAGGATCGAAAGTCGCAATTCCACTAAGCCAACACTACTCAACTTCTACTAGGTACCTCATTATAATCGATCGAGCGAGCGAAGCGAGCGAAGATCTTAGTGGCAAGTTAGGTGATTTTGCTTTGTATGTTTGTATGTTTGTATGTTTGTATGTTTGTATGTTTCATTTTTATGTTCTCGCATAACTATCGAACCGCTTATCCAATCTGTATGAAACTTGATAGGTCAATAGGTTGTGCTATGGAAATTTGCTGTGGAGCGTATGAGCGTAATCGATGAAGGGGTTGTAAAGATATGGGGTTCCCAAGGGGGTAAATTTTTTTCAAAGTTATCCAAATATATTGAGTGGGGTGTCATATGAAAGTACTCAACTTATACATTCCAAAATGGTTTTTAGTTTTCTTCTAGGTTCTATAGTTTTTGAAATACAGTCAAAAAGAAAAATTATGAAAACCAATTAACGGAAGTATGGAGAGAGCTCCCGTTTCATAGAGTTTCGATGTATTCGTAGGTCTGGTTAACAGACAAGGAGTGTGGTATCGTTGTGGTTTGGTTTGCAATGATTTTAGTTGCTAAGTACCTACTTGATATTTTTTCTTGAGATTGAAAATAAAAGCCGTGTTGGCCGATTGGAAGAGTGCTCGACTTTCGATTCATAGGTCGTAAGTTCGAACCCTGGCCGTGCTCATCAATGGATTTTTCGATTAGAGAGGGGAGAGATTAGGGAGGGGAGGGGAGGAGAGTGGAGGGGAGGGGGAGGGGGAGGGGAAGGGAGGGAGGGAGGGGGAGGGGAAGGGAGGGAGGGAGGGGGAGGGGAGGGGTAGGGGAGGGGAGGGGAGGGGGTGGAGAGGGGGGGGGAGGGGGAGGGAATTTATTTTCTCATACATTTCGTATTGAACTGCTATTTTAATAATTTTTAGGGTTCCGTACCTTAAAAGGTAAAAAAAGGAACCCTTATAAGATCACTTTCTTGTCCGTCTGTCTGTCTGTCTGTCTGTCTGTCCGTCTGTCTGTCCGTGTGTCACCATCGATTATCTCAGGAACGGGTAAAGCTAGCAAGTTGAAATTTATACCATATACTAAGGTCTATAGTCCCTATTGTGACTATAAAAATCAAGGTCCTGAGTCAACACAATAAAAAGACATAGGCAAATTTAGGTTTTCGTGAAAACTTGTGAGTACCAAAACTTACCTTAATTATCAACTTTTTTTATTTTTCGGAATTTTTCCTTTACTTGTGCTAGAAGACCTTGCTTGTAACCAAAATTGACAATTCTAGGTCAACCGGAAGTACCCTAGAGGTTTTGGGTCGAAAACCTAAATGGTAGTTCCCGTTGACCTAGAATAACGAAATTTGGCAAAAAGCAAGGTCTTATAGCACAAATAAAGAAAAAATTCCAAAAAGTTAAAAAAGTTGAAAATTAAAGGGTGTTCCCATACATACATAGTTGACGCCAATTAAAATTGTCCTCCGAGTTATATGGGCGCTCATACAATTAAGCGGATTAGCTTAATTGGCACCATGGCTAGGTACGGAACCCTCGGCGTACGAGTTCGACTCGCACTTGACCGGTTTTTTTTTTTATTTCGAACTAAGAGGCCTTCCCTGAGGCGCGGTACGAAGTTCGCGGGGTCAACTTTTGAATATAAACACGACACGACTTAATGTATTGCATGCATGCCTATAATCTTTACTATACTGAGGTAGCGCATTAGATATAATTCTGTGGTAAACACTAGAAGGAGCACTTAACATAGGTATAGGGGTAGTCAGAAACAAGTCCAAATCTAGGCTATCAATACAACGGTGCGCGAGATCTCAGTTCGGGGCGAACTACTAGTATTAAGAGAAATAGATAAATAAGTAATCAAAGTTAATTTATTTTTTAGGTGAAAAACCACACAAGTGCAATGTCTGCGGCAAAACCTTCCGAGTCACATACTCTTTGAACTCACACATGCTTATCCATACAAGTAAGTACCTACCTTCTTTCTGAGAAACATAATAGACTGCTAGCTTAGACTACTGCCAGATTCAAGCAAGATTCGGGCAAGTTTCATACGATTTCATATAAAGAATTCTAAAATTCGAATTGTTCGGTGCGGATAGGTGCGTGGCCACCTTAATTGGCGTCCCGCAGAAAGACTCAGACAAGCACATTGCTTATTTCAACGAAATGAAAATTCTTATCAAAATCTTCGATTCCAACGGGATTCGAACCCGTATGACACAGTTACTGTTGAATCATTTTATTAAAGATTTTGAAAAATGACACTAGTAAAGCAATTCTAAAATGTTATCATTTTACAAGTAATTTCATAATATAATAATACGCTTCGTGCATAAGACAATTGGTAAAGGTGGATATTGCTTATAATTCGTCTTTGCTTTGGCATTTGATGACAAGCACCAGTATGCTTCAATTCTTCTGCAGCTGAGCCTGCTGTGAAGCTAGTGTACAATGATTCTAGCCAATAACTCCTTCTCTATGGCTACTTCAAAGCAATCCGAGGGCATCACGCACTGGCCAGACTTTTCTACAAACCTAAAATAAAAATAAGAGTTACTCAAGGCTGAACGCTAGGTCTTGTCCCTTATATTGTGTATACTTTTAAAAATATCAAGTACTTGTACTGTTATCAACTGGCTTCTGTTAACTTGGAAAGCATTAGGTATATTAAAACATTGGAACATGTACCTACAAAGCTAGAATCACCATAGTTTAACAAAAATAACTGTATTCATAAACAACTAATCCTAAATAACTGAATGGAAACCTCAAAATAATAATAAATTCTGCGATTAATTCTCTAAAGCCGCTACACATGCTGGCGCAGGCTCGGCGAGTGAACGCCAGTGCCAACGTGTGGGCAGCACCATTTGCTTTGAATTGCTATCGCTCGCTTAGCTGGCCGAGTGATACAAGTGCCAATTTACGTTGGTTTGCGTGGACTCGCCAAACGTCTGAACGGTAGCACCCGCCTTGCATCAACTTGCCTTCGCTCGCGCTGGCTTAGGCTCGCCCAACACGTACGGCATAAAAGTGACAAAGTCTATTCTCAAGCCAAAACCAATGTACAATATTTACTAACATTGCAATGACAGATCAATCAGCTGATAGCAGGAATAGACCAATCACAGAAAACTGAGATTAAATATGATTGGCACTGATTCAATATGGCCAATCGTAATGAATCTCAGTTTTCTGTGATAGGTCTATTCCTGCTATCAGCTGATTGATCTGTCAGTGCAAGATTAGTAAATATTATACATTGGTTTTGGTTAGAGTATACAGTGTTTGTTCGTTTCTTACCCCGGCAAACAATAACATCCCATCACATTTATAGTGAGACAGTGCTTTGATCTTAAGTTTATCACATCCCCCTTATCCATGTGTTGTTCGTGAGTTTGAATCGCTCTGCTTAGGAACTTTAGGATCTTGTTCACGTCTATCATTCCGTGGCGTAGGTCTAGGTTTCTGCCTAGGACCTTCATTAGGATCATCTGGAAACATTAGTATTGTAGAATATAGATTGGCTTAATAATTAGTGTTTAAAATTGCAGGACAGCTAATTTTTTAACAAAAGTACCTAAATCTAGCTCGAATCTATGCGAAAGTTTGGATGTATGTTTGTTCATCTATAACTCGACAACCACTGAACGGATTTAGCTGAAATTTAAAATAGAGATAGATAATTAGCCGGAATAGGACACAGGTAGGCTACTTTTTATCCAGGTGCCACGCGAGCGAAGCCGCGGGCGGAAGCTAGTTTTAAATTACCTAGCGATTTTGTACATACTTTTGAAACCAAATATTTTGTTTTTTGAATAACCTCATTGCATTCTATGCCGTCACTTTTCATAGACTGAGAGTGACAAGAACGGATATTGTGATTCTGCTATATCGACCTTTTTAACCCCGCTGAGGTTTAAAAAAAACGTAATATAAAAATACTTACAGCGGTTAACTCCTCAGTAAATGGTACCGAATGCGTATGCCTATTCAGAATGGATGTGAATTTCTTCAAAAAGTCCACCTCAACATCAGATCTTCTTTTACACCTACTCAACAATTTCATGACTTTGTTTTGCGAGAAACATTCTTTCAATTTTGTATCCAATTCGTTTCTTAAATCTTTAGCTACTCTTTCATCGTTCAATGCTTTATAATATCTTTTGTATATTTTGATTTCTGGATTCATGTTTATATTATTTTCTTTTATATTCTTTCGCGAACCGTAAATATCTTTGCTATCAGTAAAATTATAAAGAACGTCCAGATTATTTTCATGTACTTCGATAGTTTCATCTATTGTATTCGTATAAAGATCATTGTGAGGATATACATTGTTATTCTCTCCATTTATATAATTGTTTTTGTATGAGAACAGTCTACTGTAGTCTAGAGATTGTAATCTGGAAATATGAAGTATACTAAATATAATTTCTGTCATCTACATTGAAGATTCAAAACCAGTACAAAAAACTTCATAATATCTGTGAGCGTTACATTATTTTAAAGGCGAAAGTCCGTGTGTGTGAAGGTTTGTTACCACGTATCCCCATAACTACTAAACCGATTTTGATAAAATTTGTAATGTAGATAGTTTAGGTTCTGGAATAACACATAGGCTACTTTTTATCCCGGAAAATTTTATGGTTCCCGTGGGAAAAAAATAGTAGTCCACGCGGGCGAAGACTACTTATTCCATAACCTAAACTATCTACATTCCAAATTTCATCGAAATCAGTAGTTATGGGGATACGTGGTAACAAACATTCACACACACTTTCGCCTTTACAATATTACCTAGTAGGATTAGTGTGATTAGTAGGACAACTAGATACATACTTTTTGACTGCATTCATGACGTTAGCACAGTTTATAGGGCAGGAGTAGCCTAGCGGCTCCCACTTCGTAGCATGAGAATCTTGGCAATACACTCTTCCTTCTGAAAACAAAAAAAAAACATAGGCCTTTACATCTTTACTAGATGATTTATACAGTGTCAGAAGGCAATCTTTGCTTACACTTAATGGGACACTGTAGCACCTACACCATCCTCTCAGCTTAACCGGCCATATCCACAGGAAAGACATGCTCAAAACGTGTAAAGCTGACTCAGTCGCGGGTTTCCTCACGATGTTAACCTTCATCGTTTAGAGCTCGTGTTGATGCGCAACCACACAAAATTTTTAAAAATTTAATGATTCAATTCACCTTAATACATGAAGCTTACCTACGTATGTGAGCAACGTCAACAGTAGTAACATTTTGGTAACATAACGTAACATAATTATGTGACGTTGTAACATCCACGTTTTCTTTATCATACTTTTGTAATTAGGCGTAACGAAATCGATTCATTATGATTAAGGTACCTTATTACCTTACTAACCACTTAATAGCCTATGCCGGAAAGTGGTGCCTTTTCCTATCGCTCGGCCATCAACCTAACATTAAAATATAAACTCTTAAGAGTATAACAAACAATATTTGTGAAAACGGTATACATGTTCTCTTAGACAGAACCGCAGGTTGCACTGCAGGTTCGATTTCTGGCCAGGAAAATTATTATTTTTAAAATCTAATGATGCAGTTTTACTTTTTATCAAAATCGGGTACGAGACTCCTTTGGGAGTTTTTCGCTATCGCTAATAGGTTTAGATTTGGCCCTAGAGGCACTCTTGAAAAACACCCTGTATAACTCGGTTCTGACTGAGAGAAGATGTATACCGTTCTCACAAATATTGTTTGTTATATTCATGACTTATAAGGAGATGTACTACATACAGCACCTCCGTTCGCTAGGACTGGTGGGTCAGTCTCAGTGCGTGGAGTTCTTCAGTCCCGGGGTCACCGCCCTCAGTGTAGCGGACTGCGCGACCGTATCGCCAACATGTGCCTCTAACTCTCGAATTGTTCTTTTGAAATCCTTCAATTTCCCGATTTATGTTCTAAAATACATTTTTTCACTCGATCAAGTACCAGGCAATCATGACTTATAAGGAGATGTACTACAGCATCTCCGTTCGCTAGGACTGGTGGGTCAGTTCGTGGAGTTCTTCAGTCCCGGGGTCACCGCCCCTCAGTTTAGCGAATCGCGCGACCGTATCGCCAACATGTGCCTCTAACTCTCGAATTGTTCTTTTGAAATCCTTCAATATCCCGATTTATGTTCTAAAATATATTTTTTCACTCCATCAAGTACCAGGCAATCATGACTTATAAGGAGATGTAGTACAGCATCTCCGTTCGCTAGGACTGGTGGGTCAGTTCGTGGAGTTCTTCGGTCCCGGGGTCTCCGCCCTCAGTACAGCGGACCGCGCGACCGTGTCGCCAACATTGTGCCCAAGTGTTTTCTTCTGAAATCACTTCCATTTCCCGATTTTTCTTCTAAAAATAATTTTTTCACTCCATCAATTACCAGGCAATCATGACTTATAAGGAGATGTACTATAGTACCTCCGTTCGCTAGGACTGGTGGTGGAGTTCTTCGGTCCCGGGGTCTCTGCCCTCAGTACAGCGGACCGCGCGACGGTGTCGCCAACATTGTGCCGAAGTGTTCCTCTGAAATCACTTCAATTTCCCGATTTATGTTCTAAAATATATTTTTTCACTCCATCAAGTACCAGGCAATCATGACTTATAAGGAGATGTACTACAGCACCTCCGTTCGCTAGGACTGGTGGGTCAGTTCGTGGAGTTCTTCGGTCCCGAGGTCTCCGCCCGCAGTACAGCGGACCGCGCGACCGTGTCGCCAACATTGTGCCGAAGTGTTCCTCTGAAATCACTTCAATTTCCCGATTTATGTTCTAAAATATATTTTTTCACTCCATCAAGTACCAGGCAATCATGACCTATAAGGAGATGTACTACAGCACCTCCGTTCGCTAGGAGTGGTGGGTCAGTTCGTGGAGTTCTTCAGTCCCGGGGTCACCGCCCCTCAGTTTAGCGAATCGCGCGACTGTATCGCCAACATGTGCCTCTAACTCTCGAATTGTTCTTTTGAAATCACTTCAATTTCCCGATTTATGTTCTAAAATATATTTTTTCACTCCATCAAGTACTAGGCAATCATGACTTATAAGGAGATGTACTACAGCACCTCCGTTCGCTAGGACTGGTGGTGGAGTTCTTCGGTCCCGGGGTCTCTGCCCTCAGTACAGCGGACCGCGCGACCGTGTCGCCAACATTGTGCCGAAGTGTGTTCTTCTGAAATCACTTCAATTTCCCGATTTATGTTCTAAAATATATTTTTTCACTCGATCAAGTACCAGGCAATCATGACTTATAAGGAGATGTACTACAGCACCTCCGTTCGCTAGGATTGGTGGGTCAGTTCGTGGAGTTCTTCAGTCCCGGGGTCACCGCCCTCAGTTAAGCGACCGTATCGCCAACATGTGACTCTAACTCTCGAATTGTTCTTTTGAAATCACTTCAATTTCCCGATTTATGTTCTAATATATATTTTTTCACTCCATCAAGTACCAGGCAATCATGACTTATAAGGAGATGTACTACAGCACCTCCGTTCGCTAGGACTGGTGGGTCAGTTCGTGGAGTTCTTCGGTCCCGGGGTCTCCGCCCTCAGTACAGTGGACCGCGCGACCGTGTCGCCAACATTGTGCCGAAGTGTGTTCTTCTGAAATCACTTCAATTTCCCGATTTATGTTCTAAAATATATTTTTTCACTCGATCAAGTACCAGGCAATCATGACTTATAAGGAGATGTACTACAGCACCTTCGTTCGCTAGGACTGGTGGGTCAGTTCGTAAAGTTCTTCAGTCCCGGGGTCACCGCCCTCAGTTAAGCGACCGTATCGCCAACATGTGACTCTAACTCTCGAATTGTTCTTTTGAAATCACTTCAATTTCCTGATTTATGTTCTAAAATATATTTTTTCACTCGATCAAGTACCAGGCAATCATGACCTATAAGGAGATGTACTACAGCACCTCCGTTCGCTAGGACTGGTGGTCAGTTCGTGGAGTTCTTCAGTCCCGGGGTCACCGCCCCTCAGTTTAGCGAATCGCGCGACTGTATCGCCAACATTTGCCTCTAACTCTCGAATTGTTCTTTTGAAATCACTTCAATTTCCCGATTTATGTTCTAATATATATTTTTTCACTCCATCAAGTACCAGGCAATCATGACTTATAAGGAGATGTACTACAGCACCTCCGTTCGCTAGGACTGGTGGGTCAGTTCGTGGAGTTCTTCGGTCCCGGGGTCTCCGCCCTCAGTACAGCGGACCGCGCGACCGTGTCGCCAACATTGTGCCGAAGTGTGTTCTTCTGAAATCACTTCAATTTCCCGATTTATGTTCTAAAATAAATTTTTTCACTCCATCAAGTACTAGGCAATCATGACTTATAAGGAGATGTACTACAGCACCTCCGTTCGCTAGGACTGGTGGGTCAGTTCGTGGAGTTCTTCGGTCCCGGGGTCTCCGCCCTCAGTACAGCGGACCGCGCGACCGTGTCGCCAACATTGTGCCGAAGTGTTCCTCTGAAATTACTTCAATTTCCCGATTTATGTTCTAAAATATATTTTTTCACTCCATCAAGTACCAGGCAATCATGACTTATAAGGAGATGTACTACAGCACCTCCGTTCGCTAGGACTGGTGGGTCAGTTCGTGGAGTTCTTCAGTCCCGGGGTCACCGCCCCTCAGTTTAGCGAATCGCGCGACTGTATCGCCAACATGTGCCTCTAACTCTCGAATTGTTCTTTTGAAATCACTTCAATTTCCCGATTTATGTTCTAAAATATATTTTTTCACTCCATCAAGTACTAGGCAATCATGACTTATAAGGAGATGTACTACAGCACCTCCGTTCGCTAGGACTGGTGGTGGAGTTCTTCGGTCCCGGGGTCTCTGCCCTCAGTACAGCGGACCGCGCGACCGTGTCGCCCTTCTGAAATCACTTCAATTTCCCGATTTATGTTCTAATATATATTTTTTCACTCCACCAAGTACCAGGCAATCATGACTTATAAGGAGATGTACTACAGCACCTCCGTTCGCTAGGACTGGTGGGTCAGTTCGTGGAGTTCTTCGGTCCCGGGGTCTCCGCCCTCAGTACAGCGGACCGCGCGACCGTGTCGCCAACATTGTGCCGAAGTGTTCCTCTGAAATCACTTCAATTTCCCGATTTATGTTCTAAAATATATTTTTTCACTCCATCAAGTACCAGGCAATCATGACCTATAAGGAGATGTACTACAGCACCTCCGTTCGCTAGGACTGGTGGGTCAGTTCGTGGAGTTCTTCGGTCCCGGGGTCTCCGCCCTCAGTACAGCGGACCGCGCGACCGTGTCGCCAACATTGTGCCGAAGTGTTCCTCTGAAATCACTTCAATTTCCCGATTTATGTTCTAAAATATATTTTTTCACTCCATCAAGTACCAGGCAATCATGACCTATAAGGAGATGTACTACAGCACCTCCGTTCGCTAGGACTGGTGGGTCAGTTCGTGGAGTTCTTCAGTCCCGGGGTCACCGCCCTCAGTTAAGCGACCGTATCGCCAACATGTGACTCTAACTCTCGAATTGTTCTTTTGAAATCACTTCAATTTCCTGATTTATGTTCTAAAATATATTTTTTCACTCGATCAAGTACCAGGCAATCATGACCTATAAGGAGATGTACTACAGCACCTCCGTTCGCTAGGACTGGTGGTCAGTTCGTGGAGTTCTTCAGTCCCGGGGTCACCGCCCCTCAGTTTAGCGAATCGCGCGACTGTATCGCCAACATTCGCCTCTAACTCTCGAATTGTTCTTTTGAAATCACTTCAATTTCCCGATTTATGTTCTAATATATATTTTTTCACTCCATCAAGTACCAGGCAATCATGACTTATAAGGAGATGTACTACAGCACCTCCGTTCGCTAGGACTGGTGGGTCAGTTCGTGGAGTTCTTCGGTCCCGGGGTCTCCGCCCTCAGTACAGCGGACCGCGCGACCGTGTCGCCAACATTGTGCCGAAGTGTGTTCTTCTGAAATCACTTCAATTTCCCGATTTATGTTCTAAAATATATTTTTTCACTCCATCAAGTACCAGGCAATCATGACTTATAAGGAGATGTACTACAGCACCTCCGTTCGCTAGGACTGGTGGGTCAGTTCGTGGAGTTCTTCAGTCCCGGGGTCACCGCCCCTCAGTTTAGCGAATCGCGCGACTGTATCGCCAACATGTGCCTCTAACTCTCGAATTGTTCTTTTGAAATCACTTCAATTTCCCGATTTATGTTCTAAAATATATTTTTTCACTCCATCAAGTACTAGGCAATCATGACTTATAAGGCGATGTACTACAGCACCTCCGTTCGCTAGGACTGGTGGTGGAGTTCTTCGGTCCCGGGGTCTCTGCCCTCAGTACAGCGGACCGCGCGACCGTGTCGCCAACATTGTGCCGAAGTGTGTTCTTCTGAAATCACTTCAATTTCCCGATTTATGTTCTAAAATATATTTTTTCACTCGATCAAGTACCAGGCAATCATGACTTATAAGGAGATGTACTACAGCACCTCCGTTCGCTAGGACTGGTGGGTCAGTTCGTGGAGTTCTTCAGTCCCGGGGTCACCGCCCTCAGTTAAGCGACCGTATCGCCAACATGTGACTCTAACTCTCGAATTGTTCTTTTGAAATCACTTCAATTTCCCGATTTATGTTCTAATATATATTTTTTCACTCCATCAAGTACCAGGCAATCATGACTTATAAGGAGATGTACTACAGCACCTCCGTTCGCTAGGACTGGTGGGTCAGTTCGTGGAGTTCTTCGGTCCCGGGGTCTCCGCCCTCAGTACAGCGGACCGCGCGACCGTGTCGCCAACATTGTGCCGAAGTGTTCCTCTGAAATCACTTCAATTTCCCGATTTATGTTCTAAAATATATTTTTTCACTCCATCAAGTACCAGGCAATCATGACCTATAAGGAGATATACTACAGCACCTCCGTTCGCTAGGACTGGTGGGTCAGTTCGTGGAGTTCTTCAGTCCCGGGGTCACCGCCCCTCAGTTTAGCGAATCGCGCGACTGTATCGCCAACATGTGCCTCTAACTCTCGAATTGTTCTTTTGAAATCACTTCAATTTCCCGATTTATGTTCTAAAATATATTTTTTCACTTCATCAAGTACCAGGCAATCATGACTTATAAGGAGATGTACTACAGCACCTCCGTTCACTAGGACTGGTGGGTCAGTTCGTGGAGTTCTTCAGTCCCGGGGTCACCGCCCTCAGTTTAGCGGACTGCGCGACCGTATCGCCAACATGTGCCTCTAACCTCGAATTGTACTTTTGAAACCACTTCAATTTCCCGATTTATGCTCTAAAATATATTTTATCACTCGATCAAGTACCCGGCAATCATGACTTATAAGGAGATGTACTACAGCACCTCCGTTCGCTAGGACTGGTGGGTCAGTTCGTGGAGTTCTTCAGTCCCGGGGTCACCGCCCTCATTCAATTTCCCGATTTATGTTCTAAAATATATTTTTTCACTCCATCAAGTACCAGGCAATCATGACCTATAAGGAGATGTACTACAGCACCTCCGTTCGCTAGGACTGGTGGGTCAGTTCGTGGAGTTCTTCAGTCCCGGGGTCACCGCCCCTCAGTTTAGCGAATCGCGCGACTGTATCGCCAACATGTGCCTCTAACTCTCGAATTGTTCTTTTGAAATCACTTCAATTTCCCGATTTATGTTCTAAAATATATTTTTTCACTTCATCAAGTACCAGGCAATCATGACTTATAAGGAGATGTACTACAGCACCTCCGTTCGCTAGGACTGGTGGGTCAGTTCGTGGAGTTCTTCAGTCCCGGGGTCACCGCCCTCAGTTTAGCGGACTGCGCGACCGTATCGCCAACATGTGCCTCTAACCTCGAATTGTTCTTTTGAAACCACTTCAATTTCCCGATTTATGCTCTAAAATATATTTTATCACTCGATCAAGTACCCGGCAATCATGACTTATAAGGAGATGTACTACAGCACCTCCGTTCGCTAGGACTGGTGGGTCAGTGCGTGGAGTTCTTCAGTCCCGGGGTCACCGCCCTCAGTTAAGCGACCGTATCGCCAACATGTGACTCTAACTCTCGAATTGTTCTTTTGAAATCACTTCAATTTCCTGATTTATGTTCTAAAATATATTTTTTCACTCGACCAAGTACCAGGCAATCATGACCTATAAGGAGATGTACTACATCACCTCCGTTCGCTAAGACTGGTGGGTCAGTTCGTGGAGTTCTTCGGTCCCGGGGTCTCCGCCCTCAGTACAGCGGACCGTGCGACCGTGTCACCAACATTGTGCCGATGTTCTGAAATCACTTCAATTTCCCGATTTATGTTCTAAAATATATTTTTTCACTCGACCAAGTACCAGGCAATCATGACTTATAAGGAGATGTACTACAGCATCTCCGTTCGCTTGGACTGGTGGGTCAGTTCGTGGAGTTCTTCAGTCCCGGGGTCACCGCCCCTCAGTTTAGCGAATCGCGCGACCGTATCGCCAACATGTGCCTCTAACTCTCGAATTGTTCTTTTGAAATCACTTCAATTTCCCGATTTATGTTCTAAAATATATTTTTTCACTCGATCAAGTACCAGGCAATCATGACTTATGAGGAGATGTACTACAGCACCTCCGTTCGCTAGGACTGGTGGGTAGTTCTTTAGTCCCGGGGACACCGCCCTCAGTTTAGCGGACTGCGCGACCGTATCGCCAACATGTGCCTCTAACTCTCGAATTGTTCTTTTGAAATCACTTCAATTTCCCGATTTTTCTTCTAAAAATATTTTTTTCACTCCATCAAGTACCAGGCAATCATGGCTTATAAGGAGATGTACTACAGCACCTCCGTTCGCTAGGACTGGTGGGTCAGTTCTTGGAGTTCTTCGTACCGAAGTGTGTTCTTCTGAAATCACTTCAATTTCCCGATTTATGTTCTAAAATATTTTTTTTTCACTCGATCAAGTACCAGGCAATCATGACTTATAAAGAGATGTACTACAGCACCTCCGTTCGCTAGGACTGGTGGATCAGTTCGTGGAGTTCTTCAGTCCCGGGGTCACCGCCCTCAGTTTAGCGGACTGCGCGACCGTATCGCCAACATGTGCCTCTAATTCCTGAATTGTACTTTTGAAATCCTTCAATTTTCCGATTTATGTTTGAAAATATATTTTTTCACTCCATCAAGTACCAGGCAATCATGACTTATAAGGAGATGTACTACAGCACCTCCGTTCGCTAGGACTGGTGGGTCAGTTCCTGAAGTTCTTCAGTCCCGGGGTCACCGCCCTCAGTTAAGCGACCGTATCGCCAACATGTGACTCTAAAAGGCGCTACTCACACACCTGCCGTTGGGGCAATCTAGGGTGTAGGAGTGGGGATGACCCTTAATTGCATCCTTAATTATGATGTGTGTAGGCATGCAGGGGCAATTTGGCAAGTGTGTAGAGATACTCCCGATATTGCCACAACCGCCATGCACCCTAGATTGCCCCAATGGCAGGTGTGTGAGTAGGGCGCTTAACTCTCGAATTGTTCTTTTGAAATCACTTCAATTTCCTGATTTATGTTCTAAAATATATTTTTTCACTGGATCAAGTACCAGGCAATCATGACCTATAAGGAGATGTACTACAGCACCTCCGTTCGCTAGGACTGGTGGGTCAGTTCGTGGAGTTCTTCGGTCCCGGGGTCTCCGCCCTCAGTACAGCGGACCGCGCGACCGTGTCGCCAACATTGTGCCGAAGTGTTCCTCTGAAATCACTTCAATTTCCCGATTTATGTTCTAAAATATATTTTTTCACTCCATCAAGTACCAGGCAATCATGACTTATAAGGAGATGTACTACAGCACCTCCGTTCGCTAGGACTGGTGGGTCAGTTCGTGGAGTTCTTCAGTCCCGGGGTCACCGCCCCTCAGTTTAGCGAATCGCGCGACTGTATCGCCAACATGTGCAATTGTTCTTTTGAAATCACTTCAATTTCCCGATTTTTCATCTAAAAATATTTTTTTCACTCCATCAAGTACCAGGCAATCATGACTTATAAGGAGATGTACTACAACACCTCCGTTCGCTAGGACTGGTGGGTCAGTTCGTGGAGTTCTTCAGTCCCGGGGTCACCGCCCCTCAGTTTAGCGAATCGCGCGACTGTATCGCCAACATGTGCCTCTAACTCTCGAATTGTTCTTTTGAAATCACTTCAATTTCCCGATTTTTCTTCTAAAAATATTTTTTTCACTCCATCAAGTACTAGGCAATCATGACCTATAAGGAGATGTACTACAGCACCTCCGTTCGCTAGGACTGGTGGTGGAGTTCTTCGGTCCCGGGGTCTCTGCCCTCAGTACAGCGGACCGCGCGACCGTGTCGCCAACATTGTGCCGAAGTGTGTTCTTTTGAAATCACTTCAATTTCCCGATTTATGTTCTAAAATATATTTTTTCACTCGATCAAGTACCAGGCAATCATGACTTATAAGGAGATGTACTACAGCACCTCCGTTCGCTAGGACTGGTGGGTCAGTTCGTGGAGTTCTTCAGTCCCGGGGTCACCGCCCTCAGTTAAGCGACCGTATCGCCAACATGTGACTCTAACTCTCGAATTGTTCTTTTGAAATCACTTCAATTTCCTGATTTATGTTCTAAAATATATTTTTTCACTCGATCAAGTACCAGGCAATCATGACCTATAAGGAGATGTACTACAGCACCTCCGTTCGCTAGGAATGGTGGGTCAGTTCGTGGAGTTCTTCGGTCCCGGGGTCTCCGCCCTCAGTACAGCGGACCGCGCGACCGTGTCGCCAACATTGTGCCGAAGTGTTCCTCTGAAATCACTTCAATTTCCCGATTTATGTTCTAAAATATATTTTTTCACTCCATCAAGTACCAGGCAATCATGACCTATAAGGAGATGTACTACAGCACTTCCGTTCGCTAGGACTGGTGGGTCAGTTCGTGGAGTTCTTCAGTCCCGGGGTCACCGCCCCTCAGTTTAGCGAATCGCGCGACTGTATCGCCAACATGTGCCTCTAACTCTCGAATTGTTCTTTTGAAATCACTTCAATTTCCCGATTTACGCCGTTAGTACACCGACGCATTCGCATGCGGCAGCGACGTTCGCATCGCTTTGCGATGCGAAACTCTAAGGCGAATCGGCTGCGTCGGTGTAACAGCCATTTCGCAGTTGCTTGCGAAACAATACAGACAAGGATGCAACTATTTCATCTAGCTATATGATAGAGCGAGACATAACACATGCGAAACATTGCCATACAACTTACAGTTTTTTCGTCGATTCGCTGCCGCATGCGAATGCGTCGGTGTACTAACGGCGTTATGTTCTAAAATATATTTTTTCACTTCATCAAGTAACAGGCAATCATGACTTATAAGGAGATGTACTACAGCACCTCCGTTCGCTAGGACTGGTGGGTCAGTTCGTGGAGTTCTTCAGTTCCGGGGTCACCGCCCTCAGTTTAGCGGACTGCGCGACCGTATCGCCAACATGTGCCTCTAACCTCGAATTGTTCCTTTGAAACCACTTCGATTTCCCGATTTATGCTCTAAAATATATTTTATCACTCGATCAAGTACCCGGCAATCATGACTTATAAGGAGATGTACTACAGCACCTCCGTTCGCTAGGACTGGTGGGTCAGTGCGTGGAGTTCTTCAGTCCCGGGGTCACCGCCCTCAGTTAAGCGACCGTATCGCCAACATGTGACTCTAACTCTCGAATTGTTCTTTTGAAATCACTTCAATTTCCTGATTTATGTTTTAAAATATATTTTTTCACTCGATTAAGTACCAGGCAATCATGACCTATAAGGAGATGTACTACAGCACCTCCGTTCGCTAGGACTGGTGGGTCAGTTCGTGGAGTTCTTCGGTCCCGGGGTCTCCGCCCTCAGTACAGCGGACCGTGCGACCGTGTCACCAACATTGTGCCGATGTTCTGAAATCACTTCAATTTCCCGATTTATGTTCTAAAATATATTTTTTCACTCGACCAAGTACCAGGCAATCATGACTTATAAGGAGATGTACTACAGCATCTCCGTTCGCTTGGACTGGTGGGTCAGTTCGTGGAGTTCTTCAGTCCCGGGGTCACCGCCCCTCAGTTTAGCGAATCGCGCGACCGTATCGCCAACATGTGCCTCTAACTCTCGAATTGTTCTTTTGAAATCACTTCAATTTCCCGATTTATGTTCTAAAATATATTTTTTCACTCGATCAAGTACCAGGCAATCATGACTTATGAGGAGAAGTACTACAGCACCTCCGTTCGCTAGGACTGGTGGGTAGTTCTTTAGTCCCGGGGACACCGCCCTCAGTTTAGCGGACTGCGCGACCGTATCGCCAACATGTGCCTCTAACTCTCGAATTGTTCTTTTGAAATCCTTCAATATCCCGATTTATGTTCTAAAATATATTTTTTCACTCCATCAAGTACCAGGCAATCATGACTTACAACACCTCCGTTCGCTAGGACTGGTGGGTCAGTTCTTGGAGTTCTTCGGTCCCGGGGTCACCGCCCTCAGTACAGCGGACCGCGCGATCGTGTCACCAACATGTGCCTAATTGTTTTTCTGAAATCACTTCAATTTCCCGATTTATCATCTAAAATATATTTTTTCACTACATCATGTGCCAGGCAATCATGCATGACTTATAAGGACATGTACTACAGCACCTTTGTTCGCTAGGACTGGTGGGTCAGTTCGTGGAGTTCTTCAGTCCCGGGGTCACCGCCCTCAGTTTAGCGAATCGCGCGACTGTATCGCCAACATTTGCCTCTAACTCTCGAATTGTTCTTTTGAAATCACTTCAATTTCCCGATTTTTCTTCTAAAAATATTTTTTTCACTCCATCAAGTACCAGGCAATCATGGCTTATAAGGAGATGTACTACAGCACCTTCGTTCGCTAGGACTGGTGGGTCAGTTCTTGGAGTTCTTCGTACCGAAGTGTGTTCTTCTGAAATCACTTCAATTTCCCGATTTATGTTCTATAATATTTTTTTTTCACTCGATCAAGTACCAGGCAATCATGACTTATAAGGAGATGTACTACAGCACCTCCGTTCGCTAGGACTGGTGGATCAGTTCGTGGAGTTCTTCAGTCCCGGGGTCACCGCCCTCAGTTTAGCGGACTGCGCGACCGTATCGCCAACATGTGCCTCTAATTCTTGAATTGTACTTTTGAAATCCTTCAATTTTCCGATTTATGTTCGAAAATATATTTTTTCACTCCATCAAGTACCAGGCAATCATGACTTATAAGGAGATGTACTACAGCACCTTCGTTCGCTAGGACTGGTGGGTCAGTTCGTGGAGTTCTTCGGTCCCGGGGTCTCCGCCCTCAGTACAGCGGACCGCGCGACCGTGTCTCCAACATTGTGCCGATGTTCTGAAATCACTTCAATTTCCCGATTTATGTTCTAAAATATATTTTTTCACTCGACCAAGTACCAGGCAATCATGACTTATAAGGAGATGTACTACAGCATCTCCGTTCGCTAGGACTGGTGGGTCAGTTCGTGGAGTTCTTCAGTCCCGGGGTCACCGCCCCTCAGTTTAGCGAATCGCGCGACCGTATCGCCAACATGTGCCTCTAACTCTCGAATTGTTCTTTTGAAATCACTTCAATTTCCCGATTTTTCTTCTAAAAATATTTTTTTCACTCCATCAACTACCAGGCAATCATGACCTATAAGGAGATGTACTACAGCACCTCCGTTCGCTAAGACTGGTGGGTCAGTTCGTGGAGTTCTTCAGTCCCGGGGTCACCGCCCCTCAGTTTAGCGAATCGCGCGACTGTATCGCCAACATGTGCCTCTAAAGCTGGAAACAAACTATCGGACGCATCCATAAGTCGCGGCTGTTAGTCGCGACTGATAAGTGTGCACACCGTCCGAACACCCAGCGGGCCAGATTGCCTTCGGACGTCTGAAGGTCCAAGGACGCGTCCGCGACTTTCGTCAGATAATGTGCACAGTTCTATGTTCGTTCTATATCCAGATACCTATTCAGTCGCGGCTGTCAGCCGCGTCCGTCAGCCGCGTCCGATAATTTGTTCCCAGCTTTACTCTCGAATTATTCTTTTGAAATCACTTCAATTTCCCGACACAGACGACCTCTGTGGCGTAGTGGGTGAAGGCCCGCCTGTGACGCAAGAGGTTGCGGGTTCGATCCCCGCCGCGGGACAAATGTTTGTATGATCTGCAAATATTTGTCTCGGGTCTGGGTGTTTTCTATGTATATTATGTATGTATTTAGAAAAAAAAAAATGTATATAAGTAGTATATCAGTCATGTGGTTGCCATAACACAAGCTCTGCTTAGCTTGGGACTACATGATGCTGTGTGAAATGTCCAGCAATATTTATTTATTTATTTATTTATTTTTCTTCTAAAATATTTTTTTCACTCCATCAAGTACCAGGCAATCATGACTTACAACACCTCCGTTCGCTAGGACTGGTGGGTCAGTTCTTGGAGTTCTTCGGTCCCGGGGTCACCGCCCTCAGTACAGCGGACCGCGCGATCGTGTCACCAACATGTGCCTAATTGTTTTTCTGAAATCACTTCAATTTCCCGATTTATCATCTAAAATATATTTTTTCACTACATCATGTGCCAGGCAATCATGCATGACTTATAAGGACATGTACTACAGCACCTTTGTTCGCTAGGACTGGTGGGTCAGTTCGTGGAGTTCTTCAGTCCCGGGGTCACCGCCCTCAGTTTAGCGGACTGCGCGACCGTATCGCCAACATGTGCCTCTAACTCTTGAATTGTACTTTTGAAATCCTTCAATTTTCCGATTTATGTTCGAAAATATATTTTTTCACTCCATCAAGTACCAGGCAATCATGACTTATAAGGAGATGTACTACAGCACCTTCGTTCGCTAGGACTGGTGGGTCAGTTCGTGGAGTTCTTCGGTCCCGGGGTCTCCGCCCTCAGTACAGCGGACCGCGCGACCGTGTCTCCAACATTGTGCCGATGTTCTGAAATCACTTCAATTTCCCGATTTATGTTCTAAAATATATTTTTTCACTCGATCAAGTACCAGGCAATCATGACCTATAAGGAGATGTACTACAGCACCTCCGTTCGCTTAGGACTGGTGGGTCAGTTCGTGGAGTTCTTCAGTCCCGGGGTCACCGCCCCTCAGTGTAGCGGACTGCGCGTCCGTATCGCCAACATGTGCCTCTAACTCTCGAATTGTTCTTTTGAAATTCTTCAATTTCCCGATTTTTCGTCTAAAAATATTTTTTTCACTCCATCAAGTACCAGGCAATCATGAAACTGTTTGGTTTATGGCCGCGCGAAATGAAAAAGGCACCAACCGCCCATACAAAATCGGCATGGCAATTTAATTCTTGATTTCCTTACTAAATGATCCTGCCCGCAGCGAAGTATTGCAAGCAACGCTTTTCAACGCCTATAGTGTAGCTCTGATTGTCTATCTTTGATAGCGACTAAAATCGGTCTCAAACTGTCAAATATGACAGTTCAGGACCACGCAAGTAGCTCTGTCACTCTCATCTCAACGAGACTGAACGCGACAAAAGATATCTACGCAATCGTTTTGACAGTTTGAGACCAATTTGAGGTTTGAGACAAATTGGACAATCAGCCTGCTGTTACAGCAGGGGGGTCTCACTCCGCAGTTTAGGTACGTTCGGCCGCGCGCCTCTTCGGGCAGGCGTATGGCAGTGGGTTCCCACTTAACGCTCGGCTCGCATGCTAGCCACCCGCGTCGATTACATTTATGCGACAAGTCGGACAACCCTTCCGCGAGCTGAATTGCACTTTGTTGCGTCGCAGCAAGAGTCGCTATTTATATCTTTTTTTCGCAAAGTGAGCCTTCTGTACGTAGTACTATTATTCTCTAGTTGTAATTGATTGAAGGATTAATTAGATGATTATTTGCAGATGAGAAACCGTTCGCATGTTCGTTTTGCGACTACGCATGTCGAGATAGCTCCACGCTGCGCAAACATCAGAACAAGCATATGGGCTTGGAGAAGATTTATCAATGCAAGATCTGTAATAAGGGGTAAGATATTTACACATCTTTACTAGATTATTTTGTATATTGGTGTACATTTCACACAGCGCCATCTAGCCCCAAACTAAGCAAAGCTTGTACTATGGGAACCAGATAACTGATATAATCACTATCACTACATAGTATAAAACAAAGTCGCTTCCCGCTATCTGTCTCTATGTATGCTTAGATCTTTAAAACTACGCAACGGACTTTTATGCGGTTTTTTTAAATAGATATTGTGGTTTAAGAGGAAGGTTTCTAAGCTTAATACATGCATAATAGCAGAAAATCACTGATAATTTTAGAGATTTCTAATGAAACCCGCGGCTAAGTCAGCCCCACACGTAGACCATGTTTTTCCTGTGGATATGGCCGGTTAAGCTGAGATGATGGTGTAGGTGCAAACCTACTCCATCTCAACATTGTCCCAGGCACTACAGTGTCCTGATAAGTGTTGGCAAAGATTGCCTCCTGACACTGTATAAATCATCTAGTAAAGATTTAAAGGCCTAAGTTTATCTTTTTAGGTACAAATCCCGTGCAGCGTTGAAGATTCACATCGCGGAGACGCATTTAGAACTGGACATGAGAAAGTTCCCTTGTACTCATTGCGACAAGATGTTCAAATCTAATGCACACAGACAATCTCATATCGTAAGTAACTAATATTATAAACTAGCAGCGCCTCGCGGCGTTGCCCCCGTAGTGATGGTATATGGTGATGATGATGAAAGTAGCCTATAACCTTCCTCAAGAGTTTAGCTATCAAAAGCAGAAATATTTTTTCAAATCCGACTGGTAGTTCCAGAGATAAACGCATTCAAACAAACAAACAATCTCTTCCGCTTTATAAATTGGTATATGTACAATTTATGTAAATTGCACATTTAGCACCTTTGCATGCGGTGCATTTTTATACTACCTAAGCATTAAGCAATCAGTACGCGTTCGACCGCCGTCCCGTGTATTCACTAATCAATATCAATAAATCAGTTATCATTTTATCTCTCTATCAATTATCATCTTTTATCATATCATCTAAAGGTGTAGGGAAACCTTACATCTTTTTGGTCCTTCGAGATTTAGTCCCAGCGCGCGGTAAAGATTAAATTCAGGACCACGCGGTGCAGTGACCTAGTTACGAAATCACGCGTTTCCTGTGAATTTGCCGTGTGTGACATTCACTAGCAATCAAAGTGACTATCAAGGAAATTATCATTAACTATCAAAGACAATCATTCGCGTAAAGTGTTTTGTGCCTTTGTGTGAGTGACTTTATTTGGATTACCGCGTAAGGTAGTATTGAAGCCTTCGTGAAGTAGCAGAATCAAGGTAACTTTCTTGGGCATCTCGAGTGCGATAGCGAATCGGTTTAATCGGCCTCCCACCAGCGGGTCTCACCGGTTAAACTGAGAAGGTGCACATATCGCGCAAGGGATCTCTGGGAAAGAATTATATCATATCATCAAATAGGTACCTACCTACTCAACTCCTACTTAGCTCAGGGTGACTGAAGTACAGCGCAGCATATCACTGTAAGTAGTAGAGAATGGAAGACCTATTAGCAAATCAGCAGCAAATTATCAACGAAGTAGAGAGGTTGTCAACCAACTTCGGGAAGGATGGACCTGAAAGAAAAACCCCGCAGTATGCCAAGAAGAAGCAAGAAACTCTTATGGCTCTCTATGCAGAGTTTGAAAACAATCATAAGAGGTTGTGTCAGTATGAGTCGGATCATGCCTACTTCAAGGACAACTACTACGAGGGATTCAAGAAAATGGCCAAGGAGTTTCAAGGTAAAATCCAACCTTACCTTGTAGGAGAGGACAAGCCGTTCCTGAAGCCGGCCAGCCCAGGTTTAGCACGTTCCTTCGAATGGTCGTCTGTCGCTGGAACAGGAACGCCCCAGGCACCACAGCGCACAGCGAACACCGATCAATATCAAGCAGGTACTTCTGGACAGTCGTCAGCTGGCAGAGCCGATAGAGGTAACGCTTCTAAACTAGACGAAATGTTAAGAAAACAGAAGAGCAACTTTAAAGCATTAGCAAGAGCAATAGATAGCATCAACGTGTCTTCGTTGTCAGAAAAATGGGAGTTCGAAGACGCACTTAACACTATTAAGGGTCGTTGGTCCGTTGTTGACACTTTACACTGGGAGATAGACAGCGAACTTATCAATGACAACCCTGAATATGAGAAAACTTATTACGAGTATGAAGAAAAATATAACGATATCAAGAAAACTATCAACAGTAGCATGTGGTCAGTTCGGCATCGTGAGAAATCAACTCCAGCTTTGGAAATTCCCGTCTTTCATGGGAACTATCATCAGTGGGTGTCTTTTAAAGATTTATTCACAGAAACCATCCACACAAACAAATCATTATCCAATTCGCAAAAGATGCAATACCTTAAGAGCAAAATCAAGGGGCCAGCTGAAAAGCTCGTACAGCATCTGAAAATCAGCCAGGATAATTATAATACATGTTGGGAAATTTTGAATCAAAGATATGACAACAAAAAGCTCATTCTCAATTCTCATCTAAACATTCTCTTATCAATCCCTAATATGCAGCAACAATCATCATCAGCAATCAAAAAACTCCATGATACAACAAACGAGTGCTTAAATGCGATCAAGAATCTAGGCGTCGACATTTCAAACTGGGATCCACTAATCATCTATCTCTTGTCTCAAAAATTGGACGCGGATACCCATAATGATTATGTTGAATACATTCAGGACCCCAAGGACATTCCAATTTTGGCCGATTTCTTAAAGTTCTTGGACTCAAAATTCACTGCATTAGAAGCATCTCGCCGTAGTCGCGGAGAAACATCAAAATCAACTCAATCATCTCAACAACAAGAATCAAACAAGAAACCTGACAGTCAAAAATCGGTTTACAAGCCTTTCAATAAAACATATAATTTTCAATCTGATAAAAAATCATTTTATGTTTCTACGCAAAAATGCCCACAATGCAATAGTCAGCACCGTTTATTCCAATGCAAATTATTTACTGAATTAAAACCTGCTGACAAACTGAAAACCGTTTCGAAACTCAATTTATGTACAAATTGTTTGTACGACCATAAAGGAAAAGCATGCTTCTCAGAAAAAAGGTGTCAGCAGTGCAAAGGTAACCACAACACGCTTTTGCACGAAGCATATGTAGATGAACCCGAACAAGGTCAATCAAGCAAGAAGAACGTAACGCATGTTTCTCGAGACAATCTCGCAGAGATCATTTTAGCTACAGCACAGATCCAGGTAGAGGCTGAAGATGGATCTATCATCAAGATGCGTGCGCTTATTGATCAAGGGTCACAGACGTCCTTGATTACAGAAAATGCTGCACAACGCTTAGGGTTGGCACGACAGCGTTGTAAAGGTGTTATTTTTGGAATCGGGACAAAAGAAAATAACTGCAAGGGAGTTATCAAGATCACAGCAAAATCAATATACAGCAACTACAAATTTAGCACTGACGTACTAATCATGAAAACCTTAATCAATAACTTGCCAAATAGAACTTTCAAAAAACCGACTTGGTCCAACCTTGAAGGTATTCAATTAGCAGACCCAGACTTCAACATTAGTCGCCCCGTGGACATTTTACTTGGCGCTGAAATTTACTCGAACATCATCCTTGGTGGCCTCATCAGAGAAGACGATTCCAAACCTATCATACAACAAAGTCGCCTTGGATGGATTATTTGCGGAAATATGAAATCATATCAGTGCAATGTTGTCATCAATAACATCGACGAAATAAGTAAGTTTTGGGAGATAGAAGACATTTCAGAAAGCTCCGCCGTGAATATGTCTACGGAAGATCATCTCTGTCTCCAGCAGTATAAGACAGAAACTAAACGTCAGGAAGATGGTCGCTACGTCATCCGACTGCCCCTGAAACCTGAAATCAAAGAAAAACTGGGTGAATCAAAACAGAAAGCTGTAGCACAGTTTCGTCAACTGGAGAAAAAATTCAAAAAGCACGAAAAACTAGCACACGATTATAAACAATTTATCTATGAATATCAGCAGTTAGGTCACATGAGGTCAAGCGGAAGTAACTCCACTCCAAACTATTATTTACCGCATCACTGTGTGCAGCGCGCGGAGTCCACCACTACAAAACTACGTGTCGTATTCAACGCGTCATGCAAAACGTCATCAGGTTATAGTTTAAACGACCTCATGTACAGTGGACCTAATCTACAAGCAGATCTGTTATCATTGATTATAAGATGGAGACAATACAAAATAGCATTCACTGCCGACATCGAGAAAATGTTCAGGCAAATTCTTTGCCATGAAGATGATCAAAAATATCAAAAATTAATATGGAGAGATGACGAAAATCAATTATTAAAGGAATGGGCCCTTACCACCCTGACCTACGGCTACAAGGCCGCCCCTTTCCTAGCCATGATGACCCTCAAACAATTATCACTTGATGAAGGCCAAAGATATCCGGAAGCAGCAAAAATTTTGGATAGGGACTTCTACATGGATGACCTAATCAGTGGAGCACACAACATCCAATCAGCAAAAAATATCATATCCAATCTGATTGACCTCCTAAAGTCGGGAGGCTTCAATCTTAGGAAATGGTCATCTAATGAGAGGGCATTATTGGATCAGCAAGAAAACAACGATCAGACAATATCATCATCAGCATTTGACTTTAAGCATCAAGAATCAACGAAAGCACTCGGTCTTCAGTGGGATCAACAAAATGATGTTTTCACATTCAAACTGAAGATAAACACAGCATCATCAAAACCAGCCACCAAACGATCGCTTTTATCAGAAATATCAACAATCTTCGATCCACTAGGTTGGCTGTGTCCTGTAACTACCAAGCTGAAATTATTATTTCAGTTAGTATGGCAACAAAACATTCAATGGGATGAACAAATTCCACCATCACTCAACGACGAATGGGTCAAAATCAAGCAAGACCTGGCGGAAATCAATACCCTTCAGATCCAAAGATGGCTAGAAGGGCACGAAAATGATAACATAGAGCTGCACGGATTCTGCGATGCTTCAGAGAGTGCGTACGCCTGTGTTATCTACAGCAAGATCAAAAACACGCAAAGGACTGTGATTATTGCGGCAAAATCAAGATTAGTGCCGAAGAAGAAAAGCGTAACTCTCCCGAGACTCGAGCTCTGCGCGGCACTTCTACTATCAAATCTAATGAAAATAGTCCAACAAAATCTATCAGCATACAACATCAAAATTTACGCATGGTCAGACTCAACAGCGGTCCTAGGTTGGATTAACGGCGAACCTAACCGTTGGAAGCCATTTGTATCGAATCGAGTACAAAAGATCAACGATATCATTCCAGCGAAACATTGGCAGTACGTCAAATCGGCGGAGAACCCAGCAGACTGCGCAAGTCGTGGAATCACTGCATCACAACTTAAAGAGCATAAACTTTGGTGGAACGGACCCGCATTAATATTTAACCCACCAAAAGATCAAACCGTGACCTACGACACTAATCAAGAAGTGAAAACATTCTATCAAACAAACGTCTCTATAAAGTGTCGAGGCGGTGACGTCATCCGAGAGCTTATCAACAAACACAGCTGTTTAACTCGCGTGACGCGCATTGTCGCGTGGATATATCGTATATCAAGTTCGAATCGCCACCGACGCAAGCCCGCATACCTAACGTCACTAGAATTCAAATCAGCAAAAATCAAGTTAATTAAATTCGTGCAACAAGAATCATTTACAGAAGAAATAAATGCACTACAACAGAAAAATAAATTAAAATCAACTAGCAAATTTCTTTCGTTGAACCCGTTTCTGGACCAGGATGGATTATTAAGAGTTGGTGGAAGAATAACAAACGCCAACATTAGTGAAAGCATGAAACATCCCTTCATAATTCCAAACAACCATCACTTCACAGACTTATTAATTGACCACGCCCACAAGGTGACGCTACATGGAGGGGCACGGTTAACTCTAACTCATCTAAGGCACGAAGTGTGGATTATAGGAGGAATAAGAGCGGTCAAGAAACGTGTTCACAACTGTATCACGTGCCGGAAGCATGAACCTATCAAGCTAAAACAAATCATGGGAGACTTACCATCAGCAAGATGCAATCCGACGCGCCCTTTTTATCACACTGGCGTTGATCTAACAGGATTCATTAACGTGAAGGCAAACATAGGCCGAGGCATAAAAACCACGAAAGGTTATGTGGTAGTCTTCGTGTGCATGGCCACGAAAGCCATACACCTAGAGCTTGTGTCAGATCTAAGCTCAATAGCTTTTTTATCAGCACTCCGGCGAATGGCAGCCCGGCGAGGTACTCCACGTCATCTCTACAGTGACAACGGAACCAACTTCGTCGGAGCCAACAAACGTCTAGAGCAAGAAATCATCAATCTTAAAATCACGTTAGATGACGAATTTTTCTCAACAGTAGCTGAAATGCAGATCGAATGGCATTTCAATGCTCCTTCCTGGCCCAGTGCTGGGGGACTATGGGAAGGAGCCGTCAAGAGCCTGAAATATCATTTTCGTAGAGTGATTGGAGAGCAAAAATTAACATTCGAAGAGCTGTCAACACTTCTTGCACAGATTGAGGGATGCTTAAACACCAGGCCCTTATGCGCATTGAGAGAAGATCCAGACGACATAAATTGCCTAACACCATCTCACTTTTTGTCTAGCGGCCCGGTTCTTACTATTGTGGAAACCGAAACAGATCAACGCACAAGTTACAACTTATCAGTACCTATTAATGCATCTACTTCATATGACTTCGAGAATTTAAACTACGAGAAGGATCTAAAGAACATCGGTACACAAATAGAGAAGCTGAAATCAGCGGAAGTCAACACAGATTTATCAGAGCTATCACATCACGACGTGCACCAGTTCGTGGTCCTATATCTCGTGGTTGGCGCAGGGCTTCTGGCCTTCGCGCTGTTCGCGTGGCGGCGAGGGCGACTGCGCTGCTCTGCGCAAATCTCGCCCGCGGCCGCCGCGCCCTCGCCGGCGCCCCGCAGCGAGCGCTCGACTAACATGAGTGTTCATTTCACTACGACTCCGGCGCCGCCGACGGCAGCAGCAAGCACGAGCACCAACGGCATCGAAAAAGACATTTATTCCGAAGTGAAGCAAAGTACGCGTTCGACCGCCGTCCCGTGTATTCACTAATCAATATCAATAAATCAGTTATCATTTTATCTCTCTATCAATTATCATCTTTTATCATATCATCTAAAGGTGTAGGGAAACCTTACATCTTTTTGGTCGGTGCATTTTTATACTACCTAAGCATTAAGCAATCAATACACGGGACGGCGGTCGAACGCGTACTGATTGCTTAATGCTTAGGTAGTATAAAAATGCACCGCATGCAAAGGTGCTAAATGTGCAATTTACATAAATTGTACAGTATAGATTATCTAACAGTTTAGTTGCACTTACAAAAAATGAAACATCATCCTTATTTCTAGGAAACAGTTTAAAAATAAAACTTGTTGAAAAACATTTAAAATCTGTGTGCAAGCTATGTATTGAATAATTACTATCCTCTTCTCGCAAAAAAAAAAATACTGCGCATTTTTATAACTTTACTGAACTACGACGTCACTACACATTATATTCTCTGTCAGGTCCATAATAAAACCTTTAGAACTTTGTTATTTTTTGTGATAGTCAAATTCTTTCTTAACTGTTGATAATCTAATTAAAAACTTCAAAAAAAAGGAAATTTCCAATTCGTCGGAATCTTTATTTTACGTATGGAAAATTATGTTTTTTGTTTGAAAGGGTTCTCATGTGGTCCCATACAAATTTGGTGAGGATCTGTCGAGGATCTTCGGAGTTATGAACAGAAATGCACCTCGAGAACCAAAACTGCTCAGCTTATAACATTGAAGTCGATTTTAATTTAGACGCTTGGGGCCTTATGAAAGATGTTTAAAGTGAAACACTGTTTAAACAACGTCCTGTCTTTATTTGTGGATAGCGACAAACAGAGACAGGACGTTGTTCAACGTTCAAAAGAATTACTCACAGTCGGTACCCATTCATTTTATTACCAATCAAATCTTCCCAATGTTATGGGTCCCGACTGTGAGTAATTCTTTGCAGGCTTGTTTTTTTCTTTTTAGTTTTGACGCAGTCGGGTTTTTGTTTTTTTAAAATATTTTTTTATTTAACACTTTTTAGTTATGATAAAGTTGATTTTAAAATACCTATTCAACGATACCCCACTTGATATAGAGTGACGATTTTGATTCTTTTAATTTTGACAATATGGCGTCTGGTTGTAGCCCAGGTGAATTTTGATTACTGTCATATCTTTAGTGACACTCCCAAGGTTGAGACAAATCGATTGACGTAAGAATCATCAAAATCGGTCCACGCGTTTGGCCTCTAGAGTGCCACATAGAAACATCCATAGCGAGAATAATTATTAATCAACTTTAAACCGTTATTTTTCCTAAACTATTACTTAAAATGAAAAATGGTAAAAGAAACATAAAGTTGATTTTGAAATACCTATTCAACGATACCCCACTTGACATGGTGTGACGATTTTGATTTTTTTAATTTTGACATTAAGGCGTCTGGTGGTGGCACTGGTGAATTTTGATTACTGTCATGCCTTATTAACACTCCCAAGGTTCAGACGAATCGATTGACGTAAGAATTATCAAAATCGGTCCACGCGTTTGGCCTCTAGAGTGCCACATAGAAACATCCAAACATACATACATAGACTGATAAACACATTACCCTTCCTTTGCTTTGCGCAGTCGGGTAAAAAGGAAATTTCCAATTCGTCGGAATCTTTATTTTACGTATGGAAAATTATGTTTTTTGTTTGAAAGGGTTCTCATGTGGTCCCATACAAATTTGGTGAGGATCTGTCGAGGATCTTCGGAGTTATGAACAGAAATGCACCTCGAGAACCAAAACTGCTCAGCTTATAACATTGAAGTCGATTTTAATTTAGACGCTTGGGGCCTTATGAAAGATGTTTAAAGTGAAACACTGTTTAAACAACGTCCTGTCTTTATTTGTGGATAGTGACAAACAGAGACAGGACGTTGTTCAACCAGTGTTCAACTTTAAACATCTTTCATAAGTAAGGGGGTTGTTGCAGGAGTCAATACACAAGCGATCTTTAGTATGCAACTGTCCTATCTGCGGTCGTCGGTTGTTAAACAGGAACAACTTGGGTGCACACATGCGTACCCATCTTGACGAGAGACCTTTCAGCTGCACTCATCCCGGTTGTAACACCAGCTTTAAAGATAAGGTAACTATTCTGTAGCGACATCTATCTGTCGCTAGACGAACTACATAGACATGCTACGCACTACGAGCTTCAGCGAAGATGGCGCCACACAACAGAATGTCTAGATCGCGCAAGCGAAGTTTTCAGCGGCGATAGACATATCTAGGACCAACCGACAACAACTGTCGGTCGAAAGACCACGGGCAAGTGGGCCAGATGGGCCGGCCCGTAGCAGAGGAACCACCTACTCTGCCTTAGGGGAACGATTCCACCATGTTCCCCAAATATTCTTAAATAAGGTAACTATTCTGTCCAATTTGCGGTCGTCGGTTGCTAAACAGGAACAACTTGGGTGCACACATGCGCACCCATCTTGAAGAAAGACCGTTCAGCTGCACTCATCCCGGTTGTAACACCAGCTTTAAAGATAAGGTAACTATTACTGAGGTATAAAAATTAATAAAATAAAAAATAATGCTGGACATAACTTTTGAAACTATCATGGTTACGAACATAATAATTATTATCAACGGGATAATTACCATGATTATTGAGTTTTCTTGCTTCCCGATATTTCGACGCAGTTGCATGCGCCATGATCACGGGTAACATGATCATGGTAATTATCCCGTTGATAATAATTATAATGCTGGACATTTCACACAACATTATCTAGCCCCAAAGTATAAGCAGATTGTTAGTAGTAGCGTGTGATGCCGGGCGAATTTTTGTTGAGGTATTAATCCTCCTTTTTTTTCTTTTGACGACTTTGACGAGACTCACATTGTTCGACTGGCTCCACACTGGAGCTTGACTATTTAGATTTTAAGCGGATGGATCACCGAAAAGAAAGCTAGGCCCCATACCGTGTTTGTTGCCCTGATTCTTCACGGTGTTGGTCGCGAAAGAACAGGAGTAGAATCACCTAGCTCTTAAGACGATTCAAAGTGGTCATAACGGTCCTACTGAATAAATGATATTTGTTATTATTTGGATTAAGGCAGTATTTATCTAGGTTCATGTTACAATTTTGTTCCAAAAACTATCTACAGAAAAAATGAGAAGAAAACATGACATTTCTTGCTGTACCTACCTACAAAGGTTTCAATTCAATTTGCTTACATTTCGTTTTAGGTAAATTTATTGGAACAAAAGTGTAGCAGGAACCTAGATACTGCCTTAATCTAAATAATAACATAAACTGATCAAAAATAAGCTTAAATTTTAAATGATTTTGGTAGGTATTACGTTTGTATGGACATTCGTCTGTCGTAGGTCCCTTGTAAATACATAAAAAAACACCAATACAGGCCGTTTGAACATCATCAGCTCTCTTCTAGTTTATGATATGTCGGGTGTTTTTAAACATGTGTACTAAATGTGTTCTTGTTATTACAGAATTCCTTAACAAAACACACAGTAATTCACTACCCGGATATGCACTTCCCTTGTCAGTATTGCGGGAGGAAGTTCGCCAGGAAGTCTCATAGGAAGCAACACGAGAGAGTTATGCACGTTGAGAGAATAAAGAATGTTGAGTGCGACTACTGTGGATCTAAGTAAGTTTTTAAACAAAAAGTAACTTATTCAGTAAGGAAGTAACTTACTTAGTAAGGAAGTAACTTACTAAAGAATGTTGAATGTGACTACTGTGGATGTAAGTAAGTTTTTAAACAGAAAGTAAGTTACTTATTTAGTATGTAAGTAACTTACTAAATAATGTTGAATGCTACTACTGTGGATCTAAGTAAAGTTTTTAAAAAGAAAAGTAAGTAACTTCCCTTGTCAATATTGTGGGAGGAAGTTCGCCAGGAAGTCACATAGGAAGCAGCACGAGAGAGTTATGCACGTTGAGAGAATAAAGAATGTTGAATGCGACTACTGTGGATCTAAGTAAGTTTTTAAACAGAAAGTAACTTATAGGAAGTAACTTACTTAGTAAGGAAGTAACTTACTAAAGAATGTTGAATGCTACTACTGTGGATCTAAATAAGTTATTTAACAGAAAGTAAGTAACTTATGTAGTAAGTAACTTACTAAAGAAAAAATAATTTTGAATGCGAGTACTGTGGATCTAAGTAAGTTTTCAAACAGAAAGTAACTCATTTAGTAAGTGTTTTTTGAATTATTGCAAAAACTTACGATTTCATTTGGTAAGTTACTTTGAAAGAAGTGTTCCGGATGAGAAATAGAGTCGATTAAGATCAACTTGTTTTTTTTTTTTTACATATGTATTTTTTTAGGCTAACTGTAGTAAGTACATCTTTTCAAAAATCTAAAAAAGCAATTATTTTTTCTTCAAAATAAAACAATAGTTTCCTAAGAACAAAATTTTCTTACTACAAGAGAAAAGGTAGCTTCAGTGACCAAAAATTTGCCACACTCTGTATAGAAGATCATTGTTTACATAAAAAACTGACAAGACAAAAACAAAAAAAACTGCTATCCTTCACTGTTTAGAGCTCGTGTTAATGCGCATGCGAATTTTGGAAGTTGAGATAAGTTCATAAGTCCCGCGCCAGCACTCAAGTCCTACGGCAAAAGCGGGAACTACTTGTTTTATTTACTTAATTATACTCTTTTAGTCAAGGTCGTTCAGTTGTTCTGGTGTGTAGAGCTAACGAACGTACAAACTAGCATTATTATTATTGTTCAAGCCTTATTTGGACAATTAGTAATTTCTAACCTAACCTAGCTCTGCGATAGCAGCGCCGCGTCTATCGGACTTCAGTGGCGGCACCTACTAAGCGGTTATTGTTTCAGATTCTACACAAAGAACTATTTAAGAAAGCATATACAGACGAAGCATGTATACAAGCAGCAGTTTAAGTATATATGTGATACATGCGGACTAGTCACATACAATAAACCCGGTATTGTGATGCATATTAAGTATGGACATACTAATGAAAACGTAAGTATCCTATTCTATTAAACGAGCAATATTTGTTTGTTTGATTGATGTTTGTTTGTACTGACGTTCTCGAAATCGGCTTTAACGATTTCCATGAAATTTGCAGTACGGGTGTTTACGGGGACGAAAAATCGATCTAGCTAGGTCTCATATCTGGGAAAAGCCGTTTTTTCGGCATTTTCACGCAAAAAGATTTACCAGTGCAATGTGGTTCTTAATTTCACGGGATTTGTCGAGACCAAAGTGGCTTGGCGGTCATGACCACTGCCTTACAGCCGAAGGCCGCGAGTTCGAATCTCAGCCAGTGAAAGTTTTATTTTTGTGAGTTTTTTTTTTGTTCTCTTTTAATTTTTCTTTATTTGCACTCGAGCAAAGCTCGGTCGGCCAGATATTAACTGTTATGTTTGTTTGTATGAGGTAGGAGCTAATTCTAGTGACGGAGTTTTTAGGACGCCTAAAGTGGCCTAAAATGCAAACAACATCGAGAGCTCTCGAAGCTTGCTTAGCTTCTTGATTGATCGTTGAAGTTAAGCAGCATTGTGCGCGGTCACAATTTGGATGGGTGACCGCAAGTGGTGTTACGAGCTGAACGCTTCCGTGCTTCGGAGGGCACGTTAAATTGCCGATTCCGGCTTTTAAGTCGTCAAGCCATGACTGAGGTCTTTGGGCGGTCTAAAAACTCCGTCACCAGAGTTGGCAACTTGCTCATACGAACTTACTTTTTTTTATTTTAATTTTCAATTTCTGTTCCAGGATGTGCAGTGCAAGATATGTGACAAGAAAATAGTTTACAAAAGGCATGAGTACCTGAAGCAACATTACTGGAAGACACACAATATCAAATACAAGATCACAAGGAAAGGATTCAACAAAGCAAAGTAATTATTAGTAAATTATCTTACTTCTTACTAATCGGTACCCATATTATAAATGTGAAAGTGTGTTTATTTGTCCTGCTTTCACGTCAAAACAGAGCGACGGATTGACGTGATTTTGTGTGGAGATAGTTGGAGGGCTGGATAGTAACATAGGATACTTTTTATCCGGGTAAGCCGCGGGCAGTAGCTAGTTATAAGATAAGATAAACGTTTATTTGACATACACAGATGATACAGAACAGTAAAATATACACGGAGAAAGTTATAAATTACAAATTATCTGACTTCTTATTAAATAATAATATCTAGGCGATCGTGAAAATAAAGAAAATTAAATGTGAAAGTTTAGATGTTTGGATGAACGGATGTGGATGAGGCACAGCGATAGATTACAGTCTGGAATAGCACATAGGCTATAATATACTACTATTGATCTATACTAATCTACTACTAATATTAATCGATCGAGCGAGCGAAGCGAGCGAAGATCTTAGTGGTAAGTTGGGCGATTTTGCTTTGTATGTTTGTATGTTTGTATGTTTGTATGTATGTTTCACGAATTGTTGTTCGCGCATAACTGTCGAACCGTTCATCCAATCTGCATGAAACTCGGTAGGTCAATAGGTTGTAGTAAGGAAATTTACGGTGGAGCATATGAGCTTAATCGATGAAGGGGTTGTGAAGATATTAGGTTCCCAAGGGGGTAATTTTTTTTTAAAGTTACACAAATATATTGAGTGGGGTGTCAAACGAAAGGGCTTATTTTGTACATTCCAAAATGGTTTTTATTTTTAATCTAGGATGTATAGTTTTTGAAATACGACCAAAGAACAAAAACTACGAAACCAGAGCTGCAAGAGCTCCCGTTTCATAGAGTTTCGAAGTCTTCGTAGCTCATTGACTGGTCGGTCTTAAAAAGAGAGTGGCATCGTTGCGGTTTGGTTTGCAATGATTTTAGATGCTACTTGATTTATTTTCGTGATAAAAAAAAAAATTGATAAAGAATGAAAATAATTGGGGTAAAAAAAGTTAAGTAAACAAATATATTGAGTGGGGAAATACGTAGGCCGCTGCCCGGGGTAGCTTTTAAAAAAAGTTAAATTATTTTCAAACTAAATTTATTGTAAAGTTACAGTTTTATAATTAATTAACTTAAGTGAACCTCGTTCGATGGTTGAACAGAGAATACATTTTATTACTAGGTAAAATTCCTTGTTTCGTGCAATTGACGTCAACGGGCCACGTTCCGCTGACGACGCACCTCGTGCGGGCCACTGTATGAATATACCGGTCGAGCTTGGATCAGCTATATCCATACGTGAGCCGTGCGTAACACCTCCCCCCGAAGATCAGCGAGTATTGAAGCTTTGCTTAAATTGAGCTGGGGGTTGATCAGGATCGACTCTCCTTTTTGCTGGAATAGCGTATACTTGTAGTTCAGCTTGGCTCTCTAAAACTTTTAAATTCTCGTTCCGATTGAATCTATACTTTCTGTATAGCCATGCGCTAATCAGTGCACATGCACTTGATATTACGATGAAGTACAAGGGGATTGTAGTATGATATAAACTGTAGTCGATGTCCTCGTCGAGATTCAACGGTGATTGTAGCGAGATTTTCTTATTGGTAGAGTGAAGATGGTCCAAGTTGATAGAGTTCAGTTTGAGTGCTGGAATTAGTGCTGGAGATGAAGTAACGAAGTCGCTCTTAGGTAGATCCATGATCTTCATAGCTTGTCCTTTTAGACGATCGTTGGTATTAGAAATGGTGAATTCCGGTGTTTCTAAGTAACATTTCTTAGGGATGATGGCGAGATAGCTGCCTTGAAGCGTTTTGTAGAGATCTTGACCACAGGAGAGATGAACCTTAGTAGAGACGGGGAAACTGATGCTGTAATGTTTCTCGTCGAGTTCTTCATAGGCTGGTTTTGCTAGTGAGATGGTGGTAGGGCTGCACATCTTGTTCCGTTGTTGCGTAGAGATGAGATGTTGGATGCAGTCATCTGATGATTGAGTTTGCAGATTTTTCTTCTCCTCGCAGATGTACCATTTACTGGTCTTCGGGCATTCAGCCGCAATGTACTTGAAATCTTTCTCATGGATAGCTAGGTATGGGAGAGGAGGAATGAGGATCTCGTGATTTTTGTTGGGAAGGATTGATAATTTATACATATCATACGTAGATGGAAGCACGATTAGAAATTTATATACTATAACTATTTCATTACCTACATAGTATGAACCTAACTTAATTATATCGAAATATTCTCTAATATCTAAATCTACTACTTTTTCACTGCCATATAGTATTTCCAATTTACGAATAATATCGCGAATGGTATACAAATTTAAGACCGAATGATGCGTCGCGGAAGCTCTAATAAATGCAAGGATATTCTGCAATTTAAGTAGTTCTTGAGAGATAGAATCTACGTTGTCTGTTAAAATCCTAAGGGCTTGATCTAAATGCGCGTATTTCACTAGATCGTAGTCCCTAGAAACGTCTGCTACTTGCTTAATCTTGTTTACTAAAATTTCGATCTTATTCTGGTTATCTACAATATCGTCTAAAATCTTTGAATATTGCAAAGTCCAATTTTTAGTTAAACTGACATGATTGTTAAATTCGGTAACTAATTTATTTTCATCATTCTGTAAAGATTTAATAGCCTGATTATAATGCAAAGCGTCTGTGTAGTCGAGATTACCTGTAATGCTTTTAACTACAGATCCGAGACCATCTACGAGTCCTCTTTTTACACGATTTACCTCGAATGTCTCTAGTTGATCTAAAACACTTGCAAGTTTACTTTTTAAATAGTCTAAGTGAGGTTCAAATAATGAGTAAGTTTTATTATTTAGCTGAGGGCTAAAATTATCAATTTGATTATCTATAGAATTGACTTTACTTCGCAAATCCTGGAGATTGACATTTTGTAGAAAAGTATGATAGTGAGAAACAAGTTTAGCTGAGCCTAATTTAAAGGGTAAAATACCAGGGCCGTCATCAAGACTTTCAAGTTTTATCTCCTGCATTAGGACTGGGGTCAGGAGTAGATGAATTATTAGAAGGGTCCTGTAACAATTGAGCACTTTTAGGGAGACGCTTAAGCCTAGATTTGGCAATCGGACCTCGCTTTTTCTTAGTATAAATATGAATAGGGAGGTCTGCCATTACGACGTCATGAGTGTAACGAGGGGCTAATTTCTGTCGGGAGGCGAACGGATTTTTCACGAAAATCTGTTGCTCAGGAAAGTATTCAGCTTCTGGTTCCCGTTCCTTATTTCGGTTGTCAGTCAGGTCTTTACGAGTCTCGGTACACATGTCATGAATCGTGTTATAAGCTTTAGTCATCTTGTCTTTATGATTAGTCATGTACTGTTGAATTAAATGAGCAGAGAGATCTACATCAAAAGGATCGCGTGGGTCATAGTGTCCAGTAATAACTTCTATTGGCTTGCATCGAGTAAAACTATGAATGCTGCTGTTATAAGCCAGAAGGGCATATGGCATTAAATTGATTACAGATTCGGTTTTCTGACCTAATTTAAGAATACGAAGATGTTCAAGTATTGTTGAGTGGAATCTCTCAACTATACCATTCTCATTAGGTGAGTGAGGTGCAACTCTATGATGCTGGATTTTATGCATCTTTACAAATTCTGCAACTAACTGATTTGTGAATTCGGTACCGTTATCAGTTACTAAAGTGAAAGGTACACCATGATGAGTACAGAAATTCAATAAAGCTTGTACTACACTAACAGCAGTGCCATCTCTGAGATGATACGCTTGAGCGTACTTAGAAAATGCGTCTACGATGGTTAAGAATTTTTCACACTGAATAGTCAAGAGATCTAGATGGACTAGTTCAAAGGGCTTGCTAGCTGGTGGTACTACTTTAAACTGTTGTTTGATTGGAGTGCGATCATATTTGGCTTGACCGCATATGGTACACTCATTGATGAATTTAGTAATCTGCTCTCTCATTCTAGGCCAATAGTACTTATTAGATAACGCTAAGTAACATTCGTTAATGCCACGATGATTGGTCTTACCATCATGATATTTACTGATGATTTCTTGTTGTTTCAAATATTCCCTAACGTTCTCTAATTCAAGTTTAGTCAATGTCAGATTCATTGCCGAATTTTTAAATGTTCTCTGTATAATGGGTATAATTTCGTACATAGCAAAATAGGGTTTAATCAGAAGTCCGGTCTTGATTTTAGGGTTAACGTATTCTTTAATTGCGTTAATAACATCTTCCTCTAAATTAGATTCAGATAGTTGGACAGTCGTTCGTGTGTGGGTCTCAAAAGGTTTAGTTACTGTCGGTCGTCCCTTAATGTCACCTACAACGTTGAATATTAACTGTTTTGTAAATCGGTTCAAAGGGTCATCTGTAATTGGGACTTCTAAGATGGGGTTTTCATTGTCAGTATGAACGGTGGCTGTTCTAGAACCAGCTGCAGTTTCTGTAGCCGTAATAGTTCTAGATTCATCTAACGCGGGATCAGTTTCAGATGGATTAACTGCGATCGACAAAAGCTCTTCGTTATTAACTTCGATTCGCGATAGTGCATCAGCGTTAGTGTTAAACTTGCCTTGTAAGTATTCGACTCTGTAGTCGTACTCACTCAGTTTCAAACGCCATCTTGTAAGTCGTGAGCTAGGATCTTTTAAATTGACTACCCATTGCAAAGGTCTATGATCGGTAAGTATTAAGAATTTTCGGCCATACAAATACGGTCTAAAATACTTAGTTGCCCAAACAATTGCCAAAAGTTCTTTCTCAATGGTGCTATAATTTAATTCGCTACTATTGAGAGTGCGCGATGCATAAGCGATTGGTTTATTTGATGATTTGGTACCTTGAGATAGGACGGCACCAATAGCTACATTAGATGCGTCTGTAGTTAGAATAAACTCTCGCGTAAAGTCTGGGTACTGTAAGATCGGGTCGTTGGTCAAAAGGGTTTTGCAATGGTTAAAACAGTTGGTGTAGTTTTGGTCTAATTTAATTTTGGAACCTTTCTTTAAGCATTGAGTCAGTGGTTTGGTGATACGAGCGAAGTCAGGGATGAACTTCCTATAGTATCCGAGCAATCCGAGAAAACGTTTGATTTCTGTAGTAGTTTTTGGAAGGGGATAATTTTCTATGGCTTTAATTTTATTAGGGTTTGGTTTAACACCGTCTTGGCAAATGACATGTCCTAGAAATTCAGTTTCCAGCTTCAAAAATTCAGACTTATCCATTTGAATTTTGAAGTTGGATTCCCTCAATCTACTAAAGACTTTGTCCAAATTGACAATGTGTTCCTGAAGGGAAGTACTGAAAACAATGATGTCATCAAGATAAACCAGGCAGATTTCATTTTGCAGGCCTCTCAGGACATTATCCATCACTCGTTGGAAGGTTGATGGAGAATTTTTCAATCCCATGGGCATTCTGAGAAACTCATAGTGTCCGTTCTCTACGTTAAAACCTGTTTTATGAATATCTGACGGGTCCATCTCGACTTGGTAAAATCCACTGGCCAAATCAAGAGTTGTAAAGTATTGGCATTTACCGAGTTTGTCTAGTACGTCAGTTATGTTCGGGATTGGATATTTATCATCAATCGTTTTCTCATTTACTTTCCTGAAATCCACGACAAGACGCCATTTGACTTTACCGGAAGCATCTGCCTTTTTGGGTACAATCCAAATCGGAGAGCTCCAGGCGGATTCTGAAGGTCTTATAATATTCTGATCAAGCATTTTATTAATCTGATCTCTGACCTCTTGTCTGTGAATGTAAGGATAGCGATAACTCTTAGTATGTACTGGAATTTCATCAGTTGTTCTAATTTTATGTTTGATCTTGTTGGTGAATGTAAGTGGTTCACCCTCAAGATAAAACACGTCCGCGTAATTAGCACACAAGCGCTGTAAATTAGCGAGTTCTTCAGGATTAAGATGATCTGTCCTAAGACGAGATAAAACATCTTTCGCGCGGTCTGATAAAATTTCAGTACTGTCACATTCAAGATTAAATATTTCAGCTTCAACAGGACGATCCATAGAAAAGATTACGTCATTAGATGTTGGGTTAGTAATCTCTACCCAGCCTCTATTATTATGAACCGTCGTTATGCAGTCTGAAATAAGGCAGTTACAAATTGTCTGATTTTCTACAAAGACTTCACCGTCCCGTGTATTAACCGGCAATCTAACTATCTTTGTCGAGTTAGCTGGAATGATTTCTTCATATAAGTTAACATTCCTAGAGTCATACATCTGAATGGGGATCTGAGTATTACGGGTCTTTAGTAATTTATTTTTCAGATCGATGTTAGAATCCCATACGTCAAGTAAATCAAAGCCTAAAAGTCCGTCGAAAAAGTTATGAAACTTGTAGACGTATAGAGTCATGTCATTCGGGTCATTAAATTCTTGGAAACTAGGTAAAGTGATCGAATAGTCGTTCTTACTAGTCGCGTGCACATTGGTCACTTCGAAAGGATCGTAGTTCAAAGGGATGTGACGGAAGTATTTGTCTACGGCATCGGGGCTAATAAAAGACTGATTAGCTCCTGTATCGATCAAAAATTTCAGAGGTGGATTAGCTATTTGAATGTAACCTAGTTGCCTTTGAATATGAAAATTTACTTCTATTTTGGCTTTTCTGATTTCGAATCCTTCTGAAAATTTTCATCGGTGGTTGGAACTTCCTCTACTACGGGTGGCTCTTGGTAAGAGTACTGATCACAAGGGTAGTAGTCAGGGTATTGGTCGTACGAATAATAGTCGTTATAATATTCGTTATCATAGTCGTCATAGTAATAGTCATTGTCATAACCGTCAAACTCGTTGAAATTTACTTCGCGGGTCTTGAAATAGTTAGACGGGGGCGGATTACCGTGCTTACGCCAGTCATGTCCAGTCATAGGTAAACGTCTTTCTACAAAGTTACTTACACCACTCATAGGGCTAGGACGCGGGGCATTGCCAAAGTTAAACGATTGCTGTGGTTGGGGTCTAAACGGCATCCTAAAAGTATTACTTTGTGCGTTATAATTCTGTGGAGGGGCGCGGAACATCTGTTGTGTTCGCGTAGGACCACGTGGTGGTTGCTGAGACATAGGGGTAGGTCTCCAACCTTGATTAGGCTGAGCCTGCATGGGGTTTGGCCTTGAGTGACCAGGCAAGCTAAAGATGGGCTGTCTCATTTGTCCGTAATGTCCGTTAGTCATTTTGGGGTTAAAGTTATTGAGCGGGAGATTGAACTTGGCTGCGTTAGAAATGGGTTGATGCCAATCCTTTCTACTAGATGAAACGCCACTACGCTCTTGCATATAAAGTGTGTTCAGCTCCTCTTGAACAAATTCGAGGGCCTTTTCCATCGATTCAGGTCGCATACAGCGTATCCTGGAACCTAGTGGGTCCTTGAGACCTCGTAGATAGGCCTGAAGGGTCAACTTTTGATAAAGGGCACGCTTAGCTTCTACGGTTGTGCCTAAAGTTTCGTGAAGCGAAACATACGTCATTATGGTGCTGAATAAATTTTGGCACCGTTCGTAAAACTCTTGCGGGGTACTAGACCCTTGGGTCTCTAAAGATAGATCACTGTAAAGAGCGGTCTCGTCACGATGGTCTGCGAAGTTGTTAATTAAAGCGCTCCTAATACCTTGCCAAGTATTGGGTATCCCGTTTGAGTTAATCAACCTAGCTGCGGATCCCGATACTTTATTTAAAATACCGTTTAAAAGAGCTAGATTTTCTAATTCTCTTCCCGGTTCGTTCGTGACGTGAGCTAACACAAGTTGATCACAGAGATTAATAAATCGAGTGAGAATGTGCGGATTCCCGTCAAAATCGGGCACAAGTCTGAGGGACTTGTAGATGATGTCCATGGTGTTAGGTTGAGCCATGTCTGAATCTTCTAAATTTCTATGCTCGTCGATAGCACTGAGTCTACTGCTAAATAATCTATCACTACCTAACCTAGTATTCCGTGATTCTCTAGGATGAAAAATCTTGGAAGCCTAAACTAAACGCACTAAAAAGACACACAGTAAAAATACACAAATGCACAAATATAAGGATTAAAGTAGGAATAAGAAAGGACTTGAAAGATTCAAGGACTTACTGCATTTCAGGAACTCAGCAGGAATCGATTTTTAGATTCACCCGGAACAGTAGCACTAGTAGGTTCTTTTTACTTGTGAGAGATAAATCTCGTGAATTTAAGATAGATCAAGTATCCGTGAGGCTGCGCCAAATACGTAGGCCGCTGCCCGGGGTAGCTTTTAAAAAAAGTTAAATTATTTTCAAACTAAATTTATTGTAAAGTTACAGTTTTATAATTAATTAACTTAAGTGAACCTCGTTCGATGGTTGAACAGAGAATACATTTTATTACTAGGTAAAATTCCTTGTTTCGTGCAATTGACGTCAACGGGCCACGTTCCGCTGACGACGCACCTCGTGCGGGCCACTGTATGAATATACCGGTCGAGCTTGGATCAGCTATATCCATACGTGAGCCGTGCGTAACAGGGGTGTCAAATGAAAGGTCTTTATTTGTACATTCCAAAATAGTTATTATTTTTATTCTAGGACGTATACTTTTAGAAATACGACGAGAATTCATAAATATGAAATAAATGAAAAACTAGACACGCACGAGATTATGTATTGCATGCATGCTAGTATTTTTACCATGAAGAGCTAGCGCAATAGGCATACTCGGCAGTAGTAGCACTTGAAATTATAGGGGTAGTCAGAAGAAAGTCCAAATGTAAGCCATCTACGGTGCGCGAGATCTCAGTTCGGGGCGAACTACTAGTAACTTGAAGTGAATAGAATGTATTATTTGCAGGAAAGAGAAGAATTCGGTGGAAGTTAAAGTGGAGCCGATAGAAGCAGATTCCTACGAAGAGATACAGCTAATGGAAGTACAGAAGCAAGAAAATGAAGGTAAATATAACAAACTAGCAGCGCCCTCGCGGCGTTGCCCCCGTAGTGATAGTATGGTGATTATGATGATGAAAAGTAGCCTATAACCCTCCTCAAGAGTTTAGCTATCAAATGCAGAAATAATTTTTCAAATCGGACTGGTAGTTCCTGAGATTAGCGCGTTCAAACAAACTCTTCAGCTTTATTATATTAAGTATAGAGTATAGATAGATTAAAAATTTAACGAAAAACCCCCGACAACATCCCTTTATAAACTAGAAAAGAGCTGTTCGTCAAACGGATGGACAGATTTTCATGAAACATAGCTAAAAACACTCTCGAAAAATACACCTTTCAGATTTTTCACCTTTATTTATTTCAGACTAACGGACGCCTGCGGCTTCGCCCGCGTGGACTACTATTTTGTTTATCTCACCCGAACCGTGCCTTTTTTCGGGATAAAAAGCCTATGTTCTATTCCCGGTCATTATCTATCTAGATTTTAAATTTCAGCCAAATCGGTTCAGTGGTTGTCGAGTTATAGAGGAACAAACACACATCCAAACATCCAAACTTTCGCATTTATAATATTAGTGTAAGTGTAATTATGTAATGTGTGTTGAATGATATTTAATTTTAATGATTTTATTTTTAAAGTTGAAATTATGAGTAATTTTCATTTCCAAAATACTTTTCGTCAATCGTTTTTGTAATTTTTGCGATTGTTTTCGATGTTTTCCGATAGCCATTATGTAACTAGAAGTACCGTACGTATCGTATGTATTTCAGATATAATCGACGAATCGCTTGACTACTCAAAGAGCGTATTATCAGAAGACATCGCCGCGTCCGTACTGAGAGGAGACGCTCACGGAACTGAGGTGGATTTCGACGAGTTCTTCATAAAACATGTGTTTAAACAGGAAGATACGACAGGTAAGCTCGAGCTCTAAACGGTGAAGGAAAACATCGTGAGGAAACCCTTGGCTTAGTCAGCCCCACACGTATTGAGCATGTCTTTCCTGTGGATATGGCCGGTTAAGCTGAGAGGTTTAGGTGCTACAAGCCTACTCCATCTCAACATTGTCCCAGGCACTACAGTGTCCCGTTAAGTGTAGGCAAAGATTGCGTCCTGACACTGTATAAATCCTCTAGTAAAGATGTAAAGGCCTAAGTGTGCAATAAAGCTATTTGATTTCATTTCAATTAATTAATTCATTTCAGAAGAAAAAAATACAGACGGCATAGACAAAGAACAAGATGAATACGTGAAGCGTCGAATCAAAAAGATTCTCAAGCGAACAGAGAAGATAATGAAAGAGAAGGAAACGCGGAGGAAACGAAAACGAGAAGAGAGAGAGAGAGTAAAGAGGGAGAAGGAAGAGGCGGTGGCTCAAGCGAAGAGAGAGAGAGAGGAGTTGGGGCAGTTGAGGAGAGTACGGGTGTTGTATAATGAGAGGATGGAGAAGGCTGTGGCGAGAGAGAAACAGAAAAAAGGTAAGAGTGGAGTTTTTAAAGGATAAAATTCTCAATATCTACAGGGTGGGGAAAATTTCTGAGCACAAAAGGGTAGCTACCATTGCTTTTTAACCGGCTTCAAAAAAGAGGAGGTTCCCAATTCGTTGAAATTTTTTTTTTGTGCTTTTTTTTGTGTTTCAAAGACGCCTAGACCGATTTGGAAGATTGTTTTTTTGTTTGAAAGGGTATACCTTTCGATTGGTGCCACAAAAATTTGGTGAGCATCTTTGGAGTTATGAACAGAAATGCATCTCGAGAGTGCAGAAAATTGCTGAGCGTTTTTTTATTTTTTTTATTTTTAATTTAGCCACTTACGTAGTTAGAAAGTTTTGTTCTTAGAAAACTATTGGTTTATAGGGTTTAGGTTTAAACCCCTATGTACCCAAAACTTTGTCCCAACCTGTATACTAATTATAATTACTTTAATACTCCTTTATTTTTAGTTGGAAATTTTAATTATTATTTTATTCTTTTTAGAACAAGTGAAAATAAAGTACTTCAAAAAGACGCCTGGAAAATCTAGCGCTGGTGTCGAAAATACTGAAAAAACATCTGAAAATTCGAAAGAAAAGAGTAATTTGGTTGAAGAAAATGTTGAAAAAGAAGATTCGAATAAAACTATTGATAATATGAAAGAAAGTGATTCAAATGAAAGCAATGGTGATGAAAATGATGTACTTAGAAAAGAAAATGATAATGAACTAAGTACGTCAGTTAGTAACAGTAATAAGAGTAATATTGAAGTAAACGAAGACAAAGATAGAGATACTAGTTTTAAAGATTTGCTAAAATGCGAAAATGAATCCATTGATGATAATGATAGAGTATTAGAAAATGATAATCACGAAGAAATTAGTGATAGTTGCTTTAATATAAACAGTTCCAATGATGAAACTAATATCGATAATCATAGTAAAAATGATATTGTTGATATTACTGAAAATGAACCAAACGTTACAATAAGTAATGAAACAGAATGTCTTCAAGAAAATATTGATGGTATTGATAAAGATATTAACCTTAAAGATAAAGATATTAACAAAGATATTAATGGAGATAAAAGTAATGAAAATGAACCAAAAATTAATAATAAAATAATTGAAGAACATATTGATAGTAACAAAGATTCATCACATAATACTAAAGACGACAACACAAGCTCTGATGATGATGATGAACCATTGCTTATACGAAGAAAGAGAAAGTGTACAAAGAAAATTGTTGAAAATCATGACGTTGATAAAAAGACAAAGAAAATGGAGTTTAAGACGTTCCAATGCTATGTTTGTTTTAAGGTAGGTTAACTATATTGAAATTTAAAAAGTTTAGACCACTAATGCTTGAATACTGAAACGCTACTTAAATATTTGAGACGTTCTTACTGTTCAGAATCGTATACAAAAATGACAGTGACTGCCAATGATAAGCAACCACTTAAACTAAGTAGAGTATCAGTATTTGGGTGTAAGGCACTTTTCGACCACAAGGTTTTTTACATAATGGCGAGTCTTTTGATTTTGTGTACGTTTAAAATTATATTGTTTTCAGCTGTATCAAACAAAAGATGAATTAACAACCCACTGTCAAGAACATTTCGATATATGCCACAGTCGAACCCTTAGCAAATGTCCGTTATGCGATCATGTCAGCTACAAGGGCCTCGCAAAACACATGAGGGTAACACACGATACAGAATTAACAACACTACACAACAGCATACGGGACAACGATGGGGACGGCTCAGGGTACAGTTACAACGTCAACGGTACAATAATACAAGTTATACCTAGCGTTAAAGCCCTCAACAAAACCGCTAGCAATAAGATAGACAAAGACAGAAGAGAGTTTAAAGATAAAGTTGTATCTAAATCTAAGTTAGTTAAGAAAGGTAATGAATGGATCGTTGAGAGAGAAACAATGCCTATAGAATTCGATGTTATCCCTGAATTAAATGATAGAGAGCTAAGCAAACTTAAAGTAACCGACACGGATGTCGACAGATTACAACAACTAAGTTACCTAGCTAAGAAAAAAGGTCTTAAGATGATGTTCCCCTGCTTCAATTGCGAGAAAATTTGCCAAAACTTCAGCGGTCTTAAACTACATCAACGAAGACACGAAGTTAATCCGAAACCTTTCAAACCTAGAGTCAAAAGAAACGAAAAAGTCGTTAAAGATATAAAAAAGATTAAATTAGACAAAGGTAATAGAAACGCGCTACCCAAACCTATTGTGAATAAGCATAAATGCGATGAAAAACTTAAAGAATTCTTCGAAAGCAATATAAGAGGCGGGGATATAGAATTTTGGCAGTTCCTAAAGATATACAACAGAATGAATAAGGAAAAGGTTAATGATTTCAAAGATTTGGAGAGTAGAACTGATTTTGGTAATCATTTGGATTATTATAAAGATCAAAGTGATGGTAAAGGTAGTTCTAGCGATGAGAGTAGCAATTTGGTGACAAAAAAGAGTAAGAAAAAATTAAAATTGGATTAGAAAAAAACTGTTTTTGAATAAGATTATCGAGAAAATCTGAAAAACTTTAGTAATTTCTCTATTTCGATTAAGTACTTATTATTTTGAAGATAGATTTGGAAAACAGTTTTGGTTTAATTTATTACCCGACCCGCAGAATTGTTTTTCGAGGGTTATGTTAGGTTTTTTGAGTGTATGTATGTATCTACATAATAACATCTATACCAATAGGTATATAAAGCGCAAGAGTTTGTTTGATTGTTTAAGATGCCCTCCGAAGATGTTAGTGCTACTAAAGTACTAACCACCCATCTAAATTATGATATTAGTTAAGGTAGAGCAAATCTTATTGTATAGTTAAGAGAAAATATGTTATTGTAGTGCAATAAATAGCAAACATCCTAAGTTATAAAACTGAAAGGAAATTGTAAAACTTGTTGTTAAATAGTAGTTGTTATGAGTCGGTATGGTATTGTATGCATAATATTTCCAATAAACTAGTTCCTTGTTAGAAATGTTTTTTTTTTTATTTCCCTATTTAAGATCTTGAAGGTTTATATTCAATGTAGGAATTTGACTGGCTTCACAGTAGTAGCTCTGCCTTCTTTGAACATAGGTGTTAGCGATACTATACTCGAACCATTTTCAATGTGCAATGTTTACTAACATTGCACTGACAGATCAATTTAGCTGATAGCTGGAATAGACCTATCACAGAAAACCGGATTAAATATGATTGGCACTGATTCAATAAGGCCAATCGTAATGAATATCAGTTTTCTGTGATTGGTATATTCCTGCTATCAGCTGATTGATCTGTCAGTGCAATGTTAGTAAACATTGTACATCCAAAATGGCTGAGTATAGTAGAGTAGCAGACGATGATGCGTAGGATACCGGTAGCGAAGTGTGTGAATCACACTACTGTAAGTGAAATACTCCTCGGCGACTAATCTTCGAGACTCGCGTAGGATACTTACTAGTCTTTATATCGTTATGTAAGAAGGAAGGGCATTACGAGTACAGTAGGTATAACTCCTACAAATGAAAGCTCTTACATTTTAGGAAACCGATCTCGCTCTTTGGCCTACGAATTGCGTGTTGTGGATCCTCTATGGGGGGTAGTACCGTGGGAAAAATTATTACCTACCGTACCACTGGGGTATCGTCGGCGTCGGTGGTACGGTGGGACAGTCATGCTATTTTTACCTGTGCTTTTACTGTCCTATAAATTTAAGAGCTCAGCTCTTGCTGTCGGTGCAGCGATGCAATTCACTCCATCTATCTCTTTCCAAAAATGACAGAGACCTTTGTAATTCATTCTTGGTCTTCCCCTTCCTCGTCTTCCTTCTATTATGTTCCTTAGAAGCTGTCATGTCGTATAAGATGTCCAATCATTTTTCCTCTTTACTGTCCTAACTGTTGCTATTGCTAACTTCAGTCAAAAGAAGAATTGCGTATTGTGCATACGCAATTCTTAGGCGCTGACTCCACGAGCGTGAGAATCGCGGCGATATTATCGTCGTGCCTAGGGCATGCAATACCGGGACAAATCTCAATACCGGTATTGAGTTCGGTATTGGAGCCCAATACCGGAATACCGGTATTAATACCGGTATTGGCATTTTTATTTGAAATTCTAGTTTTTCCTAAAAAACAAAAATATTGAATGTAATTTAAGCTAATTTTAGCAAGATTTATTGGTCAAGGACATGATACGAAGAAAAACTGTAGGAATAAAATCAAAATAATTTGTATTTCTATGAACATGTATAAAATATAGTATCTATAGGTACTCACATAACAAAAGAGATCAATCAATAAACTTAGTGTACTTACTTAACTTTACCTAAACGATGCAGGATGCATTAGGAACTTCTTGGATTAGAAAGTCTTTAAGGTAATCACATTATCTAAGTAGGTACTACTTATTACTGGAGAGACTATTATTGGGGCGATTCAGCAGCTAATCCAGCGTCACAATTAGGGCATGCAATACCGGGACAAATCTCAATACCGGTATTGAGTTCGGTATTGGAGCCCAATACCGGAATACCGGTATTAATACCGGTATTGGCATTTTTATTTGAAATACTAGTTTTTCCTAAAAAACAAAAATATTGAATGTAATTTAAGCTAATTTTAGCAAGATTTATTGGTCAAGGACATGATACGAAGAAAAACTGTAGGAATAAAATCAAAATAATTTGTATTTCTATGAACATGTATAAAATATAGTATCTATAGGTACTCACATAACAAAAGAGATCAATCAATAAACTTAGTGTACTTACTTAACTTTACCTAAACGATGCAGGATGCATTAGGAACTTCTTGGATTAGGAAGTCTTTAAGGTAATCACATTATCTAAGTAGGTACTACTTATTACTGGAGAGACTATTATTGGGGCGATTCAGCAGCTAATCCAGCGTCACAATTTCACAAAAGTAATCACACTCACAGACACAACATTTGCGAACCGACTGATGCGATAGTATGCGGCACGGAAGCGGGGGTAGAGTCAGAGTGAGAGAGCGTTAGAGCTGGCCAGCGAACCATTTTTAAGGCGCGTTCACACGCTCGCGTGCAAACAGACAACGAGCACATTATTTTCTGTTGCGTCCATCTCCTCGAGATGAAAGTGACAGAGCTACACTGTGCTTGATCTAATCATATTTCTGTCTCGATGAATTTCTGTTTGCACGTGAGCGTGTAAACCCACCGTAATACCACTTGCCGGCCGCGACGTAGTTTATGATCTGGAATAACACATAGGCTACTTTTTACCCAGGTAGGCGCAGTTGCAGGCACATGGATGCTAGTAATTCTTATGATAATAATTAAAGTAAACATAGACGTACAATACGATTAGCGTATCTAGGCATTCGTTAGTTAGTTAAAGTTAGCTGTTTCGATGCACAGTAGTATACAATTTAGCAAGAAAATGCTCTACTGCGCACGACAAAAGACCGAATTCCGGGATCTGTTAACCATACTAACGTACGGAATTATTTGATATTGATTTCCTCAATACCGGTATTGTCCGGTATTGATTACTTCAATACCGGTATTGAAATACCGGACAAATCTTCCGGGATCCCGGTATTTCGGTATTACGGGATCCCGGTATTCATGCCCTAGTCGTGCCACGTATTTCTATACACTCTCTATGAACGTGTCTCAACACGGCAATAGAATCTATAGAAATACGATAATATCGCCGCGATTCTCACGCTCGTGGAGACAGCGCCTTAGGCCAAAGAGCGAGACAGCGATGATATTTAATTAGGTTCCCTAATTTAATAGTGGAATAACCACCTCAGTTGCTACCTACCTACTAAACGATTGTGACGTTGTGAAAGCCGTGTGAGAGTTCCTAGTCGCTTTGAAAGCCAGTTAGCTGTCCTTGGGTCCAATGTAAAAAATAGAGATAAATCATTTCAGAATAGCTTTATTATGTTTCTATATTATGGGTACCTACAGTTGTCACAGTGGATCTAGGCATTCGTGAAGTTAGGCTTTTCGCTGCGCAGTAGAAAATTTTGAATGAAAAAGTTGCACTGCGCATCGAAACGGCTAACTTCACGAATGCCAAGATCCCTAGGAAGAATTACAACGTACAATACGAAATCAGACTTTTTATAATACAACCGAATTTACTTACATACTTACGTTTACAAGAACTTACAATCTAAAGTTTATTACCTTATTGTAAGACTAGATAAATTATACAGTTTAAAAAATAAAACGGGCAAGTTCGAATGGTGGTACCGTGGGTAAAAATAATTACTCACCGTACCACTGGAGGTATCGTCGGCGTCGGTGGTACGGTGGGTCAGTAGTGGGGCCAATTCACGCTCTGAGGGTCCCGTCTAGCATTTAAGATTATAGAGATGCGAGGGGGTAGTCAAAGGCGAATCCACATATTAGGCTTATGCTCTCATTTTGCTAGTGAATATACTACGTGACAGGTCGCAAGCCCTTCAGCGCTCGAACTAGATTTTTTGTTTTTCTTCATCGATATTTTCATTATCTTCATAATCTGTGCTTTCGTCATCTATGGTTGTTTTGTTAGCTTCACTGGTTATACATACTATGTCTACTATATCTTGCTCTAATTCTAAATGACTTATATTCTCTGTTTTATTTATATCTGAATCTATTTCTATAGTTTTATCTATTGCATTATTTTTGTCTAAATTTCTATGTACAGTTTCAACTTCGTATTCATCGAGAAATTCTATATTAGTATCTGATATTGTATCTGAATTCTCGACTGCGCTTTCTGATGTGCTTTTGATAGATTTCGGTGATTCTGTCTGCTTCGGTAAGACTATAGGAGTAATAGTAACCCCTTCATCACATTTACTTACAAGTGTTATACTTAGATCATTAATACTCTCATCTACGTTAACTGTATTTGTTGTATCATGTTCTTTTAATCTAGGATTCTTAACAAGTGACACGTCTACGTCGTTTAAGCATAATATTGTATCAGTCGCATCATCTGGGTCGTCTACTCTGAAAATGCCACGGTCATTCGTTTTGTTATCAAACTTTAGATACTTATTAACGTGCCAATCTGTTTTGGGCTCAAAAGACGCAGTAAGTTCTATAGACTCTGTGGTTCCTTTGGGTAAAATAACCGCTCTTTTACTTATTTCTACATTTTGCGCTGGTATTTGTTTGGTTGCGTCTTGCACGTCTGATGTCTCAATAAGCTTGATATCTAAATCATTGCCTATTCGTATCGTGTCTTCTTTTATAATATTTCTCTCTTCTCTTTCACTTTTCTCTTCATTTTTATTTGCAATCTCCTCTCTATCTTCGATAATCTCTTTCGCACTATCTAATTCTATAATTTCGCTGTTACAAGACGTATCGTCTGTTACAGGGGATATTGTAACATGTTCAACCACATTTATATTGACTACATCAATCCCTGTATCTACATCAAAGTCGTTAGAGTCATCATCTATTAAAATAGTTTCATTATTAATTTCTAGAGGATCTTGCTCTTTCGGGTTATTTCTTTTAGTGCTTATCGGTATTTCGTATTCATCTTCTATATCTGTTGCGTTGCGTTGAAAATCGGAAGGTTTGAAATTATGTCGCTTGAAATTTTCCAGCTTTGACCAAACTTTTACTTCATTTGTGATATTTGTCGGTACTTTTATAAGTTTAACATCGAGAATGTCATCGTTTTGTGAGTCTAATCTTCTTAGAACACTTTTATCAGGTTCAGCTGGTTTTTCATCTGCGTCATTTTTTGATCCTTTGTTTTTTGTATCTTCTTTGTTACTATCATTCTTATTTCCATACTGTGTGCCTTTAATTTGTTTTTTAGGTGACTCTATTTTCTTTTTTACCAATATTTTCCTACTTCGTTTTTGCCGTTTTGCTTTTTGTGTTGCAACTGTTTCAGTTTTTGGTTCTTCATTACCACTGAGATCATCTATCTCCTCAACATTATCAATTGGTTTAACATCATTACAGTTCTTAGTTATATCCTCTTTGTCACTTATATTTGGTGAATCTTTATCGTCTTTCTGATATTCTATAGGTATGTCAATATTTTCTAAGTTTCGCAGTAGCTCATCTTCATTGACGCTTATTTCTGAACCGGAAGAGCTAATATGTCGTCGTTTTCTATTCGTTTCATTAACTTCCGGTTTATTGACACTTTCAGTCTTAACTTCAAGAATTACAGAAGGATCATTTTTACTAACTTTACTTACACTATCATTGTCATCATCATTATCCCTATTACTAATTTTATTATTATCAATGGTTTTAAGCGATTCACCACCCACATCGGCTCCCACCAGACTTTTAATATGTCCTAAAATGTTTTCTAGTTTAGCTATTTTCCTGGCTTTGCTTGCAGATACACTTATAGAGCCTCTTTTAACTCCCGCGCTTTCTTGTCTTGTATTTTCTTCAGAATGTTCAATTACAGGTGTTGCAAATTCCGTAGCTTGCGTGAGATAGACCGTACCTGAAATATAAAACAGTTTGTATGAAAGAATGTTAAAGTAAATTCGTATGAGCTATGGCCAGCTCTGCTGACAGAGTTTTTAGGCCGCCTAAAGGCCTCCTTCATGCGACTTAAAAGCCGGGACCGACAATTTAACGTGCCCTCCGAAGCACGGAAGCGCTCAGCTCTACCACTTGCGGTCACCCATCCCAAGAGTGACCGCGCACAACGCCGCTTAACTTCAACGATCAATCAAAAACGTCCAAGCAAGCAACGCCACGAGCGCTTCCTTGGAAAGTCATAGGCTACTTTTTATTACACCTTCGATATGGTACGTCTTTCCACTTGCCGGCCTTGACTCCCACCGGTGCCGTGCTGTGGCGTCAAGTGAAAAAACCCCCATTAAGCGCGTATGATCACAAGCGTAGCATAGCAGGTCATTCCAGGCCTTAAAGGCTAGCTTACCCTGAGCCACATCAGCTGGATCTTCCCACCATACAGGACTCGGGCAAGTGAGTATCTCCATCATATCTTCACCGCTCAAACTATCTTCATCCATCCGGATCAGATCATCAACTGTCAGTTGAGTCAAACTCTTGTGCGGTGGAGACAATAGTTTGTACATGGAGCTCTCATTTATTGATGTATGTACATTTAAACATTCTGTGTGTATGTTTGATGAATTGGGTGTAGTTTGAACATGTAAGGCAGAGCGTAAACTTGTATTGCTTGATGCATTTTGGTTTTTTGTATCAATGTTTGATATTGGATTGATTTTATCTTTTGTTTTGACTTGTTCGCAGTCGGTCAATACTACACTGACATTGATGCCTGAAAAAAATGATTTGTTCATTAGTCAAGCTCTATTTATAGTCGTATTGCTCATTATACGGACTAAAAGTGAAGGAAAAAATGACATTTTTCCTTCAATTTTGACATAAAACGTATCAAAACTAATCAAAATTGAAGGAAAAATGACATTTTTTTCCTTCACTTTTAGTCCGTATAATTATAATTATAATTGATAACATTTGGTTTTCATTACGCCATAGCATTACGCCAAACGCTCTATGAAAGAATAGTAAAAGCAATGGCCAACTCTGGTGATAAAGTTTTTAGGGCACCTATAATAGGCCTCCATCATGCCATAATGTAGGGTAGAAGGATAAAAGCTGTTTCTGTTAAATGATAAAAACACACCTTTATGAGGAGTGCATCTTTTTCTTTTATTAGTTGCCACAACAACCTTCATTTCCTGTTTGGGTCTCAGTACAGTTTTCTTCAACCTTACTTTCCTCTTTAACTTATTTGGATAATACTCTCCATCATCGATGTTATCGAAGCGGTTTGCTGGTTTTGGGGGTAAGACCTTTTTGGCAATGCTCCTTGGTTTGTTTTTTTTTCTAGAGCCCTTCTTTAAGCTTGGCTCGAGAAGCTGTTTTAAGGTTGTCATGGTGGTTTCCAAGTCGCGCTTTTTTCTCATTCTAGTGACTATTGCATTGGTGTTGGTGCCTATTGATCCTGTGGCAGACATTTTACTCTGAAAATAGTTAATTAATCTATAAGATGAAGAAAAACTTAACCTTACTGAATGATTAATGAACCTAATGAAAATTTAGTTTTGTAGGTTCAAATCTTGGTGATAATTTTCCAAAACAAATTAGGTTTTTCGTTCAAATTTTTTATAAGTATGGAAAATATTTTTAATTTTGATTAGCTGAAATTGACTGATAATCACAATCTTGAGGTAGTTAGTCATATGCAAGTTTGAAGCATTTTCTGCATATGAACGGTAGGTACATTCAGGGACGTATATAAGGACGTATATTAGCCCATTAAGTTCGGAGGAAACCTAGTCAATTTTTGTATTTTGGAACCCTTGGACCCCCCCCTTAACAAAGATCTTTGTATATTGAAACCTTTGGACCCCCCCTTAACAAAGCTATAGCTACACCCCTGGGTACTTTAGAAATTATAAGTGCAGAGTACAAACCAAAGAACAATCTTGCTATTGGTAAAAACTATGAATGAAAAATAAGAAAATACTAGAGGAACATTATTTTTTGAAAAAGGAAGATCTAAACCAGTTAGTTCTAGTAGGTAGGTAGTAACTTTTTGCTTACCTACTGTTTATTATCGTCACATACCTACGGCCTTATTTACGAAAAAAACCTCCTCCTTTTTGGAAGTTGGTTAAAAATAGTTTGGATCGAAAATACAGTATGCAGATGCAGGTGAGGTAGGTATTGATTGTACGATATCTCTTGGCGTGAAGCGGAGTCATTAAATTAGGACTAGATTATCTTTTGATTAGCTTTGTTTGCCAACAACACAAGTTTTAATGTACCTAGTACATACTGTACCTAGTCGAATTCCTGTCGGCAGTAGCAGAATTTGTTGTGGTTGTGACCCAGCCCAGAGATACTGGTATGGTAAGTAGGTATTTCAGAGACCCTAAAAAGTTTTCATGTCAAGTCAATTATGATCGCCAGTAACTTGGTTGATATTGATGAATTCACGACGTAGGTACACAAGACACACTTAAATTTCGAATTTTCGATTTTTTTGGAGAACTATTTCGAATTACTGCCATGCCACAGAATAAATAAAATAAAATCGAGAACTGAGAAAAATAAATGAATGAAATGTAAGTGAGTGGAAACACTTTTGCAGTTTTTTGAAAGGACTTTGTAACCGAGAATTTACCATCACTCTATAGTCTTTGGTTAATTTCGGCTAAATAGCGAACGCTCTCTTTTTCTCTTTCTTTGGTTCGCTGTTTTGTTCTTGTTTTTGTGCTTGTTTTATTTCTTTCTTTTAGTTTTGTTGATTTATTTTCAACTTTCAGCATATTTTATACAATTCATCAATACTTTTACCGTTCAAATTCCGTCCATCATGAGGAATAACTTGAAAAAAACACACCACTGTGATATTTGCAAGAAAACTTTCATGTCAACATACAAATTGAAATCTCACCTGTTCTACCACAAGGCCGTAGCGGCGCGGTTTAAATGCTCATTTTGCTTCAAGGAGTACTACAGAAAAGATGAGTTCAACCGGCATATATCAGCCCATAAGAATCAACAGAAGCAGCATGTTTGCGACCACTGTGGTCGTGGATTTGTTGACAAACGAAACCTAGTGAATCATCTGTACATCCACGACGACCTGCACGTGCCTTCCAAAAGATATAACTGCATCGCGTGTGACGTCAGCTACTGCGAAGAAAGACTGCTAAAGTACCACATAAGAAAAAATCACATGAATTTAGATGCGAACACTCCTATCCACACGACGAAAAAACTAAACGAGTCATGGATTGAGCCTTCCATGGACGCTGCGAACTGCGTTCAAATAACGAAGATCAAAAACAACATGATGAGAATAAAAAAGTGTAAAATAAAGTCCAAGAAAGAAAATGTTCAATCTGACAAAAAATATTTCGGGGGAATCCCAAAATGTGACCCTAAAATTGTTAAGGACGATGCTGACAAAATTGCTTTCGGACATTATCTGTCCTCATCATTTGCAATGAAAAACAATCTGTACTCGAAAGCAATCTGTGACTATTGCAACAAGGAAATGCTGAAGAAGAGCTTAATCGTGCATATTAGAGAGAGACATTCTGCTAAACGAAGATTTCACTGCGATGAATGTATGCGCAGTTTCAATAGACACTATCACTTATCTAACCACATCTGTGGAAGAGTCCGGAAGACAAGGAAGAATCAGATACGCAAGTAATTTTGGCCTACTTGGACAATACAGGCAGATCCCATATTTTGTCCGATGTCCCCACCTTCTAAGAAGCTTTAGTGCATCAGGAGGCAACACTATATAGTGAAAATTGACACTTTTAAAGTTATCCAATGTCAAATGGTCTAAATGAAAATTGTCACTTCTAAATCATGCAATCATAGAGCAGTCTCAATTTGGGATTGTATAAGTTAAGTGTTGTAAAATCAAACCTTGATGTTAACGTAGTTGATAAAACTGTTTTTATATCCATGGTCTTAAGACTTATAAAAAAATCTTCCATTACGTTATATTGTTGTGTCTCGTAGTAATTTATCATAATGAAGATAAGACTGAGCTATTTGTGGTGCCTTTTCTATAGTAGAATAGAAAGTATAAAAAGTAAGATCACATCTGCATAACTTTATTAGGCATGTTAACAGTTTTTTAATACTTAGTTAAGTTAGGTAACAGTAATGTTATTTGTAGTTGTAAGTGATAGTTTTAATTAGGACTATTTTGGACCTGTTAAAATTTTTAAATTTTATACAATGACTTTTGGGTTGACCCAGTTACTATTATATGACATACTTAAGTAGATAACTAACAGTTAAGAGCCAATATGCACTGTCAACTAGTTGCCACAGACAATCGACTAACTATAATTTTGTAAAACGTTACAATGTACAGATTTCCACTGCAGTAGGTATGAATATTTGATTGTTTACATTTAAGTTTTTTGGGGCTTATAGAAGTCCCGTCATTTTATCTGGGTTAATATTGGTCACCCAAGCTATTCAGCTAATAATTTTGGTTGTCAGTGACTACCTTACCTAGTCAACAGTGCATAATGAGCCTTAGTTCACTTTTTAGTGATGAACTCTTGGAAAATTTTTAAGCGGCTGCAATTCTTAAAGACTAGGAAGGAACATATTCAGCACAACTATTCTGGTTTTGATTGTTTTATTAATTATCATCATCTAATTCGTCTTGCATGTGAGAAAGTTTGATGGTTTTGCAAGTTGGGGCTTCGGTGGCCAACGCATCTTCCTCGTTATATTTCTTTCTCCAACGATAAACTATGTTAGAATTAGTTTTAAGATTAAGTTGGTCACCATTTTTTACAAATGGTAACGGTGCATGTTTGTTAACATAAATGTCTTCCCGCTTTTTTTTACTTAATAAATTTATTCTGAAAGATTTATCTTTTGTTATTTTTTTGGAGTATGGATCCATTCGGCCGCAATCCTTGACGCATGCAAAGTTTCTTTTACCAGGTTTCATGATTCTTGAGTAAATGACGTCATTTGTGGTATTTACTATCCTGAAGGATATGTAGTCATCTGCAATCTAAAATATAGATTAAACCAGAAAGGCATAGGATTGGAGAAACTTAAATACCTAACAATAGATAGGTAGGTACCTTACCTATTTGATTAGAAATGTTTTATTGTTCTCGCAATAGGTAGGTAGGTACTTTATTTTGAGGATCAATGTGCATCATCCAGTACTGAGTACGATACGTCGTTTTCCCGCTATTTTATCAATCAACAGCTTTAAAAATAATGAAAAAACAATAATTTACCTTGTACAAAGTTGAAACTGTACAAAATTCGCGCCCTCCGCAAATGACACGGGGGAAACGTTCGGAAACCTTGGCATTAAACTTTTTCTCAATGCGCCATACTGTTATTGTAGGATTATCACAGGCTCCTGTCAGATCACTAATATTTATCTCTGAACTGCAGATATCTTTAACGTCATGGTAATTATTTAAATGCACTGCACAAATCTTATCTTGGTCAGAAATTGAGAATAATTCATACGGGCACGGCAGCGTTTGTTTCTTTTCGATCACCTGTGAAATAGTTTCCGAACGTTATTTATCTAATGATGTGCCTAGATTATTTAATCGATTAATGCTTACAATCATTCGATTCAAAAAAATTCAAACGTTTTACCTACTTACCCAATAACAGTTATTGTATTTTGTACTATTCAAAGAAACTGTGCATACATATGAAATCAGCTTATCTATATTTGCAGGATAATGCACCAATCTCCAAGTTCTCCAGAAAGTATCCCTTTTATAAATGTATGTCAATCCTCGCATACTGATAAGGTTACGGAACTCCGTTTCAATTTCGTTTACTTTCTTATATTCAGAATGATTCTTGAGTATTTCAAAGTGTGCAATTTCATCAACATACACAGTATTGTTTGGTAAATATTTGGCCAGCAATCGGATTCTCTTAGCAGTTTCGTCATTTCGCTTCCTGTTTTTAATGAAACTTTGTCGAATATCTTTGTTAGATTCCAAATCTTGGTTGCCATAATCGGGAAAGTCATCTTTAAACATAACTCCACTAAAAACTAGCACAAAGCAGTTTAAAATCTGAAAAACAGACGACGAATACATTGCCTGAACGACGGATTTTTAAACAATGGAAGGAAATGGGCTATGTTTGTAAACTTTCCATACATAACATGAAACGAGCCCTCGCTTTTTATTTAGGTATGAAAGAAGTAATGTCATAATTTACTTATATTTATAAAATATTAGCGGACGCCCGCGGCTTCACCCGCGTGGACTACTATTTTTTTATCCCACGGGAACCGTGCAATTTTTCGGGATGAAAAGTAGCCTATGTCATATTCCCGGTTATTATCTATCTACATTCCAAATTTCATCAAAATCGGTTTAGTAGTTATGGAGATACGTGGCAACAAACATTCACACACACACAAGGACTTTCGCCTTTATAATATTAGTAGGATAATCATAATTCATATAGGTACTTACCTATATAATAATATATAGGTAGTGTCAGGATCGTAGCAAGTGGAAATCCGTGATCTCTGCCTACCCCTGTGGAAATGAGGCATGATTGTATGTATGGATGTAAACATTCATATGGATAACTACATTTAGTTTACATACATAACAGGTAAAACACATAACCCTCCTTTTGGGCTTCGCCACAGTCGGGTAATAACACGATGATTATACCATAAAAAAAAACGGTTATGTTTTTTTTTGTAACAATGAACAGCCCAGCCCTACTACTGAACGAAATTCAAAATCGTTCTTTAAACTTCAACTACACATTTCAATAAAAAAAAAAAAAAAAAACCAATCAATCAAAAAACTCTATTCATTCATTCACTGTGAAATTATGAAAGACAGTGGCTGTCCTCACAATTTTTTATGGAAAAAATACAATTATTTCTGTATTTTATCGCGAAGAGAGACGATAGACGTGTGTGACATGAACCAGCGAGTTCACAAATGTGTGCTAGTGTTGTATTAGTGGAATTATTTGTAGTTTTGTACATTGTTTTTGTTTGTGACAGCTGATTTTGGGTAAGTGTCTATTGAAATTATCTTCGAACATAACGCACGTTATCCAGCATAAACTGGTATTTATACAGGGAAATGTTGATAGCTTGTCCTTCTTTAGCCCCCTCCACCAGAAAGAGATAGGAAGCAAAAGAAACTTTGTATTTTATAACAAAAGACCAAACGCGTCCGAACTCCGATGAATCCATTTCTCACCTTTGTTTCTTTGGTCTTGTAATATAGGAGCTTATAGCTTAGTTTTTCGAGTAGTTTTTAGAAAAGTCTTATAATGCGACATGCAGCGCGGTTCCAGAACGGATGGTTGACCATGCGCTATGCGTATCTGTTTGAAGGAACATTAGTATAGTAGGTAAATCGGTTCCGCCCATAGCATTCGTCAAACCATGACGAAGACCTTTGCATATCCATAAACCATATCCAACACAACATATAATAATAACTAACTAAAGCAAACATAAGCCTTTACATCTTTACTAATTGATGATTTATACAGTGTCAGGAGGCAACACTTAACGGGGCACTGTAGTGCCTGGGACAATGTTGAGATGGAGTAGGTTTGCTCAGCACCTAAACCATCCTCTCAGCTGAACCGGCCATATCCACAGGAAAGGCATGGTCAATATGTGTGGGGCTGGCTAAGCTGTGGGTTTCCTCACTATGTTATCCTTCACATTTAGAGCTTGTGTTAAAGCGCATATAATTTTTCAAAATGAAAAATCTATTGATGGTACTATGGTACTAGCAAGGCAAGGTACTAATCCCCTCGACAACATGGCTAATAACTAACACAGTCATAATTATTGCTGTCTTGAACCCACTGTAAGATTGTGTCATGGCCGTTTATTATCATATCATGACACTACCATCAGTCAGGGAACAGATATCTTAAACATTCTCGACCTTAACTTGAACACTGATTAAATAAGGCTCAAGATTCGCTCTGTCACTATTTGTCACTAAACAAAAAGGATGGCAATAGTTTAAACAGTGTTTCAATTGTGACCGGTCACTATTGGTCACTAACTAAACAAAAACCCCCTTACTTATGAAAGATGTTTAAAGTTGAACACTGGTTGAACAACGTCCTGTCTCTGTTTGTCACTATCCACAAATAAAGACAGGACGTTGTTTAAACAGTGTTTCACTTTAAAGTTTAAACATCTTTCATAAGTAAGGCCCAAAGGATGGCAATAGTTTAAACGGTGTTTCAATTGTGACCATGACCGGTCACCATTGGTCACTATCTAATTCTAAACAAGAAGGATGGCAATGGTTTAAAGTTTTAAACGGTGTTTCAATTGTGGCAGAATTTTATAAGTAGAGCTGTCTTTCTCCCAGTGTAGGTAGTTGTGTACCTGCTATCATGCTCTTGTCTCTTCTGTATAAATAAATAAATAAAACGTTTAAAAAACATTTATTAATTTTTAAAACATTTTATTTAATTATTTATAAAAAAATCTGTATAAATAAGTAAAAAAGTCCTCTCTGCATTCCTAAACCAATGATCAGATTATGATGAAACTTTGGCAGGGTCTTCTGAGGATGCCAGCGAGGGCATTACTTTGATTTAGAAACTGTTCCAGTTTTTTGTTCAACTCATTAAACTCTAGTATGATGTAGGTGCCTACTTTTTAATCGTTTGATGTTATCTCTCACTCAGAAGATTCAGTTCAAGGATCAGTACTAGGCCCATTATTGTACTTAATATACGGCAGACTTGCCAGAAGTACAAATACAGTCCAATTTAGTGTGCATCAGTAACAATAGACAAATTGGTAGTTTAAGTGTATCCTTCATCCTTATGGTAGGTTTTTCTTAAACCACAAAGACTGGTAAACAAATGGGATCATGTATTTTAAGCCATCGCAGCAAATGGCAATAGGTAATCTTCTAATTGACTACAGCATCCTGTCAAACACAATGATATAAGTGAGCTCTTGGGGTCTAATCAAAATGCCACTGTCGTCGAGAAGTCCTGAACAGTCTCAGGGTCATGAAACATAGCTAAGAACCATCTCGATCATGTCAATGTCATGTTTGAAAACAAACAAAAAAAAAATCATCAAAATCGGTCTATCCGTTCAGGAGCTCTGATGCCATAGACAGAGACACAGATCACACTAAAAACTTACACTCCTACAGGGCTATTTTGATTCACACGTAAAATCGCTAACTTGGATTACTTCCTACAAAGCGATTTTATACGAATAATATTAAAGTTATATTATAAGTAGGTGGTTATAGAATGCAGAATTACTTTTCATATTTTTTCAACCATCTTCTACCATTCTAAAGTATTCATCGTAAAGAATCTGTTTTTGTAGGAATTAATCCGAGTTAGCGACTTTACGTGTGAAACAAAATAGCCCTCCTGTTTTTAATCGGGGGTTAAGGGTTATCTCCGATATTACACGCTACATTTGGCTTACTAGGTGGTACCTAGCCGTAACTTAAAATGTATGACACAACTAAGCAAGATAAAGACATTGGAAAATATTTGCATATTGAAATTCTGTGAAAATTTCCACCAAGCTCGCTCGAGCCGTTGTTATGAAGGCTATAAAAACAACGACATCATTCTGTCCTCATTTCCTTATACCTACACAATAATGACTGAAACGCTGAGCGGTTTTACTTATCCTACGCAAATTGTACATCATTTGTTTAATTTTTCAGCTATTCTGTCTGTAAAAGCCCTTTTTCTTCGCGATTTAAGAAGGCGTAAGGCAAAATAAACCTCAGTCAAACCATTTTAGGTTTTTAAGGTATTTTATTACCAAGTTTGTATTGTATTTTGTTAAATAAAAAAATTGGTAAATCGAAATCAAAAGCGTGACAGAGCAGTACGAAGGTGAGTCGGACGTGAATTGCCTTTGCACTTATGAAAGATGTTTAAAGTTGAACACTGGTTAAACAACGTCCTGTCTCTATTCGTCACCATCCACAAATAAAGACAGGACGTTGTTTAACCAGTGTTTAACTTTAAACATCTTTCATAAGAAAGACCCTTGTTTCAAAAATAAGATAACTGAGAATTGTAAGTCCAATTTTTCTTGTATGCTCTGAAGTTTTGAAGTATTTGTAACCAAGCGCTTCCACAAACATTCTCATCAAATACCATCTATTACCAGTACGTACTATTATTCTGTGCTATTACGAGGTCTATTTTACAACATCAAAGTTACACACCACTCAGATTAAGTACATGATAAATGTGATAATTTGTGATAACAAATTTCTAGGTAATAGTTGTTGTACTAACTTTTATCTGTCTGTATCGACGTCTACTATCGGCCAACCTAATGACAATCTTGGTTCTAATTAGTAAACAATTTATCTCTAAATATATTTATTTATCACACTAATATCCGAAAGTTTGCTAATTTTCTTGTTATATTTACACACACAGAAACACTACAAACTTATAACGCGTTCAAACAAACTCTTCCGCTTCATTATGTTACTAGAAGCGCCCTCGCGGCATTGCTCCCGTAGTGATGGTAGGTATATTGGTAATGATGATGACGATGAAAAGTAGCCTATAACCTTCCTCAAGAGTTTAGCTATCAAATGCAGAAAGATTTTCCAATCCGACTGGTAGGTAGTTCCTGAGATTAGCGCGTTCAAACAAACAAACTCTTCCGCTTCATTATACTACCTATTAGTATAGATTTATGAAAAAATCAATTGGCACGACCGGGATCTGAACCCATGACCTTCGGTAATATCAAGGGTCTTATCTTGGCCGGTACGACGAAAATTTAAATATCGGGTTTTCTGACGATGATTGATATGCATTATTATAAACTTGTTTTCGTGTTCGGAGTCAAAGAACTTGTTGAGACGTCGATCTAGGACAACGTCCTAATGAAATCACAAAGAAATGATATTTCGTTCCCCTGTGCATTCACCTTTTAAAAATAAGATTTATTCATATTAAGTACCTGCGCGACCCGCCCCTGCTTCGCACGGGTGCAATGTAAAAAGTAAAGGATAAAAAACGGTTATTGTGGGTTATCCCTAAGAGATAGACATATACCATTGCGGACTTTTTTGTAGACCTTTTTAAGGTGTAAAATACGCCAGCCAGCGTTTGCAATGTAAGCGCAAAAAAATGATTTTTTTTACGATATCACATTAGAAACCTCTAAAATTATCAGTGTTTCTCTACTATATTATGCATGTATTATACATTATAAACCTTCCTCTTGAATCACTCTATCTATTAAAAAAAAACCGCATCAAAATCCGTTGCGTAGTTTTAAAAATCTAAGCATACACAGGGACAGACAGACAGCGGGCGACTTTGTTTTATACTATGTAGAAAAAGTACTATGAAGCACAGAATACGTATTTATTTGCGCGAATCGTATCGCGACTCCTCTGAAAAAACTGTCGCAACATAGAAATCGCAGTTTTGGAAAAACGCATAGATACATAGGTACCTACTCAAATGTCACTTTTTTTTGTGTTACGACAGTATTTAAGAGGAGGTGCGAAATATTGATCAAGACAAGATACAACTTGACACAGTCCGCAGTCTTGCAAAATGCAAACAAGCAATTTATTCAAAAATAAAAAAACCCGGCTGAACTGAAAAGTTGGAAACAGCATTATCTTATCAATCACAAAATTAAATTACAATTTTATTAATAGGTAGGTATCTAGGGTTCGATGCCGTGCGCATTTTCCTAAACGTTGTTGTGACAGTTGACACACAGATGGCTCTGTGTGTAAAATTAAAAACGTGTAAGATATTTCTTAAATATGAGATATCTCCTAAATGGCTGAACCAATTTCGATGCAGTTTGTTCTAAACGTTGCGTGTGACTAAATTTAAAGTTTTAGTATGCATTTTGTTTAGCAATTCTATTTAGGGCGAAAAATAGATTTTCAAAAATTTTGAGACCCGATTTAGTCTTCGAAGACGTCATGTTAGATTAAAAAAAAATATATTTGATATCAGTCCACCAACTTCTTGATTTTGACATGGATTTTGATATGATGGCGTGATTTTCATTTTGAAAATTCACACATTGTTGCATTTTCTAGCCGCACTATTTGATTTATCGAAATAAAAAGTATCCTAGAGCACAATCGAGATGGAGACAATTCTAACGATACCTCATTCATCAAATTCCATCCAGCCGTTTAGGAGTAACGTGGTAATAAAGAATATTACTTACATACCCACGAACGAACATACATAGAAACGCGCGATCTACATAACCCTGTCTGACTTGACAGTCAGCCGGGTAAAAACGCGTCTTGCAAAACAAAATTCCGCGGGCTAACCTATCGTACCTTCAGAATAGAAGTGACTCAATTAAAAAATCATGATTTTTGGGAATTGCGATAAATGGCCGTTTTCCGCGGGAGGAGAAACTGCCGAAATGAAAGAGACGCAGCTACTATGTTTTTCACCGTACTAACCAAAAAGAAGCAGTTTTTTAATAACTAGCAGATAGTTTTTTTCTGCGTCTTTCTACGTATTCAAGTCATTTTCCCCACTTTTTTGAATTGAGTCACTTCTATTCTGGGGGCCTTACTTATGAAAGATGTTTGTTTATAGTGAAACACTGTTTAAACAACGTCCTGTCTTTATTTGTGGATAGTGACAAACAGAGACAGGACGTTGTTCAACCAGTGTTCAACTTTAAACATCTTTCATAAGTAAGGGGGCGGAGGTGCGTTATGTGCGCATTACATTATTAAATAGATTGCCTGTATCCCTGTATCCCCAATTGGTATGTTTTTGTTGACTGATTGAAACGGAGTTGCGTAATCCTATGGATAGTAATCTGCCTAATGATTTGGGCGCTGTCTCACAAATGTTGATGTTGATAAATGGTTCGCTAATCGCTGGATAGAAAACAGATGACGTCACTTTCCTAATTAATGTCGACGGTCATGGAAGCGGGGGGATAAAATAATCGTTACCCCGCATCCACACGTTGGGGCCAACGTTGGGGCCAATGCCTCTCACCAACGTGTGGTGCTGACAAAATAGCTTGGCGCCAACGTTGGGGCCAACGTTGGGGCTTGGCCGTGCCGTGTCGGTTTTATCAAAGGAAGTTGGCGCGCCAACGTTGGGGATCCGTCCACACGTTGGCGCTATGCTCAGTCCCGTTTCGACGCGCATCGTGAGCGCACGTGTCGACTAACGAGCGAGAATGTCATCGTATTCCTTATTTATTGTGTTTGTAGAACTATCGGGCTGAAATTTTGCACACTTATAGATTCTCGGTGACAATTAAATATTATGGTATCAACAAGCTGATCTGACGATGGAGTCAAGAGCTGTTCAACAGAACTCCTCAGTAAATAGGCCGATTGAGTTGAAACTCGGCATATTTGTCAAGTTCTGACTACAATGTAATAATATGGTAACAGCAAGCTGATTTGATGATGGAGTCTAGTATTTTTTTTTATGTTACGGGAACCGTGCAATTTTTTGAGATAAAAAGTAGCCTATGTCCTATTTCCGGTTATTATCTATCTATATTTTAAATTTCACCCATATCGGTTAAGTGGTTATCGTGTTAGAGAGGAACAAACATACATCCAAACATCCAAACTTTCGCATTTATATTATAGTGTGTTGTGTGAAGGGTGATAGTGACATGATGTGATGTGATTGTGATAAAATTGGTATTCAGTAATGTAAAATCACTTAGAGAAATTTCAATTTCTGTATCGGACGCGCAGACATCGGACGTCTGCACGTTGGCTCTGACGGAACAAGACTGGTGTATCGCCAACGTGTGGATGGTTCACGAAATCTTGGCCCCAACGTTGGGACCAACGTTGGTCCCAACGTATGGAGCCGGCGTTAGTTGAAGATGTCTATGATTAAATAAAGCTATTAGAAAGAATAAGCATTCTTTCTTCTTAACCGACTTCAAAAAAAGGAGGTTCTCAATTTGTCGGAATCTTTTTTTATGTAGGTACCTACGAGAATTTCACCGAAGACGCCTCGACCGATTAGGAAAATCCTTTTTGGTTTGAAAGGGTATACTTTCCAATTGGTACCATAAAAATTTGGTGAGGATCTGTCGAGGATCTTCGGAGTTATGAACAGAAATGCACCTCGAGAGTGCAGAAAATTGTTCAACTTATAGTTAAGTCAGTTTTTTTAACTTTTAATCGATCGAGCGAGCGAAGCGAGCGAAGATCTTAGTGGTAAGTTGGGCGATTTTGCTTTGTATGTTTGTATGTTTGTATGTTTGTATGTTTGTATGTTTGTATGTTTGTATGTTTGTATGTTTGTATGTTTCACGAATTGTTGTTCGAGCATAACTGTCGAACCGTTCATCCAATCTGCATGAAACTTGGTAGGTCAATAGGTTGTGGTAAGGAAATTTACGGGGGAGCATATGAGCTTAATCGATAAAGGGGTTGTGAAGATATTGGGTTCCCAAGGGGGTAAAAAATTATGAAAGTTACACAAATAAATTGAGTGGGGTGTCATACGAAAGGGCTTATTTTGTACATTCCAAAATGGTTTTTATTTTTAATCTAGGATGTATAGTTTTTGAAATACGACCAAAGACCAAAAACTACGAAACCAGAGCTGCAAGAGCTCCCGTTGCATAGAGTTTCGATGACTTCGTAGCTCATTGACTGGTCGGTCTTAAAAAGAGAGTGGCATCGTTGCGGTTTGGTTTGCAATGATTTTAGATGCTACTTGATTTATTTTCATGATAAAAAAAATTTTGATAAAGAATGAAAATAATTGGGGTAAAAAAAGTTAAGTAAACAAATATATTGAGTGGGCTGTCAAATGAAAGGTCTTTATTTGTACATTCCAAAATAGTTATTATTTTTATTCTAGGACGTATACTTTTAGAAATACGACGAGAATTCATAAATATGAAATACCTAAATGAAAAATTAGACGCGACATTATGTATTGCATGCATGCCAGTATTTTTTACCATGAAGAGCTAGCGCAATAGGCATACTCGGCAGTATCAGTAGTAGCACTTGAAATTACAGGAGTAGTCAGAAGAAAGTCCAAATGTGAGCCATCTACGGTGCGTGAGATCTCAGTTCGGGGCGAACTACTAGTTTAGCAACTCTGCGATACTATCCGAACGAAGGCCACAGCGCAATGTGAATTTCATGTCCGCTAATCAATGGGCCTAATCAAAATATTCCAACCTACCTTACTAGGTAGGTAGGTACTATTGTTCGGCATAGGTATCGGTATCTGTAAATATATCAGAGGTTTTCTATTTTTAACCGCCTTCCAAAAAGGAGGAGGTTCTATGTTCGGCTGTGTACCTATGTAAGTTTTTTTTTTTCTTTCTATGTAGGTATGTTCATCGATTTCTCCGTCAATTGTGCACCGATTTTGAAAATTCTTTTTTTGTTACAAAGGATATACTCCCGAGATGGTCTAATCGTCACCAAACCAGGATCTGTTGAGAGGATCCCATGGAAATCGAGAGAAACCCTCAAATTTTATGGTTATTTAGTGTGTTTGTGGAACTATCGGACTGAAATTATGCGCACTTATAGATTCTTGGTGACAATGAAATATCTTTACTTTATTTCTAGTAGTGGGGTTGAGTCAAAAGTGGTAAACATTGCGTCATAATGAAAGACTAACCTCCTTCAGTGGGCGTTTGTTTACGACTGTTTATTGAGTCACGAGAGCCGAGGAATGTCCCGTTTAAATAAACGACAAGATATTAATTGAAGTAGGCCAAAACACTTCCAAGAAACTCTTGATAAGGAAATAAACAAGGTAAAAATACTTATAAACTCGCGAATACTGAAGGTGGTGACATGAATATTCACTCGATTACAACTAGAATAATCGGCGCTATAATTACGTAGAACTTGCAATAGCAATGCGACAGCAATCACTACGCGACCAGTCGAAAAATATCGCTAAAAATCGTATAATCGTATTGTACACCTTAAAAAGGTCTACAAAAAAGTTCGCGATGGTATACCTAAGTCTATAGGGATAACCCACAATAACCATTTTTTATCCTTTACTTTTTACATTGCACCCGTGCCAAACCGGGGCGGGTCGCTAGTACCTATACTACTTAGGTATTTCCATAAAAAAAAAACCATTATGCCCTTCCTCCTTATATAATGTAGGTAGGTACCTCGTTTTCCTCAGCTACATTTAATTGGCAATCTAATAGCACAGTAACAGGCCCACGATTGTAACGGCAAGCAAACTAGGCACGTAGATAACGAAACGAGGTCGTTGACCTTGACGGCTAACAGCCACATGTAAAGTAGATAATGAAACTGAGCATCGCGAATGGAAGAATAAACATTTTACTTTGATAAAAGTAAAGTGTCTATTCTCTAGAAAATATACAGATGGCTTCGAAAAAAGATTGGTACGGCCGACTTAGCGGGGGCACTTCCGTGTCCCCAGATACTTTTCTAGTAGTTGAAGGTTGAAACACAAAGATCAAAACAGGACCAGCAACTGGCAACGTGTGTTTGTAAAAGCGCCAAGGACATTGATCTGTGTCAATGATCTGATTGCAACTTTTATTTGCATAGATGCGGGGAGCGGGCCTGCTGGTTCAAATTAATATCAATCGTTTGAATGGAATCATGCATGAGGGCTCTTTGAAACGAAAAAACAACGTTAATGATCACGACTGTATTCCTATGGGTGCTTTTCCAACAGAGGTGTACTATGCAGCTATGGCGAGGATGTGAAAACTAAGCTACGAAACCATGTGACCGTTTCCACTGATGCTAAGCTATGACCATCCATATAAAAATAGACCATCCATTCATATAAAAACAGCTTAATTTTTCACCAGTGCTCTGCTGAAGGGCATAGTGAGCTTATCTCACTCTATTCGAGCAGCCCGAATGGGGAAGTACCTCCGCCTTACAGAATATCATTCTTTTCGAACGGTGTTGTGTTCCTGCAGCGAGTAAAGTTGCCAAAGCTCTGCGAGGAAGCGCTGCGGTGACAACTGGTGGAGCAGTCTTGTCCATTGTGTTATCGGCGCAGTAATTCCTCTTTTAAAGGGTCAGCAGCGCGAGTGTGACTACTCTGGTGTCGCAGGCGTCCATAAGCTACGGTAACCGCTTACCATTAGGTGGGCCGTATGCTTGTCTGCTACCTTACTCGTAGTAGTATTTTAAACTTACTTGCCAAGTATCCTTTACAAAGATGATGGTGAAACAAGCCCCAAGAGTATTCTTAGTACATACTAACAAGGAGGCTGAACGCGGAAGTGTTTACTTCAATTAGCCGTCTCGAGACAATAGGACTGTGACAGTCAACAGAGCGAGATGACCTTGCATTTGGACAACGGAGAAGAAAGTAGGTACGCTTTTGTGTTAATTAACGGCCCGCCCTGACTTTGCCTAGCTTTAGTCCATCTGGCATACCTTTCTAATGAACCACATTTATTGGTGGATTTATCAACTATCGAGAGCCGTGTTGGCCGAGTTAGGTAGTACCTTGACTTTCGATCCGAAGGTCGTGGGTTCAAATCCTTGCCGTGCATCAATGGATTTTTCGTTTCGAAAAAAATATACGCATAAAGACGAGCTTTAAACGGTGAAGGAAAACATCGTGGAGAAACCCGCGGCCTAGTCATCCCCACACCTATTGACCATGTCCTTCCTGTGGATATGGCCGGTTAAGCTGAGAGGATGATGTAGGTGCTGGGCAAGCCTACTCCATCTCAACATTGTCCCAGGCACTACAGTGTCCCGTTAAGTGTGGGCAAAGATTGCCTCCTGACACTATAAATCTTGTAAAAGTTTATCGACTATCAATAAATAAACTAAAGTGTTTAGTATTGATTTCGTTTCGTAGTCATAAATGCCGATGGTCACGTGATCAGCCACACCTACTGCGTATCGGCTTACGAGCGTCATTCGTCACATTTCATCACCATGAGTTGAAGGTCACGGTCTTATTTGGCCTAACTATAAATGCGAAAATAGGTTTGACTGAATGAATTTATTGAAAGTCTTAAAAGTATCATCATCCACAGATCTATTTTATACACTGCTGGATATAGGCCTCTCTAAGTTTGTTCCATCCACCACGGTCCTGTGTTAATCGCATCCTTTGACGGAACTGTGTCGACCGACACACCTTGCTAGTCGCCCGACAGTCGCCCGACACTTCTTTGTCCCATTCTTGTCTTAAATTAAACTAGTAGTTCGCCCCGAACTGAGATCTCGCGCACCGTAGATGGCTTACATTTGGACTTTCTTCTGACTACCCCTATAATTTCAAGTGCTACTACTGATACTGCCGAGTATGCCTATTGCGCTAGCTCTTCATGGTAAAAAATACTGGCATGCATGCAATACATAATGTCGTGTCTAATTTTTCATTTAGGTATTTCATATTTATGAATTCTCGTCGTATTTCTAAAAGTACTTATACGTCCTAGAATAAAAATAATAACTATTTTGGAATGTACAAATAAAGACCTTTCATTTGACAGCCCACTCAATATATTTGTTTACTTAACTTTTTTTACCCCAATTATTTTCATTCTTTATCAAAATTTTTTTTATCATGAAAATAAATCAAGTAGCATCTAAAATCATTGCAAACCAAACCGCAACGATGCCACTCTCTTTTTAAGGCCGACCAGTCAATGAGCTACGAAATCATCGAAACTCTATGCAACGGGAGCTCTTGCAGCTCTGGTTTCGTAGTTTTTGGTCTTTGGTCGTATTTCAAAAACTATACATCCTAGATTAAAAATAAAAACCATTTTGGAATGTACAAAATAAGCCCTTTCGTATGACACCCCACTCAATTTATTTGTGTAACTTTCATAATTTTTTACCCCCTTGGGAACCCAATATCTTCACAACCCCTTCATCGATTAAGCTCATATGCTCCCCCGTAAATTTCCTTACCACAACCTATTGACCTACCAAGTTTCATGCAGATTGGATGAACGGTTCGACAGTTATGCTTGAACAACAATTCGTGAAACATACAAACATACAAACATACAAACATACAAACATACAAACATACAAACATACAAACATACAAACATACAAAGCAAAATCGCCCAACTTACCACTAAGATCTTCGCTCGCTTCGCTCGCTCGATCGAATATGCTTGTCTTAATTTAAATCCAACTATTTAGAGGAAGAAGATTAATGAAGGGCGCAGGCCAGACAGAAGAGGCGTAAGACGAGGACGCGTCGCGGACAGGGCGCTACCGAACAGCGTCCCGTCTCTTCTGTATGTTTTGCGTCGCGACGCTTCTATACATTTTGTATGAAAGGGGCGCGGAAGGGACAAATGTCCGCGCCCCGTCTGCGTCTTACGTCTTTTCTGTGTGTCCAGCGCCTTATTATAAATGCCCGCTCGCGTGGTACCCGGATAAAAAGTAGCCTATGTCCTATTCCCAGTCATTATCTATCTAGATTTTAAAATTCAGCCAAATCGGTTCAGTGGTTGTCAAATGATCCATCCAAACATCCAAACTTACGCATTCATAATATTAGTTTGATAAGTGTGAATTGTGATTCTAATGCATCGTCTCTTCTTGTTACAGATCAAAGCCAGCCAAATAACCAAGACTGAACGTAGATAATGTAGCATATTTTTTACAAAACTAAGTTTACATTCCAAAATCGACTCCTCTTAGAGGTACTGAATCAAACTACTTCAAGTCCGATCTGATGATTAAGAATTACATTAAAAAGAACGCTAAGGTTCATCAAGCAAGAGGCGTACTAGGTATGTGCGCGTCCGCCATTTTGTGATAACAAGTCACGACAAGATGGCGACGCCGATCAAGCTGGTGCAGGAAGATGATGCGGGAGAGAAGCTGCTGGATGGAAACCAGGTGGTGGTGGTGACGAAGGACGATGGACTGCTTTCTGCCAAGTCTTCCAAGAAAGGTGAGAGAAGTAGGGTGATTGTAACAGCAGGCTGATTGTCTAACTTGTCTCAAACTTCAAATTGGTTTCAAACTGTCAAAACGATCGCGCTGGTATCTTTTGTCGCATTCGGTCTCGTTGAGATGAGAGTGACAGAGCCACTTGCGCGGTCACTGAACAGTTAGTGTAAAAGCCATCCATTACAAATTTCATTTAAAACTGTTGAGTCGTTTAAGCATGAAGTAACAAACGTGCCTACATATAATTTTCAAATTATTTATATTACATTTATGATAACAATACAAATACGAGTCTTATCGTTTAAATGAGTACAATTATTATTATGTGTGATGTCTGATGTGTAAATGATTCATTGGAAAAAAACGATAAACATTACATTCGCTTAATAACCTGTTTGTAAGTGATGATAAGCACATACACTTATGTCACTTATGTAGATATATTTGAACAAAGTAAGCAAAGTAAGTTCGTATATTAGTGGCCAACTCTGGTGACAGAGTTTTTAGACCGCCTAAAGGCCTCCGTCATGGCTTAACGACTTGAAAGCCGGGACCGACAATTTAATGTGCCCTCCGAAGCACGGAAGCGCTCCGCTCGTAATGCCACTTGTGGTCACCCATCCAAATTGTGACCGCGCTGCGCACAACGTTGCTTAACTCCAACGATCAAGAACGTCTCAGCAAGTTACGCCACGAGCGCTTCTATTTGAACGATATTGGACATGCCTGTGACTACCTCAGCAGTGATAGGGAAATAGGTAATGCAATTTAGGGTCAACAACCTCAACCGTTCAATTAGTACCTACTGCTGGCTGGACCCGACGAACCTATCACCACACTATCACATCAGAATTCGAAAAAAAAGGAGAATTAATTTTTACAATGTTTAAATAGTTATTCTGCTATCTTCGGAGACCAATTTAATAAATCAAAGATCATCAAAATCGCTCTATATTTGAGTTTTAAATAAATGGTGAAACTAATCGACTTTGATTACGGGTGTAATATCGATAATACAAGCTTTGTAATATAAACTAACATAAAAATAAATAAACATAAACTTAGGTTGTTTTTCAGTTTTTTACTAACTATAAAAATATTACTTATCGAAAATAATAACGTAATTGTGGGTAGTTGTGTCAATATAAATTAAAACCCGTCAAGTAAAAGTCGAATCGCGCAACAAGGGTTCCGTTCGTACCATGTCTTCTAAGCAAAGCATGCTGAATTCTACTTACGAAAAAGTGTGCGAAATTAATGCAAAGAAAACACTTTAAAATAGTGGTGAGCAAAAATATCTAATACTTTGCCAAGTTTTAAACAAATATGCTTAACCTTTTGGTCGTGATTGATCCAGAGACTTACAAACAGATTTACAAAATGTCACATTAACAGAACAAGAGGCTAAATTAAAAAACACTTTTTTTTTTAATTTAACCTACGTCGTTCCACTGCTGGGCAAAGGTCTCACCCAAATCTCTCCAACCATATCTGTTCTTCGAGATCTCCCACCAAGTCTCCTCAAAGGCGTCGAGATCGTCCCTCCAACGTTTTCTCGGCCGACCACGACCACGCGTCCCGTCAGGCTGCCAAAGTGTTACGGCATTTGCCCAAAAAACACTTAAATGTTATAAATGCTGAGCAGTTTTCTGCACTCTCGAGTTGCATTTCTGTTCATAACTCCGAAGATCCTCGAGTCGACAGATCCTCACCAAATTTTTGTGGCACCAATCGGAAAGGCACCCTTTCAAACAAAAAAAATAATTTTAAAATCAGTCCAGGCGTCTTCGAGTAATCGGTGAAAAAACATAAAAAAGCACAAAACTCAGGTTTCTACGAATTGAAAACCTCCTTTTTTGAAGTCGGTTAAAAATCAAGTAAATAAGTTTAAGTGAAATCAAAATTTGCCACCATTAATGTTGACTACGAGGGTTACACAAAATATTTAGGTACGGATCTCTAAAAATGCATAGTTTTGTAATACCCTTCTCGAATGCTTTTAGAACTTACGTCAAAATAGTTCTCATAGTAGCATTCTTATAGTAGCATTCTTGAATTTGTCGGTCACGTAGTGAAGTGTTTGAAATGCCTCAGTCGGGCTACAAAAAGCTGCGGCGGAAATGTGAGTTGTTCGCTTTGTATTATTGGTAAGGCCAGGAAAAGATAACTAGACGATCTGCTGGGATATTTTGTTTCACACGTAAAGTCGCTAACTCGGATTCGTTCCAACAAATCGATTTTTTACGAACAACGTTAAAGTATTTTAATGCAAAATTACTTTACATATTTTACACAACAACCTTTATCACTTTTTTAACCATCTACCATTTCAAAGTATTTATCGTAAAAAACAATTTTTGTTGGAACGAATCCGAGTTAGCGACTTTACGTATAAGACAAAATATCCCTGCCAGAATTCGATGCTAAACCACGCTAAACTGGCAAACAGTGGCATTAGTAAGTTCGTATGAGCAAGTGGCCAACTCTGGTGACGGAGTTTTTAGGACGCCTAAAGGCCTCCGTCATGGCTTAACGACTTAAAAGCCGGGACCGACAATTTAACATAATTATACTGTGGCATTGGAGCGCAAAGAGTGGAAGTTAGGGGAGATCTTTGCCCAACAGTGGGACATGATAGGCGAAATATGGCTGTTTTAGTTGAGAGAATGGTTTAGCGAAGCTTCATCTCAACAGAATCACTCTAAAATTATAAAATGCGAAAGTTTGGATGTTTGGATCACAGAATTGAGGTTTGGATGTATGTTTGTTCCTCGATAACTCGACAACCACTGAACCGATTTGGCTAAAATTTAAAAAATAGATAGATAATGACCGGGAATAGCACAGAGGTTACTTTTTATCCGGGTACCACCGATCCAAACATCCAAATTTTAGCATTTATAATTTTAGTGTTATGGTAGAATCTGATTAATTGTAAACTATGCTAACGCATGTTATGTTATAGTGTTATTAGTGTGAAATGATAACTGGGTTGTTTTGTAAATGTTAACCATAATTATGCTAGTACATCCAGATAGCGTCCAGAACTGAATAACACAATAAGCTGATTCACACAGCTGCTAATCAAAGTACAACCATTTCAATACCACATTGCTTTATACTGCATGTATTACGTGTATGTATTTACCTACGAGCCAGTTTGACTGAGATAGTACATACAAATAAGAAATAACACATAGAAGTATTGCTTATAAGGAATTACATGCACTTTACGGGAGGAAGGGCATAGTGGGTTTTTCTCACTCTATATTCGAGCAGCCCGACTGGGGAAGTACCTCCGCCTTACAGAATATCGCAGCCAAATAATATCATTCTTCTCTCTGGTGTTGTGTTCCTGCGGTGAGTAAGGTTGCCAGAGCTCTGCTCTGAAGCGCTGTCTTGTCCATTGTGTTGTCGGCGCAGTGATTCCTCTTATAAAGAGTCAGCGCGAGTGTGACTCCTCTGGTGTCACAGTCGTCCATAGGCTACGGTAACCACTTACCATCAGGTGGGCTTGCCTACCACACCTGCCCGCGTCGAATCGTCCGATTCGTCCGAATCTGCGTTCACCTTTAGTGAGTGGTTTTACTCGTACTATAAAAGGAAGCTACCTTCCAAATTTCAGCTTTCTAGCTTCAGCGGTTTCGGCTCGGCGATGATGAAAGTCAGTCAGTCAGGTTAAGCTCTTTTATAGGTATAGATAGATGTAACATTTCTGAGAAAATTTTCGAATATGAACATTTGTAATTGGGGTTTAGCTTCATTAACGCTTTGAGGAGCAAGGTTGCTTAAATTTATTACTAAATTCCTTCACAAAGAACCATGTTTTCGCGTTAATTATGATTCCACAAATCGTGCCAAGGCAAGGCGGATCGTCCTTATTTCAAATGTAATAAGGTTCAATATTGCGTTAAAGCAACCTGTTGATTATGACCATGAATAAGCTAATAATTAAGGATTATTTCAGTTTCACGAGAATGAATAAAGCTGTATATAATAATTTATATTTTATGTTCATCTTTGTTGTTTGTATTGGTTTAGAAATCATTCATTTTAACAAGAATCTACCTCGAATAAAAAAAAAATGTTCCAAAGTGGATAGTGAAATTTAAGTTTATTGCATGATTTAATATAGATAGTGACCTCGCGAATATTTAAAATTCATAAAACATTCAAAAATTTCACCCAGACGGGATTTGAACTCCAACCTCGGCCGCGCCTTCGTCTGGCTCTAACAAATTGAACTACTTAGCAATCGACGTTGAGTTTAAGTTTTATGGGAGTGAGTACATTCATTCTAGCTTTCATTCATAGTATGCATCAAGGTTTAGGCTGAGACTCCACCAAAGCGGGGACAAGACCAGCCCCTGATTGTCATCTTTGATAGCGACCAAAATCGGTGTCGAACTGTCAAATATGACAGTTTAGAGACCACGCAAGTAGCTCTGTCACTCTCATCTCAACGAGACCGAACGCGACAAAGATACCTAAGCGTTTTGACAGTTTGAGACCAATTTGAGGCTTGAGACAAGTTAGACAATCAGCCTGCATATCGGCGCGGTAGACGTTTGCGGTTCAATCAATTGTGCTATTTCACTTTCAAAACTTTCGTGAGTTGTACTAGACATTATTTAACACACGGGAATTACTCACGAAAATATCGTCGATTTAGATACCGACAATGTTTCGATTCATCCGGAGAATCTTCATCTGGGTAAGGAGGGAGTTGCGGCAAGGCTACTCCTCGCGCGAGCGTCTCAACGATATTTTCACGTGCGTAATTCCCGTGTGTTAAAATAATGTCTAATTGTGGTATTGTCAAGAATAAAACGAAGCTCCCGGTGTCAAGAAACTTTGATGGGCGGTAATTAGAAAGCGAGACTCACTCGAGCCGCCTTCGTTTTATTTAGCGCTGGCGCCGCGCCAATAATGGAGCTGGAGAAAAGTGAATGTGTTTTGCGTCCAGCATGTTGGGTGTTGAATATAAGGACTTTTTAACCGAACTTCATAGGAAATTGACGAGTTTAGAATAGTTGTTCTCGAAAGTGGTCATTTTAGGAAGTTGTTGTCACCCTGAGGGCTTCAAAATAAGGAGGAGGTTCTCAATTCGTCGGAATCTTTTTTTTTGTATATAATATATACCTTCGAGTAATCATAGAGTGAACATATTATGTTCACCGATTACTCGAAGACAACTATAGTCGGATTGCTCATTATACGGCCTAAAATTGAAGGAAAAAATGACATTTTTCCTTCAATTTTGATATGTTTTTAGTCCGTATAATGAGCAATACGACTATGGACCGATTTGGAATTTTTTTTTTTTTTTTTTTGAAAGAAAATTGATCAGCATAGAACATTAAAGTCGGTTTTTTTTAAATTTTGAATTTAGCCACATGTCTCATGATAACATATCCATTATATAAAATAGCTGCTTCTTATTAGTCTTTGCTCTGATAAGAGACTTGCTCGACAATTTAAGCTTCTGTGTGTCGCCATTTATTTTCAGCTTCAATTTATACCAATGGAAAGCTTTCGTTTCGTTTGTTAGTAAACATTCACTTTTCATTGTATGAGCGAGCCGGGCTTGCATTGATTGGTTGTATATTGTATTTGTTGAATAAATGTATTTTCATTCTTTCTTTCTTTCTTTCTTTCTTTCTTTCTTTCTTTCTTTCTTTCATTGGGATAGTACCGATTCTACGAACCAACTTTTTCTCAACCAAAGCAATACGTCAACTATTTCGTTTTGTTTCATAATATACTGATGACCAATTAGGTTACTCTGTTGTGATGACGTTTTCAAAAAAAAATACCAATGAGGTTTTGCAAAAAAATGGTTTTGCATACTACATAAAAAAGCACAAAGAAAACAGATTCCGATGAATTGAGAATCTTCTCCTTTTTTTGAAGTCGGTTAATAAATACACTAAGTGAAAAAGGGTGTTATACTCTATTCTTACATAATATCAAGGCTCGAAACAAGACAGACCCAAATTAGATATTTACAAGCAGGGTTCGAAAAAATCCGATTTTTATAATAAATATCAAAAATCCGATTTTTTTATACTTATCCGATATATATCGGATATATATCCAGGCTAAGAAAAAGAAGCGAATTTCATTCTGTAAGGGGATTAAACACTTTAAAATGTGTAAGTAATTTGTAAAATAATATAAGTGTGTCAAATTACCACATTTCTTATTTAAAAAACTTAAAAAAAGTATAAAAAATTGGTGTTATTTGAGAAAGAATTTTTTATAATTTTTTATTTGTTATAGTGTTAAACCCAGTTAAACCACACTTAGGTATTTGCATTTGAAAATGAAAAATCTTATCAAAATTTTAAATTCCGACGGGATTCGAACCCGCATAGAATTTTTTAATAAACACTTAAAAAAAAGCACTTAAAAACACAATCTAAATTATTTGAAATTGTAGTTTTTCGCTACGTGTTGCCAGGGTAAACATTAATCTCCAAAATTTTTAGTTCAGAAGACAGGAAAAAATCCATTGATATATATCAAGATAAAAATCAATTGATATATATCGTGATATATATCATGATATATATCCGCTGATATACAGGGTGTGGCAAATTCTTGGTCACTGAAGGGTAGCTACCTTTTCTCTTGTAGTTAGAAAGTTTTGATCTTAGGAAACTTCGGTTTTATTTTGAAGAAAAAAATAATTGCATTTTTAGATTTTTGAAAAAAAGTACAGTTAGCCTAAAAAATTACATTTGTCAAAAAAAACAAGTGGGTCTTAATCGACTCTATTTCCCACCAGGAACACTTTTCCCAAAGTAACTTATCAAATCAAATCGTAAGTTTCTGCAATAATTCAAAAAAACACATCCCATACATTTTCTATGAAATTAGTAGTTGTAAACATTATAGTGCCACTTATTCGATGGTTATTAATTTAAATTCGTAACTGCTTCGGCATGCTGGGAGGCTATTGTAAAGCCTTAGGCGCCTCAGACAGAGCCGCAAGAGAGAATGGTATGCATGGAGCATACCATTTGTACATCTGCAGGCAAGCACTTTGTTCTAAATTTAAATACGCGCTTTACAATAGCCTCCCAGCTTGCCGGAGCAGTTATGAAATTAAATTACGAACGATAGAATAAGTGGCACTGTAATGTTTACAACTCCTAATTTCATAGAAAATGTATGGGATGTGTTTTTTTGAATTATCGCAAAAACTTACGATTTGATTTGATAAGTTACTTTGGGAGAAGTGTTCCTGGTGGGAAATAGAGTCGATTAAGACCAACTTGTTTTTTTTTGACAAATGTAATTTTTTAGGCTAACTGTACTTTTTTTCAAAAATCTAAAAATGCAATTATTTTTTTCTTAAAAATAAAACCGAAGTTTTCTAAGAACAAAACTTTCTAACTACAAGAGAAAAGGTAGCTACCCTTCAGTGACCAAGAATTTGCCACACCCTGTATATCGGCGAACCCTGTTTACAAGGATATAGAAAGCTTTGAGGATCAACTCGGACAGACCTTATTACGAAAGCAATCTTTGCTACAACGCAGTCCTTATTATTAACCGACTTCAAAAAAAGGAGGTTCTCAATTCGTCAGATTTCTTTTTTGTGCTATTTTTGTATGTATGTTCACCGATTATTCGAAGACGCCTGGACTGATTTGGAAAATTCTTTTTTCAATGCTTGAAGTCGGTTTTTTTAATTTAGCCACGTGTTAAATAGCACTGCGGACTTAAAAAGGTCGTTATAGCAAAATCACAATAGGAATCTATACTATCTATACTATTATAATAAAGCGGAAGAGTTTGTTTGTTTGTTTGTTTGTTTGTTTGTTTGTTTGTTTGAACGCGCTAATCTCTGAAAGTACCAGTCGGATTTGAAAAATTCTTTCTGTATTGGATAGCTAATTTATTGAGGAAGGCTATAGGCTATTCAACATCACGAAAATACCCTCAGAAGCCATACAAAATGAAAGAAAGCCTGAATCGTGCTGAAGAAAACATGCGGTTGACAGATGATCACAGAAAACTATTACCATAGAACATAACAAGCGGAGACGAATGCCATCTCCATACAAAAGAAAGCGTAAACCGGTTTTTTTTGTATGGAGCTGGCATTCTGATGTGTTCTTTGGTTGACAAAATTAAGTTTTTTTTTTTTCTTCTTCTTTATTTTGGCTTCGCAAAAATTATGTTCTCTTCATATTCTTCTGATTCATGTTTTCTTCTAAATGACAATATAAAATATTTGACACTGACATTTGGAAAGGATTGAACATTCAGAAATCAGACATCTGTTTATTAATAGAATGCTATTTGACTTTGACACAAATTCAAATCCACAAAAAAGGTTTAGGTAAGTAACTATAACTAAAACGTGAATCCATAGATAAGGAATCGTCGTCGTTCCTCCTGTGTGAATCACGGTCTTCATAATAGTTTCTACGCGCATCTAATGCGTGATTCTTTTTAATAAACCGACTTAAAAAAGGTTGGCGGTTTGAAGTTTGACAGCTGTCACTTCACATGAAGAAACGGTCATATCTCGGAAACTACTCGTCCTAGACTCCCCGTTCTCAGTTCAAATGAAAGCTATGACCAAAATCTTCATTTGAAGTGACAGCTGTCAAAATGACATCTGTCATCTGAAATGTAGATCTTGGTCATAGCTTTCATTTGAACTGAGAACGGGGAGTCTAGGACGAGTAGTTTCCGAGATATGGCGGTTTGAAGTTTGACAGCTGTCACTTCACATGAAGAAACGGCCATATCTCGGAAACTACTCGTCCTAGACTCCCCGTTCTCAGTTCAAATGAAAGCTATGACCAAGATCTTCATTTGAAGTGACAGCTGTTTGAACTATATGCCGCCTCTTTTCATAGACTGAGAGTGATAAGAACGGCATATATTGCAATAGGCATGATGACTAATTTTCAAAATCTCTTCTGTGATATTCAGAAGTATCTATTATGTCTAAAATATATCATATTTCTGTAGAAAATTAAGGTTTTTGTGCAATAAAAGTACATTTAAATTTAAATTTTCAAATTCACGCCAAAACGCTCGCCGGTGTCATGGCGTCTGTTTTTGCGTCACGGATCGGTATATCAACCAGTGATGCCTACATAGTTACTATAGAAACAAAAGGATGTTTACCGAGACGAGACGCAATGACAGACGCCATGACACCGGCGAGCGTTTTGGCTATCATGGCGGATTGTTGTATTTTGTAGATTTATTTTAGCAAATAAATTAGTAATCTCGACATTAATAAGAGAATAAATACATTTTTCAAAATCTTTGAATCCTATTTAATTAGATCAGATTTTGGCGATACTTGATTACTGTCATCATGCCTATTCCCATTGTGATTTTGCTATAGCGGCCATTTTAGGCCGGCAGTTTACTTGACACTCAATTCATCATGCTGTCCGTTCCTTAACCTATATCGTAGGGAACTACGTCATGAGTTCTTAAAGTATGTCAATGAAACACTTGGACGGACGCCAAGGAATTTACAACTTAAAAAAAAACTCTTGCCAATTCACCACAACGAGATAGCCAGATCCTAAATGGTTTTGGGGCAATTTTTGCCAAAAATACACTAATTTCTTCATCTCCGCCTCTTTGTCGAGAGCCGTGTTGGCCGAGGAATAGTACCCCGCCTTTCGATCTGAAGGTCTTGGGTTCGAATCCTGGCATCAATGGATTTTTTGTTTCGAAAAATTGATGAAGAAAATTGAGAATTGATGGTGAAGGAAAACATCGTGCTTGAGGCAACCCGCAACTTAGGCTGAGCGCACACCTCTCCGCGCCGAATTCTCAAAGTACTGCCAGATTCGACGCGGATAGGTGTGCGAGGTTTCACACTATTTCATATAAAGAAATCTAAAATTCGATCTGTTCGATATGTCGCACCTCTAGAATAGAAGTGACTCAATTCAATAATCATGGTATTTGCGAAAGGCGATATATGACCGTTTTCCGCGGAAGAGGGAGGAGAAACTGCCGAAATGAAAGAGACGCACCTAATATGTTATTCACGTTCTAACCAAAAAGCAGCAGTTTTGGAATAACTAGCAGATAGAGTTTTTTTTTCTGAGTCTTTCTACGTATTCAAGTCATTTTCCCAATTTTTTTAATTGAGTCAGTTCTATTCTGGAGGTGCGTTGTGCGGCCACCATTATTATATTAGTAAAGATATAGATAAGTATATAATATTAGTTTCTGTATGTGAATGTATTTTCCCTTGTCGACAGTGAAACTGCCCGAGGATGAAGGCACCGGCGCGGTGGGCACGGGACGGTTCACGATCGGTCCGGCGCCGGAGCGGGACTGGGAGATGGTGCCGCCTGACGGGAAGTGGGGCTGGTGTGTGCTCGTAGGTAAAATAAACCCTGTATCCCTTACTTTACGGCTTATTATATGTCGCCCGCGTGGACTACTGCTTTTGTATCCCACGGGAACTGTGCATTTTCCGGGATAAAAAGTAGCCTATGTTCTAATCCCGTTATCTATATTTTGAATTATTTTACTAACTTCCTTTCTCTTACATTATATCTATTAACATTCACTGACACACGTGTTTACGTGACAGATAGGTAGACACTTACCAACACGTAACTATTCCTATATCTCAAGGATACAGAGTACAAAGTATCTTCTTCACATGTTATAATTTGATTTCCAGGTGCGACATTGGTGAACATCCTGATCCCCGGCACTATAAAGTCGTTTGGAGTTCTTCTGGTGGAATTCAACGATGTGTTCCACTCGAGTGCGGCCGCCTCCTCCGGCATAGTGGCGCTGTGCTACTTCCTCTACAGTAGTTTAGGTAAGGATAATCATACTTCGTATAAAATAGACTGTCAGAAAAATTAAAAAAGAAAAAACTTACAAAAAATAGACTTTCACTGGCTGAGATTTGAACTCGAAGAACTTCGGCTGAAAGGCGCACACCCAATCCACTCGGCCACTTTGGTCTCAATTAATTTTTTGAAATTTCGAACCACATTGCACTGGTAAATCTTTTTGCGTAAAAGATCTAGATCGATTTTTCGCCTCCTTAAATATTTCATCGAAATCGTTAGAGCCGTTTTCGAGAACGTGAGAGACAAACAAACAAACAAATATTGCTCGTTTAATAGAATAGGATTTAATCTTTGTTTACTGTGAAATAAATATTTTCATTTAGATCTTTTCCATCATCCAGCACCACATTTCAAACGCCTCCAACATTTTGTAACAAATAGTTTTATTTCCAGGTCCAATCTCGTCTATCCTGTCCGTGAAATGGTCTTACAGGACGGTGACTCTGATCGGAGGCAGCTTCGCGGCGTTCGGCATGATCATGAGCAGTTGTGCCTTCTCTATATCATATCTTTACTTTAGGTAATATTCACTCTAACTACTGTAACTTTTGTTGAGGTATTAATCCTCTTTTTTTTTTCTTTTGACGACTTTGACGAGACTCACATTGTTCGACTGGCTCCACACTGGAGCTTGACTATTTAGATTTTAAGCGGATGGATCACCGAAAAGAAAGCTAGGCCCCATACCGTGTTTGTTGCACTGATTCTTCACGGTGTTGGTCGCGAAAGAACAGGAGTAGAATCACCTAGCTCTTAAGACGTTTCAAAGTGGTCATAACGGTCCTACTGAATAAATTATATTTGATTTTGATTTTGTAGCGACATCTACCTGTCGCTAGATGAACTACATAGACATGCTACGCACTACGAGCTTACTACGAGCTTCAGCGAAGATGGCGCCACTCAACATCAACAGTCCTAGAACTCGCAAGCAAAGTTTCCAGCGAATTGAAATATATCAAGGACTATCAGACATCAACTGTCGGTCGAAAGACCACGGGCAAGTGGGCCAGATGGGCCGGCCCGTTGCAGAGGAACCACCTACTCTGCCTTTGGGGAACTATTCCACCCTGTTCCCCAAACTACTATAGGTGGCTAAATTAAAAAAAAACCGATTTTAATGTTCTAAGCAATTTGTTAAAAAACCGACTTTAATGTTCGAGCTGAGCAATTTTCTGCACTCTCGAGGTGCATTTCTGTTCATAACTCCGAAGATCCTCGACAGATCCTCACCAAATTTTTGTGGCACCAATCGGAAAGTATACTTAAAAAAATATATAAAAAAATTACTTCATAAAATTCTTTTTCTGTTTGAAAGGTAGAACAGAAAAAGAATTTTCCAAATCGGTCGAGGCGTCTTCGAGTAATCGGTGAACATACATAAAGAAAGATTCCGACGAATTGAGAACCTTTTTTTTTTGAAGTCGGTTAAAAATAACAGCATTTAAATCAGCTCGCGTCGACCTTCTAATCTAAAAGCTTGTGTAACTTAAAAAATGTATATTAAGATTATTTTTTTTGAACAGTTTCGGCGCAATGGTCGGCGCCGGCGCAGGCCTAGCCTTCCCGCCGACAGTGTACATAGTGACGTCATACTTCGTGCGTCTGAGAGGGCTCGCCAACGGTATCTGCATGTCGGGCTCCGCGTTCGGTAGTATCATCCTGCCGCCCGTACTGAGGCACCTGCTGGAGACTTATGGATACAAGTGAGTGTATATAGTACTAGCAGCGCCCTCGCGGCGTTGCCCCCGTAGTGATGGCATATGATGATGATGATGATGAAAAGTAACCTATAACCTCAAGAGCTTAGCTATCAAATTCAGAAAGAATTTTTCGAATCCGACTGGTAGTTCCTGTGAGATTAGCGCATTCAAACAAACAATCTTTTCCGCTTTATATAATTAGTATAGACATTTGACACAGCGCCATCTAGCCCCAAGCTAAGCAAAGCTTGTAATATGGGAACCAGATAACTCATAGAATACTTATATATTTGTAAATACATACTTATAATACTTTATAACACCCAGACACAGAACAAACATCTATGTTCATCACACATTTGTGTGATGAACATAGATGTTGTGTTTGTCCTAAGTGGGAATCGAACCCACGACCTACAGCGCAGAAGGCAGAGCTACTACCAACTGAGCTAATTCTTTATTTTATGGTTCCCATAGTAAAAGCATTGCTTAGTTTGGGGCTAGATGGCGCTGTGTGAAATGTCCAGCAATATTTATTTGTTTATAATGTAAAAGAGTGTCGGAGTTTCCTTACATTTTTAATTTAATATTATTTTTTCTTTATTTCAGAGGCGCAGTGTTGATCCTCGGCGGTATAATGCTTAACGTGTGGGCAGCCGCGTTACTGTTCCAGCCTGTCGAAGAACATATGGTGAGGAAGTACAAGGAAGTTGAAGAGGAAGAGGACGGACCACAGGTAAGGATAGCTTCGACGATCCGACGGTTGATTTTTCGATCCGACAGTCGTAGGTCCGAATCGCTGGATTTTTCGTTTCGGTATACTTAGGCCTTTACATCTTTACTAGATGATTTATATAGTGTCAGGAGGCAATCTTTACCTACACTTATCGGGACACTGTAGTGCCTGGGACAATGTTGAGATGGAGTAGGCTTGAATTTATATGGCTTTTTAGTAAACGGTGACGGAAAACATCGTGAGGAAACCAGTTAGTGTTGTAATTGGTGACGGGCTTGGTGCCTGTCACGTATGGAATGCTAACTTCTGCAAAATGTGGGAATGTACCAAATATGTATTGGGACATACCTCTGACTACCCCCTTAGATGGTTTGATTGGGTTTTGAATTCCCAAAACATCTAAGATAATGTCTATTGCGCAAAGATAAATTACATCTTTGAATGACGGTTGTCAATCTTTTGAAAGGTTGCTTCATATTTGCGTTTTATTTTTGGCAGCAGTTTTCTTCATTGAAAATGAAAAGTCTTATCATAATCGATTCTGACGGGATTCGAACCCGCATTGATACAAGCGATCCTCCTTTAGCCGGAGTGCATTTACCAACTCGGCCACGGAATCCATATTCGTCGGGTCGAAAATCTTGATAAGCTCATTTGTCGGTTCTAGCACCGATTAGCGCCATCTACAGGGAAACTTGATTGACAATACTTTTCATTTTCAATGTAATATTACCGTTGTCACAATAGACCTAGGCATTCGTGAAGTTAGGCTTTTCGCTGCGCAGTAGAAAATTATGAAAAAGTTGCACTGCGCATCGAAACGGCTAACTTCACGAATGCTAAGATCCGTTGGAAGAAGTGTACCTAAGTGTGGATTAACACTACAAATTAAAAGTTATAGATTTTTTAATATTGCGAAACGTTATTTTTATCACTCATACGGCTTGATTTAAATAAAATGTGTTTAATTAAAATGGTATGTTATAAAACGGTAGTATTTTAACATGAAAATCTCAAGAATTAAAGATTTCATTGATAGAACCATTAAAACTATCATGGTTACGAACTATATTTATATATAGTTGATATTATTATCTACTGGCAAAATGGTAATTATCCCGTTGATAATAATATTTAACAACCATTAAAATATTATATTTTAACATAAATCGTAATGTTTTATTATGTCGGAAAATCTCATTTTCTATCATAAAAATAATATTTTCATTACGAATCTGGAAACCTTAAAAGGGTTCATTAAATTTTACGGTGTTTTTTAGAATAATATGACGGTAAAAAACGTTAAAAATTTAAACATTTTTGTTACGAAAATGATCGCATTTTAACAAAACCAAATTAATTTACCGTTATAAACAATAATCTCAAAAATAACGTTACAAATTTAACGTTATTAATCATAACGCTTAAGAACAGAGCGACGTATTAAATTTCGAGTGTTTATTTTGAAAATGAAACCAGCTTTGTCGCAAAAGCAAAATGTGGGACGTGGTGCCATCGCAACATTACATAAAGTAAAGTAAGCGAAACCATTTTTTATTTGTCGAAATAACGTGTTATAAGCCTTTGCAAAACCAGATATTTTGATAACGTTATCGAAACTAGTTATTTTCCTTATCCACTTAATAATTAAGGCTGATTTTATACCGTCAAATAACTGAAATATGGCGTAACAAATATTTTTTTCTATAAAATAACTAAAAAACCGTAAAAAATATTTTCAGAATACCTCTGTTATTTGACGATTGACAAAACAGTTTCTAACACTTTCATAAAAAAAAAGACTTAAAACATCGCGATTTAATTAAGCAGTATGTAAAACGTTATATCTACCATTAAAAATAGTTATCGTTATTTTCGCATTGGCTTATAACATGTTATGTATGTTGTTATTAGTATGTTGCTCGTTTTGTGTTTGTACATGTTTGCTTTTGTAGTTTAACCCTTATTGCAAACGAAAATAAGACTTCAGAATCTATACCTATAATTTAAACTGACTGATTCATTATTATATCGAACTAAAATTTGGAAAGATCAAAAATAGCCCATTAAGACGGGATTATTTTAAATTCGATTTATATTCTAAACTACAAATAAAATTGTGGTAATCCTTTTCACCATCCTAGTACGTGGGGAAGCTTGCTTTTTTTGATAGATCGACAAAGTTATTCGCGGTTATAAAATGATAAACGACTAGTAACAGTTATTACGTAGTTTGTAACTGTTAAAAAAACTTGTAATGCCGACCAGCCCGACCACGCATAAAAGTGGGATAAGGGCAGGAAGATTTTGATGCTGTTTAGTCTATCTTAGCACTTATGTGCTTCGAAAAATTTGCTTAATTATCGACTATAAAATCGTTAAGCCATGACGGAGGCCATAAGGCAGGCTAAATAGTCTATCACTATTCACTAGAGTTGCTCAAACTTACCAATTATAGTGATTTGACCCTTTTTAAACAAGAGTATTTCAATCAAGATGATTATAAAGATTCATCTTCACTACAGCAGTATGATTTTTTAGTTTCGTCTGCTAATAATAACAGATGTTGCTCTTAACGCTTCATTTAAAGCTTAACTCACTAATCCATTATAACTTTATTTTTACCCATTATAATAATAAACACGCTTTTGTAGCACATTGGACAAAAAGGATGTCTTTTATAAAATTGTTTCATTTCAATATAATCGGTCTTTGATAAGTGTTCAAAGTTTCAACTAAATCTGACGTTTTTATGTGGGTCAAAATTACGTTCAAAGATTTCAAATACATTGATAAGTGAAGCTTATAAAAGCGTGTTAGAAACATTCTGCCGAGTAACATTCAACTGGTTTGAGTTTTAACTTATTAATATTGGAGGGAGTTTCCATACTTGGTAACAAACTAACAATCTTAATTAACAAAGAATATAATCACTTTCCTTAAACATAGTAAGGGGGCGTCTATAAATTACGTGAGGTGATTTTTGCGATTTTTCGACCCCCCCCCGTGAGATGTCATTAGATTTGGTTCGACCCCCTCTCCCACCCCCTAATCTTACGTGAGATTAAAAATAGAACAATAAAATTCTTAAATAGGTAAGTACTCAAATTCGTAAATGAAATACATTCTAAATCAGTCCACGGGGATTTCTATGTGGTCTCAAGAGTAATTAGAACCAATATGCCCATGTGATTTAAAAAATAATCATCGGCATTTCACGTTTCTTGCAGAAGAAAAAATATTATGTGATATTTGCCGAGACCCCCCGTCACGTGAGATTGGGTGAGATTTGGCTCGACCCCCTCCCTCCCCTAAAAGCCTCAAGTAATTATTGGACGCCCCCTAACAGCGATGGACAGTTTCATTTTCAAAAGGCACAAAATAACGTAACGGTTATCAGTTATGTTTAGCTACGCAATAACGTTATAGTAGTAGATGTGAAAGTGATTATGCGTTGCTTAGTAGTGATTAAGTGTTGCCAAATTAAATTGCTGTTTTAGTTTCGTAGTTAGTAGATGTTAATTGTTATTAGTATTAGAGAGTGTAATATACTAGAAGTGTAAAATATAGATCGTTACGTAAATTTAGAAATGAGTATTTATTTGTTCAAGCGCTCGTGGCGTAGCTTGCTTAGACGTTCTTGTTTGATCGTTGAAGTTAAGCAGCGTTGTGTGCGGTCACAAATTGGATGAGTGACCGCAAGTGGCATTTGTCGGTCCCGGCTTTTAAGTCGTTAAGCCATGAAAGAGGCCTTTAAGCGGCCTAAAAACTCCGTCACCAGAGTTGGCCACTTGCCCATACGAACTTAGTTTTTCTTTGTTCAAATAGGAACAATTATTGACAGATTTAAATTTGTGTGTTTTGTCATCTATTGTGTAGAAATTATGGCAAACCACTATATAAATCATTAATCTTCTTCGGGTCTCTTGAAGTCAGAGTGAGGTCTTCTAGACCTTTGTGATCTATCGTTGGCCACATCATCGCTTTAGTCTATCTATAATTAAATAAAACTAAGTATTCAGATTCAAGTTTAAATAACATTATGATCACTTTCACAAAATGAAAATTACGTTTGTCAAACATTTCAGAATAAATTTTAATACATTCTACTATACTATCTATATCTATACTAATTAATAAAGCGGAAGAGTTTGTTTGTTTGTTTGAACGCGCTAATCTCAGCAACTACTAGTCTGATTTGAAAAATTATATTTCTGCATTTGATAGCTAAACTTTTGAGGAAGGTTATAGGCTTGTTATTTTCATCGCTATCATCGTTACCATTATACCATCACTACGGGTGCAACGCCGCGAGGGCCCTGCTAGTAATTCATATTTACACAAATTAAAATAAATAACTTCGATTTTTTACACTCTCTAGTTCTACCAATCCTACTTTATTAAGATAAGAAGGGTTATGGTTATAACGATCATGAAACCATGAAATCAATCAGGTGTCCCTGATCTAACTCTTGTAGTAGCAATGTTTAATATTTGTGACAAAGGTAATAACCCCCTGCCCTCTGATTGTCCATCTTTGATAGCGACCAAAATCGGTCTCAATCTCTCAAATATGACAGTTGAGTGCGCAAGTACTGTCACTCTCATCTCAACGAGACCGAACGCGGCAAAAGATGCGCGATAGTTCATTGTTATAAATGTTGACAGTTTGCGATCAATTTTGGTTGCTAACAAAGTTACGCAATCAGCCCCCTGATTGCCTACCTTTGATAGCGACCAAAATCGGTCTCAAACTGTCAAATATGACAGTTCAGTGACCACGCAGTGATACCTCTGTCACTCTCATCTCAACGAGACCTAACGCGACAAAATATACCTAAACAATCGCTTTGACAGTTTGAGACCAATTTGAGGTTTGAGACAAGTTAGACAATCAGCCTGCAGGGGGCAGTTAAGTACAAAATACATCTACAAATATTACGATATTACCTAAATCTTTATCCTTTCAGGACGACATACTATTCGAAGAGGAAGAACCGGAGGAGCCGAATCCGAAAATCCCACGCATCTTAACCAACGAAAAAATCTCCGAAAAACCAGAGAAAAATCTATCACAAGTTCAGATTAATAGCTCTATAACTCCCGTTGCATCACAGAAAGAGTTACGCCACAACATGTCTAAGAGAAAACTGTCTTCCGCGCGCCCTATTCCTAAAGTCATGTACAGTTCCACTTCGATAGGATCTGAGGTCCGGAAGCTGGGTTCCCAGGAAACGTTTGGTAGGAGATTGAGCTCAGCTGGACCGAAAAGAAACTACTCTACCTCAAGTTTCGCTTATGTACCGTCTACGCCGTTCCATGGGTCAACGCTATCAGCTTTCGATCAGCCAAATCAATTCGCGTCTCAGTTCTCTCTGAAATCTATAACGGAAAGTGTTTCAGAGGTCGCGTATTGCTGTTTTTGCTGTAAGAAAAAACCAAAGGGAAGCAAACCAAATCAATTCTTCGATCTCAGCTTACTCAGCGATCCTACTTACCTAGTTATTCTTATTTCGAGTAGTACTGTCGCTATATCTGTGACGAATTTTATTATCCTACTACCCTCACACGCGCAAAATATTGGGTTCGATAAAGCTTTAGGCGCGTATCTACTCAGTACTGTGTCGGCGTTGGACCTGGTCGGACGTATAGGCGGATCAGCGCTCTGTGATCTAGACATAATTCCTAAAAGTGTTTACTTCGTAGGCGGGCTAGTTTTCTCAGGCATAGCGTTAATTATAATACCGTTTTTGGAATCTTATTTGGCTATTAGTATTGTTTGCGCGTTCTTTGGTCTCGCTTCAGGTGTTAATAATAGTGTGACCACGCTAGTTATGGCAGAAGTTTTAGGCGTTGACAGACTCATGTCTACTTACGGCATAAGTTTGTTTGTAAACGGTATTTTACAGTTAATCGGGCCCCCGATTTGTGGTATATGGTTTGAGAGACAAAGAAATTTCGTCTCTATGTTTGTGACGTTTGGATTCATTTTCCTAGCCGGAGCTTCGCTGTGGCTCTTTATGCCGATTATAAACAGGCAGAAACAAAAACAAGCGAAACTTGAATTAGAAAAAACGAAAGTGTAATTCTTAGGTTGTATTTTTGATGCTATTTTACTTAATGTAAACTTAAATTATTAATAATTGTATTTGTTTACAGTTAAATTGTTACCAATCACGGCTACATTTGTAATCGTTTTACTGCTATTTTTAAACGGTTATCTGTAACTGCTTTTAGGTTATTCGTGATAACGTTATTTATTACCGATACATCACTGTCCTATTACCAAACACCAAAAATAGTTTAATATACACTATTTATTAAACTAAAACATTGATTTTCAACAATCTAGGTGTGTTTTCTTGATGAAAATTGTTAGCTAAAATAACTTATTTAATTTACATCCTAGGGTTTCGTTTTTTTTTAACTATAAGATCAATTTTAATTTTTTTATGAAACGTTATTTAGACTAAAGCAGTGAACGGACTAAAGTAAGTTCGTATGAGCAAGTGGCCAACTCTGCTGACGGAGTTTTTAGGCCGCCTTAAGGCTTCCGTCATGGCTTAACGACTTAAAAGCCGGGACCGACAATTTAACGTGCCCTCCGAAGCACGGAAGCGCTCAGCTCCTAATACCACTTGCGGTCACCCATCCAAATGTGACCGCGTACAACGTTGCTTAACTAACGTTAAACTTAATTGCTTGGTTTTACGATTGATCAAAATAATTATTTTTTGTACTTATTTCAATTTTTACTTACTTTTGACTATTTTTTATTGGGAAATCCTTCGTGAATTCCTAGACGAAGATAATAAAAATACAAAAATAGTTACAAATATAACTACAAAATATGTATCTTGCCATTTTTCGCTATTTAAATTGATTTTCTTGATATTTTTAGTAATGTAATTAAAGTTATCCAAACAAGGTGATTGACAGCGAAAAAACATTAGAATTACGTTAAAAAATAACGAAGTTATGAAGGTTATAATATTGACAGACAGAGTTAATTTTTAATTTAATAATAGTTACTTAAAACTAATAGAATTGTGGCATTTTTTACTTGATAACGTCTTATAAATCGATGAACGCCGGCTGCACGCACAAAAAAGTGTCACGTTCCGCCTGAGCCGAGGTGCAAGCGAGAGCGCGGAACAAGCGATAGAGAGGCACGATCGTTCATTCGTGTTTCTTATGGCGTTATCACGTAAAATTATCGTCCGTAAAGCGATTTTACAGACAATTTGATTTTTATTTGGATTATTATGTTTTCCATCACTGTTTATAGCGTTTCCGTGTTGTTTTTCTACATAGCCAAAATAGATAGAGTAAGTTTTAATGAAATACTATCACCTAGGTGCCTTGAGAAACTTTCATTTATAGTTTTATACCCGTCCCGGCTCCGCACAGGTATTTGATTAACTTCACATTTTTAACTGACTTCAAAAAAAGGAGAGGTTCTCAATTCGTTGGAATATTTTTTTTTATGTATGCTACCCAATTATTCAAAGATTTTTTTTTTTTTGTTTGAAAGGGTATACTTTCCATTTGGTGCCATAAAAGTTTGGTGAAGATCTGTCGAGGATCTTCGGAGTTATGAACAGAAATGCACCTCGAGAATGCAGATAATTGCACAGCTTATAACATTGCAGTCGATTTTTTTATTTCTTTATTTAACAATTAGTTGACATGTTTTTCTTAATTATACCCGTGCAAAGTCGGAGCGGGTCGCTAGCTAAATATACAAACCTTCCGTGAAAATGATCTAACTGTTGGTGAAAACCGCATCAAAATACGTTGAGTGGTTTAGGAGTAAGCGGGTATACAGAAACGCGGAAAGCTAATTTATTTTATAGTTGTGGCATATTTTTGGGCAATTAAGGATAGCTACCTTTTCTTTTGTAGTTACAAAATTTTGTTCTTAGGAATAGGTTTATTTTAAGAAAAACGCAGATTATATCATAGAAAATGTAAGGAATGTGTTTGTTTGAATTATTGGAAAAACTTACGATTTGATTTGGTAAGTTACTTTGGGAAAAGTGTTCCTTGTGAGAAATAGAGTCGATTAGGACCATGTTTTTTTTTTGACAAACGTAATTTTTTAGGCTAACTGTAGGTAGGTACTTTTTTTTTCAAAAATCTAAAAATGCAATTATTTTTTCCTTCAAAACAAACCTATAGTTTCCTGAGAACAAAACATTCTCAACTACAAAAGAAAAGGTAGCTACCCTGAAATGCCCAAATTTGCCACACCCTGTATGTATACTTGTAGAGAAAGGAAGTATAGTGACACCAGTCTACCTGTTTAGTTGACGCACTAGTGCCGTGTGTCGCAAAGAATACTTCAAATTTCCTGATCTAGTTTTAAGTTTAAATTAGGGACTTTTTTACCACCTTTAAGTAAATTCCTAAAACTCCTACAAATGACAGCTAGTTAATGCTACTCAGCGGTGAGCCGTGTTTGTCACTTTAACTGGCAGATTACTTGGAACTTTACTAGGTGGTGTAACAAGCGCTTAATCTTATTTAATTTGTATACAATGTATTAACGATTTTAGTTACCGATTTTTATATTTATATTTTACATTATTTTACCAGTATTTTAATAATTATTATTATATTTTTGTGATTTTTAAACATCTTCATGTACAGTCAATGACGAAAGTAAATAAACAGTGAGTTATGTTATCTGTCATTAATCTGGCTTACTTCTGCAAAATGTAGGCATGTACAAAATGTATTTAGATTTACCTCAGACTACCCCCTTAGACATCTTCGATGGGATTTTGGCAAGTTACTGTTTCATACTCATTCGTAAAGCGTGTTCTAGACGGTTTGAAACCACAGCTTCTGCCAAGGTGACCCTGGCAGAAGAGCACGCCTTTCTACCAATGGCGTCATCAAAATTTACTGTCTACCAATGGCGTCTTAGATGTTATGCGAAATTTGGCATGATACCACTAACTACATGGTTTGAAACAGATGTTTCAAACCATGTAGTTAGTGGTTTCATGCCAACATCTAGAACACGCTTTAGTTATAGTTGTGAGGTGCGCTACTTGTCAAAATTGACAACAACTGTCAAGACATTTACGTAACTCAATACCACCCTATTGTTTTATGTTTTGTGTTGTTCTACGCGAGAAAGTTATTTTATGAACAGTCACTAAACAAAGCAGAATAATATAAAAATGACAGTGGGAAAAGGTTTTACATATATTTTTCTATTTTTAAACAAATGGACATCGACCTAACCTAAGCTCCATACAACTATGAAACGTCTCCTTTTTATGAGCTTTGTAACTAAATGTTTATTAACTTTCAATGCTGACTGTACATAGAGGACTTGCTTTAAAGGTGGCCGCACACCTATCCGCTATGAATCGAATTTTAGAATTATTTAGGTACTTATATGAAATCGTACGAAATCTCGCACACCTGCGGATTCGCCCGAATCTGTCAGACGTTCATGAATTCGGCGCGGGTATGTGTGCGACCAGCCTTATGCGCAACTTTTTAAGTTAAGATCCAACTTATGTTAGTACTTACATGTTACTTTCGTCTTGTAATTTTATATACATCACATTGTTTAAGGCAACTCGTTCATAACTTATTGTTGAAATAGTTGTAATCTGAGGGCCTCTTTCACAAACTGCTTAGTAAATTTACAGTAGGGCCAACGGATCTCGGCGTTCGTGAAGTTAGCCGTTTCGATGCGCAGTGCAACTTTTTCATACAAAATTTTCTTCTGCGCAGCGAAAAGCCTGACTTCACGAACGCCTAGATCCGTCGGCCCAACTGTAACTCTGCAAAAGTATCAAATATGAGACAGGATGTTATTTGTCAGTGAAAAGTTTACGAAAAGAGAAGGATTTTGCTATTGACTTTTTATTTTTATAGTGTCACGCACTAAGGATATTAAATGTTGGCAAATCAGTGATACAGTTCCGATGTGAGTTTGATCGACTTTGTATGAAAATGTCCGAATACTGAAACTTTATTAGAATAGTAGAATCGTATACAAAAATAACAGTTAATGTCAATGATAAACGTCACTAAGTAGCGTTTCAGTATGCGGATGTAAATGCCTTGAAATAAATCTTCCATGTTTTTTCTGAACTTAAAAATGATAGTTTTGTTGCTTGATTGGTAAATGGTGAAAGAGGTCCTATTAGTGAATAAGAACATGTTGATGCTATTTTTAAATAAATAATGTATTTTCTTAGATTGTTGTTTTATTTCGATCTAAGAAATTCTCAACTACGAGAGGGGATGTATTATAAGAACAATATTATTAACCAAAAAAATTCTAGTCACAATGATATATCCAATGGTATATACAGTCGACCACAAAACAATAAACTCCAACAATAAACAAAATTTTAAAAACTAGTAGTTCGCCCCGAACTGAGATCTCGCGCACCGTAGATGGCTTACATTTGGACTTTCTTCTGACTACCCCTATAATTTCAAGTGCTACTACTGCCGAGTATGCCTATTGCGCTAGCTCTTCATGGTAAAAAATACTAGCATGCATGCAATACATAATGTCGTGTTTAATTTTTCATTTATTTCATATTTATGAATTCTCCTCGTATTTCTAAAAGTATACGTCCTAGAATAAAAATAATAACTATTTTGGAATGTACAAATAAAGACCTTTCATTTGACACCCCACTCAATATATTTGATTACTTAACTTTTTTTACCCCAATTATTTTCATTCTTTATCAAAAAATTTTTTATCATGTAAATTAATCAAGTAGCATCTAAAATCATTGCAAACCAAACCGCAACGATGCCACTCTCTTTTTAAGACCGACCAGTCAATGAGCTACGAAGACATCGAAACTCTATGAAACGGGAGCTCTTGCAGCTCTGGTTTCGTAGTTTTTGTTCTTTGGTCGTATTTCAAAAACTATACATCCTAGATTAAAAATAAAAACCATTTTGGAATGTACAAAATAAGCCCTTTCGTATGACACCCCACTCAATATATTTGTGTAACTTTCATAATTTTTTACCCCCTTGGGAACCCAATATCTTCACAACCCCTTCATCGATTAAGCTCATATGCTTCACCGTAAATTTCCTTACCACAACCTATTGACCTATCAAGTTTCATGCAGATTGGATGAACGGTTCGACAGTTATGCGCGAACAACAATTCGTGAAACATACAAACATACAAAGCAAAATTGCCCAACTTACCACTAAGATCTTCGCTCGCTTCGCTCGCTCGATCGACTATGTCATAGAAACCAACGTTATTTAGATAAAATGATTCAGCAGTCGACTTGTCGCAATCAATAGAAATAACCGAATGTAGATTAGTTTACTACTGTGACATAAGTTTAAATATGTGAAGTTTATGCCTGCATCCTTTTGCAAGCGACAGTACAAAACATACTTCTATTCATATTCAATTCATGCATTACTCCAGACTTGTCCAATAATAGTAGGTCCATGAAAAAACGGCTAACTTGTCTCAATCCTCAAATTGGTCTTAAACCTCAAATTGGTCTCAAACTGTCGAAACGATCGCGTAGATCTTTTGTCGCGTTCGGTCTCGTTGAGATGGGAGTGACAGAGCTACTTACGTGGTCACTGAACATATTTGAGAGTTTGAGACCGATTTTGGTCGCTATCAAAGATAGACAGTCAAGGAGCTGGACGCGTACTAACATTATATTTACCTCGACTTTCGAATGACATTACAGTTACTGTGGTCAAAAGTAGACCATACGACTTAAGTAAAACTTCCGTTCACCTCGCCCGATCACACTTCGTAACGCTCTCGTCACGCATTCACCAGCTTCCTCCCCAAGTCAAGCGTGCTTAAAGAAATTTTACTTCAAAAATGTTTTCGTCATGAAACTTTAAAATCCATGTATTCTGTTAACAGCTGGAACCGTTCGTCGAAGAGGATATCGGCGATGCAGAAGACGCTACACATCCCCATGTGGTATTCACACCAGAAGACAAACAAAACGGCTCCCCACCAATCTTCAAGAACAAATCCAACGCACAGTTAGAGGAAAGGATATCTCCAACGAAAGACTTCGCCCGATCCGCTAGTGCTGCCTCCAATATCGATAGGCCGAAGAAAATATCGACTCCGGTGAATTCGAAGAACGCATTACAAAACATCGCGAGCAAAAGTCACTTGCCATCTAACCCTAGTCTTTTAGAATCCGTGCCAGAAGGGAAGAGCAGTCGCGCGAACAGTCAAGAGGCGTTTTTGAAGAAGCTTCAAGTTCCGAAAACGCCGAAACGCAGTCCGTCGACTTCCAGCTTTCAGTATATGTCGACACCGTTCCACGGCTCGACTCTATCAGCCTTTGAGAAGCCGAGCGAATTCGCTTCGCAGTTCAGCTTGAAATCAGTGACGGATAGCCTGGCGCCTATCAGCTACTGCTGCTGTAAAAAACCGAAAAAAGATCCCAACGCCAAAAAAGAACCGAGCAAATATTTCGATGTGAATCTACTGAAAGATCCAATCTATTTGGTGATTCTGATTTCTAATTGCACTTGCGCGATATCGTATACGAATTTTATAATTCTCGTCCCGTCATACGCGAAGGAGTGTGGGTTCGATAAATCGCTAGGCGCGTATCTGTTGTCGATAATTTCGGCGTTGGATTTAGTCGGCCGAATCGGCGGGTCAGCGCTATCGGATGTAGTAACCACGCCGAAGCGTTATTTCTTCATATTCGGGCTCCTGCTTTCGGGCATCAGTTTGGCGTTGATTCCGCTAGTGACGAGCTATTCGGCTATAAGCACTTTCTGTTCGATTTTCGGCCTCGCTTCGGGTATAAACGTCGGTGTTACAGCGCTTGTTATGACGGAGATGTTAGGGACAGAGAGACTGATGTCTTCTTACGGAATTAGTTTGTTTGTGAACGGGATTTTACAGCTGATTGGTCCACCGATATGTGGTTTTTGGTTCGAATATACGCGGTCTTATAAATCTCTGTTTGTGACTCTTGGGTTTATATTAGTGGGAGGGGCGGCGTTGTGGGGCTTCGTGCCCGTCATACACAGAAGGAGGATAGCTCAGCTTAATAAAGAGGGTATTGAGAAGGCGTAGCACCTTGTTGATACGAAAACTTTTATACTCCCAAGCTTTTGTCAACTTGGTTTTCAAAATACCTATGCTGGACATCGACTTTATAACGTGGCCGTGCATAGATTTTTCGTTTCGTAAATATTACATTCGCATTAGCACAGCTCTTAACGGTGAAGGAAAACATCGTGAGGAAACCAGTTAGCTTTCTATGGGCTTGTAACCTGTGTGTGCCAAGTTCTGCAAAATGTGTGTATGTACCAAATATGTATTTGGACATACCTCTGACTACCCTTTAGACATCTTCAAAGGGTCTAGAAGTTTCTGGTTTTAAATTGGCTTAGACCAGCCCCTTGATTGTCTATCTTTGATAGCGACCAAAATCGGTCTCAAACTCTCAAATATGACAGTTCAGTGACCACGTAAGTAGCTCTGTCACTCTCATCTCAACGAGACCGAGCAGGTTAATACCTAAGCAATCGTTTTGACAGTTTGAGATCAATATGAGGTTTGAGACAAGTTAGACAATCAGCTATCTTTAATCTTCGTTTTAAAGTAAAACCGAAAATAATAATGAAAACTTCGAATTCGAAAACAATGCAATATTAATACACTATGCTAGATTACTTAACAATTACGAATTTAAGTCAATTTTAATTATTGATTTGTATTTTATTATATTATTAATTTATGTGTAAATTTACGCTTAGTTTAGGTAGATTTATAATGCCGATTCGAACAATATAAATATTTTAAATCAATAATGAATTAAAGAATTTTATGCACGTCTCTATAACAGCAATCTACATTTTTATAACTAAATCATTATAATTTAGATTTTATACAAAAAGTAGTCCTTTCCTAAATCGTATGGAAATAAAAATAACTAGAATTTAATTAATTATTTGAATAAGTAACTATTTTTAAATTATGGTGAATGGATCGTAAAACCAGATTGAAAAATTATTTTAAGAATTGCGATTTTTGGATTATTTTATTTTAACTTACTACTTCTAACTTTCTACTTAATCAAGAATGTGGATTATTTGAGTGCCGTGAGTAGAAATTATAAACATGCTTATATTATTATTCCGATTTTAAGTATTAAATCTGTGTAATTGTGTTGTTGTTAGGGTAAGATATTGTTTACCATTAACCCCTTACTTATGAAAGATGTTTAAAGTTGAACACTGGTTAAACAACGTCCTGTCTCTATTCGTCACTATCCACAAATAAAGACAGGACGTTGTTTAACCAGTGTTCAACTTTAAACATCTTTCCTAAGACCATTTTCACATCATCATAAAGGCGCTAACTCATGTTGGGCCAGCCTTGGCCAGCTTAGGCGAGTGCGAGCGAGAAGCGAAACGATTCAAGGCGACAGCGATAGAGAGGCAATGCCTGGGCCAACAGTGTTAGGGCCTTAATGGTGGCCGTACATGCGAATCGTCCAATTGGCGTGACGCGTCCGATTCGATCATGCCGATTGGACGATTAGCAGCAATGCGATTCTGACGGAAAATGCATCCGATTCGATGAATTTCTACGGAAAATTTACGTTTTTTAGCGAAGAACTTTCCTAATTCAGAATACATTCCGAGGTCTGAATTGCACTGCAGAATGGTGTATAGCCACTTAGCTTTTTATTCTAAAACTGTACTAGGAATAAAGCTAGTTCTCGTTTTTGCACAATTTAGCATTATGATTTTTTATATTTTAGTGTTAACGCATTTAGCAACATTTTATCAAATATTTTTTACTTTCACAACGATATGAGGTGCTTACCTACTGGGTCTTACTTAGGAAAGATGTTATGTTTTATTTTTCTAAAATAGGGTCAATTTAAAATGCGCAAACTGATAGTTTCATAAAATATGAAGTTAAAATGAATATTACTATATTATTTTTACATTGTACCTATGCATAACGCATATATTTCTACAATTAGATATTTTAATTTGTCATCTTTATGGTGGTCGCACATCTGCCCGCGGTCGAATCGTCCGATTCGACCGAATCTGGCAGTACATAGAGAATTCGGCGCGGATGTGTGCGCTCAGCCTTAGACATTTTAATATTAAATAAAATTACTTAATCGCTGTAGGTATTTATGCCAAGATAAGTAAGTACCTCTTATAAACTTAATTTGAACTTATATCAGTTTGCGCATTTTTAAGTTACCTTGTATAAGGTTAAGTTTGTAATTCTTGGGTTGGTTAACATTTTAGGACGCTTGTACTCTGGGACCACTCACAAAATAAGCAATACGTAATGTACTCATACCTACTATAATGTAACATAAAAGTTACCATACTATCTAATGTTACCTAGATGTATTTTTATATATTTTATCACTTTAAACCTTCGCTTTTTACCAGTTTTCTGTGAATCACCTGACTACATTCTATCTGGCGCATTATTATTAGTTAAAGCAGTGAACATAGGTAATAAAACTTGGAAGAATTCTTTCAAGGGAATTCATTTTTGTACAAAATCGAACAAACACTTTGGAACTCCGTGAATTTGCCAACATTTTCGTTATTTCGTGACTATTGTTATGCGCAGGTACATTCTCCAACGGATCTAGGCATTATTCGTGAAGTTAGGCTTTTCGCTGTAGAAAATTTTGTATGAAAAAGTTGCACTGCGCATCGAAACGGCTAATTTCACGAATGCCAAGATCCGTTGGAAGAAGTGTAGATATATTATTATCATGCTTGGGAGTTTTAATTATTCGCGGCTTGGTAAATACCAGTCACTGTGGCTAATTTTGTGCTGTTCTACTTATTTAAATGTTTTATCATTCACTTGATTTTAGGCCGATTTACATTGTAACAGTAGGGATCCAATATAACGCCTAACAGGGTCATTTTAATTCACTCGTAAACTTGCATTACTTCCGACAAATTGATTTAAATGCTTCGATGTTAGAAAAAAGTGATATAATATTTTTATGTGTAAATTATAAAGTAGGTAATTCTGCATTTTATACGTAGGTACCTAACTATAATATTTTTCGTAAAAAAAAATGTAGGAAGTAATCCGAGCTAACGAGTGACTTAAAATAGTCCTGCTGATATCGCATAAGGCAGAGCGCCCATCTATTCGCGCCGAATTCTCTATCAACTGCCAGATTCGGTCGAATCGGACGATTCGACGCGGGCAAGTGTTCGAGGTTTCATGATTCCATAAAAAAAAATCTCAAATTAGCTTCAGTCGATTCGTTCGGCACGGATAGGTGTGCGGCCACCTTCAATCTGAACAGACATTTAGTTAGGTATTTGTCCGTATACTAACTCATTTTATTGTAAGTCCATACGATTTAAAGTCTAAAAGACTATGTATCTTACATTTATACATATTGTAAAATAAACATTTTTATTATGATAAAAGTTGTCAATTTATTTATAAACTGACACCCGAATACTGAAACGCTATATCATTGACGTTAAGCAACGTTGTGCGCGGTCATAATTTGGATGGGTGACCGCAAGTGGCATTACGAGCTGAGCGCTTCCGTGCTTCGGAGGGCACGTGTAATTGTCGGTCCCGGCTTTTAAGTCGTTAAGCCATGACGGAGGCCTTTAAGCGGCCTAAAAACTCCGTCATCAGTTGGCTACTTGCTCATACGAACTTACCCTACGTAATCTAGGACAAGGGCAGGAAGATGAAGAAAAGTAATTTTTAAAAGTATTATTTTATTACCATTATGATCACAAGACTTTCAGATATGTACTTAAGTCAATAATATTTGATAAATCACAAAAGAATAATACACATACCTACTTAGGATACATTTGGAGTGTGTCCCGCCAAAATGCGTCGGGTTTAGTATGACTGAATGTTGAAATGTACATATTTCAGAAAGAACAATTCTTAAAACGTACTTTTCCCATAATGTCTGAAATACCAAGACTGATTTGTGTTATTTCTAAATTTCTAACAAAATACCAACCATTATTATTATATTGATTACTTACCTACTTTTCAGTAGATTTTCAGAAGATTTTGTCATACTAGACCGGACGCGCCAAAATGTTTCAAACTGATTTAGTGCGGAATTCCTCATAGAAAACTTTTGTGTGTCAAACAAATATTTCGTGGCTCTGAGGTGCCAAACGCCAGGGAAAGTGATGGCGCCCCTAAGGTGCCACCATAAATTGAAACATGTTGAAAGCATGACACTGATTTACCTTTGAAGAACAATCTATTATTTTAGGAAATAAAATTATCAGTACCTACATTAGAGATCGCAATTTTTAATATTATACTGGACGCATTATTGCACTAACCTCGATAAACTCAATATTATACAAGTACAGTACGGCCAACGGATCTCGGCGTGCGTGAAGTTAGCCGTTTCGATGCGCAGTGCAACTTTTTCATACAAAATTTTCTACTGCGCAGCGCAGAGCCTGACTTCACGTACGCCTAGATCCGTCGGCCCAACTGTAAGTATATTAATTCAGACTTAATATCATATTATTATAGAAATCGGAAAAAGATCCGTCAAAATATTAATACTAAGTTTTAAGATAAAAATTGGTCTATGAAAATGATTAGATATTAATAACACTTTTACTTTAAAACGAAAACTAAAGATAATCTTGGTCTAAGTCTAGCACTCATCAGCGGGGCTAAAAAGGCCGTTATACCAGAATCACAATAAAAAACTTAGGCCTTTACATCTTTACTAGATGATTTATACAGTGTCAGGAGGCAATCTTTGCCTACACTTATCGGGACACTGTAGTGCCTGGGACTGGGGGATATATTGCTGGACATTTGACACAGCGCCATCTAGCCCCAAACTAAGCAAAGCTTGTACTATGGGAACCATCATAATTTAGGACACAAAAATGTTATAATTTTGGCTTGAAACATACTTAACCTAGTTTAAACCAGGATATTTAATTTAGTCTTCGTTTTATAATAATGTCTAGGAATCAAGTAAAAACCTAAATATATTTTACAAATTGCACTTAACACTATAATATGCATAATTTTGGTCAACGTGAATATCACTGAATTTTTCCTAAAATATTTGAAATATCATAATTTTCCTATCGAGCGTTGTGTAACGTTGTGTACACTTCTTCCAACGGATCTTGGCATTCGTGAAGTTAGCCGTTTCGATGCGCAGTGTAGCTTTTTCATATAAACTTTTCTACTGCGCATCGAAACGGCTAACTTCACGAATGCCTATACTCTAGCCAAAACCAATGTACAATATTTACTAACATTGCAATGACAGTTCAATCAGCTGATAGCAGGAATAGACCTATCACAGAAAACTGAGATAATTACGATTGGCCATATTGAATCAGTGCCAATATTTAATCTCAGTTTTCTGTGATAGGTCTATTCCTGCTATCACCTGATTGATCTGTCAGTGCAATGTTAGTAAATATTGTACACTAGTTTTGGCTAGAGTATATAAGATCCATTGTGAGAACTTGAGAAGTGTAAGTTACGTTACTAAGGTTGGATTTTACCAAACTAGATTCAGTTTTATCTGGAGATTAAACCACAGATTAAACTGCTGTTTGTTTGAATATTATGACATTGAAAAGTTGACACCTTATAACCAGGACAATTTTAATGCACCTAATAATGTTCGGTTGCGCTTTCTGAACAACTTTATTTCGAATTCTGTCGGCTAACGGAATAACTACTCTGGGAGTAAGATGACAGTTTGGTCGAATCCAGCCTTAGATTACTTTGCGTTTCTCTTTACGATTAGTTGAGCTTAACGCTGCATTATTCGATTTTTCATTCGTGTTTCGTTTCGAAGCGTTTCGTAACGATTCATCTTTACAATATATAGAATAAAATTGTGTTTTTTACGCTACGTTAGGACTAGCGATACATTACGTTTACATAGCGTCGCATTGCGTTGTGTTAGGAGCTGCGTTGCGTTACGTTTTTCTACGTTGTATTGAGCTGTGTTTCACAACGTTGTTTTATTGAGTGATGCTTAAAACTAACGTCGCTGCATGGTGTGGCCAACGTTGTGTTTGACGTTGCGTTAATTTTACGTCCCCTACAATGAAAGCGACGTTTGACGTTCCGTTGCAACGCGTATCTTACTAGACGCGCTATATTCCGGTTATTGCAAAAGACTGCGTTGTGTTTAACGTTGTGACGTTGTGACACGTTGCAACGTCCCTACCGGCCCGCTTTAAGCGCGGCTCTCAGCCGACGTACGAGGGGCGATGGTTGGAGTAGTAAAGATGCTTCTGTCCCGTTCAGACTTATCCGATTCATTTGTTCCTCACCGCCCTGTGAATAAAAAAATAATCTTCAGACTCTCAGACTCATCAGACTTTATCGCGTAATAGATTCATTCTAGATTTTTTGCGGCAAAATTAATAATTAAGTTTTTATGCTGGTGTGTTATATCTATAAGTGAGTAGATTAAAATTACTCAAGGTTAACATGCAATGTTGCAATGAGCATGTTGACCTTAGGAAGTAGCCCCACTGCGTTTTCTGCAGCGTGTTTTTTAGCTGCACGTTTGTATCGATACAAACGCGCAGACAGCTCCCTTCCCACAGAATAAATAGGTATTGTATCCAAACAAACGCGATGCGAACGCGCGTTTGTATCAATACACACACGCACTGCAGAATACGCAATATGGCTAGGGCTTGAGCTCCGGAATTCCGGAACTGACTCAATTCCGGAATTCCGATGAAATCCAATATCGTTTCCAATTCCGGAATTAGCGAGAGCAGTATCGGAATTTCGATATTGGAAAAAATATTATTACGCGGCTTGAGGCGCGGCGGGCGCATCCGTACGCGGCTTGAGACGCATCTCGCGGTCTCGCCCCGCCAGAAAAATGTTTTCAATATTTAAAAACAATTCCGCCAACGAGCGTAGAAGCTGAAAGAGCTTTTTCAGCGGTCACTTACATTTGTAATCGCGTACGAAGCTCACTAAACGACGACAGCTTAAATGCGCTTACGTTTTTGAAATTTCATTACGAAAAAAAATAGTAGGTACTTAACAGCTGTCGTCCGTTAGTGAGCTTCGTAATCTTCGTATGAGATTTGAATTACTACACTCTTCTTTAATTTCTGAATAATTAATAGGTAATTTCTTTTTTTTATTAAAGTTCAAAAACTTAATGCTTTTATTTGTTTTATTTATTTATATTTCGGATATCTACTGAGGAAGTAAATCCATAAATCCATATTTAAATAATTAAAAATTTTGGAAAATTTTGCAAAATTAGAGTAGGTAAGTAAAACTTTTAACTAAATATTTCATTTTAATTTATTATCATTTAGTAGATACAAAAATATACTTTAGAGTTCCGGAATTCCGGAATTCCGGACATGAAATACTGAATATCGAAACACAATTCCGGAATTGAAAAAGCGTCCGATATTCAAGCCCTAAATATGGCCACTCCCTTACAACTACCCTGAGCAAACTTGGAGAGAAAAGAAAGTTGAGCATGTTGAGCTCACCTTGAGCAGGTTGAGCGGTCGGTTGTTGACCTCACACACTTGTACCTTGAGCATGTGACCTCACCTTGAGCAGGTTGAGCGGTCGGTTGTTGACCTCACACACTTGTACCTTGAGCATGTGACCTCACCTTGAGCAGGTTGAGCGGTCGGTTGTTGACCTCACACACTTGTACCTTGAGCATGTGACCTCACCTTGAGCAGGTTGAGCGGTCGGTTGTTGACCTCACACACTTGTACCTTGAGCATGTGACCTCACCTTGAGCAGGTTGAGCGGTCGGTTGTTGACCTCACACACTTGTACCTTGAGCATGTGACCTCACCTTGAGCAGGTTGAGCGGTCGGTTGTTGACCTCACACACTTGTACCTTGAGCATGTGACCTCACCTTGAGCAGGTTGAGCGGTCGGTTGTTGACCTCACACACTTGTACCTTGAGCATGTGACCTCACCTTGAGTAGGTTGAGCGGTTACAACTATCCTATAGTCGTATTGCTCATTATACGGACTAAAATCGGACTAAAATTGAAGGAACAAATGTCATTTTTCATATATTTTTAGTCCGTATAATGAGTAATACGACTATACGGCAAACTTTAAAACAGCATTCTAATGTTGACCTCACCTTGAGTAGGTTGAGCGGTCGGTTGTTAACTTCACATGTACCTTGAGCATATTGACCTTACAACGATCCTGAGCAAATTATAGAATAGATAGATAGATAGATAGATATCAAGTTGAGCTAACCTTGAGCAGGTTGAGCGGTCGGTTGTTGACCTCTGTGACGGCCCACTGGCCCGCGGGGGGGACCCCCGCCGCCTCCGCGGGCGACCGACTGGCAACTCTGTGTATATTACACTCTTTGTCCAGAGTTATGCCGAGAGTCTGTTGGTCGCGTTTCGTTATAACGAAGATTTTCGCTAGAGGTACTCGGTAGAATAGGATATCCACCTGTAAAAGAATAAAAAAACATTTTTTTGACTGGCCTTGACTGGATTTGATGCTTCTTAGCTCAGTTGGTAGTAGCTCTGCCTTCTGCGCTGTAGGTCGTGGGTTCGATTCTCACCCAGGACAAACATTTGTGTGATGAACATAGATGTTTGTTCTGTGTCTGGGTGTTATAAAGTATTCTATGTATGTATTTACAAAAAAAAAGTATTTAAGTATTTATCAGTTATCTGGTTCCCATAGTACAAGCTTTGCTTAGTTTGGAGCTAGATGGCGCTGTGTGAAATGTCCAGCAATATTTATTTATTTATACTGTTTTGATAGCTTATTTCTTAAGGTAATACATACAGGGTGTGACGCCGCTAGTAGCCTCAGAGCGTGTCCCTTGTGAACGGGCGCGACGCCCGCTATTGCACACAGACGGTCGCCCGCTCGCCCGCCCGACGTATTTCCAGAGGGACCCCAGCGTGCTATCCTGTATAACAAACAACTTTTAACTTATACGATATGTAGTCTTATTAATATTATAAACTAGCTTCCTCCCGCGGCTTCGCTCGAGTGGTATCCGGATAAAAAAAGTAAGTTCGTATGAGCAAGTGGCCAACTCTGGTGACGGAGTTTTTAGGCCGCCTAAAGGCCTCCGCCATGGCTTAACGACTTAAAAGCCGGGACCGACAATTTAACGTGCCCTCCGAAGCACTTAACTTAGGGATCATCCATAAAGTACGTCACACGTTAAGGGGGAGGAGGGGAAGGAAGGGGGGGGGGGGTCGACGAAGTGTGACAAGGTGTGAGAGGGGTCCTAAGTTTCGTGACGTCACATTTCAAAATCTTGCTTGGTTATAGGCTACTTTTCATCATCATCATCACCATAAACTATCTCTAATCAAAACTATTACTGCTAGTTTAAAATATACGAGTATAATACTCACCACACTTGATTATCGTAGTCGGCGAAGACAGGCGGTTCTCCTGGACCGATTCTACCGACGCACGCCGCCCCGCGACGCTGTGCACGCACTAGCGCCGCCGCCTGTAATACAACGCGACGCTCGATACAATGAAATGAAATGATTTATTTTTATTTGTAACATAAACACACACAGTACAAGATTACGAGTACTACAGTAGGGCCAACGGATCCCGGCGAACGTGAAGTTGGCCGTTTCGATGCGCAGTGCAACTTTTTCATACAAAATTTTCTACTGCGCAGCGAAGAGCCTGACCTCACGCACGCCTAGATCCGTCGGCCGAACTGTACCTAAGTAATAGTAATAGTACCTAATAGCTCATGTTACAATGGCGCTGACTCAGCACTATGTTGTGTTTGTAAAAACACAACGCTGATCTTCCGTCAGAACCACACTGTATGAGTAAAACAATATGTCCAAGAGAAAGCAAAATACAAAAGATAAATCAACCTACATTCTTAAACAAGTAAACAAAATTGACAGAAAAAATAGATACGCAAAAATAAAATGAGACAAAACATTGCTCTAGCTAGACTAAGCTGAAACGATTACTAAAATATACTAGATATTAAAAAAATTTAAATTAAAGAAATAAACATACACAAGCTGTAATAAGTGGCTCCTAACATATATACTTACTATTTAAAATTTAATTAATAATTATATACGTACTTACACAATATAATATTTTAAATAAAAACCGGTCAAGTGCGAGTCGAACTCGTACGCCGAGGGTTCCGTACCTAGCCATGGTGCCAATAAGGCTAGTCCGCTTAATTGTATGAGCGCCCATACAACTCGGAGGACTTTTAATAGGCGTCAACTATGTATGTATGGGAACACCCTTTAATTTTCAACTTTTTTAATTTTTTGGAATTTTTCCTTTATATGTGCTATAAGACCTTGCTTTTTGCCAAATTTCGTTATTCTAGGTCAACGGGAACTACCATTTAGGTTTTCGACCCAAAACCTCTAGGGTACTTCCGGTTGACCTAGAATTGTCAAATTTGATTACAAGCAAGGTCTTCCAGCACAAGTAAAGGAAAAATTCCGAAAAATAAAAAAAGTTGATAATTAAGGTAAGTTTTGGTACTCACAAGTTTTCACGAAAACCTAAATTTGCCTATATCTTTTTATAGTGTTGACTCAGGACCTTGATTTTTATACTCACAATAGGGACTATAGACCTTAGTATATGGTATAAATTTCAACTTGCTAGCTCTACCCGTTCCTGAGATAATCGATGGTGACACACGGACAGACAGACGGACAGACGGACAGACGGACAGACGGACAAGAAAGTGATCTTATAAGGGTTCCTTTTTTTACCTTTTAAGGTACGGAACCCTAAAAACAAACAAACTCTACATAAAGAGGATCATGAGCACGAAACGTAACGCCGGCTCCATACGTTGGGACCAACGTTGGTCCCAACGTTGGGGCCAAGATTTCGTGAACCATCCACACGTTGGCGATACACCAGTCTTGTTCCGTCAGAGCCAACGTGCAGACGTCCGATGTCTGCGCGTCCGATACAGAAATTGAAATTTCTCGAAGTGATTTTACATTACTGAATACCAATTTTATCACAATCACATCACATCATGTCACTATCACACTTCACACAACACACTATATTACTAGTAGTTCGCCCCGAACTGAGATCTCGCGTACCGTAGATGGCTTACATTTGGACTTTCTTCTGACTACCCCTATAATTTCAAGTGCTACTACTGCCGACTATGCCTATTGCGCTAGCTCTTCATGAAAAAATACTAGCATGCATGCAATACATAATGTCGTGTCTAATTTTTCATTTATTTCATATTTATGAATTCTCGTCGTATTTCTAAAAGTATACGTCCTAGAATAAAAATAATAACTATTTTGGAATGTACAAATAAAGACCTTTCATTTGACACCGCACTCAATATATTTGTTTACTTAACTTTTTTTACCCCAATTATTTTCATTTTTTATCAAAATTTTTTTATCATGAAAATAAATCAAGTAGCATCTAAAATCATTGCAAACCAAACCGCAAGGATGCCACTCTCTTTTTAAGACCGACCAGTCAATGAGCTACGAAGACATCGAAACTCTATGAAACCGGAGCTCTTGCAGCTCTGGTTTCGTAGTTTTTTTTCTTTGGTCGTATTTCAAAAACTATACATCCTAGATTAAAAATAAAAACCATTTTGGAATGTACAAAATAAGCCCTTTCGTATGACACCCCACTCAATATATTTGTGTAACTTTCAAAATTTTTTACCCCCTTGGGAACACAATATCTTCACAACCCCTTCATCGATTAAGCTCATATGCTCCACCGTAAATTTCCTTACCACAACCTATTGACCTACCAAGTTTCATGCAGATTGGATGAACGGTTCGACAGTTATGCTCGAACAACAATTCGTGAAACATACAAACATACAAACATACAAACATACAAACATACAAACATACAAACATACAAACATACAAAGCAAAATCGCCCAACTTACCACTAAGATCTTCGCTCGCTTCGCTCGCTCGATCGATAAATGCGAAAGTTTGGATGTTTGGATGTATGTTTGTTCCTCTCTAACACGACAACCACTTAACCGATATGGGTGAAATTTAAAATATAGATAGATAATAACCGGAAATAGGACATAGGCTACTTTTTATCCCAAAAAATTGCACGGTTCCCGTAACATAAAAAAAAATAGTAGACTCCATCATCAGATCAGCTCGCTGTCACCATATTATTACATTATAGTCAGAACTTGACAAATATGCCGAGTTTCAACTCAATCGGCCTATTTACTGAGGAGTTCTGTTGAACAGCTCTTGACTCCATCATCAGATCAGCTTGTTGATACCATAATATTTAATTGTCACCGATAATCTATAAGTGTGCAAAATTTCAGCCCGATAGTTCTACAAACACAATAAATAAGGAATACGATGACATTCTCGCTCGTCAGTCGACACGTGCGCTCACGATGCGCGTCGAAACGGGACTGAGCATAGCGCCAACGTGTGGACGGATCCCCAACGTTGGCGCGCCAACTTCCTTTGATAAAACCGACACGGCACGGCCAAGCCCCAACGTTGGCCCCAACGTTGGCGCCAAGCTATTTTGTCAGCACCACACGTTGGTGAGAGGCATTGGGACCAACGTTGGCCCCAACGTGTGGATGCGGGGTAACAATAAAACCGGTCAAGTGCGAGTAGAACTCGTACGCCGAGGGTTCCGTACCTACCCATTATACCCATTATGTTATTGTAGCCCGCTTATTTGTATGAGCGCCCATACAACTCAGAGGACAATCTTAATTGGCGTCAACTATGTATGTATGGGAACACCCTTTAATTTTCAACTTTTTTAATTTTTTGGAATTTTTCCTTTATTTGTGCTATAAGACCTTGCTTTTTGCCAAATTTCGTGATTCTAGGTCAATGGGAACTACCATTTAGGTTTTCGACCCAAAACCTCTAGGGTACTTCCGGTTGACCTAGAATTGTCAAATTTGGTTACAAGCAAGGTCTTGCAGCACAAGTAAAGGAAAAATTCCGAAAAATAAAAAAAGTTGATAATTAAGGTAAGTTTTGGTACTCACAAGTTTTCACGAAAACCTAAATTTGCCTATATCTTTTTATAGTGTTGACTCAGGACCTTGATTTTTATACTCACAATAGGGACTATAGACCTTAGTATATGGTATAAATTTCAACTTGCTAGCTCTACCCGTTCCTGAGATAATCGATGGTGACACACGGACAGACAGACGGACAGACGGACAGACGGACAGACGGACAGACGGACAGACGGACAGACGGACAGACGGACAGACGGACAGACGGACAGACGGACAAGAAAGTGATCTTATAAGGGTTCCTTTTTTTACCTTTTAAGGTACGGAACCCTAAAAAACGCTATGATAAGTTGTCAATTAACTATAATATGGAAACCTCATTTTTGAGGTCCGCTACTGCCTTTTGGTGTTCCATGAGGTACTTTTTGAGTCTGAGTCGAAAGCTATGAATGCCCTGGAGTTCTCTTATTGGTGGAGGTATGTTGTTCCAACACTTTGAAGCTGCGTACCTGAAACTACCTCTAAATGCAGCCGAGTGATGCTGCGGTGTAGAGAGCAGTTTCGAGCACTTCCGAGCAGATCTCTTAGAAAAAACTGTTATTTTCTCAGAGAGATAAGCTGGAGCTCCAAACTTAATAACTCCAAAAAGCAAACATGCTAGGTGAAGTTTTTGACGAGCTCTCATTTTTAAAATAGAGTTACGGTTCAAGTAAGGAGTTATGTGTTCCCTAGCCGGAATTTTAAAACAAAAACAAGCGCAAGCATTTTGAACTCTTTGTATGAGGCGTTGAGTTCGACGAAGCAATCGAGGACCAGTGACTATATCGACAATGACCTTTTAAATTTGTGTGTGTGTGTATATATTTTAATGTTTTAAGAAACAAATAATTATTATTATTAAATTAAATTCCACTAACTGGCCCACAGAAGCCTTACACCGGGGTGAATGGAAATAGGGAAGGGAGGCCTTTGCCCAGCAGTGGGATCCAGTAGGCTTGTTGGATTAGATTAAATTAAATTAAATCTAGCTGCGCCCTCGGCGTTAAGGTGACATTACACCATGTGGAATTCAGTCGGAACTAATATGCGCGTATACGCACGACTAGTTCGTATTTAGTGTGCGAGGCCCCGTAGCACTCGGAGAGTTGGGATCGTTCGTGCGTGTTTGTACGTGTTCGTACGAATAAAAATGATTTCAAATAATTTCATTTCGTTTCATTAAAATTCGGACAAAAACGCATCCAAAGTGCGGCCGGCTTAACTTACCTGTCTAGCTCGTAATGGTTGTAATGTAGGCTCATTCGCGATCCGCTCACCTGAAATATAAAACATGCTTAGTTTTATTGAAAGCCGTGTTGGCTTAGGGAGATTGTACCTTCGTCGTGGGTTCGAACTCCGACCGTGATCAATGGAATTTTTGTTGGGAAAAATTTATAAGTGCATTATCTCGAGCTCTAAACGGTGAAGGGAAACATCGGTGAGAAGTTGTTTAATTAAAAAAATTCAATGTTATAAGCTGAGCAATTTTCTGCACTCTCGATGTGCATTTCTGTTCATAACTTCGAAGATCCTCGACAGAGCCTCACCAAATTTTTGTGGCACCAATCGGAAACCCTTTCAAACAAAAAAAATATTTTCAAAATCGATCCAGGCGTCTTCGAGTAATCGGTGAACATACATCAAAAAGGCACAAAAAAAAGATTCCGACGAATTGAGAACCCCCTCTTTTTTGAAGTCGGTTAAAAAGGGTCAAGTTACACATAAGCGGCGCAGCAGGCGTCAGCACGGGTGTGGTTCCGTTAGAGAGAGAACTGCTTCTTCTTCTTCTTGCGTCCGGTCGCGTCTCGCGGGACCGCGACGTTACTCGCTCACTGGAACACAAACAAATAATACTAAGGGCTGATTTTTCAATCGATAAATAACTTTTATCTGAGGAATAGATATGGCGTTATGACATAATAATATTTTCAATACAATATCTGTCAAATCGCATATTTATTTCCTCAGATAAAAGTTATCTAGTTATTGAAAAATCAGCCCATAAAAAAAAAACAGTACTTATACTATTTAAGGCTGAGGCCAAACGAGCGTAATTTTTTGAGTTGTGAGTCGCGAAAAATGAGTCGCGTAATCTACTTTCAACAAAAACAGACAACTCAATTTGCGTCGCCGCCGTGTGAATCAAACAGGACTTTTCTATAAAAAGCAATACAGCAGAAATTACGCGACTCACAACTCAAAAAAATACGATCGTTTGGCCTCAGCCTAACTAAAAATTTGTAAATATTCTGGACCTGGTTTATATATAAAACCAGCGGACGCCTGAACTACTATTTTTTTCAACCATTAATTTTTTCGGGATAAATAGTAGCTATTCTATTCTTGATCATTATCTATCTATATTTTAAATTTCAGGCAAATCCGTTCAATGGTTGTCGAGAAGAACAAACATACATACATCCATCCAAACTTTCGCATTTATAATATTAGTTATTAAAATATATTAATTACCTGTGATTAGTCTCGCTAGATGCGGCGTCAGTCTTCTTCCGCAGTCTACCGAGCAGAGCCAGCTCGGTGAGGCCGCGTCTCCACGCCGGCTTGGCCGAATCGGGCGAACCGCGCTCTGGAAACTAGCGGTGCTCACTTTACACGAACTATTTGTCTATATCGCGCCTTATCACATAAGATATAGGTACAGAGGTCTGACTTCGTGAACGTTTATTTAAATATCGACTCTTGCTGCGACGCAACAAAGTGCAATTCAGCTCGCTTAACCTGGCCATGCATCAATGGATTTTTCGTTTCGAAAAATTTATATACACATTAACACGAGCTCTAAACTGTGAAGGAAAACATCATGAGGACCCGCGGCTTAGTCAGCCCCACACGTATTGAGCATGTCTTTCCTGTGGATATGGCCGGTTAAGCTGAGAGGATGGTGTAGGTGCTACAAGCCTTTTCCATGTCAACATTGTCCCAGGCACTAGTGTTCCGTTAAGTGTAGGCAAAGATTGCCTCCTGACACTGTATAAATCTTTAGTAAAGATGTAAAGACCTAAGTATGACCAAGCGAGGATTTTCGGTTCTACCCTCAGAAAAATAAACAGTGTTGGAATTTGCGTCATATCTTACAAACTCAAAAAAAATAGTAAACCGTGCAAATTTACGTCTTAAAATAGATAATATCGTGATTTATAGTCATCTAATAGGCGTGTTTCCTGCAATGCGTAATCACTAAATTAATGCATTAATCTAATGAACTAAGATTCACAGATTCCTTAAAACATATTTATTATTGAAATTAAAGTGAGATTAATTTTATTTTTGATAAAATAAAACCATAAAATGCGGCTATCCGCCATGATAGATGAAACACCAATCAGAGCGAATTACGTCACGAGTGTTACTGTCAGTGAACAGAACAAACTTCATTCATACAAATCGCATAACTCTTCAAGTTTTGGTAGGTAGGTAGTCGTTTTTTGGTTTTAATTTGTTCTTAGTGCTTAATTTAGGTATATCTATTTTATCGTCCGTCGTTTTCTCAAAAGATACAATAGTGGAACCAGGATTTACCACGGCAAATTCGTCTAATTTGCCTATAGTGGATGTTCTAATGTTGGGAGAGTTTCTGAGAACAAACAATGATTTTTGTTCGGCAGAATTCAGAAATGTGAAGGCTTCCGCGTAAATAGACATATTTTAATAGATAATAAGAAAAGTTTTTTCCATAAAATCAATTTAAAAGCACAATAAAGATTTTTTCATACATACCTTCTACTTAGGTATTAATCTCGAAAATAAGCTATATTGGAAACTAAATTTGTTGTTTGTTGTTAAAAAATATAATGTTAATAACTTTGTTCCTTTAGCAGGCTTACTAAGCACTTACATAATATATTTCTTTGTTTTAGATCCGCCGTGCAAGAGTACCTAAACCACTTTTTACAGATAGTTTTGTTCCGTGAAACGTTTTTATACAACTTTTCAGGTGTCTATTTCGAATTATTGTCGCACTTAGGCACTACACACCACTTATATCCTTTGGAATTCACAATTAAAATGAATTTAGTTAGAAAATTGTTCACCAACATCACTTTGTACTATTGGTTACATAAGGCTGTGACAATGATGACGTCACAGGAGACGCCATGACATATTGAAGCGTTTTGGCGTGAATTTTAAATATTAAACATAAAAGTTTTATTTTTCTGTAAATCTCATTAGTTATTGTGAAATATATTATTTTTAGCAATCAGAAGCAACTTCTGAACATTGTAGTACCATTTTTCAAAATTATGAAACAGGCCTATTGTGTACAAATAATAGACCAAGCTAAAAAAAGTGTTTGTGAAGTGCAAACTAAGTGAGAAAATTGTAACGACTTTTTTTCGTGCCAGTGTCGTAATTTTGAGCTATAATGAAGTGTTTTCAATGTGAGGACAACCACAACGACGAAAACACAATACAGTGTGATGGCTGCAAGAGAAATATCTGTTTGCAGTGCAGTAATCTGACCACTAGTGAGGCGCGCGTCATGGGATTAAAGGGCAAGCGAACGCTGTTGTACTTATGCCCTGCATGCCGGGAGGCCTTATTTCAAGTGCCTAAGCTCATCAAATCCTACGAAGGGCTGCGCGAAGAACTGGATGGCGTTAAAAAAATGATACTGCAGCAGTCCTCCAACCCCTCACCGACACCGGTGGCAGTCGTGACCCCACCCCCGCCGCCGGACACCAATGCCATCATGGAAGAAGTATTGGAACGTGAACGTAGAGCCACTAATTTGATCTTGGTTGGTGTTAAAGAGTGTGACTCTGACATTGGAACGGATAGAAAGCAACATGACGACTCGAATGTAAGGAAGATCTTGCAAGAAGTAAACAATGGTGAAGACTTCTCTGAGAAGGTATTGATAGTGCAGCGCTTGGGACGCCGTGACGAAGGCAAAACAAGACCAATAAAGGTAGTACTTACTTCCCGACAGGATGTGATCCGGGTTCTCAAAAATAAAAACAAGGCCAAAAAAGAGGTAAGAATCTATGATGATAAGACACCTAAACAGCGTGAGGAGCTTAATCAGCTTAGAGATAGTCTGAAAACTAGAATTGAAAAAGGTGAAACAAATATTACAATAAGATATGTGAAGGGTGCGCCTAAAATCGTAGCCTCACAAAAAAACTAGTGTACGATAATGGAAACCCATATATTGACTTTACTTTTATGTATACCAACCTATCATCTCTATCGCCTAAATTCGACCTGTTCCTTGTTGAAGTTATTGCAAGAAAACCTTCTATTGTTGTTATCACCGAAACGTGGCTTACTGCTAATGATCGAAATAGTACTTTCAATATACCCAGCTACACTCTTTTCAGACTTGACCGTAATCATAAGAAAATTAAGTCCGAAGGTAAAACTAGGGGAGGAGGTGTGGCCATATATGTGAAAGATAATCTGCGTGGCATCCCAATAGTAGCAAGACGCAACCATAACTATATGTACGAAGATGTGGAAGCATTATATCTTGACATACAATATGGTACATATCATTTCCTATTGGTGGGGGTATACCGACCTGATGACTCTGATGATGGATTGTGGAGGCCCCGTGACACCAAATTATTAGAAAATCTTGTATCAGCATCAGAGAATAACACATTAATAATCACTGGCGATTTCAACTACCCATCTATAACATGGCCGATCAACGTAGACCAAGCACAGTCAGGTTCAGCGGAACTGTTCAAAGATGCATTCATCAATAGCAACCTTCTACAATTGGTATGCAGACCCACAAGGTTTCGACAAGGCAATATACCTTCTCTCTTAGACCTAATTATGGTTAATGAAGAATCACTTATTAAAGAAATATTGTATAGGCCACCAATTGGTAAAAGTGATCACATTGTACTCGAGTTTAGCCTACAGTGTCATATAGAAACATCAAAAAGCGAAATAAAACCGAGAAGATTCTACGACTCAATTAACTTTGATATATTCAATGTGGATCTAGAAGAGAACCTAGAGTCAGTGAACCCGTCTGGTGATGTTGAACAACTGTGGTCAGAAATCTTGGGAGCAATTAATACCACTACCAATAAACATGCTCCACTAAAATTAATAAAAAACAAAATCAAAAACAAGCCTTGGATTGACAAGTGTGCCTTGAACATGATTGCAGATAAAAAACTACTATGGGATAAATATAGATCATCTGGCTTAGACACTGATTACACTAGCTTTCGCGAAGTAAACAATAGATGTATAGCCTGGACGAGAAAACAGAGAAGCATACACGAATCTAAGTTACTAGAGTATGGGGATAAAGCCTTCTACGCGTACATCCGTCGCTGCACTGCTTCAAAAGTATGCATCCCTCCAGCTATTAGGACTCGCAACGGAGACTTGGTCACAAAGCCCAACGATATAGCAGATGCCTTTGCAGAAGAGTTTCTAAAGGCATACTCTGAAGAACCCACCATTGACCACACTACCAAAATAAACTCTCCAGCCTATGTGGAGAATAATTTAAGCGAAATATATTTTACAGTTAAAGATGTTGAACAGGCTATATCTAAACTAAAGAGCCAATCATCTCCGGGCCCAGACAATCTACCATGCTGTGTTCTCATAAAATCTGCAAAGATTCTGGCTCCAGCCCTGGCAGCATTGCTGAATAGATCCTTCGAATCAGGATGCCTTCCTCAGGACTGGAAACACGCAATAGTCACACCGATCTACAAAAAAGGGGATAAAACCCAACCTCAAAATTTTCGCCCCATAAGTCTTACTAGTATAGTAGTTAAAATAATGGAGAGAATTATCTGTGACAAATTAACACTATTTCTAAACAAAGAATGCATCATTTCAGTGAAACAACATGGTTTTGTTCGGAAAAGATCGACTATTACGAACCTGTTAACATGTGTTCATAGTTGGAGCAAAGAACTTGATAACAAGAACCCTATTGATATAGTATACCTTGACTTTGAACGCGCCTTCGATAAGGTCCCACATCAACGCCTTCTGATGAAGCTAGAACATTTTGGAATTCGTGGACAGCTACTCAAGTGGATAGAGAACTATCTAGTGGGCAGATCATTCCAAGTTCGTGTTGGCAATTCACTCTCACAGCGAAAACCTGTTGTGAGCGGTGTGCCACAAGGCTCTGTACTTGCTCCCCACCTCTTCGGGATATTTATAACAGATCTAGCTGAACTCATAAACTCTGAATGTGCTTTTTTTGCCGATGATGGAAAGTTCTTTGCAAATCCACTCATCAACTCAGGACAACTACAAGAAGACCTAGATCGCATACAAGCCTGGACAAAGGATTGGATAATCAAACTGAACGCATCAAAGTGCAACATTCTTCACTTAGGTAACAATAACCCTAGAGCCTCATACACCTTGGATGGAAGCACCTTGACCCCAGTCAGCCTTCAGCGAGACCTAGGAGTAAATATTTCATCTAATCTTAAATGGGAAGAACACATTACTATAGTAGTCAAGAAGGCCAATTCGTTTCTATACGTCATCAGGAGGTCCTTTCAAACAATGTCAATAGATATGTTTCGTAAGATATATAAAACTTACATAAGACCCTTGCTAGAGTACGGATTTCAAATATGGCATCCCTATTTCCACAAAGACATTAACCTTCTTGAAAGTGTCCAGAGGAAGGCCACCAAGATACCACAGGCTCTACGTCGCAAAACCTACGAGGATAGATTAATCTCACTACGCCTCACCACTCTTGAGGATAGACGCCTTCGAGGAGATCTTATTGAAACATATAAGATCATGACCCACCAGTACAATCTGCCAAACATTCGAGACATACTGAGAAGAAAAGATGACCAAAGACCTTCACGTGGTCACCAGCTCAGGCTCATTCGTGAATCCACTCGCGTACTAGCTGCCTATCACTTCTTCAGCAACAGAGTGGTCCACAATTGGAATGCACTACCAGATGACGTTGTAACAGCTACTTCTATCAATGCTTTTAAAAACAAGCTCGACAACTGGCTACGAACTAACAAATCAGTGCTCAAAAAGATTACCGAATCTTAAACAAAAAGGACTATAAAAAACAAAGACTATTTTCAATAAAGACTATTTCAACACTGTGTGATATAGACATACCAGCTAAAAGCTGCTCGTCTATAATCGATAAATAAATAAATAAATAAATAAATAAGCAAGTATAAAAATATTAAACGGGGAGTTAGAAGATAAAATGTTAAAGATATATGTTGGCTTTTCAGTTACTTTCCACTTACTTTAATAAACTACGTACATGAAATCACGCCTGTTTCGCATAATAGGGTTAGGCAGAGACCACAGCTCTCCACTTGCTACGATCCTGACACACTTCTACTTCTCTTATACTACGTAGGTATAATAAAGTAAGTGGAGAGTAATATAAGATGAAACGTACCTAGTCGCTCAACCGGCGTTATTCTTTCAATCGGCGTTGCTCTTTCAACTGGTACATTTTCCTCATGACTCGCTGCGCTCGGTATTTCGTTAGGAGGTACCAGATATTCATAGGTAGCATCATGTACTCTTAATCTAACAGCTGAACAAGCTCGGCTTAAATGTTCATAGGCTGGCTCGAACACTGCCCCATAGGTTTCATCTGACCCTATATGGATGAGGTGGCCAGGGGAGGTAGGGGAATTAGGGGCAGGGGCATGGGAGATAGGGGAAGCAGGGGCAGATTGGACTTCAGTGTCTTTGGTGGTAACAGCGATGACGGTTACATTTGTTGTGTCGCTGGAAAGACAAATTAGACATGTCAATATAAGAAGTAAGTAAATTAAAAATTAAAAGAAACTGACTTCAATGTAAGCTGAGCAATTTTCTGCACTCTCGAGGTGCATTTCTGTTCATAACTCCGAAGATTCTCGACAGATCCTCACCAAATTTTTATGGCACCAATCGGAAAGTATACCCTTTCAAACAAAAAACGTTTTCCAAATCGGTCCAGGCGTCTTCGAGTAATCGGGTAAAAGAAGATTCCGACAAATTATAACCTCCTTTTTCTTGAACGGTTAAAAATACCACAATATCACACTAACCTTTCTTGGTCTCCCACGCTCTCCCGCTCAGGGTCAGTGACCTCCCCATCGCTCTCCCCTCTCATAAGCAATGACCCATCTAAACATATATTCTACCCGCATATATTAGCTTTACCTACTTTTTTTTTAAGTCGGTTAAAAATATCACACTAACCTTTCTTGGTCTCCCACACTCTCCCGCTCAGGGTCAGTGACCTCCCCATCGCTCTCCCCTCTCATAAGCAATGACCCATCTAAACATATATTCTACCCGCATATATTAGCTTTACCTACTTTTTTTTTAAGTCGGTTAAAAATATCACACTAACCTTTCTTGGTCTCCCACACTCTCCCGCTCAGGGTCAGTGACCTCCCCATCGCTTTCTCCTCTCATAAGCAATGACCCATCTAAACATATATTCTGTCCGCATATATTAGCCACGCTAGTGGGCGCCTGGCTAGTACTGGGCAATGTCCGCTCGTCCCAGTCGGATATGTCCACAGGTTCTGGGGCTTCTGGGTTCTCTGGGTTCTCTGGGTTCTCTGGGTCTTCTGGGGTGATGGAGTCGGGCGGTGTTTCTGGGATTGAAGGCACGCGGATCACGGATGATAGGTCGATGCCGGGGACTCTATAACAATAAGTTTTATAAAACTTTCGTGGTTCGTGGTAACTATTTTTTAATATAATCAATCAATTAAGTATGCGAAACAAGGGTAAAATAAAAACCGGTCAAGTGCGAGTCGAACTCGTACGCCGAGGGTTCCGTACCTAGCCATGGTGCCAATTAAGCTAGTCCGCTTAATTGTATGAGCGCCCATACAACTCGGAGGACAATTTTAATTGGCGTCAACTATGTATGTATGGGAACACCCTTTAATTTTCAACTTTTTTAACTTTTTGGAATTTTTCCTTTATTTGTGCTATAAGACCTTGCTTTTTGCCAAATTTCGTTATTCTAGGTCAACGGGAACTACCATTTAGGTTTTCGACCCAAAACCTCTAGGGTACTTCCGGTTGACCTAGAATTGTCAATTTTGGTTACAAGCAAGGTCTTCCAGCACAAATAAAGGAAAAATTCCGAAAAATAAAAAAAGTTTATAATTAAGGTAAGTTTTGGTACTCACAAGTTTTCACGAAAACCTAAATTTGCCTATATCTTTTTACAGTGTTGACTCAGGACCTTGATTTTTATACTCACAATAGGGACTATAGACTTTAGTATATGGTATAAATTTCAACTTGCTAGCTTTACCCGTTCCTGAGATAATCGATGGTGACACACGGACAGACGGACAGACAGACGGACAGACGGACAGACGGACAGACGGACAGACGGACAGACGGACAAGAAAGTGATCTTATAAGGGTTCCTTTTTTTACCTTTTAAGGTACGGAACCCTAAAAACAGATGACAGGTAGAAAATATGTACATTGTACAGTACAGCCTTGAATCTGCTTCCCAGCATGCATAATTAATTGAAATAGGAGTCACTTCTTTTTAACAAAATAATTAGGATAAGTAACAAAATATAAGTTGGCAATTTGACTGGCCTCTCAGCTCAGTTGGTAGTAGCTCTGCCTTCTGCGCTGTAGGTCGTGGGTTCAAAAAAATATAATTAATAAAATATAATTAAAAATATAACTTATATTTAAAAAAAATATAAGTAAGTATTCTATCAGTCATCTGGTTCCCATAGTACAAGCTTTGCTTAGTTTGGGGCTAGATGGCGCTGTGTGAAATGTCCAGCAATATTTATTCATTTTTTTTTTTTTTTTTTCTTTATTTTGGCTTCGCACGGTTGTGCATTCAGCCAGTGTCAAGTAATTAAATAAACTTCAAGTTTATAGATAAATAAGATATATAAATACATATTACAATACATAAATATAATATCCCACCCCTCCCCTTGTGCCTCAGTAAAGATGGGGTCTTTAGTCGTTTCGCACCACGAACGGTTCGGACCGCGGTGTGAATCGCCCCAGAGCTATTTTTGAATGGGTTCTTTCGCACCAGGGTGGTGACAGCGGTGCGAATCGCCTAAAGTATCTTTTGAAATGGGTCGATTCGGACCACAGCACAGTGTATCAAAAGCCCATATTTTTTAGATAAATTCCCAGAGTGACTTTTTTGGAATGTTTTTGCATATTTTGGTTCAGTAGGGTCAAAGAAACCTATTTTAGATGAAACCGATTTACTTGCCCCCCCCCCCCCCCCAAGGGGCAAATTGGCCCCCCTGTGGGGGCAAGATAAAATTTCAAACGTCAAAAATTATGTTAGGCTGCAGAGGTCTTATGGAACAAGTTTGGGTCAAATCGGTTGAAAGTGGCCTGAGATATGGCCGTTCAAACTTCCAAAATATCGGGAAAAGGGTGAAAAATGGCCATTTTTGACCCCATATTGCTCAGAAAGGCGCAACTATGCGCAAAATCTTTTTACACTCCTAGATTCAGCATAACGTGGGATTACTAGATCAATCAAAACCCCGATGGGTTTTGCCTAGAACCCGAGATATAGAACTTTGAAAATTTTCAAAAAAAAACCCTAAAATCGAACCCATCTAAAGTGTTTTACATTATTATGACAAAAATAATCAAATAGCTTCGGGAACATTTTTTTTCACCATTCATTTTCATAGCTAGAGAAGCGCTCGTGGCGTAGCTTGCTTGGACGTTCTTGATTGATCGTTGAAGTTAAGCAGCGGTGTGCGCGGTCACTTTTAGGATGGGTGACCGCAAGTGGTATTACAAGCTGAGCGCTTCCGTGCTTCGGAGGGCACGTTAATTGTAGGTCCCGGCTTTTAAGTCGTTAAGCCATAACGGAGGCCTTTAGGCGGCCTAAAAAATCCGTCACCAGAGTTGAGCACTTGCTCATACGAAAGAACAGATAACGGCTATGAAAAGAAGAAAAAAAGCGTTCATTTTCGTAGCTACCTAGTTACTAAAATAAGAAAAAAAAATCCGCTTTTGTAGCTGGTTATGAAACACAGTTGTGTACCTACTTACATGGATTAAATCTAATCAGTGAAGAAAACATCTTCTTTCGTAGCTAGAGTTTTAGTTTTAGTTTTTGATCTCACTAGATTAACGCCTTAGATTTAATTATCTGTACCTAATGTTAGTCATAAGTTGTAAATAAATAATTGTCTAATTGTCTCGAAAACAGCTCTAGAGATTTCGATGTTTACTTGCAGGACGGGTGTTTACGGGAGCGAAAAATCGATCTAGCTAGATCTCATATCTGGGAAAAGCCATTTTCTCTGCATTTTCACGCAAAAAGTGCAATGTGGTTTGTAATTGAACCACTAGATGGCGTTCGTTGGTTGCCAACGAGCAGAGCTCGGTCGCCCATAAATTTATATATTATATTAGTGTAGATTTTTTTGTCCTATTATTTCGTGCCTGGTTGTACTTTAAGAAATGTGTGTAAAACTATGTATCTTTGTCCGAATTCACCTATCTAAAAAGAGAACTGTTTTGTTCCCCCTCAGCAGCGGTCCGAATCGACCCATCACAGAAAGTTCTGGGGCGATTCGCACCGCGGTGCGAAAGAACCAATTCAAAAACAGCTCTGGGGCTATTCACACCGCGGTCCGAACCGCTTGCGGTGTGAAACGACTAAAGACCCTAAAGATGTGGGGCTTTACTGAAACATCAACACGGACTTTTTGGGAGAACTTGAAAAGCAATGTTATCCAATTTTGTTTCACTTCCCTACACTTATGCACGTTCACGAACACTTAACGGTTAATAATCCACCATTATCACACATTAACATTCAAAGAAACACAAGTTTTGGAAAATAAAACAAAAATGAAACTTGACTTCTCAAATTCCCGCCAAAAAGCCATTTATTCATTTATTTATTCTCACCTGTCTGGCGGTAGCGGCGGTGTGGGCGGCAGTGGGGAGGCGGGGTCCCTCGCGGCGGCGCGGGGCGCGGCGCGGGCGGCGGGGGGGGGACGGACGGGGGGAGCCGCGTATTCATTCTCGCATACAGACACTATGCGGAGTTCGCGTAGTTTGCCGCGGAGGGTGGACACCCATTCTTGCATGCTGTCCCTAGAACAATACAAATGTACCTACTAGACATTATTTAACACACGGGAATTACTCACGTAAAAAATATCGTCGATTTAGATACCGACAATGTTTCGGTTCATCCGGAGAATCTTCATCTGGGTAAGGAGAAAGTTGCGGCAAGGTTACTCCACGCGGTCGCGTCTCACACTGCCAATGTCTAGTACAACTCACGAAAGTTTTGAAAGTGAAATACAGATGTAAATCATAAAGTAGTGTTCCGCAAAGGGTGTGCCGCGGCACACTGGTGTACCTTGGTCATTAGCTGGAGTGCCTCGGAAAAATAAGGTGCTTAGGTATCTCAGTAAAGTTACTCCAAGTTTGGACCGCTTATCAACTAAACAAGCTCATGTTCCTTAAGCCTGCATTCTACCGGTCCCTCCTGCGTGTCAATAAGGAAGTCACACTCCGTGTCACGGGGCGTGACACTCGCCGTGACATGTCTGGCCGTGACAAGCGAGTTGGTGCTAAGCCTCATCTGTCTTACTTACCAATTAGGAGCCAGCATTCTGACCGGTCCCTCCTGTGTGTCAATAAGGAAGTCACACTCCGTGTCACGGGGCGTGACACTCGCCGTGACATGTCTGGCCGTGACAAGCGAGTTGGTGCTAAGCCTCATCTGTCTTACTTACCAATTAGGAGCCAGCATTCTAACCGGTCCCTCCTGCGTGTCAATAAGGAAGTCACACTCCGTGTCACGGGGCGTGACAATCGCCGTGACATGTCTGGCCATGACAAGCGAGTCGGTGCTAAACCTCATCAGTCTTACTTACCAATTAGGAGCCAGCATTCTAACCGGTCCCTCCTGCGTGTCAATAAGGAAGTCGCACTCCGTGTCACGGGGCGTGACACTCGCCGTGACATGCCTAGCGGTGACAAGGCTCGCCAAAGGGTCGGTGCTAAGATCATCTGTCTTACTTACCAATAGGGAACATGCGTCTGATTCAAAAGCGGGTTAAATGTATTTTATTATGAACATTGTTGCTTTAGAGGTATGTGTGTGTAATTATTTTTTAATATTAAACCATTTTCGATTAGAAAATAAATTTTAAAAATTGCAAAAAATAGTAGGAATTTCAAAATACTTGAAAAGGATGTGAAAGGATGTGACGACACGAGTCCATAAAACGAGTCAAGGACGAGTCAGATATAATGATCCATAGATAAGTTTTTTTTTTAATTTTCACAATTCCTAAACTCGAACTTATTGTTGTCACAGATTACTGTTGTACTTAGTATCAATTTGTGAACGTTGACGCGTGAAGTCACAGTTCACAAATTGTTACTACAACAGTAATCTGTGACAACAATAATAATACGTGTTTCAGGTGCGTGAAAATGTTGGTAAATTTTAAAAATTGTTTTTGTTACAAAATTTTAGGTTATCGGCGCTGGAATTTTTGTTACGGTTATTTAACGATATAATCTATCGTTTAAAACCATAAAAAAAATTGATGCATATTGCCTATTAGGAGCCAGCATTCTAACCGGTCCCTCCTGCGTGTCAATAAGGAAGTCACACTCCGTGTCACGGGGCGTGACACTAGCCGTGACATGTCTGGCGGTGACAAGCGAGGCTCGCCACGCCGGTCTGTGCTAAACATCATCTGTCTTTGAATTGTTAACACTTACCAATTAGGAGCTAGCATCCTAACCGGTCCCTCCTGCGTGTCAATAAGGAAGTCACACTCCGTGTCCCGGGGCGTGACACTCGCCGTGACATGTCTGGCCGTGACAAGCGAGGCTCGCCACGCGGGTCTGTGCGCGCGCGCTGAGGCCGCGTCCTTGTATTGTTCCAGGTATGGTGTCCGACCGTTGTGGATGCAGAGTTGTGTCCACATGGGTTTTAATGGAGGCTTCTGAAATAATAGTATTGATTGAAGTAAGTTTGACTGGCCTCTTAGCTCAGTTGGTAGTAGGTCTAGGCGCTGTAGGTCATGGGTTCGAATCCCACCCAGGACAAACATTTGTGTGATGAACATAGATGTTTAAAGATATAAAGCGAAAGAGTTTGTTTGTTTGAACGCGCTAATCTCAGAAAACTACCAGTCGAGTTTGAAAAATTATTTCTGCATGTGATAGGTAAACTCTTGAGGGCTTGAGGTTGAGGGCTTGAGGCTACTTTTCATCATCATCATCACCATAAACCATCACTACGGGGGAAACGCCGCGAGGTTGCTGCTAGTATTTACATATTTGTTTTCACGTTCTCGAAAACGGCTCAACGATTTCGATGAAATTTGCGGTATGGGAGTTTACGGGAGCGAATAATAAATCTATCAATCTCGTTCTGGGAAAATTCGTTTCTTCGGCATTTTCACGCAGAAAGGTTTAGGTACCCGTGCAATGTGGTTCGTAATTTCGCTGACTGCTGGCGTCTGAGCGGCTAAGCGGTTTAAGTATCGGCCTGCAACGCTGAAGGCTGCGAGATCGAATCTCAGCCATTGACGGATTTTTTTTTTGTTTTGTCAGTATTTTGCAACGAGAGCACTTTGAAAGGTCGGTCCCGGCTTTTAAATCGTTAAGCCATGAGGAAAGCCTTGATGACTGAAACACCAGAGTTTGACAGCTCACACAAAAAAAAATATGGTTGTCTGTAAAGTTGGTCTACGGACGATAAATTTTGCGTGATAACGTCATAAAACATTGATGAACGATTGTGCCTCTCTGTCGCTTGTTCCGCGCTCTCGCTTTCACGCTCGGCTCAGGCGGAACGTGACAATGAGTCATGCTTTTTCGTGCAGCCGGCGTTCATCGATTGATAAGACGATATATTTTCATTAAAAATAGTGAGAGGATGGTTAAGCTATGTTTAAGTTGAGAGGTTATTATAGGTATGGCCATAAACAGTCTATCTATCTAGATATGCATATACAAACCTTAAGAACCAAAGGCCTTAGTTTACTGCCACTGTTGTCATCGGGCATCCGTTTAAGGTATGCATGCTTCTGTATTTCCCTGTAGTAGACGGGGCTAGCGTCTCTCTGGGCCATATTGAGTCCCTGTAAGATAAGCAACATCACAGATTGAATCACAATAACAATACGTATTGCTCATGCTATGCCATCTGACTGGCCTCTTAGCTCAGTTGGTAGTAGCTCTGCCTTCTGCACTGTAGGTCGTGGGTTCGATTCCCATCCAGGACAAACATTTGTGTGATGAACATAGATGCTTGTTCTGTGTCTGGGTGTTATAAAGTATTTGATGTATGTATTTACAAAAATATTCTATCAGTTATCTGGTTCCCATAGTACAAGCTTTGCTTAGTTTGGGGCTCGGTGAAATGTCCAGCAATATTTATTTATGCGATGCCATCTCTTTTCATTGACTGAGAGTGAAAAGAGACAGCTTATAGTTCAATTCCTATTGTGATTCTGCTATAAGGGCCTTTTTAATTCTGCTGACTCTAAATCTTATCTGAATCACACCAGCTAATATTTTGTTTATGCAATTACATTTAAAAAATCACACTAATATTATAAATGCTAAATTTTGGATGTTTGATGTGTGTTCGGTCTTCTAAAGCTCGACAACCACTGAACTGATTTGCCTGAAATACCTAAAACATAGATAGATAATGACCGGGAATAGGACATAGGCTACTTTTTATTGAGCCACAGCGGTCGTCATAGTTTGCTATGTTGAATTGTTTCTGAGCTGGTTCAATTTTTTTTATAATGCTTTCCAGGGCAATCTATAGTCGTATTGCTCATTATACGGACTAAAAGTGAAGGAAAAAATGTCATTTTTCCTTCAATTTTGACATAAATCGTATCAAAACTAATCAAAATTGAAGGAAAAATGACATTTTTTCCTTCAATTTTAGTCCGTATAATGAGCAATACGACTATACATCCATTCTAAGTCAAAATCAAAATCAAATCAAAATCAAATATCATTTATTCAGTAGGACCGTTATGACCACTTTGAAACGTCTTAAGAGCTAGGTGATTCTACTCCTGTTCTTTCGCGACCAAGTTTCATGCTAATCGGATCACTAAGCTGGTTGTCACCATTATAGGGGTACACTTGTTCTAACAAATCTTGGCATTCGTAAAGTTAGCTGTTTCGATGCACAGTGCAACTTTTTCATACAGAATTTTCTACTGTGCAGCGAAAAGCCTAACTTTATGAATGCCTAGATCCATTGTGACATCTGTAGGATAGGATTACTGCCATGAAAAATAGGTAATTATTGGTGTATCAAATCCGTTTAGATTTTTAGGCGTGGCTGAACATGCCAGATGCCATCTTCCAACTTTTACAGTGAGAGACAAAGTTTCTATTGAAAATATTAATTGTAAGACAAATTAGTACCGTAAATAGAAGCATTCTTACACCAATTTGTCGACAATTGGCGCAAGAATTAATTAGTATGAACATCGGGGCCGTTGCATTGTGACTCAATCGAAAAAAATGCGATTACATACTCCGTCCACGACAAGTTACAATGCAAATTCAAATAAAAGTAGGTACGCGAAATCACAGCTCGAGTTTATTGAATAACAGCAAATAAATGCTGATAATTCTTACAATCTATCTTTTATCGCTTGTAAAGAATAAACAAAGTTATTTACCTGAGGTAAACGAACTCAAATGCTTTCAACGTTGTTGGCCTTCGATTTGTAGTGTCGTCGGTTAGTTTGAAGAGTGCATTGTTTATTGTGAAAGATTTATACACGGTTGATTGGAAAGAACAGTCAGTAATAAATAAAACAACCAAGAAAAGAAATAAACACAAAACTGGCTTGCATTTGCTACTCTGCCTGCTCCTGTGTTCAGTGTGTTCGGCTCGCATCGCATCGCATCGCACGCATCGCAATCGCACCAATAAGTGTTGCCAAATCCAGATGGTTAAGTGAATTTACCCCAAACTTAATTTTCCCACTGCAATGCAACGCGCCCCGCAAATATTAGTAAAAGTCATTTCTGTCAACAACAAGGAAACTTTATATAAATAAATTTATCTTTTCACTTTCAAAACTTTCGTGAGTTATTTATCATTATTATAAAATTTATCATTACCTATAAACCTGTATTTTTTCACTGCAAAAATCCCACCCAAAGGATTTCTACTCCCCACCCCAGAACCACCGAGTAACCAGAGAGACAAACTCAAACAACGCGCGATAATAGGTACTTCACTACATGCGCAGCGTTGTGTGCGTGCGCGTTCACCGACAGGCTCACTTACGAGCGGCGGGCGGCCGCTTCGTGAGCTCTCGGCCAGTCTCGGCAAACTCCGGCGGCCGACCGGCGGCTATGCGGTAAGGGACGCTCGGAGGCCGCGAATGCTACGAGTATGCGGCGGCCGCGCGGGTTACGTAGTAACTATTAATGAATCTGTGGCGCGGTCTTTTTCGAGTTCATTTTCATTCAGCCAGTAGGTAAGGTGAGTAGGTATTTACATCTAGCTAGGCAAAGTCATGCAGAGAAAAATAAAAAGTTATCATTTTTCACATACCTACCTACTTACCTACTTAAAAAAACGTGACCGGTAAGTTTACGTACCTACCTACTACCATTTTATTGAAATATTATTGAAGTAATTTTCTGTAAGTACCTACCTAATAAGTAGGTAATGGTACCTATTTACTAATATTTAAAGTAAGTCTAGGTAAGTACTTTTCATTGTCGTATCGATTTGAAAATTTAGACATTTGTATGTAATTCGGATACCTAAACTTATAATAATTTGGTATTTTCGAGCTGTAGGCGCATTCTGTAAACTCACTTCGAACGTCGGAGCGCTGAATCCGCTGTGAGATTTCAAATATCATATTCGAAATTTGAATCTTACTACAAACACTTACAATACATTCTTGCGTATTTAGTGAGCTCGGTCACTTGAGTGAATTCGAAGTGAGTCTTGTACAGAATGACTCTGCTGGGGCTCGATTCCGGTACCGAACTTTTTATCAACCTCAACCAAAACCTCAACTAAAGCGACTGTTTCCATGACTACTAATAACAAACGACTCAGTTGTGGTGAGGTTTTGAACTTTGGCAGTACAAATTTTTGAAAAGCTATTCTACTATTTCACCAAATGGCTGACATTTAAGAGTTCGAACCAAAACCAAAGCGGTTGTCATTTAATAGAATACAGGCCCTGATCATGAACTCCTCAGTAAATAAACCGATGGAGTTAAAACTCGACATGTCTGTCAAGTCCCGACTACACTGTAATTAGGTACCTACATGGTGACAACGAGCTGGTTTGATGATGGAGTCAGGAGCTGTTCAAAAGAACTCCTCCGTAAATTAGCCGATTGAATTGAAACTCGACATGTCTGTCAGAGTACCTACAGAGCAAATACCATCCGTCCGTCAGCAGTACCAGCTGTCCGTTTATTATTTTAACACTACGCGCGCGAGTGACACCGCGCGGCGCAGTTAGTTTATTTCCATAAGTGACAGCCCTACAAGAATAGGCTATTATAAAAGTCAATGTTAGACCGCTGTTTCTCTGTTCATTTCTCTGTGCCAGAACCAAGAAAACCCCCGAATTTGCAGGGAATCCTCCCCATCTGGGATCACTGGCTTGGCTTGACGAACGTCGCGTGAATCAAACGAACGAATGAGATCGAACCAAATTGCATCAAGCTCTATGAATGAATGAACTCTGAGTTTTTGTTGACGTTTCTCTATTCTAGAGAGTGATTGTTTTTGCGGAAAACAAATAGGAAAACAAGAAAGCTGTGAGTAGATAATAACATAACGTTACAATTTTGTTACAGCATGCCCTCTATGACCAAAAGTAATCGATCGAGCGAGCGAAGCGAGCGAAGATCTTAGTGGCAAGTTAGGCGATTTTGCTTTGTATGTTTGTATGTTTGTATGTTTGTATGTTTGTATGTTTGTATGTTTGTATATTTGTACAGTCCGACTTTTATTAATAGACATAAATGGGGGCGCCACTGTGCAAGCTATATGGTAACCCCAAAATATGCAGATAAACGATTTTGATACTTAATCATTTTATTTTTTTATTTCTCATAATCGGTACCTACCTAACACAAGTTAAATGCGTACAACCTACCTGTGTGTAACAGCTTTATGTTACACCTTTTGACTATTATCTAAAACAATTGTTTAAGTAAAAAAAAAATTATTTATATTGTATTACTAGCGACCCGCCCCGGCTTCGCAGGGGTCACATCACATTAGAAACCTCTAAAATTATCAGTGTTTCTCTACTATAATATGCATGTATTATACATATGAAGCTTCCTCTTGAATTACTCTAGCTACTAAAAAAACCGCATCAAAATCCGTTGCGTAGTTTTAAAGATCTAAGCAAACATAGGGACAGACAGCGGGAAGCGACTTTGTCTTATGTGTAGTGTATATAATATTGCCTTATATGTAGTGAAGTGATAGCGATACCTCCACATAGGATAAACAAAACGAAATTACAACAAAAGAACAAAATACAAATAAAATTTAATAATTGGAAACAAATTACAATAGTACAAATCTAGACACAAAACTAGATGACATTTATTTAAGTAGGTACCTAACTACACACATGTCTAATTTATTTTAACACTGAATAAAATAGAAAAACATACCTACAATCAATGATTTAATATAGGACTCGTTGCCTACAATAAAGAAATAAAATAAGATGAAATGATGATGTTAGCGTACAGAATAACAAAAATAATCTTATAAATTAAAACATTTATAACTAGGTTGGCTTTAAAGGTAGTTTTTGGATGACTGGCTCTGTTTCCCGGGCGAAGAGAACTTTCCGTTATCTTATATGCCTTCATTCACAATTCTTCTGACTGTGCTTATAGATTTCCCTGCAAATATAAATGAGACCATTAACATTTGCGAACAAATGAGAACTTTTGTTTGAAGTCGTAAAAAGTATCAAAATTGCCTTGTTGCTCTATATTACAATGTAAACAAAACCAACAAATCGTCGTTTTATAATTTCTCAATTTAGGGCCAAATAGAGGTAAATAACCAGTACTATGTAATAAGAGTAGTCAAATGTTACTGATAAAATAATTGGATCTAATCAAATACCTCTTAATTCGACGGTACGACGAAAAACTTGTGTGTCTCTGATGAATTTTTTCCGGCTTCTAATTCCAACGAGCATCGTTTATAAACATTGAAAATCACTTCTCTGGTGCCACACCGTAATGTTTCACGTTGGTTATTGTCACTTTTACTCTCACTAAATACGCGAAATAGATAAATTTTCTTAAATAAGGAAATTATTACTTCTGACTGACGTCTTCGGTACTTGTACCATAGACAAGAAACCTGTACTTTAGAGTTGCCGTTGTAATAAATGAATGAATGAAATTTTAGTTCCCTTTCTATTAATAAAAGTAGCACTGTATGTTTCATTTTTATGTTCTCGCATAACTATCGAACCGCTTATCCAATCTGTATGAAACTTGATAGGTCAATAGGTTGTGCTATGGAAATTTGCTGTGGAGCGTATGAGCGTAATCGATGAAGGGGTTGTAAAGATATGGGGTTCCCAAGGGGGTAATTTTTTTTCAAAGTTACCCAAATATATTGAGTGGGGTGTCATAAGAAAGTACTCAATTTATACATTCCAAATTGGTTTTTAATTTTCTTCTAGGTTCTATAGTTTTTGAAATACAGAGAAAAAGAAAAATGATGAAAACCAATTAACGGATGTATGGAGAGAGCTCCCGTTTCATAGAGTTTCGATGTATTCGGAGGTCTGGTTAACAGACATAGAGTGTGGCATCGTTGTGGTTTGGTTTGCAATGATTTTAGTTGCTTCTTGATATTTTTCCTTGAGATTGAAAATAAAAGCCGTGTTGGCCGAGTGGAAGAGTGCTCGATTTTCGATTCATAGGTCGTAAGTTCGAACCCTGGCCGTGCTCATCAATGGATTTTTCGATTAGAAAAATTTAAATGCGCATTAACACGAGCTCTAAACGGTGAAAGAAAACATCGTGAGGAAACCAGTTAACGTTCTAATAGCGGCGATGGGCTTGCAACCTGTCACGTATGCAAATGCTAACTCCTGCAATGCAAATAGTGGGCTGGGCATGTACCAAAATTATAGAGGGAGACGGAGACGGAGGGGGAGGGGGAGGGGGAGGGGGAGGGGATGGGTAGGGGGAGGGAGAGGGGGGGAGGGGTAGAGGGAGGGGGAGGGGTGGGGGGGAGAGGGAGGGGAGGGGAGGGAGGCGGAGAGGGAGGGGGAGGGAATTGATTTTCTCATACATTTTGTATTGAACTGCTATTTTAATAATTTCTCAAACTAAGAGGCCTTCCCTGAGGCGCGGTACGAAGTTCGCGGGGTCAACTATTGAATATAAACACGACACGACTTAATGTATTGCATGCATGCCTATAATCTTTACCTTAGTGAGGTAGTGCATTAGATATCATTGTGTGGTAAACACTAGAAGGAGCACTTAACGTAGGTATAGGGGTAGTCAGAAACACGTCCAAATCTAGGCTATCAACACAACGGTGCGCGAGATCTCAGTTCGGGGCGAACTACTAGTTATATATTTACTACACTTCCACATATTATCAAGTAGACATAATCACGGTAGGATATCATCAATCAGCTGTTTTCCTTCGTCACTTTATCTGTCAAACCATAGTGTCAAACCTCTTTCATCGCGTCAGTCGTCTAACATGGTCACGTGACCTGCTGTTCAAACTTATAGAGTTGCCACGTCAGACCCATACGTACGAAAATAAATGCAAAAAGTTCTACCATTGAAGGCATGCAGTGAGAGCTTCTCATTAACGCTAGCTATGAATTGGGTGTCTTAACCTTCATTTTTATATATTATATCCTTCCTTCCTTCCGTTAGCTTTAATTCATTTATGCACTTATTACCTATTTCATATTATTTTAACCCTCGGACGAAGTAACCACGGGACGCGAATTGCCATATGTCCCACTTGCTGGGGGGGAAGGGAGCCAACTGTCACACATGACATATTTTTGACATAATGATGATATATTTCTGTCATACATGAAAACTTATAGTGATACCACTATCATAATTTTATGTTCCCCGATTTGAAAATATTTTGTTGAGACGTGTAGCACACTTTGTCTTTAGGTAATCAATAAATCTTAAAATTGTAACGATTTTTTTTACAGAAAGTGATCTCCCCCCAATTCTACTAGATGACAACGCCAATCATTCCGCTGCGTTTTGGTTCGATCTCATAAATGTCAGCCATTTGGTGAATAGTAGAATAGCTTTTCAAAAATGTGTTCTGCCAAAGTCCAAACCTTAGCTAAAACCTCACCACAACTGAGTCGTTTGTCATTAGTAGAATAGGAAACAGTCGAAAATCTAAAGTTTAGTTGAGGTTTTGCTTGAGGTTGATAAAAAGTTTGGTACTAGAATTGACACCCTGCTAATTAGTTAAGTAAGTAGTTAACTTTACAAAGTAGGGACCTACATCACCTACATCTTTAGATTTCTCAACATGTTCTTACATTTATAGAAATATACCTACCTACCTAATATATTTTACTAGCAGCGTCCTCGCGGCGGCTTAGTTTTTGTGTGAGAAAAAGAGAAAAATGATGTTGCTTGTCACAATTTTTACATTATAAACTTTTAGTTAATCTTAAAATAAAGCTCTATCTACTTACTCTAAAAATCTGTACCTACCATAAAATATTGCGAGAAAATATACTGGTATCACTACTACCAAATTTACTTTTGACATGACTTTCATAGGGATTGATAAATATCGATATTGGAGATGTCGATGTTTTTTACACTAACAGTAGAAAATGTGTAGGTACCTATTATTATTAGGTTACAAGTTTTTTACCATTTCTATCCAAAAAAATACTTGTAATAAAAGACTAGGTAAAATCCAGTTGATCTAATGTCTTGTAAAGCTTATAATTGTTGATTATAAAATTAAATAAAAAAAATATTGCTGAACATTTCACACAGCGCCATCTAGCCCCAAACTAAGCAAAGCTTGTACAATGGGAACCAGATAACTGATAGAATACTTATATATCTTTTGTAAATACATACCTACATAGAATACTTTATAACACCCAGACACAGAACAAACATCTATGTTCATCACACAAATGTTTGTCCTGAGTGGGAATCGAACCCACGACCTACAGCGCAGAAGGCAGAGCTACTACCAACTGAGCTAAGAGGCTAGTCAAATTGTACCTAATTGTACCTAGAGTCCGCGTCAGCACTAAGTGCTACGGCAAAAGCGGGAACTAATAGTTTTATTTACTTTAATAAGCTCTTTTAGTCACGGTCGTTCAGTTGTTCTGATGTGTAGAATTAACTAACGTACAAACTTGCATAATTATGATTGTTCAAGCCGCATTTGGACAGTTAGTAATTTTTAACCTAACCTAGCTCTGTGATAGCAGCGCCGCGTCTATCGGACTTCAGTGGAGGCGCGCACTCTACCTATTGTTATAATGTTCAAACGGCTGAACCGATTTTGATTAAGCATGTCTATGAACCATTACTAATAAAAAACCTGCTTTCAAATAAATAAAAACCGCATTCAAATTGGTTCACCCTTTTAAGAACTACGGTGCACACATACAAACATAAACACACACAGCGGTCAAACTTAGACACCTCTTTTTGCGCCGAGGGGCGGGGGGAGGGGGGGGGGGGTTAGAAATAAGTCAACAAAAAGTTTATAGGTACTTCATCATAATCATCCGCAGCACAACTCGACTTCCCCCATTGCAGGATATAGGCCTCTTTTTGGTCGTGCCACTGTGTTTGTTCTCGGCTTTGTGCTAGGCTCATCCACTGCGTGCACCAGCACGACATTGTCGGGTGCATTTTACTTACAATACACCGTTTATTTTTGGTCAGTTTAAAGCCGGCGCCTACGTAATCTATATCGATAACCTTACTCAAAAATAATAATAAATATGAGATCTATTTTTTTGCAATTAATAATATCACGAAACATAGGCAGGATAAATCACGGAGATACGTGCTCTGTGCTCAGCTGTTGCTACGGCGTAGAGTCTACGCTATGTCGTAGTCATACATACATACCTAGGTCATTAGCTCTGCGCGCCTACGACACCTTACTAAGTGTTTTCCTCACTTTTGTTAATCTTTTCAACTATTTAGTTTCGTATGAAATACTTATCAAATTCAAAAATTAAACCAACGACACGAATACGACTAAGCAATACAAGCAGTGGGTGCTGGCTTTAAACTGACCCAAAATTAACGGTGTATAATTACAACAAATAAATTATAGAAAAAGTAGGTAGGCACACGAAAACGTTGAAAATCTTAATAAGATACTTAGGTGTGATTTAATACTATAAAAATTATAATTATGTTGTTATGTGCCAATTTGCACAACTACACAACTACTTAGGTACAATACAACATAATTTAGTATATTATGTAACTTCAAGAAACTTAATGTAAATGGTTTTATCGATATCGATAAGGAGTAATAATTGTACAGTACATTACCTCATCGTAATGCATAGACTCGCCACGTCAATTTTGTACCTTCGTAAACCTAAATTATTCAAAATTCGAACTATTGCTAATCGCAATAAGGCTAAACATAATTTTAAAAACCGCATTAGTATCGTGGTACTGTCTCTCAAGACAGTTGTCATTAGACAGTAGTGCATGAGTGATGTCCAAAATATAGTAATTAATAGACATTGCTAGGCAATTATAGACCGTATCCACCGTATCCGTTACGATTGAAAATTAAACAGAGATGTGACGGCAGGCGATGCGATCTTTTTCATTTTAGTCGTATATTTTTTGAATCGATGTTTTAACCTCAGTTAAAACTAGTAGTTCGCCCCGAACTGAGATCTCGCGCACCGTAGATGGCTTACATTTGGACTTTCTTCTGACTACCCCTTTAATTTGAAGTGCTACTACTGCCGAGTATGCCTATTGCGCTAGCTTTTCATGGTAAAAAATACTAGCATGCATGCAATACATAATGTCGTGTCTAATTTTTCATTTATTTCATATTTATGAATTCTCGTCGTATTTCTAAAGTATACGTCCTAGAATAAAAATAATAACTATTTTGGAATGTACAAATAAAGACCTTTCATTTGACACCCCACTCAATATATTTGTTTACTTAACTTTTTTTACCCCAATTATTTTCATTCCTTAAGAAAAATTTTTTTATCACGAAAATAAATCAAGTAGCATCTAAAATCATTGCAAACCAAACCGCAACGATGCCACTCTCTTTTTAAGACCAACCAGTCAATGAGCTACGAAGACATCGAAACTCTATGAAACGGGAGCTCTTGCAGCTCTGGTTTCGTAGTTTTTGTTCTTTGGTCGTATTTCAAAAACTATACATCCTAGATTAAAAATAAAAACCATTTTGGAATGTACAAAATAAGCCCTTTCGTTTGACACCCCACTCAATATATTTGCGTAACTTTAAAAAAAAATTACCCCCTTGGGAACCTAATATCTTCACAACCCCTTCATCGATTAAGCTCATATGCTCCACCGGAAATTTCCTTACTACAACCTATTGACCTACCAAGTTTCATGCAGATTGGATGAACGGTTCGACAGTTATGCGCGAACAACAATTCGTGAAACATACAAACATACAAACATACAAAGCAAAATCGCCCAACTTACCACTAAGATCTTCGCTCGCTTCGCTCGCTCGATCGATAAAATAATGTTTATTGAAGTAGAAAATCAGCTAAAACACAAAAAAACATTTACATAATGAAATGTTACACCATATTTTAAAGATTTGAGGTGTAGTGGATTTTTATTGCACTGGTATAGCACCATAAATTGGCATTTTCATGGAGCACCTTCCTCGGTGATAACGATACGGAGACTGATAAGAATCGATTATTAGGGTAGTTTTTATTGACGGTACCTGATTTTGATTTGTCAAAGTAATCCTAGCCGTTGGCTAGAGGGTAAGATTGGTAGGATCATAAAGGCGCGTCCCGTTCTTTCGTCCGAGTTTTAACCCAAAACAGGGACCACCATTCTTGAATCGGGCAACCCTGCCAACCAAATCAACCGCCAAAATAAATGTCACATTTGACTTTTGTCGAAAAACCGTGTTCTTGTTCAATTTCTACGTGAGAAAAGTATTAATTTTCATTTTATTGTGATTATTTTAAAGTTAAATCCTTTGAAAACCATTGAAAAAGCTGCCACTCTCATTACTGATAAGATTATAGACAAAATACAGCAAGGAAAATGGCAAAAGTGCACATAACCAACGTCGTTGTACTGGACAACCCGAGTCCATTCTTGAACCCGTTCCAATTCGAGCTGACTTTCGAATGCATCGAGGAACTGAAGGAGGATCTGGAATGGAAGATGATCTACGTTGGTTCCGCCGAGACAGAGGAGCACGACCAGATTTTGGACACAATCTACGTCGGCCCGATACCCGAGGGCCGGCATATGTTTGTGTTCCAGGCGCCGCCTCCTGACGTCACGCGGATCCCTGAAAACGACGCTCTGGGCGTCACGGTTGTCCTCCTCACCTGTTCGTACCGAGGTCAAGAGTTTGTGCGTGTCGGTTACTTCATAAACAATGAGTATAGTGAGAGCGAGCCGGAGCTGCGCGAGAATCCGCCAGCGAAGCCCCAGTTCGACAAAGTCGTGAGGAACATCCTTGCTTCAGAACCGAGAGTCACAAGGTTCAAGATAAACTGGGCAGAGCCGGATGCTGCCGCCCCGGACACAGATGTTAACTTAGAGTGTTCACACGCTCCGAGTAATGACTCGTATGCCTTCAATGCGGACAGTCAGATTAGTGGTATTGAGTTTCATGGCAGTCTGAGCGGCTATGGAGACAACTCTAATTCGGTAGCTCCTATGGAATGCTGAGGTGTGTATTTTTTTTTAACTTTTATAAATTGAAAGATTAGTATGGTAGAGTGCGCCGCAAACTTAATGGCGGCTGAAGTGCGCGGCAGATTCGACTTTGCGCAGGTACAGTCAACGCAATTGCGGGGAGGTGAAGGTGGTGAGGGGCGGGGCTAGGCGGGCTATGTAGATAAAGTTTACTTTATTCTATTGCGTTGACTGTACCTGCGCAAAGTCGAATCTGCCGCACACTTAAGCCGCCATTAAGTTTGCGGCACACTCTACTTTGTTTCAAGTCTGATTTATCTGAAAAAAATTCATCTACTATTTTTTATTTTAAATGCAATGAGGATCAATCACTAAACGAAATATTGGGTTTCTAAGTATGAGGGCGTATACTCTTTAGCATTCTGAGCATTCTGTTTTTTAAATAATTAAAATCCATCAATAAATGACGAAGTTATTCAAGTTTTCTTTTCGGCCATTTCAAAACGCGCGCTCGGAGCTTCGCGCTGCGTCTGACGTCACCAGGCGCCCGCGGCTCGGTCTACTAGTACAAAATCGCTAGTTAATTTCAAACTAGCCTCCACCCGCGGCTTCGCTCGCGCGGCACTTGGATAAAAAGTAGCCTATGTCCTATTTCAGGTCAAGAACTATCTATGTTTTAAATTTCAGCCAAATCAGTTCAGTGGTTGTCGAGTTATAGAGGAACAAACATAAATCCAAATATCCAAACTTTTGCATTTTTAATATTAACTAGCTTCCGCCCGCGGCTTTATTCGCGTGGTACCCAGATAAAAAGTAGCCTATGTCCTATTCTTGGTCATTATCTATCTATATTTAAAATTTAAACCAAATTGGTTTAGTGGTTGTTGAGTTATAGAGGAACAAACATCATCCATCCAAACATCCAAACTTTCGCATTTATAATATTAGTGTGATAGTATGATTAGTGTGATGTGAAAATGTGATAGTGTGATTTGAAAACCAAGTTTAGGTAGGTAGGTATGTGATTATTTTGACTCGTACATACAAATTATTAATTAGGTATTACGATTAAAAGTATGTATAAAAAAATACCTATTCACTAAAAAGTTTAAAGGCGAAAATTATTTTTAAGTAGGTAGGTAAATAATTTAGGTAGGTAAAGTTAATATTAGTGTGATTCGACTCCTGATTGTTAGTTTTGTTTGTTATTGTTTTCGGTAAGTACCGGTACTTACCTAAAATACCTATTCAGTAAAAAGTTTAAAGTCGAAAATTATTTATAAGTAGGTACCTACCTAGGTAAGTAGTAAGTAGGTAGATACCTACCTGGGTAAGTAGTAAGTAGGTAGGTAGGTACCTACTTAAAAATAATTTTCGCCTTTAAACTTTTTACTGAATAGGTATTTTAGGTAGGTACCGGTACTTACCGAAAACAATAACAAACAAAACTAACAATCAGGAGTCGAATCACACTAATATTAAAATGCGAAAGTTTGGATGTTTGCATGGATGGATGGATGTATGGTATGACGTCACATCTAGTCGCGATCTTCTCGCGAGAGTTTTTTAGATTGGTGCATTAAATCTCTGTCTGTAATAAAACTCGGTCATTTTTGATCCGATTAAAAAAACAAAAACACAGTAAGTAGGTATTTACTGTTTTTTTATATCTAAGGGGTAGTCCGAGGTATTTCCAAACACATTTGATACATTTCCACATTTTGCAGCAGACAACATTCCATACGTGACAGGTTGCAAGCCCATCGACGCTATTAGAAAGCTAACTGGTTTTCTCACAATATTTTCCTTTACCGTTTAGAGCTCGTGTTAAAGCGCATACCTACTTAGGTACCTACTTATAAATTTTTTGAAACGAAAAATCCATTGATGCACGGCCGGGTTCCAACCCACAACCTTCGGATTGAAAGTCAAGGCACTAACGCACTCGGCCAACACTGCTTCTCTACCTCTGACTACCCGCTTAGACTTTTTCAACGGATCTAAAAATTCTTAAAAGATCTGATAGAATATGTCTACTGCGCCTTGGGAATACAGTCGTAATCATATTTAAAAATAAAAATGAAATCATTTATAATTTTTTTAAATCTACAAATCTGCATAAGTACCTACTTACTTAACAAAAAACGTGAATGACCTCGAAAGTTTGGATGTTTGGATGTATGTTTGTTCCTCTATAACTCGACAACTACTAAACCGATTTGGCTGAAATTTAAAATATAGATAGGTAATGAGCGGGAATAGGGTATAGGCTACTTTTTATCCAGGTGCCACGCGAGCGATGCCGCGGGCGGAAATTAGTTTGAAAATAACTAGGGATTTTGTACTAGTGGAGCGAGCCGCGGGCGCCTGGTGACGTCACAGCCAGTCGCGGTCTTCTCGCGAGCGTTTTTTAGATTGGTGCACTAAAACCTCTGTAACTCGGTCATTTTTGATCCGATTAAAAAACCAAAAACACAGTATTTTTTGTTTTTTTTGTATCTACAAATCTGCATACTCAACAAAAATCGTGATTCTTTCTCATTGATTACAAGTCTGATTATTAATAGATTTTACAAGCCTAGACATTACACTTCTCACCATTTGCCTGCGCAGTAGAAAATTTAGTATGAAAAGGATGCATTGCACATCGAAACGAATGCCTAAATCCATTGGAAGAAGTGTACTTACTCTTCTAAGTAATTGTTTCTAATTTTAGCCAAGTAAGTACTTGGCCTAATAGCAATAGTAGTAGGATTTGAAGGTTGTGGATATAGAATTAAAAAAATAAGTTTCTTTCAACATTTTTCAAGCTCCATGGGAGTTACAGGCAGAACTATATTAGCGTTTGGCCTTTTCTAACCATACCTATTTTTTTTTCAGATTAAATAAACAATGGTGGAAAATGTTCACTGAAGATCATCTGTCTCACTCTAGCATTACTGAGTGCGAAAGAGATGGCATGACTGAGCGTATTTACGCTCGAAATTTGACAAAGAACTGTGTAGTAGTGATTAATAATGACTAGGGTTCGGCATAGGTAGTGCTATTTTGGGTTAATGAACCTGAATGATAATGTTAATGTGCCCTGGGATTCCCGGGAATATTTTTCTGAAGGTCGCTGTTGAAGTTAAACTGTTTAAGATATCATGAGTAAGCATGACGACTTGAGTCCAATTGCGGAAAAGGGAGTCCCCATACATACATACTTACATACTAGCATGACGACATATCGGAATACTTACTAATTTCTGGTTTCTGAATTTTCTCCTTTTACAATCTCAATAAGCACCATATTTTGTTATAATTTACCATTTTTTGTTGTGACCAATACAATATGTATTTGCATAAAGCTGAATAGGTACCTTACCTACAATGTAAAATACGAATTCCTAAAAAAATCCTGTTTAATAAAATAAATAATTATATTTCCCGGGATTGAGAACGCATATCCATGTTAAGTTATTATTATTATTAGTTAAGTTAACAGTCACCAATTCCTGTGAATAGCACTACCTTCGCCGATCACTGATAATGACTGATACTTGCATGTGTGCGAGATTGTATTTTAGATAAATTGTTAAATACATCCTAATAATTGTAACAGTCGAACCTCAAATTGGTCTCAAACTGTCAAAACGATGGGGTAGGTATCTTTTGTCGTGTTCTGTCTCGTTGAGATGAGAGTGACAGAGCTACTTGCGTGGTCACTGAACTGTCATATTTGACAGGTTGAGACCGATTTTGGTTGAATCAAGGGGCAATCTGTAGAGATGATTAAGTTCAAAGTATTTGGCTATTTAAGTTTCACGGGCTGGACCCTACCAATTTTTACCCGAGTAATTGATTTGCACGCTATTTATGTTCTTAAGGTTTTTACGATGGAATAATAGCGTACTTTTTGAATATATCAAAGGTAAAAAAAACCATAGCGGAACCTTCGGCAAGCCGACTCACACTTATCCTATCTTAAGGAGTGGCCACACTGCGTTTTTTGCAGCGCGTTTGGTATCGATACAAACGCGATGCGAACGCGCAGCTCAAAAACGCGCTGCAGAAAACGCAGTGTGGTTTTTGAGCTGCGCGTTCGCATCGCGTTTGTATCGATACCAAACGCGCTGCAAAAAACGCAGTGTGGCCACTCCTTATATTTACTCTCAAATATTTTAATGACAATTGGTGCCTTGTAATTTATAGTATTAATATTAACCAAAGGATGTGAAATGAATGCTTGTAGTTACAATTTTGCCAAAATAAACTGACTTTTAAATTGTCTCGAATGTGAATAATAAAAATAGCTTACAAAACAGTTACTTTATAATTATTTACAGCAGCGAGATTAAAAAGGTCTATAAAGAAGAATTTCCATAGAAATTGAATTATACGCAGTCTCTTTTCATTGACTGAGAGTGACAAGAACGGCATGTAATTCAATACTGTGATTCTGCTATAGCTGCCTTTTTAGACAGCAAATTACAAAACAATACTTTAATTTTTATAGTTTTATTTTTCGTTTTCAATTAAAGCAATACTTGTTGGATTTAAAGGTGCTCCCATGCAGCAGTTAAGCTAGATAACATTACATAACTTTTTAACAAAACTTAACTGACATTAATATCTATTGTTAGATGTTTTCAAAACTTCCACACTGATGTAAAACATTTCCTAACTTTTTTTAACACTGCGATTTAGTTTGGTTCTATTTTCTATTTTTCCTTTTCTAACAAAAATTACAAATTCTTACATTTTGCCACTAATTGTTTTGTTAGCAAATGTTAGAAAAACTGTAATAACAAAAGTTATTAAATATTTTGTTAGAATTTTAATAATTTTTGTACAAAATATGTTCGACTGTAGGTATGTATGTTTTTTTTAATGTATGATGAATTGATCATTCATAAATCTTCGTCAATATTGTTAACCGATTTGGATGTTTTTAAAGGGTGTTCAATCAAACAACGTGTTCCCAAAAAAATTGGTGAGGATCTGATGAGAATCTTCGGAGTTATGAACAGAAATGCACTTCGAGAGTGCAACATTGAAGTCAGTATTTTTTTAATTTTTATTTTGGCACTTTCTTAGCTCTTTTAAAGTACCGTATTCTTCATTTTTAGGCAGTATTTTACACCCTATGTCACTAATAACTAGAAGATATCCAATAAACGATTTTTGTATGAAATGAAACTCAAATTAGGTAAATAGATAGGCATATATTTTTGTGTACAATACTTAAATTATATCTAAGATAATGTAGATTAATAAAACAAATTATGATGTGAACTGTAATTTTATTTCTTCCCTCAAACAAACAATACACTATGGGGTTAAAAAGGTCGTTATAGCAGCATAATAATCTGATTTGAACTTTAAGCCGCCTTTTTTCATAGACAAAAGCAATGCGAACGCGCAACTCAAAAACGCGCTTCAGAAAACGTCGTGCGTACTCTCTTAGAAAGCTTAGAGAGTGGGCACACGTCGTTCTCTGAAGCGCGTTTTTGAGCTTAGAGAGTGAGCACACGGACGTTTTGTAAAACGCAGTGTGCCCACTCCCTTACTGGTTTCCTCACGGTATTTAAGGGTAGTTATCTTCAAAGGATCCTAAATAACTAGAGCTCTGGGTCTGTCGACTTGAGCCTTTTTCAAAGGTCAAACATTTCATGCTTTGTTACCGGTCCCACAAAGGACTATAAAGGTGAGCTTCGTGACCTTTCTGTTACAACGGCTCAGTAAGCAGAGAAATATCTACAGATCTAAAAATAGTGATGCTGTCTTAAGGCGGTTCTCACACTGGCAACCACAGAACACAATTACTCCAGGAGCTGGCAACGCACCCCGCTGCGTTGTGCAGATCTGAGGATTTTATCATTGAAAATCTCGCACGTCGTCGCGTCGGTCGATGCGCTGTCAGTGTTGTAGGTACTATCACGTACTATGCGTGTTTTTTATACAAATTGAGATACTTGCATAGAATGATGTTAACATAATGCAGCGACGCGAGACGCGACGCACAACGCAGCGGGGTGCGTTGTAGTGTAAGAACTGGGGATCATCGCGGGTTTGAATCCCGTCGAAGTGGGTGAAGGCCCGCCTGAAACACAGAAGATTGCGGGGTTCGATCCCCGTCGCGGGACAAATGTTTGTATGATCTGCAAATATTTGTCTCGGGATTGGGTGTATTGTATAGGTATATTTTGTATTACAAATTAATTGTAATTGCAAACAAATAATTTTTAATTTGTTTCAGAGTAAGAATGTCCGTCCAGCGGCTGACAGCGCTTCGGGCGCTGATGGCCAGTCAGCCGTCAGTGCTAGCCGCCTACATCGTACCCACGGCTGACGCGCATAACGTGAGTACCTATTGTGGCCTGTAGGCAGCCTACTTATAGGTTCATACTATAATAATTAAATAAATAAAATCTTTTTATTTCAGACCACAAATGGGGTCCATATTTAAAGATACACAGCTTATAAAAATGCAACACAACATAAAAATTAAAATTAAAAGAACCTGTAACACTAGGAAATGTAATGTGCCAGAGGCGATCAGTCAAGGAAGTAGGTTCCTTCACTGATCACTCTCTGCACAAAACACTTCCAAAGTGGAGATACAGTTGAATCTGCCACAGTTCTCAGGATGCTGTTGCGACTGTCCCGTACTCTGCGCATCAGAGACGCCGTCTTTTTGCGTTTAATAGCATAAAAGCCATCAGTATGGTATTGCGCAAACATCCGCGCAAACATACTAAGTATAGTAGGCCGCTTTGGAAAGTTTTAGGGAGGTCGCTGTCTTAGTCTGTCTAGGCAGAGTCGAGATGGAGTCGACGTGAAAGTTTTAAAATAGTTTTTCCAGGTTTTTACTAAGTCACTTTTTTGTTTATCTGTCTGTCTGTCTTTTAAACTCTAATTTTGTAACTCAAATTTTGAGCATTACCCGCATTACCTATCCGGCTGAAACTTTCAGGATAGCTCACAACTCGATGACGATGCATTTAAAAAAAACGTGGGTTTTAGCAGGGGGGTCTCACTCCACACAGCACAGCACAGGTTTAGGTACGTTTGGCCGGGCAGGCGTATGGCAGTGGGTTCCCACTTGCCGCTCGGCTCGCACGCTAGCTGCGTCGACAACCCTTCCGCGCCAGACTGCGACAGAGATATGCGTTAGAAAGAGCGGCAATGTTTATGTGAATATCTCGCTATAAGCGCTTATGCGAGTTGAATTGCACTTTGTTGCGGTTGCAAGAGTCGCTATTTATATAATTATTTTTTTCGCGAAGTGAACCTTCTGTAGGTACGTAGTAGGTTCTATTATTAATTGTGGTTTCTTTGCTTGTTAACTAAACTTAATTATTTGTAGTCGGAATACATAGCGGCGGTGGACGCGCGTCGCGAATGGCTCTCCGGGTTCACAGGGTCGGCGGGCACCGCTGTTGTGACGTCATCGCGCGCGCTACTCTGGACGGACGGCAGGTCTTTACAAACTTTTATGCCGCCGCGTATACATGCTGGGCGAGCCTGAGCGAGAAGGCGAATGCAAGACGAGAGCGAGAGAGAGGCAAGGCGTTCACTCGGCGAGCCTGCGCCAGCGTGTATACGCGGCTTTAGACTGAGTGAAAATTAAAACTCTTATCAAAATTTTCGATTACGGGATTCGAACCCGCATTGATACAAGCGATCCTCCTCAAGCCGGAGTGCCTTTACCAACTCGGCCACGGTCTTCAATTTCCTGATTTTGCGGATCCTCCATGTGCCATCTAAAAAATAAAAATTTAAAATAGTAAGTATACTTAACTAATTCTTATAGTTTATTTTATTGTTATTTTCAAATGTTTTCCATAAATATGTATTTAGAGCTCGAGCTATTTTACTATTAGGACTTTTTTTTTATTTATTTATTTATTTTATTGTATTTTCAGATATTACACTCAGTTTGAAAAAGAGGCTGACATGACGCTTTGGACTTTGATGAAGCAGTGTAAGTACCTACCTTAAATAGACTGATAAACACATTACCCTTCCTTTGCCTTGCGCAGTCGGGTAAAAACAAAACATGATCGTCATTCATTGCAAGATCGCATGATCGCCACTGCGTCCCCAATAGGCAATATGCATCAATTTTTTTTATGGTTTTAAACGATAGGTTATATCGTCTAATAACCGTCATAAAAATTCCAGCGCCGAAATACTAAAATTTTATAACAAAAATAATTTTTGAAATTTACCAACATTTTCACGCATCTGAAACACGATTATTATTGTTGTCACAGATTACTGTTGTAGTAACAATTTGTGAACTTTGACGTGTGACGTCAAATTGATACTAAGTACAACAGTAATCTGTGACAACAATAAGTTCGAGTATAGGAATTGTGAAAATTAAAAAAAAAACTTATCTATGGATCGTCATATCTGACTCGTCCTTGACTTTTCTTAGGAACTCGTGTCGTCACATCCTTTCACATCCTTTTCAAGTATTTTGAAATTCCTACTATTTTTTGCAATTTTTAAAATTTATTTTCTAATCGAAAATGGTTTAATATTAAAAAATAATTACACACACATACCTCTAAAGCAACAATGTTCATAATAAAATACATTTAACCCGCTTTTGAATCAGACGCATATTGCCAATTCCCCAGGTGCGGAAGATATTCTCATATCAAATCAAATTAAGTACTTACTTACTTGAAATATAACTATTTATATATTTTGACTAGTTTCTAAAAACCGTCTCACATTATTTAGTGGTGTAGGATAAGGACCGTAAAAAAAAAAATTATTTATTTTAAGTATTTCGTTATAAAAAAACATTACAAAATACACTAAATAGAGTCCTTCGAGTATTCAGTGCGCGAATCAAGTTAGGACATGTACCAAAAATGCATTGGGACATACCTCTGACTACCCCCATAGACATCTTCAAAGGATCTTAAAAATGCCCTAAAAAGCTCTGAGATAATGTCTACCGTGCCCTGGGCATATTTTATATTCATATTTTATTTTTTCCAGCTCTCCCCGACACCCCTTCCATTGAGAAATGGCTGACGGCCAATCTGCCAGACGGCGCTGTAGTGGGCGTGGACCCTCATACAATGACGAGGGAAGAGTGGACGCCTATCCAGGTAGGTCCATAATCCACCAAACTTCTCTCTTAATTGCTTAGAAATACATGGATACCATCATTTTTATCCGACTTCAAAAAAAGGAGGTTCTCAAGTCGTTGGATTTTTTTTCTTTTTTTACGCGTGTTTACCGATACGCGAAGACGCCTGGACCGATTTGGAAAATTATTTTTTTGTATGAAAGGGTATTGCCGATTGGTGCCACAAAAATTTAGAGAGGATCTGTCGAGGATCTTCAGAGTTATGAACAGAAATGCGCCTCGAGAGTGCAGAAAATTGAAAAACCTTTTAAGCAAAATTTTTTTTGGTGCCTGGTGCCTTTAAATAATCGGTGAATTAAAAAAAGCACAATAAAAAAAAATCTGACGATTGAACCTCCTCCTTTTTTTTAAGTTTGGTTAAAATTACTATTTTTTCCCTCAGTCGGCCCTATCCAAGGTCAATATGAAACTGCTGGCTGTGCCCAAGAACCTGGTGGACCTGGCACGAGAGGACCTGGGGGACCCGGCTCCTGACAGACCCTGCAGGGACCTGGTGCCTTTACCGGTACAATATACAGGTACCTACCTAGAGTAAAACTGTAAAACCAGAAAAAGATTCGGAAAAAATCGGAAACAATCGCTTAAAATTACAAAAACAAATGACGAAAAGTCATCGAAAATCGAAAAGTCAAATTAGTTGCAAGCCGTGCGAGCTGCGCGGGCGGAAGCTAGTATCATCAGAATTGTCACCATCAATGGGTTCTTATTCATTGCCACCATCATCATCAACACTTGACTGGCCTCTAGCTCAGTTGGTAGTAGCTCTGCCTTCTGTACTATTAGGTCGTGGGTTCGATTCCCATCCAGGACAAACATTTGTGTGATGAACACAGATGTTTGTTCTGTGTCTGGGTGTTTTAAAGTATTCTATGTATTTACAAAAAAAACTATACTTATATGTATTCTATCAGTTATCAAGTTCCCATACTACAAGCTTTGCTTGGTTTGGGGCTAGGTGGCGCTGTGTGAAATGTCCAGCAATATTTATTTATTTAACACTGCCATCATCACCATCGACATTTTTGCTATCATCTTTATCATCATTATCGCTGCCATCACCATACGGTACCAGTAATATAAGCATCACCAGTATCATCATCAACATCATCGATGGTAATTGTTACAGGAAAGACAGCGAAAGAGAAAATAGATGAGTTAAGAGTCAAGATGGCGGAGAAGAAGGCTACTAGTTTGGTTATCACCGCGTTGGACGAAGTGGCCTGTGAGTAGTGCAATATTATTATTTTTTTTAACTATAATAGGTTTGCGTTTGACCAATGTAAAGCAACAGTGTGGTCTAAGATGGAGCACGCTTACCTAGAAGGAACCTATTGACTCTCGATTTGAAGACACCCAAATTATACTTTTCTGGAAATACAGACCCCGGCAGGGAGTTCCACATTTTTGCTGTGTGTATGAAAGTAGACTCAAAGGCTTCTATTAATAAACTCCGCTCAACTTCTGTCAAAGTTGCACAAATACAAATATAAAATGTTTATTTCTTCAACTTAATCTAAAGTTTACATTTCATGGGTTTGAGATGCCCTTTTAAGTATAAAAATACCTGTGCAATTCAATTATTAATAGAGGCCAAAGCGCTTAGTACGAACACTGGGAATATTGTGACGAACTGCCTCCACACGTGTGTCCAGTATATCGCGATAGAAGCAAAAAGATCGTTGATTTGTATCGAAACCGACCGTGTAACATTTTGCGTAGGTACTTTGACGAACGCAGTTGACAGTTTGGATTACATTGCTGGTTTTCAATGCTCGCCAAGTCTGGCGCGTCAAATTAAAGCCGCAATGGAATGAATTCGGAATAACTTCGCGGCGAACAAAGAAATCCTCAGCCATTCTTTTCGGCACGCGAGGTACATACACTCTTTGCTTCTATCTCGATATAATTCTGTGCGTGCGTCATTGGCAGTGAACGCGTTAATTCTTATTTCACAGACACGCTCAACCTACGAGGCAGCGATATAGATTACAACCCAGTATTCTTCTCGTACCTTGTCGTCACATCGACCGGCGTCAAACTGTTCTGGTCTGACGCCTGGCTGTCGGACGACGCTACCGAACACGTGCTTAAAGCAGAAGGAGTTGACAACTTCAGTATGATGGAGTATAAAGAGATTGTGGGCTATTTGGAGAGCGAAGCGGTGAGTTGTCGATAGAAAATCCACTAAGAAATTACGAACGTAGGAATGAATACAAAAATAGTAAAATTACAGTGTTAAGCTAGCAAATATATTAACAGAAATAATAAAATTACCTACAGTGCAATTCAAACGAACGTAGGAATGAATACAAAAATAGTAAAATTACAGTGTTAAGCTAGCAAATATATTAACAGAAATAATAAAATTACAGTGCAATTCAATTAGGGCCTTACTTATGAAAGATGTGGTTAAACAACGTCCTGTATTTATTTGTGGATAGTGACAAACAGAGACAGGACGTTGTCAACCAGTGTTCAACTTTAAACATCTTTCATAAGTAAGGGGGTTAGTGTTAGATATATTAGTGCAGTCAGATGACTTCCAAAAAAAACTTCGTGAAAAAAATATATAAACAAAGACTCTTGATCCGACGCAATAGAGTGCAATTCAGCTCGCATAAGCGCATAGTGCCTAACGTTATATTCACCTAAACATTGCCTCTCTTTCTAACGCATATCTCAGTCGCCGTCTTTTGCGGTGTGGAGCGGAATTCCGCTCCACACCTTTTTTCTCTATTAGGGAAAAAATAAAAAAGAAGACAGAAAAAGGAAAAATAAAGTTTCACTGGCTGAGATTCGAACTCGCACGTTTCGACTGGAAGGCCATTACCCTAACTTAGCCACTCTACAAATTACGATCCACATTGCATTGGTAAATCTTTTTGCGTGAAAATGCCGAGAAAACGAATTTTAACAGATATGAGACCTAGCTAGATCGATTGTTCGCCCCGTAAACATCCGTACCGCAAACATCGAAATCGTTAGAGCCGTTTTCGAGAACGTAAGTACAATCAAACTACCTGACATATATTGCTCGTTTACTAGAATAGAAATAGGATTACCATAAACCATCACTACCTACGGGGGCAACGCCGCGAGGACGCTACTAGTGTTTTTTCCAACTTAACAAGGTTTTTTCCGAAGGAACAGGGCCTCGAGCACGAGTATGCACAAAGTCTACTATTCGATCCGTGACTGTAGTATAGTCTCTCAAATGTATTGGGATTTTAGTTCAGTCAAGTTACCACTGGAGGCGCTGCACCGGAATCCCATACATTTGAGAGACTATACTACAGTCACGGATCGAATAGTAAACTTGTGCATACTGGCGATCGAGGCACAGGAGTAGAATCACCTAGCTCTTAAGACGTTTCAAAGTGGTACACGAAGTGATCTTATTGAATAAATGAATTTGAATTTTTCTAACTTAAATCTCGTTTCAGATAAAACTGTCAGAGATGGGTGACGGGAAGCACGCCGTTTTGTTGTCCTGTGAGGCGAGCGAAGCGATACATAGGGCCGCATCCGGGGTGAGATTATCTTCTCAGCTCAGTTGATTAATCCTATCCTACTAAAATTATAAAGGCGAAAGTCCGTGTCTGTGAATGTTTTTTACCACGTATCCCTATAACTACTAAACCGATTTGGATGAAATTTGGAATATATATAGTTTAGATTCTGGAATAACACATAGGCTACTTTTTATTACGGAAAAATGTATGGTTCCCGTGGGATAAACATGGCAGTCCACGCGGGCGAGGCCGCGGGCGTTCATTAGTAAATAAATAATGGTGGAAATTATTCACACACACATCTAGCCCCAAACTAAGCAAAGCTTGTACTATGGGAACCAGATAACTGTTTTTTTTTTAATGCATACTTAAATACCGCGTTCACATGCTTCTGATGCTATGTGAAATGTACAGCATAATTTTATTATTTTAATTATATTTCAGAGTGACGTGTTGAAGAAACCTCTGTCCCTTATATCAGAGGTATCGCCGGTGGCGCTCGCCAAACTTGTCAAAAACGACGTCGAATTGAAGGTTAGTATTGATACTATGCAAAATGGACTTAGAAATTTTCAATTATCAATTTTGTTTAATTTATTGTATTGTATGCCTGCTGGACAAAGGTCTCCCCCAAATTATCTCTGTCTTTAGCGATCTCCATACCTTATTGAACCATAGAGTATATTTAGTGAACCATGGAGTAGGTACTTTCTGAACCATGGAGTACTTACTAAACCATGGATGAAGTATTTACCGAACCATTTGGTACTTACTGTACTGGGTATAATTGAAAGATCGAATGAATGATTTAAGACTGTTGTACACTGGATGGAAAAACTAAAAGATGCTATTGAGGATGGCAGTGCACATAAGTTTCAGTTTAACAGAAACAGGGTAGTATTTTTTATAATACCATGGGGTATTCACTGAACAATGGTAGATAGATAGATAGATAAAGCGTTTATTTGTAACTTAAATCTTCTTAAAATACACAACAAAATAAAAATTAAAACAAAGGAGTGAAGAACTGTTACAACAAGCAATTTATTCAAAAATAAAAAAACCCGGCTGAACTGAAAAGTTGGAAACAGCATTATCTTATCAATCACAAAACAAAATTAAATTACAATTTTATTATTATGTAGGTATCTAGGGTTCGATGCCGTGCGCATTTTCCTAAACGTTGTTGTCACAGTTGACACACAGATGGCTCTGTGAGTACCTAAATTAAATGCGTAAGATATTTCTCAAATACGAGATATCTCCTAAATGGCTGAACCAATTTCGATGCAGTTTGTTCTAAACGTTGCGTGTGACTAAATAGAAAGTTTTAGTATGCTTTTTGGTTAGCAATTCTGTTTAGGGCGAAAAATAGATTTTCAAAAATTTTGAGACTCGATTTAGTCTTCGAAGATGTCATGTTAGATTTAAAAAAAAAATATATTTGATATCAGTCCACCAACCTCTTGATTTTGACATGGATTTTGATATGATAGCGTGATTTTCATTTTGAAAATTCACACATTGTTGCATTTTTTAGCCGCACTATTTGATTTATCGAAATAAAAAGTATCCTAGAGCACAATCGAGGTGGAGACTATTCTAACGATATCTCATTCATCAAAATCCATCCAGCCGTTTAGGAGAAACGTGGTAATAAAGAATATTACTTACATACGAACGAACGAACGAACCCACCCACATACATAGAAACGCGCGATCTACATAACCCGGGTGACTTGACAGTCAGCCGGGTAAAAAGGCGTCTGACTCAGCCTTATGTTGCGCGTAAGCACAACGCTGACAATGCTTGACAATGGGGTATTTATCTATACAATTGGGCATTGTGAAAGTATTCTTGTTGTTCAGGGGTTCCGTCAGTGCCACGTCCGCGACGGCGTGGCGGTGTCGCGGCTGCTTCGCTGGCTACACTCTCAAGTGGACGCTGGTATAGCCGTCACAGAAATAGAGGTCGCTGATCAACTGTTGGAGTTCCGCAAGTAAGTCTTCCATCATCAGTCAAATTCTGCGGGGCTTAATAGGCTGTTATAGCAGAATCACAATAGGAATCACACTATATGCCGTCTCTTTTCATTGACTGAGAGTCGGCAAGAACGGCATAAATTGCAACATCTAACAATCGTAAGCTTATTCTGCTATCTATAGTCCCGTCACAAGCCGCGCCGAGAGCGCACGTGCCGGCCGCTCCGCGGCTGACCGAGCGCCCCGCGCCCCCCCGGATGCGTCGCAGTTCCCAACTTCGCATCCGGAACACACCACCACCTTGCTGCCGACCGACGGCGCCCATCGCCCGTTGTCGATGCCCGCACGCCGGCCCCACCCCGACTGACGCTCGCCGACGGTTGCCGCCTGCTCGCCGCCGCGGCCACCCCGCCGGCTAGAGGATCATCCTCGCCGGTGCGTGGGTCGCCAGCCGCTGGCCGATGCGGCCGCGACCAGTCCGCTGGAGCCGATGTCGGCCCAAGGCCCGCCGCGGGCCCCGTCTCGGGCGCACGCGTGCGCCGCGATTCCTGGACTCCATCCCCCCCCCTGACCATCTCGCTGCTCGAAGAGGCCGGTCACTCGCCGTGGACCGCCCGCTCGTCGGTCTGGCGTCGACTGACGTCCGCCGACCGTCGCCGCTCGCCCGCACGCCGCCGTCGCCTCGCCGGTTCGAGGACTGGTGGGCGCCCGGGACTCACTGGCTCGAGGGATGGCGCGCCGCCGGCTGACGCGTCGCGACCTGTCGGCCTGACTGAGGTCACGCCCACCGTCGAAGCGGAGCAGGACAACGGCTGAGCGACTGGCCCCACCGCGCAGCACCGCCCTCAAGGGCGAATCCCCGTCACCCAGGGGCAGCTGCCCCTGGAGTCGAAGCCGGAGTAATGAGCATAGCTCGAGGCTCCTACCTACCTACCCCCCAAGGGTAGGAAGAAGATCACTCGTCGTCGCTTATTCTGCCACTTCTGCCAGTGTATTTCATCAAGAATCATGAGTCTTAACTGTCAACTGTCAATGTCATTCATTTCATCATCATCATTCATCTTTCACTCATTCGTTTATCATTCATTCATCATTTGTTCGTCATTCATTCAACAATATTTCTTTTTTTAGAGAAGAATCTGACTTCATGGGTCCATCATTCGAGACCATCGCAGGCGCCGGCGAGAACGGAGCCATCATACACTACAGTCCCTCTAGAAAAGGCCCTCAGAGGGTCGTGAGGGCCGCCGACATGTTCCTCCTGGACTCCGGAGGACAATACAGGTGAATAAAGCGAGCGAAGCAAGCCGTGATGATCGAGCGAGAGAAGCGAGCTCATCATACAGGGAAATCCTTCAGTCCGGCAAGTGAGGGCCTTCAGAGGGTCGTGAGGGCCGACACGTTCTTAGTCTCTGGAGGACAATGTAGAAGTGTTCAGCGAGCGAAGCAAGCCCTGATAATCGATGGAGGGAAGCGAGCTAAGACTTATCATACAAGTACATCCTACAGTGAGGGCCCTCAGAGGGACCTGAGGGCCACTGATATGTTCCTCCTTGACTCCGGAGGACAGTACTGGTATAAGTGTTAAGTGAGCGAAGCAAGCCGTGATGATCGAGCGAAGGAAGCGAGCCAAAATCCAGTGACAGCTTGGGAGATTTGCACTTATTTACAAAACTTATAATACCTAATTATGTATTTATATAATAATAATTTTATTTGCAGAGACGGCACTACAGATATAACACGAACGCGTCATATGAGCTCGCCGACTGCTGAGCAAAAAGATGCCTTCACACGAGTGCTGAAGGGTCAAATATCGCTTGGCAGCGCGCTCTTCCCTAAAGGCGTCAAGGTAAATTACATTGTTAGGTATTAGCATGGACTAAATAGGTTTTGGGTTTATGGTATTGGTTGAAAATTAGGGTAAAAATAGAGAAAACGAATTTTATCTGAAATATGATTCAAAAACATAAATAAAGTAAGTAAGTTCGTATGAGCAAGTGGCAGACTCTGGTGACGGAGTTTTTAGGCCGCCCAAAGTCCTCCGTCGTGGCTTAACGACTTAAAAGCATGGACCAACCATTTAACGTGTTCTCCGAAGCACTGAAGCGCTCAGCTCGTAATGCCACTTGCGGTCACCCATCCAAATTGAAACCGCGCACAACGTTGCTTAACTTCAACGATTAATCAAGAACGTCTAAGGAAGCTACGCCACGAGCGCTTCTAACAAAACAAAACAATAGCAAAAGATTAACCCAAAAAAAGATTAAAAAAAACTAACAAAATGAAAGAAAAAAAATCTGTCCACAGCTGGGGTTATCTAATTATGTTTTTGATACCTAATATCTGTCACACAATATTATTTTATTTATTACCTTACGAAAGTTTTAAAACTATAAACTTCCTTAGGGTAACGTATTGGACAGTTTCGCCCGCAAGGCCCTATGGGACGTGGGCCTCGACTACGCGCACGGGACAGGCCACGGCGTGGGACACTACCTGAACGTGCACGAGGGGCCTAGCGGGGTCTCGTGGCGGCCTTACCCGAGGGACCCGGGCCTAGCCGCGAGACAGATCCTGAGCAACGGTGAGTTAAAAAATGTGGGTGACTGGAACAATAAACAATAAAATATGTGGTCATTGGGATAGTGAACCATATGTGGTTCATTGGGTAGTGAATTATGTGGGTCATTGGGGTAGTTAAACATAGGTGAGTCATAGGGGTCCATTGAACCATATCACACACCCAGATCAACACTGCACTAAGTCAAAACAGCACTCCTATCAGAATCGATTCACATGTAACACACAATAAACTACATGAATTATTAAAGACCTTGGCAATAACTTTGATACAAGAGGAGTTTTTTGTTGATTCTGATAGGAGTGCTGTTTTGACTTAGTGCAGTATTGATCTGGGTGTGCGATATGTGGGTCATTGGGATAGTGAACCATATGTGGGTTATTGGGATAGTGAACCATATTATGTGGGTCATTGGCATAGTGAACCAATTATGTGAGTCATGGGGATATTGAACCATATGTGGGTTAATGGAATAGTGAACTATATTCGCAACTTCGATAAAATAGAGCTACAAATTAAAAAACCTTAATTTTCAAAAAAGCGAAAGTAGCTTGGAAAATATCTGAAAATTCGTTCAACTTTGCTCACTCAGTGTGGAAAATCGCAAAGGGTGCCATTTCGAGCTGCTGAGGTGAACTTAGGCCTTTACATCTTTTACTAGATGATTTATAGTGTCAGAAGGCAATCTTTGCCTACACTGAACGGGACACTAGTGCCTGGGACATTGTTTGAGATGGAGTAGGCTTGTAGCACCTAAACCATCCTCTCAGCTTAACCGGCTGAGGAGAAACATTATTGAAAACTATGAACTGGTTTTTTTTAGAGCCGGGGTACTACAAAGTTGGCGAATACGGTATACGTCATGAAGATCTAGTTGAGACTATTGACGTCACTAGCGACTCCAACCATCCTAGGGTAAGTAAAGGCTGAATTACACCAGGGCGTCGATTCTCGTACCGAACTTTTTATCAACCTCAACCAAAACCTCAACTAAAGCGACTGTTTCCATGACTACTAATAACAAACGACTCAGTTGTGGTGAGGTTTTGAACTTTGGCAGAACAATTTTTTGAAACTATTTCACCAAATAGCTGACATTTAAGAGATCGAACCAAACCAAAGCGGTTGTCATCTATTAGAATACAGGCCCAGGGCAACAACGTGCGACAGTGCCGCATGCTACACATTTTGACATGTGACATCTTGTGGCATGCTACAAATAGAAAGCATTTGCGGCATTAGTGGCATGCGGCAGCCTATTTTACGCCATGGCAACATCGTGTTTGGGTCAGTCTGCCACATGACACAAGGTGTTGCCATGTCGCACGGTTCTTGCCACGATGTGCGACATTTTTTATTTGTAGCATGCGGCCTTGTGGCATGCCGCAATGCCGCACAGTGTTGACCACGTGTAATTCAGCCTTAATAACTAGCAGCGCTCGCGCGTGATGAAAAGTAGCCTATAACATTCTACATTTGATAGCTAAACTCTTGAGGATGCTCAAGAGTTTAGCTATCAAATGTAGAAAGAATTTTTGAAATCGGACTGGTTCTGTCTGCATATCCGTTCAGCCGTTTCGGCGTAATTGAGTAACAAAAATCCAAACATACCTATCTATCCATACTCATATAATAAGCGGACGAGTTTGTTTGTTTGAACGCGCTTATCTCAGGAACTACCAGTCCGATTTGAAAAATTATTTCATTTGATAGCATTTGATAGCTAAACTCTTGAGGAAGGTTATAGGCTATTTTTCATCACCATAAACCATCACTGCGGGGGCAACGCCGCGAGGGCGATGCTAGTCCGTACCCATATAAATGTAAAAGTGTGTTTATTTGTCCTGCTTTCAAGTCAAAACAGAGCGACGGATTGACTGTCTTGTTGTTTATTTACTTGTATTATCCGCAGGCTAAGAATTTGGTTGGTAACTACGAAGGTCGCGGGGTACTGGGGTTCAATACCCTGACGCTGGTGCCTCATCAGAGGGCTTGTATCGACGCAAACATGTTGGACGAATTTGAGGTAAACATACATTCAAAATATTATATTTAAAAAACAAAAAAAGCCTGTTCCAAGTATCCCTACTGTTTTAAAAAAATTTAGGCCTTTACATCTTTTACTAGATGATTTATACAGTGTCTGGAGGCAATCTTGGGACAATGTTGAGATGGAGTAGGCTTGTAGCACCTACACCATCCTCTCAGCTTAACCGGCCACCGTTTAGAGCTCGTGTTAATGCGCATATAAATTTTTCGAAACGAAAAATCCAATGATGCACGGTCAGGATTCGAACCCACGACCTTCCCCTTTCTCTACTGATATATCCCTACTGGTAAAGACACTTTTCCATGTATCCCTACTGCTGATAGAATACTCATATATTTGTAAATGCATACTTATTATACTTTATAACACCCAGACACTGAACAGACATCATGTTAATCACACAAATGTTTGTCCTGGGTAGGAATCGAACCAGCGACCTAGAGTAACGTAGTACTATTATTCTGTGGTAGAAAGCTGATCTAATACCAACTGAGCTGAGAAGCCAGTCGAAATACATATTTATTGTTATTTTCCGCAGTTACAATACCTCAACTCGTACCATAAAAGAGTTCTGGACACTCTTGGGCCTATACTGAAGGAGCGTGGATTAAACGAAGACTACGATTGGCTAGAAACTGAATGTGCCCCTATTACAAGAGCATAAGGTAATGTATAGTCTGGCAAAAACGGGTAGAAACGGCAACTAAAATTTCATTACAATGGAAACCTTTCTCCACTAATCTATGGTAAAGTACAGGTTTCTTGTCTATGGCACAGGTACCGAAGACGTCAGTCAGAAGTAATAATTTCCTTTTATAAGAGAATTTATCTATTTCGCGTATTTAGCTTGCACAGTGGCGCCCCCATATATATCTATTATTTTTGGCCAGAATAGAGGTATAACTTGTGCAAGGATTTTATATACTAACGTAACTGGATGGTTCACTCGACTTTAATGTAAAAGGTATTTTGAACCTTCTCACGACTTTACAACGTTCTATTATAATTCAATCTGGGTTATAAGGATTGTCGGTCTCGTTGAGAGGACTTCGTGGTAGCTTTGTCCCTTTCACACTCGTTGGATTAGTAGTGTGCCCATGTCATTTAAATTTCAGGATATTCACCAAAGATTAGGAATGTTTAGTTTATAAATTATGGTCGCCCTTTAGAAAGATACACACCGCCCAAGTTTTATCTCTCAAGCGGGTCAGGTCTTCTGTCTCAGTGAACCTTCCAGTTACGTTTAGTATACGAATTCCTTGAACTTGTATAAGACACTAGCTTGCGCCCGCGGCTTTCGATCGCTTGGTACCTTCCCGGATAGCCTGTGTGTTATTCCAGGCATGAGCATATATAAGGAAAACGGGGGAGGGGGGTATTGGACCCCTCCCCTTAGCAAAAAAAATATTCAGCAGTTACCTATGTACTACAGTTTGTATTCAACATGGAATAAGTATGAAAAAAATTCAACTACACCCAATGGTAGGTTTACGATTTGTTTTATTTCTCGAGTTATGATTTTTTAATGTTTTTTTTTAGCATGCTTGGCCATAACAATTTAATGAAACTTATTAAACTAGTCAATCTTTGTATTTTTGAACCCTTGCATTTTTTCCCCCGTAACAAAGCTACGATTCCAGGTCATAAGCTATTTATGTTTTGTTTTGTTGCAGGTCACAGATTGCGGCCGATATTTTGGATAATTAGCTCAAAATGAATTTTATAAAATGTATTATCGCATTAAAAACACAATTCTTGTAAATTTTACTTATTTCTTTTATTTATTTCATTGTCCTTGATGTTTATAATAATATCATTAGGTATATTTCAATATATTCGATTTACATAATACAGTGTCAGGAGGCAATTTTTGGCTACACTTATTGGGGCACTGTAGTGCCTGGGACAATGTTGAGATGGAGTAGGCTTGTAGCACCTACACCATCCCTCAGTTTAACCGGCCATATCCACAGGAAAGACATGCTCAATACGTGTGGGGCTGACTAAGCCAAGGGTTTCCTCACGACGTTTTCCTCCGCCGTTTAGAGCTGGTGGTTGGTGAGGATCTGTCGAGGATCTTCGGAGATGAAGAGAAATGCACCTCGAGAGTGCAGAAAACTGCTCAGCTTAAAACATTAAAGTTGGTTTTTTTTAATTTTAAATTTTGCCTCTTGATATTTATTTCGTCTAGTAGTTAGTTGAATGAGAAATTATTATCTTTGCAAAGGTATTTGATTACCACTAATAAGCTGATAAAGATAAATCAACATTCAGGAGTTGCTTAAGGTACCGGCGACAGGCGAATTGTCCATAGTTTGAGCATATTTTTATATCACTTTATGTTATTATTTGAATAAAGGCAGTATTTATCTAGGTTCCAGTTAGACTTTTTGTTCCAAAAAACTTACTATACCTAGAACAAATTAAAAGAAAACATGCCATTTTTGGTGTACCTACAAAGATTTCAATTCAATTTGCTTACCTACATTTCTTTTTAGGTAAGTTTTTCGGAACAAAAGTGTAACAGGAACCTAGATAAATACCTACTGTCTTAATCTAACAACATAAACTGATAAAAATATGCTTAAATTTTTAATGATTTCGGTATTACGTTTTTATGGAAATTCGCCTGTCGCAGGCCCCTTAAACGACGCAAATACCTACACCAACGTTGAAAATGAAAATGACTTTAAAAAAAATCATGGTTTGGATATGTCGGGAGTTTTGCGGTTTTGTGATTCTCCGTGGGGTTCTGTGAAATAAAACGATGTTTTTGAGAGTTCGTGAACAGAAAAGTTTGAGAAACTCTGATCTATTTTATCTACGAAATATCGATAAAGATAATACGGTTTTATCTGCAGGTATTAATGCTATTTAGTTATTAATTAGTGATGGACGTGAAATGTTGGATTTTGATATGTTTTGCGTAAGTACCTAGGTACCTACCCACTTTATTATTTATTTATTGTTATTAATTGGCTACATCATGAAGGAAACCAACAAGTAAATGTTCAAATAGGCAATGATGACTGGCAATAATTTTGTGCCCTAAAGTGGTAAGTGGTAAGCACTTTTAAGCCTTTTTAAGCCCGCTGATCTGCCCCCTTACTTATGAAAGATGTTTAAAGTTGAACACTGGTTGAACAATGTCCTGTCTCTGTTTGTCACTATCCACAAATAAAGACAGGACGTTGTTTAACCAGTGTTTCACTTTAAAAATCTTTCATAAGTAAGGCCCCTGATGATGAAGAATGAATGATGTCAATGGTAATCCTTAGATTCGACTTTCGACTAGTCAAAATCTAAAGCAATAGGTATCTAATCTACTCATCTAGGTCAGTACGGTACTACTAAATTAGGATACAATAAAAGGACCGTGTTATGCCAAAACGTTTCAACAAATTAGACGATAATGTTTTTAGCTGACAGTGTGAAGCAACAAAATTATTTTGAAGAAAATACAACGATCAAATAACGATTAATCAAGAAGAGCGCTTATTATTGTTATTGACAAGTTTATGAATCTTTGTCACCACATTATCGGGTTTTTTTATTTAAGTAATATTTTATTTTTTAATATTGCTGGACATTTCACACAGCATCATGTAGTCCCAAGCTAAGCAGAGCTTGTGTTATGGCAACCACATGACTGATATACTACCTACTTATATACATTTTTTTTTTGTAAATATATAGGAAACATCCAGACCCGAGACAAATATTTGCAGATCATACAAACATTTGTCCCGTGGCGGGGATCGAACCCGCAACCTCCTGCGTCACAAGCGGGCCTTCACCCACTGCGCCACAGAGGTTGTCAGGTCGGGGTTGGTTTGCTTTGGTATAACACTGATCAAGTACCTACCTATGCCATCGTCCATTTATTCATTAGTCATTGGTGTTACATTTTCATGCAGTCTGTTCTGATTTTATTTTTGGTGTAAGTACCTATTTGCTTTTCATAGCGTTTGGCGCACAATGACAAATCGTAGGTAAAATAGGTGGGTACCTACCTAACCTACCTATCCTACTACAGAAGGTATTTATAAAGTTTAGAATCTTCTTTCATTGTAAGTCGGTTTAGTTTTTTATTTGTATTTCTGCTGGTGGACAACTCTACCTACCGCCGGTGATACCGGGTACCTAGGTAAGTACCTACCTACATACACTAGAGCAAAAATCAAAATAATACTCACTTATATACCTATGTAATAACTTTTTTACAGACTCGTGGCGGATGCGTGGGGCAGTGTCCCGATGCGATATTTCAACTCGGCTGAGCCTGATGCACCGGTTTATGGTGAGTCAGATATTTTTTTTTTCTTATTATTGACAAGTTTATGAACCTATGTCATCATATTATGGGGTTGGTTTGCTTTGATATAACACTGATCAAGTACCTACCTATGCCATCGTCCATTTATTCATTAGTCATTGGTGTTACATTTTCATGCCATAAAATTGAAAATTAAAAAAATATAAGTAAGTAAGTAATTTAAAATAAATAACAAAATTCCCCTTTTTTTGAATCTGCGACCTCGGCCGTGGAAGTTTTCGAAGCGCGTTAGGCTTAGGCGCATATAAGCGCGCCTTTTGCCGCACGCGCAACTCGAGCCGCGAGAGACGAAATAGTGTCGAGAAGGCCAATTTAGCCGAGGTTTACCCCCTTACTTATGAAAGATGTTTAAAGTTGAACACTGGTTGAACAACGTCCTGTCTCTGTTTGTCACTATCCACAAATAAAGACAGGACGTTGTTTAACCAGTGTTTCACGTTAAACATCTTTCATAAGTAAGGCCCATAGTGTTTAGATGGTTTAGGTGCTGGGCAAGTCTTCTCCATCTCAATAATGTCACAGGCATTACAGCTTAGGCATAGATTGTCTCCTGACCTAGTTCCTGAACTGTACAACATGCAGAAATCAACTTGGCACCTGCGTGGAATGTGTTTCTCCTCAAAAAGACGTTTTCTTCTCCGTCACAGAGCGAGGTGCCTAGTTACCTTCTGCGTGTTGTAACATTTAGATGTTTTGTTCAGTGCCGGAGGCGTCAGTCAAGCTCAGTCGTCAAACTGCGCTGGAACGACTGACGGCGTTGCGAAAGGTGATGGCTGACAAGAATGTGAACGCTTACATCGTGCCTACGGCTGATGCACATAACGTGAGTAGCGGTAGAACGCTTCATATCTTAGAGCAGTGGTTCCTAACCTTTTCAACCTATTACCCCTATGACATGTAAATGGATCTTATTTAACCCCCGTCTAACTTTTACCCCCTCTCACATGTTATGCACCTCGAAAATGCCGAAAATTACTCAGCTCGAACATTAAAGTCGGTTTTTTTTTATTTTTTATTTAGCCACTTGTATAATGTAGGTAGGTATTGTTATTGCTATTTTAATATGAGTACCTAACTTAGTTCTACTTTAGTTTAGTAAATGGTCGTCTGGAAGAAATCGCGTTTAGCTATAAGAGCGCCATTTGCAACCGCAAAGCATTAGATATATAGGTAGGTACCTAATCTAATCTATCTAATCTAATCAGCCCACTGGATCCCACTGCTGGGCAAAGGCCTCCCTTCCCTTTTTCCATTCACCCCGGTGCAAGGCTTCTGTCGGCCAGTTAGTGGAGTAGTCGTCTAGTTCGTCTCGCCACCTCCGCTTGGGCCGACCACGAGGCCGCTTAACGCCTTGTGGGACCCACTCAGTGGTAACCTTAGCCCACAATTCTTCCGGCATACGGCACACGTGACCTGCCCAGTCCCACTTCAATTTGGCAACTTTTTGGTTGACATCAGCGATTTTTGTCTTCGAGCGTAGCATTGTGTTCCTAATTCGGTCTGTTAGTTTTACCCCCAAAATGCTACGCTCCATCGCTCTCTGGCAAACCCCGAGTTTGGACCTTTGAAGAGCCGTCAAAGACCAGGTTTGGGCACCATAAGTAAGGATGGGAAGAATGCACACGTCCATGAGTTGTCGTTTAAGGCAAAGGGGAAGGTTGCCCTTCATTAAGTCCTTCATGGCCCAATAACTCTTCCAGGCGTTTTCGGTGCGACGGGTAATTTCTTTCTCCTGACCCGCCTGGAAAGAGACTATTTGACCAAGGTAAATATACTCATTGACGTGTGCAATCTCCCCACCCCCAACTTGTATTTTGTGTTTGGCGCTATTGGTCATAATTTTGGTCTTTGACTGGTTCATCGCGAGTCCAACTTCGAGGCTTGCGTTGTTGAGGTCTGTTAGCATTTGTTCCAGCTCTGACGATGTCGAAGAGAATAGAACGATATCGTCGGCGAATCGCAAATTGCAATTCGCCGACGATATCGACGATACAATTAGGTAGGTACCTAATTGTATCAATTTATTACAAATACATAGGTACCTACTTAATCTAATTGTGTTGCAATAAAGCTTTTTTTTTCATTTCATTTTCATTTAATTTCATTTTCGTTGGTATACTTTCAGTCGCAGTACATATCGCCCGCGGACGCGCGTCGCGAATGGATCTCGGGGCTCCAGGGCTCCTCGGGCACGGCGCTGGTGTCCGCCGACGAAGCCCTGCTGTGGACGGACGCGCGTTACTTCACACAGTTCGAGATCCAAGTGGACACCCAGCAGTGGGACCTGATGAGACAAGGTGAGGAAAGTCAAGGACCTAATAGGTACTCTGGCCAACACGAACGGTTCCAACGGAAGATCAGCGTTGTCTTGTAAATGTGCAAAACAACAAATGCTGAGTTGGACACCAATTTGGGACACAATAGTAATAGCTTGATTATAGTACTTTTGTCTTTGTTTTTTTTTCTTTGTGTGTCTTAAATAAATGCTTTTTCTTTCTTTCTTCTTTCTTTCTTTCAAACCCAAGATGCAATATTTACTAACATTGCACTGACAGTTCAATCAGCTGATAGCAGGAATAGACCTATCACAGAAAACTGAGATTCATTACGATTGGCCACATTGAATCAGTGCCAATTATACTTAATCTCAGTTTTCTGTGATAGGTCTATTCCTACTGTCATCTGATTGATCTGTCAGTGCAATGTTAGTAAATATTGCATCTTGGGTTTGGCTCAAGGAATTTCTATACTACGTACCTGGAACGCTGACTGAGACAGAAAACAAGGTCCGCTTGAGAAATAAAACTTGGGCGGTGTGTCTCTTTCTTTTTGCTACTGTGTGAAAGAGACAAAGCACCCAAGAAAGCCTCTCAACAAGACCAACAATCCTTATAACCAAGATTAAATGATAATAGATCGTTGTGTGGTCGTGATAAGGTTCAAAATCTTTTGTACATTAAATGTCAGTCAGCATTCTACTATGTATACAATTTCTTTGGTTTGGCTAGAGTATAGTAGCAGGGGGGTCTCACTCCGTAGTTTAGGTTTAGGTACGTTCGACCGCGCGCCTCTTCGGGCAGGCGTATGACAGTGGGTTCCCACTTGCTCTCGGCTCACACTTACGGCTCTACAGATCCTCACCAAATTTCTGTGGCACCAATCGGAAAGCATACTTTTTCAAATAAAAAAATAAAAATCTGAATCGGTTTAGGCGTCTTTGAGTAATCGGTGAACATAAGTAGGTACTTACATAAAAAAAGCATAAAACAAAAAAAAAGATTCCGACTAATTGAGAACCTCTTCCTTTTTTTGAAGTCTGTTAAAAACCCTTTTCAATTTGTTCGGAGGGTTAAAAATGTTATTAATTTACAGGGACGAATCTAACATTGGCTGAGTGGCTGGTTGAGGAAATGCCCAGTGGGTCTGTCGTGGGCGTTGACCCCACCACTTATACTAGGAGTAGTTGGATTGCTTTGGAGGTAAGCCATAGTGGAGAATTAGGCAAGTACCTACGTTCACTTGTAAAGTTGTTTGTGATTAAAGGTGGCCGCACACCTATCCGCGCCGAAGGAATCCAATTTTAGAATTATTTACCTATATCGGTCCAGGAGTCTTCGAGTAATTGGTGAACATCCTATCCTATCCTACTAATATTATAAAGGCGAAAGTCCGTGTGTGTGTGTGTGTGTGAATATTTGTTGCCACGTATCTCCATAACTAATAAACCGATTTTGATGTTTGGAATGTAGATAGATAATAACCGGGAATAGGACATAGGCTACTATTTATCCCGAAAAATTGCACGGTTCCCGTGGGATAAAAAAAATGGTAGTCCACGCGGGCGAAGCCGCGGGCGACTTACTTACTTACATAAAAAAAGCACAAAAAAAGGTTCCAACCAATTCAGAACCTCCTGCTTATTTTGAAGTCGGTAAAAAATGATGTGCATTATAGAATTTATATCTATACTTCATAACATCCTATTTCCTCAACAGACCGCCCTGACCGCAGCCAACATCGTCCTACAAGCGACGTCAGACAATCTGGTGGACTTGGCGCGAACTGCCCTCAAAGACGACCCTCCGAGCCGGCCCAGCAAGGAGCTTCTGACGCTGCCAGTTCAATATACAGGTATTATTGAATATGCCATCTGACCCTGACCTTGACCTGACCCTGACCTTGACCCTGACCCTTACCCTAACCCTGACCTTTAAGGAGTTAGGAGCATAAATGAAAGAATCTGCAATGATGAACAGAGATTTACCTGGATATAATAACAAACACAACCTACCGGAATGACATTCAGAGAGAGAGAGCCACTTTTGCATACAATTGTCAGTTCATTCGAATATTTAAATATCGATACATTACATAAGTCTGAGTTTACCATCATGACTCTTGCCCGAACACTGAAAAGTTACTTAAATATTTGAAACGAACTTATCTAATTGAGACGTTCTTACTCTTCAGAATCTTATACAAAATGACAGTTACAAAATGACAGTTAAGCACCACTTAAACTAAGTAGCGGTTTCATTATTCGGGTGCTATTGTCTCTAACAACCCTTACCCTGTACAATGACACTGACCCTGACCCTGACCCTGACCTTGACCCTGACCCTGACTGACCCCGACCCTGACTACGACTCAGGGTCAACTCCAATTCATTGATATAACTTTTGAAACTATCATGGTTACTATGGTTATAATCATATATTTGAAACTATCATGGTTATAATCATGGTAATTATCCCGTTGATAACAATATTTATGTCCAATTCATTGGTTTTCCATTGTTTCAGGCAGAGCAGCGAGTGATAAGATATCAGAGCTAATATCACAGATGCAAACACGCGGTGCGACTGCACTCATCCTAACTGCTTTGGATGATGTGGCTTGTAAGTGAAGCGAAACTTGGAAATGAAAACTAGTAGTTCGCCCCGAACTGAGATCTCGCGCACCGTTGTGTTGATAGCCTAGATTTGGACTTGTTTCTGACTACCCCTATACCTACGTTAAGTGCTCTTTCTAGTGTTTACCACACAATGATATCTAATGCGCTACCTCAGAATGGTAAAGATTATAGGCTTGCATGCAATACATTAAGTCGTGTCGTGTTTATATTCAATAGTTGACCCCGCGAACTTCGTGCCGCGCCTCAGGGAAGGCCTCTTAGTTCGAGAAATTATTAAAATAGCAGTTCAATACAAAATGTATGAGAAAATCAATTCCCTCCCCCTCCCCCTCTCCTCCCCCTCCCCCTCTCCTCCCCCTCCCCTCCCCCTCCCCCCTCCCCTCGTCCTCCCCCTCCCCTCCCCATCCCCATCCCCCTCCCCCTCCTTAGAGCTCATGTTAATGCGCATTTAAATTTTTCTAATCGAAAAATCCATTTATGAGCACGGCCAGGGTTCGAACTTACGACCTATGAATCAAAAGTCGAGCACTCTTCCACTCGGCCAACACGGCTTTCATTTTCAATCTCAAGAAAAAAATATCAAGTAGCAACTAAAATCATTGCAAACCAAACCACAACGATGCCACACTCTTTGTCTGTTAACCAGACCTACGAATACATCGAAACTCTATGAAACGGGAGCTCTCTCCATACTTCCGTTAATTGGTTTTCATCATTTTTATTTTTCACTGTATTTCAAAAACTATAGAACCTAGAAGAAAACTAAAAACCAATTTGGAATGTATAAATTGAGTACTTTCATATGACACCCCACTCAATATATTTGGGTAACTTTGAAAAAAAATTACCCCCTTGGGAACCCCATATCTTTACAACCCCTTCATCGATTACGCTCATACGCTCCACAGCAAATTTCCATAGCACAACCTATTGACCTATCAAGTTTCATACAGATTGGATAAGCGGTTCGATAGTTATGCGAGAACATAAAAATGAAACATACAAACATACAAAGCAAAATCGCCTAACTTGCCACTAAGATCTTCGCTCGCTTCGCTCGCTCGATCGATTACTCATAATTTCAACTTTATCGCAAACAAATAAATATCAATGACATTTTTAAGAAAAGCAAATTAGTTGCAAGCTCTGCGAGCTACGCTGATAATGACGTGCACTTCTATCGCATTGTGGTTTTGTGGAATCATTTGCTGCTATCGGACATATTCGGAAACCACGAAAGTAACCGATGTCCATTATAAAGCTTGAAGTACTGCAAGTATGCAAATGTCAGTGCGTAAAACAGGCAGTATTTTGGGACCTTTTTATTTCAGACACGCTGAACCTTCGTGGCTCGGACATCCCTTACAATCCCGTGTTTTTCGCATATCTCTTGATAAGAAGTGATTTGGTAAGTTTTATTTTAACTTTGATGTACCTACGCAGTGTACTATTTTGTAGGTACAGTTACATTAGCTTCCGCCCGCGGCTTCGCTCGCGTGGTACCAGGATAAAAAGTAGCCTATGTCCTATTCCCGGTCATTATCTATCTATATTTTAAATTTCAACCAAATCGGTTCAGTGGTTGTCGAGCTATAGAGGAACAAACATACATCCAAACATCCAAACTTTTGCATTTATAATAATTAGTGTGATTTTAAAATAATTCTAACTAGAAAATTTTTCCGTCTTCCAAAGGGCACGTTCAATTTTCGGTCCCGGCTTTTAAGTCGATTAGGGAGTGTACACATTGCGTTTTCTGCAGCGCGTTTTTGAGCTGCGCGTTTGTATCGATACAAACGCGCGTTCGCAACGCGTTTTTTTCCATACAAAAGCGAACCGGGAGGGGCTGCGCGGGGGGCTGCGCGTTCGCATCGCGTTCGAATCGCGTTTGTATCGATACAAACGCGCTGCAAAAAACGCAATGTGTACACTCCCTAACATATGCAACATCGAGAGTCGAGAAACGAGATTTCTCGATCGATTAAACTGCTCTCAACCGATCGAGATATCTCTCTCTATGTTGCACATGTTACGTCGGCTGGGGACCGAATGAAACACGCATTCATTCATTTTCAGAGCTCTCCCAACAACATAGTTCTGTTCTGGAGCGACGGACAGTTGACTACAGATGTTGTCCAACACCTGGCGTCAGAAGGAGTGCAAGTGGAGCCCAGGCCTTATACGGAGATATTCCAGTACTTGAGAACTGTGAGTTGGTTCAATAGCACAAGTTTTAGGTTAGGAATTATTCACGTAACGTGTATAAAGGTCATTCATTTTGAGCCCAAAAGCCAAAGGGCTAGCCAAAAGAAAGTTTGGGAAGTCAAACCAAGTATTTTTCATTAGGGCACCCAAATCTGATTTTTCTTCGTAAAATTGGCTTTTTAGATGCCCCGCTCATTATCCAAAAAACCAACTGAAATAAATGGCTTTAGAGACTTGGTGCCCTAATAAAAGATGCGCAGATTGACTTTCCAAACGTGCCCATACCCTTGCCAGCACTTTAGCTATTGGGCCCAAACATGTCTGAAGCCTGAATGACCTCCTTTTGAATTCTAAGGCTTGTTTCACTCTTCAGCGTGTCACCGGTCGCGTCCGACGCGGTCGGTCGAGTTGACCTTTCACAGTTCGGCGTGCGCCAACGTTGAGCTGGACGTGTACAATCATGTAAACAAATAATAAAAAAAGTTATTCTTATTTCTGTGATAGCATTAAAACAAAAAACGCCGTGTCAGTCCAAAAGGAAAATTATTCATGCATCCTATAACTTCAGCCCATCTAACATAACGCTGTATTCGTATTCACAACTACGAGAAGATGCAAAAAAAAATATGTTTAATTAGGTACTTATGTAGGTACCTCTCTACTTCAGAATGAAGAAAAAGAAAATCTGTTTGCGTTCCTGTCAACATTTTCAAATAACTTTTTATTCATTTTTAATGTACCTACACACACATTATATTTTTATCACTATAGAGATAGAAAAACAGAGCAACGAATTCTGATATACCTACCTAGTTATACGACTTAAGGTGTAGGTAGGTACTATAACATTAACTAATTCCCTCCAACAACTCTGTTTTTATACAACAGGTTTTGTAAATCTCAAATAGCAGGCATTTTTTTACTTCTCCTAACAACAGTCGTCATGACTGTACGCAAAACGCACACGCGCACGTCCAACAGTGAAACCTCACGTGGCAACACTGGCCCGCGCGCCAACCGGCATACGCGGGGCGCGCGGGCTCCGGTCAGCCTTTTGCTCCGGTCCGGCGTCTCGAAAAACGCGACCGACCGCGCGCGACAGAGTGAAAGCCGCCATTCACTCCCATGCTACTTGCGTCGGTCGCGCTCGCACGCGACCGACCGCACGCGACAGAGTGAAAGGGGCCTAAACCGTTGCTAATGTCTCTTTTTTGCTTCATCGCCGTTGCCACTATGATATCAAAATTGGAAAAGGCCCTTTACCAACTAGGAAAAGATACTATATCTACCTACACATAATGTTCCAACGGATCTTGGCATTCGTGAAGTCCGTTTCGATGCGCAGTGCAACTTTTTCGTACCTACAAAATTTTCTACTGCGCAGCGAAAAGCATAACTTCACGAATGCCTAGATCCACTGTGACAACTGTACTTACCTAATTTATTTCAGTTAGAGCTACCAACTGGCAGCACTGTATGGCTATCGGAAGACGGAAGCCACGCCGTCTATCTGGCGGTTGAAAACGTAAGAAAAACTTATTGTAGGTACCTATAGTCGTATTGCTCATTATACGGACTAAAAACATATCAAAATTAGTCCGTATATTGAGCAATCCCTTTTGCAATGACTTTTTGGTCTCATTTTCTTCACTACACCCGTGCGAAGCCGGGAGGAGCAACTTGTGAGAAATATTTTAATATTTTCAGGACGGCAAGAAAACTGATCTAAACATTTTGTCGACCGTCTCGCCCGTCGCTCTCATCAAAGTTATGAAGAACGAAGTTGAGTTGAAGGTAATTTCTGACGTTGACGGTTGCTGCCCCTTGATTATCTATCTTTGATAGGGACCAAAATCGGTCTCAAACTCTTAAATATAACAGTTCAGTGTCCACAACTAGCTCTGTCACTTTCATCTCAACTAATTTTCCGTGTTGTAATTTTGCATGCCGAAGTTTTTTGGTGAAGTACGTGACACTCTCATTAATACGTACCTACTTATAATACTTTATAACACCCAGACACAGAACAAACATCAATGTCCATCACACAAATGTTTGTCCTGGATGGGAATCGAACCCACGACCTACAGCGCAGAAGGTATAGTACTACCGTAGTACTAGGTACTAGTATTCTAAAGATAGAGATAAAGATTATTTATTTGCTTAAACATGTGTAGATTAGATGATAATAGAGGATGTCACAACATGGTTTACCGAATTCGGTGTGCAAATTGAGAGATTATGTGGTACTACTGAGCTAAGAGGCCAGTCATTGATGCCGGATTGAAGTAAAGGTCTAAGTTTTTTTGTAGGGTTTCCGTAACGCGCATATAAAGGATGGCGTAGCGGTGGTACGTTCGTTGTACTGGGTGCACAGACAGGTGGCCGCCGGAGACAACGTGACCGAGGTACAACTGTCCAACAAGATGAGGGACTTCAGGGCGTAAGTTTCTTCAACAAATTAAAGGTTTATTCAGGTACCTACTAGCCGACGCCCGCGGCTTCCTCCGCGTGGACTTCTCTTTTTTTATCCCACGGGAACCTTGCATTTTTTCGGGATAAAAAGTAGGTAGCCTATGTCCTGTTCCCGGTCATTATCTATCTACATTTTAAAATTCAGGTAAATCGGTTTAGTGGTTGTCGAGTTATAGAGAAACAAACATACATCCAAACATCCAAACTTTAGCATTTATAATATTATTAGTGTGATAGTGTGATAGTGTAATTAGTATGATTTATATCTTTTTAAAAGGATTTTGAGTCACTTAGTCAATTTGAATTCAAATTAAAGAAATAAATTTTTCGAATGCCCATAGAGAAGAGGCAGATGCTATGGGTCCATCGTTCGCGACCATCGCGGGCGCCGGAGCCAATGGAGCCATCATCCACTACAAGCCAAGCGAGGACGGCGACCAGACGGTCATCGGGAGTCAAGATATGCTGCTGGTGGACTCTGGAGGACAGTACAAGTAAGAGAAGACGCCATGAGACTATCGTAGCCATCATCCACTGTAAGCGAAGCGAGGACGCCGTCCAGACTGTCATCGAAAGACGAAGGAGAAGAGAATATGCTGCTGGTAGACTCTGGAGGACAGTACAAGTGAGTAAGAGAAGAAGACGCCATGAGTTCATCGTTAATGACTATCGTAGGCGCCAATGGAGCCATCATCCACTACAAGCCAAGCGAGGACTCCGTCCAGACGGTCATCGAAAGACGAAAGAGAAGAGAATATGCTGCTGGTAGACTCTGGAGGACAGTACAAGTGAGTAAAAGTAGAAGACGCCATGAGTCTTTGGGGAATATGGTGGAGTTTCTAAATCTTAAATTTCGGATTCTCCTACGTGCATTTCTGTTCATAACTCCGAAGATCCTCGACAGATCCGCACCAAATTTTTGTGGCACCAATCGGATAGTAGGTACCTATACCCTTTCAAACAAAAAACATTTTAAGAATTTCCGAAGAATTGAAAACCTCCTTTCTTTGAAGTCGGTTTAAAATGGGTTTCAGGTACGTAGTAATATTATCTATTCTATGTTTAAGGGACGGTACAACCGACATAACGCGCACGCGGCACTTAAGCGGCGCGCCCACCGACGCGCAACGACGCGCATTCACGCGCGTGCTGAAGGGACAGATCAGCCTCGCCACTGCCGTGTTCCCAGTAGGCACGCAGGTAACTGCACTCGTTTAAACGTACCACGTTTTTTAAATACCTACATAATGACAATTACGAAGCAAACTAGCACCTTAAGGGACCGGTGAACGTATCTACGTACCTAGGAACGTAATACCTACGAAAACAATTTAAAATTTGAGCATATTTGTATTACTTTATGTTATTATTTGGATAAAGGCAGTATTTATCTAGGTTCCTGTTACACTTTTGTTCCAAAAATCTTACTATTGAACAAATGAAAAGAAAAAAATGCCGTTTTTGGAGTACCTACAAAGATTTCAATTCAATTTGCTTACATTTCTTTTTAGGTAAGTTTTTCGGAACAAAAGTTTAACAGGAACCTAGATAAATACCTACTCTCCTAATCAAACAACATAAACTGATAAAATATGCTTAAATTTTAAATGATTTCGGATTAAGGCCTGCGACCGGCGAATTTCCATAAAAACGTAATACGTTTTTATGGAAATTCGCCGGTCGCAGGCCTCTTAAGCCGTACTCCGTAGTCCTCTAAAGCTGGGTTCCTGCAACTGTGCAACTTGGTCGCGAAAGTACAGGAGTAAGAATCACGTTTCAAAGTTACTTTCTTATTTATTTATTTATGTCCACTTACATCTATTCTTACAGGGTAGTCCTAAAACAATAGAGTAGTCTCAATAATTAAAAAATAAAGTAAAGTTAAGTGGTATACCTACCTACTGTGTGATCCTATCATGGCGGGCGTATATAAGGGGGTGGTTTAGGGGGTCCGGAGTCCGTAAGAACCCTTGAACAGTTGAACCCCATTAATTTCGGGGGAAACCTAGTCAATCCTTGTATTTTTTAACCCTTGGACCCCCATAGCAAAAATCTTTGTATTTTGAGACCCTCGGACCCTTCCCATAGCAAAGCTATAGCTACGCCCATGATCTCACGAACTTGCTCCAATGCCATTTATGTACTAAAGAAACATATTCTAGGGTCACGTCATAGAAGTCCTAGCCCGCAAAGCTCTATGGGACGTGGGTCTGAACTACGGGCACGGCACGGGGCACGGACTGGGACACTTCCTGAACGTGCACGAGGGACCAGCCTGGATCCTTAGTGGAGTCGCGGCCAACGACCCCGGCATCCGGCCCAATATGGTCTACTCTAATGGTGAGAATCACGACTTTGACCTTGACCTTGACCTCGACTTTGACCTTGACTCTGAACCTAACTGGATCTACTCAGAAATTAAGAATCACGACTTTGACTTTGACCTCGACTTTGACCCTGACCCTGACCTGGCCCTTGGCGGATTTAAAAAGCACGACAAAATCTAAGAGTCAAAAGCTGAGGCACTATGCCACTACACGACTCGCTACTAAAAGTAGAACAATTCTTCACTATCCAGTATCCTGCTTCTCTGGCAAATTTTCCTATCTATCCTAGTCCTGATATCCTAGTAACTACGGGCACGGACTGGGCCACTTCCTGAACGTGCACGAAGGACCCGCCTGGATCCTTAGTGGAGTAGCGGCCAACGACCCCGGCATCCGGCCCAATATGGTCTACTCTAATGGTGAGAAATTGAGAGTCACAACTTTGACTTTGACCTTGACTTTGACCCTGACCTTGACTCTGACCCTGACCTCGACCTTGAATAGGATTTAAAAAACATTTTTAATTTTACAGGTTTTAATTACTTTAGAAGGCCGCTTTATGAATAACTAGCTTCCGCCCGCGGCTTCGCTCGCGTGGTATCCGGATAAAAAGTAGCCTATGTCCTATTTCCGGTCATTAGCTATCTATATTTTAAACAGCCAAATTGGTTCAGTGGTTGTCGAGTTATAGAGGAACAAACATACATCCATCCAAACTTTCGCATTTATAATAATGTGTGATGTGTGATTGATTACTGATTAGTGTGATAGTGTGATGCCGTCTCTTTTCATAGTGAGAGTGACAAGAAAAAAACAACATGGAATTGCGTTAGCGGCCATTGTAGCCTCCATGTAGGTAGGTACTAAAAAACTAAAAAGTAAGTTCGTATGAGCAAGTAGCCAACTCTGGTGACGGAGGTTTTAGGCCGCATAAAGGCCTCCGTCATGGCTTAAGCCATGTAGGTACTTATAAGTATTAACAAAAAAACGTGCCTAAATATTTTTCAGAGCCCGGATACTACGAGGTGGGCGAGTACGGTATCCGACACGAAGACGTTGTGGAGACAATAGCTGTCACCACGGACGCTGACCACCAAATGGTATGATCACGATCACACACTTTTGTGTTTCGCAATACAATTTTTTCACCTCCAAGGTGGATCCCGATTCAAATCATGCGTTTTTTGCAATTTGAATTTCGCGGGCTAGCTGCGGATCCACTAGTAATAAAGTGCTACCAACAACAACGGGGCTACAAAATAATAGGTAAAATACATGATCATATATAATGATAATTATTATTACGGGATTTTATCGCGTACCTTTTATTTATTTTCTTTCGCGACGTTTACATGATCACGTTTAGAGCTCCGTGTTAAATGTCCATACAAATAAACTCTATTTATAATACTAGTATAGATAGTAATCGATCGAGCGAGCGAAGCGAGCGAAGATCTTAGTGGCAAGTTAGGCGATTTTGCTTTGTATGTTTGTATGTTTGTATGTTTGTATATTTGTATGTTTCATTTTTATGTTCTCGCATAACTATCGAACCGCTTATCCAATCTGTATGAAACTTGATAGGTCAATAGGTTGTGCTATGGAAATTTGCTGTGGAGCGTATGAGCGTAATCGATGAAGGGGTTGTAAAGATATGGGGTTCCCAAGGGGGTAAATTTTTTTCAAAGTTACCCAAATATATTGAGTGGGGTGTCATATGAAAGTACTCAATTTATACATTCCAAAATGGTTTTTAGTTTTCTTCTAGGTTCTATAGTTTTTGAAATACAGAGAAAAAGAAAAATGATGAAAACCAATTAACGGATGGAGAGGTGAGGGGAGAGGGAGAAGGAGGGGGAGGGGAGAGGAGGAGGGGAGGGGAGGTGGAGGGGGAGGGGTAGGGAATTGATTTTCTCATACATTTTGTATTGAACTGCTATTTTAATAATTTGAGGACTTCCCTGAGGCGCGGTACGAAGTTCGCGGGGTCAACTATTGAATATAAACACGACACGACTTAATGTATTGCATGCATGCCTATAATCTTTACCATACCTACTGAGGTAGTGCATTAGATATCATTGTGTGGTAAACACGAGAAGGAGCACTTAACGTAGGTATAGGGGTAGTCAGAAACAAGTCCAAATCTAGGCTATCAACACAACGGTGCGCGAGATCTCAGTTCGGGGCGAACTACTAGTAATTGAGGCGAGGTGTCGGGTGAGTAGCGACCCCGCGGACCCGAGTGCTCCCGGGGGAGGTCACCGTTCCTCACCTCCGCTTGCCTTCATTGGCCGGACGGAGTGAACACTGACGAGGAACAGGTCCCCCACCTCCGTGTTGCCTTCACCGGCCGGACGGAGTGGAGTCGCTAGAGCATTGCTCGGGGGTTGGAGGGTGTTACGTAAGTGGTGAGTGGGCACGTGAAGCTGGACCCTCAGGGAGCTAATGATCGTCGTTTAAAACCCGGTAACATCTAACCACCCTCTAGCCACTCACGTCTTGTTGCCCCCTTGTTGCGATATCAGCGACTGTTTTAGGGGGGCCCATTTGTGAGTAGGCGAGTCTCCACCCGCCATTTGATACATGTTCGTTAACATTGTTTCGGCGGGTGCCATAGTATCCATAGTTTTCCCAGTAACCAGTCCATTACCATCACACCCCCATAGCCCGGTAGTAGTTTTCCATCATTTGCAATAGTCCTGCACAGACCGGAGGCTGCCCTTAAAATCATTTTTATAGTGTCATACAGGGTAGTCGCTGGAATGTGTATCCATCACAAAAGATCAAAGTTGTCAAAAGGGCCTCTGTGTGTTGGCTTCGGCCCCATGCATGCCTGTCAAAGGTCCGGGACTCCATAGTCCCGAGATGTTCAAATTGACATACAAAATAATAATAATAATAAACTTTATTTCAGGCAACATTAGAATAAGTTACAAGATGTTATTTTACTTAGTCTACGGCCCATAGCAATAAATACCTTACAGCTAACATACATATTTTATAAATAACACTACACTAAATTGATATATCAATATTAGTACAATAGATAGTGATCTAGTATTAGTAGGTACTTATAGATAGTGTTAGATGACACTGGTAGAATGAGCTGCCATTGCTGGTTGATGGGTACGTACGATTTAAAAAAAACGACTGCTAATGCCATTCACCGTCCGCAGGCTGAAGGAATGGTGGCTGACTTCGAAGGGCGCGGGGCGGTCGGCTTCCACACCATCTCTTTGGCGCCGCATCAAACCGCATGTTTAGATGTACAGCTACTAACTGACTTCGAGGTGGGTGTTGACATTATTTACTGTAGAACGCTTAAGTTGGAAATAAATTATTTATCCAGATACATTCAGTAGCGTCCGTAAGCCGCACCCGATAGTATGGTTCCAGCTTAACTTTCTTTAACCTTAATTACACTTGTCCCAACGGATCTTGGCATTCGTGAAGTTAGCTGTTTCGATGCGCAGTGCAACTTTTTCATACAAACTTTTCTACTGCACAGCGAAAAGCCTAGCTTCACGAATGCCTAGCTAGATCCATTGGGACAACTGTACTAGTGGCAATTACTGTTTATATCTAACAAGAAGTTAGTTACCAAATTAGCAGCGTGATCTGTCCTAAGTTAAATCATTACTTACTTATTTATTTTCGTGTTAGCATAAAAATCTTAAACCCATACTTCATTCAGTCACAGAATCTAGTCCTCGTTGCTGCTAGCTAATGCAATGCAAAAACTTGTCAATTCTTCGGTACAAATAAACATTTTGTTCCAGATAAAGTACATCAATGACTATCATGCCCGCGTATTGCGTACCCTCGGACCCATTCTGCAGGAGCGCGGTTATTCGGACGAGTATACTTGGCTGGAGGCCGAATGCGCGCCAATCGGACGCAGCACCGCCATCTTGTTTACACTGTCACCGATTTTGGCGGTTTTCAGCGCTGTCAGAATGTTGTTGTAAAAGTTTTATGTAAATAAATGACTTTTTTAGACGAAATCCTATATTATAAAAAATATTATATATATATATATATATACTTATTATACTTTTGCAAAATCGGTTGTAGGTCTCGATTATTTCAGTTTGAGTAAGCTACCATTTACTTTTAACGTAACATATAAATGTAGCTTGTAATGTAGCTTGTAATGTAGCCTGGAAGAGATCGCTTTAAGCGATAAGGCCGCCAATTGTTTTTACCTATGTTTAGATAATTTATACTTAAGGTTTCTTTGTGGTAAACAATAAAGTGTTATCTATCTATCTATCTATCTTGCGGTAGGATAGAAGATGGTACAAGAAAATCGTAATCGAATCGTAAAATTAGAAATCGTACCTAACAAATAAAAAAAATGCTACGAGCATGTAAAATGTTTACTTTATCTTTGGTCACGAGACCGTCACTTTCCGTCCGGAGGAAGAGTTTCAATAATAACCGTTGTTAACTTCAGTCAGTTAGCATCGTAAAAAGTAGGATGCACTGCAAAATAAGAGCGAGACAGAGCGCTAATTTATTAACACTAAATTAAACATAGTCCCCCTTACTTATGAAAGATGTTTAAAGTTGAACACTGGTTAAACAACGTACGTAACGTCCTGACTCTCTCTCTCTCTCTCTGACTGTCTCTGTTTGTCACTATCCACTGAGCTATCCACAAATAATGACAGGACGTTGTTCAACCAGTGTTCAACTTTAAACATCTTTCATAAGTAAGGCCCAGTGTAATGATGAATTGGTTGGGGTTGGTCGGGGTTTTTTTCCGAATTCGGGGGGATTTAATTAAATTAAGTTTGGGGGTAAATTCACTTTTCCTTACCCATCTGGCAACACCGGTTCTGTCTGTCAAAGTCATGTCAAATCTATAAGCTCGAAGTGTCAAATCTATCAATCAATCAAATAAAATGAAATGAAGTCCAGTGTTGCCAATTTAGCGACTTTGTCGCTAGAAATAGCGACTTTTGCTATGGTATTAGCGACTTAAAATCAGTTTTAGCGACAAAATATATTTAGCGACTTTTCGACTTCAATTGGCACATCAAAACAGTAATAAGGCAAGTAATGGAAAGGACAAAAAGTCAACTTGAAAATGTAATTAAAAATGTCTAATTTTCATACAAGTAGGGTATGGACTGCCGCCAGGGGCGTATTTACCCTTAGGCCAAGAGGGCCATGGCCCGGGGCGGCAGGCTACGAAGGGCGGCGCAAGCCGCCCCTCGTAGCCTGCAAATGCTCATGAACGCCGCCGCCCCTCGCTCTCAGCTTGCGCCTGGCCTTACAGTGCCAAAATAAATTTTTAAAAAAGCTTACATAATTAACAAAAACTAAATTTGGTTGGCGAGGGGCGGCTTGCGCCGTCCCTCGCTCTCAGCTTCATGAGCCTTTCTTTTTGTCCTTACATGCCAGAAAAAAATTAAAAAAGCCTACCAAACTAAAAAAAAGGTAAAACTTATTTGGTTGAGAGAGAGGGAGGCTTGTGCCGCCCCGTGCTTTCATGCGCCTTTCTATTTGTCCTTATATGCCTGAAGAAAGTAAAAAAAGTGTAAGTACCTAACTACCTAACAAAATCTAAAACTTATTTGGCTCGGAGCGAGGGGAGGCAAAAAAATTCCGCTCGCTTCGCTCGCATATAAAATAGGAACCGACAAGCTGCCAACCATTTCTTTGAGAAGCGCAAGCAAAATCAAGTGTCACAATGTTGAATATGTCGAAAAAAAATTCGGCTTGCTTCGCTCGCATATAGAATAGGAACCGACAAGCAGCCAACCTTTTCTTCGAGAACCGTAAGCAAAATCAAGTGTTACATGTTGCATTTGTCATAAAAAAATTCGGCTCGCTTCGCTCGCATATAGAATAGGAACCGACAAGCAGCCAACCTTTTCTTTGAGAACCGTAAGCAAAATCAAGTGTCACATGTTGAATTTGTCATAAAAAAATTCGGCTCGCTTCGCTCGCATATACATAAAATAGGGACCGACAAGCAGCCAACCTTTTCTTTGAGAACCGTAAACAAAATCAAGTGTCACATGTTGCATTTGTCATAAAAAAATTCGGCTCGCTTCGCTCGCATATAGAATAGGCACCTACAAGCAGCCAACCTTTTCTTTGAAAACCTTAAGCAAAATCAAGTGTCTGTTGTTGTCTTAAAAAAAAATCGGCTCGCTTCGCTCGCTTATTATAAGCTTCATGACTATTTTGCGAGCAGAGTGCAAACCAAGTTTCAAGCCCGAGACCAATATTTGTAGGGGGCGGCAAACCTTACTGGCCTAGGGCGCTGAATCTTAAAATACGCCTCTGACTGCCGCCGTTGTAATTACGGAAATGGTATTTCTTTTATGACAGACGGTGTATAACGTAGGTAATTCAGTTTTAACGACTTTCTAGCGACTTTTCAGATTGAATCTAGCGACTTGGATTTATTGGAGATTGGAGACATTGGAGTTGGCAACACTGGTCACTCACACAAGCAACCCAAATCAATAACAATGAATCTAAACTAAAAAGATCTTTTCTTTTGTCGGTGCCTGGGCATTTCTCCTCAAATTGTTATTTTTGACGATTTTTTAGTCACTTTTTATCACTTTAGTTTAGGTCTAATCTTTGATGCTGGAATGATTTGTATGTTAAAAATAAGTTATTTAACGAGGGGTATCCATCAAATTAACTGATATTTTAGGAGATAATCAAAATTGTCGGTTGCTAGGAATGACCCTAAGTGAGAAAAATGATTAAATTGTAGAGAAGAATGACGGTGTGTTGCTAAAAATGATAAATCCATCAAAAACACATGTTTATGATCATAACAGCATAGATTAAAATTAGCTAAGTATAAAATAGCTAAGTGTATATTCTCAAAATTAGCTAAGTGTATTATGTTATGTAAATAAGTGGGATTTGTAAGGATTGACAAAATCACCATGTTCTTAAATCGATGCCTATTTTTATAATATTCCTTAAAAAATCTTACTTTTAGGGTTCTGTGCCTCAAAAAGTAATAAAAAGGAACCCTTATATGATAACTTTCTTGTCCGTCTGTCTGTCTGTCTGTCCATATGTCACCATCGATTTTCTCAGGAACGGGTAGACCTAGCAAGTTGAAATTAATATTATATACTGAAGTCTATAGTACCTATTAGGTGTATAAAAATCAAGGTCCTGAATTAACACGATAAAAAGATATGGGCCAATTTAGATTTTCGTGAATACTTGTAGGTACCAAAATGTACCTTAATTTTCAACTTTTTTTACTTTTCGGAATTTTTCCTTTATTTGTGCTGTTAAACCTTGCTTTTCACCAAAATTGTCAATTCTAGGTCAACCGGAAGTACCCTATAGGTTTTGGGTCAAAAACCTAAATGGTAGTTCCTGTTGACCTAGAATCACGAAATTCGGCAAAAAGCAAGGTCTTACAGCAGAAATAAAGGAAAAAATCCAAAAAATAAAAAAAGTTGAAAATTAAAACGTGTCCCCATACATACATAGTTGACACCGATTAAGATAGTCCTCTGAGTTGTATGGGTGCTCATACAGTTCAGAGGACTAGCTTATTATGGCGGTATAATGGGTAGGTATCTACGGGAACCTCGGCGCACGAGTTCAACTCGCACTTGACAGGTTTTTTTTAGATATAATTACCTAATACCTCCTATCATTTGACATAAAAGTAAATCTTCTCAAAATTAAGGAATAGTAATAACAATAAGCCCGCAGGGCACCTTTGAGGCGAGGTGTCGAATGAGTAGCAACCCCGCGGACCCGTGTGCTCCCAGGGGGAGGTCACTGTTCCTCATCTCAGCTTGCCTTGATTGACACCGACGAGAAACAGTCCACCTCCGTGTTGTCTTCACCGGCCGGACGGAGTGGAGTCGCTAGAGCATTGCTCGGGGGCTGGAAGGTGTTACGTAAGTGATGGGTGGGGCACGCTGAAGTGAAGTGAAGCTGGACCCTCAGGGAGCTCGTGATAGTCGTTTAAAACCCGGTACGTATACATCAGACCACCCTCTAGCAACTCACGTATTTTTGCCCCCTTCTTGTCACACGAGTGACTGTTTTGGGGGAACCAGTTGTGAGTTGGCGAGTCTCCACCCGCCATTTTGACCATTTTGTACGTGTTTGTAATTGTTTCTATATTTTTTTAAACCAAAAATCATCATTCTTAGCAACAATCATCATTGTTATCATCATTTTTAGCAACACGCGTCATCGTGTTTTTGTCGTTGTTGCTTGTAATGAGGTTGTGAAAAATGACGAACTCCAGAAAACAATTCGTAACTTGTATTTCCGAATGCAGACCAAAAGAAAAATGTTAGTGATCAATAGCTGCATGTTTAATTTAGCTTAAGTCGAAAAATAATGTAAATTTGACGCACTGATTTCATAGTTATAGTAATAAATCAGAATGACGAAAAAAGTGTCACACCTTGGAGAATCATATTCAATAGCTCACCTTTCCGAAATAAGACGCGTCTTGCCTCCGTGAAGTGCTCTGGCCGATTGGTCCAGGAGGGCACGACATTTGATGTTCAACACGATCTTTCAATGCCTTTCGGTTTACGTATTACGATGAAAACAAAAACTGGCGACTGTAATGATGCATATTTTGTGACAGGATTTTGATTAAATCTACCATCGAATTCTAATCAAATAATTAAAACTGTTTCTTGGCATTAGATTACAGAGTTTGTTATCTATAAATATCAGTAATTACAATTAAACATAGTAAACAAATGAATATTTTATGACGAGAAACTCCTATGCGCAGGTCATTTTCACATGTCGAAAATGGCTATTTTTGGAGGTTTTTTGTAAATATCTTTTTACCTTATAATTTAAATGAAATTTCACTGTCGATACCTTTTTTGTAATATATCTAGACATTCAAATCTAAGCTTTTGTTTACAAAATAATGAACAGTTTAAGAATAATCTTGAGGAACCTAAATTTTGGCCCCCCTGGAGAAATGCCCGCCTGAATATACCAGGGCGTCGATTCCGGTACCGAACTTTTTATCAACCTTAACCAAAACTTCAACTAAAGCGACTGTTTCCATGACTACTAATAACAAACGACTCAGTTGTGGTGAGGTTTTGAACTTTGGCAGTACAAATTTTAGAAAAGCTATTCTACTATTCACCAAATGGCTGACATTTAAGAGTTCGAACCAAAACCAAAGCGGTTGTCATTTAATAGAATACAGGCCCAGTTCCCTGAAGACTTCAACATTATATAGTAATACTTCTCTTCGACTAGCCGTCATAAAGACCCGTAGAGCATCCATCCAGCGAGTTTACATTTTACGTTATATTTAGGTCTTCTCTCACAGTGGCGCCCTGAGTACACTCCTTATGGTGGTACACATTATACATACCTACTCATACTTTGAAGTGCCTACATTGGCATAGGAGTTTATCATGTTACTTTACCATTTCTATAACCCTGGACCATGAGACAGTAATTGCAATTTCGTCATGCTAATCTTCATTTTCAGGATTTTCATGGGAACATCGCACCAAACCCCACAATGTTTAACCTGTCACAATCATGGGCTTGAGCGCATTTTACGGACCTTTGTGTATTGCAGCCAAATTTTTATGGTAGAAAGGTAGTGACCTGGAAGGGCTTCCTGCAAAGTTTTATTTTGTAAGGCCTCCTAGTTTTTCTGAAATTAATTTTTGAAATTTTAAAATATTTTGAAAAATTTTGCCTTGGATCACTTATTGAACGCATTTTTGACACTTGATTAGACGTTTTTGACGTAATTACACCATTTTGAGTTGTCACTGTCAATAAAAAGCGCGGAATTTTGTGTTGTCAATGTCAAGAATTACTATTTTCAGTCATTGTTTGTGCCCGTTACAGTTGAGATCTTGTTGAGTACTCCTGTAACTAGACGACGTGACACAGAGCACCCCGACTTGAGTAGGTTAGGTTCTAAATGAGTGACAGATCCGACACAGAGCACCCCGACTTGAGTAGGTTAGGTTCTAAATGAGTGACAGATCCGACACAGAGCACCCCGACCCCACGTGGTCTTGTGCGTCACACCCCTAGAGTGTATATAAAAAACGCGGAGCCAGAAGCTCGCGTGGGAGGTTCTGAGTGGAGCAAGCCCTCTCAACCGAGCTAAGCGAAGGGGGGAGGTGGCGAGCGAAGCGAGCCGGCGACCTCCGTAGCGCAGCGAAGGTTGAGGGGGCTTGCTCCACTCAGAGGCGACTTCGCGAGAGTTCTGGCGGGAGCCCATCCCAGAAAGGCTTGAGTACCTAGGTTAGGTTCAAAATAAGTGACAGATTCGATACAGAGCACTTTATTTTTCCAATTCTATTTTACAATTCTTCAAGTTAGGGGGGGTGGACCCCCTTTCAGCTACCCCACCCCTCAAAAAAACCTTAATTAATAAAAAAAATTAATAAAAATTTTAATTTTTTTTTTTTTTTTTTTTCACCAATACAACCCCCTCCCCCGGGGGGGTCCTACTCCACCCCCCCCTCCCCCCCCCCCCCCACCCCTCCCTCTCCGAAATACACATGGTCCGTATACTGCGAAACTTCCCAATCATGTTAGGGATGTTCGATATTTCGGATTGTATCGATATTTCGTATCGCAATATATCGTAACGCATTGTATCGATACGCGTATCGATACAGGGCATTTGATACGATATATCGTATCGATACAGTATCGAATCAAGACAAAGTATGCAGGTACTTTAATAATTAAAAAAATATATTTTATTTTAATAATGTGCACTATTACGAAAATGTGCGTAGTTATAAATGTCAAAAAAGGTGTTTTGTGATATCAAACTAATATAAAAAAATGCGAAAGTTTGGACGTATGTTTGTTCCTCTAAAACTCGACAACCACTGAACCGATTTGCCTGAAATTTAAACATAGACAAATAATGACCTAAAATAGGACCTATGCCACCTTATAACCGGGTAACTTGCAAGTCAAAACAATTCGTTATCAAAATAATTTGATACGATACTTTCGATCCGATACACCTTGCATGTGTTGTATCGATACGCCGTATCGTATGCCATTGTATCGATACAAATATCGGGTGTATCGTATGCCATTGTATCGATACACGAAAATATCGTATCGTATCGAACATCCCTAAATCATGTGTAACTCACAATGTTGAAAAAGAAGTTATGGAAAAAGACACTACCACTGTCAAACAAGAACGTACCAGTGAGGATGATTTTGTTACTATAAAAGAAGAATTTATTAAGATAGAACCAATGAAAGATACTGGTGAGGACGGTTTTGTTACTATTAAAGAAGAAAATATTAAGATAGAATCAACGGAAGAGGCAGTAGACTCAGCAACAGAAATCAAACTACCCGTGGAGCAGAGTTGCTCTACAACTGAGTCCAAAATATCACATCACGATGTTGAAACGGAATTTATGGAAGAGCGTGACACTCTCATCACTGTCAAACAAGAATCTACTAGTGAGGATTATTTTGTTACTATAAAAGAAGAATTAGAAGAGGCAGAAGACTCGGCAACAGAAACCAACCGACCCGTGGAGTACAGTTACTCTTCAACAGAATCCACATCATCTGAGAGCACAGAAATAAACCATGAAAGCTTCGGTAGCGATGACACATCTGAGAACAGTTATGACTTTGCCTCAGATATCATTGATAAAAAAAAGTTGCATACTTGTCATCCCTGTGGTGAAAGTTTTGTTGAGAAAAAGGAACTTTTAGCCCACATTGAATCTCACAGTCGAGCGACTTATACATGCGATATTTGTGACAAGAATTTGTTTTCGAAAAGAAGTTTAGTAGATCATGTTAACTCTCATAATGGAGTCAAGCCCTATCCCTGCAACGAATGTCACAGAACATTTACTAACAAATACGCTATGAGAAGACACATGCACATAATGCATGCACACAAGGAGGAAAAACCATTTAAGTGTGACAAATGTAAAAAGAGATTCTGTCAGAAGGCTTACTTGACAAAACATGCTAAAACTCACTCCACTGTCAGGGCTCAATGTAATATTTGTAATAGAAGCTTCGCTAAGATGTCTTATTTGAAAGCACACATTAGAATTCACAAAGGATCAGGCACTTTCTCCTGCGACAACTGTGATAAGAAATTTTATCATAAAAACGGTTTGGTAAAGCACAAGAAAACTCACATTGTAGATCCCCAAACTGGTAGACCATTTAAATGTAATTTGTGTGTTGAGTCATTTTTTTTGAAAAGTGAATTAAAAAACCACAAGTTGACTCACCCAAGAGAGAAGCCGTTTGCTTGCGAGGTATGCAATAAAGGATTTGCACAAAAGCACAATTTGACAAGGCATATGAGAACACACACTGGGGAAAAGCCATTTGCGTGCGATAGATGTGACAGTAAGTTTTCTGTTAAATCTGATTTGGTAAAACATGCAAGAAGACACACGGGAGAAAAGCCGTTTCAATGTACCAAGTGTCATAAGAAATTCACTCGGAAATATGTTTTAACAAAACATTTAAAAATGTCCTGCAAGAAAAATAATCTGACTTTATAGGTAAATAAACAGTTTTAAATACATGTTTGTTTTTATTTGAACCCATAATGCACATTCCTAGAATAAATTGGCGAATTATTGGAAAAAGGCCAGGTCAAGAGTACCTTAAACCGACGAGCTTGCATGTAGAATGTGATGAGAGTAAATTAAGCGAAAGAAGTGTGTCAGGACTGTAGCAAATGGAGATCTGTGGTCTCTGCCTACCCCTATGATGGGACACAGGCATGATTTTATGAATGAACCCTCATTGCATGTGTAGCCATTTAGCATTAGGGACTGTGTATTTGTATGTTTGTCACTTTGAGAAGGGATAGCAAGCATTTTGACATTATTTAGTGCACTTTTTCATCGGCCGGGCGCTAGCGTTGAGACAGGTGCCTAATAATTCTTACTATCCTACGAATATATAAAGTAATAAAGGCGAAAGTCTGTGTGTGTGAATGTTTGTTACCACATATCTCCGTATCTTTTAAACAGATTTTGATGAAATTTGGAATGTAGATAGTTTAGGTTCTGGAATAACACATAGGCTACTTTTTATCCAGGAAAAATGTATGGTTCCCGTGGGATAAAAAAAAGTAGTTTTACTCAAAACTTTATTATCACAAATAAATAAAAAAACGACATGGTGCCTCTATCACATTCTCTATAATAAATCTGCCTAGATGCTGTTGGTGACATTCGGAAAACACGAAATTAGCCAACGCCCATTATTTATATGGAAGTACAACTGTATAACTGTTTGTCACTTTGAGAATGTACCTATGAATGAGGACTCCCGTTTCTGCATTTAGACTCAAAGGTGGTCCTTTTGACTCCCTCTTGACACCACCCACTTGAGAAGGTTCCTGTTAGCAAGCAATTCACTTTCTCGTCTTTCTCGACTCGTCTCGACAGGTGCCTAAATAATAGTTAAATAAAACACTTGTTGGATTAAATTAACACTTTATATCTTACATAATACATAATATTCACTACTTTATCTGAAGCTGGTTTATTCGTCGTGGCGGTAGTTCTTGATGTTGACAAGCACCCAGGCTGGGATGGCCGACCAGCCGATCACCATCAGGGAGGCTAGGACAACCTGCTCCTGAAATTAATAAAGTTTTTGTTAACAAATATTTTAGCCGGGAGGGTTAGAGCCTCAATATCCAATGCGAATGTCATGGGTTCCATTATGGCTGTGCAATTACCAAAAATAAATATGGCTGTTCATTTCAAAATATCTTCTATCCTATCCTATACTATAAAACGTATTAAACGTTAAACAAGCAACATTTGTTTGTTTGTACACACGTTCTCGAAAACGGCTCTAACGATTTTGATGAAATTTGCGGTAGGGGGTTTTACGGGGGCGAAGAATAAATCTAGCTAAGGCTATCTGGGAAAATTCGTTTTCTCGGCATTTTCACGCAACTGTGAGTTGTAGACCTCGCGAGTCTATCTCGAGCTTTAAACAGAATGAATGTTCACAATTCTCTTAGTTTTGTGATGAGAAAGTGGTCCCAGAATCTGTTATCTTCGCCTGAATGGAAGTTAACCTAACTTTTGTGATAAATTACGTAATGTTTTTTCGTACCCGTAAACACCATGGTAGTCATGATCTCCCATCCTAACATTTCTAAAGGATCTACATAAAGCCTATTATCATTAAAAGACCCGGGCGAAGGCCTGCGATTTGATAAAAAATTGAAAACAACTTACCCCCTTGGAAACCTTGTTTCTGGCCGGAGTAGCGATAACACTCATGTTCCTCTGCTGAGCAACATTCTTGAGGATTTGTTGGTTTACTTTAAGGAGGTTTCTGATAGCCAGCATTTTGATATTATTTACAATTTCACTTGAAAATTTCACAAAATCTGACAGAGCCCGTCTGAAAAATCTATCGCAAAAATCGATATGATGACTGACAGACTCAGACACAGACAGACAGAAATAATTGACACTTGACAGATTGAGCATAAGTGTGTTGCCAGGTCCAAGGATCGATTTGGTTGGAGCCAGAAGTAAAATATTTTTTTTTATCAGAACTTGCCGTTAATTAAGAATATTAAAATGACGCTGAATGGTATTGTTTCATTTTAGTTATTGTATATTAGATTCAATCGTTTATCTAATCTAGGCTTCTTTAATAAGAAATAAGTACCTATAGGTATTTATTATATTCACAAAATTAACGCACAATGAATGTTATATTTTTTATTGATTGCAGAAGAACCAGTTAATCATAATTGGCTGAAAACAAATTGTGACAACTTCCGCAACAACAAGTATTTAAACATGTTGCATATTCAATTCTGCGCCAGACACATCCAAACTTTGGCTAGTTCTAGCGCCAAGAAAACTATCATGGCAGCATAAATTAGAGATGAGGTAAATAAAACATTAGCAAACAGCAATCAAGCAACTTTTAGTCGATTTTTTAGCACTAATTATTGTATTTTAACAGTTGTCAGATAAAATCACTGTCATGTCATGATAAAAAAAAGTAATTTCAGCAATTTGTTTTGTGTTGCGAAGCGACGGATAAACACGCTTCGATTTTTCTCGATTTTGCTGTGTAAATTGTGAAACTAAAGGTTTTACAGAATTTACAATGGCTGTAAGTATATTTGCTACAGATAAAATTAAATAAACCGCTGTAGTTTTGTCGGCGAATGAATCATAACCCTACTTTTCTGAATGCTCTTCCTGATTGCAGATAATATTGCCAATTTTCTAAATATTCTATCACTACAACTTAAAATATTTTTAATTTGTAGCTCACAGAAGTTTACGTCACTGAAACTCCTTAGTTTGTAGAAAAAAAAAAGAATGTTCATTCCAGTGATAAAAAAATAATTTGATCATGTTTTTCATTTTAAATCACAGTCTATCGCGGCAGCTCAAGTGCAGGAGGTGCGTTCGATAACTCGTATCGAGAGGATTGGCGCGCACTCCCACATTCGAGGCCTAGGGCTTGATGACTCGTTGGAGCCTCGAGCGGTGTCGCAGGGCATGGTCGGCCAGAAGATGGCAAGGAAAGCCGCTGGGGTTATATTGCAGATGATTAAAGAAGGTAATTGTACAGCAGGCTTAAAAAGGATGTTATAGCAGAATCAATAGGAATTGAACTATATAGCCGTCTCTTTTCATAGACTGAGAGTAACAAGAACGGCAGATATTGCAATTCCTTTTGTGATTCAGCTAGCAGGGCTAAAATGGCCGCTATATAATCCTAAAGTTCCTTATTCATAATCCCATGATGGGATTCCTAAGCTTTCAACTTACAACTTACTTTCAACTCAAACGCTAAACATTGCCCTTTCAAAATCCAACAAGAAACACTAAGAATGAATAATTGCAGGTAAAATAGCCGGTCGAGCAGTGCTGCTGGCCGGACAGCCGGGAACCGGCAAGACTGCCATTGCCATGGGACTGGCACAGGCCCTGGGACCCGACACACCCTTCACCAGCATGGCTGGTAAGTGGTCTAGGGACTTGCAACTATTTAAAATTGTGAATACCTAAGTGTGGTTTAACACTATAACAAAAAAAATAAATTAATGCAACTATTTATAATCTACTACAGTGTCCCGCAAACTTTTTGTGTTTTGGAGGTACACCATCTTATGAAAAAACAATTTTTATGCGAGACATGAGCTAGTTTAGTTGAGCATCATGCGGTCCAAATTTAGAGTAGCTAAAGCCAGGTTGACACAATCAAAGTCAGCTTGGACCAAGGATTTTTATACTAACGTAACTGGATGGTTCACTCGACTTTAATGTAAAAGCGATTTTGAACCTTATCACGACTACACAACATTCTATTATAATTCAATCTTTGTTATTAGGATTGTCGGTCTCGTTGAGAGGCCTTCACATTCACACACACACACACTCTCTCTCACACACACACACACACTCGCTCTCTCACACGCACACACACACTCACACACACTCACACACACATACACACACACACTTTCGGGCTTACTAAGGGCTTACTAAATTGTAATACAATTTTCCAGGTTCTGAAATCTACTCACTCGAGATGAGCAAGACTGAAGCACTCACACAGGCCATCAGGAAATCTATTGGCATAAGAATAAAGTGAGTTTTCAAACAATAGTGATATTACGCCCTTTTTCAAATTGTGTTTTAAATGAATCCTAGATTGTTATAGACCACTATAAGTCAAAGTATAATTTATATAGGTATTATTTTTTTTAAACCGGTTAGTGCCAAAAAATTACTTATTTTGTTTGAAAGGATATCTTGGTGAGAATCTGTCAAGGACCTTCAGAGTTATGAACAGAAATGCATCTCAATAGTGCAGAAAATTGCTCAGCACACAAAACATTGAAGACGGTTTTTTTTTAATTTTTAATTTAGCCCCTTGTTGAAAATAAATTATTTATTAATTCAGTATTCTTTAATTCCTTCTTACAGAGAAGAGTCAGAGATAATAGAAGGAGAAGTGGTAGAAGTGGTGATAGAGAGAGTGGGCGGTGGTGGAGCCAGGGTCGGCCGACTCACTCTCAAGACAAGCGACATGGAGACTAACTATGACATGGGGGCTAAAATGGCCGACGCGCTGTTGAAAGAAAAGGTATCCTACCGGCTGCGCCAGTAATAACTTTTGTCTATTGAAATTATTAACCTACTAGCTTCCGCCTGCGGTTTCGCTCGCGTGGTACCAGGAAAAGAAAACCTGGAAAGATAGACAGTAGCCTATGTGCTATTCTCGGTCATTATCTATATTTTAAATTTCTGCCAAATCGGTTCAGTGGCTGTCGAGTTATAGAGGAACAAACATACATACATACATCCATGCAAACATCCAAACTTTCGCATTTATAATATTAGTTTGATTAGTTTGATAGTGTGATGTGATTTATACCAACCAATATATAAAGCGGAATAGTTTGTTTGTTTGTTTGAACGCGTTAATCTCAGGAACTACCAGTCCGATTTGAAAAATTATTTCTGCATTTGATAGCTAAACTTTTGAGGAAGGTTATAGGCTACTTTTCATCATATCACATCACTGCTCGGGTAACTATACCTACAATATGTACTTTCATCCTCATGTTACTTTTGCTTTCAAATCATAACGGTTAAATTAACATTTCGTTGTTGCAATTTTGACAGGTGCAAGCTGGTGACGTCATCACCATAGACAAAGCTACGGGGAAGATCAATAAACTAGGAAGAAGCTTCTCACGGGCTCGCGATTACGATGCCACTGGTGAGTTAGTGGCGGTTTTAATAGATAGAGTGATTCAAAAGAAAGGTTAAAATCTAAAATACATGCATAATATAGAAACACTGATCATTTTAGAAGTTTCTAATGTGATGTGTGATGTGACCTGTGCGAAGCCGGGGTGGTGTATACAAAACGTGACCATACGTCCCGCTTTGGACGGGACTGTCCCGCTTTCAGGCTGTCTGTCCCGCTGTCCCCAGCGTGAGCTTAAATGTCCCGCTTGCTCAAACAAACCTTTCTTACCCACTAAATCTAATTTATTTGTTCGGAGTAAACCGAAACATCAGCGATTATGCATTCGTGCATCGCTGTGCATTTCACCGCGCAGCTATTTTACCAAAACTGACGATTGAGTTCAGTTCGCGTTCACCGGTCTTTGACACATCGCGTGCTCAAACCATTTAATCAACATTTATTACACATTTATTACATTCAGTTAATTGCTAAACCAAGTGATTTTCTTTTCATACCAAACCAATATATTTTCGCTAAAAAGGGGGTTAAAACCACCACCATAGAGACAAATAAACACCCCTTTTTACATTATTACACTTGAATTACCCTATGTACATACCTCCTATAAATGCGAAAGTAATTCTATCTGTCTGTTGGGTACCTTTTTACGCCTTATTATATAAAAAAAAATTTTGTCACAGACAAAATTCCGTACCTGCGTCCCGCTTTGATACAAAAAATAAATGGTCACCTATACCGTATGTTTGAAAATGAAAAATCTTGTCAAAATTTTCAATTTTATCTCTCGTCATTTGATCCTGAATGTAACTTCGGGCAATGAGCAGTGAGTTAACTTAGCAGTTATCCTGTAGATGGCGCTCATCGATGCTATAATCGATAGTATGGTCTTATCATGATTTTCAACTCTGGCGACTAAGGTTCCAGGATGGCACTCCGGCTAAAGGAGGATCGCTTGTATCATTGCGGGTTCGAATCCCGTCGGAATTGAAAATTTTGATAAGATTTTTCAATTTCAAATGTAAATACCTAAGTGTTTTAATTAATTTATTTTTTATTTTTTATTATAATTTATTGTATTTACTAATATTTAGGCTAAGAATTCAATATGGTGAAAACTGAATGGATATAATAATAAGTGTGGTTTAACACTTTATCAAATAAGAAACGTATACCGTAGTTCGCTAGTGTATTTATAAGGCGTAGGTTTATTATATATTGTGTTTCAGGTCAACAGGCTCGTTTCGTGCAATGTCCTGAAGGCGAGCTTCAGAAGCGCAAGGAGGTGGTCCACACAGTCACACTGCACGAGGTCGACGTCATCAACTCGCGCAGTCACGGCTTTCTAGCGCTTTTCTCCGGTAAATCTACTGTATAACATCAACCACATCCTACTTCCTACTATCCTATCCTACTAATATTATAAAGGCGAAAGTCCGTGTGTGTGTGTGAATGTTTGTTACCACATTATCTCCATAACTACTTAACCGATTTTGATGAAGTTTGGAATGTAGATAGATAATGACCGGGAATAGGACATAGGCTACTTTTTATCCCGAAAAAATGCACGGTTCCCGTGGGATAAAGAAAAGTAGTCTACGCAGGCGAAGCCGCGGGCGTTCACTAGTAGATACATATACCTACCTAAACTTTAAAAGAACGTATGTCTGCACATATTTTTAGTACAATCTAGAATAATCTAGATTATATGTTAAGAGAACCCTAGTGTCTAGTTAAACCTAACATAGGCTTTAAGACACTATTTAACAGACAAATGTATTGTGTTGATGAATAAAATATCTATCTATCTATCACACTTCACACTAATATTATAGATGCGAAAGTTTGGATGTTTGGATGTATGTTTGTTCCTCTATAACTCGACAACCACTTATTGATCGTTGAAGTTAAGCAGCACTGCGCGCAGTCACGGCTTTCTAGCGCTTTTCTCCGGTAAATAGATAGATAGATAGCCATTTATTCGGTAACACACACACAGACGTACATTTACAATGTAAGACGAACACTAACTTAGGTAGGTAAGTAGGTTTAACAAGCAAATTTTTATACAAACTTTAAACAATAGGTAGGTACATAAAAGGTAAAGATTATTGTAGTACTATATGTAGTAGTAAGGCACAGGCAAAGACTTAGAACATAGTGTTAACTAAAAGTAGGTAAATTTACTGTATAACATCAATCACACTTCACACTAATATTATAAATGCAAAAGTTTGGATGTTTGGATGTATGTTTGTTCCTCTATAACTCGACAACCACTTATTGATCGTTGAAGTTAAGCAGCGCTGCGCGCGGTCACAATTTGGATGGGTGTCCGCAAGTGGCATTACGAGCTGAGCGCTTCCGTTCTTCGGAGGACACGAGATTATATCAAAACATGATAAAAATCACGCACCGGCATCGATTACGACTGCTGAATCAAAACTAGGTCAGAATTAATTTATTAACTTGTGCAATGATTTTGGACACGTCCGATCTCGTCGAGTTCGCTGAGTAACTCTCGAGTCACATATTATAAATGCGAAAGTTTGGATTTTTGGATGGATGGATGGATGTTTGGATGTATGTTTGTTCCTCTATAACTCGACTATCACTGAACCGATTTGCCTGTTTAAAACACAGATAAAAACCGGGAATAGGACATAGCCATAGGCTACTTTTTATCCCGAAAAAATGCACGGTTCCCGTGGGATAAAAAAAAGAAGTAGGTAGTTTACGCGGGCCAAGCCGCGGGCGTTAGCTAGTAATATATAATGATTTTACCAGTTATCTGGTTCCCATAGTACAAGCTTTGCTTAATTTGGGGCTAGATGGCGCTGTGTGAAATGTCCAGCAATATTTATTTATACATTCTCATTCGTATTTATAATATTACTAGCTGACGCCCGCGGCTTCGCCCGCGTGGATTACTATTTTGTTTATCCCACGGGAACCGTGCATTTTCGGGATAAAAAGTAGCCTATGTCCTATTCCCGGTCATTATATATCTATGTTTCAAATTACAGCCAAATCGGTTCTGTGGTTGTCGAGTTATAGAGGAACAAACATCCATCCAAACATAAGCTAAGTTAACATAAGCTCTGTTTATTTATTTATTTCTTAACAAAATCCACAGCTCTTAGAAAATGAGTGCACACAAACTTAAATGTATTACTGACAGCCAATAACGGATTTACATTATACCTATTAACAGGTAAAACGACAGTGATCGAGGTGCGAGTGTCCATGTGTGTGTGTATGTGTGTGTGTGGTAAATGCATATTTAAATAAATACCTTCAATAAAGAAGGTCTCTAATAAACATAAGCTAGTGTATTTATAATCCATACATTCTCACAAACTTTCGCATTTAGAATATTAGTTGGAAGAATAGCCCTTCCCATGGAATATTTAAAACGATCTGTTTATATTTCTTTGCAGGTGACACCGGAGAGATCAAATCTGAGATCCGAGAGCAAATAAACGGGAAAGTAGCCGAATGGAGGGAGGAGGGGAAGGCCGAAATGATACCCGGGGTACTTTTTATTGACGAGGTAAAGAAAAACTTAGACCTATTCACCTTTTACTACATCCACAGAATAATAGTGCTACGTAAAGAGGATCACTTCGCGAAAATTATATAAATAGCGACTCTTGCTGTGCAACAAAGTGCAATTCAGCTCGCGTAAGCGCTTATTGCCTAGCGCTTCAATCACCTAAACAATGCCTCTTTCTAACGCATAACTCTATAGCTGTCTGGCGCGGAGTGACGCGGAAGGGTTGTCGCTTTGTCGCATAAATAGGTAATCGACGCGGGCGGTTAGCATGCGAGTCGAGCGGCAAGTGGGAACCCACTGCCATACGCCTCCCGAAGAGGCGCGCGGCCGAACTTACCTAAACTGCGGAGTGAAACCCCCCTGCTAGATCTATTCTTCTATTCTTAATGTAATAAAGCGGAAGAGTTTGTTTGTTTGAACGCGCTAATCTCAGAAACTACCAGTCGTATTTGAAAAATTATTTCTGCATTTGATAGCTAAACTCTTGAGGAAGGTTATAGGCTACTTTTTATCATCATCATAATCTCCATACCATCACTACGGAGGCAACGCCGCGAGGGCGCTGCTAGTTTATAATATTCGTAAGAAGTAAGACTTGTTTATAAAAATGGATCAGTCTTATGCAAGGATATTATACCCTAGATATGTTACGTTCGTAGTTACCGACGGAGTTTTAAAATTTGTTCCCACTATGTTGACAAGTTCCGCAAATGAATAGTACCTTCTTATCTTAGCTACTTACATATTATAACACAATAGATTTTTTTGTGTGATTCACTACACGTGACAAACACGTCTAAGCCGTCGCCCTGCTTGACGCGGACTAAAGACAAGACGTCCAATAGGCATGATGACTAATTTTCAAAATCTCTTCTATGATATTCAGAAGTATCTATTATGTCTAAAATATATCATATTTCTGTAGAAAATTAAGGTTTTTGTGCAATAAAAGTACATTTAAATTTTAATTTTCAAATTCACGCCAAAACGCTCGCCGGTGTCATGGCGTCTGTTTTTACGTCACGGCTCGGTATACCACTGATGACAACTTAGCTACATAGAAACAAAACAAAATGACATTTACCGAGACGTGACGTCATTCGCTCTGATGGGTGTTTTAGCTATCATGGCGGATTGTTGTATTTTGTAGATTTATTTTAACAAATAAATTATTAATCTCGACATTAATAAGAGAATAAATACATTTTTCAAAATCTTTGAAACCTATTTCATTAGATCAGATAAATATTTTGGCGAGACTTGATTACTGTCATCATGCCTATTAGGGCGTTTTCGAGTCTCCATTTTGCGCGCGCTAAAAACATGTCTTTTATTGTTTAATCATTGGTCTTATGTATTTTTCCAGGCCCACATGCTAGATATCGAATGTTTTTCATTCCTAAACCGCGCGCTGGAATCTGAAACAGCGCCCGTCGTTATGATGGCGACAAATCGCGGCATCACACGCATAAGAGGCACCAACTACCGCAGCCCTCACGGGATCCCATTGGACCTGCTTGATCGTATGATCATAGTTCCCACAGCGCCATACTCGCATCAGGAGCTACGGGAGATACTCAATATCAGGTGAGTAGTGGCAGTAAACTATTGTGTTAGGTGAGTAGCGATCGTAAACCTCTGTTAAATGAACTCAATGTTAGGTGAGTTGCGACTCTAGAACCAGTATGATACTCTGTAGTGGCAGTAAACTATTGTGTTAGGTGAGTAGCGATCGTAAACATCTGTGTCACATGAGCTCAATGTTAGGTGAGTAGCGACTCTAGAACCGATGTGATACTCAGTAGTGGTAGTAAACTATTGTGTTAGGTGAGTAGCGATCGTAAACATCTGTGTCACATGAGCTCAATGTTAGGTGAGTAGCGACTCTAGAACCGGTGTGATACTCAGTAGTGGCAGTAAACTATTGTGTTAGGTGAGTAGCGATCGTAAACCTCTGTTACATGAGTTCAATATTAGGTGAGTAGTGGCAGTAAACTAATGTGTTAGGTGAGTAGCGATCGTAAACATCTGTGTCATGAGCTCAATGTTAAGTGAGTAACGACTGTGATCTCTAGAACCGGTACGATACTCAAAATTAAAAAATAAGAAACTAAATGTGAGTAGTGGCAGTAAACTATTGTGTTAGGTGAGTATCGATCATAAACTTTAATGTCAACAGTAGCGACAATAGGGAGGGAAAAAGAGAGATATTTATATCTTACTCCGTTTTTTTTCCCCTACCAACTTTATCTGGATACCTTCTGTACTATAGTATTATCATATTCAAATTGAATTTAATTTTCATTGAATTAAAATTGATTGAATTGAATTAAAATTGAATTGCAGTGCCCAACAGGGTGTATGTACTTACCTACAAAGCCTACCTAGTCTACCTAGACCTAAGCTATACCAGCAATAAAGAAATGAATATGAATATCTTTCATTACCACCGTCACCGAAAAGAAAGCTAGGCCCCATACCGTGTTTGTTGCCATGATTCTTCACAGTGTTGGTCGCGAAAGAACAGGAGTAGAATCACCTAGCTCTTAAGACGTTTCAAAGTGGTCATAACGGTCCTACTGAATAAATTATATTTGATTTTGATTAATATCATGTCTTATTATTGTTACAGATGCGAGGAAGAAGACTGTCAAATGTCCGCTGACGCATTAACCGTGCTGACTCGCGTCGCTACAGAGACATCGCTCCGCTACGCAATACAACTCATCACCACCGCCTCACTCGTCGCTAAGCGGAGGAAGGCTGGCGAGGTAATATACAACACAGGTGCCTCGCTCGCTGACAGCTGACTGTGCTGACACACGTCGCTAGACACCTATCTCAAGCGGAGAAAGGCTGGCGAGGTAATATACAACACAGGTGCCTCGCTCGCTGATAGCTGACACACGTCCCTAGAGACCTCGGAAAGTTTCCTATCCTATCACGGTCATACATGTAGTATGGCACGGTACAGTTGGCAAAGACCTTGAACTGAAAGGCTCAACAAAATGCCATCAGATAGGCCATGTCACAGAATAGGTACAGCGCGGCGCACTCCGCACTTTAGGTACAAAGCTACAAGTACATTGGCGGTCCCGCCGCCCGGGCGGGCCTTGGCAGGTAGGGTTCCCACTTGCCGCTCGGCTCGCACGCTAGCCGCGTCGCGTGTATGACTATCACGCGACAACTCGACAACCCTTCCACGTCACTCCGCGCCAGACAGTGTTATTTAGGCGTTAGAAAGAGAGAATTTGTGTGCGTGAATACTGCACTAGATAATGAGCGCTTACGCGAGCTGAATTGAACTTTGTTGCTTTGCAGCATGAGTCGCTATTTAAATAAACGTTTTCGCGAAGGCAGGCTCCTGTACCTATTCTGAGCCCACGTTAAGAAATCAGCTTGTACTTTACCCATGGCCGAGTGCACGCAACATTTGCACACAGCCCCCTTTACTTATGAAAGATGTTTAAAGTTGAACACTGGTTCAACAACGTCCTGTCTCTATTCGTCACTATCCACAAATAAAGACAGGACGTTGTTTAACTAGTGTTCAACTTTAAACATCTTTTATAAGTAAGACCCAGAGGATCAGTCGAGGATCTTTGGAGTTATGAACAGAAATGCACCTCGAGATTGCAGAAAATTGCTCTACTTGTAACTTTGAAAGACGGTTTTTTAGTTTTTGTTTGTAACGTTACCTAATATTTTGTGTACGTTTACCTAAAAAACGTGTTTCAGGTGAGCATGGAGGATGTTAAGAAAGTGTACTCACTTTTCCTGGACGAACACCGATCGGAACAGTTCCTAAAGGAGTATCAAGATGAGTTTATGTTCAACGACGGATCGGGAGGTAAAAACTAAAATTATTATATTGTTACGAGCTGGGTATCTTGATAGATTATTTACCACCTATTTTACACGTAATGACTTTACTAGGCACTAAACAAGACAAGAAATTAACTAATCAAACTTAATTTACTTAGTATCGCAGTCAAACCCCAGCCTTCGTGTCCGCTCAGTTGTTAAAACTAGACTGACTCTATGCGCGAATTCGCAGTATTTATATAAGCCGACCCAAAGTAATCCTATTTATGCGAAAAATCGACATCCCTGCCGCGTCACTCCGCGCCAGACAATTCAATTCAATTAAAGCGTTTATTTGGAACAAAATTACAAGGTACCTAGTAGAGTACAAAAAGGAAACGTTGACTACCGCAAAAGTTAAAAACTGAGTAGCGGAATCAGCGCTCTCCTCCAAACAACGAGGATGGGGTTCCAGCAACTAAGTTACAAAAATAATGTAAGTAGCTAAATTATAGAAAGTTTACAAAACTAGAATTATTAGGTAGACAGTGACAGAGTTATGCGTTAGAAAGAGAGACAATGTTTAGGTGATTAGAGCGATAAGTATTACCTAAGCGCTTATGCGAGCCGAATTGTACTTTGTTGCGTGCGACGAAGAGTCGCTATTTATATAATTTTTTTCGCGAAGTAGGCCTTCTGTACGTAGTACATTATTCTGTGATATAAATAAGCTTTATTTTGTTCACAGACGCACCTCAACTGATGGAAGTTTCACAATGAGAAAACTGAATATTTACACAATTTTGGCAATATCACTCGAACATTCCAACAATGGAACATTACAACACAATTATGGATTACTTAAAACAAAAGAATAAATGATCGTACAGTACTTCAAGCTATGGACATCGGTTATTGTCATGTTTTCCGAATATGTCCGACAGCAATGATGATTACACAAAACAGAATGCGACAGAAGTGCACGTCGTTAGTAGCGCAACTCGCACGGCGCACAACCAATTTTGCTATTCTTAAAAATTACATTGATTTATTTGTTTGAGATAAAGTTGAAATTATGAGTAATTTTCATTTTCAAATGACTTCTCGTCAATCGTTTTTGTAATTTTATGCGATTGTTTCCGATGTATTCCGAAACGCATTCTTTTTCTGGTGTTGGCCGATTTGAGCCGATAAAGCGCTATCCACACATTTCCGGGAACCCGGCTAGAGGGAGGAAAAAATCGGCTACCCGGAGCGCGCCCGGACGCACGGACGCTCTGACAGTGCTATCCGATTTTTTTTAGATAGGCACCTACTTTGACGAGGTTTATATAAATTCTTCATTGTTAAATAAGGACATCGTGTTGTGCGTATCAGCTAAAGAAACAGATTACACTGAGACCGATTTACCTGATAAACCGGTGACAGATGGCACGGCCCTGATGGGAACACTGACACGGACGACCCGGAAATGTGTGGATAGCCCTTTATCTTCCCCTTTCGAAAAAATCATTGTGAAATAAGTAGATACTTAAAATAAACATTATTTGTTCGGTCCATATACACCGCTAATGAGAGACCGTTTTAAGAAAGTTGTCAAATAGCCGAGGAATCTAAAACGATGACATTTTGAGTGATCTTTGCTTAAAATAGAAGTAAAAATAATGCTTTAATTTGAAGATAGAAGATCTTTTTGGTTTTGTCCATAACTATTGTATTGTAAGCTAGTTATAGGTTTATAAAATAAAATTTTGTCACTGTAATTTGATTGTATTATTGCCTAGGATGAGTTATGAACAGTGATCGGAATCAGGCGGGCTAAACTACCTAAAGTTCAAAAAATAACAGAGACAAATGGAGACGCCTTAGGACTAAATATTTTTCGACCCAATTATTTCCGTTTCCGGGACATTAATAAAGAACATCTAACATTAAAGTGAATCAATTTTTAAGCTGAGTTAATAACAAAAACTAAAATGTAAATTATAAGGATAAAAAACTTTTTTCCGTCGGTCAAATAGAAAAATTATTTGAATTAGTTCACAATATTATTAACACTTACTCACTGTGAAAATTGTGCCAACTTTCAATAAAATTCTTACTTACTACAAGAATAAAATTCTTGTAGTAAGGAAGTCTCCCCTTTTTGCCTCTGTTCTTTGAACTTTAGGTATTTAAGCCCGCCTAATTCCGATCACTGCTTATGAGTACGTTTTGTACATAGGTACCTACATGAAAAAAATCTTCAATTTCACATGCCATTTAATTTTGAGACATTTGCAGACAGCGTTGAAATCAATATACTTACATACTTATAATTGAGGCCATGAGAACCAAAGTGGCCTATTTACAAAAACAATGAACTAAGTTAGAATGTAAAATAGGATGTTGAATTTTTAATAACTAGTTTTTGTAGTTTTTGTTGAGCCTATGTGCTGCCATCTGTTATGGCGGCTCCTCACTTGGCGTATCGTGTTCGTGTATTTGCATTATTTGTCCAAATACAGCAATGTGTAGACGGTCTATTTGATTGTATTTGCTTTATTTGCACGAATATGGCAAACAACGCAAATAGCAAATTTGCCCGTACAAGTCCATGTGTGGATGACGTATTTGACGGTATTTGAAATATTTGATTATTTGAAGGCAAACACAACAATATCGACTCACGAATACGCTAAGCCAAGTGAGGAGCCGGCATTATAGATTGAAAAAAATAAACTTAGGCCATTCTGGTTTTTAAAAAGATCATACGTGGTAATGCATTTTAGGCCAAAACTCGATTTTGAAACAAAAAAATTGTTAGGCCACTCTGGTTCTCATGGCCTCAATTGTTCAACAGAACTCCTTAATAATAAGGCCGATTGAGTTAAAACTAGACACTCACCCCCTTACTTATGAAAGATGTTTAAAGTTGAATACTGGTTAAACGTCCTGTCTCTGCAGGGGCGGCTTAACCTATAGTGCAGGGGGTGCAGTGCACCCGGGCGCCGGGTGTAAGGGGGCGCCTAGAGCCGCTCGTAGCGCTCCGCACGGAGCGGGCGCTCGGCGGCGGCAGGGCGCTGCACTATGGGTCAGGAGCGTAATTATCGTCTCTAAATTCTGTAACTTCCTCAGTTTTCAAAATATCTTAATGAATCTTTCGCTATTATAATCTAAGATTATATAGGCTTAAAATTAAAACAAAAAAATTCATAAAAAACCATTATTAATATAAAAAAAATACCACTTAAGTAAATAAAACTTATTTTTTACATATTTTCGCGGATTTTAACTACTCCAATGGACACAATTAAAACAAAATCTACATTAACATGATAGAAAATAATACTAATACAAAAAAAAAATATTTAAAGTATTTTTTTGCGTTAAATTAAAACTTAGGTAGGTACTATTTGAATGAGTAATAAGTTACTTAAATAAAACTTATTTTAAACATTATAAACGACAAATTGGAAACTAATATATAATAATGAAGTACTGATTATAAATATATAAAAAAACAATATAATATAATAAAAATTCTAATAATCGTAAAAAAGTAAATGCCAGGTTTTGTAGGTTAAAAATCTAAAAAACATAGCTTCTTGACACAACATAAACTCCCGCAATTTCGGAACTGCAATGGTAGTTCTGAAAAAAACTACTAGCTAATAATCTATCATCATTACTATTGCCAGATCCTTGTTGTGGTTTGTCTATGATGTAAACCCATTTGATTCCTAAACTGCACTTGTACACTTCTTTTGTTCCCTTGTTTGAGTCTCTGGTTTTCCGTTGTTTTAGCCGATCATTTTGAAATAAGAGATTGTTAGATATTGTAATATTATAAATATTGTAATTCCATACATCGAATCCACGCATGGAGTGTTGATAAGCCATACTGATAGGCATTTTGATTTTCAGGCTTGGATGCAACCTTACTTGAATCGTTCATTTCAGTTGGTCTAGCACCACAAATACGCTCACTGCTCCAGAACTGGTATCAGTGATTTCCTGAATGACTTTTCTATCAACCATTGTCATAAAAAAATCAACAATTTATCAAATAATGCAGTTATTCTTGCAGTATTCTCTACTTGCAGCTAAAATAATTATGAAATAATTATCTTCATAATTTCAAAAATAATTAAATTTAATTAAAAGTTAATTAAGTAAAACTAACATTAATGGCATGAAATGAATTAAAACGAGGATAAATGCTACATTTTAAACCAAATTGTCCAAAAAAATACCTTTTTATGATTTTTCAGATTTTTCCACCGTACACATTTTTGCCTCTGAGTCAAAATGGGGCAAATTGGGGCAAGATTTTATTTTAAATCCTATTACTATACAGACCAAGAAATGTTATGGTAGTCGTATCTCCTTGTCGGGAGACAGCGGTAAATATGAAAAGTCGATTTGAATTTTCAAAACCCAAAAAATATTAGGACTTTGGAAAATTGACTATAAAAGCTAACTTTATTTATCATAAAAGAATTTACTTGAATTAAGTAAAAAGCGTAAAGTACCACGCTTCTAATGATGTATAATACGTTATAGTTTATTAACAAATAATTAAAAAAAAAACGATCTGAAAGTGCCATATCAAAAATTTTCCTAAGTCTGTGAATCTACTTCCTTACATTCAAGTTCTTGATATGGCTATTTAAATGTGTTAATATTGCCTTTTTTTTGTGGTATATGATAGTTCAATTATCCTACTACATATAATCATTGAGAAATATGAAGAAATCAAAGTTTTATAAAGTGATTAAAGAGACGATAATGACTGTCCTGACCCATAGTGCGCTGGCGCAGTGCACTCAGCGAGTGGAAAAACGGAGGGGGTGCGTAGCGGGGTTCTATGAAAACTGATTTACGGTGGTCCGGACACCCCCCTTAGCAAAAGAAAAAAAAGATCCGCGGAATAGGTATTTACAATTTGTATCCGACATGGGGTATCCATGCAGGTGGTTCATGAGTTCCCAGGTTCTCCTCCAAAAATTGGGAGGTCTTTTTTAGGAGTTTTTCTAGTAAAATAATCTTACTACGAGTCATGTTGACTGTACACAGTCAACATGACTCATTTTCATTCAATCTAAAAAAACCATATGCCATGGTTTCTGTTACAATAAATTGGCGATATTAGGCAAACATTTGCTTAGTGTCACATCTTGTGCCTTAAAAAAATTCGGCTCACTTCGCTCGCATAAGGGTTTTGCGAGCAATGTGAGTTAAATCTGACTGCAGAATAGGAACCGACTAATAGCCAGCCTTTTTTTGAGCACCTAAGCAAAATCAAGTGTCACTTATTGCATTCGTTTAAAAACAACTCGGCTCGCTTCACTCGCATAACGAACCTGCAAATAGCCAGCCTTTTCTTTGAGCACGTAAGCAAAATCATTGCATTTGTTATAAAAAATTCGGCTCGCTTCGCTCGCCTAAAGAATAGGTACCGACAAGTAGCCAGCCTTTTCATTGAGTACCTTTAAAAAAATCAACCGTCACATGTTGCATTTGTTGTAAAAAATTCGCCTCGCTTCGCTCGCATAAGGGTTTTGCGAGCAACGTGAGTTATTCTCACTGCAGAATAGCAACCGACAAATAGTCAGCCTTTTCTTTAAGCACGTAAGCAAAATTAAGTGTCACTTGTTGCATTTGTCTTAAAAAATTCAGCTCGCTTCGCTCGCCTAAAGAATAGGTACCGACAAGTAGCCAGCCTTTTCATTGAGCACCTTTAAAAAAATCAACCGTCACATGTTGCATTTGTTGTAAAACATTCGGCTCGCTTCGCTCGCATAAGGGTTTGCGAGCAACGTGAGTTATATCTCACTGCAGAATAGGCACCGACAAATAGTCAGCCTTTTCTTTATGCACATAAGCAAAATCAAGTGTCACTTGTTGCATTTGTCTTAAAAAATTCGGCTCGCTTCGCTCGCATGAAAGCTTCATTAATATTTTGCCACCACGCTAACCAAGTTTCAAGCCCGAGACAAATATTTGCAGATCTTTGTACATTTTGGAACCCTTGAACCCCCCCTTTAAAAAAGCTATAGGTAGATATCTACGACCATGGGGCCGCGTAACCGTTTGTATTGTGAACTCGACCTTATTCGAATATTATAAAGTTTAGTCGATCGTGTTGTATGTACAATAAGTACCTACCTACCTTATTCATTTAGACCGCGCATTTTGATACAAGAAGGCGCCAGGGGAAAGATTGCACCCGGGCGCTACATATGCTAGAGCCGCCCCTGTGTCTCTGTTTGTCACTATCGACGTTCTATAAGCTCGAAGCTATCCACGAATAAAGACAGGATGTTGTTTAACTTTAAACATCTTTCATAAGTAAGGCCCTCAGCACATCTGTAAAGTTCTGACTACAATGTAATAATATGGTGACAGCAAGCTGATCTGATGATGGATTCAGGAATTGTTCAATGAAAATTTTTAATAAGTATAGGTATCAAAATATAAGGCCTTGAGTGAAACACAATGCTGATACTGATGATGGAGTCAGGACCTTCATGGAAGTTTTTGGTTATGGGTTTTCTCTCTTCCATGCTTTCCCGTCTCCATTCATGCTTGAAGCAATACGAAGTTTGCCGGGTCAGCTAGTGTAACAATAAAATGTAAATACAGTAGGTATTTCCAGATAATATATTTATTTCTGTTCTGTCACATCATGGAGCTAGACAGCCCTGATGAAACACAAAGGGGGAAATGATCGCTGGAGCACTTCCTCGCAAAGCTCTTTACCTACCCCAAACCTGCTTATAGTCAGAGACTGATCGCAGATAAAAATAGAACACAAAAAAAAAAAAAAAAAAAAAAAAAAAAAATTCTGTTCTGTGTACCTAATATACCTCTATAATGGGCATCAGCTAATTTCGTTTTCCGAATATGAGCGACAGCATCTAGGCAGTATTGATTGATATTATAGAGAGTAGGTACAGACCCACTGTACCACCGACGAGCTGTTTTTACCAAATAACTCTGATTAGGTTTTCTAAACGAGAGAACGATATTGTTTGATAGTTAGATAACTTTTTTATACACCTACCTACTTTTTTTAGGTTGCATTACAGAAGTAATTATGGATAGGTAGGTATAGGTAGGTAGGTACTTATGTAAATAAAAATATATTTTTTTTAATAGTTTAATGTTATATAGGTACTTAGGTCAGTAGGTACACAGTTTAGAATTAGATGTTATATTTAAAAACCACAATAATAACTACTTACATAAAAATATGTAAGCTGTTTATAAATATTATAAACAGCTCTGTATGATTCCACAATACCTACAGAAGTATAGTATTCTGTGACAGAAGTGCACGTCGTTATAAGCGGTCCTTGTTATCAGCGCAGCTCGCACAGCTTGCAACTAATTTGCTCTTTTTAAAAATTACATTGATATTATATAAGATAAATTTACGCTTTAATGCTCACCTTTGTCATTTTTTATTTTTTTACTCCTTTTTTTCATTTTTTGATATCATTTCACTTCTGTTATACTGTAGTTATGGTTAATTGGTAGGATAGGCCTTGTCCTTTTGCAGTAGACTGAAATGAAAAATACACTCTAGGTGCCTACTAAATATTATGTTTCCCATGTAGTCTGCCAGTGTGAGTTCTTCTATGCGCAATTAAACCAGACGTACCTACCAGAGAATCTTATTCCACATAATACCTATCTTAGGCAAATTGCTTTTCTCCGGTGTGAGTTCTCATGTGATGATTTAAAACAATTTTTTGACGAAATTTCTTATCACACACATTACAGGCAAATGGCATTTCTCTAGTGTAAGTTCTCATATCAACTAAATTAGACTTTTGAGAGCATCTCTTTTCACATAAATCACTGGCAAATGGCTTTTCTTTTGTGTAAGTTCTCATGTGCACAATTAAATTAAACTTTCGACAAAATCTCTTTTTACATATATCGCAGGCATATGGTCTTTCTCTTGTGTGAGTTCTCGTGTGAGTTCTCGTGTGAGTTCTCGTGTGCGATATTAAACAAGTTTTGTTAGAGAATCTATTTTCACATAAATCGCAGGCAAATGGTTTTTCACCAGTGTGAGTTCTCATGTGCACAGTTAAATTAGCTTTATCAGAGTATCTCTTTTCACATACATCGCAGGCATATGGTTTATCTCCAGTATGAATTCTTCTTATGTGCACAGTTAAATTAGCTTTATCAGAGTATCTTTTTTCACATACATTGCAGGCAAATGGTTTTTCACCAGTGTGAGTTCTGATGTGCGTAACTAAATGACACTTTTGAGAGAATCTCTTTTCACATACATCGCATGCATGTCGTTTTTCACCAGTGTGAGTTTTCTTATGCCTAGTTAAATCAGATATAGAAGAGAATCTTTTTTCACATTTATCGCAGGCCATTTTTTTTGTATGAGACATTTGGTGTTTGTCCAAACTATAGTTCGATATGAACTTCCTATCACATACATATGGCGTTTCTCTTGTATGAGTTCTCATTTGCACACTAACTTTATGAAATTTCTTATAACATATATCTGTGCTCTCAGTCAACGGAGACTCCGTCGCAGAGCAGTTGTACTCCGTGTGTCGGTCGAATGCGGAGTCTACTGCTGTAACTACTGGCTCCTCCTTAACAAATTCTTCTTTTATAATAACATATTCTTCCTCACTTGTAACCAGTTCCTTCTTACTAGTAACAAGTTCTTCCTCGCTAGTAACAGATTCATGTTTGACATGGTCATCGGCGCTACGTTCGCTATCATTAACAGCCGTGGCCTCCATACAGGATGTGGACAGGTTGCACTTTGTTGTGGGGCTCCGCACGGGAACATTCTCATGTGGTGCCTGAAAATAAACATCACCATTCATGACTTGCTATAATTAATGGACGCACTGCCATAAGGGGCTTCTGCATAAAATTTGTCAAAATAGAGATGGGAATTCCCCTTAAAAGATTTCTCAAAAACAAATCGTAGGTATTAAGATAGTGAAATATATACCAAGTAGGTACTACCAGTGAATGATCTACACTGTGAACTATTTTATTTTTCAATAATTTGTGTAGGTAATCAATACATAAAATAAAACTGTAACAGGTCTAATTCTGTACATTGAAGTAATTTTGAAATTTTTTTTTGGAGGGCACTCTATGTATAATCCATACTGAAGCCAAAACTGTAATTTTTTTCATTCATGTCTGTCTGTCTGTATCTTGGCCGCGCATCACGTCGAAACTACTGAATGGATTTAAATGAAACTTTGCATGATTTGAGTGCATAGGTACTACGTACGACCAACTTGGAGCAGAACTGCTAGAGATAGGGATGAATGGAAAACGATGGAGGAGGCTTTTACCGCTAAAGCGGACCTAACACAAACAAATCCATAATACTAACTCGTAATTATAGAATAAAATATATTTGCATTTAGGGAGTGGACACATTGCGTTTACTGACGCGCGTGTTTGAGACGCGCTGCGAACGCGCGTTTGTATGGATACAAACGTGTTCAACGAGCGTCTGCTTTTTTATTTTGCTTGTTTGTCTGCTAGTTTGTTTGTTTGCTTCATTACTAGATTGCTAGTTTGTCTGCTAGTTTGACCGCTAGTTTGTCCGCTAGTTTGTCTGCTAGTTTGCCTGGTAGTTTGTCCGCTAGTTTGACCGCTAGTTTGTCCGCTAGTTTGTCCGCTGGTTTGTCCGCTAGTTTGTCCGCTAGTTTGGCTGCTAGTTTGTCCGCTAGTTTGTCTGCTAGTTTGACCGCTAGTTTGTCCGCTAGTTTGTCCGCTAGTTTGGCTGCTAGTTTGTCTGCTAGTTTGCCTGGTAGTTTGTCTGCTAGTTTGTCCCTTATCCTTATCCTTCTACGGGACACTTGCTAAGGAACACTTTTGCTTCGGAACACTTTCTTTGGGATACTTTTCTACGGGACACTTTCTTCGGGACACTTTTGCTAAGAGACACTTTTCTACGGGACACTTTTGCTACGGGACACTTTTGCCTCGGGATAATTTTGCTACGGGACAATTTTGCAACGGGACTTTTTGCTTCGGGACACTTTTGCTAAGGGACACTTTTCTACGGGACACTTTTGCTACAGGACACTTGCTTCTGGACACATTTGATAAGGGACAAACTAGCAGGCAAACTAGCGAACAAACAAGCAGACAAACTAGCAGCCAAACTAGCAGACAAACTAGCAGACAAACTAGCAGACAAACTAGCAATCTAGTAATGAAGCAAACAAACAAACTAGCAGACAAACAAGCAAACTAAAAAAGCAAACGCTCGTCGAACACGTTTGTATCCATACAAACGCGCGTTTGTATCGATACAAACGCGCGTTCGCAGCGCGTCTCAAACACGCGCGTCAGAAAACGCAATGTGTCCACTCCCTATAAAAAAAATTCCTAAAAATACAGTTGAAAATTAAGGTAAATTTTGGTAAGTACCTAACAAGTTTTCGCGAAAATCTAAATTTGTCCCTATCTTTTAATCGTGTTGACTCAGGACCTTGATTTTTATACAATTAATAGAGACTATCTATAGACCTCAGTATCTGGTATAAATAACTTGCTAGGTCCACCCATTCCTGAGATAATCGATGGTGACATACGGACAGACAGAATGACGGACAAGAAAGTGATCTTATAAGGGTTCTTTCTTTTTCCATGAGGTACGGAACCCTTAGAAATTACATTTGACAAAAAAAACCACGTTGGTCTTAATTGACTCTATTCCTCACCAAAACCCTTTTCCCAAAGTAACTTACCAAATCAAATCGTAAGTTTAAAAAAAATTAGACGTATTGCGATGAATGTGTGTGGATGTGTAAAGGTGAGAATGTATCTCAACTGACTATAAATTAGTGACTTACAGTTCCTGAAGTTGCGTGTGCTTGTAATACCGAAGATTGAAAATCTACAGGGTGATAAGTTTTCGTATGTTTTGTCAAAACTTTCTTTGCAAATGGCCTGACTTTGGTGTGAGTCTTTTTGTGTTTGGACAAACTAGAGTTCTCCGTGTGCTTCTTATCAAATGGCTTTTCTCCAGTGTGAGCTCTCAGATGAACAGTTAAACTAGCCTTATTATGGAATCTTTTTTGACATGAATCGCAGGAAAATGGCTTTTCTCCAGTATGAGTTCTCATGTGATAAGTCAAATTATCATTTCGAGGAAACTTCTTATAACACACATTACAGGCAAATGACTTTTTTCCAGTGTGAGTTCTCATGTGCGCTACTAAATGAGTCTTTTGAGAGAATCTCTTTTCACATACAACGCAGACATATGGCTTTTTTCCAGTGTGAGTTCTCATGTGCGTAATTAAATGAGTCTTTTGAGAGAATCTCTTTTCACATACATCACAGACATATGGCTTTTTTCCAGTGTGAGTTCTCATGTGCGTAATTAAATGAGGCTTTTGAGAGAATCTCTTTTCACATACATCGCAGACATATGACTTTTTTCCAGTGTGAGTTCTCATGTGCGCAATTAAATGAGACTTTTGAGAGAATCTCTTTTCACATACATCGCAGACATATGGCTTTTTTCCAGTGTGAGTTCTCATGTGCGTAATTAAATGAGGCTTTTGAGAGAATCTCTTTTCACATACATCGCAGACATATGGCTTTTCTCCAGTATGAGTTCGCATGTGATAAGTCAGACTATCATTTCGAGGAAACTTTTTATCACACACATTACAGGCAAATGGCTTTTTTCCACTGTGAATTCTCATATGTTCAGTCAATTTATGTTTCCGAGAATACTTCTTATCACACATAATACAGGCAAATGGCTTTTTTCCACTGTGAGTTCTCATATGTTCAGTCAATTTAACTTTTCGAGAATAATTCTTTTCACACACATTACAGGTAAATGGCTTTTCTCCAGTGTGAGTTCTCATGTGCATGATGAGCTGATACTTATAAGAAAATTTCTTGTCGCATGCATCACAGATATAACACGACCTGTGTCCTGAGTGGATAATCATGTGACATTCTAACTTAACTTTAGTTGTAAATTGTTTTTTACATAAATCACACATAAAAGTGAATCGATTATGAGTTTTAATATGGGCTGATAGTTTGTTTTTCTGAGTAAATACTTTACCATATTGGTTGCAGGCAAAATGTTTGCCACGAATTAATGTATGTGAGGCCAAACTATTGCTGTTCGCCCTATTGTCTTCGCAGTTTGTTGTTTCTGTGCTCTCGGTCAACGGGGACTCCGTCGCAGAGCAGTTGTACTCTGTGTGTCGGTCGAATGCGGAGTCTACTGCTGTAACTACTGGCTCCTCCTTAACAAATTCATCTTTTATGTTTACATATTCTCCTTCATATTGTGTAATATCTTCTTCTTCGCATTTAACACATTCATTCTTAGTAATTACAAATTCTTCCTCACTGGTGTCCAATTCTTCTTTGACATGAATATCGGTGTTATTATCTATATCATTAAGAGCCATGGTCTCAAAGAAGGATAAGGACAGTTTGCACTATTATGGGGCTCAGCACGGGAACATTCTCATGTGATGCCTGACATTAAGCAACCACATGATATGATTGACTTGCAGTGTCTGTTAGCCGCAGTGCCTGACGGACGCGGGGTCTTGCTTTCTGGATCTTTAAGTGAAATGTAGGAAAGGAAAATAAGCTTGAAACTCGATTAGAGCTCTTTAGATATGAATTTAGAAGTAAAGTACACTGAGAGGAATTCTCTCTCTCTGAAGTGACTGCTGAGCTGAGGGGCAGCATGAAATCTTTACAACCTTATCTATAGAAATAGTATTAAATTTGGCACAACACAAACACTCTTTAATCTTTTTAATAAATATGGCGTTATGTATGACCAAGAAGATTCTAAACTACGTAACTGTATGACATATTTTCAATACAAATACAATATCTGTCAAATCGCATATTTATTGCCTCGAGATTGCCTCAGATAAAAGTTATAGCCGTAACAGACGGCACAGACCAAACCACAGATTTGGTCTGCGGCAGACCAAAGTGATGGTCTGTGTCACTGTCACAATGATATGACACAGACCATCAAACGATTTTGATGGTTGGCCCCAACCGTCAAAAACCACGACAGACAAATAGGGAGTGATGCCAAATGGGGGTATTTCCTGCAAATTCGGGAGTTTTAAAATAAATTAGAACCGACTGTCTAGGTTGCCTATTTATTGTTAGCAGGCTTTTAGCAGGTATCTATTTTATTTAATCTTACCTACCTACTAATTATATAACGTTGGTTGGTAGGTTGAAATGTACCTACAAGCAAGATTATTCTTTCGTTCACAGTAAGAGCGTTTGTCCACCGCCGCCGTCACCGTCACGTCAACTAGAACGAGATGACGGCGCCGATGTAGCGGACCATACATTTACTATAGCCGCTTGTCCACCAGAAGACCGTCACGTCATCTTGATCTCATACAGAAATAATCTGGTTGACGGTGACGTGACGGACAAACGCTCTAAATGGGCGTTTTTCCACTAGCCCGGCACGGCACCGGCGCCGGCGACGCAAGAATGTATGAAAAATTGAAAATGTACTGCTCGTTTTTCCACTTGCCGGGGCGCCGGCACCGGCACGGTTTCATACATTTTTGCATCCCCACCACCGGCGCCAGTGCCGGTGCCGGTGCCGTGCCGTGCCGGCTAGTGGAAAAACGCCCATTATGTAGATTTATGTTGGGTTATTGTGATTAAGTAGGTAGGTACCTATTTATAGGTATGTACCTATGTAGATAGGTAGGGACAAACAAACAAATATTGTTCGTATTATCGTACAGAACTTCAGATAAAGTACCTATGGCTTTTAGACGTAGACGCAGGAGGTTGCGGGTTCGATTTCCGGCTTGGGAAAAATATTTGTAGGTATGAACTTCAGATCATGGAGGTGGATTCATTACTCAAGTTTTCCTTCTCACTCGCACAAAACAAAGAAGGATATATTAAAACTATCTTTCATTTTTTTGTGCGAGTGACGAATGAAACAGGAGGCTATCTAAAGATTGTTGTTTCAATCTGTAGATGTTAAAGTAATTTAGTTGACTTTTTTAGGGCTTTATGCTTGGTTGGGTTTATTTTCGGAAAGACCTATTTTTCGGAGGGATTTCCATCTAAGTTTAGAGGTAAATTCGTTTAGCCAGCTGGCAACACTCCTCATTTGGACCGTGGTTACTATTAAGTATTCAAGGATCCGACCGTCTGCCAGACCGTCTGCCAGACCGTCTGGCAGACCGTCTGGCAGACGGTCTGCCAACGTGTCTGCAGACCGTGTGGTAGCACTATTATCTAGGTATTGAAAAATAAAAGAATGTTCAAAAAACGCACAAACACCACCAGTACCAATAGAGTAGGGATGCGCCGATCCGATCTTTTAGAAGATCGGATCGCTTGCATGAGGATTTTCGTAAGAAAATGCCACCGTGACTAACTTGAAAATAATTTTCCAACCTTATTATTTCTTTATCTATTCGATTTAATTAAATCAGAAAAGTATTAGAAATATCAAAAAACTAAAAGAAATCTTTATCTACCGAATATTTTAAGAGTAATCTCAACATTTTTGGAGCAAGGTAGTGAGTAACTCCTAAATTCGTTGTCTCATAGCTTTTTTGCGTATAGTAAAAAAAATGTGATTGTTTTACTATTAAAATGCCATTATTCAAAAGATAAATGTCTTAGTCACCTATTGAATATAAAAGGTCAGAGGATAATGCATCTAATCAATAAATATTTAGCTTTTAGTTCCATGACTCTGAAAAAATTGTTCCATTGAGAAACAAATAGAATTGTATGTAAAACCTTTCAATGAAACGCCAAGTGCTAACTTTTAATATTTTTATAGAGAAAATGAGGCATATTTATCGAATAGTCACAAAAACTGATAAAAAATCATATTAATGGTGTAATAATCTCAATAGTTACTCCATTGAGTTACTTTTATGACTCAATGACATCCTTTAGTTAGCTATAACACAATCAGTTTGAAAAAAATAAGCACAAGGAGCTTTCTGGCAAATAGAAAACACTTTTTGTGACAAGTTAACATCACAAGAATAAACAATTTCAAGTAAATTAGACTGTATTTTTAAAAATACTGAATCAAAATTGAGGGACAATTTCTCAAAATTGTGTAAGGTGGCGTTCACCTTTGAATACTTTATTTACAAAAATAGCTTTAGGTTAGAAATTAAAACGAATTATCATAAAAGTTATATATTATTATTATGAAATATTATAAAAGTGTAAAATATAATATATTATTATAAAGTGTCCCGTAAAAAGTGTCCCGAAGCAAAAGTGTCCCGAAGCAAAAGTGTCCCGAAGCAAAAGTGTCCCGTTGCAAAAGTGTTCTGAAGCAAAAGTGTCCCTTAGCAAAAGTGTCCCGAAGCAACGGACACTTTTGCTAAGGGACACTTTTTTACGGGACACTTTTGGTTCGGGACAGTTTTGCTAAGGGACACTTTTCTACGGGACACTTTTGCTTCGGGACACTTTTGCTAAGGGACACTTTTCTTCGTGACACTTTTGCTTCGGTACACTTTCGCTAAGGGACACTTTTGCTACGGGACACTTTTGCTAAGGGACACTTTTTAACGGGACACTTTTGGTTCGGGACACTTTTGCTAAGGGAAAGTTTTGCTAAAGGACACTTTTCTACGGGACACTTTTGCAACGGGACACTTTTACTTCGGGACACTTTTTCTTCGGGACACTTTTGCTAAGGGACACTTTTCTACGTGACACTTTTGCTTCGGTACACTTTCGCTAAGGGACACTTTAGCTACAGAACACTTTTTTACGGGACACTTTACTGGTTTTTGACAACTTTACACATTGCTTAAAACATAACCCTCTTTTAGTTTTCGTGTAGGGTAAACAGAATAAAATCTCAACTGTATCGCGGCTTTAGCGTTCCACTGAGTTACAATTTGTTCCACTGAGTTACGAAATTTCTCAGTGGAACGTAACGGTTCTGCTGATTCAGAATTAAAATGAAAAAAAAAATAGGATAGACGATTACTTTCTTGTTGTTTAGTGTAGTTTTAGTTGTGGTGAATACATAGGGAACTAAATAATACCAAGTTGCTACATGAAACCAGCTACTTACCACCAAAAACTCCGTAACTCAGTGGAACACAAAAAAGTCCTTCTGAGAGCGACCTTCTGCCACGGCACGACGGTCGAAACAGAAAGGACAAAAATCGAATTGGCTAACGTGCATCGTCTGTTTAGTGATGCTTAGTAAAAAAAATCATAACATTTAGCAGTATTTTTGGTAGAAAATCAAGAAAAAGCTCGTAACTAAGTGGGAGTTTCCACCGAGGTCCATATTTTGACCTCACACTAAATTGTATCTCTCTAAATTTTTATGTACTTTAGAATAGTTTTATCGTCAGATACCTAATAATAAATAATTTTTGAAGGCTATAAGCCCTACATAATATACTGTTACGTTGGCAAAAACAGTAAATAATCCAACTTGAAAATGACCAATTATGGAAAGGACATGGCAAAAATCATGTTTTGCCGAAAACAAAGTTACTTTTTGTATGAAAATCTTTAATAATCGAATAATATTTTAACATATTCTTGATGCCTATACTGTATAGTTTCACATTAAAATTTAATATTGGGTATGAAACATCTACATTTTTCAAAAATCCAACAAGAGTAGCGAGGACACCGGAAAAACGCAACAGACAACAAATTTAGCAATCGCCCTAGTAGAAAAAGTTCCTGTTAGTCACAACTTTCTTCCTGTTATTAAACTATAATGCGCTGTTTTATTTAATATTTTTTTACTAGAATCAATGTAAAACTGTTTGTTTTTCTTAATGAAAAGAACAATCATAGTCTTAATATCACATAGCACAAGTAAATCAAATATTTATTTCAAGTTAGTCACTATCAGGGATTTTTGATCAAGTATTTTTTCATTTAAAGGAAATGTTCTTACTTATTAGGCAAACTAGCACCTGTAACGGTAAGTCGAATCTGTGTTTTATAACTTGTAGTATTTTAATATCACAATTTAGTCCTAAATTTACAAAATAAATCAACTTTTCTCTCATAAAAATGGTGAGACAGTGACAATGTGGGAACTCGACGTTACTAACTTGAACAAGTAAATCATCGTTCACAACATGCAATTTTATAGCGTAAACTAGCGAACAACCGCGTCTTCGCCCGCGTGCACTACTGCTGTCGGTAGATATAATGTAGGTAGGTATTATGTCAGATCTTTAGGCATTTTTTAGATGTTTTGAAGATGTCTGAAAGTAAGTCAGAGGGATTTGATGAGAGGAGGTAGGTAGGTAGGTACCTGTACCTTCACCTAAATTTTGATGTAGGTAAGTACCTAAGTCGATAGGATTATACTACCTAAGTACCTATAGAAAATAGGTACCTAAGTACCTTGGCAGGGGGTTCAAATTTTTGGACTGCTACCTACTTAGGTAGGAGTCGTTGAGTTGCACCATACCTACATAGGTACGTACTTAGTGATTTAGATGAGCTGTTTGCAGCAAGGTTTTATTTCTTGCAATGTTTGTGTAGGTTCAAACGCGCTCGTTGAAAGTCGTGCAGTGTGACCACATTAGACTGATAGTTTTAGTAATTCTTATGAAACCTATTAATAAATATAATACCTATGTATAATATACTAGGTATGTATAATATTGTAAGTATTTACAAAAAAAGTATTTAGGTAGTACCTACATATTTCCATGTTGGGTCAAAAATATAGCCCACAGACATTGGGCGTTTTTCCATTAGCCAGCACGGCACGGCGCCGGCCGGTGCCGGCGCCGGTAAGTGGAAAGGCGAGCCGTACATTTTTATACATTTTTGCTTCCCCGGCGCCGGTGCCGTGCCGGGCTAATGGAAAAACGGCCATGAGTGGGCTTCTAAAAACAGCACATAAGCAAAAAAGCTATAACACTTGACATGTTCACAAATATATATATAAAATCAACAAACTGCCGGACATACATTAATTAATGATATAACACGCCTTTACAGTTAACGTGACGGCGGGGATGTGACGTCGACCAACTTCGACCGTAATTTTATTTATAACACGATATTCAACAATGTTATAAGATATTTAATTGCAAAATCTGTTGGTCACATACTTGTTCTATAGAGTATTTGTTTTTAATAATACAAAAGTCTTACCGTTTTTCATAAATGACGTGACAAGACAGGAAAATTAAATTTGGCTTTCACGAAGCAACAAACAAACGTCACGGTTTTCGCTAATGAAAAGACATTAAATCAACGAAATGGCGGTTTCCATACACAGCTACTGTCGCCAGGAATTGAAAAAGATACCATAATAGTCGTTTTTTGTTGAGTAAAGCCTCCGTTTGACCTAATTTACATCGTGACTAACGGGAATTTCCTCATTTTGCTGATTCCATTACCCAGCTAAAAAATATAATATCTTAAATTATACGAGGAATTGGCTTTAAACAGTCATTATTTCGGATAAAAGACAAATTTTTACTAATATAAATCCATTTTCGGTAAGTATTTAAGATATCCAAAGGAAAATACCGTACTTTTAAATTTTGAAATAACGAGTAGGACATCGAGAAAATTGCACCCCTGGAACTTACAATTACTTATTTACATAAGTTAATTCCTTAATCGTATTAAAATATTCTGTTTACGTAGCAAAAAAATAGGTAATCTTTCAATGGAACCTCTATGTGAGGGTTATTGTGGTCCTATGGCTTTACAATTAAATTCTAAAGTTGTAGGACATCGCTTTTTGGCGGTTTGTGCACGGGCTTTTTTTGACGAAACCGCCCGCATACGATCAAGCGATTTTTCGGATCGTATGAAAGCCATTCGATTTTTTAGCAGATCGATTGAACTACACCAGAGATCGGATCGGATCGAAAAGATCGAATGAATCAACTAAACGTAGGTAAGATTGTTATTATCGGAGCTATAATCACAACTTGGAATAAGTAACAAGCAAAATAAAACACATCACTTTACCTGCAAGTTGCTAAGCCGTGTGAGTCTTGAAATAGATCCAAGATAACTATTTTTTATTTTAAAAAAAGTTTAAACATAAAAGATTGGCACTTAAAAGCATTAATCTGAAAGGTTGACATGTTCATTTGCAATGCAAGTTTGATTTGCATGTTAAAATAACATTTAAAAAATACTTTATTTCGTTTTATTTCATTCGATCTTTTGAAAATCGGATCGATACAATGCGATCCGATCCGCGGATTGGATCAAGACGTTACGATCCATTACAATCCTAAAAATCGGATCAAATGAAAAGATCGCACATCCCTAAAATAGAGTGAACCAACCAGTGTTGCCAACTCCAATAAATCCCAGTCGCTAGATTCAATCTGAAAAGTCGCTAGAAAATTATTCTTGTTAAAATAAGTGTGCCATGAATATTTTCTTGTATTTTGTAGTTTTATTTTAATAGATGATTTTCTATGTAGTTTTTAACTTTATTATAATTTTAATTAACTTATTGTAAGCAAAAAATAATTTAAAATAATTTTATTTTATTTTTGTATGACAATTTTCAAAATTTTATTTTTGTAAGTACTTTTTTTACTACATAAATACGGTTTTTATAGTGGCGGTGTTGTAATTATCCTTTAGCTAGCTTAAATATTCAGGAATACGTATACAAAATTTCAATTCAAAATGTCCGTTACAGAATTTTGAGATGGAACGCACCGTTTGGCCATAAAGTGCGCCGGCGCCGCACAGTGGCTCGATCGTATGGAGAGGGTCGGACATTCGTCTTTAAAAAAAGTTGATGTCGAAATGTGTTAATTTAATAATGGCATTGTGTTCAGTTAATTATTCTCTTCAATAGTCATTCTCGGTACTTTTGCCGTAACGGCAATATTTCATGAATAAATTGAAGAAACGTTGATTTTTATTACAATTTTGTATGGAAATGAATTTTCAAAACCTTATATCTCGACATTGCCCTGCGTTTTCGCAGTGCGGTTTTTTTTATCGTAATCTACACATCAACAGCTTCAATATCCATTCAAAACTTGCTGCGCCAAACTCTTATAAGACTAAAATACAGGATGATCTATTTTGAGTTAAAATATATGAACGATAACTTGTAATCTACTCGTACACGGTTCGAAATGTCTTAATTTAATAATGGTATCGTGTTCAATTAATGAGTTTCTTCAATAGTCATTCTCGGTACTTTTGCTGTAATGGCAATATTTCTTGAATAAATTGAAAAAACGTTTATTTTTATTCAAAAATTTTAGGGAAATGAATTTTTAAAACCTTATATCTCGACATTGCCGTGCGTTTTCGCGATGCGGTTTTTTTTATCGTAATCTACACATAAACAACTTTAATATCCAATCAAAATTTGGTGCGCCAAACTCAGAACAGACTCAAATACAGCATGCATGTTCTATTTTGAGTTAAAATATTATGAATATTAACTTAACTGATTTTCGTAATCTACTCGTACACGGCTCGAAATGTGTTAATTTAATCATGGTATCGTGTTCAGTTAATGATTTTCTTCAATAGTCATTCTCCGTACTTTTGCCGTAACGGCAATACTTCATGAATAAATTGAAAAAACGTTGATTTTTATTACAATTTTTAAGGAAATGAATTTTTAAAACCTTATATCTCGACATTGCCGTGCGTTTTCGCGATGCAGTTTTTTTTATCGTAATCTACACATAGACAGCTTCAATATCCAATCAAAACTTGCTGCGCCAAACTCATAACAGACTAAAATACAGGATGCTATATTTTGAGTTAACAATAACTCAACCAATTTTCGTTATCTACTCGTACACGGTTCGAAATGTGCTAATTGAATAATGGTATCGTGTTCAGTTAAACATTTTCTTCAATAGTCATTCACGGTACTTTTGCTGTAACGGCATTATTTCATGAATAAATTGAAAAAACGTTGATTTTTATGACAATTTTTATGGAAATGAATTTTTAAAACCTTATATCTCGACATTGCCGTGCGTTTTCGCGATGCGGTTTTTTTATCGTAATCTACACATAGACAGCTTCAATATCTAATCAAAACTTGCTGCGCCAAACTCATAACAGACTAAAATACAGGATGTTCTGTTTTGAGTTAATATATTATGAACATTAAACTTAATCAATTTTCGTAATCTAGTCGTACACGGTTCGAAGTGTGTTAATTTAATAATGGTATTGTGTTTAGTTAATGATTTTCTTCAATAGTCATTCGCTGTACTTTTGCCGTAACGGCATTATTTCATAAATAAATTGAAAAAACGTTGATTTTTATTACAATTGTATGGAAATGAATTTTCAAAACCTTATATCTCGACATTGCCCTTGGCGCACCAACTTGGCGCAGCAAGTTTTGATTGGGTATTGAAGCTGTCTATGTGTAGATTACGATAAAAAAAACCGCATCGCGAAAACGCACGGCAATGTCGAGATATAAGGTTTTAAAAATTCATTTCCATAAAAATTGTAATAAAAATCAACGTTTTTTCAATTTATTCATGAAATAATGCCGTTACAGCAAAAGTACCGTGAATGACTATTGAAGAAAATGTTTAACTGAACACGATACCATTATTCAATTAGCACATTTCGAACCGTGTACGAGTAGATAACGAAAATTGGTTGAGTTATTGTTAACTCAAAATATAGCATCCTGTATTTTAGTCTGTTATGAGTTTGGCGCAGCAAGTTTTGATTGGATATTGAAGCTGTCTATGTGTAGATTACGATAAAAAAAAAACCGCATCGCGAAAACGCACGGCAATGTCGAGATATACGGTTTTAAAAATTCATTTCCATAAAAATTGTAATAAAAATCAACGTTTTTTCAATTTATTCATGAAATAATGCCGTTACAGCAAAAGTACCGTGAATGACTATTGAAGAAAATCTTTAACTGAACACGATATCATTATTCAATTAGCACATTTCGAACCGTGTACGAGTAGATAACGAAAATTGGTTGAGTTATTGTTAACTCAAAATATAACATCCTGTATTTTAGTCTGTTATGAGTTTGGCGCAGCAAGTTTTGATTGGATATTGAAGCTGTCTATGTGTAGATTACGATAAAAAAAACCGCATCGCGAAAACGCACGGCAATGTCGAGATATAAGGTTTTAAAAATTCATTTCCTTAAAAATTGTAATAAAAATCAACGTTTTTTCAATTTATTCATGAAGTATTGCCGTTACGGCAAAAGTACGGAGAATGACTATTGAAGAAAATCCTTAACTGAACACGATACCATGATTAAATTAACACATTTCGAGCCGTGTACGAGTAGATTACGAAAATCAGTTAAGTTAATATTCATAATATTTTAACTCAAAATAGAACATGCATGCTGTATTTGAGTCTGTTCTGAGTTTGGCGCACCAAATTTTGATTGGATATTAAAGTTGTTTATGTGTAGATTACGATAAAAAAAACCGCATCGCGAAAACGCACGGCAATGTCGAGATATAAGGTTTTAAAAATTCATTTCCCTAAAATTTTTGAATAAAAATAAACGTTTTTTCAATTTATTCAAGAAATATTGCCATTACAGCAAAAGTACCGAGAATGACTATTGAAGAAACTCATTAATTGAACACGATACCATTATTAAATTAAGACATTTCGAACCGTGTACGAGTAGATTACAAGTTATCGTTCATATATTTTAACTCAAAATAGATCATCCTGTATTTTAGTCTTATAAGAGTTTGGCGCAGCAAGTTTTGAATGGATATTGAAGCTGTTGATGTGTAGATTACGATAAAAAAAACCGCACTGCGAAAACGCAGGGCAATGTCGAGATATAAGGTTTTGAAAATTCATTTCCATACAAAATTGTAATAAAAATCAACGTTTCTTCAATTTATTCATGAAATATTGCCGTTACGGCAAAAGTACCGAGAATGACTATTGAAGAGAATAATTAACTGAACACAATGCCATTATTAAATTAACACATTTCGACATCAACTTTTTTTAAAGACGAATGTCCGACCCTCTCCATACGATCGAGCCACTGTGCGCCGGTGCCCCGCGGCCCCCCGGCCCGGTGCCGTGCCGGGCTAATTGAAAAACCTTGGAAAAACGGCCAAATTCTCAGATGGAAATTATTATTCTGACCTTCTGACTAGAATTGTCTAGCTGTCTTGTAGGTTGGCTTCCGGCACTGACCTGTATTATACGTATAATACAGGTCAGTGTAATACAGGTCAGTGGCTTCCGGTGTGTGTTCTATTATAAAAATGTACCGTAAAATACGCCAACATTGCCACCAAGGGTAATTTTGCCCGAAGATCAATTTTTAAGCAAATCTTTAAATTGCAAAAATATTTGAATAATATGTTAACATTTTTTGAATTTGATAGGAAATAGGTTATGTGTCTAGCAACACTGTCTATCTGGTGTGTCGCTAGCTTCACTCAGTAACTTGTTGGAACTCTTCGAGTACGGTGCGTATTTTCGCGGGCAAATTTTGGTGCAAATTCATAAGTGAATTGTGAGTGATGGCGAAAACACAGGTTAGTTTTATTAATATTATGATATGTAAGAACATTTTAGGAGTATTAATATGTTATTATCGTTGCTGAATGTCTTTTCAAACAAGAGTTATAGCGGTGGGCAAAGTTATCCAGCAATGTAGCGATCTACTATTGACAACATTGCCCGCCATCAAAATAAGCTTAGGGTTGGCACTTCAGAAACTTGTTTTTTTTAAAGCTTTTAATTAACTTGCAATGTTTGTATGTTTGTAAGTTCCTATGTTTGTAAGTATGTTTGTCCGGGTCAATTCTTGCAAGCTTAATTTGACCTACTTCCCGGTGTCAAATTGAGCTGAATTTAGGTAAAATTATGAGTCTTCGGTGACAATGCAATAATAATAGTGACAGTTAGCTGAAAATGTCTAATAGTTTAGTAATTATTTTAATTTAGCTCCTAACATCATTTGATCTCAATTAGTATTTCATTTTCATTTGGGTACCTATATAAATATGTTGATTAAAGTTTATTAAATAAATACCTGAATGAAAAATAACCAGTTTTTTTATACCTACAACAACTACGATCACAAGATCAGTTAACTAAGAAGTGCCAACCCTAGCACTTTTAATTTGTGAAATGCGGTTTGTATGAAAAAGACAAAAAATGTCAGGGTAACTTTGCCCAGCCACTTTGCTAGGAAACCTTCTACAGTATCGTTTTAAAACCTAAAGTAAACGCCATTATTGCCTAAATTCTTGTATTGGCTTTTTATTTCATCTCTCTAGAGGCTATATTTGCGTCAAAAATCAACGTGGGCAATGTTGGCTAAAAGTCCAGATAACTTTGCCCGCCATCAAAATGTATAAAATACTTAATTAAATATTGACGCATCATAAAATCTGATAAAGTAATACATGCACATAATCTTATAATAGCAGATGATAAAAGAAAATACTTACGTTCCCATAGAATTTTTTTACAAAAATTGAAATTATTCGAAAAAAGCGGGCAATGTTGGCGTATTTTACGGTAAGTGTCTCTAAGCTATTTCGCGTATTTAGCTTGCACAGTGGCGCCCCAATTTATTTCTTTTATTTCTTGCCAGACTATAGTAATGCTGCTAAAAAAATCTCTCGTACCTACTTTCAAACCTCGTAGGTACATTGTAGGTACCGTGGAACCCCCGAACTTTGCCTAGTGTAGGTAACTTTGCCTAAATTATAAAAAGTACGATATTTACTTTCCTATCACGACAACACTTATTTTTGTTTGTTGGTAGAAACCCAAATCATAAACAGCCAATACTGCACTATTTAACTTTAAAATAACGGCAGCCATTTCATAGTAGTTGCAAAAAGTTTTCGGTGGAAATCGCGCAATTTTTTGACTTGTCCTACAAAATTATGTCATTGTGAGGAACTGGTTTGAGGTACGTCTTTCATATCTTTACAGTAGTTGGCAAATATGATCGGCTTTCGAAACACAATTATCTCATCTAAATACTATGATTATTGACAGAAATATCTGAGAAGGCAAAGTTAGGTGCAATTTTTTGAATAAAGTTTTCCAAACTTTGCCTACCCTAGGGTTGTCAGTTTTAGATTTAACCAACAGAACAAAATGAGGGTTATGAATTTCAAACCACTCCCGTCTGTTTTATTTTGATATTTTTAACTAAGACATTGCTACTTTAGCACCAATAAAAGCGGTTAGATGTTCGTTACTTTTTTTCAATATTTTACTATCCATCTATGTACCTACTTTTATTGTTACGACTTGAAAAAAGTAATGTAGGACACCCTCTGGCTAGGTGGAGTGATGATTTTCCAAAGGTCGCCGCGCCGTGGATGCAACAAGCCATGGACAGGATAAAATGGCGCAGATTGGAGGAGGGCTATGTCCAGCAATGGACTGTATAGGCTGATGATGATGATTACTTTTTTGTGACAGCCCTGACTTTTGGCGCATTTTGTCGGTAAATGATGCCCTAACTTTGCCTGCCATCATATAAAGTTTAATATAATTACTTGGAGTAGTATTGAGAATATAATCTACAAATGGTTCAATATATGATTAAACTGCATTAAAATCTATATGATTTACCAAGTTTTACAGAAAATATGGACCTTAGGCAAAGTTAGGCTCGTTGCCCTAACTTTGCCTACTTTTTTGACAGCCTCTACTGTCAAGGTTTTCAATGCTGTGAGCCTAGCACACACACACATTGAAAGCCCTTTAGTAATTGATTGACTTCAGCATGACAGAACCGATTATTTATGATCAGTTTGGCGCAAAATTTAAAAAAACTCGAAAAAGTAGGCAAAGTTCGGGGGTTCTACGGTAAGTATTATCTGTAATTATGGATCCTATTAGGTACCTTTAGTAAAAGAGCAATATCGACGGCCCCACCGAATAAACGTGCAAAGTCTCATGCCGTAATATTTTTTTTTTCGATTTTTGGATTTATCGGCTTTAAATACACCTTCTCAATTTTTTTTAGATTTTTTTACCAATTAATATTGAATTTATTGTATTCTCAATTTTTATTCTACGGAAAATAAGAACACCAAACTCACACGAATATTGCAATAATGTGATTGGCACACCGTCAACTCTCATACATTTCATGCAAACTTACTTTGGAATAGGTACTATGCGTCGGAAATAAAAATTTGTAAAACTATTTTGCACTTTTAATATGCATCGTTAATTACAAGAAAAACCGTGCAACTATCTAATAATGAACATTGCCAAATCCTAATGTCCACAGTAAAACAGGGCAATAACAAGATACACTTTTAGGTAATTATATATTTTCCCACGAATAATAGTGCAAACATTGAATACGAACAGCCGGCAAAGTTTAGTTACCAGAATAAACGTGTAAAAGGGGTTTTTTATTAATTTCTCGTAAACTATCAATATTTTCGTAATTTTTTTTTGGAAGAAATAAAGGTTGTTTTTTTGTCTTTAATTTGGTAGAACATTATATTGATGTAAATCTAACCAATAATGAGTTATTCGTTTTTAGGCTCTCCTGTAAAGTTAATGTTTTGACTTTGCACGTTTATTCGGTGGGACCGTCGATATTTGTTTGTTTGTCTGTCCTCACGTTCTCGAAAACGGCTCTAACGATTTCGTTGAAATTTGCGGTACGGGTGCTTACGGGGGCGAAAAACCAATCTAACTAGGTCTCATAACTGAGAAAATTCGTTTTCTCGGCATTTTCACATTTTTCAAAAAGATTTACTTACCAATGCAACGTGGTTCGTAATTTCAAAAGATTCGTCGATACAAAATTGGCCGAGTGGTCGGATGTCCGCTATAATATCGAAAGCTGCTAGTTCATATCTCAGCCAGAGGAAGTTTATTTTTTGTAGATATGTTTTTTTTTTGTTCATCTTTCTTTTTCTATAAATAATTTAATTTTTCTCAATTCAATTCATTTATTTGCTAGAAAGTAGTTATTATACAATAATTAATAGGTTGGTGAATGCAGGCGGCGAGAGAAAAGAAACGAACGGAGTCACTTATTAGGTACCTACCTACAATAATTATTACCTACCTATTGTCTAGTGAAAACAATTAGGCACTACGCATTATAATTAACACTTAAATAAGGGATAAAGAAAACTAGCTTAGGCGGACATGTTGGTGGGCTTTTCAGAACAGAAAGAGAACGATACATCTACGTTGCAAAAGGCACAGAACAGTTTTGATGTAGCCTCCAGACTCTCTGCGAGAAGGCTCGGCGAGAAGTCTCGCCGAGACTTCTCGAAGAACAAACGAACTATCCACACTCTCAATTTTTCTCACTCTCAAGAACCTCTCACTCTTGATCTGTTTCTTATCCGGTATGGACGACGACATTGAAACTGCAGCCGGTTTGGCTCTGTGTGCCATTGCATAGCTACTGTAACTTTGTGAATGTTGTACCTACCTAACTAAAAATAATGTTAAAATAAAATTAAAATACTTAATATAAAAAACTTTTATCTTAGTAGTTTCGATGTTTAGCATCCCATAAAATAGGCTCAGATTGAAAAAAATCGATAAATTTCAACTCTATTCATTATTCCACATTTTTACGAAAGTAAATTCTCGAAACAACAAACAATATGGATGTCTACCCGCCGCCGCTCATTTATTTTAAGTATTTTAATTTTTTTTAACATTATTTTTAGTTACAACATTAAAAAGTTACAGTATGCAATGGCACACAGAGCCAAACCGGCTGCAGTTTCAATGTCGTCGTCCATACCGGATAAGAAACAGATCAAGAGTGAGAAAAATTGAGAGTGTGGATAGTTCGTTTGTTCTTCGAGAAGTCTCGGCGAGACTTATCGCCGAGCCTTCTCGCAGAGAGTCTGGAGGCTACTTATTAAATTATTTAAAATGTATTTTGTAATCCAAAAATAACTTATGAAGGTACCTATTCCATTAACAGATCTCCTACTAAATCTGAACTATATAGCGACTTACAGTTCCTGAAGTTGCGTGTGCTTGTAATACCGAAAATTGAAAATCTACAGGTTGATGAGTTTTCATTATGTTTTGTCAAAACACATTTCTTAGTAGATGGGCTTTTCTTTTGTGTGAGTCTTTTTATGTATGGTCAAACTAGAGTTCACTGTGAACTTCTTATCACACACATTACAGGCAAATGGCTTTTCTCCAGTGTGAGTTCTCATGTGATTAGTCAAATTACTTTTTAAAGAATACTTCTTATCACACATAATACAGGCAAATGACTTTTCTCCAGTGTGAGTTCTCATGTGCGCAATTAAATGAGACTTTTGAGGGAATCTCTTTTCACATACATTACAGGCAAATGGCTTTTCTTCAGTGTGAGTTCTCATGTGATTAGTCAAATGACTTTTAGAGAATACTTCTTATCACACATAATACAGGCAAATGACTTTTCTCCAATGTGAGTTCTCATGTGTGCAATTAAATGAGACTTTTGAGGGAATCTCTTTTCACATACCTACATTACAGGCAAATGGCTTTCCTCCAGTGTGAGTTCTCATGTGATTATTCAAATGAAATTTTCGAGAATACTTCTTATCACACATAATACAGGCAAATGGCTTTTCTCCAGTGTGAGTTCTCAAGTGCTCAATTAAACGATACTTTTGAAGGAATCTCTTTTTACATACAATACAGGCAAATGGCTTTTCTCCAGTGTGAGTTCTTATGTGTTTATTTAAATACCACTTGTAAGAGAATCTCTTTGCACATACATCGCAGGCATATGGCTTTCCTCTTGTATGAGTTTTCATGTGTTCAGTCAATCTATTTTTTCGAGAAAACTTCTTATCACATATAATACAGGCAAATGGCTTTTCTCCAGTGTGTGTTCTCATGTGCGGAATTAAATGAGACTTTAGAGAAAATCGCTTTTCACATAAATCGCAGACAAATGGCTTTTCTCCAGTGTGAGTTCTCATATGCATGGTGAACTGAGACTTGTAATAAAACTTGCCGTCGCATACATCACAAATATAATGCGACCTGTGTCCTGAGTGGGTAATCATGTGACATTGTAACTCATTTTTAGTTGTAAATTTGTTATTACATAAATCACATATAAAAGTGACTCGATTATGAGTTTTAATATGGGCTGATAGTTTGTTTTTCTCAGTAAATACTTTACCACATTGGTTGCAGGCAAAATGTTTGCCACGAATTAATGTATGTGAGGCCAAACTATTGTCGTTCGCCCTATTGTCTTCGCAGTTTGTTGTTTCTGTGCTCTCGGTCAACGGGGACTCCGTCGCAGAGCAGTTGTACTCCGTGTGTCGGTCGAATGCGGAGTCTACTGGTGTAACTACTGGCTCCTCCTTAACAAATTCTTCTTTTATAATAACATATTCTTCCTCACTTGTAACCAGTTCCTCCTTACTAGTAACAAGTTCTTCCTCGCTAGTAACAAATTCATCTTTGACATGGTCATCGGCGCTACGTTCGCTATCATTAACAGCCGTGGCCTCCATACAGGATGCGGACAGGTTGCACTTTGTTGTGGGGCTCCGCACGGGAACATTCTCATGTGGTGCCTGAAAGTTAACATTCATGACTTGTTATAATTGCTGGACGCATTGCCTTAAGAGGTATTACCTATAGGCTACTCAAGGTACTAATTCTACACAGACGAAGTCACGGAGTTCCCAAGGGATTCAATTTTTTTCAAAGTTACCCAAATATATTAAGTGGGGTGTCATATGAAAGTACTCAATTTATACATTCCAAAATGGTTTTTAGTTTTCTTCTAGGTTCTATAGTTTTTGAAATACAGTGAAAAAGAAAACTGATGAAAACCAATTAACGGAAGTATGGAGAGAGCTCCCGTTTCATAGAGTTTCGATGTATTCGTAGGTCTGGTTAACAGAGAACGAGTGTGGCATCGTTGTGGTTTGGTTTGCAATGATTTTAGTTGCTACTCGATATTTTTTCTTGAGATTGAAAATAAAAGCCGTGTTGGCCGAGTGGAAGAGTGCTCGACTTTCGATTCATAGGTCATAAGTTCGAACCCTGGCCGTGCTCATCAATGGATTTTTCGATTAGAAAAATTTAAATGCGCATTAACACGAGCTCTAAACGGTGAAAGAAAACATCGTGAGGAAACCAGTTAACGTTCTAATAGCGGCGATGGGCTTGCAACCTGTCACGTATGCAAACGCTAACTCCTGCAAATAGTGGGCTGGGCATGTACCAAAATTATAGAGGGAGAGGGAGAGGGAGAGGGAGGTGGAAGGGGCGAGGGAGGGGGAGGGGGGAGGGAGGGGAGGGGGGAGGGAGGGGGAGGGGGGAGGGAGGGGGAGGGGGGAGGGAGGGGGGAGGGGGGTAGGGAGGAGGAGGGGAGGGGAAATTGATTTTCTAATACATTTTGTATTGAACTGCTATTTTAATAATTTCTCGAACTAAGAGGCCTTTCCTGAGGCGCGGTACGAAGTTCGCGGGGTCAACTATTGAATATAAACACGACACGACTTAATGTATTTCATGTATGCCTATAATCTTTATCATACTGAGGTAGCGCATTAGATATCATTGTGTGGTAAACACTAGAAAGAGCACTTAATGTAGGTATAGGGGTAGTCAGAAACAAGTCCAAATCTAGGCTATCAACACAACGGTGCGCGAGATCTCAGTTCGGGGCGAACTACTAGTTAATACATTGTTGTTTTTATTTGGTAGTGTTAAACCTCTTGTTAATAATCAAGCAAGCTATAGGTACTTAGTCTCGATATGTGAGAACATGTAAATGGTCAACAGTAACAGTTTTAGTTAAGTATATTGTTTTTAAGGACTGTTTGTTTTCCTAGGAAATAAAAATAAAATGAAATAAAATAGGAAATGTAACATTACATGCATTACAACGACCGAGCTCTGCTCGGGTGCATAGAGAAAAATTAAAAAATAAAAAACACATACAAAAAGTAATCTTTCACTGGCTGAGATCCGAGCTCGAAGCCTTTGGCTGAAAGGCAGACACCCAAACCACTCGGCCACTTTTGTCTTAACAAATTTTGTGAAATTATGAACCACATTGCACTGGTAAATCTTTTTGCGTGAAAATGCCGAGAAAACGAATTTTCCCAGATATGAGACCTAGTTAGATGGATTTTTCGCCCCCTTAAACTCCCGCACTCTTCAGCGTGTCGACCGGCGACACGCTGAAGAGTGAAACAAGCCTGCAAGGTCGTTCAGTAGGTACCTAGTTCTGCAGGGTTATTTTGTAACACACGGTAGGTAAGTCGCAAACTCGGATTTGTTAAAACAAAGTATTTTTTTACGAACGACATTAAAGTTATTTAGTGCAAAATTACTTTACTTACACAACTAACGTGACATGTCTATCAATTTTCTCAACCATCTTCTATCTACCATTTCAAAGTACCTATTCATCGTAAAAAAACAATTTTTGTTTGAACGAATCCGTGTTAGCGACTTAAAGTGTGTTACAAAAAAACCCTGCTGGTGTGTAAAGCTACTACCGAACGTACAAAACTAGCATAATTATTATTGTTCAAGCCATAATCGGACAATTAGTATTTTTTTACGACTCTAAATCTGAACTAACTCTATACTATAGTGACTTACAGTTCCTGAAGTTGCGTGTGCTTGTAATACCGAAGATTGAAAATCTACAGGCCGATGATTTTTCATATGTTTTGTCAAAACACATTTCTTGGGTAATTTTTTTTCTTTTGTGTGAGTCTTTTTGTGTTTGATCAAATTAGAGTTTACTGTGAACTTCTTATCACATTGATCGCAGGCATTGATCGCAGGCTTTTTTCCAGTGTGAGTTCTCATATGTTTAATTAAACAAGACTTTCGAGAGAATCTCTTTTCACATACATTACAGGCAAATGGCTTTTCTCCAGTGTGAGTTCTCATGTGTTTAATTAAATAAGACTTTTGAGAGAATCTCTTTTCACATACATTACAGGCAAATGGCTTTTCTCCAGTGTGAGTTCTCATGTGTTTAATTAAATGAGACTTTCGAGAGAATCTCTTTTCACATACATTACAGGCAAATGGCTTTTCTCCAGTGTGAGTTCTCATGTGTTTAATTAAACAAGACTTTTGAGAGAATCTCTTTTCACATACATTACAGGCAAATGGCTTTTCTCCAGTGTGAGTTCTCATGTGCGCAATTAAATTAGACTTTTGATAGAATCTCTTTTCACATACATTACAGCCAAATGGCTTTTCTCCAGTGTGAGTTCTCATGTGTTTAATTAAATAAGACTTTTGAGAGAATCTCTTTTCACATGCATTACAGGCAAATGGCTTTTCTCCAGTGTGAGTTCTCATGTGTTTAATTAAACAAGACTTTTGAGAGAATCTCTTTTCACATACATTACAGGCAAATGGCTTTTCTCCAGTGTGAGTTCTCATGTGCGCAATTAAATGAGAGCTTTGAGAGATTCTCTTTTCACATACATAACAGGCAAATGGCTTTTCTCCTGTGTGAGTTCTCATATGACCAATTAAATTAGACTTTTGATAGAATCTCTTTTCACATACATTACAGCCAAATGGCTTTTCTCCAGTGTGAGTTCTCATGTGTTTAATTAAATAAGACTTTTGAGAGAATCTCTTTTCACATGCATTACAGGCAAATGGCTTTTCTTTAGTGTGAGTTCTCATGTTGTGATCAATTAAATGAAACTTTTGAGAGAATCTCTTATCACATACATTACAGGTAAATCGCTTTTCTCCAGTGTGAGTTCTCATGTGTTCTGTCAATTTAAATTTTCGAGAATACTTCTTATCACACATAATACAGGCAAATGGCTTTTCTCCAGTGTGAGTTCTCAAGTGTTCACTTAAATGAAACTTTTGATAGTACCTCTTTTCACATACATTACAGCCAAATGACTTTTCTCCAGTGTGAGTTCTCATGTGTTTAATTAAATAAGTCTTTTGAGAGAATCTCTTTTCACATACATTACAGGCAAATGGCTTTTCTCCAGTATGTGTTCTCATGTGATGAGTCACACTTTCATTTCGAGGAAACTTCTTATCACACATAATACAGGCAAATGGCTTTTCTCCAGTGTGAGTTCTCATGTGCACGGTGAGCAGAGACTTATTATAAAATTTCTTGTCGCATACATCACAGATATAACACGACCTGTGTCGTGAGTGGGTAATCATGTGACATTTTAACTTATTTTTAGTTGTAAATTTTTTATGACATAAATCACAAATAAAAGTGACTCGATTATGAGTTTTAATATGGGCTGATAGTTTGTTTTTATCAGTAAACACTCGGCAGGCAAAATGTTTGCCATAAATTAATCTATTTGAGGCCAAACTATTGTTGTTCGCCCTATTGTCTTTGCAGTTTGTTGTTTCTGTGCTCTCGGTCAACGGGGACTCCGTCGCAGTGCAGTTGTACTCCATGTGTCGGTCGAATGCGGAGTCTACTGGTGTAACTACTGGCTCCTCCTTGACAAATTCTTCTTTTATCATAACATATTCTTCCTCACTAGTATCAAATTCATCTTTGACATGAGCATCGGCGCCGGCGCTACATTCTATAAGATTATGAGCGGTCTCCATGAGGATGCGGACAGGTTGCACTTTATCGTGGGGCTTGGGGCTGTCAGGGAGAACTAGTACAGTATTATTATCTACCTATCTGTTCTGTGTTGAGAACATTCGCATTGTGGTATGGTAGGTAGGTACCTGAAAATATACACTACACATCCACAATTATTTCTCTATGATCCACACACACCACACCACACTTTTCAGTCAGAGGAAATAATACTTCGTATTATTCACAGTTGGATTTTTACTCGGACGAAGAAAGTCCTTGGATTTTTACCATGGTTCTAGTATGTATTATTTGTCTGTGTAGCAAACTGAGTGAGCAATGAGGATTGAGGAGTAGTATCAGTATCGTAGTACTCTAGTATTCTGTGGTAGTATATAATAATAGTATTCTGTTCTGTGAAACTGACTGACATTTTCCAATAGCCAAATGTTGCCGCCAGTGTTGCCATTGCCAACTCCCATAAATCCAAGTCGCTAGATGCAATCTGAAAAGTAGAATAGAAATAGAAATATAGAAATAGATAAGTTTTATTTTCGTCACTCATATAGGTACGGTACAGGCCTGGTACAGGCATATAAATCAAAAATGTTACAGTGACAAGAAAATAGGGCTACCCCTCAGCATTTGCTCTAACAGCGCCAAGGCTGTTATAGCGCTGGTTTTCAGTGGCGCCGAAATGAGTAGCGCATCAACTACTATGAGACGCGTTTAAGTTTTTATATTACATACCTAGGTAGTTAACAATAATTGCCAAAAGAAAAAAAAAGATTCCGACGAACTGAGAACCTCCTCCTTTTTTCGAAGTCGGTTAAAAAGAGCTAGGTATATGAATAAGCTAATTAGCCAAAATTATTTGAAGTTACACAAAATAACAGGTATTAAACTAACAAATTAACAACTTAAAATGTTTATCAACAACTTAAAATCTTTACCACTTTTTTAACACCTAACACTTTTTAACACTTAACACTTTTTAACACTTTAACTAAATAATAATATTTATGCTACTGTAGCAGCAAAGAACGACTTCTCAGAGTGAAGATTTTTGTGAATCCAACAAGTATTTTTTTAGATTTACCTACTTTAAATGCATAAACTGTATTTGAATTTCTAATTGGAGGTGGGATATTATTCCAGCATTTCGTGGCAGCATAACGAAAGCTGCCACGAAATGCAGACGTTCTGTGTTGTGTGTGAATTAAACGTATTGCATAACGGATATTTCGAGCAGAAAAAATCAGTTTCTCATACAAGTAAGTATATAGGTACCTGACCTCTTACAATTCCGAACAGTAGTGTTGCAAAGTGAAGGCTGCGACGCACAGTGGCTCGATCGTATGGAGAGGGTCGGACATTCGTCTTTAAAAAAAGTTGATGTCGAAATGTGTTAATTTAATAATGGCATTGTGTTCAGTTAATTATTCTCTTCAATAGTCATTCTCGGTACTTTTGCCGTAACGGCAATATTTCATGAATAAATTGAAGAAACGTTGATTTTTATTACAATTTTGTATGGAAATGAATTTTCAAAACCTTATATCTCGACATTGCCCTGCGTTTTCGCAGTGCGGTTTTTTTTATCGTAATCTACACATAAACAGCTTCAATATCCATTCAAAACTTGCTGCGCCAAACTCTTATAAGACTAAAATACAGGATGATCTATTTTGAGTTAAAATATATGAACGATAACTTGTAATCTACTCGTACACGGTTCGAAATGTCTTAATTTAATAATAGTATCGTGTTCAATTAATGATTTTCTTTAATAGTCGTTCTCGGTACTTTTGCTGTAATGGCAATATTTCATGAATAAATTGAAAAAACGTTTATTTTTATTCAAAAATTTATGGGAAATGAATTTTTAAAACCTTATATCTCGACATTGCCGTGCGTTTTCGCGATGCGGTTTTTTTATCGTAATCTACACATAAACATCATTAATATCCAATCAAAATTTGGTGCGCCAAACTCACAACAGACTCAAATACAGCATGCATGTTCTATTTTGAGTTAAAATATTATAAATATTAACTTAACTGATTTTCGTAATCTACTCGTACACGGCTCGAAATGTGTTAATTTAATCATGGTATCGTGTTCAGTTAATGATTTTCTTCAATAGTCATTCCTCGTACTTTTGCCGTAACGGCAATACTTCATGAATAAATTGAAAAAACGTTGATTTTTATTACAATTTTTAAGGAAATGAATTTTTAAAACCTTATATCTCGACATTGCCGTACGTTTTCGCGATGCGGTTTTTTTATCGTAATCTACACATAGACAGCTTCAATATCCAATCAAAACTTGCTGCGCCAAACTCATAACAGACTAAAATACAGGATGTTATATTTTGAGTTAACAATAACTCAACCAATTTTCGTTATCTACTCGTACACAGTTCGAAATGTGCTAATTGAATAATGATATCGTGTTCAGTTAAAGATTTTCTTCAATAGTCATTCACGGTACTTTTGCTGTAACGGCATTATTTCATGAATAAATTGAAAAAACGTTGATTTTTATGACAATTTTTATGGAAATGAATTTTTAAAACCTTATATCTCGACATTGCCGTGCGTTTTCGCGATGCGGTTTTTTTTATCGTAATCTACACATAGACAGCTTCAATATCCAATCAAAACTTGCTGCGCCAAACTCATAACAGACTAAAATACAGGATGCTATATTTTGAGTTAACATTAACTCAACCAATTTTCGTTATCTACTCGTACACGGTTTGAAATGTGCTAATTGAATAATGGTATCGTGTTCAGTTAAACATTTTCTTCAATAGTCATTCACGGTACTTTTGCTGTAACGGCATTATTTCATGAATAAATTGAAAAAACGTTGATTTTTATTACAATTTTTATGGAAATGAATTTTTAAAACCTTATATCTCGACATTGCCGTGCGTTTTCGCGATGCGGTTTTATTTATCATAATCTACACATAGACAGCTTCAATATCCAATCAAAACTTGCTGCGCCAAACTCATAAAAGACTAAAATACAGGTGTTATATTTTGAGTTAACAATAACTCAAACAATTTTCGTTATCTACTCGTACACGGTTCGAAATGTGCTAATTGAATAATGGTATCGTGTTCAGTTAAACATTTTCTTCAATAGTCATTCACGGTACTTTTGCTGTAACGGCATTATTTCATGAATAAATTGAAAAAAACGTTGATTTTTATTACAATTTTTAAAGAAATGAATATTTAAAACCTTATATCTTGACATTGCCGTGCGTTTTCTCGGTGCGGTTTTTTTTATCGTAATCTACACATAGACAGCTTCAATATCCAATCAAAACTTGGTGCGCCAAGTTGGTGCGCCAAGGGCAATGTCGAGATATAAGGTTTTGAAAATTCATTTCCATACAATTGTAATAAAAATCAACGTTTTTTCAATTTATTCATGAAATAATGCCGTTACGGCAAAAGTACAGCGAATGACTATTGAAGAAAATCATTAACTAAACACAATACCATTATTAAATTAACACATTTCGAACCGTGTACGACTAGATTACGAAAATTGATTAAGTTTAATGTTCATAATATATTAACTCAAAACAGAACATCCTGTATTTTAGTCTGTATTTTAATCTGTTAAAATCAACGTTTTTTCAATTTATTCATGAAGTATTGCCATTACGGCAAAAGTACGGAGAATGACTATTGAAGAAAATCATTAACTGAACACGATACCATGATTAAATTAACACATTTCGAGCCGTGTACGAGTAGATTACGAAAATCAGTTAAGTTAATATTCATAATATTTTAACTCAAAATAGAACATGCATGCTGTATTTGAGTCTGTTGTGAGTTTGGCGCACCAAATTTTGATTGGATATTAAAGTTGTTTATGTGTAGATTACGATAAAAAAAACCGCATCGCGAAAACGCACGGCAATGTCGAGATGTAAGGTTTTAAAAATTCATTTCCCAAAAATTTTTGAATAAAAATAAACGTTTTTTTCAATTTATTCATGAAATATTGCCATTACAGCAAAAGTACCGAGAACGACTATTGAAGAAAATCATTAATTGAACACGATATCATTATTAAATTAAGACATTTCGAACCGTGTACGAGTAGATTACAAGTTATCGTTCATATATTTTAACTCAAAATAGATCATCCTGTATTTTAGTCTTATAAGAGTTTGGCGCAGCAAGTTTTGAATGGATATTGAAGCTGTTTATGTGTAGATTACGATAAAAAAAACCGCACTGCGAAAACGCAGGGCAATGTCGAGATATAAGGTTTTGAAAATTCATTTCCATACAAAATTGTAATAAAAATCAACGTTTCTTCAATTTATTCATGAAATATTGCCGTTATGGCAAAAGTACCGAGAATGACTATTGAAGAGAATAATTAACTGAACACAATGCCATTATTAAATTAACACATTTCGACATCAACTTTTTTTAAAGACGAATGTCCGACCCTCTCCATACGATCGAGCCACTGTGCGACGCGACGACATGTTTAAAATACCATAACTATTTATGTATGGAGATAATTAGGTAGGTACCTACTTATGTGAGCTCTCCCAGGAATCGGGAAACAAAAACGAATGCATGCATTCTGTACACGCTGAATAAGTTTCCTAGAACTAGCCAACATACATCCATACCTACCATACCCTACATCAACAGTTCCCAAACTTTTTTTCTCATGGACCCCTTTCAAAATTTTACTGGTTTCGGTGGACCCCTTGCTGCTACATTTCTACCATATTCCCAAAACTCCTCAGAAAATGAGAATCATCGTGGACCCCTTTCGAGTCTCCCGTGGACCCCTGGGGGTCCACCTGGACCACTTTGGGAATCACTGCCCTACATTATAGTACATTCATTCTAGATTTCAATGTATGGAAAATTTGGCAAATTTAATAATTAAGTTTTGATGCTGGTGTGTTATACCTATAGGTGAGTACATTAAAAAAAACAACTCTCCCCCCCTCTCAACCTTCGGCGTCACCCCTCCCTCCCTTGAAAAGTGTCCCGTTTTACAGATTTTCTCAATTTTCAAGAAAACTATACAAGCTAGGACAAAATGATCAAAGACAATATTAGTTCTTAATAAATTGCCTACAAATAAATACTAACATTTATTTTGATACGAGTTATAGTTTCCAAGATATATAGCGTCAAAGTTTACCAAAAATCTGCGCTTAGCAAAAATGAACATTATACACAGGAAACAGTAATATTTGTTATTTCTTACAATGAATGCACTTATACATTGCGACAATAAGTGGTTGCGATACTGCATCAGCATTCTACAGCAAAGGAAAGGTTCAGTCTGTTCTTCTTAGTAAAAAAATCGACTTGCAAGGTACGATAAACGTTTTCAATAACCCGGATGCCGCATACGAACAAGTAGAAGAAGCTCCGAAGATCCTCAACAGATCCTTTCCAAATTTTTAGGACACTAATCGGAAAGTATACCCTTTCAAATAAAAAAAGAATTTTTCAAATCGGTCCAAACGTCTTCGAGTAATCGCTGAACATACACAAAAAAAAGCACAAAAAAAATAAAATAATTAATGATTTCGATGAATTTTGAGAACCTCCTCCTTTTTTGAAGTCGGTTAAAAACTTTAAAAGATAAGCAAGACGATACTGATTTATTTGAAAAAATAATTACAATATATAAACGCATTAATTGTAACAAATAACAAATATTGCTGTTTCCTGTGTATTTGCTAAGCGCAGATTTTTAATAAACTTTGACGCTCTATAGCTTGAAAACTATAACTCGTGTCAAAATAAATGTTGGTATTTATTTGTAGGTAATTTATTAATAACTAATTTTGTCTTTGACCATTTTGTCATAGCTTGTATAGTTTTCCTGAAAATTGAGAAAATTCGTAAAACGGGACACTTTTCAAGGGGGGGAGGGGTGACGCTGAAGGTGGAGGGGGAGGAAGAGTTGTTTTTTTTAATGTACTCACCTATAGTCGTATTGCTCATTATACGTAACCGTCAGGTCCCCTGGACCAAATGCGATATATTATGTTTTGAAACTACCAATATTTAGTACCTTTTTGGTACTATTTGGTAGGGTGGGTTGTCCACCTGTGAACCAGGCAGATGCAATGAGCCACCGCTATATTTCAAAAATGTGACATTGCCGTTCTTTACGAATACTCCCAACAGGAACGCATACGCACCCCTCACTCTCTCCCCAAATTGCAAGCAGTGCAAGCTTAAGACGTACGCCCAGTGATCGATTTTATAAAAATGTATCACAAAAGCAAGTTTTTTGTGTTGATTTCATTCTTTTTCTACATTTTTTGGGTGTTACCTACAGATTTTTTTGCCTGTTACGTATGATTACACATACATAACGTTGTAAATTACACTATAGTTAGTTTGCTGTATCATCATTTACCAGGTGAAATTCTGAGGTTTGTTTTGTCAATGGGGTGTGTCCAGCAATGAGCCATGACATAGTGTCCTGCATTGAACCATAGTTCTCACATACATTTTCCCAGTCCGTGCTGCACCTACCATTAATATACGTTGAGAAACTAAACCACTTACTTATTACAACTAGATTTGTATGATAACCTACTTATAATTAGTATTATGATAAAAAAAACCATATTGCTTGATGACAATACATAGACTTTATTAAGACTAAGATACATAAACCTAAATATAATTAACAGTACCTTTACCGGCTTATATTTCATAGTTAGTAATAATTTTGCAGATAGGTAATAATAATAAAGTAAATACATTGCCCTTTCTCTTGGTAAATAGGTGGTTCATTGCAGAATTCGGTCTGGTTCAATGCGTACCACCCGTGTTACGCAATGAACCAATTCTCATTTTTTGCTAAATCTGTATTTCTAAGAAATCTAAAGATTATATGAATAAACGAATAATGCACAATCTTAGCCAGATTAATCACCTTACTTCACGCCAAATCTTAGGTCCGTAAGTCAAAAAATGTAAAAGATATGGACGTTTGAATTTTACCTGGTTCATTGCTGGACAACCCACCCTACCTAAATCAGATTTTTTAGTACCTCGATGATATGCGAAAAAACTTGAAAATAAAGTGGTCAGACATTCTGACGTCAGGTTGTCTGGACCATATTTTTTTCACATAGTTAGAGGCAATATAACTTAATTATTTCTTTCCATATATTTAGTACCTTTTTAGTACCTTCACGTACCTTAAAGTTTTTAATTAAATAACGTCCCAGAAAAAAGTTATGGATGAAATAAATTTTGCTGTTTACATTCTCCTATATTTTACTATAAATATTTAGTACATTTTTGGTACTATTTGGTACCTAAATTAGATTATTTAGTACCTCGATGAACAGCGAAAAAACATGAAAATAAAATAGTCAGACATTCTGGCGTCAGTGGGGCTAGCATGGACAGCGAAGACAACGATTTGGTCTAGGGTAGACTAGACAAAAATGATATTTAGGTGTAGAGAGTAGAACTTACTTAGTAACGCCTTGAGGTAGGTCTGGTCATGAATCAGTCAAAGACTCAAGTGATGTCAAATAGCACGAAGCGTAGCGTCAATGTCGATGGGCAGGTAATACAGTATGTCGATGAATATATCTACTTAGGCCAAGTAGTCTCCTTCAAATACAGGCAAAACAGGGGAATAAGTCGCCACATTGAGAACGCATGGAGGAGCTACTGGGCCATGAAGCAGCTTATGAAGGGCAACCTTCCAATATCTCTAAAGCGCAAAGTCATCGACACTTGTATCGTACCCGTACTAACCTACGGTGCTCAGACATGGTCTTTGACTAAGTCACAAAAATCGTACCTCAAGATTTGCCAAAGAGCTATGGAGCGCAATATTCTAGGGATCAAAAGAACGGATAGGGTCCGAAATCCGATCGAAAACGGGCATAGCGGATGTAGGTACGAAGACTGCACGTTTAAAGTGGGATTGGGCAGGCCATCCATCTAATGCATCCAGAACGCTGGGCAAAGCTCGTCACTCAATGGGTGCCAGAAGACAGTCGGATATAGTGTTGCCAGGTGTGTTATGCCATATTTCGGGACAGCAGGTTCCAAAAAGCGGGACTTTGTGCTATAATTCGGGACGACAAAAAAAAAACAAGCTTTGGATAATCAAAGTTTAATATTTATGTAATAAGTACCTATCTGGAAAACTATAAAGGGTGTAACAAATTTTTGGGCATTTCAGGGTAGCTACCTTTTTTCTTGTAGCTAGAAAGTTTTGTTCCCAAGAAATTATTGGTTTACTAGCTGTGCCCCGCGGTATTACCCGCGGTGGGAGCTGATTTTTTTTTTGAGAAATGCAACATGCGACACTTTGTTTTGATAACGGTGCTCTAAGAAAAAGATGGATGTTTGTCGGTTCCTAACATTAAATTCTTTTTCTCGCAAAATACTCATGCAAGTAATATGCGAGCGAAGCGAGCGGAATTTTTTTAGACAAATACAACATGTTACATTTGATTTTGCTAACGGTTCTCTAAGAAAAAGATGGATGGTTGTCGGTTCATAACAGTAAATTAATTTGCTCGTAAAATACTCACGAAAGTAATACGCGAGCGAAGCGAGCGGAATTTTTTTAGACAAATTTAACACATGACACTTGATTTTGCTAACGGTGCTCTAATAAAAAGATGGATGGTTGTCGGTTCCTAACAGTAAATTAATTTGCTCGTAAAATACTCATGAAAGTAATACGCGAGCGAAGCGAGCGGAATTTTTTTAGACAAATACAACATGTTACATTTGATTTTGGTTACGGTTCTCTAAGAAAAAGATGGATGGTTGTCGGTTCATAACAGTAAATTAATTTGCTCGTAAAATACTCACGAAAGTAATACGCGAGCGAAGCGAGCGGAATTTTTTTAGACAAATTTAACACGTGACACTTGATTTTGCTAACGGTGCTCTAAGAAAAAGATGGATGGTTGTCGGTTCCTAACAGTAAATTAATTTGCTCGTAAAATACTCATGAAAGTAATACGCGAGCGAAGCGAGCGGAATTTTTTTAGACAAATACAACATGTTACATTTGATTTTGCTAACGGTTCTCTAAGAAAAAGATGGATGGTTGTCGGTTCATAACAGTAAATTAATTTGCTCGTAAAATACTCACGAAAGCAATACGCGAGCGAAGCGAGCGGAATTTTTTTAGACAAATTTAACACGTGACACTTGATTTTGCTAACGGTGCTCTAATAAAAAGATGGATGGTTGTCGGTTCCTAACAGTAAATTAATTTGCTCGTAAAATACTCACGAAAGAAATACGCGAGCGAAGCGAGCGGAATTTTTTAGACAAAAACACGTGACACTTGATTTTGCTAACGGTGCTCTAAGAAAAAGATGGATGGTTGTCGGTTCCTAACAGTAAATTAATTTGCTCGTAAAATACTCATGAAAGTAATACGCGAGCGAAGCGAGCGGAATTTTTTTAGACAAATACAACATGTTACATTTGATTTTGCTAACGGTTCTCTAAGAAAAAGATGGATGGTTGTCGGTTCATAACAGTAAATTAATTTGCTCGTAAAATACTCACGAAAGTAATACGCGAGCGAAGCGAGCGGAATTTTTTTAGACAAATTTAACACGTGACACTTGATTTTGCTAACGGTGCTCTAATAAAAAGATGGATGGTTGTCGGTTCCTAACAGTAAATTAATTTGCTCGTAAAATACTCACGAAAGTAATACGCGAGCGAAGCGAGCGGAATTTTTTTAGACAAAAACACGTGACACTTGATTTTGCTAACGGTGCTCTAAGAAAAAGATGGATGGTTGTCGGTTCATAACAGTAAACTAGTAGTTCGCCCCGAACTGAGATCTCGCGCACCGTAGATGGCTTACATTTGGACTTTCTTCTGACTACCCCTATAATTTCAAGTGCTACTACCGCCGAGTATGCCTATTGCGCTAGCTCTTCATGGTAAAAAATACTAGCATGCATGCAATACATAATGTCGTGTCTAATTTTTCATTTATTTCATATTTATGAATTCTTGTCGTATTTCTAAAAGTATACGTCCTAGAATCAAAATAATAACTATTTGGGAATGTACAAATTAAGACCTTTCATTTGACACCCCACTCAATATATTTGTTTATTTAACTTTTTTTACCCCAATTATTTTCATTCTTTATCAAAAATTTTTTTATCATGAAAATAAATCAAGTAGCATCTAAAATCATTGCAAACCAAACCGCAACGATGCCACTCTCTTTTTAAGACCGACCAGTCAATGAGCTATGAAGACATCGAAACTCTATGAAACGGGAGCTCTTGCAGCTCTGGTTTCGTAGTTTTTGTTCTTTGGTCGTATTTCAAAAACTATACATCCTAGATTAAAAATAAAAACCATTTTGGAATGTACAAAATAAGCCCTTTCGTATGACACCCCACTCAATATATTTGGGTAACTTTAAAAAAAATTTACCCCCTTGGGAACCCCATATCTTTACAACCCCTTCATCGATTACGCTCATACGCTCCACAGCAAATTTCCATAGCACAACCTATTGACCTATCAAGTTTCATACAGATTGGATAAGCGGTTCGATAGTTATGCGAGAACATAAAAATGAAACATACAAACATACAAACATACAAACATACAAACATACAAACATACAAACATACAAACATACAAAGCAAAATCGCCTAACTTGCCACTAAGATCTTCGCTCGCTTCGCTCGCTCGATCGATTAATTTGCTCGTAAAATACTCATGAAAGTAATATGCGAGCGAAGCGAGCATCGAGGTTAGCGAGCGAAGCGAGCTTCTCCTGCTCATGAAAGTAATATGCGAGCGAAGCGTGCGGATTTTTTTTTAAACAAATTTAACACGTGACACTTGATTTTGCTAACAGTGCTCTAAGAAAAAGATGGATGGTTATCGGTTCCTAACTTTGAATTATTTTGCCCGCAAAATACTCATAAACCTAATATGCGAGCGAAGCGAGTCACTTTTTCACACCATTTTAGCCCTTTTCGAGGGTTATTTTGAAAAACCCTGAAATAAGGTGTTCATTTATTTTGTATTTAAAGTATTCTAATCAAGTTTAGAGCCAACCGCACCACTTGTCAAAAAGTTCCCATACAATCTTTGACACCCCATTTTACCTCTTTTTGAGAGTTATTTTGAAAAACCATGAAACACGTATTTATTTATTTTGTATTTAAAGTAGGTATTCGAACCAAATTTCAAGCTAATCACATAACTCATTAAAAAGTTTCCGCACAAAGTTTGAAACCCCGTTTTACCTCTTCTTGAGAGTTATTTTGAAAAATCCTGAAACACGTAGGTATTCAATCATTTTTGATTTTACATAATTATCTAAACAAAGTTTCAAGTAATAAAATAGGACAACGCGTTAAAAAGATTCATACAAAAGTATTTACCCTTTTTCACCCCTTTAGGGGTGGATTTTCCATAATTTTATTAGTCTATGTCCCATTACAGAACCTAATCTATCTACATTCTAAATTTCATCAAAATCGGTTCAGCAGTTACAGAGTTGGTAACAAACATTCACATACACACACACACGGACTTTTGCCTATAAAATATTAGTAGGATTGCGTAGTCATAAAATTCATTACATGTCATTTTGAAGTTGGTCTTTATTTGTATTTCTGCTTTTACATGCTCGAGAGATAACCTATTTCTTCTATCGGACCAAATAATATTCGCTTGAGAAAATATCCTCTCAGTGGCAGCATTTGATAATGGTATGGATGCCATGAAAGCAAATAGTTTTTGTAAAAGCCTATGCCGGAAAGTGGTGCCTTTTTTATATCGCGCGGCCATCAACCAAACATCAAAATATAAACTCTTAGGAGTATAAAAAACAATATTTGTGTGCACAGTGTACATCTACACTCAGACAGAACCGAGTTATACAGGGTGAGTTTTTCAAGAGTGCCTCTAGGGCCAAATCAGAAACTACTAGTGATAGCGAAAAACACTCAAAGGAGTCTCATAACCGATTTTAATAAAAAGTAAAACTGCATCATTAGATTTTGAAAATAATTATTTTCCAAATCATTGGCCAAAGAGCGAGATAGAGCCATACGTCACGAACAACTTGTTTGTCTCGTATTATAACTGCGTACTGCTTGTACTGTGTTCAAACGTGTAAACTAGTGCGGTGATTTTTTGATTCCCAAAAAGCGGGACATTTGGCGTCCCGCACAAGGGTCGCGCGGGACGCGTCCCTAGACCCCTGAAAAGCGGGACGTCCCGCGAAATTCGGGACACCTGGTAACACTAGTCGGATACGACGTGGCAGACCCAGGAAAAGATAGCGAGACGATCTGGCAAATAGTGGCCTTGCAGGGGTACATATGAAAAGTCCGAAAACCGAAATGCCGATCCTTGAAATGCCGATGCTTAAAATAGCGAAATTCGATATGTAGAACGGTTGAAATGCAGAAAGCTTGAAAGATAGAAGTTTGTAAGGTCGAAAGCTAAAAGTCAGAATGCTCGAAATGCCGAAAGTTTCAATTGCCGAACGTTTACAAAGTAGAATGCTTAATAAGTATAAGTTCCAAATGCCGAATGACTAAAACATCGAAAATGATCGAAATAAGTACTTACATAAATTATTGAATTTTTTAGTACTTTATTTCGTGGTAGTTTTTACGGGTGCAAAAGTAGTTTAGGTGTAAAGTAGCAAGATGGAAACGTGATAGTGATACTTACAAAATTATTGTATTCTTAACCGAACTTAAAAAAATAAGGAGGAGGTTCTCAATTCGTCGGATTTTTTTTTTTTGTGTTTTTTGTGTACGTTCACCGGTTACTCGAAGACGCCTCGACCGATTTCAAAGATTCTTTTTTTGTTTGAAAGGGTACACTTTTCCAATGTTCCTTTTGATCATCAGGTCAGGATCTGATGATGGGATCTTGGAGAAATCGAGGTAACTCTTCATATTTTAAAGGCATACGCGATTCGGGAATTTTTTAAGAACTTGATAGGATATCAGTGACAATGCAATATGATGGTAACATTAAGCTGACCTGATGATGGAGTCAGAAGCTGTTCAACAGAACTCCTCAGTAAATAAGCCGATTTAGTTAAAACTCGGCATATCTGTCAAGTTCCGACTACAATGTAATAATATGGTCATAACAAGCTGATCTGAGGATGACATCAGGAGCTGTTCAACAGAACTCTTCAGTAAATAGTCCGATCGAGTTGAAACTTGGAACTCAGCGTATCGGTGAAGTTCCGACTACAATGTAATAATATGGTGACAGCTGCTGATCTGATGGAGTCAGGACCTATTGTGTCAGAACTTCTCAGTGAATAACAGTGGAAGATCCATGTTTGGGTTTCCCTCCCTCTCCCTCCCTCTTTCTCCCTCTCCCTTCCTCTCTCTCCCTCCCCCTATCCCCCCCTTTCCCTCCCCCTCCCCCCCTCCCCCTCTCCCTCTCCCTCCCCCTCTCCCTCCCCCTCTCCCTCCCCCTCCCCCTCTCCCTCCCCCTCTCCCTCCCCCTCTCCCTCTCCCTCCCCCTCCCCTCATTCTAAATACAGGTGAAAGAATTTTTTAAATCAGATGCTTAGTTTTTGAGATAACCTCCTACATACGAGTACAATACAAACACACTTTACCTCTTAATAATAATAAGTAAAGACAAAAAAAAAATCTTACATCTACATAATTATTTCGAGCATTACTGGTTTCAAGCTTTTATATTTCAAGCATTCTAAATTTTGAGCGTCGGCATTTTAAGCTTCTATGTTTTAAGCTTCGGTATTTTGGCTTTCGGCATTTCGAGCATTCTGATTTTTAAGCATTCTACATTTAAAGCTTCTACATTTTAAGCATTCTTCTTTACGAGCATTCGCTATTTCAAGCATCGGCATTTCAAGGATCGGCATTTCGGTTTTCGGACTTTTCATATGTACCCCCCTTGGAGCATGATGAGTGGAAGTTGATAGAAGTTTATATACTTTTTAGGGTCCGTACCTCAGGTAAAAAAGAAACCTTATAATATCACTTTCTTGTCCATCTGTCTGCCCGTGTGTCACCACCAATTTTCTCAGGAAAGGGTGAACCTAGCAAGTTGAAATTTATACCAGATACTGAAGTCTATAGTCCCTATTAGGTGTATAAAAATCAAGGTCCTGAGTCAACACGATAAAAAGATATGGGCAAATTATCGAACCTGCTCACTGCTTAAAGAAACGCATGGAAGAAAGCTTGTCTAGGTCTCAAGAGGTGTAGACAATTTCGGAAGAAATGTTTCTATTCTCGAATGTCAAAATCAAATAACATTGGACGCCATGCTCGCATTTGTAGACTCATCTCTAGGGTAGAATAGAAAAGTTTTCATTCCGCTCATTCTTTCAATCGCCATGCTCGGGACTGAAGAAAAGTTCTACTCTACACCTAAATGTCACTTTTGTTTAGTCTACCCTAGACAAAATCGTTGTCTTCGCTGTCCATGCTAGCCCCACTGACGCCAGAATGTCTGACTATTTTATTTTCATGTTTTTTCGCTGTTCATCGAGGTACTAAATAATCTAATTTAGGTACCAAATAGTACCAAAAATGTACTAAATATTTATAGTAAAATATAGGAGAATGTAAACAGCAAAATTTATTTCATCCATAACTTTTTTCTGGGACGTTATTTAATTAAAAAAATTAAGGTACGTTAAGGTACTAAAAAGGTACTAAATATATAGAAAGAATTAATTAAGTTATATTGCCTCTAACTATGTGAAAAAAATATGGTCCAGACAACCTGACGTCAGAATGTCTGACCACTTTATTTTCAAGTTTTTTCGCATATCATCGAGGTACTAAAAAATCTGATTTAGGTACCAAATAGTACCAAAAAGGTACTAAATATTGGTAGTTTCAAAACATAATATATCGCATTTGGTCCAGGGGACCTGACGGTTACCATTATACGGACTAAAAGTGAAGGAAAAAATGTCATTTTTCCTTCAATTTTGATTAGTTTTGATGCGTTTTATGTCAAAATTGAAGGAAAAATGACATTTTTTCCTTCACTTTAGTCCGTATAATGAGCAATACGACTATATAGGTATAACACACCAGCATCAAAACTTAATTATTAATTTTGCCGCTAAAAAATCTAGAATGAATGTACTAATTATATGAAAATTAGACTTCTTTCGTGACTTTTTCAAGTTGACTTTTTGTCTTTTCCACCTTTCCATTACCTACTTACCATAATACTGTTTTGGTGTGCCGGTTGAAGTCGAAAAGTCGCTAGATAAGGAGCTTTTAATTTTTCTCAATTCAATTCATTAATTTGCTAGAAAGTAGGTATTACACAATACCACAGATTACTAAAGTAATCTGTGACAATACCTACTTAATGGTATTAATGTAGAGCAGAGAGCCAGCCAGGAGGTGAGGAGGCCTAGCTTTGGCTATGTCGGTCCTACGCAGTGTAATGGAAGATAGGTTAGGTTGGTGAATGCAGGCGGCGAGAGAAAAGAAACCAACAGAGTCACATAGTAGGTAGGTACAATAATTATTATTGTCAGTGAAAACAATTAGGCACTACACATTATGATTAACACTTAAATAAGGGATAAAGAAAACTAGCTTAGATACATCTACGTTGCAAAAGGCACAGAACAGTTTTGATGTAGCCTCCAGACTCTCTGCGAGAAGGCTCGGCGAGAAGTCTCGCCGAGACTTCTCGAAGAACAAACGAACTATCCACTTAATTTGTACATTCCGAAATAGTCTTTATTTTTGTTCTAGGAAGTATAGTTTTTGAAATACACATACTGAACGCTTTGCGCTCACGGCCCTGTATCGCAAAAACGGTTGAGCGCATGGAATTTTTTTTTATGAATTGGTCGAAAATTTTAAGCTCTACAACTTCATAATAGATGTTAACATAATTGGACCAATAGAAACCGAGATATTCGTGAAAAACTATTTTTTTACCTTTGACCTTGAATAACTTAAGACGCAGACACGAGATTTTATGAGACTTTTGAGACAACTTTTAGGACGTCTAGATAGATAGATAGATAGATACACATTTATTTGGTAAAAACACACACACAGGAAAATAGCTAGGTACATAATATTTAAAAACAAACAGAAGACTCAGGTACATAAGTAGACAAACAAAAGACACAGGTACTTAGGTAGACAAACAGGTAAATAAATAGGTAAGTATAAGTGAGAGCTAGATGCTGAAAACACAAACAAACTGACAGGAAAGAAACAAATATCTAAGTACCTACAGCTATAAAATATGTCTACCTAGCCGACGGAATAAATATCTAGCCCCTCCCCTGTGCGTGATAATGACCAAATAGGTCAGTCTCAGCATTAATGCTACTCCCATGAAATGGAAGCAGCGCTGGTTTTCAGACTAAACCTGGACCGGTGTGACGCAACGAGCGGAAAACATACACGACAAACTAAAATAAATAATAATAACTAGTAGTTCGCCCCGAACTGAGATCTCGCGCACCGTAGATGGCTTACATTTGGACTTTCTTCTGACTACCCCTATAATTTCAAGTGCTACTACTGCCGAGTATGCCTATTGCGCTAGCTCTTCATGGTAAAAAATACTATAGTCGTATTGCTCATTATACGGACTAAAATTGAAGGAAAAAATGTCATTTTTCCTTCAATTTTGATTAGTTTTGATACGATTTATGTCAAAATTGAAGGTAAAATGACATTATTTCCTTCACTTTTAGTCCGTATAATGAGCAATACGACTATAGCATGCATGCAATACAATAATGTCGTGTCTAATTTTTCATTTAGGTACTTATTTCATATTTATGAATTCTCGTCGTATTTCTAAAGTATACGTCCTAGAATGAAAATAATAACTATTTTGGAATGTACAAATTAAGACCTTTCATTTGACACCCCACTCAATATATTTGTTTATTTAACTTTTTTTACCCCAATTATTTTCATTCTTTATCAAAAATTTTTTTATCATGAAAATAAATCAAGTAGCATCTAAAATCATTGCAAACCAAACCGCAACGATGCCACTCTCTTTTTAAGACCGACCAGTCAATGAGCTACGAAGACATCGAAACTCTATGAAACGGGAGCTCTTGCAGCTCTGGTTTCGTAGTTTTTGTTCTTTGGTCGTATTTCAAAAACTATACATCCTAGATTAAAAATAAAAACCATTTTGGAATGTACAAAATAAGCCCTTTCGTATGACACCCCACTCAATATATTTGGGTAACTTTGAAAAAAATTTACCCCCTTGGGAACCCCATATCTTTACAACCCCTTCATTGATTACGCTCATACGCTCCACAGCAAATTTCCATAGCACTACCTATTGACCTATCAAGTTTCATACAGATTGGATTAGCGGTTCGATAGTTATGCGAGAACATAAAAATGAAACATACAAACATACAAACATACAAAGCAAAATCGCCTAACTTGCCACTAAGATCTTCGCTCGCTTCGCTCGCTCGATCGATAAAAATAATAAAATCATAAAAATGATGTGTAGGGAAGGTATAAAATATTTAATCGATCGAGCGAGCGAAGCGAGCGAAGATCTTAGTGGTAAGTTGGGCGATTTTGCTTTGTATGTTTGTATGTTTGTATGTTTGTATGTTTCACGAATTGTTGTTCGAGCATAACTGTCGAACCGTTCATCCAATCTGCATGAAACTTGGTAGGTCAATAGGTTGTGGTAAGGAAATTTACGGTGGAGCATATGAGCTTAATCGATGAAGGGGTTGTGAAGATATTGGGTTCCCAAGGGGGTAAAAAATTATGAAAGTTACACAAATATACACCGTTTATTTTTGGTCAGTTTAAAGCCGGCGCCTACGTAATCTATATCGATAACCTTACTCAAAAATAATAATAAAAATGAGATCTATTTTTTTGCAATTAATAATATCACGAAACATAGGCAGGATAAATCACGGAGATTCGTGCTCTGTGCTCAGCTGTTGCTACGGCGTAGAGTCTATGCTACGTCGTAGTCATACATACATACCTAGGTCATTAGCTCTGCGCGCCTACGACACCTTACCAAGTGTTTTCCTCACTTTTGTTAATCTTTTCAACTATTTAGTTTCGTATGAAATACTTATCAAATTCAAAAACTAAACCAACGACACGAATACGATTAAGCAATACAAGCAGTGGGTGCTGGCTTTAAACTGACCCAGAATTAACGGTGTATTGAGTGGGGTGTCATACGAAAGGGCTTATTTTGTACATTCCAAAATGGTTTTTATTTTTAATCTAGGATGTATAGTTTTTGAAATACGACCAAAGACCAAAAACTAAGAAACCAGAGCTGCAAGAGCTCCCGTTTCATAGAGTTTCGATGTCTTCGTAGCTCATTGACTGGTCGGTCTTAAAAAGAGAGTGGCATCGTTGCGGTTTGGTTTGCAATGATTTTAGATGCTACTTGATTTATTTTCATGATAAAAAAAATTTTGATAAAAAATGAAAATAATTGGGGTAAAAAAAGTTAAGAAAACAAATATATTGAGTGCGGTGTCAAATGAAAGGTCTTTATTTGTACATTCTAAAATAGTTATTATTTTTATTCTAGGACGTATACTTTTAAAAATACGACGAGAATTCATAAATATAAAATAAATGAAAAATTAGACAAGACATTATGTATTGCATGCATGCTAGTATTTTTTACCATGAAGAGCTAGCGCAATAGGCATACCCGGCAGTAGTAGCACTTGAAATTATAGGGGTAGTCAGAAGAAAGTCCAAATGTTGGCCATCTACGGTGCGCGAGATCTCAGTTCGGGGCGAACTACTAGTTATTTAATTAGACTATTTTATTGTATTGAGAGGATTGATGGTTTCATAAAGTTTGCAATTGCAAATCAAGTGAGACATTTTGATGAATTAAATTTATACGAAAATACGCACAGACACGGGGTAAGCCAACAAATATAACTACAACTTTATAGAATTACCTACGTATAGGTACCTAGTCCCTACATAACCTACATTTTGCACATAACCTACATTTTGCGTTTCTAAATGAAGGTATATACGAAAATTCAGCTTATTATCTCTCATTCCGAGATTAAGCCCTTTTTTATGCTAAGGTGACTGGGCTATATAGTGACTTACAGTTCCTGAAGTTGCGTGTGCTTGTAATACCGAAAATTGAAAATCTACAGGTTGATGAGTTTTCATTATGTTTTGTCAAAACACATTTCTTAGGAGATGGGCTTTTCTTTTGTGTGAGTCTTTTTATGTGTGGTCAAACTAGAGTTCACTGTGAACTTCTTATCACACACATTACAGGCAAATTACTTTTCTCCAGTGTGAATTCTCATGTGATTAGTCAAATTAATTTTTAAAGAATACTTCTTATCACACATAATACAGACAAATGACTTTTTTCCAGTGTGAGTTCTCATGTGCGCAATTAAATGAGACTTTTGAGGGAATCTCTTTTCACATACATTACAGGCAAATGGCTTTTCTTCAGTGTGAGTTCTCATGTGATTAGTCAAATGACTTTTTAGAGAATACTTCTTATCACACATAATACAGGCAAATGACTTTTCTCCAATGTGAGTTCTCATGTGCGCAATTAAATGAGACTTTTGAGGGAATCTCTTTTCACATACATTACAGGCAAATGACTTTCCTCCAGTGTGAGTTCTCATGTGATTATTCAAATGAAATTTTCGAGAATACTTCTTATCACACATAATACAGGCAAATGGCTTTTCTCCAGTGTGAGTTCTCATGTGCGCAATTAAATGAGACTTTTGAAGGAATCTCTTTTTACATACATTACAGGCAAATGGCTTTTCTCCAGTGTGAGTTCTTATGTGTTTATTTAAATAACACTTGTAAGAGAATCTCTTTGCACATACATCGCAGGCATATGGCTTTCCTCTTGTATGAGTTTTCATGTGTTCAGTCAATCTATTTTTTCGAGAAAACTTCTTATCACATATAATACAGGCAAATGGCTTTTTTCCAATATGAGTTCTCATGTGATAAGTCAATCTATTTTTTCGAGAAAACTTCTTATCACATATAATACAGGCAAATGGCTTTTCTCCAGAGTGTGTTCTCATGTGTTCAGTCAATTTTTCTTTTCGAGAATACTTCTTATCACACATAATACAGGCAAATGGCTTTCCTCCAGTGTGAGTTCTCATGTGATTATTCAAATGAAATTTTCGAGAATACTTCTTATCACACATAATACAGGCAAATGGCTTTTCTCCAGTGTGTGTTCTCATGTGCGGAATTAAATGAGACTTTAGAGAAAATCGCTTTTCACATAAATCGCAGACAAATGGCTTTTCTCCAGTGTGAGTTCTCATATGCATGGTGAACTGAGACTTGTAATAAAACTTGCCGTCGCATACATCACAAATATAACGCGACCTGTGTCCTGAGTGGGTAATCATGTGACATTTTAACGTTTCTTTATGTGTAAATTTTTTATAACATAAATCACACTTAAAAGTGACTCGATTATGAGTTTTAATATGGGCTGATAGTTTGTTTTTCTCAGTAAATACTTTACCACATTGGTTGCAGGCAAAATGTTGGCCACGAATAAACGTATGTGAGTCCAACCTATTGCTGTTCTCCCTATTGTCTTCGCAGTTTGTTGTTTCTGTGCTCTCGGTCAACGGGGACTCCGTCGCAGAGCAGTTGTACTCCGTGTGTCGGTCGAATGCGGAGTCTACTGCTGTAACTACTGGCTCCTCCTTAACAAATTCTTCTTTTATAATAACATATTCTTCCTCACTTGTAACCAGTTCCTCCTTACTAGTAACAAGTTCTTCCTCGCTAGTAACAAATTCATGTTTGACATGGTCATCGGCGCTACGTTCGCTATCATTAACAGCCGTGGCCTCCATACAGGATGCGGACAGGTTGCACTTTGTTGTGGGGCTCCGCACGGGAACATTCTCATGTGGTGCCTGAAAGTTAACATTCATGACTTGTTATAATTGCTGGACGCATTGCCTTAAGGGGTATTACCTATAGGCTACTCAAGGTACTAATTCTACACAGACGAAGTCGCGGGCATCAGCTACAACTAATTATATCCACGCGATAGACGAATGACCGTTAGTCGGGTGCAAAACGGATATTATTATATCTATACTTCTATACTATCTATACTAATTATCTATATCTATACCTACTATCTATACTATCTATATCTATATCTGTATTCTATATATATATATATAATTATATAAAGCGGAAGAGTTTTTTTGTTTGAACGCGCTAATCTCATGAACTACCGGTCCGATTTGAAAAAATAAATTTCTGCATTTGATAGTTAAACTCTTGAGGAAGGTTATAGGCTACTTTTCATCACCATCATCATCATCACCATGTACCATCACTACGGGGGCAACGCCGCGAGCGCGCTGCTGGTTTCATATAAAGGGTGGAATTTTGTAATGCCACCAGAAGGGAAAGTACTCTTAATACCTACTGTAGATAGAAAATTTTACTCAATTAACACATTCCTATACTTTTGAAAAGAAAGAAAACTCCATGAAAAGATTTTCTAAAATTCGCTTGCTACACCCGGGAATCGAACCGACTAAAATCTGTAAAAATAACACCCTGTAGGTACATTTATTGCACCGATCGTTAGAATCAATTAAGTATAAGGATTAAATCTTTCTTACTTGAAAATCTTAAAAATTCAATGGGTCAAGTTAAACCACAGCTTAACGTAGTAGGGCCCCATCTGTTTGCTTAATTTAAGGCAGGGGGGCCCTCAAATACCAAATGCCTAGGGGCCCTGGATCCTTTACTTCGAGCCTGATTTTAGTAGTTAATAATTATCATTGACGTTATTTATCCATTAAAATGACGAATTACTATTTAGATAAAACGATGGAAAATGAAGCCCATTTCGAGCAATTAATTAATTTTCACCATTTTTTGTAGGTACTTAAATACGTAAAATAATTTAATATTTCCCAGTTTTCCTTTCATTTAATTTATCAAGTTTGTTAGAGAGATTTCATCCTTATTATCTTCGAGCTTATAGAACTTATTATAGACCCTAACGATCGATGCAATAATTTTTACAGGGTGTAATTTTTACAGATTTAGTCAGTTCGATTCCGATTTTTTGTGTAGTGTTTACGACCTTTGTAGCGGAGAGGGTCGATATGAGACTCGTAAACCCCCATACCGGAAAATTTATTGAAATCGTTAGAGGCGTTTTCGAGAACGAGAATACAAAAAAAAAGTGGCCATGCCGATTTTGTATGGGCGGTTGGTGCCTTTTTTTTTCGCGCGGCCATCAACAAAAAAAATGACCAGCATTATTATTATTTAAAAAATAATCATTTTCCTGGCCAGGAATCGAACCTGTTGGTTCAAAAAAATAACTTTTTGTATTATTATACCATCCGATAGTGTCATGTAGATGATAAGAATTAATTTCTGAGAAGAATCTACATACGGCAAACTGTTTTGTGTTCTTTGCTGTCATTAGTAATGATGAAGGTACTTCATCACCAGATCTCCTACTAAATCTAAACTAACTCTATAGTGACTTACAGTTCCTGAAGTTGCGTGTGCTTGTAATGCCGAAGATTGAAAATCTACAGGATGATGATTGTTTGTATGTTTTATCAAAGCACATTTTTTGGGGAAATGCTTTTCTTTTGTGTGAGTCTTTTTATGTCTGGCCAAACTACAGTTCCTTATGAACTTCATAGGACACACATTACAGGCAAATGGCTTTTCTCCAGTGTGATTTCTCATGTGGTAAGTCAAATTACTTTTTTGAGAATACTTCTTATCACACATAATACAGGCAAATGGCTTTTCTCCAGTGTGACTTCTCATGTGCGCAATTAAATGACACTTTTGAGGGAATCTATTTTCACATACATCGCAGTCATATGACTTTTGTCCAGTGTGACTTCTGATGTGCGCAATTAATTGAGACTTATGAGGTAATCTCTTTTCACATACATCGCAGGCAAATGGCTTTTCTCGAGTGTGAGTTCTCATGTGATAAGTCAAATTCCTTTTTCGAGAATACTTCTTATCACACACATTACAGGCAAATGGCTTTTCTCCAGTGTGAGTTCTCACGTGGATTTTCAAATTGCATTTTTTAGAAAACTTCTTATCACACTTAAAACAGGCAAATGGCTTTTCTCCGGTGTGTGTTCTAATGTGCAGAATTAAATGAGACCTTTGAGATAATCTCTTTTCACATACATCGCAGGCATATGGCTTTTCACTTGTATGAGTTTTCATGTGTAGACTTAAATGACCTTTAAGAGAACACTTCTTATCACATACATTACAGGCAAATGGCTTTTCTCCAGTGTGAGTTCTCATGTGCACAATTAAATGAGACTTTTGAGGGAATCTCTTTTCACATACATTACAGGCTAACAGCTTTTCGCCAGTGTGAGTTCTCATGTGGATACTCAAACTGTATTTTGTAGAAAACTTCTTATCACACATAACACAGGCAAAGGGCTTTTCTCCAGTGTGAGTTCTTATGTGCGCAATTAATTGAAACTTGATAGAGAATCTTTTTTCACATACATTACAGGCAAATGGCTTTTCTCCAGTGTGAGTTCTCATGTGCGCAATTAAATACGACTTTTGAGAAAATCTCTTTTCACAAACATTACAGGCTAACAGCTTTTCGCCAGTGTGAGTTCTCATGTGTTCAGTCAATTTACCTTTTCGAGGAAACTTCTTATCACACTTAACACAGGCAAAGGGCTTTTCTCCAGTGTGCGTTCTCATGTGTACAATTAAAGTAGACTTATCAGAGTAACTTTTTTTACATACATCGCAGGTAAATAGCATTTTTTCAGTGTGAGTTCTCATGTGAGATTTCAAACTATCATTTCGAGGAAACTTCTTATCACACATAATACAGGCAAATGGCTTTTCTCCAGTGTGAATTCTCATGTGCATGGTGAGCCTAGACTTAAAAGAAAATTTCTTGTCGCATACATCACAGATATAACACGACCTGTGTCCTGAGTGGGTAATCATGTGACACTGTAACTTAACTTTAGTTGTAAATTGTTTTTTACATAAATCACACATAAAAGTGAATCGATTATGAGTTCTCATGTGAGATTTCAAACTATCATTTCGAGGAAACTTCTTATCACACATAATACAGGCAAATGGCTTTTCTCCAGTGTGAATTCTCATGTGCATGGTGAGCCTAGACTTATAAGAAAATTTCTTGTCGCATACATCACAGATATAACACGACCTGTGTCCTGAGTGGGTAATCATGTGACATTCTAACTTAACTTTAGTTGTAAATTGTTTTTTACATAAATCACACATAAAAGTGAATCGATTATGAGTTTTAATATGGGCTGATAGTTTGTTTTTCTGAGTAAATACTTTACCACATTGGTGGCAGGAAAAATGTTTGCCACGAATTAATGTATGTGAGGCCAAACTATTGTCGTTCGCCCTATTGTCTTCGCAGTTTGTTGTTTCTGTGCTCTCGGTCAACGGGGACTCCGTCGCAGAGCAGTTGTACTCCGTGTGTCGGTCGAATGCGGAGTCTACTGCTGTAACTACTGGCTCCTCCTTAACAAATTCATCTTTTATGTTTACATATTCTCCTTCATATTGTGTAATATCTTCTTCTTCGCATTTAACACATTCATTCTTAGTAATCACAAATTCTTCCTCACTGGTGTCCAATTCTTCTTTGACATGAATATCGGTGTTATCTATATCATTAAGAGCCATGGTCTCAAAGAAGGATAAGGACAGTTTGCACTATTGTGGGGCTCAGCACGGGAACATTCTCATGTGGTGCCTGCATTAAGCAACCACATTATTGACTTGCAGTGTCTGATAGCCGCCGCAGTGCCTGACGGACGCGGGGTCTTGCTTTCTGGATCTTTAAGTGAAATGTAGGAAAGGAAAATAAGCTTGAAACTCGATTAGAGCTCTTTAGATATGAATTTAGAAGTAAAGTACACTGAGAGGAATTCTCTCTCTCTGAAGTGACTGCTGAGCTGAGGGGCAGCATGAAATCTTTACAACCTTATCTATAGAAATAGAGAAATAGTATTAAATTTGGCACAACACAAACACTCTTTGGAAGTTTCGCAGTATACGGACCATGTCTATTTCTGAGGGGGCGGGGAGGGGGGGCGAGGGGGGGAGGGGTAGACCCCCCCCTGTGAAGGGGGAATGTATTGGTGTAAAAAAAAAAAAAAAAAATTACAATTTTTATTAATTTTTTTTTATTAATTTTGGTTTTTTGAAGGGTGGGGTAGGTGAAAGGGGGTCCACCCCCCCGTACCACTCCTAACTTGAATAATTATGAAATAGAATTGTACTTAATTGTAAAAATAAAGTGCTCTGTATCGAATCTGTCACTTATTTTGAACCTAACCTACTCAAGCCTTTCTGGGATGGGCTCCCGCCAGAACTCTCGCGAAGTCGCCTCTGAGTGTCACTTCGCCCCCTCAACCTTCGCTGCGCTACGGAGGTCGCCGGCTCGCTTCGCTCGCCACCTCCCCCCTTCGCTTAGCTCGGTTGAGAGGGCTTGCTCCACTCAGAACCTCCCACGCGAGCTTCTGGCTCCGCGTTTTTTATATACACTCTAGGGGTGTCACGCACAAGACCACGTGGGGTCGGGGTGCTCTGTGTCGGATCTGTCACTCATTTAGAACCTAACCTACTCAAGTCGGGGTGCTCTGTGTCGGATCTGTCACTCATTTAGAACCTATTTATTGACAGTGACAACTCAAAATGGTGTAATTACGTCAAAAACGTCTAATCAAGTGTCAAAAATGCGTTCAATACGTGATCAAAGACAAAATTTTCCAAAATATTTTAAGATTTCAAAAATTAATTTCAGAAAAACTAGAAGGCCTTACAATGTGAAACTTTGCAGGAAGCCCTTTCAGGTCACTACCCTTCTACCATAAAAATTTGGCTGCAAAACATCAAGGTCCGTAAAATGCGCTTCAGCCCATATATTTTCAATACAAATACAATATCTGTCAAATCGCATATTTATTGCCTCAGATAAAAGTTATCTAGGTATTGAAAAGTAAAAGAATGTTCAAAAAACGCACAAACACACCACCAATACCAATAGAGTAGGGATGCGCCGATCCGATCTTTTAGAAGATCGGATCGCTTGCATACGATCAAGCGATTTTTCGGATCGTATGAAAGCCATTCGATTTTTTAGCAGATCGATTGAACTACACCAGAGATCGGATCGGATCGAAAAGATCGAATGAATCAACTAAACGTAGGTAAGATTGTTATTATCGAAGCTATAATCACAACTTGGAATAAGTAACAAGCAAAATAAAACACATCACTTTACCTGCAAGTTGCTAAGCCGTGTGAGTCTTGAGATAGATCCAAGATAACTATTTTTTATTTTAAAAAAAGTTTAAACATAAAAGATTGGCACTTAAAAGCATTAATCTGAAAGGTTGACATGTTTATTTGCAATGCAAGTTTGATTTGCATGTTATAATAACATTTAAAAAATACTTTATTTGGTTTTATTTCATTCGATCTTTTGAAAATCGGATCGATACAATGCGATCCGATCCGCGGATTGGATCGAGACGTTACGATCCATTACAATCCTAAAAATCGGATCAAATGAAAAGATCGCACATCCCTAAAATAGAGTGAACCAACCAGTGTTGCCAACTCCAATAAATCCCAGTCGCTAGATTCAATCTGAAAAGTCGCTAGAAAATTATTCTTGTTAAAATAAGTGTGCCATGAATATTTTCTTGTATTTTGTAGTTTTATTTTAATAGATGATTTTCTATGTAGTTTTTAACTTTATTATAATTTTAATTAACTTATTGTAAGCAAAAAATAATTTAAAATAATTTTATTTTATTTTTGTATGACAATTTTCAAAATTTTATTTTTGTACTTTTCTTACTACATAGATACGGTTTTTATAGTGGCGGTGTTGTAATTATCCTTTAGCTAGCTTAAATATTCAGGAATACGTACCTATACAAAATTTCAATTCAAAATGTCCGTTAGAGAATTTTGAGATGGAACGCACCGTTTGGCCATAAAGTGCGCCGGTCTCTAAGCTATTTCGCGTATTTGGGCGATTGCTAAATTCGTTGTCTGTTGCGTTTTTCCGGTGTCCTCGCTACTCTTGTTGGATTTTTGAAAAATGTAGATGTTTTATACCCAATATTAAATTTTAATGTGAAACTATACAGTATAGGCATCAAGAATATGTTAAAATATTATTCGATTATTAAAGATTTTCATACAAAAAGTAACTTTGTTTTCGGCAAAACATGATTTTTGCCATGTCCTTTCCATAATTGGTCATTTTCAAGTTGGATTATTTACTGTTTTTGCCAACGTAACAGTATATTATGTAGGGCTTATAGCCTTCAAAAATTATTTATTATTAGGTATCTGACGATAAAACTATTCTAAAGTACATAAAAATTTAGAGAGATACAATTTAGTGTGAGGTCAAAATATGGACCTCGGTGGAAACTCCCACTTAGTTACGAGCTTTTTCTTGATTTTCTACCAAAAATACTGCTAAATGTTATGATTTTTTTTACTGAGCATCACTAAACAGACGATGCACGTTAGCCAATTCGATTTTTGTCCTTTCTGTTTCGACCGTCGTGCCGTGTGAAACGAAGTATAGGTATCATTAAAACTCTTCCAAAACATCAATTTCTATTTATTCTTCTAATATCCAAATATATCTCATAAATTATTTTTATTGGAAATTACAGATTTTCTTTTCGCTTTTGTTTTTTCTAGCGAATGCCATAGTATTCTTTTTTTAAAAGAAAGACTGAACATCCAATGTAAAAAGTTTCCATCCAACTTATTTTTTTGTTCCCTTTGTTTTCGATTAATATTTACCAAGTAGGTTTTATTAATTCAGTCTTTCTTTCTTTACAAATTTTACAAACATACATTAATAATCTAACAGCTCGTCCATCCTGATGAATGTTCACGTCCTCGTGAAACTTATTAAAATGTAGGTACTTATTTTCAATAAAGAAACAATTTAATCAAAACCATTTAACGAAGAGGAAAAATTAAGAGAAAAAAAAATGAAAATGTACCTACTTATTACACAAAACTAAAAAAAATCAAATTAAAACACTGTTGAAATACTGAATGACTACAACGATGTTATTTACCTAGTAACTACTTATTTAGTTAAAGTACCTACCTATGTCTAACAATTACATAAACAAATTGTAGGTACCTACGTACGACACACGTGCATTGAATATTAGTTTATTAATATGCAAAATAACTTTTTAAGTAACAATACTACCATCATAGGTATAATAATCATAAATCTTTAATCAAATGAAAATAATAACAGAATCAATAAAACAAAACAAGCACTTTGCTCTCAACTCAGCACACGTTGCGCTCAAAACAATATTCTATCTGTAGTGTGTAGGTAGGTATTACAAATACATACTTTGCATGCTACTTCGCATTATCGCTCTTACCGTAAATCACACGTTTTCTAAACTACCTACTAGCACACTTTGTGCTTCAATTAACAGCGCACTTTGCGCTTAGCACACTTTGTGCTTTGATTAATAACGCACTTTGCGTTTAGCACACTTTGTGCTTTAATTACCTAATACCTAACGCACTTTGCGTTTAGCACACTTTGTGCTTTAATTACCTAATACCTAACGCACTTTGCGTTTAGCACACTTTGTGCTTTGATTAATAACGCACTTTGCGTTTAGCACACTTTGTGCTTTAATTACCTAATACCTAACGCACTTTGCGTTTAGCACACTTTGTGCTTTGATTAATAACGCACTTTGCGTTTAGCACACTTTGTGCTTTGATTATTAACGCACTTTGCGTTTAGCACACTTTGTGCTTTTGTAGTGGTTATAATTTCATCTAATGGCATATATTATATTGTTTACATGTACAATCTCAAATAAACTACTAATCGTTACTTTAAATGGTCACTGCAAATTATTAGTATTTTAAATTAACAGAAACGACTGATCGGTATCATGATCAAGTTTTGAATTTAACTGACGGTAATTCACCTCTGTAAACCACTAGATAATTAATTATCTAACATATCGTTATTATTATTACTCTCATCGTCAGTGCAACTACTCTCTGAGGTAATATCATTATCATTTCCATTAAAACAAGTCCAAGGAAATATTTTATCAACTGCAAAAACTCCGGTATAACTACTTCTGCCTTTTTTTGTTATAGGCGTGTCAACAATTTCATATCTATCGTTGCCTAGTATTTTAGTAATTTTATACGGTCCCGACAGCTTAGGTAACAACTTTCTACTTTTGCCTACGGTATGACTTGTCCTTTCTACTCTTACCAAATCTCCTATATTATACTTTCTCGCTTCTTTTCTTCTCCGGTCAAATCTGCGTTTTTGCATCTCTTGCGATTTATTTATAAATGTATCTACCTCCGATCTAATTTGAGTCAGATTCTCAGTTGATTTTACTCTATTTTCTTTACTCTGATTATAATGTGCTTCGGGTTCATCTACGCGGCTAGTGTGAGTATTATTGTTGATATTTAATTGATTTTCACCAACCACATCGTTTAACGAACATGTATCTTGTAGATCACGCCCATCATTACCTACGACGTTTGACGAACTATCTGTTTTTTGTCTAGATTGAGTAGTTTCATTATGATCAAAGTTTCCGCTATCTACAAGAATGTCAGACTGAATTTCTGATATAATCCGACCTTCATTAGTGTTGGTTAGTTTAAGTCCGAACAGTATTTCTGACGGGGATTTCCCAGTACCCTTGTTAATCGTATTATTTAACCCCCATTGTACCTGTAACAATCTATCATCCCACAATCTTTCGTCATGACCATGATTTTGCGCAGCAATAGAGTCCAATATTGTACGATTGTACCTCTCCACTTGACCATTTGCTCGTGGAGAAGCTACTGCATTTTGTATATGTCTAATCCCAAGTTCTTGTACAAACGATTTGAATTTGGAGCTTGTAAACGAGGTACCCCTATCACTTATGAGACGAACACATAACCCAAATGTACCAAAGTAATCCCTTAACATTGTTATGGTAGAAGTTGTTTTCGTGTTTTTAACCGCTTTTAAGACTATGAATTTTGTATAAGCATCAATGATTACTAAAATGTATGAATTTTTACGTTTGCTAGTTACGAATGGTCCTACATGATCTACATGAATTGTGTGAAAAGGTGTCGCAATTTTCGGTATTGAATGTAGAAATCCCTCCTTTTTACCTGCTGGTACCTTGTTATGTGCGCACTCAAGACATGCGTTTACATATTTCTTTACGAACTTTCGCATGCGAGAAAACCAGTAATGTTCTTTAATTCTATCATAAGTCTTTTCAAATCCAAAGTGTCCTATCTGATTGTGATTTTTCTGTAAGATCTGCCACCTGCACCCTTTTGGTACTACCCACCTTAAACCTTCATCAGTATTTCTATAAACCCGACCTCTTTTAACGACGAAATTTTTCCGAATATCGATAATGTCATCATATTCCGAATTGGATAGAATATCTTTAATGCGCTTTAATTCAGAATCATTGTCTTGAACTGTTACTAACCAGTCATTGTCAATACTCATGATGTCGTGAGATTCAACAGCTTCAATGATACCTACTTCGTCATTAACGGGATTTCTGCTTAAAGCATCTACATGGACCATCTTATCACCTGATCTATACATTATATTACAATCGAATTCTTGAATTAAGCTCCACCATCGAGCTACGCGAGGTATCATGTCCCGTTTAATGAAAGTTGCTCTTAAAGAATTGCAATCAGTCATGATAGTGAAACTCAATCCAAGAACATAAACTCGAAATTTCGTTAATGTAGCTATAACGGCAAGAGTCTCCAGTTCATACGACGAAAAGTGAGACTCCTCCGGAGAAGTTTGCCTACTATAGTAAGCAATCGGCCTGAACGTATTATCAGCCTGCTTTTGCATTAGAACTCCTCCTACACCATGTTTACTAGCATCGGTATGAATCTGAGTTTCCGCCGTTGGGTCGTATAGTGCTAGCACGGGCTTCGATGACAAAATATCTTTGATTTGTTCAAAACTACGTTGTTGCTCTACTCCCCATACCCAAACGGCGTTTTTCTTTAAAAGTTTTGTCAAGGGTCGAGCAATCTCAGCAAATCCTTTAATGAAACGCCTAAAAAAACTAGCTAAGCCTATAATCTGCCTTACGTTATGTGTATCTTTCGGTGTAGGAAAGTTTCTAACAGCATCTACTTTTCTCGAACCTGGCTTTACCCCGTCGCCCGATATCTCAAAACCTAAGTAATCAACTTCTTGTTTGAAGAAATAGCATTTCTGTGGTTTTAGAGTCAACCCGGCCCGTCTTAACTTGTCAAACACACATCTTAGCCTATCTATGCCCTGATCGAAATTTTTGGATGGTACAAGAATGTCGTCCATATAAGCAAGAGCCGTATCAAACCTAGTATTACCTAAGACCATATTAATTGTTTTTTGAAAAACTGCTGGCGCGTTTGCTAACCCAAATGGCATTCGATTAAACTCGAATTGACCATCTGGGGTAACAAAAGCTGTTTTTGATTTAGATTCTTCATTTAGTGGTATTTGATAATACCCAGATGCTAAATCCAGAGCATTAAAGTAAATATTACCAGAAAGACGGTCAATCTGATCTTCTATACGTGGAATCGGATAATGATGTTTTTCTGTCTTTCTATTTAAAGCACGGTAGTCCACGCATAGACGTTTATCTCCTGTTTTCTTTTTGACTACTATTATCGGTGACGCGTAAGGCGAAGTAGATTCTCTGATTATGCCATAACTCATCAACTCATCTATCATTAACCTAACTTCAGCTCTTTCTGTATGACTAAGTCGGTATGGACGGTAAACAATCGGTGTAGAATCTTTTAATTCTATATCCATGCTGGTGATATTAGTGCAGCCTAACTCAGATAAACAAGTAGCAAAACAGTCCCTGTATTCATTAATTAAATCTACCAGCTGTTCTTTTTCATTCTCATTAAGATGATTTCCAATATTTAACTCATTTACCTTAATAGATCTACCCTCCGAACATATTTTACTAACGCTTAAACACTTAGGTTCGTTAGGAATTTCTATACAAGAGTATCCCCGAGTAATAATTTCGTTTTCTTTAAACTGGACATAATTGCCCTGTTCGTTCTCAATAGTTATATAACCAATACCATAATTCAATTTAATAATTCCACCTTTGACTTTGTATTTTATTCTTTGGCTATTTTCAATAATAATATTACCGGTAAAATTGTTATCAGCGAAGACTTTAATTGAAACACTACCTAATATGTTGGCAAAACCACTTACTCGCAAAACGACTCGTGTTTCTTTCAGTGACAACTTAGATATAATATTTAACTGTTTGTCATCTTTGTAGATTTCTACATGAGGTTGTTCTGTTACTGTTTGACCGACTAGTACTTCATAATTCAAATAACGATCTGGCACTATAACTAATTCAACATTCACGCTCATATTATCAATCGTTAAATCTACTGTACATATCCCTATCGATTAGATGACGGAATTTCCAAAACCCCGTAAATGTGGTAACTCCGTGTAACTCCAGTCATTAATGTCAACTAATTTTCTTGCTACCGACTCTTGGATTAACGAACATTGACTACCAAAGTCAACATAAGCCTTTATTTCGAAACCGTTAACTCTAATCATTTTTCTAAACTTACTATCCAAAACATTCTTGTCATCATCTAGTCACAACGTCTTTACTTCAACATGACTTTTCCAAACTTCTTTTGTGCACTTTGGATCATCGTGACCAAATCTTTTGCAGTTTTTACATTTTATTACAGGCTTTTTACAATTTGTCACAACGTGTCCTGATTCGTGGCAGTTAAAACATTTTATCTGTCTGTTATGGTCATTGTTTGGTGCTTTACGCAAATCTGTCATTGGTTTAACTATTTTTTTACTGTGGTTTTTATCAAACCGTTCATGTTTAACATTTTTAAGGTACCCTAATAACTTATCAGCGTCCTCAAACCCAACAGCTTCTGCACCATACCTGACAGACCGATCTTCTATGCCGTAAACTATACAATCTATAGCATGTTTTCCATTAATACTACATCTATTTAACAAAATTAATTTTTCGTAGTAGTACTCTTCTAAGTCTTCACCAAACTTTGCTTTTCTCTCTAACATTTCAAACAATAGGCGGCCATAATTTTCATACACAGGAAACGCTGCTTTTAATTTTTCTTGCCAAACGTCCCATGTAGGGCATAGGAACCGGGTTTACCCGGAACCGAAAGAACCGGGATTACCCGGTTCTTGGGACTACACAAGGAACCGGTTCTCAAAATATTAAGAACCGGGTTTTCGGTTCTTTCGGTTCTTTTAAAAAGTTATTTTCTTCTAAAGCGTGCCGAGTTCTTAGGTGTGTACAGGCAGCATAATGTACCTTGTTTGTGATTAGTGATTGTTTAAAAGATTTAAATTATAGCTGTGATTATAAATTCCCTGTTTGATTTTTAATCTCATTGTAGTATTTTGTAATATTTTACTTACAAAATTATAATAAACTATCTCTCTCTCTCGTCGTTCCTGAAGCTGACCACGATCCTAAGATATGATCTGAGGATCGTGGTCAATTCGGGTTTGTCTTTGGAATTGATGATTGGCCTCCATTGGTTTATGTCTAGTGCGTCCCTTACAACAGCGTACAATTTTTAAGACGAGGAGTCTTTCACTTGATCGGCCCATCTTGTTAGTAATCGCTTTCATTCTTTGTTCCCAACTACGATCAGTTTTACTAGACTTTTATCGCCTCTGCGCACCACGTGGCCGAAGTATTAAAGAATGCGTTGGTGGCTTAAGGTAGACAATCGGGTTTTAATATGGAGCTGGAATAAGATCGATACATTGGTGCGTTTATCGGTCCAGAGTATTCTTAGCATTCGCCTCCAGCACCAGATCTCGAATGCATGGATCCTTTGTCTTTTTCTGGACAGAATTGTACACGTTTCCACTCCATACCTAAAGACAGGGAATACCAAATACTTTTACCAATGCCCGTAACAGTCTGGTCTTAGTTTTTATACCTATTCCTCTCTTCTTCCAGATGTTATTTAGGCGGGTCATTGTATCTTTTGCCATTCTAATACGCCTCTTTATCTCCGGGACACAGCTGCCATCCTTATGGTATTAATTTGTGATCCTAGCTAAGTAGAAATAGTGGTTAACGGTATCGATGCTTGAGATGTTGCAAGTGGCGTCTGTTAGTTTTCCCGCACGATCCTTTACCATTTTTTTTTTGTTTTCGCCCTGTTGACTCAGACTAGACAAGTTCTAGAATTTGGGAAAATTCTTCCGTATCTTCCACGGATGTTACTAAGAGAACGGTATCGTCGGCGTACCGAAGGTTTGATATCCTCTTTCCGCTGGCCGGGAAACCTTTCTCTTAGTTTTCAAGGGTCCTACGAAATATGTACGTACCTACTTTCATCGATCGAGCGAGCGAAGCGAGCGAAGATCTTAGTGGCAAGTTAGGCGATTTTGCTTTGTATGTTTGTATGTTTGTATGTTTCATTTTTATGTTCTCGCATAACTATCGAACCGCTTATCCAATCTGTATGAAACTTGATAGGTCAATAGGTTGTGTTATGGAAATTTGCTGTGGAGCGTATGAGCGTAATCGATGAAGGGGTTGTAAAGATATGGGGTTCCCAAGGGGGTAAATTTTTTTCAAAGTTACTTAAATATATTGAGTGGGGTGTAGGGCTTGCATTATCCGTCCTATTTTGGTATCCGGATAATATGGATAGTAGAGCCCTTTACTATCCGGATATCCGGATTTTCCGGATAATTCGGATAATTACTGATTTTTTTTTTAAACGAACACAAACCAAGATAATAGTTAAAAAATACGGCATACGACGTAGTTTTGAGTTATTCCAACAATCACTATTAAAATATGAATCATTTTTAAACGAGGTACGTAACAAGATCTAAAATTTTCTCCTTTTCTACTAAAAAAAATGGATACGTACACCAAATAACTAAGTTAACACGACAGCCCGACTTCACCCACTACTGTGTAGGTATAGCCCTCCATTCGCGTGTGCCATGCCAATCTTCATGGTCCGCCGGCGTCGACGCCGGCGCCGCTAGCCTCATCCAAGTCTGGCCTGCAACGGATGCTATGTTGTCCAGCCCATCGTGCTGCTGGGCGACCGATGCTTCTGTACCCCGTTCTTAGAATCCGCGCCGTTCAGTTATAGGCCTTGCCAGATGACCTCCCAACTCTATTTTAGTTCCGTTTATGCGGTTCCCAACATTTTTGGCCTTTGTTCGATTTCGAATCTCGTTATTGGGACGGGAATAGCTCTATAAACTTGATGCCAAGGATGACACGCTCTATGGCTTTGGCTATCTGTGCAACTCTCATCCTGTACACAGCCTCCTGCGTGAGCGTCCATGTCTGATTGATGTTAATGATGCAGTTTTCCCAGTTTAGCGTTTTAAAGATATCCATAGAGGATATCTTTAAAACGCTAAACTGGGAAAACTGCATCATTTTAGTTCCGTTTATGCGGTTCCCAACATTTTTGGCCTTTGTTCGATTTCGAATCTCGTTATTGGGACGGGAATAGCTCTATAAACTTGATGCCAAGGATGACACGCTCTATGGCTTTGGCTATCTGTGCAACTCTCATCCTGTACACAGCCTCCTGCGTGAGCGTCCATGTCTGATTGATGTTAATGATGCAGTTTTCCCAGTTTAGCGTTTTAAAGATATCCTCTATGACAGCAGTAAAAAGTTTGGACGAAATGATGTCTCCCTATTGCACTCCCCGCTTGATGGGCTCAAGGTTGGTTAAGTCGTGCAGTCGTAAAGTTGAATACAACTCACGGAGTACATTCACACAATTATTGTGAGTCGTCCGACGTTGCAGCGAAGGAGAGCGTGGAACACGGCCCAATGGTCGAAGGCATTCTCATAGTCAATGAAAACTATGACAAGAGGCCGGCTATGTTCACTTCTCCATCAGCCGCTGTATTATAAGCGGGTTGGTATGGTATTCATCTAGCTCACGGGTATTATGATTTGTTTTTATTTGAGAGAACAATTTATTATTTTTGGTAATTTGTGGCATCGGTCGCCAGCAGGAATAACGTTAAGCTCATGTCCTCTCTAAACACTGGTTGCGCTACGATGAGTAAAAGACAAAAAAGGTGTGTACGTGGAGCATGCGAAGGGCTCGTTGGGTGATACACCAGACGTTAGTATCACGAATTCGCGATTCGAGCGTGCAACTTTATTAAAACAAAGGTTAAACAGTGTTTCCCTATTGGATAGATTGGATACGTCTACGTAGTGCATATAAATTGTTGTTTTGATGAGTTAATTCCACATTCAAATCGTAATTTTTTATTAATTTTACTATCCGTATTATCCGAATTATCCGGATATAGTGGTCGTCACTATCCGGATTTGAAAATTGGCGGATATCCGGATAATTCGGATATCCGGATATCCGGATAGCAAGCCCTAGTGGGGTGTCATATGAAAGTACTCAATTTATACATTCCAAAATGGTTTTTAATTTTCTTCTAGGTTCTATAGTTTTTGAAATACAGAGAAAAAGAAAAATGATGAAAACCAATTAACGGATGTATGGAGAGAGCTCCCGTTTCATAGAGTTTCGATGTATTCGGAGGTCTGGTTAACAGACAAAGAGTGTGGCATCGTTTTGGTTTGGTTTGCAATGATTTTAGTTGCTTCTTGATATTTTTCCTTGAGATTGAAAATAAAAGCCGTGTTGGCCGAGTGGAAGAGTGCTCGATTTTCGATTCATATTTCGTAAGTTCGAACCCTGGCCGTGCTCATCAATGGATTTTTCGATTAGAAAAATTTAAATGCGCATTAACACGAGCTCTAAACGGTGAAAGAAAACATCGTGAGGAAACCAGTTAACGTTCTAATAGCGGCAATGGGCTTGCAACCTGTCACGTATGCAAATGCTAACTCCTGCAAATAGTGGGCTGGGCATGTACCAAAATTATAGAGGGAGACGGAGGGGGAGGGGGAGGGGGAGGGGGGAGGGGAGGGGGAGGGGGAGGGGAGGGGAAGGGGATGTGACGGAGAGGGAGGGGGAGGGGTGGGGGGGGAGAGGGAGGGGGAGGGGGAGGGAATTGATTTTCTCATACAATTTGTATTGAACTGCTATTTTAATAATTTCTCGAACTAAGAGGCCTTCCCTGAGGCGCGGTACGAAATTCGCGGGGTCAACTATTGAATATAAACACGACACGACTTAATGTATTGCATGCATGCCTATAATCTTTACCATACTGAGGTAGTGCATTAGATATCATTGTGTGGTAAACACTAGAAGGAGCACTTAACGTAGGTATAGGGGTAGTCAGAAACAAGTCCAAATCTAGGCTATCAACACAACGGTGCGCGAGATCTCAGTTCGGGGCGAACTACTAGTATAATAATATTAAACAGAGCAGGAGATAGGATGCAACCCTGTCTTACTCCCTTCTTGGTTTGGAACATACTAGCTGGAGCCATTCGGTGCCCAATCTGATATCAGAATGGTTTTCTATATATAGACTCTTCTTGATTAAAACGACGACGTGTTCAGGAGATCCCATCTCCAGTAGTATGGAATATACAATTTTTTCAATTACAAACAGACAAAAGCTTTGGTATAATCAATAAAGCAAAGGATCAATAGGCTGTTGAATTCTCTACTCTTCTCTATTATTTGGCGAATGATGGTTCCCGCGTACCCTTGCCTAATGCCTTTAACAAAACCTGCCTGTTCTTCAGGTAGGTTGGGCTAAAAAGTAGCTAAGACGTCTTTTTAATACATGTAGGGTAGGAGGATCTTACTTACGTGCTTTATTAAAGCGATAGTTCGGTAATTTTCACATTATTTGCCTTTCGTGTGCAAAGGGACAAAAATCGGTTCGATTCGAAAAAAAATTATCATAAGAACCGAAAGAACCGAAAGAACCGGGTACCCGGTTCTGTGTTGAAACTGGAATCGAAAAAACCGGTTCTTGAAATGGGGCCGGTTCTCGATGCCCTAGTCCCATGTATGCATGACTGACGGTTGACCCTCATACCATCGTTTAGCTGTTCCCGTCAGTTTTGGTAAAGCATAATGGACAGTTTGTTTACTGTCCCAACCGTAAATCTCCGCACATTCGTTTACTTTATTCAACCATGTGATTATTGTTTGATTTTTAATTTTGGGGTCAAACTCGGGTACAACATTGGTTGCTGAAAATTTGTCTTTGGTTTGGTGATTTACGGTTGTGACAGCCTGCAGGGCCTTTTGCAAAGTTTCTATTATACTCATATTACTTGCATTGGTTTCATTGGAAGTAGCTTGTATTAACGGTTCTAATTGTGAAACCACTTGTGTAGGTTGTGGTATTTCTAAGCTACTAACATTTTTCTTTTGACTTACGTCTGATGAAATTATACATTCAACATTACTTAGATCTATGTCACGAGACTGATGATGAGGTGATACAGTATTCTGAGACCTCTTCGAACGCCTACTACTGAAGGACTGATGTCTGCTCCTTGAACGAGTTCTACCTCGAGAATACACCTCAGCTCGTGAACGTTGAGCACTGCGCAGCCGAGATTTGTTACGCCGCCGATGCCTCCTTTCTCTTATTTCGGAATCTGACCTTGAACGCGGTCGCCGCTCGCGTATATCCCTCGAAGATATACGTGGTCGCGTGCTGCGGGAACGAGAACGCCTGTCTCGTGTACGGGACCCATGTCTCGCAGTCGATCGGGACCGAAGTCGCGATCGCCGTGGTATCATCTTTTGGGGCGTTGACACAATTCAACCAACTTTAATCTGTGTATTCAAAACATAAAATGTTAGTTCACATACCTACTATAATCAAATATTGTTTAGCATAGCACCCAACAGTCACATCATACAATAATACAACGCCCTAATCTCATAATAGAACTTCCTGTGTTTCAAGTCAAAAATTCAAACAGGTAGGTAATTTTAATTTATTCAATAGGACCACTATGATCGCTTTGAGGTAAGTATCTTAATATAATTACTTTGGTACCACGACAACCTAAGTCGGTAAAGATGTTTGCAAAGCGTAAAACTGTATAAACATCTCCCCCGTAGCGGGAATTGAACCCGCACCTCTAGTTTTTAAGTCGGGCACTCACCCTCTACGGCGTAGCGCGTAGCGGCTACGCTATCAGGGTTATCATCAAAATATGAAACACATTATCTAGGTACCTACTTATAGTAGGTATCAACATTTCATGCAAACAAATTTGCTTGTATTACAGAACTAGGCTTCATTACCTATAAAATTATATTACCTGAGCAACAAAAACTAGAACACGTACCTTTATTTCACTTTTTACCAATACAAACCAATGGCGAGCAATGGCGCGTTTTTATCCCAATTTCTGAAGTTGAAACGAAGTATAGGTATCATTAAAACTCTTCCAAAACATCAATTTCTATTTATTCTTCTAATATCCAAATATATCTCATAAATTATTTTTATTGGAAATTACAGATTTTCTTTTCGCTTTTGTTTTTTCTAGCGAATGCCATAGTATTCTTTTTTTAAAAGAAAGACTGAACATCCAATGTAAAAAGTTTCCATCCAACTTATTTTTTTGTTCCCTTTGTTTTCGATTAATATTTACCAAGTAGGTTTTATTAATTCAGTCTTTCTTTCTTTACAAATTTTACAAACATACATTAATAATCTAACACGTGGCAGAAGGTCGCCCTCAGAGGGACTTTTTTGTGTTCCACTGAGTTACGGAGTTTTTGGTGGTAAGTAGCTGGTTTCATGTAGCAACTTGGTATTATTTAGTTCCCTATGTATTCACCACAGCTAAAACTACACTAAACAACAAGAAAGTAATCGTCTATCCTATTTTTTTTTTCATTTTAATTCTGAATCAGCAGAACCGTTACGTTCCACTGAGAAATTTCGTAACTCAGTGGAACAAATTGTAACTCAGTGGAACGCTAAAGCCGCGATACAGTTGAGATTTTATTCTGTTTACCCTACACGAAAACTAAAAGAGGGTTATGTTTTAAGCAGTGTGTAAAGTTGTCAAAAACCAGTAAAGTGTCCCGTAAAAAAGTGTCCTGTAGCTAAAGTGTCCCTTAGCGAAAGTGTACCGAAGCAATAGTGTCCCGTAAAAAGTGTCCCTTACCAAAAGTGTCCCGTAAAAAAGTGTCCCTTAGCAAAAGCGTCCCGAAGTGTCCCTTTGCAAAAAGTGTCCCTTAGCAAAAATATCCCGAAGCAAGTGTCCCGTAAAAAAGTGTCCCTTAGCAAAAGTGTCCCGTAGCTAAAGTGTCCCTTAGCTAAAGTGTACCGAAGCAAAAGTGTCACGTTAGAAAAGTGTCCCTTAGAAAAAGTGTCCCGAAGAAAAAGTGTCCCGAAGCAAAAGTGTCCTGTTGAAAAAATGTCCCGAAGCAAAAGTGTCCCGTTGCAAATTTTGCTTCGGGACACTTTTGCTTCGGGACGCTTTTTCAACGGGACACTTTTGCTTCGGGATATTTTTGCTAAGGGACACTTTTTGCAAAGGGACACTTCGGGACACTTTTGCTAAGGGACACTTTTTTACGGGACGCTTTTGCTAAGGGACACTTTTTACGGTACAGTTTTATAATAATATATTATATTTTACACTTTTATAATATTTCATAATAATAATATATAACTTTTATGATAATTTGTTTTAATTTCTAACCTGAAGCTATTTTCGTAAATAAAGTATTCAAAGGTGAACGCCACCTTACATAATTTTGAGAAGTTGTCCCTCAATTTTGATTCAGTATTTTTAAAAATACAGTCTAATTTACTTGAAATTGTTTATTCTTGTGATGTTAACTTGTTACAAAAAGTGTTTCCTATTTGCCAGAAAGCTCCTTGTGCTTATTTTTTTCAAACTGATTGAGTTCTAGCTAACTAAAGGATGTCATTGAGTCAGAAAAGTAACTCAATGGAGTAACTATTGAGATTATTACACCATTAATCTGATTTTTCTATCAGTTTTTGTGACTATTCGATAAATAAGCCTCATTTCCTCTATAAAAATATTAAAAGTTAGTACTTTGCGTTTCATTGAAAGGTTTTACATGCAATTCTGTTTGTTTCTCAATGGAACATTTTTTTCAGAGTCATGGAACTAAAAGCTAAATATTTATTGATTTTATGCATTATCCTCTGACCTTTTATAATGAATAGGTGACTAAGACATTTATCTTTTGAATAATGGCATTTTAATAGTAAAACAATCACATTTTTTTTACTATACGCAAAAAAGCTATGAGACAACGAATTTAGGAGTTACTCATTTAGCTTGCACAGTGGCGCCCCAATTTATTTCTTTTATTTCTTGCCAGACTATAGTAATGCTGCTAAAAAAATCTCTCGTACCTACTTTCAAACCTCGTAGGTACATTGTAGGTAAGTATTATCTGTAATTATGGATCCTATTAGGTACCTTTAGTCAGAGGCGTATTTTAAGATTCAGCGCCCTAGGTCAGTAAGGTTTGCCACCCCCTGCAAATATTTGTCTCGGGCTTGAAACTTGGTTTGCACTCTGCTCGCAAAATAGTCATGAAGCTTATAATAAGCGAGCGAAGCGAGCCGATTTTTTTTTTCAAGACAACAACAGACACTTGCTTTTGCATTACTTTTTTGCTTTTTTTGCTTACGGTTTTCAAAGAAACGGTTGGCTGCTTGTAGGTTCCTATTCTATATGCGAGCGAAGCGAGCCGAATTTTTTTATGACAAATGCAACATGTGACACTTGATTTTGCTTACGGTTATCAAAGAAAAGGTTGGCTGCTCGTCGGTTCCTATTCTATATGCGAGCGAAGCGAGCCGAATTTTTTTATGACAAATTCAACATGTGACGCTTGATTTTGCTTACGGTTCTCAAAGAAAAGGTTGGCTGCTTGTCGGTTCCTATTCTATATGCGAGCGAAGCGAGCCGAATTTTTTTATGACAAATGTAACATGTGACACTTGATTTTGCTTACAGTTCTCAAAGAAAAGGTTGGCTGCTTGTCGGTTCCTATTCTATATGCGAGCGAAGCGAGCCGAATTTTTTTATGACAAATTCAACATGTGACGCTTGATTTTGCTTACGGTTCTCAAAGAAAAGGTTGGCTGCTTGTCGGTTCCTATTCTATATGCGAGCGAAGCGAGCCGAATTTTTTATGACAAACTAGCTGACGCCCGCGGCTTCGCCCGCGTGGACTACTACTTTGTTTATCCCACGGGAACCGTGCATTTTTTCGGGATAGAAAGTAGCCTATGTCCTATTCCCGGTTATTATCTATCTACATTCCAAATTTCATCAAAATCGGTTTAGCAGTTATGGAGATACGTGGCAACAAACATTCACACACACACACACACGGACTTTCGCCTTTAAAATATTAGTAGGATGTAACATGTGACACTTAATTTTGCTTACAGTTCTCAAAGAAAAGGTTGGCTGCCTGTCGGTTCCTATTCTATATGCGAGTGAAGCGAGCCGAATTTTTTTATGACAAATGTAACATGTGACACTTGATTTTGCTTACGGTTCTCAAAGAAAAGGTTGGCTGCTTGTCGGTTCCTATTCTATATGCGAGCGAAGCGAGCCGATTTTTTTTAGGACAAATGCAACATGTGACACTTGATTTTGCTTACATGCTCAAAGAAAAGGCTGGCTATTTGTCGGTTCCTATTTCGCTTTCAGACATAACTCAATTTGCTCGTAAAACACTGATGAAGCTAATATGCGAGCGAAGCGAACCGAATTTTTTGAAGTAAAATGCAACACCCAATGTGACACCCAAAGAAACGTTTTCCTTAAATCGTCTCGAGGATTTATTCCCAGAAAACCAATTTAATGTAACGAATTATCCCTTCGAGCTTAAAAGAAAACCTACGTTTCCTGTCAAATGAAAATCTCTGAAAATGGCCAGTCAGTAAAACGGTAGTCTTGATGTCTAATCTAAAACTTTACAACCAAATAAGTTTTAGGTTTTGTTCCTCGCTCTCAACCAAATAAGTTTGGTACCTAGGCTTTTTTTTTTATTTCTTCGGGCATATAAGGATTATAAGAAAGGCGCATGAAACTGAAAGCGAGGGGCGGCGCAAGCCGCCTCTTTTCAAAATTGGCCGAGTGGTCGGATGTCCGCTATAATATCGAAAGCTGCTAGTTCGTATCTCAGCCAGAGGAAGTTTATTTTTTGTAGATATGTTTTTTTTTGTTCATCTTTCTTTTTCTATAAATAATTTAATTTTTCTCAATTCAATTCATTTATTTGCTAGAAAGTAGTTATTATACAATAATTAATAGGTTGGTGAATGCAGGCGGCGAGAGAAAAGAAACGAACGGAGTCACTTATTAGGTACCTACAATAATTATTACCTACCTATTGTCTAGTGAAAACAATTAGGCACTACGCATTATAATTAACACTTAAATAAGGGATAAAGAAAACTAGCTTAGGCGGACATGTTGGTGGGCTTTTCAGAACAGAAAGAGAACGATACATCTACGTTGCAAAAGGCACAGAACAGTTTTGATGTAGCCTCCAGACTCTCTGTGAGAAGGCTCGGCGAGAAGTCTCGCCGAGACTTCTCGAAGAACAAACGAACTATCCACACTCTCAATTTTTCTCACTCTCAAGAACCTCTCACTCTTGATCTGTTTCTTATCCGGTATGGAAGACGACATTGAAACTGCAGCCGGTTTGGCTCTGTGTGCCATTGCATAGGTACTGTAACTTTGTGAATGTTGTACCTACCTAACTGAAAATAATGTTAAAATAAAATTAAAATACTTAATATAAAAAACTTTTATCTTAGTAGTTTCGATGTTTAGCATCCCATAAAATAGGCTCAGATTGAAAAAAATCGATAAATTTCAACTCTATTCATTATTCCACATTTTTACGAAAGTAAATTCTCGAAACAACAAACAATATGGATGTCTACCCGCCGCCGCTCATTTATTTTAAGTAGGTATTTTAATTTTTTTTAACATTATTTTTAGTTACAACATTAAAAAGTTACAGTATGCAATGGCACACAGAGCCAAACCGGCTGCAGTTTCAATGTCGTCGTCCATACCGGATAAGAAACAGATCAAGAGTGAGAAAAATTGAGAGTGTGGATAGTTCGTTTGTTCTTCGAGAAGTCTCGGCGAGACTTCTCGCCGAGCCTTCTCGCAGAGAGTCTGGAGGCTACTTATTAAATTATTTAAAATGTATTTTGTAATCCAAAAATAACTTATGAAGGTACCTATTCCATTAACAGATCTCCTACTAAATCTGAACTATATAGCGACTTACAGTTCCTGAAGTTGCGTGTGCTTGTAATACCGAAAATTAAAAATCTACAGGTTGATGAGTTTTCATTATGTTTTGTCAAAACACATTTCTTAGTAGATGGGTTTTTCTTTTGTGTGAGTCTTTTTATGTATGGTCAAACTAGAGTTCACTGTGAACTTCTTATCACACACATTACAGGCAAATGGCTTTTCTCCAGTGTGAGTTCTCATGTGATTAGTCAAATTACTTTTTAAAGAATACTTCTTATCACACATAATACAGGCAAATGACTTTTCTCCAGTGTGAGTTCTCATGTGCGCAATTAAATGAGACTTTTGAGGGAATCTCTTTTCACATACATTACAGGCAAATGGCTTTTCTTCAGTGTGAGTTCTCATGTGATTAGTCAAATTACTTTTTAAAGAATACTTCTTATCACACATAATACAGGCAAATGACTTTTCTCCAATGTGAGTTCTCATGTGTGCAATTAAATGAGACTTTTGAGGGAATCTCTTTTCACATACCTACATTACAGGCAAATGGCTTTCCTCCAGTGTGAGTTCTCATGTGATTATTCAAATGAAATTTTCGAGAATACTTCTTATCACACATAATACAGGCAAATGGCTTTTCTCCAGTGTGAGTTCTCATGTGCTCAATAAAATAATACTTTTGAAGGAATCTCTTTTTACATACAATACAGGCAAATGGCTTTTCTCCAGTGTGAGTTCTTATGTGTTTATTTAAATACCACTTGTAAGAGAATCTCTTTGCACATACATCGCAGGCATATGGCTTTCCTCTTGTATGAGTTTTCATGTGTTCAGTCAATCTATCTTTTCGAGAATACTTCTTATCACACATAATACAGGCAAATGGCTTTTCTCCAGTGTGAGTTCTCATATGCATGGTGAACTGAGACTTGTAATAAAACTTGCCGTCGCATACATCACAAATATAACGCGACCTGTGTCCTGAGTGGGTAATCATGTGACATTTTAACATTTCTTTATGTGTAAATTTTTTATAACATAAATCACACTTAAAAGTGACTCGATTATGAGTTTTAATATGGGCTGATAGTTTGTTTTTCTCAGTAAATACTTTACCACATTGGTTGCAGGCAAAATGTTGGCCACGAATAAACGTATGTGAGTCCAACCTATTGTCGTTCTCCCTATTGTCTTCGCAGTTTGTTGTTTCTGTGCTCTCGGTCAACGGGGACTCCGTCGCAGAGCAGTTGTACTCCGTGTGTCGGTCGAATGCGGAGTCTACTGCTGTAACTACTGGCTCCTCCTTAACAAATTCTTCTTTTATAATAACATATTCTTCCTCACTCGTAACCAGTTCATTCTTACTAGTAACAAGTTCTTCCTCGCTAGTAACAAATTCATCTTTGACATGGTCATCGGCGCTACGTTCGCTATCATTAACAGCCGTGGCCTCCATACAGGATGCGGACAGGTTGCACTTTGTTGTGGGGCTCCGCACGGGAACATTCTCATGTGGTGCCTGAAAGTTAACATTCATGACTTGTTATAATTGCTGGACGCATTGCCTTAAGGGGTATTACCTATAGGCTACTCAAGGTACTAATTCTACACAGACGAAGTCGCGGGCATCAGCTACAACTAATTATATCCACGCGATAGACGAATGACCGTTAGTCGGGTGCAAAACGGATTATATCTATACTTCTATACAATCTATCTATCTATACTAATTATCTATATCTATACTATCTATACTAGTAGTTCGACCCGAACTGAGATCTCGCGCACCGTTGTGTTGATAGCCTAGATTTGGACGTGTTTCTGACTACCCCTATACCTACGTTAAGTGCTCCTTCTAGTGTTTACCACACAATGATATCTAATGCACTACCTCAGTATGGTAAAGATTATAGGCATGCATGCAATACATTAAGTCGTGTCGTGTTTATATTCAATAGTTGACCCCGCGAACTTCGTACCGCGCCTCAGGGAAGGCCTCTTAGTTCGAGAAATTATTAAAATAGCAGTTCAATACAAAATGTATGAGAAAAACAATTCCCTCCCCCTCCCTCTCCGCCTCCCCTCCCTCTCCCCCACCCCTCCCCCCTCTCCCCCTTCCCCTCCCCTCCCCCTCCCCCTCCCCCTCCCCATCCCCATCCCCCTCCCCCTCCCCCTCCCCCTCCCCCTCCCCCTCTTCCTCCCCCTTCCCCTCCCCCTCCGTCTCCGTCTCCCTCTATAATTTTGGTACATGCCCAGCCCACTATTTGCAGGAGTTAGAATTTGCATACGTGACAGGTTGCAAGCCCATCGCCGCTATTAGAACGTTAACTGGTTTCCTCACGATGTTTTCTTTCACCGTTTAGAGCTCGTGTTAATGCGCATTTAAATTTTTCTAATCGAAAAATCCATTGATGAGCACGGCCAGGGTTCGAACTTACGACCTTTGAATCGAAAATCGAGCACTCTTCCACTCGGCCAGCACGGCTTTTATTTTCAATCTCAAGGAAAAATATCAAGAAGCAACTAAAATCATTGCAAACCAAACCACAACGATGCCACACTCTATGTCCGTTAACCAGACCTCCGAATACATCGAAACTCTATGAAACGGGAGCTCTCTCCATACATCCGTTAATTGGTTTTCATCATTTTTCTTTTTCTCTGTATTTCAAAAACTATAGAACCTAGAAGAAAACTAAAAACCAATTTGGAATGTATAAATTGAGTACTTTCATATGACACCCCACTCAATATATTTGGGTAACTTTGAAAAAAAATTACCCCCTTGGGAACCCCATATCTTTACAACCCCTTCATCGATTACGCTCATACGCTCCACAGCAAATTTCCATAGCACAACCTATTGACCTATCAAGTTTCATACAGATTGGATAAGCGGTTCGATAGTTATGCGAGAACATAAAAATGAAACATACAAATATACAAACATACAAACATACAAACATACAAAGCAAAATCGCCTAACTTGCCACTAAGATCTTCGCTCGCTTCGCTCGCTCGATCGACTAATCTATATCTATACTAATCTATACTATACTAATTATATAAAGCGGAAGATTTTTTTTATTTGAACGCGCCAATCTCATGAACTACCGGTCCGATTTGAATAAATATTTCTGCATTTGTATAGTTAAACTCTTGATAGATAGATAGATAGATATTTTATTCATCAAAACAATACATTTGTCTGTTAAATAGTGTCTTAAAGCCTATGTTAGGTTTAACTGAGCGGCGGCTGAGACGGAACGCGCCACTGACTGATGCATTGTTGTTTATATCGCCTCACGCACTTATTTCTAGCCGTATTATAACTTCTAGCTATATTACTTACATAAATACCTCCAGAACTACGTGAATACGATACCTATGCCATTGCCTACTTATTTTGATTATTTATTATACTTAGTATCTATGCTAGCTATTTCAACTTTGTATACTTACTTACCTACTTACCTATGTATTTACGACGGATGTGAGTGTCTACTCAAACCTATTAAGGTTTTCAGGCACAATATTTTGTTAAAATAAGTACCTACTTTACCTATATGAAAATAAATAAAATAAAAAATAAAAAACTAGACACTATGGTTCTCTTAACATTAATCTAGATTGTAAAAATATGAGCAGACACACGTTCTTTTAATGTTTAGGTAGGTATATGTATCTATAAGCTAAATAAGCAGCTAGCGTGCACAGGGACGTCCTTTCATGATAAGTTCGCAAAACTTTGTATATCGGTAAAAATTATATTATAAGTAATCTACACGTCAGCTGTGCGGTGCGGGTCATTAAATAGTAGTGTGTGCAGTTACCTGCGCACGCACACATGCGGCGTACGAGGCGGTCGGTATTCAACAATAATTATCACGGTGCGGTAGGCTCGAGCGAGCGACCGGTTATCATTTACGTCTATGTGCGCGCTATGCGTATTCGGGTAAAGGGTGCTCCATTTTCTGCTGTATAAAATGAATACCAATTATGTTCTTCACCTATAATGCAAAAATCAAGCAGCTAATGAAAAGAAATGTTTTTTTAATTTATTTTTTAGAGATTTATAATTTATTTTTGAGGAAGGTTATAGGCTACTTTTCATCACCATCATCATTACATCATCACCATGTACCATCACTACGGGGGCAACGCCGCGAGCGCGCTGCTAGTTTCATATAAAGGGTGGAATTTTGTAATGCCACCAGAAGGGAAAGTACTCTTAATACCTACTGTAGATAGAAAATTTCACTCAATTAACACATTCCTTTACTTTTGAAAAGAAAGAAAACTCCATGAAAAGATTTTCTAAAATTCGCTTGCTACACCCGGGAATCGAACCGACTAAAATCTGTAAAAATGACACCCTGTAGGTACATTTATTGCACCGATCGTTAGAATCAATTAAGTATAAGGATTAAATCTTTCTTACTTGAAAATCTTAAAAATTCAATGGGTCAAGTTAAACCACAGCTTAACGTAGGGCCCCATCTGTTTGCTTAATTTAAGGCAGGGGGGCCCTCAAATACCAAATGCCTAGGGGCCCTGGATCCTTTACTTCGGGCCTGATTTTAGTAGTTAATAATTATCATTGACGTTATTTATCCATTAAAATGACGAATTACTATTTAGATAAAACGATGGAAAATGAAGCCCATTTCGAGCAATTAATTAATTTTCACCATTTTTTGTACTTAAATACGTAAACTAATTTAAGATTTCCCAGTTTTCCTTTCATTTAATTTGTCAAGTTTGTTAGAGAGATTTCATCTTTATTATAGACCCTAACGATCGATGCAATAATTTTTACAGATTTAGTCAGTTTGATTCCGATTTAATGTGTAGTGTTTACGACCTTTGTAGCGGAGGGTCGACATGAGACTCGTAAACCCCCATACCGGAAAATTTATTGAAATCGTTAGAGGCGTTTTCGAGAACGAGAATACAAAAAAAAGTGGCCATGCCGATTTTGTATGGGCGGTTGGTGCCTTTTTTTTTCGCGCGGCCATCAACAAAAAAAATGTCCAGCATTATTATTATTATTTAAAAAATAATCATTTTCCTGGCCAGGAATCGAACCTGTTGGTTAAAAAAAAACTTTTTGTATTATTATACCATCCGATAGTGTCGTGTAGATGATAAGAATTAATTTCTGAGAAGAATCTATGTACATACGGCAAACTGTTTTGTGTTCTTTGCTGTCATTAGTAATGATGAAGGTACTTAATCACCAGATCTCCTACTAAATCTAAACTAACTCTATAGTGACTTACAGTTCCTGAAGTTGCGAGTGCTTGTAATGCCGAAGATTGAAAATCTACAGGATGATGATTGTTTGTATGTTTTATCAAAGCACATTTTTTGGGGAAATGCTTTTCTTTTGTGTGAGTCTTTTTATGTCTGGCCAAACTACAGTTCCTTATGAACTTCATAGGACACACATTACAGGCAAATGGCTTTTCTCCAGTGTGATTTCTCATGTGGTAAGTCAAATGACTTTTTTGAGAATACTTCTTATCACACATAATACAGGCAAATGGCTTTTCTCCAGTGTGACTTCTCATGTGCGCAATTAAATGACACTTTTGAGGGAATCTATTTTCACATACATCGCAGTCATATGACTTTTTTCCAGTGTGACTTCTGATGTGCGCGATTAATTGAGACTTATGAGGTAATCTCTTTTCACATACATCGCAGGCATATGGCTTTTCACTTGTATGAGTTTTCATGTGTAGACTTAAATGACCTTTAAGAGAATACTTCTTATCACACACATTACAGGCAAATGGCTTTTCTCCAGTGTGAGTTCTCATGTGAACAATTAAATGAGACTTTTGAGGGAATCTCTTTTCACATACATTACAGGCTAACAGCTTTTCGCCAGTGTGAGTTCTCATGTGGATACTCAAACTGTATTTTGTAGAAAACTTCTTATCACACATAACACAGGCAAAGGGCTTTTCTCCAGTGTGAGTTCTTATGTGCGCAATTAATTGAAACTTGATAGAGAATCTTTTTTCACATACATTACAGGCAAATGGCTTTTCTCCAGTGTGAGTTCTCATGTGCGCAATTAAATACGACTTTTGAGAAAATCTCTTTTCACAAACATTACAGGCTAACAGCTTTTCGCCAGTGTGAGTTCTCATGTGTTCAGTCAATTTACCTTTTCGAGGAAACTTCTTATCACACTTAACACAGGCAAAGGGCTTTTCTCCAGTGTGCGTTCTCATGTGTACAATTAAAGTAGACTTATCAGAGTAACTTTTTTTACATACATCGCAGGTAAATAGCATTTTTTCAGTGTGAGTTCTCATGTGAGATTTCAAACTATCATTTCGAGGAAACTTCTTATCACACATAATACAGGCAAATGGCTTTTCTCCAGTGTGAATTCTCATGTGCATGGTGAGCCTAGACTTAAAAGAAAATTTCTTGTCGCATACATCACAGATATAACACGACCTGTGTCCTGAGTGGGTAATCATGTGACACTGTAACTTAACTTTAGTTGTAAATTGTTTTTTACATAAATCACACATAAAAGTGAATCGATTATGAGTTCTCATGTGAGATTTCAAACTATCATTTCGAGGAAACTTCTTATCACACATAATACAGGCAAATGGCTTTTCTCCAGTGTGAGTTCTCATGTGCATGGTGAGCCTAGACTTATAAGAAAATTTCTTGTCGCATACATCACAGATATAACACGACCTGTGTCCTGAGTGGGTAATCATGTGACATTGTAACTTAACTTTAGTTGTAAATTGTTTTTTACATAAATCACACATAAAAGTGAATCGATTATGAGTTTTAATATGGGCTGATAGTTTGTTTTTCTGAGTAAATACTTTACCAAATTGGTTGCAGTCAAAATGTTTGCCACGAATTAATGTTTGTGAGGCCAAACTATTGTCGTTCGCCCTATTGTCTTTGCAGTTTGTTGTTTCTGTGCTCTCGGTCAACGGGGACTCCGTCGCAGAGCAGTTGTACTCCGTGTGTCGGTCGAATGCGGAGTCTACTGGTGTAACTACTGGCTCCTCCTTAACAAATTCTTCTTTTATAATAACATATTCTTCCTCATTTGTAGCCAGTTCCTTCTTACTAGTAACAAGTTCTTCCTCGCTATTAACAAATTCATCTTTGACATGGTCATCGGCGCTACGTTCGCTATCATTAACAGCCGTGGCCTCCATACAGGATGCGGACAGGTTGCACTTTGTTGTGGGGCTCCGCACGGGAACATTCTCATGTGGTGCCTGGAAGTGAACATTATCATTCATGACTTGCTATAATTGCTGGATGCATTGCCTTAAGGGGTATTATAGGCTACTTAAGGTAGGTACTAATTCTACGCAGACGAAGTCGTGGGCATCAGCTAAAACAAATTATACACGCGCGATAGCCGAATGACCGTCAGTCGGATGCAAAAAATAAATTTAAATATTTATATAGTATTGCTGGACATTTCACACAAGCGTCATCTAGCTCCAAACTAAGCAAAGCTTGTACTATGGAAACCAGATAACTGATAGTATACTTATATATTTGTAAATACATACTATAAATACTTTACAACACCCAGACACAGAACAAACACACAAATGTTCAGTGGCGTAACTATAGGGTGGCAGGGGTGGCCAAATGCCACGGGCCCCCGACCCCAGAGGGCCCCGGCTCAAGAGGCCGCGAGCTCGTGATGATTTTTACTGATAGGGCCAGGGACGTATATAAGGGGGAGGGGGGGGGGGTTTAGGGGGTCCAGACCCTCCCCCCCCCCTCCTTAGCAATAGCATAAAAAAAACTGGTGGAACAGGTATTTCCGTGCGTAAACAGATGGTTCATGACGTCCAAAAAAAATGTACACCCGATGTTTTGTATATCTCGAGTTATGTTTTTTAATGTTTTTTTTAGCATGCTTTTCCAGAACAATTTTTTAAACTTAAGTATAAAAAAATTGGGAACTATAAAAAAACCACAACTTCTATTATTAAATACCCCTGGGCGTAATGTTAATCTTTGTACATTTTGGAACCAGTGTAAGAAAAGCCTACCTAACTAACAACAACTAAAACAAACTCATTTGGTTGTAAGTTTGATAGACATCAAGACTTGTGTAATTTATTAGTAATCTAATGATTATTATTGACAGACCATTTTCTGAGACTGGCCTTGCGATTTTTAACTTTACAGGAAACTGTAGGTATTCTTTAAAACTCGAAGGGATAATCCGTTACAATAATTGGGATTCTGGGAATAAATCCTCGAGGCGGTTTCAGGCAAACATTTCCTAGTGTCACATTTGTCTTAAAAAAAATTCGGTACGCTTCGCTCGCATACAGCTTCATGAGTGTTTTGCGAGCAAAGTGCGTTACGTCTGACCGCAGAATAGGAACCGATCCTTTTCTTTGAGTACGTAAGCAAAATCAAGTGTCACATGTTGCATTTGTGATAAAAAAATCAGCTCGCTTCACTCGCATGATAAAATAGGAACTGACAAGCTACCAGCCATTTCTTTGAGCACCATAAGAAAAATCATGTGTCACTTGTTGCGTTTATCTTAAAAAAATTAAGCTCGCTTCGCTCGCATATTAGCTTCATAAGTATTTTGCAAGCAAAGTGAGTTAAGTATGACCGCAGAATAGGAACCGACAAAAAGCCATCCTTTTCTTTGAGCACATAAGCAAAATCAAGTGTTAGGTACGTGTTGCATTTGAGATTGGAAATTGGTTCCCTCCGCTCGCATAATAAAATAGGAACCGACAAGCAACCAGGCTTATGGTGCTCAAAAGCATCATAAGAAAAATTAAAAATCACGTGTCATTTGTTGCATTTGTCTTTAAAAAATTTGGGCTCGCTTCGCTCGCATATAAGCTTCATGAGTATTTTGCGAGCGGACAGTAAACCAAGTTTCAAGCCCGGGAATCGATGTCGTTAACGCGTTGCGTGCGAGTACGGTAGCCCTAACGCGTACGAAGTCGCGGGTCACAATGTATTGAACCTATCTATGGGATGGCAAAAGCCAGGCTGGCCCGGGGTTCTGAGTTAACATACGCCACTACTTGGTTGGAACTAGGGGATCGAGAACCGGGCATTATTTAAGAACCGGTTTTTTCGATTCCAGTTTCAACTCAGAACCGGGTACCCGGTTCTTTCGGTTCTTTCGGTTCTTGTGATAATTTTTATTCGAATCGAATCGATGTTTGTCCTTTTGCACAAAAAAAGGCAAAGAATGTGAAAATTACCGGTCTATCGCTTTAATAACGCACGCAAGTAAGATCCTCCTACCCTACATGTATTAAAAAGACGTCTTAGCTACTTTTTAGCCCGGCAAATACCTGAAGAACATGCAGGTTTGTTAAAGGCAAGGGTACGCAGGAATCAACATTTGCCAAATAATGGAGAAGAGTAGATAATTCAACAGCCTAGTAATCCTATGCTTTATTGAATACTAGCTGCTGCCCGCGGCTTCGTTCGTGGTACCCGTATAAAAAGTAGCCTATGTTACTCTCCAGCCCTCCAACTATCTCCACACAAAAAATCACGTCAATCCGTCGCTTTGTTTTGACGTGAAAGCAAGACAAATAAACAAACTAATAAACACCCTTTCACATGTATAATATGGGTACGGTACGGATACCAAAGCTTTGACTGTATGAAATTGGAGAAATTGTGGAATATACTACTGGAGATGGGAGCCACCTCGTCAGTATAATCAAAAGTACATACAGAAAACCGTTCTTACGTCAGGTTGGGCATCGAATGCTCTAGCTAGTATGTTTCAAACTAAGAAGGGAGTGAGACAGCGTTGCATCCCATCCCCTGCTCTGTCTAACATTATATGAAGAGTACATATTTCGTAAGACCCTTGAAAACTGAGGGAAATGTTTCCCGACAGGCGGAAAGAGGATATTTAAATTCAAAATTCAAATATCATTTATTTAGTAGGACCGCTATGACCACTTTGAAACGTCTTAAGAGCTAGGTAGGTGATTCTACTCCCGTAGAAACCTTTGGTACGCCGACGATACTGTTCTCCTAGCAACATCCGTGGAAGATATGGAAGAATTCTTCCAAAGTTGTCTAAAACTTGTCTAGTCTGAGTCAACAGGGCGAAATCCAAAAAAATTGGTAGTGGATCGTGCGGGGAAACTAATAGATGCGCAACATCTCAAGCATCGACACCGTTGACCAATATATATCTACCTAGCTAGGGCCACAAATACTGTAAGGATGGCAGCTGTGTCCCGGAGATAAAGAGGTGTATTGGAATGGCAAAAAATACAATGACCCCGCCTAAATAACATCTGGAAGAACAGAGGAATAGATATCAAAACTAAGATCAGACTGTTACGGGCATTGGTATAAGTATTTAGTATTCCCTGTATTTATGTATGGAGTGGAAACGTGGACAATTCTGGCCAGAGAAAGACAAAGGATCGATGAATTCGAGATGTGTCGATCCTATCCCAGCTCCAAATTAAAACCCGATTGCCTACTTTAAGCCATCAACGCACTCATTAATACTTCGGCCACGTGGTGCGCAGAGGTGATGAAAGTCTAGTAAAACACAGTCTAGTAGTACACGGTTGTAAGGGATGCACTAGACAGAAACGGGTGGAGGCCGATCATCCGTTCCGAAGACAAACCCGAAGCTGACCACGATCCTCAGATATGACGGTACGACGTGAGAGAGATAGTTTACTAGAATCTTGTAAGTAAAATCTTACAAAATTCTACAATGGGATAAAAAATTAAACAGGGAATTTATAATCACAGCTATAATTTAAATATTTTAAACAATCACTAATAACAAACAAGGCACACTATGCTGCCTGTACACACCGAAGTCGGCACGCTTTCGAAGAGAACTTTATAAAAGAACCGAAAGAACCGAAAACCCGGTTCTTAATATTTTGAGAACCGGTTCTTGTTGCAGCCCCAAGAACCGGGTAATCCCGGTTCTTTCGGTTCCGGGTAAACCCGGTTCCTATGCCCTAGTTGGAACCCTTCAACCCCCCCCCCCCCCCCCCCCCCCCCGGCGCTACAATTTAAGTGCGGCTATAGCTACGTCCCTGGATAGGGCCCCATCAAAACAATTTGCCACGGGCCCCAGACGATATAGTTACGCCACTGCAAATGTTTGTCCTGGATGGGCATCGAACCCACAATCTACAGCGCAGAAGGCAGAGCTACTACCAACTGAGCTAATAGGCCAGTCAACAAAAAGGATATTATTTTATTTTACTAGTAGTTCGCCCCGAACTGAGATCTCGCGCACCGTAGATGGCTTACATTTGGACTTTCTTCTGACTACCCCTTTAATTTCAAGTGCTACTACTGCCGAGTATGCCTATTGCGCTAGCTTTTCATGGTAAAAAATACTAGCATGCATGCAATACATAATGTCGTGTCTAATTTTTCATTTATTTCATATTTATGAATTCTCGTCGTATTTCTAAAAGTATACGTCCTAGAATAAAAATAATAACTATTTTGGAATGTACAAATAAAGACCTTTCATTTGACACCCCACTCAATATATTTGTTTACTTAACTTTTTTTACCCCAATAATTATTTTCATTCTTTATCAAATTTTTTTTTATCACGAAAATAAATCAAGTAGCATCTAAAATCATTGCAAACCAAACCGCAACGATGCCACTCTCTTTTTAAGACCGACCAGTCAATGAGCTACGAAGACATCGAAACTCTATGAAACGGGAGCTCTTGCAGCTCTGGTTTCGTAGTTTTTGTTCTTTGGTCGTATTTCAAAAACTATACATCCTAGATTATAAATAAAAACCATTTTGGAATGTACAAAATAAGCCCTTTCGTTTGACACCCCACTCAATATATTTGTGTAACTTTAAAAAAAAATTACCCCCTTGGGAACCTAATATCTTCACAACCCCTTCATCGATTACGCTCATACGCTCCACAGCAAATTTCCATAGCACAACCTATTGACCTATCAAGTTTCATACAGATTGGATAAGCGGTTCGATAGTTATGCGAGAACATAAAAATGAAACATACAAATATACAAACATACAAACATACAAACATACAAACATACAAAGCAAAATCGCCTAACTTGCCACTAAGATCTTCGCTCGCTTCGCTCGCTCGATCGATAAGGCCAGGAAACTTATAGGTGACGACTGTTTGGTTGAGTATCGGCTACAAAGCCTTGAGCATCGCCGTAGAGTCGCTGGTTTGACGGTTTTTTAACCAAGTTCAAACTAGGAGGAGGTTCTGAATTAGTCGGAATCTTTCATTTTGTACTTTTTTATGTACCTATTACCTGCTCGAAAACGTCTTCGAGTAATTTTTGGTGAGAGTCTGTCGAGGATCTTCGGAGTAATGAACAGAAATAGACCTCGAGAGTGCAGAGATTGCTCAGCTTTTAACATTGAAGTCAATTTTTTAAAATTTCTTATTTGGCCATGATTTAAGAACCTCCTCCTTTTTTGAAGTCGGTAAAAAAGAAAAAATAACGTTAACCTCACACATAAGGATCTTTAATTTTTTGGTACCTATGTTACAAAGTTTATGTTAGAAAATCTGTACCTTTCAAACTTTCAAAGGTACATTGTTGTAGTTGAAAGGTTAAGTATTTTAATTCCTTTCCAACATACAAGATTGCCTAGTCAAAAGTAGGTCATAGAGCGTAAAAGAATAGGAAGAACGTTGGAAGAACGCATTTAAAGTAATTTTGGCCAAAATGGTGTTTACGACCTTTGTAGCGGAAAGGGTCAACATGAAACTCGTAAACCCCCGTACCTACTGGAAATATTGAAATCGTTAGAGCCGTTTTTGAGAACATGAATACAAACAAATAAATATACAATATTGCTCGTTTAATAGTATAGGATAGGAAATGTAACATTACATGCATTACAACGACCGAGCTCTGCTCGGGTGCATAGAGAAAAATAAAAAAATAAAAAAACACATACAAAAAGTAATCTTTCACTGGCTGAGATCCGAGCTCGCAGCCTTTGGCTGAAAGGCAGACACCCAATCCACTCGGCCACTTTTGTCTTAACAAATTTTGTGAAATTATGAACCACATTATATGTATATTTATTTTACTATTTATATTTATATTGTTTGTGAGAGAAATAAATAAATGATTTGATTTGATTTTATTTTGATTTGACATTGCACTGGTAAATCTTTTTGCGTGAAAATGCCGAGAAAACGAATTTTCCCAGATATGAGACCTAGTTAGATGGATTTTTCGCCCCCTTAAACTCCCGCACTCTTCAGCGTGTCGACCGGCGACACGCTGAAGAGAGACGCTGAGACACGCTGAAGAAACAAGCCTGCAAGGTCGTTCAGTAGGTACCTAGTTCTGCAGGGTTATTTTGTAACACACGGTAGGTAAGTCGCAAACTCGGATTTGTTAAAACAAAGTATTTTTTTACGAACAACATTAAAGTTATTTAGTGCAAAATTACTTTACATATTTTACACAACTAACGTGACATGTCTATCAATTTTCTCAACCATCTTCTATCTACCATTTCAAAGTACCTATTCATCGTAAAAAAACAATTTTTGTTTGAACGAATCCGTGTTAGCGACTTAAAGTGTGTTACAAAAAAACCCTGCTGGTGTGTAAAGCTACTACCGAACGTACAAAACTAGCATAATCGATCGAGCGAGCGAAGCGAGCGAAGATCTTAGTGGTAAGTTGGGCGATTTTGCTTTGTATGTTTGTATGTTTGTATGTATGTTTCACGAATTGTTGTTCGCGCATAACTGTCGAACCGTTCATCCAATCTGCATGAAACTTGGTAGGTCAATAGGTTGTAGTAAGGAAATTTACGGTGGAGCATATGAGCTTAATCGATGAAGGGGTTGTGAAGATATTAGGTTCCCAAGGGGGTAATTTTTTTTTAAAGTTACACAAATATATTGAGTGGGGTGTCAAACGAATGGGCTTATTTTGTACATTCCAAAATGGTTTTTATTTTTAGTCTAGGATGTATAGTTTTTGAAATACGACCAAAGAACAAAAACTACGAAACCAGAGCTGCAAGAGCTCCCGTTTCATAGAGTTTCGATGTCTTCGTAGCTCATTGACTGGTCGGTCTTAAAAAGAGAGTGGCATCGTTGCGGTTTGGTTTGCAATGATTTTAGATGCTACGTGATTTATTTTCATGATAAAAAAATTTTTGATAAAGAATGAAAATTATTGGGGTAAAAAAAGTTAAGTAAACAAATATATTGAGTGGGGTGTCAAATGAAAGGTCTTTATTTGTACATTCCAAAATAGTTATTATTTTTATTCTAGGACGTATCTATACTTTTAGAAATACGACGAGAATTCATAAATATAAAATAAATGAAAAATTAGACACGACATTATGTATTGCATGCATGCTAGCATTTTTTACTATGAAGAGCTAGCGCAATAGGCATACTCGGCAGTAGTAGCACTTGAAATTATAGGGGTGGTCAGAAGAAAGTCCAAATGTAAGCCATCTACGGTGCGCGAGATCTCAGTTCGGGGCGAACTACTAGTTATTATTGTTCAAGCCATAATCGGACAATTAGTATTTTTTTACGATTCTAAATCTGAACTAACTCTATAGTGACTTACAGTTCCTGAAGTTGCGTGTGCTTGTAATACCGAAGATTGAAAATCTACAGGCCAATGATTTTTCATATGTTTTGTCAAAACACATTTCTTGGGTAATTTTTTTTCTTTTGTGTGAGTCTTTTTGTGTTTGATCAAATTAGACTTTACTGTGAACTTCTTATCACATTGATCGCAGGCATTGATCGCAGGCTTTTCTCCAGTGTGAGTTCTCATGTGTTTAATTAAATGAGACTTTCGAGAGAATCTCTTTTCACATACATTACAGGCAAATGGCTTTTCTCCAGTGTGAGTTCTCATGTGTTTAATTAAACAAGACTTTTGAGAGAATCTCTTTTCACATACATTACAGGCAAATGGCTTTTCTCCAGTGTGAGTTCTCATGTGCGCAATTAAATTAGACTTTTGATAGAATCTCTTTTCACATACATTACAGCCAAATGGCTTGTCTCCAGTGTGAGTTCTCATGTGTTTAATTAAATAAGACTTTTGAGAGAATCTCTTTTCACATGCATTACAGGCAAATGGCTTTTCTCCAGTGTGAGTTCTCATGTGTTTAATTAAACAAGACTTTTGAGAGAATCTCTTTTCACATACATTACAGGCAAATGGCTTTTCTCCAGTGTGAGTTCTCATGTGCGCAATTAAATGAGAGCTTTGAGAGATTCTCTTTTCACATACATAACAGGCAAATGGCTTTTCTCCTGTGTGAGTTCTCATATGACCAATTAATTTAGACTTTTGATAGAATCTCTTTTCACATACATTACAGCCAAATGGCTTTTCTCCAGTGTGAGTTCTCATGTGTTTAATTAAATAAGACTTTTGAGAGAATCTCTTTTCACATGCATTACAGGCAAATGGCTTTTCTTTAGTGTGAGTTCTCATGTGTTTAATTAAACAAGACTTTTGAGAGAATCTCTTTTCACATACATTACAGGCAAATGGCTTTTCTCCAGTGTGAGTTCTCATGTGCGCAATTAAATGAGAGCTTTGAGAGATTCTCTTTTCACATACATAACAGGCAAATGGCTTTTCTCCTGTGTGAGTTCTCATATGACCAATTAATTTAGACTTTTGATAGAATCTCTTTTCACATACATTACAGCCAAATGGCTTTTCTCCAGTGTGAGTTCTCATGTGTTTAATTAAATAAGACTTTTGAGAGAATCTCTTTTCACATGCATTACAGGCAAATGGCTTTTCTTTAGTGTGAGTTCTCATGTTGTGGTCAATTAAATGAAACTTTTGAGAGAATCTCTTATCACATACATTACAGGTAAATCGCTTTTCTCCAGTGTGAGTTCTCATGTGTTCTGTCAATTTAAATTTTCGAGAATACTTCTTATCACACATAATACAGGCAAATGGCTTTTCTCCAGTGTGAGTTCTCAAGTGTTCACTTAAATGAAACTTTTGATAGTACCTCTTTTCACATACATTACAGCCAAATGACTTTTCTCCAGTGTGAGTTCTCATGTGTTTAATTAAATAAGACTTTTGAGAGAATCTCTTTTCACATACATTACAGGCAAATGGCTTTTCTCCAGTATGTGTTCTCATGTGATGAGTCACACTTTCATTTCGAGAATACTTCTTATCACACATAATACAGGCAAATGGCTTTTCTCCAGTGTGAGTTCTCATGTGCACGGTGAGCAGAGACTTATTATAAAATTTCTTGTCGCATACATCACAGATATAACACAACCTGTGTCGTGAGTGGGTAATCATGTGACATTTTAACTTATTTTTAGTTGTAAATTTTTTATGACATAAATCACAAATAAAAGTGACTCGATTATGAGTTTTAATATGGGCTGATAGTTTGTTTTTATCAGTAAACACTCGGCAGGCAAAATGTTTGCCATAAATTAATCTATTTGAGGCCAAACTATTGTCGTTCGCCCTATTGTCTTCGCAGTTTGTTGTTTCTGTGCTCTCGGTCAACGGGGACTCCGTCGCAGAGCAGTTGTACTCCGTGTGTCGGTCGAATGCGGAGTCTACTGGTGTAACTACTGGCTCCTCCTTGACAAATTCTTCTTTTATCATAACATATTCTTCCTCACTAGTATCAAATTCATCTTTGACATGAGCATCGGCGCCGGCGCTACATTCTATAAGATTATGAGCGGTCTCCATGAGGATGCGGACAGGTTGCACTTTATCGTGGGGCTTGGGGCTGTCAGGGAGAACTAGTACAGTATTATTATCTACCTAGGTATCTGTCCTGTGTTGAGAACATTCGCATTGTGGTATGGTAGGTAGGTACCTACCTGAAAATATACACTACACATCCACAATTATTTCTCTATGATCCACACACACCACACCACACTTTTCAGTCAGAGGAAACAATACTTCGTTTTATTCACAGTTGGATTTTTACTCGGACGAAGAAAATCCTTGGATTTTTACCATGGTTGGTTCTAGTATTATTTGTCTGTGTAGCAAACTGAGCAATGAGCAGTGGCGTAACTGTATCGTCTGGGGCCCGTGGCAAATTCTTTTGATGGGGCCCTATCCAGGGACGTAGCTATAGCTATATAAGGGGGGGGGTCCAAGGGTTCCAAAATACAAAGATTGACTAGTTTTCTGCCGCACTTAAATTGTAGCGCCGGGGGGGGGGGGGGGTGTTGAAGGGTTCCAACCAAGTAGTGGCGTATGTTAACTCAGAACCCCGGGCCAGCCTGGCTTTTGCCATCCCATAGATAGGTTCAATACATTGTGACCCGCTACTTCGTACGCGTTAGGGCTACCGTACTCGCACGCAACGCGTTAACGACATCGATTCCCGGGCTTGAAACTTGGTTTACTGTCCGCTCGCAAAATACTCATGAAGCTTATATGCGAGCGAAGCGAGCCCAAATTTTTTAAAGACAAATGCAACAAATGACACGTGATGATGCTTTTGAGCACCATAAGCCTGCCTGCTTGTCGGTTCCTATTTTATTATGCGAGCGGAGCGAACCAATTTCCAATCTCAAATGCAACACGTACCTAATGCTCTTGATTTTGCTTATGTGCTCAAAGAAAAGGATGGCTTTTTGTCGGTTCCTATTCTGCGGTCATACTTAACTCACTTAATTTTTTTAAGATAAACGCAACAAGTGACACATGATTTCTTTTTCTTTATATTTTATTCTTATGGTGCTCAAAGAAATGGCTGGTAGCTTGTCAGTTCCTATTTTATTATGCGAGTGAAGCGAGCTGATTTTTTTTATCACAAATGCAACATGTGAGACTTGATTTTGCTTACGTACTCAAAGAAAAGGATCGGTTCCTATTCTGCGGTCAGACGTTACGCACTTTGCTCGCAAAACACTCATGAAGCTGTATGCGAGCGAAGCGAGCCGAATTTTTTTTAAGACAAATGTGACACTAGGAAATGTTTGCCTGAAATCGCCTCGAGGATTTATTCCCAGAATCCCAATTATTGTAACGGATTATCCCTTCGAGTTTTAAAGAATACCTACAGTTTCCTGTAAAGTTAAAAATCGCAAGGCCAGTCTCAGAAAATGGTCTGTCAATAATAATCATTAGATTACTAATAAATTACACAAGTCTTGATGTCTATCAAACTTACAACCAAATGAGTTTGTGTTAGTTGTTGTTAGTTAGGTAGGCTTTTCTTACACTGGTTCCAAAATGTACAAAGATTAACATTACGCCCAGGGGTATTTAATAATAGAAGTTCTAGTTTTTATAGTTCCCAATTTTTTTATACTTAAGTTTAAAAAATTGTTCTGGCCAAGCATGCTAAAAAAAACATTAAAAAACATAACTCGAGAAATACAAAACATCGGGTGTACCTAGTTTAATAGTTTTTTTTGGACGTCATGAACCATCTGTTTACGCACGGAAATACCTGTTCCACCAGTTTTTTTTATGCTATTGCTAAGGAGGGGGGAGGGTCTGGACCCCCTAAACCCCCCCTCCCCCTTATATACGTCCCTGGCCCTATCAGTAAAAATCATCACGAGCTCGCGGCCTCTTGAGCCGGGGCCCTCTGGGGTCGGGGGCCCGTGGCATTTGGCCACCCATGCCACCCTATAGTTACGCCACTGGCAATGAGGAGTAATCTTGGGAGTAATATAAAAACGTTAAGCTAATATCACAGTAGGGATGTTCGATCGATACGATCCGATACTTTACTTGCGTGCAGTGTTGCCAACTCCAAAAAATAAAAGTCGCTAGATTGAGTGCGAAAAGTCGCTAGAAAGTCGCTAAAGGGCGATTGCTAAATTCGTTGTCTGTTGCGTTTTTCCGGTGTCCTCGCTACTCTTGTTGGATTTTAGAAAAATGTAGATGTTTCATACCCAATATTAAATTTTAATGTGAAACTATACAGTATAGGCATCAAGAATATGTTAAAATATTATTCGATTATTAAAGATTTTCATACAAAAAGTAACTTTGTTTTCGGCAAAACATGATTTTTGCCATGTCCTTTCCATAATTGGTCATTTTCAAGTTGGATTATTTACTGTTTTTGCCAACGTAACAGTATATTATGAAGGGCTTATAGCCTTCAAAAATTATTTATTATTAGGTATCTGACGATAAAACTATTCTAAAGTACATAAAAATTTAGAGAGATACAATTTAGTGTGAGGTCAAAATATGGACCTCGGTGGAAACTCCCACTGAGTTACGAGCTTTTTCTTGATTTTCTACCAAAAATACTGCTAAATGTTATGATTTTTTTTACTTAGCATCACTAAACAGACGATGCACGTTAGCCAATTCGATTTTTGTCCTTTCTGTTTCGACCGTCGTGCCGTGGCAGAAGGTCGCTCTCAGAAGGACTTTTTTGTGTTCCACTGAGTTACGGAGTTTTTGGTGGTAAGTAGCTGGTTTCATGTAGCAACTTGGTATTATTTAGTTCCCTATGTATTCACCACAACTAAAACTACACTAAACAACAAGAAAGTAATCGTCTATCCTATTTTTATTTTCATTTTAATTCTGAATCAGCAGAACCGTTACGTTCCACTGAGAAATTTCGTAACTCAGTGGAACAAATTGTAACTCAGTGGAACGCAAAAGCCGCGATACAGTTGAGATTTTATTCCGTTTACCCAACACGAAAACTAAAAAAGGGTTATGTTTTAAGCAGTGTGTAAAGTTGTCAAAAACCAGTAAAGTGTCCCGTAAAAAAGTGTCCTGTAGCTAAAGTGTCCCTTAGCGAAAGTGTACCGAAGCAAAAGTGTCACGTAGAAAAGTGTCCCTTAGCAAAAGTGTCCCGAAGAAAAAGTGTCCCGAAGCAAAAGTGTCCCGTTGCAAAAGTGTCCCGTAGAAAAGTGTCCTTTAGCAAAACTGTCCCTTAGCAAAAGTGTCCCGAACCAAAAGTGTCCCGTTAAAAAGTGTCCCTTAGCAAAAGTGTCCCATAGCAAAAGTGTCCCTTAGCGAAAGTGTACCGAAGCAAAAGTGTCACGAAGAAAAGTGTCCCTTAGCAAAAGTGTCCCGAAGCAAAAGTGTCCCGTTGCAAAAGTGTCCCGTAGAAAAGTGTCCCTTAGCAAAACTGTCCAGAACCAAAAGTGTCCCGAAGCAAAAGTGTCCCGTTGAAAAAGTGTCCCGTTGCAAAATTGTTCCGAAGCAAAAGTGTCCCGTTGAAAAAGTGTCCCGAAGCAAAAGTGTCCCGAAGCAAAAGTGTCCCGAAGCAAAAGTGTCCCGAAGCAAAAGTGTCCCGAAGCAAAAGTGTCCCGTTGAAAAAGTATCCCGAAGCAAAAGTGTCCCGAAGCAAAAGTGTCCCGTTGAAAAAGTGTCCCGTTGCAAAAGTGTCCCGAAGCAAAAGTGTCCCGTTGAAAAAGTGTCCCGAAGCAAAAGTGTCCCGAAGCAAAAGTGTCCCGAAGCAAAAGTGTCCCGTTGCAAAAGTGTCCCGTTGAAAGTGTCCCGAAGCAAAAGTGTCCCGAAGCAAAAGTGTCCTTAGCAAAAGTGTCCCGAAGCAAAAGTGTCCCGAAGCAAAAGTGTCCCGTTGAAAAAGTGTCCCGAAGCAAAAGTGTCCCGTTGAAAAAGTGTCCCGTTGCAAAAGTGTCCCGAAGCAAAAGTGTCCCGTTGAAAAAGTGTCCCGAAGCAAAAGTGTCCCGAAGCAAAAGTGTCCCGAAGCAAAAGTGTCCCGTTGCAAAAGTGTCCCGTTGAAAAAGTGTCCCGAAGCAAGTGTCCCGAAGCAAAAGTGTCCCGAAGCAAAAGTGTCCCGAAGCAAAAGTGTCCCGAAGCAAAAGTGTCCCAAAGCAAAAGTGTCCCGTTGAAAAAGTGTCCCGAAGCAAAAGTGTCCCTTAGCAAAAGTGTCCCGTTGAAAAAGTGTCCCGTTGCAAAACTTTTGCAAAGGGACACTTTTGCTTCGGGACACTTTTTCAACGGGACACTTTTGCTTCGGGACACTTTTGCTTCGGGACACTTTCAACGGGACACTTTTGCTTCGGGACACTTTTGCTAAGGGACACTTTTGCTTCGGGACACTTTTGCTTCGGGACACTTTTTCAACGGGACACTTTTGCTTCGGGACAATTTTGCAACGGGACACTTTTTCAACGGGACACTTTTGCTTCGGGACACTTTTGCTTCGGGACACTTTTGCTAAGGGACACTTTTGCTTCGGGACACTTTTGCAATGGGACACTTTTGCTTCGGGACACTTTTTCAACGGGACACTTTTGCTTCGGGACACTTTTGCTTCGGGATACTTTTGCTAAGGGACACTTTTGCTTCGGGACACTTTTGCAATGGGACACTTTTGCTTCGGGACACTTTTTCAACGGGACACTTTTGCTTCGGGACACTTTTACTTCGGGACACTTTTGCTTCGGGACACTTTTGCTAAGGGACACTTTTGCTTCGGTACACTTTTGCTTCGGTACACTTTCGCTAAGGGACACTTTAGCTACGGGACACTTTTGCCAAGGGACACTTTTGCAACGGGACACTTTTGCTTCGGGACATTTTTTCAACGGGACACTTTTGCTTCGGGACACTTTTTCTTCGGGACACTTTTGCTAAGGGACACTTTTCTAACGTGACACTTTTGCTTCGGTACACTTTCGCTAAGGGACACTTTAGCTACGGGACACTTTTGCTAAGGGACACTTTTATACGGGACACTTTTGCTTCGGGATATTTTTGCTAAGGGACACTTTTTGCAAAGGGACACTTTCTTCGGGACACTTTTGCTAAGGGACACTTTTTACGGGACAGTTTTATAATAATATATTATATTTCACACTTTTATAATATTTCATAATAATAATATATAACTTTTATGATAATTCGTTTTAATTTCTAACCTGAAGCTATTTTTGTAAATAAAGTATTCAAAGGTGAACGCCACCTTACATAATTTTGAGAAGTTGTCCCTCAATTTTGATTCAGTATTTTTAAAAATACAGTCTAATTTACTTGAAATTGTTTATTCTTGTGATGTCAACTTGTTACAAAAAGTGTTTTCTATTTGCCAGAAAGCTCCTTGTGCTTATTTTTTTCAAACTGATTGAGTTCTAGCTAACTAAAGGATGTCATTGAGTCAGAAAAGTAACTCAATGGAGTAACTATTGAGATTATTACACCATTAATCTGATTTTTCTATCAGTTTTTGTGACTATTCGATAAATATGCCTCATTTCCTCTATAAAAATATTAAAAGTTAGTACTTTGCGTTTCATTGAAAGGTTTTACATGCAATTCTGTTTGTTTCTCAATGGAACAATTTTTTCAGAGTCATGGAACTAAAAGCTAAATATTTATTGATTTTATGCATTATCCTCTGACCTTTTATAATGAATAGGTGACTAAGACATTTATCTTTTGAATAATGGCATTTTAATAGTAAAACAATCACATTTTTTTTACTATACGCAAAAAAGCTATGAGACAACGAATTTAGGAGTTACTCTAAAATAGGCAAAGGAGCTAGCGGGGTGGGGTGCACCCAAAAGAAAAAATCTTTTAAAAATATTGCTACGCGAGACATTGACTTATACCGTAGTGATCACTGTGATATTCCGTCAAAATGTACACAAGAACAAGACAATATCATACTTCAATGGTGTATGTCAGTGTCACTTGGCGTCACTAGATCCATTGTGCGTACTGTAACTGTAAGATTCGTAAGTAAGCGAACCTCACTTTCTTCATGGTAAGTAGGTATATATTAAATAATATGCTATGAGGTGGGGTATTTGATCTGTGTAGTAGAAGGAATCATCAATGCAAACTAAAGTGAGTGCGAAACAGTACCTTCCACTTTCAGTAGACCATATTCTCTAATATAATTCACGGATAAAAATACTTATAATTTCTTAGTCAAAGTCCAAAAGTCGCTAGATAAGTCGCTAAATATTTTTTGTCGCCAAAACCGATTTTTTGTCGCTAACACAGGTCCAAAAGTCGCTATTTCTAGCGACAAAGTCGCTAAATTGGCAACACTGCTTGCGTGTATCGATACAATGGCATACGATACGTACGATACACCCGATACGATATTTGTATCGAAACAATGGCATACGATACGGCTGATCGATACAACACAGCTAAGGTGTATCGGATCGAAAGTATCTTAGCAAATTGTTTTGACTTCAAGATGAAACACACCATCTATTATATACCTGCCAATCAATTTATTTTATTTGTTATAGGTAAGTACGTACAGTCAGCGAACAATCATCATCATCATCTCCTTGCCCTTATCCCACTAGGTGGGGTCAGCACATCATGTTTTCTCTTTTCCATTCCCAACAATCAATAACGACAACGAACAATATCAATAGGTAGGTAGGTAATCATTCTGAGTCGCTTTTTCTTCACGCTATGTGTGAAATCGGCACCTTTTGTTCAAAATTAGTAATAGACTAATAGAGCAGGGTATGTAAATAGGTTTAACCTACCTACCTACTGGTTAAAACATTGTAGGTAGGTATTTATTTAAATAGTGTAGGTACCTAGATTAATAAAGGTTTCAGGTTACTAAATTAAATACCTAGATCCATTTTTTATTTTTTAAATCCCCCGTACCTGTATCGATACAATGCATTACGATACATTGCGATCCGAAATATCGATACAATCCGAAATATCGAACATCCCTATTAGGTACTAAGGTTATTTTTGCTTCTGACAGCTGTTTGTTTGTCATTTTTCAATTTTGACAATGACAACCTGGGGAAATGGCTGCCCTAATAGCCCTTTCGAGAGAAGGCTCGGCGAGAAGTCTCGCCGAGACTTCTCGAATGTGTTCTCGAAGAACAAACAAGTTATCCACACTCTCAATTTTTCTCAGTCGTGATCTGTTTCTTATCCGGTATGGACGTCGATATTGAAACTGGGGCCGGGTTAGCTCTATGTGCCATTGCATACTGTAACTTTGTGAATGTTGTAACTAAAAATAATGTTAAAAAAAATTAATACCTATACCTACTTAAAGTAAAAACTTTTATCTTAGTAGTTTCGATGTTTAGCATCCCATAAAATAGGCTCAGATTAAAAAAAATCGATAAATTTCAACTCTATTCATTATTCCACATTTTTACGAAAGAAAATTCTCGAAAGAACCAAACAATATGGATGTCTACCCACCGCCGCTCATTAATCTGCAATGAGACAAAACGTGAGTGTAGGAGTCTTCTCTCTTCTCGCCCGAGAAATCCTTTGGCTCGGCCAAAAATACCGACACCGATCGGAGAACAGGCGAGCCCGAGAACGAGAAGGCGAGTCTCGGTGAGACTTCTCGCCGAGCCTTCTCTCGAGAGTCTGGAGGGGCTATTAATAGATAGTTTCAGATTTGGCCCTGGCCCTAGTCACACTTGAACAACTCAACCTGTATAACTCGGTTCTGACTGAGTGTAGATGTATCTGTTTTCACAAATATTGTTTGTTATACCTACTGTAAGCTCGTAAAAGTAACTGTAACTCCTAAAAGCTTGTACCTAGGTACTATGGGAACCAGATAACTGATAGAATAGGTACTTAGGTAGGTAGGGTGGGTTGTCCAGCAATGAACCAGGTAAAATTCAAACGTCCATAGGTATCTTTTACATTTTTTGACTTACGGACCTAAGATTTGGCGTGAAGTAAGGTAATTAATCTGGCTAAGATTGTGCATTATTAGTTTATTCATATAATCTTTAGATTTCTTAGAAATACAGATTTAGCAAAAAATGAGAATTGGTTCATTGCGTAACACGGGTGGTACGCATTGAACCAGACCGAATTCTGCAATGAACCATCTATTTACCAAGAGAAAAGGCAATGTTTTTTACTTTATTATTATTACCTATCAGCAAAATTATTACTAACTATGAAATATAAGCCGTTAGAGGTACTGTTAATTATATTTAGGCTTGAGTATCTTAGTCTTAATAAAATCTATGTATTGACATCAAGCAACATGGTTTTTTTATCATAATACTAATTATAAGTAGGTTATCATACAAATCTAGTTGTAATAAGTAGGTGGTTCAGTTTCTCAACGTATATGAATGGTAAGTGCAGCTCGGACTGGGAAAATGTATGTGATAACTATGGTTCAATGCAGGACACTATGTCATGGCTCATTGCTGGACACACCCCATTGACAAAACAAACCTCAGAATTTCACCTGGTAAATGATGATACAGCAAACTAGCTATAGTGTAATTTACAACGTTATGTATGTGTAATCATACGTAACAGGCAAAAAAAACTGTAGGTAACACCCAAAAAATGTAGAAAAATAATGAAATCAACACAAAAAACTGACTTTTGTGATACATTTTTATAAATTCGATCGCTGGGCGTATGTCTTAAGCTTGCGCTGCTTGCAATTTGGGGAGAGAGTGAGGGGTGCGTATGCGTTCCTGTTGGCAGTATTCGTAAAGAACGGCAATGTCACATTTTTGAAATATAGCGGTGGCTCATTGCATCTGCCGGGTTCACAGGTGGACAACCCACCCTACATACTTTTTGTAAATACATAGGTACCTACTTGTCTTATAATACTTTATAACACCCTTTGTCCTGGGTGGGAGTCGAACCCACGACCTACAGCGCAGAAGGCTGAGCTACTACCAACTGAGCTAGGAGGCCAGTCAGGAATGTTTCCTTTAAGTAAAATACTGTATCTTAAGGATATAAAGTAGGTACTAGCGTAGTATGTACTAGTATTCTGTGGTACTAGTTTCCCTCCAGGGCCCATTCATTTTTTCCACCCTGTATACCTAGACAGCATCTGCAGTATAGTCGGATTGCTCATTCTACGGACTAAAATTGAAGGAAAAAATGTCATTTTCCTTCAATTTTAATGTAAAACATAGGTATCAAAAATAATCAAAATTGAAGGAAAAATGACATTTTTTCCTTCAATTTTAGTCCGTATAATGAGCAATACGACTATAGGTACCTACCTAGGTACCTCTCAATGGTAACCTCCATCCAGCCCTTTCCTTTCAAATAAGTTATACCTACCTACCTAGTGCCTTCATAAACCTGCCCTAGCTGCTTAGTTACACTAGTCACTCACATGAGTAGGGAATAAAAGCAGAGAGAATAAATAAAATCATTTTTAGTAGGTATTTGTAAGTATTCGTTTTTATTGTTATTCTTCATCTAATTACATCATACCAAAGATCTTTAATTAATTAAAATGCCATCTAGGAATGAGGCCGGTGCTTCTATGAAATAGAGTCTATGCTGGGCTACTTGTGAAACAACGTGAAGTTAACCAATTTGATTTTGAGCACATTGAAAACATGAAAGAGATTTCATTCAAATTCTGTACGGGAGTTACGAAAAACAATTTCAATATTATTTTTAACTAAATAAGCCCAGCATATATGGAACGCTAACTTCTGCAAAACGTGGGCATGTACAGTAGGGCCAACGGATCTCGGCGAACGTGAAGTTGGCCGTTTCGATGCGCAGTGCAACTTTTTCATACAAAATTTTCTACTGCGCAGCGAAGAGCCTGACTTCACGTACGCCTAGATCCGTTGGCCGAACTGTACCAAATTTGTATTTGGACATAGGTTTGCTATGCTTGGGTTACCTACATTGTTGCAGCCAACATTGACCTGTAACACTGATTATTACTTTTTATTGACTCTAAACACGTCAATGCTGGGCTAAAAAAAATGAAAAATGAACACGACTCTACCCGCAAGGCGCGTTAGACATTCTCTCAGGTCTTTTTATGCATTTTATAAGATCCTTCGAGTCTCAGGGGGTAGTCAGAGGTATGTCCAAATACATATTTGGTACATGCCCACCTTAAAATATCTTGTTTTGATTCAATATGGGGTCTCTGCTTTAAATTCTTCTTTAACTGTGCGTGTTGGAGACTTTTTGCGTGTTTGACTTTATGCAGGTCTTAACTTTGTGCGTGTTTGACAATAACGTTTTCAAAAGGGGAAACCCCCTTTTGAAAACATCATTTACTCACAACTTTATGCTTGTCAAAATACACTCTAGGCGCCTACTAAATATTATGTTTCCTATGTAATCTGCCAGTGTGTGTTCTTCTATGCGCAATTAAACCAGACCGAGAACCAGACGTACCTACCTACCAGAGAATCTTATTTCACATAATATCATAGGCAAATTGCTTTTCTCCGGTGTGAGTTTTCATGTGATTATTTAAAACAATTTTTTGACGAAATTTCTTATCACACACATTACAGACAAATGGCATTTCTCTAGTGTAAGTTCTCATATGCGCAATTAAAGGAGACTTTTGAGAGCATCTCTTTTCACTTGTGTGAGTTCTCATGTGGTCAGTTAAAATAATCTTTCGAAAGAATCTCTTTTCACATACATCGCAAGCATATGGTTTATCTCCAGTATGAACTCTTCTCATGTGCACAGTTAAATTAGTTTTATCAGAGTATCTTTTTTCACATACATTGCAGGCAAATGGTTTTTCACCAGTGTGAGTTCTGATGTGCGCAACTAAATGACATTTTTGAGAGAATCTCTTTTCACATACATCGCATGCATGTGGTTTTTCACCAGTGTGAGTTATCTTATGCCTAGTTAAATCAGACATAGAAGAGAATCTTTTTTCACATATATCGCATTCCATTTCTCTTGTATGAGACATTTGGTGTTTGTTCAAACTATAGTTCGATATGAACTTCCTATCACATACATATGGCGTTTCTCTTGTATAAGTTCTCATTTGCACACTAACTTTATGAAATTTCTTATAACATATATCTCTGCTCTCAGTTAACGGAGACTCCGTCGCAGAGCAGTTGTACTCCGTGTGACCGTCGAATGCGGAGTCTACTGCTGTAACTACTGGCTCCTCCTTAACAAATTCTTCTTTTATAATAACAAATTCTTCCTCACTTGTAACCAGTTCCTCCTTACTAGTAACAAGTTCTTCCTCGCTAGTAACGAATTCATGTTTGACATGGTCATCGGCGCTACGTTCGCTATCATTAACAGCCGTGGCCTCCATACAGGATGCGGACAGGTTGCACTTTGTTGTGGGGCTCCGCACGGGAACATTCTCATGTGGTGCCTGAAAATGAACATTATCATTCATGACTTGCTATAATTGATGGAGGCATTGCCTTAAGGGGTATTATAGTCTACTAATTCTACACAGACGAAGTTGTGGGCATCAGCTACAACAAATTATATACGCGCGATAGCCGAATGATCGTCAGTCGGGTACAAAAAGGATATTTTATTTTATTAGGTCAGGAAGCTTTTAGGTTACGACTCTTTGGTTTGGTTTGGCTCTTTGGTCTTATAAATCGATGAACACCACCTGCACGCACTAAAAAGTGTCACGTTTCGCCACATAATTTGTTTAAATAGCGACTCTATAATAATACGTTTGGAGTATAGCTCTGTATGGGTGTGAGACTTGGACCATGACTAAAGCGGACAAAGATACATTGGAAGCTTTTGAGATGAGGTGTTGGCGTAGAATGGAGAGGATCAGCTTCAGAAGACATTTTGACACAGCGCAATCTAGCCCCAAACTAAGCAAATTTTGTACTATGGGAACCAGATAACTGATAGAATACTTATATATTTGTAAATACATACATATCATACTTTATAACAGCCTGACACAGATCAATCATCTATGTTCCTCACACAAATGTTTGTCCTGGGTGGGAATCGAACCCACGACCTACAGCGCAGAAGGCAAAGCTACTACCAACTGAGCTAAGAGCTGAGATATAATATACTAGCGGACGCCCGCGGCTTCGCCCGCGTGGACAACTATTTTTTTATCCCACGGGAACCGTGCAATTTTTCGGAATAAAAAGTAGCCTATGTCCTATTCCCGGTTATTATCTATCTACATTCCAAATTTCATCAAAATCGGTTTAGTAGTTATTGAGATACGTGGCAACAAACATTCACACACACACACGGACTTTCGCCTTTATAATATTAGTAGGCCTTTACATCTTTACTAGATGATTTTATACAGTGTCAGGAGGCAATCTTTGCCTACACTCATCGGGACACTGTAGTGCCTGGGACAATGTTGAGATGGATTAGGCTTGCCCAGCACCTACACCATCCTCTCAGCTTAACCGGCCATATCCACAGGAAAGACATGGTCAATACGTGTGGGGCTGACTAAGCCGCGGGTTTCCTCACGATGTTTTCCTTCACCGTTTAGAGCTCGTGTTAATGCGCATATAAATTTTTTTCGAAACGAAAAATCCATTGATGCACGGCCAGGATTCGAACCCACGACCTTAGTATTAGATATTAGTAGGATGCATGATGAAAATCATCAATGGCTGCTAAAGTTAACCCCTACGCGTATGAGCTCATTTGTTTTGTCTTGATGAGCACAATACATTACACTTGGTTACGAGGGTCTGATGATGGAGTCAGGAGTTGAATAGTAGAACTCCGAAGACATTTTCTCACCAAATTTATATGGCACTAATCAGAAAGCAGGGCCCATACCATGAGCTTTAAATGCGATTCAGTTTAGGTCCTAAACTGAACTGCTACGCTAATTTGTCACATGACTTATGCTATGACGCTGACGAAATTCAGAAGCTAAACCAAGGATTTCATATTCTACGTAACTGGATAGTTCACTGAAACAGAAAATGCTGTCCGTCACTGAAACGGAAAACCTAAACTGAACTGAATTGTTTACTAAGACGTCATGGTACGGCTACAGGTCCCTTTCAAACACGAACGTGACTCTCGAATGGCTTACGCGTAAAATTATCGTCTGTAAACTGACTTTACAGACAACCAATTTTTTGTTTGAAAGGGACCTGCTTTCTGATTAGTGCCATAAAAATTTGGTGAGAAAATGTCGAGGATCTTCGGAGCTATGAACAGAAACGCACCTCGAGAGTGCAGAGATTGCTCAGCTTTATTCCATCACCAGATCTACTAAATCTGAACTAACACTATAGTGACTTACAGTTCCTGAAGTTGCGTGTGCTTGTAATACCGAAGATTGAAAATCTACAGGTTGATGAGTTTTCGTATGTTTTGTCAAAACACATTTCTTGGGGAAATGCTTTTTTTTGTGAGTCTTTATGTGTCTGGTGAAAGTAGTGCGCACTGTGAACTTCTTATCACACACATTACAGACAAATGGCTTTTCTCCAGTGTGAGTTCTCATGTGTTCAATTAAATTAAACTTTCGACATAAACTCTTTTCACATACATTACAGGCAAATGGCCTTTCTCTAGTGTGAGTTCTCATGTGTTCAGTCAAATTAACTTTTCGATAATACTTCTTATCACACACATTACAGGCAAATGGCCTTTCTCCAGTGTGAGTTCTCATGTGTTCAGTCAAATCAATATTTCGATAATACTTCTTATCACACACATTACAGACAAATGGCTTTTCTCCAGTGTGAGTTCTCATGTGTTCAATTAAATTAAACTTTCGACTTAAACTCTTTCCACATACATCACAGACAAATGGCTTTTCTCCAGTGTGAGTTCTCATGTGATCAGTCAAATTAACTTTTTGATAATACTTCTTATCACACACATTACAGGCAAATGGCCTTTCTCTAGTGTGAGTTCTCATGTGCTCAGTAAACTGACACTTATAATAAAATTTGCCGTCGCATACATCACAGATATAACACAACCTGTGTCCTGGGTGGGTAATCATGTGACATTGTAACTTTTCTTTAGTCGTAAATTTGATGTTACATAAATCACACATAAAGGTGAATCGATTATGAGTTTTAATATGGGCTGATAGTTTGTTTTCCTCAGTGAATACTTTACCACATTGGTTGCAGCCAAAATGTTTGTCACGAATTAATGAACCTATGTGTGGCTTTGTTGTTTCTGTGCTCTCGGTCAACGGGGACTCCGTCGCAGAGCAGTTGTACTCCGTGTGTCGGTCGAATGCGGAGTCTACTGCTGTAACTACTGGCTCCTCCTTAACAAATTCCTCTTTTATGTTAACAAATTCTTCCTCATGTGTATTAACTTCTGCTTCACTTGTAACACATTCATTCTTAATAAAAACAAATTCTTCCTTACTGGTGTCAAATTCTTCTTTGACATTAATATCGATGTAATTATCTATATCATTAAGAGCCATGGTCTCAATATATGATGAAGACAGGTTGCACTTTGTTGTGGGGCTCAGCACGGGAACATTCTCATGTGGTGCCTGAAAATAAACATCGGCATGATTGACTTGCAGTGTCTGATAGCCGCAGTGCCTGACGGACGCGGGGTCTTGCTTTTTCTAGACTTTTAAGTGAAATATAGGAAAGTAAAATAAGCTTGGTTAAACTTGAATACTTAAATCTATAAATATGTATGTGAATTAAGAAGAGAAGTCCACTCACTGACTGAATGAAAGGACTTCTCTCTCTCTGAAGTGACTGCTGAGCTGAGGGGCAGCATGAAATCTTCACAACTAGGTTCCTTTAAAATTTTTAAATTTGGCACACACACTCAATAATCTAAGTATACTCATATGCAAATTTCCAAGAAACAGATGAAAATTAGAGTGAACACTATTTATGGAAAACATTTTAAAAAGAAGGGCGAATCATTGATAAGCACGTATCGCCTTTATAAGAGAAAATTAGTCACAAATACAAATTATAATTGACATTCAGTTATGTAAAACTAGCGGGCGCCCGCGGCTTCGCCTGCGTGGACTACTATTTTTTTTATCCCACGGGAACCGTGCAATTTTTCGGGATAAAAAGTAGCCTATGTCCTATTCCCGGTTATTATCTATCTAAGTATATTGTAAATTTCATCAAAATCGGTTTGGTAGTTATGAAGATACGTGGCTACAAACATTCACACACAAACACACACACACATACATACACAAACACACACACACACACGTACTTTCGCCTTTATAATATTAGTAGGATTAGTAGGATATTTAGAGCAATTTAAATTTCTGTATCGGACATCTTCACGTTGGCTCTGATGGTACAAGACCGGTATAATAGTGTGTGGATGGATGCCTCACGAAATTAACTGACCAACGTTGGCGCCAAAGTGTGGTGCCGGCGTAAGACCAATATGATGTTGCTTAAATCCACTGACCGCGTCAATATGGTGTTCCTCAAGGAAGCGTTCTTGGGCCACTAATAATCAAGTAATTATAGAAATGATCTACCATTAAATAATAATAAATTAAATCAACATAATGACATTATTTGCCGACGACAGCTCTGTAACAATAAACTGTAGGTAATGACATCAACAACTATAAATCGGACATAAATTCAATAATTTCATGTCATGACAGAAAAACACTTAGATATGTATATTGATTAGGAGCTACTACCAACTGAGCTGAAAGGCCAGTCATAGAAAGGTATTGATGATTCTTTTCTTTATTTTTTTGGAAATACCTACCTACTTATTAAGTTATTGGCGCGAATTTTCGATCAAGACATCTACCTACAACCTGACTGACTGTCCTGCAAATTGCAAAAAACGCAAGAAAAATTGATTTTCGCCGACTACCCGTGCAGATCCAACTTAAAAATAAATTGTATATCTCGATTTTTTTAACAAAATTAATAGGTAGGTAGGTAGTTAATTTTAAAACATTAATGTGTTAAATTAAAAGTGAATGCTCACCTCTGTCATACTGTCGTTATGGTCAATTGGTAGGATATGCTTTTTCCTGTTGCAGTAGACACTTTCCTGTTTCACACTGGCACTACCTGAAATACAAAATACACTACTAAAGTTTCTAAAGGCGCTAACACCATGTTGCCCTAGGGTCGCATTGCCTCTCTATCGCTCTCGCCTTGCACCAATTCGCCTTCTCGCTCGCACTCGCCTAAGCTGGCTTAGGCTGCGCCCCGTCTCTTCTATCTGGCCTGCAGATAGAAGAGACGGGGAGCAAACATTTCTCTTCCGCGTCCCTTTCATACAAAATGTGACGGCGCCCCGTCTCTTCTGTATGTTTTGCGGCGCGACGCTTCTATACATTTTCTATGAAAGGGACGCGGAAGAGACATAATATGTCTGCGACGCGTCCTCGTCTTATGTCTTTTCTGTATGTCCCGCGCCTTAGACATTTTTACTCTGCTTGCTCATTGGACAACTAAAAAATAACACTCTTGCGTCAAGAGTTAGGCATCGACCTTGGTTAAAGTTTTAAATCCAGATCTCAGTTCGGGGCGAACTACTAGTAATAGGGTGATGTGATAATTGGCATATTGCTTTCAGTAATGTAAAATCACATAAAGCAATTTCAATTTCTGTATCACACAACGGACATCTTCACGTTGGCTCTGACGGGACAAGACTGGTGTAAGTGTACCTAATAGCCAACGTGGGGATGCCTCACGAAATTAACTGGCCAACGTTGGCGCCAACGTGTGGAGCCGGCGTATAAGTTGGTAAAACATTACCTTGTACAGCTCTACGTCTTGCAGTACGACGTCTTTGTTCTTCCAATCGTTGTTCACGTTGTTCAATATTTTCTCTGGCTATACGCTGTGATGAACGATATCGTTGCTCCTCCAATCTCTGTTCTCTCGTCTCAATATCCTCAGTAGCTCGTCGTAATTGGGTACGTTCTCGTAAATCCTCCAAACTGACCATATGTTCTACGTGTATAACTTCAGACATTAATTGTCTACATTTTCCTTTAGCGGCACGAGTTAGATGAGCTGAAGACGTAGATTGAATTTCTTGATTTGAAACTGGATTATAAAACATTCTGTAATGTATAGCTTTATGTATCACACACACAACAGGTAATGTAATGTATCTTTCTGTAGCTTAAAGTGCTTCATACACAGCGCAGGTACAGTACATTACTCACCTAGGGCAGGAAAGTAAGAAACGTCTCAGATCACATTTAGTTGTTGACCGAGGTGAGTATACTATTTTTCTCCTCGACGGAGGTGGATAGCGGCAACTTCGTTTAGCGGGACAAAAGTGTCCACTTTCTGCCCGATGGGGAGAAAATGAACATTAAAGTATGTTTACATCCCGGGTCTTTCCATAGAAATCGTAAGATGTAAAAATATACATTATAGACGCTGTGTGTGGTCTCCTGATGATTTCTATGGAAAGATGTATTGAGATGTATCATGCTATAATGTACAACTTTACATTACCTGCGCTGTGTGAAGCCCTGTTACACTTGTTCCAAAAAACTTACCTACCTAAAACGAAATGTAAGCAAATAGACACCTTTGTAGCAACAGCAAAAATATGTTTTCTTTTCATTTCTTCTGTAGTAAGTTTTTTGGAACAAAAGTGTAAGGAACCAAGATAAATTCTGCCTTAATCCAAATAATTACCTAAAGTGATAGTTATTTGCTCAAATGTTTTATGTTTTCAAATTTTGTATGAGTTCTCCTGTGCACAGTCAAACTAAATCTACTTATGAAAAAACTTCAGGCCTAGGACTTTTCTCCAGTGTGAGAATTAAACTATTGCTGTTATCTCTATTGTCTTAGCAGTTTGTTGTTTCTGTGCTCTCGGTCAACGGGGGCTCCGTCGCAGAGCAGTTGTACTCCGTGTGTCGGTCGAATGCGGAGTCTACTGCTGTAACTGCTGGCTCCTCCTTAACAAATTCTTCCTCTAAATTACTATGTTCTTCCTTCCAAATTCACCTTTGACATGGTCATCGGCGCTACGTTCGATAGCCGTGGTCTCCATACAGGATGCGGGCAGGTTGCACTTTATTGTGGAGCGTGGGGCTCAGTCAGCACGAGAACTAGTAAACTAGAGTATTGTTGTTCTGTGCTCTGTGACGAGAACATGCTCATTCTCATTGTGGTATGGTAATTGGTAGTAACAGAAAATCTTCAGCAAATGTTTATATATCCACATTACTGATTACTATTACTAAAGATCCACACCCCACACTACAATTTCATTTAAATCATTTAATTATTCCACACGCATTTTACTCACAGGGACGATTTATATTTTATATTATTTCCACACCACACACCACAGAGAAGAGAATTCGTATAAATAACGATATTTTAGTGATGGGCCAACTCGAGTTACTAACTCGAGTTAGGCTTAACTCGAGTTGAATCTCTCTAACTCGAGTTAGGATTGGCCATTGGCCGTTTTTCCATTGGCCGTTTTTCCACTAGCCGGCACGGCACGGTACCGGCACCGGCACCGGCGCCGGTGGTGGGGATGCAAAAATGCATGAAACCGTGCCGGTGCCGGCGCCGGCAAGTGGAAAAACGACCAGCCAGTACATTGGGCATTTTTCCACTAGCCGGCACGGCACCGTGGGTGGTGGGGATGCAAAAATGTATGAAAATCTCATAATGCCGGGCCGGTGCCGCCGGCGCCGCTAAGTGGAAAGGCGAGCCGTACATTTTCATACATATTTGCTTCTCCGGCGCCGCCGCCGGCGCCGGCGCCGGTGCCGGCACGGCGGCACCCAGGGGCGGATTAAGCTTCAAGAGCGCCCTAGGCAAGCTCCTCATAGGCGCCCCTCTGATAACAAAAACCATCAAATACCGTATTTGGACAAACCTCTGACTACCGAAGGGGGTAAGCTCTGCTCTGACCACCTAAGGAGACGTTTGCAATGGATCTAGAATTCTAGAATATCTAAGGCGCGGGACATACAGAAAAGACTTAGGACGAGGACGCGTCGCAGACATTTATGTCTCTTCCGCGTCCCTTTCATAGAAAATGTATAGAAGCGTCGCGCCGCAAAACATAGTACAGAAGAGACGGGGCGCCGTCACATTTTGTATGAAAGGGACGCGGAAAAGACAAATGTCTGCGCACCGTCTCTTCTATCTGGCCTGCGCCTAATAAGTGCTGAAAAAATGACAATCTACCGAATTTTTGTAAGACAAGTGCAACATGTGGCACTTGATTTTGTTTTCGATGTAGGTACAAAGAAAAAGCTCGATGCTTGCCTTTACTCATAATATGAAGTTAAATGCGAGCGAAGCGAGCAGATTTTTTTTAAGACAAATTCAACATGTGGCACTTTATTTTGTTTTCAGTGATCACTGATCAAAGAAAAAGCTCCCTGTTTGTCGGTTCTTATTCTGTGGTCAGAAATAACTCAGTTTTACTCGCAATATATCTACTTATAATTATAATATGACGTTAAATGCGAGCGAAGCGAGCAGAATTTTTTTAAGAGCAACGTGGCACTTTTTTGTTTTTGGTGATCAAAGAAAAAGCTCGCAGCTTGTCGGTTCTTATTCTGTGGTCAGACATTACTCACTTTACTCGCAATATTTCTACTTACATTATAACATGCAGGGGCGTATTTACCCTTAGGCCAAGAGGGCCATGGCCCGGGGCGGCAGGCTACAAGGGGCGGCGCAAGCCGCCCCTCGCTCTCAGCTTGCGCCTTTCTTTTTGGCCTTATAATGCCAAAAGATTTTTTTTAAAAAAGCTTACCTAATTAACAAAAACTAAAATTTGGTAGGAGGGGCGGCTTGCGCCGCCCTTCGCTCTCCGCTTCAAGAGCCTTTCTTTTTGTCCTTACATGGCAGAAGAATTAAAAAAAAAAGGCTACCGAACTAAAAAAAAGGTAAAACTTATTTGGTTGAGAGAGAGGGAGGCTTGCGCCGCCCCGTGCTTTCAGTTTCATGCGCCTTTCTTTTTGTCCTTATATGCCTGAAGAAAGTAAAAAAAAGTCTACCTAACTAACAAAATCTAAAACTTATTTGGCTCGAAGCGAGGGGCGGCTTGCGCCGCCCCGCGCTTTCAGTTTCGCGCCTTTCTTTTAATCCTTTGAAGCCCGAAGAAATTAAAAAAAAAAGCCTAGTTACTTACCTAATTAACAAAAGCTAAAACTTATTTGGTTGAGAGCGAGGAACAAAAACTAAAACTTATTTGGTTGTAAAGTTTTAGACATCAAGACTATCGTTTTACTGACTGGGCATTTTCAGAGATTTTCATTTGACAGGAAACGTAGGTTTTCTTTTAAGCTCGAAGGGATAATTCGTTACAATAAATTGGTATTCTGGGAATAAATCCTCGAGACGATTTTAGGAAAACATTTCTTTGGGTGTCACACGGTTCGCTACGCTGCTCGCATATTAGCTTCATCAGTGTTTTACGAGCAAATTGAGTTATGTCTGAAAGCGAAATAGGAACCGACAAATAGCCAGCGTTTTCTTTGAGCACGTAAGCAAAATCAAGTGTCACATGTTGCATTTGTCATAAAAAAATTCGGCTCGCTTCGCTCGCATATAGAATAGGAACCGACAAGCAGCCAACCTTTTCTTTGAGAACCGTAAGCAAAATCAAGAGTCACATGTTGCATTTTTCATAAAAAAATTCGGCTCGCTTCGCTCGCATATAGAATAGGAACCGTCAAGCAGCCAACCTTTTCTTTGAGAACCGTAAGCAAAATCAAGTCTCACATGTTGAATTTGTCATAAAAAAATTCGGCTCGCTTCGCTCGCATATAGAATAGGAACCAACAAACAGCCAACCTTTTCTTTGAGAACCGTAAGCAAAATCAAGTGTCACATGTTGAATTTGTCATAAAAAAATTCGGCTCGCTTCGCTCGCATATATAATAGGAACCGACGAGCAGCCAACCTTTTCTTTGAGAACCGTAAGCAAAAGCAAGTGTCACATGTTACATTTGTCATAAAAAAATTCGGCTCGCTTCGCTCGCATATAGAATAGGAACCGACAAACAGCCAACCTTTTCTTTGAGTACCGTAAGCAAAATCAAGTGTCACATGTTGCATTTGTCATAAAAAAATTCGGCTCGCTTCGCTCGCATATAGAATAGGAACCGACAAGCAGCCAACCTTTTCTTTGAGAACCGTAAGCAAAATCAAGTGTCTGTTGTTGTATAAAAAAAAATCGGCTCGTTTCGCTCGCTTAGGTACTAAGTATAAGCTTCATGACTATTTTGCGAGCAGAGTGCAAACCAAGTTTCAAGCCCGAGACAAATATTTGCAGGGGGCGGCAAACCTTACTGGCCTAGGGCGCTGAATCTTAAAATACGCCTCTGACAACATGAAGTTAAATGCGAGCGAAGCGAGCATATTTTTTTAAAGATAAATTCAACATGTGGCCCTTGATTTTGTTTGCGGTGATCAAAGATAAAGCTCGATGCTTGTCGGTTCTCATTCTGTGGTCAGACATAACTCACTTTATTCGCAACATACCTACTTATGAAGTGAAATACGAGCGAAGTGAGCAGATTTTTTTTAAGACAATTGCAACAATGTGACACTTGATTTTGTTTGCGGTGCTCAAAGAAAAGGCTCAGTGCTTGTCGGTTTATTTCTATCCGGCTATAACTGATTAAATTGAATCGATCCGCTGGAAAAAGTAATGACTTTCGATCGATCCAAAAAATCGCCAGATCGTCTATGATCGCGACGCGATTATCATCCCTGTCGCACGGCTCACGACCACGGGTGGAAATGTTCCTAGTCAGAAGCTTGGACTTGTATATAATCTGTGCTTTGATTGGAAATTGATTGGAAAACGATGTATGACATTTCGTTCTCCGCTCCTCAACTCTTCCGATTCCGAATGAGTTGCTATTTTGATGACAATGTCAATGTCAATGAATGATTGAGATCTTTGAGGGTAGGTATCTCTGTCGATGTGGGTAGTCTGTGCTCTGCGGTCTAATGTCTAACGATCATTGTGTATTTAGTTTGTTGATTTTCCCCGCCTATTTCTGTTCCTTATTAGCTGCAAACGGTTTGTACCTTCAGTACCTACGATGTATTTTATGTGTTGTGTTAACTTGTGTTGTACCTACCAGGTTGTACAAATTTGCGAAAGGCCGCTGTATTCCATATTCCCAGTGTGTAGTGTAATCAGACTCAAAAAGTGGCTCGATTGTTTATGCAGTGATTTGTTGAGAAACGTGAGTTTGAACGAGATTTCGAGAACGAGAACGAGACGCACTGGTCACATCACACATCACAGAAACCTAAGATTTATCAGTGTTTCTCTAGGTACTATATTATGCATGTATTATACATATAAACCTTCCTGTTGAATCACTCTATGTATTAAAAAAACCGCATCAAAATCTGTTGCGTAGTTTTAAAGATCTAAGCATTGCTTAAATCTTTAAAACTATGTACGCAACGGATTTTGATGATGTTTTTTTTTTACATAGGGACAGACAGCGGGAAGCAACTTTGTTTATTATACAATACCTATACCTACTATGTAGTGTTAAGAAAAAATTTAAAAAATAATAATAAATGATTAACTATGTTTCGTTGTTTTCTACCAACAACACCTTCTTTCCCTTAGGCCACTGACCTCTACTATGGCATTGATCTCAATAGTACACATTGAGATCAATGCCTTAGAAATATTGAATGAAAAAAGCAATCCTACTAAATTAATTTGTTTGGCAGAATGACAATTCTGCTCGGTGCCGGTGTGGCAGAAAAAAAAAAAGAAACGTCATACATCGTTTTCTGATAGCCAATCAGGAGCGAGTAACATCTATATAATCTGTGAACACAAGTCCACACTAAAATGTTCCCGACATTTCCATCTGATACGTAGTATCTCTACCTAATCTGTGCTCACGACTGACCCGCGCCCTCCACGCCGCCCCGACCGCCGCCATACGGGGCGCCCCCGCGGCCCGCACCTCCAACATCGTAAATTTTCTGTCTTTTTTGAATCGAATAGGGTGTCGTAGGGCGCTGGACACACAGAAAAGACGTAAAACGCAGAAAGGGCGCGGAAATTTGTCTCTTTCGCGTCCCTTTCATACAAAATGTATACCTAGAAGCGACGCGACGCAAAATATACAGAAGAGACGGGGCGCGGGCGCGACCCTGTTCGCTGGCGCCCTGTCCGCGACGCGTCCTCGTCTTACGTTTCTTCTGTCTGGCCTGCGCCCGGAGTTGCGCGCCCCTCTGTAACCTCGCGCCCCTAGGCAGTTGCCTAGTTTGCCTTAGGCTTGTTTCACTCTTCAGCGTGTCACCGGTCGCGTCCGACGCGGTCGGTCGAGTTGACCTTTCACAGTTCGGCGTGCGCAAACGTTGAGCTGGACGTGTACAATCATGTAAACAAGTAATAAAAAAAAGTTATTCATATTTCTGTGTTATCATTAGAACAAAAAACGCCGTGTCAGTTTATAAGGAAAATTATTTATGCATCCCATAACTTCAGCTCATCTAACGTAACGCTGTATTCGTATTCACAACTACGAGAAGATGCAAAAAAAATGTTTAATTATGGACCTAAGTAGGTACCTCTCTACTTCAGAATGAAGAAAAAGAAAATCTGTCTGCGTCCCTGTCAACATTTTCAAATAACTTTTTATTCATTTTTAAAGTACACACATCATAATATTTTATCACTTTATAGATAGAAAAACTGAGTAGGTAACGAATTCTGATATACCTAGATAAACGACAGTTAAAGTGTAGGTACTATAACATTAACACTACCTACCTATAACTTTTTCATTAACTAATTCCATCCAAAAACTCTGTTTTTATACAACAGGTTTTGTAAATCTCAAATAGCAGGCATTTTTTTACTTCTCCTAACAACAGTCGTCATGACTGTACGCAAAACGCACACGCGCACGCCCAACAGTGAAAGCTCACGTGGCAACACTGGCCCGCGCGCCAACCGGCACACGCGGGGCGCGCGGGCTCCGGTCAGCCTTTTGCTCCGGTCCGGCGTCTCGAAAAACGCGACCGACCGCGCGCGACAGAGTGAAAGCCGCCATTCACTCCCATGCTACTTGCGTCGGTCGCGCTCGCACGCGACCGACCGCACGCGACAGAGTGAAAGGGGCCTTAAGGATAATCCGCCACTGGCGGCACCGCTTTATTTTTTCACGGCTTTATTTTATTTGCTGTTTGGAGATATGGTCCCTCAATAATCACAAACACTGTTGTTGTGTTGTGTCACCGGTTGTGTGCTAAAGTTGGGTAGGTCCGACGATAATTCGGAGCTACATCTTGATGTACATCCAGCTCCAAAGAGCTACATCCAGGTCCCGTGTCCGTCGGACCCATATGGGTTCGGTACTGCGGGAGCATAGGTTTCGGTTCCGTCGCGCGCGATGCCGTTCCGCCGCCCCGTCTAAAGACCTACTTTTTTTTTATTTTTTATTTTATTTTATTAAAGGTAAAACAACAGCGTTACAGGAAATGTTGACTTAACTAATATACTTTAAACCTACACACAGGTCCCGTGTCCGTTGCACTCATATAGGTCCAGCTCGCACTCGCATCTATGCAGTACCTATCCTTTCCGTCCACACTCCGCCTAATGACCTACATAGGTTCCGTGTCCGTTGCACCCAACCCTAGATAGATACCAGTGGCGAGGGATGAAAGACAGTAGGTAGGTAGGTATCTATCTACATTGTGTACCTACTTGTAACTCCAATTGTACCTACTTATTTGAACTAAGTCTATAAATGTTACCTAATACACTACCTAGACCTACACAATTTAGGTATGTACCTACTACTACCTATTAAGTAGGTAAGTAATTAGTCTTAGAGAAACACAACCGCCGGTAGGTACAAATAAAACTTGCAAGCTACACACAAAAGAGAGAGAAAAAATTAGGTATACGTATGCAATCGCGTAGGTAGGTAGGTATAAAAATAAATATGGCCTACTACTTACATCTTGATGATGTGACACGCGCGACACTCGACACGCTTCATTTATTTACACTGACCTGACTTGACACACGAAAACACAAACAAAAATGAACCAGCTCGGTGTTGCACACGCAAACTTCGCTTGAGGTCTCGCACCTGCACCCTTCCCGCAGTTCCTGGACCTATGCAGTACCCCACTCCGTCCGCACTCCGCCGTCCGCTCCGCGTTGCAGCTCCGCGTTACCGCTCCGGGTTGCAGCTCCACGTTATCGCTCCGGGTTACCAGTCCGCGCCGTCCGCCGTCCGCCGTCCGGACCGGCGGACCGGTATCCGAGTTGACGCGCGATGTACATCCATCATTACCGGGAGGGATTCCGGTCCGCGGTCCGGTATCCATCCGGACCTACTCATCGCTATTGTGTGCTGTGCGGTGCGAATAGCACGTTTCGAAATTCAGTCAGACTTTCAGTTCAGAGGTTTCTATTTATTTGGATTTTATAAGTTTTTAATAAATTGAAAGATGAGCTAAGTACCTGCCGTAAATGTTCAAGGTCCTCCAGTAAATCCGCCCGCCCAGGACTGTCCTACGTGCGTCGCCGAACCGTGTCGTCCGGTCCGCGTTTTACAACAGATGTAAAGGCTAGTATTCTGTGCTAAAGGTATTTATTGACTTTATTGTGTACATTTTTGTTAGTAGGTACATGCACGAATCATCACATTTAATCATAATAACATCACAAATGAACTCTACCTACATTTTAATGTACACATAGCGACATAAATACGTAACCCCCCCATGTAAAAAGTCGATTCGCAAGCCGTTGATCTCAACTTTTTGTAAAAACATTTACTTACATTTTTATAATATTTTGTCATCCTTGCTAACTACATAATCTGATTTTGCTTGGAATACTGTACATCCTGATAAAACAGCGGTTACCACACCCAAATTATATTGAAGGGGTTTGGCTTCAATTCCTATACTTAACGTAAATGTATATTTTTGTTTATTAAAATTGAAAATTGGTTTATTAAGACAATCAATACAAAGAAACACACTCATTAACATAAAAATTCACTCCTTAACTAACTTACAACTAAATTAAAAGGAACTCTGTCTTCTATCTTTTTGTTTATTTTATTTATATTTTTGTTTATTTTATTTATATTTTTGCATAAACAACGAACTATGTTGTGAGTAGGTAGTAAGATACCTAATTACCTTTTTTTTAAATCAGTAAAGTTATGGTAAAATAAAACAAATTTCAGAAGGTTTTAATTTAATTTATTTAAACAAAATTTTACATAACACACTACCTACCTACGTAATAGATAATACAATATTCTATTCAACTAAATAAGTAGGTAACTTTTTACTAAATTGATTCAAAATGATAAAATATTAGTGGCCATTTTTCACACAGCGCCATCTAGCCACAAACTAAGCAAAGCTTGTTATATACACCATTGCCCATAAAAACACGAACCCAGAAACAAGACTTGTCAGTTATTTCTATTGTTCAGTATAATTTAGTGCACAAACTACCTTCAATATAGTATAGTTCATAAACAAAAAGTTACTATTATTTATCTTTCATTCATATAAAGTAACTTAAAATTTGTCACCTCTCACAACTGTTACAATGGCTGTCGTAAGAGCGTCAGATGTCAATTACTATTAGCTAGTACGAATCCTAGCGAACAAAAAAGTTTTTGTAAGATTTTATTTATTTGAGTCGTCCAGGCAAACAATTTCGATATAGTAGTCTGCGCGCGCAGGGCAGCTTTCAATTTAAACTTTAGGGCGAGACTGATTGGTGATGCTGTGTGTACCATACCTGAATCATACTAACTTACCTAAATGAAACGAAATGTAAACAAACATGATTATTCTCTTTGATTATTAAAATATTATTTTATTCTCTTAGGGTTGTCACCTGAGAATGTATCACTTAATCACAATTTTATTATTTTAAAAACGTTATTACTAGTGGCTCTGTGAGTTTGAGTTGTAGACAATCATGTGGGTTTCTTTTCAGGCACCACATGAGAATGTTCCCGAGCGGAGCCCCACAGTAGTGCAACCTGTCCGCATCCTTTTTTAAGACCATGGCTCTTAATGATATAGATAACAACACCAATATTCATATCAAAGAAGAATTTGACACCAGTGAGGACAAGTTAGTTATTACTAAGAATGAATGTGGTACAAGTGAAGAAGGAGTCAATACACTTATGAAAGAATATTATTATGTTAACATAAAGGAAGAATTCGTTAAGGAGGAGGCAGAAGTTACAGCAGTAGACTTCGCATTCGACCGACACACGGAGTACAACTGCTCTGCGACGGAGTCCCCGTTGACCGAGAGCACAGAAAAAACAAACAGCAAAGACAATAGGGCGAACGAATATGGTTTAGCCTCACATACATTAATTCGTGACAAACATTTTTCCTGCAACCAATGTGGTAAAGTATTTACTGAGAAAAACAAACTGTCAGCCCATAACAAAACTCATAATCGATTCACTTATAAGTGTGATTTATGTAGTAAAAAATTTAAAACTAAAGATAACTTACAATGTCACATGATTATCCACTCAGAACACAGGTCGAGTTATATCTGTGATGTATGCGACAAAAAATTTTCTTATAAGTCTCAGTTCAGCGTGCACATGAGAACTCACACTGGAGAGAAGGTTTATGCATGCGATGTATGTGAAAAAAGATACTCCGATAAGTCTACTTTAATTGTACACATGAGAACTCACACTGGAGAAAAGCCATTTGCCTGCGATTTATGTGAAAAAAGATTCTCTTATAAGCCTTATTTAACTGTGCACATGAGAACTCACACTGGAGACAAGCCATTTGCGTGTTATATGTGTGAGAAGAAGTTTCCTCGAAAAGAAAGTTTGACTTATCACATGACAACTCACTCTGGAGAAAAGGCTGCTTATGTCTGTGATGTATGCGACAAGAAATTTTGTTATAAGTCTAAGTTCACCGTGCACATGAGAACTCACACTGGAGAGAAGGCTTATGCCTGCGATATATGTAAAAAAAGATTCTCTATTAAGCCTAATTTAACTGCGCACATGAGAACTCACACTGGAGACAAACCATTTGCCTGTAAAATGTGTAATAAGAAGTTTCCTCGAAAACTAAGTTTGACTTATCACATGAGAACTCACACTGGAGAAACGCCATTTGACTGTTATATGTGTGATAAGAAATTTCCTCGAAAAGAAAGATTGACTGATCACATGAGAACTCACACTGGAGAAAAGGCTGCCTATGTCTGTGATGTATGCAACAATACATTTTCCTATAAGTCTCAGTTCACCATACACATGACAACTCACACTGGAGAAAAGCCATTTCCCTGCGATTTATGTGAAAAAAGATACTCTTATAAGCCTAATTTAACTGCACACATGAGAACTCACACCGGAGCAAAGCCATTTGCCTGTTATATTTGTGCTATGAATTTTACTCGAAAAGAAAGTTTGATCATTCACATGAGAACACATACGGGAGAAAAGTTATTTGCCTGTTATATGTGTGAAAAGAAGTTTCCTCGAAAAGAAAGATTGACTGATCACATGAGAACTCACACTGGAGAAAAGCCATTTGCCTGTAATGTGTGTGAAAAGAAGTATTCTTCTAAATATGGTTTGACTGAACACATGAGAACTCATACAAAAGAAAAGCCATATGCCTGCGATGTATGCGATGAGAAGTTTTCTCGAAAATATAAACTGACTTATCACATGACAACTCACACTGGAGAAAAGGCTCATGGCTGCGATTTATGTGAAAAAAGTTTCCCTTTTAAGCTTAATTTAACTGCGCACATGAGAACTCACACTGGAGAAAAGCCATTTGCCTGCGATCAATGTGATAAGAAGTTCACAGTGAACTCTAGTTTGACCAAACACAAAAAGACTCACACAAAAGAAAAGCATTTCCTCAAGAAATGTGTTTTGACAAAACATACGGAAACTCATCAGCCTGTAGATTTTCAATCTTCGGTATTACAAGCACATGCAACTTCAGGAACTGTAAGTCACTAAAATTTACTAGCTTACTTTCATAAGCAGGTACAGTCAGCGTCATCAATCGGTATCCCCCTATTGATTTTAACAAGGACCCTTTTCATTTCAACTTTGGATTTCAGTCGGATTTGCTAGTATAGGAACTCGAGCGAAATTAGATATCCATAAGTATACTAGCAAATCCGACTGAAATCCAAAGTTGAAATGAAAAGGGTCCTTGTTAAAATCAATAGGGGGATACCGATTGATGACGCTGACTGTACCTACCAACGTAATACAGTAAGAAACTTTTTGGCGAAGCGAGCCTCAATCAAGCGTAGCAAGCCGCTTTTTTTGAACAAATGCAACATGTGTGACACTCGACACTTGAATTTTATTAACTTTATTTATTTTTAAATGAGTATTTTATTCACGTAGTATTATATTATGCTCGTGAATAAAATACTCATAAAGGCAAAACGCGAGCTAAGCGAGTCGATTTTTTTTAAAGACATAGGCAACAATGTACCTACCTAATGTAAAACTTGATTTGGCTTACGTTGCTCAAAAAAACTCCTGATCATGAAACAAGTGTCCATTTATTTTGCTTTCTCAGTTATATTCTAATTCGAACAGAGTTTATAAAAAACTTAGGCCTTTACATTACATCTTTACTAGATGATTAATACAGTGTCAGGAGGCAATCTTTGCCTACACTTAATGGGACACTGTAGTGCCTGGGACATTGTTGAGATGGAGTAGGCTTGCCCAGCACATAGGTACATGGTGTATGTGCTCTCAGCTTAACCGGCCATATCCACAGGAAAAACATGGTCAATACGTGTGGGGCTGACTAAGCCGCGGGTTTCCTCACGATGTTTTCCTTCATCGTTTTGAGTTCGTGTGAAAGCGCATATAAATTTTTCGAAACGAAAATCCATTGATGCTAGGGCTTGAGCTCCGGAATTCCGGAACTGACTCAATTCCGGAATTCCGATGAAATCCAATATCGTTTCCAATTCCGGAATTAGCGAGAGCAGTATCGGAATTTCGATATTGGAAAAAATATTATTACGCGGCTTGAGGCGCGGCGGGCGCATCCGTACGCGGCTTGAGACGCAGAAAATATTTTATTTTACAGCGGTCACTTACATTTGTAATCGCGTACGAAGCTCACTAAACGACGACAGCTTAAATGCGCTTACGTTTTTGAAATTTTATTACGAAAAAAAATAGTACTTAACAGCTGTCGTCCGTTAGTGAGCTTCGTAATCTTCGCATGCGATTTGAATTACTACACTCTTCTTTAATTTCTGAATAATTAATGATTTCTTTTTTTTATTAAAGTTCAAAAACTTAATGCTTTTATTTGTTTTATTTATTTATATTTCGGATACCTACTAAGGAAGTAAATTCATAAATCCATATTTAAATAATTAAAAATTTTGGAAAATTTTGCAAAACTAGAGTAGGTAAGTAAAACTTTTAACTATATATTTCATTTTAATTTATTATCATTAGTAGATACAAAAATATACTTTTGAGTTCCGGAATTCCGGAATTCCGGACATGAAATACTGAATATCGAAACACAATTCCGGAATTGAAAAAGCGTCCGATATTCAAGCCCTAATTGATGCACGGCCAGGATTCGAACCCACGACCTTCGGATCGAAAGTCGAGGTGCTATACCCCTCGGCCAACACGGCTCAGAGTATAATAGTACCTAGGTATATACCTCACAAATTAATGAAGTGGGCTCAATAATTTTCTTAACGTTCTAATGTACGAGTATGTACAGAAAGCTTCATTAATTGGTATCCCCCCCCCCCAAAGTAAAGAGGTCAGTTTGCAAGCTGTTTATCTCAACTTTTTGTAAAACATTTACATCTTATTAAATTTGTCATCCTTACTTATTTACGAATTGTAATTTCGCGCACCCTGCTTTGCGGCCAGATGGAATAGCGGTTGTTGCCCCGGTGCTTACACCGGGGCAACACTGTGCGGCATTTGCGGCATTGGAACGGGAATTGAAAGATTTTTCATTTTGATAAGATTTTTCATTTTCAAACCTATAAAATACTTATCAAACCACTTAGGTACAGTCAGCGTCATCAATCGGTATCCCCCTATTGATTTTAACAAGGACCCTTTTCATTTCAACTTTGGATTTCAGTCGGATTTGCTAGTATAGGAACTCGAGTGAAATTAGATATCCATAAGTATACTAGCATATCCGACTGAAATCCAAAGTTGAAATGAAAAGGGCCCTTGTTAAAATCAATAGGGGGATACCGATTGATGACGTTGACTGTACCTACTCATATTGAAAACGTATAATGTTCATTTTCAGGCACCACATGAGAATGTTCCCGTGCGGAGCCCCACAACAAAGTGCAACCTGTCCGCATCCTGTATGGAGGCCACGGCTGTTAATGATATCGAACGTAGCGCCGATGACCATGTCAAACATGAATTCGTTACTAGCGAGGAAGAACTTGTTACACAAAAGTGAGGAAGAATATATTAATCGATCGAGCGAGCGAAGATCTTAGGGAGTGTCCAGATTGCGTTTTTTGAAGCGCGTTTTTGTGACGCGTTGCGAACGCGCGTTTTTATCGATACAAACGTGCTCAAGGAGGGTTTTGCTTGTTTGTCTGCATAGCATAGCATAGCATAGAATGAGGTGAGGTAAAATAAGTAAGTAGGTAATACAAACTAGCAAACTACAAACGCGATGCATCGATACAAACGCAAACCGGGAGTGTCCACATTGCGTTTTCTGCAGCGCGTTTTTGAGCTGCGCTTTCGCAGCGCGTTTGTATCGATACAAACGTGCTGCAAAAAACGCAATGTGGACTCTCCCTTAGTGGCAAGTTAGGCGATTTTGCTTTGTATGTTTCACTTTTATGTTCTCGCATAACTATCATACGTGTCGAAGGGAATACATGTTCTTATCTTAGTAGTTAGTCAAAGTCAAAGTCAAAGTCAAAAGTATTTATTGCATCATGTTATAAGTAGGTACATTTGAGATCTTATCAATTTTGTACTAGTGGCTAGAACATGAGTCCTGAAAGGACATTGCAAAATTTTTAATTAAGTAGGTACTTAACTAAGTTAGAAGGTACTTATTTTAAAATTAAAATTTGCTTTTTTATGTGGCTTAAAACTAAGAGATCAGATTTCTTACAGCTAATTTGCACTTAAAAACTCTTGCAGAGAGTAAAAGCAGTTTTTAAGTAGATATTTTTTTAAAAGGTTTTTAAATTTTTGTAAACTATCCTCATTTTTAATATTACTAGGTATTTTGTTATATATTTTAATTGACATGGCATATGGAGCGGAATGGAGTACCTAATTGAAGTTTAGAGAAAGGGAGGTCTAATCTGCTGCGTTGACGTAAATTTTGGGGGCGAGTGTAAATTTTGAAAAGATTGAAATGTTTTTTTACAAAAACTCCTACTTCTAGGATGTATAAGCTATGAAGTGTTAAAATTTGTTTCTTTACAAAGTACGGTTTGCAACTTTGCATGGCGTCTAGATTATATGTGATACGTATACATCTTTTTTGTAGAATAAATAATTTTTGAACATCTGAGCTATTTCCCCATAAAACAATTCCATAAAGGAGCCAAGAGTGTGCATATGCAAAATATGCACTCATTGCTGTTTTTTCATCAGTTATCTTTTTAAGTTCATATAGAGCATATGTAAATCTTGAAAGTTTACTTGATATTTTTTTTATGTGTGATTTCCAATTTAAATTTGAGTCTATTTCTATTCCTAGAAGAGGATATGTGTTTACGGATTCTAGTGGAGTGTTTTGAAATGAGTAATTTATGATTAATGGCTTTTTTTGGTAGGGATAAAATTGCATTAGTTTAGTTTTTTTAAAATTTAATTGAAGGCTGTGTTCATCTAACCAATTTTTTATATCTAACAAAGTGGTTTCTAGTATTTTATTACAGTCTGAGGCAGTTTTGATAGGAATTATGACTGATATGTCGTCTGCAAAAAGAGTACATGAGTTTACTATATTTTTAGGCAAGTCATTTATATATATCAGGAATAAAATACAACCTAGAACACTGCCCTGTGGAATTGATTTTAAGACATTTATTTTTTTAGACTTTACTTTAGTGATATAACCTGTGGAGTTGTTATAGTGTTCTATTTCTACATATTGACTTCTATTATTAAAATATGATTTAAACCAATCGTGAACCAGGCCTCGGACACCTATTCCATGAAGTTTCTTTAGTAATATTTCATACGTTACTCTATCATAAGCTTTGCTCATATCTAATAGTAAACCAACAGCGTGGTTTTTATTATTTATTATGTTTAATATGTCATGGATATACTTATAAACTGCTAGGGATGTGGATCGATTTTTTCTGAAGCCATTTTGGTTGTCGCTAAATATTTGAAACTTTTCACAGTAAGAGTACATACGGCTAGACAGTGGCGGCCTTTGGGGGTGGCGAGCAGGGCACTCGCCCGGGGCCTCGCGCTTGAAGGGGCCTCGCGCAGCAAACCGACTAGAGAAAATCTTTTATACGCATTAGTAAACCTACCCGTTAAAGATAGACAAATTCCATTTGGACTTTTCTGTAAACCTATAAAATAAGAACAATGCCTTCCTACATTATTTTGTTATTATCTCAAAAGAATTAGGCAGCTTTTTCTATGACAACTCCCAGTAGGCTATATTTTTTCCGACATTTTCAACATTTATCGTCATATTTCAACCAATTTACCTACACGAAACCTTAACGAATAAGTATATAAGTACACTTAAAACTTCCTCATGAATAACTCTGTCTGTCTAATGAAAATATGTTCAGTAGTTTTTGACTTTATCGCGAACAGACAGACGCGCAGCGGGGACTTTGTTTTATATTATGTGCGCGAATCTACAATACATAGTTACATTGGTAGGGCCTCGCAATGACTAGGCAGGCTCGGTCCCAGGGTCATGTCATCTCATGACACCCCCCTCCCCACCCCAAAAAAATCTCTTTGACAAACCTCTAACATCCAGCATTAATGTGTTAAATGCTTGAATGCTGGAATTCTAAATTTTTCACAAACGTTTTTAGCCCTTTTCATCCCGTCATATCAATGTATCATTTAATTTTGTCTTAAAAAAATCGGCTCACTTCTCTCGCATTTTAGCTTTATGTGTGTTTTGCGGAAGAAGTGAGTTATGTCTGACCGCAGAATAGAAACCGACAAGCAGCCAGCCTTTTCTTTGAGCATGGTAAGCAAAATCAAGTGTCATTATGTTGCATTTGTACTTAAAAGTTGGGCTCGCTTTGCTCGCACTTAAGCTTCATGCGTATTCTGCGAATAGAGTGAGTTATATCTGATCGCAGAATAGAAACCGACAAGCAGCCAGCCTCTTCTTTGAGCACCGTACCGTACGTAAGCAAAATCAAGTGTCACATGTTACAATGTTGGTTCTTTAAAAAATTCGGCTCGCTTCACTCGCATTTTAGATTCATGAGTATTTTGCGAGAGTAGAGAGCTCGCTTTGCTTGCATATTAGTCTCATTATTTTGCTAGCAAAGTGAATTATCCTATTCTATTAAACGAGCAATATTTGTTTGTTTGATGTTTGAATTTGAAGGCTGTTTGTAATGACGTTCTCGAAAACGGCTCTAACGATTTCGATGAAATTTGCAGTACGGGTGTTTACAGGGGCGAAAAATCGATCTAGCTAGGTCACATATCTGGGAAAAGCCGTTTTCTCGGCATTTTTACGCAAAAAGATTTACAAGTGCAATGTGGTTCGTAATTGAACCACTAGATGGCGTCATGCATCCGAGCAGAGCTCGGTCGCCCAGATATTGTTGTATTAATCTCAAAAAAAGTCGGCTCGCTTCGCTCGCATATTCGCTTCATGGGTAGATATTTTGCTCCCCCTCCCTCAACATAATATCGTGTGACCCCCCGAAAAGTCTTGGTCCCGCGCCCGTCACCAGGGGCCTCGCAAAGATCTATCGCCCGGGGCCTCGCGATAGCTAAGGCCGCCCCTGCGGCTAGACATCGCACCTTCAAATAACTTTGAAAAGGTGGGAAGCAGGGCTATAGGTCGATAGTTGTTGCAATCAGTTTTGTCGTCTTTTTTATGTAGTGGTTTAATTACTGATATTTTTAATAAATCTGGAACAGTGCCTTCAATAAAAGATTGATTTATAAGATATGTCAAAGGGGATGCTAGTTCCATTATACATTTTTTTATTAAAATTGGAGGAATTTCGTCATGCCCACAGCTTCGCTTATTTTTTAATTTTTGCATGGATTTTATGGTTTCTTGCACGGTGACAGGTTGTAAATACATTGAGTTCTCAGCAGGGGTAATTACTGGTCGACCGGTAGGGACTTGAGAGCCTGTACTGTTTCCGACTGATACAAAAAAGCTATTGAAAGTGTTTGCAATTATTTCTGGATCCTCTAATATTTTGTTATTTATTTTTAATTTTATGTTTAGTTTACTTTTTTTAGGTAATTTATTTGTTTGTTTTTTAACTATATATATTTAGTTAAGATATAATTAATGTATGTTAATCTGTAAGGTATATATTCTATGGGCCTTATATAAGTACCTACTAGCGACCCGCCCCGTCTTCGCACGGGTCACTTCACACATCAGCACATCACATTAGAAACTTCTAAAATTATCAGTGTTTCTCTACTATATTATACATGTATTGTACATATTAACCTTCCTCTTATCTACTAAAAAAACCGCATCAAAATCCATTGCGTAGTTTTAAAGATCTAAGCACACAGGGACAGATAGCGGGAAGCGATTTTGTTTTATACTATGTAGTGATGTATTTTACATCTTGTTACCTAGATAAGTTGCCTGAAATAAAGATATTATTATTATTTTGTATGTCAATTTGAACATCTCGGGACTATGGAGTGTGCCTCCGAACACTGCCTTATAGAATAATCATGTTTTGGTTTGTTTAGAAAGTAAAGAAAATTACTAATAAAGATAATTTATTTTCATTAAGTAATTTGTAAGATTATTTAATTTAATGAGTACTGGGGGCTGTGTCCCCAGTAGGCAAACTGTTAGCAGCTGACTGATTATCAAAATATTAAAATTGAAATACGCGTTATTCCGAGTAACATGGATATTATGTTATCGATTCAAAACCCTTAATTTAATACGTGCTTCAATTCGAGTGGACCCGATGAGTCTACCGTACCAAAAGGGACGAATGTCAAATGTGAAAATGAAAAGTGAAAATGATCTGTATCTTTAAGAAACTAAAATAAGCCAATTTTAAATACGTGTATGTGATTTAGTTTTACTTTAATATTGCTTATGTTTAGGACCGAGTAGCTATAAGTCGTATTGCTCATTATACGGACTAAAAGTGAAGGAAAATATGTCATTTTTCCTTCAATTTTGACATAAAACGTATCAAAACTAAAATTGAAGGAAAAATGACATTTTTTCCTTCAATTTTAGTCCGTATAATGAGCAATACGACTATACTTTTAATTTTATCAACCAATGAATAGAGGTAAATTTGAATTTCCCGCCTTTAGAAGTTGCCATTGGGACCCAGCAGAAGCGCTAGTTTTTAATTTTTATACCACCTTTTTTTAAAATTTAAATACCTAGGACACTTGTTGACTGAAGGCCTGAAGGACGACGATGATATGGAGAGGGAACGCAGAGCATTGTCAGTCAGGGCCAATATGTTGGCTCGCAGATTCGCTCGATGTACAGAGGCGGTGAAGGTTACATTGTTCAGAGCATACTGTACATCGTTCTACTCAGCGAGTCTGTGGGTCAACTACACGCAAAAAGCTTACAATGCTCTGCGGGTCCAATACAATAATGCGTTTAGGATGCTGTTGCGGCTGCCGCGATTCTGCAGTGCCTCGGGAATGTTCACCCATTCCCGAGTAGATACCTTCGACTCTATCTGGAGGAAAAAGACAGCCTCTCTCCTCAGCAGAACTCGTGCCAGCAGCAACACCATCCTAAGCGCAATAGCTGAAAAATTTGATTGTCCTCTGATGTTTAAGCTTATTCAGAGGACCAAATCGCCATTACATTTTAGATACTAACCCCTAGTTTTAAGCTTACTAACAAAATGGACTGTATAAATTGTCTGAATAAATAAATAAATTATTATTATTATATTATTTGTATTGAGTTGACTTCTCCGCTAGAGGAGTAAAGCTGGAAACAAACTATCGGACGCGGCTTACGGACGCGGCAGACAGCCGCGACTGAATAGGTATCTGGATATAGAACGAACATAGAACTGTGCACATTATCTGACGAAAGTCGCGGACGCGTCCTTGGACCTTCAGACGTCCGAAGGCAATCTGGCCCGCTGGGTGTTCGGACGGTGTGCACACTTATCAGTCGCGGCTGTCAGCCGCGTCCGTCAGCCGCGTCCGATAGTTTGTTTCCAGCTTAAAGCTGGAAACATACTGTCGGACGCGGCTTACGGACGCGGCAGACAGCCGCGACTGAATAGGTATCTGGATATAGAACGAACATAGAACTGTGCACATTATCTGACGAAAGTCGCGGACGCGTCCTTGGACCTTCAGACGTCCGAAGGCAATCTGGCCCGCTGGGTGTTCGGACGGTGTGCACACTTATCAGTCGCGGCTGTCAGCCGCGTCCGTCAGCCGCGTCCGATAATTTGTTCCCAGCTTTATAGTATTCTGTGGCTCTGTCAAAAATATTGACAGAATTGACTCTTGACATGACTGACAGACAGTGTTGCCAATTTAGCGACTTAGTCGCTAGAAATAGCGACTTTTGCTATGGTGTTAGCGACAAAATATATTTAGCGACTTTTCGACTTCAACCGGCACACCAAAACAGTATTAGGGCAAGTAGGTAATGGAAAGGTGGAAAAGACAAAAAGTCAACTTGAAAAAGTAGTTACAGAAGTCTAATTTTCATTCATGTAGGGTATGGATGTACTGCCGTTGTAAATAAGGAAGTGGTAATTCTTTTACGACAGACGATATACAACGTAGGTACAGTTGGTATATAAGAATTTTATTTTTTGTTCAATACCTACATTATTTGTAGGTAGGTACTGAAGAAACAAAATTCTGGCAAATTAGGATTAAAACATCATTATTTTGAATAAAAAACCCTAATGTTACTTGATTGTTATTTGTACCCCCCCCCCCCCCTGCTCCTGGTTAGAATCAGTTTTTAGCGACTTTTCAGATTGAATCTAGCGACTTGGATTTATTGGAGTTGGCAACACTGCTGACAGAGTGATAACCAAGGAATTTCTATACTACGTACCTGGAATGCTGACTGAGACAGAAAACAAGGTCCGCTTGAGAGATAAAACTTGGGCGGCGTGTCTCTTTCTAAAGGGTGACCATAAACTAAACATTCCTAGTCCCTAAGGGGCCTTTTCCATCATTTTCTGATTTACGTGATGTTTCAGGGCATGATTTTTGAATTAAAATACTGATACAATTTTGATCCTTCATTTTGATTCTTGAATCTTGAATCTTGATTCTTGAATCTGAAAACTGAAATTTTGAATCTTGAATCTTTGAAGTGACAGCTGTCAAACTTCAAACGGCCATATCTTGGAAACTACTCGTCCTAGACTCCCCGTTCCCAGTTCAAATGAAAGCTATGACCAAGATCTTCATTTGAAGTGACAGCTGTCAAACTTCAAATGGCCATATCTCGGGAACTACTCGTCCTAGACTCCCCGTTCTCAGTTCAATTGAAAGCTATGACCAAGATCTTCATTTGAAGTGACAGCTGTCAAACTTCAAACGGCCATATCTTGGAAACTACTCGTCCTAGACTCCCCGTTCAAAGTTCAAATGAAAGCTATGACCAAGATCTTCATTTGAAGTGACAGCTGTCAAACTACAAATGGCCATATCTCGGGAACTACTCGTCCTAGACTCCCCGTTCTCAGTTCAAATGAAAGCTATGACCAAGATCTTCATTTGAAGTGACAGCTGTCAAACTTTAAATGGCCATATCTCGGGAACTACTCATCCTAGACTCCCCGTTCTCAGTTCAAATGAAAGCTATTGAAGAGATCTTCATTTAAAGTGACAGATGTCAAACTTCAATCAGCCATATCTCGAAATCTACTTATCCTAGACTCTTTCTTTTTAGCTCAAATGAAAGCTATGACCAAGATCTACATTTTCAATAACAGCTGTCAAAATGACATCTGTCATCTGAAATGTAGGTCTTGGTTATAGCTTTCATTTGAACTGAGAACGGGGAGTCTAGGACGAGTAGTTCCCGAGATATGGCCATTTGAAGTTTGACAGCTGTCACTTCAAATGAAGATCTTGGTCATAGCTTTCATTTGAACTGAGAACGGGGAGTCTAGGACGAGTAGTTCCCGAGATATGGCCATTTGAAGTTTGACAGCTGTCACTTCAAATGAAGATCTTGGTCATAGCTTTCATTTGAACTGAGAACGGGGAGTCTAGGACGAGTAGTTCCCGAGATATGGCCATTTGAAGTTTGACAGCTGTCACTTCAAATGAAGATCTTGGTCATAGCTTTCATTTGAACTGAGAACGGGGAGTCTAGGACGAGTAGTTCCCGAGATATGGCCATTTGAAGTTTGACAGCTGTCACTTCAAATGAAGATCTTGGTCATAGCTTTCATTTGAACTGAGAACGGGGAGTCTAGGACGAGTAGTTCCCGAGATATGGCCATTTGAAGTTTGACAGCTGTCACTTCAAATGAAGATCTTGGTCATAGCTTTCATTTGAACTGAGAACGGGGAGTCTAGGACGAGTAGTTCCCGAGATATGGCCATTTGAAGTTTGACAGCTGTCACTTCAAATGAAGATCTTGGTCATAGCTTTCATTTGAACTGAGAACGGGGAGTCTAGGACGAGTAGTTCCCGAGATATGGCCATTTGAAGTTTGACAGCTGTCACTTCAAATGAAGATCTTGGTCATAGCTTTCATTTGAACTGAGAACGGGGAGTCTAGGACGAGTAGTTCCCGAGATATGGCCATTTGAAGTTTGACAGCTGTCACTTCAAATGAAGATCTTGGTCATAGCTTTCATTTGAACTGGGAACGGGGAGTCTAGGACGAGTAGTTCTCGAGATATGGTCATTTGAAGTTTGACAGCTGTCACTTCAAAGATTCAAGATTCAAGATTTCAGATTCAAGGTTCAAAATTCAAGAATCAAGGATCGAAATCCAGGATCGAAATCAAAATCAAGGATCAAAATCAAGGATCTAATTCAAGGATCTCTAATTCAAGGATCGAAACCATGGATCGAAATCAAGCGCTGATTTTGTCGAGCGCAATAAGGTAAAAATATCCTGAAATTTAAATGACATGGGCACACTACTAATCCTACAACGAGTGTGAAAGAGACAAAGCACCCAAGAAAGCCTTCCCAACAAGACCAACAATCCTTATAACCAAGATTAAATGATAATAGATCGTTGTGTAGTCGTGATAAGGTTCAAAATCCTTTGTACACTAAATGTCAGTTAGAACTCCAGTTACGTAGTTTAGAATCTTCTTGGACTATACTTCTTATTTTCTAAATTCTTCCAAACCTTGCATAGAACATATTATTGAGGGGAAGAGAGCCCCAAACTCTTTGGCTAGAGTATAGCCCAGAACCTTCTGGATACCAAAGAGAGCGTAAATAGCTAATACTAACACCCAGACACAGAACAAACATCTATGTTCATCACACAAATGTTTGTCCTGGGTGCGAATCGAACCCACGACCTACAGCGCAGAAGGCAGAGCTACTACCAACTGAGCTAAGAGGCCAGTCAATCAATATTCCTGCGTGTACCTACTAAATGTTTTTATTCTTAGAACAACTTACACGTCTGTTGTAACACGGGGATCGGACGACACGGTTCGGCGACGCACGTTGGACACGAGCCCCGAGCGGGCGGATTTACTGGCTCCTCCAGTGGAGGAGCTTGAACGTTTACGGCAGGTACTTAGCTCGTGTCTTTCAATTTTTCAACATAGTAGAAACGTACAGAATCGAAATAACTGTCTGAAATTCTGAATTCCTAAAACATACTATTTGCACACAAACAACAACACACACAGTGTTGCCAACTCCAATAAATCCAAGTCGCTAGATTCAATCTGAAAAGTCGCTAAAAACCAACTAAAAACTGATTCTAACCAGGAGCAGGGGTGGGGGGGGGGGGGTTAATTATGCTGATAGTAAAAAACCCAAACGTTAGGGTTTTTTATTCAAAATAATGATGTTTTAATCCTAATTGTTTTGTTCAGTAAATCTTTTTGAGTGAAAATGCCGAGAAAACGCATTTTCCCAGATAAGAGACCTAGCTAGATCGATTTTTCGCCCCCTTAAACCCCCGCACCTACCGCAAATGTCATCGAAATCGTTAGAGCCGTTTTCGAGAACGTGAGTACAAACGAACAAACAAACAAATAGGTATTGCTCGTTTAGTTGAATAGGATAGGATTCTTGTTTCTTTGCTTTTCAGAACCTTTGTAGGTAATTATGTAGGTACCTAGTTGAATGTAGGTAGTTCTTTTATTCAAAAGGTACAGTCAGCGTCATCAATCGGTATCCCCCTATTGATTTTATCAAGGACCCTTTTCATTTCAACTTTGGATTTCAGTCGGATTTGCTAGTATACTTATGGATATCTAATTTCGCTCGAGTTCCTATACTAGCAAATCCGACTGAAATCCAAAGTTGAAATGAAAAGGGTCCTTGTTAAAATCAATAGGGGGATACCGATTGATGACGCTGACTGTACCTACTGTTTATAGTAGGTAGGTACTAGCAACAAGTTATATTCTACACTAGTTTATAAATTCCTTGACTAGCAATGATCTTCTATATTAAACTAAGGTTGGTAGAATCTCTCTTTGGGTAGGTACTAGGGAATGAGTTGAAAGACGAAATTAGGTATATAAAATGCTGTTGTGACCGTAAAAATGCTTTTTATTTGAACGAAAATCATTCCTGATTAGGTGTTTATGCATTTCTTTATAAAGTTAGCCTTTCACAAAACATGCGAAACTCAGTGGGGTTACAATGCAAAAATAATCCAAACAACGAAGTCTAGAACTATAGTCGTATTGCTCATTATACGGACTAAAATTGAAGGAAAAACTGTCATTTTTCCTTCAATTTTGATTAGTTTTGATACGTTTTATGTCAAAATTGAAGGAAAAATGTCATTTTTTCCTTCACTTTTAGTCCGTATAATGAGCAATACGACTATAATCAACTTTTTTCCCTTAAAATTTTTATTCGAAAGAGGCCACTTTTTGTTAAACCTGTTTTATGCTATTATATACATTGTACGTGAAACTAGATGATTTTTGCAACAATTAAGTACATGAATAGATAAATAATTTGCAACTCCGGGTTTTCTGAATTCAGATTCTAAAATTCTGACTTTGATTTCACAAGAATTCCGGATTTTTAATAAGTAATATGGCCGCCCCGGTCGGGTGTATTAAACACGACCGGCCACAGCGACAGTGAAAGCCGCCATTGGGCGTTTTTCGACTAGCCCGGCACGGCACCGGCACCGGCACCGGCGCCGGCGACGCAAAAATGTATGAAAATGTACTGCTCGTTTTTCCACTTGCCGGCGCCGGCACCGGCAGATTTTCATACATTTTTTGCATCCCCACCACCGGTGCCGTGCCGGCTAGTGGAAAAACGCCCATTGGCTTCCATACGACCTAATTGTACCAGTCATGTTCGCACGCGACGTTCTTAAATTAGTCTTAATATAGAATGTTTTTTGGCATAAATCGCAGGCACAAGCCTTTCCTCCAGTGTGAGTTCTCCTGCGCGCAATTAAAGTTGACATGAGCATCTTTTATCACATAAATCACAGGGAAATGGCTTATCTCCAGTGACATTTCTCCTTATGCCTAATTAAAGTAGTCTTAGCAGCGCATTTTCTATCACATAAATCACAGGCAAATACATTTTCGCCAGTGTGAGTTTTCCTATGGCTGTTTAGTGTATTCCTAGCAGCGAATTTTCTATCACATAAATCGCAGGCAAATGGCTTTTCACCAGTGTGAATTCTCATGTGCCTGTTTAATGAATCCTTAGCGGAGAATTTTCTTTCACATAAATAACAGGCAAATGGCTTTTCTCCAGTGTGAGTTCTCAGATGCGCAGTTAAATGAGGCTTAGTAAAGAATCTCTTTTCACATAAATCGCAAGCATAAGCCCTTTCTCCAATGTGAGCTCTCATATTGTGCTTGGTGAGCTCTGACTTATAAGTAAAATGTTTGTTGCATACATTACAGAAAAACAACGGTTTGTGTCTATTCATGTGATATTGGAGCCTATCTTTAGTTATAAATTTTTTTTTACATAAATCACAACTAAAATTTAATTGTTTATGTTTACGAGTTTTAATACGGGCTGATAGTTTGTTTTTCTCAGTAAATACTTTTTCATACTGGTTGTAGGCAAAATGTTTGCCAAGAATAAATGTATGTGAGGCCAAACTATTGTCGTTCGCCCTATTGTCTTCGCAGTTTGTTGTTTCTGTGCTCTCGGTCAACGGGGACTCCGTCGCAGAGCAGTTGTACTCCGTGTGTCGGTCGAATGCGGAGTCTACTGCTGTAACTACTGGCTCCTCAACAAATTCTTCTTTTATGTTAACATATTCTTCCTCATGTGTATCAACTTCTTCTTCACTTGTAACACATTCATTCTTAAATTCTTCATCACTCGTTTCAAATTCTATTTTGAAATGAATATCTGTGTTATTATCTATATCATTAACAGCCGTGGCCTCCATACAGGATGCGGACAGGTTGCACTTTGTTGTGGGGCTCCGCACGGGAACATTCTCATGTGGTGCCTGAAAATTAACATTACCATTTATAGTAGGTACCTACAGTCATTTGGTAGTTTTTAACCCCCGAGGAAACAGTGGGATGTATCTGAACTAGGTACCTAACCTATACGGTATAGGTATAGGCTATGGCCGTTTTTCCATTAGCCCGGCACGGCACCGGCGCCAGCGAAGCAAAAATGTATGAAAATGTACGGCTCGCCTTTCCACTTACCGGCGCCGGCACCGGCCCGGCCGGTGTTATGAGATTTTCATACATTTTTGCATCCCCACCACCAAGCCACCGGCAAGGCGCCGCGCCGGAGCCGGTGCCGGTGCCGTGCCGGCTAGTCGAAAAACGCCCATAGGCAACGGGAGAAATGCATCACGTTATGTGTTAAATACTGAGGTCTGTATTAGTCCCTATTATGTATATAAAAAGCAAGATCCCCTGAGTCAACATGATAAAAAGATACGGGCAGACATTTACCTTAATTTTCAACTTTTTTTATTTTTCGGAATTTTTGCTTTACTTGTGCTGTAAGACCTTGGTTTTACCAAAATTGACAATTCTAGGTCAACCGGAAGTACCCTATAGGTTTTGAGTCGAAAACCTAAATGGTAGTTCCCGTTGACCTAGAACACGAAATTTGGCAAAAAGCAAGGTCTTAGGCTTGTTTCACTCTTCAGCGTGTCGCCGGTCGCGTCCGCGAGTTGACCATTCACAGCACATTTCTCTGTGCTGTGAATGGTCAAAATTAATTTCTCTGTGCTGTGATTGGTCAACTCGCGGACGCGACCGGCGACACGCTGAAGAGTGAAACAAGCCTTACAGTACAAATCAACGAAAAAAAATCAATACAATAAAAAAGTTGAAAATAAAGGGTGTCTCCATACATACAAAGTTAACGCCAATTAAGATAGTCCTCTGAGTTGTATGGGCGCTCATACAGTTTAGAGGACTAGCTTAATTATGGCTCTATAATGGGTAGGTAGGGAACCCTCGGCGCACGAGTTCGACTCGTACTTGACCGGTTTTTTTTAAACGAGCAGCCAGCCTTTTCTTTGAGCACCGTAAGCAAAGTCAAGTGTCACACGTGTTGCATTTGTTAAAATAAAACCTAAAAAGCGGCTCGCTACGCTTGCTTGGATCGAGGCTATGCTTCGCTATATGAGTTTCTTACTGCATTATGTTGTTAGGAACCTCCATATACTATCCTATTAAACGAGTAATAGGTACTTGTTTGTTTGTACCTACTCACGTTCTCGAAAACGGCTCTAACGATTTCGATGAAATTTGCGGTACGGGGGTTTACGAAGGCGAAAATTCGATGTAGCTAGGTCTCATGTCTGGGAAAATTTGTTTTCTCGGCATTTTCGAGCAAAAAAAAAATTTACCAGTGCAATTTGGTTTGTAATTTCGCCAAAAGCCTATGCCGGAAAGTGGTGCTTTTTTAGTTTCGCGCGGCCATCAACCAAACATTAAAATATAAACTCTTAGGAGTATAACAAACAACATTTGTGAGAACAGTATACAGCTTCACTCAGCCAGGACCGAGTTATACAGGGTGAGTTTTTCAAGAGTGCCTCTAGGGCCAAATCTGAAACCATTAGCAATAGCGAAAAACACTCAAAGGAGTCTCATAAGCGTATTTGATAAAAAGTAATACTGCATCATTACATTTTAAAAATAATTATTTTCCTGGCCTGGAGTCGAATATTTCTACCATATTCCCAAAACTTGTCAGAAAATGAGAACCATCGTGGACCCCTTTCGAGTCTCCCGTGGACCCCTGGGGGTCCACCTGGACCACTTTGGGAATCACTGATCTACACTATCGGATGGTATAATAATACAAAAAGTTTTTTTTTTAACCAACAGGTTCGATTCCTGGCCAGGAAAATGATTATTTTTAAAATGTAATGATGCAGTATTACTTTTTATCAAATACGCTTATGAGACTCCTTTGAGTGTTTTTCGCTATTGCTAATAGTTTTAGATTTGACCCTAGAGGCACTCTTGAAAATCTCACCCTGTATAACTCGGTCCTGACTCGAAGCTGTATAGTGTTCTCACAAATATTGTTTGTAATACTCCTAAGAGTTCATATTTTAATGTTTGGTTGATGGCCGCGCGAAAAAAAAGAGGCACCAACGTCCCATACAAAATCGGCATGGCCATTTGTTGAGACCAGAGTGGCTTAGTGGTTAGGGTATCCGCCTTCAAGGCCGGAGGCTTCGAGTTCGAATCTCTGTCAACGATAGTTTATTTTTTGTTTAAGTTTTATTTTTGTTCATTTTGATTTTTTCTCTATTTGCACCCTAGCGAGCTCGGTCGCCCAGGTATGGAGTATAATCTAACGCGTATGAAGTCGCAGGCAACAGCTAGTAGGTAAGGCTAGTAGGTAATAAATTCTATAATTTTAATGACTTACAGTTCCTGAAGTTGCGAGTGCTTGTAATACCGAAGATTGAAAATCTACAGGCTGATGAGTTTCCGTATGTTTTGTCAAAACACATTTCTTGGGGAAATGCTTTTCTTTTGTGTGAGTCTGTTTGTGTTTGGTCAAACTAGAGTTCACTGTGAACTTCTTATCACATTGATCGCAGGCAAATGGCTTTTCTCCAGTGTGAGTTCTCATGTGCGCAGTTAAATAAAGCTTAAAAGGGAAACTTTTTTCACATAAATCGCAGGCATGAGCCTTTTCTACAGTGTGAGTTGTCATGTGATAAGTCAAATTACTTTTTTTAGAAAACTTTTTATCACACACATTACAGGCAAATGGCTTTTCTCCGGTGTGAGTTCTCATGTGATCAGTCAATCTATCTTTTCGAGGAAACTTCTTTTCACACATATAACAGGCAAATAGCTGTTCTCCCGTATGTGTTCTCATGTGAATGATCAAACTTCCTTTTCGAGTAAACTTCTTATCACATATATAACAGGCAAATAGCTTGTCTCTAACAGTGTGAGTTCTCATGTGCGAGGTCACACTAGACTTCTGAGAGAATTTCTTATAACACATATCGCAGGCAAACGGCTTTTCTCCAGTGTGAGTTCTCATGTGCGCAGTTAAATTACGCTTATTAATGAATCTTTTTTCACATAAATCGCAGGCAAATGGCTTTTCTCCAGTGTGAGTTCTCATGTGCGAGGTCACACTCCACTTCTGAGAGAATTTCTTATCACACATATTACAGGCAAATGGCTTTTCTCCAGTGTGAGTTCTCATGTGTGCAGTCAAATTAATTTTATGAGAAAACATCCTAACACACACATTACAAGCAAATCGTTTTTCTCCAGTGTGAGTTCTCATGTGCGCAATGAAAGTAAACTTTCGAGATAATCTTTTTTCACATACATCGCATACATAATATGGCTTTTCTCTTTGGCTTTTCTTTTCTCTTGTATGAGTTCTCATGTGATTATTCAAACTTTTATTTTGAGAAAACTTCTTATCACACACATTACAGGCAAATGGCTTTTCTCCAGTGTGAGTTCTCATGTGTTCAATCAAATTACTTTTATGAGAAAATTTCTTGTCGCATACATCACAGATATAACACCTGTGTCCTAAGTGGGTTTTCATGTGACATTTTAACTTATCTTTAGTTGTAAATTTTTTATTACATAAATCACACATAAGAGTGACTTGATTATGAGTTTTAATATGGGCTGCTAGTGTGATTTTCTTACTAAATACTTTACCACATTGGTTGCAGGCAAAACATTTGCCACGAATTAATGTATGCGAGGCCAAACTATTGTCGTTCACCTTATTGTCTTCGCAGTTTGTTGTTTCAGTCCTCTCGATCAACAGGGACTCCGTCGCAGAGCAGTTGTACTCCGTGTGTCGGTTGAATGCGGAGTCTACTGCTGTAACTACTGGCTCCTCCTTCCATTCGTCTTTTATGTTAACATATTCTTCCTCATGTGTATCAGCTTCTTCTTCACTTGTAACACATTCATTCTTAAATTCTTCATCACTAGTTTCAAATTCTATTTTGACATGAAAATCTGTGTTATTATCTTTAACATTAAGAGCCATGGTCTCCATAAAGGATGCGGACAGGTTGCACTTTGTTGTGGGGCTCAGCACGGGAACATTCTCATGTGGTGCCTGAAAATAAACATCGGCATGATTGACTTGCAGTGTCTGATAGCCGCAGTGCCTGACGGACGCAGGGTCTATCCTTTATCTGTAATTTTAAGTGAAATATAGGAAAGGAAAATAAGCTTGGATAAACTCGAATATAGCTATGAGTATGAGTTTAGAAGAGAAGTCCAATCACTCACTGAATGAGAGTTCTTTCTCTGACGTGACTGCTGAGGGGCAGCATCTTCAAAATCATTGTGATCATAAATTTAAATTCAACACTGTGACATAGACACATCAGCGCGAGCTGCTCGTCTATAACTAAATAATAATAGGAGCATAACAAACAATATTTGTGAACTCAGTATACAGCTTCACTCAGCCAGGATCAAGTTATACAGGGTGAGTTTTTTAAAAGTGCCTCTAGGGCCAAATCTGAAACTATTAGCAATAGCGAAAAACACTCAAAAGAGTCTCATAAGCGATTTTGATGAAAAATAAAACTGCATTATTACATTTTAAAATTATCATTTTCATGGCCAGGAATCGAACCTGGGGTTCAAAAATATTTATTTTTTGTTTTATTATACCATCTGATAGTGTAAGTAAATAATAAGGATCAAGTTCTGAGAAGAAACTACATGTGCCAAACTAATGGAAAGTGTTGATTTTCAATAAACTGATTAAAACTTTTAGTATTTCGTAGATTACCCATAACTTTTTTTTTATTAGTTTGCCGTATGTACGTAGTTTCTTCTCAGAAATTGATTCTTATCATCTACAGTGTAGATGTATTATTACACCATCTGATAGTGTAGATTCTACACTATCAGATGGTGTAATAATTTATTTATTTTATTTTATTTTATTTGTTTTAGGAAAACTTACAGCTATGTACAACGTTGGATAATTATATAAATATCATACATGCAAGGCACATATAACATGCGGAAGGCCAGTTAAAAGTTTCCACAAATAGGTAGAAAAAACATAAAGATAGATATAAATACAATCGTAGACGACATAACAGAAAAAAAACATAAGTAGGTACAGAAAATAAGTCAAATACGCAGTAGGTTGAATTTAGAGAGATAGGGATATAAGAATACATACAAAGAAGCACTACAGCATGTAACAATAGTGTGTAATTTATTCTTTGACTGTCAATTACTGACAGTCGAAGAAGAACTACAGCATGTAACAATAGTGTGTAATTTATTCTTTGACTGTCAATTACTGACAGTCGAAGAAGAACTTATCACTGAGTAGGCGTTTTAATTTGCTTATTGAAGAGTTGAACAAATCAATATCTATGTCAGCACTTGCCAAAGTGTTGAAAGACGAACATGCTCTGATAATAAAGTTATTCTGCCTATAGTTAGTTTTAGCTTGCTGGACATGGAGAAGCTTAGGATTTCTTAACCCAACCACAGTGCGCAATCCTAGTTGTTCAACCAGCTCCGGACAGTCGACCGTGCCATTTACTATTCCCATGAGGTATGACAGATCAGAGATATATCTACGTTCGTGAAGGGGCAGAAAGTGAAATTTACGACATCGCATATTATAGTTAGGGAGGTAAACTTTGGAGCGAAATTGCAAGTAACGTAAAAACCTCTTTTGGATACTCTCCAACCTAGTAACGTAGATGTCGTAGCACGGGTTCCAAACCTGAGAAGCGTATTCTAAGTGACTACGAACATACGCACAGTAGGATTTTAAAGGTTTTTACGCTAGTGAATTCGGAGGACATTCGTAGAACGAAACCAAGTGCACGGCTTGCTTTGGAGATAATGCTGTTAACATGGACGTCAAAAAGGAGTTTACTGTCGAAGGACACGCCTAGGTCTCTGATGGTATCGAGTCGAGATAGCGGTGTACTATGAAGGCTATAATCAAATTTGATGGTTGTCTTTTTACGTGTGTAAGAGCAAATGTAGCATTTACACTATATACAATACAAAAAGGTTTTTTTTTTAATTAACAGGTTCGATTCCTGGCCAGGAAAATGATTATTTTTAAAATGTAATGATGCAGTTTTACTTTTTATCAAAATTGCTTATGAGACTGGAAGTTTCGCAGTATACGGACCATGTGTATTTCGGAGAGGGGGGGGGAGGGGGGGGAGGGGGGGGGGGGGAGGGGGGGGGGAGGGGGGGGTGGGGTAGGACCCCCCCGGGGGAGGGGGTTGTATTGGTGAAAAAAAAAAAAATAAAATAAAATAAAATTTTTATTAATTTTTTTTTATTAATTAAGGTTTTTTTGAGGGGTGGGGTAGCTGAAAGGGGGTCCACCCCCCCTAACTTGAAGAATTGTAAAATAGAATTGTACTTAATTGGAAAAATAAAGTGCTCTGTATCGAATCTGTCACTTATTTTGAACCTAACCTACTCAAGCCTTTCTGGGATGGGCTCCCGCCAGAACTCTCGCGAAGTCGCCTCTGAGTGGAGCAAGCCCCCTCAACCTTCGCTGCGCTACGGAGGTCGCCGGCTCGCTTCGCTCGCCACCTCCCCCCTTCGCTTAGCTCGGTTGAGAGGGCTTGCTCCACTCAGAACCTCCCACGCGAGCTTCTGGCTCCGCGTTTTTTATATACACTCTAGGGGTGTGACGCACAAGACCACGTGGGGTCGGGGTGCTCTGTGTCGGATCTGTCACTCATTTAGAACCTAACCTACTCAAGTCGGGGTGCTCTGTGTCGGATCTGTCACTCATTTAGAACCTAACCTACTCAAGTCGGGGTGCTCTGTGTCAGATCTGTCACTCATTTAGAACCTAACCTACTCAAGTCGGGGTGATCTGTCAATTGAATGTACCTACTCGCTACACCAGGAAATTAAATAAGACTGAAAATAGTAATTCTTGACATTGACAACACAGAATTCCGCGCTTTTTATTGACAGTGACAACTCAAAATGGTGTAATTACGTCAAAAACGTCTAATCAAGTGTCAAAAATGCGTTCAATAAGTGATCCAAGGCAAAATTTTTCAAAATATTTTAAAATTTCAAAAATTAATTTCAGAAAAACTAGGAGGCCTTACAAAATGAAACTTTGCAGGAAGCCCTTCCAGGTCACTACCTTTCTACCATAAAAATTTGGCTGCAATACACAAAGGTCCGTAAAATGCGCTCAAGCCCCTAAGAGTTCATAACTTCATCCTTCACTTAAAGCTAAAATTAGCACATTAATTGATGAGACTTCAAATATTTGTCATAGTTTCGTTAAGATGAATTTAGAATGCGTTCGGCCGCGGCGTTTATAGGTAAGCGTCCACAGGCCCGCATCGCACGCAGCGGACGGATCGCATCAAGCGGATTATCTGTGTAATGCGATGCGTACGATGCGGACAGGTGGACAGATGAGTTTCTAGGTAGGTACTATACAAAATATACTACGATCCGTTGCGTGCGATGCGTCCGAAGCATACAACCGACAAGTGGACGCTTTCCTTTAGACAGCTGCTCGCTCCGAAACACGACAAAAATGCAGTTTTTTTTTTGGAGATGTCTAAAAACATTTCTCATTTTTTTTGCCTCCAAACGCTGCCTACACTGTTCTTCAGTCTCATTGGCTCAACTTACTTTTTTGGCTCGACGAAGTTTATGAGTTCTAGTTGCAGCACGAGTACGCCAACATAGATCTGACTTCTTTTTAGGCATTTATAATAAGACCCAAGACTGGAGACAAAATGAATGTGGCACTAAACCGAGATGTATAAAGATAATTGATGGTGTTTTTAAAAATAAAGGTTTACTACATTAAAACCACTGATAGAACAATAAAAACCTACGGAATTAAGACGTTCTACAACGTTTTTTACTACTTTTTCTCAATTCACAATTTCAATTCTCAAACAAATAAATAATCAATAGAACAACTGAACTGAAACTGACTGACTGTGACTGAACTGAACAACTGAACGTTATCTATCACTCTGTCAGCAGTGTTGCCAACTCCAATAAATCCAAGTCGCTAGATTCAATCTGAAAAGTCGCTAAAAACTGATTCTAACCAGGAGCAGGGGGGGGGGGGGGGGGGGGGGGTACAAATAACAATCAAGTAACATTATGGTTTTTTATTCAAAATAATGATGTTTTAATCCTAATTTGCCAGAATTTTGTTTCTTCAGTACCTACCTACAAATAATGTAGGTATTGAACAAAAAATAAAATTCTTATATACCAACTGTACATACCTACGTTGTATATCGTCTGTCGTAAAAGAATTACCACTTCCTTATTTACAACGGCAGTACATCCATACCCTACATAAATGAAAATTAGACTTCTGTAACTACTTTTTCAAGTTGACTTTTTGTCTTTTCCACCTTTCCATTACCTACTTGCCATAGTACTGTTTTGGTGTGCCGGTTGAAGTCGAAAAGTCGCTAAATATATTTTGACAGAGCCACAGAATACTATTACTCCTCTAGCGGACACTCCATACAAGTCCATACAAGTCAACTCCATACAAAAAAGGTGGTATAAAAATTAAAAACTAGCGCTTCTGCTGGGTCCCAATGGCAACTTCTAAAGGCGGGAAATTCAAATTTACCTCTATTCATTGGTTGATAAAATTAAAAGTATAGTCGTATTGCTCATTATACGGACTAAAAATGAAGGAAAAAATGTAATTTTTCCTTCAATTTTGATTAGTTTTGATACGTTTTATGTCAAAATTGAAGGAAAAATGACATTTTTTCCTTCACTTTTAGTCCGTATAATGAGCAATACAACTTATAGCTACTCAGTCCTAAACAATATTAAAGTAAAACTAAATCACATAAGTACACGTATTTAAAATTGGCTTAGTTTAGTTTCTTATAGATACAGATCATTTTCACTTTTCATTTTCACATTTGACGTTCGTCCCTTTTGGTACGGTAGACTCATCGGGTCCACTCGAATTGAAGCACGTATTAAATTAAGGATTTTGAATCGATAACATAATATTAAAATTTTACCTTCCAATAAAATTTGTATTATGTTTCCTAAGACGTCTGAAGTCCATTATGAGAGTACTTGTCTTCGTTCCACGCCAATCCGTCAGATGTCGCTGTTTCCGCTACGTGTACCGCGCCCCTAGCGCCACGGTGTCCGTTTCTGGAACTAACTTACTTCTACAAGCCACCTAGAACTTTTCCTCATTGTTCGGCTCATAAGGATGTTGGATTGGTGACCACCAGGAAGACATTGTGTGGACTTCAGACGTCTTAGGAAACATAATACAAATTTTATTGGAAGGTAAAATTTTAATATTATGTGTTCCGTTTGACGTCTGAAGTCCATTATGAGAGATGTGTTTGTTATCTCCTGGTGGCTTGTAGAAAAGAAACGCAACAATGTGATAAGAAAATCACTAAGTATAATTCAAACTCAAAAGTTTTTTAAACAATAAAAACATGTAGATCACTTTTACATGTCACTGTTTGATGGAATATAAACGGACTACAATTTGCTTACAAATCATCTATGATTATTATTATTATCTATGATTAAAAAGTCTAGAAAATCACAACGATTTGAGAAACTCATAGAAATCAAACTGTAGAAAAATATTGAGATAAAGATTTTTGTGAGGTAACATTATTATCATTTGAGACATTTACAGATTTCTTATAGAATTTTTTAAAAGTACATTCATGCTGCCAATTAGCTTTTGACAAAATTTCATCGATGGGATAATGTTCTATCCAATTTAGAGAAGCGACAGCAGATCTAAAACTACCTGGCGAAGCTTGTATACCCGCATCTGACAACAAACGTTTTATCCAGCCTCCAATGATAGCCGGAGTCGCTGGCTTAGTAGGGCATTTAGTTGTAATGAATAAATTAGTTAATGGTTCTCTACGATCTTTAGCAAAGTTCTTTAAAGTCCTGAGCCAGAATACTGGGTCAATATTACGGTCTGGGGCCTGTGATAAGATCCAACTCGACTGTTTATGTGAAGCGCAGTCAGTCTTTGACCCAAAAACAGGATGAAGGATAATGCATTCACCATTATCAATAAAATGATCACTATCACAATGTAAGAGAGTTAAGTCATGGACTCTACGTCCGGATGTTAACAATAGTACTACAGCAACTCGACTAGAAATATCAAATATACTATTTAAATTTGGAGTAGTTTCTTTTAAATATTTAATAACTACTCGTGCATCCCAAATTGGAGCTTTGGGTGGTACAGGTTTAGCCAGGGACACTGCTTTAAGAATATTTTTTATGATATGACTGGATGACAACTTTATGTTTGAGCTTGTTTCACAAATTGAAGATATTACCGATTTATGGACCAAGATAGTACGGTAAGCTAAATGATCAGACACGTGAAGAAATGCTAGATATCTGGCTACATCTTTAGGTTGTGGTAAACAAGGATTTATATTATTACGACGACACCACTTAGACCACCTAGTCCAAATAGGAATATATGTTCTAACGGTAGAAGCTCGCCAACATGAAGACAAAAGTTCCCTTTCCTGAGTAGACCAGTCTTGTGTTAATGAGTCCCACCCGAAATGAGCCAGGCTTCCAGCTGTAGACTGTTGACATGAGCTGGAGGCCGACTCGTCGACGTGTCTACTAACGTGGTTTCCAGGTTCTGTATCTTGATTGGACGAGCAAGGGCGCGGCTCTTCAAGTCTGGGCGCCAGAAGGGTTTCTTCCACTTGGGTGCTACTATTATGAACCGTCCTGTTGCAGTGTTGAGGTGGCACAGAACCCGCGGAAGGAGATTCGGCGGCGGGAAGACCCACGCTAGGTCGAAATTCCAATATCTGCTGAACGCGTCGTGAAAGTAAGCGCTGGAGTCTGATAAGTCTAGAGAAACATAATTCGGTACGACATACGCGGTTTTTGAGGCAAACAGATCGATGGTCGGAGTTCCCCACAGGCGGAATATTCTTGACGTTGCTGCGTCCAATAGATGCCACTCCGAGCCGGCGCGATTGCGCGAGAGTTGATCGGCTTCGGTGTTGTACACTCCCGGCAGGTGATGAGGGAGTAGTACCAACTCGTGGTGATCCGCCAGAGCTAAGAGTTCTTTTGTTAATTCTAGAAGTAAGCGAGATTTCGTTCCGCCTTCGTTCTTTATATACGCTACAACTGTTTTGCTGTCTGTCTGTAGAATCACATTGGAACCTTTCAGGCTGGCCGCTGAGCTGGATATTGCCGCTATCACTGCAAACATCTCCTTCAGATTGCAGTGCCAATCTGTCTGGTGCCGATCCCAAGTCCCGTAAAGTCTTTTGTCGTTGACTACAGCTCCCCACTGAATGTCCGAGGCGTCCGTGATTATATAGTTCGTTGGACGCATCTTTGGATGAATTGGACTCGTTTGACTGGCATTTTCGAGCCACCAAAGAATTTCTCTCTTTACTTCTTCTGGATACCGAATCGCTCTTTGAGGATTTTTTCGAAGTAAGTTGCTGTGACGCTGCATTGTTCGGCAATGCAACCTTCCCCGGTGGGTGATGAAGGTCGCAAAGTTGAGAAACCCTAAGAGGCGTTGCGCCTGCTTGAGGGTCCAACTGCCCGCAGCGAGAAGAGACGACAAGCTCTGGCGGATCCTGGCTAGTTTGTCTGTGGGCAATGACTTGGTGTTGTGTCGTGTGTCCCAATCTACACCTAAAAAATCGATCAGTTGTGTTGGAGTCGTAATCGATTTTTCGTGATTGACGCACCATCCGAGGCCGCTCAGGAATTTTATAGCCATCGAGACGTGTATCTTTAGTACTTCTCTTTTCTGATGAACAATTAGAAAATCGTCCAAATATACGGCTATGCGCAGACCTTTCATTCGAAGCACTTCCGCTGTCCAATTTGTAACTGTTGCAAAGATGCGAGGCGCTGCTGCTAAACCGAACGGAAGGCACGTCATCTGGAGTAAGTTCCCGTTGTAACTGATACGAAGATAGCGCCTGTGCTCCAGGCGAATGGCAAGATGATAATACGCCTGGCTGAGGTCCAGCTTCACCATCCAATCTCCGGGTTGTAGGAAATGAGGAACATTGTGAAGATGAAAAAGATGAAAATGCCTGGGGTTCATGAACCGATTTAAAGCCTTCAAATTTAAAATCACTCGATTTTTTCCGTTCTTCTTGGTTATCAGAAACAGAGGCGAAATAAAAGACGGAGTTGGTGGTGCTGGCTCTAATACTCGGCAGTGAATCATATTTTGAATTTCTTTCGTCATCGCCAGTGAGATTGGAGTTCGAAACTGATTTAAAATTTCTAACGACGGAAGAACTAACGGCGGTTGTTGGTTGAATGGAATTCGAATACCATGAATCATTTTGAGAATTGATTTGGGAGGATCTAAAAGAGTCCAAACATTTATGTAACGACTTATGCAACCGCCCGAAAAAGTTGGATAGTCACCTGCTCTTATTTCTATATCCCTTCCCGTTTCTGTCATTTCGCCCCCCTTTCTTTTTTGAAGCGGCAGAATCTCCGAAATATCTTCTGTTGCTAGATTCCTTTTTGTCGCGACGCGGTTTACTAGCGGCAACGGCAGTTGAGCGAAAGGGCTTATCTTGACGCGAAGTCGAAGCTACAGGCGATTTTGAGCGAGGGTACTTAGGAATCGTGGGTAGTTTCTCTAATTTTTCTATACCACCGATCTTTTGTATGTAGGCAGATAAAGACTGCGGATTAAACATATACTCGGCTGAAGGCGGTATTTTTTCCAAGTCTTCCTTCACATACTTGCTTTTCAAATTTTTTAAAATCGATCGCCGTCGCAGTTCAAGTACTTCAGCTCGTTTTCCGCAAATTATTTGAAAAATGTCGTGAGAAACAGTTTTATATCTCGAATCATTGCTGAAAAGTTCTTTTAATTTTTCGTAGAGGGTAGTTGGAGAAAGTTGAAGACCAGGTGTGGCAGACCAATCAACTAGGTTTTGTAAGGCTGAATTTACGGAATCATTCTGATCTAGAAATGCATTCGATAACGCTGCAAAGCTCCGCTCCATTTGAAACCATCTAATCGGAGCAAACTGATCCTCAAACTGTCTCAGTTCCTCGTTAACTTTCAATTCTGAGAAAGCAGGAAAAGCAGCATATTTTTTCTGGATGTCCGTATAACGAACGCAATTCCAGTCGGATGAGTCAAATCTTTGCATCTCACTTATTCTAGCCACGCGATCTGGATTTGCCTTCGCTACAGCCGGTTCTTTAATCGACACGCTCAACTCCGCGATATTCTCTAAATCCGTTTTAGGTAGTTGCGGTGGACGTAAAAATGGGTCAGCCGCAGCAGACGCGGGTGTGGTGGCAGGCGCGGGCGCGGGCGCGGTTGGTTGGGTCCGGCTTGCATTTTGCATGCTTGAAACAATGTTTGCATTCGGAAGCTGCGCGGGAGTCATATCGGCATAATTGGTATATAGGATATTTTGAACGTGACTCACCAGTTGTTGAGAAAGCATCTCAAACCTTTTATCCAGATCCGATTCCCGGGAAAATGACCGTGCACGGTATCGGCGTCTTTTTCTGGGCGGTGATCCATCCTCTTCCGACGAACCCGATGCTCCGTTTCTGCTCTCTTCCTCCGATGATGAATCCGATGTACGATGATCCGGTTGTGCGATGTCACGCTCGTTACTCATCGTAACGAATTTAAAAACACCGGCACTAACCAACACGTAACGGAATTTTTTGCAAAAAATTTACTGAAACTTTCTACTTTAAACTCGAAAGCAACGTAAAATAAAAATTTAAATGACGGTATTTAAATAAAAGTACGCGACGAAACTGACGACTGTGCGCAAAGTTCGAAGGACAACGCAACAATGAGGAAAAGTTCTAGGTGGCTTGTAGAAGTAAGTTAGTTCCAGAAACGGACACCGTGGCGCTAGGGGCGCGGTACACGTAGCGGAAACAGCGACATCTGACGGATTGGCGTGGAACGAAGACAAGTACTCTCATAATGGACTTCAGACGTCAAACGGAACACATAATATCCATGTTACTCGGAATAACGCGTATTTCAATTTTAATATTTTATAATCAGTCAGCTGCTAACAGTTTGCCTACTGGGGACACAGCCTTACTCATTAAATTAAATAATCTTACAAATTCATGAAAATAAATGATCTTTATAAGTAATTTTCTTTACTTTCTAAACAAACCAAAACATGATTATTCTCTAAGGCAGTGATCGGAGGCACACTCCATAGTCCTGAGATGTTCAAATTGACATACAAAATAATAATAATATCTTTATTTCAGGCAACTTATCTAGGTAACAAGATGTAAAATACATCACTACATAGTATAAAACAAAGTCGCTTCCCGCTGTCTGTCCCTATGTGTGCTTAGATCTTTAAAACTACGCAACGGATTTTGATGCGGTTTATTTAGTAGATAAAGTGATTTAAGAGGAAGGTTATTATGTACAATACATGTATAATATAGTAGAGAAACACTGATAATTTTAGAGGTTTCTAATGTGATGTGACCCGTGCGAAGCCTGGGCGGGTCGCTAGTAGGTACTTAACGTAAGGCCCATAGAATATATACCTTACAGACTGACATACATTAATTATATCTTAACTACTAAGATAAGAACATGTATTCCCTTCGACACGTGAGACGCAATCGCGGTGCACTACGATTCTGTAGTGATAGTTATGCGAGAACATAAAAGTGAAACATACAAAACAAAATCGCCTAACTTGCCGCTAATGCTGGGGCCACACTGCGGGGCAAATTATTTGCCGGTATTCTGTATTGTGGCTATACGAAATTTGGCAAATAATTTGCCATATCCCCGTAGTGTGGCCCCAGCATAAGGGAGAGTCCACATTGCGTTTTTTGCAGCACGTTTGTATCGATACAAACGCGCTGCGAAAGCGCAGCTCAAAAACGCGCTGCAGAAAACGCAATGTGGACACTCCCGGTTTGCGTTTGTATCGATACAAACGCGCGTTCGCATCGCGTTTGTAGTTTGCTAGTTTGTATTACTTACTTATCTTACCTCACCTCATTCTATGCTATGCTATGCAGACAAACAAGCAAAACCCTCCTTGAGCACGTATGTATCGATAAAAACGCGCGTTCGCAACGCGTCACAAAAACGCGCTTCAAATAACGCAATCTGGACACTCCCTAAGATCTTCGCTCGCTCGATCGATTAATATATTCTTCCTCACTTTTATGTAACAAGTTCTTCCTCGCTAGTAACAAATTCATCTTTGACATGTTCATCGGCGCTACGTTCGCTATCATTAACAGCCGTGGCCTCCATACAGGATGCGGACAGGTTGCACTTTGTTGTGGGGCTCCGCACGGGAACAGTCTCGTGTGGTGCCTGAAAACGAACATTATACGTTTTCAATATGAGTAGGTACCTAAGTGGTTTGATAAGTATTTTAAGGTTGTTTTTTATCTTATAAACTATCTATGCCATTATGTAACAAATGTCCTTATTTTCAGGTTATTGAGGATGTATGGATGTCATGCTTATGGGCCCAGGAGAAACGTTGAAGTGAGCTGTCGCATGAATGGCCAGGCCAGCAATTGGAAGAAGTAATGTTGTCAACTATTCGAGTTGCTTATCAAAAGGACTAGTGTATTTAGTTCATGATAACTGTGCGCTTCATCGTTCGCGAGCTGTTAGGTACTAACTTTTATAAAATTGAAAACTAACTGATATTATTTTAAATTGTAGATAATATCACTAATTCTGATTTGATTTGCGAGAGATCTAAATTGCTTATTTTCCACTGGATTTTATACGACAAGTAAAAACTGTTCCATGACCTGTTTGTTCACTCGTTAATCTTATTGGATTAAATATTAGGCTTGTGTATAAATAAATTTACTTAGACCCTACTGAAAGTTGTTTCATTTAACCATAATTACTATACTAGGTAACTTTGGTACTACACACTCACAACGTAGATCGTTGTGTAAGCAAAAATAAAATTAAACTAACAAAAAACTACGTAGTTGTGACAGGATTTGAAGCCGGACCCGGACCCATGCAGGGGCATTTCAATTGGGTCTTAAGGCTGGATTACACCGGGGCAACACTGTGTGGCATTGCGGCATGCCACAAGGCCGCATGCTACAGAATAAAAAATGTCGCACATCGTGGCAAGAACCGTGCGACATGGCAACACCTTGTCTCATATGGCAGACTGACCCAAGCACGATGTTGCCTCGGCGTAAAATAGGCTGCCGCATGCCACTAATGCCGCAACTGCTTTCTATTTGTAGCGTGCCACAAGATGTCACATGTCACAATATGTAGCATGCGGCACTGTCGCACGTTGTTGCCCTGGTGTAATTCAGCCTTAAAGACTGAATTACACCAGGGCAACAACCGCTATCCATCTGGCCGCAAAGCAGGGTGCGCGAAATTACATATCCGTAAATAAGTAAGGATGACTAATAAACTGTAAATGTTTTACAAAAAGTTGAGTTAAACAGCTTGCGAACTGACCTCTTTACTTTGGGGGGGGGGGGGGGGGGATACCAATTAATGAAGGTTTCTGTACATACATTAGAACGTTAAGAAAATTAGGTATTGAGCTCATTTCATTAATTTGTGAGGTATAAACTCTGAGCCGTGTTGGCCGAGGGGTATAGTAGGTACCTCGACTTTCGATCCGATGGTCGTGGGTTCGAATCCCGGCCGTGCATGCAATGGATTTTCGTTTCGAAAAATTTATATGCGCTTTCACACGAACTCAAAACGATGAAGGAAAACATCGTGAGCAAACCCGCGGCTTAGTCAGCCCCACACGTATTGACCATGTCTTTCCTGTGGATATGGCCGGTTAAGCTGAGAGCACATACACCATATATGTGCTGGGCAAGCCTACTCCATCTCAACAATGTCTGTGTCCCGTTAAGTGTAGGCAAAGATTGCCTCCTGACACTGTATTAAAGATGTAAAGGCCTAAGTTTTTTATAAACTCTGTTCGAATTCGAATATAACTGTGAAAGCAAAATAAATGGACACTTGTTTCATGATCAGGAGTTTTTTTTGAGCAACGTAAGCAAAATCAAGTTTTACATTAGGTAGGTACCTAACCTACATGTTGCCTATGTCTTAAAAAAAATCGACTCGCTTAGCTCGCGTTTTGCCTTTATGAGTATTTTATTCACGAGCATAATACCTACTACGTGATTAAAATACTCATTGAATTCAAGTGTCGAGTGTCACACATGTTGCATTTGTTCAAATAAAAACTTATTTAAAAAAACAAAAACCCGACTGCGTTAAAACTAAAAAGAATAAAACAAGCCTGCAAAGAATGACTCACAGTCGGTCCCCATTCATTTTATTAACAATCAAATCTTCCCAATGTTATGGGTCCCGACTGTGAGTAATTCTTTGCAGGCTTGTTTTATTCTTTTTAGTTTTAACGCAGTCGGGTTTTTGTTTTTTTAAATAAGTTTTTATTTAACACTTTTTAGTTATGATAAAGTTGATTTTAAAATACCTATTCAACGATACCCCACTTGATATAGTGTGACGATTTTGATTCTTTTAATTTTGACAATATGGCGTCTGGTTGTAGCCCTGGTGAATTTTGATTACTGTCATATCTTTAGTAACACTCCCAAGGTTGAGACGAATCGATTGACGCAAGAATTATCAAAATCGGTCCACGCGTTTGGCCTCTAGAGTGCCACATAGAAACATCCAAACATACATAGACTGATAAACACATTACCCTTCCTTTGCTTTGCGCAGTCGGGTAAAAAAGCGGCTTGCTACGCTTGATTTAGGCTCGCTTCGCCAAAAAGTTTCTTACTGTATTACGTTGGTAGGTGTAGGTACCTGCTTATGAAAGTAATCTAACGCGTACGAAGTCGTGGGCAACAGCTAGTAAATCTATAAATTTTAATGACTTACAGTTCCTGAAGTTGCGTGTGCTTGTAATACCGAAGATTGAAAATCTACAGACTGATGAGTTTCCGTATGTTTTGTCAAAAAAAGTTTCTTGGGGAAATGTTTTTCTTTTGTGTGAATCTTTTTGTGGTTGGTCAAACTAGAGTTCACTGTGAACTTCTTATCACATTGATCGCAGGCAAATGGCTTTTCTCCAGTGTGAGTTCTCATGTGCGCAGTTAAATTAAGCTTAAAAGGGAAACTTTTTTCACATAAATCGCAGCCATGAGCCTTTTCTCCAGTGTGAGTTGTCATGTGATAAGTCAGTTTATATTTTCGAGAAAACTTCTCATCGCATACATCGCAGGCATATGGCTTTTCTTTTGTATGAGTTCTCATGTGTTCAGTCAAACCATATTTAGAAGAAAACTTCTTATCACACACATTACAGGCAAATGGCTTTTCTCCAGTGTGAGTTCTCATGTGATAAGTCAAACTACTTTTTTGAGAAAACTTTTTATCACACACATTACAGGCAAATGGCTTGTCTCTAACAGTGTGAGTTCTCATGTGCGCGGTCACACTATACTTCTGAGTGAATTTCTTATAACACATATTGCAGGCAAACGGCTTATCTCCAGTGTGAGTTATCATGTGCGCAGTTAAATTACGCTTATGGGAGTATCTTTTTTCACAGAAATCGCAGGCAAATGGCTTTTCTCCACTGTGAGTTCTCATGTGCGCGGTCACACTATACTTCTGAGAGAATTTCTTATCACACATATTACAGGCAAATGGCTTTTCTCCAGTGTGAGTTCTCATGTGTGCAGTCAAAGTAATTTTGTGAGAAAACATCCTAACACACACATTACAAGCAAATCGTTTTTCTCCAGTGTGTGTTCTCATGTGCGCAATGAAAGAAAACTTTCGAGATAATCTTTTTTCACATACATCACACACATAATATGGCTTTTCTCTTTGGCTTTTCTTTTCTCTTGTATGAGTTCTCATGTGATTATTCAAACTTTTATTTTGAGAAAACTTCTTATCACACACATTACAGGCAAATGGCTTTTCTCCAGTGTGAGTTCTCATGTGTTCAGTCAAATTACTTTTATGAGAAAATTTCTTGTCGCATACATCACAGATATAACACCTGTGTCCTAAGTGGGTTTTCATGTGACATTTTAACTTATCTTTAGTTGTAAATTTTTTATTACTTAAATCACACATAAGAGTGACTTGATTATGAGTTTTAATATGGGCTGCTAGTGTGATTTTCTTACTAAATACCTTACCACATTGGTTGCAGGCAAAACATTTGCCACGAATTAATGTATGCGAGGCCAAACTATTGTCGTTCGCCCTATTGTCTTCGCAGTTTGTTGTTTCAGTCCTTTCGATCAACAGAGACTCCGTTGCAGAGCAGTTGTACTCCGTGTGTCGGTCGAATGCGGAGTCTACTGGTGTAACTACTGGCTCCTCCTCAACAAATTCGTCTTTTATGTTAACATATTCTTCCTCATGTGTATCAACTTCTTCTTCACTTGTAACACATTCATTCTTAAATTCTTCATCACTAGTTTCAAATTTTATTTTGACATGAAAATCTGTGTTATTATCTTTAACATTAAGAGCCATGGTCTCCATACAGGATGCGGACAGGTTGCACTTTGTTGTGGGGCTCCGCACAGGAACATTCTCATGTGGTGCCTGAAAATAAACATCGGCATGATTGAATTGCAGTGTCTGATAGCCGCAGTGCCTGACGGACGCAGGGTCTATCCTTTATCTGTAATTTTAAGTGAAATGTAGGAAAGGAAAATAAGCTTGGATAAACTCGAATATAGCTATGAGTATGAGTTTAGAAGAGAAGTCCAATCACTCACTGAATGAGAGGAGCTCTCTCTCTGACGTGACTGCTGAGGGGCAGCATCTTCAAAATCATTGTGATCATAAAAGCTTATGCCGGAAAGTGTGCCTTTTTTGTTTCGCGCGGCCATCAACCAAACATTAAAATATAAACTCTTATGAGTAGGTATAACAAACAATATTTGTGAGAACAGTATACAGCTTCACTCAGTCAGGCAGGATCGAGTTATACAGGGTGATTTTATCAAGAGTGCCTCTAAGGCCAAATCTGAAACTATTAGCGATAGCGAAAAACACTCAAAGGAGTCTCGTAACAGATTTTGAAAAAAAGTTAAACTGCATCATTAGATTTTAAAAATAATAATTTTCCAGGCCAGGAATCGAACCTACTGGTTCAAAAAAAAAACTTTTTGTAATATTATACCATCTGATAGTGTAGATAATAAGGATCAATCTCTGAGAAGAAACTACATGCGTCAAACTAACGGAAAGTGTTGATTTTTAATAAACTGATTTAAACTTTTAGTATTTCGTAGATTACCCATAACTTTTTTTTTATTAGTTTGCCGTATATAGTTTTTTCTCAGAAATTGATCCTTATCATCTACACTATCGGATGGTATAATAATCCAAAAAGTTTTTTTTTTTTAACCAACAGGTTCGATTCCTGGCCAGGAAAATGATTATTTTTAAAATGTAATGATGCAGTTTTACTTCTTATCAAAATCGCTTATGACACTCCTTTGAGTGTTTTTCGCTATTGCTAATAGTTTCAGATTTGGCCATAGAGGCACTCTTTAAAAACTCACCCTGTATAACTCGGTCCTGACTGAGTGAAGCTGTATACTGTTCTTACAATATTGTTCGCTATACTCCTAAGAGTTTATATTTTGATGTGTGGTTGATGGCCGCGCGATATAAAAAAGGCACAAACGTCCCATAGAAAATCGGCATAGCCCTTTAAATTCAACACTGTGACATAGACACATCAGCGCGAGCTGCTCGTCTATAACTAAATAATAATAATAATAAAATTTGGCGCAAACACTCAGTACCTAGGTACCTATCTACCTAATGTATAGGAAGGAGAAAAGTATAGGGAACTGTATGAGAGAAAGTGTATGGGATGTGTATTTTGAATTATTTCAAAAACTTACGATTTGATTTTTTAGTTAGATAGGCTAGTTACTTAGCGAAAAGTGTTCCTGGTGGGAAATAGAGTTGATTAAGATCAACTTGTTTTGTTTGACACAGGGTTGGGCAAACTTTTTTCATCAGGGCCAGGGGCCAAATAAAACCTATAAAATGTAATGGGGCCCAGATTTTTTTAACTGGTTTACTATTTACTCGCAGAATACAAAAAACAATTGTTGATTATGCAAGTGTAGGTACATACAGGTCGAGTACGAATGTTGGTGCAACGGGCCGGATCAAAACGGCCCGCGGGCCATCTCCGGCCCGCGGGCCGTAGTTTGTCCATCACTGGTTCGACAAATGCAATTTTCTAGGCTATCCGCTTCGAAGAACTAAATGTGTAGTTCGTCCAAGGCTATCCGTACGTTTTTTTCAAAAAATCGAATATGCATTTTTTTTTTTTTCAAAATAAAACAATAGTTTCATAAGAAACTATTGTTTTATTTTGTAAAACTAAGTTATAAAGTTACAAACTAAACTTTTATAACTACAAGAGAAAAGGTAGCTACCCTGAACTGAAGTGCCCAAAAATGGCCATGCCGATTTTGTATGGGAGGTTGGTGCCTCTTTTATTTCGCGCGGCCATCAACCAAACATTAAAATATAAACTCTTAGGAGCATAACAAACAATATTTGTGAACACAGTATATTTACTTATTTATTTATACAGTTTATGTATACAGCTTCACTCAGCCAGGATCAAGTTATACAGGGTGAGTTTTTCAAAAGTGCCTCTAGTGCCAAATCTGAAACTATTAGCAATAGCGAAAAACACTCAAAGGAGTCTCATAAGCGATTTTGATAATAAGTAAAACTGCATTATTACATTTTAAAAATAATCATTTTCATGGCCAGGAATCGAACCTGTGGGTTCAGAAAAAATTTTTTTTTTGTTTTTTAAACCATCCGATAGTGTAAGTAAATAATAAGGATCAAGTTCTGAGAAGAAACTACATGTGCCAAACTAATGGAAAGTGTTGATTTTCAATAAACTGATTAAAACTTTTAGTATTTCGTAGATTACCCATAACTTTTTTTTATTAGTTTGCCGTATGTAGTTTCTTCTCAGAAATTGATTCTTATCATCTACAGTGTAGATGTATTATTACACCATCTGATAGTGTAGATTCTACACTATCAGATGGTGTAATAATACAAAAAGGTTTTTTTTTTAACCAACAGGTTCGATTCCTGGCCAGGAAAATGATTATTTTTTAAATGTAATGATGCAGTTTTACTTTTTATCAAAATTGCTTATGAGACTCCTTTAAGTGTTTTTAGCTATTGCTAATAGTTTCAGATTTGGCCCTAGAGGCACTCTTGAAAAACTCATCCTGTATAACTCGGTCCTGACTCCTGGCTGACTGAAGCTGTATAGTGTTCTCACAAATATTGTTTGTAATACTCCTAAGAGTTCATAACTTCATCCTTCACTTAAAGCTAAAATTAGCACATTAATTGATGAGACTTCAAATATCTGTCATAGTTTCGTTAAGATGAATTTAGAATGCGTTCGGCCGCGGCGTTTATAGGTAAGCGTCCACAGGCCCGCATCGCACGCAGCGGACGGATCGCATCAAGCGTAGGGACACGGTATCGAATAGAAAGTATCGATACTGTACTCATGAGTAGTATCGATAAAAAAGTATCGTACTCGTAAAAGAATCGACACAAAAGTATCGATACCTCAAAGTATCGAGTACTTTTCTCAGGCAGGGCCTCCGCCAAACTTTTTTTCTTTTTTCTTTATTAAAAAATATTATTAGAGGATTGCACCATTGGAGGAAGCTACCAATCTAAGGAAATATAGCGTAGCGATTTTGGTTTAGTTGTTATTCAACAAAATTGGTGGTGATCGGGTTTTTCACAAGGTGTTTTTGTGTAACTTACGCGAATATTATAGGGAATTTGAAGTAAAAATCATAAATATTTTACTGCGTTGTGTAGTTTCATTCAATAGACATATAATACAAATAATAATTATTACAAAAAGACGATATTTTTTTTTTTTTAATTTTTTGTTGTGACACCTCGGTGATATTTTATACACAAATGTACGTAAAATCGTTACACAAAAATACCTTCTGAGACAAGAAAATGTACAATTTTTTTGCAAATGACTCATAGGTCATTACGTCTTTTTGAACGTTTTCGTCACAGAATTTATTCGATACGATCACCTGTCCAAAGTACTTGTTAAGTAAAAATATCGAATACAAAGTATCGAGTACATAAGTATCGAGTACATAAGTACTCGATACCATAAAGTATCGATGCTTTTTTCGTGTCTCTAATCAAGCGGATTATCTGTGTAATGCGATGCGTACGATGCGGACAGGTGGACAGATGAGTTTCTAGGTACTTTAATCAGGTCAAATAATACTACGATCCGTTGCGTGCGATGCGTCCGAAGCGTACGATACCGACAAGTGGACGCTTACCTTTAGACAGCTGCTCGCTCCGAAACACGACAAAAATGCAGTTTTTTTTTTTGGAGATGTCTAAAAACATTTCTCATTTTTTTTGCCTCCAAACGCTGCCTACACTGTTCTTCAGTCTCATTGGCTCAACTTACTTTTTTGGCTCGACGAAGTTTATAAGTTCTGGTTGCAGCACGCGTACGCCAACATAGATCTGACTTCTTTTTAGGCATTTTTAATAAGACCCAAGACTGGAGACAAAATGAATGTGGCACTAAACCGAGATGTATAAAGATAATTGATGGTGTTTTTAAAAATAAAGGTTTACTACATCAAAACTACTGATAGAACAATAAAAACCTACGGAATTAAGACGTTCTACAACGTTTTTTACTACTTTTTCTCAATTCACAATTTCAATTCTCAAACAATAAACAAATAAATAATCAATAGAACAACTGAACTGAAACTGACTGACTGTGACTGAACTGAACAACTGAACGTTATCACCAAGAAGATTCTAAACTACGTAACTGGAGTTCTAACTGACATTTAGTGTACAAAGGATTTTGAACCTTATCACGACTACACAACGATCTATTATCATTTAATCTTGGTTATAAGGATTGTTGGTCTTGTTGGGAAGGCTTTCTTGGGTGCTTTGTCTCTTTCACACTCGTTGTAGGATTAGTAGTGTGCCCATGTCATTTAAATTTCAGGATATTTTTACCTTATTGCGCTCGACAAAATCAGCGCTTGATTTCGATCCATGGTTTCGATCCTTGAATTAGAGATCCTTGAATTAGATCCTTGATTTTGATCCTTGATTTTGATTTCGATCCTGGATTTCGATCCTTGATTCTTGAATTTTGAACCTTGAATCTGAAATCTTGAATCTTGAATCTTTGAAGTGACAGCTGTCAAACTTCAAATGACCATATCTCGAGAACTACTCGTCCTAGACTCCCCGTTCCCAGTTCAAATGAAAGCTATGACCAAGATCTTCATTTGAAGTGACAGCTGTCAAACTTCAAATGGCCATATCTCGGGAACTACTCGTCCTAGACTCCCCGTTCTCAGTTCAAATGAAAGCTATGACCAAGATCTTCATTTGAAGTGACAGCTGTCAAACTTCAAATGGCCATATCTCGGGAACTACTCGTCCTAGACTCCCCGTTCTCAGTTCAAATGAAAGCTATGACCAAGATCTTCATTTGAAGTGACAGCTGTCAAACTTCAAATGGCCATATCTCGGGAACTACTCGTCCTAGACTCCCCGTTCTCAGTTCAAATGAAAGCTATGACCAAGATCTTCATTTGAAGTGACAGCTGTCAAACTTCAAATGGCCATATCTCGGGAACTACTCGTCCTAGACTCCCCGTTCTCAGTTCAAATGAAAGCTATGACCAAGATCTTCATTTGAAGTGACAGCTGTCAAACTTCAAATGGCCATATCTCGGGAACTACTCGTCCTAGACTCCCCGTTCTCAGTTCAAATGAAAGCTATGACCAAGATCTTCATTTGAAGTGACAGCTGTCAAACTTCAAATGAAGATCTTGGTCATAGCTTTCATTTGAACTTTGAACGGGGAGTCTAGGACGAGTAGTTTCCAAGATATGGCCGTTTGAAGTTTGACAGCTGTCACTTCAAATGAAGATCTTGGTCATAGCTTTCATTTGAACTGAGAACGGGGAGTCTAGGACGAGTAGTTCCCGAGATATGGCCATTTGTAGTTTGACAGCTGTCACTTCAAATGAAGATCTTGGTCATAGCTTTCATTTGAACTTTGAACGGGGAGTCTAGGACGAGTAGTTTCCAAGATATGGCCGTTTGAAGTTTGACAGCTGTCACTTCAAATGAAGATCTTGGTCATAGCTTTCAATTGAACTGAGAACGGGGAGTCTAGGACGAGTAGTTCCCGAGATATGGCCATTTGAAGTTTGACAGCTGTCACTTCAAATGAAGATCTTGGTCATAGCTTTCATTTGAACTGGGAACGGGGAGTCTAGGACGAGTAGTTTCCAAGATATGGCCGTTTGAAGTTTGACAGCTGTCACTTCAAAGATTCAAGATTCAAAATTTCAGTTTTCAGATTCAAGAATCAAGATTCAAGATTCAAGAATCAAAATGAAGGATCAAAATTGTATCAGTATTTTAATTCAAAAATCATGCCCTGAAACATCACGTAAATCAGAAAATGATGGAAAAGGCCCCTTAGGGACTAGGAATGTTTAGTTTATGGTCACCCTTTAGAAAGAGACACGCCGCCCAAGTTTTATCTCTCAAGCGGACCTTGTTTTCTGTCTCAGTCAGCATTCCAGGTACGTAGTATAGAAATTCCTTGGTATAGTCGTATTGCTCATTATACAGACTAAAAGTGAAGGAAAAAATGTCATTTTTGCTTCAATTTTGACATAAAACGTATCAAAACTAATCAAAATTGAAGGAAAAATGTCATTTTTTCCTTCAATTTTAGTCCGTATAATGAGCAATACGACTATAGGTACCTACTAGCTTCCGCCCGCGGCTTTCCTCCCGTGGTACCCGGATAAAAAGTAGCCTGTTACTCTCCATCTGGTAGTGTATTCCAATCTGAACCTGTTGTTTATCCAAGCTTATATTCCTTTCTCACATTTGACTTGAAGGTCCCAATTCATCGAGTACCCCCGTTCATCTGGCACTGGAACATTCAATCAAATGGTCAATCATACCCGATGTTTACTTTCAGGCACCTCATGAGAATGTTCCTGCGCTGAGCCCCACTATAAAGTACAAGCTGTCCACATCTTATATGGCCACCATGGCTTTTAGTGATATAGATAATAACACCAATAATCATCATGTCAAAGAAGAATTTGACACCAGCGAGGAAGAATTTGTTATTATTATGAATGAATGTGTTACAAGTGAAGAAGTTAATACACATGAGGAAGAATTTGTTAAGGAGGAACCAGTAGTTACAGCAGTAGACTCCGCATTCGACCGACACACGGAGTACAACTGCTCTGCGACGGAGTCCCCGTTGACCGAGAGCACAGAAACAACAAACTGCGAAGACAATAGGGCAAATGACAATAGTTTGGCCTCACATACATTAATTAGTGTCAAACATTTTGCCTGCAAGCAATGTGGTAAAGAATTTAAGAAGGAAAAACATGTTAAAGCCCATATTAGAACTCATAATCGAGACGCATTTGAGTGTGATTTATGTAAAAAAAAATTCTCAAAAAAAGGTCATTTAAAAAGTCACATGGTTACCCACTCAGGACACCGGCCGTGTTATTGTGTTGTATGTGAAAAGAGATGCGCTGATAAGTCTGTTCTTATTTTGCACATGAAAACTCACACTGCAGAAAATCCATTCCCTTGTTCTATGTGTGATAAGAAATTTCGTCGAAAATGGGAATTAGGTGTGCACATGAGAACTCACACTGGAGAAAAGCCATTTGCATGTTCTATGTGTGATAAGACATTCTCTCAGAATTATAGTTTGACCAAGCACATGACAATTCACACTGGGGAAAAGCCATTTACATGTTGTACGTGTGATAAGAAATTTCGTCGAAATTGCGACTTAAATGTGCACATCAGAACTCACACTGGAGGAAAGCCATATGCCTGTTATATGTGTAATAAGACATTCTCTCAGAAGTATCGTTTGACGTTACACATGAGAATTCACACTGGAGAAAAGCCATTTGCCTGTAATGTTTGTGATAAGACATACTCTCAAAAAAGTAATTTTACTTATCACATGAGAACCCACACTGGAGTAAAGCCATTTGCTGCAGGCAATGTATGTGAAAAAAGAAACTCTGATAAGTCTACTTTAACTGTACAGATGAGAACTCACACTGGAGAAAAGAGAGTTTTTGCCTGCGAGAAATACGGCAAGACATACTCAGCGAAGTATAGTTTGAGCAAACACAAGACTCTTAGACAAAGCGATTTCCCAAACAAATGTGTTCATCAACCTGCAGATTTTCAATCTTCGGTATTACAAGAGCACGAAACTTCAGAAACTGTAAGTTCCTACTAGATCAGTGGTTCCGAACCTGTTGGTAATTAACGCCACAGTGGTAAAAGGGGTAAAATCTGTTTTATTGACATGTCAGGGGTAACAAGGGGCCCTAGCCATATTACACGATCTATCGTCGCTGTAGAACGATCTATCGTCGCGATAGAATAGAACACTTCAAAATGTATAGGAATTGACGTTCTGACCACGTGACTCATCTACTTGAAACGTCAAATCCTATACATTTTGAAGTGTTTCTATTCTACAGCGACGATAGATAGTGTAATATGGCTAGGGGGGAAGGTTAGGAACCACTGTACTAGATAGATAACATATATATCTTATTTATAGAACACAATACATTTGTCTGTTAGATAGTGTCTTAATGCCTGTTAGGTTTAACGAGACACTAGGGTTCTCTTAATAAATAAACTGAATTGTAGGAATAGGAGCAGACACGTTCTTGCAACCTAGCATAATTTTGGTTGAAGTTGAATCAGCCGTTCAATTGGATGGCTAGCCATTTGATTGAACAACGCCACCCAATCCAACGGCTAGTTGTGTAGTATGATTAGGTGTTCTCCATACAAACGTTAATCTCCCATTTCATCCCATTCAAGTTTTATTTTCGCTACAAAAACTTCAAAATTCACCACAATTGGTTTAGTTACTAAGGGAGTGTACACATTGCGTTTTCTGCAGCGCGTTTTTGAGCTGCGCGTTTGTATCGATACAAACGCGCGTTCGCAACGCGTATTTTTCCATACAAAAGCGAACCGGGAGGGGCTGCGCGGGGGGCTGCGCGTTCGCATCGCGTTCGAATCGCGTTTGTATCGATACAAACGCGCTGCAAAAAACACAATGTGTACACTCCCTAAGACGTAAAAATGTCATACATCCTACTAATATTATAAAGGCGAAAGTCCGTGTGTGTGTGTGTGTGTGTGAATGTTACATGTCTGGTGGAGTAAAGGAGTCAACTAATAAGTATTCATTACACTACATTACACTATTCTGGCCTCTTAGCTCAGTTGGTAGTAGCTCTGCCTTCTGCGCTGTAGGTCGTGGGTCCGATTCCTATCCAGGACAAACATTTGTGTGATGAACTTGTGTGATATTTTAAGAACTTTTTCTACCATACTTCACGCAAAATAAATTATTTCATTTCAAAAAAGTATGTGTTTACAAAAAGTATAAAGTATTGTATCAGTTATTTGGTTCCCATAGAAAGAGCTACTCAAGCAGGGGCGTAGCTATAGCTTTGTTAAGGGGGGGGGGGGGTCCAAAGGTTCCAATATACAAAGATCTTTGTTAAGGGGGGGGTCCAAGGGTTCCAAAATACAAAAATTGACTAGGTTTCCTCCGAACTTAATGGGCTAAGGGGGGGGTCCGGACCCCCTAAACCCCCCCCCCCCCCCTTATTTCAATCGGTTCAATCGGCTCCGGCCGAATACGATAGAGCCCGGCCGCTTGGCAATGCTGTCTCACTCGCACGACTGCTAGTTGCTCTCGCTGTCCTTGTCTATTGGCAACTTCAAGGTGCGTTCGAGACGATGGTCCGCGCGGCACTGAAGGCAGGTTTGTCCACTGGACTCAGTTGAGTAGGACAAGGCGTTTTGGTATGTCACCCTTTTGAAAATATTATGGCTGCCAAACCTGCCTAAAAACAACGCAGTAGAATGTTATATCATTCTACCCAGTTCCAAGTACATAACAGTTTCAGTACAGTAACAGTCTACCAACGTTGTCTACATCTTTATCTATACTATAACTAGCAGCGCCCTCGCGGCGCCGGCGTTGCCCCCGTAGCGATGGTATAATAGTAATGATTATGATGAAAAGTAGCCTATAACCTCCCTCAAGAGTTTAGCTATAAAATGAGAAAAGATTTTTTCAAATCGGACTGGTGGGTGGTAGTATAACAGAACACTTTAAAAGATGTAAATGTAAAATGTCATTAATTTCATATTTCTGTAAAGGCTCAAATGCAGGCTGGCCCAGGCTAGCCGAGTAAACGTGCTGCCTCTTTATCGCTCTCGTCTTGCAACGATTCGCCTTCTCGCTCGCACTCGCACAGGCTTAGGCTGGCCCAGCGTGTGTTTGAGCCATAATAATATCCCGGGTCCATAAGGCAATGCGTCCAGTTTTTATAGCTAATCATGAATGACAATGTTCACTTCCAGGCACCACATGAGACTGTTCCCGTGCGGAGCCCCACAACAAAGTGCAACCTGTCCGCATCCTGTATGGAGGCCACGGCTGTTAATGATAGCGAACGTAGCGCCGATGACCATGTCAAACATGAATTTGTTACTAGCGAGGAAGATCATAATACGAGTGAGGAAGAATATATTAATATAAAAGAAGAATTTGTTAAGGAGGAGCCAGTAGTTACAGCAGTAGACTCCGCATTCGACCGACACACGGAGTACAACTGCTCTGCGACGGAGTCCCCGTTGACCGAGAGCACAGAAACAACAAACTGCGAAGACAATAGGGAGAACGACAATAGTTTGGACTCACATACATTAATTCGTGGCAAACTTTTTGCCTGCAACCAATGTGTTAAAGTATTTATTGAGAAAAAAAAACTATCAAGGCATATTAAAACTCATAATCGAGTTGCTTTTATATCTGATTTATGTTATAAAAAAATTACAACTAAAGCTAAGTTACAGTGTCACATGATTACCCACTCAGGACACAGGTCGTGTTATATCTGTGATACATGCAACAAGAAATTTTCTTATAAATCTCAGTTCACCATGCACATGAGAACTCACACTGGAGAAAAACCATTTGCCTGTAATGTGTGTGATAAGAAGTTTTCTCATAAACGTAATTTGACTGAACACATGAGAACTCATACAAGAGAAAAGAGATATGCCTGCGATGTATGTGAAAAGAGATTCTCTCAAAAGTCTTATTTAATTACGCACATGAGAACTCACACTGGAGAAAAGCCATTTGCCTGTAATGTGTGTGATAAGAAGTTTTCAAAAAAAAATTATTTGACTAAACACATGAGAACTCATACAAGAGAAAAGAGATATGCCTGCGATGTATGTGAAAAGAGATTATCTCAAAAGTCTCGTTTAATTGCGCACATGAGAACTCACACTGGAGAAAAGCCATTTGCCTGTAATGTGTGTGATAAGAAGTTTTCTTATAAATGTAGTTTGGCTGAACACATGACATCTCACACTGGAAAAAAGCCATTTGCCTGCGATGTATGTGAAAAGAGATTATCTCAAAAGTCTAATTTAATTGCGCACATGAGAACTCACACTGGAGAAAAGCCATTTCCCTGCGAAAAATGTGAAAAAACATACTCTAAAAAATCTACTTTAATTGTACACATGAGAACTCACACTGGAGAAAAGCCATTTGCCTGTAATGTGTGTGATAAGAAGTTTTCAAAAAAATATTATTTGACTAAACACATGAGAACTCATACAAGAGAAAAGAGATATGCCTGCGATGCGTGTGAAAAGAGATTCTCTCAAAAGTCTCATGTAATTGAGCACATAAGAAGTCACACTGGAGAAAAGCCATTTGCCTGTAATGTGTGTGATAAGAAGTTCACAGTGAACTCTAAATTGACCAAACACAAAAAGACTCACACAAAAGAAAAGCATTTCCCCAAGAAACGTGTTTTGACCAAACATACGAAAACTCATCAGCCTGTAGGTTTTCAATCTTCGGTATTACAAGCACACGCAACTTCAGGAACTGTAAGTCCAAAGACTGTAAGTCATTAAAATTATAGAATAACTAGCTGCTGCCCGCGACTTCGTTCGCGTTAGATTACTTTCATAAGTAGGTAGGTACACAAAGCGTCACCAATATGTACCTCCCCTGCTAAGACGTCAGTTCGCAACCCGTTGATCTCAACTTTTTGTAAAACATTTACCTTTTTTATTAGATTTGTCATTCTTACTTTCTTATTCTCACTTACGTATGGATAAGTAATTTCACGCACTCTGCTGTGCGACCAATTGGTGTAGCGGTATCGACCCCCAATTCAAATGCTCCTGCGTGGGTCCGGGCTTGGTTTCAAATCCTGTCACGACTATGTATTTTTTGTTTATTTTATTTTTATTTTTGCTTTCACAACGAACTACGTTGTGAGTATGTAGTAAGTTACCTAGTAAAGTTATAGTTAGATGAAACAACTTTTAGTAGGGTCTTAGTAAATTTATTTAAACACAAACCTAATATTTAATCCAATAAAATTAACGAGTGAACAAACATGTCATGTTATCATTGGAACAGTTTATACTTATCGTATAAAATCCAGTGAAAAATAAACAATTTAGATCTCTCGCAAATCTGATCAGACTAAGTAATATTATCTACTTACAATTTAAAACAATATCAGTTATCTTTCAATTTTATAAAAGTTAGTAACAGCTCGCGAACGATAAAGCGCAGTTATCATGAACTAAATACACTAGGTAAGTATTCCTTCTCGATAAGCAACTCGCTGGGCCAATATTATGACATCTTTCCTCGCATCTTTCCATCCCCAATAACCTGAAAATAAGAACATTATTACATAATGGCATAGGTTAAAAGATAAAAAAACAACCTCTGTAATACTTATCAATTATCATACCACTTACATAACGTTATTCTGCAACTTGCTGGTATTAATAATAATGTTTGTGGCGTTCACATAGATCTGTTTAGACTCCTTAGTTCTTTCGGCCTGATTTTTGTGGCTTTATATGATTCATATCACCAGTCGATAGAATCCTTAGAAGCCACAACTGCACGGATTTTGACCTACGAAAAGTAAAATAAGTGTTATACATTTATACTCAGGCAATTATTTATTCACAAAGATTCTTCTAATCAAAATCAAAATCAAATATCATTTATTCAGTAGGACCGTTATGACCACTTTGAATCGTCTTAAGAGCTAGGTGATTCTACTCCTGTAATATTTACGACTTACCATTATTCCATGATGCCAAGCAATCTCTTTTATGCTTATATTTTGTTCGTAAAGAACAACTATCTTTGTCCTTTCAAAATTGATAAAATGCACCATTGCTATCTACACGCACCGAAAATAAAACAAGTAACAAAACCAGTCAGTTAATTTTATTGTTCAATAGAATTTAGTGCTCAACTACCTTCAATACAATTTTATTAGTTGATGGTAGTCGTGTAAAGAGTTACCTACTATTATTTTGTAAACGAATAATGTAACTTATAAATTCAGCGCTGACGACAACTGCTACCGTAGCTCAGTTGTAATAGCGTGGGGTGCTAATGATACTAGCTCACGTGCAATTGGGGCATCGGTGGTTCGAATCCTAGCAAGGAAATAAGTTTTTGTAAGATTTTATTTATTTGAGTCGTTCAGGCAAACAATTTCGTTAGTGTAGCCTGCATACGGGAAACTTTCCATTTACACTAGAAAGGATTACCTATTGGTGACGCAGTGTGTACCTACCAACGTAATGCAGTAAGAAACATTTTAGCGAAGCGAGCCGCTTTTTTTAACAAATGTTACATGTGTGACACTCGACTTTGCTTACCGTGCTCAAAGAAAAGGCTGACTGCTTGATATTTTTTATGCAATAGTGACACTTTATTTTGTCAACGGTGCTCAAAGAAAAGGCTGGCTGCTTGCAGGTTGCAATTCTCTGGTCAGACGTAACTAACTGTACCTACTCGCAAAATACTCAAGAATTTAAAACGCTTACCTCAAGCGAGTCGAATTTTTTCTCTTGATTTTGCTTACGTTGCTCGACGAAAATCCTGAAACACGTGTCCAGTTATTTTGCATTCACAGCAGGGGCGTAGCTATAGCTTTGTTAAGGGGGGGGGGGGGGTCCAAAGGTTCCAAAATACAAAGATCTTTGTTAAGGGGGGGTCCAAGGGTTCCAAAATACAAAAATTGACTAGGTTTCCTCCGAACTTAATGGGCTAAGGGGGGGTCCGGACCCCCTAAACCCCCCCCTTATATACGTCCCTGATTCACAGTAATATTGGAACCGAGTTTCAAGCTAAACACACTTTAGTCCATTCAAAATAGACATTCACCCATGCAAAAATTCCTATAAAGCTGAAAATTGTGGGAATATTAGGAACACCATTTTCAACAAACTGAAAAGTCCCCATCAATCCCATGTATGGAAAACATTTTATTCAAGGTCAAAGTGGTCAAAAATCGGTTTTTTTAATTTTTCAGCCAAACGGTTAGTTTCATCGTAAAACCATCTTAGACCGAATTATAGATCATGCTATTTTCCACAAAATGTGCCCAACATTCCGTTTCCTAAAGATTCACCATTTCTGCGATTCTAAATGTAAAAAAGTGGTATTCTCAATAATACACACAATAAAAGAGAATATGAGAATAGCATGATTAACATTTCGGTCTAAGATGGTTTTACGATAAAACTAACTGTAGGGCCCAAATGGGTGCAGGGCTCTTTGGAGATTTCCCAATCGAGTTAATTTCAATGCCTCTAAAACACAAGCCTGTCTCTTCTCTGGTAAAAAGAGTCCGTTTCTCCAGGTTCCTAAGCGATGCTTCACACCGGAACAGCTTCTATCCCTTTATCAAGCACAAGTCCGGTCTGGTATGGAGTATTGCTGCCATGCAGGGGCGGCTCTAGCATATGTAGCGCCCGGGTGCAATCTTTCCCCTGGCGCCTTCTTGTATCAAAATGCGCGGTCAAAATGAATAAGGTAGGTAGGTACTTACATACAACACGATCGACTAAACTTTATAATATTCGAATAAGGTCGAGTTCACAATACAAACGGTTACGCGGCCCCATGGGCGTAGATATCTAGGTATAGCTTTTCAAGGGTTCCAAAATGTATTATAAGGACTCCAAAATGTACAAAGATCTGCAAATATTTGTCTCGGGCTTGAAACTTGGTTAGCGTGGTGGCAAAATATTAATGAAGCTTTCATGCGAGCGAAGCGAGCCGAATTTTTTAAGACAAATGCAACAAGTGACACTTGATTTTGCTTATGTGCATAAAGAAAAGGCTGACTATTTGTCGGTGCCTATTCTGTAGTGAGATATAACTCACGTTGCTCGTAAACCCTTATGCGAGCGAAGCGAGCCGAATTTTTTACAACAAATGCAACATGTGATGGTTGATGTTTTTAAAGGTGCTCAATGAAAAGGCTGGCTACTCGTCGGTACCTATTCTTTAGGCGAGCGAAGCGAGCTGAATTTTTTAAGACAAATGCAACAAGTGACACTTAATTTTGCTTACAAGCTTAAAGAAAAGGCTGACTATTTGTCGGTTCCTATTCTGCAGTGAGAATAACTCACGTTGCTCGCAAAACCCTTATGCGAGCGAAGCGAGCCGAATTTTTTACAACAAATGCAACATGTGACGGTTGATTTTTTTAAAGGTGCTCAATGAAAAGGCTGGCTACATGTCGGTACCTATTCTTCAGGCGAGCGAAGCGAGCCGAATTTTTATAACAAATGCAATGATTTTGCTTACGTGCTCAAAGAAAAGGCTGGCTATTTGCAGGTTCGTTATGCGAGTGAAGCGAGCCGAGTTGTTTTTAAACGAATGCAATAGGTGACACTTCATTTTGCTTACGTGCTCAAAAAAAGGCTGGCTATTAGTCGGTTCCTATTCTGCAGTCAGATATAACTCTTATTGCTCGCAAAAACCCTTATGCGAGCGTAGCGAGCCGAATTTTTTTAAGGCACAAGACGTGACACTAAGCAAATGTTTGCCTAATATCGCCAATTTATTGTAACAGAAACCATGGCATATGGTTTTTTTAGATTGAATGAAAATGAGTCATGTTGACTGTACAAGTAAGATTATTTTACTAGAAAAACTCCTAAAAAAGACCTCCCAATTTTTGGAGGAGAACCTGGGAGCTCATGAACCACCTGCATGGATACCCCAAGTCGGATACGAATTGTAAATACCTATTCCGCGGATCTTTTTTTTCTTTTGCTAAGGGCGGTGTCCGGACAACCGTAAATCAGTTTTCATAGAACCCCGCTACGCACCCCCTCCGTTTTTCCACTCGCTGAGTGCACTGCGCCAGCGCCCTGCCGCCGCCGAGCGCCCGCTCCGTGCGGAGCGCTATAGCGGAGGTTCTTTATGTCGGTCGCGAGCGCTCTAGGCGCCCCCTTACACCCGGCGCCCGGGTGCACTGCACCCCCTGCACTATAGGTTAAGCCGCCCCTGCTGCCATGTTTGGGATGGTTCAGCCAAGTACCAGCTGTCTGCCTTAGACCGAACGCAGAGCCTTCAGACTCATCGGTGAGCAGTACCATGCGGAGGCTTAGATCCAAAGCCTCGACCACCGTCGCAAGGTCGCTTGCCTTTCGATCTTTTAGGTATAGGATACTTTTCGGGGAATATTCTCAAGAACTCCACGACCTGATACCACCATCTCCATTACACTTCAGGACGAAAGGCGCAGTACCATCCTTATCTTATCTCGTGGACCTTCCATCCACTCGTACCACGCGGTTCTCCTCCACCTTCATCATCCGCACTGCTGAGGTTTGGAACTCGCTGCTGGCTTCTGTTTTCCCCGAAAACTATAACCTGGGTCTCTTCAAGTCAAGAGTGAATAAGTGTCTTCTAGACTTTTGTGATCCATCGTCAGACACATCACATAGGCAACGGGAGAAACGCATCACGTTATGTGGTAATAATTTTCGATGAAGTAATATGCTAGCTCTGTGAATCTATAAGTATAGCATAGATAGATGAATGTAGCGACATCTATCTATCGCTAGATGAACTACGCTATGTCACTAGAAGCTTCAGTAAAGATGGCGACACAACAATGTCTAGATCGCGCAAGCGGTAATTTCGGGAGCGATCGACATATATCCGACCAGCCAACAACAACTGTTGGTCGAAAGACCACGGGCAAGTGGGCCATGGCCGGGCCGTTGCAGAGAACCATCTACTTTGGATATTATGTCTGAATAAATATATTTTCAATTTCAATTTGCCTTTGCGTTTGGGGAACGATTCCACCCTGTTCCCCAAAATGAATAATAGTGGTTTATTTGGTTGAATTTTGAAAAATCCTGTCTTAGTGGGTGGTTTTACTATAAAAGAAAGCTACGTTCCAAATATCAACTTTCTAGCTTCTGCTCTTTCGGCTCCGTGACGATGAATCAGTCAGTCAGTCAGGTTAAGCTCATTAATAGGTATAGTTGTAGGTATAGGTACCTAGTTCAGACACACCCCTCATTCGTTGGGGGTTAAAAACTACCAAATGAATACTGTGAATGATAATGTTCATTTTCAGGCACCACATGAGAATGTTCCCGTGCGGAGCCCCACAACAAAGTGCAACCTGTCCGCATCCTGTATGGAGGCCACGGCTGTTAATGATAGCGAACGTAGCGCCGATGACCATGTCAAACATGAATTTGTTACTAGCGAGGAAGAACTTGTTACTAGTAAGAATGAACTGGTTACAAGTGAGGAACAATATGGTAATATAGATATAGAAGAAGAATTTGTTAAGGAGGAGCCAGTAGTTACAGCAGTAGACTCCGCATTCGACCGACACACGGAGTACAACTGCTCTGCGACGGAGTCCCCGTTGACCGAGAGCACAGAAACAACAAACTGCGAAGACAATAGGGAGAACGACAATAGTTTGGCCTCACATACATTAATTCGTGGCAAAAATTTTGACTGCAACCAATTTGGTAAAGTATTTACTGAGAAAAACAAACTATCAGCCCATATTAAAACTCAGAATCGATTCACTCTGTATATGTGTGATGTATGCGGCAACAAATTTTCTTATAAGTCTCAGCTCACCGTGCACATGAGAACTCATACTGGAGAAAAGCCATTTGCCTGTAATGTGTGTGATAAGAAGTGTTCTCGGAAAGATTATTTGACTGAACACATGAAAACTCACACTGGCGAAAAGCCATATGCATGTAATGTGTGTGATAAGAAGTTTTCTCACAAATGTAGTTTGAATGAACACATGAGAACTCACACTGGAGAAAAGCCATTTGCATGTAATGTGTGTGATAAGAAGTTTTCTCAAAAAAGCAGTTTCACTGAACACATCAGAACTCACACTGGAAAAAAGCCATTTGCCTGCGATGTATGTGAAAAGAGATTCTCTAAAAAGTATTATTTAATTGCGCACATGAGAACTCACACTGGAGAAAAGCCATTTGCCTGTAATGTGTGTGATAAGAAGTTTTCTTATAAATGTAGTTTGACTGAACACATGACAACTCACACTGGAAAAAAGCCATTTGCCTGCGATGTATGTGAAAAGAGATACTCTAAAAAGTCTTATTTAATTGCGCACATGAGAACTCACACTGGAGAAAAGCCATTTGCCTGTATTATGTGTGATACGAAGTTTTCACGAAAATATAAATTGACTGGACACATGAGAACTCACACTGGAGAAAAGCCATTTGCCTGTAATGTGTGTGATAAGAAGTTTTCAAAAAAATATTATTTGACTAAACACATGAGAACTCATACAAGAGAAAAGAGATATGCCTGCGATGCGTGTGAAAAGAAGTATTCTCGAAAAGATAAATTGACTGATCACATGAGAACTCATACTGGAGGAAAGCCATATGCCTGTTATAGTATTATGTGTGATAAGGAATTTCGTCAAAAAGGTGATTTAAATGTGCACATGAGAATTCACACTGGAGAAAAGGTTATTCCTGCGATAAATGCGAGTTGAAGTTCTCATCTAACTTTAGTTTGACCACACAAAAGAAAAGCATTTCCCCAAGAAATGTGTTTTGTCAAAACTTACGAAAACTCATCACCCTATAGATTTTCAATCTTCGGTACCTATTACAAGCACAGGCTACTTCAGGAACTGTAAAATCAAGATCAGGAACAGATATAAAAAATTATCAAAATGCCTATTAGGTATATATACCTACCTAATATATTTGTGATAAGAAATTTTGGCGACATTTGATTTAAAAGTGCAGAGAAGTCACAGTGGAGAAAGGACATTTGCATGTGATACATGTGGTAAGGGCTGTGGGTAAGGGTTTCTCATAATTTGAACGTGCACATGAGAATTCACACCAGGAAATTATATGTGGATTAATAAAATATTTAATCTAAAAATCTTGTTATAATTTTTTTTTCCTTAGGCACTACTAATAGTGGAGTGAAGGGAAGTTTTACTTTTCCGTGACACTAACTGATTATAATATTTCAAATTTTAGTTTTCTTAATGGTAATTATTAGGTATTACGGGATTTTATCGCGTAGGTAGGTACAGTTGTTTGTTTGTGAAGTGAGGGTTTTCGCTCGCATCGAAACGGCTAACTTCACGAATGCCAAGACAAGATCCGTTGGAACAAGTGTAGGTAGGTACCTAGGTACTACCTTTCATTTTATTTTATTTTCCCGATCGACGCGACGTTTCGAACACGTTACAGCGTTCGCGGTCACGGGATGACAGAAGTACTGGGAGCCCCCGCCTAGAATTGAGGGTAGGATCCACGAATACATCCAATTCGTCTTCAGAATCAGAAAAGTCCACGGTTACATTGAGCGTGTTCTACACGGTTTGAAACCATAGCTTCTACCAAGGTGACCTTGGCACTTTCTACCAATGGCGTCATCGAAATTTACTGTCAACCAATGGCGTCTGTAGCGAAATTTACTGTCAACCAATGTCTTAACAAGGTCACCTTGGTAGAAGCTGTGGTTTCAAACCGTGTATTTGACGCTTTACCTACGACCTTCGTCCGAGCCTACGACACACTATACTGACTGTGTTCTCGGAGCCTGTGAAGATCCCAGGAAACTTCTGTACTTCTGGGAGGAGCTAGGCTGGCTTCAGATTTAATAATGACGGGGATGACCGAGTTTTCAAGACACCGTGGGCTCCTATTTTTAACAGACTTCCAAAAAGGAGGAGGTTCTATACACACACTCTTCTAAAGCGAAGAAAATACACACCTATACAAAAGCTTATATTTTCACCCATGTAGTACCGATTTTGGATCCAAATATATACCGATATTTTCTCCGATATTTGTGGGCAACTCTACCGATTTCGCTCATCATGACGTTCGAGTTTCGAGCAGCCACAGTTCATATTTTTTCACACAAGGGCGGTTTCGTCAAAAAAAGCCCGTGCACAAACCGCCAAAAAACGATGTCCTACAACTTTAGAATTTAATTGTAAAGCCATAGGACCACAATAACCCTCACTTATAGGTTCCATTGAAAGATTACCTATTTTTTTGCTACGTAAACAGAATATTTTAATACGATTAAGGAATTAACTTATGTAAATAAGTAATTGTAAGTTCCAGGGGTGCAATTTTCTCGATGTCCTACTCGTTATTTCAAAATTTAAAAGTACGGTATTTTCCTTTGGATATCTTAAATACTTACCGAAAATGGATTTATATTAGTAAAAATTTGTCTTTTATCCGAAATAATGACTGTTTAAAGCCAATTCCTCGTATAATTTAAAATATTAAGTATATTTTTTAGCTGGGTAATGGAATCAGCAAAATGAGGAAATTCCCGTTAGTCACGATGTAAATTAGGTCAAACGGAGGCTTTACTCAACAAAAAACGACTATTATGGTATCTTTTTCAATTCCTGGCGACAGTAGCTGTGTATGGAAACCGCCATTTCGTTGATTTAATGTCTTTTCATTAGCGAAATCCGTGACGTTTGTTTGTTGCTTCGTGAAAGCCAAATTTAATTTTCCTGTCTTGTCACGTCATTTATGAAAAACGGTAAGACTTTTGTATTATTAAAAACAAATACTCTATAGAACAAGTATGTGACCAACAGATTTTGCAATTAAATATCTTATAACATTGTTGAATATCGTGTTATAAATAAAATTACGGTCGAAGTTGGTCGACGTCACATCCCCGCCGTCACGTTAACTGTAAAGGCGTGTTATATCATTAATTAATGTATGTCCGGCAGTTTGTTGATTTTATATATATATTTGTGAACATGTCAAGTGTTATAGCTTTTTTGCTTATGTGCTGTTTTTAGAAGTCCACTCATGGCCGTTTTTCCATTAGCCTGGCACGGCACCGGCGCCGGGGAAGCAAAAATGTATAAAAATGTACGGCTCGCCTTTCCAGCAGCTTTTTTTTTTTTTTTTTTATACATACCTAGTATATTATACATAGGTATAATATTTATTAATAGGTTTCATAAGAATTACTAAAACTATCAGTCTAATGTGGTCACACTGCACGACTAACATTGCAAGAAATAAAACCTTGCTGCAAACAGCTCATCTAAATCACTAAGTACCTACCTATGTAGGTATGGTGCAACTCAACGACTCCTACCTAAGTAGGTAGCAGTCCAAAAATTTGAACCCCCTGCCAAGGTACTTAGGTACCTATTTTCTATAGGTAGGTAGTATAATCCTATCGACTTAGGTACTTACCTACATCAAAATTTAGGTGAAGGTACAGGTACCTACCTACCTACCTCCTCTCATCAAATCCCTCTGACTACCTTTCAGACATCTTCAAAACATCTAAAAAATGCCTAAAGATCTGACATAATACCTACCTACATTATATCTACCGACAGCAGTAGTGCACGCGGGCGAAAACGCGGGTGTTCGCTAGTTTACGCTATAAAATTGCATGTTGTGAACGATGATTTACTTGTTCAAGTTAGTAACGTCGAGTTCCCACATTGTCACTGTCTCACCATTTTTATGAGAGAAAAGTTGATTTATTTTGTAAATTTAGGACTAAATTGTGATATTAAAATACTACAAGTTATAAAACACAGATTCGACTTACCGTTACAGGTGCTAGTTTGCCTAATAAGTAAGAACATTTCCTTTAAATGAAAAAATACTTGATCAAAAATCCCTGATAGTGACTAACTTGAAATAAATATTTGATTTACTTGTGCTATGTGATATTAAGACTATGATTGTTCTTTTCATTATGAAAAACAAACAGTTTTACATTGATTCTAGTAAAAAAAAATTAAATAAAACAGCGCATTATAGTTTAATAACAGGAAGAAAGTTGTGACTAACAGGAACTTTTTCTACTACCTTGCTCCAAAAATGTTGAGATTACTCTTAAAATATTCAGTAGATAAAGATTTCCTTTAGTTTTTTGATATTTCTAATACTTTTCTGATTTAATTAAATCAAATAGTTAAAGAAATAATAAGGTTGGAAAATTATTTTCAAGTTAGTCACGGTGGCATTTTCTTACGAAAATCCTCACAATTCACATTCATATATCATTCACATTAAAAATCGTCGGTAATCATAATCAGTGATGCCAACTTAGCTACTTTATAGCTAGATCTGGCTACTTTTAGACTACCGTCAGCTACAAAATTGAAAAAATGGTAGGTAGATAAAAAAACTAGCTACGTTTTCTAGCACCTTTTTAACATAGTGACACAGTGTTGTTTTTAAGTGATTTATTTTTAATTACATGTGGCATATTACTATTAGTCTATGAGGGGTGTAGAGCTGACCTAAATAGTGTTCAAGCATGACCAGACCATAGACATAGAACACTGTTTTTCATTGGTGATAGGCACTTTATGACGGGGGTTCCCCATTGACAGCTTATTCAATATTAAATTATGGCGCTAATTTAATTTTTCACCAGTGATCAACCAGCACCAGCGTTCGACACTTTTTTATTATTGAGTTGATATAAGATTATGGTTGAAAAAATCTATATTATCAACACAAAACCATAGATAACACATTTTTTTTTTCTATATCTACATCTAGCTACTTTTTGAGGTAAGAAAAACTGGATATCTAGCAACTTTTCGGGGCAGATTTAGCTACAGAGATTTGATGGTAGGGTTGGCAACACTGTCGGTAATTCAGTCAAGTCAGTCAGCTCGGCCATTTTCATAGAAAGTGTTATTTTCTCTCCGTAAAACGTAGTAGGTATTAATCTGTATTAATCAAAGATAATATAAAAGCTAGTATCCAGTCTAGTATAAATTTTATTTCTCTGTGAGGTAAAGAGAAACGAATGTGCATAAACAAATTAGTACCTACCTGCCGAGATTCTTCAAGCTCAGCTCCTGTCAATCCACCCGGGCTGTGTCAAAAACATGACCGCCCCGACCGAGTAATGAAAGAAGGTATTTTTGATGCTGGAATTACCTAGGTAGGTACGTGGTCAAAAGCCAGTGACGGTCCTACATGCTACTACAAGCCAATGGTCCCAATGCATGGAGTACCCCACGTCCATCTGGCACTGGAACATTCAATCAAATGGTCAATCATACCCGATGTTTACTTTCAGGCACCTCATGAGAATGTTCCTGCGCTGAGCCCCACTATAAAGTACAAGCTGTCCACATCCTATATGGCCACCATGGCTTTTAGTGATATAGATAATAACACCAATAATCATCATGTCAAAGAAGAATTTGACACCAGCGAGGAAGAATTTGTTATTATTATGAATGAATGTGTTACAAGTGAAGAAGTTAATACACATGAAGAATTTGTTAAGGAGGAGCCAGTAGTTACAGCAGTAGACTCCGCATTCGACCGACACACGGAGTACAACTGCTCTGCGACGGAGTCCCCGTTGACCGAGAGCACAGAAACAACAAACTGCGAAGACAATAGGGCAAACGACAATAGTTTGGCCTCACAAACATTGATTCGTGTCAAACATTTTGCCTGCAAGCAATGTGGTAAAGAATTTACAAAGGAAAAAAATGTTAAAGCCCATATTAGAACTCATAATCGAGACGCATTTGCGTGTGATTTATGTAAAAAAAAATTCTCAAAAAAAGGTCATTTAAAAAGTCACATGGTTACCCACTCAGGACACCGGCCGTGTTATTGTGTTGTATGTGAAAAGAGATGCGCTGATAAGTCTGTTCTTATTTTGCACATGAAAACTCACACTGCAGAAAAGCCATTCGCTTGTTCTATGTGTGATAAGAAATTTCGTCGAAATTGTGTCTTAAATATGCACATGAGAACTCACACTGGAGAAAAGCCATTTGCTTGTTCTATATGTGATAAGACATTCTCTCTGAAGTATAGTTTGACCAAGCACATGAAAATTCACACAGGAGAAAAGCTCAGAACTCACACTGGACTGAAGCCATATGCCTGTAATGTGTGTGATAAGACATTCACTCAAAATTCTAATTTGACTTATCACATGAGAACTCACACTGGAAAAAATCTATTTGCCTGTGATGTATGTAAAAAAAGTTACGCTTATAAGTCTGCTTTAATTGTACACATGAGAACTCACACTGGAGAAAAGCCATTTGCCTGTAATGTGTGTGATAAGACATTCACTCAAAATTATAATTTGACTTATCACATGAGAACTCACACTGGAAAAAATCTATTTGCCTGCGATGTATGTAAAAAAAGTTACGCTTATAAGTCTACTTTAATTGTACACATGAGAAATCACACTGGAGAAAAGCCATTTGCCTGTAATGTGTGTGATAAGACATACTCTCAAAATTGTAATTTGACTTATCACATGAGAACTCACACTGAAGAAAAGCCATTTGCTGCAGGCAATGTATGTGAAAAAAGAAACTCTGATAAGTCTACTTCAACTGTACACAAGAGAACTCACACTGGAGAAAAGCGATTTGCCTGTAATGTGTGTGATAAGAAGTTTTCTCGAAAAAATATTTTGACTGAACACATGAGAACTCACACTGGAGAAAAGCCATTTGCCTGTAATGTGTGTGATAAGAAGTTTCTTCGAAAACATAATTTCACTGAACACATGAGAAATCACACTGGAGGAATGCCATATGCCTGTTATAGTATTATGTGTGATAAGAAATTTCGTCAAAAACGTGATTTAAATGCGCACATGAGAATTCACACTGGAGAAAAGCCATTTTCCTGTATTATGTGTGATAAGAAATTTCGTCTAAAAGGTTTTTTAAATGATCACATGAGAACTCACACTGCAGAAAAGCCATTTGACTGTATTATGTGTGATATGAAGTATTCTCGAAAAGATAAATTGATTGAACACATGAGAACTCACACTGGAGAAAGGCCATTTGCGTGTAATGAGTGTGATAAGAAGTATTCTCGAAAAGATAAATTGACTCGACACATGAGAACTCACACTGGAGGAATGCCATATGCCTGTTATAGTATTATGTGTGATAAGAAATTTCGTCAAAAACGTGATTTAAATGTGCACATGAAAATTCACACTGGAGAAAATGTTATTCCTGGAATAAATGCGAGTGGAAGTTCTCATCGAACTTTAGTTTGACCACACAAAAGAAAAGCATTTCCCCAAGAAATGTGTGAAACTCATCACCCTGTAGATTTTCAATCCTCAGTAATACAAGCACACGCAACTTCAGAATAGAAAATGAATAAATCAGTAGATACAATACAATAACACTAACCCCCTTACCTATGAAAGATGTTTAAAGTTGAACAATGGTTGAACAACATCCTGTCTCTGTTTGTCACTATCCACAAATAAAGACAGGACGTTGTTTAACCAGTGTTTCACTTTAAACATCTTTCATAAGTAAGGCCCTTTGTATAAAATTTAAAACAAAAATATATCAAAATAAAATCAAGATCAGAGATCCATAAAAATAAATATTAAGTTGCCTGTTATGAGTATTTGTGATACGAAATTTTGTCGACAGTATGATTTAATAGTGTAGGTAAGAAAAGTTACAGTAGAGAAAGGACATTTGCATGTGATAGGTATAGTAGGTACCTACCTACATGTGGTAAGGGTTTCTCTTTTAAGTAAGAATAATTTAAACGTGCACATGTGAATTCACACCAGAAAAAATAATGTGGATTAAAATATTTAATCTAAAAATCTTGTTTTAATTTATATTGAAAAGTTTTACAGACACGGGATTTTATCGCTTAATTTACCTTATTTATCCCGACGTTTCGGCTGTGTTACAATAGCCGCGACCACGGCTATTGTAACAAAACTTTTCAATATGAATAGTGATCGCGAAAGTTTAAAAAAGACTTGTTTTTCTATCTTTTCTTAGACACTACTAGTGGAGTAAGGGGAAGTTTTACTTTTCCGTGACACTACAGTTGGGCCGACGGATCTAGGCGTTCGTGAAGTCAGGCTTTGCGCTGCGCAGTAGAAAATTTTGTATGAAAAAGTTGCACTGCGCATCGAAACGGCTAACTTCACGCACGCCGAGATCCGTTGGCCGTACTGTAGGTACACTGATTAGGTATATTTATTGTTTTTAATCACACAGACAACAAAATGGTCCATTGGGTTAGTATGAGCTTACAGATAAAGGGTTTTATTTAGGTACCTACCTTACCTACCTACCTTTTAGTACAAAATTGTACCTAGGTACGTTTATTTTATTTTCTTCGACGTTTCGAACACGTTACACTGACTGTGTTCTCGGAGCCTGTGAAGATCCCAGGAAACTTCTGTGCTTCTGGGAGGAGCTAGACTGGCTTCAGATTTAATGATGACGGGGATGACCGAGTTTTCAGGACACGGTGGGCTCCTATTTTTATCGAGTTATTTATGACATGTTGGGTATAATCGAGCAAAGAAATCACAGTGGTAACATATTCTCACACTTTAATTAACAACACAGAACATTATTAACAACCAACAAAGTAACTTTTCAGTCCGAACAGGCACGTTCGCTCGATTCTAGCATCAGGTCATACCCCACTCATAAAGGACCACCTCTAGTCTAAATGCGGAAAAGGGAGTCCACATGCATACATACCTACCTACATTCAATGTGCCCTATCACTATGATACATCCCACCGTACCACTGGTGGTATCGTCGGTGGTACGGTGGGGCAGTAGTGGTCGGGAACTGACCACCACGCATAGGTAAATTACGATGCGCATAAGAAAATGGTTTATTTCGGTTTTAAACTGTTTTTTCGTTTCAAACCGGCCTTAAATCTCAACCACGAATTCGTCAGGTCCAAAATCTTGATAAGCTCATTTTTATCAGTTAAGTAGTTAATAACTGCGGTATGGATGCACCGTTAAAGCACTGATTGGCCGTTTTTCCATTAGCCCGGCACGGCACCGGCACCGGCGCCGGGGAAGCAAAAATGTATGAAAATGTACCTACGGCTCGCCTTTCCACTTACCGGCGCCGGCGGCACCGGCCCGGTGTTATGAGATTTTCATACATTTTTGCATCGGCACCGGTGCCGGGCCGGTGCCGTGCTGGCTAATGGAAAAACGGCTATTAGCGAGTGATGCTGTCTCCTTGATCTCTTAACCTACTGTTTCACTGTTCTCTCCGCGCTAGCTCGGTTGATAGGTAGGTACTGTAGCTGTGGTTAATATCCCTCTTCCTATTGCAGTAGGTAGACACAATGCTCTAAGCTGGCATTACCTGAAATGCACAAGTGGTTAAATTATAAATTATAAAAAACCGACTTCAATGTTATAAACTGCAATTTTCTGCACTCTCGAGGTGCATTTCATAACTCCGAAGATCTTAGACAGATCCTCGCCAAATTTTTGTGGCACCAATCGGAAATTAAGTATCCTACGCTTTCAAAAAAAATAAGGATTTCCAAATCGGTCTGTTCATTGCAACTTTCATCGAAATCTTTAGCGCCGTTTTCGAGAACGCGAATACGAATATTGCTTGTCGATCGGGCGAGCGAAGATCTTAGTGGCAAGTTAGGCGATTTTGCTTTGTATGTTTCACTTTTATGTTCTCGCATAAGGGGGCGTCCATTAATTAGGTACGTGAGGCTTTTATAAGACACGACTTAATGTAGGTAGGTACCTATTGCATGCATGCCTGTAATCTTTACCATATCTATTGAGCTAGCGCATTACACATAATTGTGTAGTAAACACTAGAAGTAGCACTTAACGTAGGTATACAGGGTGTGGCAAATTCTTGGTCACTGAAGGGTAGCTACCTTTTCTCTTGTAGTTAGAAAGTTTTGTTCTTAGGAAACTTCGGTTTTATTTTAAAGAAAAAAATAATTGCATTTTTAGATTTTTGAAGAAAAGTACAGTTAGCCTAAAAAATTACATTTGTCAAAATTAACAAGTTGGTCTTAATCGACTCTATTTCCCACCAGGAACACTTCTCCCAAAGTAACTTATCAAATCAAGTCGTAAGTTTTTGCAATAATTCAAAAAAACACATTCCATACATTTTCTATGAAATTAGGAGTTGTAAACATTACAGTGCCACTTATTCGATCGTTCGTAATTTAATTTTATAACTGCTCCGGCAAGCTGGGAGGCTATTGTAAAGCGCGTATTTTAAATTTAGAACAAAGTGCTTCCCTGCAGATGTACAAATGGTATGCTCCATGCATACCATTCTCTCTTGCGGCTCTGTCTGAGGCACCTAAGGTTTTACAATAGCCTCCCAGCATGCCAAAGCAGTTACGAATTTAAATTAATAACCATCGAATATGCGGCACTATAATGTTTACAACTACTAATTTCATAGAAAATGTATGGGATGTGTTTTTTTGAATTATTGCAAAAACTTACGATTTGATTTGATAAGTTACTTTGGGAGAAGTGTTTCTGGTGGGAAATAGAGTCGATTAAGACCAACTTGTTTTTTTTGACAAATGTAATTTTTCAGGCTAACTGTACTTTTTTTCAAAAATCTAAAAATGTAATTATTTTTTTCTTCAAAATAAAACTGAAGTTTCCTAAGAACAAAACTTTCTAACTACAAGAGAAAAGGTAGCTACCTTTCAGTGACCAAGAATTTGCCACACCCTGTAGATAGGGGTAGTCAAAAACAAGTCCAAATCTAGGAGCGCGAGATCTCAGTTCGGGGCGAACTACTAGTTTAATAGTACCTACTTATAGGTTAAATATTGCTCGTTTAATAGTAGGTAGGCATACATCTAAGTTGTCTTTTAGGATATTCTTCCTTACTAGTACCTACAGTTGGGCCGACGGATCTAGGCGTACGTGAAGTCAGGCTCTGCGCTGCGCAGTAGAAAATTTTGTATGAAAAAGTTGCACTGCGCATCGAAACGGCTAACTTCACGCACGCCGAGATCCGTTGGCCGTACTGTACCTAACCAGTTCATTCTTACCTACTACTTAGTAGCAAATTCATGTTTGACATGTTCATCGGCGCTACGTTCGCTATCATTAACAGCCGTGGCCTCCATACAGGATGCGGACAGGTTGCACTTTGTTGTGGGGCTCCGCACGGGAACATTCTCATGTGGTGCCTGAAAATGAACATTAGTATGATGACCGATCAGTCGGGTGCAAAAATGGCATCTTATTTTAGCGGTGAACAACAAAACCATCACGTTTTGTCCCGCGGCGGGGATCGAACCCGCAACCTCCTGCGTGACAGGCGGCCCTTCACGTCACCCACTGCGCACCAGAGGTCGTCGTATTATTTTGAACCTTACTGATGCTTTAAAGTTTAAAAACATAATGCGACACTACGTTTCGACATTGTAAACCTGTAAGTAAACGGGATATTTATCATGATTTTTGGATTTTCTAATTTCCTCGAATTTCGAATTTAGTAGGGTACTTAGGTTTAGATACTTATTATTTATTTATCAATTTATATTATTATATTTATTTAGATAGTTTCAAAAGTTTTAGGTACTTCGTTTCGACTCTGCGTCAGTGTGAGTCGAGCCTTGCCTGAGCTTTCAAATGCAATGCAGAAACAATTTTTTCAAACCCAGATAATCGGTGGTTCAAGGATTTGGGCCCTGACCGAGCTCGCTCGGGTGCAAATAGAGAAAAATTAAAACAGAAAAATAAAACTGAAAAACAAAAAAAATACTTTCATCGGCTGACTTTCGAACTCGCGGCCTTCGGTTTGAAGGCGAGTGCCCTGACCGCCAATACATTTTCTTCCGTGAAATTACGAACCACATTGCACTAGAAAATCTTTTTGCGTGAAGAAAATGACGAGAAAGCGTATTTTCCCAGTTATGAGATCTAGCTAGATCGATTTTTCGCCCCCGTAAACTCCCGTACCGCTCATCGAAATCGTTAGAGCCGTTTTCGAGAACGTGAGTACCTACATAAAAAACAAACAAACATAATATTGCTCGTAATATTATGTTTAGAAATAGGGTTTAGATTACCGTATCTCCTCTCACTTAGTGACTTACAGTTCTTGTAGGTAATACCGAAGATTGAAAATCTACAGGCTGTGATGAGTTTAGGTAGATAGGTATGTTTTTTCAAAACACATTTCTTAGAAGGGACTTTCTTTTGTGTCTTTTTGTGTGTGGTCAAACTAGAGTTCACTGTGAACTTCTTAACACATTGATCGCAAGCATTGGCTTTTCTCCAGTGTGAGTTCTCATGTGTTCAGTCAAATTATGTTTATGAGAAAACTTCTTATCACACATAATACAGGCAAATGGCTTTTCTGCAGTGTGAGTTCTCATGTGCATGGTGAACTGAGACTTATAAGAAAATTTCTTGTCGCATACATCACAGACATATTGCTTTTTTCTTGTATGAGTTCTCATATGTATAGTCAAATTCCGTTTTCGAGAATACTTCTTATCACACACATTGCAGGCAAATGGCTTTTCTCCAGTGTGAGTTCTCTTGTGCTCAATTATATGAGACTTTTGAGAGAATCTCTTTTCACATACATCGCAGGCAAATGGCTTTTCTCTTGTATGAGTTCTCATGTGTTCAGTCAAATAATCTTTTCGAGAATACTTCTTATCACATACGTTGCAAGCAAATGGCTTTTCTCCAGTGTGAGTTCTCTTGTGCTGAACTAAATGAGACTTTTGAGAGAATCTCTTTTCACATACATCGCAGGCAAATGGCTTTTCTCTTGTATGAGTTCTCATGTGATCAATCAAATTATCTTTTCGAAAATACTTCTTATCACACTTAATACAGGCAAATGGCTTTTCTCCAGTATGAGTTCTCATGTGCTTGATGAACCGAGACTTATAAGAAAATTGTTTGTCGCACACATCACAGATATAGCATGATCTGTGTCTTGAGTGGGTAATCATGTGACGTTGTAACTTATCTTTAGTTGTACATTTTTTATTACATAAATCACATATAAAAGTGACTCGATTATGAGTTTTAATATGGGCTGATATTTTGTTTTTCTCAGTAAATACTTTGCCACATTGGTTGCAGGCAAAATGTTTGCCACGAATTAACCAATGTGCGGCCAAACTATTGTTGTTCGCCCTATTGTCTTCGCAGTTTGTTGTTTCTGTGCTCTCGGTCAACGGGGACTCCGTCGCAGAGCAGTTGTGCTCCGTGTGTCGGTCGAATTCGGAGTCTACTGCTGTAACTACTGGCTCCTCCTTCACAAATTCTTCTTTTATGTTAACATATTCTTCCTCATATTGTGTATCAGCTTCTTCTTCACTTGTAACACATTCATTCTTAGTAACAACAAATTCTTCCTCGCTGGTGTCACATTCTTCTTTGACATGAATATCGGTGTTATTATCTATATCATTAAGAGCCATGGTCTCCATAAAGTATGCAGACAGGTTGCACTATTGTTGGGCTCAGCACAGTAACATTCTCATGTGGTGCCTGAAAATAAACATCGGCATGATTGACTTGTAGTGTCTAATGTTATCCAATTTTGTTTCACTTCCCTACACTTTTGCACGTTCACGAATACTTAACGGTTAATGATCCACCATTATTACACATTAACATTCGAAGAAACACAAGTTTTGGAAAATAAAACACAAATGAAACTTGATTGACTTCTCAAATTCCCGCCACTAGGGATGTTCGATACGATACGATATTTTCGTGTATCGATACAATGGCATACGATACACCCGATATTTGTATCGATACAATGCCATGCGATACGGCGTATCGATACAACACATGCAAGGTGTATCGGATCGAAAGTATCGTATCAAATTATTTTGATAACGAATTGTTTTGACTTGCAAGTTACCCGGTTAAAAGGTGGCATAGGTCCTATTTCCGGTCATTATTTACCTATGTTTAAATTTCAGGCAAATCGGTTCAGTGGTTGTCGAGTTTTAGAGGAATAAACATAAGTCCAAACTTTCGCATTTCTTAATATTAGTTTGATATCACACAACAGTTTTTTGACAGTTATAACTACGCACATTTTCGTAATAGTGCACATTATTAAAATATTTTTTTTTAATTATTAAAGTACCTGCATACTTTGTCTTGATTCGATACTGCATCGATACGATATATCGTATCAAATGCCCTGTATCGATACGCGTATCGATACAATGCGTTACGATATATTGCGATACGAAATATCGATACAATCCGAAATATCGAACATCCCTACCCGCCACCGCCATAAAGCCAGTTGAGTGAGTGAGTTGAGTCACGTTGAGTGAGTCGATGTCTGTCTGTCTATCTGTCATAAGGATGTTCGATACGATTCGATATTTGCGTGTCTCGACTGGTCTCGACACAACAATGGCATACGGTACACCCGATATTTGTATCGATACAATGGCATACGATACGGCGCGGCGTATCGATACAACATCAAGGTGTATCGGATCGAAAGTATCTTATCAAATTGTTTTGACTTCAAGATGAAACACATTAAAAGTCTAAATTAAATACCTGCCAACCTATTTATATTATTTGAAATAAGTAAGTAGGTACGGTCAGCGAAAAACCTCCATTTTGAGTTTTTCAAGTCACTTTTTCATCGCGCTAAATTGGCAACTTTGGTTTAAAATTTGTATTTATAGCAGGGTTTGTAGATAGGTACCTACCTACAATGTTACATCCAGTAGGTATTTATATAAATAGTGTACCTACCTAGATTAATAAATGTTTCGGTTTACTAAAAACTTATTTTGTTTTATTTAAGTACATAAGTACCTAAATACTTGACTTGATTCGATACTGTATCGATACAAAATATCGTATCAAATCCCCCGTCTCGATACAATGCATTACGATACATTGCGATACGAAATTTCGATACAATTCGATATATCGAACATCCCTACGCTACGCCTACGCCGACTGCAGGCGACGCAGCAGCTACAAAAAAAAATTTTTATGTAAATGTAACATGACATTGACAGCTGCGTTCACAGACAGACATGACCTTGACTAAAAAAAAAGAGAACTAGTAGTTCCCGTTTTTGTCGTAGGACTTGAGTGCTGGCGCGGACTCTACTGTGCTGTGTGGCTGACGGCTTTCTGCAAACGCAGCTGTCAATGTCATCTTAGCTGCGTTGACATGACAGACCGACTCAACGCCGAGTCGCGGAGTAATAATAAATAATAGTATTCTGCTGTGCTGTGGCTGTGCTCAGCTCAACATCGCTAATCGAAGGAAAGAAATTGAAAAAAAAGTTGTTTATATCTTTCTCCAAATCTCCTGCAGCCTCCCTCCACTCCACTCCAGTCCTAAGTTGAAAGACACGAGCTACGTATCAGCCGAACTCTTCAAGCTCCTCCACTGGAGGCTGGAGGTCCGCCCGGGGCCCGCGTCCGACGTGTGACCGACTCGAGACGTCCGGTCGGCTTTTACAACAACGTGAATTGAAAGAAGGTAGGTGTTTATGTATACTTAGGTGTTTCTAGTCACATAATTAAAAAAATATTTATGTTACGAGAAACACCTAATAGTAAAATAAGTACGTAGGTAAGTAAGTTCGTATGAGGAAATGGCTAACTCTGGTAACGGAATTTTTAGGCCGTCTAAAGGCCTCATGGCTTAACGACTTAAAAGCCGAGACCGACAATGTAAAGCACCTGAAGTGCCAATTGTGACTACGCACAACACTGCTTTGCTTAACTTCAACGATCAATCGAGAACATCTGAAATCTGAACTTGTTAGTTACATGCAGGAATTTAATTTACTAGCATTCGCGGCGTTGCTCCAGCAGTGATGGTACTTATATGGTGATGAGTAGAGACTGGATTATATTAATTTGCATAGGTATTGCATACTAATTTCCATATATAGCCCATTTTCATCGATTATTGTTATTGCACATATTTGCCTAAAATCTCGTGATTGTTATGTTCATAACTCTGAAGATTGTGAAGATCCTTGACAAATCCTCACCAAACTTTTGTGGCACCAATCGGAAAGTAAACCCTAAAAAAAAAGAATTTTCTAAATCGGTGCAGGTCTCTTCAAGTAATCACTAATCAGTGAACATAAATTTAAAAAAAAAGATTCCGACGAATTGAGAAACTTCTCATTTGTTTGAAGTCGGTTAAAAATAACATTGTAATACTTACCTAATAAATTTTTTTTTTATTTTTTAGACAGTCCTCTGTCATGTCCAGAGATCAGAGTAGGTAGAATGATAAATAAATAAATAAATAATAAATATTGCTGGACATTTCACACAGCGCCATCTAGCCCCAAACTAAGCAAAGCTACTATGGGAACCAGATAACTGATAGAATACTTATAATATTTTGTAAATACATATGTACTTATAATACTTTACAACACCCAGACACAGAACAAATGTTCATCCCATAAATGTTTGTCCTGGGTGGGAATCGAACTCATGACTTACAGCGCAGAAGGCACAGCTACTACCAACTGAGCTAAGAGGCCAGTCTTATGATTTTACATACTTGCTTCATGGTTTCATTCATAGCATGGATATGCCTTTTTTCCGCATAATAATATGAAATTACGGAAAAAAGTGGATTGATAATTTTAAAATACCCGTATAGGCATATCCGTACCATCTTATCGTTTGTATTCTACCTACTCCGATCTTTGGTCATGTCCAATTTCCCGAATGACAAGTCTTACAATTAATATTTTCTTCCTTACCTACCTCAAATACAGATAGCATGTTAACAAAGTAAGTAATATTATAAAGGCGAAAGTCCGTGTGTGTGTGTGTGTGTGTGTGTGTGTGTGTGTGTGTGTGTGTGTGTGAATGTTTGTTGCTATGTATCTCCATAACTACTGAACCGATTTGGCTAAAATTTGAAACATAGATCCACATAGGCTAGTTTTATCCCAAAAAATGCATGGTTCCCGTGGGATAAACAAAATAGTAGTCCACGCGGGGGAAGCCGCGTGCGTTCACTAGTTCTAGATATCTTTTTAATACTAAATGCCAGGGATCGTACAACCCCGGTTTCGAGTTACTTCATTCGAATGGGTTTTATATTCATTATTCAGAGCATTGAGAGGGCTACCCATTGTTTTAGAAGGGAAACCTCTTCACAACCCATGTGAAGTAAAATATTCAATACAATATTCAGGCACAATATTTTGTTAAAATAAGTACCTATGTAGGTACCTACTTTTATATGAAAAAAAAAAAAAAAAAAAAGTGGTAACCCGTTCATTGTGTTAATCAACGGAGGTGGTAACCCCTTCCTTGAGGTTCCTTGAGGTACCATAGGTAATGAAAACCCACTTGATAGGGGTTTCGATTTTTCGAGCCGATTTTGAGAACGCGAATACAAATATACAATTAGGTGTATAAATGATGTCTAATATGCTAGCGTATTAGACATCACTGTGTAGTGAGTGAACTCAGCAGACGTAGCATTTAAGCGTATAGGGGTAGTCAGAAACAAGTCCAAATCTAGGCTAGGCAACGCAACGGTGCGCGAGATCTCAGTTCAGGGCGAACTACTAGTGTAAAATGTGAACATTGTAATTGTACGTTTTTGTGCGGTGCAGGTAAGTAGGTACCTATCTATTTATTGTTTAGTAGAGTGAAATGTGAGATAGGTAATGATGAGTCACATTTCACCCGAGCGAAGCCGGGTTTTCATCTAGTGTTTCATATATTAACGTGGATTTAATCATTTAGGTACCTATTGAATTGATACAATTTAGTGATTATTTATCTGAGGTTTTGTGAAATCTTCTTGTGGTAGTCAACATTGAAACAGTATTTTTATATGTAAACTTTTATAAAACTTTTTTCTACAAATCACGCCTTTTTTGTCAAGCATTGGTTATATTATAAGAACCTACTTAATAATAACAATAATTTATTTCATACAAACATTGTAACATACACACATTAATCAATTAAGTAATGTATACAATATTTGAAAAATCTGGTACAAATAATGTGTTTCATTGTTCAATTTATGATGTATCATTGTGTAGGTACACTACTGTAGACACAACGAAACATTTCTAATTTTTAGGGTTCCGTACCTTAAAAGGTAAAAAAAGGAACCCTTATAAGATCACTTTCTTGTCCGTCTGTCTGTCTGTCTGTCTGTCTGTCTGTCTGTCTGTCCGTCTGTCTGTCTGTCCGTGTGTCACCATCGATTATCTCAGGAACGGGTGGAGCTAGCAAGTTAAATTTATACCATATACTGAGGTCTATAGTCCCTATTGTGAGTATAAAAATCAAGGTCCTGAGTCAACACTATAAAAAGATATAGGCAAATTTAGGTTTTCGTGAAAACTTGTAAGTATCAAAACTTACCTTAATTATAAACTTTTTTTATTTTTCGTAATTTTTCCTTTATTTGTGCTGTAAGACCTTGCTTGTAACCAAATTTGACAATTCTAGGTCAACCGGAAGTACCCTAGAGGTTTTGGGTTGAAAACCTAAATGGTAGTTCCCGTTGACCTAGAATCACGAAATTTGGCAAAAAGCAAGGTCTTATAGCACAAATAAAGGAAAAATTCAAAAAAATTAAAAAAATTGAAAACTAAAGGGTGTTCCCATACATACATAGTTGACGCCAATTAAGATTGTCCTCTGAGTTGTATGGGCGCTCATACAAATAAGCGGGCTACAATAACATAATGGGTATAATGGGTAGGTACGGAACCCTCGGCGTACGAGTTCTACTCGCACTTGACCGGTTTTTTTTTATTTTATACTTACTTATCATTGTGCACTGTGTAGTGTGTACCTACCTATACATTAATTAGAAAAAAAAACTATAAATGACATCCGATACCCAATAAATAATCTATAAACCTGTAAAAAACTGGACTCCTAACTATAGAAACGAAAGATACTTTAAATTTTTGGTGTTTCCACTTTGAACACCCCACCCTACACGAAAGGTGAATACTTATACGAAATTTACTAAAGTATAGCAATTAATAATTGCCTATAATTAATAATAAGCAATTGTCAAAAGCTTTTTGGGTAAGTGTAGGTAATTAATATAATAGATAATTATTCATTGATATGAAAACCTTACTTGACGCACACAATTGCGCGTGTACAAAATTGACATTGTATAGTGTCTGTGTAAAAGAAGTGAGTTTACGTTTAGATACAGTAGTCAAAATCCTATGCCGGAAATTTGTGCCTTTTTTGTTTCGCGCGGCCATCAACCAAACATTAAAATATAAATATAAATAAATAAATAAATACCGGTACGGTCTACCATAGCGCTGGTCTTCCGTGGTAGCACAAAGTACCTACACACGCGAGCAGTGGCTCTCGCGATCAGTTATGTTATGTAAAACAAAACATTGTATTTTTACGTCATCTAATTCTAACTATTATAAAAGATATTAATTAAAATTAAATATTGATATTTGAGGAATGTCTTACAAGGTTATCCAAGTATTACAATTACATATTGCTAATTAAGGAATGACTTAAAAAAAAAAAAACTACTACTAGGTACCTACCTATGTCCCTGTTGTCTATTGTATATTATTACTTACTACAAGATCTATTTAAGCCTGCCACGCTTCGAACATTTGGAAATGCTTGAAGCCGCCACGCGACGCTTAACGCCTAACCAGTCCGAGAGATCAATTTGTTGTTCAAGTAATCCTTTATTCAGTGAACGTTTGAATGACCAAACTGTATTTCGGTTGTTTATTTCTAATAACACCAAATAATAAAGTACTAAAATGAAGGAATCTACGTGAGGACAAATATTTAATAGACCCCTTGCATTAATATAAAAGAGAGACATGGGTTCGTCTTGTTTTGGGATGGGGAAGGGAAACAAAACCGCACACATGCGTTCTGTATACGCTGAGTAAGTTTCCTTGTTCGAGCCAGCAAACACTCGCCGAAGTATCACCAAAATTGAGTTTAGTTTCTCCAATCAAGTTTAAGCAAGCTTATTTTCCTTTCCCACATTTCACAGGTCCAGGTAAAGAAAGACCCCGCGTCCGTCAGGCACTGCGGCTATCAGACACTGCAAGTCAATCATGTGGATGTTTATTTTCAGGCACCACATGAGAATGTTCCCGCGCTGAGCCCCACAATAGTGCAACCTGTCCGCATCCTTTATGGAGATCAGACCATGGCTCTTAATGATATAGATAATAACACAGATATTCATGTCAAAGAAGAATTTGAAACCAGTGAGGAAGCATTTGTAATTACTAAGAATGAATGTGTTACAACTGAAGAAGTTGATACACAATATGAGGAAGAATACGTTAACATACAAGAAGAAGGAGGAGCCAGTAGTTACAGCAGTAGACTCCGTATTCGACCGACACACGAAGTACAACTGCTCTGCGACGGAGTCCCCGTTGACCGAGAGCACAGAAACAACAAACTGCGAAGACAATAGGGCGAATGACAATAGTTTGGACTCACATACATTCATTCGTGGCAAACAGTTTTCCTGCAACCAATGTGGTAAAGTATTTACTGAGAAAAACAAAATATCAGCCCATATTAAAACTCATAACAGTGTATGTGTGATTTATGGAGAAAAGCCATGTTATGCCTGTGATGTATGTGAAAAGAGATTCTCTCAAAAGTCTCATTTATTTGCGCACGTGAGAACTCACACTGGAGAAAAGCCATATTATGCCTGCGATATATGTGAAGAGAGATTCTCTCAAAAGTTTTCTTTAATTGCGCACATGAGAATTCACACTGGAGAAAAGCCATTTGCCTGTAATTTGTGTGATAAGAAATTTACTCGAAAATTTCATTTGACTTCTCACATGAAAATTCACACTGGAGACAAGCCATTTACCTGTAATGTGTGTGATAAGAAGTTTTCTCATAAATGTAATTTGACTAATCACATCAGAACTCATACAAAAGAAAAGCCATTTACCTGCGATTTATGTGAAATGAGATTCTTTCGAAAGTTTACTTTAATTGTGCACATGAGAATTCACACTGGAGAAAAGCCATTTGCCTGTTATTTGTGTGATAAGAAATTTACTCGAAAATTTCATTTGACTTATCACATGAAAACTCACACTGGACACAAGCCATTTACCTGTAATGTGTGTAATAAGAAGTTTTCTCATAAATTTAATTTGACTAAACACATCAGAACTCATACAAAAGAAAAGCCATTTACCTGCGATTTATGTGAAAAGAGATTCTCTCTAAAGTTAGCTTTAATTGTGCACATGAGAATTCACACTGGAGAAAAGCCATTTGCCTGTTATTTGTGTGATAAGAAATATACTCGCAAATTTCATTTGAATTATCACATGAAAACTCACACTGGAGACAAGCCATTTACCTGTAATGTGTGTGATAAGAAGTTATCTCATAAAAGTAGTTTGACTGAACATATGAAAACTCATATTACAAGAGAAAAGCCATTTGCCTGCAATTTATGTGAAAAGAGATTCACTCGAAAGTTTTCTTTAATTGCGCACAGGAGTATTCACACTGGAGAAAAGCCATTTGCCTGTTATTTGTGTGATAAGAAATATGCTCGAAAATTTCATTTGACTTATCACATGAAAACTCACACTGGAGACAAGCCATTTACCTGTAATGTGTGTGATAAGAAGTTTTATCATAAATTTAATTTGACTAAACACATCAGAACTCATAGGTACAAAAGAAAAGCCATTTGGCTGCGATCAATGTGATAAGAAGTTTACAGTGAACTCTAGTATGTCCATACACAAAAAGACACACAAAAGAAATACAAAACAAACCTAAACTCATCACATCACCCTGTAGATTTTCAATTTTCGGAATAACAACTTGTAATTTACAAGCACACGCAACTTCAGGAACTGTAGTCATTGTGTCCACAGAAGTGTACACAATGAAACACATAAATTTGTACCGGATGTTTCAAAAATTGTATGCATTACTTAATTGATTCAAGTGTGTATATTACAATGTTTTTATGGAATAAATTATTGTTTTCATTATTACTATTAATTTAGGTTGCGTTTCCATTGACGCGGAGCTGTGCGGAGCGGAGCTTAGCGGTGCATGAATTGACCAATCACATGTAAACAACGAAATCAAAACGCGGCAAAATGCACCCTGATTGGTCAATTCATGCACAGCTAAGCTCCGCTCCGCACAGCTCCGCGTCAATGGAAACGCAGCCTAATGCTTTACAAAAAAAGGCTTGATTTGAACAAAAACAAAATTTTATTCAAGTTTACATACAAACACGCTTTTTCATCGTGTTTCATTGTTGACTACGACTACCAAGGCAAGATTTTAATAAATTCAAATAAATGTTGCCTAAATTGTATCATTTCATTAAATGATAAAATCTACGTTAATCTAAGAAACATGTCCAGTGTTAGGTAATATTGAGAATTATGAAGTTTGCTATTTGTGGTGTTTTGAGAATGTAGTTGGCAACACTGTGGGGGATTTAAATAAATGATTGTCAAGGTGTGCGGTACTCGGCAAGCTTCAGCCGTGCTGTGGCACTGGAGCGAGACGGTAGTCCCTACATACCTGGCAGGTGCTAGTCAAAGTGTAGTTTCATTATGTCTACGTAAATGATCCAATATACAAAGAATACCAAAACGTCACACTAGTACCTATAATTTAATGAAAAATCTGTAATGTAGCCTCCAGACTCTGCGAGAAGTCTCGCCGAGACTTCTCGAAGAACAAACGAACTATCCACACTCTCAAATTTTCTCACTCTTGATCTGTTTCTTATCCGGTATGGACGACGACGAAACTGCAGCCGGTTTGGCTCTGTGTGCCATTGTATACTGTAACTTAGTGAATGTTGTAACTAAAAATAATGTTAAAAAAAATATTAAAATACTTAAAGTAAAAAACTTTTATCTTAGTAGTTTCGATGTTTAGCATCTCATAAAATAGGCTCAGATTGAAAAAAATCGATAAATTTCAACTCTATTCATTATTCCACATTTTTACGAAAGAAAATTCTCGAAACAACCAAACAATATAGATGTCTACCCGCCGCCGCTCATTAATCTGCAATGAGATAAAACGTGAGTGTAGGAGTCTTCTCTCTTCTCGCCCAAGAATTCCTTTGTCTCGGCCAAAAATTCCGACGCCGATCGGAGAACAGGCGAGCCTGAGAACGAGAAGGCGAGAAACTCCTCACACTCACGCTTCTCGGGTGTTCTCGGGGTTTATCGCCGAGAGTCTGGAGGGGCTATAAAGTTAGAAGGAAATTCTTACTTTTTGTCGAAAAATCCAAAAATGCTTTGTAAAAAGTCTTCCACGCGGCGCCGAAGCTAACTGGGGTATGACGGGAGGCCTGCAAAGGGCTCCTTACGCGATAAGTTGCAAGATCTAGAAACGTCTTATTTCGGAAATATCGCAAAGTTTAATTGTGTACCACTTTGTCAACGTTGGACACCCCACCCTACGACATTACGACTAGGTAGGTTATATACCTATTGAATGCATGCCAGTATAATTCATTACCATGACGAGCTAGCGCAATAGATATGATTATGTAGTTACAACTCGACAGTAACACTTGAACGTGTAAGAAGGGGTAGGCAGCAGCAAGTCGAAATAATATAAGCTATATATATTACGAAATATATTTACGGTACGGTGCGTGGAATTTCACTTCGGGGCGAACTACTAGTCGATAGCTATTATCAAGTTAATCCAAGCTTATTTTCTTTTCGTACATTTAACTGGTCCAGATAAACCCCGCGTCCGTCAGGCACTGCGTCTATCAGACACTGCAAGTCAATCATGTGGATGTTTATTTTCAGGCACCACATGAGAATGTTCCCGTGCTGAGCCCCACAATAGTGCAACCTGTCCGCATCCTTTATGATGACCATGGCTCTTAATGATATAGATAATAATACTGATATTCATGTCAAAGAAGAATTTGAAACCAGTGAGGAAGCATTTGTAATTACTAAGAATGAATGTGTTACAAGTGAAAAAAATGATACACAATATGAGGAAGAATACGTTAACTTAAAAGAAGAATTTGTTAAGGAGGAGCCAGTAGTTACAGCAGTAGACTCCGCATTCGACCGACACACGGAGTACAACTGCTCTGCGACGGAGTCCCCGTTGACCGAGAGCACAGAAACAACAAACTGCGAAGACAATAGGGCGAACGACAATAGTTTGGACTCACATACATTCATTCGTGGCAAACATTTTTCCTGCAATCAATGTGGTAAAATATTTACTGAGAAAAACAAAATATCAGCCCATATTAAAACTCATAAAAGTGTATGTGTGATTTATGGAGAAAAGCCATGTTATGCCTGCGATGTATGTGAAAAGAGATTATCTCGAAAGTTTACTTTAATAGCGCACATGAGAATTCACACTGGAGAAAAGCCATTTGCCTGTTATTTGTGTGATAAGAAATTTACTCGAAAATTTCAGTTGACTTACCACATGAAAACTCACACTGGAGACAAGCCATTTACCTGTAATGTGTGTGATAAGAAGTTTTCTCATAAATGTAATTTGACTAAACACATCAGAACTCATACAAGAGAAAAGCCATTTATCTGCGATTTATGTGAAAAGAGATTCTCTCGAAAGTTTACTTTAATTGTGCACATGAGAATTCACACTGGAGAAAAGCCATTTGCCTGTTATTTGTGTGATAAGAAATGTACTCGAAAATTTCATTTGACTGATCACATGAAAACTCACACTGGAGACAAGCCATTTACCTGTAATGTGTGTGATAAGAAGTTTTCTCATAAAAGTAGTTTGACTGAACACATGAAAACTCATACAAGAGAAAAGCCATTTGCCTGCGATTTATGTGAAAAGAGATTCTCTCGAAAGTTTATTTTAATTGCGCACAGGAGAATCCACAATGGAGAAAAGCCATTTGCCTGTAATGTGTGTGATAAGAAGTTTTCTCATAAATGTAATTTGACTAAACACATCAGAACTCATACAAGAGAAAAGCCATTTACTTGCGGTTTATGTGATAAGAGATTCTCTCGAAAGTTTACTTCAATTGCGCACAGGAGAACTCACACTGGAGAAAAGCCATTTGTCTGTGGTGTATGTGATAAGAAGTTTTCTCATAAACTTTATTTGACTAAACACATCAGAACTCATACAAGAGAAAAGCCATTTGCCTGCGATGTATGTAAAAAGAGATTCTCTAAAAAGTCTCATTTAATTGCGCACATGAGAACTCACACTGGAACGAAGCCATTTGGCTGCGATCAATGTGATAAGAAGTTCACAATGAACTCTAGTTTGTCCAGACACAAAAAGACACACAAAAGAAATACAAAACAAACCAAAACTCATCACATCACCCTGTAGATTTTCAATTTTCTGAATAACAACTTGTAATTTACAAGCACACGCAACTTCAGGAACTGTAAGTTACTATAGAGTTAGTTCAGGTTTAGTAGAAGATCTGGTAGAAGATCTGGATCTAGTACATACCTGTAAAATTATTAATTTTTCTTTTACAAACCTACTTATATAAGTAGGTACTTACATTTAAAACTAATAATTTAACTTTTATAAACTTACATTTTTTTATTAAACCTATAAATTGTCCCACTGCTGGGCAAAGGTCTCCCCCATATCCTTCCACTTCTTGCGATCACCGGCCACCTCCCTCCACTCTTCCTGGAAGGCATCTAAATCATCACGCCAGCGTCTCGGCCTGCCTCGGCGTCGGCGTCGCCGCCCGTCTTCAGGCTCCCACTTGGTAATGATCGATGCCCACCTTTCAGAATGCATTCTCCTTACGTGGCCTGCCCAATCCCATTTTAGCCTGGCTGTCTTTTACCTACATCGGCAATGCCCGTTTTCGAACGTAACTTACCAGATAACATATAATTGTATAAAATGTTTTGCATCCTATCCTATATTAAACGAACAATAGGTATTTGTATAGTCGATCGAAAATGGGTCTAACGATTTTGATTAAAACGGTATGGGTTTACGAGTGCGTAGAATCGATCTAGCTTCATATCGACCCGCTACAAAGGTCATAGATAGGTACGTAAACACCATTTTAGGCAAAATTAACTGTTGCCTTGTCAAAAGTAGGTCACAGACTATGACCTACTTTAGAACTTCTTACAAGGCAACCTTATGTATGTTGTTGGAAAGGTATTAAAATACCTAGGTAACCTTTCATTTAGGAATAATGCTGATTTCCTTGTATACTGACTTATTAAATTAGGTACCATACCACTAAAACCGATAGCTTTTATTTCATTCTCGCTAAAGACCAAAATATCAGAATGACATTGAAAATAACATTTCTAAAAGTAGGTAAGAAGTAGGTAGGTACCTATCTTGTTTTGCGTGGCTTTTTTGATCAAAGGTAGTTTTATTTAGAATCTGAAATTGGCCTAAAACATAGGTAGGTACCTAGCAACTAAAATCATTGCAAATCACAACGATAGGAAGCTACTATTACTTTAAAAAACAAGTTAAACCAATTTTGATGCAGATTGGATTAACGGTTCGATAGTTATGCGAGAACACAAAAGTCAATCATACAAAGATAGGTATTTACAAAGAAAAATCCAAGTTGTCACCTAAGATCTTAGCTCGCTTCGCTCGCTCGATCGATAAATGCCCCGGATACAACCAGGCAATCCTTTTGCTATTTATAAATGTAGGTACGTTTGATTATCAAACGTAGGTAGGTTAGATGCATTATCGATCGAGCGAGCGAAGCCAGCGAAGATCTTAGTGGTAAGTTGGGCGATTTTGCTTTGTATGTTTGTATGTTTGTATGTTTGTATGTTTGTATGTTTGTATGTTTGTATGTTTGTATGTTTGTATGTTTCACGAATTGTTGTTCGAGCATAACTGTCGAACCGTTCATCCAATCTGCATGAAACTTGGTAGGTCAATAGGTTGTGGTAAGGAAATTTCCGGCGGAGCATATGAGCTTAATCGATGAAGGGGTTGTGAAGATATTGGGTTCCCAAGGGGGTAAAAAATTATGAAAGTTACACAAATATATTGAGTGGGGTGTCATACGAAAGGGCTTATTTTGTACATTCCAAAATGGTTTTTATTTTTAATCTAGGATGTATAGTTTTTGAAATACGACCAAAGACCAAATACTACGAAACCAGAGCTGCAAGAGCTCCCGTTTCATAGAGTTTCGATGTCTTCGTAGCTCATTGACTGGTCGGTCTTAAAAAGAGAGTGGCATCGTTGCGGTTTGGTTTGCAATGATTTTAGATGCTACTTGATTTATTTTCATGATAAAAAAAAATTTGATAAAAAATGAAAATAATTGGGGTAAAAAAAGTTAAGTAAACAAATATATTGAGTGCGGTGTCAAATGAAAGGTCTTTAATTGTACATTCTAAAATAGTTATTATTTTTATTCTAGGACGTATACTTTTAAAAATACGACGAGAATTCATAAATATGAAATAAATGAAAAATTAGACACGACATTATGTATTGCATGCATGCTAGTATTTTTTACCATGAAGAGCTAGCGCAATAGGCATACCCGGCAGTAGTAGCACTTGAAATTATAGGGGTAGTCAGAAGAAAGTCCAAATGTGGGCCATCTACGGTGCGCGAGATCTCAGTTCGGGGCGAACTACTAGTTATCTAACGTAAACTTTGAATATAGGAAGGACTAATTGTTTATGATGTTAACCGCTTGAAAAAAGCAATTTTAACTATGACGTCGATTTCCCAGGAGCTTAGGTAGTTGGTAAAAGGCAGGACGCGGGTTCAAATCCAGTCTGGATGTCATTTTTGGAATTAATTTTGAATACAATTTTAGTGATTTTTCTCAACCGGTCGCGTATCTAGTGCTTGCTGTCGCACGCATTGCTCGCACGCAAGCGCGAGCCTTACGTAATCAGGGCGCGGATTGATTCGTTGGTACCTACTTCAGTTGTGTAGAAGGGTATCAAAAGTAAGTACCCACGGCACAACCAGTTGAGCATAGTAGTTGTGCCGTGGGTCCGGAAGGGCTAGATGCAGTGGTTGCTATTTGGTATTTTTTATAGAATTTGAATAAAAAATTAGATAGGGTGGGGTGTCTAACGTTGAAACACCAAAAACTCATAGTCTCATAGATCTTTCGTTGCTACAGGTATGAGTCTAGTTTTTACAGGTTTATACGTTATTTCATTGGGTATCTGATGTCATTTATAGTTTTTTTCAATCAATGTAGGTATAGGTAACACAGTGCTTAATCGATCGAGCGAGCGAAGCGAGCGAAGATCTTAGTGGTAAGTTGGGCGATTTTGCTTTGTATGTTTGTATGTTTGTATGTTTCACGAATTGTTGTTCGAGCATAACTGTCGAACCGTTCATCCAATCTGCATGAAACTTGGTAGGTCAATAGGTTGTGGTAAGGAAATTTACGGTGGAGCATATGAGCTTAATCGATGAAGGGGTTGTGAAGATATTGGGTTCTCAAGGGGGTAAAAAATTATGAAAGTTACACAAATATATTGAGTGGGGTGTCATACGAAAGGGCTTATTTTGTACATTCCAAAATGGTTTTTATTTTTAATCTAGGATGTATAGTTTTTGAAATACGACCAATGACCAAAAACTACGAAACCAGAGCTGCAAGAGCTCCCGTTTCATAGAGTTTCGATGTCTTCGTAGCTCATTGACTGGTCGGTCTTAAAAAGAGAGTGGCATCGTTGCGGTTTGGTTTGCAATGATTTTAGATGCTACTTGATTTATTTTCATGATAAAAAAAAATTTGATAAAAAATGAAAATAATTGGGGTAAAAAAAGTTAAGTAAACAAATATATTGAGTGCGGTGTCAAATGAAAGGTCTTTATTTGTACATTCTAAAATAGTTATTATTTTTATTCTAGGACGTATACTTTTAAAAATACGACGAGAATTCATAAATATGAAATAAATGAAAAATTAGACACGACATTATGTATTGCATGCATGCTAGTATTTTTTACCATGAAGAGCTAGCGCAATAGGCATACCCGGCAGTAGTAGCACTTGAAATTATAGGGGTAGTCAGAAGAAAGTCCAAATGTTGGCCATCTACGGTGCGCGAGATCTCAGTTCGGGGCGAACTACTAGTTATATAGGTAAAATAAAATAAAAATGAGAAATGTTTCATTGTGTCCACAGTAGTGTACACAATGAAACACCATAAACTGAACAATGAAACGCATTAATTTGTACCCGATGTTTTAAATATTGTATGCATTAGGTAGGTACATAATTGATTAATGTGTGTAGGTATGTTACAATGTATGTACCTATGAAATAAGTACCTAAATTATTGTTTTCATTATCACTATTAATTAATGCTTGACAAAAAAGGCTTGATTTGAACAAAAACAAAATTTTATTCAAGTTTACATACAAGGTAAATCAACGTTAATCTATAAAACATGTCCAGTGTTAGGGAGTGTACACATTGCCTTTCCTGCAGCGCGTTTTTGAACTGCGCGTTTGTATCGATACAAACGCGCGTTCGCAACGCGTTTTTTTCCATACAAAAGCGAACCGGGAGGGACTGCGCGGGGGGCTGCGCGTTCGCATCGCGTTCGAATCGCGTTTGTATCGATACAAACGCGCTGCAAAAAACGCAATGTGTACACTCCCTTAGGTAATATTGAGAATCATGAAGTTTGCTAGCATAATTTAATGAAAAATCTGTAAAGTTAGAAATAAATTCTTACATGTTTTGTCGAAAAATCCAAAAACCCACGCGGCGCCGAAGCTAGCTGGGGTATGGCGGGAGGCCTGCAAAGGGCTCCTTACGCGATAAGTTGCAAGATCTGGAAACGTCTTATTTCGGAAATATCGCAATGTTTAATTGTGTAGGTACCACTTTTTCAACGTTGGACACTCCACCCTACGACATTACGACTAGGGATTGCAATCCCGCAGCCCATTCAATCCCGCGCGGGATTAGTGCGGGTTTAGTCAATCCCGCGCGGGATCCCGCGGGATCCCGCATCTTAGAAATTATGTACAAAATCAAATTGAAACAATAGATTTTGAGTAAAAAATCAACTTTTATTAAACGTTTCTTACATTAAGCAACAGGAGCCAGCATTATACTGAGACTGGGCCTATTTGGCACCACAAAGAGTATAGTACGAGAGCCGACCGCAAAAAACCAACGTCACTTGATACTAAGATAAGCTCCATGGCACACGCTCAAAAAAGTGGTGCTAAGCTTGGATCAATTAGTCAAAAGGCTCCGATTTGGCCGGAAGCACAAAAAAAGGGGCTACTTCCGGTGAAAAAAAACTTGTCAATTTACGTCATTTGATACTAATGGCAGACTTATGGCAGCAGTTACTAATTTATATGCAGTGACAGATAAATCTAGTCTGCCAGTTCCTGTATGGCCGGAAGTACTTGGCAGACTGTCTCAAAGCTGACGATTCGGACCCCTAATTTACGTCATCTGATACTAAGTTGAAAATAGTGGCAGATGTTAGATATCAACCCTACGTTTCAGTATAAATTAGTCTGCCAAGGCTATTTTGGCCGGAACATCTTCAAAATGTCAATTTAGTGATGATACTAAGAAGAAAAATTTTCGATTTTTTTTGGTTTATCAATGTTTAGACATTAGAATGAAATAATATTATGTATTTATTCATGTTAATATTATTATTATAACCTACTAGAAGCTGCCCGTGGCTTCGCTCACGTGGTACCCGGATAAAAAGTAGCCTATGTCACTCTCTAGCCCTCCAACTATCGCCACAAAAAAAAATCACGTCAATCCGTCGCTCTGTTTTGACGTGAAAGCAGGACAAATAAACAAACAAATAAACACACTTTCACATTTATAATATGGGTAGTAGACATGTGCGCCGCGCTGAAAATTGTCGGCGGCGGCGCGCTGCAGTTTTTCGTCCGGTGGCGGCGCGGCGCCGGCGGCGTGGCTATTTTTTTAAATAAAAATACACTAATAAAATCGATCTCTAACGTTTCACCTAATTATTTTGCACGCCAACAAGGCAAGGGCATGTGACCCATATATAATACTATGTTTAAGACCTTGTATACTTCTCTGTATGATGTGTACCACCATGTACCTAGCAAATAAATACATTCTGATTCTGATTCTGATTCACTACAACACAAATGACTAGGTACTTACGGATAATCGATCGAGCGAGCGAAGCGAGCGAAGATCTTAGTGGTAAGTTGGGCGATTTTGCTTTGTATGTTTGTATGTTTGTATGTTTCACGAATTGTTGTTCGAGCATAACTGTCGAACCGTTCATCCAATCTGCATGAAACTTGGTAGGTCAATAGGTTGTGGTAAGGAAATTTACGGTGGAGCATATGAGCTTAATCGATGAAGGGGTTGTGAAGATATTGGGTTCCCAAGGGGGTAAAAAATTATGAAAGTTACACAAATATATTGAGTGGGGTGTCATACGAAAGGGCTTATTTTGTACATTCCAAAATGGTTTTTATTTTTAATCTAGGATGTATAGTTTTTGAAATACGACCAAAGACCAAAAACTACGAAACCAGAGCTGCAAGAGCTCCCGTTTCATAGAGTTTCCATGTCTTCGTAGCTCATGGACTGGTCGGTCTTAAAAAGAGAGTGGCATCGTTGCGGTTTGGTTTGCAATGATTTTAGATGCTACTTGATTTATTTTCATGATAAAAAAAATTTTGATAAAAAATGAAAATAATTGGGGTAAAAAAAGTTAAGTAAACAAATATATTGAGTGCGGTGTCAAATGAAAGGTCTTTATTTGTACATTCTAAAATAGTTATTATTTTTATTCTAGGACGTATACTTTTAAAAATACGACGAGAATTCATAAATATGAAATAAATGAAAATTTTTATTTTATTTTATTTTATTTTATTTAGCAACAAAATCCACAGCTCGCCTAAAATTTATGCTTATACTTATTAGACACGACATTATGTATTGCATGCATGCTAGTATTTTTTACCATGAAGAGCTAGCGCAATAGGCATACCCGGCAGTAGTAGCACTTGAAATTATAGGGGTAGTCAGAAGAAAGTCCAAATGTTGGCCATCTACGGTGCGCGAGATCTCAGTTCGGGGCGAACTACTAGTCTAGGATGTATAGTTTTTGAAATACGACCAAAGACCAAAAACTACGAAACCAGAGCTGCAAGAGCTCCCGTTTCATAGAGTTTCCATGTCTTCGTAGCTCATGGACTGGTCGGTCTTAAAAAGAGAGTGGCATCGTTGCGGTTTGGTTTGCAATGATTTTAGATGCTACTTGATTTATTTTCATGATAAAAAAAATTTTGATAAAAAATGAAAATAATTGGGGTAAAAAAAGTTAAGTAAACAAATATATTGAGTGCGGTGTCAAATGAAAGGTCTTTATTTGTACATTCTAAAATAGTTATTATTTTTATTCTAGGACGTATACTTTTAAAAATACGACGAGAATTCATAAATATGAAATAAATGAAAAATTTTATTTTATTTTATTTTATTTAGCAACAAAATCCACAGCTCGCCTAAAATTTATGCTTATACTTAATTAGACACGACATTATGTATTGCATGCATGCTAGTATTTTTTACCATGAAGAGCTAGCGCAATAGGCATACCCGGCAGTAGTAGCACTTGAAATTATAGGGGTAGTCAGAAGAAAGTCCAAATGTTGGCCATCTACGGTGCGCGAGATCTCAGTTCGGGGCGAACTACCAGTTATTATGTTAACAAATCGCGAAAGTTTAACAAGTTATAGGTACAAACATAAAATCACGCCTCTTTCCCACAGGGGTAGGCAGAGACCACGAACTTCCACTTGCTACGATCCTGACACACCTCTTTCGCCTCATTCACTTATACTTATAGGTACTTACTGTTCAATAATACTCTAATCATAATCCATGAAATCCAGACTAGATCTCTTACAACAACTTTACGATAAGCTGGGATCGTCTGAAGGGCAGAGGCTCGTCTACAAGGTAGCACGTTTAAGGGTCAAAGCGGCATAGGCTTAGACATTTCTAGGATGAAAGGTCTAAGGGCACTGGATATTTCCAAGTGCCCCTGTGTAAAAGACCCCCGGGGAAATCTATTGAGTATGCGAGGACCTTGCGGTGAAAGAGAGATGGTTTTCGTACTTCCACGACCTGCTGAACAAGTAGCATAGAGAGGTATCGCCACCGGACCTCCCTTTAAATCAAGGACTAGTACTGCCAAAAACGCCTGAAGAAGTAGAAAAAGCTCTTCGCCGCATGAAAAATCGGAAGCCGTCAGAATCGATCCCCATCGAGTCTCCATCGAGGCCACGCATGTCATCCACTACGAAGTCAAGCCAGCACTTCTTGGGTCCACCCCTTCTACCGGGGCCTGGCGGAGCCAACATAGCTGAGCATTTGTTCCCCACGTAGCTTGCCGGTTTCCGTAAGACGTGTCCGTGCCAACGTAGGCGGCAGTCCTGCAATTTATCTGCTATATCACGAACATGGAGGCTGCCACGAATGCGATAGTTCCTGACGCGGTCCTTCCGCGTAACCCTACACATCCAGCGCGGCATATTCATCTCAGTGACCAGCAGTTCTTGCTTGTGCTGCTCAAGTACCAACCACGCTTCACTGCCATATCCTTTCAACTTAACTGGCATCTTGGGGTCACAGATACAGAATAGAATATTTTAACTGATTCGTGCGCTCGACCATGTCTTCTTCTAAGCGTACGGATGTGGGATCTGCTTTATTGCAAGCCAAGTACTCGGTCTTCGCCACGCCACGTTGAGTTTCAGACCACCGTTCTCAAGCGATTCCTTTCACGCATTCACACGTCTTACCAGAAGTCCTCTGTCCGCATCTGCCAGCGCGATATCGTCAGCATACATGAGTAACCAAGCCTCTCATGTCTGTCCCTGATACTGTCCGACACTACGTCTAATATCCCGCTGAACAAGAATGGGCTAAGGACGGTTCCCTGGTGTACTCCAACAGTGATGGGGAAGGGTTTGGTGTCACCAACAGCGGTCCTAACCACAGAATCGGAATCATGGTAGGTTCATGTCTCGGATGGTGTCAATATAAACCTCTGGTACACCTTTGGACCGTAATGCCCACTAGATCATCGCACGAGGAACACAGTTGAAGGTCTTCTCCATGTTCAAAAACAGGAAATATAGAGGTGTATTCTTCGTCCTGTATTTCTCCATGACGGTCCGTAGGGCAAAGACTGGATCTATGGTTCCGTGGCCAAGGCGAAAACCATATTGACACTCCGAGACCGCACACTCTAGTCGGATCCGAGAGTCTCCTATCCGCTCAAAGAGTTTCATGGTGTGGGACATGATCTTTATACCGCGGTAGCTGTCACACTCTTGATAGATCCCTTGCCTTTGAAAACCGGAGTGATAGCACTTAGTCTTCTCTGGCGAGGGATCCCTCCAGTGTGCAGTATGTCAATAAATCAATCACAAACATCTACTTGCATGCGGTTGTAAAGATTTGTTAAGATGCCCACACGACACCACGAGGGCCCATTGCCTTCCAGGCCTCGATGGGGACTCGATGGGGATCGATTCTGACGGTTTCCGATTTTTCATGCGGCGAAGAGCTTTTTCTACTTCTTCAGGCGTTTTTGGCAGTACTAGTCCTTGATTGGGAGGTCCGGTGGCTATACCTCTCTATGCTGCTTGTTCAGCAGGTCGTGAAAGTACGAACGCCATCTCTCTTTCACCGCAAAGTATTACATACTTAATAGATTTCCACGGGGGTCTTTTACAAAGGGGCACTTGGAAATATCCAGTGCCCTTAGACCTTTCATCCTAGAAATGTCTAAGCCTATGCCGCTTTGACCCTTAAACGTGCTACCTTGTAGACGAGCCTCTGCCCTTCAGACGATCCCAGCTTATCGTAAAGTTGTTGTAAAAGATCTAGGCTGGATATCATGGATTATGATTAGAGTATTATTGAACAGTAAGTACCTATAAGTATAAGTGAATGAGGCGAAAGAGGTGTGTCAGGATCGTAGCAAGTGGAAGTTCGTGGTCTCTGCCTACCCCTGTGGGAAAGAGGCGTGATTTTATGTATGTACCTATAACTTGTTAAACTTTCGCGATTTGTTAACATAATAATTATCCGTAAGTACCTAGTCATTTGTGTTGTAGTGAAACGTTAGAGATCGATTTTATTAGTGTATTTTTATTTAAAAAAATAGCCACGCCGCCGGCGCCGCGCCGCCACCGGACGAAAAACTGCAGCGCGCCGCCGCCGACAATTTTCAGCGCGGCGCACATGTCTACTACCCATATTATAAATGTGAAAGTGTGTTTATTTGTTTGTTTATTTGTCCTGCTTTCACGTCAAAACAGAGCGACGGATTGACGTGATTTTTTTTTGTGGCGATAGTTGGAGGGCTAGAGAGTGACATAGGCTACTTTTTATCCGGGTACCACGTGAGCGAAGCCACGGGCAGCTTCTAGTAGGTTATAATAATAATATTAACATGAATAAATACATAATATTATTTCATTCTAATGTCTAAACATTGATAAACCAAAAAAAATCGAAAATTTTTCTTCTTAGTATCATCACTAAATTGACATTTTGAAGATGTTCCGGCCAAAATAGCCTTGGCAGACTAATTTATACTGAAACGTAGGGTTGATATCTAACATCTGCCACTATTTTCAACTTAGTATCAGATGACGTAAATTAGGGGTCCGAATCGTCAGCTTTGAGACAGTCTGCCAAGTACTTCCGGCCATACAGGAACTGGCAGACTAGATTTATCTGTCACTGCATATAAATTAGTAACTGCTGCCATAAGTCTGCCATTAGTATCAAATGACGTAAATTGACACGTTTTTTTTCACCGGAAGTAGCCCCTTTTTTTGTGCTTCCGGCCAAATCGGAGCCTTTTGACTAATTGATCCAAGCTTAGCACCACTTTTTTGAGCGTGTGCCATGGAGCTTATCTTAGTATCAAGTGACGTTGGTTTTTTGCGGTCGGCTCTCGTACTAGTAGTAGGCAGGTACGCACGCACATTATTGTTAATAGTTTTCTTTAGATTTTCGTTAATTTGGTTTGTGTAATTGTTTATTCATTAGGTTTATTCATTACTTTATGCTGTGCTTTTCCCAATGTACTTAATGTAACTTGTGTGTGTCAAATAAACGTTAATATATCCTATTGTATTAAAAAAACATTATATTAACAAAAACAAAAACCACCATAATGTTTCACGCAACTTTAATTATATTACTATTTACGGCACAATCAGCTTTTAAAATAGCACAGAAAAAAACTAAATCAAAAACATTAAAGTTTAGGTATTTACGTAAAATGCCGGACGGTGAGTACGAAAACACTCGTCACCTACAGAAAGACGTGCACAGCGCAGTGCCATTTATAAACAACTAGCTGCTGCCCGCGGCTACGCTCGCGTGGTACCCGGATAAAAAGTAGCCTATGTTACTCTCCAGCCCTCCAACTATCTCCACGCAAAAAATCACGTCAATCCGTCGCTCTGTTTTGACGTGAAAGCAGGGCCAATAAACAAACAAATAAACACACTTTCACATTTGTAATTGGGTACGAATGACAGGACAGCCCGCCAACCGTCTGCTAGTCGCTGGCGCGGTGGTCTGTGTGAAACGGCAACGTCGCGTTCGTGCTACTCGCGATTTACGCGAAAGTTTTAACGCCAAATTTTTCATTTGCGGGATTCGCGGATCCGCGCTTTGAAGGTGCGGGATCCAGCAGACCAATAAAAGCTGCGGGATCCCGCGGGATTACGGGATCCCGCTTTGCGGGATTGCAATCCCTAATTACGACTAGGTAGATTAGGTACCTATAGAATGCATGCCAGTAAAATTCTTTATAACTCGGTTCATTAAAGAAAGGAATCTAATCGAACGAGGCGCTTATCATGTTCTCTCGCTTGCACACTAGTTCCGTCTATACTTACGGAGCGAGAGAACATGATAAGCGCCGCCATTTTGGATTCGTTTCTCTAATGAACCGGGTTATACCATGACGAGTTAGCGCAATAGCCAACTCGTATTTACAACTCGACAGTAACACTTGAACGTGTAGGTAGGGGTAGGCAGCAGCAAGTCGAAATATATAAGCTATTTACGGTACGATGCGTGGAATTTCACTTCGGGCCAAACTACTAGTCTAGTCGATAGTAGAGGTGGGGAAAAGCGTTACTTTCGTATCGCGGTGACTGCCGTTCCGGTTCCAAGAAAGTCACAGTGAAAAATCGCCGTTACTTTGTCACGTCGATCACAATGTCGCACTAGGCGTTCCTATATACCTACATAGGTTACCTTACGCGTAATCGTGAAACGAGATGATCTTTTGATCCAAATTAACAGTGCGCAAAAATATCAGCACTTTTTTATTCGAGTGAACTATTTCTATAAGTAAATACTAGGTATCTAAATACCTACGTTATTAAATAAAAAAAAACCTAATTAATTAATGTGTGCACTTTTTTAATTTGATTTTAAAGCTTTATTGTAATACTAGCGGACACCCGCGGCTTCGGCCTCGTGAACTACCTACTACTTTTTTACCCACGGGAAATATGCATTTTTTCGGGATAAAAGTAGCCTATGTGTTATTCCAGGTCATAAACTATGGACCTATATTCTAAGTTTCAGCCAAATCAGTTTAGTAGTTTTTGCGTGAAAGCAGGACCAATAAACAAACAAACAAACAAACACATTTTCACATTTATAATATGGGTATGGATACCTACATGCGATTGGAAATCGTTCCGAACGGTAGAACGGAGCGTAAATTAATAAATGACGTTCCTTGGTGGAACGTTCGTTGTTCCTTTACGACGAGTCACAGTGATATCATTTGACTTCAGATCACTGTGATTTTTTCACCGTGACGTTATTTATCACTCACCTCTAGTCGATAGCTATACCTAATCAAATTAATCCAAGCTTAATTTCCTTTCGTACATTTCACTGGTCCAGATAAACTCCGCGTCCGTCAGGCACTGCGCCTATCAGACACTGCAAGTCAATCATGCTGATGTTTATTTTCAGGCACTACATGAGAATGTTCCCGTGCTGAGCCCCACAATAGTGCAACCTGTCTACATCCTGTATGGAGACCATGGCTCTTAATGTTATAGATAATAACACCGATATTCATGTCAAAAAAGAATTTGACACCAGTGAGGAAGAATTTGTTGTTACTAAGAATGAATGTGTTACAAGTGAAAAAGAAGTTAATACACATGAAGAAGAATATTTTGTTAACATAAAAAAGAATGTAAGGAGGAGCCAGTAGTTACAGCGGTAGACTCCGCATTCGACCGACACACGGAGTACGACTGCTCTGCGACGGAGTCCCCGTTGACCGAGAGCACAGAAACAACAAACTGCGAAGACAATAGGGCGAACGACAATAGTTTGGACTCACATACATTCATTAGTGTCGATCAGTTTGTCTGCAACCTATGTGATAAAGAATTTAGTGAGATAAAAAAACTATCAGACCATATAAAAGAGTATAAAAGAGTCGCTTGTACGTGTAATTTATGTAATAAAAAATTTTCAACTAAATATAAGTTAAAATGTCACATGATTACCCACTCAGGACACAGGTCGTGTTATGTCTGTGATGTATGCGACAAGAAATTTTCTGTTAAGTCTGTGTTCACCGCGCACACGAGAATTCACACTGGAGAAAAGCCATTTCCCTGTGATTTATGTGAAAAAAGATTCCATGTTAAGAGTGCTTTAACTGCGCACATGAGAACTCACACGGGAGAAAAGCCATTTGCCTGTTATATGTGCGATAAGAAGTTTCCTCGAAAAGAAGGTTTGACTCATCACCTGAGAACTCACACTGGAGAAAAGCCATTTGCCTGTATAATGTGTGATAAGAAGTTTGCTCGAAAAGAAGGTTTGACTCATCACATGAGAACTCACACTGGAGAAACGCCATTTCGCCTGTAATATGTGTGATAAGAAGTATTCTCGGAATGAAAGTTTGACGAAACACATGAGAACTCACACTGGTGAAAAGCCATATGCGTGCGATGTGTGTGATAAGAAGTTCTCAGTGAACTCCAGATTGACCACACACAAAAAGACTCACACCAAAAAAAGGCTTCTCCCGAAGAAATGTGTTTTGACTAAACATGCGAAAACTCATCACCCTGTTGATTTTCAATCTTCGGTATTACAAGCACACGCAACTTTAGGAACTGTAAGTCACTAATTTAGAGTTTGTTCAGATATTACATTATCACCCTTAAACATCCATTTGTTCATCGCCAGAATTAGATACTACTATTACCTTCGGATAACGCGCGTATATACATAGAGAGACCTATTATTGTCTTAGCGCGGGGGGGGGGGGGGGGGGCTGCGTAGAATAACCGAAACCGGGGCGCTCTCGCTGCTTTCTATTCAGTACTCACACGATTCACACGTAATAGCGGTGATTCTTTCATGGATTTATAAAGTAAATTCAGACCAATCGCATTAAATAATAATAAACGTGACTTGAACGATGTTTGTTGTTAAAAGTAACCAATAAGTGTAAATAAAAAAGCTAAATAACAAAAAACGGCTATCGTTGGAAGTGTGCGACCGCCTCTGCCCATAGCCCCCTCTAGTTATGGGCAGGGGCGGTCGCAGACTTTGATTTTGGGGGGCTCACGTTTTTTGCTAGTGCGTCTAGGTACCTATTTTTTTGCAGGATGTTAGAGGTTTGTCAAGGATTTTGGGGGGGGTAATGACCCCTATGACTCTACCCCGGCCACGCGCAGGTACCCCAATGTCCGGCGCCGAGCGCGCGAAGCGGTTTCGGGAGCGTCACAAAGCTGCGAAGGTACGTTCAGTAAACGACGCCGATTCTGCGTGGACCTTTACCACGGAATAAATAGGTACAGAATGCGCACTCCGCACTTTAGGCACAGAATAAATAGGTACAGAAGGCGTAGGTACTGCGCACTTTAGGTACGAAGCTATAAGTCCGGCCGGGTGGGCCTTGGCAGGTAAGGTTCCTACTTGCCGATCGGCTCGCACGCTAGTCGCGTCTTGCGTAATACCTATCACGCGACAACCCTTCCGCGTCACTCCGCGCCAGACAGTGACAGAGTTATGCGTTAGAAAGAGAGAATTTGTATAGGCACGTGTAGGTGAATATTGCACTAGCCGCGGAAGGGTTGTCGAGTTGTCGCGTGATAGGTATTACGCACGACACGGCGAGCCAAGCGGCAAGTGGGAACCCCAAGCCTAAGCCCCCCCCCCCCCCCCCCCCCCCCCCCCTCCCTCGCCAATTTACTTGTAGCTTTGAACCTAAAGCGCGGATTGCGCCTTCTGTACCTATTCTGTGTCACGGGTAGGTAGTTAAGGGTTAAGAACCTACCCAAGTAATAATACCCCGGTCATTAATAATAATGTACCTACATTTTCAGGCACTACATGAGAATGTTCCCGCGCTGTCCGCATCCTGTATGGAGGCCACGGCTGTTAATGATATCGAACGTAGCGCCGATGACCATGTCAAACATGAATTTGTTACTAGCGAGGAAGAACTTGTTATTACTAAGAAGGAACCGGTTACTACTGAGGAAGAGTATTATGTTAACATAAAAGAAGAATTTGTTAAGGAGGAGCCAGTAGACTCAACAGCAGTAGACTCCGCATTCGACCGACACACGGAGTACAACTGCTCTGCGACGGAGTCCCCGTTGACCGAGAGCACAGAAACAACAAACTGCGAAGACAATAGGGCGAACGACAATAGTTTGGCCTCACATACAATAATTCGTGTCAAACATTTTGCCTGCAACCAGTTAGGTAAAGAATTTACTGAGAAAAACAAACTATCAGCCAATATTAAAACTCATAGCCAATTCACTTTTATGTGTGATTTTTGTAAAAAAAAAATTTACAACTAAAGATAAGTTACAATGTCACATGATTACCCACTCAGGACACAGTTCGTGTTATATCTGTGATGTATGCGACAGTAAATTTTCTCATAAGTATCAGCTCACCATGCACAAGAGAACTCACACTGGAGAAAAGCCATTTGCCTGTTATATGTGTGATAAGAAGTTTCATCGAAAATATATTTTGACTGAACACATGAGAACTCACACTGGAGAAAAGCCATTTGCCTGCGATGTATGTGAAAAGAGATTCTCTAAAAAGTTTACTTTAATTGTGCACATGAGAACTCACACTGGAGAAAAGCCATTTGCCTGTATTATGTGTGATAAGAAGTTTTCTATTAAATGTATTTTGACTGAACACATGAAAACTCATACAAGAGAAAAGCCATTTGTCTGTAATGTGTGTGATAAGAAGTATTCTCGGAAAGATAAATTGACTCAACACATGAGAGCTCATATCTTATGAGTTCTCATGTGTTCAGTCAAGAGAAAAGCCAAATGCCTGCGATGTATGTGAAAAAAGATACCTACTCTCAAAAGTCTCAATAAATTCCGCACATGAGAACTCACACTGGAGAAAAACCATAATGCCTGCGATAATGTAAAAAGAGATTCTCTCGAAAGATTGATATTTTAAAATCTCAGATAACAACTCACACTGGAGAAAAACCTGCTTGTGATATACCTACTTATGTAAAAAAAAATATCTTCTAATGTTCTTTCACTATACACATGAGAACGCGTACAAGAGAAAAAGCATTTGCCTGCTCTCAAAAGTCTCATTTCATTGAGCATAATATGAGAATTTGCGCTAGAGGAAAGCCATTTGCCTGCTTTCAAGCAGCATATAAACACTTTCATTAGTCGTGTCCGCAAGCTTATCCATGTCATGAAGCTAACAGAGAAGTCCTATTGTTGGTCTACACGGCTTTGTGTCAGTCTGTCATTTGTTATTGTCAAACTGTTTGGGGTTGTGCGGCTAAAACCGCATTATTAAAACTGGAAAGAGCACAAAGGTCCGTCTTGAAAGTTATGTTTCGAAAGCTTTACTTGGTAGGTACCTACTCTACTAAATCTATTTATCAAGAAACTGAAACTCTGACAGTTCGCCAGCTTTATACAGGGTGTAGCAAATTTTTAGGCACATAAGGGTAGCTACCTTTTCTCTTGTAGTTAGAAAGTATTGTTCTTAGGAAACTTACTGTTTTATTTATTTTAGGCGCTAACACATGTTGGCCCAAGGTCGCATTGCCTCTCTATCGCTCTCGCCTTGCATCGATTCGCCTTCTCGCTTGCACTCGCCTAAGCTGGCCTAGGTAGGCCCAACATGAGTTAGCGCTTTTATGGTTTCCGCGACACGTCTAGTCGCGTTAAGTCTAGGTAGATTGTAATTTTGGGAAATAAAAATTTATTTATTTAAGTAGGTACTTATTATTTATTATTTGGAACTAGACGATGCTGTGTGAAAGTGTCCACAATTATTTACATAGGAGTTTTCATAAAGATACTTAGGTACCTAAGCACCTAAATATTAAATACTAGCTTGTGTCCGCGGCGCTGTTGCCCGCGAGGTAGGTCGGTAGGTACCTACATATTAAGTAACTTATAGCCTACCTACCTATGTTCATCCTGAATGTTCATTCTAAGGGAGTGTACACATTGCGTTTTCTGAAGCGCGTTTTTGCTACGCGTTGCGAACGCGCGTTTGTATCGATACAAACGCGCGTTCGCATCGCGTTTGTAGTTTACTAGTTTGTTTGCTAGTTTACCTGCTAGTTTGTCTGATGTTTGTCTGCTAGTTTGTCTGCTAGTTTGTCTGCTAGTTTGTATGCTAGTTTGTCCCTTAGCAAAAGTGTCCAGAAGCTAACGTGTCCCTTCGCAAAAGTGTCCCGAAGCAAAAGTTTCTCGAAGCAAAAGTGTCCCGAAGCAAAAGTGTCCCCAAGCAAAAGTGTCCCGAAGCAAAAGTGTCCCTTAGCAGAGTGTCCCTTAACAAAAGTGTCCCGAAGCAAGTGTCCCGAAGCAAATGTGTCCCGAAGCAAAAGTGTCCCGAAGCAAAATCGTCCCGAAGCAAAAGTGTCCCCAAGCAAAAGCGTCTCGAAGCAAAAGTGTCCTGAAGCAAAAGTGTCCCGAAGCAAAAGTGTCCCCAAGCAAAAGTGTCCCGAAGCAAAAGTGTCCCGAAGTTAATGTGTCCCGGAGCAAAATCGTCCCGAAGCAAAAGTGTCCCGAAGCAAAAGTGTCCCGAAGCAAAAGTGTCCCCAAGCAAAAGTGTCCCCAAGCAAAAGTGTCCCCAAGCAAAAGTGTCCCGAAGCAAAAGTGTCCCTTAGCAAAGTGTCTTTAACAAAAAGGTCCCGAAGCAAAAGTGTCCCGAAGTTAATGTGTCCCGAAGCAAAAGTGTCCCGATTTCCCGAAGCAAAATCGTCCCGAAGCAAAAGTGTTCCGAAGCAAAAGTGTCCCGAAGCAAAAGTGTCCCGAAGCAAAAGTGTCCCGAAGAAAAAGTGTCCCGAAGCAAAAGTGTCCCGAAGCAAAAGTGTCCCGAAGCAAAAAGTGTCCCGAAGCAAAAGTGTCCCGAAGCAAAAGTGTCCCGAAGCAAAAGTGTCCCTTAGCAATTGTTCCGAAGCAAAAGTGTCCCGAAGCAAAACTAAAAGTGTCCCGAAGCATGTGGCCCGAAACAAATGAAAAACTTAGAGCAAATAAGCAAACTAGCAAACAAACTAGCAGACAAACTAGCAGACAAACTAGCATACAAACTAGCATACAAACTAGCAGACAAACTAGCATACAAAAAAGCCAACTACAAAAGCAAACCCTGCTTAAACACGTTTGTATCCATAAAAACGCGATGCGAACGCGCGTTTGTATCGATACAAACGCGCGTTCGAACCGCGTTTGTATCGATACAAACGCAAACCGGGAGTGTACACATTGCGTTTTCTGCAGCGCGTTTTTGAGCTGCGCGTTCGCATCGCGTTCGCAACGCGTTTGTATCGATACAAACGCGCTACAAAAAACGCAATGTGTACAGTCCCTAATACAACAATCCGCCATGATAGCGAAAACGCTCGCCGCTGTCATGGTGTCGTCTGTCCAAGAAGATTCTAAACTACGTAACTGGAGTTCTAACTGACATTTAATGTACAAAGGATTTTGAACCTTATCACGACTACACAACGATCTATTATCATTTAATCTTGGTTATAAGGATTGTTGGTCTTGTTGGGAAGGCTTTCTTGGGTGCTTTGTCTCTTTCACACTCGTTGTAGGATTAGTAGTGTGCCCATGTCATTTAAATTTCAGGATATTTTTACCTTATCGCGCTCGACAAAATCAGCGCTTGAAAACGATCCATGGTTTCGATTCTTGAATTAGAGATCCTTGAATTAGATCCTTGATTTTGATCCTTGATTTTGATTTCGATCCTTGATTTCGATCCTTGGTTTCGATCTTGGATTTCGATCCTGGATTTCGATCCTTGATTCTTGAATTTTGAACCTTGAATCTGAAATCTTGAATCTTGAATCTTTGAAGTGACAGCTGTCAAACTTCAAATGACCATATCTCGAGAACTACTCGTCCTAGACTCCCCGTTCCCAGTTCAAATGAAAGCTATGACCAAGATCTTCATTTGAAGTGACAGCTGTCAAACTTCAAATGGCCATATCTCGGGAACTACTCGTCCTAGACTCCCCGTTCTCAGTTCAAATGAAAGCTATGACCAAGATCTTCATTTGAAGTGACAGCTGTCAAACTTCAAATGACCATATCTCGAGAACTACTCGTCCTAGACTCCCCGTTCCCAGTTCAAATGAAAGCTATGACCAAGATCTTCATTTGAAGTGACAGCTGTCAAACTTCAAATGGCCATATCTCGAGAACTACTCGTCCTAGACTCCCCGTTCTCAGTTCAAATGAAAGCTATGACCAAGATCTTCATTTGAAGTGACAGCTGTCAAACTTCAAATGGCCATATCTCGGGAACTACTTGTCCTAGACTCCCCGTTCTCAGTTCAAATGAAAGCTATGACCAAGACCTACATTTCAGATGACAGATGTCATTTTGACAGCTGTTATTGAAAATGTAGATCTTGGTCATAGCTTTCATTTGAGCTAAAAAGGAAGAGTCTAGGATGAGTAGATTTCAAGATATGGCTGATTGAAGTTTGACATCTGTCACTTTAAATGAAGATCTCTTCAATAGCTTTCATTTGAACTGAGAACGGGGAGTCTAGGATGAGTAGTTCCCGAGATATGGCCATTTAAAGTTTGACAGCTGTCACTTCAAATGAAGATCTTGGTCATAGCTTTCATTTGAACTGAGAACGGGGAGTCTAGGACGAGTAGTTCCCGAGATATGGCCATTTGAAGTTTGACAGCTGTCACTTCAAATGAAGATCTTGGTCATAGCTTTCATTTGAACTGAGAACGGGGAGTCTAGGACGAGTAGTTTCCAAGATATGGCCGTTTGAAGTTTGACAGCTGTCACTTCAAATGAAGATCTTGGTCATAGCTTTCATTTGAACTGAGAACGGGGAGTCTAGGACGAGTAGTTCCCGAGATATGGCCATTTGAAGTTTGACAGCTGTCACTTCAAATGAAGATCTTGGTCATAGCTTTCATTTGAACTGGGAACGGGGAGTCTAGGACGAGTAGTTTCCAAGATATGGCCGGTTGAAGTTTGACAGCTGTCACTTCAAAGATTCAAGATTCAAAATTTCAGTTTTCAGATTCAAGATTCAAGATTCAAGAATCAAAATGAAGGATCAAAATTGTATCAGTATTTTAATTCAAAAATCACGCCCTGAAACATCACGTAAATCAGAAAATGATGGAAAAGGCCCCTTAGGGACTAGGAATGCTTAGTTTATGGTCACCCTTTAGAAAGAGACACGCCGCCCAAGTTTTATCTCTCAAGCGGACCTTGTTTTCTGTCTCAGTCAGCATTCCAGGTACGTAGTATAGAAATTCCTTGCGTCTGTCATTGCGTTTCCGTTTCTTTATTTGAAATAAATTATTTACTTGACCCTGGCTGAATGCACAAGCCATGCGAAGCCAAATTAGAGAAAAGAAAAAAGACAGTCAGTGAGTGAGTGACCCTTTTATGACAGTGACAGAAGCACAGAGTAGTCCAGAAGGCAGTGTTGCCAATTTAGCGACTTTGTCGCTAGAAATAGCGGCTTTTGCTATGGTGTTAGCGACAAAATATATTTAGCGACTTCTCGACTTCAACCGGCATCGGCACACCAAAACAGTATTAGGGCAAGTAATGGAAAGGACAAAATGTCAACTTGAAAAAGTAATTACAGAATAATTTTCATATAGGTAAGTAGGGTATGGATGGACTGCCGGCCGTTGTAATTAAGAAAGTGGTAATTCTTACACAGGCGATGTATAACGTAGGTACAGTAGGTATCTACATAAGAATTTTTATATTTTTGTTACATTATTAGCAAATTAGGATTAAAACATCATTATTTTATTAAGCTTGTTAAATTCCGATTCCAATGATACCACAAACAGGTTTAGTCCAGGAATAAAATCACTGGCAAAAAAAGTTAAACCGCTGGCAACAGTTGTTGCGCGGGTGTTGGTTAGGCTAGGCAGGTTAGGTTGGGCAATCGGTCCGGGGGGCGGGTCACCTCAACGGATATGATACTTAATATAATAAAAAACCATTTTTACTATCAACAAATTATTGTTATTTTTGAAAACACCCCCCCCCCCCCCCCCCCCCCCCCCCCCCCCCGCTCATGGTTAGAATCCGTTTTTAGCGACTTTTCAAATTGAATCTAGCGACTTGGATTTATTGGAGTTGGCAACACTGACAGAAGGACAGGACAGCTGTTTTGAAAAACGTTGGAAAAACGTTTCGGTAAAAATTTAATTTCTCTGTAATTCAGTAATTGTAACAAACCAGAAATCAGTAATAAACACAGAATTTTTTATGGGTACGTAAATTTTATTTAGGCTGCGTTTCAACCAGAGATGTGCGATGGAAATGTGCCGTGCGAGGATGTATAGCGGAGCTGTGAAAATGCGCATTAATGTGTGGTGCGAGGATGCGTTGCGAAGCTGTGAAATGTGTCGTCGGGGGTGCGTTCCTCGTAATACATTCCTCGCAACACATCCCTCGCACACATCCCTCGTACACATTCCTCGCAACACATCCCTCGCTTGTTTTGTATGCGCAAAAATCTAGCTCCGCTGAGCCGTTTCCACCAGAGCTGTGCTGACCGAGGCGAGGTAAATGAAGCGATTCTATTGGTTCTTTACAAACACATTCCTCGTTACGCATCCACGCACATCTCTGGTGGAAACGCAGCCTTAGGATGGGTGGATGGATAGGATAATGTTTTGTGCACCAGCAGCACCTGACAAAAGCCAACCAACACCAAAAATACCATACCTACCACTTGCACTTGTTTTGTTAATGTTTCTTTGATTTAGTTAGCCTATGGTCCGCGGACCACTGGTGGTCCCTGGAACCACTTGAAGTGGTCCGCGAAGCTATCCAAAAAAATTAAACAAGCGACAAAGGATCAAAGTTGAAAGAGAAAACATACTGTTGGTGGTCCGCGGCAAGTCAGAAAGTTTATAAAATGGTCCCTCATCACTAAAAGGTTAAGAACCACTGGTCTAGTTAATCAAGAGTGCGCGAAATGCGCAAATCTGCCTGCTGATGCCGGCGGCCGGCGTTGGGTGGAAACCTTTGAACTTACACAATTTTCTACTGCGCAGCGAGTTCACACTGATTTTCACCTGTTTCTTGAAAATTCGCATATCTTGGTATAGATTAGGTACTTACTCAAAACTCAAATTTATTCAATAAGATACTTTGTGTACAACTTTGACTTTACTGAGTGTCTGAGACACATTTAAAATTTCTAGGCCCCATTCTTAGGTAGGTACTAGTTTTGAAGATTCCATGATGCCCCTTAGCTCAGCTGTCACTTCAGAGAGAATTCCTCTCATTAAGTGAGTGGACTTCTCTTATAAACTGCACTACCAGAAGACGTAAGAGATGAAGCTGAAGCTGGCAGCCAAATCTAGCAGCCAAACTGTGAACAAAAGTGGAATGACCCATGTGTAATAATTTTTAAAAATTACTATAAATCCGATATATTTGCGCATCTCCAGCCCCACGCATATCACCTGGGGCAAAATGGACCAGCCAAAAGTTAAAAAAAAAAAAAAGATTTTCGGAATTTTTTAAAGTTTTCGCGAGAGTACCTGAGCTATAATCCGTGCTCCCTCCTGGAACATGCTTCAATATCTTCTAGACATATACTAGAAGGTCTCCCATCGTTTATAGAATTTTTCATCGTTGCGTACCTTCAGGAAAATAGAAAATGTAGATTTTCGGATTTTTTTAAGTTTTCACGAGAGTACCTGAGTTATAGTCCGTGCTCCCTAATGAAACATGCTTCAATATCTTCTAGACATATACTAGAAGGTCTCCCATCGTTTATAGAATTTTTCATCATTGCGTACCATCAGGAAAATAGAAAATGTACAGATTTTCAGATTTTTTTAAAGTTTTCGCGAGAGTACCTGAGCTATAGTCCGTGCTCCCTCCTGGAACATGCTTCAATATCTTCTAGACATATACTAGAAGGTCTCCCATCGTTTATAGAATTTTTCATCGTTGCGTACCATCAGGAAAATAGAAAATGTACAGATTTTCGGATTTTTTTAAGTTTTCACGAAAAACCTGAGCTATAGTCCGTGCTCCCTCCTGGAACATGCTTCAATATCTTCTAGACATATACTAGAAGGTCTCCCATCGTTTATAGAATTTTTCATCGTTGCGTACCATCAGGAAAATAGAAAATGTACAGATTTTCGGATTTTTTTAAGTTTTCACGAGAGTACCTGAGCTATAGTCCGTGCTCCCTCCTGAAACATGCTTCAATATCTTCTAGACGTATACTAGAAGGTCTCCCATAGTTTATAGAATTTTTCATCGTTGCGTACCATCAGGAAAATAGAAAATGTACAGATTTTCAGATTTTTTTTAAGTTTTTGCGAGAGTACCTGAGCTATAGTCCGTGCTCCCTCCTGGAACATGCTTCAATATCTTCTAGACATATACTAGAAGATCTCCCATCGTTTATAGAATTTTTCATCGTTGCGTACCTTCAGGAAAATAGAAAATGTAGATTTTCGGATTTTTTTAAGTTTTCACGAGAGTACCTGAGTTATAGTCCGTGCTCCCTCCTGAAACATGCTTCAATATCTTCTAGACGTATACTAGAAGGTCTCCCATCGTTTATAGAATTTTTCATCGTTGCGTACCATCAGGAAAATAGAAAATGTACAGATTTTCAGATTTTTTTAAAGTTTTCGCGAGAGTACCTGAGCTATAGTCCGTGCTCCCTCCTGGAACATGCTTCAATATCTTCTAGACATATACTAGAAGGTCTCCCATCGTTTATAGAATTTTTCATCGTTGCGTACCTTCAGGAAAATAGAAAATGTAGATTTTCGGATTTTTTTAAGTTTTCACGAGAGTACCTGAGTTATAGTCCGTGCTCCCTCCTGAAACATGCTTCAATATCTTCTAGACATATACTAGAAGGTCTCCCATCGTTTATAAAATTTTTCATCGTTGCGTACCATCAGGAAAATAGAAAATGTACAGATTTTCGGATTTTTTTAAGTTTTCACGAAAAACCTGAGCTATAGTCCGTGCTCCCTCCTGAAACATGCTTCAATATCTTCTAGACATATACTAGAAGGTCTCCCATCGTTTATAGAATTTTTCATCGTTGCGTACCATCAGGAAAATAGAAAATGTAGATTTTCGGATTTTTTTAAGTTTTCACGAGAGTACCTGAGTTATAGTCCGTGCTCCCTCCTGAAACATGCTTCAATATCTTCTAGACATATACTAGAAGGTCTCCCATCGTTTATAGAATTTTTCATCGTTGCGTACCATCAGGAAAATAGAAAATGTACAGATTTTCAGATTTTTTTTAAGTTTTCGCGAGAGTACCTGAGCTATAGTCCGTGCTCCCTCCTGGAACATGCTTCAATATCTTCTAGACATATACTAGAAGGTCTCCCATCGTTTATAGAATTTTTCATCGTTGCGTACCTTCAGGAAAATAGAAAATGTAGATTTTCGGATTTTTTTAAGTTTTCACGAGAGTACCTGAGTTATAGTCCGTGCTCCCTCCTGAAACATGCTTCAATATCTTCTAGACATATACTAGAAGGTCTCCCATCGTTTATAAAATTTTTCATCGTTGCGTACCATCAGGAAAATAGAAAATGTACAGATTTTCGGATTTTTTTAAGTTTTCACGAAAAACCTGAGCTATAGTCCGTGCTCCCTCCTGAAACATGCTTCAATATCTTCTAGACATATACTAGAAGGTCTCCCATCGTTTATAGAATTTTTCATCGTTGCGTACCATCAGGAAAATAGAAAATGTAGATTTTCGGATTTTTTTAAGTTTTCACGAGAGTACCTGAGTTATAGTCCGTGCTCCCTCCTGAAACATGCTTCAATATCTTCTAGACATATACTAGAAGGTCTCCCATCGTTTATAGAATTTTTCATCGTTGCGTACCATCAGGAAAATAGAAAATGTACAGATTTTCAGATTTTTTTTAAGTTTTCGCGAGAGTACCTGAGCTATAGTCCGTGCTCCCTCCTGGAACATGCTTCAATATCTTCTAGACATATACTAGAAGGTCTCCCATCGTTTATAGAATTTTTCATCGTTGCGTACCTTCAGGAAAATAGAAAATGTAGATTTTCGGATTTTTTTAAGTTTTCACGAGAGTACCTGAGTTATAGTCCGTGCTCCCTCCTGAAACATGCTTCAATATCTTCTAGACGTATACTAGAAGGTCTCCCATCGTTTATAGAATTTTTCATCGTTGCGTACCATCAGGAAAATAGAAAATGTACAGATTTTCAGATTTTTTTTAAGTTTTCGCGAGAGTACCTGAGCTATAGTCCGTGCTCCCTCCTGGAACATGCTTCAATATCTTCTAGACATATACTAGAAGGTCTCCCATCGTTTATAGAATTTTTCATCGTTGCGTACCTTCAGGAAAATAGAAAATGTAGATTTTCGGATTTTTTTAAGTTTTCACGAGAGTACCTGAGTTATAGTCCGTGCTCCCTCCTGAAACATGCTTCAATATCTTCTAGACATATACTAGAAGGTCTCCCATCGTTTATAGAATTTTTCATCGTTGCGTACCATCAGGAAAATAGAAAATGTACAGATTTTCGGATTTTTTTAAGTTTTCACGAAAAACCTGAGCTATAGTCCGTGCTCCCTCCTGGAACATGCTTCAATATCTTCTAGACATATACTAGAAGGTCTCCCATCGTTTATAGAATTTTTCATCGTTGCGTACCATCAGGAAAATAGAAAATGTAGATTTTCGGATTTTTTTAAGTTTTCACGAGAGTACCTGAGCTATAGTCCGTGCTCCCTCCTGAAACATGCTTCAATATCTTCTAGACGTATACTAGAAGGTCTCCCATAGTTTATAGAATTTTTCATCGTTGCGTACCATCAGGAAAATAGAAAATGTACAGATTTTCAGATTTTTTTTAAGTTTTTGCGAGAGTACCTGAGCTATAGTCCGTGCTCCCTCCTGGAACATGCTTCAATATCTTCTAGACATATACTAGAAGATCTCCCATCGTTTATAGAATTTTTCATCGTTGCGTACCTTCAGGAAAATAGAAAATGTAGATTTTCGGATTTTTTTAAGTTTTCACGAGAGTACCTGAGTTATAGTCCGTGCTCCCTCCTGAAACATGCTTCAATATCTTCTAGACGTATACTAGAAGGTCTCCCATCGTTTATAGAATTTTTCATCGTTGCGTACCATCAGGAAAATAGAAAATGTACAGATTTTCAGATTTTTTTAAAGTTTTCGCGAGAGTACCTGAGCTATAGTCCGTGCTCCCTCCTGGAACATGCTTCAATATCTTCTAGACATATACTAGAAGGTCTCCCATCGTTTATAGAATTTTTCATCGTTGCGTACCATCAGGAAAATAGAAAATGTACAGATTTTCAGATTTTTTTTAAGTTTTCGCGAGAGTACCTGAGCTATAGTCGATCGATGGGAGACCTTCTAGTATATGTCTAGAAGATATTGAAGCATGTTTCAGGAGGGAGCACGGACTATAACTCAGGTACTCTCGTGAAAACTTAAAAAAATCCGAAAATCTACATTTTCTATTTTCCTGATGGTACGCAACGATGAAAAATTCTATAAACGATGGGAGACCTTCTAGTATATGTCTAGAAGATATTGAAGCATGTTCCAGGAGGGAGCACGGACTATAGCTCAGGTTTTTCGTGAAAACTTAAAAAAATCCGAAAATCTGTACATTTTCTATTTTCCTGATGGTACGCAACGATGAAAAATTTTATAAACGATGGGAGACCTTCTAGTATATGTCTAGAAGATATTGAAGCATGTTTCAGGAGGGAGCACGGACTATAACTCAGGTACTCTCGTGAAAACTTAAAAAAATCCGAAAATCTACATTTTCTATTTTCCTGATGGTACGCAACGATGAAAAATTCTATAAACGATGGGAGACCTTCTAGTATATGTCTAGAAGATATTGAAGCATGTTTCAGGAGGGAGCACGGACTATAACTCAGGTACTCTCGCAAAAACTTAAAAAAAATCTGAAAATCTGTACATTTTCTATTTTCCTGATGGTACGCAACGATGAAAAATTCTATAAACGATGGGAGACCTTCTAGTATATGTCTAGAAGATATTGAAGCATGTTTCAGGAGGGAGCACGGACTATAGCTCAGGTTTTTCGTGAAAACTTAAAAAAATCCGAAAATCTGTACATTTTCTATTTTCCTGATGGTACGCAACGATGAAAAATTCTATAAACGATGGGAGACCTTCTAGTATATGTCTAGAAGATATTGAAGCATGTTTCAGGAGGGAGCACGGACTATAGCTCAGGTTTTTCGTGAAAACTTAAAAAAATCCGAAAATCTGTACATTTTCTATTTTCCTGATGGTACGCAACGATGAAAAATTTTATAAACGATGGGAGACCTTCTAGTATATGTCTAGAAGATATTGAAGCATGTTCCAGGAGGGAGCACGGACTATAGCTCAGGTACTCTCGCGAAAACTGAAAAAAAATCTGAAAATCTGTACATTTTCTATTTTCCTGATGGTACGCAACGATGAAAAATTCTATAAACGATGGGAGACCTTCTAGTATATGTCTAGAAGATATTGAAGCATGTTCCAGGAGGGAGCACGGACTATAGCTCAGGTACTCTCGCGAAAACTTTAAAAAAATCTGAAAATCTGTACATTTTCTATTTTCCTGATGGTACGCAACGATGAAAAATTCTATAAACGATGGGAGACCTTCTAGTATACGTCTAGAAGATATTGAAGCATGTTTCAGGAGGGAGCACGGACTATAACTCAGGTACTCTCGTGAAAACTTAAAAAAATCCGAAAATCTACATTTTCTATTTTCCTGAAGGTACGCAACGATGAAAAATTCTATAAACGATGGGAGATCTTCTAGTATATGTCTAGAAGATATTGAAGCATGTTCCAGGAGGGAGCACGGACTATAGCTCAGGTACTCTCGCAAAAACTTAAAAAAAATCTAAAAATCTGTACATTTTCTATTTTCCTGATGGTACGCAACGATGAAAAATTCTATAAACTATGGGAGACCTTCTAGTATACGTCTAGAAGATATTGAAGCATGTTTCAGGAGGGAGCACGGACTATAGCTCAGGTACTCTCGTGAAAACTTAAAAAAATCCGAAAATCTACATTTTCTATTTTCCTGATGGTACGCAACGATGAAAAATTCTATAAACGATGGGAGACCTTCTAGTATATGTCTAGAAGATATTGAAGCATGTTCCAGGAGGGAGCACGGACTATAGCTCAGGTTTTTCGTGAAAACTTAAAAAAATCCGAAAATCTGTACATTTTCTATTTTCCTGATGGTACGCAACGATGAAAAATTCTATAAACGATGGGAGACCTTCTAGTATATGTCTAGAAGATATTGAAGCATGTTTCAGGAGGGAGCACGGACTATAACTCAGGTACTCTCGTGAAAACTTAAAAAAATCTGAAAATCTACATTTTCTATTTTCCTGAAGGTACGCAACGATGAAAAATTCTATAAACGATGGGAGACCTTCTAGTATATGTCTAGAAGATATTGAAGCATGTTCCAGGAGGGAGCACGGACTATAGCTCAGGTACTCTCGCGAAAACTTAAAAAAAATCTGAAAATCTGTACATTTTCTATTTTCCTGATGGTACGCAACGATGAAAAATTCTATAAACGATGGGAGACCTTCTAGTATATGTCTAGAAGATATTGAAGCATGTTTCAGGAGGGAGCACGGACTATAGCTCAGGTTTTTCGTGAAAACTTAAAAAAATCCGAAAATCTGTACATTTTCTATTTTCCTGATGGTACGCAACGATGAAAAATTCTATAAACGATGGGAGACCTTCTAGTATATGTCTAGAAGATATTGAAGCATGTTTCAGGAGGGAGCACGGACTATAACTCAGGTACTCTCGTGAAAACTTAAAAAAAATCCGAAAATCTACATTTTCTATTTTCCTGAAGGTACGCAACGATGAAAAATTCTATAAACGATGGGAGACCTTCTAGTATATGTCTAGAAGATATTGAAGCATGTTCCAGGAGGGAGCACGGACTATAGCTAAGGTACTCTCGTGAAAACTTAAAAAAATCCGAAAATCTACATTTTCTATTTTCCTGATGGTACGCAACGATGAAAAATTCTATAAACGATGGGAGACCTTCTAGTATATGTCTAGAGGATATTGAAGCATGTTCCAGGAGGGAGCACGGACTATAGCTCAGGTACTCTCGCGAAAACTTTAAAAAAATCTGAAAATCTGTACATTTTCTATTTTCCTGATGGTACGCAACGATGAAAAATTCTATAAACGATGGGAGACCTTCTAGTATATGTCTAGAAGATATTGAAGCATGTTTCAGGAGGGAGCACGGACTATAACTCAGGTACTCTCGTGAAAACATAAAAAAATCCGAAAATCTACATTTCCTATTTTCCTGAAGGTACGCAACGATGAAAAATTTTATAAACGATGGGAGACCTTCTAGTATATGTCTAGAAGATATTGAAGCATGTTTCAGGAGGGAGCACGGACTATAGCTCAGGTACTCTCGTGAAAACTTAAAAAAATCCGAAAATCTACATTTTCTATTTTCCTGATGGTACGCAACGATGAAAAATTCTATAAACGATGGGAGACCTTCTAGTATATGTCTAGAAGATATTGAAGCATGTTCCAGGAGGGAGCACGGACTATAGCTCAGGTTTTTCGTGAAAACTTAAAAAAATCCGAAAATCTGTACATTTTCTATTTTCCTGATGGTACGCAACGATGAAAAATTCTATAAACGATGGGAGACCTTCTAGTATATGTCTAGAAGATATTGAAGCATGTTTCAGGAGGGAGCACGGACTATAACTCAGGTACTCTCGTGAAAACTTAAAAAAATCCGAAAATCTACATTTTCTATTTTCCTGAAGGTACGCAACGATGAAAAATTCTATAAACGATGGGAGACCTTCTAGTATATGTCTAGAAGATATTGAAGCATGTTCCAGGAGGGAGCACGGACTATAGCTCAGGTACTCTCGCGAAAACTTTAAAAAATTCCGAAAATCTGTACATTTTCTATTTTCCTGATGGTACGCAACGATGAAAAATTCTATAAACGATGGGAGACCTTCTAGTATATGTCTAGAAGATATTGAAGCATGGTTCAGGAGGGAGCACGGACTATAGCTCAGGTTTTTCGTGAAAACTTAAAAAAATCCGAAAATCTGTACATTTTCTATTTTCCTGATGGTACGCAACGATGAAAAATTCTATAAACGATGGGAGACCTTCTAGTATATGTCTAGAAGATATTGAAGCATGTTCCAGGAGGGAGCACGGACTATAGCTCAGGTTTTTCGTGAAAACTTAAAAAAATCCGAAAATCTGTACATTTTCTATTTTCCTGATGGTACGCAACGATGAAAAATTCTATAAACGATGGGAGACCTTCTAGTATATGTCTAGAAGATATTGAAGCATGTTTCAGGAGGGAGCACGGACTATAACTCAGGTACTCTCGTGAAAACTTAAAAAAATCCGAAAATCTACATTTTCTATTTTCCTGAAGGTACGCAACGATGAAAAATTCTATAAACGATGGGAGACCTTCTAGTATATGTCTAGAAGATATTGAAGCATGTTCCAGGAGGGAGCACGGACTATAGCTCAGGTACTCTCGCGAAAACTTTAAAAAATTCCGAAAATCTGTACATTTTCTATTTTCCTGATGGTACGCAATGATGAAAAATTCTATAAACGATGGGAGACCTTCTAGTATATGTCTAGAAGATATTGAAGCATGTTTCATTAGGGAGCACGGACTATAACTCAGGTACTCTCGTGAAAACTTAAAAAAATCCGAAAATCTACATTTTCTATTTTCCTGAAGGTACGCAACGATGAAAAATTCTATAAACGATGGGAGACCTTCTAGTATATGTCTAGAAGATATTGAAGCATGTTCCAGGAGGGAGCACGGATTATAGCTCAGGTACTCTCGCAAAAACTTTAAAAAATTCCGAAAATCTTTTTTTTTTTTTTAATTTTTGGCTGGTCCATTTTGCCCCAGGTGATATGCGTGGGGCTGGAGATGCGCAAATATATCGGATTTATAGTAATTTTTAAAAATTATTACACATGGGTCATTCCACTTTTGTTCACAGTTTGGCTGCTAGATTTGGCTGCCAGCTTCAGCTTCATCGTAAGAGCTAGGTACTTATATCAATGCATTTAAAAACAAGCTCGACAACTGGCTACGAACTAACAAATCAGTGCTCAAAAAGACGAATCTTAAACAAACAAGACTATAAATAAACAAAGATTATTTTCAATAAAGACTATTTCAACACTGTGTGATATAGATAGACGTACCAGCTAAAAGCTGCTCGTCTATCATCGATAAATACCTAAATTAAAAAAAAAAATTTTTTAGTAGCTAAAATTTATCGAGTTTATCCAAGCCTATTTCCCTTTTCTACATTTCACTTAAAGGTCCAGATAAAGCAAGTCCCCGCATCCGTCAGGCACTGCGGCTATCAGACACTGTGGCTATCAGACACTGCAAGTCAATCATGCTGATGTTTATTTTCAGGCATCACATGAGAATGTTCCCGTGTTGAGCCCCACAATAGTGCAACCTGTCCACATCCTTTATGGAGACCATGGCTCTTAATGATGTAGATAATAACACCGATATTCATGTCAAAGAAGAATTCGACACCAGTGAGGAAGAATTTGTTATTACTAAGAATGAATGTGTTAAAAGTGAAGAAGAAGCTGATACACAATATGAGGAAGAATATGTTAACATAAAAGAAGAGTTTGTTAAGGAGGAGCCAGTAGTTACAGCAGTAGACTCCGCATTCAACCGACACACGGAGTACAACTGCTCTGCGACGGAGTCCCCGTTGACCGAGAGCACAGAAACAACAAACTGCGAAGACAATAGGGAAAACAGCAATAAAGAATTAACTGAGGAAAAAAAACTGTCAGCCCATATTAAAACGCATAATCGATCCACTTTTAGGTGTGATTTGTGTAATAAAAATTTCACAACTAAATATAATTTAAAAATTCACATAAGTAAAGGACACAAATCGTATATCTGTGATCTATGTAACAAGAAATTCTCTTGTATCGCTCATTTCACCGCGCACATGAGAACTCACACTGGAGAAAAGCCATTTGCCTGTTATTTGTGTAATACAAAGTTTTCTCATAAATGTAATTTGACTAACCACATGAAAACTCATACAAAAGAAAAGCCAGCGCAGCCAGCATATGGCTGCGATGTATGTGAAAAGAGATGCTCTCAAAAGTCGCATTTAATTGCGCACATGAGAACTCACACTGGAGAAAAGCCATTTGCCTGTTATATATGTTATAAGAAGTTTCATCGAAAATATAGTTTTACTGAACACATGAGAACTCACACTGGAGAAAAGCCATTTACCTGCGATGTATGTGAAAAGAGATTCTCTAACAAGTCTACTTTAATTTCGCACATGAGAGCTCACACTGGAGAAAAGCCATTTGCCTGTAATGTGTGTGATAAGAGATTCTCTAACAAGTCTACTTTAATTGTTCACATGAGAACTCACACTGGAGAAAAGCGATTTGCCTGTAATGTGTGTGATAAGAAGTTTTCTCGAAATTATATTTTGACTGAACACATGAGAACTCACACTGGAGAAAATCTATTTGTCTGTAATGTGTGTGATAAGAAGTTTTCTAATAAATTTAATTCGACTGAACACATGAGAACTCATACAAGAGAAAAGCCATTTGCCTGCAATGTATGTGAAAAGAGATTCTCTAACAAGTCTGCTTTAATTCCGCACATGAGAACTCACACTGGAGAAAAGCCATTTGCCTGTAATGTGTGTGATAAGAAATTCTCTAAAAAGTTTTCATTAATTCCGCACATGAGAACTCACTCTATAGAAAAGTCATTTGCCTGTAATGTGTGTGATAAGAAGTTCTCATCGAACTCTAGTTTGACCAAACACAAAAAGACTCACACAAAAGAAAAGCACTATCCCAAGAAATGTGTTTTGACAAAACATACGAAAACTCATCACCCTGTAGATTTTCAATCTTCGGTAGTACAAGCACACGCAACTTCAGGGACTGTAAGTCATTAAAATAAATAGAATTACGAGCAGCGCCCTCGCGGCGTTGCTCCCGTAGTGATGGTTAGACTAGGTACTTTTCTTCATCATCATCATCATCCCTATTCAGGGCCATATGGAGGGGAAGTATCTTAAATAATGTAGATAGAACATTTTATTGAAAAGGAAGTACCTAGATTAAAAGACTTTATTTTGATTGTAAAACCAATTTAAACTGATTTTGAATAATCTCCTGTCTGAACCGGAAATAGGTTTTGTACTTATACTCGGTCCTGGCTGAGTGAAGCTGTATACTGCTCTCACAAATATTGTTTGGTATACTCCTAAGAGTTTATATTTTAATGTTTGGTTGATGGCCGCGCGAAACAAAAAAGGCATACTTTCCGGCATAGGCTTTTAGCAGCATTAAGTAGCCTATAACCTTCCTCAAGAGTTTAGCTATCAAAATGCAGAAATAATTTTCCAAATCCGACTAGTAGTTCCTGAGATTAGCGCGACCAAACAAATAATCTCATCCGCTTTATTTAATTAGTATAGGTAAGTCTAGTATAGTCTAGTATAGGTAGTCTTACGATATCTATATATCGTCGGGTTGGACGATATTTTGGTAGGAGAAGTACTTTCTCCAACAGGGGGCAAAAAGGGGGCTACTGGATATCTCCGCCTATAACCTGACATCCGATTTCGATGGTTCTTTTTTAACTGACGTTAAAAAAGGGGGTTAAACTGGTCTTCTGCGTCTTCTGTGGCGATGAGCAGATTAGGTCCTCAAAATGAAGTAAATTGCTCACTTTTACATTTCTACTAGTGGAATCGACTCTTTAACTACTAGTAGGGATTGATGGAGCACCTGGGACCACATTATCATCACAAAACTAGAGAATTGTAAACATTAATTCTGTTTTAAGCTATGCAAAGACAGACTCGCGAGGTCTGCAGCCTTCAGAGTCAATAGTGTAGGTAGGTATAGGTACCTAGTTCAGATACAACCCTCTTGCTACTATAAATGATAATGTTAATTTTCAGGCACCACATGAGAATGTTCCCGTGCGGAGCCCCACAACAAAGTGCAACCTGTCCGCATCCTGTATGGAGGCCACGGCTGTTAATGATAGCGAACGTAGCGCCGATGACCATGTCAAAGATGAATTTGTTACTAGCGAAGAAGAACTTGTTACTAGTAAGAAGGAACTGGTTACAAGTGAGGAAGAATATGTTATTATAAAAGAAGAATTTGTTGAGGAGCCAGTAGTTACAACAGTAAACTCCGCATTCGACCGACACACGGAGTACAACTGCTCTGCGACGGAGTCCCCGTTGACCGAGAGCACAGAAACAACAAACTGCGAAGACAATAGGGCGAACAGCAATAATCACATTAAAGAAAAGCTATTTATCGATAGCGACATATATAATAAGAAATTATGTTCTAAAGGTCCTTTGGCAGATGTGTCCACAACTCACACTAGAGAAAGGCCATTTAGCTGTGATGTATGTGAACAGAGATTCTCTTATAAGTGCGCCTTAGTTCCGCACATGAGAATACACACTGGAGAGAGGCCATACATCTGTAGCGTGTGCAAAATAAAATACTCTCATAAGTCAACTTTAGTTGCGCACATGAGAACTCACACGGGACAAAAGCCATTTGCCTGTTTTAAGTGTGATAAGAAATTTTCTCAAAAATCTTATTTGTCTATACACATGAGAACTCACACTGGAGTAAAGCCATTCGTCTGTGATGTGTGTGATAAGAAGTTTCGTCAGAAAAATGTTTTAAATGTGCACATGAGAATTCACACTGGAGAAAAGGATTACGCCTGCGATAGATGCGAGTGGAAGTTCTCATCGAACTCTAGTTTGAACAAACACAAAAAGACTCACACAAGAGTAAGGACTTTCCGGAAGAAATGTGTTTTGACAAAACATAAAAATCATCAGCCTGTAGATTTTCAATTTTCGGTATTACAATCACACGCAACTTCAGGAACTGTAAGTCAGTAATTTATAGTCAGTTCAGATACATTCTCACCTTTACGCAAAAATTAGATTTCATATTTCGCACACCCAGATCAACACTGCACTAAGTCAAAAAGTCTCAAAAACTAAGTCCTCTCAGAATCGACGAAAAACTCCTTTTGTATCAAAGTTAATGCACGGTCTTTAATAATTCATGTAGTTTATTGTGTGTTACATGTGAAAAATAGTAGTACACGCGGGCGAAGCCGCGGGCGTCACCTAGTCACCTAGTCACCTAGTCACCTAGTCACCTAGTCACCTAGTATTATAAATGCGAAAGTTTGGATGTTTGGATGTATGTTTGTTCCTCTATAACTCGACAACCACTGAACCAATTTGGCTGAAATTTGAAACATAGATAGATAATGACCGGGAATAGGACATAGGTTACTTTTTATCCCGAAAAAATTGCACGGTTCCCGTAGGATAAACAAAATAGTAGTCCGTGCGGGCGAAGCCGCAGGCGTCAGCTAGTCACACTAATATTATAAATGCTCAACTCAACTCAACACTCAACAAAGAAACAACGAATATTTATTAGCCAAAAGAAATGCGTTAGAGCAATTTCTATACTTCACAGAACTGACAGCTGTAGGCCCTGCTTCATTGAACTGAGAATTCTAACTTTACCCTGTCTTTACATTTATGAGATGGCAAATTTTGTGCAAAATAATACTCTTTGTTAAACGCAGAAGTACAGTACGGCCAACGGATCAGTGCAACTTTTTCATACAAAATTTTCTACTGCGCAGCGAAAAGCCTGACTTCACGAACGCCTAGATCCGTCGGCCCTACTGTAACAGGCACACGAATCAAATTGGTTTTCCTCGTAATAAAACTGCTTTGATCAACAAAAGTATGATGTGTATGGCTCCACATATTTATAATCACTTGCCAGAAGCTATACTGCTTGCTCCAAGCATTAATGTTTTCAAAACCAAGTTAATTGTATTTATTTGTATTTATTTATTGTATTTATTTATTTAAAACACACGAGTTGGGCTTACAGATTAGACCAAAGCGCCCAAAACGTCTATGCTAGACTAACTAGTAAAGTAAGTAAGTAGCTAGTTAAACTAGCTACTCATCGAAAAAGCTTATTACAGCGTGAATGAATATTTAATGGACAAAAATTTCGACTAAACTATAGGTGTAGATGACCAATTAATTCGTATTTTATTAATTTAATTTTTTATTTTGACGTAGAAATTAAACGCTTATCAAATTAATGTACTACTTAGTGTAATTTATGTAATACTAGCTGACGCCCGCGGCTTCGCCCGCGTGGACTACTATTTTGTTTATCCCACGGGAACCGTGCAATTTTTCGGGATCAAAAGTAGCCTATGTCCTATTCCCGGTCATTATCTAATTATGTTTTAAATTTCAGCCAAATCGGTTCAGTGGTTGTCGAGTTATAGAGGAACAAACATACATCCAAACATCCATCCAAACATCCATCCATCCAAACATCCAAACTTTCGCATTTATAATATTAGTGTGATGTGATGTGATAGTGTGATAGTGTGATAGTGTGATTAGTGTGATAGTGTGATTTATTTAATGTAAAGACTATTGCATGCGCAAAGCGCTGATTATGGCCACGCGCCGATACTGTAACACTAACACCTGCTACTAACCCATAATACCCAATAAAATCATTTATTTATTTATTTAATTGATCACTTACGTAGAGTACACCAGCACAATTTAAAATGGTTATATGATTTGATTAGTGTATTTTTCACTATCTCAATACGATCTGTTTTTGAAAAATCTTTAAAACGGTAAACCTCTTTTTTGACAAATGTTATCCAAAATTCCCTTATGGCAATGCGTCCAGCAATTATAGCAAGTCATGAATGATTGATAATGTTAATTTTCAGGCACCACATGAGAATGTTCCCGTGCGGAGCCCCACAACAAAGTGCAACCTGTCCGCATCCTGTATGGAGGCCACGGCTGTTAATGATAGCGAACGTAGCGCCGATGACCATGTCAAAGATGAATTTGTTACTAGCGAGGAAGAACTTGTTACTAGTAAGGAGGAACTGGCTACAAGTGAGGAAGAATATGTTATTATAAAAGAAGAATTTGTTAAGGAGGAGCCAGTAGTTACAGCAGTAGACTCCGCATTCGACCGACACACGGAGTACAACTGCTCTGCGACGGAGTCCCCGTTGACCGAGAGCACAGAAACAACAAACTGCGAAGACAATAGGTCGAACGACAATAGTTTAGCCTCACATACATTAATTCGTGGCAAACATTTTGACTGCAACCAATTTGGTAAAGTATTTACTAAGAAAAACAAACTATCAGCCCATATTAAAACGCAGAATCGATTCACTCTGTGTATCTGTGATGTATGCGGCAAAAAAATTTCTTATAAGTCTCAGCTCACCGTGCACATGAGAACTCATACTGGAGAAAAGCCATTTGCCTGTAATGTGTGTGATAAGAAGTATTGTCGGAAAGATAATTTGACTGAACACATGAGAACTCACACTGGCGAAAAGCCATATGCATGTAATGTGTGTAATAAGAAGTTTTCTCAAAAAAGTAATTTCACTGAACACATGACAACTCACACTGGAAAAAAGCCATTTGCCTGCGATGTATGTGAAAAGAGATTCTTTAAAAAGTATTATTTAATTGCGCACATGAGAACTCACACTGGAGAAAAGCCATTTGCCTGTAATGTGTGTGATAAGAAGTTTCCTCGAAAAAATAAATTGACTGAACACATGAAAACTCACACTGGAGAAAAGCCATTTGCCTGCGATGTATGTGAAAAGAGATTCTCTCAAAAGTCTTATTTAATCGCGCACATGAGAACTCACACTGGAGAAAAGCCATTTGCCTGTATTATGTGTGATAAGAAGTTTCCTCGAAAATATATTTTGACTGAACACATGAGAACTCACACTGGAGAAAAGCCATTTGCCTGTAATGTGTGTGATAAGAAGTTTTCTAATAAATGTAATTTGACTTATCACATGACAACTCATACAAGAGGAAAGCGATATGCCTGCGATGTATGTAAAAAGAGATTCTCTCAAAAGTCTTCTTTAATCGCGCACATGAGAACTCACACTGTAGAAAAGCCATTTGCCTGTATTATGTGTGATAAGAAGTTTCCTCGAAAATATAGTTTGAATGAACACATGAGAACTCACACTAGAGAAAAGTCATTTGCCTGCGATGTATGTGAAAAGAGATTCTCTAACAAGTCTACTTTAATTCTACGTCACATGAAAACTCACACTGGAGAAAAGCCATTTGCCTGTAATGTGTGTGATAAGAAGTTCAGAATTAGCTCTAGTTTGTCCAAACACAAAAAGACTCACACAAAAGAAAAGCATTTCCCCAAGAAATGTGTTTTGACAAAACATACGAAAACTCATCAGCCTGTAGATTTTGAATCTTCGGTATTACAAGCACTCGCAACTTCAGGAACTGTAAGTCACTTTTCAGATACATCCTCGCCTTTACACAGCATGTTGTTCACCGCCAGAATTAGATGACATTTTTGTACCTGCCTGATGGACAAAGCAATTTTGAAACTGTTATGAGTAAAGCGGGATTATTTCGCCGAGCGAGACATAATTGATAGAGCGAGCGAAGAACGAGTGGCAACTTGGGCGATTTTGCTTTGTATGGGTATATCAACAAAGTTCGTATTTTTGTATGTTTCACTGTTCTCGTATAACTATCGAACCGTCCCAAGGGGGTGAAGAAATAAAAGTTTTACAAATGTTATTGAGTGCCAGTTAAAAAGTAGCCTATGTCCTATTCCCGGTTAAAATCTATCTATATATTAAATTTCTGCCAAATTGGTTCAGTGGTTGTCGAGTTATAAAGGAACAAACATACCTACATCCCAGCTAGTCTAAGCTTCTGTTCACAAAACTTGTACCCTTAAGTTTTGGTATATTTTAACTCGTGATTTTAGTGACGAAAACCGACAAAAATTCATAAATTGTGTCAGTAATTTGGATCTATAGAACAATTAGGTAATTATCCTAATTGTTCTATAGATCCAAATTACGGACACAATTTATGAATTTTTGTCGGTTCCCGATTTAGCATTTAAGTTTTTCCATTACTCATTTGTATTATTCTATGATTCATGTTTTCCAAAATTAAAATTAAAAATTCCAACTCAGACAGTGCATAAATGGATTTCTAAAGGAATCAAATTATAATAGCAAGAAAAAACGTGATTTGCTATAGAAATACAGACTATGTCATAAAAATTCTACTAAACAAACCCTCATTGAATGTACTAAAAGATGCAACAAAATCATAAAGCTAACTCAGAAATCACAGAATGAACATTATATTAATAGAACAGCTAATAAATCGAAAGCAACATGGAATATAATTAATAGGCATATACAGTCAAACCTGGATAAGCGAAAGTTCAAGGGCGCACAATCTCTTTCTCGCTTATAGAGGTTTCTCACTAACCCGAGTTTCTCGCTAATGCAGGTACATGTGTAGCGTTTCTCTCTTATAGAGGTACGCAGCAATAACAAGTCACAGCAAGTACCTACAAGTGTAGTAAATATGTTTATATATACAATATATTTTTAATAGTGTGTATATGTTTAGATTTTGACATATAAGCCATTAGATGGTGGTAGGTTAATTAAAGTGGTCTGGTAAATTAAACCCCCTCTGAATTTCATTTCGCAATTTTCCGGATTCAAACGCATTCACTATTTTATGTTTATCACTTAATGACAGTACTTTAATTTTCCGTTTTGACATGACGCAGAACAAAACTTTCCTTCGCAATTGATTAACTAAAAACTGAGTAAGTCCGACAAACAGGACGGTACACAGGCACACGTGTCTATTCGAAAAGAATGCGTTAAAATAACAACGTTATTTAGTTCCACGAAATGGAATAGGTACAATATTGACGAGAAAACAATACAAAAACAGTGGTAGGAAGTTCCACGAAAGTAAAGAATGAGTCATAAAATGGCAGATGTTAAATTTGTAATTTTTTTGTCATTTGTTGTGTACAATAATATAGATAAATAAAGCTCGACTGTCACTTATAGAGGTAGAGATAAGTAGCAGTCTCACTTACGGAGGTCCATGAGGGAAAAACGACTCTCTCCTAAAGAGGTTTCTGTTTCTCGCTAATAGAGGTTTTGGGAGCTTAAAATGACGGGTCCTGGCTATTACTCTCACTAATAGAGTTTTCTCACTTATCCAGTTCTCCCTTACCCAGGTTTGACTGTAGTGATAACCTACCCTGACAAAATATAGAAAAAATAAATACAAATAAGAATGACTATATAACTGATCCAACTGACATGGCAAATACATCAATTATTTTATTGACATTGTGATAAACAACTATACCCCTGACACAAAAACTTTCAAATTCCATTTTTTTTACTCTTACGTACGGTACCACATAACATCTATACATATAATAAGAATGAAGTGTAAGCTCAAACTTATAAGTATTCAATTAAGTGAAGTCAGTTTTTGATCCATATAAGCTTCTCACGTCCAAAAATGTCATAAGCGCGTTCTACGATGACCTTGAACGCAAACACTTCATAGTAACTGTTGGTAATCTGTGACTTTGAAATTTTCGTTTCTGTGTGTTTGAGCACTAAGATCTCTGAAACTACTGAACTGATTTGGATGCAGTTTTCATTGTTGTATTACGGTAAGCCGGGATTAAAAGATAGGGGTTGTTTTATCAAAATCCGTTCACAAATAAAAAAGATATGTACATTTAAAGAATTCAATCTAAATTTCTAAACACTTGCTTTTCTAAAGAAAAGATTACGATAAAATTTGGCATGGATATAGATTACATCCCAGGAAAGGACGTAGGCTACTTTTTTTCAAATGTTATCATGGTTGAGATAAAAAAATAAGGGTTGCAAGTTTGTATGGGGAACAAAATGTTAGGTGACTCCGCCTCTTTTTGCACTCATGAAAATTATTACACATTTTTTTATTACGAATGATTACCGATTTCAAAATTAATGATAATGATGTAATGTAAACCTATTCTAATAAACGAGCAATATTTGTCTTTTATTTATGTGGGAAAATCCGTTTTCTTTTGCAATGTGGTTCGTAATTGAACCACTAGAGCCATCTAGTGGCAAGAGGCAACCAACGAACGCCAGTTCGTTGGTTGCCTCTTAGCTTAGGCCAAGATGTTTAAAAAATAGATAAAATTGTCAGTCATGTCACACTAGATGGCGTTCGTTTAACGATTATTTTTTCTCTATTTTTACACGAGCAGAGCTCGGTCGCCCAATATTTAGGTATTGAAATAGACCAACGTTTAGAACAGACAGAGCCATCTGTGTGTCAACTGTGACAACAAAGTTTAGGAAAAAGCGCACGGCATCGAACCCTAGATACCTACCTACCTATAATAAAATATTAAAATATTACCTATAATAAAATTGTAATTTAATTTTGTGATTGAGATAATGCTGTTTCCAACTTTTCAGTTCAGCCGGGTTTTTTAATTTTTGAATGAATTGCTTGTTCATTTCTTTAATTTTTTTTTCTGCGATTAGATAGCAGCGCCGCCGTTTCTATCGGACTTCAGTGGTGGCGCGTACTCTACAACCAATTATTTGTAACTAAATATTGAATGGTACCTGTACCATTCAATACATCCAAAATTCATTATGTAGGTAGGTATTTTTAATCTTTTATCTTACAACGACACAAATAATTGGTTGTAGAGTACGCGCCACCACTGAAGTCCGATAGAAGCGGCGGCGCTGCTATCTAATCGCAGAAAAAAAAATTAAAGAAATGAACAAGCAATTCATTCAAAAATTAAAAAACCCGGCTGAACTGAAAAGTTGGAAACAGCATTATCTCAATCACAAAATTAAATTACAATTTTATTAGTAGGTAGGTAGGTATCTAGGGTTCGATGCCGTGCGCTTTTTCCTAAACTTTGTTGTCACAGTTGACACAAAGATGGCTCTGTCTGTTCTAAACGTTGCGTGTGACTGAAATAGAAAGTTTTAGTAATATGCGTTTTGTTTAGCAATAACATTAGGGGCGAAAAATAGATTTTCAAAAATTTTGGAAGTCGATTTAGTTTTTGAAGATGTCATGTTAGATTTTTCAAAAAATTATATTTGATATCAATCCACTAACCTCTTGATTTTGACATGGATTTTGATATGATGGCATGATTTTTATTTTCTAAATTCACACATTGTTGCATTTTCTGGGCGCACTATTTGATTTATCGAAATAAAAAGTATCCTAGAGCACAATCGACATAGAGACGATTCTAACGATACCTCATTCATCAAAATCCATTGAGCCGTTTAGGAGAAACGTGGTAATAAAGAATATTACTTACATACCCACCCACCCACATACATAGAAACGCGCGATCTACATAACCCTGTGACTTGACAGTCAGCCGGGTAATTAGGCACGTAAATTACGTGATACCGGGTACTGTGTGAAGTGTTCACTTCACACAGAAATAATCTTTAGGTAGAGTGCGCAGCAAACTTAATGGCGGCTGAAGTGCGCAGCAAATTCGACTTTGCGCAGGTACAGTCAACGCAATTGCGGGGAAGTGAAGGTGGTGAGGGGCGGGGCTAGGCGGGCTATGTAGATAAAGATTACTGTATTCTATTGCGTTGACTGTACCTGCGCAAAGTCGAATTTGCTGCGCACTTCAGCCGCCATTAAGTTTGCGGCGCACTCTACGTGACGCAAAGTAAAAAAGTGATCTAGGTTTTAGAGATCTTTTGGACCAAATACCTAGGTAGGTACCTACCATCGCGGGCGTTTTCAGAAGATCAGCACCACAGTTTCATCACAATCTGGTCAATGGTTTAGGAACGCATAGCGGACAAACATACTTAGGTAGGTACATTTTTATTTAGATATGTACCTACCTACCTACATAAGCATTGTCCCATTAATTTCTTCACCTGAAACGTCATGCATGACCATCCAATTCAAAAACGTAATACTTACTTAGTACCTATTAGGTAGGTACGTTAATAAGGAATACCTTCCTACAACCAATTTGTGTCATTGCAAGTAAAAAGATCAAAATACCTAAGTAGGTAAGTACTTATATGAATTTCGGATGTATTGAAAAGTAGGTAGGTAGGTACTTACCTATTTCAAAAAAGTGATAAGAGTATTATGAGTAAGTAGGTACCTATGTAGATATGTATTTACAAAAAATATAGGTACCTACCTATGTAGACACCTAAAAGTATTCTATCAGTTAGGTAGCTGGTTCCATTGTACAAGCTTTGCTTAGTTTGGATCTATTCTATTCTATGGTTTGGGGCTAGACGGAGCTGTGTGAAAAATGTCCACCAATATTTATTTGTTTATTTATCCTATTCTAATAAACGAGCAATAATTGTTTGATGTTTTAAGTTTGAAGTTTGTTTGTATGTAGGTACCTACTGAGGTTCTCGAAAACGGCTCTAACAATTTCGATCACCACCAATTACATTATAAGAACGCATAGCGGCCAAACATACCTACCTACATACATTTTTATACCTATATAATAGACAACCAATTTGTGTCGTTGGAATTATAAAGATCAAAATAGGTAAGTACCTACTTATTTAAGTACCTACCTACCTGTATGAATTTCAGATGTAAGTACCTACTTACCTATTGAAAAGTAGGTAGGTAGGTACCTATTTCAATAAAGTGTTATCCTATCCTATTCTATTAAACGAGCAATATTTGTTTGTCTGTACCTACTAACGTTCTCGAAAACGGCTCTACCTAATGATTTCGATAAAATTTGCGGTACATAAAATTTGCGGTACAGGGGTTTAAGGGGACGAAAAATCGATCTAGCTAGGCTAGGTCTCATAACTGGGAAAATTCGTTTTCTCGACATTTTCACGCAAAAAGGTTTACCAGTGCAATGTGGTTCGTAATTTCACAATTTTTGATGAGACTAAAGTGGCCAAGTGAATTAGGTGTCCGCCTCTCAACCGAAGGCTTCGAGTTCGAATCTCAGCCAGTAAAAGTTTACTTTTTGTAAGTTTTATTTCTTTTTCTTTTTTAATTTTTATCTATTTGCACCCGAGCATAGTTCGGTCGCCCAGATATTAAAGTATTAAGTACCTACCTAAAGTATTTACAAAAAAATATAGAAGTAGGTACCTATAGTTATCTGGTTCCCATAGTACAAGCTATGCTTAGCTATGCGATTTTGATGAAATTTGCGGTAGGTACGGGGGCTTACGGAGGCGAAAAACCGATCTAGCTAGGTCTCTTATCTGGGAAAATTCGTTTTCTCGGCATTTTCATGCAAAAAGATTTACCAGTGCAATACCTAATGAGTTTTAAAAAAATTGAATAAAAAGAACCTAGCCCATGTGTTATTTCAGGTCATAATCTATGTAGGTAATATATTCCATTCCAAGTTTCAATAAAATCCGTTTAGTAGTTTTGGCGTGAAAGAGTAACAAACATCCATCAATACATCCATCCTCACAAACTTTCACATTTCTCATATTAGTAGAATTAGCATACGCGAACGAAGTCGCGGGCACAGCTAGTAATAAATATAATAAAGAATACTAATAGCGTAGGGTTCGATGGAATTACTACAAAGGTTAATAATAATGTAGCATTATACATTTCACCCGTCCTGTCTAAATTAATTAATGATTGTTTAGAGCTTGGTATTTTCACAAATGTATTAAAATTATAAATTATCAAGACTGCACAAGAAAGGGTCAAAAGAGGAAGTAGGAAACTATAGACCACTAGCGCTTATTCCTGTCTTTTCAAAGATAATTGAAAAGGTGTTTCATCTTAAACTTAACTATTACTTGGAAGAGAACAATATTTTCAACAATAACCAGTATGGATTTAGAAAAGTTCGGTCCATTAAAATTAAATAATCAAAAACATTTATTATGAACTTCAAACAAAAAATAATTTGAGTCTTGACATGAACATAAACTCTATCTTGGCACTAAAATCAATGAAGTTGAAATTATACTTAATTCCTGGGACTTATCATTGATAGTAAATTAAACTGGAAACTGCATACTGACAATATCTGCAAACGGTTAAAACAATTTGCAAATGCCCTTTTTAAGTTACGTGAGGTAACAAATATGTCTACCTTACTGACTGCCTACCACGGCCATGTATCATCGATATTGCGATATGGCACAATGTTTTGGGGTAACTCAACAGGTAGACTTAAAGTATGTAAATCACAGAAACGCTGTGTTCGAGCTATCTATAGACTACAAAAGCCAGATTCTTGCAAATCTCATTTTATGGAATTAAAGTTACCTACTCATATTGCTATCAATGTATAGGTATTTACGAGGTAGCTGTATTTGCAAAAAGTAACAACGAACTATTTGAAAGATTTGCAGCCGGAAGTCGTTTAGAGGGTAAATTCCGTAACGTCCCATGCAGAACACAATTGTTCCGCATGAGTGTATTTTGTATGGTTCCCACCATCTTTAACAAAATCCCAATATCTATCCGATTATTATCCATTAATGAATTTAAAATCAAATTGAATGACGTCCTAATTAAAAAAGCTTATTATTCTATTGACGAATTTTTAAATGATCTAAACGTAATTTTTTAATTAGGTAGGTAAGTGGGATTTTGTATTGCAGGTATTTTAATTTAAATTAAATCTATTGTTTTTTATTTTACTTTATTATCTATAGCTTGGACATTTTGTATTAATAACTGACTTACTTACTTGCCATCAATTGTTATGAAATTTTGTTACCACTGTAAAATGTTTGTATGGCCAACCGCCTGAATCTAGAGACCTAAGTATGCAATCTAATCACCACTGTAACCTAGATTCACAAACAATAAATGATTTATACTTTCTTGAACGTCTCCCAGTAGGGATAATGCAAAAGGGAAGGAAGAAAACGAAATTATAAGTTGTACAAGGTTTAATTAAAAAAAGAAAGAACTTAAGAGGGGTAGCGTGTCGAGCCTGGTCAAATTTTACAATTAACGGCTTTAATCGAGAAATATCGCACTCTCCTGCCTACCTTTGCTACCACTGCCGCTGCACCTACCCTTTCAAACAAAAAAAACCGGTCAAGTGACAGTCGAACTCGTGCGCCGAGGGTCATTTTTATTGGTGCCTAAGTGATATGGCCAAATTTAGATTTTCGCAAACTATTTTAGTAATTAATTTAGGTTTGCGCGTTAAATTTTGGTACTAAAAGTTGTAAGTACCAAAATTTACCTTAATTTTCAACTTGTTTTATTTTTTAGAATTTTTCCTTTATCACCCGACAGACCCGACTTACGATGAAGCAAAAAAGAGAGTTATGATTTTGACCGTTTGTCTGTGTGATCTGTTCCGTTTCTCGTAACTTCTAAACTACTTATAATAATTTGACAAAATTGTGCTAAACTGGTGATGTGTTCGATGTATCGAATATGCTTTCACCTACCTATGTCCTAGTACCTAAATATGTCATTTCATATTTCGGAGTAATAATACCCCGGCCGTAAGATGCTAAGGCGATGCGTCCAGCAATTATAAAAATTAATGAATGGTGATGTTCACTTTAAGGCACCACATGAGACTGTTCCCGTGCGGAGCCCCACAACAAAGTGCAACCTGTCCGCATCCTGTATGGAGGCCACGGCTGTTAATGATAGCGAACGTAGCGCCGATGACCATGTCAAACATGAATTTGTTACTAGCGAGGAAGAACTTGTTACTAGTAAGAAGGAACTGGTTACAAGTGAGGAAGAATTTGTTAATATAGAAATAGAAGATGAATTGGTTAAGGAGGAGCCAGTAGTTACAGCAGTAGACTCCGCATTCGACCGACACACGGAGTACAACTGCTCTGCGACGGAGTCCCCGTTGACCGAGAGCACAGAAACAACAAACTGCGAAGACAATAGGGAGAACAGCAATAGTTTGGCCTCACATACATTAATTCGTTGCCAACATTTTGCCTGTAACCAATGTGGTAAAGTATTTACTGAGAAAAACAAACTATCAGCGCATATCAAAACTCATAATCGAGTCACTTTTGTATGTGATTTATTTAAAAAAAAAATTACAACTAAGGATAAGTTACAATGTCACATGATTACCCACTCAGGACACAGGTCGTGCTATATCTGTGATGTATGCGACAAGAAATTTTCTTATAAGTCTCAGTTCACCATGCACATGAGAACTCACACTGGAGAAAAGCCATTTGCCTGTAATGTGTGTGATAAGAAGTATACTCGAAAAGATAAATTGACTGAACACATGAGAACTCACACTGGAGAAAAGCCATTTGCCTGTAATGTGTGTGATAAGAAGTATACTCGAAAAGATAAATTGACTGAACACATGAGAACTCACACTGGAGAAAAGCCATTTGCCTGTAATGTGTGTGATAAGAAGTTTTCTAATAAACGGTCTTTGGCATATCACACAATAACTCACACTAGAGAAAAGTCACATGTCTGTGGTGTATGTGAAAAGAGATTCTCTCATATGCTTTCTTTATTAACGCACATGAGAACTCACACTGGAGAAAAGCTTTATGGCTTCGATAAACGCGACATGTTCTCATCGAACTCTAGTTTGACCAAACACGAAAAGAATCACACAAAAGAAAAGCCCTTTAAGAAATGTGTCTTGACAAAACATAGGAAAACTCATCAATCTTCGGTGTTACAAACACACGCAACTTCAGGAACTGTAAGTCACTAATCTATAGTTAGTTTAGATTTTGGAGATACGGTAATCTAAATCTATACCAATACACAAAGCAGAAGAGTTTGTTTGTTTTGTTTGAGCGAGCTTATCTCTGGCACGAGGGACCTGTCGGATTTGAACAAATATTTCTGCATTTACAAGCTTACGGCTCAACTCACACTGACGCAGAGTCGAAACGAAGTGACGCGTATGTTTTTAAACTTCAAAGTTTACTCAACTCTGTCATCAAAAGTAGGTCACAACCATGATTACCAACTACCAAGACTTTAAATCAAAAGAGATAAATAGAGAACTCCACTCCGTATACTACTCTGTAACTATTTAACAATAGATGCCCAGGACCTACATTTTTCTAACATCTAAGCTTTATAACATAGATATTATCCGTACCCATATTATAAATGTGAAAGTGTGTTTATTTGTCCTGCTTTCACGTCAAAACCGAGCGACGGATTGACGTGATTTTTTGTGTGGAGATAGTTGGAGGGCTGGAGAGTAACATAGGCTACTTTTTATCCGGGTACCACGCGAGCGAAGCCGCGGGCAGCAGCTTTTATTCTTATAAAGGTATACAGGATAGAATTTTAAATAATAAATAAAATACGTTTATTTCAGACCAATTGTGTCCATATTGTGTTAGTAGGTAGTAACTTAAACCTAGATTAGTAACTAACCTACATTACATAAAAATAAAATATCTAAAAAGTCATCCGTGCGAGCGTCCGCGAACATCCCCGATGCGCTACAGAACCGTGGCAGCCTCAACAGCATCCTGAAACCGTTGTTGTATTGGATTCGTAGGGCATTGTAGGATTTCTGTGTATACTTAGCCCACAGACTGCACGTGTAAAAAGATGTACAAAATGTTTTAAAAAGTGTAATTTTAACATTTTAATTTAAATTCCCGGGTGCGGTAAGCGAATTTTATAAAATCTTTGAATGGAGTTTTCTTTCTTTTCATAAATAAAGGAATGTTTTCTTTGAGTAAAATTTTCTATCTACAGTATTAAGAGTGATTTCCCGTCAGGTGGCATTACACAATTCCACCCTGTATATTTCTAGAATTGTTTTCGTTGTTCATCATTCGGTTATCGCGCGTATATTTGTAGTAGCTGATGCTCGCGACTTCGTCTGCGTAGAATAAGTACCTTAAGAAGCCTATAACACCCCGGGCTTTAAGGCAATGCGTCCAGCTATTATCTATAAGTTATGAATGATAATGTTAATTTTCAGGCACCACATGAGAATGTTCCCGTGCGGAGCCCCGCAACAAAGTGCAACCTGTCCGCATCCTGTATGGAGGCCACGGCTGTTAATGATAGCGAACGTAGCGCCGATGAACATGTCAAACATGAATTTGTTACTAGCGAGGAAGAACTTGTTACTAGTGATGAAGAATATCCTAAAGGTGGGTACTTAGATCCTATGCCTACTATGAAACGAGCAATATTTAACCAATAATATTAAACTACTAATTCACCCTGAACTGAGATCTCGCGCACCATTGCGTTGATAGCCTAGATTTGGACTTGTTTTTTTAATTTTTTTTTGTATAGTGTTACACCACACTTTGGTATTATTTCATTAGAAATGAAAAATCTTATCAAAATTTTAAATTCCGACGGGATTCGAACCCGCAATGATACAAGCGATCCTCCTTAAGCCGGAGTGCCTTACCAATTCGGCCACGGAATCCTTATTACGTCAGGACTTGTTTCTGACTACCCCTATACTTTGAGTGCTACTTCTGGTGTATTTACACAATGACACAATGATCTCTAATGCGCCAGCTTAGTATGGTATATATTAAGCTGGGTATCCACTTGCGCAGCCTCGTGACGAGCTGCCTCAACCCGAGCCACGATTTTCTCAATTCCTCATTAACCACCATTGTTGAGGCACGTAAAGTCGCTGCAGCATTAGTAGTAAGTAGCCACTAAAAGGAAGCAACATCAGAAACGACTTTGAAGTCGGTTTTTTTTAATTTTTAGTTTAGGTACTTATCTACTTGTGCATTTCAGGTAATGCCAGCTTAGATCATGACCATGTCTACTGCAATAGGAAGAGACATGTTGACCATAGCTACAGTATCACAGAGCTGGCGTGGAGAGAAGAGTAACAGTAGGTTAAGAAATCAAGGAGGCAGCATCACGGTCAATTCCCTTTTTGTTCTATGAAAGGGGTCATCCATAAAGTACGTCACACTAATTTCGTGATTTTTTTACCCCCCCCCCCCCCCCCCGATCTCCCTAGAGTGACATCACATCTCTTACAATTTTACATCTAGAAACTATTAAATTAAAAAAGTTTTGACCAATTTGAGGTTTGAGACAAGTTAGGCAATCAGTCTGCTGATTATGGCTCACGACACGAGCCGTCAAATAAACAGGAAGAAAAAAAAATCTTGTCATCGTTTGACACTTTGAATGCAGGGGCCACACTGCGGGGATATGGCAAATTATTTGCCGGTATTCTGTATTGTGGCTATACGAAATTTGGCAAATAATTTGCCATATCCCCGTAGTGTGGCCCCAGCATAACAGAAAAAGATAAACGGTGTTTCAATTTTAACAGTATTTTATAAGTAGACGGGAATTTGTCTAGTCTGTTTTTAAAGCAGTTCACTGTAGGATCACTGATATGATAATTGATAACTGATTCTGGCAGCCGGTTCCAGTCATGTTTAGCTTTTCCTTATATCGCACCTTCGGTAGAACAAGGGCCGAACTAACAAATTTTCGAAAAATGACTTAAGTATGCCAAAGTGCTTTTAAAACGTATTTTTACCCGGAGGAACAAAGACACTCGTTCAATTCCATCTTATCTAATCCAAGGAAATTACCTCAAGGTCAATTTAAGAAGAAGATAAATTGACTCTAATCACAAAAAAATCTTAAAATGTCTCTCCTGTAAAATCACAAACTTGGCAATAGGGAACTCCCACAATTTTTTTTTATGATTTTATACAATAGGTTATATCGTCAAATAACCGTAATAAAAATTCCAGCGCCGAAAAACTAAAATTTATAACAAAAATAATTTTTAAAATTTACCTACATTTTCACGCATCTGAAACACGTTTATTATTGGTGTCACAGATTACTGTTGTAGTAACAATTTTTGAATTGTGACGTCACGCGTCAAAGTTCACAAATTGATACTAAGTACAACAGTAATCTGTGACAACAATAAGTTCGAGTATAGGAATTGTAAAAATTAAAAAAAAAACTTATCTAAGGATCGTTATATTTGACTCGTCCTTGACTCGTCTTATGAACTCGTGACGTCACATCCTTTCACATCCTTTTCAAGTATTTTGAAATTCCTACTATTTTTTTGCAATTTTTAAAATTTGTTTTCTAATCGAAAATGGTTTAATATTAAAAAATAATTACACACACATACCTCTAAAGCAACAATGTTCATAATAAAATACATTTAACCCGCTTTTGAATCAGACGCATGTTCCCTATTAGGCCCTTGTTCTACCGAAGCACAGTGTATCAAAAGCCCATATTTTTTAGATAAATTCCCAGAGTGACTTTTTTTGAATGTTTTTGCATACTTAGGTACAGTAGGATCAAAGAAACCCATTTTAGAAGTTTGGGCCAATTTGCCCACCGGGGGGGCAAGTTGGCCCCCCACTGGGGGCAAGATGAAATTTTATGTGCCAAAAATTATATTAGGCTGCAGAGGTCTTACGGAACAAGTTTGGGTCAAATCGGTTGAAAATAGCCTGAGATATGGCCGTTCAAACTTCCAAAATATCGGAAAAAGGGTGAAAAATGGCCATATTTGACCCCATATTGCTCAGAAGAGCACAACTGCACAACTATGCGCAAAATCTTTTTACACTCCTAGATTCAGCATAACGTTGGATTACTAGATCAATCAAAACCCCGATGGGTTTTTCTTAGAACCCGAGATATAAGACTTTGAAAATTTTCAAAAAAAACCCTAAAATCGGGTTCGTTTTTAGGGTTTTTTTTTGAAAATTTTGTCTAACAATCATAATATTTATCTAACACTACCCCCCTTTTGAAGATGGAGTCCCCCAGCAAAGGCAAAACCCTCTAGGATGGGTTCGATTTTAGGGTTTATTTTGAAAATTTTGAAAATAACGTGTTCCCGAAGCTATTTGATTATTTTTGTCATATGTAAAACACTTTAGATGGGTTCGATTTTAGGGTTTTTTTTGAAAATTTTCAAAGTCCTATATCTCGGGTTCTAGGAAAAACCCATCGGGGTTTTGATTGATCTAGTAATCCCACGTTATGCTGAATCTAGGAGTGTAAAAAGATTTTGCGCATAGTTGTGCTCTTCTGAGCAATATGGGGTCAAATATGGGCATTTTTCACCCTTTTTCCGATATTTTGGAAGTTTAAACGGCCATATCTCAGGCCATTTTCAACCGATTTGACCCATACTTGTTCCATAAGACCTCTGCAGCCTAATATAATTTTTGGGATATAAAATCTCATCTTGCCCCCAGTGGGGGGGCCAACTTGCCCCCCCGGTGGGCAAATTGGCCCAAACTTCTAAAATGTGTTTCTTTGACCCTACTGTACCTAAGTATGCAAAAACATTCCAAAAAAGTCACTCTGGGAATGTATCTAAAAAATATGGGCTTTTGATACACTGTGCGAAGGTGCGATATATTGTGCAGTAGTCCTTGACTTTATGTTTAATTTCAGGCATCACGTGAAAACATTTTCATGCTGAAACCATCAAGAAATTACAACCAGTCCGCACCCTGTACACAGAGCCATACTGAAATCGAAAATAGCGCCGATTGTGATGTCAAAATAGGACTAGATACCGAGGAAGAATTTGTTAATATAAAAGAAGAATTTGTTAAGGAGGAGCCAGTAGTTACAGCAGTAGACTCCGCATTCGACCGACACACGGAGTACAACTGCTCTGCGACGGAGTCCCTGTTGATCGAGAGGACTGAAACAACAAACTGCGAAGACAATAGGGAGAACGACAATAGTTTGGCCTCGCATACGTTTATTCGTGGCCAACATTTTGCCTGCAACCAATGTGGTAAAGTATTTACTGAGAAAAACAAACTATCAGCCCATATTAAAACTCATAATCTAGTCACTTTTATGTGTGATTTATGTTATAAAAAATTTACAAATAAAGATACGTTAAAATGTCACATGATTACCCACTCAGAAAACAGGTCGCGTTATATTTGTGATGTATGCGACAAGAAATTTTCTTACAAGTGTCTGCTGATCACGCACATGAGAACTCATACTGGAGAAAAACCATTTGCCTGTAAAGTGTGTGATAAGAAGTGTTCTCGAAAAGATAATCTGTCTGAACACATGAGAACTCACACTGGAGAAAAGCCATTTGCCTGTTATATATGTAATAAAAAGTTTATTCTAAAAGGTATTTTGACTGAACACATTAAAAGAACTCACACAAAAGAAAAGCTATATGTCTGCGATGTATGTGAAAAGATATTCTTTCGAAAGTCTCGTTTAAAATCTCACATGAGAACTCATACTGGTGAAAAGCCATTTGCCTGTAATGTATGTGACAAGAAGTACACAGAGAACTTTAGTTTGACCAGACACAAAAAGGGACACACAAGAGAAAAACCATTTGCCTGTAAAGTGTGTGATTATAAGTATTCTCGAAAAGATCATCTGACTGAACACATGAGAACTCACACTGGAGAAAAGCCATTTGCCTGTTATATATGTAATAAAAAGTTTATTCAAAAAAATAATTTGACTGAACACATTAAAAGAACTCACACAAAAGAAAAGCCATATGTCTGCGATGTATGTAAAAGGAGATTCTCTCGAAAGTCTGATTTAAAATCTCACATGAGAACTCATACTGGTGAAAAGCCATTTGCCTGTAATGTGTGTGATAAGAAGTTCACAGTGAGCTCTAGTTTGACCAAACACAAAAAGACTCACACAAAAGAAAAGCATTTCCCCAAGAAATGTGTATTGACAAAACATACGAAAACTCATCAGCCTGTAGATTTTCAATCTTCGGTATTACAAGCACACGCAACTTCAGGAACTCAATCAATCAATCATATACTATTAGTTCGCCCCGAACTGAGATCTCGCGCACCGTTGTGTTGATAGCCTAGATTTGGACTTGTTTCTGACTACCCCTATACCTACGTTAAGTGCTCCTTCTAGTGTTTACCACACAATGATATCTAATGCACTACCTCAGTATGGTAAAGATTATAGGCATGCATGCAATACATTAAGTCGTGTCGTGTTTATATTCAATAGTTGACCCCGCGAACTTCGTACCGCGCCTCAGGGAAGGCCTCTTAGTTCGAGAAATTATTAAAATAGCAGTTCAATACAAAATGTATGAGAAAATCAATTCCCTCCCCCTCCCGCCCCACCCCTCCCCCTCCCCTCCCCCTCCCGCCCCACCCCTCCCCCTCCCCTCCCTCTCCCCCTCCCACCCCCCTCCCCCCCTCCCCCCTCCCCCCCCCCTCCCCCCCCTCTCCCTCCCCCTCCATCTCCCTCTATAATTTTGGTACATGCCCAGCCCACTATTTGCAGGAGTTAGCATTTGCATACGTGACAGGTTGCAAGCCCATCGCCGCTATTAGAACGTTAACTGGTTTCCTCACGATGTTTTCTTTCACCGTTTAGAGCTCGTGTTAATGCGCATTTAATTTTTTCTAATCGAAAAATCCATTGATGAGCACGGCCTGGGTTCGAACTTACGACCTATGAATCGAAAATCGAGCACTCTTCCACTCGGCCAACACGGCTTTTATTTTCAATATCAAGGAAAAATATCAAGAAGCAACTAAAATCATTGCAAACCAAACCACAACGATGCCACACTCTTTGTCTGATAACCAGACCTACGAATACATCGAAACTCTATGAAACGGGAGCTCTCTCCATACATCCGTTAATTGGTTATCATCATTTTTCTTTTTCTCTGTATTTCAAAAACTATAGAACCTAGAAGAAAACTAAAAACCATTTTGGAATGTATAAATTGATTACTTTCATATGACACCCCAATCAATATATTTGGGTAACTATGAAAAAAATTTACCCCCTTGGGAACCCCATATCTTTACAACCCCTTCTTCGATTATGCTCATACGCTCCACAGCAAATTTCCATAGCACAACCTATTGACCTATCAAGTTTCATACAGATTGGATAAGCGGTTCGATAGTTATGCGAGAACATAAAATGAAACATACAAATATACAAACATACAAACATACAAAGCAAAATCGCCTAACTTGCCACTAAGATCTTCGCTCGCTTCGCTCGCTCGATCGATTATTAAATGCGAAACAAGGGTAAAACAGATGACAGGTAGGAAATATGTACAGCCTTGAATGCACATATATTGAATTATAATAGAACGTTGTGCAGTAGTGATAAGGTTCAAAATCCTTTGTACATTAAATGTCAGTTAGCATCCTTGGCAGTAACACTCTTGTACTTAACACCCTGGACACTCGATGAAATCTCTATGCATGCAGCGGCGTCTAACTACATAACATTTTTTAAAAATCTAAATATTTATTTAAAAAAAAAAATTGTTGCTAAATTCGCCGCCCCGTAAAATCTGTCGCCCTAGGCTCCAGCCTTCTCAGCCTAGTGGTAAATCTGCTAGATAGATCTTAAGATGTTTTAAAGTGGTCATAGCGGTCGTACTGAATAAATGATACCTAATTGAATTTTGAATTTTTCTTTTTAACCGACTTCGAAAAAAGGAGGAGGTTCTCAGTTCGTCGGAATCATTTTTTTTTTGTGCTTTTTTTTATGTATGTTCACCGATTACTCGAAGACGCCTCGACCGATTTCAAAAATTATTTTTTTGTTTGAAACATTGAAAGGGTACACTTTCCAATTGGTCCTTTTGGTCATCAGGTCAGGATCTGATGATGGAATCTTGGAGAAATCGAGGTAACTCTTGAAATTTTATAGGCACACTTGAAGCGATTAGGGTATTTTTTAAAAGCTTTATAGGTTATCGGTGACAATGCAATATTATGGTAACATTGAGCTGATCTGATGATGGAGTCAGGAGCTGTTCAACGGAACTCCTCAGTAAATAGGCCGATTGAGTTGGAACTCGGCACGTCTGTCAAGTTTCAACTAGAATGTAATAATATGGTCACAACGAGCTGATCTGGGGATGGAGTCAGGAGCTGTTCAACAGAACTCCTCAGTAAATAGTCTGATTGAGTGGAAACTTGGAACTCAGCATGTCGGTCAAGTTCCGACTATAATGTAATAATATGATGACAGCTAGCTGATCTGATGATGGAGTCAGGACTTGTCCAATGGAACTTCTCAGGGAATAACAGTGGAAAATCCATGTTTGGGCTAATTTTAATTAGCTTACCCTTAGCCTTACCCAATAACAGTTAGTATTGAAGTCGGTTTTTTTAAATTTTTAATTTAGCCACTTGTGAATCTATCAGCCAGGGATCGGATAACCCATTCATAACGGTAACCGCTTCAAACGCTTACCGATTGAAAGGGTAACCGATTGAAACGATATACCGAAATGATTGGGTATTAACCGAAATAATAACCCATACCGAATGAAACGGTATACCGAAATGATTGGGTTTTTTATAACTGTATTTTTGTCGCATTATTACGTAAATATTTCGTAGAAAGAGAGCGATGCATTAAGTGCGACGTTGCCAGCTTGTTGCCAGCGAATGTAAGTATTTCGTGTTTTTGACTTATTTGTCGACAGGATTACAGTTGGGCCGACGGATCTCGGCGTTCGTGAAGTTAGGCTTTTCGCTGCGCAGTAGAAAATTTTGTATGAAAAAGTTGCACTGCGCATCGAAACTGCTAACTTCACGAACGCCGAGATCCGTTGGCCGTACTGTACCTAAAGCAGTTTGCGCATAATTCACAGAAAATGTTTTATTTAATGTGATGATTACTTCCTAGCCGATTACGGCCACGGCGCCGGCGACTGTATTTTTCTAGATAGGTGTACCTATTTTACTTATTTTAATTTTAGGTATTGTGAGTGTGAGCTATTGATATTTTTAAAATAATGGTTAGTGATTTGCTTCTGTAATTTCAACAGATAAAGTAAGGTAGGTATGTAGGTACATAATCTTTGCCTGTTGATGTTCGCATGCGAAAAATGCGTTTTATCCAGGGTCAGAATAAAAATTAGGTAGGTACCTATTACCTACCTACATTTCGCCGTTCTTACCTATCTTCGTAACTTCGTAACTTCGCAACTTCGCAACTTCGTATCTTCGTAACTTCGTATCTTCGTATCTTCGTAACTTCGTAACTTCGTATCTTCGTATCTTCGTATCTTCGTAACTTCGTATCTTGGTATCTTCGCAACTTCGTATCTTCGTATCTTCGCAATTTCACATCTTCGCAACTTCTTATCTTCGTAACTTCGCAACTTCGCATCTTCATTACTTCGTAACTTCGCAACTTCATATCTTCATATCTTCGTAACTTCGTAACTTCGCAACTTCGTATCTTCGTAACTTCGTATCTTCGTAACTTCGCAACTTCGTATCTTCGTAACTTCATAACTTCATAACTTCGCAACTTCGTATCTTCGTAACTTCGTATCTTCGTATCTTCGCAACTTCGCATCTTCGCAACTTCGTATCTTCGTAACTTCGCAACTTCGCAACTTCGCATCTTCATTACTTCGTAACTTCGCAACTTCGTATCTTCATATCTTCGTAACTTCGCATCATCGCATCTTCGCATCTTCGCATCTTCGTAACTTCGTAACTTCGCAACTTCGTATCTTCGTAACTTCGCAACTTCGTATCTTCATTTTTAATTTATTAGTAACGGGACTTAATCGCGTAATGAAATTATTTTATTTACCTCGACGTTTCGGCGACATTACAGTCGCCGTGGTCACTAATAAACTAGTAGTTCGCCCCGAACTGAGATCTCGCGCACCGTAGATGGCCTAAATTTGGACTTTCTTCTGACTACCCTTATAATTTCAAGTGCTACTACTGCTGAGTATGCCTATTGCGCTAGCTCTTCATGGTAAAAAATACTAGCATGCATGCAATACATAATGTCGTGTCTAATTTTTCATTTATTTCATATGTATGAATTCTCGTCGTATTTCTAAAAGTATACGTCCTAGAATAAAAATAATAACTATTTTGGAATGTACAAATAAAGACCTTTTATTTGATACCCCACTCAATATATTTGTTTACTTAACTTTTTTTACCCCAATTATTTTCATTCTTTATCAAAAAAAATTTTTATCATGAAAATAAATCAAGTAGCCAAGTAGTAATCAAACCAAACCGCAACGATGCCACTCTCTTTTTAAGACCGACCAGTCAATGAGCTACGAAGACATCGAAACTCTATGAAACGGGAGCTCTTGCAGCTCTGGTTTCGTAGTTTTTGTTCTTTGGTCGTATTTCAAAAACTATACATCCTAGATTAAAAATAAAAACCATTTTGAAATGTACAAAATAAGCCCTTTCGTATGACACCCCACTCAATATATTTGTGTAACTTTCATAATTTTTTACCCCCTTGGGAACCCAATATCTTCACAACCCCTTCATCGATTAAGCTCATATACTCCACCGTAAATTTCCTTACTACAACCTATTGACCTACCAAGTTTCATGCAGATTGGATGAACGGTTCGACAGTTATGCGCGAACAACAATTCGTGAAACATACAAACATACAAACATACAAAGCAAAATCGCCCAACTTACCACTAAGATCTTCGCTCGCTTCGCTCGCTCGATCAATTAAAAATGTGTTCAAGTCGCGAAAGTTTCAAATATGTATTCGTATCTTCATAACTTCGCAACTTCGTGTCTTCGTATCTTCGTATCTTCGTATCTTCGTATCTACGTATCTTCGTATCTTCGCAACTTCGCATCTTATTAGAAGTTACTGTTAATAATACGTTTTTATAGATATTTCTAGTAATTTTGAATACTGGTGTCCCGTTACTGATCCCGGCTAGTTGTTGGATATTTTACCCTATTTTATATTTTACACATTAGCCAATTTATCTTGTTTTCGTGACTTTTCTATTTAACTAGGTAGGTAGGTAAATAATTAGTATGGTAATACTTAAGTACCTACCTACCTATAAGTTAACAAAATATAAAGGACATAGGTAAGTACATACATGACAACTCAGTAGTAGGTGTAGGTAAGGTCCTCCTAACCTACCTACCTATTATTCTTGATATAACGGCATAACAATAAGTAAGTAAATGAATATATATTAACAACACTGTACCTACTAACAACAATCGAACTAAAACAACATTGAATAGTTTTCCATTTAGGTGATAGTAGATATTAATCTACTTAAATAAGTAAGTAGGTACCTATTTATTTTGTCTGATTCTAATACCTAACTAAAATAATACCTACCTACTTACCTTTAACTGCTTTCCACAAAGTATACCTACATAAACTGCAACCAGTCCTTTTGTTATATTCAAAATGTCTGTGAACGGCGTTAGACTGTTTGCGAGGCATTTAAATGTAAAAAATACCAATTTTTAATCGTTTAAAGTAAATTATTTGTAGTACTTATTCAACAACTCACTACTAATTCAGTACTCACAATAACTAAATAATACATTCATTCGCTACAGCTTTGGCAAGAAATAATCTGCCAAAAAGCGGATAGGTACGGTAGGTAGTGCATAAACAAAATAATCACGGCGATACTCGCACGCAAACTACAAAAATACGCAACGACAGAAATTCAAGCAAGCAAGAATATTAAACGCGACAGAAGATGAGTGAGACATTATTTTCCGTCGCACTCACATTACGCTACTCGCAGCACACGCCGAAAATGCGCCAATTTAAACCTTAAGAAAAAAACCCATATCGTTTCGGTTGTTATTAACAGAAACGTTTCGGTAACCCATTGTTTCGGTTAACCGGTATTCAAACTGTTAAACAACCGATTCATTACGGTTTTTAACCTTAACCGGAATATCCCTGCTTTCAGCAACTGATCTACGATTTTTTTACGATACTTTCGATTCGATCCACCTTCGGGAGTGTCCTGCGTTTTCTGCAGCGCGTTTTTGAGACTCACTGCGAACGCGCGTTTGTATCGATACAAACGCGCTGCAAAAAACGCAATGTGGACACTCCCTTGCATAATTTTTAATGTGTTGTATCGATCCACCGTACCGTATGGCATTGGATCGAGACAAGCAAGTATCGGATCGTATCGAACATCCCTAGTTTGTTATGACAGGACAGCATAGGGATGTTCGATATTTCGGATTGTATCGAAATTTCGTATCGCAATATATCGTAACGCATTGTATCGATACGCGTATCGATACAGGGCATTTGATACGATATATCGTATCGATACAGTATCGAATCAAGATAAAGTATGCAGGTAGTACTTTAATAAATAAAAAAAATATTTTTTATTTTAATAATGTACACTTTATGGGAGCACTATTACGAAAATGTGCGTAGTTATAACTGTTAAAAAAGGTGTTTTGTGATATCAAACTAATATTAAACAAATGCGAAAGTTTTGGATGTATGTTTGTTCCTCTAAAACTCGACAACCGCTGAACCGATTTGCCTGAAATTTAAACATAGATAGATAATGACCGGAAAAAGGACCTATGCCACCTTTTAACCGGGTAACTTGCAAGTCAAATCAATTCGTTATCAAAATAATTTGATACGATACTTTCGATCCGATTAGGGATGTTCGATATTTCGGATTGTATCGATATTTCGTATCGCAATATATCGTAACGCATTGTATCGATACGCGTATCGATACAGGGCATTTGATACGATATATCGTATCGATACAGTATCGAATCAAGACAAAGTATGCAGGTACTTTAATAATTAAAAATATATACTTTATTTTACTAATGTAGGTACACTATGTGGGAGCACTATTACGAAACTGTGCGTAGTTATAACTGTCAAAAAAGGTGTTTTATGATATCAAACTAAGTAATATTTTAAAATGCGAAAGTTTGGATGTATGTTTGTTCCTCTAAAACTCGACAACCACTAAACCGATTTGCCTGAAATTTAAACATAGATAGGTAATGACCGGAATTAGGACCTATGCCCCCTTTTAACCGGGTAACTTGCCAATCAAAACAATTCCTTATCAAAATAATTTGATACGATACTTTCGATCCGATACACCTTGCATGTGTTGTATCGATACGCCGTATCGTATGCCATTGTATCGATACAAATATCGGGTGTATCGTATGCCATTGTATCGATACACGAAAATATCGTATCGTATCGAACATCCCTAGATCATTATTGTGAAAAACACAGAAAAACGTAAATCTAACGAAAAATTTTATACCTACCTACGTGAAAATTTAATTTGGGGTCGGTGGACAGACAATATAGCCAACCAACACCAGAAATACCTTAGTTTGGACTTGTTTTGTTAAGGCAAACAGACGCTGGCCCAGCCAGGCTCGCCGAGTGAACGCCAGTGCCAACGTGTGGGCAGCACCTTGCCATCGCTCGCCTAGCTGGCCGAGTGAATACGAGCGCCAGCCTAGCCTACATTTTTGCATAGACTCGCCAAGCGTGTGGACGGTAGCACTCGCTTTGCATCGACTCGCCTTCGCTCGCACTGGCTTAGGCTGGCCCAGCGTTTGCACCTGTTTGCACCAAAGTTTCTTTGATGTAGTACCTGACCTGTCTCTAATCAAAGACTCCGCTAAATCGAATCTGCCGCTGGTGTTGGGTGGAGCCGCCTGTGTCATACAATTTTTCGTTCATTTCGCAGTAGCTGTAATGTAAAACTCGTCGTCACCATATTTGAAAGTTTATCAACTATTTGGAGAATGACTTCTGTATGTAGAGCGTGCCTGTATGGCGACATGAAAATACAGTATTCCCTCGAAAACTATATCTTGGAAATATATGAAAAACTCACGAATTCTAAGGTATGTTCCTGCTGAGATTATTACTAGTACTTCGCCCCGAACTCGCGCACCGTAGATGGATTATATTTGGACTTGCTTCTGACTACCCCTATACTTCCAGTGCTACTACAGCTGAGTATGTCTATTATGCTAGCTCGTCATGGTAAAGAATACTGGAATGCATGCATATGGACGTGCGGCTGAGACGGAACGCGTCATAACGCATTCCTTATCGTGCTGTATTGTATGAGCGTAGTTCTGCGAATGCGAACTACCTACTCATTATGATAACTTGTTACCTTTAACTAAATGATGTATGTCCACTAAATGTATATTGTTACTTGTGTGTAAGTAAGTACTTACATTGCGAAGAAGACGAATGTGAGTGCCTACACAAACCCAACAGGGTTTAAAGGCACAATATTATAATATATCATAAGTAATTTCTTAAAGTAAAAAAAAAAAAAAATATATGCATGCATGCCAGTATTCATACATATACATGCATGGTACATAGATATTTGTTCTGTGTCTGGGTGTAATAAAGTATTATAAGTCTGTATTTGGGAGTGGGGCGAGGCTTTTGCCCAGCAGTGGGACACGGCTGAAAATAATAATAAAATAATAATAAGTCTGTATTTGCAAATAAATATTCTATCAGTTATCAAAAGCACTCGTGGCATAGCTTGCTTGGACGTTTTTGATTGATTGTTGAAGTTAAGCAGCGTTATGCGCGGTCACTTTTAGGATAGGTGACCGTAAGTGGTATTACGAGCTGAGCGCTTCCGTGCTTCGGAGGGCACGTTAATTGTCGGTCCCGGCTTTTAAGTCGTTAAGCCGTGACGGAGGCCTTTAGGCGGCCTAAAAACTCCGTCACCATAGTTGGCCACTTGCTCATACGAACTTACTATCAATTATCTGGTTCAAGTACATTCCATTCCATAGTACAAGCTTTGCTTAGGGGCTAGATGGCGCTGTGTGAAAATGTCCACCAATATTTATATTATCTATGATCGGTGTGTTTCAGCTGAGCGCTTACGGGCCACGGACAGTTTGCTTAATCTGCCACACTCTGCTGCAGGGATGCCACAGGTTCACTGTGATGGCTCACTACTCTGAGAAAAGGCTCCAATATCTACATGACAAAGGCATGGAGGTAAATTAAGAGTATAAAATATAATGAATAACAGTTTTCGTAGACATTTTTCACACAGCCCCATCTAGAGTCAGATTCAGCACTGAAGTCCGATAGACGCAGCGCTGCTATCGCAGAACTAGGATAGGTAAAAAATTACTAATTGTCCAAATAAGGCTTGAACAATAATAATTATGCTAGTTTGTACGTTCGTTAGCTCTACACACCAGAACAACTGAACCACCTTGACTAAAAGAGCATAATAAAGTAAATACAACAATTAGTTCCCGCTTTTGCCGTAGGACTTGAGTGCTGAATGCTACTCTAGTTCCAAACTAAGCAAAGGTTGTACTATGGGAACCAGCCCCATGAATAACTATCTTTGATATTGACCAAAATCGGTCTCAAACTGTCCAATATGACAGTTCAGTGACAGTTTAGCTCTGTCACTCTCACCTCAACGAGATCGAACGCGACAAAAGATATGCGATTGTTTTGACAGTTTGAGACCAATTTGGGGTTTGAGACAAGTTAGGCAATCAGCCTGCTGATTATGCCTCACGAGCCGTCAAATAAACAGGAAGAAAAAAATATCCTGTCACTATTTGACACTATCTCACAGAAAAGGATGGCAATAGTTGAACGGTGTTTCAATTTTAACAGATTTTATAAGCAGAAAGGAAAACGTTTGTCTAGTAGTGACTAGACTCTAGTCTGTTTTTAAAGCAGTTCGCTGTAGGATCACTGAAAACTGATTCTGGCAGCCGGTTCCAGTCATGTTTAGCCTTTCCTTATATATTGTGCAGTAGTTGTTGACTTTATGTTTATTTTCAGGCATCGCGTCAAAACATTTTCATGGTGAAACCATCAAGATATTCCAACCAGTTCGCATCCTATACACAGAGCCATACTGACATCGAAAATAGCGCCGATTGTGATGTCAAAAAAGAACTAGATACCGAAGAAGAATTTGTTAATATAAAAGAAGAATTTGTTAAGGAGGAGCCAGTAGTTACAGCAGTAGACTCCGCATTCGACCGACACACGGAGCACAACTGCTCTGCGACGGAGTCCCCGTTGACCGAGAGCACAGAAACAACAAATTATGAAGAAAATGAGGCAAGTAAAGATAAAGATTAGGTATTTATTTGCTTAAACCAGGAGGTATCACTCGGCAGTTTAGGTACGTTCGACCGCGCTTCTTTGGGCAGGCGTATGGTAGTGGGTTCCCACTTTCATACTAGCCGCCCGCGTCTATTAAGTGCCCTGTAAACGATCAAATTTGCTTGACAAATTTGTTTGTCAAACTTCACGTTTTCATCAAACAATAGCTTAAACGATCAAACCAAATATCAAACAAATTTGTTAACTTCCTCGTCACAGATAACACATTATCGGTAGTGTTCTCCATTAATGCCAAGGCAACCACTGAGATCTTGTTGACAAACACAGCCGCACACCTTCAAACATGTTTGTCAAACTCGACACAATCCAGATTTTCATCAAACACGACAAACACGTAGATTGTTTGACAAACGCCTCAAACACAGCAGTACACTATCAAATAATTTGACAAACACGTAAAATTTGACAAACAATTTGATCGTTAACAGGGCACTTTACCTATCACGCGACAACTCGACAACCCTTCCGCGTCACTCCGCGCCAGACAGCGACAGATTTATGCGTTAGAAAGAGAGGCAATGTTTACGTGAATAGTTATAGGTGAATACACTAAGCGCTAATGCGGGCTGAATTGCACTTTGTTGCGTCGCAGCAAGAGTCGCTATTTATATATTTTTTTCGCGAAGTGAGGCTTCTGTACGTAGTGCATTTTAGATAATGATGATAATAATTTAGTAGTACTTATAGTACATTCAAGAAATGTAAAACGGCCTACTTATACAAAATTCTTGTGAAAAAATGAGACAGAGCGTAATATCTTTTGTCCCTCATCGTGTGCCGGCTCTTTGTAGGTAGAGAACGTCTATGTCCTAAAATTCTGTACTAATATGGACCTTATGTGTACTACGAAACAATGGATCCACTTAATTTTTGTCCCTTTTGGCGACACGCTGTCAGTGAATCTAGTACTATTATACATCTATGATTTCGACAACATTTCAGTAATAGGCAATATGCATCAATTTTTTATGGTTTTAAACGATAGGTTATATCGTCAATTAACCGTAACAAAAATTCCAGCGCCGAAAAACTAAAATTTTATAACAAAAATAATTTTTAAAATTTATCAACATTTTCATGCACTTGAAACGGACGTGACGTCACAAGTCACCAAAATTACACGCGCTTGTAGGTAGAAAAAAAAAACTTTCTGTCGAGTTTGAAGGAGTGTGACGTCACAGCATACGTGACAAATAGCGTTGCGTTTCAAGTCTTATGAAATTCCCACTATATTTTTGCACTTTTTAATTATTAATTTCTAAGCGAAAATGAAATAATATTAAAAAATAATTACACACACATAATTCTAAAGCCATAATGTTCATAGAAAAATACGTTTAACCCGGTTTTGAATCAGACGCATATTGCCTATTACAATACTTACATTATTAAAACAAAGTACCTATACACTAGTTATAAATAAAATTATTAAAGGCATAATTATTTATTTATAACAACTATGTAGGTATCTAAAGCCATGTGATAGCAATAAATATGAGTATTGAGTACTAAGATAACTATGCCCTGCGTTCACCAATACTCAAAAGTCAAATTCATTTATTCAATAGGATCACTTCGTGTATCACTTTGAAACGTCTTAAGAGCTAGGTGATTCTACTCCTGTTCCTTCGCGACCAAGACCGTGAAGAACCAGGGCAACAAACACGGTTTGGGACCTAACACTCTTTTCGGTGACACACTTTTTGTACTTATCTAAATTTTTTTTAAATTTTTTTTGTACTAGCTGCTGCCCGCGGCTTCGCTCGCGTGGTACCCGGATAAAAAGTAGCCTATGTTACTCTCCAGCAATCCAACTATCTCCACACAAAAAATCACGTCAATCCGTCGTTCTGTTTTGACGTGAGAACAGGACAAATAAACAAACAAATAAACATACTTTCACATTTATAATATGGGTACGGATGTAAGTAATTATTATAAATGGTATCTAATTTTTACAAGTAATATTTAATGATAAAATAATACTACAAGTCAGTCATGTTAATTTGGTTAATGTTAATTTTCAGGTATCAAATGAAAATGTTCTTATGCTGTATCCATCAATAAAGCGCAACCTGTCCGCATGTACACAGAGCATTACTGACATCGAAAATAACACCGATCGTGACGTCAAAGACGAAAGAGAAGAAATTGGAGTAGAATTTGTTAATATAAAAGAAGAATTTGTTAAGGAGGAGCCAGTAGTTACAGCAGTAGACTCCGCATTCGACCGACACACGGAGTACAACTGCTCTGCGACGGAGTCCCCGTTGACCGAGAGCACAGAAACAACAAACTGCGAAGACAATAGAAAAAACGACAATAGTTTAGACTCACAAACATTAATTCGTGGCAAACATTTTCCCTGCACCCAATGTGGTACAGTATTTACTAAGAAAAAGAAACTATCAGCCCATTTTAAAACTCACCATTGGAATTCCTTTGTTTGTGAAATATGTAATAAAAGGTTCGTAAATAAATTTAATTTAAAAAGTCACTTGGTTTCTCATAGTGGACCAGGGAAATACGCCTGCGATCAATGTGACAAGAAATTCTTTTATAAATGTTCCTTGTCTCATCACATGAAATCACACACAGAAGAAAAGTCATATAATTGTGATATATGTGATAAAAAATTCTCTGAAAAATGCTCATTAATTTTACATATGAAAAATCATACAGGAGAAAACCTTTACCCCTGCGGTGTATGTGATAAGAAATTTTACTGTCAATATTCTCTAACACAACACACTATAACACACACAGGAGAAAAGCCATATGTTTGTGATATATGTGATCAGAAATTTTCTCGTAAATCTTCTTTGAAGTATCACACTACAACACACACTGGGGAAAAGCCATTTAACTGTGATGTGTGTGATAAGAAATTTTCTCATAAGCCTCATTTGATTGTACACATGAGAATTCATACAGGAGAAAAGCCATATAACTGTGTTATATGTAATACTAAATTCACTCGAAAATCTGGTTTGACTTTACATATGAGAACACATACAGGGGAAAAACCATTTGCTTGTGGTTTATGTGATAAGAAATTCTCCCAAAAATCCTCTTTAACACAACACACTATAACACACACAGGAAAAAAGAAGCCATATGCCTGTGATAATTGTCATGACAAATTCTCTTCTAAATCTTCTTTGAGATATCACACAACAACTCACGCTGACGAAAAGCCATTTAACTGTGCTGTATGTCCTAAAAAATTCTCCCATAAGAATCGTTTGACTGCGCACATGAGAACTCACACTGGAGAAAGGCCATTTGCCTGCGATGTTTGTAGTAAGAAATTCACTCAGAAATTTGCTTTGACTGCACACAGGAGAACTCACACAGGGGAAAAACCATATGCATGTAATGTATGTGATAAAAAGTTCACATTTCGTTCTTCTTTGAAATATCACAGTACAGTTCACACTGGAGAAAGGCCATATACGTGCCCCATATGTGATAAAAAATTATCTCATAAATCTCATTTGAATGCGCACATGAGAACTCACACCGGAGAGAGGCCGCATAACTGTGTTATATGTGATAAGAGTTTTACTTTTAAATTTGGTTTGACTGCACACATGAAGATTCACACATGAAAAACCTATAAGGGAGTGGGCACACTGCGTTTTTTGAAGTGCATTTGTATCGATACAAACGCGATGCGAACGCGTTACTCAAAACCTCTTAAAAAAAAGCAGTGTGCCCACTCCCGGTTCGCGTTTGTATGTACAGTCACCGTCATCAATCGGTATCCCCCTATTGATTTTAACAAGGACCCTTTTCATTTCAACTTTGGATTTCAGTCGGATTTGCTAGTATAGGAACTCGAGCGAAATTAGATATCCATAAGTATACTAGCAAATCCGACTGAAATCCAAAGTTGAAATGAAAAGGGTCCTTGTTAAAATCAATAGGGGGATACCGATTGATGACGCTGACTGTACCTAGGTATAACATCTGACAGTCGTGTCTGGCTGGAATTTATTATAGAAACAATGAATAAATAAAAGAATGATAAGTCAAACTCAAAGTTTTATTTAATTTTGTTTGGCCGGCCGTACCCTGAGCTAAACACTGTATTTCCCTATCTATAGGTACCCTCGATAAATAAAGTAAGTGGAATATTTTCGTGAGTTGTACTAGACATTATCTTAACACAGGAATTACTCACGTAAAAATAGCGAGGAGTACCTAACCTTGCCGCAACTCCCTCCTTACCCAGATGAAGATTCTCCGGATGAATCGAAACATTGTCCGGTTATTGACGATATTTTTACGTAAGTAATTCTCGAGTGTTAAAATAATGTCTAACATATTTTATCTTCGAATTCATCATTTACATTTTTTTAACGTCGTATTTGCTTGATTATAAATCAACGAAAAAACCACTAAAAAAAAGAAATATTCATCTTCTAACCGCCCGATCGCCTTAGGCCACTACAATGGCCCAGGGCACCTGAGGGGTCGCGCGGCCACTAAAATCACGATTTCTATGGTGTTAGGGCTTCCCCATTCGTCGGGAGTGTCTTTATTTGTTGGTAACATTATTCTCCCACTGTTGTTCATGCTAAAAGTCATAGATAATTTATAATATTTCTACAATGTGTCAAAATACCGGAAGAGAAAATACGTTTTCAAACTTTATTTTTGAAAGAAGGTTCAAATAAGATTTTCAGCGATGACCTATACATGTTTGGCATTAATTAAATCTGACAGGTATTTAGGATAATTACTGAACCATTAAAACCCCGTTTTATAGTAAAAAATTTGAATTTGATCAACATTTTGAATATTGCGGGTGAATTTTGTTTGAAGGTCGGCTATTGTGATTGGTGTGTAGTAGTGATGTGAAGGAGGTTTGTTTTGTTCGTATTGTTTGCTAACTACATATTTATACCAATCAGAAAGACTTCAAACCAGACTATAGGATGAGAAATGAACCAGTATTGAATTTTTATTTGCCGTGAGCGCACTCCCGCTCCTGGCGCGCGGAACAAAATGGCGTGTTTTGGCCTTTTGCAAACGCGAATTAGATAATTACTTTAATGTCGATGTGTATATGTTTTATGTTAAATAATAAAGGTGTGTAGTGTACTAAGTGTGTGCACCATGTTGACGCAGATATTTGCTATCAATTTTGAACAATTGTGAGTTTTTATTTTGCAAGGTGCCAAACATGTTTACGGAATGGAATAAACAATTTATTTATTTATTTGGTGGTGACAATGTAATCCCCTTGAGCAGGTAAGTAAGTAGTTAATAAGCTTGTTAAATTCCGATTCCAATGATACCACAAACAGGTTTAGTCCAGGAATAAAATCACTGGCAAAAAAAGTTAAACCGCTATCAACAGTTGTTTCGCGGGCGTTGGTTAGACTAGGCAGGCAATCGGTCCGGGGGGCGGGGCACCTCAACGGCTAAAGTAATTGTTATTATTGTTTTTGGATTACACCATTGATTGGAGAGGTAATTTCATAATTGACATAATGCCATTAATTTTTCGATTGGTTATAGTGATAAGAAATCTAAAAAAACTGCATTTTTGTCGTGTTTCGGAGCGCGCAGCACCGCGACCGAACGCATTATAAATTCATCTTTATTTTAACGATGCTAAGATAAATATTTGAATTTGCACTCATCAATTTGCTAAGGTTCGGTCGCCTGTTCCTTCGCGACCAAAACCGTGAAGAACCAGGGCAACAAACACGGTTTGGGACCTAATTTTCTTATTAACTGACTTCAAAAAAAGCAGGAAGTTCTCAATTCGTCGGTAACTTTTTTTATGTATGTTCATATTGTTCACCGATTACTCGCCAGGACCGATTAAGAAAATTCTTTTTTTGTTTGAAAAGGTATTCATTCCGATGTGTGCCACAAAAATTTGGTAAGTATCTGTCGAAGATCTTCGGAGTTATGAACAGAAATGCACCTCGAGAGGTTAAAATTGCTCAGTTTATAACATTGAAGTCGGGTATTTTTAATTTTATTTACTAGTCGGTGAAACACTATGCATTTCGAGAAGTGTGAATCGCCTGCAGGTCAAGTGACGCCGCGCCACTCGAGCTGACAGGATGCAGGTGCTGCAGATAAACTGACAAAATTGTCACTGTAATGTTTCCTCTTGTGTCGCTTTCACACAAAGGTGGCGGGTTCGATTCCCGCCGCGAGATAAATATTTGTTTCATTTAAATATCAATCACTAGCTTCCGCCCGCGACTACGCTCGCGTGGTACCCGGATAAAAAGTAGCCTATGCTATGCATATTTTGAATTTTAGCCAAATCGGTTCAGTGGTAGTCGAGTTATGGAGGACACACATTTTTGTCTCCGCACTGGGTGTTTTTCTTACTTATTATTGAATGTATTTACAAATAAAAGTATGTAAGTAGTAGGTATCCAGTCATGTAATTCCAGTAACACAAGCAATCGTTTAGCCCCAAACCACAGAACAGATAATAATACTAGGTACCTACGTACTCAAACTAAGCAGAGCTTGTGTTATGGGAACTTACATGACTGATATACTCCCTATATACTTTTTTGTCAATACCTACATAGAAAAACACCCAGACATGAAAAAAGAAAGCAATAGAGAAAAAAAACAAAAACAAAAAATGAAAATTGCCTCTCGAGTTCCCGATGCTGACGCTGTATCTTCTAGTAAAGATGTAAAAGGCCTAGATTGTTAATTCCGCTGCAACATAAGCTATGGAATTATAAGAGTATACACTGCGCTCCCTACTGCTCTACTTGCGTAGGGATGCACTCATCAGATTTAACGAAGGGTTACTAAGGGCAACTGGCGAGTTCGAGTGAGATTCGAGTTAATTAGAATAGAATTTTTATTTTATTTATTTCTCATTACATCTATTATAACAGGGTGCCCCTAATGCAATAGCGTAGTCATTCTTAATCTTAATTGTGTTTATTTGACACACATTAAAACAAATTACCCGTACAGCGGGCTTTAAAAGGTCGCTATTGCAGAATCGTAATAAAGGAATTGAACTATTGCCATCTCTTTTCATTGACTGAGAGTGAAAAGAGATGGCAATAGTTCAATTCCTTTAATACGATTCTGTAATAGCGACCTTTTTAGGCCCGCTGTACACAAGGAAAATCACAAACAGATTTGATATAAAATTATAAAGAAAATGAACTAAAACGAATGGCATAGTAATTACTAGTAGTTCGCCGCGAACTGAGATCTCGCGCACCATTACGTTGATAGCCTAGATTTGGACTTGTTTCTGACTACCCCTGTACGTTTAAATGCTACTTCAGCTGAGTTCACTGCCTATTGATGTCTAATGCTAATGCGCTAGCTCAGTATGGTAAAGATTACAGGCATACGTGCAATACATTAATGTATTGTCTATTCTTTTATTTTCAATTACTTAAGTAAGTAGGTACCTAGTTTATTTTCTGGTTTCAAGAATTTTCCTCTCCGGAGCGAAAAAGCTTATTTACCAAAAGTTCCGTTGCATTATTCCATCTTTTTTTAATATCAGAAATTCTGTTCGTTCAGCTAAAAACTCGCAACCAAAACAACCAAAAAGCTATAGACATCGTGATTAAAATTTTCCCCAAAAAAAAACAAAACAAACCAATGGTAGCGGCACAAAAACAACCCTACAAAGCGTAGAGTTCACCCACCCATCCCCTGTAGCATCTCGCTCTTTCCCTCCTACTGCATGATTGTGTGTTTCTGTCTCGCTCCCGCGGCAGGAATCGATTTGCCGACATTGCGACTGAGGTCCTGGAGCTATACGCGAGTCTTGTATTCTAATTCCCTGTTGATCCCATGTGGTTTTGTGAAACTGTGCCATTTTGAGTGCTAGGTTTTCTGTACGCAGTAAGTTTAATTCAAATTATACATTTGAATCTTTAGAATCATCAGTGTTTGTTTTGTTTTGTACGCAATAATATTAGGAGTTGCGTAGCTGCTGTAAGAGATTATAGCTTAGATACCTACTTATCTATTTTTCCGTAAACCTTTACATTAAGAAGATATTTCTATTCTTATTAATCTAATCGCTATATTCTGTGGTGATTTAAATAACGATCATATATAATATCAAGTTGTGTCAAATTGAACTCATCTAAATATAGTGTCGCTCGTTTTAGTCTTTTTTACCCGACTGCGCAAAGCAAAGGAAGGGTAATGTGTTTTTTAGGCCTGTGTTCCTAAATTTATCGGCTAATTGATTAGATCACACTAGTCACACTAGTATTATAAATGCGAAAGTATGGATGGATGTATGTTTGTTCCCCTATAACTCGACACCCACTGAACCGATATGGCTGAAATTTAAAATATGGGTAGATAGGTACGGTCTACCTAATGACCGGGAATAGGACATAGGCTACTTTTTATCCGGGTACCACGCGAGCGAAGCCGCAGGCGGAAGCTAGTCTGAAATAAATAGAAATAGTTGTAGATAGTAAATAGAAATAGTAAATTACGAGACCACTCAGAGATACCAGAAATCGGTCCACGATTGACGGATGAATTGGTAAACATACTTAAAAAACAGGTATAGTCGAACATAGAACCTTCTTCTTTGAAGTCGGTTAAACACATACTCTACGGTTCAAAATAAATGTGTTGACATGGAGGGCTTGTGCGCCTAAAATTGCCAATATCCGTGCCAGACAGACGCGGAAATTACTTCGAAATCTGATTACCTTTAAGGTACAGTTTGCAAAAACTGATTAACAAAATCAGTTTTAAGTTGAAAGATCACATGTGATGCACTAACATTATAAATGCGAAAGTTGGCATGGATGGATGGATGTTTGTTTGTTCCTCTATAACTCGACAACCACTGAATCGATTTGGCTGAAATTTAAATAGAATGATAATGACCGGGAATAGGACATAGGCTACTTTTTATCCGGGTACCACGCGAGCGAAGCCGCGGGCGGAAGCTAGTCCTACTAATATAATAAAGGCGAAAGTCCGTGTGTGTGAATGTTTGTTACTACGTATCCCTATAAATACCAAACCGATTTTAATGTTTGGAATGTAGATAGTTTAGGTTCTGGAATAATACAAAGGCTACTTTTTATCCAGGAAAAATGTATGGTTCCCGTGGGATAAACAAACAGTAGTCCACGCGGGCGAAGCCGCGGGTGTTCACTAGTGTCAGTATGTTTGTCTGCAAATATTTGTTAAGTTAGTTTTGGTTATTTATTCTGATTACAGCGGCTTCGGGATAAAAAGCCTATGTCCTATTCCCGGTCATTATCTATCTATATTTTAAATTTCAGGCAAATTGGTTCAGAGGTCGAGTTATAGAGAAACATACATCCATCCATCCAGACTTTCGCATTTACAATCATCATCATCATTATTTCCTTGCCCTTTTTCCCACTAGGTGGGGTCGGCACAACATGTTCTCTTCCATTCCCTCCTATCACTCGTCATCTCAGTACATAATAATAATACTCACTCCATACATAACTCCTCCATACACTCAGTAGCAGGGACGTATATAAGGGGGGGGTTTAGGGGGTCCGGACCCCCCCCTTAGCCCATTAAGTTCGGAGGAAACCTAGTCAATTTTTGTATTTTGGAACCCTTGGACCCCCCCCTTAACAAAGATCTTTGGTATATTGGAACCTTTGGACCCCCCCCTTAACAAAGCTATAGCTACGTCCCTGCTCAGTAGTCCTATCACACGCATGTCCTCTCTCACACAATCCATCCATCTTTTCTTTGGCCTTCCTCTACCTATGTATCCTTCCATATTCATATCAAACACTTTCCTTGTAATATACTTACACTTATACTTTCGTCACAATATTAGTGTGATTATAAAAATAGGATTTTGCCGCGGGTGAATTCACGAGGTGGTTAAAAACTAGTTTTTCCAAAGCTAAAAGGGCGTTCAGACGCAAACCCTTCCAGTTAATGGGGCATCGTGCAAGCGGGCTAAACCAAACGCAAACGAGAGGGAACTTAGGGCTGGCGATATAAAAAAAACCTTGGATTTTTTAGATAGTTTCAATAGGCAAGCGTGCTTAATCTTAGACCACTCTGTTGCTTTACATCAGGCGGGGTGTGGTCAAACGCAAAGCTATTTTAGTTTAAAAAAAATAGGCCAGAACAGGCATATCATTTTGGATGGACATTTCGTACGCTGTAGAACTTTCGTAGCTCACGTAGACTATCGTAGTCCTGTCTCGTAGCTGGTGTAGACTTTCGTAGACCGTGGAACTCTCGTAGCTGGCGTAGACTATCGTAGTCCGTGGAACTCTCGTAGCTGGCGTAGACTATCGTAGTCCGTGGAACTCTCGTAGCTGGCGTAGACTATCGTAGTCCGTGGAACTCTCGTAGCTGGCGTAGACTATCGTAGTCCGTGGAACTCTCGTAGCTGGCGTAGACTATCGTAGTCCGTGGAACTCTCGTAGCTGGTGTAGACTTTCGTAGACCGTGGAACTCTCGTAGCTGGCGTAGACTATCGTAGTCCGTGGAACTCTCGTAGCTGGCGTAGACTATCGTAGTCCGTGGAACTCTCGTAGCTGGCGTAGACTATCGTAGTCCGTGGAACTCTCGTAGCTGGCGTAGACTATCGTAGTCCGTGGAACTCTCGTAGCTGGCGTAGACTATCGTAGTCCGTGGAACTCTCGTAGCTGGCGTAGACTATCGTAGTCCGTGGAACTCTCGTAGCTAGCGTAGACTTTCGTAGACCGTACAACTCTCTTTAATAGCTGACGTAGACCGTAGATCTCTCGTAGCTGGCGTAGACTTTTGTAGACCGTAGAACTCTCTTTAATAGCTGACGTAGACCGTAGATCTCTCGTAGCTGGCGTAGACTATCGTAGTCCGTGGAACTCTCGTAGCTGGCGTAGACTTTCGTAGACCGTACAACTCTCTTTAATAGCTGACGTAGACCGTAGATCTCTCGTAGCTGGCGTAGACTTTCGTAGACCGTAGAACTCTCGTAGCTGGCGTAGACTTTCGTAGACCGTAGAACTCTCGTAGCTGGCGTAGACTTTCGTAGACCGTAGAACTCTCGTAGCTGGTGTAGACTTTCTTAGTCCGTAGAACTCTCTTAGCTGACGTAGACATTCGTAGAACTCATGTAGCTTACGTAGACTTTCGTAGACCGTAGAACTCAGCTTACGTAGACTTTCGTAGAACTCTCGTAGACTTTCGTAGAACTCTCGTAGACTTTCGTAGAGCTCTCGTAGCTGGTGTAGACTTTTGTAGACCGTAGAACTCTCGTAACTGGCGCGCCAGTTACGAGAGTTCTACGGTCTAACGAGAGTTCTACGGACTACGAAAGTCTACGCCATGGCGTAGACTTTCGTAGTCCGTAGAACTCTCGTGGTACTACTAGTAAATACAACTAGTCTTATTTTCTACTTTTCGCGATCCGAATCACAAACCTATAATAACGTAGGTAGTAAAAAAAATATTTCAAGTTTTTTATTAAAAAAAAATGTGCATTTTTAAGATGGCAGCCCTAACATAATGCATAAAGTGCGGTGCGCCCTTTTCCCGCGCTTTTGAATCTCTAATGGTAATGACACATCCTGCCTCAATGCATTGTTAAACCATAAACAAAAAGAAAATACAAACATTGATAAACATAACTAGCCTTCGCACCGGGTTTCTGTTGATCCGATCGCTACCAAAACCCGCTGGGCTGTAAGATTTGTAAGATTGCTTAAAAGTTTTCGGTCTTACCGTTTTTGAATCCAAATACACACCGATTTATTTAAATAAATAGATTACGAGCGGAACTATCAGCTACTTACCGTTTTATTACCAGAAAGTTGTTTTTTTTTTAAGAATAACGACGACGATTCTTTTTGTACGTTTTGAAGTCTATCGACCGACAACAATCGACGTGTTGTCGATAGACTTTAAAAAAACAACAAAAATATAAATGAGGTTATCAACCTAGATTGGGTACCTAGGTGTTAGTTTATTACTGGCCAAAAGCGCTCGAAAAAAAAATTGAATTAAAAAGAAAAAATGTACTTACAGATCAAATCAGTCTGAGATACATCTTGGATACATCTGCATCCTAATGATTATTGAAAGTGATATTTAGACGATTAATCCAAGTTCGTCAAATAACCCGTTTTGTGATATTTATTTCGCATTTTTTTTCTCGTAGATAGACAAAATGTAAGATGACTTGCACAAAAATAAACTTTATTTAATTATGGAATTACTTAACACAATTTACTTAGAAGTATTTACTTTTTAATCGGCTAGCGACGAAATGTAAGTTACCTTGATACACTGGTAACCAATCATTGTGTAACACATTATTTGTTCCGTATTCAATGAAACATCAATAAGTATTAGTATTCCCACGGCTTCGCCCGCGTGGACTACTACTTTGTATCCCACGGGAAACATGCATTTTTTCGGGATATAGAGGTAAAGTAGCCTAGGTCACTCTCCAGCCCTCCAACTATCTCCACACAAAAAATTATGTCAATCCGTCTCTCTGTTTTGACGTGAAAGCAGGACAAACAAACAAACACACTTTCACATTTACAATATATAGGCAAAGAATAGATAATAATACTACGTATAGAATGGCCACTGTCTCCCCCCCACCAATCGAGGCTTCCTCACCGCGCGACCGAATTTGAGCTGGCGAGGGGCTGACTTGGAGCTAGGGACGCGCCCTGCGCGCAAACACGACGACGAGACCGAGGCCACAGATCTTACTTCACGCACACAATTGCGCGTGTACAAAAATGACATTATAAATTATATATTTGTACATACTTCTGACTACCCCCTTAGATAAAATGCCTAAAAACCTTAGAGATACAGTCGTGATCATATTTCATTTTTTGTTTCAATTCACCTATAACAAGGAATTTAATGTTCGGATTATAAGATACCTTATGATAGGTTTTTGGCAGGTTTTCCGGCATGAGGCATGAGGAGTGATGGACGGCATACAAATGGAACCGATCGGAAAGTATAAGGCCGACAGGAACGGGTCGGCTAAGGGTGAGTTGGTATAATACAATTTGCATTGATAGTGATTTGAACGCCTACGTTTTTTCTCATAGCAATCCTCGGCGCGCCTTCCTAACTTTTATAGGCACCGCCAATTTGCATGTTTTACTCGATGAGCGGACAATATTCCTGATTTAAATTCACCCAAAAATATTTTTACAGGATTACAACTATAAATTCAGTTTCTCTGTGCACATTTAGACAAGTAATCCAGTCTAGATGATGATGATGATGGAATCTTTAATTTTTGCAGTGTTAAACCACACTTACGTATTATTGCATTGAAAATGAAAAGTCTTATCAAAATCGCCTAAGGATCTGAAGACATGTACAATGTTGATAAATTAAAATGACGTTATTAATCTTCAGCAGCTGCTTGGCGCAATATGGTCGATCAGGATTTGGATGACGTCGCCTTCCTCGCTGGTAAGATGTAACAACTATTACAGATTTACTACTAAGTAAGTAAGTTCATGTGAGCAAGTGGCCTACTCTGGTGACTGAGTTTTTAGGCCGGCTAAAGGCCTCCGTCATGGCATAACGACTTAAAAAAGCCGGGAACGACAATTTAACGTGCCCTCCGAAGCACGGCAGCGCTCAGCTCGTAATGTTACTTGCGGTCACCCATCCAAATTGTGACCGCGCACAACGTTGCTTAACTTCATCAATCAAGAACGTCTCAGCAATTTACACAAGCGCTTTAGATTAACTACTGCCTGCAGCCAATGATGTTTTCAAAAGAGGAAGATAGGTTACGCACTAACATCGCATTCAAAAACGTGGGCTCTGTTCTGTGCTTCGGTGCACCACTACACTACACCAAATTACACACATTGCTCCATTTTATAGATTACCAGTTGATAAGGATATAACAACTAAAGCAGTCTTGCGAGCGAAATAGCAATGGCTAGTGGCCGATTCGATAGAGCCCGGCCGCTCGGCAATGCGCAATGCTGTCTCGACAGCACGACTGCTTTAGTTGCTCTCTCTATCCTTGTCATTTGCCAACTTCGAGGTGCGTTCGAGACGATGTTCCGCGCGTCACTGAGGGCAGGTTTGTGAGTCACCTATCTCCCTTTTTTGAAAACATCAATGCTTATTAAAATTTTCGATATGACATGGGTTCCGTGGCTGAGTTGGTTAAGGCACTCCGGCTTAAGAAGGATCGCTTGTATCAAGCGGGTTCAAATCCCGTCGGAATCGAAAAATTTGATAAGAAAATTTTATATACTTGTGTTCTCAGATTCCGACAAGGCGAGAGAAGCGAGGGATCTCCGCGAGACGCCCGTGGCGGTGTGTTCCCAGCGCCGCGCGCTATGTCTCGCCGCGTTGGTCTTCTCGGCTATATTCGTGAGCGCCCTGCTCGTTGTCTACGCTACTCCGCAACCCTGTAAGTACATAAATAGTAATTTCATTCAAAACTCAAAACTCAAGATGATTTATTCAATAAGATCATGTAGATTGATCACTTTGACACGTCAATTATTTGATATAGTTTTGATACAATATTTTATGATTTTAATATAAATAAACGGAGTTGGAGCATGTTCAGTCCCAGGCGTTTTTGTCATCCAAGTAATCTTTGTAATAATTATTAGTAATAATTGAAAATTAAGTCTTGTCATTTGTGATTCCAACGGGATTCAAACCCGCACTAAGATTTTCGATCCGACGAATATGGATTCCGTGGCCGAGTTGGTAAAGGCACTCCGGCTTTAGGAGGATCGCTTGTATCAGTGCGGGTTCGAATCCCGTCGGAATCGCAAATTTTGATTAGACTTCATTTTCATTAAATTATTAATTTACTATGTATTAATCAAGTATGGGCGGATCGCTAGTAGATATGTAAATGATGATGATGATGTTTCAGACTGCCCTTGTTCTTCTGAAGCCACGCTGATCCCCGGACAAGCCCCTACCGACCCCATATCGAGCGAAGCAGCGGCCAATAAGTAAGTATTTAAGACTGAGCGAGAAAAGGAGCGAAAAAAAGAGGAGGTTCTATAGTCGAATTGGTCATTATACGAACTAAAAATATATGAAAAATGACATTTTGACCGTCAATTTTAGTGCGTATAATTAAAAATACGACTATAGTCGTATTGCTCATTATACGGATAAAAATTGAAGGAAAAAATGTCATTTTTCCTTCAATTTTGATTAGTTTTGATACGTTTTATGTCAAAATTGAAGGAAAAATGACATTTTTTCCTTCACTTTTAGTCCGTATAATGAGCAATACGACTATATATGTTCGGTTGTAGGTATGAATATTTTTTTAGCGATAAGATCACCGATTTTATATTAAGTATACATACTTATTTATGTTATTTTTATTTGCTGAATTTATAATGATGGTGTGCAAAAAAATGGTTTTCTGTAAAGTCGGTTTACGGATGATAATTTTACGTGATAACGTCATAAGGAAACATTGATGGACGATTGTGCCTCTCTATCGCTTGTTCCGCGCTCTCGCTTGCACGCTCGGCTCAGGCGGAACGTAACACTTCGTGCGTGCAGCCGGCGTTCATCGATTTATTAAACTTTATTACGTCGAAAAGTATTTTCTATCTATGAGGAGTAATAGGTTAGCGTGGTATGGGCATGTTATGCGGAGGGAAGAAAGTCATTACAAGGAAAGTGTTGGATATTAATGTGGAAGGATACATAGGTAGAGGACGGCCAAAGAAAAGATGGATGGATTGTGTGAGAGAGGACATGCGTGTGAAAGGAGTGACTTCTGAGTTGACGAGTGACAGGAGGGAATGGAAGAGAACATGTTGTGCCGACCCAACCTAGTGGGATAAGGGCAAGGAGATGATGATGATGATGACTATATATCTAATAAATATGTGTTACAGAGAGCGTATAGCGAGTAATGGCGTCGTATTTCCATGGCGCGGCGCACGCTTGCCTACCTACGTAGTTCCCAAACATTACAGCCTGTGGCTACACCCCAATCTAACTACTGGCGAACTTAGAGGTAAACAAAACAAAAAAAAAAACCAGTAATCTATGATTTTTGTTAAATGTCTGGTAATAAATATAAGTATTTGTATTTATTTGAAAAAAAAAATAATAATAAGATGATCACAGAGGTCGTCTATCATATCCATATTATAAATGTGAAAGTGTGTTTGTTTGTCCTGCTTTTACTTCAAAACAGAGAGACGGATAGATGTGATTTTTTGGGTGGAGGTAGTTGGAGGGTTTTAGAGTGACATAGGCTACTTTTAATCCCAAAAAATGCATGTTTCCCGCGGGATAAAAAAGTAGGCGTCCACGCGGGCGAAGCAGCGGGCGTCCGCTAGTCACACTAATATTCTATAATTATATATTACCCTTATAATATTCTTATTAGATTTCGCTCGTGGCTTCGCTCGGGGTACCTACCTGTATAAAAAGTAGCCTATGTGTTATTCCAGGTCATAAACTAAGTATATTCCAAGTTTCGTTAAAATCCGTTCAGTAGTTTTTGCGAGAGAGTAACATCTATATTTACATCTATTCATCCATACATCCTCACAAACATTCGCATTTATATTACTAGCCACCGCCCGCGGATTAGCTCACGGATAAAAAGTAGCCTATGTCCTATTCCCAGTCATTATCATCTATTTTTATAATTTTCAGTAAGATCGCTTCAGTGGTTTTCGAGTTATAGAGGAACACACATACATCCATCCATCCATTCGTCCGTCCATCTATCCAAACGTCCAAACTTTCGCATCACACTAATATCACACTAATCACACTAATCACACTAATCACACTAATCACACTAATCCTACTAATCACACTATCACACTAATCACACTAATAATATTATAAATGCGAAAGTTTGGATGTTTGGATGTATGTTTGTTCCTCTATAACTCGACAACCACTGAACCGATTTGCCTAAAATTTAAAATATACATAGATAATGACCGGGAATAGGACATAGGCTACTTTTTGTCCGGATGCCTTGCGAGCAAAGCCGCGGGCGGAAGCTAGTTTACAATATTAGCGTGATTAGTAAGTTTTATATTTTTTCAGGCGAAGTATCAATCGATTTAAAAGTGGACCGAGATACAACCTTTGTGGTTCTCAACGTTAGAGACATGAATGTGACAGAACGCGCCCTTTTCAAGTCAGGAGGGGTGGTGGGGCCAAAAGTAGCGAGGGTTTTGGACTACCCACAAGCAGATCAGACTTATATCGAGTTTAAGGTGAGTAGCAAACACTTAGAGTCCGCGCCAGCACTCAAGTCCTACGGCAAAAGCGGGAACTAATTGTTTTATTTACTTTATTATTTTCAGTTGTTCAGCACCCCTATTTTATAACACACGGTAAGTCGCTAACTCGGATACGTTAAAACAAATTGATTTTTTACGAACAACGTTAAAGTTATTTAGTTTAAAATTACTTCACATAATTTTACACAACGAACATGTCTATCACCTTTTTCAACCATCTTCTACCATTTCAAAGTATTCATCGTAAAAAAACAATTTTTGTTTGAATGAATCCGAGTTAGCCACTTACCGTGTGTTACAAAATAGGGATGCTGGTGTGTAGAATTAACGAAAGCACAAACTAGCATAATTATTATTGTTCAAGCCTTATTTGAACAATTAGTAATTTTTTACCTAACAATTTTTACCATTACGCGGGTAACGCCGCGAGAGTGCAGCTAGTCAATCAAATCCTGTTGTATTTTTAAATTTCGTGCCTTCTGACATTTTCACATTTATGTTTTATCTGTGCTCTTTCTTTGTTGTTCTTGAACTTCCGCCTAGCCCGTAGCCGGTTTATTGTAAAAATATACACTGGCCTGCAAAACTAAGTATCACACTTTTAAAATGGCAATAACTTTTTATATACACAAGATATACTTTCGAAATAAAAAGGACTCGAAAAAGAGTTTAATTTTGTATAATGATTCCAAAGAAAGCTGATAAAATTTGCTATGAAACGTTTTTTATTTTAAATCTCTAACTTCTATAGTTTAGAAAAAATAATAATTTAAAAGTGTAGTACTTAGTTTTGCAGGCCAGTGTATTTCAATATTTTACTAGAAATCTGGACTATTTCATTTAAATTCATCAAATCCGTTATCTGTTCAGGAGAAACTGCGTCGCAAGTACAACTATACCCTCAGTCTTCGGTTCATCACGAGGTTGGAGCGGAGCGACAAGCAACGCGGATTCTTTCTCACCGGTACACACAGACAGTAAGTAGAGAATTTTTACCAATGGACATTCAAACTTATGGAGATAGAAATACGATACAAGTAGGAATTTGTAATTTCTTTTTCAAGCATATGAATGCTTTAAAATGATGCCGTGGCGTCGAAAGTGAGATTTTCGATGCCACGGTATCATTTCAAAATAGGGGTAACAGGGTTGAAAAGGTTAGGAACCACTGGTCTAGGGGGTGTTGCCTCAAGCTTTGCTTAGCTTGGGGCTACATGATGTTGTGTGAAATGTCCAGCATTATTTATTTATTTATTTTTATTTATTTATTTGAATATAAAGATTGTCTTTTTGCCTGGCACGTTCCTAGTACGGTCATATAATTCTATGTACTTACTTGTTTGTGATGAAAATAAACAATTTCTATTCTATTCTCTATTCTATTATCTATTCTATTCTCTATTCTATTCTCTATTCTATTCTCTAATCTATTCTCTATTCTATTCTCTATTATATTCTGTATTCTATTCTCTAATCTATTCTCTATTCTATTCTCTATTTTATTCTCTTTTCTATTCTCTATTCTATTCTCTATTCTATTCTCTATTATATTCTCTATTATATTCTCTATTCTATTCTCTATTCTATTCTCTATTCTATTCTCTATTCTATTCTCTACTCTATTCTATTCTCTATTCTATTCTCTTAGATTTTAAGCGGATGGATCACCGAAAAGAAAGCTAGTCCCCATACAGTGTTTGTTGCCTTGATTCTTCACGGTGTTGGTCGCGAAAGAACAGGAGTAGAATCACCTAGCTCTTAAGACGTTACAAAGTGGTCATAACGGTCCTACTGAATAAATGATATTTGAATCTTGAATTCTATTCTATTCTATACTGCGTAGCTAAAATGGTCGCTAATGCAGCATCGCGGTGAAGGAATTGAGCTATTGCCATCTCTTTTCACTCTAAGTCAATGAAAAGAGATAGCAATAGTTCAATTCGTTCACCGCGATGCTGCATTAGCGACCATTTTAGCTACGCTGATCATAACACGGCCATGTCATTGTATAGTCGGTAAAGATCATCAATTGATGTTTATTTACAGACGCTGTGCTGTGTCAAGGTTTTGGTTGACTCATGCTCGGTCAGCGTTCCCGTGTCTTGACGAGCCTCACTTCAGAGCTTCATTCAAGCTGACTGTAGTTAGGGACAGGTATGATACGACCATTATAACACTAGGAAATCATTCCAACTAATATTATAAATGCGAAACTTTGTGAGGATGTATGGATGTTTGGATGGATATGTTTTGATTGCTTGATAAGTGCTTTTTCTTTCTTTCTTCTTTCTTTCTTTACCACTGAACCGATTTCAATATAAAATAATCTATCATAAGGATTTAAAGTAATTTCTCTTCAGGGCCCATTGATTTTTTCCATCCTGTATGTTAGTGTGAACTTACTCAAAAGTCTATGCCGGAAAGTGGTGCCTTTTTTATATCGCGCGGCCATCAACCAAACATTAAAATATAAACTCTTAGGGCTAGCGCATATATACAATTTTTAGTTGAACAACTATTTTGTTGTGTTTCATAAGTACACAGCAATATATGAACGTGCGCATATTATCAACTCGATAGTTGATCGACAAAAAAATCAAAAAGCCTCATCGATCTGCTTTTGATTTAAAAGTTGGACAACTATCGATCTCACGCTCATTTTGTATTGCAATGTATTGAAGTGCGCATACCATCGACTAAACAGTCGATCCACGACTGTTCAGTCTCGCATTTGCAAGTTAAAACTTTATGGTTAAAAGACATGGTAACTTGAGCGTTGCCTGCACAAGACTGTTGGATTTGTTTGGGTTACAAATCGACTGAAATCGATTGTATGCGCACCTCCGTCGACTCAACAGTTTAGTTGTGTAGAAATCACGACAAGTACACAACTCGACGAAACAGTTTAGTCGATTTAAAAGTTGTATGTATGCGCTAGCCCTTAGGAGTATAACAAACAATATTTGTGAGAACAGTATACAGTATACTCAGCCAGGATCGATTATTTTATTTAGAAATCGGTTTCTCTCTCTTTTTTTTCTTTTTCTTCTCTCTATTTTACTACCTACGTATTTTGAACTTTTTCAGATTCCACGTATCTCTGACCAACATGCCTATAGTGGCGACTGAAGAGGCCGGGTTCTACTTGGGGCATAGATTGGTGAGTTCCCCTTAACGCGTTCCCTGCCTTCTACGCCGCGTAAAGACCTACGCAGACCGGGGCGGCACGGCAAAGGATTTAAATCTTTACTAATGGACATCCAAACTTAAGGAGTTCTTTTACATACATCTCATCATTTCATTTCATCTGTACCTATCTCCCTAGTATCACACTAATATTATAAATGCGAAAGTTTGGATGTTTGGATTGATGTTTGTACATCTATCGACAACCACTGAACCGATTTGGCTGGAATTTAAAATTTAGCTAGGTAATAACCGGGAATAGAACATAGGCTACTTTTTATTCGGGTATCGCACGAGCGAAGCCGAAGGTGGAAGTTAGTTATTAATAACTGTCGAGTTATAGAAGAACAAACATACATCCAAACATCCATCCATCCAAACATCCAAACTTTTGCATTTTTAATATTAGTGTAATATGTTTATTTATGTACCCTTTTTTTGGAATACTTACTTAAATAATTTGTATTTGTATTTCTTTTTTTTGTTTTCAGCTTCAAGACGAGTTCGCGACGTCCCCGCCGATGTCGCCGCACATGATGTCGGTCGCTGTCTGCAGATTACAACGTCGCGCGGCGCCGCTCGACGGCAACGTCACCGACGTCGACGTTACCGACGTCACAGAGGACGTGCTGCCGCCGCCAGAGATCAGCCTGTACAGCGACAACCAAGTTATACTAGATGAATCCGAGTAAGTACAGAGCCTTTAGCAGGAGTATGCACAAGTTTACTATTCGATCCGTGACTGTAGTATAGTCTCTCAAATGTATGGGATTCCGGTGCAGCGCCTCCAGTGGTAACTTGACTGAACTAAAATCCCAATACATTTGAGAGACTATACTATAGTAGACTTTGTGCATACTCGTGCTCGAGGCCCTGTTCGGCCGACGGATCTAGGCGTGCGTGAAGTTAGCCGTTTCGATGCGCAGTGCAACTTTTTCATACAAAATTTTCTACTGCGCAGCGCAAAGCCTGACTTCACGAACGCCTAGATCCGTCGGCCCAACTGTAATTCTATCACACTAATATTATTATTTAAAATTGAAATTAAATTAATTGGAAATAAAAATTGGAAGAAGGAAAGGGAGGCCTTTGCCCAGCAGTGGGACAGCACAGGTTTATAATAATAATAATATTATTATGCGAAATAAGTACTTTAATTTAATAAAGTAAGACTAGCTTCCGCACGCGGCTTCGCTAGCGTGGTACCCTGATAAAAAGTACCCTAGGTCTTATTCCCAGTCATTATCTATCTATATTTTAAATTTCAGCTAAATCGGTTCAGTGGTTGTCGAGTTATAGAGGAACAAACATACATCCATCCAAACATCCAAACTTTCGCATTTATAATATTAGTGTAATACCGAATTTTCGAAGAAGCGCCATCGTAAAATAATATAAAGCTGGTGATGATAATGATTTATTTCCAGGCCTCTTCTGGAATGGGTGCAGAGAACAATCCAGTTGTTTTCGTTTGAGCTCAACACATCCTATCCACTACCTAAGTTTGGTAAGTTTTCATTTCTTGAAGTACATATTTTACATACCTACTTAATATTATTTTAATATTATTTTACATACCTATTGTAACACATAGCACTAAGTTAATGAATAAAGATTTATTTATTATTATTATTATTATTATATTTAGAGTTCCGTACTTTAAAAGAAAAAAAAACCGAGTGTGCTTTAGAACCAGTGTTCCGCAAAGGGTGTGCCGCGGCACACTGTTGTACCGTGGCCATTGGTTGGTGTGCCTCGGAACAAATAAGGTTACCTATCTCAGTTAAGCTACTCCAAATTTGGACGCATATGCTCAACTAAAAAAGCTCATGTTTCGCATTAAAAATATGAATTTTATTTTATGCTGTACCTCAAAGATTTTCCGATTTCTTAGGCCTTAAACACAAAAAGTAGAACTTCGTAAAAAACGCTCTCGTCACGCATTCACCAGCTTACTCCCCAAGTCTAGCGTCCGTAAAGAAATTTTACTTCAAAACAATTAGGGTTTCCCTCCATTTCAATTATATATTCCAGTTATATGAGAACCAGATAACTAAAGCGGAAGAGTTTGTTTGTTTGTTTGAACGCGCTAATCTCAGGAACTACCAGTCCGATTTGAAAGAATCTTTGTACATTCAATAGCTAAACTCTTGAGGAAGATTATAGGCTTTCTTCATTATCATCATAACCTTATACTGTCACTACGGGGCAACGCCGCTAGAGCGCTACAAACCTCTATATTTTGTAAAATGATTTTGGTATTAAGTTTGTATGGACATTCGACTGTCACCAGCCTCAATTGGTGTTGACAAACATGGTGTTTTCAGACATTGTCGTTGTGGAGAGTGGTAACTCGTACTCTGAAGGTTGGGGTCTCATCACGCTGTCTCCGTCTACTCTCTCAGATACAAAGACCATCGCTCGACTCTTGGCGCAACAGGTAAGTACCTACTAACTAAGTATTCCAAAGAAAGCATCAATTAATTTTTTTTAGAACAACAATTATTTTTGCTTGACCTACTGATCTATACTAATTATATAAAGCGGAAGAGTTTTTTTGTTTGAACGCGTTAATCTTAGGAACTACCAGTCCGATTTGAAAAACTATTTCTGCATTTGATAGCTAAATTCTTGAGGAAGGACTTTTCATCATCATCATCATCATCGTTAACCATCACTACGGGGGCAACGCCGCGAGGACGCTGCTAGTTTAGGAATATATCGCCATCAAAACTTACTCAATCACGGATTTTACGACTCACCAACATTTTAGGTTAGGTTAGGTTTAGTTAGGCGGTTCTCACACTGCAACGCATTCCGCTGCGTTGTGCGTGGCTGCAGATTTTAGCATTGTATACAAGTATCTCAATTCGTATAGAAAACCCTGTTGCCCTGATTCTTAATGGTGTTGGTCGCGAAAGAACAGGAGTAGAATCACCTATAGTCGAATTGCTCATTGTACGAACTAAAAATATATGAAAAATGACATTTTGATCTTCAATTTTAGTGCGTATAATGAGCAATCCGACTATAGCTCTTAAGACGTTTCAAAGTGGTCATAGCGGTCCTACTGAATAAATGATATTTGCATTTTTTGTTTTTTTTTGTAACATGCATAGTACAACACACTGACAACGCATCGACGCGCGTGATTTACAGTGATAAAATCTGCAGATCTGCAAAACGCATGCGGGTGCGTCGCCAGTGTGAGAACCGCCATGAAACTATGCGCGAGGCGAGCGAGCGTAGAGAGCGTACTGCGGCAGCGGCCGCCAAAGCGCCAAAAATCTTAGCCTCATCATCATTCTCCTGCCCTTATCCCACGCTAAGTGGGGTCGGCACAACATGTTTTTCTCTTCCACTCACCTCTATCATTCGTCAACTCTGAATCCACTCCTCTCACATTCATATCCTCTTTCACACAATCCAACCACTTCTTCTTCGGCCTTCCTCTACTTGTGTACCCTGTCACACTCGTACTCATCACTTTTTTTGTGACATGGGTTTCATTCCTCCTCATAACGTGTCCATACCAAGCTAATCTAGCACTCCTCACCTTTTCAGTGAAATCTTAGCCTGTTATTCATATTTGTTTGTTGAAAAGCTAAAATATGGTTATTATAATTTCCCAGTGGTTTTCCGGCCTCGTGTCACCCCGTTGGTGGTCGTCGCAGTGGTTGCTTGAAGCGCTGACGTCAGTCCTGGCGGAGCGGGCGCCGCCGCTGTCAGACCCCACTGAGAGGCAGGAGGACGCTCTGTTGCTTGACCATGTGCTCCCTGCATTGAGGTAAACGTGACTGATGTGACTGATGTGACTGACGTGACTGATGTGACTGATGTGACTGACATGACTGATGTGACTGACATGACTGATGTGACTGACGTGACTTAGTTATTAAAATTTCCCAGTCGCTCTCTGGTCTCGTGTCACCCCGTTGGTGGTCGTCGCAGTGGTTGCTTGAAGCGCTGACGTCAGTCCTGGCGGAGCGGGCGCCGCCGCTGTCAGACCCCACTGAGAGGCAGGAGGACGCGCTGTTGCTTGACCATGTGCTCCCTGCATTGAGGTAAACGTGACTGATGTGACTGATGTGACTGATGTGACTGACGTGACTGACGTGACTGATGTAACTGACATGACTGATGTAACTGACATGACTGATGTGACTGACGTGACTTAGTTATTAAAATTTCCCAGTCGCTCTCTGGTCTCGTGTCACCCCGTTGGTGGTCGTCGCAGTGGTTGCTTGAAGCGCTGACGTCAGTCCTGGCGGAGCGGGCGCCGCCGTTGTCTGACCCCACAGAGAAGCAGGAGGACGCGCTGTTGCTTGACCATGTGCTCCCTGCATTGAGGTAAGCGTGACTGATGTGACTGGCGTGACGGAGGCAGGAAGACGCGCTGTTGCTTGACCATGTGCTTCCTGCAACGTGATTTATGTGACAGACACGACTGAAGTGACTGACGTGACTGACACCTGATGTGACTGACGTGCTAGATGTGTCTGACGCGACTGATGTGACCGACGTGACTGATGTGACTGACGTGACTGACCAAATCTATTTGATTCCAGGTTGGATTCAAGCAACTCCGTTCGAGCCGTGGCATCGCCCCGGCTTGAGAGAGCCGATATTGAGTCCGCAACTGATGAACTATCGCTACACAAGGTTAGTGATTAGTGTAGTAGCACATAATAAATAATAGTACTACGTACAGAAGGCTCACTTCGCGAAAAAAATTATATAAATAGCGACTCTTGCTGCGACGCAACAAAGTGCAATTCAGCTCGCATAAGCGCTTAGTGTGATCATTTGTCGAGATGAGTTGACAGTGAGAGATGTTGAGAGAGATGAGTTGATTTGTTGAGATGAGCTTGCGTGGTCACTGAACTGTCATATTTGACAGTTTGAGACCGATTTTGGTCGCTGTCAAAGATAGACAATCAGCCACCTGTTCAGGCGTTTGAAGATCACCAGCTCTTTTATAGTTGATGAAGGGATATGTCGGGGGTTTTTCAATCATTTTTTTGTTGTACAGGGTGCGGCAATAGTTAGTATGGCAATCGAAGCAGCTGGAGAGTCTGCGGGGAGGGCGGCCTTGGCAAGATTGTTACGAGACCATAGATCAGCTAGCGCGGATGCCAGGTGAGACAAGAGCCTCAATTTGACTGGCCAATAGGCAATATGCGTCTGATTCAAAAGCGGGTTAAACGTATTTTTCTATGAACATTATGGCATTAGAATTATGTGTGTGTAATTATTTTTTAATATTATTTAATTGTCGCTTAGAAATTAATAATTAAAAAGTGCAAAAATATAATAGGAATTTCATAAGACTTGAAACTCAACGCTATTTGTCACATGTGCTGTGACGTCGCACTCCTTCAAATTCTATGATAAATGACAGAAAGTTTTTTTTTCTACCTACAAGCGCGTGTAATTGCTGTGGATTGTGACGTCACAACCGTTTCAAGTGCTTGAAAATGTTGGTAAATTTTAAAAATTATTTTTGTTTTAAATTTTAGTTTTTCGGCGCTGGAATTTTTATTACGGTTATTTGACGATATAACCTATCGTATAAAATCATAAAAAAAATTGTGGGAGTTCCCTATTGACTGGCCTCTTAGCTCAGTTGGTAGTAGCTCTGCCTTCTGCGCTGTAGGTCGTGGGTTCGATTCCCACCCAGGACAAACATTTGTGTGATGAACATAGATGTTTGTTCTTGTCTGGGCGTTATAAAGTATTATAAGTAGGTATTTACAAAAAGTATATAAGTATTCTATCAGTTATCTGGTTCCCATAGTTCTTTGCTTAGTTTGGGGCTAGATGGCGCTGTGTCAAATGTCCAGCAATATTTATAAAAAAATCTACTAATTTACAACGTCAACCATTCCGTTATCATTAAATAAAAAAATGGTTGTCTGTAAAGTCGGTTTACGGACGATAATTTTACGTGATAACGTCATAAGAAAACATTGATGAACGATCGTGCCTCTCTATCGCTTGTTCTGCGCTCTCGCTTGCACGCTCGGCTCTGGCGGAACGTGACACTTTTTCGTGCAGCCGGCGTTCATCGATTTATAAGACGTTAAATGTCAAAAATTGGTGAACGTTTCACACAGCGCCATCTAGCCCCAAACTAAGCAAAGCTTGTACTATTTAAACGGTGGGTTAAACCCAGCGTTGCTCCCGTAGTGATGGTATATGGTGATGATGATGAAAAGTAGCCTATAACCTTCCTCAAGAGTTTAGCTATCAAATGCAGAAAGAATTTTTCAAATCTGGTAGTTCCTGAGATTAGCGCGTTCAAACAAACTCTTCCGCTTTATATAATGGTATAGATTATTACAGAGACCTGTGGCGGGCGTTAGAGCGAGATGGCGTGGGAATGGACCCTTCCCACGCCCACGCGTGGGACGGCTGGTGTGAGAAGCCCGGCTACCCTCTACTGTATGCTACCGTCGTGGGATCCGATGTCGTGCTAAAGCAAGAACGGTGTGTATAACATGCTTAAGTCACAAAGAAACTTCTCTTTGAATTCGATTCACAACCTGACAGTTGGAGTTATGACACTTTCGGAAAAAATAAATAGATATGGATGAGAATAACATAAGAACATAATCCTTTAGATCTTTTTTTCAAATCGGTTCAGTGGTTGTCGAGTTATAGAGGAACAAACATATACCTACATACATCCAAACGTCCAAACTTTTATATTTATAATAATTATTAGTGTGATTAATTATGTACCAATGTAGGTACAATGATCTTCTATATCAACTGAGGTAGATGCGTTGTACCCCGCTCTGCGTGGCGAAAAAAAGTCAAGCTAATTACCTTGAGTCAACTCAGTCACACTTTGTCTTGCTCCGATGTTACACGCAGCACGCACATAATTAATCTCTTTCTGACAACGGGGTTTTATAAATCCCTGCTATTTTTTAGTTTTCCTGACTAATATTAAACAAAGCTGCTTATATTCTACCTAGCTATTAAAAAATTTCGCCGCGTTTTAGCGCTTATTCTAATGAGTATAACGTCTCTATTGGTAAAATCTCATTGCTTAAGGATTATGTTATTTTGTCAGATTCGTAATGTCCGCGGACCCGCCTGACCCCGACCCTCCCATCGTCAACAACCTCCTGACACTGGACTTGAGGGCAGATTTGGACGAACTATTCTATGAACCAGGTGAGAATATATCTTATCTATCTTCTTTCGATGATTGGCCTATTAGGGGTCATCCATAAAGTACGTCACACTAATTTCGTGATTTTTTGACCCCTCCCCCTTCTTTGTCGCAGTTGTGAGACCCCCTGGTGTGACGTCACATTTCTTACAATTTTACATCTAAATAAAAAAAAGTACTTAGTTCAAATTTTACATTTTAACAGAGATGTATAAGATTTTGAAATGTGACGTCACGAAACTTAGGACCCCTCCCACCCCGTGTCACACTTCGTCGACCCCCTTAACGTGTGACGTAGTTTATGGGTGATCCATTAGCTCAGTTGGTAGTAGCTCTGCCTTCTGCGCTGTAGGTCGTGGGTTCCATTCCCACCCAGGACAAACATTTGTGTGATGAACACAGATGTTTGTTCTGTGTCTGGGTGTTATAAAATATTATAAGTATGTATTTACAAATATTTAAGTAACCATCAGCTATCTGGTTCCCATAGTACAAGCTTTGCTTAGTTTGGGGCTAGATGGCGCTGTGTGAAATGTCTAGCAATATTTATTTATTTTATTCTTCTTCAGTTCACATTAGTAAGCTTATGTCTATCAGCGAGAACCTGTAATTGGCTTTCTGAATCTAATCAAAATGTTTATTGATATTTACTTTTAGCTGTGGGTTTTCCATAAGATAAATAAATAATTTCTTTTTAGAGAACATCACAGAGATTACCGAGGAGGATATGAACGCGACCACCGTCGCCCCTACCACGACAACTCGCCGCGCCACCACGAAGAGTAAGCAGTCGCCGGCGAAGTGGGTCATACCAGTGACCTTCGTAGTAGGGCCCATAGAGGAGGAAGTAGAGAATATAACTCGAGTCTGGAAGAATTCCACCGAGGGCTTCCACAATGGAACCTGGTGAGTATTTGAAATAAAATTGTTTCCATATACTGTGTAACTTAGGCCTTTACATCTTTACTAGATGGTTTATACATTGTCAGAAGGCAATCTTTGCCTACACTTATCGGGACACTGTAGTGCCTGGGACATTGTTGAGATGGAGTAGGCTTGTAGCACCTACACCATCCTCTCAGCTTCACCTATTTCCACAGGAAAGACATGGTCAATACGTGTGGGGCTGACTAACCCACGTGTTTCCTCACGATGTTTTCCTTCACCGTTTATAGCTCGTATTAATGGGCATACAAATTTTTCGACGTAATCATTACTAAATCATTCACGTAAATCATTACATTACTTTGAAACTAGCTTCCGCTCGCGGCTTCGCTCGCGTGGTACCCAGATGAAAAGTAACCTAAGTCCTCTTCCCGGTCATTATCTATCTAAATTTTAAATTTCAGCCAAATCAGTTCATTGGTTGTCAAGTTAACAAACATACATACATCCATCCAAACATTCAAACTTACCCATTTATAATATTAGTGTGATAATGGCAGACCTAATATACTTTGTTGTAATTAATTTTAATGTTATTTGTTCCAGGTACGACGTTGTAAATGAAACTAATAAAACGGCTAAGGTGTCACGCTGGGCGGAAAACGTCACCCATCTGATATGGGTCAACGATACTCAAAGTAAGTTATATTAATTTCAAAAGCAACTACTCTATAATTGATGAAGGGATTACGTCGGGGGTTTTTCATAAATTTTTTAACCGACTTCACAAAAAGGAGGAGGTTCTCAATTGGTCGGAATCTTTTTTTTGTTCGTTCACCGATTACTCGAAGAAGCCTCGAACGATTTCGATAATTCTTTTTTGTTTGAAAGGGTACACCTTCCGATTGGTGCCATAAAAATTTGGTCTTCTTCTTCTTCTTTCGTATGAGCAAGTGACCAACTCTGGTGACGGAGTTTTTAGGCCGCCTAAAGGCCTCCGTCATGGCTTAACGACTTAAAAGCCGGGACCGACAATTAACGTGCCCTCCGAAGCACGGAAGCGCTCAGTTCATAATACCACTTGCGGTCACCCATCCTAAAAGTGACCGCGCACAACGCTGCTTAACTTCAACGATCAATCAAGAACGTCCAAGCAAGCTATGCCACGAGCGCTTCAAAAAAATTTGGTGAGGAACTGTTAAGGATCTTCGGAGTTATGAACAGAAATGCACCTCGAGAGTGCAGAACATTGCTCAATAAAGTCGGTTTAATTAAACTTTTAATTAAACTACTTGTTAAAGCCCATTTTAAACTTTCGCGATTTGTAAACACAATTTAAACAAACTAATGGGACTTTATCGCGTGATTACCTTTACGAAACGTATACGCGATCCGGTATTACCTACCGCAACAAGTCTACTCTAAAATGTACCCGACATTTCTATCTGATACGTAGTATCTCTACCTAATTTGTGCAAGATACTGTCAGTGTTGTGTGTCGTCGACTGTCCATCTCTGATTCTGATGGTGAATTGAGGGTAGTCGCGGATCCTACCCTCAATTAGCGACGGTGACTCCAGCACATCAGTCTACCCGTGACCACGAGAGCTGTAAGGCTGTAACGCACTCGAAACGTCGGGTAATAATAAACAAAGGTAATCACGCGATAAAGTCCCGTTAGTCTGTTTGAATTATATACGTTTGTTAATTTAATTAATTGTTCACATAGATTTTGTAAGCTATGTTATTTTCAGTGACAATACCCGATCTGGGCAAGCACAAATGGGTCCGGTACAACGTTGGAGCTAGGGGACTGTATCGAGTGGCCCCACAGGATATGACTTCGGCAGATGTAAGTATCTTTTATAACACTTGTAGCGACATCTATCTGTCGCTAGATGAACTACATAGACATGCTACGCACTACGAGCTTCAGCGAAGATGGCACCACACAATCAACATGTCTAGAGCGCGCAAGCGGTAATTTCTGGAGCGATAGACATATAACCGACCAACCGACAACAACTGTCGGTCGGAAGACCACGGGCAAGTGGGCCAGATGGGCCGGCCCGTTGCAGAGAACCACCTACTCTGCCTTTGGGGCACGATTCCACCATGTTCCCCAAACACTCAATAATCTTTGTATAAAAATGAAATCAATGGTTTTTAACATGTTAAAAAACTAGTAGCGCCCTCGCGGCGTTGCCCCTGTAGTGATGGTGTATGGTGATGATGCTGATGATAATGAAAAGCCTATAACCTTCCTCAAGAGTTTAGCTTTCAAATGCAGAAAGAAGTTTTTAAATCAGACTGGTAGTTCCTGAGATTAGCGCGTTCAAACAAACTAACAAACAAAACAAACTCATCCGCTTTTTATATTAGTGTAGATATAGATACTTACCTATGTTATATTTTCAAACTGATCGCCAAATTTTTTGATGTTTGAATTACTTCAGTCAGCGGAGTCGGTGGCGTTACGCGCCGCAGAGATGTACGACAGCGGTGCGCCTGCGGAGCGTGCGTTAATGTTGGACGACGCGTTTGTGCTGAGCCGCGCCGGCCGCCTGCCCGCCAGCCGCGCCGTCGCCGCCGCCAGTGAGTCTCATAATCATCGTTCATTCATTCACTCATTCATTCATCCTCAGCTCGTCTAAGCACAGAGCGGCACTAGGCTCTGAGACAACTCCCAGCTGTCTAAAGTGTTCATTCATTCGTTCATCCCCTGTACAAGGTACAACGAACATCCCAGCTTGTCTTAGCACAAAGCAACATTGGGCTTTGTGAGTGGTGGTCTCTCAACTATCATAATAGAAATAAAGTTTACATTCATTCATTCATTTATTCATTCGTTCCTCCACAGCTCGTCTAAGCAAGGGCTCCGTGGCGGGTGGTCGTCTCAGCTGTCATTATAGAAACAAAGTTCTCATTCATTCATTCGTTCATCCCCAGCTCGGCTAAGCACAGAGCGTCACTGGGCTCCGTGGCGAGTGGTCGTCTCCCAGCTGTCGTGGTGGAAGCAACTACTTGCTCTGAGCGCAATCTCTCTAGTAGAGACAAAGTTCGCATTCATTCATTCGTTCATCCCCAGCTCGGCTAAGCACAGAGCGTCACTGGGCTCCGTGGCGAGTGGTCGTCTCCCAGCTGTCGTGGTGGAAGCAACTACTTGCTCTGAGCGCAATCTCTCTAGTAGAGACAAAGTTCGCATTCATTCATTCGTTCATCCCCAGCTCGGCTAAGCACAGAGCGTCACTGGGCTCCGTGGCGAGTGGTCGTCTCCCAGCTGTCGTGGTGGAAGCAACTACTTGCTCTGAGCGCAATCTCTCTAGTAGAGACAAAGTTCGCATTCATTCATTCGTTCATCCCCAGCTCGTCTGAGTACGGAGCGTCACTGGGCTCCGTGGCGAGTAGTCGTCTCCCAGCTGTCACAGTAGAAACAAGTTACATTCATTCATTCGTTCATCCCCAGCTCGTCTGAGCACAGAGCGTCACTGGGCTCCGTGGCGAGTGGTCGTGTCCCAGCTGTCGTGGTGGAAGCAACTCCTTGCTCTGAGCGCGTCCGGTCCGCGACTGAACGCTCTGTTGGCGACGCTACACCCGGCTACCAATACCGGGCCAGCGTTACCACCTGATCAACTGTGAGTGATTTAATGATTAATTTACTGTCTTCAACCGAATCTATACCAATATATAGGCTGTAATAGGTATTTATTTCGGAACAAAAATAAGTAGGTACAAGTAAAAGTATGTTTGTTGAAAATTGCAGTAGTTAAAAACTGTGTCGCAATTTATGGTATGGTCGGCGCTGATAGGCGAGTGATCTTTATTACAATGAAATAAGGATACTGATTGTTCAGCACTGACGAGAGCAATCAGCGTAGCCATTTTTGCTAAACAATCAGTATCCTTATTTCATTGTAATAAAGATCACTCGCCTATCAGCGCTGACGGTACGCGTGACAGTAAAACCAGCCTAAAGAATCGAATTTTAGAATTCTTGATATGAAATCGTATGAAACCTCGCACACATAAAGAATTCGGCGTGGGTTTGGTGTTCGCCGACTAATTTTATTCACATTCAAGAATACACGAGTTTTATTTATTTTACTTGTCCCACTGCAGCACTGCTGGGAAAATACCTCCCTCCATTTTTTTTCTTTTGTTTTTCTTCTAATATTTAGTATCCATTAAAACATATAATTTAACCTTCAAAGAAAGTTATCGTTCGTTCAATTTTAACACAGCTAACAATTAATGTCAGATGGTTGAGTGGGGCGCTACTGACAGCGGGCGTGGAATGGGAGAACAAAGAAGTTACCAAACAAGCATTGGCACTCTTCGACGCCTGGTTTGAGAGGAATGAGACGATACCGGAGATATATCAGGAGGTAAGTACATTAATTGACCGAGCGAGCGAAGCGTCTGCGTCAACTCTCCAATTTCGCTCGTCTGTTTGTATGTTGGTTCTCCTCTACAGGTCATATTTTACAACCGATCTGGACGAAACTTGGTATACAGGTTCAACGCCTTTATATAATTATTTTTGATTGGAGGGGTACTTCCCGAAAAAAAGACTACGAGTTCGATATTTTTTTTGTTTGAAAAGTTGTAACTTTAAGTTGGTCTCATAAAAAATTGGTGAGGATCTCATGAGGTACTTCAGTCTGTTGAGCAGAATAGATCCTCAAAATGCAGTATATTGCTCACTTTTAGATTTCTACCAATTAATTCGGCCCTTTAACTACTAGGTAGGGATTGATGAAGCACCTGGGACCTTCTCATCACAAAACTAGAGAATCGTGAATATTCGATCGAGCGAGCGAAGCGAGCGAAGATTTTAGTGGTAAGTTGGGCGATTTTGCTTTGTATGTTTGTATGTTTGTATGTTTCACGAATTGTTGTTCGAGCATAACTGTCGAACCGTTCATCCAATCTGCATGAAACTTGGTAGGTCAATAGGTTGTGGTAAGGAAATTTACGGTGGAGCATATGAGCTTAATCGATGAAGGGGTTGTGAAGATATTGGGTTCCCAAGGGGGTAAAAAATTATGAAAGTTACACAAATAAATTGAGTGGGGTGTCATACGAAAGGGCTTACTTTGTACATTCCAAAATGGTTTTTATTTTTAATCTAGGATGTATAGTTTTTGAAATACGACCAAAGACCAAAAACTACGAAACCAGAGCTGCAAGAGCTCCCGTTGCATAGAGTTTCGATGACTTCGTAGCTCATTGACTGGTCGGTCTTAAAAAGAGAGTGGCATCGTTGCGGTTTGCTTTGCAATGATTTTAGATGCTACTTGATTTATTTTCATGATAAAAAAAATTTTGATAAAGAATGAAAATAATTGGGGTAAAAAAAGTTAAGTAAACAAATATATTGAGTGGGCTGTCAAATGAAAGGTCTTTATTTGTACATTCCAAAATAGTTATTATTTTTCTTCTAGGACGTATACTTTTAGAAATACGACGAGAATTCATAAATATGAAATACCTAAATGAAAAATTAGACACGACATTATGTATTGCATGCATGCCAGTATTTTTTACCATGAAGAGCTAGCGCAATAGGCATACTCGGCAGTATCAGTAGTAGCACTTGAAATTATAGGGGTAGTCAGAAGAAAGTCCAAATGTAAGCCATCTACGGTGCGCGAGATCTCAGTTCGGGGCGAACTACTAGTACTAGTGTTATGTTATTTATTAAATGTTGATAGGGTGATATAAAGTTGTGTGTGTTCAGGCAGCGTTTACAGCGGGCGTGCGTTCTCACGGTCTAAAGGCGTGGCGCGCGTGCTGGCGTGCGCTGCGCTCGTCCGCCGCCGCGCCGCGCCCCGCGCACTCGCACCGCGCCCTACTGGCCGCGCTCGCCGCGCCACAAGACGAATGGTTGTTCTACAAGTATGTACAGTCATTTTCAATTATATTTTTGTATTTTTCTTAAAAATGTCGTAAAATGAGGTTTTGATATCATATCTAAAATTTCATTTAAAGGTGAATGCAGAACGCATGAAGAATAGAAATTACCTTGTCGCAATCCATTACTAGAAAAAAGATTACGACGAATTGAGAACCTCCTCCTTTTTTTAAAGTCGGTTACAAATGGAAAAAAAAATTATTTACGTTTTTTAGTGCAATTTTTCCAATTTATCTCTTCCTAAGAACCATTCTCGGACTTCAAAATACCCAGAAAATAAAACGGATGTCTGTTCCTGCAAATCTAGTGAACTTTGTCTTTTCTCAATTAATTAATTAAATGATTAATCAATTTAAATGATTAAAGTTTTATTACTTATGTAGAAAGTAATTGTCTTTTTGGCTCTATGGTGACCTCAGAGACTGGTTTCTTTCTATTAATATAGTTATGGTTAAGTATGGTAGAAAATGGTAAAAGTCAAAGTCTTTGGTTAGAGTATAAGTTATAATAAATCACTATGTAAAACAGTCACTTAAACAGTTTATGCGTAAACTAGGATTTATGTAACTAAATGGTAAAAATGGTATTTAATGATAATGAGCCCGCGTTCTCGGTGGTATGTCAAGTCGCGAACTGACGAATTTAGGTAAACGCGAGCAATGGTGCGCTCAGTTGCTAACGCAGCTAAATTGCACAATTGCTGCGTGTTCGATATTAACTCGAACAACTTACTTATTTTCAGATTCGCGTTTACAACGTTGTCGACGGAAGCGCAGAGGAACAGAGAATGGAAATTATGGGTTACTACACTTTGTGCTAGCGCTTGCAAGTGAGTAACAAAACTTAGATATTACGCACTATGGTTCTAGGCATTCGTGAAGTTAGCCGTTTCGATGCGCAGTGCAGCTTTTTCATACAAAATTTTCTACTGCGCAGCGAAACGGCTAACTTCACGAATGCCTAGATTCATCGTGCTGCACGTTGTTTATAATGGACTTAGAGGCTTCCTAGAGCTCACTATTGACCATGTCTTTCCTGTGGATATGACCGGTTAAGCTGAGAGGACGGTGTAGGTGCTACAAGCCTACTCCATCTCAACATTGTCCCAGGCACTACAGTGTCCCGATAAGTGTAGGCAAAGATTGCCTCCTGACACTGTATAGGTAAATCATCTTGTAAAAATGTAAAGGCCTAAGTTTTTTTACTAAAGCATAATACCTAATCATCATCATCATCAGCCCTTCTCATCCCATTGCTGGGCATAATACCTAATAATATTTATATTGTAGATGGCGCGGCGCGGCCGGCGTTTGGCGGATATTGCGGCCAAAACCCGCGCTACCACCGTCAGCGCTACTCGCCGCCGCTAAATGTCTGCACCAACCTCAGGACTACTATACAGTGAGTATTGACACACGACACACGACGTATGACACATGACATAAGGCATACGACATGACATATGACATACGACTTAAGACATACGACATACGATTTAAGACATACGACGTACGACATACGATATACGACAAACGACTTAGACATACGACGTACGACATACGACATACGACATACGACATACGACATACGACTTATGACATACAATATACGACATACGACATGCGACATGTGACATACGACATGCGACATATAACGAAACATGACACAGGCATTACACATGCACCAGGCACACGGCACATGACTACCTACATAACCATTAAAGTGATGTTAGGTATGGTATTTTACTCCTGTTTTATTTTGTCTTTTTATTGTAGGTATGTAATTGTGTGATATGGGTACAACGCCTGAATAAACGATTTTTTCTATTTATTTATTTATTTATGATAGGGTCCGAAATACCGAAATCCGATCGAAAACGGGCATAGCGGATATAGGTATGAAGACAGCACGTTTGAAGTGGGATTGGGCAGGCCATGTGGCTCGAATGCATCCAGAACGTTGGTCGAAGCTTGTCACTCAATGGGTGCCAGAAGACAGTCGGAGACGACGCGGCAGACCCAAGAAAAGATGGCGAGACGATCTGGATGCGTTCGGGCCAGACTGGCAGACTGTGGCCTTGGAGCGTGATGTGTGGAAGTTGAAGGGAGACCTTTGCCCAGCAGTGGGACATGATAGGTTAATTAAAAAAAAAAAAAAATTATTTAAAGTGCCATATTGTCCGCAGTTCAAAGAGTTGTTCGGGGGATCGCGCGGCGCTTCGGCAGCGCTTGACGCAATCGCTTTAAACGCTGCCTGGGTACCGAGGGCCGACGCAGACCTTGTGAGGCATTTCGCTGCTATCGACAAACAATAAATAACACTGTTGGGCCAGCCTAGGCCAGCTTAGGCGAGTGAGAGCGATAGAGCGGCAATGCGAAAATGCCAAAATGTGTTAGCGCCTTAAAGGTGATATCAGACGGTGACTCGGATGAATGTTCACTGGAGTGTTTGATTCATTTTTCTTTCATTTCATGTTCACACGGATTAGACGGAATTATATAGAAATGAATTCACTGCCTTTATGTCTGTCATGTTCTGTCATTATTTTAATATATCATCGAATAAAGTCGTGCGTCTTGGATGGCCGACTCCGAGTGAACGTTCTCTTTCGTGTTCAGACGGTTCATTTTTCGTTCATTCGTTTTTGGAATTTGCAAAGCATTCTTGAATTCATTAATGAACCAATCCAACATTCATTGTTTTCAACAACTTTTCACTTTTCTTTCATTCTTTGTTCAGACGCTCCACTCCTAGTGAAAGATGCGGAATGAAGATCAGAAATGAAAGAATAGTGAACCGTCCGATTCCGCCTTAACCGAAGAAAAACTTAGAAATAAACAATACCGATAAACATTTATCACTTACATAGAGAAATGAGAGAAAAACACAGCAATGAAGAAATGAGAAAATAGTTTCACATAAAAAAATCTACAAATAATATCGTATTAAGAAAAAGAAATAAGTAAGTACTTATCAAAAAAGTTTATTACTTACTTATAAAAAAAGTATTCTCATCAAAATTTTCGATTCCGACGGGATTCGAACTCGCATCGATTGAAATGATCCTCCTCAAGCCAATGTGGTGTGATTCAACACTTTAAACATAAAGGCTGGATTCGACCAAACTGTCCTCTTACTCCCAGAGTAGTTATTCCGTTAGCCGACAGAATTCGAAATACAATTGTTTAGAACGCGCAACTGAACATTATTATGTGCATTCAAATTATCCTGGTTATAAAGTGTCAACTTTACAATGTCAAAATTTTCAAACAAACAGCAGTTTAATCTGTGGTTTAATCTCCAGATAAAACTTAATCCAGTTTGGTAAAATCCAGTCTAAAACTAAAAGAAGGGGGTGAATTCCCCCCTCCCCCAAGTCACGAAGTACTTCCCGCAACGAGTAACAATTTAGGAAGTAAAGAAATCAAAAGTTTACTCGAAAATTGGTGAAATGATTTAGAAGAATAGAACTTGATTTTATAAACAAAATTATCATGTTAAACTTTCGCGATTTGTTAACATAATGATAATTATTATTACGGGATTTTATCGCGTACCTTTTATTTATTTTGTTTCCCGACGTTTCGAACACGTTGCAGCGTTTGTGGTCACGGGATGACTCAGTCCTCAGTCAAACAAAATAAATCGGGAAACAAAATAAATAAAAGGTACGCGATAAAATCCCGTAATAATAATTATCATTAAGTATAACAAAATTATCAGTTTCTATAATTATAATGCTAATAGCTTTACATAACTACTGATTACATAAACATAATAATCTGCTTACTTGTACCTATAATTCGTTTCGCCATCTAACTAAAAATCACGTAAAGTAAAGCGTGGCGTAGCTAGCCAGAATTTGTAGGCCGCCTAAAGGCCTCAGTCATGGCTTAACGACTTAAAAGCCGGGACCGACAATTTAACGTGCCCTCCGAATCACGGAAGCGCTCGTACCTAATGCCACTTGCGGTCACCCATCCAAATTGTGATCGCGCACAACGTTGCTTAACTTCAACGATCAATCAAGAACGTCTAAGCAAGCTACGCCACGAGCGCTTCACGTGAGACTGAGGTGGTGAAATAAGCCTTGAATATCATAAGTTAAAATGAGGGAAGTCAGATGAAAACTATAGTATTACCACTAAGAATATAACACAGTTATTTTGCGCACAGAAAAATATTTAAATATGCTTAAGAAATTGTATTTCAGCTGTAATATAATCAAAATAGATTAATTAAATGTTTTTTTCGGGGTTTTTTATGTATAAATATGTATGTATTTACAAAAAAGTATATAAGTAGTATTTAATGGCGCGTTTACACGCACGCGTGCACACAGGCATTCAACGGGCACGTTTATCTCTTGTCGCGTTCGGTCTCTTTAAGATGAGAGTGACAGAGCTAATTCGTGCTCTCTCTGATTGTATATCTGTCTCGTATCAGTCATGTAGTTCCAATAACACAAGCTCTGCTTACTTTGGGGGCTTAGATGAAGCTGTGTGAAATGTCCAAAATTTTTTAATAGATCTCTACTCAAACATTTTTTCTTTTTTTTTATTCAATGTTGTTGTTTTTTATTTTTTAGTTGAAAAGTTTTTTATTTAAAGTCTTGTAGTTTAAATCTAGTCAATTACTTTGTCTTAATAGGGTATGTGACTGAAAATGTAATTATTTAAAGTGTCCCAAATAAGATATTGAACAGTAAAAACGAATTTTTAACCCCCGACGCAAAAAGAGCTATCAATGTGTCTGTGTGTCTGTCTGTGGCAGTTGAACCGATTTCAATACGGTTTTTTTATTTGAAAGCAGGTTTTTTAGCGATGTTACTTAGATATGTTTTATCAAAATCGGTTCAGCCGTTTCAAGATCATCAGCTCTTTTCTAGTTTATGAAGGGATGTGTCGGGGATTATTCATAAAATTTATAATTTGATTGTTAAAATATTTCTAAAAAATACAAAAACATACAAAATGTATACCTACCTACTTAAAATGAATTTTCTTCATAAAAATATGATTTTCAGATCTTCAGAGTAGGTACCTATCTTATTTTGGAACTATAAAAATAATTATTATTTTGTCAAATACCCTATATAGGGTGAGTTTTTTTAGGGCCACTTTAGGAAGTCTGAAAGCGTGCGAGTTATTTATTTAGTTATTTATGATAATAATTTTTATTAATGCAGAACTTACATTTTTCAAAATTGAGCCTGTAACTACTAACATGACTTTTCGATAACTCTCACGGTTTCAGAATTCCCCTAAGTGGCCCTGAAAAAAAAACTCACCCTGTAAAATATCTTTCTATTAAATTGTAAGTTAAGTTTTGTAGTCATGTTTTTGATTATTAGGCAATGGTATAAATTGTACTCAAGTACTCATTTCCATCTAGAACTATTGTATCTATAGAATCATTAAGAATTCATTCATGAAAACTCAACTACTCAAATCTCGACGCTTGAGTCTAAACCAGTGGTTCCCAAACTTTTTTTTCTCATGGACCCCTTTCAACATTTTACTGGTTTCGGTGGACCCCCTGCTGCTACATTTCTACCATATTCCCAAAAAACTTGTGCACCCCCATTTTTGTTTCTCGCCAACGTGGACCCCTTTCGAGTCTCCCGTGGACCCCTGGGGGTCCACCTGGACCACTTTGGGAATCACTGGTCTAAACCGTACTTGAGTACATTTTACACAAGCCTATAAATGTAATTTCGAAGTATAAAAGATATTACTAAATGTAATGTGTTAAATGTAAGTAATTTTGAAGTTTAAAAAATATTAATACTTAAATGTAAAGATTCCAATCTACTAAAGGTAGCTAATATACAAAGCGATAGATAATTGTAGATAGTTCTACATTTCAAAGGAAATTTACCTTTTGTCTAATCAGAAAATCTTTGTACAAAACGATAAACTTTAAAAAAATCTGTAATGGCGCGTTCACACGCTCGCGTGCAAACGGACACTCAACAAGCACGATCTTCTGTCGCGTTCGGTCTCCTTGAGATGAGAGTGACAGAGCTACTTTCTTCTCGCTCTGATTATATATCTGTCTCGTTGAATGTCTCTTTGCTTGGAAGCGTGTGAACGCGGTATAAAAGTATCAAATAAGATGCCGTCTTTGTCCTTAGACCAAAAACCAACAAAACTTTTTGGTATATTTTTGTAGAAATTGTAAAATTTTTAATAACTTTTTCTACTCTGAAAATTGTTCCGACCAGTAGAGAAAATAGCGAATCGGTTGTGTATTGCCAGTGTCGCCGTTTTGGGTGATTACCCCAAAATAGGGGTAATAGTCTCATTCATCAAGTTTTTTAATGTTAGATTCTCATATCGCCCATTTAGACGGAATCCAGTATTTTAGGTATTTCTTTCACTAGACCATTAGATGTCTAGATTGTAACTTCGCCTGTTTTTGGGTAATATTGATATTGTCTGGGTAAAATAAAATTTACTTACTGATTAAAAATTACATCGCTTCTTATAGAAAAAAACTATGCTTGAGAATTTCAAAATCCGTACGGATCCTTTTAGAAATTATTATTGCTTCATTAAATTTTATAAGTACCTACATCTAATTAATAAATAAAATACATAACATAATCTATATAAGCTACAATACAAGTTAACTTATTAACCGAGCATGGGTCATATTTCAGTGGTTCTCCCGCCCGTAGTCACCTGCCCCCTTACTTATGAAAGGTGTTTAAAATTGAACACTGGTTAAACAACGTCCTGTCATACCCCCTTACTTATGAAAGATGTTTAAAGTTGAACACTGGTTGAACAACGTCCTGTCTCTGTTTGTCACTATCCACAAATAAAGACAGGACGTTGTTTAAACAGTGTTTCACTTTAAACATCTTTCATAAGTAAGGCCCTCTGTCTGTCACTATCCACAAATAAAGACCGGACGTTGTTTAACCAGTGTTTAACTTTAAACATCTTTCATAAGTAAGGCCCCTAGTCAGGATCTGACAATGAAATCCCGTTAAACTTCGGTCAACTTTGAAATTGGTTTTCAGCTGTGCGATTAAATGCATCCGATTTGAAGATATTCTTTGGAAAATTGACGTTTTTTTAACGAAGAAATGTCACATTCAGAATTCGGAATATATTCCGTCAAGGGTTGAATCGCACCTCAGCTTTTGTAGAAAATATTTTTATTTTAGTAAAAAGTAATTTACCCGGACAATGTCAACTTTTCTCAACATAGTGGTGCGAGTGAATGTAAAGTACTACTTGTATGTACAATTTTTGTATCAGCTTTTGTAATAAATTTTCCGAATGTCTTTGTTTGTTTTTCTTTACTTAAAAGTATCCTTTACAGAAGATCCATGAAACACGTAGGCGGCCGCCTACCTACGTGTTTTGAAACTGACGTTTCGAACACGTTACAATTCTTCCAACGGATCTCGGCATTCGTGAAGTTAGCCGTTTCGATGCGCAGTGCAACTTTTTAACCGACTTCCAAAAAGGAGGAGGTTCTATGTTCGGCTGTATGTATGTTTTTTTTTTTTTTTTTTATGTTTGTTCATCGATTACTCCGTCAATTGTGGACCGATTTTGAAAATTCTTTTTTTGTTTCAAAGGGTATACTTCCGAGGTGGTCCCATCGTCACCAAATCAGGATCTGATGAGAGGATCCCATGGAAATCGAGGGAAACCCTCAAAAGCTTATGCCGGAAAGTATGCCTTTTTTGTTTCGCGCGGCCATCAACCAAACATTAAAATATAAACTCTTAGGAGTATAACAAACAATATTTGTGAGAACAGTATACAGCTTCACTCAGCCAGGACCGAGTTATACAGGGTGAGTTGTTCAAGAGTGCCTCAAGGGCCAAATCTGAAACTATTAGCAATAGCGAAAAACACTCAAAGGAGTCTCATAAGCGATTTTGATAAGAAGTAAAACTGCATCATTACATTTTAAAAATAATCATTTTCCTGGCCAGGAGTCGAACCTATTGGTTACAAAAAAAAAACTTTTTGTAGGGGAACCTGTTGAACCTCGGCCACACGATCTTATTTAATTTTTTTTGTCTATAAAGATTGGAATTAGGTTTACCAAATATGGACACATGTAAAGATACACTATTTGACTACATATTTATGAAATAAATTTTGTATTTTTAATGATACTTTAGAAGATAAAGAGGTTTGAACAAAAAATGGGATTTTGTCGAAGGTACAACACACCAGATATACCTTGGTCACTGCAAGATGTACCTTGACCTTACCAGTCTTTTTTCATGAAAATATCATGTTATCGAATCAATAATCACTTTATTTTTAAATTAATGGAAAGAACATTTATAAGGTATATACTTTAGCTAAAAAATAATAATAATTTACATTTTTATCTTAAGTTATGCTAAGATAATAAAAATAACAATAAGTTCTAAAAAATTCTGTGATCTTAAGATCATTATCGCGTCCTATTATAATAATTTATCAACAAAAATCCAAATACTTAACAGCTTTTAGGACAAGATAGACTTCTCTCTTTATATGAACCTTCTTCGGTGTTTTTTTTTTCTGTTTGATATCTTGATACAAATTTGTACGTGAGGCCCTGTCCAAAGTACAAAGCAAATATGGTGGCAAAGGTACAACATTGCCTCATTTTAAATTAACGAATTTTTAAAATGCACTTTGAGTTCGATTTGGGTCGATATTTCTATGCCTATCTAAAGTCCATTTCACCTATATTTGATTGCATGAAATGGTTATCTTGTAAGTATGTACTGTTATATATAAATTAACTTAAAGTAAAGTTAAAAATACCCTCTTTTTGAGCACTTTTTTATATTTTTAATTCGCACGCCTCACTCACTCCACGCTGGTTTTTCGATTCTAGCTTCATGTTGGTGTTGACCAATGACGATTATAATGCCACAGACAAAAACAAAAAAACTCGCACAGATTACGAGATAAGCCTTGGTGGCCGAGGGATATCAATGGACGAGGTTCAACAGGTTCCCCTATTATTATACCATCCGATAGTGTAGATAATAAGGATCAATCTACACTAACACAAAATTAATCACTAATGAACACTATGCGAAATTAATGAAACTCTTAAAACTATCAATTTATCGAGTATATTTTCCTCTCGGCCCATCATACCAATAATACCCCAATTTACGTATGTCCTCCTCATCCCAATGAAACCTCTTCGGTAAAAAATGTGGCAGCCTCCTCCTAAAATTATCATAGACTTTATTCCCTTGAAGATAAGCATACTTATCGCGTGATTTCTTTGGCTTTTCCATGGATTCTTCCGAGTCAGAACTAGACAGCTTCACAACCTCTTCTGATTCAGAGGAGTAGGACTTCTTCGGTTTCTTTGGTTTTACTTCCTCGGACTCTATTGAAGAGTCTTCGTTGTATACAACATGGAATCTGTGTGGTTTGCGGCGTTTTTTATTCGTGCGTACACTTTTTCTTTCTTCCTCACTGGAGTCTGAGCTGTCTGATTCAGAAGAGCTTGATCCCTCGTCACTGTCTTTCATATTTCTTCTCATCACTTTGAAATCTGTATCTTCATCCGTTTCGTTTATGTCGTCTTTCGATCTTTGGTAATCGCTTCGACAAACAGAATGAGGACATTTCGTTTCCAACCTACTGAGATCGCCGAGGTCTAAATAATCTTGCGAGAACTCTTGTCTTGTGAAGTCTGTGAATGGCTGGGCTTTGGAATTCAAAAGACCTCCATAATAGTTGTGTAGAGAGTAGATTTTTCGTTTAGGTCTTTGAGTGTAGAACTCGCGGTAAAAAGGATTCCTAAAACTTTTATCTGATTTATTTCGTTGGATTTCTTTTAGACATTTAATTTTCTCCATTTTTGTGGTCGTTCGATCCATCAGACAATAATTTTCGTTATTGGGTTTAATGTTGACAGCTCTATCATGTTTCGCTTCTTCGATTGGGTTTTCTCTTGATTTTGCTAAGAGTTGGAGTAGCTCGCTTAGCTGTATTCTATCTTCGTTGGGGTCATTGTCTGCCAAACTTATGACGTATACTTTGGTTTGGGTACTTGTAACATTCTGTGCTGTAACATCAAATTAAATTAAAATTACGGTTTAGAAATGAAACATCTACCGAATATTAAAAATATACTTACTAAATAATAAAACAGTGAGGTAAAACACCAATGATTGCATTTTCTTCGTCGCTCAACAGCACATTGTAGTAAAGTTAGTTACGTAAATAATACGACGACGCAAGTCTCGGCCATGTTCAATTTAATGGATTTCTGTTTTGATACCACAAATTAATTGGTTTCGTAGCCATAAAGTCTAAATTAATAGATTTCTTTATGTAGAAAAAAAGTAATTGATATCGCATTGTAACAAGTGGCTAATTAAAAAATTTAATAAACCGACTTCTATTAGAAAAAGAAGAAAGTTATGCCCCAAACCGTGTTTGTTGCCCTGGTTCGACTGGTTCTTCACGGTCTTGGTCGCGAAGGAACAGGAGTAGAATCACCTAGCTCATAAGACGATTTAAAGTGGTATTCTATGTGATCCTATTGAATAAATGAATTCGACTTTGTATTTTAAAGAGTATTCATGTTACACCCAGTAGGGGAGAGCAGGTAGGATTCGTACACTTTTTACTCTGAGGCCTGTAAAAAAAAAACTAACAGCTATTGTAAAATTATTTCAATGCTGCTTTAATACCTACTTAACTGGCTTTAATAAAATTGAAGTTTAGTGTTGATACAAAGACACATAGTTGAGCTTTGATGGTTTTTCTAAAAAATGGGAAACGTACGAAAGCACCCCACACGCGTGGTGGCTTCGTACACAGTGATTATACATAGTAGAAATATTTATTGAGATCAAAATTAATACAGTATCAGCCTTAAATGCAGTAATAATTAACCATATTGGTTTTTACACAGTCTAGTTAAAAAAATTAACAACTATCATAAAATTTTCTTCTTATGTCCTGAAAGGAACCAATCAACATTATAACTTTTAATATTGGACCTACTATTGCACATAATGAACATAGACAGGTCTTTTCCAAAGCTAAAGATGTTAGCTGTTCTTGCTGTAAGAGCAGATTTGTGTTGCGGCAGTATTTACACCACATCTGCTAAGTTAACTGTTCCATTCATACTGTACGAATCTACCCCACACATAACTGTACGTAGGTACCCCAACCCAAATAATCCACAAATAAATTCAAAATAAAAATAACTGTCACGGTTATCTTAAAATAAATGTTAACATAACAAGCTAGGGCATCAATTCATAAACAACAATAAATAATCTTGTTCCGTGGGATAATCTCTATCGTGTAAATGCCGCTAATACGTTGACGCGTTCATGTTTGTGTGCGTGACATACCATCATACCCTAATGCTGGGGCCACACTACCTTACCGTCTACCGGGCTGTTACCGCAATAATTATGACATAAAATTACCGTTTAAATTACTGCATGAACTGGTGTGGTTACACTAGAGTTTACCTAGATATGTCAATAAATTAGGCGGTAAAAATATCACTTTTCAAGATGGAGGAAGGATGGAGGTTGAAGCTGCAGCGGTGTTGTGTTTTATGAGTGTCAATTATTTTTACATGAATCTTTATTTTTATATACTTATTATAAATTAATTTATACCTATATCAATCTTTATTTTTATTTATTATTTTTTATATTTATTAAGGATTAAACGAACTTACCTGTGAGTGAAGTTCTATCCTAATTATACTAGCGCCCAGTCCGAATAGATTAGTTGTTTTCTTATTTATATTACTACTTGTAGTATCGCATAGTTACTACCACTCTGCACTAAGTTGAGAATTCAGACTTTTTTTTTTTTTTTTGTGGGTACCTGTCTACCCCGCTCGGTAATCGGCCATCTTTATTCATATAGTTAGGAGTTAATAATCTCAACCAATTTTATTGATGTTTTCCCTAATTATGTAATATTGAGGGATAAGTGTGTGTTTCACGCGCGTTGGGCGGGCGGGACACACTAATCTATTCGGACTGGGCGCTAGTATAATTAGGATAGAACTTCACTCACAGGTAAGTTCGTTTAATCCTTAATTATACTGCGCTTCCAGTCCTCTAGATTAGTTGTTTTCTTATTTATATTACTACTTGTAGACTTTGAGAGTCATTAGGGAAAACAATCAACAAACTTGTCATTTTCTGAAAACTTAAGAAGTAGGTTTTTTGAAAACTTAGAGGTAAGTATTCATTATAAACCGTAACTAAACATTTCATATTCAACAGAAGATCTTAAGATCTTGCAAATCCTTGTTTAAAATTTAGATCACTAGATTTAATTAATTAAGTACTTAATTATGTAGGTAGTTATTCTGATATTAATCAAACACCGAATAAGTCAGATCTATAGTATCATGGTCAACTATATAGAATATAGACATAGTATAGGTATTTAAAGAAACGAGTAAAGGTAATGGACCGCTTGTACCAGCCAGCCGGCTGTGTAACGGACGGTATTAATGTTCACACCGACTAAGTGAGCTCGTGAGATGGCAACTGTGCTGTAAGCGTTAATAGTGTGAAATATTTTCTAAATCAACTTGAAGCGATAAATTATATTGAATTGAATTGAATTGATCTGAAATTCATTTTGTTCAGGCAGTAGGTAGGCCTTTTATTCAAGAAAGGTAGGGGTGATTCTGGTTGCTTATAACCTAGTCTTGAGGTTTTAATTTTGTATGAAATTTTAATGATTACTATTTAATCTCATAAAATCTTATTGTTTTTTAGACAATGTTAGGAACTCAATGTGCTCGAGAGCTAGTAACATAGTGACATTTATTTAGTTTCACCAACAAATTTATTATTAGGCAACGAACCCGTTACGAACGAACGGTCTAGAACAAAGTTATCTTGGAAAGAATACACATTTAGACAAAATTTTCAAATGTTTGTCATCGTGGTCCTAAAATTAAGGACATGACCGATCACGAGTTTAATAATAAGTTTCATAGTAAAAACCCTCGTTGAAAAGATGTATCATAAAATAAATTGCCTACTTGAAGTACAGAAAGGTCATAAAAATCAGTTACTTAGGTAACTTAGTTTAACAATATAATATAATCATCAAATACAAGTATCTTGTGTCATATTATTTCGTCGAAATGTCTGCTAATTATGCGTATAATATTATGTCTAACGCTGAGTTTTGAATATTGCGCCAGGAAATGAGTTGCATATCCGGAAACCGGAGTACGATAATAATGCATGCAATTTTTCAGGTTCTGTAATGAGACGGGATTTAAAAACCGGATACTACAGTTGTGTAGGCCAGTATGGTCCTACCATGATGTTCCTAGTTTTGTTTGTCATAACTTTTCCAAGCGTTTCTAGAATAGTAGAAGAAAGGAAGGAAAGGCATAAAATTTCTACTTTGTCCAAGAGATGGTAAATGAAGCTACAGTCAGTGCGTCAGGATCACTTTGCCAAGACCTATTGGTAGTAGTATACTCAATCTTTGATTGATAAATTATTAAAAAACTAAAGTGCAAACTGTCAATATAAAAATCAAAAGATAAGTCAAAGTTTCAAAGGCCGTATCACTTAACTCTGATAAGCTGATTCTATGTCAGGATGACATACTTAATCTAATTACTTGAGACAAAATTGTCAAAAAGTTATCACAAATTGATGAAAATGTAACACGCAAAAACACATAACTTCTACTTTAGCACCAATACCAAAATTCAATTTTATAATTCGTGCGAAACGTGGATATTGAATACTTTCCAGTCTTAGACATTACTTAATACCCGGGACTTTCCAGTCTATTGAATTGTTGTTGGTATGCGAATTGCGGCAGTGTTGTCGATTCGTACAAGTATCTGGAAGTCAGATAATGTTACGAGCAAAAAACTTTTTAGAGCTTTGAATGCAGCAAGTAGCTCAAGATACCTAATTAATAAAATAATAATTAATTAATTATAATTAATGAGATTTTTCTGTTTCATTATTGACCACTACCGCTCGCAGTACAGCGGTTCTAGGAAACTCCCACACCCCATAGTTGAGGCGTCAGAGAGAGACAGAAAATTCAGCGCCTTCTAAATTGATGTAACATCTCTATTAATAAGCTACCAATTGATATCAGGCTGAGGGGACTGAGGAAATCACATAAGTAACATAGGTACTCAACCTATTTTTTTTTTTTTTTAATATCCGTCTTCTAAATTAAGAGTTGACTCTTTCCATTTGTTAATGTGTACCAGCCGTACCTATTCAACGACAGGGCAGGCTAACACTAAAGTCACTTATTTTTTAAATCTTCAAAAATCTTTGATATTATTTATTTCTTTGACTCTTGATGAATTTTTGTAATAAAAAAAATTTTGAGATGAAGAACTGCCATTCAGTAACGAAGCTAAATAATAAATAATAGCTAAATAAGTACTTTAGTACCTAAGCTTAAAATGGTCAATTTAATAAAATTTATCACTACTGGCTGAGTGCGCAAAAAATTATTTCATACCTATTTATCCTTAATAGGATAGGTAGTGCGAAAGTTTGTTGTACGAGACAATTTATTTTTATATGAAAGGTGTCGAGGTACTCAGCTGTAGGTATCCAGTATCAGCGTTGCTGCGACGACGTCCGCGATGAGTGCGCGTGCCTCGATGGCGGCGGAGGAGGTAGGGCGCGGAGGCGCACAGGAGTTCGCTGCGAGGAACGCAGTTGGGGCGACCGACGGCGACCGACGACGCGACGTGGCGCGCCGTCTGGCAAACTGTATGCCTACTAGGCAGTGCGGTTTAAAAACTTGACACGTCGGTCTGTGGTTTGGATTGGACCTCTTCAAAAAATTATTCCCGTTAAATATAAAATGTGTAAATAATAATTTGGTCAAATAAAATTATGTGAAATAAAAATTTTATGTTAAATAAAAATTAGGGCAAATGAAATTATGTTAAATAAAAATTAGGTCAAATGAAATTATGTCAAATAACAATTAGGTCAAATGAAATTAAGTTAATAAAAATTAGGTCAAATGAAATTATGTTAAATAAATATTAGGTCAAATGAAATTATGTTTAGTAAATGATTTGCACTTGGCTTAGGCCCGTGTTCGTCATTAAACTGACTCAAATGAGTCAAGTAGATGAGTATCAAAAAACCAATAAAATCATTGTTTTAGTTGAAACATACTTTTTTAAAACAATTTGATTTGATTTTGTATCACAGACGTGTCTGTGTCAGAAGTCCCACTGTAAACAGTTGTAATTAACCATCGGTGCGTTATTGAAAATAAACTGATGATGATAGAGAAGTCACCAATTTTTATAGTGTCCTGTAATAATTTACAAAACACTACCTACTTAGATACTTATAGGTAGGTAAATATTTTATTATCCTTAGTGGATGTTCAGACTAGTTATGATAATGATGATGCTGATCTCATTCTAAACAGAATGTGTCTTTGTATAGTGGAAGACTACTTTAGTCTAGGTAGGTATATATTTTCCTCCAGTGGAAAACACGCCAACTGTAGGTCGATGCAGCGAGACAGTGCCAATGACTGCATTTACACAGAATACGTCGATACGTAAAAATCGCAAGATAAATACTGTATAATTTTTTAATTTTTACAGTGGAAAACCACACATTGGTATTATTTCATTTGAAAAGGAAAAATCTTATCAAAATTTTCAATTCCGACGGGATTCGAACCCGCAACGATACAAGCGATCCTCCTTAAGCAGGAGTGTCTTTACCAATTCTGTGATGACTTGTCAAGATGACAGATGTCATTTTGACAGCTGTTATTGAAAATGTAGATCTTGGTCATAGCTTTCATTTGAACTGAGAACGGGGAGTCTAGGACGAGTAGTTCCCGAGATATGGCCATTTGAAGTTTGACAGCTGTCACTTCAAATGAAGATCTTGGTCATAGCTTTCATTTGAACTGAGAACGGGGAGTCTAGGACGAGTAGTTCCCGCGATATGGCCATTTGAAGTTTGACAGCTGTCACTTCAAATGAAGATCTTGGTCATAGCTTTCATTTGAACTGAGAACGGGGAGTCTAGGACGAGTAGTTCCCGAGATATGGTCATTTGAAGTTTGACAGCTGTCACTTCAAAGATTCAAGATTCAAAATTTCAGATTCAAGGTTCAAAATTCAAGAATCAAGGATCGAAATCCAAGATCGAAACCAAGGATCGAAATCAAGGATCGAAATCAAAATCAAGGATCAAAATCAAGGATCGAATTCAAGGATCGAAACCATGGATCGAAATCAAGCGCTGATTTTGTCGAGCGCGATAAAGTAAAAATATCCTGAAATTTAAATGACATGGGCACACTACTAATCCAACAACGAGTGTGAAAGAGACAAAGCTACCAAGAAAGCCTCTCAACAAGACCAACAATCCTTATAACCAAGATTAAATGATAATAGATCGTTGTGTGGACTGTACAGATATCTGTAAAGATATCCGCGGATAAAACTAGCGGCCTTTAAACGGTAGAGTTTTTAGCACGGATCTGGACTGTACAGATATCTGTAAAGATATCTTTACGGATATCCGCGGATAAAACTGTCAAAGGTTGGAATGGCAGAGATCGATCCGCGGGAAAATCCGCAGGCCGATCTCTGCGTGTAAATGCTGCTATTGGATTGTGTAGATATGACCACTGTACGAATGCTCCCTCTGTACGAATCCTACCTGCTCTCCCCTACCTACAACACAAATCAGATTACAGTAGGTACCTACAGTACTTCAAGCTTTAGAATGTACATCAGTTATTTTCGTGTTTTTCGAATATGTCCGACAACAGTGTATGATTCCAGAAAACAGAATGCGACAGAAGCGCACGTCTCGTTAGCAGCGCAGATCGCACGGCTTGCTTTTGCTTTTCTTAAATATGACATTGATAAGTATTTATTTGTTTGCGATAAAGTTTAAATTATGAGAAATATTTAGGTATTTAGAAATCACTTTTCGTCAATCGTTTTTGTAATTTTATGCGATTGTTTCCGATGTTTTCCGAATCGCATTATTTTTCTGGTTTTACTGTACCTACATACCTTCGATAATCTTTTATAGTCACGGTCCAATAAAGCATAAACATAAACAAGTAGTAAAAATTGTATTACTTTTCCTCGAATTTTCCATTTTGTGAAAATGTGGATTTTTTTAAATATTTTTGTGACAGTTTTTTTTATAGAGAGCTTTTGTAAAATCAGTAAACCGCCAAATCTTATTCAAATTGCGGAGAAGAATCGTAAGTTAAAGTTAGAATAAATAATACTTTCTTAATAAACTAGCAATAATTGACTGAGCGAACGAAGCGATTATTATGTTAATTCAGGAGCTACAATGCCATAGACAGACACACAGATACACATACACAGATACACACTAGAGTCGGATTCAGCACTGAAGTCCGATAGACGATAGACGCAGCGCTGCTATCGCAGAACGAGGTTACATAAGTAAAATATTGCTAATTGTCCAAATAAGGCTTGAACAATAATAATTATGCTAGTTTGTACGTTCGTTAGCTCTACACATCAGAACAACTGAACGACCTTGAATAAAAGAGCCTAATAAAGTAAATAAAACAATTAGTTCCCGCTTTTGCCGTAGGACTTGAGTGCTGAATCCTACTCTACAAACTTATGTGTTACCCCTCCTTTTCGTCTGGGGTTAATAATACTAGATGGCGCCACAGGTCAAATTAGGACGCGCTATCGTTGCGTTATTTCCAGTGCACCCTGTTTGTCTCTATTTCGTCTTCTAGTACGCTGCTCCGACCTATACGCTCGTCAGTTAAGATAAGCGCGGGGAGCCTCTATTTTGACAAATTTACTATGATTTTTGAAATGCCGACTCTAGTTAGGCGTTATTAATCGAGTGAGCGAAGCGAAGATAAAGATAAAGATAAAGATTATTTATTTGCTTAAACATGTGTAGATTAGATGATAATGATAGAGGATGTCACAACATGGTTTACCGAATTCGGTGTGCAAATTGAGAGATTGGCATGCTTTTGAACAATTAAATTAAATACAAATTATAATAAAAATAATAAATCAAGATAATGTCAAATATTAAAATGTACAATTGCATAATTAGGTCATAATTCGTCATTCAAAAAGTCGTCAATCTTATAGTAGCATTTTTCAGTTAATAGTTTTTTAAGCTTATTTTTAAATTCATTATTACTGAGTTCCTGGTAGCTCTTTGGTATTTTATTATAAATTTTTGGTGCCATACATACTATACTTTTTCTTAGTAGTGCAGTTTTTGATGCGAATAGACGCAGCCTATCTACACGTCTGTTTCGTGGCGCATTGTCAGACATACGAGGAAACAGGTGGAGGTTATTTCTCACAAACAGTGCTACTTCGATGATATATAGGGACGGCAGTGTTAGAATTTTGTGTTTCAGAAATAGTGGTCTACAGCTATCAGTCACGTGAAGCTTAAAAAGCCGAAGCAAGCAAGCCACGCTAATATCTTATTGGTCGGTTTACAGTTTTCAAATATTTATATACCTATAAGGCAAGTTGAATATAACATGTAAACGTTATACTGCTTTAGCTGTACCTTTAAAGTCTTTCAAGTTGCATAGCGACTTGAATAATGTAAACCGGCCATTGGCATTAGCATTATTCTTCAATTGTTTTTAAAAACTTAAGTTTGTCTTTTTTGAGTGTGTTTGAAGTGGTCTTCTAATTGATCAGAGCGGGTATTACCCACTGCTAAACTTTTCATGGTGAGCAATTACCAGTACCTACCTATACCGTTAGTTGTACCTACCGTTGGTTGGTATAACCCACTGCGCAACTTGATGCAGTTGAGTAATTTAATTGAGCAGTGGGGAAGAAGCCCATTTTATAACAGGATGAACTTAGTTAAAGTTGAGCAAAAAATAGTTGAACATACAATGTTCGGTAATACAAACTACTATCCTACTGCTCAACTGCTCAACTAGTTGAGCAATTTAATCGAGCAGAATTTAAGAAGAGATAATCTTGTTTTTAGCGGTACTTACCATCGCAAACTATGTCTTCTGGCCGAATGCAACCGTTCCATTTTACGTGAATCCGGACAATTTTGGTAAGTACCTAACATAAATAATAGGCAATATGCGTCTGATTCAAAAGCGGGTTAAACGTATTTTTCTATGAACATTATGGCTTTAGAATTATGTGTGTGTAATTATTTTTTAATATTATTTAATTTTCGCTTAGAAATTAATAATTAAAAAGTGCAAAAATATAGTGGGAATTTCATAAGACTTGAAACGCAACGCTATTTGTCACGTATGCTGTGACGTCACACTCCTTCAAACTCGACAGAAAGTTTTTTTTTTCTACCTACAAGCGCGTGTAATTTTGGTGACTTGTGACGTCACGTCCGTTTCAAGTGCATGAAAATGTTGGTAAATTTTAAAAATTATTTTTGTTATAAAATTTTAGTTTTTCGGCGCTGGAATTTTTGTTACGGTTATTTGACGATATAACCTATCGTATAAAATCATAAAAAAAATTGTGGGAGTTCCCTATTGGAGATATTAAAATTAGGATGTTTTAAATACCTACTTACAATGATTTCAATACGCGATTAAGTCCCGATAATAGTGTATTGTGTGCAGTGTGTGCGGGTTCGAATCCCATCGGAATCGTAAATTTTGATAAGCCTTTTCATTTTCAATAATAGCATTAACTTTTTTGAAATGATTCAGACCACGAGCAGTCCCTTGTGATACTCCAAGCCCTCTCAATGTTTGCGTTCCGGACCTGCCTGAAGTTCGCGCCGGTGATGGCGCCACCGGCTTCCAACGAGCATGTGCTGGTATTGGAGAACCCGAGTGGCATCCGCCGCTGCGCGTTCGATACCAAGGGGCACTCGGTATTTGAGCCGCATGTAAGTTAGATTCTAAACTTAGGCCTTTATTCTTTACTAGATGATTTTACTTGTACAGTGTCAGGAGCTCTGGAGGCATTCTTTGCCTACACTGGACACTGTAGTGCCTGGGACATTGTTTGAGATGGAGTAGGCTTGCCCAACACCTAAACCATCCTCTCAGCTTAACCGGCCATATCCACAGGAAAGACATGGTCAATGTGCGGGGCTGACTAAGCCGCTGGATTCCTCACGATGTTTTCCTTCACCGTTTTAGAGCTTGTGTTGATGCGCATTTATATTTTCCGAAACGAAAAATTCATTGATGCACGGCCAGGATTCGAACCCATGACCTTCGGATCGAAAGTCGAGCTACCATCCTCCTCGGCCAACACGACTCTAAGCTAGATTCTAAAGCCGCCATGTTTGGCGAACCTAGGCCAACGCGAGCGAAGGCCAACGTGTAGACAGAACATTTGCCATCGCTCAGTGTCGCTCGCCTGGCTGGCCGAGTGAATACAAGCGCATTGGTTTGTAGACTTACCAAACGAGAACGCAGAAAATTGCTCAGCTTTTTGAAGTCGGTTTTTTTTACATTTTTAATTTAGTCACTTGTTTTTAATTTACTTAAGTACTTATTTCTTAATTGTTGTTGAAGTAAAACTTTACGCATGCTTGACTTGGGGAGTAGGCTGGTGAATGCGTGACGAGAGCGTTACGAAAAGTGTGATCGGGCGAAGCGAAGTTTTACCACAGAATACTAGTACTACGTTTACGGTTTTACGTGTACGGTTTTACTTCAGTCGTGTGGTGTAACTCACACACTCGTTTTTTAGCGTGTCGTGATCGGCTACGACTGTCTCCGCAGCCCTCAGATCGACATGATCATCATGAGATCCCTCGGATTCCCCTTCGAGCACAACCGCGTCAACAGAGGCGTCTACATTGAGGTGTTGGAGGAAAACATTGAAACAGGTAGATATGCTTGTGAACAAAAAGATTATTAACTTTATCGAGACCAAAATCTTTATTAAGTAGGTAGGTATACTTAGTAAAGTAGGTATGTCAAAGTTGTGACCTTTTAATAATGTCAAAGTTGTGACATTTTAACAAAGGGCACTCAAGAGGCCTGCGACAGGCGAATTTCTATAAAAACGTAATACCAAAATCATTTATTTAAGCATATTTACCTATTTCAGTTTATGTTGTTAGATTAAGAGAGTAGGTATTTATCAGGAACCTTCCTGTTAAACTTTTGTTCCGAAAAACTTACCTACCTAAAAATAAATGTAAGCAAATTGAATTGAAATCTTTGTAGGTACACCAAAAATGGCAATTTTTCTTTTCATTTGTTCTATAGTAAGTTTTTTGGAACATAAGTGTAACAGGAACCTAGATAAATACTGCCTTCATCCAAATAATAACATAAGTACTTAAAATGATAAAAATATATGCTCAAATTTTAAATTATTTCGGTATTACGTTCCTAGGTACGTAGGTACGTTCGCCGGTCCCTTAACGGGAAATATCCAAGATCCAGATTGCTTAATCAAGGTATTTTATTCAAATCGATTACTTATTCAAAACCGAATCACTTATGATTATGGCGCTTCTGTTTGCAAGTATTTTCGGATGTTGCTTTTTTACACACTGTATTTAAGGGCGGATTTTTTTAAATTTGTACCATTCTGAAAATGTTGTAATAAATTTTTTTCTTCACTTATCTATTTCTGGGTATAATGATCTTATAGCAAGATATGTAAAGTTTCATGAAAACCCAAAAGTCATGTAATTTACTGAAGAAAACTTGATTTATTGGTATTTTAATACTGATACTGTAGTCAAAATTGTCCAATGAGTAACGAAATTGTTTTCTGGATAAATGAAAAAATAAAAGACGTATAATCGTAAAAAGCCTTTTATTTGAATCCAATTTAAAATCACAATAGAATAATCAGTGCATATTCTTTGAATATTAACTAGAAATATTAAATATTTCAACTTTTATGTCAGGTGACTAACTTTTGGTCAAATTTGTCTCACTCTTTTTAGTGTTTCTTAGAATTTAGAACCCGTACAAAATCAAGTAAATTACACATAATACTATTTAATATTATCTCACCAAGGAACACAAAAGTTTGTTAAAAAACAGTGGGCTTAATATCTAAAATACGATTTCAAAAAACTTTTTCGAGAGGACAGTTAGTCAGTGGACCGTCGATGTTAGTCAGAGGACAAGTAAGGCTTGTGTTTACAATGGCAAGATATTCTGACTTTTACAACTATAGAGTGAGCGTTATATTAATAAAATACGTCTATTTTGCATAATGCTTTGAACTACTTCTCAACCGTGAAGTCACTGATAATGCCCGGGACTGCCCCACGGTACCATATTTATTTAACAATTATGACACATTTTTACTTAAATCTAAGAATATTCTATCTTATTTATGAGATCCGGTAACTTATATAACAAAACTTGAAAAAAAAATAACTTAAATACCATTTAATCGGTACTTATTAGATAATAGAATAGAATAGAAAAGAGTTTTATTTTCGCCACTATACGGTACATGCACACAAATCAAAAATGTTATAGTAGGTACAGTGACAAGAAAATAAGGCTACCCCTCAGCATTTGATCCAGCAGGTACATTTAGGTACATACATTGCAAGTTAAATAAAAGCTTTTAATTTTAAAAACACAGTCAACTTGAAAACCTCCTCCTTTTTTAAGTCGGTTAAAAATACAAAAATTCCGCAATATGCACTTGACTTTACAGGTCAGATGACTAACAATTTGTTCGGATGACTAACGTTTTTGCAAATGTTCCTCAGCTGACAGTAACGAAACCGTGGCAAGGAAAATGTTTTTAACTTTTCTGCCGAATATAATAACATAATCCTGTGGAACTGCTATTATTTCATGCAACCGGAAGTTAAACTATTCATTGCGAACTAGTAATATGCCAAAAAGTTGTTTCTTACCTTCAAAAAACAGCAGTTCATCAGCGGACCTCGGACAGCACTTCACCTACCTACACACTTCACTGACTCATAAAACAGTCTGATTACATCAATACATCAGAGTGGCAGTCAGAATGCCAGCAAGAGTACCAGTTTATTCAAAAAAATACCACATTAGTAGGATTGCAATAATCCAAGTAGCTCAAAACCCGTTAGTCAGCCGGACATGTCCAAAAATGCCAAAAATCTGGACTGAGCTTTAAAGCTAAATATCCAAAAATGTAATTAACTTACATGGTTTTGCTGTCTATTATTCGAAAAACAGTGAATTTATCATGATAATAGACTAGAAAATGTGTCTCAAAACTCGATCTATTGAGTTGTAATGACACGATGAAAGTTGCAAACTGACGAGGGGACATGGTAAAAATGCAGTAAAGTATTACTTATTTTGCTTTATTTTAATTAAAATTATATGGTACCCTATATATGTTTACGTTGAAAATGGATAAAAGATTGTTAATCTATCCGAAAAACACCATACCCGTACCACAAATCTATTAGAAGTATTAAAATAATGCACTGGAAGTCGATGGACACGCTGAAAATGCAATGTACAAGTTTAAAAAAATCCGCCCAGTATGTAGGTACAAAAATTACAAAGATAAAACATCGAGTTGTCAACAAAATTAGGTTGATAACATCGGCTCTGGATGGTTCCAAAAACAAATCCTTAAAATAAGTACTTGATAATTTAATAAGTAAGTAGGTACTTACCTAATACTTAATTAAAATCTGTTGTTCGAATGTTAGTCTTTTCTATCCCGATGACTGCGCCAATTTGAAAAATTTACAAAAACTGAACCGACAAAACATTGCAAAAATAGGTAAGTATTACAAAAACGAACCTGCTCACAAACATTTAAGCTGAAAAAACGTCGACTTTCCGAAGAAAATCTAAGAATCGGATGCATTTCTAAGAAGCGTGACCCGCACTGTTGTAGAGGAGAGCTGTCGGACATCCGGACATCCGTCGGACATACGAAAGCATTTTTACCCAAGCTGCAACGGAGACGCTTCGGACTCGCTAGGTCAATTACAATTAGTAGATAAATAACTAGATAAATAACATTCCTACGGCTACGGACTTCCATAGCAAAAACACGGTCAACACGTGTCGAGCGAACGAAGCCGCGAGTTTTCTCCACAGAATACAAGGTCAAAGATAGGAACGAATACACAATAGGATAATTAAAATAATAGTAAAATAATTTACATCACGAGTAGGTAAAGGCGTGTGTAAATGCCAGTAATCTATAAATTATAGATAACGGTACCTACTGATAAATTACTTGAAGATTGCATGTATTGCAAAAGGCTAGTCGTGATCAAATCACCGGCTACAAGTGTTGTTTGATAGTGAAGTTTTAATTACAAATGATAACAAAATAGTTAAAGAAAATATTGAAGAACAAACATAGAAAGAAACAAACATGGGCGACTTCAAACTGTACGATAACATTTTTATTGAAACAAATCTACGTTCTAATGAATATGACTGCGTTATTCTCATAGTATACCCTGAAGAGCTGAACGTAGAGCTACCTAGGGATATCGGAAACTGCATAGACAAAGCTGCGAAGATAGATAAACAGATACACAAAACTCCTACTGTTTGGAGTTGCGAATATTTATCTGGTGGAAAGATTATACTATCACCAACAGGAAAAATTACACCGTATCATGATGCAAGAGTGGTGAAGGAAGCAGCTTACAAAGGTATGGTGAGAGCGCTAGAATCAGGAGCAAAGAAACCGTTGCTTGTAGTACAGAATGTTGTACCTTTTCCCGATGGTCAGCTGGTGGGCATACTCGGAGCCTTCGAAGCCTTGTATGTACCATTGCAGCTGAAAGAAAGGAAAAATCCGAAGAACTTTCTAAGCATCGGCTTATTTTCCGAAGAAAAGAGAACGGAAGATTTTGAGAAGGTGGTTAGAACTGCGATAGGGCTAGAAAGAGCAAGGGTTTTCGCAAGAGATATCGCTGGAGGGGATCCTGAAAGAATGGCTCCTGGAAGAATTGTGGAGTACGTGAAAGAGTCATTCAAAGGCGATAGTAATATCACTGTTAACGTTATTGAGAGTGACGAAGTGATCGCTAAAGAATATCCTCTTCTAGCTGCTGTGGCTAGAGCATCGACTCACGTAGACCACCACAAGCCAAGAGTAGTCGAAATAGAATACAAGCCTTCTGATATAGCAAGAGTTACTGAAACCCTTCTCCTAGTTGGCAAAGGAGTAACATACGACACTGGCGGAGCAGATATCAAGATATCCGGCAAAATGGCTGGCATGGCACGTGATAAATGCGGCGCTGCTGCTGTAGCCGGCTTCCTCAAAGCCTGCGCCATCTTCAAACCACCACATTTGAAGGTCATTGGAGTCCTATGCCTTTGCAGAAACTCTATCGGCTCAAATTCTTATGTAGCTGACGAGCTTTTGCAGTCGAGAAGTGGTCAAACCGTTCGCGTCACCAACACTGATGCTGAGGGCAGACTTGCCATGGCTGACGCACTGTTCAAAGCATCAGAACTAGCTCTGAAAGAACTAAACCCACACATCTACACTATAGCTACCCTGACGGGTCACGCAAGAGCCTGCTACGGTAACTACACAGCAGCAATGGACAACCACAACGCAAAAGCTACAAACCACTCCACCAGATTACAATCCAGTGCGAGCAGAATGTCTGAAGGGATCGAAGTTTCTACCATCAGGCCTGAAGATCTATCTGTGAATAACGGGAAGGCGAAGGGTGATGATTTGGTGCAGTATGATACAAATGCCAAGGCGAGGAATCATCAGCTCGCTGCGGGTTTCCTGATCAAAGTTGGAGGGCTGGAAGACAAGAATGTGAAATATACGCATTTGGATATCGCTGGTGAAGCTGGGAGCCCGCCGGATGAGCCGACTGCAGTGCCTATTTTATCCTTGTCTCATCTCCATAAAGTTATATTGTAAACTCTCAATTATCACACATTATCACATTACTACCTAACAACATCATCATTATTGTTATTTGATTATTTAATCGCTTTGCGATTACATTATGTTAAAAAAAATTGACTTAGGTAAATAAAACACTTGATAAGAATTATTAAGTGGTTTTTGTTATTTCAAATATGGTATGGACTATTATTTTTTTATCCTACGGGAACCGTGCATTTTTCCGGGATAAAAAGTATACCTACGTCCTATTCCCGGTCATTATCTGTATTTTAAATTTCTGCCAAATCGGTTCAGTGGTTGTCGAGAGAGGAAGAATCCATCCAAACCTTCAAATTTACAATATTAGTGTGCGGTGATGATAGTGTGATTATAATAAAGTTGCGGGCAATAACCCGTTTATTATAAGTACTTACATAATAACAGTTGTCAAGTGGTGTGTAAATTTTACCTACAATCTCCTCATTGTTAGATCCTTATCTAGGCAATAAGTAATTACTAGATAAATATGTACTTATAGTGTCATTGTTCTTGATGTACTTAGGTACTTATCTACATTTTATCTTCAATTTATACCTAATATCATAAAAAATACAGTGTTTTGTTTTATTAAAATTCTACAGATAAATAGTCTAAACAAAAAGGTCTGATTAGAAAATTATTATAACATTTTCAAAAAAAAATAATAAAATTCATGTAAACAAAAATTATTGTCACCTTTTTAATTATGCCACCTTTAAACGGTGCCTAGCAGTTGCGCAAAAGAATTCTCTCAAAGAGACTATTTCAATCACCACCAGGGTCCCTCGCTCTCTTCACAAAGGAAACCTCGCAGCCCATAGAGCTCCGGGCTATCCCCTATGATGTGAACAGCGTCATGCACTTCGGACCACGAGATTTTAGCAAGAACGGACACCGGACTATTCTGTTCAAGGTACACTAATTTGGTCTTTAGGCAATTAAGACTGAAGTAAAGAAGGGGCGAATGTAGAGATGACGGTTGAGGACTGTTTATATCTACAGATATTGAGCACAGTCACGTAGCGTACCAGACATCGACAGACAACGACAGACATCGTCGGTCGCGGCCACTCTCAAATAAAAAACTGAGAGAGAAGAATCACTGCACGGTCCCGTTACGATTCTCTATTTACATTGGTTACACAGACACGGACAGACACGCAACTCGAAGATTAAATTCTTTGCGTGAATACTGTGTCTGTCCATGTCTGTGAGGCTACAAACTGTATAAAAACTTACAAGCAAAGCCTTTAAATTAAGTAGGACAGGACGTTTGTAATAGATAAACCAAATAGGAACAGTCTCAGCTGTTGCCGTACTTTAAAAGTAGGAAATAATAAACTTCAACACTTAGTTTCCAAGATTTTCTAGGACCACAACATGCAGCAATCTCGCACAGGACTCACCAAATTGGATCTTAAGAAGATAGAAGCAGTCTATGGTCCTGAATGCACAGCGAGAGATAGGGAAGAGAAGATACAGCTCTGTCAATCTTACCCAGGAGTAGCCAGAAAGAAGAGAGACTTAGAATTAGAACTAGATGTATCTTCAATACGAACTGAAATTGATAGTAAGAAAAGAGACGCAGAACCAGTACTAGATAAACTAGAGGTGTCTTCTAAGGAACCTGAGATATTTAGGAAGAAAAGAGACACAGAGATTGTAACTAAGAGTTTACGTGTTAATCCTGAAATAACTCTTCCACCAGACGCTATCAAACAATCCCTCACAGAACTTGGCATAGACGATGCAGTACAAGAAGTCGTTGAACAGGTCTACAAAGTTTCTGCGCTAGCGTTAAAAAACGCAAGACTAAAGTACTGCAATAACACTAGACCAGATTTGAGAACTATCGATGAGAAAGGCAGTCAAAATAATACGGATATGCTAGGTATAATTGAGCTGATAGCTAACTACGCTCAGGGTATGGTGGAACACGCTGTCGCGAATCTAACTCAATTCTGCGAAGAATCAGAAACTATGGAAGTATATCAGAGAGCAAGATGTAGCTTTAACGGTGGCAGCGAAAGATGTAGACAAACGTACAGATCTACTAAATCAGGCAACGTCAAACACCATACTCAACACAGACCTGTCTACGTCCAATCGACTAATATCAGAGGATATCAAGATCGTAAGAAAATACACGCTAATCTTAGAGCTTCGAATGACAGTGAAGAAACTGCAACAGAAGCTTTGAGAAAGAAGAGAGATGTTGAAGATGTGATGGAAGAAAAGAAAGATAATCCCAGTCTAGAAGTACAAAGTCATAAAGACGATGATCAAGGTAAGGTACATATAGATGCTGAACAGAATGACAAGAAAGAGGCACATCTAGATGAAAATAAAAACGTACAGAAAGAAAGAGACTTAAAAAGTGAGAAAGATAAAGAAGAAACGAAAGATAAAGAAGATAAGAAAGATAAAGACGAAAAAGAAGATCAATTTATAGCGATGAGAGCAGGCACGGGGATGCCATTACTGAAATCTCATCGATACGAGGATAGACGACGATCGAGTAGTAGGTAAGAATATTGAAATAAATCTCAAATTATGAAATTGTTATTTACTTTCTAATTTAAATTAAGTTTTTGGTCCACCTCCTTCTTATAACTTCGATTAGAAGACTCAGTTAGATCTAAGCTAATTTCTGCAGTATTTTTTATGATAATCTTTGGCATAAAGTTATTTTATTTAGTTCGAGAAGTGTGAATCGTCTACAGTTCGGTACAGATAAGTATGATACGCGTATAGCACGATTCGCGCGTTTTCTAGTCGCCTCAAAAACATTACACACGCAAATCTCTACATTTTAGTTAAGTACCTACTATATTCTTTAACAGATATTTTAGTAAGGTATTAGATTATCATAAATAAATGAGGTGACTTAGGCACTTAGCACGTAGAATGCTAATAACTAAATGCTATTGTACAGGTTTATACTATTGTACATCTGCAAAAATTACATGACTAGTAATTCTTCCCTGAGACCAATTTTCAGGGCGAGGTATCCAATGGATGAAGAAGATAAAGACCGTTCTAGTTTATCTATGGAAAACGATACACCGCAGAAGCACAGACAATCTCAAGCACAGAAGCATAGACAATCAGTTAAAATAAAGAAACACCATAAACAATCGATAGAAGAAGAATCAGACCAGAGACAATCCGTAGAAACAGAAAAGTCTAGTCAATCAGATGAAGTAAAGAACCAGAGAGAATCTATAGATGAAGAGAGGGAAAGAGATTCTTCGGAGGAAGAAGTTAAAAAGCCGAAGTATAAAGAAACTACTGAAGCGGAAGCGAGATGGAAAAATAAGCGAACAAAGAAGAGGGAAGACAAGGAGAGAGAATTTAAAAAAGAAGGGGAAGCTATTGAAAACTATCAGTAAGTAAAAAAAACTACTTATCTTTAATACAGTAGAGACATTTTAATAAGCCAAGATTAAAACAAGTATTTATTTTTAGATATTGCTGGCTATTTCACACAGCGCCATCTAGTCCCAAACTAAGCATAGCTTGTACTATGGGAACTAGATAACTGATAGAATACAATACTTATGCAATACATTACATAGATAGAATAATTTACAACACCCAGACACAGAACAAACATCTATGTTCATCACACAAATGTTTGTGGGAATCCACGAGCTACAGCGCAGAAGTCAGAGTTACTATCATATCCACTGAGCTGTTCTTAATATTTTTTCTAATGTTCCTCAGGCACAAGAAAGCAGTGAGACATAAAGTGGTCCCTGACATAGTGAAGCTGTCGAAAGCAAACCAAGAGTTTTATAACGATAGGAAGTGGCCCGGCGGTGTAGTCAGATACATCATCCAGGAGGACGGCAATTGTGAGTATGATGATGATGATGGTGATGATGATGATGATGATGATGATGACGATAAAGAATGATGATGATGATGAAGAATAATGATGATGACGACGATGGTGATGATGATGACGATAAAGAATGATGACGATGATGAAGAATTTTGATGATGATGATGATGATGATGATGACGATGAAGAATGATGATGATGATGAATAATGTTGATGATGATGATGATCATGATGATGATGATGATGATGACAACGATGATGATGATGATGATGATGATGATGCACTATCGAGGCGCTATCCTTTTCGGCGACCACGCCCTAATGCAAACACACATTCACACACAAAAATACCCAACACACACACACTCCCCACGCAAAAGACGCTGTAGGTACCTGTCAATTTATCATTATGTTCTGGGTGTCAATTCTAGTACCGAACTTTTATCAACCTCATGCAAAACCTCAACTAAACCTTAGATTTTCGACTGTTTCCTATTGTACTAATGACAAACGACTCAGTTGTGGTGAGGTTTTAGCTAAGGTTTGGACTTTGGCAGAACAAATTTTCGAAAAGCTATTCTACTATTCACCAAATGGCTGACATTTATGAGATCGAACCAAAACGCAGCGGAATGATTGACGTTGTCATCTAGAAGAATTGGGGGGCTTATTTCTCAGATGATACGGACGATCTACGCCGACGGCTAGCAGAAGTAAACAGCATCCTCAGGAGTAGGACCTGCGTGCGTATAAAGGAGATCACAGAGGAGCAGGCGCGACATATAGACGACTATCTGGTGATCGACAACAGCCCAGACTACGTCACTGGACGTGTTGGAGGGAGACAGGTATAGTACACGCTGTACACATAGGTATAGAGTAATTAAAAAGGGACAGCATTGTGGGGACTATAGTGAACGCAAAAAACATAGAAGCATTCCTTGCGCTAGAAAATGATCCTACGAAAAGTGTGCTGCGGTAGGCGGGGCTTGTCAACTGTGCAGCGACAGTGAACGAGTTTAGTTCAATGTAAACCCAAACATCGAGGGAATAAAGTTGACTTTTAACTGTGCGTCATTATTGGCGAACCAGCGAAGAAGTTATGACGGTTTTGACGTGTGTGGTGTTTGTTTGCATTTTGGTGCCACATATTTCGCGCTTATTTCCCTTGAATGAATGCTTCCATGTTTATTGAGTTCACTGGAGGAATAAGTAATAGGCATTATTATTATGCCACATTTATATTTGGACGAGGCGTCAAGATATTTTCAAAGGAATAACATTCGTAAACCGATAAACCTATTTTTGTTTTTCTAATAGGAGTGCTTGAACAACAACAATAGGTACCTTTTTTGGCACTCATTAGGTATCTAATGACAATTTTATCTCTGCATGTACTTATGTCATAACAATTCAACTCGCCTACATTTTTTAAAGACGATCGTTCTAGTACATGTTTATTTAAATTGTTTAGTTATCTATATAGAAACTCTAGATTTTTAAAAGGTTAAAATACAAATATAACAAACAAAGACCTTAGGGTGCGGCGGGGTAATTACGAGACATCCGAAATTTCGGGTAAAAATAAGACATATCCAAAAAACCTCATTTTAGTATCTTTTATTAACCTTTGTTCAGTTTAAAATGAACCTCATACTGTAATTAATAAGTTGTGTTTTTTTGGCAATCTTTACTAATAGTGTTCAAGAATTTTATTGAACAAAATATTTATGATCACAAAATTTGGCGCGAAAATTTTACGTCAGCGTTAACAAACTTTGTTAATTGTCGCACGCCTATAACTCGCACGCAGACGGCTTCCCGTCCCGCAATGCTGCATGGATTGTTCTTGCACTGGCGATTCGCCATTTTCGTCTATCTTTTGCTAGGGCACAGTGTGAACGTATTCTTTTTTCGGGAAAAAATGAAACACGTTTTCGGGAAAATATAAGACAGCTACCGTGAAAAAATAAGACAAGATTTCTAGGGAGGATTGTTTCAGAAAAATGCAAAGAAGTGTTATAAAGCTAAAATTTAAGGATCCGAGGACAGCGACAACTTAACCGTGATTTACTAGACGAATTAAAAATATTTTATTCGCTAATAATATAATTTATTCGATCCAAAAAACCGAAATTGAGCCGAAATTGTCTTAAAACTGTCAAATCCATAGCAAAAATTAAAAGAGGTGCACATAAATTTGATTTTGACCCAAAAAAGTATCATATTAATTAACTTAAAAATGTCTCATATTTGACCCCACTTTGATTTTTGTCCCTCACTTCTAGTTTTGTGGATCTAATTCGTTTATTTGTTGTAATTCAGATCTCAATAATAAAGTTGTATTAGTTTTACTATTAATCTAAACTAAATACTTGTTTACCAAATAATTACATTACAAAGACTTTAGAGGCTAAGCAAAGCTTTTTATGGTATATTTCATTTTCCATTTTTTTTTAATGGAATTTGAAAGATTTTTTGGACTGTCAAAGCTATTTTGTATTACTTTTACCCGTCTCTGTCGTAAAATAAAGCACGCAGTTGAATAATACGTAAACCGTAGGAATTGTATTTGTATGCTGTCTTATATTTGGACCACGATGTTTCATTTTTACCCCATGGTAGCGGAAAAATATGAGACACATATTTTAGGTAAAAAGTCTAGTATTTTGAAGCTTTTTTGAGAATTTGATACTAATACAGAGTAGGTTGCATGTCAACCGATGTATTTACAAGTTCAGAATTAACAAAAACGGTTTTTAGAAGCCTCAAAATTCAAAAGTTATTGTTTTCGTCTTATAATTACCCCGCTTGACCCTATAACAAATGCACAACAAAAATCATAAATTCCAATCCGACCCAGGTAAACACAAGTTGTTTTGCGTCATACTACTACAGCTGGTCTTGAGTGAGCGAGACAACTAAACCCTTATTAATAAGTGTGTGAAGGACGGATTACCACGTGACTTCTCATGAATGAAAGTTCATTGTTCCCTCGTCTGGGTTACCAGGTTCGTAAAATATTCCGAGATTTGGGCAAAAAAATATTTATTTACTGTTCTAGTCGATGATGGTCGATCTGATCAGCACAAAATGGAAATCTATGGTTTATTTCATTTTCAATAAACTATCTTTTGTAATTCATTCAAGTATAGCCGTTGATGCTCCGTGAACAGCACAAACTCAAGGTCGGGTGATGATGATAATGATGATATATATCATCATCATTATCATACCTGCATTGATCATGCTTGCCTATTGATTCAGTTCAAGTTTTAGAGTACCTACATAATTTTATATCCATTCCAACGATATTTCTGCTCGTTTTATTATTTTAAAATGCCTACTCGCCAATAACTAGTATAATACTAATAAAATTATAATTTAACAAATCGCGAAAGTTTAACAAGTTATACTAATAAAATACTTTTGACCTAAAGTTACATTAAAATTACCCCATAAAGTTGTGTAGATTTTTTTGCCGAATCTGGTAACCCGAATTCTAGAAACGCCCTTATTTACTGGCTCCTGATTGGATATGGAACATTCTACACTCTAGAAAATTCTCGACACCGATTGGTCGCCGGTATAAAAGGGCCGCGCGCGGGAATTAGGTTCAGTTTGAATTACGAAGCGGCATGGACGAGTTTTTGTGAGTTTGTGTCTTGTTTGTGTAAAGTTTCAACATGGTGGCTATTGGAATTGATTTGGGGACTACGTACTGCTGTGTGGCTGTCTTCAGAAATGGTAATGTAGAAGTGATCTTAAACGAACAAGGTAATCGAACGACATCTTCGTACATTGCTTTTACGGAAACAGAGCGTCTTATTGGTGAATCCGCGCGAAAGCAAGCTACTATAAACCCACAAAATACGATTTTTGGCGTAAAAAGACTTCTCGGCCGAGCGTTCGACGATGTCGGCCTCCAAAGAGATTTATGCCATTGGCCGTACAAAGTGGTAAATCAAAATGGTAAGCCAATGATTTTCGTTGAGTACAAAGGAGAAAAAAAGAAGTTTTCTCCAGAGGAAATAAGCAGCATGGTCATTTTCAGGATGAAGGAGATTGCGGAGTCGTATTTGGGTACGACAGTGGACCAGGCGGTCATAACAGTGCCGTATTACTTCAACGATTCGCAGCGGCAAGCTACCAGGGCTGCAGGGGCCATAGCTGGTCTCAAAGTCCTACGGGTAACAAACGAACCGACAGCCGCCGCCTTAGCTTACGGATTCAACAGAAACTTAATGGACAAAAATGTATTGATCTACGATCTAGGAGGCGGAACATTTGACGTAGCAGTTCTTAAAATCAGCAACTCAATCTACAAAGTCAAGGCTTCCTCTGGAAACACACGGTTGGGAGGAGAAGACTTCGACAACAGAATAGTGGCATATTTCGCTGAAGACTTTCGCAACCGCTTTAGTCTAGACATCACTAAAAACGCTAAATCTATAAAGCGCTTGAAAGTAGCTGCTGAAATGGCTAAACGGTCACTAACATCAGCCACTGAAGTCGATGTGAATGTGGAGTCTTTATTCAACAAAATAGATTATTCTGGAAAACTCTGCAGAGAACTATTCGAAGAACTCTGTTCTGATCTGTTCAAAGATACGCTGAAGCCGATACAGAAGGTGCTGTTAGATGCTCGGATACATAAATCGGACATCAGCTGCGTGATTTTGGTCGGAGGCAGTACTAGAATACCAAAAGTCCGAAGTCTTGTTAGAGAATTCTTCAAAGGAGTTCCACTGGCGGCATCTCTTAACCCTGAAGAAGCAGTTGCTTGTGGTGCTGCGATTCAAGCTGCAGCTTTGTGTGGAGAACAGCACAAAAATATCAAGAATCTACTACTCGTAGATGTAGTGCCATTATCTCTCGGTGTAGAAACAGCTAGAGGAATGATGTTCAAAATAGTAGAAAGAAACACTGTTTTACCTTGTTCCGCAACCAAAGATTTGACCACTCTCGAAGACAACCAAAGCAGCATGACCATTGAAATATTCGAAGGCGAACGAAGTATGACCAAAGACAACAATTTACTTGGAGTATTTGATCTTAACGGGATACCCCCAGCGCCTAGAGGAGTTGTCAAAGTCGATGTTACTTTTGAGGTCGATCTCAACGGGATTTTGAGTGTGACTGCAAGGGACAGAATTACTGGAAACTCTAAGAGTCTTACAATCAGAAATGAGCATAGATTACAACAAAACGACATCGGAAGAATGCTGCAGGATGCAGAAGTATACAGAAACGAAGATAAAGAGAACAAACGTCGGTTAGAAGCCAGAAACCAACTAGAAACATACATTTACAGAGCCAAACACATTGTCAATCTCAAAGGAGACATTCTCAGTCCCAAAGAGAAGAAATACATGTTGGAACAATGTGAACTATCAATGGATTGGCTGGAAGTCAATGGGAATACACTTCGAGAAGAGTTTGAGAGGAAAACATCGGAGCTGATGAATCATTGGTCCAAGATTTTGGAGAAGATGGAGAGTGGTTGGATGCATCAAGCGAAGAAGAGAAGAATTGATAGCCATGAGTTGGATCAAGATGCTTTTGAAGATTTATTCACCAAAGATATCTTTGGCTGATGCTCTTATGACTATTTGACTATTTTGACTTATGTCTCTTATTTAAATTAGACCAAATGGATAGATGAATCTGAAACAACTTCAAGTGAGTGATTAGGACTTGTGCTATTTTATGAACCAAGAAAAGAAACCTCTTTCTAATGCGCGGGGAACGAACATTGATGTAGCCTTCATCGAATGAAGTAAGTTCGCGTTGAGTTGTGGCTTACTCTAGTTACGGAGTTTCTTGGCTTTGCTACCTGTTTCAGTCATGGCTTTTAAGACTTCAATCGGAACAGGCAATAAAACGTGCCATCTCAGCTTTTAAATTTGTGAGAGATGGTCAGAAGAGGCCAAAAGATTCATTCAACCTGAAGAAAATGAGTTGACAAAGGCTGTGTGTAATGGATATAACTGATGATTTTTTTATGTAGCTGTACCAATATTTGTATCATAAACTATCTTGTCTACAGATGCTGCCCGCGACTTTATGGCGTCGTCAGTCGGTCGACTACTCTCTTTAGGACCTACCTACATCTATGCCTCGAGCACCAGTATGCACGAGTTTAACCATAAAAACTTTATAATTTAAAAATTATATTTTAAAAATATCAAATTTACTATAGTCACGGAAAGAATAATAAACTCGTGCATACTGGTGCTCGAGGCACTGACGTTTCGTCTCGACTATACCTACTATAACTACTATGTGTTTATTTTTATAACTATGATTTATTTGTGATGAATGTGTTTTATTTTTATTTTTCCGCTTATTTCACTGTCTTTATATAAGGTTCCAAATATAAGCTATCTGCTAGTTAAAATGATAAGCGGGTCTAATTTTAAGAACATTCTAGAAAAAAAAACTGGCTGTTATGTACCTATATACCTACCTAGTTGTTTCTATAATGTTACGTTATTGTGTTCATAGATGAATAAATATTATTTGTAATCAAAATAAAAATGCTGTTTTATTTCAACAACCCAATCCTCATCTTTGAGAAAATAAAACATAGTTTTACTTATGGAAGGAAAACTTAAGAAAAAAATGAACGAAATGACGACCTTAGTGGCGCAGTGGGCGAAAGCCCGTCTAAAACACATAAGGTTGCGGATTCGATTCCCGCAGCAAAGCAAATATTTTATAAGTAGGTACATTACAAACTTATCTTACTTTCATCTATTTTTTTAAACCCTTGTTTCAAATAGGTATAATAAATGAACCCAGCACAAAACATTTCCATAAATCTTTATCCTATTCTTAATAGAACGAGCAATATTTTTGTTTGTTTGTTTGTATTCACGTTCTCGAAAACGGCTCTAACGATTTCAATGTGCGGTACGTGGGTTTACGGGGACGAAAAATCGATCTAGCTAGGTCTCATATCTAGGGAAATTTGTTTTCTCGGCATTTTCATGCAAAAAGATTTACCAGTGCAATGTGGTTCGTAATTTCGCGAAAGTTGAGACCAGAGAGCCTAAGTGGTTAGGGTATCCGCCTTCAACGCCGAAGGCTGCGAGTACGAATCTCTGCCAACGATAGTTTATTTTTTGTTTTGTATTAAGCTTTTTTTTTAATTTATCTCTATTTGCACCCGAGCGAGCTCGATCACCCAGATATTTAGATGTTAACAACTAACATGAAATAAACCTTGTAGTTAAGTTACCTATACGATACGTGTGTGCGTTGATAAAGCAGTCAGTTTAGATTAGTTTCTGTAAATAAATAAATAAATAATGCTGGACATTTCACACAGCATCATGCAGCCCCAAGCTAAGCAGAGCTTGTGTTATGGGAACCACATGACTGATATACTACTTAAATACATTTTTTTTGTAAATACATACTTACATAATATACATAGAAAACACCCAGACCCGAGACAAATATTTGCAGATCATACAAACATTTGTCCCGCGGCGGGGATCGAACCCGCAACCTCCTGCGTCACAAGCGGACCTTCACCCACTGCTCCACAGAGGTCGTCAGTCAATAATTTTTTTCTACTTTATTTTTTCCAGAATTTCGGCAGCATAGAGCTGTTCCGCGGCGACCAGCACCGCCAGCACACCGCCATGATGGTGATGGCCATGCTGGGGTTCTACTTCGAAGTGGCGCGTCATGATAGGGACAAGTACTTGCGAGTGCACTTGCGGCATGTCCGACCAGGTATGTACTTATGTACAGTTGGGCCGACGGATCTAGGCGTTCGTGAAGTCATGCTTTTCGCTGCGCAGTAGAAAATTTTGTAAGTATAAAAAAGTTGCACTGCGCATCGAAACGGCTAACTTCACGAACGCCGAGATCCGTTGGCCGTACTGTAGTAGGGTAGGGAGTAGGGCACTGGTGACCTGTAGCACAGGTACCTATTTCAGGCACCAGTCTCTCACAAAACAGGTTTTAATAATACCTACGTTTTTAATATTAATTATTTTGTATATTTATTTTACTATTCTGTATATTTATTTTACTATTTTTAATATTTGTGAGAGAAATAAATAAATGATATTGAATATATTAAATATTGAATGTATGTTAGTAGAGCTAGTAGCTAATAGGGAATAAATAAATGAAATGGCGAACCAATGTTGTTTAGAATCTGTTAACCGAATCAATTAACTGAACAATGATGTTTAGAATCTGTTAACCGAATCAATTAACTAAACAATGATGTTTAGAATCTGTTAACCGAATCAATTAACTGAACAATGATGTTTAGAATCTGTTAACCGAATCAATTAACTAAACAATGATGTTTAGAATCTGTTAACCGAATCAATTAACTAAACAATGATGTTTAGAATCTGTTAACCGAATCAATTAACTAAACAATGATGTTTAGAATCTGTTAACCTAATAAATTAACTAAACAATGATGTTTAGAATCGGTTAACCGAATCAATTAACTAAACAATGATGTTTAGAATCTGTTAACCGAATCAATTAACTAAACAATGATGTTTAGAATCTGTTAACCTAATAAATTAACTAAACAATGATGTTTAGAATCGGTTAACCGAATCAATTAACTAAACAATGATGTTTAGAATCTGTTAACCTAATCAATTAACTAAACAATGATGTTTAGAATCTGTTAACCTAATCAATTAACTAAACAATGATGTTTAGAATCTGTTAACCTAATCAATTAACTAAACAATGATGTTTAGAATCTGTTAACCGAATCAATTAACTAAACAATGATGTTTAGAATCTGTTAACCGAATCAATTAACTAAACAATGATGTTTAGAATCTGTTAACCTAATCAATTAACTAAACAATGATGTTTAGAATCTGTTAACCGAATCAATTAACTAAACCATAGATTCTCAACCTTATTTTCCCCACCGCCCACTTTGAAAATATTTGTTTTTCTAGAGCCCCCCAAAAAATAAAAAGTAGGTAAGATAGCGGGGGAGGGGGGGGAGCCTTACCTAAAGGGGTTAAAATCCAAGGTACCAACTAACTTGAAACTTATCATAAGTTTACGGGGCTCGAAGACTCGCTGCTAATCAGTTCCTATTCTGCGGTCTGACATAACTCACTTTGCTCGCAATATAGCTCCTACTCATGAAGTTAAAATGCGAGTGAATTGAGCTTCAAACCAAGCGAGCGAAGCGAGCCGAATTTTTGTAAGTCAAATACAATACGTGACATTTGATTTTTTTTTGCAGTTTTCTAAGAAAAGCTAGCTTATCGGTTCATATTCTGGTTAGACTTTACTCACTTTACTCGCAATATACCTTACTTATGAAGTGAAATGCGAGCGAAGCGAGCCCAATTTTTTAACACAAATGCAACATTGTGATATTTGATTTTGTTTGCGGTGATCAAAAAAAAAATCTTGCTGCTTATCGGTGCTTATTCTGTGGTTAGACTTTACTCACTTTACTCACAATATACCTTACCCATGAAGTTAAATGCGAGCGAAGCGAGCCGAATTTTTTAAGACAAATGCAACATTGTGACACTTGATTTTGTTTGCGGTGATCAAAGAAAAAAATCGCTGCTTATTGGTTCCTAGTCTGTGGTTAGACTTTACGCTCTTTACTTGCAATATACTTTACCTACTCATGAAGTTAAATGTGAGCGAAGCGAGCCGAATTTTTTAAGACAAATGCAACATGTAACACTTGATTTTGTTTGCGGTGTTCAAAGGAAAAGTGTTTTTTTTGCCTATTTTAGATTACATTATCGCCCCCCTGCTTCATCCCAACGCCCCCCAATTTTCTCTAGGTCTTCTACTGCCCCCCTGAAAGTCTCAAACGCCCACAGGGGGGCGTTATCGCCCACGTTGAGAACCTATGAACTAAACAATGATGTTTAGAATCTGTTAACCTAATAAATTAACTAAACAATGATGTTTAGAATCTGTTAACCGAATCAATTAACTAAACAATGATGTTTAGAATCTGTTAAATTAATCAATTAACTAAACAATTAGGTGACTAATCATGGACGTATATAAGGGGAGGGTTTAGGGGGTCTGGACCCCCCCCCCCCCCTTAGCCCATTAAGTTCGGAGGAAACCTAGTCAATTTTTGCATTTTGGAACCCTTGGACCCCCCCCCTAACAAAGATCTTTGTATTTTGGAACCTTTGGACCCAAAATACATACCCCCCCCCTTGACAAAGCTATAGCTACGCCCGTGTAACTAATCAATGATGATCTATCCATTGTGTAGACAAGCTCCACCACTTCGAGAAGATTCGATCTGACGCGACGCTGCCGCTGCCTTACGACTACGTGAGCGCCACCCACCCCGCCTGGCAGTACTGGAGACATATCGGCCGGACCGGCATCTCCACCGTCGCTACCTACAAGCAACAGGTTAGCACGTTCAGTGCCATTGACGCACATGTACCTACTCCACAGCAGCCTTTACATCTTTACTAGATGATTTATACAATGTCAGGACTTCAGGAGGCAATCTTTGCCTACACTTAACGGGACACTGTAGTGCCTGGGACACTGTTGAGATGGAGTAGGCTTGCCCATTGACGCACATGTGCTCCGCAGCAGGCTGTTCTTTAGAGGACCAAAAAAACTTAGGCCTTTATATCTTTACCAGATGATTTATACAGTCAGGAGACAAACTTTGCCTACACTTATCGAGATACTGGTAGTGCCTGGGACATTGTTTGAGATGGAGTAGGCTTGTAGCACCTACACCATCCTCTCAGCTTACCGGCCATATCCACAGGACAGACATGGGCGGGCAATACGTGTGGGGCTGACAAAGCCGCGGGTTTCCTCCTGTTTTCCTTCACCGTTTAGCGCTCGTGTTAAAGCGCATATAAATTTTTTGAAACGAAAAATGCATCGATGCACGGCCAGGTTTCGAAAATCTACCTTCACATAGAAAGTTGAAGTACCTACTAATACTGGGCCTAGTCGGCTCGGCAAGTTAAAAATGTACGAAATCATTGAGGATATTTTGTTTAATGGTCGCATCATTTTGCCCCTAAAAAAAGATTTCAACGCGCCCGTCTAATGAAATCGACGTAGCTCGTTGAACTCTTTTGTATAGAAAAGTGAATAATAAAAAAAAAAACATGAATAGTTTAAGTATAATTTTGACGCTTTGTCGCGATTTTTATGAATTGAAGTGAAACTATAAAATGTAGGTAATAAATTGGTAGTAAGTAGGTAGGTATGTAGATTATACAAGAACATTAGTTATACGCTCATTTTTAATTTTTATTTCTAATCCTTAGAGAAAAAGATAAAATTACTTCTTAGAGAACATATAACTGATAATATACCCTACCATTATCACAAACAAACTAATTTCCACGATTCATCCATCAACGTTAATTGAATTTTTATTGAATTTTAAATTGAGCGTACCTAAAACAGATTAAAACATTGTGTTGGAAAATGAGTAAGAAGTAACTTATTTTTTTTACCAACTATTTCCAATGTCCTACTGTAGAAAAAAAAAAACTTCCCTAAATTCCAAAACTGAATTCTACTTAAACTTATCTTTCAGTTTTTTTTTTTTACAGGATCCTGATGGTTCGGTGATGAAATCATTGGGACAAAACTCAAAATTACTCTCCGATATCGACATCGTCAAGATCAACAGCGTCTACGGCAAGAAATGTTTCAACACCTTGAGGGCTAAGCCGAAAGAAAATGAATCTAAAGATACAAAGACACCATTAAAAAAATTCAAGTATAATAGAAAAGTGACTGTAGCTTTGTAAAAAAAAATATATTGTCTTTCATTTTAGGTTTTTTATAGTAGAAACTTCCGTGGACATTTAATTTTGTGCCCAAATTATTTTACTCATCTTGGTATTGCATTACGATTGTATAATTATTCGATTATGTATATTTCAATTTAAAATTAGATTATCGGAATCTAAATAATATTTATTTTCTGAATAACTTACATCCAGTAAATTAATCGAACAACGCCTCGTCGTAGTTCTTTGTCAAGCTAATATCACTCTTACTGATTATGTCATACACGCTAATATCCTCTGTGTAAGTCCGTTTTCTGACGACGCACTTTTCAGTGTAGATCATTACACTGACTGCTGAAAAAAAAACAAATCAACTGCATTATTATAATTAAGTATGCAATTTTCTGCACGGTCACAAAATGTAGGTATGGGTGACGGTTAGTATCATTAACAACTTAGTGATTCCGTGCTGAAGCATATTAAATCGTAAATTCAATCCCTATCTTTTTTAGTCTCTCGCACACTGCAAATTTCTCTATCGAGTAGTAACTTTGAAAAATCAAATAATATTGAGTCGGGGGCACACAAGGTTACTTAATTGTTGAATTTCGATGAAGTGTGAGCTATTAAATTTGCCCTACTATATGTACCTACTCGTATTTATACTTCATTAATCTCGGTTATTAAATTAATAGTAGACCATTAAGTGGTGTTACCTTAATCATAATGTGGTTCTGATAGTATTTATGTTACTGACTTACTAGGTCGTTCAACAGTGGCCGCACTCATTCTTTCGATCTTGTGCTCTTCTTTCCAGTGAAAAAACATTTTCTTTATAATTGCAATTACTAAAGCAATCATGAATATGCTTAGGCCGAAGAGTATAGTGTATAGTGCCATTTATATAGATAGATTGGAGGAAGAACATGTTAAAAATATTTCATGAAGAAAATTCAATTAAAAATAGTTGTTCAAAATGTAAACATTGAAAAAATGGTAGAATGTCATTTCATGTCATTGCCACAAAAAAATCAAATCAAGGAGGTCGGCGTATTTTGTAAATCCGTACAGGTTAATAACCTTTTTGCAAATTGTAGCGCGAAGTATTTTTTTTACAATAATTTTCACATTGATCTTTGCTTTTGCATTATTTAATTTTGCGCTTATAATATGAGTGACTATCAGATTTTTATGTTAACAATCTTATAGTGTTTTGATAATGAGTTTCGACGATTACGGTAAGTTTTGATAGAAGATAAAATTAAAGCAACATTACAAAACAAACAAAATATCTACGAAAACAAAAGAAACCAACTTTTGTTTTAATTAGACGTCTACATATCCCAATGAAAGAAAACTCGTGATGAGACTATTCATTGATCATGTAGAGTTTAACCACTGACTGTAAATGTACCTAGGTACCTATTTTAAAATGCCTACGTGACGCGTTTTTTATACCAGTCTCATAAACTAGCAATAACCAACCTACTTGTATGATAGTTATAGTTCATACGAATTTAATAAGTAAACAAAATTTTGTTCGGGTCACCTACTCTAGGATTTCTTCCAACTTTGTGAAACTAAAGATGATGTTAGTAGAGCTGACTAAGCCGCGGGTTTCCTTATAATGTTTTCTTTCACCGTTTAACACTATCAGTGACCTGCACCCCTATTTTGTAACACACGGGAAGTCGCTAACAAGGATTCGTTCAAACAAAAAATATTTTTTTACGATGAATACCTACTTTGAAATGGCAGAAGATGGTTGAAAAAAGTGATAGACATGTTTGTTGTATAAAATTGTAAAATATGTGAAGTAATTTTGCACTAAATAACTTTAATGTTGTTCGTAAAAACAATTTGTTTTAACGAATCTGAGTTAACGACTTACCGTGTGTTACAAAATAGGGGTGCTGGGCCGGAATCTGAATCCTCGACTTACAGTCGAAGCATTATCCTACTCATCACACGGCTTTTAGCGAAGTAAAAAATGTGTACATTATGTATCAAATATCTTTACTATTTCAGCTCAACATTTGGCCCAAAAATACCGCCTAGCTATTTCAATTGCAATAATCAACATAAAACCAACAGATTTGACTATAGATGAGTTTTTAGATCAAATAAAAAACACAATAAATGAAAAAAACGATAAAGACGATGATTTCAACATCTGTGCTTGTAGTGATGACTTCAATATTGATTCTGACGAGGTCAAAGATCAGAATCATATGAATCAAGAAGCATCAGATCATACTGATTTCAGTGATCAGAATTATATGAATCAGAACAGACATAATTATAGCTTGCCTAGTGAAAATAATGATCATGACGAAATTGAAGAAATCTTAGTTAATGAATCTCAATTTAATGGAGCTACGATAGCTACAATAACAATTCATGATGGAAGTATTCAGATTAATGGTAACGGAAGAGAAAATGATCAAGAAATTCAAGGTAATGATTCCACTCTATTTAATGATAAGGGAAAATCCGTAGGTACCCATATTATAAACGTGAAAGTGTGTTTATTTGTTTGTTTATTTCTGCTTTCACATCAAAAGAGCGACGGATTGACGTGATTTTTTGTGTGTAGATAGTTGGAGGGCTGGAGAGTAACATAGGCTACTTTTTATCCGGGTACCACGCGAGCGAAGCCGCCGGCAGCAGCTAGTACCTTATAAAGTTACAATTTTTTTTTTTTAAGTTTGTCACTTTATGTTCTTAAACCTGCAACATTTCAACTTCACTTGGTATATCAAAACTTATTTAAAAAGTTAAAGCTGAAATCGAAATAGGAGTTGCGTACTTTTACATCCTTTTACAGATATTGCCTGGGACTTTATAGGATTGGCAATACATAAAGATGGAGTAGGCTTGTAGCACCTAAACCATCCTCTCAGATTGTTTGGCCTTATCCACAAGAAATACATGGTCAGTGTTTGTGTGTGACGACCAATGAGCAAAGACCCGCTCAAAACACAAAAGGTTGCGGGTTCGATTAACTCCGCGAGGCAAACTTTTGTATGATCTGCAAATAAATAAATAAATATTTGCATCGGGTTTGGGTGTTTCAAATTTTTTAGTATGTCTTTCTACTAATAAGTATGTATTTACAAAAATGTATATAAGGAGTGTATCAGTCATGTGGATCCCATAACACAAGCTCTGCTTAGCTTAGGGCTACATGATGCTGTGTGAAATGTCCAGCATTATCATTTGCGGAGCTGCTTAAGCCGAGTATTTCTTAAGATGTTTTCCTATACCGTTTAGAGCTCGTAGCTTTTTCGAAACAAAAAATCCATCGATGCGCGGTTTGGAACCCACGACCTTCGGATCGAAAGTAGAATACTAACCCACTCGGCCAACACGGCTCTTTGAAAGAACAATTTTACAGAAAACGCTAAAACACAAGTCTATAGTAAAGAACAAAACAGCAATTCGAGTAATATATTGAAGAATTTGAAAGAAGTTCCCGATGCTGCTGCAAATAAACAAAGAAGAGAAATGTTCAGGGAGCTGATAAAAGTATTGAAAGGAGATGATGCTGAAGCGACTGACAAGGTAACTTTTAAAAGCTTCTAAAAATAATAAGTTCCGCCCGTATAGAGGACTGTTTATCTACATACTAGTACAGATATTGAGCCTAAAGGTGCAACCACTTGTTGGGCCAACCTAGGCCAGCTTAGGCGAGTGCGAGCGAGAAGGCGAATTGATGCAAGGCGAGAACGATAGAGAGGCAATGCGACCCTGGGCCAACATGAACAGACACGTAGCGTGGGAGACAAAATATTAGTCTTCTATACAGTAGGTATGTATGAACGTATTTATATCCAACGTAACGTAGACGCAGACACAGAATTCGCGCAAAGAATTTTGTATACTATACCTACGGTGCGTGTCTGCAGGGGCGTATTTACCCTTAGGCCAAGAGGGCCATGGCCCGGGGCGGCAGGCTGAGAGGGGCGGCGCAAGCCGCCCCTCTCACCTAGACACCTAGACACCGTAGCCTGCCACAATTTCTTCAGGCATATACGGACAAAAAGAAAGGCCCAGGATATGAAGGTGAGAGCGAGAGGTGGCGCAAGCCGCCCTTCGTTCTCAGCTTCTTGCGCTTTTTTTTCTTTAAATGCCTAAATAAATTAAAAAAAGCCAACCTAATTAACAACTCAAACTCATTTAGTGGGTGGTGCAAGCCGCCCCTAGCTCTCAGCTTCGTACGCTTTTCTTTTGGTCCTGTGCCTGAAGAAATTAAAAAAGCATATCTAATTAACAACAACTAAAACTCATTTGGCTGAGAGCGAAAGGCGGCGCAAGCTCCCGCCCTCGCTTCATATCATGGGCCTATCTTTTTGTCCTTATATGCCTGAAGAAATTTAAGACAAGCCTAGGTACCTTTAACAACTAAAATGAGTGAGGGGCAGCTCGCGCCGCCCCTCGATCTCAGCTTCATGCGCTTCTCTTTTTGTCCTTAAATACCTGCAGAAATTTAAGAAAAGTCTACCTAATTAACAACAACTAAAACACATTTGGGTGAGAGCGAGGGGCGGCTAGCTTCATGCGCCTTTCTTTTTGTCCTTGTATGCCTGAAAAAAAAATAAGAAAAGCCTACCTAATTAACAACAACTAAAACGAGGGGCGCGGCGGCTCGCGCCGCCCCCTCGCTCTCAGCTTCATGCGCTTCTCTTTTTGTCCTTAACGCCGTTAGTACACCGACGCATTCGCATGCGACAGCGACGTTCGCATCGCATTGCGATGCGAAACTCTAATGCAAATCGGCTGCGTCGGTGTAACAGCCATTTCGCAGTTGCTTGCGAAACAATACAGACAAGGATGCAACTATTTCATCTAGCTATATGATAGAGCGAGACATAATACATGCGAAACATTGCCATACCTACAACTTACAGTTTTTTCGTCGATTCGCTGTCGCATGCGAATGCGTCGGTGTACTAACGGCGTAAATGCCTGAAGAAATTTAAGAAAATCTAGGTACCTAATTAACAATTAACTAAAACACATTTAGGTGAGAGCGAGGGGCGGCTAGCTTCATGCGCCTTTCTTTTTGTCCTTGAATGCCTGAAGAAATTTAAAAAAAGCTTACCTAACAACAACTAAAATCACTATCGTATTACTGACCGGTCATTTTCAGAGACTGACCTTGCGATTTTTAACTTGGCAGGAAACTGTAGGTAGGTATTATTTTAAACTCGAAGGGATAAATCCGTTACAGTATAAATCCTCGAGGCGATTTTAGGCAAAAAAAAATTCTTGAGTTCATGTTGCATTTTTTTTAAAAAAAAAATCGGCTCGCTTCGCTCGCATATTATAAGATTCATGTCATAAGTGTTTTGCAAACAAAGAGAGTTGTGGTCAGACACAACTCTCTTTGCTTGCAAAACTCTCACAACACGCAGAATAGGAACCGACAAAAAGCCATCCTTTTCTTTGAGCGCGTTATTAAAATCAAGTGTTGCATTTGTTTTGTTATAAAAAACTTAGGCTCGCTTCGCTCGCATATAGAATATGTACCGACATGCAGCCAGCCTTTTCTTTGATTACCATAAGAAAAAAAAGTGTCAGTTGTTGCAATTGTCTTAAAAAAATTCGGCTCGCTTCGCTCGCATATAAGCTTTATGTCATAAGTGTTTTGCAAGCAAAGTGAGTTGTGTCTGACCGCAGAATAGGAACCGACAAAAAGCCATCCTTTTCTTTGAGCTCGTTAGTAAAATCAAGTGTTTCATTTGTTTTGTTATAAAAAACTTAGGCTCGCATATAGAATTCGAACCGACATGCAGCCAGCCTTTTCTTTGATTACCATAAGAAAAAAAAGTGTCAGTTGTTGCAATTGTCTTAAAAAATTTCGGCTCGCTTCGCTCGCCTATAAGCTTCATGTCATAAGTGTTTTGCAAGCAAAGTGAGTTGTGTCTGACCGCAGAATAGGAACCGACAAAAAGCCATCCTTTTCTTTGAGCGCGTTAGTAAAAACAAGTGTTGCATTTGTTTTGTTATAAAAAAATTAGGCTCGCATCGCTCGTAATATATAGAATAGGAACCGACATGTAGCCAGCCTTTTCTTTGATTAAGTAGGTACCATAAGAAAAATAAAGTGTCAGTTGTTGCATTTGTCTTAATAAAAATCGGCTCGCTTCGCTCGCTTATAGGCTTCATGAGTATTTTGCGAGCAGAATGCAAACCAAGTTTCAAGCCTGAGACAAATATTTGCAAATCATACAAACATTTGTCCCGCGACGGGAATCGAAGTCGTTAAATGCGTTGCACGTACGGTAATCATAACGCTTACGAAGTCGCGGTCACAGCTAGTAGGTATTGAACCTAACTATTGCCTTTTTTGTTTTTTCATTCACTAGGTAGGTATCTGATTTTGCATTTTCCGCTAATTTATGGGGCGGCAAACCTTTATAGGCCCAGGGCGCCGAATTTTTAAATACGCCTCTGCGTGTCTGTCCGTGTCTGTGCGGCTACGTTACGCTAGCTTCCGGTCAATGAAAATAGAGTATCGTAACAGGACCGTGCAGTGCTTCTTCTCTGTCTTTTGTTTGAGAGCGGACGCGACCGACTATGTCTGTCGTTGTCTGTCACGCTACATGTCTGTTACGCTTAATATCTGTAGAAATAAACAATCCTTAGATCGTAGTTTGAATATTATACGAGATAAAAATAAAAAGCCTCTGATTGTTTTCAGCTGGTTATAAATAACAGCCAACGAAAATCCCAAAATAGTTTACAAACTAAGCCATTTGACCCCAATGACACAGACCTAACTCAATGCTACGACAATAACACAGAAAGCATTGATATACTAAACGACGTTGACAAAATCTTTGAACAAAACAGACATAACCAACTAGAAGATCAAAGAAATCCACAAAATATGACTGTTATTCATAAAGATAATTTGAATTATCCACATTTGTATAATACACAAGAAAAAGGAAATACAGACGTAAGAAAAAGAATAAATAATAATGAACTGTGTGATCGGGAATCAAAAATAACTAGAAATGTTATCGATAATATTCAAAATACTAAAGAAATAAACATTAGTAACATTAACGTCCCTGAACCAAAAATTACAGAAAATTCTAAAGATTTTGAAATAACTATAAGTGAAACTATCAAATTAGTAAATGATTCCAGCAATATGGATCTTATAGCTACAAGACTTAAGGATCAAGGTCGCATAGATCCAGTATTTATAGATATGGATACACAAGAAACGATACTAAACACACAATACAACACACATTACAGCCAAAGTCAGATGAACGAAATATTTGTTGGCAGTCAATTTATACATGGAAATAAAAACACGAATAACGTAGAAGATTCTACCAAAAATACCAAAGATATGGAATTAGATGAATTTACAAAAACATTGAATTACCGCAACGAAAATCCAAACAGAAGTTTAAATGAAAACCAAGATAGGTATTTAGAAAATAATCAGATACATTCGAAGACAGGAACTTATATAAACCTTACAGAAAATGATACATCATTCCAAGAACATTTAAATGAGGAAAGAAATATAATAGAAAAGAGTACAGCCCTTTCTCAAAACATGGATTTAAATATACCATTCCAACTATCTAACAATGAAAGTAACGCTGTTTATGAAAACTGTACCATTTTTGATCAAACAATGAACATAGATAGAAATGATTGTACAGTTTTGTCCAACGAAAAAGGCTGTACAGTTTTTGACAAAACGAACACAGATATAAATATGGACACGGATTTGACAGATGGAGAAGAAAAGGTACCGTTTAAAATAATAGAAGAAATGAATAGAATTAAAACGTATTTGCGGAGAAAAGAAAATAAAGAATTTTCTAGTGGTTATCGAAGTTCTCAATCCAAATCATCTTTTGGAGGTATGTACTTAATACCTTTACATATTGAACCCCCGATGAAAAAGGGTGTGTACAGTAAAACCAGAAAAGGAAACCATTGTTTTGTTTTGTTGAGGTATTAATCCTCCTTTTTTTCTTTTGACGACTTTGACGAGACTCACATTGTTCGACTGGCTCCACACTGGAGCTTGACTATTTAGATTCTAAGCGGATGGATCACCGAAAAGAAAGCTAGGCCCCATACCGTGTTTGTTGCCCTGATTCTTCACGGTGTTGGTCGCGAAAGAACAGGAGTAGAATCACCTAGCTCTTAAGACGTTTCAAAGTGGTCATAACGGTCCTACTGAATAAATGATATTTGATTTTGATTGACGAAAAGTCATTAGGAATTGAGAATCCGTACCCATATTATAAATGTGAAAGTGTGTTTATTTGTCCTGCTTTCACGTCAAAACAGAGCGACGGATTGACGTGATTTTTTGTGTGGAGATAGTTGGAGGGCTGGAGAGTAACATAGGCTACTTTTTATCCGGGTACAACGCGAGCGAAGCCGCGGGCAGCAACTAGTTACTCATAATTTCAACTTTATCGCAAACAAATTTATATCACTGTCATTTTTAAGAAAAGCTAATTAGACCTGCGACAGCAGTGTATGATTCCTCAAAACAGAACGCGACAGCTCTAATTTGCTTTTCTTAAAATTGATATTGGTCTTTATTTGTTTGCGATAAAGTTGAAATACATAATTATCATTTCCAAATGACTTTTCGTCAATGGTTTTTGTAAACGCATTCCTTTTTTGGTTTTACTGTAGGTATGTGTGGCACCGTAGCTCTTAAACGGGTGAACCGATTTAAATGCAGTTTTTTTAATTTGAAAGCTGATTTTGTGGTAACAAAAAACGTATTGTGTTTTAGGTACGCCCCAAAGCATTTGGATAGGACAATCTGCAAGCAACGTATTCAACTATCTTAGCAACTGTTTATTAGTCACCAGCACGCAACATCTTATCGAACAGATTTCTGAGGTAAAATTATTACACTTTTGTTACATAAAACATTCTACAGAACAAATAAAAAGATACCATTATTGCTGTAAAATTTTAAAAATTCAATTTGCTTACATTTCGTTTTAAAAAGTGTAACAGGAACCTAGATAAATACTGCCCGAATGTAAGTAATTACTTAGAATTGCGCATATAACTTACATATTTAGCTTAGGTTGAGCATATTTTACCACTTTATGCAATAGCATAAATAAATAAAAAGATTTTGGTATATGTTTGTACATGTATTTACAAAAAAAAATTATGTCTTATAAAAATTATGGTTGTCTGGAAGAAATCGCTCATAGCGATAAGACCGCCCATTTTACTTCGCTCCTAATGTTCTGTGTGTCTGTAATTTGTTTTAATTTTTTAATTTTCATGTGGTGTACAATAAAGTGTTAATCTATCTATCTATGTAAGTTCTAGGTATAATATCAGTCATGTGGTTCCCATAACACAAGTTCAACTCAGCGGGGCTAAAAAGGCCGCTAAAGCAGAATCACAATATATGCCGTTCTTATGACTCTCAGTCTATGAAAAGAGACGGCATATTATAGTTCAATTCATATTGTGATTCTACTATAACGGCCTTTTTAACCCCGCTGCTTACTTTGGGGCTAGATGATGCTGTGTGAAATATCCAGCAATATTTATTTATTTTGACCTCTGTGGCGCAGTGGGTGAAGGCCCGCCTGTGACGCAGGAGGTTGCGGGTTCGATCCCCGCCGCGGGACAAATGTTTGTATGATCTGCAAATATTTGTCTCGGGTCTGGGTGTTTTCTATGTATATTATGTATGTATTTACAAAAAAAATCTATTTAAGTAGTATATTATCATCAGTCATGTGGTTCCCATAACACAAGCTCTGCTTAGCTTGGGGCTACATGATGCTGTGTGAAATATCCAGCAATATTTATTTATTTTAGACCCTAGGACAGTTAATAGATAGACTACACGAAGATGAGACCTATCCAGCGTTCCTAGAAGACCTACTAACAACAGTCGACAACACATTACAACTCATTTACGAAGAAAATAATTACGCTTTTGATGTGGTAAGAATAACACATAACACTTAGGATAAATTCATAATTATTGATGTTTTTATCCATTTTTACTTTTATTGTTTTAACTGTGTTATTATAATATATTACTTCTTTTATTCTGTATTGTTTCGTCTTCTTTTGATATTGATGTATGTGTTTGTGTGCTTATGTAGTGAATAAAGAAATGTCTATGTCTATAAAAAATGTATATGATCACGACTATGTTCCCAAGGTGCGGTAGACATATTGTTTCAGATCTTTTTTAGATCCCCCGGGTTTGAACCTGCGATCTTCGGATCGAAAGTCGAGGTATTAACCCACTCGGCCAACACGTCTCTTTTTTTTATTTATTAATTTAAATTTTCCACTATTTATTTTATATTTTGTATTTAAAATAACTTCAATTTCACTTAAGGGGCCGGTCCCTCGCGCTCGGAACTTCTCTTCCAACGTATCTATCTAAATTGTTCGTCCTTGTCACGCAAAAAACTCTATGTAGTATAGTATAGGTGTACTACTCAGTCTACTATGAGCAATCACAGCCCCGATTGGCAGTATTACCTCTACCTAATCTGTGATTGGCAGATATGAGTCTGATATGAGGCCCGCCCTTTTTAGCGCGATTCAGGACACATTACGCGCAGCTACTGTTTAATAATTTCAAATACAAATGCATCAGGACGTTTGGCTCAGTCGTTGTGAGCTCCGCTTGCAGCGCGGTAAGTACTTGCGGAATGGAGATCAATTCCTGTTGATATTGAGTTTTTGCATCTTTGGAGAGGCCAAAAATGTTATATTGTCAGTCACTAATGAATAATGTTCATTTTATTTCATGGAATCGTTAGATAAATGTATGGTAAAAATGCTTTTTTTGGAAATTTATCTACAATATCTAGGTAATTACCTACCCTTTTCTAAACTTTCGCGATCACTATTCATATTGAAAAGTTTTATGGACACGGGATTTTATCGCGTAATTTACCTTATTTATCCCGACGTTTCGGCTATGTTGCAATAGCCTATATAATAATATATATAGCAATAGTCTGCCCGCGACCACGGCTATTGCAACATAGCCGAAACGTCGCCGTCGGGATAAATAAGGTAAATTACGCGATAAAATCCCGTGTCCATAAAACTTTTCAATTACCTTCTACCTACCTTACTCTCAAGATTTTTAGGGAGGGATGAGATCGATATTATGACGCTAGACAGAATATGTGGGTTGTTACCTATATAAGTAGGTACACAATTACCTAAATTTTCAAAGGGAAGTAGGTACCTAAGTAGGTACTTACCTATGTTTTTTTCTGTCCAATGTCTATAGGTAAGTAGGTACTTACCTAACCTACCTAACTACTGAAGTCACAACGGATGTTTGTCCCTCTGAAATTAGGGGGCGTCCATTAATTAAAATTAAAGAATAAAAATTAAAGGTGATTTTTGCGATTTTTCAACCCCCGCACCCCCTCCCCCCTTGGTGAGATGTCCTGAGATTTGGCTCGATCCCCTCCCCCACCCCCTAATCTCACGTGAGAATAAAAAAAATAATCTTAAACAGGTACCTACCTAGATTTGCCGAGACCTCCCTTTCATTTTTAATCCCACATGGGATTAGGTGCGATTTGGCTCAACCCCCTCCCGCCCCCTAAAAGCCTGACGTAATTAATGGATGCCCCCATAAGTGCAACAAAGGATAACGCATATTTAGGTACTTATGACGTGGCGAATCAATTGGTGGTACCAATAGGCTGAGAAGGCTGGAGCCTAGGGCGGCAGATTTTAGGGGCGGCAAATAGGGAACAATTTTTTTTGTGTTACAGAAAAATAATATTTACCTATATTTATTGATAATGCTATGTTATTATGTACACACAAACAATTCAACATGTAAGTAATGTTTTAAAAATTGTTAGAGTGAGAGCTTTTCTTGCTTAAAACTTTTTTCCATAATTGGATTGGAAACGAGCGATAAAGGCGGTGCGTTTAGATGGGCCCGCGAATTACAGTAGTATCCCGAAAATTTCCAACAGTTTACCTGTTGATCATGTTTGTTTCTGTAGCTGTAATCAGCACGTGTAAGGTCGTCATGTACGAAAAATCCCTATGTGTACCGAAGAATTTTTATTTGAAAGAAAGAAAAAAACATTTATTTGTAACAATGCAAGTGTAGATGTACTTACACAAACCACTTAAAAAGGTAAACAGAAATATAATTTATTAGGTGTTGTTTTCCGAAATGTGCTTCTCCCGGTGTTGACCATCTACACATCTACATTGCCACAGAAAGGCGTCCACCTCAGCATTTGTTGTATTACGGTAACACAACGCTGATCTTCCGTTGGAGCCTAGCAATGAAGTCACGGATGTCTACTAATAAAATAGTATTTAAACATACTTAATTATAACAGTTAGAATAACATTTAAACATAACTCGAAAATACCTATATTAAATAATAAATGTAATACAAATATACCTACAATTAGCGGATTTTTGTTGACTCAATGCAAATTGTTTCGTCATCCGACCGATTTGTATAAATACGGCCGCGCGAGCGGTTCCGAGGTCATTCATTCGGTGGACGTCGTAGAGAAAGGTTGTCTGGTTCGTTGTCGGTACAATTTGCAGTAAGTCAGATCATTATTTTTCTTGTGATGGTTAATCGAGTGGTTAATATTTGAAAGTAACGATTGTTTGTTTCCTTTGTTATTTTGATCGTTGTTTGTGTAAAATCTGAGTAAACTGATTTCGGCTGTACTTTTATGTTTTTTTGTTAATTAAATTCTACTTCTGGTTCTAAAATCAGTAAGTGGGATTGGCCTATGCTCACATCTAATGTTTTGTCTTTAGTGGACTAAAATCAGTAAGTGAGATTGGCCTAAGCTCACATCTATTGTTTTGTCTTTATTGGATTAAAATCAGATGGTGGGATTGGCCTAAGCTCACATCTATTGATTTGTCTCAGTTAAATTTTTATTGGATTAAAAACAAACAGCCGTTATTTCAAATCTGTGATGCCACGTTCATCTCGTTTACGAGAGAAGTTAGTTGAGCCGCTGCGCCGTAGGGCAAGGCGTAGCCGTAGCAAATTGCGCCGACACGACCATCTACCTCGCTCGCGTTCACGCCGTTGTGAGGCTCGTTCACGTACTAGTGATAGATCATCAAACATTTTTTGAGGTTATAAACACAACATCGGATAAATTCCCCTACTTACGCCGAATACGCGCGCCGATTGCTGCTGCGTCTGCGTATAGTTAAGGGCTTAAGTGAGGAATTGGATTCCTCTATTTTGCAACGTCAATCATTCGGGTATGGTTACCGCTGCGTTTTGTTTTGTTCTCCAAAGTGACAATGATTTGCTAAACCTCGTTGGTAATTTGTTTGAAAGTGTCGTTACGGCAGGGTAGACCTGGCCTCATTGGTCATTAGTGGATTGTGAAACGGAACGAAACAGTTGACGTTTTGTTTTGATTGATTGAAGGTTTTTAGTTGAATTGAGGAACTGATGGTTCTGATAATCATACGCGGCATAAATGACGCGTAGGTTAAAGCGGCAGCTACGACATGCTTTAGTGCACATTCAGTAGGTAACTAAATTAAAGTTAACCTGGTGTTCTGATCTCTCCTCAGTAATGAAGGTGACGTTCTCGTCTGTGTCTATGATTTTGTTTTGCTGTTAATTGTTCATAAAGGGATCGAGCTACTCCATCGAGTGACATGCACACTGGAGCTGGGTTTTTTAACCTGCGCAAACGTACCTAACTTACTATCAAGGTTTGATATCTTTGCAGAGTAGTAAGTCTAGGTCAGGTGAAGCCGAGCTTGTCATGGTGAGTATGTGAAATGAAGTTTGCGCTTGGTGATCTCACATTTTTAATAAGGTTTTCTCTGTGTACAGTGAAGTTCTACGCGTGTCCTTTACAACAAGGTGTTCGGCATACTGGCGCAGGCAGTAGCACAGTGGCCGGTGCGCGTGTCGCGGCTGGTGGAGCGCGGGTGCGCTGACGGCTGCTGTAGACGCCCACGCAGGTGCTGTCGTGCGACGGCGAGGCGCCAGGCATGCAGGGAGTGCCGCTGGCGGTGGACGTGTGCCGCGATCTTCGGCACGAGTTTTTGACTATTTTGTCTTAATCCGGTAAAACGTTGTCTACGATTAATAGTTTCGTAGGTGATGGACGGACTAAGATAAAAGGTACGGTTGGTATTATCTGTGGTTTGTGATTTTTAATCTGTAACCTGTGGTCTGTAAATTTTTATGTGACCTGTGACCTAATCTGAGGTCCTGCAAAAACCTGAACTGGTGACGAGTATTGTGAAGCAGATTTCGACTCTGGTATGAGCCCGGTAAGAAGCCCGTACGAATATGTTTTTTTCGTTTGTTTGAATGTTGTCAAGGTTTTGCTGAGTGGCCGTTATAAACTAATACTGTTGGGTGGTGCGGGGTAAAACTACCCCAGCCGCAGTACCATGCCTTAGAAGGGAGAATGATATCCCGAGAGTTGTGCCGCATTTTTTTGAAAGGAATTTCTTATGTTAACAGTTACTTGGATCACACATGCGTGACGTGTCATGGTGTGTGTGTGCGTGGTGGCTGCGTGGCTGTGGGGCGAGCCATTGCTTGCGCTGTCAGGTGAGCCGTCGTTCGCGGCGTCGGGCCAGCCATCGCTCGTGAAGCCGTGCGAGCCATCGCTCGTGCAGCCATGCGAGCCGTCGTTCGCGCTGTCTGGCGAGCCTTCGCTCGTGCAGCCGTGCGAGCCGACGTTCGCGCCGTCGGACGAGCCTTCGCTCGTGCAGCCGTGCGAGCCGTCGCTTGCGCTGTCGGGCGAGCTGTCGCTTGCGCTGTCGGGCGAGCCGTTGCTTGCCCTGTCGGGCGAGCCGTCGCTTGCGCTGTCGGGCGAGCCGTCGCTTGCCCTGTCGGGCGAGCCATCGCTTGCGCAGCCGTGGGAGCCGTCGTTCGCGCTGTCTGGCGAGCCGTCGCTCGCGCAACTGTGCGGGCCGTCGTTCGAGCCGTCGTTCGAGCCGTCGTTCGCGAGTTGGGACGAGCATTGGTGGTGCAGGCGGGCTACCCGCTTCGCACGTTGCTTCCGTGGCGCCTGGGCGCTGCACATCGAAGGACGCCTAGTCCTGTGAACGTTTGGTCCAGCGCATCCCGAGGGCTCTCCGCTGAAGGCTTTGCACCCCGACGAGGGAAGTGCATCGCGTGGGTAATGTGCCGTTCTGTCGAGGACCGCTCATTAGTGCCAGTGCATCCCGAGGGCTCTCCACTGAAGACCGTATACCCCGACGAGGGAAGTATACGGTAGGCTGAGGATGTCACCCTGAGGGCTCTGACTGACTCACGAATTCCAATGTGTCTCCCTGAGGCTGAAGCATTGGTCCAGCGCATCCTGAGGGCTCTCCGCTGAAGACTGTATACCCCGACGAGGGAAGTATACGGTGGGCTGAGTATGTCACCCTGAGGGCTCTGACTGACTCACGAATTCCAATGTGTCTCCCTGAGGCTGAAGCATTGGTCCAGCGCATCCCGAGGGCTCTCCGCTGAAGACTGTATACCCTGACGAGGGAAGTATACGGTGAGGTCACCCTGAGGGCTCTGACCGACTCACGAATGCCAATGTGTCTCCCTGAGGCCTGAAGCATTGGTCCGGCGCATCTTGAGAGCTCTGTGCTGAAGACTGTATACCCCGACGAGGGAAGTATACGGTGAGCAATTGCTTGCTCGAGGGTGATTTTCCAATCGTCCTGGATATCCTGACGAGGGATATCCGAAGCCACTGAAAGTAATTGAGTCACTCTTACTTTCAGTTTCGACGGTTGACTGTGTACTAATGCAAACAATATGACTTTAAGGTTCCGATGATGAGTCAGATGACTCCCAAGACCAGTCTACCGAAGTAGATCGCCACGACGTCGAGGTAGAGGTTCCTGCTCCTGCACCGACACCATCAGCTACGGGCGAGGACGCGCCGACGTCAGGAGAGGCCGAATTAGCGGATTTTTGTTGACTCAATGCAAATTGTTTCGTCATCCGACCGATTTGTATAAATACGGCCGCGCGAGCGGTTCCGAGGTCATTCATTCGGTGGACGTCGTAGAGAAAGGTTGTCTGGTTCGTTGTCGGTACAATTTGCAGTAAGTCAGATCATTATTTTTCTTGTGATGGTTAATCGAGTGGTTAATATTTGAAAGTAACGATTGTTTGTTTCCTTTGTTATTTTGATCGTTGTTTGTGTAAAATCTGAGTAAACTGATTTCGGCTGTACTTTTATGTTTTTTTGTTAATTAAATTCTACTTCTGGTTCTAAAACTACAATATAGGAACAATATACAATACAGGAACAATATAGGAACTATAATATAAATATACCTACAGTATAGGAACATAAATAAGACAGATTTAAGAGGTTAAATAAAATATAAATAGATATCATGTACAGTCAGCGTCATCAATCGGTATCCCCCTATTGATTTTAACAAGGACCCTTTTCATTTCAACTTTGGATTTCAGTCGGATTTGCTAGTATACTTATGGATATCTAATTTCGCTCGAGTTCCTATACTAGCAAATCCGACTGAAATCAAAAGTTGAAATGAAAAGGGTCCTTGTTAAAATCAATGGGGGGATACCGATTGATGACGCTGACTGTACACCGACATTTATACGTTCGTGGACCGACGTTATACGGACATGAAATAATACAAGAGTCCAAGATGAACTGAAAGGAACGATACTGATACTTTAATTTTATAAAATGGTGACGTAGTAGGTACCCATTAATTTATCTGTGGTGAAAAAAGATAAGAAGGACGGGTGACGACCGACGATGGCGGTTGAAATATATATATATATATATATAAATTTACAGAAGCAACCAAGTCCCTGTAGGTGACAAGGCTGTGAAGCTTCTATTTTATAGCTTTAGTTTATTTTACAAAATAGAAACCTCATTTCGAAGGTGTCCCGTAGCTAGTTGATGGGAAGTTAGGTAAGATTTTAATTTGCGCCTGAAGCCCTGAATACTTTGCAGGTCACGAATCGGTGGTGGGATGTTGTTCCAGCACTTTGACGCAGCGTACCGGAAACTGCCTCTAAAGGCTGCCGAGTGATGTATTTGAGTGGACAGCTGCTTTGAACACCTACGCAACGATCTAGTTTTTGACACCCACGAAAGCCTTTCATATAAATAACTTGGCGTCCTGTATTTAAGAACGCCAAAAAGTAGGCATGCTAGATGTAATTTCTGTCTCGCTCTCATTTTTAAGATGGAATGTTGGTTTAAGAAAGGTGTGACATGGCTCCTAGGCGGTACCTTAAAACAAAAACGGGTGCACGCATTTTGTACCCTTTGCACCAAACGTTGCGTACGGCGGAGTAATCGAGGGCCAGTAACTGTATCAAGGTAATTTAGTCTCGAAAGTACTAAAGATTCCACGAGCTGCACACGCAACTCTTCACTCAAATATTGTCTAATATTGTACAAGACTTTTAATTTGTAAAAACATGTTTTTACTGAATTAGTAATATGTTTTTCAAAATTAAGACCCACATCCATAGTGAGACCTAAATTTCGCGCCTCGTAAACCCGCTCAACAGGCTCACCCATGACTGAGATGCCCGAAGGTAGAACTAAATCATCCAGTTTCTGTCTAGTACCAAAAATCATAAACTTAGTTTTTAGTGGATTAAGTAGGAGACTGTTTTGCTGTGACCAACTGGATATTCAGGACAAGTCATATTTTCATTAATCATTAAATTTCACATCATCAATCAATCATCATCAATCATCAACCAATCAAACATCAATAGGTATCCGTACCCCTATTATAAATGTGAAAGTGTGTTTGTTTGTTTGTTTATTTGTAGTTGAATCACGTCAAAACGGAGCGACGGATTGACGTGATTTTTTGTGTGGAGATAGTTGGAGGGCTGGAGAGTAACATAGGCTACTTTTTATCCGGGTACAACTCGAGCGAAGCCGCGGGCAGCAGCTAGTTTATAATAAAACTGTAACAGGTCAAATTCTGTACATTGAAGATATTTTGAAATTTTTTTTGGAGGGCTCTCTATTGTCGATACTGAAGCCAAAACTGTAATTTTTTTCATTCATGTCTGTCTGTCCGTATCATGGCCGCGCATTACGTCGAAACTACTGGTTGGATTTAAATGAAACCTGGTATTATTTGAGTGCATACTACGAGGTCTAATATAAAATACTTTTAATCCTGAAATTCAGCACGGTTCCCTAGGGAGAGGGGATGAAAGTCAAAATAAGTATCTGGTTGTAATTCATGAGCGCGTAGTCCGATTTCATTGATTCTTTTTAGGGTTCCGTACCTTAAAAGGTAAAAAAAGGAACCCTTATAAGATCACTTTCTTGTCCGTCTGTCTGTCTGTCTGTCTATCCATCTGTCTGTCCGTCTGTCACCATCGATTATCTCAGGAACGGGTGGAGCTAGCAAGTTGAAATTCATACCATATACTGAGGTCTATAGTCCCTATTGTGAGTATAAAAATCAAGGTCCTGAGTCAACACTATAAAAAGATATAGGCAAATTTAGGTTTTCGTGAAAACTTGTAAGTACCAAAACTTACCATAATTATCAACTTTTTTTATTTTTCGGAATTTTTCCTTTACTTGTGCTGTAACTGTAAGGCCTTGCTTGTAACCAAAATTGACAATTCTAGGTCAACCGGAAGTACCCTAGAGGTTTTGGGTCGAAAACCTAAATGGTAGTTCCCGTTGACCTAGAATCACGAAATTTGGCAAAAAGCAAGGCCTTATAGCAGAAATAAAGGAAAAATTCCAAAAAATTAAAAAAGTTGAAAGTTAAAGGGTGTTCCCATACATACATACATACATAGTTGACGCCAATTAAGATTGTCTTCTGAGTTGTATGAGCGCTCATACAATTAAGCGAACTAGCTTAATTGGCACCATCCTCAAATAAGGTAAATAAATAAAATTGTGCTATTGTGTGAAAGAAAATAAAAGAAAATATTTATTGCAATATTATGCTCGTGTGCGCAGAACATTTGCGGCGCTGCTATCGCAGAACTAGGATATGTACAAAAAAATTACTAATTGTTCAATAACTTAATGGGTATAATGGGTAGGTACGGAACCCTCGGTGTACGAGTTCGACTCGCACTTGACCGGTTTTTACTTTGTTTGAAAGTAAGTACTTTATATATTGTTCCGTAAAAATTTCAAGGTCATCGGTTTTGTAGTTCCGAAATTACAAACATCCGGAATCCTTGACACCCGGAATGCACAGGAACCGTTGAATGTACGGCTCATCTTAAGCTGGTGTGCAAACAACTCCAAACGAGTTGTCGGTGCTGGTTGTTGTTGTTGGTGCTGGTTGTTGTTGGTATTTTTATATATATTTTAGTTTATGTATTAAGTAAGCACAATGTATCTAGTTTTACGTAGGTAGGTACATTTATTCTAAATGCATGCAAAACGAAAACCCTGCATAATCACAAAGGTAGATGATTATTATTGTATTTTAAACATGTTTATTTCAAAAATAAGCATGAGCAAGAAGGCAAAAAGTCGTAGATTCTGACGAAAACTTTGAATAAAATACCTACGTTGTAGCACAGAATTATGCGACAAAGTTCAATTCAGCTCGCGTAAGCGTTCTTTGCCTAGTGCAATATGCACTGACACGTGCCTACACAAATTCTCTCTTTCTAACGCATAACTCTGTCACTGTCTGGCGCGGAGTGACGCGGAAGGGTTGTCGAGTTGTCACGCGATAGGTATTAGAGCCGAGTGGCAAGTGGGAACCCTGCCAAGGCCCGCCCGGGCGGGCCCACCAATGTACTTGTAGCTTCGTACCTAAAGTGCGGAGTGCGCGTAATTAGTAATTAGGGAAATAAATCTGTTTATATTCTTGTTTTGCTTTTTAGTGCAAGTATGTTTTAAAGTCGGTTAAGTATTTTATTTTTTATTTTTTCATTTTAGTGTTTATTTTTTATTAAGAATGATGTCATCTTACCTACTTATTGTGTTTCGCTCATCAAGCCCTTTCATTTGATATCCATGTCACTACTACTATACTACTAAAAACTAAGATACTGAAAACCAGCGCTCTAACAGCCATGGCGCTGCTGGAGCAAATGCTGAGGGGTAACCTTATTTTCTTGTCACTGTAATGTAGCATTTCTGATTTGTGTTGTATGTATCGTAGTGGCGAAAATAAAACTTATTTCTATTTTACTAAAAAGTTCCATGGAACAGGTCCTGACTCCATCATCAGATCAGATCGCTGTCACCATATTATTATATTACATTGTGTCGGAACTTCACAGATATGCTGTGTTTTTACTCATCGGCCAATTTATTGAGGAGTTCTGTTGAGCAGCTCTTGACTCCATCATCAAATCAGCTCGTTGTCACCATATTATTAAATTGTAATTGAAACTTGATAGAAATACCGAGTTTCGACTCAATCGGCCTATTCACTGAGGAGTTCTGTTGAACAGCTCTTGACTCCATCATCAGATAAGCTTGATTGATACCATAATATTTCATTGTCACCGAGAATATATAAGTGTGAAAAATTTCAGCCCGATAGTTCTACAAACACAATAAATAACCATAAAATTTGAGAGTTCCCCTCGATTTCCATGGGATCCCCTCATCAGATCCTCCACTTTTGGAGTATATCCTTTGTAACCAAAAAAAAATAATTGTCAAAATCGGTCCACAATTGACGGAGAAATGGCGTAACACACACACAAAAAACTAAAAAAAATATATACCTAAAATAAAAAAAAAAACACAGTCGACTTGAGAGCCTCCTCCTTTTTGAAGTCGGTTAAAAATAATATTACACAAATCATAAAAGTTACAATTTCATTAACAAAAAAAATGTAATTAATATGATTGTGATGTGGTATCGAGTGTAGGGGCGGCAAAAGTTGAATAGCCTACTGGCGGCAAATTTGGAAATCCGCCACTGTTATAGGCAGTAGAGTAGGTAGGTATCTATGGAAGCGAGATAAAACATAATACCTACCTAACAGCCAACATCAGAGAGACAAATGTAAAATATACTAGGTTCCGCCCGCGGCTTCGCTCGCGTGATACCTACCCGGATAAAAAGTAGCCTATGTTTTATTCCAGGTCATAAATTATGGTACGTATAGGTACCTACCTACTTAAGTACCTACCTATATGTATTCCAAGTTTCATTAAAATCCGTTCAGTAGCACTGGCGGTCGCAGACTTTGATCTTGGGGGGGGGGGGGGGGGGTCACTAGTTTTGGTAGTGCGTACCTACCTCTCTTTTTGCTGGATGTTACAGGTTTCTCAAGGATTTTGAGGGGGGGGGGGGTCATGACCCCCATGACCCCCCCCCCTCGGACCGCGCGTGTATCAGTAGTTTTTGCTTGAAAGAGTAACAAACATACAAACATCCCTAGATAGCGGTACATCTATACATCCATACATCCTCACAAACTTTCACACTGTAAAATTATTAGTAGGATGGAAAAGCCCCTCTTGGCAGATTCAAATGGCCCGCCGTCATTTTGTGACGTCATTACAAAACTACTACTGTTCTATTTATAGACTTTGAAGTTTAAAAACATAACTTCAACTTCATAACTTTAGTATGAAAATTACTTTCTTTTTAACCGACTTCAAAAACAGGAGGAGATTCTCAATTCATAGGAATATTTTTTTATGTAGGTAGGTATGTTTTTGGAATTTTTTTGATTTGGAAAATTCTTTTTTGTTTGAAAGGGTCCCAGGTGGTGCCATGGTCATCAGATCAGGTCAGGATCTGATGATGGCGTCAGGAGCTGTTCAACAGAACACATCAGTACCTACCTAAATCTAAATAGGCCGATTGAGCTGAAACTCGTCATCATCATCACCAGCACCATTTTTTGAACAGCTTCTGATTCCATCATCAGGTCAGCTCGCAGTCACCATAGGTACGCATAGGTATTACATATTACATGACATTGTAGTCGGAACGAAACGGAACAAGACAGCTTACATTATGCCGAGTTTAAACTCAATCAGCCTATTTACTGAGGAGTTCTGTTGAACAGTTCCTGACTCCATTATCAGATCCTGACCTGATCTGATGACCATAGCTCCACCTGGTACCCTTTCAAACAAAAAAATAATTTTCCAAATCGGTCCAGGCTCACCTATTCAAGTAGATACTCGAGAAACATACCTACCTACATAAAAAAATATTCCTATCTTGAGAATCTCCTCCTTTTTTTGAAGTCGGTTAAAAAGAAAGTAATTTTCATAAAAGGGTCTATAAAACCTACCTACCTACATACCATTTAAAATTGAAATAGGTAATTGTTCAAAGTAAAAATCAATTCTAATCTACGCTAGGTACACCTACCTAGTTAGTATGTATACTACCTATACCTATACCTACATACCTACACATCGAGCGAGCTAAAAATGCTAAAAATTATGAAAAGTGGTGATCGTGGATTCGTGGAAAAAAATCGAATTGGTGCGAACTGCACGATGTGCCGTTTGCACCAATCCGAATTTTTTTGTACAAATCCGATTGGTGCAAACTGCAAATCGTGCAATCGTGCAATCGTGCAATTTTATGCACCAATCGGAATCCAGAAGTACTGTGCAGTCCATTTTTGCGTTAGTGTGAGTGTCGAAACTCCGCCTCCGGGACTATACACACACATTGAAGTCAATCGAGCAACGCGTACGGCAATACTCATGTTCAGAATTTACAAGAATTTACGATGTATTCCGTAATACCAAAAATGATGAATGAAAAGTTAATGATTTCGCAATTTTTTTTGTATGGCCTGTAACTAGACAATCTAAGCTGTGTTCCTATTAAAAGGATATTACAATCATTATTGTTTATCATACAGAACAAATGAAACGAAAACACGATATTTTTGCTGTAAAAATGTTAGAAATACAATTTGGTTACATTTTGTTTCAGGTAAGTTTTTTAGAACAAAAGTTTAACAGGAACCTAGATTAATACTTCCCTAATCTAAATAATAGCACAAAGTGGTGAAAATATGCTCAAATTTTAAATGATTTCGGTAGTACGTTTGTATGGACAATTCGCCGTTCGCCCGGGCCTTAAATCTAGCTCATGTATGCCCCATGATTTTAATCAACCATGGAGTGTTTTCTTGATGTTTTCCTTCACCGTTCTCCAATTTTTTTCTTATATTTTTTTACTTCCAGCTACTGAAAAAAGATGAACAAATGCAGAGAATACTACTCCTGAACAAATCATCACACATCCAGAAATTCACGATCGAGAAAATCAACAACATTCTACAAAAGTCGCTCGATAATTTATCGACCGATGACACAACCATCGAGATTCAAAATATAAATAAGATAGAAAATCTTTGCTACATCTTCCAAATTCTACAAGTTTTATTACCAAAATATAGTGCAAGCAGCCAAAATAGTACACAGAATTCGCAAGACGAGAAAATCCTAAGAAAAAAAGATATTACAGATATATGGAGAAAGAAATGGATGGAAAAAAAAGTTGACGTAATTGAGGGTAGTTTTGAAAGCAAATGTGTGCTGAACGAATGTAGTGCTATATTAAACAAAATTATAATCAATTTCATGGATGGTTACACTTTAATAGCGTTTTCTGCTCTCAAATGTTTTAATATAATGCAATCTTAAAGTAATTTCGTATGAGCAAGTGGCCAACTTTGGTGACGGAGTGTTTAGGCCGCCTAAAGGCCTCCGTCATGGCTTAACAACTTACGACAACAAGCACGGAAGCGCTCAGCTCGTAATACCACTTGCAGTCACCCATCCAAATTGCGAACGGCCTTGATCTTTGAAACCTGATGACTTATATGATATGCAATGTACAGAATTTCGAAACCTAAGGCCGCTCTTACACTTGTAAGTTTTACTCGCGTAAGTAACCTTACGTGATTAACTTACGATGTATAAACACTCCTTTTAGGGCTGATTTTTCACTACCTAGATAACTTTTATCTGAGGAAATTAATATGCGATTTGACAGATTTTGTATTGAAAATATGTCATAACGCCATATTTATTCCTCAGACAAAAATTATTTATCGATTGAAAAATCAGCCCTTAGTTATGTGGCAAGAAAGTTACAAGTGTAAGGGCGGCCTTAGGTTTCGAAATTCTGTAGATTGCATGGCATATCATAATGTAAAAGTCGTAAGTTTTCAAACATTAAGGCCGTTCACAATTTGGATGGGTGACCGCTAGTGGCTTTACTAGCTGAGCGCTTCCGTGCTTGTTGTCGTTGTAAGTCGTTAAGCCATGACGGAGGCCTTTAGGCGGCCTAAAAACTCCGTAACAAAATTATAAAACTACTTGTATTAAAAACCTTCGTCAAAATATTAACTACAATGAATTAAAATGGTTTCTTTTTCTGTAAATATGTTTTATAAATTACTTTCTTAAATAAATATGACGCTTGTGTTATTCGAGGTAGTTTAGAGGTATCAAAACTCTTACAAATAAACATTTAAAGTCATAAATATTGTTTTTTTTATGAAACTTAAAATCCTTACCCTTATCTAATCTAATGAGACATTATCACAAGTTCACAACTACTCATGACTCGCTCAGATATTTTAAGATTTCCAAGAGTCTGAAAATATATAATGTGATCAGAGGCAAGTCCAAAAACTTGTAAAGTAAGTAAGTTCGTATGGGCACATAATAAATAGGCACAGAAGCCTGACTGCGCGAAAACGTTTATTTAAATAGCGACTCTTGCTGCGACGCAACAAAGTGCAATCCAGCTCGCGCAAGCGCTCATTACCTAGTTCAATATTCACCTACATAAATCCTCTCTTTCTAACGCATAACTCTGTCACTGTCTGGCACGGAGTGACGCGGAAGGGTTGTCGAGTTGTCGCGTGATAGGTATTACGCGCGACGCGGCTAGCGTGCGAGCCGAGCGGCAAGTGGGAACCCTACTTGCCAAGACCCCCCGCCATAATTCGCCATTTTGGTCCAGGAATGTGCGCCTGGGTCTTCCCCAAACAAAACAAACAGACTTTATTTAGATTTATTTTCATTGTTCATAGTAACTTGACAGCTCATCCTCCAGTTTGTCCTTTTCGCAAACGTTCTTCAAATGCCTCTTCAGTATACTCGAGCTCTGAAAAATTATAAAAAAACTTAAAACTATATACTGCTAGCGGACGCCCGCGGCTTCACCCGCGTGGACTACTATTTTTTTATCCCACGGGAACCGTGCAATTTTTCGAGATAAAAAGTAGCTTATGTCCTATTCCCGGTCATTATCTATTTACATTCCAAATTTCATCAAAATCGGTTAAGTAGTTATGGAGATACGTGGTAACAAACATTCACGCACACACACACACGGACTTTCACCTTTATAATATTAGTAGGATTAGTAGGATACTCTAGCCAAAACCAATATACAATATTTACTAACAATGCACTGACAGATCAATCACTGATAGCAGACTGATAGCAGGAATAGACTTATCACAGAAAACTGAGATTAAATGTGATTGGCACTGATTCAATATGGCCAATCGTAATAAATCTCAGTTTTCTGTGATTGGTCTATTCCTGCTATCAGCTGATTGATGTGTCAGTGCAATGTTAGTAAATATTGTATATTGGTTTTGGCTAGAGTATAGTGGCTCTGTGAGCTGTAGACCTCGCGAGTCTTTACATAGCTTAAAGTATCTAAAAGTGAGCAATTTACTACATTTTTAGGAGTTATTCTCATCACGCTGAAGATCTTCATCAGATCTTCACCAGTGATCTGGTGACACAGACGAGATTACATGTGTGAATAACGAAATTATATTAGTTGTTTAAACATATCTCTCGTCCCCGCTTCTGTGGAGTCTCATCTTAAAGCACATCACACACATAGCAGATTAATATCTGGGCGACTGAGCTCTGCTCGGGTGCATAAAAAAATAAAAAGAAAATAAAACAAAAAAAAACTTACAAAAAAATAAACTTCCATTGGCTGAGTTTCGAACTCGCGGCCTCCGGTTGGAAGACGGACACCCCGACCACTTAGCCACTTTAGTCCCAACAAATCACGTGAAATTACGAACCACATTGCCACATTGCATTGGTAAATCTTTTTGCGCGAAAATGCTGAGAAAACAAATAGATCAATTTTTTGGCCCCGTAAAACCCCGTACCGCAAATTTCATCGAAATCGTTAGAGCCGTTTTCGACAACGTGAGTACAAACAAACAAATATTACTCATTTAATAGAATAGGATATATTATGAAATATAAATCTTGACAGATCGCGCCCATACAAATTATATGGAGGACCACACAGCGAATATAAATTATAAAATATATAGCGTGGGATAAGGACAGGAGAATGATGATGATGATAGATTTACCTTAAAAGTTTGTCCGCAAGCGTGGCACAGCGGCAACTGTCTCGGACACGCGTTGTTGTGACTTCTCATGTGTCGCACTAAACCCTGAAATAAGAGTGAGAATAGAATAGAATATATCTTTATTGAAATAAATACCCACAAAAAGTAAATACAGAGTCAATTAAAATGACGATATACATAAAACATCTGGGGTACTTAATACAATCTATATCTATACTTCTATACTAATCATATAAAGCGGAAGAGTTTTTTTTTGTTTGAACGCGATCTCAGAAACTACCAGTCCGATTAAAAAATAATCTTTCTGCATTTGATGGCTAAACTCTTGAGGAAGGTTATAGGCTACTTTTCATCATCACCATCACCATCACTACGGGGGCAGCGCCGCGAGGGCGCTGCTAGTGGTATATAAGCTGAGCAATTTTCTGCACTCTCGAGGTGCATTTCTGTTCATAACTCCTCCGAAGATTCTCGACAGATCCTCACCAAATTTTTAGGGCATTAATCGGAAAGTATTCCCTTTAAAAAAAGAAAAAAGAAAATAAATAAATAAATAATGCTGGACATTTCACACAGCATCATGTAGCCCCAAGCTAAGCAGAGCTTGTGTTATGGGAACCACATGACTGATATACTACTTAAATACATTTTTTTTTGTAAATACATACATAATACTTATACATAGAAAACACCCAGACCCGAGACAAATATTTGCAGATATACAAACATTTGTCCCGCGGCGGAGATCGAACAGAGGCAAAGGTCGCCAAAAAAAGATTGACGAATTGAGTACCTTTTTTGAAGTCGGTTAAAAACAATAAACACTACCTTTCTAGTGCAGTATCTAGCGGGACAGAGCGCGCAGAATAGGTCCTTGCTCCTAGCGTGCACGGCCGTCGTGTGGTTCTGTAGCGAATGTAGGGAAGGACACGTCTTGTCGCACACTGGACATTTATACCTGAAATAATAAGAAAAAAATAAATATAATCACGACTCTATCCTCAAGGCGCGGTAGGCATTCTTTCACATCCTTTTAGGCATTTTTAAGATCCAAAATCAAAATCAAATATCATTTATTCAGTAGGACCGTTATGACCACTTTGAAACGTCTTAAGAGCTAGGTGATTCTACTCCTGTTCTTTCGCGACCAACACCCTTTTAATGTCTGAGGGGGCCCACATTTTGCAGAAGTTAGTAATCCATACGTGACAGGTTGCAAGCCCATCGACGCTTTTAAAAAGCTAACTGGTTTCCTCAAGATGTTTTCCTTCACCGTTTAGAGCTTGTGTTAATGCGCATATACATTTTTCGAAACGAAAAATCCATTGATGCATGCCCCCCAATGTACTTTTAGCATTGTACCTAAAGTGCGGAGTGCGCTGTACTATTCTGTGGTCATACAAGGTCAATGTCAGGGTCACGTAAGGTCAAAGTTACTTACACTCGTTCTTTGTGCACCAAAGCGTTCCTCTGATGCGCCAATAGACTCTTCCTACTACTATAACCGATGTTACAAGCGACGCAGTAGTGCAGCTCGGATTTTATTATCTCGTGTTTCTTCTTATGCTGATTTAAAGTGTATGGACTGCTGAATGTCGAGCCGCAAACTTCGCAGGTAAACTTTCTGTTTATGTGTGTTCTGAAAAGATATTTTTTATTATTTCAAAAGAATTTTGAACCGAGTAAGGGCAGTTGACTGACCGCCGGCGATGAACGAGTAACGAGTAGAACTAGAAACTATAAGCGAGTTGACGAGAAGCGAGTGTGTTGCGATAGTTCTGTCGCTGGGCTATAAGCGAGTGCGGCGAGCGATTACTCGCGCTACTCGCTCGCGGCGACAGAAATAACCGCTACTTGACCTCTCGGCGAGTTCAGCTAGCATCGCTGAGAGAGTATTATCATTGATAGCTCTTGCCCAGCAACAAACCAGTAAAGAGAGTCCTAACCGGCAGTGTGAACAGTCAGCGATCAACTATTAATATTTGCATCTCTTTTGTTTATACGGAATGTATATCTATTGTACGTTTCTTTAGCGAGAAAATAGCTGCATGGACTGTTCTTTTTAACCGACTTCAAAAAAGGAGGAAGTTCCCAAGTCGACTGTATGTTTTTTTTTTAGTTTGTATTTTTTTATGTCCAATGTTTTAATTTAGATACGTCTGTGCTCTGTTGTGTTGTCCAAATGAATTCTTATTCTATTCTATTGTTAGTTGACTCACATCATGTGAGTCCTGACGGCCGCTTGGTTGGTGTAGCTCTTCCCACAAACATTGCACAGATACGAGCGGCCAGTAGACTCGCTGTGAGCCCGTTTCAGATGCTGCTGCAAGTGTTTTGAACTCCTGAAAATAAGCGACTAAATTACAAATTAAAATAAACCGACTTCCATTGAAGTAAAAACCATTGAAGTTAAAACAGCAATTTTCTGCACTCTCGCGGTGCATTTCTGTTCATAACTCCGAAGATCCTCGACAGATCCTCACGAAACTTTTGTGGCACCAATCGGAAAGTGTACCCTTTCAAACCAAAAAGAATTTTCCAAATCGGTCCACGCGTCTTCGATTAATAGGTGAACATACATAAAAAAAGTACAAAAAAAAAAGATTCCGACGAACTGAGAATCTCCTCCTTTTTTTTGAAGTCGGTTAAGAAAAAGATTAATGATAATAAAATAGAACCGTTTTTCCCCCGAAGGGTAAAAAACGGATATTTAGGTTTCTGCCGAAGCTTGAACCACATATGAGATTACTACCCTTGTAACTCAGTCAAATCTAGGTTTATAGTAGTTATAGCGCCATCTATGTCATGCAATTGGAACTAAAGAACGCCAGGTGGACAGCGCTTGGCTGTTATTTCCTCAGTACCTACCTAGAGCCGGCAAGGCCTTTAGGTGTGGTTCAAGCTTCGGCAGAAACCTAAATATCCGTTTTTTACCCTTCGGGGGAAAAACGGTTCTATTTAGGTGTTCGTGCCTTCGCTTGAACCACATATGAGACGTGTTTAACCTCTGCCGGCGCTGTCCCAGGCGTACTGTGAATAACATTTTGCCTATGGTTATGTTTATAGGATAGGAGGAAAATAAAATGTTGAATATTATTGTTATTCTTTATATATTGGATAACCTTATATAAGTACCTAACATAAAAGAAAAATAAATTCTAACAAAACAAGAACCAACTAGGTATTTTCTTCTAATAATCAATTAATTCAAACATTATTTGTGTAATTAGACTGTTTTTATACCGGAGAAAAACAACAAGTCAAGTTGTTTGTGGTAGAAGTTAACGTTGACGATCGCACTTCTCTTAAATAATGATTAAAAAATGTATGTTTGGATTTCCAATTTCCTCTTCTTAAAAGTTCATCAATATCCATGTTTTTAAATGTCCAGTTGTCCGTTGCAACACCTGCTCTGATACTTCCCGCTGTGGACGATATTTGTGCTTCTTTGAAAAGTGTATTTATCCACCCTGCAATCACAGCTCGCGATGCTTCTTTTACTTCTCCTCTCGTCGTAATGAATAGGCTTTCTATTTTCTTTGATTTTCGACGATTTTCAGATAATAGAATTACTTGCTTTATCCAGTGAATCAAGTTGAATTTTAGTGTTGGATGGTTTTTAAGACTCCATCCTGACTGCCTATGCGTGGCATTATCTGTTTTAGACCCATATTTTGGCCAAAAAATAATTTTGTTTTCATGCTCTTCAAAAAGATCCGGTTTTAAGCTTAACAATGTGAGATCATGGACCCTTCTACCTGATGCTAATAGGAGTAGCACGCTTGTGTGACGGGATACTGCAAACAAGCTATCATAATCGAAGTCGTAAGTCTCAAGGAATCTTAATAAGTCATCTACCTTCCAAGAAAGAGGTTTCTCTACTCTTGGTTTACAAGAAAGGATTCCTTTGAGCGTGCGTGTTACTATTGGGTTTGAACTCAATGCTGTACTATTGTGAGGATTTGCAAATGTTGCTACTACACTCTTATGAACCAAGATTGTTCTTGGGGCTAGTTTTACCTCTTCATGCAAGTAGCAAAGGAATCTTGCCAATTCTGTTGGTAGAGGGTCATCAGCTTTAACTTTTTCTTTTGATGCCCATTTTAGCCATCTTTGCCATGCTGGGCGATAGGTTTTAAGTGTTGATGCTCTCCAGGAGGCTTGTAACAATTGTACTTCGTGATCTTTCCAGCCTAGAATTTCTCTGGCCCAGCCCGTACCTTCCAAACTAGCAAATTGAGCTGGTCTACTTTCGCAGGTGGTAGGTTTGTCTGGAGGTCTATTAGATTGAATCGAAGGTTGGGGATTTCCCACGGTGGTTGTGTGGCACGCCTTTTTATTTCTGGCATCCAGAACGCCTTGCACCAGTTCGGCACTATCAGTAGATAGGCTCCTGTTGATGATTGGAGATGATGGAGGACTCTCGGTATGAGAGCTGGCGGGGGAAATATCCACCCTAGGTTGTATTGCCATGTTCTGCTGAACGCGTCGGTGTATTGGCTCATCTCGTCGGAGGCGTCTTCGCTCACATATTTTGGGAGTACAGCTGACCGATTCGAGGCGAATAAATCTACTTCTGGTTTTCCCATCAAGTTGAAAATCTGATTGATGATTTGAGGCTTCAGGTGCCACTCTGGTAGTTGTTTCGTTCTTGACAAACTGTCTGCCAGACCGTTGTATGGACCTGGGATGTAACGAGCGCTTAAGTTGCAGTTGTACTGTCTGCATAGATGTAGAATGCAATTTGTTGTTTCTAGTAGTCTCATGGACTTCGTGCCTCCTTGTTTGGTTATATAGGCAGCCGCAGTTCGATTGTCTGTCTGCCAGATTGTCACTTTTCCTTGCAATTGTGCTCCGAGGCGTTTTAAGGTTTCGTAAAGAGCCCAAAGTTCTTTTTGATTGCAGTGCCATTGGTGTTGAGAGCAAGTCCAATTTCCCCAAAATTTTTGGTTGTTTGCTATGGCTCCCCATCCGGAATCGGCGGCATCCGTAGTTATGAACAAAGTCGGGTTGGTTTGATGAATTGCCGTGTTTTTGTTTGCATTTTTCGTCCACCACCTTAACTCTCTCAAACTCTCTTCTGTAATTGGCAGTTTTTTGTGCGGCCTTAGTTTTGGCAACTTGTTGGATTCGATCTGTAGGCGTCGGCAATGTAGTCCTCCTAAGGGCACTACAAAGGAGGCGAAATTCAATTTTCCCAAGATGACCTTTGCGTCGTGCCAGCTCCAATATTCTTTCTGCAGAAAGGTCCGGGCCATTGCAACTATTTGCATTATTTTTATGTCTGAGAGCATTTTCAGGTTTTTCTCGGTGTCCCAGATTATTCCTAAGTATTCTAGGCATTGGGATGGTTCTGTTACCGATTTCTTTCTGTTCACTGACCATCCCAGTTCTTCTAATTTGTTGGTCACCAAAATTGTTTGTTGCCTTAAAATACTTGGGTTCTGATTCACGATCAGAAAATCGTCCAGGTAAACTACTACCTTTACACCCAAGGCCTGTCGAAACCAGTGTGCCATCCAGCTTGTAACTTTTGCGAATGCTGCTGGGCTGCTGGCAAGTCCGAACGGTAGGCAGGTCATCTCGTATATAATATCTTCGTAAACTAAGGATAGGAATCTGCGATGAGATTGCACTATTGGTACGTGATAATATGCTTGAGAGATATCTACTTTTGTCATGTAAATATTTGGACTTAAGATCGTTGGAATCCGGTAATGGTTTAGCAGTCTGAATTTGGGTGCGTGTACAAACTGGTTCAGCCTTTTTAAGTTGAATATTGGTCTGAATGTTCCGTCGGGTTTTCGCCTTAAAAACATTGTCGATAGGAATCCTGTTTTGTGCGAGCTTAGTTGAATTGCTTTCCAATCTAACATCCTTTTGATTTCGTTTTTCATGTCTTCGGAAGGTTGGGTTTCGAATGACTTTCTGCGATTCGCCAATTTTATCAGCAGGGGCTTCTTTTGAAAAGGGATTCTGTAACCTGATATGATGTTGATTACTGCTGGAGGGGCACCTATCGACAACCATTTTTCTCGACAAAACTTCAACTGTCCCGCTTTGAAAGACTCCGAGTCATGACCTTTTAGCACCTTTCCATCTGTTATTCTGCCCTTTGGTATTTTTATCTTGTTTTTCGTTGTTGGTGTTTTGAGTTCTTTTATTACCTGAACCATAGGAAGGTTTGAAGTTTTTGTTGTTGAATTTGGTGAATTCTTTCTTGGAGCCTCCCTTTTTGTTGTTATAGTCAGGCTTGTAGGTGGTTTTTGAAGTGGAATGAAATGTCTTCTTGAAAGGAAAGAACTTTTGAATTCCTCCTTGGTCTTTTACAGTTTGAGTTAGTTCAGGTTCTTTAAACAAATGGCAGTCCGAAGGCGGTATGGAGTGGATGATTTCGTGTAATGCCTTATTTTTCACTTTGTATGTGTCTCTTCTTTGCTGGATAACTTCAGCTCTCCGGCCACATACATACTGAAGCAAAGCATCAGAATTCTTACGGAATTTGGAATTGTTGTTTAAGAATTCTTGCCCCACCCTTTGTTTGACGTCTTGTGGTAGTTTGTCACAAAGTTCTTCGAATATTTGTCTTTGCTGAAGTAGGCCATTTGTGATAGCTCCCAACATAAGGTCCATCTTCTCTAAAATAGCAACAGATGTCCAGCCTGGGGTGACTCCAGCGAATAAGTTGTTAACTTTCAATGCTGCAAACGTTGGAGTGGCTTGAAACTGCTTCTGCACCTCTGAGTACCGAATATTTTTCCAGCTGTCTGTTCCCAAACGTTGGCATTCGATTCCCTGTTCTGATAATATAGGGTCAGCTTTGGAAAACTTTGGTTCGATTTCCGTAGTGCAAGGTTTGAAGTCAAACGCTGTTGTGCTATCTTTTGTAGCCTTGGTTTGTTTGAATGCTTCCAAACGGCGTTGAGCACTTGCGATCTCATTCTTGATGGCTTGTTCTGCGTCATCTATGTATTCCGCAGTATCTGCGTTACAATTTTCGTTTTCCCAGTCCATCATAGGAGAACGGCTGCGGTCATCTCTTATTTCTTCCTGTGTACTGTCAGGAACCGAATCAATGGAGGTGTTTAAATCTGCTGGTTTACTTGCATTCTCATATAACTTCTTCATATTATTGTTTGTTTCTGCTTGCATTTCGAGAATTTTAGTGAACATCTCCATTTGGTTTTGGACGACAACTTCCAAGAAATGGTTACTGTTGCTATGATCCTTAGATCTCGTCGCATCGTGACGTTTTGGTGGAGGTGACGCACCTCTTTCTTCACTTCGTCGTTTGGTGGCCGACGACGTCCGACTATCATGATCCACAGAGGGCTCGTTTGTCGTCTTCTTGGTTTTAGATGACCTTGAAAGTGGTGTGCTAGTGCTGTGCGCGGATTGTTGTTCAACGCTTTCACAGCTCATGATTTTGGAAGTTTTTTCACGATTAGTGAGTTTGCCTTGCAGCCTTAGTTCACGTATAGTTGCCATAAACTCATTGTAAGAGCGATCGTGAATTTTTGATGCAATCTTGTGAGGTGAATAAATCAGCGCCCTTCCCAAGGGCCAATTAATTAGTATTCCTCGAAGCGACCTATAAGCTCTTTCTGATAGATCTTTGGCTTCTGGGTAAAATGCTCGAACCAAATCTGTGGTTGGTATTCCGAACCTTAATTTACTGTCCGTAGCGGTCGAAATTTCTTTGCCGAACAACTCTTCGTAGGAATTATCGGCCACTTTCCACGTTTTCCATTCGATAGGATAATTGTTTTGAATAGAGCGGACAATTGCTCTGAAAGCCGTTGCTTCATCTTCGTCTTCTGGCACCAGCAGGGCCAAGTTTCCCATAGTAAGGGCTGACGTGCTTGCCATTGTTCTGCGAACAGTAAACAACACTATTAGCTAAGACGACATTTACCACATAATTTCGTCCGGCGGTAGGACGACACAATTATGGCACTAACTGAGGGTAGTGTTTTGGTAAGACGACATGGTGTGTTTTGTGAGACGACACATTTTATCGCACCAACTGAGGGTAGCGTTTTTAGTGAGACGACATGTGTTTTGTGAGACGACATGCGTTTGTCGTAATGATATGCGTCTGATGAGACGACATGAGTTTTGTGAGACGACATGTGTTTTGTGAGACGACATGCCTTGTCATACGACACTTTGGTGAGACGACGTGGCTGAAAGCACACTTTGTGACGGCTTATATTACTGTAAAAGCAAACGCGTCTCGTCGCTGGGCCAAGGGCGCCGAGCGGAAAAATTGTCGTCGAACAAGAAAACCTTGTAGCTACACTTACCTGATTATTCTTTTATCCAGCCAAAGGTTTTTTATTTTCTTGTTCACTTGTGTTCCGACTGAGTTACAAAAGCGTACTGAGGAAATAACAGCCAAGCGCTGTCCACCTGGCGTTCTTTAGTTCCAATTGCATGACATAGATGGCGCTATAACTACTATAAACCTAGATTTGACTGAGTTACAAGGGTAGTAATCTCATATGTGGTTCAAGCGAAGGCACGAACACCTAAATATTAAATTAGTTAGCTTTCTAATAGCGTCGATGGGCTTGCGACCTGTCACGTATGGAACGCTAACTTCTGCAAAATGTAGGCATGTACCAAATATGTATTTGGACATACCTTTCACTACCCCCTTAGACATCTTCAAAGGATCTTAAAATGCCCAAAAAAAGATCTGAGAGAATGTCTACCGCGCCTTGTATTTGTATCCCCAACGTGATCTTTTTTATTTTCATTTTATTAAATTAGATCAAGATATAAATAAGTTTTTTGCTTTATTTTCTGTATGGATCAACATCGATCGAAGTGAGATCGACGTCCGAGGACCCGGCAACTTTTCTATGAAACGACACGAATTCTTGCAAAGATCCGGCGACTTAGTCCTTAGGTTAATGAGACCTGCCAACACGGCTCTTTTAAAATAAAGGCTTGTAAAAATCATAGGGTTGCTTACTTTAAAACGCTGGCACAAAGTTGACAGCAAACTCTTGTGTCGTCTGTCCCGCGACAGTCGTGAGTAAGTCTGTGTCGTTTCCTTAATGTTTGTGTGCAACGGGCGCATTGGTATCTGATGAAAAACATATTACAAGTGTCTGTCTATATTAAAATTAAAAGAAAACTACTTTAAAGTTATGAGCTAAGCAATTTGCACTCTCAAGGTGCATTTCTGGGGGTCTCAAGTGGCCATATATGTATGTACCTATATGAAGCATATATGAAGCATTTGATGTTTCATCAAAAGTGGCAACTTTAGACCCTCTGTTCATAACTCTGAAGATCTTAGACTGATCCATCCTCACCAAATTTTTGTGGCACCAATCGGAAAGAATACCCTTTCAAACAATAAGAATTTTCCAAATCGGTCCAGACCTCTTTGAGTAATTGGTGAACATAAAAAAACAGATTCCGACGAATTGAGAACCGACTTCAATGAGAACATCCTCCTTTTTTAAAAGTTAATTAATAAGTTTTAAAAGTAAAATTGATAAATTCGTTTAAGGGGCCTGCGACAGGCCAATTTCCATAAAAACGTAATACCGAAATCATTTAAAATTTAAGCATATTTTTATCAGTTTATGTTGTTAGATTAAAGCAGTAGGTGTTTATCTAGGTTCCTGTTACACTTTTGTTCCGAAAAACTTACCTAAAAAGAAATGTAAGCAAATTGAATTAAAATCTTTGTAGGTAGACCAAAAATGGCGTGTTTTCTTTTCATTTGTTCTCTAATAAGTTTTTTTGGAACAAAAGTATAACAGGAACCTAGATAAATACTGCCTTTATCCAAATAATAACATAAAGTGATAAAATAATGCTCAAATTTTAAATTATTTTGGTATTAGGTACGTTCGTGTAGACAATTCGCCTGTCGCCGGTCCCTTAAATACAGTTATTTTTACTTACCTAACTGCGTGGTTTGCGCGATGTGACCGAAGCACGGCGGGGTTGGCGAAACGTAGAGTACATATTGAGCATCTGTATTCACCGTTCGACTGAAATGTTGATGAATAGTTTACATAACGGCATCTGCCGTGAAAATTCTCCAAGATATGTATGAGACTAGCTAAATCGATTTTTCGCCCCAGTACCATATATTGCAAATTTCATCGAAATCGTTAGCCGTTTTCGAGACGTGAATACAAATACATATTTTAGTGTAGTGTGTGTCGTGGGTATCTACGATAAAATATAAATGTAGCTCAGCTATATATATTACTAGCTGCTGCCCGCGGCTTCGCTCGCGTGGTACCCATATAAAAAGTAGCCTATGTTACTCTCCAGCTCTCCAACTATCTCCACACAAAATCACGTCAATCAGTCGCTCTGTTTTGACGTGAAAGCAGGACAAATAAACAAACAAATAAACACACTTTCACATTTATAATATGGGTATGGATAGCTACATCTGTGACGGGTTTTATGTCTGAATAAAAAATAACATACCTAAATATTTACCTCTTCATGCCTCATCATATGGGCTTGATAAGAATCTTTGAACAGAAAACCCATCGCACAACTATAGCATTTATAAACTGCTTCTATATACTTCTTGTCCTTTCTATTTGCTTCTAAATCCATCTTCTGTTCTTCTAGAGTGAGTTTTATTTTGGTATATTTTTTTTTACATTTTTTGATGTTTTTATCATTATTTATATTCGTTTCTTCTGTTTCTGAATTAGATTCAGAATTGTCTGGTTTATGATTTTCATCATCGGTATGGATTTCATTTAGGATATCGCTTGATTCTATTGTGTCATCATTTTCAGTTGATTCTTGATTTTCACTGTGCTCTGACTCTGCTGGTTCAAAATCATTGTTTTTTATGACTATTTCTTTTGGGTATTCTACAAAATCTACATTTCTTACTAATTCTGGAGATCTATTAATTAATGTATTTGTTATAACTTCTTGTGGTTTTTCAAACTCATCGTTTCTTTCATAATATTCTGTTTTTTCTACATAATTTTTAATTTCATGAGATTTCTCAATGAAATTGTTTTCTCTGATACTACAATCCTGTTTTTCAACCAAATCATTTCTATAATACGTTTTTTCGATATAATTTCTATCATGCTCTTGCAGTTTTTCAAAGTTCCTAACATTTAAATCCGTTAAAGTTATATTTACTTCTGTCATTTCATCCAGATTAGCTAGTTCAATTTTATTTATGTTTTCTAAAGGAGATTCGATACTATCATTCCCGAAAATGAACTCATCTATATCCCTCCTTGTGTTAACTTCATTGTTTTCTTTACTTATACTGACTAGAAAGTCATTATTGAAATTAACAACATCAGATTTGAGGAAATTATCATTAAAATGATCGAATATATCATCTGTCTGTACTTCAACATTGTTTGGTAGGAGGCTAAAGTTCATTTCCTCGTGTAGTTGCACGTATTTATTTTCTTCGAACTGTGGCGGTGATATTTCGTCGTTGTTGTAGAAATGGTACTTTGAGTTGCGATGTTGAAGGCAGATGTCTTCTGAACATAGGATACCAACCTGGGTATCACTTATTTGTAGGTTTATTGTGCCTTTTTCACTGGAATATGAAACATTTTGTTCAAACATTGGTAAGCATTTAACTGTTACAGTCAGCTGTGTATTCAATCAGTTATCTGGTTCCCATAATGCAAGCTTTGCTTAGATTAGGGCTTGAAGGGGCTGTATGAAATGCCATCCTTATTTATTTAATTTATTCACATTGATATAATTGTGATATAAAGTAAATGTGAGTTTCTCAGTCATGGTCATGATGGTACACAAAATGACATATTTATTTATTATTTTAATAGAAGAATGATTTACCTGAATAGTACAGGATACTCCAAGCTTCGTTTCAAGCAAATAGACTTGAAGAGCCACATTTTGTTCAGGAAATGGCAGCAGATGAAGCAGAGATGAGAGTCTGGGCACAACTGAAAATATACATTTAATCTTGTCGGTAGGTACATCATTGTTTTCTTGACTGTGAATATTAATTATGGTAAATACATGTATTTATTTACAGAAATTAAACTGCTACATATTTACATAACATTATAAAATACAAAAAGAACCAGTAGAGCCACCTAAGGATCGTTGGAAACGATCTATAGGTAGCTCAACTGATCCAAGCCACTGCCAGATGGAAGCGTGCCCAAGACACTGGCAGCATGGTAAGAAATATGAATTTTTACATAACTTTATGAAATAAAATAATAACCAAAATTTATTTCATGTCACACATTAAAAAACAATAACAAAGGTAACTGAAATCTAAAAATGAACATTAAGTGATGTTGATGTTGTAGCTTATGCTGAGTGCATAAGCTACAATAACTTCAGACTAAAGCTTGCGATAGAATCGCCACAATGTCCTTGTAATTTGTATTGTATGCCATGTGGTCAATAAATGTATATCTATGTCTATTAATGAGTTTCGCAGGAGGAGCTGTACAATAGTAATCTGGGATCTATGCCAGCACACAAAAACAGGAAAAATTCTGGTTTAAAATCAAGAAAACAACATCTTACATTCATTCCGATAACTTCTCGGTATTTATCACGTGTATCTTCGTTTGTGTCAGCGTTAACTGTGCTATGGCAAACAAAACATAAGAATGAAGACATTTTACGTGTAATATAATTCAATAATTCATTGAAATTGTAGAAAAAATAATCAAACAATCAACAACAACAACACTGAAACAGAGAGATAAATGACAGTCGGACGACAGCGACAGACAGACAGTCCAGTCCAGTAATCAAGTCGTCAATCCTTCAAATTCAAACCGGTTTTGGGTATTTCCACAACTTTTTCAAAAATTACCGAGCGTTCTGGCAAAGAGCTACAACCTCTTACTTTTAAAATCTATAAAATTATTGTAAGTAAATATTAAGAAGGAAAGTAAAGTAGATAGATTATAGATGTAGAGTAGATGTTGCCATTGTATATTTTTTAAATAGAATTCATCATGAGAATCGGATTTCCAATCATTAATAAGTAGGTAGGCCGCGGCTTAAGAAAATCGTTTTCGTTTATCAAAACTTCTCTCACTTACGGAAATGTCTTTAAAGTTGGAAATATCAATGACTCTGACACTGACATTTTAGCAACAAATGACATGTTTTCGGATTTGTTGTCTATTGCGTGATTTTTTGCTTCTTTGATTGTCTTTTCTATGGATTAATTTAGAGATGTGCATTATGCGAGTTTCTGAGATACAAGAATGCATTCAATCGAATGAAATAGTAGTTTAAAAAAGTAAACAAATGCCAAATTGATTAAATTATGTTATTTTAATAAGGGAGCCTAATCGAAGTGACGCGTGATCGTAGATCTGGCACATATTTGGCTCAACGTATCAACATTACCATCTAGCGAGGTAATGCTGCCATGCCAGTGTCTTGGGCACGCTTCCGACTGGCGTTGACAGTGCCGGTGGGGCGGCGGCGCATTGGCTTGGTTGGATCAGTTGATCTACCTAAAGATCGTTTACAATGATCCTTTGGCGACTCCACTGGTTCTATTTTTATAACATTATGTAAATTAGTTCGTTTCTATAAATATATATGAATTTTAATAATAAACAGTGTACCTACTAACATATTGTCACACTGTTTGGCAACGATTTAAACTAGAAATTCTACATTTATATGAATCCAGGAAATTGTTTTCCAAATATTTTGACTGGCCTCTTAGCTCAGTTGGTAGTAGCTCTGGCCTTCTGCATCTATAGGTCGTGGGTTCAATTCCCACCCAGGACAAACATTTGTGCGAAGAACATAGATGTTTGTTCTGTGTCTGGGTGTTATAAAATATTCTATGCGTGTATTTATAAAAAAAAAGTAAATTATAAGTATTCTATTAGTTATCTGGTTACCATAGTACAAGCTTTGCTTAGTTTGGGGCTAGATGGCGCTGTGTGAAATGTCCAGCAATATTTATTTATTTATTTAATAAATTACAACACAAAATGAATCGACCGATCACTTCCGAACCAAATCGATTGGACTAACAAAGTTCAACTTTGTTTGCTTAGCTTAGCACATCACTAACTAAACGTAGGGATGTTCGATATTTCGGATTGTATCGATATTTCGTATCGCAATATATCGTAACGCATTGTATCGATACGCGTATCGATACAGGGCATTTGATACGATATATCGTATCGATACAGTATCGAATCAAGACAAAGTATGGGCGTCGATTCTCGTACCGAACTTTTTATCAACCTCAACCAAAATCTCAACTAAAGCGACTGTTTCCATGACTACTAATAACAAACGACTTAGTTGTGGTGAGGTTTTGAACTTTGGCAGAACAAATTTTTGAAAAGCTATTCTACTATTTCACCAAATGGCTGACATTTAAGAGATCGAACCAAACCAAAGCGGTTGTCATCTAGTAGAATACAGGCCCAGGTACTTTAATAATTAAAAAAATATATTTTATTTTAATTATGTGCACTATTACGAAAATGTACGTAGTTATAACTGTCAAAAAAGGTGTTTTGTGATATCAAACTAATATTAAAAAATGCGAAAGTTTGGACATGTTATGTTTGTTCCTCTAAAACTCGACAACCACTGAACCGATTTGCCTGAAATTTAAACATAGATAAATAATGACTGGATATAGGACCTATACCACCTTTTAAGCTGGTAACTTGCAAGTCAAAACAATTCGTTATTGAAATAATTTGATACGATACTTTCGATCCGATACACCTTGCATGTGTTGTATCGATACGCCGTATCGTATGGCATTGTATCGATACAAATATCGGGTGTATCGTAAGCCATTGTATCGATACACGAAAATATCGTATCGTATCGAACATCCCTAACTAAACGTCACGCACGTCACGTCAGACAGAAAGAATCAGGAAAAGGACAATTTTTGTGCCTTGAAGCATTCAATTTCAATTAAAACATTGTTTCAAAACCCACATACAAACTGTATTACTTCATCAATTAGGGCAATAAACTGTACGCATTCTCTAATCAACTTTTCCGTGCCAGTGTGGTTATCAGCAAAGTAATTTGGTTATGACTGTTGTGCGGCGGATAATTTCGGCAGTGTATGTTTAATTAGCCGTTTGCGTATACTGCTGCGTTGTTTTCGCTAGAGGCGCCGGAATTTACGCTGCATTGTTCACAATACAATGGCCTACAGAGCGGTGCGATAACCAACTGTATCGACAACTTTCATCGAAGATAATTTTCATGAGCGGTATTGGCCAGAACTGTAAGTATTTTTCGCTAACAGATTCATATATGAATTATTTAAGTATGAATATAAATCAGCCTACATTAAACGTACTATACGTAATATATCAGTTAAACCTTGTCGAAGCCTACCTAAAGTTTTTAAAATATTGCAAAAGAATATTATGAAAATGAAGAAGTATAAATACAGTCAGTTAGATGCTAACACATTTCATAAGCCAGTGCTAGTTTTCTTGTAGATAATTCAATTAGCTAAGAAACAGTATAACACTGCTGTCCTTCTTAAAATAACTAGAAAAACATGCATTATCCTATAGAGATTATTATTTGTCATGAAGGCTCTTATCATAATCATCTTTTATCTATTTATTGATAATATTGACCCTGTATTTTTTCTTGGAATAACTCGATCTTGTGATTTTGCTTTCATGATTTTCTAAAATAAAACACACTTTAGGAAAGTGTTCTGCAAATTTTTTGTGTTCAAGGTACATCTAGGAAAAGGAAAAATTTTGGAGGTGCACCATAAATTAAAAATATTTTTTTTAAGCGAAACATGATCTTATTTCGTTGAGCATAATTACGCAGTCCAAACTTGGAGTAGCTTAACTAAAAATAGGTAACCTTATTTTTCCGAGGCACACCAACTAATGACCACAGTACACTAGAGTGCCGTGGCACACCCTTTGCAGAACACTGCTATAGGATAAAATGAATAATTCGTGTGCCTCCGTGCTTCAGAGGGTACGTTTAATTGTCGGTCCCGGCTTTTAAGTCATTATTATAGATGTAACGGAAGACCAGCTCTATGGTAGACTAGCTCTATGGTAGACTATGTACCATAGCCATAGCTTATGCTGAGTGAGCTATATTGAGTTTAAGACATTAATTTTAACTTATGGGAATTACTCGCTTAAAAATATCGTCAATTTAGAGACCAACAATGTAAAGTGAAATGTTGAGTTTTGTTAACTCAATTCATTTATTAACAACATTGTACATAATAACGTGTAAGTTATGTTAACAAATAAAGTTCTTTGATTCTTGATTCTTGAAGTATGATGATGAGAAGTTAAATTTCGGAAGTCATAATATTTATCCAGCGAAAATAAACTTTATGCATAGTAAAAAGTTGTGTAAACATGATGTAAATCTGTTTACAAACAGCCTTTGATTTTATCAGTTTTAATAGGCAATAAAGATAGTCTAGATTTTAGTTGCTTAAAATCTAGGCACAGAATAGTACAGAAGGCGCCCTCCGCACTTTAGGTACAAAGCTACAAGTATATGGGCGGGGGGGCCCGGGCGGGCCTAGGCAGTAGGGTTCCCACTTGCCGCTTGGCTCGCACTCTAGCCGCATCGCCGTAATACCTACCTATAACACGCGACAAGTCGACAACCCTTCCGCGTCACTCCGCGCCAGACATTGACAGAGTTATGCGTTAGAATGAGATGAGAAGCAATGATTAGGTGAATATCGCGTTAGGCACTAAGCGCCTAAGCGAGCTGAATTGCACTTTGTTGCGTCGCAGCAGGAGTCCCTGTGTGTTTTTGGGCCGCCTAAAGGCCACCCACCGTCATGGTTTAACGACTTTAAAGCCCAGACTGACAATTTAACGTGCCCTCCGAAGCACGGCAGCGTTCAGATGGATTACCAGCTGGCAGTGGCGTTAGCCACTTGCGGTCACCCCTCCAAATTGTGACCACGCTCATGGTTGCTTTACTTCAAAGATCAATCAAGAACGTCTACGCAAGCTACGCAACGAGCGCTTCAAGCATGATAAAATAAGGCAACATACAGGTCACACGGTCAAGGAAATTAGATCAGTAAATAGTGATAATTTTGTTTAAAAGTGCTAATTTTTGATAAAAACTCGTGATGTAACCGACTGTGCTCAACATTGTTCAGAGAGGCTGATATGCCCGTTATCGCAATTCCTTTATGAATCATAATTTTTTTTCTTTCACTCTCATGTCTACGAAAAGAGACTGCATACAGTGCAACATTATGATTCTGATAAGAGCCTTATTAGCCTTTTTAGTAGGAGCGTTCGTGGCGTAGCTTGCTTGATCATTGAAGTTAAGCAACGTTGTGCTTGTGCGCTGTCACAGTTTGGATGGGTGACTGCAAGTGGCATTACGAGCTGAGCGCATCTGTGCTTCTTTATGGAGGCCTTTAGGTGGCCTAGTAGAGTTTATCAAAACCTCACAGAAACTTACTATTCGTAGATGAAAGGCAACATTTAAAATTCAAAGCCTATGCCTTTTGGCTCGGCATTTCACCCAAATACAATTATATCACGCTAGACTGGGTCAAGGTTACTGAAATGTCCGATTTCGTAGGCCACAGTGCTGTATCTAGGACGTTATCGTGGGGTCAGCGGGCCTAAGAAGGCCGTTATAGCAGATTATAGGAATTGATCTATATGCCGTCTCTTTTCATAGACCGAGAGTGACAAGAACGGCATATTGCAATTCCTATTGTGATTCTGCTATGGAAAGAAAGAAAGAAAATACATTTATTCAACAAATACAATATACTTACAACAAAGCAAAAAATGAGAAAAATAAGACAAACACAAAAAAAAGTACTTGTTGAATCGGTTATCGCCACTATAGCGGCCTTTTAGCCCCGCTGCCCCTACCCTAGCACGTTAAATAAATGAATGAAGCAATGATTCACATGAGCATAAATACGGGTCATCGTCATCATCATCTTCACAGCCAAGTCCGTTTTTAGGGTTCCGTAGTCCTGACAAGGAACCCTTACAGTTTCGTTATGTCCGTCTGTGTGTCTGTCTGGCCGAGGTTTTGCTGAGACCGTTACTACTAGAAAACTAATTTTGTAGTGGTGTATACAGGGTGGAAAAAATGAATGGGCCCTGGAGGGAAACTACCTTAAATCCTTAAGATACATTATTTTACTTAAAGGAAACATTCCTTTATTTTTAAAAAGAAACATATCTGCATTCAAAGATTTTCTAAAATTCGCTTGCTTCACCCAGGAATCGAACCAGCTAAAAATTCAAAAATTAAGTACTCCCTATCTTATTCCACTAATCGATACATTCAATACTAAATATAAAACTTCTCAAAGAAACATGAGGTCTTACACTCGTCTGTCGTACAAAAAAACCATGAAATCTAATATTTGGTACATAAGGGCTTTAATTGGGAATATGCGTCTGATTCAAAAGCGGGTTAAACGTATTTTTCTATGAACATTATGGCTTTAGAATTATGTGTGTGTAATTATTTTTTAATATTATTTCATTTTCGCTTAGAAATTAATAATTAAAAAGTGCAAAAATATAGTGGGAATTTCATAAGACTTGAAACGCAACGCTATTTGTCACGTATGCTGTGACGTCACACTCCTTCAACTCGACAGAAAGTTTTTTTTTCTACCTACAAGCGCGTGTAATTTTGGTGACTTGTGACGTCACGTCCGTTTAAAGTGCATGAAAATGTTGATAAATTTTAAAAATTATTTTTGTTATAAAATTTTAGTTTTTCAGCGCTGGAATTTTTGTTACGGTTATTTAACGATATAACCTATCGTTTAAAACCATAAAAAAAATTGATGCATATTGCCAATTGCAATTTAGCTCTACAGTGGAATGGTGAGAGGTATCCAGTAGTGTGATTCAGACCTTCTCGGAATGTATTCCGAATTCGGAAAATAACGTTTCTTCGCTGAAAAACCGTCAACTTTTCAAAGAAAATCATCGAATCGGATGCATTTTCGGAAGTCTGAATAAATAGACAAATACCGTCTAGAAAAGTTTTGACGCGAATGGTGAAATAATAAAAGTTAATGAAAAAAATTGTGAAAATTAATGTTAGATGTCATGATCTTTTCTATTTCTAAAACCAAATGTGTGTTATAAATATTTTATCGTAACATTAATCCTATCGATTAGTGGTATTAAATAGAGCGAGGTTTGTTTTTTAATTTTTAGCTGGTTCGATTCCGGGTAAGGCAAGCGAATTTTAGAAAATCTATGAATGCAGTTATGTTTCTTTTTAAAAATAAAGGAATGTTTCCTTGAAGTAAAATACTGTTTCTTAAGGATTTAAAGTAGTTTCCCTCCGGGGCCCATTCATTTTTTCCACCCTGTATGTATATCAATTACGCCGACATAGTGGTGAAATGAAATTTTAGATTTCTTTTATACTATGTTTTGGATACATTGTCATTGAAAATAGAACTAAGTACGCCCCTGAGTTGCGGCGTCAAAAATCCCTATATGGCCTTGCCTCCGATAGTTTAAGCCATGAATCCAATGTGATCTGACGTCTCGAAACATGAGAATTCTCTGTCAGCTTTTGTAGATAAAAAGAAAAAAAATTGGCCTATTGCCAAAAACCAACATTACCCTAAGGCGCCGTCTCCACGAGCGTGAGAACCGCGGCGATATTATCGTCGTGCAACGCATTTCTATAGCTTCTATCAGCGCGATAACATCGCGTGTATAGAATTACGTGGCACGGCGATAATATTGCTGCGATTCTCACGCTCGCACAGTGTGGGATTTGACGTGATTTTCGGACATGGTCTTTTTATTGCAGAATTAGTTAGTATTAACGATTTAAAACGTTAGAGTAGAACTCCCGTGTTTCAGTTAAGTTTAGTTTCAGAGATGTGAATTTTTGAAAATACCTATATTTTTTGTGCCAAAAAATTTTAAAGCGTTGGTGCGCCTACATTATAGGATTATTTAATAATTTGATTTCTGTATATCTAAGGATGTTTCAAGCTGCAATTTTAGAAATTATTTTGAATCTTCTATATGCTGTAAAACGCGAGTAATTAATTATTTTATATTTTTGGTTTTTATTTTTTTACTCCGAATTTAGGTCGTTGTAGCACATAATTTCTTCATAACACATAGCCCCAGATCCTAAGCAACAATGTGGTAAAAAAACGGAAAGCTAATCTCGCGTGGATTGGAAGTTACAGTGACTTAAGTTTTTTCGTTATGGTTGTCACAAATATTTGGTCAAATTTTGAACGTTTTTGGCAAAAAAATTAAAAAAAATGATAGAGCTGAAAATCTCAGTGATACCGTGCCTGTGGATATTTATTTACCCCTGCAGGGTAATATTGTTTTTTTTTGGTAATAGAACGAAACGAGGTATTTATGAAAAACAGATTTATTTATTTATATAAAATGTAGATCATGCTATTTTCCACAAAATTTGCCGTATATTCTTTTTCCTAAGATTCACCATTTCTGAGATATAGCGATTCTAAATGTAAAAAAAGTGTTATCCTCAATAATATGCACAATAATATAATGTAATTGAGAATAGCATAATCTAAGGATCGTTGTAAACGATCTAAAGGAAAATTAAAAAAAAAATAAGTTCCTTTATTTTTGGCAAAAAAATTATTATTTAAAAAGTGACAACCCCGACTGTAATGTTTTCGGCAAAAACGTTATTATTTAATAACTTCCAATCCACGCGAGATTATTACAAACTGGCAACCTAGAATTGGGAAGAGGAAATGCGGAAGACCATTTATGAGATGGGAAGACGACTTCAGAGCTATAGCTGGGAAACTATGGTCAAGGACTGCCAGAGATAGAAACGAATGGAAGAAGTTGGAAGAGGCCTATGCCAAATTAGGGCAAACGGAGGAACAGAAAAACTAGTGTTAGAATAAGTTAGATTTAAGGAAAAACTGTAAACTTCTGAATAAAGGCTTATATTATTATTATTATTATTATAATCCACGCGAGATTAGCTTTCCGTTTTTTTACCACATTGTTGCTTAGGATCTGGGGCTATGTGTTATGAAGAAATTATGTGCTACAACGACCTAAATTCGGAGTAAAAAAATAAAAACCAAAAATATAAAATAATTAATTACTCGCGTTTTACAGCATATAGAAGATTCAAAATTATTTCTAAAATTGCACCTTGAAACATCCTTAGGTATACAGAAATCAAATTATTAAATAATCCTATAATGTAGGCGCACCAACGCTTTAAAATTTTTTGGCAAAAAAATATAGGTATTTTCAAAAATTCACATCTCTGAAACTAAACTTAACTGAAACACGGGAGTTCTACTCTAACGTTTTAAATCGTTAATACTAACGAATTCTGCAATAAAAAGACCATGTCCGAAAATCACGTCAAATCCCACACTGTGGCTCGTGCAGACGGCTGCGCCTAAGGGTCGATTCACACCTGACGGAAGATACGTCGCGTTATCGCGTATCGTCGTTTGCACAAGGCCAGAACAAATAAAAAAATATTTTAAAAAAACAAAAACCCGACTGCGTCAAAACTAAAAAGAAAAAAACAAGCCTGCAAAGAATTACTCACAGTCGGTACCCATTCATTTTATTACCAATCAAATCTTCCCAATGTTATGGGTCCCGACTGTGAGTAATTCTTTGCAGGCTTGTTTTTTTCTTTTTAGTTTTGACGCAGTCGGGTTTTTGTTTTTTTAAAATATTTTTTTATTTAACACTTTTTAGTTATGATAAAGTTGATTTTAAAATACCTTGATTAACTATTACCTACCCAACAAGAAATTAATAAACCAACTAAACTAAGTAACTTCGTATCGCCCTAATTATTTATTCAATTTTATTCATCAAATCCATCCAATCCAATTCCCCATCAGCCAATAATTCAATCCAATCCAATAATATCAAAAACTTTCGATAATGGCCCTCAAAAATTGATAGAATAGGTAAACTTTTCAAAACGCAACGATAGCGCGATCTAGGATTGGTTCAGATTTAGCAGCGACATCTAGTTGTGTTTTTGGTAATTAATGTAAATAAAAAATAATACTGAGGGTTGCGATGTTTGTAACTTCTGAACTACAAAACCGATGACCTTGAAATTTTTACAGAACATTTTAAAGTAGGTACATACCTACTTTCTAACAAAATTACCCTTCCTTTGCGTTGCGCAGTTGGGTAAAAAGAATCAATAAAATCGTACTAGTATGTGTTAATGAATTACAACCAGATACCTACCTACTCATTTTGATTTTCATTTCCTCTCCCAAGGGAACCGTCTTGAATTTCAGTAAGTAAGTAGGTATAGTAATCAAAAGTATCCTATTTATACCTCGTAGTAGTATAGTATGTATGCACTCAAATAATACCAAGTTTCATTTAAATCCGTCCAGTAGTTTCGTTCGACCGAGACGTGATGCGCGGCCAAGATACACACAAACAGAATTTTAAACCGTTATATTTCCTAAGCTATTATTTAAAATGAAAAATAGTAAAAGAAACCTAACATTGATTTTTAAATACCTATTCAACGATACCCCACTTGACATAGTTCGTCAATTTTGAGTTTTTCAATTTTGACAATATGGCGTCTGGTTGTAACACTGGTTAATTTTGATTACTTTCATGTCTTTAGTGACACTCGCAAGGTTGAGACAAATCGATTGACGTTAGAATCATCAAAATCGGTCCACGCGTTTGGCCTCTAGAGTGCCACATAGAAACATCCTTAGCGAGAATAATTATTAATCAACTTTAAACCGTTATTTTTCCTAAACTATTACTTAAAATGAAAAATGGTAAAAGAAACATAAAGTTGATTTTAAAATACCTATTCAACGATACCCCACTTGACATGGTGTGACGATTTTGATTTTTTTAATTTTGACATTAAGGCGTCTGGTGGTGGCACTGGTGAATTTTGATTACTGTCATGCCTTTAACAACACTCCCAAGGTTCAGACGAATCGATTGACGTAAGAATCATCAAAATCGGTCCACGCGTTTGGCCTCTAGAATGCCACATAGAAACATCCAAACATACATACTTACATACATAGACTGATAAACACATTACCCTTCCTTTGCTTTGCGCAGTCGGGTAACAAGTACATTTTAATCAAACGTTCAACCACTCGACCGACTGACGTAGCGTTTTTAACAGACTTAAAAAAAATGAGGTTCACAATTCAGCAAATTCTTTTTTTTTTATGTTCACCGATTACGCGAAGACGTCTGGACCGATTTGGAAAATTCTTTTATTGTTTGAAAGTGTATACTTTCCGTTCCGATTGGTGCCATAAAAATTTGGTGAGGATCTGTCGAGTATCTTTGGAGTTATGAACAGAAATGCACTTCTAGAGTGCAGAAAATTACTCCGCTTATACTCGTATAACATTAAAGTCGCCTTTTTTTAAATTTTTTGCCACTTGTATCATTAGGTATATTGTTGCCAAAACTATATTTGCTTTCCTATAATCGAAATTCGCGGAATTTTATGATAGCGGGCATGAATATAGATTAAATTGGGTACATATGAAAAGTCCGAAAACCGAAATGCCGATCCTTGAAATGCCGATGCTTAAAATAGCGAAATTCGATATGTAGAACGGTTGAAATGCAGAAAGCTTGAAAGATAGAAGTTTGTAAGGTCGAAAGCTAAAAGTCAGAATGCTCGAAATGCCGAAAGTTTCAATTGCCGAACGTTTACAAAGTAGAATGCTTAATAAGTATAAGTTCCAAATGCCGAATGACTAAAACATCGAAAATGATCGAAATAAGTACTTACATAAATTATTGTATTTTTTAGTACTTTATTTCGTGGTAGTTTTTACGGGTGCGAAAGTAGTTTAGGTGTAAAGTAGCTAGATGGAAACGTCATTGTGAAACGACTTAAATACTTACAAAATTATTGTATTCTTAACCGAACTTAAAAAAATAAGGAGGAGGTTCTCAATTCGTCGGATTTTTTTTTTTTGTGTTTTTTGTGTACTTTCACCGGTTACTCGAAGACGCCTCAACCGATTTCAAAGATTCTTTTTTTGTTTGAAAGGGTACATTTTTCCAATGTTCCTTTTGATCATCAGGTCAGGATCTGATGATGGGATCTTGGAGAAATCGAGGTAACTCTTCATATTTTAAAGGCATACGCGATTCGGGAATTTTTTAAGAACTTGATAGGATATCAGTGTCAATGCAATCTGATGGTAACATTAAGCTGACCTGATGATGGAGTCAGAAGCTGTTCAACAGAACTCCTCAGTTAATAAGCCGATTTAGTTAAAACTCGGCATATCTGTCAAGTTCCGACTACAATGTAATAATATGGTCATAACAAGCTGATCTGAGGATGACATCAGGAGCTGTTCAACAGAACTCTTCAGTAAATAGTCCGATCGAGTTGAAACTTGGAACTCAGCGTATCGGTGAAGTTCCAACTACAATGTAATAATATGGTGACAGCTGCTGATCTGATGGAGTCAGGACCTATTGTGTCAGAACTTCTCAGTGAATAACAGTGGAAGATCCATGTTTGGGTCTCCCTCCCGTCCCCCTCTCCCTCCCCCTCTCCCTCCCCCTCTCCCTCCCCTCTCCCTCCCCCTCTCCCTCCCCCTCTCCCTCCCCCTCTCCCTCCCCCTCTCCCTCTCCCTCTCCCTCCCCTCTCCCTCCCCTCTCCCTCCCCCTCCCAGTCTCCCCCCTCCCCCCCTCTCTCCCTCCCTCTCCCCCCCTCCCCCTCCCCCTCCCCCCTCCCCCTCTCCCTCCCCTCCCCTCATTCTAAATACAGGTGAAAGATTTTTTTTAATCAGATAAGTCGTTTTTGAGATAACCTCCTACATACGAGTACAATACAAACACACTTTACCTCTTAATAATAATAAGTAAAGACAAAAAAAATTCTTACATCTACATAATTATTTCGAGCATTACTGGTTTCAAGCTTTTATATTTCAAGCATTCTAAATTTTGAGCGTCGGCATTTTAAGCTTCTATGTTTTAAGCTTCGGTATTTTGGCTTTCGGCATTTCGAGCATTCTGATTTTTAAGCATTCTACATTTAAAGCTTCTACATTTTAAGCATTCTTCTTTACGAGCATTCGCTATTTCAAGCATCGGCATTTCAAGGATCGGCATTTCGGTTTTCGGACTTTTCATATGTACCCATTAAATTACTTATCTGAAGTGTGTTTTGTTATTCGGTGAATCATTAAAAAAGTCGATAAAAATAAATAAATGAAATGATTTCACTCATCGATAACATTGATAAAAATTACGGAAATGTTTACGCAATTAGTAATTAAGTATTAGGTTGTTTGCTTGTTCTGTGCCATTTGAAGACCTATGACCTTCCTCAAGAGTTAAGCTATCAAATGCAGAAATATTTTTCAAATCCGACTGGTAGTTCCTGAGATTAGCGCGTTCAAACAAACTCTTCAGCTTTATTACATTGGTATAGTATAGAATCTATAAGGTTTAAAGAACTTTATTCTCATACAAACACAATGGTTCACATATAATGAGATACAAAGAAATACTTATCTAAGTTTCAAACACTAGAATCTATACTATAGAATCTATAGATGAATAGATTGGCCATAAGAAAGAGTGACCCGAACCTACAATCTTTATGCCGGGTACAGAAAGCGTGCGCGCTCGCATGCAAATCTTCTGTCGCGTTCGGTCTCCTTGAAATGGGAGCGACAGAGCTACTTCGTTCTCGCTCTAATCATGTCTCTGTCCCGTTGAATGTTCTGTTTCTGTTTGTTCGGGAGCGTGTAAACCGGGCATTATATTTAAAGTGTATCTTTCTTATAGGCCACCTAACCAAACGTTGAAATGTTATCAATATACCATAGCACCAAGCTTATCATGAAAATGTTGATATCGTTATCAGAATATTTATCAAATTATTTTTAACCAGAATTTGTGACTAGACGCACGCATCCTGATATTGTTAGGAATATAACATCTGAAGTTATCGCACCTCCAGAATAGAAGTGACTCAATTCAAAAATCGTGATTTTTGGGAATTGCGATAAATGGCCGTTTTCCGCGGGAGAAGGAGCAGAAACTGCCGAAATCAAAGAAATGCAGCTATTATGTTTTTCACGTTCTAACCAAAACGTGGCAGGTTTTTAATTACTAGCAGATAGAATTTTTTTCCGAGTCTTTCTACATATTCAAGTATGTAATTTTCCCAATTTTTTGAATTGAGTCACTTCTATTCTGGAGGTGCGTTATGTACATTTGTCCATGGATCTAGGCATTCGTGAAGTTAGGCGTTTTCGCTGCGCAGTAGTAAATTGTATGAAAAAGTTGCACTGCGCATCGAAACGAATTTCAAGAATGCCAAGATCCGTTGGAATCCGTAAGTGTAATATGTTTGTTAGAGCCTTGTTGGTCGAGTGGGTTAAAGCCTCAACTTTCGATGGTCGTGGGTTCGAATCCAGCCGTGCATTGGATTTGAGAGATCTGAAATTATAATGTCTACTAGTAAATTAGACGACCTCTGTGGCGCAGTGGGTGAAGACCCGCCTGAAACACAAGGTGGCGGGTTCGATTCTCACCGCGGGACAAATGTTTGTATGATCTGCAAATATTTGTCTCGGGTCTGGGTGTTTTTCTTTGTTTAATATGTATAATTACAAAAAAAAGTATATAAAAGTAGTATGTCAGTCATGTGGTTCCCATAACACAAGCTCTGCTTACTTTGTGGCTAGATAACGCTGCGTTAAAAGACCATTATCGATCGAGCGAGCGAAGCGAGCGAAGATCTTAGTGGTAAGTTGGGCGATTTTGCTTTGTATGTTTGTATGTTTGTATGTTTGTATGTTTGTATGTTTGTATGTTTCACGAATTGTTGTTCGAGCATAACTGTCGAACCGTTCATCCAATCTGCATGAAACTTGGTAGGTCAATAGGTTGTGGTAAGGAAATTTACGGTGGAGCATATGAGCTTAATCGATGAAGGGGTTGTGAAGATATTGGGTTCCCAAGGGGGTAAAAAATTATGAAAGTTACACAAATATATTGAGTGGGGTGTCATACGAAAGGGCTTATTTTGTACATTCCAAAATGGTTTTTATTTTTAATCTAGGATGTATAGTTTTTGAAATACGACCAAAGACCAAAAACTACGAAACCAGAGCTGCAAGAGCTCCCGTTTCATAGAGTTTCGATGTCTTCGTAGCTCATTGACTGGTCGGTCTTAAAAAGAGAGTGGCATCGTTGCGGTTTGGTTTGCAATGATTTTAGATGCTACTTGATTTATTTTCATGATAAAAAAAATTTTGATAAAAAATGAAAATAATTGGGGTAAAAAAAGTTAAGTAAACAAATATATTGAGTGCGGTGTCAAATGAAAGGTCTTTATTTGTACATTCTAAAATAGTTATTATTTTTATTCTAGGACGTATACTCAAGGGCGGATCCAGGGGGGGGGTCATGGGGGTCATGACCCCCCCCTGGGCCGGGTTGGGCCGGGTCCAGGACCTAGGTGGACGACTAATTACAATTATTCTATTGAGCATGTACTTCAGGATTTTGAAAACTACCTCCAAACGCGGTGCTCGGATTGTAAAAGTTGGTATTGGAACTTTATAACCCGTATTGTGATTTGCTTGAAACTCTGTTAAAATACTGTGAATGCAAAATAATGGACACGTGTTTCAGGATTTTCTTTAGGAACATTAAAAAATTCGTTTCACTTCATAAGTATTTTGCGAACAAAGTGAGTTAGTTATGTATGTCTAACCAAAGAATAAGAACCGACAAGCAGCCAGCCTTTTCATTGAGCACCGTTAGCAAAATCAAGTGTCACAATGTTGAGTTTGTCTACAAGAATCGCCAGAGAATTGGAAGCGACAAGCAGCCAGCCTTTTCTTTAAGACCCGTAATAGCAAAATCAAGTGTCACATGTATTTGTCTAAAAAAAAATCGGCTCGCTTCGCTCGCTTTTTAGCTTCATGAGTAGGTATTAAATGCGTAAAGTGAGCTATGTCTGACCTTTTCGTTGGACACCGTAATAGCAAAATCAAGTGTCACAAAATGTTGTATTTGTCTAAAAAAAAATCGGCCCGCTTCGCTCGCTTTTTAGCTTCATGAATATTTAAAGCGCAAAGTGAGTTATGTCTAACCAAAGAATAAGAACCGACAAGCAGCCAGCCTTTTCATTGAGCACCGTTAGCAAAATCAAGTGTCACAATGTTGAGTTTGTCTACAAGAATCGCCAGAGAATTGGAAGCGACAAGCAGCCAGCCTTTTTTTTAAGACCCGTAATAGCAAAATCAAGTGTCACATGTATTTGTCTAAAAAAAAATCGGCTCGCTTCGCTCGCTTTTTAGCTTCATGAGTAGGTATTAAATGCGTAAAGTGAGCTATGTCTGACCTTTTCGTTGGACACCGTAATAGCAAAATCAAGTGTCACAAAATGTTGTATTTGTCTAAAAAAAAAATCGGCCCGCTTCGCTCGCTTTTTAGCTTCATGAATATTTAAAGCGCAAAGTGAGTTATGTCTGACCAGAAAATTGGAACCGACAAGCAGCCAGCCTTTTCGTTGAGCACCGTAATAGCAAAATCAAGTGTCAATGTTGTATTTGTCTAAAAAAAAATCGGCTCGCTTCGCTCGCTTTTTAGCTTCATGAGTATTTACTGCGCAAAGTGAGTTATGTCTGACCAGAGAATTGGAACCGACAAGCAGCCAGCCTTTTCGTTGAGCACCGTAATAGCAAAATCAAGTGTCAATATTGTATTTGTCTAAAAAAAATCGGCTCGCTTCGCTCGTTTTTTAGCTCCATGAGTATTTAATGCGTAAAGTGAGTTATGTCTGACCAGAGAATTGGAACTGACATGCAGCCAGCCTTTTAGTTGAGCACCGTAATAGCAAAATCAAGTGTCAATGTTTATTTGTCTAAAAAAATCGGCTCGCTTCGCTCGCTTTTTACTTCATGAGTATTAAATGCGCAAAGTGAGTTATGTCTGACCAGAGAATTGGAGCCGACAAGCAGCCAGACTTTTCGTTGAGCACCGTAATAGCAAAATCAAGTGTCAATGTTGTATTTATCTAAAAAAAATCGGCTCGCTTCGCTCGCTTTTTAGCTTCATGAGTATTTAATGCGCAAAGTAAGTTATGTTTGACCAGAAAATCGGAACTGACATGCAGCCAGCCTTTTCTTTGAGCACCGTTAGCGACATCAAGTGTCACACAGTGTTACATGCATTTGTTTTCAAAAACGGCTCGCTTCTCTAAAATAGTTACTTAGGTACTGCATTACGTAGGTACTTACCTAGGAAAGTAATCTAACACGTACGAAGTCGCGGGTAACGGCTAGTTAAATTATAACTTCTTGTGACTTGACCACGACTATGTGACCCCCCCCCTGGCACCAAAGCTGGATCCGCCCTTGCGTATATTTTTAAAAATACGACGAGAATTCATAAATATGAAATAAATGAAAAATTAGACACGACACTATGTATTGCATGCATGCTAGTATTTTTTACCATGAAGAGCTAGCGCAATAGGCATACCCGGCAGTAGTAGCTCTTGAAATTATAGGGGTAGTCAGAAGAAAGTCCAAATGTTGGCCATCTACGGTGCGCGAGATCTCAGTTCGGGGCGAACTACTAGTTTATTTGTTTTATTCATTTTTACCTCCCATGAATGTGTTAATTTGACCTAAATATAGCGTGCGTGGTTCGTCATTCTGTCATGGGATACACATCTAAAATTACTTTTCCTGTAACTAATGATATCGTGTGGTTTTTTTTTTCAGGAAATTTACCAATTCCTTTCCCTATGCCACTGTACTTCCATTACCATTCCAATATATCTAATGTTATGTATATAAAGTTGTTATATGATAAATAGCTATATTTACTTACATTCCATTATAAACATATTTTCCTACAAAACCTTGACGTGTCTTTGATGAGCAATAAATTTAATATTTAAATATCAATTTTTACGATATAAAAGCACCAATTTCAATCAATTGAATTTAACAATCGATAATTGCAATTTGACAAGACAATTGGTTATATTAATTTCAATTTGACAAGACAATTGGTTAAATTAATTGCAATTTGACAAGACAATTGGTTAAATAATTGCAATTTAACAAGACAATTGGTTAAATTTAACGAGTGAGAGCGTGTGACAGCGCGCGTCAGCTGTCAAACTGACATCTCCGGGCGCCACCTGCTTCCCGTTCCCACCTAGCGGTGATGATGCGAATATGAGTTCGTCTCCAGCTCTGGAACCCTCGTCCCCATCCACGACTCCCTCTTCGCCGGCTCTCAGGGTAGACTGCGTGACGTTCCACACATCGACGCCTAATTCTATTGGACGGGTGAGTTTATTTTTTATTAACCCCCGACGAAAAAGATTTGTTTGTTATAAGTTTGTAGTGTGTATTTGTGGACATGTGGCTCTGTGTGTCTGTCTGTGGCATCATAGCTCTTGAACGGATGAACCGATTTTTATTAGTTTTTGGTGTCTTTGTCGAAAGCGTTCTTAGCTATGTTTCATGAAATTCTGTTCAGCCGTTTGAGCTCTTTTCTAATCTAATAAAAGTAAGTAAGTTCGTATGAGCAAGTGACCAACTCTGGTGACGGAGTTTTTAGGCCGCCTAAAGGCGTCCATCATGGCTACGAAGCACGAAATCGCTTACGATTTCGTGCTTCGTAGGCCCAGTTAAATTGTCGGTCTAGGCTTTTAAATCGTTAAGCCATGATGGACGCCTTTAGGCGGCCTAAAAACTCCGTCACCAGAGTAATTAGGTATCAAGCTAAGGCTTGATACCACCTATTCCGCTTCGGTTGCGATTTCGGTGCGAAAGTTTGGATGTTTGGATGTATGTTTGTTTCTCTATAACTCGACAACCACTGAACCGATTTGGCTGAAAGGATATTGACCATTTTGGACCAAATGCTGCCCAGGCATGGGTATACCTTTATTTTTTTCCTTACATGAAGAGCTATTAAAAAATAAGTATTTAAAAAAAAAACATCCACGGGTTCATACGGGTGAATTTTTGAGACGGGGTAGTAGGGCAGCTACCTTAACCGTTGTAGCTAGAGGAAAACGTTCTTAGAAGACTATCCCTAACTTTTGAAGATATTTCGACCTGCATCCTCTGATTTTGAAAAAAATGTACAGTCAGCGAGAAAATGGGCAATTTACACAAAAACTTTTTTTGATGCCAATCGATCCTGTTTCATCTAAGGATTAAAAGGCTCTATCGAACCAACGGGGTTAGAGTACTAGAAAAGTCAGAAAACGCTAAAATGAATTTCTGAGACAAGACAGTAAGGGCTACCTTAACCACTGTAACTAGAGGAATACGTTCTTAGGAGACTATCCTTAGTTTTTGGAGATATTTCGACCTGCATTCACAGATTTTGAAAAAAATGTACAGTCAGCGAGAAAATGGACATTTTACACAAAAACTTTTTTTGATGCCAATCGATCCTGTTTCATCTAAGGATTAAAAAACTATCGGACCAACTGAGGTAAGAGTACTAGAAAAGTCAGAAATTGCTAAAATGTATTTTTAAATTGGAGCAGTAAGGCCAGCTACCTTAACCACTGTAACTAGAGGAATACGTTCTTAGGAGACTATCCTTAGTTTTTGGAGATATTTCGACCTACATTCACAGATTTTGAAAAAATGTACAGTCAGCGAGAAAATGGGCAATTTACACAAAACTTTTTTTGATGCCAATCGATCCTATTTCATGTAAGGATTAAAAGACTCTATGGGACCAACTGAGGCAAGAGTACTTAAATCAGAAAACGCAAAAAACTTTTATTATACATTTCGTACGAAATCATTTTGTCATTTGCCATCATTTTGTCGAAATATCTTCAAAAGTAAGGGTAGTCTCCTAAGAACGTTTTCCTGTAGCTACAACGGTTAAGGTAGCTGGCCTTACTGCTCTGTCTCAAAAATACATTTTAGCGTTTTCTGGCTTTTCTAGTACACTAATCTCAGTTGGTTTCATAGAGCCTTTTAATCCTTAAATGAAACAGGATCGATTGGCATCAAAAAAAGTTTGTGTAAATTGCCCATTTTCTCGCTGACTGTACATCTTTTTCAAAATCTGTGAATGCAAGTCGAAATATCTTCAAAAACTAAGGATAGTCTCAAAGGAACGTTTTCCTGTAGCTACATCCGTTAAGGTAGCCCTTACTGTCTTGTCTCAGAAATACATTTTAGCGTTTTCTGACTTTTCTAGTACTCTAACCCCAGTTGGTTCGATAGAGCCTTTTAATCCTTAGATGAAACAGGATCGATTGGCATCAAAAAAAGTTTTGTGTAAATTGCCCATTTTCTCGCTGACTGTACATTTTTTCAAAATCTGTGAATGTAGGTCGAAATATCTTCAGAAACTAAGGATAGTTTCCTAAGAACGTTTTCCTCTAACTACAGCGGTTAAGGTAGCCCTTACTGTCTTGTCTCAGAAATACATTTTAGCGTTTTCTGACTTTTCTAGTACTCTAACCTCAGTTGGTTCTATAGAGCCTTTTAATCCTTAGATGAAACAAGATCGATTGGCATCAAAAAAAGTTTTTGTGTAAATTGCCCATTTTCTCGCTGACTGTACATTTTTTTCTAAATCTGTGAATGCAGGTCGAAATATCTTCAAAAACTAAGGATAGTCTCCTAAGAACGTTTTCCTCTAGCTACAACGGTTAAGGTAGCTGCCCTTACTGTCCCGTCTCAAAAATTCACCCTGTGCTTATATATTTTTTTCTCAACACTCCTCGGATAGATTCTGAAGCGCTTTGGGTTACAGACTAGTATTATGCTAAGGAATATTATGCACTATGATTCAATGTTGGGCAGCACTTGGTCCAACGTCCATACAAAAATGGTCAATCTCCTTTAAAATATAGATATGTCCACTTTTTATCCGGGTGCCACGCGAGCGAAGCCGCGGGCGGAAGCTAGTGTTAGTATACATAGTTATATTAGTATAGATATGAGATATATTAACGTTGTTATTTCAGAAGCAGGCACAGCCGACTCTCAACGTTGTCCTACCAGCCACAGCGCCCGCCACTCCTCCCAACTACAACTCGAGTGAGTTTATCTTTAGACTTTCAGACACATTGATATACCTGTCTCTATTCCCACTCTATTCGAGCAACCCGACTGGGGTAGTACCTCCTTACAGAATATCGCAGCCAAATAACATCATCCTTCTCTCTGGTGTTGTGTTCCTGCCGTGAGAAAGGTTGCCAAAGCTCTGCGAGAAAGCGCTACGGTGACAACTGGTAGACCAGTCTTGTCCATTGTGTTGTCGGCGCAGTGATTCCTCTTTTAATGGGTGAGCAGCGCGAGTGTGACTCCTCTGGTGCTACAGGAGTCCATTAGCTACGTATGCTTGTCTGCTACCTTAGTAGTATAAAAAAATTACAGACACAAAACATGACATGTCATGATATTAACTAGGTGTCACATCGAGAATCGAGGTCTGGCAACATTATTTTGAACTTTGACATTAGCAGCTGTAAATCGAATTATTGGTCAGACCATAGATAAAGAATCGTCGTCGTTCCTCCTGGGTCAGACTATAGTTCAATTTTGCACCTGAAACTCGTTTCTGTTTGTCAGACGAGGCGGCTATCACCCCTCCCCCGCGCTCCCCCGCCGCCGCAGTGACCCCCGCCTCCGGCGACGCACGCTCGAACCCGCCCGCGCCAGACGGGACTTCCTCTGATAAAGTGAGTGTTCCTTACTACTTATTACGCTTTTGTTTTATAGCATAAACTTACGTTTTAAGGTGGCGGCACCCCTATCCACGCCGAACTTGCCGAACGAATCGAATTTTAGAATTATTGAAGTCGAAGTTCGAGAATTTGGCGCGTTCGGCGCGGATAGGTGTGCGGCCACTATTAAATTGATCGACTGGCTCCACACTGGAGCTTGACTATTTAGATTTTAAGCGGATGGATCACCGAAAAGAAAGCTAGGCCCCATACCGTGTTTGTTGCCCTGATTCTTCACGGTGTTGGTCGCGAAAGAACAGGAGTAGAATCACCTAGCTCTTAAGACGTTTCAAAGTGGTCATAGCGGTCCTACTGAATAAATGATTTTTGAATTTTGAAAAAAAAAATTGAATTTTGAATAAAAAGTAAGTAAGTTCATATGAGCAAGTGACCAACTCTGGTGACGGAGTTTTTAGACCGCCTAAAGGCCTCCGACATGGTTTAACGACTTAAAAGCCGGGACCGACAATTTAACGTGCCCTCCGAAGTACGGAAGCGCTCAGCTCGTAATGCCACTTGCGGTCACCCATTCCAAGAGTAACCGTGAACAACGTTGCTTAACTTCAACGACCAATCAAGAACGTCCAAGCAAGCTACGCCACGAGCGCTTCTTTCTTTTGAATAATATTCGTGGAGACCTATTCGTGGAGACCTATTCGTGGAGACCTTTAAATGGCTTCTTAGTGGCCTAAATTAGTTGCTATTTTGTTATTTTAAGCCGATGGTCTTCCTAAAATAAATAAATAAATAATATAATGTGTTGTCAGTCGTCAGAGACAGCGGTGGGCAACATCTCCCGGCCGCAGAGCACCGCGCTATCTCGCAAGGAGAGTTACAAAGCGCAGCGGCAACACTACAGTCGAGAGAAGAAACGCGCCGCCACCGCGCTACTGCACTCTATAGAGGACCCATCTGTGGTGGTACTGCACGACTGGCTCAAGGTAACTAAAGGCAGGGGGGTCTCACTCCGCAGTTTAGGTACATTCGGCCGCGCGCCTCTTCGGGCAGGCGTATGGCAGTGGGTTCCCACTTGCAGCTCGGCTCGCACGCCAGCCGCCTGAATATCTCGCTTGGCATGAAGCGCTCATGCGAGCTGAATTGCACTTTGTTGTGTCGCAACAAGAGTCGCTATTTATATAATTTTTTTCGCCAACTTCTGTACGTAGTACTTTATTCTGTGCTAAAGGGGTCTGACATTTCTGGAACAATGCTCTTTCTAGCCAAGACATTTTCCAGAAACGATCCTTCTAAAGACACTTCTACTTGACACTTCCGTGTATAAACATCGGCAGCTTTACCAAAACACTCCCCAACCAATCTAAACGTATTGCAACCAAGACAACTTTTTTATATGGAGACATCCGAACCTACACACTTTAGTTAGACACATTTGAACTAAGATACTTCCCTATGTAGATCCATCCTAGAGAAAACACTTTGAACGTAAAAATTTAGGCTTTTACATCTTTTACTAGATGATTTATACAGTGTCAGGATGCAATCTTTACCTTAACGGGAGACTGTAGTGGCTGGGACAATGTTGAGATGGAGTAGGCTTGTAGCACCTACACCATCCTCGCAGCTTAACCGGCCATATCCACAGGAGAGACATGCTCAATACATGTGGGGCTGATTAAGCCGCGAGTTTCTTCACGAAGTTTCCTTCACCGTTTAGAGCTGGTGTTAATGCGCATATAATTTTCTTCGGAACGAAAAATCCATTGATGCACGGCCAGGATTCGAACCCACGACCTTCGGATCGAAAGTCGAGGTACTATAACATCTGTATTAATCACGTAAAATTATAATTCCTTTGGAAATCCTTATTAAACCGATTAATTTCTTTGCAGGTCAGAGGCTCTTTAAAATCATGGACCAAGCTGTGGTGCGTTCTGAAACCTGGACTACTGTTGCTGTACAAGACCCCTAAAGCTAAGGTAAGCAGTTCGTTATTTATTAACTTTAGACATTTTGCCATGTTCACAGAGCAATCGTGACTAAAGTAGCAAGTGGCTTAATTAAAAATTAAAAGAAACCGACTTCAATGTCTGAGCTGAGCAATTTACTGCACTCTCGAGCTGCATTTCTGTTCATAACTCCGAAGATAGTCGATAGATCCTCACAAAACGTGGCTTCGCTCGCGTGGAACCCGGATAAAAAGTAGCCTATGTCCTATTCCCGGTCATTATCTATCTATATTTTAAACAGCCCAATCGGTTCAGTGGTTGTCGAGTTACAGAGGAACCAACGTACATCCATCCATCCAAACATCCAAACTTTCGCATTCAAAATATTAGTGTGATTATAATTGTGACTATTTTTTCTTTGTGTTCTGTTTGTGATTCTGTTAAAATAAGTTCATCTTAATTATATTGTACGAGCTGACGCCCGCGGCTTCGCCCGCGTGGACTACTATTTTGTTTATCCCACGGGAATCATGCATTTTTTCGGGATAAAAAGTAGCCTATGTCCTATTCCCGGTCATTATCTATCTATGTTTCAAATTTCAGCCAAATCGGTTCAATGGTTGTCGAGTTATAGAGGAACAAACATACATCCATCCATCCAAACTTCTTATTAATATGAGTGTGATTTACAGAGTAGCCACTGGGTAGGCACGGTGCTGCTCACGTCGTGTCAAGTGATAGAACGACCTTCTAAGAAGGACGGATTCTGCTTCAAGATCTACCATCCGCTAGAACAGAGCATCTGGGCACCGAGGGGACCGCATAACGAGTCTATAGGTATGTATAACGTATTAAAAATAACCTGCCAAGTGCGTGTCGGGCCACGCGCTGTGTAGGGTTCCGTAGTAGCCCGTTACAACAAGCAACTACTTCATCATAGTCACTTTAAAGGATTTATTCTAAGGATTTTGTATTTGGTAAAAAAATATCCAACACCCAAGTTCAACGACTATTACTGCTAAACCAATAAAGTTATCTTAACCGCTATAATTTTCATTTTAAGTTCATGAAATGCACTATCATCATGAATTTTTGAAAACAACACGCGCAGACGCATAAACGAGACCGACACCACAGTGTACATTATTCATACGGTTACAACCTTACTGTGTACAAAACTGACATTGTCTAGTGTAAATATAGGTAGTTAGACGCCGCTGCATGCATATAAATTTTGTCGAGTGTCCGGGGTGTGACCCAGGATAAACATTTGTGTGATGAACATAGATGTTTGTTCTGTGTCTGGGTGTTATAAAGTATTTAAGTATGTATTTACAAATATATAAGTATTCTATCAGTTATCTGGTTCCCATAGTACAAGCTTTGCTTAGTTTGGGGCTAGATGGCACTGTGTGAAATGTCCAGCAATATTTATTTATTTATTAAAAAAAATGGTTGTCTGAAAAGTCGGATTACGGACGATAATTGGACGTAGTTATGCATAAAGGATCCAATCCACACAATGATAGTTTTGAGAAAAAGCAGTTTTTGTTTAAATTGTGTATAGAAAAAAAGTTATGATTAATTTTAACAAAGTTTGTTTACAATATTGTACAAAATACTGTTTCCTATGTATGTAAGTATAATTTCGGAGAAAAATATTAATATTTATAGTATTTTTTTTTTAAAAACCCACTGGTTCCTTTTAGCAAAATGGCTCATGTGTGGGTTGGTTCCTTATTAATTTATTCTGTTGTTGAATATTAAATGCATAAAATAATAAATAATCGTATTATATTTTGTGAATTTTATTTAAAAAGAAATATCTTAGGTTTAACATGAAAAAAAACTATAAAAATAATTTATTTCAGTAGGCTACATTCATTTTAGCCTAACTTTCCTCTACTTCAAAATCAAGTTGACCTGAAAACCCTTCTAAATCGTCTTCTATGGCTTCATCTCCTACCAGATTCACGTAAAAGTCTTTTGACCTCTAAAAATCGCTGAAACAGGAAGACCTGTCACTAATACGAAGTTAAAAGACCTAAAAGTGTGCTACACTTGATTCCGCAAGAACCACACCACTTTTACGTGAATCTGGTAAGAGATGAAGCCCTAAAAGACGATTTAGAAGGTTTTTCAGGTCAACTTGATTTTGAAGTAGAGGAAGATTGGGTTAAAATGAATGCAGCCTAGTGAAATATGTATTTTATAGCTCTTTTTCATGCTAGACTTAAAATATTTCATGTAATATAAAATTTACAAAATATAATTAAAATTAGGTACTTATTGATTACCTTAGGTATTTTATTCATTTAATATTCAAAGAGCAACTAGTGCAACGAGAACTAACCCACAAGAATGATAAAAAAAAATACTTTTACAAAGAAACATGTGGTTTGGTTCCTTACAGAAAAAAATAAAATTGTAGATTTTTCAGATTTCTGGGGTACCACAGAGCATGGATCTTTTTAGTTTATTGTACAAATGTTGTTATGTGGGTTGGTTACTTTGTCGAGAAAATGTTTTGTTAAGTCAAAATTGTCAGATCACTTTGATATTTACAGGGTTAGTAGAAGGTGGATTTTAAAAGCTTTCTGTATACTTAACTCAATTTTGACATGAGTGTGGATTGGTTCCTTTATGCATAACTACGTCCAATTATGCGTGATAGCGTCATCATAAGAAAACATCGATGAACGTACCTCTCTATCGCTTGTTCCGCGCTCTCGCTTGCACTCTCGGCTCTGGCGGAACGTGACAAAGAGTCATGCGTGCAGCCGGCGTTCATCGATTTATAAGACGTTATCACGTCAAAAGCCACTAGATGATAACAGTAAATTAACTGGTTTAACGCTTTAAAAATTAAATAGCGGTGTTGGCCGAGTGCGTCTGTGCCTCGACTTTCGATCCGAAGGTCGCAGGTTCGAACCCGGCCGTGCAACAGTACAACATATCCTTACCCAATAAAAGCTTGTGTAAACATTTTTTCAACAGAAAACTTTGTATTCTTTGTTTAGGAGCCGTGGTACAACCTTTGCCGACTGCTCATCTGATATTCCGCGCGCCATCGCAAGCCGCGGGACATTGCTGGCTCGACGGATTAGAATTAGCGCTAACATGCAGCAATGCTATGCTCAGGTAATATAATAATACCTGGGCGACCGGGTGAGAATAAAAAGTTAAAAAAAAAATTAAGTTAAGATACCTACACTAGGCGAAGTTATGGATGTTTACCGGTAGATACCCAAAAAACGGACAAACGGAAAAAAAACCTGTCCATAACTGGGGTCCGAACCCGCAGCTTTCGGTGTAGTAGGCCAACGCTTTAAGGGGCCGGCAACAGACGAATTGTCCATACAAACGAATTATCAAAATAATTTAAAATTTGAGCATAATTTTATCACTTTATTGACCGAGCGATCGAAGCGAGCAAAGCGTATGCCTCAGCTTGGACAAAAATGCTTTCGTTTGTCCGCCGGATGTATGTCTGTATGTTCCCCCCTACAGGTTACATTTCTCAACCAATTCTCGTGAAATTTTGTGAGCAGCGGGGTTATAAAACCAATATAGCCGAGTCACAATAGGAATTGAACTATATGCCATCTCTTTTCATAGACTGAGAGTGACAAGAACGGCATATATTGCAATTCCTACTGCTAAAGCAGCCATTTTAGCCCCGCTGGTCGCATTTCTCAACCATTTCTCGTGAAATTTTTTGAGCAGGTTCGATAATTTATAGATTATTTTGACGTTCGGAATTTTTGATTGGGCCTCCCCAAAAGGGGCAAAAAGTAGGCTAATAAGGGTATCTCCGCCTTATGACATCCGATTACGATGGTTCTTTTTTATTTGAAAGGTTGTAACTTAAAATTGGTCTCATTAAAACTTTGGTGAAGATCTTCAGCGTGATGAGCAGAATAACTCCTAAAAATGTAGTAAATTGCTCACTTTTAGATTTCTTTAAGCTATTCAAACACAGACTCGTGAGGTCTGCAGTTTATTTAAATTAGTATTAGTAGGATCACAAGCTATTCTCATCCTTACGTAAATTAAAATAAGGTTCTAAACAGGTGTTCCCGGTCCCGGCCGAAGCAAATGGTCGCAGCAGAAGCGCCCATCACCCAAACGAATATATCCCACGAAGAGTTGGAGAAGCATTTTAATGAGCACGGTGAGTTATAGATTAATACTTCATTCGGAGGCCTACGGAGGCCTTAAGGCGGCCTAGATATAGTCCTCCCTGTAGCGACATCTACCTGTCGCTAGATGAACTACATAGACATGCTACGTACGAGCTTAGCAAAGCATAGCAAAGATGGCGACACAACATGTCTAGATCGCGCAAGCGGTAATTTCTGCAGCGATCGACCTATATACGACCAGCCAACAACAACTGTTGGTCGAAAGACCACAGGTTGTTCTCAAAATCGTGTCTAGCAGATTTAAAAAAAAACATCAAAAAATTTCAGATTAAAATGCTATAATTCTTGGCATTATTTTTTTGGACATTTTGTATAAGTTTCTCGTCGAAATTGATGACAATGAAATGTGGTATAAATGATCTAAAAATTAAAACCATTCCTCAATATTTTAGTTTAAGTTCGAGGAAACTAATATTTTTTTAATTATTCTATTTAATTATCTTGCAGCGATAACTGTTTCGTTTATTTTTTCAATCAATATCTAAACTTTAAGGTAATAAATTTGTTTATTTCTTTCTTTTCAAACACCGTATGCTATTTCAATCATTAATCATTAAAATCGTATTCAGCGTACAAAGGCTCATTACACAAGTCACCTATCATGTCTGTAAGAGACTACACACCATCACATTCAGATCAAACAAAAAAACCTAAACCATCAAAATGGGACAAATTCGTCGAATCAATAGAAATGATGTCCAAAGACCATTCATCATCAGATTCTCAATCAGACGAGAAAAAGGAAGGATTTCTAGACTTTTTCTGGAGAAAAGATTGTCTAGATCGAAACGCGGCGTCCACTTCGTCTATGCGGGTAGTTGGAGAAAGTAGATTCGTTAAACCAACAAGCAAAAGTCTAGCCTCAAGTCCAAGATTAGATTTATCCAAGAAAGCGCACTTCACCCGTTGCTTTGAGCTGCCGAAATTGTCTCCTTCAGAGAAAAAACGCAAATGTACCACACCAACAATGCTAGAAGAAAATCTGATAAGACTTATATCGTTTCCAAAACGACGTAGTTCTACGCCGTCTACGCATCTAACGCAAAAACGTATTAGCGAACTACGCGAATCGGGCGTCAAAACTGATTCGGAGAATGACGATGTTTTTGTAAAGCCTGCGAAGTCTAAAGTGATCTGTAGTACGCCGGATAATATTATTATAACTGAGACAGCGCCATCTCTGGAACGTTTTCGGAGGTACAGCTCTTCTTCAGACGATGTTTTCAAAATGGACTACAGGTTAGTACCTATCATGAATGCGTTTAAAAAAAAAAAATTGTCTTAGTCTATTGTATTCCAAATTTTCTTCATATAACAAACACCAAAAGTAGAGAAATAAGTTTACCTACATCATTTACACCCGTACTTAAACGCTACTTAGTTTAAGTGGAGCTTATCATTGACATTGGCTGTCATTTTAGGCTTCAGAAAAATAAGTCAAAATGTGTAGCACAACTTACAATACTTTTGCATAAAGCAATACAATGAATTCTAGGAAATCGCCGACATTACCCCAACTACATTCTCCCATGCCTGAGAAATACTCTCTCATAGACTACGGTAAGCTGCCGTCTCTGTCTTTCGAGGCGAATAAAAATGAGAGAAGAGATGATAGAGTCAGCTTGCAGAACGTCTATGTGGCCGGCAAGATTGTACAAAGTGGTAAGAGCATAGACAATAATAGATATAGTATACACATAGAGACTGCTAGAATGGGAAAAACAAGCAAACTTTATCAATTGAAACAAAAAACCCGACTGCGGGTTTGATGGCGCGTCCACACGCTCTCGTGCAAACAGCCATTCAACGGGCACATTATCTTCTGTCGCGTTCGATCTCCTTGAGATGAGAGTGACAGAGCTACTTCGTGCTCGCTCTGATCATATATCTGTCTCGTTGAATGTCTGTTTACTCGCGAATGTGTGAACGTGGTATAAAAGTTGATGATAGAAAGACATAAAAAACAAAATGTTACCCCCCACCCCTCCCTCTCCCCTCACTATTCTGAAGAAATGATTATAGCCTATAGCACTCCTACAATCAAGCCAAATCTAATGACACCTCATACGTTACAATCCATCGAGCCGTTTAGGCTGCAGAGCGGCACAAAGAAATAGACTTGTAGCGACATCTACCTGTCGCTAGATGAACTACATAAAAAACATGCTGCGCACTTTGAGCTTCAGCGAAGATGGCGCCACTCAACATCAGAATGTCTAAAACTCACAAGCAAAGTTTCCAACGAATTTAGAAATATTAAGGACTATCCGACATGAACTGTCGATGTCGGTCGAAAGACCACGGGCAAGTGGGCCAGATGGGCCGGCCCGTTGCAGAGGAACCACCTACTCTGGGAACGATTCCACCCTGTTCCCCAAAGACATAATACTTACATACATACAAACACTCGATAAACATAACCCTCCTTTCTGCGGGCAATCGGGTAAAATTGAAGTTAATCCATAATTTCGTTGTTGAGAACATTGATGTTCCATTCCAACCAAAGAAAAATTGTGACAAAAAATATGTCTTTCTCTTTTTTTCACAAGAAGTTTGTGAATGTCTATCCTTGTTTTGTGTGACTGAAAAAGAAAGTGTTCAGCAGTGTTTCGAGCCACATATTTTGCCCTTTATTATCAGCTGTCAGTTCAGCATTGATTTGAAGTGTTATTTTCTTGTCACTCACATGTCATTAGAAAGAGATGACAACAGATGTAGCAACCTTATCAGGGCCTCTAGCCAAGTGGCATCAATCTTTTCTATTCTACAATTCGCTTCGCTATCGCCGATGTTTCATTGGTGGAAGACCACGTGATCTGACGTTCGACCTTGGTTCGACCAATGAAAACCTCACGTTCGAGTGTTAGCGAAGTTAGAAATCGAATCGCTTCATAGCGAAGGCCGGTTGGCTAGGCCCTCAGTCCATTATGGTGGAATCAGACGGTTCACTCAAGTGAAAGATCAATCGTATGAATGCTGGGGTTTTATATGACACTTTTCTTTCATTTTATGTTCAGTTGTGTCACTTTGAGTGAAATATGCAAAATGAATAACGAAAATGAACAACAAATGAACCATCTGATTCCACCTTTAGAATTACAGGGTTTATTTATAGTGTTTTTTTTTTATTATACACTAACCCCGTTCTACATAATTAAACTCCTCTCAACTTCTGTCAAAAACACCGTTTACATTTTACATGTTTTTTCTTCAAAATAAACCGAAGTATAGTTTCCTAAGAACAAAACTTTCTAAATACAAAAGAAAAAGTAGCTACCCTTAGTGCCCAAAAATTTGCCACACCTTGTATATTAGTAGGATGAGTCTAAACAAAACATACGCGAAATACTAACATTCGAATAACAACTTTATTTCCTTAAATATCAAGCACAAATTGTATTTTAAATAAAATGACAAAAACAGCTTATTTCAAAATAGACTTTGATGTCTTTGTTTTAAAGCTTATGTTGTTGTGAATGTTTATAAAGGTTGTGTTCTATGAAATTGAATGCGATTCATCAAATATCTACGCTATCTTATCGTTTAGGAAATGATAATGTTGCATATACAGATATGCAACAGTACTCGTATGTTGAAATTTTAACAGTGCTTTGGAGGACACGTTAAATTGTCGGTCCCGGCTTTTAAGTCGTTAAGCCATGACGGAGGCCTTCATGCAGCCTAAAAACTCCTTCACCATAGTTAGCCATCACCTCATACGAACATTCAAACATACTACTTTGTCCCGTAAAGTGTAGGCGTAGCAGGGTCTGATATGTAAATTCGAATGCCGTCGTTGCGACGAACGCTGTTTCGAAAAACATTTCAAGTGGTACGCCCTTTCGAAAAGTCGTCCTATCGAAATCCGCTGTTTCGAAAAACTTTTTAAATGGTGGTACGCTAGATCGAAAGTCACGGTATCGAAATACTTATAATAAAACTGTAACAGGTCCAATTCTGTACGTCCTACTATCCTACTAATATTATAAAGGCGAAAGTCAAAGTTAAAATTTCAGCCGAATCGGTTAAGTAGTTATGGAGATAGGTACGTGGTAACAAACATTCACACACACACACACGGACTTTCGCCTTTATAATATTAGTAGGATAGTAGGATGTACAGAATTGGACCTGTTACAGTTTTAATATAAGTATTTCGATACCGTGACTTTCGATCTAGCGTACCACCATTTAAAAAGTTTTTCGAAACATCGGATTTCGATAGGACGACTTTTCGAAAGGGCGTACCACTTGAAATGTTTTTCGAAACAGCGTTCGTCGCAACGACGGCATTCGAATTTACATATCAGACCCGGCGTAGATTACCTCCTATGTATAAATCATCTAGTAAAGATGTAAATGCCTACAATTATTTTTATACAGTACAACACTGACCTTACACGTTTCGTTTAGTTGACTATCGGTCGCGAACCGAACTAGACATGTTCCGACACTGATTACACGTTGATAATGATATGATAAGCAATGTTTTCATTGTGATCATTTGAATAGCTGTGTTGTGTATCATAAAAGTGTAGCTTAAATCAAGCAGGTTTTGATTCAAAACAAAAGTGTATTCGCGTGAAATAAATAAGTGTAGTTCGTTTGTGCCAAATTGTCGGTCCCGGCTTTTAAGTCGTCAAGCCATGATGGAGGCCTAGAGGAGTCCTAAAAACTAGAGTTTAGCTACCAGCTCATACGAATACAAAGTGTGTTATATAAAAATGAAGTTATAAATGAATTACACATTAATTGAATAAAAGTAATGTTTTCATTACATTGATTTCAAACATCTAGCAGTGTTGTGTATTAAAATAAGAGTGTAGGCTGTAGGAGCTTCAAACAAATAGGGTTTTGATTCAAATTAAGTGTTTATCGACGTATAATTAGTTTTGTAAAAAAAAGTATATAAGTAAGTAGTAATCAGTCATGTGGTTCCCATAACACAAGCTATGCTTACTTTGAGGCTAGATGATGCTGTATGAAATGTCCAGCATTTATTTATTACGAGCAGCGTTGCCCCCGTAGTGATGGTTTTTGGTGATGATGATGATGATTAAAAGTAGCCTATAACCTTCCTCAAGAGCGCTATCACGCGCAGAAAGAATTTTTCAAATCCGACTAGTAGTTCCCGATATTAGCGCGTTCAAACATACAAACAAACAAACTCTTCCGCTTTATTATATTACTATACTATAGATTTTTTCGTTTTATAAATAAGAGAGTAGAAGCTAAAAACAAGTTTGTTTTGATTCACAAGTGGCTAAATTAAAATTAACAAAAACCGACTTCAATGTTAAGCTGAGCAATTATCTGCATTCTCGAGATGCATTTCTGTTCATAACTCCGAAGATCTTCGATGGATCCTCACCAAATTCTTATGGGACCACATGGGATTACCCTTTCAAACAAAAAGCGAATTATCCAAATCGGTCCAGCCGTCTTCGAGTAATCGGGGAACATACAGAAAAAAAGATTTCGACGAATTGTCACAACCTTCTTTTTTTGAAGTAGGTTAAAAATAAAAATGTCTTAGTCGATTCAAATAAGTTAGTTTTTGTGTTCGTTTCAAAGTGTATTAAAAGCGTTTCAAAACAGGTTTTATACTAGTAGTTCGCCCCGAACTGAGATCTCGCGCACCGTAGATGGCTTATATTTGGACTTTCTTCTGACTACCCCTATAATTTCAATTGCTACTACTGCCGAGTATGCCTATTGCGCTAGCTCTTCATAGTAAAAAATACTAGCATGCATGCAATACATAATGTCGTGTCTAATTTTTCATTTATTTCATATTTATGAATTCTCGTCGTATTTCTAAAAGTATACGTCCTAGAATAAAAATAATAACTATTTTGGAATGTACAAATAAAGACCTTTCATTTGACACCCCACTCAATATATTTGTTTACTTAACTTTTTTTACCCCAATTATTTTCATTCTTTATCAATTTTTTTTTTTATCACGAAAATAAATCAAGTAGCATCTAAAATCATTGCAAACCAAACCGCAACGATGCCACTCTCTTTTTAAGACCGACCAGTCAATGAGCTACGAAGACATCGAAACTCTATGAAACGGGAGCTCTTGCAGCTCTGGTTTCGTAGTTTTTGTTCTTTGGTCGTATTTCAAAAACTATACATCCTAGATTAAAAATAAAAACCATTTTGGAATGTACAAAATAAGCCCTTTCGTTTGACACCCCACTCAATATATTTGTGTAACTTTAAAAAAAAATTACCCCCTTGGGAACCTAATATCTTCACAACCCCTTAATCGATTAAGCTCATATGCTCCACCGTAAATTTCCTTACTACAACCTATTGACCTACCGAGTTTCATGCAGATTGGATGAACGGTTCGACAGTTATGCGCGAACAACAATTCGTGAAACATACATACAAACATACAAAGCAAAATCGCCCAACTTACCACTAAGATCTTCGCTCGCTTCGCTCGCTCGATCGATTAATCTGCATTGTGTAATAAGCGTGTTTATTTTTGCGTAGTATCAAGGTTTTTTGGACGATTAAGCCAAAAGTATCCTTTACTGAAGTATACGAGCTTGTTTATAGGAAGTATTTATTAGACACTAGTAAAAGCCCGCGGCTTCGCCCGCATGGAATACTATTTTTTTAACTTGTTCAACTTTCGCGATTTGTTAACATAATGATAATTATTATTACGGGATTTTATCGCGTACCTTTTATTTATTTTGTTTCCCGACGTTTCGAACACGTTGCAGCGTTCGTGGTCACGGGATGACTGAAATACTGGAGCTACCAGCCTACCAGTAAACAAAATAAATAAAAGGTACGCGATAAAATCCCGTAATAATAATTATCATTATACTATTTTTTATCCAACCATACATTTATCCGGGATAAAAAGGAGCCTATGTGTTATTCCAGAACCTAAACTATCTACATTAATCAAAATCGGTTAAGTAGTTATAGGAGGATACGTGGTAACAAACATTCTCACACACGGACTTCCGCCTTTTATCGATCGAGCGAGCGAAGCGAGCGAAGATCTTAGTGGCAAGTTAGGCGATTTTGCTTTGTATGTTTGTATGTTTGTATGTTTGTATGTTTGTATGTTTGTATGTTTGTATGTTTGTATGTTTCATTTTTATGTTCTCGCATAACTATCGAACCGCTTATCCAATCTGTATGAAACTTGATAGGTCAATAGGTTGTGATATGGAAATTTGCTGTGGAGCGTATGAGCGTAATCGATGATGGGGTTGTAAAGATATGGGGTTCCCAAGGGGGTAATTTTTTTTTCAAAGTTACCCAAATATATTGAGTGGGGTGTCATATGAAAGTACTCAACTTATACATTCCAAAATGGTTTTTAGTTTTCTTCTAGGTTCCATAGTTTTTGAAATACAGTCAAAAATAAAAATTATGGAAACCAATTAACGGAAGTATGGAGAGAGCTCCCGTTTCATAGAGTTTCGATGTATTCGTAGGTCTGGTTAACAGACAAGGAGTGTGGCATCGTTGTGGTTTGGTTTGCAATGATTTTAGTTGCTACTTGATATTTTTTCTTGAGATTGAAAATAAAAGCCGTGTTGGCCGATTGGAAGAGTGCTCGACTTTCGATTCATAGGTCGTAAGTTCGAACCCTGGCCGTGCTCATCAATGGATTTTTCGATTAGAAAAATTTAAATGCGCATTAACACGAGCTCTAAACGGTGAAAGAAAACATCGTGAGGAAACCAGTTAACGTTCTAATAGCGGCGGTGGGCTTGCAACCTGTCACGTATGCAAATGCTAACTCCTGCAAATAGTGGGCTGGGCATGTACCAAAATTATAGAGGGAGGGGGAGGGTAGGGGGAGGGGGAGGGGAGGGGAGAGGAGCGGAGGGGAGGAGAGGGGGAGGGGACGGGTAGGGGGACGGGTAGGGGGAGGGGAGGGGGAGGGGAGGGGGAAGGGAGGGGGGAAGGGAGGGGGTAGGGGAGGGGGTAGGGGAGGGGGAGGGGAGGGGGAGGGGGAGGGAATGGATTTTCTCATACATTTCGTATTGAACTGCTATTTTAATAATTTCTCGAACTAAGAGGCCTTCCCTGAGGCGCGGTACGAAGTTCGCGGTGTCAACTATTGAATATAAACACGACACGACTTAATGTATTGCATGCATGCCTATAATCTTTACCATACTGAGGTAGCGCATTAGATATCATTCTGTGGTAAACACTAGAAGGAGCACTTAACGTAGGTATAGGGGTAGTCAGAAACAAGTCCAAATCTAGGCTATCAATACAACGGTGCGCGAGATCTCAGTTCGGGGCGAACTACTAGTAATATTAGTAGGAAGTAGGATAGTATGATTTAAGTGGAAAGCCATTTAGTTAAACTTAGGGCTCTTGATGTTATCAGGATAACAGTCACCACTTGATAAACATTTTTGATTACATGAATCAAAACATTGTCTATATCTGTTTATGGTTTGTTTATTTATTTATCTAAATCGACTAATTTTAACCGACTTCAAAAGAGGAGGTTCTCAATTCGTCGGAATCTTTAATTTTTTTGTAAGTTCACCGATTTATCTGTCAATTGTGGACCGATTTTTTGTTTGAAAGGGTATACCTATACCCCTATGTGGTACCATATTTGGTGAGGATCTGTCGATGATCTTCGGAGTTATGAACAGAATGGTCTTCGAGATCCTCCAGCTATCAAATGCAGAAAGAATTTTTCAAATCCAACTACTAGTTTCTGAGATTAGCGCGTTCAAACAAAAAAAAACTTTTCCGCTTTATACAGGGTGTGGCAAATTTTTGTGCTCTTCAGGGTAGCTACCTTTTCTCCTGTAGTTAGAAAGTTTTGTTTTTAGGAAACTATTGTTTTAATTTGAAGAAAAAAATCATTACATTTTAAGATTTTTGAAAAAATGTACAGTTAGCCTAAAAAAATACATTTGTCAAAAAAAAAACAAATTTTTCTTCAAAATAAAATTGTTTTTTAAGAACAAAACCTTCTGACTACAATAGAAAAGGTAGCTACACTGAAGTCCCCAAAAATTTGCCACACTCTGTATATTAGAATTGGTATATTGTTATTATTAGATATTCATTTAAGTTTTCTCATTGATATTGTAGTACCAGGAAAAATACTTAAGGAAAATGTCAATAAACAAGAATTCCCTGTTGTATAATAAGTTGTTCGCCTGAGGACAAAACAAACATACCTAAATAAATAAAAAATGTAGAACTATTAAAAAAATAACCTAAAAAATCGTTTTTAATTAAATTTTTAATGCATCTAATTGTGAGTTACTCTGAAAGTACCAGCCAGATATCTAAAAAAATATTTATAAAAAAAACCGACTGCGTAAAAATTAAAAAGAAAAAACAAGCCTGCAAAGAATGACTCACAGTCGGGACGCTTTGGGAAGATTGGTTTGGTAAAATGAATGGGTACCGTACCGACTGTCAGTCATTCTTTGCAGGCATGTTTTTTTCTTTTTAGTTTTTACGCAGTCTTTTTTTTTAAATATTTTTTTTATTAAAGATGATTTTTGTGACAGCTCGATTTTTTTTAAACTCCCATCCAAACTTTCACCCTGTTCATATTTCTTACTCAACTGATAAGCTATATTTATCACAGGGTTAGTCAGGGACACGTCCAAGGTTGTCTATGTTCTCCATAACACAAAAGATATGCGGATTAGCGAATAGATACAGGTATCTTCTGCACACATGTCTTATCTTCATGTTATCTACTTTAATAAGTTGCATACATTTTTGCCAGACTGTATTATAAGTAGGATTGTAATGAGTGTAAACGGTGAAGGAAAACATCGTGAGGAAACCAGTTCGCTTTTCGCGTCAATGGGCTTGCAACCTGTCACGTATGGAATGTTCTGCAAAGTGTGGGGATGTGCCAATGTATTTGTTGGACATACCTCTGACTACCCCCTTAGAAATCTTCAAAGGATCTGAAATGTCTAAAGATCTGAGAGAATGTCTACCGCACCTTGGGGATACTGTCGTGATTATGCTTGGTTTTCGTATCGTTTTTACTACATTAATCAAAAAAATTCTACGTACAAAAGATTTCTTTTTTTTTTGTTTGGTTGTAACGAATAGGTTGCGAAACTACTGGACCGATTTCAAATTTTTTTTTCTGCTTTTGATAGCTAAATTCTCGAGGAAGGTTATAGGCTACTTTTTTCATCATCATCATCATCATCATTACTATAAACCATCACTACGGGGGCAACGCCGCGAGGGCGCTGCTAGTCACACTAATACATTATAATTTGAACATTTCATTCAGCTACAGTTAATCGTGCCGAAATAAACATTGAGTTAAACAAATTCATATGTCAGATGACGTCACACATTATTACATTATTCACGAACAAGAGCACATGTTTGTGTGATGTCGCAGCCAAAGTTGTAAAGATATACGGCGTTGTCTCCTTAGTGATGGTATATATATATATATAGTCCTCCTCATCGGTTTCGATGACGGCGACCCTAAAATATTAAGAATTACTTCTCAAATGAGCCCGGATATGGCTCGCCAGACCGAACTTGGTTTTAAACACCCTACAACAAGTGTGGCAGTAGAGTTGGCCCGCGGAATTGTGTGTGCATGTGTAGGAGGGCTTCGGTCTTTCTTTGCGTTGTTGGCGTTTGGCATCTAGTGTTTGAAGGCGGTTCCCTTCAAAAGTCTTAATTTAGTCTTAATTTAGTGATGGTATATGATGATGATGAAAGTAGCCAATAACCTTTCTCAAGAGTTAAGCTTTTAAATGCAGAAATATTTTTTTAAAATCGGACTGTTCCTGAGATTAGCGCTTTCAAATAAATAAACTAGTAGTTCGCCCCGAACTGAGATCTCGCGCACCGTAGATGGCTTACATTTGGACTTTCTTCTGACTACCTCTATAATTTCAAGTGCTACTACTGCCGAGTATGCCTATTGCGCTAGCTCTTCATGAAAAAATACTAGCATGCATGCAATACATAATGTCGTGTCTAATTTTTCATTTATTTCATATTTATGAATTCTCGTCGTATTTCTAAAAGTATACGTCCTAGAATAAAAATAATAACTATTTTGGAATGTACAAATAAAGACCTTTCATTTGACACCCCACTCAATATATTTGTTTACTTAACTTTTTTTACCCCAATTATTTTCATTCTTTATCAAAAATTTTTTTATCACGAAAATAAATCAAGTAGGTAGCATCTAAAATCATTGCAAACCAAACCGCAACGATGCCACTCTCTTTTTAAGACCGACCAGTCAATGAGCTACGAAGACATCGAAACTCTATGAAACGGGAGCTCTTGCAGCTCTGGTTTCGTAGTTTTTTTTCTTTGGTCGTATTTCAAAAACTATACATCCTAGATTAAAAATAAAAACCATTTTGGAATGTACAAAATAAGCCCTTTCGTATGACACCCCACTTAATATATTTGTGTAACTTTCAAAAATTTTTACCCCCTTGGGAACACAATATCTTCACAACCCCTTCATCGATTAAGCTCATATGCTCCACCGTAAATTTCCTTACCACAACCTATTGACCTACCAAGTTTCATGCAGATTGGATGAACGGTTCGACAGTTATGCGCGAACAACAATTCGTGAAACATACAAACATACAAAGCAAAATCGCCTAACTTACCACTAAGATCTTCGCTCGCTTCGCTCGCTCGATCGACAAACTCTTCCTCTTTGTTATACTAGTAGTTCGCCCCGAACTGAGATCTCGCGCTCCGTAGATGGCCAACATTTGGACTTTCTTCTGACTACCCCTATAATTTCAAGTGCTACTACTGCCGGGTATGCCTATTGCGCTAGCTCTTCATGGTAAAAAATACTAGCATGCATGCAATACATAATGTCGTGTCTAATTTTTCATTTATTTCATATTTATGAATTCTCGTCGTATTTTTAAAAGTATACGTCCTAGAATAAAAATAATAACTATTTTAGAATGTACAAATAAAGACCTTTCATTTGACACCGCACTCAATATATTTGTTTACTTAACTTTTTTTACCCCAATTATTTTCATTTTTTATCAAAATTTTTTTTATCATGAAAATAAATCAAGTAGCATCTAAAATCATTGCAAACCAAACCGCAACGATGCCACTCTCTTTTTAAGACCGACCAGTCAATGAGCTACGAAGACATCGAAACTCTATGAAACGGGAGCTCTTGCAGCTCTGGTTTCGTAGTTTTTGGTCTTTGGTCGTATTTCAAAAACTATACATCCTAGATTAAAAATAAAAACCATTTTGGAATGTACAAAATAAGCCCTTTCGTATGACACCCCACTCAATATATTTGTGTAACTTTCATAATTTTTTACCCCCTTGGGAACCCAATATCTTCACAACCCCTTCATCGATTAAGCTCATATGCTCCACCGTAAATTTCCTTACTACAACCTATTGACCTACCAAGTTTCATGCAGATTGGATGAACGGTTCGACAGTTATGCGCGAACAACAATTCGTGAAACATACATACAAACATACAAACATACAAACATACAAAGCAAAATCGCCCAACTTACCACTAAGATCTTCGCTCGCTTCGCTCGCTCGATCGATTAGTATGAAAGATAGATGTAGTAGTTTAGGTTCTGTAAATAAATGTACTTATATCTTATTTAGTTAACACATTATTCTCACATTTTCCCGTGATTTTGCTCCGTGCCAGAGAGCCACCGTTGAAACTTTCATTTTGCTCCCCACTAGTTAACTAGTAGTTCGCCCCGAACTGAGATCTCGCGCACCGTAGATGGCTTACATTTGGACTTTCTTCTGACTACCCCTATAATTTCAAGTCAGGGACTGAAAGCGGTATGGTATTATCGTTATGGTAGCGCAAAAAAGTAAGGGTACCATTATGAGATAGCGGTATGGCTAAAGCGCTACCTTTATCAAATAGAGGTATGGTTATACCGCTATTTTAGTGGTATAAAATAACGGTATAAAATAACGGTAGAGGTAGGCTATACCGCTATTATACCTTTATTTTATACCGGTATAATAGCGGTATAAACCGCTATCATACCCTTATTTTTAAACCGGTATAATAGCGGTATATACCGCTATCATACCCTTATTTTTATAGCGGTATAATAGCGGTATAGACTTAATTTTACAATATCAAAAATGAAGTCGAGCCGACAAGGATGCAAGCGGGGTGGCGACGACGGCTGGCGGGATGGGAGGGCTGGGGGAGGCCCCTTGGGGGCGCGCTACCACCGAGTGCCGAGTTTCTTAGAGATTTCGTTCTGTTACGCACGCGCTCACGCACGCAATCCACGCACAGTACCTACTTATCTGCTTTCAATTTGGTACATACGTATAAGTACCTACTAACCTACCTACTAGAAAATATTGTTAGCTAGGTACCTACCTAGGTAGTTATATCATTGCTTGTTACAAATGGGAAGAAAACGGAAAAACGCCGTCTAGTCTTATTACGAGCTTTTATTTAACTTGCAATGTATGTAATTATGTAAGTATGTATGTTTGTTAGGTTCAAATCTTGCGAATTAAAGTCAAGGATAGGAGTTTTCATAGATTACCTAAGGAGTACCTACCTACTTATCTACCTATTTGTCATTCTTCAGACAGTAGGTACCTGCATACAGTACATACCTAGGTACTTTATCTATGTAGGTAGGTATTTGGTAACTTTTTTGGTGGGTAGTTATTATGCTAGCCTAATCTAACTAGGTACCACCAATATTCAAATCTCAGAGGGGAGGCCGAGGAGATGAGGTGGCGGGTAAGGCGGGGCGCACCCCCCGCTAGCCGCCCGCAATCTGCGTTAGGCTTGATGAGCGAAACACAATGCTGTTCTAATGATGAAGTCAGGACCTGTTCCATTCCATGGAACTTTTTTTTGATATAGGTATCAAATGAAAGGGCTTGATGAGCGAAACACAATCATCATCGTCATCGTCATATCTTTATCTTTTCATATCGTCATATCTTCGTACTTCTTATCTTCGCAACTTCGCAGCTTCGCAACTTCGCGAATTCGCATCTCCGCATCTTCACAACTTCGTATCTTCGTAACTTCATGACTTCGTAACTTCGCAACTTCGCATCTTCGCAACTTCGTATCTTCGTAACGTCGTAACTTCGTATCTTCAAAACTTTGTAACTTCGTATCTTCACAACTTCGCAACTTCGTAACTTCGTATCTTCGCAACTTCGTATCTTCGCAACTTCGCAACTTTGCATCTCCGCATCTTCGCAACTTCGTATCTTCGTGACTTCGTGCCTTCGTAACTTCGTATCTTCGCAACTTCGCAACTTCGCAACTTCACATCTCCGCATCTTCGCAACTTCGTAACTTCGTATCTTCGTATCTTCGTATCTTCACAACTTCGTATCTTCGCAACTTCGCACTTTCGTATCTGGAAGATGCGAAGATACGAAGATACGAAGATACGAAGTTGCGAAGATGCGGAGATGTGAAGTTGCGAAGTTGCGAAGTTGCGAAGATATGAAGTTACGAAGGCACGAAGTCACGAAGATACGAAGTTACGAAAATATGAAGTTGCGAAGATACAAAGTTACGAAGTTGCGAAGTTGCGAAGATCCGAAGATAATTATGAAGATACGAAGTTACGAAGTTACAAAGATACGAAGATACGATGTTACGACGTTACGAAGATACGAAGTCGTGAAGATGCGGAAATGCGAAGTTACGAAGTTGCGAAGATACGAAGTTGCGAAGATGCGGAGATGCGAAGTTGCGAAGATACGAAGTTACGAAGTCATGAAGTCACGAAGATACGAAGTTACGAAGATACGAAGTTGCGAAGATACGAAGTTGCGAAGTCACGAAGTTTTGAAGATACGAAGTTACGACGTTACGAAGATACGAAGATGCGGAGATGCGAAGTTACGAAGATACGAGGTTGCGAAGATACGAAGTTACGAAGTTACGAAGTTGCGAAGTCACGAAGTTTTGAAGATACGAAGTTACGACGTTACGAAGATACGAAGATGCGGAGATGCAAAGTTACGAAGATACGAAGTTGCGAAGATACGAAGTTGCAAAGTTACGAAGTTGCGAAGATACGAAGTTGCGAAGTTACGAAGTTGCGAAGATACGAAGTTACGAAGATGCGGAGATGCGAAGTTGCGAAGATACGAAGTTACGAAGTCACGAAGTCACGAAGTCACGAAGCACGAAGATACGAAGTTGCGAAGTTGCGAAGATACGAAGATACGAAGTTACGAAGATACGAAGTTACGACGTTACGAAGATACGAAGTTGCGAAGATACGAAGCTGCGAAGATGCGGAGATGTGAAGTTGCGATTGTACAAAGTAGGTAAGGTACATGTTTACCACGAAAAACGTAAATTTACGAAGCATCATCATCATCATCATCATCATCATCATCATCACCACCACCACCCCCCACCACCACCACCACCCCCCACCACCACCACCACCCCCCACCACCACCACCACCACCACCACCACCACCACCACCACCACCACCACCACCACCACCACCAGCATCATCCATCATGCATCATCCATCATCCATTTTTGAGGAAAATTCATGATTCTCCCAAAGTTCGCTCGCAGTAATTCTTCGTCAAAACACCACATCGGCCAGTGAAATGACGAAATGTAGTAAGTAAACTAAACCTAGCCGGGCGCGGTGATATCAAAGAAAACCTTTATCATAAGGGTTTAGGTAGCGCTATTTTCTTATACCGGTTAGAATTTCGGTACCCTTATTGTCATACCTTTATTTTTTTCGGTACCGAAATATTTGGGTAACCGGAATATAGCGGTATGACGTCATACCCTTATAAAGAGGTAGCGTAATTTTTCGGTTATTCAGTCCCTGTTTCAAGTGCTACTACTGATACTGCCGGGTATGCCTATTGCGCTAGCTCTTCATGGTAAAAAATACTGGCATGCAATACATAATGTCGTGTCTAGTTTTTCATTTATTTCATATTTATGAATTCTCGTCGTATTTCTAAAAGTATACGTCCTAGAATAAAAATAATAACTATTTTGGAATGTATAAATAAAGACCTTTCATTTGACACCCCAAACAATATATTTGTTTACTTAACTTTTTTTACCCCAACTATTTTCATTCTTTATCAAAAATTTTTTTTATCATGAAAATAAATAAAGTAGCATCTAAAATCATTGCAAACCAAACCGCAACGATGTCACTCTCTTTTTAAGACCGACCAGTCAATGAGCTACGAAGACATCGAAACTCTATGAAACGGGAGCTCTTGCAGCTCTGGTTTCGTAGTTTTTGTTCTTTGGTCGTATTTCAAAAACTATACATCCTAGAGTAAAGAGAGCCCTTTCGTATGACACCCCACTCAATATATTTGTGTAACTTTCATAATTTTTTACCCCCTTGGGAACCCAATATCTTCACAACCCCTTCATCGATTAAGCTCATATGCTCCACCGTAAATTTCCTTACCACAACCTATTGACCTACCAAGTTTCATGCAGATTGGATGAACGGTTCGACAGTTATGCGCGAACAACAATTCGTGAAACATACATACAAACATACAAATATACAAACATACAAACATACAAACATACAAAGCAAAATCACCCAACTTACCACTAAGATCTTCGCTCGCTTCGCTCGCTCGATCGATAAAAAAACATTTATTTATTTAATCGTATGACTTACATAGGTTACTTATAAAATACTCTTATGCTAAATAAAACTAGTAGTTCGCCCCGAACTGAGATCTCGCGCACCGTAAATGGCCAACATTTTTCTTCTGACTACCCCTATAATTTCAAGTGCTACTACTGCCGGGTATGCCTATTGCGCTAGCTCTTCATGGTAAAAAATACTAGCATGCATGCAATACATAATGTCGTGTCTAATTTTTCATTTATTTCATATTTATGAATTCTCGTCGTATTTTTAAAAGTATACGTCCTAGAATAAAAATAATAACTATTTTAGAATGTACAAATAAAGACCTTTCATTTGACACCGCACTCAATATATTTGTTTACTTAACTTTTTTTACCCCAATTATTTTCATTTTTTATCAAAATTTTTTTTATCATGAAAATAAATCAAGTAGCATCTAAAATCATTGCAAACCAAACCGCAACGATGCCACTCTCTTTTTAAAACCGACCAGTCAATGAGCTACGAAGACATCGAAACTCTATGAAACGGGAGCTCTTGCAGCTCTGGTTTCGTAGTTTTTGGTCTTTGGTCGTATTTCAAAAACTATACATCCTAGATTAAAAATAAAAACCATTTTGGAATGTACAAAATAAGCCCTTTCGTATGACACCCCACTCAATATATTTGTGTAACTTTCATAATTTTTTACCCCCTTGGGAACCCAATATCTTCACAACCCCTTCATCAATTAAGCTCATATGCTCCACCGTAAATTTCCTTACCACAACCTATTGACCTACCAAGTTTCATGCAGATTGGATGAACGGTTCGACAGTTATGCTCGAACAACAATTCGTGAAACATACAAACATACAAACATACAAACATACAAAGCAAAATCGCCCAACTTACCACTAAGATCTTCGCTCGCTTCGCTCGCTCGATCGATTAAGATTATATAAAACTAAATTCCTATAAAAAAATACATAGCATTATTGCAAAACGCCCACAAAGCCTATATGACCGCAACGCTACCTTTCTTAGCCTTGCTTACGAGATGAGGTCATCTGGCCTAACTAGCATGCGCACACATGATGAATGAATATGAATTTAAACACGATTCTCGTAAGAGGGCACTTGGCTTCCAAAATCCGAGCAGGATGGCGAATTATTATTTTATGATGAGAGAGAGGGATAGCTTGATTGAAGCGAGATATTTTTTCACAAATAAAAACGCTTACTCCTCAATGACCTATCGAAAAATTTACGAAAAAATTAAAAAAAAAAAAATTTATGTTTGTAAATTGAAACAGTACAAAAAACAGATGGTAAGAGCTTTTATTTACACAGCTTGGCTTGAAAACTGTTAACAAGTACTTTTTTTTAATTTTCTTGGGACTCAGTCGGTCGCGCAACGAAACCATTTTATTTTAAATTAAATCTTTACCAAAATAATGAAGCGGAAGAGTTTGTTTGTTTCTCAGGATTCTTAGGAACTACCAGACGGTTTTGAAAAATTATTTCTGCATTCGATAGCTAAACTCTTGAGGGAGGTTATAGGCTACTTTTCATCATCTTCATCACCATATACCATCACTACGGGGGCAACGCCGCGAGGGCGCTAGCTATAGCTAACAGCTATTATATAAATTCAAAATCTTACTGCCATTTAAAATCTTACTAAGAATATAGAGAAGTAGGTAGTTTAAATTGACCTAGTTCTCATGACAATAATAACTTGATGTATGTTACCAGTTAGAAACCTAGGTCTTAACCTTAGAGCACGAGTTATTGAAGACTAACCTTTATCGATACTGGTTGTAACAAGACTACTGCAGAAAACCGACAGATGGAAAGAAACTTGACACTTCCATTATGATGATCCTAAATTTTTAACCGACTTCAAAAATAGAAGGTTCTCAATTCGTCGGATTTTTTTCTTCTTTTTATGTATGTTCACCGATTACTCAGAGACGCCTAGACCGATTTGAAAATTATATTTTATTTGATAGGGTATACTTTCCGATTGGTGCCACAAAAATTTGGAAAGGATTTATCGAGGATCTTCGGAGTTATGAACAGAAATGCATCTCGAGCGTGCAGAAAATTGCTCAACTTATAACATTGTAGTCGGTTTTTTTTTTTAATTTTAATTTAGCTACTTGTACCCGTACCTATTACGTCATCTGATCACGGTATGTCACCGACAGACGGATCTACTGAACCGTGATGTGTGTGCTTGTCAGATAGGCCTACGTCATTACTCTTGTCGGAAAATGTGAATATAATTTTAAACTATTATATTTTTAACCGACTTCCAAAAAGGAGGAGGTTCTATGTTCGGCTGTATGTATTTTTTTTTTTTTTTTTAATTTTTTTTATGTACCTACTCGTATGTTCATCGATTTCTCCGTCAATTGTGGACCGATTTTGAAAATTCTTTTTTTGTTACAAAGGGTATACTTCCGAGGTGGTCCCATCTTCACCAAATCTTCACCAACCCTCAAATTTTTTGTGTGTTTGTGGAACTATCAGGCTGAAATTTTGTGCACTTATAGATTCTTGAGAACAATGAAATATTATGGTATCAGCAAGCTGATCTGATGATGGAGTCAAAAGCTGTTCAACAGAACTCCTCAGTAAATTAGCCGATTGAGTTGAAACTCGGCTGATCTGTCAAGTTCCAAATACAATGTAATAATATGGTGTCAGTGAGCTGATCTGATGATGGAGTCAAGAGTTGTTCAACAGAACTCCTCAATAAATAGTCTGATTGAGTTGAAACTCGGAACTCAGCATATCTGTGAAGTGTCAACTACAATGTAATAGTATGGTAACAGCGAGCTGATCTGATGATGGAGTCAGGACCTGTTCCATGGATTTTTTTAGTGATATGGGTATCAAATGAAAAGGCTCGATGAGCGAAACACAATAAGTAAAGTAACATCTTTCTAAATTAAAAAAAAAACAGAAACAAGGAAAAAAAACACAACACTAAAAATGGAAAAATAAAAAATTTAAAAAAAAAAAATATAACCGACTTCATAAAATACATGCACTAAAAAGCGAAAAATAAGACTACAAACAGATTTATTTAATTTGTTATTATATGTTTGTTATAATGTTGAAGTCGGTGTTAAGTAAAACAATGACTATATTTTATGCACACCGATTTCAACATTATAACAAACATATAATAACAAATTAAATAAATCTGTTTGTAGTCATATTTTTCGCTTTTTAGTGCATGTATTTTATGAAGTCGGTTATATTTTTTTTTTTTTAATTTTTTATTACCACTAGCTTCCGCTTGATCACTTTGAAATGTCTTAAGAGCTAGATGATTCGAAAAAGTGTTCATCTCTTTCCTTTATGCGAAAATGAATTAATCTTGACTTAAGGTCGAACGGGTAATTTAATCGTCAGTGAGTTTGTACAGCTAAAACGTGACACTCTTATTTTAGTACACACAATTAACCGTTTAATCACATAACCTATTGACACAGTGAAAAACAGTAAATAAAGCCTTAAAAACCACATTTATAAACAATGACTTAAAATATCGTCTATTATATTGAAATAAGTTTCAAAATATCTAAAATCATTGTGAAACAACAGGATACGCATATCAAAGAAGAAAATAAAACGAATACTGCATTTGACACGCAGACGATCACAATTGATTGGAAATAGTATGTTTCGGAAATAAATATGAACATTAAACACTTAAAGATAAGTGTGATATTTAAAGTTCACAGAATGGTATTAACGATATAGAATTTGAGGTAGTAAATACAATGGATGATTGACATGGACCACGAGTTACATATAATGTTCGCAACAAAAATGAAGGAGAAACCGGAACGACGTCGTTCGAGTATCTTCTCCTTACTGAGACGGCAGAAGAAGCTAACCAGGCAGTTTTCGGAGCCGGCCGCCTTCTCAACATTATCCTTAGATAGGAAGTTTTCCGTCGACTCTGCAATTTTGTCGGACTTTACTAAAACCGAGAATGGTAGTTACAAAGTGATGTTAGACAGCTGCTGTAAGAGTCGGAAGTTTACTAGTGATGGAGGTCAGTATGAACGAGATTAATAACAATATTGACTCTGTTCGCTTCAACGATAAAACTTTAGTGGAAAAATGTGTATCCTTATACGCAATTGATGTTTACTTTGATAAAGATAATGATTATTTGCTCAAAACATTGTGTAAGTTATATACATAGCATGCAAGGTCGTATTTTTTAATATTGTCACATAATTACGGTATGTACCGGTGTGCAAATAAAGAGAGAGAAAACAGATTGACAAACCAAAACAGATTTCTCTATGACGTGTCGTTAACCAATTGAAATGTTTGAAACGGCTTTCAAACAAAATCTAATCATGATCAGACATTTTCACCACATTTCATTATCATCACATCCGACATTCATATCGCTCTCATCAGTAAATATTTATAATGAGTATTTGTTTGAAAGTAATTATGTGCTAACAGAAATGTAAAATGCTCGTTATAAGCTAAAGGTAGACCAGTTAATTGGGTGTATGAAATTATGCAAAATGAAACACGTCAAACAAGGTAGCTCAACAATCGCGGTGTCCTACTGCCAATGTCGAACTGGCCATACAGTCAAGTTGGCATTTGCCAGCCGGGCCATAGTCTGCCCGAGCGGGGGAGTAGGTAGTACTTACTTATGATGATGAATAAAAATAAAAAGTATAGGTAGCTAGCACCACGGTGTCATTCAAGGACCGAACTTGGGTCCTACATCGTAGAATATATAGCTAGTTACATTTGAAAATGAAAAATCTTATCAAAATTTTCATTTAATCGATAATGGTCTTAACAAGATTTTCAACCTGACGATTAAGGATTCCGTGGCCGAGTTGGTAAAGGCACTCCAGCTCATTGCGGGTTCGAATCCCGTCGGAACTGATAAGATGTTTCAGTTTCAAATGTAATAATACCTAAGTGTAATATAACACTATAAAAATGAAAAAAAAAATATAGCTAGTTGTAATACTACGGTGTCACTCAAGGACCAAAGTTGGGAACCTCATTGTATACTATAAAGTGTAGCTGCTAACTTTGTTAACTCCGCGGTGTCACTAAAGGACCGAACTTGGGTCCTACATTGTAGAATATATAGCTAGTTGTAACACTACGGTGTCACTAAAGGGCCGAACTTGGGTCCTACATTGTAGAACTACGGTGTCACTCAAAGGCCAAAGTTGGGACCCTCATTGTAACAAGTATAGCTAGTTGTGTTAACACCACGGAGTCACTCAAGGGCCGATCTTCGGTCCTATATTGTAGAATATATAGCTAGTTGTAACACTACGGTGTCACTCAAGGGCCAAACTTGGCTCCTACATTGTAAAAAGTATAGCTAGCTGTGTTAATACCTCGGTGTCACTCAAGAGCCGAACTTGGGTCATACATTGTAGAACTACGGTGTTACTCAAGGGCCAAAGTTGGGACTCTCATTGTAACAAGTATAGCTAGTTGTGTTAACAACACGGAGTCACTCAAGGGCCGATCTTCGGTCCTATATTGTAGAAAGTAAAGCTAGATATATTAGGCTAATGCCACAATGCACACAGAGGCTAGTTGTGTTAACAACACGGTGTCACTCAAGGACCAAACTTGGGTCCTATATTGTAGAAAGTAAAGCTAGATAGGCTAACGGCACAATGCACACAGAGCTGGCCGGAGCGGCGTCGGACTCTGACAGCGAGGCGTCCCGCGGCGGGATGACGCCGTGTCGCGCGCCGGCCAAGCTGGATGTACTGGCGAGGATCGAGGCGAACTATGTTGAAGATCCTGACAGGGATGTTGGCGTGGTGAGTTAATCGCTCCGTTATAAGTATAATATCAAAAATTGCCTCCTTTGAAATGTACTTTATGAAACAATGACACAATATAATAACAAAAACAAAACATGGCGCGGTAGACAGCAGAGCTAAAATGGTCGCTAATGCAGATTCACAATAATATGATTCACGGGTGATTTGTATTGATATTGCTAAAGCAATTCATATTTAATTACCGTCAAATGTTAGCTGAATTGTACGCAATTCACGCAATTCAATTCATAGCAGAATCACATGCTAGGCCTTAAATTGCCACACGAAAAAAAATAACCCGGTTGGTTTTCATTTAATATTGCATCGTATTATTACTACTAATACTCTGTAAATAAGTATTTGGTTTTTAAGTAAGTATTTAGTATGTTTTATTATCATTATTAAACATAAATCATATTTGATTGACACTTAGTGCAATTCCAATTCATAGGTGGCCATTTTATTTTACGATTCTCCACAAAACTGTCAAACAATAAGATGATATTGCCGGTACGGAATTGTCAACTTTGTGATTTCTAATACGAGAATCTCGACGCAAATCATTTGTGAATCTGCATTAGCGACCATTTTAGCTACGCAGATCTCAGATCTTTAGGTATTTTAAAATAACCTTAGAAAAAAATTGCCTCCTGCCGCAATATAAATTATTTAGTAAAAGTATCATTATCATTTTTAAAATATAGATATGAGATATTTTACTACAAAAGCCTTGTTGGCCGATGGGTAAAGTACCTCAACTTTCGATCCAAAAGCCGTGGGTTCGAATACTGGCCTGTATCAATGGATCATTTCGAAAAATTTATTTGCTCATTAACCCAAGCTCTAAACGGTGAAAGAAAACATCTTGAGGAAACCCTCGGCTTAGTCAGCCCCACACGTATTGATCATGTCTTTCCTGTGGATATGGCCGGTTAAGCTGAGAGGATGGTGTAGGTGCTACAAGCCTACTCCATCTCAACATTGTCCCAGGCACTACAGTGTCCCGTTAAGTGTAGGCAAAGATCGCCTCCTGACGTCGTGACTGATGGAGTCGGGAGCTGTTCAAGCTATTAAAAACTTGTTACTTGAAAAATATTTTTTGAACAGGAAACTTTGTTTTTAATGAATTATGTAAACTCTTTCTCATTTCCAGGCGGGGGAATTGGTAGAAGAGGTAGGAGAAGAGAACAAGTCCCTCCTATGGTTTCTGCTGAAGCAAGTGCGGCCTGGTATGGACCTCAGTAAGGTGGTGTTGCCGACGTTCATATTAGAACCACGCTCCTTCCTAGACAAGCTGGCTGATAGCTACTATCACGCGGACATCTTGTCTCAGTAAGTAAACATAATTATTTGAAGTAAAAACTATAGAATTAGCAAAAAGCGACATCACTTCGTCATTTGATTCTGAATCCTAACTTCGGACAGTGAGCAGGAGTTAACTTAGTAGTTTCCCTGTAGATGGCGCTAATCGATGCTTTAACTGACAAGACTTTATCAAGATTTTTACCCGACTAAGGCTGAATTCGATCAAACTGGATTAAGTTTAGTCTCGAGAGTAAACTACTGTTTGTTTGAATATTTTGACATTGTAAAGTTGACACCTTATAACCAGGATAATTTGTATGGACATAATAATGTTCGGTTGCGCTTTCTAAACAATTGTATTTTGAATTATGTCGGCTAGCTAATAGTCTCGAGTAAAAACTTAATCCACTTTTGGTCGAATTAAGCCTAATATGGATTCCGTGGCCGAGTTGGTAAAGGCACTCCGGCGTAAGGATCGCTTGTATCAGTGCGGATTCGAGTCCCGTCGGAATTTTACATTTTGACAAGACTTTTCATTTTCAGTGTGGAGTAAATTTTAAAAGTGAAATTAAATCTTTCCAGGGCCCAAATCCTAGACGATCCGTACCAAAGGTTCAAGTGCGTTCTCCGCTGGTACCTATCCGGTCTGTACCGCAAGCCCAAGGGTCTGAAGAAGCCCTACAACCCGGTCCTAGGGGAGACCTTCAGATGCTGCTGGAAACACAACAACCCAGAGACATACACATACTACATCGCTGAACAAGTAAGATACTTCTTTGATTTATAATTGACGACCTCTGTGGCGTAGTGGGTGAAGGCCCGCCTGCGACGCAAGAGGTTGCGGGTTCGATCCCCGCCGCGGAACAAATGTTTGTATGATCTGCAAATATTTGTCACGGGTCTGGGTGTTTTCTATGTATATTATGTATGTATTGTACATAGTATATCAGTCATGTGGTTGCCATAACACAAGCTCTGCTTAGCTTGGGGCTACATGATGCTGTGTGAAATGTCCAGCAATATTTATTTATTTATGATTTCGCACACCCAGATTAACACTGCACCAAGTCAAAACAGCACTCTTAGAATCGACGAAAAACTCCTCTTGTATCAAAGTTATTGCCAAGGTCTTTAATAATGCACATGTAACACACAATAAACTACATGAATTATTAAAGACCGTGGCAATAACTTTGATACAAGAGGAGTTTTTCGTCGATTATGAGAGGAGTGCTGTTTTGACTTAGTGCAGTGTTGATCTGGGTGTGCGATTTTTTAAAACAATAGGGTCTCTATTAATAAACTCCGCTCAACTTGTGTCTAAGCTACACCACGGATTTAACTATTGCCATCCTTATTTGTCACTGTCTAACAAAAAAGGATGGCAATAGTTAAAATCCGTGGTGCAACTTTGACAGAAGTTGAGCGGAGTTCATTAATAGAGGCCTAAAACATTAAAGAGAATAGGGAATACGAGTATGTATCTGATTCAGAAATTGGTTAAATATTTTTTTTATAAATATTGCTTTACAATTTTGTCTATGTAATTTTTTTTTAATATTATTTATTATTCGTTAGAAAATCATAATTAAGAAGTACAAAAAAAATAGTGGGAATTTCATAAGACTTGAAACCTCGTTCAAACTCTATGATAAATGACTGAAAGTACCTACAAGCGCGTGTAGTGATGCACTGTGACGTTACGAGCGTTTCAAGTGGCCGTAGTGGTATGTTAATTTAAATTTTTTTTGTTACAAAGTTAGTTTTACGACGCTGAATTTTTTTTACGGCTATTCAAACCTATCGATGTAACCCATAGTATAAAAATATTTTAAAAAATGTGCATATTCCCTATATCTGTTGTAAATCTGCTATAGCGGCTTTTTTAGTCCCGCTGATCCTGTGTCCCCCGGAGGCCTTAATGTGACCTATTCGCAGAGATCCCTCGCGTCTGCATACAATTCAATTCAATTCTTTATTGCAATACTATTATAACATTACAGGCCTTACAGGTACCTAATTCGTTACAATTAGTTAAAACTTAATATATTATTCATTAACATTATCATTAACAAGTATAGTCAGAGCGAGGAGTCAAAGTTATGACTCTATCAAAGGTTTTTTTGCAAAGTTTTTATCATCATCTTTACAAACATAACTATGTACCTACGTTCAAAATCGCTAAGACCTAGATTTTATGTAGCATAGTACTGATGATGTATTAAGATAGTTATTTTGTTAAACCTTTTTCAAAAATAAATAAATATCTTATGTTATCTTATCTTATCTTATCTATTATCTTACCTAGTTAATCAACTTTTATGAACTTACAGGTATCCCATCACCCACCGGTTTCCGCCTTCTACGTATCGAATAGAAAAGACGGATACATCATTGAAGGGAGTCTGCTGGCCAAGTCTAAGTTTTACGGTAATTTCTATGTGATTTCATTTAACGCGTTCAGTACCTTGACACAATGTCCCGCGGCCCTCTGAGATGGGGCAGGGAATGAGTCAAATAGCTAACCCAACAGATGTTGTCTTGTCCAAAGGAGATGTTTCATGGTTCTATGGAGCCTGGGCTAGGTTGGGGTCCATTTGTATAAAAATAGCTAAATATTATGTAAAACCCTTTCCCACTGTCATTTTTTGCTATTCTGCTTTGTTTAGTGCATGTTTCTAAAATAACTTTCTCGCGTAGAGCTACACAAAACATAAAACAATATGGCGGGGTGGTATTTAGCTATGTATTTTTGACAAGTAGCGCATCACGCAACTCCAATGAACGAATGTTGAATTAAACAATATAACCTGTCAAAATGTAAATTAATGACAGTGGCAACTACGAACTTTTACTCTGTCATGGCCGCCTAGGAAAATGTCATACCATTGTAAAAAGTCGTCGAATTTTAAACATTTATCTGCAGAGAATGCTTAAAATTAAAGCAGGAGTATTTTTTTTGAAATTCACAGATTTTTCACTATTCTCTATCTGGCGTACAAAGACCAGCAGTGCGATTCAGACCTTCTCGGAATGTATACCGAAATCGGAAAGTGACGTTTCATCGCTGAAAAAACATCAACTTTCCGAAGAAAATCATCGAATCGGATGCATTTTCAGAAGTTTCAATCGCACTGCAGGCCGGCTTTGGAACATCTCTTTTCAAGTTTAAACAAATACCTAACCTATCTTATTCACGAGAATTTAAATTGTATTTAATCTACAAAACTTTATAATTTGATTTTGTCTTTGGAATATGATATCTTCATAATGTAAATGACATAATAACAATAGTTATTTCATACAGGTAATTCTACATCAGCCATACTAGAAGGATGCGCAAGAGTTCATTTACTCCAATGGGGCGAGACCTACATAACGACGGCTCCGTACGCTCACTGCAAAGGCATCGTTATAGGCACGCTTAGTATGGAGCTGGGAGGAAAGGTGCGTATATCTTAACCGACTGCGAAGCCCAAAAGGAGGGCATGTGTTTGACCTGTACAAAAAAGCTGGATGTCTGAAAAGTCGGTTTACGAACGATAATTTTATAAGAAAATATTGATAAAAAATTGCATACTTTTATGAATTGCCGAACGCTTAGGCCGGTCGTGCCTCTATATCGCTTGTTCTTTTGTTATAAATTTGAGGACCACACAGCAAATATAAATTACAAAATATATTTGGTGCGATCTGTCAAGATTTATATTTCATTACATATTATCTACTGTGTGTGTGGTGCCACTTTATATAGAAGCAAGGTATGGAATCTGACGCCTCACTTTATTTAAAAAGTTAGCAAGCGTTACAAAAACTTTTAAATTTCATCCAAATCGGTTTATAACGTGGTTATAATCGGTTACGGAATATCGCTATTGACGTCAACTCCCACATTGGACAAAACGCAACGATAGCGCGTTCTAATTTGACCTGTGGCGCCATCTAGTATTTAATAATATAACCTGGGACCGAGAGAAATATTTGCAGATCATACAAACATTTGTCCCGCGGCGGGGATCGAACCCGCAACCTCATGCATCTCACGCGGGCCTTCACCCACTGAGCCACAGAGGTCGTCTATTGAATTTTAGGCTTAAAAACGTAACATCTATGTTCCTTCTATTTAATTATTTTGTATTTTTTCAGTTTATTAAAAGAATAACAATGTTTAACTACAATAACAGTGTGGTTCACAAGTAGGGAATCATTGCATTCAATTCAACTTATCGATCTTTTGAATTTTCGGATAACTTCCCTAGTTTTTAAAAAGAAAAAGACTCCACCGACTTAACCTTGTAACGATGTTCAGTTTTAGAAAACAAAAAAAAAATGCTTTCCTTCTTCATTATTACAATAAATGTATTTTAAACTGAAAAAGACAAGCAATTGTGCAGTTATAAGTTTGCAAAAAGTAAATAACATTACACCCACCGCCCACACCGATCACACTATCACACTTCACATCACACTATCACACTAAATTATAAATGCGAAAGTTTGGATGTATTATGGATGTATGTTTGTTCCTCTATAACTCGACAACCACTGAGCCGATTTGGCTGAAATTTTTAATATAGATGGTCTATGATCGGAAATATGACATAGGACCACGCGAGCGAAGCCGCGGGCGGAAGCTATATAATTTGACTTCTTCCACAGGTGCACGTTATGTGTGAATCGACCGGCTACCATGCAGACATCGAGTTCAAACTACGTTCATTTCTAAGTAGTGCAGACCAAACCAACGCTATTTCTGGGAGGATTAAGAAAGGGAAGGACACGATAGCTACCGTCGAAGGGTATTGGGACGGCAGGATCGATATTAGGGATAAGAAGACTGGGGTATGTATTCAATAATAATTTCGCCGTGGTGCGTATGAAAAATATAGACTCAAAGCGCTTAGTACGAACACTGGGAATATCAACCACAAATGGCCAACATATGTTTTGAATTCGCAGGAAGAATCGAACCTTCTAGACGTGGCGATACTGAAAGAGCAGCGTCTGCCTCGCTACCTAGTGAAACTAGAGAATCAAACGGAGTTCGAGTCGCAGCGGCTTTGGGCGAGCGTTTCCGAAGCCATTGGGAACGACGATCAGGTACTTAGGACTTTACATCTTTTACTAAATTATTTATACAGTGACAGGAGGCAATCTTTGTCTACACTTAACAAGACGGATCATACGCGGAAGGTCAAATACTCAAAATGACAAACGGATGTAAGTTTAAATAATTCAGTTATCTCAAATTTAAGCTTATTGTCTGGCCTCTTAGCTCAGTTGGCTAGTAGCTGTAGCTCTGCCTTCTGCGCTGTAGGTCGTGGGTTCGATTCCCACCCAGGGCAAACATTTGTGTGATGAACATAGATGTTTGTTCTGTGTCTGAGTGTTCTATAGAATATGTACGAGTATTTACAAAAAGTACATAAGTATTCTATCAGTTATCTGGTTCCTATAGTACAAGCTTTGCTTGTTTGGGGCTAGATGGAGCTGTGTGAAATGTCAAGCAATATTTATTTATTTATTGTATTATTCAGATAGCGGCGACAGAACAGAAAACAATAGTAGAAGAAGCTCAACGAACGCGGGCGAGAAACCTCGTCGCCACTTGGGTACCTCGATTGTTCCATCGAGACCCGCTCATCACGCCGCCTGATGGTAACTAACTACTCTCTAAGTATGTATGTAGTAGTATGTAGAGTAGAGTAACCTCGTCGCCAACTAACGAGAAACCTCGTCGCCATCTAAGTGAGGCTCTTCCATCGAGACCCGCTCATTACGCCACCAGACGGTAACTACTAAATGACGCTGATTTAGTTGCACACTGACAAATTAAATTATCAGTAATGTTCATAGTTTTTATTTCGTTCAAGCTAAAGACCAAAACAGAATGCCATTGAAAGTGACTTTAGAAAAAAGTACCTTGTTTTGCGTCATTTTCTTCGATCAAAGGTAATAAAAGAATCTGAAATTGGCTTTCGTTCAAATTAAAACATAAACTTTAATTTGTTTCAGGTATTACCGACCAAGGATGGAAGTACAATCACACGAATACGAGGTGAATCTAATATTTTTTTTTTTAATTTATCATAGAATCAACAGCACTTAAACTTTCTAAAATAAACAACATGACTTAACTTACTGCCAATAACATATTCTTACTTTTTAAAAAGAAATTACTAAAATACTAATATTTATACATTGCAGGCAGGATTGACAAATCGTCAAACCTGCCATCCGAAAGGGATTGTGCTATAAAATACGTTATTTTACAGTCCATGGACCCCAGAAGAGATAATAGAGTATGAAGAGGATTTCGTAGTACAGAGTCTTCGCGGTGGAATTCCTCTACCGACTGTAAGAGCTGCGTCCGAGCCAAGACTGAGGGATTCAATACGACGCGCTTCCGACTCAGACACGCACGACGAACTAGCGCCCAGAGCTAAAGTGTCCACGTGAGTATCTACTCAACTGTACAGTGTCTACTCAAGTGTACAGTCTGCTGAGGAGCCGTGAGCAAAAGAACCACTTAGATCAGTGGTCGTCGTTACAATAATTATTATAATTAATTTAAAAACTTCAAGATAAGATAGCTCGCTTCGCTCGCTTGATTTGGAGCACGCTTTGCTCGCATTTTAGGTTCATGAGTAGGTATTATGCAAGTAAGGTGAGTTATGTCTGACCACAGAATAAGAACCGACAAGCAGCGAGCCTTTGATCACCGCAAACAAAATTAAGTGTCACATATTGCATTTGTCTTACAAAGATTCAGCTCGCTTCGCTCGCATTTAACTTCATGAGTAGGTGTATTGCGAGCAAAGTGAGTCAGTCTGATCACAGAAAAGAAACCGACAAGCAACCAGTCTTTGAGCACCGCAAACTTATGCTAAGTTTTAAGTTCGTTAGTACCAGGAATATGATTTTACCCCATTTACGAATTTAGAAAAATTTACAACTAAACAATTCAAGATTATGCGGCCCGCAGTGATACCTTATATTGTCCTATGTGGCCCTTGACAAGAAAAGTGTGACTTCGATCATATTTTATTTTATAGATCGTCTTAAAAGCTGCTAGGTGGTTACACTACTATATTTTTATTCCTATCTGTCTTTATGACAGTAAAAAACATTCACCATTAAGAGACAGGTGAATATCCCTACATAATAGGGGATGAGCCCTATATAATAGGAATTGTATGGGGTATCAATAATATCTCAAAACTCATTAAATGTTTGTATGATAGTTTCTCATCATCTTAGTTTCTCAACCTTATTTTGCCCAACGCCCACTTTGAAAATATTTTTTTTTTCTAGAGCACACACAAGGGGGCGTTATCGCCCACGTTGAGAACCTATGATCTACATAATTATATTTGTCTAGGGTCTGGATGTTTTGCTATAACAATATCGTCCATGATAATATGTATGCATTTACAAAAATATAAAAACACAAGCTCTGCTAACTTTGTGGTGATGCTGTGTGAAATATCCAACACTATTTATTTTATTTATTTATTACTCATCTAGTTAATTTTTGTTTTGTTTTAGACGCACGTTGAAACAAACTCTGATATCGATCGAGACGGCGTTACGCGAGCAAACCCAGGCGATAGAGCGGCTAAACAAGCACGTAGAGTCTCTAGACGGACACCGCACGATCCGCGGGCACAACACCGGACGGGTGGCCGCTACGACCCACTCCTGGGACCTCTTCAGTGGTTTTGTCCTTGCTATCGTTCTGCAAGCGCTCTTAAATTGGCTGTTTTATCACAAAGACTGATTGTTCTTGCGTAGGCACTTAACGTTTTTCCGGCTTCCGTCCGCGATCCGTTTCGCGAACTATATTTATTCAGAGTTGCATCGAAATCGGTTCAGTTTGTGCAAAGTTGTATTCGAAGTTTGAAAACTGAAACGGCTGAAGCGATTTCGATGAGACATCATCAGGCATTAATAAAACCGGATTCTGTAGACTTAATTAACAAATTCAATGTGAATCAAAGAATTGAAAAGAAAAAATTGTAGGGTTAAACACGAATTAACTCTATATTGTCTGTATGGGATGTGATTTAACAATAAACAGTGAACTCAAATTAATCATAGAAGCATCTCTTATATGGCCCAATGCAAACTGGGTGCAATTCTACTACCGAACTTTTTATCAAACTCAAGCAAAACCTGAACTAAACCTTAGATTTTCGACTGTTTCCTATTCTACTAATGACAAACGACTCAGTTGTGGTGAGGTTTTAGCTAAGGTTTGGACTTTGGCAGAACAAATTTGTGAAAAGCTATTCTACTATTCACCAAATGGCTGACATTTATGAGATCGAACCAAAACGCAGCGGAATGATTGACGTTGTCATCTAGAAATAGGGGGCTGAGCTGCTGTGCTTACCAACTGAGCCGCGAGCTATCTAAACTCCCAAGTAATAACATTTTTGCATGAAACTGTCATATAATGATAAATGTTGGCAAATCAGTGACAGAGACAAAACTGACCAAACTCATGAGGGCCCCAATTCTTCTCATTTTCAACATCAACCATGACGTTGTAAATTAGAAGAATTGGGGCCCTATCACTATCGCTGTGTTTTGTTTCGTTCTCCGAAATCACAGTTATTTGTTTTCAAACATCACCACAACAGAGTAACCTAACCTCATTGGTCATTAGTAGATTATGAAACAAAACTATGATTTTTTGCTTTGGTTAATAAAGGGTCTTACTTATGAAAGATGTTTAAAGTTGAACACTGGTTAAACAACGTCCTGTCTTTATTTGTGCATAGTGACGAATAGACATACATACATATATACATAAACTCACGCCTGTATCCCATCGCCTGTATGCCATAGGGGTAGGCAGAGACCATAGATCGCCACTTGCTACGATCCTGACACACTTCTTTCGCTTCATTCACTCTCATCACATTCTTCATGCAAGCTCGTCGGTTTAGGGTACTCAAAAAGAGACAGGACGTTGTTTAACCAGTGTTCAACTTTAAACATCTTTCATAAGGGGGAAAATGTTTGTTAAAAGAGTTTTGTCAGTTTTGTACCAATATGCGCAAGGGCCCTTTATGGTGGCCGCACACCTACCCACGCCGAACGTGCCGAACAAATCGAGTTTTAGAATTCTGTATATTAAAGCGTATGAAACCTCGAACACCTGCCCGAATCAGACGATTCGACAGAATCTGGCAGTAGAGTAGGATTCAGCACTCAAGTCCTACGGAAAAAGCGGGAAGTGATTGTTTCATTTACTTTATTGTGCTCTTTTAGTCAAGGTCTTTCAGTTGTTCTGGTGTGTTCTAACGAACGTACAAACTAGCATAATTATTATTGTTCAAGCCTTATTTGGACAATTAGAATTTTTTTACATAGCCTAGTTCTGCGATAGCAGCGCCGCGTCTATCGGACTTCAGTGCTGAATCCTACTCTACATAGAGAATTCGACACGGATAGGTGTACGCTCAGCCTTATAATGCTTCCATGTTTTGAGTTCACTGACAATAAATAATTAAATTATGAAGTTGAAAGACGTTGAGTGTCTAATTGGCATGTGCTGTTGATAACCTTAATATACAACGGTTTTAGGACGATTTTTGGCACTTAAGAACTTACTTTATTTAGGCTGGATTTGACCAAACTGTTATCTTACTCCCAGAGTAGTTAATCCGTTAGCCGACAGAATTTGAAATGCAATTGTTTAGAAAGCGCGACCGAACATTATTAGGTGCATTCAAATTATCCTGGTTGTAAGGTGTCAACTTTACAATGTCAAAATATTCAATCAAACAGCAGTTTGATCTGTGGTTTAATATCCAGATAAAACTTAATCCATTGGTAAAATCCAGCCTTAAATCCCAATAAAATATCAAAATTTATAAATGTAAATAAAAATTTGTAATTTCAATTTCCAACTTTTTGTATTTAAAAAAATTCCGCCGTTATATCAATAGTACCATTGGATAGTACTATTATACAGTTAGCGACAAAAATCGATGAAAATTTTGAGTTTTTCAAGTTACTTTATCTTCAATATAGGTGAAATTAGTAATAGACGGCAAAACATCTACTATTTAATTTTAATTATAACTCCACGGGTTCAGTAGATATATAAAAAATTAAAACTCAAAATGTTCATCGATTTTTGTCGCCGACTGTACTAATGATACTATTTCATATCGATAGTACCATAAATGGTACTAGTGATACTACCTAGTACTAACCAAAAATCGTCTAAAACCGACTTGTAAATCACACTATTTATAAATCAAATATTTAAATGATTCTTATGACTATATCTCTAAGCACGGTTTGTATTTAATTTATCGTTTGGAAGTAATATCAATTAAAATACAATAATATATTGAAAATAATAAAAACAACGTTTATTTATCTCACACAAAGCTAATTTAATTGCGAAAGTTTGGATGTTTGGATGGATGTTTGTTCCTCTATAACTCGACAACCACTAAACCGATTTGGCTGAAATTTAAAATATAGATAGATAATAACCGGGAATAGGACATAGGCTATTTTATCCGGGTACCACGCGAGCGAAGCCGCGGGCGGAAGCTAATGGTTAAATATCGTTGTTAGAATCGAGGGGCTGGTCAGCTATACTCTAGCCAAAACCATTATACAATATTTATTAACATTGCACTGACAGATCAATCAGCTGATAGCAGGAATAGACCTATCACAGAAAGCAGAGATTAAATATGAGTGGCACTGATTCAATATGGCCAATCGTAATGAATCTCCGCTCTCTGTGATAGGTCTATTCCTGCTATCAGCTGATTGATCTTTCAGTGCAATGTCAGTAAATATTGTATATTGGTTTTGGCTAGAGTATAGTTTCAAATTTCAGTGTGGAAAGATCGTAGGTTCAAATCCCACTCAGCTAGTAATTCTTAAACTGTGAAATTGTCTCATCGAAATGAAAAGTGAAGAGATCGAATTTGATAAGACTTTTCATTTTCAATTAAAAAATACCTAAGTGTGGTTAAACACTTTAAAAATTCAAAAAGTGTGTATTGTATTCATTGTTGAAATTACTTTTAAACGATATTGTAATATAACCAAAATTTACGTAACAGTATTGTGTATTTACTATGAATAACAGACAAACAGTTTAAAGGCTAGCGTTCATCGGCATGATTTATTTAACACAGGGATTCCCAAAGTGGTCCAGGTGGACCCCCAGGGGTCCACGGGAGACTCGAAAGGGGTCCACGTTGGTTCTCATTTTCTGACGAGTTTTGGGAATATGGTAGAAATGTAGCAGCAGGGGGTCCACCGAAACCAGTAAAATTTTGAAAGGGGTCCATGAGAAAAAAAGTTTGGGAACCACTGATATAACATATTAATTGAATAACATTAGGAAGGGTAAATATTCAGAAAAATGTAAAACCCCAAAAATGAGGTATAAAAGAAGACCAGCAGGGCTAAAACGGCCGCTACAACAAAATCACAATAGGAATTGCAATATATGCCGTTCTTGTCATTCTCAGTCAATAAAAGAGACGGCTTATAGTTCAATTTCTATTGCGATTCTGCTTCGGCCTTTTTAACCCCGCTGCCGCTTTCAAAAATTCAAGTATCGTTTATTCAGTAGGACCACTTGGATCACTTTGCATTGTCCTAAAAGCTAGGTGAATCTACCGTATTGCTCTACTTATAAACACCTCTCAACTTCTATGTCATGTTCTCAAAGACCTTATACTTAACTTTGGTAGTAAGTATAAGGTCTTTGCGTGTTCTCTCTAAATGTCAATGATAAGCACCACTTAAACTAAGTAGCGTTTCAGTATTTGGGAGAAAGTCCTTTCATTCTGCCGCGTGTTGCCGCCAGCGCCGGTCGCGTGCCTAGCTAGCGCCGCTAGCGGCCGTTCGAGTAAACTTTCACACTTCCACCTGCGCACCCGTCTGATGAGCAAGACGTGTACAGTTATAGAAACAATGAATAAAAATTGATATTTTGATTTCTGAATACCTACGGATACAATAACAATGACAGTCTCAATAAGGTAAGTAAAATGTTGTATGTGTACTAAATCTCTAGATAATAACAAAAAACCAGTTTTCTTTAATTAACTTTTAATCAGCTATGTAGGTACTTATGACATACCTTTTGAACTAGACATAACAAGGTTACGAACATAAATATAATTAAATCAACGGCATAGCATACAGAAAAGGAACAGAGCCATAAGTTGTTGAAATGTTCTGTACCTCTACCATGAGTTTTGCCGATCTACACACGTTAGCGTGTGTAGTAGCATGTAGATTGAAAAAGTATGAAAACTGAGCGCAGTGGTTCCGAACCTGTGGGTAATTACCCCCACAGGGGTAAAATAGGTTTTCTGGGGGTAATAGAACGAAACGAGATCTTTATGAAAAAATTTTTTAACAGATTTGTTACCTAACGAATAAATTGAAAGAATATTGAGATTTCAGCTTCATCAACAAAATAAAATTTCACTCGAAAACAGTGTGCTGTCGCTGAATCGCTGAAATACTCGTGATCAAAAGATAAGGAAAGAACATGATTAAAGGGGTGGGGGAGGGGGGTTAAAAGTTAACGGGGGAAAATCAGTTTAATTGGCATGTCATAGGGGTAACCAGGTTGAAAAGGTTAAGAACCACTGCAGCGGATAGTTGAAGTACTAACAATTTTACATACATTTCAATCTACACGCCGCAAAACTCGTGGTAGGGTAGAGGGGTAAGTACAGTTTCCACCAATTTATGAGGAGCCACGATAATTGACCCGAATATCGATTGTTGAAGGCCCAGAATGAACATAAAAAACGTACCGGTATAATTCACAAAACGGACGAGATACTTATTAATTATTAAGCTAAGTTTGTTCACTCAAATTTTAAGTCTACTGTGTCTTCATTCCTGTCATGACCCATGCTTGTAGACTGACACTGGACTGGCATCGCACCTCTGTTTTGGTTTATACCAACCAGTAATTGTAGAACCTGACTACGAAAATAATATTTCTTTTCAAAAGTCAGCTTTCTAACTGCAGGCAGAATCGAATTGAAGAACGACACGTCTTCGTCTAAAGCGACTTTGTTATTGGAATTCATAATCTCAATTAACTGTTTCTCAAATGTTGTCATTTCTTGTGTATTTTTCTTTCTTCTTTTAGGTACATTAGGTATCTCTGTGGGTATATCGTTATCTGAGCTCGAAGAATCACTTTGTGTCAACGGGTTGTCTGAAGTTGGTACATTTTCAACGAACACCGATTCGAAATTATCGCTTAAATCGGTCACGGAGTCTAAAAATGACAAGCAGTCAGCAAAAACATATTTAACATATTTCCTTTTAGCTCTAACACCGGATTTTTTTAGTTTTTGCGCCGATTTGAACCTTACGTACTGATCCCTTGCGCTTTTCCATCTTTGTTGAATACTCTTTACTGAAACAATTAAATTTATTTTGTTATCTTTCATTTATATTTTCCGCTCCTTGATTGTATATCTTTGATAACGACCAGAATCGGTCTCAAACTTTCAAATATGACAGTTCAGTGACCCGCAAGGTAGCTCTGTCATTCTCATCTCAACGAGACAAAAGATACCTAGGTACGCGATCTTTTTGACAATTTGAGACCAATTTGAGGTTTGAGACAAGCTAGACAATCAGCCAATACATTACCTACCAGAAGCCTACCAGTGGTTCCGAACCTGGGGTAATTACCCCTAGAGGGGTACCTAAAATAGCTATTTTGGGGGGTAATAGAACGAAACAAGATTCTCGATTTAAGTAGGTACCTACTCCAGATTTGTAACCTAAAAATCTAATTCATTGACATGTCATAGGGGTAACAGGGTTGAAAAGGTTAAGAACCACTGGGCCTGTATTCTATTAAATGACAACCGCTTTGGTTTTGGTTCGAACTCTTAAATGTCAGCCATTTGGTGAAATAGTAGAATAGCTTTTCAAAAATTTGTACTGCCAAAGTTCAAAACCTCACCACAACTGAGTCGTTTGTTATTAGTAGTCATGGAAACAGTCGCTTTAGTTGAGGTTTTGGTTGAGGTTGATAAAAAGTTCGGTACCGGAATCGAGCCCCTGTACTTTTATCGTGGACAGTTTATTAGTCTTACAAATTTTAAAAACTCAGTTTGTCATTCAACACCTAGGAAGTTACGTTTATTCTGTGTTTTTATTATTATTATTATTTAATTTCTCAATAAAATAAATCGTAATCTTATTTTATCACTTTCAAAATAATTTATCTTCCATTATTATTACGAATGCTACGAATGGAACGGAACGTAACAAACAGCTGCAAAACGTCAAATCAAGTGTAATGTAAACAAAACAAACTCGAACAAAAATATTTCAAGACTTAATTTCTTTAATTTCTGAAAAACGATTACATTTCCGCAAGTTGAAACTTTGCAGAAAGGCTTCGTAACCTAGATCAACACTAATCAATCAAAGGTCACCATAAAATTAGGGTCCCGAAGACAGCCGGTCCACTTAGGTGCTAAAGTTTAGGAGTAAAGTTGAAAGGCAGGACTATTATTGCCTAATGCTGCTAAATAAATACTTTACTATTGTTTATTTTTGTACTTACATGTCTTTTCTTTTTCTGTTTGCGTCAAGTCGTCACCATTTTGAAATAACTCATTCAAAACTTCCAACCAACAACGCTGTTTGACATCCCTCTCTTTATACAATGGGTTTCGTAAATCCCAAATAGCAGGCCTTTTTTGTACTTCTCGTATTAGTTGCTCTGTATCAAGAGGCGCCATAACTGTACACGTCCGACTGTGAAAGCTCGTGTTACTGGCTCGCGTGCCGACCGGCGAATGAGGGGAGAGAGCGGCCCCGTTCAGGCGTGTCGATAAACGCGACCGGCTGCACGCGACGGCGAGTGAAGCCGCCATTTGCATTTGCTTCATACGAATTACGCCGGTCACGTGTGCACGCAACAGAATGAAAGAAGCCGATATTTATAACTCTATTTTTATAATCTTTGACTTGTAGGATTTCTCTCCGCGCCAAATAGTATAATAACTATTAAAAATAGTAGAATAACTAAATAAAACATCGGAAAAATTCGCGCATCTAATTTCATTGAATGCTTTCACGTTTCACTCGTGTGTGTTTAACTACCTACCTACTGACTTTTAACAAAATCTTACGAGATTTTTTTTTTGAAATTAAAAACCGTTTTTACGTGGTATTTTATAATTAAGGGACCACCTGTCATACCCTTTTATTGCCCTAATAAGTAATTAAGTAAATATTTATAAAGGTACAGTCGAACATAGAAATAACTCCCTTCATTTATTAGGTTTTTGAAATGCCGATGTTTTTACGCACGCCTTTGAAAACATAGTCTGTTATTTATTAACATAGTTGTACACTCTTAACTGTTCTCTATCTAATGATAAAGTACACTTTCAATGAAACTGAAATATCCAAAACCTTAATAAGCTAAAATAAGAAGAATGATAAAATAGTATTTTGAAAAATTAAAATTACGCTTAACGTGTCTTATAGTTGGATATTCAGTTTCATTACAGTTTAATGCTATACGAAAATGCTTGAATATCTATAATATTTTTCATTGAAATCTTTAATAAATTAAATTATTGTATAAAAATACTATCGAACAACTTAATTCGTATGAATCGTTTTATAATCATTGCTCATGTAGAAGTTTCATTTAAAATACGACAAAAATACACAGTTCTCTGCAATGTATGATGATTTATTTTAAAAAATGGGGACTCTTTTAGTAGCTTTTTATTTTCGAATAAAAATGTTTCCATTGAGTTGAAAATATTGCGCTTATTTAGTTGGCAAGGAATGTGTAAAATATAATTTTGTGCAAAAATATGACAGGGTAAAAAACTTGCCAAACTTTAAAACAAGTTCTAACATATTTTGCCCAAAAATCTTCACTCGACTTTGTGTTTTACAAAAAAAAAACAATGCACTAAGCATGTTTCGTTGCGATTATACAACTGCGGCTCTGAAAAAATGATAAGTGAATTGAAATTCTAATAAAAGTGTGACGGAATGGCGCCATCCCTTCTAAACAGGCGCGCGAATAGTCGTATTGAGGTGAACGCACACATATCTGCAACGAACACGTAGAAAAAATCTAACGAAACAAATTTTAGAATTATTCGAAACCTCGCACACCTACCTGCGTGGAATCGTCCGAATCTGTAAGAATCTGAAATCAGTTCGATGTGTGCTCGGTGAGGATAGGTGTGCCTTAACTTTTATAAGATGGTGTGTAAACTAATCGCAGTCAGAGAATACTAAAGACTGCTGCATGTTCATTTTCAGCCACTAAATAAATAGGTAAGGATAAATACGAGATTCTTGTAAAAAAAAAGACAACTCCGGACAATTCCTGATTAGCACATTATTGTTCTTTTTTTGTCTCTTTCTTCAGCGCCAGTTTCTCTGTCTACGAAACGAATAAATGGATAGTGTTGCCATTACTTTAAATAGTAGGTATAATTTAGTACGCGAGTACGAGTACCTTAACATCGACCAAAATTAGTTTTTAATATTCCATTGGGTTTCATTGTGTCTTGTTTGTTTATAAAATATTTTTTTATTTAAAGTTGTTTTTTCTTGGAAGCTTTGAAAATTAGAATTATTGTTTATTAATTAATTAATTAATGAGATGGACCCAAAAGTTATGAAGACAGTATAATTATTTTAGTTTAAATCAATTTAGTAATTAGCACATCATCATAAAAATGGCGAAAATTTAATTATAACGGTAGGGTATTGCCTATACTTTCCATTATTGATTTTAAATAAGAAAAAAGATTGTAGAATGTGTAACGAATGTGTAAGAAAGTTTGAAAATCACTTATTTAGTTTTAGTTATTTTCTGATGTGTATTCCAACGAAAATGCCAAACATTTCCATGTTTTTTTCTTAAAAACTATACTTAAAAATTAAGTTTTTAGTAGATTTTTGAAGTGCTAGAGCGTCTTTGGAAACATTTTCAAATAAGGTTACCTAGGTACTAATTTATCACTGGAAAAACCTTGATTGTTGATTAAAAATGTCATTATTATTACACGTTTGAATAATTGTATGTGCTAAAAAAACAACGGAATCACGGAAGTATTTTCGGAACACTTAACGTTGGAATTCCGTGAAGTTTTTCTTAAAGGCAACCTAATGCTAAAATTATTACGTAGTTGAATGCTTGAATTTTCTAAGCACGCAGATTTTCAGATGTCTATTTTGTACGAAATGCATGAATTGCCAATGTTAAAAATAAAGGTCTGGGTTGCCATTCTATAAGTATTATTCCCTTTAGTTTTAGGTAATTTTAAATTAAATACATTATTGTATTTTGTCCTAATAACTGCTAAATTTGAAATATTACAATTTTTGATTTAATTATGTGGTTTATTGTCGCGTAGGTTAATTAGACTGTTGATATTTTGTTGTTTTATCCAGTAAATTATATATTATTTTGAAAATTATACCCTGTTTTATTTCACACACCGTTTGCCACCGTCGCACATGTTAAGACTGATCGCACACCTATCCGCGCCGAATTCTCGAAGTAAAGTACCTAGGTACTGCCAGATCGAAGGATTGATTCGACAGCGGGCAGGTGTGCGAGGTTGCATACGATTTCATAAAAAGAATTATAAAATTCGATTCGTTCGGCGCGGGTGGGTGTGCGGCCACCATAAAAGGCTGAGTCTATGCTGAGGTGCGGACCTCCTCGACCGGGGACTTACGATAGTGGTGGTTTGTATGAGCTAGACTAGCTTCATACATGCTAGTAGCCAACTCTGGTGACGGTGTTTATAAGCTGCCTGAAGGCCTCCGTCATGGCTTAACGACTTAGCCGGGACCGACTAACGAAAGCGCTCAGCTGTTAATGCTACTTGCCTTCACCCATCCAGTGATCGCAGAAGAAAGAGAGAGAAGAATCTACTATGAACTTCAAAGTGGTATCCATAAGCTGTTTTCATGCAGCAAGCTATAGACAATGCATGTTTTGTAACTTAGCTCTAAAAATGCCTTGATTCACACTTTACTACAGCATAAAATGCGCCATCTGTTGTCGAGTGGCTAAAACCTTGAGGATAAACAGGAAGCCCAGTAAAACCGGATATCCGGTATAAACCGGAAACTTGTAAATTTGTTGCCATCTAATAAATAAAATAATAACTTCCGGTAACTGATAGTGTTTCGTACAAATCCAGACGAGTGTAAATAGCCTTAACACGTTTCCTGCCCGCCTCTACGGCTACGGCATACTCCGGCATAGAGTACATTGAATTGAATCTACGGTGCAGAGTAGAGTGCCGCAGACTGGCGCAGACCAGCGTGGTTGCAGACGACATTTAAAAAAAATAGCCTTACTATTCTTAGGCAACTCCTACACTAACGCCATACTGTTACGAGGGTATTTCTTCTCTTTTCGGTCATTGCTAATACATTAGCTCGCGTCTTCACTTACGTGATAGCTGTACCTACCAATATTTTTTCCTTTATTGGATTGGCTTTTTACCCGACTGCGCAAAGCAAAGGAAGGGTAATGTGTTTATCAGTCTATGTATATATGTTTGGATGTTTCTATGTGGCATTCTAGAGGCCAAACGCGTGGACCGATTTTGATGATTCTTACGTCAATCGATTCGTCTGAACCTTGGGAGTGTTAATAAGGCATGACAGTAATCAAAATTCACCAGTGCCACCACCAGACGCCTTAATGTCAAAATTAAAAAAATCAAAATCGTCACACCATGTCAAGTGGGGTATCGTTGAATAGGTATTTCAAAATCAACTTTATGTTTCTTTTACCATTTTTCATTTTAAGTAATAGTTTAGGAAAAATAACGGTTTAAAGTTGATTAATAATTATTCTCGCTATGGATGTTTCTATGTGGCACTCTAGAGGCCAAACGCGTGGACCGATTTTGATGATTCTTACGTCAATCGATTTGTCTCAACCTTGGGAGTGTCACTAAAGATATGACAGTAATCAAAATTCACCTGGGCTGCCTGGGCTACAACCAGACGCCATATTGTCAAAATTAAAAGAATCAAAATCGTCATTCTATATCAAGTGGGGTATCGTTGAATAGGTATTTTAAAATCAACTTTATCATAACTAAAAAGTGTTAAATAAAAAAAATATTTTAAAAAAACAAAAACCCGACTGCGTCAAAACTAAAAAGAAAAAAACAAGCCTGCAAAGAATTACTCACAGTCGGTACCCATTCATTTTATTACCAATCAAATCTTCCCAATGTTATGGGTCCCGACTGTGAGTAATTCTTTGCAGGCTTGTTTTTAAAATAATGTTTACTTTAAAATAATGTTTACATTCCTTTGTTTCGTCCAAACTGATCTAATGGTTGGACCTTCCTGAATTAAAAAATATGAACTATGAATCAAGTAGATAATATTACTTTGATGAGATTCAACTCGTTCTCCATCTAAGTGTTTTTCTGCGCGTTTAGAAAGAATAAGTAGTTCGAAACTGCTAACATAATATAATATTCACTCCGAGCTCTGAAATAAAACATGAAGTAATGCACACTAATATTTATATTTTACAGGAAACTAAGTAACTATTTTCTTATCTGGCAGTCCCAGTAACTTCCTAACTGCTACATCATAATTCTTCAATGTAGCATCACTCTCACCTTCATTGAACAGACAACTTACTGCATTCTTATAATCCTCTGAGTTTGGTATCTCTTTCGCATCAAACTGTTTGTACTCTTCATCTGTCAACGTTCTCTGTTCATTCTTGCATTTAAAATACCAATTGATCAGAGATTTCTTTGATTTATTGTTATTCCAATCGTAGTACTCCATGTCATCTTCCGTTTTTTCCTTTTCCCATTCTTCAAGATTCCATGCTTCATGATAACATGCAGTTAGCAAATAGTTAACGTAATCCTGATTCTGTATTCTTACAGGGCAGCGGTCTGCTGTGATCGTGACCAAGTCTGTGGCAGAGTCGTACCGATCACCGACCAATCGGAGGAGCTTATCTTTAGCGTGTTGATCTAGGTTTAGTGAGCCGAGTTTTACTCTAAGAATAACAATTCTCGCCAAGGGGTTGCGGATGGAAGGACTTCCGTGGCAGTAGTCGGAAGTGATGATCTCCACTGGATAGTGCTTCTCGATGGCTTCCTCGGAGTTCAGTAATCTTGGCCATTCGGTGCAGAATTTTTTCAAGGCCTCACACTGGCTTTGAATGACCGGAGGAGTTAGATGCAAGAAGTTTGGTATTTTCATGAGCTCAGCATTGGCTTTCTTGCTGGGTGGAGCTTGTCCTCTAGGTACATAGCCCTGTCGGATAGGCAGAGGCACAGATGATGGGTGGAAGGTCTTTGGTCCTGGCCAGACGTTACCCCAGTTCTGAAAGTAAGTATTTGGTAAGGAAGAACTGAATTAGGTTTGGTACTTTGTTATTAATGTAATGATAATTTCTAGTAAATAAGTAATTGAATAAATTATTAAATTTTTTGTACCCTCGACTTTCGATCCGGTCGTGGGTTCGAATCCTGGCCGTGCATCAATGGATTTTTCGTTTCGAAACATTTATATGCGCATTAGCACGAGCTCTAAAAGATGAAGGAAAACATCGCGAGGAAACCCGCGGCTTAGTCAGCCCACAAGTATTGACCATGTTTTTCCTGTGAATATGGCCGGTTAAGCTGAGAGGGTGGTGTAGGTGCTACAAGCCTACTCCATCTCAACAATGTCCCAGGCACTACAGTGTCCCGATAAGTGTAGGCAAAGATTAGCTCATAACATCATCTAGTAAAGATACGTAGTATTATTATCTATTCTATGGTAAAGGCACTACAGTGTCCCGATGAGTGTTGCCAAAGATTGCCTCCTGACACTGTATAAATCATCTAGTAAAAGATGTAAAAGGCCTAAGTTTTTTATATGGTAAGATGTAAAGGCCTAAGTTTGTACCTGATCAGTAGGCATCCTATCGGATCTATCTGGCTGTACATCCATCCTGCGGGCCACTCTCCGCTGTAACCTGGCCCTCGACTTCTTGATATCCAGAACTCGAAACTCTTCTTCGTCAGCCTGTTTGAGCGCTGTATCAGCGGTGTTAGAATTCAAACGCCATAGTTTTACATTGGGGAACGCGACGAGCCCCCCTGGCCGGTAGTGCTTGATAAATAAGCTCATTTTAAATTATTTGTTTAGAAAAATTTTAGAAAAACTTCATCTTCATCTTTATTTCGATTAACGAGGTTATGTTTTTGTGTTGCCAACTTCGGTAACACCACCCACAGACTCACATACCCCCTTACTTATGAAAGATGTTTAAAGTTGAACACTGGTTGAACAACGTCCTGTCTCTGTTTGTCACTATCCACAAATAAAGACAGGACGTTGTTTAACCAGTGTTTCACTTTAAACATCTTTCATAAGTAAGGCCCATAGACTTTACTACTCATTCTTTGCCGCCTCCATATTTTTTTTATTTTGGGGGCGGGCAAGCGCTAGCGTGTATAGGCACATTTGATGCAAGGCGAGTGCTACGGACCGTCGGTCGTCCAGACGTTTGGTGAGCCTATGCATGCAAATTGGCGCTTGTATTCACTCGGCCAGCTAGGCGAACCTGAGGCGAACCATACGATTACGATGGCAAGGCAAGGCAAAATGGTGCTGTCTACACGATGGCATTGACGTTCACTCGGCAAGCCTGCACCAGCGTGTAGTAGCGGCTTTAAAGCTCCAATCCACTTTGCTCAGTCTCGAGCCAGCTTCTGAGAGTTGGTTGAAATGAAAAGGGTTGAATTCGAGATTGAATTATTATCAACGTCAATCAAAATGAATTTACTTTCAAACTATAAAAGCATCCTACTTGGGCCCGGGTAGGATGCTTTTATTAGGGAGGGAGGGACGGCAAAATACAAATTGCATTGACCAAAAAAATAAAATGTTTCATTCTACGCAAGTTGTAGTTTCGGAACGCCCGCCTGTCTGTCATTGTGCGAGACGCGCGTGGTTCGCGCGCAACGACCGGCGGCGTTTATTATACGACCAAATTAAACAAACCCTACTCTACCACCCTACCGGAAAAAGCTGCGATGGCGCGATACAGTATTCGGTGCGATAGAAAGAGTAAATCGAGGGGTTGTTTTCTTTTATTTTGAATTTGAATTCGTTCATTTCCTTTTTCATTCAGAGAAATCGTACCCGTAGTGCACAACAATTTGAAACAGTTTTTGCTTCTCGCCTTTATTTAGTTTTGTTTTTATAATAATGCTCGGTTAGAATATGTCCGAGAGTAGAAAAAGAAGCCGAAAGTCTAAATTAGAGATCCGTGATACAGATTTCGAATACGAAGTTGTGAGTGAGAATGATGAAACACTACATTTGCAGGTAGGCGACTCCATTTTGAAACGTAGTAATCAAGCAGTACTTTGTTCTGTTCACTCGTGCTATTTTTCTGTCTATTTTAATTAGTGCTCGCAACGATTATAATTGTGTAGAGAAGAGAAGTTAAGAAGCAGGTAGGTAAAGAGTTAAAAATTATGCTCGAATTACATTATTATGTGATCGTGGGTATGTATAATGTTTTGTTCAGATGCGCACGCACGCAACACAGCCATATTTTGTGTGGGTAGGAAAATTGATTACAAATTCAAGGGTAGTTTTTAACTTTTGTCTCTACAATCTGTGCTACAATCCTAAACTTCATATTCTTACGTGTTTTGGCACTGTGTAGGTTTAAATATTTCGAATAGGCAAGCGTAAAAAAAGTCAGTGTATTAAAAACATGTTCGAAAATAGCAGAACTGAAAAGTGAGTTAGCCTAATTGCAGCAAAGTTGAGTAGTTTTTGCTAAAGAATAAAATCTGTGTCATCAGAAGAAAGTACATAATTTCAAGGTTATTTCATTGTTTTCTTTCAATACCGCCGATCAGCTGTTTTTTGTTTATGTGTCAATACAATCACATTTTTGCAAAATATTGAACAAGAAATGACATTAACATAAGTAAAGCTTACAAAAACTTCGAAACTAATAAATAGTGCAATTTGTTTCATTTATTAAAAGCCTTGATTTATGATTAAAAACTTACAATATTTTTGTCACCTAGGTACTTACTTTTATCATAGGTGAAAGTTTCTGTTTTTTATCCGACTGCGCGACGCAAAAGGAGGGTAGGGTAATGTATTTAATAGATAAATGTAATTTTTTGTCTTTCAGAAAGTGCCAAGAACTGTCCTTCAACTGGAGTATCCTGAGATTCCGGTGTCATACGACCATGACTATTGCCAACGGGGCTCCCAGAGCTTCGCTCAGCCTCCAGGCCCCATTATCCCTAAACAGAACTCAGAAGACCCGAATGTAAAGTTGGAAGTTGAGAATCATAACGGACGAAGTCTACTCAAAGAAAAAAGACCATCTTTACTAAGAAAGATGGCGTCTACTTCGAAAAAAGGAAAAGCTGCTAAAACTAATTTGAAAAAAAAATTCAAAGATAAAGATGCAACAAAAATGTGCGAGTATGACCCACAGGTGTTGCTTAGTGTGTCAGAAGAAATTGCATCAAGTTCCTTCAATCCGGCAGATAGGATACTGGATATTGAGATGAGGAATTTGTTGGGGAACATTTTGTACACTCCACATGTAGATGATGGCCATGAAACACTGCTGCAACTGACGTTCGAGCTATGGCAGGGTTGGTACAATTCTGCGAGGTTTATTCGTGACTCTCCCCTCTTTTATCAGTGTCACATCTGTAACCTAGCTTGGTGGAGACTACAGCAGTTCCGAGACCACATCAAAACGCATGATATGACATATTTGAAAGTGTTACTAAAAGAGAATATCCATCAATGTATGATCATAGCGAGCAAGAAGAATGTACACACACTAAGATTTATAGACATAGAGGAGGATTGCTGGAAGTGTGGGAAGGACTTTGCATTCCATAAAAGAAATTTCAACGAATACAGATGTCTTCATTGCAATAAAACCCAGTACACATGCTGGGCCTGGCGCATTCATGAATCAGGATGTTTGTACAGTGATATATCTAAATACAACATAGCAAAGGAGAGGCAATGCACCATTTGCAACCAGATCGTTGATTCGTTAGATCTAGTTGAAAAACATATGGTCAGGGCGCACTCTGTGAGGTCCGATGTGATCGTCCCGGTCACATTCAAAGAGTGTCCTAACTGCGACGCGAAATACTTCACATTCAAAACGCACAACTGTTGTAAAAGCCCAAAGAACTCATTCTGCGATTATTGCTGTAGAAAATTCGCGACGAAACCTCTCGCAGCATCACATATGTCCTTTCCAATGAATAGAAATACTGCCTGCAGGATTTGCGGGATGATTTTGGTGAAGAAGTGTGAGGAAATGGAGCATGTGCTGAGACATTCTCAGAATTATTGCTTAGCATTCAAATGCACTATATGCTCCGATCAATGCAAGCTGTTTGCCTCCGAGGAGTCCATCGCAATGCATAGAAGCAACTGGCATATGAAGAAGGCAGATAAAAGAAGATCGTTTTTTGAGATGGTGAGTCTGAATAATCTTATCTTTAGCTAGCTGCGATCACGCGGCGTTACCCGCGTAGTCTTGGTAGGTACATGATGATGATAAGTATCATATAACCTTACATAAGAATTAAGCTATCAAATGCAGAAAGAATTTTTCAAATCAGACTGCTAGTTCCAGAGATTACCGCATTCAAACAAACTCTTTAGTTTTATAATTTTGGTAAGTATAGACTAGCGGCTGTTCGCGGTTTCACTGTGGAAGGTGAACTTAGTAGAGTAGTCTATTGTAAACACTATAAAACGGGATATTTACCATGTTATAATTAAATAGTTTACAACCATGATAATTTCAAAAGAGTAGTCTATTAGCTCGCATGGATAATTAAAACTTCATACAAAGACCTTATACCTCTTTTGCTTCATATTAGTAAAATAATTCTCAGAATTATGGTAAGCGTCCACATGTCGGTATCGCACGCAGCGGACGGATCGCATCAAACGGATTACCTGTGAAATGCGATGCGTACGATGCGGACATGTGGACGCACTTATATGAGTTTCTATACAAATAATACTACGATCCGTTGCGTGCGATGCGTCCGATGCGTATGATACCGACATGTGGACGCTTACCATTAGGAATACTTGTACTCCAAAACCAAAAACGAAATGGTATCGTTCGTCTTTTATTTATAATAATTTTTCCAGTGATTGACCAATTTATGTCAATCAAATCTAATCGCTTCAGAAAAAAATATTTTCTGAAGCGAAAAAATGCGCAATGAAGACATTGCGTGCATTTAAATTTCGCGCGTAAATGATTAAAACTATTATAGCAGCTGCCATTTTCTTAAATATTAGTTCTTTGCCCAGCTGTAGGACGCTCAAGGCTGATAATTATAACAAAAATAAAATATAACAAAAACATTGAATGAGCGCTTCAATTCAAACGCCCCGCCATGCGCCATTTTTGACGTTGCGTTTGACGGCTTTGTATTGTATGACGTCAGCTGGCACGATCTGTCAAATCAAAATCAGTGTTTGTGTACATATAGTGGTTTAGTTCTTCAGATTTTCAGAGTTATTTGCTTTGAATACCATGGAAGAAGTTAAAAAACCATATTATCAGTATTGCCTTGTACCAACTTGCAATAATACGAATAAGCGTAGACCCGACAAAGTGTTTTTTCCTATACCAAGAGATGAGAAAATTCGTAGTCAATGGTGTAAAGTTATGAGAAGAGAGAAAGTATCTTCAATATCAGCGTTATATTGTTGTGAAGACCACTTTAACGTAAGTACATAAGTTATATTTTTACCTAGCCTATTGTAAGTCAATTAGACTGAAATTTGCATTCAATGTTGAGCAGTAGGTAGGTAGCCTTGTTTATTATTAAACTTTGGTCTATAAAACTACTAGATTCCACCCGCTCAGGTGATACCTACCCGGATAAAAAGTAGCCTATGTGTTATTCCAGGTCATAAACTATGTATACTCCAAGTTTCATTAAAATCCGTTCAGTAGTTTTTGCGTGAAAGAGTAACCAACATCCATACATCCTTACAAACTGTCACATTTATAATATTAGCTTTCGCCCGCGGCTTCGTTCGCGTGGTACCCGGATAAAAAAGTAGCCCATGCCTGGTCATTATCTATCTATGTTTTAAATTTCAGCCAAATCGGTTCAGTGGTTGTCGAGTTATAGAAGAACAAACATACATATGTACATACATCCAAACTTTCGCATTTATAATATTAATTAGTGTGATAGTGTGATTAGAAAACAATTTTTAGGTAGGATGTGATTATTTTGACTCATATATGTATACAAAAAATTAATTATTTAATTACTATCCATCCATCCATTCATCAATCAATTAAAACTTTTGCATTTATAATATTAGTGTAATAGTAGGAAGGAGGATATTAGTAGGACAAATACTTGTTCTGTTCATATCATAGTATTTTAAGAAATTTTTAATTTATTGCAGATTAAGGAGGATACAGAAAACTTTGTTGAACACAACATAATGAAGGAGCTAGGTATAACAGTTAAACTAAAATTAAAGAAAGGTGTTGTGCCTCATAAGTTCCAGTGCAGGAAACTGATTAAGGCAGAACCATTTAAGAAAATGGGTGCTAATAAAAAAAGATGGACACTGATTAATAAAGCTCTTACAGAGTTTGTTAAAAGCAGTAATGAACCTCCAAAAACAAGTTATTATGAAGTAAGTCCTACCACAGAATAAAGGTACTACAGATGGCTCACTTTCGGCGCGGATAGGTGTGCGCTTAGCTCATCTAAAGGCCCGTACACGCTGGCCTAGGCTCGCCGAGTGAACGCGAGTACCAACGTGTGGGCAGCACCACTCGCCTCGCCTTGCCATCGCTCGCCTAGCTTACCCATAATGGGTTGAATACACCTAACGAGTACAGTGGCGAGACAGCGGTGGGACGAGGAGGGAGGTACTCGGCCTAGTAAACAAATTGTGATTCTAGTGACTGTCTCGCCTCTTATTTCTCGGCCGAGCACTCGTTAAAGTGTTTATACAAACCGAGCACTCGGTCGAAGACACTGTCTCTCCACTGTACTCGTTAGGTGTATTCAACGCATTACAATACTAAAGCTAACTTACATTGATTTGCGTCGACTCGCCAAGCGTGTGGACGGTAGCACTCGCCTTGCGTCGACTCGCCTTCACTCGCGCTGGCTTAGGCTGGCCCAGCGTGTATTCGCAGCATTATAGTAGAAGACTTGTATGGAACTGCCATAGTAGGTCACCTATAAACATTAATTTAAAAAAAAAGCTGTTGTTAAACGGTTTTATTTTAACACTTACCTGTAATAAAGATTCTATAAAAAATATTAGACTTATTTGAATTACTTGCCTTTGTCCTAAAGATTTTGTTAATAAATGTATGCAACACTAGCTTCCGCCCGCGGCTTCGCTCGCGTGGTACCTAATAAAAAGCTTGTGTAATTCCAGATTACAAACTATGTATATTCCAAGTTTAATCCAGATGTGTTCAGCTGTTCTGGCATGATTGAGTAACAAACATCCATCCATCCAAACTTTCGCATTTATAATAGTTATCCTATTCTATTAAACGAGCAATATTTGTACTCACGTTCTCGAAAACGGCTCTAACGATTTCGATGAAATTTGCAGTACGGGGGCTTATGGGGGCGAAAAATCGATCTGGCTAGGTCTCATATCTGGGAAAATCCGTTTTCTCGGCATTTTCACGCAAAAAGTGCAATGTGGTTCGTAATTGAACCACAAGTTATAATCTGTCGCGAATTTAAAACAGTTTTTTGGAGCACAATGGTTATTACTTCTTTAACTGCTGGAAAATTAAATCTTCCCCAAATGGTACCTATGTAGTTTTCCTCTTTTAATTTTAAGTACTTTAATATTTGATTAGGGTGTATTTTTTTGCCTTTTTAGACTATATTTTCGCCTCCTCTGCGTAATCTCAATGCCCCCTGATTTTCTCTGGGTCTTCCACTGCCCCCCTGAAAGTCTCAAACGCCCACAAGGGAGCGTTATCGCCCACGTTGAGAACCTATGGTATAGATAGAGATAACTACAGTATTTTTGTACTAAACATAGATTTTTATTTGCAGCTGCTGGTACCGAAAAAATGTTTGGACACGGATGCCGTAGATTCTCTCCGACCTGGTTAGTAAATGTTGTTTACAAGCTTGAGAAAAATTTACATTTCACTTATAGTCTGGCAAAAAATAATAGACATAAAAGGGGGCACCACTGTGCAAGCTAAATACGCGAAATAGATAAATTCTCTTTTAGAAGGAAATTATTACTTCTGACTGACGTCTTCGGTACCTGTACCATAGACAAGAAACCTGTACTTTACCATAGATAAGTAGAGAAAGGGTTTCCATTGTAATTAAATTTTAGTTGCCGTTTCTACCCGTTTTTGCCAGTCTATACCTGGTGTTTGTCTTGTTTGAGGCAAATTGCTGAACCATTGCCTCAACTTCAAGAATCTATCAAGAAAGAAAATTCTTATCAAAAATTGTTTTGTAATAATTATCTTTTGTTTATGCTGCCAAGATGTCCAAAACGACCATGACTATATTCCTATGCATTGTGACAGTGACAGTAGTGATGATGATGATGATGATGATGATGAAGAAGGTAAGATTGCCTAAAGATTGATATAAATCTGAACCGTGTTGGCCAAATGGGATTGTTACGGGTGATGATTCTACTTGGTTTGGGTGGACTGCCAATGATAAAAACTGTCTTGAAAACTTGTGTAGTTTTAATGAGAAAAATTGAATTTACAATACGTGCGCACTCGCGGCCATTATGATTGAGAAGAAGTAGTGACGTGCTGTGTCTAGAGATGTGCTGCGTCTAGTGATGTGCTGCGTCTAGTGATGCGCCGTGTTCTGAAGTTAGTCGATGTCGTCGCTGCGACAGATTGTACCTCTACTTTTCGATCCGAAAAAAAAATAATAGTAAGTAAGTTCGTACGAGCAAGTGGCCAACTCTGGTGACGGAGTTTTTAGGGAGTGTACACATTGCGTTTTTTGCAGCGCGTTTGTATCGAAACAAACGCGATTCGAACGCGATGCGAACGCACAGCCGCCCTCCCGGTTCGCTTTTGTATGGAAAAAAACGCGTTGCGAACGCGCGTTTGTATCGATACAAACGCGCAGCTCAAAAACGCGCTGCAGAAAACGCAATGTGTATACTCCCTTAGGCCGCCTAAAGGCCTTCGTCATGGCTTAATGACTTAAAAGCCGGGACCGACAATTTAACGTGTCCTCCGAAGCACGGAAGCGCTCAGCTCGTAATACCACTTGCGGTCACCCATCCAAATTGTGACGATCCAAATTCAACGATCAATCAAGAACGTCCCAGCAAGCTTCAAAAATAATGAAATATGATCAGGACTATCCCTAGCCGCGGTAGATATTCTCTCAGATCTGTTTAGGCATCTATAGGATCCTTTGAAGATGTCTAAGGGGGTAGTCAGAGGTATGTCCAAACACATTTGGTACATTCCCACATTTTGCAGAAGTTAGCATTCCATACGTGACAGGTTGCAAGCCCATCGACGCTATTAGAAAGCTAACTGGTTTCCTCACGATGTTTTCATCAAGTTTTCAAGATACGAAGTGGGTTCGAATCCTCACCGTGCATCATTGGATTTTTCGTGTCGGATTTATATGCGCATCACGAGCTCGATGAAAGAAAACATCGTTAGGAACTCTAATAACACAAGCTCTGCTTACTTTGGGGCTAGATGATGTGTGAAATGTCCAGCATTATTTATGTGTTATCAACAGTGATCGGAGTAGGTAGAGCTATTTTATGTACTTGCCATAAGATAGAATAATATGGATATTCCCCGAATCCCGGGATTCGGTTTTTAGTTAGAAAAATAATAAAAAGCTTTTTGCTTTTTGCTATATACGGGTTTAAAGATTGTATAATAAATAGATAGAAACTTGATTTCATGAACACACATATATTTTTTTATGTAACAATTTCTTATATTTATACAAGAATCAACAATCATTTAACATTTTAATTCTGAAGTTGTACATACCATACAAATTAATTAGTTCCTCAAAAATCGAAACATGATTGAAAAGAACAAACTATTTGTATAATCGAATCCCGAAGTATTAGTCGGATTCCCGTGGAATATCCATATTAACATCAATGTTTGCGGTCAATGAACCTAAATAGCTCTACCTACTCCGATCAGTGGTTATCAAGGTATCAAACTAGCCATGTGCTTTCAATTCATCCAAATCCGCGCCCTGATTACGTTAGACTTGCAATAGCCGTGCGACAGCAATCACTACGCGACCGGTCGAAAAATATCACTAAACATCGTATTACGGAAGCCAATCGCACGTCTATTGCTCGCCTGTCGCAAAATATACATTGGCCGTAGTGCATTTTGCGACCGTAATACGATGTTTAGTGATATTTTTCGATCGGTCGCGTAGTGATTGCTGTCGCATTGCTATCGCAAGTCTTGCGTAATCAGAGCCTTTAGCAGGAGTATGCACAAGTTTACTATTCGATCCGTGACTGTAGTATAGTCTCTCAAATGTATGGGATTCCGGTGCAGCGCCTCCAGTGGTAACTTGACTGAACTAAAATCCCAATACATTTGAGAGACTATACTACAGTCACGGATCGAATAGTAGCTTTTGTGCATACTCGTGCTCGAGGCCCAGGGAGCCGTCCAGCCGTTGTTACGCGATTGAGTAACAAACATCCAAACTTTCACATTTGTAATTTATATTTATCATTACAGGTAGAGCAATCGAACCGACACATAGAACAACAGAAGAGAATCATGGTAAGTTTACTTTTGAGCAATTTTTTTTGTAAAAGAAGCTTTTAAAATGAACGAATGAAAACTCTTTATTGTACACAACTTAATATAACATTAAGAAAGGAATAACCCAATGAGTAATCATACAATGGGCGGTCTTATCGCTTAGAAGCGATCTCTTCCAGACAACCTTTGGATGGAATGACATATCAAGATTAAAGGTGGGGGTGTGCAAATATTATAATTATCAAGAGATTCTAAACTACTTACAGAAATAATAAATACTGTAATTGAAACATATAGTGGTAATCAGAAACAAGTCCAAATCTAGGCTATCAACGCAACGGTGCGCGAGATCTCAGTTCGATTTTTTTGATTCAATAACTAGTAGTTCAGAACTACTAGTTATTAAGAGCCTGTTTTGTTGCACTCTAGAAATATAATATATCTTTTCTTTTAAGATGCAGACACCAAATCAATTCAAGTTTTGTCAGCTGACATTGACATAATAGTTGACGAAGTTGACATTAAAAAAGAACCGATTTACGACGAAAACGGAGAAATAGATTACGAAGAAATGCTTAGAAGTATGTTTAGTGATCCGACTGATCAAGACAATGAGAATAAAATGAACTATGATGACACGGATGTGAAGATTGAAACGGACGATAATGAACCTAGTAAAAGTGATAATAAGATTGAAATCAAGAAAGAATTTGATATAGGAAGTGTTAAAATCAAAACAGAGCCAATTGATGATGATATTGATATTATTGAAAATCCAATACAAATTGTGCAAATTGATGACATTGATAGTATCGAAAATCAAATCCAAATTGTGAGTGTTAAGTCAGAACCTATAGATGATTATGAAAATCAAGACGAGGCGGAAACTGAAAATCAAGACGTGATGGACATGGTGATGGATTTGGAAAATCAAAACGTGATGGAAATTGAAAATCAAAATGAAAGCGAGAGTCAGAATCAAAATGAAAGTGGAAATCAAAGCGAGAGTCAGAATCAAAATGAAAGCGAAAATCAAAATGAAAGTGAAAATCAAAATCAAAGTGGAAATAAAAGCAAGAGTCAGAATCAAAATAAGAACGTTGATACGTTGACAGTGAAAGTGGAACCAGGCATAGATTTCGAAGACATAACATCCGGCAATTTAATTATCAAATGCGAATCAGTATTCAAGGACGACGAAGAATCAAACGATTCTACATTCGAACAGATGCTCAACAGCTTAAACAACAGAGTAGAATGGGTGACAGACGAGTTTAACCCAGACGAGATAACAGTAGACGTGTTAAACCCGAGCGGTTTGTACAAGAAGAAAAAGATATACGCTTGCTCGAAATGTGGTTATACCGCACAATACAAACATTATCTACAACATACCAAATCAAGTTGTACAGTGTCGCCGGGCATTCACGCAAGCTATTACTGCTCAAAATGCGGTCTAACATTTGTAATGTTTAGGAACTATGTGCTACATTTCGATAACCACGGATACGCTGCGATGTCTTGTCCAAAGTGTGGTGAATCTTTCAATCAGCTACTTAAATTGTTGTCTCATGTGCACAGGCATATTAAGGACAATTTTGTGCTGATACACGTTTTGAATAAGGGAGGGGAGGAATCTACTAAGTCTAATAAGGAAGTTAAGTAAGTAACTTTTTTTTTAAGCCCCAACGAAAAAGAGGGGTGATAAATGTTTGTATATTTTTAAGAGCTGTTGTCGGTGCAACGATGGAATTCTCGCCATCTATCCAATGCTTGATTTCTTTTATTTCTTTATACGACATGACAGCGTCCTTCTACTTTTCCTTCTATGATGTTTGATGTTCCTTATGAAGCTATCATGTTGTATAAGATATCCAATCATTTTCCCTCGTCTGTTCTGTATGGTGAATTTTGTATAAGTTTGTAGTGTGTGATTTAAACGAACTAACGGGACTTTATCGCGTAATTACCTTATTTTATTATTTCCCGACGTTTCGAGTGCGTTACAGCTCTCGTGGTCACGGGCAGACTTAGTTGTAGTGTGTATCTGTGTTTCTGTGCGTCTGTCTGTGGCATTGTAGTTTCTAAACGGATGAACCGATTTCAATTATTATCTCTCTCTATAATGGTGTCTCACGTCGTCTCTTAGCTATGTTTCATGAAAATCTGTTCAGCCGTTTGGATTTTATGAAGGGATACTCTACTAGTAGTACCAAGCGGTAGTGCCTTAGAAAATGAAGGGATATGTCGGGGGTTTTTCATTAAATTTTTAATTTATTTTCTTTCTTGGGTTAAAAATAGTAGTTAAATTGATGAATCCTGCGTAGGTGTGGAGAGTGTCGTAAGGTGGTGCGTCACGCGGAAATGTTCCGGCATTGGGAAGCACATTTAACACTGAAACCGACCACAGATGAACCGGCGACGGTGAGTTACAATACATGTTTAATCAGTAAAAATGAAGTCATCAAAATTTTCGATTCCGACAGGATTCGAACCCGCATTGATACAAGGAATCGAACCCACGACCTAAAGCGTGGAGAGAGCTACTACCAACTGGGCTGAGAGGCCAGTCAAAATATTTCGTAAGTAATATCAGAGACGAGTAAATAAAAGTAATATTCAAAATTAATAAGCTTTTTCGATAAAAAAAAGGCTTGGTACTTTTATTGGTAATTATGTTTAAAATGTGGAATACCTTACCAAAAGGGGGGCAGTGGCCATTCTATACGGAGTATTATTACCTGTTCTATGACCAAACTGTAAGTAAGATAAGAGTAATTTGGGCATAAAATGTCGTATTTTTAGAGATTCTAGGCCTTAACGTGTTTTCGTTGCAGGACACTCCCGAATGCAAAGTGAAGGAAGAGCCGCCAGAGTTGATTGTGGACTGCGAACGTGTTACTATGAACAACAAGCTACTAGATTCTGCTACTCTTAAACTTGCTCTAGGTGAGTTATTGTTTAACAATTCAATAGGGTAGGTAAGGGGGCGTCCATTAAAAGGGAACCTGCATTATTTTTATTTTTGCTTTCATTTGAATGAATTTTATGTAGAATAGACCACGAGTTTAAAAAAAAATTAAAATACTTCAATTTAATGTAAAAAATTGCGGTTTCAAACTGACCGTTTAAATTTTCGCGCGCAAACGGATGTACAGTTACGATGACGTCACTCCTGTCGAGGAGAACGTTAAAAAGGACCTAAAACTATAAAAACTAATTTTATTGATAATAAACCCTATAGCCATCGGAACATGGTTCTAAACTTAATAAAATAATAATAAATTAAAATGAAAGTCTACCTGTCAAGAGATGGCGTTTTGCGAAATATTTTTATTCAGCTACTTGTCGCGAGATGGCGTTAGCTACCGTTATCAATTCTGTTAGTCTTTATCTACAAGACATAAGATTGATAATACAATGGCTATTATTCATGGTCCACTAAACGTAGCTATTCGCTTAGGGATGTGCCACAAGACGAATGTATCGAAATCTACTATTACCTACCAATTGATGTGTAACGATCGGTAGCACGTCAGGTTATATTTGTGGTGGTCGAAATAAAAAGCTTTTCTTATCTTTCTTTCCTTATTTACACAATCAAAGTTCACAATCAAAGTAAATTATTTACACAAACAAATAAAATAAAAAAAAATCGTAAATTGTATCACTGTTTAAAATAATGGTTCTTTTTCTTATTGTGTTTTCTTTTTATGGTGTAGGTAAGTACAATAAAGTTATATTATATTCTAAATATTTGAAAAATATTAGAGCGAGTGAGCGAGCGAAGCGAGCAAAGATCTTAGTGGTTAGTTAGGCGTTTTTGTTCATTAATTTATTGATTATCATCACACTAATATAAAATGCAAAAGTTTGGATGGATGGATGTTTGGATGTATTTTTTTTCCACTTGACAACCCCTGAACCGATTTGGCTGAAATTTAAAATATAGAATAGATAAAGACCGGGAAAAATGACAAATTATATAAAAAAATGACAGATCATGTCAAAAATGACACTAGATGTTATTACCTATGAGAAAAGATGTCAAAAATGACAGATTAAATAAAAAATGACACTAATTGTCAAAATTGACAGATTAAAAACAACATGTTTTTTTGCCATTTTTGACATAATCTGTCATATTTTACATCTAGTGTCATTTTCTACATATTTTTTTAGTGTGTGTTCAAAAGGCCTTATCTCGGAAACTCCCGTTCTTAGTTCAAATGAAAGCTATTGAAGAGATCTTCATTTAAAGTGACAGCTGTCAAACTTCAAACGGCCATATCTCGGTAACTACTCGTCCTAGACTTCCCTTTCTTAGTTCAAATGAAAGCTATGACCAAGATCTACATTTTAGATGATAGATGTCATTTTGACAGCTGTCATCGAAAATGTAGATCTAGGTCATAGCTTTCATTTGAGCTTAGAAAGAAGAATCGAGGATGAGTAGTTTTCGAGATATGGCCGTTTGAAGTTTGACAGCTGTCACTTTAAATGAAGATCTCTTCAATAGCTTTCACTTGAACTGATTATGATGAAAAATCTTAGGCATTATGAAATTAATGCATTTATATCAGGCATATTAATTTTTAGACATTCATGTTAGGCACTTTGCTACAAAGGCAAATTGCGTTTTAGACACTGTACTGTACAACTCGGGTAAACTGAGTTTAAAATAAATTGCCATTCAGGCATATTGCGTCTTATGTGTTTCAAATCTTAGGCGAAAAATTATGAGAATAATGCATTTAACTTATCATCAGGCATATTACTTTTTAGATATTCATGTCAGGCATATTGCTACAAAGGCAAATTGCATTTTAGATGAATCGCGAACGACCCTTATTTCTGACTAAATATATATGTTTCAGGCTTTTTGTGTTGCGTGAGGCTTTTAGGGGGAGGGGGTCCAAATCTCACCCAATCTCACGTGGGGGAGAGGCAAATATCACGTAATTTTTTTTTCCGCAAGAAACGTGAAATGCCGATGTTTTTATTTAAAATCTCATGGTTGGTTCTAATCACTCTTGATACTACAGAGAAATTCCCGTAGACTGATTTAGAATGGATTTGAGTACCTACTTACCTTTTAAGAATTTTATTGTTCAATTTTCAATCACACGTGAGATTAGGGGTTGTGGAGGGGGTTGACCCAAATCTCAGAACATCTTACCAGGGGGGAGGGAGGGGGGGGGGGGGGTCGAAATATCGCAAAAATCACCTCACTTTATTAATGGACGCCCCCTAAGTAAGTAAATCAAAGATTGCCTCCTGACACTGGTTAAATCATCTAGTAAAGATATAAAGGTCTAAGTTTGTTTTCAGAGCAACTACAATCAACGACGTCCATAGACAAGCAGTGCGCTGTTTGCTACCGCGCGTTCTCGCGCCGCTGCGATGTGAAGCGGCACATAGTGGAGCATCTCTTGATGGACGCGCACGTACAGAAGGTACAACACAAGTAAGTATACTATTTACTAGCTGCTACCCGCGGCTTCAATCGCGTGGTACCCGGACAAAAAGTAGCCTATGTTACTCTCCAGTCCTCCAACTAGCTCCACACAAAAAAATCACGTCAATCCGTCGCTCTGTTTTGACGTGAAAGCAGGACCAATAAACAAACAAATAAGCACACTTTCACATTTAAAATATGGGTGCGGATTTATATAAAAAGGACAACCAACCACGGAATAAATAGGTGCAACAAACCTGACTTCGCAAAAACATTTATTTAAATAGCGACTCTTGCTGCGGCGCAACAAAGTGCAATTCAGCTCGCTTAAGCGCTTGGTGCCTAATGCGATATTCACCTAAATATTGACTCTTTCTAAAGCATAACTCTGTCACTGTCTGGCGCATAGTGACACGGAAGGGTTGTCGACTTGTCGTGTGTTATAGGCATTACTTGGCTGGTGGCAAGTGGGAACCCTACTACCAAGGCCCGCCAATGTACTTGTAGCTTTGTACCTAAAGTGCGGAGTTATTAATTGACAAAGAAATTGGTATTAATGTTAGATCTGGGACTCCCGTAATTAAAGGGTATCACAACTTTCCTAAAACTGTAGTAGATTAGCTCTACTTTGTTTATGGGGGTAGTCACAAGCATGTCCAAATATATGGTACTTTCCATACATTGTCAAAGTTATTATAATAATCTTGGGCCCTGATTGTATAGGCGTAAATAATTTATCCACAGAATCGTCGCGGATTTTTATTAATCCAATAGTAGTACAAAAAGTGTCCTTTTTATTTTCCTGCGCTGGCAACACTGCTTAATCCAATCGTTCATTCCATTCAACGTGATGGATCCGTTCCGAACAAAAATATCTAGGTGTCATGTCAGTTCAATGTCAACGTCGGCGTCGCGTCAGTCAATCAGCTGATTGAAATTCAATTGTTGGTTTTGTTTATTTTTATTGTTGATTGACCTCGTAAGCAAAACAAATTGCAAATTAAAAATAGCTTACTGGCGTACGTTATTCCTACTTTTCTCTCAGAATTTCCGACAAGTTTTCTTGTAAATTTTCCAGAGATGTAAACTGTTTGGTAAAGGGTCAATCTCCAGAATCAGCGTGTTTGGTTGATTGCTATGGTGCTTTTTAAATATCGATATTATTGCTATACTGTATTTTTATTTCGAGAAGGAGGTGTCTAAATAAGCATATTTTCATATTGGCCCCTGAAGATTGCAACAAGCGCTGATTCATTCAGTATGAAATCCCGAAATATACAAGTGAATGATGAAGAAATTTCTTTGTGTGATGAAACTTCACTACTATCTTGTTCACCTGTCCCGTTCTCACAAGAAAAAAAGTTGAAAAAGAAGCAAGAGAAGATATTGAGATATAACGTAAAGTCTGGGTGTGATGAAAAATGTATGAAAAGATGTTCGGTAAAGTTTACAGAAGAAGTGCGTAAAGAAATCAATAAGTCATATTGGACTCTGTCTTGGAGTGAACGCAGAATTTTTATACAAAACTGTACAACAATAAATGTACCAAAAAGAAAAACTAAGGCTGAGCCCAAAAGAGCTCCAAAACATGCATTTATTTTTAAAATTGTCGATGGTATAAACATAGAAGTTTGCAAAGTTTTCTTTTTGACAACACTGGGATTTAATAAAAACAATGATACCATACTATACAATTCACTGAAGAAAAATCCAGTTGACAAAAGGGGATTGCACACAAAAACACCGATGTTCGACCGAAAGATACTAACAGATCATGTAGAATCATTTCATCCACTGGAGCCTCAATATCGGCGAGAAAATGCTCCACTTATTCGCTATTTGGATTGTGGTGTTAACATTGCTTTGATGCACAAAGATTTTTGTGAGAAATATCCATCGCTAAAGGTGTCCTATGAACTTTACAGGAAGCATCTTAAAACTATGAACATATCGTTTGCAAAGCTGGGTAAAGAGTTTGAATTTCCTGATGATTATCGGACGCACGAAAAAAATACTTCCCATGTTGCAAAGAACACTGTGTCAGGGAACTGCGACAATTGTAAATCCTATAAATGCCTTAGCAAGAAGTGCCAAAAAACACTTGACTCGTACGAATCGTCAGATTATTCAGAAATAGATACAAAATATTACCCGATTGTCCAACCAAGCAACAAAAACTGTCAACAATCGCCGATGACGACTCTCCAACTTTATATTAATTAAGTAACCAAAAAGCCCATAAGCATAGTACAAAACCCAAAATCAACTGAGGAAGTACTAATCAAAGAAGAAAATGCAATGGAGTCTTTGACGTTGCCTATTTCTCGAACTTTCGATAAAATGACTTCTAGTAATTATGAGCCTGATTTTTCTGATCCGATCGCAACAAGCGTTGATTCATTCACATCTATGAAATCTCGAAATTTAAAAGTGTACAAAGAAGAAATTTCTTTGTGTGACGAAACTTCACTACCACTTTCTTGTTCTCCTGTCCCGTCAAATGACAACCATGATGCTTTTGATGCTTTGTCTTCATCAGGGGATTTCTCGTCAGATTCAGTCAAAGATATAAAATATTGCCCGAATGAATCTTCATCCGATGACCAGCCAAGCAACAAAAGCTGTCATCATCAGTCAAGTATTTACATTGAGCTTAAGCAAGAAATGAACACTTCTGAAGCTGTTGTTTCACCTGACGTGCCTGCTATTACGGCGGCATCCGAATCCACCAATGTTAACCAAATCTTACGGGAAAAAAAGTTGAAAAAGAAGCAAGAGAAGATATTGAAATACAACGTGAAGTCAGGGTGTGATGAAAAATGTATGAAAAGATGTTCGGTAAAGTTTACAGCAGAAGCGCGCAAAGAAATCAATAAGTCCTATTGGGCTCTGTCTTGGAGTGAACGCAGAATTTTTATACAAAACAGTACAACAATAAATGTACCAAAAAGAAAAACTAAGGCTGAGCCCAAAAGAGCTCCAAAACAGGCATTTATTTTTAAAATTGTCGATGGTATAAACATAGAAGTTTGCAAAGTTTTCTTTTTGACAACACTGGGATTTAATAAAAACAATGATACCATACTATACAATTCACTGAAAAAAAATCCAGTTGACAAAAGGGGATTGCACACAAAAACACCGATGTTTGACCGAAAGATACTAACAGATCATGTAGAATCATTTCACCCACTGGAGCCTCAATATCGGCGAGAAAATGCTCCACTTATTCGCTATTTGGATTGCGGTGTTAACATTAATTTGATGCACAAAGATTTTTGTGAGAAATATCCATCGCTAAAGGTGTCCTATGAACTTTATAGGAAGCATCTCAAAACTATGAACATATCGTTTGCAAAGCTGGGCAGTGAGGAGTTTCAAATTTGTGAAGAATATGAGCATGAAAAATAATTGCCACGTTGCGAATAACACTGTACTAGAAAACTGTGAAATTTGCAAGACCTATAAATGCCATAGCGAGATGTACAAATCATCACGCGACTTGTACGAATCCCACAAAAAAAATAAACAAAGAGCAGAAATTTCAGTGTCGATTTACAGAAAGTCATAATGTTACCTAGAATAGACAGTATTAAAAGCTTGATATTCTGTCATAGGTTAACAACATATAATTAATTATTCGTACCTCTGCTGGGCAGAATTACAAAACAACACCAACCTCTAGCTAGCGTGTATCTGGCATGATGAAGCAAGCAAGAAGATATCATGAGCTGTTACTACCATTTCTTTCTGCGACACCGTGATGTTAAACACATTACGCTATGGATTGATAGCTGCAGTGCTCAAAACAAAAGTTGGTTGTTGTTCTCCCTAATTATATTCTTAGTCAACAGTGAACTGATCGCAGCGCAAACAATAACATTCCAGTATTTTGAGCCTGGTGTCATCATGAGCTGTGATAAATTCCATCATCAACTCGAAATTGAAATGAAAAGTAAAGAACTATACGATTTCCGAGACTGTAGATTGTGTTTCTTCAGTCATTAAATCGAAGGTAGATGTCAAAACCATGGCGCCAGAAGATTTCTTCAGCTTCAAAAATTACGTCTCTGACTGTATACAAATGTCTGAACCAAGAGTATACATAATATAATACAAGTCTGTTTTCAAAGAAACAACCACGATGTCTTGTATAAAACTGATATAAATGATGATTATAAAGTTCTCCTGTTCATGGCTGATAGATTTCTGAAAAATCCGGATATTTTAAAACCGGAGTTTAAAAGAAGACCTAAAGGGATAGATAAGGAGAGGAAAGATGCGATTGTTAAAGCACTGAAGGACAACTCCATACCACACAAAATGATGTTCTGGCATGAGATCCTGAAGCTTAATACTAGTAGCTAAAAGGGGTAATTTCGAATGTTGATTAAAGGGGTAATTTAAATTTTGATTGAAAGGGGTAATATAAATTGTAATTGAAAGGGGTAATTTGGATTTTTTATTTAAAGGGGTAATTTAAATTATAATTGAAAGGGGTAATTTAGATTGTTGATTGAAATAGGCAATATTTAGGTGAATATAGCGCTAGACACTAAGCGCGTATGCGAGCTGAGTTGCACTTTGTTTCGTCGCTGCAAGAGTCGCTATTTATATAGTTTTCGCGAAGTGAGCTTTCTGTAGGTACGTATTTCTTCTATGGTTTATGGCTAGATGATTCTCTGTAAAATTTCCAGCATTTATTTATTTAATTTTGATTTTCCAGTGGCTTCCGCTGCCAGATCTGCAGCGAAAGGTTCCAGCGGCAGGAGCTATACAAGTTCCATATGAGAGAGCATGGATCCATGCCTATCTTCAAATGCGAGCTTTGCGACAAGACGTTTAGGTAAGCCCCATAGTAACAGCCACAAAACATATAAGTAAACAGTATTCGTTCTTAACCAGCGATTATAGTTGTCACAATGGATCTAGGCATTCGTGAAGTTGGCTTTTCGCTGCGCAGTAGAAAATTTTGTATGAAAAAGTTGCACTGCGCATCGAAACGGCTAACTTCACGAATGCCAAGGATCCGTTGGAAGAATTGTACACTATCCAATTTGTAGGAAACCGATCTAGAATCCAATGATGTTTTCAAAAAGGGAAGATAGGTGACTCACCAAAATGCCTGGTCCTACTCATCTGAGTCTTGAGGACAAACCTGCCCTCAGCGCCGCGCGGAACATCGTCTCGAACGCACCTTGAAGTTGCTAATAGACAAGGATAGAGAGAGCATCTAAAGCAGTCGTGCGAGCGAAACAGCATTGTAGAGCGGCCGGGCCATGGCCGGGCTCTATCGTTAAGGCTCCATTCGGCCGGAGCCGACAGAACCCGGCCGCTAGCCATTGCTATCTCGTTCGCGCGACTGCTTTAGTTTTTCTCTCTATCCTTATCAATTGGCAATCTATAAAATGAAGCAATGTGTGTATTTTGGTGTAGGTATGTAGTGGTGCGCCGAGCCCAAGTTTTTGCATGCGATGTTAGTGCGTCACCTATCTTCCCCTTTTGAAAACATCATTGCTAGAATCATCGCTCTGTCTCGCTGTTTGACCTGCGAATTGCGTATCCGTAAGAAGTAAAATTAAGGTGAATTTGTTAAAAATGATCTTGTAAATTACGGACCATTTGTGAACGTAAATGTGGAAGAATATTAGTTTATTACTGTAGTACTTATTTCATAGAAAATAGAATTAAATTTTGACTGAAAACACCCGCCATTCTGATATCAGACGGCGGTACTATATTGTTTGTTTAATTTTTTCTTCTAAAAATAATAAACTTTTACTAAATGCATATGAAAGTAAACAAGGCACAAAGCAACATTTTTTAACATTTTGTCTGTCTGTTCGTACGTTCGGTTATAGCGAATAATGACTTGATAGATAGCGAATAGGTGCCTATTTATTATAATTCTGAAATAAATTTAGTAGTTTTTTAGAAATTGTTTTTACGTCAAAGATTTTAAATTCAAAATAATCTCTCTCTACGTTATTTAGTATTATGTCAATTGACTTATTATTAAGTTTTTTAGTTAAAAAGTGAGTGTGCAAAGAAAGTGCGGTTTGACATTTTGGTAAGTCAATAAATATATTATGGTTTTTAACTCGCTTTTACTAGCTTCACTAACCAACTTCTGCAAAATGTAGGTATGTACTGTACATATTTGGATACATATACCACTGACTACCCCCTTAGACAAAAAGATAGGTACTTCAAAAGGTCTGAATCACCCTGAAAATAGAGTCGTACGTGATCATTATCATTTTTTATTTAGTTTCAAACATTAATATTTCACGTCACCTATCTTCCCCTTTTGAAAATATATTTTTTTTTACTCATATTAAATAAAATGTAAACAAAAGTACATAGCTAGCTAGCTATATTTCCTGGATTAAATTAAGTATGACCAGGATTAATTTGCCATTCTGATATCAGGCTGGCGGCTATTCTTAACCGACTTCAAAATGAGGAGGTTCTCAATTCGTCGGAATCTTTTCTATTTTTTTTTTTTTTGTTTTTTTTTTTTATGTATTTTCACCGAATACTCGAAGACGCCTGGATCAATTTGGATTTTTTTTTTTGTCGTTTGGAAGGGTATACTTTCTAAACACAGTGCCATAAAAATTTGGTGATCTGTCGAGGATCTTCGGAGTTATGAACAGAAATGCACCTTGAGAGTGCAGAAAATTGCTCAGCTTATAACATTGAAGTCAATTTTTATCAATTATACGCTAATTTTTGCCAATTATACGCCAAATGATGTTAGAACAAGTAAAAATATAAAAACTTCATTGCGTTTTGTTATTATGCGTGGTGCCGGTTGATTCATAGACGATCATTAAAAATATATAAGCTTATTCAAAATATTGCTATAGCAGTTTTGAAATTCAGTTTTATATTGCTTTTTTTTTCAGTTCGTTCGAGAATTCCGAAGTTCTTGATGACCACGATTGCAGAGACCAAGAACCTAGGGTAGAGATGGAGTCGCTCGAAGTAAAAGACGGGCCGCAAAACCACAAACACGAAAAACAAATAATGTTTTTTTATTTAGGCAGCACAATCTAGTACCAAAAAAACACTTCAAATAACTATTTGATTACTTTTGTACGACTACCCCCTTACTTATGAAAGATGTTTAAAGTTGAACACTGGTTGAACAACGTCCTGTCTCTGTTTGTCACTATCCACAAATAAAGATAGGACGTTGTTTAACCAGTGTTTAACTTTAAACATCTTTCATAAGTAAGGCCCCTAATGTCCAAAATACAAAGGGTCTTATGAAAGGTGTTTAAAGTTGAACACTGGTTAAACAACGCCCTGTCTTTATTTGTGTATAGTGTCGAATAGAGACAGGACGTTGTTTAACCAGTGATCAACTTTAAACATCTTTCATAAGGGAAAAACGTCCTACTAGAAAATTATGTTAAAATCTGTGGTTAAAATTGAAAAACCGTTTAAACAAGTGCCATCCTTTTTTGTTAAATAGTGTTAGATAGTGACAGGGCGAATCTTGAGCATTATTTAACCAGTGTTTAAGTTTATAAGTACGACCCTTTGTATTTTGGACATTAGTCGTGCAAAGATTCTTAGGCTGATTTCAGTCTCACGCTCACCGTTAGCGCTGATAGGCGAGTGATCTTTATTACAATAAAATAAGGATACGCACTGACGAGAGCAATCAGCGTAGCCATTTCTGCTAAACAATCAGTATTCTTATTTCCTTGTAATAAAGATCACTCGCCTATCAGCGCTGACGGTGAGCGTGAGACTAAAATCTGCCTTACATTTGAAGCATCCTGATTATTTAGGTGTACCAGAGTACAACATGTTAAATAATATTGTTAATTTTGTTAAATTGTTTATGTGGTCGACAACTTACAAGTTATTGGGTATGCTGATTTTATAATAATAAAAAATCCAAAATTCTACTCAGTTGTTTAATTTGGCATTTTCCCATACATATTTTAAGCAGAAGGTATTTAATTTTTCAAATCGGACTGGTAGTTCCGCTTTATTGTATTAGTATAGTATAGATTATTATTTTTGACTTTGAACACAATGAAAATGTATTTATTTACTACTTAAATAACTAAAGTTTTGCAAGATTAAACTATGGCGAACATCTAAGTCATAGTCAACGTGGGCGATAACGCCCCCTTGTGGGCGTTTGAGACTTTCAGGGGGGCAGTAGAAGATCCAGAGAATATTAAGAGGCATTGAGATGGCGCATTTAGAAATGGGGGGGGGGGGGCTCTTGAAAAAAATATAATCTCAAAGTGGGTGGTGGGCAAAATAAGGTTGAGAAACTATGATCTAAGTAGAGAGGTTACATAGAAATAAATTATTAATGATTCCCACAATAGGTTGAGCCTGTATCGTGGAAACCAAAATGGCAAAAGGGGCCTCAATTGACTGGTTGTAGTTGAATATATAAATTGACTGAATATATAATTATAATTGAATATATAAAATAATAGATTATGTGTTTTTACTTTGAAAGTAAAGGTGTGTTTGTTGCAGCGATTCATCTAACTTCGCCAAACACAAGAAGACACACGGAGTGCGCGTGATGCAGTGTGACCTGTGCCGGAATAAGTTTCATTCACGGCTCGCGCTTCAGAAGCATATTATGGTGAGATCTACTAAGCAATGTTATCTATATAAATAAAAATTGCTGGACATTTCACACAACGCCATCTAGCCCCAAACTAAGCAAAGCTTGTACTATGAGAACCAGATAACTGATAGAATACTTATATATTTTGTAAATACATACTTATAATACTTTATAACACCCAGACACAGAACAAACATCTATGTTCATCACACAAATGTTTGTCCTGGGTGGGAATCGAACCCACGACCTACTAAAGAAGAAGGCAGAGCTACTACCAACTGATCTAAGAGGCTAGACAATAGGTAATCCATCGCAAACATGAGACAAAGCACACCCCCTCCACTTTTTTCCAGCGTTCTTTTTACATGACGCGACCTCTATTTATATACATCTAAAATCTGAATCTTATACCTGTGCTAAGAGGCTTACATAGCAAGTAAAATATTTGTAACAATAACATTGTAGGAGCACAGTAAAGGAGCGATGCTCGAATGCGCTCACTGCGGGGCGACGTTCAATAACAAGAGCGCGTTGAAACGGCACCGGTACCAACACATCACGCACAAGTTCAAGTGCGTGTTGTGCGATCTACACTTCACATCGCTGCAGCATAAGTGGGACCACGCTTGGGAGGTAACTTGTTTTAACCATTACAAATATATCTCTATAATCTAATCATACACTTCTGACATTATCTATTTATATTTTAAATTTCAGCCAAATCGGTTCAGTGGTTGTCGAGTTATCGATAAACAAACATCCATCCAAACTTTCGCATTTATTTATAATATTAGTGTGATTAGAGATTAGGAGTGATGGCCGAGGGGTATAGTACCTCGACTTTCGATCCTAAAGTCGTGGGTTCAAATCCTGGCCGTGCATCAATGGATTTTTCGTTGTGAAAAATTTATATGCGCATTAATACGACCTCTAAACGGTGAAGGAAACATCGTGAGGAAACCCGCGGCTTAGTTAGCCCCGCACTTATTGACCATGTCTTTCCTGTGGATATGGCCGGTTAAGCTGAGAGGATGGTCCTGGCATGGATGGCAAGCCTACACCATCAACATTGTCCCAGGCACTACAGTGTCCCGATAAGTGTAGGCAAAGATTGCCTCCTGACACTATAAATCATCTAGTAAAGATGTAAAGGCCTAAGTTTATAGATTAGCAACATAAAATTTGATTATGTGGTGTCTGACGCGCTTATTTGTTGCAGGTACACAAAGAGAGGAAGCTTAAAGCTGACTGTCCTATATGCTTCAAGTCATTCCGTAAGCTTCAAGATGTGAGGAAACACGCTCGCTCCGAACATCGCACCTCATTAGATCTACGCCTTAGAAAGTATAAAAAAAACCTACCCAAAAAGGAACCACGGAACTTACCCAAAAAAGAACCGAGGAAGTGAGATGGGGCCAAACGCTCCTCTAAAATTACTCTCTCCACAACAAATGAGTTAGATAGGTACAATAAGTTAAACTTGAACGACAAACTGTTAAATACCCACCTCTATGAAAGCATTGTTCTCATGTAAGTGACACATCTTTGTCTCATTGAGAATAAAATATATTAAACCTTAACCCGGGTTGACACGATCCAAGTACACTTGGATGATTCTGATTGGACGCTGTCGTCCGAGTGAGTCGCGTGAGTCCGACGGCGTCCAATCAGTCATCCAAGTTAGACTTGGTCCTAGTTGACTTGGATCGTGTCAACCCGGCTTTAAAATGACCAATCAATATGATTTATCATGACTGTAGAAGCTTGCTTTAACTATAGCTGTCGAAAATAAACTGGCTTCGGGCAAGTAAGTAAGTAAGTTCGTATAAGCAAGTGGCCAACTCCGGTGACGGAGTTTTTAGGCCGCCTAAGAGTCTCCGTCATGGCCTAACGACTTAAAAGCCGGGACCGACAATTTAACGTGCCCTCCGAAGCACAGAAGCGCTCAGCTTGTAATACCACTTGCGGTCACCCATCCAAATTGTGACCGCGCCTAAAGTTGCTTAACTTCAACGATCAATCAAGAACGTCTAAGCATGCTACGCCACGAGCGGTTCAGCTACGCCACAGGCGCTTATGTAAGTATTTTGAAAGAAGGGAGTGACAAAAGAAATTATTATAATGATTCTGCTATAAGGGCCTTTTTAGCCCGAATGTGTAGCATCGTCATTCCTTGGAGCATAAAATTTTCTATTTAAAATTGCATGAAATTACAATTTTAGTTATAATTGTACATTTTGTAAATATTTCTAGGTAAGTTTCATTATAATTATTTCGCCACTGTTGTGTGAATTTATTTTTATTAATGTAATTATTTTTAATTTTAAAATAAAACATTGACTACCTAGTATTACAAGAATGGGTTATGTATATTGAGTATGTTGTACATCTAACAAAGTAAAAAACATTTCAAAATGAAAGTTTAAATACTACTATACTTATTGTAAAGCTAAATACGCCCATGGTCAGGATCGTATCCGTAATCCGTGGGCTCTGCCTACCCCTATAAAGGGGCGTTTATGTATGATGTATAAAAATCTGTGAAATTATGAATTCGTTAACTCTGTTTTGTACAAAGTATTAATTTTTACTGGATTAAAAATCGAATGTGCCTGATACTGTGTTTTATTTGTAATTTTGCGTGCTAAAATCTGAACTGCAGAGTCATTCTGTAGACTCACTTTGAATTCACTCAAGTGACCGAGCTCACTAAATACACAAGAATGTTATTGTGAGATTCAAATTTCGAATACGAAATTTGAAATCTCACAGCGGATTCAGCTCTTCGACGTTCGAAGTGAGTTTACAGAATGACTGCTGAACTGAAATCGTCGATTCGGATATAAATCAACATGCTGGTCAGGTTGTTTCTTGATCAATATACGGTCATGATTGAGAAGGTACATACAAGAGGTACTATTTCTGGAACTACTGACTGGATTCTAAAACTTCATACAGGAAAAACTGTTTTCTTTTTCAAAAACTTTATTTTAAAGTAAAAATAAGTTAATATGTCTAGTAATCGGCCGCCGTGTTGGCCAAGTAATCTCTTCTGCCGATGTTCGAAGCTTGCTTGTTCTGGACTGCCTCCAGTTTCGGACATTCTGCAACAAAAAAGTGCAATATATTGTTTAGTATGGATTAGTTTACTAGGCCAAACGAGCGTATTTTTTTGAGTTGTGAGTCGCGTAATTTCTGCTGCGTTTGTTTTCATAGAAAAGTCCACCGGGCTTAAAAAGGTCGCTATTGCAGAATCGCATTAGAGGAATTGAACTATTGCCATCTCTTTTCATTGACGGAGAGTGAAAAGGGACGGCATTAAAGTTCATTTCATTTTGTGATTCAGCTTTAGCGACCTTTTTAAGTCCGCTGTTTGATTCACACGGCGACGCAAAATGAGTTGTCTGTTTTTGTTGAAAGTAGATTACGCAAATCACAACTCAAAAAATTAAGTTCGTTTGGCCTCAGCCTAAAGGGCTTCACACACAGCGCAGTTAATGTCATTACCTATACATATTACACATAGCCATACATCGTCAAGTTTACTGGACGCCGCATCAAGTCCGCTGCAAACTTGACGGTGAACTTGATCATGTATGGCTGGTATTAGAACAGTGGTTCCCAAACTTTTTTCTCATGGACCCCTTTCAAAATTTTACTGGTTTCGGTGGACCCCCTGCTGCTACATTTCTACCATATTCCCAAAACTCGTCAGAAAATGAGAACCATCGTGGACCCCTTTCGAGTATCCCGTGGACCCCTGGGGGTCCACCTGGGCCACTTTGGGAATCACTGTATTAGAAGGACAATGTTACCTGTGATCCTGTGTCCGAGTCCCCCGCAGTAGGAGCAGCCCTGTCCGTCCGCGCGCGGCGCCTCGGGCTCCCCGATCATCTCCAGCAGGAAAGGGGGCACCTGCACAACATCACACATTTGTAAATCTGGTAATGAAATGAAATGATTTATTTGCGTAGCGGAACAAGTGGACATCTTCCACGACCCATTGTGCGAATTCGTTAAGGTAACAATGTTTGTTTTATGTTATCGCAGTAATAAGTTAGGTTAGGTTATTGACATTGATAGTTATTTTTTATGGACCGGATTTTTTGAATGATTGTGTTATTATTAGAATTTATTGTTTTTTTTATATAATACATTATTTTAATTTTAATTAATGGGACAACTCTATTGTTTTAGGACTATCCTCTAAAAATAGATGTAAGAGGACATAAATAAATAATAAGTACGATCAGCGACAAAAATCTGAACATTTTCACGTTTTTAAATCACTTTTTCTTCACGCTATGGGCGAAATTGGTAACTTTTGATTCAAATTAATAGAGCAGGGCAAAGCATCTAATATTAGCTAAAATTCTGATTATAACTCGACGGGTTCAGTAGATAATATATATGTAGGATAGAATTTAAAAGTCATTTGTGATTAAAATATGCTTATATCACACTAATATTATAAACCAGCTTCCCCCCGCGGCTTCGTTCGCGTGGTCCCGGATAAAAAGTAACCTGTCTTAGTCCCGGACATTATCTATATATATTTTAAATTTCAGCCAAATCTGTTAAGTGGTTGTTGAGTTATAGAGGAACAAACATACATCCAAACTTTCGCATCCTAATATTATAAAAGCGAAAGTTTGGATGGATGGATGAATTTTTATTTGTTCCTCTATAACTCAACCACTGAACGAATTTGGCTGGTGTGTATGTTAATGTTTGTCCAGTATCTCCTTTATTTATTATTTACCTTCTGTCCGGCCTCTGTCAGCAGATGTGCCAGATCTCTCAGCACACTATCGTCCCCCGCCCTCGCCAGTAGTGTGGTTGCGACCCCCTGTCCCCCTGTCCTACCGATGCGATGCACGTAGTTCTATCCTCCTATAGTTACCTTCTGTCCGGCCTCTGTCAGCAGATGTGCCAGATCTCTCAGCACACTATCGTCCCCCGCCCTCGCCAGTAGTGTGGTTGCGACCCCCTGTCCCCCTGTCCTACCGATGCGATGCACGTAGTTCTATCCTCCTATAGTTACCTTCTGCCCGGCCTCTGTCAGCAGATGTGCCAGATCTCTCAGCACGCTATCGTCCCCCGCCATCGCCAGTAGTGTGGTTGCGACCCCCTGTCCCCCCTGTCCTACCGATGCGATGCACGTAGTTCTATCCTCCTATAGTTACCTTCTGTCCGGCCTCTGTCAGCAGATGTGCCAGATCTCTCAGCACACTATCGTCCCCCGCCCTCGCCAGTAGTGTGGTTGCGACCCCCTGTCCCCCTGTCCTACCGATGCGATGCACGTAGTTCTATCCTCCTATAGTTACCTTCTGCCCGGCCTCTGTCAGCAGATGTGCCAGATCTCTCAGCACGCTATCGTCCCCCGCCCTCGCCAGTAGTGTGGTTGCGACCCCCTGTCCCCCCTGTCCTACCGATGCGATGCACGTAGTTCTATCCTCCTATAGTTACCTTCTGTCCGGCCTCTGTCAGCAGATGTGCCAGATCTCTCAGCACACTATCGTCCCCCGCCCTCGCCAGTAGTGTGGTTGCGACCCCCTGTCCCCCTGTCCTACCGATGCGATGCACGTAGTTCTATCCTCCTATAGTTACCTTCTGTCCGGCCTCTGTCAGCAGATGTGCCAGATCTCTCAGCACACTATCGTCCCCCGCCCTCGCCAGTAGTGTGGTTGCGACCCCCTGTCCCCCCGCGCGCCCTGTCCTACCGATGCGATGCACGTAGTTCTCTATATCCTCCGGCATGTCGTAGTTTATCACGTGCTGGATGTTCGCAAAGTCCAAACCTGTAGGGCGATTCAAACTTTAATTAACTGCATTTGATTCAAATATTTTCAATATGTTTTAGTACCTAAAACGAAATGCAAGCAAATTGAATTTTTAACTTTTATACAGCATAAAGTCATATTTTCTTTTCATTTATTCTGTAGTTATAGAATAAAGGCTATTTGTTTTATTGTTACCTTTGCTGGCAACGTCTGTGGCCACCAGCACGTCTTTCTCTCCTCGTCGGAACGCCTCGACGGCGCGCGATCTCTCCTCTTGGTCCTTGCCACCATGTATAGCCACCGCCTCCACACCTACACATCAAATATATTAATAAATATAAATATTGATGGACATTTAATACAGCGCCATCTAGCCCTAAACTAAGCATAGCTTGTACTATGGGAACCAGCCCCATGATTGTCTAACTTCTCTCAAACCTGAAATTGGTCTCAAACTGTCAAAACGATCGCATAGGTATCTTTTATCGCGTTCGGTCTCTGTCACTCTCAGATGAGAGTGACAGAGCTACTTGCGTGGTCACTGTAAAAGTCAAGCTTTATAATGGACATTGGTTATTTTCGTGTTTTCCGAATATGTCCGACAGCAGTGTATGATTCCCCAAAACAGAATGCGACAGAAGTGCACGTCGTTAGCAGCGCAGCTCGCACAGCTTGCAACTAATTTGTGACATTGTCATTTATTTGTTTGCGATAAAGTTGAAACTATGAGTAATCTTCATTTTCAAATGACTTTTCGTCAATCGTTTTTGTAATTTTATTCGATTGTTTCCGATGTTTTCCTAAACGCATTATTTTTCTGTATTTTTCAGTGTCTTTCTGGTTTTACTGTACCTTTGAGTAGCAAGTATTCGTGTATGGCGTCGACATGCTGCTTTCTTTCAGCGAAGATGAGTACAGGCGGCGGTGTCTTCTGCAGACACGCCAGTAGATGCACAGTCCGTGCCTCGCCTTGCACCGGTTCCAATTCCTGACGCACTTGTAGCGCCGCCGCGCCGGCACGACCCACGTTAACTAGCACTGGCTTCACTAACGCAGATCTACACAAAAACGAAAATTAAAAAAAAATGGTGGAATATTAACTGTTGAGTGTTCGTGAATGTGCATAAATGTAGGCAAATGAAACAAAATTGAATAACATTACATTTCAAGTTCTCTCAAAAGTCCGTGTGATGTTACATTCAGTAAAGCCCCACATCTTTGCTGAGTGAGGCACATGGGGAGGGGTGGGATATTTTATTTATGTATTATAATAATATGTAAGCATTTCTTTATTTCCTTGTACAATTACCTACTTGACACTGGCTAAATGCACAAACCGTGCTAAGCCAAAATAAAGAAGAAACAAGCAATTTATTCAAAAATAAAAAAACCCGGCTGAACTAAAAGGTTGGAAACAGCATTATCTTATCAATCACAAAACAAAATTAAATTACAATTTTATTACTATGTAGGTATCTAGGGTTCGATGCCGTGCGCATTTTCCTAAACGTTGTTGTCACAGTTGATACACAGATGGCTCTGTGAGTACCTAAATTAAATGCGTAAGTTATTTCTTAAATATGAGATATCTCCTAAATGGCTGAACCAATTTCGATGCAGTTTGTTCTAAACGTTGCGTGTGACTAAATAGAAAGTTTTAGTATGCGTTTTGGTAAGAAATTTAGGGCGAAAAATAGATTTTCAAAAATTTTGAGACTCGATTTAGTCTTCGAAGATGTCATGTTAGATTTAAAAAAAAAATTATATTTGATATCAGTCCACCAACCTCTTGATTTTGACATGGATTTTGATATGATAGCGTGATTTTCATTTTGAAAATTCACATATTGTTGCATTTTTTAGCCGCACTATTTGATTTATCGAAATAAAAAGTATCCTAGAGCACAATCGAGATGGAGACGATTCTAACAATACCTCATTCATCAAAATCCATCCAGCCGTTTAGGAGAAACGTGGTAATAAAGAATATTACTTACATACGAACGAACCCACCCACATACATAGAAACGCGCGATCTACATAACCCGGGTGACTTGACAGTCAGCCGGGTAAAAACACCCAACACTAAACTCGAGCCCGATCATTGCAATAATATTCTTTCACGGTATCCATTTAGTCATCTTCAGCGTCAAAAACAAGAAAAAAAAATTAATGTAATGTTTTCTCAGTTGGTACGAAGGTATAAGGCTGTGTCCCCAGTAGGCAAACTGTGAGCGGCCGACTGAGTTTGCGGCGTATCGGTTTAGTACGCTCTTCCATATTTGAAATGGAGTGTCCACAGATTGCTAGTTTGCAGCGTTACGCTGCAAACTGCGTACAGTGAGCGCAAAACTAGCAAACTGTGGACACTCCATTTCAAATATATGGAATGGTATACCTACTAAACTGATACGCCGCAAACTCAGTCGGCCGCTCACAGTTTGCCTACTGGGGACACAGCCTTAAGTTGAAAAATGAAGCTACGGCAAAGAAATCCATTCGAATAAAAAAAATATATGCTGACCTCGCAAAGTTCTGTATCTTCCTTGGCATGGTGGCGCTGAATAGCAGCGTCTGCCGCTGTCCGCCGAAGTAAGAGAAGATGGTGCGCACGTCCTCCTCGAAACCCATGTCGATCATACGATCCGCCTCGTCCATGCAAAGGTAACGGCACACGCTTAGACGGACCTGATCGAAAATACTTTATGATATGAGCAAGAATGCTTCAAGCTGAATGAATGCACATAATACATAATGATAATTATTATTACGGGATTTTATCGCGTACCTTTTATTTATTTTGTTTGTTTATAATTAATATGTTCGTGGTGGTCCGACTGTACGTCAGCCTGACACCGTCAGTGTTGTGTGTCGTAGTGTGAACGAGGACTTTTCTGATTCTGAAGGCGAATTGGGGGTAGTCGTGGATCCTACTCTCAATTCTCGGCGGTAGTTCCAGTACTTCAGTCATCCCGTGACCACGAACGCTGTAACGTGTTCGAAACGTCGGGAAACAAAATAAATAAAAGGTACGCGATAAAATCCCGTAATAATAATTATCATTATGTTAACAAATCGCGAAAGTTTAACAAGTTGCACCTAATACAGATGTTATTTTTTTATTTTCTAAATCTTTATGATCTTTTCTTCTGTACCTGTATAGAATCTCTACATCCATGGACGGCGCTTTTTGGCCGAAGGGTGTTGTGTTGTATTATACAGGCTTTGCTTAGTGCGCGGTACATAGTAAATTATTTGCCTTATATTATTATTTTGTCCTATGTGTGTGTGTTACAATATTATAAATAAAGAAACCATATTAAACCACAACAACTGACCATCTTCTTGTCCAGCATATCCATGAGTCGTCCCGGAGTGGCCACCATTATGTGAACTCCTCTCTGCACCACTTCCATGCACTCCGACACTGCCACACCTGAAATTTTGAAATATATACTTCTATACTCTATAGTCTATACTAATTATATAAAGCGGAAGAGTTTGTTTGTTTGAACGCGCTAATCTCAGGAACCACCAGTCGAATTTGAAAAATTATTTCTGCATTTGATAGCTAAACTATTGAGGAAAGTTATAGGCTACTTTTCATCATCATCATCATCACCACATACCATCACTACGGGGGCAACGCCGCGAGGGCGCAGCTAGTTATTATATAATTAAGGATCAATTTTTGAGAAGAAACGACATGCGCCAAACTAATGGAAAATGTTGATTTTTAATAAACTGATTACTATACTTTTAGTATTTCGTAGATTACCCATAACTTTTTTTTTATGCTGAGCGTAAACTAGCGATAGTGTCAAGACAAACCTTACTGGTTTTTAGATACTATGTATTATTTTAAGATTTATTTTTTGTTAAAACGGTAAATAAATGAAAAAAATAAGGTAAGTTATATGTAACCTCCGATGGCGAGGCAGCTGCGGATCTCAGGGCAGCCGGTGGCCTGCAGATGTTGTGTGAAGTGTTGGATGATGTCGTGAGTCTGCTTGGCGAGCTCGCGGGAAGGACAGATTATCAGCCCGTACGGACCCTCGTTTCTATACAAAACAGAACATTGTTATTTATTGTTAGCATCTCAACAATTCGGCGGAATCACAAACCCACCAAAAACATTTTCATGTAAAATGTTGCCAAGACGAGACTATCAAAAAGTTACCAGGGTACCTAAAGTGGCCACTTTAGATGAAACATCAGATGTTTCTTAAATGCTTCATATATGCTTCATCTATGAAGCATATTTCAAAACACCTTTTTTTGACAGTTTTCTATAGAATCCATCTGTCAAAAAAGGTGTTTTAAAATATTCTATGAAACATATTTTAAAATACCTTTTTTGACAGATGGATTCTATAGAGAACCCCTGATCTCATGTAGAGCCAAGCTTCTAACTCTACACGTCCTAACTCTTCAAGCCCTGACTTCACAAATTCTACGCCTTAGTCAAAATACGTGGCTTATAAGTTCCAAATTATCTACTACGAAACAATGGATTCACTTCATATTTTGTCTCTTTCGGCGGCACGATAACTGGTAGTATAGTGCTATACTAGGTCTATTCATAGTATAGTGACCTGATAAAAGGCATATGTAGCTCCTGGTGCAAACTCAGCATGACTATAGGCAGTGTGAAGATCAGGGTCTTGCCGGAGCCAATGGGGGCGAACTACTAGTTTATATATATCACAATTGAGTCATGAGTAGTTCCCAGAAAATTGGCCTAGTACACTTTACAAAACACTAAATTGGCATATCAATTCACTATCACTACATAATATAAAACAAAGTCGCTTCCTGCTGTCTGTCCCTATGTGTCCTTAGATCTTTAAAACTACACAACGAATTTTGATGCGGTTTTTTTTGATAGGTAGAATGATTCAAGAGGAAGGTTTATATGTATAATACATGCATAATATGCTAGAGAAACACTGATAATTTTAGAGGTTTCTAAAGTGATGTGTGATGTGACACGTGTGAAGCCGGGGCGGGTCGCTAGTACCTGATAAAAGGCATATGTAGCTCCTGGTGTAAACTCAGCATGACGATAGGCAATGTGAAGACCAGGGTCTTGCCGGAGCCAGTGAACGCGATCCCGATCATGTCTCGACCGCTCAGCACAGCGGGGATACCTTGCACCTGGATCGGAGTGGGCTTCTTGATACCCTTAGCCTCTAGACCACGCAGGATACCTGGTGAAACAAGCTAATATTAGAGTATTGGAATTTTTAGAGCTTTTTTTTCGACCATGTGTTGGCCGAGTGGGTTGGAGCCTCGACTTTAGTCTGAAGGTCGCAGTTTCGAATCCAGGCGTGAACCGGATTTTTCGTTTCGAAAAATGTATATGTGTTAATACACGAGCTCTAAGCGGTGAAGGAAAATATCGTAAGGAAACGAGCGGCTTAGTCAGCCCCACACGTATTGACCATGTCTTTCCTGTGGATATAGCCGGTTAAGCTGAGAGAAGCCTACTCCATCTCAACAATGTCCCAGACGCTACAGTGTCCCGATAAGTGTAAGTGTTGCCTCCTGACACTGTATAAATCATCTAGTAAAGATGTAAGGAGTAAGTTTTTTTCTGTGCCTCTTTAGAGATTGGGTATCATCACAGGATAGGTACAGAAGGCGCACTCCAGACAATGACAGAGTTATGCATTAGAAAGAGAGAATTTGCAAGAGAATTTGCACTAGGTAATGAACGCGTGCGCGAGTTGAATTGCACTTTGTTGCGTCGCAGCAAGAGTCGCTATTTAAATAAACGTTTTCGCGAAGTCAGGCTTCTGTACATTTGTAGAATCATTGAATATATGCAACCTTTAGGGAACTTCATATGGTGAAAGGTAGTTATCGGTGGTGGAACATCTTCTCCCTCGACTAGTATCCGCATCCGTCTCCGCACTCGCTCGTGTCTCTCCGGCGGCAATGCTAGGACACAACGCGGGGGCTTCCACGACGTCTTTATAGGCTCCTCGTACTGAATGCCTGGAAGTTTAGTTAAGAAATTAGTAGTGTTTTATTGCATGTAATAACATCGAATTAGAGATTTAAATTGAGTTGACTTAGAGTACAGAATTCCACAAAACAGAATGCGACAGAAGTGCACGTCGTTAGCTGCGGAGCTCGCACGGCTTTCAACTAATTTGCTTTTCTTAAAATGACATTGATATTTATTTGTTTGTGATAAAGTTGAAATTATGAGTAATTTTCATTTCGAAATGTCTTTTCGTCAATCGTTTTTGTAATTTTTTGCGATTGTTTCCGATGTTTTCCAAAACGCAATATTTTTCTGGTTTTACTGTATGTATGTATGTGGACTCCTTTTTCCGCATTTAGACTCAAAGGTGGTCCTATAAGCATGGAGATGACCTGGCTCATTACTCTATGTACTCTCTGAGACTGGCCTCTTAACTCAGTTGGTAGTAGCTCTGCCTTCTGCGCTATAGGTCGTGGGTTCGATTCCCACCCAGGACAAACATTTGTGTGATGAACACAGATGTTTGTTCTGTGTCTGGGTAAGTATTCTATCAGTTATCTGGTTCCCATAGTGCAAGATTTGCTTAGTTTGGGGCTAGATGGCGCTGTGTGAAATATCCATCAATATTTATTTATTCTAACTTTTACACACTTTTTAGGGTTCCGTACCTTAAAAGGTAAAAAAAGGAACCCTTATAAGATCACTTTCTTGTCCGTCTGTCTGTCCGTCTGTCCGTGTGTCACCATCGATTATCTCAGGAACGGGTGGAGCTAGCAAGTTGAAATTTATACCATATACTGAGGTCTATAGTCCCTATTGTGACTATAAAAATCAAGGTCCTGAGTCAACACTATAAAAAGATATTGGCAAATTTAGGTTTTCGTGAAAACTTGTAAGTACCAAAACTTACCTTAATTATCAACTTTTTTTATTTTTCGGAATTTTTCCTTTACTTGTGCTGTAAGACCTTGCTTGTAACCAAATTTGACAATTCTAGGTCAACCGGAAGTACCCTAGAGGTTTTGGATTGAAAACCTAAATGGTAGTTCCCGTTGACCTAGAATCACGAAATTTGGCAAAAAGCAAGGTCTTATAGCACAAATAAAGGAAAAATTCCAAAAAATTAAAAAAGTTGAAAATTAAAGGGTGTTCCCATACATACATAGTTGACGCCAATTAAGATTGTCCTCTGAGTTGTATGGGCGCTCATACAAATAAGCGGGCTACAACATAATGGGTATAATGGGTAGGTACGGAACCCTCGGCGTACGAGTTCTACTCGCACTTGACCGGTTTTTTTTTTAATTTTTAAGGCATAGTCTTCAGAGCTTCAGATAGATCTATATATAGAGTTGTGTATAGTCTGGCAAAAAATAATACACATAAATGGATGCGCCACTGTGTTAGCTAAATACGCGAAATAGATAAATTCTCTTTTCGAAGGAAATTATTACTTCTGACTGACTGACGTCTTCGGTACCTGTACCATAGACAAGAAACCTGTACTTTACCATAGATTTGTAGAGAAAGGGTTTCCATTGTAATGAGATTTTGTTGCCATTTTTACCCGTTTTTGCCAGACTATAAGTAATAGGCCACTAAAATAAAAATAATTGTACCTTTTGCCAGTTCAGCGACGCCCATAAGAGCTTTACTCTGTGCAACACTCTCTAGTATATGTTGTTCCTCACGCGCCTGGCGCTCCGCGGCCGACAGCGCGCGTTGCTCCGCCACACGCTTCAGCTCACTGTGCTGCTCCAACAGTGACACGTTGTAGCGCCGACCCCATTCCTCCTGCGAATCTGACAAATTTTTGTTATCTATACTGGTGTCAGGATCGTAGCAAGTGGAGATCTGTGGTCTTTGCCTACCCCTATGATGGGAAACAGGTGTGATTTTATGTATGTATGTATGTATGTATGTATTTATCTATACCAGTGTTCTGCAAACTTTTTCCTGGAAGAGATCGCTGGAAGGCCGCCAATTGTTTTTACCTATGTTTAGATAATTTATGCTTAAGGTTTCTTTGTGGTAAACAATAAAGTATTATCTATCTATGTTTTTGTGTTCACTGTACTGTACATCTAGGAAATTGGAAAACTTTGGAGGTACTGAACTTTGGAGGTAATGAAAAATAAATTTTTAATGCAACATGAGCTGGTTCAGTTGAGCATATGCGGTCCTTTGGAGTATAAAACTTATCTGAGATAGGTAACCTTATATTTCCGAGGCACACCAACAAATGACCACGGTACACCAGTGTGCCGCAGCACACCCTTTGCGGAATACTGGTCTATGCTTCAAATAATGGTAGTCCATTATTTGAAGCAATACTTCACTAAGAATAAGATATTTTTCTATAGTCACGGATAGAATAGTAAACTCAACTCGTGAATACTGGTACTCGAGGCATAGATCTTTATACATTTTTAGATCCTTTGAAGATGTATAGGGCACAGATTATGTAGAGACTACTACGTATATGTCCAATGGGATAGTCAGAGGTAGGTATGTCCAAACGGTAAAATTCTTCGTTAACATAAAAAACTCACTCTCATCATCAGGATCGTTGTCACTTGAGCTCTTTTGATCAGCAGCGGCCTCGGCAGTGATCTGACCGATCCTGCCAAGTTTCATTAGTTGTTGTTTTTTCCTTTCCTTAACAGGGACATAAGGCTCATAGTTATCAATATCCTCTTCTTCAGACTCGGACCTTTCTTCCCGCCTGTAGCGTTTTATGGGAGGCGGCGGGGGCTCGTCCGTTTTGTCCGACATCGTGGCGATTTGTTAAATACTGATACTGATAAAATTCAAGAAATAGACACTCACAACACTACCATGGACTACGTGCACATTTTTATTTATGATTTCATGAATTTAGTCGAACGAAAGTCAACAAAGATATCCCTCATGTTTATTTACAAAATAAACTGAATGAATTGCTTGCTTTGCTTGATTGATTGCCATTTTGACAACAGACTGACAGAATGACACTAACTCATAGACAATTTTTTGGTACAATTTTCTAAAAAAATGGCAACACAGACTCAGGCTTCCGGTAACTTGATGTTTTGGCTACCCAACAACAGATGGCGCTACACACGGAAAGTTTGAAAGGAAACGGAAAGTGTTTCTTTTTTCTGTAAGAAAAACTGGCAACACAACCTTGACGCAGCTTCCGGTAACTTGACAAAGTTTAAGCTACTCGACAACAGATGGCGCTATCTTTTTCAAGGAAAAAAAATCAGGTTTAAATCGTTTATTTTTTACATTACCCAGCTCAACTTCTAAAAAATGTGTGCATTGACTAATAATAAAATCTCTAGTGTGATCTAATAACACCATCAAAGTTGATCATACCATACTGCATCAGCTTTTATTTTATTTTTTCTCGCAATTTGCACAATCCTATCTTTCCCTTCGAGAATTTAGCACTATTATTATTTGCTTTACGCTCGAAGATCTATCCCCATGGACTATCCATCATGCATAGACCCCATCATGCCATGTGGTACGATGGGAAAAATAATTACCAACCGTAGGTACCACCGTACGGTATCGTCGGTGGTAGATACGGTGGGTCAGTAAATATTGTGATAGTTTCTGAAAAGTTGAGTGTTGGCCACTGTGCTTACAAAGTCTTCACTCTACCATACGTTAAGTTATGATGACTTCGTATAGGCAAATGTATTAGGTTTCATCGTTCACCTATTCACCTACTAAAATTCGACATTTCGACGGGAATCGAATCCGCATTGTACAAACCGATTTTTATCTCAGTTGAGTGAAGGTTGAGTGAGAACCGACCGATGTAGGTAGGTATATACCTATAGTCGTATTATTGCTCATTATACGGACTAAAATTGAAGGAAAAAATGTCATTTTTCCTTCAATTTTGATTAGTTTTGATACGTTTTATGTCAAAATTGAAGGAAAAATGACATTTTTTCCTTCACTTTTAGTCCGTATAATGAGCAATACGACTTATAGGTATAATATTCGTATTGGGCAGGGGCGTAGCTATAGCTTTGTTAAGGGGGGGTCCAAAGGTTACAATATACGAAGATCTTTGTTAAGGGGGGGGTCCAAGGGTTCCAAAATACAAAAATTGACTAGGTTTCCTCCGAACTTAATGGGCTAAGGGGGGGGGGGTCCGGACCCCCTTATATACGTCCATGGTATTGGGTAACCCCGGCTCCACACGTTGGGGCCAACGTTGGCCCCAATGTCACTCGCCAACGTGTGGATCTAGCAAAATTGCATTGGCCCCAACGTTGGGGCCAACGTTGGGGCTGATTTTGCTAGATCCACACGTTGGCGAGTTGGCCCCAACGTGTGGAGCCGGGGTAAAAGTTCTTAGACCGTAGTAGGTAGGTAGATAGGTACTACTAATAATCGTTTAGTTTTTATTCTTGATTAGATTCCTTCATAGCATAGAGCGGAATACCACAGCCGCCTTCCGCGTCAGCCGGTCCAGGTATTTACGGACTATCTTCGAAGAGAGCAGCTCCTCTATGCCGTCGATCAACGGGGAAAAGCTCTGAGAGTTGATTTCATACAGAACCGATGATTCTCCTGTTCGAAACTTTATTTTTTTTGGCCCTGTAAAGAAGTTCAGAAAAACACACACAAATGGTGAAGCAATAAATATTTAAGAATATGACTATGATACCTTTTTAATACACGATCGAAGGTGGTCGTACACCTATCCGCGCTGTACGAATCGACCGAAACGAATTTTAGAATTCTCTTTATGGCCGTTTGTCCACCGCCGCCGTCACCGGGACGTCAACGAGAACGTACCTACCTACCTACAGTACGAGCGTTGGATCTAGGCATTCGTGAAGTTAGCCGTTTCAATGCGCAGCACAGTGCAACTTTTTCATAGCCTACAATATTTACTACTGCGCAGCGAAAAGCCTAACTTCACGAATGCCTAGAACCATTATCCAGAGACCCAAGATACAGGCTTCTATGCCTAGTTTGGGCCTCACCGAAACTGTTAACTAGTGTAAGATCATTGGCAATAAATATTCTTTATTCTTTATTCTTTAATAAACTGTAAGTACTTACTGTTTTCTTCATCTATAGACCTCATAAAAGCACCTCCGGATTTAGTAAAATGCTTTAAAGCTACATCAATCAACTTTATCAAATCCGGATCGAATTTATCATCAACAGATAACGATATTTCTTCCTTCCCGTCATTTTCTATAATTTCAGCATTCTTTATTTTATCGTCATCATATTTTTGTGATCTAACTTGATACTCTTTTCGCGCCATTTTCTGGGCAAAGTTTTCCATCTTGTCAGACGGAATCACTTTGTGAATTAGTGCGTCGATGTTTCTATGATTATTATCTTTTTTCCGAACTTGTAGAAGTACGTATGCATCCGAGAATTCTATGAGAAGTAAAGATATCCCTGAAATCAAATACCTACTTATAGATTTACGATATGTGGGTAGGTAGGTATAGGTAGGTACCTATTATCTATGTAGTAGGTACCTACCTAGGTATAAACCTCAGATTAAGACTAAGCAACACTAAGCAAAGATGCTTTTTGGCGGGAATTTGAGAAGTCATGTTTTGTTTTTGTTTTATTTTCCAAAACTTCTGTTTCTTCGAATGTTAATGTGTAATAATGGTGGATTATTAACCATTAAGTGTTCGTGAATGTGCTAAGTGTGGGCAAGTGAAACAAAAGTGGATAGCATTGCTTTTCGAGTTCTCCCAAAAAGTCCGTGTTGATGTTTCAGTAAAGCCCCACATCTTTACTGAGGCAAAAGGGGAGGGGTGGGATATTATATTTATGTATTTATATAACTTATTTATTAAATTTGAAAATTAATTACTTGACACTAGCTGATTGCACAAGACGTGCGAAGCCAAAAAAAAGAAGAAAAAAAAAAAGTAAGGGGGAGAACCTTGATTTTACTGAACCTGTCACTTTCTTTCTTCCTTATATACCTACGTAACGGTATACTGAGGTATACTAAAAACAGTCAATAGTAGATAGTCGCCACAAATGTTTTGTCATTTCTTATTTTTATTGTCTCTAATCAATCACCCTCACGCCCTTCATTTTTGGCTCTAGGGATATCAACACCCTCGAAGATGAACTCCCTGACTTTGTCCGTCCTGAGGATCCTCCTATTAGGGGTGCCTTAGTTGATGAATACAAGAGGAAAGCACTTATAGTACGATTGACATCACCGAGCAATATCGTTGCTCAAGTTATACAAAAGTTTGACTTCACCGCTATGGATCCAGCTGTATCTAAATCCTTACGAATCAACCTCGGATATCTGGAAAAGATATACAAAACAATTCAATGAGGTCCTCAACACTTTTCAGCAACTTATTGTCACGCCATATCCCATCGGAGACGAGAAACAACCCAACCAGAGAATTGATGTCACCAACCTGAGGAGAGAGAAACGTCAGATCTTTCGACTCCTGCCAGCCTTCTTTCGAGCAGTCCGACCAGTCGCTCGTGTCAGCGGAAAATTAACTAAATATGGGAAATTTATGAAAGCAACGAAATACGCCGGATATGCCGCATCAGCAGCTGTATTTGCCTATGAACTCGCCGATCTCTTGGGAGCTATACTAGATGTCAAGTATCAAGCACTATCAGAAGAACTTGACAGACTCCACCGAGCACGAGAGGATGATCTCAAAGTTATCAAGGATATTGCTCTTGTTACCACATCTATTAACTCCCAAGTGAACGATATAGTGGTAGAACTGGGTGATGCAATTTCGGAGTCGAACTTAGAATATGAATTGAAAATTAAGGGCTCGCAAATCTTCTCATCTTACATTAACTCTATGTCTCTGTCTCTTGTCTGGCTCATGAATGGAAAAGTATCTCCTCTCTTAATGTCCCTTGATCTACAAAGATCATGGCTAGAAAAATCTCTCCCAAGTCCTCTCCTCAATGATATAGGAAGCATCTCCCCTCATCTCCCCGTTATCTTGAAAGCAATTGATGAAGAAAAAGGCCAGATCGTAGTTACCGTTGAGACTCCAGTAATAGATACCCGTTTTCAGTTGTTGAATTAAGTCAAGTGGGAACCCTCAATCCATATAGGTTTCAATTGCTACACCTCTCCTAAGCAAGCTCTCTATCTGGCATATCCAATTTATTCTCATCAAGAAATTATTCAAAATCCCTTACTGATAGATCCAGAGTCCTGTCTGGATGAAGGATTTATAATGTGTGAGTCCGATTCCATCCTATCAACGATCCCTGGGCTAGGAGAGAACAAGTTATACTCACAGTCGTTAAGGCTTGTTTCACTCTTCAGCGTGTCGCCGGTCGCGTCCGCGAGTTGACCATTCACAGCGCATAGAAATAAATTTTGACCATTCACAGCACAGAGAAATGTGCTGTGATTGGTCAACTCGCGGACGCGACCGGCGACACGCTGAAGAGTGAAACAAGCCTTAAAGGAGTTCGCTCTAAAAGACAAGTCGATTTGTTTGAAGCAGCTAGTGGTCATGCATATGACATGACTCAACTTGTAAATAAGACATTATTGAAAAATGATCTTCCATCCAAAACTACACTCCAGATTCATAATATCAATGATAGAATTGAATCACTCCTCACGGAAGCAGAAGAAGTCAGAAAACGGACTAAAGCAGCCCTAGAAGAAGCAGACAAGTTAGACAAGTGGATAAAAGGTTGCTTCATCATCGGTATTCCTATCCTTTGTTTTATCATAGCGTGCCTTATATATAACCGGTTGGAATAAATTCAAAAGTTTCAAGGAGATGAGGACTCGACAAGATACAGTACAGACCGACTTCGAGCTCTAATTAACTCTCCCCAAATCTAATCAATCAAAATCACATAGTGGGCTTAATGATGCTGTGTGAAATTGGTGAAATATCCAGCATTATTTATTTATTATTACATGACATAAAAAACTACAGTGGGTAGGTTAACAGTAGCTACCTACTTATATTATTTTTGATTGGAATGAGACCGACTTCTGGCAGGATAGTAGGTAGGTAGGTACTTACATTTTTTAAACAAGAAAGTATTTATAGCGCATATATGTACGTAGGTACGTATGTAATTTATCTGCACTTACCTGCTAAAATTATAATCATTTTGATTGTATTGTTGTTTGTTTTCAATATTTTTATGCGTACGTAAGGCTACTTAAACCTGTGCTTGTAGGTACCTTAATAAGTCTAGGCCCTGATGAAAAAAGTAATACCTAGAGAAGATTAAAACTTATCTTTAAATTAAAAACTCATTAATACAATAATTAATCGTAAAATTTAATGAAATTTAGCAAAGTGCTTTTGTGGGTAGGTAGGTACATACGCACAATGGATCTAGGCATTCGTGAAATTAGCTGTTTCACTACGCAGTAGCAGCACAGAATACTACTATTAACCCCGGCTCCACACGTTGGGGCCAACGTTGGCCCCAATGTCACTCGCCAACGTGTGGATCTAGCAAAATCAGCCCCAACGTTGGCCCCAACGTTGGGGCCAATGCAATTTTGCTAGATCCACACGTTGGCGAGTGACATTGGGACCAACGTTGGCCCCAACGTGTGGAGCCGGGGTAATACTTTACGAATATTGACGACCTCTGTGGCGCAGTGGGTGAAGGCCCGCCTGTGACGCAAGAGATTGCGGGTTCGATCCCCGCCGCGGGACAAATGTTTGTATAATCTGCAAATATTTGTCTCGAATCTGGGTGTTTTCTATGTATACTATGTATGTATTTACAAAAAAAAATGTATATAAGTAGTATATCAGTCATATGGTTGCCATAACACAAGCTCTGCTTAGCTTGGGACTACATGATGCTGTGTGAAATGTCCAGCAATATTTATTATTTATTTATATTTATAATACATAGGTAATAGTAGTAGCAGTAGAAAAATTTGCACGAAAGCTAATTAGCTTGACTTTTGTTCGCCACGCCCCGCCCGGGCCGAGCGGGATATAACGCATCTATCTACCTCAGTTTGTATAGAATTACTTAGGTACCTACTTAGATTTTACAATACGTTCCTTCCTATCAAGAGTAGGTACCTACCAAGTAGGTAGGTAGGTACGTATACGTAGTAGGTACCTACACTAGTAAGTCTGTGGTATCAAGTCTTTGAAATGTTTCCTTTGCTTTGATTATTTTTAGTAGGGTACCTACCTACGTAAATTAGGTAGGTACCTACCTACTTGAGTGAGCTTGTGAGCTATCAAACTATTATAGTAGAATCTAGTATTCTGTGGTAGAATAGGATTAGTTCTTCAATTCGGTAAAAAGTTCGAAATATTTATAGGTAGGTAGGTATAAATATGTAGGTAAACAAAATAAAAGTTGTCACGCAAGACTTCTAAGTTCAGTTGTCATTACATTATAGTCGTATTGCTCATTATACGGACTAAAATTGAAGGAAAAAATGTCATTTTTCCTTCAATTTTGATTAGTTTTGATACGGTTTATGTCAAAATTGAAGGAAAAATGACATTTTTTCCTTCACTTTTAGTCCGTATAATGAGCAATACGACTTTACATTACCTAGTACAGTTAGTACACCCAGTACTTACAGGTATTTTTGTCATTCTGTTTCTGTCTTGTTTGGCACAGAAGACGTTTGGCACCTTTGTGGCATTTGCAGCATGGTAAATTCTTTTTGTCATCATTGTCTTTGTCATGGATTTCACAAAATGTCGGCCTTATAGAATTTGTCTATGGTGATTTTTTATCTGGCCACATTACTGATTTCGATTTACAAAAATCGATTCGAGGATACGATGACACTTGACTTGGCTAATAAACTCTATGTTATTTTTATGTAATAAGGTATAATTAATAATAAACGCAATCTAATTAAAATCTACTCTTATTCACAGTTCCTATTGTGTTTAAGAGGAATTAACATCGTTACTAAATATTTATGTAGAATTGTGAGAATTGTAGATAAACACTAAAAAATATACCTAATAAGACGAACTAAGATTTTTAGATACCTAATTTATCGATAGTGACAAGACTTGTGATGTTAGTCTAAGTTTTAAATAATTAATTGTATAGTTGTCAAATCGAATGCTATTCAAGTTAATTCGATTTTAATCGAGTTAATCATTTGATTTGTTGCCAGAACTTTTCCCGCTGAAATAGTAGATTACATCACCATCCTCCATGTCATGGTGGCACGCGTTTGACGCATTTGTTAATTTTTCGACTTTTCGTGACAGCACGTCAATTTCGACATTTGATTGATAATTTTGCAGGGGACCCATCAAAATTAGTTTGTTTGAAAGCTAGTTTACGCGCTAAATGTGATTTGGGTATAAACCCATGGTTTATTAGGATGTGAGAGTGTATTGTCCATTTTTGGTTAGAGCCGAGCCATCGCAATGTCGGACCTAAAGTGTGTGGTCGAAGGTTGCGATATGGAGTACGATGTGACCTGCAGCTTTTCATTTTACAAGTAAGTTTATTTTTTACCTCTCCAATAAGGTTCTGGTCACAATTAGCTGAGTTTTGTTAGCTTAAGTTCATTGGCTATGGCGTACGCCCCGTGACCTCGAAATGGCTTGCCTACAGAGAGGCAGAACACAGTTGTAAACAACTTACATCAGATCTCTTATTAGGTAATTTTGTACCTTTTTAAGTTAACCAACCACTATAGGACCTCATAGACTAGCTAGAACTAGAGATTTTTTTCTCAACTATTAATCTGCACTTAATGAAATATCCAAATCTTCTCCATGTGACCTAATTTTGGTATTATCACCAAGTTCATTTTTAATTTTTGCATAAAACTTTATTATGGGCCGTATCTGTGCTATAAAATAATAGTTTATAAAAAAAAAAATACTTCGCTATTGGTTAAAAATACCTAGGACTCTAACCGAGAATGGTAAAGATTAAACGGTGTGAAGAGTGCCTCGTAGTACTATAATGGTCTGGTGGTAACTAAAATGCAAAAAGTTGATCTTACATTTAAATATTACTGTTGCATTACCCTCTTATCTAATAATCCTCTTAACATGAGCTCTAAACGGTGAAGGAAAACATCATGAGGAACCCAGTTAGCTTTCTAATAGCGTAGATGTCTGCAACCTGTCATGTATGGAATGTTAATTTCAGCAAAATGTGGGAATGTATCAAATGTATTTGGTTGGACATAGCTCTGACTACCCCATAGACATCTTCAAAGGATCTAAAAATGTTTAAAGATCTGAAAGAATATGTCTAGTGCAGCTTGGAAATACAGTCATGATCATATTGTCCGTCCAATGCTCAAGTCGCCAAACTGTAAATTCGTGATTGTTCAGGAGAGCGAAAACAAAGTTCAATTCGTTGCAACAAATCAGAGGTTATTAATAGGTATTTAAATCATGACAATAAAATTACTTTAGATAAAGTTCTCTAGGGCAGTATATAATGAATTGCTAAAATGTTAATGAAAACAAAAACAGTTGACAATAGTAAAAAGTAAATTTTGAGCAGATAGCTGAAAAAGAAATTGATGATATCTTTGTCATTTTTTATGCTACAGCTGTGAAACTTTGCCACATTGTGCTCTTGGCCTAACCAATACTATGCCCATCAAAAAGTGAAAAATGCCAAAATGCTAGTTTGGCGACTTTAGCATTGGACCAACGATATTACTTATCACTTACCTACTTATTACCTCAATTTTAATAGGGGTATACAAGAGGTATCAGCAGGCTTAAAAAGCTCGCTATAGCAGAATTGAATTGAACAATAGGACTTGAACTATATGCCATTTCTTTTCACTCTCAGTCAATGAAAAGAGAAGGCATATAGTTCAATTCATATTGTGATTCTGCTATAGCGACCTTTTTAAGCCCGCTGTTTAGGGCAAACTGTCAATATTATTTCCCTGAAGTTAGTCAAGATAAGCAACAATAATAATATTAGTACCTATGTTTGTTTCAATGCATGTGTATGCTGATAAGGGAACCAAACTAAATTGTATAGTACATAGCAGTGTTTGATTAGAATGTTTAATTTATGAATTTTAACAAACTAAATTAAATTTCCACCATTTTAATACCGCGTTCACACGCTCGCGAGCAAACAGACTGCTCGAGCGTGTAATGCGCATCCAGAGAACTGGTAGTCCGCAAAATTCAATGATAATTTCACTGCCATTCACTAATCGTACCGAATTAGGTAGGTGCCTACCTAGTGAGCCTGTAATGTTATATTAGTTAGTATTAGCACATAATAAATAGGTACAGAAAATTCAAAATTCAAATTATCATTTATTCAGTATCACCGCTATGACCACTTTGAATCGTCTTAAGAGCTAGGTGATTCTACTCCTGTTCTTTCGCGACCAACACGGTGAAGAATTAGGGCAACAAACACTGAATGGGGTCTAGCTTTCTTTTCGGTGATCCATCTGCTTAAATCTGAAGAATCAGAAGCCTGAGTTCGTGAAAACGTTTATTTAAATAGTGACTCTTGCTGTGACGGACCAAGTGCAATTCAGCTCGCGCGAGCGCTCATTGCCTAGTTCAATATTCACCTACACGAATCCTCTCTTTCTAACGCATAACTCTGTCACTGTCTGGCGCGGAGTAAATAGGAAGGGTTGTCGAGTTGTCGCGAGATATAGGTATAACGCACAATCCGAGCGGCAAGTGTGAGTGAACCCTACCTGCCAAGAGCCGGCCGGGTGGGCCCGCCAATGTACTTGTAGCTTTGCACCTAAAGTGCGGAGTGCGCCTTCTGTACCTATTCTCTGGTAGCCATAGAGAATTTGAACTCGTAACTTGTTGGTTCCAGTTCGAATACGACTGCGGAGGAGGATGCGAAGCGACAGGAGTGGATCGACGGAGCTATGCACGAGGAGAGCGAACTGCTGTGGAGGCATGTCAGCCTACAACTGTGCGGGTAAGCACTAAAATCATCACTATATCCCCAAAATTAAAAGGTGACCACTATGATGACTTTGAGTCGTCTTAAGAGCTAGGTGATTCTGCTCCTGATTTTGCGACCATCACCTTGTAGTCAGCCCCACACGTATCACACACACTATTATACTAATCATACTATCATACTAATATTATAAATGCGAATGTTTGGATGTTTGTTTGTTCCTCTATAACTCGACAAACACTGAACCAATTTGGCTGAAATTTAAAATATAGATAGATGATGACCGGGAATAGGACATAGGCTACTTTTTATCCGGGTACCACGCGTGCGAAGCCGCGGGCAGCAGCTAGACCGAGCTAGATGACCATTATGTCTTTCCTGTGGATATGGCCGGTTAAGCCGAGAGGATGGTGTAGGTGCTACAAGCCTACTCCATCTCATCTCAACATTGTCCCAGGCACTACAGTGTCCCGTTAAGAGAAGGCTTTGCCTTCTGACACTGTATAAATCATCTAGTAAAAGATGTAAAGGCCTAAATTTTTTTTTATCTGCAGGTATCACTTCGAGCTAGACCAGCAGGGTCTGTGGATAGACTCGCCGATGTTGCCGGACCTGCTCGCAGTGCAAGAAAACAAATCAAAGCCCAAGCAAAGCGCAGAGGACAAGAAACGTACGTATACACTTATTAACTTCTAGCAGCAACCTCGAGGCTTTGACCCCGTAGCATGGGCGTAGCCAGGGGCGTTGGGGGTTCAAAACCCCCCCAAAATGTTCGATGATTAGAATTGCATTTATATTGTATTGAAATAACGAAGGAAGTCTAGATTATACATTAATATTATGAATTTACCGCGCTGCCACCTGTCGCGGTGACAGTGTGACCATTACCCAATGATACCGATTTGAATCTATGGAATTATGCGGCCTGCAACCTAGCAAAAAATTTTAGTACATAGTAATACTCTACCTACGTTGCTACAATAATAATTTCAATAATTGATTTTAAAACTTCGAGATAATGGAGCTCGCTTTGTTTGCTTGGTTTGGAGCTCGCTTTGCTCGCATTTTAGCTTCATGAGTAGGTATAATGCAAGCAAAGTGAGTTATGTCTAACCACAGAATAGGAACCGACAAGCAGCGAGCCTTTTATTTTATTTTATTCACCGCCAACAAAATCAAGTGTCAGTTGTTGCATTTGTCTTAAAAAAATTCGGCTCGCTACGCTCGCATTTAACTTCTTGAGTAGGTATATTGGGAGTGAGTTATGTCTGACCACAGAATAAAAACCGATGAGCAGCGCAGCGAGTCTTCGAGCACCGCAAACTTATGTTTCAAGTTCGCTAGTACCTACCAGGAATATGATTTTACCCCATTTACGAATTTAGAAAATTCGTCAACAATTCAAGAATGTGCGGCCCGCAATGATACCTCACATTTTCCTAAGCAGAAAGAGTGAAATTACATTTATGACACAGGAAAATCTCTTTGCATGAAAATACCAAGACAACTAATTTTCCCAGATAAATGTGTAGCTAGATCGATTTTTCGGCCCCGTAAACCACAATACTGCAAATTTCATCGAAATCGTTAAGACATTTTCGAGAACGCGAATATAATAATACAAGTAAGTATACAAATATTGCTCGTTTGATAGTAGGTATAAGATTTTTGTAGTTTCGTGTTTGAACCCTCCCCGATACTAAAACGTGGTTACGCCCGTGAAGCGGGCTAATATGCTGATTCGTCTCCGTTGGTTGCAGGCGGAGCCAGCTACCAATCTCTGTACGAAAAGTTCCTTGATAAAGCACCGAAAGGTGAGACCTAGTCAGCTTTTAATCTGTATCTTATCCTATTAAAAGAGCAATATTTGTGTAATTATTTATGTGTAATCGCGTTCTCGAAAACGGCTCTATAGATTTCGATGTTTGTGACATAGTTTACGGGGTCAAAAAATCGATAGTCGTATTTCTAATTATACGCACTAAAATTGACGGTCAAAATGTCATTTTTCATATATTTTTAGTTCGTACAATGAGCAATTCGACTATATAAGTCGTATTGCTCATTATACGGACTAAAATTGAAGGAAAAAATGTCATTTTTCCTTCAATTTTGATTAGTTTTGATGCGTTTTATGTCAAAATTGAAGGAAAAATGACATTTTTTCCTTCACTTTAGTCCGTATAATGAGCAATACGACTAGTCAAAATTGAAGTAAAAATGTCATTTTTTCCTTCACTTTTAGTCCGTATAATGAGCAATACGACTATAGGTCTCATATCTGGGAAAATTCGTTCGCGCCGAACTCTCGAAGTGCTGCCAGATTCGGCGACCGCGGGCAGGGCAGTTTCATACGATTTATACAGGGTGTGGCTAATTTTTACAAAAGAAAAGGTAGGTAGTTAGAAAGTTTTGTTCTCAGAAAACTAATATTGGTTTATTTTGAAGAAAAACATAATTGCATATTTCAATTTTTTGACCGACTTCCAAAAATGAGGAGGTTCTCAAGTCGACTGTATGTTTTTTTTTTTTATTTTTTTTATTTTTTTTTTTGTATGTGTGTTACGCGATTTCTCCGTCAATTGTGGACCGATTTTGACAATTCTTTTTTTGTTACAAAGGGTATACTCCCGAGGTGGTCCCATCGTCACCAAATCAGGATCTGATGAAGGGATCCCATGGAAATCGAGGGAAACCCTCAAATGTTATGGTTTTTATTGTGTTTGTAGAACTATCGGGCTGAAATTTTGCACATTTATAGATTCTCGATGAAAATGAAATATTATGGTATCAACAAGTTGATCTGATGATGGAGTCAAGAGCTGTTCAACAGAACTCCTCAGTAAATAGGCCGATTGAGTTGAAATTTGGCATATTTATCAAGTTCTGACTACAATGTAATAATATGGTGACAACGATATGATCTGATGATGGAGTCAAGAGCTGCTCATCAGAACTCCTCAATAAATTGGCCGATTGAGTTGAAGCTCGGAACTCAGCATATTTGTGAAGTTCCGACTACAGTGTAATAATATTATGGTGACAGCGAGCTGATCTGACGATGGAGTCAGGACCTGTTCCATGGAACTTTTTAGTGACATGGGTATCAAATGAAAGGGCTTGATGAGCGAAACACAATAAGTAAGGTGACGTCATTCTAAATAAAAATTAAACACTAAAAATGAAAAAATAAAAAATTTTCAAAAAAAAATACTTAACCGACTTCAAAACATCTTACACTGAAAAGCAAAAAATAAGAATATAAACAGATTTATTTCATTACTAATTATATTATTTATGTTACAATGTTGAAGTCGGTGTAAATAATACAATGACTAAAAATAAAAAAAATTATGCACACCGATTTCAACATTATAACATAAATAATATAATAAGTAATGAAATAAATCTGTTTATATTCTTATTTTTTGCTTTTCAGTGTAAGATGTTTTGAAGTCGGTTAAGTATTTTTTTTTGAAAATTTTTTATTGGAAAAAAGGACAGTTAGCCTAAAAAAATACGTTTGTCAAAAAACAAATTGGTCTTAATCGACTCTATTTCTCACCAGAAACACTTTTCCCTATTTGCTACACCCTGTATAAAGAATTCTAAAATTCGGTTCGTTCGGCACGGGTGTATGCGCTCATCATAAGAGTAATTTGGGCATGAAATGTCGCAATTTCGGAGTCTGGTACTTAGGGGTCATACATAAATTACGTCACACTCGTGATTTTTTGACCCCTCCCCCGTCCTTGACACATTTGTGAGACCCCCCCTTCCTAGTGTGACGTCACATTTCACATATCTTACAATTTTACATCTAGAAATTATTAAGTTAAAAGTTTTTCGTTATAGTTAGATGTATAAGATTTTGAAATGTGACGTCACGAAACTTAAGACCCCTCCCACCCCTTGTCACACCATGTCGCCTTTGGTGGACCGCCCCCCCCCCCCCCCCCCCCCCCCCCCTCCCCCTCCCTTGATGATTCCTAAAAGTAATTTGGGCGTGTAATGACGCAATTTTGGGTAGTCTGCACCCCTATTTTGTAACACACGGTAAGTCGCTAACTCGGATTCGTTCAAACAAAAATTGTTTTTTTACGATGAATAATTTGAAATGGTAGAAGATGGTTGAAAAAAGTGATAGACATGTTTGTTGTGTATAATATGTGAAGTAATTTTGCACTAAATAACTTTAATGTTGTTCGTAAAAAATCAATTTGTTTTAACGAATCCAAGTTAGCGACTTATAGTGTGTTACAAAATAGGGGTGCAGATCATTAAGCATGGTATTATTGTGAACAGTGGCGGAGATGATTCGCACGGAGCACAACTATAGCGCGGAGCCGCCGAAGCAGGAGCCGCCCGAGACCATCTCCCGTCTCAACGTGCGACAACTCGTCGACACGCTCGGATACCTGTGAGTACCTTCTTAATTTAACAGAGAACTATATTTAAGGCCTCGTCAAACAGAACGCTTACTTATGGTACTTATGCGTTTCTCTCCGAACCTCTTGAGGAAGCCAGAGAACGCATACTTAAGCCGATATCAGACGCTTCATTTTATTTCATTTCTGCCTTTCATTCGGCATCTTTCATTAGGAATGAAGCGTCTGAACTTGAAATGAAAGAAAAATGAAAAGTGAATTCACCAATGAAACAATCCAACACTTTCGGATCGGTTCATTCCGGAATGAAAGGAAAATGAACGCGCACTCCGAATGAAAGGAAAATGAACCGTCTAAATACGGAAATGAACGTTCATTCGGAGTCGGCCATCCAAGACGCACGACTTCATTCTATGACATAGACAAGAATAGAAAATGGTCCCCCCCTAGCCCATTAAGTTCGGAGGAAACCTAGTCAATCTTTGTGTTTTGGAACCCTTAGACCCCTCCTTTAACAAAGATCTTTGTATGTTGGAACCCTTGGACCCCCACATAACAAAGCTATAGCTACGCTACGCCCATGGCCAGAGCTGCTAGCTTACTATCATTTATCTTGCTATCCTGACTTGAAAAACTTGCCTCGTGTATCCCGAGCACTACGCCTTACTATCGAAGAAACTCACACCTTACCGGTTTGGAAAAAATTTCGCTTGCACACACTTAGCTAGCTAACCCCTCCTTTTTCTTTTGTCTCTTATTTTGATCAATCGGAGACATAAACATCTGTTTATTTTTTAGACAGCCCTTAGTTTTATGACTTTTACATTAAAGTTACAGCCTTTAGTTGCCCGTAGTCAGTTGTAGACAAATTGTAAGGGCGGGGGTAACTGCTAGTCGGTTCATAGTCGATAGTACATCCACTGCGCCGTTATCGGAGCGTACGCGTGTTTTATAACTAGCGTCAGTAACTCACAAATGTTCTTTCCTCCAGGTCTTTGAAGAATATGCAGCGGAAGCAGCTGTGGGTGGTGAAGGTGGAGACGGAGAAGGTGGAGGCTTCCATCACACAGTCCGAGCAGGTCATCACCAAGATGCCTGACCCCAGGCTCATAGAGGTACACTATAAACTTAGGCCTTTACTATCTTTACTAGATCATTTATTTATATTAATAAATATAAATAGGACATTTCACACAGCGCCATCTAGCCCCAAACTAAGCAAAGCTTGTACTATGGGAACCAGATAACTGATAGAATACTTATATATTTTTTGTAAATACATGACACAGAACAAACATCTATGTTCATCACACAAATGTTTGTCCTGGGTGGGAATCGAAACCACGACCTACAGCGCAGAAGGCAGAGCTACCAACTGAACTAAGAGGCCAGTCAAAAGAATAAATAGGTACAAAAGCCTGACTTCGCGAAAACATTTATTTAAAAGCGACTCTTGTTGCGATGCAACAAAGTGCAATTCAGCTTGCTTATTAGTGTCTAACGCGATATTCACCTTTTGCCTCTCTTTCTAACGCTCTGTCTGTAATAACTCTGTCACTTTCTGGCGTGGAGTGACGTGGAAAGGTTGTCGACTTGTCGCTATAGGTATTACTTGACTGGCGGCTAGCATGCAAGCGGTAAGTGGGAATATTAGATTTAAGCTGAAGCTGGGCCTAGCTTTCTTCGGTGATCCATCCTCTTAAATCTAAAATAGTCTAACTCCAGTGGGGTGCCAGTCGAACAAAGTGAGGACGAGATTCGAACCCGAATTGATTGTATTCCGTGGCCGAGTTGGTAAAGGCACTCCGGCTTGAAGAGGATCGCTTGTATGAATGCGGGTTCGAACCCCGTCGGAATCGAAAGTGTTGATTGACTTTTCACTTACCATAATGTAAACTAAAAATTATAGTGAGGAGTGTAATTATGTGTAATGTTTGTGTTGCTCAGATAATCCCGCAGGCGGGCGCGTCTAACGAGCTGAGTGTTCTGGACGAGCCGCTGCCTGACAACTTCATATACGAGATAGCAGAGGAACAGGAGATCGCCATGGATGAGGTACAACACATATTCACTTTAAAGACACACTGTGAGTTCGTATGAGCTAGGCCAGGTATCCTCAAACTTATGGACCGACCCCTGTTAAAGTTGCCAGATGACAGTGAACCGCAACTACTACCCTACTGAGCAATCAGAGTTAAATTTTTAAGTGCCTAACCCGGGTTAACTCGCGTAAGTGGGCGTTATTGAATTAATTGAATTGAAAATATATTTTTTCAGACAATAATCCATTTTGTTAGTAACATATTAACGTTGATTTTATTTTCGTGTAGGTAAAAGAGATAGTCTCGAGCGGCGGCGCGGGCGCATCAGAATGGACCGTGAACATCTTCCGAGAGGGCGAAACGGAAGAGAAGCCCAAGTACGCCTACATCAAACACTGCAGCGGCGGCCGCAAAAAGCGACACTTCACCGCCGACATGAGTGAGATCACTCTTCAAGGAGACTTCGAGAACTACTACATCCTGCCCGACGTCGACCCCTCCAGCAGCGTTGAAGTCAGCACGAGTCTCGAACCACCAGCGGAGGATTACGTCGTTCACGAATACGAACACTTAGTTCTGGACACACGCCAGGCGCCGAAACGACGCGCTAAGCCGCAGAAGCGAAAGAAACCCAAGCTTGAACCTAAAGAGGCCGACGAGACACCGGAATGGTCGCTCGACGTTTACGACGAGGCGCTAGTCGATTACGATGATAAGAAACAGACGCCGCGCGTGCGGAGAAAAAATAATAAGTACCTCGGTTATGATTTCGTGACATAACTGCAACGCGCGCTTGTTGAGTTTTACATAGGCTCCTGAAGATATTTCGCGTCATGTAAAAAGAACGCTGGCAGTAAGTAATTTATAAAAAGTAGGCAAATTAATACCATCGCGCACAAAAGTTTTTAATTACGAAATGGTTTTCCATAGAAAAAACAAAAAAACAATAGGCCTAGTACTTTCGTGTGCAAATGTACCCATGCGCAAACTTACCCCCTCCACTGTCTTCCAGCGTTCTTTTTACGTGACGCAAAATATACCTATCACACTAATACTAATGCAAAAGTTTGGATGTTTGGATGGATATTGGTTCCTCCACTGAACCGATTTGGCTGAAATTTAAAACATAGATAATAACCGGGAATAGGACTAAGGCTACTTTTTACTTACCACGCGAGCGAAGCCGCTCGCGGAAGCTAATAGTCATATAATTCGGTGTATACTTCACACAATCGATCTAGGCATTCGTGAAGTTAGCCGTTTCGATGCGCAGTGCAGCTTTTTCGTACAGAATTTTCTACTGCGCAGCGAAATTCACGAATGCCAAGATCCATTGTGAGAAGTAACTTCGAAGATGCGCGTTCCTAATTCTATCTGTTTTTGCTTACTGGGGTTTGATATTTTGACATTTTTTTTTTTATTAAATAAAGCGGAAGAGTTTGTTTGTTTGAACGCGCTAATCTCAGGAACTACCAGTCGGATTTAAAAAATATTTCTGCATATGATAGCTAAACTCTTGAGGAAGGCTATAGGCTACTTTCATCATCATCATCAATACCATCACTACGAGGGCAACGCCGCGAAGGCGAGTATGTCAAATATACACAGTAAGCAAAAACATAGAATATACGAAACCGGCCGTGTGATGAACGCTGAATGTGATTGCATGATGTGACGCGCGAATTCCCAGCGGGGTTAAAAAGGATGTTAAAGCAGAATCACAAAAGGAATTGAACTTTAAGCCGTCTCTTTGCATCTACTGAGTGGCAAGCGGACTTAAAAAAGTCGCTAAAGTTGAATCACAATATGAAATGAACCATAATGCCGTCTCTTCACTCTCATTCAGTGAAAAGAAATGGCAATAGTTCAATTATTCCTTTAATGCGATTCTGCAATAGCGACCTTTTTTAGCCCAAAGAACGTCACTTATTGCAATTCCTATTATGATTCTGCTATAACGGCCTTTTTAGCCCCGCTACTCTAAATCTCTATTCATAATGTTGTAATTTTAAAGTTATTTTATTTGTATAGGTGTGATTCTGTAAGAAATGTCCCAAAAATGAATTCATCTGAATTGAATTTAAATACAAACCATTTTGGAGTGATGGTGCAGTAATGAATTCAATCGGCATTTTTCATTCATTTTTAGTTCCTTAAAAATGAAAGGCGAGTAACGAAAGAGTAATAAAATATGAACCGTCAGCTCTCACCTCAAGTATAGTTGTCACAGTGGTTCTAGGCATTCGTGAAGTTAGGCTTTTGGGTGCGCAGTAGAAAATTTTTTATGAAAAAGTTGCACTGCGCATCGAAACGGCTAACTTCACGAATGCCTAGCTACATCGATTGTGACAACTGTATCAAGTCGCGTCACTGGTTCATTTTTATCCACTGCGCGGGGTCAGTGACTGATTGTGTCAATTCAGCGCCTATTATGTAAAACTCGACAACTTACTGTATAGGTATGCAATATTAGATTTTTGCTTTGTTTTAAAGATTTCATTATAAGAGCGTTTCTCACAAAGTTCCGCTAGAGATGAAATAACTTTTACGCATGTTTAGAATTAGGAGGCTTTGGGGGACTTTGTCGGAGAGGCTCAAGTTGCTTAGATAATGTATTGGTATAAATCATTTAGATTAATTACTATCAAAACCCTAGCACATTATGAAAATATCATAGAATTAGAATCCATTGAAGGACAGCAATCGTGTTTCCGGGTGTCGGAATTTTATGTTTTATCAATAATGTTGCAAAACTAAATACTTTTAACTAAAATCACGTCGCTACTGTTACATTACAGGGATTCGGGTTTGTGTTGTGTCTCTGTCTAAGTAATATAGCTGCATTTGTCGCACAGCGTAAGCCCCGAATCCCGATATTGTTAGCTCCTGCAATAATGTCTCTTATTCATAATTCCAATGTAACTTTTTAAGAATAAAGAAGTGCAATCAACTTAAATAGGGTGTACCAAAAACAGTGCAAAACCACTTGGCACTAATTTTAGAACACTGACTTTTGCGGTTTTGGAATTATGAGTACGGCTAAAGAGAAGACATAATTATCGACTGCAGATAGCTAAGTGTTTGACTGACTGGCGTGACATTCTGTTATACCCATGCAAAATGTGTGATAGAGGATTTATTTTCATAATGTGATCGGTCAGTCACATGCATTATAACGTTTTGTTTTAATAAATCATCTGGTTGTATTATTCTGTATAATATAAGTTTATTCAACTATTGGAAATGGTTCTTTTATTTACTGAGGTAGATGGAGAAGACTAGGCGTCACGTGGTTCTTCGTAGATTCGTAGGTGCGTATCACAACACAAAAAACGCTGAGGACAGAGCTTCCACCTCTTCCTCTCAGATTCAGTTAACAAATGTGTCCCGTCCCGGCCCGGTCATGCAATTCTTCGGCTTACATCTTATTAATTATCGGGTACAGGAGGCATGATGACAGTTATACTGCGCTTCCAGTCCTCTAGATTAGTTGTTTTCTTATTTATATTACTACTTGTAGTATCGCATAGTTACTACCACTCTGCACTAAGTTGAGAATTCAGACTTTTTTTTTTTTTTTTGTGGGTACCTGTCTACCCCGCTCGGTAATCGGCCATCTTTCTTCATTCGCATTATAGTGCTCAAGCCACTCGCACTTCTCGCTCGTTATTTTCGCGTATATTTTCGAAAGTGTTTTTTATTTTACGTTTTATTTAAAAAATTAAGTGTTAACTGTGTTGTGCTCCAAGGAATTTTCTAAGGATCAAGGATGGGAGACTACGTCGATGTGACGACGTGGGGTACATTGGACCTGATTTTTACCAAATCACAAATCACGACATTGTGAGGATAGCGGTGCCAGCGGTACAGGTGATTACCTACCTATAATTTTTTACGTGTTTACGTAATGTAATAAATGCAATCTGAGCTGCAAGTAGACATACCTACCTATAATTTTTTACGTGTTTACGTAATGTAATAAATGCAATCTGAGCTGCCATTAGGGCTACCTCGCCGCATAGAAATAAATGCAATCTGAGCTGCCATTGGGGCTACCTCGCCGCATAGATACACGGTTGGCGTTCTTTCCGCTGGGGATCGTAACCTAACCTTTTATGAACAGATAACATTCGTTATCAAATTATACCTACATGTATTTACGTGCAATTTTTTACTTAGAAGCAAATTACCTAAGTACCTACATACTGAGATAGTTTACACATAACGTAGATCTGAGCTGTTTCGCCGCATAAACTTACGGTTGACGTTCTTTCCCCTGGGGACTGCAACATAACTTTTTACAAACAATCATCAGCCTATTTGGACTACAGGCAGTGGAATAGGTGTTTACCTTTCGGAGCAGTAATTGGGGCTGTTTCGCCGCATGGACTTACGGTTGGCGTTCTTTCCGCTGGTAACTGCAACCTAACCTTTTATTAACAATCACAGAATTGGTAAAGGCTCTCCTTCTTAAGGAGGATCGCTTGTATCGTTGCGGGTTCGAATCCCGTCGGAATTGAAAATTTTGATAAGATTGTTCCTTTTCAAATTAAATAATACCAAAGTGTGGTTTTCTACTGTAAAAATTAAAAAATTATAAGTACAGTATTTATCTTGCGATTTTTACGTATCGATGTATTCTGTGTAAATGCAGTCATTGGCGCTGTCTCGCTGCATCGACCTACAGTTGGCATGTTTTCCACTGGAGAAAAATATATACCTACCTAGACTAAAGTAGTCTTCCACTATACAAAGATACATTCTGTTTAGAATGAGATCAGCATCATCATTATCATAACTAGTCTGAACATCCACTAAGGATAATAAAATATTTACCTACCTATAAGTAGGTATCTAAGTAGGTAGTGTTTTGTAAATTATTACATGACACTATAAAAGTTGGTGACTTCTCTATCATCATCAGTTTATTTTCAATAACGCACCGATGGTTAATTACATGTGTTTACGGTGGGATTTCTGACATAGACACGTCTGTGATACAAAATCAAATCAAATAGTTTTAAAAAAGTATGTTTCAACTAAAACAATATTTTTATTGGTTTTTTGATACTCATCTACTTGACTCATTTGAGTCAGTTTAATGACGAACACAGGCCTAAGCCAAGTGCAAATCATTTACTAAACAACCTTTCATATAAAAATAAATTGTCTCGTACAACAAACTTTCGCACTACCTATCCTATTAAGGATAAATAGGTATGAAATATTTTTTTACGCACTCAGCCAGTAGTGATAAAGGAGATTGACCATTTTTGTATGGACGTTGGACCAAGTGCTGCCCAACATTGAGTCATAGTGCATAATGTTCCTTAGACTAATACTAGTCTGTAACAAAAAGCGCTTCAGAATCTATCCGAGGAGTATTGAGAAAAAAATATATAAATATAGGGTGAATTTTTGAGACGGCTAGAGGAAAACGTTCTTAGGAGACTATCCTTAGTTTTTGAAGATATTTCGACCTGCATCCTCTGATTTTGAAAAAACTGCACAGTCAGCGAGAAAATGGGCAATTTACACAAAAACTTTTTTTGATGCCAATCGATCCTGTTTCATCTAAGGATTAAAAGGCTTTATCGAACCAACTGAGGTGAGAGTACTAGAAAAGTCAAAAAACGCTAAAATGTATTTCTGAGACAAGACAGTAAGGGCTACCTTAACCGCTGTAGCTAGAGGAAAACGTTCTTAAGAGACTATCCTTAGTTTTTGAAGATATTTCGACCTGCTTTCACAGATTTTGAAAAAAATGTACAGTCAGCGAGAAAATGGGCAATTTACACAAAAACTTTTTTTGATGCCAATCGATCCTGTTTCATCTAAGAATTAAAAGGCTCTATCGGACCAACTGAGGTAAGAGTACTAGAAAAGTCAGAAACTGCTAAAATGTATTTTTGAGACGGAGCAGTAAGGCCAGCTACCTTAACCGTTGTAGCTACAGGAAAACGTTCTTAGGAGACTACCCTTACTTTTGAAGATATTTCGACAAAATGATGAAAAATGATGGCAAATGACAAAAGATTTCGTACGAAATGTATAATCAAAGTTTTTTGCGTATTCTGATTTTTAGTACTCTTGCCTCAGTTGGTCCAATAGAGTCTTTTAATCCTTAGATGAAACAGGATCGATTGGCATCAATAAAAGTTTTTGTGTAAATTGCCCATTTTCTCGCTGACTGTAATTTTTTTTTTTAATCTGTGAATGCAGGTCGAAATATCTTCAAAAACTAAGGATAGTCTCCTAAGAACGTTTTCCTCTAGCTACAGCGGTTAAGGTAGCCCTTACTGTCTTGTCTCAGAAATACATTTTAGAGTTTTTTGACTTTTCTAATACTCTCACCTCAGTTGGTTCGATAGAGCCTTTTAATCCTTAGATGAAACAGAATCGATTGGCATCAAAAAAGTTTTTGTGTAAATTGCCCATTTTCTCGCTGACTGTACATTTTTTTCAAAATCAGAGGATGCAGGTTCAAATATCTTCAAAGGTTAGGGAAAGTCTTCTAAGAACGTTTTCCTCTAACTACAACGGTTAAGGTAGCTGCCCTACTGCCCCGTCTCAAAAATTCGCCCGTATGAACCCGTGGATGTTTTTTTTTTAAATATTATTTTTTAAATATCTTTTCATGTAAGGAAAAAAATAAAGGTATACCCATGCCTGGGCAGCATTTGGTCCAAAATGGTCAATATCCTTTTAATAAATTGACCATTTTAAGCTTAGGTACTAAAGTACTTATTTAGCTATTATTTATTATTTAGCTTCGTTACTGAATGGCAGCTCTTCATCTCTAAATTTTTTTATTACAAAAATTCACCAGGAGTCAAAGAAATAAATAATTTCAAAGATTTTTGAAGATTTAAAAAATAAGTGACTTTAGTGTTAGCCTGCCCTGTCATTGAATAGGTACGGCTGGTTACACATTAGCAAATAGAAAGAGTCAACTCTTAATTTAAAAGACGGATATTAAAATAGGTTGAGCACCTATGTTACTTATGTGATTTCCTCAGTCCCCTCAGCCTGATATTAATTGGTAGCATATTAATAGAGATGTTGCATCAATTTAGAAGGCGCTGAATTTTCTCTGTCTCTCTCTGACGCCTCAACTATGGGGTGTGGGAGCTTCCTAGAACGGCTGTACTGCGAGCGGTAGTGGTCAATAATGAAACAGAAAAATCTCATTAATTATAATTAATTAATTATTATTTTACTAATTAGGTATCTTGAGCTACTTGCTGTATTCAAAGCTCTTAAAAGTTATTTGCTCGTAACATTATCTGACTTCCAGATACTTGTACGAATCGACAACACTGCTGCAATTCGCATACCTACAACAATTCAATAGACTGGAAAGTACCGGGTGTTAAGTAATGTCTAAGACTGGAAAGTATTCAATATCCACGTTTCGCACAAATTATAAAATTGAATTTTGGTATTGGTGCTAAAGTAGAAGTTATGTGTTTTTGCGTGTTACATTTTCATCAATTTGTGTGTGTTTTTGACAATTTTGTCTCAAGTAATTAGATTAAGTATGTCATCCTGACATAGAATCAGCTTATCAGAGTTAAGTGATACGGCCTTTGGAACTTTGACTTATCTTTTGATTTTTATATTGACAGTTTGCACTTTAGTTTTATCAATCAAAGATTGAGTATACTACTACCAATAGGTCTTGGCAAAGTGATCCTGACGCACTGACTGTAGCTTCATTTACCATCTCTTGGACAAAGTAGAAATTTTATGCCTTTCCTTCCTTTCTTCTACTATTCTAGAAACGCTTGGAAAAATTATGATAAACAAAACTAGGAACATCATGGTAGGACCATACTGGCCTACACGACTGTAGTATCCGGTTTTTAAATCCCGTCTCATTACAGAAACTGAAAAATTGCATGCATTATTATCGTACTCCGGTTTCCGGATATGCAACTCAATTCCTGGCGCAGTATTCAAAACTCAGCGTTAGACATAATATTATACGCATAATTAGCAGACATTTCGACGAAATAATATGACACAAGATACTTGTATTTGATGATTGTATTATACTGTTAAACTAAGTTATCTAAGTAATTGATTTTTATGACATTTCTGTACCTACTTCAAGTAGGCAATTTATTTTATGATACATCTTTTTAACGAGGGTTTTTACTATGAAACTTATTATTAAACTCGTGATCGGTCATGTCCTTAATTTTAGGACCACAATGACAATCATTTGAAAATTTTGTCTAAATGTGTATTCTTTCCAAGATAACTTCGTTCTAGACCGTTCGTTCGTAACGGGTTCGTTGCCTAATAATAAATTTGTTGGTGAAACTAAATAAATGTCACTATGTTACTAGCTCTCGAGCACATTGAGATCATAACATTGTCTAAAAAACAATAAGATTTTATGAGATTAAATAGTAAAAATTAAAATTTCATACAAAATTAAAACCTCAAGACTAGGTTATAATAAGCAACCAGTATCACCCCTACCTTTCTTGAATAAAAGGCCTACCTACTGCCTGAACAAAATGAATTTCAGATCAATTCAATTCAATTCAATATAATTTATCGCTTCAAGTTGATTTAGAAAGTCTTATATTATTCCACACTATTAACGCTTACAGCACAGTTGCCATCTCACGAGCTCACTTAGTTGGTGTGAACATTAATACCGTCCGTTACACAGCCGGCTGGCTGGTACCATTACCTTTACTCGTTTCTTTAAATACATATACTATGTTTATATTCTATATAGTTGACCATGATACTATAGATCTGACTTATTCGGTGTTTGATTAATATCAGAATAACTACCTACATGATTAAGTAGGTACTTAATTAAGTAAATCTAGTGATCTAAATTTTAAACAAGGATTTGCAAGATCTTAAGATCTTCTGTTGAATATGAAATGTTTAGTTACGGTTTATAATGAATACTTACCTCTAAGTTTTCAAAAAACCTACTTCTTAAGTTTTCAGAAACTGACAAGTTTGTTGATTGTTTTCCCTAATGACTCTCAAAGTCTACAAGTAGTAATCTAAATAAGAAAACAACTAATCTAGAGGACTGGAAGCGCAGTATAATTAAGGATTAAACGAACTTACCTGTGAGTGAAGTTCTATCCTAATTATACTAGCGCCCAGTCCGAATAGATTAGTGTGTCCCGCCCGCCCAACGCGCGTGAAACACACACTTATCCCTCAATATTGCTTAATTAGGGAAAACATCAATAAAATTGTTTGAGATTATTAACTCCTAACTATATGAAGAAAGATGGCCGATTACCGAGCGGGGTAGACAGGTACCCACAAAAAAAAAAAAAAAAGTCTGAATTCTCAACTTAGTGCAGAGTGGTAGTAACTATGCGATACTACAAGTAGTAATATAAATAAGAAAACAACTAATCTATTCGGACTGGGCGCTAGTATAATTAGGATAGAACTTCACTCACAGGTAAGTTCGTTTAATCCTTAATAATCAAGTATCGCCAAAATATTTATCTGATCTAATGAAATAGGATTCAAAGATTTTGAAAAATGTATTTATTCTCTTATTAATGTCGAGATTACTAATTTATTTGCTAAAATAAATCTACAAAATACAACAATCCGCCATGATAGCCAAAACGCTCGCCGGTGTCATGGCGTCTGTCATTGCGTCTCGTCTCGGTAAACATCCTTTTGTTTCTATAGTAACTCTGTAGGCATCACTGGTTGATATACCGATCCGTGACGTAAAAACAGACGCCATGACACCGGCGAGCGTTTTGGCGTGAATTTGAAAATTTAAATTTAAATGTAAGTACTTTTATTGCACAAAAACCTTAATTTTCTACAGAAATATGATATATTTTAGACATAATAGATTCTTCTGAATATCATAGAAGAGATTTTGAAAATTAGGATTCATGCCTAATTTACGGGCTGCCATATTTTTTTTTTTTTAATTTGCTGCGATTTAACAGCTTAATTTGGCCACAGACTGAAACAGTGCTTCCGCTCAGATTAGAGACTTCCTAGTGCTTCCGCTTCCGGGAATTATTTTATCAAGGTTTTTACTACTCGACAACAGATGGCGCTGGTTATGCTTTAGTTCAATCACACTTCCGCTGAACTCAACCCCATAAAAAAAATATTTCATTCAATCAAGTCTTTCGCGCTCGAGTAATTGTGTTCTGTCTGTGCTTTCGTGTCGCGTCGCCACAGATTAGGTAGAGATACTACGGCGCACGTTGGTCCCGAATTTAGTGCTCCATACACATAGAAACCAAAACTCGATTTTTTAATTTTTTTTTATTGGGGATTGTTCTAGTACACAATTCTTATTCAAATATGTAGGTACAGTCACCATAGCAAGCTTCATGACGGAATAAAAAAATATTTAGTTTTTTTTTGTATGGAGGAGAACACTTAAATAGGATTATTGTTGATTTATACGGGTTGATAATTAAAACGAACTGACTTAGAATACAAAAATGCACGAGAGATTTATTTACACGACTTTACGATACAATGAAAACGGCGGGAGAAAAAAATATCGATGCCGCCAAAATTCAAAAAACGAAACATCCAAGTTTGGCAACTTCATAAAACTAGGGTTGCGTTCCATTATTCCTAACACTCCCTCCTGAACGCAAACCCATTTCATTTATACAATACAAATGTTTTGCTAGCGTTACACCCTTAGTTAAATTATCGGCTACCATATTACAACCATTTACAAATAAAAATTTAACTTTACTATTGACAACGTTTTCTCTAAGAAAATGCAATCTGATATCAATATGTTTAGTCTTAGGTTTATAACATTCTGTTGAAGACAGTCTTATTGCACTTTGATTGTCACTGTAGATTTGTAACGCACTGTTCACACATTGTCCAAGTTCAGTATGCAGTTGACGAAGCCACAAGGCCTCCTGGGTCGCCGACGCCATGGCCATATATTCAGCCTCGGCTGTAGAGAGCGCCACCGTCTGTTGTTTACAAGAATTCCAGGATATGCAAGCATTCTGAAAAATAAAAGTTTATACTTTTATTTTTTACTACTTTTATTTTTAACCTGTACATGACCTTCTGTCTATTGGGTCACTGGCCCAGTCTGCATCACAATAGCCGGTTATTTCCTTTGAGTCTTCTTTGACATAGCATAACTTCAAGTTCTTGGTTCCTTGTAGGTATCTCATAACCCTTTTTACTCCAAGCCAATGTTGAATTCCTTGATTATTACAGTATTGGCTTAATTTACTGACTGCATAGGTTATGTCTGGACGTGTAACTTGTGCCAGATATATTAGACAGCCCACTGTTTCCCTGTATGGGAAATTGCTATCTTCATTCTCAGCTTTCTTTTCAAATTATTTCTCCTTTCTCATTAGTCTTACTTTTGAATACCCATTTACATGACAGGGCTCTTTTACTTGTCGGCAAGTCCACCAGTGACCATGTTTTATTCTTCATTAAAGAGTCATATTCTTCCTGCATGGCCTTCTTCCACTGGTCTTCCACATGTGAAGATGAAAGAGCTTCTTCAAGGTTCTGAGGGTCATTCAAATCATTTATTGCACAAAAGTAACTTACATCATTGTCTTCCTTCTCTACATAATTTACACCTCTGCGTGGACGTAGGTTTATGTTACGTGCTGGTGTTGAAAGGTCAACTGCTACTTCTGGGACGTAGGTTGAGTCATCATTGTCTCCAGACAAATAATCATCGCTTGAAGAATGATCTGACCTGTTCTCCAATTCACCTTTGGAGGGTTTCTCAGGTGACTGCATATCAACACCACTGGCACTGTCAATCATGGAAGGTAAGTACACACTTTGGTTTACTTTTTCAACATTTTCCAAAAATACTACATCTCTACTCTTTATGATTTTCTTAGTATTTGGATCAAGGAGTCGGTATCCTTTGCTAGACTCACAGTAGCCAACAAGAATATATTTTCTGGATTTAGGATCCCATTTTTGGCGTTTTTCTTTAGGTATTTGAGCCATAACTTCTGAGCCAAAAATTCTTATATTTGATAAATCGGGTTTCTTGCCTGACCACATTTCCAGAGGAGTTTTGCCATCAAGTGATTTTGTGGGTGATCTATTAATGATATAGGCCGCTGTTGCTATCGCCTCTCCCCAAAACTGCTTTGACAAATGAGCATCAAACAACATACACTTGGCCCTTTCTACTAGTGTCCTATTCATCCTTTCTGCAAGACCGTTTTGTTGGGGTGAATACGGGGTACTTGTTTGATGTTCAATTCCTTGCTTGGTTAAGAAACTATCAAATGCTTGGTTACAATACTCTGTTCCATTGTCTGACCGAACAATTTTTCTCTTCTTTTCAAGATCATTCTCTACTCTACTCTTAAAATCTTTAAATACTTCAAGTACACTCATTTTGTCTTTCAATAAATAGACATGAACTTTTCTAGTGAAGTCATCGATGAAGGTAATAAAATACTTCATACCTCCCAGTGATGTTTGTTCCATCGGTCCACATAAGTCGGTGTGGATAAGTTGCAGTGGTTGTGAAGCTCTTGATCCAATATCATTGAAGGGTAATCTGCTTTGTTTACCTTCAAGGCAGGTGGTACATGTGATAAGACCTTTACTTTTCTCAGGAAATGGATCTACTCCCTCTGCACACACTGGCAACTTGTTAACATCTGAAAAGTTCAAATGTCCCATGCGTCTATGCCATAGGACAACATCATTTAAGTCATTTGAATAAGTCAAGTTTGATAAGACTTCTCTGTGAGTGTTTAGCTGGTAGAGATTGTTCACTAGTGTGGCTGAACACAGGAATTTGTCATTTTGATTGTAAATGTCACAACATTTATCTCTGAAATTTACTTTACAGCCACTTTTCACCATGGCACTGACTGATAGGAGATTAGCAGCAAGTTTAGGTATGTATAAAACTTCTCTTACCTGAATCTTGGTTTGCTCCTTATCATTACCATTCAACAATAAATTAACCTTTCCCATATGCTCCACAGGTAGCGGTGTGTTACTGGCAACTGTTATGGTTGGTATCAGTGGACTTGTTACATCATACATCCAGTCACATCTATTGGTCATGTGCATCGATGCTCCTGAGTCCACATACCAAAGGTCCGGATTCAATATCTGCGAAGAAGCTGAAAAAGCTGCAACAAAGCTTTTATTTTCTTCGGTTTTCTCTGTATTCTTCTTTTTCGGAGCATGACATTTGTTGGCAAAATGTCCATGCTTGTTACAGTTGTAACATCGGGGCCCTTTACTGGTCTGCGCTGTACTCTGTTTGGCTGTTTTCCTAGTGAAGAACACTGTACTTTCTGAGCATTGAACTTCCTGCAGGAGCTTTGTTTTTATTGAGTCTGCGCTGATTTTCATCCCGGAGCTCTCAAGACCCATTATCATCGGCTTGTAAATTTCAGGCAAGCCAGCCAACATCAGCGTTCCGAGCCATTCATCATCTATATCGAAGTTGATATCGACGGTCCCACCGAATAAACGTGCAAAGTCAAAACAGTAACTTTACAGGAGAGCCTAAAAACGAATAACTCATTATTGGTTAGATTTATGTCAATATAATGTTCTACCAAATTAAAGACAAAAAAACAACCTTTATTTCTTCCAAAAAAAAAATTACGAAAATATTGATAGTTTACGAGAAATTAATAAAAAACCCCTTTTACACGTTTATTCTGGTAACTAAACTTTGCCGGCTGTTCGTATTCAATGTTTGCACTATTATTCGTGGGAAAATATGTAATTACCTAAAAGTGTATCTTGTTATTGCCCTGTTTTACTGTGGACATTAGGATTTGGCAATGTTTATTATTAGATAGTTGCACGGTTATTCTTGTAATTAACGATGCATATTAAAAGTGCAAAATTGTTTTACAAATTTTAATTTCCGACGCATAGTATTCCAAAGTAAGTTTGCATGAAATGTATGAGAGTTGACGGTGTGCCAATCACATTATTGCAATATTCGTGTGAGTTTGGTGTTCTTATTTTCCGTAGAATAAAAATTGGGAATACAATAAATTCAATATTAATTGGTAAAAAAATCTAAAAAAAATTGAGAAGGTGTATTATAAGCCGATAAATCCAAAAATCGAAAAAAAAAAATATTACGGCAAGAGCCTTTGCACGTTTATTCGGTGGGGCCGTCGATATTTCTAAGCTTGTGAGCAGTCAACATAATCTTGTTCACATAATCTTCAACATTGCTAGAACTGTCCAATGTAGTTGTGATGAGGTCTCTCAACAAGGCAACTTTTCTATACAACCCGCTGTCATCAAAAGCTTGCTGCAAACATTGCCAAACTTCTTTACATGTAGTTGCGTTCTGTACATGTACGTAGTTGATCGGATCGAGCAGTAGAATAAGCTTAGATTTTGCCTTTGTTTCCTTTCTAGCATCGGTGTTGGATCCTTCGACACAGCTCCACAAATCTTCATGATTGAAATATGCTTCCACGGCAAATTTCCAACTCGCGTAATTGTCTCTTCCGACGAGTCTGTCTATATGAAACGGATTGTGGCTTGTGTTGGACATCTTCTTCAGGAATTATCAACTTTTAGAGCCTTTTTGCTTGTTACTGAGCAAATGTGCTGCTCCCGCCAAAAATGGATGATGCAAAAATCTCGTTTGCCGGTTTTTGTCTGTTCTTTCGGAGGTTTTCGGTTTTAATTAGCTGTTATCAACCACGCTCTGCTACCATGTTGATTTATACGGGTTGATAATTAAAACGAACTGACTTAGAATACAAAAATGCACGAGAGATTTATTTACACGACTTTACGATACAATGAAAACGGCGGGAGACAAAAATATCGATGCCGCCAAAATTCAAAAAACGAAACATCCAAGTTTGGCAACTTCATAAAACTAGGGTTGCGTTCCATTATTCCTAACAATTATCTCTCGACTCTTAGAAACTCAAGGGCTGCCGCTTATAGAGGGTGTACACCCACACGAGGCCGTCCTCATAAGCCACCAATCTCGCACAGCTGGGCACGGTTTTAGCACCCAGAGCAAACTGAATATTCGAAAATTTGCCTACTACACCAAAACTAGAATTTCTTAAATGTTTGCATGGTAGATTGTTCTAATTCATTATTTTTATCTAACTATGTAGGTACAGTCACCATAGTACGCTTTACGTAAGAAAAAAAAAATATTTTGTCTTTTTTTGTGTATGAATGAAAACACTTAATTTGGATTTTCTCTCGACTTATAGAAACTCAAAGGCTGCCGCTTATACATGGTGTACACACACATGAGGCTGTCCTTATAAGCTACCAATCTTGCACGTCTGGGCACGGTTTTGGCCAAAAAACTAATAATTCGAAAATTTTACAGCAATACCGAAACCAAGATTTCAAAAAAGTTTGCATGGGGGATTGCTCTGATACATGACTTTTATCTAAAAATGTAAGTACAGTCACCATAGCAAGCTTCATGACGGAATAAAAAAATATTTAGTAATTTTTGAATGGAGCAAAACACTTAAATTGGATTATCTCTCGACTCTTAGAAACTCAAGGGCTGCCGCTTATACAAGGTGTACACCCACATGAGGCCATTCTCATAAGCTACCAATCTCGCACGGCTGGACACGGTTTTGGCGCCCAGAGCAAACTGAATATTCGAAAATTTGTCAACTACATCAAAACTAGAATTTCGTAAATGTTTGCATGGTAGATTGTTTTAATTCACTATTTTTATCTAATTATGTAGGTACAGTCACCATAGTACGCTTTGCGTAAGAAAAAAAATATATTTTGTCTTTTTTTGTGTATGAATGAAAACACTTAATTCGGATTTTCTCTCGACTCATAGAAACTCAAAGGCTGCCGCTTATACATGGTGTACACACACATGAGGCTGTCCTTATAAGCTACCAATCTTGCACGTCTGGGCACGGTTTTGGCCAAAAAACTAATAATTCGAAAATTTTACAGCAATACCGAAACCAAGATTTCAAAAAAGTTTGCATGGGGGATTGCTCTGATACATGACTTTTATCTAAAAATATAGGTACAGTCACCATAGCAAGCTTCATGACGGAATAAAAAAATATTTAGTAATTTTTTGTATGGAGGAAAACACTTAAATTGGATTATCTCTCGACTCTTAGAAACTCAAGGGCTGCCGCTTATACAAGGTGTACACCCACATGAGGCCGTCCTCATAAGCTACCAATCTTGCATGGCTGAGCACGGTTTTGGCGCCCAGAGCAAACTGAATATTCGAAAAATTGTCAACTACACCAAAACTAGAATTTCGTAAATGTTTGCATGGGAGATTGCATGGGACATTGCTTTAATACACTATTCTTATCTAAATATGTAGGTACAGTCACGACAGCAAGCTTTAAATTTTACTTTCGGTGTAGTTTATAGATTTTCAAATAATCATTTGGCTCTAGGCGCCAAAACCGTGCCCAGCCGTGCGAGATTTGTGGCTTGTGAGGACGGCCTTATGTGGGTGTATACTCTGTATAAGCGGCAGCTCTTGAGTTTCTAAGAGTCGAAAGATAATCCAATTTAAGTGTTATCCTCCACACAAAAATAGAACTAAATAGTTGTTTTTTCTGTCATGAAGCTTGTTATGGTGACTGTACCTACATTTTTACATAAAAATCGTGTATTAGAGCAATCCCCTATACAAACTTTTTAAAAATCTTGGTTTCGGGAATGCTGTAAAATTTTTGAATTATTAGTATTTTGGCTCTGGGTGCCAAAACCGTGCCCAGACGTGCAATATTGGTAGCTTATGAGGACAGCCTCATGTGTGTGTATACTTTGTATAAGCGACAGCCCTTGAGTTTCTAAGAGTCGAGAGAAAATCCGAATTAAGTGTTTTCATCCATACACAAAAAAAGACAAAATATTTTTTTTTTCTTACACAAAGCTTACTATGGTGACTGTACCTACATAATTAGATAAAAATAGTGAATTAGAACAATCTACCATGCAAACATTTACGAAATTCTAGTTTTGGTGTAGTTGACAAATTTTCGAATATTCATTTTGCTCTGGGCGCCAAAACCGTGTCCAGCCGTGCGAGATTGGTAGCTTATGAGGACGGCCTCATGTGGGTGTACACCTTGTATAAGCGGCAGCCCTTGAGTTTCTAAGAGTCGAGAGATAATCCAATTTAAGTGTTTTGCTCCATTCAAAACTAACTAAATATTTTTTATTCCGTCATGAAGCTCGCTATGGTGACTGTACCTACATTTTTTGATAAAAGTCGTGTATCAGAGCAATCCCCCATGCAAACTTTTTTGAAATCTTGGTTTCGGTATTGCTGTAAAATTTTCGAATTATTAGTTTTTTGGCCAAAACCGTGCCCAGACGTGCAAGATTGGTAGCTTATAAGGACAGCCTCATGTTTGTGTACACCCTGTATAAGCGGCAGCCCTTGAGTTTCTATGAGTCGAGAGAAAATCCGAATTAAGTGTTTTCATTCATACACAAAAACAGACAAAATATTTTTTTTTTCTTACGTAAAGCGTACTATGGTGACTGTACCTACATAGTTAGATAAAAATAGTGAATTAGAACAATCTACCATGCAAACATTTAAGAAATTCTAGTTTTGGTGTAGTAGGCAAATTTTCGAATATTCAGTTTGCTCTGGGTGCTAAAACCGTGCCCAGCTGTGCGAGATTGGTAGCTTATGAGGACGGCCTCGTGTGGGTGTACACCCTCTATAAGCGGCAGCCCTTGAGTTTCTAAGAGTCGAGAGATAATCCTATTTAAGTGTTCTCCTCCATACAAAAAAAAACTAAATATTTTTTTATTCCATCATGAAGCTTGCTATGGTGACTGTACCTACATATTTGAATAAGAATTGTGTACTAGAACCAAACTAGAACACTCCCCAATTAAAAAAAAAATAATAAATCGAGTTTTGGTTTCTATGTGTATGGAGCACCAAATTCGGGACCATTGTGATTGTGCGGCGTCGCGTCGCGCATCAAAACACCGAGTGCAAAGAAAAAATTATTTACGTGTGTGTTCATCAAAAAAATCCAATTAAAAATAGCGTTTGTGTATGTTTGGGTGTTCATCGGGCACGGATACAAGTGCCACAAGTATAACTTGGCGCGGCTGAGCGCCACTGTGTTCAAAAAATATAATTAATTGTACAGAAAATACCACGAAATTTGGGAAAATATGTAAGAAAGATTTAATCATTTGCGTATTTGTTTATGATAGATTAATGATATTTCGCATCTTAGTACTCTTTTTCCGTTTTTCCGTTATAGTTCCTCAAATCGCCACCGCCAACTTATACTTGTGGCACTGTACGTTAGCTTTTGTCGCTTCTTCTGTGCGTGCTACGATTAATGAAAGTAAAAGGAGGCGTGCTACAATACAAATATTTTATTCCCAACGTCGAGTCGAGCTTCGGCTCCTCGTGCTGTGCTTAGTGTGAACTGTGAACAATCCTATGTTTTGAACTTTCAGTGGCTCTGAGATAGTGACTTGTAAATTCCGTGATAATCATCAGTGATTTGTCATCATGGTTGGGAAAGAAGGCGCCATAGGAAGTACTTGTTTTAAATGCGGGCGACGTGCGACTGACAACGTAAAATTGTTTAGGTTTCCAAAACCTGGATCATATAACCTTGTTAAGTATGTACCTAGGTATAAAAAAAAGTTCGCGTCATATAAGGGAGTGTACACATTGCGTTTTTTGCAGCGCGTTTGTATCGATACAAACGCGATTCGAACGCGATGCGAACGCGCAGCCCCTCCCGGTTCACTTTTGTATGGAAAAATACGCGTTGCGAACGCGCGTTTGTATCGATACAAACGCGCAGCTCAAAAACGCGCTGCAGAAAACGCAATGTGTACACTCCCTAAAAAGCACGCTGGAAGACGGTGGAGGGATGTGTTTTGGGGGAATCTTTATTTATTTATTTACTTATTTTTATTTCCTAGGAAAACGAACAGTCCTTAAAAACAAAATACTTAACTAAAACTACTGTTGACCATTTACATGTTCTCACATATCGAGACTAAGTACCTATAGCTTGCTTGATTTTATTAACAAGAGGTTCAACACTACCAAATAAAACAGCAATGGATTAGGTAATAACATGAAGAAAGAAGAAAAAAAAAACAAATTGTAATAATGCAAGTTGAAGCTGAAGAAAACATAGAACTTTAGAAAACATACCCCTCCCACTTTCTGCCAGCGTTCTTACGTGACACGAACTATACAAATATATCAAAAAAAAAAATTGTAGATACCTACTTACCTAATTTAATTGGCTGTTTGACCACTATTGAGATTCTCTAAAAAAATGTAGGTACTAAATCTCTGGGGCCTTTTATTTCAGAACTCAAAAATGGGCCAATTATGTTTTCCCGGACAAACACAATACAATCGATGTGCAATTAAAATTATACAATCAAAACAGAATGCTGTGCCAAGAACATTTTAAAGATGAAGATTTCGTCGCCGACGTGCAATATCTTGCCAGATATGCTGTTCCATGTGATGTTTTGAGAGTTGTGAGTACAATATTAAATTAAAATTGAAATTGAAAATTTTGATAAGATTTTCCATTTTCAAAAGTATAATGGTAATTATGATGATGATGATGATGATGAAAAGGAGCCTATAACCTTCCTCAAGAGTTTAGCTATTAATCCCTCGTCTGCTTTATCATATCACAGATCCGATCGAGACACAATTGATTTTCTATTGTGTCTGGAATCCTGACAGACTAAAGGTTAAATGCAGAAATAATTTTTCAAATCCGACTGGTAGTATCTGACGTGCTCAAACAAACAAACGCTTTCACTTTATATAATTAGTATTAGTATCGTTGGGGGCTGGCATAGGCTACTTTTAATCCCGAAAAAATGCATGTTTCCCGTGGGATAAAAAAGTAGTAGTCCACGCGGGCGAAGCCGCGGGCGTCCGTTAGTAGATAATAAAGCGGAAGAGTTTGTTTTTTGAACGCGCTAATCTCAGGAACTACCAGTTCAATTTCAAAAATTATTTCTGCATTTGATAGCTACAGGCTAATTTTCATTATAAAGGCGAAAGTCTGTGTGTGTGTGATTGTTTGTTACCTACCACATATCCCTATAACTACTAAACTGATTTTGATGAAATTTGGAATGTAGATAGTTTAGGTTCTGGAATAACACATCAAAACACCTTTTCAACATTGTTTTTCTTCCAGAATGAAAACATCGTGCAGCCTCCTAGTACGCCCGTCATTAAAAGTGAACCTGATGCTCCACAGAATATGCCACCTATGGAGGTAACTAACACTCAATATTTACCGTTGCTCCAACCAACAAAACTGAAGAGCCAATCCCACCACTTGTTAGTAACAAAGATAGTAGAATGCTGACTGACATTTAATGTACAAAGGATTTTGAACCTTATCACGACTTTACAACGATCTATTATCATTTAATCTTGGTTATAAGGATTGTTGGTCTTGTTGAGAGGCTTTCTTGGGTGCTTTGTCTCTTTCACACTCGTTGTTGGATTAGTAGTGTGGTCACCCTTAAAAAGAGACACACCGCCCAAGTTTTATCTCTCAAGCGAACCGCGTTTTCTGTATCAGTGCGCGTTCCAGTTACCTTAGTATAAAAATTCCTTGGTTAGTAATAAGAAATTTTTTTTTTTTTTTTTCGAATTATTTATTTACTTTGAGTCTTACATTAAAAGAATGTCAGTCCCATAGGAAAATCTAAACGTAAAATTATTCAATATCGTGAAGTATCTTCAACATCTTGTATGTGGACTTAGGGAGTGTACACATTGCGTTTTTTGCAGCGCGTTTGTATCGATACAAACGCGATTCGAACGCGATGCGAACGCGCAGCCCCCCGCGCAGCCCCTCCCGGTTCGCTTTTGTATGGAAAAAAACGCGTTGCGAACGCGCGTTTGTATCGATACAAACGCGCAGCTCAAAAGCGCGCTGTAGAAAACGCAATGTGTACACTCCCTTATAGAGCATGACTGCTGCATCAGAAGTGGGTGCAGCCAGCTTTTAATTAAAAAAAAAATTAGATAAAAAAAAGTATCAACTAAAAGAAAGTAAGGCCCCAAACTGTGTTTGTTAGTTTAGGTTCTGGAATAACACATATCAAAACACCTTTTCAACATTGTTTTTCTTCCAGAATGAAAACATCGTGCAGCCTCCTAGTACGCCCGTCATTAAAAGTGAACCTGATGCTCCACAGAATATGCCACCCATGGAGGTAACTAACACTCAATATTTACCATTTCTCCAACCAAAAAACTGAAGAGCCAATCTCACCACCTTTTATTATAAAAAATGAAATATGTTCACGACATCCCCAAGGCGCGGTAGACATTCTCTCAGATCCTTTTAGGCATTTTTTAAGTAGAAAGGGTAGTATGTATGTTCAAATATATGCCTACGTTTTGCAGAAGTTCGCATTCCATACCTATGTGAAGTACGACGTCACTCACGATTTAAATAAAATTTTGCAATTGTTCCTCAATAAACTCAATAAGGGTTGTGGGCATGCCCACCTTCCTGCCCATGCCCTGCCCATATGGGTGGATCCGCGCCTGGTGGACATTCATAGCATGACTGCTGCATCAGAAGTGCAGCCAGCTTACTCTGAAATAAGCCCACACAAAGATGTTCCTGTGATTGTCACACCAATAACATTTATTTTGCTGTCAACCATGATGAACTCTGTTTTCAGATCGCGGAAGTTCGAGAACAGGTAGCCTCGGATAGCCCTTCTACCTCTGGGTGCTCCACGGCAAGAAAACGACCAGGAGAATTTATAGAAGAAACCGAGAGCGTGTGCTCAAAGAAAGGGAGCGGGGATAAGCTTCTATCCTCCATCCTGGACCAGCATATGGATATGATGAATCGTATTTTGGCTACGCAAAGAGAGCAGAACGAAAAAATAGAAACCCTCATTTCAACAAACAACCCTGGTCTGATCGAATCTTTGTATTTAACTCCAGACAGCACTCAAATTAAGATCGAAGACGGTCAACCTTGCGAAGACAGTCAACCTTGTCCCAGTTCGCGCCTCACTAGTGAGGCCTTTGAGAATCTAGCACGTGAGGCCGATGCGACCCAGAAGCAAAGAGATTTGCAAAAATCTGTGCTAAGGGATATCATTAGCTCAGCCCAGAGGGAAATAGATGCGCTTACGTCGGGACCAGACGACTTATATGACTTCAGCCCTTCAACAGAGGCAGAGCCAGAAGTATCAACACCGCACCCCTTCTTCCTAAAACAATTCTTTCTAAAACAAGGAGTACATTGTCAAAGATTTGGTCAAGAAGGGTGGCGAAATCTCAGATATGGAGATCGAAATCAATTTGAGGCGTCACCAGCTTTCTGCGCTCTGAAAGTCAACAATCTTCTAGCCGGTGTAACTCCGAATTGTAAATCTACAGCTAGCGCTGTTCTCGAAAACTTTGACCTAACCTTAGGTGCGATCACTCACGGTCTTTTGCAGCAAAGGAAAATTTTTCGAGACACTTTTAATCTACTGCCACCTGATGTAAAGGGAATGCTTGAAAAGGACTTCATATCACCAGACTCTACATTTAAGAAAAAATCTGATGCCCTCCTGCAGTATGTGTGCGGTCGACGAGCGGAGGTGATTGAACAGAGAAGAGATGAATTTAAAGTACCAAATAAAGCTCTGAATAAAATTTTACACAGTATCCCGCCTTCAGAGACTCACCTTTTCGCAGATGACACTCTATCCAAAGCTGTTTAAGAAGAAAGGGCTTGCAGAGGTTTTCTCATCAATATACCGCAGCACCGACAATTATACAAAATGTTATTCAGGGAAGGATTCAAAAGTCAAATATTTTCAAAGTAAAACCGCCGGCCGAAGGCTGAGAGATCGAATCCCAGCCATTGACATTTTGCTTTGTCCATTTCTTTTTAGTCTTTTTTCGAGTATTTTTTTTATCGTCACCCGTTCGTTCCTGTTACACTTTTTAACCCCAAGAGGGGTGTTACTTTGGGAAGCTCGTTTGTTTCTTGCACAACTTTCTAGCTTTTTAAAGTAGCTTACCTAAAATGAAATGTAAGCAAAACAGAATGTTTAACTTTTACAGCAAACATGTTTGTCACTGTTTTCTTTTAATTTTTCTGTAGTACCTTATCTGTACCTAAGTTTTTTGTTGGTAGAAATAAAACATTAAATTTTCAAACATATGATTTGATTCTTTCTTTCATTTTCTGTCAGGCGGTTCTCCCATTGCAACGCACCACGCATCGGTGTACTTTGTGTATTTTAAGAAAATAAAAAAATGGCGATTCTAGTTACTCTGGAGTAACATGACTTTTTGGTCGAATCCTCATCTTCTCTAGGAGTAATAGTATTCTGGGATCCACACCCTAAGGCTGAGCGCACACCTATCCGCGTCGAATTCTCGGAGTACTGCCAGATTCGGTCGATGCGCGGGCAAATGTGAGGTTTCATACAAATAATTTAAAATTCGATTCGTTCGGCGCGAATAGATGTGCGTCCACCTTAAGTCGGCCTCCTTTTGTTTCTGTACACCCCCCATCCGCCTATCCATCCATACCATACTAATCTAAAGCGGAAGAGATTGTTTGACCGCGATAATCTTAGGAACTAATGGTTGAATAAGTCGGATTTGAAAAATCTTGTTAAACTCTTGAGGATGGTAACTTTATAGGCTACTTTTCATCATCATCATCATCACCACAAACCACCACTACGGGGGCAACGCCGCGAGGGCGCTGATATAGAATTCATTGAATATTCGATTAGCCTTTCTATCGGAGATCATAGAGGTGGATACAACGAAAACAAAATAATAGGTTTATAAAATTTTATTAGTCCCATTACTTCTTAGCTGGTTTCGTAGCTTTGGCTACTTTCGGGGCCTTCTTCTTGGGCGGGGGAGGGGCTGTTTTCTTCGCTATTGGCTTCTTGGGCTTCTTGGCGAAGGCCGCTTTGATGGCCTTGCCTCGTTTCTCACGGAGGGCCAACGCGCGCGCCGCGGGGTCAGATGGAGCCAGCTTGATCTGTGAAATAAGAAATTATTAGATACTGCTCGTTTTTGGAGGGATGTGTCGTTGTGTGCGTGAAATCAGATAATTGTCAACGTGTAAGGTAATCATGGTGTTCATAACCCAATGCTCTGATAGAGAACTCATCATTTTAAGTACACAATATCATAAAAGGTGGTAAAAGTAAGTTTATGTTACTCAGTAGGCTTACACTTTTCACAATAGATCTAGCTAGGCATTCGTGAAGTCAGCCATTTCGCTGCGCAGTAGAAAATGTATGAAAAAACTGCACTGCGCATCAAAAAGCCCTTCACGAATGCCCAGATTAATTGTGAGAAGTGTACTTTAGCGATTCTGCTACATATGACTTCGGTAAAAACATTATTAGCTAGTTGGTGGTCGCTGCTATCTCAAAGTAATTTATGCTACCAACTGTCACTTATCTAACCGATAAAACCACGCAGATCACAGTTTCGTCTATCAAGAACAAATATCTAGTGACTCAGCGCCCGCGCGGCGTTTCTCCCGTAGTGATGGTATATGGTGGTGATGATGATGAAAAATAGCCTCTAACCTTCCTCAAGAGTTTAGCTATTAAATGCAGAAAGAATCTTTCAAATCCTGGTAGTTCCTGAAATTAGCGAGTTCAAACAAACTCTTCCGCTTCATTGGTATTAGATGTGATGGCATATAGTTTTTTCTTTTACAAAAATTCTCTATACTTACTCCTTGCTTCTCTGCGAGCGCAACAGCCTTCAGGTTAGCGCTGCGAGCCTGGTCGAGAGCTGCCTTGCGACGCAGAGCGGCAGCGAACGGGTTAAGACGCAGCATGGCGCGCGTGTTCGTCAACGGGTTCAGCTTACGGCTGGCACGGACCACGCGCTTGCTAGAATAACATGTAGGTTATAATATCTGTATGAACAACACACGGGAAATGAAAGAGAGGGTAATTCAGGATAAGTCAACGTGTTTAGGTAATCATGGTACTCATAACCCAATGCTCTGAAAAGAGATATCATCATGTTTGATAAAGGTAAGTTCGTATGAGCTAGTGCCAACTCTGGTGACGGAGTTTTTAGGCCGCCTAAAGGCCTCCATCATGGCTTAACGACTTAAAAGCCGGGACCGACAATTTAACGTGCCCTCCGAAGCACGGAAGCGCTCAGCTCGTAATGCCACTTGCGGTCAGTCATCCAAACTGACCGCGCACAACGCTGCTCAACTTTAACAATCAATCAAGAACGTCTTGTTCGTAAAAAAAAATGATTTGTAGGAAGAAATCCGAGATAGCGACTTTACGTGAGTCAAAATAGGCCTGCTGTAGACATAATTTCAATTTTAAACGAACTAACGGTACTAATTTACGCGATAAATTCCCGTTAGTTTTAAATTACGATATATCGTTTTCGGTTTTGTAAGTAGGGGCCCTGGATAAGGCTGAGACTCCACCAAAGCGGAGATGTGTGAGATGTGTTTTAATCAACCATTAGAATTTCAAAAGACGTGATAAAATAAAGCTAGGCAGATCTTTAAATTGAGTGTTTTAATCATTGTTCTCTTTTATAGAATATATATGTAGGTATATTTTTATTTTTATCAAATTTTTGTAGGTTTTATGTGTTATATTAAGTATTTAATTATATATATTATATTCTTTATACCTAGATAAGTCTAATCATAAAATTGCATGCTGTGTTCACTGTGTTTAGGAACTACGCAGACTCTGTTTTCTTAAGACTGTCATAATACGTTAAGTTTAGCGTAAGTTTCAATTTGTGAACCATAAATAAAAAATAAAAAATAAAATGACGTTTGAATAACGAAATTCTATTGGTGGAGTGCTTTGGTGGGGTCTCAGTCTCAGTGGTGTCGGTACGTACTTGGGCGCGCGCAGCACCTTACGCAGCTCCTCTGACTTGAGCAGACGGCTGAGGTCAGTGTTGGCCATCTTCGGCTGCGGCAGGTTGAAGCCCTTCTTCTCCTTCGAAGGCGTCTTCCATGAGCCGAACAGGGCATCTGGTAACCAAACAGATTGCATTTATTCTATCAGCTATCTGGTTCCCATAGTACAAGCTTTGCTTAGCTTGGGACTAGATGGGGCTGTGTGAAATGTCCAGCATTATTTATTATTTTATTTTTATTTAATTTGTTACTAACGCCAAACTTAGTCTGGCTTATATTGCAAAATAATGTACCTTTCAATGGTGATTTTCAAATCATTTGGAAATTACCCTCTACATCACATTACACACGCATAAAATTTATTTAATACATCATTCAAATTTTTCGTGTGATTATCACAAAAGAAACAAAAAGCATGGAACTTATTTTGTACCCACAATGGCCGTTTTTCCACTAGGACGGCACGGCACGGCAACGGCGACGGCAACCGGTGGTGGGGATGCAAAAATGTACACGGTTTCATACATTTTTGCATCCCCACCGCCGGTTGCCGTCGCCGTTGCCGTGCCGTGTCGTCCTAGTGGAAAAACGGCCATTGTGGGTACAAAATAAGTTCCATGCTTCCATGCCGTCTAGTGGAAAAACGCCCATTGGTTCCAATTTTTATATTTATCAAACATTAGAAGTAGGTAACTGAAGTCAGTCAACTCTTGTCATATTCAAAGATTAGATTTCCGATAACTCTACTGCCGATAAAATTATAATAGAAATGTCATCCTCAAGTCGACACACCGGCAGCCTCGTCGGGCGCGCCGATGTTTCCTATGGGAGTGATGTACTGTACCCTCGCGATCGTAGCTCAGAGCACATAGTAGCGCAACGAGTAAGGCTGTTGAGGGTATACTTATTCTAAAATGATAAAAATATCTTCTATACTGAATGCGAATACTAATTGGTTTTTTTTTTTTTTCTTTATTTTGGCTTCGCACGGTTGTGCATTCAGCCAGTGTCAAGTAATTATTATTCTTCAAGTTTACAGATAAATAGGATAAATAAATACATATTACAATACTTAAATATAATATCCCACCCCCTCCCCTTGTGCCTCAGTAAAGATGTGGGCCTTTACTGAAACATCAACACGGACTTTTTGGAAGAACTTGAAAAGCAATGTTAACCAATTTTGTTTCACTTCCCCACACTTATGCACGTTCACGAACACTTAACGGTTAATAATCCACCATTATTACACATTAACATTCGAAGAAACACAAGTTTTGGAAAATAAAACAAAAATGAAACTTGACTTCTCAAAATCCCGCCAAAAAGCCTACTAATTGGTTATGAATAAACCTAACCTCTGGTTTTATTTTGGTACAGTTCTACCAGATAAATAATGAGTTTCGGAAACAAAGGAAACACTCGTATAAATTACAAAAACGATTGACAAAAAGTACTTTGGAAATGCAAATTACTCACAATTTCAACTTTATTGCAAACAAATAAATATAATTTTTTTATTAAGAAAAGCAAATTAGTTGCAAGCCGTGCGAGCTGCGCAGCTAACGACGTGCACTTCTGTCACGTACTGTTTTGTGGAATTATACTACTAGAGCTTATATCAATACTGCCTATAGATGCTGTTAATCATTATTGGAAAATACCGAAATTAACCGATGCGCATTATTCATCTGAAAGTACTGTATATTCTCGGCGAAAACTCTTTGCCAAATAGCGATCACACGTCGGCAATCATTTGAGAAAATATTGAAGCTAAAATCATAGCGAAATTATGAATTCGAGTATTTTAAAGGTGAACGCAGACCTGGGCAGCACGCACCGCAGTCCCCGCATTCGATTTGTTTATATGAAGTTCTATGCAACCTCGCACACCTACCCGCACCGCAGTCGCCAGTCGTTCCCGTCGCTATTAACAAAAGCGATGACTGCGGCGACTGCGGTGCGACCAAGTCTACGTTCACCATAAAGAGTCAAGTCGATTAAATAAAGAAAATAATTTGTCATTCATAGCATATAAGCTTACTGATGTTTTAGGACATCAAGTTATGATGAATGACTCACCGAGCCTGTCGAAGGCGGACTGCGTCCATATGATGAACCGTCCCACGTGGCCGCCGGGCGCCAGCTTCAGCAGGTTCAGCTTGTTATGATGACTCACCAAGCCGGTCGAAGGCGGACTGAGTCCATATGATGAACCGTCCCACGTGGCCGCCGGGCGCCAGCTTCAGCAGGTTCAGCTTGTTATGATGACTCACCAAGCCGGTCGAAGGCGGACTGAGTCCATATGATGAACCGTCCCACGTGACTGCCGGGCGCCAGCTTCAGCAGGTTCAGCTTGTTATGATGACTCACCGAGCCGGTCGAAGGCGGACTGAGTCCATATGATGAACCGTCCCACGTGACCGCCGGGCGCCAGCTTCAGCAGGTTCAGCTTGTTATGATGACTCACCGAGCCGGTCGAAGGCGGACTGCGTCCATATGATGAACCGCCCCACGTGACCGCCGGGCGCCAGCTTCAGCAGGTTCAGCTTGTTATGATGACTCACCGAGCCGGTCGAAGGCGGACTGCGTCCATATGATGAACCGTCCCACGTGGCCGCCGGGCGCCAGCTTCAGCAGGTTCAGCTTGTTCACGTTCTGCATCTCCACGCCGGGGATGTTGCGGAATGCACGAGTCAGACCCTGTTATACAAACACCACTATATTTCACTTTCAAAACTTTCGTGAGTTGTACTAGACATTATTTAACACACGGGAATTACTCACGTAAAAATATCGTCGATTTAGATACCGACAAATCTTCATCTGGTTAAGAAGGGAGTTGCGGCAAGGTTACCCCTCGCGCGAGCGTCTCACACTGACTCTCTCTCTCCTTACCCAGATGAAGATCCTCTGGATGAATCGAAACATTGTCGGTATCTAAATCGACGACATTTTTACGTGAGTAATTCCCGTGTGTTAAATAATAACCACTATATTTTACAGGAGCATTATCTTACGTATTGCAGTATAGAAACACGGTGGAATTATTCCCCTAAGGCAGAGTAGGTGGTTCCTCTGCAACGGACCGGCCCATCTGGCCCACTTGCCCGTGGTCTTTTCGACCGATAGTTGTTGGTTGGTCAGATATATGTCTATTGCTGCAGAAATTACCACTTGCGCGATCTAGACATGATGTTGTGTGGCGCCATCTTCGCTGACTTTCATCTTTATTAGATGATTTATACAGTGTCAGGAGGCAATCTTTGCCTACACTTATCGGGACACTGTAGTGCCTGGGACATTGTTGAGATGGAGTAGGCTTGCCCAGCACCTACACTATCCTCTCAGCTTAACCGGCCATGTCCACAGGAAAGACATGGTCAATAGTGTGGGGCTGACTAAGCCGCGGGTTTCCTCACGGTGTTTTCCTTCACCGTTTACATTACATTAGATTAGATAAGCCTGCACGGCACTAACCTGGTCCTTGTTGTAGATAACGAGGGGTCCCTTGCGCTGCACGCGGCGACGGTTGCGCATTTTACCCTTGCCAGCGCGCAGCCGCTGTGATTTGTATACCTGTATTCATACAAAACAATTAATATAAGCTAAAATCATCAAAATGTGAGGTACAAGTTCATAACCAAGTTGATAGCACAACTTTATGGCGCGTTCACAAGCTTGTGAAAAAACAGACATTCAACCACAAGATAAATACGTACAGAAGGCTTAGATCGCGAAAACAGCGTGACGCAACAAACTGCAATTCAGCTCGCATAAGCGCTTAGTGTCACTCACAAATTAATGAATACATGATTCAGATTAATGATCAGATTAATGTATTCAATCTTCCTAGGTGTCACTCCTTGAGATGAGAGTGACAGAGCTACATCATGCTCGCTTTGATTTATACCTGTCTCGTTGAATTTCTGTTTGCTCGGAAGCGTGTGAACGCGGAATCTTAGGATGTAGTCTGCTTTGCAGTCTGCAAATTAGTTTAAAAAAGTGTGTTTTCCAAAGTCTATGTCGAAATTGAAACAGTTCAATCTGATTGTTGTCTAAGGAATGTACTCTAGTCCCGAATGGAACATTTCACAAGCATAGACCTTGCAATGTAAACATTTATTCAGGACAGCAGAAGATTACGAGATGAGCGCTTCCGTGCTTCGGAGGGCTCGTTAAATTGTCGGTCCCGGCTTTTAAGTCGTTAAGCCATGACGGAGGCCTTTAGGCGGCCTAAAAACTCCGTCCCAGAGTTGGTCACTACGAACACATACGAACTTATTATTATTAGCAGAAGATTACACAAATAACATTTTGAAAAAAAAATCAAATCAGATTATGATTTGTACTTCTTCACTGAGGGGCTAAACAGAATACTGGTTTGTTCTTGTCACTCTAATTCTAATGTCTACGAAAAGAGACGGACGGCATTATAGTGCAATTCAGATTATGATTTTGCTACAACAACCTTTTTAGCCCCGCTATTTATGAAGCAAATACACGTGGGCACATGGCCCTTTTGCAAATGTTAGCATGTCATGTGTTGATATGCTATGTCATATTGTGTTAGCATGTCATGTCAACCTGTCGGTTACAATCCTCTCGCTCTTCATGTTATCAATTGTATGTTAAATTTACCTTGAGGACGTCGGACCAGGCCTTGACGCGGCGGAGGAAGATGACGGCTTGCTTGGTCTTGTTCAACTCTTGCACTTTATCCGAGACCACGAGAGGCAGCTCTGGGACTTTGTCAATAACGTGACCTGCACAAATAAACTGACATTAATTAACTTAGCCTATAATTGACATTAGAAGCGCCCTCGCGGCGCTGCCTCCGCTGTGGTGGTATAAAAGTACTGATGATGATGAAAAATAGCCTATAACCTTCATTAAGAGTTAGCTATCAAATGCAGAAATAATTTTTCGAATCGTACTGGTAGTTCCTGAGATTAGCGCGTTCAAACAAACTCTACCGTCCACCGCTTTATTATATTAGTATAGATTATTCACATGAAAGATTTGGACCATAATAAAGGGAGATAAGTAAGGTAGTTAAGCAAGCTCTTCCACCCTGCTTTCTTTAATTACTTGGGGTTTTTCACGTGAATTACACTGTTAAAACAAGTGTAGTGCCAACCTTGCACCCGTCCACACTATGCGAGCGCGTACGGAACGCCATGCCGGCACGTTAGTGTAGCACTCAGTTTTGCAGTAACACCCAGCGGCATAGTCGCACACTGGGCGTGGACATTTAGTGCATTATGACAAGTTTTTTTTATTATAAGCCAAATGAAAGTTGAACTGTCTAATTAAATTGCAAAGAAAACTATACCTAATTCTGTTTGGTTCTTAAAAGGGATAAGACAGAGCCTCCATAGGGATGAATAGATTGTTTTGAGAGGTCACAATACATTTTTGGTCCTAGATGTACATGATATTATTTGCACATTGCAAAAGACATGTACTATGCCTCTACACTACTCTACAGTCTACATTCTACAAGATTTAAAACTCCACCTACCTATGTACCTACTTCTAAATAGAAGTACTAGCGCACGCCTGCGGTTCCACCTGCGTGGACTACTATTTTTTTATCCCATGGGAACCATACGTTTTTCCGGGATTAAAAGTAGCCTGTTTCATTCCAGAACCTGCACCATCTACATATTAAATTTCATCAAAATCACTTTAGTAGTTATGGGGATATGTGGTCACAAACATTCACACACACACTTCGGACACACGGACTTCCGCCTTTATAATATTAGTAGGATAGGAAATTACGGTCGTAGATCTAATAGTTTGGATACACTTGAGACATCCAGTGTGAAATCGAATTTGACTAAACTTTCATAAAAATCGGAATAACTTTTGAACGACTCAATATCGCTGAACATACAGGGGGGTTAAATCGATAGGCATTGAGGTCCCCCATCGCTCTGCCACCGATGATGCACCCCTCCAGTTACACCGTGTATAGTAGGATAGATAAGTTACCTCTAGCTTGCACTAGTGCGGGCACGCCGGCGGCGGCGATGGCGGCGGCGACGGCGGCGCGGCGCTGGCGTAGGTTAACACGACGATGCCAGCGACGCCACGGCTTCGTCGGCGCGAACATACGCCCTCCGCGACACATGTTGCCGAACGCACCTTGACCCGATCTGATATACAATCACTTTGTTATACAGTGGCACATGGATCCAGGCATTCATGAAGTTAGGCTTTTTGCTGCGCAGTACAAAATTTTGTATGAAAAGGTTGCACTGTGGCTCGCGTGCAAACAGACATTCAACAAGACAGAAATTGTGTTGTGTGAATGATTAGAGTGAGCACGAAGTAGCTCTATCACTCTCATCTCAAGAAGACTGAATGTGACCAAAGATAATGATCCTGTTGAATGTCTGTTGCACGCGTGTAAGCGCACCATCAAGGAGAGGGCCACAGCACTCTGTCAAATAATCAATCAATCAAATCGTTTATTTGTAACTAAAAAAACACAAATCATGCTAAATAATTAGGTTCAAAATAGGTAGGTACTTATTGTAATATAAATAAGAGTAGTTTACCTGTGGGTACCACCACCACGGACACGCGGAATTCTGGCTACAGCACGCCCGGTACCCCACGACTCGGCACTGGTTTGGTGACCTGGAAATAATGAAATGTTTTATCATTTGATAAGACAGCCTTTTCAGCCCCGCTGAGGTTTGTGGAATGCATCATTAAGGATTCCAAGAATTCCTATGTGTCCTGTACTATGATGTATTGTCTGTTTAGCATTTTGGGGTAGCTTAAGCCAGATTGACACGATCAAAGTCAGCTTAGACAAAGTGCAACTTGGATATAACTTGTTAAACTTTCGCGATTTGTTAACATAATGATAATTATTATTACGGGATTTTATCGCGTACCTTTTATTTATTTTGTTTCCCGACGTTTCGAACACGTTGCAGCGTTCGTGGTCACGGGATGACTGAAGTACTGGAGCTACCGCCGAGAATTGAGAGTAGGATCCACGACTACCCCCAATTCGTCTTCAGAACCAGAAAAGTCCTCGTTCACACTACGACACACAACACTGACGGTGTCAGGCTGACGTACAGTCGGACCACCACGAACACACTTATTAATTATAGGATTCCACGCAGACGAGAGACGATAACCACCATCACGATTAAAATTTCGGTGTTTTTTGATCTCGATCACCTCTCGAACTATCCTCTTATAATAATGGCGTTCTTTGGATAGAACTTTCGGGTCATGTAGTTCTATCCAGTGGTTAGGGCCTGAATCGAGCAGATGTTCCGCAATCGCTGACTTATTCACTTGCCTATTTTTGACCGCTGTAATATGCTCCTTGACGCGTTCGGCTATTGTACGTTTAGTTTGCCCTATGTATGAACGGCCACAGCTACAGTCAATCTTGTATACGCCTGGCACTTGCAGTGGTATACTATCTTTCGGTGTTCGAAGCTGCTGAGAGACTTTTGTGTGGGGAGTGAGAACCGACTTAATTGAAAATCTCTTAAAGATGTTTCCAATTTTATCCGTCACCCCCTTCACATACGGCATAAAGATAGGTTGTCTGCTGACCTCCGGCTTTTTAAGGCTTCTCCGCTTTGTAGTCTTTCTATTTGCATATCCGTTGCGTTTAAGAACCTCCTGAACATGGCTAAGCTCACTCTCCAAATGTTCAGGGTCACACAGATCATGAGCTCTGTTTATTAGTGAAGACACAACAGATTGCAAATGGTCCGGATGATGGTGCGATGCAGCGTTCAAATACCGGTCAGTGTGAGTCTCTTTCACCGTGAGTGAAAGAGATGCTAGAGGACAATGAACTTCCTAGTCAATATGTTGATGTGCTAGAACACTGTTTGGAGGGAAACTTCTTTTTATACCGCGGGCAATACTACCTTCAGATTGACGGAGTGGCAATGGGCAGCCCAGTGGCTCCAGTCTTGGCCAATATCTGGATGGAACATTTTGAGAGTAAGATAGATTTTACAGCCAGCGGTGTAAAGTTGTGGAAACGTTATGTAGATGACGTTTTCTGCATTATGAAGGGAGGTGAACAGGAAGTGAACCAACTTACAGTCACACTAAACTCCATACACCAGAACATCCGGTTCACACACGAAATGGAGACAAATAGGACTCTAGCCTTTCTTGATGTCAAAGTGATGGTGAGACCTGATGGTTCCTTAGCACACTGTGTCTATCGAAAACCGACTCACACTGACCGGTATTTGAACGCTGCATCGCACCATCATCCGGACCATTTGCAATCTGTTGTGTCTTCACTAATAAACAGAGCTCATGATCTGTGTGACCCTGAACATTTGGAGAGTGAGCTTAGCCATGTTCAGGAGGTTCTTAAACGCAACGGATATGCAAATAGAAAGACTACAAAGCGGAGAAGCCTTAAAAAGCCGGAGGTCAGCAGACAACCTATCTTTATGCCGTATGTGAAGGGGGTGACGGATAAAATTGGAAACATCTTTAAGAGATTTTCAATTAAGTCGGTTCTCACTCCCCACACAAAAGTCTCTCAGCAGCTTCGAACACCGAAAGATAGTATACCACTGCAAGTGCCAGGCGTATACAAGATTGACTGTAGCTGTGGCCGTTCATACATAGGGCAAACTAAACGTACAATAGCCGAACGCGTCAAGGAGCATATTACAGCGGTCAAAAATAGGCAAGTGAATAAGTCAGCGATTGCGGAACATCTGCTCGATTCAGGCCCTAACCACTGGATAGAACTACATGACCCGAAAGTTCTATCCAAAGAACGCCATTATTATAAGAGGATAGTTCGAGAGGTGATCGAGATCAAAAAACACCGAAATTTTAATCGTGATGGTGGTTATCGTCTCTCGTCTGCGTGGAATCCTATAATTAATAAGTGTGTTCGTGGTGGTCCGACTGTACGTCAGCCTGACACCGTCAGTGTTGTGTGTCGTAGTGTGAACGAGGACTTTTCTGGTTCTGAAGACGAATTGGGGGTAGTCGTGGATCCTACTCTCAATTCTCGGCGGTAGCTCCAGTACTTCAGTCATCCCGTGACCACGAACGCTGCAACGTGTTCGAAACGTCGGGAAACAAAATAAATAAAAGGTACGCGATAAAATCCCGTAATAATAATTATCATTATGCAACTTGGATGTCTCTGATTGGACGCCGCCATCCGAGCGGCTACACGAGTGGCTCACTCGGACGACGGCGTCCAATCAGAGTCATCCAAGTCACCTGTGCAGGTAGCTAGAACTTCGTTTTAATGTAAAATAGTGTAGTGAGTTAAAAGAAAAGAAAATTAGGCAAATTATGTGCGAACAGAATTGTACCTACAAATCAGCTATAAATAAGTACTTTGAGAGTCAAAAACACCTTGGAACTGAGAAACCTACTTATACTCAAGAGGTAAACCAAGACACCATTGAACACCAACAGGTTAATGAACAAGTGGACAGTGTGGATATGAGAAGCAGCGAGGAGGAGAATTCACAGTGGGGACCTACGGCTGCTAAAAAGAGGAAAATGAGAAAAGTGAGGAAACAGAAGAAAACTAGTACCGAAAACTCAACACAACCAACGGAGAAAAATCCTTCGGAGAAAAATCCTTCGGAGAAAAGTCCTGCGGAGAAAAATCCTTCGGATATTCCAAATAGTCCATCAACATCAACAGGACCTAGGAACCAAAACAAAAAGAAGCCACAGGAAGAAAAAGGATATGGCCAGGAAAAAATGCAAGATAAGTTTAGCTATATATTCAGCCGATTACAAAAAATATTTTTTGCCCAAATTAATTTTGAAGATAAAATTAAACTTGCATTAAAAGAAGTATTAGAAGTAGCCATGAATTTCCTTGTTAAAGCAGTAAGTAATGGAGAGTTGATTAAAAAAATAATTAATCTCTTCCATGATGGATTGTAACAATCAAGTAAATAACTGTGTCACACAGGCATCAGGCTCGGGGAGTCCTACTGCCCAATATTTAAATATTGGGCAGTGGAACTCTCAGAGTCTGGTGCCTAAGAAACCGGAACTCGAATCATTACTATGTCAGGAAAAAATAGGGATTTGTCTAATTAGCGAAACCTGGTTAAGTTCAGAGACACAAATAAAAATAAATAATTACAATATCTTTAGGAAAGATAGAGACGATGGCTATGGCGGAGTTGCCATTATTACACATAAATCTATTAGAGCTCAGGTTTTGCCATTACACTTATCCAACTCCGGGATTGAAATAATTGGTGTTAAATTAAGTAACTGTAAATTTTTGAAATGTGTTATCCATATTTACTGCCCGCCTTCAGTCAGAACCACCCAAAGTGATTGGGATGAGGTATTCTCTAAGGGGGGTGAGAAATCCATGATAGCAGGGGATTTCAATGGACACCACACTAATTGGTCTAATAAAATTGACTCAAGGGGGGTACAATTATTAGACTCCAGCCTGGAGAACAACTTTGTAACTTTAAATAATGGTGACTACTCTAGAATTAAATTAGTAAATAACATTTTTCAAAAAAGTACACCCGATATCACTTTTGTCTCAACGGATATAGCAATTCTTTTCAAATGGCTTGTAACAAAGGAGTCCTTAGGTAGTGATCATATCTTTATAAAAATCTCTTTGGAATATCAGGATTCGCTTTATTTTATAAAACGTCGCAATTTAAAACTGGCGGATTGGAAACTTTACCAAGACTCTTTCAAAAATAATTTAAGTTTCAGGGAACATGAGAGTTATGATGTTCAAAAGATGTATGACTTCTTCATTCAAACTGTAAATCTATCTGCTGAAAAAAGTATACCCTATATTAAAATCTGTACAAACCCGTCCAGCTTGTTTAAGCCAAAGCCTTATTGGTGCCCGTCACTGTCCCGGGACGTAGCTAGACGACGTTTGGCTCTCAAAAACTTCAGGAAAAACCCCACGCCCCAAAATTATGACGCTTTGAAAGAAAGTGTAGCAACTGCCCAAAGGTCTATAAGGAGAGCTAGGGCCAATGGTTGGAAGAGCTTTTGTGGAGAAGTAGATGTATCCACTAACTCGCAAGAGATGTGGCGCAGGATGCGATGGCTGAAGGGTATTAAGAAACATCAAATCAGTATCCCTAATAGTAAGAAAGAGCAACTATTACAAACTTTAGCCCCAGACTTTGTAGAGCCGCCGCCCCCGGTATTCACATCAACAAATGATGAACTTGAAAGTGAATTTTCTCCCCAAGAGCTATTCCAGAGCTTGAAGAGGAAAGATACAGCACCGGGTGAAGATGACATTTCTTATACAATGATTTATTATCTACCCTTAGAAGGTAAACTTCTTTTACTCAAAATTTACAATTTAATTTTCAAACATGCAATTGTTCCTGTACAGTGGCGAAATATTAAAATCTTACCTATTCCTAAGCCCAATACTGATAACGACCCAAAACTAAGACCAATTTCCTTAATGTCATGTGTGTGTAAAATATTCCACTCAATGCTTAATAGGCGACTCGAGTGGTACATTGAAAGGGGAAAAATATTAGCTCAAACTACTACTGGTTTTAGAAGATGCCAATCCGGTGTCGACTGTATAGCTAGACTTGTCACCCAAATCCAGATTGGATTTTCTAACAACACAGCGACTCTAGCTTGCTTTTTGGATATAGACGGAGCATATAATTCGGTTTTGGTAGAGCAACTGGTTCGTGTCTTAGATGAGCTAAATGTGGGCTCTAGAATTTGCAAATATCTGTTTGAGTTCCTTAAAAGGAGATGTCTCTCAATTAAGGAAGTTGGTGATGAACTAACCCTCACAAGATGGACCGGTAGAGGCCTTGCACAGGGGGATCCGATCTCTCCTTTCCTCTTCAACATTATTACTCATAAGATAAGGCCACCGAATAATTGTATTAATATCTTACAGTATGCAGACGATTTTGTATTATTCTCACAAAATAGAAATATTGGAAATAGTGTACTGGAACTACAAAGTTGTGTCACTACTGTAACATCTTTATTAGCCGAATTGGGATTGAACATTTCTCTTCCTAAGACACAAGTTTGCCTGTTCAAGAGAAGACAGAGGAGAGATCTCGTCGAGGTAACTGTCAACGGACTCACATTACCGGTTGTAAATTGTGTAAAGTATCTGGGAGTCTGGATAGACTCCTCTCTACTCTGGAATAAGCACATCAGAGAATTACAAACCAAGACTTTAAGATTCACTAACCTTCTTAAAATTCTAGCTGGTCCATCTTGGGGGGTACATCCCAAACATCTTCGCAGACTGTATATTTCGCTTGTAAGAAGTAGAATCGACTATGCCAGTTTCATATATGCTAGTGCCGCTAAAACTCATCTTCTTAAAATAGACAGAGTTCAGAATGTAGCAATGCGTATTGTGGGGGGGTTCATTAGAACGACTCCCATTCACGTAATGGAGTGTGAACTATGTTTGACGCCACTCTATCTGCGTAGGGAGTACCTTGCTACAAAATACTGCCTCAAAGCTCAATCATGGGCCAATAATATTACTATTAATCTTATTAAGAATTTAGCTAATATGAATAACGGAACTTATAGAAAATCTCTGTTAGTAGAAATCTACAATAACACTAAAACTGAAATAATGAATAAGTGTAATCCCCTAAAAATGTATACTTTAAACACATGGATTTCTAACGTTAAAATTGACTTTATACAAACAACTGTAGAGGATATAGTAGAGGCAAAAAATAAATATGATAATAGAATACTTAAATATAATGTACTAAACATGATTCACAATAAATATAATGGATGGCATACAATTTTTACTGATGGCTCTATAGATAAAGATGGTAGTGGGGCCGCATTCTACAATTCCACAAGTAATGTAAAAGAGCGGTATCAATTGATAAGCAATCCATATAACTGTATAATGTCAGTAGAGCTATACGCAATTTCTGAGGCACTCTCCCACGTTTCCAGTGCAGGCCTCAAGAAGGCAGTCATTCTATGTGACAGTAGAAGTGCCTTGCAGCATGTGGCTCGGTGCGCCTCTGGCCGCAGAGGTACATCGATTGCCTACCATATTTTAAATAAGGTCCAAGCGCTGGCATCCGGGGGGGTGACTCTTGGATTGCAGTGGATCCCATCCCATGTCGGGATTAGAGGCAATGAGGTCGCTGACACTCTCGCTCGAGAAGCAATATCAGAAGGTACGGAAGTTTATATGATACCTGAACATTCAGAGATACTTCATAAGTACAAACACTGTATACAATTAAAATGGAAGGAATATTTTGATGTTGCTTCTCGTGAGAAAGGTATCTGGTATAGGACGATCCAATGCGAGCCGCCTCGCATTCCATGGTTCTCAAATGTTAAAAATAGAAAATTGATTGTAATCGCTCATAGATTGCGGTCTGGGCACATTCCATTAAGAGCCTTTAAGTTTCTGATGAAATTAGTAGATGATCCTAATTGCCAAACATGCGGTGTGAAAGAGGATGTATATCACCTTCTTACGGAGTGTGCTCGGACCGCCACTATGAGAAAAGATCTTAATGAATCAATAAATGTAAACTGGTTGGATGTAGGCTTGTTTCAGGACATTCTAGCGGAGCCGACCTCGGACACCGCTAGAATGCTCTATGAGTCTATAAGCCGGCTAGTCGATGAGTAGTATAAAATAAAGTAGAAGACTTTATGGAACTGGCATAGTCGGACACCGACAAAAGTTCCTTAAAAAAAATAGATTAAAAAAAAAAAAAAAAAAAAATAGTGTAGTGCCAACCTTGCACCCGTCCGCGCTATGCGAGCGCGTACGGAACGCCATGCCGGCACGTTAGTGTAGCACTCAGTTTTGCAGTAACACCCAGCAGCATAGTCGCACACTGGGCGTGGACATTTAGTGCATTCATTTCAAAATCCTATGAACTTAAGGGGAATGAGAGTGGAGAAATAAACATTCTCTCGAGCTTAGCCAAATCTATAACCCAAGCCATCTTGGATGTACAATGTTTACTAACATTGCACTGACAGATCAATCAGCTGATAGCAGGAATAGACCAATCATAGAAAACTGAGATTCATTATAATTGGCCATATAGAATCAGTTCCAATCGTATTTAATCTCAGTTTTCTGTGATTGGTCTATTCCTGCTATCAGCTGATTGATCTGTCAGTGCAGTGTTAGTAAACATTGTACATCCAAAATGACTTGAGTTACAGTTAATTTTGTTTGAAAAAGTTTCACTGCGCATTGAAATGGCTAACTTCACGAATGCCAAGATCCATTGGAAGAAGTGTAAATGCACCCTAACAGAAGTTTAGGATACATACCTGCCTCTTTGCTGACGCAGTATGGCTGCCGAGCATTTTTGGACATCGAGACGTGGACATCGTTCACGAGGTCAGGCCTGATGGGAGCCTTGAATACAAAGGGGAGGGGAAGCGAGGCATCCTTGATGGGCTCGCTCTTCTCCGAGTAAACCGACACTAATGGTCGGGCAACTGATAGACTCTGTAATAAAAATTTTATTTATGAGTAAGGCATAAGGCACAATGTTGATATACAAAGGTATGTTATACTTTTGTTTAGAATTAACTTGCATCTTTAATTTTATTAACAAATGAGAATGTACCAATGGACATCATGGTATACCTTCAATTTAACTTCAGAGTTCTAAAACTGAAGTAGGCGAGGTGAAAGTTTTTACCAACTATTTTCTTGTAGACATAACAGTAGCAGTAACAGATGTAAACATGATCTTCGATGTGTAAATAATACCAATATTTACCTACAATATCAGAAGTAGACATCAAATTTTAATATCTTTGATTTTATACACAATAGTTTCTGAGTTAGGTTACATCCCAAATAAAGACATTATTCATAAATGTGTACGTACAAAGTGGTAGGAAAGTTCCGTTTGGTGGTATGGGATCTGTAAAGGTACATGACCGACGAATTGCAAAGGATTTCGCCATTGGTAGTAACATAACCTCAAAAAACGAATGAAATCTGTCTAACATTTATTGGAAGAAACCAAGCGAACAACTAAATATACTATCAATTCGTAATTAAGTACAGGAATTACGAGAACTAAACACGATATGAGGCGTGATCATGATAGTCAAACGACGAAGGTTATACTCAAATGTAACTTGATTTATCATCACCATTGATGTGATTAATGAAATATCACTGCACTACACTTTGATGCCACTTGAAGTTTATGAAGACTTACGAAAATTTCCCACGTTCGAGAAAATTATAGCTGTGTTACCGACAAACACGTGTCTCCAACACCAACATAATTTGGTTAAAACTTATCACTCGCACTTGTTAGAAATAGAGCACTTTGTCGTAAATCCGATGATGTGCATATTGTAGTCGACATAAACTTACCATTTCGCTTTATTAGCGAAGATATTTCTCCTAAAAACACTAAAGGCGGCGTCAAAGACCATCCGCCATGCCACGAAGGAGTAAAAAGACCGGAAACCAAAATGTCTTTTGACATATTTGACATTCTGAACGATCTGTTGCCATTTACAAAAATACAAAAACGGATGTTGAGTTCATCCATTTCTTTCAATTTGTTAAAAATAGGTATAGATTATTAGAAAAGCGATTGGAATATTTAATGAAAATCGTCTACTCAAATAATTCAAGTGTTTTTCAAACTCTCTGAATTCGGACCGACCATTTTACTGAAATCAAATCAGAAAATGCAAGTCGCGAGAGAGAGCAGAGACTATTTTTTTTTCTATTCATGGTCCACAGATAGAACATTACAATCTTTCATTGTATATAAAAAAAAACGCTCAGATAATTTCTCTGTGGTAAGGACTTGAGCATGACAATTAAAATGCGAAAAATATTTAAAACGCAGTTTTGGGTTTTCACATATTTTACTCTTCAAAGATTTTACTCTTTGAAGAAATGTATTTTACTCTACCTTTTTAAGCAGGAAAATATTGAAAATGGTAGCGTTTTAGTACAGCAGATTATGTAGGTATTTATTAGTGGTAGTCGGTACCTACCTAATTATTTTGTAGAGGTACTGCTGACCTACAAGCTTTACGGGCTCCAGTGGCCTTGTACATTTCAGTGGTTATGAAGCACTTAATCAAATTACGAAGGTTAAAGTTATGGATCAAAACGATGAACCAAACTGCAACAATGAGACAGAAGATTCGCTGCAGACCGGTGGTCAAATTATATCACCAACTGACGGAACCCAAACTCCGAATACACCAAGATCTTTCAGTCTAGCTACTGCTGCTGCTTCTTGTGAATCGGCCGAAGCCAAACCCTTATGTTCAGTTCCTATAATAATAAGACCATCAAATCGAAGTCCAATAACGAGCCAACCCCGTAGTAATCTGCCTTCCCCTATATCTCTAGTCACACCCTCCCAGCCCCCCACGCTGTTCATTCAAGCTTTATCCAAGTTAAATGAGAGTTCTTTAAGTTTGGCAGTTTTAAACAATTTAAAAACATCACCTTTTTGCAATGGTCAACTGAAATCAGGAGAAATCACGCCACCGGATTCGCTGGCAAATGCACCGCCATCTTATTCTTTTGTGCTTCGGCAAATGGCCGCGCGGCGCAGACCGAGACTGATGGGAACCTTCATACCGTCCCCATCGTTTGTGCAACATACTCCACCCCCTAATTATGCTACTGCCTTTGATATCTATGTAGAAAACCCGATCCCACCTCCACCTACAAGAGTATACAACAACTTTGGATTTGCATCCATGCCCGCTGTTTGCCCAGAATGTGGGTACGCTGGTATGACGGTAATCACAACAAAAATAACGCTATGTACGCACATGTGTGCATTTATACTTTGCGTATTCTGCTGTTGGATCTGTGTTCCCTTACCATATATTTTAAGGTCTTGTAAAGATGTTTATCACCATTGTAGAGGATGTAGAGCCTTAATAGGCACCTATTGTCCGTCTAATCCTGATAACACATCCTATACATGAAAAACTTGAGTTTTATTTTACTTTAAAGGGTAGGTTATATAATAAGAACAAATAAAGATACTAGCAGCGCCCTAGTGTGTTATTTCAATAAAAAAAAAGCAAAAAGGTATTTTAATTTTCAAGAAAATTGATTTTTCAGATTTTCGCTAATTTTGTAAAATGCGTTCACAAAAGGTGTTTTTTTGAGGTGATCAAGATATTTTTAATCTGTGCTTAAGGAATTTTGAACGCATTGGCTGTCATTCAACAAAAAGCGCCATCTATTGGTGAAATGTCGTCCATGTAAAATTAGAAGTCAGCCTTCTGCGAGTTCCGTGTGTGTTGCGGAAAAATCCCTTTTTGGGCGACCACATGTGTGATTGTGAACAAAATATAGTTCTAGAGTGATTTTCTGCTCTCTGTAGCATTTTTCAGTGTTATTGGTACAGAACAACGACAGATACAGTGTTCGTGGATCATTCAGTGTGCTGTAAAACTTGGAACTGGACGACGGAAGTGCATTTTTTCGATGTAAATACGGTCCATCCAGGGTCAGTCCGGTGTGCCTCAAAAGTTCGTGATTATTTCTTCTGGTTTCACCATCTACGCTAGTGTTTCGTGCTAGTATTTAGTTTAAGAATTCGACCTTCAGTGCGGTTCGATCGGTCGGGTCAATCGGGAAAGTTCTGCGATTTGTGGGTTAACCCCGCGACCATGCAGTCGTGTTGAGAGGCATGGAGGCGCGCTCGTGATCGTCTGTCGGCGCGGAGCGCGCGCCCGGGCTTACATAACGAGGACGGCGGCGGCGGCATGGCCGCGCGCGTGTCCGCCGAGGCCGCAGGGCCCTCGTACGCATCAGTGTTGAACTTTCGAGGGGGTGACAGTAACAAGGAGAACATAGAGGCGCCGCCGGTCGAGGTGGTGGACTCGCCTCCTGTCAAACAACAGCAGGTCACAGTGGAGGATGGGGAGGAGGAGGAAGGGTTTGTGCCTGTGATATCTCATGCGAGGAAACCGGGGAAGGGGAAGCGAGAGAAGGACAGGAGAGGAGCGCCACCGAGGCCTCACAAGGCAGCAGCTTCACACATGGAGCCACAGCAAACAGCGGAGCAGCAACAACAATCTTCCGAGGCACAGCCTAAGAAGTTTGTTGAAGCGCCCATTCCCAAAGTCAACCCTTGGCAGGTGAGTGCTACGTTTACATAATAAACAAACTTAGATATAGTATGTAAACAAGTTATAGTTCATGCTCTATTATTTTTCTATGATTGATGTTTCTGAAAGAAAGTACTGTTACTATTGCATAACATTTGCTAATTCATTTCTAATTAGTTGTTTCTGTTTGTTTACCTTTTATACAAACACACCAGCCTATGATATGTGTTATAATAAGATATTTTAAATCCTGGCATTGCCACATAACCTCATAACACAACCTCTTTGATTGCATATCTATCTGAAGATCAGTTTTATAATTTTTCTTTGATCCAGCTATTTAAAATATTTTAGTGATTTGCTCTGCGAGATGGATTTAAATTTTTGTAATAAGTACCTAATTAATCAAACCAATTTGTACTGACACAGACAAACAGGAAAAAGTCCTTTGAAGACCCTACCAAAATTTCATCACAATAATGATCAATGGTTTAGAAAGCATAGTAAGGACAAACAGACAAACATTATTTTTTGTTCTTTAGATTGTGGTAATTTTTAAGTTCTTTGCAAGATTCTCTTAATTTAAATATAAATGCATACTAAATAAATAATAATTTATAGTTTTATAACACACTTTACTTAGAACAAAAGGCCTTGCAAGTAATTAAAAATACTGTTTACCTTTCAACTTGTTCTATCTATTTACAAATAATAATGTGAAACTAATTTTCTTCATGGCCACATTATTGGTAAATAAGAAGTTAAATTATTTATTTTAATAAAGTCTGTATCTTGAATTAGATGTACACTTGTTCCAATGGATCTTGGTATTCATGAAGTTAGCCGTTTCGATGCGCAGTGTAACTTTTTATACAAAATTTTCTACTGCACAGTGAAAAGCCTAACTTCATGAATGCCTAGATCCAGGGGCGGCCTTAGGTATCGCGAGGCCCCGGGCGGTAGATCTTTGCGAGGCCCCTGATGACGGGGGCGGGATCTGGATCTCTTTTGGGGGGGGTCACACGATATTATGTTGAGGGAGGGAGGAGGCAAAATACCTAGCCATGAAGCTAAAATGCGAGCGAAGCGAGCCGATTTTTTTTACGATTATTGCAACCTAACTCACTTTGCTAGCATAGTAACGAGGCTAATATGCGAGCAAAGCGAGGTCCCTACTCTAGCAAAATACCCTTGAATCAAAATGCGAGCGCAGCGAGCCGATTTTTTTTTTAAGAAAATTGTAAAATGTGACACTTGATTTTGCTTACGTTGCTCAAAGAAAAGGCTGGCTTCTTGTCGGTTTCTATTCTGCGATCAGATATAAACACACTATTCGCAAAATACGCATGTAGCTAAAATGCGAGCGAAGCGAGCCGAATTTTTAAAGATAAATGCAACATAATGACACTTGATTTTGCTTACGGTGCTCAAAGAAAAGGCTGGCTGCTTGCCGGTTACTATTCTGCGGTCAGCCCTAAAACTCACTTCGTTCGCAAAATACACATGAAGGTAAAATGCGAGCGAAGCGAGCTGATTTTTTTAAAACCAATGACACGTTGATATGGCAGGGGCTGAAAAGGGCTAAAAAAGTTTGTATGAACCATTTAGAATTCCAAATTTAGCATTTAAGCATTTAACACATTGTAATATACAAGCGATACCCGCGGCTTCGCCCGCGTGGATTCTATTTTTATTCCCACGGGAACCATACATTTTCCGGGATAAAAATTAGCCTATGTGTTATTCCAGAACCTAAACTATCTTCATTCCAAATTTCATCAAAATCGGTTTAGTAGTTTTGGAGATACGTGGTAACTTTATTTATTATTTAATTTTTTTATAAATATGACGAAGATTGTTGAAAATGTCGAGAAAATATAGCCGACTGGGAGTTTTCATAGAAAAAGCTGCCTAATCCTTTTGGGATAATAACAAAATAAAGTAGGAAGGCATTGTTCTTATTTTATAGCTAAGTAGGTAGGTATACAGAAAAGTCCACACTGGAATTTGTCTATCTTTAACGGATAGGTTTACTGATGCCTATAAAAGATTTTCTCTAGTCGGCTTGCTGCGCGAGGCCCCTACAAGCGCGAGGCCCCGGGCGAGTGCCCTGCTCGCCACCCCCAAAGGCCGCCACTGCCTAGATCCATTGGGTTGGGACAGTTGTATCCAAAACTTGTATAAATACTTACCTATTAACATGCAAGTTCACAAGCTTCACAGTTCATTTCAAAGCTCTTGCCTTGCTAGGTGTAGGCACAGAAAAGATAATATTAATAATACTATGTGTAGGCATGCTTCCTGTGATGAGCATAGGTACTAGCTTTAAGTTAAGATTTTTTTTTTAAAGTAACGAAATATTATACATTTTTTAAAAACCAACTTCTTCAATGTTATATTAGCTGAGCAATTTTCTGCACTGTTGAGGTGCATTTCTGTTCTTAACTCTGATCCTCGACAGATCCTCACCAAATCTTTATGGGACCAATCGAAAAGTATACCCTTTCAAACAAAAAAAATATTTTCCAAATCAGTCCGAGCATCATCTTCGAGTAATCGGTGAACATACATTAAAAAAAGGATTCTGATGAATTGAGAACCTCCTTTTTTTGAAGTCGGTTAAAAAGAAGCATGATCCACAACTGTGTCCCCAAGGTTTGGTTGACAGATCTTTATGCATTTTAAGATCCTTTAAACTGTTGTAAGGGCCAATCATCTACTTACAGGTGTTACATATTGTGTACTAGCTTTCGCTTGCGGCTTTGCTCGCGTGGTACCTACCTGGATAAAAAGTAGCCTGTGTTATTCCAGGTCACATCTATGTATGTATATTCCAAGTTTCAGCCAAATCTGTTCAGCAGTCTTTGTGTGAACATCCATACCATACATCTTCACAAACTTTCTCATTTATAATATTAGCGGAAAGGATAAGTATTTACAGTGGGGCTAAAAAGGCAATTAATAGCAGAATCATAGTATAATTCATATGATGTTTTTGTTCTTGTCATTCTCATGTCTATGAAAAGAGACAAAAATTCGCGAAACATACAAAGCAACATCGCCCAACTTGCCACTAAGATCTTCGCTCGCTCGCTCGGAAAGGATTCCTTGAAAATGTAAATCTATAGTTGAAACAAGACTAATTTACAAACATCCTGACAAGTATGTATAAGGCTGAGCGCACACCTATCCGCGCTGAATTCTCGAAGACTGCCAGGGGTCATTTTTTCAGTCTTTGTATCTGCACTAAATATTTTCTCTTCAGCCTCCTTCTGTAAGGTGTTGTGGAATAAAAAAAAGCTTAAACTATTATGTAATGTTGTGTCAACTTTCTGCAAAAATATATCTTGCCATTCTTTTGCTTGGATGGCGTCATTGATTAGCACTCGTCTATGGCTTGTTTAACTCTAAAATTGTGTTAAAAATTCGAATGTTGCAAAATTACGAAATTGCAAATACTTTTAATAGGAGGTATTTGACTCACCTCTGACTATCCTCCTTTGATATAATTTACACAAACATTAGGACAGAGCCGGTTTTAGCATAACCGTCGGCGCCCTGGGCGAGATTTCTACCGGCGCCGGCGCCCGGCGCCCCCACCCCCTCAAGCAAAAGGTTGGCTGCGTGTCGGTTTCTATTTTGTAGTCAGACAACTCATTTTTCTCGCAAAATACTCATGAAGCTAATATCCGAGCTTTTTTTATCAACGAGCAAAGCGAGCCGAATTTTTTCAAACAAATGCGTTATGATAAGTATTTTTCATTCAAACGTTTTTATACCTTTTTTCATCCTTTTATCTTTTCAAAACACCTTTCTTAGCGAATAGGTATGCCTTTTCCACAAAGTTTGAAGTTCATGTAGAATTGAAAGAGCACCTTCGGCGCCCTCGGCCGGCGGCCCCTCAGGCCTGCGCCCCAGGGCGGTCGCCCACCCTCGCCCTACCCTAACGCCGCTACTGCACTATGGCGTGTATCGACATTGTGAGCCTACCTCGCGAGAAATGCCGCCTTGCGGTGTGTGGAGACGCATTTGCCTCGCGAGCCAATTTGAACGTTGCTTTCAAACGACCAGACTCGCGAGCAGTCTCGCGAGGCAGCATTGCAATCATAAACGTATATAAGGGGGGGGGGGGGGGATTGGGGGGTCCGGACCCAGCAAGTATTTGTCGAGTTGATTTTATTAAGTTCAGGGGAAAACTAGTCAATCAGAATATAGAAAAAAGAAATAAAGAAATAGGGAAAATTTGTATTTTGGAACCCTTGGGGTCCAAGGGTTCCAAAATACAAAGAAAGCAAATAATAGTGGAAGCTATAGCTTTGTTATGCCCCCCCCCCCCCCCAGCCTGATTGCAATGTGTGCACGCCTTTTGAATTGAAATAAGTTTGTCTGTGAGCTACTGGCCAAAGCCTGTGACTCTGGTTTTTAAGGCCCCTGAAGGCCTCTTCTAATCCAAAAAAATTCGAAATTTTATTCCTGCGAAATTATTACCCCCCCCCCCCCCCCCCTTGCATCGTATCTGCAAAATTTATTATTCTATTAAATTAGGCTCTGTATTGTCCTTATGTTATGTCTCTCTCGCTATCTTCATGGTATATTAATGAGGGCCTTATTTTCTGAGGTCAATTACCTCAACAGAACCATTAGATGGGCATGCGCATCGATTCGCGAATTTACATATGGACGAAATGACTGCAATCGTGTGACATAACATGTGACTTTTTGAGGTTAGGTCTACTATCATTCAATTTTCAACTTTATTGGCTTTGTGATAAGCGCGCTAAGAAACAGCAGCTTCTGGCGATAGCGTGCCTATCTAACTTGTACCTTACGATAAGGTGATAAGAGCCAATTTTTTGTGGTTACATATTGATATGGACTCGGTTTCATAATCGCGGTCTAGTTTGTGATAAGATAGGCCGTTTAAAAAAATATCTAATTAAGCTTTTTTGATGATATATTTTATTGGAGTGTTTACGTCAGAGATAACTTTGGACACTGTCTCATTCAATCTAATCCAGTTTTATAAGGGAGTGGGCACATTGCGTTTATTGCATCGCGTTTGTATCGATAAAAACGCGCTACAGAAAACGTCCGTGTCGTGTGCCCACTCTCTGAAGCGGAAGAGTTGATTTGTTTGAACGGGCTAATCTCAGGAACTACTAGTCCGTATCTTATACGTACTTCTTTTCCGTATTTTATAGCTTAACTCTTGAGGAAGGTACTTTTCATCATCATCACCACATACCATCACTACTGGGGCAACGCCGCGAGGTCGCTGCTGGAAAAAAAATAATAAACAGCAGGCAAAAGAAAGTCGCCCATTCTGTTTTCAGAAGTTGTGGTCAAAAATTTGTAGTTTGATGGATATTTAGGTTGGAAAATGTATAATGGCGGCCACCCACGATCAATTCTATCGTCCAATCGATTGGACGCAGCCAATTTGATCATGCCGAATGGACCGTGTATGGACGCGGATTGGCATGACCGTTCGATTGGACGAAAAATCAAATTTCATTTCTTTTGGCATGATCATGCCGATTGGAACGTGTATGGCGGTCGTTACATGTCAGTAGATATTTGCCAGTATAGTGGGCTGTATGGACCAGGTGTGCCAACGTACCCTGGCGACTTACGGAGTTCCTCCATGTTTCTATGAATTCAGACCTAGAAATCCTCGCTTATGAAGCTGAAGCTGGCAGCCAAATCTAGCAGCCAAACTGTGAACAAACTTGGAATGACCCATGTGTAATAATTTTTAAAAATTACTATAAATCCGATATATTTGCGCATCTCCAGCCCCACGCATATCACCTGGGGCAAAATGGACCAGCCAAAAATTAAAAAAAAAAAAAGATTTTTGGAATTTTTTAAAGTTTTTGCGAGAGTACCTGAGCTATAATCCGTGCTCCCTCCTGGAACATGTTTCAATATCTTCTAGACATATACTAGAAGGTCTCCCATCGTTTATAGAATTTTTCATCGTTGCGTACCATCAGGAAAATAGAAAATGTACAGATTTTCGGAATTTTTTAAAGTTTTCGCGAGAGTACCTGAGCTATAGTCCGTGCTCCCTCCTGGAACATGCTTCAATATCTTCTAGACATATACTAGAAGGTCTCCCATCGTTTATAGAATTTTTCATCGTTGCGTACCATCAGGAAAATAGAATATGTACAGATTTTCGGTTTTTTTTTAGTTTTCACGAAAAACCTGAGTTATAGTCCGTGCTCCCTCCTGGAACATGCTTCAATATCTTCTAGACATATACTAGAAGGTCTCCCATCGTTTATAGAATTTTTCATCGTTGTGAACCATCAGGAAAATAGAAAATGTACAGATTTTCGGAATTTTTTAAAGTTTTCGCGAGAGTACCTGAGCTATAGTCCGTGCTCCCTCCTGGAACATGCTTCAATATCTTCTAGACATATACTAGAAGGTCTCCCATCGTTTATAGAATTTTTCATCGTTGCGAACCATCAGGAAAATAGAAAATGTACAGATTTTCGGAATTTTTTAAAGTTTTCGCGAGAGTACCTAAGCTATAGTCCGTGCTCCCTCCTGGAACATGCTTCAATATCTTCTAGACATATACTAGAAGGTCTCCCATCGTTTATAGAATTTTTCATCGTTGCGTACCATCAGGAAAATAGATTTTTTTTATTTGTGAACGGATTTTGATGAAACTAACACTCCCACTAGGAAACACACTAGGAAAGGTCCAGACTTACCACAATACATCAAAACAGACAAATAAAGTCACAGATTACAGCATACTATGCACTTTTTGCTATGGACTATAACTCAGGTTTTTCGTGAAAACTTAAAAAAATCCGAAAATCTGTACATTTTCTATTTTCCTGATGATACGCAACGATGAAAAATTTTATAAATGATGGGAGACCTTCTAGTATATGTCTAGAAGATATTGAAGCATGTTTCAGGAGGGAGCACGGACTATAGCTCAGGTTTTTCGTGAAAACTTAAAAAAATCCGAAAATCTGTACATTTTCTATTTTCCTGATGGTACGCAACGATGAAAAATTCTATAAACGATGGGAGACCTTCTAGTATATGTCTAGAAGATATTGAAGCATGTTCCAGGAGGGAGCACGGACTATAACTCAGGTTTTCCGTGAAAACTTTAAAAAATCCGAAAATCTGTACATTTTCTATTTTCCTGATGGTTCGCAACGATGAAAAATTTTATAAACGATGGGAGACCTTCTAGTATATGTCTAGAAGATATTGAAGCATGTTCCAGGAGGGAGCACGGACTATAACTCAGGTTTTTCGTGAAAACTTAAAAAAATCCGAAAATCTGTACATTTTCTATTTTCCTGATGGTTCGCAACGATGAAAAATTCTATAAACGATGGGAGACCTTCTAGTATATGTCTAGAAGATATTGAAGCATGTTCCAGGAGGGAGCACGGACTATAACTCAGGTTTTTCGTGAAAACTTAAAAAAATCCGAAAATCTGTACATTTTCTATTTTCCTGATGATACGCAACGATGAAAAATTTTATAAATGATGGGAGACCTTCTAGTATATGTCTAGAAGATATTGAAGCATGTTTCAGGAGGGAGCACGGACTATAGCTCAGGTTTTTCGTGAAAACTTAAAAAAATCCGAAAATCTGTACATTTTCTATTTTCCTGATGGTACGCAACGATGAAAAATTCTATAAACGATGGGAGACCTTCTAGTATATGTCTAGAAGATATTGAAGCATGTTCCAGGAGGGAGCACGGACTATAACTCAGGTTTTCCGTGAAAACTTTAAAAAATCCGAAAATCTGTACATTTTCTATTTTCCTGATGGTTCGCAACGATGAAAAATTCTATAAACGATGGGAGACCTTCTAGTATATGTCTAGAAGATATTGAAGCATGTTCCAGGAGGGAGCACGGACTATAACTCAGGTTTTCCGTGAAAACTTTAAAAAATCCGAAAATCTGTACATTTTCTATTTTCCTGATGGTTCGCAACGATGAAAAATTCTATAAACGATGGGAGACCTTCTAGTATATGTCTAGAAGATATTGAAGCATGTTCCAGGAGGGAGCACGGACTATAACTTAGGTTTTTCGTGAAAACTTAAAAAAATCCGAAAATCTGTACATTTTCTATTTTCCTGATGGTTCGCAACGATGAAAAATTCTATAAACGATGGGAGACCTTCTAGTATATGTCTAGAAGATATTGAAGCATGTTCCAGGAGGGAGCACGGACTATAACTCAGGTTTTCCGTGAAAACTTTAAAAAATCCGAAAATCTGTACATTTTCTATTTTCCTGATGGTTCGCAACGATGAAAAATTCTATAAACGATGGGAGACCTTCTAGTATATGTCTAGAAGATATTGAAGCATGTTCCAGGAGGGAGCACGGACTATAACTCAGGTTTTTCGTGAAAACTTAAAAAAATCCGAAAATCTGTACATTTTCTATTTTCCTGATGGTACGCAACGATGAAAAATTCTATAAACGATGGGAGACCTTCTAGTATATGTCTAGAAGATATTGAAACATGTTCCAGGAGGGAGCACGGATTATAGCTCAGGTACTCTCGCGAAAACTTTAAAAAATTCCGAAAATCTTTTTTTTTTTTTTAATTTTTGGCTGGTCCATTTTGCCCCAGGTGATATGCGTGGGGCTGGAGATGCGCAAATATATCGGATTTATTGTAATTTTTAAAAATTATTACACATGGGTCATTCCAAGTTTGTTCACAGTTTGGCTGCTAGATTTGGCTGCCAGCTTCAGCTTCATCCTCGCTTTTTTGTTTATCACCTCCGAAACATTAACTTTCTGGTTTTCCAAAACATACCAACTGGTTTCCAAGGGTTGTAATTTCGAGAATTGACTGCTTGGTGCCTCTTAGCCTTAAAAACTTCCGGCTTAAGATTTAGTAATGTTTTTTAGATCCTCCAAAATTACCCATAATCATAGATAAGATACTGCATTACAGATAAGGAAACTAATTACACGGTCTTGACTTTATGATCACTGTGCCTGTGTGGTACTGATGAGTTACAACTTGACTCATTGTCATACAAGACAAGTAGCTAAATTAAAAATTAAAAAACCGTATTCAATGTTAGAGCAATTTCTGCACTCTCGAGGTGCATTTCTGTTGATAACTCCGAAGATCCTCAACAGATCTTTACCAAATTTTTATGGCACCAATTGGAAAGAAGTATACTTACTTACCCTTTCAAACAAAACAAAAATAATTTTCCAAATCGGTCCAGCCGTCTTCGAGTAATCAAGTAACATACAGAAAAAAAAAGATTCCTAAAATATACCTAAGAGATCGTTCTGTCATATTTGACAGTTTGAGACCAATTTCGGTTGCTATAAAAGTTACACTATCAGGCCCCTGTAGGCTGATAATTGTCTACTTGTCTCAACCCTCAAATTGGTCTCAATTTGACAAAACGATCGCGTAGATATCTTTCGTCGCGTTCGGTCTCGTTGAGACGAGAGTGAGAGAGCTACTTGCGTGGTCGCTCAAATATCATATTTGACAGTTTGAGACCAGATTTTGTTGCCATCAAAGTTACACAAATCAGCTAGCAGTTCTTGCCACGTCAAGTGATACCCATTCTCAAAATAAGGATGAAAGTCGGGATAAACACATACATAGGAGTCTCTGATGATGCAACAGCGAAGAGCATTGCAGATACTATGTTTGGCGAAACGCCCAGTCATGTAACAACAGATTTCTTAAAGGATATATTCCTGCGACGCTGAATTTAAAGACAGGTGAAATTATTAGATTTTTGTTATTGGTCTGATCTGATCAACAGACTCATGTTTTTCCATCTTATTCAAAGTCAATACATTATATAAACATACCACTAAAAGCACTTTGAAAAGCTAAACAGTATATTGTCCTTTCGCGACCAATTCTGTTAATAATCAGGGCCACAAACACGGTTATGGGCGTAACTTTCGTCTCGGTGATCCATTTCCTTAAATCTAATTATCGAAACTCAATTAGGTACCTACCATGCCAATCGAATAAAGTGAGGCTCGTCAAAATTGGTACAGGTATTCATGACTAGGCTTATAGATAGATATACAATATACTTGCGTGCGACTGATGGTTTATTCGGATTGGGGTATTTTTTTTTCTCTGGGGATTGGTGTATTACTTAGCTATTAGGAAAAATTACAAGGTACAATTACGCACGATGATGAGATATTAAAAGATCAATAAGTGACTACCTAAGAGGTTTTTTTTTCCAGTTTTTGACAATACCAAAATAGTAATATGGCTATGAAGCTGAAGCTGGCAGCCAAATCTAGCAGCCAAACTGTGAACAAACTTGGAATGACCCATGTGTAATAATTTTTAAAAATTACTATAAATCCGATATATTTGCGCATCTCCAGCCCCACGCATATCACCTGGGGCAAAATGGACCATCCAAAAATAAAAATAAAAAAAAAGATTTTCGGAATTTTTTAAAGTTTTCGCGAGAGTACCTGAGCTATAGTCCGTGCTCCCTCCTGGAACATGCTTCAATATCTTCTAGACATATACTAGAAGGTCTCCCATCGTTTATAGAATTTTCCATCGTTGCGTACCTTCAGGAAAATAGAAAATGTAGATTTTCAGATTTTTTTAAGTTTTCACGAGAGTACCTGAGTTATAGTCCGTGCTCCCTCCTGAAACATGCTTCAATATCTTCTAGACATATACTAGAAGGTCTCCCATCGTTTATAGAATTTTTCATCGTTGCGTACCATCAGGAAAATAGAAAATGTACAGATTTTCGGATTTTTTTAAGTTTTCACGAAAAACCTGAGCTATAGTCCGTGCTCCCTCCTGGAACATGCTTCAATATCTTCTAGACATATACTAGAAGGTCTCCCATCGTTTATAGAATTTTTCATCGTTGCGTACCATCAGGAAAATAGAAAATGTACAGATTTTCAGATTTTTTTAAGTTTTCACGAAAAACCTGAGCTATAGTCCGTGCTCCCTCCTGAAACATGCTTCAATATCTTCTAGACATATACTAGAAGGTCTCCCATCGTTTATAGAATTTTTCATCGTTGCGTACCTTCAGGAAAATAGAAAATGTAGATTTTCAGATTTTTTTAAGTTTTCACGAGAGTACCTGAGTTATAGTCCGTGCTCCCTCCTGAAACATGCTTCAATATCTTCTAGACATATACGAGAAGGTCTCCCATCGTTTATAGAATTTTTCATCGTTGCGTACCATCAGGAAAACAGAAAATGTACAGATTTTCGGATTTTTTTAAGTTTTCACGAAAAACCTGGGCTATAGTCCGTGCTCCCTCCTGAAACATGCTTCAATATCTTCTAGACATATACTAGAAGGTCTCCCATCGTTTATAGAATTTTTCATCGTTGCGTACCATCAGGAAAATAGAAAATGTACAGATTTTCGGATTTTTTTAACTTTTCACGAAAAACCTGAGCTATAGTCTGTGCTCCCTCCTGGAACATGCTATAGTCCGTGCTCCCTCCTGGAACATGCTTCAATATCTTCTAGACATATACTAGAAGGTCTCCCATCGTTTATAGAATTTTTCATCGTTGCGTACCATCAGGAAAATAGAAAATGTACAGATTTTCGGATTTTTTTAAGTTTTTACGAAAAACCTGAGCTATAGTCCGTGCTCCCTCCTGGAACATGCTTCAATATCTTCTAGACATATACTAGAAGGTCTCCCATCGTTTATAGAATTTTTCATCGTTGCGTACCTTCAGGAAAATAGAAAATGTAGATTTTCAGATTTTTTTAAGTTTTTACGAGAGTACCTGAGTTATAGTCCGTGCTCCCTCCTGAAACATGCTTCAATATCTTCTAGACATATACTAAAAGGTCTCCCATCGTTTATAGAATTTTTCATCGTTGCGTACCATCAGGAAAATAGAAAATGTACAGATTTTCGGATTTTTTAAAGTTTTCTCGAAAAACCTGAGCTATAGTCCGTGCTCCCTCCTGGAACATGCATTTTGCCCCAGGTGATATGCGTGGGGCTGGAGATGCGCAAATATATCGGATTTATAGTAATTTTTAAAAATTATTACACATGGGTCATTCCAAGTTTGTTCACAGTTTGGCTGCTAGATTTGGCTGCCAGCTTCAGCTTCATATATGGCTAACTCAAACGAGTCAGAATTTGTCTCTTCTTAAAGAAAATGTTAACGTTTGTAACAAAACTTAATGCTGGGTTAATAAAACCGCTCTTAGAGAAGAATAGGCTTATCAAATACGAAGCAGATGTAAAGTAGACATAGACAGGTTTACACTCTGGACTCGTAGACGCCAGATTGTAATCTACCGGTGGAACTTACCGCGATTCTATGATAAACATCCGAAAACAAGCAGACGAACCACAGACAGAAATAGACAGATGTGACCATCGGGGACCTTCAGAACGTCAGAAAGGCGTTGACATTAAGTGACGTACTATATTGGAGTACCGCCAATACGCATAATCCCGGTTATGTGATAAATCAACTGGAATAATTTTCGAAATGACAGCGTAAAATGTACGACATGCTTATTTGTGGTTTGTTTGATACTACATTTTTGATGTAATAAGTGTTCTGACATTGAATATTTTTCAAGGTCTCCTCATGGGACTTCCATTTTATTTAGATTGAGCTAAAATGCCATAACAATTAAATTGAAAATGTAATGAAACATCCCTAGACATTTCCCTTCAACTAGAAAAGAGCTTATGATCTTCAAACGCCAAAACAAATCTTCATAAGTTAAAGAACTATCTCGATCACGTCAGTTTTTAAACAAAAAAATACCACATCAAAATCGGTCCATCCGTTCAGGCGCTATAATGCAACAGACAGACACACAGATACACACTACTAACTTTGTAACACCCCTCTCTTTCCGCTGGGGTTAAATAGAAGTTTTAAAATTATAGTGTTCCTTTTCTGCTAATCTTTCGCTTCACACTAAATAAACATGACATGCCAAAATGCCGGCGTTACCCCCGTAGTGATGGTATAGGGCGATGATGATGATGATGATGATGAAAACTAGCCTAACAACCTTCCCCAAGAATTAAACACAGATTAGAGTTTAAACTTTACTTGAGTAACAATCTGTAATGCGAGCCCTAGCCACCATACGAACTTACTTGACCACAAGAACTTTGTATAGTTGTAATCATAATGGCGGGTACTCACTTGAGCAACGAATAGGTACAATATCAAATTATCAATGTTCAAGTCAAGTTAGTACGGCTCGTCCACGGTTACTATACAACCGCCACCGCCGGATCTCTGTGATCATCCTACGAGCACCTACGAACTTGATACTGTATTAGTTCGTTGCTCAAGTGTTTACCTGCCTTACCAGTGTGCATACGTGTTTTGATCTTGTGATTTATTTGTTCAGCTAGTAACGACAACAAAGTAAGTTATTGACTCGCCTGGCCATGTGATTTGATTGGCAAAAACTGCAGCTTTTTAATAATGTTGGCTGGCATCGTTAATCGCTAGCCTTTCTAGTTTCACGTTATGTTTTTGCGTGCATCACTGGACCGAGGTTTTTGATCTAACATCATTAGACCTAGTATTTAAAATAGTGTTCCCCACAAACTGTGATGTCGTGAGGTCCGTGTCAAATAAAATTACTGAAAAGACAACTTGGATCTGCCCCAATGTAAAAATATATGAGCAAGTGTGCCAAACATGGTGTTTCACAAAGAAACACTGCGAATTTCAACTAAAGAGCATAAAACCTCTTTAATATAAACATTGTTGTGGTAGGTTATTATTACATGTCTTTTGTGTCCCACTGCTGGGCAAATATCTCCCCCCATTCCCTCCACACATCACGGTCCTATGCTGTAGTAGTCCACTCGGGCAAGAATTGATCGAGTTCATCTCGCCATCTCTGCCGCGTCGACTTCTCGCTGGGTCGGGGCGCTACTCGGTGGCTATGGCTGCCCTCGCCCACACAGTTCACCTGTCTTGCGATAAACGTAACCACTTCAGCTTTGCGGCTTTCAGAGCTACGTCAGCGATTTGGGTTTGAAAGCGCAGCTCTGTGTTAAGCTGGGAACAAATTAACGGACGCGGCTGACGGACGCGGCTGACAGCCGCGACTGATAAGTGTGCACACCGTCCGAACACCCAGCGGGCCAGATTGCCTTCGGACGTCTGAAGGTCCAAGGACGCGTCCGCGACTTTCGTCAGATAATGTGCACAGTTCTATGTTCGTTCTATATCCAGATACCTATTCAGTCGCGGCTGTCTGCCGCGTCCGTAAGCCGCGTCCCACAGTATGTTTCCAGCTTTACGGATTCAATCCTGACACCTAAAAGGCTACGTTCCATCGCACGCAGACAAACTTTGATTTTGGACTTTTCAAATCGACAACTCGATGAATGATGTTGAGTTGACTGAATCTAAAGTCAATTAATACGTGTCGATGGCGGTTCGTCTCCCAAAACGTCGCGACACGTGACAATCTAACACTGTTGTGCGAAGTAGTTTGTACCTGTGACTTTGTCTGAACAATGTTTTTATTGAATACCCTTCAAGTCTGATATTATACCACATAATACTAGATTATACTATTCTGTGAAAGAAACGAATACTGAGAATAGGAAGTGAATCTGTTATGCGTGAACTTAGGTGGGTAAAGGCCAGGAAAACAGTACCTAATCATTCTACGATCTTTGTGTCTTCAGAGACACAAAGATCGTATTAGAATGATTAGGTAGCGGCGGCGATTTAGTAATATTTGGTTGGAATATTCTTCAAAGCGTTACACAATCTATGACAGAGCCTTACTTTAGATTAGAGAAACAAAGACGGGTTCCTAAAATTTGGGTCTTCTTCACATGGAGTTATTCCACTTTTCGCCCTTGACAAATTTCTGCCTTGTGTTTTGTTTGATAGATTAAATAAATACTCCTTAACAAGTGTCAACATTCTTTATTGTTTCCTGATACAGTCATAAAAACACAACGTCTTTAATTGCAAGAACGTACGGACAGACTCAGATTTTTTATTAGATACACCGACGCGTTAAGAGGGCTCCGACGCTATGCCGCTCGTCAGTTTTAGGTATTTACGGGCGGGAAACGTAGCGCTCAAGCTTGTGTGCGTAGAACGCACACATTGAAAGCGCCACGCAGTGCGGGCCGCTCTGACACAAAGCGGTCAAAGTTTCGGCAAACATTTTTTACGTTTTAAAATTTATAACTTCATAACGATTTTGTATTGACATCTATACCAATCTAATACCAATTCTGTAAAGCGAAAGAGTTTGTTTGTTTGTTTGAACGCGATATTCTACAAGTCAGATTTGATAAAACTTCGCATCTTATTTATTTATTTATTTATTTATTAGACAAAATACACAGCTCTTAGTAGTAATAAATCGACTTATTTATGTTTCTTACAGCCAATGACGGATTTACATTTTTTAGAGTAAAACATATCGCTCATTAAATTCAAAAGGGTCATATTTCAAAAACTACATTTTTTACAGGGGAGCCTATTGAAGTTTTGGTCGTCGTTTTTTCGTATTATTTTGTAAATAGTATCTTGTATATACATGTGTCATATATCATTCGATGCGTATTTTGAGCTGTTATTTACTATAAAATAACATTTACTGTAACTTTCATCCAGAAACGTACAAAGTCACAAAAGTCCCTTTTATTTATAAAAATGGTCGCAATTTTAAATGAATTTACTAAACAAAAGGCCACAAATCATACAAAAAATCAGTTTAATTATAAGTTTTACATCATTGTTTTGGTAAATGCGAAAAGAAACCCTATTTGGACCCTCAAAGCCACCGATAGGCAGAGGATAGACGCGTTTGAGATGTGGTTTTGGCAACGCCTTTTGAGAATCCCATGGACAGCCTACAAAACTAATTTTTAAATTTTAAAACAACTGAAGCTAAAGCACCAAAAGCGTCTGTCAACCACTTGCCTGTACAGAATCTTAAAATACTTTGGCCACATTGCCCACAGGAGCACCAATAGTATCGAGATACTTATTGTGACAGGCAAGATAGAGGGCAAAAGACAGAGAGAATGTAGCTCCAAACGCTGTTCTGACCAGGTATCGGCGCAACTAGAATTGCTGATGAACAAAGCACTGCATTAAGCCACAGATCACTCCAAATGAAGATCAACCATCTACAGGATTATGGGAAGGAGTAACGATCCTCACTCAATAATAAGGAATCGACTAAGGAGGAGGAGGATCTCACATTAAAATAACTAAGAAAAGAGACAACAAAACAGTCATCAGGTTTTTAAAATACCTCCCCCTTCTTCTTTACAGTTTTTATTCATGCGATGTACCTACTGAGCAGCTTAAGAATTCTTGAGATGTTCTTCTGTTTGATGGAGTGCTTAGCGTCACCCTAATTTTGGGTGTGTGTGCCCCTTGATTAAGAGTTTATGGGTTATACCTCTTAAGTTTAAAAAATTCATTTATGGCGTATTAGTACTAGTATTCTGTGGTATTAGTACATTGCTAACATAAATTTACTTCACCTTGTGGGCAAGTCATCACCGCTTGTAAGTCATAGACTGTGATTATAAAGTTTTCGCTAAGTGAATGTCTAAAATTGTGACTGTACCTAAACCACAAAAAGCAAGTTAAGAAAATGCCTATTAGGTAGTAGCTGACTTACACACAAACAGGCAAAGACCCTTTCCTTTAATAAACTAACTGTTCAATTTAAATAATTGTGTTATAATCATTTTTTAGTTTGAATAAACAGTCAAATAAGGTAGGTCCAACTTTAAGAAAGAGTTAAATCGTCGAATCCAATTCGGATGGGCAGAATTCGGGAAATTTCACAACATCTTCTCGTCTATAATTACCTACATCAGTGCCATAAGACAAAAGTCTTCAATCAGTGAGTGTTACCGTAATGGAACCGAGACGTGGACCTTTACTATTCTCTAAATGTAAAAGTTCTCGAGTGAAACACAATGAAATCATTGAGGGAAGCCTGCCCATGTCTAATTGTGGACGTCCAATGGCTGAGATGATCATGATGATAAATAAAATACTACATAAACATAATTTTTAAACATTATAGCATAGTTCACGAACATCAAAACAGCCATTTAACAAACATAGCATATTTTGTTTAAACGCAAAACAGACATATTCCAAGAACTGTACTTTTTGTTTCAATAAATAATTACCAAACTTATTGAATTTTAATTCAAAAGAAACGTATTTCAAAACATGGCTCCTTTGCTTATAAATAATATTGTACTCCGCGTGTTTTCTATATTCAATATGGTGACATTTCAAAATATGGCACTTTTTACTATAATTTACTACTTCAAATTCAGTTGATTTTCGGAATGTGGCCCTTTTTAACAAAGATTACGTGCGATTACGCTTATCGCCGGGTCGTAATTGACAAGATGGCCGTTTTGTTCTGAAATTAGTGGTCAATTGTCAAAATTCAAAAAGGGCAGTTGTATATTTGGATCATTTTAAACGCTAAATCAATGGGTGTCTTCTTCGAATATAAAAATGTATACAATTTAGATGCGATTTTTGCAATAAAAACGATTTTGAGTTTTTTCGAAATGTGACCCTTTTGAATTTAATGAGCGATATATTACGACAGTCACTAGGTATTTCACTTTCAAATCTAAACTAAATCGACGATAATTTTACGTGAGTAATTCCCGTGTGTTAAATAATGTCTAGTCACTAGGTAGTATAGGTTTTAGAGAAAAGTAAATAACAATAAGAATAAAAATAGTTACAACCAACCACTTTCGTGGTATGTGTGTGCAGCGTGTGTGTGTGTAGCGTGTGTGTGTGTGTCTTCGTAACTTCGCAACTTCGCATCTTCGCATCTTCGTATCTTCGTAACTTCGCAACTTCGTAACTTCGTATCTTCCTATCTTCCTATCTTCCTATCTTCGTAACTTCGCAACTTCGTATCTTCATAACTTCGTATCTTCGTAACTTATCAACTTCGCATCTTCGCAACTTCGTATCTTCGTAACTTCGTAACTTCACACCTTCGCATCTTCGCAACTTCGTAACTTCGCAACTTCGCAAATTCGTATCTTCGTAACTTCGTATCTTCGTATCTTCGTAACTTCGTAACTTCGCAACTTCGTATCTTCATATCTTCGTAACTTCATATCTTCGTAGCTTCGCAACTTCGTAACTTCGTATCTTCGCAACTTCGCACCTTCGTATCTAGAAAATATGAAGATACGAAGTTGCGAAGTTGTGAAGTTGCGAAGTTGCGAAGTTACGAAGTTACGAAGTTTTGAAGATACGAAGATACGAAGTTACGAAGTCACGAAGTCACGAAGATACGAAATCACGAAGTTACGAAGGAACGAAGATATGAAGTTATGACCATATGAAAAACTTCGTATCTTCGTATCTTCGTATCTTCGTAACTTCGCAACTTCGCAACTTCACAACTTCGTATCTTCATATCTTTTAGATACGAAGGTGCGAAGTTACGAAGTTACGAAGATACGAAGTTAAGAAGTTACGAAGTTACGAAGTTACGAAGTTGCGAAGTTACGAAGATACGAAGTTTTTCATATGGTCATAACTTCATATCTTCGTTAAGAAGTTGCGAAGTTATGAAGATACAAAGTTGCGAAGTTGCGAAGATACAAAGGTACGAAGATATGAAGTTGCGAAGTTACGAAGATACGAAGTTGCGAAGTTACGAAGTTACGAAGTTACGAAGATGCGAAGTTACGAAGATACGAAGTTGTGAAGTTGCGAAGTTGCGAAGTTATTAAGATACGAAGTTGCGAAGTTGCAAAGATACAAAGATACGAAGATACGAAGATATGAAGTTGCGAAGTTGCGAAGTTACGAAGTTATGAAGTTACGAAGTTACGAAGTTATGAAGTTACGAAGATACGAAGTTGCGAAGATGCGAAGATGCGAAGTTGCGAAGTTACGAAGATACGAAGATACGAAGATACGAAGATGCGAAGTTACGAAGATACGAAGTCACGAAGATACGAAATCACGAAGTTACGAAGGAACGAAGATATGAAGTTATGACCATATGAAAAACTTCGTAACTTCGTAACTTCGCAACTTCGCAACTTCACAACTTCACAACTTCGTATCTTTTAGATACGAAGGTGCCAAGTTGCGAAGTTACGAAGATACGAAGTTACGAAGTTGCGAAGTTACGAAGATAGGAAGATACGAAGTTACGAAGATACGAAGTTGCGAAGTTACGAAGTTACGAAGTTGCGAAGTTACGAAGTTACGAAGTTACGAAGTTGCGAAGATGCGAAGATGCGAAGATGCGAAGATGCGAAGTTGTGAAGTTACGAAGATACGAAGTTACGAAGTTGCGAAGTCGCGAAGTTGTGAAGTTACGAAGATACGAAGTTGCGAAGTTGCGAAGTTATGAAGTTACGAAGAAACGAAGATGCGAAGTTCCGAAGTTGCGAAGATATGAAGGTAAGAAGATACGAAGTTACGAAGTCACGAAGATACGAAGTCACGAAGTTACGAAGATACGAAAATATGAAGTTATGACGATATGAAAAGATAAAGATATGACGATGACGATGATGATTGTGTTTCGCTCATCAAGCCCTTTCATTTGATACCCATATAAAAAAAAAGTTCCATGGAATGGAACAGGTCCTGCCTGACTTCATCATCAGAACAGCATGGTGTTTCGCTCATCAAGAGAACAGCATTGTGTTTTGCTTACCAAGCCCTTTCATTTGATACCCATATCAATAAAAAGGTCCATGATCATCATCATCATCATCAGCATCATCATCAGCATCATCATCACCTAATCCAGATGATAAAAACATAAAATGACTGTAAAGCTTTCTATGTGGATGTGCATGCTTCTGTACGTATACTTTACCTATAGGCACCTAGGTACTTACTACTTACCTATGCTGTTATAAAATAGTCAATTTTTATGCCAGGCAAAATCTTTATCAAAAGATGCCTTACATACTGTAATCTGATTTTATCGAAAATATGACATAGCACGTTTACGCGACCGCTTCTCATGTAAGAACACAGTCACGTGACGTCACTGGCTCTGCCACAGCTTAGCTAATAGTATTTACGCAATGTGACGTGCTCCCAGCTCCAATGGCCGCGGCCGTCTGACGATTTTTGGCAGTGAATCGTCCTTTTATTCATCGTAGCTACTCCATAGAAAAAATGTATGGAGAGTTTTATCTTCAACTTTCTTGCCTTTATTGTGTTGAATATAGCTACACCTACGAAAAAAAAAATAGCTCACAGGATAGATAAAATATTGAACTTGTTGTTTTCGTATTTTTTAATTCAATTGAGTAATTTAGTGTTCGGTCAGGCTTAAAACCCCGCGCTCATATTTTGTGTACTTTGTCCAGTAATTTATTAAAAAAATACATAAAATATTGAAATATAAAATAGCTCACAGTGTAGATCAGTTCATTGGTAGTATTTAGAGTATGTTTTTCACTATCTTAATACGATTTGCTTTAAGAAAATCTTTAAAACGGTAAACCTCTATTTTGACAAATTCACCTCAGTTGGCCCTTAAATTGTTTGGATAATGTCCAAATGTATTTTTAAACTCTCATTTATACGCAATGTTACGTTCATCTGAGTGTGATTGTTTTGAATTTATATGGAGCCGTTGTTGTCGTGCTGTTTATAAGCTGGATGATTGATTACCTCTGCCTTAATCCGGTCGTTGACCTGTAGCCAGCCGACCAGGAAAGAACTAGTTACAGAATATCGCAGCCAAATAAAATTCTTCTCGAATGGTGTTGTGTTCCTGCGGTGACTAAGGTTGCCAGAGCTCTGCGAGGAAGCGCTGCGGTGACAGCTAGTGGACCAGTCTTTTCCATTGTGTTGTCGGCGCAGTGATTCCTCTTTTAAAAGGTCAGCCGCGCGAATGTGACTCCTCTGGTGTCACAGGCGTCCATAGTTTACGGTAACTGCTTAACATCAGGTGGGCCGTATGCTTGTCTACTACCTTAGTAGAATAAAAAAATGGAGAAAGGAAACCCACATGGTGGGATAAGGGCAGGGACATGATGAAACGAGTGAATGAGATGGATTCATTTGATTTAATTTATCGGAATAAATCTTTCTGAATAACAGAGTGCCTCTGGCACTCTACTATTAGTGCCTCAACTGTCGACTTCTGTACAACTACCATTATAAGTCAGCCTTGAAAGTGGGTCGTTTATTATTAAAATACGTATTTTGTATTTACTCGTGGTAAACCATATGTGAAACAAGTATCGTAGGTATGATAATAATGAAGTGCTGGTGTGCTGTGCGTGCTTGTCTATTTGTTGATAAATCTATGACCAGTGCTAAATAAAAAAAAAACCGGCTTATGTTAATTATGTAAAATATTATAAACTGAGCAATTTTCTGCACTCTCGAGGTGCATTTCATTTCTGTTCATAACTCCGAAGATCCTCGACAGATCCTCACTATTCCTCACCAATTATTGGAAAGTATTTCAAATAAAAAATCGGTCGGTTAAAAAATCTTCAAACAAAACGGAAAGGATAGTTTTTCTACAGTAGTACTTTGTTTTAGTGACCTCACTCTTGGCCTAGGTTCCAAATAGCGTAAACCATTAAAATCCGACCGGACGCAAATCCGTTCGATATATTCGTCCGGTATTTACGAGCTCGTTAAATTCTTCTTCTTCTTAGCTCGTTAAATAATATAACAGAAACAAAACAATTACAGCTTTTTGATCGCAGTTATTTGTTTCATGATCATTGGGTTTGTGATCATTAAACTAATAACTGGTAGTATCAAGCAACCAAGTGCATCGGATGCTTTCATTCAAATGTTTATTCACAGAAAGTATTTTTTATAAATAGTTGTAACATGACAATAATGATAAATGATATAATGCTTTATTTTATAGCCTACAGCGGCGTCACCCGCGTAGTTATAGTGGCTATGAACAGAAATGAAACTCGAGAGTGCAGAAAATTGCTCAGCTTATAACATTGAAGTCGGTTTTTTTTAGTTTAGCCAGCCTTTGTTGTTCTGATTTCAGATTTTCAGCCCCGTCACACTTCATAGCAATTCATAGCAAATAACCTATGAAATCCGTCACTTGAATTGACTCAATTCACAAAATGTCAGCTTTCATATCACAGTGAAGTCAAGCAAAATAAATACAATCTCCTACGTTAAGGAAAAGCTTCGGAAAAGTGTCTCTTACGAAATGAGACGATAAAATTACGGTGATGTGAAAAATGTTTGCACTCCGGTCCGTGCGACCCTCAAGGTCGGGGAAGGTCGCGTAGTAATCTTTACTCGCGTTTTATCTCAGCTTCATACGAAGATCTGTGGCTGGCAGACCTTTTCTTAGTAGGCTGACCTTGACATGACATAACGAAATGTTTATTCTTAGTAATCTGATAAATAATGAAAGTATAGTCAACAGGGTCACCGTTGAACTTATCTTAGGGAGTGGGCACACGAAGTTTTCTGCTGCGCTTTCGCATCGCGTTTGTATCGATACAAACGCGCTGCAAAAAACGCAATGTGCCCTTAGAGGCTATAAAAAAACAGGTGAACAATGGATTAAATGTTTGAATAGGTGGAGTTATCACTGCAATAACCTTCGGCTATTTTAACGTTCCTAAAATTAGAAAACCTCAGACATTTTCCTATATCGGTCTATCAATGACCTAACCTATATCCAACTAGAACATGAAGAGTGGTTGATAGCATGACGACGAATCTGACTGAAGATATTGGTGAGGGTGTCTGGTTGAGAATGGACGAAGACCGTAAAAGATATTGGGGTTTTCCCAAGACTTCCTAGAAAACAATAGTTTAAAATACCTTTAGCTATTGTTTGACAACTGTTTGAAATCGTCTAGCGGTGAATTGGCTGAACAGCCGGATTCATAAATTATTCGTGAACTAACCCTTTGATTATCAAGAACAACGTAATACAATGTCACTGTCACTTTCGTTCAGATAAGCGATGACGCGTCTATTGAAACCTTTAGGTCAAGGACGGGTTGCCCATTCAACTCGTGTGTCAGGAAAAGTACAGCTGAGAAATCGTCCTGTCAAGGCCATTATCAATTTTTAATGGACATTTTGTTATGTTTATTAGTTTCTACCGATTCAATTTTGAAAGACGCAATTTTTACACAGTTTGCTTTGTAATGAATCTTGCTATTTGTATTGTATCGTACGTATCGTTGTTTAAAACAGGAGATGTGGTAAACAATGCGATAGGTGTTTTAGCTGCCACGTTTTAACTTTCGTAAATAAAGTCTTGCCTAGGGTCGACTGTAGTTATTTATTCGATAGGTGCTATAATTACCACAATAACATCTTTCACAAAAGTTGTCCCATCTGTGGATACTTCGAACACCTCATATTCTTGAATGACTTAACCGAATCGATCCACCGCACGTCATACTACGTCTCTTTAATTATACGAATTGTCTTCGTGATTTCGTGACGTTGGAACTTTTGTCACGGGGAAGGAATTATACTCTCGCTAAAATGATATTGATTCTGTTTATTAGCACAAGTGTTTACGCACTAGCCCAGTTCATATCACGTTTAATAAATTCGTATGAGTCAAAGTAAACGACAGACTTTATTGATTGTTTTAAGAGCGCTTTCACTTGAGAAGTGTTGGCCGAGTGAGTTAGTGCCTCGACTTTCAATCCGAAGGTCGTGGGTTCGAACCTGATCGTGCATCAATGGATTTTTCGTTTCGAATTTTTTTTATGCTCCTTAACACGGGTTCTAAACGGTGAAGGAAAACATCGGTGAGGAAACCAGTTAGCGTCGATTGCTTGCAACCTGTCACGGATGTAATGTTAACTACACTACACATACCTCTGACTACCCCCTTAGACATCTTCAAAAGATCTTAAAATGCTTAAAATTTTTAAAGAATATGTCTACCGCACCTTGGGATTTTTTTTTCTTTCACTTATAGCTGCGTCATAGCAGCGCGATTTAGAAGCGCTGCAGCCACTGTACTTATTTATGCAGAGGACATTGTATGGATGCGACAGCAGCGCTTTCAAGTCCCGCCGCAGCAGCCGCCTGTAATATGAAGAATCTGCTGTTGTAGCGCAGCGCTTTATTAGCGCTACAAACGATGCGATTGTGAAAGCGCTCTTAAAGAGTCCGACTGTTTCTCTTTTATAGTAGGTATAAGTAATTTGGTGCCTTTAGGAGTCGTATAATTAAACGTCATTGCAATTATGATGGCGACATAATTCCCACATTGAGCTTTTAGCGAAATGGTAAATGTCAACACGCATTGACGCATGTCATGCGTTGTTTCAAAATATATTTCATCGTCGCGAATTTTGCCGATCTCGTATTCGCCATATTTATCATGAGATATACTTAAGCGAATATGACATACTCGTAGATCAAATAGGTGACATTTTGGAGGACTGGGTCAAAAGTAAGTACCCTTGACTGACAAGCTTGTACGAAGAATCTAATGTGAGTTAATGACGGGAAATATGTGTCAGGAGGTGGGGGTGAGGTGTTGTAGCAAGTTGAAATCTGCGAGGCTGAAATGACTGCTATAATAGGAATTGCAATATATGCCGTTCATGTCACTCTCAGTCTATGAAAAGAGAAGCCATATAGTTCAATTCCTATTGTGATTCTGCTTTAACGGCCGTTTTAACCCCGCAGTACTGTAATCTCTCCCCTGCCCCTACGGGAAAGGCATGTATGTGTGCAAGTATGAATTTAAAAGTCATTGCACGGTAGTAAATGCTGCACTCGATTGATTATCTATGCTCTAGCCTGCACAGCTATTCCCGTTGAATACTAATTCGCGTGTAATTTGGTTGAAACGAATTTCAAGTTTGATAAGAAATGTTGCTATGAAGAATTCGCTGCTAGACTAAATAATCGAACATGCTGAGCGCAGACCTGAGTCACGACTCACGACAATCTTGTGACAGATTTGTCTTTCTCTCTCTTGTGCAGTTCCTGTAGGTATTACAATTTTGTCTGTGAGACGTTTTGTTTGAAGTATGGGCGTCTTCATACTTTTTGTACAGCAATAGTCTTAAGACAGTCGTGACTCAGATCTGCGGTAAGCCTTAGAACTTCGCCCTAAACGATGCCGGCAACTTATTAGGTACTAGAATAGAAAGAGGAAGGGACCTACAATGCCCTGCAGTGGGATTCAGTCTTGATTGTGAACATCATTTTCCTGCCCTTATCCCACGCTAAGTGGGGTCGGCACACAACATGTTTTTCTCTTCCACTCACCTCTGCCATTCGTCAACTCAGAATCCACTCCTCTCACATTCCTATCCTCTTTCGCACAATCCAACACTTCTTCGGCCGTCCTCTGCTTGCATACGTCACACTCATACTCATCACTCTTTTGGTAACATGGTTTTCAGTCTTGATTGTGAACAAGGTAGGTATATTTTGAACTCACAGACACAGTTATAAATAGTTGATGTTATCGTAACGTCAGATTGAGAAATCATGTCAAGATAGTATTGATTTAGGCGTGACGCTGTGGAAGTTCATTTTCAGATTAATCTCGTTATTCAATGGATAGCTAAACAGCTGCTAGATTTAGCAGTTTTTGCCATATTTTCATCAACATAGTGGCAAGAAAAAAAAATATTCTCTATATTCTTATTAAATTGACAAGTGAATATTAATAGTTGTGTTATATGTAGAGATTTAAAAAAGTAGGTATATGGAGTACCTGATCATGGGAACTGCGGGGTTAAAAAGGCCGTTATGGAAGAATCACAATAGGGATTGAACTATATACCGTCTCTTTTCATAGACTGAGAGTGACAAGAACGGCACGGCATTTGCGATTCCTATGTGATTTTGCTATAGCGGCCTTTTTAGCCCCGCTAAACGCGATAGTGTATGTATAGTATAAAATACCGTGTATTAGTTTTACAATACAATACCCAACCATTTCATGTTAAACTTTACAAAAAATCCTTTCTAGATTTACTTCTTTTGGCTGTTGGCGTTGATATTCATCAGTCGGTACAGTCAGCACAAACGATTTTATAATTTTAGATAAAAATATAGCACAAATCTTCGGTTTTATGGAACTTGTAGTGAAGGATCTATCATGCGCGACAGATGTCTAACATTAGAACAAGTCCTATCAAGTACAATCGGTTGAATCCAAACACATTTCTAAAGCAATTAAACTAGTACCAATATCTACCATTGGTGGTTCCTATTATCAGACATCGTAACGGTATAAGTGGGCGATAACGTCGGTGATTCACGGTTTATCGTTGTTTCGTTTAAATCATAGTTTCTCAACCTTATTTGCCCACCGCCCACTTTGACAATATTTTTTTTCAAGAGCCCCCCACCCCGTATCTTACTGCGCCATCTCAATGCCCCCTAATTTTCTCTGGGTCTTCTACTGCCCCCCTGAAAGTCTCAAGCGCCCACAACCACAAGGGGGCGTTATCGCCCACGTTGAGAACCTATGGACTAATATTATAACTGCGAAAGTTTGCGAGGATGTATGGATGTTTGTTACTCTTTCACGCAAAAATTACTGAACGGATTTTAATGAAACTTGGGATACATAGTTTATGACCTTTAATAACATATATATGGCTATTTTTTATCCGGTTAAGTATCACGCGAGCAAAGCCGCGATGGAAGTTAGTAATATAAACGAATTTAGATTTTTTAACAAAAGATAAAAAATACTAGTCTATGATAGACATCATTGGTTTAAGTACAATGAGATCTTGGAAAAAATTGGCTGAAAAGCCTAGAACTTTCTACTAGAATGTAGAATTACATAAAATATCAAGTGTCAACGACCTTTATTGCAACGGCATCTTTGAAAGTAGCTTTTGACAGTGTAAGCTTTTATAAATAACTGAAATATGTACCTACACAATTTCTAGAATGGGCTTATGAAGTCAATCTCATTTTCTGATTAAAATATCTAAAAACTTAGGCCTTTACATCTTTTACTAGATGATTTATACAGTGTCAGGAGGCAATCTTTGCCTACACTTAACGGGACACTGTAGTGCCTGGGACAATGTTGAGATGGAGTAGGCTTGCCCAGCACCTACACCATCCTCTCAGCTTAACCGGCCATATCCACAGGAAAGACATGGTCAATACGTGTGGGGCTGACTAAGCCGCGGGTTTCCTCACGATGTTTTCCTTCACCGTTCAGAGCTCGTGTTAATGCGCATATAAATTTTTCGAAACGAAACATCCATTGATGCACGGCCAGGATTCGAACCCACGACCTTCGGGTCGAAAGTCGAGGTACTAAACCCCTCGGCCAACACGGCTCTCAAAATATCTAACGCCGGCTCCATACGTTGGGACCAACGTTGGTCCCAACGTTGGGGCCAAGATTTCGTGAACCATCCACACGTTGGCAATACACCAGTCTTGTTCCGTCAGAGCCAACGTGCAGACGTCCGATGTCTGCGCGTCCGATACAGAAATTGAAATTTCTCTAAGTGATTTTACATTACTGAATACCAATTTTATCACAATCACATCACATCATGTCACTATCACACTTCACACAACACACTATATTATAAAAGCGAAAGTTTGGATGTTTGGAAGTATGTTTGTTCCTCTCTAACACGACAACCACTTAACCGATATGGGTGATATTTAAAATATAGATAGATAATAACCGGAAATAGGACATAGGCTACTTTTTATCCCAAAAAATTGCACGGTTCCCGTAATATTAAAAAAAATAGTAGACTCCATCATCAGATCAGCTCGCTGTCACCATATTATTACATTGTAGTCAGAACTTGACAAATATGCCGAGTTTCAACTCAATCGGCTTATTTACTGAGGAGTTCTGTTGAACAGCTCTTGACTCCATCATCAGATCAGCTTGTTGATACCATAATATTTCATTGTCACCGAGAATCTATAAGTGTGCAAAATTTCAGCCCGATAGTCCTACAAACACAATAAATAAGGAATACGATGACATTCTCGCTCGTCAGTCGACACGTGCGCTCACGATGCGCGTCGAAATGGGACTGAGCATAGCGCCAACGTGTGGACGGATCCCCAACGTTGGCGCGCCAACTTCCTTTGATAAAACCGACACGGCACGGCCAAGCCCCAACGTTGGCCCCAACGTTGGCGCCAAGCTATTTTGTCAGCACCACACGTTGGTGAGAGGCATTGGGACCAACGTTGGCCCCAACGTGTGGATGCGGGGTAAGGCTATTGGTTTTAGGTAGTAAAGTATTTTCAGTTTTCCTTCATAATTTAAATTTACAAGTACATTTTTAAATCTCACCTTTACATAGTAATTCAACGCAACTTTTTAAGGGAAATCAGCACATAAACCTGCTAAAGAAATTGTCAAAAACACAAAATGACAATAGGGAACTCCCACAATTTTTTTTTATGATTTTATACGATAGGTTATATCGTCAAATAACCGTCATAAAAATTCCAGCGCCGAAATACTAAAATTTTATAACAAAAATAATTTTTGTAATTTACTAACATTTTCACGCATCTGAAACACGATTATTATTGTTGTCACAGATTACTGTTGTAGTAACAATTTGTGAACTTTGACGTGTGACGTCAAATTGATACTAAGTACAACAGTAATCTGTGACAACAATAAGTTCGAGTATAGGAATTGTGAAAATTAAAAAAAAAACTTATCTATGGATCGTCATATCTGACTCGTCCTTGACTTTTCTTATGAACTCGTGTCGTCACATCCTTTCACATCCTTTTCAAGTATTTTGAAATTCCTACTATTTTTTGCAATTTTTAAAATTTATTTTCTAATCGAAAATGGTTTAATATTAAAAAATAATTACACACACATACCTCTAAAGCATAGGTTCCCAAAGTGGTCCAGGTGGACCCCCAGGGGTCCACGGGAGACTCGACGGGGGTCCGCGTTGGCGTGACCAAAAAATGGGGGTGCACAACTCGTAAATGGGGGTCCACGAAAATTTATCTGGTTTCGATAGTGAAGAACTAAAATGATGTGATTGTCATTGTAAGTGTGCCCAGCAATCAGGGGCGTATTTTCCCTTGGGCCAAGAGGGCCATGGCCCAGGGCGCCAGTCTACGAGGGGCGGCTTGCGCCGCCCCGTGCTCTCAGCTTGATGCGCCTTTCTTTTTGTCCTTACATGCCAGAAGAAATTAAAAAAAAAGCCTACCGAACTAACAGAAAGCTAAAACTTATTTGGCTGAGAGCGAAGGGGGGCTTGCGCCGCCCCACGCTTTCATTTTCTTGCGCCTTTCTTTTTGTCTTTATATGCCCGAAGAAATTAAAAAAAGCCTACCTAATTAACAAAACCTAAAACGTATTTGGTTGAGAGCGAGGGGCGGCTTGCGCCGCCCCGCGCTCTCAATGTCATGCGCCTTTCTGTTTGTCCATACATGCCAGAAGAAATAAGAAAAAGCCCACCTAATTATCAAAAGCTAAAACTTATTTGGTTGAGAGCGAGATGCGGAATAAAAACTAAAACTTATTTGGTAGTAAAGTTTGATAGACATCAAGACTATCGTTTTACTGACTGGCCATTTTCAGAGACTGACTTTGCGATTTTTTAACTTGACAGGAAACGTAGGTTTTTTTTTAAGCTCGAAGGGATAATTCGTTACAATAATTGGTAGTCTGGGAATAAATCCTCGACACAATTTTAGGAAAACAGTTCTTGAGTGTCACATGTTGCATTTTACTTCAAAAAATTCGGCTCGCTTCGCTCGCATTGCTCGCAATGCTCGCATGCTGTCTGACCGCGAAATAGGAACCGACAAATAGCCAGCCTTTTCTTTGAGCACGTAAGCAAAATCAAGTGTCACTTGTTGCATTTGTCATAAAAAAATTCGGCTCGCTTCGCTCGCATATGGAATAGGAACCGGCAAGCAGCCACCGTTTTCTTTAAGAACCGTAAGCAAAAACAAGTATCTGTTGTTGTTTTAAAAAAGTCGGCTCGCTTCGCTCGCTTATTATAAGCTTCATGACTATTTTGCGAGCAGAGTGCAAACCAAGTTTCAAGCCAGAGACCAATAATTGCAGTGGGCGGTAAACTTTACCGGCCTAGGGCGCTGAATCTTAAAATACGCTGAATCTTAAATAAAGCAATATTAATATTTATAAGTTACGTTACGTTATTTAGTTATTTATAACAATAATAATAATTAATAGTGTCATAGTTACATAATTATTTGAATAAATAAAACACAAGAAAATAATATAAGTACTTTTTTTTTTGTTTTACCACTTCGAATGGGGAGTTTTCTAAATAAAATAAGTGAAAATTGATTGGTTTCTTGTGCTGTGTGTGAGTAGATGTCAAAAAAGTAAACTTAGATGGAATCACTTTTTTGATTAGCCAACTTGACTTTCTGGACTTCCTCTCCACTCCACATCCAATCAATGAATTAATTAACCAATCAATTCTCACTTTTTTTTCAAAAACTGTTAATTCGTGGTTGGAACGCAGCCGCAACGCAAAATCACATTCTTTGCCTTCACATTTTTTGTCGACTGGGAATATGGTAGAATTGTAGCTACAGGGGGTCCACCGGGACCAGCAAAATTGTGAAAGTGGTCCACGAGTAAATAAAGTTTGGGAACCTATGCTCTAAAGCAACAATGTTCCTAATAAAATACATTTAACCCGCTTTTGAATCAGACGCATATTGCCTATTGTTTAAAACAGGGCTGCAAAAAAATCGGTAGCCATTTTTAACCGACTTCGAAAAAAGGAGGAGGTTCTCAGTTCGTCGGAATCTTTTTTTTTTTTTTTTTTGTGCTTTTTTTTTTATGTATGTTCACCAATTACTCGAAGACGCCTCGACCGATTTCAAAAATTCTTTTTTTGTTTGAAAGGGTACACTTTCCAATTGGTCCTTTTGGTCATCAGGTCAGGATCTGATGATGGGATCTTGGAGAAATCGAGGTAACTCTTCAAATTTTATAGGCACACTTGAAGCGATTAGGGTATTTTTTTAAAGCTTTATAGGTTATCGGTGACAATGCAATATTATGGTAACATTGAGCTGATCTGATGATGGAGTCAGGAGCTGTTTAACGGAACTCCTCAGTAAATAGGCCGATTGAGTTGAAACTCGGCACGTATGTCAAGTTTCAACTAGAATGTAATAATATGGTCACAACGAGCTGATCTGGGGATGGAGTCAGGAGCTATTCAACAGAACTCCTCAGTAAATAGTCTGATTGAGTTGAAACTTGGAACTCAGCATGTCGGTTAAGTTCCGACTATAATGTAATAATATGGTGACAGCTAGCTGATCTGATGATGGAGTCAGGACCTGTCCAATGGAACTTCTCAGGGAATAACAGTGGAACATCCATGTTTGGGCTCATTTTAATTAGCGCACCCTTAGCCTTACCCAATAACAGTTTGTATTGAAGTCGGTTTTTTAAAATTTTAAATTTAGCCACTTGTTGTTTTTATGCTCGACTTAAACTTATCTATGTCGGGCCATAGAACTGTCAGCAACCGATAAGCGAAACAAGGGCTTGAGTCTTTACACTATCTTGTCTAACAAATGTTTTCTATCTAGGTACTAACTTTTCTTTCAATACCGGCCTTAATATGTTTTACTATTTTTTTTTAATATTGCTGGACATTTCACACAGCGCCATCTAGCCCCAAACCAAGCAAAGCTTGTACTATGGTAACCAGATAACTGATAGAATACTTACATTCTTTTTTTTTATATCCATCGATATTTATGACACTAGCTTTTTCAGCAAAGAAACATCACTTAGGTACCGAATTCGGAATACATTCCGAGAAGGTCTGAATCGCACGCACTGCTCTTGTATTGTGTTGTGGGGGCTGATTATACCTAAAATAGAAAAGAAAAAAGTTGTAAAGAAATGAGTCAGTTAAGCTATTAAAACAAACTAGTCATTTAACTAACTCAGCTACTCCTATATTTATGGGTTATTGATGTAATTGATTGAGAAACTATTCTCTTCGTTTTCATAGCCCGAAAACAGCAACAAAAAGTAAAGCGCCCACCATCTTTTTATGAAACTCATCAGACTAGCGATAGCAAAAACAGGCTTGTTTTTTTTCATGACACCTGTCTCCCTCTTGTTTATGCCGGTCGCTGTTCCGTGAAGTTTTTATCTCGTTTCCACACACGATTAGCTGGTGGATTGTTTAATTACGGACTTATTACTAAATTTATTAGATTTAATAATCAGGCTGGTTCTAAGTTGATTGGTTATTGCTTAGTCGTCCGATAAATAGCAAGTGCTTCTTTTAATGAGCGAATACGCATTATTGGCTATGTACCAGTATAGATTACCACTATCGGCTCAAACCTAGAACGTACATCAAAGGAATTCGTCTCTAAAAAGTTGAGAGGTATTATATTTTTTTTAGCTTTTCCATACATTGCATTCGATTAGTCACAATAGATGCTTTGGGGAAAAATCGACCCTAAGTCCAGTGCCAGTGAGGGGACACAAAAAATGCTACACTTGCTTTCCTGCCCGCTGTGCCCTGTCACCTGCACCCAGGCGGGCGGGAGCAGTTCAACCAAGCGACTGATGAAGCCGTGGAGCTTGCAAAATACTGGTTAAAGTTGCTTTGAGCGCCATTGACTCGATATGAATGAATAGATGCTTTAAAGGTTGCTATTGAACTTCACGGTTTAAAAAAACTCGGAACTTTCTAGGTTTTGTGAAAAGCTAAATTGATTCATTGGTGTCGTTTGTTCAAATTGGTTTATTATTCAAAACTGGATCATTAGTTGATGGTCATTAAACTTGTGGTTAAAACATGTTTAGGTACATAAGGAAACTATTATATTCATTCACCTATCTCCCATCAACAAATTCTTTGGCCTCACAATCAACCACACTCTAAATATTCTATTATAAGCCGTATTTACATCGCCATAAGGATTAAAGTGCAACTCCCACCGCTCCCACGCGTTTCATTTCTTCAGCGTTGAGAGACTTTCCACAAAAAAATAACTATGAATAAATAGTTAGCCTTTTTGTAGAGCCGAGCGCTTTTTGCTACAGAAGTGATGTCATTCTTTTAGGGTGAATGCTGTCTCCTAACATGGCCAAATGGCCATAGAATGTAGACTTATACAATCTTTTAGCTGGTTAGTGGCCAAATCTAATGGAGGCCATACATCATCCTGCCTATCGTCCAATCGATTGGATCATGCCGATTGGACCGTATGTGGACGTGGATCAACGTTCACATACAGTACCTACACTTCTTCCCACGGATCTTGGCATTCGTGAAGTTAGCCGTTTCGATTCGCAGTGCAACTTTTTCATACAAAATTTTCTAGTGGGCAGCGAAAAGCCTAACTTCACGAATGCCTAGATCCATTGTGATAACTGTACAATAGGTTGTAACTACTGTCATGCTAAACCACGTCCACTCGTCGTCTCGTACTCCTTTTAAACTGATCAATTTAACTGACCGTGTGCGTCGAGCTTTCGATAGGACAGTACAGTGAGAACAAAAGAACCATGTTTATTTAATAGTTCTTAGGCTAACATAGTATTCTTCGTAACTAGGCTACCATGCAAGAACCAGTTATGGATGCTTTTGATTATGGTAATCAGATGGTTTAATTATGATAGGTTTCTAGAACATGAGGAAATTGGGAATTACGTGAATTATAATATTTACGAGATCGGAAAATTTTGAGTTTCTAATGAAGTTCATCGAAACATCGAAACTAACACATTGTTATCATCCTGATTAACTTATTGCAGTATACTGCAGAAAGACGCCTCCCAGTATAGGTCGCGTCACGGTTTATTTTTTTTTTCGGGATTTTTCTCACTATGAAACGAAAAAGTGACTATCGAACGTATAGAAATAATGATATGCGCGACTGTACTCAAGGGGATTTGCGACGCGTGAACGGGGTAAGACGTGTGGAAGGCGACCGATCGACCAATAGAACGCCGGCACGAGCGCATCTCCCGTCACACCTCATCGCTTCTGCCAAACGAATCCAAAAATCGACTTCGCGCATAAAAGTTCAGCAGGGCTATTTTGACTCACACGTAAAGTCGCTAACTCGGATTACTTTCTACAAAAATTGATTTTTACGATGAATACTTTGAAATGATAGAAGGTGGTTGAAAAAAGTGATAGACATTTTATACTGTATAAAATATTCAAAGTAATTCTGCATTCTATAACTTTAATATTGTTCGTAAAAAATCAATTTATAGGAAGGAATCCGAACGACTTTACGTGTGAGTCAAAATAGCCCTGCAGAGCTATTAAACCGTGACGCGGCCTATACATATTGGAATTTAAGCCTTTCTCTACTTAATACCATCTAGGCCACATTTTATTAAAAGAAAGTCCTACAAACTTTTGCAAAATGTGGGCATGTGCGAAAATGTATTCGAACGTGTCTTTCGCCACCCCTTTAAACCTCTTCAATTATCATCTTCTCCTGAACACCTTAAGATTTCCCTCTGTTTCCTACTCTAATAATGACCTTTCTGTTGTGATTACCGAGTTTCGCTTCGGTAGAATGAATAATTGAAAAAGCTATTCTACTATTCCAACCAAATGACTGTAATTTTGAACGAAACAAACTGCAGCAGAATAGTAGACGTTGTTATCCCTAAGTCGCAGTAGACATCTCGTTTTGATCTTGTTTCGATTCTTGTTTGAAACATCATTCATTAACTACCTTATTTTTCGCAGGTCCGAGGAGGCAGTACAGGAGTCCCGCCACCAGCAGCTCCTGTTATAGAAGAGAAGCGATCGCCGCTGCAACCGCAGCAGCAGGGCAGGGCGCAGCCACCGCCTCCAGGTAACTTCAGCCCCTTGATTGTATATCTTTGATAACCAAATTTGGTCTCAAACCACATCTCAAACTCTCAAATATTACTGTTCACTGTTCAGTGACCGCACAAGTAGCTCTGTCACTCTCATCTTAACGAGGCTGAACGCGACCAGAGCGATTGTTTTGACAGTTCGAGACCAATTTGAGGTTTGAGACAAATTAGACAATCAGCCTGGAATGCTCTGCATAAACGTAATATTAACGTGTATGGTTTAATTAAACTTTAAGGTATTTATTTCTATGGGCCTTAGAATTAGTTTTTACCATCTGTAATATTCTTAAGTTGCCTGAAATAAAGTTATATTATTATTATTATAAACAAATATTTTAGCCGTCAAGAGACTTCCATGTCCTTTCAATCTTATTCTGACTGCAAATTCAGTAGTAACTTAAAAAGTGCCTTTGACGAAATGTTGGGACATAATATAAAAAGCACACGATCCTGTGCCAAAATATTTAAAAGTATGAGTTGTTATCGCGAAAGGTTAACGTTGTTTGAACAATCTTTTATGCAGTCTAATGTATTTTAAGTGCTCTTCTGAACTGAACATGATGAACAATCTTTCGTAAATCGAGAAACTTAAAGCACCCTTTTCTGTCCTTAACCTTTCTTTTCCGCGACATTGCGCCTGCTATGCTAAGTTGAAACTTAAGCGCTTTTGATAGTCTCTTTGATCGACGTGTGTTTGAATTGCACCGTACTGATGTTGTACTATTATTTTTTGGGATGGTTTGAAAATGAATTTAAACCTATTGCCTGATTCTTCGCGCTAGAAAGACGATCAGACATCTTCATTCATGTGATCGTCAGGTGACTTCTCAATGCGTTTAAGAATAAATTTAAATACATTAGATGCTAATTCCTTATGTGTCTTCAACAGAACCAGTCGTAGTTGAAAGACCACCACCACCAAAGCCAGCTATCGTGAAGGCGCCCAAACAGGCCAGGATCAACGTCAAGGTAAGACTCTTTTGATCTAGAATTTTGGAACAGATCACAGTCATCTGTTCAGGTGGCAAAGAGCTGAATGATGGGATTTTTGGATACAGGAGTAAAGACCCAGGTCTGTTGCGAATGACTCATGCTTTGTACTCGTACCAGGGAGTCTCATTCCGCAGTTTAGGTACCTACCGTTCGGTTCGGCCGGTGCTCCTCTCGGGAAGAGTATGGCAGAAGGTTACCCACTTGCCGCTCGGCTCGCACGCTAGCCGCCAGCCAAGTAATACCTTGCGACAAGTCGACAACCCTACCGCGTCACTCCGCGCCAGACAGTGACAGAGTTATGCGTTAGAAAGAGTGGCAATGTTTAGGTGAATATCGCGTTAGGCACTAAGCGCTTGCGAGCTGAATTGCACTTTGTTGCGTCGCAGCTAGAGTCGCTATTTACATTTTTTTTTTGTTAAGTGAGCCTTCATTCTGTGCTCGTACCTTGTACAAGAATGGAACCCCGTCATCATCATCTTGTTCCTTGTCCCACATTACGTGAGGTCGGCACAGCATGTAATATTGTTCCATTTCCCTCTATCAGCCGTCATCTCAGCCACCACTTTCTTTCTCATATAATTTTCCACACAATCCATAGAAAATCCATGGTTTCATGGCACCCCTTTACGAGTAGATTTTACTCCCGACAATAAGTCGTCTCCAGCTGCCCTCCTAAAGCTATTGGTGCAATGAAGCGGGACGTTGAGCTTCGCAGCTGTTTTGTTGCGTGGCAACTTACTACAACGAAGCAAATAAACAAAACGAACTATTATAGTCTACTAGCTGAATATCATCATAAATCCATTCCTTATAAAATGTATTAAAAAAAAATTAATTTGCTTCACATTTTTTTCTTTATAAGATTTTTTCCGTTGTTTTATTGGTTATTCTGCTATCCGGGGCGGCGACAAATCCAAGAAATCAAAGTTTATAAAAATCGACTCAGCCGTTTACTAACCCGACTTGAAACTTTAAGATGTGCCCAAGAAATAACTACTAAACCAGAATTCAGGGCGCAGAGGGGTGGTCAGAAGCCTTTGTTTGCATGTGACATTCTGCAAACCCGCGACCGCTTATTAGAATAAAAATTTATTTCCTCATGATATCTGTCACGAATTCACGATCTTTTGCTACAGCCCCTTGATTAGCAGCATTTACACGCAGAGATCGGCCTGCGGATTTTCCCGCGGATCGATCTCTGTCATTCCAACCTTTGAAAGTTTTATCCGCGGATATCCGTAAAGATATCTTTACAGATATCTGTACAGTCCAAATCCGTGCTAAAAACTCTACCGTTTAAAGGCCGCTAGTTTTATCCGCGGATATCTTTACAGATATCTGTACAGTCCACACAACGATCTATTATCATTTAATCTTGGTTATAAGGATTGTTGGTCTTGTTGAGAGGCTTTCTTGGTAGCTTTGTCTCTTTCACACTCGTTGTTGGATTAGTAGTGTGCCCATGTCATTTAAATTTCAGGATATTTTTACTTTATCGCGCTCGACAAAATCAGCGCTTGATTTCGATCCATGGTTTCGATCCTTGAATTCGATCCTTGATTTTGATCCTTGATTTTGATTTCGATCCTTGGTTTCGATCTTGGATTTCGATCCTTGATTCTTGAATTTTGAACCTTGAATCTGAAATTTTGAATCTTGAATCTTTGAAGTGACAGCTGTCAAACTTCAAATGACCATATCTCGGGAACTACTCGTCCTAGACTCCCCGTTCTCAGTTCAAATGAAAGCTATGACCAAGATCTTCATTTGAAGTGACAGCTGTCAAACTCCAAATGGCCATATCTCGGGAACTACTCGTCCTAGACTCCCCGTTCTCAGTTCAAATGAAAGCTATGACCAAGATCTTCATTTGAAGTGACAGCTGTCAAACTTCAAATGGCCATATCGCGGGAACTACTCGTCCTAGACTCCCCGTTCCCAGTTCAAATGAAAGCTATGACCAAGATCTTCATTTGAAGTGACAGCTGTCAAACTTCAAATGGCCATATCTCGGGAACTACTCGTCCTAGACTCCCCGTTCTCAGTTCAAATGAAATCTATGACCAAGATCTACATTTCAGATGACAGATGTCATTTTGACAGCTGTCACTTCAAATGAAGATCTTGGTCATAGCTTTCATTTGAACTGGGAACGGGGAGTCTAGGACGAGTAGTTCCCGAGATATGGCCATTTGAAGTTTGACAGCTGTCACTTCAAATAAAGATCTTGGTCATAGCTTTCATTTGAACTGGGAACGGGGAGTCTAGGACGAGTAGTTCCCGAGATATGGCCATTTGAAGTTTGACAGCTGTCACTTCAAATGAAGATCTTGGTCATAGCTTTCATTTGAACTGGGAACGGGGAGTCTAGGACGAGTAGTTCCCGAGATATGGCCATTTGAAGTTTGACAGCTGTCACTTCAAATGAAGATCTTGGTCATAGCTTTCATTTGAACTGGGAACGGGGAGTCTAGGACGAGTAGTTCCCGAGATATGGCGGTTTGAAGTTTGACAGCTGTCACTTCAAATAAAGATCTTGGTCATAGCTTTCATTTGAACTGGGAACGGGGAGTCTAGGACGAGTAGTTCCCGAGATATGGCCATTTGAAGTTTGACAGCTGTCACTTCAAATGAAGATCTTGGTCATAGCTTTCATTTGAACTGGGAACGGGGAGTCTAGGACGAGTAGTTTCCGAGATATGGTGCTTTGAAGTTTGACAGCTGTCACTTCAAAGATTCAAGATTCAAAATTTGATTCAAGGTTCAAAATTCAAGAATCAAGAAAAAAACTTTGTAAATTTATACCGTTCCACGAGCCAGTCCAAAATCTGCGGTTATCTGTACAGATATCTTTAAAGATATCTTTACAGATATCTTTACAGTCCGGATCCGTGGGAAAATCTTTAGCGTTTAAAGGCCGCTAGTTTTATCCGCAGTTATCTTTAAAGATATCTTTACAGATATCTTTACAGATATCTTTACAGTCCGGATCCGTGGGATAATCTCTATCGTGTAAATGCCGCTATTGTCTTTCTTTGATAGCGACCAAAATCGGTCTCGAACTCTCGACGGTCAGTGACCACGCAACTTGTTGGACACTTAAAAAGTCGGGATAATTCTGCCGTATAAGTAGGCATAAAAGCGTAATTTATTAAACAGTTTAATAATATTGTTATAGATATTTGTAAATACTTACTTTCTTTTCTAAAATATTGACAAACAACTTCAGTGGCCGAGTATTCTCTACTTGTGTAAAATTTTTGTAATTTTCTACCTACAATATCGAAACTCGCCACTTGACATTGGAAAATGGCTCTTAAACAGATCGACTTTATGATCAATTTTAAGATACGCGTAGAACAGTTAGATTTACTGCGCTAGGTGACGGTATAATCGGATGTACAATGACCATGATTTTGGAAAATGAATTTATTTTATTTGAAATTTTTAATTTTAAACCTTGATAAAATTCTACAATTGATTGTTTTCTTGGTTAACGAAAAATTTAAAATTAACGATGACCTCAAAAATAACTACGTTGGTGTGTATCACGTGTTATGTTATATTTTCGGGCAGTTTTGTTTATTAAACCCATGATTTATGTCTTGTTGTTAACTCACTTGTTATTAACTCAATATTAGAAAACTACAATGGAACTAACTTATTTAAAAAAAACAGTACCGATCGATGTACCGATTTCCAGTACATCGGTGAATAACTTTTTAGGTAACATCTATCGATATTATGTACTTAGTGGATCTTCAGAGCCTATAAATTTAAAGAACATGATGCTGACGTATTTTTCTTTAACATAGAATAATGTTTACCACATTATCTATACATCTATTGCCTGTAATGTGCATTTCAATAGAGCAGTGGTTCTTAACCTTTTAGTGATGAGGGACCATTTGATAAACTTTCTGACTTGCCGCGGACCACCAACAGTAAGTTTTATCTTTCAACTTTGATCCTTTGTCGCTTGTTTAATTTTTTTGGATAGCTTTGCGGACCACTTCAAGTGGTTCCAGGGACCACCAGTGGTCCGCGGACCATAGGTTAAGAACCACTGCAATAGAGTAACATTCATTGTTACCATTCAGTTTGTCCTACAGTTTTCCGCAACAATGGTTATCGTGCTCGCCGGCGCTGCGCAAAAACACGTTTCCATACGAATAATACGTGTCGAGTTTATTATTGTTTTATGAATAGTGATGTTCTTTATCGATTTTATTTGCGCTCGATGAAGCTGTGCGTACATCGCCAATCCTTGACAATGGATTAACTTTGTAATTTAGAAATGAGTTTTCGAATGCTTCTTTGAACTTTAGTGAACATGAAATGTTGAAGAGAGATAATATTGCTATTCCCCTATTAAAGTGACCCGACCCGACCTACAGCATTATTTTATTTAATAATGTTACACTTACAGCCCAGAATATTTAAATAATAGGTGCAACTAAGATTTAATGCAGCAATGGCTTGGCAAAGATGGCTTCGATCCAATTTCATCTTGACCTACCACACAATTTACTTTCTTCACAATCGATCATGAAGAAATTTCTCTAACAAAAATAGCCACGTTGATGGAAACATGAGATCCATGTTAGATAGCGTGCTTTGTTTAGTTACTCGTTCTGAATTTAAACTCGTCACAAATGTATTAGAAAACTAAAACGCCGTCTACAAGACAACGCGATACGTGCGCGCATAAATAATCGACTCATTTTAACTCATTAATAGTTTAATCCGATTCGAATCACGTTTCCAACCGTGTCACATCTCTACGTCAGTGTTCCGACCAGTCGTGCCGTGGACGGTCGCGCGTCTCTCGCGCGTATTTAATTTTGGAATTCTTTCCTATTTTTTTAAATATTTTTGTCATTATTTTTGGACACCCGTGCTCTATTTTTGAAAAGTGACTGCTTTGTGAACTTTGCCAGTTGGATTCACGTTTCGTTAGTGCTTCTTATCACCGGTGTTTGTGTATGCTGTCTATGGTTTTTAATTTGTTCTGGTGACACAAATATTGTGCATACTTCTCTCAGTGTTCATAAGCGCATATTTGCGATTTATAAAGATTAGTCGTGCGTTACGTGTTGTTATCAATTGTTTTTCGTTCAAGTGTTACATATGCGATTAGCATATAATAATGCCTGCAGATAAGGCTCAAATTCACTGCCATATGCCAACGCATAGCACTTGGAAATACCTGTTTTGTATTACTTTACATTTACAACGTTCTTTTTATTTTATTATTTTCGACACTCGGTGTACTCAACTTCTTCGTTTACTTGCTCTTACTTTTACTATTCGACTTGAAAAGCTGGTTTTTATTTAAACGTCTCTCGAGAGAAACGAAGTTTTTGCTATTCGGCCTCTATACACAATCCAATGTAGAGCCAATACTTTATCCATTAATAAACCAAAAAATTTTAGCTTACTTATAGTTGTCGAGTACATTCATTACTGTTTCGTAACAATTAGGACCAATTTGTTTTGTTCATAGACATACTACCGTAGGTACTGCTCATGCTCACATCAGAGCTCCAATGAGCCTTATCACATTAATCAACCAACATAACTTTTTGACATAATACTCTGAAACCAACCGATGTTGTATTAGCTGTAGATAAGATCTTGCAGTATGCTTGTTTCTGTCTCGGTATCACTTACACAAGCCATTATCGGTACGGTCGTCAGCGTCCACTTCAGCTTGCTCCAACTCCTAGTATGCTTTACGATAAGATGAAGTGATTTTGACGTAACTTACCTTGACGATAAAATATCAACCATTATTAAGCGACATTCTACAATCTGCTGATGTTGAATGTGAAAGCTGTCTCAGTCAAATATAATTAAAAAAATTGCCCTTCCGCGTTTTAAGATTGTCCTAGTTTGTTGGTGCCGACAATAATATCCTACCAATCTTATAAATGTGATAGATGGATGGATGATTGTTACTCTTTCAACGCAAAAACGTTTTAATGAAACTTGGAATATACATAGTTTATGACCTGGAATAACACCTAAGTTACTTTTTATCCGGGTAACACGCGAGCAACGCCGCGGGTAGAAACTAGTCTATAGTAAAGCTATGAGGCCTTCGCGCGGCCTGTGAACTCTGTCACCAGGGTTGGCCAACAAGCTCAGCTCATACGACTTACTTTTACAAGTTGCTTGCCTCGGTTCTTTGTTGGATAACCTTGTAGCCTATCCTTCGGCGACTTGATGCCTTGAACTGGCTAGTTGTGTATTGTCGTCCACTGACAACAAGGCATCTTCGTCGTGTTGTCTTTTTAAGTAAAGCTTGAAAGAAACGTTTTCTTAGGTTACTTATTCATTTTTTTTTTGACATGAACTACCATGGAAGACGCTGAAATTACTTCGAAAGGCTCAACATCATTGCATATGGGGGCATAACCACGCCAATAATGCAATATTGCTCCAATGCAATCAATGTTATAAGAAGCCTTTATTCGTCCAGCGATAAAATGATTATATCGCCTACTATTCTCAAATTATCTAATGAAGCATCTTCACAACGTGAAGTAATTTTTAGAAAAAATTACGTTACTATTAGTTACCATAACAAATTTTATCGATTGTAATTTCGAGAAAGGACCCCCTAAATCGTTAGCATTGTCAACTATTGCTAGGTAACTAGCACCACACAAAAACGGAGAAGGCTCGATGTTCTGTTACAAGTGAATGCTCAAGTTTATCTGCACCTTTAAGATCCATTTCTCTGATCTACAATATTTTATTTATGCTTTGATATCAATCAGTATCTGATACAAACCTTGCGCCTAATAATTGGCAAAGCTGAACTAACGGCCGCATAAATATTATTTAGATTGAACCTTGCAGTAATTATAACTCTGGCTATTTCAAGCCAGCTGTTGTTTACTTCTGAAGGGCAGGTCGACAATAACATGTTTGATCTTTCGTTTGTAACATTTTTACGACTCTGGTTGTAGTTGGCTTTGCCACCCACAATATTCGCGCCTTAAGGCTGTACCCTGTGCTAACCAATATATTTCCCTATCTATACCCTCGATGTATAAAGTGAGTGGAAAGTAACCGAAAAGCCAAAATGTATCTTTAACATTTTATCTTCCAATTCACCAATTTATATCTTTATTTAACGACTTATTTGCTGGGTCATAAATCAACGAAAAAACCACTAAACATTACATTGGATAGGTTATTTAGTAATATACATAATTAAACAATTAATTTTTCGATTTTGCTTGTTATAGTGATGAGAAATTTCCAAAAAACTGAACTTTTGTCGTGTTTCAGAGCATGCAGCTGTCGTAAGCGATGCAGCCGAACGCATTCTAAATTCGTCATTATCGATCGAGCGAGCGAAGCGAGCGAAGATCTTAGTGGTAAGTTGGGCGATTTTGCTTTGTATGTTTGTATGTTTGTATGTTTCACGAATTGTTGTTCGAGCATAACTGTCGAACCGTTCATCCAATCTGCATGAAACTTGGTAGGTCAATAGGTTGTGGTAAGGAAATTTACGGTGGAGCATATGAGCTTAATCGATGAAGGGGTTGTGAAGATATTGGGTTCCCAAGGGGGTAAAAAATTATGAAAGTTACACAAATATATTGAGTGGGGTGTCATACGAAAGGGCTTATTTTGTACATTCCAAAATGGTTTTTATTTTTAATCTAGGATGTATAGTTTTTGAAATACGACCAAAGACCAAAAACTACGAAACCAGAGCTACAAGAGCTCCCGTTTCATAGAGTTTCGATGTCTTCGTAGCTCATTGACTGGTCGGTCTTAAAAAGAGAGTGGCATCGTTGCGGTTTGGTTTGCAATGATTTTAGATGCTACTTGATTTATTTTCATGATAAAAAAATTTTTGATAAAAAATGAAAATAATTGGGGTAAAAAAAGTTAAGTAGGTAAACAAATATATTGAGTGCGGTGTCAAATGAAAGGTCTTCATTTGTACATTCTAAAATAGTTATTATTTTTATTCTAGGACGTATACTTTTAAAAATACGACGAGAATTCATAAATATGAAATAAATGAAAAATTAGACACGACATTATGTATTGCATGCATGCTAGTATTTTTTACCATGAAGAGCTAGCGCAATAGGCATACCCGGCAGTAGTAGCACTTGAAATTATAGGGGTAGTCAGAAGAAAGTCCAAATGTTGGCCATCTACGGTGCGCGAGATCTCAGTTCGGGGCGAACTACTAGTTTTAATGATGCTAAGACAAATATTTGAAGTTGCACTCATCAATGTGCTAATTTTAGGTCGTAGTACAGCCTTATCAAGAACACAGCCCGCTTGGCTGGTGGTTTCTATGTCAAAAAATAAATTTGCCAAGCAAGATTAGATAAGGCGAGTTAGCCAACTACCTTTTAACAATGAGTAAAAATATCCTGAGTAGAGGAGTCGGGGGTCGGCCTTATGTAGGAATAGGAAGACAAGATTAGTGAGACGCTGCTAACTAAGTCATCGAATGAAGTCGTTCGTCTTGGATGGCCGACTCCGAGTGAACGTTCTCTTTCGTGTTCAGGCGGTTCATATTTCGTTCATACGAAGTGCGAGTGAAAGATTCGAACCCATCCTACAATGTTGGATCGGTCGTTCTCTTTCGTGTTCAGGCGGTTCATTTTTCGTTCATTCGGAGTACGAGTGAAAGATGCGAACCAACCCAGCAATGTTGGATTATTTCATTAATGAATTCACTTTTCATGTTTCTTTCATTCTTTGTTCAGACGTTCCATTCCTAGTGAAAGATGCCGAGTGAAGAACAGAAAGGAACGAAACGTGAACCTTCTGATTCCACCTTAAGGGCACAGAAGTGGAACGATTTGGGTTTACCCAGCGTATGACGGCGGAATATTTAAAAAGTCAATGCATTTCGAGAAATACGCAAACTTGTAGGTTTATTACATTATAATTAACAAATCATTTAATAGGCAATTTATTAATAGATTGAACATCAGCTGCGTACATAAATAAAACCGGTCAAGTGCGAGTCGAACTCGTACGCCGAGGGTTCCGTACCTAGCCGTGGTGCCAATTAAGCTAGACCGCTTAATTGTATGAGCGCCCATACAACTCAGAGGACAATCTTAATTGGCGTCAACTATGTATGTATGGGAACACCTTTTAATTTTCAACTTTTTTAACTTTTTGGAATTTTTAGGGTTCCGTACCTTAAAAGGTAAAAAAAGGAACCCTTATAAGATCACTTTCTTGTCCGTCTGTCCGTCTGTCCGTCTGTCCGTCTGTCCGTCTGTCTGTCTGTCTGTCCGTGTGTCACCATCGATTATCTCAGGAACGGGTAGAGCTAGCAAGTTGAAATTTATACCATATACTAAGGTCTATAGTCCCTATTGTGAGTATAAAAATCAAGGTCCTGAGTCAACACTATAAAAAGATATAGGCAAATTTAGGTTTTCGTGAAAACTTGTGAGTACCAAAACTTACCTTAATTATCAACTTTTTTTATTTTTCGGAATTTTTCCTTTAATTGTGCTGGAAGACCTTGCTTGTAACCAAAATTGACAATTCTAGGTCAACCGGAAGTACCCTAGAGGTTTTGGGTCGAAAACCTAAATGGTAGTTCCCGTTGACCTAGAATAACGAAATTTGGCAAAAAGCAAGGTCTTATAGCACAAATAAAGGAAAAATTCCAAAAAGTTAAAAAAGTTGAAAATTAAAGGGTGTTCCCATACATACATAGTTGACGCCAATTAAAATTGTCCTCCGAGTTGTATGGGCGCTCATACAATTAAGCGGACTAGCTTAATTGGCACCATGGCTAGGCACGGAACCCTCGGCGTACGAGTTCGACTCGCACTTGACCGGTTTTTCCTTTATTTGTGCAATAAGACCTTGCTTTTTGCCAAATTTCGTGATTCTAGGTCAACGGGAACTACCATTTAGGTTTTCGACCCAAAACCTCTAGGGTACTTCCGGTTGACCTAGATTTGTCAAATTTGGTTACAAGCAAGGTCTTACAGCACAAGTAAAGGAAAAATTCCGAAAAATAAAAAAAGTTGATAATTAAGGTAAGTTTTGGTACTTACAAGTTTTGACGAAAACCTAAATTTGCCTATATCTTTTTATAGTGTTGACTCAGGACCTTGATTTTTATACTCACAATAGGGACTATAGACCTCAGTATATGGTATAAATTTCAACTTACTAGCTCTACCCGTTCCTGAGATAATCGATGGTGACACACGGACAGACGGACAGACAGACAGACAGACAGACAGACAGACAGACAGACGGACAAGAAAGTGATCTTATAAGGGTTCCTTTTTTTACCTTTTAAGGTACGGAACCCTAAAAATGAAAAATAACTTGAAGGCCGGTCAGCCACATCAATTCTTTCGCAATAAGGGTCTGCGTGCGAGAGCTCTATATCCAGAGCGACCTCCTAGTTGAGTGCGACACTGAATCACATTTAGTCACGAACACCAGCCGATGTAAATCCCCACACACCTGTAAACAATATAAAAATGTTAACAATGTCATACCAACAACTACTCTTTTAGAAACTGGCATTAAACCAAATAGTTTAACCACTGTGATTGTATCGACGCATTTTCTGACTCATGTTCATGGCATTTTTAAATCGAGTTAAAACGGATTCGATGTTTGACCGGTAATTTCCAAACGCAATGAACGCTGATGAACTTTTTAGTTTTCCATTTTCGGGTTTAAACTATAGAAAAATTCTAGGCATTGACCACACCCTGCATGATGTGCAACAGCAACAGTGTGGTCTAAGATGGAGCACGCTTACCTAGAAGGAACCTATTGACTCTCGATTTCAAGACACCCATATTGTTCTGGAAATACAGACCCCGGCAAGGAGTTCCACATTTTTGCTGTGCGTATGAAAAATGTAGACTCAAAGCTCTTGGTCTCTCCTACAGAAGAGTTAAATCTGCATGGCATAGTTGGATATGGGTCATCCATATGCAGACGGTGTTAAAAGTTGCATAATTCTAGCTGCTATGATTCATCTGAATGGTAGCCTAGATCAGGGCCACAATTCTTCTAATTTACAACGTCAACCATTCCGATATCATTACCGCTGCGTTTATTTCGTTCTCCAAAATGACAGTAATTTTCCAAACCTCATTGGTAATTTGTTGGAAAACGTCATCACAACAGAGTAACCTAACCTCATTCGTCATTAGTAGATTATGAAACACAACGAAATAGTTGACGTTTTTCTTTGGTTGAGAAAAAGTTGGTTTGTAGAATCGAGGGGCTTGGCTAACTGGTTTCACTCGTCAGAAGGACTGACAACAAAGTAGTATCAGGAACCACTAGTACCATGGTTCTGCAACACTCAGTCCTGAACCAAATATACGCTGTAACAAAGGGAGAAATAGCAGATAATCTACCGCCCACAAACCATAGATAACGCTACTAGTATAACGTGATTGAACCAGACACGTGACAATTCTATTCTCATGTGTTTTCGTTGCGGCGCGGTTTCAAGGTTCGTTTTCAAAACAATGACCAAACTAAACCCTATTATCTAAACATTAAAGCTGAAAACGAATTCATTATGCAATAACATTGGCTGAATTTATTGGTGTTATTGTTGAAATAACAAATTAAACCTTAATGGAAATTGGTAACAATAAAAATTCGTTCTTGGATAAGAACATAATTTGAAATAAAATACCTCATGAAAGGTAAAAAGAAAGTTCTTATGAGCTAGTGATCACATGAAAGGTAATTTTTTGTAACTGCACTAGGCAAAAACAAATTAATAAGCACAAAATATACAAATTAAACTGAAAGAAGTAAATTATTAACTAAAACTATACTAACACCACAACACACAAAAGTCCTTGCGTCATGCCTTGTGACCGGCGCGCGACGTAGTTGCCTTGTTGTCGTAAATGATCTTGGTTGGTGGAAAAAAACAAACTCATGGGAATTACTGGAATATACGTGGGTAAATTGCACAATTTTTTATTAAAATCTAAGTTTAAAGCATTGTGGTGACTCACACTCATAATCATCACATTCTTAGTGATATGGTTTTCATCCCTTCTCATAACATGTCCATACCAAGCTAACCTAGCACTCCTCGCATTTCAAAAACAGGCGCCACTTTCAAACTTCCTCTTACATACTCATTCCTTACTTTATCCAAACGTGTCACCCCACACATCCATTTCACTCAACATCCGGATCTAGTATGTGTATCCGCATGGCATTGTGGTCTAAAATATTACTGCCAAAAATGTAAACGAAGGTATTACTGAAACTAACGAAAAGTTCATCATAGATGCGCATTTTAAAATTGCGTAGCAGCAAAATCGGACAGCCGGTAAGTCCTAACTAGCTTCGATACATAAAAATTCATCATTTCATCAGCACACCGATTAATTATGGACAGAACAACATTTTCGCAAGCAGCCATTTCGTAACATTATTTCGGTTATTAACTTATTACAGACTGTTACACAATGTTAGAATTGACTGTCTGTTGAGTGTTGACCTTTTATGAGCTACAATCTAACTGGTCGGAGAGGAGCGTCTCAGAATCATTTTCTTGGAAGAGAAGACGCTATCAAGAACATTGAGGGCTTAGCCGATTCTCTGCCGATTTCTGCCTTTCGATCAGAAGAAAAAGTGCGTGCGTGTATACTTCTAACTTTACCTTTACCTTAGAACCTGCGGGGTTAAAAAGACCGTTATAGCAGAATCACAATAGGAATTTACCTATATGCCGTCTCTTTTCATAGACTGAGAGTGACAAGAACGTCACATATTGCAATTTCTATTGTGATTCTGCTAAAGCCCCTCTAAACGTATGCTAACCTTGACCCTTTCGCACGTCGACCTTAGACACATCATAAGTACTTGACAGCTGACAGGTTCACATGCTCGGACCATCCTAGGTCACGCCATTGCCATACCAATTGGCAACAATTAATGAAATCAAATGCATTGCTACATTATCATACTCGGGAATCACTATTTTCGCTGCAACTCTTAGAAATACAGGCAGAATAACGAATCGATATAGAAAGTATCACAATTAATGATGATTTTGAGCTCCAAAGAGCTTCGCATCTCAGTTGGCAGTAACTCTTCCTTCTGTGTTATAAGTTGTGGGATTGTGGTACTATACTACCACCCTTGTTTATTCTGTGTCTGAGTCTGAGCATAACAAAGTACACTATATACGATGTATAGACGATGTTCTGTAAGTGACTTATTTTGTTTCAATGTTGGAAATAGGTCTCTTAGTAACAATCTGTATAATGTAATGACTCACCACACTGCTCTCCCGAAGTCCTTGTCCTTCCCACGTTTCCTAGTTTATTAGAAAAATGGTTGTCTGTAAAGTCAGTTTGCGGACGATAATTTTACGTGATAACGTCATGAGAAAACATTGATGAACGATCGTGCCTCTCTATCGCTTGTTCCGCGTCCGCGCTCTTGCTTGCACCATAATATTGCATTGTCATCAAGAATCTATAAGTGCGTCTTTCAGCTCAATCGGAAACTGGGAAGTGGGTCAAATTTAGCTTGCAAGATTTGACCTGAACAGACAACATACATATATTGCAAGTTAAATAAAAGCTTGTAAAATTGGCGCGGCCAATGTTGCCATTACTCTTTTTCGAAAGGTGTAGTGAAGGAACTGGCTAGTGACATTTTTGGAAGGTCGTTTAACCGGATCTTTTCTTTGAACTATCTAGCATTAAATTCGCGTGATGTTTAAGAGTGTCGCTTTATATACTCCAGCCAGTCCTATGAAGATTTGAATGCATAAATAGATTTGTATGTAATGTTACTAATTACATGGTTCACTCACAGAAATGAAAAGGAGAAAGTTCTGAAAAGTGTTTCTTTTCAGAATTCTCTCGTCTCTAATTTTCTGAATATCCGCGCTTTATTTGTACTTAGACTTCACTAAAGGTTTTGTTAAATTGTTATTAAAAGAAAGTATTCTTTGTCAAGACTTATTTCCACAGTATGAAAATTCTATTTAATTTAAGGAACGTTGATCTTTTGGTTTGTATTTCAAAAAAAGGTCATAAAATTGCCTTCGTTTTAGTTCGTTTTCAATAAAGCGTGCTCACAGAGAAGCCACCTGTCTCCTTCACCTTTCAACCGTAGCCAACGGACGTTTTGCATCACCTGGTTCCAATTCCAATACAATAATGTAACTTATCATAACTGATTGCAACATCAGCCTTTCCTGAGACCAGTGACTCATGAATACGAATTATACGAAATACTATTTTTTTTATTCATTTGGTATAGTAGACGGAAGTGGCCTGGCGAAAGTGGTTTTTGCATACCTACTTAGTTTACGTTATGTAAATGTTGGATGTTGGACTTTTTGGACCCTTTAGTTTCGGACCTTTGTTTAAATAAGCTCAGCGGAGCTAAAATGGAGGCTATAGCAGAATCACAATATAGGAATTGCAATATATGCCTTTCTTGTCATTGTCAGTCTATGGAAAGAGAAGGCAATTCCTATTGAGATTCTGCTATAACGGCCTTTTTAAGCCCGCAGATGATAAAAGAGGGTTTTTTTCTTTATCACCTTCAGGTAGGTAATGATTTTAAATTGAATAAATGGTTCCAAAATATCTTAACGCAGAAAGGCTTATGGAGTTTAGTACGCTTTTGTAAATCTGTTGGTTACTGAATTTCTTACTAGTATTTGGTTATTGAATAAAAAAAATCAATGTTTAGCAAATACCTAAATAAATACCTAAATAGCAGGCTTGCCTCGTGCGGGGACCACCAGCAAACCCTCTGTAACCTAAGTTTATTTGGTAAATAAATTAACTTGTATTTGCAACCCAAAATACGTGCCCAGATTTCGAATAACCATTTATAGACAAGTTAGATCGAACATATTAGCTAGAAACCTAGATCGAAGTGACCACACCCGTGTGTTGCATATTAATTTTTGATTATTCTAATACCCTAATGCGTTTCAACTTGGTCAACATACCAGTATGTAAGTAGGCCGTACGTTTGACCCTATCAGCCTTAGCCAAAATTAAAGGGTTGGTAATATTGGGATATTATGAAAAAAAAAAAAAATTTTCAATTGTGAAAGGGTCGCACGAAGGTCGTTTTGAGGTCACTTACAACATTTTTTGGGATATCACGTGCGTTAAAATATTTTGACTGAGTCATCATAAATTATATCACCCATATAGATATTTTGTCTGATACTTAGTTAAAAAAGTAAAATTTTAGAAAAAATACCAATAAAACGTTACAAAAGCACTGCGGGGCTAAAAAGGCTGCTATAGCAGAATCACAATAGGAATTGCAATAAATGCCGTTCTTGTCACTCTCAGAGCGTTTGTCCACCGCCGCCGTCACCGAACCGTCACCGTCAACGAGATTATTTCTGTATGAGATCAAGATGACGTGACGGTCTTCTGGTGGACAGGCGGCTATAGTAAATGTATGGTCGCTACCTCGGCGCCGTCATCTCGTTCTCGTTGACGTGCCGGTGACGGCGGCGGTGGACAAACGCTCTAAGTCTATGAAAAGAGACGGCATAGTGCAATTCCTATTGTGATTCTGCTATAATGGCCTTTGTAACTCCGCTGTTTTGAACTAAATATGCATGATGCAACTGGGTTGAACTGGCTCATACCTTGTACTCCATACTATACATGACATACTTTTACGTGTAGTGTAATGGTGGCCACCCAACATCAATTCCATCGTCCAATCCATTGGATACTGCCAGTTTGATACTGCCAAATGGGCCAACTGACAAGCGCTGGGGTAAACGAGTTCTCGAGTGGAGACCACGTCTCGGCAAACGTAGTATTGGACGCCCTCCTGCCAGGTGGAGTGACGATCTGCGAAAGGCTGCCGGCACAAGTTGGATGCGTCAAGCTGAAGACAGGGCGCGATGGCGCTCATTAGGGGAGGCCTATGTCCAGCAGTGGACTGTTATAGGCTGATGATGATGATGATGATGATGGGCCGTGTGTGGACGTGGATCGGCATGAACTGCCGAATGGACAGTTCGAATTGAACGTGTGTGGAGCTGCCGATTGGATACGATCGATTGGATCTAATCGGAAGGACGATAGAATTGATCGTGGGTGGCTGCCATAACGAATAATGGCTATTGTGGAGTGTAGCGAACGGCCGAGCAAATATGCCACATTGTTATATCAACACTCTCTGACAATGTCCCATTCATGATACGTAAACAAGGATGATTCAGGGTGGGGTAGCGACTAGGTTGTGCAAGATTTTGAAAAGGTTTTATTTAACTTGCCCTGTTAGTTAGTATGTATGTTAGTTTGGGTCAAATCTTGGAAGTTAAATTGACCCACTCCTAGTGTCCGATTGAGCTGTTTGGCACTTATAGATTCTCGGTGACAATGCAATATTTTGGTAACCGAGAGCAAATAATTTTTCAAATCCAACTGGTACATCCTGAGATTAGCGCTTTCAAACAAACTCTTCCGTTTTATATATCGGGATAGATAGATATTGCATTGTGCATTGTTGGTCATGGAGATTACATTGTATTATGAATCTGACGTGTCTTAATTTATCCAATGACATAAGCACTTAAAGTAGCCTAGGTCAATCTAATTTAAACGCTAATTCGCTTTCTAGATATCAATAATCCGAATTTACTTTTAAAGCTATCACAGTCTTCACAATAAACGAGTTTTCTTATTATTACTGCGTACAACTTCACTACTGACTGACATATAAAAACGTAACTCAACCTTGACCTTTCGTACGAGCGTCTGGCAAACGTGATAGTAGATTTTGTTAATAAAGAGAACAACAGAGGCGTGTTCTCTTTAGGTAAAAGTAGAGTATAATATTACACCCCAATGTTACATAACGTGTAATTTGTCTGGCCTGTGTACATCTCCTACTTGAATTTGAAACATACTGCGTAGTTAACATTTGAAAGGGTCACCGAATCCGCTAGAGGCTCGTACAAAATAGATCGTTCGAAAGCTTTGTTCTAGCTTAGAATAGCCTGAAACTTTACTTTCTACACTCAGCTTTTTCTTTCATATTAGTCTGTAGTCAGACTATTCCTGTCACTTTAGTGTGTGTTTTATAAATCAGAGTGACAGAGACATACGCTTAATAACTTGTTTGATCAGGGGCTCGATTCCGGTACCGAACTTTTTATCAACCTCAACCAAAACCTCAACTAAAGCGACTGTTTCCATGACTACTAATAACAAACGACTCAGTTGTGGTGAGGTTTTGAACTTTGGCAGTACAAATTTTTGAAAAGCTATTCTACTATTTCACCAAATGGCTGACATTTAAGAGTTCGAACTAAAACCAAAGCGGTTGTCATTTAATAGAATACAGGCCCTGGATGCCTATCTGTTCACGAGATATTGCAGTTGTGATAAGGATTACGTTTTGCAAAGTAATGTAACTACATGTTTCCGCTGTTGCGACGATGGGCTCGTTTGAGTAGGTAATTAGGGTCTTAGACTTTAGTAGAGGTTACTAATCTTACTTACTTACTCCATTGACTCAGGAACCCAAAGTGAGTCTTGGCCTCCGAAACGAGAATTCGCCACTTCTTTCTGTCCATTGCTGCCTCTAGCCAATTGTCGGCTCCGAGGTCGCGCAGGTCAGCTTCTATTCTGTCGCTCCAGCGATACTTGGGACGACCAATCGGTCGTCGGAGGTTACTAATCTAGTCTATTTGATTCCTGTTCGCGTACGAAGTCCGTCGGCTGATCCAATCCATGCAACTATTCCAAGTAAAGTTGTACATTGTCGTGCAATGTTTAGTTGTAAAGTAACATGTGTTTCAGTTCGTTGGCGCGGTGCCAGTACGCTCTGAGCTGCATTTTTCGTCGGGTCAATGCAATTTTGTGAAATACCTTCAACTCACGCTCAAGGAAATTGTAGCAAATGATGAGGCGATGCAGTTTTCTAAAATAAATCTGCCAAAGCATGAAAAGTTTTTATTAAACTGAAATCTATCAAATCTCAGTAATCAGTAGATTATTTTTTGCAATGCCATTTTAACGTTATTGTTGGTGGTCCATTTACTGCGATGGACAGTGATAGAGACAAGCAAAGCAAGATCCTCTCAAGCAACGCGCAGGTTATTAAAGTTTTGACTAACAGTTATCCACCAACATCACACACACCAGAATGAATACGACTATGTAGGAAAAGCATGGACAAACTCTTACCATTGTAAATATTGACTTTAACGGAATGATGTGGGCAAATACTGTTCTCGCTGTTACTAGCAAACGGACGAGAAAAATGTAATTTTGCGTTACACGTAATTTACATAAATTATAAGCCGGGCTCTAATATTTAACACGGTGTTGCGTAATACTCGACCTTGATGTCGAGATAATGTTTGCGCCGCATTTATTCATAGTTTTCAGTAAAAGCGATGTAGGGTTGCCGATGTATTTGTGTGAATGTGACTAACATTATACATCCATAAGTATGCAATTGATTAGATCAATGTTTTGTTTTGGATGATAAACTAATCAGTTGGCATAGCATGCGCAACGTGTCAAATTTTCTTACCTGCTCTAACGTTAGAGCAGTTTGACTTATGGAGATATCTTGACTCGACATTGCGCATGCTAGACCCACAGCCCCTCGATTCTACTAACAAACTTTTTCTCTACCAAAGCAAAATGACAACTATTTCGTTTTGTTTCTTATTCTACTAATGACCAATGAGGTTAGGTTACTTTGTTGTGATGAGTTTTCAAACAAATTACCAATGAGGTTTTGCAAATTTCTGTCATTTTGGAGAACGAAATAAAACGCAGCAGTAATGTTACTGGAATGGTTGACGTTGTAAATTAAAAAATAGGGACCAGGCCATTATAAGCCCACGGCAGGCGCTCCTCGGCCATCACGGGGGCTTAACGGGATTTCATTAATTTGCAATTAGGGCTTGCATTATCCGCCCCATTTTGTTATCCGGATAATATGGATAGTAGAGCACTTTACTATCCGGATATCCGGATTTTCCGGATAATTCGGATAGTTACCGATTTTTTTTTTCAAACGGACACAAACGAAGATAATAGTTAAAAAATACATTAAACGTCGTAGCTTTAAGTTATCCGAACAATCACTATTAAATTTTGACTCATTTTTAGGGTTCCGTACCTTAAAAGGTAAAAAAAGGAACCCTTATAAGATCACTTTCTTGTCCGTCTGTCCGTCTGTCCGTCTGTCCGTCTGTCCGTCTGTCCGTCTGTCCGTCTGTCCGTCTGTCTGTCCGTCTGTCCGTGTGTCACCATCGATTATCTCAGGAACGGGTAAAGCTAGCAAGTTGAAATTTATACCATATACTAAGGTCTATAGTCCCTATTGTGACTATAAAAATCAAGGTCCTGAGTCAACACTATAAAAAGATATAGGCAAATTTAGGTTTTCGTGAAAACTTGTGAGTACCAAAACTTACCTTAATTTTCAACTTTTTTTATTTTTCGGAATTTTTCCTTTACTTGTGCTGGAAGACCTTGCTTGTAACCAAAATTGACCATTCTAGGTCAACCGGAAGTACCCTAGAGGTTTTGGGTCGAAAACCTAAATGGTAGTTCCCGTTGACCTAGAATAACGAAATTTGGCAAAAAGTAAGGTCTTATAGCACAAATAAAGGAAAAATTCCAAAAAGTTTAAAAAGTTGAAAATTAAAGGGTGTTCCCATACATACATACATAGTTGACGACAATTAAAATTGTCCTCCGAGTTGTATGGGCGCTCATACAATTAAGCGGACTAGCTTAATTGACACCATGGCTAGGTACGGAACCCTCGGCGTACGAGTTCGACTCGCACTTGACCGGTTTTTAAACAAGGTACGTAACAAGATCTGAATTTTTCTCCTAAAGAGAAGTGAACGCGATGCAATTTGTTGTATTTTGATTGTGAATGCAGATTGCAGATGCATAATGTACACCAAACAACTTATTAAACACCCGACTTCACCCTTCTTCTTCTTCTTCTAGTGCCTCTCCATTACTGAAGGTTAGCTGTCATCCTGGCAAATTTTTCCTTGTCTAGTGCTAGCCTAAACAGATCTTCCGCTTTCTTGATTCCCGTCCAATCTCTTATATTGCGAAGCCAAGATGTTCTCCGTCTTCCAACCCCTCTTTTGCCAGGTATTTTACCCATCATGATAAGCTGGAGCAGATTGTAGCGCTCGTGTCGTAATATATGTCCCAAATAAGCTACTTTTCTCTGTTTAATAGTTTTCACGAGGAAGGGCTTGCTTATACCTATTCTCTTCAGAACTTCGACGTTTGTGACCTTGTGAGTCCAACTTATTCGCAGCATTCGGCGGTACACCCACAACTCAAAAGCCTCCAGTTTTTTTACGAAGGTCTTCTTTTATGGTCCACGCTTCACAGCCATACTACAGTACCACCGGCCAGATGTAACAACTGACTAACCTAGTTCGCAGCTTCAACTTCGACTTCACCCACTGCTGGGTATAGGGTAAAGGGAGGGTCCCTTTGCGTGTGCCATGCCAATCTCCACAGTCGTTAGAAGTTAGATAGAATCCGCGCCGTTCAGAAGTTCAGAAAGGTGTTGTAACATTTCTTGAAGATCTTCGAAGGTTTCTGTGACAACTATAAGGTCGTCTGCAAATCCTTAGGTTTAAAGATGTCCTCTATGACAGCAGTAAAAGTTTGGACAAAATGATGTCTCCCTGTCGCACTCCCCGCTTGATGGGCTCAGGGTTGGTTAAATCGTGCAGTCGTACAAGGAGAGCGTGGAAGATGGCTCAATGTTCGACACTATCAAAGGCTTTTTCGCAGTCAATGAAAAACATGACAAGTTATGTTCGTGACACTTCTCCATCAGCTGCTTCACCGTGCGGGTGTGGTTCATTTAAAAAAAGCCGCTTCGAAAACCGGCTTATTCTCTGGGTTGCTATGGTATTCATCTAGCTCACGGGTAATACAATTAGTTATTATATTAGAGAACAATTTATTATTTGTGGCAATTTGTGGCATCGGTTGCCAGCAAGAATAACGTTAAGCTCACATCCACTCCAAACACTGGTTGCGCTGCGATGAGTAAAAGACGAAAGAGTGGACGTGGGGTATGCGAAAGGCTCGGTGGGTAATAAATAAATAAATAAATCTTTATTCATTAACTTAGTGATATGTGTTACAATACGTAATACACTAGACAAGACGTTAGTATCGCGATTCGAGCGTGCAACTTTATGAATGTTACAAAAACAAAGGATAAACAGTGTTTCCCTGTTAGATACGTCTACGTAGTGCATATAAATTGTTGTTTTGATGGGTTAATTCCATCTTCAAATCGTATTTTTTGATTATTTTTACTATCCGTATTATCCGAATTATCCGGATTTACTGGTCGTCACTATCCGGATTTGAAAATTGGCGGATATCCGGATAATTCGGATATCCGGATAGCAAGCCCTATTTGCAATGCTTTGAATAAACCAACCTTCAACAAAATGGCTACATATTTTCTAACAAAACAATAGCAATATCCACATTCCACAGCTTACTGTTTACAAGAAGTAAACATTCGGATTTGTCGCTACGTTTGTAGTAAAGATTATTTTTTCTGATGAGCATTTTTCAAGCAGATAATGCCACATCATTTTCGTTGGCAACGGTTTAAAAAACAGAAATTAATCACGAAGCGAAAGACAGGTCCCGGTTCTTGCAAGTGTCCATAACAAAACCTGAAATTCGGGTCGGGGCATGACTCGTCCAGAATCGTTCGCACTTGACAATGTTTTCAATGCTTCGTATTTTTGCCAAACTTATAATAATAATAAATTAACTTATTTTCATACAAATAAATCCATGATAAAATTCAACAACAAACATTTCAAAAACACACAATTTATACGACTGATTTCGTTACCAGAGATTCACAATCTGGCGTAGTACCCTATTGTAGGAGCTAGTGCAGATTAACTATAATGGCGATAAGGTTTTAGTTTTATAGCTGTTAAAGCTAGTTTTTTTTTTAATTCCGTCACCCGTCTATTTCACGCTAACCATCCTCGTTTAAACAAAGCTTTCTGCCAGGAAAGGTAGAATTGCGACCGAGCGCTTCAACTGCCCGGATTATCTGAGAATACTTATCTGAAACCTATTATAAATCATTAAGTTTATCTAAGACTCGCGGATCTAATTAATCTGGTTGTTTTGCAATACCCATAATCCGTACCCATATTATAAATGTGACAGTGTTTATTTGTCCTGTTTTCATGTCAAACAAAACAGAGCGACGGATTGACGTGATTTTTTGTGTGGAGATAGTTGGAGGGCTGGAGAGTAGCATAGGTTGCTTTTTATCCGGGTACCACGCGAGCGAAGCCGCGGGCAGCAGCTAGTACGGAATAATGAGACGGTCGGGTTTTCAATATTGAAAGATTAGAAAGAAGTTCGCTTGTTTTGCTTCGCAAGACAAGTTTCTATAGCCCTTGTTCAGTATCAGATAAATATAATTTGTTTTCCATACAATCCAGTTCAACCCTAGTCGATAATGTTACGTTGATATCATCAATCATGTTACCATCATCGCCATTCTAAAGTGATTACCTATGCAATGATTCCAAAACAGGGGAGTTACCTCCTAACACTCGACTCAATTTTAATGCTCAATTCTAGTGCTTTGGACTAACTATAACTGTATTTTGCACTACTTGGTGCACAACTATGGTCGGTTAGTGAGTTTTACCACTACTGTGATCTTAATTGAGCAATTATTAAAAAGAGAATCAAATTCTTCAAACTCTATCCATCTTTAGTCAAAATAGGAAATGAATCAATTGACGTAATCGTGAGTAAAAGTAGAGACACACTCACATACTGATTGACTCTCTGGGCCCCAATTATTCTAATTTACAACGTCAACCATTCCGGTATCATTACCGCTGCGTTTTATTTCGTTCTCAAAAATGACAGTAATTTTAAAAACCCCATTGGTAATTTGTTTGAAAACGTCATCACAACAAAGTATCCTAACCTTATTGGTCATTAGCAGATTATGAAACAAAACGAAATAGTAGTCGTTTTGCTTTGGTTGGGAAAAAGTTTGTTATTAGAATCTAGGGGCTGGACTGCTGCTGGACTTTGCTCTTCCTTCTTTTATGACATTACAATAACGTACGCCATTCAAGGCAGCTGGGTAACTAATGCTTGGGGGACCACCCGATTGATTTTCTATTTAAAACTACATATTACCCTAAGGTAGAGTCACCAAGGATACTATAGACTTTCTATCAATCAAACCATCTCTAGCCGCATGATGAACATACATAGTGAAGATGGTTAGAGCTGACAGCATTCGTTATAAGTCGGGAAATAGTATAAATATCTTGCAAGTATAATCGACAGATCACACATGATTGTGGTCTGATTAGATATTGTGACGATTCGTTGTTTCGCCATTTCATTCAGTTTGTGACAGAACTTTGGATGGATAGAGTTTTCAATGACCCAATATTATCTGGATTTAAAGTTCAATGTCCGGGACATTGAACTTTAAATCCAGATAATATTGGGTCATACAATATAATATTGGGTTTAATCCAGATAACTCAGGGACATTATGTCCCTGAAATCACCTAGATCGAACCTTAAGTTAATCAAGCACTCCAATCAAAATTTTTGACAGAACAGGTTGTTCTATTAAACCTACATTTGAGTCCTTCAAATGATTTAGTGTAGAATAGAGATCTATCAAATTCTGTACGCAAAGGAGACTGTTTTTTTTTATATGGGGAGTGGTCTATGAACCAATAGCGATACTGTAGTGGTATTTCTGTGGGGATACCTCAACTACATCCTTGTGCAAGGGGGCATCAAAATCCAACCCGGCAGTTTTGAGAAAAATAATACTTAAGAATTCACATTTCTTGCAAAAATATTTTTATTTTAGAAACGTTTTGAACGGTTATTGTGGTTAGTGTCTGTAAAGTTCGGACTACAATGTAATAATATGGTGACAGCGACATGATCTGATGATGGAGTCAGGAGCTATTCAACAGAACTCCTCAATAAATAAGCCGATTGAGTTGAAACTCGGCATGTCTGTCAAGTTTCAACTACAATGTAATAATATGGTGACAACGAGCTGATCTGATGATGGAGTCAGGAGCTGTTCAACAGAACTCCTCAATAATTAAGCCGATTGAGTTGAAACTCGGCATGTCTGTCAAGTTTCAACTACAATGTAATAATATGGTGACAACAAGCTGATCTGATGATGGAGTCAGGAGCTGTTCAACAGAACTCCTCAATAAATAAGCCGATTGAGTTGAAACTCGGCATGTCTGTCAAGTTGCGTACTACAATTTACATTGTGTCACCTGTCCTTTTATTATTTTTAACACTACACCGCGCGGCGCAGTTTGTTTATTTCCATAAGTGAAAGTATAGGCTTTATAAAAGTCAATGTTAGACGGCTGTTTTTCTGTAGTTATCTATTAGGTGGTACGGACGAGAAACGACCAACAACTGTGCCCATATGTATGGATGTATGTATGTGGACTCCCTTTTCCGCATTTAGACTCAAAGGTGGTCCTTTATGCGTGGGGATGTCCTGGCTCATTAAAACTGAAGCCCGCCTAGCTCCTCCCAGAAGCACAGAAGTTTCCTGGGGGCTTCACAGACTAATTATAGTGTTGAGTTCTGGGCCCATACCATGAGCTTTAAATGCGATTCAGTTTAGGTCCTAAACTGAACTGCTACGCTAATTTGTCACATAACTTATGCTATGACGCTGACGAAATTCAGAAGCTAAACCAAGGATTTCATATTCTACGTAACTGGATAGTTCACTGAAACAGAAAATGCTGTCCGTCACTGAAACGGAAAACCTAAACTGAACTGAATTGTTTACTAAGACGTCATGGTACGGCTACTGTTCTGTTCCACCAGACAATAGCAACGTTTGTCAGTGTTTTTCTTATTACGGCTGTATAAAGCTATTATGGTTATTTTTGGTGTTAAACCCCATAGGAGACTGTTTTTTTGTATGGGAAGTGGTTTATGAACCAATAGCGATACTGTAGTGGTATATTTGTGAGGATACCTCAACTACATCTTTGTGCAAAGGGGCATCAAAATCTAGCCTGGCAGTTTTGAGAAAAATAATACTTTAGAATTCACATTTCTTGCTATATTAAATTAAATAAATAATAATAAAAATATTAATTTGTTAAATTCCATAGCAGACTTATTCTTCTCGAAAAGCCGTTGTCATCAAATAATTGCTGTAGTTTTCCACAATTCTTTCGCAGTTGTTACATTTTTTACATGCATGTAGTACAATGACTGATCACTATCAATTGTCATTATCAATTTTGCTCTCGTTTTCTGATCATCATAAAAGTTAGGCTATTATAAAAGTCTATGTTAGACGACTGTTTCTCTGTAGTTGTCTACTCGTTTAAGTACACTACCATTATTATTTTTATAGTTTTCGAGTTTGCAGTCCCTATTAGTTGCAGTTTCGCGTTGTCACCATATTTTTACATTGTAGTTGAAACTTGACAGACATGCCGAGTTTCAACTCAATCGGCTTATTTATTGAGGAGTTCTGTTGAATAGCTCCTGACTCCATCATCAGATCAGCTCGTTGTTACCATATTATTACATTGTAGTTGAAACTTGACAGGCATGCCGAGTTTCAACTCAATCGGCTTATTTATTGAGGAGTTCTGTTGAACAGCTCCTGACTCCATCATCAGATCAGCTCGTTGTTACCATATTATTACATTGTAGTTGAAACTTGACAGGCTGGCCGAGTTTCAACTCAATCGGCTTATTTATTGAGGAGTTCTGTTGAACAGCTCCTGACTCCATGATCAGATCAGCTCGTTGTTACCATATTATTACATTGTAGTTGAAACTTAACAGGCAAGCCGAGTTTCAACTCAATCGGCTTATTTATTGAGGAGTTCTGTTGAACAGCTCCTGACTCCATCATCAGATCAGGTCGCTGTCACCCCGAACTGAGATCTCGCGCACCGTAGATGGCTTACATTTGGACTTTCTTCTGACTACCCCTATAATTTCAAGTGCTACTACTGATACTGCCGAGTATGCCTATTGCGCTAGCTCTTCATGGTAAAAAATACTGGCATGCATGCAATACATAATGTCGTGTCTAATTTTTCATTTAGGTATTTCATATTTATGAATTCTCGTCGTATTTCTAAAAGTATACGTCCTAGAATAAAAATAATAACTATTTTGGAATGTACAAATAAAGACCTTTCATTTGACAGCCCACTCAATATATTTGTTTACTTAACTTTTTTTACCCCAATTATTTTCATTCTTTATCAAAATTTTTTTTATCATGAAAATAAATCAAGTAGCATCTAAAATCATTGCAAACCAAACCGCAACGATGCCACTCTCTTTTTAAGACCGACCAGGCAATGAGCTACGAAGTCATCGAAACTCTATGCAACGGGAGCTCTTGCAGCTCTGGTTTCGTAGTTTTTGGTCTTTGGTCGTATTTCAAAAACTATACATCCTAGATTAAAAATAAAAACCATTTTGGAATGTCCAAAATAAGCCCTTTCGTATGACACCCCACTCAATTTATTTGTGTAACTTTCATAATTTTTTACCCCCTTGGGAACCCAATATCTTCACAACCCCTTCATCGATTAAGCTCATATGCTCCCCCGTAAATTTCCTTACCACAACCTATTGACCTACCAAGTTTCATGCAGATTGGATGAACGGTTCGACAGTTATGCGCGAACAACAATTCGTGAAACATACAAACATACAAACATACAAACATACAAACATACAAACATACAAAGCAAAATCGCCCAACTTACCACTAAGATCTTCGCTCGCTTCGCTCGCTCGATCGATTACATTGTAGTCCGAACTTTACAGACACTAACCACAGTAACCGTTCAAAACGTTTCTAAAATAAAAACATTTTTGCAAGAAATGTGAATTCTAAAGTATTATTTTTCTCAAAACTGCCGGGTTGGATTTTGATGCCCCCTTGCACAAGGATGTAGTTGAGGTATCCCCACAGAAATACCATAGCAGTATGGCTATTGGTTCATAGACCACTTAAAAACAGTCTCCTTTCAACTGGTTGTTAATCTTCCACATCATCGCATAAATTGAAACCTATAATAGGCACTGCCAATAACCAATCTCGGCAAATAGCGCGACCGGTCGAATACGACTTTTATTTTCACCTCAACAGATTCATTATCATAAAATATTACATTGTAAGGTGATAGAGCCGATACCGACTGGCCTTGGTTGGTGAACGGTAGATGCAGAGCGAGATGGATGATTTTAAAGTCGCGCGCGAGTGAGAGGGGAGACCCGGCGCACGCGCAACGTGGTTACCACGCGGTGTTTGTTACCGCTTTTTAGGTTATGTCATATTGGACAAATAGGGCTATGCTTGCGATTGGTGTAATTTATTTACATTATTGTAAGTGGGGTTTGGATATTTGCTATGAGCGGGTGATGCTTGTTTGCGATTAATTTCTGTTGCGTTTACTTATCATTTTTGTTGCTAGGTGCGAATGAATCTATATTAAATAAACCCGTTTTAAAACTAGTAGATCATGTAACAGAAAACGTGCATAAAAGGCTAATTATAACAGGCTATAAAGTAGCTTTTATAATTTTTTTTCTAATATTTTTATTATGATCGAGCATTTGTTCATATTGAATTTTTAAATAATGACAATTGGCGGAAAAAATTGATTCGTTTTACGAAAACAATGCTTATCTCGTAAATCACCATTCGATGATCGTTTTGTACCTATAAATAAATGAAAAGAATCAGTATTTCAGTACAGAGTTACAAATTACTAAGGCAATCGACCTTTTTTATAAAATGAAGATTAAAGATATTTTCAATATTTTAAATATTTTAATCCAGGCAGAAATATCTATGTTTTGCTCTACTGCCGCCTGTTTTTTAAATATTAAGTTTCTATTTCTCATTTCAGTTTAATTTCTGCTTTTCACGGTTTAAACCAGGGCCCTGATTATACTCATTTACAACGCCAACGTTATCATTACCGCTGCGTTTTGTTTTGTCCTCCAAAATGACAGTAATTTGTTTGAAAACGACACCACAACAGAGTAGTTGGTCATTAGTAGATTAGGAAACAAAACAAAATCTAACCCCGGCTCCACACGTTGGGGCCAACTTTGGCCCCAATGTCACACGCCAACGTGTGGATCTAGCAAAATTGCATTGGCCCCAACGTTGGGGCTGATTTTGCTAGATCCACACGTTGGCGAGTGACATTGGGGCCAACGTTGGCCCCAACGTGTGGAGCCGGGGTAAGGTTATTTATAGTTGACGTTTTGCTTTGGTTGATAAAAAGTTTGGCCCCTATAGGACTATTACAAATCTTCGTTTTATAATAAATTCTAATTCTTCGTTTTATAATTTTATTCAGATAATTGACAAGTTTCTGTGGTCTCATTAATTTTCGCTTTTCTGACCTCAAATCGATACTGATACGGATTCGATCCATTTCGTTAGGTATTTCAAGTGTTTAATGTCAATACTGGTTCCCATTTACGTAGCTTCCTTAATTTTGTGTAAATGTCACAGCTTGTTTTAAATTTAGCTGTACAGGTTTTTGTAGGTATGCGGAGCTAGCGATTGCCGCCGGTGTCACTTGGTTTTTACCCCCGACAAAAAAAAGGGTTTTATAAGTTTGTAGTGTGTTTCAGTGTATCTGTGTGTCTGTCTGTGGCATAGCTCCTGAACGGATGAACCGATTTCAACTACTTATTTATTTTACTACTACGTGCTTCGGACTTCGGAGGGCACGTTAAATTGTCGGTCCCGGCTTTTAAGTCGTTAAGCCATGACGGAGGCCTTTAGTCGGCCTAAAAACTCCGTCACCAGAGTTGGTCACTTGCTCATACGAACTTACTTAACTACTTGTTATTTTTTTGATGGAAGTGTCTTTCTTTGTCAAGAGTATTCTTAGCTTATGTTTAGCTATCAAATGCAGAAATAATTTTTCAAATCGGACTGGTAGAGGTAGTTCCTGAGATTAGTGCGTTCAAACAAACAAACAAATTCTTCCGCTTTATTATATTAGGTAGTATCTTTATAGATGTAGTGATCTCTATACATACAATATGAAATGCCAACAATTCTGAGCCATATTTTAAGCGAGAACCTGCTTTGATTTTGTGACATTTTTACTAATTAGTTACAGTACTTCAAGCTTTATAATGGGCATCGGTTATTTTTGTATTTTTATGTCTGACAGCAGTGTATCATTCCACAAAACAGAATGCGACAGAAGTGCACGCACGTCGTTAGCAGCGCAGCTCGCACGGCTTGCAACTAATTTGCTTTTCTTAAAAATGACATTGATATTTATTTGTTTGCGATAGAGTTGAAATTATGAGTAATTTTCATTTCCAAATGACTTTTCGTCATTCGTTTTTGTAATTTTGTGCGATTGTTTCCGATGTTTTCCGAAACGCATTATTTTTATGGTTTTACTGTACAGTCATTAATTTCGCAATCAGATAATCATCGATATGCAAAGTATTTGTTGACTTTTAATTTGAAAACGTTAAGGTAAGAGATTACGACTTGCCTTGTGGAAAGAATAATTTACGATAATGATATCGGGGATTTCTATCTCTTATCATCATTATTATTATTTACTAGTTTCTGTCCGCGGCTTCGCTCGCGTAGTACTTACCCGGTTAAAAAGCAGCCTATGTGTTAATCCAGGTCATAAACTATGTATGTTCAAGTTTAAAATCCGTTCTATAGTTTTTGCGTGAAAGAGTAACAAATATCCATACATCCTGACATCTGTTATACATCATCACAAACTATCGCATTTATTTGTTAGTAGGATTCATAAAAAAAAATATGTTTAATTTAATAAAATAACATTAATTCACGTTTAAAAAAAATTGGTTTGCCAGAATTAGTCATTATCATAACATATCTATTTATTGATAGACTATTTTGAGTTACAAAAATAGATTATCACTGATACCGCGTTTATGGTGGGTTTAAGCGGGGAATTCACTAGACGGACATGCCCGTGAGCAAGTATGCAGGTTATGTCCGCCGGACCTCGCTACTATAGGTCTGTGCAATGTTTGCTAGTGTAAGACCGTCGCAGTCAATCTGGTCTGCAGATTACGAGGCGGTCTGGTCTGCAGATTACGCAGTCAGTCTGGTAGACTTACTGCGACGGTCCTACACTAGCAAACATTGCACAGACCTGTAGTAGAGACGAGAGGTCTGGCGGACATAATCTGCAGACTTGCCCGCGGGCATGTCCGTCTAGTGATTTCCCCGCTTAGACGCTCGCGTGCAACGACGTATTCCTGTAGCTAAAGCGGTTAGCGTGACCATTACTGACTTATTCAAACTCCATCCTGGATAAATATAAATAAATAGACTACACTCCGTAGTTGGGTAAACAGCACCCCAAACCCGACGTCATCGTTTAAGCCCCGTTAGCGATCTAGTTGCAACCGAAAGGGGCTGGGAACAATGTACCCCATATAAACACAGATGTAGCTTGGGCCATTGAGAGTCCATGTTCAAAAGGATATCGTTTCCTTTAGAAAATTGAGTTAGCATACATCGCGATTCAACGGTTTTAAATGTTCGGAAATAGGATCAGTGTCAACACGACTTAAGTTACTTCAAATCAAAGTTAGATTACAACATTGATATACGATACGCATGCAACTTCTTCTTCAATTTAAGGAATTGCCTATTGTCGGCATAACTGATGCCTCTTTTTTCCACGAAACTCTTTCCAGGGCAGTCTCCTTGATCTCCTTATACGACATGACAGCAACCTTCTCCTTCACTTGGCTCATGTAGCCTATTCTCGGTCCTCCTCTCCCTCTTCTGCCTTCCACTTTTCCTTTAATGAAACTGTCATGTCGTATAAGATGGCCAATCATCTTCCCTCTTCTATTCTCAACAACTTGCAACAACGATCTTTCCTCCGCCACTCTTTGCAAAGCCACAACGCGGGCAACGCCCGGCCTCAATTCGGCTTTTTCCTCATGGCCTAACTATTTCGCCTAACTGATTTGGCTACGAGTACTAACATATTCTCATGGCTGAACTCAATACTCTTCAGTCGTGTGCCTGTTTTATAGAATTTGGACTCTTTTTAATATCAATAGCTTAATTGATGTTAAAAACTCTAGATGTGCATAGTTTGTATTTTTACAATATCATGGGTCACCAGAACATCTCTTCAAATCTTACAAATACTTCTAATACATCAGTGAACCTCAAAAGTGAATTCGAACCAACAAAATGGAAGTTTGAGTGTGAAAAGTGACAGTGCCCATGCTAGATAGCATGACAGCGGGCGTCACCGTGAAGAGGAAGTCTCGCTCGAGACGGAGCTGGGCAAAGGTTGAGGCTGATGGACAGGTAACTACATCCCCTAAGGTTCTTCTTAAACTATAACGACCAGTATACACGTACCAGTCGGCATGATCATGCCAAAATAATTGAAATTTGATTTTTCGTCCAATTGAACGGGCAATACGGGTATGCCGAACCACGTCTCTACACACGGTCCATTCTATATAGTGTCAGGAGGCAATCTATGCCTACACTTAACGGGACACTGTAGTGCCTGGGACATTGTTTGAGATGGACGAGGCTGGCAAGCCAGCACCTAAACCATACTCTCAGCTTAACCGGCCAAACCCACAGGAAAGACATGGTCAATATGTGCGGGTGACTAAGCCGCGGGTTTCCTCACGATGTTTTCCTTCACCGTTTAGAAAAGTGTTGATGCGCATATAAATTTTTCGAAACGAAAAATCCATTGATGGACATCCAGGAAAGTTTCGAAAAATATATTATCCCCCTCGGCCAACACATTCGTGGCCACAATTACACTTATTTCAAGTTTCATCTAAATCGGTCTACTGGATAGGGCTCGATTGAAACACAAATATCCATGCATACAAACCTTCAGTTGATAGTGTTAATAAAATAATGTAATTTATTTGTTTTAATGGCTAACATCTTTAATGATTATTAAAAAAAGTACTAAACGTAGCTATCTAAACTCAGAATGGGGCAGTGTTTCTGATACTTTCCCATACGTTTTCCTCATTGCCCCTATAAAACGCTGTATCTGGAAATTCCCGATTAAGTTAAATATCGCCGTAGAGCTCCAGTAAAAGATTATCCTTATCTTTCGCAACTTTGTCTAGCTCTAATAGGCTTTCTGTTTAATATGTTAAACCAATGACCAATTATTTACTTCTACACCTTCAAATATTATTAGGACTCTATCTAAAGACTGTTTTGTCATTTTCACATTTTTGTCACAAAAAAAAGATGAAAACAGATTTACCACTACTTGCTCATACGAACTTAGGTACTTACCACTCGATTGCTGAATCGTCAGCTTAGCTAAGCTGATGATTCAGCAATACTTGCCACTTAGCAACTATGGCCAGCTTAGTGTGTATAAAACTCTTGTTACTATGATCTATCACAAACAAAACATTTCACGTGGCGCACAGTTGTCACAATGGATCTAGATCCATTGTACGACTGTAACTTCACGAATGCACGAATGCCTAGGTATTCGTGCATTCATGCACTGCGCATCGAAAAGACTAACTTCACGAATGCCAAGATCCGTCGGAAGAAGTGTAGCTTGCTTAGACGCTCTTGATAGCATTGTGCTCGTTCACAATTTGGAATTGTGACCGCAAGTGGCATCACGAGCAGAGCTTTGTGGATTCCGTGCTTCGGAGGACACGTTAAATTTCGGTCCCGGCTTTTAAGTCGTTAAGCCATGACGGAGGCTTAAAAACTCCGTCACCAGAGTTGGCCACTTGCTTATATGATGTTACTTACCTACATTCAAAAACATCAAGACTAACTAACGTGTTTTTCTTTGTTCCCAGGCATCAGACTTCACCGATATTGGCGACTGGCCGTCTTTAGGCAGAGGGCCCGGCGGAGTCCGGTGTCATTCCACCCCTCCCCCACACGATGGAGACTCGTCACATCATAATGGCAACGCTGTAAGTCTTTGATTAGAATAATCAGCTTAACGACTGTATGCCCAAGGCATATCCCAAGTAGCACAGAACTGCATTATAAATTTTCACATAGGGCCCACAGCGGTAATCTCAGCATTTATAACGAATTATTAGAGTTCACTGAACTCTAACAGCTGTTTAGAAAAAAACGAGGCTCGCTATAATGCTTTTTCTGTACTGTAATTCTATTAAGTACCACAAACACGCCACAGATGTCACTATTATTCAGCTTACTTTGTGAAGTTATTTAACAAAGATTTAATGCTATAATGCTGCATACAGATAACTACTTTGCCTCATGTGAACTCTCATACAAACCTTAGCATTAAATTAAGATTAAAACTGTTCACTTGCCATCCGCCATTTTCACTGCGTGACTGTGTATTTTATTGTAAATTTTTACCCGACTGCGCAAAGCAAAGGAAGGGTAATGTGTTTATCAGTCTATGTATGTAAGTATGTATGTTTGGATGTTTCTATGTGGCATTCTAGAGGCCAAACGCGTGGACCGATTTTGATGATTCTTACGTCAATCGATTCGTCTGAACCTTGGGAGTGTTGTTACAGGCATGACAGTAATCAAAATTCACCAGTGCCACCACCAGACGCCTTAATGTCAAAATTAAAAAAATCAAAATCGTCACACCATGTCAAGTGGGGTATCGTTGAATAGGTATTTTAAAATCAACTTTATGTTTCTTTTACCATTTTTCATTTTAAGTAATAGTTTAGGAAAAATAACGGTTTAAAGTTGATTAATAATTATTCTCGCTATGGATGTTTCTATGTGGCACTCTAGAGGCCAAACGCGTGGACCGATTTTGATGATTCTAACGTCAATCGATTTGTCTCAACCTTGCGAGTGTCACTAAAGACATGAAAGTAATCAAAATTAACCAGTGTTACAACCAGACGCCATATTGTCAAAATTGAAAAACTCAAAATTGACGAACTATGTCAAGTGGGGTATCGTTGAATAGGTATTTAAAAATCAATGTTAGGTTTCTTTTACTATTTTTCATTTTAAATAATAGCTTAGGAAATATAACGGTTTAAAATTCTGTTTGTGTGTATCTTGGCCGCGCATCACGTCTCGGTCGAACGAAACTACTGGACGGATTTAAATGAAACTTGGTATTATTTGAGTGCATACATACTATACTACTACGAGGTATAAATAGGATACTTTTGATTACTATACCTACTTACTTACTGAAATTCAAGACGGTTCCCTTGGGAGAGGAAATGAAAATCAAAATGAGTAGGTAGGTATCTGGTTGTAATTCATTAACACATAGTACCTACGATTTTATTGATTCTTTTTACCCGACTGCGCAACGCAAAGGAAGGGTAATTTTGTTAGAAAGTAGGTATGTACCTACTTTAAAATGTTCTGTAAAAATTTCAAGGTCATCGGTTTTGTAGTTCAGAAGTTACAAACATCGCAACCCTCAGTATTATTTTTTATTTACATTAATTACCAAAAACACAACTAGATGTCGCTGCTAAATCTGAACCAATCCTAGATCGCGCTATCGTTGCGTTTTGAAAAGTTTACCTATTCTATCAATTTTTGAAGGCCATTATCGAAAGTTTTTGATATTATTGGATTGGATTGAATTATTGGCTGATGGGGAATTGGATTGGATGGATTTGAAGAATAAAATTGAATAAATAATTAGGGCGATACGAAGTTACTTAGTTTAGTTGGTTTATTAATTTCTTGTTGGGTAGGTAATAGTTAATCAAGGTATTTTAAAATCAACTTTATCATAACTAAAAAGTGTTAAATAAAAAAATATTTTAAAAAAACAAAAACCCGACTGCGTCAAAACTAAAAAGAAAAAAACAAGCCTGCAAAGAATTACTCACAGTCGGGACCCATAACATTGGGAAGATTTGATTGGTAATAAAATGAATGGGTACCGACTGTGAGTAATTCTTTGCAGGCTTGTTTTTTTCTTTTTAGTTTTGACGCAGTCGGGTTTTTGTTTTTTTAAAATATTTTTTTATTATCTTTTATTTTAGTTTATTTTATGAGACATCGATTGGATTTGATGTGGATTATGAATGAATAACACGTAAACAGCTTTTTATCAATTCCTATGTAAAAAACATAACATTTATTTTATTTACAGTCTATTTATGTTAGATTTTTTTTGTATTTAGTGGTATTTATGAGAGCGCGTGAAAATTTTGAACTGAATATGTATGGTATTTCACAATAAAATTACCTGCCCAATAAAATTTCAAACACAAAGGGAGAAATCGAAGTTACTTACCGCTAAAATCTTCTTAGCATAAATAGTAAACACATCACTAAAACTTCACGTCATAACAAATGCACAGTTTATACTAAATAAAGTTATTACATTTCACTATTTCGCTCAGTGTGTACTTTTGATTGTGTAACAGCATTTAAAACTTACACTTTGTCTTTCTGGCTGTATTATAGGTAACGTGCCTTGTTAATCAGGCAATTTTCAGCTCTTAGGGTGACTGTTACACATAAAAATGCTAATATAATGTTGATATTATTCAAATGTGAATTCTTAGAGAGCTATGTGCTGACTAATTTGTGCCCAAATTAGCATTATATCGACAGAGGATGCGCATCCTACTCTGATATACAGCTAGTTTATACAGCTAAAGTTTCCATGGTGCACTGTGCAAATGCTGTCATACAGCACTTTTGTGCTACTTGGGATGTATGTATGTAAGGAGACTCCCTTTTCCGCAATTAGACTCAAAAGTGGTCCTTTGTGCGTGGGGGTAACCTGGCTCACTAATTGTGGAGCCAGCCTAGCTCCTCCCAGAAGTACAGAAGATTCCTGGGGTCTTCACAGGCCTCGAGGAGCGACCTCGGATTGTTGAGTATTTGCTGCCGTTGTGCTGCTAAACAAACGCATTCCAGATGACCAATGCGTAGTTGGAAATCGCATCTTCGCATGTTATCGTTATCTGTTAAAAATATAGATTACAATTTTGACAGAGAACAGGGATGCTAGTATGGCCGTTATCGCAATTCCTTTTATTATTCGTACTAATGTTTCTTTCATGCCACTCTCATGTCTAAGAAAAGAGACGGCATATAGTGCAATTCACATTATGATTCCGCTATAAAAAGGCCTTTTTATCCCCGCAGACCATTGGTTTAATGTACAGAAAGCGTCATTAATTGGTATCCCCCTAGTAAGAGGTCGGTTTGCAAGCCGTTGATCTCAACTTTTGTAAAATATTCCTTGCTTACTTATGGATATCTAATTTCGCTCGAGTTCCTAAACGAGCCGATGCCATAGCTGATATAATACCCGACTGAAATCCAAGGTTGAAATGAAAAGGGTCTTTGTTCAAATCAATAGGGGGATACCGATTGATGACGCTGACTGTACGTAAGTAAGTTTGTTCTTCCAATCTACAGGATCAGGAGAGGTTACCCCTCGAAGAGCCCCCCCAGCCGCAATCCCTGCAGCACATCCCGAAGCCGCTGGAGGCGCACAACCACCACCAACACAACCAGATCGACCATCGGCACAACGATAGGCAGGATAAGGCCAAGTCAGCCGGTAAGGAGTCAGGTACTGTTCTCATTATAATTTACTACTACCTTAGCTTTCGCACGTTGCATGTCGAGTCGTCTTGCTCCGAACTTTCTGTACCAAGGATCATCGTCGCGACGGCTGTATATGTCACAAAATGGTCTTATTAGCCGGATATAGAACAGCTCCACAAAGCTCAGTATACTTGCACCTAGAAAAAGTCCACCTGTATCTCCTGTAGACACTAGCTTCCGCACGTTGCATGCGTAGTCATCATTTCCTTGCCCTTTTCCCACTGGGTGGAGTCACAACATGTTCTCTTCCATTCCCTCCTATCACTCACTGTAGTCACTCCTTTCACACGCATGTCCTCTCTCACACAATTCATTCATCTTTTCTTTGGCCGTCCTCTACCAATGTATCCTTCCACATTCATATCCAACACCTTCATTGTAATGTGACTTTCTTCCCTCCGCATTCTTGTACTTCGAACTTCCTATGATTTACTCATTCCTAATCTTGTCACACACACACACCATTGCCATGCCTTTCTTCTGGATAAAACTGATCATTGGTTAGTAATATGTACGTACGTTAGTAATGGTACAGAACACTTCTACTCCATCTAGCTAGATAGATAAATTGTCCCAGTACAGACATTTTAAGTTTAGTCCTATTACCTCATGCTATTGAATGGAATAACTTTACGTTTCTCTATCCAAATACAAATAAATGATGTCTAATTTGAAAATCGCAATACTGGTAGCTTATTTTCGAAATGGTGAAGAATATCAAATTACTGTCCGTGTCAATTTTTTATGCAAACTCAATCGTATTATCCAATTTCAGTTTGCATGGAATGCTTTGCATGATAATAGAAAATATTGTTTTTGTAATATGCCGACAAAACTCTTTATGAGGTCATTCAGTTGAAAACTCATTCTATCTTGTTAATTAAAAAAAAACAGGGACACAGACAAGGCTAAAATGTGCGACAGTTCGTTAAGATTTATCAGTATTATCGTTCTCACATAGCTATGTGAAAACTAAACGAAAGAAACTATTAGATACCCTGACCTTATGATTTGCAGCGCGTTTGTATCGATAAAAATTGCGAACGCGTCAAAAAAGTCCTTTAGAAAATGTCGTGTGCCTATAACCTTCCTCAAGAGTTTAGGCTATCAAATACAGAAATAATTTTTCAAATCCGACTGGTAGTTCCTGAGATTAGCGAGTTCAAACAAACAAACTCTTCCGCTTTATTATCCGCTTTATTGGTAAAGATTAGTAAGGTATAACTTTTGAAACTATCATGGTTACGAACATAAATATTATTATCAACGGGATAATTACCATGATTATTGAGTTTTCTAGCTTCCCGATATTTTGACACGAAAACTCAATAATTATGGTAATTATCCCGTTGAGTTTAATATTTAGATTTAGTAAGGTGTTGTGTTGACTTCACGATCATTTACTGTCACATGTTCCAGGTGCCGGCAAAGGCGGCAACAAGTCCGGCAAGCACAAGTGGGTGCCGCTGGATATCGACGTCAAAGCGAACCGCCCCACGAAGCACGGACCGCCGCATTCTGTGCGCCAAGAGAATGGTACTTATGTGAATCTTTATTTTAAGTTTCATTCGTTTTTGCTCACGGCTTCGCTCGCGTTACCCCTCAGAACGCGTCGGGGTCACCAATTTGGGAAATATGGTGGAATTGTTCCCCAAAGGCAGAGTAGGTGGTTCTCTGCATCGGGCTGGCCCATCTGGCCCACTTGCCCTGCCCGTGGTCTTTCGAACAACAGTTGTTGGTTGGTCGTATTTATGTCGATCGCTCCCGAAAACATTGCATGCGCGATCTAGACATAAGTGATGTTCACATCTTTTCTGAAGCTCGTAGTGCGTAGCATGTCTTTGTAGTTCATTTAGCGACAGGTAGATGTCGCTACATCTTACGATCTTTTAAATTCTAGACTAGTAATAATGATATTAAATTATTAATGGGACTTAATCGCGTCATGAAATCATTTTATTTACCTTGACGTTTCGGCGACTGTTACTAACGGTTAATAATTTAAAAATGTGTTCTAATCGCGAAAGTTTAAAATATGTAGTTATTATGCTGTCTTTATTGTAGACACGTTATCATTGAACGGCGAGGACGCCCGCCGCGGCGGCTCTCGGCTCCGCGGCACGACGCGGGGCCGCGGCGGCGCCCGACGGAGCACCGCCCGACCTGCCTCGGCCATGCCTTCGCTCAACGCGCCACACCATCCCATGTACAGGGTCGCTGAGTTTGTACAGCATCCGGACTTGCAGCAGGTACGTGGATCGACATTTTAAGGTGGTCATATACGGTACGATTCGTCGCCTTCAGACCGATCGAAACGACGAATCGATATCGCACCCCTAGATGAAAACCCCGGTAACTTGAAAAACCTACTTTATCAGAAATTACAAAAAACTGATATAGAAATCTTAGATTATGAAAAATGTAATTTTGTAATTCATGAAGGTCACACTTTTTCAAGCTTGTTTAATTAACTCATTTGTATCACCGTATGGGTATTCATATTCAGTTTAGGAATTCGAAAACGCAAATAACTCCATTTTGGTGATTTGAGTTACCGGAGTTTTCATCTAGGGGTGCAATATGTCAAGATCGTTAATGATTTAATATAGGTCCTACCATCGATTCGTCGCTTCATTCGGTCTGTAACGACGGATCGTAACGATCAGTCGTACCGTATATGGGGCTCTATAAGAAGGTTGTAGAGGTTTTGCTCGAAGTTGTCGAAATTCCCCGAATGTACTTTAAATTCGGGCGGTTTTGTAATTTTGCCCGAAACCAAAAATTGATTAAATATGGGGGAAGGAAAATTTCTGGATGATGATATACCGGCCTTTATAGCCCCGCACAAATAGCCGAAATTGGTTTTCTAATTTCACCAAAAATTTAAAATTGAATTCGTAGTAAATTCAAATAATCTTAATAATTAGCTATTTCTAGAAAAAATACAAGAAAGAAAAGAAAGAAATTTTTTTTCAATAAAAATTGTCAGAACTGAACTTTACAAAAAATATTGGTAAAAATTATTTTCATCTCAATCAATATCGATATTTATTTTGTCCAAAATAATGTGTTAAAACTCTGTATTTTATGTACTTACAACGTACGTACATAAAACACAGAATGTAAGTATCCCTACTTCCCAACATCCATTTGGCCAATTATCATTTTGGGTACCCATTAGCTTTTGGATTTTCTATCATATTCATGGTAATTAAAGCTTTTTTTTGCATGATCTATTTATAAGCACTGATTCGTCAAAGCTTGCATTGCAAAGCTTGTTAAATGTATGGTGCTCAAAATATACAAAATTAATCCTGGTATAAAATCATATGTCCCATACATATTTTATTGTAATTCTTGTTATTAGTAAAAATCTGATATTAAAATGAAAAGATATTTCTTTACTAGTTGAAAATGATTCGCTACTGTAAGACTTTTATGAATAATAACTATACATGATAACTATACATTACATAATCCTTTCATGATAATCATGAAAGGATTATGTAATGTATAAGTATGTATGTATCAGTTATCTGCCCCTTGATTGTCTATCTTTGATAGCGACCAAAATCGGTCTCAAACTCTCAAATATTACAGTTCAGTGACCAAGCAAATGGCTCTGTCATCTCATCTCAACGAAATTTACGCGACAAAAGATACCTATAGTCGAATTGCTCATTATACGAACTAAAAATATATGAAAAATGACATTTTGACCGTCAATTTTAGTGCGTATAATGAGTATTCCGACTATACGGGATCGTTTTGACAGTTTGAGACCAATTTGAGGTTTGAGACAAGTTAGACAATCAGCCTGCTGTTTCCCATAGTACAAGCTTTGCTTAGTTTGGGGCTAGATGGCGCTGTGTGAAATGTTTGCCAATATTTATTTATTAAATAGACTTATGGTTTCTTTACCATGTGCTTATGTAAATGGTTGGGTTATTTTACAAGCAGCAAGGCCCTGTCAACACGTCACCTTTACAGGCGAGTAGAAAAAATCAGTTTCAAATATCGTTCAAAACTAATGATTAACTAATGATTGTAAGAGCAGTGAGCCGCTTAAACTGATAACTAAACCTACATATAGGGCGCCGGCGAGCGAAGCAAGCCACCAACAGGGGTTGAGCATACCCTAACCTTATGTCCATTTCGGATGTCATGAATAGAATCGTGAATAGAAGAACCCAAATTCCTAAGAAATAAGATCGACTTTTGAACTGCATGTAACAGATAAAATAGATGTTGACAAATCAGTGACAGAGTGCCCAACTTCACTTCTGCCTTCAAAAAATGCTTCCATGTTTTATTGGGTACCATAATTTTCATTCACAATCACGATGCTCATTATCCCCTCCCAGCAGCTCCGCGTAGCTCAACCGGCGCTCCCTCAGGTGATGGTTCCTTACAACCAGCTGTCGCTATAGATATAACGTGCATTAACTGCAATTAACATGCCATCATTCACAATCACGGTGATCATTCTCCCCTCGCAGCTCCGCGTAGCTCAACCGGCGCTCCCTCAGGTTCCTTACAACCAGCTGTCGCTATAGATATAACGTGCATTAACTGCCATTAACATGCCATCATTCACAATCACGGTGATCATTCTCCCCTCGCAGCTCCGCGTAGCTCAACCGGCGCTCCCTCAGGTGATGGTCCCGTACAACCAGCTGTCCCAGTTACCACTGGCGCCTCCACTGGCGCAGGCCTTCTACTACGGCGCGGCGACGGCAACCGCGGCGCCCTACGGCATCGGACTCGACCAGGCCACGCTTAAGGACCTTATTAAGAAGCAGATGTGAGTATGCAAGCCTTCGTTTTCTAGATTAAATTATTAATAGTGCCCCCAAGCAAAAAACAAATTAAAAAGATCGACTTCAATGTTGTAAGCTGAACAATTTGCGGCACTCTCGAGGTGCATTTCAGTTCATCACTCCGAAGATCCTCGTCAGCTCCTCACCAAATGTTTATGACACCATTCGGAAAGATAAAAAGACCCTTTTAAACAATAACAAAAAATTAAGAATTTTCCAAGTTGGTCCAGGCGTCTTCGAGTAAAAAGCTCACACAAAAAGATTCCGACGAATTGAGAACGTCCTACTTTTTTTAAAGTCTGTTAAAAAGGAATAATTAAAATCTGTCCAATACTACATACTCGAAACATAACTCTCCTTCCGTAGCAGTCGGGTAATAAAACACACTAATAATACTCGAACATTTACAGCGAATACTACTTCAGTCCGGACAACCTGGCGCGCGATTTCTTCCTCCGCCGCAAGATGGAGCCGGACGGCACCATACCGGTGACCCTCATAGCATCGTTCCATCGCGTGCGCGCGCTCACAGCGGACGTGCAACTCGTGCTCGACTCCATCAAGGACTCTGATAAGCTGCAGCTCATTGCTGGATTCAAAGTAAGTTGCCGTTTATGAATACGTTGTTTTTTATAGAAAATAGATCTACGTTTTGCCACCAATTCTACTGATGTTAAGCGACGATGTGTTTTCTTCAGCTCACACGATTATCGACCTTAATTCCACTTAAGTAGAGCGATATCTCGATGCAGGCAGGACGTAAATCATGTTTTACATAGTGATGCCCGATTACGCTCTATTGATAAAATTATTCACTAATGCTTACTGCAATAACAAATGGCACGTGTTAAGCGCATAGTACAATAGGCATGAATCCTAATTTTCAAAATCTCTTCTATGATATTCAGAAGTATCTATTATGTCTAAAATATATCATATTTCTGTAGAAAATTAAGGTTTTTGTGCAATAAAAGTACATTTAAATTTAAATTTTCAAATTCACGCCAAAACGCTCGCCGGTGTCATGGCGTCTGTTTTTACGTCACGGATCGGTATATCAACCAGTGATGCCTACATAGTTACTATAGAAACAAAAGGATGTTTACCGAGACGAGACGCAATGACAGACGCCATGACACCGGCGAGCGTTTTGGCTATCATGGCGGATTGTTGTATTTTGTAGATTTATTTTAGCAAATAAATTAGTAATCTCGACATTAATAAGAGAATAAATACATTTTTAAAATCTTTGAATCCTATTTCATTAGATCAGATAAATATTTTGGCGATACTTGATTACTGTCATCATGCCTATTGTTTCATGTGCGCTGTATATCACTACGCGTTACCATAATACCTGTAAGTGCGAGTGAGCACTGCGCGAGTGCTCTGCTCTAACTAATTTTGAGTATTTGGGTTCTGTTGTGATAACTGTATTATTTGTGTCAAATAATAATGACATACCCTTGCCAGCTTATAAAGGCATACTTTTACATTTATACGTCAGAGTTTCCACTGCCCGGGCAGCCAAAAAGTTGATGAAATGGCGGCCAAAAAAGCCATGACGGAGGCCTTTAGGCGGCCTAGAAACTCCGACACCAGAGTTAGCCACTAGCTCATACGAACATACAAACTAGTTGATCGAAAATGTGACTGTTTTTCAGGTGCGAACAGCCTTCGAGCCGACAAAATGGCCGATACTGGACTTACCCGATGACTTCCCGAACCCTAGCTCACATCGGCCCGAAGAGCACTCTAAACCAAGGGATGAAACTAAGGACTCCGCTGAGAAGGGAGCTAAAGGTAAGATCTAAAAATTGTAAATAGACCAGCCCTAGATTGTCTTGGCGACCAAAATCGGTCTCAAACTGTCAAATATTACAGTTCAGTGACCACGCAAGTAGCTCTGTCACTCTCATCTCAACAGGCCGAACGCAACGAAAGTTGCATACATGTCTTCAAAGGAGCTTGAATTTTTCAATTTTTAATTAACTTGAATTTTAATTATTAAAAAATACCTAAAGATCAACAATGTCTACAACGCTTTGAGGATTCAATTGTGTTCAAGCATCGTTTTTACAATAATCATTATTTTGAACAGATGCTGCCACAACTGAGAAGACAAGCGAACAGAAGACGACAGACGATGCGCCGAGCATAGAGCCGATCGTGCCAGAGGTCCAAGCAAAAGCCGAAGCAACGCCGGTCGAGGCAAAGCCTGTTGAGGCAACGCCCGTTGAGGCAAAGCCCGTTGAGGCAAAGCCCGTCGAGGCAACGCCCGTTGAGGCAAAGCCCGTCGAGGCAACGCCCGTTGAAGCAAAACCCGTCGAGGCAAAGCCCGCTGAGGCAAAGCCTGTTGAGGTGAAGCCGGTTGAGGCAAAGTCTGAGGCGGTCGAAGCGAAAGCAGAGGCAGAAATAACTGATGCCTCTAATGAAACTTCTGATAAAGAGGTCAGTATCTTTCTTTAGTAATGTTGTATTTTGATACTTTTAAATAATACTAATTTGTGGAATTTAAAGCCAAAATTGTTTAGGTTACTCTAGTTTTGATACTTTTTTGCGCACCCCTGCCATGTCTAAGCCAGTTGCAGTCTAAAGTTGTCCTCTTTTAGTGATAAGACCGCCCCACAATTAAGTTTCATTCATTCATTCATATTAATTTAACTTAAATGCTTTTTATATTGTCAACAGCAGAAGGAAGTGACTACAGAAGAACAAACCGACAAGGAGGAGAAGAAACCCGATTTGAACGAAGACCCGCCGCTCCAATCCGACGGTTCTGAAGAAAAACCTGGAGAGAAACGGTAAATGCAAAGCTATCAATCTATCCTAATTTTCGAGCTTTCTACTTGTATTAAATTGGCTTAGTCGGCCTTCGAAGGATTGCCGTTTCGCGACTCCTAGTTCAAATCCTGTTGAGACAGAAACTATTTATTTTGTATTTATTTAAGCTGATATGAGAAACGGTAAATGCGAAGCTATTATATCAACTTATCCTAATTTTCGACCGGTCTAGTTGTGTCAATTTGGCGTAGTCGGCCTTCAAAGGTTTGCTGTTTCGCGACCCCGAGTTCAAATCCTGTTGAGGCAGAACCTATTTGTGCTTCTAGATATGAATTTTCCGCCCTAATATTTCTAAAGTATACATGCATGACGTGCAGTATGTTTGATGTTGGGCGTAGAACAACGCGGCTGAACCGAACCTCTTTAGATAGTTCTATTGGGGATCATAGATGTCGCTACACGCGCGTATGACATTACAAAAATAGATTATGTTACTTTTCATAAGTAAATTATTAAAATAAATAATGTTATTTTGGGTTTTTTGGTGGTATGCAATAGTTTTTAAGTTCTAATTTTTTAGTAAAATGTTTTTGTATGGAGCTGTTGTGAAATAGATGAATTATTATTATCGCTTTTAAAATCCATAACGCACTATAATAGTGCGCCGCAAACTATATGGCGGCTGAAGTGCGCAGCAGATTCGGCTTTGCGCAGGTACAGTCAACGCAATAGAATAGAGTAAACGTTATCTACATAGCCTGCCTAGCCCCGCCCCTCACCTCACAGGTTACCTCCCCGCTATTGCGTTGACTGTACCTGCGCAAAGTCGAATCTGCACTTCAGCCGCCATAAAGTATGCGGCGCACTCTACACTCTACAGGCGCTGATTTGATTGGACGGCCTCTGTGGCGCGATTCCCGCCACGAGGTAAATGTTTGTATGGCAAATATTTGCCTCGGATCTGGGTGTTTTCCTATGTATAACGTATGTATGTATTTAGAAAAAAAAGTATGTAAGTAGTAGGTATATATCAGTCATGTAGTTCCCATAACCAAGCTCTGCTTACTTTGGGGCTAGATGATGCTGTATGAAATGTCTAGCATTATAGCATTATGATTGTTTGTTCTCAGACGTAAGAAACAGATGGTGGGGATATTCCCCCTGGCTACTATGGGCGGGCCGCTTGTAGCTCCAGTGTCGAGCTTACTACGCGCCGTACCACCGCCGCCCTTGCCTAGGTAAGTACCCATATTGTTATTTCAACTCACTAATTAGTTTTTGACATATTTTTGACAATATCAGATTACTTAGATGACAAAAACACCTGGGACTGAACATGCTCCAACTCCGTTTATTTATATTAAAATTGTAAAATATTGTATCAAAACTATATCAAACCATTAACGTGTCAAAGTGATCAACCTACATGATCTTATTGAATAAATAATCTTTGACTTTTGACAGAAGTTGAGAGGAGATTATCCTACTAATATTATAAAAGCGAAAGTCCGTGTATGTGTGAATAAGTGTGAGGTGCACCACTACATACACCAAAATACACACATCGCTCCATTTTATAGAGCAAGACATCAATGGCTAGAGGCCCATGAATCTACTATCGTAAACTGGATTGCGCACGAAGATTTAAAGTCAAGATTTCATTCATACAAACATACGCTGTAATTCCTACGTCATCATTTTATTGAGTTTATCTACGGCATGGAAAGCAAGGTTAAGTTAGTTGTATTAATTTGAATGGTGCAAACATAACTAACCAGTTACGTTTCCATCATTAATGGGCCAAATCAATGGCTCAAACGTAACCGCGGGCTTTCTTTTGGCTTCGCACGGTTTGTGCATTCAGCCAATGTCAAGTAGGGTAGAGTAATAATGTTTCATGATGTTCGCAGAATGTTCCGTACGGGCAGATCGGGCGCGGGCACGCCGCATCACGACCCGCTAAACCCCGACGTGCCGGAGTTCGTGCCGCAAGCACGCAGGACCGGTAAATACTATCGACAACATTATATGTACATAATATGTATACTAAACTCAATACTGAAACGTGAAAGCTTAAGTGGTGCTTATCATTGACGGTAAACTAAGGTCGGGAAAAACATCGTGAGGAAACTTGCGGCTTAGCCCAGCCCCACACGTATTGACCATGCCTTCCCTGTGGATTTGGCCGGTTAGGCTGAGAGGATGGTTAAGGTGCTACAAGCCTACTCCATCTCAAACAATGTAAACCAGGCACTACAGTGTCCCACGACATTCCACGTATAGTTGTCACAATGGATCTAGGCATTCGTGAAGTAAGGCTTTTTGCTGCGCAGTAGACAATTTTGTGTGAAAAAGTTGCACTGCGCATCGAAACGGCTAACGTCACGAATGCCAAGATCCGTAGGAAGAAGTGTATATTATGCATTTTATCCTATACATTGTTTACAGAAGAAACACCCAATGAGAACTCGAACGAACTCAACGAAGCTCAATTGCCCGCCGCGCCGCAGACACCAGACGCATGGACTGAGGTACTTATTTACTACACGGTATTTATTTAGGTACTTATCTGGAAAAATTCGTTTTCTCGGCATTTTTATTCAAAAAGATTTACCAGCGCAACGTGGTTCGTAATTTCGCAAGAGTTATCGAAATCAGAGCATCCGCCCCGAAGGCTGCGAGTTCGATTATCAGCCATGGCACAGAATAGGTACAGAAGCCTGACTTTGCGAAAACGTTTATTTAAATAGCGACTCTTGCTGCGACGCAACAAAGTTCAATTCAGCTCGCGTAAGCGATCATTGCCTAGTGCAATATTCACGTACACGTGGCTACACAAATTCTCTCTTTCTAACTCATAACTCTGTCACTGTCTGGCGCGGAGTGACGCGGAAGGGTTGTCGACTTGTCGCTTGATAGGTATTACGCGCGATGCGGCTCGCGTGCGAGCTGAGCGGCAAGTGGACCTGCCAAGACGGGTCCGTCAATATACTTGTAGCTTGTACCTAAAGTGCGGAGTGCGCCTTCTGTACCTATTTATTCTGTGGCCATGGATGTTTTTTTTTTGTTCTTTTTTTCGGTTAAATTTTATTTTTTCTCTATTTGCATCCGAGGAGAAATATTTCTTATTGTTATATATGTTACGGGCAACTTGATTAATCGGGCAGTATTCATATGGACCGGTCATTATGCATAATGACCAAGAGCGTCGGGCAGTTTGATAAATTTATTACTTTGACCGGTCCATATTCATAATGCCCGACGGCCCGTGGTCCATTTAATAAATCAAGGCTTGAATTTATCACTTAGACCTGTCAGTATGAATAGTGCCCTACTTCTAGCCGGGCAATGTGATAAATTGGATTAAAATCTGTAGGTTAGGTTATGTTAGGTTAGTAAAAAAACTACGCGCGAGGCGAGCGTAGCGTGCCGCGGTAGCGGCCGCCGAAGCGCCAGAAATGCAGTAAATCAATTAAAACGAAGATTAAAACACTGCAATTCATCTAATTTATTACATTGCCCAAGATAGGGTGGTCATTATTCATAATGACCGGGCAAAGTGATTAATCATGCAGTTTTTATCACATTGCCCAATTGACCCGGTCATTATGCATACGGACCGGTCATTATTCATAATGACCGGATTTATCACATTGCCCGTAACATATATATGAATAAAATCGTCCTGTCCAGGTGAAACGTCGCAACAAGGCGGGTTCCCGCGAGCGGGCGCCGTCCACCGCGGCGCCCGCCGAGGAGGAATCGCGCGAGGAGCTGCATTTCCAGCTCGACGAGGAACTAGACCTGCCTCCGCCGAGAAACAACACCTTCACCGACGCATGGTGAGATTACACTTAATACCCAGACTTTTATTTTTAGCTAAGCGGAAATGGAAAAAATTATGAACTTGTAAAAAGTAAGCACTTCAAAATAGTAGATTGTATTATATGGGGGGAAAATAATATTTTTACGGCGAGGGCGCTTTTTTGAATCCAGAGCGAAGTGAAGGATTCTAGAGTAGAATCCCGAGCGTAGCGAGGGATTCTTTAGTAGAATCCTGAACGAAGCGAGGGATTTAAAGTACGTCGCCCGAGCCAAAAATATATTTTGCGCCCGAGTGATACACTCTACTTTTCATTACAATCTATGAGAAAATAAAAGGGAGGAGAAAGGAATGTGTTAAATCAACGAAGTTCCACTTGAGAAGAGTAATCGGGGATTAAATTTTTTTTATTCAGACGGTGGCCTCGCGCCGGCTGAATGGTGGGCGGTATGTTTATCCGATACTAGCAGCGCCCTCGCGGCGTTGCCCCCGTAGTGATGGTTTATGGTGATGATGATGATGATGATGATGAAAAGTAGCCTATAACCTCCCTCAAGAGTTTAGCTATCAAATACAGAAATAATTTTTCAAATCCGACTGGTAGTTCCTGAGATTTCATTTCATTTCATTTATTTATTTATTTCTCTCACAAACAATATAAATATAAATAAATAGCTAAATAAATATACAGAATAATGAATATTAAAAACGTTGTAGGTAGCTATTATAAAAACCTGTTTTGTGAGATTAGCGCGTTCAAACAAAAAATCTCTTCCGCTAGAATTGCTCAATAGTTCCACGAAAACAAACTAGATGGCGCCAGTAGACCATCGTTCTAGATCGCGCTGACGAAAACGCACAGGATTTTATCAGGTTGGAATTACAATTATGTATGAATAGAAAACTGCAGAGTAATAAATCTCTAAATGTGATTACAACTGTGGTGTTTTTGGAAGAGTCCTCCCTCATTCATCTTGGTAGATTTGAGATGAATGTGGAAAGTAGTTGAACCTCAAAAGTGCGCGGCAAAGATATTTCAAAGATAATTCCGGCGCACTTTAAGGGGATTAAAAACTCATTACTGCCCGCTAAACTTATAAAGAGGATTAAAAACTCATTACTGCCCGCTAAAAGTTCCTTGAAGAGGAATCATCTACTTTGGGCGCACTTAAAGGCGAACAAAGTCGTCCTTTTCGAATAGATGGAATGAAAAATACCTTAAACTATCCATAAACATTATAAAAACTTTTTGACAGGGCTAGTATACTTTTTGACTCTTCAGAAGGGACTTGCGAGAGAAATGAATTACATATTAAAGGCCTTGTCAAACATATCGCGAAACTAACCGAACCGAAAACGTAGAGAATGTAATGTAACGTTTCGCTTTCGCTTTTCTACGTGATTCAAAGGATAGCATACTTATGGTGGTGATAATGATGATGAAAAGTAGCCTATAACCTTCCTCAAGAGTTTAGCTATCAAATGCAGAAATATTTTTTCATATCAGACCGGTGGTTCCTGAAATAAGATTCTATCAGTTATCTGCTTCCCATAGTACAAGCTTTGCTTAGTTTGGGGTTAGATGGCGCTGTGTGAAATGTCCACCAATATTGAATCAATGTTCACTACTTCATTATCTCACTATGAACGTTATAAAGCGGCCTCTAACTACCTATATTTACACTACACAATGTCAGTTTTGTACACAGTAAGGTTGTCACCGTGTGAATAATTTACACTGGTCTCGGTCTGGTCCGTCGTCTCTTGTGGCGCGTTCCGTGTTCAAAGTCAGCTTCTCGCCAGCTCAAACTCACAATGTCCATTTTAAACCTAGTATTATTAAATATACAAAAAACATTTATTTTGTTTCAAAAGGTACAGTGTTTCCGTAACATAAATTTAACATAGTTTACACAAGGTAGGTAGTTATAGGCTAAGGTTGTTACAAGGAATTTCTATACTACGTACCTGGAACGCTGACTGAGACAGAAAACAAGGTCCGCTTGAGAAATAAAACTTGGGCGGTGTGTCTCTTTCTTTTTGCTACTGTGTGAAAGAGACAAAGCACCCAAGAAAGCCTCTCAACAAGACCAACAATCCTTATAACGAAGATTAAATGATAATAGATCGTTGTGTGGTCGTGATAAGGTTCAAAATCCTTTGTACATTAAATGTCAGTCAGCATTCTACTATGTATACAATTTCTTTGGGTTGTTATTATAGTTATTATATCTGTGTTATAGGTCTGACGGCGAGGAATCAGACCTGGAGTTCACGGACGGCGACGTCGGCCGGCTGCTGATTGTGACGCAGACCGCCGCGCGCGCCGCCAAGCACGACGGACACGACAGGCAGGGGGACTTCACCACACGGACCAAGATAACGCAGGACCTGGAGCAGGTTAGTTACACCACACGGACCAAGATAACGCAGGACCTGGAGCAGGTTAGTTACAACCGGCTAGAGGTGACGTCGGCCGGCTGCTGATTGTGACGCAGACCGCCGCGCGCGCCGCCAAGCACGACGGACACGACAGGCAGGGGGACTTCACCACACGGACCAAGATAACGCAGGACCTGGAGCAGGTTAGTTACACCACACGGACCAAGATAACGCAGGACCTGGAGCAGGTTAGTTACAACCGGCTAGAGGTGACGTCGGCCGGCTGCTGATTGTGACGCAGACCGCCGCGCGCGCCGCCAAGCACGACGGACACGACAGGCAGGGGGACTTCACCACACGGACCAAGATAACGCAGGACCTGGAGCAGGTTAGTTACACCACACGGACCAAGATAACGCAGGACCTGGAGCAGGTTAGTTACAACCGGCTAGAGGTGACGTCGGCCGGCTGCTGATTGTGACGCAGACCGCCGCGCGCGCCGCCAAGCACGACGGACACGACAGGCAGGGGGACTTCACCACACGGACCAAGATAACGCAGGACCTGGAGCAGGTTAGTTACACCACACGGACCAAGATAACGCAGGACCTGGAGCAGGTTAGTTACAACCGGCTAGAGGTGACGTCGGCCGGCTGCTGATTGTGACGCAGACCGCCGCGCGCGCCGCCAAGCACGACGGACACGACAGGCAGGGGGACTTCACCACACGGACCAAGATAACGCAGGACCTGGAGCAGGTTAGTTACACCACACGGACCAAGATAACGCAGGACCTGGAGCAGGTTAGTTACAACCGGCTAGAGGTGACGTCGGCCGGCTGCTGATTGTGACGCAGACCGCCGCGCGCGCCGCCAAGCACGACGGACACGACAGGCAGGGGGACTTCACCACACGGACCAAGATAACGCAGGACCTGGAGCAGGTTAGTTACACCACACGGACCAAGATAACGCAGGACCTGGAGCAGGTTAGTTACAACCGGCTAGAGGTGACGTCGGCCGGCTGCTGATTGTGACGCAGACCGCCGCGCGCGCCGCCAAGCACGACGGACACGACAGGCAGGGGGACTTCACCACACGGACCAAGATAACGCAGGACCTGGAGCAGGTTAGTTACACCACACGGACCAAGATAACGCAGGACCTGGAGCAGGTTAGTTACAACCGGCTAGAGGTGACGTCGGCCGGCTGCTGATTGTGACGCAGACCGCCGCGCGCGCCGCCAAGCACGACGGACACGACAGGCAGGGGGACTTCACCACACGGACCAAGATAACGCAGGACCTGGAGCAGGTTAGTTACACCACACGGACCAAGATAACGCAGGACCTGGAGCAGGTTAGTTACAACCGGCTAGAGGTGACGTCGGCCGGCTGCTGATTGTGACGCAGACCGCCGCGCGCGCCGCCAAGCACGACGGACACGACAGGCAGGGGGACTTCACCACACGGACCAAGATAACGCAGGACCTGGAGCAGGTTAGTTACACCACACGGACCAAGATAACGCAGGACCTGGAGCAGGTTAGTTAACAACAGATGGCGCTGGACTCAAAGTAATGCACCACCATAGATGTATAATAGTACTAGATTCACTGACAGCGTGCCGCCGAAAGGGACAAAAATTAAGTGGATCCATTGTTTCGCAGTACACATAAGGTCCATATTGGTACAGAATTTTAGAACATGATGTTCTCTACCTACAAAGAGCCGGCATACGATGAGGGACAAAAGATATAATGCTCCGTCTCATTTTTCACAAGATTTTTTAAATATTCTTCTTTGTTTTTGTGTGAGTGAGAAGAGACGATCCAGCAGTTTTTTTTTTTTTTTTTTTTTTTTCGGACGGACTTTTATGTTGACTGGTCACGTGTCGACCTTTGCAACGTTACCGGACTATGGCGAGAGCAGAAGGCTCTACAGATCCAGCAGTCTATAGTTTTCTTTGTTTTTATGCACCATCTATGAACGGCACCCTGGTACTTGCAATAGCAATGCGGCAGCAACCACTACGCGACCGGTCGAAAAATATCACTGAAAATAGTATTTAGGAAGCCAATCGCACGTCTATTTCTCACCTGTCGCAAAATGCACTTTGGCCATAGTGCATTTTACGACTGTAATACGATTTTTAGTGATCTTTTTTGACCGGTCGCGTAGTGATTGCTGTCGCATTTAAAGCGCATATAATTCAACATTTTGATGTTTTCAGATAAATATGATGTGGGTATATTCAGTGACACACGCGCTGTCAATACGAATCTAATGACGTATCAAAATCGGTTGAGCCATTGAGTAGGAGCGGACATAGGAAAGACACACATACAAACAGTTTAAACACATAACCTTCATTTTGAGTTTCGCCGTAGTCGAATATTAAACCAACTTGCCATTAATTTCCCAGGTCATCACAGATGGACTAAGACGCTACGAAGAGGATTTGTGGAATGATGACTACCCTTCGGTGAGTAAATTAGTGTATTTACTCACATGGCGCTAATCAGTGCTTTAACTCACAAATTACCTTATAAATATTTTCGACCTGACAAATATGGATTCCGTGGCCGAGTTGGTAAAGGCACTCCGGTTTACGGAGGATCGCTTGTATCATTGCGGGTTTGAATCTCGTCGGAATTGAAAATTTTATAAGACTTTTCAAATTATTTTACGGAAACTACTGTTCTAGTCTAGTGATCACAGAGGTTTTAGTAGCCAACTGCGGCCCCCTACTTGTCTATCTTTTTAGTGACCAAAATCGGTCTCAAACTGACAATAATGACAGTTCAGTGACACAGAGGTTTTATTAGCCAACTCTGGATATAAAGCAGTGTCACACGACACTCGAAGAAATCTCTATGCAAAAGTGGCGTCTAACTACCTATATTTTCACTTCACAATGTCAGTTTTGTACACAGTAAGGTTGTCACCGTATGAATAATGTACACTGTGGTCTCGGTCTCGTCTATGCGTCTGCGCGTGTGGCGCGTTCCGTGCTCAAAGTCAGCTCCTCGCCAGCTCAAACTCACAGTGTCCATTCTATACGTAGTATTATTATCTGTTCTGTGACAGTGTGTATAAAGAAGTTGTTTGTCAGCAGTCATACGGCAGTGCTAGTCACAACTACAAGACAGTGTCGCTGATAACTCGCGAACAGTTCGAGGCGACGGTGCCCAGTGAGAGACACTCCAACCCAGCCGAGCCGCCGCCGCCGCCGCCCAGAGTAAGTAGTACTTAGAAATTACTGGAAAAAGAACAAAATAGACAAATCAAAAATACAAAAACCCTGTCAATGGCTGGGATTCGATCTTGCAGGCTTCGGTCGACACTATGACCGCTTAACTGAAGCCGCAGTTTCACACTTGTAAATCTGTTTGCGTGAAAATGCCGAGAAAACGAATTTTCCCAGATATGAGATCTAGCTAGATCAATTCTTTGCACAAGTAAACCGCCGTACCGCAAATTTCATCAAAATCGTTAGAGACCAAACTTTTCCGCTTTATCATTTAGTATAAAGTAAGTTCGTATGAGCAAGTGGCCAACTCTGGTGACGGAGTTTTTAGGCCGCCTAAAGGCCTCCGTCATGGCTTAACGACTTAAAAGCCGGGACCGACAATTAACGCGCCCTCCGAAGCACGGAAGCTTCAACGATCAATCAAGAACGTCCAAGCAAGCTACGCCACGAGCGCTTCTTAGTATAGACTAGTATAGTATTCTATCAGTTCTTTCAATTCAATTCAATTCGTATAGTATAGATATTAATATTTTATTAAATTTCCAGCTGGAGCAAGTTCAAGAGCAAGGCGGCAGCAAAGCTAAGCGGCCGCGACGCACGGCGCGCTTCTACGCAGCGAACAAAGATCCACACGCGACTGATGTCATGTGAGTTATCTATTTTAAATATAAATAAAGACATTTCACACAGCGCCATCTAGCCCCAAACTAAGCATGCTATTAGAACCAGAATAAAAATCTATGTTCATCACACAAATGTTTGTCATTGGTGGGAATCGAACCTACGACCCCGACTGTCCAAATTGTGAGTCATTAACGAATCAGGATTAACTCTTTAACCGACTTCAAAAAACGAATAGGTTCTCAATAATATTTCTGCTGTATGTTTTTCGTGTGTTCGGGGAACATGGTGGAATCGTTCCCCAAAGGCACAGAGTACCACTTGCCCATGGTCTTTCGACCAACAGTTGTAGTTGGTTGGTCGTATATATGTCAATCGCTCCTGAAAACTTCGCTTGCGCGATCTAGACATATGGTGTTGTGTCGCCATCTTTACTGAAACTCATAGTGCGTAGTATGTCTGTCTAGAGACAGGTAGATGTCGCTACAGTGTGTAATTTTCCGAATGCCTGAATAATGTCTACCGCACCTCGGGGATACAGTTGTGACAAGGTTTTTTGTTTGTTTCAGCGTGAGCAGAAAGCACAAGACTCGACACAGCCTCAACCCGCCGGTGGAGCATCATGTCGGATGGATTATGGACGTGCGCGAGCATCGACCCCGCACACACAGCACTGGGTAACTATCTACATATAATAATATATTAGAAATTTTAAATTTTAAAAAACATGCGAGACAAAAAACTAGTAGAAACGGCAGATAAAACATGTAATGGAACGCCGCCGCTTTCATTTTTGACCTCTATTAACTCATCTTAGATGAATAGAATTCATTTGGTTTCATCAAAACACTAATATACTCGTATAGTACTGCAAGCTTTAGAATGGACATCGGTTATTTTCGTGTTTCCCGAATATGTCCAATAGCAGTGTATGATTCCACAAAACAGAATGCGACAGAAGTGCTCGTCGTTAGCAGCGCAGCTCGAACGGCGGAACGAAATTTAGTTTTCTTAAAAATGACATTGATATTTATTTGTTTGCGATAAAGTTGAAATTATGAGTAATTTTCATTTCCAAAATGACTTTTTGTCAATCGGTTTTTTGAAAATTTAAAAAAAAAAAAGTGGTTTGACCAAATACGTAATTATCGGTTTTTGTTCCGGAGCTCCTCAAATGTCATACGATTGTTTCCGAGTTTTCCGAAACCCATTCTTTACCTTGAATTACTGTACTTACAGTGTTTTGAAGAATTCAAACGAATTTTATTTTGTGGTAATTTTAAATGGCATGCAATGGCATCCTGCAGATGATTGTCTCTCGGTCAGATTGCCCAATCCAGCATAAGTGGATGCAGATTACTATGGGATTGACCTGACTTTTAATTTATTAATTCGTTTATTATTCATTTTATTTCTATTGTAACTGTCTATGTGATTTTTAGGGTTCCGTACCTTAAAAGGTAAAAAAAGGAACCCTTATAAGATCACTTTCTTGTCCGTCTGTCTGTCTGTCTGTCCGTCTGTCCGTCTGTCTGTCTGTCCGTCTGTCTGTCTGTCTGTCCGTGTGTCACCATCGATTATCTCAGGAACGGATGGAGCTAGCAAGTTGAAATGCATACCATATACTGAGGTCCATAGTCCCTATTGTGAGTATAAAAATCAAGGTCCTGAGTCAACACTATAAAAAGATATAGGCAAATTTAGGTTTTCGTGAAAACTTGTGAGTACCAAAACTTACCTTAATTATCAACTTTTTTTATTTTTCGGAATTTTTCCTTTACTTGTGCTGTAAGGCCTTGCTTGTAACCAACATTGACAATTCTAGGTCAACCGGAAGTACCCTAGAGGTTTTGGGTCGAAAACCTAAATGGTAGTTCCCGTTGACCTAGAATAACGAAATTTGGCAAAAAGCAAGGTCTTATAGCACAAATAAAGGAAAAATTCCAAAAAGTTAAAAAAGTTGAAAACTAAAGGGTGTTCCCATACATAGTTGACGCCAATTAAAATTGTCCTCCGAGTTGTATGGGCGCTCATACAATTAAGCGGAATAGCTTAATTGGCACCATGGCTAGGTACGGAACCCTCGGCGTACGAGTTCGACTCGCACTTGACCGGTTTTTTTAATATTGTTAATGTGACTTTTAATTTAATTTAATTTATCCATTTATTTATTATTAGTAACTTTACTAACTTTTCTGTAAATTATTGTTAATGTTGTGGAAAAATTATGGACACTGTCTGAAATAAATAATATAATAATAATTAAATGAATTGGAACTTATATTATTATGAATAAAAATTATTAAGTAAAACGTGAACATATCTGACTTGTAATGTAAAGCTGGTTTTATCAATAAATTATTGTATTGTACGATCTGTTTATGATTTCCTTAGATCGTCAATGGGCACGAGCCCGCTCGGCTCGTCCTGCGGCTCCATGCCGCAGTCGTTGCCGACCTTCCACCACCCGAGCCACGGCCTGCTGAGAGAGAACCACTTCACGCAACAGGCCTACCATAAATACCACTCGCGCTGTCTCAAAGGTACACACAACATCTATTTATACCACTAAGGCTGAATTCGACCAAACTGTCATCTTACTCCCAGAGTAATTATTCCGTTAGCCGACAGAATTCGAAATACAATTGTTTAGAAAGCGCAACCGAACATTATTAGGTGCATTCAAATTATCCTGGTTATAAGGTGTCAACTTCACAATGTCAAAATATTTAAACAAACAGCAGTTTAATCTGTGGTTTAATCAGCAGATAAAACTTAATCCAGTTTGGTAAAATCCAGCCTAAGGTAGCAGATAGCATACGGCCCACCTGATGGTAAGCGGTTACCGTAGTCTTTGGACGCCTGTAACATTAGAGCAGTCACACTCGCGCTGCTGACCCTTTATAAGAGGAATCATTGCGCCGACAACACAATAGACAAGACTGGTCCACCAGTTCTCACTTTAGAGCAGAAATCTGGCAACCTTACTCATCGCAGGAACACAACATCATTCGAGAAGAATGATGTTATTTGACTATTCTGTAAGGCGGAGATACTTCCCCAGTCGGGCTGCTCGAATATAGAGTGAGAAAAACCCAGTATACCCTTCCTATACCTTTTGGCCTCTATTAATAAACTCAGATTAACTTCTGTCAAAGTTGCACCACGGATTAAGCTATTGGCATCCTTTTTTGTTAGACGGTGACAAATAAGGATGGCAATAGTTTAATCCGTGGTCCAACTTTGACAGAAGTTAATCCGAGTTTATTAATAGAGATCTTATGGTATAGGCACTCGGGCTTAAGAAGGATCGCTTGTATCATTGCGGGTTCAAATCCCGTCGGAATTAAAAACTTTAATAAGACTTCAATGAAATATTACAATAATTGCCCTTTATTTCAGAACGCAAGAAGCTCGGCATCGGCCAGTCTCAAGAGATGAACACACTGTTCCGTTTCTGGTCGTTCTTCCTCCGCGATCACTTCAACCGCACAATGTACGCGGAGTTCCGCTCGCTCGCCAACGAAGACGCGGCCGCGGGCTTCCGATACGGACTGGAGTGTCTGTTCCGATTCTACTCGTACGGACTCGAGAGGAAGTTCCGACCCGAACTGTACCAACACTTCCAGCAGGAGACGCTGCAGGATTATGAGAAAGGTTAGTGATTAAAATTTACTGTGGTGGTTGTGGCAGAATAAGTGACTGACTGGCTAAACTACAACCTGCTTACATTAAATCTTAATAAGACAAAGTACATTACCTTCTCTATATACCGCAATCATCAACCAAATTCAGACTTTTCTCTAAAGGCACATACTTGTACCATCGGTACTCAAAACTGCGGATGCTTTACTCTATCAGGAACTGATCACATCAAATATCTTGGAATTACAATTGATAAAAATATGAATTGGAAATCACAAATTGATATATTGAAGTCCCGGATAAGAAAGCTAATACACATTTTCAAAAAAATCAGACATCTGAAAGATGAGAGGACAAACAGAACTGTCTATATGACTTTATGCCAATCGATTCTCACCTATGGCATCTCTGCTTGGGGAGGTGCAGCAAAGACTATACTTATAAACTTAGAGAGAGCTCAGCGCTGTATTCTAAAAGTTGCAAACTGTAAGTCTTTCTGGTACTCTACAGCCGACCTATATAAAGAGACAAAAGTCCTTACTGTCCGCCAGCTCTACATTAAACTTATCTGTACCAGACTACATGCTAAACCTTGTCGAACCGACAACATACACGCCCGTAGATCTCATGAAGTATACAGAGTTCCTACTTGCAGAACTACCTTTGCACAGAATTTTGCATACTTCTTGGCACCTCTTATTTACAACCGGATAAATAAAATACAATTAATTAAAGATAAAACGAGCTATGTTTGTGGAAAGATATTGTATGAATTCTTATACCAGCTAAATTATGATGATACAGAAAATCTATTAGCAATCGCTAAATAACATGAACATTAAAAATAAATAAATAAATAAAAAATGTTTTATATGATAAATCTATAGTTGGCCCTATTTGTAATACTTACTTATTTAGTTATACTTACCTATTTAGTTTAGTTTAGTTCCCCTACCGTATCTAACTCCATCTTTTCAGTAGCCTTTAAATACATTATTAGCTACCTAATTATAATCGTGGGTACGTAGTATTGTACTAAGTATAGGACAAAACAGCACTCTTAAGTCCTTTTTTTTATGTTGTTTTATGTTTTTTGTGTTTTTGAAAATGTTTAATAGTTTAATGATCGTCTGCTCAGTAGGAGAAACCAATTTTGTAACAATATAGGGGTGTGGAAGCATTACCCTGCCGCAACACAGTTTAAAACTAGCGCGGAGGGTAAAGATCCATAACTACATGTGAAGTTGTGAGTCTATTTCTCTACAAAATTTTAATGTAAACTTTAAATTGTCCATCATGTAGACACTTTTTGGATTAATAAACGTTATCTTATCTTATCTTAATAACAGCTGCGCGGTCTGACAGCTAGCAAAAAAATAGGCAGGTACGCACTAACAAAACTAGTGACCCCCTCCCAAAATTAAAGTCTGCGACCGTCAGTGAACAGTGGGCAGCAATGCTTAGTCGCAGCCCATTTGCCACTGTAGCATACAAACAACCTATTTCATTTATTTTAGTTGATTATGTGTTCTACCTTTCATCATTGACCGAGCGATCGCAGCGTCTCTGCTTCAGCTTGGACAAAAATGCGTTCTTTTGTCTGCCGGATGTCTATCTGCCTGTTCTCCTCTACAGGTCGCTCTCTCAATCAATTTGAGCAGTTTCGATACTTTCATAGAATTTTTATCGGACCAACTGAGGTTAGAGTACTAGAAAAGTCAGAAATCGCAAAAAACTTTGACTACATTTCGTACGAAATCATTTTGTTATTTGTCATCATTTTTCATCATTTGTCGAAATATCTTCAAAAGTAAGGGTAGTCTCCTAAGAACGTTTTCCTGTAGCTACCAAGGTAGTTGTCCTTACTGCCCCGTCTCAAAAATTCACCCTGTAAAGCTAGTATATAAATTGACATTAACATTATGGCCTCTTAGCTCAGTTGGTAGTAACTCTGCCTTCTGCGCTATAGGTCGTGGGTTCGATTCCCACCCGGGACAAACATTTGTGTGATAAACATAGATGTTTGTTCTGCGTCTGGGTGTTATAAAGTATTATAAGTATGTATTTACTAATATTTATGTAATCTATCAGTTATCTGGTTCCCATATTACAAGCTTTGCTTAGTTTGGGGCTAGATGGCGCTATGTGAGATGTCCAGCTATATTTATTCTATTTATACAAAATCTCATGGTTTTGTGTTGGTTCCAGCTGGGCAGCTGTACGGGTTGGAGAAGTTCTGGGCGTTCCTTAAGTACTACAAGCACGCGGCGGCTCTCCAGGTGGACCCCGCGCTACAACTGCATCTTAACAAGTTCAAGAGCATCGAGGACTTCCGCGTACTAGAGGTCAGAACACGGACTTAAGAACTTACTATAAGTATAGGTCGCGTCACGTAAAAAGAACGCTGGAAGACAGTGAAGGGGATAGTACTAGGCCTATTGTTTTTTTTTTCTATGGTAAGCCATTTCGTAATTAAAAACTTTTGTGCGCGATGGTATTAATTTGCCTAATTTTTGTTAATTGCTCACTGCGCAGCTTGACGGCCAGCGTTCTTATTACACGAAGCGAACTATACTAACTTTTGGTGAGGATCTGTTGAGGACCACGACAGGTTAACACGAGGTTACGAACAGAAAAGCACCTCGAGAGTTTAGAAAATAGCTCAGCTCATAACATCGATACAGACTTGGCCTAGTGCGGGGTCATTGTAAATTATCTGCCCTAACTATTTGTCTTAGGTGTGTCCTATGAGTGTACAATGTTATGAAATAAATTATTATTATTGAAGTCGGTTTTTTTTTTAATTTAGCTACTTGTTCTATAAAGATTGTTTTGTTATCGTAGCCTCAACTGAACGAGTTGCTAGCTGCGGCGGGGCCGGGCGCGCCGGGCCGCGGGCCGCACGCGCGACCTTACGACCGACATCGCTCCGTGTCAGAGAGCGATCGCACGCACCCAGCTAAAGGAGCCGGGAAGTTCAGGTAATTCAGCACCCCTATTTTGTAACACGCGGTAAGTCGCTAACTCGGATTCGTTAAAACAAATTGATTTTTTACGAACAACATTAAAGTTATTTAGTGCAAAATTACTTCACATATTTTACACAAAAAACATGTCTATCACTTTTTTCAACCATCTTCTACCATTTCAAAGTATTCATCGTAAAAAATCAATTTTTGTTTGAACGAATCCGAGTTAGCGACTTACCGTGTGTTACAAAATAGGGGTGCAGGACAACAAATTCAGGTGGAATCAGACGGTTCTTTTTTCGTTCATTCGTTCTTCATTCGGCATCTTTCACTAGAAATGAACCGTCTGAACACGAAAGGGAACATTCACTCGGAGACGGCCATCCAAGATGACTACATTCGATGACATATTAAAAGAATAGAACAGTGAATGTTCTTTTCTATACCATTCCGTCTAAGCCGTGTGAACATGGAATGAAAGAAAAATTAACCTACAGTCTCAGTGTGAACGAGTTCTATCTATCAGTAGCTATCAGCTATGGATTGACGTTTTGTTTTGCGTCATTTCTAAATCAATTTATCTACAAGTTCCCTACAAACTATTACAGCATATTGTGTGATCCCGTAATATTAGCCATCTTTTATTTCAATGTATAGTCCTGCAAAAAATAATAGATATAAATGGGGGCGCTACTGTGCAAGCTAAATACGCGAAATAGATAAATTCTCTTCTATAAGGAAATTATTACTTCCGACTGACGTCTTCGGTACAATAGACAAGAAACCTGTACTTTACCATAAAATAGTAGAGAAAGGGTTTCCATTGTAATGAAATTTTAGTTGCCGTTTCTACCCGTTTTTGCCAGAATATAAGTTAACTATCATTAATTATAAAAAAACATACCTCAAAAATGATTCCAAGCAAGAAACGCATCATAAAACCTTGGATAACTCCCGGCCTTCTCAGGTGCATACGTCATAGAGATAAGCTATATAAAAAATTCAACAAAGATAGAGATAATCCAGTCCTAAAACTTACGTTCACCCGCTATCGCACTTATTGTAATAATTTATTAAAAAAAATAAAGCGAGAATATGAACGAAATGAGCTAAGGAAGGCCAGGAGGAATCCCAAGGCTACGTGGGACTTAGTTAAGAAAATTGCTAATCTTAAAAGTAAACACTCTACTTCCGACGAATTAATAAAATTAGATCAAACCCCTAAAACATCTGTAAATAAAGTTAACAAATTCTTTGCTACTGTAGGTAAAAATCTTGCATCTGGTATATCGCTGCCACACACAAGCTGCTTGCCAAGCACTGCTCTTGCTAACATAAACTTACACGCTAACCCCGTTAACTCAATGGGTCTCCTGCCAACTGACCTCGAAGAAATAGAGTGCATTATATTAAACCTTAAAGATAAAAGTGCTGCAGGCTGGGATGGGATACCCACATCCATCATCAAGGGTAGTAGACATATACTCATTCCCATACTGCACTATATTTTTAATCTGTGTCTATCATCTGGCACCTTTCCTGAGGTCTTCAAGAGAGCCATCGTTCACCCGATACACAAAAATGGCGATCGCCTTAATATAAATAACTACAGGCCAATTTCTGTTCTGAGCGTTCTGTCAAAGATTCTTGAGAAGATAATGAATAAAAGACTGGTTGATTTTCTTAACGTTAATTCTATTCTAGCTCATAATCAATACGGTTTCAGGAGCTGTAGGTCTACCGAAGATGCAGTATTGGATCTCACAACCACAATTGCCAGAAACTTTGACAGAAAACTCAAAACGATCGGTGTATTTCTTGACCTCTCGAAAGCCTTTGACACTGTCTCTATCCCCATACTTTTGTATAAACTAGAACAAATCGGTATAAGAGGCAGTGTCAGGGATTTGTTTGAGAGCTACCTATCTAACCGTGTACAAGTTGTAAAAGTCCTCAACACCTTCAGTGACGAGGAACACGTAACTTTTGGCGTCCCTCAGGGTAGTGTCCTAGGCCCTACTCTTTTTCTAGTGTACATAAACGATTTATGCAAATTATCTCTTCCCAATTGTTCCATCTTTACTTACGCTGATGATACAGCCCTTCTTATTAATGGTTAAACTTGGTTGGAAGCTAAATTACAGGCTGAATCGGCTTTGAATATTGTTTTAAATTGGCTCTCACTTAATCTTCTTACCCTCAATGTAAGTAAAACAAAATTCATTACATTTTCTCTAACCAGCAAATCCCAGCCTGCACCTTTCTTCTCCATCCGTGCCCACACCTGCCCTGTTCCTACCTCTATCACATGTAATTGCCAGAATCTAGAGCGCACACAGACAATCAAATATCTAGGTGTTCATCTGGACACCTCTCTTTCATGGTCTGAACATATCCAATCTACTGTGTCCAGAGTTCGTAAACTGATTTTTGTGTTCAGTAATTTGAGAGGTGTTGCTGATTTCGACTGCCTTAAAACTGTCTACTTTGCTCTGGCACAATCCATACTGTCATACTGTATTACAGCATGGGGTGGATCCTCTAAAGTACTAATGTTGAAAATAGAGCGAGCCCAGAGAGCAATTCTGAAAGTAATAACTTCCAAACCAAGGCGTTTCCCCACTAGTTTATTGTACTCTCTTTGTGAGGTCTTAACAGTGAGACAGTTGTTTGTGTTGGCGACTGTTCTTCGCAAACACTCCCAACTGTTTTTCGATTCAAACCTCGTGAACGTAAAACGTCGCTCAGACTTAGTATGTAAATTAGAAACGCGTAGGACAACTGTGGCAGGCCGTAACTTCCACTATCTAAGCCCCGAGCTTTATAATAAAGTCAATAAAGAATTAAATTTATACCCCCTCCCACGTTATCAGTGCAAATTAAAATGTTTAAAATGGCTTCTAACTCTCTCGTATGAGGAAACAGAAGACCTAATTAAAACTCCAGAATAACTAATAATGTCCAGTTCACTTTCACACAGTTCACACACACACACACACCCACACACATATATCATCCACGCACACACACTCATTCACCCCCCCCCCACACACACACACATCCACACACACACACACACACACACACACACACACACACACACCTACACACATCCACACACATGCTCCCCTCTACATAACACACCGCATGCAAAAAGTCGCGCAGTACAACTTTTACTGTACCTATCTCAATTTACTTAGTTTAGTTTAGTTATCCCTTAGTTAAGTTTAGATTAAGTTTAATAGTGTTAATCACTCTTATCAGAACTTTGTTAAGTCAAGGAGGCGGCGTTGAGACTGCTACACAGTCTTTAGTACTTTTGCAGCTCTCATCGTTCCATTGTAATAAGTTCTTGTGTACTTGTTCTGAATAAAAAAAAAAAAAAAAAAAAAAAAAAAAAACTATTTTTTTGTGTGTTTCCTTAGCCGACCGGCCGCGCCTGTCGCCGGCAACAGCAGCACAATCCGAAGCCGCGCCGGCTCGTGCGGCACGCAGAGTGTTCTCGCCAACGCGGCCCCGCGTGGTAAGTGCCTTGCCTCAGCCTACCCACTGTGCCTCTGATAGTTAAAAAGGCGCATCTAACACTTTTACCGGATTTGAGTTACATAATAATATGTTTGCTAATCGAATTCAAAGATTATTATCGTGTCCATTATTGTCTATGTTTATTATGTAATTATTTTAATTTACCCAAAGATAGCCTAACGATTTCCCGTTTGATTCATTAAAACAATTTTTTCTCCGTTTTGACTCGTTGTTAGATGCGCCTTTTCAACTATCGGGGGCAGCACTGTGCCTCCCAACTACCCCTTGATTGTACATCTTTGATTTGCGACCAAAATTAGTCTCAATCCTAAACTAGTGCGCCATGTCTCAGCCTACCCACTGTACCTCCCAACTGCCCCTTGATTGTCTATCTTTGATAGCGACCAAAATTGATCTGAAATTCAAATATAACAATTCAGCAACCACCAAAATAACGTACTCTGTGGTGACCACGCAAGTAGCTCTGTCACTGTCATCTCAACGAGACCGAACGCGACAAAAGATACATGCGATCATTGTCACATCTGACAGTTTGAGACCAATTTTGGTTGCTATCAAAGTTAGACAATCAACGCGCTGCTCTTTGACTAATCAAAATGTTCTTTTTGCAGCAAATAAGAAATCGAAGCAAGATGCCGTCGCCCCGTCCGAACTCAAGACCGTAGCAAAAACGCAATAAAACATACAAACAAACACGCAACACCGAGTGTACATACATACATAGTGGACTATACAGTGACTATACAGAGTGTAGAAAATATGCATTTTTTTATAATAATATAAATTATACGACTAGTGCTGTTTGGAGTGTTGTGTAACGATAGTGATGGGACACGGTATCGCCAAGTAGGCCGCATACTCACGGAGCCTAGGTATGTACCATCTCTGCTTTTTAGATTAAAATTTTAAGCCTTGTTTTAAATTGAGCGCGTTACTCCTAGTACTCCTTGGAAATAATTGAATAAGCCCCTTGAGTAGCTATCTCTGCCTGCTGATTGTATATCTTTGATAGCGACCAAAATTCGTCTCAAACTCTCAAATATGACATTTAGTGACCACGCAAGTAGCTCTGTCACTCATCTCAAAGAGACCGAACGCGACAAAAGATACCTACGCGATCGTTTTGACAGTTTGAGACCAATTTGAGGCTTGAGACAAGTTGGACAAACAGCACTAGGCAGTGTACAGCGAAACTGTCAAACAGTTATTTTTCTAAAGTTGATGAAGAAGAATCACAGAACTATATCGAGATAGAAGCAAAAAGTTCGTTGATTTGTATGGAAACCGACCGTGTAACATTTTGCCTATAGTCGTATTTTTAATTATACGCACTAAAATTGACGGTCAAAATGTCATTTTTCATATATTTTTAGTTCGTATAATGAGCAATCCGACTATAGGTACTTTAACGAACGCAGTTGACAGTTTGGATTACATTGCTGTTATTCAATGCGCGCCTAGTCTGGCGCGTCAAGTATGGAATGAATTCCGAATGAACTTCGCGGCAAGCAAAGAAGTCCTCGGCTCTTTTCGGCACGCGAGGTACATACATTCTTTGCTTCTATCTCGATATAATTCTGTGAGTAGAATTATGTCTTGAGCACCCAATTTCAAAACTTCACTACATAAGTACAAGTAAAAATATTGTATTTCTTGTTTCAGCTTATCCTCATCGACAATAAGCGACTCTACGTTATTGACATTAACTAGTGTAATGCAGTGGAGCCGTCACCGCTGTATACTTGTTGACTCGCGCCTCACCAACTCGTGTAAATATAATCTCTGCTAAACCCACACCGCTTACTCTATCAATTTATATAATGAAAGCAAGGGACTGAACTATTCTGCCGTCATACGTAAAAAGGGCGTATCTTCCTTAAAGTATGTAAGGAAATTACGACCTATTTAGAATGTAGAAAGGTCGTAAATTCCTTACATACTTTAAGGAAGATACGCCCTTTTTACGTATGACGGCAGTATTGAAAACACTCAATCGCGGAGTGTCTATGTAATCTTGGGCGCAGTCAACATTCTGTGTAGTTTTTAAGTAATGGGGAATACAACATTTGTGTTTTGTTAGTTTAATGGTTGCTTTTTTTAGTCAATAATGTAATTGATGTCTTAAGATTTCATGGTGGTGCTTCCACAACGCAAAATTTTGTAAAACTTTCGGATCTCTAGATTTCTTGTACAGATATTATTAAAAGGGTAAACGATCGCTTTCGTCATGGACTGGGCACTTACTCCCATAAACGAAAACGATATATCGTTCGAATTATCGTCAGCTTACGTTGGTCGAATGTTCGGAATAAGGCTTCCACCAACTTAGGCTGAACTACGATAATTGGCACGATATATCGTTTTTAGTGTTGGGAATAGGCCTACTGGTTGGGGAGCCTGTTGTCGTCGTCGAGTCGATGACGAAAGTGCGGATAAGGTCGCATAAGACTGCATTCAAAAACTGAAGAATGATTTGTAAAATATGCAAGGAATGGTAGAAAAATGTATGTTTAAAACTGCAGCAGACTTCGAGAGATATATATTTTTGTAAATAACTTGACAGGTAAAATGAAAATGGTGTTTTGACTCTTGACATTGAACTTACGGCGCTCAATTTGAATATTTAGTTTTAACTGTCAGTTTATTTACTTTGAACTTGAACATTTTTGGGTTAGTTTTACGTAATTATTTGTTTTGATTTTGTTCTTTCTAAGTGTAGCACTAGTTACTAATATCAAGCTATGTAATACATAAAAGTAGGATACGTTCTGCCGTTTGTACATAACTGGGTGATGAATTGAGAAATTAGATTTCTACGACATAATCTGGTGCGCAATTGATACTGACAATGTTAAAGTCGTTTTGACTTTATCCAATTTTGACATGAATTAAATTTAATTTTAGCGTTATGCACGCAACGAAATGTCGACAAGTGTCGCTCGTCAAGTGTCGCTTTGACATTGTCAAGACAAGAATTTCTAATTTTAAGGTATTCAAGAAAATGTTTTGGTCTGCTTTTTAATACTGCCACTTACAAAACTGTGCACACTGTATTTTATAATGAACCTGTACCTATACTGTGTGAATGTGGGGAGGTTTCGTATGAGACAGTGATTGTTCCCAAATTATGTTAACATTAACACGGACAGCTTATACATATAAACCATAATTCAAAGGCTCTATCTTCAAGATGGAGTTGTCCTTCCTGCAATAGATTTAAGTCTCAAAATTCTTTGACATATTCTAAAATATCCGACTGTCCTCAACGGATGTAACAAACAAAACCTACTTAACCCTTGCTCAAGATATTTTCTTTCATTAATTTTAGAGTGTGTGCGTGTAAATGAGTAAGCGTTTAGTCACGTGTCTGAACCGAAGTGGAGATTCTGAGCAAAGATTGACACACAGACATAAATGTCAATGTCAAAAGATATAGTGTTTCAAATGTCTTTGAAGATTTCAAGGAGGTTATAGTCACAAAACTCCTTGGAAAGTTAACATTTTTGTGTGCCTTAATACTTTTTTAGGCATTTATTTAGATAGATCATTGTGAAATGTTTGAAGAGTTAGGACGGTCGGTTCAGACGGTTGACAGGAAACGCTCCTTCGTGCGACATTCTTGGACTCGTTTTAATTCATTATTTTTTATAGTTTTAAGTGTGCTTTTTTTCCGCGTGAATATTTTAGTTTGTGGTGATTGATAATGTACTATTCAAAAGACACTGCCGCCATCTGTCAACCTGGAACACAAATATTGAAGCGCAAAAGTTTGGTATAATTGATAAAAGTCATTAGAATCACCACAGCTGAACTATCGTATATGCGTACTTCTTAAATATTAGAGTAAATATAAAATTAAAGAAAAAAAAAATACGTCTTAGATGATGCTATAGATCGCTTCTTTCGTACACTTAAAAATAGTTCCTATATTATTTTATACAAACTTTGTTTATGTGACTAAAAAGGGACGCGGCGACTATCTTTAAGACGGTAGCCACTTAGCTTGTAACACGTAACGTAACAGATACAGTATCAAGTTCGTAAGATGTTAGTACTCATAGAGCGTTACTCACTTGAACATTACTGTATCTGTTACGTTACATGCTACAAGCTAAGTGAGTAACCGGCTTTGAAGAACAGTCGCCTTGACGGCTAGACCTACGCAGACCGGGACGGCACGGCAAAGTATTTAAATTTTTACCAATGGACATTCAAACTTATCGAAATAGAAATACGATAAAAATTCCTATGCTTTAAAGGTATGGCACTGAAAGGGATTTCGATGCTACGGTATCATTTTAAAGCATAGGAATTTATGTCGTATTTCTATCGCTATAAGTTTGAATGTCCCTTGGTTAAAAATTTAAATCCTTTGCAATGCCGTCCCGGTCTACGAAGGCTTATTCTCCGGTTTGTCCCTGAGACGGCGGCGTCTCGAGAGACGCACAGTCAGCCAATAGCAACACATTAGACTTTGCTTTCGAAGCGATCGGATGCCTCTCGTGTGACGTCACACTCGTGCTGTTTCACACCCGCCCCATTGTCTATCTTTGATAGCGGTCAAAATCGGTCTCAAACTGTCAAATACGACAGTTGAATGACCTCGCAGTAACTCTCTCACTCTCTTATCGAGACCGAACACGACAAAAGATACTACGGGATCGTTTTGACAGTTTGAGACCAATTTGATGTTTGCGACAAGTTAGACTATCAGCCCGCAGAACTTGTACAGTAGTAACAACGGATCTTAGTCTTTCAGTTGGCTGGAATTATGTTTTATCTCGCTTACTCTAAGCAGTAAGTATATACGCTATCCTTAGTTGCACCTAACTTCAGAGGGACAAACATCCGTTGTGACTACACTTTGTATGGCTGTCTATGAGTAAATCGTCTACACTCAGGTACCGACTGGCTGTAGATGAGTTGTACGATAACAGGAAGAGTTGTAAATCATCTACAGTCAGTCTACTGACTGGCTGTATGTAGATGAGTTGTACGATAACAGGAAGAGTTGTATTTTCAGCAAAGTGAACGGTAAAAGTTTGACGTCACACGCTGACGTCTTATGAGGTTTTTTATTGTTAAGTTCTTATAAGTTTGTTGGTGAATACAGATTGTTGCAATTCTTTTTCTATTCGTAAGTACGCCAAAGCAGAAGACATTGTGCTAAAATATAGATTTACCTACTGCATACAAATAACGAAAAATATACAAAAAAAGTGTTGCTAAATTAAGTTAAGCGAGATGTAAACGTAAGGTTATAGCGATCGGTAACCAGTGCATTGTAATGTTGAACGTTTTCATTGTTTATATTTTACTCGTATCCTTTTATTTTGGAAAATGAAAAAAATTGGTTGTTGTATAAATAATAAAGAAAGTACTTGCGTAGTCTATAGTCATACGGTAGTTGTACTCTTTGAGAAGAAATAAAATTAAGAAAACGTTTTTTAAGGATGCTTGCTAGCGTGCGCGGCGGCTGCCTACCCCCGCGCCGGACTTGCGATGTGCGTGTAGGTACTTGACGCTCTCGATCGAATTACTATGAACTGTCGCCGCGCACGCCCCTATGGCTGTAAGTAAACATTATTATAACTATACATATTATTATATTGATAAATAAATTAATAATAAAACGGTACCTTTGTTGCATTTTTATTTATTTTTCCCTAGACCTAGAACAATATTTATTTCGCAATGGAAATTGCTGTTTGTGTGGCTCTGACTGTGCAGTGCATTTAGGAAAAAAATAAATCAAAATCAGCAGCTAGAGATTCTCTGTAAAGTGATATATTTGGATAACGAATATATGTATACGAATGGTTAAAGATTAAAAACTACCAGTAGGCAGTAGGGATACTTTGAACAGAGGGGAAAAAAATGTACTTACACATCTTCCCCCTTACATAGGAAAGATGTTTAAAGTTGATCACGGGACAAACAACGTAAAGACAGGACGTTATAACCAGTGTTCAACTTTCAAACATCATTTTTTTTTTTTCTTTCTTTTGGCTTCGCACGGTTGTGCATTCAGCCAGTGTCAAATAATTAAATAAACTTCAAGTATATAGATAAATAAGATATATAAATACATAATACAATACATAAATATAATATCCCACCCCTCCCCTTGTGCCTCAGTAAAGATGTGGGGCTTTACTGAAACATCAACATGGACTTTTTGGGTGAACTTGAAAAGCAATGTTATCCAATTTTGTTTCACTTCCCCACACTTCTGCACGTTCACGAACACTTAACGGTTAATAATCCACCATTATTACACATTAACATTCGAAGAAACACAAGTTTTGGAAAATAAAACAAAAATGAAACTTGACTTCTCAAATTCCCGCCAAAAAGCCGACCTCAAACATCATTCTTGTAAGGTAAGGTCCTATGTGCATAAGTTGTTATTTTGTACTAAGATACAGTACTGCAAATTGCAAAAAAAGCAAAAAAAAAAAAATTGAATTTCGCGGGCTACCGTGGCACATCCACCTCTACGTTTTTTTTTTTTTTTTTTTTTTTTTTTTTTTTTTTTTTGTGGCGTCGCACACTTTGTGCATTTGCCATTTTAGTTGTAGTTTTTTAAGTAAAATTAGGGAAACAAGTTAAAATCAAAAATCGCGAACTATGGACGGGGGAATAGGACAGGATAAGGAAAATTAAAGGATAAATAAAACTACTATGTATAATATTTACAATACAAGATATTTTATAAAATAATTATATATTTATATTATTTTCACAAATAAACGAAGCTAAGCATAAATATATATTAGGATCTAGGGAAGAAAGGAGAACAGGTATATTTGTCGGAAGAGGAACATTACAAGAAACTAGATCATTGAAGAAAGAGACATGGTTATATTGGGGACAGGCAAAAAATATATGATTTGTATCTCCAAATTCATCTCCACACGCACAAGTGGGATCAGGCACCACTTTTATTTTCGCTAGATGTGCTGGGGTACACGAGTGCCCCAGACGCATTCGTATCAAAACAGTAGTGGCTCGTTTACTAAGTTTTATTTTAAAAAACCATGGTTTGAGAGAAATACTGCCTTGAATTTCTTTATAAAATTTACCTTTGAATCTAGAAGAGTTATTCCATTCTTTTTCCCATGAATTTCTGAGACAGGTCTTTGAAACAGTAGTTAAATCGTGAGTATAAATTTTATATGGAAAAATGTCTCCAGACTCCACAGCTTCATTTGCTAACCTATCTGCATAGCTGTTACCCAGAATCCCACAGTGACTGGGTATCCAGGCAAAAGCGACAGACAAGTTATTACATTCGCATTGCAAAAGCTTTGTTCTAGCTTCTGTTATAAGTGGATACGATGTTTTAGACCGGAAAGGAAATCTATCGAGCAGTTGTAATGAGCTTTTTGAATCGCAAAATATGATCGTATTTTTAAGTTTGAACAACAAAACGTATTCCAAAGCCTTCATGATGCCAAAACATTCACCGGTAAAAACTGAAGTTTCAGAAGGTAGTTTAATTTTTTGTACAATGCCGAACTGTTTGTGGAAAACTCCCACACCCACCTTTCCTGCTTCAGAGTGTTTGGATGCATCAGTATAAATTTGATGCCATCCATTCCACCGTTCTTCTACAATTGCCTTAAAAAAGACGTTAGCTTGTGAATCGTTACGGTCTATATCAAGGTTAAAGTAAATTTTAGGATGCAATATTAAAGCTTTATAGTTGCAATTAAAAATAGGAAGAAAGGGAGACTGGACTAGAGGGGCTGATAAAGATCTATACTTGTTATAACTATTTATGAGATGGGGAGGTGATTTATGATTCCAATATGAAGATGAACTAATGAGTTGAGAAAGTGTTTCGATTTTATGATGAAGCTGATGATTTGTAAAAATTAGGGTACGAAAGTAAAATCTGTTACATAAAAATTGACGTCTTATTATTAGGGGAGGTTCGCTACATTCAACTTGCAAGGCATTAATAGGACTAGACTTCATTGCTCCCATTATCATACGCATTGAACGAGCCTGAATGGCATCTAACTTCCTGAAAGCCTCCACACTACCAGGCTCCAACAAGCAAGTGCCATAATCTAATGTGCTTCTAATTAAAGCATTGTAAATTAGTTTTAAAGATGAAGGATGGGCACCCCACCATACTCCTGTAAGACATCGTAATAAATTTAAATGTTTTTCACATTTTTCTACAGCAAATTCACAGTGAGGACGGCCAGTAAGTTTAGAGTCTAAAAATACACCTAGAAATTTGGCATGACTCTTCAGAGGAAGAATTACACCATCATAAACAATATTAATAGGTGGTATGTTTATTTTTCGTGTGAAAGGAACGACAATACTTTTAGTGGGTGATAGTTCCAAACCATTAATGTCTAACCATGATTTTAAACATTTTAAAGCAAACGATATATTAGAGGCTGCAAAGTTAATACTAGAGTTGGTAGAATAAAGTAGGAGATCGTCAGCATATTGTAAAATACAAACAGAGTCATTCAAAGATGTTTCAAGGTCATAAGTATAGATGTTGTAGAGAAGGGGACTTAAAACAGATCCCTGAGGTAAACCCTTCCACAAGACTCTTGAGATGCCCGATGAGTTCATTATAATTAATCGACCAGCTAGCATATTTTGAATAAAATTGATGAACATGGTAGGAACTTTTAAAAGTTTTAGTTTCTTCACTAGAACTTCAATGAGAACATTGTCATAAGCTGATTTTATATCTAGGAACGTCGCTACAACAGATTTATTTTGCGAAAAAGCTATACGAATGTCCGTTAAAAAAACACCCAAACTATCTATGGAACTTCTACTCTTTCTAAAACCGTATTGACTATTAGGCAAAATATTCCGGCTCTCAATGAACCATTCTAATCTATTTTTAATCAGATGTTCTGCTATTTTAATTATTACTGGTGATAATGCTATGGGTCGGTAGGACATTGAATCAGCAGGATTTTTAGCAGGTTTTAAAATTGGCAACACTATTTGTGTTTTCCAATTTGTTGGAATGTCACCTGTCAATATGACAGAATTGATAAGATCGAGGAGATACTGCATGGCATTATCGCCAAGATGTAAATAAAATGAGTATGGAATTCCATCAATTCCAGGTGAAGTATCGACTCTACCCATCAAAACACCTTTCAGCTCGTACATTGAAAACGGTAAATCAAGACCATAGGGGCAAGTAGGCAAAGTGTTATGCACTTGTGTAAATAACTCTTTTGTAGGAGCAGTTGGAGGAGCCAGACGATCCAAGAAACTGTCGCTCAGAGATGGCGGCATAGTTGAAATATTAGAAGCGCTAACTCCAATTCTGTAACGTCTGATATTCTTCCAGACTTCTGATGACTTAGTGTTGGGAGATATAGTGAGACAAAACCTCTTCCAACCCAAGGTTTTTTTGTCTTTCAGTAACTTTTTTGTCTTGTTTATTATTTCACATAATTCATCAAAATTTTGGTTAGTCATATTTGAATTATAGTTTCTCTCTGCCTCCTTTCTCTGAGCGACGGCCATACTACATTCAGTATCCCACCATGGTGGAGATGGTATTTTACCAGAGGCTTTGTTTCTCAATGGGAATGTTGAATTAGCAGCATCTATCAAAGTTTTAGCTAAAACATCTGCACAGTAGGAAATATCTTGGAAATTAGAAGACAAGGTGTCAATATTGTTCTCAACATGCAATTTAAAGTCTGACCATTTATCATTTATTATTTTATATCTCATTCTGGGTGGAGATCTAGGAACTTCAGAAACTGTACATTTGGAAAACTTTAAAACTATAGGGAAATGGTCACTACCATAGGTGTATGGCAGTGTTTCCCAAGATACTGAAGATGCTAAGCTAGGAGAAGTTATTGTTAAATCAACTGCACTACTGTTTTCTGAAGGTTTAGTTCTGCGTGTTTGAGATCCATCATTTAGAATGCATAGATTTTGTCTGTCAATTATTTCCAAGAGATCTCTGCCATAACTATTAGATATAGAACTACCCCATGATCTGTGGTGAGCATTAAAATCTCCCATGATTACACATGGCTTGGGAAGATGAGAAAGCAAGTTTTCTATTTCAATAAAGATTTGTAAGGAAGGATGAGGTATATAAATAGATACAAAGCATATTTTATTGATAAGGCAGGCAACAGCATTAAAGCTATCACTATCATGATTAGGTAGAGGTAAATGTGAAAAGAAAAAAGATTTTTTAATAAGAAGAGCAGCTCCTCCATAACCATCAGGTCTATCTTCCCTGATGCAAGAGAAGCCACTCAATTTAAACACAGAGTCCGGCTTGAGCCAGGACTCTGTAATAGCGATAATGAATGGATTAAATTGATTAACTAAGTTTATAATTTCACTTTTTTTACTAACTACACTCCTGCAGTTCCATTGAACTGCGGATCTGGTGTGATCCATTGTGGTTGTGTAGAATACTAATTGTGTCAATTATTTTGGCTGCGTTGGACGGTTCTATGATTTTGGACTGTAATAAAGTTTTAAGAAGAGTAATAATGTCATTTATAGTCAGTTGATTACCTTTTTCACCTTCAACCAAAGCACAACCATTAGGAAGGGTTGGGGAAGGTTGACCGGCAATGTCAAAGTGTGCTTTTTTATCATAGCCTTTGGCTAGATTGGGTCGAGTTTTTGGTTTCAAAAAGATAGTTTTTTTGTATGAGGGCACTGAAGAATTTTGATTAACTTTATGGGCATTTTGAGAAGGAATAGTTTGGTCCTTAGGTGTAGCAAGCATTTCAGCATAGGATCTAGACAAAGGTGGATGAATTTTGGATGCCTCTGCATAAGAAATACACTTTTCAGCCATGGAAAATTTAATTTTTTGTTGTCTGACATATTCTGGACAAGATTTACTTGTGGCAAAGTGTATTCCCCCGCATGAGCAACAGGAAATGCATTCTTCATCAACATCACAGGTATCCCCTGAGTGTTCTTGGCCACACTTGAAACAGCGGGGCTTAGACCTACACTGCATCTTCGTATGTCCAAAGCGACAGCAGTTGTAGCATTGGATGGTCGGGTAGGTGTATAGATGGACAACCAGTGCATTGTAACACATATATATGCGACTCGGCAAGACTTGACCATCAAATGTCACAACCACAGTCTGGGTTGGCTTCCAAACTGCAGTTCCATTTATAATTTCTTTATAATTCATGCGACGGAGTTTTAAAATTTTTCCACAACCCTGTGGAACAGTTGCACATTCCATCATCTCCTCTGGAGAGAGATCCGTTGGTACTCCACGGACAACACCCATACGACAAACATTATAGGAGGGTATAAACGCCTTTAGTTTATTGCTAATTAGATTCTGATTGTCTAAGAATGTGTTGGCATCAGTCTGGTTATGGAAGGACAATGACACTCTATTGCGACCTATCTTTTTCAAACTGCCATTCACGATGTTGAAAATGCCATTTTTTCTCAAAAACTTTCCAAACATTATTGGGTGGAGAGTGGAACCGTCATTTTCTGAGTCTACTATCCTTTGTACATGCACAATAAAAGGACCATTATCCGTAGCCTCATACTGAGTTCTGGCCACAGATGCTGGTGGAGATGGATTTGGAGGTGGAGGTGGAGGAGCTGTAGGTGGAGGTGTAGGTGGTTCAGGTGTGACTGGTTCTGCTGGGACGGTATTGGGTAAGGGAGGACAAGTGAGGGTATTATCGGACGAAGCAGGTGATTCGTCGTCGCAATGACATCCTTTGGAATCATTTGTACCATGTCTCTTTCGCTTATTACAATTTTTGCACACTTTATGCAATCGAGTTCTCTTGCGTTTTTTAGAAACTGATGTATCGGTGTCCATAGCGGACTCGTTCGATAATCTTTCAAAACTGTTTGTTATTGTTACATTGCAACCGACCGGAGGGACTGGGTCCCCCGGGTCGGGAGGATCCTCCTCCATTGAGGAGGAAAAATTAAAAAACTTACCAAATCCTTATGTACACGAATAAATACACTACTACTACACTAAATAAGATAAAAGTTAATAAAATAGATAGAAAATAATGTTAATTCTCCTGATCTTTCACCAGAAAATTTAAATTTAAAATTTGCTAAAGAAAAAACGCGGCTTCCCTCTTCGAGTTTCCCGCCTTTTTTCACCTCTACGTTCATTCAGAGTTCCGCAAGTCAAAGTCACACATCCATCAGTCAGTTTCATTCTCAGTCAACAAAAACAGTCAGTTCAGTTTAGTCTGTGGTTTAGTCAGTCAGTCAGTTAATCAGTTTGACTTTGTTTTGTTGTTATTATTTATAATAAAGTGATCAATAAAGTTCTCGGGCGGTCTGATTTCGTTAGAATTGTTGTTAATTTGTTATTTTGATTTAGTTAGAAAGGCTTGGAATGGAAGTTGGGATTGCTATTAATGTATTCAGCTTGCGAGCCCAAGTGAAAATAGGTTCCAAACAGTTTGTCTTACAAAAATGAGATCATGAAGTTCTAAATGAGATCTAATTTATAGATCTAAATCCTATTTAAAAGACCTAATACAATGGATACAACAACTAACGTTTGGACGAACGAAAACGATGAATGTCTAATAGAGTTTGTGAGGAGCAATGAAGCACTTTACAACGTAAAAAGCAAGGAGTACCGGAAATTCAAACTAAAAAGGCAATTGTGGAATCAAATAGGGGACGTTTTGAACAAACCAGGCATGTATTTACCTTTAACTTACCCTGTGGCTAAGTAACAGTATGATAGTGCACTCTTAACATTCTATTTTAATTCTTGCAGGCACTGATTGTCAAAAAAGATGGTTTTATGTGAGGGACTACTACGTGCGACGAAGAGGGAAACCTTCTACAGGTATCAGCGGTGAACTCTCAAAGAAAAGATGTGACCTCCTGTCCTTCCTAGATATTGTTCCATCTGCTCGGAGAGGCAGTACCAGCAGCGTCGCTGATGACTCTTCACCAGAACGGCAAGAACAAGAAGATGAATACCCTGGAGATCCACTCAACTCCGACGAAGAGTCATCGAGGAAGTACGAGAAGAAAAGGAAAACAAAGGCTAAAGAAAAAAGGATAAACTTACTAGAACAAATTGCACAACATAATATTACCTCAGATAACTACGAGGATGATGAGAACGATCTGTTCTTTAAAAGTATGGCAAAGATTGTTAAAAGACTTCCGCCTTATGACCAAGCTCAGTTGAGAGTGCAAATAGGATCTTTGGTTGGTAACGCAGAGATCCAGTGTTTCAGCCGCCCGTCTCGTAGTGACGATCAAAGCTACTTCTCTTCTACTAAACCTTTTGTGTAGGTCATAGCTAAAGTACCTAGGAATTAGGTATAAAAACGGATACTGTTGGCATCCCAAGAAGGTATTATGTAGTTACCTATGGGTGAGCATCGAGGTAGCTTGTCCTCAAAGTATAGATTACACCGGTTTCAAAAAATCTAATTAAAACATGAATAGATATCAAAATTGCATTTTTATTGTATTGCTTCTAATATACAGAATGAGACAGAATTAGAAAAATCTAGAAAGAATATGTCTCGGTACAACCACAGCAGACACAAGGTAAGAGCCCAGCAGTATTAGTTTTAATTCATTTTCATGTATGAATAATGAATGGAGTTTTTCGCTACAATCGCAACAAAAACAACAGGCCAACTTTGAAACACTAGTGTGCGTATTACGCACACAAGTATAAGTATGCGATTGTCAATACAAGTGCGCTGCGTCACCTGTCAACATTGTCGAATCCATTTTTAGTGATACCAGCTCTTGAAAATTTCCCATAAAAGTAGGGAAAAAAAAATGTATGATTTTGAGGTTTATTTAAGTTTCAATTTTTTTGCGGCCAATACTGGTTTTTGCTTATTCAACTTTTCTGGTCTGTTGTTTATTCATTTTTTACATTATCACTTAAAGTATTAAGAATGTCGCTGTCGATGTTTCTGTCTTTTTTTAGCAATCTAATAATAATTGATTTATATGAAGCTACTTTCTTTTTAAGTCGTAGATTTTTACGTCTTAAGGATTGGATCTTAAGAGTGTGTTTTTTTTGCAGTCGTATTTTTCTTCGTAAATCTCTACGCATTTTCGATTCTCTGGGTGAATCGTAAACAGAATCCAGATCAGAAAAGTCTTCAATAATCTCAGTTTCATTTTCTTTTTTCCGTTCATCTCCGATTGTACTACTAGTGGCTCGCCCAGGCATATCACTACTAGTACTGGAAGATATTACATGCGCTATGCATGTAATATTGCTACACAAGTTTTTCGTATTGTCGTCAGAAGTTTTTTCATTAGATTCCGTACTTTTCTGAAAAAATAACAAAGTTTTATATATTTTGCATAATATTAGTAAGTATTATTATTTATTAGAGTACCTACACCAAATATATTTTCCTTAATAATTAATCAAAGAAGACGCACAGAATAAATAGGTACAGAAGTCGGACTTAGCGACAAACATTTATTTAAGAGGCCTGCGACAGGCGAATTTCCATAAAAACGTAATACTGAAATCATTTAAAATTTGAGCATATTTTGGTCAGTATAGGTTGTTAGATTAAGAGAGTAGGTATTTATCTAGGTTCCTGTTAAACTTTTGTTCCAAAAAACTTACCTAAAAAGAAATGTAAGCAAATTGAATTGAAATCTTTGTAGGTATCTACACCAAAAATGGCATTTTTCTTTTCGTTTGTTCAATAATAAGTTTTTTTAGAACAAAAGTGTAACAGGAACCTAGATAAATACTGTCTTTATCCAAATCCAAATAATAGCATAAAGCGATAAAAATATGCTCAAATTTTAAATTATTTTGGTATTACGTTCCTAGGTACGTAGGTACGTTCGCCGGTCCCTTAAATAGCGACTCTTGCTACTACGCAACAAAGTGCAATTAGCTCGCTTAAGCGCCTAATGCCGAGCGGCAAGTGGGAACCCTACCTGCCAAGGCTCGCCCGGGCAGGCCCGCCAGTGTACACTTGTAGCTTTGTACCTAAAGTGCCGAGTGCACCTTTCTGTGGTAGACGGCAGGATCAGATATTTTATTCTACTTCAAACTACTTTTATTAAACTTAAAAAAAAACTTACAGCCTTGTCTTCATCATCCTCATCATCATCAGTTCTTAATGATGTTAAGAACAATGCCTGTAAAATAAAATATAAAAAATAAGCTCGCGCGTTTATTAAAAAAATCAGTAGGAGTCAGACTCGCACACGAAGTATTTCTACTTATTCTGGTTCGAAAGATACAACCCGCAAAAGCACAGAAAACCCGAAAAACAAACATTTATAAAATTACCTTGCGCGGGATCGCTTCCTTTTTCAGCCTCCGTAGCCTCCCGTCATTAACTGAATACAGATCCTTGCTACAAAAATGATCTGAGCAAATCACTGTAGTCTTCACTGGTTCCCAGACATCCTCTCCGCGGCTTTTTCTTATAATTTCAATCCACTTGCTTCTTGCAATAGGATCTTTAGGTATTCTGTAAAAAATATAAAATAATAAGTGTACGCGACATTTACTTCACAGCACGTAAAGCTGTCTCAGTTTTTATAATTTGATTAAGTAGGTAAACTAAAATTTAAATTTAATTGCAGCGGTTAACGATTTAAAGTTAATTAATAAATCATTCTCGCTAATTTACCTACCAAACTATAAGAAAAAATAAATGAATCATAATAATCATTATAACATAATAAATCATAACTAAAAAGTGTAAAATAAAAAAATTATTAAAAAAACAAAAAACCCGACTGCGTAAAAAAAGGAGAAAATAAGCCTGCAAAGAATGACTCACAGTCAGGACCCATCATAACATTGGGAAGATTATGATAAAATGAATGGGCACCGACTGTGAGTCATTCTTTGCAGGCTTGTTTTCTCCTTTTTTTACGCAGTCCCGACTTTTTTGTTTTTTTAATAATTTTTTATTATGTATAACCTTTTTCGTGTGGATGTTTTCAAAGATTTCCCTAAACAGGCAACATTACGGTTTAATCCTATTCTATTATACGAGCGATATTTGTTTGTTTATTTGTACTCACGATCTCGAAAACGGCTTTAACGATTTCGATAAACTTTGCGGTACGGGGCTTTACGGGGGCGAAGAATCGATCTAGCTCGGTCTCATATCTGGGAAAATTCGTTTATTGGGCATTTTCAAGCAAAAAGATTTAACAGTGCAATGTGGTTCGTAATCAGGGGCGGTCACAGACTTTGATGGGGGGGGGGGGGGGTCACGTTATTTGCTAGTGCGTACCTACCTATTTTTTAGCAGGATGTTAGAGGTTTGTCAAGGATTTTGGGGGGGTCATGACCCCCATGACCCCCCCCCCCCCTCGGACCACGCAACGTATCGTAATTGAACCACTAGATGGCGTACATCCGAGATGTTTTTAAGTTAATAAAATTGGCATTCGTCTCGTCTTACACGTCGTACACTAGATGGCACTAGTAGGTGGTGGCTAGCTATCCAACCTAGCTTTTTTTAAATAACTAATTTTTCTTTTTAATTTTTCTCTATTTGCTCCCGAGCAGAGCTCGGTCGCCCAGATAATTATTGGCAGCTTAAACTTCGAAATACCTATACATTTTAGATAATGATTCAACACTTGTTTTTTATTAGCTCACGCTCGCAAGGGTAATTTCAAAGAATAATATAGCAACCCTCTAAATAAAACATGCTAAGTTAAAATTACAAAGTTTTATTTTCATTGTTTCCCTATCAGATAAATACTTATTTATAGTTTAGGTACTTACCGATGATAGGTAACTTCCTTATTTGTTTTTAGTCGTCCTTTGTAATTCCTGCACACTTTGATGGCACAAATCGTCATTTTTGTTGGCCGCCAAATTCGTGTTCTCAGTACAATGACATAAGCGCGACTGAACGGGTGGAACGAACAAGTCAGCCACCAGTTCGCTGACTTTTTTTTTGCCACAACCCGCAATACGAATAGCGCCATCTGTTGGCGAATAGAAGACTTTGATAAACCGGAAGTCTGGAGAGCTGTGCTGCCATTCTATTTCGGAAATAGCACGAAAAATTACAAATACCGCATTTCCGCTTCCTTTTTAATATTCGCGGAAACAGCGGTTTTCAAATATTTGACGGGTGAAGTGCAAGCATATATTAGCATTCAAAATTGAAGCTACCATCTCCCGAACGAATGCAGAGCAATCGTGACTTTTAATTAAATTGGATTCCTGACTACACTATTTATTTATTCCATAGGCAAATGAAGTGTTGTGGTCACTTCATTGGCATAAGCATTACCAGCAGGGCTATTTTGATTCACACGTAAAGTCGCTAACTCGCCCAAACAGCCCTGCAGATCCAGGATCTTGAGAAACAGCAACAAATATTGTCAATAAATAATTATTTATTTATAACAAACTCCACCGAAAAACAAAAAACTTACAGTAGGTACAAATTTCTTTATAATTAGGTACTTACCTATAAAATTAGAAAAACAGGATTCAAATTATAGAATGTCACTATGCATCATGGAATGCAACTGCTATCAAAACCATAAGGTTGGACTTGCCCCTAACTACCCTAAACTTCCACTGGAGATATAGTTACGAATTAACCGGTATATTGTAGGACAGGTAAAATTCTGAAAAATGGATGCGAGATAAAAAAATGCCTTGTTGAAACTTCACAGATAAGGAATAAATGCTAATAGCATGATTAAATGCAAAGAGGTATTTCATTTTCTATATCAAGCGACAATACTTTAGCACCATTCTGAAAAAGTTACTTAAATTTCAATGAAGATAAATTATTTGGTAAAATAATTACATTAAAAGAATCAGTCAAATACCCTATTGACAATAAAAGTTAGCTATTTTTAGACTCCCATGATAAAATTCAACATATATTATGCTATACAGAAAAGTGCCTACTTATTTCTATATAAAATGGTCTAAACGTTTTCTGATATAATTTTAGAGTCCCCGCAAAGTTGCTTGAAGAATTCCTTCGAGGACTGACATCTCGGGCTGACACAGTGCGGACATCTGCAACAATAGCGTATTTTACAAAAATAAAAAATAAAAAACACCTATGCATTTATACTTTTCGCGAGAAAATGTAACATGATAGATTAAAAGCAGGTTCATTTTTATTTTATTTTTTTGTGGTTTTAGAAGATTCATTTAAAACACTAGTTTTTATATGAGTCATTTGCAAAAAATTTGTACATTTTCTTGTCTCAGAAGGTATTTTTGTGTAACGATTTTACGTACATTTGTGCATAAAATATCACCGAGGTGTCACAACAAAAAATTTAATAAAAAAAATTATCGTCTTTTTGTAATAATTATCATTTGTATTATATGTCTATTGAATGAAACTACACAACGCAGTAAAATATTTGTGATTTTTGCTTCAACTTCCATAAATATTCGCGTTATGTTACACAAAAACATCTTGTGAAAAACCCAACCACCACAAATTTTGTTGAATAACTACTAAACCAAAATCGCTACGCTATATTTCCTTAGATTGGTAGCTTCCTCCAATGGTGCACTTTTAAAATAAATTATGCATACGTTCACAACAAGCCAAATACCCCAGCTAGAGCGTTACACAGGGCGAGTTACACAAAATACCAAAAACAGGGACCACGACTTTAAACTCGAATAAATAATTCATTTTTAATGTTATAATACTATTATTGTCATTTTTATATAGCTCAACTTCTTATCTGATGTACCCATTAACTAATCTAGTAATATTATGAAGTTAGTAGCATGAATTTAAATGTTGAACCTGCGAAAACCGAAAGTGGACATCAGAATTTTGTATGGAGAGAGAAATTAGCAGTTTTTTGAATTTAATTTAGAAATAGAAAATAATAGAAATAAAGATAAATACTACGTTAGATTAAATATATGATTTCCGAACAACATTTGTAACTAATTTTTATCATTGTACCACCTATAGTTTTGTTTTAATCTTTAATTGAATGGAGGGGAACAATTTTTTTTTCAAAATGTACAACTTTTTTGCAAAGGACCCATATAACTAGCGACCCGCCCGGCTTCGCACGGGTCATATCACAAATCACATTAGAAACCTCTAAAATTGTCAGTGTTTCTCTATTATATTATGCATGTATTATACATATAAACCTTCCTCTTGAATCACTCTATCTATTAAACAAACCGCATCAAAATCCGTTGCGTAGTTTTAAAGATCTAAGGACACATAGGGACAGACAGCGGGAACTTTGTTTTATACTATGTAGTGATGAAGTGTACCGACCTTGTGAGGAACTGTCTGGATATTCTCTGTCCTGAGGATATGTGATTGGCCACCTCCGCGGCGAGCGCAGCTATGAACGTGGGGTGGTCGTTGGGCGTCGCCGCGCGCTCTATCTGAGTGATCCCCGCCTGTAAAGATATTATTACTAGTATCTGCCCGCGGCTTCCCTCACGTGGTACCCGGATAAAAAGTAGCCTGTGTTAATTCAGGTCATAAACTATGTATGTTCCAAGTTCCAGCCAAATCCGCTCAGTAGTTTTTGCGTGCAAAGGCGCAAAAACGCTGGCCCAGGCTCGCCGAGTGAATGCGTTGACTCTCTCTCGCTCTCGCCTTGCATCGATTCGCCTTCTCGCTCGAACTCGCCCAGGCTGGCCCAACGTGTGTTTGAAGCAAAAGAGTAACAAACATTCATACATCCTCACAAACTTTCACATTTATAATATTACGAGTAGTAAGTTAGAATTAACTTACTGTTTTTAATACGATCATAAAATGGTTGTTATACAAACTTACCAATTAGATTTACTAATTTTCATGCATATAGTTCCAGGCACTACAGTGACCCGATAAGTGAAGGCAAAGATTGCCTCCTGTCCTGACACTTTATTAATCATTTAGTAAAGATGTATAGGCGTAAGTTTTTTTATACTACTGTAGCCTACATTGTCTTATTTAATTACACATACACATGATACCAGCGGGCTTAAAAGGTCGCTATGCAGAATCACAAAGTAGGAATTGAACTATGTGTCGTCTCTATTCACTCTCAGTCAATGAAAAGAGACGGTATATAGTTCAATTCTTGTAATGTGATTCTGCATAGCGACCTTTTTAAGCCCGCTTATCTTATTAATTTACCTAGTATACCTACACTGTGTGTAGGTAATTCAATAGAACAATTTTGAATACCTCTTTAGCGACATCGTGGCAATACTCTATGTCCAGCTCGTGCAGAGTTTCAATGTGTTCGTTCACAAACGCGATGGGCACCAGAATCAGATTCTTCTGACCTTTCTTTGCATATGACTGAAAGAAAAGTTTGATAAAAGTAAGTTTGAGTTAGTGACAATCAATGTTTTCAAACTTTTTAGGCGTATTTCAGGGCAAAATTGGTCTTAGAAATTGTTATCATCTCAGCGGGGCTAAAAAGGCCGTTATAGAATAATCATAAATTAATAATAAATAAATAAATAATGACACTTCACACAACATCATGTAGCCTCAAAGTCCTTACTCTTCAGAATCTATGATTTACTTATTACATAAATACTTAAATATTATAAAGAGGTAAAATTTGTTTGTATGTAGGATGTAATCTCCGAAACCTCTCATCCGATTTCAAAAAGTCTCACCAGTATTTAGAATGAACTTTCATGATGAACATAGGCTAATGTTATGTAGGTACCTCGCGGACAATGCCGCGAACGGAAGCTAGTCGTATACAAAAATGACAGTTAAATTAAGGCTGGATTCGACCAAAAGTCATCTTACTCCAGAGTAACTAGCCGACATAATTCGAAATACAATTGTTTAGAAAGCGCAACCGAACATTATTATGTACATACAAATTATCCAGGTGTCAACTTTGCAATGTCAAAATATTCAAACAAACAGTAGTTTACTCTCTTAAAACTTAATCCAGTTTGGTCGAATCCAGCTTAAGGCGCGGGACATACAGAAAAGACGTAAGACGAGGACGCGTCGCAGACATTGTCTCTTCCGCGTCCCTTTCATAGAAAATGTATAGAAGCGTCGCGCCGCAAAACATACAGAAGAGACGGGGCGCCGTCACATTTTGTATGAAAGGGACGCGGAAGAGACAAATGTCTGCGCCCCGTCTCTTCTATCTGGCCTGCGCCTAAGTAGCGTTTCAGTATTCGGGTGTGTTACCTTGATAGCATCATCCGTGTAGGGCTGCAGCCACGGCAGAGGGCCCACCTTGGACTGCCACACGAGACGATGGGGGTTGGCAGAGGCAAGGGTGCGCATCGTCTGAGACACCGTCGCCGCCACCTCGTGAGGATACGTGTCGCCACGGGACACAGCCTAGCCATATAATAAAACAAGCAAAAATTATGAATGGAATAAAAAACCTGCTATGAAAGATTAAAACACAAGACATTTTTTTTGCGGGCAGTCAGGTAAATCCTATTCTATTAAACGAATAATTTGTTTGTTTGATGTTTGTTTGTTTGTACTGACGTTCTCGAAAATACCTCTCACGATTTCGATGAAATTTGCAGTACGGGTGTTTACGGGTGCGAAAAATCGATCTAGCTAGGTCTCATATCTGGGAAAAGCCGTTTTCTCGGCATTTTCACGCAAAAAGATTTACCAGTGCAATGTGGTTCGTAATTGAACCACTAGATGGCGTTATGCACCCGAGCATCCTCGGTCATCCAGATATTACAAATAAAGAGAGAAATAAAGATGAATCATGGCTACTCTGTGTCATGGCTGAGAGCATTGCGTTGCGATAGACACACTGAAGGCCTTACTTTTTTTTTATTTACAAGAAAAAAAAAGGGCTTTGTCACTGAACGACCACAAATGAGTGCACAAAATTGCTCAGCTACATTGAATTCGGTTTTTTTTCAGTTCTCAAGTTTTATTCTATTACAAGATAAGATAAGATAAGTATTTATTTTCAATGAAAGGTTACATACAGTGGGCTAGTACTAGTACAACTTACAAGTTGTGTATGTTATGTATTGTTAATAGATAACTTACTTTCAATGGTAAACTATGTGCAGTGAACAATATTAAGACATCCTTTCTCACTGCCTCAGGGAACGCGTCCAGTTTCTCCTGTATTCGTTGTGCGAACACTTTTGCTAGCAGCTCGGACGTCGCCCAACGTTCTATCAAACTGAACTTTATGTTGCTGGGTGGAGCTCTGCAATTACATAAATACATCTGCAATGATATAAACAATTCTATTGCATTTTGTTGCGTCGCAAGAGTCGCTAATTCAATAAATGTTTTTTCGAAGTCGGGCTTCTGCGGGTCTAAAGTAGCCACTTTTGATGAAACATCAGATGTTTTTTAATAAGAAACACTTGATGAAGTACATTATGATTTATCATTATTGTAAATATATGTGAAAGTTTGGATGTTTGGATGTACCTATGTTTGTTCCTTTATAACTCAACAACCACTGTCAAAACACCTTTTTTGACAGAATTGGGTAAAATCAAGGTACAATGGATTCTTTAGAGAACTGTCACAAAAGATGTTTTGAAATGCTTATGCTCATAAATGCTTCATGCACTAGCCTCCGCCCGCGGCTTCGCTCGCGTGGTACCCGGATAAAAAGTAGCCTATGTCTTATTCCCGGTCCTGTCAGAAATGTTACATAAATGCGTTTATGAAGCATATTATGAAACATCAAGTGTTTCAAAATATAAAACATCTGATGTTTCATCAAAAGTGGCCACTTTAGACACCTTGTACCTATTTGTTTTGTGTCTAAACATTACCTTTTCTTGTAGAAGTCGGCGATGGCGTTGAGACTGGAGCCCGTGGTTGCGCAGCTGTATTGCGGGTACTGAGAGAATATTATCGCGCGCTCCACGCCATCTCTGTAACGAAAATTAAACTAAAGCTTATCAAGATTTTAACCCGACGAATATGGATTCCGTGGCCGAGTTGGTAAAGGCACTTGGCTTGAGGAGGATCGCTTGTATCATAGCGGGTTCGAATCCCGTCGGAATTGATAATTTTGATGAGACTTTTAATTTTCAATGAAACAATACCCAAGTGTGGTAGGGCACTATAAAAAATAAAATTAAGGAAAATTAAACTTAGGTTTATTTTAGACTAGCAGTGCTACATACCTACGTCCTACATCTATACTTCTATACTAATAATTCTTTCTACATGTGATAACTATACTCTTGAGGAAGGTTATAGGCTACTTTTCATCATCATCATCACCATTGTACCATCACTTCGGGGGCAACGCCGCGAAGGCGCTGCTAGTTCACTATATGAATCCGGATATGTATGTAAAAGGAGTTCAAAGGAGTGAGCACTGAGATGTAGAGCTTTTTGCTTAGTATGTTAAACTTAGATCCGTACTTCTCTAGTTGTGCGAAGGTGTCATCAGTGAAGGGCGGCACGTATCGGAACGCCACATAGTGTTTGTGAGGCGCGGACTGAGGCAGCATTTCATCTAGCGCCTTTGTGAGCAGCTCGCCTGTATAATAACATTAAATTAATAACTGACAAGTAACTAAAATTTTAAAAAATTAATGAAAACTCGTTTACTGCCAACGCGTAGTAGTGTATTAATTTATAACTTCGACTGGCCTCTTAGCTCAGTTGGTAGTAGCTCTGCCTTCTGCGCTGTAGGTCGTGGGTTCGATTCCCATCCAGGACAAACATTTGTGTGATGAACATAGATGTTTGCTCTGTTTCTGGGTGATAAAAAGTATTACAAGTATGTATTTACATAATGAATAATTTTTAGTTTTAGAGATGTACAAATTACTATTTTTTTTCTATTTAATGTTGCATATTTTGACACTTTTCATGCATATTTCCAGCTTTTTATGTTGCATATAATCCGGTCTCTAGCTACCTTGTAAGTTAGTCCATTTGAGTATAGGTGAGCCGCCGCCGATCTCTGCATATTTCTTTTGTACCTCCTCTGTGCGACGGCTCGCGATCCAGGGACCGAGCCTGCTCTGTACTGGCAGTTGGATCATGTCACGATCTGTCATTATCCTGTGCAAATAGTCTCCCACCTGAGAAAGAAATGTAAAAACATAAGGCTGATTTTAGTCTCACGCTCACCGTCAGCGCTGATAGGCGAGTGATCTTTATTACAATGAAATAAGGATACTGATTGTCCAGCACTGACGAGAGCAATCAGCGTAGCCATTTCTGCTAAACAATCAGTATCCTTATTTCATTGTAATAAAGATCACTCGCCTATCAGCGCTGATGGTGAGCGTGAGACTAAAATCAGCCTTAGACAACAATGAAAATCTACACCAATATAAAAGTGCTAACAGACGAGTCGGACCGTACAGCGGATTTGGTCATTGCATCTCTTTTCCTCTCGCCTTGCATCGGTTCGCCTTCTCGCTCGCGCTAGCCTAGCTCCGTGGTACGGTCTGATCGTGTGTTAAGCGCATAACAAAGCGGAAGAGTTTGTATTTTGTTTGTTTGAACATGCTCAATCATCTCTGAAATTACGAGTTGGATTAGAAAAATTCTTATTGCAAACGCAATTGATAGCTTGGGAAAGTTATTAGGCTACTGTTCATCATTATGGTGATGATGATGAAAAGTAGTGCGGTATACCATCACTGCTTGAGTTAGCTGCGACATCAACAATGCTGTCACAATACATCTTTATGGCTCAAACACACCCTGGGCCAGCCTAGGCGAGCCTGGGCGAGAGCGAGCGAGATGACGAACCGATGCAAGGCGAGAGAGAGAGAGAGGTAACGCGCTCACTTGGGCCAGCGTGTTTTTGCTTAAATCTTTACTAGATGATTCATACTATTTCATACTACATCAAGAGGCAAATTTTATGCTCTTCTCCATCCATGGGCGACATGTACTATTATATTATCTCCTTCAATTTGTATAAAATTTACCTGATCTGTTGTCTGTGGTCCTCCCATATTCAACATTACAATAGCGGTCTTTGGTTTGACCGCTTGTGTGCTGTAAGCATGCTTGAGTAGAAAGTTTATACGACCTGAAAAATCAGATCACACTAATATTATAATACGAATGTTTGTTCCTGTAGCATTGACAGCTGGGTGCTTCCGTGCTTAGGAGGACACGTTAAATTGTCAGTCTTGGCTTTTTAAGTCGTTAAGCCATGACGGAGGCCTTCAGGTGGCCAAAAAACTCTATCACCAGAGATTGTCATACCTATGAAGCGCTTGTGGCATAGCTTGCTTAGACGTTCTTGATTGATCATTGAAGTTAAGCAGTGTTGTGCACGGGCACAATTCAGATGGGTGACCGCAAGTGGCATTACGAGCTGAGCGCTTCCGTGCTTTGGAGGGCACGTCAAATTGTCAGTCCCGGCTTTTAAGTCGTCAAGCCATGACGGAATCCTTTAGGCGGCCTAAAAATTCCATCACTAGAGTTGGCCACTTGCTCGTGCGAACTTGCTTGCTTGTCATACCTATGAACTTACTGTATTGCGTTCTACACTTATGGGTTCACCAATTCATCATAATGTTTGATATACCGGTAGGTATAAGACGGGTTCATATAAAGTTATCAAAAATTAGATATTGAAATAGAAAAAAATGGGTACTTTGTAAGTAAAAAAAGTCTGTTACTTTACGTAATTAGGGGTCAACTTTCGACCTGGCTTCAAGCTTGGATATCGCTACATACAGAGGTTACAAATAACGCATAAAAAATATAGTGATATGCGGTTTTTTATGCATTTCAATTATATAAGTTTCAGAATACTTACCAATCGAAGACATCATGCTTGAACTGATAATTTTAATAATGTTGAACACACTGTTGTATTATAAATGCCTTGTAGGGTTTTTAATTAAAATTAATTTAAAATTCGGTCCATCTAAATATCCTACAAGTCGAGCCAATTTAATAGGTCACATTTGACACTTCATCAAAATTCAACAACGTAACCTTGTAACGCCGGCTCCATACGTTGGGACCAACGTTGGTCCCAACGTTGGGGCCAAGATTTCGTGAACCATCCACACGTTGGCGATACACCAGTCTTGTTCCGTCAGAGCCAACGTGCAGACGTCCGATGTCTGCGCGTCCGATACAGAAATTAAAATTTCTCTAAGTGATTTTACATTACTGAATACCAATTTTATCACAATCACATCACATCATGTCACTATCACACTTCACAAAACACACTATATTATAAAAGCGAAAGTTTGGATGTTTGGATGTATGTTTGTTCCTGTATAACACGACAACCACTTAACCGATATGGGTGAAATTTAAAATATAGATAGATAATAACCGGAAATAGGACATAGGCTACTTTTTATCCCAAAAAATTGCACGGTTCCCGTAACATAAAAAAAAATAGTAGACTCCATCATCAGATCAGCTCGTTGTCACCATATTATTACATTGTAGTCAGAACTTGACAAATATGCCGAGTTTCAACTCAATCGGCCTATTTACTGAGGAGTTCTGTTGAACAGCTCTTGACTCCATCATCAGATCAGCTTGTTGATACCATAATATTTCATTGTCACCGAGAATCTATAAGTGTGCAAAATTTCAGCCCGATAGTTCTACAAACACAATTAATAAGGAATACGATGACATTCTCGCTCGTCAGTCGACACGTGCGCTCACGATGCGCGTCGAAACGGGACTGAGCATAGCGCCAACGTGTGGACGGATCCCCAACGTTGGCGCGCCAACTTCCTTTGATAAAACCGACACGGCACGGCCAAGCCCCAACGTTGGCCCCAACGTTGGCGCCAAGCTATTTTGTCAGCACCACACGTTGGTGAGAGGCATTGGGACCAACGTTGGCCCCAACGTGTGGATGCGGGGTAACGGTGGGCTTACAATATTATTTGATTTTTCAAAGTTATTTCTGCACAGTTGCTTAAATTTTTTCAGTTAAAATTAATATATTTCTTGTAATACATAATGACCAAAACAGGCAATTTTACGAATGATTTTGTTAGGACTGACAGATGTCAAATGTGACCTATTAAATTGGCTGGACTATAGTATTTCACAGCACAGCTGATTTTCATACAACACACTTTGATTGACTGACTGTGTCAGTCAGTCTGACATTGACACCTCACCTGACACAACAACAACACGGTACGGTGAACGGTGAGTGAATGAATAAGTAGATATTTAAAGAGACTGTGTATCCTGGCAACTTTATTTTTCAGTTTACGGAAGCTATTCGTCAACAGATGGCGTTGTTTTTTCACAGGAAGAGTTAAAGTTTGTCTATGACGGGTTTCAGGTGTCGCAAACTTCACGTACATTCTATAAAAAAATTGTCTTTGTGTTATTTACATCGTGTTGTTGATTGAATCGTAATTTATCAGCAGTGATTTAGAACTTGTAGAAATATTAGTATTTTTTTCTGTTTGTAAAGTGAAATAGGCTACGGCTACATCTATAAAACCATGTCATGCCGTAATGCATCGCATGCTGGGAGCTGGTACACCGAAAATGGTAAAATTTTCTTTGTTTATCTTTTTGTAGGTAGGTAATTATAATTATAACAATAACTCCATGATTGGAATCTTCCTTATCTATTAAAATGTACCTAAATTTTAAATAATACAATGCTGCAAAATGTAAGAAGTGTGCAAAAATGAGAAACAGAGAAAGGTTGTTGACCTCTTTCGAAGGAAAGGGCATTCGTTCAGAAATTTCAGCATAGTCATCTTTTGTGTCCTTATCTTCGAGCATTTACCATTTAATATTGGTAAATGCTCGGACGTCGCTAAATAAATATCAAATATAGCTTTGAGTTTATTATAATTTGTTTTTGTAAGTATCCATTCTCCTCTGCCAATTTTAAATCTCCAGCTTCGATCTCCAGTCGAGAGTCTGTCAGACCGATATTTTCTGTGATGTTTCCGAACGAGTGGTTGTTATGGCAACAGAAAGAACTGTCAACTGAATGAAATGTCAATCAACCAACGACAATTTCCTTTTCCATTTTCGTTCGACGTTCGATTCGACACCGTAGATTTCTCTCAACAATTTCATTACAATGTCCGATAAACCGAAAAATTTCACCGCCCCTGCCACTAAAGTACTAAAATCCAAGCGGGCGTCAACCGTCAGCGCCGCTTCCTCGTCTCGCCCAAAAACTGTGGTACCACAAACAAAAACAGCTCCGCGTTCGAAAAACAAAAATACTACTATCATCGGTGATGCTGATACGACGGTCTTCAAGCAAGAATCGATGCCAGATTTCGATGCGGAATACCGCCAAATCGCCTATGGAAATTTCCTACGCGCCATGTTAGAGGAGTGTTTGGTTGATGAGAAAATTGAGAGGGAGGAAAATCAGATGGATATACAGATGGCGCAGCTTGCGGACAGGTTCCAGAAAACCATGGACATGCTGGACAAAACCAATCGAAGGCTGAAAGATGTTTCTTTTGTTGTGGAACAGAAGAGGTGAGTCAACTTGTTTCAATGTATTCATAAGTCTGAAGATGGGCCTATTCCAGAGCATATTGGCCGCGCAAACCTCAGATACGGCCATATTCAAGCTGGTTTGATCCTTCTCTATCTAGAGAAGGATCAAACAAGGATAACATGGAGTACTGACATCATCACAATGCGACGCAAAGTTCTTTAAAAAACAAAAAAAAGGAGTAATAATCGGTTAATTTAGCAAGGCAAATGTGAAATCTTTTTTCTTGTAAATCTCATTTTGATGAGAAGATGGTAAGAGGTTTAGTAGAGGTACGGGAAGCTTACAAGTCCATTATTTAAACCAGTATCAGTTTATTTCAAAATAAGATTGTCAAATACAACTGATTGAGGCAGTTAAGTCCTTTTAATCTTGTACTTTAAAATACATTTTTTTTCTTTTCAGGCTTCTCAACATGAAGAACCAAGATTGCTCCCAGTTCTATGAAACAACGGACAGTTCGAATGCACAAGACATTCTTCAAAACCTTTCGAACACAGAACAGGCATGCTTAGACAAACTCGAGACAAAAAACATTGATTTTGGCTACAACAAGGAGAGTGGGCATAAACAATTGCTAGATGCTGTGAATGAAGCCATAGACGGATTGGAACAGATTAAAAAACATTCAAACTTAGATATGAACAAGTTTAGAGAGTATGAGAACTCTCAGAACAATCTTGATCAGCTTGAAAAGGACCGGTTGGACTTGGAAGGCTTGAAAATGGACTTTGAGTCAAAATTCCCCAAGTTTAGTGAGAAATTGCTGAAGGAAGCATCGGAGAAGATTGCTAAGATTATCGAGAATGATGATGATTAGTTTTTTTAATCTATTTTGATTTAGAGACCTGGGTTGAGTGTCGACCACGTCAGTCCCATAGGTATCTCATAACTAAATTATTCTGCAAGCAATCTGAGCGTCTGTTGGTAGAGCATGATAGCTGTGTCGGATGTCTGAGCATTAGTTAAACATTTACCCCCTTATGAAAGATGTTTAAAGTTGAACATTAGTTTAACAACGTCTTGTCTCCATTTGTCACTATCCACAAATAAAGACAGGATGTTGTTTAACCAGTGTTTAACTTTAAACATCTTTCATTAAGTAAGGCCCTTAATCTTAATCATGAATATGCTCTGAAAAGTCATTGTTATATTAATACGAACTTGCATTTAAAACTTAAGTTTGGGGTGGCAGCGTTTAGAAAAAGAGTTAAAGAACTAACAATATTGAAAAGCATGTAAATGAAGAGAAGGTGGCGGGACGAGCTCTACTCTCATCTGAAGAATTGGCTGACGATTGCTCACGATCGAACTGAGTGGAAGAAGGGAAGGGAGGCCTTTGCCCAGCAGTGGGACAACACAGGCTTATAATAATAATAATATGTTAATGTAAATTAGTTAAACACTAGTGGCCTGAGCAGACTTTGCATTGGTTATTTATGTGTGACTATTTATATGTCCATACTTTGTATGTCCGTCTCACTTTTTATCAGATAAGCTGTAGGCCCCCCAGTACAACATTTTTTTTAGGAAAACATGTTTTAAAACAAAGATGTAGGTATTTCTGAGCAGTATGTATTTTGTATTTTTTATGTAGGTATTCTGCATTTATGTAGGTAATTAATATTAGATTTATTTGATGTTGTAGTACAGGGGTGCCCAAACAAGCTTTTTGAGTCGATCGCCAGCAATGTACCAATTATTAGTACCTACTCATTTTTAACATAAAGGTAGGTATGATTCCTTTATTTTGATGTACCTATATTCAATTTAAAAGTGCTGTAAAACCATGTTTAAAAAAATGTGTTTTGCAGTACCTACCTAACCTACCTACATAGTAGTTTAGTCGATCCTTTGCTTTCGAAATATTTTCTGGTCGATCGCCGACACTATAAGTCTGGGCACCCCTGTTGAAGTACATAATAAATGTGTAAACATACCTATGCGTTTTTTATTTTGTTATCTTTAGGCGATTTTAGCTTTGCGTTCAGCCGGGCTAAACAGGCTGTTATAGTAGGATCATAATATGATTCATAGCGAGAATCTATAAATCACAAAATTGACTATTCCTACAGTGATTCGTATCAGCAATTCATCTTTTTGAGAGTTTTGACAGGTCAATCAATAGTATAGCCATTTATGTATGTATAAGGGCTCCCTTTTCCGCATTTAGACTCAAAGGTGGTCCTATATGCGTGGGGATGACCTGGCTCACTAGTTGTGGAGCCAGCCTAGCTCCCAGAAGCGCAAAAGTTTCCTGGGGTCTTCACAGGCCTTGAGGAACGACCTAGGGTTGTTGAGGATTTGCTGCCACTGTGCGGCCATTCGATTCTACACAAAACTGCTAAAAAGATAAATTGCCGATACCTTTTTGAAAAGATTATTGTGGTTACTTAGATAGGTACAGAAAGCGTCATCAATTGGTATCCCCCTAGTAAGAGATCGGTTTGCAAGCCGTTGATCTCAACTTTTGTAAAAACTTAAATCCTTGCTTACTTATGGATATCTAATTTCGCTCATAAACGAGCCGCTGCAATAGCTGTTATAATACCCAACTGAAATCCAAGGTTGAAATGAAAAGGGTCTTTGTTCAAATCAATAGGGGGATACCGATTGATGACGCTGACAGTACCTAGATACAAAAGGTAAAGCTAGTAAAAGCGTGTTCATTTTTTCTCTATAAGGCACGGAAGTTAATAAATCATTTGTTTGCAGGTAATGAGCTTTCTCGTCAACTGGATATGTGGCTTTCAAAAGCGGACTTGACGCACGGACCAGCGCGGGCCATCATAGCACCGTAAGCTTGTGATTTCATACACAATATCTATCTATCTATGGGAGTGTCCACATTGCGTTTTTTGCAGCGCGTTTGTATCGATACAAAAACAAGATGCAGAAAACGCAATGTGGACACTCCCTATCTTCTATTCTATTAAACGAGCAATATTTGTTTGTTTGTTTGTCCGTTTTCGAAAAGGACTCTAACGATTTCGATGAAATTAGCGGTCCGGGGGTTTAAGGGGGCGAAAACTCGATCTAGCTAGGTCTCATATCTGGGAAAATTCGTTTTCTAGGCATTTTCACGCAGAGAGTTTTACCAGAGCAATGTGGTTCGTAATTTCACAAAAATTTTGTTGAGGCCAAAGTGGCCGAGTGGATTGGGTGTCCGCCTTTCAGCCGAAGGCCTCGAGTTCGAATCTCAGCCAGTGAAAGTTTATTTTTTGGAAGTTTTTTTTTTCTTTTTCTTTTTTGTTTTTCTCTATTTGCACCCGAGCATAGCTCGGTCGCCCAGATATTTATTATAATACCTACAATTGTACAGATTATGTGCTATGTTTTTCAGGCACGCCGGTTATTCGTACTGCGGCGCTTGCGCAGCTTTCGCTTACAGACAAATCAGTCCTGTGGTTGTGTGAGTATTTGTTATATGTTACATTTGTTTATTATTGGTATAGTTTTAGTATAATTTGGTAATTAATTAATACGCACAAAAGACCACGAGAAATTTTTTGGGCCCTTCTTTCTTGGTTCTTGGTTTTGGCTAGAGTAGGTATAACATTTCTCATTTGTCATCTCTGTCTGTTTATTAAAAGTTTTTTTGTGTCGGGGGTTTTTGAAATGTTTAATTTAATATTATTTAAATGTGTCTTTACAGCAAGCGTATCTTTATCCTGGGTCCGTCCCACCACGTGAGGCTGACCGGCTGTGCTCTCTCGTCTATGGATAAATACCAGACACCGCTTTACGACCTCACCATAGATAAACAGAGTAAGTTCACTACTTAACACGTTCAACATCCAGTGCCCCATATATGGGTCACTATGAACTGGCTCTACACGTCCATCACTTTCCGTAGTGACCCATATGTGGGACACGGACGGTCCGTGTTCCACATATGGGTCACTACGGAATGACCAGGTACGCACTAAGGGTAACTTATGGGGTAGTGACCCATATGTGGGACACGGACGTGTAGAGCCAGTTCATAGTGACCCATATATGGGGCACTGGACGTTGAACGTGTTAAGCCGCCATTAGATTTGGCTGCCTGCAGAGCACAACTGCTTGTTCTTTCATAAACTAACGCTCTGTCTAGCCACGGATACTATTGCCATCCTTATTTGTCACTGTCTAACAAAAAAGGATGGCAATAAATCCGTGGCGCAACTTTGACAGAAGTTAATCCTAGTTTTTTAATAGAGGCCTAGGGGGATACCGATTGATGACGCTGACTGTACGTTCCAGTATACGCAGAGCTAGAGGCGACCCGTCATTTCGAGTGGATGGACACGCAGACAGACGAGGACGAGCATTCTATAGAGATGCACCTACCTTACATAGCTAAGGTTATGGAGGAGTGAGTATTTATTTATCTTTATCTATACCTACTATTAATAAAGGTATAAATAAACTAAGAATTGAGAAAGGCATGTTAAGATGGTTTGGGCATGTAGAGGATGAATGAAAGTCGTTTAACTAAACAAGTGTATGAGGCGAGTGTGAATGGAACAGCTGGAAGGGGAAGACCTAGGCGAACATACCTGGATCAGATTGGTGATGTTTTGGAGAAAGGCCAGGTAAAAAGTACCCTAAACCGGCGAGCTTGTATGAAAAATGTGATGAGAGTGAATGAGGCGAAAGAGGTATGTCAGGATCGTAGCAAGTGGAAATCCGTGGTCTCTGCCTACCCCTGTGGGAAAGAGGCGTGATTTTATGTATGTATGTATGTATTAATAAAGCCGAAGAGTTTGTTTGAACGCGCTTATCTCAGGTACCTACTAGCAAATTTGAAAAAATCTTTCTGCATTTGATAGCTTAATGCTTAAGGAAGGTTATAGTTTACTTTTCATCATCATCATCATCACCTTAAACCATCACTACGAGTCAACGTCGCGACAAAAAAATATTGAAAACGCGGCGCAGCTAGACAAAAAAATATTAAAAAAAAACAAAAACCCGACTGCGTAAAAAAACAAGCCTCCAAATTATGACTCCCAGTCGATACCTTGTACGATAAGTTAATTAATTATGTAGCCTGTAACTTATTTGAAACCTACAAATTGAGATAGGCGGCGCTTCCGCTTTGACTTTTGGGCGCTGTATTGACTCTCCCTACCTAGTACTTGGAGCATTTAGTTCGGGTAAACTCCGTTTGGCGCCACCTGTCGCTCACTTCGAGCGAGTCGCTCGGGTAGTTTCCTCAGTTGGCGTTTGACTTTCGTTGCGACTGGTTGGGTGCAAACAACGACGAAGTCGTTCGAAGTAATTTTGAATTTATTTTTTAGAAATAAAAGAAATAAAATTAATAAGTGCAACTCAAGTCAAACTTGGAATTATGAGTGACGACGAAGCACAGGAAATTGGCTCTCCAGTTCCAGGACCGAGTGGCGAAGGAAGAAAAATTAACTACAAGCGGCCACGGCGAGTGTATAGTAGCAGTGACGATGATGGTGATAATGACGATACCACTGTGTCGCCGACACCAAAACGTGCTTGTACGAGGGAGGAAGTATCGGATCAGAGGTTGGATTTTCTCCAAAAGCAGGTTAGCGAACTTAAATATTTGTTGACTAGAAATTACCATGACGTGCCTAGATCTACGACCGATAATGACGGCCTATTTCAAAACTTGAAGGATGATGATTCAGTAGCGTCGGGTCTGATTAAGCCTGATGGCCCAGATTTTGAATGGGACGACTGCACGGTTACTTCGGAGGCTGTCAAGCGCACTGCTGAATCTAAACTCAATTATCTGCGTAAAATCCAACATTTTGATAGCACTGAGTGGAATAGCGTCCGTTATACGGATGTTCAGAAGAAATACATTTCTTCACCTGCATTTACAAATCTGACGATGAACGATGAACTTTTAGCCTTTGAAACAAAGTTCTGCCAATCGAGATCACTTGATCAAAGTTTCGGAGCCCTGACAAATATGTTGATTGCACAAAAGGAAGCTTTACAGACGGCACTAAAAGATTTGTTAGTTTGGAGCGCCAACAGCGACACGCACTTAACAAGGTCTTCGCTAACAACCAAAGTCCATGAACTGTTTTCTAATACATGTCCGTACATGTCTGTGTCCAAAGATATTTTGCAGTTGGTGTGCGGAAGGCGTGCAAATATTATTGAGCATCGAAGAGAGAATGCTCTCTCCGCCGTCAAGGACAAGTACAACAAGGCGATTTTACGAAAAATACCTCCTAGCTGTGAGAATGTTTTTCAAGCAAAGGAGTTCAGCGATGCTGTGGCCAAGCTAGGAGGTGGCTCTAAAGTGTTTCGCAGACCGTTCCTACCTGCCGAGGGTAGCCAGGTCACACACAACCGGCCGTACATCCCCACTGAGGGTAGCCGAACAGCACCAAGGCGGTCAACCGACCCCGCGGTGTCATTTCGAGGGTATAACCAACCAAACCGAAACCAGCAAGCTCCCGCTTCTGGTAAAGGCAAGTCGCTCGCCGGAAAACGACCGTATTCCAGTGCGAAAAATAAATCTCACCAAAGACCGCGAGAACACTACCGCGACAATCATCGAAGACAATGACTATCCCGTGATTTTCAAAGCCGGTCAATTGCGCCATTACCATCATATCTGGCAAACCATGGGAGCTCCAGGTCATATTTTGAAAATAATTCAGGGTTACCGAATACCCTTTTTAGAGAAACCACCCTTACGACTTGTATACAAAAATCGAGCCCGAATGCTGTCGTCACCAGAGCTAAGCGAGGAGATAAATCAGATGTTGGAAGATTCGGTAATCGAAGTGGCTCCTCGGAACCCTGGTTTTCTCTCAACCATGTTCCCTGTGAAAAAACCAGACGGCTCGCAAAGACCGGTTTTAAACCTCAAAGCCTTGAACTTCTACCTCCAGCCAAAGAAGTTTCGGCTCATAAATATGCAGAGGGTACCTCATTTCCTGCAGACCGGAGATTTTTTGATGAAAATCGATCTACATCAAGCCTATTTCCATGTACCAATCGCGAGATCGCACCGTCGATTTCTGAGATTCATCTTCAAAGGTACAACGTACCAGATGACCTGTCTGGCGTTCGGCCTTGCAAGCGCACCAAGGACCTTTGCAACCTTATCGAATTGGGTGGCGCAGAAGCTCAGAGAAAAAGGAATAAGGGTCATAGTGTACTTGGACGACTTCCTCCTGGTGAATCGTTGTCCTCAAGTTCTTCAGCAACAAATGAATCAGGCCATCGACCTTATGACCAAGCTCGGATGGGTAATAAACAAGAGGAAGTCGTCCAGTATACCCGCTCAGGAAATAGAGTTTCTTGGAATTCTCTGGAACACCCGGCTAAACCGAAAAAGTCTTCCAGTAAAAAAGGTAACCTCTCTGAAAACGCTGCTTCTTCGAGCTCAAGGTTCAAAAACTCTTACCCTATTGGACCTACAAAAGATAATGGGAACCCTACAGTTTTCCAGTTTTGTAATAAACCACGGAATGTTACGGTACCGAAATCTCCAGTCGTGCCTCAACCAGGCCCTGAAAACGAATGTGGCGATTCCATTAAGCCCTGGTGCCAAAGAAGACATCAATTGGTGGCTACAGAACACTCATGCAACAAGCGAAATTTGGTCAGCTCCGGTATCCTACCATATAATCACCGACGCGTCAGCGAGCGGCTGGGGAGCGTATGTGAACGGCATTCACATTCAAGGCACGTGGTTGCCAGAAGAGCTTCAACTTCATTCGAACCTAAAAGAATTACTGGCTGTTTACAAGGTACTTTCACACAGAAATGTAGCCATAGATTGCAGCAACAGAACCATTCTGGTTCAAAGCGACAACCGAACCACACTAGCATTTCTACGCAGGCAGGGCGGCACGAAATCTATCGGTCTGATGCATTTGACAAGAATGATTTACCATCTATTAGAGCAATACAACATAAATCTAATAACCAGCTACCTTCCAGGCACTCTCAATGGTATAGCCGACAGTCTTTCCAGGTACAAGGCCCTAACAGAATGGCACCTGTTGCCTCAGGCTTGCCAGCTGATCTTCGAGAAATGGGGAACCCCTCAGGTGGACCTGATGGCATCCAGAAGAGCCCATGTAGTAGCGAAATACGTGACTCTGGACCTAAAAGATCAACAAGCTTTCTCCCACGATGTTTTCAGCCAAGTTTGGGATCACAAATTAGCGTGGATCTTCCCACCACCGTGTCTGATGTACAAAGTCCTGTCATTTCTGAACGAAGCCAAAGGAGTATACATAGTGATCTGTCCGAAATGGAAGAACGTGTTTTGGAGGACAGACCTAAAGAAAAGAGCAATAGCCCCTCCGTTCACAATCAAGAACCTAGAATCAGTCCTAATAGACACGAGAACGAATCTACCCCCTGCGCAAGTAAACAAGCTAGTATTAGAGGCATGGAAATGTCGGGGTGGGATGATCTCCTAGGTGACTGGACACCTTCAGAAATAAATATCATCGAATCTAGTTGGAGACCTAGTACATTAAAAACCTATAAACCAGCCTGGACCCGCTGGTTAAAGTGGTGTAAGGAATCTGGGATAAATAACAAAACTCCAGGAGGCGACGGCCTCGCAAAATATCTTATTCATTTACATACAATAGAAGGTTTAAGCTACAAAACAATACTGGTACATAAATCTGTTATATCATCATTTTGTCAGCCAGAATCCGAGGCAAAACTAAGTTCTAACATATTGGTACGACAGGCATTGAAAGGAATAGCGAATAAATCAGCAGCAAGAAACAAAGTCAGGCCACCGGTCTGGAATCCGCAGGTAGTGGTAGAGTGGATGCTGCAGTCAGAACCCAATCTTGACAGTATGTTTGAAGTTTCTCGACGATGTGCCACGCTGCTCCTTCTAGCCTCAGGAAGACGAGTCCACGACCTGACGTTGTTATCTGTGGAAGACGATAAATATATTATTGAAGATGGTTCTGTAACATTTTGGCCACTTTTTGGGTCAAAGACAGACACAATTAATCACAAACAGTCTGGTTGGCAACTTTTATCTGGAGATAACTGGAAAATTGACCCTGTTTTTTGGATTAAAATGCTCATACATAGCTCTCAACAAAGACGACTAGAGGGTGGTAATATAAAGAATCTGTTTGTCTCAACAAGAGGAAAGCCCAAGCCAGCAAGTCGGACAATTATTGCTGGTTGGATTAAAACAGTTTTGATTGACGCAGGAATTCAAGACTCACCTGGTTCAATAAGATCAGCGGTTGCATCGTTGAATTGGGTAAATGAAATGCCCTTAGAAGACATTTTGGCTCGTGGAAACTGGACATCTTCTAGCACACTTATTCGATTTTACAAACGTCCTGTTAAACCATGTATCGTATCAAACACACCGTGTCTCGTTAATAATTTTACACCTTTGTAATGATTATCTGTAAACAAAAATGATTTAAATAAAATTGTAACCTAATTAAGTACATTATTTTCATAAGTTTGATTATGGCCTAATTAAGTAGGTACATTATTTTCATAAGTTTGATTATGGCCTAATTAAGTACATTATTTTCATAAGTTTGATAATAGAATACACTTTATGTTACTTACCTTTTTTGAAATAAATTATTTCTTGAAGTCACAGTTGGCTTTAAATTTTTTACACCTAGTCTGGCGCCACCATGCGAGAATAAACAGGTCTCAATTTGTAGGTTTCAAATAAGTTACAGGCTACATAATATTAGAATTTTTCCTGAAATAAAAATTACTTATTATGTACCTAACTTATTTGAAACCTAAGTAAGGGCTGCATGGTGATTGAGACTTACTGAGGAAACTACCCGAGCGACTCGCTCGAAGTGAGCGACAGGTGGCGCCAAACGGAGTTTACCCGAACTAAATGCTCCAAGTACTAGGTAGGGAGAGTCAATACAGCGCCCAAAAGTCAAAGCGGAAGCGCCGCCTATCTCAATTTGTAGGTTTCAAATAAGTTAGGTACATAATAAGTAATTTTTATTTCAGGAAAAATTCTAATATTATAATTAAAAGATATGTATTTCCTATTCACAAGTTAATTTGTACAAGATATTTAAGTAATTCCTTGTTGTAATTTCAGATACAAGACTGGCTTCACTATAATACCTATCTTGGTGGGCTCCATATCTCCTGAGAAAGAAGCCAAGTGAGTCATACTTATTATATTTACTTAATAAAAATAACAAATAAATAATGCTGGGCATTTCACCCAGCATCATCTAGCCCCAAAGTAAGCAAAGCCTGTGTTATGGGAACTACATGACCAAAATACCTGTTTTTTTTTTTAAATACAAACAATAATAAACACGATATTAACACGAGCTCGAAACGGTGAAGGAAAACGTCGTGAAAATAAAAAAAAAAAACTTAGGCCTTTACATCTTTACTAGATGATTTATACAGTGTCAGGAGGCAATCTTCGCCTACACTCATCGGGACACTGTAGTGCCTGGGACAATGTTGAGATGAAGTAGGCTTGCCCAGCACCTACACCATCCTCTCAGCTTAACCGGTCATATCCACAGGAAAGACATGGTCGATACGTGTAGGGCTGGCTAAGCCGCGGGTTTCCTCACGATGTTTTCCTACACCGTTTAGAGCTCGTGTTAATGCGCATATAAATTTTTCGAAACGAAAAATCCATTGATGCACGGCCAGGATTCGAACCCACGACCTTCGGATCGAAAGTCGAGGTACTATACCCCTCGGCCAAGACGGCTCTTAAACACTGTAAAAATCATCTACTAAAGATGTAAAGGCCTAAGTTTAGTTTAAGTTTACTAAGCACTCAAATCGTGCTAAGTTTAATTTAAATCCATTCAGTAGTTTCGACGTGATGCGCGGCAATGATACAAACAGACACACAGACATGAATGAAAAAAATTACAGTTTTGGCTTCAGTATCGATTATAGAGAGCCCTCCAAAAAAATATATATATTTTCAAAATATCTTCAATGTACAGAATTTTACCTGTTACAGTTTTATTATAAGTATTGATGATTGATTGTACTCTGTGGTCTCGGTCTCGTTTATGCGTCTGCGCACGTGGCGCGTCCTTAGCTCAAGTCAGCCCCTCGCCAGCTCTAAATCGGTCGCGCGGTGAGGAAGCCCCGATTAGTGGGGAGGGGACAGTGGCCAATACGTAGCATTATTATCTATTCTATAGTAGTACCTAACTAAGCTTACCTGTTTACTTTTACTAAAGCTGGCTTTATGTTGTACCTAATAAAGATAAAGATAAAGACAAAGATTATTTATTTGCTTAAACATGTGTAGATTAGATGATAATGATAGAGGATGTCACAACATGGTTTACCGAATTCGGTGTGCAAATTGAGAGATTGGCATGCTTCTGAACAATTAAATTAAATACAAATTATAATAAAAAGAATAAATCAAGATAATGTCAAATATTAAAATGTACAATTGCATAAATTATTCATATTCTTTATTCTAAACAGATACGGATCAATCCTAGCGCCTTACCTAGCGGATCCTCAGAATCTGTTCGTGATATCGTCCGACTTCTGTCACTGGGGCTCCAGGTTCCGCTACACATGGCGGGACAAGGCCTCGCCGATACACCAGAGCATCGAGTGGCTGGACAAACAGGTGACGAAATACCTTTAAACGACGGGATTCGAACCCGCATTGATTCAAACAATCCTCAAATCGAAGTCTTTCTGAAGTTCATTTTCATCTGTAGGCACCTGACGAAATACCTTTAGGCTGGTTTTAGTGTCACGAGTACCGTCGGTGCTGATAGACGAGTGATCTTTATTACATTGAAACAAGGATACTGATTGTTTAGCAAAAATGGCAACGCTGATTGCACTCGTCAGTGCTGAACAATCAGTATCCCTATTTCATTGTAATAAAGATCACTCACCTATCAGCGCCGACGGTACGCGTGACACTAAAACCAGCCTTTTTCGACGGGATTCGAACCCGCATTGATTCAAACAATCCTCAAGTCGAAGTCTTTTCGAAGTTCATTTTCATCTGTAGGCACCTACAGGTATCTTGAGAAGGATAGTTTGAATCAATGCGGGTTCGAATTCTATCGGAATCGGAAATTTTATAACAATTTTTAATATTCGAGGTAAGGAATATTCTTAAATTCTTTATTGAAATCCGTACCCATATTATAAATGTGAAAGTGTGTTTATTTGTCCTGCTTTCACGTCAAAACAGAGCGACGCCGACGGATTGACGTGATTTTTTGTGTGGAGATAGTTGAAGGGCTGGAGAGTAACATAGGCTACTTTTTATCCGGGTACCACGCGAGCGAAGCCGCGGGCAGCAGCTAGTAGTACATACGTACAATCGAGTAACAAAATTAAATACGAAAGTCAAGTTTCAATATTCTATCTAAGTATCTGTGGTTTTGATTACTGTAGTTATGTAAACTTATGTAGTAAATGCTTACCGTAATTAAATTATTTAATTTCTCGTTCCCAGGGTATGAATATAATCGAGAAGTTGGACCCCAAGTCTTTCACGGACTACCTCAACAAATACGGGAACACAATCTGCGGTCGACACCCCATCGGAGTTTTATTGCAGGTACAGTTCTCACAATGGATCTAGGCATTCGTGCAGTTCGGCTTTTCGCTGCGCAGTAGAAAATTTTGTATGAAAAAGTTGCACTGCGCATCGAAACGGCTAACTTCACGAATGCCAAGATCCGTTGGAAGAAGTTTAAACTTATTTATACGAACATGGAACATACATGCAATATGGATGTATGTTTGTTGGGCTAACTTTGGTAGCGGAGTTTTAAGACCAGTCCCTTGACTTTCTATCTTTGATAGCGACCAAATTCGGTCTCAAACTCTCAATAATGACAGTTCAGTGACCACGCAAACGTGTAAACGCGCCATCAAATATGATGCGATTCACACACTCGCGAGATCATATTTTGTTAAATTTTTGTTACATACCTACCCTCTTTTGTGTAAACTGAAAATAAATCTATACTAATATAATAAAGCGGTAGAATTTGTTTGTTTGAACGTGCTAATCTCGGAAACTACCAGTCGGATTTGAAAAATTATTTCTGCACGTGATAGCTAAACTCTTGAGTAAGGTTTAACTTTCCTATAGCCTACAATAAAGGCTACTTTTCATCATCATCATCACCAAAAACCATTACTACGGGGGCAACGCCGCAAGGGCGCTGCTAGTTCTTTATTTAGTAGATAAGTTTATATAAATTATGTATGTTAGACTCTAAGGTATATATTTTATATGGGCCGTAGTTTTAAGTATTTTACATCTGTTACTTGCTATTGTTGCCTGAAATAAATGATTTATTATTATTATTATTTATACTTATACTTTATTTGCAGGCAGTATCGAAGCTCCAAAGTCAGTCGACGGCGCCGCGGATGTCGTTAAAGTTCCTCAAGTACGCACAATCCTCTCAATGTATGAGTATGCAGGACTCGTCCGTTTCCTACGCCAGCGCTGCGCTTTGTTTCGAGTAGTATAGTACTACTACTTTAAACCGACGCCAGACACAGCGGGCCTTACAAAAGCCTCTCAAACACTGGTTAAACAACGTCCTGTCTCTATTCGTTAGATAGTGACAAAAGACAGGACGTTGTTTAACCAGTGTTCAAGTTGAGAGGCTAAGTAAGGCCACAGAATAGGTACAGAAGCCTGACTCCGCGAAAACTTTTATTTAAATAGCGACTCTTGCTGCAACGCAACAAAGTTCAATTCAGCTCGCGTAAGCGCTCATTGCCTAGTGCAATATTCACCTCCACGTGCCTACACTAATCCTCTCTTTCTAAGGCATAACTCTGTCACTGTCTGGCGAGGAGTGACGCGGAAGGGTTGTCGAGTTGTCGCTTGATAGGTATTACGAGTGACGCGGCTAGCGTGCGAGCCGAGCGGCAAGTGGGAACCCTACCTGCAAGGCCCACCGGCGGGCCCGCCAATGTACTAGCTTTCAATGTTTTAGCTTTGCACCTAAAGTGCGGAGTGCGCCTTCTGTACCTATTTATTCTGTGGCAGGGGTTACACTAGTGTAAAACAAGACTTATACTATGGTATACGTCATGCTTACGTAGGTATACTTACAAATTTCCTCTGAATGCTAGCTGTAGGGAGTAATGAGTGTAAAATTGTTAATCTAACTAAACCAAAAGCGGAACAGTTTGTTTGAACGCGCTAATCTCAGGAACTAGCAGTCGGATTTGAAAAAATCTTTCTGCATTTGATAGCTAAACTCTTGAGGAAGGTTAAAGGATACTTTTCATCATCATCATCACCAAACCATCACTACGGGGGTGACGCCGCGAGGGCCCTGCTAGTTATAAAAGTCTTTGCATATAGTAATGCTACTTGGATTGTTTATAATTCTTGTTTTTTTGGATACAATAGCTATTATAACTGCTTGTGACTGACTCGCTCAAAATAAGTCAAGCAAGGTGAATATATCAATCAAAAGATTAGAATATAATTAGGATTAGAATCACCTTGTAATAGAATGTTGTATAAAAATAAAGTGAAAATATAAAAAATAACTAATTTAGAATTAACACCAGAATTCAATGTTTTTAATTTTTAAGCGATAACTGATTTGAATAAGAAGTACAGTACGGCCAACGGATCTCGGCGTACGTGAAGTTAGCCGTTTCGATGCGCAGTGCAACTTTTTCATACAAAATTTTCTACTGCGCAGCGAAAAACCTGACTTCACGAACGCCTAGATCCGTCGGCCCAACTGTATATGAAGTAAATAGAATATTATAATGCTTAACAAGATCTTATGCTAAAACAGTATGTAAGGTAGAATCAAGACTAAGAAAATGACCTGCGGAGCTAAAAAGGCCGCTATAGCAGAATATAGGAATCTATACTCTATACTAATTATATAAAGCGGAAGAGTTTTTTTTGTTTGAACGCGCTAATCTCAGGAACTATCAGTCCAATTTGAAAAATTATTTCTGCATTTGATAGCTAAACTCTTGAGGGTTATAGGCTACTTTTCATCATCATCATCACCATATACCATCACTATGGGGGCAACGCCGCGAGGGCGCTACTACTTGCAATATTATGCCGTCTTGTCACTCTCAGTCAATGAAAAAAGACGGCATATAGTTCAATTCTCATTTTGATTCTGCTCTATCGGCCTTTTTAGCTCCGCTGTATTATTAAATGCAAATACTTTACTGTACACTTACAAAGAAACTTAAGAATTAGTAAACCTTAGCAATAAAATGTACAATGGGCGGTCTTATCGCTAAGAAGCGATCTCTTCCAGATCTCTTTTATTGCTTGTATTTAAACGAATATCTTCAACGGCTGGACATATTCTGAAAGTTTTCTCACTATGTATAAAGCAAAAACTGAAGTTCCGAATTGATTTTAAACGTTTAAAAATAATTAAAACTGTAATTAAAGTCGATTTTTTATGTGAAAATGATATTTTATTCGATAGAAAAGTGTAAACAGCTTTCTAGTTTCTGGTTGGGTACCTACTGTTATAGAATACGTGCGTTAGAAAAAACACTCCTTGATTTTTTTACATTAATTTAACTATTCTTATACCCGAATATTGAAACGCGACTTAGGTACTCAAATATTTGATACATTCTTTTCAGAATATTATGCAAAAATTACGGTTAGAGTACGCGCCACCACAGAAGTCCGATAGACGCGGCGCTTCTATCGCAGAACTAGGATAATATGTAAAAAATTACAAATTGTCCAAAATAAGGCTTGAACAATAGTTATGCTAGTTTGTACGTTCCTTAATTCTACACACCAGAACAACTGAACGACCGTGACTAAAAGAGCATATTAAAGTAAATAAAACAAATAATTCCCGCTTTTGCCGTAGGACATTAGTGCTGGCGCAGACTCTAATGTGAATGATTAGCACCATTATGATTAGCACCACAAAACTAAGTAGCGTTTCAGTATTTGGGTGTTAGTAATCTAAGAAAAAACTATAATGATAGGTATAGTCTGGCAAAAACGGGTCGAAACGGCAACTAAAATTTCATTACAATGGTAACCCTTTCTCTACTGATCTATGGTTAAGAACAGGTTTCATAAAAATGGTACAGGTACCGAAGACGTCAGTCAGAAGTAATAATTTCCTTCTAAAAGAGAATTTATCTATTTCGCGTATTTAGCTTGCACAGTGGCGCCCCCATTTATGTCTATTATTTTTTGCCAGACTATACGTACCGTAAAATACGCCAACATTGCCCGCTTTTTTCGAATAATTTCAATTTTTGTAAAAAAATTCTATGGGAACGTAAGTATTTTCTTTTATCATCTGCTATTATAAGAATAAGTGCATGTATTACTTTATCAGATTTTATGATGTGTCAATATTTAATTAAGTATTTTATACATTTTGATGGCGGGCAAAGTTATCTGGACTTTTAGCCAACATTGCCCACGTTGATTTTTGACGCAAATATAGCCTCTAGAGAGATGAAATAAAAAGCCAATACAAGAATTTAGGCAATAATGGCGTTTACTTTAGGTTTTAAAACGATACTATAGAAGGTTTCCTAGCAAAGTGGCTGGGCAAAGTTACCCTGACATTTTTTGTCTTTTTCATACAAACCGCATTTCACAAATTAAAAGTGCTAGGGTTGGCACTTCTTAGTTAACTGATCTTGTGATCGTAGTTGTTGTAGGTATAAAAAAACTGGTTATTTTTCATTCAGGTATTTATTTAATAAACTTTAATCAACATATTTATATAGGTACCCAAATGAAAATGAAATACTAATTGAGATCAAATGATGTTAGGAGCTAAATTAAAATAATTACTAAACTACTAGACATTTTCAGCTAACTGTCACTATTATTATTGCATTGTCACCGAAGACTCATAATTTTACCTAAATTCAGCTCAATTTGACACCGGGAAGTAGGTCAAATTAAGCTTGCAAGAATTGACCCGGACAAACATACTTACAAACATAGGAACTTACAAACATACAAACATTGCAAGTTAATTAAAAGCTTTAAAAAAAACAAGTTTCTGAAGTGCCAACCCTAAGCTTATTTTGATGGCGGGCAATGTTGTCAATAGTAGATCGCTAAATTGCTGGATAACTTTGCCCACCGCTATAACTCTTGTTTGAAAAGACATTCAGCAACGATAACAACATATTAATACTCCTAAAATGTTCTTACATATCATAATATTAATAAAACTAACCTGTGTTTTCGCCATCACTCACAATTCACTTATGAATTTGCACCAAAATTTGCCCGCGAAAATACGCACCGTACTCGAAGAGTTCCAACAAGTTACTGAGTGAAGCTAGCGACACACCAGATAGACAGTGTTGCTAGACACATAACCTATTTTCTATCAAATTCAAAAAATGTTAACATATTATTCAAATATTTTTGCAATTTAAAGATTTGCTTAAAAATTGATCTTCGGGCAAAATTACCCTTGGTGGCAATGTTGGCGTATTTTACGGTAGGTACCTAGTTTATAAAAAAAATATTAAGTATGTAAGTATTGTGATTCAAACAAAGATATTGCTTAGGTATTGAACTAAAAGACGAACTATTTCGATAACGAAATGATGTTGTAAATTCAGGGATAATCGTAATTTTAAAGTGTAAAATAGATTTAGATAGTTGTGTGAAATTATAATGTAAAAATGTATTGGCAAGCTTTCGGTCTCAAATTAGCATTTATTTTGTTCTAATAAAATCCTCAATTAAAGTTTATTATTTTACTTACTAAAGTGTTGTTTTATTTAATTAATACAGCGGGGTTAAAAAGGCCGATAAAGCAGATTCACAATAGGAAGTTGCAATAGATGCCGTCTCTTGACGCGAGTTAAAAGGACTGTTATGCCTGGGGTACACGGGTAAAGTAGAGCGTTGACTGTACCTGCGAATCTGCCGCGCACTTTAGCCGCAATAAAGTTTGCGGCGCACTATAGTACCTACCTATGCTAGTTGACTCACCGTTTACCCCCTAGGCATAAAGCGCATCACACACACAGCAGATAATATACCTTATGAAATATAAATCTTGACAGATTGCACCAAATATATTTTATAATTTATATTCGCTGTGTGGTCCTCCATAGAATGTGTAAGGGCGCGATCTCAAGATTTATATTTCATAAGATATTATCTGCTGTGTGTGTGGTGGGCTTAGTAAGCGTTTTCCCAGTTGCTAAGAAACTTCTGAAATCTGTCATTAAGATGCTAGGATCCGTCACTCAACCCGTACAAAAATTCTGCGTGAAAAAGTCAACACCAAAATTTTAGCAAAATTCCAAAACACCGCTCCTCAATAGATGGATCTTTACCAAACGCAGATAAATGTGAACACAGATTTCGACAAACACAAATCCTGGTACAAAATTGATTTGGATGGTGATTATATAACCAAAAACAGTGGTATTAAACCGTTAAATTAACGGCCAAAACCTCTGTAAATCGTTATTTAAACGACAAGCCCGAAGTTTTGTGTTTCTGCCACGAAATTGTTGTGAAAACAAGCGTGAGTTTGTGCGTGGCTTTATTATTTGCACTGTTCATTTATTGTACCTATCATCTCTTTCTTAGTTCCCATGAAGTTATCGAGACATCGCGACGAGTTTTAGAAATAAGAAATAAACAATAAATACTCACTGTAAGATATTTTGCCTGAAGTGTCTATTATTGAAGTAGTGGCGTAAAAATAAGAGCCGTGTTAGCAGGCAAGGCAATTCGCCAAAACACATCAGGTACGGTCAGCGAAAAAACCGATGAAAGTGTTGAGTTTTTCAAGTCATTTTTTCTTCACGTTATGAGCATAATTGGTAACTTTTGTTTAAAATTAATAATAGAGCAAGGCAAAGCATCTAATATTAGTTAAAATATTGATTGAACTCCGCCGGTTCAGTAGATGTATAAAAATTGAAAACTCAAAATGTTCATCGATTCTTGTCGCTGACTGTACCTACGTTGAATATACCCAACGAGTTTTCAGGTTTCAGGTCTATATTTCTGGATTTGTGTTTATTGAACACAGATTTTATTATATTTACATAAACTGAAAATAAAACAAAGTGTAGTAAAATATAAATTTTTATTATGTTACATACAACCAATGGTTAGTCTTCCTACATTATTAATTTTTAGGCCAAGATCATCACAAATCGAAATTCCGCGTCGAAACGTATCCAGTTAAAATGTTCTTACCACGCTACATCTGGGCGGGAAGATCGCTCATTTTGTGACAACCTTGGGTAGGTATAGTCTGGCAAAACGGGTTGAAACGGCAACTAAAATTTCATAACAATGAAAACCCTTTCCCTACTAATCTATGGTAAAGTACAGATTTCTTGTCTATGGTACAGGTGCCGAAGACGTCAGTCAGAAGTAATAATTTCCTTCTAGAAGAGAATTTATCTATTTCGCTTATTTAGCTTGCACAGTGGCGCCCCCATTGATGTCTATTATTTTTTGCCAGACTGTACACTGAAATATTTTAGGCCCCGATTAAACACTTGTGATGTTGTGACAATCAAAATAATAGAATCATATTTCCCTTTCCAGTTTATATACAGGGTGTGGCAAATTTTTGGGCACTAAGGGTAGCTACCTTTTCTTTTGTAGTTAGAAAGTTTTGTTCTTAAACTATAGGTTTGTTTTGAAATTAAACATAATTGCATTTTTAGATTTTTGAAAAAAAATACAGTTAGCGTAAAAAAATTACATTTGTCAAAAAAATCCAAGTTGGTCTTAATCGACTATTACTATTCTTCACCAGAAATACTTTTCCCAAAGTAACTTACCAAATAAAATCGTAAGCTTTTGCAATAATTCAAGCAACCCTGAAGTGCCCAAAAATTTGCCACACCCTGTATAATATATTTTAGAATGAAAAATACACAAGTGTTAGAAACTCAAAATTCGTTTTCAGCCAATTACTTTAATATTTTATACATTTATTTATTACTAGGAGGTACCTAACAGGTGAGTTATTATAAGTTTAAGATAAGTAGGTTTAAGATAGGTAGGTGACAATTTACAATTGATTACGGTTGCACTGACCTACTATTTATTTATTGTGGTTGTACTCGGAATTCAAAATTAACTAAAATTCTTCGGATAAATCGATTTTTTTATAGTGATATTACACACTTAGGTAATATTTAATTGAAAATGAAAAGTGTTAAGTATCAAAATTTTCTATTTCAACTAGATTCAAACCCGCATTGATACAAGCGATCAAGTCGGAGTGCCTTAACCATGACGAATGTGGATTCCGTGACTGAGTTAGTTATTTATTTTACTAGGTACCTATAGATCATAGGTTCTCAACGTGGGCGATAACGCACCCTTGTGGGCGTTTGAGACTTTCAGGGGGGCAGTAGAAGACCCAGAGAAAATAAGGGGGCATTGAGATGGCGCATTAAGATATGGGGCTCTTGAAAAAAAAATTATTCTCAAAGTGGGCGGTGGGCAAAATAAGGTTGAGAAACTTATGCTATAGATAGATACTAAGGGCCTTACTTATGAAAGATGTTTAAAGTGAAACACTGTTTAAACAACGTCCTGTCTTTATTTGTGGATAGTGACAAACAGAGACAAGACGTTGTTCAACCAGCGTTCAACTTTAAACATCTTTCATAAGTAAGGGGGTAATATTATAAGTTGTTTGTATGTAGGAGGTAATCTCCGAAACTACTCATCGGGTTCAAAAAAAATCTTTCACCAGTATTTACAATCAACTTTCTGGATGAACATAGACTATATGTTATGTAGGTACCTCGCGGGCAAAGCCGCGGGTGGAAGCTAGTAGTAAAATAAATAACCAACTAGTATATACGGAAAAAAACAGATGAAGTAGGAATGTGAAAAAATCAATATTATGAGTAACTAACAGATACTTAAGGCCTTTACTTATAAGCGCCTCTCAACTTGAACACTGGTTAAAAAATGCTCTAGATTCGCCCTGTCACTATTTATTTTATTTGTCACTATCTAAAGACTGGTCTAGATTCGCTCTGTTACTATTTGTCACTATCTAAAGGTGATATCAGACGGTTCACTCGGATGAATGTTCACTGGAGTGATTGATTCATTTTTCTTTCATTCCATGTTCACACGGCTTAGACGAAATGATACAGATATGAATATTCACTGTCTTCATGTCTGTCATGTTCTGTCATTCTTTTAATGTCATCGAATGAAGTCGTGCGTCTTGGATGACCGACTCCGAGTGAACGTTCTCTTTCGTGTTCAGACGGTTCATTTTTCGTTCATTCAGTGTGCGAGTGGAAGATGCGAATAAACCGATCCAACATTGTTGGATTGGTTCATTAATGAATTCACTTTTCATTTTTCTTTGATTATTTGTTCAGACGCTCCATTCCTAGTGAAAGATGCAAAATGAAGAACAGAAATGAACGAAAAGTGAACCGTCTGATTCCACCTTAACAAAAAAGGATGGCATTAGTTTAAACGGTGTTTAATTTTTTACATAAGTTGAGTGGAGGTTATAAGTAGAACTATGTTTCACATCAAAAATATCCTAAGCGTTTTTTTGAAGTGATTTTTCGGTTTTTATGAATTTGATTAATATTCACAATTAATTTAATTATGTAGTCCATACTAATTATAAATATAAAGATGTGTTAACATGAGCTGCCACGGCTTGTTGAAGGGCATTCTGAAAAAAAAAAAATACTTAACAATTACAGTGTAAGTAACATAAAATAAATATCTACTTATTACGTAGTATAAACGTTCATGTTGGCAGAGTTATTGTAGTTTCGACTTTTAAGCTGTGCGCCACTGCGTCGCTATCGGAGCGTACACGGATCTTGGCATTCGTGAAGCCGTTTCGATGCGCAGTGCAACTTTTTCATACAAAATTTTCTACTGCGCAGCGAATAGCACGAATGCCTAGATCCATTGTGACAACTGTACGCTGCGTCAACTGCTTTCGGGTTTTAACAACAACTTATTGATTTCGGAAAGTTTGCATTCGAGCTCAGTCACTTATTATAATGATCGTGTGAATATCATAAATATAGGCTACTAGCTGCCGCCCGCGGCTTCGTTCGCGTGGTACCCGGATAAAAAGTAGCCCATGTTCTATTCCCGGTCATTATCTATCTAAATTTTAAATCCCAGCCAAATCGGTTCTGTGGTTGTCGTGATAAAGAGGGACACACATACATCCATCCAAACTTTCGCATGTATAATATCAGTGTGCTGATTTAAAATGCATGTGGAATACCTTTTTCGTTGACTATCGTCGCCTCGTCCTGGAACGGAAAACAAATCGTTTACATTTGAATGATGAATGATCATGAATGAATGATGAATAATGAATTATTGATCGATGAACTGAATTCAATCCACTAAATGCTAGTTCTGACTGACAGTTAGCCTCAATAAAAGTAGGATGAACAATACGCAATTCTTAGGTCAAAGAGCGAGACAGAGCGCTAAGTGAATGAACTAGCATTTAGCGCACTGACTTCTAGAAGAAAATTCAGAAAAAACGAAAGGTCTAATTGAGCGCTGAACTGAAGAACGACGAATGAACGATGAATGAATGAATGAAACTAACCATCTTGGTGGTTCTTGTGACAGTCATGCTTTGTTGAGGCACGGTGCAGTCTGGCTGTACGCCTAACGAAGAGTAGATCTCACGCAGCATCAGAAGCATTGTGTCTTCTGATTCCCTGTAATAATAAGAACGAGTGAATGAATGAATAAATGAATGAATGAATCTGGCCGCCTGCCAGTTGCGCATTTTTTTGATGTAACCAGCGGGGCAAATAAGGCCGTTATAGCAGATTCACAATATGATTCATAGCGAGATCAAAATCTACAATTCCTAAGTTTTTTTTTGTCTATAAATAATGAATATGTGTACCAGTATCCAACATGGCTGCTCATAGCGAAGAGATATTCGTTGATCATCTCTAGCGGTGCCTCCTGTAGTACATAATCCACACGTCGTCCGCCGTTTAACGCTCCCAGCGTTTCCGCCCCGCCCTGTTATGAACATAAAAAAAAACTTAGGCCTTTACATCTTTACTAGATGATTTATACAGTGTCAGGAGGCAATCTTTGCCTACATTTATCGGGACGTTAGTGTCTGGGACATTTTTGAGATGGAGTAGACTTGCCCAGCACCTACACGTTGCTGGGCAAGTCGCAGCGTTCGAACTGCTTACTACCGCAAATTTGATCAAAAAAATGAGTTGCGAGGCATGTATGCTTAAAATTGGACGAGGAGATCTGCTAAGCTGCTATTCTTGTCAGGGTAATTACCACTACAGATGCGTTAACATGACATTGGCCTATTATACCGAGAAAAAACACCTTCTAATGAGCTCTTGGCGCTGCCCAAGTTGCGATATCGCTATCAAACGCACCAAGAATGATAACACACCCATTAGACAGCAACACCAATGCCAACTGAATGACACTACTATGTCAGTCGACGACTACGGACACAATGAAAAAAATTTGTCTGAAGAACCACTGAATTCGAGCATACAAAATATAGACAGCCCCCCACAGAATACGAACATTGAAACCATAACACTCGACAAGTTCAGTCAATTATTAGACACGAAACTAGAAGAAAAGCTTGAAAGACATAAACAATCAATTTTAACAGAAATAAAAACTGCATTCCAGTCAGAAATAAGAAAAGCTATAAACGATGTAAAACAAGAAATGACACAAAATACAAACGCACTACATACAGAACAAATTAATATTAAAGAAGACATCACCAACATTAACAATAGAATTGAAAAATTAGAAACCGAACGCAACCGTCTACAAACCGAGATACAAAATATCCAAAAGTATCCAATGAGTGGAACACAGACAGAAAAAGACGCGGACAAAACACTAGTTATCTACGGACTGAACGAGTACTACAACGAGCATGAGATAGATCTGGAAAGACGAGTGATCGACGCATTTATGTCGGTAATGAACATCGACCTCACAGGCTACATTGAAGTGATACATAGAATCGGTAAAAGAGGCAACAGAAGACCTGTCCGGTTAGAATTAATAAGTAAACGAATGACTAAATACATTTTAAACAACACAAGACAATTTAAAACCACGGGACTATACGTTTCAGAATTTCTTGACCAGCAATCCTTGCAAAAGAGAAGGAGCCAACAAGAGACGAGAAAGTCGGTAGGACATCATGAAAAAACCTATTATGATGAAGGACAGCAATCTACTTCACAAGTATATACACAACCCGAACTACAAACTCAAAACAACAGACAGGAAAACCCCGGTAGCTCACAGAATGTTGGCGGTACATTTCGTTCCTAATAAAAGGTATAATAATGAACTGAAAATCCTATTTCACAACATGCAGAGCCTATTTAATAAAACACACCTACTTGAAGCATTTTTAGAAAAAGAACAAGATAAATACCATATCATATGCATCACAGAATCTATGCTCACTGAAGGAAAAATTAACCTAGTACATATAAATGATTATCATATTACAACCTCATTCTGCCGGAAAAACTACAAAGGAGGAGGGGTTTGCATATTAACGCATGAAGATATCTATTGCAAAGAAGTCGAAGAAATTAGAACTTTATCAGTGGAATACGTGATAGAAGTATGCGCCGTGGATATTCCTAAAATAAACACTTTAATTATAAACCTATATTGGAACGGAAGAGAGACCGATGTTTTCTATAAACAGTTAAGATTAATCCTAGAATATACGACAAAGAAATTCAATAAATATAAAATAATAATTGGAGGAGATTTTAACGTTGACATTTTAGTAAATAATAAAAAAACATATACGCTTTTGGATACTATGTCTGAATTTAAATTGACTCAAATAATAAAAATACCAACGCGTGAAACAACACACAGCTGGACATGTATAGACCATGTTTATATTAACCTAGCTGCAAAAAAATTACAAACAAACGTTAAAAACCTTGGCTTTTCAGATCACAAAGCTATATCGGTTAATCTCGACGCATGTATAACCAAAAATTATATACCATGGCAAATTGAAAAACGTTCTTATGACATAAAAAATATGGAATATTTTAAAACTGAATTGAAAAATATAGATTGGACAAAAATAATTAATTTAAAAAATGACATTAATACAAATTACAATTCATTCAACGACTCTTTACAAACCCTATTAGATAAATGCATACCTAAAACTACAATAAAATTAAAACGAAAAACTAAAAATCGATGGCTGACCCGCGGATTAAAAGTATCATGTAAAAACAAACGGCTTTTAAGAATCCACATAAACACCTCTAAAAGTCTAGTACTAAAAAACTATTATAAAAAATACAGTAAAATATTAAAACATTCAGTCAACCACGCAAGGAAAATAAATTACATAGAACGAGTTAAAAAATCAGACAACGTTATCAGATGTATGTGGAAGATTATAAAAGAAAGAACTAATAAAATAGAACAAAAAAATAAAGAAAATATACAACTTAATATAAATAATACAAATTTAACCGACCCAAAAACAATTGCAAACGAATTTAATAACTTTTTTGCGTCTGTAGGTAAAGCGGGAGCCAGTGCTTCTAACTATATACCTACTTCTAGCCGAACAACAAATAGCATGTACCTATCCCCTGCAACGCCCAAAGAGATAAATATTATTATTCGCAACTTAAAAAACAAATTAAGCTGTGGGGTAGACGAACTACCGCCTAAACTAATTAGATTGTGTGCAGACGAACTTACGCTACCGTACTACCTTTTAGCAAACCAATCTTTTGCAGAAGGCACTTTCCCGGACGCGCTTAAAATATCAATCGTAAAACCAATACATAAAAAAAACTCTAAAACTGACCCCAACAACTACCGACCGATATCACTACTTCCAACCTCGTCAAAAATATTAGAAAAAATTATGTGTAATCGCGTCTATTCTTACTGCGAAAAATATAAGATATTTGACGAAGCTCAATGCGGATTTAGAAAAAATCACTCAACAACCCTAGCCGTCTATAAATATATAAATAAAATTTTAGAAATTTTAGATAAAAAAGATTACGCGATCGGACTACTATTGGACATGTCAAAAGCCTACGATAAAGTACAATACGATATCCTTCTAACAAAAATTCGAGATATAGGTATTCGAGGTTTAGCACATAACTGGTTTGAGTCATACTTACGTAACCGAGTTCAATATGTAGAAGTAGAACATTTCGACTACAATGCGGGTACAATAAAAAACATAAGATCAGATGCCCATCACATGACCAGCTCAATACCACAAGGCAGCGTAATCGGATGCCTACTATTTTTGATTTACATAAACGACTTACCGAAATGTGTAAAAACACCGAGTGTTCTCTTTGCAGACGACATATCCTTGTTAATGCCATGTACCAGCGCCGACAACTTAAACGGTAAAATACAAAACATCCTCACGGATGTTTCTAACTGGATGTCGGATCACAGCTTAGAAATAAACTACACGAAAACAAAGGTAATGGAATTTAGACCTTGCCAAAAACTGTCTCTGAACGCACAAATTACTTTTAATAACATCTCTTTAGAATGTGTAGACACATTTTCTTTGCTTGGAATCCATATTGACACTCACTTAAACTTCAAAAAACATATCCAAATAGTTAAGTCAAAGTTATCGAGCTTCACGTATGCACTCCGAGAATTAAAAAAGTCAACTGATCTTTCCACAGCATTAACCGCTTACTACGCATATTTTTATAGTCGCCTATCATACAGCATTGTGTTATTTGGAAATAGCACAGATGCACATGACCTATTTATTCTTCAAAAAAAGTGCGTCCGCATCATTGCTAACATAAAAAGAAGAGAAAGTTGTAAACCCCACTTTAAAAACCTTAAATTATTAACGATGCCTTCTATTTATATTTTGGAAATATGCAAATTTGTAAGAAAACATTCCCACTTGTACACAAACTTAGATGATCTCCCTAGAAGATACGCACTGAGACCAGGTAGAAATAAAATCATACTACCACGATCTAATCTAAAAATGCACAGCGACGGCCCGTTTGCCGCGTCTATAAAAATTTATAATAAACTTCCGACAGATTTAAAAAATATACAAAAAGATTCAATTTTTACAAACAAACTGAAAAATTTTCTAATTGACAAATGCTACTACGACATAGAAGATTACTTAGAACAATATAAAAATCAATAGGCAATTTATTGACATTATTATTATTATTATTTTTCGTGACAACAACCTGACTTAAGTGATATTTTCTGACACATATTAAATATTTAGATACGCATGTAAATCAAAATTAAATACCTATTAGAAATACCTCGGTCTGCTTTCCTGTTGCTATACCCTAACAGGGTTCATGTGTGAAACTATTTAATACATTATAACAACTATGTATCTACAACCATGTGACAGCAATAAATGTATTGAGTATTGAGTATTGAGTACACCATCCTCTCAGCTGAACCGGCCATATCCACAGGAAAGACATGGTCGATACGTGTGGGGCTGACTAAGCCGCATGTTTCCTTACGATGTTTTCCTTCACGGTTTAGAGCTCGTGTTAATGCGCATATAAATTTTTCGAAACGAAAAATCCATTGATGCACGGCCGGGTTCGAATCCACGACCTTCGGATCGAAAGTCGAGATACTAATCCCCTCGGCCAACACGGCCTAATTGTATTTAATCTAACCTAAACGCTTTTTTGTATGCGTTAAATGCGTTTAATCTAAATACATTTAGAAATCGTTGTGCAAGCCGCTCTAAAGAAGTTAACTAAATTAAGAGTCTAATTTCAACTCACCAATTCAGGATTAACTTGTTCCTCCTTCGTTTCTTCGCACAGCTGTTCTTTCTCCATCTCTTCTTCCACCACCTTAAAGAAACGTTATTTTGATAAATAATGTTGGGTAATTTATAAATATTACATTAAAAATTTATAGAAAAAGACCTCAGACGACATGTCTCTTCATAAACTAGAAAAGAGCTAATGATCTTCAAACGGTTGAACATATTTTCATGAATAGCTTTCTTAGCTATGCTTATATAAGTACTTATTAGGTTATAGCTCAAAACGCTTTAAGTAAATAAAATAATCAAGATTTTCGACCCGAAGGATATGGATTCCGTGGCTGAGTTGGTTAAGGAACTCCGGCTGTAGGGAGATCGCTTGTATCAATGCGGGTTTGAATCCCGTTGGAATCGAAAATTTTGATAAGACATCATTTTCAATGAAACAATACCTAAGTCAAAGTCAAAGTATTTTATTGCTTCATGTTGTAAGTAGATACATTAGAGATCTTATAATTTTTTTTACTGTGGCAGTGGCCTGAAAAGACATTGCAAAAATTAGTTTAATTACCTATATTATGTAAGTGTTTTAAAATTAAAAATTACGTCTACCGACTTGCCTGAAATTTAAAATATAGATAAATAGGACATAGGCTACTTTTTATCCGGGTACCGCGCAAGAGAAGCCGCGGGCGGAAGCTTGTTTAAAAATAAGGTACCTTCTCGAGTTGTCCGTCTGGCGGCGGCGTGGCCTTCCATTTGTTCCAGGTGGTACGGAGAGACTCGATCAGTTTCTGCTTCAGATCAGCGCCCACGCGGACCATCGTGTCTTTCAACTCTGTCATACAATCGACTCGTTAAATAAATAAATATTGCTGGACATTTCACACAGCGCCATCTAGCCCCAAACTAAGCAAAGCTTGTACTATGGGAACCAGATAACTGATAGAATACTTATATACTTTTTTTTTTTCTAAAAACATACGTAGAATACTTTATAACACCCAGACACAGAACAAACATCTATGTTTATCACACAAATGTTTGTCCTGGATGGGAATCGAACCCACGACCTATAGTGCAGAACACAGAAAAGAGAATCGCTCGCTTACGATTCTGTGGTGCAGAAGGCAGAGCTACTACCAACTGAGCTCAGAGGCCAGTCAAATGGACCTAGGCATTCGTGAAGTAAGACGTTTCTTAGCGCAATAGAAAATTTTGTATGACAAAGTTGCACTGCGCATCAAAACGACAAACTTCACGAATGCCTAGATCTATTGGAAGTGTACAAAGGAAACTTGTTTATTTAGCTAAATCGGCCTTTCAGCTCAGTTGGAAGTCACTCTACAGCTCTCATTTTAATGTTTTTTCTTTAACTTAAAAAAATATTTTGTACGAGTTCTTATTTCAAAACTGCACGATTTCTGGAAAGACGTTTTCAAAAATGCCTGAATTCAAACTTTACCGCAGCATAAACAACGCCATCTGTTGACGAGTAACTAGAACTCAATGGCTTTACAGGAAGTTGGCTAGCAGTGTTGCAATGTTGTACTATAAAATTGCATGAAAAATATATAAAAAAAAAACATTTAATTTCCGCTTCCTCCTCACGAATCGTCTAAATAACCAACACAAATAAGCCAAGGGAGTATAAATAGCCAACTTAGAACAAGGCGCGAATTGGCGCGAAAGAAAGCTACCTACGTAAAGAATTTCCTTGTGCTTTTTGGCGGGAATTTGAGAAGTCAAGTTTCATTTTTGTTTTATTTTCCAAAACTTGTGTTTCTTCGAATGTTAATGTGTAATAATGGTGGATTATTAACCGTTAAGTGTTTGTGAACGTGCATATGTGTGGGGAAATGAAACAAAATTTAATAACATTGCTTTTCGAGTTCTCCCAAAAAGTCCGTGTTGATGTTTCAGTAAAGCCCCACATCTTTACTGAGGCACAAGGGGAGGGTTGGGTTATTATATATATGTATTGTATTATGTATTTATATATCTTATTTATCTATAAACTTGCAAGTTTATTTAATTACTTGACACTGGCTGAATGCACAACCGTGCGAAGCCAAAAAAAAAAAAAAGCTACGTAAATATATGCGTAAGTTTTAAGTTGGTCTTTTTGGCGGGAATTTGAGAAGTCAAGTTTCATTTTTGTTTTATTTTCCAAAACTTGTGTTTCTTCGAATGTTAATGTGTAATAATGGTGGATTATTAACCGTTAAGTGTTCGTGAACGTGCATAAGTGTGGGGAAGTGAAACAAAATTGGTTAACATTGCTTTTCAAGTTCTTCCAAAAAGTCCGTGTTGATGTTTCAGTAACGGCCCACATCTTTACTGAGGCACAAGGGGAGGGGGTGGGATATTATATTTAAGTATTGTAATATGTATTTATTTATCCTATTTATCTGTAAACTTGAAGAATAATAATTACTTGACACTGGCTGAATGCACAACCGTGCGAAGCCAAAATAAAGAAAAAAAAAAAAAAAAAAAAAAGTTTTAAGTTTATTGTTAAATATAAAACAAAATGTTTCTCTTCTTATTACCCGACTGCGCAAAGCAAAGGAAGGGTAATGTGTTTATCAGTCTATGTTTGTATGTTTGTTTGTATGTTTGGATGTTTCTATGTGGCACTCTAGAGGCCAAACGCGTGGACCGATTTTGATAATTCTTACGTCAATCGATTCGTCTCAACCTTGGGAGTGCTACTAAAGACGTGACAGTAAACAAAATTCACCAGTGCCACAACCAGACGCCATATTGTCAAAATTAAAAAAACCAAAATCGTCACACTATATCAAGTGGGGTATCGTTGAATAGGTATTTCAAAATCAACTTTAGGTTTCTTTAACCATTTTTCATTTTAAGTAATAGTTTAGGAAAAATAACGGTTTAAAGTTGATTAATAATAATTCTCGCTATGGATGTTTCTATGTGGCACTCTAGAGGCCAAACGCGTGGACCGATTTTGATGATTCTTACGTCAATCGATTTGTCTCAACCTTGGGAGTGTCACTAAAGATATGACAGTAATCAAAATTCACCAGGGCTACAACCAGACGCCATATTGTCAAAATTAAAAGAATCAAAATCGTCACACTAGGTATATCAAGTGGGGTATCGTTGAATAGGTATTTTAAAATCAACTTTATCATAACTAAAAAGTGTTAAATAAAAAATATTTAAAAAAAACAAAAACCCGACTGCGTCAAAACTAAAAAGAAAAAACAAGCCTGCAAAGAATTACTCACAGTCGGGACCCATAACATTGGGAAGATTTGATTGGTAATAAAATGAATGGGTACCGACTGTGAGTAATTCTTTGCAGGCTTGTTTTTTTCTTTTTAGTTTTGACGCAGTCGGGTTTTTGTTTTTTTAAAATATTTTTTTATTTTAAAGCTAAGATATATTATTATGTCCAAGAAGTAGATCTAAGGCTCTGTGATTTGCCGAGAACTGTATTTGTTTTTAAAACAAGAAAATTTAAAAGTTAGGTAGGTACATACCCAAGTGCATTCGCTTCCTGCCTTTGTGATGTGGAATTAAAAATGGCTTCGCGTCTTGCAGTAACGGGTTTATGAGTGGTTCAATTCTGTAAAAAAGATAGCATTAAGTACTTTAATTATATCATCAACATGAACGGGGTAGACAAAGGTAGGTCCAAATTTAGCAGCGCGAGTGTGACTCCTCTGGTGTCGCAGGCGTCCATAGGCGACCGGTAACCGTGCACCATCAGGTGGGCAGTATGCTTGTCTGATACCTTAGTAGTATAAAAAATATGTCCAAATACATATTTGATTATGCCCACATTTTGCAGAAGTTAGCAGACCATACGTGATAGGTTGCACCATCGACGCTATTAGCTAACTGGTTTCCTAACGATGTTTTCTTCAAGATTAGAGCTCGTGTTAATGCGCATAATATTCTTTCTTTATTATAACATAGTATGAAAATAAATTAATACCTGTAAGCGATTGGGTCGTATGGATGGAAGATGTTGAAGAAATTCTTGCAGGTAGGCAGGGCGAAGTCCATGCCCAGAGCCTCCACTCCACGGATGCATTCGAAAATAGCTGTAACAAAATCATAATACTACTAATTAATAATATTATAAATGCAAAAGTTTGTGAGGATGTATAAGATGTATGGATGGATGTTTGTTACTTTTTCTCGCAAAAACTACTGAACAGATTTGAATGAAACTTGGAATTCCTAATCAAGAATCCGTACGTATGCGGCCAGTCTTAGTCTTAGGCCTGCCGCATACGTTCGGTTTCCGAATTCGTTTTCCGCCCGAATGTACGCACTCAATACAAATTGTTCTACATGCCGCTCACGTTTGTATATTTTCCAAACGGAAAAAACTTGATATTCATTTCAAAAACAAACCGTGCGTACGGGTCATATGAGCTAAAATTGAACGTCTGCGTAAATTCCGAATCTGAAATCCTGATCAGGAAACCTAATCCGGAATCCGTACGTATGCGGCCAGCCTTAGGCTGAGACTCCACCAAAGCGGAGATGTGTGAGATGTGTTTTAAACAACCAATAGAATTTCGTTATTCAAACATGTCATCTCGTCTTTTGAAATTCTATTGGTTGTTTAAAACACATCTCACACATCTCCGCTTTGGTGGAGTCTCAGCCTGAGTCTTATAAAATGTACATACCGATAGGACTTCCGAGTGCATACAATGCGGCGGGCAAGAACTGAAGTTGAGGGTATTTCGCTAGAGGCTGCGTTGTGCCGGGAAGGTACGTCTTGTGGGCAGAAGATTTAGGCTGGATAGGCTTCTGAAAGTAACAAGTAAAAAGACCAATGATTAATCAGTTCGGGATCGAATCAGAAACGAGATACGTAGAAGAACTCGTGTCACCGACATAGCCAAACGCATATTCATTTGCAGAACTTGTCAATATAGTGTGAACTATATCGGTATGTATACCAGTGCGACCATATTTTAAACGTCGATAACTATAAACGTAACATATCTAGGGTAAAATATCAGTGATAGGGACAGTAAGGACAGTAGGACAGTCGGTCCCGGCTTTTAAGTCGTTAAGCCACGACGGAGGCCTTTAGGCGGCCTAAAAACTCCGTCACCAGAGTTGGTCACTTGCTCATCCGAACTTACTTTTTATTCCTTATCCACTCCATATGTTGAGGATTCTCCGTGAAAACTAGTGGACTGTGATAGGTAGATTGGTATATTGGACGTAAAGAACGCGCGCCTATGGATGGGTCCGTGATTTTGTGTAGATCTTTAACGAGTATTTAATTTTAATGTTAAGTACCTCTGGAGTTTGATGACACAGCAAGTCGTATAATATGACGCTGCCGAGAGAATGGCCGCCCAAAGACACCCCTCCTTTGAAGTTTGGGTTCCGCTGCTTGAACAGGTTGTAAATCCGATTCAACTCGAAACAGACTGTGTCTATTATAGTCTGTGAAAAAAAATATATTTTTAAAAACATACAGATTAAATAATACTGTTAATAGATAGGACGCGTCTTATGTATCTGATAGATAAGAATCTCCGCGGAGCATCTAACACAGGGGTGCCCAAACAGTCGATCGCGATCGACCGGTCGATAGCGAAGCTTTTCGAGTCGATCGCCAGCAATATACCAATTTAGTATCTACCTACTCATTCCTAACATAAAGGTAGGTATGATTCCTTTATTTTGATGTACCTATATTCAATTTAAAAGTGCAGTAAAACCCTGTTTAAAAAAATGTTTTGCAGTACCTACCTAACCTACCTACATAGTAGTTTAGTCGATCCTTTGCTTTCAAAATATTTTCTGGTCGATCGCCGACACTATAAGTCTGGGCACCTCTGATCTAACACATGTGGTTCATAAATGCCCTAAAGCTGACATTAGACGAAGCTGAATTCAGTGCAGCAACTGCTTGTTCATTCATAAACTAGCGCTCTGTCTTGCTCTTTGGCCTAAGAATTGCGTATTGTGCATCCTACTTTTACTGAGGCTAACTGCGGCTAACTTCAGTCAGTTAGCATCGGTAAAAGTAGGATGCACCATACGCAAGTGCAAATCAAATTATCTCAAAATGATGATAAATAGGACTAATGTAGAACAAACCATTCAGCGCAGTGAGGTTCATAAATGCTCTAATCTTAAATCTTAGAATGTAATTGAATAGCTAACAAAATCCACTTACCTGATGACAAGGCTAGAATAAAATATTTAACATACGAGTATAAGTAGTTCACAAATTCCTTGATTTTTTGAAATTTCATATTGAATAGCTCACCAAATGATCTCACCTGATGATAAACAGGGCTAGTGTAGAACAGGGCATCTAACACGGTGTGGTTCATAAATGCCCTGATTTTGTGAAATTTCTTATTGAATAGCTAACAATATCCACTTACCTGATGATAGGACTATATAATATAATAAAGCTAATATGTATTCTAAACGAATAGAATATTTAACACATCTGGTTCATAAATGCCCTGATTTTTTGAAATTTATTTAATTATCTCACCTGATGATAAACAGGGCTAGTGTAGAACAGGGCATCTAACACGGTGTGGTTCGTGAATGCCCTAAGTGTACAATGTTCTTATCGCATAGTTTAAACTGATGATAAGCAGGGCTAGTGTAAAACAGCGGACTTAAAAAGGTCGCTAAAACAGAATCATAATATAAAATGAACTATAATGCCGTTTATTTTTACTCTCAGTCAATGAAAAGAGATGGCAATAGTTCAATTCCTTTATTGCAATTCTGCAATAGCGACCTTTATAGGCCCGCAGACCATTCAGCACCATGAGGTTAATAAATGCTCTAAATCTTAGAATGTTCTTATTGAATTGCTAACAAAATCCACTTACCTGATGGCAAGGCTAGAATATAATATTTAACATGTGGTTCATAAATGCCCTGATTCTTTGCTTATTGAATAACTCATCAAATTATCTCACCTGATGATAAACAGGGCTGGTGTAGAACAGGGCATCTAATACGGAGTGGTTCATAAATGCCCTGATTTTGTGAAATTTCTTATTATCATCAAATTATCTCACCTGATGGTAAACAGGGCTAGTGTAGAACAGGGCTAGTGTAGAACAGGGCTAGTGTAGAACAGGGCATCTAGCACGGTGTGGTTCATAAATACCCTGATTTTTTGAAATTTATTTAATTATCTCACCTGATGATAAACAGGGCTAGTGTAGAACAGGGCATCTAACACGGTGTGGTTCGTGAATGCCCTAAGTGTACAATGTTCTTATCGCATAGTTCAAACTGATGATAAGCAGGGCTAGTGTAAAACAGCGGACTTAAAAAGGTCGCTAAAACAGAATCATAATATAAAATGAACTATAATGCCGTTTATTTTTACTCTCAGTCAATGAAAAGAGATGGCAATAGTTCAATTCCTTTATTGCAATTCTGCAATAGCGACCTTTATAGGCCCGCAGACCATTCAGCACCATGAGGTTAATAAATGCTCTAAATCTTAGAATGTTCTTATTGAATTGCTAACAAAATCCACTTACCTGATGGCAAGGCTAGAATATAATATTTAACATGTGGTTCATAAATGTCCTGATTCTTTGCTTATTGAATAACTCATCAAATTATCTCACCTGATGATAAACAGGGCTGGTGTAGAACAGGGCATCTAATACGGAGTGGTTCATAAATGCCCTGATTTTGTGAAATTTCTTATTATCATCAAATTATCTCACCTGATGGTAAACAGGGCTAGTGTAGAACAGGGCTAGTGTAGAACAGGGCATCTAGCACGGTGTGGTTCATAAATACCCTGATTTTGTGAAATCTCGTATTGAATAGCTCATCAAATGATCTCACCTGATGATAAACAGGGCTAATGTAAAACAGGGCATCTAACACAGTGTGGTTCATAAATGCCCTGATTTTGTGAAATCTCGCATTGAATATCTCATCAAATTATCTCACCTGATGATAAACAGGGCTAGTGTAGAACAGGGCATCTAACACAGTGTGGTTCATAAATGCCCTGATTTTGTGAAATCTCGTATTGAATAGCTCATCAAATGATCTCACCTGATGATAAACAGGGCTAGTGTAGAACAGGGCATCTAGCACGGTGTGGTTCGTGAATGCCCTGAGCCGCGGGATGCTCTCCAGAGTGACCTTGTTCAAGCGCTTGTCGACGCCGCCCTCGCCGACGTGCAACTGAGCGTGCCATGATATGGGGAGCACCTGGGGTAAGTAAAGTTCAATGAATTTTATAAAACTGATCTACGTTACATACTAAGCTGACCCGGCGAACTACGTACACTTCTCACAATGGATCTATGCATTCGTGAAGTTAGCCGTTTCGATGCGCAGTGCAGCTTTTTCAAAAATTTGTATGGTCACACTCACGATATACCGAATGACGGCTGAGCAAATGACAACGCCGGCTCTATGGCCGTGCTACGGCCGAAGCTCGGCTCGGACCCGTCACGGTCTAGCGTGAGTCATCCTTTATTCTGTCATTCGGGTCATGATAACATTAAAAAGTTTAAAAACAATTTCTAAAGTTACCTCAACTCGACTCACGATGCCGTTGTCATAGGAATTCCTGTAGTGCGACTGTACGAGTTGCAGACTCGTGGATCGGAAGTCTTCAACTGCAAACAAATTCATAGATAAACAAGTGGCTAAATTAAAAATTAAAAAAAAACCGACTTCAATGTTATAAGCTGAGCAATTTTCTGCACTCACGAGGTGCATTTCTGTTCATAACTCCGAAGATCCTCGACAGATCTTCAGCAAATTTCTGTGGCACCAATCGGAAAGTATACTCTTTCAAAAAAAATAGTTGTCTGTAAATTCGTATTTCAAATCCAAAACCGGTTTAACTTAAGTGGTTGTAACAGCTCCATATTATGTCCCGCTGCAAACTTTAGGTATTTTCACACACCCAATTCCGATCTCTGGTCATCACTCACCGACTTCCTCGACGGGTCGGAACCGCATGTCGCAGGCGGAGCCGACCCCGTGACAGAGCAGTAGGAGGTGGTCGATGCTGGACGGCTCCGGGTCCTCGATCTCTGACTCCTCGTAGCCGCGGCGGACCACGCGGGGACGGGACGTGGTCTGGAAGGTGACGTTAATTATTAGGAGCGCCCTCGCAGCGTTGCCACCGCAGTGATATAGTCGAAACACGACAACTACACACACCGGTTTAATACATGTAGCGACATCTACCTGTCGCAGTATGAGAGGTGGTTCTCTGCAACGGGCCGGCCCATCTTGCCCATTTGCCCGTGGTCTTTCGACCGACAGTTGTTGTTGGTTGGTCCTAGATATGTCTATCGCCGCTGAAAACTTCGCTTGCGAGATCTAGACTTTTGATGTTGTGTGGCGCCATTTTCGCTGAAGCTCGTAGTGCGTAGCATGTTTATGTAGTTCATCTAGCGACAGGTAGATGTCGCTACAATACATTTCAATAATGACATCAACAACGTGAAAAAATGTCCGTTTATCACTATTGACATAAAGAACAGCAATTCGCTCCCTCAAACGATATCATTAATTTATACGAAACTTCATGGGCTCAACGTAAAACCGGCCATCTCAAAGTGATTGTACTATAGTTAGTTCGTATGAGCTAGTGGCCAACTCTGGTGACAGAGTTTTTAAGCCGCCTAAAGGCCTCCGTCATGGCATAACGACATAAAAGCCGGGACCGACAATTTAACGTGCCTTAAAGTGTAAGGTTCGAATAAGGTAAGTTATAATATGCGTTTTATTGGTAGGTAAAACGCGTCTATAATTGACTTGACCGTTATTCGAACTTTATTAATTTGAGACCTGTTTGTTATCGTGGTGGAAGTGACGCCAATGTGAGAGGCATAATAACATGTAGGGATATTTGGAACAGGTCCGCTTAATTGGCATAGATTTTTACTAGTACTAACATCATCATGAGTTTCCTTCTTATATTCACCAGCGCCGTGCACCACCATGATGAGATGGTCGACGGAGGGTCGCAGGTCCCTCGCTACACGGATTTTGGGAGGGTTCCGGTAAACCTTCTTTCCGAGGAGGAACTGGGAGAAAGGAGTAAGGATTGTAGGATTGTGAAAAGTGTAAAGTGGTACTGAAGGGTTACATTGGTTCTGTTTTGGTTACCTGCGTTATGTCAATAGCGGCCTTTACACGGTAAAGTTTTGACCGCGCATCTGGACTGCGTTCCAAAACCGCGGATAGATCTGTCCAGTTTCTTGTTTGTTTTTTGATCGAACTGTCAACCATGTCGCATCTACACGCACATTTCGGAGCGAGGGATGGAACGGCGCGTGCTGTTTCCCGCGTTCCGAACTTTACGTGTAAAGGCCGCTAATGTATCGTAAAACCTTACGACCTTTCGAATACAGTTGATGAGCAAGATTGAGATGCGTTCGTATTGCAATGTTTGCTGCATCAAGTAAATACGTCGTCAATGTAAGTGCATCGCGTTCTTACACACTCATGGAAGCTCAAACACATGGCTGACGACCTTCATGATGGACTCTACAAACGAATAAGTGAACTTGAAAATCGATTCTCTCATTCATAAAGATTCCACATACTTACACAGTTTTTATCCATCTTAACACTTTTTCTTCTAAACCTACGGAAAGCACACAGTCCATCTGAATTTTCTAAGGCCTTGGGGGATCTTGGATTACCCCTAAAATTCCCCCACAATTCTGCAACATATCAGAATTATGGGGGAATCTCAGGTAAACCAAGATCCCCCAAGGCTCATGGGTAATGAAGTAATGAACCCTTTACACAGTTTCTTCCAAAACACCGTCCACTGTCTTATTTGCAGAATTTCGGAGAAGTTATAATGTTTTTAATTTTTAATGTTTTGATGATGAAAGTATACTGACGGGCGGCGCGCTGAAGGAGTCCGCCCCTCCGTGGAGGAAATGCACCATCACCGCCGGCCCGTGCATCACCACCAGCTCACTGTTGGGCAGCACCAGACGGCGGTGCCACTCGCCAGTTGTCACACCGTGACGGTATTCCTCCTGTAACGAGGGGAGATGCTGATTTGGTGCGGTTTTTGTTAACCTTACGTAACGGCTCTAACGATTTCGATGAAATTTGCGGTACGAGGGTTCACGGGTGCGAACAATCGATCTAGCTAGGTCTCATACCTGGCAAAATTCGTTTTCTCGAAATTTTGGCATCAAAAAATGTATAGAATGTGTTTTTTTTAATTATTGCATTATTATTGCTTACTATTTGATTTGGTAAGTTACTTTCGGAAAAGTGTTTCTGGTGGGAAATAGAGTCGATTAAGACCAACTTGTTTTTTTTTTGACAAATGCAATTTTTTAGGGTAACTGTACTTTTTTTCAAAAATCTAAAAATGCAATTATTTTTTTCTTCAAAATAAAACAATAGTTTCCTAAGAACAAAACTTTCTAAGTATAAGAGAAAAGGTAGCTACCCTTCAGTGACCAAGAATTTGCCACACCCTGTATAGCAAGTTAAGTAGATATGAAAAGGATTATTATAGTGATGTTAATGGTGTTCCTGACATTGTCTATCTTACCTCCAGCTTATCGGCCACTGCTTCTGTATATGGTACGTATCTGGCATCAGTCGTTCCTTTGTAGAACCAGCTACATCTAAAGTCAAAGACATTATATTAGCAAGGCTTGAAATACTTTAAAAATACATGTAACGTTATTTAGAGTTCAGAGCCGTGTTGGTTAGTGCCTCGACTTTCGATCCGAAGGTCGCGGGTTCGAATCCTGGCCGTGCATCAATGGATTTTTCGTTTCAAATTCGCTCGTGTTAATGCGCATATAGCGCATTAACACGAGCTCTAAACGATGAAGGAAAACATCGTGAGGGTTTCCTCAATGTTTTCCTTCACCACCACTTACCACTTTGTTTTACTTCACCACGGCTTAGTCAGTCCCACACGTATTGCCCATGTCTTTCCTGTGGATATGGCCGGTTAGGCTGAGAGGATGGTTTAGGTGCTGGGTAAGTCTACTCCATCTCAAATAATGTCCCAGGCACAGAAAGGCACTCACCTCCTAACATTGGTAGGTTTTTCCTTCCAGTAGACCGCTATCCGTAGTCTGCCGACGATGTTAACGTCGAAGCGACCGCCATCGGTCGGCACCAGCGTTTCTTCTGACAGGTCAGCTGAGAACAACAGGAGTTTATGAAGAATCACTCCATGTAACTATCTGTTATGCCCCCTTGTTGGGTGAGCCTAAGCCAGCGCGAGCGAAGGCGAATTGATGCAAGGCGAATGCTACCGTCCAGACGTTTGGCGAGTCAATGCAAACCAATGCAAATTGGTTGTATTCACATGAGCGATATGGCTAGACAAGGCAATTGGTGGTTCACTCGGCGAGCCTGCGCCAGCGTGTAGTAGTGGTTTTATGGGTGTATTGGTGCATGTGATTGGACCACTACTCTACAAATCGATATGCAATTATCGTGGTTTTTAATTTGTATATTGTTCATTCCACACTTCGGTAATATTTCATTGAAAAAAAGTGTTCCTGTAGAAGGCGCTAATCGGTGCTATAACCGACAATATAAGCTTATCAAGATTTTCGACCGGACGACTAAGGATTCTGTGGCCAAGTTGCTGAAGAATGCTGATTCGAATCCCGTCGGAATCGAAAATTTTGATGAGACTTTTCATTTTCAATGAATTATTGTGGTTTTAAAGGAAAACCATTAGTAGCTCTGCCTCCCTAGACATATTACACTATTTATCGTCGCTGTAGAATAGAACACTTCAAAATGTATAGGTATTGACGTTTAAAAGTGATGAGTAACGTGGTCAGAACGTCAATTCCTATACATTTTGAAGTGTTCTATTCTACAGAGACGATAGATAGTGTAATATGGCTAGGGCCCTGATTCATCACACTCACGGCTAAAGTACTTCTGCTCCAGAGCGTTTGAGTCCGTGGTGGAGAAGCCTCGCCATAACGACTTATCATCCACATCCACTCGGTAGAACCAGTGGTGACGCACCGGAGTGTACTCTGATGATGAACGGCTCTGAAAGATAACAGAATATCATATCATACACTAAAGACAAATGGCCTTACTTACAAAAACTTCTCAACTTTGAACCTGGTTAAACAACGTCCTGTCTCTATTTGCACTATCTAACAAATAGAGACAGGACGACGTTGTTTAACCAGTGTTCAAAGTTGAGAGGCTTTTGTAAGGCCCAAAAAAATGCAAATTCAAAAAGAATTTATTCTCTGACTGCGGAGCTAAAAGGCAGTTATATATAATTTATTTACGCATATTGATCTTTCAGCTCCATTAAGAATTGGGCATAATGCACTAATCTTGTCTTTCTTTTCTCTTTTCTTTTGTCCTAATCTTTTTTTAGCATAATTTTTCTAGGCACTTTTTAAACTACTAACTTAACTTAACCACTTATTATTTCCATCATAGAAATAAATAGAGTGATAAGTTATTATTATAATAGAGTATTCAGTGCCATATGTAGGTACCTACTTGTTTTGATAAGTAATATATATACCTACTTGTCATAAATTACTCATCGCTTAATAAATATAGGTAGGTACGGTTGTATTTTTAATAAAACAATAAAACGATCAGTTATTAATATTATCAAAGTATATAATTTAAAATGTAGAATCATTGACTCAAAAATAAAAAAATTAAAATATACTAACAAATCATCAAATTACAACTTATTATTACAAAACATTATTTTATAGTATAGTTTATGGGAATTTAATTTATGAAAATTTACCATTATACATTTGTTTTTATTGGAAAATGATTTATGAGAATGAGTTATTAAGAATGTGTTTTCCAATCATGCTTATTTTAAATTATGCCATTAAACTTTAGGCGAAAAAAGATTTGTGCAAAAAGCTGGTATGCAAAATAATAATATGCGTAAAAAAATTATGCGTATCATAACACATCCCACTCTCACTGAAAATTTGCTCAGTCTTCCGCGATTTCTGCAATAATAAATGGCTCGTGTAGCGCATAGTGCAATTGTTTTATTCTCGACTGTGTTGATTAGACTTGTGACCTGTAAGTGCGAGTGAGCACGCAATAGATAGAGGTATTAGTTGAAATGACGTTTAAGTGGAATGTCTAGAGTTATTTACAAGTTTTACAACAAGCCAATAAATTAATGAATATTATACCTATGTATAAACTGAGTAATTATTACCAAACTGCTATCGAAAATAATCTGTTACTGTCATCATATATTTTATTTATTTATACATAGCAAAAATATAATGTGTCACAGTTAAATTATTAGAATTTGTACGTACGGAACTATAAAAAGTTATGAATATAGTTAGATAGCATTATTGGACTACAGCTAGTCCAATAATGCGATATCGCGATATTCATTATGGCATACCATCGATTGGGGGATTTCATGACCTCTCGATGTGAAGCCTGTGATCATACGATTTTGAAATTCATTTTCGATTTGACATAGTCGATTAATTACCAAATCATTTTTTCATTTTTCGGTGGTAATCAATAGTAATGGTTGTTTTCGTAAACGCGTCGGTTAGATAAAAAAATCTACTTTTCTGTGACAACCTACACTAAACTTTTAGGAATTTTAAATACCTCATATACAACAGTGACTCCATCTTGAGCTTCTTCATCCACCCCACTGTGCCCGAAATCCACCGAGACAGATTTCCTCTGATTACTGCTATCCTTCTCACTCATATTGCCGTTCTTTTCTTTACTGTTTTCAGAATCGGCCGCTCTTCTTACTTTATAATCTTTCACGTCTATTAGTTTTGTGTTACAGCAATATTTACATGTGCTTATTGTATTTATATCATCGCTTTCTATGTTTTCACTAACATCAGAATTTTCATTTGAATTGTTAATTGTACTATCTAATTCATCTTTATTATTATTTTTTAATTTAATTCTATCTAAATTGTTTTCTAAGTTTTTTACATTGTTATTTATGTTACCGTATAAATTGTCTAGTTTAGGTATATTGGTTCCTACATTTTCGAATTCAACTGAAAAGTAATTCACAGTTCTGACAATTTTATCAGCGTAAGTTATATTTTGCGTGGACGTTAAATCTTGCATTAAGTTTTGTAAATTCTCTCGTGTGTTGCTATTGTACCCTTGACCTGAATTATTTGTATCACTTGCGACGTGTCTGTAATGATTTTGACTTTGGCTAAGCTCAAAAAAAGACTTTGAGTGATCTGGTTGAGCTGGTGGCATTGAGAAGTAGCTTGCTAGTCTGCTGAAGCTTTCTGGGGCCTCTGGAGTTTCTTTAGGTTCGTTTTGAGAGAAGAAGTTCATTGGATCTGGCAGACTTTTTTGTGCGATAGGTTCTGCAGCGTTAGGGTTCACTTGAGCGTTAAACATTTGAGTATGATCTTTGATAAGTGTATTAGTAGACTCAAAAGCCTTTTTTAATTTTGGTACTTCGTTTGTTTTTTCTGATGGTTTTATTTCAGTAAAAAGTGTATTATCCTTTGAATCTTCTATTACATCTGTTTTGGTTTGTAACGGTACGGGTGGTTTAGTGTCTTTGAAACCAGCAGTAGTATAAAATTCTTTTGCGTCAGCAATATTGGACGTAGTGGTCACAGTTGGTAGTGTTTGCGTTGACGTTTCTGGTATAAATGGTTCTTTTTTGTCGTCTGCACTGGTTTGACCGAGTAACTGCCTCCTGATCTCATCTTCAAAGCCCGGAGGTAGTCGGAACGCATCCTCTGATACGTAACTCTTCATGTCTTCCTTAACTAGTTCAACAGTTTCTTTCATAATACTTGTAACCTGTTCTTGCATAACATTCATGTTCGATGGTAACTGATCTTGAAAAGCATTGATATTGGTCGGTGACGTCAATGATTTCCTAAAGTGTGTTTCAACTGCGTAGTTTCCGGTGTCGAAATAAGAAGCCATTGATTTTGGTGGGACTACTCCTGCCGGTTTCTGGTAAATATCATCGCTAGATGAAAACTCAGAACCAGCTTTGTTTTTAAACTTTTCAATCCGACCCGCAAAAGTATCATGTGCGGAATCTTCGGAACTCTTCTTTCGCTCTCTACATTCTATCTTATCATCGTCTGTTTCAGATGGCTCTATGATAAATTCCTCTTCTAGAGGGAAGTCCTTTTTAGCATCTTGTTCTATCGAAAGCACGTCCAGACCGCCAGTTTCATCAGATTTTGTATCATCTTCTTCAGCAGGCGGCGCTGATGGCAAACTCATCTGTCGTGGCAGTACAACCTCTTCGTGTGTTTTGAGTTCGGCTTTTATTTCATCACTTGCATTTTTGGGCACATTTTCAAAAAACATAGAGTTGTCACCGAAGAATCCTATAGCATTTGGATCTATTTTAAACGTATATTCTGGATTCATTGGTAAATTGTAATTAGGATCGACAGTGGTATTGGCCGCGAATTCTTCATCAATTGCAGCTATGGATGCGTATGCTAGCTGTTCGGTGTTCCAGCCATAGTTTAAATTATTAGAAGCAACATTATCTAATAGTTCAGCTGCAGATTGGCCTTGGAGTGTTTCAATTGTATCTTCAGTTATCCGACTGATATCATCAAACTGCTTCTCTTCAAATGCTCTATCACTCGCCGTACGAATGTTTTCTGTGAAAACCACTTCGACAGGATTCGATAGTTGTATGGAAGAATTCATATTTTCTATTAGTTTATTGGTAACAGTATTGATTTCTCTGTTTTCAGGTGAGCTGACTTCTCTACATGTTTCACAGATATTGAAATCAGACGCTTGTTCGGTTGCATCGGTATCTTTCTGAACTGTTCCTTCGACTGGTTTTTCTGTTGACATTAGGTGATCGAAAAATCCACTCGCCTTTCTATCGAATAATAGATTGACATTGTTTTTAGAAGTTACCACAGATGCGTCCAAATTCCAGGAGCTATCTCTATCTCCACTTAAATTTTGGATATTTTTGATGTCTGCCTTAGGCAAGTCTTTAAGCAAACTTGAACTAGCTGTTCGCTGTAGAATGGCTCCTAAATTTTCTTGTGGTGGTTCGATAAGTAATACATTTTTGACATCCGCCATACTCAGACCTAAAGCATTGGTCGCTTCTTCATGAACCTTACTTCCAGCTGCAGTATTTTCGAATAAACTAAAAGATGTGTTCTCCAAGATTGGTTTAATTTCCTTTGACGCTTCATACAAGCAAACGTTTTCAACTTTTTTGATTGGTTCCTGGCTTTTATCAATCAAAGCCGATAGTCCAAATAGAGGCACACTAGATACTGCTACAACTGGTGTGGTATCTTTCGAAAGTGATTCGATCAAGCTTATACCTTTCTGCTCAGTTTTGACAACTTCCTCTTTATTTATATAAAAATTCTGAACATTTTTATCTAGAGCTATAGCTGTAATACCACGATCAACTGTTTTCGCTGTTGCACTTGTCTCCATGGCCTGAAACTTAGCATTAACGCTTATTTGTAAATCTATTTCTTGAAGAGGCGTACGTGCTATAGCAATTTCTTCAGCCATTGCTAGTTTTTCCATTTCATCTACTAAATCTTTTGTTTTAGTCTTAGATTCTTGAATACTCGCTGTAGGGCTATCAAAGAAACTCATCGCTGGTGGCAACGGTGCATTAAATTGTATTTTGCTCTGAAAAGCTTCATTCATAGTCATATTACTAGGATTATCATAAGTTTTAGGTTTAGTTTCGTTTTCACCAATAAGAGGATTGTCGAAGAAACTGGCAGCTTTGGGTGTTAGATCAACAATATTTTTGAAGCCTTGATTTATTCCTATTGTAGGATTTATACTTGTTTGGACAGCTACATCACCAATCGCTCCATGTGTACCAGCGTTAGGACTGACATAAGATGCAGCAGTGTCAGGTCTAGGCTTTTCAAAGCTTGATTGAGGATAGTTCACAACATTTTCGTCTTTAACTTGTGAATGTTCTTGAACAGTTGCTGGATTGTAAAAAGAAACTTCCTGAGTTTCTTTACTAGCTTCTACATTATCACTATTTATAATATTTGCTACGTTTTGTGGAATGTTTTCTTGATTATAATTAGTTGAAGCACTAAATTCTTGAGTGTTTTTATTCAAAGTAGGGTTATAAACTTGTGATTGGTAACTTGGTTCAGTAAAATAGCCGGAAGCATTTTGTCCATCATTTTGATAATTGTACGCGTTTTGTGCTTGATAATACTGATTATTTTGATCATAAAGGTACTCTTGGTATCCAAATTGGCTGTACTGATTCTGATCAACACTAGGCACCATTACTTCAAAGTTGCTTTGCTCTTGCGAATACTGTCCGTATTGCTGCTGTGCATAAGGTGCAGTTTCTAAAGCAGGCTCTCCTTTAGCAACATTATATGCAGGATCGAAGAAAGTCGTCACACTACTTTGTATCTTATTAATATCAAGAGAACTAAGCTTTGATTTCAAAGAGCCGATTATTCCAAATCCTTTCGGCTCTTGTTTTGGTGGTTCATAAGTTTCTGTTGTTGTTCTACTGAGATCAAATGCCGTGTTAAACTCTTGTGGATACTGAGGGTTGATGTCAAAAGCTTGTGGTTTGGCTTGAAATGCGTTTGGAACAGGCTCTACTGGTTTGCTTATATCAAACGGTACAGAGCCTTGTTCGATTGGAGCTATATGCTCTATACTTTCCTTTTGTTCAGGAGTAAAGAATGAACCTTGAAACGCACTTGGATTTGAAGGCACAGGCGGTATGACTGGAGCAATAATCGGCTTCACATTATTACTAATGGCCCCCACTCCTTCTATAGGTCCGGAATAATACTGAGGACGTTTCTTAGTCATTCTAAAGTTCATACCAGTCGCTTTAGGAGGTTCTACTAAAGGCTTTGATGGTTCAGGAGCTAACCCATGTGGTGTTTGAGTTATTGGATCCTGTGGTGTTTGGGGGTTGAAGAAAGACGTTGCTTGCGTCGGAGCGAACATCGGCACAAATGGTGTTGTGTTTGATGGTTGAGGCATTGCATACGGAGTAGAAGCTGGTACGTTTTCTGATGAAGAAAGACTTGCTTCGATAGGAGGTGCTCCGATAAATGTCAACGGAGGTTGAATATTGGATGCCTGTGACGACGGTGCAAACATCGGTACAAATGGTGTTGTACTCGATGGTTGAGACACTGAAGACAAAGCAGAAACAGGTGCGCTTTCTGATGAATATGTATTGGCTCCAATAGACGTCGACGAAGGTTGGATACTTAGTGGAATAGTGGTCCCAACTCCAAAAGTTTGAGTTACAGAATTGGATGGAGTAAATGAAGCTTCATTTGATATGGATGTTTCTGATGGTGTGAAGATTCCAATCGTAGATGATTCAACTGATTCAGCATTTGGAGCAAAGAACGATGTTCCAACTGGTAACGTTGGTGGTGTATATAATGGAACCGAACTCGTTTGAGCCATAGCCGATAGCAGATTCGACTGAGGTTGTATACTTGGCTTTACAGTTTCGGGAAATGGTGCCAGTGATTCTGGGTGTATAGAATCGGCCTCTGAGAGTTTAGGTACAAAAATATTTTCTGAAAAAACTGGAGCTGGCATAGATGGTTTAATCAAAGGCTGATTTGCAGAAATGCGCCTTGCAACCGACGGTGGTAAGACTGATTTTCCTACAGCTTGATTGCCTCTTGGATTTGAAAACATTGGTGGAGGAGGTATTATAGGTAGACGTGGAGTAGTAATATCTTTGTAGTCAATTGGCGCAAACTGACTTGCTTGTGCTATATTTGGCTGATTCTTTTGTGTATCAATATTACAGCTTGATGTATCTTCCTGTATAGTTCTAGACACAATGTCCACAGCACTTTGAGCTTTATCGATATCCGTACCACTGAACATATCAACAGTTTTGAGCGCTGTATTATCTGGTGTAAATAGAGGCGTATTTTGTTTAACTTCATTATCTTTAGTATCAGCGGTATTGCTTTCAAGTGGTACGAAGGGATTCTGCTGGTTAAATGAGAATGGTGTATTAGGATGTTGGTAGACGTTCTGCGTACCGCCGCAGCTTAGACCAGGTATTTGAGCGTATTTCTTCTTTGAAGCGATACGGTAGTTGCTGGCTCCTGAAACAAAACAATAAATCTATTAAAGCAAATAGCTTAAATATCAATTTGGATGAGTGACCGCAAGTGGCATTACGATCTGAGCGCTTCCGTACTCCGGAGGACACGTTAAATTGTCGGTCCCGGGTTTTAAGTCGTTATGCCATGAAGGAGACCTTTAGGCGGCCTAAAAACTCCATCACCAGATTTGGCCACTAGGCTATACGAACTTACTTTTACCTTTAGTTTGCCGGGATTTCAGACACAATAGAAAACCAATTGTCTCGTTTGTTGTTAAAGGCCAGGTCAAAAGTACCCTACACCGGCGAGCTTGTATGAAAAATGTGATGAGAGTGAATGACGCGAAAGAGGTCAGAGGTGTGTCAGGCTCGTAGCAAATGGAAATCCTTGGTCTCTGCCTACCCCTGTGGGAAAGAGGCGTGATTTTATGTAGGTATGTATGTAAGTATGAGACAATATTGACACGGAGTAGGCTTGCCCAATCCCTAGTTTATCTATCTAATCTTTCCTATCCATTCAAACACTATGTCCACATCAGCCTTATCCACAGGAAAGACAAAGTTTCCCGAAACGAAAAATTACTTATTCGATAAGCATTGTCAGTGAAAATTATGATGTACATTCAGGGGTTCAACTCCCAAATCTATACGAGTAAACGACTAGTAGCGACCTCGCGGCGTTGCTCCCGTAGTGATGGTATATCATGATGATGATGATGTAAAGTAGCCTATAACCTTCCTCAAGATTTTAGCTATTAAATGCAAAAACAATTTTTCAGATCCGACTGGTAGTTCCTGAGATTAGCGCGTTCAAACAAACAAACAAACAAACAAACTCTTCCGCTTTATACTCGTACATTGGTATAGGAGATATAATTATCGTGCCAATTTTCATAGTTCAACTTAGGCTGGATTCGACTTTGTACTCAAGAGTAAACTACTGTTTGTTTGAATATTTTGATATTGTAAAGTTGACAACTTATAACCAGGATAACTTGTATGCACATAATAATGTTCGGTTGCGCTTTCTAAACAATTGTATTTCGAATTATGTCGGCTAGTTACTTTTGAGTAAGATGACTGAGCTATACTATGTACCTACATACAAGCAATGAATAAATGAATATGAATATGAATATGACTTTTGGTCGAATTCAGCCATAGTAAAGTATTGGGCCAGTATCGGCCATATTTGCACTAGCAATCCAAACAGACCAGACAATCGGCCGATATAAGTTTTCAGTCTGCAAACGATCTTAGAAAGCCAGGGTCCAGATAGTTGAGTTATCAAGTGAACAGACACACAGACATTTCAATGCGTTTCGCAGTAGATATCAACTGTCGACATGTAACAGATAATTGGTTCCTGTACCTAAGGTACATGTAAATTGGCTTGTTAAGGCAAAATGTTGCAACCAATAAATAAATTATAAATAAATAGGTAATGCTGGACATTTCACACAGCATCTAGCCCCAAAGTACCTAAGCAGAGCTTGTGTTATGGGGATTACAGGACTGATATACGGTACTACTTATCTACTTTTTTCTGTAAATACATACGTATTTTACATCAAAACACACTCGGACCCGAGACAAATATTTGAAGATCATACAAAAATTTGCCTCATGGCGGGAATCGAACCCACAATCTTCTCTCCAGCCGGGCCTGCGCCCACAGTGCCCAGAGGTCGTTTGATACATGCGATACGAACCCAAAGCCTTTGATTCGAAAGTCTAGGTGCATTCCACCAGGCCAAAACAATAGGCATGATGACAGTAATCAAGTATCGCCAAAATATTTATCTGATCTAATGAAATAGGATTCAAAGATTTTGAAAAATGTATTTATTCTCTTATTAATGTCGAGATTACTAATTTATTTGCTAAAATAAATCTACAAAATACAACAATCCGCCATGATAGCCAAAACGCTCGCCGGTGTCATGGCGTCTGTCATTGCGTCTCGTCTCGGTAAACATCCTTTTGTTTCTATAGTAACTATGTAGGCATCACTGGTTGATATACCGATCCGTGACGTAAAAACAGACGCCATGACACCGGCGAGCGTTTTGGCGTGAATTTGAAAATTTAAATTTAAATGTACTTTTATTGCACAAAAACCTTAATTTTCTACAGAAATATGATATATTTTAGACATAATAGATACTTCTGAATATCATAGAAGAGATTTTGAAAATTAGGATTCATGCCTATTGTAGACAGTATATAGCATAATATGAACGAACTTGAGTCACAGAATAGTACAGAAGGCGACTCCGCACTTTAGGTACAAAGCTACAAGTACATTGGCGGGCCCGCCCGGACAGGCCTTGGCAGGTAGGGTTCCTACTTGTCGCTCGGCTCGCACGGTAGCCGCCAGCCAACTCGCGACAAGATGACAACCCTGCCGCATCACTCCGCGCCAAACAGTGACAGAGTTATGCGTTAGAAATAGAGGCAATGTGAATATCGCGTTAGGCACTAAGCGCTTAAACGAGCTGGATTGCACTTTGTTGCGTCGCAGCAAGAGTCGCTATTTAAATAAATGTTTTCAAGTCAGGCTTCTGTACCTATTGGTTCTGTGGTTGAGTAGAGAAACATCAAATTATTATAATCATGCTCGCGTCATTATCCAATTTGTCAACTCAATTACTGTGGGCATTCATTGTGTTTGAAAATCATTAAACTAATAGTCGCTCATACAAACAAACTCTACATCGCACTAGTAATATAAATTCGAAATGAAGAAATACATTTTTCGTTTCTGAAAATCTACAAAGCATAAAAGCTCCGTCCGTTCACCTTTGAATCCTTTATCCGTCTACCTTTGAATAGTTATAGGCAGATACTTAAAATGTAGTGTGCATTATTAACACTGAAAGGTTACTTAGTTTAAGTGGTGCTTAACATTGACATTTTCTGTCATTTGACGATTTCAACGATTTGAAAAAAAACATTTTTTGTTTGAAAGGGTATACTTTCCGATTGGTGCCATACTTTGGTTAGAATCTGTTGAGGATTTTCGGATAAAAGAAATGCACTTCGAGAGTGCAGAAAATTGCTCATGACATCGAAGTAGGTGTTTTACAATTTTTAATTTAGTTAATTTTGCCCAGCGGGCTTAAAAAGGATTTTAATATAGGTATAGGAATTGCAGAATCGCATTAACGGAATTGAACTATTGCCATCTCTTTTCATTGACTAAGGGAGTGTACACATTGCGTTTTCTGCAGCGCGTTTTTGAGCTGCGCGTTTGTATCGTTACAAACGCGCGTTCGCAACGCGTTTTTTTCCATACAAAAGCGAACCGGGAGGGGGGCTGCGCGTTCGCATCGCGTTCGAATCGCGTTTGTATCGATACAAACGCGCTGCAAAAACGCAATGTGTACACTCCCTAAGAGTGAAAAGAGACGGCATTATAGTTCATTTCATATTGTGAATATTGTGATTCAGCTTTAGCGACCTTTTTAAGTCCGCAGTTATCAGTAACTTTGTTTCAATTTAGATGTATTATAATGATCGGCATTACGTGCAATGAGTACCATAATTTTCCTTTGACCTTATGGTAGTGTTTAAAGGTTATCCAACTCTTGTTTATCTGTGGCATCATCGTGGGAATATTGGTGTTACGCAACTTATGTACCTTAAAGCAATCATACATTATTTTGTGAAATTAAAATGATTCCACAAAGGTTTTAATCTACATCAATAATCTGTACCTAAACAGCTACGTTTACGAAGAGAGGCCTACACCCAGCAGTGGTACCTATGGGCTGTGGATGATGATGATGATGAAAGAGCTACCAAAAGCTGATGGATTACTATAAGATTACGTCCACTTCGACTAATTCTTCATCGATATTCCGTGCTTCGGAGGTCACGTTAAATTGTCGGTCCCAGCTTTTAAGTCGTTAAGCCATGACGGAGGCCTTTAGGCGGCCTAAAAACTCCGTCATCAGAGTTGGCCACTAGCTCATACGAACTTACTTACTTACTTCATCGATATGTGTCATAAATACATAAAATCACGCCTTTTCTGATAGGTTTAGGCAAAGACCACATAATTCCACTTGCTACGGTCCTGATACATCTCTTTCGCCTCATTTATCATCATCCACAGCCCGATTTTACCACTGCTGGGTACAGGCATCCCTCAGTTTGTGTCTTTCACCACGATCCTGCGCCAGTCGCATCCATTGACGCCCCGCGACGTGTCGCCTGATTCATTCTCATTATATTCTTCGTACATGCTCGATTTTGACCTGGCCCTTCTCCAAAACGTCACCATTTTGGTCCAAGTTACATACTTGTAGTAACTTGGGTATTGCCATTGCCTTGTGGCCTCCCAGGTCTTACTATTCCAATAAATGTTTCATACTTGTATATTAAATTACGCAAACGGGACTTGAATTCGCGTCAATAACAATACTACGTGGCCATGCATTGTCAATTGAGCTCCTAGAAGTCGACGTCTTCAAAAAATTGGGATTTACCAACTTTCACCGTATACAGTATGCGCCATCTCTGGAGAATCGTTGAAAACTTGCTATTCTAGGCCCGGTAAACCAGTTCTAAACTTATTAGTATAGAAAACTTTACACTCACCAGTCACAGGTAGTTCCTTCGGCGGTAGACCAAAATCCTTCGGAGTATTTTCTTCTACTCCCATGAGAGGTACTCCAGCGTCAGGCCTTTCAAACTGCATCTCCTGATATGTCTTCTCCGGTGTCTGCTCCCTACTCTTCATGCTAAGCATATTTGAGAACGAACTAAATACTGCGCTAGCCATGTGAGGCAACACCGTCGGTAGCTGTGAGAAGTTCTGAGCTATATCTGCAGTCAAACTCTGTTGAACCGGTTCAGCTCTTGACTCGTTCAGATTGATTTCTTCTAATGCTTCTTCAGCTCCTAAGTTTGTGTTCTGGTCCTCTTTCAAATGACTATGCAATGGAGCGCTAACATATCGCGTACCTTGCAACCTAGCTATATACTCATTCACGTCAAAATCGTCTTCCGACTTGACGGAAGCTTTTGACTGCGTAGACGTGGTGTTACCGCGGGAATTAGATATCTTATCATTGTTTTCGCTATCTAGTTTGCTTGGGGGATGATTTGAAGATGTGTTTGATAGAGAGATGTTTGAAAAAGCGTCGCCGGATGGGAAGCTTGGTTTGTCATGGTCGGAGTGCTCCAGGGTGTGCGGTTGGGTCCCTTGTTGTTGATCTGTAACAAACAAATTTTTTTTAACTTAAATTAAATTCTAGAATGTCTAGTCCAGAAGTAGTCTAGAATGAGAATGAGTTTGATAGGACAACTGCACTTGATGATTCTTTTTGGTCTGAAAGGATAAGATTACACTCCCATGTGGTGCTATACTTTAGTGAGTAAGTATCTGTCGAGGATCTTCGGAGTTATGAACAGAATATCGAGAGTGCAGAAAATTGCTCAGCTTATAACATTGAAGTCAGTTTTTTATATGTTTAATTTATTTGGATACGAGTACTATCTCAGCAACACCACACATCTAATAGGCGACCTCGTAATACATTCATAAGTTTATCCTAAAAGGAAACATGGCTTGTCCATAATGTTGAAGACGACCTTAGATAGGAATAAATAACTTATTTAATAACATTTATATACTTACAGAAACTAAACTATTACATATTTACATAACATTAAGAACCAGTTGAGCCACCAAAGGATCGTTGGTAACGATCTATAGGTAGCTCAACTGATCCAAGCCACTGCCGGTCGGAAGCGTGCCCAAGACACTGGCAGCATTACCTCGCTGGATGGCAATGCTGATACGTTAAGCCAAATAAGTGCCAGATTTAGGATCATGCCTCGCTTCGATCAAACGCTACGAAATAATTTTTTGTAGTAGGAGTAGTATGAACTTAGAGGCTTCCTAGAGTTCAGATGTCTGAATCTGTTTCCGTCTCTTTTTATCGACATAAGAGTGACAAGACAAACACATTATCTCAAGCCTTGTTAAATTGATTAACTATCATCAATCATCACACTAATATTATAGGTAAGTAAATGCGTAAGTTTGGATGTCTGGATGGATGTATGTTTGTTCCTCAATAACTCGACAACCACAGAACCCATTTGGCTGAAATTTTAAATTTAGATAGATAATGACCGGTAATAGGACATAGGCTACTTTTTATCCGGGTACCATATCAGGGTACCACGCGAGCGAAGCCGCGGGCGGAAGCTAGTTATGAATAGTTGTTAAAACCTACAAATGCAAGAGCGCATATCTCAAGCACCCAGCTTATGAGTTACGCCCCCTAGAAAGCGGTCTTGTCCGTCACAAGTTCTTACTAAACTAGTTGCAGACTAAACCAGACACAAATACATCCAGGTATCAAAGTTATTGCACAGAATAACATTTACACGACTTGCACTTCTGTCGCATTCTGCTTTGTGGAATCATACACTGCTGTCGGACATATTCGGGAAACACGAAAATAACCGATGTCCATTATAAAGCTTGAAGTATTGTACGTACCTAGTAAAGTGATTAATGTCATTTTCTTCCCGTAAACTTTGTTCTGGCTTCCGCCCGCGGCTTCGCTCGCGTTGTACCCGGGTAAAAAGTAGCCTATGTCCTATTCCTGGTCATTATTTATCTATATTTCAGCCAAATCGGTTCAGTGGTTGTCAAGTTATAGAGGAACAAACAAACATACATCTATCCATCCAAACATCCTTTTGAATTTATAATAATAGTGCGATGATTGCACAAAAAAGCTTTTTTTACTTATTAATAGTAATTTTGTAATTTGTAATATTTGATGAAGGCTTATTTAAAATCAGTCGATTTGATAATCTTAAACATGAAATTAACATAAATTATTTTCATTGTTTTATTTAAATCCTATTACTATACACTTGCAAAAATTTATGAACATTTAAGCCTATTTATAAACAACTGAATCAATTTGTATAAAACTTGTTAATCAAGAATTACGTATCGCGGGTATTATTAGGTTATTTTTTACGTTAGTAGGTATGCCAGTATATAATGTGACCAGTATTATTTAAAGCTAGCAAGTGTGGTCGTAGTTTTGTAAATACTTTTTCGTTTTGAGTAAGTACATGCTTGGGATTTACTTTTTCGGGGATCTCACGAATTGGGATTTATCCATTTGGGTATTTCCTTGCGATGGAATGTTTTCCTTGTTAACTTATAATTAAAACTTTATTTATTGTTATAAGACTGGTGTTCGTTGTCGTCGACTTTGAACAAGTATCTAGTACAACTTGGTTTAGACCAACAGTTCCCAAACTTTTTTTTCTCATGGACCCCTTTTAAAATTTTACTGGTTTCGGTTTCGGTGCTTACATTTCTACCATATTCCCAAAACTCGTCAGAAAATGAGAACCATCGTGGACCCCTTTCGAGTCTCCCGTGGACCCCTGGGGGTCCACCTGGACCACTTTGGGAATCACTGGTTTAGACTATTACACTATTAAAATGCCACCAGCCTATTTTTAACCCCCGAAGAAAAATAGGGGTGATAAGTTTGTAGTGTGTACTGATCTGTGTGTCTGTCTGTGGCATCATAGCTTCTGAACGGATGGACCGATTTTGATGCGGTTTTTTATTGTTGGAGAGTGGAATAGTGCCTCGACTTTCGATCTGAAGATCATGGGTTCGAATTCGAATCGCCCTACGGGCTTAAAAAGGCCGTTATAGCAAAATCACAATAGAAATTGAACTATAATGCCGTCTCTTCTCTTTTCACTCTGAGTCAATGAAAAGAGACGGCATATAGTTCAATTCATATTGTAATTCTGATTAGCGGCCTTTTTAAGACCGCAGAACCGAATTCGAACCGGCAGGAATTCCAATTCGAACCCGCGACCTTCCGATCGAAAGTAGAGTCAAAAAAATCTTTGAGATTTTTCGCTTCTAAAAAGCTAAATGCGCGATAACACAAGCTCGAAACGGTGAAGGAAAACATCGTGAGGAAACCGGTTAGCTGTCTTATAGCAACGATGGGCCAGAATTCGAACCTAAGAACTTCGGATCGAAAGTCGAGGTACGTAACCATAACCCACTCGGCCAACGCGGCTTTCTTAGAAGATGGTTTTGGCATTTATAATAATTATTATCTCATCCTAGTATTTATAATGTATTAACGCGTTTGCTGCCCTCTACGGCGGCCTTCTTACCCGCAGCAGCTACTGCAACAATGTGCGTCGGTGGCACTCAGTGTTACCTACAATCAGGGTTGAGACGGAACTGGGATTGGTGAGGTAAACAAATGAGTACTACGTGCGAGCGAGCCAAGGAAACTTGTAGTACGCATGGTCGGCAGTATGCATTGCTGAGACAAGAAGCTTTCAATTCATGACACCGCGTCATAAAATCATTTTTTAGATAACATTAGTCACCACGGTTATAAGTAAACTCATGAAAATAGGAAGTTTGAAATATTAACTCACGGAAATTGGCATTTTTCGTAAGATTTATTTCTACAAACTAATGAGAACATTTTACAAGCGTGTAGAATCATATAATATGATTCGTATTACTTTTTTTCGTTTCTATGAAAAGAGACGGCATATAGTGCAATTCAGATTCTGCTTTAACGACCTTTTTAAACCGGCTGTTGAACCGCATCAGAGGCTCGCGAGCATTATTATATTCTTACTTTTAAACCGACTTAAAAAAATGAAATGGTTCGTCGGAATCTTTTCTTTTTTTTTTGTGTTTTTTTATGTATGTTCGCCGATCACTCGAAGACGCCTTGACCGATTTGGAAAATTCCTTTTTTCTTTTTTTTCTGATTGGTGCAACTAAAATTTGGTGAGGATCTGTTGAGGATCTTCGGAGTTATGAACAGATATGCACCTCGAGAGTGCAGAAAATTGCTCAATGTAATATTGATCTCCGTTTTTTGATTTAGCCACTTGTACTGTTTATCGAATACTAAATTTTCTCATTAATTCGTAGAAATAAATCTTCGAAATTTCACAACGCGCGTTTGATAAGATGACTAATAGAAATCATAATCTACAAGTACGTGATCATTGAACTTGTTGCCAACAAAGGATGAATTACGCAGTAAAAATTATCTTAAAAATATAAATATAAATCATTTATACAATTACCAAGTATATAATTACATTTATTTGTTAGGTCTAGCTAAGATTCTCTTAGAATTGCATGTAGCATGGGAGTACTACAAACTACTGTACAAATTGTCAGCGATTACCTACTACGGTAAACTACAGCATCAAGTACTTACAACAGTTTTTGTACTAGAATAATGGTAGAGGTACCGACTACTTTTGTTATTGTGTTACGTACGATTTGTATTACTAGTACATGAACGTATTATTTAATCTAGTAAATGTACATTTACTAGATTAAATAATTCAAAGTGAAATGTCTTCTTCATCATCATCATTTCGTTGCTCTTTTTCCACTAGCTGGGGTCGGCGCAACATTTTCTCCTTTTCCAAGTAAAATATCTTCTTATATTACTGAAAATCTTGAACAAAGCCCCGGGGCAAAAACCAAACTAGCAACCTTCTTCTCAGCCAGGCAAAGCTTGCCACGTTGTTGCTGGGATAATCATAATCTTCAGAAAATCAGAGCCATGAACATTGTTAATACTTTTTAATTCTGAATTGATTGTCTTTTTTTTTTGTATTTTCAATCGAATCTATTTCAAAAATTTAAATCCTACTAAGTAAATTATAAAGGCATGTCCGTGTATGTGTGAATGTTTGTTACCACGTATCCCTAAAACTACTAAACTGATTTTGATGAAATTTGAAATGATAATAATTTAGGTTCTGGAATAATACATAGGCTACTTTTATTCCGGAGAAATGTATGGTTCTCGTGGCATAAAAAATAGTAGTTCACGGGGGCGAAGCCATGGGCGTTAACTAGTGAAGAATAATATGTGTGAAAATAATAACAGACTTACCTACAATAACAGCGGTATTAAAAGCTAATTATTCTTCAAACAGTCTTTTGTACAACTGAGACGTTTACTGCCACATTTAAATAAATTATTATAACTATTCGTCACATACATTAAACATAATTATCTAAGAAATTTATAATGTACCTACACCTGTTCACACAATAAATATTATCCATCATTTCATAGCTATTGTTTTTCATAATAAAATGATATCTAAAATTTTAAAATCTAAGAGGTAGGTATTAAAATGCATAAAATTGTTAAAAATAAGTAGGTACATAGAAAAACACCCAGACTCGAGACAAATATTTGCAGATCATACAAACATTTGCCTCGAGGCGGAAATTGAAACAGCAACCTTCAGTGTTTCAGGCGAGCGAGCTTTCGCCCACTGCGCCACAGAGGTCGCCCTAAAATATTTTCAATTATCGAAAATTTCACTATTCTTAATTGATCTTATTGATTGGGTAGGTTACGTTCAGAAAATAAATTCAAAATTTCAATAGGAGATTCGTTGCTGTAAATATCCTGTAATGGTGAAAACGCGATGCGCAAGCTAGTTTTACTATCTGTAACTATTACAAACCTTTATTGGCCTGTAAGTGTCAGCTATTTACACAATTAGTGTGTTCTAGAAGTTCTATGAGTCGGCCGGATATTGCAAAAGCTACAGCAAACAATTCCACCATTATCACCTATCCTTAAACTAGCCTTTTTTCATTTTCCACGAAAACTTTTTCATATCACAAAACAAACAGATAAAAATAAATAGAACGGAAAATGTTGTGGACAATGCGAAATGATTTCATGTTGCATGACACCGTCCAAGTTTGATCTATGACATAAAGACACCTGCTTGAACGCAACCTCCAGTTCGCGATTGACCAACCGGCGAGCGAGACGCTTTCCGTTCGAATTACAAATCCGAGTTCGATTTTATTTTTCTTTTTTTACGTTTTAAGTGTTTTGTGCCAGTGTTGTGAATTATAAAGGTTTAACAGTTGGATTTTTGAAGTAAGTCTTATTTGATAGAGCCGTTGGGATTTAAAATCTTTATATTTTAATGTATGTGAATAAAATACCAGTGCTTATTTTAATAAGTGTTTAACCTATGTAGTTTTTCATAAAATGCAATTTAAAAATCACGTATAACTGCCAAATTTTGTTTTTTCTTCTTGTTACAAAATTTTGAATCTTTAACCATCTTTTGTATTTTAGTTGGTTATCATTTAGAATATTTGATCGTAGATTTGAATCAACAATCCACAAAGATAAACAATCATACAAAAAGATATTGAATTTCTAATTAGTAGTCTCTGAGGATACAGACGAAAGCCTGGTTACGCTTTTTACATAAACTACACACAGTTTCTAAATATACATACTTACCTACATACATACATAATATTTGACTTTGATCAAATACCAATGTTTACAGGTACTGTCATAAAATACTTAATATTTTTTATTGAAACAAAACTTTTTAGTCCAAAACCTGATCTGATCACACAAGCTCTTAAAAAACAAAATAAAGATAACTGTATCATAAACGGCTTCTGCCCGCGGTTTCGTTCGATAAAATATCGCAATCCAAGGTATAAACAATTTTTAAAGTTTCAATACTTTTTGTGTTAAAACATAATCTTTAAAGTGTAGATTGTAGCGGCCACACTAACGGGGTAATATGGCATAGCTCAATTTGTGCCATATAATAGCTAAACTAAAGCTTAAACTAAAGCTTTCATCCTAGTCGGCCACACTACCGGGATAGAATAAAATAGATTATTACTTTATTGTACACCATAAAAATACAAAAGTAAAGTACGACTGAATTAAAAAACAGTGTAACAATGGGCAACCTTATCGCTGAAAGCCTTCTCTTCCAGGGATATGCCATATTGTTCCTTAAATTGAAGCGAGTTGGACGTAGGTAGAATTATGGAATATGGCACATTGTGTGCCATATTCGAAGTATGGCCGGTAGTATGGCGTTCAATTTGGCATATCCCCGAAGTGTGGCCACTAGATAGACGTGCACGAGCTTTAATTCGCGGTTTTAAAGGCACGCGTACTTACTCGGCTCGACGTCGACGACACACGGCAGACTTGCTTATTCTGATTGTTGTTATTACGAGCTACAGTACGCACGTAGCCAGTGTACACTGTACAGTACGCACGATGGATCTAGCTAGGCATTCATGAAGTTAGCCGTTTCGATGCGCAGTGCAGCTTTTTCATACTAAATTTTCGGTAAAAATTTAGTATTAAGAAGCAGGATTTTGGGGGGGCGGGGGGTGGGAGGGGGGAGGGGGGGGTTCCCCCTCCTCCCTGGTACCACTCCTATTACAAGGTAACACACCGTTCTGGAGATAATCAAATTATTGTTTTTACATACGAACTTGTAAAAATTGGTAAAAATTTAGTATTTGGTAACATTATTTCGGGGGGGGGGGGGGGAGGATGGGGGAATCCCCCGCCCCCCTGGTACCACTCCCATTACAAGGTAACGCACCGTTCTTGAGAAAATCAAATAATTGTAACCTAACCTAACCTTTTTTTTTTTTGAAAGTGTTTGCTTCGCTCGCTTTTTTATATACAAACCTAACCTAACCTACAGGGTGCCCTGTGTCGGATCTGATTTAGTTTCTCTTTTAGATGTTATGGGGGTTTGTACGACCAGATTTTGTGGGTGGGCTCGCTTCGCTCGCTTTTTTATATACAAACCTAACCTAACCTACAGGGTGCCCCGTGTCGGATCTGATTTAGTTTCTCTTTTAGATGTTATGGGGGTTTGCGCGACCAGATTTTGTGGGTGGGCTCGCTTCGCTCGCTTTTTTATATACAAACCTAACCTAACCTACAGGGTGCCCCGTGTCGGATCTGATTTAGTTTCTCTTTTAGATGTTATGGGGGTTTGTGCGACCAGATTTTGTGGGTGGGCTCGCTTCGCTCGCTTTTTTATATACAAACCTAACCTAACCTACAGGTTGCCCCGTGTCGGATCTGATTTAGTTTCTCTTTTAGATGTTATGGGGGTTTGTGCGACCAGATTTTGTGGGTGGGCTCGCTTCGCTCGCTTTTTTATATACAAACCTAACCTAACCTACAGGGTGCCCCGTGTCGGATCTGATTTAGTTTCTCTTTTAGATGTTATGGGGGTTTGTGCGACCAGATTTTGTGGGTGGGCTCGCTTCGCTCGCTTTTTTATATACAAACCTAACCTAACCTACAGGGTGCCCCGTGTAGGTTAGGTTAGAAAAAAAAAAAGGTTAGGTTAGGTTAAAATAATTTTATTTTCTCAAGAACGGTGCGTTACCTTGTAATGGGAGTGGTACCAGGGGGGCGGGGGATCCCTCCACCCTCCCCCCCCACCAAAATACTATTACCGAATACTAAATTTTTACCAGTTTGTATATAAAACAATAATTTGATTATCTCCAGAACGGTGCGTTACCTTGTAATGGGAGTGGTACCAGGGGGGAGGGGGAACCCCCCCTCACCTCCCCCCCTCACCGCCCCCCTCGAAATCCTGCTTCTTAATACTAAATCCAACCCAAATTTTCTACTGCGCATCGAAACGGCTAACTTCACGAATGCCTAGATCGTACACGTACTGTACACGGGCTACGTGAAAAAATTCAAACCGGTTGGATCGCCGACGAACTTGCGCGGCGATTTGAACGACGACGATGATGATGATCATGAAAATCAACAAAATCTCATCCCCTTTTTCTCTCATAACAATTACAACTTTTTTAAACAAAATCTCACTCCAAATTTCACTCTTTATCAATGACAACTATTTTTTAAAGAAAATCTCATTATCTTTTTCTCTCATTTCAATTAATTTTTTTTTACTTTTTCTAACGATGTAAATATTTATGACGACGTTCCCAGTGTTCGCACATGGTAGCTTAAATCTAGGTGCGCTAAATAATTTAGTATAAAGTCATGTATTTGTGTTCTTACCAAAAGGTTAAAACAAGGACGACGTGCAAATTAATGCATAATACGAATTATAAGAATAATAATTAATCTAATAAGTCCACTAGCATTAACGTTTTTGCGATTATACTGAGTATAAAAAGATTAGCCTAAAAACTGACAGTTTTAATGATTTTTCAATCGATACCCCAGAATAGTGAGGGGATGGCCCCTCACGATTCTGGGGAATGACGAATTTTCCCTCTCACAATCAACCCAAATCGAATGACACCTCATACGTTACAATGGATTGTAACGTATGCTCGATGGATCGAGCCGTTTATGTTTCAGCAGGCTGATCGTCTAACTTATCTCAAACCTCAAATTGGTCTCAAACTGTCAAAACGATCGCGTAGGTATCTTTTGTCGCGTTCGGTCTTTTTGAGATTAGTGACAGAGCTACATGCGTGGTCCCTGAACTGTCATATTTGACAGTTTGAGACCGATTTTGGTCGCTATCAAATATAATCAGGGGGCAGAGTAATATAACCCTCCTTTCTGTGGGCAGTCGGGTAAAAGTAAATAAGATCGGTCTTGGTACTTAGTACTCTTGAATATGGGCTCTTAACGAATATTGAGGTGTGAATGTGAAATGAATAACATATAAACTACAATAATTGAGTGGGAGTTCCCCTAATTAACATATACACGATTCCTAATTACTGCTTCTCGTTATAGTCATTTGTATTGTATTAGTTACCAAAACTAACTATTGTTATAATCTGTGTACACAGCTCATAGACAGATACTTTATATATTGTCCATTGTGTTGTCGGCGCAGTGATTCCTCTCTTCATTTCAAAACTTCCTTAATTATGGCCAGTAAAAAGAAAAGAAAACGTTGTTCAGCGGCATCTTCTTCCACATCAAATGTGGACTTTTGCAACATCAGAGGACTACACTCCAACCTTAACTCAGTCCATCTTCATCTCGAGACTGCGCAACCGACCCTTTTTTTTCTTACAGAGACGCAAATATCCAGCCCCGCCGATTCATCGTACCTACACTACCCAGGATACAAGCTTGAACATAAATTTGTTCCTCATGCAGGAGTTTGTATGTACGTACGGGAGGATGTTTGCTGTCGTCGTCTTCACGGCCTTGAAGACCGGGATCTGTCTGTGATGTGGGTGCTCATTGATCATGGCGGCCACACCCGTATCTATGCGTGCCTTTACAGATCTCATAGCGGTAATCTAGACACAAGTCGACTTTTCGAGCACCTGCAATTGACGACCGACCGACTTAGTGAGCAGTACCCCACTGCGGAGTTAGTGATTTTAGGAGACTTCAACGCTCACCATATTGAATGGCTTAGTTCTCAGTCCACTGACTTCGCGGGAAGGTCTGCTTATGAATTTGCTTTGGCGTATGGCTTCTCCCAGTTGGTGTCAGGTCCGACTAGAATACCTGATATTGAGAGTCATACAAGCTCCTTGTTGGACCTACTGTTGACCACGCGCCCCAACGGATATTCCATATCAGTAGATGCGCCATTAGGCTCATCGGATCACTGCCTAGTCCGTACGCGAGTGCCTTTTTCGCGTCCAGAACCACCTCTGCCTACACAATGGCGTCGAATGTGGCACTATGGATCAGCAGACTGGGATGGGCTGCGTGAATTCTATTCGTCATATCCGTGGAAACAGCTTTGTTTTACATCTGATGATCCTGACTCCTGCACAACCGCAGTTACCGAGACTATCCTGACTGGCATGGAATGTTTCATTCCCAACCGTCAAGTGGCTGCGGGAGTGAAGAGGCGACCGTGGTTTGATCGGCTTTGCAGAGAAGCTAGTACTCGCAAGCAGGCTGCATATGAAGCTTGGACCACGGCTCGAACCACTAAGGACCCCAACATCTCAGATGCAAAACGCAAACTTAATGCTGCCTCGAGGTCCAATAAGAGAGCTGCTGCCAAAGCTAAGTTCAATTTCATCGGCAGCATTGGTGAGAAGCTAGCTAGCCATCCCTCTGGGAGCCGTGCTTTCTGGTCGCTTGCCAAAGCTGCCGAGGGGAACTTCTGCCGGTCGTCTTTGCCACCACTCCGGAAACCTGACGGTAACCTGGCCCACAGTGCAAAGGAAAAAGCCGACCTTCTGGGAAATCTCTTTGCCTCTAACTCTACTATGGACGACGGAGGAACCGTGCCACCCACCATCCCGTGGTGCGGTAACTCCATGCCGGAAATCATCATAACTCAACGAGAAGTCCGGCGGGAGTTACTTTCTCTGGATGTCCATAAGTCGAGCGGGCCTGATGGTATACCGGCTGTGGTGCTTAAGCGGTGTGCTCCTGAATTGTGTCCCGTCTTAACGCGGCTCTTTGTTCTCTCATACTCCACTAGGCGGGTTCCATCTTCATGGAAGACTGCGCAAGTCCACCCGGTACCCAAAAAGGGTGATAGATCGGACCCATCCAATTACAGACCCATCGCTATAACCTCTCTTCTCTCTAAGGTCATGGAACGTGTACTAAACACACAACTCCTTAGATACCTAGAGGGACACGGCTTGATCAGCGACCGTCAATACGGCTTTCGCCACGGTCGCTCGACTGGTGACCTTCTAGTGTATCTCACTCATCGATGGGCACTGGCCATTGAGAGTCAAGGGGAGGCTTTGGCTGTTAGCCTAGATATAGCGAAGGCGTTTGATCGGGTCTGGCATCGTGGTCTTCTGACGAAGATGCCATCGTACGGGCTGCCCGAGGGTTTGTGCGAATGGGTCTCTAGCTTCTTGTCCGGCCGAAGCATAAGAGCCGTTGTTGACGGCTGTAGCTCCAATTGCATGGACATAAATGCTGGTGTCCCGCAAGGTTCCGTACTGTCCCCGACGTTGTTTTTACTGCATATCAATGATATGCTGTCCATTGACGGCATTCATTGCTATGCGGATGATAGCACTGGGGACACTTCTTATACGGGCCGCGCAAACATCCCTCGTCCCATAGTGGAGGAAAGTCGAAGACAGCTTGTGTCTGAAGTCGAAGGTGTACTAGCCAGAGTTTCCGATTGGGGAAGACTCAACCTGGTTAATTTCAACCCTACCAAGACACAAGTTTGCGCGTTCACCGCTAAAAAAACCCCATTTACTGTGGCCCCACAATTCCAGAACACGCCCTTATCCATCTCCAAAAGCATTGGGATCCTGGGTGTTGACATCTCCAGTGACGTTCAGTTTCGTTGTCATCTGGAGGACAAGGCTAAGCTGGCATCTAAAAAGCTCGGTGTGCTCAATAAATCGAAGCGGTACTTCAGTGCGGGGATGAGACTGCTTCTCTATAAGTCGCAGGTCCGGCCCCATATGGAGTACTGTAGTCATCTATGGGCGGGAGCACCCAGATACCAGCTCGGGCCTTTTGACTCGGTACAAAGACGAGCTGTGAGAATTGTTGACGATCCCAAGGTCTCAGGCGGTCTTGAATCTTTAAGCCTCAGGAGAGACTTTTCCTCTCTATGTGTATTCTACCGCCTGTATAATGGGTTGTGTTCTGAAGAGCTATTTGAAATGGTGCCTGTAGCTCCATTCTACCATCGTAATGCTCGCCATCGGCAGGGGATCCATCCTCATACCCTGAAGCCATTGTGGTCACGTACGGTGCGGTTCCTGAGGAATTTCCTCCCGCGAACAATTGGGTTGTGGAATGATCTACCTGCCGCGGTTTTCCCCAATGACTACAGTATGGGGTTCTTCAAAAAGGGCGTTTTGAAATTTTTAAAGGGTCAGCAGCGCGAGTGTGACTCCTCTGGTGTCGCAGGCGTCCATAGGCTACGGTGACCGCTTACCATCAGGTGGGCCGTATGCTTGTCTGCTACCTTAGTAGTATAAAAAAAAAAAAAAAAAAAAAAAAAAAAAAAAAGATAGCTAACTCTTTTTACACTTCTTCCAACGGATCTTGGCATTCGTGAAGTTAGGCCGTTTCGATGCGCAGTGCAATTTTTCATACAAAATTTGCTACTGCGCAGCGAAAAGCCTAACTTCACGAATGCCTAGAGCCGTTGTGACAACTGTACAAGCTTTTATTTAACTTGCAATGTTTGTTAGAGTCAAATCTTGCAAGTTTTTGACCTACTTTCCAGTGTCCGATTGAGCTGAAATTTGGCAAATTTAGATCTTTTTCTCACTAAAATTAGGTGAGGATCTGTCGAGGATCTTCGGAGTTATGAACATAAATGCAACTCGAGAGTACAGAAAATTGGTGACAGTTTAATATTGAAGTCGGTTTTTTTAATTTAGCTAAATACTTGTTAACAGACAACTTATTCTACGATTAACCAACCATTCTGCAAGACGTATAGCAAAGTGTTAGCAAACCTGTATAATTGTGAATCTACATTAAGATTGCTATCGGGAAACGTTTACGTTTATATCATGATAATTTATGATTGTTTTATATTAAGTATAATCTCCATGTTGACCTAGTGGGATGTACTAAGTTTGTATAAGCTTCAATTAAACTTAAAATTTAAATATAATTACTTTAAAATTCAGTTGCAAGATTCTTCCCGAACAAATATAAAAAGCAAGTTAAAGAAAAGCTAACTATAAGCTTTTAAAAAATGTAATGAAAAACCCCAACATATCCCTTCATAAACTGGAAAAGAGCTGATGATCTTCAATCGGTTCAACAGATTTTCATAAAAAATGGGTAAGAACACTCTCGACAAAGACAGCTTTCAAACAAAAAAATAATCATCAAAATCGGTTCATCCGTTCAGGAGCTACAGACTGACACACAGAGACAGATAAACTCCCCTCTTCTTCTTCGGGGGTTAAAAACAGGTCCGTTTTAATACGTAAAACTCTCTATTAATATTGAAACCGCTATAAAACTGATGGAAGATTAACATTAATTTAAATCTCTTATTTTGGTGTATTTGTTAGTAAACAAACCGCATGATGTCATTCCTTGTCGCAAAACCGGACTACGGGTTGAAGAATGCAACTCAGTGATGTAGATTATTTTGTTTCTAGAACACACAGTTGTGTCAAATGGATGTCAATGTCAAAGTCAGAAAACAAATAGTTTCTAGGATGTGTCCCCAAGGCGCGGTAGACTTCAGCGGGCTGATTGTCTAACTCGTCTCAAACCTCAAATTGGTCTCAAACTGTCAAAACGTTCGCGTAGGTATCTTTTGTCGCGTTCGGTCTCGTTGAAATGAGTGACAGAGCTACTTGCGTGCTCATTGAACTGTCATAATTTGACAGTTTGAGACCGAATTCGGTGGCTTTCCCCCTAGGCCAACACGGCTCTTAAAAAATGTTAAAAAGATTTTAAGTGCTTAGTTGTATTTTATTTTACTTCTTAGTTAGAGAATATTGTGAAATTTGTTGTACAAAAGATCTGTCTGCTAAATTGTAAGCCCAAAAGTTTTCTCTTTAGCTCACGGACTCGGCACAGATAAGACCTTGAATTCTTTATTGTGATACGAAATCAAACACGCTTTTTTACGTCGCCACAGAGTATGTTGTAGTTGGTGTTTTCGGCGTGTGCGCACGATTTCATCTTTAACTTGAGTCTTGCACTGATTAAGTTAGTTCCAAAAACTCTTATGATTTTCCTCTCAATTGAGGCCGCAACACGGTGAACGAAAACACCGCAACGAAATCAGATTCTAGTCAGAGGTATGTCGAAATACATTATTTTGTACATGCCCACATTTTGAAGAGATTCCATAGTAACAGAGGGCTAATTGTCAACTTGTCTGAAACCTCAAATTGATCTCAAATTGTCAAAACGATCGCGTTTATCTTTTGTTGCGTTCGGTCTTGTTGAGATGAGAGTTACAGGGCGTCGATTCCGGTACCGAACTTTTTATCAACCTCAACCAAAACCTCAACTAAAGCGACTGTTTCCATGACTACTAATAACAAACGACTCAGTTGTGGTGAGGTTTTGAACTTTGGCAGAACAAATTTTTGAAAAGCTATTCTACTATTTCACCAAATGGCTGACATTTAAGAGATCGAACCAAACCAAAGCGGTTGTCATCTAGTAGAATACAGGCCCAGAGCTACTTGCGTGGTCACTGAACTGTCATATTTTATAGTCTAAGACCGATTTTGGTCGCTATCAAAAATGGAAAATCAGGGGGCTAGCAAGCTTGTACTCTCGTCGCTAGAGTTAGGTAAAAAAAAAACTGATAACTCTATTAACTTTATTAACTGTTAAGTTTTTAAAATGAAGGATCACAAGTGTAGACAAGGGTTAACAGTTTTTTTTAGCACTTGTCACGTTGTCAATTAATCTGTGTTTGGTTTATGAACGAGAATAATTTGTGTATAGGATGTACCAAAATAGCTCTGTATTTAATATTAAGCTTTGTATGTATATCTACAGTGTCCTAAAACCCAGGTTTTTTTCTCAATAATTTCCTTTTGTTTTTACCCGACTGCGCAAAGCAAAGGAAGGGTAATGTGTTTATCAGTCTATGTATATATGTTTGGATGTTTCTATGTGGCATTCTAGAGGCCAAACGCGTGGACCGATTTTGATGATTCTTACGTCAATCGATTCGTCTGAACCTTGGGAGTGTTAATAAGGCATGACAGTAATCAAAATTCACCAGTGCCACCACCAGACGCCTTAATGTCAAAATTAAAAAAATCAAAATCGTCACACCATGTCAAGTGGGGTATCGTTGAATAGGTATTTCAAAATCAACTTTATGTTTCTTTTACCATTTTTCATTTTAAGTAATAGTTTAGGAAAAATAACGGTTTAAAGTTGATTAATAATTATTCTCGCTATGGATGTTTCTATGTGGCACTCTAGAGGCCAAACGCGTGGACCGATTTTGATGATTCTTACGTCAATCGATTTGTCTCAACCTTGGGAGTGTCACTAAAGATATGACAGTAATCAAAATTCACCTGGGCTACAACCAGACGCCATATTGTCAAAATTAAAAGAATCAAAATCGTCACTCTATATCAAGTGGGGTATCGTTGAATATGTATTTTAAAATCAACTTTATCATAACTAAAAAGTGTTAAATAAAAAAATATTTTAAAAAAACAAAAACCCGACTGCGTCAAAACTAAAAAGAAAAAAACAAGCCTGCAAAGAATTACTCACAGTCGGGACCCATAACATTGGGAAGATTTGATTGGTAATAAAATGAATGGGTACCGACTGTGAGTAATTCTTTGCAGGCTTGTTTTTTTCTTTTTAGTTTTGACGCAGTCGGGTTTTTGTTTTTTTAAAATATTTTTTTATTACTTTTACTACTAAGTGTATTCATATTTCTTATTTTTTTGGTTTGGTTTGTTATTATTAGTACCTATCTATAGCACTATAAATACTAATAACAACGGGGAATTACTTACAGTAACAAGTGGATAAATAAAAAAAAATAAAAAATCGACTTCAATGTAAGCTAAGCAATTTTCTGCACTCTCGAAGTTTATTTCTTTTCATAACTCTGAAGATCCTCAACAGATCCTCACCAAATTTGTGTGGCACCAATCGAAAAGTATACCTTTTCAAACAAAAAAAGAATTTTCCAAATCGGTCCAGGCGTCTTCGAGTAATAGGAAGGATTTGCGGTACGGTCACTCCTCACGGTCGCATCTTCAATTGGGCACATTAATCTTCGAGGAATCTTAAAAAACTATGGATTTACGATAAAATAAATTATAAATAAAGTGACAAAACCGTCTACGGATCCAGTTTGGACGGAAGCTAGTGTGATTAATTTTATTCGTTTTATTTATTTTTCAAGTTTTGACAAGGATGTTATAAAATCCGATTTATCATACAACGTTGAAGATGACAAGTGGCTAAATTAAAAATTTAAACAAACCGACTATAAGGTGAGCATTTTTCTGCACGCTCGAGGTGCATTTCTGTTCATAAGTCCGAAGATCCTCAACAGATCCTTACCAAATGTTTATGGCACCGATCGGCGGTTTTTAGGCCGCCTAAAGGCTTTCATCATCATAAAGCCGGGACCGATATTTTAACGCGCCCTCCGAAGCACTGAAGCGCTCAGTAATGCCACTTGCGGTCATCGTCCATATTGTGACCGCGCCCGCGCACAACTTGTTTACCTACGCAAAGTTTGCTCGACTTCAACGATCACTCAAGATCTCAGCACGCTACGCCACGGCCGATTGAGTTGAGAGATGATATTGGTCTACTAGAACTCAAACAATGCCCGAGGCACTACACCGTTCAGCTAATTGTAGGCATAGGTGCCTCCTGTCATGACGAATAAATCACCTAGTAAAGATATAAAGGCTTAAATTTATGAGACAGTAAGATTGTCTCAACTTCTCAAGGCGAACAAAACAAAGTATTTTTTTATTGTTTTTCCCGTTAAAAAAGTGTATCGCTCCCGGAAAGTGTACGGGCTGCATACGAAATGTCGTCCTTGACTTTGGCGGAACAACATCACAGACACGACATTGGCGAGCAAAGCGAGCACTCTTTAAATACATAAAATCACTCCGATTCAAGAGCGAAAGAGCTTAGCGGGGCTGGGCAGGCCACGTCAGACGGATGAAACCAAGAAGTGGGTAAATATTGGACTCCTAAGTGTCCGAGAACGCAAGGCGACGACAAGACCGGCCTGGAAGGCGCTGGCGTGGCGATCTTGACCGGTTTGTAAAGAGTACTGAAAGATCGCCAGCGACAGAGATCATTGGATTTTAGGTACCTACGGTAGGACACAATAAGTTAACAAAAAAAGCATATTTAGACACAAATGTTTGGTTAGAGTATCAAATGACATTGACAGTGACCAACATTAATTGGTATGCAAGCAGCATCGACCGTGGACTCGACATAACAGGGACGTTTCTCGAGGATGTTTCTTAGTTTCCCTGTATATATCCAATAATTACCTATACTAGGATTATAAATCACTCATTATGTGAGGTCTTCTTCTCGTGAGTATACACATCACGTCTCCACAACTAGAAGTGGCCCGCTATCGCGGAAATTGTAATTTTGCCGGGAGAAAAAGTAGTCTACTATATCCTCCCCTGGGATGCAATCTATATCCATGCCAAATTTTATCGAAATCTGTTCAGAGGTTTAGGCGTGAAATGGAATAAACAAACAGAGAGATATGGATAGTATGGATAAGCATGAATAAATAGTCACGGTCGCTGTCGACCGAGTTGCCGATGACTAGACGACAGTGCGTGATAGCTCTTACTCGCTTTTCCACCAGAGATGTGCTATGCAGCTATGCTGCGAGGATGTGGAAGCTTAGCTACGAAACTATGTGACCGTTTCCACTAAATGCTAAGCTAAGATGCGCCGCCGCGAGATAGCTCTGCGAGGAAGATACGCACGCTATGCGATGTGTCGACAGTAGGGAAGGCACGGGGAGTGTCCTTCCATGGCACGCATCCTTCCATATAAAAACTTAGCTGTACCCATTTCCACCAGAGCACAGAACAGATAATAATACTACGTATAGAATGGACACTGTGAGTTTGAGCTGGTGAGGAGCTGACTTTGAGCACGGAACGCGCCACACGCGCAGATGCGACGACGAGAGCGATACCAGTGAGTGTACATTATTCATACGGTGACTGACAACCTTACTGTGTACAAAACTGACATTGTGTAGTGTAAATATAGGTAATTAGACGCCACTTTTGCATAGAGGTTTCGTCGAGTGTCCGGGGTGCGACCAGAGCTAAGCTATGTGGACAAATGAATAAGATTGGTGGATATCAAACACATCCATAGCAACGTAGCATGCACATCTCTGGTGGAAAAGCTACCATATAGGCATACAATAACCTCTTGAAACTGTTTAAACCATCTAGATGTAAATGCTAAAATTTATAATGCAAGTGAAAATTGAGGATGTATAGTTTAAAAGTATGCAAGGTTTTGCTTTTTTGTCGGCTGTTAAATCTATTATCTGATTAGTTCCAATTATACGTCAATTAGTATGCTTCATTAGCGATTTGCAACTATCAGCGAAGCCATGAAAAATGTCTTCTCCTCGTTAAAGATTTATCAAGAAAGCTATGTATGCAGAGTGGGTTAGTGCCTTTTCGACCGATTTGCCAGTTCGATCCTGGACGTGCATCAATAGATTTAACACTTCGAAAAATTTATAGGCGCATTAACACGAGCTCTAAACGTCCTCTCTTCTTCCCTCTCCGTATGAGTTAAGCTGAATAACAGCGTCTGGTTTCAACCAGGCGGAAGCTGAGTTCTTGCCTTTTCAGCATGCGGACAATGTTTTAGTTTTAGGTACCTAGCTTTTAACTGTCCCGTTATGTTGTACGTGCATTTTTTGATTAATAAACATGTTTTCTTTCTTTCTCTTTCGTCCTAATCGATTGAGCGAGCGGAGATTTTAGTGGCAAGTTAGGCGATTTTGCTTTGTACGTTTGTATGTTTCACTTTTATGCTCTCGCATATTTATTCAATCTGGCTGCCTCAGGCTGCCTAAGGCTGGACGGAAAAGACGTAAGACGGAGACGGGGCGCGGGCATTTGTCTCTTCCGCGTCCTTTTCATACAAAATGTATAGAAGCGTCGCGACGCAAAACATACAGAAGAGACGGGCGCGGGCGCAACACTGTTCGCTGGCGCCCTGTCCGCGGCGCGTCTTCGTCTTAGGCGCTGGCCAGACAGAAGAGACATAATACGAGGACGCGTCGCGGACAGGGCGTGAGCGAACAGTGTTGCACCCGCGCCGTCTCTAAAGGGGTGCGGAAGAGACAAATGTCCGCGCCATGTCTTACGTCTTTTGTGTGTCCCGCGCCTTACGTCTCTTCTGTCTGGTCGCACCTAAAATCTTCGTCACCAGAGCCACAAGCTCATACAAAATTATATTCTTAAGAGAAATTGTCAGTAATTTAACCGGTGTACTCAAAAGGCCAGTAATGTATTATGATTTTTTTACGAAGGGAAAGTATTCGCCATTTTGCAATAACTCGATAAGAAATATTGGATTACGCAACGAAATTACCTATAGAAGGTTTTTTGTTACGACTATTTTTAAATGTAACAAGCAGAAAATATGAATAGAAACAAAAAACCCGACTTCGGGTATGAAATAAGAATAATTAAGGGCCCAGTGGTAGGGAGTTTGTAGACTGTTACCTATTCACGCATAAACCAATGAAATAATTTTGATGAATTTTGGTAAAGAGATAGATTGGACCTTGGAGAACATAATATAAGGATATATGCTACTTTTATCCCGGAAAAATTAAAATTTCCGCGATGAAGGGTTCCCACTTGTTTTAACTGAAACACAAAACCCAAATGCGTTTTTACCCAGTAGTGGTAGGGAGACTATGAATTTTTCCGGGATAAAAAGTAGCATTGTCCTTCTCCAAGGTCCAATATATGTCTATACCAAAATTCATCAAAATTGAATCAGTGGTTTAGGCGTGAAAAGTTAACAGACAGATAGACAGAGTTACTTTCGCATATAATATTAGTATGTATGGATAAATATGGATAGTATGAATGACAGGTTACAATTCCATCGTTAATACAATAATAAAAAAATCATAATTCATTCAATTACTTGTACCCCAAAAGTAAACACCGTAATTCTTTTGAAATTCTTATCTTACAAAAACCAATCGAAATGTAATCATCAGACTAATGTAATGACCTCTCATTAGACATCATAATAATATTTTAAATTGTCAATTAAGGGACTAATAAGAATTATTGATTTGAAATCGTGTAGTTTGTATGTTTGTTTATTAATTAGCATTGGTTAATTTTGAGGTAGAAAAAAACGTACTGCGTACCTACTACATTATAGACTTCATTATTAGGCTTGTTTCTCTAAACAAGCCTTTATTGAAGTAGTATTCATAATCTGATCCTATTTTTATACTGGTCCCAATAAGATAATTAGGGCCTTACGTCAGAATGGACCCCTATTTGGGGCATTGAAATATTTAGAGATCCTTCGCAAGCTTCGAACATCGCTCTCTTATCAAACGAGCTTTTCATAATACTAAATTCAAAAATTCAAAAAACCTTACGGTATTGACAAGTATAACTTTTTTGTGTTACATCATTGCAATGAACCTCTTTAACTAGTAGAAATATAGATAAAACGTGAAAAGGAACGCCAACTGCTTTAATTGTTTTCCAAATTCAAAACTAGATAGCTCGACTGAGCCAATCGTAGATCGCGCTGAAGAAAGTGTGGAGATAGGTAGTAACTATAGAAAAGAGCTTATGATCTTCTAACGGCATAACAGATTTTCATGAAACATAGCTAAGAACACTCTCGACAAAGACACCATCCAGACAAAAAATGATAATTAAAATCGGTTCATCCGTCAGGAGCTACGATGCCACAGACAGTAACACCCATCTTGTTCGTCGGGGGTAAAAAAATTATAAGTATACCAATTTTTGTCTTGCGATCGAGACGCCAAAAATTGCATACCAATCATGTTATCAAAATAATATTTTCCTACGGAACCCAGTCCCAAATAACACACTCTAAAATATCTAAAACTTTTTAAACACGTGCGGGTCGTGACGACGGCGAATTCCTAAAGCTTTTTTTACAAAATTCTTTTGTTTTTTGTCTCCTTTTTTTGTTTTTATGAGCATTCTTTGTGTCGGTAGGCATGTAAATATGTTGGTGCGGTTATCTACGGATTCGTTAAATTGAGTGTAGGATTTTTACGCGACTCCTTCAGAGCTCAGAGGGGTTTTGTTTCTTGCAAAACTATCTTTTTGCCACGTGACAGGTTGCAAGCCCATCCCTATATTAAAATACTAACGGATTAACATGTTTCAAATTCATGATTTGAACTTTAAAGTAGAATATTTCGAAATGAAAAATTGGTTTTACTAGATATCTTGCTATTTTCAAAATCTTAAAAGCTTGCTCAGAAACATGACAACTTATTTAAGTTCTGGATGGATCATTTAAAAGTTTACTATTATATTATAAGTGTGTACTAACTTGAGCACTTATACGTGAGGTCAAACCGTACCTATAGGTCACACGCTGTACATATTGGGTGTAAAAGAAGTACTCTCGGATATTGTCAACGGACATAGGCCACAAAACACAAACGATATAATAGCTCGGAATTTGAGTTGCAAGATTCTACCCGGAACGACAGACAGACAGATAAACAAGAAAGTGACTAAAACAAAAACGTGGTAAAAAATCCATCGAGCAATTTAGACTCTAGAGCGAGCGGCACAAATGTACATACATTATATACATAGTCTTTTTTAAACTTTCGCGATCACTATTCATATTGAAAAGTTTTATAGACACGGGATTTTATCGCGTAATTTACCTTATTTTTCCCAAAGGGAAAAATAAGGTAAATTACGCTATTTTTCCCAAAGGGAAAAATAAGGTAAATTACGCGATAAAATCCCGTGTCTATAAAACTTTTCAATATTATATACATACACACAAAAAACATAACCCTCCTTTCTGCGGGCATTAGCACAGATTAGGTAGAGATACTACGTATCAGATGGAAATGTCGGGAACATTTTAGTGTGGACTTGTGTTCACAGATTATATAGATGTTACTCGCTCCTGATTGGCTATCAGAAAACGATGTATGACGTTTCTTTTTTTTTTTCTGCTACACCGGCACCGAGCAGAATTGTCATTCTACCAAACAAATTAATTTGGTAGGATTGCTTTTTTCATTCAATATTTCTAAGGCATTGATCTCAATGTGTACTATTGAGATCAATGCCATAGTAGAGGTCAGTGGCCTAAGGGAAAGAAGGTGTTGTTGATAGAAAACAACGAAACATAGTTAATCATTTATTATTATTTTTTAAATTTTTTCTTAACACTACATAGTAGGTATAGGTATTGTATAATAAACAAAGTTGCTTCCCGCTGTCTGTCCCTATGTAAAAAAAAAACATCATCAAAATCCGTTGCGTATAGTCGTATTGCTCATTATACGGACTAAAATTGAAGGAAAAAATGTCATTTTTCCTTCAATTTTGATTAGTTTTGATACGTTTTATGTCAAAATTGAAGGAAAAATGACATTTTTTCCTTCACTTTTAGTCCGTATAATGAGCAATACGACTATAGTTTTAAAGATTTAAGCAATCTTTAAAACTACGCAACAGATTTTGATGCGGTTTTTTTAATAGATAGAGTGATTCAACAGGAAGGTTTATATGTATAATACATGCATAATATAGTACCTAGAGAAACACTGATAAATCTTAGGTTTCTGTGATGTGTGATGTGACCAGTGCGTCTCGTTCTCGTTCTCGAAATCTCGTTCAAACTCACGTTTCTCAACAAATCACTGCATAAACAATCGAGCCACTTTTTGAGTCTGATTACACTACACACTGGGAATACGGAATACAGCGGCCTTTCGCAAATTTGTACAACCTGGTACAACACAAGTTAACACAACACATAAAATACATCGTAGGTACTGAAGGTACAAACCGTTTGCAGCTAATAAGGAACAGAAATAGGCGGGGAAAATCAACAAACTAAATACACAATGATCGTTAGACATTAGACCGCAGAGCACAGACTACCCACATCCACAGAGATACCTGCCCTCAAAGATCTCAATCATTCATTGACATTGACATTGTCATCAAAATAGCAACTCATTCGGAATCGGAAGAGTTGAGGAGCGGAGAACGAAATGTCATACATCGTTTTCCAATCAATTTCCAATCAAAGCACAGATTATATACAAGTCCAAGCTTCTGACTAGGAACATTTCTACCCGTGGGCATTAGGTAATAAAAAATTAGGCGGTACGACGTTCGCCGGGTCATCTAGTAAAATATTCAAAAATATTTTTTTTAAATATAGGTTAGCTCTTGACTTCGTTTCTTTTCTTTCCTAGGCAAGGATGAAGTCGACGATGGAGCGAGCTTCCCTAGAAAATGTCTATTAACTCTATTTTTAAAGGTTTTCGGGTTTTAAACAGCCGGAAACACTGACGAAGTTGTTGGAAGCGCTTATGGCAGCCCAGCCACCCACGATCAATGCTATCGTCCTTGCGATTGGATCAAATCGATCGTATCCAATCGGCAGCTCACCACACACGTTCAATTCGAACTGTCCATTCGGCAGTTCATGCCGATCCACGTCCACACACGGTCCATTCGGCATGATTAAACTGGCAGTATCCAATCGATTGGACGATACAATTGATCGTGGGTAGCCGCCATAAGTTCTAGGTATCTCAAATGGGGATGATAGTTTACGGTGCGTCTGTAGTTTCTATGGAAAAATGGTGAAGGCGGAAAAAGTTTACACACATTTTCTTACACCCTGTACTAGAATTTTCCATCGATTGGCTTGGAAGACAGGTTATGCAAACGAAGTTTATTTTGTAAGTGTCGGTTACGATACACGTAGTGCAAAACAAATAAATCTTTGTAATAATGTGTTCATTACATTAAACATTCCTACGTAACGTAGTCTCCAGATCTTAGAAAGGTCGCTAAAGCAGAATCACAAAATGAAATGAACTATAACGCCGTCTCTTTTCACTCTTAGTCAATGAAAAGAGATGGCATATAGTTCAATTCCTATTGAGATTCTGTAATAGCGACCTTTATATGTAAGCAGATCTTAAAAAGGAAAAGAAGCTAAACATGATCTAATTCATCATTTCATCATTTCAGCCCATCTCCACCCACTGTTGGGTATAGGCCTCCTCTTTATCACGCCATTCTTTCCGATCCCTCGCGAGTCTCATCCACTGATTCCCAACCACGTTTTAATCTAATTAAAAAAAAATATCATTTATTCAGTAGGACCGCTATGATCACTTTGAAACGTCTTAAGAGCTAGGTGATTCTACTTCTGATCACGAGTGTATCCTCTAGGCGCGGTAGACATTCTCTCAGATCTTTATGCGTGTTAGATCCTTAGGAGATGTCTAAGGGGGTAGTCAGAGGTGCTGGACATTTTCACACAGCATCATGTAGCCCCAAAGTAAGCAGAGTTTGTATTAAATTATACCTATACAGTGTCAGGAGGCAATCTTTGCCTAGAACGGGACACTGTAGTGCTTGGGACAACGTTGAGATAGGCTTGCCCAGCACCTGAACCACCCTCTCAGCTTAACCGGCCATATCCACAGGAAAGACATGGTCAATACGTGTGGGGCTGACTAAGCCGCGGGTTTCCTCACCATATTTTCCATTAGCCATTTATAGAGCTCGTGTTAATGCGCATTAGATTTTTTGCGAAAAATCCCATTGATGAACGGTCGGGATTTGAACCCACGACCGTCAAAAGTCGGGGTACTATCCCACCCGGGCATATGTACTCAAAATATATGTAAAGGTCTAGTTCTAGTTCAAAGGAAAACAACAAACAGTTCTCACAATGGATCTCAGCATTCGTGAAGTTAGCTTCGATGCGCAGTGCAGCTTTTTCTTACAAAATTTTCTACTGCGGAGCGAAACGGCTCCATGAATGCCTAGATCCATTGTGAGTAGTGTATGGCAAAAAGCTTAAGAGGAGTTTGAGTGGCCATCAAAAGACATCAAGCTTAAGGACTTGAAAGTCAATAACACTTCTAGATGGAATATAATTGTACTGTACTAATCGATCGAGCGAGCGAAGCGAGCGAAGATCTTAGTGGTAAGTTGGGCGATTTTGCTTTGTATGTTTGTATGTTTGTATGTTTGTATGTTTCACGAATTGTTGTTCGAGCATAACTGTCGAACCGTTCATTCAATCTGCATGAAACTTGGTAGGTCAATAGGTTGTGGTAAGGAAATTTACGGTGGAGCATATGAGCTTAATCGATGAAGGGGTTGTGAAGATATTGGGTTCCCAAGGGGGTAAAAAATTATGAAAGTTACACAAATATATTGAGTGGGGTGTCATACGAAAGGGCTTATTTTGTACATTCCAAAATGGTTTTTATTTTTAATCTAGGATGTATAGTTTTTGAAATACGACCAAAGACCAAAAACTACGAAACCAGAGCTGCAAGAGCTCCCGTTTCATAGAGTTTCGATGTCTTCGTAGCTCATTGACTGGTCGGTCTTAAAAAGAGAGTGGCATCGTTGCGGTTTGGTTTGCAATGATTTTAGATGCTACTTGATTTATTTTCATGATAAAAAAATTTTGAAAAAAAATGAAAATAATTGGGGTAAAAAAAGTTAAGTAAACAAATATATTGAGTGCGGTGTCAAATGAAAGGTCTTTATTTGTACATTCTAAAATAGTTATTATTTTTATTCTAGGACGTATACTTTTAAAAATACGACGAGAATTCATAAATATGAAATAAATGAAAAATTAGACACGACATTATGTATTGCATGCATGCTAGTATTTTTTACCATGAAGAGCTAGCACAATAGGCATACCCGGCAGTAGTAGCACTTGAAATTATAGGGGTAGTCAGAAGAAAGTCCAAATGTTGGCCATCTACGGTGCGCGAGATCTCAGTTCGGGGCGAACTACTAGTATAATTATATCACACCTCTCTTCGTCCAGCATTATTTATTTATTTATCACACGAGTATATTGTTTGTTAGTCCGTATGCACGTATGGAGTTTACTTTTTCACAACAAACTTACTTTAACATGTTTATTTTTGTTACAGATTAAAAATGATATAAGCTACAATGGCGGTGCTAACAAGGACTAAAATCGCACTTGTGCTTCTCATACTCAACATTTACAGAGCAAATAGCGAGGATACCGACGCTGACTACCCCCTAGACGACTCCAAAACCGACCAAGTGCTGAAAGACAACGGTGACGTCATCGACGAAACCAACATCACAAACTACGACAAAGACGAGAATTTAGAAAGAGAAGATAATTTCGATGGTAATATAGAAAAGGACGGAAATATAAAAAGAGAAGGTGATGGAAGAGATGAGGTCACAGATGGAACAACCGAAACAGAATTGGTTGAGTCGACGACTGAAGCGATGACAGATACATCTATGAGCGATGTTTATAAACAAAGAGACAGTGATGAGGTTACCGGTGACAACAATGAGGGGAAGGTAGTGTATTATAACAATGTATTAATAGACAGAATCACTTTAACAAAATTAATAGTGAAACAACTAACGCAAAAGAACTTGAGGCGATTAATAACAAGATCATTGTCCTACAAAAAAGTAAAATCAGCATAATCCGTATTTCTATTTTCACAAGCATATATTTAGCTTGCAATGTAAGTTTGTTGAGGTCAAATCTTGCAAGCTCAATTTGAAATCTATACCAATTACCAATATATAATGTGGAAGAGTTTGTTTGAACGCGCTAATCTCAGGAACTACCAGTCGGATTTGAAAATTTGAAAAATTATTTCTGCATTTGATAGCTAAACTCTTGAGGGAGGTTACACCATCATCATTACTATTATACCATCACTAAGGGGGTTACGCCGCGAGGGCGCTGCTAGTATTTCATAATGGTGTGCTACTATACCAATATAACAAAACGGAAGAGTTTGTTTGAACGCGCTAATCTCTGAAACTACCAGTCAGATTTGAAAAATTATTTCTGCATTTGACAGCTTAATTATTGAGGAAGGTATAGGATAATTTTCATCATTATAATCATCACCATATACCATCACTACGCGGGTAACGCCGCGACGGGGTTTAACGGCATTTAAGGAGTTCAATTCATGCGAGTTCGTACGAGTAAGAATTTCAATCGTGTCGAGTGACAGGAATAAACCCACGGGTCTGTTAAAATACGAGCTAACGGTTTTAAATCCAAAAATACTGAGACAACTTAAAATCCGGAATCAGATAATTTTATCAATAGCCGTAAACTCAACGGTCCCAAAATCCCAAGTTCTGGGATTCCCCAGAACTTTTAATGGTGTCAAATGAATGTTATGAGCCAGAACAATCAATTTTAAAACTTATCATGTTCTTATTATAGACTACTTTTTTATAGTTCAAATGGTGACTGAATCTGTTGCTAAGCTCGCACGATCGATAAAAAAGATTATAAAACCGACTTCAATATTTCACTGCGAAATTTTCTGAACTCTCGAGGTACATTTCTGTTCATAACTTTGAAGATCCTCACCAAATTTTTGTGGCACCAATCGGAAAGTTTCAAATAAAAAAAGAATTTCCCAAATCGGTACGGGCGTCTGCGAGTAATCGCTGAACATACTCGTACCTACATAAAAAAGCACAAAAAAACAGATTCTGACAAATTGAGAACCTCATCCTTTTTTTTAAGTCGTTTAAAAATGAAAAACATTGTATGTCCCCAGACTGAAACCACAACGAGGCCGACCACGAGGTCGGAGTTGGAAGACTCCCAGGAGGCAGACGTGGAAGCACCAGGGTCCAGAAGCCCCAAGACAGAAAACAGTGAGTACCTTCCCACTCATTTTAATTAAGATAAGATAAGATAAGCGTTTATTTGAGACACACAGAGGATACAGAACTGTAAGGCGCGGGACACACAGAAAAGACGTAAGACGCAGACGGGGCGCGGACATTTGTCTCTTCCGCGTCCCTTTCATACAAAAAAAATTTTCAAAAAAAAAATATAACCGACTTCATAAAATACATGCACTAAAAAGCGAAAAATAAGACTACAAACAGATTTATTTTATTTGTTATTTTATGTTTGTTATAATGTTGAAATCGGTGTGCATAAAATATAGTAGGTTAGTCATTGTTTTACTTAACACCGACTTCAACATTATAACAAACATAAAATAACAAATTAAATAAATCTGTTTGTAGTCTTATTTTTCGCTTTTTAGTGCATGTATTTTATGAAGTCGGTTATATATTTTTTTTGAAAATTTTTTATTTTTCCATTTTTAGTGTTGTTTTTTTTTCCTTGTTTCTGTTTTTTTTTTAATTTAGAAAGATGTTACTTTACTCATTGTGTTTCGCTCATCAAGCCCTTTCATTTGATACCCATATCACTAAAAAATTCCATGGAACAGGTCCTGACTCCATCATCAGATCAGCTCGCTGTTACCATATTATTACATTGTAGTTGACACTTCACAGATATGCTGAGTTCCGAGTTTCAACTCAATCAGACTATTTATTGAGGAGTTCTGTTGAGCAACTCTTGACTCCATCATCAGATCAGCTCACTGACACCATATTATTACATTGTATTTGGAACTTGACAGATAAGCTTAGTTTCAACTCAATCGGCTTATTTACTGAGGAGTTCTGTTGAACAGCTTTTGACTCCATCATCAGATCAGCTTACTGATACCATAATAATTCATTGTTATCAAGAATCTATAAGTGCACAAAATTTCAGCCCGATAGTTCCACAAACACACAAAAAATTTGAGGGTTTCCCTCGATTTCCATGGGATCCCCTCATCAGATCCTGATTTGGTGAAGATAGGACCACCTCGGAAGTATACCCTTTGTAACAAAAAAAGAATTTTCAAAATCGGTCCACAATTGACGGAGAAATCGATGAACATACATAAAAAAAAAAAACATACATACAGCCGAACATAGAACCTCCTCCTTTTTGGAAGTCGGTTAAAAATGTATAGAAGCGTCGCAACGCAAAACATATAGAAGAGACGGGGCACGGGCGTAACGCTGTTCGCTGGCGCCCTGTCCGCGACGCGTCCTCGTCTTACGTCTCTTCTGTCTGGCCTGCGCCTAGAAGATCCACAGAGAAAGATATAACATAAAACTTACAATAAAAAGGTTCACATAACAGTGGTGCCAAAAAGGCCCAGTCTCAGCTAATGCTAGGTACTCCCATCACCCATGACGTCCCATGGGAGACAGCGCTGATTTTCAAATTTTTGGATATTATAATGATGGCGAAGTATTTTATAACCGCCGACGAAAAAGGGGTTCTTCCCCGTGGTCAAACTATTTAGTCCAACTGGTTTGACCACGAGGAATTATGTTTCCTCGTGGTCAAACTAGTCAAATGAACCTCCCTGGAGGGGTAATAGGTGTAGTGTGTCTATGGCATCAATCATAGCTTCTGAACGGATACACCGATTCTGGTGCGGTTTTTTTTAAACTGACCTGATCAAGATTTATAGCTACAATTTATGTAGATCTGTTCAGGCGTTTGAAGATCGTCAGCTCTTTTTAAGTGAATGAAGGGTTTTTTCATAAATAAATTAAGTATTATTGCTTGTTACGTTTTCCTTTTGAGATAAGAGCAAAAGCAAAAGAGGAAATATCACTTTTATATCTACCTATTGTACTTATTGCAACAAGGATATAAGGCAATAACCTACTACCTTGAACTTCAGTAAAAACAAGCAAGTTAAAAGCTGTGAGATTTGTATCAGATTTCGTTCAAGGTGAAAAGTAATTGATTAAATCTTAGCCGATAATTGTTTGGACATGTCTCTGATTACTGTCAGATGGACTCGTAACCTGCCGTAAGAGCCGTGTTGGCCCAGTGGAATACCTCGACTTTTGATCCGAAAGTCGTGAATTATGTTCACCGATTACTCGAAGTCGCCTGGGGCTCGATTCCGGTACCGAACTTTTTATCAACCTCAACCAAAACCTCAACTAAAGCGACTGTTTCCATGACTACTAATAACAAACGACTCAGTTGTGGTGAGGTTTCGAACTTTGGCAGTACAAATTTTTGAAAAGCTATTCTACTATTTCACCAAATGGCTGACATTTAAGAGTTCGAACCAAAACCAAAGCGGTTGTCATTTAATAGAATACAGGCCCAGGACCGATTTGGAAAAATATTTTTTTTGTTTGAATGGGTATAGTTACTTTCCGATTGGTGCCACAAAAATTTGATGAGGATCTGTCGAGGATTTTTGGAGTTATGAACAGAAATTCACCTCGACAGTGCAGGAAATTGCTGTTGTATTGAAGTCGGTTTTTTATTAAAATTTTTAATTTAGCCGCTTGTCAGTTATGTACACCTATGCGAAGTCGGGCCGGGCAGCCAGTATAACACGTAATTAGGAAAAGTACCAGGAGTACATAACATCTAAGGAGTTGTTCGTTTTCAGCGGAGCCACAACAACCAGACGTCCGAAACTTTGACACCAAGCCTCGCCCACTGCCCGCTGTCAGCAAAAGCACGACTCTGAAGTCCTGGTTAGAGGACAGCTGGCTTAGGCCGCCAGCCGGCGTCCTAGTGCCCTTGAGGCCTATAGCCCTGACGAGGGCCTTGGCTGTGTGGAACGATCTGATGGTGGAAGGGCTAAACGTCTCGGATATCGTGATTGTGGGGTATGATTCTAATGGTAAGTGCTTGATTTCTATACTATCTATCTGTACTAATAAGGTTTTAAATGGTTCAGCGCGAATGGTAACCATCTACCATCAGATTGGCCGTAGGCTTGTCTGCTACATTGGAAGTAGGTAGGTACCTAAAAAATGTTGAACGTTAATTTAATTTAATTTTAATTTGCATGTATTTTGAATTCCAAAGGTTCGCAAATTTCGCAATTCAAATCTGTATTTTAAAACAAGCCGCTAAGCCGGTTCTCGTTTACAAAAAATCAAAAAAATAAAACCGAAATAATCGACCAATCAGAATCGTGACAAACACCACTTATCTAAATCGATAGTAATAGGAAACAAAGACTATTGCTATTATTCATCTGTGTAAGTGCTTCCTAGATAGGTCCATTGCGTAGTTTTTGCGCCAATTTGAGAGAATCGCGTGAGCAAATATCATTAGTGTAACGGGAAAGGCTCGTCAGACTAGGAGCAAAATATGAGCAGTTATAAACTACCTAGACCGAAAAAGTCCATTCAAAATTTCAAACGGTTCTATGAACTTTTGCTGAGTCAAAATTCAAAAAAGCTTTACTCAAAACATGTTAATGTTAGGTTTATGATTATGACGGGATACGCGTAATTTCGTCTTTAAAGAACTTTGGAATCGTTTACGATTAACGATTCATTCATTAATAATTGGGTAGATTAATTAATTTTAATTATTAATTGGGTAGATTAATTAATTTTAATTTATTATTAATGATTAATTAATTAATCATGCAAAAGGCTTTTACAAACCAATCACAAGCCAAATACGAATGCAAGATTATATTTTTTGCTTTCATCAATAAAAAATGGTTTTAAAGGTATTCGTAATTATTTATTGTTTCAAATTGGTACCTAGAGAGGTCTTAAGGAAGGTTTTGACCGCATAAGAGCTCCGGTAAAGGTAAATTACGAATGCATAACCAGTTGTATAAACAAGTGCCTAAATTAAAAATTAAAAAAAAAACGACTTCAATGTTATAAGCTGAGCAATTTTCTGCACTCGTGCATTTCTGTTTATAACTCCGAAGATCCTCGACACATCCTCACCAAATTTTTATGGCACCAATCGGAAAGTATAGCCTTTAAAAAAAAAAAAAAGAATTTTCAAAATCGGTCCAGTCCCTCAATTCTTCTAGATGACAACGTCAACCATTCCGCTTAGTTTTGGTTTGATCTCATAAATGTCAGCCATTTGGTGAATAGTAGAATAGCTTTTCAACAATTTGTTCTGTCAAAGTCCAAACCTTAGCTAAAACCTCACCACAACTGAGTCGTTTGTTATTAGTAGTCATGGAAACAGTCGAAAATCTAAGGTTTAGTTGAGGTTTTGCTTGAGGTTGATAAAAAGTTCGGTACCAGAATTGACACCCAGGCGTCTTTGAGTAATCGGTGAACATTATATTAAAAAAAAATAGGTTAGTTAATTGACATAATTTAACTGAAATGTCAGTTAACCACAATAAAATATAGATAGAAACTAGCCCTTAAACATCCATCGGTTACCCGAAACGAATGCATCAGACAAATATGGCACAAACTATGATTTACAACCTCAACTTTACTGCCGCGCGCTACTCATCAATAAAGTTTATGGCTTCGATTCGTCTCGCTAAATTTAATGGCAACTTTACTTGGTAAAGTAGGTAAAGTACAGTCAGTTCCAATGTTGCCATAATATAGTGTTATAAAAATCTAGGTAATTTAATTTGGGTAGTATTAAATCGCATCACTAAATAATGACCTTTTTTTTTGCACTCTCGAGGTCCATTTCTGTTCACAACTCCGAAGATCCTCGACAGATCCTCACCAAATTTTTGTGGCACCAATCAGAAAGTATACTTTCAAACAAAAAAAAAAAAATTTCAAATCGGTCCACGCATCTTCGAATAATCGGTGAACATACATGAAAAAGAAAAAAAAAAAAGATTCTGACGAATTGAGAACCTCCTCCGTTTTTTGAAGTGTTAAAAAACTTATGTTGGATGGAAATCTTATAATTGCAAGATAATCGAACTCGGTTAGAGTATAACTTGTTGAAAGTCTGTTTTCCTGAACATGCAAATAAGCCTCAACCACAGAAGTCATGGTCATGATCAGGGCCTGTATTCTATTAAATGACAACCGCTTTGGTTTTGGTTCGAACTCTTAAATGTCAGCCATTTGGTGAAATAGTAGAATAGCTTTTCAAAAATTTGTACTGCCAAAGTTCAAAACCTCACCACAACTGAGTCGTTTGTTATTAGTAGTCATGGAAACAGTCGCTTTAGTTGAGGTTTTGGTTGAGGTTGATAAAAAGTTCGGTACCGGAATCGACGCCCAGTACTTGTGGAGCTGACTAACCCGCAATTTCCTAACAACGATTTCCTTTCCCTGTCATCAAATCAAATGAAATGTAAAATCCAAACGTGTTCGGGATTCGAAATTCACAACTTTTGACGGCAATTCTAAATTCAAAGCACAATCAGTCTTGACCAACATGACTTCTAAACTATTGGACCGAAAATTATTTTACTACTTATTGATATAATAAGTAGTCTTGATCACTTCTAATTTCCTCTTTTCTCGAAAAATCACTGGAATTAGTTTGCTTCTGACTCCTTTCTTCGCTTGAGAAATAGCTAGAAGTTGGCATATTAGTGAGGATGACCTCTCCTCGCTAGTCCAATAGCTAGAAGCTGGTATTATACCTAGGTACTCATTATGATGATAAAGCCTTATTAAATTGTACCTTAGTGTGTGCTGTATGCTGTCTTACCTGAAACAATACAATACAATAATCAGAATAATTTACTTACATAAGAGCCGTGTTGGCAGAGAGGGATGATAACTTTTATATGCGCATTAACACGAGCTCTGAAAGGCGAAGGAAAACATCGTGAGGAAACCCGCGGCTTAGTCAAGCCCACACGTATTGACCATGTCTTTCCTGAGGATATGGCCAGTTAAGCTGAGCTGATGGTGTAGGTGCTGGGCAAGCCTACACCATCTCAATATTGTCCCAGGCACTACAGTGTCCTGATAAGTGTAGGCAAAGATTGCCTCCTGACTGTCATCTAGTAAAGATGTAAAGGCCTAAGTTTTTTACTTACATAATGCATGTTCAGACTTGCCTGACTACCCCTACATATCTCCAAGAGATGTCAAAATATCTGAGCTTATTGTTTCTGTGAATACTATGGTCGACAGCCCCAACAATTAAGTCAGTTAAAAACGCAGCTTGGCAGTCCGACGACAGATGATACCATAGCCAGAAAAGTAAAAATTAGAGATTCGAGAGATTATAAAGAGATCTCAAAATTGGCGCTCACCACTGAATCATCCCGCCCTACCGAAACCCATAGGCCATTGAGTCATCCGTCTAAGTATGCTTAGAGTCTAAGGTTACTTAGACGGATGGCTCAATGCCTAATAAACAAAGATCTAATTCCAACCCTATACTAGGCCATTGAGCCATTCGCCTAAGGCTTAGACGGATGGCTCAATGGCCTGCCTAGTATGGGGTCGGAATTAGACCGGCCACAGGCGTCCGATTTTTTGTCGGTCCGACAGTCCGATCCGATTGTCTGAAGACGAGTGCCATACATTTGTTTGAACATGCAACACACGTCCAATCCGACAGTCGGAAGCAAATGTATGGCGGGGACAGTCGGACGATCGGTCAGACAAAGTCTGACGTATATGGCTGACCTAAGGTTTAATTTTACCACTGATAAAGTAACAATAAATTAACTTAAACACCTTGAAACTTTAATCTGGTCGTGCAACGCAAATTTTCGTGACAAATAAACAACATTGCATTGAAACGCTACAGACCATACCGAATCTTGCAATTGTCGCGTTCATAACAACTATTTAGTAGTTATTTGGTGTTTATTCTAGTCCAGGCTAACCCTGAGTGTTGTCTAGGAACTTTATGTCCGTGGCTGTTAGGTATAAGTAGGTGAAGTTTTTATTTATAAAATTCTGAAGTGCGTGTTTTCGTAATATTTTTCTAAATGGCTTGACCGATTTAAGTTGCGATTTAGTTGTTTATGGTTGATGCTTCAGAAAACAAAACGCTACTACACTTTTTTGCGACATTTATTTACTTTACGCATTTTGTTAATCTTTATAAACCAATCAACTTTTTTTATACAACCTTAATTAGTTTTTATTCCAATTTACTGCGACCTCTTTGCGTATTTCATTAAACACACAACCTTAAGAAATCCGAATGGTATTTTTCTATTTTGATCTGCACAAATGGAGCGTAAAGTTTACGTTTCGTTTTACATAACCCGCGCTCACTATCCAAGGTTATGTGCCTAACGCTTTGGACATTTCTTTGTGCATTCTACCTTTAGTTGTGTAAGAGTGATGAAGTGTCAAAGTTCGTAGGCTTATGACATATGGATTGTCTGTTGCGCTTGCGCCAGCCGGGCACAGTGCGGCGGGCGCACCGCTTTGTAGGGAAAGCCCTTTTTTTCTTGTAAAAAAAAACTACCTTGGGACTACGAAAAAAATTGTATGGCTGGTGTACGGTGTATGTTAAAATATCAACTATCAATCAAAGTTGGAACGTTTTTGCATAATTTTAATGCACTTAGGTAGGTACTGCGCGAAGTACTATTTAATTTTCATAAATTTATGATTTTGAAAGAACAGAAAAAAAAACTTAAATAATTGATTTACCCAATCAATGGCTACGAAGAATGGCTACTGTATCGAGATGTAATTGTTAATGTCATTTAATAAATGTTGACATTGACTTTGACAGGTTAATTTATTCATTGATTTGCACACGGCAGTATTATCTGTTCGGAAAATAAATGTAGATTCTATGGCGGGAATTGAAAATGTTTTTGTTTTGTTTTTCAAAACTTAAGTTTTTTTCGAATGTTAACGTGAAATAATGGTGAATAACTAATTGTAGAGTGTTCGTGAATACGACTAAGTGTGGGCAGATAAAATAAAATTGGATAGCATTGCATTTCGAGTTCTCCTAAAAAGTTCGTGTGATATTTCAGTAAAGCCCACAACTTGACTGAACGCTCAATAGGGGATATTATAAATTTAAGTTTGCGCAATTAAACAAACGAGTGCTAAATATTGTACGATGTTACAGAACCATTCGTGTTAGATAAGCATTTGGCTGTTTTATTATTTAAGTTAATTATGAAACGGTTTATGATTTTATCTAACCAGATAATTATTTCAGGAGTAAACTGGAGGTCCCGCCACAACCTGCAGCCGAGCAGCAACGGCGGCCGGGAGAGGGACGTATCGGAAGCGCTATCGAAACTGCTTCTCAAGTATCAGGTAAATTTTCCTCTCTATGTGTATTCTACCGCTTGTATAATGGGTTGTGTTCTGAAGAGCTATTTGAAATGGTGCCTGTAGCTCCATTCTACCATCGCAATGCTCGCCATCGGCAGGGGATCCATCCTCACACCTTGAAACCAATGTGGTCACGTACGGTGCGATTTCAGAGGAATTTCCTCCCGCGAACAGTTGGGTTGTGGAATGATCTACCTGCCGCGGTTTTCCCCAGTGACTACAGTATGGGGTTCTTCAAAAAGGGCGTTTTGAAATTCTTAAAAGGGTCAGCAGCGCGAGTGTGACTCCTCTGGTGTCACAGGCGTCCATAGGCTACGGTAACCGCTTACCATCAGGTGGGCCGTATGCTTGTCTGCTACCTTAGTAGTATAAAAAAAAAAAAATCCTGTTCTAATAAACGAGCAATATTTATTTGTTTGTTTGTACTCACGTTCACGAAAACGGCTCTAACGATTTCGATGAAAGGGCGAAAAATCGATTTAGCTAGGTCTCATATCTGGGAAATTTCGTTGTCTCGGCATTCTCACGCAAAAAGATTTACCAGTGATTTACGAGTTAGTTCGTAATTTCACGCAATATGTTGACTAAAGTGGCTGAGTGGATAGGGTGCTCGCCTTCCAGCCGAAGGCTGCAAGTTCGAATCTCAGCCACTGAATTTTTTTTTCTTTTTTAATTTTACTCTATTTGAACTCGAGCAGAGCTCGGTCACCCAGATATTTAAATCTCTATATTCATATCGAATCGTATCGTACTAGCCTAGAACTTTTTAATGCTAAAGCAAACTCTAAACGCAACTGATGCATGTGTAAATGTGTGTAGTGTGACCTTTAATATGAGATACTTATAGGAAAATTTTATTCATTTGAATAAAACGCTGGATAAGTATCCAAAAGCTAGAAAAAAATCTTTTTTGATAACTTCTAATAAACTGCTATGTTAGTCTTGAAAAAACTTAGCACGTACCTACCAATAGATTATACATAATATACATGTATAACTAAAACTGGCTTTTAAAACCAACGTGTTTAGAAATTATCTGCGCTCAAACACTCGCTTTGCAATTTGTTATGGCAAGCTAAAGCTACTAGACTAGTAGCCAAGACACACCTACAAGTTACGATAAATGCGATATACTCTGTATAATGTAGGGGCTACACTTAGGCCCTAAGTCTTAGTAAATATGTCAAAAGTTTTTTCGAAGTTCTGTGGTGTGGCTGTCCACTCAGGGCCTGTATTCTATTAAATGACAACCGCTTTGGTTTTGGTTCGAACTCTTAAATGTCAGCCATTTGGTGAAATAGTAGAATAGCTTTTCAAAAATTTGTACTGCCAAAGTTCAAAACCTCACCACAACTGAGTCGTTTGTTATTAGTAGTCATGGAAACAGTCGCTTTAGTTGAGGTTTTGGTTGAGGTTGATAAAAAGTTCGGTACCGGAATCGAGCCCCAGGGCCTGTATTCTATTAAATGACAACCGCTTTGGTTTTGGTTCGAACTCTTAAATGTCAGCCATTTGGTGAAATAGTAGAATAGCTTTTCAAAAATTTGTACTGCCAAAGTTCAAAACCTCACCACAACTGAGTCGTTTGTTATTAGTAGTCATGGAAACAGTCGCTTTAGTTGAGGTTTTGGTAGAGGTTGATAAAAAGTTCGGTACCGGAATCGACGCCCTGGTCAATCGCAAAATTCTGCCATTGACCGGATTTGTAGTCCATATTGCTTGAATTCAAGGAACAATTTGGCATATTCCTGTAGTGTGACCGTTTCCCGCTATAATTTAGGCAAAATTTAAAGCAAATTCGGGCCTCACTTACAAAAGCCTTTTAACTTTGAACACTACGTCAAAGAAATAGAGTCAGGACGTTGTTTAACCAGTGTTCAAAGTTGAAAGGCTTTTGTAAGGCCCTTCAAGTGTGGCTACACTCAATTTCCAGCTAAATTTAAGGCGGAATATATCCCCGTAGTGTGGCCCTTACATAAGTAATATAAACTATCCTTGTAGGTATAGACAACCTGTTGCTTTAGCATTTCATTAAATCCTTAAACATGGGCCTGCACGTACGCTGTTGTATTTTTTTTTGCGCTAGCTAATAAATTACTAAGATTTCAAAATACATCCCAAAAATTCAGACGGGTTGGAGCTATCTTCTTACTATCTTCAGATCAGAACTTTAAGTAAATTCCACTACATAAGCACACACCGGACACTCGACCAAATCTCTATGCAAAAGCGGCGTCTAACTACCTATATTTACACTAAACAATGTCAGTTTGTACACACAGTAAGGTTTTCACCGTATGAGTAATGTACACTGTGGTCTCGGTCTCGTCTATGAGGTAACCTATTAATCTTTCGAAAAACGATACACCGAATTTTGAAATCCATAAAACGTTTGATAGAAACTCGAAATCCAGATGCTATGTTTTACATAATTTTATTACTCCGATAAAACATTTCACAGAAGTCTCATTTGACAGAAACACTAATGCCAGATTATCAGTTGGTTTTTTTTTATTTAACAACAATATCCTTATACCGATTTTTAAAAGACAGAAGTAACGCTTACCAGAAAATTTCCAGCCGTATAAAACCTTTTCCATCTTACTCAATTATAAATATTATTTACGTAATTTGTGTTACTTTTCATGTTGCGTCTGTCTTACCGTAAAACGAAACGTTTTTAGGTTATTATCGGTCTCAGAACCAAATCTGCCCACCCCGACTTCCACGTAGTCTTGTCTGTCCTACCCTAGAGTGTTTTTATGAACTCGGAGGCGCGAAGGGAGATGCCGAAGCTGCGAAGGCTCGTGCTGATGCCACGTTTTGTTACGCAAGGGCGGAGGGGCTGCACTTCCCGAAGCGCCGGAGCCGTCACAAATTTGAAATGGATGAAAGATTTTGGTTAAATTTTGATAATTTGCCAAAAGTGTTTGGTGAGGTTACTTAACCATCTAGCACAAAATTAGTTAAGAAATGTTAAAGGTAATAAAAAAAAGTAACTAGGTACAATATGTATTAGATATCTACCTACAGTACTTCAAGCTACATAATGGACATCGGTCATTTAATTTTATGGTACCTAGTATTTATAACGCTCTGAATTATTACTAGATGGCGCTACTAGTAGGCCTTTAGAAAGATTGAATACATAATTTTGTAATAGGTCTTTCCTGAACCATGATTTTTCGGGATCACAAAATATATGGAAAACAAATTATATGGAAAACAAACATGCGGTAAAGTGAATTATCTGGATGTTAAAATTTCTGGAAAATGTTTAGATGTATTTTGTATTTCTGTCTTGTAAAAAAAAAACACATAAAAATCTGGCTTAAGAATTTATGGAATACGAATTCCTGGATTACGAAAAAAAAGAAATCAAAAATCTGTCAAACGTTCCTATGGATTTCAAAAATCTGTCTTGTATTTTTCGTGACATAAATACGTAACCCGTCTATGAGTCTGCGCGTGTGTCGTGTTCCGTGCTCAAAGTCAGCTCCTCGCCAGCTCAAACTCACAGTGTCCATTCTATTCGTAGTATTATTATCTGTTCTGTGACCTAAGTTAAAAAGTTTATCAATTTTGCACAAATCGTTTGCGCATGCATAATCCTACTAATTGACCATATTTTGGTCACGTGCATACATACAGGTGTCTCACGTGAGGTCGACGACCCAGCGATATTAAAATTTGACATCCCACTTATCTACTTGTCAAAACCGTGAAGAATGACGAATCACGTTGCTGAATAGCGAATTTTAATTACGTCTTTGTTTCGTGGACAATTGATAGCGTGTTGTGTGACAGATGTCAATGTCAAGTTTGTTATTGGCGCCATAATAGTTGAAAGAAAGAATAAACTAAATGAGAAAAAAAAAGACAAAAAAAAAGAAAAAAATACTTGTTGAAATCGGCGACAACTCAGTTTATTCATCCAAAGGTTTCCTGGAAGACATCGCTTTCAGCGATAAGGTCGCCCATTGTTACATTTTGTTTAATTAAGGCTTATTTTAGTGCTGTAATTTTTATGGTGTAATAAAGTAATATTCTATTCTATTCTTATTTGCCTAGATCCAGGGATCATTTATTCAGGGTTGATTTCTTTTGATTTGTCAGTTGACAGATAGAATAATGTTTAAATGTTTTTTTTTCTCAGGGCGTAAACACAGACTCATCAATCGATGGCACCATGAGAGCATTAACAACCGCGGCTAAGCTCGTGCCGTACGACAGTGCGTTGTTCGTCGTCACGGATAAAGGGGCGGGTGACCCTCAGAGACTGCCGCTAGCGCTGCGTGCTTTGGTGGAGAAGAGATTGAAGGTAAGTGGGTAGTGTTTGGAATACTTGAAGAAGATTGCGTCGAATGAAGCTGCTCATAATAATAATGATCGAACTTCACGAACAGGGTTAGTTCATTTGATCATTGATTTTATTTGTAGGTCCTCATGATTCTTTAAAATATATCTAAGAGAAGTACCTACCTTATCTACCTAGTCAGTGGTGACTGCTCCCAGAAAGGAGAGCTACGTTTTTCGAGCGTGTGTATGTATAGTTCTGTGTCGTTCAGCTGGGCTAAAAAGGCCGTTATAGCAGAATCATAATAGGAATTGCATTATATGCCGTGTTTGTCACTCTCAGTCTATGAAAAGAGACTGTAGTTCAATTCCTATTGTGATTCTCTTATAACGGCCTTTTTAACCCCGCTGGAGCCAAAAACAACTTATAACTATGTAATCCCCAGGTGTACACAATCTGGACGGACCCCAACCATCTATCAACAGAATCGGAAGCAGCTCTTCAAGAACTGAGGAACATCTCCAGACACACGGAAGGCGATGTGTTGCCTTACTCAATACAAGTTACGGTACAGTTGTCACAATGGATCTAGGCATTCGTGAAGTTAGGCTTTTCGCTGCGCAGTAGAAAATTTTGTATGAAAAAGTTGTACTACGCATCGAAACGGCTAACTTCACGAATGCCAAGATGCGTTGGAAGAAGTGTAAGAATGATTTCATTATATTGGCAAAAAAAGTACAGTACATCTGCAGGCTGATTGTCTAATTTGTCTCATACTGTCAAAACGATCGTGTAGGTATCTCTTGTCGCGTTCGGTCTCGTGATTAGAGTGACAGAGCTACTTGCGTGGTCACTGAACTGTCATATTTGACAGTTTGAGACAGTTTCAATGTGACATTTTGGTCTCTATCAAGGATAGACAATCAAGGGGCAGTTAGACACAGTGGGACGATTGGAACGATTATAGAGTTATTTAACGCTTTTATTGTCATACCTAAAAAATGGCAAATTGAAACTTATTGCCAATTTGACAGTCTGTATTACCAGAATAGAAAGCTAAAGCTTCAAATTATAAAAAGGTACCGCCATTATGTACTCAAAAAGAAAAAGAATTAGATACTAAGTACCATTTTTTTTTTAATTTTAATTACCAAAGAAGAGCTTTGAACTGTATGTAAATACTTTTCACTTTAAAGAAAGCGTTTGTTTTTTTTTGTGGCTCGGTTCAATTTTCCTTTTATAATCTCACGTTTCAATCTCAAGGATTGGCACATTTGGCACCATGTATGAAATGTCAATGTCATTATGAAATAGTGCTATTTTGGCGGTAACTCTGTTGTGTAATGTCGGTTTAATATATTAAAAAAACAATAAAAATAATCACATTATTAGAAGAGTGTTTCATTCAAAAGTCAGAATTACATTATTGATCGAAGACGCGCCAGAAGTATAGGTATATAAATGATGCTGAAAATTTCACACAGCATCATCTAGTCGCAAAGCAGATATTGTGTTATGGGAACTGCACATGACTGACATACTACTTTATTTTTTTTTTTAAATACATATTAGACATAGAAAAACACCCAGACCCAAGACAAATATTTGCAGATCATACAAACATTTTCCGTGCAAAGTCAAACTGATGAAAATAAACGAATTGACAATTCTTTTCTCTCAGGATGTGGAAAACCCCAGTAACCAGGCGTCTGAGGTGGAGGTCCAGACCTGGGCACCATTGGAGCTGAAGCAGCCGAGGCGAGGCCGGATCAGCTCAGAGCATACCTTCGAGAGGTTTGATGTAAGGACTTTATCATCGAACAATTTTAATGGTATCTTTGATAGGCATGCACTAGTGTCCCGTTAAGTGTAAGCAAAGATTGCCTCCTAACACTGTATAAGGCTTGTTTCACTCTTCAGCATGTCACCAGGGCGTTGAAAAATTATTTCTGCATTTGATAGCTAAACTCTTGAGGAAGACTATAGGCTACTTTTCATCATAATCATCATCACCATTTACCAACGCCGCGAGATCGCCGCTAGTTATTATTATAGTAACTTATATTTCAGACGCTGCTAGTGAGACGGGGCGGCGCAGAGGCCATTTCTCTAGGCCTGCCGATAGAAAACGGTGTTACTGCTCTCAAGATATACATAGAGGGCGCTGTAGAACATGCCGTGTTCTATCCGCCGAATGATGGTAAGTTTCAAACACGTATTTACATCCATACACAAAAAAAAAAAGATTAGCTACCAATACTTTTACGCAATCAACACAATATACACCTCGAAAACTGCAATTCAAAAGTATCCCACGACAACCATTATTTCTGATAAATCGCCTTCATTACATTACACCGGAAGGATGTGACTCAATTTGACACTTGACATTTGATTGTCATCTGTCATCTGTTTTGTGCACGCATCAGTCATTAAACCATAGACTTAGCAACCTATAGACTATAGTGTCACACTTTTCTTTTCAGTAATAAAAAAAGCAGTACATACAGTTTCTACAGAGCGAAATGTAATCAGAAATAATAAAACAGCGGAGCTAAAAAGGCCGTTATTAGCAGAATCATATGATGCGTTTTATTTTTTGTTCTTTTCACTCTCATGTCTATGAAAAACGGCATATAGTACAATTCAGATTATGATTCTGCTTGAACGGCCTTTTTAGCCCGGCATTTGAAACTAACATGCACAACAAGAGTTATAAAATCAAAATTATGTTGTCTCCAGCGCCACAAATAGACCTATACAACACAACATCAGTGTCATCATTCTCGCCCGCCTCCCGAACCGAGGCTATAAGTCCAAGGGACGTGTACCTTGTCTTCCCTGGGGCAGAACTAGACGTTGACACGTAAGTATCTTACTAGACACTATAAAATCATTCTCAATATCAACAAATAGACCTATACAACACAACATCAGTATCATCATTCTAGCTTTTACACCTTGTTCTTTCGCGACAATCCCGAAACTCCAGCAGGTTGATTGTCTAATTTGTCTCAAACCTCAAGTTGGTCTCAAACTGTCAAAATGATCGCGTAGGTGTATTTTCTCGCGTTGGTCTCGTTGAGATTAGAGTGATGGAGCTACTTGTGTGGTCACTGAACTGTCATATTTGACAGTATGAGATCGATTTTGGTCGTTATCAAAGATAGACAATCAGGGGGCAGGTCTATTCGTGATTTTTGTTTATTTGTGCATCTTAATTTCTCGTTTTGATCCAGATTATCGGTGATCCCCGCGAACCGGTCCCCCACCGAGGCGCAGGCGGCGCTCGTCGGCGCATGGCACCTCAGCGTTAGATGCGACACTTGCGACTACAGACTTGCTGTCGCTGCCAGATCGCAGATACATTTGGACGTGGACGACGGAGTTACAAGTAAGATTATTTAGGATCAGTATCCACCCGCGGCTTCGCTCGCGTGTAACTTACCCGGATAAAAAGTAGCCTATGTGTTATTCCAGATCAAAAACTATGTATATTCCAAGATTCAGCCAGATCCGACGAAGCAGTTAGGTATTTGAGACACATATTTAGTTGATTCTATCGAGCGAGTAGCGAAACTGCTAAATTACGAATGTGTCCAATTCAGAATCTGTCCTACACCGAACAAAGGTCCAAAATAGGCGTCCAACTCAGTATTTGTTGCTCACAAAAAAGCACACATGGGCTCTTGTACACGCTCAGAAAAGTCGCCGGGTCTACGCAAGATTTCGTGTCGTTTCATAGAAAAGTCGCCGGGTCTACGCAAGATTTCGTGTCGTTTCATAGAAAAGTCGCCGGGTTTACGCAAGAATTCGTATCGTTTCATAGAAAAGTCACCGGGTCTATGCAAGATTTCGTGTCGTTTCATAGAAAAGTCGCCGAGTCTACGCAAGAATTCGTATCGTTTCATAGAAAAGTCGCGCGGGTCTACGCAAGAATTTGTGTCGTTTCATTTATTCATCTGCATTTATTCATCTGCCGCAGACACGGTGAAACTTCTTAGCTCGTACAAGGCTGATCTAAAAACGTTAATTGGACTTCAAAACACGTATCTCTTGGATCATTTATACGTATATATGAAGTGTACAATCTGCGTAAAATCCAGTTCTTAATGGCATAACATTAAATTCGAAAGGGCTAATATTGTTTTAAACTTGGAAAGGTAATTGGAGTTCAATAACCTAAAGACTGCTTTTTTCGTTCAAAAGAATCTTTACAATATTAAGAGTAGGTAAGTACACAAGTTTTTATTAAACCCCAACGAATAAGATGGGTGTTTTAATTAAGTAGTGTGTATCTGTGTGTGTGTCTGTGACTGACTGACAGACACAGAGGAAAAATATTAATAAAAAAAATGTTGTCTGTAAAGTCTGTTTACGGACGATAATTTTACATGATAACGTCATAAGAAAACATTGATGAACGATCGTGCCTCTCTATCGCTTTTTCCGCGCTCTTGCTTGCACGCTCGGCTCAGGCTGAACGTGACTTTTTTTCGTGCGTGCAGCCGGCGTTCATCGATTTATAAGACGTTAACACGTCAAAATATTTCATACATTTATTTGTAGAATTAAATTATTTGATTCTATTGATCATTCGTACATTTCGTACCCATATTATAAATGTGAAAGTGTGTTTATTTGTTTGTTTATTTGTCCTGCTTTCACGTCAAAACAGAGCGACGGATTGACGTGATTTTTTGTGTGGAGATAGTTGGAGGGCTGGAGAGTAACATAGGCTACTTTTTATCCGGGTACCACGCGAGCGAAGCTGCGGGCAGCAGCTAGTGTTATTATAATGTAGCTTCATCAATCACGTTTCCGCTAGAAACGTAGTACAAAACTATCAATATATTACAACACGATAAACGTTATAAATAACATTAATAGATAACGCAGCCTCGGCGTGTGTTAATAAATAATGATGTCAATATGATGGCCTTAAGATAGCTTCCTGTTTGACTTATGAATGAATGCAATATGTGTGAAAAACAACTTGTTGAATTCAACAGCGATGGGTTTGCAACCTGTCACGTATGGAATACTAAATTGCATGTCAAACTCCAGTAGGGAATCAATCGAACTAAGTGAGGCGCGTCATGGTAGCACAAAAATTGTATAAATTTTATTTTTATTTATTTATTTATTTATTTGAAACATTACCCTATTATTACAGGTATAACCTAATACAATAGAGCAGTCATCATTTCACAAAATTAAAATTAAAACAAATCACACACAAAATAAAAACAAAATCATTCCACATATCAGTCATTTTGTACCAAATTACAAGATTTTTTTTTCTTCTCTATATTGGCATCGCACGACTTGTCCATTCAGCCAGTGTCAAGTTTATAGATACACAAGATTTACAAATACTACCTACATAATTTTATTTAATTACAATACATAAATATAGTATCCCAACCCTCCCCTTGTGCCTCAGTAACTTTAGGGGCTTTACTGAAACATCAACACGGACTTTTTGAGAGAACTCGAAATGCAATGCTATCTAATTTTGTTTCATTTGCCCACTCTTAATGCACGTTCACGTACAGTTAATAATCCACCATTACTACACATTGACATTCGAAGAAACACAAGTTTTGAAAAATAAAACAAAAAGGAAAACATGACTTCTCAAATTCCCGCCAAAAAGACCTATTACAAGAAAATTAGTGACAAATTGCATGCCAGTAAAAAAATGGTACTAACCTCCAAATGTCACGTTGACAGCTTCCCAAAATGGCGTCGCCTAGTACTAGGTCAAGGGCAGTGTTGCAAGTTTATCTAATCCTCAAATGTCATTCACAACCGGTTTTGAAAACGTGACTCAATATACGTAACCAGTGTTTTTTTTATTGCATTATTAACATTCTTGGAGATAATTGTTGTTGTTGATACAGATTTGTTTTTGTTGTTATTATGTCGGGAATTAGCGAGTAAACTTTGTATATTCTTGGCATAGTTGAAAAATATTTCGCGTAAATTGTTATCATAAGCTTCAAATGTATGTACAAAACCTACCATAGTATTTGCAAGTGGAGTAGCCGTGTATCGTTTAAGAGTTCTACACAATTTGAGTTTTTTCCTCTAGTAACACCTATTTCATTTCTTTGAAGATGATTAGAAAATTAAAGGCCTATAGGTCCTATTAGTTTCACTTGAATAGAAAATTAAGTTGCACTTTAGCGAATCAGTAGATCTACTTAAATAGTGTGACCCGAATATACACGAATAAAATACAAAGCGCAAGACCCGAAATTGATAAAAATCTTGTGTTTAATAACTTATATACAAATTAGTTTTGATAAAGAAGGGGTCAGAGATGTCATAATAATATGGCCTAATCCAAAACGTTTATTAGATTGTAAATCAAATGTCTTTATACGCAAATTTCAAATTAAGTGTAAAGATCTAGTTTAAATAATATAGCTACTATATGTACATATACCTACATAGTAATAGAGTTGAATATTACTGTTTCCTTGGGATATGCCGAGGTCTGAGATAATAGAGGCCGCCGACAGAAAGTGTCTCGGTCTATAGATTATTAATTTTTAACAATATTCTCTAAGACACGCACAAAAATCATATAAGTATAGCTTTTAAGAAAAGTGAAGTGTTTTTATGAACCTTTATCAGAGAAAGATTTATTTATTTATCACCAGGTACCCGTAAATTAGCCGTCGACCTAAGCTTGCAGGTATGCATATACCATGGAAAATCTTATCCCCACACATTTTATGACTGAGAAAATAAGTAAGGTCCAGGGGGTGTAGGATCTTGGACTATAAGGTTTTCGAATGGGATAGACAAAGATCTACATTTGTATGTTTTTTAAATACTTTCAAATAGCATAGACAAATCTTGTCTGCTTTTTAAATGTTAAATCACAAAAAATGCTGATCCAATTAGATATAATATCTACAAATAAGTACCTACAGCTACAACATAACATAAATTATAACATAGCCTGTCATCGATATAGAAATATTGCTGTAACAAAAACTTGATACAATATACCGTTTAGACAAAAACTTTGGTAAAAAAGTTGTAAGACCGGACCAAGGCATTTTAAAATGGTCACATATTATTTTAATTTTTAAAACTAATCAATCTTAAATCACACTCGAAAAAATCGTGTTCGTTTGAAAGTTACCATTAAAAAAAAAACAGTTTCGGTTAAATTATCTACTTTTTAAAGTTTCCGGGAGTAAAGCGAACACTGTATGTAAAGACACGATTTATCTCAACACTAGCAAAGCACAAAAGTGTTATCATCCCAACACTAAATAAATCACAAAATTGTCAAAATATCCATCAATTTGCGCGGCAATATAACGTACAGTCTATGTAATGGCGGACAATATACTACCGATTTCTATTCACTATCGAATAACAATCATGACACAATTGTACGTTTGTTTGTTGACAGGGCTGATAAAACATTTACTGGACAATTCGTGATAAGATTAGAATAACATAATACATTTTTTTATATTGATTCTTTCACCATGATTCCGACATATTGTTCAATTAAATGTATTTTTTTCCGTCCGTTTTCGCGCTTATTCTATATTCGAAATTTGAATCTTGACATTTTCTTGTGGCGTGAACACTTACGAAATTCGAAATCTGCAGTCTCCTACATTTCTAATTTAATTGTTCATGTTTTTTTCGTGTATCCTAAAAGGCTTTATTCAAGTAGGTAAATCCAATTGCTCCTACTAGCAAACACCATTCATCTACAGTGCAAAGTGTAATATCTTATCTTCACACATCATAAGGAAATGACGTTATAGATCAAAGGTTATCTAGAGAAATTGTGGAATTAGTTTGATATTAGATGACGGGGTTTTTGTGACGCCAAGAGATCTACATCATGGCATAACAACATTATCGATCGAGCGAGCGAAGCGAGCGAAGATCTTAGTGGTAAGTTGGGCGATTTTGCTTTGTATGTTTGTATGTTTGTATCTTCGAGCTTATAGAATGGAGATGGCATCGATATTCTCATATAGGCTTACCCCTCTGTGACCATCCAGGCCCCTCGGCCATACACGTTAAATAAAAGTACTTCACTCGCATCCACGGCCATAATGTTGACGTTTCGTGTCGCGAGTAGAGCTCCGTGAATATGGTGAATTGTGCAGTATTTTTGTGTAAAAGGCGATCAGCGACAACAAACTTACGGGGACACGGTATTTCCTATCACATTATAAGTGCTATTTTTGTCATTTGTGTTTGCAATTTTGTGTAATTTTGATTTAAATGAACTACTAGTTTTGACAGATTGGCGACTATTTCTTGAGGCGTAGTGCGGGGACAAGTTGAATGAAATTGACCGAATGAATGATAGAATAAACATAAAATTATTTCAAAACGCGATGTATATTACATAATGTACAAAAGTAATTGAAATTTTAACGATATCGGTCGGGGTGTTTAAAAGGCTGTGCAGCGATTAGTAGGCAAACACTTAATAAAATTTTGACATAGCTGTTATTCTATTAACATACCTTTTTCTCGATCTTAATTTAAAGTATGAACAAAAACAAAGGTTTTTTGTAAGAAACATTTTTTTATTGGACTGTTAGTTTTCGAGAAATTAATTAAATTAACTAAGTCACTCGCACATCAATCATCGATTTTCTCAAAAACTACAAGTCGGACAAAAAAAATTATACTGTAAAAAAATGTTTATTTTTACGAGATCTACAAGAAAAGTCAATAATATGAAAAAAAATTGTTGTCTGTAAAGTCGGTTTACGGACGATAATTTTACGTGATAACGAAACGAACGCTTAGGCCGATCGTGCTTCTACACACGTTTTCGTGAATGCAGCCGGAGTTCATCGTTATATTGTTAACAAGTCAAAATGTTTTTTTGTCGTTTCTAAGTCTCGGCCGCGTACTAACGTTTTTAAAAATTAATATCTTTTAGATTAGGTACCTACATTATAGCGATATAAAAATCTAAAATTGAAACATTATTTGCCCATGTTTCAATTTTGTATTATTATGATACCATCAGCAAGGTTACAAAAATATTACAGCACAAATAAATAAAAAATAAAAAATGTTGAAAATTAAGGTAAATGGTATTTACAAGTTTTCGCAAAAATCTAAATTTGCCCAAATATCACTTAGCTACCAATAAAAATGATACAAATTTTATTATGGCAGTATAATGGCGGTATAGTTACGGAATCCTTGGCGCACGAGTTCGACTCGCACTTGACCGGTTTTTTATTTTCAGTCTGAGTGAATCAAACTGAGGGTAGGTATTTTCTATCTGACAGTGTTCCAGAGTGAACTAAAGGATTTTAAGCATACATTTTGTGGTCTTTGTTTTGAGTTTTGTGTGATTCGTATCACTGATTTTTTTTTAAACAATCAAATCTGCCATTTTGATTTTTTAAATAATTGTAATTATGTGCTCAGTGACACTCATGTCATCAATACGAATCTAATGACGTATCATTTATCAAAATCGGTTGAGCCGTTGAGTAGTTATGAGTGGACATACATACCTACCTTTTGGGTCAACAGGTCAAACACATACCTTTCGGGCTTCGCCATAGTCGGATAAAAAAGGCAGACTATGAAAATAGTATTACTTACACAGACGCTTTAAAAAACGCTAATTTCATTCATTCATTCATCGTTCATTCATCGAATGCCCATCACTAGAGATTTATCATAGTGTGCGTCTAAACACTGCGTAACACGCAGTAACCACGCCCATTTCATAATTGTGTGCGTATTGTAAGATTATGAACCAATGGTGTGCGGGATGATTAGGCGGGAGATTTGAATGCACCAATGCGTGTTTAGCTCGTCCCCCGTTACTTTTTGCACATTTGCGGTTCGAGCTTATGGCATACCCCTGGTTTGTATGTATGTTTCACGAATTGTTGTTCGCGCATAACTGTCGAACCGTTTATCCAATCTACATGAAACTTGGTAGGTCAATAGGTTGTTGTAAGGAAATTTACGGTGGAGCATATGAGCTTAATCGATGAAGGGGTTGTGAAGATATTAGGTTCCCAAGGGGGTAATTTTTTTTTAAAGTTACACAAATATATTGAGTGGGGTGTCAAACGAAAGGGCTTATTTTGTACATTCCAAAATGGTTTTTATTTTTAATCTAGGATGTATAGTTTTTGAAATACGACCAAAGAACAAAAACTACGAAACCAGAGCTGCAAGAGCTCCCGTTTCATAGAGTTTCGATGTCTTCGTAGCTCATTGACTGGTCGGTCTTAAAAAGAGAGTGGCATCGTTGCGGTTTGGTTTACAATGATTTTAGATGCTACTTGATTTATTTTCGTGATAAAAAAAAATTTTGATAAAGAATGAAAATAATTGGGGTAAAAAAAGTTAAGTAAACAAATATATTGAGTGGGATGTCAAATGAAAGGTCTTTATTTGTACATTCCAAAATAGTTATTATTTTTATTCTAGGACGTATACTTTTAGAAATACGACGAGAATTCATAAATATGAAATAAATGAAAAATTAGACACGACATTATGTATTGCATGCATGCTAGCATTTTTTACTATGTAGAGCTAGCGCAATAGGCATACTCGGCAGTAGTAGCACTTGAAATTATAGGGGTAGTCAGAAGAAAGTCCAAATGTAAGCCATCTACGGTGCGCGAGATCTCAGTTCGGGGCGAACTACTAGTAATTTTGAATCCACTCCTCTCACTTTCATATGCTCTTCTCTTTCACACAGTCAAACCACTTCTTCTTCAGCCTTCTACTTGCGTACCCAGCCACACAAATAATCGTAAGGTTTGAACAACCAATAGAATTTCATTATTCACACATCTCGTGACACAGACGAGAATGCATGTGTGAATAACGAAATTCTATTGGTGGTTTAAGCACATCTCCTCGTCACCGCTTTAGTAGAGTCTCAGACCTCAGTCTAACTCTTAGAGTTATGGCTTTCATCCCTCCTTACGTGCCCATACCATACTAATCTAGCACTCCTCACCTTTTAACAGGCGCCACTTTCAAAATTTCCCTTATCTAAGTATATCTATATATGAATTAGAAATTAGAAAAGAGTAGATAACAAGAGGAGGTTCTCAATTCGTCGGAACTTTTTTTTGTACCTATGTGACCCGAGAAGACGCTTGTCCGATTTGGCAAATTCTTCTTTGTTTGAAAGGGTATACTTTCCAATTGGTGCCATAAAAATTTGGCGAGGATCTGTCGAGGATCTCCGGAGTTATGAACAGAAATGCTCCTCGAGAGTGCAGAAAATTGATCAGCTTATAACTGTTTTTTGAAATTCTTAATTTAGCCACTTGTATCCCACCCCACACATCTACAAATTTTGCCTAATATGACCTTTTAAAGCAATAAATTATGTTTCTTTCCAGATATACTAAGGATTCGTGTCACGGGTCCAGTGGCGAGCGTCAGGGAATCTCAGCTCATTGACGAATATGGAACTGAGCTGGCTAAGCTCTCCTTCAGGTGATTATGTCACGGACGTCCCTCTATTTATTTACGCAGCATATAACATTACGGTTACCAAATCGTTATTTACCTCTACCTAAACAGGGTGTGGCAAACTTTTGGGCACTTCAGGGCTACCTTTTTTATTGTAGTTAGAAAGTGTTCTTTTAGGAAACTATTATTTTATTTTGAAGAAAAAAATAATTGCATTTTTAGATTTTTGAAAAAATGTACAGTTAGCCTAAAAAATTACATTTGTAAAAAAAAAAGTTGATATTAATCGACTATATTTCCCACCAGGAACACTTTTCCAAAGTAACTTACCAAATCGAATCATAAGTTTTTGAAATAATTCATAAAAACATATTTCATACATTTTCTATTACCCTGAAGTGCCCAAAAATTTGCCACACTCTGTATATTTGTAATTCCAAAGAAAGTTTGAAGAACTATTGAAAGTACTAGCTTTAACTGGCATGACGTGTTGCAATGCCATGTAAAAAGAAGCAAGAAAGAAATAATTTTATTGACACGAGATTCAGACGATTCTAATGATGCCTCAATCATCAAAATACATCCAGCCGCTTAGGAGGAGTGCGGTAATAAAGAATTTCTCTGGTGTCGCAGGCGTCCATAACTACGGTAACCATCAAGTGGGCCGTATGCTACCTTAGTAGTATCACAGAATACTAGTACTAGTATACAAAATTCATCACAATCTGATCAATGGTTTAAGAACGCATAGAGGACATACATACAAGCATTTTTATTTATATAGATTTATCTAATTCCAGCTACCAGCCAATCACAGGCGAGGGTCAAGAGGCGAAAGTGGATACAGTGACTGAATTGGTAGCAGACGTGGCGGTACCAGCGTTCAAAGGATCCAAGGTGTACGTCAAAATTGTGGGGAGAGATGTGAAGGGTAAGCTTCTAAACTATCACAAAATTATGAGCCGTGTTGGTCGAATTTAGTGCCTCAACTTTCGTTCCGAAGATCGTGGGTTCCCGGGCACTAGTGAGTTCTTCGAAAATCCATCGCATTAACGCGAGCTCTAAACGGTGAGGGAACACCGTGAGGAAACCAGTTAGCGTTCTAATAGCGACGATAGGTTTGCAACCTGTCACGTATGGATTGCTAACTTCTGCAAAATGTCATCATCATGATGCGAACCTTGCTTTTGGATTGAGCTAGGTATTTCGCTGATGTGCGCGAATATGACTTGCTAGCACAAAAGTTTTAAATGTCCTAATGCAAGACTCACAGAACTCACAGACAAATCGGTTCAGTGGCTGTCGAGTTATAGAGGAACAAACATACATCCCAACTTTCGCATTTATAGTAGTGTGATGTAGATTTATTTAAATGTCAATCATACACAGACGAGATTTTTGTCTAACTCTTAAGTTATTGATTTCAGGAGAGCCATTCGTCCGTCTATCCGGTCCTTTACATCAACATGAAGTCCGTTTAGGAAGATCAGCGTCCATAGTCTTCCCAGATGAAGCCAACGACTTAGAAATGGCAGAAGAAGATGCTAAGAATAGTAAACTGCGCTTCAACGATAGCACAGCGTCTTTTGGAAGGACTGTGTCACAGGTGAGAGGGAGAGAGACTGATCAAGAACGTGAGTAGGAAAGAGAGAAGAGGTTTAGAATTAGATTTGTAAGATCAGCGTCCCTAGTCTTTCTCGATGAAGCCAGCGACTTAGAAATTTTATTTATTTTATTTAATTTATTTATTTAAATGGCAGAAGAAGATGCTAAGAATAGTAAACTGCGGTTTAATAGCACAGGGTCTTTTGGAAGGACAGTGTCACAGGTGAGAGGGAGAGAGACTGATCAAGAACGTGAGTAGGAGAGAGAGAAAAGAGTAAAGAGAAAAGTTTATGATATTATATAGATTCGTGCCAAAGATGCAGTAAGTGGTAGGCAGACAAAGAGTAAAGATAAACAGAAATGTCAAGAAGGTAAGTGAGAGGGTGAGAAAAGATTTGGTTAATTAAAAATATTTATAAGTAGGGTAAACGACCCTAACTTTGGCCCCCCACCATTTATTATCACCCCTTTGATTTATCCTATTTATTAAGAAACAACCGAATCTCACAGTGCTTCAACTTATCGAAATCGATGAAAACAATCATTAGCTACAATATTGACAAACCAAATAACGAAAAATAAACATAGTGGCGTCGGTACAACAACATTAATAAAATGTCTCGATTTGAGCAGTGAGAAACTATGATTTTGCTAAGGTAAGAGCTTTCTTAATTTTATCGAATCTAAGTTTATCAGGGGGTTTTACTTTGCTATAGTTTTTAAATCATTTCAACACATATTATTCGAGCTTCCTGAGCACTAATTTTTAAGAATTACATTGTTTTCGTTCTTTTATTGCAGTGCCAACATTTGGTACAGCAAAATTAGTTTTTTCCATTTTATTGGCATTGATGACAATAATTGGTATTTCGGAGATTTCTATGAGTAGACCAATTATCGACACTAGGCCAATGTTTGAGCATAAGTCTGCTAATAATTGGTCTAACTAATGAATCAAACAAGAAAAAGAGAAATTTCAACAATATCAGCCAAACAACAGAAATTAGGAAGGAAACAACAAAAGAGTAAACAAGTGTAACGAAACTTGTGTTACCTAAAAAGCTAGATACTGTGGAAATAACCTTAACTCACAAAAAGAAGACTGTAATCTGAATGAAAAACAAAACGAAAAGAAGAAATGATAGTGACTATGTTAATGTTATAACAGACAATTAATGAAACCAAGCAAAACAAAATACTGCATCTCAGCTGCACTATAGCTAAAATAGAGAATTTTTAGACTGAGTTTGATGACAAGAATGAAGAAAAATAATAAATAAGTCTTTACGAATGTATTTTAAGCTCTCTTTAAGCGATTTCTTTCAATTTACCTAACAGTTAGAAGGGCCAATAAATTGGTCCAACTTATGCCAGTAATTAGTCAAAGTATGCCCATAATTGGTAAAATCATGTTTTTAAATAAACCGCAAAAAAATAATTACAAAACTATGTTTAAGTACGTTTCCCAAGTATTAAAAACATCAATTAACTTTCATTCTATCATTTTGACAACTTTTTTTTTGTTCACCACACATAACAAAGACAGTTACCATAATTTAAGTACATCAAGATCCTTAAAGGGCCAATAATTGGGGATTTTACCTACATTTTAAACATCAACGGGATAATTACCATGATTATTGAGTTTTCTTGCTTTCCGATATTTCGAGTTGCATGCGCCATGATCACGGGTAACTGAAGTCTTTGCGAGGTAGAGGGTAGTTATGTGCAGACGAAACGGTCTACCCTCTTTCTCAGTCGTTTACTACTACGTTTATATGTTCGTAACCATGACAGTTTCAAAAGTTATATTACATTTTAATCTTCTACAGGTGGTGAACCAGCAGGGAACAATATTGACTGAAGTGCAAATCGGACTTAGTACAAGACTCTACGGCTCACCCGGACAAAACATACAGGTAAGTTTCTTATTGCCCTTTAGACGGTGAAGGAAAACATCGTGAGGAATCAAGCGTCGTCGCGCTTGCAACCTGTCACGGAATGCTTTAGCAAAATGTGGACATGTACAAAATAAGTAGTCTTTGCCAATGATTATAAAAGCGGAAGAGTTTTGTTTGTTTGAACGCGCTAATCTCAGACTGATATGAACAATTCTTTCTGCTTTTGGTAGCTTAATTCTTGAGGAAGGCTACTTTTCTCCATCAGCATTTGATAGCTTCATTCTTGAGGAAGGTTATAGGCTACTTTTCATCATCATAGAAGCGCTCGTGGCGTAGCTTGCTTGGACGTTCTTGATTGATCGTTGAAGTTAAGCAACGTTGTGCGCGGTCACTCTTGGGATGGGTGACCGCAAGTGGTATTACGAGCTGAGCGCTTCCGTGCTTCGGAGGGCACGTTAAATGTCGGTCCCGACTTTTAAGTCGTTAAGCCATGACGGAGGCCTTTAGGCGGCCTAAAAACTCCGTCACCGGAGTTGGCCACTTGCTTATACAAACTTACTTACTTATCATCATCATATACGGAGCCGGGGGCAACGTTTCGAGGGCGCTGCTAGTCTATTATATTTTAATAGTACAATATGCTGTATATCTATTTCAGCTACATTTCGAAGTGACGAACTACAGAGAGCAAGCGGTGAGGTTTAGATTCGGCGCGGTCGGAGAACTTAGATTTTTGACTGGCATCACTCCTGCATCGTAAGTATTCTATTTATTAAGAGTTTCCTAGAGTGTCCGAGTTGTTTGGAAAGTTTGGTTCTTGTGACAATAATGTGGTGACAACGAGCAGCGGACCTAAAAAGGTCGGTATTGCAGAATCGCAATAAAGGATTTGCACTATTGCCATCTCTTTTCACTCTCAGTCAATGAAAAGAGATGCCAATAGTTCAAATCCTTTATTACGATTCTGCCATAGCGACCTTTTTAGGTCCGCCGATCTCATGATAGAGTCAGGAGCTATTCAATGGAACTCCTTAGTAAATAACAGTTAAATATCCGTGTTGAATTCTTTCGTCCGAGGTGTTGAATCAACTCATCGTTACCCAATAAAAAAGTAAAAGATCCAAAAAAAGGAGTTCTCACTTCGTCGGAATCTTTTTTTTTTGTTTTTTATGTACTTATGTATGTTTTATGTAAGCCTGGATTTGGAAAATTCTTTTTTTGTATGAAAGGGTATACTTTCCGATTGGTCCCATAAAAATTTGATGAGGATCTTCGGAGTTATGAACAGAAATGCACTTCGAGAGTGTAGAAAATTGCTCATATCATTGAAGTCGGTTTTTTTTTATTTAGCCACTTGTTTTAAATAAATACTTGTTTAGGATAATGTCTAGCAGTGTTCTATTAATTGATGAATTTGTTTGTTTTGCAGACAAACGATACTATCTGGGCAGACAGTGAATGTGATTGTGAGCGCAAGTATACCATCAACAGCACAAGCTGGCGCGAGGGACTTTGTCACCTTCACGGCATACGGTGAGTTATATTGAGTAATTTTATTTCAGCGGTTAAAATTTATTTTATATCAAATGGGCCCGCCATTTGATTTAAAATAAATTTTATTTGATATAAAAGAAATAACCTCAAGAAATGAGCTATAAAATTCAGAAAAAAGTTTTCAAATCCGACTGGTAGTTCCAGAGATTAGCGCGTTCAAGCAAACAGTAGGTACTACAATCACTGGAAAGTGTTCAGAAAATAAGAAACTCCAATTTCGTTTGAACCACAATTTGGACAGAACTACGTCTGCCAACTAATAAGTATTGTATTTGACTTCCAGGCCTAGATGACGTCTCAATATCCGCCTACATCTACGTCACCACAACATCATCACAATCGGACGTGTGGGCGCCGGTTGTGCGTCACCACTTCCAAGGAAGCTGCATAGGCCGGCAGGGGGATGACTGTGCGAGGCATACATGGTCGGCGAGCGTTATAGCAAGGGATGAATCGGGAGGTTAGTAGATATGGGCTATAAATTATAGACTAGGGCGGGCTAGAAATTATAGCCCGAGACGTGCTAGGAGGTCAACGATAGGCTATAAATTATAGCCAGCGGCGGGCTAGGTTGGTATAGAAAGTATAGTCGGCTAGAAATTATAGCCCGATACGGCTAGAAGATCAAAGATAGGCTAGAAATTAAAGCCTGGGTCGGGCTAGAAAATTGGTATAGAAAGTATAGTCGGCTAGAAATTATAGCTCAAGACGTTCTAGAAGGTCAAAGATAGGCTAGAAGATATAGCCCGAGACACGTTAGGAGGATGATAGTGGTTACAAATTATAGCCCGGGACCTTTTAATTAACTATATTTTTAGATACTAATAACCATTCCTCATTCTCAGGTCTTCTCCGCCTAACCTCGTCGCCAATAGGACTGATGTACGACAGTAACTTCGTGTCCGGATCGCGAGACGAGGTTGTCGCGACTTATCGCGCGACTTGTTGCGCGCCGCGACTCCTAGTCACCGCTGTGGATTCTTTCGGAAACGTTAATAGTTACCTCGTGGATATATCCAGTAAGTAATTTAATGTTAATAGTTATTATGTGGATATTTCTGGTATCAATATTCTATCTGTAATTTTGCTTCTATCGTTATCATCTAACCCTATGGTAATCCTTTGGGGATGTCAACCACTATATTATGTTATGGATATGTCGCAGCCAACTGGTTGAATTAGCCATTCAATTAAATGCCTAGCCATTTCATTGAACGCCGCCATTCAATTAAATGGCTGAACGTCGGTTAGTCAAATAGTTGAACACAACGTTCAACACTACGGCTAAACGAAGGTCAGCCATTTAATTGAATGGTGTTGTTCAATGAAATGGCTAGCCGGTCACTTACTCACAAAAAAAATAAGTAGGTTTTGGTTTTTTTTATAGCACGCGTATCTCACACCCACGCAGAAAAGCTGCTCGAAGGTAAATCTATTATTTTGTGGCATACGAATAACACTGGGAACTTATTTTCTTTATTTTTGACGACAAAACAACACACAACGTTAAAGAAACACCAGCTGTAGACGCCATCTTGTAAAGAAAGCAAAAGTAGTGCCGCGGTGGTGGAAAAACATACTAATTCAATGAAACGGCGACCTTTCAATCAGGCAGAGTGTTGAACGTTTTAAACGCTTCAATGATTCAACTATCCGCTTAGCCATTTAATTGAATGGCAGCGCTCAATGAAATGGCTAGGCATTTAATTGAATGGCTAATTCAACCAGTTGGCTGCGACAGATATATTCAGTAAGTAACATAATGTTAAGGCTTGTCTTCTTGATTCCTGGTATAATATTTTTAGAGGATATTTTTAGGGACATTATACACTGGATATGTATACAGTAAGCGTAAAAGTCTTGATATTCCTGGTAGCTCTAAAAATAAATTCTATAATACTAAAAAAAGAGATGCAATATTTAACGCATTTACGCCTTTAGTACACCGACGCATTCGCATGCGGCAGCGAATCGACGAAAAAACTGTAAGTTGTATGGCAACGTTTCGCATGTGTTATGTCTCGCTCTATCATATAGCTAGATGAAATAGTTGCGTCCTTGTCTGTATTGTTTCGCAAGTAACTGCGAAATGGCTGTTACACAGACGCAGTTGTTTCGCAGTGGAGTTTCGCATCGCAATGCGATGCGAACGCGATCTGTCGGTGAGGACAGAATTTCGCACAATGGAAGCCGAAAATATTGAAATATTATTGAATTTGGTTCGAAATTATCCCGAACTATATTTAGTTGGGCATGTTGATTACAAAAATGCATACAAAAAAGAGGTTGCATGGAGGAAAACTCAAGAAAAGACGAAAATTACAATGACATTTCCTTGCGAAAGAGCTGCAGTGTACTAACGTTCCGCAGATGTTTCGCACCGCAATGATTTCGCAACGACTCGCTGCCGCATGCGAATGCGTCGGTGTACTAAAGGCGATACTACAACAAAATTTCTCTTTTCAGATTACTTCACCCCAGCAGCTATAGCGGCTATAGTCCTAGGTGTATTACTAGCGATAGCTCTCATCATATTAATAGGATATCTTATCTTCTGGTGCGTGAGACGGCGGAAAGAGTCGCGGGAACTACCTTATAGTACATCATCAAGGAATATTAGTTAGGAATATTAGGATTCCTTGAAGAGATACATATTAGGATTCCTTCAAGGGATATTAGGATTCCTTCAAGGTATATTAGAATATCTTCAAGGGATATTAGGATTCCTTCAAGGTATATTAGGATACCTTCAAGGAATATTAGAATTTCTTCAAGGGATATTAGGATTCCTTCAACAGATATTAGGATTCCTTCAAGGAATGTTAGAATCTATTCAAGGGATATTAAGATTCTTTGAATGAATATATTCCTTCATGGGATATTAGGATTCCTTCAAGGGATATTAGGATTCCACCTTTAAGGGACATTAGATATTGACTTAAAGAGACTTAAAAGTTGATATGCCCTGGGTGCCGATTCTACTAACAATCAACAACAAAAAAAACGTCAATATAGATTTTTGTCTGTTTCCTTTTCTACTAACCAACGGTAGAATATAACTATTTAAGTTGCTAAATTCCGAAAATTGTGATTTTAAGGTTATTTATGTAAAACCTAGTTACCTTAGTTTGTTAATTATAAATAGGTTTAGTAATTTCTTAAAACCATATAGACCATTTGGACCGTTTTGATACGAAAATGAAGTATGGAGTCAGGACTACGTTGGTACATTTAGTACGTAATAAAAACCCTGTATTAGGCGAGATTCGGTTCTATTTGTGTTATCTTTGTCATAAAATAAGTTAAAAAACATTGCCTATGAAATAAATAAAAATTGTCTACCCTTTCTAGGTACCTACTACTTATTTTTGTGAAGTCATTGGTATCTGAAATGGACACAGTTTTCTTTACATACCTGTTTATTATCAGCCAAAAGTGTTAGCAAAGTAATTTCTTTATCAGAAATTAATCATGATGACAGAGAATATTTTCAATAGATTAAAAAAACCAGGATGAGGTTACAATCTATCACATGAAATAATTTAAATATTGAAGAAGCGCTTGTATGCAGAATGAATCTAGGCATTAGTTAGCCGTTTTGATGCGCAGTGTAGCTTTTTCATGCAAACTTTTCTACTGCGCAGCGAAACGGCTAACTTAACGAATGCCTAGATCATAGTTTCTCAACCTTATATTGTGGCGCAGTGGGCGAAGGCCCGCCTGTGACGCAGGAGGTTGCGGGTTCGATCCCCGCCGCGGGACAAATGTTTGTATGATCTGCAAATATTTGTCTCGGGTCTGGGTGTTTTCTATGTATATTATGTAATGTATTTACAAAAAAAAAGTATATTAAGTAGTATATCAGTCATGTGGTTGCGATAACACAAGCTCTGCTTAGCTTGGGACCACATGATGCTGTGTGAAATGTCCAGCAATATTTATTTTATTTATTTTATTTAGTGCCTACCGCCCACTTTAAAAATATTTTTTTTTCAAGAGCTTGCCTCCCCATATCTTAATGCGTAATCTCAATGCCCCCTAATTTTCTCTGGGTCTTCTACTGCCCCCCTGAAAGTCTCAAACGCCCACAAGGGGGCGTTATCGCCCACGTTGAGAACCTATGGCCTAGATCCATTCTGCGTACTGTAACTTGCTTACTACGTTCTTGTTAGATCGTTGAAGTTAAACAATGTTCTGAGCAGTTACAATTTGGATGAATATCTGGATGAGTGAAGTGTCTCTAACAGCCGAGCGCTTCCGTGCTTCGGGCACGTTAAATTGTCGGTCCTGGCTTTTAGTCTTGAAATGTCGGAGGCCTTTAGGCGGCCTAAAAACTTCGTCACCAGAGTAAGCCACTAGCTCAAACGAACTTAATTAGTGAACTAGGTTCTTTTAACATTGGTGGAAACAAAATGATGACAGATGATGACTGAGAGCGTTATCAGTATCACACCATCTGGCGGTTTACGAATGGTTTCAAATGCGGGTGGGCAGCGAAAACGCGCAGCGAAGACGTCGCCGACGCGCAACAAACTCGCTGCGGATAGCGCCGTGGACGACATTTTGTACACTTGTCGTAAAAAAGCCAACCCTCCCCGCCCCTCTTGCCTCTCGCCCGTCACACAGGCGACGAAAAGGTTGCATATTCGGTGCGCACCCGCTCCGCTTTGAAAACGCTCGCAAACCGCCAATGTGATAAGGCCCTAAGATATAAGGTATATGATTGCTAATCTAACAAATAGCATGTTTTAGGTAATGATGGATTGGACATGCTTCTGACTACTTAGACATCTTAATTAGATCTTAATGTCAATTAATCTGGGTAAATATAGTTTTGAGTTGTCTTCAATCAAATCACATAAATTTACATTTATGATAAGTAAGATAGTCCCTAATGCCCGGGATACACGAGGCTAGTTTTTCAAGCTAGGATAGCAAGCTAGTTTTCTACTAAACTATCCTGGCTTGCTAACCTGGCTTGGAACATGCTAGTTCTGTTTACATGAGGCTAGTTTATTTTAAGCTAGTATTATTGCAGTGACTGAAGTGACCACACGTCCAAAATGAACTGCATGCGAAAAAAAAAAAAACACTATTCTATTGAAAAAGTTACTTTGAACACTGTGCCAATTTCCACTAGAAACTAGCAGATGAATTACAAAACCGGGTGTGGACAAGACTGTGAATTTTAAGAAGAGATGAAGTGGATCACTCTGCTTTACTTTATTTTATTCATACTGCTTTGGAAGAATTTCGCAATGAAGATTTAGGCGAATATCAGAGTATTTTGCGAATGACAAAATGCGTGGTTACTGCTTACTAGCAAACCCAAAACTAGCTTCGCCGGCCACATGAAGCTAGTACACAAGCCAGGATAGTAAAATCAGTGGTGGGGGGCGCTACTAGCCTGAAAAATATAACTCCATCATATTAAAAACTATCCTGGCTTGTAAACTAGCTTACTAGCTTACTAGCTTAGAAATGAAGTTAGTTTTGTCTACACGAAGCTAGAAGTACTAGCTTGCTAGCTTACTAACACTAGCTTGCTAAAAGCTAGTTTTTCAAGCTAGGATAGCTTGAAAAACTAGCTTCGTGTAACCCGGGCATCAGTAAAAGCTATTTAAGTTATAAAAATAATTAACAGTTAAGAATTATTTTACTAATACGGGTAGATTAATTTAAGACATCAAAAGGAGCCATATTATCTTTGAAGTTAATATAATTTTTATGAATAAAGTAATTTTTGGATATTGTTTCTTTTATTTCATAAGTAGCTCCTACCTGTTTTGCCGATGTGGTATCAACATTTCATTTATATGCTATTCCAGTGTAAAATTGTATGTTTGTCTGAAATATAGCATATATTGCAATATTGCAATTCCTATTGTGATTCTGTTGTAATGGCCATTTTAACCCCGCAGGTCACAATCCACCCTTTTTTCAATTTCATACAAACATACAATTTTACAAGGCTTTGGAGAATGATTTTTCTCATGAACCTTGCTTATGTACTGTACCATGTACTGTCATAGCCGAGCTGTAAATTCCGAAAATAATGAAATACACAAATTATTTATCATACCCCTACCTACCCCCTGCTAGCCAGGCCAGTGCAGGCATATGACGTCAATAGTAATATAGGTAAGTGAATTAAATATACTTAGTAAATGAATTTGCACATCAATTATTATTTACAGCCCTTCTTTTAACCTCTCCTACACAATAGAAAACTCAATTGAGTCCGTTGAGATCTATGTTTCGGCATACCTATGATACCTCATTTACCTACATGCTCGCATTTTCAACAAGACAGAAATATGATCAGAGCAAGTAAATAAGATAAGGAAGTAGCTCTGTCACTCTCATCTGAAGGAGATCAAATGCGACAGAAGATAATGTGCTCGTTGAGTGTCTCTTTGCATGCAAGCTTGGGAACCCGCCATGAGAGGTTAAAGCAGAAGTTGTTTAGAACTCACAAAAATCATTTTGATGATCTGTATCACCTTTCTATACACAGTTTTGATTGTTAAAGCCAAGTCTGGTGTAAAACCGTTCTCAAACGGCGCGTTTTTATAAGATCTATAGAGAAATGATGCCATTTTTATAACACTGTTATGTAAACACTGGTTTAACCACTGTTAGAGTCAAAAATTGATTTTTCAGCACTATAGCAGTTATAAACAAAGTAAATAGAGCACTTCGAACACAGCTATTGCAAATAATAGACGAGAATACTCGCAAAATCGAACTGCTTTGACAGTCCTGTCGCGAATTTCTACGATTACTATTTTGGCTTGTATTTCCGCTCGCGTCATAAAAAACGCTTTGTATCCGCGAATGTAGGATAAAAATACATTGCAGTACTCACCTAATCTTGTGACTTGCCCCTGGCTCGGCGAAGCAGGCAGCAAAACAGCTTTGTGTGTCAAGTCCTCTAGGGAGAGACCAATAACAGCACTCGAAAGAAGAGAGTTTTTCACAACGTTCCTGTTGATGTGATCACCGAAACTTTTGTCAGACATGTTCGCCAACTTGTTATTTACCGGCACATTCGATAATTTCAACAAATTCGCACATTTGAAGGACAAAATAAAGTAATTTAATTTAAACAAAGTTACGTGTCACTTGCTTATTTTGACAATTTTGACGTTATGTTGTTTGACATTTCATCAAGCAAGACAGTGACTGTGACACATGGATTCCACCGCCAGAATTATTCACGGAGATAGCTTAAAATTAAGATTCCTGTTTCATGATGACCAAATTAAAAATCCTGTTTACAGACAAGAATTCTGGCACATTATATTAATTTAGCTAAGAAAAATAAATGAAACATGCTATAATTATATTTATATACCTATGAACTGATACCGGTTGCGTTTTTATAAGCGGTAGGTACCCTATAAGTTTGTGGCGGCAGCATGCTTCGCAAAATACCAACTCCACCTTCCAGCAGTGTTACCAATTTAGCGACTTTATGGCTAGAAATAACGACAAATAGCTGGGAACAAACTATCGGACGCGGCTTACGGACGCGGCAGACAGCCGCGACTGAATAGGTATCTGGATATAGAATGAACATAGAACTGTGCACATTATCTGACGAAAGTCGCGGACGCGTCCTTGGACCTTCAGACGTCCGAAGGCAATCTGGCCCGCTGGGTGTTCGGACGGTGTGCACACTTATCAGTCGCGGCTGTCAGCCGCGTCCGTCAGCCGCGTCCGATAATTTGTTCCCAGCTTTATGCTCTAATAATAGCGACAAAATGTATTTAGCGACCTATCTAGCGACTTTTAGGCTTGAAAAAACGTACAAGTAAAGCTGGGAACAAATTATCGGACGCGGCTGACGGACGCGGCTGACAGCCGCGACTGATAAGTGTGCACACCGTCCGAACACCCAGTGGGCCAGATTGCCTTCGGACGTCTGAAGGTCCAAGGACGCGTCCGCGACTTTCGTCAGATAATGTGCACAGTTCTATGTTCGTTCTATATCCAGATACCTATTCAGTCGCGGCTGTCTGCCGCGTCCGTAAGCCGCGTCCGATAGTTTGTTTCCAGCTTAATGGAAAGTGGAAAGGACAAAAAGTCAACTTGAAAGAAAACTATTTTTATCTAAAAAAGCTACTTATCCAAAAACAAAATTAGAATTTAAATGCCTTTAACCTGGAGTAGTTACCTAGGTAAAGATAAAATAAAATTTCGAAGTCATTTTAAAAATATTTCTTTATTACAGGTCGTCATTTTTACAGATTTAATTAATTTTCAATCACATTTTTGAAGGTTGAAATACCTAAATACTTATAATTAGGTAGGTTGGCCTACATCCTTTGTTTTAAGATAATGTGCCTACCTACAGTAGGTTTTATAACCATCTTCCTGTGTCTAAGGTTTTTTTTAACAAATAAAATACACATTACATTACCTATCCAATTTGCAGAGAGCTAGCTATATTGTGCTAGGGCAGTTAGACTGTGTTTTTGGGTGAACTCACCAGCTAGTGCATAAACTTAGCTCTCTGCAAATTGGATTATTAATTGGCCTTTTATTGCGCTTAGATTAAATAAGACAAAGAACCTCCTTATCTTCACAAACAGAAATAAATAGGTACTCTGCTCTAGTAGCAGAGGTACAATCAGCGACAAAAATCAATGAATATTTTGAGTTTTCAATTTTTATAAGTTAACCCGTGGAGTTATAATCAAATTTTAACTAATATTAGATGCTTTGCCTTGCTCCATTACTAATTTAATTTTAAACAAAGTTACCAACTTATCACATGAAGAAAAAGTGAAAATCTCAAAATGTTCATCGACTTTTGTCGCTGACTGTACCCTTTCATTGTTGGAACTAGATCTGAAACCAGTTGGATCTACTGGCATCAGCTGATAGTTCTGATGAATGAGAGGCCACCAAATGCTGTAGATATCATGGATGCAACACGCTGGTATTACATCAATGCATGTTGTATCTTGGCTCAGAGATCTTGGATGAGAAATGACAACAAGGGCGTTCTTCAATTGTCCACTTTTATTACTCAGAATAAAGAGACGAACAATGTCGTCAATGATGGTTAGAATTATTAAAGATATAAAATTAGGATTAAACTTACAATAAAGGTTACCTACTATCATGGCGGTCACGACAAAAGAGAGAGAGGGAAGAGGCAGTGTTTCAACCTGTCAAACGCTAATGTCATAATATGTCACAAATGTCAGTGTGACTGATTGACAGTACAAAACTTATTGTTAGGATTATCAGCATGAAATATTATGTGAAACAAAAGTACTACTATTTCAACACTACCCCTTAATCCAAACAATATCATGTCACATTAAAATCAATCAACTATCATTCCTAGGTACCTACTCTAGAGCTCTACATAAAAAATTAAAAGTACTCTACAACTCTTTAGTCAAATTGTACAATGCTCTATGACTCTACAATTTATTACAAGTCCATTGAGTACTTTCACTCTACAAAAATTAAAAGTACTCTACAACTCTACTGTCAGAAATTGTACAATGTTCTATGACTCTACAATTTATCACAAGTCCAATGAGTACTTACACTCTACACAAAAGAAAAACAATAAAATGTCCGTTATGAAAATTAGTAACATAGTAACATCTTAAAAAGTCACTCAACTATACACTTACTATGTTAGACCTTTACATTCATAACATCTACAAATTTATTGTGTTTCACAGTACCTAGTGGCTTCGTTAGAACATCTGCTATCATACAATCTGTCTGCAAGTACTTAATTGTCACAGAATCCTCTTTAACAAAATCTTTTACAAAATGGTATCTAATGTCTATATGCTTAGTACGTTTATGACAATATTCTGTGACTTGTAACAATTTCTGAGCTGACTGATTATCATTAAAAATTGTTACATTGCATTCTTTCAGCATGACCTCATACATAAAATTTCTTATGAAGCAAATGTCTTTACACACATCTGTTATTGCTAAATATTCCGCTTCAGTACTAGATAGCGCTACACAACGTTGTTTACGAGACTCCCAGTTAATAACATTGTCCCCCAGCTTTACAACAAACCCAGTGTATGACCTTCTATCAATGGGATCATTGGCCCAATCAGCGTCTGCAAAAGCAGTCAAATTCAATTGACCCCCTTTATAAAAATATAAAGAATAGTTAATTGTACCTGCTAAATAACGCAAAATCCTTTTAGCTGCCTGCCAATGAGTGACATCAAAACAGTTGTTAAACTGGCTTAACTGACTACAAGCAAATGAGATGTCCGGCCTAGTACATACAGACAAATACATAAGACATCCCATTAGCTGTCTATAACTATACTGCTCATCACTTAAACTAGTTACACCCTTAACTAGCTTACAGTTGGTAGGCATAGGAGTTTTTACAGCTTTACAATTTTCCATACCAAAGCGTTTTAACAATCTCTTTATGTACTCAGATTGATTTATTTTCATTATTCCCTTTGCTTGATCTCTCTCAATATTCATTCCTAAACAATTTTTCAAACTTCCCAAGTTTCTTACATTGAAATTATTTTCAAGCAAAGAAAATACATCATTACATTCAGTACTGTAAAATACATAAAAGTCATCAACATATAAAGCTACAATAGATATATGTTTATTACATCTTTTTATGTACACACAAGGTTCACATTTACTTTGCATAAAACCATTACTTGACAATAAATCATGCACTTTTTGATTCCAAATTCTACTCGCCTGTTTAAGGCCATAAATTCCTTTTAACAGTAAACAAACCTTGTCTTTACGATTGTCATCAATAAAGCCTGGAGGCTGCTCCATATATATAGTTTCCTGAAGGTCACCATTTAAAAATGCAGTTGTTACATCAATATGATCAATACTTAGATTTAACTCAGTAGCTAATGAAAATAATATTCTCATAGTACTATGACGCACTACAGGGGAAAAAGTATCATCTAAGCCTTTTATTTGACTAAAGCCCCTGGCAACCAAACGTGCTTTGAATTTATCAAAATTACCATTAGCGTCATATTTAGCCTTATAAATCCATTTACATTTAACAACATTTTCACTAGATGGCCTATCAACTAATTTCCATACATTGTTAGAAATCAGTGAATCATATTCACTTTGCATTGCAGCCTGCCATTCATTCCTATCAGGAGAACTTACAGCTTCTCGATACGACTGAGGTTCTGCCAATGGAATACCTTGTGCTATCAAAGAGAAGTCTGTTTCGTAGTCATTGTACTTTACCGGTGGCCTAGTACTACGCATGGGACGCCGACTCGTGGATACCGGGGGTGAATGGTCACCTCCGCCCTTAGCTGACACGTCATGGGAGGACGTCACACGCTGCTCGTGGACATCACTCTCCGGCGATGCAGCAGGGACACCCTCGTCCTCGCTGCCCGTGCAGTACTCCTCATCTGAAAAAGCCATTATGCCACCTGTAATTTCTTTAGATACAGACTGTTCATTTGAACTAATATTTTGACTAGAAATTGTAGCATCATCATTAATGGAATTAGAATTACTGATATCAATATCACAGGGACTTTCATTCGATTGATTAATTAAATTATTATCAAAATTCAAATTATCCATTCCACTAGTCAATTCATAATAAATACATTCATCATTAGCATTGTCCATGTCATGAAAATCTTTATAAAATTTATTTTCAATAAATGCTACATTCCTGGACAATATAACCTTAGTAGGAACTGATGGGTCCAATAACCTATAACCTTTTGAAGTCTCAGAATAGCCCACAAAAACATACCTTTTGCTTCTAGGGTCTAACTTACGACGTTTTTGCTCGGGAACCAGAGAGTATGCAATACAGCCAAACACATGGAGGTGACGAAGATCAGGTATAGATCCGGTCCAAACCTCCTCTGGCGTACGTCCGGAAAGAGCCGAAGTGGGGCACCTATTCTTCAAATAAATTGCAGTTATTACTGCCTCACCCCAATATCGCCCACCGAGACCTGCGCCTCTCAGCATACACCGAGTCTTCTCCAAAAGTGTCCTGTTTAGGCGTTCACTGACGCCGTTCTGGCTAGGACAGTACGGTACAGTTGTTTGGTGAATAATTCCTTGCTGTTGCAAAAACTTAGAAAAACGATCATTACAATATTCACCACCCCCATCAGACCTCAAAATCTTAACTGGTAACCCCACTTGTTTCTCTACAAGATTTTTAAAAGTAATGAAATGAGACATTACCTCAGACTTGTGCTTCATTAAATAACCGAAGGTCTTCCTGGTGTAGTCATCAGTAAAAGTAACCAAGTATCTCGCACCACCAAAGCTGCTCTCAGGCATGGGCCCACAAACATCAGAATGAACTAACTCGAGGGACTGGGTAGCCCGCCTCGCCTCTCCAACCGGAAACTGCTTGGCAGACATCTTTCCCTCCAAACATGGTACACATTCCTTCAGCTTCTGTACATTGCCAGTCTGAAACAGAACACCATTACCACAAACATTCTTTAAAGTACACAAACCTTGCATACTAATATGGCCAAGCCGCCTGTGCCACACATCAATGGGCACAAACTGAGCAGTATCCTGTGCACTCAAGGCCTCTTGTCTATCACACAGGAGAGAAGAGTGCACACATTGCGAGTACCTACTAGATCGACACACCCCCAAATTAACCATAAATAAACCATTGACCTTTACAGCACACAAAATTGGGTTACCAGAAGCTTTAATGCTCTTGTCGTAAACTAAACAACCCCCATGATCAAACAAAACTGTGTAACCTTTCTGCGTAAGACAGCTGACAGACAATAAATTATGAGAAAGTTTAGGTACATATAAAACATTTAAAAGTTTTCTTACCATGCCTCCAGTGTTTACATGAATAGTACCTTTACCCAAACATTCCAACTTCTCATCATTTGCGATACTAATAACATTGTTACAGTCTTTTAGCTCTTCAAATAAAGTTCTATTGTTACACATATGAGCGGAGCACCCAGAGTCAATCAACCAACTGTCTTGAGATTTAACCACAAACGCTGTAGCCACGAGCGATGATTCTTCTGGCTTCGTCTTGTCTCTCTTCAATTTGAAACATCTAGACTTTACATGACCTGTCTTCTTACAGTAGTGGCAGATGATCTTGCTCTTGAACCGATCACTCTTTCCTTTTGACACATAGGCGGTGTCATTCCCGTTCAAGTTGTTCTTCCTGTAAGCCTCTTGAATAAGTCTAGCACGAACCAGCTCACTCGACAACTCGTTGGTTATACACGCAGTTTCTAGGTTAGAAACCAGCGCATCGAACTCCTGAGGTAGGCCACTGAGGAGCAATTCCGCGACCTCAGCATCTTCAATAACTTTGCCTATATCCGCAAGCTGCTGTACACGTGTCATGATTCCATCGATGTAATCCGTCATTGACGCGAACTGTCCATACTCAGTATGATGCAGCTGACGTAACAATAGCACACGCCTGTACAAACCTTTGTCCTCAAAGGTATTAGCAAGCCTTTGCCATGCGTCCTTTGCCTTGACGCAGCATCTCACATGTTGATAACACGCCGCCTTGACACTCAGGCATATGCGTGCCAGAGCTCGTTGATCTCGCACCAAATCTGTCACACTGTCCGCAGTACTCTCAATACAATCCCATAATCCTTCAAGCGACAACACCATCTTCATTTGGAACTTCCAACTATTATAGTTGCTAACGCCTTCCAATTTCTCAATATGAATCCCTCCGCCGAGCGAGGACATTGCTACACCGGCACCAGGCCCCAAGACTCCACTTCCAGACAGCCTGTCTTCCATGACAACCACGTGTACGTGCACACAGTGCACTTTGTGCGCACACACGCCGGAAACGTCGGGAAATCTTCACAACAACAAAATCTTCAGCAACACAGTGGGAACGTGGCCTTTGACGTGTAGGTCTGAGCACGACCTGTTGACACCGGGCTTGTAACCCGTAGGCACTCTGGGCGCAAAACCTGTTGGAACTAGATCTGAAACCAGTTGGATCTACTGGCATCAGCTGATAGTTCTGATGAATGAGAGGCCACCAAATGCTGTAGATATCATGGATGCAACACGCTGGTATTACATCAATGCATGTTGTATCTTGGCTCAGAGATCTTGGATGAGAAATGACAACAAGGGCGTTCTTCAATTGTCCACTTTTATTACTCAGAATAAAGAGACGAACAATGTCGTCAATGATGGTTAGAATTATTAAAGATATAAAATTAGGATTAAACTTACAATAAAGGTTACCTACTATCATGGCGGTCACGACAAAAGAGAGAGAGGGAAGAGGCAGTGTTTCAACCTGTCAAACGCTAATGTCATAATATGTCACAAATGTCAGTGTGACTGATTGACAGTACAAAACTTATTGTTAGGATTATCAGCATGAAATATTATGTGAAACAAAAGTACTACTATTTCAACATTCATTTGTTTCTTTTAATAATTGCTTTATCATATTTTTAATAAATTAAGTACAGAATGAGCGAATTCACAATTAAATACACAAATATTTGAAATTAACTTAATTAGGAATGAACTAAGTAAATCACATACAGAAGCACCAAAGAATAATCACTAATTATTTACAATAAACTAAATAATAAGCGATCTAGAAACCGACAATGTTTCGATTCATCCGGAGATTCTTTCCGTGTTTTAGATTAAACTAATAGAGAAGACTAGTAAGAAATTAGAAAAACGTACCTTCCTAAAAGATGAAAAATAAAATCATTGAAAATAAATAATGTTATGGCAGTAAGAAGATTTAGTCCGGACAATGAGGGCCTTACTTATGAAAGACGTTTAAAGTGAAACACTGTTTAAACAACGTCCTGTCTTTATTTGTAGATAGTGACAAACAGAGACAGGACGTTGTTCAACCAGTGTTCAACTTTAAACATCTTTCATAAGTAAGGGGGTGAATAGGTAAGTTAGTGTTCATCATCATCTCCTTGCCCTTATCCCACTAGGTGGGGTCGGCACAACATGTTCTCCTCTTCCATTCCCTCCTATCACTCGTCATCTCAGTAGTTACTCCCTTCACACGCATGTCCTCTCTCACAGGTAAGTTAGTGTTATTATGCGCAATTTCAATCATATTTGGCAACACTGCCACAGCAGACTTAAGGGCGCTACTCACACACCTGCCGCAGGGGCAATCTAGGTGGCAATCTAGGTGCGTGGCGGTTGTCGCGATATCGGGAGTAGAGATAATCCCGATATCGCGACAACCGCCACGCACCTAGATTGCCACCTAGATTGCCCCTGCGGCAGGTGTGTGAGTAGCGTCCTTTATTCAATGTCCGGACTAAATCCGAAAGTGTGTTAGCACTTTTAAAGTGCAACCACAATCATGTTGGGCCAACCGAGGCCAGCTTTGGCGAGTGCGAGCGAGAAGGCGAATCGATTCAAGGCAAGAGCGATAGAGAGGCAATGCGACCCTGGGCCAACATCTGTACGCGCCTTTAGGTACTAACCCGCGCCTTCTATTCTAGTAAGCGGTTCAGAAATAATATCATTCATATTCAAAGAAATTCGAATTTCGAAGACACCACAAAAGCGATGTCCTTTCAAAAACCAGAGTTTCTTTGGAATTTCCAAAGTTTGTTGCCTGAATACACGCGATCCATAGTTCACAAAACGGAACGATAGCGCGTTCTAGGACCGGGTCACTTCAGCGCCATCTAGTCTATAAATAATTCCTCGTTACAATAGAAATAAAATAAGTACCTACTTAAATATCTATGTACAAAAAAGTATTATTATAATGGCTACTTGGGCCTGTGACCTTATTAATAATACATATTTAGGGTAGGTATTCGATAAAAACCTCAACTTTAAATACACTCAGAGAGTGCTGAGTAATGCTAAGATATTTTTTTCTACTAAATATTTTATGGTACTATTATATTATATATTTTAATGTTGACCAAACAAATAAAAAATAAGAAGGTACTTACAAGTTAACTAGGTAAGGTAAGTACTTAATTCTAAACAGTTTTTGCATAAAGCTTTTAAACATTTGTCACATTGACAATAATAAGTATCCATACCTAAAAATTACATCAAAAAAGTTCAGTTTTTAAATATTCAATAATTTATCTAAGGAGAATATGTCTTAAACTTTAGTCAAATGAACTTTAATTCATTTTCTTACAAACTTAACTTGGCTTGGTTATATGACTTATTTTTAATTTAAGTACTTATATACCATTATTTGCTTACCTACTATAGTTAAAATTGATTTACTTATTGAGACATGAACAGAATATCGGAAATTCGGTGAAATTTTATAAAATAGGACTTAATTTTTGATTTTAAAATATTTTAAAATTTAATTTGAATAATAACTATTTTTTTTTTTGTTAAAGCCATTCTCAAAACACCAACAGCTATCTTCTAACAGCCTGGTTCATAATTCACATAAACCGCTGATAGCTAATATGGGTTTAATACCAAATATGAATAAATGATAATTATACTTATATAGGTAGGTACTAACATACGATTTTTTTTAATTCAAGGATTGAGGATGCTTAAGGGGGTAGTTAGAGGTATGTCCAAACACATATTTGGTAAATGCCCACATTTTGCAGTAGTTATCAAAAGTTTATGTGACTCAATAAGGCATATCTAAGCAAAATCACATCAAATTCAGTTCAACTTCGATACTCATTTCTTGGTAACATTAGCCTAAGTTAAAACTGAGTGAAGTTAAAAACATAACCCACCTTTCTGCGGGCCGTCGGGTTTAATTAAAGTTAGGTACAAGTAATATTTTTTGCTTTTTAAAATTATTTATACAGCGCCAGACACAAGTTCCTGTACAATATGATTCGTATTATGTTTTGTTCTCGTTAACTCTCATGTTTCTGAAAAGAGACGGCATATTAGTGCAATTCAGATTATAATTCTGTTATAACTTTTTAGCCCCGCAAATCAGCCCCTTGTCTTTCTTTGATAGCGACCAAAATCGGTCTCAAACTGTCAAACATGACAGTTCAGTGACCACGCAAGTAGCTTTGTCACTCTCATCTCAACCCGAACGCGACAAAAGATACCTACGCGATCGTTTTGACAGTTTGAGATCAATTTGAGGTTTGAGACAAGTTAGACAATCAGCCTGCAGATCATCTAGATTTTAAAAGCTTAATACTTTTAACAAATCCACAATTAAAGTATGTCTTCAAAGCTTTTTACATTAAAACTCCATTAACAAGTGTTATTGAATAACTGTCCACAAAATGGCGACGATAATCAAAATGGCGGCAGGAGAAAATACAGTCGCGTCGCATTTGAGGTTGTCGTGAGGATATAGATTTGGCGGCATTGGTTCTTCACCAGGCTTGCAGTATTCATTTCTGGACTGTAACAAAAAAATTAAGTTAATTTCTAACCGACTTCAAAAAAGGAGGAGCTATGTTCAATGGGACCGTGTAATGCCCCCCCCCCCCCCCCATAATAGAACGAAACGAGATCTTTATCGTTTATCGATCGAGCGAGCGAAGCGAGCGAAGATCTTAGTGGTAAGTTGGGCGATTTTGCTTTGTATGTTTGTATGTTTGTATGTATGTTTCACGAATTGTTGTTCGCGCATAACTGTCGAACCGTTCATTCAATCTGCATGAAACTTGGTAGGTCAATAGGTTGTGGTAAGGAAATTTACGGTGGAGCATATGAGCTTAATCGATGAAGGGGTTGTGAAGATATTGGGTTCCCAAGGGGGTAAAAAATTATGAAAGTTACACAAATAAATTGAGTGGGGTGTCATACGAAAGGGCTTATTTTGTTCATTCCAAAATGGTTTTTATTTTTAATCTAGGATTTATAGTTTTTGAAATACGACCAAAGACCAAAAACTACGAAACCAGAGCTGCAAGAGCTCCCGTTGCATAGAGTTTCGATGACTTCGTAGCTCATTCACTGGTTGGTCTTAAAAAGAGAGTGGCATCGTTGCGGTTTGGTTTGCAATGATTTTAGATGCTACTTGATTTATTTTCATGATAAAAAAAATTTTGATAAAGAATGAAAATAATTGGGGTAAAAAAAGTTAAGTAAACAAATATATTGAGTGGGCTGTCAAATGAAAGGTCTTTATTTGTACATTCCAAAATAGTTATTATTTTTATTCTAGGACGTATACTTTTAGAAATACGACGAGAATTCATAAATATGAAATACCTAAATGAAAAATTAGACACGACATTATGTATTGCATGCATGCCAGTATTTTTTACCATGAAGAGCTAGCGCAATAGGCATACTCGGCAGTATCAGTAGTAGCACTTGAAATTATAGGGGTAGTCAGAAGAAAGTCCAAATGTAAGCCATCTACGGTGCGCGAGATCTCAGTTCGGGGCGAACTACTAGTACAGGGTGTGGCAAATTCTTGGTCACTGAAGGGTAGCTACCTTTTCTCTTGTAGTTAGAAAGTTTTGTTCTTAGGAAACTTCAGTTTAATTTTGAAGAAAAAAATAATTGCATTTTTAGATTTTTGAAAAAAGTACAGTTAGCCTAAAAAATTACATTTGTCAAAAAAAACAAGTTGGTCTTAATCGACTCTATTTCCCACCAGGAACACTTCTCCCAAAGTAACTTATGAAATCAAATCGTAAGTTTTTGCAATAATAGAGAACCTGCATTATTTTTATTTTTGCTTTCATTTGAATGAATTTTATGTAGAATAGACCACGAGTTTAAAAAAAATTAAAATACTTCAATTTAATGTAAAAAATTGCGGTTTCAAACTGACCGTTTAAATTTTCGCGCGCAAACGGATGTACAGTTACGATGACGTCACTCGTGTCGAGGAGAACGTTAAAAAGGACCTAAAACTATAAAACTAATTTTATTGATAATAAACCCTATAGCCATCGGAACATGGTTCTAAACTTAATAAAATAATAATAAATTAAAATGAAAGTCTACCTGTCAAGAGATGGCGTTTTGCGAAATATTTTTATTCAGCTACTTGTCGCGAGATGGCGTTATCTACCGTCAATTCTGTTAGTCTTTATCTACAAGACATAAGATTGATAATACAATGGCTATTATTCATGGTCCACTAAACACAGCTATTCCCTTAGGGATGTGCCACAAGACGAATGTATCGAAATCTACTATTACCTACTAATTGATGTGTAACGATCGGTAGCACGTCAGGTTATATTTGTGGTGGTCGAAATAAAAAGCTTTTCTTATCTTTCTTTCCTTATTTACACAATCAAAGTTCACAATCAAAGTAAATTATTTACACAAACAAATAAAATAAAAAAAAATCGTAAATTGTATCACTGTTTAAAATAATGGTTCTTTTTCTTATTGTGTTTTCTTTTTATGGTGTAGGTAAGTACAATAAAGTTATATTATATTCTAAATATTTGAAAAATATTAGAGCGAGTGAGCGAGCGAAGCGAGCAAAGATCTTAGTGGTTAGTTAGGCGATTTTGTTCATTAATTTATTGATTATCATCACACTAATATAAAATGCAAAAGTTTGGATGGATGGATGTTTGGATGTATTTTTTTTCCACTTGACAACCCCTGAACCGATTTGGCTGAAATTTAAAATATAGAATAGATAAAGACCGGGAAAAATGACAAATTATATAAAAAATGACAGATCATGTCAAAAATGACACTAGATGTTATTACTTATGAGAAAAGATGTCAAAAATGACAGATTAAATAAAAAATGACACTAATTGTCAAAATTGACAGATTAAAAACAACAGATGTTTTTTTGCCATTTTTGACATAATCTGTCATATTTTACATCTGGTGTCATTTTCTACATATTTTTTTAGTGTGTGTTCAAAAGGCCTTATCTCGGAAACTCCCGTTCTTAGTTCAAATGAAAGCTATTGAAGAGATCTTCATTTAAAGTGACAGCTGTCAAACTTCAAACGGCCATATCTCGGTAACTACTTGTCCTAGACTTCCCTTTCTTAGTTTAAATGAAAGCTATGACCGGGATCTACATTTTAGATGATAGATGTCATTTTGACAGCTGTCATTGAAAATGTAGATCTAGGTCATAGCTTTCATTTGAGCTTAGAAAGAAGAATCGAGGATGAGTAGTTTTCGAGATATGGCCGTTTGAAGTTTGACAGCTGTCACTTTAAATGAAGATCTCTTCAATAGCTTTCACTTGAACTGATTATGATGAAAAATCTTAGGCATTATATGAAATTAATGCATTTATATCAGGCATATTAATTTTTAGACATTCATGTTAGGCACTTTGCTACAAAGGCAAATTGCGTTTTAGACACTGTACTGTACAACTCGGGTAAACTGAGTTTAAAATAAATTGCCATTCAGGCATATTGCGTCTTATGTGTTTCAAATCTTAGGCGAAAAATTATGAGAATAATGCATTTAACTTATCATCAGGCATATTACTTTTTAGATATTCATGTCAGGCATATTGCTACAAAGGCAAATTGCATTTTAGATGAATCGCGAACGACCCTTGTTTCTGACTAAATATATATGTTTCAGGCTTTTTGTGTTGCTTATGTTTATGATTAGTAATCATAACCATTAAAGTTATCGATAGCACATTCATCAGTATAAAGGGTCACATCCCTAATTGAGAAGATTTTTACGTCACTCATGTTACTCGACGCTGATTGGTGTATTGAAATACGTTCCGTTTCACGTACTTATAATTCGTAATAATTGTTAAAAATCAATACTAACTAAAATAAAAACGTTGCACTGGGTCTTCTTTTATGTTTTTTTTGCATTTAAGACTCAAAATATTGAAAAATATTACGATTGCAGGTTCCCTATTCAAAAAAATATATCCAATACATTTTCTATGAAATGAAGAGTTGTAAACATTACAGTGCCACTTAATTAATCGTTCTTAATTTAATTTCATAACTGTTCCGGCAAGCTGGGAGGCTATTGTAAAGCGCATATTTAAATTTAGAACAAAGTGCTTCCCTGCAGATGTACAAATGGTATGCTTCATGCATACCAACATCTCTTGCGGGTCAGTCTGAAGCGCTTAAGGCTTTACAATAGCCTCCCAGCATGCCGAAGCAGTTACGAATTTAAATTAATAACCATCGAATAAGTGGCACTATAATGTTTACAACTACTAATTTCATAGAAAATGTATGGGATGTGTTTTTTTGAATTATTGCAAAAACTTACGATTTGATTTGATAAGTTACTTTGGGAGAAGTGTTCCTGGTGAGAAATAGAGTCGATTAAGACTAACTTGTTTTTTTTGACAAATGTAATTTTTTAGGCTAACTGTACTTTTTTTCAAAAATCTAAAAATGCAATTATTTTTTTCTTCAAAATAAAACTGAAGTTTTCTAAGAACAAAACTTTCTAACTACAAGAGAAAAGGTAGCTACCCTTCAGTGACCAAGAATTTGCCACACCCTGTATAATCTCTCTAATAATCTCTAATCTCTCTATAACTATAACCTGACGAATAAATTGAAAGAAAATAACTAAGTAGGTACCTACCTAAATAAAATACTTTTCAGTTCATCAAAAAAATAATATTTTTATTATTATTTCCCGTGTGTTAAATAATGTCTAGTACAACTCACGAAAGTTTTGAAAGTGAAAAAATAATATTTCACTCGGAAACACTGTGTTGTCGCTGAAATACTCGTAATTAAAAGAAGAAGCATTGGAAGATCAAAACATGAAATGGTACCTACCTCTATGACAGGTTGATAAGCAGGGCATTTCTACTAGATGACAACGTCTATCATTTCGCTGCGGTTTCAGCCATTTGGTGAATACTTAGTAGAATAGCTTTTCGAAAATTTGTTCTGCCAAAGTCCAAACCTTAGCTAAAACCTCACCACAACTGAGTCGTTTGTCATTAGTAGAATAGGAAACAGTCGAAAATCTAAGATTTAGTTGAGGTTTTTCTTGAGGTTGATAAAAAGTTCGGTACTAGAATTGCCACAAACGTTATAATGTCACCTAACGAGTACAGTGGCGTGTCAGTGCCCTCGGCCGAGCGCTCGGTTGGTATTTAAACACTTTAACGCCTTTAGTACCTACACCTACGCGTTCGCATGCGGCTGCGAGTCGTTGCGAAATAATTGCGGTGCGAAACATCTGCGGAACGTTAGTACACTGCAGTTCTTTCGCAAGGAAATCTCATTGTAATTTTCGTCTTTTCTTGAATTTTCCTCCATGCAACCTCTTTTTTGCATGCATTTTTGTAATCAACATGCCCAACTAAATATAGTTCGGGATAATTTCGAATCAAATTCAATAATATTTCAATATTTTCGGCTTCCTTCAATATTTTCGGCTTCCATTGTGCGAAATTCTGTCCTCACCGACAGATCGCGTGGTGACGCATTGCGATGCGAAACCCCACTGCGAAACGGCTGCGTCTGTGTAACAGCCATTTCGCAGTTACTTGCGAAACAATACAGAGAAGGACGCAACTATTTCATCTAGCTAATGATAGAGCGAGACATAACACATGCGAAACGTTGCCATGCAACTTACAGTTTTTTCGTCGTTTCGCTGCCGCATGCGAATGCGTAGGTGTACTAAAGGCGTAACGAGTGCTCGGCCGAGGAATAAGAGGCGAGACAGTCACTAGAATCACAATTTGTTTACTAGGCCGAGTACCTCCCTCCTCGCTCTACCTCTGTCTCGCCACTGTACTCGTTAGGTGTGGAACCGCTGCCATGCCGTAGAGCAGGGGTGTCCAAACAGTCGATCACCAGCAATATACCAATTATTATTAGTACCTACCTACTCATCCCTAACAAAGGTAGATATGATTCCTTTATTTTGATGTACCTACCTACCTATATTCAATTTAAAAGTGCAGTAAAACCATGTTTAAAAAAATGTTTTGTAGTACCTACCTAACCTACCTACATTGTAGTTTAGTCGATCATTTGCTTTCAAAATATTTTCTGGTCGATCGCCGACACTATAAGTCTGGGCACCCCTGCCGTAGAGAAACCCCGAGCGTAGTCCTCTCCATAGTTGAGCGACTCTGAGCTAAACAGTAGGTACTTACATCGAACTCTTCCTTGCACATCTCTCTGCACGGCGGACAGAGGACCCCGCCTTTGTGCAGCCATCCCTTCTTCACAACTCGCACTTGTAGCACCTGCCCAGCGTGGTAGCACGTGTATGTGTAGTTACCCACCTGGAATAAATAAATAATAAATAAATATTGCTGGACATTTCACACAGCGCCACCTAGCCCCAAACTAAGCAAAGCTTGTACTATGGGAACCAGATAACTGATAGAATACTTATATATTTGTAAATACATACATATAATACTTTATAACACCCAGACACAGAACAATCATCTATGTTCATCACACAAATGTCCTGGGTGGGAATCGAACCCACGACCTATAGTACAGAAGGCAGAGCTACTACCAACTGAGCTAAGAGGTCAGTGGAATACACGTGTATAGTTAACTAGCGGACGCCCGCGGCTTCGCTCGCGTGGTACCCAGATATAAAGTAGCCTATATCCTATTCCCGGTATCTATCTATAGGTACTTATTTTAAATTTCAGGCAAATCGGTTCAGTGGTTGTCGAGTTACAGAGAAACAAACATACATCCAAACTTTCGCATTTATAATACTAGTGTGATTATTGTTATCTATATGTAATGTATCTCTATACCTACCATTATATAAAGAGGAAGAGATTGTTTGTTTGAACGCGCTAATCTCTTGAACTACCAGTCCGATTTTAAAACTTCTTTTTGTATTGGAAAGCTAATTTCTGAGGCTTATAGGCTACTTTTTATCAACATCATCATCACCATATACCATCACAACGGGGGCAACGCCGCGAGGGCGCAGCTAGTTTATTTATATTTCATTTTATCTATACGTGTTCCAACGGATCTTGGCATTCGTGAAATTAGCCGTCTAGATGCGCAGTGCAACTTTTTCATACAAAATTTTCCACTGCGCAGCGAAAAGCCTAACTTCACCAATGCCTAGAACCATTGGGACAATTGTACTTACAACAATATGCAGTCTTCCACTTTCACATTTATATTTGTAGCAGCCCGAACCCCAATGCTGCCATTCCCGAATCTGAAATAAATAAATAATGCTGGACATTTCACACAGCATCATCTAGCCCCAAAGTAAGCAAAGCTTGTGTTATGGGAACAATGTGACTGATATACCTACTAGGTACCAACTTATCGATCGAGCGAGCGAAGCGAGCTAAGATCTTAGTGGTAAGTTGGGCGATTTTGCTTTGTATGTTTGTATGTTTCACGAATTGTTGTTCGAGCATAACTGTCGAACCGTTCATCCAATCTGCATGAAACTTGGTAGGTCAATAGGTTGTGGTAAGGAAATTTACGGTGGAGCATATGAGCTTAATCGATGAAGGGGTTGTGAAGATATTGGGTTCCCAAGGGGGTAAAAAATTATGAAAGTTACACAAATATATTGAGTGGGGTGTCATACGAAAGGGCTTATTTTGTACATTCCAAAATGGTTTTTATTTTTAATCTAGGATGTATAGTTTTTGAAATACGACCAAAGACCAAAAACTACGAAACCAGAGCTGCAAGAGCTCCCGTTTCATAGAGTTTCGATGTCTTCGTAGCTCATTGACTGGTCGGTCTTAAAAAGAGAGTTGGCGTCAACTATGTATGTATGGGAACACCCTTTAATTTTCAACTTTTTTAATTTTTTGGAATTTTTCCTTTATTTGTGCTATAAGACCTTGCTTTTTGCCAAATTTCGTGATTCTAGGTCAACGGGAACTACCATTTAGGTTTTCAACCCAAAACCTCTAGGGTACTTCCGGTTGACCTAAAATTGTCAAATTTGGGTACAAGCAAGGTCTTACAGCACAAGTAAAGGAAAAATTCCGAAAAATAAAAAAAGTTAATAATTAAGGTAAGTTTTGGTACTAACAAGTTTTCACGAAAACCTAAATTTGCCTATATCTTTTTATAGTGTTGACTCAGGACCTTGATTTTTATACTCACAATAGGGACTATAGACCTCAGTATATGGTATAAATTTCAACTTGCTAGCTCCACCCGTTCCTGAGATAATCGATGGTGACACACGGACAGACAGACAGACGGACAGACAGACAGACAGACAGACAGACGGACAAGAAAGTGATCTTATAAGGGTTCCTTTTTTTACCTTTTAAGGTACGGAACCCTAAAAACGATTTCAATGTTAAGTAGGTAGATATACATAAGCTGAGCAATTTTCTGCACTCCCGAGGTGCATTTCTGTTCATAACTCCGAAGATCCTCGACAGATCCTCACCAAATTTTTATGGTTGGTTTGTTTGAAAGCGTATACATTCATACTCTTTCAAACAAAAAAGGATTTTCCAAATCAGTCCAGGCGTCTTCGAGTGATCGAGTAATCGGTGACCAGAACATACATATAAAAATAAGACGACGAATTGAGAACCTACTTTTTAGGGTTCCGTACCTTAAAAGGTAAAAAAAAGGAACCCTTATAAGATCACTTTCTTGTCCGTCTGTCTGTCTGTCTGTCTGTCTGTCTGTCCGTCTGTCTGTCCGTGTGTCACCATCGATTATCTCAGGAACGGGTAAAGCTAGCAAGTTGAAATTTATACCATATACTAAGGTCTATAGTCCCTATTGTGAGTATAAAAATCAAGGTCCTGAGTCAACACTATAAAAAGATATAGGCAAATTTAGGTTTTCGTGAAAACTTCTAAGTACCAAAACTTACCTTAATTATCAACTTTTTTTATTTTTCGGAATTTTTCCTTTACTTGTGCTGTAAGGCCTTGCTTGTAACCAAAATTGACAATTCTAGGTCAACCGGAAGTACCCTAGAGGTTTTGGGTCGAAAACCTAAATGGTAGTTCCCGTTGACCTAGAATAACGAAATTTGGCAAAAAGCAAGGTCTTATAGCACAAATAAAGGAAAAATTCCAAAAAGTTAAAAAAGTTGAAAACTAAAGGGTGTTCCCATACATACATAGTTGACACCAATTAAAATTGTCCTCCGAGTTGTATGGGCGCTCATACAATTAAGCGGACTAGCTTAATTGGCACCATGGCTAGGTACGGAACCCTCGGCGTACGAGTTCGACTCGCACTTGACCGGTTTTTTTGAAGTCGGTTAAAAACAAATCCCGCGACAAATACCAACATTTGGCTAGAGGCGGGAATCGAACGCACATCCTTCTGTGTTTCCACAACTTTCACCCATTGCACTACAGTGGTCATCTCGAATCAAATAAAAATATTAATTATAGGAATTTAGTAGTACTTACCTACTTAGGTAGGTATTCTAACTTATGATTCAAAATTCAAATATCATTTATTCAGTAGGACCACTAGGATTACTTTGAAACGTCTTTAAGAGCTAGGTCATAGGTTCTCAACGTGGGCGATAACGCCCCTTTGTGGGCGTTTGAGACTTTCAGGGGGGCAGTAGAAAACCCAGAAAAAAATTGGGGGCATTGAGATGGCGTATTAAGATATGGGGAGGGGGGCTCTTGAAAAAAATATTTTCTCAAAATGGGCGGTGGGCAAAATAAGGTTGAGAAACTATGAGCTAGGTGAATCTATGTCATTATAGTTTAATTAAGTTACCTGTCTACAAGATTTCTGCTCCCACACACGATTGCTATGTTCAAAGCATTTGGAATGTGCGCCATAGTTTTCCAACGCGAAGTTCACTTCTCCCTCTGGAACAAGGAAGGATAATTAAAATAATGATAAAGGATACTTGGTGGACAACAATCTCTCTTTGAAGACAGTATTATATTTTAAAGCGCCTGTTCAGCGTACAGAACCTTACAAAGAAAGCCTAGAACCTTAGAAAGAGAACATTTTCATCCACACAGCACGCAGAACCTAGTAAAAATAACTCAGAACCTTAAAAAGAGAGCTAAAACACTCACAAGTCGACCGTTGGAACTTCTGACGGGAGTTTTATTATAGAATCTTTGGAAATATATATTATTGGAACAAGAGAGCGAGTAAGATAACTTACTAGGAGTATTCTCCTCATAGCGACAGGTAGATCCTCTGACTAGTGTGTTCTTGTGTCTCCACGTGAACTCCTGTAGATAAGGACAGTAGTCCGCCAGAGACACTGAACCTCCGTAGTGGGCCTCTTCGCCGGGAGGGACGCCGGGGAGTATGTCGAAATGCTGGGGACAAATTGCAATTACTGTAAACATAACAATAAAAAACCTAAAATCATTTATTCAATAAGATGATGTTTTATTTAGCCAAATTGTTTTACCTACTCCTTTTAACTTCGCCTTCGGGACAAATACCTTGAACATGGGCGGCAGCTATAGCTTTGTTATGTCAAACAACAAAGATCGATTAGTTTTCTCCCGATTTTTTTTTTTTAACCAGAGATGCACAATACGCAATGCAATTCGTAGGCCAAAGAGCGAGAGAGAGCGATGATTCCTCATTGAGGTTTCCTAAAAATATAATAGTGTAATAACCGCTTAAACAGCGCTATGAACTTTACCTGATATTGTCTCGGCAGTATGTTATCATGTCGCACTAGATTACACAGAACCACTGCATTTCTTCTCGGGGAGCATTCTGTCCGGAGTGGGTTCCCTTTGATGCGCGAACAGAACGGTGCCGGGGACTTTCTTCTGAAACAATTGTTATTATGATTATACTAGCTTCCTATAATATAGCCTATGTTCATCCTGAAAGTTTATTCTAAATATTGGTGAAAGAATTTTTAAAATCGGATGAGTAGTTTCGGAGATTACCTACATACAAACAAACTTTACGTCTATAATATTAGTATAGATAGAGCATAGGTTCACAACGTGGGCGATATCGTCCCCTTGTGGGCTTTTGAGACTTTCAGGGGGGCAGTAGAAGACCCAGAAGAAATTAGGGGGCATTGAGATGGCGCATTAAGATATGGGGTGGGGAGGCTCTTGAAAAAAATATATTCTCAATGTGGGCGGTGGGCAAAATAAGGTTGAGAAACTATGGTATACTATAGAGTATAGAAGTATAGACTAGCGGACGCCCACGGCTTCACCCGCGTGGTCTTCTATTTTTTATCCCCGAACCGTGCATTTTTTTTTCGGGATAAAAAGTAACCTAATTCCTTAAGATCGTATCCAATAATTGGTAGATAAAATACTCACTCATCCTCTGTTGTGTCATTCAGAAAGCTTGTAAAAGAGTTTTAAAGTTAGATAAAGAAAGTTAAGTTTTAAGTTAGGTAGGTAAGAAAAAGAAAATACTGTTAAATCAAAACTAAACTTAGTTGCGTATTGTGTATCCTACTTTTACTGACTGCTGCTAACTTCAGTTAGTTGCCATCGACAAAATTAGGATGCACAATACGCAATTCTTAGGCCAAAGAGTGAGACAGAGCGCTAATTTGTGAATAAACTAGCATTTAGTGCACTGAATTCAGCTTGGTGTTTGTAATGAGCGCTCTTTACAGCTAGTACCTACTTACACAGTATGCCTATTTATGTACTTACTTCCTTAATTCTTCATCCTTTGAGGTATTGCTTGAAACAAAATGAAATTGATTGAAAAAAGCCTATGCCGTAAAGTGGTGGGTGTATCGCGCGGCCATCAACAAACATTAAAATATAAACTCTTAGGAGTATTACAAACAATATATTTAAAAACAGTATACCTACACCTATACTCAGTCAGAACCGAGTTATACAGGGTGAGTTTTTTTATAGTCCGTCCCAGCCTGTATCATTGCTATCTGTGTGTTCCTACACATACCTGAGCGTGTTGCTATTGAGCCACTGTTTGCAGGAGCTGGTCGCGAACAGGCAGCCTCGGCCCGCGCCCCAGTCTAGCGGCGCGGCGTGCTTATAGTCCGTCCCAGCCTGTATCATTGCTATCTGTGTGTTCCTACACATACCTGAGCGTGTTGCTATTGAGCCACTGTTTGCAGGAGCTGGTCGCGAACAGGCAGCCTCGGCCCGCGCCCCAGTCTAGCGGCGCAGCGTGCTTATAGTCCGTCCCAGCCTGTATCATTGCTATCTGTGTGTTCCTACACATACCTGAGCGTGTTGCTATTGAGCCACTGTTTGCAGGAGCTGGTCGCGAACAGGCAGCCTCGGCCCGCGCCCCAGTCTAGCGGCGCGGCGTGCTTATAGTCCGTCCCAGCCTGTATCATTGCTATCTGTGTGTTCCTACACATACCTGAGCGTGTTGCTATTGAGCCACTGTTTGCAGGAGCTGGTCGCGAACAGGCAGCCTCGGCCCGCGCCCCAGTCTAGCGGCGCAGCGTGCTTATAGTCCGTCCCAGCCTGTATCATTGCTATCTGTGTGTTCCTACACATACCTGAGCGTGTTGCTATTGAGCCACTGTTTGCAGGAGCTGGTCGCGAACAGGCAGCCTCGGCCCGCGCCCCAGTCTAGCGGCGCAGCGTGCTTATAGTCCGTCCCAGCCTGTATCATTGCTATCTGTGTGTTCCTACACATACCTGAGCGTGTTGCTATTGAGCCACTGTTTGCAGGAGCTGGTCGCGAACAGGCAGCCTCGGCCCGCGCCCCAGTCTAGCGGCGCAGCGTGCTTATAGTCCGTCCCAGCCTGTATCATTGCTATCTGTGTGTTCCTACACATACCTGAGCGTGTTGCTATTGAGCCACTGTTTGCAGGAGCTGGTCGCGAACAGGCAGCCTCGGCCCGCGCCCCAGTCTAGCGGCGCGGCGTGCTTATAGTCCGTCCCAGCCTGTATCATTGCTATCTGTGTGTTCCTACACATACCTGAGCGTGTTGCTATTGAGCCACTGTTTGCAGGAGCTGGTCGCGAACAGGCAGCCTCGGCCCGCGCCCCAGTCTAGCGGCGCAGCGTGCTTATAGTCCGTCCCAGCCTGTATCATTGCTATCTGTGTGTTCCTACACATACCTGAGCGTGTTGCTATTGAGCCACTGTTTGCAGGAGCTGGTCGCGAACAGGCAGCCTCGGCCCGCGCCCCAGTCTAGCGGCGCGGCGTGCTTATAGTCCGTCCCAGCCTGTATCATTGCTATCTGTGTGTTCCTACACATACCTGAGCGTGTTGCTATTGAGCCACTGTTTGCAGGAGCTGGTCGCGAACAGGCAGCCTCGGCCCGCGCCCCAGTCTAGCGGCGCGGCGTGCTTATAGTCCGTCCCAGCCTGTATCATTGCTATCTGTGTGTTCCTACACATACCTGAGCGTGTTGCTATTGAGCCACTGTTTGCAGGAGCTGGTCGCGAACAGGCAGCCTCGGCCCGCGCCCCAGTCTAGCGGCGCGGCGTGCTTATAGTCCGTCCCAGCCTGTATCATTGCTATCTGTGTGTTCCTACACATACCTGAGCGTGTTGCTATTGAGCCACTGTTTGCAGGAGCTGGTCGCGAACAGGCAGCCTCGGCCCGCGCCCCAGTCTAGCGGCGCAGCGTGCTTATAGTCCGCTCGGTACCACCCTGTATCCTCCATCATTGCGAACGAGATGCGGCTGAAGACTGAGTTCTGAGTGTGGGTGCCTGTCATTGCTTCGTTCTGGAATATAAGAAACATTTTATCTATAAACATATACTCTCCATTCAAGAGAGGAAGTTCTGGGTGTGGGTTCCTGTCATTGCTTCGTTCTGAAGTCAGAAACTATATTGAACAGCAGATAATTGTTCATGAAAATCGAAAAAAGAAAATCGATGTAGCGATCATATCTGGGAAAATTCGTTTTCACCTCAGCAGCTCGAAATGGCATCCTTTGCTGCGAGAAACCAGTGTGCAAAATCGCATTTTGCACACTGGTTTCAGTGAGGAAAAGTGATTTGAAATTCGAATGTCGTCGATTGACACGTGGTAGTGCATGGCGGTCAATCGCTAGCCTGTCTATGAAAAAAAAAAAATAACGCACCTTTTAAAAATAAAATAGCGGGAATTTGTTTCTGTTACGCTAGTTTTTTGTTGAAAATTCTTAAAACAATAAAGATGAGTGAAACCAGTGGCGAATACACTAATTTATCTCCAGAGAGAAGAGTTGAGACAAAAAGTGATTGTGATAAACAAAGTTCCCTTCCTGAGAAGCACGTAGGTAAGTTCTGAACAAAACAGAAACTTTTAATTTACAAAACTACAATAACTGTTAGATGTTCTTTTAATTTCTGAAAAAAATGCGTTATTTTTAAATAGATTTAAATGAATACCTATTATGGATTAGTTGCTTCATTATGTAAAAAGTTGTATCTTTTATTTGTAGGTTAATGTTCTCGCTGCTGAGGTGAAAAATTTTGTGTGCTACACGAGACCAAAGTTTTTCACATCTCGTGCCTTTGAATTCCTCGCTAGACTCGGGATTCTAACGTAGAATCACTCGCTACGCTCGTGATTCAATTCTTAGAATCCCTCGTTCGCTCGGGATTCAAAATCAGCACTCGAGGAAAACATCAACTTTGCTCTCTTGTTGCACAAATAACTATTTCTAGGCATTTTCACGCAAAAAGGTTTACCAGTGCAATGTGGTTCATAATTCCGCTATAAGTAGGAACATTAGGAACTATGGGTTCAGTGATTAAGCGGCCATAGTGTCGGCCTGCAACGCCGAAGGCTGCGAGATCGAATCCCAGCCATTTTGGCAGGTTTTTGTATTTTTGTTTGGTCCATATTTTTTTTTATTATTTCGAGTAAGTACCTAAGTACTCAAGTAAGTAAATAGTTTTTTTCTATTTTCACCCGAGCAGAGCTCGGTTGCCCAGATATTGAAGATATTATTATAGAACCGTGTTTACGGAGAGGTATAGAGCCTCACCTTTCGATCCCAAAAATATTCACCAATATTTCTTTATTTCATTTACTTTTTCGTACCTCGAATACTCTCTTCTCCCAGTGTGTGAGGGCAGTTCCTTCTCCACCTTGGTCCTCTAATTCAGCGCCTTCTAACCGCGAACAGTTGAAGTGGCTTTGAACCTGTCACAAGAGAAAGTGGTCAGCGAGGTAAACTTAAAAAGGTCGCTATAGCAAAATCACAATAGAAATTCAACTATATGGAGTCTCTTTTCATTGACTGAGAGTGAAAAGAGACGGCATATAGTTCAATTCCTATTATAATTCTGCTATAGCGACCTTTTTAAGCCCGTGGTGTAATGTCGGCTTGTTACCTCTTGTACAACCCTCGGGGTGACCATCATTTTGAAGGTGCGTTCGATATACCCTCCGCGCACCATCCAGTCTTTGCGGGTAACGTTCCGTACCACGCGGTCGGACCACTTGTGGATTTGTAGTCTGAAATGGAACGTAAGGTGGTTCTCATACCGGCAACGCACCCCGCTGCGTTGTGCGTGGCTGCAGATTTTAACATTGTGTATCCCGCACGTCGTTGACGTAAAGTTTAACCGCGGGAAATAGCACGCGCCATTCCATCCTTCGCTCCAAAGCCTTACGTGTAGATGCGCGAGGCCTGACAGTTCGATCTGGCATGTCGACAGATAATTTTTGTGACAGTTTTTTGCACGTATCACCGTTCATAATCGTACCAGGCGCCAGACCAAACTGTGACAGTAAATTAGCACGATAGTTTTATCCGCGGTTAAAACTGCACAGATTTATCCGCGGTTCGAAACGCAGTCCAGATGCGCGGTTAAAACTCGACCGTGTAAAAGCCGCTATTGTATTTCACTCACGTCGATTCGTTGTCAGTGTGTTGTACTATGCGTGTTTTATATACAAATTGAGATACTTGCGTACAATGTTAAAATCTGCAACGACGCCGACGCACAATGCAACGGGGTGCGTTGCAGTGGGAGAACCGCCTAAGGCAATTTAAAAATGGACTTTATTTAGAAAAAAGGATAGAAAGGACAAATGGTGTCAAAAATAATAAGTGTACTTACCTATAGAAAACTACCGTAGGTAGGTACATATTTCCTGAGTTTTTACAATAACATTATGTATTTATGTAAGTAGGTACTTAGAAATTTTAACTTACTCTTCATCTAGTGGCGGAGTGCCAGTATCTGGTCGTCTTTCAGTGAGGGGCTCTCCATTATCGTCCCTTTAACAAAAATAACACAAATTATAATAGGTACAACAATAACTTTTGCATCCTGAACCTTGTTTTAAAAAACAAAGAGTTCCATACGATCAGAGTACCAGGGGCATTGGGCTGATTGTCTAACTTGTCTCAAACCTCAAATTGGTCTCAAACTGTCAAAAATATCGTAGGCATCTTTTGTCGCGTTCGGCGTTGTGATCCGTGTGCTTCGACCCTAACTATCTGGGTCATTGGTCTGTCACATTGTGACTAAGAAAGAACTATCAAAGAATTAAGTTGAAAGAATTCAAGTACCAGGGCATCAGAAGTTATCAAGAGCTTACCTGTAAAAAGCGAACAGTGACACACTGAAGCACTATAGTCGTATTGCTCATTATACGGACTAAAGTGAAGGAAAAAATGTCATTTTTCCTTCAATTTTGACATAAAACGCATCAAAACTAATCAAAATTGAAGGAAAAATGACATTTTTTCCTTCACTTTTAGTCCGTATAATGAGCAATACGACTATAGAAGCATCAAACTGCTTCAATATGAATCCACAAACAAAAGAAACAATACTTATATTATCTCTTCTTCGTTCACTTGGCCATTCATCTGTCACATTGCTCGAAGGTCACATTGTGACTAAGAAAGAACAATCAAAGAATTCATCAGGCCATTGACCTAAAGTACAAAGAGTTTAAAGAATTCAAGTACCAGGGCATCAGAAGTCATCAAGAGCTTACCTGTAGAAAGCGAACAGTGACACACTGAATCCCAGCGCGTGAAGCATCTCGTGTTTCACAGTCGACAGCACCGACGGCAAGTCTCTATATTTCGTTGATAGTTCGCCCGGACAGAAGTTCGCGTGGCCTGCTATTGGTCTGGAAAAGATGAACAGATTATTTTACGACTGACATTGACTTGGATTAGTTTGACTGAATGATCTACCTATTAATTACCGCGTCACTAAAAACAGGTACCTAGGTAGTATTTTATCGTATAGGTATTCTCTTTTTTATGTTTATTTATGTTAACTTCTGCAAAAATGTGGGAATGTACCAAATGTGTTTGAACACTCTGTCCCTTAGACATCTTCTCAAAGATTCTTTATCTTAAAAAAATGCCTAAAGATCTGAAAGAATATGTCTACCGCACCTTGGGAATACAGTAGTGATCATTATACTTAGGTATATTTTTTTATTCTCTTCTTTGATTTAAGGGATTGCCCCTTGTCGGCATAACTAATGCCTCTTCCTCCACGAAACTCTTTCAGTCTCCTTGACCTCCTTATACGACATGACAGCAACCTTCTCCTTCACTTGGCTCATATAGCCTATTCTCGGTCTTCCTCTTCCTCTCCTTCCTTCCACTTTTCCTTCAATGATGTTCTTAATGAAACTGTCATGTATAAGATGGCCAATCACCTTCCATCTTCTATTCTCGACAACTTGCAACAACGATAAGGCTGAGACTCCACCAAAGCGGAGATGTGTGAGATGTGTTTTAAACAACCAATAGAATTTCAAAAGAGGAGATGACATGTTACCCCGCGTTTTCACTAGCGACAAAACATGTTGCAAACATCATCTATCTATCTTTATTAATTCTCAAAGAGTGAGTGCGATAGGTAGCTGTTTGCAACATGTTTTGTCGTTGGTGAAAACGCGGGGTTCGAATTACGAAATTCTATTGGTTGTTTAAAACACATCTCAAATATCTCCGCTTTGGTGGAGTCTCAGCCTAACAATCGATTCAATGGTAAGTATTTTCATTTAAAAGTTTCAATTGAATCCAGAGCCTTCGAACGGAACTATTCCTCTCGAACAACTTGACTCTAGACACGGCAACAAGTTTCACGATAACTACATAGTTTACAAGCAGATTAGAATTCAGGTACCTACAATCCTATCAATAAATTCTACTATCAGATATTATATTAAGGAATGCTGGTATTTCCGGTTAGATTTGAAGAAAGCATGCTATCTCCAGTTGTAAAAGAAATATCAATGGATTTTCTTTGAGATTATTTTACATTCACACTACCAACTTACTTATAGAATTACCCATCTTAAATGTAAATTCTATAGCTCTAATACCAAAATTCATGCTGACAGTGAGACAAACGCGCTGACGTATAGCACAATGTCTCTATTTGACACTTTGTGCTATACTATACCTATTACAAAGACAAAAGCTTGGCGGTTCGCGCTGAGATCAGTACCCCGATCGAGAGTATGCACAGAGTCTACTATTCGATCCGTGACTGTAGTATAGTCTCTCGAATGTATTGGGATTTTAGTTCAGTCAAGTTACCACTGGAGGCGCTGCACCGGAATCCCATACATTTGAGAGACTATACTACACTCACGGATCGAATAGTAAACTTGTGCATACTGGCGATCGAGGCACAGAGACAGAGACACGAGACCGTTGTTTTTGTCAGCATAAGTTTTGGTCTAATACAAAAACTCATGCTGATAGTGAGACGAACGCGCTGACGTATAGCACAATGTCTTTATTTCCATTTGATTTCCATCTAATTCCATTATAAAAAAGACACTTTGAGCTAACTATACGACAAACCCAGACGGTTAAAATGAGTAAGAAAGAATATGAAAGATTATTTTTGAAACACTTTCAAGAGTGTCTTAAAACTATAATGTTCTGCTGACACTGTAGTAGTCTCTATATGTCAGTAGCAGTAGTTTTGTCTGTAATTCTAACTATACATACCATTTACCTGTTTATAGGTTAAGAAGTAGGTACCTACAGATGGTAGGAATGTGGTAAGCACTGACCTATCTAATGCAGATTCCTGCTGACAGTGCGACGCATACGCGACGGTGAGTCCGCGCCGACAGCGCTTTGTCTCTACCGCGCTCACTTACAGCGTTACAGCACGGAGTCTGTCTCTTGTATCCCTTCCATCATACTATAAACACTATCTAATTCTTGCTGACAATTTGATGCACATTTATCTTGACAATCAAGGTCATTAAAGTCACTAAGGAAACTTCTAAAATCTACATAACCCAACATAACTGACCTGTCTTACGCCGACTCCTGCTGACAGTGCGACGCGTACGCGACAGTGAGTCCGCGCCGACAGCGCTGTCTCTACCGCGCTCACGTACAGCACGAAGTCTGTGTCTTATACCCCTTCCATCTTACTATAGACTCTGTCTAATGCTTGCTGACAATTCGATGCAGATTTAACTTGACAATAAGGTCACTAAGAAAACTTCTAGAATCTACATAACTGACCTGTCTAACTTGTTAAACTTTCGCGATTTGTTAACATAATGATAATTAAACAAAATAAATAAAAGGTACGCGATAAAATCCCGTAATAATAATTATCATTATGACCTGTCTAACGCCGACTCCTGCTGACAGTGCGACGCGTACGCGACAGTGAGTCCGCGCCGACAGCGCTCTGTTTCTACCGCGCTCACGTACAGCACGAAATCTGTGTCTTCTACCCCTTCTGAGACCTCGTCTAGTTCTTCTGGAACTGAAGAAATAAAATTGTCAATGTACTAAGGCAAAAAATGAAAACTTAACTTTCTTAACCCAAAAATGAGCTACCAGCAGGCTGATTGTCTAACTTGTCTCAAACCTCAAATTGGTCTCAAACTGTCAAAACGATCGCGTAGATCTTTTGTCGCGTTCGGTCTCGTTGAGATGAGAGTGACATAGATACTTGCGTGATCACTGAAATCATGAAGGAACGACACTGATACTTTATCTTTGACTGAACTGTCATAATTTGAGAGTTCGAGACAGATTTTGGTCGCTATCAAAGATAGACAATCAGAAGACAATTTTAATGTTTTCTTCATCGTGTACCTACGATTGAAATCGCTGATGTGACAATCTGGCGATATTTCTTGACCATGTTTTTTGCCTTCGACGCACATAGTAAGAATAATAAAAATATCGATATTTCTATTAATATATTCCATTCTATTGACACTTACTCGGCAGTTCATTCCGCAGCGAATCGCCGTTAAATTCCGCAGCCTCCTCCGACGCGGTGCGGCGCCGCGGCAACGCACGGCAGTCGTGTCCTGTGCTGTTGCATACGTAGCACGGCTGAAATACAATATTAAAATTAAGATTAAAATGCGTTATTTAACTACCTACCCAATAACAAATTCCACTTTAACAAGTAGCTAAATTACAATTTTTAAAAAACCAACCGTAATTGAAAAGTTTTATGGACACGGGATTTTATCGCGTAATTTACCTTATTTATCCCGACGTTTCGGCTATGTTACAATAGCCGTGGTCGCGGGCAGACTGGAGTATGTTTTCAAGGTCCATTGTGAAATTTGTGAAACGTCGGGATAAATAAGGTAAATTACGCGATAAAATCCCGTGTCCATAAAACTTTTCAATATGAATAGTGATCGCGAAAGTTTAAAAAAGACTACCAACCGTAATGTTAAATGCTGAGCAATTTTCAGCATTCCCGAGGTGCATTTCTGCTCATAACTCCGAAGATCCTTGACAGATCCTCACCAAATTTTTGTGGCACCAATCGGAATTTTTCAAATAGGTCCAGGCGTGTTCGAGTAATCAGGTATCATACACAAACTGACGAATTGAGAACCTCCTCCTTTTTTGAAGTTGGTTAAAAACTAAGAGCCGAATACCTCGATATTCGATCCGGAGGGTTCGAAATAGTTCGAATCCCTCTTATCCCAATTAAGGTTCTAGCATCTAGAGAACCTTAATTGGGATAAGAGGATTCGATTCGATTCTAGAGTCGAGATCAAAGTATTCTGTCATGTCTTCACATATAAGATCTACTCTGTTAATTAAGCTATTGGTTTTCCAATCCATATCCATATCCATACACTATATCCTTATGTGAAAATTTATTTGTTTGTTTATTTGTCCTGCTTTCATGTCTAGAAAGAGCGACGGATTGACGTGATTTTTTTTTGTGTGGAGGGCTGGAGAGTGACATAGGCTACTTTTTATCCGGGTACCACGCGAACGAAGCCGCGGGCTGAAGCTAGTAAATCTATAAATCTTAATCTAAAATCCTCCGGCCATATCCACAGGAGTCAATACGTGTGGGGCTGACTCAGATGGTAGCTCATAAAAGTGACAAGCTAAATCGTAGAAATCGTAATGTGAACTATGTAGGTATCTCTACTCTAGTCACATTGAAATATTCTGAGTAGCTAGGTACCTACTTGACATCAAATCAATATACTTACACAATAAAACATATCAGGTCATAAAAATACGAATAAGTAATAATGTATAAACAGCGTTTGTTTCGATATGGCACCTTACACGTTATATTTTATTGGTTTGTACACTTTTAAGACTTTATTTTCATAAACTTTGCTCAGCAGTTTGACGAAATACCGTTATTATTCTATTGTATTATTATATTAACTTGCCAGTGGCCACTCTGCTGGTAAAGAATGTAACTTAGTGAATCAGGTAGGTATTTTGAAAAAAAAATACAGGTTATGCTAAAAACATATTCTTAATTTTAAAAATTTTGTTTTCAGGGACACAGCTTATATTTCTAGCCCATATAGCTGATTCCTTTATCCTACTGACAGCCAACATGGAAGACGTAAAGAAAATAGCGCGAAAATTCGTCTCAGACTCGACAGCTGAGAAAATAGCTGAATTTATAGCCAAAGCTACAGAAGAGATGGTAGGCAACGTTTCCGATGAAAACGAACAAATAGCTGATGATACACAATTCTTATCCGAAAAACACAACAATTTACGACAAAGAGAAGAAGTGAAGAGAGACAATGAAGAGAGAAAGACCACAAAGAAAAATAAGGCTAAAGTTATCGATTGGGAGAGAGAAGTCAATGAAATTATTAATAATAAATACTCAAAAATTAATAATAAACAAAATAAACAGAAAAAGGTTTATGATGAAAACGCAGATTATGATCAGAATGTAGATTATGATCAGCAAAGAGCAGATTATGAGCAATCAAAGATAGACGAAAAAGTGAAAATAGATAAACAGCGTAAAAAGGATTATGAAGAGCAGAAACGTATTTATAAACAGCAACTTAATCAAATGAAGCATGATCAACCAACCGAGAATCCTAAACGATTCGATCATGAACCTAAACGCAACTCAAAACAAAATTACAAACAAAACTCTGTTTATAAACAAAAAATCTACAAAACCAAGACAAAACAAAGAAAACCAAAAATAAGAAAACCCTATCTAAACCAGAAATTCAAGAAAGGAGCCCAGACCAGAACTACCAGAGAATCTAGAGAAAACACGAACTCAACAATTGTCTACCAAAATGTGTTAAGAAAAGGAATTAACCCTGGTCATAGACTTACCTCATTCGATTCCGAAGAGAAAGAAGAGAAGACCAATAACAAATCCACCTTCCATGGCTTCAATATACAAAGAGCTTTGACAACTCAGAAAGCTAGGACGGAGTTTGATCAGTATGACAATCCTAAATATCCGAAAGCTGAGTTTATAGCTATGAGCGGTCCTGTGGCGTTGCCGAAGGTAGTTATGGTGAAGCCTTGGTGGGAGAAGGAGATGACTATGCCAGTATAGAATAGAATGTCTAAAACGTTTTATTGTGTTTATAACAGACTTCAAACAAAGGTTCTCAATTTGTCGGATTCTTTTTTCATGTATGTTCCCCGATTACTCGAAGACGCTTGGACCGATTTGGAAAATTCTTTTTTTGTTTGAAAGGGTATACCTTCCAATAGGTGCTATAAACATTTGGTGAGGATCTGTCGAGGATCTTCGGAGTTATGAACAGAAATGCACCACGAGAGTGCAGAAAATTACTTAGCTTATAACATTGAAGAGTCGACCACGGCGCTTTCCTTCGAAGAGCATTCTGGCGGCTGGGCAGGGTATATATTAATGAGCACGTACGGGCGTATGACGCACACACGGTTCTTGCATACAGTCAGCCATACAGTCGCCTGAGTACGTACATTAAGATGTTCCTCCGGTACCACCACCTCTCCGCACATGGTTTCCGAGTTGCAGCTTTCGATGCAGTGCGATCGCCCGCCGCGGAGGAAGACCGTTCGACTAGGACATTTCCTGAAACACGAGAGGAACATTAGTTAATGAAGAATTAGTTGAGGAAGGGCGTAGTGGGTTTTTCTCACTCTATATTCGAGCAGCCCGACTGGGGAAGTATCTCCGCCTTACAGACGCAGCTAAATAACATCATTCTTCTCGAATGGTGTAGATGGGCTTGCAAACTGTCACAGAAATGCTAACTTCTGCGAAATGTGGCCAATTGGGCATGGTATATTATAGTCCGGCAAAAACGGGTAGACACGGCAACTAAAATTTCAGTACTTTGGAAACCCTCTCTCTACTAACTAATCTATGGTAAAGTACAGGTTTATTGTCTATGGTACAGGTGCCGAAGACGTCAGTCAGAAGTAATAATATAATTTACTTAGAAAAGAGAATTTATCTATTTCGCGTATTTAGCTTGCACAGTGGCGCCCCCATTTATTTCTATTATTATGTGTCGAACTATACAGATCTCTTGTTTTGATTTGGCGCGTCACGAGTTCACGACGCACCCCGTAACAATTATTTATAATTTTCTCAAACATGCTATGATATAAGACTATCTTACACAACCTTCTTTGGGATAAATCGTTCTTGCAGTACTGGTACTGGGTCAGAAAGTGCCCAGTTATATCTTATCTGGCCTGTTCGACGGCCGCTAAAGCAGGCCAGATAAGAAATTGCTGGACACTTTCTGACCCAGTACCTACTGCAAGAGCAATGTAAGTACATAATTTGAAAATGGAACGAACTTTTGAAACCCGAACATGTTGACTAAAGAGGTCATTCATTCTCCTAAGTTTTATTCAAACAAACTGGTACTGTACGACAAAAGGAATGCGCCATTACATGAACTAGCTAGAAAGAAAATAATTAAAAAAATAAAAGTCCATATTTGAGCGCGGCCATTTATATTGTCCTTATTTTTTTTTTATTGGCCCACTAAACTGGACGATAATTTAATTAGTTAATGTTGATTACCTACTCTAATTTACCCGCATGTTTAAGAAAAGCGCCAAATTAAGCCTTAGCCACAACTTAGCCACAACTTAGCCGCGGAAAATGTACTATTCTTCTTTACCACGCCTCATTGACAATCACAAATTTTTATACATTTTATCGACGTCAACAAATGGTTGAATTTATCTTATCGACGCTTATCAAACCATACCTTCAGTTCCATTCAACACGACACTTTGAATATACATGTAACATTATGCTAAAATTATGCAATGATATTTTAATATTACAAAAAGTTTTTTGGATTGCAGTGAAGTGAAAATGTTGAGTGTCAAGGTACTGTTGGTGTCAAAAGGCGAAAATATCATTAGAACAATCTAGAATTCTAAATGGATTTTCTGTGTGATTATTACGTGTGAAGTGTTATTGTGAATTTTCTGTTTGAAAGAACGGACGATTTAAGGTAAATAGGATTATTAGGAATATTTGGACGTCCCTCTGACTACCTACTATTTGTATTATTTTGGCTATATTACAATTTATAGGAGGAAGGATATACCTAGTGGGTTTTTCTCACTCTATATTCGTGCAGCCCGACTGAGGAAGTGCCTCCGCCTTACAGAATATCGCAGCCAAATAACATCATTCTTCTCGAATGGTATTGTGTTCCTGCGGTGAGTAAGGTTGCTAGAGCTCTGCGAGGAAGCGCTGCGGTGACAACTGGTGGACCAGTCTTGTCCATTGTGTTGTCGGCACAGTGATTCCTCTTTTAAAGAGTCAGCAGCGCGAGTGATACTCCTCTGGTGTCACAGGCGTTTATAGGCTACGGTAACCGCTTACGATTAGGTGGGCCGTATGCTTGTCTGCTACCTTAGTAGTACTTATAAAAAAACCCTTGGGTATCTTCAAAGAATCCTAAGTAAGTTCACATGAGCTATTTAGCCAACGATCATGAACTTCAACGATCTGTCAAGAACATCGCAGCAAGCTACGCCGCGAGCCCTTGATTACTTACCAACATCAACCTTAGTTCGTTTTCGGATGTCAATACTCTGTCGAGTGTAGATAAGAAACAAATACTTAAATAAAAAAACAGACAATCGTCTAGAAGTGATTCTTAAATCGACTTTTCCCTACTTTTCCGCATTCTATCTGATAGTATTATCTTTGGGGAATGACAATTACATTTTATATACCTAAATTGATAAGTAATTTTGTCCGATTTCGTTATGAAAGAAAAAACATTATATTTTGCTGTAGCATTTTGATAATTATGGATGCCGATGTGGTAACTATATTCGGAGTCCGTCCTTACATTATAGATACGGATTATTTGGGTAATCGATAATTATTTTTAATTTTTATAGTGTTAAACCACACTTTGGTATTATTTCATCGATAATTATGAAAATCCAATTTGTGGATTATTAGAATAAGGAAATAAAATTTCGGAGACAAAATAGAGAACCCCGTCCGGACTACTCTACAGACTCCGGACTTAATCCAAGCGTGTGTACTTTTTGTGTATAAAAACTAGTTTACAAAGTACACAAACAAAATACTTATATGGGTTGTTTTATGCGAGATTCTGATAACTGATAATGATAACAAACAGCTGGTATTACTTCTATGTATTTATCTTATCAGCCACTAACCTAGAGATTATACGTGTTACGCCTTGCCAGAGATGTTGGCAACCCTCCTGCCGGAGCAGCCAATGCCAGCCAGCCACGTCATCCCCCACCCATGCTACAGCCAGCCTGCCCGATGCCAGTGGAGGGGGATCGCCTTTAAATAGCCTGCGCGCTCATTTTAAGCCGATTTTTGTCGCCGTAGTCATTAGAAGCAAAAACTCTGTTCAAATTATAATAGAAAGTAAAAGTTGATTTAAATAATATTTTTTATTGAAGTCCTTCTGTTTCACTCAGAAGTTGGATAGACAAAAAAATGAAGCGTCATCATCACCACGCTGCCCACACGGAAAATCATTCGGCAACATCTGAAGAGGAAGAAGACGACGCCCCAGCCTCACCACCAGCCAAGAAGCTCCTGAAAAAACTACTGGAAACTGAGGTACAAAAAGCTATACGTGAACTTACTGACGACCCATCCATTTCCACCCAGTCAAAGGGACACCGTGCAGCATCTCTCATTTCCGAGTTCGACCCGGATAGCGAAGACTGCACTACAGTGACCGCATGGCTAAAAAAAATCGACCAAATCGGCGAGATTAATGGGTGGAGCGAGACTACAAAAGCATTCCATTTACAAGAAAAATTAAAGGGACAAGCGCGAAAATGGTATAACCGACTCGACGAATACGATTATACATGGACCGAATGGAAGCAAATGTTGACACGTGCTTTCCCACGGCATCGCGACTATGGAAACATGCTGGACGAAATGATGAACAGGAAGAAACTACCTACGGAATCTATGACGAAATACTACCAAGACAAGATAGCCATGTGCTTCCGGTGCAAATTGACGGACGTCGCGACTGTTTCATGCATTATTCGCGGCCTACCGCCATCACTTCAAGCCAATGCCAGAGCATTCCAATGCGAGGGACCTGAAGAACTTTATGAAGGCTTCCTGTGTGCTTTAGATGACTATCAAACACCATCATCCGTTATCTTACGACCGTCAAATAAGGATAACGTGGGAAATACTCGACAAAGCAACGACAAGAAGAAAACGATCTTTGATCCAGAGGTTGACCCCTGCCCGCGCTGCAAGAAAACAGGACATCTTTTGCGTAGCTGCCCACTTCCGGATACGCGCACGTGCTTCAAATGTGGCAAGCAAGGCCACATTGCCACACGTTGTGCGAGCGCCGGTAGCCACGCCAGTTCTACATCTACGAAGCCCTCGGCGCGGACAGGCGATAACGTCATGGACATCAGACTCCTGCAGAACTACAACAAAATTTATGAAAAGGTGGGTAAAGTCAATGACATATACATCAAGTCATATATTGATACAGGTAGCCAAGTCAATGTCCTATCAAGCCACGTTTCAAAGCTATTAAATTTGAAAGTCTCCCCAACTGATACCGTTCTCAAGGGTTTTTCTGGTGACCACCTCTCCAGTGGTGGGGAAGTAGCTTTCCAATTAGAAATCGACGGTATATTAATTAATTGCAAAGCCCACCTAACAGATATAGATATGGGTGGCATTCATCTATTAGTTGGACAACCGATTATAAATAGCGATGGTATGTCCTTGATTGTCGCTGAGGGAATTGCTACCCTTAAACAAGATTTAGACTTCATTAGACAAATAGAGGTGGTCGAGACGCCTACTCGTTTCAAAGTGGTAACTGCTTGCAAAGAATGCCTACTGCCTGGTTGTTCTATCGTCAGGGTGAACGTGCTCGGCAATGACGAGACCAACGATGTCGTCACCGCTCCACAACATTTCGAGCTGCGGGACATCTCCTATGCCATTCCTGCCACCCTACTTCGTGGTGCCATCGGGTACATCAAGATCATCAACACCGGCACCAAAAGCATCACATGGGCGCAAGGCGATGTGCTGACCAGAGCAGACAGCTGTACCACCACACCACCGCCAGTGGATGTTCAGGATGGCCGAGTGTTACGCCTTGCCAGAGATGTTGGCAACCCTCCTGCCGGAGCAGCCAATGCCAGCCAGCCACGTCATCCCCCACCCATGCTACAGCCAGCCTGCCCGATGCCAGTGGAGGGGGATCGCCTTTAAATAGCCTGCGCGCTCATTTTAAGCCGATTTTTGTCGCCGTAGTCATTAGAAGCAAAAACTCTGTTCAAATTATAATAGAAAGTAAAAGTTGATTTAAATAATATTTTTTATTGAAGTCCTTCTGTTTCATACGATTTCAAATAAAAACAGTATCTCTGAACGCAAATATTGAGGTAGTCTAAATGCCATAGGCAATTTGTTCTAATATTCTAATACTAATTCTAATACTTAATTTAGGTATCTGTAAGCAAAATTAGTCTTATTCAGATTTTTTGTCAAATAGTACCTACTTTGACCTACACTTTTGCCGCGGTCCGCAAGTGCAGCATCGCCGGACGATTAATCGTCACAAATGTATCTATACTCACAATTGTGAGTAGATATACGCATCACAGTCCGGCGATGCACAGTTGTATTGTAGATTTGTAGCCAAGGCTTGTCTATTCCTTTTCTCAAACATGTTGTTATTTGTTATTGTTACACAAGGGTTGAATGAAAGGAACCTAATAAGGCACGAGATGGAATAGGTACAGAATTACAGATTGTAGCCTAGAATATAATATATATAAATTCTAAACCTATAGAATAAAGCCGAAGAGTTTGTTTCTTTGTTTGAACGCGCTAATCTCTGAAACTACCAGTCGGATTGAAAAAAATATTTCTGCATTGATAAAGGCTACTTTTCATTATCATCATCATCATCACCACAACCATCACTACGCGGGTAACGCCGCGAGGGCGCAGCTAGTAACGTATACCTAAGCTGAAAAAATTTGGTACCACGAACGAGAGAAGACGCGGGGGGCGGAACGGAAGCTAGTGTAGCGTTACTATTACTATCTTCTATTTCTTTTGTCCACAGATCCACAATGGCCACAGACCATCGGCCCTACCAGGGCTACCCGTACAACAACCCGATCGTGTCTGACGTGCCCTCGATAAGTGCCGACGACGCCGCTAGATGGCAGCACTTGCCGAGGCGGCAAGTCGAACTAAACGTGATGCGGGAGGCACCTTCGCCACCAGTAAGTAATTAGTATTCTTGAAATTCGTCCATTGCTGAGCAAAATTCTACATCTATCTCTGTCTTCCGAGGTCTTCCGCCAACCTCCCTTGAAAGCATTATGTCGCCTATACGATGTATAGGCGTCATGTTGGGCGAGCCTAAGCCAGCGCGAGCGAAGACAAATTGATGCAAGGCGAGTGCTACCGTCCAGTCATTTGGCGAGTCTATACAAACTGGTGCTTGTATTCACTCGGCCAGCTAAGCGAGCGATGGCAAGGCAAGGCAAATGGTGCTGTCCACACGTTGGCATTAACGTTCACTCGGCAAGCCTGCGCCAACGTGTAGGCTTAAAGATCGTCCCTCTAACGTTTCCTTTACCAACCATGGTCTTGTATCCCGAGGGACTCATAATTACTGCCATCAAGCGACTATTCTAACAATCAGACTCAGTGCCGTAACTATGGCGGTGTCAGCGGTGCCCAGGCATAAGGCGCAGACCTGGAGGGGCGCAGCAATGACCAGACAAAGACCACAAACTGGGCGCAGTTAAGCTCGCACCGGGCTCATAAAAGCCTAATTCCGGCACTGATCAGACTGATGCCATCATCATAAAGATTTAGTGTGACAGTTTGTGCAACTTGCAGAGCCTACCAGAAGCGAACCTGCCCGCGAAGCGAGACAGCGACAGCGTCCAGCCCGTCGTGTACATCGACATGCCGGAGACGAGTGGCAGCATCGTGGCAGATAGACGGCCCGTGGAGGAAGACTTTGAGGTAAAATTATAAAATATGATCACGACTTCCAAGATGAGTAGACTTATCTTTCAGATCTTTAGGCATTTTTAGATGCTTTGAAGATGTTAGGTTGCGGTTCGCGCCTGAGACCGAGTCAGGGACTCAGGGAGACAGGTTTTATAGGGGCGCGCGAAAGTGACACGAGACAGAGAACCGTCAGTTTATATGAAAACGATCTCCTTTTTCCTCCGATTTAAGGGGGTACCCCCTTAAAGTGGCGGTTTGCGCTCGAGACCGAGACAGGAGATCGTTTTCATAGTCTACCGACAGAGGTATGTCCAATCCAAATACATATTTGGTACATGCCCGCATTTTGAAAAAGTTAGCATTCCATACGTTTTTCGTATTACGTTTACATTTCCATAGGTTACAAGCCCCATCGACACTAAGAAAGCTATCTGGTTTCCTTACGATGTTTTCTTTCACGAGCTCGTTTTAATGCGACTCAATTTACGAAACGAAAACTTGATGCACTGCTAGGTTAGAACCCACGACCTTCGGATCAAAAGCCGAGGCACTATTCCACCACAGAAAAAATATACTTAAAAGTACTAAAATGTGGGCATTTGACAGATGTGTATAATTGGGACTTACGTGCAATACCCTCTAGACTTCTTCAAAAGATTTGGAATGTCTGAAAATCTGAGAGAATCATGCATTGGGGATTGAAAGAAGAAGTATTTTCGTTCCAGATGGTACCACAACCACCTCAGAGGTCCCGGCCCGTTAAGCAGGACCCCGACGCGCCCGTCGTGTACATCGACATGCCGGGGCAGGAACAAAGCGGAGTCGCCACTAGTCGGGACCAGACACCAGACGAGCCGGCCTTCGTACAGGTAGAGATAGCGCTAATTGGTAAAGTAGAAGAGGGAAAGGGAATAGCATGCATCATAACGAGCATCATCGACATTCTCAGAAGATTCTCAGCCTGCAACGACTACTGATACAAAATCCGCGAATCAGCTTTTGCACAGGTAAAGTAAGTACATAAGTAGCCCGTTGTGTGCATGGACATGCCGGGGCAAGAACAAAGTGGAGTCGCCACTAGTCGTACTTCGTACAGGTAGAGATAGCGCTAATTGGTGACGTTGAAGAGAGAAAAGGATAGCATGACATCATTACAATTTCAGCCTACAACGACTACTGACTGACACACGATCATCGAATCAGCTTTTGTAGATATAAACCGAAGAAAAGTGAGGCATCAGGCGCAGGCGTTAGAAATCTGAGCGAGATGGTCAATAGTTTTCTCCTCGTGGGAGACAGGGATAGAGCGACATCAGCCTGCAGCAGTCAACTGACATAAGCCACTTCAAGTCAAATTCCTTCAGATATCAGTAGCCCGTTGTATGCATCATGCCGGGGCAAGGACAAGGCGGGGTGTTGCCACCAGCCGGGACCAGCAGAATCATTCTGTAAACTCACTTCGAACGTCGAAGAGCTGAATCCGCTGTGAGATTTCAAATTTCGTATGCGAAATTTGAATCTCACAATACATTCTTGTGTATTTAGTGAGCTTGGTCACTTGAGTGAATTCGAAGTGAGTCTACAGAATGACTCTGCTGACACCAGATGAGTTGGCCTTCGTACAGGTAGAGCGGTATAGCGCTAATCATTAACTTTAGGGTTGGAAAGTGACAGGTAGAGAGCGAAGAAAAGTGACCCAATGCTTTCGAAATCCGAGAGAGATGGTCAATTATTGTCTCCTGGCATAGGCCTTTGCTTTTGCTATTTTGGGCGCTTGGATAATAATTAGTTCCTATTTATTTTTCAGGAGACGATATTCTACGATCCATTTGAGAATCGTCGCATCGACCGCGAGAAGGAGGACTCGGATGATGATGATGAGTCGCCGTCGGTGCCACCACGGCGGCCTAACTTTTTAGATCTTAACGGAGCTGGTCCTTCAGGTAACATTCAGTTTTTTTATTAACAGACTTCAAGAAAAGGAGGAGGTTCTCGATTCGTCGGATTTTTTTTTTATGTAAGTATGTTTATCGAATACTCGAAGACGCCTGGATCGATTTGGTAAATTCTTTTTTTGTTTGGATATACTTTCCGGTTGGTGCCACAAAAATTTGGTGAGCAAGCATCTTTCGAGGATCTTCGGAGTTATGAACAGAAATGCACCTCGAGAGTGCAGAAAATTGCTCATAACATTGAAGTCTGTTTATAAAATTTTTAATTCAGCCACTTGTTTAAGAAAATACATTTACTTTCAGGCTCTACATCCTACACCTCCCCCGTGCCATCGATGATGTCAAAAGAGGCCAACATCTACAGTGCGAGGAACGAGGACGATTTCCCAGCATCACCCATCCCCGTCTCTCAGTTCCCCCAGCCGCCGCCATCTTACGCGGAGATAGACAGATCCCCGCCTGTCGTGGACCAGCCTAGGCCGCAGAGGACGCCTAGTCCCCCTAGGACACAAGTTCTCACGCCAAACTCCTCGTCTGTACCGCAAGGTAAGACAATTGGCTTAGGCCTCTGATAACACCATGTACTTAAGTAAATAAAATGAATTCAAGACGAATTGTCAAACTGTGATGGAACATCTTTATAGGACGCCAAGGCATCCAAACATATTTATGAAGGTAATAAAATGGCATATCTAGGTTCTGAAGTAGGACAGCCTAGGCCGCATAGGCAACATAGGCCGCATAGTCCTCCAAAGACACAAGCTCCAAACTTAAGTTTCGTAATATCACACTAATATTTTATCAATGCGAAAGTTTGGATGTTTTTGGATGGATAGATAGATGGATGAATGGATGCATGGATGGATGGATGTATGTTTGTTCCTCTATATCTCGACAATCACTGAACCGATTTAGCTGAAATTTAAAATTTAGATAAATAATGACCGGGAATAGGACATAGGCTACTTTTTATCCTTTATTATTATTATTTTATTATTATTTTGTGTGTTTAGTAGCAAATAAATGATGTGTCTATGTCTATCCGGGTACCACGCGAGCGAAGCTACTTTAAACTATTTTAAACTTCTAGTTCCAGACATTATGTCGATGCCGTTGGGTGTCCCGAACTCGGACCGCAAGTATCTGAACTGCCACCACTGCGGCATGAGAGTCCACGCGCTTGTAGTCTTCAAGACCGGCTGTCCAACGCACTTAGCCGCCACCTTCTGTCTACTGTTCGCGTAAGTAAACAAAACAGCTTTAAAATATACCTCGGACAGAGGATAAGTCTAGCAGATTTTAAGCGGATGGATCACCGAAAAGAAAGCTAGGCCCCATACCGTGTTTGTTGCCCTGATTCTTCACGGTGTTGGTCGCAAAAGAACAGTAGTAGAATCACCAAGCTCTTTAGACGTTTCAAAGTGGTCATAACGGTCCTACTGAATAAATGATATTTGATTTTGATTTTTTGATTTTAATCCAACGGGGTAACGCTGCACAGTGTGGGATTTGACGTGATTTTCGGACATGGTCTTTTTATTGCAGAATTCGTTAGTATTAACGATTTAAAACGTTAGAGTAGAACTCCCGTGTTTCAGTTAAGTTTATTTTCAGAGATATGAATTTTTGAAAATACCTATATTTTTAGTGCCAAAAAATTTTAAAGTGTTGGAGCGCCTACATTATAGGATTATTTCATAATTTGATTTCTGTATACCTAAGAATGTCTCAAGCTGCAATTTTAGAAATTATTTTGAATCTTCTATATGCTGTAAAACGCGAGTAATTAATTATTTTATATTTTTGGTTTTTATTTTTTTACTCTTAAATTAGGTCGCAGTAGCACCTACTTTCTTCATAACATATATTATTAACTCATTTATTTCGGATAATATCGGATATTCGGATATAGCCCCAGATCGTAAGCAACAATGTGGTAAAAAAACGGAAAGCTAATCTCGCCTGGATTGGAAGTTATTACCTAAATAATAACGTTTTTGCCGAAAACTTTACAGTCGGGGTTGTCACTTTTTAAATCATAATTTTTTTGCCAAAAATAAAGGAACTTATTCTTTTTTTTACTTTCCTTTAAATCGTTTACAACGATCCTTAGATTATGCTATTCTCAATTACTTTATATTATTGTGCATATTATTGAGGATAACACTTTTTTTACATTTAGAACCGTTATATCTCAGAAATGGTGAATCTTAGGAAAAAGAATAAACGGCAAATTTTGTGGAAAATAGCATGATCTACATTTATATTAATAAATAAATCTGTTTTTCATAAATACCTCGTTTCGTTCTATTACCCCAAAAATAAAAAAATACCCTGCAGGGGTAAATAAATATCCACAGGCACGGTATCACTGAGTTTTTAAGCTCTATCAATTTTTTTAAATTTACGGCCAAAAGCGTTCAAAATTTGACCAAATATTTGTGACAACCATAACGGAAAAACTTAAGTCTATGTAACTTCCAATCCACGCGAGATTAGCTTTCCGTTTTTTTACCACATTGTTGCTTACGATTTGGGGCTATGTGTTATGAAGAAATTATGTGCTACTGCGACCTGAATTCAGAGTAAAAAAATAAAAACCAAAAACATAAAATAATTAATTACTCGCGTTTTACAGCATACAGAAGATTCAAAATAATTTCTAAAATTGCAGCTTGAGACATTCTTAGGTATACAGAAATCAAATTATGAAATAATCCTATAATGTAGGCGCACCAACACTTGAAAATTTTTTGGCACTAAAAATATAGGTATTTTCAAAAATTCATATCTCTGAAAATAAACTTAACTGAAACACGGGAGTTCTACTCTAACGTTTTAAATCGTTAATACTAACGAATTCTGCAATAAAAAGACCATGTCCGAAAATCACGTCAAATCCCACACTGTGCGCTGCCAGCCTTTTGGGCACTTTACCTGCGGTCGGTGATCTGAACTCTTATATCTTTTATCTGTCTTCTATCTTTAGTCACATAAAGATAGAAAACAGAGTTCCTTTTATTTAGTTGTAAGTTAGTTAAGGAGTGTATTAATATGTTCTTGAATGTGTTTCCTTGTTCCTAAAATAAATAAATAAATAGTTTTAAAATATTTAAAAACATTTAAAAAACATCACGTTATTGGCGAAGTATTGGAAAAGGCCAGGTCAAGAGTACCCTAAACCGACGAGCCTGCATGAAGAATGTGATGAGAGTGAATGAAACGAAAGAAGTGTGTCAGGATCGTAGCAAGTGGCGATCTGTGGTCTCTGCCTACCCCTATGATGGGATACAGGCGTGAATTTATGTGTGTTTGTATGTATCACGCCATTATTATTCGGTCGCCATTTTGTTCAATATGGCTGTTTCAAAATGGCGGACATGAATAATTCTTTGATTGGCTATATTTTTCATTGAGAAACTTAGGAGAGTATATTTCTAAATGTACTTAGATCACGAAATATACTACTTACCTAAATTTTCTCTATACGGTTGTTTCACAAATTAGCTTTTATGCCCACAAAATCTCAATCATGACGTCATTACCCCGGCAATTAATACCTACCTAGAGCAGCGGACCTAAAAAGGTCGCTAAAACTGAATCACAATTTGAAATGAACTATATTGCCGTCTCTTTTCACTCTCAGTCAATAAAAAGAGATGGCAATAGTTCAATTCCAATAATGCGATTCTGCAATAGCGACCTTTTTAGCTCCGCAGATGAGCTGAGGTTACAATACAAGTTCAATTCCTACTGAGTGAAACAATTTTGTGTTTTTTTTTTTTTTTTCAAAATACTATTTTTTTTGTTTCAGATGTGTACCCTTCGCAATTTTCATCTATTGTAACGACACCTTCAAAGTTAGGAACCATTACTGTCCAAATTGCAACAAGATAATTGGCTATCAAGGACCATGGAGCGAGAAAATTATATACGTAAATTCATAGGCGAACATAGAAACATTGGTCTTAAAATCGTTATAGATGAATCAGGATCGAATGGCATCGAAAAAAGTTTTTGTGTAAATTAGGTACCCATTTTCTCGCTGACTGTACATTTTTTTCAAAATCTGTAAATGCAGGTCGAAATATCTTCAAAAGTTAAGGATAGTCTCTTTAGAACGTTTTCCTCTAGCTACAACGGTTAAGGTAGCTGCCCTTACTGCTCATGCTCAGTCTTAAAAATTCACCCTGTATTTTCAATTTCTGTGAAAGTTACCACCTTAATAATTTGGCTTCACTTCGTTTTATTTAAGACTTGTACTAATAAATAATAAGATACTTATGGTAAATTTTCCTGATAAAATATTTTCTTTTAAAATGAAGTAAAAGTCCTTAGGTATTTCTCATAAGAAATAAGGTACTCATGAGTAGCACAATATTTTAAGTAAGTAAACTTTATTTTGTTCATTAGACTTCACTTTACCATTTTTCGATAGGTCGTTTAATTTACTGATTTACTATGTTAATTTACTGTTTTTTTTAATTACTTTGTAAATTGTGTAATAACTTTGTAAACTTTGTAAATTGTGTAACTTAAATATGTTTTTTATAATAAACTGTAGTACCTACCTCGCTCGTCTGTCTGTCCGCTGTTCTTTTTTTTCTCTCGCGATAAAACAATCAGTTTTATCGCGACCACTCGATTTCGACTTACATTTGTCTGAGTGAGCAGTCTCTCGTGATTCATATCAAGGAAATACGATACAAATTTGCACTATTAACTGCCTTATACATAAAACTTAGCCGACCAAGCTCTCTAGAGCAGTGTTCAAGGTACTTACATCTAGGAAATCGGAAAATTTTGGAGGTAAGTTTGTACACCAAAAATGAAAAATCATTTTTTTTATGCGAAACATGAGCTTGTTTAGTTGAGCATATGCGGTCCAAATTTAGAGTAGCTTAACTGAGATAGGTAACCTTATTTTCCGAGGCACACCAACTAATGACCACGGTACACCGGTGTGCCTTTGCGGAACACTGCTCTAGAGCAGTGGTTCTTAACCTATGGTCCGCGGACCACTGGTGGTCCCTGGAACCACTTGAAGTGGTCCGCGAAGCTTTCCGAAAAATTAAACAAGCGACAAAGGATCAAAGTTGAAAGAAAAAACTTACTGTTGGTGGTCCGCGGCAAGTCAGAAAGTTTATCAAATGGTCCCTCATCACTAAAAGGTTAAGAACCACTGCTCTAGAGAGTATTTGCTAGAGAGTATCTATTCTATGGTAGAGAGCGTTGTTTCCAAACAAAAGAGCGCTCTTGCGAGCCTGGGTGGCAATTCTACTGGATGACAACGTTAATCATTCCGCTGCGTTTTGTTTCGATCTCTTAAATGTCAGCCATTTGGTGAATAGTAGAATGGCTTTTCAAAAATTTGTTCTGCCAAAGTCCAAACCTTAGCTAAAACGTCACCACAACCGAGTCGTTTGTCATTAGTAAGTAGAATAGGAAACAGTCGAAAATCTAAGGTTTAGTCGAGGTTTTGCTTGTGGTTCATAAAAAGGTTTGTACTAGAATTGCCACCCTGGTCGGTACACTAAGTTTAAATACCTGCTTGCTTAGGACCCTATGTAAATAGGTAGTAACTGTATTAAATAAATGTTTTCCACTAACCTGTTCAGTTTAATTGGTCCTCCAGTTTTTCTTACTTTAAGTGCTTGCTCCCAGAACTGAACAGCTTCAGGTAATATGGTATTCTAGAAGAAAACAAAGTATTAATCGTCGTAAACCCAAAACTTAAATCGATAGCACATAGAACCGCCAATTCAATTCGTTGTTCAGTATTAATGTTGGTGGAAACTGAATTCGGGACATTTGACCAACATAAGAACTACGAAAATCGGCACAATATATTATTTATAACTTTTGGAAGTAGGGTCATGTGCATTCGACTAACGTGCCCCCCCACTCTCATTCTTTTTCAGCAGCCTAGCATTCAGCCTAGTGGACAATGCCTTAAGTGAGGACTCTTTGCAGCTTGCTACTTTTAGCATCGGTGATCGACTATTCAGTCGCTTTTGAGAAGCAAACTGCAGCGACCAACATTCCACACCGCACACAAAACGCCAAATGTGGCAAATCGCAGCAGTCGCTAAAACGCACGATTTCGATACCGCGTTCGAACGCAGGAAGTCGATGCAGCATCGAGAACGCGCGATTTCGATACTGAGATCGAACGCAGAGAGTCGCCAAAACGCGATTCAGCATCGATACGCCGCAAAATCGCCGATGACCGATGCTAAAAGCAGCATGTCTGCCATAGCCATGACATCAGAAAATTAATTTAAGTATTGCTTGAGATTTCATGTAAAGATTATAACGTTGTTTTTTATTCCTCAAATGTAGGTAAATTCATTATAATCACGTTTTGAAATTGTTTTAATTGGACCTGGGAACTCTACTATGGTGCCGTGGTCCAACTGCAAAGATAGTTGGACCACGGCCCCTAGTAAAGGCCCGTAGTCCAACTAATTGGACAGAGCAGTTGGACCACTGCCCCGTCACGAATTGTATGTAATGTTATAAAATAACATGACATTTACAAGTAGAATACTTACGTTTATCATTATAAACTTCTCTTGTTCCAACCTGGAAACAAAAATAAAGTTTGTTACAAATATTATTTTAATAAAAAGTTATTGTAGAACGGGATAATAAGTGCAAGTCTAGACTACAGGTTTTCGAATTATTTATATGAAATCGTATTAAACCTCGCACACCTGCCCGCGGTTGGATCGTCCGATTCGACCGAACCTACAGTGCAAAAGTGCAAATACCGTTCATAAAGATCGCTAAAATTGAAATTTAGAATCGACAAAATTCGATAAAATTTGATTTATTAATGAAAAATCCAACTTTGTCGAATTATAAATGTCAAAAGCGATCGATAAGAACGCTACTTGTACTGCAGGCAGTAGGTACTTCGAGAATTCGGAAATATGACCTATACACTACACCTTCACCCCGCATCCACACGTTGGGGCCAACGTTGGTCCCAATGCCTCTCACCAACGTGTGGTGCTGACAAAATAGCTTGGCGCCAACGTTGGGGCCAACGTTGGGGCTTGGCCGTGCCGTGTCGGTTTTATCAAAGGAAGTTGGCGCGCCAACGTTGGGGATCCGTCCACACGTTGGCGCTATGCTCAGTCCCGTTTCGACGCGCATCGTGAGCGCACGTGTCGACTGACGAGCGAGAATGTCATCGTATTCCTTATTTATTGTGTTTGTAGAACTATCGGGCTGAAATTTTGCACACTTATAGATTCTCGGTGACAATCAAATATTATGGTATCAACAAGCTGATCTGATGATGGAGTCAAGAGCTGTTCAACAGAACTCCTCAGTAATGGGTTGAATACACCTAACGAGTACAGTGGCGAGACAGTGTCTTCGGCCGAGTGCTCGGTTTGTATAAACACTTTAACGAGTGCTCGGCCGAGGAATAAGAGGCGAGACAGTCACTAGAATCACAATTTGTTTACTAGGCCGAGTACCTCCCTCCTCGCTCCACCTCTGTCTCGCCACTGTACTCGTTAGGTGTATTCAACCCATAAATAAGCCGATTGAGTTGAAACTCGGCATATTTGTCAAATTCTGACTACAATGTAATAATATGGTGACAACAAGCTGATCTGATGATGGAGTCTACTATTTTTTTTTTATGTTACTGGAACCGTGCAATTTTTCGGAATAAAAAGTAGCCTATGTCCTATTCCCGGTTATTATCTATCTATGTTTTAAATTTCAACTAAATCGGTTAAGTGGTTGTCGAGTTATAGAGGAACAAACAAACATCCAAACTTTCGCATTTTCAATAGGTAGGTAGTTTATAATCGCAGTGTGTTGTGTGAAGTGTGATAGTGACATAGTGTGATGTGATTGTGATAAAATTGGCATTCAGTAATGTAAAATCACTTTCACATGATTGCTCCCCGACATTTTATATTTGTCTATCTGTGTACCTATTTAATATGTTAAACAGGTACTTATTTATTTCAAAAGTATTTAAGTATCTCGATAGATTAAAAATTAAAACACCGAAACCCCAAATAGATAGTTGTAAATAGCTAGGTAAACTCGGGAACTAGATAGCACGCCTGAGCTATTTTTACGGAATACCTTGTTGCGATTTGCTATTAGAAAACAAGCAGGAATATACAAATTTTAGCGTTTCAAAACCGTATGTTGTTTCAGCGCAATAGACTCAAATCTTTAAATGTTATATATTTAAAACCTCAATTGAATATTAATCTTCCTTAAATTGTCGAAAAAATAAAAATCAGAGCTATAAATGAATTCAATATTTTAGAAAACAAATTCTCCAAATCAGCGCAGCGCCAAAGTAAATTATATCCAAGTATTCAAATTTTCTATCCGTGTATTTATTATGTTAAATACCTATGTATTTATTTAAAAAGTATTTATCACGATAGATTAGAAATTAAAACACCCAAACCCCAAGTAGATAGTTGTAAATAGGTAAACTCGGGAACTAGATAGCACGCCTGAGCTATTTTTACGGAATACCTTGTTGCGATTTGCTATTAGAAAACAAGCAGGAATATACAAATTTTAGCGTTTCAAAACCGTATGTTGTTTCAGCGCAATAGACTCAAATCTGTAAATGTTATATAATTAAAACCTCAATTGAATATTAATCTTCCTTAAATTGTCGAAAATATAAAAATCAGAGCTTTAAATGAATTCAATATTTTAGAAAACAAATTCCCCAAATCAGCGCAGCGCCAAAGTAAATTATAGGTATCTAAGTATTCAAATTTTCTATCCGTGTATTTATTATGTTAAATACCTATGTATTTATTTAAAAAGTATTTACCACGATAGATTAGAAATTAAAACACCCAAACCCCAAGTAGATAGTTGTAAATAGGTAAAATGGGTAGTAACTAGATAGCACGCCTAAGCTATTTTTACGTAGGTAACAGAAATACCTTGTTGCGATTTGCTATTAGAAATGCGACAGGCGAATTTCCATAAAAAACGTAATACCTACCGAAATCATGCGTATTTTTATCAGTTTATGTTGTTAGATTAAGAGAGTATGTATTTATCTAGGTTCCTGTTACACTTTTGATCCGAAAAACTTACCTAAAAAGAAATGTAGGCAAATTGAATTGAAATCTTTGTAGGTACACCAAAAAATGCATTTTTTCTTTTCATTTGTTCTATAGTGAGTTTTTTGGAACAAAAGTCTAACAGGAACCTAGATAAATACTGCCTTTATCCAAATAATGATATAAAGTGATAAAATATGCTCAAATTTTAAATTATTTTGGTATTACGTTCCTAGGTACGTAGGTATGTTCGCCGGTCATTTTAGAAAACAAATTCCCCAAATCAGCGCAGCGCCAAAGTAAATTATAGCCAAGTACCTATTCAAATTGTAATTTGAAGATAGAAGTCTTCAAAAATCAATTAATCTTACCTACATTAATTAAACCCAACTCCAAAGAATCAAAACCTATGTACCTAAATTAAATTGAATTAACCCGCAACCTATAAACATGACTGTAGGTATACATTACGATACAGAAATTTCAATTTCTGTATCGGACGCGCAGACATCGGACGTCTGCACGTTGGCTCTGACGGAACAAGACTGGTGTATCGCCAACGTGTGGATGGTTCACGAAATCTTGGCGCCAACGTTGGGACCAACGTTGGGGCCAACGTATGGAGCCGGCGTCACACCGCTCGAATGGACACACAAAGCATCAGTTACGCCGGCTCCATACGTTGGGACCAACGTTGGTCCCAACGTTGGGGCCAAGATTTCGTGAACCATCCACACGTTGGCGATACACCAGTCTTGTTCCGTCAGAGCCAACGTGCAGACGTCCGATGTCTGCGCGTCCGATACAGAAATTGAAATTTCTCTAAGTGATTTTACATTACTGAATACCAATTTTATCACAATCACATCACATTATGTCACTATCACACTTCACACAACACACTATATTATAAATGCGAAAGTTTGGATGTTTGGATGTATGTTTGTTCCTCTATAACACGACAACCACTTAACCGATATGGGTGAAATTTAAAATATAGATAGATAATAACCGGAAATAGGACATAGGCTACTTTTTATCCCAAAAAATTGCACGGTTCCCGTAACATAAAAAAAAATAGTAGACTCCATCATCAGATCAGCTCGCTGTCACCATATTATTACAATCATTGTAGTCAGAACTTGACAAATATGCCGAGTTTCAACTCAATCGGCCTATTTACTGAGGAGTTCTGTTGAACAGCTCTTGACTCCATCATCAGATCAGCTTGTTGATACCATAATATTTCATTGTCACCGAGAATCTATAAGTGTGCAAAATTTCAGCCCGATAGTTCTACAAACACAATAAATAAGGAATACGATGACATTCTCGCTCGTCAGTCGACACGTGCGCTCACGATGCGCGTCGAAACGGGACTGAGCATAGCGCCAACGTGTGGACGGATCCCCAACGTTGGCGCGCCAACTTCCTTTGATAAAACCGACACGGCACGGCCAAGCCCCAACGTTGGCCCCAACGTTGGCGCCAAGCTATTTTGTCAGCACCACACGTTGGTGAGAGACATTGGGACCAACGTTGGCCCCAACGTGTGGATGCGGGGTTAGCTTTGAAGCAACAACCAGTGTTCCCTACACGTGGACGTCTTTTTTTTTAATAAACTGGCCTAGAAACTAGAAACCTATTTCGGAGGAAAGACGATCTTTGATCTAATAACAGAAAGAAGGTAAAAATTATAAAATAATATTTCGGAGGAAAGACGATCTTTGATCTAACAACAGAAAGAAGGTAAAAATTATAAAATAACACGCCACACGTAACACTATTACGCGCGGTAGATAAGTAAGAAACCATAATTATTATTAGAAAAACCTCGGTCTGTCTTTCTGTTGCTATACCCACAGGGTTCTATGAAACTTCCAAGTATCTGTAACAACTACATGTCTACAAAACCATGCCGTGTGCCCAACCCATCAATAAATGTAATGAGTATGTAATATATTTATGCTACTTGGGATAGGAATAGCAAAATAGGTAAGTACGTAATTTGTATTATTTAGGTTCTTTTTTATGTACTCACCATCTAATTCATAGTTTTTTTTTTGTAGTGGTGGTATGAATAAATGCTTTTTCTTTCTTTCTTTCTTTCTTTTACCTAAGTGGTTATTACATCATTCATTTTTTAGGAAACCTAATTAAGAATCATCTCTCTGTCTCGCTCTTTGACCTAAGAATTGCGTATTGTGCATCCTACTTTTGATTGAAGTTAGCAACAGTTAGGACTGTAAAAGTAGGATGCACAATACGCAATTCGTAGGCCAAAGAGCGAGACAGCGAGCGATGATTAATAAATCGGTTTCCTAAAAATCGGATATTGTAATATATTCACTTTAGGCTTAAAATAATAGGTACTAAGCCATCGAAGAAGCCATCGAAGTCGCGGATAAAAGCTGTATTGAACTCAAAGGATTTGGGATTCGTTAAGCTATGAACTTCACTTCACCATCTTAATGCTGTTGACTTAGCAACATGATTTTCACATTATGATTTCAAACATTTCAAGTTGCCGAAAGATAAGGGTTGACAGGCAGGCGGACGGACGACAACAAAGTGATTATAATAATATGGCTTCCGTTTTCACATATTGAGCTAAGGACTATCTAATCGCCCTACATCCACCCACTGCTGAGTAATATGCCTCCTTATTTTGTGCCAGTCGAATGAAATAACAGAGAAAATAACATAATTTAAAATTGTAAAGGAACGGAACCCAAAGGAACATAATTATTTCGTTAGTTTAGTTTTTTAGTTTTAAATATGCGCATTAACACGAGCTCTAAACGGTGAAGGAAAACATCGTGAGGAAACCCGCGGCTTAGTCAGCCCCACAAGTATTGACCATGTCTTTCGTGTGGATATGGTCGGTTAAGCTGAAAGGATGGTGTAGGTGCTGGGCAAGCCTACTCCATCTCAACATTGTCCCAGGCACTACAGTTTCCCGTTAAGGGTAGGCAAAGATTGCCTCCCGACACTGTATAAATCATCTAGTAAAGATGTAAAGGCCTCAGTTTAGTTTAGTAGAGCCGTGTTGGCCGAGGGGGATAGTACCTTGACTTTCAATCCGAAGGTCGTAGGTTCGAATCCTGGCCGTGCATCAATAGATTTTTCGTTTCGTAAAATTTATAAGCCCATTAATGGTTTTCTTATGTAAATTAAATTGTCTATCAAAAACAATTTATTTCACTAAGCTAGCATTCATGCTTTCCAAGATATTTATGTTTTTATAGATGCACAGGACTTTTTGCTCTAAAAATGGGCGTTTTTCCACTAGCCCGGCACGGCACCGGCACCGGCACCGGCACCGGCACCGGCGACGCAAAAATGTATGAAAATGTACTGCTCGTTTTTCCACTTGCCGGCGCCGGCACCGGCAGATTTTCATACATTTTTGCATCCCCACCACCGGTGCCGGTGATGCCGGTGCCGTGCCAGTGCCGTGCCGGCTAGTGGAAAAACGCCCATTAGTTAGAGAATTCTCCGCTCCTCTTTCCTCTTTATGAAGAGGAAATTAAAATCTTCATGTTCAGTAAACTTAGCCTGGAACACGAGCTATTATTTTATAAATAGACTACTGTATTGGCTGTATTTTTTTTAACTCCCTATGAAATAGGGGTGTTATAAGTTTGTAGTGTGTATCTGTGTGTATGTATTTATTTATATTTATATTTTATAACTATTTTTTTTTGTTTGAATGTCTTTATCGAGTGTTCTTATGTTTCATGAAAATTTGTTGAGCCGTTTGAAGATCATGTTCAGCATTATTTCTTTAATTTTTCTGTGCGTTATTCTTTTTATTTAATGCTCGAGTTAATGCACGGGATTCAAACTCACGACCTTCGGATGAAAAGTCGTGATTACATCACCACTAGGCCAACACGGCTATTTTAATAAAGAGTAGGTAAGTATATTAAATCCTCCATGTCGAGCAAAACGTATAAAAAAAGATAGGGATTATGTCGTGAACAGAAAATTGGAGATTTGGCCAAAATTAACCACAACTCTCCCAACATAATAATAAGTTTTCTTTCTGTTAATAAATGTTTTTCAACATAAGCTTTTTTTGGGCAAGGGTGAGCTGATTCGAATGAGTCCAAACACGGATGTTCTACTGTTATTCACTGAGAAGTTCTATTGAACAGCTCCTGACTCCATCATCAGATCAGCTCGCGGTCACCATATTATCGATCGAGCGAGCGAAGCGAGCGAAGATCTTAGTGGTAAGTTGGGCGATTTTGCTTTGTATGTTTGTATGTTTCACGAATTGTTGTTCGCGCATAACTGTCGAACCGTTCATCCAATCTGCATGAAACTTGGTAGGTCAATAGGTTGTGGTAAGGAAATTTACGGTGGAGCATATGAACTTAATCGATGAAGGGGTTGTGAAGATATTGGGTTCCCAAGGGGGTAAAAAATTATGAAAGTTACACAAATATATTGAGTGGGGTGTCATACGAAAGGGCTTATTTTGTACATTCCAAAATGGTTTTTATTTTTAATCTAGGATGTATAGTTTTTTAAATACGACCAACGAACAAAAACTACGAAACCAGAGCTGCAAGAGCTCCCGTTTCATAGAGTTTCGATGTCTTCGTAGCTCATTGACTGGTCGGTCTTAAAAAGATAGTGGCATCGTTGCGGTTTGGTTTGCAATGATTTTAGATGCTACTTGATTTATTTTCAAGATAATTTTTTTTTTATAAAATATGAAAATAATTGGGGTGTCAAATGAAAGGTCTTTATTTGTAAATTCCAAAATAGTTATTATTTTTATTCTAGGACGTATATATGTATATACTTTTAGAAATACGACGAGAATTCATAAATATGAAATAAATGAAAAATTAGACACGACATTATGTAGTGCATGCATGCTAGTATTTTTTACCATGAAGAGCTAGCGCAATAGGCATACTCGGCAGTAGTAGCACTTGAAATTATAGGGGTAGGCAGAAGAAAGTCCAAATGTAAGCCATCTACGGTGCGCGAGATCTCAGTTCGGGGCGAACTACTAGTTACATTTTACATTATGGTCGGAGCTTGACAGATATGCCGAGTTTCAACGCAATCGGCCTATTTCTCGGACGAAAGAACCTATTTACTGAGGAGTTCTGTTGAACAGCTCCGACTCCATCATCAGATAATCTCGCTGTTACTTTTAACCGACTTCAAAAAAAGGAGGAGGTTCTCAATCCCTCGGATTTTTTTTTAATTTAGCTATGTTCACCAATTACTCGAAGTCGCCTCGACGGATTAGGAAAATTCTTTTTTGTTTAAAAAAAATACTTTTCGATGAGTGCCACAAAAATTTGGTGAGGATCTGTCGAGGATCTTCGGAGTTATGAACAGAAACGCTCCTCAGCAGCAGCTTAGCTTACACTGAAGTCGGTTTTTTTAATTTTTAATTTAGCCACTTATTAATTTTTAATTTAGCCACTTATTTCGATCTCAAATGACCTAACGATGGAGTCGTGAGCTGTTTCCGTAATTTGTGTTAATACTAGGTTTCCTAGATGGTTCGTAACCGCTAATTAGGCAATTAATCGTTATCTTTTTAATTTGTTTCCATTTCCATACTTAGAAACTCTTGATTCCGCTGATTGCAAACTTTCTTAAATCAATGAATCACGGACAAACCAGCGGAGCTGCGGAGCTAAAAAGGTCGCTATTGCAGATTCACAGTAATCTGATTCACGGGAGATTCGTATTGATATTCAGCTAAAGCAATTCGTCTTTATGTAAGTACATCAAATGTTAGTTGAATTGTACGCAATTCAATTCACAGCAGAATCACATGCTAGACCTTAAATTGCCACACGAAAAAAAAATCCGGTTGGTTTTAATTTAATATTGCATCGTATTATTACTACAAACACTCAGTAAATAAGTATTTGGTTTTTAAATAAGTATTTGGTATGTTTTAATAACAATAATAAACATAAATAATATTTGATTGACACTTAGTGCAATTCCAATTCATAGGTGGCCATTTTATTTTACGATTCTCCACAAAACTGTCAAGCAATAAGAAGATATTGCCGGTACGGAATTGTCAACTTTGTGATTTCTAATACGAGAATCTCGACGCAAATCATTTGTGAATCTGCATTAGCGACCTTTTTAGCTCCACTGGTGTGCAATTCCAATTCATAGGTGGCCATTTTATTTTACGATTCTCCACAAAACTGTCAAACAAAAAGATGAATTGCCGGTACGGAATTGTCAACTTTGTGATTTCTAATACGAGATCTCGCCGTGATCATATTTTGAATCTGCAATAGCGACCTTTTTAGCTCCGCAGGCCCACAGCAACAACCACGGTTTATAGACATTCTGTAAAGCTGCTGCTCTAGCTAAATAGTACACTTTTAGTAACACTGGAGCTTGACTAAGCTAGGCCCCATACCGTGTTTGTTGCCCTGATTCTTCACGGTGTTGGTCGCGAAAAAAAGTAGAATAACCTAGCTCTTAAGACTTTTCAAAGTGATCCTAGAGATCTAACTGAATTTTTTTGCAAAATGTGGGTACCTATGTTATGTAATGTACAGTCAGCGTCATCAATCGGTATCCCCCTATTGATTTGAACAAAGACTCTTTTCATTTCTACCTTGGATTTCAGTCGGGTATTATATCAGCTATTTTTGTTTAGGAACTCGAGCGAAATAAGATATCCATAAGTAAGCAAGGATGTAAAAGTTTTTACAAAAGTTGAGATCAACGGCTTGCAAACCGACCTCTTACTAGGGGGATACCAATTAATGACGCTTTCTGTACGTACCTACCAAATGTATTTGGACACCCTGACATACTCCGATCTTAAATGCCTCAGCATGGGAGAAAGTGTCTACCACGCCTTGGGATACAGTCGTAAGCATGTTTAGTTTCGTTTAATCCCTCTAGTTTGACTTACAGGCAGCCAAAAGTTCATTAGACATAACTAGAACAGCATTTCAGGATTACCCCATTCATGCCCAATTAGGCTAAAACAACTCGACGTGATCACGTGATTCAATTTCAAAGACAAACACGATTTACTGTTTTCGCAAAACGGATCTATATTTCTGTCCCGCTCTTATATGTGGATTTTAGAATGAACTATTCTGTTCGGATTTGAACTTTGAACGGGTAGGATAAATTAAGGGACCCATGTTCCAAAAAAAATATTTTTTTGAAAATTGCTCAGCTTATAACATTGAAGTCGTTTTTTTTTTAGTTTTTATTTAGCCACTTGTAATATTGGTATGACAGATTATAAACTTACCTATACACGGAACCGTCGTAAAATATGCTAATCCTTAAGGGCTGGTCTATACTCCTCTTTTTGACTATGTGAGCGGGCTCTATATGCACTCCTGTTACTACCTGAAAAGAGAAAATACAAGTTAATATCTAAAAAATATTAACAATGAGTTTTTGACGTGTTAACGTCTTATAAATCGATGAACGCCGGCGGCACGCACGAAAAAGTGTCACGTTCCGCCTGAGCCGAGCGTGCAAGCGAGAGCGCGGGACAAGCGATGGAGAGGCGCAATCGGCCTAAGCGTTCGGCAATTCATAAAAGTACCTATGCAATTTTTCATAAAGTTACCTATTCATTCAGCAGTAGGTACAGCAGTAGGGTCTTCTTTCTACCCTGGGGTAGATAGGTCCTTACCTGTCCTCGCATCTAGGCCTCGCACAATGTTTTGCCCTGGCTTCAACGCCGGGGGCAGCTGCCCTCGGGTAAACCTATTGGGCCTTACTTATGAAAGACGTTTATAGTGAAACACTGGTTAAACAACGTCCTGTCTTTATTTGTGGATAGTGACAAACAGAGACAGGACGTTGTTCAACCAGTGTTCAACTTTAAACATCTTTCATAAGTAAGGGGGATTATATTCAAGATAGTTAGGTAATTGATTCAGGCGTGACTTCGCGAAAGTCCATCTTCAGATATTTTGAAAATTTTAAAATATGCGGAGGAGTACTAGACTCCTCCGCCAATCTTTAAGTAATCTTCTGCTGTTGGTTTTCCTACAAATAAATAAATCTGTAACAAAAAAGTTTCTCCAGAATTTTCACGCTAAAGCCACCCAACCACCCACTTTCCACAATTCAATTCTATAAATAAATATTGAGGTGTTAACTTTTACAGAAACTGAGTTAATCTACATTACGGCTATTTATCTAGTACGCCCTCTTAAAACGTAATAATAGACTGTTAAACTCTTCACAATAGCCTAAAACTAAAACAGACATAATCTGAGGTGGTCGTAATAATTATTTTTTACGATCTTTCATTATTGTACGCACGCCGGAGCCGTTATCAAGTCGTAAAGCGTGAAATGGAATAGAATAGGTTTTTAGGTAGGTATTTAGGTACCTATATTAGATTCGTGACACCAAAATTTAGGAAATTCAACTATCCGCCTAGCCATGTAATTGAATGGCGGCGTTCAATGAAAGGGCTAGCCATCCAATTGAAAGGCTAATTTAACCAAATTACGGAAACAGCCCACGACTTTATTGTTAGGTCATTTGAGATCGAAACAAGTGGCTTAAATTTAAACAAGTGGCCAAAATAAAAATTAAACAAGTGGCTAAATTAAAAAAATAAAAACCAACTTTAATGTTATAATAAGCTGAACAATTTTCTGCACTCTGTTCAGGAGGTGCATTTCTGTTAATGTTACGAGAGCTAAGAAATTTTTGGCACTCTCGAGGTGCATTTCAGTTCATAACTCCGAAGATCCTCGACAGATCCTCACAAAACTTTTATGGCACCAATTGGAAAGAAACCCCTTTCTAACAAAATATAATTTTCCAAATCGGTCCACGTATTCGAGTAATCGGGTAAAATACATTTTTTTGAAGTCGGTAAAGAAATATTTTTCAAGAAAAACCCCACTTTTATGTCGGTATATAATATTCACGACAGCAAAATTAGCAAATTAAAATTAGCATGAACCAAGGTCTTCTTGGTTCTAGGAATAACAATTATTCATCGAACGGCAATTTCAAAAACGGTCACGCTTCTTGCTACATCTTGTGCTAAGTGACTTCACGATCGATCTGCTAGTAAATATAACGATCTCCACCCGGTTTCACTCAGATAGGACAAAACTAAAGGTGGAAATCCCGCGATCGATTTATCGATGTAATCTTTAATTTTGTGGACCGATTTAGAAAATTAGCTTTTTTAGTAACCCATCAACAAGCGAATCTGACGACGGCGATCGAATTCCTAGATTAGGTATGTGCTAAGTGACTTCACGATCGATCTGCTAGTAAATATAACGATCTCCACCCGGTTTCACTCAGATAGGACAAAACTAAAGGTGGAAATCCCGCGATCGATTTATCGATATAATCTTCTTTAATTTTGTGGACCGATTTAGAAAATTAGCTTTTTTAGTAACCCATCAACAAGCGAATCTGACGACGGCGATCGAATTCCTAGATTAGGTATTAATCTTGACTTTTTATAAGTACTTATAATTTGCTTATAATATGATTTTAGTTATTGTAAGATTAGGTCTAGGTAGGTTCTAATACCTGTTACTTTTCTTTGTTTTTTTTCTTTTTTTTTTCTTTCTTTTTAAAGTTGTTAAGTACCTATATCTTTTTGCACTTTTTTGTGTGTCAGTGCTGAATTTGTGTGTCAATAAAGTCTTATCTTTATCTATTCTAATCATTCTTGATGAGAGTTCCCACGGAACTTTCTCCAAGATCTTCGCATCTCATTAGATAAAAGAGGATAAAAGCGATCTGATTTGAAAACCACCAATTATTTATAACACCAATAAAATATCCATAATGACACCTGTCAAGTCAGGTACAGTCACCATCAGAAATTTAAATTATAAATCCAACACGTTCGTTGATTTTAACGACACTAGCAGAAGTTGTTTATCATTGTGTTTATTATCATATTTTATTTAAGTCACCGAATAATTTAGAGAGTACATTATTGTAACTCATACATAATCATAATCCTTTGTCGTAACTCGTGATCCAAGAGTAGATACAAAAAGTTTATTACAAAAAGTTTTAGGTATTTAAATTCTGACAGTCCTTGTGGCTGGCTGAAAATTTTCCTACAAAAAAGAAAAGTAGATTCTAATCATAAGACTGCGATCACAACTACAGAAATTAACGCTTTATCCATGGAGTTTCAAAATTTTGCTACAGCTTGACTGAAAGTATTGTACAGAGTTGAAGCAATAATAGAGTTTTAATCAGAAGAACTAACAAAGTGACATAATTAAAAGCTAAATTATAATTGCAATACTTTGAAAATAACTCTTTCTGCTGAGTTTAATTAACACATAAAATGTCCCGCGTTATTTTCGCATGCCTAAACTCAGCTTTAAAATATATCGTTTATTTTTAAAAATGGCTGATGTTTTCTTTGACATAAACATGGCCACATATAATATTCAAAAAGGTTTTGGTTCAAATCATAAACTCCTTTCATATTTCAATGTAACGAATCTCCTTAGAGAATCGTAAAGGTAAAAAGGTAGGTACCAAGAAATAAAAGGGTACGAACATTTTTGTATGGAGCCTGGCATACCTACTGTCGGCCATTTTGAAAAAACCTCGATTTTGCATCCAGTGATGAAACATGTGTCAATCGATAGGGGAAGTGATTACAAACAAAATATATTCAGTAATAAAATCTCGTAATCTTTATACTTTCCGAGATATTTGAGTTTGAAAATGTAAAAATTAAAACTTGAAAATGCTAATTATGCTGCCAATAATAACCGGTAGGTATTTGAATATGTCTACTGTGACTGGGGATAAAATCGTGAGCCAATTTCGTTTAATTTTTAGGTAAATTTTTTTTTGTTTTTTTTAATTATAGGTACCTACAGGTGAATTTTTGAGACGGGGCATACCTTAACCGTTGTAGCTACAGGAAAACGTTCTTACGAGACTATCCTTAACTTTTGAAGATATTTTAACCTGCATTCACAGATTTATAAAAAAATGTACAGGCAGCGAGAAAATGGCCAGTTTACACAAAAACTTTTTTTGATGCCAATCGATCCTGTTTTACATAAGGATTAAAAGGCTCTATCGGACCGAGGTTAAAAGGAGAAAAGTCAGAAAACGCTAAAATGTATTTTTGAGACGGGCTAGTAAGGGCTACCTTAACCGTTGTAGCTCCAGGAAAACGTTCTCAAGAGACTATCCTTAACTTTTGAAGATATTTCGACTTGAATTCACAGATTTTGGAAAAAATGTACAGTCATCGAAAAAAATGAATAATTTACACAAAAACTTTTTTTTGTACATTTTTTCCAAAATCTGTGAATGAAAGTCACAATATCTTTAAAAGTTAAGGATAAGGATAGTCTCTTGAGAACGTTTTCCTGTAGCTACAACGGTTATGGTAGCCCTTACTACCCCGTCCCAAAAATACATTTTAGCGTTTTCTGACTTTTCTAGTACTCTAACCTCAGTTGGTCCGATAGAGCCTTTTAATCCTTATGTAAAACAGGATCGATTGGCATCAAAAAAAGTTTTTGTGTAAACTGGCCATTTTCTCGCTGCCTGTACATTTTTTTAAAAATCTGTGAATGCAGGTTAAAATATCTTCAAAAGTTAAGGATAGTCTCGTAAGAACGTTTTCCTGTAGCTACAACGGTTAAGGTAGCTGCCCTTAATGCCCCGTCTCAAAAAATCACCTGTATAATTTCAAAAAAAAAAAAAAATAAAAAAAAATTTTACCTAAAAATTAAACGAAATTGGCTCACGATTTTATCCCCAGTCACAGTAGACATATTCAAATACCTACCGGTTATTATTGGCAGCATAATTAGCATTTTCAAGTTTTAATATTTACATTTTCAAACTCAAATATCTCGGAAAGTATAAAGATTACGAGATTTTATTACTGAATATATTTTGTTTGTAATCACTTCCCCTATCGATTGACACATGTTTCATCACTGGCTACAAGATCGAGATTTTTTCAAAATGGCGGAAGAGTAGGTATGCCAAAATGTTCGTTCTTTTTTCAAATTCGAAACAAAAGTTTGAAGATCAATGATGTTGAAGATTCATAAATTCATAAACGTTGATGAGCAATAATTCGCTCATGATTGATTTTTACTTTTTGAAAACGCGACTGGTGAAAAATTTCATAGCACATAAGTATTTTGTTTACCTACACACTATTTATTTCATTTCATACCTTTATGTCGAAAATCGTCTTTTCTTTACCGTGTTTGTTTTGTTTTTACGATAAAAATAAAATAAAAGCTGCATTTCTGTACCTAATCAAAACCTTGCAAGTCGTACTGAGAGGACTCTTTCATGAGAAAACAATAATTCAAATCCCGTTTCAATTTCATTCTCGTGTTTGTTGTTGTAAAGGTTATTTTTATCTATCTTTTAACAAGTAAATATTTGTACAGTGGAAACATCTCATTGAGAACAAGCATTTTTCATTATTAATTCGATGTTGACTGTACTCGGCTTTTACTTTTTAATTTAGTGGCTAACAGCGGAGAATTATGAATCCTTTCGTTGTGAGTTTATGCAAAATGTTGCGCTTTTTAAACTTTTACCGACATTAGTAAAGTTAAGACCGCGGTTTCGCTCGTTACTCTAGGTAGGTACTCTATGAAAATTAACCTATTAACAATGGCGTCTGTTGTACCTACAGGTAACGCTGAAATTCCGAAAGCTCTCATTTCGTTCAAGTTAAAGTCCAAAATAAAAATACAACCTAAGTTACTTTTAAAGATACGAGGGCGGAGTGATAAGTCTGGTAAAAATTAAACAAGGAGTACATTTTATTTAAAAATTATTTTACTATTTATTTTTCTACGTAGTTCCCTTCTAAGCCGATGCATTTAATCCAGCGTTTCTCTAGCTTTTCGATTCCTTCCATAAAATACGATCTAGGCAACTCTTCGAAATAGGCATTGGTTTCGTGCATGATCTCTTCGTTGAAGCTAAATCTTTTATTTTTGAGCTAAAGCTTGGTCTCTGGTGTATGATGGTGGTGTGGTGAATCCATGTTTCGTCTACTGTTATAAAACGACGCAAAAATTCAGTTTTATCCCGGTTCATATCTAAATGTTGGTGTAAGATATTGCATACACGTTCGTCTGAGATGCCTACTATCTCGACTATCTCCTATACTTTTACTCTTCGGTCATTCAACACTATGTCATGGATTTTAGCGATCATCTCTGGAGTAGAGACCTCAACTGGGCGTCCTGGGCCTGTATTCTACTAGATGACAACCGCTTTGGTTTGGTTCGATCTCTTAAATGTCAGCCATTTGGTGAAATAGTAGAATAGCTTTTCAAAAATTTGTTCTGCCAAAGTTCAAAACCTCACCACAACTGAGTCGTTTGTTATTAGTAGTCATGGAAACAGTCGCTTTAGTTGAGGTTTTGGTTAAGGTTGATAAAAAGTTCAGTACCAGAATCGACGCCCTGGACGTTCAGCATCACTTGTGCTTGTAAGACCACACGAAAATCAGTAAACCACTTACGAATCATTTTAATGGACGGAGCAGAGTCCCCATAATATTTATCAAGTCTTTGTTTCGTTTCCGTAATAGTTTTTTTTCGCAAAAAATAATGTTTAATCAACACACGAAATTCATTTTTCTCCATGTTTGAGAAAATGCGTTCAATTGATTTTCTTCAAGCTGTAAAAAAAAAAAACCCGGTCAAGTGCGAGTCGAACTCGTACGCCGAGGGTTCCGTACCTAGCCATGGTGCCAATTAAGCTAGTCCGCTTAATTGTATGAGCGCCCATACAACTCGGAGGACAATTTTAATTGGCGTCAACTATGTATGGGAACACCCTTTAATTTTCAACTTTTTTAACTTTTTGGAATTTTTCCTTTATTTGTGCTATAAGACCTTGCTTTTTCCCAAATTTCGTTATTCTAGGTCAACGGGAACTACCATTTAGGTTTTCGACCCAAAACCTCTAGGGTACTTCCGGTTGACCTAGAATTGTCAATTTTGGTTACAAGCAAGGTCTTCCAGCACAAATAAAGGAAAAATTCCGAAAAATAAAAAAAGTTGATAATTAAGGTAAGTTTTGGTACTCACAAGTTTTCACGAAAACCTAAATTTGCCGATATCTTTTTATAGTGTTGACTCAGGACCTTGATTTTTTTACTCACAATAGGGACTATAGACTTTAGTATATGGTATAAATTTCAACTTGCTAGCTTTACCCGTTCCTGAGATAATCGATGGTGACACACGGACGGACAGACGGACAGACGGACAGACGGACAGACGGACAGACGGACAGACGGACAAGAAAGTGATCTTATAAGGGTTCCTTTTTTACCTTTTAAGGTACGGAACCCTAAAAAACCAGCAGTACTGGCTGAATATTTAAGGGCTTCAAAAGAGTCTTGAACAAGGTGGTTTCATGCAATTAGCGATACTTTTTTTCCAGAACAGATTTTTACCAGACTTATCACTCCGCCCTCGTAGCTTTTAAGTTGTTAAGCCTTGACGGAGGCCTTTAGGCGGCCTAAAAAACCCGTCACCAGAGTTACATTACAAGCTCATAGAAACTTATCGAAATGTACGTCGCTAGTCAACTTAAAAATACTAAAATTACATAAACATAAAACATTATTACCATTGCACCATGATCCATATGTTTTCCGTGTTACAAGCAGCCATATTGTTTTGTGAGTTACCTACATAAAATAATTTTTGATTTGTCACGGTGTGTTACTTTCGTTTCCGCGACTGGTTTTTGGTTTAAAATAAAAATAAGTACCTACTTAGTTAACTAGTAGTTCGCCCCGAACTGAGATCTCGCGCACCGTAGATGGCTTACATTTGGACTTTCTTCTGACTACCCCTATAATTTCAAGTGCTACTACTGATACTGCCGAGTATGCCTATTGCGCTAGCTCTTCATGGTAAAAAATACTGGCATGCATGCAATACATAATGTCGTGTCTAATTTTTCATTTAGGTATTTCATATTTATGAATTCTCGTCGTATTTCTAAAAGTATACGTCCTAGAATAAAAATAATAACTATTTTGGAATGTACAAATAAAGACCTTTCATTTGACAGCCCACTCAATATATTTGTTTACTTAACTTTTTTTACCCCAATTATTTTCATTCTTTATCAAAAATTTTTTTATTATGAAAATAAATCAAGTAGCATCTAAAATCATTGCAAACCAAACCGCAACGATGCCACTCTCTTTTTAAGACCGACCAGTCAATGAGCTACGAAGTCATCGAAACTCTATGCAACGGGAGCTCTTGCAGCTCTGGTTTCGTAGTTTTTGGTCTTTGGTCGTATTTAAAAAACTATACATCCTAGATTAAAAATAAAAACCATTTTGGAATGTACAAAATAAGCCCTTTCGTATGACACCCCACTCAATTTATTTGTGTAACTTTCATAATTTTTTACCCCCTTGGGAACCCAATATCTTCACAACCCCTTCATCGATTAAGCTCATATGCTCCCCCGTAAATTTCCTTACCACAACCTATTGACCTACCAAGTTTCATGCAGATTGGATGAACGGTTCGACAGTTATGCTCGAACAACAATTCGTGAAACATACAAACATACAAACATACAAACATACAAACATACAAACATACAAACATACAAAGCAAAATCGCCCAACTTACCACTAAGATCTTCGCTCGCTTCGCTCGCTCGATCGATAAATAAATAATACAAATAAGTAGGTAGGTAAGTAGGTACTTACCTAAAATTTAAATATGGAGTGGAAGTGTAAAAGTTTTTAAAAAAGTGGCTAAATTAAATTTTTTAAAACCGTAAACTCCTCCTTTTTAGAAGTCGGTTAAATATGTGGGTTTTTTTTTTCAGTAATCTGTTTAGCGAATGCTACAACACAAATGATAGATGCTACAACAACACAAACAAACAAACTCAGTCGTACAATGTTGAATGTCACCGACACCTCGGCTACAAAAACAATCTATTCAAAGAAGGACATAATTACAAGGTTAGTAGGTAGGTACCTACTTAAATATTAACTGTGAACATAAATAAATATAGAAGTATTCCTTCAAAGCTGAGCTTCAAAGGAATCAGACGCGAATTTTAATACAAAGAAGATCATACATTTTGGGTCCAAAAGCCCAAAGTGCCGTCCAACAAAAAAAAGGTAGGTACGTATGGCCACGTTTGGGAGGTCCATCACAGTATTTTTCATTAGGGCACCAAGTCTCTAAAACCTTTATTTCAGTTGATTTTTTACGAAGATAAATCTGATTTCAATACATTTTATTAAAAAAAATCCCTGCTGATGGAAAAAAATTACAAAAATTTGGCAAACGCCTAACTTCACCACTGCCTAGAACTTTTAGGAGATGGTGAACGCTAGACTGATTTATAAAAAAAATGTTAAAAAAAACCCGACTGCGTAAATAAAAAAAATCATTTAAAACTAAAAAGAAAAAAACAAGCCCGCAAAGAATGACTCACAATCGCGTCGGTAAAAAAAAAATAGAACAAGATTAAGATTGAGAATTTATAAAAATATAATTTCTCGTTACTTTCGACTGAATTGATTTTAAATTCAAGGTTCATAACTTATGAACTTTGAATTGAAAATAAATATGAATCTTAAGGTGTTATTTCCCCAGAGAAATTGAAAGAATATGTTAAGCTTGCAAATTGACGGCTCATAAATAAAATATCTCGAGTAAATTCAATATAAATATGAAATGAAATAATTCGGTTTGATTCTGAAAAAGGCCTGATATAAAATAATAACAAGCTAATTTTACAATTTTACTTATGCCGCAGACATTTTTATCAGATCTTATTATGCATTGGGTAGGTACTTAATGCCTTTGAAGATGTCTAACTAGGTTACAGTACGGCCAACGGATCTCGGCGTTCGTGAAGTTAGCCGTTTCGATGCGCAGTGCAACTTTTTCATACAAAATTTTCTACTGCGCAGCGGAAAGCCTAACTTCACGAACGCCTAGATCCGTCGGCCCAACTGTACATAGCTCCTGACTCCATCATCATATCAGCTCGCTGTCACCATATTATTGCATTGTCAACGAGAATCTATGTAATAGTAAAAAAAACTAAAACTCCGTCACCAGAGTTGGCCACATGCACATACGAACTTACTTAGTAAAAAAAAGTAAGCAAAGTACAGTAAGTAAAGTGTGCTTTCAGCTCAATGGCGCAGTGGGCAAAGGCCTGGAACTCAAAAAGGTTGCGGGTACTGTAGTATACTCCTAGTACCACGGTTGTAATTGTTGGCTCGGTTACACACCAGTATCGTGAAGACGTCCGCTCTCGCCCGTGGCTCTCACGCGACTGTCAACCGAATACCCGCATGTTCGAGACAACATCGTAATAACGTAGATGCACGAACACTACATCCCTTCCTTATTTTATAATTTAATTTAATAAAACCAAACTGCTTTATCATTAAATTATTATTAATTATCTATATGTCCTTAAATATGTACTTTCAAATCGTTTTCTGAAGTACCTATTTCAATGTTACAATATTATTGAATTAATCATGATTGCTTTCTGTTTAATTCAGTACCATAACCCTGGACTAAGTCCATTCCATAACATCATCTTCACTCAGATTCTTACTATACTAGATTACGCCGATGCTAGCTATCTTGATCTCACCGAAGACCAGCTTAACAAACTTGAGCACCTTCAAAACCTCTGCATCCGGATTATATTTGGCTTACGTTAGTATGACCACGTATCACACTTCCGGGCAAAGCTCAAGTAGCTTCCTATTGATCTGCGCCGGAATGCTCATATCCTTTTCCTTCCTTACAATTTACTTTTTCTTTCCACTTCTCCTCCTTATCTTAGGGAACGTTTTGCGTTCCTGCATCAAGCTAACGATCTTATTCTACAATAAATCCTCTGAGACTGCATCTAGTTGCTCCTGGTTGTCAATTCCAGTACCGAACCCCTTATCAACCTCAAGCAAAACTTCAACCAAACCCCAGACTTCCAACTATTTCCCACTCCACCAATGACAAACGATTCAGTTGTGGTGAGGTTCAAGCCAAGGCCTGGACTTTGGCCGAACAAATTTTTTGAAAAGCCATTCCACCATTCACCAAATAGCCGACATTTACGAGATCGAACCAAAACGCAGCAGAACGATTGCCGTCGTCGTCTAGAAGAATTGGGGGGCTGTTCATACTTCCAACATGTATGGTGAATCTTTTACAGTACCTACAAGCTATAAGTTTGTGGAACTCTTGGCCACTTTTTATTCGCTTATCAAAATCTGTTACCATTTTCAAATCTAAAATCCATGAACACTTTTTGTCATTGACAGTTAACTGTTGACTGATAAGTAGATATATCGTGTATTTATCAATAGATAGTCTTCTAAATTTTGTTTAACATCATTGTGCTCATTTGTTTTTTAGTTTCAAAATTATGTGTTACTATTAGCTATGCCTCGAGGCAGACCACCTGCCCGATAGTCAGACGACATTGTGAGGGCGGTAGGAGAGCAATGGATGGCACAAAACCGCCAGGAGTGGCGTGATAGAAAAGAGGTCTTTACCCAGCAGTGGGTGTTACAAGCTGCTTAGATAGATAGATTAGCTATGTGTTACTATTAGTGATTTTAAGTTTATGTTGATTTGTCTCTTTGTACACCGCCATTTATCTATTTCTAATATTCCAGTCTATCCAAAGGTTGCCCGGAAGACACCGTCCTTAGCAATAAGGTCGCCTACTATACTTGCCATTTCTATTTTATATCTGCAATGTATCCTCTTTTCTGCGTACAATAAAGGGTTTTCTATTCTATTCTATTCCTTTAATTTCCGTAGCATCTAATTAAATATCTAACGATCACTTCCATCTTTCCCTTCGCAAAGCGACCGTAGCATTATCTCCAGCAAGGTCAAGCTTTTTCGGAGGTGGAAGGTAGTTTGTCCTTTTCAGACTAGGTTTGGGGCAACCTCAAACCAGTAGACCATCCTGTCCAATATTTAGTTACAAAGGGTTTACAGTTTCATGAAAACCCGTACTACCCTGACGTATCAAGCACGGTTAATGTTTCATCCGTTTTACAATTTCATGAAGGCCCGTACTGCTTTGACATACATCACACACGGTTTACAATTTCATGAAGGCCCGCACTGCCTTGACACACATCATGCACGGTTTACAATTTCATGAAGGCCCGTACTGCCTAGACACAAATCATGCACGGTTTACAATTTCATGAAGGCCCGTACTGCCTAGACACAAATCATGCACGGTTTACAATTTCATGAAGGCCCGTACTGCCTAGACACAAATCATGCACGGTTTACAATTTCATGAAGGCCCGTACTGCCTAGACACAAATCATGCACGGTTTACAATTTCATGAAGGCCCGTACTGCCCAGACACACATCATACACGGTTTACAATTTCATGAAGGCCCGTACTGCCCAGACACACATCATGCACGGTTTACAATTTCATGAAGGCCCGTACTGCCCAGACACAAATCATGCACGGTTTACAATTTCATGAAGGCCCGTACTGCCTAGACACAAATCATGCACGGTTTACAATTTCATGAAGGCCCGTACTGCCTAGACACAAATCATGCACGGTTTACAATTTCATGAAGGCCCGTACTGCCTAGACACAAATCATGCACGGTTTACAATTTCATGAAGGCCCGTACTGCCCAGACACACATCATACACGGTTTACAATTTCATGAAGGCCCGTACTGCCCAGACACACATCATGCACGGTTTACAATTTCATGAAGGCCCGTACTGCCCAGACACACATCATGCACGGTTTACAATTTCATGAAGGCCCGTACTGCCTTGACACACATCATGCACGGTTCACAATTTCATGAAGGCCCGTACTGCCTTGACACACATCATGCACGGTTTACAATTTCATGAAGGCCCGTACTGCCTTGACACACATCATGCACGGTTTACAATTTCATGAAGGCCCGTACTGCCTTGACACACATCATGCACGGTTTACAATTTCATGAAGGCCCGTACTGCCTGTTGACTGTTTTAAACTCCTAATTCTTGCTCAATTACTTATAATAATTGGATTATCGGAATTTATTCAACCTTACGTTTATTCATTTTATTAACTCGTAATCGTAACTCAATACTGAGTAGATACAACCATACAAAAATTCACCAACATACAAACTCTCGCGCATCTAAGCCGAACATTATTCAGTGACAGATCGGTAAGTAGATACCTAGTCCAATGTTGTCTCCCTAACAAGTCATAACATGTAGTAGGTACCTGTACTTAGATTTACCTACTTATTATTATCCTGACAGTACCTATACATACCTACTATACTACACGAATACTAAATAATTGTAGGTAGGTACATCATTTACTTATGCCAACACGCCAACACTAATTATATAAGATGTTTAAGTACAATAAAGTTCTTACTTAAAAAAAATGTGCCGCGCATACCTTAGTCGTTGTTCAGTTGAACGGCCTTTCAAGGTGTTAATCAGTTTCAACTTTACTACTTTAATAGGTACTATGTTTTACTTTTCTTAATGTTAAAACGCTAATTATCTGTTGATCAGTTAAGAGTAGCACAGTATTCGTTGAATCAATTGATTGAAACAATGCTACTTAGTCAAAATAATTATAAAAAAAAGGACGAATCCAATCGTCATAACTAGATACAAGCTTTGCCTAGTGAGGCTGCCAACAGGAAACATTTCTGAATACCTACTCTTTTTCTCCTTCTTTTATTTGTAGCGTCTGTGACAGGAACCACCACAATCCCGCCAACGTCAGTGTCGAATGAAAACAGCACGGTAAATCGGGAATACCTACTCAAATCTCAACTTACAATGACAATCATGAATGTCATGCAATACCTACTTAATGTCTCTTACAATAAGTACTTACTCAAAATCGTGAATTGCATGCTATAAGTCGAATTGCCCATTGTACGAACTAAAAATATATGAAAAATGACACTTTGACCGTCAATTTTAGTGCGGATAATTAGAAACACGACCATAGAATGTTTTGCTGTGTAAATATACCTACTTACTTTTTTCATTTTCATTTTTTCATAACTTATTATAAGGATAGTAGGTAGGTATCAAAATCGTTTCCACACAATTGCTATTTCAAGGGTTTTAATTTTAATTTTATTAAACCTACTAATTGTTGTTGCTTCCTATGCTCTGTCCTTTGTCTTCAAAGTGTACATTTACTTGCATAGTCTTATACCTACTTTACGTTTAGGTTATTAATAACCAATTATTTTTAAATATTGGACATCCGAAATGGACAAACTGTACAAACTTGTACCTATTCAAACTAAGACCCTTGTAAGTACAACAGTATTGCAATAAATGATTCTGATTCTGTTGTCAATAACTATATTTTATTATATTCTAGAACAAATTCACTTTCAAGTGTCACAAATAATTTTATTTCTTTACAAAACTCCCGTTTTATTTAAGGTGGAGTGCCGTAATTGCAACTATCCGGTAATTGCAACTGGAGTCAATAACTCCCTCTAGGATCACTTTTTTGAACATCGATAGATGTAGTATTGAACTTCTTCTAAAAGTCTCAGTCTAAAAATATAGATGGCGTTGATAGGACCAAAACTGAGCGAATGATAGGCCTTTTTATAAAACTGCCAATTTTTTGGAAGTGACGCCGCTCGGACGCTCTTCGTAATTTATTGAAAAAAATTGTTTTTCCTGTTTTTTCGCCGGTGTGTTCACAGTGAGAGTGATTAGAAAACACAGTAAGTTGTTTTTTGTGTGTTTGTTGTATTCTACGATAAATCTATTCAGAGTTATGGATGTAGTTACATTTGCCAGACAAAAACTGCATAGTCTTGTAATTGTAACTATTTTGTTTCTTTTTTGACAGTTGCAATTTAACGACCGGTTTTGTATGAAGTTTGAAAAACCTAGTGATGTAACAATGACGATGACTATGTCGATACGTAATATTTTATTGAAAGGGAGACTATCTACTTCCATACTGTGCTATGAGTTCTTAGCAAGTAGTTTGAGTGATTGAGTCCCTTCATTATGTTAGCGCTAGCGGAGCCCTTTCAAAAGTCGTTCAATATGTGAAACGAATATAAAAAGGCTGTTTAACTTCTAAAATATTACTAATTGCGATTGAAATAAAGTTAGAAAAAATAATTAGTAAAAGATAATAGAAGACTTTAAAGATAAAAGTAAAAGAGGCTGTTTCATAACTAAAAGATTACTGTGATTAAAATAAACATCGAGTCGATAAAAATCACGATAAGGTTCCCATCACTATTTGTAGTAAAATAGTTGCAATTACCGGATTCTTTGCTGAAAAGTGTTTTCGCACAAAATTTGACATTAGTAGCATGGGCATAGCTATATAAATCGAAAGAACGATATTCAAGGCATGTGTTCTGTATTTCCCAGTAGTAAGCCCCATAGAAAAATAAGAAGTAAAAACAAGTAGTTGCAATTACCCGCAAAAACGGGTAATTGCAACTATTGCTACCTCTGTCGTGAATTTATGCAATATAATTTTATTCTCTATCGCTTTACTTTATTCATAACAATGATATAAATCTACATAAAATTTACTATAGAACAGATCTTTCAAAAAATACATTTCTGATACAAAATATAGAATTATCAAGCGATGAAGTTAGGACTCCACTTTTTTTAGTTGCAATTACGGCACTCCACCTTATAATAATAATAATCAAAACAGTCCAAAGAGCCCCTGTGTGTTGGCTTCGGCCCCATGCATGCCTATCAAAGGTCCGGGACTCCATAGTCCCGAGATGTTAAATATTGACATAAGTACAAATAATAATAATAATAAACTCCCTTTCAGGCAACATTAGAATAAGCTAAGTACAAGATATTACTTTACTTAGTCCACGGCCCATAGAAATAAATACCTTAAAACCAACATACATACTTTACAAATAACGCCACACTAACCATCACGTACCATTTGCACACACCAACGGGGCGTCTCGCAGGCGTCCACCGAACCGCCTGTACAAAACACGCATCCATAAAAGTTGAAAGACGAGCAGTCTGCACTCTCACCATAAATGAGTTGAAGCTCACATTACGATGAGATGCCAACCGCACAACCCTTAAGGTGAGCTGGGTCTTCCGCTTCATATACTCTACGAGGTTCTCAGTAGGTATTGGAATAATGACAATAAATTTATTAAAGCAATATGAAGACACTTAAAAATAAAGCAAGGAACCTAACCGGTGGACCTCTCCCCTGCCTAACCCATCTGTTGTAGATCAGCACCTGAAGGAGAGGATCCTCAGAACTTATGATGGATTCCATCTGTTAAGCAAGCAGGTACTTACCTACCTTATGTTCCTACATTTATGCTCAGTGTCTCTCATTATTATTATTTTTTTTTTTTTAAACAGGTCAAAACCCGACTATTTGAGTAAAATCTAAGAACACCTCAAAAGGACAGCGAGGATAGAAGTCATTCATGGATGTATTATAATAATGAGGATGTATTATAATAATGATGAATCAAAGAAGATAGTAGGTACCAGCAAACCAAGAAAGCATACTTTGCCTAACCGTATTGTAAAAGACTGGAACCGGCTGCCAGAATCAGTTATCAGTGCTCCCACAGTGAACTGCTTTAAAAACAGACTTGACAAACATTTTAAGTGCCCTGACCAATAACTGGATTTGTACTCATCAGCTTGTAAGCTGCCTGTGCATTAAATAATAATAATAATAGTGTACTATGTAAATGTTCGAACATAAATTAAGACAGTGTACTGATTATTTCAATAAAATGATTCATAATATTCCTCATAGAATGTTTTTGTTATTTGTGTTACATTGGCGCCAGCTTCATATCCGACCTGCCAAACTGTAGTGGAGTATTAGGATCACAAGCAACATCCACCTACCAAAACAGTTTGTATTCACTACCATCCACTTTCACACATACATCCATACATAAAATCACGCCTCTTTCCCACAGGGGTAGGCAGAGACTTTCAGATCAGGTGTAGGTATTTACTCGGTTCAACAATGCAGCATCTAAGCACGAATTTGCTTTGGAAATAAATTAAGAAGGCACTTTACTTTTTGAATACCTATCGTTTTGAAAACCGTCAATATTCTCGTAAGCAATATATTTTCCTTATTTTAATTTTTTACAAATTCCGACCATCTCTAAATGTCTCAATGGATTAAGGCAAAACACCGTTCAAATTGGACCACTATCCAAACGTTACTAAGGCGCCTCTCGATGCCGAGACTGGTCTCTCTGTGAGAATTCCACTGATCAGTTGTTGAACGGATGATGGAAAACTAAGAGATATTTATTAATTATAGATAAAAGCACCAATGTCTTGTTTGGACCAAACAACTGCTTGATAACACTTTTTAAGAAAAGCCATCTGTAATAAATCAAAACACGTAAGCATTGTTTACATGTTAAACAACAACGCAAGTAACGCAAGCACCTAATTATCTCAAAAGTGACCTATTTGTGATTTCTGAGAATTAAATTATCTAAAACCACCTAAACCAACATTTTTATGACTACCCACCAGGTCGTTTCCGATGAATAAATCAACAACTTAGTGCAAAACTACATAAGTACCTACTTAGGTAACTAACAAAAATTAACAAATACCTAACACCTAATACCGCCTTCCCTCTCTTTCCTTCATTTTAAATATTGTTAAGAATAATTTGTACTTCATTTTAATAGGCATGGTGACAGTAATCAAGTATCGCCAAAATATTTATCTGATCTAATGAAATAGGATTCAAAGATTTTGAAAAATGTATTTATTCTCTTATTAATGTCGAGATTACTAATTTATTTGCTAAAATAAATCTACAAAATACAACAATCCGCCATGATAGCCAAAACGCTCGCCGGTGTCATGGCGTCTGTCATTGCGTCTCGTCTCGGTAAACATCCTTTTGTTTCTATAGTAACTATGTAGGCATCACTGGTTGATATACCGATCCGTGACGTAAAAACAGACGCCATGACACCGGCGAGCGTTTTGGCGTGAATTTGAAAATTTAAATTTAAATGTACTTTTATTGCACAAAAACCTTAATTTTCTACAGAAATATGATATATTTTAGACATAATAGATACTTCTGAATATCATAGAAGAGATTTTGAAAATTAGGATTCATGCCTATTATATCCATATAGATATAATTATACTGATTTACGACTAACCTTTTGACTCGTCGCCATATGTAGTATACTCCTAGTACCACGGTTGTAATTGTTGGCTCGGTTACACACCAGTATCGTGAAGACGTCCGCTCTCGCCCGTGGCTCTCACGCGACTGTCAACCGAATACCCGCATGTTCGAGACAACATCGTAATAACGTAGATGCACGAACACTACAGGTACGATTCCCGACACGAGACGTTGTTTGTATGTTTTGCAAATATTTGTCTAGGATCAGGGTGTTTTTCTATGTATGAATTTACAAAAAAATATCAGTCATGTAGTTCCCATAACACAAGTTTTGCTTACTTTGGAGTTAGGTTATGTGTGAAATCTCCAGCATTATTATTAGGCAAGTATAAACTTATTGTTATTTTTCAGATTTGCAACTCCGAAAACATCCAAACACCGGTTTAACAGTGACGTCAAGAACAATCCAAAAAAAGTCTACAAAAGACAACGCATTCCATTTTCAAATTTAAATTACGAATCCGTTCCATTTGTCGAAGCCAATCGGAGAACGAATTCATTTGAAAATGATATTACTATTGAAGAGTTAATGGTTTCTGTATTGAATAAACAAACTATTCTTATGGAAAAATTTGCTCAGGTAACTGAACAAGCCTTTTTGCCCGCCCGCAAAAAGGAGGGTTATGTTTTGTTTCGCTCTGCAGCCTAAACAGCTCGATTTTAACGTATGAGGTGTCTTTTTTTTAACCGACTTCAAAAAAAGGAGGTCTCAACTTGTCGGAATTTTTTTTTTTTGCTTTTTTAATTGTTTTTCATTTTTTTAATTTGCTGTTCATGTTCACCGATTACTCGAAGATGCTTGGATTGGACCGATTTGGAAAATTCTATTTTTTTTTTTCGAAAGGGTGCCACAAAAAAAATTGTATGGCTCTGTCGAGGATCTTCGAAGTTATGAACAGAAATGCACCCCAAGAGTGCAGAAAGTTGCTCAGCTTGAATTTTGGAGTCGGTTTTTTTTAATTTTTAATCTAACCACTTGTTAAAATTTTTAATTTGGCCACTTTTTTTTTTTAAATGAGCCACTTTTATTTAAAAATTCAGTTTTTGGAAATCGAACACTCTTCTCTAAGATCAAAGCGTGATTTCGAGAACCTTCTAAACGATCTAGAATTGAAGACAACTACCACGACAACTACCAAACGGATGAAGAGCATTCCGTCTACTGTCATGATGGTGGATGAGACGGCAGTCAGGGATGCGTTAGGTCGGGACCCGCTCGTGAAGAGGATACTGCAGATGGCGAAGAGGAAGAGGGAGAAGTATGTTGAAGAGGCGAATAGGTATTTCAATTCGAAGAAATTCAAGTTATGAGGGTTCAAATAAACGACGAAGCGCTTCGAGAAAGGTAGGTAGAGCCCTTGCGTTTCGCTTGGCTCGTCTTGGCCAGATTAAGTTTGAATAAAAATTGTAATTTAAGAACTGTGTGTTATTTACCGGCCATATCCACATGAACTACTTACTTAAGGATTTTTGTATTTGGTACAAAATTATCCAACACCCAATTTCAACGACTATTACTGCTAAACTAATAAATAATCTTAACCGCTATAATTTTTATTTAAAGTTCATGAAAATCACTATCAACATGAATTTTTTCAGATTTTTTAAGACAGCAGTTTAGGTTTTAGAGGGGGGGGGACGCCCTACTGAAACAAGTGGGTTTCCTCACGATGTTAAACGGTGAAGGATCCCTAAATTATAAAAGATGTATTACCTAAGATAAGAATCAAAGTAATTACGCATCATCATGTGAGATGAAGGCTGTGTGAACTGACATCAATAATGCACATTGCTTATATCACTGTTATATAACATTTCGCATTTGATTGAACAATCGCGTTTGCCCGCGGCTTCGATTGTAAAATGTACGTAGAGTAAGCCTTCACTGCTGTCCCATTTTAGATCTTTATTATTTTTAAACCCCGACGAAAAAGAGTATTAAGTTTGTAGAGTGTATCTGTGTGTCTGTCTGTGGCATCATAGCTTCTGAACGGATGAACCGATTTTAACTATTTTTTTGTTTGAAAGGAGTCCTTATAGTCGAGAGTGTTCTTAGATATGTTTCATGAAAATCTGTTCAGCCGTTTGAAGATCATCAGCTCTTTTCGAGTTTATGAAGGGTTATGTACAGGGTTTTTCATTAAATTTTCAATTTAATAGTTATTGGATGCCTAAGTGCGAAAACACACACAGCGTATCTTACACGACTCATTTTACGTCGCTTATCGCGCTACATCCGTACCCATATTATAAATGTGAATGTGTTTAATTAAGTATTTGTTTGTTTTTTAGTCCAAAACGGAGCGACGGATTGACGTGATTTTTTTTTGTGTGGAGATAGTTGGGGAGCTGGGAAGTAACATAGGCTACTTTTTATCCGGGTACCACGCGAGCGAAGCCGCGGGCAGCAGCTAGAACAAAATAAATTCTTATGCGCGGCCTCACCAAGCGTATTATATTTATACGTCGCGTCGGTCGCGTCGTTACGCCGAGCGTAATTGGGCATAAAGTGCGTCGTTACTCGTAACTCAGGGGTTCACATTAAAGATGGCAATAATGGTTGAAAATACTTATTGGTTATCTGTTAACAGATAAATATTTTTATCGATATTTCTTTTGGTTGAAAAATATCAGGTGTTAAAAACAACCACTCACTGGCGAATAATAAAATATCGTTAACACTAGTACGTAAACATCGATAATATGCTTTATTCTAAGTGCAATAGAATGTAAAATTAAATGCTGCGTGCGAGTGACTGTTTTATCAAGTTGAATGAGTGAATGAACAACCTGAGCGCGCTCTTTGATTGGCTGTGCTACTGCTAACTTCAATTCGGACTCCGGGGTCATTAGATCATAAGCGACGCGTGACTCGTGTTGGAAAATATTCCCTATGGCTTACATGTTACAGTTGAAATCTAAATGCAGTACGAAGTGTTGAAATTATTGAATCGGTATTTTTATTCAATATTGATAATTTTGGTTAACGAATATATTAGTTGATTTTAATTATTAGTTAAATTTATTGGTTGATGGTTATATTCATCATCTCTAGTTCACATCTTTACCAAATGATTTTTACAACGTCGGGAGGCAAACTGTAGGTACTCTACGGTACGGGGTCTACAAGATGGGACACTGGTGCCTATCCTAGGTCAATTTTGTGATGAAGTACCATCCTCTCCGCTTAATTGGCCTCCTTACTCCAGGAAAGAGAGAGTGGCCTATCACTATCAGCTCAGTTAGTAGTAGCTCTACCTTCTGCGCTGAAGGTCGCGGGTTCTATTCCCACTAAGTACAAACATTTGTGTGATAAACAGTTTTGCGTAGCCAATAACAGATGTACAAACAAACATGCCTACAAATGTTATATTAGAAGAACATCTTCGAATGGTTTTGTAGTGTATAAGGTGCAGCGGGGCAATTCTGGCAGCGGGGTAATTATGGCACATGGTTATATCTCTCGTTCTATGACTTATACCTCGAAGAGACATCTATGTACGAGTAGATAAATGTTTTTTTCATTCATAAACGATAGGTGGCATTTCTAGCGCAAAAACTGACTGATTGACAGCATCATTTTGACAGTCACCTATTTTTCGGAGGGTGTAAAAATATTAGCTCTTTGAGTTTTTGTAATAATTAAGTGGTTTTCGTGGTTTAATTGAAAATTGAACAAGCTAAGGAGGTGTATTTTAGACTGGAGATTATTTTAATCGTACTAGTTCGTTTCTACTCATTGTTTCTTCTGTGTAAATTCATCCGCTATAATTACCCCACAAAGTGTTGATTTTATGATATTTTAGCGAAATCGGTTGCCATAATTGCCCCACCGATTTTGTATGAAGTTGCCAAAAACCAGTGATGTCCACAGCATTAAAGTAAACGTCGATAAAAATAATACCTAACTAATCGAGCGAATGAAGATCTCAGGGTTAACTAATGCGATTTTGCTTTGAATAAGTGTTTGTTTGTGGCCTTGTTTGAGCTTAATTAAACCATAGTCAACACGCATTAAATTTTCGATCGGGCGAGCGAAGCGAACGAAGACAAGGGCAAGTATGGCGATTTTGCTTTGTATGTTTCACGAATTCTTGTTCTCGCATAATTGTCGAACCGTTCATCCAATCTGCATGAAACTTGGTAGGTCAATAGGTTGTGCTATGGAAATGTATGGTGGAGCATATAAGCTTAATCGATAAAGGGGTTGTAAAAATATGTATTCGGTTCCCAAGGGGGTAAAAAACTAACAAATTTATTGAGTGGGGTGTCAAATATGAAAAGTCTTTATTTGTACATTCCAAAATAGTTATTATTTTTATTCTAGGATGTATACTTTTTAAAATACGACGAGAATTCATGAAAAATTAGACACAACATTATGTATTGCATGCATGCCAGTATTATCAGTATTAGCAGTGTTCACTTCGACGTGAAGACCGCAGAGGTGGTGGAGTACATCAAGAAGAAAGCCGGATTGGGATTGAGGGTCGAGAAGTTGGACTCTCGTCGTAATGTGAGCTTTAGCTCATTTATGGTGAGGGTCCCTACGGAGAGATTGAAGACCTTCATGAGCCCTGACTTCTGGCCGAAAGGGGTGAAGTTTCGGCGGTTCAAGGGCCGCCTGTCACGTGATACCCCGCGCCGCGACACACAAGCGATATGTGTGACCTAGTTTAAGTTTTATTAATATGTATCTTAGGTTTAAGGTATTTATTTCTATGGGCCTTAGAATTAGTTTTTACCATCTGTACTATTCTTAAGTTGCCTGAAATAAAGTTTATATTATTATTATTATTATTATTATTATTATTATTATTAACCATGACGACCTAGCGCAATAGGCATACTTGGCAGTGGTAGCACTTGAAAGTATAGGGGTAGTCAGAAGAAAGTCCAAATGTAAGCCATCTACGGTTCGCGAGATCTCAGTTCGGGGCGAACTACTTCTCATAAAACATCATTTTTGCGCGAGATTTTTGCGTATACATACTAGCGTGGGTCAAAATTTTTTTTTTTCGATTTTCAACTTCTAATAGCGATAAAAAGTGGCTAAATATGGTTGAAATCAGACGTGCAAAATATGGTTGCTTTATAATAATGTTAACTGCCTCCGAATTTAATTTGAAAATTCAAAAAATCTTGAAATTGGTGTTGAATTCATGAACTGATAAAAGTACTATGCAGGTAGTTTTTGGTTACAGTTTTGCCTTGGAACATAAGATAGTATTATATATTTACTTATTAATTAACATTATTTACTATTTTCTTAGGAAAAGTGAGATTTTGAGAGTGTGAAATCTCGAGCTTTTGTCGCAAAAGTGACGTTGTACGTTTGAAGTTCGAAGATTACTTTTTAACAATGGAAATGTCTAAAAAGTGTTTTAAGCATTCTTTAATTGATGATAATAGCGATAATAAAGATAATTTACTACCAAGTAACAACGGTATTCTTAAACATTATGAAGAATTGAGGTGCCAATGGGAATTCGAAAATGACTTACAAAAAGAACCAACTTGCATTGAGATATTGCATAATTTTTATTGATTGAATTAAAAATAATAGACAAAAGGACTTATTATTATAAATTCAGATAAAAGGTTGTTACAAATGCTTAAAGTACATCATTTGAAGTCTAAAAACCTACTAAAGTCCTTGCCTAAAACTTCACCAAAACATTACAGATTTCAAGAATAGCAGGAAAGCTCTTTTCGACATTTCTAGCTGAAAAAGCATAGATTTGAATGAGGGCAGGAGGCCTGACGATCTCAATGTACCTACAAATTAACACAATTGATGAAATATCAATTCAAAAAATGATAAAAGGAACATCCATGATGCTACCACCAAAATACAATAGAAATACTTCTTGCCTGTATTTCAATGGAGTTTTTCGTGATTTTCACCAGGTAAAATGCCTCATGCTCGTTGGTTCACACAAACAAGTTGCATTTTTTTTAATTTATTCATCCACAGAAGCTCCTTCAATAAATCTGGTGATTCTAGCAACGAAAGATTTAAAAGTTTTGGTTCACTATTAAGATCCACGCTACCTGCAATGAAAGACCGCAATACATGCAAAAGATAATTGCCACATCAAGATAATAATCAATAGAATTCAAAGGAATAAAAGATTTTGTCATATTTAGCCTGTATTTTGCTCATCCTGATAACTTTTTGCTAGCAATGTTGTCTAATCTACAAAAAAACATTAGAAAGTTTACCGCTCGTCGAATTCTGAAAGAATGTTTCATTCCTCGCACAAAACTAAGATTTCTCAAGTTCCTGAACAATTTTAAATGCATATTCTTATGTTGATCTGATTTATTAGTGAATAAATGCTACCGAACCATCGATTCAAAGGTGCAAAATGACGAAAACTTACAAACTTTTGTTGTACAAGTGGGCGAAGGCGAACTGCCTCTGCTTCGCATGCCATGTCATTGTAAGGTGTGGAAAGAGCTATTACGACTTTGGTGGAAGCATCCAACACTTTAAACACCAAATTTGAGAGAAAAGGACTTATAATCGGTTCAGCTAAAGTCACGCAAACATATGCGCACATTTTACAGTAAAGAAGGATTTTGCTATTCTTTGAAGATCTAACCTGCATTTTTTAGATAAGTAACTGAGTAATTTATAATTAAGTATACAAATATGACTTCTTGTATCGTGGTTTGTTCCAAAATAAACCATACACAAGTATATTTTCATAGTTTTCAGCAGGATTTTCCAAAGACCTTTTTTTGTAATTTTTTAAAAGTTTAACTTCGATTCGGAGGCAGAAGATGATTTTCAATCCGTGTCATATTTTGCAGGTGGATTATTGACGTAATATGGCACCTTTTTATCACTATTAGAAACTGAAAAAAAAATTTTTTTTCTTCTCCATACAAGAGTGACCCACCCTAATACATACTCCGTTTATCGATAGTCAGCGTCCCAACACTAGCATGTATGGGCGACTAAAGAGTGATGCCAGAATTACCCCACAAAAATTTTAACAGGTTTTTTACAGAAACTGGACCATCGTAGGAGATTAGAATGTTAAAATTCACGTGTATTGTGTTGTCTAGTTTGTAAAGCTTCTGGATTTAGTATCATAGCATCATTGGTTCGAATAATATCACCACCTGACGGAATTACCCCGCTGAGGGGCTATTCTGGCATTTTCCAGTTTTTAGTTAAAATTGTGTTATTTCACCATTTACATATGCTTTTTCTTTGACAAAAATACAATAAAGAAAAAGGCAGATAAAGGTTACCTAACACCAATTTGTCAGAATAAGCGTAACTCAACAAGGAACGAGAGCATTGAAGTTTTAAATTTTGACTAAAATTTTTCGGCCAGAATTGCCCCGCTGCACCTTACTCTATAGATTGGATAATTACGTATTACGTGATTGTAGGTACAAGCCAAGGCGCAATCGAGAAATCGGTTTGTGTATTTTACCCGACTGCAGACGAGGGTAATAACATAATAATAACAAAAGGAAGTACCTACTTCAAAATACCGTCGGTTTAGATACCGACAGGTTTTAGATGAATACCTACCATTCATAACATACCAAGTGGCTAAATTAAAATTTAAAAAAATAACATTCAATGTTCTGAGCTGAGCAATTTTTTGCACTCTCGAGGTGCATTTCTGTTCATAACTCCGAAGATCCTCAACAGATCCTCAGTCCACACCAATCAAAGAATGCACCTCGAGAAAACAGCCCAGCTTGAACTTTTAAGTCGGTTTTTTAAATTTTTTATTAGCCACTTGACGATGAAAGAAAGAAAGAAATCCATCTATTCAACAAATACAACAAAGCAAAATAGAAAAAAGAGAAAAAAAGACAAACTGAAAAAAATGTAGTTGAAATCGACGACAACTCAGCTTATTGCCTAGATCTAGGGATCATCGTTGATGTTGTTCTCACTTAGTGATTGGCAGGTGCCTGTGATGTAGGTACATCACAGAGGTTGTATAATCTTACAGGTGCCCCGTCTGCCCTCTATTATTCTCAAGAAACAGACAATAAATCGAAGTTCAGATTACCGTGTGATTGACACAGATATACCTTTCATCTATTTAATTGTGATTCTCAACCTTTAGAATTCACGACCCCTTTACAAGTTAGAATGTTCTGACGACCCATAAGGACCGTAGATAGTAAAGTAAATTCGTATGAGAATCCTGGTGAGATAGTAAAAGTATATAAGTCAGCTCAAAGGTAATTATTTACCTAAATTAATCGAGAAATGCTAAAAAGGGTCAAGTATCCGTCAAGAAAATTACATAGGTACACATTTTGGACACAAAATCGAACAAACTCACACGTCGAAACTGTGCAATTGATTTGTCAAAAATGTAATTTCATAACGACTGAGTTACGTCGATCAAAATAAAAATCAATCTTATTTCCCGGGAGTTTGAGAAACTGGCTCACGGCTCATTTGATGAGCCTCGCCCATTGCGGCTTGCGTTGGATCATTTTCTAGCAATAAAGATGCTTCCATATTTTATTTACGTTCTCTGGGAAATGGGAACTGTAAGCCTATAGAGTAAATGTAAGGTAGTCGCAGGGGCGTTTTTATTAAAGCGGAGGCACAGCTTTTGTCTCTTGCGATCATGACCCCTCAAGCAAGACCCATGCATGACCCCCTGGGGGTCCACACAGCCCTACAGCTTGAAATTCACTGAACTGTCCTATTCATATCAACCTTTCATTAGATCCTAGACAACCTTGAGAATACGGCTAGATTTCTTTTAATACTAATATTGCTCATACTTTTTTCGATAACTATAATTTCTATATTAGTTTTTTAGGGGGCCGATTCTACTAACAAACTTTATATCAACCAAAGCAAAACGTCAACTAACTTTAGAACCTGGAAGAGATCTGTTTCAGCGATAAGGTCGCTTATTGTTACACTTTTTTTTTTATTTCGGATTATTTTACTTTTGTATTTTTATGGTGTGCTAATATTCTATTCTATTCTTAGATTTAGTTTTGTTTTCTAATCTAGGTACTAAAGACCAATGACTCTGTTGTGGTGAAGAATAGATTATCTTTCAAATTCATATCTTGATATAATACTCGTGCATAGGAACATAATATTATGTATTTATATGTAGTACATAACACAGCACAGCAAGTTATTAATGTCATAGGTCAGCTTAGATTATATTGATTATCGCTAACTAGACGACAGACGCATGTATATAAATAACTTGGGCCTTTACATCTTTACTAGATGATTTATACAGTGTCAGCAGGAGGTAATCTTTGCCTACACTTAACGGGACACTGTAGTGCCTGGGACATTGTTGAGATGGAGTAGGCTATTAGCACCATCCTGACATGGTCAACCAATACGTATGGGGCCAACTCAGCCGCGGGTATCCTTCACTGTTTAGAGTTTTTCTAAACGTCTCATCCTCATCATAGTTACATCATCTCAGCCGTAGGACGTCCACTGTGGGACATAGGCCTCGTGGGTTCGACTCCCAGCCGTATCAATGGATTATTATTTTCGGAAAATTTAGATGCGCATTGACACGAGCTCTGAAACGGTGAAGGAAAATATCGTGAAGAAACGATTTAGTTTACGGAATACCTTATTAATAAATACCGCACCTTATTACCTCAGAAATAATTAAAGTACGTAAGTATGTACTTAATTAAAACGTGAAACCGATCCACAATTACTTAGTTCTAACGATAAATATAGAATGTTTTGCGTAGAAATAGAAACACTTTCTTTGTTAAGGATTTTAATCGAGTTTATTAATATTTCAGCTTAAATAATGAGGCAGGTAAAATGAAATGCGGAACCCTTAAAAAGGTATTGAATAAATAATGGCGGGAATTTTGTTGAAAAAAATTGAATTTATTCTTTGTTTTTAACCGACTTCAAAAAAAGGAGGAAGTTCTCAATTCGTCGGATTTTTTTTTTTTTTTGTTAGGTACCTATCCTATGATCTCCAATTACTTGAAGACGCCTGCTGGACTGGACCGATTTGGAAAATTTTTTCCTTTATTTGTGCTATAAGACCTTGCTTTTTGCCAAATTTCGTGATTCTAGGTCAACGGGAACTACCATTTAGGTTTTCAACCCAAAACCTCTAGGGTACTTCCGGTTGACCTAGAATTGTCAAATTTGGTTACAAGCAAGGTAAAGTAAAGCAGCACAAGTAAAGGAAAAATTCCGAAAAATAAAAAAGTTGATAATTAAGGTAAGTTTTGGTACTTACAAGTTTTCACGAAAATCTAAATTTGCCTATATCTTTTTATAGTGTTGACTCAGGACCTTGATTTTTATACTCACAATAGGGACTATAGACCTCAGTCAGTATATGGTATAAATTTCAACTTGCTAGCTCCACCCGTTCCTGAGATAATCGATGGTGACACACGGACAGACGGACGGACAGACGGACAGACGGACAGACGGACAGACGGACAGACGGACAAGAAAGTGATCTTATAAGGGTTCCTTTTATTACCTTTTAAGGTACGGAACCCTAAAAATACTTATTATATAGCGTATCTTGCCCCGCGTAACGACGAATTTGTATGCCACATAACTGACATAACGTAATAAGATGCGCCTTGTGAGTCCACGAAAGAGAATTTGTAATGAAGCGCGATGCATAGGTGAGTCGATCAACTATTTTACCCACACTTTGCTGTCCCCGACCATTTTTTATTAAAATACGCTAAATGGTTATCTAGACACACATAACGAACATAACAATGGTATCTAAGCTCATTAGGCACAACGGGAAACTTGATTACGTTCTCGAAAATCTTTAATTTCCATGAAATTTTATGGTAACTCAGTAGACAAAAAGTCCGCTCCATACAAAATATTGCTGTTCGAAGACCACATTCGACATGTAAACTTTAATTTAAATGTACTTACGCTTATTGGTTTTAGTTAATTCTTTTATTAGAACATGTTAGTATGTTATAGTTTATCGTGAACTTAACAAAATAGAAATAGGCTAATTAACTTTTCCAAGAAAAATTCTCAAAAATCTGTCCCTCACTAGAATCCCCTTACTTGTGTATGCTGAGATAGTTAGTAAATTTGACCCGGAAACACAGAGAAGGCCATGTTTGCCGTAGATAGCTTCATTTGTGTTTTCCTTTGGTCGTGTGGCGTGGTGGTGTCCTTTGATATCACCGTCGAGCCGCCAGTCCGCGAAGTCCATAATATTTTAAAATATAATATGAGAATACAGTCCATAATATTTGTAATGCCTTACTATAATCAGAATATGGAAAAAACAAATTTTTTTTTTCATAAAAATATGGTCTGATCCTGTCCAAAGTGTGGGTAAAATAGTTGATCGACCCAGGTAACGCGACATAAGATGAGTCGCGCGCGAAAGATACACTGTGTGTTCGCGCACTAAGAATGTAATAAAAACCTAAATAGGGCCGCAGATTTTTTTTTGTAGTAAGTACATAGTATCTAATAGTGATCAGAAAGTTTTTTTTTTCAATTTATTCATGAAATTCTATTCAAAATGTCACTAAGCGCATCACCACAGACTAAACAGTCGCTTCATCTTCGCGCGCTTTTAAATTTCGAACGCGGCAAAGGTCACAATCACAATAGTTACAGGCTGACAAATTAAATCTTGCTTTCGCTGGTTTTGATAGAAAGTTAACTAGTTATAACTAGTTATTACATAATAACGGTGCCGTATGAGATAATATTAGTTTTTATAATGATTCTGTAACGGGTATGAGAATTCTTAAACCGGTTAATCAAACGGTTCAATGTAGTCAACTGGTCGTTCGAAAATTATTCAGGTTTTTATGTTGTGCTATTTTTTTTACATATTTTTACATAAAAATACTTAGGTAAGTAGGTAGGTATTCATATAAAAACCGACTGCATAAAATTATTTTTGTGCTAATCAATCGGTTTTTGATAGTTACCGCGCGAGTGAAGTCACCTCAACAGTATTCTTATATTCTATCATCATCATCATCATTGGCAGCTCAAATAATAGCCCACTTATTATTTATTTAATCGTATGACAAAATTGTAATAGGCGAAAAAAATTTAAAGAAAATAACATAAGTACCTACCTAATTAAAAAATCTTCCAACCAAATCTAAAAATAACTTAGACTCGGGGGAGAGCCTGAAATAGGTATTTTTTATTAGCCACTGCTGGGTAGTATCTATATATACGTAGTACTATATATACTTACTATATATACGTAGTACTAGTATTCTGTGGTAGTATCACAGAATACTAGTACTGTAGTATCAGCCATTAAGGCTAAGCGCACACCTATCCGCGCCGAATTCTCGAAGTACTGCCAGATTCAGGTGGGCAGGTGTGCGAGGTTTCATACATACGATTTCATATAAGTAAGTAAAGAATTCTAAAATTCGATTCGTTCGGCGCGTTCGGTGCGGATAGGTGTGCGGCCACCTGAAATCGTCTAAAAGTAAAGAAAAGTACCTAAACCAGAAATTCTTCACAATAAAATGTCACTTTCTCAGAAACTAGTGAAATTCCATCCGTCTCTAACTTGAATTCCACGCTCGGTGCGCCTTTGACATTGATCTTGCGATTGTTTTGCGAATAGCTCGTAAATGTTTTTTATTACCCGACTGCCACCAGAAAGGAGAGTTATGTTTCAGAGCATAGTTTCTCAACCTTCTTTTGCCCACCGCCCACTTTGGGGATTTATTTTTCCCCCATATCTGTATGCGCCATCTCAATGCCCCCTAATTTTCTTTGGGTCTTCTACTGCCCCCCTGAAAGTCTCAAACGCCCACAAGGGGCGTTATCGCCCACGTTGAGAACCTATGTTTTAGAGGTAGGTACTTATTTATTTTTTTTTGTTTTAGTCTTTTATACCCCACAGTCGGGTTTTTTGTATCAATTAATAATTTTTGCTTGTCGATCGAGCGAGCGAAGCGAGCGAAGATCTTAGTGGCAAGTTAGGCGATTTTGCTTTGTATGTTTGTATGTTTGTATGTTTGTATATTTGTATGTTTCATTTTTATGTTCTCGCATAACTATCGAACCGCTTATCCAATCTGTATGAAACTTGATAGGTCAATAGGTTGTGCTATGGAAATTTGCTGTGGAGCGTATGAGCGTAATCGATGAAGGGGTTGTAAAGATATGGGGTTCCCAAGGGGGTAATTTTTTTTCAAAGTTACCCAAATATATTGAGTGGGGTGTCATATGAAAGTACTCAATTTATACATTCCAAATTGGTTTTTAGTTTTCTTCTAGGTTCTATAGTTTTTGAAATACAGAGAAAAAGAAAAATGATGAAAACCAATTAACGGATGTATGGAGAGAGCTCCCGTTTCATAGAGTTTCGATGTATTCGGAGGTCTGGTTAACAGACATAGAGTGTGGCATCGTTGTGGTTTGGTTTGCAATGATTTTAGTTGCTTCTTGATATTTTTCCTTGAGATTGAAAATAAAAGCCGTGTTGGCCGAGTGGAAGAGTGCTCGATTTTCGATTCATAGGTCGTAAGTTCGAACCCTGGCCGTGCTCATCAATGGATTTTTCGATTAGAAAAATTTAAATGCGCATTAACACGAGCTCTAAACGGTGAAAGAAAACATCGTGAGGAAACCAGTTAACGTTCTAATAGCGGCGATGGGCTTGCAACCTGTCACGTATGCAAATGCTAACTCCTGCAAATAGTGGGCTGGGCATGTACCAAAATTATAGAGGGTGACGGAGGGGGAGACGGAGGGGGAGACGGAGGGGGAGGGGGAGTGGGAGGGGGAGGGGGAGGGGGAGGGAGAGGGGGGGAGGGGAGGTGGAGAGAGAGAGGGGGAGGGGTGGGGGGGGAGAGGGAGGGGAGGGGAGGGAGGCGGAGAGGGAGGGGGAGGGGGAGGGAATTGATTTTCTCATACATTTTGTATTGAACTGCTATTTTAATAATTTCTCGAACTAAGAGGCCTTCCCTGAGGCGCGGTACGAAGTTCGCGGGGTCAACTATTGAATATAAACACGACACGACTTAATGTATTGCATGCATGCCTATAATCTTTACCATACTGAGGTAGTGCATTAGATATCATTGTGTGGTAAACACTAGAAGGAGCACTTAACGTAGGTATAGGGGTAGTCAGAAACACGTCCAAATCTAGGCTATCAACACAACGGTGCGCGAGATCTCAGTTCGGGGCGAACTACTAGTTTATTAATAGCGAGGTAGCGCTGGCCTAATCTGAAGATTGCCTGAAAATTTCATCAAAATCGATCACGCACCATTTTGGAATATAATAGGGAACATACAGTCATACACACACATTGTTTATTATTCTCTCCGCTTTATTACATTGATATGGCTTCTATTGCGTTCATAGATGCTCCTAAAAATAGTTTTTCTCTAATATCTTCAAAAAACAGACATCGAGAAGTTACAGTTTTATTTTATGTACTTACTAGCTGCTGCCCGCGGCTTCGCTCGCGTGGTACCCGGATAAAAAGTAACCTATGTTACTCTCCAGCCCTCCAACTATCTCCACACAAAAAATCACGTCAATCCGTCGCTCTGTTTTGACGTGAAAGCAGGACAAATAAACAAACAAATAAACACACTTTCACATTTATAATATGGGTATGGATAGATGAAACAATAAGGAAACAATGTACCTTCTGAAACAATAGTAGGTATTTGTATTTGTATAGGTAGGTACTTAAAATAATTCGGGAAAAGTCGAGCGGGCCGCTATAATAACATCTAAAGTTAATAAAGGTTACCCATGTTAAAACGTGGTAAATGGTAACCTTAATTAAAACCAAAAGCTAATTATAATCTAAAATTAAATTCGTTAGCTCCTTTTGTTACCAAAACCAAACCATTCGTTAATTGAATCGTTATTGTTGTAACAAAACGAAATCATATACCCTTCAGTGATACTGTGATTAGATTATACTACCGTGTTACCCCGGCTCCACACGTTGGGGCCAACTCCACTCGCCAACGTGTGGATCTAGCAAAATTGCATTGGCGCCAACGTTGGGTGGCATAGGTTACTTCCTAATACAGTTTAAAATCATCTAGTAGGTAAAGATGTAAAGGCCTAAGTTTAAGGGAATAGCCGTGATTCAGCACGTTTAATAACAGTCCTACGACAAAGCGAATTAATGCAACTATTTCCTAGCTAAAAGAGAAGGTCCAATAATTCTTGGAAATCGCTCAATCCTCCATTTTCCGGTCTGTTTACTCACATAATACTTTGTGTGCGCTTCATTGAATGCAATACACACATGGTAACAAGAATTGTATTCAAAACAATGTGTCGTGTGACCAGGCCCCAATTCTACTAATTTACAACGTCAACCATTCCGTTATCATTACCGCTGCGTTTTGTTTCGTTCTCCAAAATGACAGTAATTTGCAAAACCTCATTGGTGAATTGTTTGAAAACGTCATCAACAGAGTAACCTAACCTCTTTGGTCATTAATAGATAAAAAAAACGAAGTTGACGTGTTGCTTTGGGTGCTAAAAAGTTTGTTAGGTTAGGAGCTCTGCGGGCCTATAAAGGTCGCTATTGCAGAATCGCATTATAGGAATTGAACTATTGCCATCTCTTTTCATTGACTGAGAGTAAAAAGAGACGGCATTATAGTTCATTTCATATTGTGATTCAGTTTTAGCGACCTTTTTAAGTCCGCAGCTCTTGTCCGTAATTCCGTATCCGTACAACGCTGCAATTTCCTTCATATATTTCTTTATAACGCGATCACTTTTACTTCTTTATACGACGTGACAGCAACCTTGTTAGGACGGAAAACAGTGTACATTAAAGTATTGTATTAATTCGAGCTCTAAACTAAACGATGAAAAAAATCAGCTCGAATGCCGAAACGATAAACTCACTACTCCGGCCGAGATTCAAACCTTCGCAATATTTTTCTCACTAGGCCAAATAGTTTAAAAATACTTCAAAAATTGACATTACTTCCGACATTCACGATAACGAGTTATTAAATAACCGGTTATTGAAAGAGTAATTATTACCGTTATGAAATAGCTATAACAATTAACCGGATAATCGCTGTTAATTTTAACGGCTCTAGATGCAACGATGTATTGCAGAAGATGTAGAGTCGTGTTGACCAAGTGGGATAGTGCCTTAGTTAGATCCAAAGATCGTGGGAGGAATCCCAGGCGTGAATAAATTTTTAGCCAGGAAGTCGCCGAAGACCTCCTTCATGGCTTAACGCCTTAAAAACCGGGATCGACAATTTAACGTGCCCTTCGAAGCACGGAAGCGCTCAGCTGTTAAATCAGCTCAGCTATTTGCGGTCACCCATCCAATTTGTGAGCGCTTAGAACATCGCCTTAACATCGATGTGGAACGTCTAACCAAGCTAAGCAACGAGCCCTTCTTGAAAATCAGTGAGACAGTACAAGTGTGGTGAGAGGCGTGGCTGTCAAAGGGTCACTTAGCGAACAACGGTAGAGCTCGTGCGGAACCATGTCATTGACCTTTAAAACCACTGTTTCCCGAGATCGTGGTACAGGTGAGTGCAATGTTGTCTAGTTTATTATTTTTTAAAGGATTTATAAAATATCCTGAAAATCCTTTTATTGAATAAAAAATATTTTTATGGCAGTAGGGGAAGGTCGTTACCCCTCGTACGGTTTTTACGTTTTTTTTTTAATCTCGAATATTTCATTGGGAAGTGAACTAATTGCTTATACTACTAGTATATATATCTGGGGGTCTAAAGTGGCCACTTTTGATGAAAAATCAGATGTTTCATAGATGCTTCATCTATGAAACATCTGATTTTTCATCAAATGCTTCATAAATGCTTCATATATGCTTCATATATGAAGCATCGATGCTTCATATTATGAAGCATCGATGCTTCATATATGAAGCATATATGAAGCATTTATGAAGCATTTGATGTTTCATCAGATGTTTCATAGATGAAGCATCTATGAAACATCTGATTTTTCATCAAAAGTGGCCACTTTAGACCCCCTGAGCTTAAAATAAAATAAAAATCAGATGATTATAACTCATATTCAATGCACAATGATGATTTAAACACCAATCGGGAATTCGTACGAATGTGCCCCATGTGTGGGGTAGTTTCGTACAGTGTCGGGGGTACCTTCGTACGCTATGGGGTACCTTCGTACAGTGCGATAAAAACTGTAAATAGAATTAACTTTTTTTTTATTTTGACAGTAAATAATATTTACTAAATTACCGAAAATCAATAACTTTTCTTCAAGTCAACAAAAATTTAAGTTTTATCTTCTTGTTAACAAAAATTCAATGACTTTTTGTCTAGTCTCCAAATATTAAATTATTTTTATTTTACTCAACAAAAACTTTTTTGAAATTAATTATTTTGTACGTTCATAAATTCTAGCTAATACAAATCAAATCTAAAAATGAGATTAATTAATTTTTGAAATATTTGATGCAGATTATATCATCGTCAAGTAGCCGTTTAGATGAGGACCTTGTTAATAACCAATAAAACTTGAGAAGACGACAGTGTTTATCCACGTTTGGTTACGTATCTTCTTCGGATTATAATTTTGCACCATTTTTTTTTTTTGTAAAAACCATATATTAAGTAGGTAGGTCCTATAAAATAAACATAAACACGTCGGTCATATGCGTACGAATGTGCCCCACCTGGTTTTGTACGAATGTGCCCCTTAGCCACATAATAATTAAATAAAACCTGTTTTAATATCAATATGAAAACTTGATTAATTTGTTCTTAAAAACATATCTTTAGCATGTTTTATAGTTACTGGAAAAAAACTGCGTAGGAAAACATATTATTAGTAGTGTAAAAATTCACGAAAACTTTGATGAAAAAATTACTTACCGTGCGCGAAAACACTATGCTGCCTGTCACTTCGCTCTCACCGATGGGATTGGCACGAAACTACTTTCACGTATTGGCTGCTAGGCCACCTAAGCACACATGCAAAAGAAATGTCCGCGGGTCCTTTCGTTTGTGTTTTATAAGCACTGTACGAATGTGCCTGCCGTACGAATGGTGACGATCTTCCCCTAACTTGTTTGAATGTCAATGCAATGTGTTGGGCAGGTCACCTGGCGTGGAGTGATGGCAGATGGACCAAGACGACCGAGTGACGGCCGAGACAAGGACACCGAAATAGGGGACGTCCACCTGCACGATGGGTCGATGACATCCGCAAGACCGTGGGTTGCACGTGGCTGAGGCTAGCGCAGGATCGAGTGGCAGACACGAAGGTAGGCCTATGCCCAGAAGTGGGTTCAAAATGGCTGATGAAGATGATGATGATGATGATGAATTAGTTTGAAAATCGTAAATTTCTTTTTGTTTCTTTATCTAATACGACACCAGAACAGAGTCCTATTGACTCACCAGAACAGATAAAGAAAAAAAAAGGAAATTTACGATTCTGGTGTCGTATTAGATAAAGAAACAAAAAGAAAACGGTTATTAGGTATACCATACCTAGTTGACGCTTTGGTTGATAAAAAGTTTGTTAGAAGAATTGGGGCCCGGCCCCGGTCTCTCATTCCTCACCTCACACACGAAATTATAAGTATAAGCCTGTGGTATAAGCAATCAAATGCAGAAAAAAAATATCAAATTTTACTTGTAGTTCTAGAGACTAGTAGTTCGCCCCGAACTGAGATCTCGCGCACCGTAGATGGCTTACATTTGGACTTTCTTCTGACTACCCCTATAATTTCAAGTGCTACTACTGATACTGCCGAGTATGCCTATTGCGCTAGCTCTTCATGGTAAAAAATACTGGCATGCATGCAATACATAATGTCGTGTCTGATTTTTCATTTAGGTATTTCATATTTATGAATTCTCGTCGTATTTCTAAAAGTATACGTCCTAGAATAAAAATAATAACTATTTTGGAATGTACAAATAAAGACCTTTCATTTGACAGCCCACTCAATATATTTGTTTACTTAACTTTTTTTACCCTAATTATTTTCATTCTTTGTCAAAATTTTTTTTATCATGAAAATAAATCAAGTAGCATCTAAAATCATTGCAAACCAAACCGCAACGATGCCACTCTCTTTTTAAGACCGACCAGTCAATGAGCTACGAAGTCATGGAAACTCTATGCAACGGGAGCTCTTGCAGCTCTGGTTTCGTAGTTTTTGGTCTTTGGTCGTATTTCAAAAACTATACATCCTAGATTAAAAATAAAAACCATTTTGGAATGTACAAAATAAGCCCTTTCGTATGACACTCCACTCAATTTATTTGTGTAACTTTCATAATTTTTTACCCCCTTGGGAACCCAATATCTTCACAACCCCTTCATCGATTAAGCTCATATGCTCCCCCGTAAATTTCCTTACCACAACCTATTGACCTACCAAGTTTCATGCAGATTGGATGAACGGTTCGACAGTTATGCGCGAACAACAATTCGTGAAACATACAAACATACAAACATACAAACATACAAAGCAAAATCGCCCAACTTACCACTAAGATCTTCGCTCGCTTCGCTCGCTCGATCGATTAGTGCGAACAAGCAAAATAACAAGCTCTTCCGCTTAGGTAAGTACCTACCTAATTTATTTATTTAAAAAAATAAACAAGAAAAAATTAACTAGTAGTTCGCCCCGAACTGAGATCTCGCGCACCGTAGATGGCTTACATTTGGACTTTCTTCTGACTACCCCTATAATTTCAAGTGCTACTGATAATGCCGAATATGCCTATTGCGCTAGCTCTTCATGGTAAAAAATACTGGCATGCATGCAATACATAATGTCGCGTCTAATTTTTCATTTTATGAATTCTCGTCGTATTTCTAAAAGTATACGTCCTAGAATAAAAATAATAACTAGTAGTTCGCCCCGAACTGAGATCTCGCGCACCGTAGATGGCTTACATTTGGACTTCCTTCTGACTACCCCTATAATTTCAAGTGCTACTACTGATACTGCCGAGTATGCCTATTGCGCTAGCTCTTCATGGTAAAAAATACTGGCATGCATGCAATACATAATGTCGTGTCTAATTTTTCATTTATTTCATATTTATGAATTCTCGTCGTATTTCTAAAAGTATACGTCCTAGAATAAAAATAATAACTCTTTTTGGAATGTACAAATAAAGACCTTTCATTTGACAGCCCACTCAATATATTTGTTTACTTAACTTTTTTACCCCAATTATTTTCATTCTTTATCAAAATTTTTTTTATCATGAAAATAAATCAAGTAGCATCTAAAATCATTGCAAACCAAACCGCAACGATGCCACTCTCTTTTTAAGACCGACCAGTCAATGAGCTACGAAGTCATCGAAACTCTATGCAACGGGAGCTCTTGCAGCTCTGGTTTCGTAGTTTTTGGTCTTTGGTCGTATTTCAAAAACTATACATCCTAGATTAAAAATAAAAACCATTTTGGAATGTACAAAATAAGCCCTTTCGTATGACACCCCACTCAATTTATTTGTGTAACTTTCATAATTTTTTACCCCCTTGGGAACCCAATATCTTCACAACCCCTTCATCGATTAAGCTCATATGCTCCCCCGTAAATTTCCTTACCACAACCTATTGACCTACCAAGTTTCATGCAGATTGGATTAACGGTTCGACAGTTATGCGCGAACAACAATTCGTGAAACATACAAACATACAAACATACAAAGCAAAATCGCCCAACTTACCACTAAGATCTTCGCTCGCTTCGCTCGCTCGATCGACTATTTTGGAATGTACAAATAAAGACCTTTCATTTGACAGTCCACTCAATATATTTGTTTACTTAACTTTTTTTACCCCAATTATTTTCATTCTTTATCAAAATTTTTTTTATCATGAAAATAAATCAAGTAGCATCTAAAATCATTGCAAACCAAACCGCAACGATGCCACTCTCTTTTTAAGACCGACCAGTCAATGAGCTACGAAGTCATCGAAACTCTATGCAACGGGAGCTCTTGCAGCTCTGGTTTCGTAGTTTTTGGTCTTTGGTCGTATTTCAAAAACTATATATCCTAGATTAAAAATAAAAACCATTTTGGAAAGTACAAAATAAGCCCTTTCGTATGACACCCCACTCAATTTCTTTGTATAACTTTCATAATTTTTTACCCCCTTGGGAACCCAATATCTTCACAACCCCTTCATCGATTAAGCTCATATGCTCCCCCGTAAATTTCCTTACCACAACCTATTGACCTACCAAGTTTCATGCAGATTGGATGAACGGTTCGACAGTTATGCTCGAACAACAATTCGTGAAACATACAAACATACAAACATACAAACATACAAACATACAAAGCAAAATCGCCCAACTTACCACTAAGATCTTCGCTCGCTTCGCTCGCTCGATCGATAAATAAAGAACTATCCAAATCTATGAAGTCATCGATCGATTTACAAATAGCTGTCAAACATTATCCACATAACGTGTCGTGTTCAAATTAGTTTCAGAGGTACACAATTTTCACGCTTGTCTTTCCGTATGACAGTTATCCACTTGTGTATACGACGATACTTAAGTATTGACAAGCGCGAACCGGTTCTATACTTCACTGTACCAGTGTAGAAAGGTTGTAAAAAAATTAGGCAACGTTTTTTTTTCAACATGAAAACAATATGCAAGCAGGAAGATTGTTGCAAATGATGACAATCCAAATTGGTTCGGCCATTGAAATGCAAAGTCACAAACAAAACAGAGACCTCGGTGGCAATTCTAGTACAAAACTTTTTATGAACCACAACCAAAACCTCAACTAAACCTTAGATTTTCGACTGTTTCCTATTCTACTAATGTCAAACGACAGTTGTGGTGAGGTTTTAGCCTCGTTTTAGCTAAGGTTTGGACTTTGGCAGAACAAATTTTTGAAAACCTATTCTAGGTACTATTCATTCACCAAATGGCTGACATTTAAGAGATCGAAACAAACCGCAGCGGAATGATTGACGTTGTCATCTAGTAGAATTGCCCAGCTCAGCGGGGCTGAAAAGGTCGCTATAGCCGAATGACAATAGGAATAGCATTAAGCCGTTCTTGTCACTCTCAGTCTATGAAAAAAGACGGCATATAGTGCAATTCCTATTATGATTCTGCTATAGCGGCCTTTTTAGCCCCGCTGATCTCTTTCCGACATCCCATCCTACTAATAAACGCTAGTCATAGTAGTTAATGCGTCAAGTTGGATGCGTCAAGCAAGTTGGATGCGTCAAGCTGAAGACAGGACGCGATGGCGCTCATTAGGGGAGACCTATGTCCAGCAGTGGACTGCTATAGGCTGATGATGATAGTAGTTGATGCGCTACTCATTTCGGCGCCACTGAAAATCAGCGCTCTAACAGCCATGGCGCTGCTGGAGCAAATGCTGAGGGGTAGCCATAGCCATATTTTCTTGTCACTTTATTTGTAACATTTCTGATTTGTGTTTTATATGTATCGTGGTGGCGAAAATAAAACTTTTTTCTGTTCTATTCTTCTAATATTAAAGATTGTTGCGAAAGTTTGAGAGGATGCATAGATGTCTGCGTTATAGATGTTTGTTACTCATTTACGCGAAAACTGCTGAACGGATTTAAACTTAAAATATATGTAGTTTACTATGACCTGGAATGCCACATTAGGCTACTTTTTAACCGGGTCCATGAAGGGAAGCCGCGGGTGGAAACTGGTACATATTTCTATATTCCATCCTGTTTTCATGAACTACACTGCTGGCCATAACGGCACATTTCCACCTTGTACCTGTGTATATTTTATTCTGTACTTACGGCCTCGGGAATTATTTACAATGCACTTCGAGTTCAAATGAATTAAATAACTGGTTTTAAGCTCAAAATATACAGGGAGATGGCCGCAGTCAAGGTAGTCCTTTTCTGGTTTCGGACAGGTAAAACTTAGGTCTTTACATTTTTACTATACTCTAGCCAAAACCAATGTACTTACAACACTGATATATCAATCAGCTGATAGCAGGAATGGACCAATCACAGAAAACTGAGATTAGTTACGATTGGCCATATTGAAGTAGTGCCAATCTTATTTAATCTTAAGTTTTCTGTGATAGGGTCTATTCCTGCTATCAGCTGATTGATCTGTCAGTGCAATGTTAGTAAATATTGTACATTGATTTTGGCTAGAGTTATAGATGATTTATACAGTGTCAGGAGGCAATCTTTGCCTACACTTAAATGATGTAGTGCCTGGGACATTGTTTCAGATGGAGTAGACTTGCCCGGTAGACCTCTCAGCTTAACCGGCCATATCCACAGGAAAGACATGGTCAATATGTGGGGCCGACTAAGCCGCGGGTTTCCTCACGATGTTTTCCTTCGCGCTTTGCGCATTCGAGCTCTAAACGGTGAAGGAAGACATCGTGAAACCAGTTGGCTTTCTAATAGCGTAGCGTCGAAAGGCTTGCAACATTGTCATGTATGGAATCTTATCTTTTTGGTATGTGGGCATTCCTCTGACTACCCCCCTAGGGCCTAGGCCAATCAAAGGATCTACTACCTAACTGTATGACTGTCTGTCTAGGTCATCCCACCAATTTCTCCGCGGTCTACCACCTTTTATCCATAAGTTTAAACTGCCAAACCAATAAGTGGCGTTTTTATATTTAGCTCCAGTTACGGAACCCTAAAAATAACTTGACAAAGTCCCTAAATGGACACATAACAGACATTCCCAGCTTTCAAAGAAAGTTACAATAAGTAAAAATAACATACAAAGAACTTCAAAGATATTATCGATCGAGCGAGCGAAGCGAGCGAAGATCTTAGTGGTAAGTTGGGCGATTTTGCTTTGTATGTTTGTATGTTTGTATGTTTGTATGTATGTTTCACGAATTGTTGTTCGCGCATAACTGTCGAACCGTTCATCCAATCTGCATGAAACTTGGTAGGTCAATAGGTTGTGGTAAGGAAATTTACGGTGGAGCATATGAGCTTAATCGATGAAGGGGTTGTGAAGATATTGGGTTCCCAAGGGGGTAAAAAATTATGAAAGTTACACAAATATATTGAGTGGGGTGTCATACGAAAGGGCTTATTTTGTACATTCCAAAATAGTTTTTATTTTTAATCTAGGATGTATAGTTTTTGAAATACGACCAAAGAACAAAAACTACGAAACCAGAGCTGCAAGAGCTCCCGTTTCATAGAGTTTCGATGTCTTCGTAGCTCATTGACTGGTCGGTCTTAAAAAGAGAGTGGCATCGTTGCGGTTTGGTTTGCAATGATTTTAGATGCTACTTGATTTATTTTCATGATAAAAAAATTTTTGATAAAGAAAGAAAATAATTGGGGTAAAAAAAGTTAAGTAAACAGATATATTGAGTGGGGTGTCAAATGAAAGGTCTTTATTTGTACATTCCAAAATAGTTAAGTATTATTTTTATTCTAGGACGTATACTTTTAGAAATACGACGAGAATTCATAAGTATGAAATAAATGAAAAATTAGACACGACATTATGTACTTATTGCATGCCAGTATTTTTTACCATGAAGAGATAGCGCAATAGGCATACTCAGCAGTATCAGTAGTAGAACTTGAAATTATAGGGGTAGTCAGAAGAAAGTCCAAATGTAAGCCATCTACGGTGCGCGAGATCTCAGTTCGGGGCGAACTACTAGTTTTAAAAAGATAAAAAGATTGTTCCTTAATTCCGTGCTTCTCTAACGTAGCTCCGACAATCATTATTTTATACCTACTTACTTAAATGTAATTGCCTTAAAATTACTTTTTCACACAAACAGTGCTTATCGGAAACTATTAGATCCAATTTTAACACCAATCGTTCATAGATTTTGAAACATCCTTTCGTTACAATGTTGTCAGTTTTAATCGATCGAGCGAGCGAAGCGAGCGAAGATCTTAGTGGCAAGTTAGGTGATTTTGCTTTGTATGTTTGTATGTTTGTATGTTTCATTTTTATGTTCTCGCATAACTATCGAACCGCTAATCCAATCTGTATGAAACTTGATAGGTCAATAGGTAGTGCTATGGAAATTTGCTGTGGAGCGTATGAGCGTAATCGATGAAGGGGTTGTAAAGATATGGGGTTCCCAAGGGGGTAAATTTTTTTCAAAGTTACCCAAATATATTGAGTGGGGTGTCATACGAAAGGGCTTATTTTGTACATTCCAAAATGGTTTTTATTTTTAATCTAGGATGTATAGTTTTTTAAATACGACCAAAGAACAAAAACTACGAAACCAGAGCTGCAAGAGCTCCCGTTTCATAGAGTTTCGATGTCTTCGTAGCTCATTGACTGGTCGGTCTTAAAAAGAGAGTGGCATCGTTGCGGTTTGGTTTGCAATGATTTTAGATGCTACTTGATTTATTTTCATGATAAAAAAATTTTTGATAAAGAATGAAAATAATTGGGGTAAAAAAGTTAAATAAACAAATATATTGAGTGGGGTGTCAAATGAAAGGTCTTATTTTGTACATTCCAAAATAGTTATTATTTTCATTCTAGGACGTATACTTTAGAAATACGACGAGAATTCATAAATATGAAATAAGTAAATGAAAAATTAGACACGACATTATTGTATTGCATGCATGCTATTATTTTTTACCATGAAGAGCTAGCGCAATAGGCATACTCGGCAGTAGTAGCACTTGAAATTATAGGGGTAGTCAGAAGAAAGTCCAAATGTAAGCCATCTACGGTGCGCGAGATCTCAGTTCGGGGCGAACTACTAGTTATTAATAAAAAATATTTTCGATACAAAAAATCTTGCTACGGGTAACAGGGGAATACATAAAGGAAAAAATTGTATCTTACTATGATAAAAATAAGTGCGTATGAGATAGTGGCACTATTACGTAGTACGTAGTACTATTATTCTGTGCTAGTGGATAACTCTGGTGACGGAGTTTTTAGGCCTCTATCATGGCATAACGCCTTTATAGCCGGGACCGACAATTTAACGTGTCCGTCCGAAGCATGGAAGCGCCCATCTAAATTGTGAGCGCTTAGAATGTCGCGTAACTCCAACGATAGAAGCTACGCCACGAACGCTTCAGGAGGCCGATTCTACTAAAAAACTTTTTATCAACCAAACAAAAACGTCAACTTTATCTTTAGATTTAATTTTGTTACCTATTAAACTAATGACCAATGAGGCTAGGTTACTCAGTTGTGGTGACGTTTTGAAACATTGTCACTTTGGAGAACAAAACAAAACACAGCGGTAATGACACCGCAATGGTTGACGTTGTAAAATAGTGGAATTTAGGCCCAGGCCAGACGCGATGTCAGTCAAAAAACATCTAACGCTCTTTTCAAAACAAAACATGTTATTTTAAAAAATAATGGACTGTTGCCATCTTTTTTTCATTTTTTTTATTTTTTTATTTGACACAGCGCCATCTAGCCCCAAACTAAGCAAGGCTTGTACTATGGGAACCAGATAACTGATAGAATAAACATTATTATAAGGCCTTGTCAAATTGACAGGTGAACTTTACATGACTAAAATATCTAATTAGTTACCTAAATGAATTAATAAAAAGTAGGTATCTAGTTTTCTGTCATTGCCAACATTAAATTTGGGAAATCCTGTTTCGAATAGCCTTGGGATGTTAAATCAAGTTTCGCACATCCAACACAAACGTTAGAACCAATTTGTTTTAAATTAACTATACATATTCCATCGCGACTTTGCTTGTTAGATAGTTAGCTACATTATAATAATAACATTACACTTTTCCCATCTTTCAACATATAAATATAAATAAATTAATAAAATATTAATGGACTTCTTGAACCAAGCAAAGCTCTATGAACTATTAGAACTAGATAACTGACCGAATACTTTTATATTATTGTAATGTAAATACATACGTAATAATTTATGACAAAATTGTTATACAAAAATGTTTGCAGTTAAAACACACGTAAAAATAAGTAGGTATTTAGGTACCTACCTACCGAAAAAAACATAGGTACACAATTAAAAAAAAACTCAAACCGGAGGTTCACACCTATATGCAAATAAAAAAACTGTTATACCTAGGTGATTTTAACGCTCTACGCATTTTTATACGCAATAATTTGCTGCACGAATTTGAATAGTGTCTAACAGTAGGTCAGACTACATTTGCCTATAGACGTGGAATATAAAGTACTAGCAAGCAGCGTCCTCGCGGCGTTGCCCTCGCAGTGATGGTATAATGGTGATGATGATGAAAAGTAGCCTGCAACCTCCCTCAAAAATTTAGCTATCAAATGCAGAGAAATAATTTTTCAAATCGGACTGATAGTTCCATTAGCGCGTTCAAACAGACAAACTCTTCCTCTTTATTAAATTAGTATAGATTACCTACCTGCCTAGATTTTTATTTACACAGTATATTATAACGTAGCTACGTTACTTACGCCTGGGTTTTTACTTAAAATACGTACCTACGCGTAGGTACGTATTTTAAGTAAAAACCCAGGCCGTTCCGCGAAGAGTATAAATTCTATTTTTGACATAAGGTAAATGAAATACTAAAATAAAAAACCGGTCAAGTGCAAGTCGAACTCGTGCGCCGAGGGTTCCGTACCTAGCCATGGTGCCAATTAAGCTAGTCCGCTTAATTGTATGAGCGCCCATACAACTCGGAGGATAATTTTAATTGGCGTCAACTATGTATGGGAACACCCTTTAATTTTCAACTTTTTTAACATTTTGGAATTTTTCCTTTATTTGTGCTATAAGACCTTGCTTTTTCCCAAATTTCGTTATTCTAGGTCAACGGGAACTACCATTTAGGTTTTCGACCCAAAACCTCTAGGGTACTTCCGGTTGACCTAGAATTGTCAATTTTGGTTACAAGCAAGGTCTTCCAGCACAAGTAAAGGAAAAATTCCGAAAAATAAAAAAAGTTGATAATTAAGGTAAGTTTTGGTACTCACAAGTTTTCACGAAAACCTAAATTTGCCTATATCTTTTTATAGTGTTGACTCAGGACCTTGATTTTTATACTCACAATAGGGACTATAGACCTTAGTATATGGTATAAATTTCAACTTGCTAGCTCCACCCGTTCCTGAGATAATCGATGGTGACACACGGACAGACAGACGGACAGACGGACAGACGGACAGACGGACAGACGGACAGACGGACAGACGGACAAGAAAGTGATCTTATAAGGGTTCCTTTTTTACCTTTTAAGGTACGGAACCCTAAAAATAGTAATAAGAAAACATAATCCTAAGCCAATCAGAGGATTGGCTTAGGATTATGTTTTCTAATTTCGGCCCTCTTAGGTAGATCCCTGAGGCACCTGAGAGGGCCGATTTTATAACAAACTTTTTATAAACCAAAGCAAAATGTCAACTACTATAACCTTACATTTCGTTTTCTACTAATGACCAACGACTCTTGGTTTCTGGTGCCGTTTTCAAACAAATTGCTATCATCTTGGAGAACAAAACAAAACGCAGCGGTAATGAATGATACAGGAATGGTTGACGTTGTAAATTAGTAGAATAGGCAATATGCGTCTGATTCAAAAGCGGGTTAAATGTATTTTATTATGAACATTGTTGCTTTAGAGGTATGTGTGTGTAATTATTTTTTAATATTAAACCATTTTCGATTAGAAAATAAATTTTAAAAATTGCAAAAAATAGTAGGAATTTCAAAATACTTGAAAAGGATGTGAAAGGATGTGACGTCACGAGTTCATAAGAAAAGTCAAGGACGAGTCAGATATGACGATCCATAGATAAGTTTTTTTTTTAATTTTCACAATTCCTATACTCGAACTTATTGTTGTCACAGATTACTGTTGTACTTAGTATCAATTTGACGTCACACGTCAAAGTTCACAAATTGTTACTACAACAGTAATCTGTGACAACAATAATAATCGTGTTTCAGATGCGTGAAAATGTTGGTAAATTTCAAAAATTATTTTTGTTATAAAATTTTAGTATTTCGGCGCTGGAATTTTTATGACGGTTATTTGACGATATAACCTATCGTATAAAATCATAAAAAAAAATTGTGGGAGTTCCCTATTGGGGCCCTAATTTGAATTAAAAACAACGCAGCGTCACCGCTCCGTCTCGTCACAACGGCGACATAAAGCATCCGCTTTATTAGATAGGTACTAGCTTCCGCCCGCGGCTTTGCTCGCGTGGTACCTAGCCGGATAAAAAGTAGGTAGCCTGATTCCTATTCCTATTACTATAAATGTATGTAATGTACCTACCTACTTACTTATAAGTTTCAGACAAATCCGTTCAGTAGTTTTTGCGTGATTGAGTAACTTCCAAACATCTAAACATCTAACTAAACTTTCACATTAATATTATAATAATAGTAGGATCATTCAGATTTATTAAATTAAGTTCCTATCGATATCCAATAACACTTGTGTATCTAAGTAGGTACTTACCTACTGAACAACTGTCTAACAAATTAATATCTTACGGAACACTGAACCGAAATTCGATTCGCGCTTCACTTAATTCAGATTGAATGCTAGACGATATTATCGACAGAAGTTATTCAAGCGGAAATAATTATTTATCTTTCCCCAGTAGAATAATATTCAATTCAAAATCATTTTAATGTATTTGAGTAGAATTTTTGAATTCATTTTTATTGATTTCTGCCGCCATTTTTCTGTTCGGCCAATCAATGAAATGAACAAGGAATTTCTATACTACGTACCCGGAACGCTGACTGAGACAGAAAACAAGGTCCGCTTGAAATCAAACTTGGGCGGTGTGTCTCTTTCTTTTTGCAACTGTGTGAAAGAGACAAAGCACCCAAGAAAGCCTCTCAACAAGACCAAAATCCTTATAACCAAGATTAAATGATAATAGATCGTTGTTTAGTCGCGATAAGGTTCAAAATCCTTTGTACATTAAATGTCAGTTAGCACTCCAGTTGCGTAGTTTAGAATCTTCTTGGAAATGAATCTGTTGAAAATGGCGCGAACGTCACGCGCGGTTGCCAACTTGGAATTTTTATAAAACTTCTTTCTAATAAATCACAATCTCAGTGCTAGATAGAATCTTTAGATGAAAGTTAATTAGTTTGCAGAAATTACTTCACTTATTCTATTCCATTAAAAAACTAAGTAGGTAACTTAGTTTTTTAATGGAATAGAATAAGTAATATATATAATAGGTAAGGTACTAATAGGTAGTAGCAGGTAAGGTAGGTAAGAAAGTACTTTAACTAGGTAAGTGGTTTTTTATTTTTATTGAATGGTATGGTAGTACCGTTATTGTTAGAGACGTTTTCGAGAACGAAAATAAAAACAAACAAATAAGTACCTACCTTTTTTAATATTTATATTAAAAAATAAATAAATATTGCTCGTTTATGTATTAAAGTACCTACATAAAGCAATATCTTTTAAAAGGTACCTAGTAAGTACCTATATAGTTACGAATCAGTGAAGAAAAAATCTTATTTCGTAGCTAGGTACCTAGTTACTTACTTTAATTATGACAATGTTATACTTAACTATTTTACCTATTTAAAATTCTACTTTTAATTTTACCTTCAAACAAGAAGAGAAGAACAAACAACAATTTCAAACTTATTAAAGTTACCTATGGGGCATTCCAGCGAAAACGACACCTCAGGTTGAAAAACTAAATTGCATAATATGTACTTGAATCTGTGACTACAGTAAAGCCAATAAGTTAATTCAACAGGAATCAACCATTTTTTAAATATTTTTACGATTTTCGTTATTTTTATTGCTTGTGAATGCAGCCGTGCTGCGATCGTCAATGGTACAGTATTTTTTCTTCAAATTGGATTTTTTTTTCTCCGTCGTCTATTGAGTTACTGTGAAAAGTAATAATACAAAAAGAACAAACAATTCAAGAAGTTTAAAACAGTGTTATGTTATTGCATGTGATTATTTTTGGTAAAAAGTTGTAAAAGTTCAACGACATGCTTACCTCGTGTCCCACCCGTCACTGCAAAACATATATTTTTTTATCCTCACGTAAAACTATCTATCCTATTGCTTTTCGGCTTTCCAAAAGTAACAATCATGCTATGGGTAACGGTTTTGGCTTAATATGTCATTGAGCTAGTGAACATTATTATGGAGATATTTAGATTTGAAAGGGCGTCCCACCCGTCACAGCGGCGGGTAGGGCAAACTAAATCTTGATGAATTCGCGTTTTAAACTGTGTTTTATTCTTTTATTTATTGATTAATTACATTTGGAAATAGTTATTTTCTATATTATTGTGTTTTATTTCAAAACTGTACTGCGATTTCAAAAAGGCAATCTGAGTTATTTTGATGCTTACAGTGAAAGCGAGAAAGATGTGTTTTACATTAAAAAAGCTAATTTTAAACATCCTTTCGGAACCAACTATTAAAACAATAAAGGATAAACCATATTTTTTATTTCAAAATTCCATTTAAATTTTTGAAAAATAAAAGGTTAATTTCGTCCACCTGCGTAGTTGTTTTTCGTTTCTATTTGTTTAATTAAAGTAATTTCATCATTAATTTAATAAATATACAAGTCTAAACATTTGTGGGCGTTTTATTAACGAACTATATTGTTGTCATTAGTCACTTGTCCCACCCGTCACAAACTACTCCTTGATTATTTAGAAAATTTGCTAGTATTATAATGTTATTTACATATAAAATGGGACCTTAACATTCTAGTAACAATATACGAGAAAACTGTTTAACAAAATATTTACGGTTTTTCTTGATTTTGGAAGCGAAGCCATCTACTCAGCTAGGTGAGTGCCAAGCGCGTCCGACCCGTCACACTTAGATTAAGTAAATTTTCTCGGTTAATTACGTAGTTTAGGATTTTATTTTGATGGTTTTATTTAAAACAAATATCTGGCTTCCAAATGTTATTATTTTAAAACGAACTGCGTTGCTATTTTAGGAGAAAATAAATAAAGTTTGAGCAAAACGGGGTGAAAATGTCCCACCCGTCACAATGGAATGCCCCCTATGTAAATATAAATAATGTACCTAATGTAGTAGATTCGTTTCTGTAAATAAATTTATTTACTTAGGTGCTTAAGTACTTAAATAAGTAGGTAAGTACTAAGTACTTATTCATCTTTTTAGAATAAATTATTGTAGGTACCAATCAAACCATCGACATAGCAAGCAAATACCTACCTACCTATTATGATTTAATACCTCTATAACAGTGGTTCTTACGCCGGCTCCATACGTTGGGACCAACGTTGGTCCCAACGTTGGCGCCAAGATTTCGTGAACCATCCACACGTTGGCGATACACCAGTCTTGTTCCGTCAGAGCCAACGTGCAGACGTCCGATGTCTGCGCGTCCGATACAGAAATTGAAATTTCTCTAAGTGATTTTACATTACTGAATATCAATTTTATCACAATCACATCACGTCATGTCACTATGACACTTCACACAACACACTATAATAAAAATGCGAAAGTTTGGATGTTTGGATGTATGTTTGTTCCTCTATAACACGACAACCACATAACCGATATGGGTGAAATTTAAAATATAGATAGATAATAACCGGAAATAGGACATAGGCTACTTTTTATCCCAAAAAATTGCACGGTTCCCGTAACATAAAAAAAAATAGTAGACTCCATCATCAGATCAGCTCGCTGTTACCATATTATTACATTGTAGTCAGAACTTGACAAATATGCCGAGTTTCAACTCAATCGGTCTATTTACTGAGGAGTTCTGTTGAACAGCTCTTGACTCCATCATCAGATCAGCTTGTTGATACCATAATATTTCATTGTCACCGAGAATCTATAAGTGTGCAAAATTTCAGCCCGATAGTTCTACAAACACAATAAATAAGGAATACGATGACATTCTCGCTCGTCAGTCGACACGTGCGCTCACGATGCGCGTCGAAACGGGACTGAGCATAGCGCCAACGTGTGGACGGATTCCCAACGTTGGCGCGCCAACTTCCTTTGATAAAACCGACACGGCACGGCCAACTCCCAACGTTGGCCCCAACGTTGGGGCCAAGCTATTTTGTTCAGCTCCACACGTTGGTGAGAGACGTTGGGGCCAACGTTGGCCCCAACGTGTGGATGCGGGGTTAACCTTTTACCCCGCATCCACACGTTGGGGCCAACGTTGGTCCCAATGCCTCTCACCAACGTGTGGTGCTGACAAAATAGCTTGGCGCCAACGTTGGGGCCAACGTTGGGGCTTGGCCGTGCCGTGTCGGTTTTATCAAAGGAAGTTGGCGCGCCAACGTTGGGGATCCGTCCACACGTTGGCGCTATGCTCAGTCCCGTTTCGACGCGCATCGTGAGCGCACGTGTCGACTGACGAGCGAGAATGTCATCGTATTCCTTATTTATTGTGTTTGTAGAACTATCGGGCTGAAATTTTGCACACTTATAGATTCTCAGTGACAATGAAATATTATGGTATCAACAAGCTGATCTGATGATGGAGTCAAGAGCTGTTCAACAGAACTCCTCAGTAAATAAGCCGATTGAGTTGAAACTCGGCGTATTTGTCAAGTTCTGACTACAATTTAATAATATGGTGACAGCGAGCTGATCTGATGATGGAGTCTACTATTTTTTTTTTATGTTACGGGAACCGTGCAATTTTTTGGGATAAAAAGTAGCCTATGTCCTATTTCCGGTTATTATCTATCTATATTTTAAATTTCACCCATATCGGTTAAGTGGTTGTCGTGTTATAGAGGAACAAACATACATCCAAACATCTAAACTTTCGCATTTATAATATAGTGTGTTGTGTGAAGTGTGATAGTGACATGATGTGATGTGAGTGTGATAAAATTGGTATTCAGTAATGTAAAATCACTTAGAGAAATTTCAATTTCTGTATCGGGCGCGCAGACATCGGACGTCTGCACGTTGGCTCTGACGGAACAAGACTGGTGTATCGCCAACGTGTGGATGGTTCACGAAATCTTGGCGCCAACGTTGGGACCAACGTTGGCCCCAACGTATGGAGCCGGCGTTAGTGATGAGGGACCATTTGATAAACTTTCTGACTTGCCGCGGACCACCAACAGTAAGTTTTCTCTTGCAACTTTGATCCTTTGTCGCTTGTTTAATTTTTCGGATAGCTTCGCGGACCACTTCAAGTGGTTCCAGGGACCACCTGTGGTCCGCGGACCATAGGTTAAGAACCACTGCTCTATAATGTAGGTTATTCTCTTTTTATTCTATTGTTTTAATTTCAAACCGAGATATAATAATAACAAGCTAATATAGTAGGAACTATTTCTTTTTAATTTACCTAACAATGATAAAAGCTAATTTTCCTCATTGGCTTAGTTATTATAATTATCAAGTACCAATTAATTACACAAAAAATGCAGTCATAAATTATGATTAATTGAAGTTGGCTTTATAGTAGGTATACCTACATTGCAAATATACTTAAACAATTTTTCTCTGTTCAATTAAACTTGTGTTAACTACCTACTAAAATTTCATTGTTTTTTGAGCCCTGCAACATTTATAGACACATTCATTAGGAAATGTCATTGTCAATGTCACATAGTGATAATGATAACTGCCAACTATCTTTTGTAATAAAGTGTAGCCTATTATTCCACTTTTAATTAAAAAGGGTTCAGTATAAAATATTTCTACCTAAACCAATTTCATAGTTGGAGCGGAAGAAGAGTTTGTTTGTTTTAACGTGCTAATCTCTGAAACTACCAGTCGGATTTGAAAGATCTTACAGTAGGTATTTGATAGCTTAATTCTTTAGGAAGGTTAAAACAAGCCAAGTTACTTTGTAAGTTCGTTAACTTTATCGTTAAAATCAGAAGATTAATTCAGTTTTAACGAATAATTTAGGCAGTTACTTAACATAAAAAGATGTATCGAAATTGCATTATCTTCCGGTAATATGACGCAACATTATTTATTCTACGCATGTTTATGCTAAATAATGTAAATAAAACCCACTTTCGCTACAAGGTAAGCCACGATATACTCCAATACCACAGAAAGTATCCAATTCACTATAAGTAGGTATTTTTAAACAAAACACGTCCAGCCCTTTGATTGTGTATCTTTGATAGCGACCAAAATCGGTCTCAAACTGTCAAATATGACAGCTCAGTAGACCACGCAAGTAACTCTACCCCCTGATTGTCTATCTTTGATAGCGACCAAAATCGGTCTCTCTCAAATATGACAGGTCAGTGACCGACCACGCAAGTAGCTCTGTCCCTCTCATCTTAACGAGACCGAACGCGACAAAAGACAACCTACGCGTTTTGACACTTTGAGACCAATTTGAGGTTTGAGACAAGTTAGACAATCAGGCTGCTGTGCTCATAACCAGTGCTTCGGGCTGCGGACGTACTGTCTGCGGCCACAGAATAGGTATAGCGCGGCGCACTCCGCACCTTAGGTACAAAGCTACAAGTACCTAAGTACATGGCATTCAGTAATACCTAAACACGTTGGCTTGGCATGGCATGTACGGAACCCTAAAAAACACACCAAGGGCCTGACAACAGCCCTAAAATAGATTTAATGGCATAGGTCCAACTCATTGATAGATCAAGGACCGTATTGTAAATTGAGGCCCATAACAGGCAATACTACAAGTGTCGTGTTCGACCTTGAGTACACTCGACGTTTCGGTGTGGGTGTGGTGCTGTTTCGCTAGAATACTATAACCGTTATATAGACCTTTCCTCACGATGTTTTCATCAAACACCAAACATCGTGAGGAAACCCGCGGCTTAGTCAGCCCCGCATGTATTGACCATGTCTATATCTATATGGCCGGTTAAGCTGAGAGGATGGTTTAGGTTAGGTGCTACAAGCCTACTCCATCTCAAACAATGTCCCAGGCATTACAGTGTCTCGTTAAATGTAGGCATAGATTGCCTCCTAGACGGTATAAAACCGAAATCTCGAAACTGAGACACTTCGCTCACTCGGTCAAAGATAGAGAAAGAGACGGAAGTCGAAAAGGCCTACGTCGAAGGACAAGCTGTCTCCGAAAAGTAGTTCGAGAATCTTTCTTTTAATTTTATTAATATTCAATTTTGGTAGTCAAATGCCGACCACCGCATCACACAAATCTCAGCTAGATACCGTTTTCTTTGTTATAGTTAGTTACGCAGTTCTCTGATTTTGAAACGTAACCTTCGCTCAGTAATGGGGCTGCACAATACCCATCGGCAAAGGTCAGTAATGAGAACTCTTAATTAGACCTAGTTTCCTAATTCTAATACAAATGGAACCGTTAATTACGACCCCGAGCGCGCATCAATGGATTTTTCGTTTTGAAAAATGTAAAGCAAGCTCTAAACGTTGAAGGAAATCATGAGGAAACCCGTGGCTTAGTCAGCCCCACACGTATTCACCATGTCTTTCCTGTGGATATGGCCGGTTAAGCTGAGAGGATGGTGTAGGTGCTGGTCAAGCCTACTCCGTCAGGCACTACAGTGTCTGGTTTATCTATAGATTGCATCCTGAGTGTAAAAAAAAACCGATTTCATTGTTATTAAGTTGAGCAATTTTCTGCATTCTCGAGGTGCATTTCTGTTCATAACTCCGAAGATCCTCGACAGATCCTCACGAAATCTTTATGGCACCGATCGGAAAGTATACCCTTTCAAACAAAAGAAGAATTTTCCAAACCGGTCCAGCCGTCTTTGAGTAATCGGGTGACATACCTAACCTACACAAAAATGAAAATAAATAAAAAAAAGATTCAGACGACTTCAGAACCTCCACATTCGTTTTGAAGTCGGTTAAAATTAACAAAAAATGCAAGTGAACGAGCAACGGAACTACGTGCCATCAAAATACAATGTCAAGACAAAACAATACAATTTCACCATCCGTTGCCAACCGTGGGATATACAGTACTGTTCAAAGTAATTATTAAACTGATTTATCTTATTCACATACATTCTATACCTAAGTAAGTGGGAAGTAGGAATTTTGAGGTTCACAAAATTCATAGATTTTTACTTAAAAAAACAAGGATTAGGTAGGTAGGTAAGTATCTACCATTCTACACGTTATAATGAAGCACTGCACGGTCTCGTTACGATTCTCTATTTACATTGATCGGCAGCTAGCGTAACGTAGCCGCACAGACACGGACAGACACGCACCGCGCAGACCAAATTCTTTGCGCGAATACTGTGCCAGTCCGTGTCTGCGCGGCCTGTGTCTGTGCGGCTACGTTACGTTAGTTATGAATACGTACATACAAACTGTATAGAAAAATATTGTTATATACCTATAGGTCAGACAATAGTACCTACTACCTATATTTAGTTCTTTCTTTGTTCCTTTAACTATAGCCTTCCCAACGGATGGGAAGGATCCATTTCCCCGTTCCGATCTTTTTAAAAACCTTTAAAAATAGTTCCGTTTCTCACAACTGTACTGTGGAACCCTAAAAACTAAAATTTCACACAAGAATGCGGTTCGCACGAAATTTCATAGGACATTTGAATGTGACAGTTGACATTCACGCTACGTTTGATGGTGAAATAATCCTTGCTGTATCGTATGTGATACAAAATGTGTCAATACACAACGTAGTTCAAAATCGTCGGATTGCTCATTATACGAACTAAAAATACCTAGGTATATGAAAAATGACATTTTGACCGTCAATTTTAGTGCGTATAATTAAAAATACGACTATACCCAAAAACACAGTGATGTGAATACTCATTAAAGGTGGCCGCACACCTATCCGCGCCGAACGCGCCGCACGAATCGAGTTTTAGAATTCTTTATACCTATGAAATCGTATGAAACCTCGCACACGATTCAACATTCTGGCAGTAGGTACTTCGAGATTTCGGCGCGGATAGGTGTGCGATGAGCCTTATACTACATTAATACATAAAATCACGCCTATTTTCCACAGGGATTGGCATGTCAGAGACCACGGATTTCCACTTGCTACAATCCCCTTGTCTATCTTTGATAGCGACCAAAATCGGTCTCAAACTGTCATAATATGACAGTTTAGTGACCGACCACTCATGTAGGTACTGTCACTCTCATCTCAACGAGACCGAACGCGACAAAAGTTGACAAAAGACTCTACTACGCGATCGTTTTGACAGTTTGAAACCAATTTGGAGTGGTTTGAGAAAAGTTAGACAATCTGTCTGCAGCTCCCTATTCTTCCACTTAATCCTTTTGGCAATATCTGACACATATGTGTGTGACACATATGTTCGGGGCGAACTACTAGTAGTTCGCCCCGAACTGAGATCTCGCGCACCGTAGATGGCTTACATTTGGACTTTCTTCTGACTACCCCTATAATTTCAAGTGCTACTACTGATACTGCCGAGTATGCCTATTGCGCTAGCTCTTCATGGTAAAAAATACTGGCATGCAATACATAATGTCGTGTCTAATTTTTCATTTATTTCATATTTATGAATTCTCGTCGTATTTCTAAAAGTATACGTCCTAGAATAAAAATAATAACTATTTTGGAATGTACAAATAAAGACCTTTCATTTGACACCCCACTCAATATATTTGTTTTACTTAACTTTTTTTACCCCAATTATTTTCATTCTTTATCAAAATTTTTTTTTATCATGAAAATAAATCAAGTAGCTTCTAAAATCATTGCAAACCAAACCGCAACGATGCCACTCTCTTTTTAAGACCGACCAGTCAATGAGCTACGAAGACATCGAAACTCTATGAAACGGGAGCTCTTGCAGCTCTGGTTTCGTAGTTTTTGTTCCTTGGTCGTATTTCAAAAACTATACATCCTAGATTAAAAATAAAAACCATTTTGGAATGTACAAAATAAGCCCTTTCGTTTGACACCCCACTCAATATATTTGTGTAACTTTAAAAAAAAATTACCCCCTTGGGAACCTAATATCTTCACAACCCCTTCATCGATCAAGCTCATATGCTCCACCGTAAATTTCCTTACTACAACCTATTGACCTACCAAGTTTCATGCAGATTGGATGAACGGTTCGACAGTTATGCGCGAACAACAATTCGTGAAACATACATACAAACATACAAACATACAAACATACAAAGCAAAATCGCCCAACTTACCACTAAGATCTTCGCTCGCTTCGCTCGCTCGATCGATAATTGTTTTTTTTAGGTCAAGATCAAACTATGCCCTAAACTAGAAAAATTAGCTCATTTATTCAAACGAGCATCGATTTGCACTGACGACAGTCGCGTGCGCTCACTTTCTAAACATTACGTGGTGTTGCGCAATGTGAAATATCGATTCTTTGATTCATGAACTTGCGGTTTGGTTTGTCAAACGTTTTACTGCTATATAAGGAAAGTTATACTTAGTTGGAATTAAAAAGATTTAGGCGGAGGCCAGACAGAAGAAACGTAAGATGAGGACACAACAGACAGAGTTGCGCCCGCGCCGCTTCTATACATTTTGTATGAAAGGGACGCGGAAGAGACAAATGTCCGCGCCCCGTCTGCATCTTACGTCTTTTCTGTGTGTCCAGTGCCTTAGAAACAAAAACTAAGCACGCACCGAAACAAATATCATACAAAACAGATAACAGATCATACAACATTTTGTCTCGCGGCGGGAATCGAAGCCCCTTCTTTGTTTCAGGCGGGCTCACTGCGCCACAGAGGTCGGTAATTTGGTATGCATTACAATACCTATACAATTTGAATCCCATCCCCTATTCAACGAGCAATACAATATCCTATTTGTATATTTAGGTATTGATTGTATTCACGTTCTCGAAAACGGCTAATGATTACAATGAAATTTGCGGTATGGGGGTTTACGGGGGCGAAGAATCGATCTAGCTAGTCATATTTGGGAAGATTAGTTTTCTCGACATTTACATGCAAAAAGATTTACCAGTGCAATGTGGTTCGTAATTTCGTGGAAGCTGTTGTGGTCAAAGACGTTTTATTTTAAGCGGTAAGGGTATCCACCTTCAATGCCGAAGGCTGCGACTGCGAGTTCAAATCTCAGCCGTCGACAGGAATTTGTTGGTTTTTTCAATTTCAATTTTTTTAAGTTTATCAATTTTAAATGTTCTCTATTTTGCATCCGAGCGGAGAGGAGCAGAGGTCGGTCGCCCAGATATTTAAAGTAATGAGCGGTTTAATTTATTTTGTTTTATCTTATCCGCGTACCTACCTTTTTATTTATTTTATTTTCCCGCCCGAGACGACAACGCTAACGTTTCGAACACGATACAGCGTTCATGGTCACGGGAGAACTGTTTTTTTTTTTTAGATAAAAGGTTGTGTAGTAACTATTTGCAATCTGTGTCTCGGCCAGGTCCACGACCCTCAGTACATACAACCGCAGATAATTTACTCAATTTACTTCGCGTGCTAATAATCGGTCGGAAGTTTTAACTTCCTAAACTTGTGTAATTATGAGTTACAGTTGTAAGGCGTGGTGCAACACACGCATTTCTATCATTTAATATTCGTATGAACTGGCTAACTCTACTGAGGGAGTTTTAGTGAGTGTCCACATTGCGTTTTCTGCAGCGCGTTTTTGAGCTGCGCGTTTGTATCGATACAAACGCGCGTTCGCAACGCGTTTTTTTCCATACAAAAGCGAACCGGGAGGGGCTGCGCGGGGGGCTGCGCGTTCGCATCGCGTTCGAATCGCGTTTGTATCGATACAAACGCGCTGCAAAAAACGCAATGTGGACACTCCCTTAGACCACCTGAAGGCGGCCTCATGGCATAGCGCTTTATAAGCCGGGACGTGCCCTTCGAAGCACGGAAGCGCTGTTATAGTGGCCGCACACCTATCCGCGCCGAACGCGCCTAATTTCTCGAAGTACCTACTGCCAGATTCGGTTGAATCGGACGATTCGACAGCGGGAAGGTGTGCGAGGTTTTATACGATTTCTTAAAAATAATTCTAAAATTCGATTCGTTCGACGCGGATAGGTGTGCGGCCACCTTTACTACCACTTTCGTTCACTCATCCAAATTGTGACTTGTGTTTTATCAAGAACGTCTAGAGAAGCTACGTCACGAGCGCTCGTAGAAGTTAGCATTCCATACGTAACAGCTTGCAAGATAAACTGGTTCCCCCCTGTTTTCCTTCACCATTTAAAGAAACTTAGGCCTTTACATCTTTACTAGATGATTTATACAGTGTCAGGAGGCAATCTTTTGCCTACACTTAACAGGACACTGTAGTATCACCATTTAAAGCTCACTATAATTCGCAAATTCCAAAAATCCACATAAACACGGGATTCGAACCCCATCTAAAGTTAAGGCACCAACACGGCTCTCAAGAGAAAAGTGAAAACGAATTACGCAATTACCTACAAAGAATCGTTTTTGTACTGAATCGTGAGGGTGTGAACTTTTGCTATATCTATGATCTGAGTACTGAGTCGTTCACTAATACGTAACGTGACGTAATGGACGCACACTTCTTTGAGAAGCACTAAATTTGGCAAAAAGCCGTCCTATAGCACAAATAAAGAAATAATTTAAACAAATAAAAAGTTGAAAATTAAGGTTTTTGGTGCTTAGGTAAGTACCTACTTATTACAAGTTTTCGCAAAAATCTAAATTTTTCATACTGTAAAATCTTTAATAAAAAAAATAAAAAATAAAGTTGGTTCGACTGGCTCCCCACTGGAGCTTGACTTGGTAAACCGAAAAGAAAGCTAGGCCCCAAACCGTGTTTGTTGCCTTGATTTTTCACGGTGTTTGACGCGAAAAAACAGAAGTAGAATCACCTAGCTCATAAGACGATTCAAAGAGATCATATTGGTCCTAATGAATAAATGATTTTTGAATTGAATTTAGAATTTGGTGCGGTATTTATTATAGACATTCTTTCAGATCTTATTTGGCATTTTAGATCATTTGAAAATGTCTAATGGTATTGGACTTGCCCACATTTTGCACATTTTGAGATTGATAGAGAAATATTATAAAAAATAAAACGACTTAAAAATAATAATGGTAAGTACCTACCTACTTACATTATTACTTTTTACGATTCGCACTTTGTTCGTCAAACAATGATGACTCAATGAATAATGGGGTTTTCCAACTCCCTTGCTTGTAGGGTGTCCGAGACCTATCAGAATTTAGAATAATAAAAATGGGGTGGACAAGGACACAGTCATGGTATATTTTAAACTTTCGTGTAACCACTGTATACAATAATTTAAACGAACTTACGGGACTTTATTGCGTAAATAATACGGGACTTTATTGCATAAAAAAGTTATTTTATTAATGCTCCTTATTTTTAATTTTATGTATTAGGTACTTATATTTTATTTTTGTGTCAGGATCGTAGCAAGTGGCGATCTGTGGTCTCTGCCTACCCCTATGATGGGATACAGGCGTGAGTTTATGTATGTATGTACCTATGTATAATTATGTTTTTTTTTTTTTTTTTTTTTTCATTTTAAGCTGTTTTATGAAGATATTTGTGCAGAAGGACCTTCTTTTTGTTGTCTGACTAAAATAATTTGTTTATATTTATTATTTCCCGACTGACGATTCCGAGTGCGTCACGCACGGCACGGGAATATTCAGTCTGGTGAAACTCGGTCCCCCTGTGACGCAATCAATAGTCTTTGAAATATGTGAAAAACTATTTGATGCCTTTGGCTGTACGGTAAGGAAGAGTGCTACGACCTACCACCTACTCTGAGGAATCCTTCTAATGAATTGTGCTGAATTTTTTACGTTAACGCACCAGACTTTTTTTTGTGCAAGTTTCATCAAATTCGGTTCAGTAGCGTTTGCGGTACCTACCTAAGTGGAGTTAGTTTTTAATTTTTCTTATAAGTAACTTTTAACTTTACGCACCTAGCCGGTTTTTGCTTAGTTTTATGCACCTTTATACGCCGGCTCCATACGTTGGGACCAACGTTGGTCCCAACGTTGGGGCCAAGATTTCGTGAACCATCCACACGTTGGCGATACACCAGTCTTGTTCCGTCAGAGCCAACGTGCAGACGTCCGATGTCTGCGCGTCCGATACAGAAATTGAAATTTCTCTAAGTGATTTTACATTACTGAATACCAATTTTATCACAATCACATCACATCATGTCACTATCACACTTCACAAAACACACTATATTATAAAAGCGAAAGTTTGGATGTTTGGATGTATGTTTGTTCCTCTCTAACACGACAACCACTTAACCGATATGGGTGATATTTAAAATATAGATAGATAATAACCGGAAATAGGACATAGGCTACTTTCTATCCCAAAAAATTGCACGGTTCCCGTAACATAAAAAAAAATAGTAGACTCCATCATCAGATCAGCTCGTTGTCACCATTATTATTACATTGTAGTCAGAACTTGACAAATATGCCGAGTTTCAACTCAATCGGCCTATTTACTGAGGAGTTCTGTTGAACAGCTCTTGACTCCATCATCAGATCAGCTTGTTGACACCATAATATTTCATTGTCACCGAGAATCTATAAGTGTGCAAAATTTCAGCCCGATAGTTCTACAAACACAATAAATAAGGAATACGATGACATTCTCGCTCGTCAGTCGACACGTGCGCTCACAATGCGCGTCGAAACGGGACTGAGCATAGCGCCAACGTGTGGACGGATCCCCAACGTTGGCGCGCCAACTTCCTGTGATAAAACCGACACGGCACGGCCAAGCCCCAACGTTGGCCCCAACGTTGGCGCCAAGTTATTTTGTCAGCTCCACACGTTGGTGAGAGGCATTGGCCCCAACGTTGGCCCCAACGTGTGGATGCGGGGTTAGGGTGTCCCCGCATCCACACGTTGGGGCCAATGCCTCTCACCAACGTGTGGAGCTGACAAAATAACTTGGCGCCAACGTTGGGGCCAACGTTGGGGCTTGGCCGTGCCGTGTCGGTTTTATCAAAGGAAGTTGGCGCGCCAACGTTGGGGATCTGTCCACACGTTGGCGCTATGCTCAGTCCCGTTTCGACGCGCATCGTGAGCGCACGTGTCGACTGACGAGCGAGAATGTCATCGTATTCGTTATTTATTGTGTTTGTAGAACTATCGGGCTGAAATTTTGCACACTTATAGATTCTCGGTGACAATGAAATATTATGGTATCAACAAGCTGATCTGACGATGGAGTCAAGAGCTGTTCAACAGAACTCCTCAGTAAATAGGCCGATTGAGTTGAAACTCGGCATATTTGTCAAGTTCTGACTACAATGTAATAATATGGTAACAGCAAGCTGATCTGATGATGGAGTCTAGTATTTTTTTTTATGTTACGGGAACCGTGCAATTTTTTGAGATAAAAAGTAGCCTATGTCCTATTTCCGGTTATTATCTATCTATATTTTAAATTTCACCCATATCGATTAAGTGGTTATCGTGTTAGAGAGGAACAAACATACATCCAAAGATCCAAACTTTCGCATTTATAATATAGTGTGTTGTGTGAAGTGTGATAGTGACATGATGTGATGTGATTGTGATAAAATTGGTATTCAGTAATGTAAAATCACTTAGAGAAATTTCAATTTCTGTATCGGACGCGCAGACATCGGACGTCTGCACGTTGGCTCTGACGGAACAAGACTGGTGTATCGCCAACGTGTGGATGGTTCACGAAATCTTGGCCCCAACGTTGGGACCAACGTTGGTCCCAACGTATGGAGCCGGCGTAACATGACACTTAATATAAGCACAGAATACTAGTACTACGTATATAAGTACCTATTAGGTATAATCTTTGCGTATTTGTACTAACCTTGATCTCGCGGTAATCTGTCATGTTTAATAGTGTAACGACAACTTAGCTGGTTGTAGGTACTTACCTACTTCGTAAGTAAATACTCTAGGTTATTTACATTACATACCTACCTAGGTAGGCACCTACATTGTGAATTGTGATATACCTTTATAATGCGTAGCCAATGCGTAGCATAAATAAGTAAGTACGTATGTTGAATTCTTTGTGACTGCCTTCCATAATTAAATTACATTCCTCAGCAATGGATATGGTAAAGAACTGGCTAAGTATAAAACAACCTACCTACCTATTTACTTAGGTACCTGAATAGAAAATATTATGTAGGTACCTACCTAGGTTTAGATTGATCGCACACCTATCCGCGCCGAATTCTCGAAGTAGGTAGGTACCTACTGTCAGATTCTGACGCGGGCAGGTGTACGATGTTTCATACGATTTCATAAAAATAATTCTAAAATTCGATTCGTTCGGCGCGTTCGGCTCGGATAGGTGTGCGGCCACCTTAAAAAATAACACCTCGCGTTGCAAGCAGAGTAGAAAATTAAGTATCTATTGTACCAAGGATACCTATAGGTACTAATTAACTAGATAAGAGGTTATTTTAACTTTTAGGTAGGTACCTACCTACTGTAGGTTTAGGTAGGTAGGTACCTACGGTAGGCAGGCACCTAAATTTTTTTTAGGTACCTAGGTACCTATAGGTGAGTATAGGTAGTAACTTACAACTTAATTGATCATAAAAGAACTATTATCATGTATAAACCTACCTATTAAAATCAAAACAAAAAAATACAAACCAGGAAGGAAACAGAATAAACATAACCTCAACCGCGCAATTAATTAAAAATAAATGCATTAGGCATGGGACAATCAATAATTAAATTACTCACTTGATCTGCTTTGGGATGTTGATGGGAACAATGCACATGATTATTTGAACTATGTATAGTTTCAGCGTGAATCGGTTCACAAATCACATCCTCTAAAATCACAGTCAAAAACAAAAACACTGTCAACATTAATACACTTTTCACTTTCGTTTTGGACATTTTGACGGTAAAATGCAATGTTTCACACTAAAGTTTGTTATATTTTTTGTTTACATGTTACATCGTTTGTTTGTATGACACACGACGCGTGTGATTCGCTATAATTTCGCGATACAACTACTTTTCTGCAATAAAAAACAGACAGATGGAATGGAAGAGCGTTGTCTGACTGAATGAAACGAAGTGAAGTGAATAAAGTTGTTCTATCACGACGACCTCTTGTGACAAGTAGGTACCAACAGCTCATTTTCTTGTAAAGTCGGCGTCGTCGGATCTCAAATACTACTGCAAAAGCGGGAACTAATTGTTTTATTTACTTTATTATGCTCTTTTAGTCACGGTCGTTCAGTTGTTCTGGTGTGTAGAATTAAAGAACATACAAACTTGCATAAATATTATTGTCCAAGCCCTAATTGGACAATTAGTAATTTTTTACCTTACCTAGTTCTGCGATAGCAGCGCTGCGTCTATCGGACTTCAGTGCTGACGCCGACTTCACTGACTTGCACTGCGCGCATTTAGGGAGTGTCCACATTGCGTTTTTTGCAGCGCGTTTGTATCGATACAAACGCGATTCGAACGCGATGCGAACGCGCAGCCCCCCGCGCAGCCCCTCCCGGTTCGCTTTTGTATGGAAAAATACGCGTTGCGAACGCGCGTTTGTATCGATACAAACGCGCAGCTCAAAAACGCGCTGCAGAAAACGCAATGTGGACACTCCCTTAGATTTAGTTCGTACGCTCATTTACGGGCAACAGGACGCCAATAAGTAAGAACGTATATAAATTCATCTTTATTTATTTTAACGAAGCTAAGACAAATATTTGAAGTTGCACTCTCATTAATTTTAGGTGGAGGTAACGCCATATTATAAACTTAAACTATTGGCATGTTTAAGTTTTATTAGAAACAAGAAAAACTAGGTAGGTATAAATATACAAGAATGAGAATCATTTATCAACCTTTCGAAAATAGTTCTCGAAGTATGTAAATGTGATGGTTTTGGAAAAGAACTGAACTTTTCGTTGAGTCAGATCAGTGAATATGGTTCTTAATCGCGAACGCCCATCCCTATGCGAGTTGAATGAATGGGAAACACCGCACTGAAGTTCTCAACAAACGACATCAGCTGATTACGTCATTCGTTCGTTAACCTTCCTATACCTGTCTCTTTCTGAAGTGCAGTTCAAACCAAATCATTGATTTGTTTGTGTTATGCATCTGTCCAGAGGCGTATTTAAAAATTTGGCGCCCTGGGCCTGTAAGGTTTGGCGCCCCATAAATTAGCGGAAAATGATCGCAAAATCAGATACCTACTACCTAGTGAATGAAAAACAAAAAAGGCACTATAGTTAGGTTCAATACCTACTAGCTGTGACCGCGACTTCGTAAGCGTTATGATTACCGTACGCGCAATGCATTTAACGACTTTGATTCCCGTCGCGGGACAAATATTTGTATGATTTGCAAATATCTGCCTCTTATATGCGAGCGAAGCGAGCCCAGATTTTTTAAAGACAAATGCAACAAATGACAGATGATTTTTAATTTTTCTTATGGTGCTCAAAGAAAAGGCTGTCTGCTTGTCTGTTCCTATTCTATTATGCGAGAGAAGCGAGCCGATTTTTTTAAAATCTTAAATGCAACATGTGACACTTGATTTTGCTTACGTGCTCAAAGAAAAGGATGGCTATTTGTCGGTTCCTATTCTGTGGTCAGATATAATTCACTTTGCTCGCAAAACACTCATGAAGCTAATATGCGAGCGAAGCGAGCCGAATTTTTTTAAGAGAAATGCAACAAGTAACACATACATTTTTCTTATGGTGCTCAAAGGCTGGTTGCTTGTCGGTTCCTATTCTATCATGCGAGCGAAGCGAGCCGATTTTTTTGTCACAAATACAACATGTGACACTGATTTTGCTTACGTGCTCAAAGAAAAGGATCGGTTCCTATTCTGCGATCAGACATAGCTCACTTTGCTTGCAAAACACTCGTGAAGCTAATATGCGAGCGAAGCGAGCCGAATTTTTTTAAGAGAAATGCAACAAGTGACCCATACATTTTTCTTATGTTGCTCAAAGGCTGGTTGCTAGTCGGTTCCTATTCTATCATGCGAGCGAAGCGAGCCGATTTTTTTGTCACAAATACAACATGTGACACTGATTTTGCTTACGTGCTCAAAGAAAAGGATCGGTTCCTATTCTGCGATCAAACATAACTCACTTTGCTCGCAAAACACTCATGAAGTTAATGTGCGAGCGAAGCGAGCCGAATTTTTTTAAGACAAAATATGTGTCACTCAAGGAAATGTTTGCCTAAAATTGCCTCGAGGATTTATTTCCAGAATCCCAATTATTGTAACGGATTATCCTTTGGAGTTTTAAAGAATACCTACAGTTTCCTGTAAAGTTAAAAATCGCTAGGTAAGTCTCTGAAAATAATCTGTCATTACTAATAAATTACACAAGTCTTGATGTCTATCAAACTTACAACCAAATGAGTTTGTTTTAGTTGTTGTTAGTTAGGTAGGCTTTTCTCAAATTTCTTCAGGCATATCAGGAAAAAAAAAAGGCGCATGAAGCTAGCCGCCCCTCGCTCTCACCCAAATGTGTTTTAGTTGTTGTTAATTAGGTAGGTAGGCTTTTCTTAAATTTCTTCAGGCATTTAAGGCAAAAAGAAAGGCCCATGACAGTGAGAGTGAGAGGCGGCGCAAGCCGCCCCTCACTTTCAGCCAAATGAGTTTTAGTTGTTGTTAATTATAAAGGTAGGCTTTTTTTAATTTCATCAGACACAAGACAAAAAGAAAAGCGTACGAAGCTGAGAGCAAGGGGCGGCTTGCACCGCCCACTAAATGAGTTTTAGTTGTTAATTAGGTTGGCTTTTTTCAATTTCTTCAGGCATTTAAAGAAAAAAAAAATGCAAGAACCTGAGAACAAGGGGCGGCTTGCGCCGCCTCTTGCTCTCACCTTCATGTCTTGGGCCTTTCTTTTTGTCCTTATATGCCTGAAGAAATTGTGTGCCTGCTGAGAAGGGCGGCTTGCGCCGCCCCTCTTAGCCTGCCGCCCCGGGCCATGGCCCTCTTGGCCTAAGGGTAAATACGCCCCTGCATCTGTCTGTAGTGTAGACTGTACCTACCTAAAATGTAGTAGGTAGGTAGATATTAATTTCTCAGAGAAATTACAATGTCACAGTTCCAAATGTTTGTATTGTATGATCTGCTGCTGATATTTGTTTCGGGTCTGGGTGTTTTCTATGTAGGTAGGTACCAAGGGCGGATCCAGGGGGGGGGTCATGGGGGTCATGACCCCCCCCTGGGCCGGGTCCAGGACCTAGGTGGACCACTAATTAAAATTATTCTATGGAACATGTACCTACTTCAGGATTTTGAAAACTACCACTACCAAACGCGGTGCTAGGAATCTAGGATTGTAAAAGTTGGTATTGGAACTTTATAACGCGTATTGTGATTGCAAAATAATGGACACGTGTTTCAGGATTTTATTTAAGAACATTAAAAAATTCGTTTCGCTTCATAAGTATTTTGCGAACAAAGTGAGTTATGTCTAACCAAAGTATAAGAACCGACAAGCAGCCAGCCTTTTCATTGAGCACCGTTAGCAAAATCAAGTGTCACATGTTGAGTTTGTCTACAAAAATCGCCAGAGAATTGGAAGCGACAAGCAGCCAGTCTTTTCTTGAAGACCCGTAATAGCAAAATCAAGCAAAAAAAAAAATCGGCTCGCTTCGCTCGCTTTTTAGCTTCATGAGTAAGTATTAAATGCGCAAAGTGAGCTATGTCTGACTTTTTGTTGGACACCGTAATAGCAAAATCAAGTGTCACAACATGTTGTATTAGTCTAAAAAAAATCTGTCCGCTTCACTCGCTTTTTAGCTTCATGAGTATTTAATGCGCAAAGTGAGTTATGTCTGACCAGAGAATTGGAACCGACAAGCAGCCAGCCTTTTCGTTGAGCACCGTAATAGCAAAATCAAGTGTCAATGTTGTATTTGTCTAAAAAAAATCGGCTCGCTTCGCTCGCTGTTTAGCTTCATGAGTATTTAATGCGCAAAGTGAGTTATGTCTGACCAGAGAATTGGAACCGACAAGCAGCCAGCCTTTTCGTTGAGCACCGTAATAGCAAAATCAAGTGTCAATGTTGTATTTGTCTAAAAAAAATCGGCTCGCTTCGCTCGCTGTTTAGCTTCATGAGTATTTAATGCGCAAAGTGAGTTATGTCTGACCAGAGAATTGGAACCGACAAGCAGCCAGCCTTTTCGTTGAGCACCGTAATAGCAAAATCAAGTGTCAATGTTGTATTTGTCTAAAAAAAATCGGCTCGCGTCGCTCGCTTTTTAATTTCATGAGTATTAAATGCGCAAAGTGAGCTATGTCTGACCTTTTCGTTGAGCACCGTAATAGCAAAATCAAGTGTCAATGTTGTATTTGTCTAAAAAAATCGGCTCGCTTCGCTCGCTTTTTAATTTCATGAGTATTAAATGCGCAAAGTGAGCTATGTCTGACCTTTTCGTTGAGCACCGTAATAGCAAAATCAAGTGTCAATGTTGTATTTGTCTAAAAAAATCGGCTCGCTTCGCTCGCTTTTTAGCTTCATGAGTATTTAATGCGGAAAGTGAGTTATGTCTGACCAGAAAATTGGAACCGACAAGCAGCCAGCCTTTTCGTTGAGCACCGTAATAGCAAAATCAAGTGTCAATGTTGTATTTGTCTAAAAAAATCGGCTCGCTTCGCTCGCTTTTTAGCTTCATGAGTATTTAATGCGTAAAGTGAGTTATGTCTGATCAGAAAATTGGAACTGACATGCAGTCAGCCTTTTCTTTGAGCACCGTTAGCAACATCAAGTGTCACACAGTGTTACATGCATTTGTTTTAAAAAAAACGGCTCGCTTCTCTAAAATAGTTACTTACTGCATTACGTAGGTACTTACCTAAGAAAGTAATCTAACACGTACGAAGTCGCGGGTAACGGCTAGTTAAACTATAACTTCTTGTGACTTGACCACGACTATGTGACCCCCCCCTGGCACCAAAGCTGGATCCGCCCTTGGTAGGTACCTACTTATATTAAGTAGGTACACTTACCTAGGTATGTTAACAGACATGTGGTGGTTCCCATAACACGAGCTCTGCTTACTTTGGGCTACATGATGCTGTGTGAAATGTCCAGCATTAGGTACCTATTTAATTCATGTTGCAAACCTATCGATGTTTTTCTTTACCGTAATTTCTATGAAATAACAGTGTCAAAGACAAAATAGTTAGGTGTAGGTAAGTAGGTAATAAAGAAAATAAAATTTTCTTTTTCATCTATTTTTATTAAAAATACTTAGGTAGGTACATTTTAACTACTTTAGGTAGTCATATTGTAAATTACCTAGTTAAACTTAAAATACAAATAATACGGAATTAAATCATTAAGTACCTACCTACCAATTTTTGAAAACAATTTCACTTAGAACTAGTTTTTTTAAGTCTCACAATTTTCACAGCTCTTTGGTCTAAAGCACCACATAAAAAATTCATCCAAAAATTCACAGTAAAATAAATTCCCATTTTATGACAACATCAATCTCATAATAAAATAAGTTACATAACGGAATGTCCATACAAAAGTAATACCAAAGTCCATAACATACAAAAGTAATAGGTAAGTACCTACCTACTTAAGTAGGTACCAAAATCATTTTTAGTTTTACCGTAGCCATGATCCGCAGTGCGATTCAGACTATCGGAACGTTTCCGAATTCGGAAAAAAACGTTTCTTCGAATTAAAAAAAAAACGTTTTAATTTTAAGCTACCTAAGCAATTTTCTGCACTCTCGAGGTGCATTTCTGTTCATAACTCTGACAATCCTCGACAGATCCTCACCAAATTTTATGTGGCACCAATCGGAAAGTACACCCTTTCAAACCAAAACGAATTTTCCAAATTGGTCCAGGCGTCCTCCTGGTTTTTTTTAAGTCGGTTAAAAACGTCAACTTTCCGAAGTAAATCATCAAATCGGATGCATTTTAAAGTATGAATCGCACTTCTGAAGATGGTCCAACTTTTATAGCTAGGTACTGGCCCACAACATAAAATATAATAATAGGTAGGTATATCCTACTGTAGAGTATATAGCTAGGTACTGGCCCACCTATTATTATATTTTATGTTGTGGGCCAGTGCCTAGCTATATCCTACCTACCTATACCATACTATACTATACCTGTAGCGTCTATGGCTTAGTAGAAAGCCATAGACGCTACAGGTTTAGATGAATTGTATGTCATATAATTCATATGACATAATAATGTATGACGTATGGCTTATAATTCATATGACAAATTAATGTATGACGTATGACATATAATTCATCTAAGGTTACAGGTCAAATTTTGAGAACATCCTTCACAGCTTATGACGTAGCGTAGGCTTAAATATGTGCCATGGGCGCACGGCAGCTGTAAAGTTAAAAAATCTACTCAAAAAGTTGCCTTAAAACATGTTTAGGAACTTTCCTAGCCTTAATATCTTTGGAATCCTTATCAGCACTTCTCGACTTCTTCCTATTACTTAAAGTAATCTCAGGTGCTTTCTTAACAGGTGTAAATGTTTCTGGGAACCCCACAATATTCTTCGGAGAAAGATACTCTATGAAATAAACAAGCTCGCTTCGACTACAGTGAGTCGAAAAGCACACATCAACTTTATTATCATATCTAACTGTAACTAAGTCTTCGGATGATCTGTTCCTCCATTTCATTGCGGAGAAGTTAATATATAGATTGTAGTAACCGGTGTCCGAGCAACAGCTGTAATAGTTTCTATTTTTTGAGCACAGGTGGATCTTTTTCTCGTTACTGTTGTTTGTAACTCCTGGCAGTCTGTCTAGAAACTTGCTGAAAAACAGAAAGATTAATAATTAATATGTGGACATTCTGGACATTACACACAGCGCCATCTAGCCCCAAACTAAGGGCAAGCAGCACAGAACAGATAAATAAATAATAAATATTGCTGGACATTTCACACAACGCCATCTAGCCCCAAACTAAGCAAAGCTTGTATTATGGGAACCAGATAACTGATAGAATACGGAGGTATTTGTAAATACATACTTATAATTCTTTACAATGTGTCCCCAGTAGGCAAACTGTTAACGGTCGACTGAATAAAGTGCACTTACTGCAAACAAAACTAGCAAACTGTGGACACTCCATTTCAAACATATGGAAGGGCATACTAAACCGATACGCCGCAAACTCAGTCGGCCGCTAACAGTTTGCTTACTGGGCACACAGCCTAACACCCAGACACAGAACAAACATCCAAATTCATCACACAAATGTTCGTCCTGGGTGGGAATCGAACCCACGAACTACATCGCAGAAGGCAGAGCTACTACCAACTGAGCTAAAAGGCCAGTCAAAGAGATGATTGTTACTATACCTGTATAAAGTCCAATTGGATTCAACGTAAACTTTAATTTTGATCCTTTTGTATATTTTATTGAAGATATCCTCATACCCATATCTTGCAGAGGGTACCAAAGCCACACGATACCTTTCCCCTTGATTCAACCAGGTTTTGATCTCTCTGACTACCCCGTCCAACACCTCTGACCTCTTAGGGAAGAAGTCGTAGGTACTTTCTTGGAAGGTTGTGTCTACATAGAGTGTGTCTAGTTTTATTGGTTTGTTATTGCGGTGTAGTTGAGCCATTTTGCTTACACTGTAAAATATAATCATATTATGTACAATAATCCGGGCGACCGAGCTCTGCTTGGGTGCAAATAAAGTAAAATTAAAAAAGAAAAAAAAAAAACTTTTAGTGGCTGAGATTCGAACTTGCAGCCTTCGGCTGGAAGGCGGATATATATCATATATATATATATATATATATATATCATACCCTATCCACTCAGCCACTTTAGTCTAAACAAATCGTGTGAAATTACGAACCACATTGCACTGGTAAATCTTTCTGCGAAAATGCCGAGAAAACGAATTTTCTCAGATAAGAGCCCAGCTAGATCAAAAGTCAAAGATTATTATTCAATAAGATCATGTAGGTTGATCACTTTGACACGTCAATTGTTGGATATAGTTTTGATACAATATTTTACGATTTTAATATAAATAGATGGAGTTGGAGCATCTTCAGTCTCAGATCGATTTTTCGCCCCCGTAAACCCCCGTACCTCAAATTTCATCGAAATCGTTAGAGCCATTTTCGAGAACGTGAGTACAAACAAACAAACAAATATTGCTTAGTAGAATAGGATATAAAAAAATATCTGTGTAAAACAAACCTGTTTTCTGAGATACGGAAGTCCCCTGTATACAGCACTTTCTTTAGAGGCGTCTCAAACAGGAACATAACGGAGCCGAAGCAATGTCCTGCTGGGATTAGAGTCACTTCCACGTATGTCTCCGGAATGTCATCATTTTCATCTCCCGGTATAGTTATAGTTGTGGTCTCTGTAAGTTAAAGTAGTTCTAAAAACAAAAATTATTTTCAACACAAGCTGAGAGGGGCTATAAAGGCAGAATCACAATAGGAATTGTACTATATGCTGTCTCTTTTCATAGACTGAGAGTGACAAGAATGGCTTTATATTGCAATTTTGTCCTGATGATTGTAATGAGCCAACACACGGATGTTCTACTTTCAAATGTTTAGCACTAAAGCCTGGTTGCCACGATCAAAGTCAGCTTTGACAAAGTGCAACTTGGATGTCTCTGATTGGACGCCGCCGGACTCACGTGACTCACTCCGACGATGGTGTCCAATCAGTCATCCAAGTTGCACTTAGTCCAACCAAGCTGACTTTGATCGTGTCAACCTTATTTAAGTTTTTTTGTGTTATCCGACTATTATTGGTTAGGTTAAAGCCGGTTTGAGCCAGAACCTTTGTTCATAGCCAGAACTAACTTTACTTACTTCAAGCGAGAGATCTAGGTTACATTTTACCAACTTACCCAATTTCAATGGTTTTATAAATTCCTTTAGATCTTCGTCGATATGACTTTCTACTATAGCTGCCGATATCTCAGACATGTAAATAAACACAGTTTCGGAAAGACAACTGGATATATTTTTCAAACCAACAGTATGGTCTGCATGGCAGTGACTCAAAAAGTACGCTCTTTTTCCAGTCTTCTCGAAGTTATCAACGGCAATTCCAGGTATTTCGAGGATTTCGCCATTGAACGATGATTTCATTTTTAGGTGATGAAAAATTCAAAGTTATTCTCTCCCAAGTAGGTAATTGTGTTTTGTGACTATTAATCAACTTTCTTAGAACACATCAAACCAAACATAGACTTAAAAACCAAAGTTCTATGCTGTGCTCAAACAATTTAAATTATTATAACAGTAATTCATAAAATATCAAAATAATTAAATAACATTCATTTTGACAATATTGACAAATAAATAAACAAACCAAAGGTATTAAGGCTATTTACACTACAAATATTGCCACATTGGAAAAGTTAATTGCACAATTTTTTCGTGCAATTCATATTATTCCACATGGCAATACCCTGAATTCTACTTCCGGTTTTGGAGTTATGTGCTACTCACCAACAGATGGCGCAAGGTTCTTTCACTTAAGCAGAGTGTTGATTGCAGTCCTTCATATTTTATTTATCTACCATCTAAATTGCATATTCGGGTCATGTAATAGCACGTCCAAATGCGATTATCTTTTGCTCCTCCTTCCGAGAGATTAAACAGTTTTTTTGGGACTTTACCCAAAAGTAAAGTTTTTCCAAGTGCTGCCACCTAATGATTTTTTCCCTAGTACAATGCGATTATATTTTGCTTTTGCCCCTCCTCTTACTGAGAGATTAAAATATTATCTGGGACTAAAAGTAAAGTTTATCTAAGTGCTGCCACCTAAAGATATTTTCTCATAATTCAAACAAAGTCATTATAGATAAACAAAGATTATCTAGAATCAGCTAAATATAATAATAACTATGCGTATTGTACCGACATGAATAGTAGCATTGCATCGCTGTCGCAATTTTGTTGTAGGTATTCTTTTGTGTATTTATAATGTGTATTCTATGTACCTATCTAATTTTTCAAAAGGAAACACAGAGGCTAAGACATTTTGAATGCAATATGTAAAGCAACATATAGACAAGCAATTATAATAAAAAATTAACAAAGAACACCCAACATAAAAATACCTCTTCATAAACTAGAAAAGAGCTGATGATCATCTCCAAACATTTCTGTAAAGTAATCCCGTTAGAAGTAGTTATTATTAAACAAAAATTACTGCATCAAAATCGGTTCATCCGTTCAGGAGCAAAAAATGCAACAAACAGACACAACACTACAAACTTATAACATCCCTCTATAAATGGGCTTAAAAATAAAACTTACGATTTAACTTAAACGGAAAATTTTACAATGAGATGGTAGCATTTTAAGCAAATTGTGGGTGTGTGTGTTGTGTGTGTGTGGGATGCGTAGCATCTAGTAGTCTGTGTGTGTGGGGTGGGGTGAACGTTGATTGACTGCACAGTGTGCACAGTGCACATGCAATAATAATACAGAACATAAATATAAGGAGCAGAAACATGAAAAAGTTAGTTTTTATTATTCCTATTGCATATCTATTGTTATCTTTGATAATTTCATTACTTAATCGTTTGCTGTGGTGGATTATTCCTTTTATTTTTGTTGTCTTGATTGGTGAATACATCACAAGAACTATGATAAACGCTAGTACAGAGTGAGTACATTTTGTTTGTTTTTCTATAAAAGGAACTATGCATTTTGTTTCTTTTTTTTAATTAGGGGATGTCGACGTGAGTTTTTTAGGAATAATGGTATGAATAAAAAATACATTGACAAGACAATATTTTCCTTGCTTACGTTTAAAGTCATTATTAAAGCAATGTAGGTACTTTTAAAATAAAATATGTAGGTAAGTAGTTGCGGCGCCCTTACAGGGTTTATGTTTGAAACTTTCAATGTAACATTAACACCATAATGTAAACAACATAAGTGCAATAAATAATTTGACTTTGACATATAATAATTTGCATAATTTTGTTTTATTTTATAATTTTTTTTTAATTTTTTTTATACCTACCTACCTCAAAGAAATTGTATACATAGTAGAATGCTGACTGACATTTAATGTACAAAGGATTTTGAACCTTATCACGACCACACAACGATCTATTATCATTTAATCTTGGTTATAAGGATTGTTGGTCTTGTTGAGAGGCTTTCTTGGGTGCTTTGTCTCTTTCACACAGTAGCAAAAAGAAAGAGACACGCCGCCCAAGTTTTATTTCTCAAGCGGACCTTGTTTTCTGTCTCAGTCAGCGTTCCAGGTACGTAGTATAGAAATTCCTTGACCTACCTAGAATAAGTCTATAAAAAATGTGTGTGATAAATATGAAACAAATTGGGTAAAGCAGTTTTATTTTCTAAACTGTGCCTACCCTACCTAAAATATAAATTTTCCTTCCTTTGGCTTTGGTAACGTAACGTATCAAAATAATTCAAAAAGCGCGCGAAACATTTAAAAAATATCAAAGAAAAGAATTGTTATTAACCAGGGACTTATAGGGCCCCATATACGGTACGATTCGTCTGAGGTACGATCCGTCGCTACAGATTCAGATCAGACCGATCGAAACGACGAAATGGGGCCTTAAAGCCCGCACCACACTTGTAGAATTCTACGTCTTGTTTTCACGTTCTCGCTCCTATAACTCGCGCCAAAAACCGTCAAAATTCGATTTGCGTGTACCCAAATTCTATGCTGCAAATATGCACATTAATAATTCAGTTAGTGTTCTGTGATAATAATACTCTTTGTTTGAATTACTAAGCCCGTTCGTTCGTCCTTTTGCAAGATATAGCAATCAAATTGTATCGTGTGGAAGTGGTTTGATTTTCTTTTCGTCCGGTTTCGTCTATGAATGCAACACGTATTCACGTAATATATATATTTTTGCTCGGTTTTGGTTTGGTTCATTCATTCGTTCATTTTCTATTCTTGTTTTTCATAGAGAAATTCAAAACTTTTTTTCACGGAGATTGATTGATTGTTTTGTTCGAAAGTTGCTAGAGAAAAACAGTTCATTTGTAATGAAAAACATTGTGAAAAAACGTGAAATGTTTAGTGTATTTGGTGTGGATCGCTATTGTAAGTTTACCTTACCTATAATCATTTGAAAACATCCCCAGTTTTACCGTCAATTGCTATGAAAAATCGTGAATTTGTTTTGGCTTTATACCTACCCACAAAAAGTAGAATCTGATTTGTGTGCTGTGTGATTTCTATTACGGTATCTATTTTCAAAATTAAACAGCGTCTATGCATTCTTTCGATCAGTTTGCAGGTTTCATTGAAACTGCTCTAAAACTGTTATGTAGCCTCTTTGAAACATACCTACCATACATTACCTGCTTGCAGTGCCCTCGCGGCGTTGCCCCCGTAGTGATTCTTCTAGTAATGATGATTTTGAGATTAATGATGATGATGATGACGAAATGTAGCCTATAACCTTCCTCAAGAGTTTAGCTGTCAAATGCAGAAATAATTTTTCAAATCGGACTGGTAGTTCCTGAGATTAGCGCGTTCAAACAAACAAACTCTTCCGCTTTATTATATTAGTATTTTTTTGTATATTAGTATTACATCTCTAATAATTCGATGATTTTAAACAGTGTCAGGAGGCAATCTTTGCCTACACTCATCGAGACACTGTAGTGCCTGGGATATTGTTTGAGATGGAGTAGGCTTGTCCAGCATCTGCACCATCCTCTCAGCTTAACCGGCCATATCAACAGGATAGATATTATGGTCAATATGTGTGGGGCAGACCAAGAGGCAGATTTCCTCACAATGTTTTCCTTCACCGTTTGAAGCTCATGTTTATGCTCATAAATTTTTCGAAACCAAAAATTTAGGATTTAAACCTACGTAGCTCACCTATCAGTAGAGAAGGCATGGGAAGCGGCCATCCATAGCATGCATCGTTCCATATAAAAAATTCAGCTTTGCTGTACCTGTTTCACCAGAGCCAAGCTATGTGGACAAATTAATATGATTGGTGGATGCAAACGCATCCATAGCATAGCACTACTCTGGTGGAAAAGCACCCTTAGTTACTCCAAATTTGGACGCATCCTAATACTACCTAATATTATAAAGGCGAAATTCCGTGTGTGTGTGTGTGTGTGTGTGTGTGTGTGTGTGTGTGTGTGTGTGTGTGTGTGTGTGTGTGTGTGTGTGTGTGTGTGTGTGTGAATGTTTGTTACCACGTTTCTCCATAACTACTAAACCGATTGTGATGAAATTTGGAATGTAGATAGATAATGACCGGGAATAGGACATAGGCTACTTTTTATCCCGAAAAAATGCACGTTTTCCGTGGTTCCGTGGATAAACAAAATAGTAGTCCACGCGGGCGAAGCTGCGGGCGTCAGCTAGTATGCTAATATATAATAACTAAACATGCTCATGTTTCACATGATTTTTCATTTATGGTGTAGGTACCTCAAAAATTTTCCCACTTTTTAGATGTACAACATCCTGTCTCTATTTGTCACTATCTAACAAATTGAGACAGGAGTAAGGCCCAAAAAGTTTAGAGTACTGTTTTAGAGTATGGAACTCTATAAAAACAACAATACCACATTTCACAAAATAGTAATACTTATCCGTTTTTTAGGCTATTAATTAATTAGGTACAAATTAAACAAATACTATTTAAATGTACCTACACATAATTACCTAATTGAGTCACTAATAAAAAATAAATTAGCAGCAAAAAACTAAAAAAAATTATGTAATTTCCTAAAAAAAAATTAGTCTACTCGTGACCACGGTGACTGTAGTACCTTCCAATATGTCCCAATAAAATTTTTACAGTGTGTTTAAGTTGCGAAAGTTTTACAAGTGACTAAACTTTAAATTTCAAAAAACCAACTTCAATGTCATAAGCTGAGCAGTTTTCTGCAATCATAACTCCGAAGATCCTCGACAGATCCTCACCAAATTCTTATGGCACCCATCGGAAAGTATGCATAATGTTTAAAACAAAAAATAATTTTGAAAATTGATACTCTTTCAAGCAAAAAAAGAAATTTCCAAATCAGTCCAGGCGTCTTCGAGTAATCAGAACATACAAATTGAGAATCTCCTTTTTTTGAAGTCTGTTAAAAATGTACCTAATGTAATACTTATTCTTTATTTTTGCCGAGTAGTGTAGGCCTTGTTTGAATGTATAGTCGTATTGCTCATTATACGGACTAAAAGTGAAGGAAAAAATGTCATTTTCCCTTCAATTTTGACATAAAACGTATCAAAACTAATCAAAATTGAAGGAAAAATGACATTTTTTCCTTCAATTTTAGTCCGTATAATGAGCAATACGACTATAGTGTAATATTCTTTATTTTTGTTTGTGTAAGACCCGAGTAGTGTGGGCCTTACCGGTAGAGGTTGTTGCCAGTGTTATCATGTACTTAGTTGTGTGAGCACTTATTGGATAGCACTATGTTACATAAAGCACGTAAAAACACAAGATTCACTAAGGGCCTTAAAAAATCCTCTCAACTTTGAACACTGGTTAAACAACGTCCTGTCGTTAGATGTCCTATTTGTTAGATAGTGATAAATAGAGACAGGACGTTGTTTAACCAGTGTTCAAAATTGAGAGGCTTTCCTAAATGTTCGAAGGCCCTTAGTTACAAGTTAAGATAAAAATGGCTTATCTATCCCTTCGTAGTGCCGTGTGCGCGAGTAGGTTACGTAATGTCGTAAAAGTGCAATATAAAATTATTTAATCATAATTTAAGTGCAGCGCACGCGACCCAAAGTAAAGCGCCGCGTTCGCAAATTGCTTCTGTATGGTGAAACCGTACAGTTTGTATGTAGGTACTTAAACTCGCACTATAGATTAATTTCGACTGGCCTCTTAGCTCAGTTGGTAGTAGCTCTGCCTTCTGCGCTGTAGGTCGTGGGTTCGATTCCCATCCGGGACAAACATTTGTGTGATGAACATAGATGTTTGTTCTGTGTCTGGGTGTTATAAAGTATTGTAAGTATGTATTTACAAATATATAAGTATTCTATCAGCTATCTGATTCCCATCCCATAGTACAAGCTTTGCTTAGTTTGGGGCTAGATGGCGCTGTGTGAAACGTCCAGCAATATTTATTCATTTCTATTGTTTCAGAACGGTGACTCCAAGTGGTGCTCAAGAGACCAACTCTGAAGAGATTGTCGAAAATCATCCTGTTAAGCAAACAGCGGGAAACAAAAGACGAAGAAAACAAAAAGAGAAAAGATTACTTGCAAAGTTATCGAATTCCATCGAAAGTTTAACCATAGAGTTGAACGATGACTTAAAATTACCAGAAACTTTGACAGATCTCGAAAATTCGAGCGTCTTAATACCTAAGAACGACGATTTGATTATCGACAGTACCAACTTATCATCAAATTGCAATCCGCAAACAGCAGGAAACAAAAGACGAAGAAAACATAAGGAAAAACGATTACTTGCAAAGTTATCGAAGTCCATCGAATGTTTAACCACAGAGTTGCCTGTTAACTTAAAATTACCAAAAACTTTGACAGATCTCGAAAAATCGAGCATCTTAATACCTAAAAACGAAGATTTGAGTATCGACATTACCAACTTATCATCAAATTTCAATCCATCAGCGATAAATTACACACATACTTTGAATAGAGCCAAAAATGTCACGAGAATTTTCAACTTAAGCGATCAGATGTCTAAGTTCTATGTTGTTAATGAGACGGTGTTCTCAGATATGGATCTGAATATGAACGATGATGAGTTTTGCAACTACAGATTGTACAAGGTGATGAAGACTGAACAAAGTAGTGATGTACATGGAAATGAGGATGAGTTGACTGAGGGTAAGTTAAAAATAAATATTGGTGGACATTTCACACAGCGCCATCTAGCCCCAAACTAAGTACAGTTTGTACTGTGGGATCCAGATAACTGATAGGACATTCAAACTTATAGAGGTAAAAATATGATATAAAGTCCTATACATATTTTAAAATGATGCCGTGGCACCAATGAGTGGCGAAATTAAAAATTAAAAAAAAGCCGACTTTAGTGTTAATTCTGCACTCTCGAGGTGCATTTCTGTTCATAACTCCGAAGATCCTTGACAGATCCTCACCAAATTTTTATGTCACCAATCGGAAAGTATACCCTTTCAAACAAAAAAACAATTTTCCAAATCGGTCGAGGCATCTTCGAGTTATCGGAGAACATACAATAAAAAAAAGCACAAAGAAATATTCCGACGAATTGAGAACCTCCTCCTTTTTTTGAAGTCTGTTAAAAATATCCCTTTCAATGCCACAGCAATTTTTTAAACTTTTTAAAGCATAGGAATTTGTATCGTATTTCTATTTCGATATGTTTGAATGTCCATTGGTAAAAATTTTAATCCTTTGCCGTCACGGTCTGCGTAGGCCATCAAATTCCTGTAAGTATCAAATATCACATTGTTGTTTTTTAACCGACTTCGAAAAAAGGAGGAGGTTCTCAGTTCGTCGGAATCTTTTTTTTTTTTTTATGTATGTTCACCGATTACTCGAAGACGCCTCGACCGATTTCAAAAATTCTTTTTTTGTTTGAAAGGGTACACTTTCCAATAGGCAATATGCGTCTGATTCAAAACCGGGTTAAACGTATTTTTCTATGAACATTATGGCTTTAGAATTATGTGTGTGTAATTATTTTTTAATATTATTTCATTTTCGCTTAGAAATTAATAATTAAAAAGTGCAAAAATATAGTGGGAATTTCATAAGACTTGAAACGCAACGCTATTTGTCACGTATGCTGTGACGTCACACTCCTTCAAACTCGACAGAAAGTTTTTTTTTCTACCTACAAGCGCGTGTAATTTTGGTGACTTGTGACGTCACGTCCGTTTCAAGTGCATGAAAATGTTGATAAATTTTAAAAATTATTTTTGTTATAAAATTTTAGTTTTTCGGCGCTGGAATTTTTGTTACGGTTAATTGACGATATAACCTATCGTTTAAAACCATAAAAAAAATTGATGCATATTGCCTATTGGTCCTTTTGGTCATCAGGTCAGGATCTGATGATGGGATCTTGGAGAAATCGAGGTAACTCTTCAAATTTTATAGGCACACTTGAAGCGATTAGGGTATTTTTTTAAAGCTTTATAGGTTATCGGTGACAATGCAATATTATGGTAACATTGAGCTGATCTGATGATGGAGTCAGGAGCTGTTCAACGGAACTCCTCAGTAAATAGGCCGATTGAGTTGAAACTCGGCACGTATGTCAAGTTTCAACTACAATGTAATAATATGGTCACAACGAGCTGATCTGGGGATGGAGTCAGGAGCTGTTCAACAGAACTCCTCAGTAAATAGGCCGATTGAGTTGAAACTCGGCACGTATGTCAAGTTTCAACTACAATGTAATAATATGGTCACAACGAGCTGATCTGGGGATGGAGTCAGGAGCTGTTCAACAGAACTCCTCAGTAAATAGTCTGATTGAGTTGAAACTTGGAACTCAGCATGTCGGTTAAGTTCCGACTATAATGTAATAATATGGTGACAGCTAGCTGATCTGATGATGGAGTCAGGACCTGTCCAATGGAACTTCTCAGGGAATAACAGTGGAACATCCATGTTTGGGCTCATTTTAATTAGCGCACCCTTAGCCTTACCCAATAACAGTTTGTATTGAAGTCGGTTTTTTAAAATTTTTAATTTAGCCACTTGTTGTATTTCAGATGACTTGACCGAACCTTTGTTTGTGACTGTGCAAGCGACAAAACAGGGTTATATTATAAACAATAATGTTTATTTAACTCGTGAGAAATGGCATACACTACTACCACTTAGTGAGGTATGTGCATTATATTACAATTACATATTTTCATTCATAACTAAATGACCGAGCGAAGCGTTTCTGCTTCAGATTAGATAAAAACGCTTTTGTTTGTCCGCCGGATGTCTGTCTGTTCTCCTCTACAGCGGGCTTAAAAAGGTCACTAAAACTGAATCACAATATGAAATGAACTATAATGCCGTCTCTTTTCACTCTCAGTCATTAAAAAGAGATGGCAATAGTTCAATTCCTATATTGCGATTCTGCATTAGCGACCTTTATAGGCCCGCAGGTCTCATTTCTCAACCAATAGGCAATATGCGTCTGATTCAAAAGCGGGTTAAATGTATTTTATTATGAACATTGTTGCTTTAGAGGTATGTGTATGTAATTATTTTTTAATATTAAACCATTTTCGATTAGAAAATAAATTTTAAAAATTGCAAAAAATAGTAGGAATTTCAAAATACTTGAAAAGGATGTGAAAGGATGTGACGTCACGAGTTCATAAGAAAAGTCAAGGACGAGTCAGATATGACGATCCATAGATAAGTTTTTTTTTTAATTTTCACAATTCCTAAACTCGAACTTATTATTGTCACAGATTACTGTTGTACTTAGTATCAATTTGTGAACTTTGACGCGTGACGTCACAATTCAAAAATTGTTACTACAACAGTAATCTGTGACAACAATAATAAACGTGTTTCAGATGCCTGAAAATGTTGGTAAATTTAAAAAAATATTTTTGTTATAAAATTTTAGTATTTCGGCGCTGGAATTTTTATTACGGTTATTTGACGATATAACCAATCGTATAAAATCATAAAAAAAAATTGTGGGAGCTCCCTATTCTCGTGAAATTTTGTGAGTTCGACTGTGATACTGACTATCCCCATGTTAATGTTCCAAATAAATATTTTTTTGAATTTCATAGATTTTTTTTGTCGTCGGGGATTTTTGATCGTAGAGATACTTCCTCCAAAAAATCTTTACTATACTGGGCAAGTGCATTAGACATCATTGTTTAGTGAACTTAGTAGAAGTTGCAGTTAAAAGTGATAGGGGTAGTCGGTAGTCAGAAACACGTCCAAATCTAGGCTATCAACGCAACGGTGCGCAAGTTCAAGGCGAACTAATAGTTTATCTAATGATTTGTTTTCAGGATTTGTATTCATGCACAGTTTGCCAGTTGCAATGCGACGGCTCGACTGTATCCGGACACATAGAGTCTGTAATTCACGCTAGTAATCTGAGCATACACAGCCCTCTTAAGAAATTCGATCTCTGCATTATTAGAAAGGTATGTTACTACTTTGTTCAAACGCGTTAATCTTACTACCAGTCCGATTTGAAAAACTATTTCTGCACTAGCGGACGCCCGCGGCTTCGCCTGCGTGGACTACCTACTGCTTTTTTATCCCACGGGAAACATGCATTTTTTTCGGGATAAAAAGTAGTCTATGTCACTCTCCAGCCCTCCAACTATCTCCATACAAAAAATCACATCAATCCGTCGCTCTGTTTTGACGTGAAAGCAGGACAAATAAACAAACAAACCACACTTTTATAATATAGGTATGGATTTCAATTTCAATATAATAATAGATCTAAAGTGTTTTCTCCATTTGCAGATTAACGAAAACTTACACTGTGGTGTCTGTAACATTCTTTTCCCTATAACTTCGTACCGAGAACACGAAAATTCTAAATCTCACGAAGAAAATCTACTCTCCTCCATTAACAAAATATCCGATATGTGTGAAGATTCCAACAAAACAACACAAAACTTCAACGCGAATAATATCAGAGCGCCGAACAACGCGCCTTGTAGGATCGAAGGAATTTGGTCTAATTTCTGGCCGGGCGAATCGGATGTGAATATTGAATCGGAAAATGTAAACCGATCAGGAATAGACGAATCGTGCGATGGAATACCTGAATCGTACGATGGAGTACCTGAATCGTGCGACGGAATACCTGAATCGCACGATGGAATACCTGAATCGTGCGATGGGAGATCCGAATCGTGTGATTCAATGGAATCGGAACCTAGAAATGAAACTGATGTTTCTTATAACTTTTCTGAGAATTTTGGGAGGAATTTGTATACAAATATAAGGATATATGAAGAGGAGATAGAGGAATATTGTTTGCCGATTGAAGGCGTTTCCTACGCGTCTATGGCGAGCAAGCCGAAATTAGATTTGCCTAAGTTTCTCAAGATTGATTTGGGTAAGATAATTTTCAGTTGTTGAACAATGTTTAAGGCGCTACCCCTAGCTAAAATTAGCACATCGATAAGTGCAACTTCAAATCTTAGCTTTGTTAAAATAAAGATGAATTTAGAATGCGTTCGGCCGCAGCGCTTGCGATAGCTGCTCTCTCCGAAACAAGACAAAAATGCAGTTTTTGTGTAGATTTCTCATCACTACAACAACCAATCGAAAAAGTGATCGGGAATTATTTCAATTACTAAATGACCTATGCAATGGTGAAATCCAAAAACATAAATAACATCAACTTTGGATGAAGGTAGACCTAGGTAGGCTCATATAGGTTTTTGGGTTTAGAACATTTTTTTTTAAGTAGGTAATTTTATTTTGTGTTGGCTATTTAAAATGTATTTTATAGACCCGTTCTGAAATAAATGAATTGTTATTATTGCTCTGTCTTCTGCGCTGTAGGTCGTGGATTCGATTCCCACCCAGGACAAACATTTGCGTGATGAACATAGATGTTTGTTCTGTGTCTGTGTTATTATAAGAATGTATTTACAAAACTATGTAAGTATTCTATCAGTTATCTGGTTCCCATAGTACAAGCTTTGTTTAGTTTGGGGCTAGATGGCGCTGTGTGAAATGTCCAGCAATATTTATTTATTTTATTATTATGAAACAACATTGTACATTTTCAGGTACAAAAGAGGTCCGAGTTAAGTTCGAGTTCTGGCACATGATAACGCCGACCAATCCAAAGGAGTTGTACTGCATGGTTTGCACCGAGTCGTTCCACTTGCGGCACAAACGGACACACTGTCTGTCCGAGGCACATATGACGGCGTTGGCTTGTTGTGCCGTGGTCGGCGCTTTTGAAGACTACTTGATAAGAGATGTAAGTGTAGATTTGAGAAATGTATCATTACGAATTTTAGCATATTATCACATAAAAACTTCGTAAATCGATAGCGCAGTGCTCATAAAAACGAGCTTGGCGAGAGGCACCAAAGTAGTAACGCATCTCTTTCTACCACTACTAACTTGCTAGACAACATAATTATACCGCTACCTATATCATACCCTATACTTGCGACACAAGGACAAACTACTTCTTTCGACTTTATTGAAGCTAGACTACTTGCTATTGAGGTTATAGGCTACTTTTCATCATCATCATAATCACCCTATACCATCACTACGGGGGCAACGCCGCGGGCGCTGCTAGTACGGAAGAGTTTGTTTGTTTGTTTGAACGCCTTCATCTCAGGAACTACCAGTCGTAATTGAAAAATTCCTTCTACATTTGATAGCTTATTTCTTTAGGAAGACTATAGGCTATTTCTTTTAAATTAAACAATGTGTGAAACCTAAGGGCACAGCTGTATATAATCTTTTCTTTTTTAGGTAAGCGACAAGCTATACCACTGCGGGCACTGCAACAATCTCCAATACAAAAACGACATGCAAATCCACATTGAAAAGTACCATCCGATAAACTCTAAACGGCCTGTAAAACTACCCGCAATCGACCAAAATGAAACGATCACACCACCCTTACAAAAACCAGTCAAAAAACCAGTAGAAAGTGTTAAAAAAACAGTAGAAAGTGTTAAAAAACCAATAGAAAGTGTTACAAAATCAGTACAAAGTGTTAAAAAACTTGATATTTTTGCAAATTTTAAATTCGCTCCGTTCGGAGTTGAGATGACAGTTTCAAATCTTGCTTGTCATACGTTAATGTTGGTGGTAGATAGCTATTATTGTGCCATTTGTGATCTGATGATACAGGGTGAGCTGATTGAGCATGTGTATGAGAGGACGCATATGCAGCTGATTAATATGACACCCTTTATAAAGCCTTTCCAGTGTAATTTGACGAGAGCTGTAAGTATAATATATTTTATAAGCTTTTCATTGATTTGCTGTTTTAAGTTTGTTATATTTTTATATGCGCATTAACGCGAGCTCTAAACAGTGAAGGAAAACATCGTGAGGAAACCAGTTAGCTTTCTAAAGTGTCGATGGGCTTGCAACCTGTCACATATGAAACTTACTGGCCTCTTAGCTCAGTTGGTAGTAGCTCTGCCTTCTGCGCTGTAGGTCGTGGGTTTGATTCCCACCCAGGACAAACATTTGTGTGATGAACATAGATGTTTGTTCTGTGTCTGGGTGTTATAAAGTATTATCATTGTATGTATTTACAAAAAAAAAAAAGTAAATGATGTATTCTATCAGTTATCTGGTTCCCATAGTACAAGCTTTGCTTAGTTTGGGGCTAGATGGCGCTGTGTGAAATGTCCAGCAATATTTATTTATTTACTGACCTGAAAAACATTAAAACTGAACTAAACTGAAAAACATTTTTCAGTTTAGTTCAGTTTTTTTCAAAAACAATTTTTTTTCATATTTAAGGTTCGTGGGTCACTACACTGCGCTATTTGCAACATTCTGTTAACAGTTGAAGAATTAGAAGGTCACAATATCGGCACTGCTCACACAGATTTGCTGGCGCGTGCTTTAGGTATAGTATAATATCGGGACCCTATAGGGGTCACAGGGAATGAAACTGCACAGTTACATCTTGTATTAATCTCTTTATTTTCTGTACTAACATCTTATATCTAAAGGCGCCGATTTAGATTTAGATATATATAACTTTCTTATTTTAATTTTTAAACTAGCTGTCGCCCACGTCTTCACTCGCGTGGTACCTAACCTATGTCCTATTCCCGGTCATTATCTATCTATATTTTAAATTTCAGTGGTTGTCGAGTTATAGAGGAACAAACATACATCCAAACGTCCAAACTTTCGCATTTATAATATCAGTGTGATAGTGTGATGTGTTTATTTCTAGGAATGGTAAAGAAGGAGAGACCAAAACAAGAAGTGAAATACCATAGAGAAGAACACGGAGAGTTTAAAACAGAAATGGATAGATTCTTGGCGACTTTACCGCCCGACACACGAGGTGTTCTCAGTCGACTTAAAATCAAAAACCACAAGGTATTACTTCTCTAAGATACTTTTTTAATATATACTCCTCAAAACAAAATAGGGCCCACTTGAAATATTTCGATATTTTCCACAACACATTTTCTGAACGTGTCCTATATTTTTTTCTAAAAATATATTTCTAAATTCCTAAGTTCAGTGGTAAAATCAAAATAAATTGTACCTACAATCAATTTTCAGTACTATTTTAAAGTCATGTTTTTCTACGTGGGCCCTATTTTGTTTTGAGGAGTTTATGAGAGACAAAATATATTTATTCAGACAAAACGTCTGAATAAATATATTTTTAATTTATTATTGACGGGACTTAATCGCGTAATGAAATTATTTTATTTACCTCGACGTTTCGGCAACATTACAGTTGCCGTGGTCACGAGTAGACATACGTCGAGGTAAATAAAATAATTTCATTACGCGATTAAGTCCCGTCAATAATAAATTAAAAATGTGTTCAAGTCGCGAAAGTTTAAAATATGTATAAATATATTTTCAATTTCAATTTCAATTACGCGATTAAGCCCCGTTAATAATTAAAAAATGTATTCAAGTCGCGAAAGTTTAAATATGTATGAAAATCTAATTTATTTTCAGGGTGAAATTCTTGAACTCAGTGATAGTAGCTCGAGTACTAGCATCGGGACTCCTGAATCCTTATCTTCAAACAACTCCCCCATACGTAGACCAGACTACCCCCCAAAATTAATCCCGCAATTTACAATTTACCCCAAAAACGGGGTAGAGATCAATCCACACAGAGGGGTAAAGCAAACTGGAACAATTTACCCCAGAAACGGGGTAGAGATAAATCCTCACAGATGGGTAAAGCAAAATGAAGTTTTTCCCCCCAAAAATGTGGAAGGAATCCCTAAAGGTTTTAATCCAAGTCAAATGATACCCTTAAGTGTGATAGAATCTAATTTAGGGGTAAAATCTCACATAAAACACCAAATAGACCAAAATATTCAAAGAAGACCAGAGGATTTGGAGGTCAATGGTCTTAAGAGCTTGCATCATAGAGTCAATCCTAATGAGTTGAAACAATCTAAGAATGAAAATAATGATAAAAATGGCCAAGTTAAGAAAACGAAAGATATTGGAAAAGCAAAAGGTAAGACTAGCAATTAATCTATATGCATACTAGCTTCCGCCCGCGGCTTCGCTCGCCTGGTACCCAGATAAAAAGTAGCCTATGTCCTATTCCCGGTCATTATCTATCTATATTTTATATTTCAACCTAATCGGTTCAGTGGTTGTCGAGTCTTAGATGAACAAACATACATCCAAACTGTTCCTGTTTATCGATTTGCTTTAGCCCTCTCTTTTTAACCGACTTAAAAAAAAGAGGTTCTCAATTCGTCGGAATTTTTTTTTATGTATGTTCATCGATTACTCGAAGACACCTCGACCGATTTGGAAAATTATTTTTTTGTTTAAAAGGGTATACTTTCCGATTGGTGCCATAAAAATATGGTGAGGATCTGTCGAGGATCTACGGAGTTATGAACAGAAATGCACCTCGAGAGTGCAGAAAATTGCTCAGCTTATAACATTGAAGTCTGTTTTAAATTCTTTAAATTTTTTTTTTCATTTTAGTTCCAGAGAAAAAGACAGAGACAGAGAGAAAGAAGAGTGAGTCAGACAGTGAGGATGAAGATTCACCATTTGTACCAGATGAGATAGTTTTGGTGAAACTTAAGTCTACTTACTTTAAGGTATGAGAAAAACCTTCACATCCATACTCCTATTTATATAGAAATAAAAATGAATGTGTGTATGTTTGTCCTCTATGCGTTCCTAAATCATTGATCAGATTGTGATGAAATTTTGGTACGGTCTTCGGAGTACACTCGTGTGGGTTTCAAAAAATCTAAATAAATAAATAAAAATACTTTGTGTGTTACTCTTTCCCACTTTAATATAGCTAAAAACACATTACCCTTCCTTTGCTTTGCGCAGTCGGGTAAAAAGGCAAATCGGTTCAGTGGTTTTCGAGTTATAGAGGAACAACAAACATCCATCCAAACATGCAAACTTTCGCATTTATAATATTAATAGTATGATGTATAGTGTAATTAGTGTGTGTTGTCAACCCCACACGTATTGACCATGACTTTCCTGTGGATATGGCCGGTTAAACTGAGGGTGGTTTAGGTGCTGGGCAACGCTACTCCATCTCAACAATGTCCCAGACACTACAATGTTAAGTGTGGGAAAAGATTGCCTCCTGACACTGTATAAATTTAAAGATGTGAAGGCATAATTTTTTATGATATCACCTAATTTTTTTTTTTTTAGTTAATGTTTTGTGCTTTCTGTACTTACCTAATTTTTTGTGTGTCTGTACTGTCAAAGTGTGTGTCAATAAAGCTGTTATCTATCTATCTAATTCGCAGTGAGACTTATATCGCGTTACGCTTATACAAACTTGTTAGCTTTTTTTTGGACGCTGTAAAAAGCTTAGCTGATTTTCTTACCATCAGGTGACAGCATCAGCGTACCACTCATTAGTGCCGCTCGGTGCGGGCCTGCGTCGCTGCTGCGCTTGCTCGAGTCGGCTGGAGGCGCACAGTCTCACCGCGCATGTACGGAGTCGGGCCCACCGGCGTACCTTGCGGGGACACGCGGCCTTACACACGGGACACTTTGTTAGACAGGTAGCTAGTTGCAAACCTTACAGCGTACCACTCATCAGTACCGCTTACAAATTTCTATGAACAGCGTTACAAACGATGAACATTAATTATGACCTCTAGAGGGCGCCATATTCACTTTAATGTGATGTCATATAGCCTATAACCAGCGGACGATGAAGACGCTTAAACCGATACCTCATTTGTCAAATTATGATAAGTAGTTTAGAAGTTACGAGGGAAAAGATGAACATTCATACATAGGTACAGAAAGCGTCATTAATTGGTATCCCCCTAGTAAGAGGTCGGTTTGCAAGCAGTTGATCTCAACTTTTGTAAAAACTTTTACATCCTTGCTTACTTATGGATATCTAATTTCGCTCGAGTTCCTAAACAAAAATAGCTGATATAACACCCGACTGAAATCCAAGGTTGAAATGAAAACAGTCTTTGTTCAAATCAATAGGGGGATACCGATTGATGACGCTGACATATACATACCGGTCAAAATCATAACCCTCCTTTTTGCTTCGCCGTAGTCGGGTAATAAATGACAATCTTACAAGGCTCATAGATTTTTTGAAAATGAGAATGAGATGAGAATGAGGCGAGACAGACAGATGAGAATGAGATGAGAATTAGATGTTGATTAACATGTTATTTTGTTATGAACAGATGTACCATACGGTACACTGCGCTTTCTGTAACGTGACAATGTCCCGTAACGAAGTGAAGATGCATCTCGAATGGCCGCCGCACATCGAACGCCGCGAAACAGCTTCCAAGAAACTTAACAAAAAGGTACCTTTTAATATGTTTTAACTTAAAAATGTATGATAATAAAATAAATAAAATACTCGTCATATGAGCTAGTGGCCAACTCTGGAGACGGAGTTCTTAGGCCGCCTTAAAGGCCTCCGTCATGGCTTAAAAGCCGGGACCGACAATTTAACGTGCCCTCCGAAGCTCGTAATGCCACTTGCGGTCACCCATCCAAATTGTGCCCGCGCACAACGTTGCAATCAACGATCAATCAAGAACGTCTAGCCACGAGAGCTTTAAAATCTATGATACCCGACCTGGATTCGAACCTACGATCTTCACTGGTCGGAAGCTTAGATCAATTTTTGAAAATTTTTATTTAGAAGCTCATTTCATTCTCCTGCAAAATGTGGGCATGTACTATGTATTTGGACATACCTCTGACTACCCCCTTAGACATCTTCAAAAGATCTTAAAGATGCCTAAAAAGATCAGTTGTGATCATATTTAATTTTTTTTTTATATCTACAGGATTTAAAAGATTTACTGAAACACGCAAAAGAAATCTCCGTGGAGACCCAGAAAGGAACAGTCCACTCTAATGTACCGGAGTCGATACATATCATCACGTATGTATCCTCGACGAGAGAAGACTGGCCGGATTCATTCGTTGAAGAAAAATGCGAGAAGAAATCACAGATGATTATATTAGGAGGTATGTTTCATTATTTCATTGATTACAGTAAAGCCGTGATGGCCAAATGGAATGTAACCTTGACTTGCAATCGAAGGATGGGAGATCGAATCCTGGCTTTAGTTAGTTCGTTTTGGATTTATTTGCGCGTTAAAATGAATTTTCAATCGATATAAAAAAAGTAACAAAAAATCGGAACCAGTTTATTGGCAGATGTGAAATGAGGCATATGCCTGGCTAAAATGATGATGACTCTAAACGGTGAAGGAAAACATCGTGAAATCTACCCTTGCTTTACTCATTTAAATGAGCTCGCTTTTCTAAGGCTGATTTTAGTCTCACGCTCACCGTCAGCGCTGATAGGCGAGTGATCTTTATTACAATGAAATAAGGATACTGATTATTTAGCAGAAATGGCTGCTGGACCATCAGTATCCTTATTTCATTGCAATAAAGATCACTCGCCTATCAGCGCTGACGGTGAGCGTGAGACTAAAATCAGCCTAAGAGCTTGTTACTTGAAAATATTTGCGTTCAAAACCTTATCCTAATCTATAACACTTCTTCCAACGGATTTTGGCATTCGTGAAGTTAGCCGTTTCGATGCGCAGTGCAACTTTTTCATACAAAATTTTCTACTGCGCAGCGAAAAGCCTAACTTCACGAATGCCTAGATCCATTGTGACAACAGCGGGCTTAAAAAGGTCGCTATTGCAGAATCGCAATAGGAATTGAACTATATGCTACCTCTTTTCATTGACTGAGAATGAAAAGAGTTACGTGCTAGTATAGTAGATAAGTTTATATAAATTATGTATGTTAGACTCTAGGTAGTATATATCTTATATGGGCCGTAGTTTTAAGTATTTTACATCTTTTACTTGCTATTGTTGCCTGAAATAAACGATTTATTATTATTTTTATAGTTCTTTTCATATTGTGGTTCTGCTTTAGCGACCTTTTTAAGCCCGCTATAGGTAGATGTACTCATTCAAATCTTAATCTAGGACAAATGATGAAAATCAGCTTCGAATCCTGGCACGGCGTACTAGTTACAAAGAACGGCATCAAATGCATAATCTGCCAACACGAGCTGACTACAGACGGATTGCAGCGACATTTGGATACTAAATACCACAGCGTTGCGCTCGGGATTGTGTTCGAGAAGCAGCACTACCCAGCACTTATTCGTAAGGTAACTATCCAGCAAATAAACTTTTTTTTGGCATCGCACTTTTTGTGCATTTGCCATTTATTATTTTATTTTTGATGTAAAATTAGGGAAACAAGGTAAAATCGCGAACTAAGGACAAATAAACTTTGCTATGAACGAATTACTCTCCAGCAAAATTACTATCTAGAAGAATTACCTTATGATTACCGGGGCTTCGCTCGCGTGGTATCCGGATAAAAAGTAGCCTATGTTCTATTCCCGGTCATTATCTATCTAAATTTTAAATTTCAGCCAAATCGGTTCAGTGGTTGTCGAGTTCTTTCGCATTTATAATACTAGCTGCTGTCCGCGGCTTCGCTCGCGTTGTACCCGGATAAAGAGTAGCCTATGTCCTGTTCCTGGCCATTATCTATTTATATTTTAAATTTCAGCCAAATCGGTTCAGTGGTTGTTGAGTTATAGAGGAACAAACATGCATCTATCCATCTATCTGAAATTTCCCATGTATAATATTAGTGTGATGTGATAAGTAGTGTATCAGTCATGTAGTTCCCATAACACATGCTCTGCTTACTTTGGGGCTAGATGATTTTGTTAGTTGTTATTTTGATAGAATTGATTTTGTGTGAAATATCCAGCATTATTAATTTTTTTTTATTTATTTATCATAGAATCAACAGCACTGTTCACTTTTCACTATTCTTTACAGATCAATGATATTATACCCTAGATATGTTATGTTCATAGTTATCGACTTTTTAAAATATGGTCGCACTGGTATTACATACCGATATAGTGCACACTATATTGACAAGGTCCACAAATTAATAGTACATACATATTATAACACAATAGCATTTTTTATTGTTTTTGTAATTCACTACATGTGACAAACACGTCTAGATCGTCGGCGTCGCCCTGCTTGACAAAACACGTTTTCGAATCTTCATTTTGCGCCCGCTAGAAATATATCTATTAGTCATTATTTAACACACGGGAATTACTCACGTAAAAAATATCGTCGATTTAGATACCGACAATGTTTGTCAATGAGACAATGAGTGTGAGACGCGACCGCGAGGAGTAACCTTGCCGCAACTCCTTACCCATATGAAGATTCTCCGGATGAATCGAAACATTGTCGGTATCTAAATCGACGATATTTTTTACGTGAGTAATTCCCGTGTGTTAAATAATGTCTATAGTCGTATTGCTCATTATACGGACTAAAATTGAAGGAAAAAATGTCATTTTTCCTTCAATTTTGATTAGTTTTGATACGTTTTATGTCAAAATTGAAGGAAAAATGACATTTTTTCCTTCACTTTTAGTCCGTATAATGAGCAATACGACTATAGTACAACTTCGAAAGTTTTGAAAGTGAAATATCTATTAGTTTTAAATATCATTGTTACAGATTAACAAAAACACCGTTAACTGCATGACATGCAACCTAGAACTACCGAATGACGATTCCTTAATAGATGAACATATCCACGGCAGGAAACATGTCAAGAACCACAACACTATTAAGGAGAAAACATCGCACACAGACTCTTATAGTGACTGCTATAAATATCCTATAACACTGTAATATCTATTATAAAATAACAAGTTGATTTAAGAATAAAAAACCAGACTACATAAATGTATGTATGCACTCGAAAACATTACCCTCGTGACGCAGTCGGGTAATTTTTAAGCTATGCGTACACTGCTTCGGAAGCGTACAGTACGCACAATGGGTCTTACTTACGAAAGATGTTTAAAGTTGAACACTGGTTAAACAAAGTCCTGTCTTTATCACAAATACAGACGAGAGACGAAAGATAGTGACGAATAGAGACAGGACGTTGTATAACCAGTTTTCAATTTTAAACATCTTTCATAGGTAAGGGGGAATGGATCTGGCTTTCGTGAAGTTATCCGTTTAGATGCGCGGTGTAGCTTTTTCATACAAATCTACTGCGCATCGAAACGGCTAACTTCACGAATGCCTAGATAAATTGTGAGTAGTGTAAGCTCCGATACCGACGCAGTGAAAGTACAGCTTTATCCAATGTACTACTTATGTCCAATTTCGATATCCTATCTGTGGTTTTGCTTTACTGTGGCTGTGGTTAAAAATTTGACATTACTTTTAATATCAAATATCCACAATAAGCAAAATCATAGACAGAATTATTGAAGCTGTTATAATGAGATTTTGAAAAGAAAGTGATTTGATTAGGAAATTGTATGTATTTTTTTTTTGTTACACATGGAAATTCATATTCAGAAAAAGTATTTGCATATTGTCTGTTTATTATTGTATCTCTATTTTTCTGATGAAAAATATTTGATACATTTTACTACAAAATAAATATAGTTCAGCGATTTTTTGATTTTCGTTAAAAATTGTGTTCTTTTTGTAAAAGAATATTTTTTTAAATTGAAATAGATTAATCGCATATTTTTTTAACTTTCGTTTTTATTTTATTTAATTGTTAAACTACACCTACGAGGAAAATGGCAAATGAAAATTCATATCAAAATCGATTTGATTGATGCGGGTTCGAATCCCGTCGGAGCAATTTTCATTTCATTTCATTGTGGTTGACTATTTTTTCACTTTTATATTGTTCTAGTTTTAAGATTTCAAAATATTTGAACTGTACTAAGTTTAAGTTTTTTTTTTGATACCTACCATAAAGAAGTAAATGGCTAAGTACTTTGTTTTTCAATTCCTATTAATTCTTTTTAAGTAAAATACTATTTTATTAATTACTTACCTACTTTCGTTATTTTTTCTGAGATTTTTAATATGATTAATAGTTTTTAAGAATAAAGATTTTGTGATGGATTTTGAAAATGTGTCATAAAATCTGTACTGAAGCGAGATACAAAGATAGATGTAGTTTTGGAAAACGGACCAATAAATACTAGTAATAAATAATAAGTAATAATTTTACTTTATAAATGTCACTCAGGCTGTCGTTTTGTTTTGGCCTTTATCGTAAACGAAATAAGAACTAAATTAGTCAGTGCAACGGAATCAGTGCCAAAATATCTTTTGGTTATTTTTATTGATTATTGTTAATTAAGCAAATTCTACATTTCTCACAATGGATCTAGGCACTCGTGAAGTTAGCCGTTTCGATGCGCAGTGCAATTTTTTCATACAAAATTTTCTACTGCGCAGCGAAAGAGCTAACTTCACGAATCATTGTGAGAAATCTACTAAATATAATTTTGGACCAAATATTATGTATAAGTGCCACTGACTACCCCCTAAGATATCTTCAAAAGGATCTACAAATCTAGATCTGAGAAATGTTTACCGTGCCTGGTACCGTGCGTGGACTGGTACAGTTTGATCATATTTTTGTTTAAGCTGAGAGAAAAGGTGCTACCAGCCTACTCCATCTCAACAATGTCCCAGGCACTACAGTGTCCCGATAAGTGTAGGCAAAGATTGCCTCCTGACACTGTTTAAGTAAATCGTCTTAGTATTAGAAAGACCTAAGTTTTTTTTAATTTGCTAAGGGGGCGTCCATTCGTGTCGAAAAATCGCCAAAATCACCTCACGTTATTAATGGACGCCTAAGAGCAAAAAGTAATAGTTTATTTGGTGATGAAGTAGTTACATAATTGTTTTCATTTAATTTGAAACTAGATTTTATTTGAGATTGTTAAGATTTTTTTGTATTACTTTAAACCCTTGAGAGGGCGTGTGCCGAATGAGGTTTTGTTTATTTTTCTTTATTTTAGGTAAAGTAAAAATATTTAAGGAGTTTCATGCAGAAATTAGCCTTGTTTTGTGATATTTCGTTAGATTAAGTGAAAAATATTTAAATATATTTTTCCATTTGTTTTAGAAAGTAAGCCTCTCTTAGATTTAACAATATTTTTGTAATAAATGTCAATTTTCAATTAGCTTATTTTTTATTTAACACCCGGCATGCGTTGTAAAAAGTAAAAGTTTTATTTAAAAAAATGTTTTTTTAGGCTAACTGTACGTATTTTCAGAAATCTAAAAATGTAATTATTTTTTTCTTCAAAATAAAACATTAGTTTCCTCAGAACAAAACCTTCTAAATACAAGAGAAAAGGTGACATCCTGAAGTGCCCAAAAATTTTCCACACCCTGTATTATAACCCCTCGCTTACGACAGTGTCTGGTAAAGTTTTATTTTTTTTGTTTCGGTTTGATCTGCGATCAGTCTTGCGACTATAAGCAAATGTGTTGTAGGAGAGTTTCACGTTAGGGACGTGATCCACTGCTGGATACAACTCCGTATGTTTGCTGCTAGTTTCTTTGGTCTAGCGTTTGGACGTCATGTCGTTTTAGCCGTTTTCGGTAGCTGGTTTGAGTGAGCTAAGCTGCTAGCTGGTTGGGATGATGTGCTAAGCGTTGTTTGTATTTGGCCGCAGTTAATTTTATAACTGTGCTCATCTACTTCGTGGTGCTCGTGTACTTCCGTGTTGGTTATGAATCAGGGGGTGTTAGCTATTGATTTCAGCATCATGTTCTGTGCTCTCTGTAAGACAGATTTATATTAGAGTTGCTAGCGCAGCCCCAAAGTTGTATTCCGTACATCCAAATTGGCTTCAGTATAGCCTTATATGAAAAAAAGTGTCCGGTAAAGTGTAGGAATAGATTGCCTCCTAACGATAATCTTCTTAAGTTTATGGTGTTCACTTTACTGATTAATGTGAGTCAAGATTTAATGGGGTGTTGTGAATTAGGTTGATTGGTTTTAGAATAAGCAATAAAAACGCCACTTTAGTTGGATTAACATTTTTGGACTAACATCTTGTGATAATGAAATTAATTTCGCCGATTTTTCTTCATATAATTTTGTTTGTTTACTGTACGTATTTAGACGAATTTTAAGTTTATTAAGTATTCTACCTAGAGTAGAAATATTAAATGGTTTAAGTCGCGAAATTTATTTTTTTCTGTCAAATATTTTATTATCTATAATAGCTAGGTTGTTACTTATTTTTAGTGATTTTAGGTGCATGCAGTCATAAGAGGAAAAGGATAATTGTGGAGCATAAGTAAGTATATTTATCTATATGTTTGTTAATCACCATAGAGTACATTGAATGTGTAATCAAATCACATCACCTAAGATTACTGGTTTTTTGTTACCTACCTACTTTATTAGTTTCTATGGATACAAACGCTCTTCAGAAAACGTCGGCGTCGCGTCTTGTGCCCACTCTCTTAGCTGTTTCATGAAAATCTGTTCAGCCGTCTATTTTCTTATTTATGAAGGACCTACTATGTCGGCGGGGGTTTTCCATTTAGGTAAATTAAATTAATTATTTATTTCTTTATTAATGTTACTTCTATTAAAATAATTTCAGAGTCTCAGCTAAGCACGACAATCCGAATTACGTTAGAGACCGCTTAAAAGGTAAGTTATTGTCTTTATTGTAAAGTAAAAAATTGTTTGAAATAAATGTAGGTACAGTCAGTAACAAAAAGCTCACTAGGTTCAGCACCAAAACGCTCACTACATCAACTCCGTATCGTCACTGGACCGCATCGCCAGCTGTCAAGGAGTAGTGAGCGTTGGTTCGTATAATTCCATACAAAGGAACCTAAACCGCACAAGGCAATGCGGTGCGGTGCTGGTGCGGAGTTGACAAGTCAGCTACAACCTTTAGTCTGTAGGTATTTTAGAGATTCGTCCAAGATTTGAGAACTTATAACACAATTGCAGCAATCATATAAACTTGTGGCACAGTTTTATAAAACTGAAATTTGTGGATCAACTTTCGTTGCTGACTGTACCTAAAAACTACAATTTGCTTTTGAATGAGTCTTATCGCTAAGAAGCGATCTCTTCCAGACAACCTTTGGATGGAATGAAAAGAATGAGATGAAATACATGTTGTAGGTAGAGTGCGCCGCAAACTTTATGGCGGCTGAAGTGCTAGGCAGATTCGATCTTGCGCAGTTACAGTCATCGCAAGAATAGAGTAAACTTTATTTACATAGCCCGCCTAGCCCCGCCCCTCACCGCCTTCACCTCCCCGCAATTGCGTTGACTGTACCTGCGTAAAGTCCAATCTGCGCGTAGGTACTTCAGCCGCCATAAAGTTTGCGGCGCACTTATACATATGTACCTACATCGATTTTTTTTTGCTCTGCAATCCGTACTTCATATTATAAATGTGAAAGTGTGTTTATTTGTTTGTTTATTTGTCCTGCGTTCACGTCAAAACAGAGCGATGGATTAACGTGATTTTTTGTGTGGAGATAGTTGGAGGGCTGGAGAGTAACATAGACTACTTTTTACCCCGGTACCACGCGAGCGAAGCCGCGGGCAGCAGCTAGTTAATAATATTACTAATATTTTAAAGATGAGATCTACAAGCCCGAATTGCCAGAAAGAGCCAAAGATCGCAAACCATTCAATCCTTCACATATGGACTACTGTGACCCCTATCACTGTAAAGCCTACCACCGCACCGCGTGTGGCTTGAACCGTGGCAGTATGAGGTTCAAGTGGTTCCAGAGCGCGTGTCACATCATACTGAATAACAAGTGCGCGTCTTATAGAGGGAATTTGAGTGAGTATATCATTTTATTCAGAAAAACGGTGTATAGCAGTAGGTACCTACACTTCGTCCAACATAGCTAAGAACACTCTCGAAAAAGACACCTTTTAAACAATATATACGTATACCTACTTATAAAAATTCATTTAAACTTTTGTTCATAACTGTTTGCTGCGTAGATATAGGTAACTTATATATTTTTTAATCCTCCTCCTATCCTATGGCTCCTGAACGGACGAACCGGTTTTAATCGTCATTTTTCTGTTCGAAAGGTGTCTCTGTTAAGAGTTTTGTTCAATGTTTCATGAAAATCTGTTCAGCTGTTTGAAGATCATCAGTTCATGGTTCGCGTTTGTATGGATACAAACGCGCTGCGAACGCGCGTTTATATATCGATTTAAGCGCGATTCGAACGCGCACTCAAAAATGCACTGCAGAAAACGTCGTGTGCCCACTCCCTTAGGCGGTTCTCATACTGGCAAGGCAACGCACCCTGCTGCGTTGTGCAGATTTTATCACTGTAAATCACGCACGTCGATGCGTTGTCAGTGCGTTGTACTATGCGTGTTTTCTATACAAATTGAGATAGGTACTTGCATACGATGTTAAAATCTGCAGCGACGCGGAGCGCAGCGGGATGTGTTGCAGATTGAGAGAGAACCGCTTTAGATATGCTTGTTACGCGGACCGATATTTTGACGCCTCACTGCATCATTGGTGGCATTTTCTTAACATTTTCTTAACTTTAAACATCTTTCATAAGTAGGTAAGACTCTCTGATGACATGGATCTGTCAGCAGTATGGGCCTTACAGGTCAAGTCGCTTCGCCCATTCGACCTTCCTCGATGTTCGTTTCAGAATACGACGTAGTAGACAACAAGTTCTGCACGCTATATATGTTGCACCTGCGGTCGAACTGTCCATCATCGTGCGATGATGATGAGCCTGTCTGCGGCATCAATTCCACTAGTGGATATGTTATGCTGTTCCGGAGTCAGTGCGCCTTGGACATGGTGAACTGTAGGACTGAAATACCAGGTGGGTAGAGTGCGCCGCAAACTTTATTGCGGCTGAAGTGCGCGGCAGATCGACTTTGCGCAGGTACAGTCAACGCAATACTGCCGTGCCTGCGCAAAGTTGAATCTGCCGCGCACTTCATCCGCCATAAAGTTTGCGGCGCCCTCTATCTAATTTTCTAGAAGCGCTCGTGGCATAGGGCGCTGCTAGTTTGTTTAAATTGAAATAATAAACATCCTTTTTTATATAAGTTTCGTTGAGCGAAAAGATTTCGCTGAAAACTGATGATAAAACCTTTTTGAAGTGTTAATGTCTTATAAATCGATGAACGCCGGCTGCATGCACTAAAAAGTAAAAAGTGTCACATTCCGCCTACGAGACGTAGCGCTGCTACGACACGTAGCGAGAGCTATGGTCCTCGTAGCACTAGCTACCGTCAAAACAGAGCGACGGATTGACGTGATTTTTTGTGTGGAGATAGTTGGAGGGCTGGAGAGTAACATAGGCTACTTTTTATCCAAGTACCACGCGAGCGAAGCCGTGGGCAGCAGCTAGTTGCTTATAAATCGATGAAAGCCGGCTGCACGCACTAAAAAGTGTCACATTCCGCCTACGAGACGTAGTGCTGCTACGACACGTAGCGAGAGCTACGTTTCTCGTAGCACTAGCTACGAAGTAATTTATTATGGTAAATAATCCGATCCGATACATTAATTGGATGAATTGGTCTAAAATAAAATCTTATTATTATTATTAAATAAAGAATGCTTAATAAAAGAAAATTTTAATTTTAATAACGTTTGACAATTTTCGGAAACCGACTTTACAGACAACCATTTTTTTGTTTCAGAGTTCGAAGAAGTCAAGATGTCTATTTGCGAATATTATTTACTAGATCCAGAGTAAAAATAAACTTCAAGCCATGGTGCGGCAAAGAGGTGCCGCAGTTTGATGAGTCAATACAAAAATTAAATAATGAATGTGGAACATTGTTTTATTTTTACCCGAAGTATACTATAGTCGTATTGCTCATTATACGGACTAAAAGTGAAGGAAAAAATGTCATTTTCCCTTCAATTTTGACATAAAACGTATCAAAACTAATCAAAATTGAAGGAAAAATGACATTTTTTCCTTCAATTTTAGTCCGTATAATGAGCAATACGACTATAAATCGTATGTGTCGTATGTACCTATCCATAAATTCTAGCTTAGATCAATACCATGGACAAAATTTACAAGCATTGAATGAAGCATTGCTTAGTTTGGGGCTGTGTTAAAAATGTAGAGAAGGGCAAAAACGCGAGAATCTGTACATTGGCATTTTCGAGGTGTCCCCAGGTAAAATTGACTGCTACGCAGCTCTTTATAAGTTTTACAGGAGTTGTAACCACATTATCTGATTCATGGTGAAATTGGCATGCCATATTTATTAAAATGTAACGCAACAACATTATGATATCGAAAATTAATTTTAAAAAATCGCAATTTTAGCCTGTAGTACTGTCCCCTAAACAAAATCCGACCTTTAGCAGCGTTTGGTTAAAAATAATTCCACTAGACTGGCAAACTTTTAGCTATATATTTGAAGTTTAGTGGGTTACCTAGGGTTCTAAATGTACAATTTGCTGCAAAAGCCAGAATTTCTACTAAATAAGTAATATTTAAGCCTGTCCCCGGGATTTGGGCCAACTGGACATGTCCGGATTCCGTTACCGCATTTTCGAATGATTTTACAGTTTTTTTGTTCCGAGGGGTAGTTATTTTTTTACTTATACAACAACATTGCAACGAGACAGACGTAAAAGTAAAGGAGATGTCCATAGTTTTTAAGCCAAAATATTCAAAACAATTGTTTGATATTCGGCGTCAGTGAGAGGTTGTGTTTTTTCGGGCACTGTCCGGTGAGTATTCAATTTTTTTTTCATGTTTAAAACGTATTTCCAATGCATATTTTTATTTCAAAACTGAAATAAACTATCCAAGATTAACTTAGTGTGAAAAATCGTGTGATAAATATCAGCAATTTGAGATAATTCATATTTTTGTGAACAGGTACCCAAGTTCGTTACTTCCGATTCGATACCATAGAGCTGATAATCACGTTAAGCAAGGTTTACATAGCGTACACTTTATTTTATCTATTATTATTTACCCATTATTTTGGTAAACCTACGGCCACCATAGGTATCAAAATTATTCGTTTTGACCTATGTTCCGAAGAAAAAGTGGTTAAATATCAGTAGGTACCACTATTTGAAAATATTTTTTTTTGTGACGAAACAAATTATTATGCTTAGTTCCTTTACTTAGTTAAGACTAATTTTCACAAGTTCTAGTTTACTTCTAAAATCATTAATTTCAACGATTTTATAGCTAGTAAATAAAAATTCAAAAAGATTTAGAATTAGGCGCTATGTAAACCTAACCTTAGATGTCTGTCCCCCAAATCCAAGTTACAAAAATGTTAAGTTTGTATTAAAAAGTTTAAAATAAGTGTAGACATTGTTTAGCAAAATGATGTGGTTTCTCAAAATACTCAATATTTAAATAGTTAATTAAGAAAATAGTCAATTTTGGGAATTTTATTAAAACTTTAAAGGCCATTTTAGAGCATAGGTAACGAACTGGAAAGGAAAAGTTGATAAAACTCGTGTATTTCTAAGATATCAAACTGAATTTATACATTTATTATTTAAAAACATGTTCTCTTTCTTTAATAAATAAATTAATAAAATAATTTTGAGTTTTACTATCTTAAAAAACCAAAAACCAGCGGTAACGAATTGGATTAAAATTTCTCCTTACAGTAATAAACTTGCTAATTTCTCCTAAAATATCAATTTTACGAGAAAACTTTTTCGTTTGTAGATAGAAGAATAATTATAGATAGCATATAAATAAACATTTCAATGAAATTCCACAAAAAAAAACAAATCACAATTTTGAGAAAGTGTACAGTTTTGCGCGTTTTTGCCCAGAAATCATGACTGGCCTCTTAGCTCAGTTGGTAGTAGCCTTCTGCGTGGTCGTGGGTTCGATTCCCACCCAGGACAAACATTTGTGTGATAAACAAGTATTCTATCAGTTATCTGGTTCCCATAATACAAGCTTTGCTTAGTTTGGGACTAGATGGCGCTGTGTCAAATGTCCAGCAATATTTATTTACTTTAGTACTTATTTGTTTATCATGACCAAACGTTACTTAGTTGGGTAGATAGGTAGGTACCTACTTCTTATTCTTAGGCACATTTTATTGAAAAACGGTTGAACAACTTTTAATAAAGATTTTTGTAAACAAAATTAATGTGTTCAAGTGTTGTGGTGAGTGTTGGACGAAATGAATTTGTTACTAACTTTCTGTTTCATGTTTTTCGGTAAGCGATATTTCAGTTATGTTTTTTTCTCAAACATTCTACTACGACCAAATCTTATACAACTTTCTTTGGGGTAAATCATTCTTGTAGATGTAGGACTAGGTCAGCAATTTTATATCTGAGCGGCCGGCAATGTAGGTAAGTGATTTGAAAATGGAACGAACTTTTGAACAGGACAAGGACTTTGAAAGGATCTTAGACTAAACCTAGGTAGAGCGCGCCGCAAACATTATGGCGGCTGAAGTGTGCGGCAGATTCACCTTTGCGCAGGTACAGTCAGCAGGGGAGGTGAAGGCGGTGTGGGGCGGGGCTAGGCGGACTATGTAGATAAAGTTTACTCTATTATATTGCGTTGACTGTACCTGCGCAAAGGTAAATCTGTAAAGAAAGGTGAATCTGCCGCGCACTTCAGCCGCCATAAAGTTTGCGGCGCACTCTACCTAGGTTTAGGTACCTAAGTAAAGTAGAAACAAATTGTTTGCCTTTCAGGATTTTCAGGTAAACCTGATACCTCCTCCTCACTAAAAACAAACCATCACACCCTACCGATTGAAGACAGGGTTGCCATCCTCAAACAAAAAATCGACGACCAAATCAAACATAAAAACATCGTCGAAGATTCGGAAGTAACCGCTATCAATGAAGATGTTGAATACGAAGACAGAGATGAACCGCTTACTCCGATAGACGAGAAAGATCCACGAAAGAAAAAAGAACTGTACAAATTAAAAGTAATTAAAACTACGCCTGGAACTACTAATATTAACAATGACTTTGACAATACTGACGTTCCTTTTGAAAAGCGCGGGAAAGTATTTGAACGGAAGGCTATAAAGAAGGTTGTTAGTAACGGCACAATACTCAAAAGTATGAAGATTAAGAAACCTAAGATAACAGATGTGTTTTATAGAAGGGCTTTAAAAAATATTGGTGCACAAAACTGGACGCATTGTCAAGCTCTCATTACGCCATTTCTAACTGGACAAAAGGTTAATCACACAGATTCCAAGAGAATTACGTATGACGACGCGGTCGTGATAAGGTAAACTTACATTAAAAAAGCTTTCGATGAATTGAGAACCTCCTCCTCTTTTTTGAAGTCGGTTAAAAAGTACCTACGGAAGGAAAGGCAAAAATACTATAGACACATTGAGGTCGTAATTAATTAATTGCCATTTCATTTAATTACAATGGTCGTACTGTAAAGTAAAGATTTGGTCTCATTTTCTTCATTAGTCCACGCGTGCGGAGCCGGGGCGGGCAACTAGTAATTTACTTATATTAAGTACTTTCCTATTTTTTTGTAGATTAATTCAGCTTCTAACTGAAGATATAACGGGTCACTCAAAAGATGATATCCACTCGATTCTGTACCAGATCAGCAATCTCCAACTACGCCTCTTCCAGTGGGATGTAGCCGCCATCAAACTTCTGCTAAATGTCATTAGTCACAGTAGGTATTCATATATACTCATTAATAGAAGTTCCACGTTCCTGTCATACTAAAAGTGAGTTCTAGAGTCCTACTGCGAGACAAAGGTACTTCGCTGTATAATAGACATACAGATTGGGATTCATTTCGGGACATATTAAATGAAAAATTAAAACCAAGAGTGGCCCTAAAAACCCCTCAGGATGTTGACGACACAACCATGCACCTCACAAACGCGATACAGTCAGCCTGCTGGAAATGTACTCCTAACAAATCAGAAAATCAAGTTAGACAGAAAAATGTGCCTTGGGAAATACGTAAACAAGTACAAGAAAAAAGAAGACTGCGTCGTGTCTGGCACATCAGTAGGTGTCCCTCCGACAAAGCGGCTCTGAACAAAGCAATAGTGGACCTAAAAGTTATGCTAAGAGATGTAGAAGAAGAATGTATTCAAAATGAAATAGAATCCTTGACTGCCACCAAAACAACAAACTACTCGTTATGGAAGACAATCAAAAGTGCCAATAAACCACAAAAAGTCAACCCACCTTTAAAACTACCAAATGATGAATGGGCTAAATCGATCCAAGAACGAATTAACGCGTTTGCAGAGCATCTGAAAAACGTATTTACCCCAAATAAAACTGACTCCGATGACCCTAATACAGATATAAAAGATATATTGAATCAAGACCTACAGCTAGACCTACCAATAAAGTCTGTTACTCCTAATGAAATTAGATCCGAAATAGGCCTACTAGATAATAAGAAAGCACCGGGCTTTGACTTAATAACAAAAGAAGTCCTACAACAACTGCCACAAAAGGCTATACTCAGTCTAACAACACTCTTCAACGGAATACTCCGAGTGCAATACTTTCCATCTCTTTGGAAAGTGTCTCAAATAATAATGGTTTACAAGGAGGGCAAACCCGCCAACGAAGTTAGCTCATACCGTCCCATAAGCCTTTTACCTGTGCTTTCTAAACTATTCGAAAGAATACTGTTGAAACGCTTATCGCCAGTTTTAACATATCAAAAAGTCATTCCTGAACATCAATTCGGATTTCGAGCAAAACATGGAACAACTGAGCAAGTCCACAGAGTGTATAATACTATCCGAAGTGCCTTAGAAAACAAAGAATATTGCTCCTCAGCCTTCTTGGACATCCAGCAAGCCTTTGACAAAGTATGGCATGAAGGTCTTCTCTACAAAATTAAAACTCTCTTACCCCATACTTTTTATATTCTTCTGAAGTCATACCTCGAAGATAGAATATTCCAAGTTAAAGATGGTGAAGAAACATCTGGCTTCAATCTTATAACTGCAGGCGTTCCACAGGGCTCCGTCTTAGGGCCTGTACTGTACACAATCTACACATCTGACCTTCCCGAAATGAAAAATGTGACCATCGCGACATATGCTGATGACACAGCAATCTTAGTCAACAGTACAAATCCATTCGAAGCCTCAAAACTCCTGCAAAATTGTCTAGACGCTGTGGATATCTGGCTGAAAAAGTGGAGGATTGCAGCAAGTGCCTCCAAGTCAGTTCACATAACATTCACGCTAAGAAAAGGTGACTGTCCACCAGTCAAACTAGGAAACCATCCACTCCCTCATGGTGATGCCGTTAAATACCTGGGCATGCATCTTGATCGCCGCCTGACTTGGAAGAAGCACTTACAAATGAAAAGAGACCAACTCGCTCTTAAATATAGAGGACTCTATTGGCTGCTTGGTAGAAACTCTAAATTATCAATAGACAACAAGCTACTCATCTACAAAACAGTAATAAAGCCAATCTGGACTTATGGCATCCAACTGTGGGGGTCTGCTTGCACCTCGAACATAAACTACATACAACGCTTCCAAAATGGCATCCTCAAAAACATTTCTAATGCCCCTTGGTTTATAAAAAACACAGAGCTGCATGACATTCTCAAAGTCAACACCGTAGCAGAAGAGATCAAAGCTGCTGCCAAAGCCTACCAAGACAAGCTGTCACACCATCCCAACCAACTTGCACAACAGCTCACAACACCCTCATACAGAAGGAGGCTGAAGAGAAAAGATGTCATGCAGCTCAATGACTGAAAATGAAGAGTGCCAAATGCATAGAAAGCAGGAGTGTGCTCTGCCCGATATTATACCTACAGACCATTTGCTCATAGTTTCATAACTGATCGCAAATATGACTGAGAAAAAAAAAAAAAAAAAATTAATAGAAGTTCAATAATAGCTACTCATCAATAGAGGCATACTGAATATAGTCTGCTACTAATCTATAGAGATATGGCTACTCATAAATAGATTATGATGCATGTAGCTACTCTCAGATAGAGGACATCCATTCGATTCTGTATCACATTATCAATCTCCAACTACGCCTGTTCCAGTGGGATGGGACGTAGTCGCATCAAACTGCTGCATAATGTCATTAATAGCATAGCAGTGCTTATACGTATGAAGTTACCTACTCATATAATAAACGGTACTCTGTTCTTCAGAAGTTCTATTGAAGAGTAGCATTTACGTAACTACTCATATCCAAACGTTTTATAATCTTTTCTTACAGATAAAGTGAAGAAGCACACATTTAAAACAATAAAGTACGGACTGAAGGCAGTCTTTAGGAATTGGAAACTTAATTTCGCCTCCAACATCAGTCTTCTGATGAAGCAAACCCGGCTGTTCCGCCCTCCGTGTGTCGAAATCACGCATATAGGAGGTAAATTATGATCTCCCGATTAAACCTGTCTTTTCACAAATACATTACACGTAAGACTGCAAATTTTACTTAAGTACCTACTTTAAATAGTTTCCTTAGCACAAGCTCTGCTTACTTTGGGGCTAGATGATGCTGTGTGAAATGTCCAGCATTATTTATTTAAAGACTTTATAAAAGATTCATGAATGCCTAAAACCTTGAAGATACGAGTTCTTCTTTCAGTTTTGAGCAATTATTAATTTTATTGATTCCTACTTATTTTTACAAAAAGTAGGGTAAGTAGGGTTTCCAAGGGAGAAAATGAAGATCATATTCGGAACAATTGTTCTGAGGGATTTTCGGAACGGAACACGTGCGATCATTGTAGATAATTCTTATTTCAGGTTCAACAAAGACGTCCAAAGCGATCCGCCACAGAAAACCAACAACAAAAAGAAGATGTTTTAGAAATGAGAAACAAAATGCCCATTGCATACGCAATTGAAATGCAAAATAAAACATACGGTACTCTACTCTCGTTTGACTCGTCTAATTTATTTCAAAAGGATAATTTTTATTAAACCATTCGTTTACGACCCGAAAATCCTTGAAAAGTCCCGCTAAATATCTGCCCGCCATTTTTACTTCTTGCTTCGTCTAACAGTATTTCCTTTTCCGCTCTTAATGTGAATTTTGGCGGGATCTCTGTATATTTCATTATATTTTGAATAGATAATGGTCTGTAGCCATATCTGGTTCTAATATACTGATTTATGGGATTAATTGGATCAACTTGTAAAGGAATTTTTAAAATGATAGGCACTGACGCAATTGCTACGTGACATAAAAGTATAAGTAAGTACCGCGACGCCATTTTGGAACTGTTCTGATTGAATTTCGAAGCTTATCTGAAAATTTTACGATCTATAAAATTGCTTTTAGAACATGTTTTATTCATGTCGAATTGAATTCAACGTTACTATTGAGAAAACGTAACTTTAATAGGTAGGCCTAATGTAAAATACAATTTCAAACGTAATTTTAGTCTGTTGCTTACTTATAAGTTAGTAGGTAGGTAGCTACACAAATAAAAAAAAAAGACCCACATAGACACAGTTTGTTCACTCTCGCACACTGGAAATAAATAAAGAAAACACCTGTTCGTTGGTTACATTAGCTTTTACAAGTTCTAAATTACTTATCTAACCCATAAAAAGCACATTCGCTTGCTAGACTTCGACGTTTGGCTTAGGTACTGCCCTCACTCCAAAATAAGACTTCGCTTGCTAGACTCTACCGTTTGGCTTAGGTACTGTTCTCACTCCAAAAATCGATTCCCTTACTTTTATTAAATTCCTGTTAATCTCACTTTCTTATTGATACTAGCTGGTGGGTTAACAAAATGCTTGAAATCTTCAGGTTCTCTGTCCTTTTCTGGTAAGGGCTCATTAAAATCATACCTTTCAGCGACTGCTGACTTAGCGGAATAGTTAGGACTACTCATCTTGAAGTATTCTCTAGTGGGAATCATAGTACCTCTTAGCTTCTTAGGTGTGTTATTTGCTTTATTAGGACCGTATAAAATTCTCCCAGTTTGTGCTTTTACTTCTTCTGATTTGTGGTTATCGTACTCTTGATCTTCAGCTAAAGATTCTATGTTCTCCATTGCTACAGCTTTTGGCTTCTGACCTTTGTATCTTGATTGTTTTTTTGATGGAGCTCTTATATTTTTTTTCAACGTGGCTTTAGTTGTTTTTACTTCAGCATCGCTCTCGAATATATTATCCTTGTTTGGTGTAACGTAATCTTCGTAACTATCATTTGTTTTGGTTAAATCATCTTCTTTGAAGAACATTCCATCGTTCTCTGGTTTAGCTTCAGTCTCATCATAATACAACATGTCCTTTTCTAGAGGCTTAGCTGATTCTGATGCAGTTTCATCGTCATAATACATCTGTGTATTTTCTGTTGTAGTTCTCGTTATTCTTGCTATTTTATTTTTAACTGTTTGTTTGTTTTGATCGTGTCTAACGTTTGTTTTTTTAATTTCTTCAATATCTTTCTTATTATAAGTCTTATTTGGTTCAGATTTAAGTTCATTTTTGTACTTCTCTTCAAGCTGCTGTCTCACTCTATCAACTAACTCATCAAAATCTATTTTGTTTTCTTGATCTTTGATAACGAACCTCTTTTTCGGCGTTGTAACTATCTCCTTTATCGGTTTAGAAACTCTTTCGTCTTTCTCTTCGCTGTATTCAGTATATGAGTCACTTTGAATTTGGTCTTTAGTTTTCATTTGCTGTCGGTATTTAGCGGAGTTTTGGGTAGCCATAGCTGCTAGTTGATCAACTAGCTTGTTAGGTATAAACTTCTTGGCTATGCTTTTGAAGTCGTCTAAGTTTGCCGTTAATAGGACGTAGGTGTGAGTGAAATTTAATATTACTATTAGTTGCCCTGAAATCATGAAAATAACTTATAGGTAGGTAAAATAACTAATAGTAAAGCGGAAGATTTTATTTCTTTGTATGCTTGAACGCGCTAATCACAGGAACTATGTAACAGTCAGATTTGAAAAATGATTATGTAAGTACTACATTTAATAGCTTAATTATTGAGAAAAGTTGTTTATACTACGTCTGCGACACCAGAGAAGCCACACTCGCGCTGCTGACACCTTAAAAGAGGGATCACTGCGCCGACAACACAATAGCCGGATCCACACCGGACGATCCAAAATGGATCGGCGATCCCGCGATCCAAGATCGTGATGCGTGGAGCGTGGATCGTTCTAGGTCGATCCAACAGCAATCTTTTGCGATCCTGACTGGCCGACAACAAATGGATCGCACGCGGCGAGGAGCGCGCGCTCTCTGCCGCGCACATGGATGGCGCGTGGCACGTCTACACTTTACGTTCCGTGGAGCGCGCTCCATGCCGCGCGCAATCGGAGCGCTTTGGATCGTCCGGTGTGGATCCGGCTAATGGACAAGACTGCTCCACCAGTTGTCACCGCAGCGCTTCAGAGCAGAGCTCTAACCTTACTTACCGCAGGAACACAACACCATTAGAGAAGAATGATGTTATTTGGCTGCGATATTTTGTAAGCAGTGTCAGGCCAAGTGTCCTACCCAACTCCACTTGAGTCCGAATATAAAAGCTTCTCTTAAAATAAATTATTCACTTACACGTTAGTATCAAAATATGCTTCACAGTCATTTTCACGGTCATAATATTTTTATTGACAACATTTTATTTTATTGTAATATGAAATACATTATAGATTTATGGTAGAAACGTGTTGATCAAGTGGTTACCTTGACTTTCGATCATATCGTGGGTCCGAACCGAATCCTGGTCGTGCCCCAGTGAATTTATCATTTCTCCCTTTTCCGACATTTATCCTTAGACATAAGGGGCCTTACTTATAAAAGATGTTTAAAGTTGAACACTGGATAAACAACGTCCTGTCTTTATCTGTGGATAGTGACAGAGACAGGACGTTGTTTAACTAGTGTTCAACTTTAAACATCTTTCATAAGTAAGGGGGAAGATACACAGAGACCAACTTAAAAACTTTTATCACTCCTCTTTTTCGTCAGGGGTTGAAAAAATACAAAACACTAGATTATGTCTCATTTCAAATTTTATTATTAACCCTCGACGAAAAAGAGAGAGAGAGATTATAAGTTTGTAGTGTGTATCTGTGTATCATCTGTATATCTGTCTATGTCTGAGACTCTAGGCATCATAGGCATAAAGGCACCTGAACGGATGAACCGATTTTGATGTTATTAATTTTTGTTTGAAAACTGACATGATCGGATGGTTCTTAGCTATGATTTATGAAGATCTGTTCAGGCGTTTGAAGATCATCCTCCATAGCTCTTTTCTACTTGATGAAGAGATTATATCGGGGGTTTTTCATTAAATTAATATTTAATTTAATTGCTTGTTTACGTAAAGATTTCTTACGTGTTTTATCATGAACAAAATAAGCCAATATACAACATATTTCCTTAATATTTATTTATCACATTTATAAAAGTTATTTCGTCCAAAATAAGGTATAATACAATAAGTTAATTAATCTAGATCTTAGGTCATAGATAGGTCCTTTATCGTTTTAGCGTCTCGATGTCTTCGTGTCGTTGGTACTTCTTGCCACTCCACAGTGTGAGAAATGACCCGAAAATCGGACATGCCCTTTTTATGATACTAATCGAAACATTAGGCTTTTTTGAATACTAGAGTAGAACACCCAGAAGTTAATTCAGCTTAGAACTCGAGTTATGATTTTTTAAAATTTTATCTATGGTTACCAGAGAAAACCTAAAAAATGCTGTAACTTTCTATGTATGCAATGTTTTAAAGTTTCAATAATAGCATGCTATAAAATCAACTAACTACCATATTTGGAAACATATAATTATTTTTTAGGTAAACAACAAAGAAAGTTATGTATTTTTTTTAGTAATTTAAAAATTATTTTTTTTCACAGATGTCTATAGATGGTCGCACCTAATTTTTACACAATCGTGTTTATTAATGTTATGTTAACCTGCCTGTAAAATATCAGATGCGTAACACGTTAGACTTCGGAGTTATTGAATTTTAAAATTTTAATGTTAGGGTCGGCACTTATCTTTGACTGATTTTATTGATTGAATTTATTTATTTTGGTGATATTAAAAGTTGTTATATCACTCAATTATCTGTCAAACATACCCAAAATAACAACATTATATTATACTACAAGTAAGTTAATTAATATGTATACAGGGTGGAAAAAATGAATGGGCCCCGGAGGGAAGCAACTTTAAATCTTTAAGATGTAGTAGATATTTTACTTAAAGGAAACATTCCTTTATTTTTAAAAAGAAACAAAACTGCATTTTGAATTTTTAGCTGGTTCGATTCCTGGGTGAAACAAGCGAATAATCTTTGAATGCAGTTATGTTTATTTTTAAAAATAAAGGAATGTTTCCCTTATGGAAAATACTGAATCTTAAGGATTTAAAGTAGTTTCCCTCCAGGGCCCATTTATTTTTTTCACCCTGTATAATGTTAGTTTAGGTTAAATAAAAATTAGAAGTTAGATCTACCTACTTCCCAATGTCCGATTGAGCTGTAATTTGGCACACTCATAGATTCTCAGTGAATATACAATGTTATGGTGCAGCGAGAACATCCGTGTTTGGGCTCATTAGAATTAGCTGAACTGAACCATATCCAACAAAAGCTTGTGTTGAAAATATTTTTTTTAAAGAAAACTTATTTTTTAATAGAATTTAAATTATTCTAATTCTGAAGAAAGGGTGTATGTGATGTAGGGAAACTAGGAATGGGATTCACCCTCGTTAGGTGCAATAAAACTAAAACCCTCCTTATCAAAACACACATCCATCCAAACATCCAAACTTTTGCATTTATATTATCAGTATGATTTGTCGATGGACATTATTCCTGGTTTTTTTTTTTATTTAGAATTACGTTACTTTACTTATTGCGTTTCGCTTAAGCCCTTTAATTTGACACCCATATCATAGGAGTTGCTATGGAAATTATAAATCGCCATTTTATGATGTCCGCCATATTGGATTTAGAATAACGTCACTGTATTTATTGTGTTTCACTTATCAAGCTCTTTCATGTGATACCCATAACATAATCATGGCATGGCAGCATTTAAGTAATCGTGCATTGTCACAAGAAACAAACGTGTTAATTCATTATGTCAACTGGTTTTTAAACTAGTAGGTAGGTATAAATAGAGTGTTACTCTTGAAGTCTGGACGTATCAAAATGTCATGCTTCGTTCACCCATCTGCTTACAATTTTCTCTGGTACATTATGAAAGATCATAATGTGCCAACCCTAATATCATAGAAGTTACTGAAAACCTTAGAAAACTCATATCTTCGATGTCCTGATAGATTTTTGTTTGATTTTTTTTTACGAGTACAATACAGTTACGAGGTATGTTTTCATATAGATTTCTACTGCTACTCACTAATGGTTTATGAGAAAAAAAATAAAACGTAAAAATTACAAAATTAAGCATAGAAACTTTACTGTTATAGCTAAAGCTATTTCGTTTGGCTCATAAAGTGCCCTGTAAATAATGCCACTTTGCCCTAAAAACAATTGTACAAATATGCTAAGCAGTTCTTTTATTTTCGCCTTTTTCTAAAAATTCATAATTTTCTATAAAAAAATATAACTCAAGTTCTAAGCTGAATTAACTTCTGGGAGTTCTACTCTAGTATTGGAAAAAGCCTAATGTATCGATTAGTATCATAAAAAGGGCGTGTCCGATTTTCGGGTCTTTTTTCACACTGTGCACTCGCACGTTTTCTGGATAGTTATCTAAAACAAGAAAATATAATAATAATTTCTTTATAATAATAATTCCCATAGTATAAGCTTTACTTAGTTTAGGGCTAGATAGCGGTATGTCAAATATCCAGCAACATTATCAAAAAAGTGTTAAACCACACTTATCTATGTGTTGATTTTTTGGAACAAAAGTGTAACAGGAACCTAGATAAATACTGCCAAATTCCAACCCTGCGCTTGCCGGTTTGTGGCCTCCACTTGAGAACTTTTCGGCCCCATCGGCCATCTATACTGCGTGCTATATGGCCTGCCCATTGCCACTTCAATGACTTCAACGTGCTAATCCGTTCGGCTATGTCGGTATCATCGAGCTGCTCTCTTTACCTACTGAGATATGCCGAATATTTGACTCTATTCTACTCTATCGCTGCCTTTACAGCGAGAAAGAAATGATGTGCTCACCATAGACAAGCTCTCTGCCAAGTCGTGGTGAAAAGTTCATGTTCCGTCCGAGCCGCGGCGAAAAGTACCGAGTGCGGCCCCCGATCCTGTCATCAGCGCGGTACCTGGCAAAAAAAAACCATCTCATTTAGAAGAATTTACATATAGAACATACACCAGGCTCATTGTCTGATCGCTGAGGTTTGAGACCAGTTACTTGTCTCAAAGCTCAAACTAGTCTCAAACTGTCAAAACGATCGCGCAGCGCATGTATCTTCTGTCGCGTTCGGTCGGTCTCGTTGAGATGAGAGTGACAGAGCTACTTGCATGGTCAAACAGAGAGTTTGAGACCGATTTTGTCGCTATCAAAGATAGACAATCAGGGGGCTCATGTACCTACCATTATTATAAAGCGGAAGTGTTTGTTTGAACGCGCTAATCTCAGAAACTACCAGTTGAACTTGAATTTTTTTTTCTGGATTTGATAGCTAAATTCTTGAGGAACGTTATAGGCTACTTTTCATCATCATTATCATCACCATACACCATCACTACGGGGGCAACGCCGCGAGCGCGCTGCTAGTAGGTACCAATATAATAAGGAGGAAGAGTTTGTTTGTTAGAACGCGTTAATCTCAGGAACTAGCCGTAGTATTTGAACAATTCTTTCAGCATTTGATAACTAAACTCTTGAAGAAGGCTAGGCTACTTTTCATCATCATCATCATCATCGCCACATACCATCACTACGAGGGCAACGCCCAACGGCTGCTAGTAATTTTCTAAACTTTGCACTCATCATTCAAGCACCATTTCAAGGACTTACACTTCCTGTTCATTCGTAGTGGGGTCGTCGGCAGCGCGGCCTAGTCGCGGCGTGAAGTCCGCGAACTGACGCTCCTCGGCTAGGCCGCGGCCTAGCTTCGGTGTGAAGATCACTTTCTTCGTCACTGGAATTAATTGTTTTGTTGGACGGACATTAAACACAAACCATCGAGTGCTAAATTCTCGAAGACACACACTGATCTTAGGTAGTTTCTTATTGAAAAGTAGCTTTCAAGTGTACAGGCTGTGTTTTTTTCAGGGCCACTGATTTGCCACATTCTGTATAGCTCTTGAAATAGTATCTGTTCACACTTTGTTACGTGAAAACCTGTTTAATTGGCTTTCTGCTTTTAACTTATGATCTATTCTGTTAATTCTGTTAATTAAGCTGTTGGTTTTCTAATAAATCTATAAATATTAGCTTACACATCCTCGCAGCATAGCTGAATAACATCTTTGACCTTTCGAAATCGGTCTCAAACTGTCAAAAATGTCAGTTCAGTGACCACGCAAGCAGCTCTGAGAGTGTGAGAGTGTCATCTCAACGAGACCGAACGCGACAAAAGATACCTACGCGATCGTTCTGACGGTTTGAGACCAATTTGAGGTTTGAGACAAGTTACACAATCAGCCTACTGGTGGAAAAGCACCCAGTGCTGCCCTAAATAAAGACGACTGACCTCTCGTCTCCGGTTCGTTCCGCCTGTCCAGGAGAGTCTCTGGTAGCTGATCGTAGTAGTACCGTAAGGCATCCGCAGCCTCCATGAGCCGGTAGTACATATCTCTGCAACAACATGGTCGGCAACATCGATCGATGAGTTGGTAAATTAAATTAAGTAGTGGAATTGATGTTCACATTATATTATTGTTATGAAATCGTATGAAACACTGTAAATTAGGACGAATCGGACGATTCGACGCGGGCAAGCTCGGGCAATTCAAATATCATTCAGTAAGACCGCTATGATCACTTTGAAACGTCCTAAGAACTAGGTGATTCTACTCCTGTTCTTTCGCGACCAACACCGTGAAGAATCAGGGCAACAAACACGGTATGGGGCCTAGCTTTCTTTTCGGTGATCCATAGTCAAGCTTCAGTGGGAAGCCAGTCGAATAATGTAAATCTCATCAAAGTCGTCAAAAGAAAAAAAGAGGAATAGGTACTTAATACCTCAACAAATTCGCCTTTGCAATTGAATGGCATTTGGCTGAACTGACCTGTCACTCCCCTCTGCCTGGTACGACCTTTTGCCGAGTCGAGGGCCGAACCACAGCCCTCTTCGATCGCTGTGCGCCCTCCGGTCCTCCTCCTGAACCAACCAATACATCTATACAGTGAACGCATATAAACATGGAAGCATTCTTTGCGCTAGAAAATGACCCAACGAAAAGTGTGACACGATAGGCGGGGCTTGAAAAGTATGACACGGACGAGTTTAGTTGCGAAGTTGACGGTCAACTAAGTTTCTAGTTTTTTTCATAAAAATGCCTTGTTGTGCTGTAAATTGGTGCGTAAGTAGATCCGATTTAAACAATAAGAATAATGGTGTTAGTTTTCACATGTAATTACATCGTTATTTATCATTTTTCCATAAAAATAATCCTGGTTTTTGTCCATAGGGATGGTGTTATGCCACCCAAACCAAGTACTTAATTTCTACCTAACTGATATTTTTTATTATTTCATATTAGTAGGTATACTATAGATACTAATATTATAAAGCGGAGGAGTTTGTTTGTTTGTTTGAACGCGGTAATCTCAGGAACTACCAGTCCGAATTTTTTTTCTGCATTGGATACCTAGCTAAACTCTTGAGGAAGGCTATAGGCTACTTTTTAACATCATCACCATATACCAACCATCACTACGGGGGCAAAGCCGCGAGGGCGCTGCTCGTATTTATATTATATATATATATGTAAGTACATACAATGCAGAAATGATTTTGACGGATAACGCCAAAAAACAGTTCCAAATGGTCTTGGCTGAACATAGAAAACGCCCAGACCCGAAACTAATATTTAAAGATCTTATACACCTTTGTCTCGCGGCAGGGATCAAACCCGCAACCTCCTGCGTCTCAGGTGTGCCTTCACCACTGCACCACCGAGGTCTTCAAAGTGAGTGATATTTTGTAGATAATTTTATTGAATAAAACTTTTTGACTTTGACTTTCACTGGATTTATAGATGTAACCTACCTTAGATGATAGTTTTGTAATTAGTACTAGTTATCTGCTTGTAAATATCAAAATATATATTATTTAGACCACTGAATTATTTTATTTGATTAGGAATACAAAGTAAATACTTACAAAGTTTTTACTTAGGTACTAAACAAACCTACGAGTAATAAGTACCCACCTACTCCTTAAAACCTATTATAATTTCGAACCTTTGAACAACTGCTACCATAATAGAACTCATAGTAGTTCGTAATACCTACTTATGAAATTGTTATCATAATTCACCATAATAATACGAATTAATTTATTTGCATTGCATCATATTACATAAAATCATCCCGGTTATCTGAGGCGTGGCAGGCGTGACAAGCGTTGGACGGCAATTTTAACCCAAACATCGAGGGAATAAAGTCGACTTTTAACTGTTCCTCCCGAGTCTAAGGGCGCTACTCACACACCTGCCGCAGGGGCAATCTAGGTGGCAATCTAGGTGCGTGGCGGTTGTGGCAATATCGGGAATATTGCCAAATTGCCCCTGCATGCCTACACACATCACAATTAAGGATGCAATTAAGGGTCATCCCCACTCCTACACCCTAGATTGCCCCAACGGCAGGTGTGTGAGTAGGGCCTTTTAGTAAATTATTGGCCAATCAGCAAAGAAATTTTGACGGATTTGAAGTGTCAGGTCAGTTGCAATTTTGTACCATATTGCAAGAGTATTTGCCTCGAAAGAATGCTTCCATGTTTACTTATATGCGTTCACTGCATCTATATCAATACTATCTATCAATACGATCTAGGCATATAATTCGAGAAATTAGGCCTTTCGCTGCGCAGTAGAAAATGTATGAAAAAGTTACACTGCGCATCAAAAGGGCTAACTTCACGAATGCCAAGATCCGTTGGAATAAGTTTAAGACTAGCTGTTTAGATAAACTCGCACCTAACAGCACAAGCTGCACAAGGCGATGCGGTGCGGTGCTGGTGCCGAGTTGATCCAAAACAATCACACAAAACTGAGATTAAATACGAGTATGATTGGCACTGATTCAATATGGCCAATCGTGAATCTCAGTTTTCTGTGATAGGTCTATTCCTGCTATCAGCTGATTGATCTGTCAGTGCAATGTTAGTAAATATTGTACATTGGTTTTGACTAGAGTATGTTCCATTATTTTCAGATTCTTTTAAAATGTAACTAATGAAAAAAATAATCAGTATTTCCACTAGTGGTATGAATATGAAGCAACGACTTACCTTCAAATCATTGCCCGCCGTGATCACAATACTAGCAGACAAAACTACAACATAGAACATACTGTTTCTATGAAACATTGCGAAAAACAGGGCACTACGTAGTCCAATGTGGAACTGTTCTGTCTCAAGGAACGTAGCTCCTTATATAGCGATCCTGAGGGAGTTTATGTAAATATTGCAATGGGGTGGATTGAGGAAGGAAATAAAACAGGGTTAAGTAATTTTAGAAAATTAAACCTGTTTTAAGTATTCTTAGGTAGCTTCGCCTCGCGCAACCCGCAGTTAAAAAGTCAACATGGTTGGTTTTCTCAGATCTTCTTCTTCTTCTTGCGGTGGCTCTCCACTACTGGAGGTTAGCCGTCAGCTTGTTGAACCTTTCTCTGTCTTGCGCCAAGCGAAAGAGGTCTTCGACGCTGGCGATATTTGTCCACTCTCGGATGTTACTCAACCACGACTTTTTTCATCTACCAACGCGTCGTTTACCCATGACTTTCTCAAATAAGATTATGTTATTCCATAACCTAAATTATCTACATTCCAAATTTTATCAGAATCGGTTTAGTAGTCGTAGGATACGTGTGGTAACAAACATTTACACACACACACGGACTTTCGCCTTTAAGTATTATTAGTGGGCTAGCTTCCGATCCGACCGCGGCTTCGCTCATGTGGTACCCGGATAAAAAGTAGCCTATGTCCTATTCCCGGGCATTACCTAGGTATCTTTATTTTAAATTTCAGGCAAATCGGTTCCGTGGTTGTTGAGTTGTAGAGGAACAAACATACATCCATCCATCCATCCAAACATCCAAACTTTCGCATTTATAAAGCTACCTAGCTTTTTAGGGTTCCGTACCTTAAAAGGTAAAAAAGGAACCCTTATAAGATCACTTTCTTGTCCGTCTGTCTGTCCGTGTGTCACCATCGATTATCTTAGGAACGGGTGGAGCTAGCAAGTTGAAATTTATACCATATACTGAAGTCTATAGTCCCTATTGTGAGTATAAAAATCAAGGTCCTGAGTCAACACTATAAAAAGATATAGGCAAATTTAGGTTTTCGTGAAAACTAGTAAGTACCAAAACTTGCCTTAATTATCAACTTTTTTTATTTTTCGGAATTTTTCCTTTACTTGTGCTGTAAGGCCTTGCTTGTAACCAAAATTGACAATTCTAGGTCAACCGGAAGTACCCTAGAGGTTTTGGGTCGAAAACCTAAATGCTAGTTCCCGTTGACCTAGAATCATGAAATTTGGCAAAAAGCAAGGTCTTATAGCACAAATAAAGGAAAAATTCCAAAAAATTAAAAAAGTTGAAAATTAAAGGGTGTTCCCATACATACATAGTTGACGCCAATTTGTCCTCTGAGTTGTATGGGCGCTCATACAATTAAGCGAACTAGCTTAACTGGCCATCCTCAAATAAGGTAAATAAATAAAATTGTGCTATTGTGTGAAAGAAAATAAAAGAAAATATTTATTGTAATATTATGCTCGTGTGCGCAGAACATTTGCGGCGCTGCTATCGCAGAACTAGGTTTTGTAAAAAAAAAATTACTAATTGTCCAATAACTTAATGGGTAGGTACGGAACCCTCGGCGTACGAGTTCAACTCGCACTTGACCGGTTTTATTTATTTTATAGGTACCTTACTAAACTAGCAGCGCCCTCGCGGCGTTGCTCCCCATAGTGATGGTTTTTGGTGATGATTATGATGATGAAAAGTAGCATAACCTTCCTCAAGAGTTAAGCTATCAAATGCAGAAATAATTTTTGATATCGGACGCAGCTCCTGTGATTAGAGCGTTCAAACAAATAAACCATCAAATAAACTCTTCCGCTCTAATAATTAGTGTAGATATCGAAAGCTAATTACTTATATAAAAAGCATACATTTCTTTCGTACGTCCTGAAATTCGTCACTGGTAAAGAGGAGGTTGGACGGAAATGGACCACAGAGAGTTTAGTCTGAAAAAGACACGTGGATAGTTTAATGATTAAATGCGATTAGTTTTATGTAGATTCGCTCTACAATTAGAATTACTTTTGAGACTAGGTACGGTACCCTATTTATAAAACGGGTGTTTGTCCTCGAATGTGGGTATAAATATTTATACAGTAAACAGATGTATACTGTAGGTTTTACTTTCCTACATTGCTCCTCTGCTTGTTTGAGGTGCGAGTGTAGATTAGGTACCTACTTACTTAAGTAGGTAATTAAATTTCTGCGATGTTACAAATTATTATGATCGATCGCGTAATCTGCTTTGTTAAAGAGTACACACTAGGTAATGCCCGAATACAGAAACGCTACTTAAATATTTGAGACGTACCTACTTATCTATTTGAGAAGTTTTTACTCTTCAGAATCGTATATAAATGTCAATGATAATCACCACTTACACCAAGTAGCGTTTCAGTATTCAGGTGTAAGACTCGTATTTCACAGGGCTTTATCTGTGTTATCTATGAAAATACGACAGATCACATCTGTTAATTTTCTCATGCTTATTACTTGAAAATCAATTTAAAAAAAGTTATAAGCTACCCTGAAAGTTTCAGCCAGATAGCTAATCGGGAAGTGCTCGAAATTTGAGTTGCAAGATTCCACCCGGAACGACAAGACAGACAGACCAACATGAAAGAATCAAACAAACTCTTTCGCTTTTTATTGGTACTAGTAATTACTAGCAGCGCCCTCGCAACATTGCCCCCGTGGCATTGGTGGTATATGGTTATGATGATTATGATGAATAGCAGCCCTTCTCAAGAGTTTGGGCGTTTTTCCACTGGCACGGCACGGCACGGCAACGGCAACGGTAACGGTAACGGCGACGGCACGGCAATCATAGGCGCAAAAATGTATGAAAATGTACGGCTCGCCTCTCCACTTACCGGCGCCGGCACCGGCACGGTTTCATACATTTTTGCATCCCCACCACCGGCACCGGCCCGTCGCCGTCACCGTTGCAGTTGCCGTGCCGTGCCGTCTAGTGGAATAACGGCCTTTCGATACAAATGCAGAAATTTTTTTTCAAATCCGACTGGTAGGTAGGTCGTTCCTGAGATTAGCGCGTTCAAACAAACAAACTCTTCCGCTTTATACTTATAATTGATTAATGATGATATAGATAGATAGGTAGTAACTAGTAACCATGACAAGTTGAGGTGGGCCGCTATAGTTTCAATACATGACACTTCCGTCCTTTTGAGAATCTGTCTTTTTGAGAATCTGTCCTTTTGAGAACAAATGATTCAGCACGTATCGTACCTCCCCTATTCTCTCCCGCCTTAAAGTATTAGCTCTGCAAATTGATATAAATCGACACGTCTAGTATTCTATTTGAGCTGTCACTGTGACAGTGCCGTGAAAAGGATAGTGTTCATTCATGGAATATTTTTTAATTTTTTTCTAAGACAAAGCACGACGCGGCCTCACTGTCTACAAATACATGTCAAAATCAAGAGATCGGTGGTAGGTCATGTCAAATACTTATCTATCTATCTATACTAATATAGAAGGTCCTTTATGATGAATATCTGGGCGACAGAGCTATGCTCGGGTGCAAATAGAGAAAAAATGAAAAAAAAAAAAAGGAAAAAACTTTCACTGCCTGAAATTCGAACTTGCAGCCTTCGGCTGAAAGGCGGACTCCCAACCCAATCGGCCACTTTGATCGCAACAAATACTGTGAAATTACGAACCACACTGCAAAATCTTTTTGCGTGAAAATGCCGAGGAAACGAATTTGCCCAGATATGAGACCCAGCTAGATCGATTTTTCGTTCTCTTAAATCCCCGTACGACAAATTTCATCGAAATCGTTAGAGCCGTTTTCGAAAACGTGAGTTCCTACCTACAGACAAACCAACAAATAAGAATAGGATATTCAGCCCGAATTTCTGTATTTGATAGGTATTGCCAATCTCCAACGTTATTCCTGTGCGTATTGATCTGTTTGCTAACATTTGTTCTAATTAGGCAGCATTCATCAATCACGGAGTTTCATTACTAACGAAAACATCCGGAGAATAATTAAATTGAATGAAACAACGCAATTTCTAAACTATCCTACACTTATGCTTTCTCTCACACACTCGCATAATACCTCAGTAGGGAGTGGCCACACTGCGTTTTCTGCAGCGCGTTTTTGATCTGCGCGTTTGTATCGATACAAACGCGCGTTCGCAGCGCGTTTGTTTCCATACAAAATCGAACCGAGAGGGCAGCGCGTTCGTATCGATAGGTACAAACGCGCTGCAATAATCGCAGTGTGTCCACTCCCTAACTGGGTAGGTACCTACGTGGGGTGTTTCATTGAAAGATCCAAATTCATGAATAGTTCATTTAATTAACATTGTTTTTGGTGCACTAAGGCTTTTTTATTTGCTTCAATTATTATTTATACATATAAAATAGACATAATATTTTAATTTTAGGTAAAACGTTACATTCTCTTACGCGGTAATAGAAATTTTATTATTCATCGATAATACCAAGATGTCTTCTCAGTATGTAAGGCACCTCCTCAGGTCTGGCAAAGCACACGCACATATCGCCTCGAGGGCGGGGTCTTGGCCTAGGCCGATGAGGTTTTGGCCAGGCAGGTCTTGGCCAAGGTGCTGACCAAGGTCGAGGATTCCATGACCAGGAATCCGAGGGATTCCAGTCGTCTGGATAGTCCTGCCCCCAGTCCCATGGTCCTTGGTTTGGTTCGTCAGTTGGTTTATCATTTGGTTTACCGGTTGGCTTTTGAGTAGTAGTTGTCGAAGTCGGACTACCTGTACCTGAGGTCGAACTACTGGCTCCGGCACCAGCAGCAGTAGATCCATCTGGTCCAGAGGACGCACTACCGGCTCCGGCACCAGCAGCAGATCCGCCGGATCCAGAGGACGCACTACCGGCTCCGGCACCAGCAGCAGATCCGCCGGATCCAGAGGACGCACTACCGGCTCCGGCACCAGCAGCAGATCCGCCGGATCCAGAGGACGCACTACCGGCTCCGGCACCAGCAGCAGATCCGCCGGATCCAGAGGACGCACTACCGGCTCCGGCACCAGCAGCAGAAGATGAACCAGTTTTATCAGTTGGTTTAGCGGTTGGATTATCAGTTGGTTTACTGGTTGTGGTTTCCGTTGGTTTACTGGTTGAGGTTTCAGTTGGTGTACTGGTTGTGGTTTCAGTTGGTTTACTGGTTGTGGTTTCAGTTGGTTTACTGGTTGTGGTTTCAGTTGGTTTACTGGTTGAGGTTTCAGTTGGTGTACAGGTTGGTGTATCAGTTGGTTTAATGGTTGTGGTTTCAGTTGGTTTACTGGTTGGCTTTTGAGTAGTAGTTGTTGTGGAAGTCGTACTACCTGTACCAGAGGTCGAACTACTAGCTCCGGCACCAGCAGCAGTAGATCCATCTGGTCCAGAGGACGCACTACCAGCTCCGGCACCAGCAGCAGATCCGCCGGATCCAGAGGACGCACTACCGGCTCCGGCACCAGCAGCAGATCCGCCGGATCCAGAGGACGCACTACCGGCTCCGGCACCAGCAGCAGATCCGCCGGATCCAGAGGACGCACTACCGGCTCCGGCACCAGCAGCAGAAGATGAACCAGTTTTATCAGTTGGTTTAGCGGTTGGATTATCAGTTGGTTTACTGGTTGTGGTTTCCGTTGGTTTACTGGTTGAGGTTTCAGTTGGTGTACTGGTTGGGATTTCAGTTGGTTTACTGGTTGTGGTTTCAGTTGGTTTACTGGTTGAGGTTTCAGTTGGTGTACTGGTTGTGGTTTCAGTTGGTTTACTGGTTGGCTTTTGAGTAGTAGTTGTTGTGGAAGTCGTACTACCTGTACCAGAGGTCGAACTACTGGCTCCGGCACCAGCAGCAGTAGATCCATCTGGTCCAGAGGACGCACTACCGGCTCCGGCACCAGCAGCAGATCCGCCGGATCCAGAGGACGCACTACCGGCTCCGGCACCAGCAGCAGATCCGCCGGATCCAGAGGACGCACTACCGGCTCCGGCACCAGCAGCAGAAGATGAACCAGTTTTATCAGTTGGTTTAGCGGTTGGATTATCAGTTGGTTTACTGGTTGTGGTTTCAGTTGGTTTACTGGTTGAGGTTTCAGTTGGTGTACTGGTTGTGGTTTCAGTTGGTTTACTGGTTGTGGTTTCAGTTGGTTTACTGGTTGTGGTTTCAGTTGGTTTACTGGTTGAGGTTTCAGTTGGTGTACAGGTTGGTGTATCAGTTGGTTTAATGGTTGTGGTTTCAGTTGGTTTACTGGTTGGCTTTTGAGTAGTAGTTGTTGTGGAAGTCGTACTACCTGTACCAGAGGTCGAACTACTAGCTCCGGCACCAGCAGCAGTAGATCCATCTGGTCCAGAGGACGCACTACCGGCTCCGGCACCAGCAGCAGATCCGCCGGATCCAGAGGACGCACTACCGGCTCCGGCACCAGCAGCAGATCCGCCGGATCCAGAGGACGCACTACCGGCTCCGGCACCAGCAGCAGAAGATGAACCAGTTTTATCAGTTGGTTTAGCGGTTGGATTATCAGTTGGTTTACTGGTTGTGGTTTCCGTTGGTTTACTGGTTGAGGTTTCAGTTGGTGTACTGGTTGGGGTTTCAGTTGGTTTACTGGTTGTGGTTTCAGTTGGTTTACTGGTTGAGGTTTCAGTTGGTGTACTGGTTGTGGTTTCAGTTGGTTTACTGGTTGGCTTTTGAGTAGTAGTTGTTGTGGAAGTCGTACTACCTGTACCAGAGGTCGAACTACTGGCTCCGGCACCAGCAGCAGTAGATCCATCTGGTCCAGAGGACGCACTACCGGCTCCGGCACCAGCAGCAGATCCGCCGGATCCAGAGGACGCACTACCGGCTCCGGCACCAGCAGCAGATCCGCCGGATCCAGAGGACGCACTACCGGCTCCGGCACCAGCAGCAGAAGATGAACCAGTTTTATCAGTTGGTTTAGCGGTTGGATTATCAGTTGGTTTACTGGTTGTGATTTCCGTTGGTTTACTGGTTGAGGTTTCAGTTGGTGTACTGGTTGTGGTTTCAGTTGGTTTACTGGTTGGCTTTTGAGTAGTAGTTGTTGTGGAAGTCGTACTACCTGTACCAGAGGTCGAACTACTGGCTCCGGCACCAGCAGCAGTAGATCCATCTGGTCCAGAGGACGCACTACCGGCTCCGGCACCAGCAGCAGATCCGCCGGATCCAGAGGACGCACTACCGGCTCCGGCACCAGCAGCAGATCCGCCGGATCCAGAGGACGCACTACCGGCTCCGGCACCAGCAGCAGATCCGCCGGATCCAGAGGACGCACTACCGGCTCCGGCACCAGCAGCAGAAGATGAACCAGTTTTATCAGTTGGTTTAGCGGTTGGATTATCAGTTGGTTTACTGGTTGTGGTTTCAGTTGGTTTACTGGTTGAGGTTTCAGTTGGTGTACTGGTTGTGGTTTCAGTTGGTTTACTGGTTGTGGTTTCAGTTGGTTTACTGGTTGTGGTTTCAGTTGGTTTACTGGTTGAGGTTTCAGTTGGTGTACAGGTTGGTGTATCAGTTGGTTTAATGGTTGTGGTTTCAGATGGTTTACTGGTTGGCTTTTGAGTAGTAGTTGTTGTGGAAGTCGTACTACCTGTACTAGAGGTCGAACTACTGGCTCCGGCACCAACAGCAGTAGATCCATCTGGTCCAGAGGACGCACTACCGGCTCCGGCACCAGCAGCAGATCCGCCGGATCCAGAGGACGCACTACCGGCTCCGGCACCAGCAGCAGATCCGCCGGATCCAGAGGACGCACTACCGGCTCCGGCACCAGCAGCAGATCCGCCGGATCCAGAGGACGCACTACCGGCTCCGGCACCAGCAGCAGAAGATGAACCAGTTTTATCAGTTGGTTTAGCGGTTGGATTATCAGTTGGTTTACTGGTTGTGGTTTCCGTTGGTTTACTGGTTGAGGTTTCAGTTGGTGTACTGGTTGTGGTTTCAGTTGGTTTACTGGTCGTGGTTTCAGTTGGTTTACTGGTTGTGGTTTCAGTTGGTTTACTGGTTGAGGTTTCAGTTGGTTTACTGGTTGGCTTTTGAGTAGTAGTTGTTGTGGAAGTCGTACTACCTGTACCAGAGGTCGAACTACTGGCTCCGGCACCAGCAGCAGTAGATCCATCTGGTCCAGAGGACGCACTACCGGCTCCGGCACCAGCAGCAGTAGATCCATCTGGTCCAGAGGACGCACTACCGGCTCCGGCACCAGCAGCAGATCCGCCGGATCCAGAGGACGCACTACCGGCTCCGGCACCAGCAGCAGATCCGCCGGATCCAGAGGACGCACTACCGGCTCCAGCACCAGCAGCAGAAGATGAACCAGTTTTATCAGTTGGTTGAGCGGTTGGATTATCAGTTGGTTTACTGGTTGTGGTTTCAGTTGGTTTACTAGTTGTGGTTTCAGTTGGTTTACTGGTTGGCTTTTGAGTAGTAGTTGTTGTAGAAGTCGGACTACCTGTACCTGAGGTCGAACTACTGGCTCCGGCACCAGCAGCAGTAGATCCATCTGGTCCAGAGGACGCACTACCAGCTCCGGCACCAGCAGCAGATCCGCCGGATCCAGAGGACGCACTACCGGCTCCGGCACCAGCAGCAGATCCGCCGGATCCAGAGGACGCACTACCGGCTCCGGCACCAGCAGCAGATCCGCCGGATCCAGAGGACGCACTACCGGCTCCGGCACCAGCAGCAGATCCGCCGGATCCAGAGGACGTACCACTGGCTGCGGCAGCACCAGATGAAGATGAACCAGGCTCATCAGTTGGTTTGTCGGTTGGATTGTCAGTTGGTTTATCGGTTGGGCTTTCAGTTGGTTTATCGGTTGGATTGTCAGTTGGTTTATCGGTTGGATTTTCAGTTGGTTTATCGATTGGATTGTCAGTTGGTTTATCGGATGGATTTTCAGTTGGTTTATCGGTTGGATTGTCAGTTGGTTTATCGGTTGGATTGTCAGTTGGTTTATCGTTTGGATTGTCAGTTGGTTTATCGGTTGGATTGTCAGTTGGTTTATCAGTTGGATTGTCAGTTGGTTTAGCGGTTGGATTTTCAGTTGGTTTATCGGTTGGGTTTTCAGTTGGTTTATCTGTTGGCTCGTAGGTAGATTTGTCGGTTGGTTTTTTAGTTACATCACTATGGCTGTCTGTGGTGCGTTCAGTAGATGCACTGCTATCCGTGCTGACGACAGAAGTCGAAGATGACCAATCTGAACCAGATGATGCTTCACTGGATCCAGAAGATGTTGATTTGGTCGAACCACTTTGTCCTGAGAATGCTGCACCACCCGCAGCACCATAAGAGGAGGAATCACCCGTTTTTGAAGAAGAACCACCAACTGTAACATCACTAAAAGATGATGAACTATCTTTTCCGGAGGACGCAATACTAGAACCAACAGCTGTTGCGGTGCTTTCAGGGCCTTTCGCTGGAGCTGAAAAGGAAGACTTATTATAAAAATAAATAGAAAACATTTATTTATACTCAAAAAGAAACAGTACAGAAGAGGAAACAATAACGGAAATGGACTAAACACTTGAGTACAAATAAGAAAAAACAAACACTAAAAAATTTATGGTACCTACCTACAACTGTGGGACAAGATTAGTCCATCCCACGGGGCATTTTCAGCATTAAAGCTATAATACATGCTCAGCAGTGACTGCTAGTTCTATAACTGAACCATAATGAATTCAAATCATGATCCTTTTTGCAGTATTTTTGTGTTGTGTATTTTGTGTTGTTAATAAATATAGGTACAGTAAAACCAGAAAAGGATCGCGTTTACAAAAACCATTGACGAAGTTCAACTTTATCGCAAACAATTATAGATCAATCTCATTTGCAAATTAGAGCTGCGACAGCAGTGTATGATAATTACACAAAACTGAATGCGACAGCAGCCGTACTTACCATGAACTCTTATGCCCGGGTTACACGAGGCTAGTTTTTCAAGCTAGGATAGCAAGTTAGTGTTAGTAAGCTAGCAAGCTAGTACTTCTAACTTACGAACGATCGAATAACAAAAAAAAATGTTTACATCTCCTAATTTCATAGAAAATGTATGGGACGTGTTTTTTTGAATTATTGCAAAAACTTACGATTTGATTCGATAAGTTACTTTGGGAGAAGTGTTCCTGATGGGAAATAGCGTCGATTAAGACCAACTTGTTTTTATTGACAAATGTAATTTTTTAGGCTAACTAAACTTTTTTTCAAAAATCTAAAAATGCAACTATTTTTTTCTTCAAAATAAAACCGAAGTTTCCTAAGAACGAAACTTTCTAACTACAAGAGAAAAGGTAGCTACCCTTCAGTGACCAAGAATTTGCCACACCCTGTATATGCTTTTCTTATAAGTTACATTGGTCTTTATTTGTTTGCGATAAAGTTGAAATTATGACTATTTTTCATTTCCAAATGACTTTTCATCAATGGTTTTTGTAAACGCATACGTTTTCTGGTTTTACTGTAGGTACTAGGTATGTATTCAACTCACGGATAGGAACAATGCTCGCTAGGTAAATTGTGCCATCTGATGGATCTGTCCACGTGAATTTACTCCCATGACTTTTGTCGATGTTTGGTGACCATAGTTCTGTAAAATGTTTATCTCAATGAATACCTACATACAGAAAAAAAACAGAAAAAACTTAAACAAATGTAGAAATGCGAGCTTAACCCTAATAAGAGTTTTCTTCCAGCAAACCTTTGAGGATAGGGAAAGTTGATTATAGAAGTGAGTACGTGTACACAAAATAAAAGGAACGTTATAAAAACAATAGGTACAAGTTGATACAAAAAATCTTAAAGAAATACACGGGCGCTGCCGCTCTGTTGCATCGGCGTCGTCGCGACCGACACGGAGCGGTTACGCTGCGTTGTTTTCCATACAAATCAGAACGACATGCCACACGGTGCGTTAAAACGACGCGCGTTGATAGAACATTCTTTCATAGCGCTGCGATATCGCAACGAAATGCAACGCGCCCGTGCGTGTGGCATGCATGCATCGGTTTGGTTGGATTCACCATCTCGAGGTGCCTTTGAATACGTCACGGTAGTCGGGTAGTACACGTACCGGTTTAATTTTCATGCAAACGCAAACCGGGACGTGTGAAAAGGGAATGGTTCCTATCATTCCGACTCCAGGGGCCAGTACCATGAACTCTTAGAGCAATGTTAAAACAAGCTTAAAACAGTCTTACTCCTTTAAAAATGACATTTGTTGTCATGTTTCAAGCTTGTCGATCGAGCGAGCGAAGCGAGCGAAGATCTTAGTGGTAAGTTGGGCGATTTTGCTTTGTATGTTTGTATGTTTGTATGTTTGTATGTTTGTATGTTTGTATGTTTCACGAATTGTTGTTCGAGCATAACTGTCGAACCGTTCATCCAATCTGCATGAAACTTGGTAGGTCAATAGGTTGTGGTAAGGAAATTTACGGTGGAGCATATGAGCTTAATCGATGAAGGGGTTGTGAAGATATTGGGTTCCCAAGGGGGTAAAAAATTATGAAAGTTACACAAATATATTGAGTGGGGTGTCATACGAAAGGGCTTATTTTGTACATTCCAAAATGGTTTTTATTTTTAATCTAGGATGTATAGTTTTTGAAATACGACCAAAGACCAAGAACTACAAAACCAGAGCTGCAAGAGCTCCCGTTTCATAGAGTTTCGATGTCTTCGTAGCTCATTGACTGGTCGGTCTTAAAAAGAGAGTGGCATCGTTGCGGTTTGGTTTGCAATGATTTTAGATGCTACTTGATTTATTTTCATGATAAAAAAAAATTTGATAAAAAATGAAAATAATTGGGGTAAAAAAAGTTAAGTAAACAAATATATTGAGTGCGGTGTCAAATGAAAGGTCTTTATTTGTACATTCTAAAATAGTTATTATTTTTATTCTAGGACGTATACTTTTAAAAATACGACGAGAATTCATAAATATGAAATAAATGAAAAATTAGACACGACATTTTGTATTGCATGCATGCTAGTATTTTTTACCATGAAGAGCTAGCGCAATAGGCATACCCGGCAGTAGTAGCACTTGAAATTATAGGGGTAGTCAGAAGAAAGTCCAAATGTTGGCCATCTACGGTGCGCGAGATCTCAGTTCGGGGCGAACTACTAGTTTAGTGATACCCCGCGCCGTGACACACAGACCTAGATTAAGTTTTATTCATATGTATTTTTAGGTTTAAGGTATTTATTTCTATGGGCCTTAGAATTAGTTTTTACCATCTGTACTATTCTTAAGTTGCCTGAAATAAAGTTTATATTATATTATTATTATTATTTAACATTGCTCAGAGTTCATGGTACGAATACTGTATCCATACCATGAACTAAGTGTTGATTAGGTGGTTCGAATTTATTTATTTAGCAAGTAAAAGTAACAAATGACAACCGGAACGCATTCGGTTTGTTCCTTCCTTAATCCTTAAGGTGGGATTCCACCAAAATAGTGTGCAGCACATTTGTTTACAAACATTTTGTGCAAAACTCCAGCAGTGCACGTACTAAGCTTGTATCGCGTTTAGCTTCTGGCTCCACCGGCAAGACTGTGCGTAACTTTTGTAAACGCACAGTGTGGCACACTTGTGCACGAACATGTTCTGTTCACTGAGAAGAGTTTTCTGTATTCAGTTGTTAATATGGACGGGCGGGAAAACGTAGTGCTTTGTGCTGCAACTTGAAACACAACTGCTATGAAATGGCTGCCGTTATTTTAAAGATGAATAGTGCATTATTGGCAGTTTATGATTTGGGTTTCTACCAAGGAACAAAAATAAGTGTTGTCGTGATAGGAAAATAAATACATATCGTACTTTTTATAATTTAGGCAAAGTTACCTACACTAGGCAAAGTTACAGGGGTCTACGGTATGCATAAGTGTGGGCAAATGAAGCAAAACTGGATGGCATTGCATTTCGAGTTCTTCCAATAAGTCCGTGTTGATGTGAAAAAGCCCTACATCTTTACTGAGGCACAAGGAAAGGGGTGGGAGATTATATTTATGTATTTTAATTATGTCCTACCTATCTGTGTATCTTGTGTATCTTTAAACTTGAAATATATTTTTTACTTTACAATGGCTGAATGCACAAGCCGTGCGAAGCCAAAATAAAGAAAAAAAAATGTGCGCGTACAAATAAATGTTTTCGCTCCGGTAGCGAAAGCAAAACTGAGTTCGCGAACAACAAGCGTGTACGCGGCGACGCGAGTCCACTGCACGCATGTGTGCGCGCACAATAATGTACAAATGTGCGCGAACATTTCCAAAATGTTCGCGAACAATTTGTTATTGTTTGCCCGAGTGAGTCGACCAGCGTGAACATCTGTGTCGTACACTGTGCATTACAGTGCCGCACAGTTCAGCACACTGGTGGAATCCCACCTGGTCAGTCATAGTTAAAAACAGTGTAGGTACCTAAGTATGTCCTCTTTCTCACCCGCATCATTGCATTGCAACATTACTTTCCTTTTCGAACGTGTGTGCTCATTCTTTTACAAATAAATCTAGGCACATAGAGCGGAGTTTTTAAGCCACCTGAAGGCCTCCGTCATGACTTAGTACAGACTTTAGCGTGCCCTCCGAAGCACGGAAGCGTGCCACTCGCGGTCATCCAAATTATCACCAATCTATCAAAACGACTTTATGCAAGCTACGTTATCTTGTCATGAGCAAAACAAGTTGGACGCCTATTTGGGACACAATTTACATTATCTGTGTGCACTTTAGTTATTTTATGGTCATAAATAAATGCTTTTTCTTTCATTCTTTCTTTGCCACGAGCGCTTCAGATTGATTTTATTCATAGAGTGATGTAGGTATATCTAAGTAATCTATGTGTTCAATTATCAGTATTGTATCAGCATTGCCATCCAGCGAGGTAATGCTGCCAGTGTCTTTGGCACGCTTCCGACTTGGATCAGTTGAGCTACCTATAGATCGTTTCCAACGATCCTTAGGTTGCTCAACTGGCTATTCTATTTTGTAATGATAAGTAAATAATGTAGTAGTGTGTACAATACTTTAGAGCATAGGTTCTCAACGTGGGCGATAACGCCCCCGTGTGGGCGTTTGAGACTTTCAGGGGAGCAGTAGAAGACCCAAAAAGAATTAGGGGGCATTGAGATGGCACATTTAGATATGGGAGAGGGGGCTCTTAAAAAATATATTCTCAAAGTGGGCGGTGGGCAAAACAAGGTTGAGAAACTATGGTTTAAATGTTTCTATGTCTATGTTTATGTTTAGAGTGACTTAAGTACCTGGTTGTACATTCCACGGCAGAGGTATAGTTGAGTACTCAGTGCCTGCTGTGCTTGTACCACTCGATGTCGAGGTTGCACCATCCGGTCCAGCAGAGGCGTCAGTGATCACACTGGATGAAGATGTAGCAGTGCCTGGTTTAGTGGGACCTTTTGTTGGCGCCTTAGTGGGACCTTTTGTTGGTTCTGTAGTTGGTGTTTTTGTTGGTTCTGTAGTTGGTGTATTTGTTGGTTCTGTAGTTGGTGTTTTTGTTGGTTCTGTAGTTGGTGTTTTTGTTGGTTCTGTTGTTGGTTTTTGCGTGGTTGTAGTGGGACCTTTTGTTGACATCTTAGTGGGACATTTTGTTGGTACTGTAGTTGATTCTGTTGTTGTTGGCGCCTTAGTGGGACATTTTGTTGGTTCTTTAGTTGGTTCTGTTGTTGTTGGCGCCTTAGTGGGACCTTTTGTTGATACTGTTGTTGGTTTTTGCGTGGTTGTAGCTGGACTTTTTGTTGGTTTTGGACCAGTATTGGCGCTGCCACTTGTGACAACATTTGATGTCGAGGAAGAGCTGTCGGGTCCAGCTTTACTGGTGCTGGTACCGGAAGCAGATGTTTTAACAGAACCTGTACCCTGCTGTTGATCTTTGGTTGGTGCGAGCGTTTTACTCGTACCAGGTGTTGGGGGGGTTGTCCCTTTCGATGGCACCGGATGAGGATAGGCGTCTGCGTCTACTTTCGTGGTTTTTGTTGTAGATGAACTTGAGCCAGATGAATCGTAGTTGGATCTTGACGCTGACTTCGATATCGATCCTGGAAAAAGATTTGTCAATTTTCTATAGAACGCTATATTGGACTCGTTCGAGTATTGTACGAGATGAGAACTACTCTGACTTCAGCCCCCTGATTGTCTATCTTTGATAGCGTCTAAAATCTGTCTCAAACTGTTAAATATGACAGTTATGTGCTCCACGCTCGTAGCTCTGTCACTCTCATCTTAACGAGACTGAACACGAAAAAAGATACCTACGCGATCGTTTTGACAGTTTGAGACCAGCTTGAGACAAGTTAGAAAATCAGCCTGCAGATAAGGGAATTTTATTTACGCTACACGAATTCTAAACTGGGAAAATTTAGGGACACATGATCAGAGATAAGACTTAAGATTGTTTTGTCTCACCTGACTGCTGACCAGTCACAGGTCCTTTAGAGACACCAATTGTACCGCCACTTGTCGTAACTGTTCCTTTTGGATTAGTACTTGATCCAACGCCACCAACAGTGGATGATGTAGTTTGACCAGCAGGGCTAGAGGACCCGGCGCTAACACCAACAGCACCGGTCGCGACAGCAGCTTTGGGTCCACCTGCCGCTCCGCTTGAGGCACCACCAGTGCTTGCCGCGGTGCCCACAGGTGTAGCGATAGCTCTACCCACTGCTACCCCGGAGGTAGCGGCGCCACCCTTAGACCCTCCAACCCCACCACTCGACCCAGAACCTCCAGCAACTACTATAGGAGCATTTTGGGTTGGAATGTGATAAATATGAGGCTTGTCACCATCTTCTGAAAAAAATCAATAAGCATTTTGTGAAACAGCGTCCGGGCCCATTCGATATGTGAGGCTGTGAATAAGTGTAGTATATTTTATACGATAGGTTATAAATTATAATATATCGTTTTATAACCGTAAAAAATTTCCAGCGCTGAAAAACTAAAATTTTGAAACAAAAAAAAATTTAAAATTTACTAACAGCCACGGGCACTATAAACACGCGTAACGTCATAGTCTACAATAATTTTGTTCCATATTGTGAGCATATTTCCTCCAGTAGTGGGTGCAACCGGGCTGATGCCGGCACCATACATTGGATATATTATATCATAATATCAAGTATCGGAAAATACCGATACACACATTGGTGCGTTGGGCTAAAATACCACACTTGGTGCAAATATATCCAATGTATGGTGCCGGCATTAGACGATGATGATGAAAATGTAGATCTCACTATGTCTACCGTAATACCATACAGTCGTGCGTGAGCCTAGCCAATTCTAAGAAATGACAAAGATGGCGTTAAGTTAATTTAATTATAGCTCTGCTAATACCAACAGCTCTTAGCTCGCTTCGCTCTCTCAATGAATGTGTTGAACAAAAGTTTAAATAGACAAGATTCAACTCCCTAACACGGTCTTCACGGTCTTGGTCGCGAAGGAACAGGAGTAGAATCACCTAGCTCTTGAGACGTTTCAAAGTGGTACACTGTGTGATCCTATTGAATAAATGAATTTGACTTTTGACAGCTTAAAGCTGCGTATCCTCTATGTTCGCGCGCCAACTGTGCTCCACGCATTAGCACGCATTAGCACGCATTACCCCGATCGGCAGTATGCACTGGTTTTGATACTATAGTAGTTAGTATTTCCATTGTATGGGATTCGGTGCAGCGCCTCTAGTGGTAACTTGACTAAACTAAAATCAGCAGCGGCAGCTACCTATAGTTAAGGATCTGACGAGGTTCTTCGGAGTGATGAACTGAAATGCACCTTGAGAGGCTCAGCTTACAACATTGAAGTATGTTTTTTTTTAATATTTCCAATAGTTTTAGAGGTAAGTACTTACCGACCGCGACAACCTCGATCTTAATCTCCGGTTTACCTCGGACCATCTGTTCGTAACCCATTATTTTGTACTCAACGGTTTTGTTCTTTGCTGAGAAAATAAATAATCTATTAAGTAGGTGTCCTTTGCTAGCTACATCCACATTCACATACTACGTATCCAGATCCGAAATTTCATATCCACAAAATCCCTGGTCACACTCACCACCACTCCCACTCCCGAATCCCGAAAAACCATTCCCGAAAACTGAAGCAGATTATGATTCTATAAACTTATTCATTGGTTTGTATTAACCAACTGTTATTGTAGGAGGTATTGGTTACTTTTACTGGTCGTGTAAAGTCATACCCATAAGTTGTTAACAAATCAAACATTACTCATTTGCGCACATATTGCGCTGTGTGCTCCTGCAACTGTCCACGGTAATGGGTACGTTCGCGAACGTAACGTTGCACGCTCCATGTTCGCGGACGTACCTTGGATACCCAGCTAAAGGCTTAGAAGTTTTATTACACTCAGTAAAATCTTTTTTTAATCAAAAAAGGCAGTTTAAATCTACAATCGGTTCTAACTCAACCCTAGGTGGTATTCGTCATGCGAGCACTGTTATATTTGACTTCTTTAGTTCCTAAAAAAGAATAGTTTCAATAAAGTTTTAAAGCATTTCCACAAATACCTAGACGTCATTCTAGGGTTAATCAAGGAGCGAAGCGGTTCAGGTCTGCTGTTGGTATAGCTATATTATTTAAGTATATATTAATCCAAGGCTTTTAAGGTTTAGGATCCATCACGTATGGCTTTTACATCAATGTAACATGCAAAATCGAAGCGGAATTCCAAACTGTAGCTGATAGAAATGCTCCGAGCGCGCCATATCGCGGCGAAAAACGCTCGCGTTCACGCTGAATCTAAGGAATTGCGCTTAGATTGATCAGTTTTAGATGTATGTGTTATTTACCAATTGAAATTGATCCGGTTATAAAACTTTTACTTACGACCAGCATAGAATTTGAGGATTTCCTTCTCTGCTGTTAAAAAAATATAAATCTTCACACTATATCGAAAAAAATTAGATTAAAAAAATAAATACTATTTAAAGATCACGACGTATAGCTATATGGTTAGTACGGTAAATATAGAGGATTTACATCTGAAACTAAGTTCAGTCCATACTCGTTCGTGTAATTAACATGATCGCAGCGACCTGCCGGGTGCGGTGGCGGTTTAACAGTAGGTAACCATGGACGAGCAGTACTCATTTGAACATTGATACTGTATCTGTTACTGTATTGATACTGTATCTGTTACTTTACGTGCTATAAGCAAAGTGAGTAGGTACCCGGCTTATTAAGATGAAGATAAATGGGTACCAATCCTTGAGTACCCGGCTTAAAGATATGGATTCCAAACCTGGATATCCATAAATTTCTGTTTCGTACTTCAAAACGGCGAAGGAAAGCATCATACGGGAAAAGTATCGTTTATGTCAGCTCCATCACACCATCATTCTTCTTGTTTTTTATAGATTTTACTTTTTGTTAAAAAACTGCTAACACACGAGCGGACAACAGATTTGGTCTGCTCTGGGCTTGTGTCCGCTTGGTTGCGCGATCAAGCTAGACACCAGCCCCCTGATTGTCCATCTTTCATAGCGACCAAAATCGGTCTCAAACTGACAAATATGACAATTCAGTGACCAGTGTAGCTCTGTCTCTCTTATCTCCACGAGACCGAACACGACAAAATATACCTACGCGTTTTGACAGTTTGAGACCAATTTGAGGTTTGAGACAAGTTAGACAATCAGCCTGCAGGTGTCATTTACATGCATTTAATTTGTGGTGGCGCAACCATGATCCTATATGATAGAGCCTGAATAAGTCAACAGACAAAATATAAATTGACTTACGTTGAATATACGTGGTACTCGACACGCTGCTTCCACTGTTAGTGCTACTGGTAGACGATGTTTGTGTCTTCGTGCCAGAATCCTCTTTCTCGGCGTTTATACTCGCATAGGAACCAACTCCAGTATTAGAGCCACTCTGATAAGTAATACCATCAGGTCCTGTAGTAACAGAGCTACTGGCGTCGGTATTCGCGTAGGACTGAGACGAATCATACTCAGCTTCTCTTGACCCATCTGCATCTTCATGAGAATACCCTGAACTCACATAAACATTTTCTGAAGCACTTGTTCCTTGTCCTTGAGTAACTGTACTACCATCAGGACTTTTGTTAGTGTAAGTATTCGATCCAACACCCACGTTGTGTCCTTGTTGATTTGATGTGGAAGTAGAACCGTTTTTATTAGCGGTGTAGTCCGATGAAGCAGTGTTCTCCCCAATGGAATCGTAGTTACTCTCACTCGCGTAATCACCATATATCCCTTGGTAATCGTTTTTATATGTCGATTTTTGTTGGTTTTGGTTGGAACTATCATAGCTTGATTTGATTTCGTCAGCAGTTTGGAGATTAGTGCCAGTACTGTGTGACTTAGAGTCATACAAACTGCTACCACTGCTTGAAGAGTTGCTGGTTGGATCTTCATAGCGAGTGCTGTAGTTGTTTATGGATGTTGATTCACCGTTGTTGTCGGAGGTACTGTAACGCATATCCGGGGTTTGTAAGTCAGTGTAAGTGCCATTACTTTCATAGATACTGTCATAATCGCCCTTTCCGATGAAGGTTGAACCGTCTGATTCTTGAGCGTATTCGTAATCGCCACTGTTTTGGTAACTGTCTTCGTATTGGCTCTCAGTGTATGTTCCTTCGGAGTGTTTGGCTTCTGGAACTGAAGTGAGCGTTTTAGCATTATCAACCAAAATAGGTAAACAGATTTCTTTTTTAACAGCTGAGAATTACAGATTAAGAAAGAATTGTTATAATAATAACATAAACTTATTTCAGGAAACAAACTCCCTCTACTTATAAAATTCTGTTAAAACTGAAACACCGTTTAAACAATTGCCATCCTTTTTTGCTGGATAGTGGCAAATAAAGACAGGGCTTTTTTCGTTGTACCTAAGTATTACAAAAACTAAACATCCTAAAATAAAATAAAAACCACGTTGGAATGTAAAAATTAAGTCCTTTCATAATTAATTAATGACACCCCATATTTGTGTTACTTTTATTGTTTTTACCTCCTTGGGAACCCAATATCTTAGTTACATAAAACCCCTTCATCGATTACACTCTAAACTCCACCGTAAACAACGGCTTTCACTTGAAAACTAGGTACTAGGTACCTACTTAGTAAATATTATTATATAACTTACCACTGGGTGCTGCTTGAGCGCTCAGAGTCTAAAGTAAAGAAAAAATGTGTTTAATACCAACTTTTCGAAGAAAATAGACATAATTGTAAAGATAGCTGCTGACCAGTCGCCTCCGCACCGCATTTTCGGCGTTCACTTGTTCCTTCACTTTTGGATTGCGATGCGGCGATCCGGTGACGTTACGAAGTTGATGTAGTCAGCGTTGGTCTATACCGTATAGACCAACGTATAGACTCTATAGAATCCCATACAAAGAATACCGAGGCAATGCTGTGAGGTTCGGGTGCGGAGGCGACTGGTCAACTATAACCATTCGTATAAAAATACACAGCGTAGTCGTAATATGGATAGATGACCGCTCGTGTACCTACTTCCAATTTTTTTTCTTAACCTGTTTCGTCCCACTGCTGGGCAAACTCCCCCAAACTCTTCCAACCATCCCTATCCTTCGCCGAGTCCCACCATCCATCGTCGAAGGTGACAAGATCGTCACGTTTTTTCGGCTGACCCACTGGAGCTTAACTATTTAGTTAGATGGATCACCGAAAAGAAAGCTAGGCCCCATAGTGTGTTTGTTGCCCTGATTCTTCACGGTGTTGGTCACGAAAGAACAGGAGTACCTACTTAGAATCACCTAACTCAGACGTTTCAAAGTAGTCATGGTGGTCCTACTGAATGATGAAAGAATTTTGAATTTTGACCTTTTTTGAATTGTGACCCCGACGCCGCCTTCCGTCGGTTTGAACCCAAGAGTATGGGCCACCTATCTGTCTGCATCCGGCTCATGTGGCCAGACCAATCCCACTTCAGCCTGGCATATGGCCGACATCCACTATGCCGATAGGGGAACGCAGCATGGTGTTGCGTACTCGGTCGATGCGCTCGAACCCGAGAATGCTGCGTTCCATTGCCCTTTGGCAGATCTTGAGTTTGGACTTCTGATTTTCGGTATTTCCATTACCGATAAATGTTTAGCCCTGACGGAGACCTCAGGTGGAAAGACCCGTGACCAGCTATGTTCAAGCTAATGGCAAAAAGGCTATCCTTCATGGCTTTAGGGGCGGCAGACGAATTGTTCATACAAACGTAATACCAAAATCATATCACTTTCCGTTATTATCCTATCCTATATATGTATGGGTTACGGGGGCGAAGAATCAATCTAGCTAGGTCTCATATCTGGGAAAAACGTTTTCGCGGCATTTTCACGCAAAAAAATTACCAGTGCAGTGTGGTTCTAATTTCACGAGAGCGGCTAAGTGGTACCCAATCAGCCTTCAACGCCGAAGGCTGCAAGTTCGAAACTCAGCAATTGATAGTTTTTTTTTGTTTTGTTTTTTTTTTGTTCCTCCTAAGTACTTTACTAAATTTTAATTTTTCTCTATCTGCACCCGAGCAGAGCTCGGTCGCCCAGATGATTAAAATTGAAGATGGTAAAAATTATAATAAAATTAAAAAATACTTACACTGAGCGCTAACACCACACAGAACGGTAGAAGCATTGTAGTCCCAGATCATAAGATCACTATGAGACCAAAGGCAAACTATGCTAATTCTTCAGAACCACCCCATTTTATACTAGAAACCTAAGTCAAACAACGCACTAGAACAATAAATAAAAACACATAAATTAAAGAAAATCACCTGTACTAACACCAATCATTGTTCTAAATTAATAAATAGTTATTTAACAATTTATGACTTATTAAATGCATTGAATTTATTGCATTGTTATGTTATGGTGCTATTTTTATTTATAAGCTTTGTATTTGCCTTGTATTTTTTATACTAAGTACCTAGGTAGGTAGGTACCTACTAAGTAAGGTAGCAGACAAGCATACGGCCCACCTGATGGTAAGCGGTTACCCTAGCCTATGGACGCCTGCGACACCAGAGGAGTCACACTCGCGCTGCTGACCCTTTACAAGAGGAATCACTGCGCCGACAACACAATGGACAAGACTGCTCCACCAGTTGTCACCGCAGCGCTTCAGAGCAGAGCTCTGGCAACCGACCTCACACCAGGAACACAACACGACTCGGGAAGAATGATGTTATTTGGCTGCGATATTCTGTAAGGCGGAGGTACTTCCCCAGTCGGGTTGCTTGAATATAGAGTGAGAAAAACCCACTATGTTGGCTGGCTCCTATGTTAGGTGACAAACCTACTCCATCTCAACTATGCCCAAGTGCTACGCTACAGTGGCCCGTTATGTGTAGGCATAGATTGCCTATTGTAGCTGTATCAAGCTAATGACACTGGCAAGTAGGTACCTAACTTCTGCAACTTTTTGCAGAAGTCCGTTGACGATTAGTTTCCACTGACTGCAATTTTCCTATTTGCATACACGTGGAACTTGCAGCAAGTTCGATAAGTCACTAAAACTTGTAGAAGTACACTTAGGCCTCTATTAATAAACTCGGATTAACTTCTGTCAAAGTTGCGCCAAGGATTTAACTATTGCCATCCTTTTTAGGGTTCCGTACCTTAAAAGGTAAAAAAGGAACCCTTATAAGATCACTTTCTTGTCCGTCTGTCTGTCTGTCTGTTCGTCTGTCTGTCCGTCTGTCCATGTGTCACCATCGATTATGTCAGGAACGGGTAGAGCTAGCAAGTTGAAATTTATACCATATACTAAAGTCTATAGTCCCTATTGTGAGTATAAAAATCAAGGTCCTGAGTCAACACTATAAAAAGATATAGGCAAATTTAGGTTTTTGTGAAAACTTGTGAGTACCAAAACTTACCTTAATTATCAACTTTTTTATTTTTCGGAAAATTTCCTTTACTTGTGCTGGAAGACCTTGCTTGTAACCAAAATTGACAATTCTATGTCAACCGGAAGTACCCTAGAGGTTTTGGGTCGAAAACCTAAATAGTAGTTCCCGTTGACCTAGAATAACGAAATTTGGCAAAAAGCAAGGTCTTATAGCACAAATAAAGGAAAAATTCCAAAAAGTTAAAAAAGTTGAAAATTAAAGGGTGTTCCCATACATACATAGTAGACGCCAATTAAAATTGTCCTCCGAGTTGTATGGGCGCTCATACAATTAAGCGGACTAGCTTAATTGGCACCATGGCTAGGTACGGAACCCTCGGCGTACAAGTTCGACTCGCACTTGACCGGTTTTTTGAATGACAAATAAGGATGGCAATAGTGAAATCCGTGGCGCAACTTTGACAGAAGTTAATCCTAGAGGCCTTAGCGTTTACACGTAGGAAGTCGCTTGCGCAAGTTTAGGTACTTGTGCAAGATTTATTTCCAGTGGACACTTTGCTTTAGGTACATTCAAACGTCATCAATTGTCTATAACAATAATCATTATATTTGTTTACCTAATCCTGTAAGTAGTAGGCAAGTTGTTTCAATACAATTATGTTTAACCATCCATCAATTTCAATGTTTGCACAGTTGTCTGTGAAGTTGCTAACAAAGCATTATTATAAGTTCTTATGAACAAATGTGAATAGAATAGAATAGAATGGAGTTTTTTACGACCTTTGTGGCGTAGATAGCGAATGGCCCGCTTGAAACATAAGGAGTTCGATTCCCGCGAGGCAAATATTTATATAACACAAGCTCTAGCTTAGCTGCTTGGGGGCTAGATTCTGCTGTCACAAAGTCGTGCATTTATTTAAAGGGGCATCCACACGCTGGCTGTTTGTCACAAACACCGCAAACAGCAAACGAAGTCCCAAACACCAACCACAATCATCCAACACAAACAGCCATCCACATGCTTGGCGAACGTTCATAACATTCCGAATCGGCAAACATTTGATCTGGCAAGATAAACCGACACCGATGCCGAACACTGCCCAACACAAACACAAACAGGCAAACAACGACAAACACCCATCCACACGTCCGTGTTTGCTGTTTGCTGTTGGCTGTTTGCCATTGTTTGTCAAGCGTGTGGATGGGGCTTAACGTGAACGCACATCTATCCGCGCCGAAAGAAATTTTTTTAGGCGGGTATTTTAGAATTATTTTTATGAAATCGCATATCTGCCAGATTCGGACGATTCAGACTATTTCGGACGAATGGCTGCAGGCAAACGGTTTCATACGAATAGTTTCGGGCGAGTCTCCCGTGGACCCCTGCGGGTCCACCTGGACCACTTTGGGAATCACTGGTCTAACTAATGCATAAAAACCTAGTGTGCCGACCAGGCTCGCTAGAGCGCACTTTTGTTTTTGGAAACAACGCTCTAGCTCAGTGGTTCTTAACCTTTTAGTGATGGGGGACCATTTGGTAAACTTTTTTCTTGCCGCGGACCACCAATCCGTAGGACCCGTTTTATAGGAGGGAGGGGTGTATCTTTCAAGTTCTATAGTGTTTTATTTCGTCAGGCAAATCAGAAGGGAATTACATAATACTTTGCACTCTCGCAAAATATCTACTCATGAATATGCGAGCGAAGCGAGCCGATTTTTTTTAAGTCATATTCAACGTAGCTCACTTTGGTCGCAAAATACTTATGAAGCTAATATGCGAGCAAAGCGAGTGAGCTTCCAAATCCAGCTACCGAAGCGAGCTCCCAAATCCGCGAAGCGAAACAAATGTAACATTTACCTACACTTTATTTTGCTTACGGTTTACAAAGAAAGGCTGGCTGCTTATCAGTTTCCATTCTGCGATCAGAAATAACTCAATTTGTTCGCAAAATACTCATGAAGCTAAAAGCGAGCGAAGCGAGCCGAATTTTTTTTAAGACAAATGCAATGCGTGCTTTTTTTTTTTGCTTACGGTGCTCAAAGAAAAGGCTGGCTGCTGGTCGATTCCTATTTTGCGGTCAGACATAGCTTACTTTGCTCGCAAAATACGCACGAAGCTAAAGCTAAATCAAATGCGAGCGAAGCGAGCCCAATTTTTTAAAGGCAAATGCAACATGTGGCGATTTATTTTAAAAGGCTAGCTGCTGCCGATTTCTAATCTGCAAACAGAAATAACATAATTCACTTTGTTCGCAAAATACGAGACGACCCGATTTTTCTAAGACAAATGCAACATCATGCATGACCTCCATGTCCCTGTCCATGGGACCGCACCTGCTCAACACACAGTCAGCCAATAATTTGATTCAAAACGTATCAAAAGCAGAAAAGTTTTATCTTTTAACTTTGATCCGTTGTCACTTGCTTAATTTTTTCGAATAGCTTCGCGGACCACTTCGGGTGGCTTTAGGGACCACCTGTGGTCCGCGGACCACAGGTTAAGAACCACTGCTCTAGCTATAGTCGTATTGCTCATTATACGGACTAAAAATATATGAAAAAAATGACATTTGTTCCTTCAATTTTAGTCCGATTTTAGTCCGTATAATGAGCAATACGACTATAGTGAGTTTGGTCGGTGCACTAAGTTTTATGCATAAGACAGTTATTATTATTAAGTACCTAGGTAGGTAGGTAGGTACCTAACCTACGTAATTTTAGTAAGTACCTACGTAATAACAAAATGTAGAAGTAGGTACCTAGTACCTAATTCAATTAAATATTGTAAAGTACCTAATGAAACACTCACAAAAAACTAGGTGCCTAGGTAAGGGCTTATTATTGTTCTCTGTTTGACCAATTGTTTCTAAATAAAATTGGAAATTCGTGTACCTAATAAAAATATGAGCGTGAGATTGTCTGTCAGTTTTTACTTTTTGTCTGATCGGTCATCCGACACGACGACTGTCCCCGCCATTTGCTTCGGATCGGACGTGTGTTGCATGTTCAAACAAATGTATGGCACCAACGCTTTCAGACAATCGGATCGTACTGTCGGACCGACGAAAAAATCGGACGTCTGTGGCCGGCCATAAGCTTTTATGGCTTTTCATCATCATTATCATCTGAAGGATACAGATACAGATCTTCCTAATTATTAAACTTTAAATAATAAATGACAGTTTCCTAAGGAAGACGAGGAAGGGGAAGACCAAGAATTAATTACGTGAGTCAGATTAAGCTTTTGAAACAGCAATAACATTGAAACTAGCTGGCATTCATTCAATATTTTTTTTCCAAGATTTAGAGAGCTTATTTAACTTCTAACTATTCGAAAGATATTTATCACGTATCATTATCATTTGAGTACTTACTTATTTAATTTATCATACGGAGCTTTGAAAACTTCTTGAAACTGTCAAACCTACTTTTGTTGCTGGCCGTACCTACATAGAAAAATTTTGATGGGGTCTTTTCCCATGGACCTGGTGAGTCGACCCGCAGCGCGATTCTACTTCCGAAAATCTTTGAAAATGCATCCGATTCGATGATTTTCTTCGAAAAGTTTTTTCCAGCGAAGACACGTCACTTTCCGAAATCGGAATACATTGCGAGAAGGCCTGAATCTTGTAGATAAGGCTGTGTGAAACTTATGAGGCTGTGTGAGATGTCCATAATTATAATCAAGATCCTGTTTAGTTATTTTTCATGTGAAAAGTTTGAGCGAAGCCATGGCCAAAAATTAGTAAGTAAGTATAACAATAAATTTAAATTTCGTTAACAATTACAATAAAATTGGAATAAGTTAATGGTTTGAACAGTCGCTATAGCATCGCGGACGCAATATGGACGCCAAAACGGTGTTCTTACTTTCTGTAAGTAATTTTTTAAGTTCATAATCATTTCAAAAACTTCATAAAGTCAAAAACTACAAATGGCTACTTAAGTTAAAAATTAAAAAAAAAACTACTTTTTTGTTAATAAGCTGAGCTATTTTCTGCACTCTCGAGGTGCATTTCTGGTCATAAACTCTAAAGACCCTCGACAGATCCTCACCAAATTTTTGTACGAAAGTGTCACGTTCCGCCTACGAGACGTAGCGCTGCTACGAGAAGTAGCACCAGCTCGACCCGATGTTATTGTTTTAACGATGTTTTCTTGTGACGTTATCACGTAAAATTATAGTTCGTAAAGTGACTTTACAGACAACCATTTTTTTTTCAGGTTCTCCTTAAGCTGTGTATTCAAGCCCTGCCGGTCAACAATGGTAAGAAAACATTACCACGGTCGTGTAAAAATAGATTTTTCGTGTTGAAAAATTTATTTAAGTACGCAACAAGAGCTATAAACGGTGAAGGAAACCATCGTGAGGCAAACCAGTTAACTTTCTAATAGCGTCGATGAACTTGCAAATGGTACACAGAATGCGTAAGCGAGCGATTCTCTGTTCTGTGAAATGGTATGCAAACTTCTGCAAAATGTGGGTACTGACTGTACCAAATATCTATGTAGGTATAGATTTGGATATACCTACCTCTGATCCCTTAGGGAGTAGCCAGGCCACATTGAGTTTTCTGCAGCAGTTTGTATCGGTGAATCAGTGTTTCCTAATATTTACAGATATACAGCTGTATTCACATGACACTGGAACCCAGTTTGATAGTGTTCTGACAAGTTTACTTGTCCGAATAATAAAATCGTGTCAAAACTAGCAAAATCCCATACAAAACGAGTGTTGAAGATCGAGGTTGGTAGCAAAAACAGCTTTATCCCTTCATTTTTCATTCTTTCGAAAACAAAAAAAATGCGTACCGCCATTTTAATAAAAGTGGATGTTTCTGCCTTTGCTTCTAGTAGACTCAAATACAAAGACATAGACTTCACTTTCGTAGAGATAAAAGTGGAAAATCATACAGAGGATGAAGATGAGGAAATAGAAACGACGTTGAAGATATCAGTTAAAGATTGCGACAGTAAAGCAAAAGATCACCTTATCAAAGAAAATAAGTAGGTAGGTACTTCAACAATAATGATAATGGGCCTGATAATACTTTAATGAAAGATATTAATGAAAATAATGAACCTGACAGTACCTACTAGACCTGAAGGTGAAAATGAAAAAAATGAAAAAATGTTTATTTCAGTAACTTCAATATTTACATTAACAAGGGTTGGAATCTCCTTTTAAGCAAAGTTATGCTTGTGTTAGGAGATACCGCTCTTCTTCGAAGGTATTAATGAAAATAATGATGATGCAGAACTAGTTGGATAAGAAAATGAAGATGTTAATACAGAGAAAAATAGCGATATCAACTCTCAGAATGAGAGTATTAAAACGCGTAACTTGAGTAAAACTTACAAAAGCAACTCCTTTGATGATAAAATGTAGATGAAAGTGAAAACAAATCAATGAAAAGAAGTATAAACATTCCGAGTTAGACTCTAATCTGAAGGAGCTCAGCGAAATAACTGAAAACAACAAGAACGTAGAAAAAAGAGATGGTGCTAAAAGCAAAGATGAAGATATTAAAAAAAATAGCCTTCCTACTGATAATGACCATACCTAATTCATCCACCGGAAATGGAGAAATAAAGAATTTTGATAAAGTTATAGATATAGTTATTATCAATATAAACAGAGATACTTAACGGTAGAAGTATTACAGTAATTTACGCTCCGCATATTGACAACACAAAAATAGGTACAAATTGGTAGTGATTACGAGAGCTACACTCTAAGTAGAGTTCTTCGTAAGTTAGCTGACAAGCAACTTTCAATGCTTCCAAATTATTATCCAACTCAATTCTATTAAAATCCCATTGACAACATAGATTTTTTTAATTCTCATCCAAATTATGACTACGATTCGTATAAAGGCGATGTGTCCATTGATAATTTGATGTTTATACAAAAATTAGACGGGAATACTAATAGGGCCTCCAGACTCTCGGCGAGAACCCCCGAGAACACCCGAGAAGCGTGAGTGTGAGGAGCTTCTCGCCTTCTCGTTCTCGGGCTCGCCTGTTCTCCGATCGGTGTCGGTATTTTTGGCCGAGACAAAGGATTTCAAACATCACGACAGAAAAATTGAGAGTAGCTTGTTTGTTCTTCGAGAAGTCTCGGCGAGACTTCTTGCCGAGCCTTCTCTCGAGTCTGGAGGGGCTATTAGAACGAAGCTCAAAATTCGGAATTTGGGAAAAACGAATTTGAAGCGATTCATTAACGGTTTTGAATATTACAAGAAACCAACTTTAATGTGTGACACTAAATTCGTTACCTAGGTATTTTTGGCAGGTAGGTTCCTAGGTAAATAATAAAATGAAATAAAATGTGAAAAATTATGTTTTCCTCATTTTTTAATTTTTCGATAGTCGGGGTAAATTAAGTAGGTACCTAGGTAGGTACTTCTGCTACTCTATCCCCACATTGACCCTTGACCATCAATCCAAAGGTTGAAAACTTCGGAAAAGGTAAAACTTGCTAACTTACTAAAACATAAATATTGTAGCGCTGGCCGAAAATGAAGGGGGTGCGTTTTGTCTGTCTCTTGTTTGAGCATGCCTCAGGGGTTACCTAATCGCAAACATGAGACAAAACACACCCCTCCATTTTCTTCAGCGTTATTAAACTGTGACGCGACCTATACCTACCTACCTACAGCCTATCTACGGCCGGCCATAACACGGTAGGTACAGTAGGGCCAACAGATCTCGGCGAACGTGAAGTTGGCCGTTTCGATGCGCAGTGCAACTTTTTCATACAAAATTTTCTACTGCGCAGCGAAGAGTCTGACTTCACGTACGCCTAGATCCGTCGGCGTCGGCCGAACGAGAGACTTTGTCTAACCGGTCGTCACGACAGGACGACTGTCCCCGCCACGCCATACATTTGCTTCCGACTGTCTGTCGTGTCGGATCGGACGTGTGTTGCATGTTCAAACAAATTCAGACAATCGGATCGGACTATCGGACCTACACACTTGTGTGTAGTAGGTAGGTACCTACCTCAACGTCCGGTCCGATCCGGAGATCATTAAAAAGGTTTAAATTTAAATTTCGAAATTTTTTTTAGGTACCTATCTACCTAATATCCGCGACAAAATTAATAGGTAGGTACCTATAGTCGTATTGCTCATTATACGGACTAAAAGTGAAGGAAAAAATGTCATTTTTCCTTCAATTTTGACATAAAACGTATCAAAACTAATCAAAATTGAAGGAAAAATGACAATTTTCCTTCAATTTTAGTCCGTATAATGAGCAATACGTACGACTATAGGTAGCAGGTATTTAATTATGAGCAAAAAAAAAAATGGTTGTCTGTAAAGTTGGTTTACGGACAATAATTTTACGTGATAACTTCATAAGAAAACATTGATGAACGATCGAGCCTCTCTATCACTTGTTCCGCGCTCTCGCTTGCACACTCGGCTCAGGCGGAACGTGACACTTTTTCGTTCGTGCAGCCGGCTGGCCGGCCGGCCGCCGGGGCGCGGCCGGCGTTCATCGATTTATAAAAGACGTTATCACGTGAAAATAATGTTGAAAATCAAAATAAGAAGAAACTAAACGGTAGAAACGCTCCGCCTAGAGGCAAATGGGTGAAACTCAACCGAATAAAGCTTCCACATATTTTCGATAGATGGCGCTAGTCTTTTTTTTCTCACTTGCTCCGTTGTTTTATTTTAGTCTAGCCCTCCGTGATTTTTAAAATTAGGAATGAACGCTTATTTTTTTCTAAATAAGCATATTATGCCGGACGTTAAGCTCTCTTTTGCATCGATGCGATGAATTTATTGGTTTTAACTAGGTAGTATTATATTATCTGTGACTAGGTACACATATTTTCGATAGATGGCGCCAGTAGTTTTTTTCTCACTTGCTCCGTTGTTTTATTTTAGTCTAGTCCCTCGAGTAATTGTGTTCTGTGGTCTAGTCCGCCCTCCGTGATTTTTAAAATTATGAATGAACGCTTATTTTTTTTTTCTAATTATGTATTAAATTATGCCGGACGTTATGCTCTCTTTTGCATCGATGCGATGTTATTGGTTTCTTTATCTAGGTACCTACTACCACTACTTCACAACTTTATTTATGTTTAATTAAATAATCAGGGCGCGAAACGATGAATTTGTGACGTAATGCCAGGCCTGTCTCACTTCTCACTTTAGGTATTTATCGGACGCGCGCCGCCTCGGGGGGCGCGCGACATAGGTTGCCACTTGCCGCTCGCTCGGCTTGCGGACTAGACGCATTGTGCGTAATTATCGTGATCTCGTATACATCGTTTCTTGTGATTTTTGCACGATAACTAAACGATCTAATCCGTATAAAAGATACTGCTGTGTCTACGGGTGTCTAAACAAAAGGAAAAGCAATGAATGGACATTAACATTCCACAAAATTCCGGAAGATATTGAAAGGTTGGTAGGTAGCTACTAAGCTTTTCTATAATTTGTTGTAAGTACCTATTTAAATAAATCATCAATAAATACCTAGGTAGGTACTTACTTTTACTCTGTAACTGTAGGTGCATAATGAAAACGAGATTTTATAGGTACCTATTCGATTCCTTTTTGATTGAATAGGTACCTGTTTACAAATAAACAAACATAATACACGTACAAAACTACCTACCTACAAAACTGTAGGTAGGTAGGTACCTACAGTTTTGTTTATTTACATATGTACTTACCTAAAAGTAACTTATCCATTAAGTAGGTACCTAACCTACTTAATATAATAATTGTAAGTGTTTAGAAGTTACATTACATTCATAGAGCCATGTTGGTCGAAGTGATTAGTACCTCAACTTTCGAGACGAAGGTCGTGGGTTCGAGTCCTGGCCGTGCATTAAATTGCAAACATAACATTAAAAGGGTGATTATCGGATAACGGCTCCCGGTCTAGTTGTGTGATGATGATGATTGTGTGTGTCTGATCGATGTCTAGGTAGGTATGAAGGTATAGATATTTTGAAATGCAATTGTTTACAAAACGAACGAGATAATAATGTATCTACCTACTTCACCTACCTACGTACAATACGTAAGTACCTACTTACTACTATTTATTCTGTGGTAACGGTAGATTAAATTATATTTAGGCCTACTTATTTTAGAACTTAAGAGGCATTAGACAAAATTTTCTGATTTACGTGATGTTTTGGGGCAGGATTTTTCAATGAAAACACTGTATTTATAAAAAAATTATGGCACAGCATGAAATATCATTTCAATTTTGTACTATTAAATGAGCTACTTTTGTATTTTTATTATTTCTTTTTGATTAATCGACCTCAAACCGGCGACTGTTTTGTGAATTTTTGCTGTAAGAGGTTTAGAAATCACCATATTTACGAATCATTTTGACGTCCAAATGGTATAAAAAAATTACGATGTTTTGCTGTGATAGTCAACCAAACTATTAAATGGATCACTTTTTACTACCTTTATTTAGTTTTTGAGTAAAAAAATCTTTAACTTAGTCCAAATTTCGAGAAAACGGCCAAAGAATTGCTTTTGATTTTGGCTACTTAGAACTGACTTAGAACTCTTGTTCGTAAAATTAACAAAACAGAAATAAACTTCAGTTCAAAATCAATCCTTTTCTGAAAAAAAAAATGCAAAAAGATTAAAAAATTGGCAATGAAAAATCTTTTAAAACAACCTAAAACGCGTCGTATCTACTACCCTATCTACTCGACGCAAGCAGACCGCGCCGAGCGCTTCTAGGGGGTGGACGTATCGCTTTGCATCCCGGAGCTCGCACTGAGTCGACTCGCAAAGCACGTCGCCGGCTACGAAGAATATAGCGAAATAGGAGCGTTTGATACATTGGTTGCTAAGTTATTAATTACCTATTTTTAAATATTTTCTGCGGGGCTAAAAAGGCCGTTAAAGCAGAATAATGATCTGAATTGTTGTGTAACTAATAATGTAATAATAGGGTGACAGCGAGCTGATCTGATGATGGAGTCAGGACCTGTTCCATGGAATTTTATGATGATATGGGTATCAAATGAAAGGGCTTGATGAGCGCAACACAATGCTGATCTGATGATGGAGTCAGGACCTGTTCCCTGGAACTTTTTAATGATATGGGTATCAAATGACAGAGCTTGATGAGCGCAACACAATGCTGATCTGATGATGGAGTCAGGACCTGTTCCCTGGAACTTTTTAATGATATGGGTATCAAATGAAAGAGCTTGATGAGCGCAACACAATGCTGATCTGATGATGGAGTCAGGACCTGTTCCATGGAACTTTTTAATGATATGGGTATCAAATGAAAGGGTTTGATGAGCGAAACACAATGCTGATCTGATGATGGAGTCAGGACCTGCTCCATGGAACTTTTTAATAATATGGGTATCAAATGAAAGGGCTTGATGAGCGCAACACAATGCTGATCTGATGATGGAGTCAGGACCTGTTCCATGGAACTTTTTAATGATATGGGTATCAAATTAAAGGGCTTGACGAGCGAAACACAATGCTGATCTGATGATGGAGTCAGGACCTGTTCCCTAGAACTTTTTAATGATATGGGTATCAAATGAAAGGGCTTGATGACCGAAACACAATGCTGATCTGATGATGGAGTCAGGACCTGTTCCATCGAACTTTATAATGATATGGGTATCAAATGAAAGAGCTTGATGAACGCAACACAATGCTGATCTGATGATGGAGTCAGGACCTGTTCCATGGAACTTTTTAATGATATGGGTATCAAATGAAAGGGTTTGATGAGCGAAACACAATTCTGATCTGATGATGGAGTCAGGACCTGCTCCATGGAACTTTTTAATAATATGGGTATCAAATGAAAGGGCTTGATGAGCGCAACACAATGCTGATCTGATGATGGAGTCAGGACCTGTTCCATGGAACTTTTTAATGATATGGGTATCAAATGAAAGGGTTTGATGAGCGAAACACAATTCTGATCTGATGATGGAGTCAGGACCTGCTCCATGGAACTTTTTAATAATATGGGTATCAAATGAAAGGGCTTGATGAGCGCAACACAATGCTGATCTGATGATGGAGTCAGGACCTGTTCCATGGAACTTTTTAATGATATGGGTATCAAATTAAAGGGCTTGATGAGCGCAACACAATGCTGATCTGATGATGGAGTCAGGACCTGTTCCCTGGAACTTTTTAATGATATGGGTATCAAATGAAAGGGCTTGATGACCGAAACACAATGCTGATCTGATGATGGAGTCAGGACCTGTTCCATCAAACTTTATAATGATATGGGTATCAAATGAAAGAGCTTGATGAGCGCAACACAATGCTGATCTGATGATGGAGTCAGGACCTGTTCCATGGAACTTTTTAATGATATGGGTATCAAATGAAAGGGTTTGATGAGCGAAACACAATGCTGATCTGATGATGGAGTCAGGACCTGCTCCATGGAACATTTTAATAATATGGGTATCAAATGAAAGGGTTTGATGAGCGCAACACAATGCTGATCTGATGATGGAGTCAGGACCTGTTCCATGGAACTCTTTAATGATATGGGTATCAAATTAAAGGGCTTGATGAGCGCAACACAATGCTGATCTGATAATGGAGTCAGGACCTGTTCCATGGAATTTTTTAATGATATGGGTATTAAATGAAAGGGTTTGATGAGCGAAACACAATGCTGATCTGATGATGGAGTCAGGACCTGGTTCATGGAACTTTTTAATCATATGGGTATCAAATGAAAGGGCTTGATGAGCAAAACATAATGCTGATCTGATGATGGAGTTATGACCTGTTCCATGGAACTTTTAATGATAATATGGGCATCAAATGAAAGGGCTTGATGAACAAAACACAATGCTGATCTGATGATGGAGTCAGGACCTGTTCCCTGGAACTTTACAATGATATGGGTATCAAATGAAAGGGCTTGATGAGCGAAACACAAAGCTGGGTCGGGGTTTACTTTGACTTTGATTCTTGATTTTGACTTTCACTTTGATTCTTGATTCTTGATTTTCAATTTTAGTTTCTCTATTCTCGGATCTCGGATTCTTGATTTTCGATTTTCGAGTCTCAATTCTTGATTATCGGATCTTGGATATCGGGTTCTTGATTCTTGATTTTGATTCTTGATTTTCAATTTTCGATTATCGATTCTCGGATCTTGTATCTCGGATTCTTAATTCTTAATTTTCAATTTTTTAATTTTTGATTTGTGATTCTTGATTCTTGTTTCTCATTTCTCGATTCTCGGATCTCGGATTTTTATTTTGATTTTTATTTCTTGATTTTGATTTTAAAATTAAAATCAAGATTAAAAATGAAAAATCAAACATCAAAAATCGAAGTCAAAAGTAAATCCTAACCCAGCTTTGTGTTTCGCGCATAAAACCCTTTCATTTGATACCCATATCATTATAAAGTTCCATGGAACAGGTCCTGATTCCATCATCAGATCAGCATTGTGTTTTGCTCATTAAACCCTTTCATTTGATACCCATATCATTATAAAGTTCGATGGAACAGGTCCTGACTCCATCATTAGATCAGCATTGTGTTGCGCTCATCAAGTCCTTTCATTTGATACCCATATCATTAAAAAGTTCCATGAAGCAGGTCCTGACTCCATCATCAGATCAGAATTGTGTTTCGCTCATCAAACCCTTTCATTTGATACCCATATCATTAAAAAGTTCCATGGAACAGGTCCTGACTCCATCATCAGATCAGCATTGTGTTGCGCTCATCAAGCCCTTTCATTTGATACCCATATTATTAAAAAGTTCCATGGAGCAGGTCCTGACTCCATCATTAGATCAGCATTGTGTTGCGCTCATCAAGTCCTTTCATTTGATACCCATATCATTAAAAAGTTCCATGAAGCAGGTCCTGACTCCATCATCAGATCAGAATTGTGTTTCGCTCATCAAACCCTTTCATTTGATACCCATATCATTAAAAAGTTCCATGGAACAGGTCCTGACTCCATCATCAGATCAGCATTGTGTTGCGCTCATCAAGCCCTTTCATTTGATACCCATTTTATTAAAAAGTTCCATGGAGCAGGTCCTGACTCCATCATCAGATCAGAATTGTGTTTCGCTCATCAAACCCTTTCATTTGATACCCATATCATTAAAAAGTTCCATGGAACAGGTCCTGACTCCATCATCAGATCAGCATTGTGTTGCGTTCATCAAGCTCTTTCATTTGATACCCATATCATTATAAAGTTCGATGGAACAGGTCCTGACTCCATCATCAGATCAGCATTGTGTTTCGGTCATCAAGCCCTTTCATTTGATACCCATATCATTAAAAAGTTCTAGGGAACAGGTCCTGACTCCATCATCAGATCAGCATTGTGTTGCGCTCGTCAAGCCCTTTAATTTGATACCCATATCATTAAAAAGTTCCATGGAACAGGTCCTGACTCCATCATCAGATCAGCATTGTGTTGCGCTCATCAAGCCCTTTCATTTGATACCCATATTATTAAAAAGTTCCATGGAGCAGGTCCTGACTCCATCATCAGATCAGCATTGTGTTTCGCTCATCAAACCCTTTCATTTGATACCCATATCATTAAAAAGTTCCATGGAACAGGTCCTGACTCCATCATCAGATCAGCATTGTGTTGCGCTCATCAAGCTCTTTCATTTGATACCCATATCATTAAAAAGTTCCAGGGAACAGGTCCTGACTCCATCATCAGATCAGCATTGTGTTGCGCTCATCAAGCTCTGTCATTTGATACCCATATCATTAAAAAGTTCCAGGGAACAGGTCCTGACTCCATCATCAGATCAGCATTGTGTTGCGCTCATCAAGCCCTTTCATTTGATACCCATATCATTAAAAAGTTCCATGGAACAGGTCCTGACTCCATCATCAGATCAGCATTGTGTTGCGCTCATCAAGCTCTTTCATTTGATACCCATATCATTATAAAGTTCGATGGAGCAGGTCCTGACTCCATCATCAGATCAGAATTGTGTTTCGCTCATCAAACCCTTTCATTTGATACCCATATCATTAAAAAGTTCCATGGAACAGGTCCTGACTCCATCATCAGATCAGCATTGTGTTGCGCTCATCAAGCTCTTTCATTTGATACCCATATCATTATAAAGTTCGATGGAGCAGGTCCTGACTCCATCATCAGATCAGAATTGTGTTTCGCTCATCAAACCCTTTCATTTGATACCCATATCATTAAAAAGTTCCATGGAACAGGTCCTGACTCCATCATCAGATCAGCATTGTGTTGCGCTCATCAAGCCCTTTCATTTGATACCCATATTATTAAAAAGTTCCATGGAGCAGGTCCTGACTCCATCATCAGATCAGAATTGTGTTTCGCTCATCAAACCCTTTCATTTGATACCCATATCATTAAAAAGTTCCATGGAACAGGTCCTGACTCCATCATCAGATCAGCATTGTGTTGCGCTCATCAAGCCCTTTCATTTGATACCCATATCACTAAAAAGTTCCATGGAGCAGGTCCTGGCTCCATCATCAGATCAGCATTGTGTTGCGCTCATCAAGCCCTGTCATTTGATACCCATATCATTAAAAAGTTCCATGGAACAGGTCCTGACTCCATCATCAGATGAGCTAGCTGTCACCATATTATTTCATTGTAGTCGGAACTTGACTGACATGCTGAGATCCAAGTTTCAACTCAATCGGACTATTTACTGAAGAGTTCTGTTGAAAAGCTCCTGACTCCATCAGATCAGCACAATATGGTTTATGGGACAAAAAAACAAACATTTATTTTTTTGTAATTATTTGTATTCAAAGTGTAACTAACCCGACTTTGTTTTGTGTTATACCTATAGGTACCTACCTAAGTACCTACCCAAAAAGTATTTTTACTATCTCAAATAAATCAATCACATGAAAATTACCAAAACCGTTTAGTCTAAGAAACGGAGCGCTGTTCATTGGGTGTTAGAATTTAGCAACTTTTGTCCCTCCGAGCGCTGATTTTGTCGAGTGCGAAATTGTATACTGGCTCTTAAGTAGGTACTGTTTTTGTGACAGATAAAATAAATTAATTTATTTGTGTTGTCGCAAGCGAAAATTCGATAACCCTTACGAGTCGCGTCACACCGCGCCAGACAGTGACACAGTTACGCATTAGAGCAGGATGGGAATGTTTAGGCAAATATCTCGATAGGTAATAGGCCCATAGGCGAGTTGAATTGCACTTTATAGCTTCGCCGCGAGAGTCTCTATTTAAACAAATTTACTCGCGAAGTGACCCTTCTGTACGTAGTACTAGTATTCTAGTATTCTGTGGTAATGCCAATCTGGAGCTGGAAGTCGTGCCATTTTTGTAAAGCCTCGTTACCTCGTTGCAAATTTATCAAAACATTATCGCTGTCTCTGTTTAACTATACTTATCTTGCGTAGTGGCATCTCTGTCTCTCACTACATATGACGCACTGGATGGACGGACGGACGCCATTGAGTCATTGCATTGAATAAAATGACAGGTGTGAGTGGGAGGAGTGTTGCCCTCGGTGTAAGTTTAACCAAATTCTGGACTATTTTTTTATATTGTGTAAAAAAAACCCTGTCCGATCTGGAAGGGGTAAGAATGTTAAAAAAATTCAAAAATAATTACACAAAATGACTATTTACAATAAAAGTCTTAGTAAACTTTTTAAAATAGGTAGGTAACTTACAAAATTGATTAAAGTTTGACACAAAATAATAGAAATAAATGGGGGCGCCACTGTGCAAGCTAAATACGCGAAATAGATTAGAAATTCTCTTTTAGAAGTAAATTATTACTTCTGACTGACGTCTTCGGCACCTGTACCATAGACAAGAAACCTGTACTTTACCATAGATTAGTAGAGAAAGGGTTTCCAAAGGTACTGCCAAAGGTTCCAAAGGTAGTTGCCGTGTCTACCCGTTTTTGCCGGACTATAACTTAACTTAATTCGCACTTGACTGAGTTTTATTTTATAATTAGTACAAAAAAATAGGAACCTTGTAGGTAGGGTCCACTGAGTTTGCTGGCCATCCCTTCCCATTTCTTCTCAGACTACCTACTACAGAACGTGTCAGCCACAGCTCTAATTATTCTAAATAATTCTATCTAGACAATTCCACAATGCCTGAAGACTCGTCTCTACAACCAATGTGTCCTGCCAACTATGACGTATGGTGCCGAGACATGGGCGCTCACTAAGGAGGCTGTGTACAAGGTACGTGTTGCACAGAGAGCCATGGAGCGTGCCATGCTCGGCATCAACCTGCTAGATCGAGTTCCTAATACCGAAATCCGTCGTCGGACTAAAGTCCAAGACGTCGGATACAGGGTAATGGAACTCAAGTGGAATTGGGCAGGACACTTGGCAAGACGAAGTGATGGCAGGTGGAGTAAGGCTTTGACTGAGTGGTGGCCAAGAACCGGATATAGGAATCGAGGCCGTCCAAGTGCGCGATGGGTCGATGACATCAAAAAACATCAAAGATTTTGGATGCGTGAGGCACAGGACCGGAATGAGTGGCGTAAACAAAGGGAGGCCTACACCCAACAGTGGGATACTATTGGCTGCGGATGATGATGATGAATTCTATCGGTAAAATCTACTCCTGAGCTGGTAACACTAACTGCCTCTCCCCCGCGCAGTCCGCTTCCGCTGACCGCTTCAAGCAAGCAATCAAACAAACAAAATCCAAACCTCTCGCTCGCATTGCCCACGCGCATCGCTACGTAATTCGCGAATCGTGTTGCGTTGCGTCAAAATTCGTACATCAAAAATAAATAAAAACAATCTGTTCCAAGAATCGTGTGTGTGTTGTGTCAATCCTAGAAACTCGTGTGTTTGAACTTTCATAGTGACTATATTGGATTGCGGTGATTTAAAGAGCTAAAGGATTAATTCACACATCTTGTCAACTTGGTGAGGCGAGGTGAGTGGCCTAAATAAACCCTTCACATTACAGAATGTTTTTATTGGTAGAATGGATGAACCGTGTCGAAGCGTGCTTGGCACAAGGTTTGTGAAAAAAAACTACAAAAACGCGCCAACCAATACCAACTTGCATGCTACAAAAAAATTGTTCTCCTGCTGAAGGCAGAAGGACTGAAAGCTAGTATTTTTTTTACACGACCATTAAAAGTACATGACAATTTTAATGTGGGTAATAGATTCCATTTACACCTTTACAATAGACTAGCAGCGCCCTCGCGGCGTTGCCCCCTATTGATGGTTTATAATGATGATGATGAAAATGAGCCTTTATCCTTCCTCAAAAGTTCAGCTATTTATTACAAAAAGATATTTTCAAATCTGACTGGTAGTTCCTGAGATTAGCGCATTCAAACAAACAAACTCTTCTGCCTTTTAAATTAGTCTTTGAAAAATTTAGTTCGTCCAAGATATTGGTATCGATATTGGTGTCAGTGTCATGTCATATGAAAGTACCTACTAATATTTATACCTAGGTACATTCCAGAATGGTTTTATTTGATTTTTTTTCTTGAATGTATACCTAGTCTTTGAAATATGATGTTAAAAGTAAAATTAAAAAACCACTGTAACCTGAGCTGATTCTAATGGACAGGTAGATAGTATGCTATGCAGATTGAAATGTGGTTACCTACCTACTAAAAATACAGTTGTCTACTTTTTTATCTTGGAATTGTATAATACCTAGTACTTACATACATGCAGATTATCATTTATTATCAAAGTGACTCATATATTTATTAATATTCAATTGTCAATTTAGGAATGTATTTTTATTTTCTTGTTACTCATATAAATGAAAAGAGAAGGCCTATTTACCCAAATAGAATAAGTTAGTTAGCCATGAAAAAAAAGTACCTAGATGCAGGGACTGAAAGCGGTATGGTATTATCGTTATGGTAGCGCAAAAAAGTAAGGGTACCATTATCAGATAGCGGTATGGCTAAAGCGCTACCTTTATCAAATAGAGGTATGGTTATACCGCTATTTTAGTGGTATAAAATAACGGTATAAAATAACGGTAGAGGTAGGCTATACCGCTATTATACCTTTATTTTATACCGGTATAATAGCGGTATAAACCGCTATCATACCCTTATTTTTAAACCGGTATAATAGCGGTATATACCGCTATCATACCCTTATTTTTATAGCGGTATAATAGCGGTATAGACTTAATTTTACAATATCAAAAATGAAGTCGAGCCGACAAGGATGCAAGCGGGGTGGCGACGACGGCTGGCGGGATGGGAGGGCTGGGGGAGGCCCCTTGGGGGCGCGCTACCACCGAGTGCCGAGTTTCTTTGAGATTTCGTTCTGTTACGCACGCGCTCACGCACGGAATCCACGCACAGTACCTACTTACTTATCTGCTTTCAATTTGGTACATACGTATAAGTACCTACTAACCTACCTACTAGAAAATATTATTTGCTAGGTACCTACCTAGTTATATCATTGCTTGTTACAAATGGGAAGAAAACGGAAAAACGCCGTCTAGGCTTATTACGAGCTTTTATTTAACTTGCAATGTATGTAATTATGTATGTATGTTTGTTAGGTTCAAATCTTGCGAATTAAATTTGTCAAGGATAGGAGTTTTCATAGATTACCTAAGGAGTACCTACCTACTTATCTACCTAGTTGTCATTCTTCAGACAGTAGGTACCTACATACAGTACATACCTAGGTACTTTATCTATGTAGGTAGGTATTTGGTAACGTTTTTGGTAGGTAGTTATTATGCTAGCCTAATCTAACTAGGTACCAATATTCAAATCTCAGAGGGGAGGCCGAGGAGATGAGGTGGCGGGTAAGACGGGGCGTACCCCCCGCTAGCCGCCCGCAACCTGCGTTAGGCTTGATGAGCGAAACACAATGCTGTTCTCTTGATGAGCGGAACATCATGCTGTTCTGATGATGGAGTCAGGACCTGTTCCATGGAACTTTTTATTGATATGGGTATCAAATGAAAGGGCTTGATAAGCAAAACACAATGCTGTTCTCTTGATGAGCGAAACACCATGCTGTTCTGATGATGAAGTCAGGACCTGTTCCATTCCATGGAACTTTTTTTTGATATGGGTATCATAATATGAAAGGGCTTGATGAGCGAAACACAATCATCATCGTCATCGTCATATCTTCGTATCTTCGTAACTTCGTACTTCTTATCTTCGCAACTTCGCGAATTCGCATCTCCGCATCTTCACAACTTCGTATCTTCGTAACTTCGTGACTTCGTAACTTCGCATCTTCGCCAATTCGTATCTTCGTAACGTCATAACTTCGTATCTTCAAAACTTCATAACTTCGCAACTTCGTAACTTCGTATCTTCGCAACTTCGTATCTTCATAACTTCGTAATTTCGTATCTTCGTGACTTCATAACTTCATATCTTCGTATCTTCACAACTTCGCAACTTCGTAACTTCGCAACTTCGCAACTTTGCATCTGCGCATCTTCGCAACTTCGTATCTTCGTAACTTCGTATCTTCGCAACTTCGTATCTTCAAAACTTCGTAACCTCGTATCTTCGAATCTTCGCAACTTCGTATCTTCGCAACTTCGCAACTTCGCACCTTCGTATCTAGAAGATGCGAAGATACGAAGTTGTGAAGTTGCGAAGTTGCGAAGTTGCGAAGTTACGAAGTTGCGAAGTTGCGAAGTCACGAAGATACGAAGTTACAAAGATACGAAGTTGCGAAGATACGAAGTTGCGAAGATGCGGAGATGTGAAGTTGCGAAGTTGCGAAGATACGAAGATACGAAGTTACGAAGTCACGAAGATACGAAGTTACGAAGTTGCGAAGATACGAAGTTACGAAGATACGAAGATACGAAGTTGCGAAGATACGAAGTTACGAAGTTCCGAAGTTTTGAAGATACGAAGTTACGACGTTACGAAGATACGAAGTTGCGAAGATACGAAATTGCGAAGTTACGAAGTTTTGAAGATACGAAGTTACAAAGTTACGAAGCTATACTAAATTACGAAATTACGAATCCATACATCCTCCCTCACAAACTTTATTAATTGCATTGGAGTGTTGTGATTGTACAAAGTAGGTTAGGTACATGTTTCAGGTACCTACCACGAAAAACGTGAATTTACGAAGCATCATCATCGTCATCATCATCATCATCATCATGACCACCACCACCACCACCATCATCCATCATGCATCATCCATCATCCATTTTTGAGGAAAATTCATGATTCTCCCAAAGTTCGCTCGCAGTAATTCGTCGTCAAAACACCACACCGGCCAGTGAAATGACGAAATGACGTAAGTAAACTAAACCTAGCCAAGGATAGGCGGGCGCAGTGATATCAAAGAAAATCTTTATCATAAGGGTTTAGGTAGCGCTATTTTCTTATACCGGTTAGAATTTCGGTACCCTTATTATCATACCTTTATTTTTTTCGGTACCGAAATATTTGGGTAACCGGAATATAGCGGTATGACGTCATACCCTTATAAAGAGGTAGCGTAATTTTTCGGTTATTCAGTCCCTGCCTAGATGTCCATAGGCTACGGTAACCGCTTACCATCAGGCAAGGAAACCTTACTTCACGCACACAATTGCGCGTGTACAAAAATGACATTGTGTAAATCTAAATAGAGGTACCTAGTTAGACGCCGCTTTTGCATAGAGATTTCGTCGAGTGTCCTGGGTGTGACACAGGATCGGACTTAGCCGGAAGGGCCCGGGTGGCACAAGTCTGAAAGTAATGAAACACAAATTATTAATTATCATACCCTACCTACCAGTAAACATGTACAAAAATGTACAAAAATTTCACATTTCCAATCCATTTGGGTGTTTGCCCAATGGATTGAAGAAAGATGAGTGGCTCATACCACTTAAACCATCCTCTCAGCTTAGTCAATCTTATCTTACCTAATAGGTAGGTACTTGGAATATCTCAGCTGACTAAGCTGCAAATAAATTATTCTAGGCAGGTGTACTTTCTTATCTAGACCAAACATAATTTAATAAATGATTCATATACTTTTTTACTGGTAATGTAAGTTTTTGTTGTATTTAAATATTGAACCATGGGTGTGCCAGGGACCGCGAAAGCGGGGGCAGGAGGGGGGGTTGTTGTTGGTGCTCTACAAAAACATTACAGGGAATGAGTGCTCACTTACGTGTTTGTTAATGTAGGTAACTAGTAAGTGGGCGTCCATTAATTACGTGAGGCGCTTTTTAGACCCTCCCCCCATCCCCCTTGGTCAGATGTCGTGACATTTGACTCGACCCCCTCCCCCACCCCCTAATCTCACGTGAGATTTAAAATTGAATTATAAAACTCTTGAATAGGTAAGTACACACTGCGTCACCAATAGGTAATCCTTTCTAGTGTAAATGAAAAGTTGCCGTATGCAGGCTACACTAACGAAATTGTTTGCCTGAACGACTCAAATATACTACTCAAAACAAAATAAGGGCCACCACTGATATTGAACATATTTTACTTTTTGTCCAAATTACACGGCAAAGGGTGTTTAAATTAAATAAAATAACATATTATTACATAAATTAAATCAAATTTAGTGGGATTTAAAGCAAAACAAATTGTTTATAAAGATTATTACGATTTACCATGTATAAATGAAAAACGACTCAGTACAGTTAAAATTAAATTTACACAAATTTCCTAAATGACCGATTTATTTTTTATGTGTCTAGTATCGGGTATGACCTTCCCTTTTCTAAACACATTCTTGGAGCCTCGAAGGCATACTCTCTATCAGATGACGAATGTTTTCTTCTGGGATCTCTTCCCAACACCTTTTCAGAAGGTCAATCGGCTGTTACTGGGTGTGCACATCATCTTGAGCTGCTCTAATTCTTCGTTTGAGCTGGTCCCAGAGGTGCTCAATAGGATTGAGGTCGGGACTATTGGCAGACCACGGTAAAACCTGAATATGGGCTTCCTCAAGGATAGACATGGTCGCTCGGGCTGTGTGCGGTCGTGCATTATCTTGTATTAAGATGAAACCGTCGCCTGCTCTTTGTGAAAACAGGATGACATAAGGTCTAACAACACGTTCGATGTAACTTTGGGCCGTTACAGTACCTTCGTTCAGAAAAGTAAGCTCGGTTATGCCTTGCAAAGTAATCCCACCCCAGGTCATAACATTCGGACTACCAAACCTGTCACGTTCGTGAATGCAAGCATCAGAAAATCGTTCTCCACTTCGTCTCCACACTCTAACACGTCGATCGTCACTAAAAAAAATCACCTTACACTCATCCGTAAAGAGCACGTTACGCCATTCCTCCATGCCCCATTCAAGGTGTTGACGTGCAAACCTTGAACGGTTTACACGATGAGCTCCGTTCAATTTGGTTCGGATAAGTGACCTTCTCGAGCATTGCTGATCTTCATGCAACCAATTCCGTATAGTCTGGTCACTGACAAGGGTGTTAGTAGTCAGGCGTAGACGATTTTGCAGGGTGCGCGCTGTAACAGTCCGCTGACGTCGTGCACTAAGTCGTACGTAACGGTTTTCCTGGGCGGTGGTAGCGCAAACTCTGCCCGAGCCACGACGTCTAGATACACTACCCGTCTCCTGGTACCGGTTCCAAAGGTTTTGAACAGCCCTTCGAGAGTATCCCAACTGCAAAGCCACGGAACGTTGTGATTGACCAGCCTCAATCATTGTCACATCACTGGTAGCAGTAGCATTGTCCATATGACGTCGAACTCTCGGCATTTTATGGTTAAATGATCGGCTTACACGATTAACATCCAAAAACAACCGTAACATTCAGTGAACTGGCGTTAAACTGATCCCAATTCATAGACTAAAATAAACAAAATTACCCACTTGAAACTGTAACTGGGCAAAAAACCTTTAAATCATACCCTGTACAACAATATCGTTTAAACGACACTGTTATCGTTAACTCAAGTACCTAAGTTCAAAATAGCATTCATTGAAATATGTTATTTTAACACGGGTCATCATAAATCAATTTTATAGTGCAAAAGTACAAGTGGCCCTCATTTTGTTTTGAGTAGTATAAATAAAATCTTACAAAAACTTATTTCCTTACTAGGATTCGAACCACCGATGCCCCAATTGCACCTGCCTGAGCGAGTATTATTAGCACCGCACGCTTTACAACTGAGCTACCGTACCAGTTGTCGTCAGTGCTGAATTTATAAGTTACATTATTCGTTTACAAAATAATAGTAGGTAACTCTTTACACGACTACCATCAACTAATAAAATTGTATTGAAGGTAGTTGTGCACTAAATTCTATTGAACAATAAAATTAACTGACTGGTTTTGTTACTTGTTTTATTTTCGGTGCGTGTAGATAGCAATGCCAATGGTACATTTTATCAATTTTGAAAGGACAAAGATAGTTGTTCTTTACGAACAAAATATAAGCATAAAAGAGCTTGCCACGATCGAGCGAGCGAAGCGAGCGAAGATCTTAGTGGTAAGTTGGGCGATTTTGCTTTGTATGTTTGTATGTTTGTATGTTTCACAAATTGTTGTTCGAGCATAACTGTCGAACCGTTCATCCAATCTGCATGAAACTTGGTAGGTCAATAGGTTGTGGTAAGGAAATTTACGGTGGAGCATATGAGCTTAATCGATGAAGGGGTTGTGAAGATGTTGGGTTCCCAAGGGGGTAAAAAATTATGAAAGTTTCACAAATATATTGAGTGGGGTGTCATACGAAAGGGCTTATTTTGTACATTCCAAAATGGTTTTTATTTTTAATCTAGGATGTATAGTTTTTGAAATACGACCAAAGACCAAAAACTACGAAACCAGAGCTGCAAGAGCTCCCGTTTCATAGAGTTTCGATGTCTTCGTAGCTCATTGACTGGTCGGTCTTAAAAAGAGAGTGGCATCGTTGCGGTTTGGTTTGCAATGATTTTAGATGCTACTTGATTTATTTTCATGATAAAAAAAAATTTGATAAAAAATTAAAATAATTGGGGTAAAAAAAGTTAAGTAAACAAATATATTGAGTGCGGTGTCAAATGAAAAGTTTTTATTTGTACATTCTAAAATAGTTATTATTTTTATTCTAGGACGTATACTTTTAAAAATACGACGAGAATTCATAAATATGAAATAAATGAAAAATTAGACACGACATTATGTATTGCATGCATGCTAGTATTTTTTACCATGAAGAGCTAGCGCAATAGGCATACCCGGCAGTAGTAGCACTTGAAATTATAGGGGTAGTCAGAAGAAAGTCCAAATGTTGGCCATCTACGGTGCGCGAGATCTCAGTTCGGGGCGAACTACTAGTTATTAATACCAGCAAGTTGCAGAATAACGTTAGGTAGAGTGCGCCGCAAACTTAATGGCGGCTGAAGTGCGCGGCAGATTCGACTTTGCGCAGGTACAGTCAACGCAATTGCGTGGAGGTGAAGGTGGTGAGGGGCGGGGCTAGGCGGGCTATGTAAGTAAAGTTTACGTTATTCTATTGCGTTGACTGTACCTGCGCAAAGTCAAATCTGCCGCGCACTTCAGCCGCCATTAAGTTTGCGGCGCACTCTAAGTGGTATGATAATTGATAAGTATTACGGAGGTTGTTTTTTTATCTTATAACCTATGCCATTATGGTAATATTGTTCTTATTTTCAGGTTATTGGGGATGGAAAGATGTCATAATATTGGCCCAGCGAGTTGCTTATCGAGAAGGAATACCTACCTAGTGTATTTAGTTCATGATAACTGCGCTTCATCGTTCGCGAGCTGTTACTAACTTTTATAAAATTGAAAGATAACTGATATTGTTTTAAATTGTAAGTAATTACTTAGACTGATCTGATTTGCGAGAGATCTAAATTGTTTATTTTTCACTGGATTTTATACGATAAGTATAAACTGTTCCAATGATAACATGACATATTTGTTCACTCGTTAATTTTATTGGATTAAGTAAGTATAAGGTTTGTGTTTAAATAAATTTACTAAGACCCTACTAAAAGTTGTTTCATCTAACTATAACTTTACTAGGTAACTTACTACATACTCACAACGTAGTTCGTTGTGAAAGCAAAAATAAAAAAAAATAAACAAAAAATACATAGTCGTGACAGGATTTGAAACCAAGCCCGGACCCACGCATTTGAATCGGGGGTCGCTACCGTTAGTTGCTTTGTAAAACAGTAACGTGGAGTTAAAATAACATGAAATTTGATTCACCACTACCTAATAGTATCTATATTAACGTTAACGTTATAAAAAGTGTCAATTTATATTTCATTATTGCGTAATAAGCGATTGAATGCAGATAGGGGTGTCGCGGACACACCAGAGAACTTAGATTTCACGACTTTAGAAATTAATTACAGCTTTCCTATGTATATAATTGAGGATATTACTAGTGCCATAATAGCGTACTCGTATACTATTTCCAAATAAAAATACAGCAATACTGAAACTGGTCATTTTAATAGGTTCGCAAGGCCGGACATGCCAAAAACACGAGTCCTGCGAAACACCCATTTGCCCCCCTCTCCCCCACGTGAGATTGGGTGAGATTCGGCTTACCCCCACTAAAAGCCTCACGTAATTAATGGACGCCCCCTAATAGGTACCTACTTAAAATATATCGCACCCTCGAAAAGACAAGGTCCAAACTCTGAACTAGCAGAGTTAAAGATGCAGAAGTGCTTTTAAAGAAACTTTAAGATAATCCTGGATAAATCAATTTTATTAATCTATATCTACTATTCTATACTTTTATATTTATACTTATACTTACTTATACTTATATTATACTATTTATACTTTTTTACTAATTATATAAAGCGGAAGAGTTTTTTTGTTTGAACGCGCTAATCTCAGGAACTACCAGTCGGAATTGAAAAATTATTTCTGTATTTGATAGCTAAACTCTTGAGAAAGGTTATTGGCTACTTTTCATCATCATCATCATCACCAAACCATCACTACGGGGGCAACACCGCGAGGGCGCTGCTAGTCTTTTATAATTTATTTTCCATCAATTCCCCATCCAGTTTTTTTTTCTGACAGCTCACGTCATCTTCACTCAACCTAATCTCTTGCACTTCTGCAAATTTAAATCATTTTTGGTTTCGCTACTTCGGACCTTGTCTTTCCGAGGGTGCGATATTGTAAACAAGATATAGATCACGTTTTCGGTTATATAGATATAAATAGTATTAGATATAGATAAGGCATAAGTATATCAAAGTGATAAGATAGACCTACTCTAAACTGAGTCATTTGACAAGCCTTTCCCATTACACAATGCATTTAAGTGAGAATAGGACCTATACTATTCTCACTTAAATGTATTGTGTACCTGAGTGTGACTCCTCTGGTGTCACAGGCGTCCATAGGCTACGGTAACCGCTTACCATCAGGTGGGCCGTATGCTTGTCTGCTACCTTAGTAGTATAAAAAAAAAAAAAAAAAAACCTACCCTTAAATGTATTGCGTCACGAGGGGGCCAGCGGGGAGGGGCAGCTGCCCCCCCCCCCCCCCACAACTTAGCTAAATGCAACTTGTAATTTAACTGTAACCTATGTTTGCTATCAGCATTCTATTATTACAACGCCTAAAAGTAGTTTGAACTCTAATGTACGAGAAGGTATTTCTTGAGAGTATACCTAAAACCTAACGAGATTTGCTTTATAGTGTAATTATAATTAATTAATGGTTATCAACTTTATTGACTTTAGAACTACTTCGCTAATTATTATAGTATCTTTATCATTCTGTTATTCGGATTTTGCCCAACATCAGATTTAACAAAAGCATTTAAAAATAAACATATCGTTTTCCTGTTCCATAAAAAAAAAGAATTTGACATTTGATGAAACTCAGTTTCCTAATGGAGTAAGCACATTGCGTTTTTAGGAGCGCGTTTGTGTCGATACAAACGCGATGCGAACGCGCAGCTCAAAAACGCGCTGCAGAATTTTGATAAGACTTAATTTTCAATTAAAAAATAATTCTAAAATTCGTTTCTTTCGAGGCGTTCGGCACGGATAGGTGTGCGGCCACCATAACAATGGAATGTAGGTATTGAAAGATCATCATTTTTAACTACACAGTTAAGTTTCTATTTTACTTTGATTATGGTTCAAGAGTAGGCTTAACACGATATCTAATGTCAGAACTCAGAAGTATCATGGTCATTGAACCGTTGAATGAATCACTTCCTACCACACTGTAATAATGCTAAAACTAGAAAGTTTTGTGATACAATAATTTGTCTTATAAATTGTACTTAGAAAGTCTTTTCTGTATTACCTTACTATTTGGGAACATGAAAAGTCGAAATTAAGGTGGATGTGCAACTATAGCCCGCGAACTTGAAGTTTGCGTTTTTTTTTTTGCAGGACTGTGTCAGTTTGTATCTTGATCAAAATATGATTCGCGCAAATAACTTAGTATTTCCATGTAAAGGCTCATTTACATGGTGCGAGTTTCTCGCCCCGAAGAGGCGATTATCGTCATCAATGTCAAAATAATGACAATGTAAATTAAACATTGAAATCATATAGGGAAGGACGATAATAGTTTGTCACTGAATTGTCATGGAGCTAGTTTCTCGCACATCAGAGGTAAGAAACTCGCACTATGTAAATGAGCCTTAACAAACAAAATAACAATCAATAACTTTCTTTAAATTCATAAAGCCCTATATTCAATACTTTGATATAAACAAGGCACAAAGTTTTATAGTTTCTTGACTAGAATTCTATCTCAGTTCATTATATTTTGACAAAAGAAACGAATTTTGTAACTTTGTTGATGGTAACCTATCAATCTTTCGAAAAACGATACACCGAATTTTGAAATCCATAAAACGTTTGATAGAAACTCGAAATCCAGATACTATGTTTTACATAATTTTATTACTCCGATAAAACGTTTCACAGAAGTCTCATTTGACAGAAACACTAATGCCAGATTATCAGTTCGTTTTTTTTTTCATTCGACAACAATATCCTTATACCTTATTTTAAAAGACAGAAGTAACGCTTACCAGAAAATTTCCAGCTATATAAAACCTTTTCCATCTTACTCAATTATCTTTATCTTATAACGTTATTTGTGTTACTTTTCATGTTGAGTCTGTCTTACCGTAAAACAAAACGTTTTTAGGTTATTATCGGTCTCAGAACCGAATCTGCCCACCCCAACTTCCACGTTCCACTTACTCGGGCTTGATAATAGATAGTAAATTTAATTGGATTTATCATGTTGAGCACGTTTGCAATAAACTGAGACAATTTCTGGCAAATATAACTATACTTAACAACCGCATACCATATAAAATTAAACTTATGCTATACAACTCACTAGCAGAATCATACATACAATACGGTCTCAGCAGTTATGGTAGAACTTATAAATCTTATTTAGAAAACATTTATAAATTGCAGTTAAAATTATTAAAACCCTAGTGTCACCTAAAATTAAAACACAGTATCAAGACAATGACAGTGGTCTTTTCAATCATTGTAAAGTTTTACCCGTACATACCCAAGTCCATTACTTACTACTAAAAGCAGGCCTGTCTCACTTCTCACTTTAGGTATTTATCGGACGCGCGCCGCCTCGGGGGGCGCGCGACATAGGTTGCCACTTGCCGCTCGCTCGGCTTGCGGACTAGACGTATTGTGCGTAATTATCGTGATCTCGTATACATCGTTTCTTGTGATTTTTGCACGATAACTAAACGATCTAATCCGTATAAAAGATACTGCTGTGTCTACGGGTGTCTAAACAAAAGGAAAAGCAATGAATGGACATTAACATTCCACAAAATTCCGGAAGATATTGAAAGGTTGGTAGGTAGCTACTAAGCTTTTCTATAATTTGTTGTAAGTACCTTTTTAAATAAATCATCAATAAATACCTAGATAGGTACTTACTTTTACTCTGTAACTGTAGGTGCATAATGAAAACGAGATTTTATAGGTACCTATTCGATTCCTTTTTGATTGAATAGGTACCTGTTTACAAATAAACAAACATAATACACGTACAAAACTACCTACCTACAAAACTGTAGGTAGGTAGGTACCTACAGTTTTGTTTATTTACATATGTACCTAAAAGTAACTTATCCATTAAGTGGGTACCTAACCTACTTAATATAATAATTGTAAGTGTTTAGAAGTTACATTACATTCATAGAGCCATGTTGGTCGAAGTGATTAGTACCTCAACTTTCGAGACGAAGGTCGTGGGTTCGAGTCCTGGCCGTGCATTAAATTGCAAATGTGATTGCAAACCTAACATTAAAAGGGTGATTATCGGATAACGGCTCCCGGTCTAGTTGTGTGATGATGATGATTGTGTGTGTCTGATCGATGTCTAGGTAGGTATGAAGGTATAGATATTTTGAAATGCAATTGTTTACAAAACGAACGAGATAATAATGTATCTACCTACTTCACCTACCTACGTACAATACGTAGTACCTACTTACTACTATTTATTCTGTGGTAACGGTAGATTAAATTATATTTAGGCCTACTTATTTTAGAACTTAAGTAGGTACTGTTTTTGTGACAGATAAAATAAATTAATTTATTTGTGTTGTCGCAAGCGAAAATTCGACAACCCTTACGAGTCGCGTCACACCGCGCCAGACAGTGACACAGTTACGCATTAGAGCAGGATGGGAATGTTTAGGCAAATATCTCGATAGGTAATAGGCCCATAGGCGAGTTGAATTGCACTTTATAGCTTCGCTGCGAGAGTCTCTATTTAAACAAATTTACTCGCGAAGTGACCCTTCTGTACGTAGTACTAGTATTCTGTGCTAAAAGAACAGTTTTTCAATAAATCACTACAACATCTTGTTGAACATCCTGTATATACTCGATCCATTGCAAGGAACCAACTTTGCACACCGCGCGCTAACAATGCGTATGGCGAACGAACAACCGGTTTTCTTGTCCCTCGGCTTATCAATTCTCTGCCTTCCGAATTACGTACCAGCCTAACTATAAGGAATGTTAAGTTTAAATTAAAAAAATATTTTTTAGTAAATACTAGCCAGTAAGTAGGTAGCAATAAGGTTTGCATTGTTACCTTTCTGCCTAAGCGGGTGGGTAGGTAAGTATTGTATGTAGCTACCTTCTTAGATAATTTATTTAAGTAAAACTGATGTACTAGCGTAAACTAGAGTAGTGTCAAGACAAACCTTAGTGGTTTTTAGATACTAAGTATTATTTTAAGATTTATTTTTTGTTAAAACGGTAAATAAATGAAAAAAAAAAAAAAAAAAAAAAAAACGTAGTCTTGTCTGTCCTACCCTAGAGTGTTTTTATGAACTCGGAGGCGCGAAGGGAGATGCAGCCCTCGCCCGCTGTGACAAAACGCGGCACCAGCACGAGCTGGAGCGGCTGAGGCTGGTCGCCGCCGAAGGTGGCGACCAAACAGCCGAAGCTGCGTAGCCGAAGCTGCGCTGCGCTTCGGCTGTTTGGTCGCCACCTTCGGCGGCGACCAGCCTCAGCTGCTCCAGCTCGTGCTGGTGCCGCGTTTTGTTACGCAAGGGCGGAGGGGCTGCACTTCCCAAAGCGCCGGAGCCGTCACAAATTCGAAATGGATGGAAGATTTAGGTTAAATTTTGATAATTTGCCAAAAAGTGTTTGGTGAGGTTACTTAACCATCTAGCACGAAATTATTTAGGAAATGTTAAAGGTAGGTAATAAAAAAAGTAAATAGATACAATATTTATTAGATATCTACCTACAGTACTTCAAGCTACATAATGGACTTCGGTCATTTAATTTTATGGTACCTAGTATTTATAACGCTCTGATTATTATTACTAGATGGCACTACTAGTAGGCGTTTAGAAAGATTGAATACTTAATTTTGTAATAGGTCTTTCCTGAACCATGATTTTTCGGGATCACAAAATATGTGGAAAACAAATTATATGGAAAACAAACAAGCGGTAAAATGAATTATCTGGATGTTAAAATTTCTGGAAAATGTATAGATGTATTTTGTATTTCTGTCTTGTAAAAAAAAAACAAATGAAAATCTGGCTTAAGAATTTATGGAATTCGAATTCCTGTATTATGAAAAAAAAGAAATCAAAAATCTGTCAAACGTTCCTATGGATTTCAAAAATCTGTCTTGTATTTTTCGTGACATCAATACGTAACCTTTGTTGATAACACGATTGAAGCGGCGGAAGAGTTTGTTTTTTTGTTTGTTTGAACGGGCTAATTTCAGGAATTAGCTGACGAATTTGAAAAATTCTTTCTGCATTGATAGCTGAATTCCTGAGGAAGGTTATAGGCTACTTTTCATCATCATCATCATATACCATCATTACGCGGGCAATACCGTGACGGCGCAGCTAGTCACAAAAAAGTGTCGATTTGATTTTAAATGAGTGGCGACTGGCAAAACTTACGGCAGTTTCGACTTACGGTTTTGATAAAACAATATTATTTTCGTTATAAGTAAGTATTTGTAAACCTGCTAAACAAGAGGTCTAAGAATTCGCGAACCAGAAAAACCCACGCTGACGTCCATTTTGAAAGTGTATTTCCATCTCGTTCACACGTTCGGTGTGCGAGTGAGAGCGCAATACGCACGCGGCTGCTTCGTGCGTTTATTTTTAGTCGTTGTTGCAAATTATTATGCAGAAACGAAGGTTGCTAATGGAATAAAGTACTGAGTATGAGCACAGTAAGAGCTAGTGGTCAACTATGGCGTTTTAAGGCCTACAGCGTAAGGACTTTAAAGCCGGTTTTAACAATTTCGTTGCGCACTAACTTCAGCCCGCGGCTTCGCTCGCGTGATACTAGGGTTGCATGCCACCCCTACTTAATATATTTATTAGAAGTTTTATCAACCATAAGCAAAACGTCAACTAAAGGTGGCCGCACACCTATCCGCGCAGAACGAATCGAATTTTAGAATTCTATAAATGAAATCTCGCACACCTGCCCGTGGTCGAATCGTCGGATTCGACCGAATCTGGCAGTACTTCGAGAATTCGGTGCGGATAGGTGTGCACTCAGCCTAAACCTTAGATTTTCGTTTGTTTCCTAATTCAACTTATGACCAACGCACGGATGACGGAGAGAAATCAGATAACGGAAATCGGATCTAGTGCTTAAAGTGCTTAAAACCCATACTTGCAAATAGTTTATGACTGCTTCGGAACGTATTTTCACGGATTCTGGTCGAATGCAGTGCAAATCTGCTCCTACAAGTCATCAGCTATTTAATTAAAATTTATTTACAAACTAACTTATGTAAACGACTAGTCTTGTAAAGCAATATCCGTGTGAAAGTTGTACGGGCGGCAGGTTATCACTCTTATCGCAATGTTGAACGGGACCTCCCCGCATACTATTCATGAAGCTAACGCAAGCGAAGCGAGCGTCTGGGCAAACGAGCGAAGCGAACTTCTTAAACTCGCGAAGCGAGCTGATTTGTTTTAGACAAATGCAACCTACGACTTTTTTATTTTGCTAACGGTGCTCAAAGAAAAGGGTGGATCAGTCTAACACACTGTGCCCCGCAAGAATTACGTTTTTAAAGTCTTTCTAGTGTTTTCCTTCACCATTTAGAATACTTTGCGCGCGGCTTCAAATATTTCACATATTTCACATTCCCATTAGTTAGGATGTACATATTATATAGAGTGAAAATCAATTCTTTTTCTACTTGCTGACCCAACAAAGCGTCTACCTACTCCATACTTGGTCACATTATATCCCCCTTACAAAGTGCTCACGGACAGTTGTTATCTTTCCGTACTATTTATGAAGGCAATAAATTTTTAAATTCGTAGAAATTGAAATTAAATTAAACATGATCCGTTTAGTTTATATTTATGTGCTGAATAACCTTGTCGTGCTAAAAAAATGTGTTGCCAAGAATTTTATCGCACGCAATGTCCAATCATATTAGATTGTTTATATGAAATGAGCTTTATGTCTGTGTGTTTAGGTTTAATAAGTTTTGAATTTTGTAATGTGTATGGAGCATTGACATTATTCTGTAATGACATTGTTAACTACAAAGAGTTTTTCCTAATTCGTTGAATACTTATCCGAAAATGTATGGAATGCTTTTTTAATTATTGCAAAAAACTTACGATTTGATTTAATAAGCCCCTTTGAACTTATTGCGCATTTTACTTTTGATACTGTCTAAGGTCGCGTTTTCCGAGCATACCTACAGACAGACAGACATTCAACGAGCACGTTTTCTTTTGTCGCGTTCGGTCTCGTTGAGATGAGAGTGACAAGCTACTTGCGCGGTCACTGAACTGCGGTCTAATTGTCTAACTTGTCTCAAACCTCAAATTGGTCTCAAACTGTCAAAACGATCGAACGAACGAGAATGTAAAAGTAGGATGCCCAATATGCAATTTCTAGGCCAAAGAGCTAGACAGCGCTAATTTGTGAGTTAACTAGCGTTTAGCACGCTAAATTCTGCATAGTGTAATGAGCGCTTTTAGTAAAATACCTAGGCTATTTCACAAAATAAATGAAAACTAGGTATTTTACATACCTAGTTGACTAAAAAGTTCAGAAATTCAGATACACTACTCATCAAGTCATCACAAAAGCCACTTAATCCTTATCTATCTAATTCAGTACGTTGTATGAAGTATGAGTCGAATAGCGTGTTATACCTACGGAAATGACATCATAATGTATTACGTATAGGTAGTACTCATCTTTTTCGACAATGGCGACCCAAACGAATAAATAATTTATTTATAACTAGCGGACGCCCGTGACTTCGCCCACGTGGACTACTATTTTTTTTGATCCCACGGGAACTGCAATTATTCGGAATAAAAAGTAGCCTATGTCCTATTCTCGGTCATTATGCGCCGATCGAATCGATCAAATCGAATTGTATAATTATTTTATTATCGTATGAAACCTTGCACACTGCCCCCGTCAAATAATCCGATCGAATGCAGTTCGGCGCGGATAGGTATGCGCTCACCATTAGTGCCTTTACGTTCCGATTGTCGGGTAGCCGGCAGTGAAGTGTTAAGGCTGGTTTTACTGTCACGCGTATCGTCGGCGCTGATAGGCGAGTGGTCTTTATTACAATGAAATAAGGATAAGGTTTAAAAATTACTCTCTCCTCAACATATTATTATGAAATGAGTTAGATAAGTACAATAAGTAAGTTAAAACTTGAACGACAAACTGTTAAATACTTACCTTTATGAAAGCATTGTTCTCATGTAGGTAAGTGACACATCTTTGTCTTATTGAGAATAAAATATATTAAATCTTTCTATGTACTCAGTTGAGTACATAGACAAAGAAAAATAAATCTATACAAGTGTCGTCTTAAGTCTTTCCTCATGGCTATTGTTACGATATTCGAATGCTAATTTAAAATTATGCTTAACCTTCCAAGTATCTGGCGCCATTTAATCTTTTCAATGAAGGTACCTACCTACTTTTATCTTTTATTTATTATCACATTAGTATTTTTTTTTCGGACGAATTCGATACCTATCTTATCATTTTTTTTGTGAATGACAACGAAACAGGCCACGATTGGCCAAAAACGTGGTATTTTTTTTAAGAGTAGGTATTAGGAGATCTTGTATGAGAAATGTGATGTGGGTGTTTCGCAGGACTCGTGTTTTTGGCATGTCCGGCCTTGCGAACCTATTAAAATGACCAGTTTCAGTATTGCTGTATTTTTATTTGGAAATAGTATACGAGTACGCTATTATGGCACTAGTAATATCCTCAATTATATACATAGGAAAGCTGTAATTAATTTCTAAAGTCGTGAAATCTAAGTTCTCTGGTGTGTCCGCGACACCCCTATCTGCATTCAATCGCTTATTACGCAATAATGAAATATAAATTGACACTTTTTATAACGTTAACGTTAATATAGATACTATTAGGTAGTGGTGAATCAAATTTCATGTTATTTTAACTCCACGTTACTGTTTTACAAAGCAAACAAATGTGTCCGCGATAAAAAACTAATTTCTCTGTCGCTAATTTCTCTGGCATTTTCCTAATTTCTCTGGCATTTTGCTAATTTCTTTGGCATTTTGCTAATTTCTTTGGCATTTTTCTAATTTCTCTGGACCAAACCTAATTTCAATGGGCACGAATATATTTAAACCACTAAAACTTCAAAACGGCTTTATCAAATTGAGGGCCGCTAACATTAAAATGCATGTCTTTGAGTGCTTAATTAGGTATGTTATTTTTTTTTGAAAAATAACCAAAAAAAAATTGCGAAAATGGGGTACCGTTTTTCGGACCGCTTCTTGCGAATCATCCATTAGGTAGTGGTGAATCAAATTTCATGTTATTTTAACTCCACGTTACTGTTTTACAAAGCAAACAAATGTGTCCGCGATAAAAAACTAATTTCTTTGTCGCTAATTTCTTTGGCATTTTCCTAATTTCTCTGGCATTTTGCTAATTTCTTTGGCATTTTGCTAATTTCTTTGGCATTTTTCTAATTTCTCTGGACCAAACCTAATTTCAATGGGCACGAATATATTTAAACCACTAAAACTTCAAAACGGCTTTATCAAATTGAGGGCCGCTAACATTAAAATGCATGTCTTTGAGTGCTTGATTAGGTATGTTATTTTTTTTTGAAAAATAACCAAAAAAAAAATTGCGAAAATGGGGTACCGTTTTTCGGACCGCTTCTTGCGAATCATCCATGTGATGATAGTGAATGAGGCGAACGAGGCGTGTCAGGATCGTAGCAAATGGAAATCCGTGGTCTCTGCCTACCCCTGTGGAAAAGAGGCGTGATTTTATGTAGGTATGTATTAGGTAAACTTACAGCTATAGACGGACCCATAATTCGATTCACGACTTGACAGCCAGCTAATGTCAAAGTCCAAAATAATGTTGCCAGACCTAGAGTCTGGGTACATTGAATATTCACAAGATTCATTGAATTTTATTAGTCTGGTCCCCTCAGACCAGTAAAATCCAATTAATCATTTAAATAGTCATTGTACCTACATCAAATATGATAAATTTATTAGTGCCCAACCAACAGGTTTGAATTGTATACCTACTTGACTCCAAACAAGATTGAAAGGACTTTACCCCAGCGACCGATTCGTCCGCATCTTGAGAACGAATCGGATAGCAAGGATCTTACACTGGCTCCGATCCGTTCTACGATATGTGACCATTCATTCTACTTCAAGATTATCCGCTATCTAGAAAGCGTCCTTGCCACGCCGATCACGCGATCACTGTCACCGGACACAGATCGCATGATCGGCGTGTGATCACTTGAACGCTTTTCGTTCTACCGCAGGCAGTGGGAAAGCATACACGGGCAGCCATTGGTTTCATAGAACGCATGCGTTCAGTGTTAGTCACTGATCGCATCGTCAGATTGTATCGGTGACACGGATCGGTAGCTGTGGGTAAAGACCTTAAAAGATAAATATAATATTTTCAGTTTTTCTTTAAAATATACTTAAATGATCTTTTAAAGAAAAACAGAAAATAACATTATTAACAAAATATGGTTGTATCATTACATTAGTTCTATTGATTGATTTGATTAATTCTAGCTATTCTAATAATTTGTCACAAAATTCTTTCTGAAAAGTGGCAGCATTCCAACTGTCAAGTCGTCAATCGAATTATGAGTCCGAATAGGCTAAGCAGCTTTGACAGACCGACGTATGTCGGGTCAGGTAGTAGATAAACATTCTTATCTACGCACCTGTTCCACCTGTATCGATTTATCAAGGTTTTGGACGTCAAAAATCTGATAAACGTTTAATCGCTTGTTTCTCGGGAAAACATACAGTGACATTGTGGTGCCCAGGTGCGGACTACGTCACACGTATTTGTGTGCCCCTCCTGCCCCAACTCCTGCACTATGGCTGCGGGGCTAAAAAGGCCGCTATAGGAGATGCCGTGCCAGATTCGACGGAATCTGGCAGTACGTCGAGAATTCGGCGCGGATAGGTGTACGCTCAGCCTTATCATCGCGAACGGGTTTTCGGCGACATCATGCCGCGCTCTTCTTTCATCTCTAAATGCATATCTTGCTTCGCGGGTATTGGCTCTTCCGAGAATCTTCATTGTTGTGTTGGCCATCACCACTCATTACGTAGGTGAAGGTCGTATATTATCAGTAGTTTCTCAGAAAATACAATGTAGGCAAGATGCCAATAGTCGCATTAATCAGTGTTGTCACAATAAATGTAAATGAAGACGCTTCGTAGATGTAACAATGTACACAGCGTATGGTGTAATGGTAAATGGTGATGATGATGAAAAGTAGCTTAAAATCTCATTTTAAGGTGGACGCACACCTATTCGCACCGAACGAATCGACTGACTGCCCGCGTCGAATCGTCCGATTTGACCGAATCTGGCAGTACTTCGAGCATTCGGCACGGATATGACATGACCACGCAAGTAGCTCTGTCACTCTCATCTCAACGAGACCGAACGCGACAAAGTTTGAGACCAATATGAGGTTTGAGACAAGATAGACAATCAGCTTGCAGCTTTATTATAATTTGGTATTGATTGACTCGAGAGTCTAAGGCCTCTATTAACAAACTCGGATTAACTTCTGTCAAAGCTGCGCCACGGATTTAACTATTGACATCCTTTTTTGTTAGACAGTGACAAATAAGGATGGCAATAGTTAAATCCGAGGCGCAACTTTGACAGAAGTTAATTCGAGTTATTAATAGAGGCCTAAAAGCGAAAGATCCACTTGCATTAGCATGTCAGCGAGATGTTTTCCTTGGAATTTCAAGTGGGAGTATTTACATTGACGCAAACGAATCGAATTTACTTTGCCAACTTACACAAAAGAAGGCAAAACGACGTTGACCCTTTTGGATACATTTTAGTTAGTTTTAGTTTTTTTTTCAGTATTACGTACATTTATTTACAGAAACTAAACTATATTTTTTAGAATAGGTAAGTATATTTAATTTTTAGATTTTAGATTATATAAATAATAATAAAACAATGACGGAGGCCTTTAGGTATCCTAAAAACTCAGTCACCAGAGTTACTCATACTCACTCCTCATACGAACTAAGTTATATAAAAGACTAGCTGCGCGCTCGCTACCAACACTCCGCTTGCCGGTTAGTGGCCTCCACTCGAGAACATTTCGACCCCATCGGCCATCTGTTGTGCGTGCTATAGCACTGTATCCTTAGTGGTAAATAAAAAATAAAAAAATACTTACCTAATGTACAATATTTTGTTTGCAGAATGCCAACGTGACCAGAAATATGGGCAGTGCAAAAGTATCAGTAACGAAACCAACAATGGAGAAACAATCATTTAAACCCATCAATTTAATAAAATCCTTATTCCACAAGGACAAAAAGAAAGAGAAAGGCAAAGAGAAAAAGATAGCAGATAAACCAGACCAATCAAAAGCACCGAAAGAATCCGAAACTACCCGAACGGAAACGAAAAAACCCGAACAGACAATAGAATGTATTCTCGAGCCATTCAAAAAACTAGACATCGAAACGAAAGTTATAAAAGACGATGAAGATGAATTATCAAATTTCACTTTTAAAGTCATAGAAGATGATAGACGTAGCAATAGGATTGACTCTCAATCATCAGAAGACAGTGGTTTCGCAGACCAAGTGATTGATAATCTGGATAAACTGACTCTACACGATAAAGACGACAGGCAAGACAAAGACGAAGAAGACGAAGGACTTGAAGATAAAGACAGGGAAGATGAGAAAGAGACGAAAGACAAAAAGAAGACGAGGCAGGTTTTGGTGAAGAGAGCTCCAATCAGGAGTAAAGTCAGTGAATTCAACGCACATCCGTACATGAAAGAAGATCTATCGGTAAGTAAATTATGTATTTACCACCTCTAAATAAATAAGTTTCCGCCATCTAGCCTCAAATTAACAAAGCTTGTATTGTGGGAACCAGAAGGGCTATTTTAATTCACTTGTTAACTCGGATATCTTTCGTCGAATTGATATTTAACGAAGCTTTGGTAATAGAATGCAAAATTAGGCATCTATTTCAGACATTGTAAAGTTGACACCTTATAACCAGGATAATTTGTATGCACATAATAATGTTCGGTTGCGCTTTCTAAACAATTGTACCTATATCGAATGACGTCGGCTAGTTACTCTGGATTAAGATGACTTTTGATCGAATCCAGCCTAAGATGTATTGGCCTAAAATATATTTTGCCAAAGACAAAATATTATTTCAAAATGGCGACCATGCAGGATAAATTGGCTTGAAACAATAATAAATACTCAAATCAGAAATAATCCTTCTAATAATAGACGCTTGACGTCAGTAATAATAATAAATGATATTATATTATTAACTTACTTTAGCCAACATTATGACAAGTAAGTTTGTATTGAGCTATTCTAGTGACGGATTTTTTAGGCCGCTTTAAGGCCTCCATTATGGCTTAACGATTTAAAAGCTGAAACCGACAATTTAACGTGCCCTCCGAAGCACGGAAACGCTCAGCTGTTAATGCCAATTGCGGTCACCCATCCAATTTGTGATCACTCAGAACATAGCTTCAACGATCTATCAAAAACTTCTAAGGCTGAGTGCACACCTATCCGCGCCGAATTCTCGAAGCACTGCCAGATTTGGTCGAATCGGACGATGAGGTTTCATACGATTTCACATAAAGAATTCTAAAATTCGTTTCGGTCGATTCGCTCGGCGCGGATATCGCACCTCCAGTATTAAAGTGACCCATTTCAAAAAATTGGGAAAATGAGTTAAATATGTAGAAAAACTCAGAAAAAAAAACTCTACCCGCTAGTATTTTAAAAACTGCCATTTTCTGGTTAGAACGTGTGAAACACAATAGCTGCGTCATTTTCATTTTGGCGGTTACGCCTGCCTCCCCCGTGGAAAAACGGCCGTATTCAGTATTGCGTCAGCCAAGATTGCCGTAGATTAGAATTAAAATAACCTAAATCCCAATACAGCTGTTTAGTACGCGAAAATCAGGTAAGAATTGTTTAAATTTTTCAGTAATAAAACGACCGTTTGTTTGTTTTGTGCTATTTTATTACAATCAACGAAGAAAATTTTGTGACATAAATCGAGTTAAAATCAGTTTATTACTATAATTTGTGCTCGTTCTATTAACCGTTTAAAGTTAAGGTCTGTTTTTATCTTTAGCATAGGATAGCATTATTGGCAGATTAGTGTTTTTGGCTATTTTATTATTAACTTGCCAGATTTTTTTGTGAAATATTTAGGTATGATGCCTTTTATTGATAAGAAATTATTAAAATTTTTCTCAGTAGGTCACATCACTATGCAAAAAATTACTTATTAACAGGGGGGTCTCATTTCCGATTTTTAGGTATAATCGGCCGAGCGCCGCGCTTGTAGGCGCAAGGCATAGGTTGCCACTTGCCGCCACGGGTAGAAATGTTCCTAGTCAGAAGCTTGGACTTGTATATAATCTGTGCTTTGATTGGAAATTGATTGGAAAACGATGTATGACATTTCGTTCTCCGCTCCTCAACTCTTCCGATTCCGAATGAGTTGCTATTTTGATGACAATGTCAATGTCAATGAATGATTGAGATCTTTGAGGGTAGGTATCTCTGTGGATGTGGGTAGTCTGTGCTCTGCGGTCTAATGTCTAACGATCATTGTGTATTTAGTTTGTTGATTTTCCCCGCCTATTTCTGTTCCTTATTAGCTGCAAACGGTTTGTACCTTCAGTACCTACAATGTATTTTAGGTGTTGTGTTAACTTGTGTTGTACCAGGTTGTACAAATTTGCGAAAGGCCGCTGTATTCCATATTCCCAGTGTGTAGTGTAATCAGACTCAAAAAGTGGCTTGATTGTTTATGCAGTGATTTGTTGAGAAACGTGAGTTTGAACGAGATTTCGAGAACGAGAACGAGACGCACTGGTCACATCACACATCACAGAAACCTAAGATTTATCAGTGTTTCTCTAGGTACTATATTATGCATGTATTATACATATAAACCTTCCTGTTGAATCACTCTATCTATTAAAAAAACCGCATCAAAATCTGTTGCGTAGTTTTAAAGATCTAAGCATTGCTTAAATCTTTAAAACTACGCAACGGATTTTGATGATGTTTTTTTTTTTACATAGGGACAGACAGCGGGAAGCAACTTTGTTTATTATACAATACCTATACCTACTATGTAGTGTTAAGAAAAAAATTAAAAAATAATAATAAATGATTAACTATGTTTCGTTGTTTTCTATCAACAACACCTTCTTTCCCTTAGGCCACTGACCTCTAATATGGCATTGATCTCAATAGTACACATTGAGATATTAGAAATATTGAATGAAAAAAGCAATCCTACCAAATTAATTTGTTTGGTAGAATGACAATTCTGCTCGATGCCGGTGTAGCAGAAAAAAAAAAAGAAACGTCATACATCGTTTTCTGATAGCCAATCAGGAGCGAGTAACATCTATATAATCTGTGAACACAAGTCCACACTAAAATGTTCCCGACATTTCCATCTGATACGTAGTATCTCTACCTAATCTGTGCTTGCCGCTCGCTCGGCTTGCAGGCTAGGCGCATCGTGCGTAATTATCAAAGTACTTATTTATTTCTGTGATTTTGCAAAAAACGATGACTAAACGATCTAATCCGTATAAAAGATACTGCTGTGTTTACGGGTGTCTAAACAAAAGGAAAAGCAATGAATGGAAGTTAACACTCCATAAAATTCCGGAAGATATTGAAAGGCTTATTTAAAGGATGATAGGATAGGATATTTAAATCTTAGTAGGTACCAACCTACTATAATTTTTTGTATTTAAATAAATAATCAATAAATACCTACCTAGTAGTAGGTACTTACTTTTACTATGTAACTGTAGTTACATAATGAAAACGAGATTTTATAGGTACCTATTCGATTCCTTTTTGATTGAATACCTACCTACCTACCTACAGTTTTGTTTACTTTCCTACCTAAAAGTAAACTCTTTAGAAATTCAATGAAATAGGTAGGAATGATGATCACGCACGTCTGTGTCCTCGAGGCGCGGACATTCTCTCAGATCTTTTTTTGGCATTTTAGGATCCTTTGAAGATGTCTAAGGGGGTAGTCACAGGTCCAAATACATTAATGTACATTTATGTTTGTTTATTTTTGAGAAGTTTTAAATTTTGAGTTAATTTTGTTTAGATTATCTTATAATTTGTATAAACTCGTAAGTTAAACATAGTATTATTTGTCCAAATACTAAAATAAGTAAATAAGAATTTACTTGATTATACCGAGAAGGTTTAAATAATTTTTTAGATTTACTTTAATTATAATTATATTTATTCCAGACTAATAATTAATAGTCAACTTAAGAAATTAAAATGTTGTGATGCCACTGATTTTTGATAAAGGTTTCTGTTCTTAATAATGCGTTTTGACTTTTTAGTGTTTTTGTATGAATCCCATAGTTCCAAAATGCACAAATTTGTTTTAAACCACAAATTTTGTAAAATAATCAGAACTAAAGAGACCTATTTCAAAATAAGTCATTAATATTTTAATGGTTTTAGTACAAAACTGACTCAATTTCGGAAGGTTTTTTTGAAATGATAATTACTGTCCTAAATTAAAATTATTTAAATTCAGTATATAGCTAAAACTATAGATAAAACCCTAATTCAACCTTTTAATAGTAAAAATTATACATAATGTCGCAATTTGGTTATGTCATGAATGATTTTGTAAAAATTGTGTGATTGTAAAATCGTTTTTTCGCGTTTCCCAAAAATCGTGTTTTTTGAATTGTGTCACTTTAATACTGGAGGTGCGATATGTGTGCAGCCACCTTGAGTCGCGGGGTTCAAGTGTCAGAACGAGCGCTTGTCTTAGTTAGGCTGGATTTTACCAAACTGGATTAAGTTTTATCTGGAGATTAAACCACAGATTAAACTGCTGTTTGTTTGAATATTTTGACATTGTAAAGTTGACACCTTATAACCAGGATAATTTGAATGCACCTAATAATGTTCGGTTGCGCTTTCTAAACAATTGTATTTCGAATTCTGTCGGCTAACGGAATAACTACTCTGGGAGTAAGATGACAGTTTGGTCGAATCCAGCCTTAGGGGGGCAACTGATTCGTTTATGAAAACTTACGTGTAGTAGGTAGGTAGTTTTATTAAGTTTCCTGATGAATAACTCATTGTTTATTACCGAGAGTTCTTCGCTTCGCTAAAATAATATTCAAGTCCATTTATTTTGACATCTGCCAGACTGAAAAGAGTGATCCATTGGCGGGAAGACGAGCCAGCGATATAACGTAGACTAAAACATGGTGAGAAAACCAGTTAGCTTTCTAAAGGCTCAAACACACGTTGGGCCAGCCTAATCCAGCGCGAGCGAAGGCAAGTCGACGCAAGGCGACCGTCCCCACGCTTGGCGAGTCTATGCAAACCAAGCTAGGCGGGTGATGGCAAGGCGAGGCGAGTGGTCCTGCCCACACGTTGGTACTGGCGTTCACTCGGCGAGCCTGGGCCAGCTGTGTTTGAGCTATAATAGCGACGGGGACTTGTAATGCAACCGTATGGACTGCTAACTTCTGCAAAATGTGGGCATGTACCAAAATGTGGTAACACCTCTGACTACCCCCATAGACATCTTTATTAAAATTACAAGTTGCAAAATTAAAATTAAAAAAAACCGACTTCACAGTCTAGACTTCATAATCTGAGCAATTTTCTGCACTCTCAAGGTGCATTTCTGTTCATAACTCCGAAGATTCTCGAACAGATCCTCACCAAACTTTTATGGCACCAATCGGAACGTATACCCTTTTAAACAAAAAAAGAATTTTCCAAATCGGTCAAATTAAAGCCGCAATGGAATGAATTCGGAATTAACTTCGCGGCGAGCAAAGAAGTCCTCAGCCCTTCTTTTCGGCACGCGAGGTACATACACTCTTTGCTTCTATCTCGATATAATTCTGTGGTTGGCATCGTGCCAGCATTTTTACTCGCAAGTGGATCACCCCCTTTTATATCATTTGTCAGATTACACAAATCACTGACAGACAGACGTGTTTATAAATAGTAAGATAAATAGTTACTGAACTTGAATATAAATTAGAATTTTCTCGGAAAATGTCGTGACAAATATAGATAGCGTGCACGTTTCTCTATACTATAAGAATACTACCTGCGCCTTCGCGGCTTTACCCGCGTGGTGATGGTGTATGGTGATGATGATGATGAAATGTAGCCTATAACCTTCCTCAAGAATTGAGCTATCAAATGCAGAAATATTTTTTCAAATCCGACTGGTAGTTCCTGAGATTAGCGCGTTCAAACAAACAAACTCTTCCGGTTTTTATTGGTACTAGCAGCACCCTCTCGGCGTTACCCGCGTGGTGATGGTGTATAGTGATGATGATGATGATAAAAAGTAACTTATAACCTTCCTCAAGAATTGAGCTATCAAATGCAGAAGTAATTTTTAAAATCCGACTAGGTTGTTCCAGAGATTAGCGCGTTCAAACTAACAAACAAACAAATAAACTCTTCCGCTTACAAACAAACTACTTAACTCTTCCGCTTTATTATATTGGTAAACTATGTAGATAGATATTGGTACTTAAGGTGATCGTACATTTGTCAGCATCGTACGCGCAGCACGCGCCGCATTTAGAATTCGTCGTATGAAATCATTATGAAAGCTCGCACATTTCACCCTCACCTTACGCATTTCATAAAATGCGGTAGGACTAAATAAAACAAATAGTACAAAATTTAATAAAATACTTATTAATAAAACGCGTACGGCGTGTTTTCTCGTTTAAAGGTTTCGGGAACGCCAATTTGTATAAAGTGGAAATTTTTTAGTTTAATATTGGCAAGGATACTGCCATAAATCTATCAAGACCAATCGCCGATAAAACGTTTGTTTTTCCCCACACAATAGAATTTAAATTCAACAGGGATCTTCATAATGCTTGCAGAATATTAATTTTTAGGCGCCTTTTACACCTTCAATCGAGAAAAATAGGTAAAAATATATAACTAGGACCTTAACACCTGGCTATTGAAGTTTGCCCAAGTACAATGTGCAAAAAAAGTGGGTACCTGAGGCATTATAAACCCAAGGCGTTATTTTGAAAGTGGGGTCTCTTACGCCTCAGATACTTTATTACAATTTCGTTGAATGGAAACGAAACAGTTTTTTGCACTCGCTACTTTGAAAACGATATTTGAGCCAGGTCTCAGATTAACTCACACAGGTAGTAAAAAAGAAAAATTTACTCAAACAAAATGCGAAAAGGGCGCCCATTGTTTTAAAATATGTTTTTTTTTTTGTGTACAATAAAGTTATTATCTACTATTCTATTCTAAAAAGAAACTAAAACGAAACTAATTTAAAACAAAACAAATCAATCATCATAAAACATAAAATATGCAAAATTTCTCCCATTTATTCCTATGATATGTATGTGTTTAAGATCGTAGCGAGTAGAAAACCGTGGTATCTGCCTACCCCTAAGGGAAAGAGGCGTGATTTTATGTATGTATGTACCATAGCTATGTATTCTCATGTCAATAGAAAGAGATGACAACAGGTTTAGCAGCCGTAGAAATGTTAAAGGTGAACGTACACCTATCCGCGCCGAAAGAATCGACCGAAGCGAATTTTAGAAATATTTCTATGAAATCGTATGAATGAATGAAACCTCGCAAATCTGCCGCGTCGATTCGTCTGAATAGTCCGAATCTGTCTGGCAGGTGTGAGAGGTTTCATATTCTTTCGGCTTGGATTAAGCTGCAATTTGCTCCACAATATAAATCGATCGTCAATGAAGCGCCTAATATTTTTAACGAAGGATAGAAAAAAAACAAAAATAGCGTCATGAATTCCTTACGGAAGGAAGATAATAACAATGGCTCTTTGACTCGGTGAAACCCATACACAACTAAGTTTCCTATAGTTATGAACAACAAAGAATAATTTAAAGCGGGCCTAAGTAAAGATACGCCCGAATACTCAAACGGTACTTAAATATTTGAGACGTACTTAACTATTTCAAACGTACTTAACTATTTAAGACGTTCTTACTCTTCAGAATCGTATACAAAAAAGACAGTTAATATTGAAGTATGTAAGTAAATATAGATAAAATATTAATATTTAAACAGAAAACCAGCGCTACAGAAGCTCTACGCTACTGTAGCCCACAATGAGTGCGTACCAATTTTATGTGTATATTTTAGTAGTTTAGTTATAGTATTTTTTTTCGAATTTGTCATGTAATTATTATTATACACAAAATAAACGATTTTCTATTCTATTATTTATTTCTATTATTATTTCTATTGAGCCTTCCCGCGACCACGGCTGGTGCTATGCAATCCAGTCGAAACGTCTCGGTCGGGCTAAATAAAAAGTTAATTTACGTGATAAATACTCGGATATTATAATGTATTTATTATGTAAATGTATTCCTTATTGTGGTTCATGAAACTAATTTAGCGACCGCATTCAATTTTTGAGGCTATAATTATTTGTCGTTTAGCGAATTCTAAACAGTAAACACTGCCTAAATTGCGGTTTACATTACACGTGTCACTTAAGGTAACAATTGAACGTCTAATTGACGCCTATTTAAATAATTAATCTATAAATCTCTATATAACAAATTATATAAAGGGGAAGAGTTTGTTTGTAAGCGCTAATCTCAGGAACTAACAGTCGGATTTGATTTTGTTATAATGTATAGAAAATAGTTTTGTTCCTATTAGATTTAAGTGAAGTTGTAATTGTAATGTCTTAGGTTTAAGAACCTGTAAAGTTACATACATTTTTAAATAAATAACTTTATAACTTTGAAAAATTCGTTCTGCATGTGATAGCTAAACTCTTGAGGAAGGTTACTTTTCATCATCATCATTAATTCTATAACTACTAGCACTTTATAAAGGTGTAAAGGACGTTTATTTGTGTATTTATGTTAAGCAATATAAGTTTATGTTAAGATTTAAATGCGCTTAACACACACTGAAAATGTTAGAGGAAAATATATCGTTGCTTAGTCATTTAAACGTATAGTATTGACCATGACTTTTCTGTAGATTAAGCTGAATAGGTTGAGAGGTGTAGTTAGTATGTATTTTACATTTGAACTTTGACCCATTACTAGAGTCTAATTCAAATAGGTATCTAAATATTACAAACAAAGTCGGGTTAAGGTGGCCGCATACCTATCCGCGCCGAACGAATCGACCGAAACGAATTTTAGAATTCTTTAATATTTTGAAATCGTATGAAACCTCGCACCTGCCCGAGTCCAAGTGTCCGATTCGACCGAATCAGCCCCCCTAGCATGGCGATTTCCTCTCTACTCTACACTAGACTAGACAACACATTTTCCTATCTTCCGATTTTGGTCTTTCACGCGAACATAATCATAGCATTGTGCTATGACTATGCTCTTACTTATCTTACTTATCTTACTTATTTCCTTACTTTTCTTACTTATCATCTTACTTATCTTACTCATCTCATCTTATCTCATCTCATGAGTAAGATAAGTAAGATGATAGGTAAGAAAATAAGTAAGATAAGTGAGATAAGTAAGATAAGTAAGATAAGTAAGATAAGTAAGTTAAGTAAGATAAGTAAGATAAGTAAGATAAGTAAGATAAGTAAGATAAGTAAGTTAAGTAAGATAAGTAAGATAAGTAAGATAAGTAAGATAATTAAGATAAGTAAGATAAGTAAGATAAGTAAGACAAGTAAGATAAGTAGCAAACTAGCAAACTACAAACGCGAGGCGAACGCGCGTTTGTAACGCATGGAAGAAAGTTGTCTAGGTCTCAGGAGGTGTAGACAATTTCGGAAGAAAGTTTCTATTCTCGAATGTCAAAATCAGATAAAATTGAACGCCATGCTCGCATCTGTACACTAATCTCATACAAAATCGGACTATGTTGTCTACTCTAGTGTAGAGTAGAGAGGAAATCGCCATGCTTGGCCTGCTGGCTTTGAGAATTCGGCGCAGAACAACTCAAGAACGGCTGGACAGATTTGTATGACCTTTTGATTTGTTGGATATGTCTCCGCCCCGAGTAGCAGAACAACTATTGAATATTCTGAAAGACACGAAAAAAATAAGAAAATAAATTTTGACATTTCTGAAAAATTAGGTTTTTCGAGTTACCGGGGTTTCCATCTAGGGTTGCGAATTTGCGATTGCGATATGTAATGGACCGGATTTTTTATAAAATCTCGAATTCTGAAACGGTACAATGTGCAAAGCTAGTATAATATCAGAGAGTATAATACTTATCATAGACATGAGTAAGAAATTAAGATCTCCTAATTCTCAACTTATTCTCATCATAACTATTCCTAGCAGGCTAAATAAACTCCATAAGCGAGTTTGAATGTAGGTAAGTCAATTAGTCTTAGTACCATTGCATTTTCTAGACCCGTATCACTAATACACTGTTACCTAATAGGTTATCGACATCATCTGGCCTTGTCTAACACCTAGTTAGGATTATGCTGTCTCTTTCACGCATTGTCATACTTTACAGACCCAGTGTGGAGTTCTGACCTTGGTCGCTCGGTCGCCTATTTAAAACGAAATAAACAAACATGTTCATATTTCTAAGCACTATAGGCGGGATATTCAAACATTTGAAATAAGCATTTTGATAAGTATGATTTAAAAAAAATCGATGTATTTTATGAGTTAAGGTGGCCGCACACCTATCCGCGCCGAACGAATCGACCGAAACGAATTTTAGAATTCTGTAGATAAAATCGTATAAACCTCGCACACCTGTCCGCGTTAGATTAATAAAGATGTTAACTTTCGCAAAAACTTAAATTCTAATTACATTTTTCTAGTATAGGACTAGGTATCCTCTTTTAAAACATTTACTACCTATACCTACCTAATGTCAATTGGCATGACGTAAATGGAAACAGCACACGACAACTTATAATTACTTGTTCTAGATACAATTTTAACATTTAAGACGGAACGCATACTGTTTTCTAATAGTTATTATTCTAATGTATTTTGCGCGCAAAGTGAGATATGGCAAAGTGAGTTAATATGCATGTTTATTTATTGTTCGAGTACATCTTATTATCGTGGAAAAAAATATTAATAGTCTTGGAAATGTTGAAATAAAGTTTTAAAATAAAAGGAGTGTGGGCAAAAATGTATGGGCACTTCACCCACGGCCGCCACAGCTCAGACTACTTTTGTTTAGAAGGTATCACATCCATGTATCTCTGTGCCAATGCGCATCAAATTCTGTCCCAGGGTTCTCTATTTATTTTAAGTCGAATAGGTTCAACTTACAGAGGTGCTAAAATGGCCGTTACCGCAATTCCTTTTATGAATCATAAAAATGATTCGTAATTATGTTTATGGGATCAGGATTACGCAGGATCACTGGATCAGAATCACAGGATCAGGATCACGGGATCAGGATTATACAGGATCACTGGATCAGGATGACAGGATCAGGTTCACGGGATTAGGATCACGGGATCAAGATCACGCAGGATCACGGGATTTGGATCACGGAATCAGGATCATGGGATTAGGATTACGGAATCAGGATTACGAGATCTGGATCACGGGATTGGGATCCTGACCGTAGCCAAGTGAGTTATCTGCCATACATTGCCATACATGCAATACGAACTGTTTGGCCACTTGGCCGGCGAATTACTTTCCTCATATTCGAAATGAAAAGCAGTGTTTACTTTGGGTGAAAGACCTATTTATGCACTCGAACTATTGGTGCCCTCGCTACGCTCGTGCGCCAAACCATCTCATGCCTGAATAGGTTACTTTCAACCAACTTGTAACAATCTACTAATTGCTCCCTTGTCATAAAATCTAGTACTAGTACTACTCAGGTTAGGTACAAACATGGATTTATCTAGTGACCCCTGGGATAGATTTTAATGCGTCGATAATAAAAAATGCTTAATTTTGTTAGGTCTTTCGAGTCATATTAGTTACATTGCTGGCGGAGCTGGGTGAAGTTTGCCCACTATCGTTTAAAACATTGAACGAACCTTGCAAATGCCGCTATTTTTCGCGATGACGACGTCACTGCCCGCTGGACAGGACAGTAAACAGTTGAGGTGGCCACACACTTATACGCGCCGAACTAATAGAATTTTAGAATTATTTTTATGAAATCGTATGAAACTTCGTACACCTAGCCGCGATTCGAATCTGGTAGTATTTCGAGAATTCGGCGCGAATAGGTGTGCGCTCAGCCTATGACGCCGACCGACCGAGATACCGCGAAAGCGTTAAGCGTGACGTTACGTTTCGACGTTTCGTTTCTCCCAATAGTGATGCGTTTCGTGAATTTGAACATTCCTATTTTTGCACTTTTAAAATAGGTAGGTCATCACATCATTTCTTTAACATTATGCGTTCAACCTTAGTTAACTCACAATAGGTATCTGAAGTACCTACCTTGGCAATTTCCAAGAATTATCTTCCAAGTTTCCTGGTAAATACGTAGATGTAGGTACAGGTTAGAATGCACCTAACGTCATATCTACAGACAATGTCACAGCTTAATTAGGATTAATGGTCAACAAATCAGACAGAACTGACCTATGTTTATCAGATACCTATCTCCGTTTGTTTAGACAAATGATGGATCTAAGGGAGTGGGCACACTGCGTTTTTCGCAGCGCGTTTGTATCAATACAAACGCGATGGGAACGCTGCCCCACTCCCGGTTCGCGTTCGTATGGATTGGATACAAAGGCGACGCGCAGCTCAAAAATGCGCTTCAGAAAACGTATGCCCACTCTTTAACTAATAACTAGCTGTTTCAAATGATCTGTGTTTATTTATTTACGTACTTATGGCATTTATAGACACAATAATTATAATTTATGCTCGATATGTAGGTACTTATAATAATGCACTAACGTATGTGTGTCATCAAGTCATCTATCATTTTCCAACTATGAATGTGTTGAAACTGCGACTTTGTAACTTCCTAATGGGGCGTACACACGTTTGTGTGCAAACAGACATTCAACGAGCACATTTATATTGTCTCGTTCGGTCTCCTTGAGGTGAGAGTGACCGAGCTACTTCGTACTGTTTGCACGCAAGCGTGTGAACGCGCCATAAGGCTGAGCGCACACCTATCCGCGCCGAATTCTCGAAGTACTGCCAGATTCCGTCGAATCGGACAATTCGACGCGGGCCGGTAATCCGGTATGCAAGGTTTCATACGATTTCAAATAAAGAATTCTAAAATTCGTTTCTTTACAAGCTACTGGCATGTATATCGAGATTCTACTCGTAGATCGCACGCCAGTACCAACCAAAAAAGAAACTGTTAAACTGGTTTGCCAACTCCTAGCATGTGTATATTGTGTATCCTGCGCTATAGCGAAACATGCCACTGACGCACAGTTAATCAGTTATACTTGTTAGGGATGTGCTTCGGCACCTCTTTCGGAAAGAAAAACGCTATTACTGCCACACCTCTGAAGTATCTAATCTACCCTACTTCAGGGGCGTGACAGTGAACGTGTTAAAGTACCGCGTGAAGGAAACCCATATCAATTATTAATACACTAAAAAAGTAAGTAAGTAATAAATACACTATAATAATATAGTTCGTTAATAGATTCCATAACACTTAATTGTGTATATTTTCCTTCCTGTTACATCGAAACAACAATTATATATTACCATTCAAAATTGTATGATAATAAACCCCATGTGTACCTGACACCATAAAAACAGGAACATAAATGAGAAAAAAAGGTAGAAGTCTAGGTATTCATACTTTAAACGCCTGCACACGTCAAAAACGAGCCTCGTAGAGATGACATTGGTGGGATCTGCATGGTTTCTGCCAATCTGCAAACCAATTCGGTCTGGTAAAAACCGTCTACTTAAGTTGCAGATCCGACTAAAAGTAGCCGCGCACATATAGGTACGCGCCGAACAAATCGAATTTTAGAATTCTTTTTAAGAAATCGGCTCGTAATACTACTTCAAGTAATACTTAAAAAAGCATACTTAAAAAAAGATTCCGACGAAATGAGAATCTCCTCCTTTTGTAAGTCTGTTAAAAAACTAACCTTCACTCATTCTTTTCAGATAAATCAAATCAACAAGCAAACGTTATCAGGAGGCCAAGTCACCGTGAACCCATCGACCCCAGATACCTTTTCAGAACTGGATGTGGCTTTGCAATCCGTCGCCAAGATCTATCACTCAGACCCCGCATATTGGGAAGACGTTCTTGATGTTATATCCAGTGACAGTCAGGTCGATGTCCTCTCAGCATTCCCCCAAATCTCAGAACAAACCTTCCACAGCATAGATATTATCCCGGAGAAAATACAGACGCCTAATCCTATTGAAGAATTCTCAGAACTACAAAACCTCCCGAACTACGAAGAAAGTATTCTAAACTATGATTTTGGGAAGAATGATAGCTATATATTCCCGACGCCTCCACGCTCAGAGAATGTTCCAAGTCCTTTATCAGAATCACAAGCATTTTACGCATCTAATTCTGACTACACACTATCACCTGAACGATCATCACCGACGTACAACAGCGATTTTGAGAAGTATCAAGAAATATCACCGTTATCATTCGACGAAGAAGAGAAAGAGTTGAAAAGGGATACGGATAACGCGTCGCAGATGTCCTGTTCTAATATGACGATGAAGAACTTCAAAGACCTGCAGAAGGAGATAGCGAGTGAGTTCTCGAAGAAAGAGTGTTGTGATATCAATCGGAAAGCGACAAAGGAGATTTTCGAAGAGTATTTCCAGAAGTTGAAGGCTGTTGAGAGGAAGAATCTTTGTTTAAAGGTTTCACAGTTGGATCTGAAAACGGTTTATGGGTAAGTTACACGAATACTTTTGGACTTTAAGATAAACGCACATATAGCGGAGCCGAACGCGCCGAAAGAATCGAACGAAACGAATTTTAGAATTATTTATTACATGAAATCGTATGAGATGGTCGATTCGTTAGGCGCTTTCGGCTCCGATCGATATGCGTTCACATTTAACGTTGAATTGCACACTAATAAAATAAACCTAGGCCTTCTACAGCTTTTACTAGATGATTTATAGTGTCTGGAGGCAATATTTGCCTACACTTTACGAGACACTACTGGGAAAATGTTGAGATGGAGGAAGCTTGCCCAGCACCTAAACCATCCTCTCAGCTTTAACTGGCCATATTATTATCCTCAGAAAAGACATGGTCAATGTGTGGGGCTGACAAAGCCGGGGGTTACCTCACGATGTTTTTCTTCACTGCTTAAAGCTTGTGTTGATGTGCATAATGAAATGAAAAATCCAGATTCGAACCAACGACCTTCATCGAAAGTCAGGGCACTTACCGACTCGGCCAACATGGCACGCTTTAAAATAAGGAATATTAACCACAGAACCAAACAAATGAATAATATTCCTTATCTCCTTGTAACTAATGAACTGTCGCATAACACAAAAGTGACATCATTATTTAATTGAACATATTGTTGTTATAATTAATCCGAATAATATTTATAATGCTATTTTTATTAACACGTTTTACAAACCTACAGATTTTGATCTTATTTATCACATTGCCCGGCTAGAAGTAGGGCATTGTCCGGTCCAAGTGATAAATTCAAGCTATCTCAAACCTTGATTTATTATATGGACCTTGTAAATGGAATTTTACCAATTTGACCGACGCTCTTGGTAATTATTCATAATGACCGGTCCATGTGAATACTGCCCGGTTAATAAAGTTGCCCCTGTCATATTTTATACATACATACCTACAAAAGTATAAAGTATAGCGGAGCCGAACGAGTCGAAAGAATCGACCAAAAAAAATGTTAGAATTATTTATATGAAATAGTATGAAGCCTCGCACACCTACCAGATTCGGACGAATCGACGCGGGCAGATGTGAGAGGTTTCAAACGATTTCATAGAAAAAATTCTAAAATTCGCTTTGGTCGATTCGTTCGACGCGTTCGGCGCGGATAGGTGTGCGTTCACCTTAAAGGCCGATACACACATATCAGTGAAGTCACAGTACCGGCACAGTGTGAAATATTCTTTCATACATTCTCGAAAGCATCTCAAACTCAAATAACTTTATTTGTTAACTGTTAGACACACAAGTTATAAGGTAGGAACACATATCGATACCTCGGGGCTCAAATGTCGTAAAGCACATTTTGGGGTTTTTGAGTTATTTATACCATCGTACTCAGTTTTTAATCCTCTATCGAACTGTATAATTAAAATTGTGAAATTAAAAAAAAAATTACAAATACAACCCATCATTTCAGTTACTCTAAACACAATTTATTTGAAAATGAGGGGTGTAAGTAGCATGTAACTGACAACACACAACGGCCTAAGTTGTATAACCCAGTTTGGTACAAAACTCTTAGATAGCATGTGCTTTACGACCAAAAAATATAAATAGATGTTCCTTACACCCCACTGCAAAATTCACTTTGAGCAAGAGCATAATTATGATTTATCTCAATTATTAGGTTTTTATCTTGAGTAAATTGATAACTTTTATTATAATTAGTTTGCAATTTTAGTCATGCACAAATGGGTAGCTTTTAAGATATCAGATTTAGTACGATATTGACAGAATTTAAGTAAATCACCTATTTTGATAATTTTAAAACATTTATTTCACAATTTATTACAAAATACAAAAGTTGAAAGTGAAATAATACAAAAGTTTTGGCGATTACACATAACTATTTACTAGACACGGGTCTTTATCCCGTAAAGCTTCATATTATCATCCAGACAGTTTCGCCAACTACCCTCACTTTTGATAACCGGATCCCATAATACCTCAGTGATTGATATCAATTATCCAAATTTTAACCGCAAAGACGGCTATAAACTTGAGAATCTATAGCCGTTTTCGTGGTTAAAAGTACTAGATACGTACGGGACTTCATCGCGTAGGTATAGCTTCATATTATCCACGTAGCAGCGAGTACTTCGGTCTACCCTTTGACCACGGTTGTTCTAACACAGTCGAAATTGTCTGGATAATATGAAGCTTTACGCGATAAAGACCAGTGTCTAGTAAATAGTTATGTGTAATGTGTAGTTAATAACTGCTAAAGATTTGTGCAAAAATATCTGCTTCTGTTGTTGGTTGTTCTAGTGATTATTTCTACTTTATCACTTTATTTTTACTTATTTTACCTCGACTGAATCGCTGTACACTTCCGGATAGTACTCAATTCTTGTCTGAATAAGAGGGTTATGAGAGTCTATAGCCGTCTTCGCGGTTAAAATTTTAGTACTTCTTGATATCCACCACTATGGTGTTATAGAATCCGGTTAATAAAAGTGAGGGTAGTTGGAAAAACTAACCTCACAACTGCGACGAAGGTGTTCTAAAACATTCGCAACAGTCTGGATAATATAAGTTTTACGCGATAAAGACCCGTGTCTAGTAAATGGTTACAAAAACATTTGTATTTTGCGCTAAATTGTGAAATAAAATGTTCTGTAATTCTTAAAATAGGTGACTTACTTAAATTCTTTCAATATCGTACTTAATCTGACATCTTAAAAGCTACCCATTCATGCATGACTAAAATTGCAAACAAATTATAATAAAAGTCATCAATTTACTCAAGATAAAAACCTAATAATTGAGATAAATCATTATAATATTCATCTTTACAACCTTAAATGTTAATGCAAGTGTTGTATACTCCCCTGTTTCACTGCGATGATAACGACAGGTTGGGCTTTACGCTCTTGTGTTCTTGCTCAGGCTGTATTTCAGTGGGGCGTAAGGAACATTTTGTTTATTTTTTTGGTCGTAAAGCACATGCTATCTCCGTAAATATTAGACTAGGACAAATTTTGAAATAACTTTATAAAACTATGGAAAAATCTGATAACTTTGTTCCTCGGACATTTTTATGTAGCGCTAAAAATGAGAGAGTTATGACGAAAAACATTTTTATTTTTTTGTTTTTTGCTCGTCCTGAAAACCTTGGATTTGTGCTTTACGACATTTGAGCCCCGAAGTATCGATATATTAGGTAAGCTAAGTTAACAAAAAGGCCTCCACTCAGCATAAGCTACAGTAGATAGTCTACCATAGCGCTCTATCTCCACTTGTCAGTGTCAGTTAAGACACATTGCTCTCCGTGTCAGTGATGACACCGGCAATCATGGAAGCTCCGTGAACTGAGTACTGACTGAATTAAATCACTGACGCAACACTGTAGCACTGATACTGAACTGAGCGAACACTGTGTCGGAACTGTGGCTTCACTGATATGTGTCAATCGACTTTTAAGGTGAACGCACACCTGTCTGCGCCGAACGCATTGATCGAAACGAATTTTAGAATTCTTTCTATGTAATCGTAAGGAAAGTTTAATAGGAGCTTGTAAACTTGTCCGGTGCTTTTGACATTGACATTTGACATCTTATTGCAGAGTACTCCATAACATCTTGCTGAGTCTGTCGCGGGGGAGTGAGCAAGAGGGACTGCAGTACGCTCTCTTCGCACTCCTCTGTCAGCGAGTGCTCGCCCAGAACCCGGCTTTGTTCGTCGGCGACTTTGGTAAGTCTAATATCTAGTTTTATTCTGCTGCTGTGAAAGCTGTGAAGACTTTGGGCCTTATGAAAGACGTTTAAAGTGAAACACTGGTTAAACAACGTCCTGTCTTTATTTGTGGATAGTGACAAACAGAGACAGGACGTTGTTCAACCAGTGTTCAACTTTAAACATCTTTCATAAGTAAGGGGGTTTATATTGTTTTACTCGTGATTTTAAAAGAAAGAAATAAAAAAAAAGATTCCGACGAATTGAGAACCTACCCTTTTTTTGAAGTCGGTTAAAAATACAAGCAACAAGCGGCTTAATATAAAATTTAAAAAAACCGACTTCAATGTTTATGAAGCTAAGCAATTTTCTGCACTCTCGAGGTGCATTTCTGTTCATAACTCCGAAGATCCTCGACAGATCCTCACCAAATTATAGCACCAATCGGAAAGTATAACCTTTCAAACAAAAAATTAATTTTCCAAATCGGTCCAGGCGTCTTCGAATAATCGGGGAACATACATAAAAAAGATTCCCACGAATTGAGAACCTCCTTTTTTTGAAGTCGGATTAAAACGTTGACTTTGCAGAAAATGAGATAATAAAGAAACCACACCAATTTTGCTTATGGTTCTCACGTGTGACGTAATTTATAGTTGGCACTATAGCATCAACTAAGTTCAAATTGCCGAGGAAGTATGTAGCAAACATTATGTTAATTCAAGTTTTTTACCTGTGATACCGACGCGTGCGGGCATTTAAGTTGTCTGGGAAATCCCAAACGCTAATTTATTAGATAAGCCAAAAACCCATGTATTTCTTAAAGCGGTGTTTATGTTTTGTTGGGGTTATCATCATCATTTTTTAACCGACTTCGAAAAAAGGAGGAGGTTCTCAGTTCGTCGGAATCTTTTTTTTTTTTTTTTTTTATGTATGTTCACCGATTACTCGAAGACGCCTCGACCGATTTCAAAAATTCTTTTTTTGTTTGAAAGGGTACACTTTCCAATTGGTCCTTTTGGTCATCAGGTCAGGATCTGATTGATGGTGGGATCTTGGAGAAATCGAGGTAACTCTTCAAATTTTATAGGCACACTTGAAGCGATTAGAGTATTTTTTAAAAGTTTTGTAGGTTATCGATGACAATTCAATATTATGGTAACATTGAACTGATCTGATGATGGAGTCAGGACCTGATCAATGGAACTTCTCAGTGAATAACAGTAGAACATCCATGTTTGGGCTCATTTTAATTAGCTCACCCTTAGCCTTACCCAATAACAGCTTGTATTGAAGTCGGTTTTTTTAAATTTTTAATTTAGCCACTTGTTACATGTTTTTTACACACTTGTTACGGTTGTTTTCCCTCTCTATGGTTTTATAAGTTATTGCCTATCTATATTAATATACAGAGTGTGGCAAATTTTTGGGTCGGGTTTAAAAAAATCTTTTATAATATATAGGTAACTAGTCGCTGCCCGCGGCTTCGCTCGCGTGGTACCCAGATAAAAAGTAGCCTAAGTTACTCTCCAGCCCTCCAACTATCTCCACACAAAAAATCATCTGTCGCTCTGTTTTGACGTGAAAGCAGGACAAATAAACAAACAATTAAACACACTATCACATGTATAATATGGGTAGGGATTGCCAATCTATACCAATATACAGTGTGTGGCAATTTTTTGGGTTGGGTTTAAAAAAATCTTTTATAATATGTATTACTCTTAACTACAATCTTTTTTATTTCAAGCATTCTAGATTTTGAGCTTCGGCATTTTCAGCTTAAGCTTCGATATTTTGATTTTCGGCAGTTCGCGCATACTGATAAGCATAATACATTTTAAACTTCTACATTTTAAGCATTATACTTTACGAGCATTCGCTATTTCAAGCATCGGCATTTCGGTTTTCGGACTTTTCATAATTATTATACACTGTGTTGTGTATGTATGTAGCTCATAACTCTATTGAATAAATGCATTTGAGTTTGAAACAATGTTCCAGGCACTACAGTGTCCCGTTAAGTGTAGGCAAAGATTGCCTCCTGAGACTAAAAATCATCTAGTAAAAAAAAGATGTAAAAAACTAAGTTTATACGATGTACCCATCAAGGATAACCGGTTGTGCGAAACTCGTTGCGAAGTTGCCAAGTGGCTCTATATACTTAACTTATTATAGTAGCACTACTAGATTCGACCAGCAGTGTTATTCGCCGTAAACAACAGAACATATTCTATCCATACCAATATTACACTAATAATAATCCATACCCATATTATTATAAATGTGAAAGTGTGTTTGTTTGTTTGTCCTGCTTTCACGTCAAAACAGAGACACGGATTGACGTGATTTTTTGTGTGGAGATATTTAGAGGGCTGGAGAGTAACATAGGCCACTTTTTATCCGGGTACCACGTGAGCGAAGCCGCGGGCAGCAGCTAGTAACTAATATCAAAACATCCAAACTTTCGCTTGGATCTTTGGATGAATGTTTTAGATTAGATCTATGTTTGTTCCTCTATAAAACGACAACCACTGAACCGATTTGGCTGAATTTAAAAAAATACTTTTTATGCGGGTACCACACGAGTGAAGCCGCGGACGGATGCTAGTACCGATATAAAGCGGAAGAGTTTGTTTGTTTGTTTGTATAACGCGCTAATCTCAGGAACGGGTTGTCGAATTTGAAGATTCTTTTGATAGCTTAATTCTTGAGAATGGTTATAAGCTGCTTTTATTATATATTTATTTTATTTAAAGGATAAAAAGTTATATACGTTTCGTTGAGAGTACCCAAAAAACCTATATTAGACCTATTTTATCATCATCACTATAATATTGGTATTCGCAGTTGCATTGTGTAAATCCCCACCAAGTCAAGACGAAACCTGCCTTACTTGTATGAGAATTAATTAAGTACGGAGTGCCTAGTACGAGTTTTTTTCACTATACGCTATCGACCGACGCCCCGTAAACGTGGATCTGCAGAGATAAAAAGGCCACTTTCTAGACATAATTCACCATGCACATTTCATTGGGAGAAGCCACTGGCTCCTGAAATACAGTTTATAACTAGTTCGGGAGCCTCTGGATTCAAAATTAATACTGTACCTTTGTCTTATGTCAATAAAAGAATTTTTACTTTTTACTTTTTTTTACTTTTTTACTTTAGCAGAATCACAATAGGAATTGAACTATATGCCGTCTCTTTTCACTCTCAGTCAATTAAAAAAGACGGCATATAGTTCAATTTCTATTGTGATTATATTATAGCGACCTTTTTAAGCGGGCTTGTCACTCTCAGTCTATGAAAAGAGCAGGGGCGGCCTTAGCTATCGCGAGGCCCCGGGCGGTAGATCTTTGCGAGGCCCCTGATGGCGGGCGCGGGATCTGGGCTTTTGGGGGGGGGGGGGGTCACACGATATTATGTTGAGGGAGGGGGGAGGGCAAAATACCTACTCATGAAGCTAATATGCGAGCGAAGCGAGCCGATTTTTTTTTACGATTAATGCAACATAGCTCACTTTGCTAGCAAAATAACGAGGCTAATATGCGAGCAAAGCGAGCTCTCTACACTAGCGAAATACCCATGAATCAAAATGCGAGCGAAGCGAGCCGAATTTTTTAAAGAAAATTGTAAAATGTGGCACTTGATTTTGCTTACGGTGCTCAAAGAAAAGGCTGGCTGCTTGTCGGTTTCTATTCTGCGATCAGATATAAACACACTCTATTCGCAGAATACGCATGAAGCTAAAATGCGAGCGAAGCGAGCCGAATTTTTAAGATAAATGCAACATAATGACACTTGATTTTGCTTACGGTGCTTAAAGAAAAGGCTGGCTACTTGTAGTTTTCTATTCTGCGGTCAGCCATAACTCACTTCGTTCGCAAAATACATATGAAGCTAAAATGCGAGCGAAGCGAGCTGATTTTTTTAAAACAAATGACACGTTGATATGGCTATGATATGACACGTTGTGGGATGAAAAGGGCTAAAAAAGTTTGTACGAACAATTTAGAATTCCTTTAGCGTTTAAGCATTTAACACATTATAATATACTAGCGAATGCCCGCGGCTTCGTCCGCGTGGACTCTATTTTTATCCCACAGGAACCATGCATTTTCCGGGATAAAAATTAGCCTATGTGTTATTCCAGAACCTAAACTATCTACATTCCAAATTTCATCAACATCAGTTTAGTAGTTTTGGAGATACGTGGTAACAAACATTCATACACACACACACACACACACACACACACACACACACACACACACACACACACACACACGGACTTATAACAAAATAATTTAGAAAGGCATTGTTCTTATTTTATAGGTAAGTAAGTATACAGAAAAGTCCACAATGGAATTTGTCTATCTTTAACGGATAGGTTTACTAATGCCCATAAAAGATTTTCTCTAGTCGGCTTGCTGCGCGAGGCCCCTACAAGCGCGAGGCCCCGGGCGACTGCCCTGCTCGCCACCCCCAAAGGCCGCCACTGGAAAAGAGACAGCATATAGTTCAATTCCTATTGTGACTCTGCTATAACGGCCTTTTTAACCTCGCTGTACGGGATCAGCGCCAACTAGTGGCGAACACGTGAAACTTAATTTGCGAGTACGAGTTTACGAGGTCGATTCGATACCGACTTGACTCGCAGTCGAAAGGGAGCGCGGGTTTGTGATTGGTTGTTTCGGGGATTTGGCAGAGTTCGAGTTACAATTTTGGCATTTCGAACTCGGCAGTACTCGACGGGTTTCACGTTGGCTCGATTAACGCGATGGTGAAGTCATTCGAACACTTCTGTGCAACTCGTACTAGGCGCCCTGTACTCCGACGTCAAAATGATTAATGTGTCTGTACTTATATTGAATTTTCTACCTCTATCTATAATAGAATGTAATAATAACCCTCGTAAGAAGCGCTCGTGACTTAGCTTGCTGAAGTCAGTTTAAATATTCTCTATCTATAATACTTATCTTTGACTTTTCGCTTGAATTTTCCAAATCGGTCCAGGCGTCTTCGAGTAATCGGTGAACACACATAAAAAAAAGCACTAAAAAAAGTGATTCCGACGAATTGAGAACCTCCTTTTTTTGAAGTCGGTTAAAAATAAAATAAAAGGTAGGTATGTACCTACTCTAATATTGTAAGGGTTCAAAATAAAGGTGGTTTTACCCGTAGACCAATACAAAATGGGTTTTCACACCATGAAGTTGCGTGCGAAACCTATGTAATTATAATCTGTTAGTTAGATCTAAACTACTTCATACGTCACATCAAGGACAAAATTAAATAGATAGGTACCTAGTTATTGTACTGACTCAGTATAATAGCCCTCACAACTGAGTAGGTACTTGTGACGAAACGAAAACGAAATAGAAGTTATGGTTAGCTATATTCTAGCCAAAACTAATGTAGGTACAGTACAATATTTACTAACATTGCACTGACAGATCAATCAGCTGATAGCAGGAATAGACCTATCACCTCCTATCACAGAAAACTGAGATTAAATATATCGCGCCAGCAGCGGGATTCAGGCTTCCGAAAATGCATCCGATTCAATGATTTTCTTCGGAAAGCTGACGTTTTTCAGCAAAGAAACGTCATTTTTCGAATTCGGAATACATTCCGAGAAGGTCTGAATCGCACTGCTGGTTAGGTACCGCTCGCGCTCAAACTAGTTTTCCTTAAAAAGTGTCCTTTGTTAATTTTGTTTCTCGGAAACTTTTGATTGTAATATAGATACAACTGTTTTACCACATACGTCTGTGACGTACGTATTATTAGGAAAGTACAGTATAGACTCTGTACTTGGTCGCATCATCGCTCTATACCTACAATAGTCGCTAGTAGCTAATAGGGTATAGTATTTCCCTATCGATTCTCTATCGATATATTTATCGATCTGTTAAACTGCTCTTACGTATGCGTTAGAGTAGTTCGACCGATCAAGATATCTCTCTCGATGTTGCGCAAATTAGGCCTACAGGATAACATCCCTTCGTAAACCAGAAAAGAGCCATGATCTTGAAACAGCTGAACCGATTTTGATAAAAAATGTCTAAGAACCATCGCTAAAAAACCTGCTTTTTTTGACGTTTGTGTAGTAAAGATCTCATTTCGCTAATCAATTGATTTGTAGGTTTCCACCTATTAAAATGTTAAGAACAATAAAGTATTTATCAACCCTCAATTTATTTAGTCCTAGGGGACATTCATAGGGGGTTCTACCCTACTGCTCCTAGGTCTAAAGAAAAAAAAATTCTAAGCAAATACTTTATTGTTATTCTACAAACTTGTAATATATTGTTTTATAATAATTCGTACAATAATTACAGCCGTCCGAACGTTTATGATTTATGACCCCACCTGCAGCAAGACATACGCCTATAGCAAAATATATAAATCTTAAATCTATGTATTTGTCCGTAGGTCTCAGTATCCTGAAGGCTGCAGTGCTTCGCTGTCCGCACCGGCCGTTGCTCACGAGACACATCGTGCATTGCGTGTACTTGGTGCTGAAGAGCGATCCCAAACTGTGCGCCAACGAGTGCGTGTTCCATGAGGTAAGCTATCCTACTGGCTGCGCCAATTTTTTTTGTTAAATTTCAACCGGCTGCGCCGAATTTTTTTTATAAACTTATAATTCGAGGCTAGTCAGAAATAAGGGCCTATTTATTTATACTTGTTTTTTGTTCCCAGGTCGACGCTCAAGGCGACAACTTAGTGATCGCGTGCGCTCGCGGCGGTGACGCATGCGCATTAGTGCTGGCTGAGATCACGCGCAAAGATGTGCGCGGAGACTTGCCGCCTCTGTTTCGATTGGACCACGCCAACTCGGACGGTGAGTCCTACTAATATTAAAAAGGCGAAAGTCCGTGTGTGTGAATGTTTGTTACCACGTTCCCTATAACTGATGATGATGATCCCTATAACTACTAAACCGATTTTGATGAAATTTGGAATGTAGATAATTTAGGTTCTGGAATAACACATAGGCTAATTTTATCCCGGAGAAATGTATAGTTCCCGTGGGAAAAAAAAACAGTAGTCCACGCGGGCGAAGCCACGAGCGTTCACTAGTTAGTTCATATTGCAGTTAAAAGATGTTGCTGAAACTGAGTTACTCGACGTTGTGACATAGATGGCGCTGAAACATAATTCTCACGAAGGCTCTATAAAATTTCATAGAATTTTTTTGTTGTCCGGGATTTTTGATTGATGTACTTCTTCCAAAAAGAGGCAAAAATGGAGCTACAGGATATCGCCGCCTTATGACATCTGATTTGGATGGTTCTTTTTTTGTTTGAAAGGTTGTAACTTTAGGTTGGTCTCATAAGAATTTGGTGAAGATCTGATGAGGATCTTCAGCGTGATGAGCAGAAAAGCTCCTCAAAAAGCAGTAAATTGATCACTTTTATATTTCTACCTGTGGAATCAAACCTTTAACGGTAGGTAGATAGGATGTAGATTGATGAAGCACCTGGGACCACCTTCTCATCACGAAATTTGAGAATTGTGAACAATTATTCGGACAAAATTTGAGAATTGTGAACATTTATTCAGTTTCAAGCAATGCAAAGACTCGCGAGGTCTACAGCTCACAGTTCCACTAGTTTATTAGTGTATTCCGAAGTATAATTGTATGTATAATGTTATAATTGCAGGCTACACAGCGCTTCACGTATCGTGTCGTGAGCACAGCGCGGCCAGCCCTCGATTACATACCGTGCATGTGCTATTAGAACATGCCAACGCAGATCTATTGAAGGGGGTAAGTCCAATTTAATACAATAAGCGCTCTGCGCGCCTATTCCCGGTCGTTATCTATATATATTTTAAACAGCCAAATCGATTCAGTGATTGTCGAGTTATAGTGAAACAAACATATATCCAAACTTTCGCATTTATAATATTAGTGTGATACGACATGACTGCGACTTTCTTCTTAATATAACTCATGTAATTAATTCTTGGTCTTCCCCTTCCTCGTCTTCCTTCTACTTTTCCTTCTATGATGTTCCTTATGAAGCTGTCATGTCGTATAAGATGTCCAATCTTTCTCCCTCTTCTGTTCTGTATGGTGTTCATGAAAAGTCTTTTCTCCTCAACTCTTTTCAGCACTTTCTCGTTAGTAACCTTCTCCGTCCAGCTAATCTTTTCCATCCCCCTCCAACACCACATTTCAAACGCCTCCAACATAGAGTCCGCGTCAGCACTCAAGTCCTACGGCAAAAGCAGGAACTAATTGTTTTATTTTCTTTATTATGCTGTTTTGGTCACGGTCGTTCAGTTATTCTGGTTGTGTAGAATTAAAGAACGTACAAACTTGCATAGTTATTATTGTTCAAGCCTTATTAGTTTATTAAAATTACTAATTACTTACTAGTAATTTTTTACCTAACCTAGTTCTGTGATAGCAGCGCCGCTTCTATCGGACTTCAGTGGTGGCGCGTACTCTAGCTCTATCTATATATTTTTTTTTATCTGACGCATATTCCGTATCGTTTTTTTCGCATTTCTAAATGTAGATTATTGTCCAGGATATAAAAGGCGGTGACACAGCCCTGCACCTCGCCGTGAACTCGTCGACATGTTGCCTGCGACTGGTGGTCACTCTCTTCAAACATCACGATCGCTCGCTCTGGAAGAAACTAGCCCACAACCAGAACATGAGGTGAGCTATTCAATAACATGTCGTCATTGCTTCACTTTTTGATTTTCTCTATTGAAGCGTACCACACACACATCAGATAATAAATCTTTTGAAATATAAATCTTGACAGATCGCACCAAACATATTTTGTAATTTATATTCGCTGTGTGTGGTCCTCCAGAAAATTGGTTGGGCGCGATCTCAAAATGTATATTTCTTATGATATATTATCTGCTGTACCATAGAATAGATAATAATACTAGCTCAACCCTGAGCTAAACACTGTATATTCCTGTATATACTCTCTATAAATAAAGTAAGCTGAAAGTAACTGAAAAGCCAACATCTTTAACATTTTATCTTCTCCCCGTTTAGTATTTTTTAAATCTTCATCTTCTTCTAAATTAGATGAATATTTTTTTAGATTGCACCATCGGATAGGTCAGTTAATAACTGAATTATTAATAATAAATTAAATGTTTAACTTTCGGAGGATTGCTTGTATCAATGCGGGTTCGAATTCCGTCGGAATTGAACATTTTCATGACTTAATTTTTTATGAAATTATAATTTAAACCAATAAATGATAAGAGGTGAGTGGAAGAAGAAAACAAGTTGTGCCAACCCCACTTAGCGTGGGATAAGGGCAGGGGAATTATGATGATGATAATTTAAACCAATAATTATATTATTTTGTTTATTGTTACAGCTCAGTGACGCCATTGGAGTATGCCCGCTCGGCCGTCAAATCTACAACCCGTCTGAACTACCCACACGAAGTCCTTGTCTTCCTCAAGAAATGCCGTTGAAGTTAACTGCTCCTTTTAAAGTCAAAACGGCAAAAAAAGGTACATTTCAAGTAATTCGGTTCTTTTAAAAACCCAAAATTGTCATCAAATATGCTATGTAACAGATGTGATAAATAAGGAGGTGATTAAATAGACAATTTGATCAAAAATACTACTTTAGACAGAGCAACATAGACTTGACATGTTCCATTTCAGTCACGCTGAACAAGGAAGGATTGATACAAAATTCTTGTAAGAAAAAGAGACAAAGCATGCCCCCTTAGCGCGTGCCGCCTTTTTCTTTGGTTGGAACATCAATGTTCTGAATGTACTACGAAACTGTAGATTCGATTTATTTTTTGTGCCTTTCGGCGGCATACTAGCTAGCAGTCTATATAATTTGCTATACTAAGTTTATGCCGAAATATGTAGGTACCTACCTAGTTTTTTTGAAACTTTAAAAAGCATGTAACGTAAAAAACTAATCTTGTGTATGGAAAATGTTATATTTACATACAGAGTCAATTTGTGGGTCATAAAAACTTAGGCCTTTACATCTTTACCAGATGATTTATTCAGTCAGGAGGCAATCTTTGCCTACACTTAACGGGACACTGTAGTGCCTGGGACATTGTTGAGATGGATGAGAGGGGTCAAAAAAAGCCACTTTCATTTATTGATTTAAATCTTATAATGAAACCAGACAAAATGTTGGTCTGTTTTGCTTTGAAAACTGTGTTAAACTAAAATACACAGTGTTTGTTTCAGATTTTGAAACTGTTTTATAAATAATGCTGGACATTTAACACAGCATCATCTAGCCCCAAAGTAAGCCGAGCTTGCGTTAAGGGAACTACATGACTAAAAAATTATAATTAAGAGTACTATACAGGGTGAATTTTTGAGATGGAGCAGTAAGGGCAGCTACCTTAACCGTTGTAGCTAGAGGAAAACGTTCTTAGGAGACCATCCTTAATTTTTGAAAATATTTCGACTTGCATTCACAGATTTTGAAAAAAATGTACAGTCAGCGAGAAAATGGGCCATTTACACAAAAACTTTTTTTGATGCCAATCGATCCTGTTTCATCTAAGGATAAAAAGGCTCTTTTAGACCAACTGAGGTTAGAGTACTAGAAAAGTCAGAAATCGCTAAAATGTATTTCTGAGACACGACAGTAAGTGCTACCTTAACCGTTGTAGCTACAGGAAAACGTTTATAGGAGACTATCCTTAACTTTTGAAGATATTTCAACCTGCATTCACAGATTTTGAAAAAAATGTACAGTCAGCGAGAAAATGGGTAATTTACACAAAAACTTTTTTTGATGCCAGTCGATCCTGTTTCATCTAAGGATTAAAAGGCTCTTTGGGACCAACTGAGGTAAGAGTACTAGAAAAGTCAGAAATTGCTAAAGTGTATTTTTGAGACGGAGCAGTAAAGGCAGCTACTTTAACCGTTGTAGCTACAGGAAATCTTTCTTAGGAGACTACCCTTACTTTTGAAGATATTTCGACAATATGATGAAAAATTATGACAAATGACAAATTGATTTCGTACGAAATGTATAATCAAAGTTATTTGCGTTTTCTGACTTTTCTAGTACTCTTGCCTCAGTTGGTCCGATAGAGTCTTTTAATCCTTAGATGAAACAGGATCGACTGGCATCAAAAAAAGTTTTTTTGTAAATTGCCCATTCTCTCGCTGACTGTACATTTTTTTCAAAATCTGTGAATGCAGGTTGAAAAATCTTCAAAAGTTAAGGATAGTCTCCTAAAAACGTTTTCCTGTAGCTACAACGATTAAGGTAGCCCTTACTGTCTTGTCTCAGAAATACATTTTAGCGATTTCTGACTTTTCTAGTACTCTAACCTCAGTTGGTCTGAAAGAGCCTTTTTATCCTTAGATGAAACAGGATCGATTGGCATCAAAAAAAGTTTTTGTGTAAATGGCCCATTTTCTCGCTGATTGTACATTTTTTTCAAAATCTGTGAATGCAGGTCGAAATATTTTCAAAAATTAAGGATGGTCTCCTAAGAACGTTTTCCTCTAGCTACAACGGTTAAGGTAGCTGCCCTTACTGCCCCATCTCAAAAATTCACCCTGTATACCTACTTACTTACATACTTTTAATGAATGTTTTTACGAAACGTTTTTTAAAGCCAAAAACAGCTTGAAAATTGTAATTGGCTCAAACGTTTATATTTAAAACGTATGTGTTGTAATTTATAGGAATAATATCCCCAAAATAGGTGAAATAACGAAGAATTAATATAATTATCATAAAAAATGACAAAGTTATAAGGATTTCATATAGCTCAACAAGATATTATTGATTTGTGCATCAATAAAATAAGGGTAAGATTATGTAGAAAACTTTTTTGCGGGAATTTGAGAAGCCATGTCTTCGTTTTCAAGGTAAAATAAAAGCTTGTAATTAAGAATAAATCTTTGTAGTTTAAGCAATACTTCATAATCTTAATAAATGTTATGCTATTGAAACATGTCTTTTCGTTGGAAAGTAAGACAGTAAATGATGTCAATTTGACTATTTTTTGTTAATTCAGCCATATTTTTCAATCGAGAAATTAAATTGAGATTTGACAAAAAGAAATATAAAATCTACAAACTTTGTATTCCTAAAAATAAAAGTTACCTAACGGATAAAAGTTTACTATCCGTGAGGATATAAAAACATAGTGCCCTTTTTGATAATTTTAGTTACCTAGGTACCTAAGTTTGTGTAGGTAATTTTATCTAAATCGAAAATGAAAAATTTTGATGAAAAAATCGATGTAAGTATTAATTAATTATTATTTTTATAAAAGTTTTGTAGTTCGATGTCATCTCAATTTATCGTGTAAATATTTTTAAGTTTTACTTTTACGATCGAATTTTCGTGATAAGGAAGAAAAAAATTGTTCTCTTGTAGTTATTACAAAAGTTCTTATGTTTTTTCTTAGTTAAGGATTTTTATTTTTATATTAGAATTATAATTTTGTTTATTAAACCGTTATACGTAAGTAAAATAAGAATTTGTACATTTTCTTATTTTACTAACCTTTCATAATGTACCAAGTTGTAAAATGCAAATTTGTTTTTGGCGAAATCTTATGAAGTAGTTTTTAGGCCTCCTTGGCCTCCAACGAGTGTCCAATGCGTTGCTGTTAGCGGTCACACATGCATTTGGTGATCACGATCGTTCCATCAGACACGAGCGTTAAATTTTAAAAATTAACTTGATTTTAAAGAAATAATAAATGTAAGTAATTTTTATATCAATGCAATTTTATTTTGTTTAAGTTACACATAAGTACTAACAATACCTCATAAGATAATAAAGTCATAATATTTTATTAAGATAGCGGATAGTTAAGATACGCGTCATCACAATTTTATTAAAAATGTATCAAAATATTTGCACAATAGCAGAATCGATCGGTAGATAGGCAGGATGGTGTATAGTCACCATAGGACGCGTGTCTTCTAATGGTGAGCGCATACCTATCCGCGCCGAACGAATCGACCGAATCGAATTTTAGAATTCTCTATATGAAATCGTATGAAACCCTGCCCGGGTCGAGTCGTCCCATTCGACCGAAAAAGTATCCCGATAATTCGGCTCGGATAGGTATGCGCTCACCGTAAATGGCACAGAATTACCCTTTAAGCTTTATTTTAGAACACTGATCTGTAGTGATGTTTAATATTAACAAATAATCACTTTTTAAGTTACCTACCTACCTAATATTTCTAAAAAATCGATACTTTTATTTCATGGAGGTTACATTACATTTTAAATCTTCTGTTGAATAATGACATCCAAAATATTGAAAATGTAAATCTATTTAATTTTAGTTTGCTAGTTTACTTTTTTGAAACTTAGGACTATGATGAAACATTCTGTTTCTAATCGACAGTTGCTTTTACGTTCTAATAATAATTTAAGTTCATTGCAAAATTTTGTTAATTAGTTGTCGACCATGAAAACCATGTCTATTGTTTGAAATAACATTTTTATGTACTAAATAATTAAATGTTTTATTTAAACTAATCCCATCTCCAAAATCAAACATTTATTTCAGTGGTGATTCCACTCCAGCGGGCTCCTAACTTGTGTTAAACCTCAGAATGGTCTCAAACTGACAAAATAATCGCGTAGGTATCTTTTGTCGCGTTCGGTCTCGTTGAGATGAGTGACAGAGCTACTTGCGTGGTCACTGAAGGCCGATTTTGGTCGCTATTAAAGAAAACAATCGAGAGGCTGTTCCTTTGCGACCAATGAAGTACCAGTGGGCCTAGCATGAGCTACATCGAGAGAGATATTCAGATAACTCGATCTGTCGAACATCTTATACGTTATTAGAGCAGTTTAACCGATAATCACATACCTACCTACCTAAGAATAATTTTCTAATTAGGTACTTATGTAGGTAGATTACTTGTAGGTACCTACCTAAGTTTACTCTTATCTATTCCATTGCATTGACTGTACCTGCGCAAAGTCGCACCTGCCGCGCACGAGCCGCCATAAAGTTTGTATCGCTATCTAGGTTTTTAAGGACTTATAAAATATGAATAAAACTACAGAAAAATAGAGTCCCAACTTTTTTATTCGCATTCATTCGAGATTTTCATTGATTTTTTAGCCACAAGACATTCACAATAGTACAAATTATTGACACGATACTGCCTAAAACCAGAATTTTAAAGTGACTACATTTTACATACGAAATTGGCGGGAAAGTGAAATCAACTGCCTTTCAAAATTACGTAAATCCAACAAAAAAATAAGTGATTGTTGTCACTTTTTCGAGAAATAGAATACAAAGAATAGGCGTGTTTCCTGCAATGCGTAATCACTAAATTAATGCATTAATCTAATGAACTAAGATTCACAGATTCCGTAAAACATATTTATTATTGAAATTATAGTGAGATTAATTTTATTTTTGATAAAATAAAACCATAAAATACGGCTATCCGCCATGATAGATGAAACACCAATCAGAGCGAATTACGTCACCAGTGTTACTGTCAGTGAACAGAACAAACTTCATTCATACAAATCGCATAACTCTTCAAGTTTTGGTAGGTAGTCGTCTTTTGGTTTTAATTTGTTCTTAGTGCTTAATTTAGGTATATCTATTTTATCGTCCGTCGTTTTCTCAAAAGATACAATAGTGGAACCAGGATTTACCACGGCAAATTCGTCTAATTTGCCTATAGTGGATGTCCTAATGTTGGGAGAGTTTCTGAGAACAAACAATGATTTTTGTTCGGCAGAATTCAGAAATGTGAAGGCTTCCGCGTAAATAGACATTATAATAGATAATAAGAAAAGTTTTTTCCATAAAATCAATTTAAAAGCACAATAAAGATTTTTTCATACATACCTTCTACTTAGGTATTAATCTCGAAAATAAGCTATATTGGAAACTAAATTTGTTGTTTGTTGTTAAAAAATATAATGTTAATAACTTTGTTCCTTTAGCAGGCTTACTAAGCACCTACATAATATATTTCTTTGTTTTAGATCCGCCGTGCAAGAGTACCTAAACCACTTTTTACAGATAGTTTTGTTCCGTGAAACATTTTTATACAACTTTTCAGGTGTCTATTTCGAATTATTGTCGCACTTAGGCACTACACACCACTTATATCCTTTGGAATTCACAATTAAAATGAATTTATTTAGAAAATTGTTCACCAACATCACTTTGTACTATTGGTTACATAAGGCTGTGACAATGATTACGTCACAGGAGACGCCATGACATATTGAAGCGTTTTGGCGTGAATTTTAAATATTAAACTTAAAAGTTTTATTTTTCTGTAAATCTCATTAGTTATTGTGAAATATATTATTTTTAGCAATCAGAAGCAACTTCTGAACAATGTAGTACCATTTTTCAAAATTATGAAACACGCCTATTTTACTCTATGTTCTATCTTTATTTCGTTTGAATTTTCGTTGAAATAAATTCCCGCCAATTTATAAACTGTCAAATGTCTGTCACTTCAAAAAAGATTACACACACTACTTAGGGTGGCCGCACACCTGTCCGCGCCGAATCTTCCGATTCGGCCGAATTTGGCAGTACTTCGAGGATTCGGCGCGGATTAGGCGTGCGTCCATCATTACAATGATTTGTATTCGATGTTTGAATACTACATGCTACATCGAGACGGATAAATGCAGATAGAATTTAACAAATCAACAATATATTTCACCTATTATGTTGTGTTAAGATATGTAGTGATTTAGTTTTAATGTTATATATTATTATTTTCTCCCTTAAAAAAGAAAGTTGATTTAATGTTAAATAAGAAAACTAAGAAAAATCACAAAAATATTAAAATTAAGTAACAAACTATAGGTATAGGTACGAATATGTAAGTACATAACTTTACAACGTTACTGTTACAACGTACTATAGCTCTTATTTACATTTGAAACATATTGTTGATTTATCAAAAAGATATTGAAAATCTCTACAAAACTAGAAGGTAGTTTTAAGGTGAGCGCTCACCTGCCCGCGTCGAATCGTCCGCTTCGACCGAATCTGGCAGTACCGAGAATTCTGCGCGGATAGGTATGCGCTCATTATTAATCGGAACTATAATACAAAGATTTGGAAATTCTAAACTTTACAGCAGAAAATATAGAATTTGAAGTTATCAAATACATGATCAAAATCATATTAAAGACTCCCAAAGGTGCCTGTTTCAAAACCTTTAGGGCTCGGGTAGGGCAGGACTAGCCCGGCAGTGGTGAAACGCCAGAATGGCTGCAATGATTTTATAAAGGCGATGGTATCACAGAATCGCTATTTTACAAATTCAATGGAAATCATGAAATGCCCCAAGACATAACTAAAACTGTTCTCAAACTTGAATCAACTCTAGTAAAACTACTGTTTTTCTAACTTGAGTCTAGGTCAACTTGAGTACAATTTTGGACTTGAGTCTCATTCTCAACTGTTAAGTTTTTACAATATTCTTGATCAAAGATTTAGTGCCCAGCTTCGCTAGACCTAGATTCAAATAAATAGATATACTTTAGTGACACATTAGGTCGCTCATGAGTACTTGATAATTTAGTTACTTGAGCACAGATTCGAAGTACGAACGCTATTCAGAAACTCTACTGAAGCTTCATATAATTGCGCATTTTTCTGTGTTTTTTACTATTAAATGCTTGAGTCACCACTTGAGTATAGTTTACACTGACTCATTGACTTTGTAGTACCTAATAGTAGCTGTGTCACAAAGAATGATCTATTTATTTGAACGTAATAGAAAGAGAAGATTAGAAAAATTCAAGCCTCCATAATAACTATCCACAAAACTCATACACACATTTAACATTTTACTTTTAAGCACAAGTTTTCATCTTTCTTTGTTTATAATTCGAGAGCGGAAGTCGAGCGTCGTAATGTCATGAACAAAGTTCGTATGAGCATTAGCTGTTGTATGTTGGCCATTAGGCCAACTCGAGTTTTTAGGCCGCCTAAAGGCCTCCGTCATGGCTTAACGACTTAAAAGCCGGGACCGACAATTTAGCGTGCCCTATGACATGAAATCATGACACTGCTAAGTGCTTGAGTACTTGTTAAGATTGTAACTTCAATGACATTAAGACGAGCGACTGTGGCACCGAATTATCTTCTTCGATTCACATCTGACAGAAAATTCTCCAAAGTAACGCCCGGACAAGTACCTAGATAATAAAACATTCAACCGTACTAACTTGCTACAAGCTAAGTGAGTACGGTAGCCCGGCTTTACACTCGACCGATGTGACGATGCCGCGCGTACAAAACTCTGTACACTTCTTCCAACGGATCTTGGCATTCGTGAAGTTAGCCGTTTCGATGCGCAGTGCAACTTTTTCATACAAAATTTTCTACTGCGCAGTGAAAAGCCTAACTTCACGAATGCCTAGATCTATTGTGACAACTGTACGACCGCGCCCGACGGTTCTTCCATCAGATGTGAACCTACCCTTAAGGTTTAATCTGTAGAGTATTTTGATTATTGACTGTACTAGATTTAAAGGTACATTCTATTAGCTTAACTTTCATCTTTATCAATTTCTGTTTGCTAAATAACAGACAAGAGGTCTAAGTTAGGTCAAAAGTACAAAACACTCCACACCAAACCTATTGTTATATTTAAACTGACAATGAAAAGTACAACTTGAGATCGTTTTTTTATTATTTTTCGATATTTGATTTTTTTTTTTGTCATTTAGTTTATTTATCTAAATTATGATTATACTAAAATAATAAGAAACTAAAGGTAATTCCAAATTGTAATTATTTTTGTATTTTTTTTTTCAAACTCTTGTGAGTTAGTCGTGTTGGGGAAAATATATTAATTTAAAAATTAATGTTTAATACTTAAAATTAAATAATCTACGTGTTTTACTAGTAAATAAACATGTCATCTATAAAATATATAGGATTTTGACTTGAAATTGATGAAGGTTCACATTTAACTTTTAAGGTGACCGCACACCTATCCGTGCCGAACGCGCCGAACGTATCGAATTTTAGAATTATTTATATGGAATCGTATGAAACCTCGCATCTGGCTGTACATAGAGAATTCGGCTCGGATAGGTGTAACCTCCATAAAACCATCCAAATGTCAATCGTTTAGTATTTTTTCTTTAAGTACTAATATTGGCAAATTTATAACACAAAATGCTTATTTACCAACAAAAACTTAATTACAAAGATGTTCGGTGGACATTTTTTTTTCTTAAACTCGCGCACCAATGTGACACTTCAGAAACTTAAAATTAATATTGGAATCCACTCTATCGCTTACAAAAATCATCACAGTACAAAAGCTATTGAAACCGAAGTTTGCCGCTTAATTCTTAAAAAAAGGTTTTAAAATACTAAAATAAAAAATTAAAGCTCCTATTTTCGACATTGGGTTAAGAGGCAAACTCGCAACTCAATGAGGATGCGCAAAAAAACTATTAAGATAAAAAATATGAAAAACTGAAATCAATTTGATACTCCAAAGTGCGTTAGAGCGCATTCTCACCAAGATTTTTTGAACTAAACTAATTTTTTTTTAATTGCACTTTTTTGACTACGAAGCAACTAATATTCAGTTCCAACAAAATAATTTTGAAAGCCAAAACTGTGGACTAAAATACTTCGAAAGTGGAAATGAAATTAAAAAATATATAATTTCAAAGAATGTATTTCAAATATGTTTACATAATGGCAGCTATGTCAAAATGCAAATTGAATTAAATTCCAAACATAACCTAAATAATACTCCGTAGTCATTTTTTTTTTCGAAATTGCGAAATTAACTTTAACTTACAAACTAAAAATAAAACATGCAAACTGACACGCTGAACCCATGATTCACAAAATTCACTGTAATGCTATTGCTATGCTTAAAACACTATCCAAATCGGAAGATCCAGAAATCTAATAGCAATAAACGCTCGAAAATTAACAAAATATCGAAAAACATGTTTTAAGCATAACAATTTTAAAATTCTGTCTTCCATAACGCCTAAAGGTGGCCGCACACCTGTCCGCGCCGAACACGCTGAACTTAGAATTCTTTATATGAAATCGTATGAAACTTCGCACATCTGTCCGAGCTGAATCGTTCGATTCGATCGAATCAGTACTTCGAGAATTCAGCGCGTTCGGCGCGGATTAGGTGTGCGTCCACTTTAATAGCTGCCCAACGCAAATAAAAAAAATTGAAGGCTATTTCTTTCGTTTCTTTTGGCGGCAAAGGTATTCAGCCTTTGACATTGACGTTTCGTAATGCGGGAATTTCTGACATTGACATTGTCAGTTAGCTGTCAGTGTGATTTGCTTGTATTCAGCCAGGGTTGGCGTTGGAAGGTTGGATCATCATCATCAGTTGTCGCAGTAGACTGGTAGGACGGGGCTGCGCGGCCAGTCGCTAGTTTCTTCGCTCTCGCTGGATTCACTGCCCGATCTGTTGAAAGATTTGTTTGTTATTTTTTATATTCTTTAACATATTGGTTTACCACTAACATAATGATAATGTATCATAAATCTGTTTGGAAAAAATTGCTCATAGCGATAAGACCGCCTATTGTATTTTGCTCCCTAGGTTCTGTGTGTCTGAAATGTTCATGCGGTGTACAATATAGTGTTAATCTTTCTTTCTATCTATGTATAATTGGCAGAAAAAACACCAAGAAAATAATTTACTACCTACTTTAAACTTGTGTAATATTAAGTAGTTAATAAATGTTTAGTAAATAATGTAGATGTAAATGATAATATACCTGGGTCTGGGTGGCGCTGCCTCGACAGCAAAGTGTTGCTCCTCTATGGTCGGCAGGAGGGACGTCAGACGATCCGTCGGACGGAGCACCTGATGGGAACATTTGTGTTAAACATTCGTTAATCAAAGGTTTATGAATAAAGTTACTTTATAAACAGTTCAAAATGATATGCGTGAATCGACCTTTAAGCTCTGAATTGCCTTAGTGTTACCGCAGAATAGGTACAGAATAGGTTCCTATAGGTACTTATACTCTAGGCAAAACCAATGTCCAATATTTACTAACATTGCACTGACAGATCAATCAGCCTATAGCAGGAATAGACCAATCACAGAATACTGAGATTAAATATGATTGGCGCTGATTCAATATAGCCAATCGTAATGAATCTCAGTTTTCTGTGATAGGTCTATTCCTGCTATCAGCTGAGTGATCTGACAGTGCAATGTAGTAAATATTGTACATTGGTTTTGGCTAGGTACCCACTTCAGACGCCATTAAGTTTGCGGCACACTATACTTATATTTGCGCGTTCTGTAAATATTAAGTTTCGGCCAAACGAACGACGCGAAGCGAGAGCGTCAGCCTCGGAACGCCTGCAATTCTCTGCTGCAATAACTGCTTATGAATGGCGCCGTTCATACCTACGTGACGCGATATTGACGTACCTAATAATATCGTGTTGACGCTTCCACTTTGCGTCCCGCGTCCCGCAGGTTTGGCCGAAATAGTGTACCTTGAGCGTGCGTTCAGAAACCTTTCTAGAAAAATCCTGCAATACTTTGTGCGTGCGTTCTGATAGCTGTTCCTACAAGTATTACCTTGAGCGTGCGTTCGGAGAGTCTCCACACGAGTCGTTGCCTCTGTGGCTGCGCCGCGCGGGTTTCGTAGCGAGACACCACTCCCTTCACTAGCTTACGAACGCTCATTAGAGACGCATCGGTCATCTGAAACAACATAACAGTGTTATAAATGCGAATGATCATAATGTATGCCCGCGCGCGTGTAAACGCGCCATTGTATTACTGAAACGCGATAAAAAACTTAGGCCTTTACAGTAAATCCAGAAAAAGAATGCGTTCACAAAAACAATTGACGAAAAGCCATTTGGAAATGAAAATTACTCATAATTTCAACTTTATCGCAAACAAATAAATATCAATGTAATTTTTAAGAAAAGCAAATTAGAGCTGCTGTCGGACGTATTCGGAAAACACGAGAATAACAGAGATCTAATCTAGAGCTTGAAGTACTGTACATCTTTACTAGATGATTTATAAAGTGCAGGACTTATCAGGACACTGTGTCTGGGACAATGTTGAGATGGAGTAGGCTTGTAGCACCTACACCATCCTCTCAGCTTAACCGGCCATATCCACAGGAAAGACATGCTCAATACGTGTGGGACTGACTAAGCCGCGGGTTTCCCCACGAGGTCGCGAAAGTACAGGAGTAGAATCACCTAGCTCTTAAGACGTTTCAAAGTGGTCATAACGGTCCTACTGAATAAATGATATTTGATTTTGATTTTGATGTTTTCCTTCACCGTAAACGCGATAAATACCCGTGATACTTACATGACAATGGTGTTGGACTTGCGTCGCGAACTCGTACAGGTAGAAGGCGTGTTCCGGCATTTCTGGCAGACGAGACCACTCCAACAGCTGTTGTTCTGTAGACAATAAATAGGCGTTAAAAATATATACACAAATACAAATATTACTTACACATGATCTTATTACTTAAAAAAATGTACAATATCCAAAATATACATGATCTTATTACTGGTACAAATCAAATACAAAGAACAACTTATCAAACTTACTTATATTATAAATGCGAAAGTTTGTGAGAATATATGGATGCCAGGATGTATGACTGTTTGTTACTTTTTTACGCAAAAACTGAACAGATTTCAATGAAACTTGGAATTTACATAGTTTATGACCTGGTTTAAAAGTACTAAAAAGGACTAAGAAGTAGCCTATTATGTAGGCTACTTTTTATACGGATAAGTACCACGCGAGCGAAGTTATTATAAAGTATGTGTTACCTAGCTTATGGTAGAGCAAGACTAGCGCCAGCTCGCTGGTTCGTGCGTTGACGCAGGTCGCGTCACACGCCACTATCTCCAGCAAGTTGATTAGCTCACTCTCCTGAAACAACAAACACTTTTAGGAATATTTAAACAATTACCTAGCAAACTTTGTGATCTGCAAATATTTGTCTCGGGTCAGGGTGTATTCTATTCTATGTATAATATTATGTATGTATTTAAAATAAAATTCGTCAGAATGCACATTTGACATCTCCCGCCATTTTTTCGATTTTTTGTCAGTGACGGTAGCTGACAAGACAGCAATCCGGTTTTGGAGCGGAATACACATTTTATTTTCCGTTTTTTTTTTTTTTTGCGAACTTTTTTTTCTAAATGACAGCAAGTCGGTTTTTGGCGCCATAAAACAGGAAGGAACGAGACTGATACTTTATCTTTGTTTAGCGCCAGGAGGAATGACGACGATTCTTTATCTATGTTTAGCGCGGTAGGGTATATAACTTCCTTGCGCGGTATGCACATTTGACATCTGCTACCATTTTTTTTTTCACAGCTGAAAACGACAGTCAGCATGCTAATCTTTGGTGCGGAATCGCGGAATTGACATTTTTGTTGTTTTTTTTCGCCATCTTTTTTTTTACTTTTTTCCATTTCTTACCTGACAGCAGGCGGGCAACGCCGCGGTATGCAGCGACAGCAGCCTTTAGGCGGCCTAGAAACTCTGTCACCAGAGTTGGCCACTTGCTCAAGCGGACTTACTTTTGAGCATAGTGTAATGAGCGCTTTATGCTTTTCTCATAGGAGTAGTAAATTAATCGCGGAATTAACATTTTTGCAAGAACCCATTTTTGTTATTAATTTTTCCGCCATTTTTTTTTTTTTTTTCATTTCTTACCTGACAGCAGGCGGGTAGCGCCGCGGTATGCAGCGCTAGCAAGGCGCGCAGTAGACGGAGCCAGTGCAGCGCCGTGAGTCGAGCGCCGCCGGACAACGCGAGCTTGTCTACTATGATACGCGACATGCGAGACACATCGCCCGCCGTGCACGCCGACTGGGAGATTGATACTGTGGACAAGACATGTTGAGAAATTTATTAAATGTTAAATGAATATGAATATGAATATGAATATGAATAATCATATTCATATTCATATTCATTTATTCATTGCTTGTATGTAGGTACATAGTATAGCTTAGGTCTAGGTAGGCTTAGTAGGCTTTATACATACACCCTGTTGGGCACTGCAATGTAATTTAAATTTCATGCAAAATTACTAAATTAAAATCTTAAATTAAATGTCATAGGTAGGTATTAATGTCATGTCACAAAAGAAATTTAAAATGTCAAGATAAATCAATAATAAGTCAATTAAACAAGTTGATAAATGAATTTAAAAAACCGACTTCAAAATTATAATTTTTAACTTAGCTAACTTAATAGTTAACTTAGCAGTTATCCTGTAGATAGCGCTCATCGATGCTATAATCGATAGTATGGTTTTAGTGGTTTATGGTTTATGGTTTTAGTCATGATTTTCAACTCTGGCGTCAGAGGTTCCGTGGCCGAATGGTTAAGGCACTCCGGCTAAAGGAGGATCGCTTGTATCATTGCGGGTTCGAATCCCGTCGGAATTGAAAATTTTGATAAGATTTTTCATTTTCAAATCAAAATTATAAGCTTAGCAATTTTCTGCACTCTCGAGGTGCATTACGGGGTACCACCAACTCTTAGAGCAATATCAAAACAAAGTGAAAACAGTCCTGCGTCGAGTCAGTGACTTGACACTTCACGATGAGACGTTACCAAAACAATCCTGCGTTAGGCTTACTTTAACCTTACCTTAGTCTTATCTAAGTACGGAATCAGAGTAATGTTACTTTGACATTGCTCTAAGAGTTCATAGTAAGGCCTGTTTATAACTCTGAAGATCCTCGACAGATCGTCGCCAAATTTTTCTGGCACCAATGACCAATGAAAATGCCGAGAAAACGAATTTTCACAGATATGAGGCCTAGCTACCTAGATCCATTTTTTCGCCCCCATAAGTCCCCGTACCGCAAATTTCAGCGAGATCGTTAGCCGTTTTCGAGAACGTTAGTTCAAACAAATAAATAAACAAACAAATGACTGGCCTCTTAGCTCAGTTGGTAGTATCTCTGCCTTCTGCGCTGAAGATCGTGGGTTCGATTCTCATCCAGGACAAACATTTGTGTGATGAAAATAGACGTTTGTTCTGTGTCTGGGTGTTAATAAAGTATTCTATATAAGTATTCTAGGATATAAGTATTCTATCAGTTATCTGGTTCTGGTACAAGCTTTGCTTAGTTTGAGGCTAGATGGCGCTGTGTGAAATGTCCAGCAATATTTATTGATATTTATTTAAATATTGCTTGTTGAATATGTATATGATTATCTCACCTAGCCCCTCGATGGAGACGGTCCGTTTCACGTTGTTCTGTCGCGCGTAGTCCTCGATAGCGATGTTCATACACGACACGGTGATGCACGGAACGTGACACGAGCGTACCTTCATCTTCGTCAGAAATCTGGAAATAAATAGGTTTATAGGCCTTTTGGCGGGAATTTGAGAAGTCAAGTTTCATTTTTGTTTTATTTTCCAAAACTTGTGTTTCTTCGAATGTTAATGTGTAATAATGGTGGATTATTAACCGTTAAGTGTTCGTGAACGTGCGTAAGTGTGGGGAAGTGAAACAGAATTGGATAACATTGCTTTCCAAGTTCTCCCAAAAAGTCCGTGTTGATGTTTCAGTAAAGCCCCACATCTTTACTGAGGGGGGTGGGATATTATATTTATGTATTGTAATATGTATTTATTTATCTTATGTATCCTTAATACTTGAAGTTTATTTAATTACTTGACACTGGCTGAATGCACAACAATGCGAAGGCAAAATAAAGAAAAAAAAAATAGGTTTATAGATTCTTTATTCTCAAAAAGAATTATAAATTCACTTACATGAGAACTTAAAAAATTAAATTATTATTTAAAAACATTCATGATTTCAGTCATCATCACACATTAAAAATAGGGGATTTTTTTTAACAGCACCTCTTCTGTTTAAAATTGAGCCGAGCTCTAAACGGTGAAGAAAACTATCGTAAGGAATTCCCGCGGTTTAGTCAGTCCCACACGTATCAACCATGTCTTTCCTGTGGATATGGCCGGTTAAGCTGAGAGGATGGTGTAGGTGCTACAAGCCTACTCCATCTCAAACAGTGTCCCAGGCACTACAGTGTCCCGTTAAGTGTAGGCAAAGATTGCCTCCTGTGACTGAAGATGTAAAGGGCTCTATGCAATCCTAAATCATTGATCAGAGGGGTTAATAAGGCCGTTATAGCAGAATCTCAATAGGAATCGCACTATGTGCCGTCTCTTTTCATAGATTGAGAGAGACAAGAACGGCATATGTTGCAATTCCTATTGTAACCCTGCAGCTTTTGATGAAACTTTGATAGGGTCTTCCTTGTACCTAGTGCCTACCTACCTATGTTATAAAGTATTTTTGTAACTCGTCTCTTCGTTGTTCCTTCTCATTTTGTCTATTTCTTTAGTTAATGTTTAATGCTTTCTGTACCTACTTACCTAATTTTTTGTGTGTCTGTACTGTCAAAGTGTGTGACAATAAAGCTGTTATCTATCTATCTATCTTCTATCAATGCCAGCGAGAGTTTCTGGGTTCTCTGGCCCAAAAAATCTTTATGGGTAAATAAAAAAGTTACCTGTCGAACAGAGTAATGGCGTCGATGAGTACTTCGGCCGGCAGATCGTACCACACCTTCAGACAGCGCAGCACGTGGGCGGCGCCGTCGCGAGCGCCACTCGTCACATCGCCATTCTGAAATTAATACAAAATGTAGTGATGGTTAATGGTGATGATGATGAAAAGTAGCCTATAACCATTCTCAAGAGTTTAGCTATCAAATGCAGAAATAATTTTTCAAATCCGACTGGTAGTTCCTGAGATTAGCGCGTTCAAACAAACAAACGCTTCCACTTTGTACAGGTGTGGCAAGTTTTAGGGCACTTCAGGGTAGCTACATTTTCTTTTGTAGTTAGACAGTTTTGTTCTTATGAAACTATTGGTTTATTTTGCAGAAAAAAATTATTGCGTGTTGATTGAAAAAAAGTACAGTTAGCCTTAAAAATTACAAAAATAAACAAGTTGGTATTAATCGACTCTATTTTCCTCCAGGAACACTTTTCCCAAAGTAACTTACCAAATCGAAATAAGTTTTTGCAATAATTAAAAAAATAACACATCCCATACATTTTCTATGAAATTGGGAGCTGTATGAGTGAATGAGTGAATGACATACCTCAGACTCGGCAGGCAGGCACAGTTTAGGCTGGAACTTGTGCTCTAACAGCAGGTACTCGTTGAGCGTCCCATACAACGCGGTGGGGTCGCGCGGCGCGACGCCAGACGACGTCGCAACGTCAGCATCCGGGTGCTCCGCGCCCGCTCTCAACATCATCGGGCTTGGCTTCGAGCGGCGGGTGAATCGGCACCTGTCATTTATGAACGAATGAGTGAATGAAATGCATAAAATGAACGATGACAAGACTTTATTGCTAACCTTCAACAAAATATGGTAAAATAACGTTTAACGAAACCGTTTTTACTAGTTTTATTTCTAAGGAAAGATCTATCCCAGGATATAATCTAAGATCCCAGGCAACTTTAATAGTCAACAGACAAGTCAGATTAGATTGTTTGATTTTGACAAGCCTGAATCTGTTTTTGTTTCTGAATCTGTTTGGTTTGTAAAAAAATCAACAGAATTTTGAAGTGTTCATTACACAATGTTAAATTCAGTGCACTAAATGCTAGTTCATTCACAAATTAGCGCTCTGTCTCGCTCTTTGGCCTAAGAATAGTGTATTGTGCATCCTACTTTTACAGTGCTAACTTCAGTCAGTTAGCTTCTTCTAAAACACTTTAGTTTGGTGAGTTGAAAATTATCTAAGAGATCTCTAACAGGAAAACAAAATGGCGTATTTTTCGCTGTTAATATTTTAAAATTATTTCAATCGATCCACTACACTACTAATGTCATTTAAAGTTGTTTAAATTTATGCTTATTGAATAATGACCTAGGTTTTAATTAATTAACTAGGCAGCTAAGTATTTAAATGAAAAACAATGTTAATACGATCATTGTATTAAAGTGTGTCAAGCGAGCTCGTTAACATAGATGATTATGTAGGTAACCAAAACCGTTATGTTTTCGACAGTAATGTAGACGACATTTTGTACAAATATTGCTAACTATGCTTATCTATTTTATTGTTTTCTATTAGAAAAATTATTAAAATTAACGATGAGTTCCAACTTATTATAACAATAAGTAATTCAATTATTGAATGTGCATAATAATTATTTAAGTAGGACACATTTTATAATTTCAAATACTTACCTACCATACTTTTTTTTATTGACTTGAGTTCTAAACGGTAAAGTAAAACATCGTGAAGAAAACCCACAGCTTATTAGGTCAGCCCCGCACGTATTGACGGTAGGGCTTGCAAATATTCGAAAATTTTGATATTCGAATATTCGATTTTTTTTCGGGTAATATTCGAATTATTCGAATATTATTCGAATAATAGACAAAAATCTTTGTTTTTACTAAAATCACATCTTCTTTTATTCTTTCAAGTGTTATTTGCATAAACAAAAGATTGTGTCGCCGTAACGAGACATTGGCGATTATTACACGCACAATCAACCACAAATTCTCAGTAAAATCAGTCAACAATATCTGTACTTAATATTATAAAGACGTAAGTTTGTATGTAGGAGGTTATCTCCGAAACTACTCATCCGATTTCAAAAATGAACTTTCAGGATGAACAAAGGCTATTAAGTTAAGTAGGTAGGTAGGTACCTAGCGGGCAAAGCCGGCCAGAAGCTAGTCTACAATAAAATGACTATGCTGATTTTGTATGAAAAGTTGGTGCCTTTTCGTGCGCAGTCATCAACCAAACCAAAATCACCTGATGCTTGGAAAAATCCAATTGTGACCATTTTGCACAGAAAGGGAGACTGCTCGAAACTGAGCAATTACAGGCCCATAAGTCTCTTATCTCAGGTGTACAAGCTATTTGCCAAGGTGGTATGCAATCAGCTCACTCGCCAGTTAGATGAGTACCAGCCAGTCGAGCAAGCCGGCTTCCGTAGTGGTTATTCCACGATCGACCACATCCACACCATGAAGTAGCTGATGGAGAAGAGTTCAGAATATAACCGGCCCCTGTGCTTAGCTTTCGCCGATTACGAGTAAGCATTCGACAGAGTCGAGCTCTGGGCTGTGTTTAACGTTCTCTATCGCTGCCAGATTGACGCACGATACGTGGAAGTGCTGCGGGAGTTATACGGTACGGCAACCATGCAAGTTCGCCTTCACGACACTACCAACCCTATTAACATCAAGAGGGGAGTACGGCAGGAAGACACAATATCACCCAAGCTCTTCACGGCGGCTCTTGAAGACGTTATGAAGATGCTTGCATGGGATCTTGCGGAATAAACATCAACAGTGCCTTCCTGTCACATCTCAAGTTTGCCGATGACCTCGTATTGTTTGCCCACAACCTGGAAGATCTCCAACTCATGATCCAACAACTTTTTGATGCCTCTTTAGCCGTTGGCCTTAACATAAATATGTCCAAGACGAAGATTATGGCGAATGCTTCTGGAACCTCGAATTTTACCGTAACGGTGAAACGAGAGACTGGAGGTAGTTGACAAGTATCTTTATCTTGGGCATATTCTATCTTTTGGTAAAGAGCATCAGAGTAAGGAGATCTCCAGAAGGATACAACTCGGCTGGGCCGCGCTCGGAAAACTGGCAGATGTGCTTCAGTCGAAGAAAGTTCCACAGTGCCTGAAAACCCGTCTCTTTAAACAATGTGTCTTCCCAACTTTGACTTGACGTGGACGCTTACTAAGGAGACTGTGTTCAAAGTATAAGCTACACAGAGAGCCATGGAGCGGGCTATGCTCGGCATTAGGGTCAATTTATACTAGCGCAGAGTCGAAGTGCATCGAAGCGTCTTATCCAAAACTGAACATAACAAATTCAACCTTAACTCCACCGCGTGACGCTCACATTACTTCGCGAGAATGCGCGCGCACCAATCAGCGTTGGTCACGCGCAGACGCGCGAATTCCGAAGAATGCGCGCGTCTTTTTCAAATCTCAGAAGTAATGTGAGCGTTACGCTGTGGAGTCAAGGTTGAATTTGTTATGTTCAGTTTTGGATAGACGCCTCGATGCGCTTCGACTCTGCGCTAGTATAAATTGACCCATAAACTCTCAAGAACTAATTCGTAACACCGAGATCCGGCGCCGGACTAAGTCCAGGACGTCAGAGTTAGGGTTACGAATCTTAAATGGAATTGGGCTGGACACTCGGTTAGACGAGGTGATGGCAGGTGGCAATAGCGACAAAACACTCAAAGGAGTCTTGGGTAACCAATTTTGATAAAAAGGTAAACTACTTCATTAGATTTTAAAATAACAATTCTCCTGGCCAGGAATCAAACATGTAGATTAAAAAAAACTTTTTATGTAGATTTGCATTTTCCTGACAAAGCACCTCCACTGGGTTGCCGGCAAATACGCGAAAGCACTACGCAATCACGCGCGGCACTCTCGAGTGTTTCCGAATCCTATAAAAGTGGCATTTTATGCACATCAGAGTTCTGAGTTTGGTGTTATTAATTTTAATCGAATATCGAATATTCGACTTCAGTATTCGAATATTCGAACGAATTTAATATTCGAATTATTCGAATATTCGAATATTCGAATGCAAGCCCTATGACGGACGATGTTTAAGGTGACCGCACACCTATCCGCGCCGAACGAATCGAATTTACGTTACAGGCACGTTAAATTGTCAGGCTCCGCTTTTAAGCCATGACGGAGGCCTTTAGGTGGCCTAAAAACTCCGTTACCAGAGTTGGCCACTTGCTCATAATATTAACTTACTTACCTACCTACTAACTTTTTGAAGTAAAACTTCTTTACGCACCTTGACTTGGGGAGTAAGCTGGTGAATGCGTGACGAGAGCTTACGAAAAGTGTAATCGGGCGAGGCGAACGGAAGTTTTACTTCAGTCGTGTGGTCGAAAGCACACTCGTTTTTTTTTTAATGTAATGCTTACCTTTGCGTGCGCAAGAGCAAGCAGCGGCTGTGTGTCGTTGTATATGCCCGCGCCGATCCCCCCTCAGCTCGTACCCGACGTTTGAGCGACCGGGCGCGAAGGCCCTAGTACCTGACCACAGAGAACGCGCTGTCAGCACTGTGTGCTGCTGGTTAGCAGGAAGGAGGTTCTCGAAGGTTATGCAAGGATGTGAGCAAGGTTCTTGGGAGAGGATTGCTATTAGTAGGTATTCTATAAGGAGATTCTTAGCAAGTTGTCTATGGAAAGATTGACAGTGACAAATTACTTTTTTTTATGGTATATTTTAGGAGAGGATTTATTTTGATAGAAAATTGTCTATGGAAAATAGAGGTGATTGTAGAATTTTTATTTCCGAAATAATGTTTTTCTACAAGGATCGGGAAGGTTTTGTAGGAGTTCAGGGGTTAATCAAGGTTACCGGGTTCAATGTCTTGTTGAAAAACAATTGCCCAGCGACCTTAGCGCGTCTCAAAGCTAGATCAGATACGTACAAACAGTGGTTGAGCACTGATGCAGGCCTAGTACACTGTGCTCTATGAGACACAGTGACGCTAAAGCTTTAAAAGAAAACTTTGAAATGCACCGGTCTTCCCTTTGACCCGTAGTATACACTGGGTTGCCCCTTAATACTATTTTTACGAACTATTAAGTTCTCGCAATGCGATGGGTCTCTTGACAGGGAAATAACAATTGTTTTTATAAATTACCTGTAAAGTTGTCATATTAGTCACATAAAATGTTCGCGTTTAAATAATGTTTCATCATTTGTTGAATACAGTTTCAGATAGGTCAACCAGGTCGTATTTCTATAAAATAATATACTTAACACATGTTTTATAACATAATTATGTACGTAATGGACCAATTCTTCAAAGCATTTTGCCGTCGTAAAATACATACTAACAGAAAATGAAGCTACTGCGTTAACAAAAAATCTTAAATCCTCAGATTACATTGTGTGTGCAAGTCAAATAAGTTATCAATTTTACGATACATATTAAACATAGGTTAAGTATAAATAACTATTTTAACTTCTAAGCATAAGTAAAGTTCTAGATACGTACCTAAGTAATATTATATTCTGTAAACGAAGTGAATTTCACGTATGTTTAAGATTAGATTTTTTTTATTAGGTAGGTATATTTAATGTATAATTTTGTAAAAGATGACATTTGCGAAGTTTGTAGGTACGTAATGTTTTCTATTCAAATCCACTGTAGAAATAGAAAGTAAGTATATCATTCGTTTTAATTCATTTTCGTGTTATCACTACGCTCTGTTTGTGGTTAGACACGCAACAGCATAAAACGGGTAATTTACTTTAGCTTTTGCAATAGGCTATTTGACTAGTCTATAAAAACCGTCTTTCATCGATCGAGCGAGCGAAGCGAGCGAAGATCTTAGTGGCAAGTTAGGCGATTTTGCTTTGTATGTTTGTATGTTTGTATGTTTGTATGTTTGTATGTTTGTATGTTTCATTTTTATGTTCTCGCATAACTATCGAACCGCTAATCCAATCTGTATGAAACTTGATAGGTCAATAGGTAGTGCTATGGAAATTTGCTGTGGAGCGTATGAGCGTAATCGATGAAGGGGTTGTAAAGATATGGGGTTCCCAAGGGGGTAAATTTTTTTCAAAGTTACCCAAATATATTGAGTGGGGTGTCATACGAAAGGGCTTATTTTGTACATTCCAAAATGGTTTTTATTTTTAATCTAGGATGTATAGTTTTTGAAATACGACCAAAACAAAAACTACGAAACCAGAGCTGCAAGAGCTCCCGTTTCATAGAGTTTCGATGTCTTCGTAGCTCATTGACTGGTCGGTCTTAAAAAGAGAGTGGCATCGTTGCGGTTTGGTTTGCAATGATTTTAGATGCTACTTGATTTATTTTCATGATAAAAAAATTTTTGATAATGAATGAAAATAATTGGGTTAAAAAAAGTTAAATAAACAAATATATTGAGTGGGGTGTCAAATGAAAGGTCTTAATTTGTACATTCCAAAATAGTTATTATTTTCATTCTAGGACGTATACTTTAGAAATACGAAGAGAATTCATAAATATGAAATAAGTAAATGAAAAATTAGACACGACATTCTTGTATTGCATGCATGCTAGTATTTTTTACCATGAAGAGCTAGCGCAATAGGCATACTAGGCAGTAGTAGCACTTGAAATTATAGGGGTAGTCAGAAGAAAGTCCAAATGTAAGCCATCTACGGTGCGCGAGATCTCAGTTCGGGGCGAACTACTAGTTATTTAGTGGTGCATAAGGACCGTAAAAATAATATTTATTTTCATTTAAGTATTTAAGTACTTCCCAACTTACTTTAAGTATTTCGTTAAAAAAAAACAATTTAGAAAATACACTGAAAGCTGTCAAAAGGCTTGCTACAGCAATATGGCATCGAGACAGACGAGTGACGTCAATGTCTGTTAGTGAAAATCCACCTCGAAAACTTTCATTATTGTTGAATCAAACATTTTTACAATTTTAACCGTATCTAGTTGGTCAACAAGATTGACACTTCTCAAATTATAGCTCTCAGCATTATTATACACATGTCATTGTAATATAATCGATTATATTGCATCGTGCGTCATTTTATAAGGCATCTTGATGACGTCATGCGAAACAGCTGTTTTGTCTTTGTCGGTCTTCTATAGACAATGACTTTGATATGAATGAAGCCTTTTAAGTGTCACCTTTGTTCGAAATTCGAATCGAAAGATAGCTAAATATCAAAAGTAGCTCTAATTTTTGTAATTCATGGAAAGGATAGACTCATCCTTATGATTATGTTGCAATGACTGACTTAAAATATGGACTCTTCATATTATAGTAAGAATTTAATAAATATCACTCATTTACCCATAATTTGCTGACATGGCGTTACTTAGCGGAATCAAGGCATTATTTTTTCGTATCACGTGACATCATGCCTTGTACCTAACATCATCTTTCGAATTATGACAGAGGCAGGTCACAAATTCATGAAATCTCTCAAACCTAGGGTCAAATTTAGTTATCTATGGTTACATTGATGCTATCATTATAAAGTCTCCATTCGACGTAAAACAAAATGTAAAACAATGTGATCCAATCAATGTAAAACAAAGAGTGGTAAACGCACTGACAAAAAAACCGTTATTTAGATATGGAATAGGGTTCAACAGATGCCAAAGTCATTGACCTAATACGCATTACGATTTAAGGTGGCCGCACACCTATCCGCGCCGGACAATTTTTTTTTTTTAATAATTGATGAAACCTCGCAAACATGCCTGGCAGTACTTCGAGAGTTCGGTGCGGATAGGTGTGCGCTCAGCCTTATACTGAAACGAGTGATATTTCGCAGGATTTGTAATTTCTAACCTCATCTATTTTAGATAAAGATTATCACTGAAATATTTTACTATTTAATATCTTTCGCTTTAGAATACCTAGTAATAAATCTGTATTAACTAAGTTTAATAATAAAATTAAGTACCTACATAAGTTTTTGATTTTTCTTTCTGTAGATAGGTTTTTTTAATGCGATAAAAAATGTTTTTTAATAAAAAATACATATCTGTATCTAGGTAGGTAGGTATCTAGCTAGACTTATTTTGTTTCAATCACCTTTGAACAGTCTGATCGTCACGCCTGACTGTCAATTTCTTATCAAATTGCGCATGTTTTTGCATTCAGCGTGATTATTATAATCTTTCACTTGCGCAACGAAGGTCGTTGACATAAACACGAAAACAACATTCTTGGAGCAATGACAACATTTTCTAAGTACCGTAGGTACTCTCTATTTTCTACAAGCTTTCGCATTACGATAATTTTCCAGGCTTGCGTCTTGTTGAATTGAATGTACCTAGGCAAAGATAGGTCTTCAGATTCAGACGCTGTTTAACGCGAGCAAAGCTGCGGTCTACTAGTAAAGTAAGTTCGTATGAGCTAGTGGCCAACAATGGTGGCGGAGTCTTTAGGCCGCCTAAAGGCCTCATGCGGTCACCCATGCAAATTGTGACCGCGCACTACGTTGCTTAACTGTTACACTTCTCACAATGGATCTAGGCATTCGTGAAGTTAGCCGTTTCGATGCGCAGTGCAGCTTTTTCATACAAAATTTTCTACTGCGCAGCGAAATGGCTCACTTCACGAACGCCTAGATCCATTGTGAGAAGTTTACTAGATTGTAAAATGATAAAAGACTACATATATACTAACTGACTCACAGAATATGTTTTAAAACCGTTCGTAAACTAGCTGATTGTACTAAATAAACAAGTCGTCTGATATGGGCTTGGCTTTAGCTTTGGTTTTAAACACGCCATAACATCGTGAACAACGCGAAAAATCCACGATATCATCGACTGATCTCCGGTTTTTATCCGTTGACGCACGATCGATACTTTGATAGACCTATATCTAGTTCGGTCCACCCAATCAGTCTACCTAGGTGATCACGGGTAAATAAAATATGCCCGTGGTTCACCTTATTCCACCTAGGTGTATCACGGGTAAATAAAATGTGTCCGTGGTTCACTGGTGAACTAACAAGGTGGGCCACGTATATTAGTTCTGACTCAGAACTAATATCGGTCCTTAGCCGTGGCCTCAGAACTTCTGACAAGATGTGTGTGCTTTTGATAGAAAGACTTTTGCAATGGAGTTTATACTCTATCTAAATACTTCCCCTAAAATCATGATTTTTATCATGATTTCGTTTGAGCAGCTTTTGCTGCTCAAACGATTTTATAACCCGTCACGGGAACGACCTACTGATCTTTTCAAAACACGGACTAAAATTAACCACAGATTAGATAGAGATAATGAACGTTCTGTAGAATTTTGTGTGAGGCCACTTTGCAGTTCCTAATTTAAAATGAAGTTTTTGCGCAAGGCATTTCTTGTTTTACTTAAATTGAAATTAAAAAAGAAATCGAATCCATAGACAGTAATATTGCTAGCATAATTTTTCGCTTGGAAACAATACGATTCTGAGAATTTAAATCGCGTGGATGCGTTGGGCGGTTCGGTTAGTGAAAGTGAGTACGTGCATCCATGCATGTGCGTGAAGATGATTTGTTAAGAACTCGCTTTGTTTAATTAATGGTGTAATACAGAGCCGTGTCGGCCTAGTGGAATGTCTTGGCTTAGAAAGAATTGGATTCGAAAACTGATCGTGGATAGATTTTTATTTTGAAAGATTTTCCTAAAACCGATGAAAGATTATCATTGTCGTGAGTCAATCAGTGGCTTAGTTAGACCATGCTGAATTCAGTGTGTTAACTGCTTGTTTATTCAAAAATTGGCGCTCGGTCTCGCTCTTTGGCCTAAGAATTGTGTATTGTGCATCCTACTTTTATTGAGGCTAACTGTTGCTAACTTCAGTCAATTAGCATTGGTAAAAGGATGCTCTATCTACACAATTCTTAGAGCGAGACAGCACTAATTTATTAATGAACGAGCATTTAGTCATTTTTAAGAAAATAAATTGTAACAAACATATCAGGCACTAGCGAACATTTTTCCGGGATAAAAAGTAGCCTGTGTTATTCCAGAACCTAAACTATCTACAATCCAAATATCATCAACATCGGTTTTGTAGTTATGGGGATACGTGGTAACAAACATTCACACACACGGTTTGCTTTTAAACACAAACTATTGCAAGTGAAAAGGTTCGTTAAAAAACTGAATTCTAAAGACAACACAGCATTGTGAAAACGCGTACGTAACAATGGTTTAGAAACCTGAGTGTTTTGTTTAATTGTTAAAGGAATAAGCACACATTCGTAACCGCTATTTGGTATTCATGTTTGTATTTGTAGTCATACATACATAACATTTTAAGTACTCTACTAACTAGCGCTACCTAAATATAAGTAGGTACTTACTATTTTTAATACCTATTTCTAATAGGTATCTAGGTAAGTAATCTTGCTTCCATCAATCAATCATATTGGGAAATAAGGGTAGGTAGGTACAGTAAAATGTTTAGTAGGTAAGTACATAGTTGTTATTGGTCAATTGATTTGATACCTATTATAAGTACTTAGTAAAAAAAACTAGTAAGTAAAGTACCTACCTAGTTTAAAAAAAAGCTAGGTAACCTAGGAACTAGACAAGATTATGAAACATAACTAGGAAACGGAACTACAAAATTTTATTAGTCAGCATTAAAATATATAATAAAAAGTATACCTACTTACCTACTTAATGATAATTAATTAGGTAGTGGTGACTGTGGTGAGAAAAGTAAACAATGAAAAATAAAACGTACCTATATAATTTAGAAACTAATGCTAATTATTAATTAGCAACATTACAGGAGCATTCATTTGGAGAAGAAAGAGTTTATTTATTACCAAATAGGTATGGGCCGCCCATGCTAAATATGGAAGAAGTTCCGTTACAAAACGATAAACAAACATGGCGGCGCATCCGCTCTATCAGCGTTCCAATTTCAAATGTCTATTTCAGGCGCGAAATGGTATAAACCACTGACCTGTATCTATACAAGTACGCTGGACCTCTGATACCCTTTGAAATGACAGCTCTTGAATGTGCCGATTTGAAGCGCCCCCAATGCGGGGGAAGAGAACTAAATCTGACGTAACTGACAAATGGCCGTTGTCTCGTTTGTATTGTCTCCCGTGTTTTTAAAGTGTTTTTGGAGGTTTTACGCGATTAAGCTTGTTTGTTGTGTCTTATTTATTTAGTTGATACATAAATAAGTGGTGGGCATTCATAAGTAAACTATGAAAGAGTGTGTGTTAAGCAAAACTCGTTACCAGAAGGGAAGTGGGGTTACAATCCACAAGTAAGTGAATTTACGGCTAATCTTCGGCTAATATTCATCAAATTAAACTTATCTTAATTATTATACGTAATAACAACATATTTATCTTCATATTACAGGTTTTTTATAAACAATAAAATTTAATAGTGTTGTCCAAGTTACCTGTCGATAAAACTTATCGATATTTTTCCTATAGATATCTATTTACTTTCAAGAACGGAAATCGCCGATGACCGATTTTTATTATCAAATACATATAATTTTTAAATAATTCACAGGTTTCCGACAGACATAAGACTGGAATTATGGCTGAACAACATTGAAAAACCTAGTTGGCGTCCGAAAAAATATGATTACATTATGTTCAAAGCACTTCTCTGATGACTGTTTTATTAAACATAACTCATGCACTACTTTGAAAAAGTGCAGTACTCCAACAATTTTCTGTAGCAGTGCCGGTTAGTATAAAAATATAGTATCATTTCTAAAATGTATAGATAGATAGGTCATACATAAAATTTTTATTCTGATGAAAATTCCGTAGATATTGATTTTGAATGATGGGCTATACTCCCTTCCAGTTATTTGGGAAGCTGTCCTTCCACCATGTGTTAAAATAGTATATTAATAATGAATATTGTTTTTTTTTCTTCCTTCTGATTGGTTAAGATTACGAATAAATTTAAAATTCAGTACCGATATCGGGTCGATTATGTACTTATGAATTGTAGTTTAATTGTTGATTAACAGAAATTTTGTTTTCAGGTCGAAGGCGTTGAAGTACAAGCTGTGACCCGCAACAGAGTACTCCTTCAGGTCTCCTTTAGGTCTCTCTCCGAAATCTGCTATAGTATCAAGCATGATCATCGTTATGAAAACTCTCCTAAGTCATCCAAAAAAGCATTGCAGAGAGTTAAAAATTATTTGATAAAATCAAGAGCTCATGTAAAAGTTTTTTTAAAAATTTTTTGATGTTACATAAGTATGAAAATGATGACGGAAACTAATAAAAAATGTTAAAGGATTGTACATATATTTTTATTTTCTATAAATACCTTACCTATTCCACTCCATCCTGAAAAAACCACATTTCTATTTAAAAAACGTTCCCTATTTATTTTTGGATCTAGCTAGCCACATACTAAGTACCCGTTAGTCCGGCTTCGGCTTATCCTAAGACTAGCAGTTTCTGAGATTTGCGCGTTCAACCTAACAAACAAACTAGTCAGCTTTATAATATTACCTAGTATAATTAATTATACAACTCGTCGGAAATGTCTTTTATCGATGTATTTTATCTCATTGTCCCATCTCTATTATTAGTTCCTTTCCCACCCACTTCTACGATCAGCGCCAAAATGGCGAAAATCAAATCGCCTCACTATGGCCCGGCTTGTCAGAGGTCCAGCGTACTTGTATAATACAGGTCAGTGGTATAAACCTAGAGCCATTTATTTTTTGATGTCTACTGCGTCATTTGCAAAAAATTTGTACATTTTCTTGTCTCAGAAGGTATTTTTGTGTAACGATTTTACGTACATTTGTGCATAAAATATCAAAAAATATCGTCTTTTTGTAATAATTATCATTTGTACTATATGTCTATTGAATGAAACTACACAACGCAGTAAAATATTTGTGATTTTTACTTCAACTTCCATAAATATTCGCGTTATGTTACACAAAAACATCTTGTGAAAAACCCAACTACCACAAATTTTGTTGAATAACTACTGAACCAAAATCGCTACGCTATATTTCCTTAGATTGGTAGCTTCCTCCAATGGTGCACTTTTAAAATAAATTATGCATACGTTCACAACAAGCCAAATACCCCAGCTAGAGCGTTACACAGGGCGAGTTACACAAAATACCAAAAACAGGGACCACGACTTTAAACTCGAATAAATAATTCATTTTTAATGTTATAATACTATTATTGTCATTATTATACAGGGTGTGGCAAATTCTTGGTCACTGAAGGGTAGCTACCTTTTCTCTTGTAGCTAGAGAGTTTTGTTCTTAGGAAACTTCGGTTTTATTTTGAAGAAAAAAATAATTGCATTTTTAGATTTTTGAAAAAAAGTACAGTTAGCCTAAAAAGTTACATTTGTCAAAAAAAACAAGTTGGTCTTAATCGACTCTATTTCCCTCCAGGAACACTTCTCCCAAAGTAACTTATCAAATCAAATCGTAAGTTTTTGCAATAATTCAAAAAAACACATCCCATACATTTTCTATGAAATTAGTACCTAGTAGTAAACATTATAGTGCCAATTATTTGATGGTTATTAATTTAAATTCGGAACTGCTTCGGCATGCTGGGAGGCTATTGTAAAGCCTTATGCGCCTCAGATAGAGCCGCAAGAGAGAATGGTAATTTTACATCTGCAGGGAAGCACTTTGTTCTAAATTTAAATACACGCTTTACAATAGCCTCCCAGCTTGCGGGAGCACTTATGAAATTAAATTAAGAACGATCGAATAAGTTTCACTGTAATGACTTCAACTTCTAATTTCATAGAAAATGTATGGGATGTGTTTTTTTGAATTATTGCAAAAACTTACGATTTGATTTGGTAAGTTACTTTGGGAGAAGTGTTCCTGATGGGAAATAGAGTCGATTAAGACCAACTTGTTTTTTTTAACAAATGTATTTTTTTAGGCTAACTGTACTTTTTTTCAAAAATCTAAAAATGCAATTATTTTTTTCTTCAAAATAAAACCGAAGTTTCCTAAGAACAAAACTCTCTAACTACAAGAGAAAAGGTAGCTACCCTTCAGTGACCAAGAATTTGCCACACCCTGTATAGCGCAACTTCTTATCTGATGTACCCATTAACTAATCTAGTAATATTATGAAGTTAGTAGCATAAATTTAAATGTTGAACCTGCGAAAACCGAAAGTGGATATCAGAATTTTGTATGGAGAGAGAAATTAGCAGTTTTTTGAATTTAATTTTGAAATTTATAGAAAATAATAGAAATAAAGATAAATACTACCTACGTTAGATTAAATACATGATTTCCAAACAACATTTGTAACTAATTTTTATCATTGTACTACCTATAGTTTTGTTTTAATCTTTAATTGAATGGAGGGGAACAATTTTTTTTCAAAATGTACAACTTTTTTGCAAAGGACCCAACTACCTTTTAAGTTACAGTAGGTACTGTTTCATAAATAATTTAAAATACTAATGATCATTATGATTATTTTATTCAGCTAATTGCTAGTCATCAAATCCCAAATAAAAATTTACTGTAAATGAGTTTGGGTTCCAAATAATCACCCAGTCCGTAAAGAGAATTCAAACATTTATGTAGGTACTTACATTAGAACCAAAGTAAAAACGTTTTATAAAAATACTAAGTATGTGTTGCATACAATATTTATTATTTTAAATTTTTTTAGGTTATGTCCGTTGAATTGTTATTCCAACTTCGCTGTAGCCATAGCAATCAATTTAAATGCGCAATACGTTATCGTTGAGATACTACGTCCTAGTTAGGCAGCTACTATTGGTACATGCTTCGTAACAATATGTTTGTATTGTTGTGTAGTCTGCAAATATTTGGGAATATTGACTTCGATCATTTTACCTAGCATATTGGTCTTTTACCCAATCAGATATATTTGATTTGAACACAACATGCTTAGGTCCAGTTTTACCATACAATGTTAAAAAAATAACGCCTTGTTAAATCCAATAACGGACTGTTAAAGTTGTTGTGTGTCTCACCACGTGCTAATGGGTGTTTAATTATCTTAACAAGACGTTAATTTTAATCACTGCTCTAGAGGTCCGTTAAAACAATAACAGACTGTTAGAAATGACATTACATGGACTTTACTGTCAAAAAACATAGGTATCTTCGAGGATGGACGCATTTAGTTTTATTTTCGAAAGCGATAATTTAGAAACTTTAGATAGCTTGGACAGAATAGTACGACGCCTAAGAATTTTTAAACAACGACGTGACTATTTCGAAGAATACGATGATTTCAATTTTTACACGAGGTTTCGTTTGTCAAAAGAATCTGTCTTGGATGTTTTGGAATTAATTGAACACCCGAAAAGCAACCCGGTTTCATTATCATCCCGCAGAGCGACTGTTACATAATATTTGGTAGCGTAGCAACTAGCAAGCAAGTGACGTATTATACGACTAAGTAAAAAAGTTATCTATTTGTATGAAGAATGCAACGTCAAATACAACGTTTCAATTAAGTCGTATTACAACGAGAGTGGATTTAGTAATGGTTTGTTAAATATTCTCCATAGGACGTAGATCATTTTAACAGAATTGTTAATCGATCGAGCGAGCGAAGCGAGCGAAGATCTTAGTGGTAAGTTGGGCGATTTTGCTTTGTATGTTTGTATGTTTCACGAATTGTTGTTCGAGCATAACTGTCGAACCGTTCATCCAATCTGCATGAAACTTGGTAGGTCAATAGGTTGTGGTAAGGAAATTTACGGTGGAGCATATGAGCTTAATCGATGAAGGGGTTGTGAAGATATTGGGTTCCCAAGGGGGTAAAAAATTATGAAAGTTACACAAATATATTGAGTGGGGTGTCATACGAAAGGGCTTATTTTGTACATTCCAAAATGGTTTTTATTTTTAATCTAGGATGTATAGTTTTTGAAATACGACCAAAGACCAAAAACTACGAAACCAGAGCTGCAAGAGCTCCCGTTTCATAGAGTTTCGATGTCTTCGTAGCTCATTGACTGGTCGGTCTTAAAAAGAGAGTGGCATCGTTGCGGTTTGGTTTGCAATGATTTTAGATGCTACTTGATTTATTTTCATGATAAAAAAAAATTTGATAAAAAATGAAAATAATTGGGGTAAAAAAAGTTAAGTAAACAAATATATTGAGTGCGGTGTCAAATGAAAGGTCTTTATTTGTACATTCTAAAATAGTTATTATTTTTATTCTAGGACGTATACTTTTAAAAATACGACGAGAATTAATAAATATGAAATAAATGAAAAATTAGACACGACATTATGTATTGCATGCATGCTAGTATTTTTTACCATGAAGAGCTAGCGCAATATGCATACCCGGCAGTAGTAGCACTTGAAATTATAGGGGTAGTCAGAAGAAAGTCCAAATGTTGGCCATCTACGGTGCGCGAGATCTCAGTTCGGGGCGAACTACTAGTTTTAAACAACCATTAGGTAATGCCTCATTAAGAGTTAACAAACAATGTTTGGTGAAATCAGGCCTTACTCTGCTAATTATTTGCAGATTGTCTATGAAGCATCTTAGCATTACACAAAATACAAAGGGCCTTACAAAAGCCTCTCAACTTTGAACACTGGTTATGCATCGTCTCGTCTCTATTAGTTATTCATATTCATATTCATATTCATTTATTCATTGCTTGTATGTAGGTACATAGTATAGCTTAGGTCTAGGTAGGCTTAGTAGGCTTTATACATACACCCTGTTGGGCACTGCAATGTAATTTAAATTTCATGCAAAATTACTAAATTAAAATCTTAAATTAAATGTCATAGGTAGGTATTAATGTCATGTCACAAGGAAATTTAAAATGTCAAGATAATTTAGTAGAATATGAATAGTAATTTGAGTCAACTTTTAGGTATTTAGGTACATACTTAAATTATTCAGTGAATTTGTCAGACAAATATTGCTCCACGGAGTAATAACATTTATTAATTAGTAGGGTTTTTAGTCTATTATAAAAGACAGTGTCCTTTAATTCTGTTTTAATGACTGGGGGAATTTTATTATATATTGTAATTAATCTAAATTCGGGGCTTTGATCTAGTGCTTTAAGCTTTGAAGACGGTAGAACTAATTGGTCTTTATTGCGCCTGTTATAGTTAACATTAATTTCATTTTTTGATAAAAAGAAGCTTCTGTATTTTCTAACAAATAATGACATTTGTAGAATATAAATGCAAGGTAAAGTTAGTAATTTATTTTCTTTGAAGTGAGGTTTGCAACTTTGTCTTTGTTTAATATTTACTAATATTCGAACTAATCTCTTTTGTTTTATAAAAAGGTCGTTAAAGTGTACGCTATCGCCCCAAAGAATTATTGAATAATTGAACCAGGCATAGGCATTTGCATAATATGCTGAAAGGGCAGTTTCAAGGTTTGTGTTGCGTTTGATCATGCTTAGGGCGTATGTAAATTTAGCAATTTTCGTTTTTAAGGTTGCAATGTAATTTTTCCAATTTAAATGGGTGTCTAGTATTATTCCTAATAGTTTAAATTCGTGAGTTTCATCTATGTTGAGAATTTTTGTCAAGTTTGTTAGGTTTAAGGCGGTTCTCTGATAAGTTTTAAATTGCATGAGTTTAGTTTTAGTCAGGTTTATTTCTAGGTTATGGTCGTGAAGCCATTTTTTGGTAGTTTCAAAGGTTAAATACTTCTTTGACGTCTTTGACGTCACGAGTGTTTCAAGTGGCCGTAGCTGTTGATAATTTAATTTTTTTTTGTTACAAAATTTTAGTTTTTAGGCGCAGAATATTTTACGGCTATTTATCAATATAACCTATAGATAATCATATAAAAATATAAAAAATGTGCATATTCCCTATTCACACAGATTAGGTACGAATGGTTAATCTGTGTCAATTTCATAGAGCTCTGCAGTTTGCGGTTGCAGTTTTGAGCTGCGGTCGGTCTCGGACTTGTATTGTAAGTACCTTATTAGCTTCATTTTACAAATTCGGTTCTAAAAGTTGCAAGTACCTATCGAAATTTGAATGTCAAACTTTCAGACTTTCAAATTAAGAATACATTAGAATTCAATGGGTAAATGAAAAACTATACAAGTCGTCTTCTCAAAGAGTTTAAAATGTAAATGACACAATCGAGAGGCCTATAAAGTTCAAAGTGGGTTGGAGGTTAAAAATAACAGAAGTCGACTCACCTTGGCCAAAATAAAATATTTAACTGGCCGATTATCACTGCACGGTTCTGATGAATATTGAGTTTGTACAATAATTATGTAGGTAGCTTAATTTATTTGAATACCCACATTATCTTTTTTTCACTATCTGGATATCTACTTCTTCATTCCATTAACCAATTTTTTAATAAGGCAAAATAAAGATACTTTTTTATAGATTTCGTTTTTTAGGTATGTATGCCTATTCAATCTTTCAATCACAGACACGTGTAGCAGTTTTATTAATAGGCAGATTAATCAAACTGTCTCTATTTATTGCAAGAATAATGTCCATCAGTTTATTATTGACGCATGTATTTCAGAATAAATTAGAAACTGTTAGAGCGACCTAGAAATAATAAATTTTGAGGTCACACTGAAGGCACTCCGGTACAAGAACTCAGAACACGGAACAACGGTAGTGTTTTGACTTTTGTCGCAGCGAATTTGTCGTTTCCGGTTTAATATTTGCAAAATCATAAGCAGCTTTAAAGTAAAAAAAAAAACAAATTTTAAAGTTGTTCTAAAACTGTAATGTGTTAATTTGGCCTTTTTAGAACAGCTCAAAATTATTCAGTCAGCTAGGTTGAAATCGGTGTTTTGTGACCTAATAATGTGTAGGACAACTAAAGAAACTACCCTTTATGATATTTTTTTAATATCATACCCTAGTTATCATCAGTATCATACACTGATGATGAAAATACCGGACGGATATTGTAATCCTATAATTAAAATAGTTAACAACAAAATAATTTACCGATTAAAAAACCTAGTAGCGCACCTTGAGACTTACAAAAAATGGTCAAGGTGGAGTTTTCCAGAAAGCTAGATGTCATGACACTCAAAATAAGAATCGCCTTGACCAACGTATAAAAACAGGGAATGACCTTGGCTTTGACTCAAAACTCAAGCCCGGTTACAACTATTACGTACTTTCGTAACTGTAGGTGTAGGTAGCTAAATTATTTTGGCTATTCTACATAATTTTCGGTTCACGACTAAACTTTTGCCAAGAATACTAACAAAGCGAAAAATAGATACCTATCTATTTGATTTTAATTTAATTAGGTGCTCGACGAACTGAATAAAATATAACAATAGGTACTACTGCAACAGTTTTTGGAAAAAAAACGTCTTAAGTTTTTATTTTCATGGACAAACGTCATGAATACCAAAGCTAATATGATGTGATGGCTACCTCAGTTATATAATGTTGTAATATTGCAATCCCGGTAAACAACAGTGTGACGTAATAGAGCAAAGCTAAATGGTACTAATACAAACACCATTGGAAACGGTAGATTTCTCCACATGGTGTCGAAATACCGTACGAAAGCAATAAAATTGCTAAAACAGACAACCTTTTAGCGAGCAAGTTAAAAAGAAAACTCTAGTACCATACCTATTTATAAGTAAAAATGTTATACTTAAATGTGAAAAGCCATGAATATTGTGCATTTCTGTTCATCACTGCGAGATCCTCGACAGATCCTCACAATTTTTTTATAGGACCACATTGGGAGTAAACCCTTTCAACCAAAAAAAAGAATCATCAAAATTGGTCTACAAATGACGGAGATATCGATGAACATACATAGGTATAGTTGAACTTCCTCCTTTTTTGAAGTCAGTTAAAAATTGATTTTGCTGTAGATGTTTTCGTCTTTGAGAATGCTGTCATATTTTTGCCTCAAAATAAAATTCGCTCAAAACATGATGATTAAAATCGAGCAGCTGCTGTTCAGATCACAAACAGGAATAACAGGAGTTGCTGTTTTGTTTTATTTTCGAACACCTTTTGGTTAAATCTGGCTGGAACATTTTTGTTAATAACTTGTTTTACCAAAGCTATATGGTCGTATCCAAGGAATTTCTATACTACGTACCTGGAACACTGACTGAGACAGAAAACAAGGTCCGCTTGAGAAAGAAAACTTGGGCGGTGTGTCTCTTTCTAAAGGGTGACCATAAACTAAACATTCCTAGTCCCTAAGGGGCCTTTCCATCATTTTCTGATTTACGTGATGTTTCAGGGCATGATTTTTGAATTAAAATACTGATACAATTTTGATCCTTCATTTTGATTCTTGAATCTTGAATCTTGATTCTTGAATCTGAAAACTGAAATTTTGAATCTTGAATCTTTGAAGTGACAGCTGTCAAACTTAAAACCGCCATATCTCGGGAACTACTCGTCCTAGACTCCCCGTTCTCAGTTCAAATGAAAGCTAAGACCAAGATCTTCATTTGAAGTTGCAGATGTCAAACTTCAAATGGCCATATCTCGGGAACTACTCGTCCTAGACTCCCCGTTCTCAGTTCAAATGAAAGCTATGACCAAGATCTTCATTTGAAGTGACAGCTGTCAAACTTCAAACGGCCATATCTTGGAAACTACTCATCCTAGACTCTTCCTTTTTAGCTCAAATGAAAGCTATGACCAAGATCTACATTTTCAATAACAGCTGTCAAAATGACATCTGTCATCTGAAATGTAGGTATTGGTCATAGCTTTCGTTTGAACTGGGAACGGGGAGTCTCGGACGAGTAGTTTCCGAGATATGGCGGTTTGAAGTTTGACAGCTGTCACTTCAAATGAAGATCTTGGTCATAGCTTTCATTTGAACTGGGAACGGGGAGTCTAGGACGAGTAGTTTCCAAGATATGGCCATTTGAAGTTTGACAGCTGTCACTTCAAATGAAGATCTTGGTCTTAGCTTTCATTTGAACTGAGAACGGGGAGTCTAGGACGAGTAGTTCCCGAGATATGGCGGTTTGAAGTTTGACAGCTGTCACTTCAAATGAAGATCTTGGTCATAGCATTCATTTGAACTTTGAACGGGGAGTCTAGGACGAGTAGTTTCCGAGATATGGCCGTTTGAAGTTTGACAGCTGTCACTTCAAAGATTTAAGATTCAAGATTTCAGATTCAAGGATCAAAATTCAAGAATCAAGGATCGAAATCCAAGATCGAAACCAAGGATCGAAATCAAGGATCGAAATCAAAATCAAGGATCAAAATCAAGGATCTAATTCAAGGATCTAATTCAAGGATCGAAACCATGGATCGAAATCAAGCGCTGATTTTGTCGAGCGCGATAAGGTAAAAATATCCTGAAATTTAAATGACATGGGCACACTACTAATCCAACAACGAGTGTGAAAGAGACAAAGCACCCAAGAAAGCCTCTCAACAAGACCAACAATCCTTATAACCAAGATTAAATGATAATAGATCGTTGTGTAGTCGTGATAAGGCTCAAAATCCTTTGTACATTAAATGTCAGTCATCACTCCAGTTACGTAGTTTAGAATCTTCTTGGTCGTATCAGTTGCAGGTGTTGCAACAGCTGTTAATAACACCTTGAAGGTTTTTTTTATCTTCAGCGAAGTGCAATACAACGACTACACACGCAAAATGGCTGAGCTGTTATTTAACCTTAGCGATTGTTATATGAACATCATAAACGTAATCTTCGTACATTCTCTGATTCAGAAAGCGATTAATATTCTTTTTAACCGACTTCCAAAAAGGAGGAGGTTCTCAAGTCGACTGTATGTTTTTTTTTTTTTTTTATTTATTTTTTTTTTTTTTTATTTTTTTTTTTTTTGTATGTGTGTTACGCGATTTCTCCGTCAATTGTGGACCGATTTTGAAAATTCTTTTTTTGTTACAAAGGGTATACTCCCGAGGTGGTCCCATCGTCACCAAATCAGGATCTGATGAAGGGATCCCATGGAATTCGAGGGAAACCCTCAAATTTTATGGTTTTTATTGTGTTTGTAGAACTATCGGGCTGAAATTTTGCACACTTATAGATTCTTGGTGACAATGAAATATTATGGTATCAACAAGCTGATCTGATGATGGAGTCAAGAGCTGTTCAACAGAACTCCTCAGTAAATAGGCCGATTGAGTTGAAACTCGGCATATTTGTCAAGTTCCGACCACAATGTAATAATATGGTGACAGCGAGCTGATCTGATGATGGAGTCAAGAGCTGCTCATCAAAACTCCTCAATAAATTGGCCGATTGAGTTGAAACTCGAAACTCAGCATATCTGTGAAGTTCCGACTACAATGTAATAATATGGTAATAATATGGTCACAGCGAGCTGATCTGACGATGGAGTCAGGACCTGTTCCATGGAACTTTTTAGTGACATGGGTATCAAATGAAAGGGCTTGATGAGCGAAACACAATAAGTAAGGTGACGTCATTCTAAATAAAAAAATTAAACACTAAAAATTGAAAAATAAAAAATTTTCAAAAAAAAATACTCAACCGACTTCAAAACATCTTGCACTGAAAAGCAAAAAATAAGAATATAAACAGATTTGTTTCATTACTAATTAAATTATTTATATTATAATGTTGAAGTCGGTGTAAATAAAATAATGAATAAGAATATTAAATTTTATGCACACCGATTTCAACATCATAACATAAATAATTTAATTAGTAATGAAACAAATCTGTTTATATTCTTATTTTTTGCTTTTCAGTGCAAGATGTTTTGAAGTCGGTTGAGTATTTTTTTTTTGAAATTTTTTTATTTTTCTTGTCATTTTCCTTTTTCTGTAATGTTTTCCGAAAACATTCTGTTCGAAGTTCTACCTCAAATATCCTGCATAGATTACTCTAATGTCAAGCCCCAAATCCGTTGATTACACTAAATATTGTGTAAGTATATCCAGGTTCTACTCAGTCAAGTGAGGCTATCTTCTTAAAATATTTCTGTTGTTTTATTATCACGCAAGCTTCGTATCCTGTGGTAAAAAAACTATAAAATGTACGCCCAATATCAATACAAGCACTGTTGTGTACTCTGTGGCCATACGCAGATGCGCAGCCTCCAAACAAGGCCACGCGCACGCGGCGTCTACGTGACAGGACCAGTCGAATTAGGTCAGCTTTTAATGTTGCCACACGCTATGCTATGGACTTTTAACAGTTTTATGTAAACAGCGGGTAGAAAAAGGATGAATTCAAAGTAAAAGTTATGTACAATCTTTTTGGGTCTTACGTATGAAAGATGTAAAGTTGAACACTGGTTAAACAACGTCCAGTCTTTATTTGTGAATAGTGACGAATAGAGACAGGACGTTGTTTAACCAGTGTTCAACTTTAAACATCTTTCATAAGTAAGGGGGTTTATACTTAACAATATTGTAAAAAACTATTCATATTCTTTAATTATTATTGTCTATCTCCAGATAAGCTGACTGGCAAATCAAAACAGTCTACATCAATTTTATTTTTATCATTCAAAATGGCCGACTTGTTGTTGTTGAATAAACTCTAGTGTTTTATGTAAGACTCAATAAAAATAGTTCGATGTTGAAAAACAAGATTTTTGATACCTATACATTTTGCATTTGCAACTAGAAATAGTGTTTTTATGTGCAAGGTCATTGTCAACTTCTTTTTTTAAGTACCTAACAACAACAAAATGGTAATATACCCCGCGCGTGTTAACTTGAGACCTGGATTTTTGACGTTTGTGCAAAATACAGTGCGCAAATTATCTTGATACTTATCATGATTTCATTGCAACAATATAAAGTAGGTAATATTGTAATTTCTGCCGCATGTATAGCGTGAAATATTGCAAGTACCCACGTTTTTCACATAAAACCACATCTCACTTAGAAAAGTAGGTATGTAGGTAGGTAAGGTACGTGATGTGATAAAAAGTTGGTTTTCTCGCATTATCTATTGACACAAAAAATTGCAAGGTAGACTAGTTTTTTAAGCCGCTCTGGAACATGCGTGTTCACAAAGTAGGCATCATGTTTAAAATTAAAACAACATTATAGCTTTTGAAAACCTTATTTAGGAACCTACCTACCTGAGAAGGTAGTCAAAGAATTTGAAAAATACTTAGATCATACAACTATTTTAGATATTAGGTTAGGTTTATTCCAGAAATCCCCTGCGAAGGGGTAGAAATTAGGAGCGTTTAGGTTCTCTAACAAAGTCAAGTTATTTTAACAGTACCTATGTAGGTAAGTAGGTACCTACCTACCTTTCTACATCTACGTAATGGTAGACCGCAACAGTACAACAGATTACAATCAGCCATTTCTTCCGAAACAAACCAGCTAAATTGAAGAAACGTGTTCGTAGACCCCGCTACGTGATTCCAAGCATGCTATGCTAGAATGGTTTCATGTTTTGCTTTAAGTAACATTTTGTCTTGAAGAAAGGATAAAAAGCGTGAGAAAGGTCCCCATAGAAACTTCATGGTTCAATCAAAGAATGATAATTAATAATTTCAAGAAACAAGCTCTGTAAACCATTGTTTTTTTTTTTTGAAGTCGATTAAAAAAGGAAGTAATTACTCTATTTAAATTAAAAAAGACTAGGTATTTAATTAAATTCAACGATGTTCGGTTGTTTTTTTGCGCAAAATAGACCTTGATTCTGTTGACATCATTCGTTTGCGCTGCGCGTCGACTGTGAAACCAGTTTTACATTCATATGTTAAAAACAACCCAAATAATATTAAGATGGTATTGTTTTAGACTTAAAACAACCCAAATAATATTAAGATGGTATTGTTTTAGACTTTGAAATCGTTTAAGTATTTAGCAACAAAAGAAAGAACGACGCAGTTTTACTTAACCTACGTGCAACGGATTTTCAAAATATTTTTATAAGAATGTTGTGGTACTGTAAAACTGTCAGTACCTACTTACCTAAATTTACTATCATGATGGTCATCATAGCAATATAGCATACTATAATAAGGTAAAGACTATTATTGGATATTGGAGGCTTTAGAGATGTGGTGTTGGCGTAGAATGGAGAGGATCAGTTGGACGGAAAGAGTGACCAACATTGAGGTTTTGCAATAAGTCGAGGAGGAAAGATCGTTGTTGCAAGTTGTCGAGAATAGAATAGGGAAGATGATTGGCCATCTTATACGACATCATAGTTTCATTAAAAACATCATTGAAGGAAAAGTGTAAGAAAGGAGAGGAAGAGGAAGACCGAGGATAGGCTACATGAGCCAAGTGAAGGTTGCTGTCATGTCGTATAAGGAGGTCAAGGAGGCTGCCCTGGAAAGAGCTTCGTGGAGAAAGAGGCATCAGTTATGCCGACAAGGGGCAATCCCTTAAATTGAAGAAGAAGAGAAGGTAAAGACTAACTGATTCTGTCACCAAGTCAAGGTTTCCGACGTGATAACATTGAGTTGGTCACCCTGAAACTGAAACGCAACATTGAGTATCTCCGCTTGTAGTCTATCCCCTATGGCCTTAATGCTAAACGGCTTCTAAATATTTTGCCATCTTTTTCATAAAGAGATATTATATCAATAGAGGGTAGAGAAGAGAGTGCTAGTTGTAAAGAAAAAGTTGTGAAAAGCCATTGGTGAATTGACAGATTTTTAAGACTATTGAAAACTAGCTTAATTATTCGATTCAAGAATATCATGATCATAATTCATTAAAGTTTCAAAAGGATGTTGTGGTAAGGCTTCGTACAGGATCTCAGGAATACAGGATAACCAGCAACTGCCCGCGGGAGGCCGAAAACATGAACTTTTAGTAGTACTTTTGTGTAAAATTGTTTTTAAAATATAAACATGATACAACAGATATCCAGGAACAGTTAGCAGGAAGCAGAGGTCAGGATAACGGGTTATAGCGGGCTCTAGAACATTCTGCCGATCTCCCTAGCTAGTGAGATGTAGGTAAGTAAATATACTTTCATAAAAAACACCCAGACCCGAGACAAATATTTGCAGATCATACAAACATTTGCCTCTAGGCGGGAATCGTACCCACAACCTTGTTTTTTAGGTGGGCCTTCGCCTACTACGCTACAGAGGTTCAATTAGGTAGCCAACCTTTTTAAACGATTTCAAAAAAGGAGTTGGTTCTCAAAGGCACAGAGAAATCTGTGCCAAAGGTCCGATTGTTAGACAACAAATATTTGGTGAGAATTAGTCGAGGATCTTCAGAGCTATAAGGGAGTACACATTGCGTTTTCTGCAGCGCGTTTTTGAGCTACGCGTTTGTATCGATACAAACGCGCGTTCGCAACGCGTTTTTTTCCATACAAAAGCGAACCGGGAGGGGGGCTGCGCGTTCGCATCGCGTTCGAATCGCGTTTGTATCGATACAAACGCGCTGCAAAAAACGCAATGTGTACACTCCCTAACAGAAATGCACCTCGTGTGTATAAAATTGCTCAGTTTATAACATTGAAGTCGCTTTTCCAAATTTTTAATTTAGCCACTTGTGTATGTATGCTACTTTCATTGAATTGCCATTTCAGGTGCGTTATTGTTTCGCGAAGTTACAATAATTTCAATAGCTTCCCCATTGTCGTTTTGCAAGAACGTAGAAGTTCGCAAAACTTCAGCTGTACAAACAACGCTGTTTTGTGTTAAGTTTACGAACAATCGTGGATTTGAAATACCTAGTAGAAGTACTTAGGTAATAAGGTTTCAAAATATGAGCAAAATATTGATGTCTAGCTTGTTGGATATAAGTACCTATACCTTGGATGTGATCTAGAAATTATTCCATTAAGTTAATAAGTACTAAGGTAAATATTTTTAATAATATTTCCAAAATATTTAAACCTAAGTAGGTACTTACTTATTAAAAAAATATTACGTTTTCAAACTGGGTGCAAACTATTTGATGTGTGTACGTTTATGTTACAGTTTTGACGTTATTGCAATCGATATGGGGATTCGTTCCTATTACTCCGAATCTTTTTAATCTGTGTCAATTTCATAGATATTTGCAGTTTGCGGTTGCAGTTTGCATAAGCATATTTTAATTTGTAGGCATAGAATCAATGTTACCTTCAATTTAGTATGCCATTATCAAAAGAATAATATTGTATTTCTCGTGATTAGGTATAAATGGTAACAAAGCACGTCGTGTGTACATTTACGTCATTGATTAGCAGAGGCGTATTTTAAGATTCAGCGCCCTGGGCCAGTAAGGTTTGCCGCCCCCTGCAAATATTTGTCTCGGGCTTGAAACTTGGTTTGCACTCTGCTCGCAAAATAGTCATGAAGCTTATAATAAGCGAGCGAAGCGAGCCGATTTTTTTTAAAGACAACAACAGACACTTGATTTTGCTCACGGTTCTCAAAGAAAAGGTTGGCTGCTTGTAGGTTCCTATTCTATACGCGAGCGAAGCGAGCCGAATATTTTTATGAAAAATTCAACATGTGACACTTGATTTTGCTTACGGTTCTCAAAAAAAGGTTGGCTCCTTGTCGGTTCCTAGTCTATATGCAAGCGAAGCTAGCCGAATTTTTTTATGACAAATGCAACATGTGACTCTTGATTTTGCTTACGGTTCTCAAAGAAAAAGTTGGCTGCTTGTCGGTTCCTATTCTATATGCGAGCGAAGCGAGCCGAATTTTTTTAATGAAAAATTCAACATGTGACACTTGATTTTGCTTACGGTTCTCAAAGAAAAGGTTGGCTCCTTGTCGGTTCCTATTCTATATGCGAGCGAAGCGAGCCGAATTTTTTATGATAAATGTAACATGTGACACTTGATTTTGCTTACGGTTCTCAAAGAAAAGGTTGGCTGCTTGTCGGTTCCTATTCTATATGCGAGCGAAGCGAGCCGAATTTTTTTATGACAAATGCAACATGTGACACTTGATTTTGCTTACGGTTCTCAAAGAAAAGGTTGGTTGCTTGTCGGTTCCTATTCTGTATGCGAGCGAAGCGAGCCGAATTTTTTATGACAAATTCAACATGTGACACTTGATTTTGCTTACGGTTCTCAAAGAAAAGGTTGGCTGCTTGTCGGTCCCTATTCTATATGCGAGCGAAGCGAGCCGAATTTTTTTATGACATATGTAACATGTGACACTTGATTTTGCTTACGTTTCTCAAAGAAAAGGTTGGCTGCTTGTCGGTTCCTATTCTATATGCGAGCGAAGCTAGCTAAATTTTTTTATGACAACTGCAACATGTGACACTTGATTTTGCTTACGGTTCTCAAAGAAAAAGGTTGGCTGCTTGTCGGTTCCTATTCTATATGGGAGCGAAGCTAGCCGATTTTTTTTATGACAAATGTAACATGTGACACTTGATTTTGCTTACGTGCTCAAAGAAAAGGCTGGCTATTTGTCGGTTCCTATTTCGCTTTCAGACATAACTCAATTTGCTCGTAAAACACTGATGAAGCTAATATGCGAGCGAAGCGAACCGAATTTTTGAAGTAAAATGCAACATGTGACACCCAAAGAAATGTTTTCCTAAAATCGTCTCGAGGATTTATTCCCAGAATACCAATTTATTGTAACGAATTATCCCTTCGAGCTTATAAGAAAATCTACGTTTCCTGTTAAATGAAAATCTCTGAAAATGGCCAGTCAGATAGTCTTGATGTCTAAAACGTTACCACCAAATAAGTTTTTGTTTTTGTTCCTCGCTCTCAACCAAATAAGTTTTAGCTTTTGTTAATTAGGTACCTAGGCTTTTTTTAATTTCTTCAGGCATTATAAGGACTAAGAGAAAGGCGCATGAAACTGAAAGCGCGAGGCGGCGCAAGCCGCCCTTCGCTCCGAGCCAAATAAGTTTTAGATTTTGTAAGTTAGGTAAACTTTTTTTTACTTTCTTCAGGCGTTTAAGGACAAAAAGAAAGGCGCATGAAACTGAAAGCACGGGGCGGCGCAATCCCCCCTCTCTCTCAACCAAATAAGTTTTACCTTTTTTTAGTTCGGTAGGCTTTTTTTTAATTTCTTCTAGAATGTAAGGATAAAAAGAAAGGCTCATGAAACTGAGAGCGAGGGGCGGCGCAAGCCGCCCCTCGCCAACAAAATTTTAGTTTATGTTAATTAGGTAGTAAGTTTTTTTTTAAATCTCTTTTGGTATTATAAGGCCAAAGGCCAAAAAGAAAGGCGCAAGCTGAGAGCGAGGGGCGGCTTGCGCCGCCCCTCGTAGCCTGCCGCCCCGGGCCATGGCCCTCTTGGCCTAAGGGTAAATACGCCCCTGTTGATTAGGTACTTACCTATATTATAATAAAACGTCTTATTTGTAGAACGTCACATTGTTTAAAATTTACCAAGATGGTACAAATTCTTTGTATAGTCAGTTTTTGTAGTAGCAAAATCCCAGATAGGCATTATGTCAATTATTAAATTACTTACCTATCTAATAAAGGTAAGCGTCCACTTGTCGGTATCGTACGCTTCGGACGCATCACACGCAACGGATCGTAGTATTATTTGTATAGAAACTCATACAAGTGCGTCCACCTGTCCGCATCGTACGCATCGCATTACACAGATAATCCGCTTGATGCGATCCGTCCGCTGCGTGCGATGCGGGCCTGTGGACGCTTACCATAAGAGTGCGACGCCAAAAAACTATATTCAACTTTGAAAACTAGTACAATAGTTGGAACAGTGACGTAAAACGTGCAAGCATATATTTTATAAGAATATTATTTACATAATCATCCCAAGACCAACCAAATAGATATATTTATTAAATCTCTAAGATTTAAGAGCTATAATAGTAAAGTCACGTTTGTAAGAAAGCGATTTTTAAAATCAATACCCATCAGAAAACAACGAATGGTAACTTCTAAAATTAAGACATTATTTTTCCTGCTTTTAATGTAAAACATATGCCTAATTAGGTTACACAGGACCAAATGTGGCAAATAAAATGACGCAGTAGGACCAACGTGATGAAAAACGTGCACGTAATAAATTAACAAATTGTATAATTATCTTTATCTTTTCAAGAATACACACCGATTTAATACTGGTATTAGCTGACCCATCGAACTTTGTACTGTCTCAGTTCGAAATGTCATCATAATAGCCGCTCCATAAAACATTTAAAATCCACAGAAAATTTCAACTAAGATGACATTTTCACCATTTACGACTAAGGTTTCAAGTAGGTACCTACTCTCACTTTAACACTGCATACAGCGTGCTAACTGCTTGTTCCTTCATAAATTAGTGTTCTGTCTCGCTCTTTGGCCTAAGAATTGCGTATTGTGCATCCTACTCTTACTCTGAGGCTAACTGTTGTTAACTTCAGTCAGTAAGCCTCGTAAGGATGCACAATACGCAATCCTTAGGCCAAAAAGCGAAACAGAGCACTAATTTAGGAAGGAACTAGCAGTTAGTGCACTGAATTCAGCATGGTGTAATGTCAGCATGAGAGTTACACTCATACAGGGTTTCAAAATCGGTGAATAACATCCAGTAGATATTTGAGATTTTCTTTACATTTACTTGCTGAGGAACGTTATTAGTAAAATGTCCAGCATTATTATTATCTCAGCTAAAGTTGCCACATTTTTTAAAGAAACTAAAAATACCAACATAAGTGGTTTAGAAGGTAAAATGTGGTAATAGATGCCTTATCATTGCCCCAAATAGATATTAACTATGAACAACCACATCGTTGTTGTATAGTGGTTTTGAAAGTAAAATATGTAATATCTGACTTTTACTGGTGTTAAAGCTTGGTCTGTAGTAATCTTTTGCTTAATATCTTTGTGTCTGGTTGTGAGTTTGAGTCCCATCCAGGACAAACATTTGAGTGATGAACACATCGAGATAATAACTAGAGAAGAAAGTACAAACCATAGACGTGTCACAAATGAGACCAGGGGCGTATTTACCCTTAGGCCAAGAGGGCCATGGCCCGGGGCGGCAGGCTACGAGGGGCGGCGCAAGCCGCCTTTCTTTTTGGCCTTTTATTGCCAAAAGAAATTTTAAAAAAAGCTTACCTGATTAACAAAAACTAAAATTTGGTTGGCGAGGGGCGGCTTGCGCCGCCTCTCGCTCTCAGCTTCATGAGCCTTTCTTTTTGTCCTTACATGCCAGAAAATTTTAAAAAAAGCCTACCGAACTAAATAAAAGGTAAAACTTATTTGGTTGAGAGACAGGGGGGCTTGCGCCGCCCCGTGCTTTCAGTTTCATGCGCCTTTCTTTTTGTCCCTATATGCCTGAAGAAAGTAAAAAAAGTCTACCTAACTAACAAAAGCTAAAACTTATTTGACTCGGAGCGAGGGGCGGCTTGCGCCGCCCCGCGCTTCAGTTTCATGCGCCTTTCTTTTTATCCTTATATGCCCGAAGAAATTAAAAAAAAGCCTAGGTACCTAATTAACAAAAGCTAAAACTTATTTGGTTAAGAGCGAGGAACAAAAACTAAAATTTATTTAGTTGTAAAGTTTTAGACATCAAGACTATCGTTTCACTGACTGGCCATTTTCAGAGATTTTCATTTGACAGGAAACGTAGGATTTCTTTTAAGCTCGAAGGGATAATTCGTTACAATAAATTGGTATTCTGGGAATAAATCCTCGAGACCATTTTAGGAAAACATTTCTTGTGTCACATGTTGCATTTGTCATAAAAAAATTCGGCTCGCTTCGCTCGCATATCGAATAGGAACCAAGGAACCGACAAGCAGCCAACCTTTTCTTTGAGAACCGTAAGCAAAATCAAGTGTCAAATATTGAATTTGTCATAAAAAAATTCGGCTCGCTTCGCTCGCATATAGAATAGGGACCGACAAGCAGCCAACCTTTTCTTTGAGAACCGTAAGCAAAATCAAGTGACACATTTGTCATAAAAAAATCCGGCTCGCTTCGCTCGCATATAGAATAGGAACCGACAAGCAGCCAACCTTTTCTTTGAGTACCGTAAGCAAAATCAAGTGTCACATGTTGCATTTGTCATAAAAAAAATCCGGCTCGCTTCGCTCGCATATAGAATAGGAACTGACAAGCAGCCAACCTTTTCTTTGAGAACCGTAAGCAAAATCAAGTGTCAAATATTGAATTTGTCATAAAAAAAATTCGGCTCGCTTCGCTCGCATATATAGAATAGGAACCGACAAGCAGCCAACCTTTTCTTTGAGAACCGTAAGCAAAATCAAGTGTCAATGTTGCATTTATAATAAAAAAAAATCTGACTCGCTTCGCTCGCATATAGAATAGGAACCGACAAGCAGCCAACCTTTTCTTTGAGAACCGTAAGCAAAATCAAGTGTCACTTACATTTGTCATAAAAAAATTCGGCTCGCTTCGCTCGCATATAGAATAGGGACCGACAAACAGCCAACCTTTTCTTTGAGAACCGGAAGCAAAATCAAGTGTCACATATTGCATTTGTCATAAAAAAATTCGGCTCGCTTCGCTCGCATGTAGAATAGGAGCCTAGAACCAGCCAACCTTTTCTTTGAGAACCGTAAGCAAAATCAAGTGTCTGTTGTTGTCGTAGAAAAAATCGGCTCGCTTCGCTCGCTTATTAAGCTTCATGACTATTTTGCGAGCAGAGTGCAAACCAAGTTTCAAGCCCGAGACAAATATCAAATATTTGCAGGGGGCGGCAAACCTTACTGGCCTAGGGCGCTGAATCTTAAAATACGCCTCTGAATGAGACGGAACATGGGCGGGGCCTAATGAGAGATTAGACACCGCACAGAAGCGACACAGCTTTTTTACCTACTAATTATTACTCTGCCTTATCTAAACAAATTGACTAGGTCGTGGGTTTGATTCCCACCCAGGACAAACATTTGTTTGACGAATTATATTATTTTATAGGTAGTATTGTAGGTACCTATGTATGCATTTCCAAATAAAAAGTATTCTACCATTTTTAGCCCCGAATAGCAGAATAACTATTAAAATATCAAAAAATTCACGAAAAAAAAACTGATTTAAACTTTTAGTATTTCGTACATTTCCTTTAACTTTTTTATTAGTTTGCCGATGTTCTTCTCAGAAATTGATCCTCGTCATCTACACTATCGGATGGTATAATAATACAGAAAGTTTTTTTTATTATTCAACAGGTTCGATTCCTAGCCATGAAAATCAATATTTTTAAAATCTAATGATGCAGTTTATCAAAATCGGTTACGAGACTCCTTTGAGTGTTTTTCGCTATCGGTAATAGTTTCAGATTTTGCCCTAGAGGCATTCATGAAAAACTCACCCTGTATAACTCGGTTCTGACTGAGTGTAGATTAAACTGTTTTCACAAATATTGTTTGTTATACTCATATGAGTTTATATTTTGATGTTTGGTTGATGGCCGCGCGATATAAAAAAGGCACCAACCTCCCATGCAAAATCAGCATGGCCTTTTATAAGACACTATCACATTAATCATCGATTTTTCAAAAACTACAAGTTAAATAAAAAAAAATTACAGTCAATAAAAAGTCAATAAAAAAATCGAAGTTCCGACTGCTTCTAAATCGCTGCACACCGTCTTGTACTGATAGACAAACAGACAGACAAACGGCATAGGCTGAGTAGGTATTTTATGAGCTAAACAATAAATCAGTTATATTATACATAATTGAGTTATAATAACTAGGTCCATAAATTATGAGTTCACCAACACTTATTACCTACCGTGTCCAATCTGTACAGTTCAATTTTCATATTCTATGATTTTCTAGAAATGGCGGCAAATTTTGACAAAAATTAGTTTTGCTTTGTTTTAGTTGATGTTTTGTTTACTTACCGATGATAAGTTACGCCACTATCCTTATTTTGTATAGTTGCGTTTTTGCAAGTTTTTAAAATGCAAGACGGCATTTTTGAAAGTCATTTTTATAACTTTCCGTCAACATTCAACACCATAGAGCCAGCGACCGATTGCGATGAACGTGAGCTAGTGAATGAATGAGCTGACGCTGATCGGCTTCAATTGTGGCGTCAACTGTGAGTTCGCCGGTGTCCGTTCTAGTTTACATATTTCTTCAAAGGATGAACATAATGTTTGTTGAGTTTGTTCTGCATCCTATCTTACTATGGGTGGATGCTTGTTACTCATTCTTAATTTAATGAAAATTGAAATATCCATAAATACAAAGTTTATGTAGTAAGTTACTTTGGGAAGGGAAAAGTGTTTCTGGTGGGAAATAGAGTTGATTAAGACCAACTTGTTTTTTTTGACAAATGCAATTTTTAGGCTAACTGTACTTTTTTCAAAAATCTAATAATGCAATTATTTTTTTCTTCAAAATAAAACAATAGTTTCCTAAGAACCAACTTTCTAACTACAAGAGAAAAGATAGCTACCCTTCAGTGACCAAGAATTTGCTACATCCTGTATATTTTTGTCATTAGTGATTATGTATAGGACAATCAATACAAAGCGCTTCTAAAAGCCGATTGTATACCTATTATATTTAAGTTAGCTTAATTTTTTGTATTTTTTTCTTGTATTATGTGGTGTGCAATAAAGTATTTTCTATCTATCTATCTATCTAAAAGCTTCTGGCAGACAAGCTTTCTTCTGTAACTAGCTGCGAGTTCAGTTCTTCAGCTGGTTATTATTTAATTTATTACTTAAGTTACTACTTATTATTATTATTTATATTATTATTTATTACACTTCTCACATGGATCTAGGCATTCGTGAAGTTAGCTGTTTAGTTGCGCAGTAGAAAATTTTGTATGAAAAAGCTGCACTGCGCATCGAAATGGCTAACTTCACAAATGCCTAGATCCATTGTGAGAAGTGTATAGGAAAGTAGGTAAGTAATACTATTTATTTATTATTCCTCCGATTTATTGTAAATAAAGACTGGCATTTAATATGTAGGATAAGCAAAATATATTCTTCATAATGTATAAATAGGAAATATTTAATGCTGAATGAGAAATAAATCAGTAGGTGCTTAAGTAATTTTTTTATGTGTACTAGTACTAACCTTAGGAATTAAGAAACAATTTAAAAAATAACATAATGAACTATACTACTAATGAATTGAATGAATGAATGAAATGAATTGGGTAACACTTGTGAAATAACTAAAGAGGAAATGTGGGTTATGGTGAAATCATCAGTAGTACAAGTTCAGACTCGACTGCGGCTAAATATAAACTGCCTGTTAAATGAGCACAAAGTAAAATTTAAACTTAAACTATGCTCCTTAGCAATGCACAAATCCTACAGGCAGGAGTACCAACTACTTTCTATACAAAATAAGTTACCTAAGTACATAAAGTAGGAATTTCAGAATCAAGAAACTCGGTTGAAATTGTATGAAAAATTTTAGTTAGTAAGTAACAGATTGAAGGCTTATCCGCCTACTTTAGATTTCTATTCGTTTACTTGATTCTAGCAACTTCCTTATATAGTTGGTACCTACCTACCTACTAAAACTTTCTACCTACAAGTTGTTCAATCTTAAAAGGTCTACGCGTCAATTATGCAAATATAAACAAGCTACTATGGAATTTCGCCATGAAGAAGACCCTGGTTGACCTAAAATCCTAGTACCTCGGCACCTAGCAACCACAGTGAGGTTATGCTCAACAAATACAATTTACGCGGTAAAAAAGAAGTGGAACGATCTCTTTCAATTATTTAAATTATAGTAATAGACTTACCCGGATGCTTCCGTGGAGATTTTTTGCTAAAAACCACCCTATATAATGATTTTTTTTATTTTTCACTGCGCACGAACAAATCCAAGGGCACTTGACAGATGACTGATTGTCCAAAAAAAGATGGCCGATTCGTACAGAATTACGTCATCCGGCGGGAGAATTGAAATAGCCGTTACACTTCTTTTAATTTTAATTATGAAACTTTACAGGTAATTAGATTAAAAAATAAACTATAAATAGGACTATAACTCACCTCATAAAAGTAGGGTTTGTGTGCAATCGGAAGAATCCGATATGCTTTATTTAGTACATCAGAAAGTTATTCAGTCCGATTCTGCGCGCTGTTGCCAGATTTCTATTGCGTCAGAAAGCTGAGAATGTTCAAATCCACACATTTCAAGACACTGAAGCATTCCTTTTAAATTGTTGCACTTAAAATGATTTACAGTACCCTCTAAATATACAAAAGTCTAATGTAAACCGTTGCAGAGCGAAATATCTTATTAGAAAAGTTAGTATGTAAGAGCGGCAACGTCGCGAACCTTCTACCACTTTTGAACAAAGAAAACAACTTTTAAAAATGGAATTTAACTTCTATGGCTTTTGGAGCTTACTAAAGATTCACTTGTTACGTTTGAACTTGAATTTAACACACGATTTTATGAATTTCGATCACAAAAGCGTCAGACGCTCGTCCGAACGAGGTTGCAAAACTATAAAATCGACTGGTAGGTACTTGTTTTTGTTTCGTTTCGTTTGGCGTTGTAAACAATGGCGCGGTGCTGCCACATTATTTTACGAATTCCTACCATAGTCTACTCTATCCGCTGCAGCAGCGCCTCACCCCACGGACCGATTATAAAACCGATTGAAAGTTCAGATTTATTTTAAGGGCACAGATTTATTAGAAAACCTACAGCTTTATTAAAATTAACAGAATAGATTCTAAAAGCCAACTAGGTACATTTTTGACACGTCTAGCGTACAAGTGTATATATATATTTATATACCAGTGCAAGTTGGTTTTTAATTTCGCTGTCGTTTCAGCGAATAAGCGGTTAGTTGGAGTATCGCGGCCTGCAACGCCGAAGGCTACAAGATCGAATCTCAACCATTGACAGGTTTTTTTAATTGTCAGTTTTTTGTGTTCTTTTACTAGGTAGGTACCTACTTAATTTTAATTTTTCTCTATTTTCAACCTAGCAAAGCTCGGTCGCCTAGATATTATGAACAAAGTGTGAACAGAAACTAGAAGTAATTTGTTACCTAACAATGTTTTTTTACGAGTTTTGTCCGTATCGGCATAGTGGGAGTCATCGCCGTACTCGTGCAGTTGCCGGTAAGTTGAAAACCCATTTCAATATTCATATATTTTTGCGTCCCAGATTGCAGTGCCCTCAAGTGAAAAAACGCTCATTCAGGCAGTGTACAATTGTGTGGTTAAAAACTGGAATGGAGGTGTTACTTTGTGGGGTAAGATAGTGAGAACCTAACTTAGGTGAATAATATAATAAGATATTTCAGTTCCTTATTTTATTGAAACGTTTATTATGAAAGTTATTTCTATCAAGTTAAAAATAGTAGTTAACTTAAGAACTAGTCTGAAGTATATGAAAATTACTTTAATTTAAATACATAGAAAAACATTATTGTTAAACTTAACAAAATAACAAGTACAAAATTGATGAGTTATTGTGATGGTAGAAATTACTAAAATCTACTCGTATATTTTAGCAGGCAACACCAACAATAATGTCACTACTAAAACCGGCAAAATTTGAAATCATGTTCGTTAAAAATAAATTATTGTTCTCACAACAAGTACATTCTTTTTCAAAAAATCTTTACCAATAAAGCAAGAGTTTGTTTAAACACGCTAATCTCTTAAAAATCTTTCTGAATTTGATAGCTAAACTCATGAGGAAGGTTAGATCATCATCATTATACCATCATTTATATTTTATCAATGACATGAAAAAACTTTCTAGTAAATGTACTTAGATTAAAAAAACATTTTCATTCCATCTATTCGAAAAGGACGACTTTGTTCGCCTTTAAGTGCGCCCAAAGTAGATGATTCCTCTTCAAGGAACTTTTAGCGGGCAGTAATGAGTTTTTAATCCTCTTTATAAGTTTAGCGGGCAGTAATGAGTTTTTAATCCCCTTTAAGTGCGCCGGAATTATCTATGAATTATCTTTGCCGCGCACTTTTGAGGTACAACTACTTTCCACATTCATCTCAAATCTACCAAGATGAATGAGGGAGGACTCTTCCAAAAACACCACAGTTGTAATCACATTTAGAGATTTATTACTCTGCAGTTTTCTATCCATACATAATTGTAATTCCAACCTGATAAAATCCTGTGCGTTTTCGTCAGCGCGATCTAGAACGATGGTCTACTGGCGCCATCTAGTTTGTTTTCGTGGAACTATTGAACAATTCTAGCGGAAGAGATTTTTTGTTTGAACGCGCTAATCTCACAAAACAGGTTTTTATAATAGCTACCTACAACGTTTTTAATATTCATTATTCTGTATATTTATTTAGCTATTTATTTATATTTATATTGTTTGTGAGAGAAATAAATAAATAAATGAAATGAAATGAAATCTCAGGAACTACCAGTCGGATTTGAAAAATTATTTCTGTATTTGATAGCTAAACTCTTGAGGAAGGTTATAGGCTACTTTTCATCATCATCATCATCATCACCATAAACCATCACTACGGGGGCAACGCCGCGAGGGCGCTGCTAGTATCGGATAAACATACCGCCCACCATTCAGCCGGCGCGCGGCCACCGTCTGAATAAAAAAAAATTAATCCCCGATTACTCTTCTCAAGTGGAACTTCGTTGATTTAACACATTCCTTTCTCCTCCCTTTTATTTTCTCATAGATTGTAATGAAAAGTAGAGTGTATCACTCGGGCGCAAAATATATTTTTGGCTCGGGCGACGTACTTTAAATCCCTCGCTTCGTTCAGGATTCTACTAAAGAATCCCTCGCTACGCTCGGGATTCTACTCTAGAATCCTTCACTTCGCTCTGGATTCAAAAAAGCGCCCTCGCCGTAAAAATATTATTTTCCCCCCACATAATACAATCTACTATTAAATTAATAGTTAAAAATGCCTTTTTTTATCAGTTCTGTAGTCGGAAAACTGACAAATAGACCTGCCTACTTTGTGTACCTAAGTAAATATTTCTACAAACATATAAATATTACAATGTGCGAACATAACATACTTAAAAACAAGCCAAGTAACTTTGTAAATAGGCAGTTACTAATAAGGTGAACGCATGCATACCTATTGGAGCTAAACGCGCCAAACGAAGCGACCGAAACGAATTTTAGAATTCTTTATTAATATGAAACCTCGTTCGGACGATCAGGACGAACAACGCGGGCGTATGTGCGAGGTTTCGTACAATTTCATAATATAAATAATTCTAAAATTAGTTTCTTTCTATTCGTTCGGCGCTGATAGGCGTGCGTTCACCTTTACTTGACGAACGAACTTATGAAACAAGCCCAAAAATCTATTCTTTAGGAGATTGCACTTTAAAAAAGTTTTGAATAGACATCTGCTTCAAGTTATCAGGAGTTTTTTCTTGTTTCACATATTTCCTCTTTATAGGGCTGACCTCTTTTTCCGGTTTGACTAAAACCTCCTTCGGTGTAACTTCCGAAAAGTATTGCAAAACATATTGTTTGAATTTCGAATGGTCTTTTTCGATCCTTTCCTTTTTATCTTTTTTGGATTCTATTTTCAAACGCAGTTGCTTCTTTTTCCATTTTATTTTGACGGAGATATCTTTTTGATTGTTGCTGATTGAAAGTTTAGTTTTTGTTTTCTGATTTGTTTTGTTCTCTGAGGAGTCGATGGTCACTTCAATATTTTTATCGGTTTTTCGTTTTTTATCTTTTGAGCGTTTCTCTGAATTTCTTTTACGTTTATCCTTTTTGTATTCAGAATTTCTGTGTTTTAAATCTCTATCGCGCTTTACTGATTTCTTACGTTTTTCTTTGCATCCATCTTTAGTGTTTTCTTCATTGTAAGATTTTTTCTTAATATTTTCTTCACTTTTTATATCTTTAATTATAAGATCTTTGTCTTTAGCCTTTTTTTGTGTAATCTCTTGTTTTTCAGATTTCCTGCGATCTCTTTCATTCAGTTTCTTCTTTTCATCATTGAATGTTATTTTCTGTTCATCTTTTTTCATTTTAATCTGTTTTTCTTTCTTCTCTCGTTTATCAAGCGAGTTTTTGTCCTCTGGTACGTTATTTTCATCATTTGATTGTTTAACGCGTAAACTTTCCTTATTACGTCTCTTGCGATCTCTCCTTCTATAATTCTTAGCTTTCTTTCTACTATTTCTACCAGATGGTCCCTTTTCTACTAAGTTTTCTATTTTCGCAGGAGTTATATTTTTAATTTCAAAATCATCGCTAGAAGCGCTTAGATCCAGATCATTTTCTGACATCTTTCTTCTTTTACCCTCATTTTTATATTTCAAAACCAAATAACCTTCGGATAGCTTTCTTTTCTTACTTTTGACGTCTTTATAGAAATGAGCGTCGATAGCGGAATCTATGACATTACGAATGTTTATTTCTTTTATATTTTTATCGGTCTTGTCCCTACCAACTTCACTTAGATACCCCTTTTTGAAGCTTTCCAAATCTATACCAACATTGTCCTCTTCCAATTTCTCTTTGTCAAGTCGACTGAACTTGAATGAGCATTTAGAATCACTGATTTTGACAACATCTATGTTGACAGAATCATCTAGTTCAGAGATTTCTAGGCTAGAATCTTTCATTTCTATATTTTTTCGTTTCGGTGATTGAATATTGTCATCACTTAAATCAGCTATGAATTCGGATGGCAATTGAAAAGTACTGTTTGATGAATCATCATGTGGATTATCAAAACTGTTATTGATTTGATTTTCGTCAGTATTATTTGTATTTCCTTGAGTTTCTTCACATTTATTTTCATCTTTTATTATGTCTATTGTACTCTTGTTGGGCGTAGAATGTATGATACGCGATTTTGGTGTTTCCTGGATGCTATTTTCGACTGTATTTTCACTAACTATATGTTGATTATCGCTTGACGTCTGGATCTCCTAAAAGATAACATTTTATTTAGTAAGATAGTGTAACCTTGGTAGTGTTGACAAGATTTTTTTGTGAGAAACATAGATGTATGAAGTTGATGATTTATACAGTGTCAGGAGGCAATCTTTGCCTACACTCAACGGGACACTGTAGTGCCTGGGACTATATTGAGATAGTAGGCTTGTAGCACCTAAATCATTCTCTCAGCTTGGCGCTATCCACAAGAAAATCTATACCACTATATAAAGCGGAAGAGCGGTTTATTTGAACGTGCTAATCTCGGGAACTACCAGTTTGATTTGAAAAATTCTTTCTGCATTTGATAGCTAAACTCTTGAGGAAGGTTATAGGCTACTTTTCATCATCATCATCATCATATACCATCACTATGGTGGCAACGCCGCAAGGACGTTGCTAGTAATTATAAATACCTCTTCCTCCGGAATATCGTAACATTTTCTTGGCGAGCACCATTCTCTAACAGGGTCCTTTTGTTTGAAAGAAGAGTTGCTGAACAAATCATCCAATATTTCCCTGAAACAAACATTGTTTTACTTTAACGTGTGGCTAAATAAAAAAAAAAACGACTTCAATGTTATAAGCTAAGCAATTTTCTGCACTCTAGTGCATTTCTGTTCATAACTCGGTATTTTGAGTAATCGGTGAAACTACTTAAAAAAAGCAAAAAAAAAAATATAAGGGTTCCTTTTTTTACCTTTTGAGGTACGGAACCCAAAAAGGATTCCGACGAATTGAGAACCTCCTTTTTTTTTAAAGTCGGTTAAAAAGAGCGGTTTACTATTTTTTCTTTGCTAAAAGACAATTGGGACGAGATAGGTTGAATAAAAAACAAAAAGACAATTCTACGTAGTTGGGTTATTGTTTTATAATATTCTTGTCTACTTACTCCACGATTTTCTTCTTCTCGCTCAAAGGCCGTGGTTTTTTGAACTTATTCCTCAGCAAATCGACAATTTCCTCATCATCCAACATGGCGGTGCCTCCCATAAACACGATTTTCTCTCTAAAACTTTGCTCAAGCATTTTCATAGGCGACAAAAGCTTCGCATCTAAATTCTTGTATGACTCATGAAACCTACTTGAGTTTTTGTATGAATCATACATTTTCATGGGAGTCTTGGCTTCGTTTTTGTATGGAGATATTTTTTCTGGACTTTTGTATGTTTTGGGTGAGTTGGATTTGTATGAGTCGGTTTGTATGAGTTTTCTAGGCGATTTCAGGTTTAGCTCTTGGCGGCTAGATTGGGTATTTGGTGAGTGAACTGAAATTATAAAGAAATATTATTATTTGGATTAAACAACTAATGCTTGAATACGCTACTTAAATATTTGAAACATACTTAACTCTTTAAGACATTCTTACTCTTCAGAATCGTACCAAAAATGACAGTTAATGTCAATGATAAGCACCACTTAAACTAAGTAGCGTTTCAGTATTCGGGTGTAACACTATTATGCACCACACATGTGGTTTTCAATCTGATCGCAATTTTTTTTAAGTATGTGCGCAATAGAAAATTTTGTATGAAAAAGCTACACTGCGCATCAAAACGGCTAACTTCACGAATGCAATACAATACAAAAAGATTTATTTGCATACCACACAAAACAGAAATAAAAATAAGTAGGTACAAAAAAGGGTAAGGTAGCAAAATGGAGTGAATGGCAGAAAAAAGTACTGTAGTAAACAAAATAAAATAAGACCTAATGAAAATAGATAATTTCAGAGCTAAGAAATTATAATTTACCTGGAGGTTCACTTTCGGTTTTGATATCGTGTGCTCTGGATGTCGAAGGTCTGAAAATAAGGAGAATGTATTGTATGGAACAAAATTAACTTTATTTTACAGAATAAATAGCAGAAGCCTGACTTAGCAAAACATTTATTTAAATAGCGAATCGGAATCCAGGAAATTTGATTTTTTTTCAGTATAATAAGTTACGCCCTTCCTCAGGGTTCAAACTATAACTATTGCATATGAAAATTTCGCATCCGTACCCATATTATAAATGTGAAAGTGTGTTTATTTGTCCTGCTTTCACGTCAAAACAGAGCGACGGATTGACGTGATTTTTTTGTGTGGAGATAGTTGGAGGGCTGGAGAGTAACATAGGCTACTTTTTATCCGGGTAACATGCGAGCGAAGCGAAGTTTATAATATTAGTAAGGATACCTGTTGATATTAGCGAGTCGGCCTTTTGTCCGTCTAAGAGACATTCGGCTCGGCATAATAGGTCCATGGTTGTTCACAATGCTGGCTTGTTCTTGTATTATCACTGAAAATATAAATAAAGCGCTTAAGTTAGATTTAAAATAATTTTATATGGTGGTTAAGTATTCTTAAATTTTCTAATTTTCCGCGCAATTTTCTATTTTTTCTTTCATAATATCCTCCTGACCATAACAAACACAACAAAAAAATAATTTGTGAAATCGGTCCAGCCGTATCGAACGGAGACCTTTATATATTTACGTCTCGAACCAATCAAAAAAGCGGAAGAGTTTGTTTGTTTGTTTGAACGCGCTAATCTCAGAAACTACCAGTCGGATTTGAAAAATTCTTTCTGCATTTGATAGCTAAACTCTTGAGGAATGTTAGAGGATACTTTTCATCATCATCATCACCATTATACCATCACTGCGGAGGCAACGCCGCGAGGGCGCTGCTAGTTAGTTATAAAATTACTTTCTCTTACATTTCTCGATAGTGTCAGCTAGCTCTTGCATATTCTCTGGCGCGGCGGGTGTGCAAGTGAGACAGACGAATCTCGCCGTCTCGCTCGCACCCATACATTGAGCGTGTGAGCCGACAGAGCCACATAACAGGCACAGTTTTATATCCCACATACTGAAAACACAAGTAAAAATTTAATTTAACAAGTAGCTAAATTAAAAATTAAAAAAAAAACAACTTCTCTGTTATAAGTTGAGCAATTTTTTGCACTCTCGAGGTGCATTTCTGTTCATAACTCCGAAGATCCTCGACAGATCCTCGCCAATTGGCACCAACCGGAAAGTATAAAAAAAAACATATCAGTCCTCCAGGCGTCTTCGAGTAATCGGTAAACATACATAAACAAAGACGAATTGAGAACCTGCTCCTTTTTTGAAGATGACTAAAAATATTTTTTCAAATCCGAAGTATATTTGTTTGAAAAAACTTTCCTATTGGCGCCACAAAAATTTGGTGAGAATCTGTCGAGGATCTTCGGAGTTATGAACAGAAATGCACCTCGAGAGTGCAGAAAATTGCTCAGGCTATAACATTGAAGTTGCTTTTTATTTTTTTTATTAGCCACTTATTAGAGTATAATCTTACACTTCTATACTAATATTATAAAGAGGTAGTTTGTTTGTGTGTAGGAGGTAGTCTCCGAAACTAATCATCCAATTTCAAAAATTCTTTCACCAGTATTTGAATGAACTTTCAGGATGAACAGGCTATGTTATGTAGGTACCTCACGGGCAACGCCGGGGGCGGAAGCTAATAATAATGTGATTAATTAAGTTGGTAGTAGCTCTGCCTTTTGCGCTGTAGGTCGTGGGTTCGATTCCCAACAAACATTTGTGTGATGAACATAGATGTTTGTTCTGTGTCTGGGTGTTATAAAGTATTATTACAAATATATAAGTATTCTATCAGTTATCTGGTTCCCATAGTACAAGCTTTGCTTAGTTTGGGGCTAGATGGCGCTGTGTGAAATGTCCAGCAATATTTATTTATTATTACTATTATTTATTAACATAATTTACCTCTGATCGGCGTCGTGTTCGCGGCCCATCGGACATAGACAAGGCTCCGCGGAGCAGGTCAACGCTCGTTCGTATATCTCCGCGAACGCATTCTGTTCCAACTCCCACGCCGCGTCTCTGTGAACATAATACTCAGGCCTTTACTTCTAGCGTCGATGGGCTTTCAACCTGTCACGTATTGGAATGTTAACTTCTGCAAAATGTGGGTATGTACTTAATTGTATTTGGACATACCTCTGACTACCCCCTTAGATATATTCAAAGGATCTTAAAGATGCCTAAAAGATCTGAGAGAATGTCCACCGCGCCTACGGGTACAGTTGTGATCAAGATCATATTTCTTTTTTTTTTTCTTTACTTTTAGTCTGTGTCCCCAGTGCCTCGAGCATCGGTATGCACAAAGTCTACTATTCGATCCGTGACTGTAGTACAATCTCTCACAGATTAGGTAGAGATACTACGTATCAGATGGAAATGTCGGGAACATTTTAGTGTGGACTTGTGTTCACAGACTAAATAGATGTTCCTCGCTCCTGATTGGCTATCAGAAAACGATGTATGACGTTTCTTTTTTTTTTCTGCTACACCGGCACCAAGCAGAATTGTCATTCTACCAAACAAATTAATTTGGTAGGATTGCTTTTTTCATTCAATATTTCTAAGGCATTGATCTCAATGTGTACTATTGAGATCAATGCCATAGTAAAAGTCAGTGGCCTAAGGGAAAGAAGGTGTTGGTGATAGAAAACAAAGAAACATAGATAATCATTTATTATTATTTTTTAATTTTTTTCATAACACTACATAGTAGGTATATTGTTTAATAAACAAAGTCGCTTCCCGCTGTCTGTCCCTAAGTAAAAAAAAAAATCATCAAAATCCGTTGCGTAGTTTTAAAGATTTAAGCAATGCTTAGATCTTTAAAACTACGCAACAGATTTTGATGCGGTTTTTTTAAAGATAGAGTGATTCAACAGGAAGGTTTATATGTATAATACAGGCATAATATAGTACCTAGAGAAACACTGATAAATCTTAGGTTTCTGTGATGTGTGATGTGACCAGTGCGAAGCCGGGGCGGGTCATAAAGGCCTCAAAATGTCTGTGACACACTTGACGTCTTGAAATCTCGTTCAAACTCACGTTTCTCAACAAATCACTGCATAAACAATCGAGCCACTTTTTGAGTCTGATTACACTACACACTGGGAATATGGAATACAGCGGCCTTTCGCAAATTTGTACAACCTGGTACAACACAAGTTAACACAACACATAAAATACATCGTAGGTACTGAAGGTACAAACCGTTTGCAGCTAATAAGGAACAGAAATAGGCGGGGAAAATCAACAAACTAAATACACAATGATCGTTAGACATTAGACCGCAGAGCACAGACTACCCACATCCACAGAGATACCTACCCCAAGGAATTTCTATACCTACTACGTACCCGGAACGCTGACTGAGACAGAAAACAAGGTCCGCTTGAAATAAAACTTGGGCAGTGTGTCTCTTTCTTTTTGCAACTGTGTGAAAGAGACAAAGCACCCAAGAAAGCCTCTCAACAAGACCAACAATCCTTATAACCAAGATTAAATGATAATAGATCGTTGTGTAGTCGTGATAAGGTTCAAAATCCTTTGTACATTAAATGTCAGTCAGCGTTCTAGTATGTATAGAATTTCTTTGACCTACCCTCAAAGATCTCAATCATTCATTGACATTGACATTGTCATCAAAATAGCAACTCATTCGGAATCGGAAGAGTTGAGGAGCGGAGAACGAACTGTCATGTATAGTTTTCTGATCAAAGCACAGATTATATACAAGTCCAAGCTTCTGACTAGGAACATTTCCACCCGTGCAATCTCTCAAATGTATGGGATCCGGTGCAGCGCCTCCAGTGGTAACTTGACTGAACTAAAATCCCAAGCGGCAGATTCGGGAGTCACGTTCGATCAGGTGCACGTTTCAAAATACTCTACTTGAATAGACATCTTCATACATTTTGCCGCGGTTTGCGAGCACGAGTAGCAATTTGACAGCTTTGATAAAGTATATGACCTAACTTGTCAAGTAAAATCACTCACGGCCATTTTTCATCGTGACAAGATACTTTAGAGAGATTTTGTAGCATTTAATGTGCTTTCTTAGTATTGTGTAGTGAAATTGTGAATAACTAATATTAAAATGATGTCAGCTTGACACGATTTTGCCTGGCAAATGGCGAAAGCAACACTAAAAGTGCACAGTTTTGAAGAATGTACCTACTCACAAAAACTTGCGAAAAAACTAAGTTGTGCAATATCTACAACAACAATGTAAAGTACATTGTGCCCTTGGAACCTTCCTTCACAAAAATACCCACCTACCTAACCCTAGATGCAAAGGTAAGTTTTGTTTTTCTACAACACGTATTGTTCCAAGAACGAAAATGACCTTGGGAATGTGTGGTTGTGCTTCCTATTACATACTTACAATACAACATTTATAATGTTTTATGTTGTGTATTTATGATGTTGATTATTTAGTAGGTACTAGCAACGCCCTCGCGACATTGCCCCCTAGTGATGTTAAAGTTGATGATGAAAAATAGCCTATAACCTTCCTCAAGACTTTACTTTTATTATTGGTAGGTATAGATGTACTTAAATAATTACCTAATGAAGTGGTTATTATTTTCAGGTATTGAGTGCCCTTTTCTTTTGAACTCATGGAGATTACCAACATGTCGCTGGAGTAGCTAATGTATTTTCTCAGACTTCAATTAAAATATCACTGATGCGTGGAACAATACAAGAGCGAAAAGGACATTTAGAAGCTGAGGTATAAATAAGTTTTTATTAAATAAATGTTTTTCAAGACAAGCTTTTATTGGGTTAGGGTGGGCTAATCCAAATTAGCCCAAATACGGATGTTCTACTGTCTTTCACTGAGAAATTTCATTGAACAGCTTCTGACTCCATCATCAGATCATCTCGCTGTTAGGTACCTAGGTACCATAATATTGCATTGTCACCGAGAATCTTTATGTTTGCCAAATTTCAGCTCAATCGGGCACTGGGAAGTGGGTAAAATTTAACTTGCAAGATCTAACCCGAACAAACATTGCAAATTAAATAATAACTTGTAAAATACAACAAATGCTGCACATAGTTTTCATAATATAATTACCTTCTCTACTTCCTATACAATGTATTTAGATCACTATGTTAACAAACAATAATTATTTACAGATGATGGTGAGACAAATTAGGTATGTGCAGCAAAGAAACAATTAACACATTCCCTGTCCCACCTCTGCGGTGCTCTCCGAAGGCAAGGACTGTCTACTCGGGCTCGGCAAGTGCGTCGCGGGCATTGAACGTGTTAAGCCACCAGTATTGATATTATAAGAGGAAGAGCTTTGCAGGTCAACTTGTCTAAAAAACTAAGGCTTGTCAAATTAAATATAAAACAATGTTTTACATTCTCAGTGTAACTACATAAGACTATTCTGTAATCTGATATTATACTTTATTACATTTGTTAATAAACATAGTTTTCTGTTTCGTATCTAGCCTTTATTTAATAGCCTGTCCCTTAATAAATAAATATAACCTAAGTCTATCATGAGGAGGAAGTATCTCACAAAATAAAAATACTTAGTCTAGGATATGAAGTTTCTTTAGAGTGCATAACGCCATCTAGTGGTTCAATTACGAACCACATTGCACTGGTAAACCTTTTTGCGTGAAAATGCCAAGAAAACGGCTTTTCCCAGATATGAGACCTAGCTAGATCGATTTTTCGCCCCCGTAAACACCCGTACTGCAAATTTTATCGAAATCGTTGGAGCCGTTTTCGAGAAGTACATACAAACAAACTTTAAAGATCAAACAAATATTGCTCGTTTAATAGAATAGGATATTTGATTATAATCTAATGTACTATGTATGAAAACGTAAGTATATTAGTAGGTATAGATTCAATTAAACCAGTTTAAACCAATTGTTTTAATTAAATAAACATGTCTTATTATTATGAATAAATAATATTAAACACTACAAATTTACAATTTAGTAATTACAACTGAAATGTATCAATAATTAAACCTAATACAAAATAAAGAAAGATTTAAATTAAATTAAATTATAGAAATAGTAATTACATTATAATGTCATGTATGTACCTACAATAATACAATATAGGTATACTAAAGTATTATGATGTAGCTCACAGAGCCTTAAACATGCAAGCAATAACATCTACAATCCACCCGCAAACAAGTCACAGTGCTGTCCGAAGACATTGAGCGCATTGAGGAAGCGGGGCACGGGGGATGATGAGTTTTAATGATGCGGGGCGGCGAGGCGGCAGGGTGAGCTGGGCAGGCGATTTTGGATGCACATTCATGGGCTTGACTGGTGATCCCGTTCTGCCATGTTCAACCATGAAAGCATTGTTGAGCTTGATGTGCTCGGCTGGCTCCAATTTGCTTCTGCAATAAACATCAAACACTTTAAAGCATTGGTCACATTAGGGAAGAGTGTTAAAACGTTGAATCAGATAAATTAGTGTTCATCATTATTTCAGATAAAAATCATCATTTTAGCCATGGGACATCTACTGCTGAAAATAGACCTCCACCTTATGTGTCATCGTAACACTTGATTAATTTTTAAAGTTTAATCAATAAACTTACTAAAATCAGCATTTAGCCTGCTGCTTGATCACTGCAGCAGCTGAAGGAGGTTCTTGTTCCTCAGTCGAATGAATATTCTGTAAATGTGAAATTTTTTAGCCATAGTGATAATGGTATGTATGTAGCTAGATTTTCAAGTATATTTTCTATATACCTACCCAACAAATTATATTGATTGGTGGTTGTTTCTCTAGTAATCTAGTAGTACTAGAGTGATGGAACCTAGCCACTCCTTATAAGATTTAAAATAAGGCTAGTATTATGTCCACAAAAGTGGTGCTTTAGGCATGTGGGTGAAGGTACTGTCACGAGTAGGTAATAAAATATTTGCTTTGAAAACAAAAGTAAAATAGTAATGCCTACCTTTCTCTACGTCCCATTGGCATTGAACAATCAGCCCATCGGTATAAGTTAGTCATTCTCCCGTGGCGAGCCTCAGCTTGTTTGCGGTCGTCTTCGTGTCTAAAACATTAAAATATCATGATGATTAACTTGAATTATAAGTTGGACAGATGGTTGAGACTATGTTATTCCTAATTAAAAGTAATCCACTCGTGTAAAAGATAGTTAATAGTACCTAAGTATCAATCAATAGATTTTGTTTTCCATACAATTGTTAAGTTTAATTTTTATGCTTGTGTACGTACCTACACTTACTGCTTCATGAATTCTCCCATCACATTAAAGCACGCACGGTTTTCTTGTTTAGTTTCTTTAATGTACAACAAGAATAAACTTTATTATCATTTCACAAATAAATCATCAACTCAAAACAGCTGACTGAGTTGACCATATTATAGCCATAAATTAAGAAGTACTAAACTTTATACAAAAACGCCGTACACACAACACTTTGCATTTTTGCCGGGTTATACAATCATTCATTCAAAAAGGTTTAATTACCATAGACAAATAAAGATTTCAAAGTCCTCATTCGCTTTCCTTATCTATTTCATAGAAAAGAAAGAGAAAGATATATTGATTGTTGACGTTTGCTTTTTGACATTGAGTACTCCAGTCTGGTGAACAATACCAACATGAAATAATAAAAAAACGGACTTCCTGTGGTGTCAAACGCACCAGCCACGTAAAGTTTTTAAAAACCGGTGCTCGCATATGTTTATTTAACTTGACAAGTTGAGTTGTCTGTCACGGATCGAATAGTAGACTTTGTGCAAACCGATGCTCGAGGCTCTGTAGGCAAACTGTTAGCGGCCGACTGAGTTTGCGGCGTATCGGTTTAGTACACCCTTCCATATATTTGAAATGGAGTGTCCACAGTTTGCTAGTTTTGCGCTCACTGTACGCAGTTTGCAGTAAGAGCACTTTACTCAGTCGGCTGCACACCTATTCGCGCCGAACGAATCGAATTTTAGAATTCTTTATATGAAATCGTATGAAACCTTGCACACCTGCCCGCGGTCGAATCGTCTGATACGACCGAATCTGGCAGTATATAGAGAATTCGGCGCGGATAGGTGTGCGCTCAGCCTTATATAGTTCGCGTCATGTAAAAAGATCGCTGGAAGAATGTGGAGTGGTGTTTTGTCTCATGTTTGAGAATATGTAACCCATGCGCAGACAAGAGACAAAACACAGGGTGTCTTTTGTCTCCACTTTCTTCCAGCGTTCTCTTTACGTGACTTATATTGACTGGTCTCTCAGCTCAGTTGGAACCTTCGAACTAGCTCTGCCTTCTACATAGTTCGTGAGTTCGATTCCCACCCAGAACAAACATTTGTGTGATGATGATTACCTATATTTAGTTGAGTATATTTAGTTTTTTTTTCTCTGTCTGGTTGTTATCAAGTATTATAAGTATGTTCTTCTTCTTTCTTTCTTTGCTTACCACGAGGTGGGTCGTATGCTTGTCTGCTACTTTAGTAGTATAAAAAACTGTTTAATATATAAATCAATAAGCCTTTTATTCAGACATGTTAGTGTTTTACAGTTTCATTAGATTACTGTTTAATTATACCATACTAACCTGTCCGGGACGTAGTATCCCTGGCTTATGACTGCTTCATAGAAGTTTTCCTTGTCATTACAAAGCGGACACTTCAGATAATGCATGCCAGCACTTAGGGCCATGCGCTGAAAATAATAACATTTATTTAGTACTAGCTACGTTGCCCCCGTAGATTTTTGATGGTGATGATGATGATGATGAAAAATATCCTACCTTCCTCGAGAATTTAGCTATCAACCGACAATTGACCGACAGTTTAACGTGCCCTCGTTAAGCCATGACGGAGGCCTTTAGGCGGCCTACAAACTTCGTCACCAGAGTTGGCCACTTGCTCATACAAACTTACTTTATTTTTAGAATCAAGAATCAAAGAACTTATATTGTTAATGTTAACTTAAGTAGGTGAGTGGGGGCAAGATCGAAAACGGGGTAAGACAAAAAGTAGTCAATAACTCCCGATTTAGTTATCTTTTTACAGTGCCAGCAAGATTGTCAAGATCACCATTTTGTTAGGTCACATTCCTCAGTCAACATTTGCTGTTTAGATCCAGCGGTTGCGTGAAAAGTGCAATTTTCTAACACAGTGACTTTTACGCAAAGTGCTCAAGTCCTTTCATCTTACCCCGTGTCCTATAACTTGAGCTACAAGGTAAGTACGAGTGTTTTAATAATATATCTATTCATTATTTTTAATTCTTACTTGTGTTATTACGTCTAAATATGGCTACTTCTCGTAGTTTAGGATTTATTTCAACTTTTAGTCTTTCCCCATCTCAATTTTGCGGGGTAAGACGAACATATACAAGTACCAATCTTACCTCATTTTCAAAACTCATAGTAAGAGTCAGATGTTCTCAAACTTTTCCTGAACAGATGTTGGATGTATTAAATAGGTATGTAGGTACCCTTTTATGTTTCAAAGAGGTGCAAACATTTATGTATGGAGCCAGGCATACCTACTGTCCGCCATTTAAAAAAAAACCGGTCAAGTGCGAGTCGAACTCGTATGCCGAGGGTTCCGTACCTAGCCATGGTGCCAATTAAGCTAGTCCGCTTAATTATATGAGCGCCCATACAACTCGGAGGACATTTTTATTTGGCGTCAACTATGTATGGGAACACCCTTTAATTTTCAACTTTTTTAACTTTTTGGAATTTTTCCTTTATTTGTGCTATAAGACCTTGCTTTTTGCCAAATTTCGTTATTCTAGGTCAACGGGAACTACCATTTAGGTTTTCGACCCAAAACCTCTAGGGTACTTCCGGTTGACCTAGAATTGTCAATTTTGGTTACAAGTAAGGTCTTACAGCACAAGTAAAGGAAAAATTCAGAAAAATAAAAAAAATTGATAATTAAGGTAAGTTTTGGTACTCACAAGTTTTCACGAAAACCTAAATTTGCCTATATCTTTTTATAGTGTTGACTCAGGACCTTGATTTTTATACTCACAATAGAGACTATAGACCTTAGTATATGGTATAAATTTCAACTTGCTAGCTCTACCCGTTCCTGAGATAATCGATGGTGACACACGGACAGACAGACGGACAGACGGACAGACGGACAGACGGACAGACGGACAAGAAAGTGATCTTATAAGGGTTCCTTTTTTTACCTTTTAAGGTACGGAACCCTAAAAAAAATAGTTTTGGCAGCCAGAGATGAAACATATTGTGTCAATCGATAGAGGAAGTGATTACAATACAAAAAAAGTATTGAATCTGTCAAGGTGTAGAAAACGCACCACTATAAAAAAAAATAGTTAAAAAATGTTTCACAAAAAACAACGCCATATCATACTTCGGGAGAGGGGAGGATGCGGGAGTATTAGGGTGGGGGAACGGCGACGGGTCAACTTGAGGTCATTGACCGTTGACCCCGGGGTCATTGACCTTTGACCTCGAGTGGAAAAGTTTGAGAACCTTTACTTCAATCTTCCCCCGGTGGGGTAAGATTGATATATTCTAAATATGAAAATCTGTTATAACTTTGTTAAAAACAGGAATTTTGGAACAAGAGTCAGTTTAAAGTTTTCAGGACAAAAAATGCTATAGACTAGGGGCCATCAACAACGTCCTAATATTCATTTATTGTCTGATTTCACGATTTTAGAAAAACGTTCGATCTTTCCCCACCACCTTCTCATCTTCCCCCAACTTTTTTTTCGTCATAAAATATTTTAACTTATTTTTTTCTACTTTTGGAACAGATCTATCAGGCAATTATTGATGTAATATAAAAGTAGACTCTTTCCTCTTTAAGGACAACTAATTAATTTTTAGCATAAGTTAATATATTTTCTTCTACAAGGGATCAAACACAACACTGCTCATCTCATCAAAAAACCGTTCGATCTTGCCCCCACTCACCCTACAAGTTATTAGGTACATGTTATTGAACAATAGAGAGAGAGAGAGAGAGAGAGAGGAAGAGAGAGAGAGAGGAAGAGAGAGAGAGGGGAAGAGAGAGAGAGAGGAAGAGAGAGGAGAAAGAGAAAGAGAGAGCAATATTTACCTGTAAACAAGATCTATGGAACCATGCATCTTTCGCACAGCACGGCGGCCAGAAAGTATCGACCGAGGGATACGCATCCACACTTTCGTAGCAAATAACACACACCATCTCTTCTTCCGTACAATTTTCATCTGGAAAATTAATCTGTCTTGAAAAACTTATTTTTAAAAACAAGCTTTTAAACACAGCTGAAATGAGCCTTATAAGTTTTTATGATGAAAAAATGTTTTTGACGTGTTAACGATAAATCGATGAACGCCGGCTGCACGCACGAAAAAGTGTCACGTTCTGCCTGCGCCAAGCATGCAAGCGAGAGCGCGGAACAAGCGATAGAGGCACGATCGACCTAAGCATTCGGCAATTCATAAAAGTAAGTAAGCAATTTTTCATCAATGTTTTCTTAAGCTGGGTTGACACGATCAAAGTCGTTGGATGACTCTGATTGGACGCCGTCGGACTCACGTGACTTACTCGGACGACGGCGTCCAATCAGAGTCATCCAAGTTGCACTTTGCCAAAACTGACTTTGATCGTGTCAACCCGGCTTTATGACGTTAACACGTAAAATTATCGTCCGTAAACCGACTTTGCAGACCAGTTTTTTTAAGTAACCTGCAGATTTAAAAAAACAGAATTACCAAAGTATTCTAAAAAAACGCAACAGAGCAAACAGCAAATTAGACCTTACCATTTTGCTTTCCAATATTCTTTTTATTATCTTTCATCCTCAGTTTAGCTTTACACATGATATGGTATGGAATCTTCTGTTTTGGCGCGTGGGTTTGGCAGAATGATCTGAAAATATTAAATAATGTAGGACATCCGTACCCATATTATAAATGTGACAGAAGTGCACGTCGTTATCAGCGCAGCTCGCACGGCGCACAACTAATTTGCTTTTCTTAAAAATGACATTGATATTTATTTGCTTGCGATAAAGTTGAAATTAAGAGTAACTAGCTGCTGCCCGTGGCTTCGCTCGCGTGGTACCCGGATAAAAAGCTCTCCAGCCCTCCAACTATCTCCACACAAAAAATCACGTCAATCTGTCGCTCTGTTTTGACGTGAAAGCAAGACAAATAAACAAACAAATAAACACACTTTCACATTCATAATATGGGTATGGATTATATTTCCCTTCTACTTGTTTATAAAAGTACCAGGCAATCATAAGCTAGCAGTACATACTTGTAGCTCCCATAGAACAGTGAGACAGCATTCCTTTCTCGTCCACACGGCAGATGGAACTGTTTACGACAGGATCCAACTGAACAGCCGAGGTTGGCACCATTACGACTACAGTACGAACATTTCTGTAAACAATGTAATATTTTTTTGAGATTTATACTTAAACTGGTATCCGTCCGCGGCTTCGCTCGTGTGGTACCCGGATAAAAATGCCTATGTCATATTCCCGGTCATTATCTCTATATTTCAAACTAGCTGCTGCCCGCGGCTTCGCTTGCGTGGTACCCGGATAAAAAGTAGTCTATGTTACTCTCCAGCCCTCCAACTATCTTCACACAAAAATCACGTCAATCTGTCGCTGTTTTGACGTGAAAGCAGGACAAATAAACAAACAAATAAACACACTTTCACATTTATAATATGGGTACGGATTTTAATCAAATCGGCAATTTTAGCCAAAGAGGAACAAACATACATCCAAACATCCAAACTTTTGCATTTATAATATTAGTATGATGCTGAGGACTATGTGACAGTTTATATTCTTTTTAATGTGATACTTACATGTTTCTTTATCCTATCAAGTTCCGCTAGTATGTCTCTGTACATAAAGCCAAACAGACCCTCTTCCTCCGGCCCTTTCTGCACCAGGCAGCAGGACAGCAGCTGGGAAACAAGATATTTTGACATTCACCTTTTAGAATAGCTAATAATCAACACGGAAGTACATGAGCACTTGCAGATGAACACAGTTAAGGAAGCAATACAATTACTTAAGTAAATAAAAAATTAAATAAAAAATAGCCTTTATTATTAACTAGCTGTGCCCCGCGGTGCTACCCGCGGTGGGAGCTGATTTTTTTTAGAGAAATGCAACATGCGACACTTGATTTTGATAACGGTGCTCTAAGAAAAAAATGGATGGTTGTCGGTTCCTAACATTAAATTCTTTTTCTCGCAAAATACTCATGCAAGTAATGTTTAGTAGGCTTTATACTCAAGAGAAAGTGAGGTGGACCACAGAAAAGCTGAGATAATGTATCACACAGGTCGCTAGAACAACTGATTTGAATAAACAATCAGCCTGTGTGAGACGTAGGAACTATTTTTGGAGTACATTGTATTATGTAAACTTTGTAAACTAAAGTAGCCTGAATGAAGATATTGAAGCTACTCCAGTTCACACAGTTTACAAAATAATTGGAAGTTTATTTATTAAACCAAAACCAATGATCATAATCATTGTCGAGAACCGATATAAATGGTACATGATTGTGATAAATCGTCACAAGTTTTATAACTAATGCTTATTTGACATTGTTTTAACACACGGGAATTACTCAAGTGTGAGACGCTCGCGCGAGGAGTGACCTTGCCGCAACTCCCTCCTTACCCAGATGAAGATTCTCCGGATGAATCGAAATATTATCGGTATCTAAATCGACGATATTTTTACGTGAGTAAATTCCGCGTGTTAAAACAATGTCTAGTGCAACTCACGAAAGTTTTGAAAGAGAAATAATGCTTATTTGTTAAAAGAATGCGCCATAAAACACAATTTTTGGTCGGATTTGCTTACTTGGATAACATTACTTACAGCACAGAAATAGTGGCATTGTATGTCCCCAATGGCATACAGCTTGCCGTACGTAACCTCATCATCAACTTCTCGGTGGCAAAAAGCACAGGGAGCCCGATTTTCAGTGACTAGCTTCGCTAAATACCGATTGTCTTTTTTAGTCACTTTCCGAGCCATTTTTCACAAAAAGTTAAGGGATTAGGATAATAAACTACACTGCGGAACCATGACTTATTCATAAGAAAATCTATAATTTAATCAAAACATGATTTACGAGAGTATTTTTGTAAGTTTTTCAAAACAAAACATCAACAAAATCCAGTGGACGGACCGACATTGGGCGGGTAGAATTGGCTGGCGGGCATTTTTTTGTTTGACTTTGACATTGACATTACATAAAACCAACCATCCCAACTCATACCACAGAATAAACAACACCATATCGTTGAAAATATTTTTGTGGTTAGACGTGGTTACAAGTAAAGAGCCCGAAATAATTTCGGAGAAATGTCCATGGCAAATCGTTATAATATATTTTGTTGCGATTAGATGGCGTTGCGTGTATACGCGTATAAGTACGTATAGCTAATTTATTACGATCCGCACGGGTAGCCCGCGAAATTCAAAGTGTATGCGTTTTATGGCAGGACAGTCAGGTTGTGTATAATAGCTTGATCGAAATATTGATTCGCGCAAATAACTTAACAGTACCTTAAATAATAAACAAAAAATCATCAATAGCTTTCTGCGTGGTCGCCCCACCAACAATCGGCCTGACCACCTCCCCCCGCACTAACATATCAATAAAGTGGAAGTGTTTATTTGTTCTAAAGAACATGCTAATCTCTGGAACTACCTACCTAGCTTGATTCTTCAGGAAGGTTAGAGGCAAAGAGTATACCGCGACGCTAAGATAGGTTATAGGCTACTTTTCATCATCATCATCATTCAGTGGTTGTAATCACTATGCGGGTAACGCCGCGAGTGTGCTTGCGCAACTAGATTAATAATAAAAATATAGTGAATTCATAGTCTTTAATATAAAATAATAGGTACATAACTAACTCGATGTAACTGTCATTTTTACTATGGCTATGAATATTTTAAAATTAATTATTTAGTTAACCATTACTTTACAAGCTGGTAAAAAACTAAATTAATATTCTTAACTACCTACCTATTTTATAACATTAAACAGAAATAATTAACTATGCATTTAACTTATTTCTAACAATGGTTTATGTAAAACTTTTGTCGGGCAATTCACATTACAATCAATATATTACACGAAAATGGTTTAACATTTTAACACTAGCATAGGAGCCTTTTCAGACTAGCGTTTTATTTGAGCGCGTTTAGGCGCGTCTTTTGCCGCACGTGCAACTCGTATGAGCGATGACGCGCTTGAAAGCTCGTTTATAAGCGCGAGCCGCGAAAGGTGGCAGCACCACACCGGTTCGAGCGTACACGCCGAAATAAGCATGAGTAAGCGCCTTCGGTTTTTTTAAGCGCATGTTTACGCACCGTTTACGTGCAAAATAAAACCCTAGACTGAAAGCGGTCTTAGTAGAAAAATAAATACGACAATTGAATGGAAAAATTGCTTGAGTTTCTTTTAGACTAAAGAGACAATTTCAGTCTTTTCACAATGTATCCTATCTACTATTGAATCTACCTTAAAACTAAGCCTTAAAAAAAAGCATGCACTATTGCTTATTACTTCTTAGGCACAATTTTAGGTTAATGGGATGATTATAGTTATGAATGCAGGACGAGCTAGGTCTAAGAGGGCTGACAGACGAAGGCACTGTAGAACTAAAACGATCTAACGTGCCAATTTTCGTAGTTAAGCTTACGTTGGTCAAATGTTCCGAATTCAGTTTCCATGGCTTGTTACAATCAACCCAATCTTACTTTTGGTATCATCAAATTTTTAATATCAGTATATTGCAACCATTTTCCTGTTCTTTCACTTCATATTTCAGTATTTTTGCAGTATTAGTTTTTGATGGCTTCAGTATATTAGGTTTGCGTACAATATCTTTTTCAATTCGTTCAATAGTTTCTTTCCTCTTTGGACTGAATTGACCAATTTTTGTTTTGACAATTTCTTTGCGTTTGTTGGTTTTCGTAGGCACTGGTTCTGGTGAGCCGATAAACTGCTTGTAACTATCATTGAATGAAGGGGACATAAGAGCGGGCGAGCTTGGTGTAACAGACTCAAGTTGATTTTCCTTCGTAGACTTAACTTCATTCGTTTTAGACTTATTTGAGTCATCGTCTGGTATATCAAGCTTTGTCTTTTTTGCATCGACTGTCACCGTCTCACTTTTACGTTTCAATCTTGCTGATGATCTCTTTCCTTCCAATACATCTGTGATCTGAACATCGGTCATGCTTCGCTTGATCACTGCTAATTTATGCTCCTTCTCATCATCAAACGAGCTTCTCATTTTTATTGCAGAGTTATAAAGTCGTTCTAATTGACTATAGCTAGCTTTTTTGGCCTCAAAGCCAATGTCTTCTAATAGATCTTTTAATTTCATGTACAGGACATGAAAAGGTTCTTTTTCGGGTATGATTTCCTTTTTGCTGGTGAGGTACTGAACAAATCTTTCTGGTAATTTATACGTCGGGCATGTGTGCCCAAAGTGATCTTTGCCGTAATGTATTTGTATCCCGGTCTGCAATTCTTTGACATCTATTACAGAGGGGCATAGGTATGTCTTGTCAAAGTCATTGTTCGGTGACACATAATTGCAATGATAGTACTTTTGTGAGGTTTGGTGTTTGAGCGATAAGTATTTGACTCTCACTTGTGTCTCCATCATTTGTTTCCACATATTGAATTCTGCAAAACAAATTGCATTTATTTATCACACTCATATTATAAATGCGAAAGTTTGGATGGATGATGTATGTTTGTTCCTCTATCTATACCACTCAATCACTACTTACTTTATTAAATCATCTGTTTAAAATATAGATAGATAATGACCGGGAATAGGACATTTTATTCTGAAAAAATACATGTGGGATATAAATATAGAAGTCTACGCGGGCGTCCACTAGTTTATAATATTATGATAGTGTGATATAAATAGTCTACCTTCCATAGTCTTGAAGAACATGCTATCAACATTTTCCCGATGCATAAACGATGCATGTCTGTTGAACATGACCACACTTCTAAAGTGCTGGTCGCACCCGAGGCAGAAAAGATAATTGTACTGTTCTGGGCTGGTTTCCATCTCATTATGGGTCATAGAATCCTCAATGGTCAGCGGTTTAATGATATCTGGTGAATCAGCTGACCTGTAACAATTAATCAGAGATTTTAAACATATCAAAACAAACATAACATGTCACTGTGATGTGGAACAAACTACCAGAAAGTGTGATTAGTGCTCCTTTAGTGAACTCTTTCAAAAACAGACTTGATAAACATTTTAAAATAGTGCACTGATAATGATATACACGCATCAGCTCTATAGCTGCTAGTATATCATAATAATATCAGTTTGTAATATGGAACTGACAGTCTAAATTTTAGACTATGTCAGTTCCATATTACAAACTGATATTATCATTTAATGTGACTAAGAGATCCCTAAAAACAGAATAAAAAAAACATATCAGTATGTAGTCTGCCTTATGCAGAATGAGATGTGGGCCCGTGCTACAACAGACTGGGCCCCGACTGTTAAACTGCAACGCGGCAGACCGAAGAGAAGATAGCGAGACGAACTCGACTCATCTGGAGATGTTTGCTGAGGATCAAACTGAGTGGAGGAAGGGAAGGGAGGCCTTTGCCCAGCAGTGAGACACAGTACACTTGTAATAATTATAATAATTTGTTTAGGGACTTTGAGTTTTCAGAAAAACTTACACAGGATTTCCTTCACTGTCCACACAGTGCCTTTTCTGTATATGTTTGAGAGCTTGAAAGTAAATACTGAACGTTTTACTGCACTTTGGACACGAAAAGGCAATTTTACTCTTCTTTTCTTCAATATCTTCGGATTCTTCACTTTCGTCCGAGTAATTGCCTTTCTTTAGCCGTAACCGTTTGCTGGCGCGCGACATAGTAGTATTTTTAGGCGCCGCTTTTGGGCGAGGTTCAGGCGTAGATTCCGTTTTCAGTTTTTCATCTGGATGTTTAGCATTTTTGTGACTACGCAGCGCCTGCACCGTTTGGAATTTATAGTCGCACACGTCGCACGTGTTGTCCTGTTTAACTTTATTGCTAAGGGTTTTTGAACCCATTTCTGGGTTTAATTTATCACTTTTCTTCTTTTTCTGGGTCAAAACATTCTTTTGAAAACTATCGTGTAAACGTAGACTTCGGCGAGTTCGGCGAAATTGGTTTTGTTCCATTGCCTTGTTTTCTGTCAGTCGATCGATCACGCGTAAGAATTACAGCATAAACAAAAAGAGACAAAATTTAGCAGGATGAGCGCAAGAAGCCAGGGAAACTCAGAAAAACAAGAAAAATATGCTCATTTTTCCTTCTCCTCCCTTCTTTTCGAACAAATAGAAACCTCCCTTCCATTAGGGATGTTCGATACGATACGATATTTTCGTGTATCGATACAATGGCATACGATACACCCGATATTTGTATCGATACAATGGCATACGATACGGCGTATCGATACAACACATGCAAGGTGTATCGGATCGAAAGTATCGTATCAAATTATTTTGATAACTAATTGTTTTGACTTGCAAGTTACCCGGTTAAAAGGTGGCATAAGTCGTATTTCCGGTCATTATATAACTATGTTTAAATTTCAGGCAAATCGGTGCAGTGGTTGTCGTGTTTTAGAGGAACAAACATAAGTCCAAACTTTCGCATTTTTTTATATTAGTTTGATATCACAAAACACCTTTTTTGACAGTTATAACTACGCACATTTTCGTAATATCTAGTGCATATTATTAAAATAAAATATTTTTTTAATTAATAAAGTACCTGCATACTTTGTCTTGATTCGATACTGTATCGATACGATATATCGTATCAAATGCCCTGTATCGATACGCGTATCGATACAATGCGTTACGATATATTGCGATACGAAATATCGATACAATCCGAAATATCGAACATCCCTACCTTCCATTCTTCCGATCAAAAGTAAGTAAAACAAACATTTTTTTTTTAAATTCTTTTCATAGACAAAAATATTATCTTGAAAAGTCGTTGAAATAGCTTTGTAAATATATTGGAAAAAAAAAACGAAATAATAATTAATTAAGACGGTTGAACATGAAACGGCACCTTAAAAAACGTTCCATTTCACGTACTCTTTGGGTAGAATGAAACCCACCCTTTTTGCCCTTGATAAAACTTTGAAAAAAAAATATGTAACGGCTTCGTATTTCATTTGTTTGTTTTGAAATTTGGTTTTTGATTTGAATTTTCTTTCTTTGTTTACAATTTCTCCACACACAGTCCACACATGATAAATTGTTATTTCGAGTCGAAAAAGTAAAACAATTTAAAGTTAAACGTATCGTTGTGCAAGCAATAGCACCTACTTGTTGGAAAACTGATAAAAATGCAGGCTTCTAAAAACAGTACGTATTTTATTTCGATCTATTTTACTCATTAGACGTATCATTCCTAACTTATAGTCGTATTGCTCATTATACGGACTAAAAGTGAAGGAAAAAATGTCATTTTTCCTTCAATTTTGACATAAATCGTATCAAAACTAATCAAAATTGAAGGAAAAATGACATTTCTTCCTTCAATTTTAGTCCGTATAATGAGCAATACGACTATAGATCATATTTCAGAACTGCAAGAGCTCCAAGCTATTATCACGAAGATGTCGTTAGAAGCGTGCTGTGTAGCCGTGATACCTGAGTTTGGAGTGAAATGGAGGGATGTGTCTCAGGCAGTGAGGAATGCGCGGCTTCCGATGCTGCCGGCCAGTGTGGCCAGGGTCCTCTGCCGACATGCCGCCAAGACGTTACCGGCGGACGAGCTGGAAGATATCCTGGGACGGTTGAGACTTAAACGTGTGTACCTATTTATTTTATTAACTTTAGTCAACTCCAACAGTTCCTACACATCCGTACCAATTATTATAAATGTGAAAGTGTGTTTATTTCTTTGTTTATTTCTCCTGCTTTCACGTCAAAACAGAGCGACGGATTTGACGTGATTTTTTTGTGTGGGGATAGTTGGAGGGCTGGAGAGTAACATAGGCTATAAATATTGTTATCAACGGGATAATTACCATGATTATTGAGTTTTGTTGTTTCCCGATATTTCGACGCAGTTGTGAGTGAGAATGAATCCGGTGGTAGGGGTGTTCGTAGTAGTAAACGACTGAGAAAGAGGGTAGACCGTTTCGTCTGCACATAACTACCCTCTACCTCGCAAAGACTTCAGTTACCCGTGATCATGGCGCATGCAACTGTGTCGAAATATCGGGAAACAACAAAACTCAATAATCATGGTAATTATCCCGTTGATAACAATATTTATGTTCGTAACCATGATAGTTTCAAAAGTTATATAACATAGGCTATTTTTTATCCGGGTACCACGCGAGCGAAGCCGCGAGCAGCAGTTAGTAATTTAATATATAATGACTTGAATTGATCTACTTCAACGGATACAGTTTTAAACCCATCTTTATTCGTAGTGGTGGCCACACAGACTCGCACTTGGCATGCAGTCCGGCTACTGGAGCCAACAACGGAGGAATCTGTGACCATTATGATGAGGACAGTGCCACACCGGGTGCTGACTGCTTTGAGAAACGGCAAGCATAGGAATATGAGGCCACAGGTAATTATCTTATCACTTTCATCATCATCATATAAAATAAAGTCGCTTCCCACTGTCTGTCCTTATGTATGCTTAGATCTTTAAAACTATGCAACGGATTTTGATGCAGTTTTTTTAATAGATAGAGTGATTCAAGAGGAAGGTTTATATGTATAATACATGCATAATATAGTAGAGAAACACTGATAATTTTAGAGGTTTTAATGTGATGTGAAAAAGGGTGGTAAACCGTTTGTCTAAAATTTTATTCCTTGGGTCGATTCGCTCAAAACTCGGTATAAATAAACTTTAAAAAAATAATGAAACATGTATATGTATTTTACTTTTACAAAACTATCCCAGGAGGGTGTGCAATAGAGTTATGAACTTTGTATGGAAAAAAATATTCCCTGGTTTGATTCATACAAAACTTGGCATAAATAAACTTTGAAGTAAATAATGAAACAATTATTTTTTTATTTTTCAAAACTACTCTTAGTGCTTATTCACGTAGGTACGCGCGGGCGCGGGCGCGGGTGCGGGCGCGGGAAACGTTGCGAGCTCGTGTTCACATTAACCGCCAGGCGTTCGCGCGAGAGTGTGACGTATTGTCAGAGGTCGAATTATGAACGTCGCGAGTGAAACGCGCGCGCCGCCGCTAGTTTGACATGAACACACACAAACATCTTCACGCGTTGAAATTACCGCGAGCGCTCCGCGCGCGCCAGTCGCTAGCTTGCCCGCTAGTTAGACCGCACGTGCGTTTCGTACGTGAACACTTGGAATCACTACATATATGTTTGATATTTCGTCACCGCGCCCGCCACCGCGCCCGCGAGTCAACGTGGTTGAACACTTAGGGGTACCCTAAGTTTTTTTATTTATTTACAGGTACAATGTGTGACACTCGGTGAACTGATGTATCTAAGTATACAGTTAGTGTCGGAGGCTCGCTCTGGCGCTGTGTTGTATGCATGTTGGCCGCCGGGTTCGCCTCTACTGCTGCTGTCCTCTGTCACCTCCACTGCACTCGTGAAAGGAACTGTTGAAGGTCAGTATTCAAATATTCAATATTTTCACAATTCTACACTATTAAACGAGCATTATTTTCTTGTTTGTACTCACGTTCTCGAAAACGGCTCTAACGATTTCGATGTTTGCGGTACGGGGATTTACGGAGGCGAAAAATCGATCTAGCTAGGTCTCATATCTGGGAAAATTCGTTTTCTCGTCATTTTCACGCAAAAAGATTTACCAGTGCAATGTGGTTCGTAATTTCATAAAAATTGTTTACCTACTAGATTGGCTAACTGGTAGGGTGTCCGCCTTCTAGCCGAACGCTGCGAGTTCGAATCTCAGCCATTGCATGTTTTTTTTTGTTCTTTTTTAAGTTTTCCTCTATTTGCACCCAAGCACAGCTCGCAGAGCTGGTTTGCCCAGATATCTATACCATTATATAAAGCGGAAGAGTTTGTTTGTTTGTTTGAACGTGCTAATCTCAGGAACTACTACCAGTCGGATTTGAAAAAATCTTTCTGCATTTGATAGCTAAACTCTTGAGGAATGTTATAGGCAACTTGTCATCATCATCATCAACACCATATACAATCACTACGGAGGCAACTAAGGGCGCTGCTAGTTAGGTATAGATATCCTTCTTCGTTTAATGTGAGTGAGAAGGAATGTATCCAGCAGTCTATATACTAGATCTGAGTCAAATACTCTTGTTGTTTCAGGGCTGGGTTACGCGCGCTACGAAATACTCCAACTCCACGGCAAAGACATCCCCTCCCTACTCCGCATCGCCGACCCCGCTTGGACAGCCGACGCGGAACATCTCTCATCACCACCGGAATACCAACCAACACCAACATTACTATCCAACGGCATAGACTACACAAATAGAGCGTACGACGAAGAATACGTGGACAAACTTCTCGGACCAAACCCACCTTTACTGACAGACCTTAATATCAAAAGTAGTAGAATATTCTTCGATAGATCTAAGCTCGATAAGACGATCAATCTAAGTGTGACGCTGAAGAGTGATGATGTTTCAGAGACGCTTAAGTCTTGGGTTGGGAAGGGGGCTTTGGCGCCGACGTCGGACTTCTTTCAGATTTATCATCAGATTAAATCTAATAGGATACAGTATAGTAGGGAAGATTCTGACTGATACTGTTTAGATGTAAAGTCGAATTGCTCATTGTACAAAGTAAAAATATGTGAAAAATGACATTTTGACCGTCAATTTTAGTGCGTATAATGATCAATCCGACTATAATAATTAACTCGTCTTGGTATATTATAAAAGCTTTTATTTAACTTGCAATATCTGTACACTTCTCACAATGGATCTTGGCATTCGTGAAGTTAGCCGTTTCGATGCGCAGTGCAGGTTTTTAATACAAAATTTTGAACTGCGCAGCGAAACGGCTAACTTCACGAATGCCTAGATCCATTGTGAGAAGATGTATGTTTGTTAGGGTCAAATCTTGTACATACATACCTACATACAGGTCAAACACAACCCTCCTTTTGGGCTTCGCCGCAGTCGGGTAAAAATGAATGATGTCTATATTTTCTGGGGAGTGTTGTTTAGGTTCGAATTTAATAAAAGTACAATTATTATTGTCTTTTTTAAACTTTCGCGATCATGTAGGTAGGTAGGTACCATGTTTTAGATAAGTTGACAACTATTTTATTATGTGATTTTCAATAAAACAAATAAGAATGATAAATTGAATTTTATTTCCAAAAAATTCCATCACAAATGGTTTTGAACCGATTTTGACATTGAATCAACAATGTAGGCTTGGCCGAAAGTCCTTACATAATATTAATTTTATCAATTTACTATTCAATAAACAGATATAGGTTCCATTCCAATAAGGTCCCAGAAATTAAAAACATTTCTAAAATATCTAAAAAAAAACGATAACCTAGTTATCTGTTCATTCAATAGTTCCTATAATTACTGCAATTTACATATGGCAAGAGAATCTACCTATTTAGAAATTACCTATCTATGATATATTGCAAACAAAAACTTAAATAAATATAAACAAATGTAACCTGTGTGCATTTCATTCTCAAGTAGGAATTAGTGATCCAGATTAAAACAATTGGAAGCGTTTCTTTGTAGAAATAAAATTAGTAAATCTCTTTTAATTTGATTGTGATACTACTAATGAAAAAAAAATGGTGACAATTTGGATAACATCATCTTATTTCGTTAACACATAAGACCAAAATAGAATGACAGAATGAGTGACTTTTCTAAAATTACTATATTTTTTTAGTAAAAATGAAGTGTTTGTGGATATAATTAGTTATATCTAACCAATTTCAAATTCTGAATAAAACAACCCATAGAGACGTACAACAAAGTAGGTAGGTACTTTAAGAAAATAATGTCACTTTCTATGTCATTCTGTTTTGGTCTTTAGCGTGAACGAAATAAGAGCTATCGTCTTTAGTCATAATTTAATTAGTCAGTGTTTAATGAAATCACCGCTGTATCGAAATATGAATGTATCGAAGGCATAATAGTGATGGGGTTAAATCGAATCTAATAAATCGATTGAAAATGTAGTAGTAATTATAGATTATGAAGTTAATTCCGGTTGCATAAAGGAACGCTTCCAATACATAAAGTTCGCGTGCTATAATATAATGACAACATTCAACATCAATTCGAGAATTATTAATTACATTTGAATTGCCTATCTAAGTTAGGTGTCTGTTAAAAATCTTAATTTTCAATAAACAACTTTCAAAGCACACCAATAACCGAATTATTCACTAATGAACAATTTAGACTAGAAAATCGTAAAATTACAGTACGCGTCACCACTCATGCGACTGAGCACAGTCTGGGCGCCGCACACGTTCTTTTTACCCGGTTGACTCTCAAGTCACAGGGTTATGTAGTTCTGAATGGGTAGTCAGAATATTTGTAGATGGCGCTCTAATCGACTGTATCTTGTTTATTTTATCAAGTGTTAAGTTTCTTTTTTTTTTTGGTTTCTAGTGGCAGTGGTCTTAAGTGTCCCATAATGGCTTTTGAGTCAACTTAAAAATAAACTTCAAGGAAAAATGCGTCACACACTGGAAAATAGGCATCTTTTTTACAATTTAGGGGCACTGTCTATACTGAGATATTAAAAAAAGACAATATTATGAAACGTAAATAAACAACATTTGACAGTTGATAATATAGCACATTTTAAACTTTCGCGATCTGTAGACATAATTTAAACGAACTAACGGGACTTTATCGCGTAATTACCGTAATGAAACGTCGGGAAATAATAAATTAGGGTAATTACACCATAAAGTCCCGTTAGTTCGTTTAAAGTTGATGATAATGTCAAAACAAGGTAAAGTCAATTATGCGCCATCTACCGTGAAATAAGTTAGTTAATTTCCTGACGCATTCTTACCAATTCCTAATAAGATTTTTATAATTATCTTCTATAGGAAAACAGTATTTTCACGTTCATTATAATGCCAACATTGCATTACGTTATACTTACATTTGTTTTGAGCAACGTATGCGGATTTGCCGCGTACTCTACAAATACAACAAAAACTTATTATGTACTTGTAAAACTTAATTTTATCTGATCAAAATGCGATATGGAATCTATAACAAGGAAATAAATAGATCAAAGATGGTTGCAACAAAAGTTCCACTGGAAATTATTTGAAAATCGATATTTAAGGCTATTCTCGTTGAGTCACACTGTGACTGAACGAGAAAAAAAACCTTTTTTAACTTGTAAAATAATTTTACCGTTGGGTAACGCTTTTACCCACGTAACAAATTGGTGTTACTGAACGGGAAAAAAGGTTGCGTTGTATGTTGTGTCACAATCACAAGGATGACTGAACGGTAATAAAAAATTCACGTTGAGTCACACTTTTTACAGTAATGTAAAAATTGCACATCAGTATTTCTTGTAGGTATGTTAAACGGATACTATTGAAAATTGTACTTCCTGAATCAAAAAGAGAGATGACACATTTAGAGATCAATAATATAAACATTTCTTTCAATGAGAGAAATCCCGAATGTCATTGGAAAGAAAAATAAACAATATATTGGCGCTGATTCTGTTGTAAACTGACTAACAAATTAAATTATGACTAAAAACGATAGCTCTTATTTCGTTCACACTAAAAACCAAAATATAATGACATTGAAAGAGACATCACTAAAAGCAGCTTGTTTTTCATCTTTGCATGTAGTTTTAGTCAGAAACAAATTGGTCTTGACTACCCACAAACACTCCAATTTTACTAAAATTCTAGTGATTTTAGAAATGTCATTCAGGCATTTTTCTTTGGACTTTCACGTGAACGAGAGCTTTCGGTTTTAGTGATAATTTAATTTGTCAGTGTACAACATGACAGTTCAGTGACCACGCAAGTAGCTCTGTCGCTCTCATCTCAACGAGACCGAACGCGACAAAAGATACTAACGCGATCGTTTTGACAGTTTGAGACCAAAGATGAGACAATTAAACAAAAAAAATGAGGAAAATTGACTTATAGTCCGGCAAAAACGGGTAGACACGGCAACTAAAATTTCAGTACTTTGGAAACCCTTTCTCTACTAATCTATGGTAAAGTACAGGTTTCTTGCCTATGGTACAGGTACCGAAGACGTCAGTCAGAAGTAATAATTTACTTCTAAAAGAGAATTTATCTATTTAGCTTGCACAGTGGCGCCCCCATTTATTTCTATTATTTTGTGTCGGACTATAAGTCAATCAGCCTGCTGAATCAGCGCCATTTTGTTGTAGCAACGAGACCTCTGACTTAAAAACTACACTACACAACGTGCAATAAACAAAATTATTTGCCACATAACGTAGGAACATTTTCACTGTGACTAGCTTAAACATAACATTCGCCAACTTATTCTATACATCTATGTAAATAACGTCTCTATGACAAATAAAGAAACTTACTCAAAAATAGCACCGCAATTAAATAAACATTTTTTTTTCAATATTGCAACACCCTTAGAATTAACTAGTTTAATGATGTTTCAAGTGTCAAACGGATTAACAAGTGAATAGCTGGGAAGCTAAAATGGCTAATTCCTTTTATGAATCATATTAAATGTTTTTTTCTTGTTACTCTCATGTCTATTTTAGAGACGGTTTTAGTGCAATTCATGTTATCATTCTGCTATAACGGCCTTTTTAGCCCCGCTGTTGCAACATCTCGCTGCAGACGGGTCATAAACCGTGCTTGCGTAGTGATGTGTTGTTTGTACTGCATAACAAATGGCGCGTGAAAAGAGCATAGTGCAATTATTTTATATTTGACTGCGTGCATCACTACCCGTTGCTCTAATTAAAGCGCTCATTATATTATTCAATTTTCAGTGTGCTAAGTGCTAAATTAGCATATTGAATGGCAGTTAGACAGTAAGTGTAAAAGCAGGATGCGCAATACGCAACTCTTTAGTGCACTAAATTTAGCATGGTGAAATAAGCACTTAAAGCCTGTAAGTGCGAGTGAGCACGCAATATGCTCTGCTCTGTTCACACGTATTGTGATCCAAACTGCAGCGAAATTTGTGTTTATTAAACTTTTTTAGTCAACATAAATCAGTATGACACTATTAAAACATCCTGTAGAACAAACGTTGACTTCAAAAACTTACAACTATGACAAAAACTATTTATCTAAAACATTACTTATGTTTATGTTATAAAATAGAATTTTGTACTCAAAACGGCCGAAATTCTTTCACACTGATGTAAACCCACTTTTTTTACAAAATGCATCTTTTCAGCTACTTTATATAAGGAAAAAGTAAGTTTACACTGAAACCAAACGTTTCTAACTTATTGTTGTCTGCTCTATCGAAGATGCCTCTCGCAGCATAAACATTACATTTTTACGGAAAAATATATAAAAAAAAATACTTTTGATGTAAAGGGTAAGTAACTACTATTTACTTTCGCGATTATAATTTATTTTTGAAAACATGAGAATCGATTATAATTCATTTTCGAAAACGAGATTTTTTATAATATAGGTACTTATCCATTTTTTTTATATTACCTACTAAGGTAGCAGACAAGCATACGGCCCAACTGATGGTGCACGGTTACCGGTCGCCTATGGACGCCTGCGACACCAGAGGAGCCACACTCGCGCTGCTGACCCTTTACAAGAGGAATCACTGCGCCGACAACACAATGGACAAGACTGCTCCACCAGTTGTCACCGCAGCGCGAAGAGCAGAGCTCTGGCAACCGACCTCACACCAGGAACACAAATTCGATTTCACATTTCCTTAGCAAAGATTAGGTACATTTTACGATGTTATGGAAACTTAAAAATATTTTCCATGAGTTTCGTATGCTAGATTATAAAAGGCAGCTCGACAGAGCAGATTCAACAAAAGGACGCACAGAACAGAAAACCGCTCTACAATCACAATATGCCAAACAGATCACAGATATTATCACCCTGCCTTTAATCTCACTGTTGCTGTATTAAACTTCAACATTTATCTGTATCTATGCTTATATAATAAAGCGACAGAGTATGTTTGTTTGAACGCGCCGCCGCCCCCTGATTTACTATCTTTGATAGCGATCAAAATCGGTCTTAAACTGTCAAATATGACAGTTCAGTGTCCACGCAAGTAGCTCTGTCTCTCTTTTTTGAGTGTGACAGTTTGAGACCAATTTGAGGGTTGAGACAAGTTAGATTAGACAATCAACCCACTGATCTCTGCATAATTTCAGAGATTAGCGCGTTCAAACAAACATCTAAACAAAATTATTTCTGCGTTAGCTTTATTCTTGGGGAAGGTCTTTTATTAGGCTAGTTTTCATCATTATCATCATCACCATATACCATCCCCGTTCTGTTTGGATTCAAAAAAATAAGTAGGTACCTATTTAGGTTAATTTAAAAATTCCCTTTTTGGTTAATTTCTAAAAGTCCCTTTCGCTTTTACCAATTTTCTCAATTCTCTATGAAATTTTGCATTTTGCCCGGCGGGGATCGAACCCGCAACCTCCTGCGTCTCAGGCGGGCCTTCACCCACTGTGCCACAGAGGTCTTCAGATTTATAAAATATGTCTAACCATTCTCGTTAATATGCTAATAAACATGTATTATGTTTTAGATGTTTTTCGTAAATACAGCAACAGTGAAAAACATCAACCAACTTCACAATACTTTCCATCAATTTCAATTTCTTTAAAAACATTATAATTTCTCATAATTACCCAATCTAGCTTCAATTAAACAAAATTGGATTACCATATAATAGAATAATAAAATAAGAGATTTTAAAGAATGGGCATAATTGCTGTCTCTTTCTTTCACGAGATACATTATACAAGATTCTTGTGAAAAAAGAGACAAAGCATAATGTCTTCCTCTTGAGCAAAAAAGCACATTGTTGTGCTTAACATAGCACAATAATGTACTCTATGGAGCTCTGAACAAGGTTTGAAATAAATGCCCAAACTATTTTTAACAGAAGATAGCCCGTTGCTTGTAATAAGATTTTTCTTTAGAATAAAATAGAAAATGTTTTAAAATAAGTTTTACAAACCTTCCAAGATTGTTAAAAGTATTATTTATTTTATAAAGATCATTGCTCACACGATCTCTTCAACACAGCTTATTGCTAAAGAAAATTGTCTTACTAAGTTCGTATGAGCAAGTGGCCAACTCTGGTGACGGAGTTTTTAGGCCGCCTAAAGGCCTCATTCATGGCTTAACGACTTAAAAGCCGGGACCGACAATTTAACGTGCCCTCCGAAGCACGGAAGCGCTCAGCTCGTAATGCCACTTGCGGTCACCCATCCGAATTGTCTTACTGAAGTTGCAATAACTCGCAGGTTCATCATCATCATCAATCATGTTTTGCGTTGTGATCAGCTTCTCAAGTACTATCAATACTTATCAATACCAATATATAAAGCGGAAGAGTTTGTTTGAACGCGCTAATCTCAGAAACTACCATTCGAATTTGAAAAACTATTCCTGCATTTGATAGCTTAATTCTTGAGGAGTATAGGCTACTTTTCATCATCATCATCATACACGCGAATAACTAGTCGATAATATGAGATACACGCTTACTGCAGTAACAAATGGCGCATGTAAAGCGCATAGTGCAATTGTTTTTTTTTTTGCGGCCAGTGCGTTGCCATAAGACCTGTAAGTGCGAGTGAGCACGCATTATGCTCTGCTCTGCTCTTTCGCGAATGTATATAAGAGCTGTGTTAGAGTAATCGTGTGAGCAATGACTTATTTGAAGAGAAAATCAAACCTTAGGTAATCCACTTCAGCTCTACTCGTTGTATTCATTTGCAGTCCCCTGGCAATATGTGTGACATTGACATGTGGCGCCTAAAATAGATAAATAATAGATTAAAATACAGCTTCATTAATAAAATACAACATAGTTAGTAATTTTACTTCTTCGAGTACCACCGTTTTCATGTTATTAATGCAAAAAAGTCTGTTAATGTTAAATAAAAAAAACCGGTCAAGTGCGAGTAGAACTCGTACGCCGAGGGTTTCGTACCTACCCATTATACCCATTATCTTATTGTAGCCCGCTTATTTGTATGAGCGCCCATACAACTCAGAGGACAATCTTAATTGGCGTCAACTGTGTATGTATGGGAACACCCTTTAATTTTCAACTTTTTTAATTTTTTGGAATTTTACCTTTATTTGTGCTATAAGACCTTGCTTTTTGCCAAATTTCGTGATTCTAGGTCAACGGGAACTACCATTTATGTTTTCAACCCAAAACCTCTAGGGTACTTCCGGTTTACCTAGAATTGTCAAATTTGGTTACAAGCAAGGTCTTACAGCACAAATAAAGGAAAAATTCCGAAGAATAAAAAAAGTTAATAATTAAGGTAAGTTTTGGTACTTACAAGTTTTCACGAAAACCTAAATTTGCCTATATCTTTTTATAGTGTTGATTCAGGACCTTGTTTTTTATACTCACAATAGGGACTATAGACTTCAGTATATGGTATAAATTTCAACTTGCTAGCTCTACCCGTTCCTGAGATAATCGATGGTGACACACGGACAGACGGACAGACGGACAGACAGACAGACGGACAGACGGACAAGAAAGTGATCTTATAAGGGTTCCTTTTTTTACCTTTTAAGGTACGGAACCCTAAAAATAAAGATTTAAAGATTTAGGATAGGTATATTATTTCACATTACAGGTATAAAATCCAAGTTATTTAATTATTTACCTCAATCCTCTTTCGCCGCGGAAAGTCAAAGAGCATAAACTGCAACTTTTTCTTGCCTCCTCTTTTTTCTCTTCTTTCATAGACAATTCATTTTTCAAAGACAATTTATCCGTTTTCATAGACAACTTGTCCGTTTTCGATGAATCTATAGACGGATATGCGAAATCTATTTCTTTGTTGGGTTCGTTTTTTATTGTTAATTTATTATCCTTCATGTATGATCTGTAGTTTTTCACAGATAATTTATCGTCTTTCATAGACAACATTACATCGTGGATGGGTAGTTTGTCTATTCTTACAGTAAGAGATTTATTTGACAAATCTATGCTTTTCTTTTCTGGGATCAGTTGTAGTTTCTTTTGCGGAGTTTTTGCGGCTGGTTTCTTAGTTGTATCCTTTTTTATTGGCTTTTTATCAACCTTTTGCTTTGACACTGAAAAAAAATATCGTGTTCACAAAATTACTCTTATAGCTGTCAGCTGACTGATTGTAATTCAATGTCAAGCAGTCTTAAAATTGACAAAATCAATACTGGCCTCTTAGCTCAGTTGGTAGTAGCTCTGCCTTCTGCGCTGTTTAGGTGAATATAGCGACAGGTACTAAGCGCTTAAGTAAGCTGAACTGCACTTTGTTGCGTCGCAGCAAGAGTCGCTATTTAAATAAATCGCACCCCTAGATGAAAACTCCGATAACTCAAAGTGTGTCAAAATGGAGTCAGTTGCGTTTTCGAATTCCTAAACTGATTACCTATACGGTGATATAACTCACGTTACTATACCTTCAAGGGTTTTGTTCAAACATAAATAAATTTACGTTTTTCATAGTCTATTTTTTTTAATCAGTTTTTTGTCATTTCTGAAAAAGTAGGTTTTTCGAGTTATCGGGGTTTTCGTCTAGGGGTGCGAAATGATTTTTCGAAGTCAGACTGATGTACCTATTTATTCCGTGTTTGAGTTTACCTGTACAGAGCTGATTCTTCACTCAATATAATATAAACCTGTTTATATTCAGCTACTTTTCTCTTGAAAGAGAAAAGATGTCATGCAGCTCAATGACTGAAAATGAAGAGTGCCAAATGCATAGAAAGCAGGAGTGTGCTCTGCCCGATATTATACCTACAGACCATTTGCTCATAGTTTCATAACTGTTCGCATTATGACTGAGAAAAAAAAAATATTCAGCTACTAGTTTCTTACCTGTGTCTACATTAGTGTGTGGGAGCGAGACGGGCGCATCGGCGATGCGACTGAGAGGCGCCTCGTCACTGGAACCCTCGCTGTCACTGCGAGCGCGCAATTGACGCTTCTTCACTCGCTTTCTCAATCTACAAATAGATAAAAAATCGAAATTCAAAAATCATTTATTCAGTAGGACCACTACAATCACTAGTATATTTTATCCGAAATATACCTTTCGTTGCCACGGCATGGTTTATTGCATCCAGTCCTACTGGTAGTTCGATTATCTAACTGTTTAAATTGACTAGCCTATTAGCTCAGTTGGTAGTAGCTCAGCCTTCTGCGCTGTAGGTCGTGGGTTCGATTCCCATCCAGGACAAACATTTGTGTGATGAACATAGATTTTTGTTCTGTGTCTGGGTGTTATAAAGTATTATAAGTATGTATTTACAAATTTATAAGTATTCTATCAGTTATCTGGTTCCCATTGTACAAGCTTTGCTTAGTTTGGGGCTAGATGGCGCTGTGTGAAATGTCCAGCAATATTTATTTATTTATTTGTTTGGATTTGGACAGAAATATTCCAAATTGTTAGACTGACTATGGAATAAAACCTACGTATCCAAAAAGATCGATTAGATCAGTCTAACAATAGGCAATATGCGTCTGATTCAAAAGCGGGTTAAATGTATTTTATTATGAACATTGTTGCTTTAGAGGTATGTGTGTGTAATTATTTTTTAATATTAAACCATTTTCGATTAGAAAATAAATTTTAAAAATTGCAAAAAATAGTAGGAATTTCAAAATACTTGAAAAGGATGTGAAAGGATGTGACGTCACGAGTTCATAAGAAAAGTCAAGGACGAGTCAGATATGACGATCCATAGATAAGTTTTTTTTTTAATTTTCACAATTCCTAAACTCGAACTTATTGTTGTCACAGATTACTGTTGTACTTAGTATCAATTTGACGTCATACGTCAAAGTTCACAAATTGTTACTACAACAGTAATCTGTGACAACAATAATAATCGTGTTTCAGATGCGTGAAAATGTTGGTAAATTTCAAAAATTATTTTTGTTATAAAATTTTAGTATTTCGGCTCTGGAATTTTTATTACGGTTATTTGACGATATAACCTATCGTATAAAATCATAAAAAAAAATTGTGGGAGTTCCCTATTAGGAATATTTCTGTACAATACAAACAGTTAGATAATCGAACTACTAGTAGGACTGGATCAACTGGATGCTCTGGATGGAATAAACCCACGGCATCATTTTAAAGCATAGCAATTTATAACGTATTTCTATTTCAATATGTTTGAATGTCCATTGGTAAAATTTTACATACCTTTTCTTAGGGCGCTTAGCCGCTAGTTTGCCCCTCTCCTCATTGTTGTTGATGTTAATGAACTTCCCGCAGTCAGTGGTCGGCTTCTGCGCCTCGCTGCTTGACGTGAGATCACTCTTGTCACACGCGAAGAGGTCTGTCTCGTTGCTAAGCTCGTTGCTGTCTATTTGATCACTGAAAACAAGTGGCTAAATAATAAAATAAAAAAAACAGACTTCAAAGTTCAAGCTAAGCCATTTTCTGCACTCTCGAGGTGCATTTCTGTTCATAACTCCGAAGATCCTCGACAGATCCTCACCAAATTTTTGTGGCACCAATCGGAAAGTATACCCTTTCAAACAAAAAAGAATTTTCCAAATCCGTTCAGGCGTCTTCGAGTAATCGGTGAACATACATTAAAAAAAAAGATTCCGACGAATTGAGAACTTCCTTCTTTTTTGAAGTCAGTTGACAACGTATAAAGGTAAATTGTCACCCTGTAAATATCAAATCAAATCAAATCAAATAATTTATTTATTTCTCTCACAAACAATATTATAATTAGTAAAATAAATATACAGAATAATTAATATTAAAAACGTTGTATTATAAAAACCTGTTTTGTGAGAGACTGGTGCCTGAAATAGGTATAGAAAAACCTGTGCTACAGGTCACCAGTGCCCTACTCCACTGATTTATAATATCCTACTATCACACATGTATAATACTAGCAGCCAGGGACGTATATAAGGGGGGGGTTTAGGGGGTCCGGACCCCCCCCTTAGCCCATTAAGTTCGGAGGAAACCTAGTCAATTTTTGTATTTTGGAACCCTTGGACCCCCCCTTAACAAAGATCTTTGTATATTGGAACCTTTGGACCCCCCCCTTAACAAAGCTATATATACGCCCCTGCTAGCAGCGCTCTCGCGGCGGGGCGGCCCCGTAGTGATTGTATATGGTGATGATGATAAAAAGTAGCCTATAACCTTCCTCAAGTTTTTAGCTATCAAATGCAGAATGATTTTTTCAAATCCGACAGTTAATTCCTGTGATTAGCGCGGTCAAACAAACAAACTCTTCCATTATAATTGGCATAGTATAATAGATAATACATACATACATAAAATCACGCCTCTTTCCCACAGGGGTAGGCAGAGACCACGGATTTCCACTTGCTACGATCCTGACATACCTCTTTCGCCTCATTCACTCTCATCACATTTTTCATACAAGCTCGCCGGTTTAGGGTACTTTTTACCTGGCCTTTCTCCAATACATCACCAATCTGATCCAGGTATGTTCGCCTAGGTCTTCCCCTTCCAGCTGTTCCATTCACACTCGCCTCATACACTTGTTTAGTTAAACAATAGATAATAAATATATTATAATGATTTACGTCACACTGAATTCAATAAGGCGGACGCCTTAAGGCGGGATAGAAAAAAAAACTTGATATACTAACAGTTTAATATTAATAATAAGGATAATCATAGGATCCTGTTTATAATTCTCTAATTTTCACGAAATATTGTAAAGGTCAATTTAAAAGGTATATTTTAATATTTAAATCGACTGACAAAATTAAGATTATACAGGTAGTATGCTAATTAGATATTAGATCGCACCTATTAAAGATTAACATTTTTTCAAAACTTAAATGTTGCGAATTTATATTTGACGCATGATATTTTATTACTACCTAGGTTCCATCTGCGGCTTCGCTCACGTGATTATTATTAATTAGCTATTATCTGGGAGTCTAAAATGGCCGCAATTACTTTTATGAATCATAATCTAGCTCTAAGACAGAAAACTAACCAACTACACCAAAAATCTTATTGAGAATAGACAAAAGTTAACATTATATTCAACGCAATACAAGGAAGTAGATAGACAAGTTAAAAGAAATATTCGGAAGGATTTAAGAAATTATAACACAAAGCTTATCGAAACAGCATTAGAGAAAAATAGATCATTAAAGTCGGCCATGCAAGGGATCAGTAAAGGAAGATCCACAATCACGTGCTTAAGAGACGAACGCGGTGTCAAACAGGGTGATAGAGACAAGGTACTTCGCATTTGCACTCAATACTATAAAAAGCTGTACACAGATAACGAAAATCCCCAAAGTCCCATCCAACTGTCATGCTCTTACAATATTCCACACATTACCGGCCTCGAAGTGCATAACGCCATCAAGAGCATGAAGTACAATAAGAGCCCAGGAGATGACGGAGTTACAACCGAGGCTCTCAAAATTGGGGAAGAAATCTTGCTTCCACATGTCACTAATCTATTTAACTCGATCTTAAGAACAGGGATACTACCAAATAATTTTTGCCACTCCAACATCATCTTACTACATAAAAAAGGTGACAAATCCGATATCGGAAACTATCGTCCCATAAGTCTTGTCTCGCACCTTTATAAGGCTTTTATTAAAGTTTTAGAGAATCGCATATCCGGAGATCTAGATATAAAGCAACCGCCCGAGCAAGCCGGTTTCCGTCGAGGCCTCTCAACTACTGACCATCTCCAATCCCTCAACCAGATAATCGAGAAACACCAAGAGTACAAGCTACCACTTTATTTGGCCTTCGTGGATTACTCCAAAGCGTTTGACAGTCTCTCCCACTCTTCAATTTTTCAGTCCCTGCAAAAACAAGCCATAGAAAACGACTACATCAAATTGCTCCAAAACATCTACAGCAACAGCACAGCATCCATCCGCATTCACACCAATGGGCCCTCTTTCCCCATATTAAAAGGAGTAAAGCAGGGTGACCCACTATCGCCAAAGTTGTTTACTTCCACTCTAGAGGAGGTATTCCAAAGCCTTGCTACCGACTGGAGGGAAAAGGGCATTGTCGTCGGATCAAAGAAGTTATCTAATCTCCGGTTCGCCGACGATATCGTTTTATTTTCCTCGTCGGCCCTAGAGCTACAGCTCATGCTCGAACAACTGAGCACAGCAAGCCTCGAGGTGGGACTCCGAATGAATATGGCAAAGACAAAAGTGATGACTAACAGCACGCAGAAGAAAATAAAAGTCGGGGGTGTGGAGATTGAACATGTCCATGAATACATCTATTTGGGCCAAATAGTTTCCTTCCAGGCAAGACAAGACCAAGAAATCACAAGACGCATTGAGAACGCCTGGAGGAGCTATTGGTCCATGAAGGAAATTATGAAAGGACCTCTTCCTCTTTCCTTGAAAAGGAAGCTCATGGACATGTGCATTCTTCCCATCCTCACGTACGGTGCCCAGACTTGGTCACTCACTAATTGCCAAAAGTCTCGCCTCGGGGTATGCCAACGAGCTATGGAGCGCAGTATCCTGGGTGTCAAACTGACGGACCACGTAAGAAATACGATACTGCGCTCTAAAACACAAATAGCAGATGTAGCTCACAAAGCAGGCCAGCTTAAGTGGGATTGGGCGGGACACGTAAGCCGTATGCCCCAACATCAATGGGCAAAGATAACCACCGATTGGGCTCCCCAACAGCGACGGCCACGTGGTAGACCCAGGCGGCGATGGCGGGATGAGCTTGACTTCTACTGCGAGGACTGGCTCCAGCAGGCACAAGATAGGGATCTGTGGAGAGAGAGAAGGGAGGCCTTTGCCCTGCAGTGGGAAACAACAGGCTTATAAATAAATAAATAAAATAATCTAGCTCTGCCTTCTACACTGTAGGTCGTGGGTTCGAATCCCACCCAGAACAAACATTTGTGTTATGAACATAGATGTTTGTTCTGTGTCTGGTTGTTATCAGGTATTATAAGTATGAATTTACAAATTAAATAAGTATTCTATCAGTCATCGTACAAGCTTTGCTTAGTTTGGGGCTAGATGGCGCTGTGTGAAATATAAGTACACCAATATTTAGGTAATTATTACTTATTTATTTTTATGGCAGCAAATAATGCTGTTGCTGTTGTTGCTATACTACATTAGCTAGAACTAACAACCATGAACATCAACAGCATAAAGGCCATTTTCCTTCACGCCAGGTAATTAACATAATGACTTCAATGTGTAAATTCGACATGTTTTGGCCTTGATGCTCAGTTTGACAAAAAATAAGATTTATAATTTTAGCACTTTAGTATTTTATCACTATCTCCAAACAAGCAAAAGTTATTAAATAACACAAAAAATTGGACAAATTATTTGGACATACCTCGTTACCTCGACGTTGTTAATTTTTTTTTGTTGTATAAAATTTAGCCACATTTAACACAACAGTAGACCTAGGAAGAGATGTCATGATGAGCTGGATGATTTTGACAGAGAGTGGGTCCGAATGATACAGGACTGTGATAATTGGAGAGATCAAGGGCAGGCCTTTGCCCAGCAGTGGAACACAATGGGCTAGTTACATAATATAATAATTAATAATGGTTACTATTAATATTTAATAAATAATATAAAATTACAAAAATGTTGTGCCTACCTGTTATCAGAGAGCTCGCTTTGACCAGCCTCAAGTTTCTTTATCTGAAACGTGATGTTTATCCTCTTGTATATTTCCTCAGTGATATTTCGACATTTCTCATACTTTGAGTCCAGTTTCTGTTCAGAAATGTTGGACCAATCCCTCTGGGTAGCTTCTACAGTCGACATGGTGGCGAAAATGTGGCTAAACAGATTCTTATACGATAGTTATCGTCATTTTCATCCTATTTGACACGGTAGGTAGGATTTCTGAGCAATAATTGAGCAACAAAGCCATATTGTTACACGATAGAGTCGAAAATATGTTGCGAAATGCAGCACAGAACTCGGGATAATTCAAGGTTTTTTCAACACTTCCGAGGCTCAGGGCTTCTCTAAGCCAGACGCGGATGCCAGTTCACTAGTTTAATCACGTTTTACAGGTTTCTTTCAGCGCTACAGCGATATAACACACGGTTTCAACACAAAGGAACGATTAACAACAAATTTATGGCACTATAAAACAGTCAGGCTTTGGGATTGCAAGTCTAAATTATATAACGTAAGTTTACGACTAGATAAAATATTGGTTGAAGCACTCATCTAGAGTTATTCACAGGAAAACAATAACAATAAAATTTGTAAAAATAAAAATACACAGCCCTTTCGGCTTATTTTCTTTTTTTTTGACGTTTAGTGTTGCAACTTGCTTGATTAATTGCTCATAAAATTAATAATTTACCATAGACAAAGGATTCTAGAAAAATGTTAGCGGCTCTTCACACACATCCACCCTTAACCACTGTAACCACAGACCTAATGAACCAAAAACGCACTTTCATGCAACAGTTCCTTAAAACGTTCCAATCTACGTCCCAGCATTATTGCAAACCCATGTTGCAAGCAAAATAGTTTCAGTTGTGTGCAAATAGCAGCTATTTGCCGAAACGAAACGAGACTCGAAAGTTCAAACAAAACACAAACATTTGTTCGATTGATTTATTACGTGGAAAATGAAAAATGACTGAATACGTTGCTTTAGCTACAATAAAATGCAAGCAGCAAGTCATTCGCGCAGTTCGCTTTAACGTCGATGGTACCTATTGTCTTACTTGTGGTGCTGACAAGAAAATAAAATTATGGAACCCTACCCGACACCTTTTGCTAAAAACTTACGGCGGGCACGCTAACGAGGTTCTAGACGCCGCAGGATCGTGCGATAGCAGTCACATAGTATCGTGTAGTACCGACAAATCAGTAATATTGTGGGACGTAACTACAGGACAACCTATCCGTCGCTTTCGGGGCCACGCGAGCTCTGTCACTTGTATAAAGTACAATGAAGAGTCAACAATGGCCATCTCAGGATCCGTAGACAATACAGTTTGCTTCTGGGACATGAACAGCCGAAGACAGGAACCTATACAGATTTTAAAAGACGCCAAAGACACTATAACATCAATACAAGTAACGGATCATGAGATTATGACTTGCTCCGTTGATTGCCATGTAAGATTGTACGACATAAGACTAGGAAAGATGATATCTGACTACATAGGTCACATTGTAACATTCGGCAGCTTGACTCATGATGGGCAATGCTATGTTCTCAGTTGCAATGATAACACAGTAAAGTTATTTGACAAAGACTCTGGTGAGATTTTAAATACATTCTCTGGACATGAATGTAGAGATTACATGTTGGAAAACACAGTGAATGAGAAAGACAGTCATGTTATATCAGGTTCGGCATCAGGAGAAATATTGTACTGGGATCTAATTAGCAGTGCGGTGACACAGAAATTGGTTCATACTAGGAATAAGCCTGTTGTTTCACTAAGCCATCATCCATTAGACAGCTCACTGTTGTCTGCTTGTGAAGATGAAATCAAGTTGTGGGGAATAAAACCTTTGGAAGAATAAAAAAACTATAATTTTGTAAACATATTTATTATTTCAATCCCAACTAACCCATTCCTAATCGCACAAGAATTTTACAATCACAGCTGTATTTAGGAGTTTAAATAAATCAGTAAGCAGCTTTTTTAGGCAACAAACTTGAAGAACATAATGTATTATTCAGTGAGCCTGTGATTTTTATTTAACATTTTTCCTTATTTTCGATTTTCCCCAGAGGCGGTCGAGAGAGAGAACTCGCCTGGAAATTATTATGGGAAACATGGCAACACAGGCAAAACAAAAGTCAGCCATTTTTGTTGTTGTCAAAGAAAGTTCATTTCTGTGCCTCTAGTTTTTTTATTTCGCTTATGTAGCTTCGCTTCAATTGTTTGGTTTTACGAGTTTTACTAATTACAGTTTAATTTGATGCTAACAATACAAAGTAGGACACATAACGTGTGTACTGTACTGTTACAAAAAGTTAATTTCACTTCATGCTTTGGCGAAATACAGATTTGAGATTTTTAGTTGACGTGTTTACTTCGTAAGCAATGCTGTTTACAACGCGTGGAGCTCACAAGAAGGCATATATCTGTGCAGTGCTTAATTAAGAAATATGAGCAACAATTAAAAACCCTGAGTGAAATTCAAAGTCATGACATGACACCTGTGTAATTTTACGTGATCTTTGTCAACAAGGTAAGTGTGAGTCCTTTCGAAGGTTAATGTATTTGTCGCATTGTACTTTTGTATCTTAACTTAGCCTATAGCGTCACGGCTTATTTATACGGAGTGCTCCTTATCCAGGTAGAAACATTGTGGAAACTTTCATCTTTATTCTAGACCAAATAAAATATTCTGGCGGTAAAAACTCCGTCACCAACATTCATACAATTCTCATAATTTATCATCATCATCACCCACTGCTGGGTATAGGCACAGTATAGGCCTCCGCTTTTCTGTGCCACTCCCCACCTTACGGTTCCGTACTCGCCTCATCCAATTTCGTCCCACGACACTAGCTAAATCGTCTTTAAATTAATTCTCATCATTACAATGTTGTAAATAAGATAATTATATTCAGGTATGTTTTTCTTTCAGCCTCTACAAAAATGGAAAGAGTACAAAACGGAAGGCGCGACGAGATGAACAATGAAGTAACATCCACATCAGAAGATACTCGCCGTCCCGTAATAAAGGTATACAAATCTAGGTACAACGAGGCATCCTCGGACAATGAGTCTAATCGACGGCCCATCCAAGCAAGAACACACTACAAAAGCATGGGCAATATCAACGAAGCTTACAGAAATAGCTTAGGAAGCAGCATCAGCGATGTAGATCTTAGGAGCAAGAAATACGAGTCCTTACAAATACCTATAGTAGGGTATGAAGTGATGGAGGAACGAGCTAGGTTCACAATCTACAAGCTAAAAGTCGAAGATGATAAAAGTGACCAATCCTGGCTTGTATTCCGAAGATACACAGATTTCGTTCGGCTGTTTACGCGAATCAAAGCCGAACTGCCCAATATTATGTTGCCTCTGCCCGGCAAGCGCTGGTTTCGCGATAACTTCGAACCTGCGTTTTTAGAGGAAAGAGTACAAGGGTTACAAGTTTTCGTCAATGCGATACTGAAAAAGCTTCCTAATCATCCTGTTGTTAGGGAGTTTTTTTGCTTAGATGAACCTCCACAAGTTTTTTGTTACCAACCCGAGGTCCAAGCTGTTTGTGGAGCGTTAGAAGACTCTATAAGTTCTTTGAAGATGCAAGTGAAACAGAGAGACGCCACAATAGAGCATCTGCAAAGCCGGATTGCGCAGTTGGAGCGTGGTTGTCCTAATTGTAGTACAAATAATGGATAGAAACAAGTGCATTAAAAGAGCATTGTTCAAATATTTGGTCTTCAAAGGTTGCATTTTGTTTAGGTTATTATGATCACATTCGCCTATTTTAAAAGTCAATTGGGTGATATTACTAGAAAATAATTGGGAGCACTTTAAATTGTCTAACTTCTCTCAAACCTCAAATTGGTCTCAAACTGTCAAAACGATCGCGTAGGTATCTTTTGTCGCGTTCGGTCTCGTCGAGATGAGAGTGACAGAGCTACTTGTGTGGTCACTGAACTGTCATATTTGAGAGTTTGAGACCAATTTTGGTAGCTCCTTGATTGTATATTATACAATCAAGGGGCTATTCTTTATCAACTAAGAAGAATCAGACAAACAGGAAACTTGTGTTCATTTCGGTGTTCCATCTTCTAAAAATAAATACTTAGCTAAGCTAAAAAAGTGTTACTTTTATATTATACAAAACTATTTTAGCTCTTAAATGTAAGGCGTTTTTATTATCAATACGGCATTGTGTGTTAAAGTTCATTAGATGGTAAATTAATGGTAGCATTTACTTTCAAATAAAATATGTAGAATTACAAAATATTACGTTGGTATTGGTAGCTCTCTTAGTAAAGACTTAGTCGAAATTGAAATATTTTTTGTACAAAATAAAGTATTAAGTAGTATCAATACGAATAGATTATACAGTACGCACGATGGATCTAGGCATTCGTGAAGTTAGCCGTTTTGATGTGCAGTGCTGCTTTTTCATACAAAATTTTCTACTGCGCAGCGAAATGGCTAACTTCACGAATGCCTAGATCCATCGTGCGTACTGTACTATAGTTTTAAGTAAAACAGGGTGCAAATGATCTAATACAAAGTTAAATATAAATAATCTGTAAGAACGAAACAGTTTTAACATTTTTGATACATTTATTGTTCAAGTTTGTAAATGCTTGTATAGTAGCTGTCATTTTCAAAATGTAGAAGTACTAAGGCGGTAGTTAGCGCGAAAATGTTATTGTAGTGATCGCGTTTTTATACCTACCTACCTACCTACTTGTTATCCGCGTAGACAAAGTTTTTGTTCATTAAAGGTGGCCGCACACCTATCCGCGCCGAACGCGACGAATGAATCGAATTTTAGAATTCTGAAACCTCGCCTCGTACATCTGCCCGCGGACGATTCGACCGAATCTGGCAGTGGGTACTTTGAGAATTCGGCGCGGATAGGTGTGCGTTTAGCCTTATGTTGTTCGTAAGTAGCTATTAGCACAGAATAATAGCTATTAGCTTATTTCGCTATGACAATAACAACGCGGTCTAACTAAACGTCCATTGAGCGCGCTGCGATGCGAACATTTTACGAATATTTTTGTTTAGTGTAAGTTGTTAATTTTATTGTTGTGCTGTTAAAATATAAAACGCTTATTATAATATTTATAGTAGTTACAATACATTTTGCTATTACTTTTTAATCTTATTGAGTGGACCACATCGATAGTAGCTAGTATTGTAATTAGATAACTTATTGTATGAATAGAATTTGCTATAATTTTTAAAAGCTCATAAAATAAAAATGATGTATTTATTAAATATCTAATGTGAATTTAATTAAAATTACCAGCTAAAATATAGCAAGGTATAATACTTTAAACAAATTTTAAAAGTCCATAAAAAAATTACGTTCCATTTTTAATACTAAGAAAATAATTACATTTTGATTATTATAAGTCTATAGTTTTAACCTGGCTATGGCCTTTACCCACAGCGACTGATCCGTCCCGCTGATGTGATACTGCAGACCGTTCACCGTAAAGGCGCAAACACACGTTGGCCTAGGCTCGCATTACCTCTCTATCGCCTTGGATCGATTCGCCTTCTCACTCGCGCTCGCCTAAGCTGGCCTAGGCTGGCCCAACATTGTGTTTGAGCCTTAAGATGTCCCTTGCCTTGGGAATTTGCAGCATTGCATTGCAGGGGATATCTTACGGTCAACGATCTATGGAACGGATCGTCGGATCGGATCGCAAGGATCTTTACAATGGCTCCGATCCGTTATGTATGTCCAAGGAAGCAAACTAACTTTCATCCAATTATATTATACGGCAGCATTTAGATGAAATACTGTGAGAATTTAGGTACCTAAGCGTTAATTGCATTTCTGTGGTATTATAATTAGTGAATTATATGATTTAATTACTTATTGTTATGTACAAAAGCAATAAATTGTGCCTTATGGAAATAAATATCGGTGTTTTTGTCTTTATCTAAAAGTCTGTTCATTAAAGGTGGCCGCACACCTATCCGCGCCGAATGAATCTAATTTTAGAATTATTTATATGAAATCGTATGAAACCTCGCACAGTCGTCCGATTCGACCAAATCTGGCAGTAGGTACTTCGAGAATTCGACGCGGATAGGTACTATAATTCGTGGTCCCTGATTTCTACTCGAAAAAATATTTGTGAAGAAATTCTGCGGCTCTTACACCATGCTGAATTTAGAAATGCTAGTTCATTCACAGATTAGCGCTTTGTCTCGCTCTTTGGCCTAAAAATTGCGTATTGTGCATCCTTCTTTTACCAATGCTAGCTACTGTACAAGTAGGATGCACAATACGCAATTCTTAGGCCAAAGAGCGAGACAGCGCTAATTTGTGAATGAACTAGCATTTGAGGATGATGATTAAAACCTGTTATCCCTCATCAGGGATAGGGCTTAGGCGTCACTTTGAGTGTAGTCATATAGGTTTGTTGACACGATTTAATACAACATCTATTAAAAATGTAAAGTCAAAGTTTTTCTGAAGTACTTTGTAATCTACCTACATTATTAACCATAATTAGATTGAGAAATCAAACGAAATCATAAATTAAAAATTATTTATTGAATAAAATATTTTCTAATACATTTTTCCATAATTAAAATTATCTTAGTCTTATATTGTGGTAATTTATTGATTAATTAGCCCTTAGCCTACTCGCAAATGTATTTACATAATTAAAATTAATTTAATACAAGTTTAGAATCTGTTTTGAACGCACAAACTACCTACACCATCCAATAGAGCTCCGTAACTTTTGAAAAAGTACATTATTTTCGTAAACATACTAAAGCTTCAGATCTTAAACTACCGAATATAAATAAAAGTTAAAACTTTTTTTTTTAAACTTATGATTTTGTATCACCACGTTTTTATTATCACTTTCTTTTTTGTCTGTCTTAAGTCGTTACGAATCTTCCCGATTAGCTAATCCGGTTGAATTTTTAGCTCACAACTCGATGACAATAGGCATGATGACAGTAATCAAGTATCGCCAAAATATTTATCTGATCTAATGAAATAGGATTCAAAGATTTTGAAAAATGTATTTATTCTCTTATTAATGTCGAGATTACTAATTTATTTGCTAAAATAAATCTACAAAATACAACAATCCGCCATGATAGCCAAAACGCTCGCCGGTGTCATGGCGTCTGTCATTGCGTCTCGTCTCGGTAAACATCCTTTTGTTTCTATAGTAACTATGTAGGCATCACTGGTTGATATACCGATTCGTGACGCAAAAACAGACGCCATGACACCGGCGAGCGTTTTGGCGTGAATTTGAAAATTTATATTTAAATGTACTTTTATTGCACAAAAACCTTAATTTTCTACAGAAATATGATATATTTTAGACATAATAGATCCTTCTGAATATCATAGAAGAGATTTTGAAAATTAGGATTCATGCCTATTCATTGAAAAAAATTATAAAATAATAAACAAGGGGCCAAATTAAAAATTATAAAAAAACGACTTCAATGTTATAAGTTCATAACTCCGAAGATCCTCGACAGATCCTCACAACATTTTTGTGGCACCAACCGGAAAGTATACCCTTTCAAACAAAAAAAAAAAAAACAAATCGGTCAGGCGTCTTCGAGTAATCGGTGAACATACATAAAAAAGCGACGAATTGACGAATTGAGAACCTCCTTTTTTTAAAGTCGGTTGAAAACGTGGTTTTAAGATTTTTTCAAGTTTTACGTAGCATTAGGCATTTCGTCCATATAATGCACTTCTTTCTTAACAGGGTATACTTTGTGCACTCTCTTTCTGTGTGTGTAAAGCGATGCCTTCTGCTTGAATGTTTGTTGACAAATGTCGCAGGAGAGCGGTCTCGCGCCAGAGTGAATCACTTCGTGCTGGGTTAGTGATTTCTTGTCCTGAAAATAAAATAACTTTTAAAATCGAAACAAGACGAGACGACTCATGTACACTTCTCACAATGGGTTTAGGCATTCGTGAAGTTAGCCATTTCGCTGCGCAGTAGACTAGATCCATTGTGTGAAGTGAGATTAATTGCTAACCACAGGTTCTGTGATACATAAATTGCAAGTTACAAGCTTGTAACGACGCATCCACACCGCAGTTGACTTTAGTGGAGCAACAGTGTGCAACACGGTAACATTAGGTAACTATCTGTAACTTTTGTGGCTACTTGTTATTATTTGTTAAATGTTAATCATCGCGTCCATACCGCCAATAAAATAAACTAACAAAATACTTATAACAAAGAATAACTTTCAACAACATCTAACAAAGGGTAAAAACCTTTTTGCTGTCAGATGTTGTTGAGTAACACTTGGAAACGTTGATCTACAAAAAGTATGTAAGTAACTGCGGTGTGGATGCACCGTAAAAAAATAAGAAGAAATTGAAGAAAATACTCTAGAGTGAAAGAGCTTAGTGGGTTTTTCTCACTCTATATTCGAGCAGCCCGACTGGGGAAGTCCCTCCTTACAGAATATCGCAGCCAAATAACATCATTCTTCTCTCTAGTGTTGTGTGTCCTGCGGTAAGGTAGCCAGAGCTCTGCTCTTCGCGCTGCGGTGACAACTGGTGGAGCAGTCTTGTCCATTGTGTTGTCGGCGCAGTGATTCCTCTTGTAAAGGGTCAGCAGCGCGAGTGTGACTCCTCTGGTGTCGCAGGCGTCCATAGGCGACCGGTAACCGTGCACCATCAGGTGGGCCGTATGCTTCTCTGCTACCTAGTAGTATAAAAAGGATACATACCGTGAAAGCTTTCCCACAACTCTGACACTGGTGGTTTCTTGCGCGCGGTTTCCTCTCTGCGTGAACCCGCGCTATGTGTTTCTCTACGTTGGCTCGGGACGCTATTGGCTGTAACATAACAATATTGGTGCTGATTTTGTTGTAAACTAACTAATTTAATTTAATCTAAAACCGATAGCTCTTATTTCCTTCACGCTAAAGACCAAAACAAAACGACGGACTGAGTGACATTTCTAAAGTTACTACATTTAAGCTGGATTCGACCAAAAGTCATCTTACTCCAGAGTAACTAGCCGACATAATTCGAAATACAATTGTTTAGAAAACGCAACCGAACATTATTATGTTCATACAAATTATCCTGGTTATAAGGTGTCGACTTTACAATATCAAAATATAAATATAAATACTTGACGCTGGCTAAATGCACAAACCGTGCGAAGCCAAAAAAAATAAATAAAAAGAATAAGTACCTTATCGCAAATGGGACATTTATGTGAAGTCTTTCCTAGATGTTGGTAGTTGAAGTGATCCTGCATCGCCTCTTTTGTAGGGTAGCCTTTATTGCACATCGGGCAAGGGAACCTGTAAATATCGAATGAGTGAGTGTGCTTATTGATAATGAGTGAACTGAGTGAACAGACAAATGGTTAAATGTGAGAACACTTTGTTGACTCTTGTTCTCGTGGCGTTGTATGTTTGTGAGTGAACAGACAAATGAGTGAGTGAATGAACGAATGAGTGAGAAATAGAGTGAGCTCACTTGAACACATTATCATCTGCGTATGCCCGTAAGAACACTTTGTTGCAGTCCGCACATTCGTAGCGACTCTTTTTCTCGTGGCGTTGTATGTTTGAGTGAACAGACAAATGAGTGAGTGAATGAACGAATGAGTGAGAAATAGAGTGAGCTCACTTGAACATCATCTGCGTGTGCCCGTGAGAACACTTTGTTGCAGTCCGCACATTCGTAGCGACTCTTTTTCTCGTGGCGTTCTATGTTTGAGTGAACAGACAAATAAGTGAGTGAATGAACGAATGAGTGAGAAATAGAGTGAGCTCACTTGAACACATTATCATCTGCGTATGCCCGTGAGAACACTTTGTTGCAGTCCGCACATTCGTAGCGACTCTTTTTCTCGTGGCGTTGTATGTTTGAGTGAACAGACAAATGAGTGAGTGAATGAACGAATGAGTGAGAAATAGAGTGAGCTCACTTGAACACATTATCATCTGCGTATGCCCGTGAGAACACTTTGTTGCAGTCCGCACATTCGTAGCGACTCTTTTTCTCGTGGCGTTGTATGTTTGAGTGAACAGACAAATGAGTGAGTGAATGAACGAATGAGTGAGAAATAGAGTGAGCTCACTTGAACACATTATCATCTGCGTATGCCCGTGAGAACACTTTGTTGCAGTCCGCACATTCGTAGCGACTCTTTTTCTCGTGGCGTTCTATGTTTGAGTGAACAGACAAATGAGTGAGTGAATGAACGAATGAGTGAGAAATAGAGTGAGCTCACTTGAACACATTATCATCTGCGTATGCCCGTGAGAACACTTTGTTGCAGTCCGCACATTCGTAGCGACTCTTTTTCTCGTGGCGTTCTATGTTTGAGTGAACAGACAAATAAGTGAATGAATTAACGAATGAGTGAGTGAGTGAGAAATAGAGTGAGCTCACTTGAACACATTATCATCTGCGTGCGCCCGTGAGAACTTCAGATGAGCGTGATACGTAGCTAAATGTGAGAACACTTTGTTGCAGTCCGCGCATTCGTAGCGACTCTTGTTCTCATGTCGTTGGACGTGGTACTTTAATTGTATGCTTCGGACTAGCTTGTGGCATATTGGACATTCTTCGCGGGGCAATGGACCCTCGTGTAGTCTGAAACAATAATAATATAATCATTTATTTATAAATACTTAAATTAATAAATAAATATTGCTGGATATTTGACACAGCCCATCTAGCCCCAAACTACGCAAAGTTTGTACAATGGGAACCAGATAACTGATAGAATACTTATATATTTGTAAATATATACTTATTATAATTTTATAACACCCAGACACAGAACAAACATCTTTATTCATTACACAAATGTTTGTCCTGGATTAGAATCGAACCATTGAGTCGCGAAAATGTCTTAATTTTGTAGCGTTACAACTCCATCTAGCAGACATTTCTAGCTACAGTTATATCAATTTTTGAGGTCAGAAACAGTCAAATTTCAAGCATTTCTGTATATAACTCAAAATACAACTTTTTCAAGTTGTAACCCCGATTTTCACGGAGGTGCGATATATTAAAAGAGAATGTACCTTAGATGCGTGGCCAAAGTGGTTCTATTGACAAACCGTTTCTTGCAATGGTCGCATTGTAATCCCTCTCTATGGAATCTAGCGACATGGTTCTTTCGTGCGCGGGAGTTCCTGAAATTAAAACTATTTTAACTACTAGCTTCCGCCCGCGTCTTCGCTCACGTTATACCTACGTGTTACTCCAGGTCATTATCTATTTATATTTTAAATTTCAGCTAAATCGGTTCAGTGGTTGTCGAGTTGAGGAATAAACATAATACATCCAAAATTCCAAACATCCATCCAAAAATTCGATTTTTAATATTAGTGTGATAGTATGACTAGCTTCCGCCCGTGGCTTTGCTCGCGTTATACCTACCCGGATAAACAGTAACCTACGTGTTATTCCAGGTCATAAACTATGTAGGTACCTATATTTCAAGTTTCATTCAAATCCGTTCAGTAGTTTTTGCGTGAAGGAGTAACAAACATCCATACATCCATAAATTTTGCATTTATAATATTAGGATTTATAATTGACTTACTTAAAGAACATATCGCATTCGAGACACTTGTATCCTTCTATAGTAGTTTTGGACAAGAGCTTTCTTAAATCGCCCGGTTTCGGCGGCTCGGCTGTCGATTGCTTAGCATTTTTCTTCTTTTTACTCTGTAAATAAAAAGGAAGTTCGTATGAGCAAGTGGCCAACTCTGGTGATGGAGTTTTTAGGCCGCCTAAAGGCCTCCGTCATAGCTTAACGACTTAAAAGCCGGGACCGACAGGGCAATTTAACGTGCCCTCCGAAGCACGGAAGCGCTCAGCTCGTAAACGTAATGCCACTTGCGGTCACCCATCCAAATCGTGACCGCGCACAACGCTGCTTAACGCTGCTAAACTTCAACGATCAATCAAGAACGTCTAAGCAAGCTATTATCTAGCTCTCTCAACTACATTTACCTTTTTACTCTCATTCCCCTCGATTTTAATAACGGCATGTGGCACAGCTTTCTTGAGATGTGTCTTGGTGTGGATCTGCATCAGTCGTTCGCTGTATTCGGTGCGGGGACACATCTTGCAAGTGTACCGCATGTAGTGCTGACGCACGTGCGTTGTTAGAGCCGATTGCTCGACGTAGAGGTAGCATAGCTTGCATGCTACTAGGCCGGGTTTCTGAAAAAAAAAAAAAAAAAAAAAATATTTACTAGCTGCTGCCCGTGGCTTCGCTCGCGTGGTACCCGGATAAAAAGTATCCTATGTTACTCTGCAGTCCACCCTCTCTGTTTTGACGTGAATGCAGGACAAATAAACAAACAAATAAACACACTTTCACATTTATAATATGGGTACGGATGTGAAAGTGTGTTTGTTTGTCTTTGTCCTGCTTTCACGTCAAAACAGAGACGGATTGACGTGATTTTTTGTGTGGAGATAGTTGAAGGGCTGGAGAGTGACAAAGGCTACATTTTTGTCCCGAAAAAATGCATGTTTCCCGTGGGATAAACAAGTAGTAGTCCACGCGGGCGAAGCCGCGGCCGTCCGTTACTTTTAAAGAATTAACGAAAAAACAAGTGTGCTTTAGACCACACGACTGAAGTAAAACTTCCGTTCGCCTCGACCGATCACACATTTGGCTTTTTTTTTAAGTAGTATTATTATCTGTTCTGTGCTTTTGGTAACGCTCTCGTCACATCCACTAGCTTACTCCCCCTGGGGTCAGTCCTTCTAAGGGAAACCAGTTCAGCCAAGCTGGTCTAAATTGGCTATCATTCAGATGAATCAAAGTATGCGAATACATTGATTAACATGGTCAAAACGAGATAAATACTCAAAGAAACTAGCTTACTCCCCAAGTCAAGCGTGAGAAGTTTTACTTCAAAAAGCCTATGCCGGAAAGTGGTGCCTTTTTTTCGCGCAGCCATCAACCAAACATTAAAATATAAACTCTTAGGAGTATAACAAACAATATTTGTGAGAACAGTATCTAGACATCTTGTCTTAGTCAGAACAGAGTTATACAGGGTGAGTTTTTCAAGACATTGTATACAGTATACTGACCGGTCGATGTTGCGTTTCAAAATGTTGCTCCACTTGTTGTTGCGTGTAGAATCCGATCGCGCATAGTTCACATTTATACACAGAGCTCGCATAAGCAACCTTCTTCTTAGCTTCTTCTCTGAAACAATGTTGAAAAGTTACCTACTAACTGCGATAGTGATGGTATATGTTGATGAAAAGTATCCTTTATCCTTCCTCAAGAATTAATAAATAATAAATAAATAATGCTGGACATTTCACACAGCATCATGTAGCCCCAAGCTAAGCAGAGCTTGTGTTATGGGAACCACATGACTGATATACTACTTAAATACATTTTTTTGTAAATGCATACATAATATACATAGAAAACAACCAGACACGAGACAAATATTTGTAGATCATACAAACATTAGTCCCGCGGCGAGGATCGAACCCGCAACCTCCTGCGTCACAGGCGGGCCTTCACCCACTGCGCCACAGAGGTCGTCTTAGTAAATTATCAAATGCATAAATGCTATCATGCTGCCCGCGTCGAGCCGTCCGTTTTGTACGAATCTGGCAGGTGTGCGAGGTTATAACAATTTCATATGAATAATTCTAAAATTTGTAACGGCGGATTTTTATCGATCTAGATTATTTTTCAGAATTATCTACTTTTGTGGTGAGCTTGTGGTCCCAGGTAGGTACTTACCGAAAAGAAAGCTAGGCCCTAATACCGTATTTGTTGCCCTGATTGATTCTTCACGGTGTTGGTTGCGAAAGAACAGGAGTAGAATCACCTAGCTCTTTAGAAGATTCAAAGTGATCCTAGTGGTCCTACTGAATAAATGATTTTTGAATTTTTGACGCTGAAAAGTTTCAAAGGAGTATCCGATGTTCTCTATGAACTCCAAAACGTGACCGATTTTGATGATCAGGCAATCTTCAGATTAGCTCATCGGGTGCGCCTGTGAGGGTTGGGTAGAGATTGGATCAACAGAGAACCCGTGCGAAGCCGGGGCGGGTCACTAGTAACTAATTAAATGAAACAAATTTAAAGCAGGAATAAGTTATTTATTTCATTTAAAATAATCATTCAACCCTTAAGGGGCCTGCGACAGGCGGAATATCCACGTTTTCTTATTATTTGTTCTATATAAGTTTTTTTTAATAAAAGTGTAACAGGAACCTAGATAAATGCTGCCTCACTAAACATAATAACATAAATATATGCACAAATTTTAAATGATTTTGGTAATACGTTTGTATGGACATTCCGTCTGTCGCAGGCCCCTTAACATAGGACAGTAGTACTATAACTATACTCTTAAATCTTCAATCTCGTCTATCAAAGTACTTTCATCGTCCGTTTCTTCTGAAAGCATTCCTCTATGATTCTTCGACGTAGATGCCAATCCAAAATCATATTTACTGGCAGACCTACCTAGTAACTTCGAGAAGAATCGAAGCGATTCTAGGACATACCATTCCGAACCAAACTTATTTTCAAGCAATCCCCAAATGTCTTTACGTTTAGCTGCATTCACGGTGACACCTTTTTTTAACTTCAGCGGAGTTATATCCTCGAATACTCTATTTTTCCTACAGATGTTTCCATACTTGGTTACCTCCGAGCGGTAATTTGGTTCGCCTTTGACAGCGATTTGGTTACACCTACCCTTTCGTAGAAATAATCTTTTACTAAACTTCAGATTGAAGTGCCAATTCTCCGGCATATTCACTACCATATAAACAGCAGTTTTCCAATCAAAAAACTTAAAATCTTTGTCCAAACGCAAAACTGTCCCGAATTCAGAAAAGATCTGAAAATATTCATCGGGGGTCAGAATTGTCTTATTGCTGATATGTTTTTCGATGTTACTAAAGACTTTGTTTGGGGGAAGAAATGAATGGCCGACAACGGGGAAATTCAGCGTGATCTTTTTGATGTGATCCGGTGATTCTACTTTTAACCAATGTGCCAACATTCCGAGCAAAATGCTGCTCTTATTCTGGCCTCCGATGGAACACATTAATCGTATATGAGTTGTCGTTTCAGTAAAGTAAGTGTTGCATAAGCGATGGTGAAGAGCTGATACTATTTGGTTAGATCCTTTAAATCCTTCAGACTCTAACCAGGTGTAAATAAAGGTGTTATTTGTTGTATAAGGACCTGTTCCTTGACAGATTGTGAAGTTGTACACATCCAATTGACAAAGGGTAACTTGTTCGGGCAATTTCGGTAGCGGCAAATTCTTTTGACAGCCAAATGAGAATGTCACTTCGTTTTCCTGTTGGGTTTTCAAGTTAGAATAAAACCATTTGGTACGGAGTTTGTGCACGCGTAGCTGAGCCATTAGTAGACTTTTCTTTCGTTGGTCAACTTCGGTTTTGATCATGTCTCTTATTAGGGTACATTTGAAGCAGGGTTCCGTTGCGGGCGTTTTGAAGCTAATATTGAACTCATTGGTGAATATCATTCTAAAATATTCGTATGTAACCCCATCGATATGCTCTTTGTTATAAACTTTCCAGAGCTTTCGAACGTTTAAATCACTACTTAGATACTGGAATTTGGTTTTACCCACATAGTGTGATTCTACCAGTTTTAAGTTCATAATGAATCGTCGCACGTTCTCTTTGGGATTCATACTTGCGTTTGTGTCACGATCTTGACTTTCTCTCTTTATTTTTACTGTCGCGTGCTTGGAAACCCGTTTCATTCTCCACTTAGACACATGCAGTATTTTTGTCAACGCGTTAAGACATACTCTAACCAATTTGGTTCTCCCTCTATATTGTTTAGGAACGTAGTACTTTATACTTTTCTTTTTAGTATTTCGGCAAGTTCTTGGTAATCCTCTGAGGGAATAAGGGGTTTCTTTTTCTTCGACGCAAATGCAATACTTTAGCAGGAAAGTGTTTTGCGTTATTTTGTTTGGATTGTTATAGAACATTTTATGGAATGTTTTAACGTCTTTAAGGGTTAGTTTCGTACAGCATAACTCCTTCTTCTCGCGACCGTGTTTGCAGCTCGGCTTCACTGGTAATTTTTTAGGTCTGCACCTAAAAAAAGAAAATTGCACAATTAGTAAAGAAATAAAAAAAACTAATATGAAAAAATCTTATCAAAATTTCCAATTTAAACTATAATTAACTCATAAACGCCTCTCGACTTGATCACTGGTTAAACAATGCACAAAATTCGCCCTGTCACTATTTACCTATCAGAAAAGGATGGTAATAGTTTAAACGGTGTTTCAGTTTTGACAGAAGTTGAGTGGAGTTTACAAGTATGAATAAAACATTTTTTTACATAAAAGTAGATAATAATATATCATTAAAAATCACACATAATTTCATCTTTATCAATAAAAAAAATTATGAGCTAAGTGGCCAACTCTGGTGACTGAACAACGAATGTATAGCCGGGACGTACAACGCGTTGTGAAGAATGCAACGATCACAGTTCAGCTAGCGGTCACTCATCAGTTTCATGACCTTGCAGACCGTCGCTTAACTTTGACGACAATTATCAAGAACTAGCAAGTCCCTAATAATATAAATAGGACTCATTAGGTTAAAATAAGTTAATATTGATGGACGTTTTACACAGCGCCATCTAGCCGCAAACTAAGCAAAGCTTGTGCTTGTGAACCAGCCCCTTGATTGTCTATCTTTGATAGCGACCAAAATCGGTCTCAAACTGTCAAATATGACAGTTCAGTGACCCACGCAAGTAGCTCTGTCACTCTCATCTCAACGAGACCGAACGTGACAAAATATACCTACGCGATCTTTTTGACAGTTTGAGACCAATTAGTGCCAATTCAGACGTACCACAACCACGCGACACCGACAACCACACCACACCGACGCGACGTGGTCGGGCGTATATTTGTATTGAAAATGAATTTCCAATTCAGACGTACCACATTTTGTCGTTGTTATCGACCACCTGTGTAATACGACCACATCGCAGCCACATCGCAACCACATCGCGACGACATGACGTCATCAACAGCGCGCGCCTAGCTGGCGCCTGCCACATCGACATTTTGTCGGTACCACAACGCAACTGCAAAAAGTCGCTGCGACACAATTCACACGCAACCACAGCTGGACCACATTTTGTCGCTGCGACGTGGTGTGGTAGTGGTACGTGTGTTTTGACGCTTAGTGGTTAGAGACAAGTTAGACAATCAGCCTGCTGATAACTGATACAATACATATAGTTTTGTTGTAAATATATACGTATAAATTTAGCTTTATAACACCCAGACACCATGATGACTACCATACTAGTTATAAGTATATCGATCTAAATGTACTGCGAATGTGAAGCGCTCGTGGCGTAGCTTGCTGAGACGTTCTTGATTGATCGTTGAAGTTAAGCAGCGTTGTGCGCGGTCACAATTTGGATGGGTGACCGCAAGTATTACGAGCTGAGCGCTTCCGTGCTTCGGAGGGCACGTTAAATTGTCGGTCCCGGCTTTAAGGTCGTTAAGCCGTCACGGAGGCCTTTAGGCGGCCTAAAAACTCCGTCACCAGAGTTGGCCACTAGCTCATACGAACTTACTTAATGTACATACCTTTCGGCTTTTGACTTTCCTCTTCTACACTTTGAATTGTCGGCTATTTTGTTCCTCCCCTCACAAAACTTTAATTTATAAATCCTGGTAATCTTTATAAAAAACTAGCAGCGCCCTCGCGGCGTTGCCCCCGTAGTAATGGTATAATAGTAATGATGATGAAAAGTAGCCTACAACCTTCCTCAAGAGTTTAGCTATCAAATGCAGAAATAATATTTCAAATCGGACTTAAGATTAGCGCGTTCAAACAAATTCTTCCGCTATTAGTACAGATTTATAGACCGAGCGAGCGAAGCGTCTCTGCTTCAGCTTGGACAAAAATGCTTTCGTTTGTCCGCCGGATGTCTGTCTGTCCGTTCTCCTCTATAGGTGGCATTTCTCAACCAATTCTCGTGAAATTTTGTGCGCAGGTTCGATAATTTTATAGATTTTTTTGTCGTCGGGGATTTTTGATAGGGAGGGGGGGGGGGGGGGGGGTTCTTCCTCCAAAATGGAACAAAAAGAGGTCTACAGAATATCTCCACCTTATGTTATGACATCTGATTTCGATGGTTCTTTTTTATTTGAAAGGTTGTAATTTAACTTTATACTAAACTTTTAACTCATAAAACTTTGGTGAAGATCTGATGAGGATCTTCAGCGTGATGAGCAGAATAACTCCTAAAAATGTAGTAAATTCAATGATATTTCAAAATACTTAATAGATATGTTTCTAGCGCGCAAAGTGAAGACTTGAAAACGTCCTAATTGAGACGTCTTGTCTTTAGTCCGCGTCAAGCAGGGCGACGACATGGACGCTGTTTGTCACGTAAAGTGAATTACAAAAACAACAAAAATGCTTATTTGCCATTTCATTTGCAGAACTTGTCAACATAGTGTGCACTATAACGGTATGAACACCAGTGCTACCATATTTTAAACGTCGGTAACTATATACAATACTATACACAAGTGTTTATATATTATAAGTATTCTATTTCATTAGGTGTTTACCACCGTCCTTATCTTTTAGATTATGTCCTGTCCTTCCAAAGGTTGCCTGGAAGAGATCGCTTTCAGCGATAAGGCCGCCCATTGTATTAAGTACCCCAGATGTTTTTTAGCGTTATTTTAATTGACACTGTATTTTCTTTTTGTGGGTATTAATTTCAATAAAGATTATTTTCTATTATATTCTATGAACGTAACATATCTATGGTATAATATCATTAGACGGCCTACAAACTCCGTCAGCAGAGTTGGCCACATAAACAAGCTTACCTGCTAGTCAACATGTCTGCTTCACTCATATACTCTGTTGTGTATCCGGGTTTGGGTTCTGCCTCTGTCTTGCACGGTTGCTTGGATAGTATCACTGTCCCAGCTTCTAAGTTCGCTGTGGTCATGGGTCTGTAAAAATAAAAAATCAGTGAAAAAAGTATGTTCACCTATAAGGCTGATTTTAGTCTCACGCTCACCGTCAGCGCTGATGGGCGAGTGATCTTTATTACAATTAAATAAGGAGACTGATTGTTTAACAGAAATGGCTACGCTGATTGCTCTCGTCAGTGCTGGACAATCAGTATCCTTATTTAATTGTAATAAAGATCACTCGTCTATCAGCGCTGACGGTGAGTGTGAGACTAAAATCAGCCTTACTCGAAGACGTCTGTAGGCCTAGCATGTGCAACGTCGAGAGTCGAGAAGGGTCTTCTCGATCGGTTAAATTGCTTTTACGTATGCGTTAGAGCAGTTCGACCGATCGAGATATTTCTCTCTATGTTGCAAATGTTAGGCCGACCGATTTGGAAAATTCTTTTTTTGTTTGAAAGGGTATGCTTTCCGATTGGTGCCAGAAAAATTTGGTGAGGATTTGTCGAGGATCTTCGGAGTTATGAACAGAAACGCACCTCGAGAGTGCAGAAAATTGCTCAGCTTATGACATTGAAGTCGGTTTTTTATAATTCTCAATTTGGCCACTTGTTTGAAGACAGTTAGTAAACACATCTATATCTATACTAATATAATAAAGCGGAAGAGTTGTTTGTTTGAATGCGCTAATCTCAGGAACTAACAGTCCGATTTGAAAAATGCTTTCAGCATTTGATAGCTAAATTCTTGAGGAAGGTTATAGGCTAATTTTCATCATCATCATCACCATAAACCATCACTACGGGAGCAACGCCGCGAGGGCACTGCTAGCAAAATACGTACGTGATAGTAAGACTGGGCATCTGCTCCGTCTTGACGTTCCCGAATGCGTTGGTTGAGGATATGAGAGTGTTTGCTCCGAGCACCATGTGGGAAAACACTTGGTGGTTACCGTCCAGCACTAGCGTCTCTGGCACTGCGGATGATGATGATTAACATTTAAAGTACGGTGGAGTGAGCCGCAAATTTTATGGTGGCTGAAAGGCGCGGCAGATTCGACTTTGCGCAGGTATACCTAGTCAATAGAATAGAGTAAACTTTATCTACATAGCCCGCCTAGCCCCGCCCCTCACCTCCCCGCAATTGCGTTGACTGTACCTGCGCAAAGTCGAATCTGCCGCGCACTTCAGCCGCCATAAAGTTTGCGGCGCATTCTACGCACAATGGATCTAGGCATTCGTGAAGTTAGCCGTTTCGTTGCGCAGTAGAAAATTTTGTATGAAAAAGCTGCACTGCGCATCGAATCGGGTAACGTTTGTTTGTAAAATTGTGCTACTGTAAGACAAAATTCTGAAAAAAAAAAATTGTGTGAAAGATTTTAATTATTATTGTTTGTTTGAAAGGTGTCTTTGTCGCTGAATTGAACTTTGTTGCGTCGCAGCAAGTGTCGCTATTTGCATAATTTTTTTCGTGAAGTGAGCCTTCTGTATGCAGTACTATTATACTGTGGTTTTAGCCCTTAAAGATACACACTACAAACTTAGAACACCCCTCTTTTTTCAGGGGTAGGTATAAAGTAATAAAATACCTTAACTTCGGGCAATGAGCAGTGAGTTAACTTAGTAGTTACCCTGTAGATGGCGCTAATCGATGCTTTAATCGATAAATGAACTTTTCGAGATTTTCAATCTGACGTATATGGATTCTGTGGCCGAGTTGGTAAAGGCACTCCGCTTGTATCATTGCGGGTTCGAATCCCGTCGGAATTGAAAATTTTGATAAGATTTTTCATTTTCAATGTAATATAATACCTTCCAAAATATGCTCCTCTACATCGATTCCCATGGTATCCTTTAGGCCAATGAACTGCTCGTTCTTTACATCCATTCCATCGGAGACAATATACTGGCAGTCCGTGATGGTGTAGTCAAAGAATATCTTGTCATAGTCTGACTTTGTCTCCACGACCAGTGTGGACAGAGATTGTGACATGTATGTGTGGTCCATTGTCTGGGAAGGATAGTAAAATATGTAATATGATCATGCCTGTATTCCCAAGGTGCAGTAGACATCTTTCAGATTTTTTAGGCATTTTTAGATCCTTAAAAACTTGTAGGGTCATGGGATGAGCCCAGACTGCAATCCATGAGTGACTATTAAATCCGTGTTGACACGATCAAAGTAGTCAATTATTATTATTGTAATACACAGGCAGACACTTAGAGCTGATGCATGTATATCCTATTTATTGTCAGTGCGTTTTAAATATTCGTCCAGTCTGTTTTTGAAAGCGTTAATATGGCTCTAATTATGTTAAAAATGTATGAAAGCTGAGATAAATAAAATTGAATTTGAAAGTACTCTTGGACAGAGTGGAGTGGGAGTTGGATACCTACTCGGATGCAACTCAGATTATGGCAACCCCTAATCTGAGCGTACTCAGACGACAGCGTCCGATCAGAGCTAACAAGGACAGTGTTTTACTCATCCAAGTCAACTCTGTCCAAGCGTACTTTGATCGTGTCAACCCAGCTTAAATGTTATGGAGATTTCATTAGAGTATGAAAGTATAGTAAGATATATTTTTTTATTTATTTCTCATTACATCTATTATAACAGGGTGCCCCTAATGCAATAGCGTAGTCATTCTTAATCATAGTTCTCACTTTAAAAATAAAAAACATACCTCTTATGATATGACATACCTCTTGGCTCAATGCTAGTACTCGGATATGCTCCTGCGCATTGTGCACTTGCCACTTAAACTTGTAGAACCGCTTCATTAACGCCAGACACTCCCAGCAAATCAGGTGTGAAATCTCAGCCATTTCTCCCAGCTGAAAGATAGTTGGTTTGGTCAAAGGGTGGTCGTGAGATGTAGGTTTATAGCTACAGTTGCATTACATATTTGAGGTGAATTTTTAAAATGTAAAAAGTTTCAAATATAACAAAGTTTTGTAACTTACCCGATCACCCGCGAAATCGTACATCAAAAGTTTGAATATTTGAAAGGCCTGAGGCACATTTATGTTATTCAACGCGAATAAATCGCGGTCACTGCTCAGGCAAGTGGAGCACACTGTCCGATATTCATTTTCCACGTCCTGCTCCATTTTTATTCCACCTAGGCTATGAGAATCAGTTGTCTGAAATTAATTTTGTTTCCATTCGTTTTCAAATCACAACAAAAAGTAATACTCCCATGTAAAATAGACGAAAATTGGTAAAGGATATTCAACTCGGCTACGACACCACAAAATGGCTGCTTTACCCGGTGTTGCTATAAAAACTATATTTTTACCCTTTTATTTAAAAAAAAACTTTAGGAATCTGACTATTTCTCACAAATTTTACTTCTTTCTAAACAATAATGATTTGTTTGAATGCCTATTATATTTTTCTAATGTAAAATCTTCACGACATTAATTCGAATGTTGTTTAGAAGGATATTTTTTTTTCAAAATGGAATTCTACTTTTCCCATAAATTCAGGAAGTATTTTACACTGGTATCAGTTTTACTTCCTTGAAACAGAGATAGAACGTAACTTTTTTCGGAAAGCACCGTATTTATTATCTGTTTCTTTCAATCAATCAAACCGGATTGATTGGTTGGCTAAGTAAGCTTGCTTGGCTCAACTCTACGAAAAATGGCGTCGGTTTGTTTTGGTTTTGTTTTGTCGTGCTCGCTTTCGCTGTTTTGAGACTTTTGAGACGATATTTAAAATAAACTAAGTCTACGTTATGTGAAACTATTCTACGTTATATGTCCGTTTTCGCAAAGTTGAGTTGTGTTTAGAGAGTGTATATTTTAATTCAGAAAGAACACAAATAGACAAGTGAAAGTTGTACTAACAAATGATCTAAAATTCTAAATAATGAAAAAAGACAGTAAATTATAGAAAGCGCGCATACCTCAGCACGAAATTTAGAAGACATACCTTTTCACTCGACACTACCACCATGTTTTACTGAAATAAATTAAAAAACGTAGAATGGCAGAGAAAGATCCTATTTCCTACAAACTGCTCTGCAATGCCTGCCTTTGCGTTGGATTGGAGCTCAATCACATCACAGACGTCATGCTTAAGCGCTTCTACCTGGAAACCTTGAATGAAATTCCTGTAAGGGAGTGTCCACATTGCGTTTTCTGCAGCGCGTTTTTGAGCTGCGCGTTTGTATCGATACAAACGCGCGTTCGCAACGCGTATTTTTCCATACAAAAGCGAACCGGGAGGGGCTGCGCGGGGGACTGCGCGTTCGCATCGCGTTCGAATCGCGTTTGTATCGATACAAACGCGCTGCAAAAAACGCAATGTGGACACTCCCTAAGAACATTACTTTCTGTCACCCAACTCAATATATTTGATAAACTTTTTTTTACTCCCTTGGGAACCCAATATCTTGACAGCTCCTTCATCGATTAAGCTCATATGCTCCACCTTAAATTTCCATAGCACAACCTATTGACCTACCAAGTTTCATGCAGATTGGATGAACATTATTAAACCAGTGTTCTAGTTTAAAAATAAGGCCTTATTTTCAGATGGTTAACATAATCAACATCACTCCTGTACTGTGCTTAGACTGTGAGGCTCTGCTGAGGAGGGCCATCGCCTTTAAGAAGCTTATCAAGGACTCCTATCAGGCCCTCCTCAAATATACTGATGAGGTAACATTTGTAATAGCTATACTCTAGCCATTTTGGATGTACAATGTTTACTAACATTGCACTGACAGATCAATCAGCTGATAGCAGGAATAGACCAATTACAGAAAACTGAGATTCATTACAATTGGCCATATTGAATCAGTGCCAATCATATTTAATCTGTTTTCTGTGATTGGTCTATTCCTGCTATCAGCTGATTGATCTGTCAGTGCAGTATTGGTAAACATTGTACATCCAAAATGGCTCGAGTATAGGTAGATATATTTTATAGGTAGTATGTAGATATTTGTTTCTTTCCTAGGTACCTACCTGTCAGTCTGTTTGTGTGTTTTCTAGCTCTGTTATTACCCACCCATACTCTAGCCAAAACCAATGAACAAATATTTACTAACATTGCACTGACAGATCAATCAACTGATAGCAGTAATGAACCAATCACAGAAAACTGAGATTAAATATGATTGGCACTGATTCAATATGGCCAATCGTAATGAATCTCAGTTTTCTGTGATTGGTCTATTCCTGCTAGCTGATTGATCTGTCAGTGCAATGTTAGTAAATATTGTACATTGGTTTTGGCTAGAGTATAGGTATTATTACCTACCTACTTGTTTGTTTATCTACCTGTGTCTGTTGTATATTTTAAGTATTAAGTAGCTATTTTCCTGTGTGTGTGTTGTACCAAATGTTTTCTATTCTATTCTATATGTATAAAGAAGTATATTTGTTACAACAGTACCTTCAAGACAGCTTCCTATCAGCGGTATCTCGGACGCCTCGTCTGCAGGTGAAGACCAACGATGCTGTCACCATCGCGCCGGATGAGATGCTGGTCAAAGATGAGCTTAAGATGGACTGGGAGAGTGAAAGAGGTGATACACTTAATATTTTTACTTGGTAGATTTCATTGAAAATTAAAAGTAAAATCAAAATTTTCATTCAAACCTGCAAGCGATTACCGCCAAGGGGGCGTCCATTAATTACGTGAGGTAATTTTTGAGATTTTTCGACCCCCTTGGTGAGATATCGTGAGATTTGACTTGACTCCCTCCCCCTCCCCCTAATCTCACGTGAGATTGAACATTGAACCATAAAATTCTTAAATAGGTAAGTACTCAAATTCATAAATGAAAATTCATTCATAGTCAGTCCACAAGGATTTCTATGTGGTGTATTTCAAGAGTGATTAGAACCAATATGTCCATGTAATTTCAAATAAAATAATTGGTATTTCACGTTTTTTGCGGGAAACAAATATTACGTGATATTTGCCAAGACCCCCCTCTCCCCCACGTGAGATTGGGTGAGATTTGGCTTGACCCCCTCCCCCTTTAGAAGCCTCACGTAAAAATGGAACCCCTCAAGCCTTAAGGGGCATGCGACAGACGAATTTCCATACAACGTAATACCCAAATCAATTGAAATTTAAGCATATTCTTATACGTTTATGTTATTATTAAAATTAAGGCAGTATTTATCTAGGTGCCTATTACACTTTTGTTTTAAAATGAAGTAGGTTAATTGCACGAAATGTGATTTGTGTTCAAGTTGACAAACAAAGAATATTAATTTATTAAATATCAATTAGATTGAAAATTATTTTTTAATTGACAGATTCCTTGAATACCTAGTGAAAATTATGTTAATGTACAGCCAGCCCTGCTCCTAACACACCGGAATTTCCTCCAGGTAAAAGCCACCTCCCATTCATCAAGTCATTTACTCATACGATACAGTGGCTAAATTAAAAATTAAAAAGAACCAATTTTCTGCACTCTCGAGGTGAATTTCTGTTTATAACTCCGAAGATACTCAACAGATCCTCACCAAATTTTTGTGGCACCAATCGGAAAGAATACCCTTTCAAACAAAATAAAAATGTTCCAAATCGGTCCAGGCGTCTTCGAGTAATCGGTGAACATACATAAAAAAATCACAAAAAATATTTCCGACGAATTGAGAATCTTCTCCTTTTTTTGAAGTCGGTTAAAAAACTTCTTGTTAAAAAACTTGTGTGCATCTAACTAAATCCTATCAGCCCATATTTGTTGAGAATAGGCCACCTCATTTTTCATGCCACTTTTCCTTTGGGCCTAACATGCGTAACATCGAGATTATGTCGAATCACGAATCTCAGGAACTAGCAGTCCGATTTAAAATCCGACTGAAAGTTTCTGAGATAGCGCGTTCAAACAAACAAACTCTTCCGCTTTATACAGGGTGTTTTTGCGTTGCCTGGGAGAAATCGCTTTAAGCGATAAGGCCGCCTTGTACTAATTTATGTTACCTACTAAATATGTTAATATTTGTACCCCCTGCTTATGTGTACAATAAAGTGTTAATTCATTCATTCATATTGTGTGTGTGTGTATTGACTTTACTGGGTTATGACGTCACAAACCATTAGTTATATCTCTGCCTTGCAATATAATTACTTATAATGAAGTGTTTAAAGTTATTTATTTTTTCACAGCCACCCCTTTACCTGCCTCGTTGGAAATTAAACCAGGTAAGTACTTATTGTAATAAATAAAAATAAATCACTTAAAACAAGTACTTCACGCAAATAAATTATTTCTATTTGTATAATAATAATAATAATTTATTTCTTATAACATAATACACACACACACATAGGACAAAATAATAATAATGGGCAAATAATTAACAATGAACCCCGCACTAGGCAAAGCCTGTATCGCGTAAAACGTAGTTTTTAGTTTTTTTTTAATCTACATTAATTTGATTTTTTGTTTCAGAAAATGAGTCTGTATTATCGACAATAAAGAATCCTCAAACTGACACCCAACAAGTGTACATGAAAGATGATGTTAAAATCGAAGGTGATCGAGGTATGTTAATATGTATTACTAGCAGCGCCCTCGCGGCTTTGCCCCGTAGTGATGGTGATGATGATGATGAAAAGTAGCCTGTAACTGTAACCTTCCTCAAGAGTTTAGCTATCAAATGCAGAAATAATTTTTCAAATCGGACTGGTAGTTCCTGAGATTAGCGCTTTCAAACAAACAATCATCATATACATATCATACTACTGAAGATTTATTTACAATTATATCCTAATGTGAAATACATGTAAACTTAGCTCACACACACACACGCACACACACACACACTCGCACGCACGCACACACACACACACACATATATACATGCGCACACACACACACACACACTCTTGCTCATACACACACACATACACTCTCGCACACACACTCACAGACACAGTACAACACACACACTTACCTACATACACACTCGCATAATCTAATCACAAACACATCTCATACCAGGAGTAACTCAAGACACCTACTCATTCTCACGGTTTCAAGTTTTCAATTAAGTAATCACGAACCTTTGTCTTGTTGTCTTCTTGTCTCTTTTTGATTAGTTTTTTTTAAGCGATTCATACTAACTCCTTTAAACCGTATCTAAGAGTGCTTATTAATATTATTAAGTCAATGACCTTTCTGTTATGTACCTACTTAAATTTTCTAGCTTGAAATTGAAATACACCTATATTGAGGGTGGGCGCTGATACCTATCACACAGGATTATTTTTATCTTAGTTTAGGTATCAGTTGTATCACATTGTGAACCTGTAACTTCCTTACGCTAAGAAATTATGTATACCTAGGTATTTCTATAATGTTACACTTTTGTTATTTAAGGTGCTCAATAAACAATTTACAATTTACAATCATCAGCTAATATTATTATGAAGCTGCGGGCGGAAACATTAGCGTGATAATTGTAATAATATCAATAATGATATATTCCCAGTGGCCCCACTGGCCAACCCCACCAGTGGGGTCGTTAGGAATTTTTCCCAACGACCCCACCGAATCGACCCCACCACTTAATTCGGTGGGGTCGTTGCCAGTAATAATTTGTTTTATTATCTTTTTCGTAGAAATTGAAGAATCATTCGCAAATGAAGATAGAGATTATGAGACGGACTTGCTACAAATAGTAACTAGGAAGAAACGGAAGAGCAAAAACAAAAAACTATTGAGGGCCAAAGAGAAGAGAGATAAGAAAAAGAAGAAATTGAAAGTAAGTGTTATTTTTAACCCCCGACGATATATTGGGGTGTTCAATACGGTATTACTCTCTTTTTTAAATAGTGTTTTAAATAAATCCTAGAGTGCTAATAAACCACTATAATGTATATGTATGTACTATAAACTATATGTATGTACTATATGTTTATATTTTTTACCGGTTAGTGCCATAAAAAACTTTTAATCTATCGTGTTTAATTTTCGCGCGTAAACGCTAGCCGCCATGCTGCCCAGCTCGTGACGTCACTGCTCCGGATTTCCACTTGAATAACAGTTAAGAAAAATATAAAATTATTCCGCCCGCGGCTTCGCTCGCGTGGTACCCGGATAAAAAGTAGCCTAAGTCCTATTCCCGATCATTATCTATCTATATTTTAAATTTCAGCCAAATCGGTTCAGTGGTTGTCGAGTTATAGAGGAACAAACAAACATCCATCCATCCAAACATCCAAACTTTCGCATTTATAATATTAGTGTGATTTTGTTACAGGCGAAAGAGACAAAAGATCAGAACTTAAAAATGAGATGTATAGACTTGTCGTACGATGAGATGATTTTAGAGAGGGACAGAGAGATATCCAAAGACACGTACGTCAATTCTGAATATAAATGCGAAAATTGTATAATGGGATTTAAGTATTATAAATCTTATAAAACGCATTTAACGAAGAGGCATGCCCAAGTAAGTATAAAAAAAAATATTGCTGGACATTTCACACAGCGCCATCTAGCCCCAAACTAAGCAAAGCTTGTACTATGGGAACCAGATAACTGATAGAATACATATATACTTTTTGTAAATACATACTTATTATACTTTATAACACCCAGACATAAAACAAACATCTATGTTCATCACACAAATGTTTGTCCTGGGTGGGAAACGAACCCACGACCTACAGCGCAGAAAGCAGAGCTACTACCAACTGAGCTAAAAGGCCAGTCAAAACTTAGGCCTTCACATCTTACTAGATGATTTATACAGGAGGCAATCTTCGCCTACACTTAACGGGACACTGTAGTGCCTGGGACAATGTTGAGATGGCTTGTAGAACCTAAACCATCCTCTCAGCTTAACCGGCCATATCCACTGAAAAGACAAGGTTAATACGTGTGGGGCTGACTAAGCCGCGGGTTTCCAAGATGTTTTCCTTTACCGTTTTGAGCTCGTGTTAATGCGCATATAAATTCGAAACGAAAAATCCTTTGGATCAAGGCAAGGATAGGGAGGAGTTGTAACCAGGGTTAAAATTTAGGTTAAAATTGAAAAGGTTAGGAACCACTGGTATATTATATAAATCCTATACTATTAAACGAGCAATATTTAAATAATAAATAAATAAATATTGCTGGACATTTCACACAGCGCCATCTAGCCCCAAACTAAGCAAAGTTGTACTATGGGAACTAGATAACTGATAGAATAATTTGTTTGTTTATTTATTTGTTTGTACTCACGTTCTCGAAAACGGCTCTAATGATTTCGATGAAATTTGCCTTACGGGGGCGAAAAATCGATCTAGCTAGGTCTCTCAGGAAAAATCGTTTTCTCGGCATTTTCACGCAAAAAGATTTACCAGTGCAATGTGGTTCGTAATTTCGCTGCATGAATCGCGGCTTCATTGGCTAAGCGGTCCTAGTGTCGGCCTGCAACGCCAAAGGCTGCGAGATCGAATCCCAGGCATTGGCAGGATTTTGTATTTTTGTTTTGTCTATTTTTTTTGTTCTTTTCTCAACTATTTGTTTTTAATTTCGCCCAGATATTGTAAATGTAATTTATGTTTCAGAGTATAGGCGAGTACACATGTCCGATATGTAAGACAGTATTCGCATCTGTGGATTCATTCACATCACATTACAAGCGGCACATGAGAAGGTGAGCTTCTTCTTCTTCTTTTTAACCGACTTCGAAAAAAGGAGCAGGTTCTGAATTCGTCGGGACTTTTTTGTGCTTTTTATATATGTTCACCGATTAACTCGAAGAGGCCTTGACCGATTTGGAATTGTTTTTTGTTCGAAAGGGTATACTTTCCGATTGGTGCCACAAAAATTTGGTGAGGATTTGTCGAGAATCTTCGGAGCTATGAACAGAAAATCACCTCGAGAGTGCAAGCCTATCGACGCTATTAGAAAGCTAACTGCTTTCCTCACGATGTTTTCCTTCACCGTTTAGAGCTCGTACATGATTACGCGGTATTATGATTCTGCTATAACTTATGATGACTTATGGCCTTTTGGCCCCTCAGCTTGGACATTGAAGGAGTTTTATTAAAATTTTCAATTTATAACAGATACGAATGCAGTATTTGCGGCAAGCGAACAATGGACGCTAAAGTAATGCAGCAACATTATTACTCTACACACGAGATATCTTTGAAGGAGTACAAATGTGGAGTCTGTGGGTTCACAACCAAGTAAGTTATATTATGTAACTTAGCGGCGTTGCCCCCGTTGTGATGGTTTATGGTGATGATGATGATGATGAGAAGTAGCCTATAAACTTCCTTTAGAGTTAAGCTATCAAATGTAGAAATCTTTTTTCAAATCCGACTGATAGTTCCTGAGATTAGCGCGTTTTGACTGACCTCTTAGCTTAGTTGGTAGTAGCTCTGCCTTCTGCGCTGTAGGTCGTGGGTTCGATTCCCACCCAGGACAGACATTTGTGTTATGAACATAGATGTTTGTTCTGTGTCTGGGTGTTATAAAGTATAGTAAGTATGTATTTACAAATACATATATAAGTATTCTATCAGTTATCTGGTTCCCATAGTACAAGCATTGCTTAGTTTGGGGCTAAATTGCGCTGTGTCAAATGTCCAGCAATATTTATTTATTATTTATTTTATATTATAACTAGCGGACGCCCGCGGCTTCGCTCGCGTATTTTTTTATCCCACGGAAACCGTGCATTTTTCGAAATAAAAAGCCTATGTCTAGCCTATGTCCTATTCCCGGTCATTATCTATCTATGTTTTAAATTTCAGCCAAATCGGTTCAGTGGTGGTCGAGTTATAAAGGAAAAAACATACATCTAAACATCCAAACTTTCGCATTTATAATATTATTAGTGTGATTAGTGTGATGAATAATTTAAAATTATAAAAAAAACGTATTATTTCAGCTCTATAGACACGCACAGGTATCACAAAGATTCTCACAAGGCCAGATTGCAGTGCAAAGAATGCGACAAGACGTTCCGACATCGAGCGGGACTGTTGAACCATAGACTGTGAGTTGTTTTTATACCGGGAATATTAAGTCGAGCCGCAGATTTTTTTTTTAGCCACAGAACCTAACTTCTGATTTTATAACTAAGCAACGGGAAAATGAAAAAGCTTCTGATAAACTAACTCGTCTTCTTTACAACACCAACTAAATATTCCAAAGAAAGCATCAAGTAAAGAACAACAATTATTTTAACTTGACCAACTGATTTATATATCCGGTTATATATCAGGTATGTTCTCCGATTACTCGAATATGCCTGAACCGATTTGGAAAATTCTTTTTTTTATTGAAAGGGTATACTTTCCGATTGGTGCCACAAAAATTTGGTGAGGATCTGTCGAGGATCTACGGAGCACCTCGAGAGTGCAGAATTGTTCAGCTTATTCATTCGAGTCGGTTTTTGTAATTTTTAATACAGAATTCTAAAATTCGTTTCTTTCAACGCGTTCGGAGCGGATAGGTGTGCGTTCACCTTTAATGTACTAATTTCACATAATTTGGTTTCAGAGCCGTCCACGAGTATAAGAATGTGTTTCCCTGCAACGTTTGCGATAAAGTTTTCAAATGGCGGACCAGTCTGCGAAGGCACCAAGCCATACACGAAAATAAGGTGATTATAAATCTATACTAATATAATAAAGCGGAAGAGTTCGTTTGTTTGTTTGAACGCGCTAATCTTAGGAACTACCAATCGGATTTGAAAAATTATTTCTGCATGTGATAGCTAAACTCTTGAGGAAGATTATAGGCTTCTCTTCATCATCATAAATTACAAAAACGATTGACCAAAAGTCATTTGGAAATGAAAATTACTCAAAATTTCAACTTTATCGCAAACAAATAAATATCAATGTCATTTTTAAGAAAAGCATATTAGTTGTGCGCCGTGCGAGCTGCGCTGCTAACGTGCACTTCTGTCGCATTCTGTTTTGTGGAATCATACACTGCTGTCGGACATATTCGGAAAACACGAAAATAACCGATGTCTATTATAAAGCTTGAAGTACTGTGCAAACATTTGTCCCGCGGTGGGGATTGACCTTGACCTTGACCTTGACCTTACATGATATCTTGTTCCCAGAAACCAACAGCGGTGGCGTATTGCGCACTCTGCGGTATAAACTTCAAAACGATGTGTTCCTACCAACGACACATGAAAAATAGCCTTAAACATATCACAAAGGACCAACTTAGGTACTTAATTTTTTTGTTTCTTCTTTATTTTCGCTTCGCACGGTTTGTTCATTCAGCCAGTGTCAAGTATAGTCTGGTAAAAAATAACAGACATAAATGGGGGCGCCACTGTGCAAGCTAAATACGCGAAATAGATAAATTCTCTTTTAGAAGTAAATTATTACTTCAGACTGACGTCTTCGGTACCTGTACCATAGACAAGAAACCTGTACTTTACCATAGATTAGTAGAGAAAGGGTTTCCATTGTAATGAAATTTTAGTTGCCGTTCCTACCCGTTTTTGCCAGACTATAATAGTATACAGGGTGAATTTTTAAGACGGGGCAGTAAGGGCAGCTACCTTAACCGTTGTAGCTACAGGAAAACGTTTTTAGGAGACTATCCTGAACTTTTAAAGATATTCCGAACTGCATTCACAGATTTTGAACAAAATGTACAGTCAGCGAGAAAATGAGCAATTTACACAAAAACTTTTTTTGATGCCAATCGATCCTGTTACATCTAATGACCCACCACAGCGCAGACCTATTTTCTCCTACCTAACCTACTCGTTTGTTTCTGTAACTACTGTTCTCTCTGATAGGTAACTGTGGTTTGTAATTTTTTTAATCTCATGTTAACTTACTTAATTTTTACCACTCGAATTGTTCTTTTGAAATCACTTCAATTTCCCGATTTATCTTCTAAAAATATTTTTTTCACTCCATCAAGTACCAGGCAATCATGACTTATAAGGAGATGTACTACAGCACCTCCGTTCGCTAGGACTGGTGGGTCAGTTGAAAATGAAAAATGAAATGAAAATATTTTTATTTCAACAAAACAGAGTATCGCTTAAAAAATAACAAACACAAGACACATGCAGAAAACTCATGTTTTGCAGAGCAACTTTTCATGAAAGCCATATTGTTGACTTCCTCACTAGGCAGGGCCTGTATCGAGGAAGCCTGTGTTCCAGTTTAACAGTTTTTAGCATTAACGCACAGCAGGCACATCATAAGGTATAAATCTAAGTATTTAACATTAAATTAAATAAACTAAAAAATTAACATGATAGTCAAACACTCTAGGATTGGTTGGAAATAATAAAAGTACAATAAAATATATACCCATATTCATATATATACATAAATATAAATATATAATATGTACCTATATATTAATATATATAAAAATATAAATTATATATAAGTATGTAAAGATATATAAATATTATAAAATCTAATTTACAATATTCAGTAAATTTTCAGTGTCATCGTACGACAAAGAAGAAAGCCACTTTACTATCATCAGTTTTGCTTCATTAACTGATTTATTTTTAATATCACACGACTTGACAACTGCATTATAGGTGTATATTCTATAGAAAGTTCGTGGAGTTCTTCGGTCCCGGGGTCACCGCCCTCAGTACAGCGGACCGCACGACCGTGTCGCCAACATTGTGCCGAATTGTTCCTTTGATCACTTCAATTTCCCGATTTATCTTCTAAAAATATTTTTTTCACTCCATCAAGTACCAGGCAATCATGACTTATAAGGAGATGTACTACAGCACCTTCGTTCGCTAGGACTGGTGGGTCAGTTCATGGAGTTCTTCAGTCCCGGGGTCACCGCCCTCAGTTTAGCGGACCGCGCGACCGTATCGCCAACATTGTGCCGAATTGTTCCTTTGAAATCACTTCAATTTCCCGATTTATCTTCTAAAAATATTTTTTTCACTCCATCAAGTACCAGGCAATCATGACTTATAAGGAGATGTACTACAGCACCTCCGTTCGCTTGGACTGGTGGGTCAGTTCGTGGAGTTCTTCAGTCCCGGGGTCACCGCCCTCAGTTTAGCATACCGCGCGACTGTATCGCCAACATGTGCCTCCAACTCTCGAATTGTTCTTTTGAAATCACTCCAATTTCCCGATTTTTGTTCTAAAAATATTTTTTTCACTACAACAAGTACCAGGCAATCATGACTTATAAGGAGATGTACTACAGCACCACAGGGTCAGTTCGTGGAGTTCTTCGGTCCCGGGGTCACCGCCCTCAGTACAGCGGACCGCGCGACCGTGTCGCCAACATTGTGCCGAATTGTTCTTCAAATCACTTCAATTTCTAGATTTATCTTCTAATATATATTTTTTCACTCCATCAAGTACCAGGCAATCATGACTTATAAGGAGATGTACTACAGCACCTCCGTTCGCTAGGACTGGTGGGTTAGTTCGTGGAGTTCTTCGGTCCCGGGGTCACCGCCCTCAGTACAGCGGACCGCGCGACCGTGTCGCCAACATTGTGCCGAATTGTTCTTCTGAAATCACTCCAATTTCCCGATTTATGTTCTAAACTATATTTTTTCACTCCATCAAGTACCAGGCAATCATGACTTATAAGGAGATGTACTACAGCACCTCCGTTCGCTAGGACTGGTGGGTTAGTTCGTGGAGTTCTTCGGTCCCGGGGTCACCGCCCTCAGTACAGCGGACCGCGCGACCGTGTCGCCAACATTGTGCCGAATTGTTTTTCTGAAATCACTCCAATTTCCCGATTTATGTTCTAAAATATATTTTTTCACACCATCAAGTACCAGGCAATCATGACTTATAAGGAGATGTAGCACCTCCGTTCGCTAGGACTGGTGGGTCAGTTCGTGGAATTCTTCAGTCCCGGGGTCACCGCCCTCAGTTTAGCATACCGCGCGACTGTATCGCCAACATGTGCCTCCAACTCTCGAATTGTTGTTTTGAAATCACTTCAATTTCCCGATTTATCTTCTAAAAATATATTTTCACTCCATCAAGTACCAGGCAATCATGACTTATAAGGAGATGTACTACAGCACCTCCGTTCGCTAGGACTGGTGGGTCAGTTCGTGGAGTTCTTCAGTCCCGGGGTCACTGCCCTCAGTTTAGCGGACCGCGCGACCGTGTCGCCAACATGTGCCTCTAACTCTCGAATTGTTCTTTTGAAATCACTTCAATTTCCCGATTTATCTTCTAAAAATATATTTTCACTCCATCAAGTACCAGGCAATCATGACTTATAAGGAGATGAACTACAGCACCTCCGTTCGCTTGGACTGGTGGGTCAGTTCGTGGAGTTCGTCGGTCCCGGGATCACCGCCCTCAGTACAGCGGACCGCGCGACCGTGTCGCCAACATTGTGCCAAATTGTTCTTCTGAAATTACTTCAATTTCCTGATTTATCTTCTAAAAATATTTTTTTCACTCCATCAAGTACCAGGCAATCATGACTTATAAGGCGATGTACTACAGCACCTCCGTTCGCTAGGTCTGGTGGGTCAGTTCGTGGAGTTCTTCGGACCGTGTCGCCAACATTGTGCCAAATTGTTCTTAGTTACCTAAGTACTTAAGTTTATTTTGTTACCTACCTACCTACCTATTCTTTTTGTAGGTTCTTACTTGTTTTTCTTTTTTGTGTGTCTGTGCTGTTATGTGTGTCACTAAATAATTTATCTATCTATCTATCTATCGGACCAACTGAGGTTAGAGTACTTAGAAAAGTCAGAAAACGCTAAAGTTAGTGACAGTTAATAACAATGATAAGCACCACTTTAACTTAGTAGCGTTTCAGTATTCGATTGTTAGTTTATTTACCTAATATTATTATTTTCAGATTTATTTGCGACCATTGCAATAAGAAATTCGCTGATAAAACCAAACTAAGGAATCATATTGAGGAGAAGCATTTACACAAGACTTTCCAGTGCAGCATTTGTTTGAAGGTATACTTTATAATTTTGGACTCCAATTATAAGGTCGGCAAGGTAAAACTCAGATGGTAATGGTAGTGAGCTTATTTATTCAGGAATTTATATTTCACCTCATCAAAACCGCAAAACGCTTCGATAGCGCGATTCAGAATGTGGTCACTTTTACTAACGACATCTAGTTCTAAAAAAAGGAAATAAATTGTACAAAACTCTTAAACATTTCGCCCGCCAAGGACCTAGTAAGAGGTCCTTAACTCTAACTTAAATAACACTGTACACTGAGCTAATTATAATTTACAACTTTTAAAACATTATGGACGCTAAACAATTTTCTATGATCTATAAATAAGAACTTAAAAAAACTAAAAAATTCAAACATTCTCCAATATTTAACTTACATAACTTACTTTAATCTATTGGCAATAAACATAACTTTGATATTGGCCGTTTTATTACAGTTTTTTAATATGACCACGTGGGATTAACCATCTGTTTCTTTGAACACAATTGCGCGTGATCTCTTATTCGGATCTAAAAACTTCTACTCTTTTCTTAAACTGTTCTAAGGTCGAACCTGTTAATGTTCATACTTATTCCTTATGAATACTACGTACTACTAATACGTGAATAATTTTCAATTATAAATCTAGCCAGCAACACTGCTATACCTGAGCTCCAGTCTTGAAATGCTGATCTGCTTCATCGTGGCTACGCTTGTCCTTGAAATCAACGAAGAAGTTTCTATCTCTCCATTTGGTCTAATCTCCATCACTCGAATAAGCAACGTAAGCCAACGCATCGCAAAAATCATTCTACATCAGGATCATCCATTCTCAAGCCCAGCCAGCGAGGGATGCTCTTAGCTGTGAGATGCGGCAGTTCTGTGTGATAAGTAAGTATTCCAATTTATTTACAAAACATAAAAGAATTGTTTTATTATATCCTAGACCTGATAACAATAGCTTCTGTACCATCATTTTTGTTGCTTATATTGCTAACTCATTCTTCTTCTTGTTACAGGTCCGGATGCTGGGAAAAGTTGCACTGTGTACTGGAAAAAGTCTGCGTTACGATTCAAGGTAAGTACTAATATTTTAAAATTTCATCTAGTTTCAAATCAATGTTGTTCTCATTTGTTCTATTATTTAGTACCGTTTGTTCTACTATTTCATTGATCTGTTTGTCCTCTACATTGTACTTTTCTATGTTCTCATACTTATTTATCTGTTTCAGGAGTTCCATGTTGCTGTTTAATTTCATTAACTTACTCCTTCTTTGACCGTCGAGCATCCTGTCGTCCATGTTGAAGCAATTCAAAGTTTTATAGGTGTTTATCAGGTTCTTTATCTTTGAATGGCATTTTCACGACATAGCTTTTATCTTTTCTTTTTGTTGTACTTTTGAAAAGGATTTTATATTTTTGTTCTTCTTCGGTAAATAATCTTTTCGTACTCGTGTCTTCCTGAATTGTCCTAAACTTCTTCAATAATTCATTCTCGTTCTCATTGCAGGCGACATGCATGGCTGATATCACATGGCAGCTAACATTTTCTTGCGTGACAACACCAGAGAGTATCCATCCTAGACATGTACTCTGTGCTAGAACTTTACCACTTGGACTTCTCTTTATTTCTTGTTTCAGAACTTGACTATATACGTCTGTGCCTAGTAGTATATCGATCTTACGCGTACTGTAGAATTCTGGATCTGCTACCTGCATCGTCTCTTTGTTCAACCAATCTAACTTCTCGTGTTTTTCAGGTAAAAATGATGTTATATGGCCTAATACGTAAGCTTGCACCTTCATTTTGAAATCTGGGTCTACTCGTGATTGAATGGTGATTTGTACTATATGGTTTGCTTTGATGTTGTTGTCCTTTCCTAGTCCTGAAATTGTTCTCCTTGCAGGTATCTTCTTTAAACGTAGTAGTTGCACAGCCGACTCAGTGATAAAGCTAGCCTGAGATCCCTGGTCCATCAAGGCTCGTACTGTTTGATATTCACCAGTCATTGATTCTGCTTTTATCAGGGCTGTAGCTAATAAAACCTGATTAGTTATAGGAACTTGGTCGGTGGAAAGACATGCTACGACTTTATCATTCGTGGGTGGATCTTTGTTCTCAACTGTTGGTTTCGGTACTACTTGCTTATTGGCGTTGAAATCCTTTGCTGTAAGGTGGAGCAATGTGTGGTGTCTCCTCTTACATATGCGACAGGTTGTTGGTTTCTTGCAGCTATAGATGTTATGGTTTCCTCCTAGACAGTTAAAGCACATCTTGTTCTTGCTAACGAAAGCTCTCCTATCATTAACATCTTGTTTAGCAAAAGCTTTGCAGAAACTCAATTTGTGCTTGTCTGAACAAAACTCACAAGGTATTGTTGCTGACCTTCGATGTGCTGACGTTTCAACCAATGTTCGACAAGAATTACTTCCACGCTGCGCTACAGTTCGTTTACCGGGTTCAACGAATTCCAAAGCTCGAAACCTATTCTCTAAAAAGCTTTTAAACTGCGCGAAAGTTGGTAAATCATTTTTGCAATCAATCTCGGAACTCGGAACATTAAAGACGCTCAGTTCCCATTGCTTACGCGTTTCTGGATCTAACTTCGAACCAACAATGTGAATAACAATTGTATCCCACGTGCTCACATCAATGTCTAAAGCCCTTAACGCACACAAACAATCAGATGTTGTATCGATCAATTCTTTAATTGAGCTAGCTGACTCCAGTTTCATTGAACGTAGTCCAAATAATTTGTTGAGGATTGCTTTTGACAAAAATCGCTTATTGTTGTATCTTTTTTCTAATAACTCCCAACATCGTTCATAATTGGACTCAGCTATTGGTGTATGCCTGATCAAACGTTCGGCTTCACCAGTGAGATGCCCCTTTAGATAGTGAAGTCTCTGAACATTATCCAATGACTTGTTCTTGTGGACAAGAGACACAAATAAATCTTTGAATGTAGTCCACTCTTCGTACTTTCCACTGAATGTTGGAATTGTGATCTTGGGCAATCTCACAAGTGAACTCGAGTTACCTTCATTTGTACTAGCTACTATCTGTGACTTTTGAGAAGATTTCATATGTGACCTAGCAATCATGTAACTTTCCTCAGTACTTGCATAAATATCATTTTTAACATAGACAGAATTCTCTAAATCATTTACATCATAAGATTCAATCAATTTGGCATTATTTTGACGAAACAAGAACCAATCCTTTTCCAAATTATCAATTCTGGCTTCAATATATTCAGCTGTAATTTCATCTTTAGACATTTTCATAAAATTAACCAGAGCTCCGATCTGAACTCTTTGAATGGACTTTTGAATATCTTTTTGTAAATTGATAAGAGACTCCATACTGAAAATTGTACTGAATATTTGAATGAAACCAAAACTTCAAAATTTAGAAAAAGACCAGAACATCAATTGAATTTTAAATTACGATAAAGGTTCTAAGCAAATTGTTCACTTTTTAAAATTATCCAAAGAGTACTCACGGTTTGTCACCACGATACAAACTTGTTATTTTTTGTCAGCTGTCATTCGATGTAAAATGTCACGGACTGATCCGTGTATTTTTCAGCGGTGGTCTTCTGATCTTCAGCGGCGCGATCGTATGCCTTGGACTTCTTTATTCCACCAGCTGCTTTTCTCGTACTCCGGGGGAAGTGAAGGTCGGGAGACCGCTCACTCCTTGTACTGCTCTTCGGGGCAGTGAGGGTCTGATGACTCCTCATTCCTTGGACTGCTCTGCGGGGGTAGTGAGGATCTGCCGACTCCTCACTCCTTGGACTGCTCTGCTGGGGGCGGGGGGTCAGGACCTCACGCCTTGTACTGGCCTTGGGGACGATGGGCACTAGGCCCACTCGTCTTGTACTGCTTCTCCTCGTTCTGGGGCTCGCCAAAGACAAACCTGTCTTCGCGTGCCTTGTCCTCATTAGATACGAGGGCAGATGTTTTCCACCACTCGCATGTACTGTGAAGCTCACTGTACTCCGCTGTACTTGCTCTCGAGAGAACACGGGGTATGGTTTCACCTCGTGTTCTCTACTGTACTTTATCCGCTGCGATCCACAGCGAGTACAGCGTTGCCCTGCCTAACCCTATGGACTGATTACTAGTACCTAACAATTCAGATACCAATCTGGCTGACGAAGGACCATGTATAATTTTGGACTCCAATTATAAGGTCGGCAAGGTAAAACTCAGATGGTAATGGTAGTGAGCTTATTTATTCAGGAATTTATATTTCACCTCATCAAAACCGCAAAACGCTTCGATAGCGCGATTCAGAATGTGGTCACTTTTACTAACGACATCTAGTTCTAAAAAAAGGAAATAAATTGTACAAAACTCTTAAACATATTTTAACCGACTTTAGAAATGGAGGAGGTTCTCAATTCGTATATTTTTTTTATGTATGTCAAACTTAAAGACGCGTGGACCGATTGTGGCGATTGTGAGGATGTTCGGATGGATGGATGTATGTTTATTCCTCCATAATTCGACAGCCACTGAACCAATTTGCCTGAAATTTAAATAGATAGATAATGACCGGGAATAGGACATAGGCTACTTTTTATCCGGGTAAGACGCGAGCGAAGCCGCGGGCGGAAGTTAGTAGTTTATAATTGGGAATAAAACAGACTACTTCTGACCCGGTTAGTACAACTCGGGCGGTTACTAGTCTAATACAAGATGTTTGTTCTGTGTTTGGTTGTTATAAAGTATGAATTTACAAATAAGTATTATATCAGTTATCTGGTTCCCATAGTACAAGCTTTGCTTAGTTTGGGGCTAGATTGCGCTGTCAAATGTCCAGCAATATTTATTACCTACTAGCTGCTGCCCGCGGCTTCGCTCGCGTGGTACCCGGATAAAAAGTAGCCTATGTTACTCTCCAGCCCTCCAACTATCTCCACACAAAAAATCACGTCAATCCGTCGCTCCGTTTTGATGTGATTCCACGACAAATAAACAAACAAACAAACACACTTTCACATTTATAATAGGGGTACGGATTATTTATTATGACCGGACTGATTGGCGAAATAAAGAGAAGGCCTATACCCAGCAGTGGGTGTAACCAGGCTGAGATGATGATGATGATGGTTATTTATTATTAATTCGTTCATTTCATTCGCTATGTCCCCAGATGTCTAGGAATCGAGTGGGACTGGAGCAGCATGTCCGCAACGTTCACAAAGGCAGACCCAACAACAAAATGTGTCACCATTGCGGGAAGATTTTCCCTGTGAGTTCACTATTTATTGGCAACCTAAGGCGCAGGCCAGATAGAAGAGACGGGGCGCAGACATTAGTCTCTTCCGCGTCCCTTTCATACAAAATGTGACGGCGCCCCGTCTCTTCTGTATGTTTTGCGGCGCGACGCTTCTACACATTTTCTATGAAAGGGACGCGGAAGAGAATTATGTCTGCGACGCGTCCTCGTCTTACGTCTTTTCTGTATGTCCCGCGCCTTACATTACCAAAAAGTTTGCGGAACACTGATCTATCATTTGCCTTCGCTCAGCCTTCAAGAATTATACATTTGTTCGCAGACTAAGGTCCAGTTAGAGAGTCACATCAGGTCACATACAGGCGAGCGTCCCTTCATATGCGAGTACTGTCCTACCACCTTCTCACAGCAGTCCAATCTATACAAGCACAACCGACAGGCAAGTCGATATACCACCTGCCATCTACCACTTACCATCTACCACCTACCACCTACCATTAACCACATGCCACCGTCCACCGATCACCTGCCACCAACTACTGACCACCTGCAACTAACCACCAACCACTTATTACCCACCACCAACCACCTGCCACCGACCACTGACCACCTACCACTTACCACTTAACACCCGCCACCTACCACCGACCACCTTCCACCTACCACTTACCACCTGCCACCTACCGACCACCTACCACTTAGTCACATCAGATCCCACACGGGCGAGCGTCCCTTCATATGCGAGTACTGTCCTACCACCTTCTCACAGCAGTCCAATCTATACAAGCACAACCGACAGGCAAGTTAATATACCACCTACCATCTACCACTTACCACCTACCACTTACCACCTACCACCTGTCACTTACCACAATCTTACCTGCCATCGACCACCTTCCACTTACCAACTACCACCCACCACCTGCCACCTACCATCTACCACCTACCACCTATCATCTATTACCTACCACCTACCACCTACCACTTAGTCACATCAGATCCCACACAGGAGAGCGTCCCTTCATATGCGAGTACTGTCCTACCACCTTCTCACAGCAGTCCAATCTATACAAGCACAATCGACAGGCAAGTCGATATACCACTTACCACCTGCCACCTACTATCTACCACTTACCAACTACCACCTGCCATCAACCACCGACTACCTACCAGCTACCAACTGCCACCGACCACCGATCACCTACCACCTGCCACCTACCACCGACCACGTACCACTTACCACCTGCTACCTGCCATCGACCACCTTTCACTTCCTACCTATCACCGACCACCTACCACTGACCACCGACCCCTTACCACCTGCCACCTGCTACTTACCACCTGCCTCCTAGGTTATTAAATTATTTTGTAATTGGGTAAAATCTATATTTTTGTTGTAAAGGCCTCACGCGTTAATTTTGCTGTAACTCCGTTCACTGCGTTGATTAAAAAAAAAACATTGATCGGCCTGGATTGGAACGGAACCCACTGTCTTCAGCAGTGCGATTCAGACCTTCTCGAAATGTATTCCGAATTTGGAAATTGACGTTTCTCCGCTGAAAAAATGACAACTTTCCCACGAAAATCATCGAATCGGATGCATTTTTGGAAGTCTGAATTGGCCAAGGTACCCTAAAATGCAACTCAAGTTACTTAACTTAGGCTGGATTCGACCAAACTGGATTAAGTTTTTACTCGAGAGTAAACTACTGTTTGTTTGAATATTTTGACATTGTAAAGTTAACACCTTAGGGAGTGTACATTGCGTTTTTTGCAGCGCGTTTGTATCGATACAAACGCGATTCGAACGCGATGCGAACGCGCAGCCCCCCTCCCGGTTCGCTTTTGTATGGAAAAAAACGCGTTGCGAACGCGCGTTTGTATCGATACAAACGCGCAGCTCAAAAACGCGCTGCAGAAAACGCAATGTGTACACTCCGTTATAACCAGGATAATTTGTATGCACATAATAATGTTCGGCTGCGCTTTCTAAACTATTAACTTCTAACTATTAACTGAAAAATGCTACTATAAGATTGACGACTTTTTGAATGACGAATTATGACCTAATTATGCAATTGTACATTTTAATATTTGACATTATCTTGATTTATTCTTTTTATTATAATTTGTATTTAATTTAATTGTTCAGAAGCATGCCAATCTCTCAATTTGCACACCGAATTCGGTAAACCATGTTGTGACATCCTCTATCATTATCATCTAATCTACACATGTTTAAGCAAATAAATAATCTTTATCTTTATCTTTATCTTTATCTTTATCTTTAAAAAATTGTATTTCGAATTATGTCGGCTAGTTACTCTGGAGTAAGATGACTTTTGGTCGTTTAGACAATAATAATCTTTAAAACAAATATCTATCTATTCCACAGGTGCATCTCAATATGAAATCGAAGAGGTACGTTCCTTGTAAGAAGAGGACCGATGAACCTCCTCCGGATATCCCTCTTCAAGTGGCGCCCTCTCTGCCCATTTACTCTGAAACCGGGTATTTGAACGCTGAGCTATAGATTTTGAGGTCAAGGTCAATGTCAAGGTCAGGGTCAAGGTCACATAAAAAACTTAGGCCTTTTCTGCCTATTTACTCTGAAACCGGGTATTTGAACGCTGAGCTATAGATTTCTAGGTCAAGGTCAAGGTCAGGGTCAAGGTCACATAAAAACTTAGGCCTTAACATCTTTACTAGAGGGTTTATACAGTGTCAGGAGGCAATCTTTGCCTACACTTAACGGGACATTGTAGTGCCATGGACATTGTTTGAGATGGAGTAGGCTTGTAGCACCTACACCATCCTCTCAGCTTAACCGGCCATATCCACAGGAAAGACATGGTCAATACGTGTGGGGCTGACTAAGCCGCGGGTTTCCTCATGTTTTCCTTCACCGTATAGAGCTCGTGATGATGCACGGTCAGAATTCGAACCTACGACCTTCGGATCGAAAGTCGAGGTACTATACCCCACGGCCAATACGGCTCACCGTAAAAAAATATAAGGAAGTTTTAAAATCATGTTGAATATGAGATAGAAATAATGGTGACGATTATAACACCGTTTTTGCTCTACCAATCTCAATCAATAAAATCAGTATTTAAATGTCTGTAATTATAATTAGTTTTCTAAATTATTTTATTTAAAATAGATAAGACGTATCGTGCAATAAATCGTAAGAGAAATTAAATAAGTTTTTATTTAAAAAGTAACAATAAACCCTAAAATGTAATTTTATCTAAACCATTAATATTTGTAAAAAAAAACCTGTACGGTACCTAAACGTAAATGTACCTAAAGTGACACGATCAAATTTTTTGAAAACTCCAAAATATCTAGTAGGTACTCCTCCGCTAATCTATACAAAAAAAGTTCAAAAAAGGGCATGATCAAGTCATGAAATGAAAAAAGAAAAAGAAAATAACAATAAAGGAAGTACTCAGTTACTTAGATAGTTTTATAAAACTTTAAATGTAATTTTTAGTGACCACATTTATTTCTAAATTACATCAATCTCCCCTAAATCTGGCAAAATTTTGTAATGTGGCAACTCTCATGTTTTAATTTTATAGGGTCTTACTTATGAAAGATGTTTAAAGTAGAACACTGGTTGAACAACGTCCTGTCTCTGTTTGTCACTATCCAGAAATAAAGACAAGACGTTGTTTAACCAGTGTTTCACTTTAAACATCTTTCATAAGTAAGGCCCATAACGTGCTTGGGGATCTACGCTTCAATAAGAACAAGAATTCTTTTACATACGATTTTATTTACATTACATTTTTGTACCCTTATTTTCACAAATTAGGTTTCCATTTATAAGTAGGTAAATATTTTATTTTATACATTAAACTTATTATATTGAGTAGTAGGAACTATATTTCAATACATCACAAATAAATAAATAATACTATAGACTTTATTCGTCAAATAACTTTAATCTGAAGGATAAATGGTTTGATATTTGTAGCTATCAAATCGCAAAAGTAAGTTCGTATTCGGGCCGCCCAGGAAGGCCTACGCCATGATTACTTACGTTAGTTGTAATTGTAACCATGGCGTTATACGTTAGTTACTTTTACCACACTGTGCTTTTACTAGCGGTCATTCATCCATTTTGATGGCACAGAACGTCGCTAAACATCGACAATCTATTAACGACAGAAATTGATTACCTAGATAAAATTATTTGACGATTTAAAAGTGAGGTCTAAATCTTAAATCGCACTGTCTCTTAAACCTAAGATTTATATGCTTAGCTTAAACTTACGGCTACTAAATTAAAAAATATTTTATTCAGTAGGACCAATAGGATCACTGTAACTTTTGCCAACTCTTTTCATGGATACAGGGACCACGGAAGTGGGGTTCAGAGGGGGCCTAATATTCCCCCCCCTCTAAAATCAATCAAAATTTTAGTATAGAAAAGCTGAACCGAAGTTTGATATAAGTATTGTTTTGCGTGTGCCCCTTGTATGCCGGAACGCGGATCCAAACGAGACACAATTGATTTTCTATTGTATCTGGAATCCTGGCAAACTAAACGCAATAGATATAAAGATTAACACTAAATAAAAAACATCAGACATGACTCGTTCACTGGCTCGCCAATCGATTGCTCTTTTTTTCATAGTTATTGTAGATTTTAACTTAGTCTTTGACCATTTATTTTAGTCTCAATTCTCCCAGAGTTAGTTGTTTTTTTTTCTTTTGACAGTGACAGTTGAATGACACCGTTAGAGACCGTTTCACGAAAAAAGACCCTTCGGAGCGGCGCTATAAGTGTGAAAATAGATTGCCATAGGCTTTTCGTTAGTTCTGCAAAATTTCGCGGGACTTTTGTGAAAAACACTTCTTCACCAATCTAGAGGATGATTCAGTGAGTCTCTAAAGCTAATGCTGCTTTCTGAGTAGAACTGCGAATACCAATTTCTGAACGCTCGGATGGTTTTATCCGCTTTGACGTAAGCCGGCGCGCCGACGAAGCGTTTGCTGTTCCATATAACTATGTCGCGTTCGATCTGTTGACAAAATAATACGAATAAATAAATGCTGGACATTTTTACACAACATCATCTTGCCCCAACGTAAGCAAAGTTTGTGTTATTTGAACTACATGACTGATATACTACTTATATATAGGTATTTTTTGTATATACCTACAAACATACGTTAAAGAAAATCACCCAGACCTGAGACAAATATTTGCGTCGCCCGGGAATCAAACCCGCAACCGTCTGTCTTTCAGGCAGGTCTTCGCCCGCTGTATACTGCTGTATACTCATTGGTCAGTCCGATCAGCTTAATACCATACAATAATTGAAGTTACTTAAGTATTTCTTAAGTAGGTATAGTGCGCCGAAAACTTTATGGCGGCTGAAGTGCGCGGCAGATTCGACTTTACCGCGCACTTCAGCCGCCATAAAGTTTGCGGCGCACTATACTTACAGACTGTAAGTTACAGTATAGTTTACACCAGGTCAGCGCTGGCTTGGTATTTGCCTTTTGTAAACAGTTTTTCAAGCCAAGCCAGCGCTGGCTGCCATCGCTGGCGAGAATAGAGCGCCCGTCTATTTTTCAAGCCAGTGACCTCCGCCCGCATATCCCTCGACCCCCGCGCCAGCGTTTCGGACCCGTGTAGACGCATCACGCCAGTCACTGGCGAATATCCGTAGGGTGTGTGTGTAAAAAATCCGTAAATGAATGGCCTCGTCTAAACAACAGGGGCCAGGCCAACGCTGGCTTGTCTGCAGGACTGGCGCCAGCATTACTGGCTTCGTATAAACTCTGCTTACCATCATTCCCTCGCTCATGTCCTATTGGCGTCACACTTTGTGAGAACAAGAACCTTCACGAATGCCTAGATCCATTGTGACAATACTAACCATCATTCCCTCGCTCATAATAATGGGCACGCTCAGTATCGCGTTGTACACCGGCGAGTAGAGACGGTGCGTGACTCGCTGCAGCATCGGTCCTATTGGCGTCACACTTTGCGAGAACAGGAAGGGGCCCACTGGTGTCGCCATTCGTAGACGGACTAGGCCCGGCCCTGTCTGTAAAATATTTAAATTAAATTACTTACATCTAAAATTAATTTAAAAATAGAAAAGATAAAACAAAGTAGGTAAGTACAGTCAGCGTCATCAATCGGTATCCCCCTATTGATTTGAACAAAGGCTCTTTTCATTTCAACGTTGGATTTCAGTCGGGTATTATATCAGCTATTTTTGTTGAGGAACTCGAGCGAAATAAGATATCCATAAGTAAGCAAGGATGTAAAAGTTTTTTCATTTCTCATACACGGAAAGTACGCTTGAAGTTACCTGAACAGAGGGATGAAAGTAGTACTTTTCCGCCCTGGGAAGCAATTTTCCCTGCTGTCAAATTAAAAAAAAATCATTCTATTTTGACATTTCTATTGAGTCATGTTGAAACTTTTTACACAACAAAAGTAATATTTGACATTTCTATTTTACCTTTTTATTGAGAATTGCTGTAAAAAATATTTTCAACAATTTATTACATGAGTATTGTTATTAATAATTACTTTTCACTAAATTATTATTATTTAAACAAGATTTTGAGCTTGAAATATTTACCATCTTCAATGACAACAAATACTGGCTGAAAAAAAAGGTGGGCGCCTTTTTGTTTTTTTTTTTTCAGTGGCATGCTACCAGCCAGTATTTTTTTAAAGCACGAATTCAATTTTTATCTGTTTTGTCGATCGAGAGCAGAGATTTTTATAAAATGAGCTAATCAGGTTTTTATTTACTTTCCTAATATTCGAAATGAAAAGCAGAGTGTTTACCTCGGGTGAAATACCTATTACGGCACTCGAACTATTAGCGCCCTCGCTACGCTCAGGCGCCAAACCATCTCGTGCCGCAATAGGTTACTTTCAACCCTCGTGCAACAATCTACTATTACAAAAGTTGAGATCAACGGCTTGCAAACCGACCTCTTACTAGGGGGATACCAATTAATGACGCTTTCTGTACCTACTTATGTTTATAAATATCTTGCTGCTGTAAAATTATTATTTACTAACTGCCGCCCGCGGCTTCGCTCGCGTGGTACCCGGATAAACAGTATCCCATGTCCTATTCACGGTCATTATCTATTTACTTTTCAAATTTCAGCCAAATCGGTTCAGTGGTTGTCGAGTTATAGAGAAGCAAACATCCAAACTTTCGCATTTATAGTATTAGTGTGATTTCACCACGTTTTGTTTGCCCCCCCCCCCCCTAAATCCGCCCTTGCACAAAGCTACATGACAGATACTCAGATAGAGTCGGATTCAGCACTGAAGTCCGATAGATGTACTATAGTATAAAAAACAATTAGTTCCGGCTTTTGCCGTAGGACTTGAGCGCTGAATCCTACTCTACACAGTTACACAATACGAACTTATAACATCCCTTTTAAAACAGTATTGGCTCTACCCTCAGATTAAAGAATCTTCCTAGGCTCTACCTGAGTGACAGTCAACTCGATATGCGCCAGTTCCAAGCCAAGGATCTTGTAGTGGTGTTTCAGTATCATGGTCGCCGTGTGGTCGTCGTTGCGCTCCCAAGTCGCTCCCCATACATGCTGACCTGTTAATAACATTATTTATTTATTTATTAAAATCTAGGACGCACGAGGAAGATAATGAAGAGCCCCACGTTGGGCGCCAGCAAGCGGAGCGCACGTCTCGCTCGCTACACTAAGAAAACATCGCGAGGAAACCAATTAGCTTTCTAATAGCGTCAATGGCTTGCGGCCTGTCATCACGTATGGAATTCTAACTTCTGCAAAATGTGGACATGTAGGTAGGTACTTACTTTACCTACTAAATATGTGTACCTACTAGAGCCCACGGGCTTCGCTCGCGTGGTACCCGAATAAAAAGTAGCCTAAGTCCTAGTCCCGGTTCTATTTATATTTTACAGCTAAATCGGTTCAGTGATTGTCGAGTAACACAGGAACAAACATCCAACATCCCAACATCCAAACTTTCGCATTTATCGATCGAGCGAGCGAAGCGAGCGAAGATCTTAGTGGTAAGTTGGGCGATTTTGCTTTGTATGTTTGTATGTTTCACGAATTGTTGTTCGAGCATAACTGTCGAACCGTTCATCCAATCTGCATGAAACTTGGTAGGTCAATAGGTTGTGGTAAGGAAATTTACGGTGGAGCATATGAGCTTAATTGATGAAGGGGTTGTGAAGATATTGGGTTCCCAAGGGGGTAAAAAATTATGAAAGTCACACAAATATATTGAGTGGGGTGTCATACGAAAGGGCTCATTTTGTACATTCCAAAATGGTTTTTATTTTTAATCTAGGATGTATAGTTTTTGAAATACGACCAAAGACCAAAAACTACGAAACCAGAGCTGCAAGAGCTCCCGTTTCATAGAGTTTCGATGTCTTCGTAGCTCATTGACTGGTCGGTCTTAAAAAGAGAGTGGCATCGTTGCGGTTTGGTTTGCAATGATTTTAGATGCTACTTGATTTATTTTCATGATAAAAAAAAATGTGATAAAAATGAAAATAATTGGGGTAAAAAAAGTTAAGTAAACAAATATATTGAGTGCGGTGTCAAATGAAAGGTCTTTATTTGTACATTCTAAAATAGTTATTATTTTTATTCTAGGACGTATACTTTTAAAAATACGACGAGAATTCATAAATATGAAATAAATGAAAAATTAGACACGACATTATGTATTGCATGGATGCTAGTATTTTTTACCATGAAGAGCTAGCGCAATAGGCATACCCGGCAGTAGTAGCACTTGAAATTATAGGGGTAGTCAGAAGAAAGTCCAAATGTTGGCCATCTACGGTGCGCGAGATCTCAGTTCGGGGCGAACTACTAGTAATAAAACATTTATTAATTTATTAAGAACCATGTTTTAATCCGCTACTTACCAAACAATACGTTGAAGAATTCATATTTCTCGCCGAGAGAAGAGATTAGTGCGGTGGCGTGTACCGCGTTTAGATGTGCTACGTCTGCGCCATTCTCGGGTATTTCCTGAAAAGATTAAATTATTTTAAACTTTCGCGATCTGCAGGGCTATTTTGACTCACACGTAAAGTCGCTAGCTCGGATTACTTCCGGCCACGGTGCTGCCCTCTTTGTAACTAGCTACTTATCACTAGATGGCGCTAAATAATGAGTTTACTTCATACGACGATACATGCACTATCCGTGAAAACGCAAAACAAGATACTTTTAGATAGTATGTCACTTTTATTATCATTGGTTTGGTCTTTTGTCTTAAATAATAAATTAGAGATTTTATATAGTTAGTCAAGTGTGTGTACAACGGAATCATTAGCAATATCATTAATGTTTTTATTACTTACCTAGCTATTACTTAAACTGTTACTTACCACGTTTTATCAAGTTACTTTCTTGTTTGTCTGTCTGTCTGTCTGTCGTTCCAGGTGGAATCTTGCAACTCAAACGAGCACTTGCCGATTTATCTATCTGGCTGAACTTTCAGGGTAGCTAACAAATCGTGCTGGAGGAGGATGGAAAAGATTAGCTGGACGGAGAAGGTTACCAACGAGGAAGTGCTGAAAAGAGTTGAGGAAAAAAGACCTATCATGAACACCATACAGAACTGAAGAGGGAAAATGATTGGACATCTTATACGACATGACAGCTTCATAAGGAACATCATAGAAGGAAAAGTAGAACGAAGACGAGGAAGGGGAAGACCAAGAATTCATTACATGAGTCAGATTAAGAAGAAGGTCGCTGTCATGTCGTATAAAGAAACAAAAGAACTGGCATTGGAAAGAGATAGATGGAGAGAATTGCATCGTTGCACCGACAAGAGCTGAGCTCTTTTAATAATAATAACAAATCGATGACAATTAATTAAAAAAAAACTGGGTTGCCTGTATTCCGGTTTACGGACGATAATTTTACGTCATAACTTCATAAGAAAACATTGAAGAAAACGTGCCTTTCTAGTTTCCCGCTCTCGCTCGCACGCTTTACTCAGGCGGAACGTGACACTTCTGCTGCACGTAAAAGTGTCACATTCCGCTGGAGCCGAGCGTGCAAGCGAGAGCGCGGATCTAGAGAGGCACGATTATCACGCCAAAAAGGTGATTTTTAGATAAAGTTCTATTTACCTGTATATGTGCGCTAACAGTGAACGCGTTCATGCCACGGTAACCCCACTGTTTGCACTCTGGCGCGTTTTCTAGCGGCCACAGTGGCGCCCTCTGATCCGCGTCGTGCCAGATGAACACAGCGCCATCTGCCTCAACTGTGTGCCAAGTTCGGATGGACACGCCTTTTGGAGCTGCGAGAAGAGAATTATGATTTGAATTATGAAGGTATAGTTGTCACAATGGATCTAGGATGGATAGTTGTCACAATGGATTCGTGAAGCTTTTCGCTGCGCAGTGGTAAATTTTGTATGAAAAAGTTGCACTGCGCATCGAAACGGCTAACTTCACGAATGCCAAGTTTAGTTGGAACAAGTGTAGGTACCTAATCTTGCTTTTTTCACTTTTTCTTTCCTTTTTTTAACCGACTTAAAAAAGAGGTTCTCATTCTCAATTGGCTCAAATTTGACAGTTCAGTGACCACGCAAGTAGCTCTGTCACTCTCATCTCAACGAGACTGAACGCGACAAAAGAAACCTACGCGATCGTTTTGACAGTTTGAGACCAATTTGAGGTTTGAGACAAGTTAGACAATCAGCACTCTAATGACGCCATGACGTTTTATTTTATCCAATGAAGTCGGTACATTTTTTGTAACTATGAAAGTTTTAACGTAGTACGTCACTGTAACGATAGATGGCGCTTACCTTGATTCTGTCCAGGCACGGACACGCAAACTCCTTTCTCGTCGAACGCCCACTTGTGGAAGGGACATTCTATGCAATTCCCACATACGCTGCCGCCGATCGCGAGGTTTGCTCCAAGATGTGGACAATATGCGTCGACACATCTCGCTACACCATCCTCCCCACGATAAACACAGAGGTTGTGACCTGGGTAAGCAAAAGTTTAATTTAGCGCCATCTAGTGTAATCATTTAAGTTAATCTTATTTAATTTGACTCGTATTTATGTTGTTTTTTATTGCACTTATTTCAACAACCCTAAATAGCCCACTTAAAGTATTCCGATCTTATAAAAAAAACTAAATTTTCTATTCTATTCTATTCAATGGCAGGAGCATTGCAGTCGAAACGTCGGGCCTAATAAAATAAAGGAAATTACGTGATAAATACCCGTATTCGATAAGTGGGTATTTATATTTTTGAACGTTTTTGCTACTCGCCACTAGATGGCGCTACCTAACAATCCTTCATTTAAACCACAGAAAAGAGAATCGCTCGCTTACGCAAGATTTAAACCTCAAACTTTCTAACAATTTAGCTTCCGCTACTCGCCGCTAGATGGCCTTACCTAACGCATCAGCTGATAAAACTCCTCCCGTCCTAAGGTCCTTGCTCTCGGCTACCGCAAACCAACCATTAGGGTACGGAGGTGGTATTTTGTTCCCCACTCGTCTGGTCGCCTGGGATCGTGCGATTCTCTGATCCCGGTCCTTCCCAGGGGGAATATGGTCGAAACCAACTTGAGTTAGCTCCTGAAAAAAATGTAATACGATCACAACTGTATTCCCAAGGTGCGGTAAACATATTCGTTCAGATCTTTAGGCATTTTTAGATCCTTTGAAGATGTCTAAGGGGGTAGTCGGAGGTATGTCCAAACACATTCCCATATTTCCTGAAAATTGAAAATGAAGTCTTATCAAAATTTTCAATTTCGACGGGATTCGAACCCGCAATGATACAAGCGATCCTCCTTAAGCCGGAGTGCCTTTACAAACTCGGCCACGGAATCCATATTCATCGTGTTCAAAATCTTTATTTATCGATTAAATTAAAGCATCGATTAGTCCTGAAAATTAAACAATGAATTTTTCGCTGCCATCATCAATGGCTTTTAAGTTTTCAATCCAAGGGTTGCCTGGAAGAAATCTCTGTCAGCGATAAGGCCGCCCATTGTAGGTACTTATTAAGATTTTATTCTGCACTTAGTTATAAATTCTGTGGTTATATTTTACTTTTCTTGTTTTAAGTGTTCATTAATTTCATTCATTCATCAAAAAACAAAAAACTGCACGTAACGTTTACATTACACTTTCAGTCAATACCTACATACATTCTGTATCTATTACAATAACATAGTCCAACTTATCAAAAATTATCTAGGAATTTCAAGTTTAGATTGTACTGTCATATTTGTGATATCTAGGTACCTAGTTTGATTGCCTACGTAACATAAAAAAATATACTTTTTACCCGACTGCGCAAAGCAAAGGAAGGGTAATGTGTTTATCAGTCTATGTATGTTTGTTTGGATGTTTCTATGTGGCACTCTAGAGGCCAAACGCGTGGACCGATTTTGATAATTCTTACGTCAATCGATTCGTCTCAACCTTGGGAGTGCTACTAAAGACATGACAGTAAACAAAATTCACCAGTGCCACAACCAGATGCCATATTGTCAAAATTAAAAAAACCAAAATCGTCACACTATATCAAGTGGGGTATCGTTGAATAGGTATTTCAAAATCAACTTTAGGTTTCTTTTACCATTTTTCATTTTAAGTAATAGTTTAGGAAAAATAACGGTTTAAAGTTGATTAATAATAATTCTCGCTATGGATGTTTCTATGTGGCACTCTAGAGGCCAAACGCGTGGACCGATTTTGATGATTCTTACGTCAATCGATTTGTCTCAACCTTGGGAGTGTCACTAAAGATATGACAGTAATCAAAATTCACCAGGGCTACAACCAGACGCCATATTGTCAAAATTAAAAGAATCAAAATCGTCACACTATATCAAGTGGGGTATCGTTGAATAGGTATTTTAAAATCAACTTTATCATAAATAAAAAGTGTTAAATAAAAAATATTTTAAAAAAACAAAAACCCGACTGCGTCAAAACTAAAAAGAAAAAAACAAGCCTGCAAAGAATTACTCACAGTCGGGACCCATAACATTGGGAAGATTTGATTGGTAATAAAATGAATGGGTACCGACTGTGAGTAATTCTTTGCAGGCTTGTTTTTTTCTTTTTAGTTTTGACGCAGTCGGGTTTTTGTTTTTTTAAAATATTTTTTTTTAGCTTGGTTTTTCCTTCGTATAGGTATAGATGATTTTGATTTTCGTACGTTGGTTTTTCCTACGAGGAAAGGTACCAAATCTACATTTATTGCAACACTATTATTATAACAACAGAATAACCACTAATAATTGGTGGTTACGCTATTATTCTCCATATTTAATAATCCAAATGATTGCACATACTAATTGCGATTAGGCATGGCCTTGCCCCTGACTATCTCGTAGACGTCTTCATAACATCGTAAGAGTCTGGCTCCCTACTTTAAAAACTTAAAACTTTCGTAATTCTGGAACCTTACTATGAACTCTTAGAGCAATGTCAAAGTAAGACTACTCTAATTCCGTACGGAAGCCTAACGCAGGCCTAAGTTAACATTGTTTTAATTTTAACGCAGGAATGTTTTGGTGACGTTTTCGTGGAGTGTCAAGACATCGAGCAGGACATGCGCAGTCCTGCTGCAATCCGTAATAAAATAAGATTGTTTTGGTACGAACCCAAACAAGGTGGAAACAATCCTGCTTTAGGAATTTTGAAACAAGCCTAACGCAGGACTGTTTTCATCTTGTTTTGAAATTGCTCTAAAGGTGGAATCAGACACTTTTCGTTCATTTCTGTTCTTCATTCGGCATCTTTCACTCAAAGTGACACAATCTATACATATAATAAGATTGAAGTCTAAGTGCAATTAAATGAAGTCAGTTTTTGGTTGTAATAACCTTAACACGTCAAAAAACTTCGTTAGCGCGATCTGGAAACGCAAAAAGTTCATAGTAACTGTTGGATATGCTGTAATCTAAACATAAAATGAAAGAAAAGTGTCATGTAAACCCCATCAGCTTTCATTCGAGTGATCTTTTACTTTATTGAACCGTCCTGATTCCACCTTAAGAGTTGGTGGTACGCCCCCTGGTAAAAAAAATTGTAGTTCAGCTTAGGTTGGTCAAGTGTTCCGAACTCAATTTCCACTAATATTTTCCTGTCCGTATCCGCGTGACAGGAAAACCAGCCTTACCTGCTCTACCAAAGTGGAGATCCAATTTGCACGTTGCCTTAATTTACTACGAAACTATCGATTTTAGTTTAAGTGTAGGGAGCTTGAGTACTTAATCGTATCGGAGATACAGTCGTGATCACCTTTTGTTTACGATAATTATGAGATTCTTTGAAAATGTCTATAATATAAGTTTTAGTAGGGGCGTAGCGTAGAGCCTAATATAGGATGGCTTGCATAATGATTCCTAATTGTATTTAACAAGAAACGCATTTAAGTGAAATTAACTTAAGTTAACTTAGGCTAGCTTAAAATCAGTTAGGAACGTTGCACAAGCCGCCATGAGTATCTGTTAGTATTCCAAATTGCAAACCCATGGGTGCCTATGTGAATACTGACTGATTTCGTTACCTCGCGATGTTTTTTCTTCACTGTTGACGAAATTTAAATTTAGGTGCTCAGTTAAAGACACTTACCTTCACATACGATAAAGGTTTCACAAAAGTTTTGTAAAGCAAGTACACTATAAGAATTAATGTCACAGATAATAAAATCACAGATCCATAGATTAGTAAAAAGTCCAATGCAGAATGGAAAGCGTATGCCACATTCGCGTTAAAAAACAAAACATCACTTTTGAATTTCGAATCCAACATGGCGTCGTTGCATCCATGATTGATTGAGTTTTTTAGTTCACCGCCCTTCATACAGGACGTATCGGTATTATTTTGTTCCAGCATCTGTAAAAAAAACATTGAATAAGTTAAATAATTATAAAAGAAAAAAAAAACATTTTACTGCTACAGGTACGAGTCGACAAACAAGGAAATAAGTTTTATCTTGAAAAAATATTCCTCAAATAACATTCTTTTAATCGCGAAATCGTGAGCTGATCAAATGAGCCTAATAAACTGCCTAAGGCCTAAACGCGGGTATTTTACAGTTATTCAGTAAAATTAAGATTCTTTGACTGCTGACTCCATCATCAGATCAGCTCGCTGTCACCATATTATTACATTGTAGTCAGAACTTGACAGATTTGCCGAATTTTAACTCAGTCGGCCTATTTACTGAGGAGTTCTGTTGAACAGCCCGTGACTCCATCATCAGCTCGCTGTTACCATAATATTGCATTGTCACCGAGAATCGATAGATAATGTGTGCCAAATTTCAGTTCAATCGAACACTGAGAAGTGGGTCAAATTTAACTTCCAAGATTTGACCCAAAGCATGACACAGTTATACGTTTATTAGCTAACGTTGTAAAAAGCTTTTAAAAAAAATAAGAACTCCCCGAAACTATTCATCCGATTTCAAAAATTTTTTCACCAGTATTTAGAATGAACTTTCAGGATGAACATAGGCTATATGTTATGTAGGTACCTCACGGGCAACGCCGCGGGCGGAGGCTAGTAATAAATGAAGTAAAATATCTCGTGAGGAACCCAGTAGTTTGATTCTAAACGTATAGACGATGTATTTCCTGTAGATAAGGCCAAGCTGAGATGATGGTTTAGTTACCTAGGTGCTACAAGCCTCTCCATCTCAACAATGCCCCAGAATAATCCAAGTAGGTATTTTAACGGTGCTCAATCGATAAATATTATCTTATCTAAATTTCCGGGCCGACGTCATAGGATTCCGTGGTTGAGTTCGTTAAAGCACTCCTTGAGGATTGGTTTAATCAATGCGGGTTCGAATCCCTATCTAATCGAATATAATCGAAATTATTATTATTATTATTATAAGCATGTGCTGTCCCACTGCTGGGCAAAGGCCTCCCTTCCCTTCTTCCACTCGGTTCAATTATAATCGAAATCTAAAATGAAAATTCTTATCAAAATTTTCGATTCCGACGGGATTCGAACTGATTCGGGATGACCTTTTAGCAATTTAAAAATTAAAAAACTAGGTAGGTATAGAATAAGTATTATAAATAGCAAATAGCCTTTATGTACGGCTTCTCCGGTGAAGTGGGTGAACTCCTAAGACGCAGGAGGTTGCGGGTTCGATCCCCGCTGCGGGACAAATGTTTGTATGATTTGATTACTTAAATATTTGTCTCGGGTCTGGGTGTTTTCTATGTATAAATGTATTAACCTATTTGTAAGTAAAAAAGTTTTTACCTTTTCTTATGTAACACACGCAGAGATTTTATTAAATTTATTAATACTTAAAAAAGTTATTTATTTTTATTTCACAATACTATTTTACTGCACTTTAACTTCACTACTTTTTTACGATTAATTACCTACATAATATTTTTTTTATTTAAACTTTTTACACACTTTTTTTCAGTTATTTTATTCGTTTTTTTTTAACTTTTTTAACTAAGGTGGAGTGCCGTAATTGCAACTAAAAAAAGTGGAGTCCTAACTTCATCGCTTGATAATTCTATATTTTGTATCAGAAATGTATTATTTGAAAGATCTGTTCTATAGTAAATTTTATGTAGATTTATATCATTGTTATGAATAAAGTAATGCGATAAAGAATAAAATTATATTGCATAAATTCATGACAGAGGGAGCAATAGTTGCAATTACCCGTTTTTGCGGGTAATTGCAACTACTTGTTTTTACTTCTTATTTTTCTATGGCGCTTACTACTGGAAAATACAGAACACATGCCTTGAATATCGTTCTTTCGATTTGTATAGCTATGCCCTTGCTACTAATGTCAAATTTTGCGCGAAAACACTTTTCAGCAAAGAATCCGGTAATTGCAACTATTTTACTACAAATAGTGATGGGAACCTTATCGTGATTTTTATCGACTCGATGTTTATTTTAATCACAGTAATCTTTTAGTTATGAAACAGCCTCTTTTACTCTTATCTTTAAAGTCTTCAATTATCTTTTACTAATTATTTTTTCTAACTTTATTTCAATCGCAATAAGTTATATTTTAGAAGTTAAACAGCATTTTTATATTCGTTTCACATATTGACGGGCTTTTTAAAGGGCTCCGCTAGCGCCAACATAATGAAGGGACTCAATCACTCAAACTAATTGCTAAGAACTCATAGCATAGTATGGAAGTAGATAGTATACCTTTCAATAAAATATTACGTATCGACATCGTCATCGTCATTGTTACATCACTGGGTTTTACAAACTTCATACAAAACCGGTCGTTAAATTGCAACTGTCAAAAAAGAAACAAAATAGTTACAATTACAAGACTATGCACTTTTTGTCTGGCAAATGTAACTACATCCATAACTCTGAGTAGATTTATCGTAGAATACAACAAACACATAAAAAACAACTTACTGTGTCTTATAATCACTTTCACTGTAAACACACCGGCGAAAAACCACGAAAAACAATGTTTTTCAATAAATTACGAAGAGCGTCCGAGCGGCGTCACTTCCGAAAAATTGGCAGTTTTACAAAAAGGCCTGTCATTTGCTTAGTTTTGGTCCTATCAACACCATCTATATTTTTAGACTGAGACTTTTAGAAGAAGTTCAATACCACATCTATCGATGTTCAAAAAAGTGATCCTAGAGGGAGTTATTGACTCCAGTTGCAATTACCGGACAGTTGCAATTACGGCACTCCACCTTATTTAAATGGTACCGCGTTGTTGCCGTCCCTTGACTGAGTCATTGTGCGAATATATTCTGGCCTTATAGGCTTGTTAGATATAGATAACGATAAAACATTTTCGATTATTATTACTCATACGTTTTCTAAATAATGAGTAATTTATAGGAATTCTGGAACCAATAAACATAGAAACTGTTGAACTAGAAATAAGGAAAAAATATTATTTTATGTTCTTAGTTCGATCTCAAAAAAATTCGAAGGACCATGGGCATCATGGGCGTAGCTATAACTTTGTTAAGGGGGGGGGTCCAAAGGTTCTAAAATACAAATATATTTGTTAAGGGGGGGGGGGGGGGGGTCCAAGGGTTCCAAAATACAAAAATTGACTAGGTTTCCTCCGAACTTAATGGGCTAAGGGGGGGGGGGGTCCGGACCCCCTAAACCCCCCCTTAATACGTCCGTGATGGGCATCATTGCTGGAACACTGGACCCACTTTTCAAAATTTGTCCAACAGTGATAAAACATTGTCATAATAATATGAAAGCTCTTGGAGTATACTCACTTTATTTAATTCTATCATAGCTAAGTTGTTCCAATGTGTTGTGTAGGTACCTACTACCTAATTCACAAACGGATGACACATTTTATTGCCTATATTATTCAAGATAATAAATTAAACAATAATATTTTCGGGTAAGCTCGTATTACGTAAGTACCTATATCATATTTCACAGCCTATTTCCTTCCTCGTGTGAAATGCACACATCGCAAAATTCCCGCCAACTCGCGACCTTGTCAATTATTAACATGACAGCAAAAAAAGTGCGAATTCGAATTATATTTGTATAAAATGTAACCACCCCGTTTACAACCCACACTTTTCAAGTTTTAATTTTTTTTTTATAATTATTCACATTCAACGAGACAGATCAGAGCGAGCACGAAGTAGCTCTGTCACTCTCATCTCAAGGAGAGAATCCTAGTATCTATCTGCTATCCAAATTTCAACCAAATCCGTTCAGCCGTTTCAGCCAGAAGAAGTCATTCACATTACTCACACACAAACTTTCGATAAACTAAAGAGTGTGATTGATGATCACACTCCGTAATATCTTATCTTCATTGATAAGTTTACTATCCGAACGAGATCCGTCCTGATAAACCCATTATTAACTCCATTATCCGGGCGACCGAGCTTAAAAATTAAAAAAGAAAAAGAAAAAAACAAAAAAAAAACTCTCATTGGCTGAAATTCGAACTCGCAGACTTCGGCTGGAAGGCATTAAATTACGAACCACATTGCACTGGTAAATCTTTTTGCGTGAAAATGCCGAGAAAACGAGTTTTCCCAGATATGAAACCTAGCTAGATCGATTTTTCGCCCCCGTAATCCCTGCACTGGAAATATCATTGAAATCGTTAGAGCCGTTTTCGAGAACGAGAGTTTAAGTAACGAGAGTTTTTAGTTTTCGAGAACAAACAAACAAATATTGCTTGTTTAATAGAATAGGATTTTAGTCATGTCATGCTGTCCTGACTAGAACTAGAAAAACTAGAAAACTAGAAAAAATTGCAAAGTCAGTCTCTGAAAATGTTTTAAATTTTTTAAATTTCTTCTGGCATGTACCTACGGACAAAGAAGCTGCTGCAGCTTCATGTTCATTGTTCTCTCAGCTACGTTGTGCGCGGTCACAATTTGGATGGGTGACCGCAAGTGGCATTACGAGCTGAGCGCTTCCGTGCTTCAGAGGGCTCGTTAAATTGTCGGTCCCGGCTTTAAAGTCGTTAAGCCATGACGGAGGTCTTTAGGCGGCCTAAAAACTCCGTCACCAGAGTTGGAGAGACTTACTACTAGGTACTAAGCTTCGTTCAACAGAACAGATAAGCTTATGGTTTATGCTAAACACTTCAAATTGACACCTGACTCATAGATATCTATTATCATGTACTTGAAGCTGTTTTAGGAAACGTGAGTACCAGATAAACCATCCAATTTTCCTTGTATTTTGGTCGAAATACACAGAAAATTGCGAATCCCATGGCTGATAACTTAGTGATGGTATATGGTGGTGATGATGATGAAAAGTAGCCTAACCATCCTCAAGAGTTTAGCTATGAAATGCAGAATTTTTTTTTAAATCCGACCATAGTTCCTGAGATTAGCGCGTTCAAACAAACAAACTCTTCCGCTATAAATTATTGGTAAGACTGCGCCCTCGTAGTGTTGGAATTTAGTGATGATAATGATAATGATGAGGATGATGATGAAAAGAAGCCTAAAGCCATCCCCAAGAATTGTAAAGCTTTGAAAGACTTTCACACAAATCGGATACTTAGGTACTTGACGTGATTCATATAATTCAGTAGAGTGCATCATGCTTCTAATGCGTCATGATTCAAAGACCAAGCCTTCTCCTAATCGATCGAGCGAGCGAAGCGATCGAAGATCGTGGTAAGTTGGGCGATTTTGCTTTGTGTGTTTTTATGTTTCACGAATTGTTGTTCTCGCATAACTGTCGAACCGTTCATCCAATCTGCATGAAACTTGGTAGGTCAATAGGTTGTGGTATGGAAATTTACGGTGGAGCATATGAGCTTAATCGATCAAGGGGTTGTCAAGATGTTGGGAAGTAAAAAAAAAGTTAAACAAATAAGGTGCAGCGGGGCAATTCTAGCCGAAAAATTTTGGTCAAAATTTAAAACTTCAATGCTCTCGTTCCGAGTTACGCTAACACAATTTTAACTAAAAACTGGGAAATGCCAGAATAGCCCCTCAGCGGGGTAATTCCGTCAGGTGGTGATATTATTCGAACCAATGATGCTATGATACTAAATCCAGAAGTTTTACAAACTAGACAACATACTAATACACGCGAATTTGAACATTCTAATCTCCTACGATGGTCCAGTTTTTATAAAAAACCTTTTAAAATTTTTGTGGGGTAATTTTGGCATCACTCTTTAGTCGCCCATACATGCTAGTGTTGGGACACTGACTATCGATCAATTGGGCCAATTCCTCTATTTTACAACGTCAACCATTCAAGTATCATTGCCGTTGCGTTTTCCAAAACGGAAGAAGAAAATGGGTAGTAGAAAATTTGCAAAACCCTATTTTAAAAAGTCATAACAACAAAAAAAAATGGTCATTAGATTAAGAAACAAAACGAAATAGTTGACGTTTTGCTTTGGTTGATAAAAAGTTTTTTAGTAGAATCGAGGGGCTGAGGGAACTTCTACCGCGCCTTGTGGATACAGTCGTGATCATATTTAATTTTATTTACTTTTATGTATACAATTTGGATAAGTAGGTAGGTAGATACCTATAGTCCGACACAAAATAATAGAAATAAATGGGGGCGCCACTGTGCAAGCTAAATACGCGAAATAGATAAATTCTCTTTTTGAAGTAAATTATGACTTCGGACTGACGTCTTCGGTATCTGTACCATAGACAAGAAACCTGTACTTTACCACAGATTAGTAGAGAAAGGGTTTCTAAAGTACTGAAATGTTAGTTGCCGTTTCTACCCGTTTTTGCCGGTCTATACCTATATTTTTGCATAAATAATTTTTGATTGTTGAGTGCACATTACCTTGAAACGTACACGATGTACCTGCCTATCTAATCAATCAATACCAGCGTCAAAGTATTTTTTACTACGGTATCGTAAATGTATCACAGATAATGTATTACAATTTCCTAGATAAAAGATTACGATAGCATTCAAAATATGAGGAAAGCTCTCAAACGATAAAGCCGACATTATACCATGCTGAATTCAGTGCACCAACTGCTTGTTCATTCATAAATTAGTGGCTGTCTCGCTCTTTGACCTTAGAATTGCGTATTGTGCATCCTTCTTTTACTGAGGCTAACTTCAGTCAGTTAGCATTGGTAAAATAGTATGCACAATACGCAATTCTTAGGCCAAAGAGCGAGACAGAGCACTAATTTATTAATGAACAAGAAGTTAATGCACTGAATTCAGTGGAAGTAAGTTCCCTTACATGTAGGTACCTACTTCCATATTTTTGTACTTATGCACTTATTAATTTGTTGTTATAGTTAAGGCGTTGGTGATAATTACTCAGTGACGTCATAATGGGGACTTATCAACGTATAACAACTAGAAAACCCGTGGGATCGTGCCATGTGCGAAATAATTAAGTACGTAGAAATATTATAATGTGTTTGGCATTGAAACTACACGAGGATAGTGTTAGCTTAGAATAACTAGGTACATACTTAGAAATTTATGATTATAAAAGCTTTAATTTACTTAACTTGTTCTGTATTTCGTTCGGGTGGGATCTTGCAACTGAATTTCGAAGCAGTAAAGGTGGAATCAGACAGTTCACTTTTCGTTCATTTCAGCAGAGTCACTTCAAATTCACTCAAGCGACCGAGCTCACTAAATACACAAGAATATATTGTAAGATTTAAATTTCGAATACGAAATTTGAATTCTCACAGCGGATTCAGCTCTTCGACGTTCGAAGTGAGTTTACAGAATTACTCTGTTCTTCATTTGGCATCTTTTAGGTACCTACTCAAAGTGACACATCTAAACATAAAATTAAAGAAAAGTTAGAAAACCCCAGCTTTCATTCGAGTGATCATTCACTTGAATAAAACGTCTGATTCCACCTTTATTAACAACGATCGAGCTTTTTGACATATATAATTTGTGTGTCACCATGCATCACCATCAAATCGCAAACTTATTGTCTAATCTAACTTGTCTCAAACCTCAAATTGGTCTCAAAGTGTCGAAACGATCACGCCTGGTAGCTTTTTGTCGTGTTTGGTTTCATTGAGATGAGAGTGAAGAGCTACTTGCGTGGTCACTGAACTCAGTTTGAGACCGATTTTGGTCGCTATCAAAGATAGACAGTCAGGCGATCGAGCCGAATCGAGAGTGATGGAGTCAGGAGCTGTTCAACGGAATAAGATTAAAATACTTACCCATGTTTAGGCTCATAACTGTAAAATATATCTGTAGGTACCTACTTACTAATTTGAATTAGCTCGCGATTACCGATTAAAAGCTTGTTAGTATGTGTAAACCGACTTTAAATAAAAAAAAAGGAGGAGGTTCTCAATTTGTCAAAATCTTTTTTTTTATTATTTTTTCCATGTACGAGTATGTTCACCGATTAGGGGGCATTCATTAATTACGTGAGGTGATTTTTGCGATTTTTCGACCCCCCCTCCCCCTTGGTGAGAAGTCGTGAGATTTGGCTCGACCCCCTCCCCCACCCCCCTCACGTGAGATTGAAAATTGAACAATAAAATTATTAAATAGGTAAATATTCAAATTCGTAAATGTATATTCATTCTAAATCAGTCCACGGGAATTTCTATGTGATCTCAAGAGTGATTAGAACCAACCTGTCCATGTGATTTTAATAAAATAATCGGCATTTTACGTTTCTTGAGGAAAAAAAATTTTACGTGAGATTTGCCGAGCCCCCACGTGAGATTGGGTGAGATTTGGCTCAACCCCCTACAAGCCTCACGTAATTAATGGATGCCCCCTTACCTACTCGAAGACGTGGACCGATTTGGATTTTTTTTGTATGAAAGAGTATACTTTCCGATTGGTGCCATAAAATTTGGTGAGGATCTGTCGAGGATCTTCGGAGTTATGGACAGAAATACACCTCGAGAATGCAGAAAATTGCTCAGCTTATAACATTAAAGTCGGTTTTTTTTAATTTTTAATTTAGCAACTTGTTTGATAGGTAGTATTGACCTAATATTTTTTAACGAAAACTTTTTTAAACCGACCTCGACCGGCTCTCTAGCGGATTAGCCTAGTCGGAAACTTTGTGAGAATAAGAGAACCCAGGAGGTCGTCTAGTTGAAAAGCATTCAGTAATACAACCCGCCCCAATTCTTCTAATTTACAACGTCGACCATTCCAGTACATCACCGCTGCATTTAATTTCGTTCTCCAAAATGACAGTAATTTGTAAAACCTTATTGGTAATTTGTTTGAAAAAATCATCACAACAGAGTACCTAACCTAACTTCATTGGTCATTAGTAGATTATGAAACAAAACGAAATAGTTGACGTTTTGCATTGGTTGAGAAAAGTTTGTAGAGTAGAGTAGAGTTTGTGTTATTAGAATCGAGGGGCATCCATTTGCGTGGTTAAAGCTTTTAAAAACAAAAGCTTTTCTATTTTAAAATATTCAAACGTTCTATTTTCAAAATGGCAAATCGAATAAAAAACTGAACTTACCATAGAGTTTCTTCAACTTTTTCGTGAAAAGCGCGCGAAATGAAAACTTTTTAAATGAAGAAGGAAGCGGTGTGCACGTTCATTCAGCCCGAGACGTATGGCTACACTGATGCCCATAAACAATACAGCATTAATATGTAGGTGACAATTACATAATGCATACTTTTGTTTATCTAAAATAGTAGCTTAAATGTTCTGATGTGAGGTCCGAAAATCCGTATAAGTAAGTATTTAATACTTAGGTATTCAATTGTTTTTTAATAAAAAATCCGCTTGTCTTTCAACTAAGCTACCACCACCCTGATTCAGACTTCCGATTCAGCATCCGATTCAGGGACGTAGCTATAGCTTTGTTAAGGGGGGGGGTCCAAAGGTTCCAATATACCAAAGATCTTTGTTAAGGGGGGGGTCCAAGGGTTCCAAAATACAAAAATTGACTAGGTTTCCTCCGAACTTAATGGGCTAAGGGGGGGGTCCGGACCCCCTAAACCCCCCCTTATATACGTCCCTGATCCGATTCGATGATTTTCTTCCGAAAGTTCGAAAGTTGACTTTTTTCAGCGAAGAAAAGTCATTTTCCGAATTTGGATTGCATTCCGAGAAGGTCTGAATCACGCCTCGGGCCTCAATTTCTCTATTTTACAACGTCAACCTTTCAAGTACCTACCTATCATTGCCGCTCTTGGACGAAAGTTGCCGCTGCGTTTTGTTTCGTTCTCCAAAATGACATTAATTTGCTAAACCTCATTGATAATTTGTTTAAAACGTCATCACAACAGTAATCTAACCTCATTGGTCATTAGTAGGTTATGAAACAAAACGAAACAGTAGACGTTTCGCTTTGGTTGATAAAAAGTTTTTTAGTAGAATCGAGGGGCTGGTATCGCCAGTATGCACGAGTTTACTGTTCTATCCGTGATAGTAAAGATCTCGATATATAGGTAGTAAAGTATCTCAATTGTATGGAATTCAGTGCAGCGCCTCTAGCGGTAACTTGACTGAACTAGGTTCAGTCCATACATTTGTCCATACTTTACTATAGTCACGGATAGAATAGTAAACTCGTGCATACTGGCGATCGAGGCACGGTTTTAGGATTTTGGGATGTGCGCTAGTACATACGAACTTACCTACTGACGTCATAAATCAGTCGCTATGTTATCAACCGCTAATATTACTTCCATAAATATTTTATCAGTAAAAGTATAAAGATAATCTAATACCTACTAGGTAGGTATAAGATTAGATTTGGCACAGTGGTCTAGATACTTATATCAACTTTCGATCTTAGGTTTATTATTATTAGGTATGATTCTGTATTATTGTTAAGCCATCTATGTCTCACAGCTGGGCAAAGGCCTCCCGCCATTTTCTCCATACCGTGCAGTCTTGTGCATTCTTTTATTTTAATCTTTTATTATGTATACCTACTTACCTACCTACTTAGATAATAAGTTTAAAATAAACTAGTAGTTTGCCCCGAACTGAGATCTCGCGCACCGTTGAGTTGATGGGTTAATTATATTTGGACTTGCTTCTGACTACCCCTACACGTTTAAATGCTACTGTAGTTATAACAATACAAGCATTGTCTACTACGCTAGCTCGTCATGGCAAAGATTACTGGCATGTATGCAATACAATTATTGTCGTCTCCAAATTTTTGTTTTCTATTACTTACCTACTTACTTAATAAGTACTAGGTATTAAGTAGGGACTTACCTACCTACTTAATAAGTAGGTACCTACCTAAGTAGTTTATTTTCTGCGGGCTTAAAAAGGTCGCTAAAGCAGAATCACAATAGGGAACTCCCACAATTTTTTTTTATGATTTTATACGATAGGTTATATTGTCAAATAACCGTAATAAAAATTCCAGCGCCGAAATACTAAAATTTTATAACAAAAATAATTTTTAAAATTTACCAACATTTTCAGGCATCTGAAACACGTTTATTATTGTTGTCACAGATTACTGTTGTAGTAACAATTTTTGAATTGTGACGTCACGCGTCAAAGTTCACAAATTGATACTAAGTACAACAGTAATCTGTGACAATAATAAGTTCGAGTTTAGGAATTGTGAAAATTAAAAAAAAAACTTATCTATGGATCGTCATATCTGACTCGTCCTTGACATTTCTTATGAACTCGTGACGTCACATCCTTTCACATCCTTTTCAAGTATTTTGAAATTCCTACTATTTTTTGCAATTTTTAAAATGTATTTTCTAATCGAAAATGGTTTAATATTAAAAAATAATTACACACACATACCTCTAAAGCAACAATGTTCATAATAAAATACATTTAACCCGCTTTTGAATCAGACGCATATTGCCTATTAGAATTGAACTAAGTATACTTATGCATTTTCATTCTCAGTTAGTGAAAAGAGACGGCATATATTTAGTTCAATTCCTATTGTGAATCTGCTATAGCGACCTTTTTAAGCCCGCTGGTAGCCTACCTATTTATTTTCATCCTTTATCAAGAAAAAATGACACGTAACAACTAAAATCACTGCAAACACGCTGAAAAAACTATTTATTTTAGCTTTTCTACACCTGAAAGTGCGTCTATGGCGCCTTGCTGCGGTGGAAAGCGGCAACGTTTTTCAGGAAGTTGCAACTCCATCTAGCGGTGAGGTGCTAGAACTAAAATATTATTATATTGGCGAAAGATCAGTATTATTGTGAAAAAAATAATTTATTCAGAAAAATTCAGAAAAAAATCATAAAACCAACATAAAACGAACGTATGTATAGACACGAGCTCATTCTAATATTACTCTTAAAAATCTCCAAAACGAAATATCCGTTGCTCGGCCGGAATTCGTACCCACACCTTCAGAAAGACATTAAACACAACACTGCTTTCCAAACCCACAATTTTAAAACACAGAAAAAAAACACTCTAAATTCAAATTTAAAAAGACGTCACGGACGAAAATTGAAAACAGCCATATTTATGCTCCACATAAAATCAGTGCGATTCACGTCGAAGATTTCCTTCGGAAAGATGACGTTTTTTAGAGAACTTACTTACCTACTAATTTGCTATAGAAAATATTGTAAAATGCTATTTGCAAAGTTGGGATTCGATCCAAAACCTTACAATCGCAAGTTGAAAAAATGTCCCACTAGTCAAAAACTGCTCCTAAAATCCGTAGATACCCATATTATAAATGTGAAAGTGTGTTTATTTGTTTGTTTATTTGTCCTGCTTTCACGTCAAAACAGAGCTACGGATTGACGTATTTTTTTGTATGGAGATAGTTGGAGGGCTGGAGAGTAACTTAGGCTACTTTTTATCCGGATACCACGCGAGCGAAGCCGCGGGCAGCAGCTAGTGTTAAATAAAAGCCAAAATAACATCCATTATCTATTCGTCCAAACCCGTAAAGGAATACGTCTGCTCCGTTATGCATGAACTTTTGAATTGTAAAATACAATTTGACACTGTTTTCGTGACCGTTAGCAACCGCCATCTTGTTTTCAGGAGTGTTCTGGCGGGAGAATACGTTTTACTGTTTTGTGTGCTAAATATTGGTGAAATATGGCCATAATTACTACCCTGCACTTTATTTAAAGACTATTTTTTAAATGCTTTTTTTACCTGCGGCTTCGCACACGTGATACCAATGTAGGACTTAGGCCGTCCGCAGTTTAGAGTCACACAAAATAGAGTCACACTCTATAGAGCAACTTCCGAGGCCCCAGAATCTACTTTATAGAGTGCTACTCTTTTTTTTAGAACACGCGTTCCTTCTTAATTTAAATATTTTTCAGCCAGCATTCTGACAGTGACGTTTATTTATAAAATAAAAAAATATGTTTCTTGTTGTTATTCTTTTAGTGGTTTTAAAATTTAGTGAAACATAATTTGTAATGCCGAATCTTAAAATAGCGAATTTCAAAATAATTAATGGTTGAAATGTATAAAGATCCATTGATCGAAGCTTATAAGGTTTGAAAAGTAGAATGATTTGAAGAATGAGTAGAAGTAAGTATAGAAGAATAAAAGTTTAGATGTTAGAAAGCTCGAAATGAAGAATGCTTAAATTGTCGAAAATACCTAAGTACCTACTTATATTATTGTTTTCTTTATGAACTAGATTTCTGCCTCTTCCGCGGCCCTACCGACTTTAGCAACGCATGCCAAAGTCGGTTTCTTAATTTTTTTATTTTTATTTAACACTTTTTTAACTAACTTACATAAAAACAAGTACTTAAATTAAAAGGAACTCTGTTTTCTATCTTTAAATGATTAAAGATAGAAGACAGAGTTCAGATCACCGACCGCAGGTAAAGTGCCCAAGAGACTGGCAGCGTTACGTTACCCCGTTGCATTGCTTTACAGCCCTTTCCTTTTGTCATTGGTCTCATCCACCAACCTCTTTAAGGAGCCACGATTTTTGGCATTATTTTGTTTCACCTTTCACCGATTTAATTCGAAATTCAAATTTCAAATACATCCAGCATTTTAGTTTCCCCCATTTCTATTCACGAGGCACGTTTGTCACTCGCATTATGCGCTCGCCCCAATACATTAATGCGCGTGCGTCAAACATCACCCCGTCTATTTGAATAGTTTTACATCTGTCGACTCGCATCGATTGCGAAATTGATGACCGTGATTTTCTTGATTTTAGATATGAAACTTGAATAATATGCATATAATAATAATATGAAATATGAAAGCCGGGAGATCAGAAAACCCTTCCGCGCCAGACGGCGACAGAGCTAAGAGCCTGTCCAGAACGTAGGCGTTTTACGCGCGTAAGCTATTGCCATCCTCTTTTGTTAGACAGTGAAAAATAAGGATGGCAATAGTTTACGCGCGTAAAACGCCTCCATCTGGACAGGCTCTAAGCGTTAGAAGGAGCGGCAATGGTTAGGTGTAGTAAGCGCTTATGCGAGCTTATGAGAGAATACAATCTCGCTGTAATAAGCGCTTATGCGAGCTGAATTGCACTTTGTTGCGTCGCAGCAAGAGTCGATTTTGAACTCTTTTTTTTTCGCAAAGTGAGCCTTCTGTACGTAGTACTATTATTCTATGGTGATAGTAATAGATATGAAACGTGATTGTAACTAAGTTAGACGGGAGGAAGGGTGGATTTTTCTCACTCTAAATTCGAGCGGCCCGACTGGGGAAGTACCTACCTCCTTACAGAATATCGCAGCCAAATAACATAATTCTTCTCTCTGGTGTTGTGTTCCTGCGGTGAGTAAGGTTGCTGCGAGGAAGTGCTGCGGTGACAACAGAGGGCTGATTTCCTATCGATAGCGACCAAAATCGGTCTCAAACTGTCAAATATGACACTACAGTGACCACGCAAGTACATTTAAGTAGCGTCACGTAAAAAGAACGTTGGAAGAAAGTGGAGGGGGTGGGTTTTGTCTCATGTTTGCGCATGGGTTACATATTCGCAAACATGAGAGAAAACACACCCCTCCACCTTCTTCCAGCGTTCTTTTTACATGACGCGAACTATAGCTCTGTCACTCTCAACGAGACCGAACGTGACAAAAGATACCTATGCGATTGCTTTGACAGTTTGAGACCAATTTGAGGTTTGAGACAATCAGCCTGCTGGTGGACCAGTCTTGTCCATTATGTTGATTCTTTTTTTTAAGCACGTCTCTTTTCATAGACTGAGAGTGACAAGAACGGCTTATATTGCAATTTCTATTGTGATTCTGCTCTATCGGGTTATTTAGTCCCGTAGATTGTTATATTGAAAGATATCTTATAGGTACATTTGCTGTGGGTTACTCCCAGGAAGTGTCTGGCATCAGAAAAAGCAGAATAATTCAAAAACCAAAAAAAAGCGATTCGGCAGTTTTTTCATGAATTTAAAATCTTTTTGGAAGGTCAGAATATTTTGCATCCATCAATATTTAGTCGTTTCCGCAACGGTTTAGGGTTCCGTGGGAATAAGATAGAACCTTCTAAATACAACTTTGGCCTTATAAGCCGCGGGCGGCTTCGCTCGCGCGGCACCCGGATAAAAATTCGCCTTTGTCCTATTCCCGGTCATATCTATCTTTATTTTAAATTTCAGCCAAATCGGTTCAGTGGTTGTCGAGTGTAGAGGATAAATATAAATATAAATAAATAAATAATAATACCTTTTTTTTAGCACAAGCTTTAAACTGCACAAGCTTTAAAGCACTTACGAGCTTTAAACTGGAATCACTTCATGGCGGGTTGTTTAAGACTAATTTTTACAATTTTTATGCAGTGAACTATAAAATGTGGTAGGTACCTATATCATTTGATAGCATCTTTGCTATCAAATTATATAGGTACCTTTTGATAGTTAATTTGTTTGCACTCCCGTAGGCCACTGTTTAATGCAAAATAGCATTGTGCAAATCGCTCTAGCGGTCTTCTGGTTTCGTCGGAGAAGTATAATATAGGTCGATAATACCTATAAAAGGTGCGAGAAATAAAGGAGGCTCACAATGACATGTCCTATCATACTTAAGAAATCATACCCACCCATTTTGATTCGCGTTTGTGTAAACGATCGCATAAACCGGCAATGCGGAACCCACAGTACCATTAGCGACTCTATATCATGTCTATATTTTGCAATTTTCGGTAGAAATCTGAATAAATTGGGTCACCGCTGTTGTTTTTATATAACAAATCGCTGATAACATTACCTATACCTACGCAACCGGTGGCCACACTGGGCCACACATTTAAAACCCAATCATAGTTTTTAACCATATTTTGATAAACTGTTTTGAGCAGTTCCAATTCCTCTATTTTACAACGTCAACCATTCAAGCATCATTGCCGCTGCGTTTTGTTTCGTTCTCCAAAATGACAGTAATTTGCAAAACCTCATTGGTAATTTGTTTGAAAATGTCATCACAACAGAGTAAACTAACCTCATTGGTCGTTATAGATTATGAAACAAAACGAAATAGTTGATATTTTGCTTTGGTTGATAAAAAGTTTTACTTCGAAAATTCGTTCGTTACGATCGTACGTTAAAATTCGATCACAACATTCGTAGTTTTTCAATGTTCCATTTTTGAAAACATAATAAAAAGTTATTGTGTATTTACCAAGAAGATTCTAAACTACGTAACTGGAGTGCTAACTGACATTTAATGTACAAAGGATTTTGAACCTTATCGCGACTGAACAACGATCTATTATCATTTAATCTTGGTTATAAGGATTGTTGGTCTTGTTGAGAGGCTTTCTTGGGTGCTTTGTCTCTTTCACATAGTTGCAAAAAGAAAGAGACTTACCGCCCAAGTTTTATTTCAAGCGGACCTTGTTTTCTGTCTCAGTCAGTGTTCCAGGTACGTAGTATAGAAATTCCTTGGTATTTACATACATCTGAGACAACCTCTGTGGCGCAGTGAGTGAAGGCCCGCCTGAGACTCAGGAGGTTGGGGGGTTCGAACCCCGTCGCGAGACAAATGCTTGTATGATCTGCAATATCTGTTTCGGATCTGGGTGTTTTTTGTATTATAAAAAGTAAGTAGGTATGTAAAGGTAGTAAAAAAAAGAACAAGTATTATATCAGTCATGTGGTTCCCATAACACAAGCTCTGCTTACTTTGGGGCTACGAGTACATGATGCTGTGTGAAGTGTCCAGCATTTTCATTACTAGCAGCGCCCTCGCGGCGTTGCCCTCTTAGGGAGTGTCCACATTGCGTTTTCTGCAGCGCGTTTTTGAGCTGCGCGTTTGTATCGATACAAACGCGCGTTCGCAACGCGTATTTTTCCATACAAAAGCGAACCGGGAGGGGCTGCGCGGGGGGCTGCGCGTTCGCATCGCGTTCGAATCGCGTTTGTATCGATACAAACGCGCTGCAAAAAACGCAATGTGGACACTCCCTTAGTGATAGTATGGTGATGATGATGAAAAGTAGCCTAAGTAAGTATAACCTTCCTCAAGAGTTTAGCTATCAAATACAGAAATCATTTTTCGAATTCGACTGATAGTTTCTGAGATTAGCTCGTTCAAACAAACAAACTCTTCCGCTTTATTAAATTGGTTTACTTAGATGCAAAAAAAAATCTCCTGTCCAAAATAGTTACGACCCCACCTTGGGCCCTCAATTATTCATAGTTCATACCCGCAGTTGGTTTTTTTGTTTCAATAATTTTTAGGTCAGTAGGTACCTAATTCCGTGCTAAGTATTACCTAATTTCACCGTATTAGAGCTCCGGCCCCGGGGAGAATAAACGCAGCGCTGGCAGACCACCTGCTCGATGGGTAAATTTCTCACAATGGATCTAGGCATTCGTAAAGTTAGCCGTTTCGATGCGCAGAGCAGCATTTTCATACAAAATTTTTTACTGCGCAGCGAAACGGCTAACTTCTCGAATGCTTAGTTAGATCCATTATGAGAAGTGTAGACGACATTGTTAAGGTCGTGCGATCAGCCCAACACAGTAACGAGTAGCAAGAAATAGAGAAGGCCTACAGAAGTGGGTTGACACAGGCTAAAAATGATGATGATGTAATCAATGTCACCTTCTTGGTCGCTGTAAAGTTGGAATCAGACGGTTCACTCGAGTAAAAGATTACTCGAATGAATGCTGGGGTTTTATATGACACTTTTCTTTCATTCTATGTTGAGATGTGTCACTTTGAGTAAAAATACAAAATGAACGACGGAAATGAACGAAAAATGAACCGTCTGATTCAACATTAAAGATGGAACCAGACGGTTCACTCGAGTGAAAGTCGAAAGATCACTCGATTGAATGCTGGGGTTTTCTATGACACTTTTCTTTCATTCTATGTTGAGATGTGTCACTTTGAGTAAAAATACAAAATGAACGACGGAAATGAACGAAAAATTAACCGTCTGATTCAACATTAAAGATGGAACCAGACGGTTCGCTCGAGTGAAAGTCGAAAGATCGCTCGAATGAATGCTGGGGTTTTCTATGACACTTTTCTTTCATTCTATCTTGAGATGTGTCACTTTGAATGAAAGTTGCAAAATGAACGACGGAAATGAACGAAAAATGGACCGTCTGATTTCACCTTAAAGGTAGAATCAGACGGTTCACTTAATTGAAAGATCACTCAAATGAATGCTGGGATTTTCTATGACACTTTACTATCATTTTATGTGCAGACGCTCCATTCCTAGTGAAAGATGCCGAATGAAGAACCGAAATGAAACGAAAAAGAAATGAACGAAAAGTGAACCGTCTAATTCCACCTTAAGTAGGTTGTTGTTTTTCTCAAGTTATCTGCGCATTTCCAGAATTCTATTGATGTCAATGTTTATGAATGGGATCGTGGCCCAAAAATGTTTCTTTGTCTCTTGTGCAATTGACCTAAATGTGGGCAAGTGATCGATTTTAGGATCACTTCACGCAAATAAATCATTTCGTTTCATTTCACTAGGTTTTATCTTCAAAAAAAGGAGGTTCTCAATTCGGAATATTTTTTTTTGTGCTTTTTTTATGTATGTTCACTGATTACTCGAAGACGCCTGGACCGATTTGGAAATTCTTTTTTTGTTTGAAAGGGTATACTTTCCGATTGGTGCCACAATAATTTGGTGAGAATCTGTCGAGGATCTTCAGAGTTATGAACAGAAATGCAACTCGAGAGTTCAGAAAATTGCTCAGCTTCTAATATTGAAGTCAGTTTTTTTTTAATTTAGCCACTTTTAAATAGCTAACTTTTTGAATTAATTTTTTTATTGGCAGCTTTTTGAGTAAAAAAAAAGTTCTACGTATACTTACCTACTTAGTCTGAGTTTAGTTTAAAAAAAATTGTTATTCTTAAAAGTAGTGAGTCTTTTACTCGCCATGTTTTCCTTCGCCATTTTCGTAAATTATTTTTTACTAAAGTAGAAAAGGAAAACATTTTTCATGATTTTATCTTTTCAAAAAAGAAAATAACGAAAGGAAATCCGGAAATGGGTTCATCAAAATGATCAGTGGAGCTAAAGTGGCCACTTTTGATGAAACATCAGATTTTTCATAGATGCTTCATATAAGTATATGCTTCATATTGAAGCATCTATGAAACATTTGATGAAAAATCTGATGTTTCATCAAAAGTGGCCACTTTAGACCCCCAGTTTTCCTTAAAAAAAAATTTTCCCCGAATTTAGTGCAAATTCTGGATCTTGGAACAAATTATACAGTTACCATTTAAATTCAAAAATCGTTCTCATTTCAAAATTCTAAGTAACGGATTGAGACAGGATGCTTTGAGAAAGACAGAGATGAAAGATTTGAATGAAAAAATATCACAATTTGGATGGGTGACCGCTAGTGGCATTAAACATACACAAACAAAAACTTAGGCCTTTGGCATCTTTACTAGATGATTTTATACAGTGTCAGGAGGCAATCTTTGCCTACACTTATCGGGACGTAGTGCCTGGGACAATGTTGAGATGGAGTAGGCTTGTAGCACCTATACCATCCTCTCAGCTTAACCGGCCATATCCACAGGAAAGACATGGTCAATACGTGAGGGGCTGACTAAGCCGCGGGTTTCCTCACGATGTTTTCCTTCAACGTTTAGAGCTCGTGTTAGTGTGCATAACATTTTTCGAAACGAAAAATCCGTTGATGCACGGCCAGAATTCGAACCCACGACCTTCGAATCGAAAGTCATGGTACTATACCCCTCGGCCAATACGGCTCTACGAATGTCTACCAAATCGGGAAATATCAGTGGCGGCTAAAAAAATCAATAAGGGACATCCAGGCTTGACCCCCTCCCCCACCCCCTAATCTCACGTGAGATTGAAAATTAAACAGTAAAATTCTTACGACTTTTCTAGTACTCTTGCCTCAGTTGGTCCGATAGAGTCTTTTAATCCTTAGATAAAACAGGATCGACTGGCATCAAAAAAAGTTTTTGTGTAATTTGCCCATTATCTCGCTGACTGTAGGTACATTTTTTTCGAAATCTGTGAATGCAGGTTGAAATATTTTCAAAAGTTAAGGATAGTCTCATAAAAACGTTTTCCTGTAGCTACAACGGTTAAGGTAGCCCTTACTGTCTTGTCTCAGAAATATATTTTAGCGATTTCTGACTTTTCTAGTAAGTACTCTAACCTCAGTTGGTCTGCAAGAGCCTTTTTATCCTTAGATGAAACAGGATCGATTGGCATCAAAAAAGTTTTTGTGTAAATTACCCATTTTCTCGCTGACTGTACATTTTTTTCAAAATCTGTGATCTGTGCAGGTCAAAATATTTTCAAAAATTAAGGATGGTCTCCTAAGAACGTTTTCCTCTAGCTACAACGGTTAAGGTAGCTGCCCTTACTGCCCCGTCTCAAAAATTGGGAAAAGTTTGTTTGGTTTTTTGTTTGTTTGAACGCGCTAATCTCAGGAACTAGCAGTTGGATTTGAAAAATTATTTCTGCATTTGATAGCTGAACTCTCGAGGAAGGTTATAATTATGCTAACTTTTATCATCATCATCATCATCATCACCATAAACCATCACTACGGGAACGCCGCGAGAGCGCTACCAATAAACAGTTTTCGCTGCGCTAACAATAAAGAGTTTTCATTCATTCATTCATAATGTTTCAAAGTCATTAAAAATATTAAAATGTAGCCTCTTGCGGGTGAAATTAGCGGGGAAACTAGTTATAAAATAATCTGAAATACTAACACTAGGTACCTACAATATAAAATATTTATTAGGTATAATTTGGTAGGTACCTAGGTACTTACCAAATTATTCAACCTACTGACTTATTTATGTATTGAAATGTTTAGCTGAAAAACTTTGGACAGTTTTATCAATTTGCTTGTTGTCTGGTGAATTAAACTAAATATACAAAAGTATCAGAGAAAAAACAAGATAAGTACAATACACACGATGAATCTAGGCATTCGTGAAGTTAGCCGTTTCGCTGCGCAGTAGCAAATTTAGTATGAAAAAGCTACACTGCGCATCGAAATCTGTGCCTAGATTTATCGTGCGTAGGTACTGCAGGTACTACACTTCTTCCACCGGATTTTGGCAATCGTGAAGTTAGCCGTTTCGATGCGCAGTGCAACTTTTTCATACAATTTTTTAGGTACTTTGTTTGGGGCTAGATGATGCTGTGTGAAATATTCAGCATTATTTTAATAAAACGTGCTTTCGCTTTGAAAGAGCAAACATGCTAAGTTATCCGACACCATGTGTCCTTTCGGCCGACTTGTTATTTTACACAAATCAAATTCATGATTAAGTATTCCCGTGATTTTCTAATCGATCCATTGACGCATGTCGACACATGGCTGAGATTTTTTCTTGTTTACTATTATCCGAGGAAGCGCTCGTGGCGTAGCTTGCTTGGACGTTCTCGATTGATCGTTGATGCAGCGCTGTGCGCGGTCACTTTTAGGATGGGTGACCGCAAGTGGTATTACGAGCTTGAGCGCTTCCGTGCTTCGGAGGGCACGTTAATTGTCGGTCTCGGCTTCATGACGGAGGCCTTTAGGCGGCCTAAAAATTCCGTCACCACAGTTGGCCACTTGCTCACACGAAAGAAGAAGAAGAATTATCAGAGGTGCAATGGCGACTTCCGAAATGCATCTGATTCGATGATTTTCTTCTGAAAGTTTATTTTTATTTATTTATGTTTACTAACTTTGTACAAAATTAAATAAAGTAATAAGTACCTACTTACCTACTTAATAAAAACAATAAAATCTAATTTTATTTATTTATTAAAACTAGAACGATTTCAAAACCATTTGCACTAGTATAAATAAAGTATAAATAACACAATAATAGGTACCAAAAATATCCAGTCCATAAAATTATTATCATTGTCATTAACCTAACCTAATTACTTAACTAATTATTGCCATAACAAACTTGCATAAAACAAACATTGACGAATTGACGTTTTCTCGAAGTTGCGAAGAAACGTCATTTTCCGAATTCGGAACACATTCCGAGAAAGTCCAAATCGCACTGCTGGGCTGCTTGAGTGAAAAGAAAACGAATTTTCCCAGAAATTAAGCATATTTCTACACAAAAAAATGATCTTATAAGGGTTCCTTTTTTTACTTTTTGAGGCATGGAACCCTAAAAATTATTAAAAAAAAACAATAATAAGTACCTACTTACTTATTATTTATCAAAAGATTTACCCAAAAAAGAACAAAACAAAAATAAAAAACCTATACCTACATATCGCCAGTGCGATTCGGCCTTCCGAAAATGCATCCGGTTCGTTGGTTTTCTTTGGAAAGTTGACGCATCAGCGAAAAAACGCCACTTTCCGAATTCGGAATACATTCCGAGAAGGTCTGAATCACACTGCGAATTCGATCTTGCTAATTGATATATCAGTCCATAGCTAGGGGTTGTGATGAAATTACGAAGCATTGCACAGGGAAACCTTTCTGCGTGAAAATACGGAGAAAACGATTTTTTCCAGATATTTGATCTATTTATCTATTTTGAGCTAGATCGATTTTTCGCCCCCGTAAACCACTTTATTGCACAAAACAAAAAATAGCACATTTTAAACTTTCGCGATCTGTAGGCATAATCGAGACTTCATCGCGTAATTACCTTTGTCTATAATAATAATAATAATAACGTTAATTACGCGATAAAGTCCCGTTAGTTTGTTTAAATTAAAACAAAAAATATTAGACATTTGGGAATTCTGATGTAAGTAGGTACTAAGTAATATTGTAAATGGTTGTATAGTAAAAATGACTGAATTTTTTTTTGAATTCTGGTAAATATTCAATATGGAACCTTCACGGCAAACCTGTCTTACACTTGGCCATTTTATTAATCTATGGAGATGGAGCATGGAAGTTGTGGAGGATATGACGCGCGAATTACCTACGAATGACATTTTTCTTGAAATTCAAATGGATTGTTACATTGTAACACAAGGGTTGAAATGAGCCTATTTAGGTGGTACGAGATTAGTAAGGGCGTGCCTGAAGCACAGAACATCGGAGCTAAAAAAGTCGCTATTGCAGAGTCGCGGTGAAGGAATTGAATTATTGCCATCTCTTTTCATTGACTGAGTGTGAAAAGAGATGGCAATAGTTCGGTTCCTTTGATGCGATTCTGCAATAGCGACCTTTTTAGCTCCGCAGGTAATAATACTATACCTACCTGAAGTCTGCCTAGCAATGCGATTCAGACCGTGACGTTTCTTCGCTGAAAAAACGTCGACTTTCCGAAGAAACTCTTCGAATCGGATGCATTTTTTTCCAATTAGGATTGGATTAGAAAAAATGAAATTTACCTCGACTTTAATTACAGTCAACGTGGTTACACTCAACCATCATTAATGGTACAGTCAGTGACAAACATCTATAAACATTTTGAGTTTTTCAAGTCACTTTTTCTTCACGCTAAGTGTGAAATTGGTAACTTTTATTGAAAAGTAGTAATAAAGCAGGGTAAAGCTTCTAATGATAGCTGAAATTTGTAACTCCACGGGTTCAGTAGATAAATATAAACTCAAATGTTCATCCATATTTGTCGCTAACTATATTGACTGTACATTATTTAACACACGGGAATTACTCACGTAAAAATATCGTCGATTTAGATACCCATCCGGAGAATCGATACCATCTGGGTAAGGAGGGAGTTGCGGCAAGATTACTGCTTACCCAGATGAAGATTCTCCGGATGAATCGAAACATTGTCGGTATCTAAAAGGACGATATTTTTACGTGAGTAATTCCCGTGTGTTAAATAATGTCTAGTACAATTCACGAAAGTTTTGAAAGTGAAATATACCTACTGACTGTACTTACATGTTTGCCTACCTGAGAAACAAATCTATGCTGTTATTCAAATAGCAAGATGGCGCCACTGTGATTCTATAATTTTATTCAAATGGTTAGCCTACTTTCACGAACTCAAGGGAGTGACCCTTTATTAGTGGAAAACTACAGTTTGCGCATGGCAACACCGCTGAAAATATATATTTTTTGCTAAAACTGAAAAATGACGGCGTAGTTGCGTGTTAAGAAAGAAGATAGGTAAGTACCTATACAAAGTAAAATGTCTAGTTATTTGATTATTCTGTAAAAATTACGGCATTCCAAATTTTAAATTCAATTTCTTCGTTTTAATATATTTACTACTAAAGCCGGTTTTGCACCGCGAAAGGGTAATGAGCGAGAAATGGCTGATCAGCATTGCGATTCAGACTTCCGAAAAAGCATCCAATTCGATGATTTTCTTCGGAAAGTTAATATTTTTTAGTGAAGGAACGTCAATTTCCGAATTCGGAATACATTCCGAGAAGCTATGAATCGCACTGTAGAACGATTTTTTTTTAAATTCAGATTTCAGATCTTACATGTATGTATGTGAGAGCTGAAAGCTTCAAAGCAATTCTTTATTTTTTTTTAAATTTTCTTTCAATGTTTCGAAATTCTATTATAATCATGAAAATTTAGGGTATGTCAATGACCTATACAAATCCTGCGCTGATCATTATCATAGAAAAACAAATTTTAAGGTCAACCGAAGCTTTCTACGAACTTTATATTCCGTTTAGAAAAATATCCGTTGCGATATCCTGAATTCTGCCTTCACAACAATCACCACACTCTTACTGCAACGTGATAAAGTTGAAAATCATTTTGCGAGTGTACGAATAAAGTTGCGTTCGGAAACTGAATAAGAAAATGTTAATAAATGGTATAAAATGGCGCGCGTTGCTTCAGACGGCGCAGTGCTCGACGGCGCATGTTCCCGCCAACACTCCTGTCAGACCGGTGTGGCCACTCTAAAAAATTCTTTTAAGAAAAATGAGTGCAGTCCTCTTTATTCTAGTAGCTTTGCTAGCGGTGTATAAACTCTTTAAGAGGAACACCGCGACGCTGACAAGCAAAAATGCAGGAAGAGTTCTTAAAACCGCACCGGGGCCTGTTTCCCTCCCAATTATCGGTAATTTACATCTTTTGGGAAAGCATGAGTCGCCATTTCAGGCGTTTACTGATCTGGCAAAGGAGTATGGTAATATCTTCAGCTTGAAGTTAGGATCGTCCAAGTGCGTAGTTGTCAATAATCTGGAACTTATTCGGGAGGTTTTGAATCAGAATGGCAAGTTTTTCGGCGGGAGACCGGACTTCTTGAGGTTTCACAAGCTGTTCGCTGGCGATAGGAATAACTGTGAGTATTAAACTTATTTTTAAAGTGTTAGAGCAGTGTTCCGCAAAGAGTGTGCCGCGGCACACTTTACCGTGGTCATTGGTTGGTGTGCCTCGGAAAAATAAGGTTACCTATCTCGGTTAAGCTACTATGAATTTGGACCGCAAATGCTCAACTAAACAAGCTCATGTTTCGCGTAAAAAAAAAAAGATTTTCATTTATGGTGTACTTACCTTGAAATTTTCCGATTTCCTAGATGTACAGTCAGCGTCATCAATCGGTATCCCCCTATTGATTTTAACAGGGACCCTTTTCATTTCAACTTTGGATTTCAGTCGGATTTGCTAGTATAGGAACTCGAGCGAAATTAGATATCCATAAGTATACTAGCAAATCCGACTGAAATCCAAAGTTGAAATGAAAAGGGTCCTTGTTAAAATCAATAGGGGGATACCGATTGATGACGCTGACTGTACCTTGAACACAAAAAGTTTGCGGAACACTGTGTTAGACCACCCTGTGTAGTCATTTGATCGAAAATGAAAATCCTAACAAAACTTACATTTCGATGTTCGTGGCTGTTGGTTCAAGAGGATTGATTTGATCAATGCGGGTTCGAATCCCGTCGTAATCAATTACTTATTCTTATTTTACACCCGCAGTCCGGGCTTTTTTGTTTAAATCTAATAATTGTTGCTTATCTTTTATCCTATACCACAGAATACTGCTATACTTAAGTTGGTACTTACTAGACATTATAAAGGGGTCATTATTATTTGTTCTTTATTCTTTGTTATTTATTAGTAATTTTCATCATGTGTTGGCCGAGGGGGATATCTCCACTTTCGGTACGAAGGTCGTGGGTTCGGAACCTTGGCCGTGCATCAATGGATGTTTTGTTTCGAAAAATTTTTATGCGCTTTAACAGAATGGATAAAACATTCAACTTTATACACATGTTTATGCGGACACGGTTTCTTACTACCCCTTCGACATCTTCAAAGACTATCAAGACTAGCTTCCGCCCGCGGCTTCGCTCGCGTGGTACCCGGATAAAAAGTAGTCTATGTCCTATTCTCTATCTATTTTTAAAATTTCAGCCAAATCGGTTCAGTGGTTGTCGAGTTTTAGAGGAACAAACATACATCCAATCCTTCATCCAAACATCCAAACTTTCGCATTTATAATTAGTGTGATTTAGTGCCTTTTCGCACGTCCCGGTTTCCGGGTAGTGGCTACCCGGTGGAGGTTGTTTGCAAAAACATGCCCATACATACACTTCGCCGCCGGCTACCCGGCAACCGGGACGTATGAAAAGGCACTAAAGTGGACTCCACCAAAGCGGCGAGACGAGAGAAGGGGGCGTCCATTAATTACGTGAACTTTTAGGGGGGAGGGGGTCGAACCGAATCTCACCTCAATCTCACGTCGGGGAGAGGGGGGGGGGGGGGTCGCGGCAAATATCACGTAATTTTTCCCCGTGGTCTGAATTAGATGTTCAATTTCCAAGTTTCTTCGCTAAAACGTCAACTTCCCAAAGAAAATCGTCGAATCGGACGCATTTTCGGAAGTCTGAAACGCACTGCCGATGCCGGCCTCAGCGTCTTTATTTATATCTACTTACTTAATATATTTTTTGGGCAGGGACCGATTTGCAAACCCTTAAAAGGGTTTTCGAAAGGGTTTTTTAAAGCTTTGTTTGGGTCAGAAACCCTCGTGAGCGTCTTCAGAAAACCCTACTAAAGTTGCATCACAATCTGATCAATTAGGAACGAATAGAGAACAAAAAATACAAATTTTTAGTTTAGATTCAAAAAGTTGTAAACAAAAACTGGGCCCCAAATCCTCTATTTTACAACGTCGACTATTCAAGTAGATATTGCCGCTGCGTTTTGTTTCGTTCTTCAAAATGACAGTAGGTAATTTGCAAAACCTCATTGGTAATTTGTTTGAAAACGTCATCATAACAGAGCAACCTAACCTAATTGGTCATTAGATTATAAAAAAAACTTACCTACTTACTTTATTATATTATGAAACAAAACGAAACAGTTGACGTTTTTGCTTTGGTTGTTAAAAAGTTTTTTAGATTCTTCATTCACATCTCGACATTTCATTCATTGGCGTGACCTTTATTTTTATTTATGAAAAGTAAGCAATTTTTGAACGAAATTTCACGGAAACAAGGTCAAATATTGCATACGACATGACCTGTTTAGTAATACTACTCATCATTATTAAGTTAGTGATTATTTCACTGTATTCTGTCTAACTTAGGTCAGAATAAAGCGCCGTTTACATGCTGCGAGTTTCTCGCCTCGAAGATGCGAAAGCAAATGTCAAAATATTACAATGTAAACTAAACATTTTGCGCGGGGAAACATTTTTGCGTAAAAATACAAACGAATTTTCCCAGATAAGAGACCTAGCTAGATCGATTTTTCGCCCCCGTAAACTACGAATTTATCACACGGGAAACGCACCCCGCTGCGTTGTGCAGCAGAGCTAAAATGGTCGCTAATGCAGATTCACAATAATATGATTCACGGGTGATTTGTATTGATATTGCTAAAGCATTTCATCTTTAATTACCGTCAAATGTTAGCTGAATTGTACGCAATTCACGCAATTCAATTCACAGCAGAATCACATGCTAGGTCTTAAATTGCCACACGAAAAAAAATAACCCGGTTGATTTTCATTTAATATTGCATCGTATTATTACTACTAATACTCTGTTAATAAGTATTTGGTTTTTAAGTAAGTACCTATTTAGTATGTTTTATTATCATTATTAAACATAAATAATATTTGATTGACACTTAGTGCAATTCCAATTTATTTTACCATGGTGGCCATTTTATTTTACGATTCTCCACAAAACTGTCAAACAATAAGATGATATTGCCGGTACGGAATTGTCAACTTTGTGATTTCTAATACGAGAATCTCGACGCAAATCATTTGTGAATCTGCATTAGCGACCATTTTAGCTACGCTGATCTGCAGATTTTATCAATGAAAATCCCGCACGTCGATGCATTGTCAGTGTGTTGCACTATGCGTGTTTTCTGTACAAATTGAGACACTTGCATACAATGTTGAAATCTGCAACGACGCACAACGCAGCGGGGTGCGTTGCAGTGTGAGAACCGCCTTAATCGATTTTTCGCTCCCGTAAACAACGAATTCGCATTTTTTATTGAAATCGTTAAACAAATACCTACTTACTTATTTATACAAGTATACAAATATTGCTTGTTTAATAGTTTAATATCTGGGCGACCGAGTGCAAATACGGAAAAATTAAAAAATACCCGAAAAAGAACAAAAAAAAAACTATAAATGGCTGAGATTCGAACTCGCAGGCTTTTTCGCCTCATTGCAAATTGCATCGAAATCGTTAAAGCCGTTTTCGAGAACGTGAATAAAAACAAACAAATAAATAAACAATTGTTTCTAGTTTAATAGTAGGTATTTAATAGTAGGTACCTACCTACTATAGGATATATAGGATTTGGTTCATTGAGCTGAAGAGTTTGCCCTTGCACTAGCTCATTACGTGTTAGGTTCAAAATGTGTCCATGACCTAGTTATTACAATCTTTATTAAGTCCTAACTGAAACTTTAGATGCTATAGTTAGCGTCTATTGCTCTGGCGTATTGAAGCATACCCTTAGCGGCGCATGAATTGACCAATCTGTAGGCCGATTCTACTAAAAAGGTTTAATCAACCAAAGCAAAACGTCAACTATTTCGTTTTGTTTCTTAATCTACTAATGACCAATGAGGTTGGGTTAATATGTTGTGATGACGTTTTCAAACAATACCAAAGAGGTTTTGCAAGTTACTGCCATTTTAGAGAACGAAACAAAACGCAGCGGCAATGATACTTGAATGGTTGACGTTGTAAAATACCTAGAGGAATGGGTGAATTAGGCCGTGTTTCGATTTGTGATTGGTCAATTCATGCCCCGCTCCGCTCAGCTCCGCCTCAGTGGAAAAGCACCCTTAGGCTGAGACTCTACCAAAGCGGAGACGAGAGGAGATGTATTTAAACAACCAATAGATTTTCGTTATTTACACATCTCGTGACACAGACGAGATGACATTTATTTATTTATTTATTTATTTATTTTCAAAAATACAGAATACTAACTTAGGATCTGGCTAATAGTGTTTTTAAACTTAGATTAAGTTTGACTAAACACTAGGTTCTCGAAATTATTACAACAAAAATCTCAAATGCAAGCAAAACACAGCAAAGTTATTACCTAAGTAAGTACCTACCTAGTTATAGCAATTAAAAAATATAAAAATTAAAAGATGTAGGTACTCAAATATCTACGCACGCACACACACATCGGCCGTCACAAAGAAGACAATGCACTTCCCACGTCAGGTGAGCGAGAACTTGGTAAACAACATGTAAACGTATGTGATGAAAACGTAGAAAATTCTACGACATGCCACGACAGCAGCCGCACACTGTAGTCTCATGTATATCTGGTCATTTTACTTATTAGGTACTTTAAGTATCTAGTTAGTTATTTGTTACTTGTCATCTGAGTGTTACCCGATTGTGTGACAAAGGATGGCTATGTCTTTAAAATATGATCACGACTGTACCCGCAAGGCGCTGTAGACATTCTCTCAGTTTTTAGACATTTAATATCCTTTGAAGATGTCTAAGGGGGTAGTCAGAGGTGTCATACTCAAATACATAATTTACTAACTGGTTTCATCATGATGTTTTCCTTCACCGTCTATAGAGCTCATGGTACGTGTCTGTTATGCTCAATGTCTGTAGAAATACAGTACCTACTTCAAACTGTTTTATGGAAATCGGTTATTTTCATGTTTTCCGAATATGTCCGACAGCAGTGTATGATTCCACAAAACAGAATGCGACAGAAGTGCACGTCGTTATCAGCGCAGCTCGCACGGCGCACAACTAATTTGCTTTTCTTAAAAATCACATTGATATTTATTTGTTTGCGATAAAGTTGAAACTATGAGTAATTTTCATTTCCAAATGACTTTTCGTCAATCGTTTTTGTAATTTTATGCGATTGTTTTCGATGTTTTCCGAAACGGATTATTTATCTGGTAGTACTCTACCTACCTTATTAAAACTATGTCATTTGTCCTAATTTTGTATCATATTACGAAATAGTTAACCCATGTCGGAACTAAAAATCAAAACATGGTGTCTTATTATTACCTACTGAATATTTATATCCGACTGCGGCGAAGGAGGGTTTTGTGTTTGACATGTATCTATGTTTGTATTATGATTTTATTTAATTTTATTTATTGGGACATCCAACACAAAATCACTAAAAATAAAAAAAGTAATGTAGCAATTGATATCATAGGTAGGTACTAATTTTGTTTGGATGTATGTTTGTTCCTCTATAACTCGACTCGAAATTTAAAATAAAGATAGATAATGACCGGGAATAGGACACAGGTTACTTTTTATCCGGATCCGGGTACCACGCGAGCGAAGCCGCGGGCAGCAGCTAGTTTGTGTATAAATGTCAGATGCTTTTGCCCTGCTCTATTAGGTACCAACTTTTTTTTTTTAAATGTAGATAGACCTTTGTTTAGCCACAATCTCACCTGATGATAAGTGACGATGTGGCTGACAATGGATCACAAAGGTAACAAAAGTAACCATTTTCGTATTTAGTGAAGAAAAAGTGACTTGAAAAACTCTAAATGTTCATCGATTTTTGTCGCTGACAGTGTTATAAACGTACCTACGTGTTTATAAACTTACTACGGGACTCCAAGGCTTCGCCCGCGTGGACTACTACTTTTTATCCCACGGGAAACATGCATTTTTTCGGGATAACAAGTGGCTAAATTAAAAATTTTAAAAAACCGACTTCAATACAAACTGTTATTGGGTAAGGCTAAGGGTGAGCTGATTAAAATGAGCCCAAACATGGATGTTCCACTGTTATTCACTGAGAAGTTCCATTGGACAGGTCCTGACTCCATCATCAGATCAGCTAGCTGTCACCATTTTATTACATTGTAGTCGGAACTTGACCGACATGCTGAGTTCCAAGTTTCAACTCAATCAGACTATTTAGGTACTGAGGAGTTCTGTTGAACAGCTCCTGACTCCATCCTCAGATCAGCTCAATGTTACCATAATATTGCATTGTGACCGATAACCTATAAAGCTTTTAAAAAATACCCTAATCGCTTCAAGTGTGCCTTTAAAATTTGAAGAGTTACTTCGATTTCTCCAAGATCCCATCATCAGATCCTGACCTGATGACCAAAAGGACCAATTGGAAAGTGTACCCTTTCAAACAAAAAAATAATTTTTGAAATCGGTCAAGGCGTCTTCGAGTAATCGGTGAACATACATAAAAAAAAAAGCACAAAAAAAAAGATTCCGACGAACTGAGAACCTCCTCCTTTTTTCGAAGTCGGTTAAAAAGTAGCCTATGTCACTCTCCAGCCCTCCAACTATCTCCACACAAAAAATCACGTCAATCCGTTTCTCTGTTTTGACGTGAAGCAGGACAAACAAACAAACACACTTTCACATTTATAATATGGGATATGGATTTTTGCGATACACGCTCTGATTGTTTTTCATGTATTATTTATAGATTTTCAATTTCTATGGTTTATTTCTTTGTTGTTTATCGAAAGACCAGTCTAGCGTGCTAAGGCAAGAAAAGAGCCAAGAAAAAGTGTTGTAGACATTCGCTCAATTTTACCACCTTTTTATTAGGTCACTTTCTTGTTTGTCTGTCTGTCTGTCTGTCGTAAAAAACTCGACTCCGGATTATGTAATAAGACTAATTGAAGGCCCAGTAGGTATAAGTAGTGGTTTTTTTTTGCATTTTTTTTGTTTTTCTTCAGAAAGTTGTCGTTTTTCAGCGAAAAAAAAGTCACTTTGCGAATTCTGAATAGATACATCCCGAGAAGGTCTGAATCGCACTGCTGAAACGCGACCCTTCTCTGAATGCATTCCGAATTCGAAACGTTTCATCGCTAAAAAAACGTCAACTTTCCGAAGAAAATCATCGAATAGGATAAAATCACAAATGGTATTGCAATATATTATGCCGTTCTTGTCACTCTCAGTCTATGAAAATAGACGGCATATAGTTCAATTCCTATTGTGATTTTCCTATAACGGCCTTTTTAACCCCGCAAATTATTTACTCGTATCTGGAAACTCAAAACTTATTTTCCCTTGTCCTCAGCTTTGGCGCTCTGCGATTGGTCTACTCTCCAAACCCGCCGGCGGAACCTCGCGCGGCGCCATTGTGGACCCAAACAGCATACAGACAACTTCACACGCATCGGATCCGTCGCTACATTCGAAGCGATCGAACTCGTGCAAACTCTGAAGGAGAGAGTGAGAGCCACCGATGGTGCTATCGCAGTCAAACCTTTCCTTATGTCTTCAGCTATGAACATGTTTTCCCACTACATGTGCAGCGTTCGTTTCGACGCGGAGCAAGATACCCAGTTCAATAAAATCGTCGAACATTTCGATGAGATCTTCTGGGAGATAAACCAGGGATACGCTGTGGATTTCTTGCCGTGGCTATCTCCGTTTTACAGCAAGCACATGGACAAACTGTCTCAGTGGTCGACAGACATCCGCTCTTTCATCCTCTCCCGTATCGTTGAACAGAGAGAGCACGACTTAGATGTCGATGCACCTGAGAAAGACTTTTTAGATGGTCTGCTGAGAGTTTTACACGACGACCCGACTGTAGATAGAAACACAATCATCTTTATGCTGGAAGACTTTCTCGGAGGTCATTCTTCTGTTGGTAATTTGGTGATGCTGTGTCTTACGGCGGTAGCTAGAGATCCGGAGGTCGGTAGGAGAATCCGTAGCGAGATCGAAGCAGCAACCAAGGGAAAGCGTGCCATCTCCCTCACCGACAGAAGCAGCCTACCCTACACAGAAGCGACTGTTCTAGAATGTCTCAGGTACTCTTCTTCACCGATCGTTCCTCACGTAGCAACAGAAAACGCCGCCGTCTCAGGCTTCGGAATCGAAAAAGGCACAATCGTTTTCATAAACAACTACGAATTGAACATGTCTGATCAGTACTGGAGCGAGCCGGAAAAATTCGACCCTAGCAGATTTTTGGAGAAGAACAAAGTCCGTACACGCCGTAACTCCCAATGCGATTCCGGTATGGAGTCAGATAGCGAGAAAAATGGACCGAGTACCAAAATATCTGAGGCAGAGAAAGAAGTCCTAACAGTCAGAAGAAACATCCCTCATTTCCTCCCATTCAGTATAGGCAAGCGGACGTGTATAGGACAAACTTTAGTCACGACTATGAGTTTTGTAATGTTCGCGAATCTGATGCAGGAGTTTGATGTTAGAGCTGTAGATGAGAAGGATTTGAGACAGAAACCAGCTTGTGTGGCTCTTCCTAAAGACACGTACAGTTTACATTTGGTACCGAGAAAATAAAGACACTTTTTTTAGATGTACAGTCTGCTAGCGGTGTGCCGATGACTTTTTAGTTTTTTAGATTTTTACTCGTAGTTTTTAGATTTTGTAGTGTAGAGTTAGTTTTTCTTTAATTTTTCCTTTAATCTTGACTTGCTTGACTCTTATTTCTTTTTTGCAATTCTTAGATAAATAATTATTTTTTTACGAAAAATTTTGTTCCACAACCATTAAAAATTATTAATTGACACAAAAAAAAAACCCGACTGCGGATTATGTAATAAGGCTAATTGAAGGCCCAATAAGTATAGCGGTTTTTTTTTGCATTTCATTTTTTTTTATTTTTTTTCGAAAAGTTGACGTTTTGAATCGCACTGCTGGGGGCAGTCGGATAAAAAAATATTTCTTTGCTCATTTTTTAAATTTTCCTAAACCTAACATTTTCGTTTCATTTTTCGAGTTTAATTTTAGTACCTATCTAGCTTTTCTTTTCTTGGAATCGCACACCGCTTGTAGAGGCGAGCGCTCAAACTTATTTATTGTCTCATTAAATCAAATAAGTTATTTTAAAAAGAATTCAACAAAGAAATTGAGACTGTTAAAGTTATTAGTTCATAAAAACTATATTTTTTTGTTTGAATACGGTCCAAATGTAGACGTGTGTTTGTCTTTAGTTTATTTTGTCTTTTCCTCTAGTAATACTAAAGGCCTCTCCACAATCGCGCGTAAATCGCACGCGAAGCCGCGAACAACCCGCGATCCATGAGTCCCATTCGCATATTCTTCGCGGGTTTGAATCGCGTTCGCGCCTCGTTCCTACCTATTGGTTTTTTGTCCCGCGACAAAGGTTTCGCAAGGCGCACTAGGCAACTAGGCGCGACCTCTGCGAATGTGGAACTGTGGCAATTTTTGCTGTGATTCGCGCGCGAGAGTAGAGAGGCTATAAAAGCATTTACTAAGTAATCAATTTTTTAAATAATCCAAAGTTCCTTACTTTAAGAAAAGTCCAAGGTTTTTTTAATGTCTATGGCTGTTTGTGAAAAGACCAAAGAAATGTAACCAGAATAAAAAAAATGTCACTTTTCAAAAAAATACGTGTCGGGTTGGTTCACATCTGACGGAAAATGCGTCGCGTACGGAGTAGATGTAAAACGTTCAACTTTACACACTCGGCTGATCAGTTACGCGCGGTTAGCTAGTTACGAGACGTTGCGCGTAATAAACATGTTACGTCCGACGCATCTTCCGTCAGTGTGAACCGACCCTACGAGTAAATCTCACATTGTTTTATAAAGATTGTAGGTAAAAATAAAACGAAATTATATACTTAGGTAGTTTTAGTTAAGATCGTTTTTTTTTTAATTTAAATTTTAAAATGAAAATTATTATAAAAATGATCCCGTCGGATTCGGAAATGTTAATAAGAATTTTCATTTTACATAAATCGGGTAAAATACACCGTTTATTTTTGGTCAGTTTAAAGCCGGCGCCTACGTAATCTATATCGATAACCTTACTCAAAAATAATAATAAATATGAGATCTATTAATAATATCACAAAACATAGACAGGATAAATCATGGAGATACGTGCTCTGTGCTCAGCTGTTGCTACGGCGTAGAGTCTACGCTATGTCGTAGTCATACATACATACCTAGGTCATTAGCTCTGCGCGCCTATGACACCTTACCAAGTGTTTTCCTCACTTTTGTTAATCTTTTCAACTATTTAGTTTCGTATGAAATACTTATCAAATTCAAAAATTAAACCAACGACACGAATACGATTAAGCAATACAAGCAGTGGGTGCTGGCTTTAAACTGACCCAGAATTAACGGTGTATAATGTTTAAATTTTAGATTATTAGTTTGCAATGTTATAATGTATTTCTTTGGTCTTTGTGTGAATGTGTGTCAATTTTTTTTACGATAGTAGGTACCATGTAATCTGTCTTAGTATTTTTTCGGGTAGAAATGGTAGATTGCCAATTTATTTTGTAAGGGCGCTTTCAGTAACATTAATTATTTAGTACTTAATATTTTTTAAACCTAGGAATTGGACTAACGCATTTAAGTTGGTATTTTAATTTTAAACCATTGAAGGTGGCAACCCTGGCTTTTAAATCACTCATCAATTATAGAACTGTTAATGTAATTTTTTTTCATTCGAATTCAAAATTCAATTCTTTTTCAAAATTAATTAGAAAATGCACACTCCTAATATTTACACACAATAAAAAAAGTTCGCGATCTGTTTGTTTAACAATAAAATAAACTTTTTAATCATTGAAATATTATTAAAAATAAATAATAACTTGAGTACAATATTTAATTCGTAATCATGTATTTTTAAACAAAGAATTATTATCCTTAAAGAGGTTTGTATATTAATTTTAGGAATTAAAAAAAAATAACTTTTAGAAGTACTTAATGGAAAACTTTTTTTGATGTGTGTAAGTATCTAGTTAAGGTGGAATCAGACGGTTTTACTAAAGTGAAATATCACTCGACTGAATGCTGGGGTTTTCTATGACACTCTTATTTCATTTTATGGTTAGGGGTGTGACTTTGAATGAAATATGCAAAATGAACGACGGAAATGAACAAAAAATGAACCGTCTGATCTAACCTAGGTATATAAATTGAAAAAAAAAAACAAAAAATTCAAAATTCAATATTATTTATTTAGTAGGACCGCTATGACCACTTTGAATCGTCTTAAGAGCTAGGTGATTCTGCTCCTGTTCTTTCGCGTTATTGAACACAGTAAACGTTTGATGAGTGATTTTTCCGCCATTTTCTCGTTGTTTTTCCAACATGGCTGACGCGGCATATCCCTTGACTATATATTAAGTTAATTTTATGTTTGTAGATAGAAATCAATTGTGATCTGTAGATGTTTTTATAGAATCTGAAATTATAGTTTGTAATTTGCAATTTAATTTGTGTTTTCTTTTTATAAACCCTCAAAATTTGAATTACTCGTACCTATACTTAGCTTGAACTATAACTGTCTTATGCATAAAACTTAGTGCGCCTACCAAGGTCACTAGAGCGTTGTTCCCAACAAGAGCATTCTAGCAAGAAATAGAAATATAAATTTATTTATTTGACCAAAAAATAGAACATACAAATATAAAATTAAGCCCTGTCTCCTGGAAAAGCGTGAGCTGTGGCCCAGGAATTTAAAGAAACACGCCTGTTTTTGTAAGTTTTTATGAATAAGGCCGTATGCCTTTAAATCGTCGAGTAGTACCGCTAGTGTGCCAGCGAGCTAATCCATTGAAATATTATATCGATTAGATTTATCATGATGCCTAAAATAAAATCTGTGGCATGGACATCTAGGTACAGTCAGCGTCAAAAATCGATGATCATTTTGAGTTTTCCAAGTTACTTTTTCTTCTCGATATGGGTGAGATTGGTAGATTGGTAACTTTTGTTTAAAACTAGTAATAGAGCAGGGTAAAACATCTAATATTAGAAAAACAATTGATAGATAGATATTATAAATAATTGAAACTTAAATGTTCATCGATTTTTGTCGCTGGCTGTACCATTCTGTTTTTGTTTCGTTCTTTAAAATGTCAGTCATTTGGTTAAAATAGTAGAATAGCTTTTTCAAGCATTCTACCGAAGACCGAACCATAGTAAAATGTTACCACAACAGAGTCGTTGGTCATTACAGTCGGAAACAGACGGAAATCTAAGGCGTTACTTATAAACTTGAAGACTAAAGAAAGTTAAATAATGCTCAAGATTCGCCCACTCACTATCTAACTCTAAAGATGAAATCAGACGGTTCACTCAAGTGAAAGATCACTCGAATAAATGCTGGGGTTTTCTATGACACTTTTCTTTCATTTTATGTTCAGATTCAGTCACTTTGAGTGAAATATGCAAAATGAATGAAAAATAAACCGTCTGATTCCACCTTAACAAAAAATGATGGCAATTGTTTAACCGGTGTTTCAATTTTAACAAAAATTTATTAGTAGAGGGGCTAAGGTTTAGTTGACGCTGTGAGTTGAAGTTTTGCTTCTGGTAGTTAAAGTTTGTTAGTAGAATTGTACTCAGTTAAATTTTTTTTAACTTTAAATATTGTCTTGACTTCTATTTGAAATACCTACACGGGAAATACACACTCTACATTTTGAATAGGATAAGAAAATTGATTTTTAATTCAAATAAGTACCTACCTACCTACTTAAAACTTTCAATGTAATTTTTCATTCGCACTTTTTGTAAGTAAGTATATAAATTACCCCAAATTCCTTTAACGCGTTCAATAGATTAAGTTTGTATGAGTAAGTGGCCAACTCAAGTGGCCAACAGTTTTTAGGCCGCCTAAAGGCCTCCGTCATGGCTAACGACTTAAAAGCCGGGACCGACAATTTAACGTGTCCTCCGAAGCACGGAAGCGCTCAGCTCGTAATGCCACTTGCGGTCATTCAAATTGTGACCGCGCACAACGCTGCTTAACTTCAACGATCTATCAAGAACGTCTAAGCAAGCTACGCCACGAGCGCCTCCAGGCCATGAAGCACTTTTTTTAACGAAAATAGGTTCGCGTTTGACCACACCCTTCCTGATGTAAAGCAACAGTGCGGTCTAAGATGGAGCACACTTACCTAGAAGGAACCTATTGACTCTCGATTTGAAGACACCCAAATTGTACTTTTCTGGAAATACAGACCCCGGCAAAGAGTTCCACATTTTCGCAAAAGCACGGAGCTGGAGCAAGGATTTTTTTAAATCTATGAAATAAAATGAATGAATGAAGACTTTATAGCATGTAAGCAGAATACAAAACTTAATATTAAAAAGTAAATAGTCGAATATAATAGAAATAGTCGGGTAATAAAACGAGGCGTTCGAAAAAGCACGCGTTGATGTCTTTTGTATGTAAAATCCTACTTATATTTCTATAGGCGAAAGTCCGTGTGTGTGAATGTTTGCGTATCGTATCCCCTTAGCTAACTACTAAACCGATTTTGATAAAATTTGGAATGTAGATAATTTAGGTTCTGAAATAACACATAGGCTACTTAATTTTAGAAAATCAATCCCTAAAGGAGTGAAAAAGAGTTGAAAATTTTTTTATGGAACTTTTTAACGTGTAGTGCTATTTGCTTGAAACTTTGATGGTTCATGTAAAATAGAAAATAATTAGACGTGTTTCAGGGTTTATCGAAACAGCAGCCGCTCTGACCACAACGGTTCTCGCGAAATTACGAACCAAATTGCACTGGTAAATCTTTTATCGTAAAAATGCCGAGAAAAAGAATTTTCGCAGATAAGAGACCTAGCTAGATTAATTCTTAGCCCCCATAAACAACCGTACCGCAAATTTCATTAAAATCATTAGAGCTGTTTTCGAGAACGTGAATACACACAAATAAATACTTACCTACTTAAACAAATCGACAAATATTGCTCGTTTAATAGTAGGTAGGTATATATAGGATTAGTGAATTCTCCTGTCGATACAACTAGACCTAACATAGGTACCTAATTATAATTATCATCTTTAAAAGTTGAAAAAACCAACTCGCAAATAATTTACACCTACAGTAGCGCCATCTATTATCGAGTAGCAAAACTAAAACTAAACTGATTTGAAATCCTGAAAAAACAACGCTATCATTTTATAGACAAAAGTTTACATGTTCACTTTTTGCATCGCGCTATTACAATAAATTGAATTTCATATCACACGGATGATGTATAATGCAAGGAAACCGCTGTATTTAATGAATAATACAATATTTTATACTCCTCTGCCCTCTGCAAAGACGAGCTTAGTAACGTATGGTAAAGATAATTATTCAGGGCTTTATCTTTACATCTTTACTAGACTAGTGGCTCACAAGCTGTAGACCTCGCGAGTCTGTGTTTGAATAGCTTAAAGAAATCTAAAAGTAAGCAATTTACTACATTTTTAGGAGTTATCCTGACGTAAAGTACATTGCTTTTTAAACTGAAACTTCTGTGCACTGCCATCCTCTACAGCTTCTTTTTAATTTCTCCATCCAAAGGTTGCCTGGAAGAAATCGCTCTCAGCGATAAGGCCACCCATTGTACTAATTAAGACTATATTATGTTGTTAAATGTTACTTTTCTTTGTGTACAATAAAGTTTTCAATCAATCAATCAATCAATCAAAGTTACAACCTTTCAAACAAAAAAAAACCATCGATTTCGGATTTCATAAGGAGCTTTTTGCCCCTTTTTGGAGGAAGTACCTACCACCCTAATCCGAAATCCCTGATACAAAAAAAAAGTCTTTAAAATTACCGAACCTGCTCATAAAATTTGAAGAGAATTGATTGAGAAATGCGACCTGTAGAGGTGAACTTACAGACAGACATCCGGACAAACGAAAGCATTTTTGTCCAAGCTGAAGCAGAGACGCTTCGCTCGCTCGGTCGATTATTATTTATGTGATTTATTACTACATCATAAATGCATCCGATTCGCTGATTTTCTTCGGAAAGTTAACGTTTTCTTCAGCAAAGAAACGTTACTTTTCGAATTAGTGAAGAAAATAATCGGATGCATTTTCCGAAGTCTGAATTTAATCGATGCTTTTATTAATAAATAAGCTTATCAAGATTTTCAACCCGACTTATGGATACCGTGGCTGAGTTGATAAAGACACTCCGGCTTAGGTATACCTAGAGAGGATCGCTTTTATCATTGCGGGTTCGAATTCCGTCGGAATTGAAAAGATAAGACTTTTAATTTTCGTAAGGAGGTAGGTAAGGTACATTGGGCTTTATGAAAGATGCAGAGGCGTATTTTAAGATTCAGCGCCCTAGGCCAGTAAGGTTTGCCGCCCCCTGCAAATATTTGTCTCGGGCTTGAAACTTGGTTTGCACTCTGCTCGCAAAATAGTCATGAAGCTTATAATAAGCGAGCGAAGCGAGCCGATTTTTGTAAGACAACAACAGACACTTGATTTTGCTTACGGTTCTCAAAGAAAAGGTTGGCTGCTTGTAGGCTCTTACTCTACATGCGAGCGAAGCGAGCCGAATTTTTTTATGACAAATGCAACATGTGACACTTGATTTTGCTTACGAGCTCAAAGAAAAGGCTGGCTGCTTGTCGGTTCTTATTCTATATGCGAGCGAAGCGAGCCGAATTTTTTTATGAAGAATTCAACATTTGACACTTGATTTTGCTTACGGTTCTCAAAGAAAAGGTTGGCTGCTTGTCGGTTCCTATTCTACATGCGGGCGAAGCGAGCTGATTTTTTTTATGACAAATATGACAAATGCAACATGTGACACTTGATTTTGCTAACGGTTCTCAAAGAAAAGGTTGGCTGCTTGTAGGCTCCTATTCTACATGCGAGCGAAGCGAGCCGAATTTTTTTATGACAAATGCAACATGTGACACTTGATTTTGCTTACGAGCTCAAAGAAAAGGCTGGCTGCTTGTCGGTTCTTATTTTATATGCGAGCGAAGCGAGCCGAATTTTTTTATGCCGAATTCAACATTTGACACTTGATTTTGCTTACGGTTCTCAAAGAAAAGGTTGGCTGCTTGTCGGTTCCTATTCTACATGTGGGCGAAGCGAGCCGATTTTTTTTATGACAAACGCAACATGTGACACTTGATTTTGCTTACGAGCTCAAAGAAAAGGCTGGCTGCTTGTCGGTTCCTATTCTATAGGTATGCGAGCGAAGCGAGCCGAATTTTTTTATGACAAATTCAGCATTTGACACTTGATTTTGCTTACGGTTCTCAAAGAAAAGGTTGGCTGCTTGTCGGTTCCTATTCTACATGCGGGCGAAGCGAGTCGATTTTTTTTATGACAAATGCAACATGTGACACTTGATTTTGCTTACGGTTCTCAAAGAAAAGGTTGGCTGCTTGTCGGTTCCTATTCTACATGCGAGCGAAGCGAGCCGAATTTTTTTATGACAAATGCAACATGTGACACTTGATTTTGCTTACGAGCTCAAAGAAAAGGCTGGCTATTTGTCGGTTCCTATTTCGCTTTCAGACATAACTCAATTTGCTCGTAAAACACTGATAAAGCTAATATGCGAGCGAAGCGAACCGAATTTTTTGAAGAAAAATGCAACATGTGACACCCAAAGAAATGTTTTCCTAAAATCGTCTCGGGGATTTATTCCCAAAATATCAATTTATTGTAACGAATTATCCCTTCGAGCTTAAAAGAATGTAGGTTAAACGAAGGTTACGTTTCCTGTCAAATGAAAATCTCTGAAAATGGCCAGTCAGTAAAACGATAGTCTTGATGTCTAAAACTTTACAACCTAATAAGTTTTAGTTTTTGTTACTCGCTCTCAACCAAATAAGTTTTAGCTTTTGTTAATTAGGTACCTAGCCTTTTTTTTTTAATTTCTTCGGGCATAAAGAAAGACGCATGAAACTGTAAGCGCGGGGCGGTGCAAGCCGCCCCTCGCTCCGAGCTAACTAAGTTTTAGCTTTTGTTAGTTAGGTAGACTTTTTTTACTTTCTTCAGGCATGTAAGGAAAAAACGAAAGGCACATGAAACTGAAAGCGCGGGGCGGCACAAGCCGCCCCTCGCTCCGAGGCAAATAGGTTTTAGCTTTTGTTAGTTAGGTAGACTTTTTTTTACTTTCTTCAGGCATATAAGGACAAAAAGAAAGGCTCATGAAGCTGAGAGCGAGGGGCGGCACAAGCCGCCCCTCGCCAAACCACCTCGCCAACCAAATTTTAGTTTTTGTTAATTAGGTACCTAAGCTTTTTTTAAAATTTCTTTTGGCATTATAAGGCCAAAAAGAAGGCTACTAAGGGCGGCTTACGCCGCCCCTAGTAGCCTGCCGCCCCGGGCCATGGCCCCCTTGGCCTAAGGGTAAATACGCCCCTGGAAAGATGTTTAAAGTTGAACACTGGTTAAATAACGTCCTGTCTCTGTTTGTCACTAAATATAATAAAGACAGGACGTTGTTTAACCACTGTTCAACTTTAAACATCTTTCATAAGTAAAGCCCATTTTTTTTTTTTAATTTATTTATTTACTATTTCATAAATACATTGTTACATACCTACACACATTATTATGTTAGTGGTGGTGCAACCAGTGAGATAGGGTAGGGCCCATAAGAAAGAAAATGTTCAGTACGATGTTTTCCTTTAGATTAGAGCCGTTTGGTAGCAAATAAGTTGGCACCAAACTGACTAAAAAACTAATACTAATAAACTAAAATTAGGTAGGTACCTAATTAAAAATCTCCTGAGATTTATTTAAGTAAGTACCTATTTATTAAAATAATTTTCCCTGTCACTGACTAGACGTCACGATTTTGTCCAAAATTTCAATGAAAAATTATTTTAGGCTAGTTCCAGTTTTTATTTATAGGCTTTTATAACACGCTTTTTCTGTTTTGGTTTAGTTTTGAACCAAAGTAAAAAAAATCTAAACATTTTTCGCTCAAATCATACAAATAGTGGAAAACAATTGATTTTACAATTTGTTATTGTCCCACTTTTCGCAAAAATTCCGTAATTTTTTGCTCAAATTGTTTCAAAATACGACCTTACCCAAAACAACAAGTAACCCAAAAAAAACAACTAAGTATACCTAATACGTAATGCTGGACATTTCACACATCATCTATCTGATATAGGTAGGAAGGTACTACTTAGGTACATAAGTACCTACTTAATATAAATTATACATAGAAAAACACCTAGACCCGGTACAAATATTTGCAGATCATACAAATATTACAATCTGGCAGTAGGTAGGTACCTAGGTACCGTGGAACCCCCGAACTTTGCCTAGTGTAGGTAACTTTGCCTAAATTATAAAAAGTACGATATTTATTTTCCTATCACGACAACACTTATTTTTGTTCGTTGGTAGAAACCCAAATCATAAACAGCCAATAATGCACTATTTAACTTTAAAATAACGGCAGCCATTTCATAGTAGTTGCAAAAAGTATTCGGTGGAAATCGCGCAATTTTTTGACTTGTCCCACAAAATTATGTCATTGTGTGGAACTGGTTTGAGGTACGTCTTTCATATCTTTACAGTAGTTGGCAAATATGATCGGCTTTCGAAACACAATTATCTCATCTAAATACTATGATTATTGACAGAAATATCTGAGAAGGCAAAGTTAGGCGCAATTTTTTGAATAAAGTTTTCCAAACTTTGCCTACCCTAGGGTTGTCAGTTTTAGATTTAACCAACAGAACAAAATGAGGGTTATGAATTTCAAACCACTCCCGTCTGTTTTCTTTAAGTATTTTTAACTAAGACATTGCTACTTTAGCACCAATAAAAGCGGTTAGATGTTCGTTACTTTTTTTCAATATTTTACTATCCATCTATGTACCTACTTTTATTGTTACGACTTGAAAAAATTAGTGTAGGACACCCTCTGGCTAGGTGGAGTGATGATTACCAAAGGTCGCCGCGCCGTGGATGCAACAAGCCATGGACAGGATAAAATGGCGCAGATTGGAGGAGGGCTATGTCCAGCAATGGACTGTATAGGCTGATGATGATTATTACTTTTTTGTGACAGCCCTGACTTTTGGCGCATTTTGTCGGTAAATGATGCCCTAACTTTGCCTGCCATCATATAAAGTTAAATATAATTATTTGGAGTAGTATTGAGAATATAATCTATAAATGGTTCAATAATGATTAAACTGCATTAAAATCTATATGATTTACCAAGTTTTACAGAAAATATGGACCTCAGGCAAAGTTAGGCTCGTTGCCCTAACTTTGCCTACTTTTTTGACAGCCTCTACTGTCAAGGTTTTCAATGCTGTGAGCCTAGCACACACACACATTGAAAGCCCTTTAGTAATTGGTTGACTTCAGCATGACAGAACCGATTATTTATGATCAGTTTGGCGCAAAATTTAAAAAAACTCGAAAAAGTAGGCAAAGTTCGGGGGTTCTACGGTACCTACTATACCAGTGACGCCATCTTTGGACGCATAAACAAAAATACTCAAGTTATTTTTACTCTGTTATTGAGGTAGGTCAGTTAAATTATTTATGCGCATAAAATGGCAAGGTTACGTCCGTTTACTGATCGTTCAAGTTTTTCATTCACAATTTCACATTTAATTCAATTTTTTTTTGTAAATAATGTCGGTCTAGACGGCATTTGATTTAATAATTTATTTGCGAATGTTTGACGTAAGCTTGCTAGAGTAGGATTCAGCACTTAAGTCCTACGGAAAAAGCGGGAACTAAATATTTAATTTACTTTATTATGCTCTTTTAATCAAGGTCGCTCAGTTGTTCTGGTGTGTAGAGCTAACGAACGTACAAACTAGCGTAATTATTATTGCCTTATTTGGACAATTAGTAATTTTTTACATAACCTAGTTCTGCGATAGCAGTGCTCTAAATAATAACATATATAGGTAACATATATATATAGGTATACCTAATAACAGCCAATTTCAACAACAAGTCTCAAATTTCCTTAAAAAAAATTTCAACTGTTTTTAATTTTATTTCGTCCCTTGCCGAGTTCACACCTTACTCTTTCTAAAGATAACTATTGTATTTATAATTATTATGCAAGGAAGTTTTCGTAGGTACCTATATAACTTCCTTGATATTATGTCATTCACCCCCTACCCACCATTGCACCCCCTGTCTACCCCTCCTCAACCACCCTACCAGCATATCTTTCGGGAATATTAAATGGCATGCCTTATCAAAAACACAATAACCTACAAAGCTACGCCCTAATAATAATATTGACTACTAGGTTCTGCCTGCGGCTTCGCTCTTGTGGTACATTCTAAATACATTCTAACACAATCGTAAATTCTAACTTAATCGTAGGTACATTCTAACTAAGTTAGTGGTGAAGATTCTGTTGTAATTTGACTAGCTAAATTATCGCTAAAATCTCTTGTCGTGCGCGCTAGATTAAAACAAAACGACAACCTGTACCCCGATCGCGAGTATGCACAGAGTCTACTATTCGATCCGTGACTGTAGTATAGTCTCTCAAATGTATGGGATCCGGTGCAGCGCCTCCAGTGGTAACTTGACTGAACTAAAATCCCAATACATTTGAGAGACTAAACTACAGTCACGGATCGAATAGTAGACTCTGTGCATACTCGCGATCGGGGTACTGTGACATTTCTAAAATTGCTAAGTAGGTAGGCAGGTAGGTAGGTACTTATATTTCAGTAAAATTGAAGTATTTGTGGGTAGAACCAGAGGCGTATTTTTAAAATTCAGCGCGATGGGCCAGTAAGGTTTTCCGCCCCATAAATTAACGGAAAATGCATTTAACGGCTTTGATTCCCGTTGCGGGACATTTTTTTAAGACAAATGCTACACGTGACACTCAAGGAAATGTTTGCCTAAAATCGCCTTCAGGCATAATAAGGACAAAAAGAAAGGCGCATGAAGCTGCTTGCGCCTTGCGCCGCCGCCCACCAAATGAGAGAGCGAGGGGCGGCTTGTACCGCCCACCAAATGAATTTTAGTTGTTGTTAATTAGGTTGGCTTTTTTTTTAATTTCTTCAGGCATTTAGGTAAAAAAAAAGGCGCATGAAGCTGAGAGCGAGGGGCAGCGCAAGCCGCCTCTCCGCCCCTTGCTCTCAGTTTCATGCTTAGCCTGCCGCCCCGGGCCATGGCCCTCTTGGCCCAAGGGTAAATACGCCCCTGGATAGAACTAGTCTAGACCAATTTCATTTTAGCAAAACAAGGTAGGTACTTATACTTACCTACCTACTTTTAGAAATGTAACTTTCATGTCATTCTATTTTTGCTCTTAGCGTGTACAAAATAAGAGCTTTTGGTAATAATTAATTAGTAAATTAGTCAGTGTACAACAGAATAGCCTAGGTACTATTCACCAATATACAATAGACACAATAAATAGTCTTATAAGTACCTACCTATTATAAGTTTCATCAAAATTAGTCCACTGGTAAGGGAATATTTGAAACACAAACATCAAAACAAACAAACATTCAGAATTATTTTAGTAAGATTAGTGTGATACTTTTAAAAGCGAAAACCCCAGCGGAATTGAAAGTCATTGCTTTTTAGTGATAGCATGGTGGTAGGTTTGTGTGGTGGGTTGGTGTCGGTGGTATGTATTTTCGTATTTTTCGTTATTTGATGGTGATGAAAGATAGTGGGTTCATAGTGACATATGACACATCCGAACTGCAAATCGCTTTCTATTAAACATACAAATTGTAAAAAAATGTTAGAAAGTGAAATGATTTTGTGATGTTTGCGTTAAATACATAAGTACCTAAGTACTTACCTATTTAAATTTAAACGTAAACTTTTAAAAGCTCCCTAAGAAAATTTAAATAAATAAGTAGGTAGGTACTTACATAGGTAAATACCTAAATCTAAGCTTTTAAAAGCTCCTTAAGAAAATCTTTGAGCAAAGCGCTCGATTCAAAAACATACAACAGTAGGCGCTATGGTGCTGGCGAAGTGTGTTAAATGGATTGTTGGGATATTTGAGCTTTTTTATCTTTATTTTTGGTTGGTTTGAATTTACCATTTTGTCTGACATTCGAGCCTCCTTTCTTCGGATAGAATGTAGGTGAAGTAGGTTAGTTACCTACCCTACTTATTGTTACCTACCTCTACCATTCGGCTATATCTACTTACTTAGTAGGTATTGATTAATTGAGTAGGTACCAAAGAGCTGATGTTATGTAACAGAATTAAGGGGTAGGTACGTAAACCAATTTTAGCCTTGTATCTACGTCAAAACATAGTATCTATACTTACCTACTTACCTAATAGGTAGGTACTACCTAAATAAGAACCTAGGTACCTAATTGTTTTGGAGCTAGTGAAAAATAGTGAGGTTTTCGTAAATTTTCCTCATTGATTACCTACCTACGAATTTACGAGTAAAAAATTGCTGCTCATATTTTTACGTTTTCGTAGAAATTTCGGAAAGTTCACTTACGCACGATACGACGTCATTGTTTGTAATTCGTGTGATATTTTGGCATCATTTCAAGAGGTGATCTATTGGTGGGTAAAACCGGCTAGTAGGTATACTGCACAATGGATCTAGGCATTCGTGAAGTTAGGCTTTTCGCTGCGCAGTAGAAAATTTTGTTTGAAAAAGTTGCGCATCGAAACGGCTAACTTCACGAATGCCAAGATCCGTTTGAAGATGTGTATTAAACTTTTAAGGATCCTCGCAGACTGGAAACTTTTCACCGGCCGATTTCGTCACTACAACGATTCGGTATCGGCCATATTTGGATTAGCAGCCCAACACGACCAAACTGTCGGCCAACACAATGGTTTTGGATCATAAGCCAAGACTGCATGGGCGCTACGGATAGCCCACTCTGCAGGGGATGTCTAACCGAAGAATCAGCAGCCCACGTAGTCCATTGCGTGGGCGTAGCAGCACAACGGCAGCAAATCCTCAACAATCCGTCGCTCCTCGAAGCCTGTGAAGACCCCAGGAAACTTCTGTGCTTCTGGGAGGAGCTAGGCTGGCTTCACAACTAAGTAGTGATCATCCCCACACATAAAGGACCACATCATCATCATCTCAGCCGTTGGACGTCCACTGTTGGACATAGGCCTCCCTCAAAAATTTCCATGTGTTGCGGTTGGAAGCGGCCTGCGTCCACCGCCGACCTGCAGTTTTTACAAGGTCGTCTGTCCATCTTGTCGGTGGACGTCCAACACTACGCTTGCCGGTCCGTGGCCTCCACTAGAGAACTTTTCGCCCCATCGGCCATCTGTAAAAAGGACCACCCTTGAGTCTAAATGCGGATACGGGAGTCCCCAATAAAAATGAATGAATGAATGAATGAATGAACACTTTATTTTACACAAAGAAAAATAAAATTAATTAGTATAATGGGCGGCCTTGTCGCTGAGAGCGATTTCTTCCAGGCAACCTTTACATACATACATACATACATAGAAGACTGCATCCCCAAAGCGTAGTAGACATTTTTTGAAATCTGTAGACATTTTAGATCATTTGAAGATCCGATTTATCAAAACATCTAGCATCTAGGTAAGCTACGCTACGAGAGCGCTTCAAAGAATGGTGACATATCTCTCTATTTTGGTACCGATGTCATCGGAACCAGATGTTTCAACTTATTAGATTTCAGTTTACAGAAACCTCATCGTTAGATAAATATTTAGACGATAAAATAAACATTCTAAACAAATTCTGAGTAGGTGCAGAAGTCAATGAATTTGGCTCGAAAATTATCTAAAATGTTGAATTTATTACGAAAATTCTACAGAAAAATCAGCTAAGATGTCTCACAATGGATCTAGGCATTCGTGAAGTTAGCCGTTTCGCTGCGTAGTAGAAAATTTTGTATGAAAAAGCTGCACTGCGCATCGAAACGGCTAACTTCACGAATGCCTAGATCCATTGTGAGAATGAGAAGTGTCTACTAGGAAGTTTAGGTACTGTAGAGATCCTGTCGAAATCGAAAATTTTCATAAGTAAAAAATTTTCTTTTTCAATGAAATGTAAAAAAAGCTTAGGCCATTATACATCTCTTACTGGATGATTTATACAGTGTCAGGAGGCAATATTGGGACAATGTTGAGATGGAGTAGGCTTGCCCAGCACCTACACCATCCTCTCAGCTTAACCAGCCATATCCACAGGAAAGACATGATCAATACGTGTGGGGCTGACTAAGCCGCGGGTTTCCTCACGATGTTTTCCTTCGCCGTTTAGAGCTCGTGTTAATGCTCAAATTTTTTTTTAAACGAAACATCCATTGTGCACGGCCAGGGTTCAAACCCACGACCTTTGGATCTGTTGTTCTCTTTAAAAGGAGTATACACTCTGTAAAGAATCCTAGGAACTCTGAAAACCTGTGGGGTTAAAAAGGCCGTTATAGCAGAATCACAATATGAATTGAACTATAATTATTGCCGTCTCTTTTCATAGACTGAGATTGACAAGAACTGTGTATATGGCAATTCCTATTATGATTCTGTTATCGGCCTGCGGGCTTAAAAAGGTCGCTATAGCAGAATCCCAATAATAATTGAAGACTGCATTATAGGTAGTTCAATTCCTTTTGAAAACTCAAAACTCAAGATGATTTATTCAATAAGATCATGTAGGTTGATCACTTTGACACGTCAATTGTTTGATATAGTTTTGATACAATATTTTATGATTTTAATATAAATAAACGGAGTTGGAGCATGTTCAGTCCGAGTCATTCAGTCATTTGTGATTCTGATATGACCTTTTTAAGCTGTTTAAGCCTGCTAAGCGCAGTCTATTACGCTAATGGATACAGTTGTAAGCTTGTTTACATTTACCACGATAGATCAAAAGAAGTTTCGAATTACGGATGTGTCGAAACGACGGTGTTCCGACGCCATGACACAATTTTCGCTTAAATTAAACCATGACACCTAGTTATAAATAACTTTGATGCGGGTGTTACCTACGTAGGTACCTATTAGAACATGTAGGGCTAGATCGTTGTACTGGTACCTCAAAAAATTCGATGGATGGATGTATGTTTGTTCCTCTATAACTCGACAATGAACCGATTTGGCTGTTTAAAATTTAGATAGATAATGACCGGGAATAGGACATAGACTACTTTTTAACTGGTTAGGGTTACCAGGCGAGCGAAGCCGCGGGCGGAAGTTAGTAATATTATAAATGCGAAAGTTTGGATGTTTGGATAGATAGATGTATGTTTTGTTCCTCTATAACTCGACAACCACTGAATCGATTTGGCTGAAATTTAAAATTCAGATGGATAATGACCGGGAATATGACATACTGACATACTATTTATCTGGGTGCCACGCGAGCGAAGCCGCGGGCGAAAGTTAATCACACTAATAAACTAGCTTCTACCCGCGGCTTCGCTCGCGCGGTACCCAGATAAAAAGTAGCCTATGTCCTATTCCCGGTCATTATCCATCTATATTTTTCAAACAAAAAAGAAAAATTTAAATTTAGAACAGTACCTACCTAGTATTAGGTATATGAAACTGGTTAATAAATTTAGGAAAACCCTGATAAAATATTATTAGTTTACAATACGGCAAGTAAATATTATAAATAGTAAATTAAATCTACAAACAAAAAAATGGAAGATTGCCAAATGCATTATCTCTTTCCCATCCGCCGTTTTGTGAATTTGTGATACGTCTGACTGTCGTTTGTAGAAAGGGGGTACCTAACATAATATTTATAGGATAGGGACGTTCATTTGAAGATGTCTAAGGGAGTAATCAGAGGACCTTCATTCAAATTTAGTAAATACTGTCCAAACTTTGCAAGTGCTAGCAATAAGTGACTAGTTGCAAAACCATCGCCACCAATTATTATATACTAGTGAATTCCCGTGGCTTCACCCGCGTGGACTACTATTTTTTTATCCCACGGGAACCATACATTTTTCCGGGATAAAAATTAGCCTATTTGTTATACCAGAACCTAAACTGTCTACATTGCAAATTTCATCAAAATCGGTTTAGTAGTTATGGAGATACGTGGTAACAAACATTCACACACACACACACACACACACACACACACACACGGACTTTCGCCTTTACAATATTAGTAGGATAGGATAACATGGAAATGCACACACTCGCAGACTTTCTCCTCACCATCTGTAATCAATATTGCATTTTCACTGGGAAGTGAAATCAATAAGTGTGCCAAATTTCAGCTCAATCGAACACTGCGAAATGGATCTTTAACTTTCAAGATTTGACCCAAACTTACATACATACCTACTAACTAACACTGGAAGTCGAATAAAGCTTGTAAAAATTTAAATTACTCTGCTCTTGTCGTGTCCACACGAGTGAAACCGCGAGTAGCAACTAGTCTAGTCCAATACCTTATTAGAGAACAAACATGATGTTAAACACACATTAATCAGACAGGAGTCAATCATAAATTATTTTTTCTATCGCAAATAATTTTCATTATTGTAGGCTTAGATTAACCTGTTGGACGGCAGCCAGCGACGGTAATTACAATCTGCTGATGTTGGATCGTTTTCCTCTTGTGCGAGATAAAACGCGAAGTTCATTAAGGTATTTAGCAACGCGGTACGGTTTATTGGAACATTGCAAAATGAAAAGAGGATTCATATTATACAATGTAACAATCAATACCATCTATACTTAGCATCTAAATCTATACTTACCAATAATTATACTTAATACATCGGAAGAGTTTGTTTGTTTGAACACGCTAATCTCTGGAACTACTAGTTGGATTTGAAAAATTCATTCTGCATTTGAGTTGACTGCCATTTCTGCTTTGTGCATTTGATTTTAGAGGAAGGTTTATATTATACCCAGTTACCTATAGGATAGGCTGCTTTTGATCGTCATTACATTACCAATACAATTACAATGCACTATGTCATAGTGACTATGATATAGGTTCGATCAGAGATAATGTTATTTTATTTTATGTTTTATTTTATTTTATTTATTTTTATTTATTAAAGAATTAGTCCCTTTAAATAAATGCTTTTTGACCTTGACTACACTTTGTAGGACATTTAGCTGGAGCTTTCCGCTCCACACAATTATAATTTGAAATGCCGTTTTTGTAAAAAAATAGTACTTTAATGTGATATTTAAGGTCACGTCTACTTTATTATTCGAATAGTCCGATGTAAGATTGAAGTGGTTTGCAATCATCATCATCTCAGACCATTTCCACCCATGTTGTGTTGGGTATTATAGGCCTCCTCTTTATTACGTCAATCTCTTTGATTTATGTCTGTCGTAAGCCACCAAGGTGACCATAATATTACACCATAATCTAGAGCAGATCTTTTATCACGAATGACGTCACGCTACGCTAGCCTAACCTACATTTACCGCGTTGTAGATCTCCACAGAGAGAACTGTCATTGTGTTGTGTACATATACATACTCATTTCAGTTAGTGTCTCGCGTTTGTGTGGGTTAGACGTGTTTTAGGTGAGATTTTTTGTGATATTTCGTGTTATTTTTTATTGGTAACTTAGTTAGTAGTAACACTTTTAAGGATTTTTATGTACGAATCGTGAGAAAAAAATATTTTAGTAACTAAGTAAGAAACGGAGGTTTTCAGGCATTTTTTGCAAATAAAAGAAATCGGTTCTTTAATAAATCGCTTTGTGTAGCGTGGTTTAGTTTCCTTGTGCTATAGATTAAAATTAAGCTATGTTCTGCTTGTGTAGAAATCGGATGGGTGACCGCTAGTGGCATAAATAGCTGAGTGCTTTTGTGTAGCTTATAACCTTCCTCAAAGCTAACAAAATGCAGTAGGTAAGAATTTTTCAAATCTGATTTGTAGGTCCAGAAATATAGCGCGTTCAAACAAACAAGCAATTAATTAAAAAAAAAACCCCGGCTGAACTGAAAAGTTGGAAACAGCATTTTTTTCTAAATGAGATATCTTCTAAATGGCTAACCCAATTTCGATGCGGTTTTTCGATGTTCCAGCCATTTAGGAGCAATTTTATTGTTTGTCCCTAAGAATAAGTTAATTAATCTTCACATAAATAAAAATAAATAAATAGGCTTTTAATTAGGTACCTACGTAAATTTCGGGTCAGCTAGTATACTTACCTAATCACACTAATATCATAAATGCGAAAGTTTGGATGGAATGATGGATGTATGTTTATTCCTCTAAAACTCGACAACCACTGCACCGATTTGGCTGAAATTTCAAATATGGATAGATAATGACCGGGAATAGGACATAATATGCTACTTTTTAGTTAGGTACCACGCGAGCGAAGCCGCGGGCGGGAGCCAGTAATAATTATGAAGGAGTACAGTTGTCACAATGGATCTAGGCATTCGTGAAGTCAGGCTTTTCGTTGCGCAGTAGAAAATTTTGTATGAAAAAGTTGCACTGCGCATCGAAACGGCATAGCAAGAAGTGTAGGTACGTACATAGCATAGGATTTCGGGATTTAATCTGACAAAGTTGCATCCAATGGAGCAAGACGGCCTTGCCAAGACAGTAGGTTCATTGTCGACTGTGGGAAACTCAGTGTGTCATACATTTTGTAGTCCAGTTTAATTACTGTTTAGTAATCTATAAGTACTATACTGACTCACATCAATACACAAGGTAATTAAATAAACAAATATAGGTTTGTCTGTACCTATCTTTGTGATAGTGATAAAGGGAATGTCGTTGAGTGAAAGAGGATGTAGTAATGAGAATTGCCTCCATACATCATTTTTTACAAGAAGCATGTGCCGTGTTGGCCGAGGGGTTGGTACTTCGACTTTCGATCCCAAGGGCGTAGGTTTGAATCCTGACATTGTTCGTTTCGAAAAATTTATAGATATGCGCATTGGATTCATGAGCTCTAAACGGCGAAAGAAAACAACGTGAGGAAACCCGCGGCTTAGGCAGCCCCACACGTATTGACCATGTCTTTCCTGTGGATAGGTTTAGTTAGGTACTACAAGCCTACTCCATCTCAAACAATGTCCCAGGCACTAAAGTGTCAGTAACTAAATTGAAGCAGTTTATAAAGGCAAACTTTGCCCGTGCAAAATCAGAAATACTTATACCAAAAGTTAAATTTTTATACACAAACAATACAACATAACTTCTGAGACAATTACATAATTTATTTAATTCAGACTTCTAAAAATAAGAAACATCAATTCAAATCCAAGGACAGCTGGTCAAGCTCATGGATGTCTGTGATATCCCTGTCTCTTATTAATGTGGGCTGTGTGACAGAGACGCACGATTGTTGTGACTGAATGTTGCTATGCACGATTAAAAAACAAAACAAAATCGCGACTTGGTATACACCAAGGCGAAGACTCTTTCTCAAAACTTTTTTTCGCTGAACTAACAATAGTGACTTTTCATACGTCCCGGTTGCCGGGTAGCCAGTCGGCGACGAAGTGTATGGGCATGTATTGTAGCTTTCACACGTACGGGGGTAATTTGCATACAAACGCCCGGCACCGGGTAGCCGGCACCGACCACCCGAAAACCAGGACTTGTGAAAGGGCACTTAGGTAGTTGAGTAGGTTTCAAACGATTAAAAATTTACTTTTCTAATAAAAACACACAAATAATAGTCTAAACATAATATATTTCTCACGTAAATTATTGTTTTAAATAGTATTTTCACACAACCTCAAGGCCATTGTAGGTGAGTATATAAACCGTTTGATAAATTTCACGGTGATGTGTTTATACCTACCTACTCGTGAGACTGGTTATATTTTTAACATAATAATTTACATGCTTGCAAAATCCTTTAAAAATGAAAAAAGGAAAGTAGATGTTTTTTTATGGATCTGGGCCGATTTTCGTAATGTTGCTAATTTGTATAAATTTCGCTAAGCATCGTGCGTGAGGCAACCCGCGGTTTAGCTCTACAAGCATTGACGATGTCTTTCGTGGATAAGGTCAATTAAACAAAGGATGGTTTAGGTGCTACAAGCTTCAATGATCCAGGCACCAGAAGTGGAGTAAACGGCGAGAGCGCCCTAGGCAAGCTCCTCAGTGGCACCCCTCTGGTAACAAACCATCAAATACCTACGTATTTGGACAAGCCTCTGACTAACCAAGAGGGTAAATCTGACTACATAAGGAGACATCTTCAAGGCACTACAGAGTCCTTAGGATGTATATTTAGGTTGCCTCTTGCTTGACTTGCTTGAAAAATTATCTGGTAAAGAAAAAGATGAACTTTTTGTACACCCCTGCCATTCCTCCCATTTCATTCCATCTAAGGGTTGTATGGCAGAGATCACTTGTTAGCGATAAGACCGCCCATTGTACATTTGCTAAGGTTTATTAGTTCATAAGATTTTGTAATTGTGTACAATAATGTATTTTCATTCGTTCATTCATGAAAGCATTTTGACGGGCCTTACGGCGCAGTGAGTGTTTGTTTATTCAAAGGCATTTCTCAGTAGGTACTGTATTACGTTTTGTTTTTCCACAGAAATGCCAGAGGTACACCAAGCGTTCGTGAATGCTGGCGTGAAAGCTGGCTTAGAAATATGGAGAATAGAGGTAAATGGCTTAAGAATATTTTATTTCCAACAGTAAGGTCTACGAGTATTTCAAACTTTTCATTTAAAATTAATATTTACAAGAATCAATAGTAAAATCTAGTACCCACTCCACTTCAAGATCTAAGGAATGTAGGTAATATAGATACAGAAGTATAGTTTAATGCACCTACTTACTACCTACTGTTTTCAAGTGGGATTTAGATTATTCTAATGGAACATTTATAATCAACTATTTTCGGTACCTACCCGTGGTCCACCTATTTGGTCCACCAGGGCAAATATTTTACCCGTAGTCCACCTTTGTCCAATTGATAGATTTAAATCAAAACGAAATTACCCGTAGTCCACCTTCCTCCACCCACCACGCAGCATATTATTTGACACCGTGTTCAAACACTCTCATGATTCTTTTTTTTTTTAAATTGTCATCGAGTTGTGAATACCCTGAAAGTTTCAGCCGGATAGCTAATCGGGAAGTGCTCGAAATGTGAGTTGAAAGATTGCACGCGGAACGACAGACAGAACAAACAAGAAAGTGATCACCTTGTGTAATTTTTTGTTTGCATATATTTCTACAATATCTAACATCCAAAATATTATCTACGTTCCGCCAAAACAAACAGAGCTGAGTCAATGTTGTGCTATATTGAGATAAACTAACGTTCAAAATGTTCTAAGCAACGTTGTGAAATTTGTAATGAATGATTTATGGGAGCCCATTTCAACACATCCCCTTTATTTGAAAGCTCGAATCATACTACATCAAATTCATCGTTCTATTTAGATAGGTTCTAAGGAATTTTTGTTTGAAAGGGTATACTTACTTTCCGATTGATGCCACAAAAATTTGGTGAGGAACTGTCGAGGATCTCCGGAGTTATGAACAGAAATGCATCTCGAGAGTGCAGAAATTGCTCAGCTTATAACATTGAAGTCGGTTTTTTAATTTTTTTAATTCAGCCACTTGTACAAAACAGTGATCATGTCCTAAATATAAAATTGCACACTCGGTAGGTTCGGTAGGTAAACCAAACTATTTTCGTTAAAAAACACTTTTATTGCACAGTCATAAATCAGGGAAGTACGTTTACGATGTTCAAACCGAGATCAAATTTATTTTGAGATGGGTGTTTGAAAGATATGCTTGAATCTGACGAGTGATGGGTAATACATTTTGTTTCTACTTGTCGGCACCCGAAGTGCCTTTTCATACGTCCTGGTTGCCGGGTAGCGGAAGGCGAAGTGTATGGGCATGTACGGTAGCTTTCACACGTACCGGTGTATTTGCATACAAACGCTGCCGGGTAGGCACCGGCTACCCGGAAACCGGGACTTGTGAAAAGGCACAAAGAGTGCTACTATTACTGCTATTACCATGGGCGAATTAATTCGTCCAAGCTATTAGATACTAAGGCTGAGAGCACACCTATCGCGCTTTATTCTCGAAGTACTGCCAGATTCGGTCGAATCGACGACGTCGATTTGACGCAGGCAGGTGTGCGAGGTTTCATACGATTTAAGCAACTTAAAGGTGGCCGCACACCTATCCGCACCGAACGCGCCGAACGAATAGACCGAAACGAATTTTAAAATTCTTTATATGAAATCAGAAATCAGCCTAAGCCTCCGCTCTCTGTGCGTCTGTCTGTCACAGGGCTGTATAAAAAAATGTTTATAAGTACTTGCATCACATTTTTTTTCTCTTTCGTTACAAAAAATAGGGCTGTTCTAAGTTTGTAGTATTTAACTGTGTGTCTGTTTGTGGCATCATAATCTCCTGCAGGGCGATTCAGACCTTTTCGGAATGAATTCCGAATTCGGAAAACTACGTTTCTTCGCTGAAAAAACGTTAAATTTCCGAAAAACGACATCGAATCGGATGCATTTTCGGAAGTCTGAATCGCACTGCTGAACGGACGAACAGATTATGATGCAGTTGTTTATTTTTAAACTGACGTGATTGAGGTCATGGTTCTTAGTATAATTTATGAAGATCTGTTGAGGCGTTTGAAGATCATCAGCTCTTTTCCAGTTGAAGGGAAATGTCGTTTTTTTAATTGCTTGTTATAAAAATATCTTTGTAATATTTGTGTTTTACTCTACACCTATCGAACATTACCTACAATAAATAATTTGTTAGTACCTACCTAGTTGATTGTGAACAAAAATAAATTAATCACATTTGTATAATTTGGGTTTGGCATTTTATATTTATAATTTTGTTGTTTTACCTACAGATAGCTTATCAGTATTTTCTAAATTAGAAAGTTTGAACATTAAACAACTAATTACTTATTTATACTGACGCACTATAGAGGTATTATGAAGCTAATAATATAATACACTAAGTACTTACTACTTTTAGTAGTTACTAAGTATCCGTACCCATATTATAAATGTGAAAGAGTGTTTATTTGTTTGTTTATTTGTCCTGCTTTCACGTCAAACCAGAGCGACGGATTGACGTGATTTTTTGTGTGAAAACGTTCAAAAATGTTGAATGTTTAAATCCGACTTTGTATCATGTTTTGTCAAGTCCAATTCTGAATGTTTTTTTTCCTTCTATTAATAAAATTCTAAAGTATCAGCTTGCCAACGAACACCAATATTTTTATTTATTTAGATACAATAAAATTGTAAATGCCATTAAATTTGGTCGCAAAGATATCCGCGCTAAATGCGCCGAACCAAACGAATTTTAGAATTATTTATATGAAATCGTATAAAACCTCGCACACCTGTCCGCGCCAAATCGTCCGATTCGACCGAATCTGGCAGTACTTCGAGTATTCGGCGCGTTCGGTGCGGATTAGGATTAGGTGTGCGGCCACTATAAACCTACTCTTCTATTTTTTCAGGACTTTGAACCGGTGCCCGTTCCTTCGTCGCACTTCGGCAACTTTTATTCTGGCGACTCATATATTGTACTAAAAGTAAGTATTTATGGGGCCCCAATTCTCATAACATTTATCAGCTATGCCACATTGAGGGACAGTATCATAAATAATGTAGATAGAGCATTTTACTAAAAGAAGACTTTATTTAGATTTTAAAAACAATTTAAACTGCATTCAAAGAATTTTGAATAATCGCGTGGACTCGAAGCCGCCAAATTGTAAAAAAATACCCGTAATTTTATGATAGGTAGGTACTTACCAATCAAAAAGCTCAATCGTAAGGATTATTTTTCTAGATAGATAGCATCTAATACTAATATGGTCAGCTGTTTAGAAACTAAATTAATGCATGAGTATAGTTTTTAACAACTTATTGCAGGTGAATGTACAATTTCAAGTAGGGGAGCGAGGGGCTTGTTGTAACAGTTTTCAGATACCTACTTATAACATTAAAATCAAAATTAATATTTTCTTCAGATATAACATTAAAATCACCACTATTTAAACAAAGTACGATACTTTAACTTTTTCCCTATCAAATAAAGGAATAAATAATAACATGGCATCTATAGTACAATTTTCTATCTACATTATTTAGGATACTTTCCCTCCATGTAGCATAGCCGTGGGACGCTTTATGATGCAATTTACTTAATTGGGAACAAAACTAGGGGGACGTTCGACCGAGAGAAGGTCAGACAAACGCCATAATGGCGGCATTGTGACGTCAGCGACCGTCTGATCAATACCAAATAGACTATAAAGGCACACATTTTCTTTTCTACGTAATATATTTACACAAAAATCGCTGTACCCCAGCGGTTTCATAAAAATTTAGCTTCCTAAAAAAATTAGCAATCAAATGCAGATTTGATGGGTGACCGCAAGTGGCATTACGTACCTACGAGCTGAGCTGTTCCGTGCCTCGGAGGGCACGTTAACTTGACGGTCCCGGCTTTTAAGTCATTAAGCCATGACGGAAGCCTTTAGGCGGCCAAAAAACTCCGTCACCAGAGTTGGCCACTTGCTCATACGAACTTACTTAGTGCATTTAAATTAGACGCAGCTCAAACTACCCTTTACAGACAATCGGCGATGAGTCCCGTCGGTCCTGGGACATCCACTTCTGGCTGGGTGAGAAGACGTCCCAGGACGAGGCGGGCACGGCCGCCATCCTCACTGTGAACCTAGACGACCAGCAGTTCCAAGGCGCAGCGGTGCAGCACAGGGAGCAGCAAAACTACGAGTCGAAACAGTTCCTCAACTACTTCCAACCTGGTATGTCTATAACTAGTAGTTCGCCCCGAACTGAGATCTCGCGCACCGTAGGTGGCTTACATTTGGACTTTCTTCTGACTACCCCTATAATTTCAAGTGCTACTACTGCCGAGTATGCCTATTGCGCTAGCTCTTCATGGTAAAAAATACTAGCATGCATGCAATACAATAATGTCGTGTCTAATTTTTCATTTACTTATTTCATATTTATGAATTCTCGTCGTATTTCTAAAGTATACGTCCTAGAATGAAAATAATAACTATTTTGGAATGTACAAAATAAGACCTTTCATTTGACACCCCACTCAATATATTTGTTTATTTAACTTTTTTTACCCCAATTATTTTCATTCTTTATCAAAAATTTTTTTATCATGAAAATAAATCAAGTAGCATCTAAAATCATTGCAAACCAAACCGCAACGATGCCACTCTCTTTTTAAGACCGACCAGTCAATGAGCTACGAAGACATCGAAACTCTATGAAACGGGAGCTCTTGCAGCTCTGGTTTCGTAGTTTTTGTTCTTTGGTCGTATTTCAAAAACTATACATCCTAGATTAAAAATAAAAACCATTTTGGAATGTACAAAATAAGCCCTTTCGTATGACACCCCACTCAATATATTTGGGTAACTTTGAAAAAAAATTACCCCCTTGGGAACCCCATATCTTTACAACCCCTTCATCGATTACGCTCATACGCTCCACAGCAAATTTCCATAGCACTACCTATTGACCTATCAAGTTTCGTACAGATTGGATTAGCGGTTCGATAGTTATGCGAGAACTTAAAAATGAAACATACAAACATACAAACATACAAAGCAAAATCGCCTAACTTGCCACTAAGATCTTCGCTCGCTTCGCTCGCTCGATCGATGAGCCTTGTCTCCTAGGATAAAGTGTCATCTAGGCAGCGTGTAACACCCACTGCTGGGTAAAGACCCCCATCACGCCACTCCTGGCGGTTTTGTGCCAACCGGATCCATTGCTCTCCTCACAATGTCGTCTGACCATCGGGCCGAAAAGTTCTTGAGTGGGGGCCACGGCAAGCGTAGTGTTGGACGTCCACCGACAAGACGGGCAGGCGACCTTGTAAAAACTGCAGGTCGGCGGTGGATGCAAGCTTCCAACCGCAACACATGGAAATTTTTAGGGGAGGATGTCCAACACTGGAAGTCCAACGGCTGAGATGATGATGATGTCTCCTAGGATGAAGGGCATGGGAGACAAAAATCTACCGACACTTGGAGTTGCTACATTTCCCTCCATATTACCAGCTTAGTCGGGGGTTTACAAGTTTAATTGTTAAAAAGCATGAAGCGTCTAACGGTGTTTTCTGAATACAACGCAACGTCATGTTGTTGTGTTCTGCTATTGAAGGGTGTTATTGGTATACATGATTACGTTCGTTTCAGCAATCAGATACCTGGACGGCGGTCACGCGTCCGGTTTCAGTCATGTGACGATCAACGCCGGAGCTGAGAAGAGGCTGTTCCAAGTCAAAGGGAAACGGGATGTCAGGGTTAAGCAGGTTTGTTTACTTTTAATACTTTCGTAAGTTGTAATAGGACAGTTGTCGCAATATATCGCTCACGTTCGAACACGTTACAGCGTTCGTGGTCACGGGACGATGTATCATATCATGTAACTACCTATAACTGTACCTAATAATAGGCATGATGACAGTAATCAAGTATCGCCAAAATATTTATCTGATCTAATGAAATAGGGTTCAAAGATTTTGAAAAATGTATTTATTCTCTTATTAATGTCGAGATTACTAATTTATTTGCTAAAATAAATCTACAAAATACAACAATCCGCCATGATAGCCAAAACGCTCGCCGGTGTCATGGCGTCTGTCATTGCGTCTCGTCTCGGTAAACATCCTTTTGTTTCTATAGTAACTATGTAGGCATCACTGGTTGATATACCGATTCGTGACGTAAAAACAGACGCCATGACACCGGCGAGCGTTTTGGCGTGAATTTGAAAATTTATATTTAAATGTACTTTTATTGCACAAAAACCTTAATTTTCTACAGAAATATGATTTTTTTTAGACATAATAGATCCTTCTGAATATCATAGAAGAGATTTTGAAAATTAGGATTCATGCCTAAACATATTTTTTAGGTGGAACCTTCATTCGACTCTCTGAACAAGGGTGACTGCTTCGTATTGGATGTGGACCACCAGATCTACTTGTATGTCGGCGAAAAGGTAACTTTCTACGTCCCTTAAGTAACTTTTTTTTCTAGCCTGAAGTATTTTGGGCGAGTGGTACGTGGCTCGACTTACGATGGATTTTTGTTTCGAAAAATGTACTTAAATGATTATTAACACAAGCACTGAGGGCGCTCGCATTCTTAAGGTGGCGGTTCGCGCCTCTGACCGAAACAGGTGACCGAGACCAGCCCCTTGATTGATCTATCTTTGATAGCGATCATGGTCTCAAATTGTCAAAAACGACAGTTAAGTGACCGCGCAAGTAGCTCTGTCACTCTCATCTCAACGAGACCGAACGCGACGAGCTGTGGGCTTCCGTGCTTAGGAGGGCACGTTAAATTGTCAGTCCCGGAATTACACCCCCTTACTTATGAAAGATGTTTAAAGTTGAACACTGGTTAAACAACGTCCTGTCTCTGTTTGTCACTATCCACAAATAAAGACAGGACGTTGTTCAACCAGTGTTTAACTTTAAACATCTTTCATAAGTAAGGCCCAAAGGCGTTAACCCATGACGGAGGCCTAAAAACTCCGTCACAACTCGATGACAATGCAATTTTCTTTATTAGTACACCCGTGCGAAGCCGGGCCGGTTAGTTAGTTTGGGTTTGCTAATATTTCTTTCCTTAATTTCAGGCGAAGAGTATTGAGCGACTGAAGGCCATAACAGTCGCGAATCAAATCCGCGATCAAGACCACAACGGACGTGCTCACATCGAGATCATAGGTAAAACTGGTGAACTGATGGTCTGTCGGAATGATGGGCTGACGGACTTACTGGCTGATTGACTGACGGGCTGACGGACTGACGGGCTGACTAGCTGATTAACTGACGGGCTGACGCACTGGCTGGCTGATTCACTGACGGACTAACGGACTGATGGACTGATAGGATGACGGTCTGAAGGACTGATTGGCTGATCGGCTGATGAAATTTATTCCTTCCCAGTTTAAAGATCGTGCTACATACGATTTCGAAACGTAAAATTCCTTGTTTCACTCAACCAACACTACTCTACATTATATCACCAAAAATTAAATATTTAAAGAAACCGACACACTTGAAACATAGCTAAGAACACTCACAATTCAGACACCTTTCAAACAAAAGAAACCGCATCAAAATCGATCCATCCGTCCAGGAGCTGTGATGCCACAGACAGACACAGATACACACATCACTTTTTCGTCAGGGGTCAAAAACAAAAAAAAATCTTACCAGTAATATCACAGAATACTAGTACTACGTACAGAAGGGTCACTTTGCGAGTAAATTTGTTTAAATAGAGACTCTCGCGGCGAAGCTATAAAGTGCAATTCAACTCGCCTATGGGCCTATTACCTATCGAGATATTTGCCTAAACATTCCCATCCTGCTCTAATGCGTAACTGTGTCACTGTCTGGCGCGGTGTGACGCGACTCGTAAGGGTTGTCGAATTTTCGCTTGCGACAACACAAATTAATTAATTTATTTTATCTGTCACAAAAACAGTACCTACTTAAGTTCTAAAATAAGTAGGCCTAAATATAATTTAATCTACCGTTACCACAGAATAAATAGTAGTAAGTAGGTACTACGTATTGTACGTAGGTAGGTGAAGTAGGTAGATACATTATTATCTCGTTCGTTTTGTAAACAATTGCATTTCAAAATATCTATACCTTCATACCTACCTAGACATCGATCAGACACACACAATCATCATCATCACACAACTAGACCGGGAGCCGTTATCCGATAATCACCCTTTTAATGTTAGGTTTGCAATCACATTTGCAATTTAATGCACGGCCAGGACTCGAACCCACGACCTTCGTCTCGAAAGTTGAGGTACTAATCACTTCGACCAACATGGCTCTATGAATGTAATGTAACTTCTAAACACTTAAAATTATTATATTAGGTAAGTAGGTTAGGTACCTACTTAATGGATAAGTTACTTTTAGGTAAGTACATATGTAAATAAACAAAACTGTAGGTACCTACCTACCTACAGTTTTGTAGGTAGGTAGTTTTGTAGGTGTATTATGTTTGTTTATTTGTAAACAGGTACCTATTCAATCAAAAAAGAATCGAATAGGTAGGTACCTATAAAATCTCGTTTTCATTATGCACCTACAGTTACAGAGTAAAAGTAAGTACCTACCTAGGTATTTATTGATGATTTATTTAAATAGGTAGGTACTTACAACAAATTATAAAAAAGCTTAGTAGGTACCTACCAACCATTCAATATCTTCCGGAATTTTGTGGAATGTTAATGTCCATTCATTGCTTTTCCTTTTGTTTAGACACCCGTAGACACAGCAGTATCTTTTATACGGATTAGATCGTTTAGTTATCGTGCAAAAATCACAAGAAACGATGTACCTATACGAGATCACGATAATTACGCACAACGCGTCTAGTCCGCAAGCCGAGCGAGCGGCAAGTGGCAACCTATGTCGCGCGCCCCCCGAGGCGGCGCGCGTCCGATAAATACCTAAAGTGAGAAGTGAGACAGGCCTGGTAATATTTTTGTAATAATTTCAGAGCAAGACTCGAGCGAGTCTGGGGCCCTAGCCATATTACATGATCTATCGTCGCTGTAGAACGATCTATCGTCGCTGTAGAATAGAACACTTCAAAATGTATAGGATTTGACGTTCTGATCACGTGACTCATCTACTTGAAACGTCAAATCCTATACATTTTGAAGTGTTTCTATTCTACAGCGACGATAGATAGTGTAATATGGCTAGGGGGGCTGATTTGGTCAAATTCTTCGAGGCACTCGGTTCTGGAGATCAGGAATCTGTGGCTGAAGCTACTGACGGAGGAGATGATGAGGTGAGGATATCATATCATCATAGGTTAAAACTGGTGGACTGATGGATTAATGGACTGGTGGGCTGACGGACTGACGAGCTGACGGGCCTACTGACTGGCTGATTGACTGACGGACAGACGGGCTGACTGACTGACCGGCTGATTCACTGATGGACTGACTGACTGATGGACTGACGGGCTGACAGGCTGACGGGCTGAAGGACTGATATCGTAATCATCATGAGTATATCTGACAGATAGAGCCGTGTAGGTCGAGTAGGTTAGCTGGTTTCCTCACGATGGTTTCCTTCAACGATAAGAGCTCGTGTTGATGCGCATAAGTATAATTTTCGAAACCAAAAATACATTGATTGGCCGGGATTCAAATCCATGACCTTCTGAAGTCGAGGCACTAACCCACACCAACACGGCTTTCTCTGCATCGCTTTTATGATCGCAAAATGACAAAAAAATGTATTTTGTTCTACAATAATCCCCCATAATTTCTTCTTGCATGGCTAATTTTTAAGTTAATCTAACTTTACTAATGTACTAACTGTGCCCAGAGGATTCTCTCACCATCGATTTCAATGAAATCTATACATAGTAGGTAATATAAAAGACGGGAGACCGAGACCGGCAGGCTGATTGTCAAAACGATCGCGTATGTATCTTTTGTCGTGTTCGATTTCTTTGAGATAAGATCGACAGAGCTACTTGCATGCTTACCTACTGAACTTTCATATTGACTGACAGAGCTACTTGTGTAGTCACTGAACTGTCATATTGACAGTTTGAGACCGATTTTGGTCGCTATCAAGACAGACGATCAGAGGCCTGGGGGTCGATTGTCTAACTTGTTTTAAACCTCAAGTTGGTCTCAAACTGTCAAAAAGGTCGCGTGTGTATCTTTTGTTGCGTTCGATCTCTTTGAGATAAGATTGACAGAGCTACTTGCATGGTCACTGAACTGTCAGATTGACAGTTTGAGACCGATTTTGGTCACTATCAAAGATAGACAATCAAGGGGCTTGCCTCGGTCTCCTTTCCACCTTAAACTCCTATTTTCTACTCCAATAACCGCATGCCTTACCAAACATCACCGTAATTTGCAGCATTTGCAGGAATTCGAGCGAGGAGAAAGCAAGGAGGTGTCGCTATCTGAGATCTCTGATAGCACTGGCAGTATTAGGATCAAGAAACTACCGCCTCCATTGTCGAAAGAACAACTTGACACTAAGGTAACTTATATCTACAGACTAGCTTAACACGTAGCGTGCCAGACATTGACAGATAAAGAAAAAAAAAACTTTAAAAAAAGACAAAAATATCTGTCTACATGGGTTTGAACTCGCAGCCTCCGCGGCGTATCAATTCATGGCTTCTACCGCTGCGCCGTGATCGTGACGAAATTACGAAGCACATTGCAAACATCGAAATCGATAAAGCCGTTTTCGAGAATATATCACCGTTTAAGGTGGCCGCACACCAATCCGCGCCGAACGCGCCGAACGAATCGATCGAAACGTATTTTAGAATTCTTTATATGAAATCGTATGAAACCTGCCCGCGTCAAAACGTCCGATTTGACCGAATCTGTACGCTCAGCCTTAATGGTACCTATATAATAATTTCAGGAATGCTACGTGTTGGATACTGGGAGCTACAGCGGTATTTACGTGTGGGTGGGGCGAGGATCCAATGAAAAGGTACATTTTCCAATGAAATGTACTCACCTACCTACTCATTTATTTGTACAAATAAACTTTTTTTTGAACCCCCAACGAAAAGAATGAGGGGTGTTTTTCGTAATGTGTGTCTGCGAATCTGTGTGTCTGTCTGTGGCATCATAGCTCTTGAGCAGATGGACCGATTTTGATGCGGTTTTTTGTTTGAAAACAGACGTGATCGAGATCGGTTCTTAGCTAAAATTTATGAGGAACATCAGCTCTTTTTTGTTGATGAAGAGATATTTCGGGGGATTTTCATGAAATTTTTAATTTAAAGTCTTTTAATAATACTATTAATAATGTATAAGTAGGTAATTCGTATTGTATTAGTAGTGATATTTCGAAAACCACGACACAATTACCTACAAGTAAATTAAGTAAACTTGTATATTGCATTACATTTAAATGAATTTTTATTTTTAAAATGGTACTTAATAATATTAAAATTACATCATATTTACAGGAAAAAGCCGAAGCAATGAAAAGGGCTGAAGAATATTTGAAAACAAGCGATTATCCTCCCTGGGTATGTAAATTATTATTAATATTGATACACTAGCAGCTAATAAATTATTCTTATTCTTAAAAAAAATTATAAGTGCACTAATTTACTATAAAATTATTAAGTAAATCAATTAATTGATAATCTGATGAGGATCTTCAGCGTATTGAGCAGAATAACTCCTGAAAAAGCAGTAAATTGCTCACTTTTAGATTTCTTTAAGGGAGTGGCCACACTGCGTTTTCTGCGAGAGCATTTTGGAGAACGAAACAAAACGCAGCGGCAATGATACTTAAATGGTTGACGTTGTAAAATAGAGAAATTGGGGCCCGGTGTCAATTCTAGTAGGTACCGAACTTTTTATCAACCTCAAGCAAAACCTCATCTAAACCTTTTATTTTCGACTGTTTCCTATTCTAGTAATGACAAACGACTCAGTTGTGGTGAGGTTTTAGCTAAGGTTTGGACTTTGGCAGAACAAATTTTTGAAAAGCTATTCTACTATTCACCAAATGGCTGACATTTATGAGATCAAACCAAAACGCAGCGGAATGATTGACGTTGTCATCTAGAAGAATTGGGGGGCAGAGCCACAAGTTAGAAGATAGAAGATTGCATAATTTTTTTTATTTTTCAGGTCCACGTTTCGAAAATCCCCGAAGGTGCGGAACCCACTGCATTTATCCAATACTTCGATGATTGGAACTAAAGAAGTTATTTATATAATTTAATATTTTCTAATATTTGTAATTTTTTTCTGCCTCGCACAACTCGAATAAAGTATTTAAGGATTCACTAAAATTGTGTTTTATTTACCCTTATATCACCCTTACACAACGCTGAATGCGCCGAATCTAATTTTAGAATTCATTATTTATTTAAAATGAACACAGGAAAACAATGAGTCCAATTGCGGAAAAGGGAGTCCCCATACATACATACATACATACATACAGAAAAACAACCAATCTAGAGAGAGTTTCTCGCATCTTCGAGGCAAAAAACTCGCACCATGTGAACGGCGCTTAACGCTGAGCGCACGCCTATCCGCGCCGAATTCTCGAAGTAGAGTAGGATTCAGCACTCAAGTCCTACGGAAAAAGCGGGAACTAATTGTTTTATTTACTTTATTATGCTCTTTTAGTCAAGATCGTTCAGTTGTTCTGGTGTGTAGAGCTAACTAACGTACAAACTAGGATAATTATTATTGTTCAAGCCTTATTTGGACAATTAGTATTTTTTTACTTAACCTAGTTCTGAGATGGCAGCGCTGCGTATTCGGACTTCAGTGCTGAATCCGACTCTACCTTATACTTATTTATCTATTCTATGCTTATACTGCCAGATACCGGATGCGGTCAGGTGTGCGAGGTTTCATACGATGATTCTAAAATTCGATTCGTTCGGTGCGTTCGGCTCGGATAGGTGTGCGGCCACCTTAAATACTTATTAAACGGTTGCAGTTAGTAACAGAATTAGTAATTGCGGTGGGAAAATAGTACCTACAGTAAACAGACAATTTATTGTATTTATTGAAACCCAACTTTATCGTATTCTAAGAATAATTCATCATAATATTGTTGTTTTCTTGTAAACTGTCGCAAACATAAATAATAATAGAGGTTTTTAAAATGATGGGTTTCAAATTAACTGGTATAAACGAAAATAATCCCAACTGCATCCCCAAGGCGCGGTAGACCTAGACATACTAAGCGCTTTGAGTCTACATTTTTCATACGCACGGCGAAAATGTGGAACTCCTTGCCGGGGTCTGTATTTCCAGAAAATTATAATTTGGGTGTCTTAAAATCGAGAGTCAATAGGTTCTTTCTAGGCAAGCGTGCTCCATCTTAGACCACACACTGTTGCTTTACATCAGGCAGAAAAAAAAGACAATCTCTCAGATCTTTAGATATTTAAGATCCTTTGAAGTTGTCTAAGGGGGTAGTCAGAGGTATGTCCAAACACATTTGGTACATTTCCACATTTTGCAGAACTTATTATTCCATACGTGACAGGCTGCAAGCCCATCGACGCTATTATAAAGCTAACTGGTTTCCTCACGATGTTTTCCTTCACCTTTTAACGCTTGTGCGCATATAAATTTTTTAAAATGAAAAATCCATTGATGCACGGCCGGGTTCGAACCCACGACCTTCGGATTGAAACCTACTCGGCCAACACTCCTCACAGTTTAAGATAAGTTTATTTATTATCCGTTACGAGAATACTAGGTATCTATCTGTTTTCATTACAATTTCTCAATAATCTTATCACAAAATAGCTTCTATGAATAATTAACTTTATAATATGCGATAGTTCGGATCGATGTATGTTTGTTCCTCTATAACTCGACAACTACTGAACCGATTTGGCTGAAATTTTAAATATAGGTAGATACTGACCGGGAATAGGACAAAGGCTACTTTTTATGTGGGTACCACGCGAGCGAAGCCGCGGGCGGCAGCTAGTGTAAATTAAACAGCTGTGTTGGTTGAGTGGGTTAGTGGATTTCGATCCCTAAGGTCCGTGGGTTCGAATCCGGCCGCTCATGTTTTTTTCAATTTGACAAACGGTGAAGGAAAACATCATTAGGAAACCAGTTGGTATTTAACCATTTAATACTGTGTATTTACATGAAAGTTTCATAGACAGATTTTACTGAAGACATAAAAAAAAATCTTACGTTTACCGTTTTGTTAGAAACTAAATAAGTACAAAGTTAACTGATATTAGTTTGGTCTGCTTGATTCATACATAATACAAGCTGTTCAATTTATTTTTAGCACAAAATATACAGGGTGAATTTTTGAGACGGGGCAGTAAGGGCAGCTACCTTAACCGTTGTAGATAGAGAAAAACGTTCTTAGGAGACTATCCTTAATTTTTGAAAATATTTCGACCTGCATTCACAGATTTTGAAAAAAAGGTACAGTCAGCGAGAAAATGGGCAATTTACACAAAAACTTTTTTTGATGCCAATCGATCCTGTTTCTTCTAAGGATTAAAAGGCTCTTTCAGACCCACTGAGGTTAGAGTACTAGAAAAGTCAGAAATTGGTCCTTTTTCAGTTTTTGGTCAGATTTTTCAGATTGGTCAGATTTTTGGTCAGAAATTGCCTCAATTGGTCCAATAGAGTATTTTAATCCTTAGATGAAACAGGATCGATTGGCATCAAAAAAAGTTTTTGTGTAAATTGCCCATTTTCTCGCTGACTGTACACTTTTTTCAAAATCTGTGAACGCAGGTTGAAATATCTTCAAAAGTTAAGGATAGTCTCCTAAAAACGTTTTCCTGTAGCTACAACGATTAAGGTAGCCCTTACTGTCTTGTCTCAGAAATACATTTTAGCGATTTCTGACTTTTCTAGTACTCTAACCTCAGTTGGTCTAAAAGAGCTTTTTAATCCTTAGAAGAAACAGGATCGATTGGCATCAAAAAAAGTTTTTGTGTAAATTGCCCATTTTCTCGCTGACTGTACATTTTTTTCAAAATCTGTGAATGCAAGTCGAAATATTTTCAAAAATTAAGGATAGTCTCCTAAGAACATTTTTCTCTAGCTACAACGGTTAAGGTAGCTGCCCTTACTGCCCCGTCTCAAAAATTCACCCTGTATACTTAAATGTAACGTAAACTATTTGTTTGTTTGTCGATGTTTTAGTAACTAAATCTAAATTAACGATGAATTTAGATGTTTTACTTAGCAGCGCCCTCACGGGGCGCCGGCGTTGCCCCTGTAGTGATGGTATATGGTGATGATAATGATGATGAAAAGTAGCCTATAAACTTCCTCATGAGTTTAGCTATCAAATGCAGAATTTTTTTTTCAAATTCGACTTGTAGTTCCTGAGATTAGCGCGTTCAAACAAACAAACACACAAACTCTTCAGCTTTATTATATTACTATTGATTTGGATTTATTCTTGTGATGGAAATAAATATGCTCTCTTTGGTATAGATTGCTAGCAGAGCCTTGTTATTTTTTATTTTACTTTTCTAATTTATACAAGAATAAATCTTCTTCTTATTCCTGCTCTTATGTGGGATCTACACAACATGTACTTACCTACCTACCTATTAAATACTCATGAAGCTAAAACGCGAGCGAAACGAGCTTTAGTCTAAGCGAGTGAAGCGAGCTTCAACCTTTTTTTTTAGACAAATGCAACTGTGACACTTGATTTTGCTAACGGTGTTCTGAAAAGGCTGGCTGCTTGTTCGTTCCAATTCTCTGGTCAGACATACCTAACTCACTTTGTGCACAAAATACTCATGAAGCGACCGAATTTTTTTACGAAAATGTCTCAAACCAAGCTACCTTTTCATTGCTCTTCTAATTTTTATTCCTATGAGTCACTTAAAGCATAAATAAAAAATGTTTATGTGCCTAGTAAAATCGGGGTCGATCAAAGCCGCGTGCGCAGTCTACAACACAAGATTTGCTTTATAAACTCGTTTGAATTATGACATCCATTGATCGAATCTGGTCAGTTGCGTCCTAGCTGCGAGCGCGAGTGGTGTTGTGAAAATAAGCATGTGAGTTTTATTTAATTTATTTGTGTCGACGTTCGCGGGGCTAGGCCACTTAAGCACTTTTGGTGTTTCATAAATCACAAAACACCTTTTTTGACAGTTCTCTATAGAATTGGGTGAAGACATTGTAGCAATTCAAATTGTCGGTACAGGCTTGACATGACGGAGGCCATCGGGCGGCCTAAAAATTAGGCGATAGCTCTGGAACTAGCTGTCGGGTTTGTATAATTCTCTCTCGTATGAGCAACGTACGTTGGCCACTTGCTCAAGCGAACTTACTTACTTAGTGGCCACTTTGGTGACAGAGTTTTTAGGCCGCCTAAAGGCCTCCGTCATGGCTTGACGACTGCTTTTCAAAGCTTAATTCTTGAAGAAGGTTAAAAGCTACTTTGATCATCATCATCGTCATCACAATATATCATCACTACGCGGCTAACGCCGTAAGGGGGGTAAAATATTGTAAAATATTCGTGTAAAGTTATAATTTTACCTATAATTTTATCTTTACTTAATTATAAACATAAGTTAACCTTTCAACTCTTATGTATTTCTTAATAACTGATAGCGTACTAATGATGTAAGTTTATTAGATAGGATAGTTTAGATATTGTTGAAAATAAGTAACTTAAATACAATTTCCTTTTAATTCAATTTTTTCAATTCAATCATTTATTTCAGTCAATTGTAAACCATACACAAATCACATTAAAATCAAATAATTAGGAACATATATTAATTAATTACACATTAAATACACAAAAATAATAATAATAGGTAATAATAAAAATAAACACATGATAAACAGCAATTTGGGAATATTATAACAAAATAAATGATTAATTACATACACATGGAAAAACTAATAATAATTATAATATAAAATAATAACATAGAATATGTCCTCATGTAGGACATACCTCAACATTCCTAATCATGTGAAGCTGTGACAAGCGCCACAGAATAGGACATTCAATTTTGCCAGCCAACACATTTATATTATTATGATGTTACTGCTGCCATGTACACGATGCAGCAACGACGCAGCTTAGACTTACTATTTCAAAATTATCCAAAAAATCCGCGCCTTAGCGATTGAATGCTGTCGCGATTTCTTTTTCGTTGTGGTCCTAATTTTTTTTTTTAATGAACTTCATAAAAGTGGAATCTTTTTTTCTATGTATGTTCATCGATTACTCGAAGACGCCCGAATCGATTAGGAAAATTATTTCTTTGTTTGAAAGTAGGTATACCTACTTTCCGATTGGTGCCACAAAAATTTGGTGTGTAGCGTAGCGACATCTAGCTGTTGCTAGATGAACTACATAGACATGCTACGCACTACGAGCTTACTACGAGCTTCAGCGAAGATGGCGCCACGCAACATCAGAATTCCTAGATCGCGCAAGTGAACTACCCAACGCCGATCGGGTTATACAGGGTGAATTTTTGAGATGGGGCAGTAAGGGCAGCTACCTTAACCGTTGTAGCTAGAGGAAAACGTTCTTAAGAGACCATCCTTAATTTTTGAAAATATTTCGACCTGCATTCACAGATTTTGAAAAATATGTACAGTCAGCGAGAAAATGGGCCATTTACACAAAAACTTTTTTTGATGCCAATCGATCCTGTTTCATCTAAGGATAAAAAGGCTCTTTCAGACCAACTGTGGTTAGAGTACTAGAAAAGTCAGAAATCGCTAAAATGTATTTCTGAGACAAGACAGTAAGGGCTACCTTAACCGTTGTAGCTACAAGAAAACGTTTTTAGGAGACTACCCTTAACTTTTGACGATATTTCAACCTGCATTCACAGATTTTGAAAAAAATGTACAGTCAGCGAGAAAATGGGCAATTTACATAAACACTTTTTTTGATGCCAGTCGATCCTGTTTCATCTAAGGATTAAAATACTCTATCGGACCAACTGAGGCAAGAGTACTAGAAAAGTCAGAAAACGCAAATACCTTTGATTTACATTTCGTACGAAATCATTTTGTCATTTGTCATAATTTTTCATCATTTTGTCGAAATATCTTCAAAAGTAAGGGTAGTCTCCTAAGAACGTTTTCCTGTAGCTACAACGGTTAACAAACTGCCTTTACTGCTCCGTCTCAAAAATACATTTTAGCGATTTCTGACTTTTCTAGTACTCTTACCTCAGTTGGTCCGAAAGAGCCTTTTAATCCTTAGATGAAACAGAATCGACTGGCATCAAAAACAGTTTTTGTGTAAATTGCCCATTTTCTCGCTGACTGTACATTTTTTTCAAAATCTGTGAATGCAGGTTGAAATATCGTCAAAAGTTAAGGGCAGTCTCCTAAAAACGTTTTCCTATAGCTACAACGGTTAAGGTAGCCCTTACCGTCTTGTCTCAGAAATACACTTTAGCGATTTCTGACTTTTCTAGTACTCTAACCTCAGTTGGTCTGAAAGAGCCTTTTTATCCTTAGATGAAACAGGATCGATTGGCATCAAAAAAAGTTTTTGTGTAAATGGCCCATTTTCTCGCTGACTGTACATATTTTTCAAAATCTGTGAATGCAGGTCAAAATATTTTCAAAAATTAAGGATGGTCTCCTAAGAACGTTTTCCTCTAGCTACAACGGTTAAGGTAGCTGCCCTTACTGCCCCATCTCAAAAATTCACCCTGTATACAATTATCCGACATCAACTGTCGGTTGAAAGACCACGGGCAAGTGGGCCAGGTGGGCCGGCCCGTTGCAGAGCATCCACCTACTCTCTGCCTTTGGGGAACGATTCCACCCTGTTCCCCAAAGGTGATTATCTGTTGAGGATCTTCAGAGTTATGAAAAGAAATGCACCTCGAGAGTGCAGAAAATTGCTCAGCTTATACCATTGCAGTCGGCTTTTTTTTTATTTAGCCACTTGTTTATCTACATACCGTTAGCGATTGCGAATAACTTGACTACAAGCGTAAGTTTGTCAATGGATTACCATCACAAGTAAACACGCCAATGAATCACCCCCCTAGGTTTTATATGTGGCTCGGTCAATCTTAGTCATTGTAGGATTGACATTGTATTGTATAGGTATCTACAATCACATCACAGAATAATAATACTAATACAGTACTTCAAGCTTTATATCGAACCTCGGTTATTTTAGTGTTTTTCGAATATGTCCGACAGCAGTGTATGATTCCACAAAACAAAATGTGACAGTAGTGCACGTCTAGCAGCACAGCTCGCACGGCGCACAACCATAGTCGAATTGCTCATTGTACGAACTAAAAATATATGAAAAATGACATTTTGATCGTCAATTTTAGTGCGTATAATTAATAATCCGACTGTAATTTGCTTTTCTTAAAAATGACATTGATATTTATTTGTTTGCGATAAAGTTGAAACTGAGTAATTTTCATTTCCAAATGACTTTCCGTCAATCGTTTTTGTAATTTTATACGATATTAATTTTCATTAATAATTTTATACGATTGCTTCCGATTTCCGAAACGCATTCTTTTCCTGGTTTTACTGTAAGTAGTTGGTTCATTGAATGAGTTCACCTTGATTTCTTTGTTATTGCGTTAGTGAGTCATTCTATTTTTCTAAGGAAAACTAGATTTTAACTAGGTACATTGTAATTTTTTATTCTACTTGAAGATAATGATCATCCTTAAAATTGTGGATTCAGAAGTTGTTTACCTTTAAAAAAGACTTCAAACAGAAAAATTTATGTTTGAAAAAACAAGGTTAATGACCGAGTAATGGATAAAAAAACATGTTTATAAAAAATAATAAGTTCTTATTTTATATGAAAACTCAACATCCTAGTTAGGTATTTACTTTTTTACCACTTATGAAAAACGATGGTTTATTTTGTTTAGAGTTTCTTCCCGCTCGTATGCACCTAGCTTTAGCAGAAGTTTTTGACGTGCGTCAAAGCGTCAATCGATGAATGCCGGCTGCACGCAAGAAAAAGTGTCACGGTTCCTACGTAGCTAATAGCGGCATTTACACGATAGAGATTATCCCACGGATCCGGACTGTAAAGATATCTGTAAAGATATCTGTAAAGATATCTTTAAAGATATCCGCGGATAAAACTAGCGGCCTTTAAACGCTAAAGATTTTCCCACGGATCCGGACTGTAAAGATATCTGTAAAGATATCTTTAAAGATATCTGTACAGATAACCGCAGATTTTGGACTGGCGCGTGGAACGGTATAAATTTACAAAGTTTTTTTCTTGATTCTTGAATTTTGAACCTTGAATCTGAAAATTTTGAATCTTGAATCTTTGAAGTGACAGCTGTCAAACTTCAAATGGCCATATCTCGGGAACTACTCGTCCTAGACTCCCCGTTCTCAGTTCAAATGAAAGCTATGACCAAGATCTTCATTTCAAGTGACAGCTGTCAAACTTCAAAGCACCATATCTCGGAAACTACTCGTCCTAGACTCCCCGTTCCCAGTTCAAATGAAACCTATGACCAAGATCTTCATTTGAAGTGACAGCTGTCAAACTTTAAACCGCCATATCTCGGGAACTACTCGTCCTAGACTCCCCGTTCCCAGTTCAAATGAAAGCTATGACCAAGATCTTCATTTGAAGTGACAGCTGTCAAACTTCAAATGGCCATATCTCGGGAACTACTCGTCCTAGACTCCCCGTTCCCAGTTCAAATGAAAGCTATGACCAAGATCTTCATTTGAAGTGACAGCTGTCAAACTTCAAACCGCCATATCTCGGGAACTACTCGTCCTAGACTCCCCGTTCCCAGTTCAAATGAAAGCTATGACCAAGATCTTCATTTGAAGTGACAGCTGTCAAACTTCAAATGGCCATATCTCGGGAACTACTCGTCCTAGACTCCCCGTTCCCAGTTCAAATGAAAGCTATGACCAAGATCTTTATTTGAAGTGACAGCTGTCAAACTTCAAACCGCCATATCTCGGGAACTACTCGTCCTAGACTCCCCGTTCTCAGTTCAAATGAAAGCTATGACCAAGATCTTCATTTGAAGTGACAGCTGTCAAACTTCAAATGGCCATATCTCGGAAACTACTCGTCCTAGACTCCCCGTTTCCAGTTCAAATGAAAGCTATGACCAAGATCTACATATCAGATGACAGATGTCATTTTGACAGCTGTTATTGAAAATGTAGATCTTGGTCATAGCTTTCATTTGAACTGAGAACGGGGAGTCTAAGACGAGTAGTTCCCGAGATATGGCGGTTTGAAGTTTGACAGCTGTCACTTCAAATAAAGATCTTGGTCATAGCTTTCATTTGAACTGGGAACGGGGAGTCTAGGACGAGTAGTTCCCGAGATATGGCCATTTGAAGTTTGACAGCTGTCACTTCAAATAAAGATCTTGGTCATAGCTTTCATTTGAACTGGGAACGGGGAGTCTAGGACGAGTAGTTCCCGAGATATGGCCATTTGAAGTTTGACAGCTGTCACTTCAAATGAAGATCTTGGTCATAGCTTTCATTTGAACTGGGAACGGGGAGTCTAGGACGAGTAGTTTCCGAGATATGGCCATTTGAAGTTTGACAGCTGTCACTTCAAATGAAGATCTTGGTCATAGCTTTCATTTGAACTGGGAACGGGGAGTCTAGGACGAGTAGTTTCCGAGATATGGCCATTTGAAGTTTGACAGCTGTCACTTCAAATGAAGATCTTGGTCATAGCTTTCATTTGAACTGAGAACGGGGAGTCTAGGACGAGTAGTTCCCGAGATATGGCCATTTGAAGTTTGACAGCTGTCACTTCAAATGAAGATCTTGGTCATAGCTTTCATTTGAACTGAGAACGGGGAGTCTAGGACGAGTAGTTCCCGAGATATGGCGGTTTCAAGTTTGACAGCTGTCACTTCAAATGAAGATCTTGGTCATAGCTTTCATTTGAACTGAGAACGGGGAGTCTAGGACGAGTAGTTCCCGAGATATGGTCATTTGAAGTTTGACAGCTGTCACTTCAAAGATTCAAGATTCAAAATTTCAGATTCAAGGTTCAAAATTCAAGAATCAAGGATCGAAATCCAGGATCGAAATCCAAGATCGAAACCAAGGATCGAAATCAAGGATCGAAATCAAAATCGAAATCAAAATCAAGGATCAAAATCAAGGATCGAATTCAAGGATCGAAACCATGGATCGAAATCAAGCGCTGATTTTGTCGAGCGTGATAAAGTAAAAATATCCTGAAATTTAAATGACATGGGCACACTACTAATCCAACAACGAGTGTGAAAGAGACAAAGCTACCAAGAAAGCCTCTCAACAAGACAAACAATCCTTATAACCAAGATTAAATGATAATAGATCGTTGTGTGGACTGTACAGATATCTGTAAAGATATCCGCGGATAAAACTAGCGGCCTTTAAACGGTAGAGTTTTTAGCACGGATCTGGACTCTACAGATATCTGTAAAGATATCTTTACGGATATCCGCGGATAAAACTGTCAAAGGTTGGAATGGCAGAGATCGATCCGCAGGAAAATCCGCAGGCCGATCTCTGCGTGTAAATGCTGCTAATTGCTACGTAGCTCTCGTAAAGCCCATCATACACACAGCAGATAATATATCTTATGACAGATATATTTTCCGATCGCTCCCATACAAATTCTATGGAGCGTCACACACAGCGCCTATAATATATATTACAACAGATAAAATTCCGATTGAGAAATATATCTGTCAACCTATCAAAATATAAACTACAGGATGTTCTCGTAACTCACAAGAAAAAATTTAACTGCAGTTCATCAGTTTATATTTTACTTCCTTAAACCAGAGCTGCGAGGCTAATAAGATCGTTATAGCAGAATCATAATAATGATTCTTAGCGTGATTTTTCTATTAGAAATCACAAAATTGACAATTCATATAGTGATTCGTATCGGCACGCTTTTGCCGTATGCCTTTACCAAGGAAGTTATATACCTACGTAACTGGAAGGTTAACTGAGACAGCAAACGCGGTCCGCTTGAGAAATAAAACTTGGGCGGTATGTCTCTTTCTAAAGGGTGACCATAATTTATAAACTAAACATTCCTAGTCCCTAAGGGGCCTTTTACATCATTTTCTGATTTACATGATGTTTCAGGGCATGATTTTTCAATTAAAATACTAATACAATTTTGATCCTTGATTTTGATTTCGATCCTTGGTTTCGATCCTTGAATTCGATCCTTGATTTCGATCCTCGATTCTTGAATCTTGAATCTTGATTCTTGAATCTGATAACTGAAATCTTGAATCTTGAATCTTTGATGTGACAGCTGTCAAATTTAAAACTGCCATATCTCGGTAACTACTCGTCCTAGACTCCCCGTTCTCAGTTCAAATGAAAGTTATGACCAAGATCTTCATTTGAAGTGACAGCTGTCAAGCTTCAAATGGCCATATCTCGGGAACTACTCGTCCTAGACTCCCCGTTCTCAGTTCAAATGAAAGCTATGACCAAGATCTTCATTTAAAGTGACAGCTGTCAAACTTCAATCAGCTATATCTCGAAATCTACTCATCCTAGACTCTTCCTTTTTAGCTCAAATGAAAGCTATGACCAAGATCTACATTTTCAATAACAGCTGTCAAAATGACATCTGTCATCTGAAATGTAGATCTTGGTCATAGCTTTCATTTGAACTGAGAACGGGGAGTCTAGGACGAGTAGTTCCCAAGATATGGCCATTTGAAGTTTGACAGCTGTCACTTCAAATGAAGATCTTGGTCATAGCTTTCATTTGAACTGAGAACGGGGAGTCTAGGACGAGTAGTTTTCAAGATATGGCCGTTTGAAGTTTGACAGCTGTCACTTCAAATGAAGATCTTGGTCATAGCTTTCATTTGAACTGAGAACGGGGAGTCTAGGACGAGTAGTTCCCGAGATGTGGCGGTTTGAAGTTTGACCGCTGTCACTTCAAAGATTCAAGATTCAAGATTTCAGATTCAAGGTTCCAGAATCAAGGATCGAATTCCAGGATCGAAATCCAAGATCGAAACCAAGGATCGAAATCAAGGATCGAAATCAAAATCAAGGATCAAAATTAAGGATCGAAACCAAGGATTGAAATCAAGGATCGAAATCAAGGATCGAATTCAAGGATCGAAACCATGGATCGAAATCAAGCGCTGATTTTGTCGAGCGCGATAAGGTAAAAATATCCTGAAATTTAAATGACATGGGCACACTACTAATCTAACAACGAGTGTGAAAGAGACAAAGCTACCAAGAAAGCCTTTCAACAAGACCAAAAATCCTTATAACCAAGATTAAATTATAATAGATCGTTGTGTAGTCGTGTTATGGTTCAAAATCCTTTGTACATTAAATGTCAGTAAGCATTCCTGTATGCCTTTACCCATATGCGTCTGATTCACAAGCGGGGATTTTTTTTTTTTTATTAACATTATTGCTTCAGAATTAAATAAATAAATATTGCTGGAAATTTGACACAGCGCCATCTAGCCCGAACTAAGGCAAGCTTGTAGTATGGGAACCAGATAGATTACTTATATATTTGTAAATACATTCTTATAATACTTTATAACACTCAGACACAGACAAACGTCTATATTCAAAACTGTTTGTCCTGCGTGGGAACCAAACCCACGACCTACAGCGCAGAAGGCAGAGCTACTACCAACTGAGCTAAGAGGCCAGTCAAGAATTGAGGCCATGAGAACCAGAGTGGCCTAACAATTTTTTTTCAAAATCGAGTTTTGGTCTAAAATGCATTACACGTATGATCTTTTTAAAAACCAGAATGACCTAAGTTTATTTTTTCCAATCTATAACATATGGCAGCTGCCATAGGCTCAACACGATTTCACAATGCCATAGGCTCAACACGATTTCACAAAAATAGAAATTTATTTCTATTTTTGTGAAATCGTGTTGAGCCTCGATTTTGAAAAAAAAATTGTTAGGCCACTCTGGTTCTCATGGCCTCAATTATGTGTGTGTAATTATTTTTTTTATATTATTTCGTAGCTGTCAATTATGTCTAGCAATAGCAAGTTTTCTACGCGCTTAATTGCAAAAACTGAACACTCTGTATATGAACAAAACTCCACGTCAAAACTACTCGCAAGACGGGTTCCTGTAATCCATACCCGAAGATCTATACCCGCTGTAAACGGCTACCAAATTTATTAGTTAATGTAAATAATAGGTACCCGTTTTCTATGACCTTCAAGTTATTTTAAATTGGTACAGTCAACTAGAAAATATCGTATGAAATTTTGACAGCTTTAACAAGAGCAAACAGTGTGATTTATTAGGACGAGTAGTTTCCGAGAAATGGCCATTTGAAGTTTGAGTGCTGTCATTGAAAATGTAGATCTTGGTCGTAGCTTTCATTTGAGCTTAGAAAGAAGAGTCTAGGATGAGTAGTATTAGAGATATGGCCGACAATAAAATAATGTAAATCTCTCAAAATGACATAATCTCTCATCTTGACTTAATCTGTCAATTTGATATAATCTATCAACTCGACATTATCTCTCATTTTGACATATTCTGCTATAATTCATCAGTAACCTTTATACTTTTATTTTTTTCCGTTGGTGTCCGTGTAGTCACGGGACCTCATGGGAGTATCCAGCATTAGCTGAGACTGTGCCTTTTTAGCACCACGTGTATGTGAACCTTTTTATTGTGTGTTTTTATGTTTATAACTTGCTCTGTGTATCTTTTTCTGTTCTGTATCCTCTGTGTATGATCATGCCTATTTTATTGGAAATCGTTGTTGATTTCTTATGTTATTTTCATGTGAAATATAGATTTGACCTATTTTATTCGTTTATTTGCCTGACTGTACTTCACCTTAATAATGAGAAAAGGTAGCCATTTTCGTCATCGTTTACTGGATTTTGGAATGCGGGTACAGATTACAGATAAATTCGGTACTGGATTATCGGGGACAGTTTACAGGAACCCCGCAAGACGGCTTCGATGATTGATGACGTAGTTGGGATATAACTTATATTATCTGCTGTGTGTGTGATAGCAAAAATATAAAATATTTACATTACGACCTATAACTTATATTATCTGCTGTGTGTGTGATACGCTTAACGTCTCGTAGCACTCGTAGCATTAGCTACGAAGTAAGTAATTTATTTTGGTAAATAATCCGATGCGTTACATAATATAAATAATGTTTTATAATTTTTACAGAAGAAAATTTAAATACTCAAATGTAATATATTTGACAATTTTTCTCAATGTTTTCTTATGACGTTATCACGTAAAATTATCGTCCGTTAACCGACTTTTAACCGGCTCTTGAAGTTGTCGACGCGTATGTAGGTATACCTGGGACAAACCGTCCAACTAGGTAAGTCCAACTTCAAGAAAGAGGTCAATCGTCGAATCCAACTCGGATGGGCAGCGTTCGGGAAACTTCGCAACATCTTCTCGTCCAAAATACCTCAGTGCCTGAAGACAAAAGTCTTCAACCAATGTGTGTTACCAGTGATGACATATGGAACAGAGACGTGGTCCTTCACTATTGGCCTCATGAATAAGCTCAGAGTCGCTCAACGAGCTATGGAGAGGGCTATGCTCGGGGTTTCTCTACGGGATCGAATCAGAAATGAGGAGATACGTAGAAGAACTCGGGTCACCGACATAGTCAAACGGATTAGCACGTTGAAGTGGCAATGGACAGGCCATATAGCACGCAGAACAGATGGCCGATGGGGCCGAAAAGTTCTCGAGTGGAGGCCACGGACCGGCAAGCGTAGTGTTGGACGTCCACCGACAAGATGGACAGACGACCTTGTAAAAACTGCAGGTCGGCGGTGGATGCAGGCCGCTTCCAACCGCAATACATGGAAATTTTTGAGGGAGGCCTATGTCCAACAGTGGACGTCCAACGGCTGAGATGATGATGATGATGATGAACCGACTTTGACAACTATTTTTTTTTTCTTTTTGGAATATTGATTCCAACCAGTGCTAGCTTTGGAAGCGAGATTTTCAAATTTCGAATTGCATTCTGAAACGTGAAAAAAGAAAAAACCTAAATTATTTTTGGAATTCGTTTAGAGATAGATCTACTTACATTTTGTTGGTGGCGCTACCATCCTAGTGAGATAGAGCCCTATATAATTTTTTTAATAAACATAAAAAGGCCTAGCCTTTTTATGTTTCTTAAATTAATTATTTACACAGTGTCAAGATGCAATCTATGCCTTCGCCTAACGGAACGCGTTAGTGGCTGAGACATAGTTGAAATGGAGTAGGCTTGCCCTGAATTTACATCATCCTATCCTACCGGCCAAATCGGCCATGTCCACAGAAAATACATCGTCAATACGTGTATGGCTGACTAAGTCACTGGCTTCCGCGCTATATTTTCCTTCGCCGTTTACAGCTCGTGCTTAGATGCGCATATATTTTTTGGAAAATTAACGAAAAATCCATTGGCCGTGTTTCGAACTCCAAGTCATACTTATTTATCTCTTTCCATCCAAAGGTGGAAGAGATCGCTTCTAAGAGATAAGACCGCCCATTGGGTTATTTCTTTCTTAATGTTATTTTAAGTTGTGTGGGTACCTACATTATAGAGTTTTCATTCATTCTTTCATGCATTCATTTAGGGGCTCTATTGTTATAAATCCTAATATTGTTAATTTTCTCTTCACAGAATGGGACATCTAAAGTTATTGGTACTTCTGGCATTCGTGGCGTGTGCTGTGGCGCGCACCACTGTGCGTCAACAGTCAATTTCTGGGCCGATCACATCGCTCACTGACAAGGTACGTTCATTCACTCATTGATTCATTCGTTCAATGGTCAATGGCAGACACAAGCGTAGACGGAGAGCTAGCTGGCGTGCTGCCGAAAGAGAAAAAAAAGCACATTATTGAGCTAAATACCTACTTCGTTTATCGGCACCTGGTAAGGGACATAAAATATTATGTTTTGTCTCCTTTTTCAAAACAATTATATTACTGATTCACCAGAAAGGATGGAATTATATTCACCCATTCACTCATCCAATTCACTCGTTCATTATTTTATCATTTGGTTTGTCTGATGTACAGCAGTATTGAAAGTAGCGAGAAGTAAAATATTTACTTCAATATTTCTAATACCATGATATAATTTCAGGATGCGAGGAGCAAAGCGAGAGTGCACCCGGCATTCGCTAACGCGGGAACTCGTCCAGGAGTCGAAATCTGGAGAATCCAAGTTAGTTTAATATCCTAATCTTTACCTAGCTACCTCTATGTAGATAACGGATTTTTTTAGGTACAGTCAGCGTCATCAATCGGTATCCCCCTATTGATTTAAACAAGGACCCTTTTCATTTCAACTTTGGATTTCAGTCGGATTTGCTAGTATAGGTACTTATGGATATCTAATTTCGCTCGAGTTCCTATACTAGCAAATCCGACTGAAATCCAAAGTTGAAATGAAAAGGGTCATTGTTAAAATCAATAGGGGGATACCGATTGATGACGCTGACTGTACATACCTACTTATAATGTTTTCCTTTTTTTTCTAGAATTTCGAGCCAATTCCTGTACCAGCAAAGGATTTTGGAAAATTCTATAAGGGAGATTCCTACATCGTACTAAAGGTAAAAGATGGAAACATTATAAATGACTATAAATGAATGTTCTCAGAATATATAATCAAAGGAACCCTATAACTTGCCGTGTAAGTTTGGTTTAAAGAGCCTATGCCGGAAATTGATACCTTTTATTTTTGGGGCGGCCTTCAATGAAAAAGAGTAGTTAACTACCTTCTTATCCTAAAAAAGCGAGCAACACCTTTTTAATAAATGTTTTATTTCATAACATATTTAAACAAACTTCCAGACAAACAAAGATAAGAAGAACAACTTTTTCTGGGACATCCACTTCTGGATCGGCAGTGAGTCAACGCAAGACGAGTCTGGTGCGGCCGCCATCTTGACCGTTGGGCTAGACGACAAGTTCAACGGGGCCGCAACGCAGCGCCGCGAGACAGAGGGATACGAGAGTGCTCTTTTCCTGGGATACTTTTCTGCACGTGAGTGTATTAACTACTGTGTGATCGTAAAACTACCCAAAATAACAAACACAAATGACAAAAATAACCCTTATTTGTGATAGGAAATACCGTGTTCCCGTAAGTTTTTTGCAATTTTTGTGTAAAAAAAATACTGCACAATTCACCATTTTCACGGAGCTCTACTTCGCGACACGAAACGTCAGATTATGCCCGCGGTTGCGGGTAGAGTAGTTTTATATTTGTGTAACGTGCATGGCCGAGTAGCACCATATGGCCAGCAGAGGGGTACGCCTAACTTTGACATTTCCAATGCTAAATGCTCGAAGGGCAAAGTTTACTCAAAATATTTGCTCTATGATCTGTAATTCCCGTAAAATTAAACGCAGATGATTTTTTTTCTTCTTTATGTACCACCCCGGCTTCGCTCGGGTATAGGTACTTATGAATAAAATGAGACCAAAACTTCTCTCCGGAAGGAAAGCAAAGCATTGCGTTTCATTATTACGATGTTGTGAGTGAATCGAATCAGTGAGTCTATTGCATACCCCCTAAGGGTAATTTTGTAAAAATAAAAAATATGTGTTTCATTATTTATTTTAAAGTTTATTTATACCAAGTTTTGTGTGAATCGAACCAGGGAATACTACAGAATAAAAAACAATCCATACTTACAAACTTTGAAACCCCCTAGGGCAGTGGTTTCTAACCTTTTCAACCTTGTTACCCCTATGACATGTCAACGAAACAGATATTACCCCCGTTTCACTTTCAAACCCCCCTCCACTACCCCCGTTCTTTAAAATATTATGTAATTTTCATCTTTAAATTCCTCTCCTTTTGATTACGAGTAAGTATTTCAGCGACAGCATAATGTTTTCATTTCGTTTCGTTCTATTACCCCCCCAAAAATAAAGCTATTTTACAAGGAATACAATTTTAGACCAACGGTTTACCACTCTTTTTCACCCCCTTAGGAGTTGATTTTTGAAAATTAGCATAGCCATGTGTTATTCCAGAACCTAAGCTTTCCACATTATGAATTTCTGAAAAATCGGTTCAGCAGTTACTGCGATACGTCCGGTCAAACATACGCACAAACTTCTTTCTTTTATAAATTACTAGGATTGACTTTTTCACCATCTTGTCAATTAGTCCCAGTGCAAGGAAGCAAGCCGTTCGGGAGCAAAAAAAAAATGTTTTTATTTTATTTTATTTATTTTTATTTCCAAGGAAAACAAAAACTGTGTCCTTAAAAACAAAACTATTACTATTGACCATTTACATGTTCTCACATATTGATATTTTTATTATGAAGTGCACGTGAAAATTTTTAGTACTTCGGTATTTTTAAAAATTTGCGTCTTTTCAAGTTAACAGTAAGTACTTATGTGTAAGTATCAAAGTGACCCTATATCAAGTCGATAGAAAAAAGCGTACCTACTTAGTTTTTATTTTTTTCTCATTTGAACCTATTTTTTTATTTTCGGTGCAACTACTCCATAGTACCTAGGCTAGTCCACCAAAATGTATTTTTTACAAATTTTTCTAGTTACTCGTTTAAGTTTTAGACCACGTTTACCACAAAATTTAATCAATGTAACCCTTCGAGCATAAATGTAACCCGGTCTTCTTTTTTCGAGTCAATAGCTTTCCCTCAAATTTCTTTTTGACCAATATTCGGCGGCTCTTACTCCTCTATCCGTCGCTTGAATCAGATCCTCTTGTGTTCAGGTTACCCGGTTTACGGTCCTACTTAATTAAATTAAATTAAATACTTTTCAGTTTCATCAAATTCATTCAAAATAAAACACTCGAAAACATTGTGCCGCTAAAATCTCGTTAAAATCGCTCCGTCTCTCGGTTAACGGGCTCAAATTGGCTATAGGAACTGCATATCGCCCGCCATGGCAAAACATCGAAATGTTCTTGGATGCGCTAACGGACACGATAACCTCGCTTTCTGGTTTTGATCACATTATTTTGACAGGTGATTTTAATATAGACTTATTACAAACCGATTCAGACACGAAAAAACTTTCAGATTTTCTGAAATGTTTTAATTTAGAGCAATACATCAATTCACCCACTCATTTCACAGATCACAGTGCTACGCTAATTGATTTACTATGTTCAAATTTGCAGCCTCTTGATGTGGTTGTAGATCATATACCTGATCTAAGCAGCCATTGTTTCTTGTCATGTAAGTTTCGTGTCAAGATTCAGAAACCATCACCTGAATGGATTGTCTATCGGCCGATAAAAGATATGGATCTGGATGTGTTTCTTTCGGATCTTGATGATATAAACTGGAATAGTTTCATATGTAGCGATGTAAATAAGATGGTTAATGACTTAGGACTTAATATTCTAAATTTATTTGATAAACATGCACCTTCTAAAAAAGTTTTAATCAGAAATAATTCATACCCCTGGATTACACACAACGTCAAGGAGATGATAAAGACACGCGATAGGGCCCATAGCCGTAGTCGCTCGTCTAATAATGTTTCCCATAGAAAACATTATAAAGATATGAAAAATATTGTCAACACTGCTCTTCATACAGAAAAAGCAGCTTATTTCAATTGTAAAGTCAATCAGAATCTCAATAACCCCCGAGCATTGTGGAAAAACATCAAGCAGAATGTAGCTAACTTTAAGAAAAACTCTGAAGATCTCCCTTTTCATCTTCAAGATCCTAATATTATAAACAGCCATTTTATGTCGTTACCTAATAACAATGAAATAAAATTATCGGATCTTACTTATTTTGAATTTCATAGGCATGGCCCATCAGTTTTCAGCTTGCAGCCCGTCAATGAGTATGATGTGAGTAAAATTATAAGATCTTTTTCCACAAACGCAATGGGTATTGATGGTTTAACTATGGACATGATCTTACTGACACTCCTCCAAACGCTTACTTTAATAACTGCAATAGTCAATACATCACTCAAATCAGATACTTTTCCCTCACTATGGAAAACTGCCATTGTAAAGCCACTGCCCAAAACCAACCATCCAGTTGACCTACAAGATCTGCGTCCAATAAGTATCTTACCGTTTCTATCGAAAACTGTTGAGAAAGTTGTATGCTTACAGCTTACTAAATATCTAGAAACTAATTACATACTGCCTAAAAAACAGTCCGGTTTTAGGAAGGGACATAGCACAGCGACTGCCCTTCTGGATGTAGTGGATGATATTTTGGCAGCTCAGGATATAGGTGAAGGAACAATACTAACATTGCTGGATTTCTCTCGTGCTTTTGAGACCATTAATATTTCACTGTTGCTATCTAAGCTCACATACTACGGCTTTGATCGTGCTGCAGTTGGATGGTTTGCAAGTTATCTTAGTGGACGATCTCAGCTAGTCCAAATCCGTAAACCAGACGGTTCATGTTGTATGTCATCCATTTTGCCAGTAACACGGGGGGTTCCACAGGGATCTATTCTGGGGCCGATACTTTTTATATTATATTGTGCGGACATAGTCAATAAAATCGAACATTGCAATTACCATATCTACGCGGATGATTTACAACTTTTCATATCTTTTAAACCTACTAATGTTAACGAAGCTATAAATAAATTAAATCAGGATTTGATTAGGTTGGATGATTGGTGTGTGACGAATTGTTTGGTTCTGAACCCCACTAAAACTAAGTTCATTGTTCTTGGATCAAAAACTCAAATTAATAAAATCCTTTCATATAATCCCAAAGTAAACGTTAAGGGTACATCGATAGATAGTGTAACAGAGGTTCGTAACTTGGGTCTGCTCATGGACAGCTCCCTGCGTTTTGAGAACTATGTTCTCCAAACTGTTCGTAGTTGCTTTTACAGATTAACTGTTTTATATCGGATGCGTGAATATCTTAGCACTGACGTACGTATCAAGCTATGCGATTCCCTTATTCTGTCAAAGCTGAATTACGTAGACAATGTTTTTGGGGGATGTCTGTTAGCCCGTTCGAAGAAACTTGTGCAGCGTGTACAAAATGCGTGTATTCGATTCTGTTTCCCGATCCCGCGGAGAGCTCACATTTCTCCATACATCAATTGTCACGGTCTTTTAAATATGTCTTCACGTCGCACTCTTCATTTTGCAACCCTTCTATTTGGAATCATAAAAAGTCATGTACCATTATATTTGTATGAAAAACTTAACTTTTCTGCTCGAAATATACGTTTCGCTTTGCTTTTAATTTGTCCACAGCACAGAACGGCCGCATTTCGTGGCAGCTTTCGTTATGCTGCCACGAAGTGCTGGAATAATATTCCTCCTCCGATTAGAAATTCCATTTCAGTTTTTTCTTTTAAATCAAACCTAAAAAAGTACCTGTTTGATCAACAATTAATGTCTGTGTAAGCGGTCGTTCTATGTTTTTTTGTTAATTCTATGCTCTTTTTTTGTAAACTTAAAGTATAATAATAATTATTACCTATGTTATATTTTCTGTTAATGTCATTTGAAAGATTTTACTTTATTTTTGATTTGTGTAGTCACTGTTAATTTGTTTAGTCACTTGATTGATCCTAAATTGAGGGTATTAAAATAAGCATAACGTGTGTCACAGCTGCTGCTGCGCCACTTCTTATGGTGCCACTGAAAACCAGCGCTTCAGCAGTTTTTGAACTGCTGTAGCAAATGCTGAGGGGCTACCTTTTTTCTGTCACATGAATATTATATCTAGTTTTATATTTATAAAATTCTATGTACTTGTTTGTGACGAAAATAAACATTTTCTATTTCTATTTCTATAAAATACTCGTAGTAAAATTTAAAGGACGGGGTGGTTGAAAATAAAACAGGGGTAAAATCTGTTTCATTGACATGTTATAGGGGTATCAAGGTTGAAATGAAAATTACTGCTATAGAGGATCCCACAACACTAGGTGGGTACACGTCTCTTAAGGTGGCGTCTCGGTCGGCCCGAGACTGAAACAGAAGACCGAGATCAGCCCCTGATTGACTCTCTTTGATAGCGACCAAAATCGGTCTCAAACTGTCATATTTGACTTAGGGGCCGCAACATCTTTTGCAGATCCACACTACGTCAGTGACACTCAGGCCTCTATTAATAAACTCCGCTCTACTTCTGTCAAAGTTGCACCACGGATTTAACTATTGCCATCCTTTTTTGTTAGACAGTGACAAATAAGGATGGTAATCCGTGGTAGGTACAACTTAGACACAAGCTGAGCGGAGTTTATTAATAGAGGCCTCAAAGTTCAACGATCTATCTAAGGTAGCATGACGTCACTATGCTCTTGCCAATAATGGCATCAATGTTCCAGCCATCTAACGAATACTAATTGCCTACAAGGACATTGTTTTACATTAATGAAGTACCTATACAAGGAACTGGCCAATTATGTTGTTTACAGTAGGGCCAACAGATCTCGGCGTTCGTGAAGTTAGCCGTTTCGATGCGCAGTGCAACTTTTTCATACAAAATTTTCTACTGCGCAGCGAAAAACCTGACTACACGAACGCCTAGATCCGTCGGCCCAACTGTGCGTTGATTTACTACTTATTTGAAAAATGCGTGATGTGCGAATGGATTCGGACTTGCCTTTTGACTAACGCTTTAGACATATCGGCGTTACCTAGGTAGGTACTTAAAATGTTATGGATTCTTAACATCACCTGAAACCGAGACCAGCCCCCTGATTGTCTAACTTTGATATCGACCAAAATCTCAAACTAACAACAAATATGACAGTCAAGTAGCTCTGTCACTCTCATCTCAACGAGGCTGAACGCAACAAAAGATACCCACGCTATCGCTTTGACAGTTTGAGACCGATTTGAGGATTGAGAGAAGTTAGACAATCAGCCCTCAGAGACAGGCTTTGTAGGGGCGTGCGAAAGTGACACGAGAGAGAGAGAACCGTCAGTTTATATGACAACGCTCTCCTGTCTCGGTCAATCCAAATACCAAACAATAGTATAATCATCAGAATTTCTTATTGTATATTTCTTTCCAGCCCTAACATACCTCGCCGGGGGCAACCCTTCAGGTTTCAACCATGTGGTGACCAACGCGGGCGCGACCAAACGTCTCCTCCAAGTCAAGGGGAAGAGGAATGTGCGCGTTCGTGAGGTGTGTAATTTGAACATAACTTCAAACTAGACCCTCTTACTTATGAAAGATGTTTAAAGTTGAACACTTGTTAAACAACGTCCTGTCTCTGTTTAACCAGTGTTTAACTTTAAACACCTTTCATAAGTAAGACCCAGAGGGGGAATATGGCAGTCTGGGCAACCGAGCTGTGCTCGGGTACAAATAGAGAAAAAATAAAATTTACCCGATAAATAAACAAAAAAAACTGACAAAACAAAAAAAAAAACTATCAATATTTTTAGAAATTAAAAGCCTAATTTCAATACCTACCTACAGTACGGCCAACGGATCTCGGCGTGCGTGAAGTTAGCCGTTTCGATGCGCAGTGCAACTTTTTCATACAAAATTTTCTACTGCGCAGCGCAGAGCCTGACTTCACGTACGCCTAGATCCGCCGGCCCAACTGTACTACATTTCCCATTTCTTTGACACTCACTCTTAAAAATATATCTTCAGGTGGACCCGCTCATCTCGTCAATGAACAAAGGAGACGTGTTCATACTAGACAAGGACAACGATATCCTCGTGTACGTTGGCGAGAAGGCGAAGAACGTGGAGAAACTGAAGGCCATTTCCATCGCCAGCCAGATCAGAGACCAGGATCATAGGGGACGCGGCCGTGTGGAGACTATTGGTATGTTTTTATTTATAGTGTTAATCCAAGGCTGATTTTAGTCTCACGCTCACCGTCAGCGCTGATAGGCGAGTGATCTTTATTACAATGAAATAAGGATACAGGGGCCCTAGCCATATTACACGATCTATCGTCGCTGTAGAATAGAACACTTCAAAATGTATAGGAATTGACGTTCTGACCACGTGACTCATCTACTTGAAACGTCAAATCCTATACATTTTGAAGTGTTCTATTCTACAGCGACGATAGATAGTGTAATATGGCTAGGGGGGCTGATTGTCCAGCACTGACGAGAGCAATCAGCGTAGCCATTTCTGCTAAACAATCAGTATCCTTATTTCATTGGAATAAAGATCACTCGCCTATCAGTGCCGACGGTACGGTCTCACGCTCACCGTCAGCGCTGATAGGCGAGTAATCTTTATTACAATGATATAAGGATACTGATTGTCCAGCACTGACGAGAGCAATCGGCGTAGCCATTACTGCTAAACAATCAGTATCCTTATTTAATTGTAATAAAGATAACTCGCCTATCAGCGCCGACGACGGTACGCGTGACACTAAAATCAGCTTAACAGCTGGTGGTGACGTACATGTTCCCATATCACATGAGAACGGCTGGACCAATTTGGTTGATTCCTTTTTTGTTGTGTTTGTAATTGTCAGGATAAAGTTTGTTTGAAAGAAAATGTTAGAAAAACCGTACGGAAACGTGAAAAATTTGGCTGTGTAAATTGTCCACCACTATGTATGTTATTTTTTCCTAGTGTGCCGCATTATTGCTTACTAGCTTCCGCCCGCGGCTTCGCTCGCGTGTTACCCGGATAAAAATAGCCTATGTCCTATTCCCGGTCATTATCTATTCGGTGGTGGTCGAGTTATAAAGGAACAAACATACATCCATCCAAACATCTATACTTTTGCATTTATAATATTAGTGTGATTAGTTGCATAAATAACACTTCTTCCAACGGATCTTGGCATTCGTGAAATTAGCCGTTTCGATGCGCAATGCAACTTTTTCATACAAAATTTTCAACTGCTTAAAGCCTAACTTCACGAATGCCTAGATTGCCATGAAGAAGAAGAATGCCATTGTGACAACTTTGGTCTTCTACAGATGTATACTCTAGCGATGTGGACTATCAAAAGTTCTTCACGACCCTCGGCTCAGGAGCTAAGGACCTGGTCCCGGAAGAATCAGCCGGTGGTGATGACCAGGTAAAATCTCCATATTCTTCTTTTCTTCTTCAATTCCCATCATTAATCAATCATCTTCTTCAATTTCCATCTTTTTCGAGTGACAAGAATAATATTCCATATGTTGTAGGTAGGTAGGTACATGTTTCGTATGAGCTAGTTGTTAAGTTTTTAGGCCACCTCGGTCCCGGCAGTCACTAAGCCATGACGGAGGTTCATGGCTTAATGACTGCAGGGTTCGACAAATTAACATGCCCTCTGAAGCACGGAAGCGCTCAGCTCGTAATGCCACTTGCGGTCACCCATCCAAATTGTGACGGTGCACAACATTGCTTTACTTCAACGATCTATCAAGAACGTCTAAGCTAGCTACGCCACGAGAGCTTCAAGATCCATAGGCATCATATTTCTTTCCTGATTCATTCCTTCCTTCAACAGTTGATCAGTTTTTCTTGCATCCTAGAAAAAATCTGATCACATTTCACAGAAACAATAACAAGATGAAATTCAGTTTATCTTAGTGCCTTTTCATACGTCCCGGTTGCCGGGTAGCCGGTCAGCGGCGATGAGTATGGGCATGTACGGTAGCTTTCACACGCACTGCCGGCATAATTTGCATCCAAACGTCGGTCGCTGGGTTTGCCTTTTCACACATCCCGGTTACCGCCAACTGGTAACCGGGACGTGTGAAAAGGCACTAATGTACAGTTAACTTCGTCTTCTTATTTTTGGGTTATTTTTAAGGTTCCGTACCTCAAAAGGTATTCCTTCCAAGTTATTATTCCTATAATCTATCTTCCCAGGCTTTCGAGAAGAGCGAAGAATCTTCAGTGATCCTCTCCGAAGTATCAGACAGCACCGGGAAAGTTAAGGTCACTCCTCTCCCACGTCCATACAGACAAGAACAGTTGAAACAGACGGTAAGCTATTAACGACTTGAGAACCTCCTCCTTTTTTTTAAGTCTGTTAAAAATTAAAAAAAACCAACATTAATCTTCTAAGCTGAGCAATTTTCTGCACTCTCGAAGTGCATTTCTGTTCATAACTCCAAAGATCCTCGGCAGATCCTCACCAAACTTTTGTGGCACCAATCGGAAAGTATACCCTTTCAAACAAAAAAGAACTTTCCAAATCGGTCGAGGCGTCTTCGAGTAATCGATGAACATACATAAAAAAAGCACAAAAATCTGATGAATTGAGAACTTGGGACCTTACTATGATATGAACTCTTAGAACAATGTCAAAGTAAGATTATTCTGATTCCGTACTTAGATAAGACTAAGGTAAGGTTAAAGTAAGCCTAACGCAGGCCTCAGTTAACCTTGTTTTAATCGTCAGCATGGAGTGTCAAGTGTCAAGCCATCGACTAGATGCAGGACTGCGCATGTCCTGAAACAAGCCTAACGCAGGACTGTTTTCACCTTGTTTTGACATGAATTGGTGGTACGCCACCTGCTTTTTTTGAAGTCAGTTAAAAGCAATTTTGTTCCCAGGACGCATACATTCTAGACACGATCAGCGGTCGTATCTACGTGTGGATCGGCAAGCAAGCCACGGACAAAGAAAAAACCGAAGCCATGACCAAAGCGCAGGAGTATTACAGTGCCAAGAAATATCCCGCCTGGGTGAGCGAAGAGAGCTATTATTTACTACTTGTTGTTTAAATTCGTTTGGAAAAGCGAACCAGGTTATAGTTTACTAGCTGTGCCTAGTGGTTTCACCCGGCATTTTTAAAAGAAATAGCATAATGAGCTATCAAACGCTGAAATAATTTTTCAAATCTAGTTCCCGAGATTAGCGCCATTATCGTTCGTAAACCGACTTTCAGACCTTTATTTTTGTTTTGTTTCGAATAATAATTTTTGTTTGTTTCCTCATCAGGTGAAAGTGGAGAAGGTTCTCCAAAACACAGAGCCGGCAATATTCAAGCAGTACTTCACCACCTGGCGTGACGGAGGCATGGCCCACAACCGTCTGGTATAATGTAAGTATTTTAACTTGTAAAAGCTCCTTCCAAACTTACGTATTTTATAAGTATGTCAACCGATTTCTCTAAACGGTGAAGGAAAACATCGTTCGTTTAAGTACCAGTGTGTCCAGAATGCCATACCTACAAATTATGTACCGTACCTAGGTACCTAAAAATAATATAGTTGGCATATTTAGCTTAGCTCTTTGTGATTCGCAACAGGAAAACAAATTCAAAAACTTGAGTCACATTGCCGAAAAGTTCCACTCTTAGAGTAGTACTTTTCTATATCCTATTCTATTTGTGTTTGTTTGTTTCATTCTCGAAAACGACTCTAACAATTTGATGAAATTTGCGGTACGAGGGTTTACGGGGGCGAAAAATCGGTTGTCGATTTGTCGGTCCGACTGTCCTATCCGATTGTCTGAAGGCGTTGGACCAACACACGGCCGATCCGATAGTCGGAAGCAAATGTATGGCGGGGACAGTCGTGTCGGACGACCGGTCAGACAAAAACCCTGACGTATGTGGCCGGCCTTAGAGTCACATTCTGGAACACCCTGTATAAGAAAAGTGAACACTAATAAATAGCACTATGTATTCTTTTTCAGATAACAAACATGAAATTGCCGAAAACCAGTGCCATTTCGAGATTTTGTATTTTTTTTATATCTGGGTATTTACCTACCCCAATTACAATTTTAAACAAATCTTAATACCTATCGTTTTGTAAGACATGTTTATTAATAAAATATTTATATAAACTGAGTACCTATATTTATCATTTACTAGCAACCCGCCCCGGCTTCGCACGGGTCTCATCACACATCACATTAGAAACCTCTAAAATTATCAGTGTTTCTCTACTATACTAGTAGTTCGCCCCGAACTGAGATCTCGCGCACCGTAGATGGCTTACATTTGGACTTTCTTCTGACTACCCCTATAATTTCAAGTGCTACTACTGATACTGCCGAGTATGCCTATTGCGCTAGCTCTTCATGGTAAAAAATACTGGCATGCATGCAATCTAATTTCATTTAGGTATCATCGCGTCTAATTTTTCATTTAGGTATTTCATATTTATGAATTCTCGTCGTATTTCTAAAAGTATACGTCCTAGAATAAAAATAATAACTATTTTGGAATGTACAAATAAAGACCTTTCATTTGACAGCCCACTCAATATATTTGTTTACTTAACTTTTTTTACCCCAATTATTTTCATTCTTTATCAAAATTTTTTTTATCATGAAAATAAATCAAGTAGCATCTAAAATCATTGCAAACCAAACCGCAACGATGCCACTCTCTTTTTAAGACCGACCAGTCAATGAGCTACGAAGTCATCGAAACTTTATGCAACGGGAGCTCTTGCAGCTCTGGTTTCGTAGTTTTTGGTCTTTGGTCGTATTTCAAAAACTATACATCCTAGATTAAAAATAAAAACCATTTTGGAATGTACAAAATAAGCCCTTTCGTATGACGGGTTGGTCTAATAATCCCCTTAAAGATTCCCCTGCGAAGGGGATTATTAGACTTTTTGTCTACAAATCCCCTTACAATCAGATTTAGCTGAGGCAGGGGATTATTAGACAAAAAAGTATAGAAATCCCCTTAACCGTAATTTATGTTGGTGGAAGGGGGTTATTAGACAAGAATAAATAAATACTCTTAAACCTTTATTTTATTAAATGAAATAAAGTTAATTCGTATAGGCCGGGTGAATTAGCCATAACTAGCCTACAATTTATTTAACGTGACATCTGACCCACCGTGGCTCACTTGTGAAATGCCCACCCTCAGTCACCTATCCAAGGCCTGGCCGGGCCTGGGGAGTAAGAAACACCTAAGCCAGCTGCGCTATGAGTGCTACCAATCAAATAAAAACAACGAATTAAATAATCACAAAATCTTTATTTATTTTACATAATTTAGTGGTAGGTATAACAACTCATCAGACACTGGGAAGTCAGTCAAATTTAATTTTCAAAAGTAGACCCGAACAAAAATCGCAAGTTAATAATAAAAGCTTGTAAAAATCAAGCAATGTCATTACTCATTATAGTTTAACAAATAATTAAAATCTATCAGTTTTCCATGTAAAAGCAATACTTAAAAAAAAAAACCGGTCAAGTGCGAGTCGAACTCGTACGCCGAGGGTTCCGTACCTAGCCATGGTGCCAATTAAGCTAGTCCGCTTAATTGTATGAGCGCCCATACAACTCGGAGGACAATTTTAATTGGCGTCAACTATGTATGGAAACACCCTTTAATTTTCAACTTTTTTATTTTTTTGGAATTTTTCCTTCATTTGTGCTATAAGACCTTGCTTTTTGCCAAATTTCGTTATTCTAGGTCAACGGGAACTACCATTTAGGTTTTCGACCCAAAACCTCTAGGGTACTTCCGGTTGACCTAGAATTGTCAATTTTGGTTACAAGCAAGGTCTTCCAGCAAAAGTAAAGGAAAAATTCCGAAAAATAAAAAAAGTTGATAATTAAGGTAAGTTTTGGTACTCACAAGTTTTTACGAAAACCTAAATTTGCCTATATCTTTTTATAGTGTTGACTCAGGACCTTGATTTTTATACTCACAATAGGGACTATAGACCTTAGTATATGGTATAAATTTCAACTTGCTAGCTCTACCCGTTCCTGAGATAATCGATGGTGACACACGGACAGACAGACGGACAGACGGACAGACGGACAGACGGACAGACAGACAAGAAAGTGATCTTATAAGGGTTCCTTTTTTTACCTTTTAAGGTACGGAACCCTAAAAAGATTTCTGAACTGACGTTTTGTTTACCAATACGAGTGACATGTTCAGTTATGCCAGCGCGAGAGCGCGCGTGCATAACTGAACAACTCAATGTATCACTAGTAGTTCGCCCCGAACTGAGATCTCGCGCACCGTTGTGTTGATAGCCTAGATTTGGACTTGTTTCTGACTACCCCTATACCTACGTTAAGTGCTCCTAGTGTTTACCACACAATGATATCTAATGCGCTACCTCAGTATGGTAAAGATTATAGGCATGCATGCAATACATTAAGTCGTGTCGTGTTTATATTCAATAGTTGACCCCGCGAACTTCGTACCGCGCCTCAGGGAAGGCCTCTTAGTTCGAGAAATTATTAAAATAGCAGTTCAATATAAAATGTATGAGAAAATCAATTCCCTCCCCCTCCCTCTCCCTCTCCGCCTCCCTCCCCTCCCCCCCCCCTCCCCTACCCCCTCCCCTCCCCCTCCCCTCCCCCTCCCCTCCCCCTCCCCGTCTCTCTCCCTCCCCTCCCCTCCCCCTCCCCCTGCCCCTCCCCTTCCCCACCCCCTCCCCCTACCCCTCCCCGTCCCCCTCCGTCTCCCTCTATAATTTTGGTACATGCCCAGCCCACTATTTGCAGGAGTTAGCATTTGCATACGTGACAGGTTGCAAGCCCATCGCCGCTATTAGAACGTTAACTGGTTTCCTCACGATGTTTTCTTTCACCGTTTGTTTAGAGCTCGTGTTAATGCGCATTTAAATTTTTCTAATCGAAAAATCCATTGATGAGCACGGCCAGGGTTCGAACTTACGACCTATGAATCGAAAATCGAACACTCTTCCACTCAGCCAACACGGCTTTTATTTTCAATCTCAAGAAAAAATATCAAGAAGCAACTAAAATCATTGCAAACCAAACCACAACGATGCCACACTCTTTGTCTGTTAACCAGACCTACGAATACATCGAAACTCTATGAAACGGGAGCTCTTTCCATACATCCGTTAATTGGTTTTCATCATTTTTATTTTTCTCTGTATTTCAAAAACTATAGAACCTAGAAGAAAACTAAAAACCATTTTGGATTGTATAAATTGAGTACTTTTATATGACACCCCACTCAATATATTTGGGTACCTTTGAAAAAAATTTTACCCCCTTGGGAACCCCATATCTTTACAACCCCTTCATCGATTACGCTCATACGCTCCACAGCAAATTTCCATAGCACAACCTATTGACCTATCAAGTTTCATACAGATTGGATAAGCGGTTCGATAGTTATACGAGAACATAAAAATGAAACATACAAATATACAAACATACAAACATACAAAGCAAAATCGCCTAACTTGCCACTAAGATCTTCACTCGCTTCGCTCGCTCGATCGACAATTTAAACGGAATACTTTGGTTAGCCATAACCTGACATTTTAATTTGTTAAAAGTTAATCAAAAATATAATATGTATATGTCGAGATATCATGTAACAAATATAATTTTGGCGAATGAGTAGGTTGATAAATCGAAATATCTACTAAAACATGTGTGTGTTAGTGGCTTGAAAAATTGACAAGTAGTTATGTCAACTAAAATACGAAAAATGGAGGAGTTGGCCAGGCCATAACTCGAAAACTTGTCTAGCTAGGGAGCTGTCAATTTTTTTATAGATACTTCATAGGCGTAGATATCGTTTAAGCCAATAAAAAAAAAAATTGACATCTCGACATATCAACGTATTCACGCGAGCCACGGAAATTATGTACCTACCGACCTGATTACCTTCCTTTAATAATTTTATTATTCTTAATGTACTAGTAGTTCGCCCCGAACTGAGATCTCGCGCACCGTAGATGGCTTACATTTGGACTTTCTTCTGACTACCCCTATAATTTCAAGTGCTACTACTGATACTGCCGAGTATGCCTATTGCGCTAGCTCTTCATGGTAAAAAATACTGGCATGCATGCAATACATAATGTCGTGTCTAATTTTTCATTTAGGTATTTCATATTTATGAATTCTCGTCGTATTTCTAAAAGTATACGTCCTAGAATAAAAATAATAACTATTTTGGAATGTACAAATAAAGACCTTTCATTTGACAGCCCACTCAATATATTTGTTTACTTAACTTTTTTTACCCCAATTATTTTCATTCCTTATCAATTTTTTTTTTATCATGAAAATAAATCAAGTAGCATCTAAAATCATTGCAAACCAAACCGCAACGATGCCACTCTCTTTTTAAGACCGACCAGTCAATGAGCTACGAAGTCATCGAAACTCTATGCAACGGGAGCTCTTGCAGCTCTGGTTTCGTAGTTTTTGGTCTTTGGTCGTATTTCAAAAACTATACATCCTAGATTAAAAATAAAAACCATTTTGGAATGTACAAAATAAGCCCTTTCGTATGACACCCCACTCAATTTATTTGTGTAACTTTCATAATTTTTTACCCCCTTGGGAACCCAATATCTTCACAACCCCTTCATCGATTAAGCTCATATGCTCCCCCGTAAATTTCCTTACCACAACCTATTGACCTACCAAGTTTCATGCAGATTGGATGAACGGTTCGACAGTTATGCTCGAACAACAATTCGTGAAACATACAAACATACAAACATACAAACATACAAACATACAAACATACAAACATACAAACATACAAAGCAAAATCGCCCAACTTACCACTAAGATCTTCGCTCGCTTCGCTCGCTCGATCGAAAATCAAATAATTGACGAGAACCAGATGTCACACTAACCCTATCAACCTATGTTTAATAGCAGATAATGTGTTCGTCTTTTTCAATAAATTATTACTTTACTTTACTTTACAACAAAAATCAACAAAATATATACAAAAAAATTGTGTACCTACCTACTCTCTCACAGCTAGCTTTAAATTAATACGAATGATGTAGGAAATAGGGAATTTCGTAAACATGCCAAATAATTCGTGGTTTTTATAATAATGTAAAAAAACTGGTTATTGTCACAATAGTATTTAACAGTTATAAGCAGTGATCGGAATTAGGTGGGCTAAAATACCTAAAGTTCAAAGAACAGAGGCAAAAAAGGGGAGACTTCCTTACTACAAGAATTTTATTCTTGTAGTAAGTAAGAATTTTATTAAATGTTGGCACAATTTTCATAGTGAGTAAGTACATTTAAAATTAATGTTAATAATATTGTGACCTAATTCAAATAATTTTTCTATTTGACCGACGGAAAAAAGTTTTTTATCCTTCTAACTTACATTTTAGTTTTTGTTATTAACTCAGGTAAAAAATTGATTCACCCTAATGTTAGAAGTTCTTTATTAATTTCCCAGAAACGGAAATAATTGGGTCGAAAAATATTTAGTCCTAAGGCGTCTCCATTTGTCTCTGTTATTTTTCGAACTTTAGGTATTTTAGCCCGCCTCATTCCGATCACTGGTTATAAGCTAAGTAATCAAAATATCACAGAAAATCTTGATTTTCAGAATAAGTTCTCGTCACAGATAATCAAGTTTTTGAGTAATTATACCTAAGTAATCAAAATATCACAGAAAATCAAGATTTTTACCAATAACCAGTTTTTTAACATTATTATAAAAACCACGAATTATTTGGCATGTTTACGAAATTCCCTATTTCCTACATCATTCGTATTAATTTAAAGCTAGCTGTGAGAGAGTAGGTAGGTACACAATTTTTTTGTATATATTTTGTTGATTTTTGTTGTAAAGTAAAGTAAAGTAATAATTTATTGAAAAAGACGAACACATTATATGCTATTAAACATAGGTTGATAGGGTTAGTGTGACATCTGGTTCTCGTCAATTATTTGATTTTACATTAAGAATAATAAAATTATTAAAGGAAGGTAATCAGGTCGGTAGGTACATAATTTCCGTGGCTCGCGTGAATACGTTGATATGTCGAGATGTCAATTTTTTTTTTATTGGCTTAAACGATATCTACGCCTATGAAGTATCTATAAAAAAATTGACAGCTCCCTAGCTAGACAAGTTTTCGAGTTATGGCCTGGCCAACTCCTCCATTTTTCGTATTTTAGTTGACATAACTACTTGTCAATTTTTCAAGCCACTAACACACACATGTTTTAGTAGATATTTCGATTTATCAACCTACTCATTCGCCAAAATTATATTTGTTACATGATATCTCGACATATACATATTATATTTTTGATTAACTTTTAACAAATTAAAATGTCAGGTTATGGCTAACCAAAGTATTCCGTTTAAATTGTGATACATTGAGTTGTTCAGTTATGCCCGCGCGCTCTCGCGCTGGCATAACCGAACATGTCACTCGTATTGGTAAACAAAACGTCAGTTCAGAAATCTTTTTTTTTTAGTATTGCTTTTACATGGAAAACTGATAGATTTTAATTATTTGTTAAACTATAATGAGTAATGACATTGCTTGATTTTTACAAGCTTTTATTATTAACTTGCGATTTTTGTTCGGGTCTACTTTTGAAAATTAAATTTGACTGACTTCCCAGTGTCTGATGAGTTGTTATACCTACCACTAAATTATGTAAAATAAATAAAGATTTTGTGATTATTTAATTCGTTGTTTTTATTTGATTGGTAGCACTCATAGCGCAGCTGGCTTAGGTGTTTCTTACCCCCCAGGCCCGGCCAGGCCTTGGATAGGTGACTGAGGGTGGGCATTTCACAAGTGAGCCACGGTGGGTCAGATGTCACGTTAAATAAATTGTAGGCTAGTTATGGCTAATTCACCCGGCCTATACGAATTAACTTTATTTCATTTAATAAAATAAAGGTTTAAGAGTATTTATTTATTCTTGTCTAATAACCCCCTTCCACCAACATAAATTACGGTTAAGGGGATTTCTATACTTTTTTGTCTAATAATCCCCTGCCTCAGCTAAATCTGATTGTAAGGGGATTTGTAGACAAAAAGTCTAATAATCCCCTTCGCAGGGGAATCTTTAAGGGGATTATTAGACCAACCCCGTAACCCCACTCAATTTATTTGTGTAACTTTCATAATTTTTTACCCCCTTGGGAACCCAATATCTTCACAACCCCTTCATCGATTAAGCTCATATGCTCCCCCGTAAATTTCCTTACCACAACCTATTGACCTACCAAGTTTCATGCAGATTGGATGAACGGTTCGACAGTTATGCTCGAACAACAATTCGTGAAACATACAAACATACAAACATACAAACATACAAACATACAAACATACAAAGCAAAATCGCCCAACTTACCACTAAGATCTTCGCTCGCTTCGCTCGCTCGATCGATTATGCATGTATTATACATATAAACCTTCCTCTTGAATCACTCTATCTATTAAAAAAACCGCATCAAAATCCGTCTATACAAAATATATGAAAACTACAGGAAATAGATCGGTAGCGGCGTTTTGTGGGGGCGTTTTGTAGACATCTTCAAATGAACTAAAAAATGTCTAAAAAGATCTTAGAGAATGTCTACTGCGCCTGGGGATACATCGTGAACATATTTCTTTTTTTTTCATACAGAGGTCATCCTCTGAAACTCTTCGTATCAAACCATAATGTGATGGTAAAGGAGAATCTACCACAATTCTCAGGAATTCCCATAATACATTATGAGTACCTAGCCAGTATCAAAATTAGATACAGCTGTATTGACGTCGTACCTACAAGGATAAACAGCTATTTATCCTTACGACATCTTAGGCTGATTTTAGGCTGGTTTTACTGTCACGCGTACCGTCAGCGCTGATAGGCGAGTGATCTTTATTACAATGAAATAAGGATACTGATTGTCCGGCACTGACGAGAGCAATCAGCGTAGCCATTATTTCATCGTAATAAGGCTGGTTTTAGTGTCACGCGTACCGGCGGCGCTGATAGGCGAGTGATCTTTATTACAATGAAATAGGGATACTGATTGTTCAGCACTGACGAGTGCAATCAGCAGCGTTGCCATTTTTGCTAAACAATCAGTATCCTTATTTCAATGTAATAAAGATCACTCGCCTATCAGCGCCGACGGTACGCGTGATACTAAAACCAGCCTAAAACCAGCCTATAAAATCAGCCTAAAGACGTCGTTACTACAATACAACAAGGATAAAGCTGTTTATCCTTCTAGGTATCAGCCTAGACCTTTCATCCAAGGTCAATAAAATTATGCTAGGTTATTATAAAATTTATCAAATTGTTTATTAAACTTCTCTAGCTTCCGCCTGTGGCTTCGCTCGTGTGGTATCAACATTTTAAATACCGGTACCAATAAATACCCTTATGCTATTCTACGCCACAATCTACCTTCACCTAGTCAGCTAAACTTATTGGCACTCTAGCTATCGCCTGTGGCTTCACTCATGTGGTATCAACAGTATAAGTAAGTACCTACTTAAGTTTGTCTTGACTTAAAAAAAAAGAAAACACGTGAAGATTCTTCACAGTTTTCCTTAAAGATAAAGATGACTATTAAACAGTGGGAAGTAATTCTATCAAGTAGGTATCCGAGAAACAGGAAAATCTAAAGCAACTATTTATGATGATATATATTATGATATGATACGGACTACAAACATCATTATAAGTACATAGTACGTACTCTAATAAAAACTAGCTGATCCGGTGAACTAAGTAGTGATAATAATTATTATCAAAATTCGAGAAATTTTTTTGGCCTATGTAATCAAATTACTTCTAGCATATTTTTGTCATAGTTTTAGCACCAATCTAGCATATTTTGTAGTAGTCGAGCTGGCAACACTGGCTGTAAAACCAGTCAGTCACAACCATTCTACATACTTCGTAAACAGTATGTAGATTCATTCATGGTCACAACAAAGTTACTCTATGGTCAGTGAAGCGTTGAACGTGCGTTAAACCACAAGGAAACTACTGTTACTTACTATATGTCGTGGTTCTATGAGTTTTATTTGTACATTAAAGAATTAAGAAGAAAAAACGCAATGTTATTGAAAGTGTTGTGTTTTTGTTTTATATTTTCTTTATTTATTTATTTGTGTTTTGCACTGCAATCTGCCAAAAATGTGCCGATAGGGAAAATGGAGGAGTATTTCTCATGGAATCAAATTAAATATGATGTTTATAATGACAAATGTAAGTTGTAATTCTGCTATCTTATTACTAACTAGTTGACCCGGCATTCGTATTGCTTCAAGCATAAATGAAACAGAGAAGCATGGAAGGAGAGAAGCAGAGAAGCAATTATCGAAAATATCCTATAAATCACACTTCACATCACACTAATATTATAAATGCGAAAGTTTGGATGTCTATATGTTTGAATGTAAGTATGTTTGTTCCTCTATAACTCGACAACCACTGAACCGATTTGCCTGAAATTTAAAACATAGATAGATAATGACCAGGAATAGGACATAGGCTACTTTTTATCCCGGAAAAATGCACTGAAAATCGGACTACGCGTTATGAATTTCAACCAGATACTCATTTTGACTTTCATCCCCTCTCCCAAGGGAACCGTGCTGAATTTCGGAATAAAAAGTATCCTATATTATATCTCGTAGTATGCACTCAAATCATGTCAAGTTGCATTTAAATTAGGGATGCGCCGATCCGATCCGATCTTTTAGAAGATCGGATCGCTTGCATACGATCAAGCGATTTTTCGGATCGTATGAAAGCCATTAGCAGCATTTACACGCAGAGATCGGCCTGCGGATTTTCCCGCGGATCGATCTCTGCCATTCCAACCTTTGACAGTTTTATCCGCGGATATCCGTAAAGATATCTATACAGTCCAGATCCGTGCTAAAAACTCTACCGTTTAAAGGCCGCTAGTTTTATCCGCGGATATCTTTACAGATATCTGTACAGTCCACACAACGATCTATTATCATTTAATCTTGGTTATAAGGATTATTGGTCTTGTTGAGAGGCTTTCTTGGTAGCTTTGTCTCTTTCACACTCGTTGTTGGATTAGTAGTGTGCCCATGTCATTTAAATTTCAGGATATTTTTACTTTATCGCGCTCGACAAAATCAGCGCTTGATTTCGATCCATGGTTTCGATCCTTGAATTCGATCCTTGATTTTGATCCTTGATTTTGATTTCGATCCTTGATTTCGATCCTTGGTTTCGATCTTGGATTTCGATCCTTGATTCTTGAATTTTGAACCTTGAATCTGAAATTTTGAATCTTGAATCTTTGAAGTGACAGCTGTCAAACTTCAAATGACCATATCTCGGGAACTACTCGTCCTAGACTCCCCGTTCTCAGTTCAAATGAAAGCTATGACCAAGATCTTCATTTGAAGTGACAGTTGTCAAACTTCAAATGGCCATATCTCGGGAACTACTCGTCCTAGACTCCCCGTTCTCAGTTCAAATGAAAGCTATGACCAAGATCTTCATTTGAAGTGACAGCTGTCAAACTTCAAATGGCCATATCGCGGGAACTACTCGTCCTAGACTCCCCGTTCTCAGTTCAAATGAAAGCTATGACCAAGATCTTCATTTGAAGTGACAGCTGTCAAACTTCAAATGGCCATATCTCGGGAACTACTCGTCCTAGACTCCCCGTTTTCAGTTCAAATGAAATCTATGACCAAGATCTACATTTTCAATAACAGCTGTCAAAATGACATCTGTCATCTGAAATGTAGATCTTGGTCATAGATTTCATTTGAACTGAGAACGGGGAGTCTAGGACGAGTAGTTCCCGAGATATGGCCATTTGAAGTTTGACAGCTGTCACTTCAAATGAAGATCTTGGTCATAGCTTTCATTTGAACTGAGAACGGGGAGTCTAGGACGAGTAGTTCCCGCGATATGGCCATTTGAAGTTTGACAGCTGTCACTTCAAATGAAGATCTTGGTCATAGCTTTCATTTGAACTGAGAACGGGGAGTCTAGGACGAGTAGTTCCCGCGATATGGCCATTTGAAGTTTGACAGCTGTCACTTCAAATGAAGATCTTGGTCATAGCTTTCATTTGAACTGAGAACGGGGAGTCTAGGACGAGTAGTTCCCGCGATATGGCCATTTGAAGTTTGACAGCTGTCACTTCAAATGAAGATCTTGGTCATAGCTTTCATTTGAACTGAGAACGGGGAGTCTAGGACGAGTAGTTCCCGAGATATGGCCATTTGAAGTTTGACAGCTGTCACTTCAAATGAAGATCTTGGTCATAGCTTTCATTTGAACTGAGAACGGGGAGTCTAGGACGAGTAGTTCCCGAGATATGGTCATTTGAAGTTTGACAGCTGTCACTTCAAAGATTCAAGATTCAAAATTTCAGATTCAAGGTTCAAAATTCAAGAATCAAGGATCGAAATCAAGGATCGAAATCAAAATCAAGGATCAAAATCAAGGATCGAATTCAAGGATCGAAACCATGGATCGAAATCAAGCGCTGATTTTGTCGAGCGCGATAAAGTAAAAATATCCTGAAATTTAAATGACATGGGCACACTACTAATCCAACAACGAGTGTGAAAGAGACAAAGCTACCAAGAAAGCCTCTCAACAAGACCAATAATCCTTATAACCAAGATTAAATGATAATAGATCGTTGTGTGGACTGTACAGATATCTGTAAAGATATCCGCGGATAAAACTAGCGGCCTTTAAACGGTAGAGTTTTTAGCACGGATCTGGACTGTACAGATATCTTTACGGATATCCGCGGATAAAACTGTCAAAGGTTGGAATGGCAGAGATCGATCCGCGGGAAAATCCGCAGGCCGATCTCTGCGTGTAAATGCTGCTCTTTTACAGTCCGGATCCGTGGGAAAATCTTTAGCGTTTAAAGGCCGCTATTCGATTTTTTAGTGGATCGATTGAACTACACCAGAAATCGGATCGGATCGAAAAGATCGAATGAATCAACTAAACGTAGGTAAGATTGTTATTATCGGGGCTATAATCACAACTTTGACGGTGTTATAAGTAACTAGCACAATAAAACACATCACTTTACCTGCAAGTTCCTAAGTCATGGGAGTTTTAAAAGGATGGATCTAAAATCATCTAATAAATTTTTGTTTTTAAAAAAGTTTAAACATAAAAGATTGGCACTTAAAAGCATTAATCTGCAAGGTATGCAATGCAAGATTGATTCGCATGTTAAAATAACATTTTAAAACTACTTTATTTTGTTTTATTTCATTCGATCTTTTGATACGATCTTTTAAAAATCGGATCGATACCATGCGATTCGATCCGCGGATCGGATCGAGACATTACGATCCATTACGATCCTAAAAATCGGATCAAATGAAAAGATCGCACATCCCTAATTTAAATCCATTCAGTAGTTTCGACGTGATGCGCAGTTAAGATACAAACAGACAGACAGAGAAACTAAAGTCACAGATTACCCATCATATTAAACAGTTAGGTAGGTGCTATGAACCACCACGTTCTAGATCGCGCAAACGATGTTTTTCGGCTTGATGAGTTAATAAAATCCAAAAACTGACATCATTTTATTAACTAGTCTTATTATAAGTATAGAAAATAGGAGGGAGATTACTACCTAGTAAACCACTCAAGCTAAGCGTGTTTTTTAAAACATAGGTGTAAATGCATACAAAAAAATGTTTTATTTCAAACATTCTTTCAGATCTTATGGCATTTAAGGATCTTTTTGAAGATATCTGAGGGGGTTGTCAGAGGTATGTCCAAATACATATTTGGTACACACCCACATTTTGCAGAAGTTCCATATGTGACGGCTCTCGATTTCAATGAAATTTGCCGTATGGGAGTTTACGGGGGCGAAGAATCGCTGACCGGAGGCTGCAAGTTCAAATCTCAGCCATTGATAGTTATTTTTGTTTTAAGTACCTACTTATATGGTTTTTTTTGTTAGTTTTTTGGGTAAGTTTTAATTTTTCTCTATTTGCACCCGAGTAGAGCTCGGTCGCCCAGATATTGATTGCCATGCCTAGTTCGAACACACGAACTCGTTGAATCCATTTGTTGGGTAACCTATCAATATTTCGAAAAACGATACACTGAATTTTGAAATCCATAAAACGTTTGATAGAAACTCGAAATCCAGATACTTTGTTTTACATAATTTTATTACTCCGATAAAACGTTTCACAGAAGTCTCATTTGACAGAAACACTAATCCAGATTATCAGTTCGTTTTTTTTTCATTCGACAACAATATCCTCATACCTTATTTTAAAAGACAGAAGTAACGCTTACCAGAAAATTTCCAGCCATATAAAACCTTTTCCATCTTACTCAATAATATTACCTGTTTACGTAATTTGTGTTACTTTTCATGTTGCGTCTGTCTTACCGTAAAACGAAACGTTTTTAGGTTATTATCGGTCTCAGAACCGAATCTGCCCACCCCGACTTCCACGTAGTCTTGTCTGTCATACCCTAGAGTGTTTTTATGAACTCGGAGGCGCGAAGGGAGCCTTCGCAGCTTCGGCTGTTTGGTCGCCACCTTCGGCGGCGACCAGCCTCAGCCGCTCCAGCTCGTGCTGTTGCCGCGTTTTGTTACGCAAGGGCGGAGGGGCTGCACTTCCCGAAGCGCCGGAGCCGTCACAAATTCGAAATGGATTTAGGTTAAACTTTGATAATTTGCCAAAAGTGTTTGGTGAGGTTACTTAACCATCTAGCACGAAATTAGTTAAGAAATGTTAAAGGTAATAAAAAAAAGTAACTAGGTACAATATTTAATAGATATCTACCTACAGTACTTCAAGCTACATAATGGACATCGGTCATTTAATTTTATGGTACCTAGTATTTATAACGCTCTGAATTATTACTAGATGGCGCTACTAGTAAGCGTTTAGAAAGATTGAATACCTACATAATTTTGTAATAGGTCTTTCCTGAACCATGATTTTTCGGGATCACAAAATATATGGAAAAGAAATTATATGGAAAACAAACATGCGGTAAAGTGAATTATCTGAATGTTAAAATTTCTGGAAAATGTTTAGATGTATTATGTATTTCTGTCTTGTAAAAAAAAAAACAAATGAAAATCTGGCTTAAGAATTTATGGAATTCGAATTCCTGTATTATGAAAAAAAAGAAACCAAAAATCTGTCAAACGTTCCTATGGATTTCAAAAATCTGTCTTGTATTTTTCGTGACATAAATACGTAACCCATTTGTTGTTTTTTAGATACAAAAGACACAGATTACAAGAAGACGCCTGATCCAATAATCTTCATGCGAGACCTAAAAGACAGCGAGAAATACTTTATACAATACAACAATGTGCCTGTTGGACTCGCTGTGGATGAGACGATTCCAAGTCTAATTATAACTGTGCCTAGGAGACGGTATGGTAAGATATTTATAAATTGGTATCTTGCTTAAAGAGTGCGTCCACTGCGTCGGTATCGGAGCGTGCGCTGCGTGTGCAGCGTTAGTAGGTATTTACAAAATGCCGATAAGGTAAAATAAAATAATCAAAATTGTTTATTGAACAAGACATAGTTATTTATCGGCCTTCATCCCATCCAAGAAACGTGTTTTTTTTAATGTAATCTTTAGAAAACTATTTAAAAAAATATGCAATGTCAAGTATTGTACGGCGTACAGCGAGACCAACTCGAACTTGGCCAGTATTTTACTGGACATGAAGCAATAATGGCAGCAATAATTACAGGAGCACCAGACCTAAGAAACTTTACATGTTAGTTTTTTATTTGTCAGTGTAAAAAGATTTCCGAACGGAACCCAACACAGTGTGTCTTGGGTTCTTTATTATTTTTCTGATTTTCTCATCTGGTTGTCCTTCATTAAATAATAAAAAGAATACCCAACACATACATAAACCTGTACATTATTTTACGTGTTGTTCTAGGAATAATATCAACGGTCAACTCTGTATCGGGCCACCGGTCTCAGTCACCGCTTTTAACACCGGTACCAGAACCACCGCGATTCGAGTGGCTGGTATCGGTGTACCGGCCCACTATAGACCGCTGCAGGAGACTGTGGATGGTAGATACCGGATTGCTAGAAGTACCAGGTAATTTTAAACATTCTATTTATTCGGATACGTTTTGTGACAAGGAATCCTTGCCAAGGATATTGATAATTGGGCAAACGAATGGCAATCAATTTCAACATCGACGATATTTTGAAACTGGTATCGGAACTTCCAAGGTTCGAGTGGCCGGTATCTAGGTACCGGCCCTCTATAGACTGCAGCATGCGATATTATTTTTAAACCGGCTATGAAGTAAAGCTTCGACGTACACTTCTTCAAACGGATCTTGGGATTCGTGAAGTTAGCCGTTTCGATGCGCATTGCAACGTTTTCATACAAATTTTTTTACTGCGCAGCAAAAAGCCTAACTTCACGAATGCCTAGATCCATAGTGACAACTGTACCTATGTCAAACCTATGTATTCAAATGTCCTAAAACCCCCACATATTTGGCCACTAGCTTTTAAAGAACTTATCTAATTTCAGATAATCGCAAGCAAATACAGCCTCCTTCAATAGTGATCATCGACATGGACTCCAACGATGGCAAATTCCTGCTTAAGTACGAGCTGAAACCAACTGATTTGGTCAACAACAGGACTAGTGGAGGTATTTAGAGCTTTGACCCCTCTACTTATAAAATCTTCTGTTTTGCGTCATTTGCTTCGATCGAAGGTAGTTTTATTCAATTTTAATAGCTTTTATTTCTAGTAACTTTAGAAATGTCACTCAGGCTGTCGTTTTGTTTTGGTCTTTAGCGTGAACGAAATAAGAGCTTTAGTTTTAGTTTTAATTAAATTAATCAGTGTACAAGGGAATTATAACGATTTATTTGGCAACACACACAGACGTACAAGTAAGACGAACTCTAACATAAGTAGGTACAAATAAAGTTAAACAATAGGTACCTACTTACGAGGTAAAGATTATAGCACCTACTAGGTAGGTATCACACGTAACTACACTCAGTCAACTTACCTAGACACACAAAACCCCTAAAAAAAATATGAACATATATTTCCAGGTCTAACCTCAATATCAGTGGAAGTAGGCGACTCCTGCGACGACGCACACGCATACATCAACGACCTGGCCACGGAGACGCTCATCGTCTTCTCGTTGAAGGACAAGGACAGCTGGTCGTTCAGCCATCCCAGCTTCAAGCACGACCCGAGTTCTGTGAACTTCAAAGTTGCTGGTAAGTACTTCTTCATATTTTTTTTCATTGTCTTTGACCTTGACCTTGACCTTGACCTTGTCTCTGACTCTAACTTTGACTTTGACGTTGACCTTGACTTTGAATTTGACTTTTGGGAGCTCATGTTAACGCTGAATAATCTACTTTTTTTTCTTTTTTTTATCTACTCTATTCCGTGTTTCAAGGGTACATAATACCATGGCGTGATGGCATATTCAGCACTGCGCTAGGAGCCGACACTGACAGAAGAAAGCTGTACTTCCACGCACTGGCTTCCACCAAAGAATTCTCGGTATACACGGATGAGCTGAAGAGGAAGGGAAACCACGACTTAAATGTTATGGTAAAGATGAAATTAAATTAAATTCGTGTGTCTGAATTAAAAAGTGCCTTTAAATTAATAATTAAAAAAACCGACTTCAATGTTATTATCTGAGCAATTTTCTGCAGTCTCGATGTGCATTGTTGTGCTGTTCATAACTCCGAAGATCCTCGACAGATCCTCACCAAATTTTTATGGCACTAATCGAAAAGTATACCCTTTCAAACAAAAAAAGAATATTCTAAATCTGAAACATCTACACTTGCATAAAAATATATTCTCTTTCTTTTAGTTGGAAGGCGACAAAGGTCCGAACACACAGAGCGGCTCACACGCTTACCACGCAGCCACTAACACGCTATTGTTCGCCGGCGTAGCACAAGACGCCATCCTCTGCTGGAATGTCAACAAACCACTGACGCCGGAGAACGTGGGCGTAGCTGCACAGGACCATGAGAAACTTGTCTATATATCTGGTTAGTGTTGACGCTGACCTCGACCCACTTTGACCCTGACATTGTCTTTGACTTTGATATTACCCTTGCCATTGACCCTGGTCCTCTGCCCTTGAAGCATTCATCTCTATACCGGCGCAGCACAAGACGCCATCCTCTACTGGAATGTCAACAAACCACGCAGCAGTTGCTAAAACGTACGATTCCGATACCGCGTTCGAACGCAGGAAGTCGATGCTGCATCGAAAACGCGCGATTTTGATACCGCTAACGAACTCAGAGAGTCACCAAAAGCGATGTAGCATCGATGCACTCTCAAAATGGCCGATGCTAAAAGCAGCTTGTCTGCTATAACACCGTAACTAATAATTTCTAAACACAAAAGCAAACTTATTGCTTATTCCATAGAAAAAACTTAAACGCGCTCTTATTGTTCTTTAAAAAAGTCGAAGCTCACCAATGATCTTCTGTAGGTATACTTTAACTGAGGTACAGTTGGGCCGGCGGATCTAGGCGTACGTGAAGTCAGGCTCTGCGCTGTGCAGTAGAAAATTTTGTATGAAAAAGTTGCACTGCGCATCGAAACGGCTAACTTCACGCACGCCGAGATCCGTTGGCCGTACTGTAGATGCGTTGTAGCTTGTAGGCACTCTAAAGTCAAGCAAGCTTGAGTCAACTCAGTCGCACTTTGTCTTGCTCCGATGCTTCACGCATTTACACACAGCACGCACGTATTTTATCTCTTTCTGACTTTCTGCCAACTTTCTCTCGGCCGATAGTTTGTCGGGTCGGGCTGCTATAGTGCGCGTGCACACTGATCCAACTAAAAGTCGGGTTAGATATGAGTTTAGAGAGAAGTTTGCAGTGAGACCAACCCCAAAAACTTATTTTTCTTTCCAGATCTGAGAGTGGTGAAGGATCAGGTCTGGGTGCTCGTCAACCAAATGCCGCGATTCGTGTATTCTGCACTTAATCCTGAGGAAGATAACTTTTTCGTTCACAGGTGAGTAGAATGTAAAAATAATTAAGAATGTGAAGAAAATAAGTAACTAAGAGTGCTTTTTGAAATAGAGATGGGTCAAAAATACCTAATGGCATAAAGTTTTTTTTGTTTCAGAGGTAACGTAAGTGAGCTGATCAAGGGAACACCTTGCGAATCTTGAAAATGATGGAAGATATCTGTAAGGTCGACAAGAAGAGCAATTTTTAAAATAAACAAAAAAGTATCGTCAGAAAGCATTAGTGACGAAAAAAGTATAAAATTTAGAAAAAAATTGTTTTACTTAAATACATTTTTTGTTAATATAAAAATGTTTAGTTCGTAAGATAATAATAGGACCTTTTTGATTTTTTTACATGATTGATACTGTTAGTAAAATGAGTCAAAGAAAACATCCGCCATTTTAAAAAATAAATCAGGTAAGTACAACATTGTAAGGATATCTATAGAGTATAGACTGTACGAAATAAACGCTTGAAAATTTTTCGTTTTTTTTTTTAGATTTGTAAGATACAGCTTAAATTGGATAGTTAGTGGGTTAAACATGATAATTCTTGTTAGTTTAATAATTTTTGGTTAATTAGATAGGTACTTAATTCATTTTCATTTTTGATAAGTAGGTACTGGTTAGATAGTCTTCTTCTTCTTCTTCGTCGTGTAGAATTAGGTTAGATAGTAAAATAGCCAATTTTACAAAAATGCATAGTAAATGCTTAATTTTTAATGTCCTTTCTAGTTTTCGTGAAAATTACGCGGAATTAGCAGCCTTTACCTTACAAATATTTATATTCAATTATATCGTAAAATAATAATATATCATTATAAGTAGGTACTTTAATAAAATCTAGCTCACCCGGTGAACTTCGTAGGTACCGCTTCAGAATTCAAGATAATTATTATCAAAATCACACCAATATTTTAAATGCGAAAGTTTGGATGAATGAATGTTTGTTACTCTTTCACGCAAAAATTTCGCTGAAACTTGGAATATAAATTGTTAATAGCAGCATTTACACGCCGATATATCTGTGCGGATATTTGTAAAGATATCTGTACAGTCCAGATGCCAGAGCATTTAAACGCAGAGATATCTGTGCGGATATCTGTAAAGATATCTGTACAGTCCAGATGCCGCGGGAAATAGCACGCGCCATTCCAACCTTTGACAGTTTTATCCGCGGTTATCTGTACAGATATCTTTACAGTCCAGATCCGTGGTAAAAACTCTACCGTGTAAATGCCGCTAATGACCTGGAATAAAATAAGTATAGGCCACTTTTTATCCGGGTAGTAGGTATCACGCGAGCGAAGCCGTGGGCTGAAACTAGTATTAAATATATATAATCTGTGAAAAAGAGAATCCATATGCAGAACCAGTATTATGAATGTGTGTAAGTACCTACAGACATTAAACTTGTTCTGTAGGAGCTGTATAACCAGTCAGTGAGGCGTTGAACTTCAAGGAAACACAATGTTATTGAAAGTGTTGTGTTTGTGTTTTGTACTTCAATACGTCGAAAATGTGGCGACAGGGAAAATGGAGGAGTATTTTTCCTGGAATCAAATTAAATATGACGTCTATGGTATCAAATGTAAGTTTTGTAATTCTGCTACCTTATTATTGATAGGAGATGATCTAAAATCTAAACAGTCTAAGGAGATGAATAGTGGAATTCTTGTACCTTCTACTCTTCTTCTTCTATTAAACCACTCGAGCAAAGCGTGTTTTTTGTAGCGTACGTACCTACATGTTGTGGAGGTCCATAAAATGTTTTGTTTTTTTTTTTAGATACAAAAGACTCAGATTACAAGAAGAAGCCTGGTCCAATAATCTTCATGCAAGATCTAAATGACAGCGAGAAATACTTTATACAATACAACAATATGCCTATTGGACTCGCTGTGGATGAGAAGCATCTAGATCTAATTATAACTGTGCCTAGGAGACGGTATGGTAAGATAATTTTGAATAGGTGTGCATCCACTGCTTTCAGATTTTGCTTCTGCATTGTGGCATACAACACGTCCAAACTCAAAGCGATCGGAATCCGAATAGCAATTGTTTATTATTTGAATTTTTATCTGGTTCAAATTAAGTCCTTTCATTATGACACCCCACTCAAAATATTTGTGTCGCTTTTATTTTTTTTTACCCCCTTGGGAACCCAATATCTTTACAACCCCTTCATCGATTACGCTCATATGCTCCATCGTAAATTTTCATAGCATAACCTATTGATCTACCAAGTTTCATGCAGATTGAATGAACGGTTCGCCAGTTATGCGAGCACAAGAATTCGTGAAACATACAAAGAAAAATCACCCAACTTGCACTAAGATCTTCGCTCGCTCGATCAATAAAGAACACCCAACACATAAATAGACCTGATCATTATTTTACGTGTTGTTCTAGGAATAATATCAACGGTGAACTCGGTATCGGGCCACCGGTCTCAGTCACCGTTTTTAACACCGGTACCAGAACCACCGCGGTTCGAGTGGCTGGTATCGGTGTACCGGCCCACCATAGACCGATGCAGGAGACTGTGGATGGTTGATACCGGACTGCTAGAAGTACCAGGTAATTTTAAACATTCTATTTATTCGGATACGTTGCGTGGCAGGCAAGGAATCCTTGCAAAGGATATTGATAATTGGGCAAATAATTGGCAATCAATTTTATCATCGACAATATTTTGAAACTGGTATCGGAACTTCCAAGGTTCGAGTGGCTGGTATCTATGTATTTCTACTGCTCTGCGAAAAGCCTATGTTCACGAATTCCTAGATCCATTGTGACAACTGTACGTATTCAAATGTTTAAAAAACCCCATATATTTGGTCACTAGCTATACAGAACTTATCTAATTTCAGATGATCGCAAGCAAATACAGCCTCCTTCAATAGTGATCATCGATTTGGAATCCAACGATGGCAAAATACTGCTTAAGTACGAGCTGAAACCAACTGACTTGGTCAACAACAGGACTAGTGGAGGTATTTATATCTTAAGCTTCGAAAACTCCTCACTGGAGCTTGACTATTTAGATTTTATGCGGATGGATCACCGAAAAGAAAGCTAGGCATACCGTCTGTGTTGCCCTGATTCTTCACGGTGTTGGTCGCGAAAGAACAGGAGTAGAATCACCTAGCTCTTAAGACATTTCAAAATGGTCATAGCGATCCTACTGAATAAATGATTTTTGAATTTGAATGATTTAGTAAGGCTCTCCTGCACCGCAGAACCAAGGTAGGAAAGGGTTAAGCAGCTAATATGAGCTCTAGGAGGTAAGAGCCGTGTTGGCCGAGTTGGTTAGTGCCTCAACTTTCGATCCGAAGGTCGGGGTTTCCTGGGCGTGCATCAATGGATTTTTCGTTTCGAAAGATTTATAATATGCGCATTAACACGAGCTCTAAACGGTGGAGGAAAACTTCGTAAGAAAACCCGCGGCTTAGTCAGCCTCACACATATTAACCATGTCTTTTCTGTGGATATGGCCGGTTAAGCTGAGAGGATGGTTTAGGTGCTGGTTATTTCATCTCAAACAATGTTCCAGGTACTACAGTGTCCCGTAAAATGCCTTCTGATATTGTATAAATCATCTAGTCTAGATCATCTAGTAAAAAATGTAAAGGCCTGAGTGAGTTTCGTCAGATTTTTGTAATTTTGAAAGTGTTACGTGATAACAAAAAGTTTACTGATCTACATGTAAATTTCCAGGACTAACCTCATTATCAGTGGAAGTAGGCGACTCCTGCGACGACGCACATGCATACATCAACGACCTGGCCACGGAGACGCTCATCGTCTTCTCGTTGAAGGACAAGGACAGCTGGTCGTTCAGCCATCCCAGCTTCAAGCACGACCCGACTGCTGTGAACTTCACTGTTGCTGGTGAGAACTTCTTCATATTTTTACTTTGACCTTGACCTTGACCTTGACCTTGACCATGACCATGACCTTGACCTTGACCTTGACCCTGACCCTGACCCTGACTTTGACTTTGACCTTGACCCTAACTTTTGAGATGTTAATGCTGAATAATCTGTTCCATTCCGTGTTTCAGGGTACATAATACCATGGCGTGATGGTATCTTCAGCACTGCGCTAGGAGCTGAGAATGACAGAAGGAAGCTGTACTTCCATGCACTGGCTTCCACTCAGGTGTTCTCAGTATACACGGATGAGCTGAAGAGGAAGGGAAAACATGACTTGAATGTTATGGTAAGATTTAATTGAATACAGAGCCGTATTGACCGAGTCGGTTAGTACCTCGACTTTCGATCCGAAGATCGTGGTTTCGAATCCTGGCCGTGATCAATAGATTTTTCGTTTTCGAAAAAATATGCGCATTAACACGAGCTCTTAAACGGTGAAGGAAAACGTCGTGAGGAAACCCGTGGCATAGTCAGCCCCACACGTTTTTACCGCGTCTTTCCTGTGGATATGGCCGGTCAAGCTGAGAGGATGGTTTAGTTAGATGCTGGGCAAGAACATAATTTCATTTTTGTATTTCAGTTGGAAGGCGACAAAGGTCCGAACACACAGAGCGGCTCGCACGCTTACCACGCAGCCACTAACACGCTATTCTTCGCCGGCGTAGCACAAGACGCCATTCTCTGCTGGAATGTCAACAAACCACTGACTCCGGAGAACGTGGGCGTCGCTGCACAGGACCATGAAAAACTGGTCTATATATGTGGTCAGTGTTGACGATGACCTCGACTCACTTTGACCCTGACATTGCCTTTGACCTTACCCTTTTTTGATATTACCCTTGGCCTTGACCTTTGTCCTCTACTCTTGAAGCATGTATCTCTTTACTGGCGTAGCACAAGATGCCATCCTCTGTTGAAATATCAACAAACCACTGACGCCGGAGAACGTGGGCGTAGCACAGGACACGACCATGAGAAACTTGTCTATATACGATGACTAAATACTATAGACATGCTACTTTTAGCATGGGCAATCGGCGATTTAGTCGCTATTCAAAAGCACAATGCAACGACCAACATTCCACACCCCACACTTAGGCTAAGTTCAGATGAACGCGCGGTTCAGCTAAAACAGGTCGATACAGGATTGTAGATCTTAAACCGCGCGTTGCCGCGCGTTCATCTGAACTTAGTCTTAAAAACGCAAAACGCGGCGATCTACGATCGCAGCAGTTGCTATAAGCGCGATTCCGATACTGCGTCCAACCGCAGGAAGTCGATCCAGCCAGTGGCGTAACTATAGGGTGGCAGGGGTGGCCAAATGCCACGGGCCCCCGACCCCAGAGGGCCCCGGCCCAAGAGGCCGCGAGCTCGTGATGATTTTTACTGTAGGTGATAGGGCCAGGGACGTATATAAGGGGGAGGGGGGGTTTAGGGGGTCCAGTTTTTTTTAGCATGCTTGGCCAGAACAATTTTTTAAACTTATAAAAAAATTGGGATCTATAAAAAACCACAACTTCTATTATTAAATACCCCTGGGCGTAATGTTAATCTTTGTACATTTTGGAACCAGTGGTGTATTTTATTTACCCTTGGGTCAAGAGGGCCATGGCCCAGGGCAGGCTGCGAGGCTCTCAGCTTCATGCGCCTTTCTTTTTGTCCTTATAATGTCTAAAGAAATTTAAGAAAAGCCTACCTAACTAACAACAACTAAAACAAACTCATTTGGTTGTAAGTTTGATAGACATCAAGACTTGTGTAATTTATTAGTAATCTAATGACTAATTATTATTGACAGACCATTTTCTGAGACTGGCCTTGCGATTTTTAACTTTACAGGAAACTGTAGGTATTCTTTAAAACTCGAAGGGATAATCCGTTACAATAATTGGGATTCTGGGAATAAATCCTCGAGGCGATTTCAGGCAAGCATTTCCTAGTGTCACATTTGTCTTAAAAAAATTCGGCTCGCTTCGCTCGCATACAGCTTCATGAGTGTTTTGCGAGCAAAGTGCGTTACGTCTGACCGCAGAATAGGAACCGATCCTTTTCTTTGAGTACGTAAGCAAAATCAAGTGTCACATGTTGCATTTGTGACAAAAAAAATCAGCTCGCTTCACTCGCATAATAAAATAGGAACTGACAAGCTACCAGCCATTTCTTTGAGCACCGGGCGTCAGCTAGTTAATCATAAAAATCATCATCACCTAATAAATCATAACTAAACAGTTTAAAATAAAAAAATATTAAAAAAAAACAAAAACCCGACTGCGATAAAACTAAAAAGAAAAAAAACAAGCCTGCAAAGAATAACTCACAATCGGTACCCATTTATTTTATTACCAATCAAATCTTCCTAATGTTATGGGTCCCGACTGTGAGTAATTCTTTGCAGGCTTGTTTTTTTTCTTTTTAGTTTTATCGCAGTCGGGTTTTTGTTTTTTTTAAATATTTTTTTACTTTAAACTTTTTAGTTATGATTTATTAGGTGATGATGATTTTTGTGATTAACTAGCTGACGCCCGCGGCTTCACCCGCGTGGACTACTATTTTGTTTATCCCACGGGAACTATGCATTTTTTCGGGAAAAAAGTAGCCTATGTCCTATTCTCGGTCATTATCTATCTATGTTTCAAATTTCAGCTAAATCGGTCCACGCGTTTGGCCTCAAGAGTGCCGCATAGAAACATCCATAGCGAGAATTATTATTAATCAACTTTAAACCGTTATTTTTCCTAAACTATTACTTAAAATGAAAAATAGTAAAAGAAACATAAAGTTGATTTTGAAATACCTATTCAACGATACCCCACTTGATATTTTGTGACGATTTTGATTTTTTTATTTTGACAATAATGGCGTCTGGTTGTGGCACTGGTGAATTTTGATTACTGTCATGTCTTTAGTGACACTTTCAAGGTTGAGACGAATCGATTGACGTAAGAATCATCAAAATCGGTCCACGCGTTTGGCCTCTAGAACGCCACATAGAAACATCCATACATACATACAAACATAGACTGATAAACACATTACCCTTCCATTGCTTTGCGCAGTCGGGTAAAAAGCATGTGTCACTTGTTGCGTTTATCTTAAAAAAATTCAGCTCGCTTTGCTCGCATATTAGCTTCATGAGTATTTTGCAAGCAAAGTGAGTTATGTATGTATGACCGCAGAATAGGAACTGACAAAAAGCCATCCTTTTCTTTGAGCACATAAGCAAAATCAAGTGTTAGGTACGTGTTGCATTTGAGATTGGAAATTGGTTCGCTCCGCTCGCATAATAAAATAGGAACCGACAAGCAGCCAGGCTTATGGTGCTCAAAAGCATCATAAGAAAAATTAAACACCACGTGTCATTTGTTGCATTTGTCTTTAAAAAATTTGGGCTCGCTTCGCTCGCATATAAGCTTCATGAGTATTTTGCGAGCGGAGAGTAAACCAATTTTTAAGCCCGGGAATCGATGTCGTAAACGCGTTGCGTGCGAGTACGGTAGTCCTAACGCGTACGAAGTCGCGAGTCACAATGTATTGAACCTATGTATGGGGTGGCAAAAGCCAGGCTGGCCCGGGGTTCTGAGTTAACATACGCCACTACTTGGTTGGAACCCTTCAACCCCCCCCCCAGGATCTACAATTTAAGTGCGGCAGAAAACTAGTCAATCTTTGTATTTTGGAACCCTTGGATCCCCCCCCCCCCCCCCCTTATCAAAGCTATAGCTACGTCCCTGGATTGGGCCCCATCAAAAGAATTTGCCACGGGCCCCAGACGATATAGTTACGCAATATCGCCGATCGCCGATGCTAAAAGCAGCATGTCATGTTGTACCGTAACTAATAGAGTTTCACGTTTAAAGTTTAAAACATTCAAGTTTAATAAAGTTACACAAAATCAAATGAACAGAACGTAGCGCTCATATTGCTTATTCCATAGAAAAGACTTAAACGCGCTCTTGTTGTTCTATAAAAAAGTCAGAGCTCACTGCCAACTTTTTCTCGGCCGATAGTTTATCAGAACGGCCTGCTATGCGCACACTGATGCAACTAAGCGCTTTTCAGACTATGCTATAATTATAATAATGTATGGTGCGCGATATTGTTGTGCTATGAATTATATATGCTATTATATTATAGCGTAGTCTGAAATGTGCTCAGTCTGGTTGGAGATGAGTTTAGAGAGATGTTTGCAGTGAACTCGATCCCCAAAAACTTATTTTCTTTCCAGATCTGAAAGTGGTAAAGGATCAGGTCTGGGTGCTGGTCAACCAAATGCCGCGATTCGTGTATTCTGCACTTAATCCTGAGGAAAAGAACTTTTTCGTTCACAGGTGACAAAATAATAACTGTGTAGACCCCGCGAGTTTGTCTTTGCATTGCTTATAACCGAATAAATGTTAACAATTCTCTAGTTTTGTGATGAGGTGATCCTGCTCCATCAATCCCTACAGTTAAAGGGCGGATTCCATTGATCTGAAAGTGAGTACTGCATTTTGAGGAGCTTTTCTGCTCAGCACGCTGAAGATCCTCATCAGATCTTCACCAAAGTTTTATGAGACCAACTAAAGTTACGACCTTTAAAAAAAAAGTACCATCCAAATCGGATTTCATAAGGCGGAGATTTAGTCGTATTGCTCATTATACGGACTAAAAACATATCAAAATTGAAGGAAAAATGACATTTTTTCCTTCAATTTTAGTCTGTAGAATGAGCAATCCGACTATAGGTATCCCTTTTTGCCCCTTTTTGGAGGAAGAACCCCCGAATTAAAATCCTCAACGACAAAAAAAATCTAGCTCCAACGAACTTAGGTAATTAAGGTCAAAAATACCTAAAACAGTTAGTAAATTTAAGTTGTCAACGGGCTGACATAGTCACTAAGTGACTCAAAGTCCTTTAAAATGTAAGATATAAATAAATAAATAAATAGTTGTATAAAGATGTTTTTTGTTTGTTTCAGAGGTAACATCAGTGAGCTGATCAAGGGAACACCTTGTGAACCTTGAAAATGATGGAAGAAGTACAACAAATGTTTTAAAACAAAAATTTTGTTCTTTTTGGTAAAATAAAATAGTTCGTAACATAATAGGAACTTTTTGATTTTTTTTTACAAGATTGATACTGGCAGTAATGTGTCAAAGAAAATATCCGCCATTTTTAAAAATAAATTACAACATTGTAAGGATATCTATAGACTGTACGAAATAAACGCTTTAAAATTTTTCGATTTTTATTTAGATTTGTAAGATACAGCTTCTTTTTTGCTTGTTTAATAGTATTAATTATGAATAAACTCATTCTTTTAAATTTATTTTTTATCATTCGAATAATTTTATAGTCTAAAGTCGAATAGCGTTTATTACCGCTGATGTAATCTCACCTTAATAACTAGTAGTTCGCCCCGAACTGAGATCTCGCGCACCGTAGATGGCCAACATTTGGACTTTCTTCTGACTACCCCTATAATTTCAAGTGCTACTACTGCCGGGTATGCCTATTGCGCTAGCTCTTCATGGTAAAAAATACTAGCATGAATGCAATACATAATGTCGTGTCTAATTTTTCATTTAAGGTGGAGTGCCGTAATTGCAACTGTCCGGTAATTGCAACTGGAGTCAATAACTCCCTCTAGGATCACTTTTTTGAACATCGATAGATGTGGTATTGAACTTCTTCTAAAAGTCTCAGTCTAAAAATATAGATGGTGTTGATAGGACCAAAACTAAGGAAATGACAGGCCTTTTTGTAAAACTGCCAATTTTTCGGAAGTGACGCCGCTCGGACGCTCTTCGTAATTTATTGAAAAACATTATTTATCGTGGTTTTTCGCCGGTGTGTTCACAGTGAGAGTGATTATAAGACACAGTAAGTTGTTTTTTATGTGTTTGTTGTATTCTACGATAAATCTACTCAGAGTTATGAATGTAGTTACATTTGCCAGACAAAAAGTGCATAGTCTTGTAATTGTAACTATTTTGTTTCTTTTTTGACAGTTGCAATTTAACGACCGGTTTTGTATGAAGTTGGTGAAACCCAGTGATGTAACAATGACGATGACTATGTCGATACGCAATATTTTATTGAAAGGGATACTATCTACTTCCATACTATGCTATGAGTTCTTAGCAATTAGTTTGAGTGATTGAGTCCCTTCATTATGTTGGCGCTAGCGGAGCCCTTTCCAAAGCCGTTCAATATGTGAAACGAATATAAAAAGGCTGCTTAACTTCTAAAATATTACTTATTGCGATTGAAATAAAGTTAGAAAAAATAATTAGTAAAAGATAATTGAAGACTTTAAAGATAAGAGTGAAAGAGGCTGTTTTATAACTAAAAGATTACTGTGATTAAAATAAACATCGAGTTGATAAAAATCACGATAAGGTTCCCATCACTATTTGTAGTAAAATAGTTGCAATTACCGGATTCTTTGCTGAAAAGTGTTTTCGCGCAAAATTTGACATTAGTAGCAAGGGCATAGCTATATAAATCGAAAGAACGATATTCAAGGCGTGTGTTCTGTATTTTCCAGTAGTAAGCGCCATAGAAAAATAAGAAGTAAAAACAAGTAGTTGCAATTACCCGCAAAAACGGGTAATTGCAACTATTGCTCCCTCTGTCATGAATTTATGCAATATAATTTTATTCTTTATCGCTTTACTTTATTCATAACAATGATATAAATCTACATAAAATTTACTATAGAACAGATCTTTCAAAAAATACATTTCTGATACAAAATATAGAATTATCAAGCGATGAAGTTAGGACTCCACTTTTTTTAGTTGCAATTACGGCACTCCACCTTATTTCATATTTATGAATTCTCGTCGTATTTTTAAAAGTATACGTCCTAGAATAAAAATAATAACTATTTTGGAATGTACAAATAAAGACCTTTCATTTGACACCGCACTCAATATATTTGTTTACTTAACTTTTTTTACCCCAATTATTTTCATTCTTTATCAAATTTTTTTTTATCATGAAAATAAATCAAGTAGCATCTAAAATCATTGCAAACCAAACCGCAACGATGCCACTCTCTTTTTAAGACCGACCAGTCAATGAGCTACGAAGACATCGAAACTCTATGAAACGGGAGCTCTTGCAGCTCTGGTTTCGTAGTTTTTGGTCTTTGGTCGTATTTCAAAAACTATACATCCTAGATTAAAAATAAAAACCATTTTTGAATGTACAAAATAAGCCCTTTCGTATGACACCCCACTCAATATATTTGTGTAACTTTCATAATTTTTTACCCCCTTGGGAACCCAATATCTTCACAACCCCTTCATCGATTAAGCTCATATGCTCCACCGTAAATTTCCTTACCACAACCTATTGACCTACCAAGTTTCATGCAGATTGGATGAACGGTTCGACAGTTATGCTCGAACAACAATTCGTGAAACATACAAACATACAAAGCAAAATCGCCCAACTTACCACTAAGATCTTCGCTCGCTTCGCTCGCTCGATCGACAAGATATTTTCTTTCTTTTTGGTACAATATTTTTGGCCAGTCTTACTGACTGTCAAAATTAAGTATGTAAGTACTTACATAAAAACTTTTTAGTAGTTCTAGAATCTATTTAAAATCATTGGAGCAGTTTGTCATTGTTGTTGTGATGTGTTTTAAATTAAGTAAAATCAAGAGAAACTATCATATTTATCCGACATAGAAGTAAAGTAAAGTGTAAAGTAAAGTAAAGTAAACTTACAAGTAACAAATTTTTATTCATTTATTAAAAACAGATACTTATCACCAAGGTTTTCCAGGCGATGTTATAGCTAAACAAAACATAAAATAAATTAAAATAAATATCAGTATGAATAGGTATTAGAGAACACAAAAAAAAACTTTTAACATTTACTAATTTAGTTCCTTGGCAGGTAGGGTTCCCACTTGCCGCGCGGCTCGCACGCTAGCCCTGTCGCGCGAAATTTCCAAAATAACTTTTAACATTTAATTTAGTTTCCAAGTTAGGAGCTAAATTAAGTAAGTACTTACCTAATGTTAAAAGTTTTTTTGGGAATTCGAACCTACCATAGGTTAGACTTCTACCAAAAGTTTTGCCAATCTACACACGCTTCTCTCAGCTACATCTGTACAGATGCCTCTAGCGCTGTGATTCCTAATCTTTTCAACCCCTATTACATGTCAATAAAACAGATTTTAACACACTTTACCTTTTAACTTTCACCCCCTAAGGCAGTTGTCCGACCGCCGGGAACGAGTAACGAGTACAACTATAAACGAGTTGACGAGCAGCGAGAAGCGAGTGTGTAGTTCCGATAGTTCTGTCGCTGGGCTATAAGCGAGAGTGCGGCAAGCGATTACTCGCGCTACTCGCTCGTGGCGACAGAAATGACCGCTACTTTGCCTCTCAGCGAGTTCAGCTAGCATCGCTGAGCGGGTATTATCGCCCGCAGTGTGTTAACAGTCAGCGATCAAGTATTAATAAATGTATCTCTTTTGTTCATACGGAATCTGTTGAATACGGTATCTATTGCACGTTTTTTAAGTGAGAAAATAGTCGATAGTAAGTCGTTTTCTCGCCGCGGTGGTTGGACAGGAACCTTAATTGTTATGTTGACTGTACCTCGAACTTTCGACCTTGGGCTCGGTCAAGTCAAGTTGTTTTCCGCTGAGCCGCGGCGCCTATCAACACAAAAAGTAAACAGTGCCTATTTGTAGTCAAACTGGTATTTTATACCAATGTCAAGATGTTCTTAAACTAGTAGTTCGAAACTATAACCATCTATCTCGCGGCTTTAATCGATCGCATAGCGCGATTCTTCCTATTCGTCTTTCGACACAAAATTAATTCAACACAACTACAGTTTACTACATTTCGTGATTCCGCACAGCCGTTATTAAACGCGCTTGATAGCCTAGATTCGAACCTACTGAATTGATTTTGATGAAACTTGGAATATACATAGTTTATGACCTGGAATAATACCTACGTAGGCTACTTTTTATACGTGTATATAAATAGTAGATATAGTCTTGTTTATAGCAAAGCTAATAAATTATCATCGGAATAAAATAATGTAAGCAGGCTGACAACTTTATCCTCTAGACATGATCCTTTTTAGGGTTCCGCTGTTCATCATGAAAGAAGAAACCTTTATCAGGTTTATACCTCAACTTTATACGTAGGTAATACCATCACTTTGCCATTATACCATCTGTGAAGATTGTCTTCTTAGTAAAAATGCAAAACTCAATTTATTAAAAAAGATACGACACTTTAATGTCTTGATTTTTGTATGAAAAGGTCAAAAATTAAAAAATTACAGTTTACATTCACAAGTCTGAAAAGCTTAGTGATGAGCTTTTAATATGTAGGTAAATAAGAGGAAATACCTACTTATACTTAAATTACCTGCCAGATTCGGACAAATCGAACGATTCGACGAAGGATCTTGGCCTGTACCGGCGTTAAATCGAAAAGTGTGGAAGAGGCATTAGCCTTGTGGGACTTGAATGACTTAGTTTCTAAAATAACAGTACGGAACTCTCAAGACGTGAATTAGATTCGCACTTGTCACTTAACGTGCAGTCGAATGAAGGTCAAAACATATATCATTTTGTGGTCATCAGACAAGGAAAACATCGTAAAAATCGAAATTACCTTCTGAGAACATTGTTGCACGATTGAAGCAATAATTTACTGAGATTCACTGTAAATTATAGTGCCAATTTGAACATCAAATATTTTGTAAAATCATATTGCTATGTAAGTACTTATTAATAAAAATATCCTCAATATTACTAGCTTCCGCTTCCGCTTCCGCCCGCGGTATATAAAGTATATCCCGCTACACATCCCTCGCTAGCATTCCTTGCTACACATCCTTCACACATCCCTCGTTTGTTTTAAAGTACAAAAACATCGCTCCGCTAAGCCGTTTCCACTAGAGCTCTGCTAATGTAATAAATAAATAAAAATATTTTAATTCGGATAACATCGATCCATAATTAGTTAGTAATCACTATCTTAATACCTAATGTTAGTACCTACACTAAACTAACAAAACTACACAAAATAAGCATGCCTTAGCGAACAAAGCACTGCCACATCGGAGAAGTAATCCTACCAGCTATAGTCTGTAGGAAGATATTGGGGCTGCTCCGTACTCTGCGCATCAGGGACGCCCCGTCTTTTAAGCTAAGCTAAGTAAATGAAATGATTCCATTCCCTCGCTACGCATCCTTGCACATCTTTAGTGGAAACGCAGCTTAATCGGAGAACGTGTAATAGGGCCTCCAGACTCTCGAGAGAAGGCTCGGCGAGAAGTCTCGCCCGAGACTTCGCGAAGAACAAACAAGCTATCCACACTCTCAATTGTTCTCAGTCGTGATTTGTTGCTTATCCGGTATGGACGTCGATTTTGAAACTGCACCCGGTTTGGCTCTGTGTGCCATTGCATACTGTAACTTTGTGAATGTTGTAACTAAAAATAATGTAAAAAAAAAAAAAAATACTTAATGTAAAAAACTTTTATCTTAGTAGTTTCGATATTTAGCATCCCATAAAATAGGCTCAGATTGAAAAAAAACGATAAATTTCAACTCTATTTATTATTCCACATTTTTACGAAAGAAAATTCTCGAAAAAAACAAAGAATATGGATGTCTGCCCACCGCCGCTCATTAATCTGCAATGAGACAAAACGTGAGTGTAGGACCCTTCTCTTTTCTCGCCCGAGAAATCCTTTGGCTCGGCCAAAAATACCGACACCGATCGGAGAACAGGCGAGCCAGAGAACGAGAAGGCGAGAAGCTCTTCACACTCACGCTTCTCGGGTGTTCTCGGGGGTTCTCTACGAGAGTCTGGAGGCCCTTTAACAATTAAGAGCATAATCGAATATAGGTATGTAGGTACATAGGTACCTACTAAGTAGTTGTACGTTCTACTAAGATGATTATTATTGATTACCTACCTAATGTATCAGGGTCGAGCCCTAGTTCTTTAGATAAGATCATAATTAAGTAAACACATTGGCTATTTATGTGCAGTTGGGCCATTTATACAGAGTGAGGCAAATTTTTGGGAACATAACCTTTTCTTTTGTAATTAGAAAGTTTTGTTCTTAAGAAACTATAGATTTATTTTAAAGAAAAACAAAGTTTAATTTTATACTTATTTGAATTTGAAAAAAAAGGACAGTTAGCTTTTTAGCCTTTTAGCCACTTTTCCCAAAGTAACTTACCAAAAGAAGTATATAGTACATACATTTTCTTCAGCTATCCTGAAATGCCCAAAAATTTGCCACATTCTGTATGTGACGTAGGGTAAAAAACGCAAGACCGCAGCCCGACTGGGGAAGTAGGTACCTCTACCAGAATATCGCAGCCAAATAACATCATTCTTCTCTCTGGTATTGTGTTCCTGTGGTGAGGTCGGTTGCCAGAGCTCTGGTCTGAAGCGCTGCTGTGACAACTGGTGGAGCAGTCTTGTCCATTGTGTTGTCGGCGCAGTGATTCCTGAAAGGGTTAGCAGCGCGAGTGTGACTCCTCTGGTGTCGCAGGCGTCCATAGGCTACGATAACCGCTTACCATCAAGTGGGCGGTATGCATTCCCAATACTACTATAGTGGTATGGTTTTGGTTTCGTCCCACCCTACCCCCAGGGGTATGGCCAGGTGTATGGCCAGGGGTATGGTGGGTCCGAACAAACGACTGAAGCATGCGCGAATGATAGAAGCTACAAGATTGAAACCAGCAACCACGTAACAAATATTGTCATTCGCAAATGATCGTCTCGGGGACCCTTAAGCCACAGATGAACATACTTAAACCATAATACAATACATAGATCAATATACAAAGATCAAACTTACATGGTCATCAGTCTATTTCTAGATATGTTCAGAATTGGACGTTAGTTAAATGCGGTATTTTTCCATAATCGTGAGAAACAAACTAGCCAAAACAGTGTAAATTTTTCAAATGGTTTGAGAATAGCAGTAAAATAAAAATTAATGTAAAAATTAGTCAAATGTAATATTATATTAATTTAGAATTAGATATTTAAAAATTAGTTATTTTGAAATTGATTTAACAAGGCTATTTTAAAAGTGATTTTAATCTGAGGTCGATTTAAAATTTTTCTAATAATTATTGTGTTACTTTGAACTTTTTTCTTGTTGGATTTGAGGAGGGTAAGTTAAAAATTAGTTAAGAAAAAGTTGAATTGATTTAAAAAGTTGATAAATATGATGGAGGCCTTTATGCGGCCTAAAAACTCCATCGACAGAGTCGGCCACTAGCTCATACGAACTCACTTTTACAACCTTGTCACTGACTACCCTCTTTACAGCGATAAGATGAAGCTACTCCTCCTAATATTGGGAGTGTGTGCTACCGTACACTCTCAGCAACGACGCGTCGGCAAATTCACTGAAGTGTACGCTTGGAAGCAAATTACGTACAACATTGATGGAAATATTGGTAAGGCCCTCATTATTGCACTTAAAAAGTGTCTAAAAAATATAAGCTGAGCAATTTTCTGAACCTTCGAGATTCTGTTCATAACTCCGAAGATCCTGGACAGATCCTCACAAAATTTTTGTATGGCACCAATCGGAAAAACAACCCTTTCAAACAAAAATAGAATTTTCCAAATCGGTTCAGGCGTGTTTGAGTAATCGGGGAACATACATAAAAAAAGATTCAGAGGAAGTGAGAACCTCCTTTTTTTTTGAAGTCGGTATAAAAAAGAAACCTTACTTGAAAGTTAGGGAAATAAATAGTTTTTTTACTCCCCAAACTTTTTACACTGTAAAAGCATGAACATAGAACGGAACCTTGAGATCGAGTGTTTGTCTCGCACTTGTCCGTTATTTTAGACATTTCAACTAGGTAATTGCTGCAAAAACATGTAGGTATTTAGGTACTTACTTTACCGGTTATCTTGCAGGATGTTATTCAAACTACGTAACTAAGTATAGAATGTAAAAACAAACAAACCGAAACACGACATTCTCTCAGAGTCAGAACTTTAGCTAAAATTAGCACATCGATGAGTGCAACTTCAAATATTTGTCTTAGCTTTATACCAGGTTATAGTTTTCGGGTAAAACAGAAGCTGGCAGCGAGTAGGTACCTACGTAGTACCTATTAGGTACCTATTATCTGTTCTGTGCAGCGAGTTCCAGACCTTAGCAGTGCGGATGATGACGGCGGAGGAGAACCGATGAAATGTCCACAAAATATACTTATAATCCTTTTATATTCTAGTAAATCAAAAAACTAATTTTGTATTATATTCTAGTAAGTGAGGACCGGGCCTCCGCCGAAGGCCTACAACGCAGCAAGAGACAGAGCTACAACAGCCATTCCAACAGCGACGATATTTACTTCAACGACGCACCAGAAGCAGAAAGAGATTGGAATATGCGTGAGTCATTAATTTCAACCCCCCTTTTTGCATCAAAAGTTGTGAATTTCAACCCCCCTTTATTTAGCTTGCTTAGTCGTTCTTGATTGATCGTTGAAGCGCGGTCACAATTTGGTTAGGTGACTGCAAGTGGTATAACGAGCTGAGCGCTTCCGTGCTTCGTAGGCACGTTAAATTGTCGGTCCCGGCTTTTAAGTCGTTAAGCCATGACGGAGGCCTTTAGGTGGCCTAACTCCGTCACCAGAGGGCCACTTAGGTATTCATACGAATGACTGAGTGACTGACTGACCCCCCTTTTGCATGAAAGTTGTGAATTTCGACGCTCGTACGCTTCGTACGCTCCGATACCGACGCATGGACGCACAACTACCTGCAACAACCTACACAAATGTAAAACAACCCTCTAATTACATCGGGGGGTTTAAATTACCAACTAATTTCGAGTTTCATTCCAGGGTATCCTGACGATAACTCCAATGGACAAGCGCCTAATTTGAACACGGACAATGGAAACCCTACTGGCTCATCAAAATTAGACGGTGAGTAAAGTATTGTGTGATTAAGTTAGTTGAATTAATCTTTGTAAATTCAAAATTCAAAGATGAATTATTTGGTGGGACCACTAGGACCACTTTGGAGCTAGGTAAATCTATTCCTGTAGCCGTGCCATAAACTCCTAGAGCAATGTTAAAACAAGCTTAAAACCGGCTTACTGCTTTAGGAATGACATTCGTTGTCAGGTTTCAAGCTTGTTTTAACATTGCTCAGAGTTCATGGTACGGCTACTGTTCTTTCGGACCAACTCCGTGAAGAACCAGGGCAACAGACACGGTATGGGCCCTAGCTTCTTTTCAGTGATCCATCCGCTTAAATCTTACTCCAGTGGGGAACCAGTCGAACAAAGTACATTTTGGAACCCATGATTTTCAGAGAAATCGGACAGTTTCTTCATCCAATACAACAATGTGCCGATGGGCGCAGAAAAGGTCGGTGACCGATTGTTCGTCGCTTTGCCTAGAAGACGTTATGGTAAGTACTTTAGCACTAACTTTAATACAGATAGCAAGATAGCTTTATCAAGACGTGTAGTTAGAGGTGACCAAAAATCCGATAGCTAGTATCCGGCCAGATACCGGAGAGCCACTAGTATCCGACCGGATACGGGGTAACAACTAGTATGTCCTGTGTATGTACCTATGTATGGGGACCCCCTTTTCCGCAACTAGACTCAAAGGTGGTCCTTTTTGCGTGGGGATGACCTGGCTCACTAGACATCTGATGTGGAGCCAGCCTAGCTCTTTCCAGAAGCGCAGAAGATTCCTGGGGTCTTCGCAGGCCTTGAGGAGCGACCTCGGATTGTTGAGGATTTGCTGCCGTTGTGCTGCTACGCCCACGCAACTACTAGTAACAACTAGTATTCGGACGATACCGGATAACAGCTAGAATCGACATTCCAATTTAGAAAATTCTAATTTCTGGGAAAATCCGTTTTCTCGATTTTCACCCGAGCAGAGCCTGGTCGCCTAGATATTTAGGTAGGTACCTAAGTTTAGTAAACTCATGATAAAGGCATTTTTTTTTTCAGGTATCCCAGCTACATTAAATTACATAGACCTTAGCGATACATCCCGCTCGCCCGCATTAAAGCCCTACCCTTCATTACGCGAGTCGCGTGGTCTCGTGTCAGTGTACCGCACCCGTGCTGACAGCTGCGGCCGACTGTGGGCCGTGGACACGGGCCTTATGGAGCTACCTGGTATGTGTCTAGCCGGAATCAGACGGTTCACTCGGATGAAAGGTTACTCGAGTGATTGATTCATTGTTCTTTCATTCCATGATCAGACGGCATAGACGGAATGATAAAGAAATTAGCATTTATTTTCTATTCTTGTCTTTGTCTTGTCTATGTATGTCTATGTGTATAGGAAACGACAGTAAATCGAATGAAGTCGTGCGTCTTGGATGGCCGACTCTGAGTGAATGTTCATTTTCGTGTTCAGACGGTTCATTTTTCTTTCACTCGGAGTGCTAGTTCATTTTTCTTTGAAAAAATGAATGAACCGATCCGACGACAGTGTTGGATTGTTTCACTAGTGAATTCACTTTTCATTTTTCTTTCATTTTAAGTTCAGACGCTTCATTCCTACTAAAAAATCCCGAATGAAAGGCAGAAATGAACGAAAAATGAACCGTCTGATCCCGAACGAAAAATTACCCGCTTAATTCCCGAATACTGAAACGCTACTAAATATCATTCATAAAAGATTATTAAGATTAGATGACCCTGCAGACAGACCGATTTTCTTCCGTGTTGGCACCGTACATCGTTTTTAGTTTTGGGAGTAAGTAGGGTCCCATTGAATGTTATATTTGTCTGCAGAAACCCCGCGGCAAATTCAACAGCCGTCAATAGTGGTGTTCGACTTGAACACCGACCGTCAAATCCTACGCTACCAACTGAAAGAGTCAGACGTTCCTGCTAACAACACGCCTACAGGTAGAATAAACTACTTCACCATAATTTCAGCCGATGGACGTCCACTTCTGTGGCGCCAAGGGCGTCGCCAGGGAGGAGCAGAGAGGGGCAGTTGCCCCCCCCCCACTCCCCCACTCTAGAGGTTAAAAAAATGGATGTCCAAGGACGTCCAACAGGTCTTCGGCCATTAGGGCGACGTGAAAACTCTCTCTTGAGTGCACGATCGTCACCCATGCGGAATCTTGATGATTGCAGGTGGACATAGACAAAGATTTCCATGTATTACAGTTAGCGTTCGTGGCGCAGCTTGCTTAGACGTTCTCGATTGATGGGTGACCGCAAGTGGCATTACGAGCTGAGCGCTTCCGTGTTTCGGAGGGCACGTTAAATTGACGATCCCGGCTTTTAAGTCGTTAAGCCATGAGGCATTCGGGTGACCTAAAAACCGCGAAGTAGACAGGAGGCCTATATCCAGCAGTGGGTGCATAAAGACTGAATAGATAGATAGATACTTAACACATTATTTTAAATTCATATTCATATTCAATATGAATATAATATGAATAATATGAATAACACATTATTTTAACTCCAGGTCTGGCTTCTATAACTGTGGACACCAGTAACGGCTGCGATGATGCATTCGCTTACATCCCGGATCTGACCACTTTCGGCATAGTGGTGTACTCGCTCAGAGACAACGACAGTTGGCGAGTCACACACAGCTACTTCCATTTCAACCCTTCAGCCGTCAACTTGAATATAGCCGGTAAGTTTGGTGCAAACGCTGGGCCAGCGTAGGCCAGCTTAGGCGAGTGCGAGAAGGCGAATCGATGCAAGGCGAGAACGATAGAGGCAATGCGACCCTGGGCCAACAGTGTTAGCGCCTTAATGGTGCAAACGCTGGGCCAGCTTAGGCCAGTGCGAGCGAAGGCGAGTCGATGCAATGCGAGTGCTACCGTCCACACGCCTTGGCGAGTCTATGCAAACCAAATGTAAGCTCGTATTCACTCGGCCAACTAGGCGAGCGATGGCAAGGCGAGGCGAGTGGTGCTGCCCACACGTTGGCACTGGCGTTCACTCGGCAAGCCTGGGCCAGCTTGTGTTTGCGCCTTTAGACAGTCGCCTCCGCACTCTAACCTCACCGCATCGCCTCGGTAGGTATTCTTTGTATGGAATTCTATGGACCAAGCTCACTACATCAACTTCGTAACGTCACCGGATCGCCGCATCGCAACGCAAGCCAAAAGTAAAGAAACAAGTGAACGCCCGAAAAAGCGATCCAGTGCAGGCGGCGATTACCTTTAGATAAACTAAATTGTCCTCATTACTGACTTAGACGTTTGTAGGAAGAAGAGCATAGTGAGCTTTCTAACTCTATATTCGAGCAGCCCGACTGGGGAAGTACCTCCGCCTTACAGAATATCGCAGCCAAATAACATCATTCTTCTCTCTGGTGTTGTGTTCCTGCGGTGAGGTCGGTCGCCAGAGCTCTGCTCTTGGCGCTGCGGTGACAACTGGTGGAGCAGTCTTGTCCATTGTGTTGTCGGCGCAGTGATTCCTCTTTTAAAGGGTCAGCAGCGCGAGTTAACTCCTCTGTTGTCCATAGGCTACGGTAACGTCGGTAACCGCTTACCATCAGGTGGGCCGTATGCTTGTCTGCTACCTTAGTGGTTGGTATAAATATGACTTTGGGTCCTAACTATGTTCATAAAGTGACCTTAAAGAACTAAAAGTAATCAATTTAGCTTAAAAAAACTTAAATAATCATTTTCACAGGCCACCGTTTCCAATGGAGTGACGGTATATTCAGTATAGCGTTGGCACCTGGCTCCGGCTGTCGTTCCGCTTACTTCCATCCTCTCATCAGCACTCAGGAGTTCTCAGTGAACACGTGCACGCTCAACAACCGCACGGCGCACACTGACTCGGAGTACTGGACGAGATATGAGGTAAACTATGAAGGGGGGATGTTAATTTGCGAACTGATCGAGCGAAAATTGTTATTATTTAGTTAAAGTGGTTATTACACTATCCGCCCCCTTGTCTATCTTTGATAGCAAAATCGGTCTCAAACTGTAATATTATGACAGTTTGGCACCACACAAGTAGCTCTGTCACTCTCATCTTAACAAGACCGAACGCGGCAAAGGATGCGTACGCTATCATTTTGACATTTTGAGACCAATTTGAGATTTGAGACAAGTAGATAAGACAGTCTCTCTCCAGTCTCAGTCCCGGGCGCGAACCGCCACCTTTAGATATCTAAGTGTAGTGTAGGCAAAGATTGCCTCCTGACACTATAAATCAGTAAAGATGTAAAGTCTGAGGTCAAAAATCAAAAAAAAGACAATCAGGGGGCAGAGACAGGCTTTGTAGGAGCGCAAATGGAGATATTTGGTCTCTGTTACCCCAATGATGGGAAACAGGTGTGATTTTATGTATGTATGTATCAGTTTTTCACCAACAGATATTAGGCGAACGTGGCCCCAACTCGCAATCAACGATGCACGACATCCATCCATCAGGAGTGCTGTTCTACGCGGACATCGGATCTGATGGTGTCGCGTGTTGGAACACAAACCGTGCGTTGGGCCCGCAGACATTCCATCTGCTGGCGAGCGATGTACAACGGCTGAGCTACCCTGCTGGTGAGTGTTGTATAAATCATTAAGGAACATGGTGGAATCCTTCCCCAAAGGCAGAGTAGGTTCTCTGCAACGGGCCGGCCCATCTGGCCCACTTGCCCGTGGTCTTTCGAGCAGTTGTTGTTGGTTGGTATTATGTCGATCGGTCCCGGAAACATTGCTTGCCGACCGAGACATATGATGTTGTGTCGCCATCTTTTCTGAAGCCCCTAGTGCTTAGCATGTTTATTTATGTATCTAAGTAGTTCATCTAGTGCATAGATTCTCAACGTGGTCAACCCCTTGTGGGCGTTTGAGGCTTTCAGGGGGGCAGTGGAAGACCCAGAGAAAATTAGGGGGCATTGAGATGGTGCATTAAGATTGCGGGAGGGGGGGCTCTTGAAAACAATATATTCACAAAGTGGGTGGTGAGCAAAATTAGGTTGAGAAACTATGATCTAGCGACAGGTACGAGTATCTAGATGTCGCTACAAATCATTATGTCAACTCAGGGTCTTGTACCTAGGTAGGTACCTACATATTGGTCTTGTCTTGTTAAAACTTTTGAAACTACTTAGGTATCATGGTTATTCAGAACATTATAAGCACTAACGGAATATTTCCTGACCATGATTTTTGGATTTTTGAGTTTCCCGATATTCTACCCGCAAAAAAAAAGTTTTGCTGGGTGACTGCAAGTGGCATTCCGAGCTGAGCGCTTCCGTGCTTCACAGGGCACGTTAAATTGTCGGGTAGTTAAGCCACGACGGAGGCATTTAGGCGGCCTAAAAACTCCGTCACCAGAGTTGGCCACTCGCTCATACGAACTTACTTAGGTACTTACTTTATTATTTGTTCCAGATCTTCACGTGACAGACGATGAAGTTTGGGTGATCACGAACACGTTGCCAAGATTCGGTTATTCCCGACTTAACCCGAATGACTACAACTTCTACGTTCACAAGTGAGTTTCATACTCGTAATCATAGATAAAGTATCGTCGTTCCTTATTCTTAGCTCGTTTCTATTAATAATGTGAAATTTTGTTACCTACCACTAAACTGTAGATAATTGTAGATACTTAGGTACCTAATGCATAAAACTTAGTGCGCTGACCAATCTCATTAGAGCGTTGTTTGAAAAAACGAAAGAGCGCTCTAGTAGAACATAAAGCCGGGGTCCCACAGCCTGTAAAATAACAGGCCAGCAGATCTCGGCTTTAGTGTAACAAGATCCTATAAAGATAAATACTGCCTTAATCTAACTAAATAATAACAAAGTGATGAAAATAATTGGTTTGTATGGACATTCGTCTGTCGCTGGCCTCTTAAGCCACGATGAAGGCATCCGGTGGCCTATAAACTCAGTAATCAGAAGTACTAGCTCATACAAAGTTACTTACTTTTTAATGTCTTGTAGGCTTGTAGGTCATAAGAAAAAGTACCTACTAATTAGAAAAGAACTACGTTATGAAACCATAGAACAATATGTATTTGAAATTTTCAGAGCAAATGTACAAGAGCTAGTAACCGGGACAGTTTGCGAAGGCAGTTCCAACAACCCACCCCGACGCACTTACAACCAACAGCGACCAACCTCCAACCAAAACCGAGCGCCCCCGAGATCTACCTACCAATCCTCAACTTACAATAGATATAATTGATATTGTATCACTTAGGTACCTACTTATAAATAAAGCATTGATTTAATTGATACGTCTCAATTTTTAATAAATAAATAAATAAATTAACGAGTGAACTCACTTTTTCACAATGACAGCAGTTTCAACTAACGAGCCTACTCCATCTCATTATTGTCAGGCACTAGGTACAGCTATCGATGAGTGTCAGCGTAGTCATGTAGGTATTACTAGCAGCGCAGTAGTGATGGTATTGGTGATGATGATGATGAAAAGTAGGTAGCCCATAACCTTCCTCAAGAGTTTAGCTATCAAATGCAGAAATAATTTTCAAAATTAGACTGCTAGTTCTACTGAGATTAGCGCGTTCAAACAATCAAACTTTATCCTAACAATAGGTATACAAAGTTTATATCAGTAGGAATAAGAAGTAGGTAGGATAGGATAGTACCTACTAGGATTCAAAAATGCAAACTCGTAGGTATCAATCAAAGACTTTTAGTCTTTGGTATCAATTCAGGTCAACAACCTAACTTCTGCTTAGTAAAGTCCAGTCGGTCAAATGAATAATCAATTTGCTTCGATGAAATTGCTGACGTGCGTATAAAATCTAGCATTCATATGTTACCTAGTTTAGATAGGTAGGTAGGTTAGGTACCTACCTAATAGAATGGTGAGATGTTATACAACACTTTGCTTTCTTTCTAAACTACAGTCCTAATATTATACCTAGTTGATACCTACTTGTTCCTATTTACATATGTAGTTCAAAATGAACCTTACCTAGAACTAAACCGTGCCTAAACTCTATTTTTGTTATATAGCCTATAGATAGGTAATCTATAGGACACGCCTTGATGTTTCGTGCCTTGACTTTTAAGCTCGTCACAGACTTAGCTATAATATATATTAATATACCGTACTATTATACCGTATATTTATAGCCGAGTGTGTAGTCACGCGAAAATTAGTATAGAAAATATATAGTAATATGCCTAGCTATAAAAATATTAATAGGTATATATTATAGCTAAGTCTGTGACGGGCTTCATCTAAATTCTATGGTCATCTGTCAAAACATCTTCATTTCAAACACAATTTCAAACATCAAAACTCAAAATTTCAGCAAACCATGTCAACAATTTAATTCACAAAAAATGTTCTAACGCCTTATTCACCATGGATAACCCTAAATCTAAGGTAATAGTTGGTTTTAATCCCAGCCGTGCATCGAAGGATCATATAAAATCGATATCGATACAAACGCACTACGAAAAACGTAGAGTCCACTCCCTAAGATGAAGTTTTACGTTTCTTTAAGGTTATCAAGTCCAAGTCTTCTAACACTACAATAACAACGAAATTCGAAAAAAGGAACCAAGGAAGAAAGAAGAGTAAAAGCAATGCTGAATTCCAAACTCTTGCGGTGAAAAAGAGAGGGGTATACGTTGAAAATAAGCGCGCGAAGAATTTAGCCACGCGAGGTAACATCGCCATTTTGAATTTTATTTGAAGGGTTCTATTCCCACCCAGGATTAACATTTGACGGGTATAAAAGCAAAGTGACCTCAATCCCAGAACATTGAAATTGAGTAAATCATGTTATTTTGTTTCGCTTAGTTAGAATGTCTGCTTTATTTTAAAATTAGGGACAATAGATCCGTAAAAAATGATGATCTCTAAAAAACTATACTTTTAAAATGACAGCTGATCAGAAATTAGCAAAATACACAAAATTATAATGGACTGAAGCGTCTTTGAATTTCATCAATGGATTGAGGTGTATTTGCATCTCACAGTTGTGTACGACATCCATTTTGCTTAGAGGTACTAACAGCAAAAAAAATCGATTTTGGCTCATTTGGAAAACAAGAAAACGAAATTATGAAAATTTTAATCTTATATTTAAATTTATTACACAGTCACAAATTCACCTTGAAAAACAACAGATCAGGCATGTTGAAAATTTAAAAATGCTGGTTTGTGATTGGTCGAAATGGATTGAGGTGATTTTGAACGTCACATTTTGAGGACTGAGGCGCCTTTGCTTGTAACGCTGATATATGCTATGCATTTACTCAGGACTGATGCCGTTTTTATTGTAAATTTTTATTTGAATCAATTGACATTGACGAGATGCAGAAAATTACATTGATAGATTAAAAATATTCGAATTTGGACTGAGGTCACTTTGATTCTACACCCGTCATTTGTGATGAGATGAACATAGTTGGAGTGTTATAAAGTAGGTATTATGCACTTCTCACTCCTGAGTATAAGAGCGGCATGGAAAAAAATATTGAAAATAAAAAAATAAATATAAAAAAATATTAATAATAAAATAATCATAATGATTCAGACTTTTTATTGTTTTCAGCAACTGAAACCAAAATTGACGAGATCCAACCTGTCAAACCTCCTCGCAGACTGAAACCAGGTAACAAGCGCTTCCTCACTTCCGTTCTAACAATCCTATCTAAATCCACCGCCGGCACCCAATACCCTGACGCAGCAGACGACACTAAAAAGACCAAAAAGACCACAAAAGATCCAGAAACAACACAAGTAGACGAAAAGAAAGAAAAGAAACCTAAATACAGATCCAAAATCCTCAACGCTAACAAGAACCAAGTCGACAAATTAGAAGTGCTACAATCTAAGAAAGAAATTGTGCAAACACCGTCAATCTACTCCGAGAGAAGTTACAGAGAAGATATCGAATGGTCTGATTTACCAAGACTTGTTAAACCAGAAGAAGAGGAGACCAAAGTAACTACAGTAAGCAATCTAGTCAGAGAAGTAACGGAAGGGAAAAAGCTAAAAGAAAAGAAAGTCAAAATAGATGAACCTGTGACGCTAGTATCAGAACATAAAGATGATAAAAGATTGTACAATTTCTTTGTTGATCTATTAGAGACAACCTTTAGTGTTTACAATGTAAAAGCTGAGTATGATGCAGCTCCTACAACTAGCGCTCTATCTTCAAATACCGCATTGGTAATAGACGAATATGTGGCAAGAAAACTGAACGTTGAAGCTGAAATGTCCGATGACGTAACCCAGAAGCCTTCGAAACACTTCTATTGCATTCGAAACAATAACAATTGGAACGATGAGAACTTAACAGACTATTTTCAGTCGACGCCATCAACGAAACGCATCAACGAGCCATTGAAGACGAAACGGCGAAAAATGGCCAAATCCTTTGCATTTATTGGAAGTCCACAGTTCAAAAGTGTACCACAGTCTAAAAGCGTAACCCAACGCAAACCTTTCTATAGAAAGAACAAAAAGGCAGACTTACTCAACGTTTTGAAAGAGCAACTCAGAATGGATCATATTTCTTTCGAAGAGCCAAAGAATTTGTACCAAGCTTTGAAAGTCATGGCTAAGAACAAACGAAAGCAAAAGACTATACGGTTCGACAATTCAGTGAAAACCAGACCTGGTTTTCGGCCACCAGAATGCATGCTCAAACGCAGAAAGGTGATATCACCTATCACAAAATTTGCGAAATACGACAGTGAATTGCGTTCAACCGGTTCAATACCTCAGAGGTTTTCCTTGAGTGAAAGACGATACGCAAATGATTACGATGAAATATCGAATCACTCGTTGGAAGTGTATGGTTTTGACTACGAAGTGCCTTATAAAAAACGTGAAGAAGAGAAAAAAGAGGTGTTTATGACGTACCATTCCTCAGAAGAGCTGAAGTTTAGAGAAGATAGCAGTAGCACGATCAGAGATTTCACGAATTCATTTGAGTTAAGCTAAGGTACCTGAATGAGGCGTAATAAAAAAATTAAATAACTTAAAAATATTTTCAATCTTATGGTGCTCCCACACTGCTGTTAGAAAATGTTTATAAACATTTTCTAGAACTAATACATTACTTATGATAGGAATTGTTAGATGTTTCAAGTTCCTAGAAAACTCCTCTAAGTGTTTACGAACATTTTGCAAACATTTTCTCAACATTGTGATGTTTGTAAACATTTTTAACACAGCAGTGTGGGAGTACCTTTAGACTAATCATTCAATATTACTTATTATGATTTAGATCTATTGATCGGTAGGTTAAATAAAACAAAGTTAATTACACAACATTCATGTATTACATCAGATATATAACAGTTATTTTGTTCCTAAGTACAGGGTGTCTCAGAAAAAGCAGCACTTAAAAGTTCGTACGAGATGGTCACGGAATTACGCGAGAAGTTTGTGTATTATCTCCTTAACTACCAAACCGATTTCGATGAAATTAGGAATGTAGATTACTTACCTACTCAAAACCAGGAAGGTATAAATATATAACTTTAAAATAAATAGTAAAAGACGTATAAGTCGTATTGCTCATTATACGGACTAAAAGTGAAGGAAAAAATGTCATTTTTTCTTCAATTTTGACATAAAACGTATCAAAACTAATCAAAATTGAAGGAAAAATGACATTTTTTCCTCCAATTTTAGTCCGTATAATGAGCAATACGACTATAGGTAAGTATTTTTTTTTTTTTTTTTTTTCAAAGGAGTGTGCAATAGATTTCTAAACGTTGTAAGTATGAAAAATTTCGTGACTGTAAAAATATTTTTCATTTAAATATAAATGGGCGGAGTTGGGAAAAGCCGGCTAGTATTTGTATTAAGAGGACCATATTATATGAAACATTTGAAGAAGCGACGACATTTGCTTAATGAGACACCCTCTATTAGGTCTTTGGTAGTTTTATATAAAATACTAACACCCGAATACTGAAACGCTACATAGTTTAAGTCAAAGAAAAAATATCTTTCTTTTTCTTAGGTTTAAGTGGTGGCACTAACTATTATTTTTGTATACGATTCTGAAGAGTAAGAACGTCTCAAATAGATAAGCCCGTCTCAAATATTTAAGTAGCGTTTCAGTATTCGGACCAATGTCACTCATATTTAGATTTTTACAAAATTACATTACTTTATGAAAAGCTATTCATGGTAACATCATTATTATACCTATTTATCTATCAATAATGTTTCATGAAAATTTGTTCAGCCGTCTACGCGAAAATATTTTAGTAAAAAAAAAAATATTGAATAATCAGCTGTTTTCTAGTTTATGAATTGATATTTTGGGGTTTTTTCGTTAAATTTTTAATTAAATAGGTACTTACTTATGAAAGATGTTTAAAGTTGAACACTGGTTAAACAAAGTCCTGCCTCTATTCGTCACTATCTACAAATAAAGACAGGACGTTGTTTATCCAGTGTTCAACTTTAAATATCTTTCATAAGTAGGTACCTAAGACCCTTAGTTATTTACTCTTCGATGATAGAGTGAGAAACAGTGATAATCAGTGATCGGAATTAGGCGGGCTAAAATACCTAAAGTTCAAAGAACAGAGGCAAAAAAGGGGAGACTTCCTTACTACAAGAATTTTATTCTTGTAGTAAGTAATAATTTTATTGAAAGTTGGCACAATTTTCACAGTGAGTAAGTACATTTAAAATTAATGTTAATAATATTGTGAACTAATTCAAATAATTTTTCTATTTGACCGACGGAAAAATGTTTTTTTTCCTTATAATTTACATTTTAGTTTTTGTTATTAACTCAGGTAAAAAATTGATTCACCTTAATGTTAGATGTTCTTTATTAATGTCCCGGAAACGGAAATAATTGGGTCGAAAAATATTTAGTCCTAAGGCGTCTCCATTTGTCTCTGTTATTTTTCGAACTTTAGGTATTTTAGCCCGCCTCATTCCGATCACTGGTGATAATAGAGCGGTGTGGAATGAAAGATGCTTCTATCAATGAGATTTTACCAAAAGAGCCGTTATACTCATTAGAAAAAACTCTAAAACGCGGCAAAATTGTGCTCATTATACTTACGTAGAATATAAAAAATAGCAGAGATTTATAAACCCCGTTGTCAGAAAGAGATAAATTATGTGCGTGCTCCGTGTAAATGCATGTAACATCGGAGCAAGACAAAGTGCGACTGAGTTGACTCAAGCTAATTAGCTTGACTTTTGTTCGCCACGCAGAGCTGGGTACAACGCATCTAGTACCTACCTCAGTTTATTTAGAAGATCATTAGTTTCTATGTTTAATTTACGTTCGCCGCGGGCTTAAAAAGGTCGCTAGCAGAATCACAATACGAATTTAACTATAATGCCGTTTGTTTTCATTGTGATTCTGCTATAACGACCTTTTTAAGCCCGCTAATCGATAGTAACCTTCCTAATAATAGGCAAGATAAGTAACAAAATATTTGCTTTGCAATTCGCATTGCTGTCATGGTACACAATTAAATATTTACACTTGTTCCAACGGATCTTGGCATTCGTGAAGTTAGCCGTTTCGATGCGCAGTGCAACTTTTCATACAAAATTTTCTACTGCGCATCGAAAAGCCTAACTTCACGAATGCCTAGATCCATTGTGACAACTGTACTAACATGAAATATAAACAAAATGGAAGTCCCTGTAAATAAAAGGATATAATGGCAAGTGATCACACAATCTTAGATTAATTATTATAATGTGCTCAGCGGGACTTAGAAGGCCGTTATATTAGAATCATAATATGATTCTTATTACGTTTTGTTCTGTCACTCTCATGTCTATGAAGAGACGGCATAAAGTGTAATTCAGATTATAATATAATGGTCTTTTTAGCCCCGCTGACCGAATAATACGATTTTAGTAATAGGTACTAATATAACAATAACACACTGGAATTACGTATAAATATCATCGATTTAGATAACGACCATGTTTCAATTCATCCAGAGAATCTGATTCGCCTAACATGCACCCCCTTTAGGTACTTATGAAAGATGTTTTAAGTTGAACACTGGTTAAACAACGTCCTGTCTCTAGGTAATCGTCACTATCCACAAATAGAGACAGGACGTTGTTGACTACTAATAAGAATCAATCATGATTCTGCTATAACGGCCTTTTTAGCCCCGCTTGAAACATTACATGGCAACTGGCTGGATGTATACCTATTTATACACAGTTTTACAATAAATGATTCTTATTCTTATTCTTGTAGGCTTGTTTCAGGGTATTCTAGCGCAGCCGACCTCAGACACCACTAGAATGCTCTACTGTGCCTCGATCGCCAGTATGCACGAGTTTACTATTCTATCCGTGACTATAGTATCTCTATTGTATGGAATTCAGTGCAGCGCCTCTAGCGGTAACTTGACTAAAATAAGTTCAGTCCATACAATGAGGAAGACTCACGATTTTAGTTGAGTATGCAGATTTGTAGATACAAAAAAAACAAAAAATACTGTGTTTTTGGTTTTTTAATCGGATCAAAAATGACCGAGTTACAGAGATTTTAGTGCACCAATCTAAAAAACGCTCGCGAGAAGGCCGCGACTGGCTGTGACGTCACCAGGCGCCCGCGGCTCGCTCCACTAGTACAAAATCCCTAGTTATTTTCAAACTAATTTCCGCCCGCGGCATCGCTCGCGTGGCACCTGGATAAAAAGTAGCCTATGTCCTATTCCCGCTCATTACCTAACTATATTTTAAATTTCAGCCAAATCGGTTCAGTAGTTGTTGAGTTATAGAGGAACAAACATACATCCAAACATCCAAACTTTCGAGGTCATTCACGTTTTTTGTTAAGTACTTATGCAGATTTGTAGATTTAAAAAAGTTATAAATGATTTCATCTTTATTTTTAAATATGATTACGACTGTATTCCCAAGGCACAGTAGACATATTCTATCAGATCTTTTAGGAATTTTTAGATCAGTTGAAAAAGTCTAAGCGGGTAGTCAGAGGTAGAGAAGCAGTGTTGGCCGAGTGCGCTAGTGCCTCGACTTTCAATCCGAAGGTTGTGGGTTGAAACCCAGCCGTGCATCAATGGATTTTTCGTTTCGAAAAATGTATAAGTAGGTACCTAAGTAGGTATGCGCTTTAACACGAGCTCTAAACGGTGAAGGAAAATATTGTGAAAGTGTGATAGTGTGATTTGAAAACCAAGTTTAGGTAGGTAGGTATGTGATTATTTTGACTCGTACATACAAATTATTAATTTTAGGTATTACGATTAAAAGTATGTATAAAAAATACCTATTCACTAAAAAGTTTAAAGGCGAAAATTATTTTTAAGTAGGTACCTACCTAGGTAAGTAGTAAGTAGGTAGGTACCTACTTAAAAATAATTTATGTAGGTAATAATTTAAGTAGGTAGGTAAAAATTTAGGTAGGTAAAGTTAATATTAGTGTGATTCGACTCCTGATTGTTAGTTTTGTTTGTTATTGTTTTCGGTAAGTACCGGTACTTACCTAAAATACCTATTCAGTAAAAAGTTTAAAGTCGAAAATTATTTTTAAGTAGGTACCTACCTAGGTAAGTAGTAAGTAGGTAGGTAGGTACCTACTTAAAAATATTTTCCCCTTTTTCGGTAAGTACCGGTACTTACCTAAAATACCTATTCAGTAAAAAGTTTAAAGTCGAAAATTATTTTTAAGTAGGTACCTACCTAGGTAAGTAGTAAGTAGGTAGGTAGGTACCTACTTAAAAATAATTTTCGCCTTTAAACTTTTTACTGAATACCTACCTAAAATACCTATTCAGTAAAAAGTTTAAAGTCGAAAATTATTTTTAAGTAGGTACCTACCTAGGTAAGTAGTAAGTAGTAAGTAGGTAGGTAGGTACCTACTTAAAAATAATTTTCGCCTTTAAACTTTTTACTGAATAGGTATTTTAGGTAGGTACCGGTACTTACCGAAAACAATAACAAACAAAACTAACAATCAGGAGTCGAATCACACTAATATTAACTTTACCTACCTAAATTATTTACCTACCTACTTAAATTATTACCTACATAAATTATTTTTAAGTAGGTACCTACCTACTTACTACTTACCTAGGTAGGTACCTACTTAAAAATAATTTTCGCCTTTAAACTTTTTAGTGAATAGGTATTTTTTTATACATACTTTTAATCGTAATACCTAATTAATAATTTGTATGTTCGAGTCAAAATAATCACATACATTACCTACCTACCTAAACTTGGTTTTCAAATCACACTATCACACTTTCTCATCACACTAATCATACTATCACACTAATCACACTAATATTATAAATGCGAAAGTTTGGATGTTTGGATGGATGATGTTTGTTCCTCTATAACTCAACAACCACTAAACCAATTTGGTTGAAATTTTAAATATAGATAGATAATGACCAGGAATAGGACATAGGCTACTTTTTATCTGGGTACTACACGAATAAAGCCGCGGGCGGAAGCTAGTTAATATTAAAAATGCAAAAGTTTGGATATTTGGATTTATGTTTGTTCCTCTATAATTCGACAACCACTGAACTGATTTGGCTGAAATTTAAAACATAGATAGTTCTTGACCTGAAATAGGACATAGGCTACTTTTTATCCAGGTGCCGCGCGAGCGAAGCCGCGGGCGGAAGCTAGTTTGAAATTAACTAGCGATTTTGTACTAGTAGACCGTGCCGCGGGCGCCTGGTGACGTCAGACGCAGCGCGAAGCTCCGAGCGCGCGTTTTGAAATGGCCGAAAAGAAAACTTGAATAACTTCGTCATTTATTGATGGATTTTAATTATTTAAAAAACAGAATGCTCAGAATGCTAAAGAGTATACGCCCTCATACTTAGAAACCCAATATTTCGTTTAGTGATTGATCCCCATTGCCTATACTTTACTATAGTCACGGATAGAATAGTAAACTCGTGCATACTGGCAATCGAGGCACAGATCTATAAACCGGCTAATCGATGAGTAGTATAAAGTAGAAGACTTGTATAGAACTGGCAGTGGTGACCGACAAAAGTTCCCTAAAAATTAAATAAAAAAATTACTCGCGGTACGACTACTACTCTACGAGTTGCGTTTTTCGTAATTATTCGGATGAATCGAAACATTGTCGGTATCTAAATAATAATTCTAATTATTTTAGAAATACACATACACAATGCAAGCTGTTATTACAAGATTCGAATTTTTTGGTCTTGGATTATGAAAATGCCCAAACACAAACGAATTTTTGATTGTCCATGTACACTTCTCACAATGGATTTAGGCATTCGTGAAGTTAGCCGTTTCGATGCGCAGTGTAGCTTTTTCATACAACATTTTCTACTGCGCAGCGAAACGGCTGACTTGACGAATGCCTAGGGCCTAGTAAGAAAGTTTATAAGTAAAAATTGAATTAAGTCGAAAAATTCTATTAGGTAGGTACCTACTTAATCAATTTCAATATGAATTTTGTCGACTCAATTCAATTTGCACTATATTCTTAGATAAATATATATATTCAACTTTCAGCTGCTATTCATATAATAAAACATGCGTTATTGTGGTAACACTATAATACTGATTATCATTTTGGTTTTATCTGGTACCGATACCAGCATACAAAAATTTTGTAATATAACAAAGCTAAATCATCGCTTCCTCTGTGATTTCTTTTAGCATAAAGCGCTGGTCCCATGCGTGATGAGTGGCGTGCGCGTGGCGTAGGTTGAAAAGTATGAAACTGCAAGAAAGATGCCAGATCCCAGCAGGCTGATTTTCTATCTTGTCTCAAACCTCAAATTGGTCAGAAACTGTCAAAACTGCTGAGGTATCTTATGTCGCGTTCGGTCTCGTTGAGATGAGAGTGACAGGGCTACTTGCTTGCGTCACTGAACTGTCATTTTTGACAGTTTGAGACCAATTTTGGTCACTATCAACGATAGATAATTAGGTGGCTGATGCACGACCTTAGACGATTTTATACATTACAACTTGTGCTGCGCACGCCAAGCACACGCCACGCATCCGATGTGACCTGGCTCATTCATATCTGAACATTGTTAAGGACTTAGATCCTGCAGTGGTAAATATGGCAACACAGCTCTAGACATTGGCCGTTCAAAGTCATGTCTGTATGTTATAACTAGTATCTTCCGAGGCATACAAACCAAAACGATATGACCATCTTTTGTCTCTGTCACCTCGATATTAAGGATTGGGTACACAGAGAGGATTGGTATATCGATACGTAGAGTGAAGTTGTACTCCTTGACAGGTCTGCAACGAGTCAGATCAAGCTTTCCTTCGATGATAGGTTTGTAGTACACACTGACGATGCCGCTCTGTGTTCCGACAAAGAATATATCATCCCCATATATCTGCATTTTACTGATATATTGAAGCAACCCGGTGTGTGGCTGACGTTTCATTTGAGATTGCAATATATAGTAATGCCTCCAATCTATATTTTCCAGCATATTGTGTCGGTACAAGCAATCCATCAAGTTTGGCATGGTTCTCAATTTGAACTTTAAAACGCATGTGTTATTCGCATACATATACATGTTTTCGGTCATCGTTAGAATGTATAGATATCCATCAGCATATCCTAAAGCACCAAGCCCATCAGGGATTCCCTCGGACAACTGTTCAGGAAGATCAATTAATGTTGATGCTTTATCATGATCCAAATGGAATGAGTAAAGTTGCTGTCGGTAGGTTGTGAAGAAAACTGATCGATCTCCGATAATAAAGTACTTAACATCATTGAACCAGATCTCATCATCTTCGTTACTGTTCAACGACAGATCCGAATGCCAATCGTGGTTCGGCTTGTTGACGATGTGCAGTTGAGCATTCAAAGCGAGCATGACTACAACATCTTCAAACTCCACCAAAGAAATGTAATGTCCGCCGAATCCTTTGCGTCTCGCTGTCTCTAACGTTAAAATATTATGGTATGCGACTCTAGTCCTTTTGTGGACCATTATAAGACCTTTCTCCTGTACTACTGCGCTTCGCATCTCCTCGTCAATAGTGTCGCTGTGACAGAATTCATCGATAGTCTCACGAGCTAGGGATAGCTGGCTCCAAAGTGATAGACTACGGTACATTTCAAACCAGTTGGTGATGTTGGGTGTCTTCCACATCGCCTGCTTGTATATCTTGCTGTAATCGCGCTTGCAGAACCTCTCCCAGAGGCTGTCATCCTTCAAAATCGCATCGATAACATCCCGCCACTTTGCGCACACTTGCCGACAACGGATCATATCTTTTGGCGGAACGAACGCGAAGAGAGTGAAGAATATCTCAGTGGGCAGCATACTGAGACTCAGCTCGCTGCACGGCTCCTCGCAGTCTGCCATTATGAAGATGAAACAAATTATTTGGTTTCTGCTGTATTTTTTTAACTAAAATTAGTTTTTAATGTTTACGTGCTCATATTTACTGGTAAATTGAGCAGAGCGTCATGATTGCTCAGATTTTTTGTTTGTTTACGACACGAATTGTGAAAATAGATAATTTTAAACGCGATTTCCGAAATGCCGATAAATATTTACCGACCGATCAACACGAATTTCTGTTGTGTTGTGTTGCCAACTGTTAATTGCTTGATTGTCATTCATTGTCATTGAGTTGAGCCCGCTCGTCTAGAACCATGGAATTTTCAAAAAATCATGTATATTTCAAACAAATTTTTTGAAGGCAGATTAAATGTTTCAGTAAAAGTGGTCTTAAGTATATCTTCCTACTTTTAAGGTGTTGTGTACTTTTGTGGACTGTGGTCTATGTGTATAGTCGTATTGCTCATTAAACGGACTAAAAGTGAAGGAAAAAATGTAATTTTTCCTTCAATTTTGACATAAAACGTATCAAAACTAATCAAAATTGAAGGAAAAATGACATTTTTTCCTTCAATTTTAGTCCGTATAATGAGCAATACGACTATAGTGTAAAAGCGGCAGGAGCCCGGGGCGGGGCTCGTACTGCAGAGCAAATTATTATTGCGCAAAGTAGCGCATGTACGTACATTCTGGCAACACCGAATTCAATTTGACATTGACATTGACAGAACCAGCTAACTGGCATGTCACCATAGCATGGCACTGATTATCTAAACTTGAACTTGAGGCTTGAGTCAGACCGAGTTCACAAAAACCGGTGAAAATAAAAAAAGTCAATTGTAAAATATTTGCTAGGGAGATAGAGACTGGTGAGAACTGAGAGGGGCGAGAGGGAGGAAGCTAAACCAATCAAAATCATTTATTTGAACAGCCAACTGCCAACATAGTAAACATAATCTCATTCAAACAAAAGTTACGTTTGTTTACATTCAAAACAAAAACAAAATTTATTTCTCAGTGGAATTTTCGACAAAAAATAAAGATGTCCGCATTCAAATCGCTTCGAGACGTGAGCAATAACTTTGAACACGACTTACGGCTTGTTTCGGCTGAGTTATTTTCAGCCAAAGTAGGACATAAGTTTGATGATGTCATTGCGAAGAAATTGAAAGATTTAACTTTATTTTCATCAAAACTAAAGCTCCTGAAAGCGAAGCCTTTATCTTGTAAGTATATATCCCATTCATTTGATCTAAATAATAGTAATTTTGCATTGGCCCAGTGTAATGCACCTTTTTACCAAATATCCGTAGTTTGTCGTATTAATGTAGGTACGAGTACGACGTACTTTGTCAACCACGGTGGTTTTATTGCTTTTATCATGATTTATTTATTTATTTATTAAAACTAGCACGGTATAATCCATTTACACTAGTTTTTAAGATTACTTACATTAATGATAAATCTCATCTTTCGTTGAACATAAGCAACATTCAGCAAGATCACAAAACAGATGTTAGTGCTAAGCTTATAAAGAACTAGCTTCCGGCCGCGGCTTCGCTCGCATGGTACCCAGATAAAAAGTAGGTAGCTTAAGTCCTATTCCCGGTTTTTATCTATCTATATTTTTAATTTCAGCCAAATCGGTTCAGTGGTTGTCGAGTTATAGAAGAACAAACATACATCCAAACATCCATCCAAACTTTCGCATTATATTCGGATTGCTCATTCTACGGACTAAAATTGAAGGAAAAAATGACATTTTTCCTTCAATTTTGATATAAAACATATCAAAAATAATCAAAATTGAAGGAAAAATGACATTTTTTCCTTCAATTTTAGTCCGTATAATGAGCAATATATAACTATATATAGTTATATAAATTCTAAATATCCAATTTCAGCAACACCACAAATCCAAGAACGGGCCACTGAGAATGCGTTAGAAGAATATGGTGACACGGCTGTTTGGAAAGTGCTAGAACAAGTAACAGCTAAATCATTGACACAGGCGCATGCTGTGAAGTCTCTTATCACAACACCGGACAGTGATCTTGATGCAGAACTCATTGAAAGAAAAGAGTAGGTATCATTTATACTTATATATTTTTTTTCAACCTATCTTGTCCCACTGCTGGGCAAAGGTCTCCCCCAACTCCATCTCTATCCCTCGCTGACCAGTCGCTCTCAAAGGCATCAATATCGTCACGACAATGTTTCCGCGGTCGACCTGTGTGTAATAATGTGAGCCCATTTTGCAGGGTCCATCTGGCTCACAAGACCATAATCATTTATAATAATATTTATTTCATTTCAAGCACAAATTAAATACAATCACACAATAGACCAATAACTACTCCATTTTTGGATCGCCGAGCGATTTGCTTAACTTGCCTGTCCTCGAAGGAGACTATGAGCATGAAAATTCATTAAATTCTTTATTTCCAGAGCAATAATTGATAATCTCACACGGTTCAGACACACCGAGTGTCAGTTGCGACATTTGAACGCGTTACTAAAAGAGAGAGAAGCTGTACACAACGATGTGCGAGCGCAGTGGGACCAGGCGCTGGCGACACTACGCGACACTAGAGCTCGTCGGGAGAGCAGCGAGCCACACTGGCCTAGCCCATTATACGAGTGAGTATATTCAGTCTTCTTCTTTCGTATGAGCAAGTGGCCAACTCTGGTGACGGAGTTTTAGACCGCCTAAAGACCTCCGTCATGGCTTTACGACTTTAAAAGCTGGGACAATTAACGTGCCCTCTGAAGCAAGGAAGCGCTCAGCTCGTAATACCACTTGCGGTCACCCATCCTAAAAGTGACCGCGCACAACGCTCCTTAACTTCAACGATCAATCAAGAACGTCCGAGCAAGCTACGCCACGAGTACCTATATTCAGTGTTACTAAGTAAGTATAATAATAAAAAGTTTGGTTCATGTTGCAAAAAATGGTACAACACAGGCAGAGACAAAAAACAAAATGATCGCCACTCGAACGTGCAACAGGCGAGCTACTACGCTACTATTACGATGGTATTCTATGACGCCAGAAAACTAACAATAAAACTTTATAAACTACCTACAGAGATACTAAGGCTGATCGCCGAATCCTCGAAGTACTGCCAGATTCGGTCAAATCGGACGATGTTTTAGGTGTGCGAGGTTTCTTAAGATTTCACATAAACAATTCTAAAATCCGATTCGTTGGGCGCGGCCACCTTAATAAAGACACTGTGACGTGGTACGGTGAGATCACTTTACGGCATCACTACGCGATACGAGCTCTTTGCGAGAGCAGCGAGCTACACTGTCCCAAAAAAAAACCATCAACTTTTCGTCACGCATTCACCATACTCCCCAAGTCGAGCGAGCGTAAAGTTTTACTTCAAAAATGCGCTTTTCTTGTTCCAGCAAAATATCCATTCTCGTCGGCAAGCTAGAGTTGATGCGATGGCTTGTGGCGCGTCTGGTGTGCGCGCGCGGCCCTTACGACTGGCTCGCGGACCCGCGGTCCAGACTCGCCGCGCTGCCGCTCACTAGGCAACAGAATACTGTGCAACTCTTTACAGAATAGACTGATTTTATTGTGTACTGTGTTTTATTTATATCTGATCAATAATATGGTTCAAATATAGGTAAAGATTTATAGATTTATTGGAAAACCAACAGCTTAAATAACAGAATAGATTAACTTAACTTAGAACCAGAAAGCCAATTATAGGTTTTCACGTTTAGTAAACAGTTTTTATAATATGAACAAAGTGTGAACAGATATTAGATCAACAGCTTTTTAGATGTAGAAAAATCATAAGTACTAAAACATCTGAAATTATGAAACGAATAAGCAAACTCAGATTTTGCCTTCCTTCCATTCGACACCACCAAAATGACACCATCGGTGGTGTCGTATGGAATCACTAGTCCATACGACACCACCAATAGTGAGGTTACCTACATACAAAAATAATATTTCATAAACTCTGTTTTATTAATTATCGTTTAACTATAGATAACTTGAAATAATAACTTTGGGGTCGGATCAATGTATGTGATGTTGTCTGATAATTTTATTTATTTATTTTAATGAACTGGGAGCTGTTAGTCAAAAACACGCGTTTCTGGACATCACTAGGGTGGTGTCGTTTGGACTAGTGATTCCATACGACACCACGGATGGTGTCGTTTTGGTGGTGTCGAGTGGAAGGAAGGAGATTTTGTACATTTTCCAAATGACACTAAAACACAAAACAACTTTTTTATGAAATCAGTTTGGCCAATATTATAATTCTTTTCATCGCAGAGTAGACTCGAGGCCCCATTGTGTTTTATTGACGTGATTCATTCAAAGATGTGTATAAATAAAATTCCCTATGTAACTGCCTAGTTTACAAGAGGCCATCGCTGGCTTGTTATTTGCCTTGTGTAAACAAACAGTTTTTCAAACGGAGGCGGAGGTCACTCACTGGCTTAAAAAAAAAACGGGCGAACTATACTTAAAGCAAGGAATTTCTATACTACGTACCCGGAACGCTGACTGAGACAGAAAACAAGGTACTAGAAAAGAAATAAAACTTGGGCGTTGTGTCTCTTTCTTTTTGCAACTGTGTGAAAGAGACAAAGCACCCAAGAAAGCCTCTCAACAAGACCAACAATCCTTATAACCAAGATTAAATGATAATAGATTGTTGTGTAGTCGTGATAAGGTTTAAAATCCTTTGTACATTAAATGTCAGTCAGCGTTCTAGTATGTATAGAATTTCTTTGACTTAAAGCCAAAAAAGCCGGCCTTTTGCACATTATAAGAAAACCCTCCAAGGTAAACTGAAAGAAATATATATTTTTTAATCTATTTATTTTAGGTACCTTTACATTAAAATCTTAGCTAAAAATCTAAAATACAGAAAGTATAATAAAGGAACATTATAAATTGTTACGTCTAATTATCTACAAAATACCGATACTGTCATTATCACATTTAATATCGTAAAAAAAACTTAAACTAGCCATACAAAACAGAGTTTTCAAAAAAAATATTTAGGTTGTAAACTGATACCAGAATTTCAGCTAAGAAACAATGAAAGAAAATTAAACATGAAAGCATTCCTAATGGAATTAAGGTGAACGCACATATAGCTGAGCCGAACGCGCCGAAAGAATCGACCGAAACGGCGTTTATTTTTACCCGACTGCGTTATGGAATTCTAACCAGTGCGCCAGAATCATTGCTTTTAGCTCACACTTTTAGTCAATGTTCCTGTTTGTCAGGATCACTGTCCCCTCGGTTCAGACGCTCGCGTGCAAACAGACATTCAACGGGCCATTTATCTTCTGTCGTGTTCGATCTCCTTGAAATGAGAGCGACAGAGCTACTTCTTGCTCGCTTCTCTGACTCGTTGAATGTCTGTTTGTGAACGCTGTGAACGCCGCATTAGAAATTCATATGTTTCAATTCAACGCTTTTTTGGACGTTAATAGAGCTCCCGAACGAGGCCTAATAGTGCGTCAGAAAACTCATAAACATTGCTCTTAGCTTACACATCTATATTTGTCAGGATCACTGTCCCCTAACACTGCTGCTAATGCTGGGCAAGCCTACTCCATCTCAATATTGTCCCAGGCACTAGTGTCCCGATAAGTGTAGGCAAAGATTGCCTCCTGACACTGTATAAATCATCTAGTATAGATAAAGACTTAAGTTTTTGAACTCTAAGTATACTAATATTAGTGGAAGAGTTTGTTTGTTTGAACGCGGAGTTTGTTTATTTGTTTAATCTCAGGAACTGCCAGTCGGAAAAATTATTTCTGCATGTGATGGCTAAACTCTTGAAGGTTATAGGCTACTTTTCATCATCATCATCATCATAACCCATCACTACGGGTGCTTGAAAAATTATTTCTGCATGTGATAGCTAAACTCTTGAGGAAGGTTACTTTTCATCAAGGCTACTTTTCATCATCATCATCATCATCACCATCACTACGGTACGGGCGCTGCGAGTCTCCTATATTTGTCAGGAACACTGTCCCGTTCTCACTGGTCCAGCTGATACGTTATGACCCTCGGCTCCTCCTGTATGCTACGTTCAGCGAGCGCGGTCTCCGCGTCGTCGTCGCGCCGCATGCTCTCTACTATGCGGTAGTATTTCTCCTTTTGTTCGTCGGTCATGTTGGCGGGGTGGTTCTTGAGATGGTAGTTGAGATGACTCGATTGCTGTAATGGGAGAATTAATTTTTATCAATCTACATAATTATTTTAAAATTAAAACAAGTTGCTAAACTAAAATTTTTTAAAAATTTACTTCAATGTCAAACTGAGCAAGTTTCTGCACTCTCGAGGTGCATTTCTGTTCATAACTCGCAAGATCCTCGACAGATCCTCACCAAATGTTTGTGGCACCAATCGGAAAGCCATTTCAAACAAAAAAAGAATTTTCCAAATCAGCCTAGGCATCTTCGAGTAATCGGTAAACATACATAAAAAAATATTCCGACGAATTGTATGTATGTATGTATGGGGACTCCCTTTTCCGCAATTAGACTCAAATGTGGTCCTTTTTGCGTGGGGGTAACCTGGCTCACTAGATATGGAGCCAGCCTAGCTCCTCCCAGAAGCGCAGAAGATTCCTGGGGTCTTCGCAGGCCTCGAGGAGCGACCTCGGAGTGTTGAGGATTTGCTGCCGTTGTGCTGCTACGCCCACGCATTCCAGGACTACGTGGGCTGCTGATTCTTCTTCGGTTAGACATCCTCTGCAGAGTGGGCTGTCCGTGATGCCGATGTTGTACAGATGTTTGTTGAGGGGGCAGTGTCCTGTCAGTGTCCCTATGATTATTTTGAGGTCTTTTCTATGGAGATTTATCAGGCGACGTGTCAGTCGTGGTGTAGCCGCTGGTACCGCTGCTCTGGACTGTCTGCAGTCCGTCGCCCGTATCCATCGATCGTTATGAAGGTTTTGGGTGTGTTGTCGTATCCAAGTGCGTAGCTGGGAGAACGGCAGGGGCAGGAATGGGGCTGGGCCTACCAATTGTGTTTCCGAGCCCCTCCTGGCTAGTTCATCTGCGGCGTCGTTTCCCAGTGATCCACTGTGTCCCTTGATCCATTGTAGAGTCACTCTGTTCTTTGCGGCGATACTCTCAAGGGCAAGGTGACATTCGTATATGAGCTTGGAGTTGCACTTTTGGCTCTCCAGTGCTCTGAGGGTTGCTGTGCTATCGGAGAGTATCCGTATGCTGTAGTCTTCTATCCCTCTCCGTTTGATAGCTGTGGCAGCTTCGGTTATGGCCACACATTCACATTGGAAAATGGAACTGTGTGCGCCTAGTGTCATTGATATGTTGATGTTGAGATCCAGGGAGTATACTCCGGCGCCTGTTCCCTGGTTTGTTTTTGATCCGTCAGTATAGACCCGGACTTCGTTGTTACCTGACTGATCTCTTTGGTTTTCATGTGTCTGTATTTTGTAGTGTTTCTGGGATGTTGATTGTCTGGGGGTCTTGTCACACGGGGCGCATATAAGCGGTTCGTGTGATGTGGCTCTATCCAGAATACATGCATGAGAGCTCATTGTACTCCCCCATAGGTTCAAATGTTTGAGTCTGATAGCAGCCAGTGTCGCTTCCTGTTGTATATACAGGTCGAGTGGGATAAGGCCCAGAATGATCTCCATGGCCGCTGTCGGTGTTGTTCTCATGCAGCCAGTTATTGCAGAGCATGCTAGTCTCTGGAAGCGTTGTAGTTTGGTAATCGCAGTGTTGAGTTCAGTTCGTTTCCACCAAACAATAGCACCGTATGTCAGTGTTGGTCTTATTACGGCTGTATATAGCCATTTGGTTATTTTTGGTGTTAACCCCCATGTTTTTCCGAGCATTCTGTTGCATTGGAAGAAGATTATGCATGCTCTTTGTAGTTTGTAGTCAAGGTGTTTATTCCATAGCAATTTACTGTCCAGTATGACTCCGAGGTACTTGACTTCTTGTGTTAGTTTGAGCTCAGTGTTGAGAAGTTTGGGGAGTCTTAAGTTGCCCAGGTTTCTCTTTTGTGTAAACATTATGAGTTCAGTTTTGGTGGGGTTTACTGATAGTCCATGGCTGGTGCACCATGTTTCAACTATTTTTAGGGCTGTTTTCATTGTGTCGCATAGTGTACTCTCGAAACAGCCAGTCGCTAGGATGGCAAGATCGTCAGCGTAGCCTACGGTGACGAGTCCATTGCCATTGAGTTTGCGGATGAGTTCGTCGACTACTATGTTCCAGAGTAGGGGTGAGAGTACTCCGCCTTGGGGGCAGCCTCTTGCAACAATTCCTCTTGTCGTCTTGTTTACTGTTAGTTGTATTGCTCTATATTTGAGCATGTTGTTTATCCAGTCTGCTAGCGTTGGCGCGACCCCATACCTTTCTAGTGCCTGGTTTATGCTGCTAAATGTTGTTTTGTCAAACGCACCTTCGATATCTATGAATGCGCCTAGTGTAGATTGTTTTGCGGATAATCCACCTCCAATTCGGGAGACTACGCAATGGAGAGCGGATTCTGTCGATTTGCCTGGACTATAGGCGTGTTGGTTGGGGTGTAGCGGTTTGTGTAGGAGAGTGTTACCTCTGATTTCCTGATCACATAACCGCTCAAGGGTCTTAAGAAGGAACGACGTTAGACTGATTGGCCGGAATGATTTTGCCAGTGTATAGTCGCTCCTGCCTGGTTTCGGTAGAAATACTACCTTCACTTCCCTCCATTTCTTGGGTATGTAGCGATGTGCAATGCATCCTCTAAAAATGCTCACTAGGTGGTCGACTAGTAGCACACTACACCATCTCAGCAGGCCTGGGAATATTCCGTCCAGTCCTGGTGATTTGAAGGGAAGGAAGCTATCGATTGCCCAGAGAACCTTTTCTCTGGTGACAAGGTTTTGGGCTACGTTCCAGTCTTGGTTGTTTGCCGTCCTGTCGCTGTGCAACATCCACTCATGGGATGCTGATATTTGGCAGCCAGGAAAGTGAGTCGCCAGCAGTAGTTCGCTGGTTTCTTCGTCTGTTTTTGTGTAGGTGTTGTCGGGTTTTTTGAGGTGTCCGATTGTTCGTTCAGGGTCACTCGATAGAATGCCTTTTATTTTGGCGGCCTGGTTGGTGTTTTCAATGTTAGTGCAGAAACGCTTCCAGCATTCCAGCCTCCGTAAGCGTATTCGTTTTTTAAAGGTTGCTTTTATCGTTTGGTACTTTTCCCAATCTCTGGTTTGTCTAGTGTTTATAGCTCTGTTGAAGGATTTCCTTACTTTGCATCGTAGTCTCTGCAGTTCGGGATTCCACCATCGACGGTTTGGTCCCCCTGTTGGTGTCGCGAGGGGGCAAGAGTGTTCATAGCTGTGGGTGAGAATGTTTGTTAGATTGTCTACGTAGTTGTCGATGTCAAGTGCTTCTAGAGCGCTAGATGGTGCTCCTACAGCTTCAAGAGCGGTTTCAACAAATTTAACGTATTTCTCTTTGTTAGTGTTGCCGGGTACACGTCTCGGAGTTGGCTTTGGGACGTTGATGTTTACATTGAAACGTATCCATCTGTGGTCCGAGCAAGAGGCTTCATCCGAGACGTGCCACTCCGTGACGTAGTTTTTGATTACCTCTGACGATAGGGTAAGGTCAATAATAGTCCGCGATCTAGAGGTGACGTACGTAGGTTCGGAGCCTACGTTGAGTAGTGTTAGATTAGTAGTGAAAAGATAGTTTACCAGCTCTTCTCCACGGGTGTTGGCGATTCCGACGAATTGAGAACCTCCTCCTTTTTTGAAGTCGGTTAAAAAATCCTCGACACTTATACTTTTTCTATTTCATGCTCCACATGCGTGGGCTGATTTTCTAACTTGTCTCAAACCTCAAATTGGTCTCAAACTGTCAAAACGATCGCGTAGTAGGTATCTTTTATCGTTAGCCGTGTCCGCACGCGTTTACTTATTCAAGCGACAAGTCGACTACCATTCCGCGCCAGACAGCGACAGAGTTATGCGTTAGAAAGAGCAGCAATGTTTAGGTGAATCTCGCTAGGCACGTAGCGCTTACGCGAGCTGAATCGCACTTCGCTGCGTCGCAGCAAGAGACATCACTTATTTTTCCTCGCGAAGTGAGCTTCTGTACGTTTTACTATTATTTATTATGTGCTTAATAATAAATTACCTTAAACCGCTTATCGCATACGACGCACTGGAAAGGCGCCACGTTTGTGTGGGTCCGCATATGTTGACGTAGATGCACAGTTTGAATAAAACGCTTGCGACACAGCACACACTCAAACGGTTTCACCTGGAATTACAAGTTTGTTGAACATTTTATAATATACATACATACTAGCTTCCACCCGCGGCTTCGCTCGCTTGGTACCCGGATAAAAAGCCTATTTCCTATTCCCGGTACATTTTAAATTACAGGCAAATCAGTTCAAACATACATCCAAACATCCATCCAAACTTTCGCATTTATATTTCGCATTTTTATAGTCTGATATAGATTTCTAAATCATTTTTTTGTTATTTCTGAAAAAGTAAAGTAAAGCGAATTGACCGCATTCGCAACACTGAGCTGCGTTCAAGAACACAGATCGCCGATGTAGCCAAGAAAGCCGCCAAGCTCAAATGGGACTGGGCTGGTCACGTTTGCCGCATGTCGGGAGACCAGTGGGCCAAACTAACCACGGAGTGGTGCCCTAATACGTTGCGACGACGTCGCGGCAGACCGCGAACGAGATGGAGAGACGAGCTTGCCAAATTCCGTGCCGACTGGACATTACTAGCACAGGAGAGGGATGAATGGAAAGAGTGGGGGGAGGCCTTTGCCCAGCAGTGGGACATTGATGGCTGACAATAATAATAATAATAATAATTCTGAAAAAGTAGGTCTTTCGAGTTACCGGGGTTTTCATCTAGGGGTCAATTTCAAAGGTTCTTTATTGCATAAAAATAACTTATAAGCTAGTACATTTCCAGTGTAAATTTAATCCTAGAACGTACACTTTTATTAATTTCATCTAGGGGTGCTATTTGGTACATGCCCACATTTTGCAAAGTTAGAACTTACTTTTGTGTGTGTGCGTGTGTGTTGTTCCAGGCCAGACTTCTGTGTGAAAGCTTTGGGACAGAAGGAGCATGCGTACGGCCGGTCACCCGTATGCATTCGCATGTGCTGAACCACTCCACCCTGTAAAATAAGATAAAAATTAAGATCATGAGTCGCTATTTTCGCTTATTCGTTTTTAAACCGCCGCCGCCGGTAAATATAGTTTTTTTTTCTATTCAATCGCGAATGGACAGAGACGGAGTTTTAAGGTTTCAAGGCCTCCTATAAGGCTCAACGATTTAAAATGATAAAATAATTTACATACGATTCTGTATAGTCAAAGTTTTTTTGCGATTTCTGTCTTTTCCAGTACTCTAAACTCAGTTGGTCCTATAGAGCCTTTTAATCCTTATAATATGCAACAGGATTGGCAATATACACAAAAAAAAGTTTTTGTGTATATTGCCAATTTTCTCGCCGACATTGTACATTTTTTTCAAAATCTGTGAAGGCAGGTCGTCAATCGTTTTTGTAATTTTATGCGATTGTTTCCGATGTTTTCCGAAACGCATTCTTTTTCTGCTTTTACTGTACTGACCCGTCTCAAAAGTTCACCCTGTATATTCTTTCATCATAGATAAGAACATTGGAATGTGAGTGCGCTCAAACAGTGTCATTAAATTACTTTTGTTACTGTGCAACGTAGTTACATATTTTATTATTGCTGTGCTACGTACATATTTGCTACAATTAAGTTACTTTATGAGGAATGTCTTGCATTAGCGTCTAAGACAAACTAAATACAGTTTTTTAGATGTGTTTACACTGATATTTAAGAGTTATTTATATGTATAAATAATTAAAAAAAAAAAACAGTAGTGGTAGTAGTCTTTTTTAAACTTTCGCGATCACTATTCATATTGAAAAGTTTTATAGACACGGGATTTTATCGCGTAATTTACCTTATTTTTCCCGACGTTTCGGCTATGTTGCAATAGCCGTGGTCGCGGGCAGACTGGAGTATGTTTTCAAGGTCCATTGTGAATCGGCGGTATTATCCAAAACTACCCTCACTTGTGTGGTACTGGTGTAAATGTACACACTGGTGTAAATGCAGCCGATCCGGAATCTGAAGATCAGTGATGCTGGGGCCACACTACGGGGATATGGCAAATTATTTGCCAAATTTCGTATAGCCACAATACAGAATACCGGCAAATAATTTGCCATATCCCCGCAGTGTGGCCCCAGCATGAGGGTAGTTTTGGATAATACCGCCGATTCACAATGGACCTTGAAAACATACTCCAGTCTGCCCGCGACCACGGCTATTGCAACATAGCCGAAACGTCGGGAAAAATAAGGTAAATTACGCGATAAAATCCCGTGTCTATAAAACTTTTCAATATGAGTAGTAGTAGTATTTAAAACTGACCTGTGCAGAGAACCTCTTTTGACAAATGGAGCATTCAAATCGTTTCTTTTGTGAGTGGAATAAGTTTTTGTGTTGAATCAGTTCGTTCACTGAATCGAAGCCTTCACTGCATTGCTGGAATTAAAAAAACAAAATAATTATACATGATTACGATTGTATCCCAAGGCGCGGAAGACATTCCCTCAGATATTTTCTTAGGCATTTATATCTTTTTAAGATGTCTAAGGGGGTAGTCAGAGGTATGTCCAAATACATTTTGGTACATGCCCACCTTTTTGCAGAAGTTAGCATTCCATATGTGACAGGTTGCAAGCCCATCGACGCTATTAGAAAGCTAACTGGTTTCCCCACGATGTTTTTTTTATTATTATTATTATTATTACGAGCCATCTATGTCCCACTGCTGGGCAAAGGCCTCCCCCCATTTTCTCCACTCCGTGCGGTCTTGTGCATTCGTGGCCCATTCTTTTTTAAATTTATCGAGTTCGTCGCGCCATCTTGTTCTCGGTCTGCCGCGTGGTCTCGGCTGTTGAGGGCGCCACTCTGTGGTCACTTTGGCCCAAAGCTCGTCGTGCATGCGGCAGACATGGCCGGCCCACTCCCACTTAAGCTTTGCAGCTTTCGTCGCTACGTCCACGATTTGTGTTCTTGAGCGCAGTTCTGTTTTGCGAACGCGGTCAATTAGGCGTACGCCAAGAATACTGCGTTCCATTGCGCGTTGGCAAACCTTGAGCTTGGACTTTTGGATGTCGGTCAAAGACCAGGTCTGCGCACCATATGTCAGAACGGGGAGGATGCATACGTCCATAAGCTTTCGCTTAAGCGACAGGGGAAGTTCACCTTTCATTAAGTCTCCTATGGACCAAAAGCTCCTCCAGGCATTTTCGGTTCGCCGAGCGATCTCCTTGTCTTGCCTGGTCTCGAAGGAGACAATTTGGCCCAGGTAGACATATTCCTGGACGTATGCAAGTTGTTCTCCATCCACCGTTACCATGGTCTTAACGCGGTTAGTCATTATCTTAGTCTTTGACCTATTCATCCGTAGTCCAACCTCAAGGCTTGCGATGCTAAGATCTTGTAGCATCGTCTGTAGTTCCGATGCCGAAGAGGAGAAGAGGACAATGTCGTCGGCGAAGCGAAGATTAGTTAGCTTCACTCCGCCGACGTCAATTCCCTTGTCTTCCCAGCCTGCTGCCAGTTTCTTAAAAACCTCTTCGAGGGTGCAGTTAAAGAGTTTAGGTGAAAGGGGATCGCCTTGTTTAACTCCTTTGGAAATTTTAAAAGAAGGACCTGATGAATTAAGTTTTATTGAGGCGGTACTGTTGTTGTATATTTTTTGGATCAAAGATATGTACGTGTTGTTTATATTTTGATTTTGGAGAGCTTCAAAAATAGCAGAGTGGGTGATACTATCGAATGCCTTTGCATAATCAACAAATGCAAGGTACAAAGGCATATTATGTTCGTGATGTTTTTCTATTATTTGGTTAATTGCTTGGAGGTGATCTGTCGTGGAGAGGCCACGGCGGAAGCCTGCTTGTTCAGGTGGTTGTTTAGAATCTAGTTGTCCAGAGATACGGTTTTCAATTATTTTAATAAAAGCTTTGTATAAGTGAGATACAAGACTAATAGGTCTATAGTTATTGATGTCAGACCTGTCGCCTTTTTTATGCAAGAGTATTATGTTCGAGTGGCAGAAGTGGTTTGGAAAAACACCTGTTTTAAGGATGGTGTTGAAGAAATTGGTAATGTGTGGTAACAGAGTATGCTCACCAATTTTTAGAGCTTCGGTCGTGATTCCATCGTCACCGGGCGATCTATTAAATTTCATGTTTAAAAGAACTTTGTGGACTTCTAGTCCAGTTATGAATGGAATCGTGTCAGGACAAGAGTATGGGACAATTTCTTCTACCTTGTGAGGATCAAAATAGAGGGTTTGGTAAAATTGTGTGCTGATGTTCAAGACTTTATCTCTGCTTTGATGTTTTACTCCTTGTTCGTCTCTCAAACTGGTAATCCATGACTTGCCTTTAGACGTTCCGTGTTTAACTATTCGTAAGGAACTATTCCTTTCTAATGCTATTTGAAATAATTTTGTGTTAAAATTCCTAATATCTTTTCTAATACTTCGTTTTACCTGCTTATCTTTAGTTCTATACTCTACAGGGTGTGGCAAATTCTTGGTCACTGAAGGGTAGCTACCTTTTCTCTTGTAGTTATAAAGTTTTGTTCTTAGGAAACTTCAGTTTTATTTTGAAGAAAAAAATAATTGCATTTTTAGATTTTTGAAAATAAGTACAGTTAGCCTAAAAAATTACATTTATAAAAAAAAACAAGTTGGTCTTAATCGACTCTATTTCCCACCAGGAACACTTCTCCCAAAGTAACTTATCAAATCAAATCGTAAGTTTTTGCAATAATTCAAAAAAACACATCCCATACATTTTCTATGAAATTAGTAGTTGTAAACATTATAGTGCCACTTATTCGATCGTTCTTAATTTAATTTCATAACTGCTCCGGCAAGTTGGGAGGCTATTGTAAAGCTCGTATTTAAATTTAGAACAAAGTGCTTCCCTGCAGATGTACTAATGGTATGCTCCATGCATACCATTCTCTCTTGCGGCTCTGTCTTAGGCGCCTAAGGCTTTACAATAGCCTCCCAGCATGCCGAAGCAGTTACGAATTTAAATTAATAACCAGCGCATAAGTGGCACTATAATGTTTACAACTACTAATTTCATCGAAAATGTATGGGATGTGTTTTTTGAATTATTGCAAAAACTTACGATTTGATTTGATAAGTTACTTTAGGAGAAGTATTTCTGGTGGGAAATAAAGTCGATTAAGACCAACTTGTTTTTTTTGACAAATGTAATTTTTTAGGCTAACTGTACTTTTTTTCAAAAATCTAAAAATGCAATTATTTTATTCTTCAAAATAAAACTGAAGTTTTCTAAGAACAAAATTTTCTAACTATAAGAGAAAAGGTAGCTACCCTTCAGTGACCAAGAATTTGCCACACCCTGTATACTGTTCCTTTCTGAATTTAGTCTTTCTTCTATTAGCTTTATTGATGTTTCTGTTAGTTTTTTGTATTTATTCTTAGTTTGTTTAATTTTCTTACTTGCTGTTCGGATACAATTTTCTATATTATTAAATTCTATTTGCGCATCTTCTATATCTAACTGTAAAATTTCGAAATTGTTCTTTAGTTCCAAATTAAATTCTTCTTTGCACACTATCAATGTATCTCTAGATATTCGTTTTATATTATTTTTAATCATTTTATGGCGTTGAATTTTTAAATTAAAATGCACTGTAGCTCTAATTGGTCTATGGTCGGAACTAAATTTAATTCGGTTTATGGCTTGAATATTTGTTATATTAGTTTGATTTGATGAAAGTATAAAATCTATCTCATTTTTGAATCGACCGCCTGGTGAGAGCCACGTCCAGCGTCGTTCTGGTTTTTTATAAAAGAAGGTGTTATTAACGCGTAGGTTTTGCCCAAAAGCGAATTGGATAAGACGGACCCCTCGTTCATTTCGATTACCATATCCATGAGGACCTATGATATGGTCGTTATCCAACTCCTCTTTCATTCCCACCTTCGCGTTAAAATCTCCCATGACTATATTCCATGTCCCACGGTGTTCGCTACATGCCCTATTTAACTGTTCGTAAAATTCTTCCACCTCGACATCTGGATGCGTAGATGTTGGAGCGTGGGCCTGTATTACAGTTAATGTTTTCTTATCAGATATATTAAACTTTAATACTGCTATCCTTTCCGAATAGGCAAGGAATTCCGAAATATTATTTTTCCATTTCTTAGCAATTAAGAATCCGACTCCATAGAGGCTTCCTGTTGTACCATAATAATAAAGGATGGTATTTTCGCGCTCTACGGTGTCTTCACCCAATCTACGTACTTCGCACAATCCTATTATGTCCCATTTTAGATCTTTTATGGCATTTTCCAGTTCTACTAGTCTGTCTTCAGATTTTAATGTACAGACATTGTAACTCAATATATTCAAAGTGCAATCGGTGTCCATTTTACGTTTAGCTGTGGTTGTTTGACGGGTAATCGATCTCTCCCGGGGATTCTTAGCACCCCTGGCCCCAGGGTGGTTTTGTCCTCCGTCATCAACAACCCCAGCCCCAGGACCGCCGGGCACTTGGGGCCTTTCTCTGCTTTGTATCATCATCATGAATTTTGGTTTGGACCTTAACCCACCACGCTGGTCCAGTGCGTGTTGGTGGGTGGGGCGCCAGAGCCTCGTTTGTTGGTCGGCAGGGTGTACCACGGGCCGGTGAGGTTGGCTTGGATTCCGAAAGATAGTGTTTGGAACCCCTTACACCCCTTCTACCCGTTTTTTTTATAATAATAATAAATAAATGAAATAATGCTGGACATTTCGTTTTCCATCCATCATAGTTTAGAGTTCAAAATAAAAAGCTGAAAATATAAAAATAATAAAACGTTTTGTTTATTATTAGCAAGAATAGCTTTTGTTCGTGTTATAAATAACTAGCTCAAGCCCGCGGCTTCGCCCGCGTGGACTACTATTTTGTTTATCCCACGGGAGCCATGCATTTTTTCGGGATAAAAAGTAGATCCTATTCCTGGTCATTATCTATCTATGTTTCAAATTTCAGCCATATCGGTTCAGTAGTTATGGAGATACGTGGTAACAAACATTCACACACACACGGACTTTCGCCTTTATAATATTAGTAGGAAGTAGGATAGTTACCTCGCATGTGAAGTCTTTGATGCCTTCTTGATGCAGTTGGGACAGAGGTCGCTCGCACACCTGAGAAAAATATAAAAGGATTGTTGCTTTTAACTCCTGAATACATAATAAAGAGGTACAGAAGCCTAACTTCACGAAAACATTTATTTAAATAAATAAATAAATATTGCTGGACATTTCACACAGCATCATGTAGTCCCAAGCTAAGCAGAGCTTGTGTTATGGCAACCACATGACTGATTTACTACTTATATACATTTTTTTTTTTGTAAATACATACATAATATACATAGAAAACACCCAGACCCGAGACAAATATTTGCAGATCATACAAACATTTGTCCCGCGGCGGGGATCGAACCCGCAACCTCCTGCGTCACAGGCGGGCCTTCGCCCACTGCGCCACAGAGGTCGTCAAATAGCGACTCAACTGCGACGCAACAAAGTGGAATTCAGCTCGCTTAAACGCTTAATGCCTAACGCGATATTCACGCGATATTTAACCGTACAAGTTAAGTTGCGAGTTGGTTCGGGTGGAGGGTAAAGGCGCGAATACACACTGGCCCAGGCTCGCATTGCCTCTCCATCGGTCTCGCCTTGCATCGATTCACCTTCTCGCGGCGCTCGCCTAGGCTGGCCCAGCGTGTAATCGCACCATAACAAACATTCACACACAAGAACTTTCGCCTTCATAACCTTCACCGTATTATCTTTTTTCTGTTCTGTATCCTCTGTGTGTGTATCAAATAAACGTTTACCTTACCTTATCTTCATAATTAGTACTTATAATGTTAATACCTGACATCTCGCTGCCCGTCTCCTCGGTCTGGTGTGTTCTGTGAGCTGGTGTTCAGAATACTCGCAGCAAGAGAAGAACATCTGATGACATGTCCCATCAGAGCCGAATGTCGACGCCTCTAGACATTCGAAGGGACCCCTGTAATAAAGATAGATAGCTTAAGGCTGTGTCCCCAGTAGGCAAACTGTGAGCGGCCGACTGAGTTTGCGGCGTATCGGTTTAGTACGCTCTTCCATATATTTGAAATGGAGTGTCCACAGTTTGCTAGTTTTGCGCTCACTCACAGTTTGCCTACTGGGGACACACTCTAACACTTTATTGTACACCACATTAAAACAAATTACACACAGAACATAAGGAGCGAAGTACAATGGGCGCGGTCTTATCGTTATGAGCGATTTCTTCCAGACAACCTTAGGATGAACTGGATTTACAGGAAGGCAAAAAGCGGTAATATTATGTTGTTTTAGGAAAAACAAAAAGAATAAATAAGTCAGGCTTAGTCATCCACATGCGTATTGAGCATGTCTTTCCTGTGGATATGGACGGTTAAGCTGAGAGGATGGTGTAGGTGCTGGGCAAGCCTACTCCATCTCAACATTGTGCCAGGCACTACAATGTCCCGATGAGTGTAGGCAAAGATTGCCTCCTGACACTGTATAAATCATCTAGTAAAGATGTAAAGGCCTAAGATTTATTTTAATAAATTGTTGCTTAGTTCTCAACTCACGTTATAGCCTCAGGCTCTTTCGGTTCGGTCTTCTTCTCTCTCTTAATCTCCTTCTTCGGTCTCTTCTTCTTCTTTTCCTCCTGACCGTCTTCGCTCTTGATGATGATGTAACTGACGTTCTGTGAAGCTAGCGTCGTGATGTCAGTAGCTTTCATTGTGGATAGTATTTCTTCTGTGTTTGTACGTGTTGTTAGTTTTATCTTCTTGGGGCTCGGTTCTGGTGAGACCTGTGGAATCACATCACACTATCACACTAATCACACTGACTGCTATTATTATTATTATATAATTATAAATGCGAAAGTTTGGATGTACCTATGTTTGTTCCTCTATAACTCGACAACCACTGAACCGATTTGCCTGAAATTTGAAATGTAGATAAATAAGGGGAATAATAAGTCGAGCCGCAGAATTATTTTTTGGCCACGGAACCTACCTTCTGATTTTATAGCAACGGGAAAATAAGAAACCTTCTAATAAACTAACTCGTCCTTTTTCCAGCATCAACTAAATATTCCAAAGAAAGCGTCAAGTAAATAACAACAATTATTTTTACTTGACCTACTGATTTATACATCGCCATCAAATTTACTAACTCAGCCACGGATTTTACAACTAACCAACAGTTTAGGTTAGGTTAGGTTAGATTATGAAATAACTACGCGCGAGGTAAGCGAGCGTAGCGAGCGTGCCGCGGCAGCGGCCGCCGAAGCGACAGAAATCTAATTCATAAAGAATACAATATATTATACTCCGGTATTTTCGACATTTTAATCATTCTACCTTCCAAGTATCGTCTTTATAAACTTCGATCAATCGATCTTTATAAATTTCTAACATTCTTGATTTTGAAATTCGCTATTTTAAGCTTTGGCATTACAATTAGATGTTACACAATATTTTAAACATGCTGAGTTATAAAATTAGAAGTAGATAGACTTACTTTATTGGTGTCATATTTAAATATTTTAGGAGTTCCCGCTTGAATATGTGTTACAAATTTAGATCCTAAAAAACAAATTTAGATGCTAAAAAATAACTGCCATGCTGAGTTGTATTTACAGTGGCTTACATCGAGGATATTTAGTGGCTAAGATAGTATTTTTTAGAGGCACATTGATAGTGGCTGACTTAGTAATTCAGAGGTCAATGTAAATTTTTAGAGGCGAAAAATGCTATTAAATAGAAGGTGGTTTAATTAGCACCCGATAAATAATGACCGTGAATAGGACATAGGCTACTTTTTATCCCGAAAAAAATGCACAGTTCCCGTGGGATAGACAAAATAGTAGTCCACGCGGGCGAAGCCGCGGGCGTCAGCTAGTTTTAAATAATATTGGTGGACATTTCACACAGCTATCTAGCCCCAAACCCAACCCCGGACACTCGACAAAAATGGCCATTATTATCTATTCTATGCCTAAACAAAGCAAAGCTTGTACTATGGGAACCAGATATCTGATAGAATCACACTATATTATAAACGTGAAAGTTTGTGAGGATGTATGGACGTTTGTTACGCTTTTTCAGGGTAGGTACCTACTAAACCGATTTTGATGAAATTTGGCATGTAGATAGTTTTGGTTCTGGAATACCACATAGGCTACTTTGAATCCCGGAAAAATGTATGGTTCCCGTGGGATTAAAAAATAGTAGTCCAAGCGGGCGTTTACTAGGCTGTTATAAAATATGAATGATAAACTGAGTGATCACAAAATTGTGTTAAAAACGTACCACTTCTTCAGTCCAGATTTCAGGGTCACCAGTCTGAAATGCTTCAATGTGCGAGATTCGGGCATGGTTCTGCAACATACAATAAATTATAGAACTGAATTTTAAAGCAGTTATCCTCAACCGATTGAGCTGAAAGGCACACATATAAATTCTCGGTGTCAATGTAATATTATGTTGAGAGCGAGCTGATAATTATGATGATGGAGTCAGGAGCTGTTCAAAGAATCCCCTCAATTAATATCTGTAAAATACCTATGTTTAAGCTCATTCGAATCAGCTCACAATTACCTAAAAAAACTTAATTTTTTTTTAATACCTACCTATTTAATTAAACAAAGGGCAAATGTTTTATGACCTGCAAATATTTGATTTGTGTCTAGGTTTCTTTCTATTTATATTATGTTAGAGTATGTATTAACAACAAAAAAATATAATAGTATAATTACCTGCAGTGCAATACAATTTGCAAAAACCTTGTTGCAGAGTTTACAGCTGACTTCAAACTCACTATCCGATTCTACCTCCCGCTGAAATTAAAATAAATCTATTATAACTCTAGCCAAAACCAAGAGACGATATTTACTAACATTGCACTGACAGATCAATCAGCTGATAGAAGGAATAGACCTATCACAACTTGTTGATATCACATAGTGTGAAATGCACTTTACTACAGTACGGCCAACGGATCTCGGCGTGCGTGAAGTTAGCCGTTTCGATGCGCAGTGCAACTTTTTCATACAAAATTTTCTACTGCGCAGCGCAGAGCCTGACTTCACGTACGCCGAGATCCGGCGGCCCAACTGTACCTATCTAAAGCCTTGTTTATTTTTGAACTATGCCGTCTCTGTGCACTCTCGCTCAATGAAAAGAGACAGCATAAAACTCAATTCCTATTTTGATTCTGCTATAGCGACCTTTTTAAGCCCGCTGTTGGCGGACTATGCCTATGTAAAACTGTGAGTTTTAGTTTTCTGATGCAAAATAATGAAGTAGAAATAACGTTACCTGGATGCTGTCAGGAGAGATCGTGTAAAAGAACTGCTCTACATTTTCTCCTTCCGACATTGTGTATGGTTTACAAGCAGAACCTGTGAAAATGTTAGAACATCGAAATATTTGCATTTTTACGTGCCTTTCTGCCTCAGAATTTTAGACAACAAAACAATCTCCTACATAACCTCCCTCTGCCAATAATGCTTTGGTGGTAATTACTTAATTTATTTAAATACTTACTGTATTGTATTGTATCTTTCTAAAACTTGAAAATAACAGAAAATCAGAATTATGTAAACAAATCCAGAAAACTTGTATTTCAAAATCAGCCGGGCGGGAAGGGCTATCGAAATTCGAAAACACTTTTTTATAAAAATAAAAATTTGGCTATGGCATGGTTTGGCGCTGCATTGGATTGGTTCCACAACACGCGGGGAATGAGTCCCCGAAGCAAAAAAAACTAACAGTAATACATTTTTTCACCGTAGTAACTATTGAAAAAAATGAAAATAAGTCTGCTTACCAAGAATATTAAAATAGAAATCAATCAAATCAAGATCACTTTTTGCCATTTGAGAATAGATTGGCGTTTGTTTTTTTTTAATTAAAAGTAAAAAAGAGGTGAAAAAAAAGAAAAAAGAAGTATGGCTGCAAGAAAAAATGTCAAAACCACTGACCGAAAATAATTGTTTTCTGAAAATATTCAGGAATCACACCAAATCACACGCTCTTGAACGCGAAATAGATGGGAGATTACTCAATTTTATCAAAAATAGGCAAGGCGTGGTCTCCTACAAGCACAATGAGACGCCATTTCATTTTCGATCGATTCAGCGCCCGCCCTGCCGGTAAACGGATATTTAACCATAGACAAAACTACCTTTTAAGTTAACGGGTGTAAAATCCATTTTGCCTTGCAGGACCAATCAAAACATTTTCTTGTCCAATTTAGATAAATTAAAAATTATAGCAATTTATGTATTTTAATAAAACTAGAAAAAAGTTGTAAGATTGTAAAAATTTATTACGATTATCATCCAGCTAAATTTTGTGGCTTACAAACCAGTCATAGACGAAGTACAAACGGATGTAGATTGCGATCTAAGCAAGTTAAATGGCGCCAAAATTTAAACAACGCAAGAAATAAGCTGGGATTCGATTTATAAAATATAGTATCTGTTAAATCAATAACTAGTAAAACGTAGTATTAATTTCTCTGTGCTAGTTACTGGGGAGAACTAGAGAATAATTTACCAGCAGTGCCTATCCAGCAATAATAAATCTATCAAATAGGTACTCATAATGGAGGGATTTAAAGCGATTACAATAAAAGAGGCTATTAAAAAATGGGAGGATAAAACTGGGCTTCAAGCTACAGAGGCCACTGAAGTCAGCTTGATATTCCAATGGCCACCCATTGAGAAAATGGATAATACGTTGGCAACTCTTGTGAACTGCGAGTAAGTTAATGAAACCTATTTGCCTACTTCATCTAAATACAACAAGACCACAATAATCTAATTTAATTACCTACTTTAGTAAGTTTAGTAGGTAGAAGAATGTTACAATATTTTATTAATGAATAGTGGATCTAGGCATTCGTGAGGTTAGCCGTTTCGATGCAAATTTTTCATACAAAATTATCTACTGCGATCTACTACGAAACGGCTAACTTCACGAATGCCTAGATCCATTGTGAGAATGTGTACCTAGCTGCGAGCATATAGAACGTACTTATGTACTAGATAGTAGGTACTTAGGTACTTACCTGAAAAAAAAAAAGCGTCTAATTTTTTTTTAACAGTTGCACCCATTATCCTATCGCTTCCTTGACTTTACAACACTTGGGTTTTGATTTCAGAAAGTTGAGCCTCTCAACGAATACGATAGAAAAGGTGTCAGGACTGAACAGTCTCAAAAAACTGCGCGTACTCTCTTTAGGAAGGAATTACTTGAAGTCATTTGCAGGGATGGTATGTAGAATATCGCAGCCAAATAACATCATCCTTCTCTTGGTGTTGTGTTCCTGGTGTGAGGTCGGTTGCCAGAGCTCTGCTCTGAAGCGCTGCGGTGACAACTGGTGGAGCAGTCTTGTCCATTGTGTTGTCGGCGCAGTGATTCCTCTTTTAAAGGGTCAGCAGCGCGAGTGTGTCTCCTCTCTCTGGTGTCGCAGGCGTCCATAGCTACGTAACCGCTTAGTAAGCGACGCTTATACCTACCATACAGGGGTATGCCATAAGCTCGAACCGCAAATGTGCAAAAAGTAACGGGGGACGAGGTAAACACGCATTGGTGCATTCAAATCTCCCGCCTAATCATCCCGCACACCATTGGTTCATAATCTTACAATACGCACACAAATATGAAATGGGCGTGGTTACTGCGTGTTACGCAGTGTTTAGACGCACACTATGATAAATCTCTAGTGATGGGCATTCGATGAATGAACGATGAATGAATGAATGAAATTAGCGTGTTTTAAAGCGTCTGTGTAGGTAATACTATTTTCATAGTCTGCCTTTTTTATCCGACTATGGCGAAGCCCGAAAGGTATGTGTTTGACCTGTGGACATACATACCCAAAAGGTATGTATGTCCACTCATAACTTCTCAACGGCTCAACCGATTTTGATAAATGATACGTCATTAGATTCGTATTGATGACATGAGTGTCACTGAGCACATAATTACAATTATTTAAAAAATCAAAATGGCAGATTTGATTGTTTAAAAAAAAATCAGTGATACGAATCACACAAAACTCAAAACAAAGACCACAAAATGTATGCTTAAAATCCTTTAATTCACTCTGGAACATTGTCAGATAGAAAATACCTACCCTCAGTTTGATTCACTCGGACTGAAAATAAAAAACCGGTCAAGTGCGAGTCGAACTCGTGCACCAAGGATTTCGTAACTATACCGCCATTATACTGCCATAATAAAATTTGTATCATTTTTATTGGTAGCTAAGTGATATTTGGGCAAATTTAGATTTTTGCGAAAACTTGTAAATACCATTTACCTTAATTAATTTTCAACTTTCAATTTTCTTAATTAATAAATTAATTTTCAACATTTTTTATTTTTTATTTATTTGTGCTGTAATATTTTTGTAACCTTGCTGATGGTATCATAATAATACAAAATTGAAACATGGGCAAATAATGTTTCAATTTTAGATTTTTATATCGCTATAATGTAGGTACCTAATCTAAAAGATATTGATTTTTAAAAACGTTAGTATGCGGCCGAGACTTAGAAACGACAAAAAAACATTTTGACTTGTTAACAATATAACGATGAACTCCGGCTGCATTCACGAAAACGTGTGTAGAAGCACGATCGGCCTAAGCATTCGTTTCGATATCACGTAAAATTATCGTCCGTAAACCGACTTTACAGACAACCATTTTTTTTCATATTATTGACTTTTCTTGTAGATCTCGTAAAAATAAACATTTTTTTACAGAATAATTTTTTTTGTCCGACTTGTAGTTTTTGAGAAAATCGATGATTGATGTGCGAGTGACTTAGTTAATTTAATTAATTTCTCGAAAACTAACAGTCCAATAAAAAAATGTTTCTAACAAAAAACCTTTGTTTTTGTTCATACTTTAAATTAAGATCGAGAAAAAGGTATGTTAATAGAATAACAGCTATGTCAAAATTTTATTAAGTGTTTGCCTTGTAAATGCACCAGTGCCTACTAATCGCTGCACAGCCTTTTAAACACCCCGACCGATATCGTTTAAATGTCAATTACTTTTGTACAATAGGTAATATACATCGCGTTTTGAAATAATTTTATGTTTATTTTATCATTCATTCGGTCAATTTCATTCAACTTGTCCCCGCACTACGCCTCAAGAAATAGTCGCCAATCTGTCAAAACTAGTAGTTCATCTAAATCAAAATTACACAAAATTGCAAACACAAATGACAAAAATAGCACTTATAATGTTATAGGAAATACCGTGTCCCCGTAAGTTTGTTGTCGCTGATCGCCTTTTACACAAAAATACTCCACAATTCACCATATTCACAGAGCTCTACTCGCGACACGAAACGTCAACATTATGGCCGTGGATGCGAGTGAAGTACTTTTATTTAACGTGTATGGCCGAGGGGCCTGGATGGTCACAGAGGGGTAAGCCTATATGAGAATATCGATGCCATCTCCATTCTATAAGCTCGAAGCTACCATAAGGTGGGCCGTATGCTTATCTGCTACCTACCTACAATACCTTTGTTAGTATTAAAAAGTACCTACCTAGGTCGGTCGAATCATCTAACTTGGCGACGAGCATTTTTTTTTCTATTTAAGTATATGCCTGTTTCTTCCGGTTTCTTTTATTCGAAGGTCGTGGGTTCGAATGCCGTGCACTTGCCGTGCATCATAATGGATTTTTCTTTTCAGAAAATTTATATGCGCATTAATACGAGCTCTAAAGATGAAGGAAAACATCGTGCGTGAGCAAACCTATTAGCTAGATAGTTCTTTGTCTTGCCAAGCTTTATTTCTTACTTTTTAGGAGTCACTTGGAGACACATTAGAGGAGCTGTGGATATCATACAATCTCGTGGAGAAGCTCAAGGGCATTCACGTGCTGCGCAGTTTAAAAGTACTCCTTATGAGCAACAACTTGGTCAAGGAATGGAGTGAGTTTAATAAATTGCAGGTAAGAGGAACCTCTAGGTTATTAGTAGCAGCGTTCGTGGTACCTTGATAGATTGCCTTTAGTCGTTAGAAAGACGGCTTAATAGATCGTTATATAGATTTTTTGGACCAGAAGGCTCGCGGGCATCCTCGCAAGACCCTACCAAAGTTTCACTAAAATCTGATCTATGGTTTAGAAACGCATAGGTACCTACAAGACTAACATAAAAACTTTAATTTTTATTTATATTTTATATAGGTAGAATACTTAAACGTCTTTACAGTACGCATAAATGGATCTATCTAGGCGTAATTAAAAACGAAATAAAAACCTAAATAAGTCTTTACCTTTATCTTTTTTTTAGGTTAGAAAATTTATTTCAATTTATGCAAATGCCGTTTGGCCTCGCAATGTCCCCAGGAGTTACCACATCTAGAAGACCTGCTATTCGTCGGCAACCCGCTATACGACGCGTGTGAGTTAGAAGCGTGGCGGTCTGAAGCGGCTCGGCGACTCCCAAACCTGAAGAAGTTAGACGGAGAGACGGTGTTGAGGGAGGATGATAGGCCATTAATTGTAGCTGATATACAGGTATTATAACATTAATATTAGCATACGTTGAGGGCCGCAGAGGCAAATTAACACGAGCTGTAAACGGTGAAGGAAAACATCATGACGAAACCCGCGGCTTAGTCAGCACTCAGTGTATTGACCATGTCTTTGTCTTTCCTGTGGATATGGCCGGTTAAGCTGAGAGGACGGTAAAGGTGCTGGGCAAGCCTACTCCATCTCACTCATTCACTCAACAATAATTATAAATGTCTAGTAAAAGATGTAAAGGCCTAAGTACCTAATAACTTATTTTACCTACCTTCTTTAAAAGCATTACTATATATTTAGTAGTATAGAATAAGAACCATAATAGATATTAAATACCTTGATGTTTATCTTCAGAATAGAATAAGAATTAATATGGACTTCAGCGTTCTAGAAAAGATTTTTGACAATAGATTAACCCAACCATGCATTTTTTTTCACTTTTTCAGCCGGATGGCGGCGATGCTGTGGAAACACTCGTCAGCGCTGAAACGAATGATTAAAAAATAATAATGTAATAATTTTATTATGCACCGGGTTATTGTAGTTAGGTATGTCGAAACGCTCCAAGCTTGAATACACTAAATGTAATAGGTATTTTTATTTAGCAAAGTCCCATTTTAGCTGTTTGAATGCGACGCCCCGCGTGGTGATGGTATATGGTGATGATTATGATAAGTAGCCTATATAACCTTCCTCAAGAGTTTAGCTATCAAATGCAGAATTTTTCATATCCGACTATCTAGTTCCTGAGATTAGCGCTGTTTAACTTAAAAACAAACTCTTTCGCTTCTTTACTATGTACTATGCAAGTATGCACTCCTGTCCTCACCATTTGATAGAATAGGAGTAGGTAGAATCACCTAGCTCTTAAGAGGTTTCAAAGTGGTCCTATATTGGTCTTACGAATAAATTAAATTGAATTTTGATTTTTTTTTTATTTCTTACTTTATCCGCTTTCGGACTTTTCTACAGAAAAAAATCATTAAATGACAAGTTGTCAAAAATCAAGATGGCATAAAAGGAAATGTCCTAATTCAGTAAACATGGAAGCAAAATTTTCAGTGAAACTCCTAACAAATTCTCAAGTTGCAATGGACAAGAAAACAAACAAAGATGAAAAGAAAATAGACAGGGTTAAGGACAGGGGAGATCTTAGAAAAACTATTGTTAATGCAAGGGAAGGCATCGGTACGGGTTCCAAAGATTTCATGCCAGATCGAGGCGACTCGCAAGTTTTGAATCAATCTACTCATAAACCCAACACCGCTATGAGAAAACCAGAAGATATAAAGCGAAGTATTGATTTATCAAAAAAAGATAATATCAAAACATACCTTGATTCGGAAGGTAGAAAACTTCTCAGAGAAAGGTATACGCTCAGATTGAATAGTCAAAATTTGAGTAAAAATTCAGATGTCAAAGTTGAGACTAGGGAACATGATAAAAACGGTAAGTTTAAAAATAAAGGTAAACTAAGACTAGCATAGATAGGAGGTATTAGGGATAGAGAGATGTTGGAGGCTTTTGAAATGTGGTGCGTTATGGTATGGTACATTCCCTAGGGAGAGCACCCCTGGGCGCTTAATGGCGTAAACGCGTTAACACTAGCACTAGCGTTAACGCGTTTGTTTACGCCATTAAGCGCCCGCCGATCGCACTCAAATGCTGCCTATACCTACATGCTGGGCGAGCCTAAGCCAGCACGAGCGAAAGGCGAATTGATGCAAGACGTTCACTCGGCGAGCCTGCGCCAGCGTGTAATAGCGGCTAGTGTATAATTTACAGTTATTTCAGAGAAAAAAACAGACGACGAATCGACAGCCGCATCAGGCAACCAATCATCAAAGAACTCTGTCTACACAGAACCCAGATCGGAGAAAAGAACGAAAGAAACGCCGTGCAGCCATAGAAAACCGATCATTAAAACAATCACACTCAAGAACGACAATCGCATGTACAAGGCGGTAACTTTCGTCGACCAAAAACACCACAAAGCTCTTCAAATTAACATCCCCAATGAATACAAAAAGAAAGAGAAAACTTTGAAAGAACTTAAATCGAGCAAGGAGTCTGTATGCGTCAAGCCAGTGAAGGTTAAAAAACGGGGGAAAAAGCGAATTGTGTCGCCGGAATTGTTCGCGAGAGGTAATTCCCCGCCAACAGAGGTGGCTAAGTGGGCGCCATCTTGTGTCAACCACCATACCAAACCGTATTACGAAGCGTGGGTCGACACGACACTCGCAGCCATATCCAAAGCCTCTGATAATGATATACATTATTTGGAGCAACAGAATATTATTCAGACGTTTCAGAGGGGTCTGTTGGAGCCTGATACTCCGGAACTTATGTACGAGAACTATAATGATGAACGGTATACGGGAAGAATCAAAGTCAGGACGCGGTAGATTGTGTTATTCAGAAATCAGAGCATTGTGATAAATAACGTGTTTTTTACCATTTTGATTTACTTACTATTATTATTTTTATGAAAAACCCCCGACATTTCCTTTCAACTGAAACAGAATATTGGACAAATATAATTTTATTTACATACTAAATCTAATTACAATACTATTATTGTACATCTTCATAGAAGGCATTCCATTACATAATTTAATCACTTTACTAACATAATGGATTATTTTAAAGTAATTACTAACTACACTTTAAGCTATTACAAGTCAGTTATTTAGAAAACAAGGAAATATTACCTATTTATCAGGTAATATTTTGACATAAAATATATTATCCTAACATCCGAAGATCATTTAAACAATCTTTAGATTCTACTTGACCGCTGTGATTATTTTCGTGAATGTATTTAATACAGTTGTCACAATGGATCTAGGATTCGTGAAGTTAAGCTTTTCGCTGCGCAGTAGAAAATTTTGTATTAAAAAGTTGCACTGCGCATCGAAACTGCTAACTTCACGAATGCCAAGATCCGTTGGAACAAGTGAACTTAGGGTATTTGACCTTTTTTAATGTAATGTAATAATTACTATATTTATATTATAGGTTACAATATATTTATAAACTTAAAAGTAACAGGCAAGTTCGGTCGAAATAGCCCGAAAAATAGGGGTTGCCAGTCTACGAGGGATCTAAGATAACTTAACAGATTTACAATCAGACTTTTTCACTCTGAATTATTGAGCAAAATAATTCATATTCATACAAAATAATTATTTTAACCTTCTTCCATGCAATGCAACCATTTTCGAAAGGATTCACTCGCGTGGTATTTGTAGTGCATGGAACTTAAAACGAAACTGAAGGGCTCACTAATACGTAGTAATACGTAGTATTAATAGCTGTTCTGTGTTAATACCACAGAATAGGTACAGCGCGGCGCAGTCCGCACTCTGGCCTCTATTAATAAACTCCGCTCAACTTCTGTCAAAGTTGCACCACGGATTAAACTATTGCCATCCTTTTTTGTTAGACAGTGACAAATAAGGATGGCAATAGTTAAATCCGTGGTGCAACTTAGACACAAGTTGAGCGGAGTTTATTAATAGAGGCCTTTAGGTATAGTGCGCCGCAAACTTTATGGCGGCTGAAGTGCGCGGCAGATTCGACTTTGCGCAGGTAGTCAACGCAATAGAATAGAGTAAACTTTATCTACATAGCCCGCCTAGCCCCACCCCTCACCGCCTTCACCTCCCTGCAATTGCGTTGAATGTACCTGCGCAAAGTTGAATCTGCCGCGCATTTCAGCCGCCATAAAGTTTGCGGCGCACTATACGTTGCTACTTTCCGGGGGGCCCCCACACATTAGTAGGGTTCACACTCACATATAAACTCCATCTCACATATATATACGTCGTAGTTGCTGCGCTGAAGTGATTGCGTTGCATTGAGGACATATTTTCTTGGCGTGTAGCGACTGCAGCCAACATTCCTGAAATAAAAAAATCTGTTGAAGTATATTTCTCAAAAACAAGCTTTTAATAGTAATCAATGTAATCATTGATTCAAACGAGCCTCACATTCACTTTACATTTTTTGACATGTTTCATTCACCTCACACTCACATGTTTTTTTCTGGTTCGGAAAGCCTTATCAAAATGTTCTGACGAATATGGATTCCGTGGCCGAGTTGGTAAAGGCACTCCGGCTTAAGGAGGATCGCTTGCATCATTGCGGGTTCGAATCCCGTCGGAATTGAAAATTTTGATGACTTTTCATTTTCAACAATATTTGTTACCTCGCAATAGACGTGCCAGCATTGTATGGAGACGGCCGGCGATACATACGCGCCGAGGCAAATCAGACACTTCGCCTGAAATGCAAATAAACATCTTTAATTTAACACTTATTAAACACTAGTGTCTGCCTGCGGCTTCGCTCGGGTATTTAACTTACCCGGATTAAACGTAGCCTATGTGTTATTATGATGATACTAAGTATGATATGATATTATTCCAGGTCATAAACTAAGTAAATGTTACAGGCAACTTGATAAATCCGGTCCAAAGGAAAACATCATGAGGGAACTAGTTAGCTTTATAACAGCGTCGATGGGCTTGCAACCTGACACCTGTATGCTAACTTCTGCAAAATGTGTACATGTACCAAAATGTATTTAGACATACCTCTGACTACTTCCTTAGACATATTTAAACGATCTTAAATGTCTAAAGATCTGAGAGTGTCTACCGCGCCTTGGGAATACAGTCGTGATCAATTTTATTTACTAAAGTACTCAAAAACATTTAACCTACCTCAGATCCGCCATTTTGTTTCTGCTCCAATTCTTTTATTTTCGCTTTTAAAGCTTGTATTCGTGTCTGAAAAAGGAAAATATATAAAACTTTATACATATTAAGTTTATTCTTTACTAGCGTACGCTTTTCTCTTCATTTTTATTCCACGTTTGAACCATACATTTTCCGGAATAAAAAGTAGCCTATGCTATTCCAGAACCCAAACTATCTACATTCCAAATTTCATCATAATCGGTTTTGTAGTTATAGGGATACGTGGTAACCAACATTCACACACACACACACGCACACAAACACGGATTTTCGCTTTTATAATATTGATTCTTTAATTTTTATTGCACACTAAAGAAAACGAAACAATTAAATTACACAATAAAAGGATATGTACAAAGGTAAGCAGTGATCAGTGTGTTTTTACCTCTGCACTAGCTTCCACTAAGCCATTGGCTTTGGGTGTTTCTGGAACTTCTTTCTTTTCGTCTACTGAGTTACTGTCAGGCGTCTCGCTCGGTTCATCTGTCTCTTGTGTTACTTCGGCCTGGAAATGAAATATTATGTTATTCATTTACAAAAATAAATCATACTATCACTTCATTACATCACTCCATAGTATAAAACAAAGTCGCTTCCCGCTGTCTGTCCCTATGTATGCTTAGATCTTTAAAAATACGCAACGGATTTCATTTTTCATTTCATTGATAGTGATTCAAGAGGAAGGTTTATATGTATGATACAATCTTATTATAGTAGAGAAACACTGATAATTTTATAGGTCTCTAATGCGTTGTGTGATGTGACCCGTGCAAATCTGGGGCAGGTCGCTAGTAAGTAACAAAACGACTATTGATTCAATGTCGATTAATGAAATAAAATGTTGAACTTACATCAGCTATCCTAGAAGGTGAGTATTGTGGTGGACCGTATAACTCCGTGTCTTCATCGCCGTCGACTACCTAAAATTATAAAATGTTATTGAACAAATCACACTAATAATAGGTGTGCGTCCACTATTTAAATAATAGTGGTTTTTCCTATCTATTTTTCTTTTGTGTTTTTTTATGGTATACAATAAAAAAACTTAAGCCTTTTACATCTTTACTAGATGATTTATACAGTGTCAGGAGGCAAGCTTTGCCTACACTTAACGGGACACTGTAGTGCCTGAGACATTGTTGAGATGGAGCTTGCCCAGCACCTACACCATCCTCTCAGCTTAACCGGCCATATCCACAGGAACTATGTCTGTCAATACGTGTGGGGCTGACTAAGCCGCGGGTTTCCTCACGATGTTTTCCTTTACCGTTTAAAGCTCGTATTAATGCGCATATAAATTTTTCGAAACGAAAACTCCATTGATGCACGGCCATGATTCGAACCCACGACCTTCGGATCGAAAGTCGAGGTACTATACCCTTCGGCCAACATGGCTCTGTACAATAAAGTTATATTCTATTCTATTATATTCTAAAAACATACAAAGCAAAATCGCCCAAGTTGTCACTAAGATAGTTCGCTTCGCTCGCTCGATCAAAAAAATACTAGTATAGATAGATACATTTTCATACGATTTCATATAAAGAATTCTAAAATTCGTTCAGCGCGGATAGGTGTGCGACCACGTTTAGGCTTCTTACCAGAGCTTGATCGTGCGAGGCCCGTCGTACGCAAGTCCCGGGTCTGGCATCACTGTTCTGCAAGGCAGTCGCACGAACCCTCCATTCGCCGCACCATTGGTACTCCGCGAACGATGCCGGCTCGTCACCCTGCAAGTTGAACAATAGATATTTTAATTTTATAGTGTTACTAGCAGCGCCCTCGCAGCGAGAAGGCGCACTCCGCACTTTAGGTATGTTGCTACAAGTACATTGGCGGGGGAGCCCGGGCGGGCCTTGGCAGGTAGGGTTCACACTTGCCACTCAGCTCGCACGCTAGCCACGTCGCGCGTAATACCTATCACACGACAACTCGACAACCCTTCCGCATCACTCCGCGCCGGACAGTGGCAGAGTTATGCGTTAGAAAGAGAGGATTTGTGTATGTGAATATTGCACTAGGCAATGAGCGCATACGCGAGCTGAATTGCACTTTATTGCGTCGCAGCAAGAGACGCTGTTTAAATAAACGTTTTCGCGAAGTCAGGCTTCTGCACCTATTTATTATGTGACACGGGACACTCGCCATCTTGTGCGATAAGCGAGCAGCGATTTGTCTGCCTACCCCTTTCTGTACAGTCCCTTGGCCGCTAGCTAATACCACAGAATAATAGTACTACGTACAGAAGGCTCACTTGCAATTCAGCTCACATAAGCGCTTAGTCTGTAGGGCTTTAATCACATAAACATTGCCACTCTTTCTATCACATAACTCTGTCGCTGTCTGGCGCGGAGTGACGCGGAAGGGTTGTTCGACTTGTCGCATAATTAGATAATCGACGCGGGCGGCTAGCGTGCGAGCCGAGCCGCAAGTGGGAACCCACTGCCATACGCCTGCCCGAAGAGGCGCGCGGCCGAACGTACCTAAACTTCGGAGTGAGACCCCCCTGCTAATACTGACCTCAACATCAATTGTTCCCTCCTCCTCGCTATCTGACAACTCGTCTACTGACGCTCCAGTCCGCTTCAGACAGCGCAGTGCGTGTCTCTGAAGCCGTGAGACAGGTAGCATTGCGTTACACACGGGACACTCTCCATCTTGTGCGATAAGCGACCAGCGATTTGTCTGCCTACCCCCCTGTACAGCCCCTTGGCGCTAGCTAAAGGCGCAAACTCACGCTGGCCCAGGCTCGCCGAGTGAACGCGTTGCCTCTCTCGCTTTGCATTGATTCGCCTTCTCGCTCGCACTCGCCCAGGCTGGCCCAGCATATGTTTGATAATACTGACCTCAACATCAATCGTTCCCTCCTCCTCGCTGTCAGACAACTCGTCTACTGACGCTCCAGTCCGCTTCAGACATCGCAGCGCGTGTCGTTGCAGCCGTGAGACGGGTAGCATCGCGTTACACACGGGACACTCTCCATCTTGTGCGATAAGCGACCAGCGATTTGTCTGCCTACCCCCCTGTACAGCCCCTTGGCGCTAGCTAAAGGCGCAAACTCACGCTGGCCCAGGCTCGCCGAGTGAACGCGTTGCCTCTCTCGCTTTGCATTGATTCGCCTTCTCGCTCGCACTCGCCCAGGCTGGCCCAGCATATGTTTGATAATACTGACCTCAACATCAATCGTTCCCTCCTCCTCGCTGTCAGACAACTCGTCTACTGACGCTCCAGTCCGCTTCAGACATCGCAGCGCGTGTCGTTGCAACCTTGAGACGGGTAGCATCGCGTTACACACGGGACACTCGCCATCTTGTGTCATAGGCGGGGGTGAACTTCGGCGCCGCGCTCGGAGACGACGTAAACGGTTGCCGTGTACCCTCTGAAGTAGGTATTAAATATGGTGCGACGTTTTTCATGGTAAATTAAATGACACAACCACTGGACAACATAACAGTGGATGTGTCTTAAAATATAACTAACATACTATTTACATGTAGAATTATGCAGCAAATCAAATCAAATCAACAACACTCTCACTCTCATTCACATCATAAGATTCACATCTAATTGAAGCGACGCATGATCCCAAGTCTGGCACTTTTTGGCTCAACATATCAGCATTGCCATCCAGCGCGGTAATGCTGCCAGTGTCTTGGGCACGCTTCCGTCTGGCAGTGGCTTGGATCAGTTGAGCTACCTATAGATTGTTTCCAACGATCCTTAGGTGGCTCGACTGGTTCTTTTTGTATTTTATACTTTTATGTAATTATGTAGTAGTTTAGTTTCTGTAAATATAGATTTTTATCCTATATTTAGTTTACTACCATGTCATATTAATTTAAATAATATCTAAATAGATTCGTAAAAATATACTCTGAAAAGAGACAGCATATGGTGCAATTCCTATTGTGATTCTGCTATAACGGCCTTTTTAGCCCCTCTGAACATTTATTCTCTCATCAGCCAGATTATCTCCAGACACACTCCATTAATTAATGATATATACAGCCTGGGACATTGTTGAGTAGGCACGAAGTGATAAAACTAGTACACATCTCACAATGGATCTAGGCATTCGTGAAGTTAGCCTATAGAAAATTGTGTATGAAAAAGCCGCACTGCACATCAAACCAGCTAACTTCACGAATGCCTAGATCCATTATGAGAAGTGTACGGAGTGTACAGAGTGTTCCATATGTAAATAAATTATACCTGATAGACATCACTTCCCGGGCAGCCGGTAACATCAACTTCCTGGTCATCAGGTAAGTCAACATCTGGACTAGTGCTAGGCCCAGGCAAAGCCAGGCTTGAAGTCGCGCTTAGCTTCCTCTTACTCCCTCCAGAAGATAGCTTCTGTAGTCTCTCTATCTCCAAACTTATGTGGGACTCTAATTCCCCCTGTCTGATAGTGCAACTACATACCGGACAGTTTGGTAGCTCGCTAACTTTCTTCCGATTTCGAACACAATTCAAAATAACATTATCATCATACTGCCCGAAACTTGAATTCAGATTGAGATTCCCGCTAGAACTTCCTTCCATGTTATTGTACAGCACTATCGGTAACATCTCAAAACAGTTGTTGTTGACATCGGTTATAAATCGGTCTTCATCACGGCGAATGTAACACAAAAGCTCACTGTATCATTATGCAATCGTTACTAACACTTCGACGGACCCGTACAAACTTATTTTGTAGTCATTTCGTTTGTAATTATGTAATTTGGACTCGTTGAATTGTAGCAAAACAAAAGCACCGGATCGTTTACAACTTTTCTACTTTTTTTCAACTTTTTTTTACTTTACTTTGAGTCTGTCTTTCAAAACGTGAACTTGTCAATGTCATTTAAATGCTAATGAAACACCAACCAAACAAAACAAAATTAAAAAATTCAAGGTTACCCAGAGGTTGAGTTTAAAAAAAGTTTATTTTGCTGAACGCTAGCCCCCTTACCTATGAAAGATGTTTAAAGTTGAACACTGGTTGAACAACGTCCTGTCTCTGTTTGTCACTATCCACAAATAAAGACAAGACGTTGTTTAACCAATGTTTCACTTTAAACAACTTTCATAAGTAAGGCCCTAGATTGCTAGGGCAAGCTATTTTTCAGACTATGCTTCATCTTCATGGCAGTGAGCCCCCCATTTTTCTCTCCTGGCATTTCTCAATCTCAAAACAAAAGGTTGATCGTTCTCTCTTTCAAGGTCTAGTCTAGTCTAGTCTATGGTATCAACAATTTACGAATCTGTGCCATTAACAATCTTGACTGACATGTTTATCACTGTCACTGTCAGTCAGAAAGTTGTGTTGTGTCTGTGGTGTGTGATTTGTTGATGTTTTCAGTTTTCAATCAAACATAACCTCAAATAAAATAAACATGTGAACAATATTACCTGAGTAAACTCTGCAAGATTATAAATAAATAAAATGCCGTCGATACGTATAGACGAGGTTTATTCAAAGCGTGACCTTTATCCGCTCATAGTAAATTTTCAAAATGGCTATCCCACTGAAAACTTCAAGACTAAGGATTGTTTGGTGTTGAGTGATGAGAAAAAAGATAAGAGAAAAACAGTCGCCGCTGATGTAGGGCATATTCTGTACACGGGAGAGGAGTCCGAGGAGGCGTTGGGTAGGACTTTGGTGCTCGCGCGCAACAAGAGAACCGGGAAAGTGCGACTAATCGAGGTCGGCTCCGTGGAGCTCAAACCAGTGATCGTAAACGATATAGACACGGTTCAAAACCTCGACAACTCAGCGCTGGAGCTCGGCAGGAAGTTCGGATCGAAGAAATACAAGAAGCACTTAGAGCAGTCGGAAAAACTAAAGCAGAATGAACAAGCCGTTGTTGCTCAAATGGCTAATGTATCGCAAAACTTGACTCAGGAACAACTAGACGTGTCCTATGACAACCCCACTGAAAGCGATAATTTCTATATACCGCCCATCAACAGACAGGCCACTGCAGTCACAGATGTCTATGATATTGACGCTATCCTAACTCCGGAACAATTCGAATCAATATCAAATGAAATCAGCAGTATAGACAGTGAACTACTGGACAAGCTAAACCCAATTATCAATGTATTGGTCAAGAAGGAGTTGACTCAAAAACAGAAGATCCTGGCATTGTATGCGAGTTGCTTATACAATCTATACTTTGTGAAATCAAACGAGATTTTGAAAAAAAGTTACATAGCATGTTTCGAGTCTTTGACATTGAACAAGCATATTCTGCAACATTTCTTCACTTATGTGAACGGGAAACGATGCCGGCCGATTCAGTATCGAGACAAAACATTGATTCATACAATGGTTTTTATACTATTGATAAATAATTTCAAGTTTAACTTTGAGGAGTTTTGTAAAATAACCAAAGCTGCGTTAAGGACTATACAGGCTAAGTTGGCGATGGCCGGTGCATATGTTGTGATGTCTAATGGTGGCAGAATAGCTCAGTTGAAACTGCCTCTAAACAAGCCTCCTACTCGGAGGAAAAGTATGAAATAAACCTTATTTTAATCAATGCAGACTTAATTTTTTGAGATACCTACCTTGCCTTTATCTATGCCAATATAGTGGAAGAGTTTGTTTGAATGTGCTAATCTCAGGAACTACCAGTCAGATTTGAAAAATTCTTTCTGCATTTGATAGCTAAACTCTTGAAGGTTTTAGACTCAAAAAAAAAACCGCAAGGGTGCTGCTAGCCTTTACATAAAATTCCAGTGTGCACCTAATCTGATTTTCTTTAATATTTTGTTGTATTTAATTAAGGGACATCTTGATGGTTCTTAGCTGTGTAGATTAGATTTCTTTTAAAGTCTTAAAGAGGAAATATGTATGGCAGGACAGGACACAAAATTTTTTTAATTATGTATTACCATTACATTTTTCTCACAGAGTAAAATTCAGAAAGAAATAATGTTCATAAAAATCAGTTATCCAAGCGAGTTTCCTCTCCAAACCACCTCGGCTTGTGTTTCCATAACTTCCTAGCTGTTGGTTTCCTCGTCACCAGGTGCGGTAGACCCGCCGCTGATTCCGTTGTCCTACGGCGCGGGAGCTCAACCTGTAGGTAATGAACAATTTATCTTTACCTAAATACCTACCAACTACCAAAATATTTATAGTGGAAGAGTTTCTTTCATTTTTTTTAATTTTTGTTTGTCCCTTTGTGAGCTGTGTGCGGCACACAGCTGCGTTGCCAGTACAAAATTGACGCGACGCGACGGGGCTCCGGACGCGTAAATTTTGTTATAGTGGGAGAACCGCCTAAACGCGCTAATCCCTGGAACTAGGTACCTACCAGTCAGATTTGAAAAGTGTTCAAGAGATTTTAGAATTAATTTTAATTTCTTTGTATATAGGTACCTAATAGGCATGATGACTAATTTTCAAAATCTCTTCTATGATATTCAGAAGTATCTATTATGTCTAAAATATATCATATTTCTGTAGAAAATTAAGGTTTTTGTGCAATAAAAGTACATTTAAGTTTAAATTTTCAAATTCACGCCAAAACGCTCGCCGGTGTCATGGCGTCTGTTTTTACGTCACGGATCGGTATATCAACCAGTGATGCCTACATAGTTACTATAGAAACAAAAGGATGTTTACCGAGACGAGACGCAATGACAGACGCCATGACACCGGCGAGCGTTTTGGCTATCATGGCGGATTGTTGTATTTTGTAGATTTATTTTAGCAAATAAATTAGTAATCTCGACATTAATAAGAGAATAAATACATTTTTCAAAATCTTTGAATCCTATTTCATTAGATCAGATAAATATTTTGGCGATACTTGATTACTGTCATCATGCCTATTCTATGGACCAGCGCTCACTACATCAACTCCGTAGCGTCACCGGATCGCTGCATCGCAAGTTGACCGCACGACTCGTGCGATACGAGGTTCAATGATTGACCATGCGGCGTCCCGTGGATCACCAGTCGACAACGAGTGAACGCCAAAAGACGATGCGGTGCGGTTCGGGTGCGAAGTTAACCTGGTGAGGCTATGACCAATATTTTTAAAAGGTTTTGTTAAACTCCATAGTGGTTCAACGAAGCCGGTAGGTAGATAGGTACCTACACTATCGACACTTTAAAGTGCCCTTCGAAGCGCGAAAGCTCAACGTTTATGCGCATAGGTTTAATTTTTTGGAAACGGAAAGTCTATTGATGCACGGCCAGGATTCGAACCCACGAACTTCGGATCGAAAGTCGTGGTACTATCCCACTCGGCCAACACTGCTCAACATTCACTGCTTAGGTACCTACCTACACTTCTCACAAGATCTCGGCATTCGTGAAGTTAGCCGTTTCGATGCGCAGTGCAACTTTTTAATACAAAATTTTCTACTGCGCAGCGAAAAGCCTAACTTCACGAATGCCTAGATCCATTGTGACAACTGTAGGTACCTCTACCTACAGTGAAAATGAAATGATACCTACCTGCACTGCCTGCACAGAAACAGGGTTCAATTCAACAGTCCCTTTGAACATTCTCCGAACTGGGCGTTCGCCCCTCTCCAGTCTTTCGAGAACATCGGCTTTATTCGGGTTCCCTCCGACGTGCTCGCGCACCTTCCTTAACTTCCCCTGTCTAACCTCTTCGTGACGGTCCAACACTTGGTAGAATAAATCTCTTTCAAATCTGATTTGATTATAATCTCCCTCTGAAAATATTTAACCACGGCTTTTTAAGCTAAAGTTACCAAAAACATAACCCTCCTTTGTGCGGGCAGTCGGGTAAAAATATACTCACGAACGATATGATACGCGTTCAGTACTTCATCCATTGTGTGAGTGTAGTTTATAAAGTCATGTAGTTTCGCGTATGTCCTGTATACCTGTCTGAAACAAGGCTAATATCTTAACATCGCATTTATCAATGTCTATGTCTACAAAAACATGTGCCTTTAGGCCGGCCACATAGGCATAGGTCAGACTTTTTGTCTGTCCGGTCGTCCGATCCGACCCGACTGTCCCTGCCATACATTTGCTTCCGAGACTGTCGGATCGGACGTGTGTTGCATTGTTCAAACAAATGTACCTAATGGCTTCAACGCCTTCAGACTATCTGTGGCTGTCCCGGCCATACATTTGTTTTCGACTGTCGGATCGGACGTGTGTTGCATGTTCAAACAAATGTATAGCTTCATTGCCTTCAAACAATCTGTTGACAATCTGTGACTGACCCCGCCATACTGTCCGACTGTTGGATCGGACGTGTGTTGCATGTTCAAACAAATGTATGGCTCCAACGCCTTCAGACAGTCGGACTGCCATACGTCTAGAATAGACGGTAGCACTTGCCTTGCATCAATTTTCCTTCGCGTTGGCCTAGGCTCGCCAAACATGTATACCTAGATGTCTTAATATTCTCTGTCGAGTGTCGACGCCAATATTATCACGGACACTCTCACCTCTAACATGTGCATGAATAAGTTCTGTATACTAGCTGCAATGGTGCCCAACTCATACGTCATTGAATACATATGTTTCGCCTGGATCGTTTTCACTTGCTCCAATTTCATCGTCATATCTATTTAAATTTAAACAAATGTTAGGTATAATAGGTAGGTAACTACCTATTAAAACAATAAGTTTTCAATTAAGTAGGTAATCAAATAACAAGCTTACGTAGAGAGAATTGCGAGCTGTTTCAAATGAACATAAACATGAGTAGGTACCTATAGTATAGTGTCGTGCAAACTTTATGGCGGCTGAAGTGCGCGGGAGATTCGGCTTTGCAATAAAGTTTGCACGACACTAGGTTGAACAGCTTCTGACTCCATCATCAGATCAGCTCGCTGTCAACATAATATTTGGTTGTCACCAAAATCTATTAGTGTGCCAATTTTCAGCTTTATCGATTGAGGATGCTGCTTTAAAATTCTGTTGCAACTTTGCAAGATTCCATCCAAACAAACATCTCTACCACAGAATAATAGTAGGTACTTACCTACCTACTCTACATAGCGAGTTGAATAAAAGCTACCTAGGTACAAATGTTTGGTGAATTCTGAAACTTGTCAATTTATAAATGAATAAGAAGATTAGGAAGTAAGATGGGATAGTAGGAAATAGGAAGTCAATTGGCATAAGTAGTAGGAGGTCGGTAGGATAGTAGGAAATAGGATAGGATAGTAAAAAAAAGGGTAGGATAGTAAGCGACAACAGGGTAGGACAGAATAGTGGGAAGCAGGATCTATAAATTAGGCAGTACGATAGGATAGTAGAAAGTACGGTAGGATAGTAAGAAGTAGAATGAGATAGTTAGAAGCAAGATAGGACAGTAGGAAGTAAGAGGGTAGATAGATAAAAAAATCTTATCCTACATTCTGGTCCTTTTTACTCATATCTATCTTCTGATATTCTCTCCGTATGCCCTTTACCTTTCAGTATCTCGCCTGTCATGTTCGTGAGGTGAGTGTTGGTGATAGTTTCTGCCCATTGATGCCAACGGGGCAGCCTAGGTGGCCCCAGGTACTTGTGGGTAGTTGTCTTCACTGCTATCACGTACTGGAGTGGAGACACGGTTTATACAAGTTTCTGTTCATCACAACTGCTTGACAGCTTGCGATAGAGGTGATCCAGTGACGTTACGAAGTTGATTTAGTGAGCGTTGGTTCATAGAATTCTTACAAAGAATACCTAACCGCACAAGGCGATGCGGTGCGGTGCGGAGTTGACATGTCAGTCAGCTACAACCTTTACCTATACGGACGTATTTCTGGCTACATGACCCCTTCGACGACAGCATGGCAATTCTCACATAATCGACTTTATTTGATTCGACGATCTTAGAAAATTTGACGTTTTTTCAGCGATAAAACGTCACTTTTTGAAGAAAATCTTCGAATCAAATTCATTCGAATACCTACCTAAGTGTGGATCCCCATGCTGGAATCTTGAATGCCTAAGCTCTCCTAATCTTGATAAGTATTGTCTACCGTGCCTGTAGTCATGAATCCTTCTATTCCCTATGTATTTTTTCATTCAAGTGAAATTACAACATGGGATAAATCTTAGAATCAGGTAGGTGGTACTTACCTGTTCAAAATAATACAATAATACAAAAAATAATATTTGATGTGGCCTTAACATTTTTGATCCTCGATATAAAAGGGAAATACCTATTTATTTGTAAGGTCATCACCGTTTATTATCAATTTGATAAAACGGTGTATAAATACAATTCCAGTTTTATTACTAGGTAGTAGTAGTACCTACCTGTTGCACTTATATCTCAATAGTAATACCTACCTACTTAAATTAAAATTTTAATTACATTCTATCCAACTGTTATAAAAGAGAACCATTAAGAATAAAGTTGATTTAAATACCTACATCTACAAACAATATGTCCTTAATTCTTCAACAAGATGTTAATATTTCTGTGGCTTTGTTTTATTAGTAAGTTTAATCTTTAAGTATTATTTAGAAATAACGATATAAAAAACTATCGATAAAGTTACTGGGATACCGGTAGGTATAAAAAAAAATTAGCACGATCTATGAAATATTTGTTTAGGGTCTGGGTTCCGTAGGATAATAGTGTTATGTGGTGTTGTGGTATAGATGGATTTATGTTGAAATCTCGGTATTTTTTTGCTATTTGACTGGTTTTTGTTGTTAGATGAGCTCAATAGTAATTTACGAAAATTTCATTAGAAACAAGTGGCTAAATTAAAAATTTTAAAAAACCGACTTCAATACAAACTGTTATTGGGTAAGGCTAAGGGTGAGCTGAATAAAATGAGCCTAAACATGGATGTTCCACTGTTATTCACTGAGAAATTCCATTGAACAGGTCCTGACTCCATCATCAGATCAGCTAGCTGTCACCATATTATTACATTGTAGTCTGGACTTGACCGACATGCTGAGTTCCAAGTTTCAACTCAATCAGACTATTGACTGAGGAGTTCTGTTGAACAGCTCCTGACTCCATCATCAGTTTAGCTCATTGTTACCATAATATTGCATTATCACCGATAACCTATCAAGCTTTAAGAAAATACTTTAGTCCCTTCAAGTGTGCCTAATAAAATTTGAAGAGTTACCTCGATTTCTCCAAGATCTCTTCATCAGATCCTGACCTGATGACCAAAAGGACCAATTGGAAAGTGAACCCTTTCAAACAAAAAAAGTATTTTTGAAATCGGTCGACGCGTCTTCGAGTAATCGGTGAACATACTTACATAAAAAAAAAAAGATTCCGACGAACTGAGAACCTCCTCCTTTTTTCGAAGTCGGTTAATAAGGGGAATTTATATCGTTAATATTAAGATTAAATATTCTTTCTTACATAAATAATCTTAAAATAACGATATAAATTATTCCCCAGGTGTATTTCGAGCCACACAAGGCCAGATATATCACATAACCATCAACCCATTGCTACAAGGAGATAGTTTACAATCAGCTTCCATCATTCTAAACACCACAGCTGATATAATCCATGACAGTAATGAACGAATTCATTCTCTCTACGAAATAAAACAGGACAACATGCGATCCGCACCTTTCGAAGTGGGATATTTAGTGCACACAATCCAAGAAAAATACCGAAAAATGGTCGACAAATACAACACAAGTCACTTCATGAACACAAGATTGTATGTGATGGAGTTAGTTTTGTATTTAGAAGAGATAGAACGACATTATTGGGAGATAAAACATTTAGTTAATATGGCGCATGAAATTGAAAGGAAATATAAGATTGAAGGAGGTATTAACGATGATTATAGGCTTGAAAAGTTTGTAGCCAAGAGCAGTCCATGGACAACGGCGCTTAATCCATACGCAGTTAAAGTGACTAGGACGAGGAAGTTTAAATGGTCAAGATATTTTCTTAATAGACAGAATGGAACTAAAAAAAGAGGGAGAGGGAAATTTCCCATTGACTATGGATGGGAAGTGGACGATTTGCCTTAAACTTTTGTATTAATGTTTTCTTTGCATTCACAAAATTTCAATGTAGTGTGGCTCCGTTAAATTAGGGTGGCGCTATTATTGCAAATGGGTTAATTTTAAAGAAATTGCCAAAGGTTAATAATGCACAATACGCCGATCATCACCCTATCTTGCATAATTTTTCCTTAAATTGGATTATTTGGAATAAACTTTCGTACAAAAATCCTTTGTTTGATTTACTTACCTAACCCTAATTTTGACATTGGGGGTGGGTGCTTGGGTAGGGTAGGGTATAGGTAGTGCCATTAGCTGGCATGCCTAATAAATAGCTGTTTGTGTGAAAAAATTGAAGTAAAGGTCGTCCGATCCGACTGTCCGGCCATACTTGTTTCCGCCTGTCGGATCGGACGTGTGTTGCATGTTCAAACAAATGTTTGAACTTCAGACAGTCGGACAGACAAAAAATCGGACGTATGTGACCGGCCTACACGTCTGAATCAATCGCTTTGGTCGAGTGTGTTACCCCGCATCCACACGTTGGGGCCAACGTTGGTCCCAATGCCTCTCACCAACGTGTGGTGCTGACAAAATAGCTTGGCGCCAACGTTGGGGCCAACGTTGGGGCTTGGCCGTGCCGTGTCGGTTTTATCAAAGGAAGTTGGCGCGCCAACGTTGGGGATCCGTCCACACGTTGGCGCTATGCTCAGTCCCGTTTCGACGCGCATCGTGAGCGCACGTGTCGACTGACGAGCGAGAATGTCATCGTATTCCTTATTTATTGTGTTTGTAGGACTATCGGACTGAAATTTTGCACACTTATAGATTCTCGGTGACAATGAAATATTATGGTATCAACAAGCTGATCTGATGATGGAGTCAAGAGCTGTTCAACAGAACTCCTCAGTAAATAAGCCGATTGAGTTGAAACTCGGCATATTTATCAAGTTCTGACTACAATGTAATAATATGGTGACAGCGAGCTGATCTGATGATGGAGTCTACTATTTTTTTTTATGTTACGGGAACCGTGCAATTTTTTGGGATAAAAAGTAGCCTATGTCCTATTTCCGGTTATCATCTATCTATATTTTAAATATCACCCATATCGGTTAAGTGGTTGTCGTGTTAGAGAGGAACAAACATGCATCCAAACATCCAAACTTTCGCTTTTATAATATAGTGTGTTGTGTGAAGTGTGATAGTGACATGATGTGATGTGATTGTGATAAAATTGGTATTCAGTAATGTAAAATCACTTAGAGAAATTTCAATTTCTGTATCGGACGCGCAGACATCGGACGTCTGCACGTTGGCTCTGACGGAACAAGACTGGTGTATCGCCAACGTGTGGATGGTTCACGAAATCTTGGCCCCAACGTTGGGACCAACGTTGGTCCCAACGTATGGAGCCGGCGTTATACCTACCCAGTGGCGGCGTAAGGGGGGGGGGCGGACGGGGCGGTCCGCCCCGGGCGCCACGCACCAGGGGGTGTCACCGTGGACCACGGTGAAAAAAAATCGTACTTTTTTGTAAAATCTACCTTTCAAAGGGAATGCCAGAGGGTGTTCAAATTGGTATTACCCGTAAGGGGATGTAAATGGGTATTTGAATGAAAAAAGTATCATCACGCATTTGTCTTAAGAAAATTCGGCTCTCTTTGCTCGTGGATCTCGCATATAGCTTCATGAGTAGATAACTATTTTGCGAGCAAAATGAGTTATGTCTGACCACATAATGAAAACCGACAAGCAGCCTGCATTTTCTTTGAGCACAGTCAAGTGTTGTCACATGTAGCATTTGTCTTAAAAAAAATCTGCTCAAAAAATAGAACGCTCGCTTCGTTTTAATCTCGCTTTGCTCGCATATTAACTTTACTGAGTATTTTGCGACCAAAGTAAGTATAATGCCTTGCATTGGCGGCCTTAGGGGGTGGCGAACAGTGCAATCGCCTGGCCTCGCGCGGCTTGCGGACCCTTGTCATTCCGTCATATAACGTGTCATGTGGCTTAAAAAATCGGCTCGCTTCGCTCGAATTTAGCTTCATGTCTATTTTAGTCATAGAAACCGACAAGCAGCCCGCCTTTTCTTTGAGCACCGCAAGCAAAGTCAAGTGTCATCTCATTATGTAGCCTTTGTCTTTGAAAATTCGGCTCGCTTCGCTCGCATTTAAGCAGCAGCCTTTTCTTTAAGCACCATAAGCAAACTCAAGTGTCACATGTTACATTTTTCTTTGAAAAATTAACCTCGCTTCGCTCGCAATTAGGTTCATGTGTATTTTGCAAGAGTAGGGAGCTCGCTTTGCTCGCATATTAGCTTCAGTATTTTGCGATTATATTGCATTTGTTAAAAAAAATCGGCTCGCTTCGCTCGCATATTAGCTTCATGTCTATTTTAGTCATAGAAACCGACAAGCAGCCCGCCTTTTCTTTGAGCACCGCAAGCAAAGTCAAGTGTCATCTCATTATGTAGCATTTGTCTTTGAAAATTCGGCTCGCTTCGCTCGCATTTAAGCAGCAGCCTTTTTTTGACGCACCATAAGCAAACTCAAGTGTCACACGTTACACTTTTCTTTAAAAAATTCAGCTCGCTTCGCTCGCACTTAGGTTCATGTATATTTTGCAAGAGTAGGGAGCTCGCTTTGCTCGCATATTAGCCTCAGTATTTGGCGATTATGTTGCATTTGTTAAAAAAAAAATCGGCATGCTTCGCTCGCATATTAGCTTCATGAGTAAGTATTTTGCGAGCAAAGTGTAAACCGAGTTTCAAGCTGGCGCGGTGCCTACGTAACAAATATTTGCATATTTATCCAAACATTTATCTCTGTGTCTTGCACCCATATTGTCAGAAATTATTTTGGAGGGGGGGTGCTCAATAGAATACCGCCCCGGGTGCCAACCCATGCGACGCCGCCACTGTACCTACCTAGGTCTTCTATGACTTAGATTGGTCGGTACTTTAGTTGGTAGGTACCTAGACATACCCTATAAAAAAAAAAGTACCTACCTACCTACGCCATTCTTTATTGGGATCCCACGAATGAACAATGTCACTTTCGGTGAAAATGTAGGTACCTACATACTTATGTAGAAAAATTATTAGGTAGGTACCTATTATTATCAGTACCTACGTAAGTAGGTAGGTAGGTACCTACCCAAGTATTGGCGGCGATGGTGTTTCGACTTGCATGTGACTACAGCCTTATAAAATAATAGCAAATGTCGACCTCGACTGTTCTCGTTTTAATTTGGCCACTTTAGTAGAGATCTACCTACCTACTAGAGGTAATTCATCAGCCCTTCTCATCCCACTACTAGGCATAGGACAGGACTCTCTTCATTTCCGCCATTCACCCCTGTTTTGCGCCAATGTAGCTAGCCTAGCCCGTACGACCTGCGCCTGCGGTTTCAACAATGCCATCAACCTACCTATGTTAGAGGTTTCTGTGTAAGTTTTTTGTTACAGATTCTGCAACATCATTAGAACTCAACGAGCTCCTAAACGAACTCTCCTGGACACTTAGACTGAAGATCCTCAAGGATATGCCGGTGGCGACCACGCAGAGAACTGAAGCTACAACAACGTCTACAACACTACAGACAACTTCTGAACCACCTTTAGGTACCTGTCCATAAAACAGATAGCAGAGTTGGTATGTCGAACTTAGCATCGTTGAATAATATAGGTATCTATCACCTAAAGCGAATATTCAGGTCAGGTTGCCATTATTAGGAGGCAATCTATGCATACATTCAACGGGAGGCTGTTTGTGCCGTTGCTATGCCATGCCAAGGACATTGGGATTAAGATGGAGGAGGACTGCCCAACGCCAACAATACACTACACAATAGGTACAATAAGTACCTACTCTTAGCTTACCTAACAGATAGGTAGATAAGTTATCTACCTATGCACAAGGTGTGCTACCTAGATAGATTATTTTTTTTACAGAAAAGATTCTCGTAAGAAGAGTGGGAATGGAAGCTTTAGCAATTCAGAAACGTCGACTGATGGAAGAATTAGACCCCGCTGCTGTAGTTCCAGCGGAAATTAGCCAAGACGAAAACAACATGAGACTCAAACTCTTCAGATTGATGTATGAAACCGTTCGAGACAGCGATTTGAAAGTCAAACGAGCTGAGCTCATCCAAGATCAATACACAAACCTAACATCCTTCCAAATAGGGTATCTAATGGGCGATGTGACGGATAAATTCAGTATAATGACGGATATAGCAACGACTTTGGAGAAATTTTACGGGGAATGGAAGCCGATTGAGCATGTTAACGCGTATGAACAGATTGCGAATCAGGCGATTGAGATAAGTCATCTAATTGATCTGATGCGGTTGGCTGGTAAGAGCGGCGGGCCGCATCCGCCGGTTCTCAGAACCATTAGAAATAAATGAAATACTTGTGCTGTTTATTACATTACCTACATGTTACCTACTTTACATTTGACGGGTGTAGAAACAAAGTGACCTCAGTCCAAATTCGAATATTTTTAATCTATCAATGTAATTTTCTGCATCTCGTCAATGTCAATTGATTCAAATAAAAATTTACAATCAAAACGGCATCAGTTCTGAGTAAATGCATAGCATATATCAGCGTTACAAGCAAAGGCACCTCATTCCTCAAAATGTGACGTTCAAAATCACCTCAATCCATTTCGACCAATCACAAACCAGCATTTTTAAATTTTCAACATGCCTGATCTGTTGTTTTTCAAGGTGAATTTGTGACTGTGTAATAAATTTAAATATAAGATTAAAATTTTCATAATTTCGTTTTCTTGTTTTCCAAATGAGCCAAAATCGATTTTTTTTGCTGTTAGTACCTCTAAGCAAAATGGATGTCGTACACAACTGTGAGATGCAAATACACCTCAATCCATTGATGAAATTCAAAGACGCTTCAGTCCATTATAATTTTGTGTATTTTGCTAATTTCTGATCAGCTGTCATTTTAAAAGTATAGTTTTTTAGAGATCATCATTTTTTACGGATCTATTGTCCCTAATTTTAAAATAAAGCAGACATTATAACTAAGCGAAACAAAATAACATGATTTACTCAATTTCAATGTTCTGGGATTGAGGTCACTTTGTTTCTATACCCGTCATTTGATCTCTAGTATTTTAGGTACTATACTAGTTACTAGGTAAGGTACCTACCTAGGTACTGTTATTTACTGAGGATTTCCGTAGAGCAGCTGTTGATACCCAGCTCTACGTAGAAATGAATATCGGTGATGAATTTTAGAGGGTAGGATAATATGTTCACGAAACTACAGGATCTTGTTAATTAAAAAAAAACTTTGTGAAATATTTTTTATTAAATAATACGTTGAGTGCCTGCTACGTTATGAAATACTAAGAATCTAACATGTGAAGCTAATCATTTTTATTCTAAAGTAGCTTCGTAAAGAATTCGTATGGTTTATAAAAAGCTAGTTAAAAAAGCATAATTTAACAATGTCGTTATAGATATAATACAAAATGCTGAGAAGAGATCTGGTACAATAATCGAGGAAAATAATGATTGTATAATTTCAACTTTTAACCTATTGCTCTGAAACTTTAGCAGTTGAGTTATTCAGGATTTAGAATATCCGTTTTATTCACTGCACTTTAGAGCTAGGTTATTCTTGTTACTTTAGCGATCAATACCGCAAAGAATCAGGGCAACAAAATTCTAAACTATTTATTTTCGGTGAACAATCCTAATAAAAGCTTTTAAAATAGCTAAATTCCATCGACTTAAATGGCAAGGAACAAAACATTAAAACATCCTTAAGGGGAAACTGGTTCTATTTTTACATACTCATCCAAATCTATCAGTTCTATCTTTAAATCTGCCGTTGTACTTTCCGGTTCCATATATTCATGCAAGGAACCAAATCCAGAGCAAGATGCTTCTTCATCGCTCATGTGTGTAGTACACAACTCGCTGAGAACCATAGACTTCTCTTGCGTAAACTTTTGCATCTGTATTGCAAACTCTAAGGAGTTATAGGAGGTTTTGCAACTGTCACATTTGAAGACTAGAGCACTGCGGGACTGTTTGACTCTGTTAAAGATGCTTATGTTGCGATCGTCCCTGAAGCTTTTCAAACATTGCTCGCAATCTATGGCTATTCGGCTATAAGATGTGTAGTTCGTCAGTTCTTCCACCTCAAAGTCTGTATGGAACTTCTTGATATGCCGTTTTAGGGTTTTGCGTGTACTGAAATCTTTCATGCAAAGAATGCATCTAGGAAGCGGTTTCTGCTTTGGACTAGGGATGAAACTCGCATGGCACAATTCATTGTGTTCCTCGAACTTTGGAGACCCTTTGAAGACCAAATTGCAGTCTTCGCATTTGTAAATCTCGTCTTCGGCCAAATGTTTGGTTGCTAGGTGGATTTTCAGAGCTTCTTTCGAACTGAAGGATACTGAACACAGATCGCAAGGGTATGTGTTCATATTGAAGGAATGAATAAGTTTTAGATGGATTTTGCAAGACTTGGCTGATTCGAATCTTTTGTGGCAGATATGGCATTGAGGAAAGCTGGTAGAATCAGGGTGCTTTATCCTAACATGTTTCCGCAAGCTGCGTTTTTCTTTAAAGAGAGTTTCGCATTCAATACACTTGTATCTTTGCATGCCCATGTGTGTGTATTCGATGTGACGACGTATATTTCTTTTAGACTTGAATTTCTTTTCGCAATAGTCGCATTTCGACCAAGTATCGTTATTGTGGACGATCTTAATATGCGATGCAAGGTAGTATTTGTTGTTGCAAATCTTTGAACAGTACTCACATTCTACTGTCTCAACAGCCGTGTGTTTCAGTTTCACGTGGTGTTTTAAAGAGCGTTCACTGTAGTACATCCGATCACAGTGTCGACATTTGTACGAACAGACGTCAGTCGGATCGTCTTTAGTTGAAGAGATGTAAGAGTCGGCGATCTGTGATTGTGGATGAAATATTCTCGAATGAAACTCTAAGCTAGAGATATCAGTGAAAAGTTTATCGCAGTAATTGCAGGAGTTTACGTCAGGAGGTGGTAAGCATATCTTCTTGTGTTCTCCCATAGTTTCTTTACTGTAAAACTTGTTGAAGCATACGTTGCAAGTTGATAAGCAGTAGTCTATGTCATGATGGATTTTCATATGATCTTTCAGTTCGTAAACACTTAGAAATGCTGAGAAACAAAACTCGCATTTAAACACCCGCTGCGTCATTCTTACCTTGTTCTGTTTTAGCAAATAATTCTTGCAATACTGATAGAACGTATCAAAGGAATGATCTAGTTTAATATGACTACGTAGAAGTTGTTCGTCACAGAACGGTTTCTTGCAAGTCTCGCATAAGAACGCGTTCATTTCATCATTAAAATCACTAGAATCGTCACTGTCGTTGTCAACAATAGACTTGTTATCAGTTCTCTGATCGTCAGTATCAGTGTTATGACTAGCTTTAATATGACGTCTTAAACTTTGATTGGAAGTGTAGATTTTAGGACAATTTTCACATTTAAATTCCTCTTTTTTGCCATGAAACATTTCTACGTGTCTCTTCAGATTTCTGTTATTCGTGTACACCTTTTTACAAAGATAACATTGTATAATCCTCTCATTCTCGTTGTGGACAGCTTTTAAATGCACATCTAAAGAGATTGTGCTTTTAAATACTTTATTGCACTCATAACAAGTAGGGTAATGTACGTCGGGATTGTGTAGTTGGGTCACGTGTCTTTTTAAATTCCGTTCTGTGGTAAATACCTTCTCGCAAATCTTGCATCTTATTTCAGGTCCTATGCCTTGTAAATGCACGGTTATCATATGGGATGTTATGTTCTGTTTTCTTGTAAAAAATCTTCCGCATATATCGCATTCTGGGGAAGATTGTCCGTGTGTATTGTGACCCCGAGATAAATGTAACTGTAAACCAGCGGGACTTCCAAATTTACAGCCACATATTTCACATGAGCAAGATGAATTATTATGACAGTTTTCTATATGGGTTTGGAGGTTGTACTTTCTTGTGAATGGTCGGTCACAATAGTCACAGTAGAAATCTAAATTATTTGGATACATTAGTGCCATTTTTACAGATAATTGGTACAAACTACAGTCAATAGAGATCAAAATATGAATGGATTACAAAGATCATTCATTGGAGTAACTCAAGGTTGTCTCTTGGGACTTACACTACTCATAATATATGAAAGCTTATAAAGAGTACATTCTACATTGCTAGCAAATGTTTACAACTAGGTATTTTAAACTAAGGTTAAAATGCTAGATTTAAAGCTGATATTTATAAGGCTTGAGATGATAAAATTACAATAACTTAGTTATAAAGGAGAGATTACGGAAATACAATGCAGATTAGCATTTAAACAGAATTACAATCATAAGTTTCAATGTACAAGATTAAATTCCCTGACCTCAGTTTATAACACACTACACTCAATATTACTTTAAAGAATACAGTTAGTTCAATATAGTACCTACATGAATTATTAACAAGCACTTTACAAAAAAAATTGATGAATTAATGTCCAATTCAGTACACAAATATAAACATTATCATGATTAGATTCTTCTTCACAAAAACACAGTTCTTTAAAATGTCTTCATTCTCACTCAGTTTGTGAACAATACCCGAGTATTATATATATATTAAAGAATATACTTGACACTATTATGTTTCACACATTCCTTGCTCAGGCTCTGCGCAGGATAACTGACATCCGCAAGCACATGTGCGTCATCATCGGCACTGAACGCATTAAGTGTTCTTCTTGACTCCCCATTAAGACCCATTCCAAGTCTAAATGTCTTTACATCAGCGGGCTGAGTGTCTAACTCGTCTCAAACCTCAAATTGGTCTCTGTCAAAACAATCACATAGGTATCTTTTGTCGTGTTCGGTCTCGTTGAGATGAGAGTGACAGAGCTACTTGCGTAATTTTGGTTGTTTTGAAAGATAAACAATTAGGGGGCAGCGGGCATTGTGTTTCATATCATCAATATTAGGTATTCCATTCAACTTAGCTGTCACTGTATTCAACTTCCCACTCAATAATTGCTCAAGTCATGATTTATGCTCAATCTGAAAAATAAAACAAAGAAATAATCAAATTTTGTACACATAGCAGAATTGGTACTGGCTTTTTCACTCTTAATCTCACTGATTACTTCAATCTACTTGTATAAAGACTGTACACAGATTAACAACTTAAAAGTTTAATAAAAAACCCCCAACATATCAAAATTCAAATATACCTAATTTATTCAGTAGGCCCACTAGGATCACTTTGAATTATGAGCTAGGTGAATCTACTCCTATCCCTTCATAAACTAGAAAAGAGCTGATGATCTTCAAACGGCTGAACAGATTTTCATGAATCATACATAAGAAAACTCAGAATAGGCGGCAAAAGACAACGGCATCAGACCATGCTGTAGGTTTCCTAAAGCTTCTCCCTGTTTCAATCTTAATTGTATTGAGATCGTCTAACATTGTAGGTACAGTTGGGCCGACGGATCTAGGCGTACGTGAAGTCAGGCTTTTTGCTGCGAAGTAGAAAATTTTGTATGAAAAAGTTGCACTGCGCATCAAAACGGCTAACTTCACAAACGCCGAGATCCGTTGGCTCTACTGTACATACAGACTCTGAAACCTGGCCCCATCCAGACTCTCCACGAGGCTACACGAGGGAACGCGAGAGTGAGGACGGTGCGCTCGTGTCCCCTCGTCTTCCCTCGCCTCGCCTCGCTGCCGCTCCGCTTCGTGTCGGTTTTTCGGGCGCGTGTCAAAGGACGTATGTAGAAATATTGAAATTGACGTAGCGGGCAACTGAATAAATCGAGTGTGTGGATGGCTAACACTCCTGCCGTCTCCACTCGCCAAGACTAGTGCCGAGAGCCTCTAGGAGGCGCCTCGCGAGAGTGTGGAAGGAGCATAAGAGAAAGCTTGCCTATAGAGGAAATTTTAACAATGCATTTTGAAACATAGCTTTTGTATCAACCAACATTGACATAGGTACAATGGTAATTTACACTTACCGCCGAGTTATTTGCGAGAGTGCTCGTTGTTTTATTTCTATACGTCCATTGTAATATCAAATTCACTTTTTTGTCGCCCAACCCTTTTTGTTTTGTGTTGTTTTTGTTTTGTTTGATTCAGTTTGATTGATTGATTGACTTTTAAAATTGAACGAAATGAAAGATTGAATGATAAAGGTGACCACACACCTATCCGCGCCGAACGAATTGAATTTCAGAAGAATTTAATGAAATTGTATGAAACTTCGCAAACGCAACTTCGCAACAAATCTGCCCGCGTCAAATCGTCCAATTCGACTGAATCTGGCCGTATTTCGAGAATTCAGTGCGGTACAGCCAGGCTTTAAAAAACGTGTTGACCTCTGTGTGCAAGTAGCGCTGTCTGCGCTACGCTATCTATGGTTTCTGTTCGGTTTGTTTGTTTCAAATGTTTGCATTGCTTGTTTGCTTGCTTTGATTTTTTTAGTTTGTTTTGTTTTGATGAGCAGTTTTGAGCGTTGTTGTTTGTGTTCGTTTCGATTTCTAATTTACTTAGTTTTTACGACGTGAAAAATAGTTGAAACAACTATATTCAGTGCATTTGGTTTGCTCTCTACCACTACCTCCAACTGGCTAAAGATCTCTACGCGAAATCAATAAAAACTAGACCATAACAAAACACCAAAAATGTCCAATTTTACTGTATGCCGAGTGTGTTTAGCGGATAATATAAAAGTGCATTCGATAGCCAACACACAGCTCCAAGAAATATATGAAAATCTCACGAGAATAAAGGTAAACTACAACAATATACAATGACTATTCTCATTTCTCAATGTACTCATGAGAAGTTGTCGATCAGCAAATTGGTGATAATCATTCACACGTTATATAGAGCGCCTTTTTGTAAAAAATTGTACAATATTGTACTGACTGTTAAGCTTGGTTCTGGGAACCAGCGGTGCTAAAAAGGCTGCGATAGCAGAATCCAATTGGAATTGCTATAATATATGCCGTTCTTGCCGCTCACTCTATAAAAAGAGACGGCATATAGTGCAATTCCTATTGTGATTCTGCTTTAACGGCCTTTTTAACCCTGTAGGTCACCAAATATAATTCCACCTAGGTACTTTCTTTTTATTATTTTTATTCATTTACTTAATTCTGAATATTGTGTTAATTTCAGCTCTTCTCGCGAGATGTCTGTCCACTAACTGTCTGCTTCATCTGCCTCTCTCAATTGCAACGCTGCCTCAAGTTGGTGGACCTGGCACAGACTTCAGAAAAACTGCTTTTGCAACTCTACCATAGCGGCATTGAGGTAACCTTACTTAACACTTTCATTGCCACCATGATTTTCTAGTAGTTCCCAGCGATGCCGCCCTATAAAAGAACGCGATAACGCCAGGCGCGCTCTCGGCACTGCAAGATGAAATTGCATGATTGACAGCAATTTTCGTAAATTGATCAGAGAATCTCAACCTTTTGTTAGGTAGGTACTTTTTACGATTATACGACCGTAATATCTTACACATCCTTCTTTGGGATAAATCGTTTTCGCACTAGTGGGTCCAAAAGTGTCCAGCAATTTCTTATCTGGTGTGCTCGACTGCCGCTCGAGCAGACCAGATAAGAAATTGCTGGACACTCTCTTGAATGTTGGTTTTTTTGTTTTCTTGTTGTTTTTGCTGTTTGTTTTTTGTTGTTGTATTTCCCATTTTTTATTTGGTTTTTTGTTTGATATGTTATTTTTTTTTGTTATGTTTTTGTGTTTTTTTTGTTAGTTTTTCTTTTTTAATTGCATGTTTGAGACTTTTAAAACCGAACATGTATTTATTGTCGTTGTCGTTGTTTTTTTTTTTGTAGTTTTTTGTTTCCCAGGTATTTATTGTTTTTGTTTGGGTTTTTTTGAATTTTTGTTCTTTTTTTTGTGGTTTTAGTTTTTTTGCAAGTTATTTTTTTATGTAGTTTATGGTTTTAGTTGTTTTTTTTTGTAGTTTTTGGTATTTATGGATTTTTTTTGTTTTTGTTTTTTTTATTTGCTTATTTTGTTGTTTTTTGTTTTTAAGGTAGTTTTTAAATGAGTTATTTTGGTTTTTTGTTTTTTTTGTGTGGTTTTAGTCTGTTTGTTAGTTTTGTTTTGTTTTTTTTTCATGTAGGTAGTTTTTTAGTTTTTGGATTTTAGTTGTTGTCTTTGTTTTTGAGTATAGGTAGTTTTTGGTTTTTATGGTATTTTTTAGTTTGTTTTTGTTTTTTTTGATAATTTTTTTTTGTCTTTGAGGTATTTTTTGGCTTTTATTTTTTTGTGTTTTTGTTTTTTTCTATGTAGGTTTTGTTTGTTAGTTGTTTTTGGTTTTTATGGTATTTTTTGTTTTTGTCGTTTTTTTGTTTTTTTTTATTTCTGTTGTTTTTTTTTGTTTTTTTTGTAGGTTTGTTTGTTTTATTTTGTTGTTTTGGGTTTTTGTTTCTTTGTTGTTTTTGTGGTTTTGTTTTTTGTAGTTTTATTTATTTTTGTTTTTTGTCATTTTTTGTTTTTGTGTTTGTGTTGTTTTGGTTTTTGTTTTTTTTTTGTGGTTTTAGTTTTTTTGTTAGTTCTTTTTGTTTTTTTTATGAAGTTTTTGGTTTTTAGTTGTTTTTATTGTCATTTTTTGTTTAAATTGTATTTTTTTGTTTTTGTTTTTTATTAGTCTTTTTGTTTTTTGTTTTCGAGGTGTTTTGTTTTGTTTGTGTTTTTTTTCGTGGTTTTAGTTTTTTGTTGGTTCTTTTTAGTTTTTGTTTTGTTTTTTTGTTTTTTTTTGTTTTAGAGGTATTTTTTGTTTTTCTGGTTATTATGGTATTTGTTTTGTTTTCTTAATAATTTTTTTTTTATTTTTTTTAATTGTTTTGTAGTTTTTGTTTTTGTTTTTTAGTAGTTTTAGTTTTTATTTGTTGTTTTTGTTTTTTGTTAGGTTTGTTTTGTTTTCTGTTTTTGAGGTCGTTTTTTGGTTTTTATTTTAATTTTTGTGGTTTTAGTATTTTGTAAGTTTTTTTCGTTTTTTTTTTGTTTTTGTTTTTGAGGTATTTGTTGTTTCAGTTGTTTTTTTTTTGGGATGTTATTTTTTTTGTTTTTTTGGTTATTGTTTTATTTTCGTTGTTTAAGTTTTTTGTTGGTTATTTTTAGTTTTTGTTTTTGAGGTTTTTTTTAGTTTTTTGTTGTTTTTTATTTTTTTAGTAGTTTTAGGTTTTTGTTTTTTGTTAGGTTTGGTTTTGTTTTCTGTTTTTGAGGTCGTTTTTTGATTTTGTGTTTTTTTTTTGAGGTATTTTTATTTGTTCCATTAGTTATTTTTTCATTTTTTCACGTTTTTCATTTTTTTGTTTGTTTTTTTTTAGTGGTTTAAGTTTTTTTTTTTTTTTTTATGTACTTTTTAGTTGTTTTTTTGTGTTTTTTTGTATAAAGAAAACAAAACACCTCAAAAACAATAAACAAAAAAACTAATAAAAAACAAAAACAAAAAAATACAATTAAAACCAAACATCACAAAAAAACAACTAAAAAAACAAAAACTACATAAAAAACTAACAAAAAAAAACTAAAACCACAAAAAAAAACAAAAAACCAAAACAACAAACAAAAATAAATCAGACACAAAAATCAATTACAAACAAAAACACTAAAAAAAAAAACAAAAAAATATAACAAATCAAACACAAAACCAAATAAAAAAAATAGAAAAACAACAAAAGGAAACCCACAAAAATAAACAAACAACAAAAACAACATGAAAACAAAAAACCTAAAAACAACAAAAAAAAAACGACACGACAACAACAAAAAACAACATGTTCGGGTTTGAAAAGTTCGTTTCATTTCTAAATTCATTGCGGTAGGTATTCATTTTGGTAGGTACGGAACCCTCGGCGCACGAGTTCGACTCGCACTTAACCTTTTTTTTTACGTCTCGTGTCATTTTGGACATCTGCCATCATTCATCATTGAACTTAAATATTTTATGAAGTTTGTAATTTTTTCGTACTGTATGTTCTTGCCATTGACCGTACCTACCCTACCCACCTATAAAAAAAAAAAAACATTTTGTGTATGTTTGGCCGGCACGCTCCCTGGGAATCTACTAGGTACTCCATAAATGTTGAGAACCCCTGGTAGTTGAACTCGCCTGGCATGTTCGCGGCATTACATAATTACTTTTTTTTGATAACAAAAAAAAATTGTTAGAACTTGCGGGCCACTTCAAATCTCATTAGCTTAGGGCATGAGGATTATGCTCTCCGCTTTCTGATAGAAAATATACCCAAATCTTTGAATTATCCATGAAAAACCGAGAACGCGCCTGGCGAGTTCGCGGCATGGCGATATGGAATCGTGAGAACGCGCCCGGCGAGTCGTCGGCAACGAAAGTGTTAATTTTACCCTTCTTATATTTTTGATCGAGTTCATTTTGTAGCGAGACCACAGCGAGACTAAGGCACGGGACATACCTATGTAATATGTATTTGTATATCTTATTTATCTATAAACTTGAAGTATATTAATTACTTGACACTGGCTGAATGCACAAGCCATGCGAAGCCAAAAGGAAGAAAAAAAAACGCACATTAAAGTTTGCTAAAAATTTTCGGTTAAAAAAGGTTTTATTTCCAGTTATCTCAAGACACAGTTCTGATGCTAGAGAGAGTTAGTCGCAGCTACTCCATCACCCCCATCGAGTCCATATCTTTAGGCTTGGATGATATCCCTACTGTGAAAGATGAGGAGAATGTTAAACTGGAAGGTCCTGATGTGGCGAAAGAAAACAGTGTGGTGAAAGGTAAATAGAAACATAATTACTAGATTAAAATCCATTCAACGCAATTTTATGAGATACTAGCTTCCGCCCGCGGCTCCGGTCGCGTGGTACCTGGATAAAAAGTAGCCTGTCTTATTCTCGGTCATTATATTATTATTTTGTCCTGTGTGTGTATGTGTATTATAATTTTATAAGAAATAAATTATTATTATTATTATCTATCTATATTTCAAATTTCAGCCAAATTGGTTCAGTCAGTGGTTGTAGAGTTATAGAGGAACAAACATATGTCCATCCAAACATCTAAACTTTCCCATTTATGATATTAGTGTGATAATAAGAAGTTACAATATTTAAAGAAAGAAAGAAAGAATATACTTTATTGACAACACACACAGAAGACAGAGGACAGAGCATAAAAAACAAACATAATATAACATAATATAAATAACCTATATACTTAATAAATACTTACCCACCTAGATACATATGTAGGTAGAAAGGGCTGGCCTATAATAAACAGCATGCTCTGGTTGCTCCGTCTATGCCGGGGGTCGCCAAAAGGTCCAGACTCCGCTCTAAGCAAGCTTCACGTGGATGATACCATGTGAATGATATTTCCAGATGATCCAGCTTATTTTAAGACAGACTTTGAGTACGAAGACCGCCACACGTCCGACTCCGACGACAACATACCGCTGACTGCGCTCAAACTCTGCCGGAGGGGCGAGGGGAAGGCTAAACGGCAAAAACGAGGATATCAGAAAGGTATCATTTATTTAGTACTAGCATTCGCCCTATTCGTCCTATTCCCGGTCTTTATCTATTTATAGGTATTTGGGGAACATGGTGGAATCGTTCCCCAAAGGCAGAGTAGGTGGTTCCTCTGCAACGGGCCGGCTCATCTGGCCCACTTGCCCGTGGTCTTTCGAGGTTGTTGTCGGTTAGTCCTAGATATGTCTATCGCCGCTGAAAACTTCGCCATCTTTGAAGCTCGTAGTGCGTAGCATGTTTATGTAGTTCATCTAGCGACAGGTAGATGTCGCTACAGGTATTTTAAATTTCAGGAAAATCGGTTCAGTGATTGTCGAGTTATAGAGGAACAAACACATCCAAACTTTCGCATTTATAATTATAGCTTCCGCCCTCGGCATCCGCGCCCTCGGCAAAAGTAGCCTACGTCCTATTCCCGGTCATTATCTATCTACATTTTAAATTTCAGCCAAATCGGTTCAATGGTTGTCAAGTTATAGAGGAACAAACTTACACTTCGCACAATGGATCTAACTATTCGTAAAGTGAGCAGTTTCGCTGCGCAGTAAAAAAATTGTATGAAAAAGCTACACTGCACATCGAAACGGCTAACTTCACGAATAACTAGAATCCTAGATCCACTGTACATCCAAACTTTCGCATTTATAATAATAGTGTGTGATTAGTGTGATGTGATTTTCCAGATGTGAAAATAGACGCGTGTGAGATATATCTATCTAAGGAGCAACAACTAGGGGCGGTGTTAGCGCGTCGCGACTCTCTCAACTATATGAACTCGCCGCTCAAATGCACGCTTTGTTATAAAGGGTTTGTGAGCCGACTGACCTTCTCCAACCATGCGAGGAAACATCATGAGGTGGGTCTTATGAATATAAAATACTAACAGCGCCCTCAAGGCGTTCCCCCCGTGGTGATGGTATAAAGACGATGATGATGATGAAAAGTAGCCTATAACCTTCCCCAAGAATTTAATTATCACATGCAGAAAGATTTTTTCCAATCGGACTGGTAGTTCCTGAGATTAGCGCGTTGAAACAAACAAACTCTTCCGCTTTATTATATTAGTTTAGACTAGATAGTCGATATATTTATTCTAAACAAATATATAAAGCGGTAGAGTTTGTTTGTCTGAAAGCGCTAATCTCAGGAACTGATATCCGGATTTGTAAAATTCTTTTAGCACTTGAATTATTTGTAAAAAAAATAGAATAGAATAAACTTTTTTCTATTCTATTCTATCCAATCATTCAGTTATTAATTGTTATTGCAGAGCAGCGGCGCTCACGCGTGTGAGGTGTGTCTACTGCGCTACCGCAGCGCGCGTCTACTGCGCACTCACGCGCTCACCGCGCACTCGCGTCGGTACAGATGTAACAAGTGCGAACATGTCTCACACACCACGTGAGTTACTTATTTACGTAATTAATATCTGGGCGATCGAGCTCTGCTCTGCAAAATCCGAAAAAAGAACAAAAAAAACTTAAAAAAAAAGATCCATGGCTGAGATTCGAACTAGCAGCTTTCGGCGTTGAAGGCTGATACCCTAACCGCTTAGGCGCTCTAACCACAACAGCTTCCGCGAAATTACGAACCACATTAAACTGGCAAATCTTTTGCGTGAAAATGCCGAGAAAACCTAGCTAGATCGATTCTTACCCCCATAAACCCCCACACCGCAAATTTCATCGAAATCGTTATATCCGTTTTCGAGATCGTGAATACAAACAAACAAATAAATAAATATAAGTATCTACAAATTTTGCTCGTATAATAATGTAGGATGATAACTAATGCTGTTAATACACGCTGGGCCAGCCTAGGTCAGCTTCGCATTGCCTCTCTATCGCTCTCGCCTTGAATCGATTCGCCTTCTCGCTCGCACTCGCATAAGCTGGCCTAGGCTGGCCCAACATGAGTTAGCGCCTTAATAGGGTACATGATTATGTTGTACATTGACTAACTAAATGAAAGCATTTACTGAAACATAATCCATTAATAATGGCCTCCATACTGGCCTATTATGGAGGTCTTTATGCGGCCTAACAACTCCGTCATCAGAGTTGGCCACCTCTCTCTTTTCAGAAACCAGGCCCGGGATCACGATAAATGGCACGAAGGATTTACTTTCGAGTGTCAACTGTGCGGACAAACATTCAGGTAAATCATCATACTAATATTATAAAAGAAAAAAGTTTATGTGTATGTTTGTCCGGACGTATCGCCGTAACTACTGAACCAATTTTGCTAAAATTCGGAATGTAGAAAGCTTATGTTCTAGAATAACACATAGACTATGCTAATTTTTAAAAAATCAACTCCTAAGGGGAAGAAAAAGGGTGGTAAAACGATTGTCTAAAATCTTATTTCTTGGTTCGATTCGTTCGAACTTAACAAAAATACTTCATTTCTTTTTTTTTAATCAACTTCTATCAACCCTAACACACCCCGTGCTAGGGAGTTTTTAAGTTTGTATGGATTTTTTTTATTCTGTAGTATTCCCTGGTTCGATAAATAAACTTGAAAATAAACTAGGTCATAATATTAGAGTGATTATGATTATAGCTAAGAACATTGGGCATGGGCATGCCCAATACCTCAATAGTGTTCATTAGATTCATCTTTCGATGATTTCCTCACGATGTTCCTTCATCATTACTAGCAGCGCCATTTTGTTTAGAAAAAGGACATCGTACCTAACCCACACTCGCAAGAAACATCCGACGGAGAGTGTGTGTGAACTGTGCGGGCACAGCTTCGTGGGAACCACGGGCCTTCTGCTACACAAGAGTAAAACTCACAAGGATGATGTACTAGTAAGTATACTTGAAACTTAGGCCTTCATATCCGTACCCATATTATGAAAGTGTGTTTATTTGTTCTGCTTTCACGTCAAAACAGAGCAACGGATTGACGTGTTTTTTTGTGTGGAGATAGTTGGAGGGCTGGAGAGTAACATAGGCTACTTTTTATCCGGGTACCACGCGAGCGAAGCCGCGGGCAGCAGCTAGTACATCTATATGTACTAGTAGTTATGCGAACAGTAGATCTCACTACCCCTTATTACCCCTTTTTATAAATACCCCGTTTTGGAGGAAGTACCCCTCCAATCAAAAATCGCCGACGACAAAAAAAAGTCTATAAACCTGTAGACCAAGTTTCGTAAAGATCGGTGGTAAAATACGACGGAGGAGTACCTACAAACATACAGACGAAAGCAAAATTGACGATTGATGCAGAGACGATTTTCTCGCTCAGTCAATAAATAAAAAAGTATTGCCGCTTAGATGTTCTCGCATCACTTGATAACGGCTCGACCGATTTGGATGATTCCTTTTTTGTTGTAATCGTAGGATACAGGACAAGGTTTGTATGATTTTTTTTTTAATCTTACAGAAAAGTGAAAATTTTAGGTAAAAATATCTCCATACTGAAAAAGTGATTGAGTGACACAGAAGATAGCAGGTAGGGAAATCTTCAAAAATATTGATAACAAAAAAATTCAGACAACTTCAACGTGAAGCAGTCCTGACGTATCTACTGGATGAGGGCCAATTCTATCTTGACGAGTTTCTGTCCGCTAAATGATGATTTTTTGCAGGAAGAAGATTCGGTGCCTTCAGAAGACAAATTCTGCAGCAGTTGTAACACTCAATTCTTGAGATTGGAAGCCTACCACAGACATTTACTGAGCTCGCTCCGACATATACCAAGCGGGAATACGTAAGTTATAAGTAGAGACGTGATCATAATTCAACACAAATCTGAAATATGCATGAAAAATGTCAAAATATGAAACCTGTATAGGTAGACATGTAGCGATATCTACCTGTCGCTAGATGAACTACAGAAACATGCTACGCACCACACAACATCAACATGTCTAGAACTCGCAAGCTAAGTTTTCACCGGCGCTAGACATATTACCGAAATTAACATCAACTGTCGGTCAAAAGACCACGGGCAAGTGGGCCAGATGGGCCGGCCCGTTGCAGAGGAACCACCTACTCTGCCTTTGGGGAACGATTCCACCATGTTCCCCAAAATAGTTTGTACTCTCGAACTGTTCAAAATGTTCGGCGATTCTTGCTGCGACGCAACAAGTGCAATTCAGCTCGCGCAAGCGCTCATTACCTAGTTCAATATTCACCTACACACATCTATGTTCATCACACAAATGTTTGTCCTGGGTGGGAATCGAACCACGACCTACAGCGCAGAAGGCAGAGCTACTACCAACTGAGCTAAGAGGCCAGTCAAATAATAATTTGTATATTTTCAGAACTGAATGCATTATCTGCAAGGAGAGTCATCCAGATCATGGATCTTTGACAGAACACATGAAGGTAGAAACTAATTATAAAATAGCCATGTTTTCTTTCTTCAATGGCGTAGCCTGACGTTCTTGATTGATCGTTGAAGTTAAGCAGCGTTGCGCGCGGTCACTTTTAGGATGGGTGACCGCAAGTGGCATTACGAGCTGAGCGCTTCCGTGCTTCGGAGGGCACGTTAACTAGTCAGTCCGGCTTTTAAGTCGTTAAGCCTTGATGGAGGCCTTTAGGCGGCCTCCGTCACCAGAGTAGGCCACTTATTATATTGGCTCATTCGAACTTACTTAACTGGTTAAAAAAGCCGTTTAATGGACGGCTAGGCAACGCAAGCTAAGGCTTAGGCTTTGTTTAATCCCCCTTACTTATAAAAGATGTTTAAAGTTGAACACTTGTTAAACAACGTCCTGTCTCTATTCGTCACTATCCACAACTAAAGACAGGACGTTGTTTAACCAGTGTTCAACTTTAAACATCTCTCATAAGCAGTGATCGGAATTAGGCGGGCTAAAATACCTAAAGTTCAAAGAACAGAGGCAAAATAAACACATTACCCTTCCTTTGCTTTGCGCAGTCGGGTAAAAAGGGGAGACTTCCTTACTACAAGAATTTTATTCTTGTAGTAAGTAAGAATTTTATTGAAAGTTGGCACAATTTTCACAGTGAGTAAGTACATTTAAAATTAATGTTAATAATATTGTGAACTAATTCAAATATTTTTTCTATTAGACGGACGGAAAAAAGTTTTTTATCTTTATAATTTACATTTTAATTTTTGTTATTAACTCAGGTAAAAAATTGATTCACCTTAATGTTAGATGTTCTTTATTAATGTCCCGGAAACGGAAATAATTGGGTCGAAAAATATTTAGTCCTAAGGTGTCTCCATTTGTCTCTGTTATTTTTCGAACTTTAGGTATTTTAGCCCGCCTCATTCATCACTGCTCATAAGTAAGGGGGCATATGTGTTTAAAGGTACCTATAGATTTTATCAATAACTTTTTGTTTAGGTCCATAAAAAGAAGCTATTGCAACCGCCACCGGTCGTTGACCCCAGCTCGGTCCAAGCGCAACTGCCATGCGACATGGTAATTACAAGGAATTTGTATACTAAACGTAACTGGAAGGTTCAATGAGACAGAAAACGCGGTCTTGAGAGATAAAACTTGGGCGGTGTGTCTCTTTCTAAAGGGCGACCATAATTTATGAACTAAACATTCCTAATCCTTAGTGAAATTTAAATTACATGGGCACACTACTAATCCAACAACGAGTGTGAAAGGGACAAAGCTACCACGAAGTTCTCTCAACGAGACCGACAATCCTTATAACCCAGATTGAATTATAATCCGGACCGGTCAATCTTTGTATGTTGGAACCCTTGGACATCCCATAACAAAGCTATAGCTACATCCGTACCCCTATTTTTCAGACTATTTTGAACGAACTATAAGGCTTGTTTCACTCTTCAGCGTGTCGCCGGTCGCGTCCGCGAGTTGACAATTCACAGCACATTTCTCTGTGCTGTGAATGGTCAAAATTAATTTCTCTGTGCTGTGAATGGTCAACTCGCGGACGCGACCGGCGACACGCTGAAGAGTGAAACAAAGCCTAAATAATCTAGTGAAAGGTGTATTATTCAGTGTGGCGCGTCATTCTCGAGTCGGTCGCGGCTGAGCGCGCACGTGCGGCGGACGCACCTCGGCGTGCGGGCGGCGAGGCACGCGGTCTGCGAACTGTGTGGACTGCAGTTCACTGTGAGTATTTAATATACATAATAGTTTTCAACCCCCGACGAAAACATCGTGAGGAAACCAGTTAGCTTTCTAATAGCGTCGAATATTGTATGCGTCCACTATAAACATTCTCTCAAATCTTTTAAGCATTTATTTAATTATCAAACAAAATTCACAGCTCGTAGCGACTAATCGACTTATGTTTCTTATAGCCAATAACGGATTTACAGTCGTGTTTATCCTGTGGATATGGCTGGTTAAGCTGAGAGGATTGTTTAGGTGCTGGGCAAGCCTACTCCATCTTAAACAATATCCCGTTAAGTGTAGGCAAAGATTGCCTCCTGACACTGTATAAAAATCATCTAGTACAGAAGGCCTAAGTTTTTGTTTATTGTAACAGAGCGCGGGTGCATTAAGGGCCCACCAGCGCCGCCATCGCGGCGAGCGTCCGTACCCGTGCGGCGTGTGCTCGGCTCGCTTCGCCAACTCGCACCAACGGCGAGTGCACGCAAGGACGCACTCCGGCGAGCGCCCGTACGCTTGCCGCGAATGTTCGCGGACCTTCGCGCAGAAACCCGCCCTTAACCGACACTATCGGGTAAGTACAGTTGTCACAATGGATCTGCATGGTCACAATGTATGAGCAAGTGGCCAACTCTTCACGGTGTTAGTCGCGAAAGAACAGGAGTAGAATCACCTAGCTCTTAAGACGTTTCAAAGTGGTCATAACGGTCCTACTGAATAAATAATATTTGATGTTGATTTTGATTTTGATTTTGACGGAGTTTTTAGGCCGCCTAAAGGCCTCCAAGGTCTTTACCCGGAGGCCTTTACCCGAGAGGGGTCCTAATTAACAGTCTTCTTATACAAATACCTAGTTATGATCAAGTTTGAAATTCTGTTAATTATGGAATAAACAGGCTTTTTTATTTTATTTATTTATTAAAGGCCTCCGTCTTGGCTTGACTACTTAAAAGCCGGGACCGACAATTAACGAGTCCTCCGAAGCACGGAAGCAGAAGCTCGTAATACCACTTGCGGTCACCCAACCTAGAAGTGACCGCGCGCAAGGCTGCCTAACTTCAACGATCAATAAAGAACGTCCAAGCAAGCTACGCCAGGAGCTTCGAACGAACGAACAATGGATCTAGGCATTCTTGAAGTTAGGATTTTCGCTGCGCAGTAGAAAATTGTGTATGAAAAAGTTGCACTGCGCATCGAAACGCCTAATTATAGTAAAAGTAAAACAAATAAGTTTTTTTGTTGAAGAAACGTTTTTCAAGACAAGCTTGTATAGAGTAAAGGGGAGCTGATTTAATGATTATTCAGTGAGAATCTCCATTGAACAGCTCCTGACTCCATCATCAGATCAGCTCACTGTCATCAATCATCATATTACATTGTAGTCGGAACGGAGTTTCAACTCATTCAGCCTATTTACCGAGGAGTTCTATTGAACAGCTCCTGACTCCATCATCAGATCAGAGAGAGCGCGAGCTGGTCTGATGATGGAATCAGCAGCTGTTGAGTATATCTTCTTAGTAAATAACCTCTGAAATAATCTGTGAAGTAGTACATCCATGTTTGGGCTCATTTGCTCACCATTTAAAAGCATACATTTAGAAGCGCTCGTGACGTATCTTGCTGAGACGTTCTTGATTGATCGTTGAAGTAAAGCAGCGTTGTGCGCGGTCACTTTTAGGATGGGTGACCGCAAGTGGTATTACGAGCTGAGCGCTTCCGTGCTTCGGAGGGCACGTTTTTTCGGTCCTGATTTTTAAGTCGTTAAGCCATAACGGAGACCTTTAGGCGGCCTAAAAACGGTGAAGTAGATAGAAGGCCTATACCCAGCAGTGGGTGCATAGGGCACGAGCCATGACGGAGGCCTAAAAACTCCGTCACCAGAGTTGGCCACTTGCTCATACGAACTTGCTTGCTTTACATGTTAATTTTAGGTTCTTTTTTTACTCACGATCTAATTCATATTTTTTTTCGTAGTGGTGGTATGAATAAATGCTTTTTCTTTCTTTACTTGCTTCCTAATAAAAGCAATAAAAAAATGTTTTTCGACAGATAACTTATTATAAAATTCCCCTGCAGGTCCATACGGGGGCGAAGCCCTACGTGTGCCAGGTGTGCTCCAAGTGCTTCAGTCAGTCCAACTCCCTCAAGGTTCACGTGCAAGCCGTCCATCTTAAAATGCCGCCGCTAAAGAAACGGAAACAAGACACCAAAAACCACCCGCTCATCAACAATACCGAGACTTGAATAAATCGCTGAGGTATTAATCCTTGTTTTATTTATTTATTTAATACTTACGAACTAACAGCTTGAGCCAAAACGTTTGCAAGCCACTTAAAACATAACACACACAAAATCAACTTAAAAAACATCTAAATAAGTACTTATTTGGACCGTCCATGGCGAAACTATTCTTCATCTTAATTAGTTTTTTATGTTAAGGGGCCTGCGACAGGCGAATTTCCATAAAAACGTAATAGGTACCGATATCATTCAAAATTTAAGCATATTTTTATCAGTTTATGTTGTTAGATTAGGAGAGTAGGTATTTATCTAGGTTCCTGTTACACTTTTGTTCCGAAAAACTTACTTAAAAATAAATGTAAGCAAATTGAATTAAAATCTTTGTAGGTATACCAAAAATAGCATTTTTTTCTTTTCATTTGTTCTATAGTAAGTGTTTTGGAACAAAAGTGTAACAGGAACCTAGATAAATACTGCCTTTATGCAAATAATAACATAACGTGATAAAAATATGCTCAAATTTTAAATTATTTTGGTATTACGTTCCTAGGTACGTACGTGCGTTCGCCGGTCCCTTAAAGTTTCTTTAAGAACTTTATAACGCGTCGTGCGATTCGTTTGAAACGTCTTAGTTTTCACTGGTGGCATAATTAAAACACAAACCACGAAGTATCATCGATCGAGCGAGCGAAGCGAGCGAAGATCTTAGTGGCAAGTTAGGCGATTTTGCTTTGTATGTTTGTATGTTTGTATGTTTGTATGTTTGTATATTTGTATGTTTCATTTTTATGTTCTCGCATAACTATCGAACCGCTTATCCAATCTGTATGAAACTTGATAGGTCAATAGGTTGTGCTATGGAAATTTGCTGTGGAGCGTATGAGCGTAATCGATGAAGGGGTTGTTAAGATATGGGGTTCCCAAGGGGGTAAATTTTTTTCAAAGGTACCCAAATATATTGAGTGGGGTGTCATATGAAAGTACTCAATTTATACATTCCAAAATGGTTTTTAGTTTTCTTCTAGGTTCTATAGTTTTTGAAATACAGAGAAAAATAAAAATGATGAAAACCAATTAACGGATGTATGGAAAGAGCTCCCGTTTCATAGAGTTTCGATGTATTCGTAGGTCTGGTTATCAGACAAAGAGTGTGGCATCGTTGTGGTTTGGTTTGCAATGATTTTAGTTGCTTCTTGATATTTTTTCTTGAGATTGAAAATAAAAGCCGTGTTGGCCGAGTGGAAGAGTGCTCGATTTTCGATTCATAGGTCGTAAGTTCGAACCCTGGCCGTGCTCATCAATGGATTTTTCGATTAGAAAAATTTAAATGCGCATTAACACGAGCTCTAAACGGTGAAAGAAAACATCGTGAGGAAACCAGTTAACGTTCTAATCTAATAGCGGCGATGGGCTTGCAACCTGTCACGTATGCAAATGCTAACTCCTGCAAATAGTGGGCTGGGCATGTACCAAAATTATAGAGGGAGAGGGAGAGGGAGGGGGAAGGGGTGAGGGGGAGGGGGAGAGGGAGGGGAAGGGGGAGAGGGAGGGGGAGGGGGTAGGGAGGGGGAGGGGAAGGGGTAAGGGAGGGGGAGAGGGGTAGGGAGGGGGGTAGGGAGGGGGGTAGGGAGGGGGGTAGGGAGGGGGTAGGGAGGGGGGGTAGGGAGGGGGAGGGGGGTAAGAAGGGGGAGGGGGTAGGGAGGAGGAGGGGGGTAGGGAGGGGGAGGGGGGGTAGGGAGGGGGAGGAGGATAGGGAGGGGGGTAGGGAGGGGGAGGGGGATGGAGGGGGGGGGAGGAGGGGGGAGGAGGGGCAGGGGGAGGGGAGGGGAAATTGATTTTCTAATACATTTTGTATTGAACTGCTATTTTAATAATTTCTCAAACTAAGAGGCCGTTCCTGAGGCGCGGTACGAAGTTCGCGGGGTCAACTATTGAATATAAACACGACACGACTTAATGTATTGCATGTATGCCTATAATCTTTATCATACTGAGGTAGCGCATTAGATATCATTGTGTGGTAAACACTAGAAAGAGCACTTAACGTAGGTATAGGGGTAGTCAGAAACAAGTCCAAATCTAGGCTATCAACACAACGGTGCGCGAGATCTCAGTTCGGGGCGAACTACTAGTTTTATAATATTACATTACTACGTTTATTTCTACGTATTTATTATTTGAACGTTGAAATCTATTGCAAATCACCAATTCTCAATGGACCATCCGTAGTGCAGTTCAAATGGCCTGAAACAACAAATAGGTAAGTAGGTAGGTACCTATCTAAGCATAGAATAAATAATAGTACTTACTACGTACAATACAGAAGGCTCACTTCGCAAAAAAACTATTAATAGTAATAATAATAAGGTTTCGATAGTCCCAATAGGCAATATGCGTCTGATTCAAAAGCGGGTTAAGAGGCATTACACAAAATTTTCTGATTTACGTGATGTTTCGGGGCAGGATTTTTCAATGAAAACACTGTATTTTTAAAAAAATTATGGCACAGCATGAAATATCATTTCAATTTTGTACTATTAAATGAGCTACTTTTGTGTTTTTATTATTTCTTTTTGATTAATCGACCTCAAACCGGCGACTGTTTTGTGAATTTTTGCTGTAAGAGGTTTAGAAATCACCATATTTACGAATCATTTTGACGTCCAAATGGTATAAAAAAATTACGATGTTTTGCTGTGATAGTCAACCAAACTATTAAATGGATCACTTTTTAGTACCTTTATTTAGTTTTTGAGTAAAAAAATCTTTAACTTAGTCCAAATTTCGAGAAAACGGCCAAAGAATTGCTTTTGATTTTGGCTACTTAGAACTGACTTAGAACTCTTGTTCGTAAAATTAACAAAACAGAAATAAACTTCAGTTCAAAATCAATCCTTTTCTGAAAAAAAAAAATTAAAAAAGATTAAAAAATTGGCAATGAAAAATCTTTTAAAACAACCTAAAACGCGTCGTATCTACTACCCTATCTACTCGACGCAAGCAGACCGCGCCGAGCGCTTCTAGGGGGTGGACGTATCGCTTTGCATCCCGGAGCTCGCACTGAGTCGACTCGCAAAGCACGTCGCCGGCTACGAAGAATATAGCGCAATAGGAGCGTTTGATACATTGGTAGCTAAGTTATTAATTACCTATTTTTAAATATTTTCTGCGGGGCTAAAAAGGCCGTTAAAGCAGAATAATGATCTGAATTGTAGTGTAACTAATAATGTAATAATAGGGTGACAGCGAGCTGATCTGATGATGGAGTCATCAGGACCTGTTCCATGGAATTTTATGATGATATGGGTATCAAATGAAAGGGCTTGATGAGCGAAACACAATGCTGATCTGATGATGGAGTCAGGACCTGTTCCCTGGAACTTTTTAATGATATGGGTATCAAATGAAAGGGCTTGATGACCGAAACACAATGCTGATCTGATGATGGAGTCAGGACCTGTTCCATCGAACTTTATAATGATATGGGTATCAAATGAAAGAGCTTGATGAGCGCAACACAATGCTGATCTGATGATGGAGTCAGGACCTGTTCCATGGAACTTTTTAATGATATGGGTATCAAATGAAAGGGCTTGATGAGCGCAACACAATGCTGATCTGATGATGGAGTCAGGACCTGTTCCATGGAACTTTTTAATGATATGGGTATCAAAATGAAAGGGTTCGATGAGCGAAACACAATGCTGATCTGATGATGGAGTCAGGACCTGGTTCATGGAACTTTTTAATGATATGGGTATCAAATGAAAGGGTTTGATGAGCGAAACACAATGCTGATCTGATGATGGAGTCAGGACCTGGTTCATGGAACTTTTTAATGATATGGGTATCAAATGAAAGGGTTTGATGAGCGAAACACAATGCTGATCTGATGATGGAGTCAGGACCTGGTTCATGGAACTTTTTAATCATATGGGTATCAAATGAAAGGGCTTGATGAGCAAAACATAATGCTGATCTGATGATGGAGTTATGACCTGTTCCATGGAACTTTTAATGATAATATGGGTTTCAAATGAAAGGGCTTGATGAACAAAACACAATGCTGATCTGATGATGGAGTCAGGACCTGTTCCCTGGAACTTTATAATGATATGGGTATCAAATGAAAGGGTTTGATGAGCGAAACACAATGCTGATCTCATGATGGAGTCAGGACCTGGTTCATGGAACTTTTTAATGATATGGGTATCAAATGAAAGGGTTTGATGAGCGAAACACAATGCTGATCTGATGATGGAGTCAGGACCTGGTTCATGGAACTTTTTAATGATATGGGTATCAAATGAAAGGGTTTGATGACCGAAACACAATGCTGATCTGATGATGGAGTCAGGACCTGGTTCATGGAACTTTTTAATCATATGGGTATCAAATGAAAGGGCTTGATGAGCAAAACATAATGCTGATCTGATGATGGAGTTATGACCTGTTCCATGGAACTTTTAATGATAATATGGGTATCAAATTAAAGGGCTTGATGAACAAAACACAATGCTGATCTGATGATGGAGTCAGGACCTGTTCCCTGGAACTTTATAATGATATGGGTATCAAATGAAAGGGCTTGATGAGCGAAACACAAAGCTGGGTCGGGGTTTACTTTGACTTTGATTCTTGATTTTGCCTTTCACTTTGATTCTTGATTCTTGATTTTCAATTTTAGTTTCTCTATTCTCGGATCTCGGATTCTTGATTTTCGATTTTCGAGTCTCAATTCTTGATTATCGGATCTTGGATATCGGGTTCTTGATTCTTGATTTTGATTCTTGATTTTCAATTTTCGATTATTGATTCTCGAATCTTGTATCTCGGATTCTTAATTCTTGATTTTGATTTTCAATTTTTTAATTTTTAATTTTTGATTTTGATTCTTGATTCTTGTTTCTCATTTCTCGATTCTCGGATCTCGGATTTTTATTTCTTGATTTTGATTTTAAAATTAAAATCAAGATTAAAAATGAAAAATCAAACATCAAAAATCGAAGTCAAAAGTAAATCCTAACCCAGCTTTGTGTTTCGCGCATAAAACCCTTTCATTTGATACCCATATCATTAAAAAGTTCCATGGAACAGGTCCTGATTCCATCATCAGATCAGCATTGTGTTTTGCTCATTAAACCCTTTCATTTGATACCCATATCATTATCGATCGAGCGAGCGAAGCGAGCGAAGATCTTAGTGGCAAGTTAGGCGATTTTGCTTTGTATGTTTGTATGTTTGTATGTTTGTATGTTTGTATATTTGTATGTTTGTATGTTTGTATGTTTCAATTTTATGTTCTCGCATAACTATCGAACCGCTTATCCAATCTGTATGAAACTTGATAGGTCAATAGGTTGTGCTATGGAAATTTGCTGTGAAGCGTATGAGCGTAATCGATGAAGGGGTTGTAAAGATATGGGGTTCCCAAGGGGGTAAATTTTTTTCAAAGTTACCCAAATATATTGAGTGGGGTGTCATATGAAAGTACTCAATTTATACATTCCAAAATGGTTTTTAGTTTTCTTCTAGGTTCTATAGTTTTTGAAATACAGTGAAAAACAAAAATGATGAAAACCAATTAACGGAAGTATGGAGAGAGCTCCCGTTTCATAGAGTTTCGATGTATTCGTAGGTCTGGTTAACACACAAAGAGTGTGGCATCGTTGTGGTTTGGTTTGCAATGATTTTAGTTGCTACTTGATATTTTTTCTTGAGATTGAAAATAAAAGCCGTGTTGGCCGAGTGGAAGAGTGCTCGATTTTCGATTCATAGGTCGTAAGTTCGAACCCTGGCCGTGCTCATCAATGGATTTTTCGATTAGAAAAATTTAAATGCGCATTAACACGAGCTCTAAACGGTGAAAGAAAACATCGTGAGGAAACCAGTTAACGTTCTAATAGCGGCGATGGGCTTGCAACCTGTCACGTATGCAAATGCTAACTCCTGCAAATAGTGGGCTGGGCATGTACCAAAATTATAGAGGGAAACGGAGGGGGAGGGGAGGGGAAGGGGAGGGGGAGGGGAGGGGGAGGGGAGGGGAGGGGGAGTACTGAGGTAGCGCATTAGATATCATTATGTGGTAAACACTAGAAGGAGTACTAACGTAGGTATAGGGGTAGTCAGAAACAAGTCCAAATCTAGGCTATCAACACAACGGTGCGCGAGATCTCAGTTCGGGGCGAACTACTAGTAAAGTTCGATGGAACAGGTCCTGACTCCATCATTAGATCAGCATTGTGTTGCGCTCATCAAGCCCTTTCATTTGATACCCATATAATTAAAAAGTTCCATGGAGCAAGTCCTGACTCCATCATCAGATCAGAATTGTGTTTCGCTCATCAAACCCTTTCATTTGATACCCATATCATTAAAAAGTTCCATGGTACAGGTCCTGACTCCATCATCAGATCAGCATTGTGTTGCGCTCATCAAGCCCTTTAATTTGATACCCATATCATTAAAAAGTTCCATGGAACAGGTCCTGACTCCATCATCAGATCAGCATTGTGTTGCGCTCATCAAGCCCTTTCATTTGATACCTATATTATTAAAAGGTTCCATGGAGCAGGTCCTGACTCCATCATCAGATCAGCATTGTGTTTCGCTCATTAAACCCTTTCATTTGATACCCATATCATTAAAAAGTTCCATGAAACAGGTCCTGACTCCATCATCAGATCAGCATTGTGTTGCGCTCATCAAGCCCTTTCATTTGATACCCATATCATTAAAAAGTTCCATGGAGCAGGTCCTGACTCCATCATCAGATGAGCTAGCTGTCACCGTATTATTTCATTGTAGTCGGAACTTGACTGACATGCTGAGATCCAAGTTTCAACTCAATCGGACTATTTACTGAAGAGTTCTGTTGAAAAGCTCCTGACTCCATCAGATCAGCACAATATGGTTTATGGGACAAAGAAACAAACATTTATTTTTTGTAATTATTTGTATTCAATGTGTAACCCGACTTTGTTTTGTGTTATACCTATACCTACCTAAGTACCTACCCAAAAAGTATTTTTACTATCGCAAATAAATCAATCACATGAAAATTACCAAAACCGTTTAGTCTAAGAAACGGAGCGCTGTTCATCGGGTGTTAGAATTTAGCAACTTTTGTCCCTGCGAGCGCTGATTTTGTCGAGCGCGAAATTGTATAATGGCTCTTAAACGTATTTTTCTATGAACATTATGGCTTTAGAATTATGTGTGTGTAATTATTTTTTAATATTATTTCATTTTCGCTTAGAAATTAATAATTAAAAAGTGCAAAAATATAGTGGGAATTTCATAAGACTTGAAACGCAACGCTATTTGTCACGTATGCTGTGACGTCACACTCCTTCAAACTCGACAGAAAGTTTTTTTTTTCTACCTACAAGCGCGTGTAATTTTGGTGACTTGTGACGTCACGTCCGTTTCAAGTGCATGAAAATGTTGATAAATTTTAAAAATTATTTTTGTTATAAAATTTTAGTTTTTCGGCGCTGGAATTTTTGTTACGGTTAATTGACGATATAACCTATCGTTTAAAACCATAAAAAAAATTGATGCATATTGCCTATTGTGTGTCATTCCAAAGCAGTTGTTTCAATCTCTGATTATACTGGATCTACCAAAGTACACCTATACACTCCTACAAAAAGCTGCTATTTTAAATACATGTAGAATAGTTCGTAAATTCCTCCAGTTTGACTCATCCAGCGACGTCGTACCATGTAACATACGAAATGAAAACATCCTACAAACCACATCAAACCAAACTGATGTGCACTTGGCTTAGGCCCGTGCGCATCAGCTAATTCCCGGCCCTTCGAGCCGAGCTGAGTGACATAGGCTACTTTTTATTCCGAAAAAAGGCATGTTTCCCGTGGGATAAAAAAGTAGTAGTCCACGCGGGCGAAGCCGAGGGCGTCCGCTAGTAGTTTATAAAGTTTACCCTTTCTTCGGTCTTCGCGTCATGGTAGTTCTATTGAAGAAGCCAGTTTTGAACAGCTTCTTTCTAGCCTTCCTCTGTTCTCGCAACCGCCTCTTCCTCTCTTCGATTATCCTCTGATTGTATCTGTTCAATAAATCCTTGTCTCGTTTTTCCGCGTGAGAATACACCTCTGAAATATAAGTAGGGCATAGGAACCGGGTTTACCCGGAACCGAAAGAACCAAGATTACCCGGTTCTTGGGGCTGCAAAAAGAACCGGTTCTCAAAATATTAAGAACCGGGTTTTCGGTTCTTTAAAAAGTTCTCTTGGAAAGCGTGCCGAGTTCGTAGGTGTGTACAGGCAGAATAGTGTACCTACCTTGTTTGTGATTAGTGATTGTTTAAAAGATTTAAATTATAGCTGTGATTATAAATCCCGTTTGATTTTTGATCCCACCCATTGTAAAATTTTGTAAGATTTTACTTACAAAATTCAAATATCTCTCTCTCTCGTCCTTCATGTCTGTGGATCGTGGTCAGCTTCGGGTTTGTCTTTGGAACGGATGATCGGCCTCCACCGGTTTTTGTGCAAAAATCCACCCAAAGGATTTGTCGCCCCAAATATCCCCCAGGAGCCCAGAAATACCCCCGAACTTTCAGGGAATCCCCCCATCTGGCAACACTAACTGCAAGTTGAAGCCATGTCGTAGCCGATTAATTTGTTGGCAAGTGTAATAGCTCGCCTCCGACATATCGCTTTCTAAAAATTTAAACGCCAACTTATCGGTCGGACAAATTGAATAATGTAATAAGGGCATTAAGTCGAATCTGCCGCGCACTTCAGCCGCTTTAAAGTTTGCGGCGCACTATACCTACTCGGCAAATGATAGTCCTGAAAGATGGTGTCTGGATGTTCCTTGTATTTCCTCTCCAATTCATACAGCATGTTGCACAGATGTAAGATGGTCTTGCATTGGTGCAGGATGTTGGTATACATATACAGCATGTATGTTGTCGGTGCGTAAAATCTGAACAAAAATAAAAAAAGATGGCCGAAAACGAAACATGACCACGCGTCATCATTATCTGTTCTGTGACGAGACGTACTAAACATTTAAGATTATAGTTGTCATAAAATAATAACCAGCCAAGTGCGTGTCGGGCCACGCGCAGTGTAGGGTTCCGTAGTAGCCCGTTACCACAAAACTACTTCATCGTCACTTAATAGGATTTAGGTATTCTAAGGATTTTGTATTTGGTACAAAATTATCCAACACCCAAGTTCAACGAAGTGCTGATAAACTAATAAAGATAGGGTAGGGTATCTTAACCGCTTTCGTTTTCCTTTAAAGTTCAATATCTGGGCGACCGAGCTTTGCTCTGGTGCATATACAGAAAAATTAAAAACGAACAAAAAAAAAACTCACAAACATAAACTTTCATTGGCTGAGATTCGAACTCGCGGCCTTCGGCTGTAAGGCAATGGCCCTGACCACCGAGCCATTTTTCTCTCCACAAATTTTCGTAAAATTACGAACCACATTGCACTGGTAAATCTTTTTGCGTGAAAATGCCGATAAAACGGCTTTTCCCAGATATGAGACCTAGCTAGATCGATTTTTAGTTAATACCTGTATCGTTTCAGTCCGTACTTGCGCACCATAAGATGATACAGTTCCACTGCTATCTGGTAGTGCACTATAATCTCTTCAACCAAAAACCCCACTTCATAATGTAAATTGTTCACGTACAAGTACCTTATGGGGTAGTACTTTTTGATGTCCGTTATGCTGAAATTAATTTAATTTTTTAAGCTTTTATTTCTTTCGAGTAATCGGTGAACATGCATAAAAAAAAGCACAAAAAAAAAAGATTCCAACGAAATAAGAACCTCCTCCTTTTTTGAAGTTCGGTTAATAAAAGTGGACACCCACGCGTTCTTATAAGTGACCCCGATGAAGTAGCAGGTCTTCAGTTTCTGGTCGTGCGTCTCCACGTGCCCGATGCCCAGCATCCACTCCACCGCGAAGCGCGTCTTCTGACCAAAGTCCTCCCAGTACTGACCCCACCAGTCGTACACTTGCCCTGAGAAATAACTTTCCTGTATTACAAAGTACTCTGTGGAAATAACATACATACAGTTACTTCCAGATAAATAATGGGCATCGGCTATTTTCGTGTTTTCCTAATATGACCGACAGCATCTAGGCAGTATTGATTAAAAGAATGTGACAGATGCCCACGTCGTTAGCTGCGCAGCTCGCAAAGCTTGCAACTAATTTGCTTTTCTTAAAAATGACATTGATATTTATTTGTTTGCGATAAAGTTGAAATTACTTATGAGTAATTTTCAATTCCAAATTACTTTTTGCCAATCGTTTTTGAAATTTTATGCGCGGCGCGTGCGGATTCCACTTTCAAACTATATTGCCGGCCGCACGAGAAGGCCAGATAAGAAATTGCTGGACACTTTCTGACCCAGTAGGTACCTACTGCAAGAACGATTTACCCAAAAGAAGGGTGTCTAACTAAGAAATGGTCGTTTACGTAGATAACTAGCATGTTTGAGAGAAATACTTTGCTGTCTAAAAATATAAGACTGGGGGTTACTCCCAACCCAAAGCTAAAAACGTAAGCTGAACGACGATAATTTACACGATATATCGTTTTCGGTTTTTGGGATTAGGATCATGGTTATTATTACAAACTAGTGAACACCCGCAGCTTCGCCCCCGTGGACTACTATTTTTTATCGCACGGGAACTTTACATTTTTTCCGGGATAAAAATTAGCTTATGTGTTATTCCAGAACCTAAACTATCTACATTCCAAATTTCATCAAAATTGGTTTAGTAGTTATGGGGACGTTTACTCTCTGTAGATCCAGTGATCAAGATCTATTTGATTCCATTGAAAAAACTTAGTTACTCTATTTTACCTTCCTCCTCTTCATCCTCGGTCCTATTGCCGATGGCGGCGAAGGTTGACGCCGTGAGGTCCTCCAACTCTTTCTCGGACAAGTTCTCGCCGGTCACGTTGAAGACTTTGTTGAAGTTGAACTCGGTGAAATCACGCGGCTGTTCAGTTGTCGGCGCTGACGCCGGCGCTAAATGGCATTAAACATAAAAAACAATTTCTTTAACTTTATACATTTAGCCAGTGTCAAGCAGTGGCGGATTATCCTTAAGGCAAACTAGGCAACTGCCTAGGGGCGCGAGGTTACAGAGGGGCGCGCAACTCCAGGCGCAGGCCAGACAGAAGAAACGCAAGACGCGTCGCGGACAGGGCACCAGCGAACAGCGTCGCGCCCGCGCCTCGTCTCTTCTGTATATTTTGCGTCGCGACGCTTCTAGGTATAGGTACATTTTGTGTGAAAGGGACGCGGAAGAGACAAATGTCCGCGCCCCGTCTGCGTCTTTTATGTCTTTTCTGTGTGTCCAGCGCCCTACGTCACCCTATTCGATTAAAAAAAGACAGTAAATTTACGATGTTGGAGGTGCGGGCCGCGGGGGCGCCCCGTATGGCGGCGGTCGGGGGGGCACGGAGGGCGCGGGTCAGGCGTGAGCCGTGCCGTGCGACAGGGATGATAATCTCGTCGCGATCATAGACGTACGTACGATCTAGCGATTTTTGGATCGATCGAAAGTCATTAGTTTTTCCAGCGGATCGATTGAATTTAATCAGATATAGCCGGATAGAAATAAACCGACAAGCACTGAGCCTTTTCTTTGAGCACCGCAAACAAAATCAAGTGTCACATTGTAGCAATTGTCTTTAAAAAATCTGCTCGCTTCGCTCGCATTTCTGACCACAGAATGAGAACCGACAAGCATCGAGCCTTATCTTTGTTCACCGCAAACAAAATCAAGGGCCATATGTTGCATTTATCTTTAAAAAATAATAAATAATAATAATGTTGGTAGAAATATTGCGAGTGAGTAATGTCTGACCACAGAATAAGAACCGACAAGCAGCAAGCTTTTTCTTTGATCACCAAAAACCAAAAAGTGCCACGTTGCTCTTAAAAAAATCTGCTCGCTTCGCTCGCATTTAACTTCATATTATAAGTAGATATATTGCGAGTAAAACTGAGTTATGTCTGACCACAGAATAAGAACCGACAAACATGGAGCTTTTTCTTTGATCACTGAAAACAAAATAAAGTGCCACATGTTGAATTTGTCTTAAAAAAAATCTGCTCGCTTCGCTCGCATTTAACTTCATATTATGAGTAAATTTTATATTGTGAGTAAAGACAAGCATCGAGCTTTTTCTTTGATCATCGAAAACAAAATCAAGTGCCACATGTTGCACTTGTCTTACAAAAATTCGGTAGATTGACATTTTTTCAGCACTGATTAGGCGCAGGCCAGATAGAAGAGACGAGGCGCAGACATTTGTCTCTTCCGCGTCCCTTTCATACAAAATATGACGGCGCCCCGTCTCTTCTGTGTTTTGCGGCGCGACGCTTCTATACATTTTCTATGAAAGGGACGCGGAAGAGACATAAATGTCTGCAACGCGTCCTCGTCTTACGTCTTTTCTGTATGTCCGGCGCCTTAGACATTCTAGAATTCTAGATCTATTGCAAATGTCTCCCTAGGTGGTCAGAGCAGAGCTACCCCCTTGGGTAGTCAGACAGAGGCTTGTTCAAATACGGTATTTGATGGTTTTTGTTACCAGAGGGGCGCCTATGAGGAGCTTGCCTAGGGCGCTCTTGAAGCTTAATCCGCCCCTGGTGTCAAGTAGGTAAATATTTCAAGTTAACAGATAAACAAGAGAAACAAATACTTACATAATGTATTTGCTTATCTATTAACTAACCTACAATGCTTACCTAAGTACCTAATGTAAAATATCCCACCCCTCCCCTTGTGCCTCAGTAATCCAGAACCACAGAAGCCGGCCACATACGTCAGACTTTTTATCTGACCGGTCGTCCTACATGACTGTCCCCGCCAAACATTTGCTTCCGACTGTCTGATCGGACGTGTCGCATGTTTAAACAAAAGTATGACACCAACGCCTTCAGAGAATCGGATCGGACAGTGGGACCGACAAAAAATCAGACATTTGTGGCCGGCCTTACTGAAACTTTACCTACTTTTTGTTTTGGGAAAACTTTAGGATGCATTTAAAAAAATACTGTTTATTTACTCACGGTGTTTTCCTTCCCGTTTAGAACTTTATATCAATGTAGGTATTTAACTTATTCGTACGTGTACTTCAGTACTTTTAGACAAGAAACTTATTCCCATTTTCACCCAGCGCTGCAGCGAAAATAAATAGTAAATTTTAAAATTTTATCATACTCGTTACAGTCGTTGGGTTTGCTGTGGAGATCTCAGTAACTTGTTCTGTGGAAGGTGGCTCTTGACCAAAACCAACTTGAACATAATCTGACAAAAATGTAAACAAGGAAATTATTTATTAATGAAATTAAATTAATTATAAAATAATTTATTTGCGTGAAGTATGGTAGAAAAAGTTCTTAAAATAAAATTATAAGTAGCACATACTCCGTGGTACAAAGATATATAGCTCGATCGATAGAGAATAGAGATACAATAGATGGTGCCATCTTGACTTCTTTAGAGCAATAGAAAGCGCGTTAGATACTTATCTAAAATTCTAAATGGATAACTTAGTTATAGAAAGAAAATGTAAATAGGTACTTACATAGCAATAATAATAATAATTCTGTCATTTTATTATTTACTGCAACACCTATCTACTATTTCGTCAATGCTATTACCATGGATTCAATAGGTATTAGCTACCCACCAACAGCTTGGTTAGGTAGGTAGGTAAATAGTAAAAAATATTAATTACAAGCTAAACAGGTTTTTAGAAAGGTGCTTCTACACAGCAGTTAAAAGTGATAATTAGATAACATTCATATTTTTTAACACGAAAGCCTTTTTATTTGATGTTATCAAAGCTTCCACACTGATAATTGATAAAACATGATGTAGAACATTTCCTAACATTTTATAACCACCACTTTGGTTTGATTAAAACAAAAGTCACAGTTGTCACAATGAATCTAAGCATTCGTGAAGTTAGGCTTTTCGCTGCGCAGTAGAAAATTTTGTATGAAAATGTTGCACTGCGCATCGAAACAGCTAACTTCACGAAAATGCTAAGATTCGTTGGAAGAAGTGTACAAAGTTTAGCATTCAAATGTTCATTATCAATAATGTTTATACACTTTTTTACTTGTATGGAATGGAAGCACCATTAAGATAAAACAACCATAAAATGCATTTAGGTAATTGTGGTATAGGTAGGTAATTGAATTTCACACATTAGAATTTTATCTTCCCTCAGAAATATGCAGTTTCAATGGCGTTACCGAGCTATGCCGTCACAAATCATTAGTAGGCACCTAACCTAGGTAGTCTGTCAGGCAATATTCAAAACCTATGCCTGCTTCATAGATTGAGACATTTTTAATACATTACTGCCCCGGCCCACAAGTGCAGCATTGCCGGACTCACGTGAAAACCTATGCGGGGCACGCATTGCAGAGTCCGGCAATGCTCAGTTGTAGCCAAGGCTTGTATAGTGCTTTTCTCAAACATGCGAGTAAATTAAAGTAGGTAAAGTCAACTTAAACTAATTTTATGTGGACAATAAAAATTGCCGCCCTCAAATTGGATTTTTTTTACCCGGCTGACTGTTTTACTTTTCTTTCAAAAAATAAAATTTGGTGAGATACCTCTTTACTCAACATGTTCGGGTTTAAAAAGTTCGTTCCATTTTCAAATTACATTGCCGGCCAGATAAGAAATTGTTGGCTGGACACTAGCTGACCCAGTGCAAGAACGATTTATCCCGAGAAAGTTGTGTAAGAAACGGTCGTATATCACGGCATGTTTGAGAAAAAATATATTTCTTCACTGTTGATCATAGCTCTTCATAGCTTTAGGTACCTACAATAATTGGTACCTAAACCAAGAAGTTACCATGCTCGGTTTTACAAAAACTTTTACTTGGATATTGTCAATATGTTTATGTAAGTTTTTTAGTTTCAGTATGTAAAGTATCTTTAATTCGCGCACTTGCATGTTGTGTTTTCATCTAATTGGTCAACAGGGCATGGAGTAAACCTGACGCATCCAGCTGACGAATATGACGACATGGGTCGGCTAGACAAGGAGAAGATGCTAAACTTATCACAAGAGCTACTGATTGACGCAAAGGTACCCTGTAATTATGGACTGCAGGCTGATTGACTTGTCTCAAACTGTGTTCTTTGCTCAAACTGCCAAAACGAACGCGTTAATATATTTTGTCTAGTCTAGCTAGACTATGTTTATTTGTATAGAATACAAATTAGATAGTTTTGCGAAGCTGAGCTGCAAGTATTTTTCAAAAAGTCGCATGCGGCTTGCAATCAGCATTTTGCCGGCCCCCTACACTAGGCGTACAGAGTGACTCACTCAACCCTTTTGTGACACTATGTTACACAGTGGTTCTAGTAAAGAAAAAAAAAAAGACTCAGTAAGTAGGTAGTTGTACCTACCTAATTGCTATTAGGTACTTTAGTGCTTATGGGTTTGGATAGAGAACGAACACAGATAAAAAATGATAATATTATAAAAGGGGGTTTTTATTTTATCATAGGTGAAGCAGAGGCAAATACATGCAGTGCGTGAAAAACATAACATGATGGTGGCGTATGACATCGGCCTTGTTATAGGTAAATAGATAGTTTGTGCAACAAGACTCAAGAGAGCAATGTTGATTTTTGCTGCGATTGCTGATTTTGAATCCCGAGGAAGCGATTTCTAGAATTGCATCCGAGTGATTCTTTTTGAATCCTGCGCTTGGATTCATTCGGAACAAACTCGACGACTAAGTACTCCACTCACTGGCCGACAGAAGCCTTGCACCGGGGTGAATGGAAAAGGGAAGGGAGGCCTTTACCCAGCAGTAGGATCCGGTGGGCTGATTAGATTAGATTAGGACCAAGGTCTTACCAACGCAACGGAAAGAAAAGGTAGGTATACCTAAGGTAGGTAGGTAGGTAAAAAAAATTAAGTTCGTATGAGCAAGTGGCCAACTCTGGTGACGGAGTTTTTAGGCCGCCCAAAGGTCTCCGTCATCTTAACGACTTTAAATCCGGGATCGACAATTTAACGTGCCCTCCGAAGCACGGCGGTGCTCAGCTCGTAATACCATTTGCCCACCCATCCAAATTGTGACCGCGCACAACGCTGCCTAACGATCAACAAGAACGTCTCAGCAAGCTACGCCAAGAGCGCTTCAAGAGGCTATTCTATTCCCATTCAAGTGATGTTTGAACGTATTCACTTCCTCTAGGAAAAATCCGTGAGAAGTACAAACGCATGAATGACATCTACCGCGAGGCGTTCGACCGGAAGACTAACCGCACTATGTTGATGCCGCCCGGCGTCAAAGACTTCAAGGTAGGTATTGTATGTATGTATGTATGGGGGACTCCCTTTTCCGCAATTGGACTGAAAGCTGGTCCTGTTTGCGTGGGGATGACCTGGCTCACTAGATGTGGAGCCAGCCTAGCTCCTCCCAGAAGCGCAGAAGATTCCTGGGGTCTTCACAGGCCTCGAGGAGCGACCTCGGATTGTTGAGGATTTGCTGCCGTTGTGCTGCTACGCTCACGCATTCCAGGACTACTTGGGCTGCTGATTCTTCGGTTAGACATCCTCTGCAGAGTGGGTAAAGGTAGGTATTATATAACACATTTTTTTTTAATATAATAATTATAAACAAAAAACATTTCATTTTCAAAAATAGTTAGGTAAATACAAGAATCTCTCTAAGACCCCACGCACACTGCAAACTTTTCTATCGGTCGATAGTTTAGTCAGGTTGGGCTGCTGCTAATGCAAACATGGCCGATACTGAATCGTTGTATCTAGTGTGCGCATTTGTATAAGTACCTACATCTTCATACTGACGAGCCCGACCAAACTATTCGCCGATAGAAAAGTTTGCAGTGTGCGTGAGGTCTTGTTTAGGTCTACCTACTAGTTCCTTAGTTTCTCTAGGAAATGTATTTTCATTCATTAATTGTTTCAAGTTACTGCACTGGATCATCAGTATGGAGCTGGTGCATGCCATGGAAGTCGATATTGACAAGCTGGTTCATGCTTTAGAGGTAACATAATTAATATGATTTTTAAGTAGGTACCTACCTATTAGTTTCTTTCCTTCTTTCTTTATTTCTTCCGGTCGCTCAGCGACAAAGGCCTTTTTTTCATGTACTTAGGTACCTACTTATTAAAAAAACTTCGGCCGGCCACAAACGTCCGATTTTCTGTCGTTTCGACTGTCCGATTGCCTGAAGGCGTTGGTGCCCATATCTACATTTGATTGAACGTGCAACACCCAGCAGGAAATGTGAGGCGGGTCAGTCGGGTCGGACGAGACGGTCAGATAAAGTCTGACGTATGACGTATGTGGCCGGCCTTAGTACCACACTTTTTAAAGCGATCGTGGCGTGGCTTGCTGAGACCCTTCTTGATAGATCGTTGAAATTTTCTTCCTACAGGTCATACCAGAAAGTTCCCTAGATTCGCCCGCTCATTCAATGTCTGGCGCAGCGATGCTAATCCCAGGTATAAGTCGCGTCATGTAAAAAGAACGTTGGAAGAAAGTGGAGGGGGTGTGTTTTGTCTCATGTTTGCGAATAGGTAACCCATTCAAAACACACCCCTCCACGTTCTTCCAGCGTCCTTTTTACATGACATAGTGACTTTCCTGATTCTGACCAAATTATTTCGAAGGTAATTTTTATTTCTTTTCTGAAAAACGTACGCTTTAAGAGCCAGTATACAATTTCGCACTCGACAAAATCAGCGCTCGGAGGGACAAAAGTTGCTAAATTCTAACACCCAATGAACAGCGCTCCGTTTCTTAGACTAAACGGTTTTGGTAATTTTCATGTGATTGATTTATTTGAGATAGTAAAAATACTTTTTGGGTAGGTACTTAGGTAGGTACCTATAGGTATAACACAAAACAAAGTCGGGTTAGTTACACTTTGAATACAAATAATTACAAAAAATAAATGTTTGTTTTTTTGTCCCATAAACCATATTGTGCTGATCTGATGAGTCAGGAGCTTTTCAACAGAACTCTTCAGTAAATAGTCCGATTGAGTTGAAACTTGGATCTCAGCATGTCAGTCAAGTTCCGACTACAATGAAATAATATGGTGACAGCTAGCTCATCTGATGATGGAGTCAGGACCTGTTCCATGGAACTTTTTAATGATATGGGTATCAAATGACAGGGCTTGATGAGCGCAACACAATGCTGATCTGATGATGGAGCCAGGACCTGCTCCATGGAACTTTTTAATGATATGGGTATCAAATGAAAGGGCTTGATGAGCGCAACACAATGCTGATCTGATGATGGAGTCAGGACCTGTTCCATGGAACTTTTTAATGATATGGGTATCAAATGAAAGGGTTTGATGAGCGAAACACAATTCTGATCTGATGATGGAGTCAGGACCTGCTCCATGGAACTTTTTAATAATATGGGTATCAAATGAAAGGGCTTGATGAGCGCAACACAATGCTGATCTGATGATGGAGTCAGGACCTGTTCCATGGAACTTTTTAATGATATGGGTATCAAATGAAAGGGTTTGATGAGCGAAACACAATTCTGATCTGATGATGGAGTCAGGACCTGCTCCATGGAACTTTTTAATAATATGGGTATCAAATGAAAGGGCTTGATGAGCGCAACACAATGCTGATCTGATGATGGAGTCAGGACCTGTTCCATGGAACTTTTTAATGATATGGGTATCAAATGAAAGGGTTTGATGAGCGAAACACAATTCTGATCTGATGATGGAGTCAGGACCTGCTTCATGGAACTTTTTAATGATATGGGTATCAAATGAAAGGACTTGATGAGCGCAACACAATGCTGATCTAATGATGGAGTCAGGACCTGTTCCATCGAACTTTATAATGATATGGGTATCAAATGAAAGGGTTTAATGAGCAAAACACAATGCTGATCTGATGATGGAATCAGGACCTGTTCCATGGAACTTTATAATGATATGGGTATCAAATGAAAGGGTTTTATGCGCGAAACACAAAGCTGGGTTAGGATTTACTTTTGACTTCGATTTTTGATGTTTGATTTTTCATTTTTAATCTTGATTTTAATTTTAAAATCAAAATCAAGAAATAAAAATCAAAATAAAAACCCGAGATCCGAGAATCGAGAAATGAGAAACAAGAATCAAGAATCACAAATCAAAAATTAAAAAATTGAAAATCAAGAATTAAGAATCCGAGATACAAGATCCGAGAATCGATAATCGAAAATTGAAAGTCAAGAATCAAAATCAAGAATCAAGAACCCGATATCCAAGATCCGATAATCAAGAATTGAGACTCGAAAATCGAAAATCAAGAATCCGAGATCCGAGAATAGAGAAACTAAAATTGAAAATCAAGAATCAAGAATCAAAGTGAAAGTCAAAATCAAGAATCAAAGTCAAAGTAAACCCCGACCCAGCTTTGTGTTTCGCTCATCAAGCCCTTTCATTTGATACCCATATCATTGTAAAGTTCCAGGGAACAGGTCCTGACTCCATCATCAGATCAGCATTGTGTTTTGTTCATCAAGCCCTTTCATTTGATGCCCATATTATCATTAAAAGTTCCATGGAACAGGTCATAACTCCATCATCAGATCAGCATTATGTTTTGCTCATCAAGCCCTTTCATTTGATACCCATATGATTAAAAAGTTCCATGAACCAGGTCCTGACTCCATCATCAGATCAGCATTGTGTTTCGCTCATCAAACCCTTTCATTTAATACCCATATCATTAAAAAATTCCATGGAACAGGTCCTGACTCCATTATCAGATCAGCATTGTGTTGCGCTCATCAAGCCCTTTAATTTGATACCCATATCATTAAAGAGTTCCATGGAACAGGTCCTGACTCCATCATCAGATCAGCATTGTGTTGCGCTCATCAAACCCTTTCATTTGATACCCATATTATTAAAATGTTCCATGGAGCAGGTCCTGACTCCATCATCAGATCAGCATTGTGTTTCGCTCATCAAACCCTTTCATTTGATACCCATATCATTAAAAAGTTCCATGGAACAGGTCCTGACTCCATCATCAGATCAGCATTGTGTTGCGCTCATCAAGCTCTTTCATTTGATACCCATATCATTATAAAGTTCGATGGAACAGGTCCTGACTCCATCATCAGATCAGTATTGTGTTTCGGTCATCAAGCCCTTTCATTTGATACCCATATCATTAAAAAGTTCCAGGGAACAGGTCCTGACTCCATCATCAGATCAGCATTGTGTTGCGCTCATCAAGCCCTTTAATTTGATACCCATATCATTAAAAAGTTCCATGGAACAGGTCCTGACTCCATCATCAGATCAGCATTGTGTTGCGCTCATCAAGCCCTTTCATTTGATACCCATATTATTAAAAAGTTCCATGGAGCAGGTCCTGACTCCATCATCAGATCAGAATTGTGTTTCGCTCATCAAACCCTTTCATTTGATACCCATATCATTAAAAAGTTCCATGGAACAGGTCCTGACTCCATCATCAGATCAGCATTGTGTTGCGCTCATCAAGCCCTTTCATTTGATACCCATATTATTAAAAAGTTCCATGGAGCAGGTCCTGACTCCATCATCAGATCAGAATTGTGTTTCGCTCATCAAACTCTTTCATTTGATACCCATATCATTAAAAAGTTCCATGGAACAGGTCCTGACTCCATCATCAGATCAGCATTGTGTTGCGCTCATCAAGCTCTTTCATTTGATACCCATATCATTATAAAGTTCGATGGAACAGGTCCTGACTCCATCATCAGATCAGCATTGTGTTTCGGTCATCAAGCCCTTTCATTTGATACCCATATCATTAAAAAGTTCCAGGGAACAGGTCCTGACTCCATCATCAGATCAGCATTGTGTTGCGCTCATCAAGCCCTTTAATTTGATACCCATATCATTAAAAAGTTCCATGGAACAGGTCCTGACTCCATCATCAGATCAGCATTGTGTTGCGCTCATCAAGCCCTTTCATTTGATACCCATATTATTAAAAAGTTCCATGGAGCAGGTCCTGACTCCATCATCAGATCAGAATTGTGTTTCGCTCATCAAACCCTTTCATTTGATACCCATATCATTAAAAAGTTCCATGGAACAGGTCCTGACTCCATCATCAGATCAGCATTGTGTTGCGCTCATCAAGCCCTTTCATTTGATACCCATATTATTAAAAAGTTCCATGGAGCAGGTCCTGACTCCATCATCAGATCAGCATTGTGTTTCGCTCATCAAACCCTTTCATTTGATACCCATATCATTAAAAAGTTCCATGGAACAGGTCCTGACTCCATCATCAGATCAGCATTGTGTTGCGCTCATCAAGCTCTTTCATTTGATACCCATATCATTAAAAAGTTCCAGGGAACAGGTCCTGACTCCATCATCAGATCAGCATTGTGTTGCGCTCATCAAGCTCTGTCATTTGATACCCATATCATTAAAAAGTTCCAGGGAACAGGTCCTGACTCCATCATCAGATCAGCATTGTGTTGCGCTCATCAAGCCCTTTCATTTGATACCCATATCATCATAAAATTCCATGGAACAGGTCCTGACTCCATCATCAGATCAGCTCGCTGTCACCCTATTATTACATTATTAGTTACACAACAATTCAGATCATTATTCTGCTTTAACGGCCTTTTTAGCCCCGCAGAAAATATTTAAAAATAGGTAATTAATAACTTAGCAACCAATGTATCAAACGCTCCTATTTCGCTATATTCTTCGTAGCCGGCGACGTGCTTTGCGAGTCGACTCAGTGCGAGCTCCGGGATGCAAAGCGATACGTCCACCCCCTAGAAGCGCTCGGCGCGGTCTGCTTGCGTCGAGTAGATAGGGTAGTAGATACGACGCGTTTTAGGTTGTTTTAAAAGATTTTTCATTGCCAATTTTTTAATCTTTTTGCATTTTTTTTTTCAGAAAAGTATTGATTTTGAACTAAAGTTTATTTCTGTTTTGTTAATTTTACGAACAAGAGTTCTAAGTCAGTTCTAAGTAGCCAAAATCAAAAGCAATTCTTTGGCCGTTTTCTCGAAATTTGGACTAAGTTAAAGATTTTTTTACTCAAAAATTAAATAAAGGTAGTAAAAAGTGATCCATTTAATAGTTTGGTTGACTATCACAGCAAAACATCGTAATTTTTTTATACCATTTGGACGTCAAAATGATTCGTAAATATGGTGATTTCTAAACCTCTTACAGCAAAAATTCACAAAACAGTCGCCGGTTTGAGGTCGATTAATCAAAAAGAAATAATAAAAATACAAAAGTAGCTCATTTAATAGTACAAAATTGAAATGATATTTCATGCTGTGCCATAATTTTTTTATAAATACAGTGTTTTCATTGAAAAATCCTGCCCCAAAACATCACGTAAATCAGAAAATTTTGTATACTGCCTCTTAAGGATTGTAGTCTGTGTGTATGTGTTGTCTGTCGTTCCGGATGGAATCTCGCAGCTCAAATTTCGAGGACTTCCCGATTAGCTATCCGGCTGAAACTTTCAGGGACAACTGAATGACAATGCATTAAAAAACGTTGTTTTTAGATTATTTTTTTAAACTGCATTAATTGAGGCCTTTGCCCAGAAGTGGGATGATTAGATTAGATTAGCATTAATTTGCTGTTTGTTTCAGGCATGAGCGTTACTCCGACGACGACGCCGCGTGTGCTCCGAGCTGGCGAGGAGCCTGGTAAAAAACAATTTCTCTTGTAAAACAATAACACCATTACGCTCAATTAGCGGTCACCATTGTAAAAAAAATATGAAACCTCGCACACCTGCCCGCGTTGAATCGTCCGATTCTGGCAGTAGGTACTTCGAGAATTCGGCGCGGATTGGCGCGGATAGGTGTGGACTCAGCCAAGCTAACACCTGCACTATGCTATGAGGGATCTCTGCGCGGCCACTAATAACGCTATAGCTGTGGCAAAGTATTGGGAGCGCAAGCTTTAATGATATTTGTATCGTCGACACGACGAAGAAGAAGCCAAGCGGTACCCTTCTTCATGATCGAACTAAATTGACTCATAATTCACTTTAGTCGAGATAGTCCGGCAGGCTGATTACGTATCTCGCGACAGGTTTGCAACAGGCATAAATTGCGCACTCATCGCTATCAAACATCAATTTCGTATTAGCTATCAGCAGCTACAACAGCAATAGAGCAATTTTATTTGTTTCAACCTATTGCTGCTCTATCGCTAGTGGCGCTAGTGTTCACGGGCAAAGCCAAGTGCATTCAGCGACAATTTTGCGATAGGCGGGCGACAGGCTTCCGTTATACCGTTTCTAGTGACATTTTGCAACCGATCGCGTAGCGGTCGCTGTTGCTGTCGCTATCGCTACTGCAAAGTTTTACGTAACAGGCCTGCCGACAATGTTTTCATTTCAATTATCCGGGGCGGAGAATCTTCATCTGAGTAGAATATCTCAACGATATTTTTAGGTGAGGAATTTTTGAATTTTATTGTGTTATTATGACTAAAGATCATAATTTCAGAGCCATCAACACCGAGGTTCAAGAGTGAGGATGAGTTGAAACAACATTACCGAGAGCAGTACAACGCGAGGAGCGGCCGCGACGCCAACTGGACACTCGACGAATATTACGGACTTATTTGAATTAAAATATTCCTTGTAATAAATGTGTTTGGTCATTATCTCTGACAACCTTTAGACATCTTCAAACGATCTAAAAGAATGTCTACCGCACCTTGGGGAATACAGTCGTGATCATAATTACTCTTTTTTTACATTACAATATTCCTTGAATTTTATTCATTTGCCCACTTCATAATCCGCCATGGTTACCATTTGAAAACATTAACCGTGACGCCGCCGCTGCCGTACTCTACTAATATTATAATTGATTATAATCTATACATACTATCTAAGATACTAATAAAATAAAGCGGAAAATAAAGCTACACTAAGGCAGCTGTAAGAGCTGTTGCCACAATAGAGAAGCTACCACACGGGCTTTTACCACAATAGAACAACTGCCACACTGGTGCAGTCGCCACACTAAGGCAGTTGCTACATTAAGACTGTTGACATACTGGGGCAGTTACCACAATAAAACAACTGCCACACTGGAGCAGTCCCACACTAGGGCAGTTGCTATACTGGCGCGGTGTCCACACTGGGGCTAAAGTTAGCTTTCTGTACTAGTAGAAATGAAACCTTTTAGTCTTGGTTAAGAGTGTATTAAATTTCAATAAAACACTACTTCATTTTTATGCTTATTAAATAATAAATTATAATAAATACATTGTAAAATTAAATCTATCGTTATAAATATATCAGATCCTTTCACTATAAAATTACAAGATCTACTCATTTATCGTACAAGCTTCCTAACAATGATATAAATCATTAGATGTGCCGTTAGTTTTGAGTAGCTGTATAGAAATGTTGTCATCGTGGAAGAGAGGGCTCACACGTCAGAAAAAGGATGTAATATTGCAATTGACGTGGGAGAAAAAGAGAGCGATACTGTTATACAGGGTGTGGCAAATTCTTGGTCACTAAAGGGTAGCTACCTTTTCTCTTGTAGTTAGAAAGTTTTGTTCTTAGGAAACTTCAGTTTTATTTTGAAGAAAAAAATAATTGCATTTTTGGATTTTTGAAAAAAAGTACAGTTAGCCTGAAAAATTACATTTGTCAAAAAAAACAAGTTGGTCTTAATCGATTCTATTTCCCGCCAGGAACACTTCTCCCAAAGTAACTTATCAAATAAAATCGTAAGTTTTTGCAATAATTCAAAAAAACACATCCCATACATTTTCTATGAAATTAGTAGTTGTAAACATTATAGTGCCACTTTTTCGATCGTTCTTAATTTAATTTCATAACTGCTCCGGCAAGCTGGGAGGCTACTGTAAAGAGCGTATTTAAATTTAGAACAAAGTGCTTCCCTGCAGATGTACTTATGGTATGCTCCATGCATACCATTATCTCTTGCGGCTCTGTCTTAGGCGCCTAAGGCTTTACAATAGCCTCCCAGCATGCCGAAGCAGTTATGAAATTAAATTAAGAACGATCGAATAAGTGGCACGATAATGTTTACAATTACTAATTTCATAGAAAATGTATGGGATGTGTTTTTTTGAATTATTGCAAAAACTTACGATTTGATTTCATAAGTTACTTTGGGCGAAGTGTTCCTGGTGGGAAATAGAGTCGATTAAGACCAACTTGTTTTTTTTGACAAATGAAATTTTTTAGGCTAACTGTACTTTTTTTCAAAAATCTAAAAATGCAATTATTTTTTTCTTCAAAATAAAACTGAAGTTTCCTAAGAACAAAACTTTCTAACTACAAGAGAAAAGGTAGCTACCCTTCAGTGACCAAGAATTTGCCACACCCTGTATACGAAAAATATGTCACAAATTTTAAACATCACGGCATATCTATGATTTATTTCAATGTTTCTAATAGCTTATTTAAAGTGGCGAATTACACTGTCAGCATTCGAACACTAGAAAACTTCTAATCAAATTAATCAGAAAGCCGTTTCTAAAGCATCTTCTTATACTAACTTTGTCCTGCGGCTTTTCTTATAAAACACCATTAAACTTAATTTCACGGTGCAAATGTGTGAGAAGAGTAGAGTGTATTGCGTGCTCATTCGCACTCTTAGGCAACGCGTGATGTATAGTCCGACACAAAATAATAGAAATAAATGGGGGCGCCACTGTGCAAGCTAAATACGCGAAATAGATAAATTCTCTTTTAGAAGTAAATTATTACTTCTGACTGACGTCTTCGGCACCTGTACCATAGACAAGGAACCTGTACTTTACCATAGATTAGTAGAGAAAGGGTTTCCAAAGTACTGAAATTTTAGTTGCCGTGTCTACCCGTCTTTGCCGGACTATACAGCGCACCAGTGTAAACTAAATATCAATTGTACTATGCGCTTTACATGAGACATTTTTTCTTGTATAGTAGAGACTCGCTACGTAAAATAGGATTTATGAACGTACCTGCAGCGACGTATAATATCGTAACACATTTTCTTCTAAGAATAAGTCCTTACAAAGTTAATTTGAAATCGGTCCAGCCGTTTTTTAAGCTTAATACAGAGTGAAGTGTGTAACAAAATTCAGTTTTACAGATTAACGAGTGTTTATTGGTTTGATTCTATTCTATGCAACGGTGTAACAGATCGACGTGTTTTTTAATTTTGGTGGTTTTTGAAATTATTGCGTTTTTTACATCTCGACTTTTTAGCTACGTTACAGCCGTGGCTGAAGGCAACGGTGTAAATAAGATAAATAAAGCGATAAATTCCCTTTGTCTTCGTGTCTGCGCGAGATTGATACATGTTTAAACTTCATTACTATATTTTAGAACCACTAAAGTAAAGGCGCAGGTTTAATACCTGAAACGCTACTTAGTTTATGTGATGCTTAAACTTACATCTTTACTAGATGATTTTTTAGTTATGTATTCTTTAGTTTTGTGATGCTTATCATTGACATTAACTGTAATCTTTGTATACGATTCTGATGATTATGAACGTATCAAATAGATAAGTATGTCTCAAATATTTAAGCGTTTCAGTATTCGGGCACAATGCTAGTTTAATTTAATAGGACTTCTAGAACGTATGGCTCTCTTATCTTACATCTAAAGGCTACTATTACTATGGCATTTTATATCTAAAATTTATATACATTCAGATCACGTTAAAGCTTATTGTTGAGTGAATCTGTAATATCAAGGCATTTTCATAAACATATTTACACGTTCGCGCGAGCAAGCCGTTTTCTCGGAGTCTCAGTATAGAAGTCTTACACAATTGTATAAGCAAATTGCGTGTCAGTCTAAGCAGTCAGTTAAATAACAGTAAGTACTAGCTCACCTAACACGTTTGTTCAAATATTAATCTCATACAAAGACTATCTTTGAAAAAATTCATTCATACTCAAATAAAATTCATACTCAAAACTCAAATTCAAAAAAACTTGTTTGACCCCCTCCAAATCGTCTTTCGTAATAAATGGACCCCTTATCTGCAAGCATAATGAAATCAACACGAAGTGCCTTTGAACACCCTCCTAGACCAAACAAAAAGCCTTGAATGCCAGAAGATCTATTTTGTGTGTAACAAAACATTTGTAACCATGTTTTGTTTTTGCGTTATCTATAGTATATAGGTTTGTCATCCATCATGTTAATATCAGCCAGTTTGGGATCACAGGCGGGCCACGCTGGTTGTATATCCATCTCGCTCGCACCCGTGCCGCTTGCTGAGCCCTGGAAAGAAACAGCTATTGTACATTCGTGTTTTTTGTTAATTAATCGACAACTTATTGACATTATGAAGCGGTTACCAAACTGGGGCTATAGCTACACTGGGGCTGTTGTCACACTGGGGCTGTTGTCACACTGGGGCTGTTGTCACACTGGGGCTGTTGTCACACTGGAGCTGTTAGTGGGTCTAATGCCACACAGGGACTGCTGCCACACTGGGGCTGTAGCTACACTATGACAGCTGACACACTGGGGCTGTTGCTATACTAGGACAGTTGACACACTGGGGCTGTGGCACACAGGGGCTGTTGCCACACTGTTGCAGCTCATACGAACATCCAGTACTTTAAGCTTTATAATGGACATCGGTTGTTTAGCAGAAATGGCTATGCTGATTGCTCTCGTCAGTGTCAATCAGTATCCCTATTTCATTGTAATAAAGATCACTCGCCTAAAGATCACTATGATCATTGTAACAAAAATCAGCCTTAATGTAATTGGTTAATACCGTGTTAATTAAATCTATATCTATACTTCTATATCTATACTAATTATATAAAGCGGAAGAGTTTTTTTATTTGAACGCGCTAATCTCAAGAACTACCGGTCCTATATGAAAAATTATTTATGCATTTGATAGCTAAACTCTTGAGCAAGGTTATAGGATACTTTTCATCACCATCATCATCACCATATACCATCACTACGGGGGGAACGCCGCGAGGGCGCTGCTAGTAAATAAATAAGTACCGGTCTGTGTGGTCGTTTCGCCCTTGCCCGCTTCGGCCACGGCTTCTTGAGATGCACGTAGGTAACATGCGCGCGCTTCTCACTAGCGTGCTTGAACCCTTTGCCACACATCTCGCACGAAAACGGCTTTAGACCTGTGTGGATCTGCATGAAATGTACATTAATACTGGAGACATTTTGATAATTCTGTATTTGGAGGTTGACGATTCCAATAGTTTTTATAAATAAATCTATATCTATACTACCTATACTGAATATTATAAAGCGAAAGAGTTTGTTTGTTTGTTTGAACGCGCTAATCTCAGGAACTACCTGTCGGATTTGAAAAAATATTTTTACATTTTTCACACTTTTTACATTGTTATGTGTCTGGGTATTGTAAAGTATAATAAGCAAGCATGTATTTACCAAAAATATATAAGTATTCTATCAGTTATCTGGTTCCCATTCCCATAGATAGTACAAGCCTTGCTTGGTTTGGGGCTAGATGGCGTTGTGTGAAAAATGTCCACCAATATTCATTGATTTATGTAGGTATCTAGTAAAGATAAAAAAACGTCATCCATAAAACAGATCTGAACTACTATACTCAAGCCATTTTGGATGTACAATGTTTACTAACACTGCACTGACAGATCAATCAGCTGATAGCAGGAATAGACCAATCACAGAAAACTGAGATTCATTACGATTGGCCATATTGAATCAGTGCCAATCATATTTAATCTCAGTTTTCTGTGATTGGTCTATTCCTGCTATCAGCTGATCTGTCAGTGCAGTGTTAGTAAACATTGTACATCCAAAATGGCTCGAGTATAAGTATAACGTGTTTATAATACTTACAAACATATGCCTCTGCCTATTGCTGTGCGTAGAGAAGTGTTTCCCGCAAACGTTACAGCTGTAGCTGGTCCTCGCCTCGCTGTGGACCCGTCGATGCGCCACGAGCCGCTGCTTCATGCGGAAACTCTTGCCGCATTGATCGCACTTGAATGGCCGTTCGCCGGTGTGCACCCATCTGTGGTCTTTTAGTAGCGCATAACTCTGGAATATTATATTAATTCAGGCTTAAGGAGGATCGCTTGTATCATTGCGGGTTCGAATCCCGTCGGAATTGAAAATTTTGGTAAGATTTTTCATTTCTAATATTATATTAATTGTCAATATGACAAGTGGCTAAAACCGACTTCAATGGTATAGGCTGAGCAATTTTCTGCACTCTCGAGGTGCATTTCTGTTCACAACTCCGAAGATCCTCGACAGAACCTCACCAAATTTTTATGGCACCAATTGGCAAGTATCCTTTTAAACAAAAAAAAAATTCCAAATCGGTCCAATCGAGTAATCAATGAAATTACATAAAAAGCACAACAAAATTTTTTTCGACGAATTGAGAATTTACATTATAGAATTATATTATATATATTTATAATATATATATATATTATATTATATATTATATTATATATATATATTATATTATATAATTATAGAATTTACACCATAAGGGAGTGTACATATTGCGTTTTCTGCAGAGCGTTTTTGAGCTGCGCGTTTGTATCGATACAAACGCGCGTTCGCAACGCGTTTTTTTCCATACAAAAGCGAACCGGGAGGGGCTGCGCGGGGGGCTGCGCGTTCGCATCGCGTTCTAATCGCGTTTGTATCGATACAAACGCGCTGCAAAAAACGCAATGTGTACACTCCCTTAAAAAATGAAAACCTCACGCTACACCAGCGCCTCAAGCGGCGTATTCACACGCGGTATCCCTCATTAAATCAGTTTTCAAACCCGCACCTACCTGGTTGTCTGCCCTACTGACCTACTGGTCCATCCAAAGGTTACCTGGAAGAGATCGCTTTTAGCGATAAGGTCGCCCATTGATAAACTTTTTTAATTAAGGCTTATTTTACTTTTGTGTTTTTAGGGAGTGTACACATTGCGTTTTTTGCAGCGCGTTTGTATCGATACAAACGCGATGCGAACGCGCAGCCCGCCGCGCAGCCCCTCCCGGTTCACTTTTGTATGGAAAAAAACGCGTTGCGAACGCACGTTTGTATCGATACAAACGCGCAGCTCAAAAACGCGCTGCAGAAAACGCAATGTGTACACTCCCTTATGGTGTACAATAAAGTTACGAGTATATTCTATTCTATTCTATTCTACCTGGAATATCCTCCCGCAGACCTCACACATGCAGGGCGACTTCATTGAAGGGTAGTTGGTTCGGTTCTTGTCTGGGTGCATCCTTCGGAAGTGGCCGTGATACGCGCGGGAATCTTCTAATTGCATACCACACTGAAAACAATTTATAAATCAAATAAGTAATTGGTGGACATTTTTCACACAGCGCCATCTAGCCCAAAACTAAGCAAAGCTTGTACTATGGGAACCAGCGGGCTTAACAAGGTCGCTATTGCAGAATTGCATTAAAGGAATTGAACTATTGCCATTTCTTTTCATTGACTGAGAGTGATAGATAAGAGACGGCATTATAGTTCATTGCAAATTGTGATTCAGCTTTAGCGACCTTTTTAGGTCCACTGTATGCCGTCTCTTTTCACTCTCAGCTCAGTCAATGAAAAGAGACGGCATATGGTTCAATTCCTATTATGATTCTGCTATAGGCCTGCGATAAGCCAGCAGATAACTGATAGAATCACATCACATCTAAATATTATAAATGGGAAAGTTTGGATGGATGGATGTTTGTTCCTCTATAACTCGACAACCACCGAATCGATTTGGCTGAAATTTAAATTATAAACTAGTACTTATGTATATATTTTTTGTTAATACATACTTATTATACTGCCGCATGCACTATAGTTTATAACACCATAGAAAAATCATCCATTTATATTTTTTAATTTTTATAGTGTTACATTACAGCACACTTGGGTATTATTTAGGTTTCGAATACCGTCGGAATCGAAAATTTTGAAAAGACTTTTAATTTTCAATTAAACATGCATCCATCCATCCAAACATTCAAACTTTCGCATATACAATACTAGCTGACGCCCGCGGCTTCGCCCGCGTGGACTACTATTTTGTTTATCCCACGGGAACCGTGAATTTTTTCGAGATAAAAAGTAGCCTATGTCCTATTCCCGGTCATTATCTATATATGTTTCAAATTTCAGCCAAATCGGTTCAGTGGTTGTTGAGTTATAGAGGAACAAACATACATCCAAACATCCAAACATCTAAACATCCATCCAAACATCCAAACTTTCGCATTTATAATATTAGTGTGATGTGATATTAGTGTGATTAGTGTGATTAGTGTGATTAGTGTGATTAGTGTGACTAGCGGACGCCTGCGGCTTCGCCCGCGTGCACTACTATTTTTTTTATCCCACGGGAACCGTGCATTTTTCGGGATAAAAAATAGCCTATGTCCTATTCCCGGTAATTATCTATCTACATTCCAAATTTCATCAAAATCGGTTTAGTAGTTATTGAGATACGTGGGAACAAACATTCACACACACGGACTTTCGCCTTTATAATATTAGTAGGATAGGATAGTAGGATTAGTGTGATGTGATTAGTAAAGAGTCTTACCTGCTCGCAAGATATAGGTCCCTCTACTTTCCGCATCTGACTCGGATACATTCTTCTCTTCTCATCATCATCTGCTTTCAACTTCTCTCTGAAACCAAATGATTATCACATCACATCACATGATAATAATATAAATGTCCGTCACCAGAGTTGGCCAATTGACCATACGAACTTACCAGGGCCTCAATTGCCGCTGCGTTTTGTTTCGTTCTCCCTAATGACAGTAATTTGCAAAACCTCTTTGGGGAACAGAGTGCAATAGTTCCCCAAAGGCGGAGTAGGTGGTTCCTCTGCAACGGGCCGGCCCATCTGGCCCACTCGCCCGTGGTCTTTCGACCGACAGTTGATGTCTGATAGTCCTAGATATATTTCAATTCGTTGGAAACTTTGCTTGCGAGTTCTAGAACTGTTAATGTTGAGTGGCGCCATCTTCGCTGAAGCTCGTAGTGCGTAGCATGTTTATGTAGTTCATCTAGCGACAGGTAGATGTCGCTACACCTCATTGGTTATTTGTTTGAAAACGAACAACAGAGTAATCTAACCTCATTAATCATTAGTAGATTAAGAAACAAGGGATCATCCATAAAGTACGTCACACGTTAAGGGGGGGGGGGGGAGGGGGTCGACAAAGTGTGACATTGTGTGACAAGGGGTGGGAGGGGTCCTAAGTTTCGTGATGTCACATTTCAAAATCTTATAGGTACATCTGTGTTAAAATGTCTGAACTAATAACGAAAAACTTTTTGTATATAATTTCTAGATGTAAAATTGTAAGATATGTGACGTCACACTAGGGAGGGGGGGTTGTCACAGTTGGTCACAAATGTGACTGTGACGGGGGAGGGGTCAAAAAATCACGAAATTAGTGTGACGTAATTTATAGATGGACGTGTTGATAATAATATTGTTCGTAACGATGATAGTTTTAATAGTTATATCTGGTGACGGAGTTTTTAGGCTGCCTAAAGGCCTCGGTCATGGCTTAACGACCTAAAAGTCAGCTACGCCAATTATAACAGAACGGCTGATATGTACCTATCAGCTTGATCTGTGGGCTTCCGTCCACGCGTGGGCTTGTTGTTCTCCCGCTGCGCTCCGGCATGTCTCGCCGAAACATTCAGATGCTTCCGATGCGCTTCCGAAGTTGCGAAGCGAACGTTGCACAGCTCACAGATAGGCCCGTCTTCTGGTATCTATACATACATACATATAAATAATTATGATGATAATGATGATGACGATATAAATAAAATGGATGTGTCTGTTTGTATTGTCAACTAGCTGCTGCCCGCGGCTTCGCTCGCGTGGTACCCGGATAAAAAGTAGCCTATGTTACTCCCCAGCCCTCCAACTATCTCCACACAAAAAATCACGTCAATCCGTCGCTCTGTTTTGACGTGAAAGCAGGACAAATAAACACACTTTCACATTTATAATATGGGTACGGATATAACACTTTTTTACTAAATGCATTGGAAGTATAGTTACTTATAACAAAAGCCAATCTTTAATTTTGTTGTCTATCTTTCCGTTTTGTCCTAGCTAATCTTCGAAGCGGCTGGATCGATTTTAACAGGACTTTTACTAGCAGATAGCTGATGTCATAAGTGATGATGTTAATTGAATGAAGTAAAAAAAACAAGACGAAATTCACGCGGACGAAGTCGCGGGCATTAGTAGGAAGTAGTAAATTTAGTAAATATTTACTTACACCATTATCATCCCCTCTATGTTTAAGTTTCTTATGCAGTTCGATTCCTTTAGCGCTGACGAAAGAGTACCCGCACAGCTCACAAACGAAATCCGATGGATGTTTGATTCTGACGTGTCCCATGTATGTTGTGAACTTGCTGAAAATAAAACTTGTATGAGATAGTGCATCACTCCGTATATAAAGACAACTGAATCAACATTTCTGGCGCAGCATACATTTTTGGCGCAGCCGGGTGGATATCACTTTTATCCAAGGAATTTGTATACTAAACGTAACTGGAAGGTTCACTGAGACAGAAAACGCGATCCGCTTGAGAGATAAAACTTGGGCGGTGTGACTCTTTCTAAAGGGCGACCATAATTTATGAACCAAACATTCCTAATTCTTAGTGAATATTCTGAAATTTAAATGACATGGGCACACTACTAATCAACGAGTGTGAAAAAGACAAAGCTACCACGAAGTCCTCTCAACGAGACCGACAATCCTTATAGCCCAGATTGAATTATAATAGAACGTTGTACAGCCGTAATAAGGTTCAAAATCCCTTTTACATTAAAGTCTAGTGAACTATCCGGGCCCTAGCCATATTACACGATCTATCGTCGCTGTAGAACGATCTATCGTCGCTGTAGAATAGAACACTTCAAAATGTATAGGAATTGACGTTCTGACCATGTGACTCGTCTACTTGAAACGTCAAATCCTATACATTTTGAAGTGTTTCTATTCTACAGCGACGATAGATAGTGTAATATGGCTAGGGGGGCAGTTTTGTTAGTATATAAAATCCTTGCTTTTATCATAAAATACTCACAGAAATTCGAGGCTACAATGCGGGCACTGGTACTTGGTCCCTTTATGCCACCGCTCGTGCAGCCGCGCCGTCTGCCGATGCGTGGTCACGTAAGGACAGTGGTTGCAACTGAACCGCTGCAGATGATGCGCGGTTATGTGCTTGCGGAGCGCGTGGGAGTGCTTAAAGTGGGTCTTGCAGATGTCACAGCGGTGCTCACCGCATTCCTATTAAACAAATCAAGCTATTTACAGGCCTATTTAATAACTTTTTGCCGTGTTGGCAAAGTTGGTTAGTACTCCGAAGGTCGTGGGTTCGAATCATGGCCGTGCACCTATGGATTTTTCGTTTCGAAAAATTTATATGCGCATTAATACGAGCTCTAAACGGTGAAGGAAAACATCGTGAGGAAACCCGCCGCTTAATCAGCCCCACACGTATTGACCATGTCTTTCCTGTGGATATGGCCGATTAAGCTGAGAGGATGGTTTAGGTGCTGGGCAAGCCTACTCCATCTCAACATTGTCCTAGGTACTACAGTGTTCCGTTAAGTGTTGGCAAAGATTGCCTCCTGACACTGTATAAATCATCTAGTAAAGATGTAAAGGCCTAAGTTTTTTAGTAACTTTTTGATTGGCAGTACCTACCAGTTGGGTTTTTTGTTTGAAAGGGTAGGTATACTTTCCGATTGGTGCCACAAACATTTGGTAAGGATCTGTCAAGGATCTTCAGAGCTATGAACAGAAATTCACCTCGAGAGTGCAGAAAATTGCTCAATGCTCAGCTTATAACATTGAACTCGTTTTTTTTGTTATTTTTAATTTAGCTACTTATTTACTTACATTCGTATGTCGAACCATATGACTAGTATAGGCGTCTTGATCCAAAAACCCTTTAAAACACTCAGTGCACTTGAAAACCGAGTGTTTATAATTATCTGTTTCTTGTCTTTTCAAAACTTCCGCTAATTGCTCTTCTATTGTCAAGTCAGTGATGGTGAATAACGTTTCATTGAGATCTTGGTTCAAAAAAGGTTTTCTTCTTCGATCTATCTTAGGTTCTGTAGATTTTATCTTCTTCTCTTTCTTTTCTTTAGGTTTCTTCGTCTTCTTCTTCTTTCTAGCTACTTCTAGAGGTAAACTATCGTCTGTATCAAAACCCTTGTCTGATAGTACAACGTTTTCGCTCTCTGGTTCCGAGAAATCTTTGGACAATTCATCTTTTGGGCTAAAATCGTCAACGAATATTTCATTATCGTTCAAATTCTCATTTTTTATGTCGATTTCGTCAACGGGTTTTATTTCGTCTACGTCTACTTTATCAGAGTGTTCTATTGAGATATCGTAGTGATCTATTGGGAAGTGTTTTTGATGTAGTGTGGTTGGTATTTCGTTGGATATTGAACTCAGTGTGCCAGTTGTAAGCTGAAAAGAATAGTTTAAAAATCAACTTCATTATTGAAATTCAACTTTTAATTTAACAAGGCTTAAAGGGGTGAACCATTATCTTATTTAACCATTAGTCTTTGTTGGAAAAATAGCACTTTAAATGGGCAAGTAAGAACGAGAAGAAGTACTTTTTTGTGAGATTTTTTATTCATTTCATTTCATTTATTGTCTATCATAGGTGTAAATTACAGATCTTAATAAAAAACGCAGAACTGCAGAGCTAAAATGGTCGCTAATGCAGATTCACAATAATATGATTCACGGGTGATTTGTATTGATATTGCTAAAGCATTTCATCTTTAATTACCGTCAAATGTTCACATGCTAGGCCTTAAATTGCCACACGAAAAAAATTACCCGGTTGGTTTTCATTTAATTTTATTAATATTAATATTGCATCGTATTATTACTACTAATACTCTGTAAATAAGTATTTGGTTTTTAAGTAAGTATTTAGTATGTTTTATTATCATTATTAAACATAAATAATATTTGATTGACACTTAGTGCAATTCCAATTCATAAGTGGCCATTTTATTTTACGATTCTCCTCAAAACTGTCAAACAATAAAATGATATTGCCGGTACGGAATTGTCAACTTTGTGATTTCTAATACGAGAATCTCGACGCAAATCATTTGTGAATCTGCATTAGCGACCATTTTAGCTACGCAGATGGCCGATGGGGCCAAAAAGTTCTCGAGTGGTGGCCACGGACCTGCAAGCGCACTGTTAGACGATGTCTTAACTCGATACAGGGTTTTTTATTGAATCAGTTAGCCTAAAATTTTAATAAAACTCTAGAGTTACACTGACAGTCAACAAGCATCGTGTAATCAAATACAAAAGCCTGGATTAAAAACGTCTATGTGTATTTTGTTCGACTGCGCCAATCCCACCGGCTGCGCTATATTTTAGTACTTACATGTAGCTGTGTCTTGAGAAGGCCAATCATAAGAGCGTGTGCGCGCAGGGATCTGTCTCTGAACACATCGCAGTTGCGGAGACGCGTAGCGCATTCCGCGCACAGACTTTGTGGCAAGCGGTCGTCTTCGTTTAACTGTGTAACAAAATTGGCGACATGAATTAAATATCTTGAGATAATACCAACAACTTGACAATAAAACTTATAACTCAGTCATTTGAGTTGATAGCTCAAATTAACTTCTTTGTGAAGAGTGGGCCTGTAGAAAATGTAGTATTCATATTTTATAATAAGTTGGTGCCTAAGCACACAATGCCGAAAATACGCGACCGAACTTTACCAATTGTGTACTGGATTTGTCTCTAAGTGGCTGATGATCATAGAGAATGTCTACTGTGAGTATATTGCCCTGGGGCATGTTGCCATTCTAAGTGTGAACTTAATTATGAAGAACTTATTAAACTTACCAATAAACCAGTTAGTCGTTCAAAGGCTTGTTCCAATTTATATGTTCTAATTGAGAATAGTCTACGGCTTATGACAAGGCACATTCTGCAAACCTGAAACATTATACACAAAAATATTGTTGATTTATATTATACTCGAGCCATTTTGGATGTACAATGTTAACTAACATTGCACTAACAGATCAATCAGCTGATAGCAGGAATAGAACAATCACAGAAAACTGAGATTCATTACAATTGGCCATATTGAATCAGTGCCAGTCATATTTAATCTCAGTTTTCTGTGATTGGTCTATTCCTGCTATCAGCTGATTGATCTGTTAGTGCAATGTTAGTAAACATTGTACATCCAAAATGGCTCGAGTATAGACCTGACATTGTTTTGATTCATAGGGTTATTGGATTATCCATCTCTGTGTTCATATAATCACACTAATCATAATTATAATAAATGCCAAAGGATGTTTGGATTGTATGTTTCTGTTCCTCTATAACCACTGAACCGATTTGCCTGAAATTTAAAGTATAGATAGACAATGAATATAGAGATAGATAAGTATAGATAGATAATTTTACCTTTGAAGTGATCTGTTCATCAAATTCGTATGAAGTATTAAAAATCTGAAAAAAATTTAAAACAAAAATTAAAAAAAACCCTGTCTGTTATTACCAGTGATCGGAATCAGGCGGGCTAAAATACCTAAAGTTCAAAGAACAGAGGCAAAAAAGGGGAGACTTCCTTACTATAAGAATTTTATTCATGTAGTAAGTAAGAATTTTATTGAAAGTTGGCACAATTTTCACAGTGAGCAAGTACATTTAAAATTAATGTTGATAATATTGTGAACTAATTCAAATAATTTCTCTATTTGACTGACGGAAAAAAGTTTTTTATCCTTATAATTTACATTTTAGTTTTTGTTATTAACTCAGGTAAAAAATTGATTCACCTTAATGTTAGATGTTCTTTATTAATGTCCCGGAAACGGAAATAATTGGGTCGAAAAATATTTAGTCCTAAGGCGTCTCCATTTGTCTCTGTTATTTTTCGAACTTTAGGTATTTTAGCCCGCCTCATTCCGATCACTGGTTATTACGATAGGGGCATAATATAAATCTCAAATTCCTTGGACATACCTGAGTGATGACAGGGACAGCGCCAGCTCGCACCTTCCTCAGTCCGCACGGAGTCTCATACAGGTCTTCAGGTAGGAAGTGCTCGGAGCAAACCGTGCTGCGTTCCTTCGGCTGCCAGGAGGGCTTGTCCAGCGCCTCCAGCCAGGACTTGCGCATTGATGGCTCCATTGGAAACCTGGAAGATACGAAGCTTATTTATGATTTACTTACTTATTAATCTATACCAATAAATAAAGCGAATGAGTTTCTTTGTTTGAACGCGCTAATCTCAGGAACTACCAGGATTTGAAAAACTCTTTCTGTATTTAATAGGAAGGATAAAGGCTTTTCACTATCATCATCATCACCATTTACCATCACTACGGGGGCGCTGCTAGTAATAGTATTAACATATTGGTAAGTAAGTACCTACCTACTTAAACATTTTTGAATTTTATATACTATCGCATTTATTAGGAAAGATAGGAAATGAAGGTCTGTAATTTGAGTAGGTATGGATTGTTATTATTACTAAAACGTAAAACGTAGTATTAATATCTCTGTGATTATTACTAGGTTTTTGAAGTCCCACAGGTGGGAAAAGGATCTTATCCAGGCCAGAGGTATGATTGTTTATTGATTACTTGAAGAAATAATAATCAGTTTGTTTTCGAATACAACTAGTGCATACTAATAGCAATACATACGAGTGAAATGTGATGCCTTCCGACTTGAAATTATTCCTCGAATCATTCTTGCAGCCCGGAACCACACACCTCATTATTAAATGGTAGGTAATTATGTATATAAATACAAATTTAGACCAATTTGTAATTATCCATGTAAACTTAGTAAATCGCTGTTTATTCAGAGCAATACTCCAAAGTCAATGCACACTAGGTTTAAACTTAACAGGGTTTATAATTTATAAGTTTAGTTTCATTCATAAAATACAATTTGAATTATTTTCACATATTTTCACTCTATACGAAATATATATTTTTTCAAGAATTCAAGACAAGAAAAGAACCTAGGCTTGGGTAAAAAAATCGTTTTATATCAAAATATCGATACTAAATCAGAAAATAATCGATTTTTCGATTTTCTATATTTATTATCAGTTAACGAAAACGATATTAGATAGCTTCGAATTTTCGCTGAATATATTTTCGCCTCGAACACATATATAAAATAAAAATATCCAATCTGTATAAAAATGCCAGATATGTATTTTAATTTTTATTAACTCATTTTTGACAGTGCTTAATTTTCAGTTAACCTTCTCATGAGCAACAAATATTGATATATCGGAATATCAATATTTTTAAAAAACATATATCGATACATTTGAAAAGTATCGAGACGATTTATATCGATATATTTTATCTATTTGCCCATCCCTAAGAACCACAAAACAAGCAAACAAGCAGTACAGATTTACTAGCAAGCAAGTAGCAATATTAGCAAGCAGTGCTGCCAACTCCAATAAATCTGAGTCGCTAGATTAAATCTGAAAAGTCGCCAGAACAGAAAGTTGCTAATAAAAAAAGTTGGGGTTGGCAACCAGTGTAGCCAACGCCACAGTTTTAACTATGGATTTACATTTTTTTGGAAATGTCTACAGTTTTCAGTATAAGCCTACAAGCAAATCTACAGCTTTTTTAATAAAGATGCTAGCGTCAACTAGTTAAATACGAGCAAAAATTTATTGATTCTTGGGTATTCACAGTTTTTGTTTAACATTCTTGTAGTTTTTCACGAAGTTGGGGTTGGCAACACTGCTTTCAGCTGCTTTGTTTGCTTGCTTGCTTTGTTTTGTTCACTTTGCAGTTTGCTTCTTTCTCCTTCATTCATTTGTTTGCTTGCTTTGCTTGTTGCTTGTTGCTGTGCTGGTGTGTCTGTAATTTCCAAAGAAATTCTATACATACTATAGAAATTCCTTGGTAATTTCCCTGTGTGTCTGTGTAGTAAAATAACTGCAGCGAGCGAATAAATTTTACATTAAATGTTACAGACACTGTTTGAATTTTGTGAAATATAACCACAAATGAAACTTATCATGACTGAGTGGTCTACAGATATTTGGAAAAACTTGCATTTTCTACGTTATTATTAGAAAGTTATCAAACCTGATCAAACCGAAGCCCTCCCTACCTACGATTTTGTGGGGCTTCGCCCTCACCCATCACCTAGAAGGTTGTAACTAGCCCAGAATGCGTTGTAGTGTTCTTAACTGCAGCAATGATACAAAAATTACAAATAAAAATCATGGAATCACATTTCATCAGTAAGTACTTATTTATTACTTTCCTTGTTTACTTTGTCGTGTTAGTATCTTTGCGAATGTCTTTCATTGCTCTTGAAATTATCGTTAAACAAGCTTCCGCCCGCGGCTTCGCTCGCGTGGTACCTGGATAAAAAGTAGCCTATGTCCTATTCCCGGTCATTATCTATCTAATTTTAAATTTCAGACATATCGGTTCAATGGTTGTCGAGTTATAGAGGAACAGACAAAACACACATCCAAACATTCGCATTTATATTAATGAAACTGTCTGAAAAAAAGTAATCAAATAAAGTTATATTTTATTTGTTTTAGGTTCCCCAAAGAGCCGGCATTGAGAAAAGTATGGATAGAAGCATTAGGGTCTCCAGAATCTATCCCCAAAGAGCAGAGTGCTATCTGCTCAGAACATTTTCGCAAAGAAGACTTATATTTGACAGTAGGGGGGATGAGAAAGGTCAAGAATGGAGCTGTTCCTGTCATAATAATTAAGGTATGAATCTACATAATCTTACGAGGCCGGCAACAGACTAAAGTCCTTTCAAACATTATACAAAATTCATTTAAAATTCAAGCATATTTTATCACTTACCCCCTTACTTTTGAAAGATGTTTAAAGTTTAACAGTGGTTAAACAACATCCTGTCTCTATTTGTCACCACTATCCACAAATAAAGACAAACCAATGTTCAACTTTAAACATCTTTCTTAATAAGACCATTGGCACAGAACAGATAATAATACTACGTATAGAATAGACACTGAGTGAGTTTGAGCTGGCGAGGAGTTGACTCTGAGCACGGAATGCGCCACATGCGCAGATGCATAGATGAGACCGAGACCACAGTGTACATTATTCAATACAGTGACAACCTTACTGTGTACAAAACTGATATTGTGTAGTGTAAATGCCTGTAGGTAGTTAGACTCCGCTGCATGCATAGAGATTTCGTTGAGTGTCCGGGGTGTGCCATTAGGTTATTATTAGTACCTAGGATTTAAAATTTTAGATTATGGCAGTATTTATCTAGGTTCCTGTTACACTTTTCCGAAACACTTACTATAGAACAAAACTAATGAATTGATTTCAGGATTCTGCTGAAGACCTAGATGATCGGGCTGCGTTCAGGGTAAGATTTAAATAAACATCTATAAGTTGATAGCCTACATTTGGACTTGTTTCTGACTATCCCTATAAGTCTAAGTGCTACTTCTGCTGAGTTCACCGATGTCTAATGGCCTACGCAGGCCGGGACAGCATGGCAAAGCATAGGAATTTATATCGTACTAGCAGCGCCCTCGCGGCTTTGCATCCTAGTAATATCTTATGACGATGATGAAAAATAACCTATAACCTTCCCCAAGAGTTTATGTATCACATGCAGAAATAATTTCTCAAATCCGACTGGTAGTTCCTGAGATTGGCACGTTCAAACAAACTCTTCCGCTTTATTATAATAGCATAGATTTCATGGCGAGCACCTACGCCACGAGCGCTTCTGCTAAGAGATTTTAAATTTCAGGTATGTCGAATATGCCTGGCGATGGACACAAGACTGTTTGATATCCGAGAACAAAACCTTGATCAGTATTACCTGCAGATAACTGGAATATTCGTGAGTGTTTCCCCCTTACTTATGAAAGATGTTTAAAGTTGAATACTGGTTAAACAAAGTCCTGTCTCTGTTTGTCACTATCCACAAATAAGGCTTGTTTCACTCTGCAGCGTGTCGCCGGTCGCGTCCGCGAGTTGACCATTCACAGCACAGAGAAATAATTTTGACCATTCACAGCACAGAGAAATGAGCTGTGAATGGTCAACTCAACACGCTGAAGAGTGAAACAAGCCTAAAGACAGGACGTTGTTTAATGAAACGGCTGACTTCACGAACGCCAAGATCTGTTGGAAGAAGTGTACTTCGAGAGTTCGACGCGGATAGGTGTGCGATCAGCCTAAATCTCCCCCCGATATTAAAATTTGGTTACGCCCGTGCTATTCACAGCACATTTCTCTGTGCTGTGAATGGTCAACTCGCGAACGCGACCGGCGACACGCTGAAGAGTGAATCAAGCCTAAGAGTAACCTTATATTCAGGTGAACGATGAAGGTTCGTTACCACAGCGTGTTTGTTGGGAATGTGCGAATAGACTGCGCAGCGCCGCTTCGCTGAGAGAGAAGGCATTACGTGCGCATCTACTACTATTGGAAGTTTCCCGCACGGATAGTTATGTGAGTATAAAAAATAATATTCAGTAAATAAAACAAGGAATAACTTCAGCTAAAAAATGTCCCAACCGCATAGATTCTCAGGTATGAATGAGGTTCAATTCCTGGCCAGGAATATTATTATTTTTAAAATCTAATGATGCAGGTTTACTTTTTATCAAAATCGGTTACGAGACTCCATTGAGTGTTTTTCGCTATCGCTAATAGTTTCAGATTTGGCCATAGAGGCACTCTTGAAAAACTCATCCTGTGTAACTCGGTTCTTACTGAGTGTAGATGTAGTATACATCACAAATATTGTTTGTTATACTCCTAAGGCCTCTATTAATAAACTCGGATTAACTTCTGTCAAAGTTGCACCACGGATTTAACTATTTTATTAATAGAGGCCTAAGAGTTTATATTTCGATGTTTGGTTGATAATAAAAAAGACACAATATAAACGCGATATAAAAAAGACACAAACCTCCCATACAAAATCGGCATGGCCATTTTGATAGACTTTTTACTTCCCTTGTCCCATAATTATTACGTAGGGTTAGCATAACATTCTTCCATTAACGAGAGTAAAACTATTATTTTCAGTTAACAATAAGAGATATAAAATCTATAAACCGAACACAAAATGGACTAGCCAGCAGTCTTCACCAGTCAGCAGTACTGAAAATATACGAATGCAACGACTTAGATCTACACATCCGTGAAACCAAAGTCATCAAAACTGAAGCCAACGATCATAATGATTATAGCGAAGAATACGATGATTTAAAGGAACCCGTTGACGTTAAAGACGAAAGCAACGAGATACTCCTCAACGAATACAATGATTTTGAATCCGATGATGAGAAAAAGCTAAGTGTGTTGTCGAGTCAAGTCTGCAATGAGAAGAAAGTGAAAGTTACGAAGAAAAGGAAGGTTACGAATATTAAAGAGAAGAAGAATACTAGAGTGATTAAGACGATCGCAGGAGAAGACTCTGAGACTACTATGGATAAGTATGTACATTTTACACTTGCAGATTTAGCCCTGTAGCACAGAAAAAACAGGTACAGAAGCCTGACTTTGCGATAACATTTATTTAAATAGCGGCTTTTGCTGCGACGCAACAAAGTGCAATTCAGCTCGATTAAGCGCTTAGTGCCTAACGCGATATTCGCCTAAACATTGCCTCTCTTTCTAACGCTTAACTCTGTCACTGTCTGGCGCGAAGTGACGCAGAAGTGTTGTCGACTTGTCTTGTGTTGTGTTATAGGTATTACGGGCCTTACTTATGAAATATGTTTAAATTGAAACACGGGTTAAACAACGTCCTGTCTTTATTTGTGGATAGTGACAAACAGAGACAGGACGTTGTTCAACCAGTGTTCAACTTTAAACATCTTTCATAAGTAAGGGGGTACTTGTCTACAAAAAAAAACATGTGAGTTAAATAATATATTTTTCTACAAAAACTATTTTTTTTTAGGTACAAAATGTCATCCGTAAAGCGACGTAAACGAAACGAAGAACTGGACGAGTCACTTTTCACTATCACACCTTTAACTTATGAAGAGCAAATAGCAGAGGTTAGTATAATTTGACTGGCCTCTTAGCTCAGTTGTTAGTAGCTTTGCCTTCTACGCTGTAGGTCGTGGGTTCGATTCCCACCCAGAACAAACATTTGTGTGATGAAAATAGATGTCTGTTCTGTGTCTGGTTGTTATAAAGTATATTATGTTTGTACGTATTTACAAAAAAAATATAAGTATTCTGTCAGCTATCTGGTCAGAATCTATATCCCCTACATCTTCGAAGAATCCTTCGAAGATGTCTAAGGGGGTAGTCAGAGGTATGTTCAAACACATTTGGTATACCCACATTTTGCAGAGTTAACATTCCATACGTGACAAAGAAGATAGCTGGAGAAAGAATTTTTCAAATCCGACTGATAGTTCTTGTAATTAGCGCGTTCAAAGAAACGAACTCTTCCAATTTATATACTGGTATAGATAACCACTAACTAAGACGAACTTACAGGTGGAGAAACGTAAAGAATCTAATGCGTATAAGAACGCTGTACATAAATGTACAACGTGCTACCGCGGCTTCAAGATTCGAGAGCGGTACGAGGCGCATATAGTACGACATAGCGAGGCAAGTATGAATAAATGTGTAGCGACATCTACCTGTCGTTAGATGAACTACATAAACATGCTACGCACTACAGATGGCGCCACACAACATCAGAATGTCTAGATCGCGCAAACGAAGTTTTCAGCGGCGATAGACATAACTAGGACCAACCGACAACAACTGTTGGTCGAAAGACCACGGGCTAGATGGGCCGGCCCGTTGCAGAGAACTACCTACTCTGCCGTTGGGGACCGATTCCACCATGTTCCCCAAAAATGAAACGGATAATTCCGCTATGCTCGATTCCCGTTATGCTCATACATAAAGCTAAGACTGTTCCTTTTTGGTCCGCACCAGCACAGACGTCATGTCCTATTTTATTTAAAACTACGTATGTGGGTAATAGAAGCCTGTACCTATTTTTCCTACCTATTTTTCGAGGTGTTTTGTGTGTCGCGTTCGCATCGCGTTTGTATCGATACAAACGCGCAGAAAACGCAGTGTGGCAACACCCTTAGTGAGCTTTATGAGCCGTGTTGGCCGAGTGGGTTAGTACCTTGACTTTTGATCCGAAGGTCGTGGGTTCGAATCCTGGCCGTGCATCAACTTTTTTTCGTTTCGAAAAATTTATGTGCGCATTAACACGAGCTCTGAACGGTGAGGGTAAACCATTAATATACAGGGTGTGGCAAATTCTTGGTCACTGAAGGGTAGCTACCTTTTCTCTTGTAGTTAGAAAGTTTTGTTTTTAGGAAACTTCAGTTTTATTTTGAAGAAAAAAATAATTGCATTTTTAGATTTTTGAAAAAAAGTACAGTTAGCCTAAAAAATTACATTTGTCAAAAAAAACAAGTTGGTCTTAATCGACTCTATTTCCCACCAGGAACACTTCTCCCAAAGTAACTTATCAAATCAAATCGTAAGTTTTTGCAATAATTCAAAAAAACACATCCCATACATTTTCTATGAAATTAGTAGTTGTAAACATTATAGTGCCACTTATTCAATGGTTATTAATTTAAATTCGTAACTGCTTCGGCATGCTGGGAGGCTATTGTAAAGCTTTAGGCGCCTAAGACAGAGCCACAAGAGAGAATGGTATGCATGGAGCATACCATTTGTACATCTGCATGGAAGCACTTTGTTCTAAATTTAAATACGCGCTTTACAATAGCCTCCCAGCTTGCCGAAGCAGTTATGAAAATAAATTAAGAACGATCGAATAAGTGGCACTGTAATGTTTACAACTCCTAATTTCATAGAAAATGTATGGGATGTGTTTTTTTGAAATATTGCAAAAACTTACGATTTGATTTGATAAGTTACTTTGGGAGAAGTGTTCCTGGTGGGAAATAGAGTCGATTAAGACCAACTTGTTTTTTTTTGACAAATGTAATTTTTTAGGCTAACTGTACTTTTTTTCAAAAATCTAAAAATGCAATTATTTTTTTCTTCAAAATAAAACTGAAGTTTCCTAAGAACAAAACATTCTAACTACAAGAGAAAAGGTAGCTACCCTTCAGTGACCAAGAATTTGCCACACCCTGTATACATATAAGCATTCTATCAGCTATCTGGTTCCCACAGTACAAGCTTTCGCTTACACTTGGGCCAACGGATCTCGGCATTCGTGAAGTTAGCCGTTTCGATGCGCAGTGCAACTTTATCATACAAAATTTTCTACTGCGCAGCGAAAAGCCTACCTTCACGAATGCCTAGATCCGTTGGCCCAAGTGTAGTTTAGGGTTAGATGGCGCTGTGTCAAATGTCCAGCAATATTTAGTATTATTATTAGTATGGATAATTTTTGTTTTGCAGAAAACCGGCATGTACGAGTGTTTCATCTGCAAAACACGTTACAAAGCAACATCCACGATTCGCAAACACATGAAAATTTCGCATACTGAACAGATTAGCTGCAAAAAATGCCCTTTCGCCACTAGGAACAAGTATGCACGGCTATTACTAGAGACCGGATTATATGCAACGCAAAAAGCTTGAAATATGCATGCAAATATGCAAGTAAAATGCCTAAAATATGCATGAAAAGTGTAAAAAATAGTCAAAATATGCAACATTGAATAGAAAGAAAATAGTAATTATTTCAATTTTTATCATTACTTACCAAATTCAAAATTAAGTAACATTTTATACTCTCGAACTGTTTCAAACGTTCGTAAGTTAAGTGGGAAACAAACTAGGTATTTAAAAAAAAAATAGGCTCAAATACCTAATTTTTTTCATAATTGAATTTGGGTAGGTACTATGTTAGCAAATGTTGTTTCTAGCAAAAATTAATTCGCTTCATTTTAAAGTTGACACAAAGGTTAAAAAAATAGTTATCAAAACTTAGTCAGCTTACCAAGAAACATTGCAAATATAGCGAAAATAATGCATCATCACAAGATTTTAGGCAAAATATGCATTAACCGATGAAAATGGGCAAAATATGCAAATGCATAATGCAATATGCAAAATGCATATAATCCGGTCTCTAGCTATTACATTCGTATGAGCTAACGGCTTGCCCTGCCCCCTGATTGTCTATCTATTGGTGCCACACTGCTGTTCAAAAATGTTTACAAACATTTTCTAACACTAATACATTTACTAATATATGCATGTATTAGTGTTAGTAATAGTTAGTATGTTAGAAAATGTTTGTAGTTAGACGCCGCTTTTGCATAGAGTTTGAGGCTAGATGGCGCTGTGTCAAATGTCCAGCAATATTTATTACTTCATCATTCCCCTGCCCTTATCCCACGCTAAGTGGGGTCGGCACAACATGTTTTTCTCTTCCACTCACCTCCATCATTCGTCAACTCTGAATCCACCCCTCTCACATTCATATCCTCTTTCACACAATCCAACCACTTCTTCTTTGGCCTTCCACTACTTGTGTACCCTGTCACACTCATACTCATCACTTTTTTTGCGACATGGTTTTCATCCCTCCTCATAACGTGTCCATACCAAGCTAATCTATTTTATTTATTACTTATGATTACGTATAACTATGTTTATTTGTAACAGGTGCGCTGCAAGGGAACATGAAAAATTTCATGCAGGGAAAAAGTACCGGTGTCCGCATTGCGATATGGAGTTCGAGTAAGTTTATTATACAGGATAGGGCAATCTTTTGTGTCATGATGGTTTTTATGCACGTAATTTGTATTATTTCAGCAAACTGACGACGTACTTGGGTCACCTCCGCATAAAGCACGCGTCGGACTGGGTGTGCGCGCTATGTGGCTACACCTTCGTGAGTCGGACAGGCGTGGATGTTCATAGACGAAAGAAACATCGACAAGTCGATGAAAATGTAAAGATATCTCTATAATCTATTAGGCTGGTTTTACTTTCACGCGTAGAGTCGGCGCTGACAGGCGTGTGATCTTTATTACAATGAAATAAGGATACTGATTGTTCAGCACTGACGAGTGCAATCAGCGTAGCCATTTCTGCTAAACAATCAGTATCCTTATTTCATTGTAATAAAGATCACTCGCCTATCAGCGCCGACGGTACGCGTGACACTAAAACCAGCCTTAGATCTTCAGTCAAACACAGACCAGCAGGCCTATTTTGATTCACACGTAAAGTCAGTAACTCTGATTACTTCCTACAAATTGATGTTTTACGAACAATATTAAAGTTATAGAATGCAGAATTACTTTACATATTTTACACAAATGTCTATCTAATCTATCACTTTTTTCAACCATCTACCATTTCAAAGCATTTATCGTAAAAAACAATTTTTGTAGGAAGTAATCCGAGTTAGCGACTTTACGTGTGAATCAAATGAGCCCTGCAGACCTTTATAAATTCTAACTAAGAACCATCTCGATCGCGTCAGTTTTCAAACAAAAAACCGTATCAAAACAGGTCCATCCGTTCAAGAGCTATGATGCCACAGACATACAGATACACACTACAAACTTATAACATCCCTCTTTTTCCTTGGGGGTTAAAAGTTGAATATGTAGTAGTTTAGTTTCTGTAAAATAATTTTCTCATTTTGATGCTTTGATGAATCTCTTGGTTAAAAGACATTGTAAAAATGTTATAGAAATACAAGTTGTTTATTTTGTACTGTGTTTAGACGCCGCTGGAAGGCCCCACGTGCAACGTATGCGAAGTTCAGTTCGCGTCTGAGGAAGCGCATTCAAGACATCTCAGGTTATCTTCACGACATATGACGGAGAGTGACCCGTAAGTATTTATCTTTTGGGGGAACATGGTGGAATAGTTCCCCAAATTCAGAGTAGGTGGTTCTCTGCAACGGGCCGGCCCATATAGCCCACTTGCACGTGGTCTTTCGACCAACAGTTGTTGTTGGTTGGTCGGATATAAAGAGTGGAAAAAATGAATGGGCCCTGGAACTACTTTAAATCCTTAAGATTAAGTATTTTACGTAAAGGAAACATTCCTTTATTTTTAAAAAGAAACATAACTGCATTCAAAGATTTTCTAAAATTCGCTTGCTTCACCCAGGAATCGAACCAGGTAAAAATTCAAAAATTAAACATCGCTATTTTATTCCACTAGCTAGACATTCAATGCTAAAGATAAAATTTTTGAAAGAAACACTCGACTGTCGTACAAGATATCCGTGAAATCTAATATTATGATATGTAAATCAGTGGAGTAGGGCACTGGTGACCTGTAGCACAGGTTTTTCTATACCTATTTCAGGCACCAGTCTCTCACAAAACAGGTTTTAATAATAGCTGCCTACAACGTTTTTAATATGAATTATTCTGTAAGTATATTTATTTTACTAATTATATTGTTTGTGAGAGAAATAAATAAATAAATGATTTGTCTTTAATACACAGGGCTTGAATTGCAATTTAGCTCTACAGTGGAATGGTGAGAGGTATCCAGCAGTGCCATTCAGACTCTTACTCGAATACTTCTCGGAATGTATTCTGAATTCGGAAAATAACGTTTCTTCGCTGAAAAAACGTCAACTTTTCGAAGAAAATCATCGAATCGGATGCATTTTTTGGACGTTTGAATCGCACCACAGATACTTAGTGGCTCTGTGAACTTTAAACCTCGCGAGTCTGTGTTTGTATTGCATAGCTTAAAAAATCTAAAAGTGAGCAATTTACTACATTTTGAGGAGTCAATATGCTCATAATCTCAATCTCAATAGATCTTCACCAAATTCCTATTTTATTAAACGAGCAATATTTGTTTGTTTGTACTGACGTTCTCGAAAACGGCTCTAACGATTTCCATGAAATTTGCAGTACGGGTGTTTACGGGGGCGAAAAATCGATCTAGCTAGGTCTCATATCTGGGAAAAGCCGTTTTCTCGGCATTTTCACTCAAAAAGATTTACCAGTGCAATGTGGTTAGGTTCGTAATTTCACGGAATTCGTCGAGACCAAAGTGGCTTGGCGGTCAGGGCCTATTCCATTGCCTTACAGCCGAAGGCCGCGAATTCGAATCTCAGCCAAAGAAAGTTTATTTTTTGTAAGTTTTTTTTGTTCTTTTTTAATTTTTCTCTATTTGCACCCGAACAAAGGTCGGTCGCCCAGATAGTATGAGACCAACTTGAGCTACATAAGGCGATACATACAGCCAACTTCAGAGAGAAAAAGATCCGTTGTGACTACTGTACACACATTTTAAAGTAGTATTTATGTATTTCGACTAACTAATCTATAAATATAGGTTAGTTAGTCGAAATACATAAATACTACTTTAAAATGTGTGTACAGTAGTCACAACGGATCTTTTTCTCTAATCCTGCGATACAGGCTTAGGCCTAGTACGGGGTTCATTGTAAATTACTTGCCCTTTAAAATCATTAGTCTTTATGTGTATAGTCTGGCAAAAAATAATAAACATAAATGGGGGCGCAACTGTACAAGCTAAATACGCGAAAAAGATAAATTCTCTTTTAGAAAGAAATAATTACTTCTGACTGAGTCTTCGGTACCCGTACCATAGACAAGAAATCTGTACTTTACCATAGATTGGTAGAGAAAGGGTTTCCATTGTAATGAAATTTTAGTTGCCGTTTCCGCCCGTTTTTGCCAGACTTTATGTGATACAATGTTTTAATAAATAAATTATCTTATTTCTTAGCAACCGCCTCCGTAACGACAATCATTGTTTGAACTCGGAGCGGATCGGTTCTGATAAGCGTCGCGAGCGTCGCACATACAGGTATTTTGGCTTTCTAGCCGGGTTAAATTATTTGTGCGGTTATTTATGCTTTAAAGTCGGTAAGACTTACTAAAATGTACAGACGACTATTGAGGAGGCCTTTATCCGACAGAAAAAAATAAAGAATAATCATGATTTGGAATAGGTTTTATTGGTCAACTACCTAATTACACAAAAAAAAATTATAAAATCTAATTTGATGAGGAAGAATGCCAGGGCTCATCGTCATTTTCTCCGAGCTCTTCTGTTTCAGATGATGAATCTGAATCATCTTCAGATTCTGTGAAAATAAGTGTGAAAATAATGGTTAATATTTTTCAGCTAACACCAACACTAACGAGTAAGTTTTGTCACAAGTTAGCAAAAAGTAGCACCCAATTCGTGAAATATCTATCACACGCACGACAGATTTTGTCATACGTTACAACATAAATCGTTACGGGGAAGCACTGGGAAGGATAACTAAAGTCACTTTGTAAAACTGCTTGAAAAATCGAGACAATTGTAAATTGATTTTAAACCTTTACAAATACATCTAAACATTAGTAAATTATAATAAATAAATCTGTTTTTACCTGCATTATAATAATTAATAATCCATAGTAGTTTTGATTAAATCAATCACAATAATAAAGCACGGAGGTCTCAAACATATTACGTTTTTGATGTAGCTAGTAACTGACGCGAGCGCATGCGACAACGATCAAGTTCCGATTTGTTTGTGGCTGGCTGGCGAGGGCCCACGAACTCAGAAAGGGTTGTATATTGTGCAGTAGCTATCTGGCTCGCTAACAAGTATTCATTTTTGCTTCCAAGTTAGAATTTGTTATTTCAATTTCACCCGGCTAGAATGGCGACCCGACTATGTCAAATGTGATCTATTAAATTGGCCTTGCTATAACTAATGTATATTTGTCAGCAACCGGCTCCGTAACGACAGTCAGAGTATGAACGCGGAGCGCAACGGTCGTGTGATGCGTCGCATCGAGCGGCGGCCCGACGCTCCACGCGCCATCACCTGCGAACAGGTACCGTCACTACCCTCACTAAGGCTGAGACTCCACCAAAGCGGAGATGCGTGAGATGGGTTTTTACCAACCAATAGAATTTCGTTATTCAAGTCATCTCGTCTTTTGAAATTCTATTGGTTGTTTAAAACACATCTCACACATCTCCGCTTTGTTGGAGTCTCAGCCTAACCCCCAGTACCGTCACCACCCGCAGCAAACCCCCCAATCTTGATCTAATAACTGGCATTTTCCTGTTTAAAAGTAATGTTTTATTTCAGTGCGGCGTTCAATTACGCGACTATCGTCGCTACACCGTGCACTTCAGACGCGTGCATCCCGGCAAGAACCAAACCAAGTACACGATGAAGACGCCGATCATGTGCGACCTATGCGGACGGATATTCCATGTGAATTCATTAATAGTCATTTTTCTTAATATACTTATATACATATAAGTGTTGGACCTATCCTACTAATATTATAAAGGCGAAAGTCCGTGTGTGAATGTGTGTGAATGTTTGCTACCGCGTATCTCCATAACTACTGAACCGATTTGGCTGAAATTTGAAACATAGATAATGACCGGGAATAGGACAGGCTTTTTTTTATCCCGAAACCATGCATGGTTCCCGTGGGATAAACAAGATAGTCCACGCGGGCGAAGCCGCGGGCGTCAGCTAGTGTATAATAATAAAGAGATTATTTAGTGTAGGTAAACCATAACATTCAGAACTTTCATATTCTTGTCATGTCACTGTCACTGTCACTGTGACATAATTTTTCACTCGCTCGACCTCTGTCTACTTCTTTTTTCTCTCTCTAAATATGGCTGCAGCTGCATCTCGTGAGGACATGTTACTGAAATATAACTTTCAATTATCGGAATTTTCGGCTGTTGTTTTGCCCAAATTCCAACTATAAGTTTGCCCCGAACTGAGATCTCGCGCACCATTGCGTTAATAGCCTAGATTTGGACTTGTCTCCGACTACCACTATACGTTTAAGTGCTACTTCTGCTGAGTTCACTACACGATGATGTCTAATGCGCTGGCTCAGTATGGTGTGGTATGGTAAAGATTACAGGCATTCATGCAATACTCTATGTCGTGTTTTTATTTACAACTACTTTCCTAGTTTATTTTCAGGTTGCCGGACAATTATTTTTATTCCTCAGCAAGAAAAAAATATCAAGTACTTGGCAACTAAAATCATTGCACACAAATAGGCATTTTTTGCTTTATAGATCGAATTAACACAAAACTTGTGTAATTCTACCAAGATTTCATTAAACTTTTAACCACAGAACGGGACGCATTTCAAGAACCACATGTGGGTCCACACCGGAGAGAAACGCTACAAATGCGCCGTCTGCCCGAAGTCGTTCAGTCAGAAGAGTAATCTGGTAAAGCACGAGCGAGCCCACAGCCAGCTAGCCAGGCCGTCCTTCCCTTGCCCTATTTGTGGGAAACACTTCGCCTACTACAGTAACCGAATCAGGCATATGTTCGTGAGTATAATAATAAAACATCTTTACGACAGATTTTAAGATTTCAACCTAACCAACCGTATTCAACATACCGCGCCCTGAGTAAAGGGAGTGGACACACGACGTTTTCTGCAGCGCGTTTTTGAGCTCCGCGTTCGCATCGCATTTGTGTCGATACAAACAGTGTGCCCACTCCCTAAGACTTGCAGTAGCAATGCGACAGCAATCACGCGTCCGGTCGCAAAATATAACAAAAAATCGTATTTATGAAGCCTATCGGACGTATATTGCTTTCCTATAGCAAAATGGGCCATAGTGCATTTTACGACCTAATCTTTTCTAGTTAAATTATAGTCTGGCAAAAAATAATAGACAAATGGGGGTGCCACTGTGCAAGCTAAATACGCGAAATAGATAAATTCTCTTTTAGAAGGAAATTATTACTTCTGACTGACGTCATCGGTTCCTGTACCATAGACAAGAAACCTGTACTTTACCATAGACTAGTAGAGAAAGGGTTTCCATTGTAATTAAATTTTAGTTGCCGTTTCTACCCGTTTTTGCCAGACTATAGTTAAGTAGTCCGCAGCTCTTTTCAAGTTGATAAGGGTTTAAATTTAATTGTTTTTTTTTTATTTACAGATTCACAAAGGGCTCAAGCCGTTTAAATGTACATCCTGCGACAAATGCTTCACGACAACGAGCGAGCTACGCGCGCATACCGATCATGTCCACCTCAAGAAACCATGGCCGAGGCGAGCGAGGAAAGATAATATGTCCGGGAAGAAAAGTGCGGAACCATGATTCCTGGCATGGGCGTAGCTATAGCTTTGCTACAAATAAAAAAAATTTAAAACCTCAAGTAGCGCATTTTTCGTGATATCACGTGAAAAACACCCAGAAGAACTATGGAATATGGTTTTTACCAGTTTACTTTTAAATTTTTTATTTGATGTTGCAAATTAATCTTTGACTCTTAAACACAAAGCAAAGGTTTTGGTTTCTATACCAATTTATAATGGAAAAGTTTGTTTGTTTGAACGCGCTAATTTCAGGAACTAGAGTACGCGCCACCACTAAAGTCTCAATAGACGCGGCGCTGGTTATCGCAGAACTAGGATAAAAATTACTTAATAAAATAAAAGTTCCCGCTTTTGCCGTAGGACTTGAGTGCTGAATCCTACTCTACAATTATTTTTTTCTAGCAAGCAGTGCTGCCAACTCCAATAAATCCGAGTCGCTAGATTAAATCTGAAAAGTCGTCAGAAACTCACTCAATAACTGATTCTAGCGGCCCCGCGCTTCAAGTTAGAATTAGTTATTCTTATTCCTCCCCTTCTCATTATTCTGATGAAATTTTTATAGCTCCCTCAATAACGAGTACACCTAAATAAACATAAAAAAGTTACTTTTCTGAGGAAAAGGTTACTTTTTAACATTCTCAGATTATTTTTGACTTGTTCGGTGGCAACACTGGTGTTGTTTGTTTGTTGCTTGCTTTGCTTTGCGATGCTTGCTTGCAGTGCTGCCAATTTAGAAATTGTGACTTTTGCTCAAGTGTAAGGCGTTGTCCTAATGGGCGATTGCTAAATTCGTTGTCTGTTGCGTTTTTCCGGTGTCCTCGCTACTCTTGTTGGATTTTTGAAAAATGTAGATGTTTCATACCCAATATTAAATTTTAATGTGAAACTATACAGTATAGGCATCAAGAATATGTTAAAATATTATTCGATTATTAAAGATTTTCATACAAAAAGTAACTTTGTTTTCGGCAAAACATGATTTTTGCCATGTCCTTTCCATAATTGGTCATTTTCAAGTTGGATTATTTACTGTTTTTGCCAACGTAACAGTATATTATGGAGGGCTTATAGCCTTCAAAAATTATTTATTATTAGGTATCTGACGATAAAACTATTCTAAAGTACAGTCAGCGTCATCAATGGGTATCCCCCTATTGATTTGAACAAAGACTCTTTTCATTTCAACCTTGGATTTCAGTCGGGTATTATATCAGCCTTTTTTGTTAAGGAACTCGAGCGAAATAAGATATCCATAAGTAAGCAAGGATGTAAAAGTTTTTACAAAAGTTGAGATCAACGGCTTGCAAACCAACCTCTTACTAGGGGGATACCCATTGATGACGCTGACTGTACATAAAAATTTAGAGAGATACAATTTAGTGTGAGGTCAAAATATGGACCTCGGTGGAAACTCCCACTTAGTTACGAGCTTTTTCTTGATTTTCTACCAAAAATACTGCTAAATGTTATGATTTTTTTTACTTAGCATCACTAAACAGACGATGCACGTTAGCCAATTCGATTTTTGTCCTTTCTGTTTCGACCGTCGTGCCGTGGCAGAAGGTCGCTCTCAGAAGGACTTTTTTGTGTTCCACTGAGTTACGGAGTTTTTGGTGGTAAGTAGCTGGTTTCATGTAGCAACTTGGTATTATTTAGTTCCCTATGTATTCACCACAACTAAAACTACACTAAACAACAAGAAAGTAATCGTCTATCCTATTTTCTTTTTCATTTTAATTCTGAATCAGCAGAACCGTTACGTTCCACTGAGAAATTTCGTAACTCAGTGGAACAAATTGTAACTCAGTGGAACGCTAAAGCCGCGATACAGTTGAGATTTTATTCTGTTTACCCTACACGAAAACTAAAAGAGGGTTATGTTTTAAGCAGTGTGTAAAGTTGTCAAAAACCAGTAAAGTGTCCCGTAAAAAAGTGTCCTGTAGCTAAAGTGTCCCTTAGCGAAAGTGTACCGAAGCAAAAGTGTCACGTAGAAAAGTATCCCTTAGCAAAAGTGTCCCGAAGAAAAAGTGTCCCGAAGCAAAAGTGTCCCGTTGCAAAAGTGTCCCGAAGCAAAAGTGTCTGTCCCGTTGAAAAAGTGTCCCGTTGAAAAAGTGTCCCGTTGCAAAAGTGTCCCGAAGCAAAAGTGTCCCGTTGCAAAAGTGTCCCGTAGAAGAGTGTCCTTTAGCAAAACTGTCCCTTAGCAAAAGTGTCCCGAACCAAAAGTGTCCCGTTAAAAAGTGTCCCTTAGCAAAAATGTCCCGTAGCAAAAGTGTCCCTTAGCGAAAGTGTCCCGAAGCAAAAGTGTCCCGTTGCAAAAGTGTCCAGTAGAAAAGTGTCCCTTAGCAAAACTGTCCCGAACCAAAAGTGTCCCGTAAAAAAGTGTCCCTTAGCAAAAGTGTCCCGTAGCAAAAGTGTCCCTTAGCGAAAATGTACCGAAGCAAAAGTGTCACGTAGAAAAGTGTCCCTTAGCAAAAGTGCGAAGCAAAAGTGTCCCGTTGAAAAAGTGTCCCGAAGCAAAAGTGTCCCGTTGCAAAAGTGTCCCGAAGCAAAAGTGTCCCTTAGCAAAATCGTCCCGAAGCAAAAGTGTCCCGTTGAAAAAGTGTCCCGTTGCAAAAGTGTCCCGAAGCAAAAGTGTCCCGAAGCAAAAGTGTCCCTTAGCAAAAGTGTCCCGAAGCAAAAGTGTCCCGTTGAAAAAGTGTCCCGAAGCAAAAGTGTCCCTTAGCTAAAGTGTCCCGTTGAAAAAGTGTCCCGAAGCAAAAGTGTCCCGAAGCAAAAGTGTCCCGGGACACTTTTGCTAAGGGACACTTTTTTACGGGACACTTTTGGTTCGGGACACTGTTGCTAAGAGACAGTTTTGCTAAGGGACACTTTTCTACGGGACACTTTTGCTTCGGGACACTTTTGCTTCGGGACACTTTTGCTAAGGGACACTTTTGCTTCGGGACACTTTTGCTTCGGGACTTTCTAACCTGAAGCTATTTTTGTAAATAAAGTATTCAAATGTGAACGCCACCTTACTTATTTTTGAGACATTGTCCCTCAATTTTGATTCGGTATTTTTAAAAATACAGTCTAATTTACTTGAAATTGTTTATTCTTGTTGTGATGTTAACTTGTTACAAAAAGTGTTTCCTATTTGCCAAAAAGCGCCTTGTGCTTATTTTTTTCAAACTGATTGAGTTCTAGCTAACTAAAGGATGTCATTGAGTCAGAAAAGTAACTCAATGGAGTAACTATTGAGATTATTACACCATTAATCTGATTTTTCTATCAGTTTTTGTGACTATTCGATAAATATGCCTCATTTCCTCTATAAAAATATTAAAAGTTAGTACTTTGCGTTTCATTGAAAGGTTTTACATGCAATTCTGTTTGTTTCTCAATGGAACAATTTTTTCAGAGTCATGGAACTAAAAGCTAAATATTTATTGATTTTATGCATTATCCTCTGACCTTTTATAATGAATAGGTGACTAAGACATTTATCTTTTGAATAATCGCATTTTAATAGTAAAACAATCACATTTTTTTTACTATACGCAAAAAAGCTATGAGACAACGAATTTAGGAGTTACTCTAATAGAACGCGACTACGCGTTCTATTAGGACAACGCCTTATCGACTTGAAATCAGTTTTAGCGACAAAAATAATTCAAAGTCAAATCATGATTAAACTGATGATCCAATAAATTATTTTTCGAATGTACACAACATGCCTCGTCGGTCGGTCGCCCGCTCCGGTTAAGAATCACTTTCTAGCGACTTTTCCAGATTGAATCTAGCGATTTGGATTTCTTAAAGATGGCAGCACTGTTTGCAAATGGTTGGTGCTTGCTTGCTTGCTGCTTGCTTTGCTTGCTTCACTCGCTTGTTGGTGTGTAGGGATGTGCGATCTTTTCATTTGATCCGATTTTTAGGATCGTAATGGATCGTAATGTCTCGATCCGATCCGCGGATCGGATCGCATTGTTACGATCCGATTTTCAAAAGATCGTATCAAAAGATCGAATGGAATAAAACCAAATAAAGTATTTTTAAAATGTTATTTTTACATGCAAATCAAACTTGCATTGCAAAGAAACATGTCAACCTTTCAGATTAATGCTTTTAAGTGCCAACCTTTTATTTAAACTTAAAAAATAATAATTAATAGATGATTTGGATCCAACCATAGGAAGACTCACACGACTTAGCAACTTGCAGGTAAAGTAATGTGTTTTATTTTGCTAGTTACTTATTACACCGTCCAAGTTAGAATTATAGTCCCGTTAATAACAATCTTACCGATACGTTTAGTTGATTCATTCGATCTTTTCGATCCGATCCGATCTCCGGTGTAGTTCAAGCGATCCGCCAAAAAATCGAATGGCTTACATACGATCCGAAAAATCGTTTGATCGTATGCAAGCGATCCGATCTTCTAAAAGATCGGATCGGATCGGCGCATCCCTATTGGTGTGTGAAATAACTGCAGCGAGCGATTTTACATTTAATAATTACAGACAATATTCGAATTTCGTGCTAAATAACTACAAATGAAACTTATCATGACTGAGTGATCTATAGATATTGGGAAAAACTTGCCATTTCCACGTTATTAATTAATAAGTGTATCAAGCCATAGAAGCCCTACGATTTTGTGGGGCTTCGCCCTTCAATCAAAGGTTGTAACTCCCAGAATGCGTTGTAGTGTTCCTAACTGCAGCAATGATACAAAAATAACAAATAAAATTCATGGAATCACATTTCATCTGTAAGTATCATACTATTTTGTCGTTTTGATATCTTTGCGAATGTCTTTGCATTTGAAACTATCGCTAAATAACGAAACGTTTCTTCGTTCGTAAATACTGTATCTAGGTATGTGGTTTGATTCTGGATATAATATACAATTTTGTGGGTTAGTTCCATACTAATTAATTATTTTCTATTATTAAAAATAAAATGCACATCACATATCAATGCACAGGAGATGCACAGTGCAAATTCATACAAAATTTTCTACTGCGCAGCGAAAAGCCTGAAATCACAAATGCCTATAGTCGTATTGCTCATTATACGGACTAAAAGTGAAGGAAAAGATGTCATTTTTCCTTCAATTTTGACATAAAACGTATCAAAACTAATCAAAATTGAAGGAAAAATGACATTTTTTCCTTCAATTTTAGTCCGTATAATGAGCAATACGACTATAGATCCATTGTGACAACTGTAAGTACATGTTTAACTGTATTAAACATAAAACCATACTTCATGTCATGAATTTGTTCTTCTATCTATTTCCTCTGCCTGCATCCATTGTAAAGTCCAGTGTGCCTGAAAATTGATTGATGTTGATCATCCATCTTTATACTCGTAACGAATGTTTATATCTTCACTACCAAGATATTTGTGTATAAAAAGTGTTTTCCTGTGTTGGGTGTCCATCATCACATCATAGTATAAAACAAAGTCACTTCCCGATGTCTGTCCCTATGTGTGCTTAGATCTTTAAAACTACGCAACAGATTTTAATGCGGTTAAAGTGATTCAAGAGGAAGGTTTATATGTATAATACATGCAGAATATAGTAGAGAAACACTAATGTGATGTGTGATGTGACCCATGTGAAGCCTGGGCAGGTCGCTAGTTTTAAATAAATCAAGAAATAAAATAATAAAACGCCTTTATTTCAGGCATTTTAAAATGACCCTTAACACCCAAAATGGAAAAAAATACAAGAAAATAAAAGAAATCCATTAATAAATTTTATTTGTTTTAGGTTCCCCAAAGAGCCGGCATTGAGAACAGTATGGATAGAAGCATTAGGGTCTCCAGAATCTATCCTCAAAGAGCGGAGTGCTATCTGCTCAGAACATTTTCGCAATGAAGACTTGTACTTGACAAAGGGGGGGATGAGAAAGGTTAAGAACGGAGCTGTACCTTTCATATTTCAGGTATGAATCTACTTAATTATAAAAGGCCGGCAACTGACAAATGTCCAGACCAAGGGCGGATCCAGCTTTGGTGCCAGGGGGGGGTCACATAGTCGTGGTCAAGTCACAAGAAGATATAATTTAACTAGCCGTTACCCGCGACTTCGTACGTGTTAGATTACTTTTATAAGTAACTAAGTACCTACGTAATGCAGTACCTAAGTAATATTTTAGAGAAGCGAGCCGTTTTTTAAAACAAATGCATGTAACACTGTGTGACACTTGATGTCGCTAACGGTGCTCAAAGAAAAGGCTGGCTGCATGTCAGTTCCAATTCTCTAGTCAAACATAACTTACTTTGCGCATTAAATACTCATGAAGCTAAAAAGCGAGCGAAGCGAGCCAATTTTTTTTAGACAAATACAACATTGACACTTGATTTTGCTATTACGGTGCTCAACGAAAAGTCTGGCTGCTTGTCGGTTCCAATAGGCATGATGACTAATTTTCAAAATCTCTTCTATGATATTCAGAAGTATCTATTATGTCTAAAATATATCATATTTCTGTAGAAAATTAAGGTTTTTGTGCAATAAAAGTACATTTAAATTTAAATTTTCAAATTCACGCCAAAACGCTCGCCGGTGTCATGGCGTCTGTTTTTACGTCACGGATCGGTATATCAACCAGTGATGCCTACATAGTTACTATAGAAACAAAAGGATGTTTACCGAGACGAGACGCAATGACAGACGCCATGACACCGGCGAGCGTTTTGGCTATCATGGCGGATTGTTGTATTTTGTAGATTTATTTTAGCAAATAAATTAGTAATCTCGACATTAATAAGAGAATAAATACATTTTTCAAAATCTTTGAATCCTATTTCATTAGATCAGATAAATATTTTGGCGATACTTGATTACTGTCATCATGCCTATTCTCTGGTCAGACATAGCTCACTTTGCGGATTTAATACTCATGAAGTAAAAAGCGAGCGAAGCGAGCCAATTTTTTAGACAAATAAACATTGAGACTTGATTTTGCTATTACGGTGCTCAACGAAAAGGCTGGCTGCATGTCAGTTCCAATTCTCTGGTCAGACATAACTCACTTTACGCATTAAATACTCATGAAGCTAAAAAGCGAGCGAAGCGAGCCGATTTTTTTTAGACAAATACAACATTGACACTTGATTTTGCTATTACGGTGCTCAACGAAAAGTCTGGCTGCATGTCAGTTCCAATTCTCTGGTCAAACATAACTTACTTTGCGCATTAAATACTCATGAAGCTAAAAAGCGAGCGAAGCGAGCCGATTTTTTTTAGACAAATACAACATTGACACTTGATTTTGTTATTACGGTGCTCAACGAAAAGTCTGGCTGCTTGTCGGTTCCAATTCTCTGGTCAGACATAACTCACTTTGCACAGTAAATACTCATGAAGCTAAAAAGCGAGCGAAGCGAGCCGATTTTTTTTAGACAAATACAACATTGACACTTGATTTTGCTATTACGGTGCTCAACGAAAAGTCTGGCTGCTTGTCGGTTCCAATTCTCTGGTCAGACATAACTCACTTTGCACATTAAATACTCATGAAGCTGAAAAGCGAGCGAAGCGGGCCGATTTTTTTCAGACAAATACAACATTTTGTGACACTTGATTTGTCTATTACGGTGTCCAACGAAAAGGTCAGGCATAGCTCACTTTACGCATTTAATACTCATGAAGCTAAAAAGCGAGCGAAGCGATCCGATTTTTTTTTAGACAAATACATGTGACACTTGATTTTGCTATTATGGGTCTTAAAGAAAAGGCTGGCTGCTTGTCGCTTCCAATTCTCTGGCGATTCTTGTAGACAAACTCAACATGACATGTGACACTTGATTTTGCTAACGGTGCTCAATGAAAAGGCTGGCTGCTTGTCGGTTCTTATTCTTTGGTTAGACATACATAACTAACTGTGTTCGCAAAATACTTATGAAGCGAAACGAATTTTTTTAATGTCCCAGAAGAAAATCCTGAAACACGTGTCCATTATTTTGCATTCACAGTATTTTAACAGAGTTTCAAGCAAATCACTATACGCGTTTTATAGTTCCAATACCAACTTTTACAATCCGAGCACCGCGTTTGGAGGTAGTTTTCAAAATCCTAAAGTACATGTTCAATAGAATAATTTTAATTAGTCGTCCACCTAGGTCCTGGACCTGACCTAACCCGGCCCAGGGGGGGGTCATGACCCCCCTGACCCCCCCCCTGGATCCGCCCTTGGTCCAGACAAACATTATACCAAAATCATTTAAAATTCAAGCATATTTTTATCACTTTATTTATTACTAGTAAACTTTTTCGATACCACGGGAACCATACATTTTCCGGGCCTCTGTGGTATTACTTTTTACAGAACCAGTTTAGGATCTGGAATAATCTACATTCCAAATTTCATCAAAATCGGTTTAGTAGTTATAGAGATTGGTAACAAACATTCACACACAGACTTTCGCCTTTATAATACTCGTAGGATTTAGATTATGGCAGTATTTATCTAGGTTCCTGTTAAACTATTGTTCCAAAAAACTTACTACAGAACAAACAAAAAGAAAACATGACATCTTTACCTCCGAATATCTCGGGAACTTTAGGGTTCTTTCTATCACATATTTATTTTGTTTGTTTAAGTATCCTCTATCCATATAAACCACTTTAAAGTGCGCGGCAACTTAGTGCCTTTGGGGAACATGGTGGAATTGTTCCCCAAGGGCAGAGTAGGTGGTACTCTGCAACGGGCCGGCCCATCTGGCCCACTTTCCCGTGGTCTTTCGACCGACAGTTGATGTTAATTTGTCGGTAATATGTCTATCGCCGCCGAAAACTTCGCTTGCGTGTTCTAGATATTCTGATGTTGAGTAGCGCCATCTTCGCTGAAGCTGTGCGTATCATATCTTTGTAGTTGATCTAGCGACAGGTAGATGTCGCTACAGGCCTATTCCAGTTTTAAAGACTAATTGCTTTCAGGATTCTGCTGAAGACCTAGATGCTCCGGCTGCGTTCAGGGTAAGATTTAAATAAACATCTTTACGTTAGTACCAATATAATAAAGCGAAAGAGTTTGTTTGAATGCGCTTATCTCAGGAAGTGGCTGTCGGATTTGTAAAATTCTTTCTGCATTTGATAGCTTACGTGTGTTAAGAGATTTTTAATTTCAGGTATGTCGAATATGCCTGGCGATGGACACAAGACTGTTTGACATCAGAGAACAAAACCTTGATCAGTATTACCTGCAGATAACTGGAATATTCGTGAGTGTTTGTCTCTTTTACTCTCTTGTATGTCTCTTTTGCTCCTTAGCACGAGCTCTAAACAGTGAAGGAAAACATCGTGAGGAAACCCGCGGCTTAGTCAGCCCCACACGTATCGACCATGTCTTTCCTGTGGATATGGCCAGTTAAGCTGAGAGAATGGTGTAGGTGCTACAAGCCTACTCCATCTCAAACATTGTCCTGTTAAGCGTATGCAAAGATTGGCTCCTGACACTGTTTCAAATCATCTACTAAAGATGTAAAGGCCTCAGTTTTTTTTAATTGATTTATAATAATGTTCATCATAGATCTATTCATATTCATAGGGTTTAGACTGCAACAAGAGCCCCATTGGGGCACTACAATATTAGGTAGGTAGGTATATTTTAATTCTAAAGTAGGTACCTATCTAAAACGAGCTTATTATATCGCAATGGGGCACTTGAATAATATGGCACTTGCACGTTTAATATGGAAGTTAATTTCATCTTGTTTTGACGTATAAATAGCCTTAAAATGAACCTTATATTCAGGTGAACGATGAAGGTTCGTTACCACAGCGTGTTTGTTGGGAATGTGCGCATAGACTGCGCAGTGCCGCTTCGCTGAGAGAGAAGGCATTACGCGCGCATGCACTGCTATTAGAAATTGCTCGGACTGATAGTTATGTGAGTATATAAAATACTAGTTTCCGCTCGCGGCGTTGCCCGCGAGGTACGTCATGCATATTTGCGATTAGTTCGGAAACTATGAGCAAATGTATACTTGTTCCATATATTTACGAGAGAAAAACTATTATTTTCAGTTAACAATAAGAAATATAAAATCCATAAACCGAACACAAAACGAACTAGCCAGCAGTCTTGTTCAGAAAATTTACGAATGCGACGATTCCGATCTACACATTCGTGACAACGAAGTCATCAAAACAGAAGCCAACGATTATAATGATTATAGTGAAGAATACGATGATTTAAAGGAACCCGTTGATGTTAAAGACGAAAGCAACGAGATATTCGTCAACGAATACAATGATTTTGAATCGGATGATGAGAAAACGCTAAGTGTGTTGTCGAGTCAAGTTTGCGATGAGAAGAAAGTGAAAGTTAAGAAGAAAAGGAAGGTTAAGAAAATTAAAGAGAAGAAGAAGACTGAAGTGGTTAAGAGGAGTGATGGAGAAGACCCTGAGACTACTATGGATAAGTATGTTTTAAATTTTTGTTGGACATTTCTCACAGCGCCATCTAGCGCCGAACTAAGCAAACCTTGTACTATGGGAACCAGCGGGCTGATTGTCTAACGTGTCTCAAACCTCAAATTGGTCTCAAACTGTCAAAACAATCACGTAGGTATCTTTTGTTTCGTTTGGTATCGTTGAGATGAGATGAAAGTGACAAAGCTACTTGCATGGTCATTCACCTGGTATATTTGAGAGTTTGAGACCGATTTTGGTCGCTATCAAAGATAGACAATCAAGGGGCTGATAACTGATAGAAAACTAAGATATTTTAAGATGCGCTCGTGGCGTAGCTTGAGACGTTCTTGATTGAACATTGAAGTTAAGCAGCGTTGTGTGCAGTCACAATTTGGATGGGTGACTGCAAGTGACATTACGAGGTTAGCGCTTCCGTGCTTCAGAGGGCACGTTAAATTGTTGGTACCGGCTTTTAAGTCGTTAAGCCATGACAGAGGCCTTTAGGCGGCCTAAAAACTTCATTACCAGCGTTGGCCACTTGCTCATACGAACTTACTTTGCTTTTAACAGCTTTAGCTAACCTTATTATTTTTTTTAGGTACAAAACATCAGACATAAAGCGACGTAAACCAAACGATGGACTGGACGAGTCACTTTTCACTATCACGACTTTAACATATGAAGAGCAAATAGCAGAGGTTAGTATAACCACATACAAAGGGCTCACTTTGCGAAAAAAAATATTTAAATAGCGACGCAACAAAGTGCAATTCAGCTCGCATAAGCGCTTACTGCCCAACGCGTTAATCACCTAAACATTGCCTCTCTTTCTAACGCATAACTCTGTCGCTGTCTGTTACAGGTAGAGAAAAGGCAAGAATCTAATGCGTATAAGAACGCTATATATAAATGTACAACGTGCTACCGCGGCTTTCAAATCCGAGATCGGTACGAGGCGCATATAGTACGACATAGCGAGGCAAGTATTTACAAGCTTTTATTAACCGACTTTAAAAATAGGAGGAGTTTCTCAATTCGTTGTTTTTTTTTGTCAATAATTTTGTTTTGCAGAAATGCGGCATGTACGAGTGTTTCATCTGCAAAACTCGTTTAAAAGCAGCTCGAGCGCTTCGCAAACACATAACAGCGCAACATACAGAACAGTTTAGCTGCAAAGGATGCCCTTTCGTCACTAGAAACAGGTATGTACCTACATTGTACGTGTATGTTCCCACTTTCCGCTCGGCTTGCATGCTAGTCGCCCGCGTCGAATACATAAATATGCGACAAGTCGACATCTCCCTTCCGCGTCACTCCGCGCCAGACAGCGACAGAGTTATGAGTTAGAAAGAGCGGTAATGTTACTTCCTACTACTAGTTAGCTTACGCGAGCTGAATTGCACTTTGCGTCGCAGCAAGAGTCGCTTTTTATCTCATTTTTCGCAAAGTGAGCCTTCTGTACGTAGTACTATTATTCTGTGGTATAACTATGTTTTTTTTTGACAGGGGCGTTGCAAGGGAACATGAAAAATGGCATGCAGGGACCAAGTACCAGTGCCCGCATTGCGCTATGGAGTTCGAGTAAGTTTATTATACAGGATGGGGCAATCTTTTTGCCCCTTAACTATCTTATCTTTTCTCAACTATAGGTTCATTTTGAAGAAATGTGTAATTTGTATTATTTCAGCAAACTGACGACGTATATGGGTCACATCCGCATAAAGCACGCGTCGGACTGGGTGTGCGCGCTGTGTGGCTACACCTTCGTGAGTCGGAAGGGCGTTGAGGTTCACAAACGGAAGAAACACCGCCTAGTTGACGATAATGTAAGTTTTCAAACAAAAAACCGCATCAAAATAGGTCGATCCGTTTAAGAGCCACAGACATGCAGATGCACAATACAAAATTCAAAAAATGTCGAAATACAACTTCTTTATTTTTTTGACTGGCCTCTTAGCTCAGTTGGTAGTAGCTCTGCCTTCTGCGCTGTATGTTGTGGGTTCGATTCCCACTCAGGACAAACATTTGTGTGATGAACATAGATGTTTTTTTCTGTGTCTGGGTTAAATAGTATTATAAGTATGTATTTAATTTACAAATATAAAAGTACTAGCTGCTGCCCGCGGCTTCGCTCGCGTGATACCCGGATAAAAAGTAGCCTATGTTACTCTCCAGTCCTCCAACTATCTCCACACAAAAAATCACGTCAATCCGTCGCTCTGTTTTGACGTGAAAGCAGGACAAATAAACACACTTTCACATTTATAATATGGTTCCCATAGTACAAGCTTTGCTTAGTTTGGGGCTAGATGGCGCTGTGTCAAATGTCCAGCAATATTTATTTATTTTGTACTGTATTTAGACGCCGCTGGAAGGCCCCACGTGCAACGTATGCGAAGTTCAGTTCGCGTCTGAGGAAGCGCATTCAAGACATCTCAAGCTATCTTCACGACATATGACGGAGAGTGACCCGTAAGTGTTTATCGAAGTTATATCTGGGCGACCGAGCTATGCTCGGGTGCAAATAGAGAAAAATTAAAAAAGAAAAAAAAATACTGGCTGAGATTCGAACTCGAAGCCTTCGGCTGAAATGCGAACACCCACTCCATTCGGCCACTTTGGTCTTTCCTAATATTGTGAAATTACGAACCAGATTGCACTGGTAAATCTTTTTGCGTGAAAATGCCGAGAAAACGGCTTTTCCCAGATATGAGACCTAGCTAGATCGATTTTTCGCCCCCGTAAACACCCGCACTGCAAATTTCATCGAAATCGTTAGAGCCGTTTTCGAGAACGTCAGTACAAATAAACAAATATTGCTCGTTTAATAGAATAGAATAACATACAGTTGTCACAATGGATCTAGGCATTCGTGAAGTTAGGCTTTTCGAACTTTTTCATACAAAATTTTCTACTGCGCAGCGAAAAGCCTAACTTCACTAATGCCTAGATCCATTGTGACTACTGTAGTATTTATGTATTTTAACTAACTAATGTATATTTGTCAGCAACCGGCTCCGTAACGACAGTCAGAGTATGAACGCGGAGCGCAACGGTCGTGTGATGCGTCGCATCGAGCGGCGGCCTGTCATCCACCCGCGGTCCGACGCGCCTTGCGACGCTCCCCGCGCCGTCACTTGCGAACAGGTACCGTCACCTGCGAACAGGTACCGTCACTACCCCCACCAACCCCCTATCATGGTCTAATAACTCCTTTTCTTGTTAAAAAGCAATGATCTTCGCCGAGATCACACCGGACACTTGACGAAATCTCTATCAGCGGCGTCTAACTACCTATATTTACACTACACAATGTCAGTTGTAGTAGACAGTTGTTTATAGACAACAGTTAATGGAGCAATATGTGTGTTTTGGCGTATGTAGTGCACCGAGCCCAAGTTTTAGCATGCATGTTAGTGCGTCGCATATTCCCGTTTTTGAAAAGATCATTGTTAAAAAGTAATGTTTTATTTCAGTGCGGCGTTCAATTACGTGATTTACGTCTGTACGCCCAGCACTTCAGACGCGCGCATCCCGACAAGAATCGAACCAAGTACCCCGCGATGAAGACGCCGGCCATGTGCGAACTATGCGGAAGGATCTTCCAGGTATGTATTTGTGTGTGTGTGTCTAAGTCAAAAAGTATTTATTCTTATCTAGGCGAACCTAGAATAAAAAAAGGTACAGAAGCCAGACTGCGAGAAAACATTTATTTAAATAGCGACTCTTGCTGCGACGCAACAAAGTGCAATTCAGCTCGCGTATCGCAATATTCACCTAAACAAATCTTCACTCTGAGATCTGGTCGAGACACAATTGATTTTCTATTGTGTCTGGAATCCCGACGAACTAAAGCCTACTACCAACTGAGCTAAGAGGCCAGTCATCAGATTTCATTAAACTTATATCGACAGAGCATGGCGTTACTCAAGGATCACATGTGGGTCCACACCGGTGAAAAACGCTTCAAATGCGCCGGCTGCCCGAAGTCATTCACTCAGAAGAGTAATTTGGTATTCCACGAGCGAGCCCACAGTGAAGCCAGGCCGTCCTTCCCGTGCCCACTTTGTGGGAAACACTTCGCTTTCTACAATAACCGGCGCAGGCATATGTTCGTGAGTATAATAAGTCATCTTTACTTTAACTTTAAAATCTCTATGCGAAAGCGGCGTCTAACTACCTATTTACACAGACTCTATACAATGTAATTTTTGTACACGCGCCATTGTGAACTCACTCTGCTAACAATGCTCTTAATATTGGTAAAAGATTTATTTACTAAAATTGTTTTATTCACAGATTCACACGGGGCTCAAGCCGTTTAAATGTACGTCCTGCGGCAAATGCTTCACGACAGCGGGCGAACAACGCGCGCATTCCGATCATGTGCACCTCAAGAAACCATGGCCGAGGCGAGCGAGGAAAGATATGTGCGGGGAGAAATGCGCGGAACCATGATTCTTGCCCTGTATGTATGTATGGGGACTCTAATGAGATATTACCAATAGCACAGAATACGTACAGAAGCCTGACTTCGCGAAAACGTTTATTTAGGCGACTCTTTTTTCGACGCAACAAAGTTTAATTCAGCTCGCGTAAGGACTCATTGCCTAGCGCCTTCTGTACCTATTTCTGTGCCAATAGAGACGTTAGTGTTTTTTGTGTTTTCGTCTTTCATAACCGCAGACAGGTTGCGTCAATGTTTGCCTGTTAAGGTGAACAAGTTTGAGATCTCAATTATATTATAAACAATAGTATTCTAGACAAATAGATTATTTTAAGCAAGGTACAATATCACTCAGACTAATGATTGTACTTTTTTGTAGGCTTAAGGAATATAAAAGTATCGCTTGACATTATTTTTAGAGAATGACCTCACAATAATTATAAAATGAAGTGCTCGTGGCGTAGCTTGCTTAGACGTTCTTGATTGATCGTTGAAGTTAAGCAGCGTTGTGCGCGGTCACAATTTGGATGGGTGGCCACAGGTGGTATTACGAGCTGAGCGCTTCCGTGCTTCGGAGGGCACGTTAAATTGTCGGTCCCGGATTTTAAGTCGTTAAGCCATGACGGAGGCCTTTAGGCGGCCTAAGAACTCCGTCACTAGAGTTGGCCACTTGCTCATACGAACTTACTTATTATATAATGTAGAATGCTAGAGATTTTAGATTAAAGCATATTTTAATGACTTTGTGATGTAGATAATATACTGGATAGTTTTTATTGTGTATGTGAATTATAAGTATTTATAGAAATCAGTAATAAATCAATAATTGTAAGTTTTAATATGTCTTTGCTCTTAAATACTCGTACATACATAGGTATCTACACAAATTCTTATCCACCCAAATTGACTGGCTTCTCATCTCAGTTGGCAGTAGTAGTAGCTCTGCCTTCTGCGCTGTAGGTCGTGGGTTCGATTCTTACCCAGGACAAACATTTGTGTAATGTTTCATGTTTGAGTATGTATTTACAAAAATATATAGGTAATAATTCTATTATTTATCTAGTTCTCATAATACAAGTTTTGCTTGGATTGGGGGGCTAGATGGCGCTGTGTAAAATGTCCAGCATTATTTAATTTTTTATCTGTAAGTATCAAATTAAAAAATTGCCCTACCTACAGCACCAGAGGCAGTGTTATAAAGCTTTTAAATCCAAAGAAAAAATACTTTTATAAATTTTTAATAAGCAAATACTTTAGTAGTTACACACAAATCACAAGAATACGGCGAAGGTTCACCCTTATGTATTGCACTATGTATACCATACAAGTGCTTCTGTTGAAACATTTCAAATTGCTCAGAATATATTTGATTACCATCATGCGTCGCCAGATGTGTCCGCATTTCGCCTCTAAACGGAAACATTTTGTGACAGATCGGGCAGCAAAGAGATTCATCGCCAGCGTGAACTCTCTCTACATGCGTTAATAAATTACACTTCTGTATAAAGACTCGCTCGCATCTTTCGCAAGGAATTTTCTCTCCCGTATGTAATCGCATATGCATGGGTAAACTTTTGCTGCTCATTGTTTTCCCACAGATTTTACAAGCGGATGGGACGCCCCGTTTCCGAACGACAAGTCTATGACAATCGATAATTCGTTTAAAACTCGCCTCGTCGACATTCTCACCGTGAATCAACATGTGACGTTGTAAGAACGATTTGAAAGGAAACGTTTTATTACACGATTGACACGGATATTGTTTATCTCTGGTATGTACTCTTAAATGCGTCTGCAGGTTTGTTTTTTGGTTAAAACCGCGGCCACAACTATCGCAGACATAAGGTTGAATTCCTGTATGAAGTCGGACGTGGATTTTCAATCCGTGCGTGTTTGAGAATCTTTTACCACAGATACTACAAACGGTGCAGTAGTTCCTATGTGTCGCCAGTTTTTTTTCGTTTATAAAGCGATAACCACAAAATTCACATAAGAACTTGTTTTTAGGATCGTGGACTTTAGAATGTCGTCTCAACGCGTTCGCTGTGTGAGTTTTGTAATTGCAAGTATTGCAGTAGAAGTAGTTTTTTGGGCCGTATTTTAAGTCGGTTTTAAAATTGTCTAAAGCTAGACTCAAGTTGCGGAGAAGGGATTCTGCTATGTTCTGATTTTCCTCGGGTCCATCCAACGGTTCGGTTTTGATGCAGACATCGGTTTGGAATTCTTTATCTTCAAATTCGGGCCATGGATCTTCACTTTCTATTTGTACCTCGGGAATATGAATGTCTGGCGTAGATTCAATATTTGTGATTTCTTGGTCGATTACATCTTCTGCAAATGGCGAATCTGCAAAGATAATTTAATGTAAAGCCTGATTTCATTACAATTTGTTTACTTATGAAAATCGAACCCATAACCTAAGGCAAAGCTGATACCGTAGTCTTTTCTTTGGGGTGTTATACAGGATTTGGCAAATTTTTGCGCACTATGTTAGCTACATTTTCTTTTGTAGTTGGAAAGTTTTGTTCAGGAAACAATAGGAAAAAAAAAATACATTTTTAGATTTTTGAAAAAAAGCAGTTAGCCTAAAAAATTACATTTGTAAAAAAAAAACATGTTGGTCTTAATCGACTCTATTCACCGCCATACCAAATAAAATCGTAAGTTTTTGCAATAACTCAAAAAACACATTCTATACATTTTCTATGAAATTAGGAGTTGTAAACATTACCTAGGTACAGCTTGCAGCTTATTCGATGGTTCTGGTAACTACTTCAGCAAGCTGGACACCTTTGATGTCCAAATACATTATTTGGTACATTCCCACATTTTGCAGAAGTTAACATTCCATACGTGTCAGGTTGCAAGCCCATCGACGCTATTAGAAAGCTACGATGTTTTCCTTCACCTTTTAGAGCTCGTAACACGAGCTATAAGTATATATATTTTTCGGAACGAAAAATCCATTGATGCACGGCCAGGAATCGAGCCCAAGACCTTCGGATTGAATGTCAAGGCGCTAACCCACTCGGCCAACAATGCTCTAGTCATTAAGGCCTCCATTAATAAACTCGTATTAACTTCTGTCAAAGTTGCGCCACGGATTTAACTATTGCCATCCTTTTTTTTGTTAGACAATGACAAATAAGGATGGCAATAGTTTAGATTCTAGTCTAGTGTGTAAGTTGGTAATATTTTTATCTAGGTACCTATTGTTAAATTAATATGGTCACGATAATCACCTAGATATTCCTCTTTAAAGTCCTCTTCATCAACGGGCTCCTCTTTAACAGTCACGGTCACTTCCGGTTCAACATCCTCTCCGGTGTCTATGAAAGAGAAGGATTGGGTCGAAGTCATCTTTAAGTTGTGAAGCAATGTCAACTTATCCTTCTCTTGTGCCAACTGAAATTGGAAACAAGTGGCTAAAAAAACTAACTTCAATGTTATAAGCTGAGCAATTTTCTGCAATCTCGAGGTGCATTTTTGTTCATAACTCTGAAGATTTATTTATTTTTTGTGGCACCAATCGGAAAGTATAGGTAAACTTAGCTCAGGTACCTTTTCTTACAAAAAAAAAAATTCCAAATCGGTCAATGCGTCTCCGAGTAATTGGTAATATAATAATAATATACATAATAAAAGCAAAATAATCAAATGCCGACGAATTAAGAACCTCCTCCTTTTTTGAAGTCTGATTAAAATGGAGCTTAAAGTACCAAATCATCGTCATCATCATCCACAGCATGACTTCACCCAAACCCCACCCATATAGGCCTCCCTTAGTATGTGCCATCTGCCCTGATCCTGTTATAATTTGGGTACATCTGGGCCCAGCTAGCTGCCCCATTTATGTTCCAAATAATAGCTGTTAATTAATTTTTACTGGTATTTTTTTATAAAATGTAGGTACAGAAATCAGATTTTTCTTTTAAAAAAAGTTAGGTAAGTACATACCTACTGAAATAATTGTTTCAGAGACTTGGTGCCATAATGAAAAATATTCGGATTTACTTCCCAAATGTGTTCATAACTTTTCTTTTTGCTGGCCAGCACTTTGTCTTTTGGGCCCAAAATGAAAGAAATATTGATAATCTTGAAATTATTTTTGATACTAGTTCATGAAAGGATTCTTTTTAAAGCAAAATTGACCAAGCCTAAGTAGTTTATCAATAAGAACTTCCTCTATATCAAAAAACAACCAACGCCTGCACATAATTGGATGCTGAGTGCCTCAAATTCTGTTGTGATGTGAACAAGCTGACTCAGCATCTAAATCATAGTTTCTCAACCTTATTTTGCCTACCGCCCACTTAGAGATATTTTTTTTCAAGAGCGCCCCACCCTTAATGCGCCATCTCAATGCCCCCTAATATTCTCTGGGTCTTCTACTGCCCCCTGAAAGTCTCAAACGCACACAAGGGGGCGTTATCGCCCACGTTGAGAACCTATGATTTAATAAACCATCCTCTCAGCTTAATGTGACTTATCAACATGAAGCCTTCTGTGGCAATCCCACTGGAGCCCATCATGTTGCCCTGAATGGGTTAAAGAAAACTATAATCAACATTTCAATAATTTAGTGGAGAATTTACCCAGAAGACACACTATTAATTTGAAAATCAAAAGTTATTTTATTTTTCTTACTTCAATGAAACGATATGGAGCCGGCTCTGTGGTACTCTCCAAATAAGATGGTACGGACACTGAATGCATTAAAGATTAAAAGATAACTCAAGTTAACCCATTTAGAATTATTAAGCAGGAAAAAAGCAGGTTCAAGTCGAAATGTTGATGGAGATTTTAAGCTGAACAAATCCCTCCGCTCTACAATTACTCTTAAGGCCAGAATAACCGCTTAACTTAACCATGTCTAACATAGACTATCTATTAAATGAGCGAGTTAATAATTACCTGAGTACCAAAGAGAAGTCGTTTAGTAAGAATATTTTCAGCATTTTGTGCCATTTCAAAAAATTTATAGAACTTCTGCAACTGGCAGCTACAGACATAACAAATTGTTTTAGGCTTTCCATTTTCCTTTCCAAGCTGAAATAAAGAAAAACATTGGTAACTATGTGAAACAGAAAATGGAAAAAAATCACAGGAACCTAGGTCTGAAAATTTTGTAAAATCGGGCTTAAAGGTGACTTACTTTCATGCCAGATAGTTTTTCGTACATATCTTGATACCAGGTGTTATAAATTGAATGCATTCGCACGTTATCGACTAGACACACTCTGCATTCCGACATCGCGTAATTTCACTTCGCTTGATCTGCGCTTAAAACTCACCAAATTGTCTTGAAGAATCTATGGTAAGTCTAGTTTTAAAATCGGCTCTTGAAAATGTAATAGGTTGATAGCGGTAAAGTATGAAATATAAGGTCTTAAATTTAGTTTAAAAAAATCAAGGAACCATTTTCTTAAAAGTATTACCTACCTACTGGAAATTCTCAAAACTAGCTTTAAAATACTCGTATCAATGAAGACTATTCTTCCGAACAAAATAATTTAAAAACAAAATATTCACTTTATTCTGGAGATAAATAAATTCATGCTAGGATGACTGGCGTGTAAATAGCGCTTATGACCAGTCAGCTGCACTGCAGCAGTCAAGTAGTAAAGTAAAATAAATCAGTCTCAGAGAATCACAGCACAGCAGAGAATTTAGAAAAGCATTTAATTATTGTGTGTGTGTGTCTCATATATCTGTGAGAAAATCTGTGTCTCAAGCAAACGTATTTGCTGTGGAAGTATGTATTAGAATGTAACTAAAATGGCCAATTTATCTGTATGCAGAATATGCCTATCCTTTAATGTAAAAATTAATTCAATTGAAAACACTCCACTTCAAGTGTTGTATGAAAGAATTACAGGCTACAAGGTAAATACTAATATTACATAATCCACCTATATAGTTGGTTTCACTCTTGCAGGAAAGAAATAACAGTAAATAAAAAACAAATATTTTTGTTGCAACATTCATTTTCTGCTAAACAGGCTATAAAAGGAAAGTTAAATTGTTCCCTTTAATTTTTGATTCCAAAACATTGCACTCAGAACTGTCTCAAGTGCACACTGGTTTGTGAGAAACTCTGAAATTCATGAATACCTAGAAATGCCTAGGTACTGTTAAAGAGGAAGTCTGTAGAAACACTCTGAAATACAAAGAGAGAGACATCGAGAGAATGAGAAAAACATCAAACGATTAAAAAGAAAACATATACTAGAGCTCAATGTGTAAATAAAAAAACTGAAACAGTTTCTAAATCAAAGTAATTGGCACGGCGCAAAGGAGCCAAACCCAAAGAAAATTCCAGACACCACACCATATCTGATTATGGCTAAAGAGCCGATTGCAGACGGAGAGAGAGAAAAAAAAGTTAAAACTAATATTATATTATAAATCTTTCCAGCTTCTCCCGGGAGATGGGCGTCCAGTCACAGTTTGCTACATCTGTCGCTCGCAGCTGCACAAGTGCTGTCAGATCCAAGACAAGGTCCAGAAGTCTGGAGATATCTTGACAGCGCTGCTTGTCAATGGCATTGAGGTATTCGATACGATATTTTTGTAGAAGCTAAAAACCAACATCTCTTATTGCATTATAACCAGTGATCGGAATTAGGCGGGCTTAAATACCTAAAGTTCAAAGAACAGAGGCAAAAAAGGGGAGACTTCCTTACTACAATAATTTTATTCTTGTAGTAAGTAAGAATTTTATTGAAAGTTGGCACAATTTTCACAGTGAGTAAGTACATTTAAAATTAATGTTAATAATATTGTGGACTAATTCAAATAATTTTTCTATTTGACCGACGGAAAAAAGTTTTTTTATCCTTATAATTTACATTTTAGTTTTTGTTATTAACTCAGGTAAAAAATTGATTCACCTTAATGTTAGATATGTTCTTTATTAATGTCCCGGAAACGGAAATAATTGGGTCGAAAAATATTTAGTCCTAAGGCGTCTCCATTTGTCTCTGTTATTTTTCGAACTTTAGGTATTTTAGCCCGCCTCATTCCGATCACTGATTATAACGTTTATAATTAACAGTAGTACATAACCTATACTAATATTAATACTGTATATAAAGCGGAAGAGTTTGCTTGTTTGTTTGAACGCGCTAATCTCAGGAACTACCAGTCGGATTTGAAAAATTATTTCTGCATTTGCTAGCTTAACTCTTGAGGAAGCTTATAGGATACTTTTCATCATCATCACCACCATAATATACCATCTCTAAGGTAAAGTAAGCGCCGCGAGGGCGCTGCTAGCTTGTGATAGGTATAATTTTTATTGTATTTTCCAGATTACAACAGAAACAGTTGCAGTGTTAAACAACGAAATTGACCACAACTTCTCTGTCACTCCTGTAGAAACGGTCACATACAATCCTTGTCCCAATAGTTTAGTGAAAGATGAACTAATTGATCTCAAAACAGATGAAGATGAAGATAAAGAAACAGAAATGCTTGATATAATTGTTCCGAAGTATGAACAAGAAGGTAAAAGATATTATGTAATTAGATTTATGCACTGGTGCTAATTCTGTTGTTTAGGTACTAATTCAGAGATATGGCCACCATAAAGCATACGATCACGCCTAATTACCAAAACAGCACAACATTGACATTTCTATAAGAATCTTACACCCGAATAGTGAAACGCTACTTAGCTTAAGTGGTGCTTAACATTGACATTAATAGCCGTGTCCACACAGAGCGAGCAGCCTCGCGAGGCATTTGCCGCGCGAAGCAGCTCTGTTAGTGTGGACGTGTGGCTCGGGCGCGCGCTACCGCGGGCGAGCGTCCGAGCGCCCGAGCCACACGTCCACACTAACAGAGCTGCTTCGCGCGGCAAATGCCTCGCGAGGCTGCTCGCTCTGTGTGGACCCGCCTAATGACTCGTCATTATTGTATGCGACTCTGAAGAGTAAAAACGTCTCAAATAGTTAAGTAGGTACATCTCAAATATTTAAGTAGCGATTTAGTATTCGGGCGTTAGTGCACAGATTCTGCGGTTAGGGCCGATTATCAGTTTATCACCCTTTGAAATAAAAGTGCAATTTTTATTTTTTTAGAGATATCTTCAAATGTATGCAGGGTGTGTCTCTCGGCAAATGCGACTCACTATATACGAGACACGCCGTTGAAAGGGATCTATGAGAAACTTACTAATACCAAGGTATGTATGCCTTTCCGAGAAATCCGAGAGATAGTGAATTATTGTTGTCTCGAGTGCAAGAGGGACAGCGTGATAGAGGCGCGGAATTATTTAGAGAAGTGTTTTTTGTCAAATCTATCTATAGGTACCAAAAAGTGGGCATTTTACCAAATAATATCTGGGCGACCGAGCTCTGCTAGGGTGCATAACGCCATCTAGTGGTTCAATTACGAACCACATTGCACTTTTAAACCTTTTTGCGTGAAAATGCAAAGAAAACGGCTTTTCCCAGATATGAGACCTAGCTAGATCGATTTTTCTCCCCCGTAAACACCCGTACTGCAAATTTCATCGAAATCGTTAGAGCCGTTTTCGAGAACCTCAGTACGTTCTGTGCATAAAGATCTAAGAGAATGTCTATCGCGCCTTGCGGATTCAGCGGTGATCATGTTTTGTTTACTTAATGGACACAAACATTACTACTTACAGTTGGGTGTAGAAAGTTGGATGTCCGCAATATGCCACATTTGCCGCGCGCTACTGCACCGGTGTCGCCGTCTGATGGCCAAAGCTAGAAGATCTGACAAAATATTAGCAGAACTCACACATAACTCTATCCAGGTAAATAACTAAGGCCTTTACATCTTTTACTAGATGATACAGTGTCAGAAGGCAATGTTTGCCTTCATTTAACGAGACACTGTAGTGCCTGGGACATTGTTGAGATGGAGTAGCCTTGCCCAGAACCTAACCCATCCTCTCAGCTTCATCGGCCATATCACAGGAAAGACATGGTCTCTCGATGTTTTCCTTCACCTTTCCTATAGATCACACTGATATTTTAAATGCGAATACTTTTGAGTCTCTATAATATACAGGGTGGTCCAAACAGTGTTGGTACAAACAAAAAAGTAATAACAAATTTTTGTAATGTTAGAATTGTGACTTTTTTTAATGTATTTTAGTTTTTGTATATTTGGAGTTGTGACTTTTTAATGTCTTTTATTGAGAATGTACAAAACTGGTCATGACTCTGACTACCGCGTTAGACATTTTAAAAGGATCTTAAATGCCTAAAGATCAGCAGGCTGATTGTCTAACTTTTATCAAACCTAAAATTTTGGTCTCAAACTGTCAAAACGATCGCGTAGTGTTGTCGCGTTTGGTGTCATTGAGATGAGAGTGACAGAGCTACTTGCGTGGTCACTGTACTGTCATAATTATTTGAGAGTTCGAGACCGATTTTGGTCGCTATCAAAGTTAGACAATCAAGGGGCTGAGAAAATGTCTACATACAGTCAGTCAGGGGATACAGTCGTGATTTTTTTTTTCACTTTCAGTTGACACCATGTATCATCTCGGCACTTAATCAAAAGAGCAAACCCAGCTACATCATAACTGCCGTGCTAAGTACGTGTCACTGCGATACGTGCAATGTATCTGAAACGTGTGAAGTGAAACAAGAGATGATGGATATCGAAATAGAGGGGATGGTCGAAGAGGAAATTAAAGGTATAATACTAACTTTATTCTGCGGCTTTGCTCGCGCGGTACTAAGGTACAGTCAGCGTCATCAATCGGTATCCCCCTATTGATTTTAACAAGGACCCTTTTCATTTCAATTTTGGATTTCAGTCGGATTTGCTAGTATAGGAACTCGAGCGAAATTAGATATCCATAAGGGAGTGTACACATTGCGTTTTTTGCAGCGCGTTTGTATCGATACAAACGCGATTCGAACGCGATGCGAACGCGCAGCCCCCCGCGCAGCCCCTCCCGGTTCGCTTTTGTATGGAAAAATACGCGTTGCAAACGCGCGTTTGTATCGATACAAACGCGCAGCTCAAAAACGCGCTGCAGAAAACGCAATGTGGACACTCCCTCAGTATACTAGCAAATCCGACTGAAATCCAAAGTTGAAATGAAAAGGGTCCTTGTTAAAATCAATAGGGGGATACCGATTGATGACGCTGACTGTACCAACATTTTAAATAGCATTATGTCAGGTCAATATCTTATCTTATCGGCGAACGAATGAAGAATACTACATACCATCCAAATAAAGTGAATACCCTATAATATCATAAAACTGTCAAAATACAAGTGACAGTATCAGCAAAGAACTGTCATGGCCGCTACAACTTTTTATTGTAAAAAATATTAAGCTGTCATTTAAGTAGTGTAAAGGGTTAAGTAGGTGATGATGTTGATCATAAATGTGATCGTTTTTCTTTTCAGATTTTGCAGAACATAATTTATCGCCTCCAGAACAAGATATCAAATCGAAAATTTCAAACTCAACTAATATTTACGTATACAAAAGCTGTCAATTTTGCAACTATAAATGTCACTCACATTCAAAATTAAAAAGACATTTACGTCTACACGACCCTAAACGAAAATATTCTTGCAATATTTGCTCATATCGTTTCCGCACGCGGAGCTATCTTCGGTCACATAAGATCATACATAAATCAAAATATAAATGTAAAAAATGTAAACGTAAATTTTCAGACAAAACCAAATATAACTCACACAAGTTGCTACACAAAAAATCTATATTTTCGTGTGAAGAATGCCAGAAAGTATTTAAAAAGCAAAGTCTTCTAAGATGTCATTACAGTACAGTACATAGAAATAGTTATGCGTGCGACCGATGCGATTATAAATCACCTAGCGTGGAATGGTTAAAAGATCATATCATGAGAGTCCATACTAAATTTTCTCATTATATTTGTGACTTGTGTCATAAAACATTATCAGGAAGAAGTTCTTTAATACACCATATTAGGCTACATGCTGAAAAAAAACCGTTCGAATGCAAAACTTGCTTAAAAACTTTCCTTACTCCTTCTAGTCTCAAATTTCACAATATATATCACACCAACGAAAAACCGTTTGCTTGCGGCGTTTGTAATAAAAGCTTTAAACAAAAACGTCAACTAGAAATTCATCGTTTGAAGCACGGATATATCAGGCCATTTTCCTGTGATATATGTCAAAAAGACTTTCTTAGTAAAAGCGCGTTAATTCACCATAAGATTTCTCATAATCCAGAGAGAATTTACACCTGCGAACTATGCGACAAGACATTTTTAACCAACGCTTACGTCAAAAAACATATGGCTAGTCATTCAGACGAACGACCGTATGATTGTGATATTTGCCACAAGTCTTTTAAAACCACAGCATCTTTGAAAACTCACAAAATAGTTCATAATGGCAAGGAAAAATTCATATGTGATAAATGTGGTAAATCATTCACTAGAAAGTTGTATTTGATTTCCCATTTGCGCTGTCATACAGGAACTAGAGCGTTTGCTTGTGATTTTTGTAATAAATATTTTACTACTAAAAATACATTAAAATCTCATAGACGAACACACACTGGCGAAAGACCATACTCTTGTACTATGTGTGATAAATCTTTCACTCAAACCGTAGCTTTGAAACGTCATGTAAATTCTCACAATAAAATTAAACCGTATCATTGTGATTTGTGCCAAAAAACATTCGCCGATAAAACTACTATGATATCACACAAAATCAGTTATCACAATAGAGAAAAAAACATCTCCTTCATCTGCGATTTGTGCAACAAAGTATTCATAGAAAAAAAGAAAATCGAAAATCATTTAAAATATCACAACACTAGACCATTCAAATGTGACACATGTCAAAAATCGTTTTTCGAACTTAGTAATTTGACGCAACACGCGCGAAAGCATACTAACGCAAATACATGTGCTTTTTGTGATAAAGCTTTTGAATGTAAATCAGCTTTGATGCGACATAATATAAACAAACACAAGGCAACTTTGAGATATGCGTGTAATGTGTGTGAAATGCCAATCGAGTCATTGATACGTTTGAACTGTCATTTGAGAATCCATACGGGGGCTAAACAATTTGCCTGTGAGTTGTGTGAGAAAACGTATGTCGAGAGAAGAGATCTGCTACATCATTTGAAAACTGTACATAATAAATTGAAATGTTTTTAAGAAGTGCTTTTCATTTAGAGCGGCTTCGCACTGCATCCGATCCGAATCCGTGAAAATACGTTCCTTTTGAAGTAGTCATTTAGATGATTTAGAACTCCAATGAGCCTGAAAACGATACCCTTTCCTGTATGTTGGGGAAGCGTTCTTAGTTTCAGATGATGCTGAAGAATCCAGATGATGCTGTAGCATTAGAATTCATCCCAATCGGTTCATCTGTTACGAAGCTATGATGCTACACAGAGAGACACAATTCAGAAGCCGGCGACAGACGAATGTACATACGAAATACAAACACAAAACGAAATGTAACCAAATTGACTTTTTAAATTTTTTACAGCAAAAATGTCATATTTTCTTTTCATTTGTTCTGTTGAAGTTTTTTGAAACGAAAGCGTAAACTTTTCTAAGAATAAGAACCTAGATAAATACTGCATTAATCTAATTAATAACAAAAAGTTATAAAAATATGATGACATTTTAAATTATTTTGGTTGGGTATTACGTTTGTATGGGCATTCCGTCTGTTGATGGCCTCTTGAGACTTCCTCTTTTTGCTTAGAGGGTTAAAATTTCTTAAACAAATGAGTTGTAACGCGTTAAATTTCAGTTTATTTTGAAAATTTTTAAAACTACCACCAATCAATTTCCCATCCATAATCTAAGGGCCAATGTAAATTGTAAGGGTCTCTCTTCGCACTCTTCGGTCTCTCTGTTAACACGAGAAGACCCTTTTCCAACATTTCTCTCCGTTTCTTCAGAAGCTTTCTCTTCTCTCTGTCCTCCCTTCGTTTCCTGTCCTCCATTGCCTTCATCGCATCTCTATTCATCAGCATTTCTGTCATATCGCCTTCCTTTTTCTCACTGAACTCTGCTACCCCTTTCCATTTTCGCGGTATCTCGTGTATCATGTTACATAAGTGGTACACCTCGAAGTACAGTTTCTGTATCATTTCGGTTCGCTCAACGTTGTCGTATAGTGTGTTGGTTTTGAAATTTACTATTCTGTTCATCTCTTCTACCATTTTTTTGTACCTGAAAATTTGAAATCTTTTACTCAGGGTGTTCAATTTGATCTCTCCGGATTGGACAAACGTCACTTGGTAAGTTTGTTTAACCATCAAGACTTGATGATTAAACAAACTTACCAAGTGAATAACTGGTAGGTACGTAAACATTTGTAGTGAGCCATGCAGGTCGGGTCGATTAGTGCTCAAACTTTCGAAGGTCTTAAGTTCAAATAAGTACCTACTATTTTTCATTTCAAAAAGAGGATAGAACCTTTGTGGCATAGGTATCCGCTCGCCACCATTTTATTTTTTTATATAGTTTCCGCGCACAATCAAAGTGGTATACTAGGTAAGGTAATAAGGGAGAGAGCACACTGCGTTTTTTGCAGCGCGTTTGTATGGATACAAACGCGATGCAAAAACGCGCTTCAGAAAACGTCGTGCCCCCTCTCATATCGATAGTGAATAAAACTCAAAGAAAAAAAAAACGAGTGTGCTTTAGTTAGGCCACACGACTGAAGTAAAACTTCCGTTCGCCTCACCCGATCACACTTCGTAACGCTCTCGTCACGCATTCACCAGCTTAGTACTCGCCAAGTCAAGCGTGCGTAAAGTTTTACTTCAAAAAATTGTAAGTATAGGTAAGTATTAGATTAATATAATTATATACCTTTCGATCAGCTCGTGAATAACATAGCCCATCTCGTAATGCGGTGACTCCTCATACATGAAGCGCATGTGATTCGTCTCCGTGATGCGCTGGCTGGCGTCCTCGTAGTAGGACCACATGAGGGTCAGCAGGCGCTCTGGCGCCTGCTTCGAGTTTAAGTCTTCTTGAAACTTTGTTTTGTATAACTCTTGCCATCCGAATGTGAGGGGAACACCTGCTGGTTTTAAAAGCTTTTAGTTAGGGGTAGGTACCTACCTACAGTTATCACAATGAACCTAAGCATTCGTGAAGTTGGGCTTTTCGCTGTGCATTAGAAAATTTTGTATGAAAAATTTGCACTGCGCACCGAAACGGCTAACTTCACGAATGCCAAGATCCATTGGAAGAAGTGTAGGTTAGTAGGAACTTACCTAACTTCTTTCGTTTTGAAAAAAAAAAATATGCACTTTGATTGATATAGGAAAACAGAAAACATCGTTAGGAAACCCGCGACTTAATTGACCCCAAACGTATTGACCATGTCTTTCCTGCGGATAATTATGTCCCCAGGCACTACAGTCACAGAGAAAATTTCTCTGTGTCCAGTGTGAAGTGTCCAGTTAAGTGTATTTGATTGCCTACTGGCACTGCATAAAGTATCTAGTAGGTACCTAAGTATAAAGATGTCCTGTGTTTTTACCCGACTGCGCAAAGCAAAGGAAGGGTACCTAATGTGTTTATCAGTCTATGTATGTATGTTTGGATGTTTCTATGTGGCATTCTAGAGGCCAAACGCGTGGACCGATTTTGATGATTCTTACGTCAATCGATTCGTCTGAACCTTGGGAGTGTTAATAAGGCATGACAGTAATCAAAATTCACCAGTGCCACCAAAAATCAAAATCGTCACACCATGTCAAGTGGGGTATCGTTGAATAGGTATTTCAAAATCAACTTTATGTTTCTTTTACCATTTTTCATTTTAAGTAATAGTTTAGGAAAAATAACGGTTTAAAGTTGATTAATAATAATTCTCGCTATGGATGTTTCTATGTGGCACTCTACAGTCGTATTGCTCATTATACGGACTAAAAGTGAAGGAAAAAATGTCATTTTTCCTTCAATTTTGATTAGTTTTGATACGTTTTATGTCAAAATTGAAGGAAAAATGACATTTTTTCCTTCACTTTTAGTCCGTATAATGAGCAATACGACTATAGAGGCCAAACGCGTGGACCGATTTTGATGATTCTTACGTCAATCGATTTGTCTCAACCTTGGGAGTGTCACTAAAGATATGACAGTAATCAAAATTCACCTGGGCTACAACCAGACGCCATATTGTCAAAATTAAAAGAATCAAAATCGTCACTCTATATCAAGTGGGGTATCGTTGAATAGGTATTTTAAAATCAACTTTATCATAACTAAAAAGTGTTAAATAAAAAAATATTTTAAAAAAACAAAAACCCGACTGCGTCAAAACTAAAAAGAAAAAAACAAGCCTGCAAAGAATTACTCACAGTCGGGACCCATAACATTGGGAAGATTTGATTGGTAATAAAATGAATGGGTACCGACTGTGAGTAATTCTTTGCAGGCTTGTTTTTTTCTTTTTAGTTTTGACGCAGTCGGGTTTTTGTTTTTTTAAAACATTTTTTTATTACTTACAGAAAAACAGCCACAATAAAATTAACATTTCATTTAAAATCAATTACCTATAGGGAGGTACTAACTATTCATTAGTAGGTCTCAGTAGAGGTTGGTAATTCAAATATTACCTAAACCTGATAAAGGCCGGGTCACACACACCAGACCAGATGCGTGGCGTGCGCGTGACGAGCGCAGTACCAGTTGTAATGTATTAAACAACGGGTCACGCATGGTCTGGCATCTTTCTTCAGTTTCATAGGTACTTTACAACTTACACGCCCACGCCACGCGTCGCGCACGCCACGCATCACACATCTCGCGCCACGCATCACGCATCTGGTGTGACCAGCGCTTAATGTAGGTAAGTAGGTTTCTTTTATTATACCTAAACTTGTACTATCTATAATGAGTTCTCTAAGCTCGAAAATAATGAGGTACATAAAGTACTTTTTTATGCTGGGTAATGAAAAATTATAAGTATAGGTAAGTAAGTATATAGGTAAGTAGGCCTACTTATACTTATTTATTTAAGTAATTTTATCAGGTTGCAGCTCGGTTGCAGCGTAGTAGGGTATACAGGGTGTGGCAAATATTTGGGCATATTAGGGTAGCTACCTTTTCTTTTGCAGTTAGAAAGTTATGTTCTTAGGAAAATATAGGTCTATTTTAAAGAAAAAAATAATGCATTGAATAAATATTTAAATTAAATAAAATTGTTCGTTTAATAAATAAACAAAAAGTTTAATAGTAGAATGACAATCGAATTCATGCTAGGCTGCTAGGAGGCTAGTACGCAAGTGGTTATTTACACGACCATCGACCACAAAAAAAAATCTAGTGCTGTGTTTGTCACAGTCAATTACAATTAATATTTCAATGTCAGTCAATGCCAGTTGCGTCATTTCATTGTCAATGTCTTCTCTTGCATGCTGCATTTTTTTGTTTACTTCTTGAAAAGTTGAAAAAAGTCTAAAAACCGTATCAGAAAATAAAATAGCAACGGAAAAATGCTAACTTCAAAGGTAAGTTATTGTTTCATTATTACAACTTTGAATTTGTTCGATAAACTTCTAATAAACAAGTAAAATACTTATCTCTCGGACACACTCCAAAACTCAGAGTTTTGGTAACATAGCCCTATCCAAGCATGACTTGCTTATTCCTAGAGGTACCACGCTTTTAGAGGTACAACATTTCTGGCGCTTCGGCGGCTATTAAGTCTACTTACTTAGTCTCAGCTGCTTACTAACCACACTCCTTTTTCTACTCCTTGACCTAAATCCCTGCTATTTTTTAGTTTTCTTGATTGATATTACACGAAGCTGCTAATATTGTACCTAAGTAGCTATAACAAATATAAAATAATGTCTCTATTGGTAAAATCTCATTGGTTTCAGTTGGAAGTTTTGGTAGATTTTGGCCCTACCCCTGATGAGAATACCCTGAACCGTACACTGAACGATCTGAGATCTCGCGACGGTGTGAAAGACGCGGTATTCAAGGATGGTGCCATCTTTGTGGAGACTACTCTGCCTAATCAGCAGGTCCTAGATCTGGTCTCTAAGAGTTCAGGGAAACGGACTGTATTGCAAGGCTTTGGAGGTAAGATTGACGTAGACATAGATTTGAGATCAGAGTAGGTAGAATGATTTTACATACTTGTACTTAAAATCATTCTACCTACTCCCATCTCTGTTTATCACACACAAACAATAGGAAAACAAAAGAAAAAGATAAAGTGTAAGACATAGAAACATTTATTTATCACCAGAGATCGGAGTAGGTAGAATGATTTTAAGTACAGGTATGTAAAATCATTCTACCTACTCCAATATTGTGAAATCTGAAATAAATGGATATTATTATTATTATTATTTATCTATAAGTATAAACATCCTCTTTTTTTTTTATTCTACAGATTCTCAATCAGCAGTAGCAATGGTATCGTCCCAAAACTTGAGCTCAGGAGCCCTAGGCATCATTCGTTTCCAGCAATCACCGGGCGCGTTGGTAGCGGATGGCAGTATAGACCGTCTGACACCAGGATTGCACGGTCTGCATATACGAGCTGATGGGGACATTAGCCAGGTGAGTAGCTAGACTGTACCAAGACTGCGGTGTGAGTAGCAAGACTGGCGAATGAGTAGCAAGATTGGTGAATGAGTAGCAAGACTGATAGCTGTGTAATGGATTTTTCGTTTCGAAAAATTTATATGCGCATTAACACGCGCTTTAAACGGTGAAGGAAAACATCGTGAGGAAACCCACGGCTTAGTCAGCCCCACACGTATTGTATTGACCATGTTTTCTTGTGGATATGGCCGGTTAAGCTTGAGGAGAGGATGGTTTAGGTGCTGGGCAAGCCTAATCCATCTCAACAATGTCCCAGGTACTACAGTATCCCGTTAGGCAAAAGATTGCCTCCTGACGCTGTATAAATCATCTATGGTCGAATGGCTCATTGTACGAACTAAAAATATATGAAAAATGACATTTTGATCTTCAATTTTAGTGCGTATAATTAGAAATACGACTATAGTAAAGATGTAAAGGCCTACGTTTTTTATACAGGGTTGTGAAGGTCTAAGCGAGCACTACAACCCAACAAGCGCGGCTCACGGCGGGCCAGGCGACCTACCTAACGCGCGACACGCCGGCGATCTGGGCAATATTGTCGCGGACGAGGCCGGTCGCGCGACTTTCCGCATCGTCGATAATATGCTGCAGGTATTTGTTGCTTATCTATAACTATACCTATCTATACTTCTAAACTAATATAATAAAGAGGTAAAAGTTTGTTTGTATGTATAAGGTAATCTTCGAAACTACTCGTTTTAAAAATTCTTTCACCAGTATTTAGAATGAACTTTCAGATTAAACAAGTGTCCCTTTATATTTCCATGAGATAGTTGGAGGGCTGGAGAGTAACATAGGCTACTTTTTGTCCGGGTACCACGCGAGCGAAGCCGCGGGCAGCAGCTAGTATTTATATTTGTATTTCACTTCCGCGGCCCCTTAGTAGGCGGCAGCGGTGTTACTCACATTCAGTATATCTTTTTATTTTGTGTTTATTTTTATTTTCAGATATCTGAGATCATAGGGCGATGCGTGGCCGTGACGGAGCGAGCTGACGACTTGGGTCGAGGTTCTGCGCCTTCCTCTAAGGTCGATGGAAACAGCGGGAAAGCGTATGTATTGATTTATTTATTTAAGGCATAAACTTAGGCCTTTACATCTTTACTAGATGATTTATACAGTGTCAGGAGGCAATCTTGTTGGAGTAGCCATCTCAACAATGTCCCAGGCACTATAGTGTCCCGATGAGTGTAGGCAAAGATTGCCTCCTGACACTGTATAAATCATCTAGTAAAGATGTAAAGGCCTAAGTTTATAAGAAAACATTTGAATTATTTTAAACCGAGTTGAAGTATTCCATAGATTTTTTGTCAACCGAAGATTTAGGTAATCTAAATACCAATATATATAGCGAAAGAGTTTGTTTGTTTGAACGCGCTAATCTCAGGAACTACTTGTCCGATTACAAAAATTCTTTTCGCATTTGATAGCTAAACTCTTGAGGAAGGTTTTAGGCTACTTTTCATCATCATCACCATATACCATCACTACGGGGGCAACGTCTCGAGGGCGCTTCTAGTTTTTTTAATAAAATCTTTAATTTTTCTTTTTAGGATAGCTTGCGGCGTCATTGCGCGTTCAGCCGGAGTATTTCAAAATCCGAAGCGTATCTGCCAATGCGACGGCGTCGTTGTCTGGGACGAGAGAGACAAACCTATCGCGGGAAAGGGACGCAGAGATACCTGCTGTTCGAGGGGGAAAGAGAGCGAGAATGTGCCGGCTAAGCCGTGCTGCAAGGTTTAGAAATGTGGGAAAGCGGTAGTTAGATGTAAGTGTGTGAGAGAGAAAGAGTGGGAAGTCGTGGGAGAGAGAGTTCGAGAATATGCCGTCTAAGCTGCAAGCAAAAATCATTCCCTGAGCCAAATTAATTTCACGGTTGACGAAGAATAATGGGATTAGTTTTATTATCTAAAAACCAAAATTAATCATCCTCACGGCTGCGCCAAGATTACTTACGTAATTCTAATAATATTTCAATGATTTGGTGATACTTAGTTATTTAAGTTTCTCGCTTTAAATTGTTCCGCCATTATGCTGTTAGTTGTTTTATTGTAAAAATACATAATGTAGTTTAAAAAAAAAATTGGTGTAAGTAGAATATAATGTTCGGTTGGATTTGGGAACACTTTCTTATTAGGTACCTATTTATGTTTTTTTATTTATTTTGGTTGTTAATATGTGTGTAATAAAATATCAATGTATTATTTTGTTTATTACTTTGTAAACCCCTTTTCAAAACCTTGGAACGTACCTACGTAACTTAAGATCATTTTTACCCAACTGACTGTCAAGTCGTAGTTATGTTTTTAGGTTCTGCAAGACAATAGGGAAAAACACAAAAAACACAGTCAGTTGTATAAAACCCCTTAGGTTCGGGTCTGGCACGCACTTGTCCATTTCTATTAAATGGGATGTAGATATGAAAAACCAAGAGCCGTTTTTTTGTGAAAGGACTTGATACGCACTTAGGACCAGTCAGTTCCCGCGGCACACGCTTGTACGTTTTTGAAGTAAAATTTACCTTTACGTAAATCAAACACTCCTGTGTTTGATTCGTACTCTGTCCTTCCCACTATCTACTAAAATAAAATAATAACTGTAAACCCCACGACAGCACGTTACGATAAGCCAATTTCATAAGTCTGCAACTTCGAGGTCTGCAAGCAAAAATATCAATACCTACCTATAATTTAAGTTTTCTTTCGCGCCATTTTTGAGTTTGACAGCAGTTTGCCCTGACATAAAAACTTTCGTATAGATAGAAACTCCCTTTAAAAACTTTTTTGAATGTAGACTTCAGTGCTATTCTTATTTTGAAACAGCACAATTTTAGGGCGGGAGTTTTCAAAACTATCTGAATCTAAACTTTACCGCAGCATAAACAGCGCCATCTATTGACAAGTAGCTAGAACTACATGTTAAAACCGGAAATAGGCTTAACAATGTTGCCAAGTTTATAAAATAAATTGCATGAAAATGTATAAAAACTAAGTATTTCCGTTTCCGCAATGTGCAGTTCACCCAAACTGTTTTCCAATTCAATAAAAAAAAATTGGTCTTAGGTTTAGATTCACTTTTTAAACTTACTTATTGTGTCGTCAGCATCAGCAACATAATTGTGGTTCTAGCCAGAATTTTTACAATGAATTTCGTGAATTTCCGTGTAAATTTTTAGAAAAATACTAGCTGCTGCCCGCGGCTTCGCTCGCGTGTTACCCGGATAAAAATTAGCCTATGTCCTATTCCCTGTCACTACCTTACCTAACTACCTATATTTTAAATTTCAGGCAAATCGGTTCAGTGGTTGTCGAGTTATAGAGGAACAAACATGCTTACATCCAAACATCCATCCAAACTTTCGCATTTATAATATAAGTGTACCTACTTACCTACCTAATTTTTACTTAGGTACTTAAGTTACATAACTGTCACATCACACTAATAATTAAATGCGAAAGTTTGGATGTTTGCATGTATGTTTGAATGTAGGTATGTTTGTCCTTCTATAACTCGACAACCACTGAACCGATTTGCCTGAAATTTAAAACAAAGATAGATAATGACCGGGAATAGGGCATAGGCTACTTTTAATCCCGAAAAATTGCACAGATCCCGTGGGTTAAAACAAACTACACGCGGGCGAAGCCGTGGTCCGCTATAGTTTTTAATGTCTAAGTAGGATACCTTACCTACCTAGTCATAGGATTATAATTTATACCTTTGTATCTTTGGATGTATTAAAGATGATTCAACTTGGCATCCTTGTCGCATTCTGATGAGATGACAATGCTAGAGAGCGAGAGCGAATAGGTGAATATATGAAGTGAGGAGCTCTCCAACAGGACTCCCCATACAGTAAGTAACTAATAAACATCTGCTCATTTAAATCAGCTCGAGTTTACTTAATAATTCTATAAAAACGCTTTGCATTCACCCGTATTAATTTGTTAGTAAAATTATATTTTTACATAGAGGTATACCTAAGTAGTTCTTTGATCTCTTTGACGATGACAATGCTAATAAGTAGGTAAGTTATTATTATGACGGCGAGCTGCAGTGCGATTCAGACTTCCCATTCCGAAAATGCATCTGATTCGATTATTTTCCTTGGAAAGTTGTGTTTTTTCAGCGAAGAAACGTCACTTTCCGAATTCGGAATACATTCCGAGAAAATCTGAATCAAACTGGATCTGCTGGCTGATGGAGTCAGAAGTTCAACGGAACCCCTCAAAATAGGGGCTTACTTATCCGTGTTATCTACCTACCTACTTATGCAGTTGATACCTAGGTACTAAAAGTTTGTTACCTAAATGAAAACCAACATCTTAAAAAATAGTTTTTCAACAAAAATCTTACTTATTTAATATTTTTTTAAATTCAATTCGGAAAACAAACTCTCGGTAAACTTACCTAGTGTTCGTTTTCATAATCGGTCCGCGGGGTGAGGCACCACAGCGGAAGTCGTTTCCTAATCTAGTTTTTAATACTTACTTACTTGTACTAAAAACTAGATTAGGAAACAACTTTACCTATCTAACTGAACCATCTTTGCATTGTAGGGTTTCCGCTAACATCTCAAAGACCACGCAACGGATTTTGATGCGCTTTTCACCATCAGTTAGATAATTTTTCATGGAAGGTCTAAAATTTCATGGAAGGTGGAAGGTCTAAGCTAAGGTATCTTGCTAGGTATAATAAAACCCAGTGCGAAGCCTGGGCGGCTCGCTAGTAAATATTAAGAAAAACATTTCTTAATATTCTGTCTATCATTCTAGATATTGATAGTATCTTTGGGCGATTGCCCACGACTGGGAAAGTACCTACACTACAGCTCTGCCACGACTAGAATTGTGCTAGAATCTAGTTAAAATTTAGGGCGCCATTGTCCGTGCCAACTTTTACCGCAGTTATAATTTAACTGTGATTGTGACTGCACTTCGGTTTTGTGGAAAGGAGAAAAGTGGAGATTGGAAAACCACGTTGCAGAGGTGAGTAGGTATACCTACCTAACTAAAGTATTTTCAGACCGAGCGAGCGAAGCGAGCAAAGCGTCTCTGCTTCAGCTTGGTCAAAAATGCTTTCGTTTGTCCGCCGGATGTTCTCCTCACCTTACATTTTTCAACCAATTCTCCTGAAATTTTGTGAGTTCGATAATTTTATGATTTTTTTGGCGTCGGGGATTTTTGATTGGAGGGGTTCTTCCTCCAAAAAGGGGCAAAAAGGAGAGGCTACTGGATATCTCCGCCTTATATGACGTCCGATTTTGATGGTTCTTTTTTGTTTGAAAGGTTGTAACTTAAAGTTGGTCTTATAAACATTTGGTGAAGATCTGATGAAGATCTTCAGCGTAATGAGCAGAAACGCTCCTCAAAATGGAGTAATTTGCTCACTTTTAGATTGATACCAGTGGAATCGGCCCTTTAACTATTAGGTAGAGATTGATGGAGTGCCTGGGACCACCTTCTCATCACAAAACTAGAGAATTGTGAATATTTATTCAGTTTTAAAGACAGACTCGCGAGGTCTACAGCTCACAGAGCCACTATAGTCTACCTATGGTTTTGCTAACGGTTGATTAGAGACATCTATAGCCATAAGTACCAGCATGACTTCGAGAAAAAGAAAGATTAAGCGAAAATAGACATTTAATGAAGAAAAAAGGAAGGCTAAGTAAGTAAATTAAAATGCACATTAAAATATGTTACGAAAACAGACTGAAAATGTGCCAGAAGCTTGATTTTTTTTTTCATTTCATTTCATTTCTCATCCTAAACCAGCCGTGATTTGTTGGGTAGCAAGTTTTCACGTTTTACCGTGCTATATCGGCCGCCCTCTCTCATAAAAGTAAAATGAAAAAGTTTATTTTCTTCAACATAAAATAAAAACATAAAGGTTCAGAATGCAATATATATGCTTGTGTTAGGAGAAACCGCTCTTAGATAACAGGTTTTATATTTGTAAAATACCTATTACATGCGAAAGGATCTAACTCTGTCTGTCTGTCTGTTAACTACGCTTTGACGGCTAAACGGCTCGACGAATTTTTATAAAATTTGTAATAGTAGGTAGGTACTTAGGTATAGTCATATTTTGATGAACCGCATTCAATCTTCAGCGTGTCTGAGATTTTTAATAAAAAATTGAAATAGAAAAATATTTATTTTCGTCACAATCAAGTAGGTAGGTAGCAGGTAGGTACTGTAGAACCCCCGAACTTTGCCTAGTGTAGGTAACTTTGCCTAAATTATAAAAAGTACGATATTTATTTTCCTATCACGACAAAACTTATTTTTGTTCGTTGGTAGAAACCCAAATCATAAACAGCCAATACTGCACTATTTAACTTTAAAATAACGGCAGCCATTTCATAGTAGTTGCAAAAAGTTTTCGGTGGAAATCGCGCAATTTTTTGACTTGTCCCACAAAATTATGTCATTGTGAGGAACTGGTTTGAGGTACGTCTTTCATATCTTTACAGTAGTTGGCAAATATGATCGGCTTTCGAAACACAATTATCTCATCTAAATACTATGATTATTGACAGAAATATCTGAGAAGGCAAAGTTAGGCGCAATTTTTTGAATAAAGTTTTCCAAACTTTGCCTACCCTAGGGTTGTCAGTTTTAGATTTAACCAACAGAACAAAATGAGGGTTATGAATTTCAAACCACTCCCGTCTGTTTTCTTTTGGTATTTTTAACTAAGACATTGCTACTTTAGCACCAATAAAAGCGGTTAGATGTTCGTTACTTTTTTTCAATATTTTACTATCCATCTATGTACCTACCTACTTTTATTGTTACGACTTGAAAAAAGTAGTGTAGGACACCCTCTGGCTAGGTGGAGTGATGATTTTCCAAAGGTCGCCGCGCCGTGGATGCAACAAGCCATGGACAGGATAAAATGGCGCAGATTGGAGGAGGGCTATGTCCAGCAATGGACTGTATTGTATAGGCTGATGATGATGATTACTTTTTTTTTGACAGCCCTGACTTTTGGCGCATTTTGTCGGTAAATGATGCCCTAACTTTGCCTGCCATCATATAAAGTTAAATATAATTATTTGGAGTGGTATTGAGAATATAATCTATAAATGGTTCAATATACACCGTTAATTCTAGGTCAGTTTAAAGCCAGCAACCACTGCTTGTATTGCTTAATCGTATTCGTGTCGTTGGTTTAGTTTTTGAATTTGATAAGTATTTCATACGAAACTAAATAGTTGAAAAGATTAAAAAAAGTGAGGAAAACACTTGGTAAGGTGTCGTAGGCGCGCAGAGCTAATGACCATGGTATGTATGTATGACTACGACGTAGCATAGACTCTACGCCGTAGCAACAGCTGAGCACAGAGCACGTATCTCCGTGATTTATCCTGCCTATGTTTCGTGATATTATTAATTGCAAAAAATAGATCTCATATTTATTATTATTTTTGAGTAAGGTTATCGATATAGATTACGTAGGCGCCGGCTTTAAACTGACCAAAAATAAACGGTGTATGATTAAACTGCATTAAAATCTATATGATTTACCAAGTTTTACAGAAAATATGGACCTCAGGCAAAGTTAGGCTCGTTGCCCTAACTTTGCCTACTTTTTTGACAGCCTCTACTGTCAAGGTTTTCAATGCTGTGAGCCTAGCACATACACACATTGAAAGCCCTTTAGTAATTGGTTGACTTCAGCATGACATAACCGATTATTTATGATCAGTTTGGCGCAAAATTTAAAAAAACTCGAAAAAGTAGGCAAAGTTCGGGGGTTACATATAATTTACGGTACGGTACGGTACATATAATTTTATAAATTAGATACACACTTGACAGAAAAATCGAATAGACTTTTACGTCACTTGCCGAGGCGCCGTTGCAACTTCATTATATTTTATAATCAGTTTGTATTTCCCCCGCTAGATGGAGCTAGATGTGCATCTAACGAGAGAAGCGGATGAGCCGTGGGGCTTGGAGTTCGAAGGTGGAATGGACTGCGGGAAACCACTCACCATCTACCAGGTAGGTATATAACATAATACACGTAGGCACCGCGCCGTCTCCACGAGCGTGAGAATCGCGGCGATATTATCGTCGTGCCACGTACAGTAAGGCCAACGGATCTCGGCGTTCGTGAAGTTAGCCGTTTCGATGCGCAGTGCAACTTTTTCATACAAAATTTTCTACTGCGCAGCGAAAAGCCTGACTTCACGAACGCCTAGATCCGTCGGCCCAACTGTTTTTCTTTAGGCTAGTCTGTCACGCGTACCTACCTACCGTCAGCGCTGATAGGCGAGTGATCTTTACTACAATGAAATAAGGATACTGATTGTTTAGCCGAAATGGCTACGCTGATTGATCTCGTCAGTACTGGACAATCAGTAAGTATCCTTATTTCATTGTAGTAAAGATCACTCGCCTATAAGCACAGACGGTACGCGTGACAGTAAAAACAGCCTAAGGGATCTTACACACTTGACGGAAATTCCGTCGCCGATCTTCCGCGGCGGAGCGCGATTGTATTGCCAACGGAGCAACCGATCTTCCGCGTAGTGTGCCCGCTAACCCGCTATTTGTAATTTATATGCAATAACATGTATTGACGTTCCGTCGGGAAAGATCCGCGACGGAATTTCCGCTAAGTGTGGGAGCGCCCTTAGGTAGGTACTCTCTATGAACGTTTCTCCACACGGCGATGTCATCGCGGCGATAGAAGCTATTGAAATACGTGGCACGACGATAGTATCGCCGCGATTCTCACGCTCGTGGAGACGGCGCCGTGGTGTTTGCTTGTTGTTGTTTTATTTACCTATGTTGTTTTGAGTAGAAATGTTTTTGGACACACCGCCGCTGATCAACGTCAATGTTGAGATGCTGCCAATGCATCGATCTTGGCTGGCAGTGATCTTGTGCAAGCTGATTGGCATGTATTGACAGCTTTAAATAGCTTCTATTTTTAGCACTTTGCAACCAACGCCGACACCTTGAGATTATTTATTGTTGTTACTGATTGATATTTTAATCAGTTTTAATAATAACTAGCTTTGGTCCCTGGCTTCTTTTGTGGTACCAAACTATCTATGATACTCACGGATAGGTATCTACGGGATCTACTTCCAGAAAATTAATGCGTTTCGGAAAACATCGGAAACAATCGCATAAAATTACAAAAACTATTGACGAAAAGTCATTTGGAAATGAAAATTACTCATAATCTCAACTTTATCGCAAACAAATTTTTAATGTAATTTTAAGAAAAGCAAATTAGTTGCAAGCCGTGCGAGCTGCGCTCATAATGACGTGCACTTCTGTCGCGTTCTGTTTTGTGAAATCATACACTGCTGTCGGACATATTCAGAAAACACGAACATGACCGAGATTAATTCTAAAGCTTGAAGTACTTACTGTAAAAACTGCAGGTCGGCGGTGGATGCAGGCCGCTTCCAACTGCAACACATAAAAATCTTTGAGGGCTTATGGCCAACAGTGGACGTCTAACGGCTGAGATGATGATATGATGATCATCACCTGGAAGCGCTCGTGGCGTAGCTTGCTTAGGCTTTCTTGATTGATCGTTGAAGTTAAGCAGCGTTGTGCGCGATCACAATTTGGATGGGTGACCGCAAGTGGCATTACGAGTTGAGCGCTTCTGTGCTTCGGAGGGCACGTTAAATTGTCCTGGCTTTTAAGTCGTTGAGCCATGACGGAGGCCTTTAGGCGGTCTAAAAACTCCATCACCAGAGTTGGCCACTTGCTCATACGAACTTACTTACCAGGTGGAGCCGTCATCACCAGCTGCAGCGGCGGGGGTCCGGGCTGGTGATCGTGTGACCCGCGTCGGCGACCGGCTTGCCAGCGAGCTGAGCCAGCGCGCCGTGCAAGCCTACCTGGAGGAAGCAGTTGGAAGTGTTGCCTTTGGACTCTGCCGGTAAGTTTACACATGGTTGTGAAATTAGCAAGGCTCTATCTATACTATAGAATGTTTTTTATTGTTATGACAATAAAAAACAGAGTAGGTAGGGGAACCTGTTGAACCTCGGCCACACGATCTTATTTATTTTTTTTTGCCTATAAAGATTGGAATTAGGTTTACCAAATATGGACACATGTAAAGATACACTAGGTATTTGACTACATATTTATGAAATAAATTTTGTATTTTTAATGATACTTTAGAAGATAAAGAGATTTGAACAAAAAATGGGAAATTGTCGAAGGTACAACACACCAGATATACCTTGGTCACTGCAGGATGTACCTTGACCTTACTAGTTTTTTTCATGAAAATACCATGTTATAGAATCAAATAACGATTTTTTTTTAATTAATGGAAAGAACATTTATAAGGTATATACTTTAGATAAAAAAATATATATATTTACATTTTTATCTTAAGTTATGCTAAAATAATCAAAATAACTAAGTTCTTAAAATTTCTGTGATCTTAAGATCATTTTCGCGTCCTATTATAATAATTTATCAACAAAAGTCCAAATACTTAACAGCTTTTAGGACAAGGTAGACTTCTCTCTTTGTTTGAACCTTCTTCGGTGATTTTTTTTTCTGTTTGATATCTTGATACAAATTTGTACGTTAGCCCATGTCCAAAGTACAAAGCAAAAGTGGTGGCAAAGGTACAACATTGCCTCATTTTAAATTGACGAATTTTTAAAATGCACTTTGAGTTTGATTTGGGTCGATATATCTATGCTTATCTAAAGTCCATTTCACCTATATTTGATTGCACGAAATGGTTATCTCGTAAGTATGTACTGTTATATATGAATTAACTTAAAGTAAACTTAAAAATACCCTCTTTTTGAGCACTTTTTTATATTTTTAATGCGCACGCCTCACTCACTCCACGCTGGTTTTTCGATTCTAGCTTCATGTTGGTGTTGACCAATGACGATTATAATACCACAGACAAAAATAAAAAAACTCGCACAGATTACGAAATAAGCCTTGGTGGCCGAGGGATATTAATGGACGAGGTTCAACAGGTTCCCCTACCTACCTAGTAGAATTGGTGCATTACGCAGAAATTCGTTAAAATACAGTCAAATAGAGACTTCTCCTTTTTGACCGAGCGAGCGAAGCGTCTCAGTTTCGAGATTGACCAAAAAATGCTTTTGTCCGTCTGTTTCTACCAGTGGAATCGGCCCTTTAACTCCTATGTGGAGATTCATGGCGCACCTGGGACCACCTTCTCATCATAAAACTAGAGAATTGTGAACATTTATTCTGTTTTAAGCTATGCAAAGACAGATTCGCGAGGTCTACAGCTCACAGAGCCACTAGTTTGTACTTAGTTGAGTCAGTTAAAAAATAATAAAAGTTGCCTGACTACAGTCAGCCGGGTAAAAACAATCACAGGGGCATATTACATTGTCAAATATCATTTAGATTTTAAATGATCATATACTCGTATTTGATCCAATAGAATTGACTATTGACTATCAAGGAGAAAATGAATCATATGTCTATACCTACTACATTACCTATCCAATAACATTGACTCGTAGATCTAAGATCCAAGATAAATGATAGTGGAATATGCCCCTAACAAAAAAACTTACGAAATGCAACTTTTTGTAGGCGTGACTAGACAAATATGTGGCACTATGCCACAGAAGATATAGGTAGGTAGGTACCTACCTAGTGCATTATGTACACTCAGCTGAAAAAAAAAATCGATTTCGACGGGATTTGAACCCGCATTATAATCAGAATTCATGACGGAGGCAATATCTAAAGGTTCTTATGATTATATAATTTTATTCCCAGCCATAGTTTTATAAAAATGTGTAAGTAGGTACAGTAAAACCAGAAAAAGAATGCGTTTCGGAAACTTCGGAAACAATCGCATAAAATTACAAAAACGATTGACGAAAAGTCATTTGGATATGAAAATTAAGTACCTAGGTAATTTCAACTTTATCGCAAACAAATAAATACCAATGTCATTTTTAAGAAAAGTAAATTAGTTGCAAGTCTTGCGAGCTGCGTTGATAATGACTTGCACTTCTGTCGCATTCTGTTTTGTGGAAACTGCTGTCGGACGTATTCGGAAAATACGAAAATAACCGAGGTCCATTATGAAGCTTGAAGGTAGGTAGGCTTGTAGGTACTTAGATACATAAAATAAACAGTGAGTTTTATCTTCAAAAACTAATTTTGTTTTTGTAGGCAAACTTTCACTAATTGGGTCAGATTGTGCCCTATGATCTTTATACCTTTATAGTGCGGGGTCTTTGTAAATTATTTGCCCTATTTGTTTAAACTATTTTTGTCCTATGTGTGTTTGTAACAATGTATTTATGAAATAAATATGAAATATGAAATAAATATGATTACTTAATACCAAAATCTATTGCCGGCATTGTTTGTAACTGTACTCTTCGATGGCCAAATTAATCAATACAAGATTATAAATAGACGAATGTCGATATGCAACAAATAGGTGTCATTATTAACCTAATAAAATCATGGTTATCCCGTTTTGGCTATACGATGCTCTCGTTTTCATTTGCCATTCGGTGTAGGACGAAAACGAACTTATATATATTATTTTTTTATTTATTTTTACCAAAGCGGTCGGTAAAATGAAGTTCTATTTAATATATAAAAATCAGTAAGTTACCAAAATAAATAAATTAGGTATTTTTTTGCAAACTACAAATCCCTAATCTGTGTTTTAAATGTGTGTGATTTTAAAAAGTGAAGTGTTAAATGTGATGTTTTGTTAAAACAGTTCATTTAAAACTGTGTAGGTACAGTAAATCCAGAAAATTAATGCATTTACAAAAACCATTGACGAAAAGTCATTTGGAAATAAAAATTACATACTCATAATTTCAACTTTATCGAAAACAAATAAATATCAATGTCATTTTTAGAAAAGCAAATTAGAGCTGCTGTCGCATTCTGTTTTGTGGAATCATACACTGCTGTCGGACGTATTCGGAAAACACGAGTATCACCGAGATCCAATCTAGAGCTTGAAGTACTGTAACTACTTAAAAAAAACATAGGCCTAGGTACATTACTAGATGATTTCCCAGCACCTATAAACCATCCTCTCAGCTTAACCGGCCATATCCACAGGAAAGAAATGCTCAATACGTGTGGGGCTGACTAAGCCGCGGGTTTCCTCATGTTTTCCTTTACCGTTTAGAGCTCGTGTATAAACATAAGGTAAAATTTTCGAAACGATAAATCCATTGATGCACGGTCATTATTCGAACCCACTACCTTCGGATCGGAACCTTTGAAACCTTCAGACCTAGGTACTAATACTTTTGGCCTTTGTGCTTGAAAAAGACATAGGTACTAACCCCACAAAAGTGGGTACTACCTAGTCAACAAAAAAGTTTTTTTTTGATCTGTCGCTATCTATTCGTGGTCGTGGGAAGTCGCCAAAAGTGATAATTTTTCGTTAGTGTACTAAAATTAAAATGAGTAGTGAAATAAAAAGTGATGTGTCACTTATGTCTATAATCATTTGGAAATACTACAACGATTATAATGTAAAGTATATTTCTAAAATATAAACGGCTATAAATATAAGAAACTTAAAAATCAAGTGGCTAAATAAAAAAATAAAAAAAACCGACTTCAATGTTATAAGCTGAGCAATTTTCTGCACTCTCGGGGTGCATTTCTGTTCATAACTCCGAAGACCCTCGACAGATCCTCACCAAATTATTGTGGCACCAATCGGAAAGTACCTATAGGTACGCTTTCAAACAAAAAATAATTCCAAATCGGTCAATGCGTCTTCGAGTAATCGGTGAAGCGGTGAACATACATAAAAAAAGCACAAAAAAAAGATTCCGATGAATTGAGAACATCCTCCTTTTTTTGAAGTCGGTTAAAAAATGCTGAAAAGTTCAGCAGCATCATCTAGCCCCAATCCCCAGAGCGAGCTTGTGTTATGACAAGTAGGGGAACCTGTTGAACCTCGGCCACACGATCTTATTTATTTTTTTTTGTCTATAAAGATTGGAATTAGGTTTACCAAATATGGACACATGTAAAGATACACTATTTGACTACATATTTATGAAATAAATTTTGTATTTTTAATGATACTTTAGAAGATAAAGAGATTTGAACAAAAAATGGGATTTTGTCGAAGGTACAACACACCAGATATACCTTGGTCACTGCAAGATGTACCTTGACCTTACCAGTCTTTTTTCATGAAAATATCATGTTATCGAATCAATTATCACTTTATTTTTAAATTAATGGAAAGAACATTTATAAGGTATATACTTTAGATAAAAAATAATAATAATTTACATTTTTATCTTAAGTTATGCTAAGATAATAAAAATAACAATAAGTTCTAAAAAATTCTGTGATCTTAAGATCATTATCGCGTCCCATTATAATAATTTATCAACAAAAATCCAAATACTTAACAGCTTTTAGGACAAGATAGACTTCTCTCTTTGTATGAACCTTCTTCGGTGTTTTTTTTTTTCTGTTTGATATCTTGATACAAATTTGTACGTGAGGCCTTGTCCAAAGTACAAAGCAAATATGGTGGCAAAGGTACAACATTGCCTCATTTTAAATTAACGAATTTTTAAAATGCACTTTGAGTTCGATTTGGGTCGATATTTCTATGCCTATCTAAAGTCCATTTCACCTATATTTGATTTCACGAAATGGTTATGTTGTAAGTATGTACTGTTATATATAAATTAACTTAAAGTAAAGTTAAAAATACCCTCTTTTTGAGCACTTTTTTATATTTTTAATTCGCACGCCTCACTCACTCCACGCTGGTTTTTCGATTCTAGCTTCATGTTGGTGTTGACCAATGACGATTATAATGCCACAGACAAAAACAAAAAAACTCGCACAGATTACGAGATAAGCCTTGGTGGCCGAGGGATATCAATGGACGAGGTTCAACAGGTTCCCCTACCTACAGGGCCCCAATTTCTCTATTTTACAACTTTTTGTTTTTAATTCCTTCTCCAAAATGACAGTAATTTACAAAACCTCATTGGTTGTTGTGTTCATAACTTCTTTGAAAAAGTCATCACAACAGAGTAACCTAACCTCATTGGTCATTAGAAGATTATGAAACAAAACGAAATAGCTGACGTTTTGCTTTCGTCGATAAAAGTAGAATCGGCCCACAGGCCTGATATAGTTTAACTTCTTTTGTTTCAGCGGCCTCTACGACCCGGTACTCGACGATTTCGAGGCGATTTACGAGCCGGTCGAGAGGGCCGATTCCGACCTTCGCTCGGAACCCACTGAGGTATCTCCCCCACGCTGTATCGACTTCCCGGAACGACCAATATCCGAACTCTTTTCTGATGATTTCCGTCCGATCTCCCAATCTAGATCCCTCACAGCCTCCCCTTTCGTACCTCAAACTAAACCTTACAGACCATTTTCCACCGAACCACTGAGCGTACCACCTTTGGAAGACCCGATAATACTAAATCCTCAATTCAAAGATGATTTCGCAGAAATTTTTGAAGGTATCGATATCGATAAGGTTGAGACTAAGTTTAAGCTGCCGGTTTCTCAGCAATATGATCCGGATTATAAGAAGAAAGTTGATAGGATTCTGGAGAAGAGTATGGAAAGAGATGTGCAAACTGTAGAATGTAAAGTAAATGAAATTAAAGAAAGCAAAGTTGAACAAAGTAAAGTTGTAGAATTTAAAGAGGTTGCGGAAATAAAAGAGATACAAAATGTAACGCAACTAACAGAGGAAGAAGTTAGGTTTGAGGAACAAATGAAGCTTGATATCGATATGGTAAATATTGAGCGAACGGCTATTGATGTAGTTGATGAAAGCATAGAGCGCGCAGTCTCTGTAACTAAAGAGATACAAGAAGCAGTTGAAGAAGAACTCAGAGCTTCAGCTACTCGTGATATTGTAGAAGAAAAAACAGAATTCAAAACTAAAGAATTTACAGAGAGAAAAGAATCAGAGGTTACAGAAGAAGTTTACAAAGCAGAGATTCAAGAGGAGAGTAAAGAAGAAGTTGTAAAAGAATCCAAAACAAGTGAAATGAGAGTTTTCGAAGAGAGTTTTGAGGATGTAGCAGAAAAACCTACAGAACTCGTATACGTTCGAGAAAATAAGAAAAAAATGAAAACACATGAAGTCAAAACAGATATGAGAGAGTTTGTTAAGGAAGAATGTGAAGAAAATGTGAAAGAAAGTAGAAAAGAAGAAGGAAAGCAGAAAGCTTTCAGTATTGGCCTTCAGACTATACCCAACATCAAAGGAATGGCTCAATCATCTTATCATTTTGATTTACTTATGAAAACATTCTTTATTCATCTCACTGATGTCATGGTTGCTATGTCGAGGTTCATTTTGACTCAACCGGCTCTAGAATTAGAGATGAAAGCGGAAAGAGTAATAAAAGATCAACTTATCGTTGGACTAGGCCGGGAAGAAACAGTAAAACGTGATGTCAAAAGCCAAGAGTCTTACAAATCACAACAAACAGAGAAAAGTAATGTTGAGGTAAAACGAGAATCCAACGCAAGAAAAGAAAATATAGAAATCAATAAAGTTGAAAAGCGCAGTGAAGTTAAAACACAAGAACAACTTGAGTTTGAAGAAATAGAAAGGAAAAGATTATCCGGCGCGCAGATGGCTCAAATGACGCAGCGAAAACCAAAAGAACTAACTCATAAAATGGATGCAGTTATATCAGAGTTTGAAACTAAAACTGGAATAGAAGATAGACTAGATGTGACAGAACAGCGCAGGTCAAGAAGTAGAAGTCGTACTGAAGAAGAATTCATGAAAGAAAGTGATCAGAAAATAAGTGTGACAAAGGAAAGTCACATAGAATCAAAAAAGATGAGATCTGAACATGAATATAAAGAAGTAAGAACGAGCAAAACGAAGCCTGGCAAGCAAATGTATGTAGCTGTAGTCGAGTCACACGTTTATACAAACAAAGATGCCATTTTACAAGAAATGCTCGAAACCTCTTCAGTTGAAAGTACTGAAGAGATAACTGAAATGAGTCAAAGCGAGAAACAGCAAGCAGTTGAAGTCATTTCACAAGCATTAGAGTCCTCTGTAGCTAGTGCTGAGTCAAAGCATGAATATTTAGATATTAAAGAGTCTAAATTAGAAACAGCTTCTTCTACCACCGAAGAAAGCTACAAAACAGCTGCAGTAAAAACGACAGACGTTAGCCTAGAGTCATCGAAAGAATTCATTGAAACAAAGGTAAGTAAACAAGAAGCGACTGAGGTAAAACAAGAACTTTTTACAGCAGTAGCTTCCGAAACTACAGAAATAGTAGAGGACTTGGAAGCTAAGTCTTTTAAAGTTGCAGAGGTATCAGAGAAAAAAGCTGTTGTTTCTTCAGAAGAAAGCTATAAAGAGACAGCAGTGCAGTCTACCGAAACTCTCTTTGAAGAGAGTAAGGAAACGACTGAAGTAAAAATAAGCGAAAAACACGCAACAAGCAAAACTGAGCAACTGGCTATTGCTGTTGCAGAGTCCACCGATTTAGTTATCGATGATTCTAAAGTGGAAATATTTGAAGCGGAAGAAATTAAATCCAAAACAGCAGTAGTGAAAGAGGAAGAGAGCTTTAAATCAGCCGCAATAGAAATATCAGAAGTAGCCTTAGAAGAGGCGGTAGAACAACATTCATTATCCGTAAAAAAGAGCCATGCGATTGTCAAAGAAACCGAAAACTTAGCAGTCGCCGGTATTATTGAGACAAAAGCCCAAGAAGACAAAGTCAAAATACCTAAAAGTGAAGAAGAATACGTTGCACTGAAAATAATCAAACAAGAAATCATAGAAGGCCCTGAAGAGGTGACCGAAATAGTAGAAAATGAGGTTGTCAAAAAGAGCATTGAGATTGAAAACTTTGTATCTGAAGAAAAAACGTTGTACCAATCAGAGAAGTTGCACATTAGGACTGATGTAGCCCAACAGAGAGTACTTAGTCAATCATCAGTCGGTAGCGATGAAAACGACATAGGCACCCCCACTCCCTCCGTCCCTCCTACCCCTCTAACAGACGAGTACGTATTCAAACTTGAAATTCCACTACCCAAAAACACAGGTGAAGTTATTGAAGACGATAGCTATGACCATGAAGATTTATCTATAGTTAAAAAGAACTTGATTCCTCATATAGAGACGACGGTAGAGGAAACGATTGTATATGATCCGCCACTGCCTACCCCAACGGATGATAAAGTAGAGCCAGTGTATACTAAGCCAGGCTTAAATGGAGGTTGTCGTCCTGTTTATATAAAGCCAGGTCTAAGAGGGGGCGCTAGTGTGCCTTGTCACAGAAAGGTAAGTTGTAGTGGTGTGTGAAATCTCGATTCTTCTGATTGGTTTATGCGATTGATTACACAAACGCGATTCATCCTCATATTATTATTTTCGTGCTTCAAAGAGAGATAAAGTTATAAAAACTTCAATTCAAAATCCATTACTCATTCAATCGTACATTATACTTATTTGTGAATTCGGTTCGAAAAAGCGGTTCGCGCCTTATTTTTCCATTTTTAAGTATTCATCAGTAAAAAAATGGAGGGGTAGGTAAAGGTTGTAGCTGACCAGTCGCCGCCGCACCCGAACCTCACCGCATTGCCTCGGTATTCTTTGTATAGAACTCTATGGACCAACGCTCACTACATCAACTTCGTTACGTCACCGGATCGCCGCATCGCAAGCCAACAGTGAAGGAACAAGTGAACGCCGAAATGGCGATGAAGTGTGGCGGCGACTGGTCAGCTATAACTATAATTATAAAGTATGCGCATGCGCCCATCTATTTGAAAAATGTGAATTTCATTATCATCATCCATAACAGCAAAATGTTTAACAGGAATACATTCGAGAAATCGAAAGGAAATCTTCCCTGCTCGCGTCAGCCATCGACGAAACCATAAAAAGCATTGAAGAGTACAAAGAAGAGGTCGGCATGGACAGGATGGAGAAAGTGACAGAGGTAGTGGAGGTGACAGAGAAGGAAGATGAGGTGAAGCCAGAGGATGAGCTGGTTGGGTTCAGAGCGGTGGAGTTTGAGCCAGATAGATTACCGAAGCAAAATACACCAATCAATGTGCCCGTTAGTATTCTTACTTTTTTATTTTATTTAGATCGGTTGCAGCGATCCTTAGATGGATTCCTTGAATAGATTTTGATCACACTTTCGTAAGCGGTTACCGGTCGCCTATGGACGCCTGCGACACCAGAGGAGTCACACTCGCGCTGCTGATCATTTATAAGAGAAACCACTGCGCCGACAACACAATAGACAAAGACTGCTCCACCAGTTGTCACCGCAGCGCTTCAGAGCAGAGCTCTGCCAACCGACCTCACACCAGGAACACAACACCAGTAGCCGTATCATGCATGAACTCTGAGCAGTGTTAAAACACTTGAAACATTATGACAACGAATGTCATTTATAAAGCAGTAGACTGTTTTAAGCTTGTTTTAACATTGCTCTAGCTAGGAGTTCATGGTACGGCTACAAAGAGAAGAATGATGTTATTTGAATGTTGTTTCTGCGGGCAGTGGGGTAAAAAGAGAATTATGGTTTTTGCAAATTGAAAACTACTAGTTATAGATAAACATTGTTGTAATCAGGTAATGCCTCAGCTGAAGACACCAGAGCCGTATAGGGACGAATCCGGCGAACCAATCGGTACTGTACAGGGGATCGTGGATAGCTTGGAAGAGGCCACGGTCGACGAACAAGTCGCTAGTAAGTAAACTATGCTTATGAAACTAACGTAAAAGTAGTGGTTCTAACATCCTAACCCAAAATTAAAAAGTATAAAATTATCGAACCTGATCACAAAAAGAGATGCGAACTGTAGAGAAGAACAGACAGACAGACGGCGAACAAAAGAAATAATTTTTGTCCAAGCTAAAGCAGAAACTCTTCGCTCGCTCGGTCAATAAATAGTATAATTTTCAAAGACTTCGGTCATATTTTAATGATTATATCTCCCAGTGGCATAATAAAAATTTGGCGAGGATCTGTCGAGGATCATGGGAGAGATGATCATAAACACCTCGATAGTGTAGAAAATTGCTCAGCCTACAATAAAGTCGATTTTTTAATTTTGTCACTTGTTTTACAGAGGAGCTGGGGAAACCTGGATTGACGGAGAATAAGATAGCCGAGCTCATCTCAGGAGAGGCTGAGATGCTCAGAGAAGCTCACGTTATGGGGTAACCTTTTCCTATTCAACCGACTTAAAAAAAGGATATCAACTCATTGCATTCCTTAGACCTATTATCATTATTACCTATTAATTTTTTTTATTATTATTTCCTTAGAGCCGTGTTGACCTTGGTTAGTACCTCGACTTTCGATCCGAAGGTCGTGGATTCGAACCCTGGCCGATCGGGGTAGTATGAATAAGAAAGATAAAAAAGTAATTTGAAAAAGTTATACCACTACGTTGCAATTGTTGTAAAAAATGTAAAATATATTTTGCATTATCATTCATGAAGCCATTTTCAACCGTTTTAAACTCACTGCACTTATAAATATTCATTTCACTCTCACACTACTCATTTTCATGTTATTTGCATTCATTGATCATTCGTAGTCAGAAAAAAAAACACAAACTACCTATTACATTATCACTACCTACATTAGTTGTTAAATGATTGCAATGATAATGATCATCAAAGAAAAACACTGAAAACATAAAAAAAATACCCTAAAATATGACCCTATTTATTAGGTATTTCTTCTACATGGCGTAGTACCTATTTCATAGCGTAGCCCTTCTGTCTAAGGTTGTATAATATCTTCTTCCTAGCCTTTCCAGCCTTTTACCTAGCGTAGTATCTGTATCTCGGCGTAGCACCATCTAAATACATATTTCATTCACAGCCGAATGTGAAGCTACGCTGCAGCGTAGCAGCTATTTCTTATCAAATCACTTTTCTCATAGCGTAGCGCGTAGCATCTTCAGTGCAGAGCGCGTTGCAAAGCTACGCTGCAGCGTAGCAGCTATTTCTTATCAAATCACTTTTCTCATAGCGTAGCGCGTAGCATCTTCAGTGCAGAGCGCGTTGCAAGGCTACGCTGCAGCGTAGCAGCTATTTCTTATCGTATCACTTTTCTCATAGCGTAGCGCGTAGCATCTTCAGTGTAGAGCGCATGCAAAGCTACGCTGCTGCAGCGTAGCAGCTATTTATTATCGTAGCACTTTTCTCATAACGTAGCGCGTAGCATCTTCAGTGCAGAGCGCGTTATATAATGCTATGCTGCAGCTATTTCTAAGTGTAGCACCTTTCTCATAACGTAGCGCGTAGCACCGTCAGTACAGAGCGCGTTGTGAACCTACGCTGCAGCGTAGCAGCTATTTCTTAGTGTAGCACCTTTCTCATAGCGTAGCGCGTAGCATCTTCAGTGCAGAGCGCGTTGCAAAACTACGCTGCAGCGTAGCAGCTATTTATTATCGTAGCACTTTTCTCATAGCGTAGCGCGTAGCATCTTCAGTGCAGAGCGCGTTGTATAATGCTACGCTACAGCTATTTCTAAGTGTAGCACCTTTCTCATAACGTAGCGCGTAGCACCGTCAGTACAGAGCGCGTTGTGAACCTACGCTGCAGCGTAGCAGCTATTTCTTAGTGTAGCACCTTTCTCATAGCGTAGCATCGTCAGTGCAGAGTGCGCCGTGAAGCTACGCTGCAGCGTAGTAGTTATTTCTTAGCGTAGAACTTTTCTCATAGCGTAGCACCGTCAGTAAAAGTATTTCAAAGCGTAGCAATAGCAACTATTTTGTGGCGTAGCACCTTTTTCACAGCGTAGCGCGTAGCACCCTGTAATTATCATTGCATGTACTTCAAAGCGAAGAAGAGAAGCAACTATATTTTGGCGTAGCACCTTTTTCGTAGCGGAGCGCTTCTTTTTATTTGACCCTTTCAACGTGTTGCCTGCCTCTTTTACTCAGTTTTTTCTGTCTAGCGTACTAAATTAGCGTAGTACTTTTGTTTAGCGTAGCACCGTAACTTCTAACTATCGTAGCTCCAGACAAGTTTACAAATCCGAGTTCAATTCAAACTTTTTCACTCTACTTTCAAAGTTTTCAAACATTCTTCTCGTCCCAAGAAATTGGTGTTTCCTCATGACATGTAGGTATGTTGCCATTTATTCATAAAAAAGGTTATCTATATCTATACTTCTATTCTATGTATTCTATACTAATATTATAAAGAGGTAATATAAAGTTTGTTTGTATGTAGGAGGTAATCTCCGAAACTACTCATCCGATTTCAAAGATTCTTGTACCAGTATTTAGAATGAACATATGCTATGTTCTATGTGCAACCTTGCGGGCAACGCCATGGGCAGAAGCTAGTGATATAAATTGTAGCACTTACAACACACTAAAATATGTTACAAATATTGAAAATCTGTCCAAGAAAAAACAAACAACATTCACTACACAAATACATTCACAAAAACACTGATTCAAAAACGGTTGAAACAGGCTTACCCGGGTGATATCCTCACACATGAGCAAACCCGACGATTCCAGCGTCGACTTCAAGAAGATAAAACCTCTCGTGGAGTCCCTGAAGAACTCCGAGGTGATCGCGGCCCTCAACGAAGAGCTGCTGAAGAGCAAAGAGGAGAAGAAGCAGGAGGAGAGGAAGTGGACGACGTTCCTGCAGAAACCGCAGCGGCCCACGCCGCGGGCCAAGTGTGGGTACTACGGGTACCTGCCACAGGAGGAGAATGAAGAGGTAAAACGTTAAAAAAAAAACCGGTCAAGTGCGAGTCGAACTCGTACGCCGAGGGTTCCGTACTTAGCCATGGTGCCAATTAAGCTAGTCCGCTTAATTGTATGAGCGCCCATACAACTCGGAGGACAATTTTAACTGGCGTCAACTATGTATGTATCGGAACACCCTTTAACTTTCAACTTTTTTAACTTTTTGGAATTTTTCCTTTATTTGTGCTATAAGACCTTGCTTTTTGCCAAATTTCGTTATTCTAGGTCAACGGGAACTACCATTTAGGTTTTCGACCCAAAACCTCTAGGGTACTTCCGGTTGACCTAGAATTGTCAATTTTGGTTACAAGCAAGGTCTTCTAGCACAAGTAAAGGGAAAATTCCTAAAAATAAAAAAAGTTGATAATTAAGGTAAGTTTTGGTACTCATAAGTTTTCACGAAAACCTAAATTTGCCTATATCTTTTTATAGTGTTGACTCAGGACCTTGATTTTTATACTCACAACAGGGACTATAGACTTTAGTATATGGTATAAATTTCAACTTGCTAGCTCTACCCGTTCCTGAGATAATCGATGGTGACACACGGACAGATGGACAAGAAAGTGATCTTATAAGGGTTCCTTTTTTACCTTTTAAGGTACGGAACCCTAAAAACATCCCTAAAGTTGGTAGATATTCGCTAGTCATCTATACTATCTCTATACTAATATAGTAAAGCGGCAGAGTTTATTTGTTTGTTTGAACGCGTTATACTCAGGAACTACCAGTCGGATTTAAAATATTATTTCTGCATTTGATAGCTAAACTCTTGAAGAAGGTTTTATGCTACTTTTCATAATCATCATCACCAAAAACGATCACTACGGGACCCGGGGGCAACGCCGCGAGGGCGCTGCTTGTACCTATACTATATCTATACTGATATAATAAAGTGGAAGAGTTTGTTTGTTCGTTTGTTTGAAGTTTTGAACGCGCTAAACTCAGGAACTACAAGGCGGATTTAAAACATTATTTCTGCATTTGATAGCTCCTGGCTACTTTTCATCGGAGATTCTTTTTAGATCGGTTTTCGTGGCTGATTTGAAGCAGTCCGGCTTTAGGACGATCGTTTCATAAGTGCGGGTTCGAATCCCGTCAGAATCGAAAATTGGGAAAAGAATTTTCATTTTATGAAAGGAGTAGATAATAGTTTCAAATTAATGACCGAATAAACTTAAATATTTGAGACGGACTTATCTATTTGAGACGTTCTTACTCTTCAGGATCGTATTCAAAAATGACAGTCAATGATAAGCACCACTTAAATTAAGTAGGTATTCGGGCATAAGACTGTTAAATGGAAAGGCGTAACTACCATTTTAGCCTCCCTGATTATCGAAGTAAAAGGTTTATTTAAATTGAAACTAGATGGCGCTTTTAAATTTGTACGCTATTCAAATATTGGTTCCGTCACATTATTCGCTAGAGGTCGTTGCAATGATCAATCGATCAGCAAAGTGGAACGTCTGCCAATTCGTTGTTTGTTGATCCGCATACCAAATATACTTCCTAAGCCTTCATTGGATTTCAATGAAAAAATACACTGTATAATTACTAACTGTAGTTGAAGTTAAGCAGCGTTGTGCGCGGTTATAATTTGGATGGGTGACCGCGGAAGTGGTATTACGAGCTGAGCACTTCTATGCCTCGGACGGCACGTTAGATTGGCGGTCCCGGCTTTTAAGCCGTTAAGCCACGATGGAGGCCTTTAGGCGGCCCTCAGAGTTGGCCACTAACTCGTACAAACTTACTTTAGTAGGAAAATTACAGATAATAAAATAAAAACCCAAGTGCAATCCAGTCTGACTCTCGTGTATTGCAGGATTTCGTTGCATTTTCATTTTGATGAAATACTACTTATTGGTTTGTCAGGAAACGCATTAACTATTAGTTGCATTGAAAAATAATACCTTCCTTGACGAAGCAATTCGATTGACATGCCATGACAACTGCCATTAATATTATTAATTAAATATTTCAAGGTGTTTGGCCACCATTCAATATTATTTTCGTCAAAACACTACGAATTATTTTCAGTATTTTATTTGGTGTTAAAGTTTGTGGTTGTGCTTGTGACAGTGAAATAAAATCATTGATTAATTGAAAAATAAGGTACTTATGTCTTACTAAATAATTGTAGATAAACCTTTTATAGTTATCGTGGGTACTGATCGATATACCTCTATGATATAGTCATAAATAAACAATTCTGATAAATAGATAGATACTTAAATAGTTTATTTGATTCCTCAGACTTGCTTCAGATCCTGGCTTGGCAATGGATCCTTAGTAATGTTTTTTGCTTTTATTAGTATCAAACTCATATTTTATAATTGTAATATAATAATATGAAGGATCATTGTAACCTACAAAGTTAAGTTTGTACTTTAGCTGAACTTGTAACAGAGTCCTAAGTGTGCGAGTGTCAGACTAGATCGCACTTGGCTAGCATTTTCTTAATACTATGTTATTTTCCTATCAGCTTAGGTATTTTTTAGTTTTAAAATTTTGGTTGTTAGGCCATTAAGAACACCGTATAAATAGATAAGTACCTAAGTTCGTATGTGCAAGTGGGCAACTCTGCCAAAGGAGTTTTTAGGACTCATCATGGCTTAATTTATTATATTTACTAACGACTGACAATTTAGGCGCCCATCCAAATTGTTACCGCGCACAACGTTGCTAACTTCAACGATCAATCAAGGACGTCTAAGTTACGCCACTAGTGCTTAAAAAAATCATTATTTAAAAAAGTATTTTTTAAGAATTCGTATTTTTTCTTTTCAGGGGCCGTATAAAGTTAAAATAGTTAAACAACCGAAACCGAAAGTAGCTCCAGATTACAAGCCCGAGGTAAATTAATCGTATGTTATTTATAATCAAGAACGCAGTAACCTAAACGTTCACAGTGTCTTTAAATAAGCACACAATTGAAACAAAAACCCGACTGCGGGTATGGAAACATAACACAAAAAGACAAAATTTTAACCCTCTGCCTAACTATTTCTAACGAAATTTTAATATATTATTATACGTTTCGCTAATTTAAAACAATAATAGAAAATAGTTGTCGCCGATTCGGGCACTTTGTCAAAACCCATTAAGGTGGCGGTTCACGCTCGGTCTCCGGTCTCGGTCTCGGTCTCGGGCACGAACTGCCATCTTTAGTTCGGTTACTAATAATAATAATAATAATTATTATTATTTTGAGCCATCTATGTCCCACTGCTGGGCAAAGGCCTCCCCCTAATAATAATAATAAATAAATTTAAATTTTCTTTAGTTATCCCATTTTTATTTTGTTTAATGTACAATTTTTTTATTTCTGGCTAGGGTATTATTTTGGGTTACTGCGTTTTTATAATTAATTCTAAGTCTAAGTAATTATAGTTATTTATATCTAGTGTTCTTGTGTAATATTAATATAATAAATAATGCTATGCATAATACTGCCTCTATTTTTAAGATATTAATTACCTTGTTACACAAATATCCTTCCTGAAAAGTGTTACAGGCTTTAAACCTTTTTGCTCTGTATGTTTTTAATTCTTATTTAAGTTTCCAATAAATGTTTTCCTTTTAATTGACCCTATTCTTGTTTAATTACACCCAAAAAAAACCCTGTGCTGTATTAGGCAGTTTTCCCACTGCAATGCACCCCGCAGCGGTGTGCATGGCTGCAGATTTTAACATTGTATGCAAGTATCTCAATTTGTATAGAAAACACGCATAGTACAACACACTGATAAAGCATCGACGTGCGGGATTATACAATGTGAAAATCTGCACGCACATCGCTACGGAGTGCGTTGCCAGTGTGAGAATCGCCTTAGTGAAAAAGGCAAGCTACCAATCCAAAAAAGTAGATTTCATTAAAAGTCTCTCGAAAGTATAGCCCTGCGATCCTCTACGGAGGAGGAGCCGCCGGGGCAGAGAATTTGTTATACTTACACTATTGCGTTCAGTACCCATAAATGCACATGTGCTACGGACGCACGTTGTATTGCCGCGCTCTTCTTCGAATGATGTGCTAATAATAAAATGTTAGATACTGCCTTTTTCATTATGATGGCAGAATGAGCATGAATTGTTAAACGTTTCCTTGCTTACCATTATTGTAGTATAAAAAAAAAACAATAGGATTCTTTTGGGCACTATTTGATGGGTACAATAATTAATTTAATTCTGTAATTCTGTAATTCTTTATTGTACACATGAGAACATTTACAAACAAGACATTAAAAAGTACATGTACAAAGGCGAGCTTAACCCTAAAAGAGTTTTCTACCAGCAAACCTTTGAGTATAGAGAAAAGCTATTGACAAAGGTGGATGCAATGTGTACCCATATAAAATACTATACTTATAATTATAAGTACCTATATAATATACTAATATATACCTACATACATACCTATATTAATACATATATAAATATATACATATATTCATTCTAATACATATAATAATATTTTAATATTTAAAAGGAAAGAGGATTTACAATGACAAATAGTGCTCTTTTAACTTAGATTTAAATAAGTTAAGCGTTTGACAACTGCGGATAGCATGAGGAAGGGAATTCCACAGCTGCACAGCGTGAACTGTGAAAGAATCACCATAACAGCTAGAAGTGTGGGAGGGGGTGATAAGGAGAAGGGACTTAATTGACCTGCATGGCTGACCACGAGGTACAAGATAATCAAAGCGCTCGCGCAAGTAGGGAGGGGATAGAGGATTATTAAGGATAAAATAGAGAAAAGACAATACATGCAGATCCCGTCGACGCCGGATAGGGAGCCACTTCAAACGGGATCTGTACTCTGACACATGATCATATTTGCGTAAACCGAAGATGAAACGGATACACAAGTTTTGTAAGCGTTCCAACTTGTCAACAAGTACCTCCGTGGCATCCAGAAAGCAGACATCAGCATAGTCAATGAGAGGTAACAGAAGTGCTTGAGCAAGAGTTACTTTAGTCTCAAATGGAAGAAACCACTGGAGACGCTTGAGAGAGTGAAAAGAAAAGTTAACCCTTCTGCTAATCTCATTGATATGACTTACCCAAGATAGGTGGCTGTCAAAAATCACACCCAAGTTCTTTGCTTTATTTGAATAAGCGATAGGCACATCTGCATAAAGGACGGAAGGGAGAGGAGTGTCGTTCACAATATTTAACATATACCGACTTCCAAATATAACCGCCTGAGACTTGGAAGGGTTAACAAGCAGACCAAAAGCTTTCGCCCAGACATTGATTTTATGAAGTTCAGAGTTAATTTTGTTAACACCTTCCATAATCTCATCAGCTCGTATGTGACAGTAAATTTGTAAGTCGTCAGCGTACAGATGGTAGTGACATGAAATAATCTGAGTGATCAAGTTAATAAAAATTGAAAAAAGTAAGGGAGACAAGACACCACCCTGAGGGACGCCTGCCGAAATGCTACACCAATCAGACGAAGACTCACCCGAGCGCACAGACTGCGAGCGACCAAAAAGATAGGATTTGAACCATGAGATTGCTGAGGAGGATACATTGAAGGAAGAAAGGATAGAAAGGAGAATGTCATAGTCGACAGAGTTAAATGCGCTGCTGAAATCCAATAAAACTAAAATCGTAACCAATCCCTTGTCCATAGCCCAGCGTATATCATCTGAAACTTTGGTCAAAGCACTAACAGTGCTATGGCCAGGACGGAAACCCGATTGAAAAGGGCTAAGTAGTTTATGCTGAGTAAGGAAAAGGGATAATTGTTTTTGGACTGTACTTTCAATGACCTTTGAAAGGACAGGTAGAATAGAAATTGGACGAAAATGGGAAACATCAGTGGGATTAGAGATCTTAGGAAGAGGAATGACATACGCGGATTTGAAAGATGAAGGGAAAGAACTCGTCTCCAGAGAAAAATTTATAACGTGGGATAATGCAGGAGCGAGCTCGAAGGATAGGAGCTGTAACATTTGAATGCTAATGCCATCCGTACCTACGGCCTTAGTAGCTATGGAACTCAGGAATCTCAAAATATCATCCTCAGCAACCGCACTGAAACTAAACGGGGGACAATTGGGCAAAGGCTGACGTGAAAGTTTATCTATAGTAGCAAGTTTGACCCTATTATCTAGAGAGAGAGGAGATTTAGAGAAATGGGAGTTAATAACATTTAGGTCAAAGGAAACAGGAGAGTCACTTGCTCTTTTACCCAACCCCAGCGAATTGAGAAACTTCCACATTTGAGAGGGGCTAGAGTTTTGGATGGAGTCATGAATGTGGCGCTTTTTAGCATCTCTACACATACGACTACACCGGTTACGTAGCTTCTTAAAGGAAGTTAAATTTTCGTCTGTTGGAAATTTTTTATAAATGCGTTTTGCGCGATCACGCTTACACATCAACTTCTTTATAGACGGAGTCAACCATGGTGCAGGAGGGTGTTTAACTTTGACACGTTTCAGCGGAGCATGAATGTCATAGAGGTCAGTGACGATTTTGATGAAACTTGCTACCTTATCATCTATATTATCAGCATCGATAACCGGAGACCAGTCAATGCTGCCCGCATCCTTTTTCAAGCTCTCAAGATTAATATTTTTATAGCTACGCAAAGTAAGGAAACTGGGCCTGCGCCTTGGAGAGCGGATTTTATACGAAAGGAAAAGAAGGTCATGATAGGAAAAAGGTGCGGTCAGCTGCCCATGAGTAGCTACACGGTCTATATCAGAAACTAGGATAAGATCAAGAAGAGAGGGAGTAAAGTTAGGAGCATGATGAGTAGCAGAGAGGGGAAGGATATGCATATTGACAGAAGAAATTAATGTTTCAAGTTTATTGGTTCGAGCATCTTTCTTCAGAAGGCATGTATTAAAATCACCTAGCAAAATATTATGGTCGTAAAGAGATGTATAAAGTTCTAATTTAGTTTCAAGAGAGGAGAAATAGTTCACGTTACTAGAAGGAGGATAATACACACCTAATAAAACTTTAGTATGATTCACTATAATTTCTAAAAAAAGATGCTCAGCAAAGTTGGAATATTGACCAGGTGACTGGTCAATTACTTTAAACGGTATATCTGCACGTAGATAGATAGCTACTCCACCACAGCCTTTACCAAGTCTATCATTCCTTATTAGACTAAAACCTGGCAACGTGTACAGACTAGAAGGTAAAGAGGGCTTAAGAAAAGATTCAGAAATTAGAATAGCATCAACTACCTCGTGATCAAAAGAGGACAAAATGTCAGAAAAGTGCGCAGGTTTAACGCAGTTTAACCTGTCACGTAGGTACCTATGGAATGTTTACTTCTGCAAAATGTGGGAATGTACAAAAAGTATTTGGACATACCTCTGACTACCCCCTTAGACATCTTCAAAGGATCTAAAAATGAATATGTCTACCGCACCTTGGGAATACAGCCGTGCGTGATCATATTTTTTTATTTTATTTTACTTATACAGTGTCAGATAGTTGAGATGTAGTGGGCTTACATAGCACCTAACTAAGACATGGTTTATACGTGTATGACTTACTAAGCCGCGAGTTTTCTCACGATGTTTTCCTTCACTATTTAGCGCTCGTGTTATGATAGTATCAATTTTCTAAAACGAAAAGTCCGATGATGCACGGCCGGGGTTCGAACCCGTGACCTTCAAATAGTTTCCACTCGGTCAACACGGCTCCGCTAGTAAAAGTTTCTAATAACTCCTATACATGACGTCGTCGGGGAAAGACTAGAGTCGTATTGGTCGAGGGGTATAGTACCTACCTCGACTTTCGATCCGAAGGTCATGGGTTCGAATCCTGGCCGTGCATCAATGGATTTTTCATTTCGAAAAATTTATATGCGCACTAGCGGACGCCCGCGTGGGCTATTACCTTTTATCCCACGGGAAACATGATTTTTTTTGGGATAAAAAGTAGCCTAATGTCACTCTCCAGCCCCCCAACTATCTCCACACAAAAAATCACGTCAAACCGTCTCTCTGTTTTGATGTTAAAGCAGGACATACAAACAAACAAAAAAACACACTTTCACATTTATAATTTCACATTTATTTACGAGCTCTAAACGGTGAAGGAAAACATCATGAGGAAACCCGCGGCCTGTCAGCCCCATACGTATTGACCGTGTCTTTTTTGTGGATATGGCCGGTAAGCTGAGAGGATGGTTTACTTTAGGTGCTGGGCAAGCCTACTCCATCTCAAACAATGTTCCAGGCACTACAGTCCCGTGTGTAGAAACAGATTGCCGTCTGACACTATATACCTAAATCATCTAGTAAAGATGTAAAGGCCTAAAGTTTTTTTTAAAAAAGCCTGCTTGATGATGATGATGATTAAATCCTGTTGTCCCTCATCAGGAACATAGGGCTCTCAGAAGGGATTTCTATTCGACTCGATCTTGCGCGGCAACTTCCAGCTCCTTCCAGCCGAGGCCAATTGATGCCGCCTCCTTTTCCACTGTGCACCTCCAGAGGCTAAAATACTACTTACCTACATAAATTCTCTTGTAGGACTTCGAGACAGGTCCGTTGCCGTGGGAGCAGCGCGCGCTGACGGAGCCGGCCGTACCGCCGCCACCACTGGAGGATCCCATACTGATCCCAGAGGAGGGACCGGAGTTCCTCGAAGCTGTCGACCCTCTCACTGAGAGCCAAGTGCCGGATCTTCAGGATACTGGTGATAAAACTGACTGCTCAATAAGACTTTATTATAAACTTAGCAGCGCGAGGGCGTTGCCCCCGTAGTGATGGTATATGGTGATGATGATGACGATGAAAAGTAGCTTATAACCTTCCTGAAGAGTTTCGCCATTGACGCTATTAGAAAGCTAACTGGTTTCCTCACGATGTTTTCCATCACTGTTTAGTGCGCATATTAATTTTTCGTCGGCCGAGTTCGAACCTGCGACCTTCGGATCGAAAGTCGGGACTCACTCAGCCAACACGGCTCTAGGGATAGGTAGGATAGGGATTTCATTTATTTTATGTCTTACACTTAAGTTATTAATTTCTTCCAAAGGCATAATTCTACCACCACCAAAACCCGACTCTCCCGAGACCATCCTCGAACCAGAAGAGACGCCGCCTATCGAAGAGGTAGTTGAAGAGGAACCGGCACCTGAAGAGAAGAAGGAAGAGGAAATGAAGGGCGAAGTGGAGGAGATGGCCGAACAGCTGGTGCAGAATGTGAAGAGTATGGTCGGTGAGTTGATGTGGCCATTTTGTTTAGCTTTTTAAATGATTTTTCTGGTCTTTTTCTGGTTCTGGTGGACCGAGCGAGCGAAGCGTTTACTTTAGCTTGAACAAAAATGCTTTAGTTTGTCCGCCAGATGTCTGTCAGATCAGAATGTATGTTCTTCTCTACAGCGGGCTTAAAGGTCGCTTAAAAAGGTCGCTATTGCAGAATCGCAATAAAGGAATTGAACTACTGCCATCTCTTGTCATTAACTGAGAGTGAAAAGAGACGGCATTAAATATAGTTCATTTCATATTGTGATTCAGTTTTAGCGACCTTTTTAAGTCCACAGGTCGCATTTCTCAACCAATTCTCGTGAAATTTTGTGAGCAGGTTCGATAATTTTATCCTTCCTCTTTATACTTCCTCCGAAAAGGGGCAAAAAGGGGGCTACCGGCGCATATAAATTTTTCGAAACGAAAAATCCATAGATGCACGGCCGTTTCGAACCCACGATCGAAAGTCGAAGTACCTACTAATTTCCTTGGCTAACATTCTAAATACTTAAATATTTTTTTATTTTATTTGAATGCCATGCCATATTATCAAAAAAAAGAAAATTAACTTTTGACGTTTTCTTCGTATCCAGACCCTCAAGCGCCGATTCAACAGCAGTTAGCTCAGATGCGCGCGCAACTCGCGGCGCTCGCGCAGCTTCCGTGCGTCATTCAGCAGTCCCTAGAGATGCTGACCAACCATCTGGCTAATATCACGCAACAGGTAACCGACACGGCTCGGCCAACTCTCAACGTTGGCGCCAATGCAATTTTGCTAGATCCACACGTTGGCGATTGGCATTGGCGCAAACGTTGGGACTAACGTGTGGAGCCGGCCTAAGCACCTCTTTGCTAGATTAGTTGAGTTTTTGAATGAATTTTTTTTACCCGACTGCGCGACGCAAAGGAAGGGTAATGTGTTTATCGGTCTATGTAGGTATGTTTGTTTCTATGTGACGTTCTAGAGGCCAAACGCGTGGACCGATTTTTTTGTCCGTTCAGATATCTGTCATGTTGTAAAAGGTGAGAACGTGAGAACTTTTTAGCTGCTTTATTGTAGGACTTTTTAAAAAAGTAGTCTATGTCCTATTCCCGGTCATTATCTACTTATCTATATTTGAGCCAAATCGGTTCAGTGGTTGTCGAGTTATAGAGAAACAAACATACCTACCTACTACTTATATCCAAACATCCATCCATCCAAACTTTCGCATTTATTATTAGTGTGATTGATTAGAGAACACACTAAAAAAAGAATCCTTCATTCATTTTCCAAAATTTTCAACATTCTTAGCAAAACAAAAGGCGATCTTTGACGTAACTTTATTCTGCGAGTTTTACTTTTTGGGTGCACTGTACATTGCGGAAACGGAAATAACTTTCCTTTTCCAAATTTTCGTGCAATTAATGTTAAACTTGGCAACATTATCAAAACAACTTCCGGTTATGCAAAGTTCTATCTACTTCTCAATAGATGGCGCTGTTCATGCTGCAATAAAGTATTAATTCAGACTGTTTTGAAAACATCTGTCCTAAAATTGTGCAGTTTTAAAATAAGAACAGACTTACAAAATTGAAAAACATTACCAAAGTGTTTTGAGAAACAAAAACTGTGTTGTTTTTTACGTTTCAAGATCATACGAAACATTTGCTTCGCAGCGGGAATCGAACCCGCGACCTTCTGGCGGTTTCAGGCGGGCCTTAGCCCACCTGCGCTATAAATATCGTCAAATCAACGTCAAATGAAAATTTCATTTGATAATGCATTTACAATTAAATCCAGTAAGGAACGACATTGATCTTTGATTAAATCTTTGTAGGAGAGTTGCCAGGTCACCAGCGAGTCTCAGTCACAAGTGAGGACGGAGGCTTTTGAGGAAGTTGAACGTAAGTTTTGTCATTTATTTTTATGCCCCTTACATAACTTTAGGTAGGTAGGTAAACAAGGCAAACAAAAACTTTTTTTCATTAAAGAACCGTTACTTTCCGAATTCAGCTGGGATATTTTGTTTCACGAGTCGCTAACTCGGATTCGTTCTAACAAAGTGATTTTTTACGAAAAACATTTAAGTTATTTTTTACTGCAAAATTACTCTACATAATTATTTTACACAACAAACATGTCTATCACTTTTTTCAACCATCTTCTACCATTTCAAAGTATTAATCGTAAAAAAACATTTTTTTTTAAACCAGTGGTTCCCAAACTTTTTTTTCTCATGGACCCCTTTCAAAATTTTACTGGTTTCGGTGGACCCCCTGCTGCTACCTTTCTATTCTACCATATTCCCTAAAAACTTGTGCACCCCCATTTTTGTTTCTCGCCAACGTGGACCCCTTTCGAGTCTCCCGTGGACCCCTGGGTGTCCACTTTGGGAATCACTGGTTTAAACGAATTCGAGTTAGCGACTTTACGCGTCAAACAAAATATCCCAGCACACAGTAAGTACGTAGGTACGTAAGTAATTCGTATGAGTAACTTGGCGACGGAGTTTTTTTTTGGCCGCCTAAAGGCCTCTCATGGCTTAGCGACTTAAAAGCCAGGGCCGACAATTTAACGTGCCCTCCGAAGCACGGAAGCGCTCATCTCGTAATGCTATACGGTCACCCATCCAAATTGTGAGCGCTCACAACGCTGCGATCAATTAAGAAGAAATAACAATTACCTACAGTGACTGCCTGCGAAGAAAGTCAGGAGCAGTACCAAGAGGGCGCTGACAACGAAGTGGGACACGTCACCATTGAAGAGATCGGAGCCCCGGAACTAAACGAAAATATTATCCAGGTATAATAGTCTGACCAATAATGTTGAACGCAGACTTGGCCGCACCGAAGACGCCGCAGTCGCCGCAGCCGTCGATTTTGTTAATAACGACGGGAACGACTGCGGCGACTGCGGCGCGGGTAGGTGTGCGAGGTTGCATAGAACTTCAAATAAAGGAATCGAATGCGGGGACTGCGGCTACTGCGGTGCGGCCCATGTCTGCGTTCACCTTAATTCGATTCACAACGTAACAGTTGGAGTGCTGCTACTTTTCGGAAAAAATAAATACCTAGTGATGTGAATGCTGTGAATTTAACAGCTAGAACCAATCAAATCAATCAGTCAACTACAATACTTAGCGGTTCAAAAAATTTATAATAAATCAGAATGTTTGTATGTTCGGTTTGGATAAAAACTGGAATAGGGGTACCTAGATTGTGGGATTTGTGGAATGCAATAGCATAGGCCTATAGGATATTTAAAATAATGATACGACGCGAGTGAAGCCACAGACTGATTCTAGTAAAAAAATAACCACAATAAAAATTTCCAGGAGGTCCCAGAAGCGAAGATAACGCTGACAGCTGAAGAGTACGCCGCGCTGAAGAGGGAAGAGGAGATGATTCTAGAAGAGCAGATGAAGAGCGAGAAACTGAAGAAGGTATGTGACTTCGTAAGTAAACTGTTCTTGTGTTAAGGGTACAATCATCAATAAAAGTAATTGTAATATTTTTTTACAAAAAAAAATGATAATCGACAAAGTTGCTTAAGTAGTAGGCCTATAAGTACCTACATAATATGTTATGTTACATATAATTAAGTATCTAATTTTATAATATTTTATTATTATTAGGCCATGTTTGTACTAGCAAACCAACTCGGCCAAACCATTGGCCTATGCAATGTTTGTAGTCTTCGAGGGGCCCTTAACTAGTTACTTCACGATGTTTTCCTTCCCCATTTGAGTTTGTGTTAATGCGAGATAAATAGATAAGTTACAACAAAATTTACAAAGTTTTATTGCTGTCTGTACCTATTTCATAAACTCAAGTGCTCATGGCGTAGCTTGCTTAAACTGTCTGTCCCGGCTTAATTTGATTTTAATTTTGATTTAATTTTAATTTTAATGTGAGTTATCTAATTGTATTTGGATTAATTGGTCTGAAATAAAATCTTATTATTATTAATCGTTAAGAGGGCTGCGACCGGCGAATTTCCATAAAAACGAAATACCGAAATCATTTAAAATGTAAGCATGTTTATATCAGTTTATGTTGTTAGATTAGGAGAGTAGGTATTTATCTAGGTTCCTGTTAAACTTTTGTTCCGAAAAACTTACCTAAAAAGAAATGTAAGCCAATTGAATTCAAATCTTTGTAGGTACACCAAAAATGGCATTTTTTCTTTTCATCTGTTCTATAGTTAGTTTTTTGAAACAAAAGTTTAACAGGAACCTAGATAAATACTACCTTTATCCAAATAATAACGTAAAGTGATAAAAATATGCTCAAATTTTAAATTATTTTGGTATTACGTTCCTAGGTAAGTAGATACGTTCGCCGAGCCCTTAAGCCATGACGGAGGCCTTTAGGCCTAAAAACTCCATCAATCGAGTTGGCCACAGCTCTTTTAGCTCTATAGCTATTTTACAATTTTTTTTAGTAAAAAACAAATTTTACAAAAACTTTTAGTAACAAGCAAATTTTACAATTTTTTTTTGTAAAAAGCAAATTTTACAAAAAAATTAGTAAAAAGCATTCTATAGGTCCAACACAAGATTGAGCAGGAGTCCCGTCAGCTGAAGCAGCGGTCTCCTCGCGTCGGCAAGCCGAAGATGTTCGGTCCCCAGGAGGCCGAGGTCCGTCCCCTGGTGCTCCCCGGGGGACGGCGGTGGAAGGGGCCCAAGGACGTCTTCAACGACCAGTTCATTGCGGAGACGCTGCAGGCGCAGGCCGAGATGATACAGGGGAAAGCCATGGGGTACTGCTGTAGGGAATTTGTATGAGAAATGATGAGAAACACGGGAATTAAAAAAAAAAAAATTGTTTATAAAAACAAAAGTACACAAGAACTGTCCCCTGGGGGTCTAAAGTGCCACTTTTGATGAAACATCAGATGTTTCATCAGATGCCTCAATGCTTCATCGAATTTAACAGTTCTCTATCGTTAGATGAAGCAATGATGAAGCATATTTGCTTCACATTTATGCTTCATCAATTTTAACAGTTCTTTATCGAATTCTTCATAGATGAAGCATTGATGAAGCCTATTTTAAAACACCTTTTTTGACAGAATTGGGTAAAATGGATTCTATACAGAACTGTCAAACTGTCAAATATGACATTTCAGTGACCACGCAAGAAGCTCTGTCACTCTTATCATCGAGACCGTACGCGACAAAGGATAGCGATCGTTTTGACAGTTTGAGACCAATTTGAGGTTTGAGACAAGTTAGACAGTCAGCCTCCTAGGGGAGTGTAAAAAAATGAATGTTATGAAAAATGTTGGATATTTCACACAGCATCATGAAGCCCCAAAATAAGCAGAGCAAAATAATGTTATCGCAACCACATCACTGATACTCACATACATACTTTTTTTAAATACATAGATGGAAATGTCCAGCATTATTTATTTATTTATTTGAATTCCCGTGTTTTTCAGAACCTACCTAGGTACAATTTACCTAGTAATTTCAGAGTAAAAACAATGTTTTCGAAAATATTAACTAGGTACTTAGGAGGCACGTATGTAGAAGTGTTAAAAAAACGTTATCTACAGTGTAGCTGTGTAGGTATTCGTGTCATCATTTTATAGTTTTGTTATCAATTACTTAAATCAGTTCAATTTCTATAGTTTATCACCGATTTTTCAACCGTCAAATAATTTTAATTTGAGGAAAAAAGACAGCGATTTAAATATGATGTTTTCTATAAAAGATTTTTTAGAAACAATATTTACGACCGTGATATTTGCAATTGCCAATAAGAAAATGGTAACTCAGATTAAAAACTACCTGATGGTTAAAAAATCGACCCTTAGGCCGGCCGCATACGCAATTACGCACGTTTTCCGTATACGTTTCCCGAATTCGGAATGCACGCATTCAATACAAATTGTTCTACATGCCGCACACGTTCTTATTTTTTCCGAACGGAAAAAAACTTGACGTTCATTTCGAAAACAAACCGTGCGTACAGGTCATACGAACAAAATTGAACGTCTGCGTAAAAAAAAACGAATTCGGAAAACGTATACGGAAAACGTGCGTATGCGGCCGGCCTTAAGAGCCCTATAAAAACACTAAAGTTTGTCAAATTTGTCAATTGACATAAAAAAATATTTAAAAAAAATTGCCTGTAATTTCGTTGTTTTGCGACTTCGTCATACAAAATTATCCATTGCGCAGCGAAAAGCCTAACTTTACGAATGCCTCGATCAATTGACAACCATTCTATCAAATGATTTGACAAACATGTCAAATTTGACGAACTCACTTGTTTACAGGTTTTTTAGTTAGTAAATCAGCCATAAAAAATCAGCCATATTTTGATCACAGCATTACATTTTAGGTTTGAGAGTGATCGCCTACCATACGATGAGAGGTTTGTCATTTCATTATGCATGCTTTCGGCTAAAGCTTCGCTTGATCACAATTTAATTCAATAGTTATTGCTTTAGGTTTTAGACGACGCTTTGAATAATGGTTTTATGAGTAGTGATGAAACGGCGCTGTAGTGATATTACTTAAATTAGGTAAATGATCTAAATTTTTATAATTTTAAATTTGTAAATTAGGTAAATCATTTAAATAAAGTAGATTTTGATTTTTTTAAATTTGACATAACATTTCAAATTCAGTTTGTGACATAAAAATACTTTTAACTGTCATGTCATTTACCTACCTATTTGTTTTATCTGCAGGCAATATTTGTAAGATTTGTAGGTTCCATTAGGTTACCTACAGTCATCAAAAATACCAAGAAGTATTTACATGTCATTAATATTTAGGACGTCTTGCACCACGATTCTTAATTGTATTTGGCTAACCTAAACGCATTTAACTCATACAAAAATTGGGTTTACGCTAGCTTAAATACAATTGACAATTTTGTGCAAGACGCCCTAAATAGTCTATTTCCAATTTAACGACAATTTAAGTAAAACAAAAACATTTTATGTTCCGTCTTGTCTATACACAGTTTCTACATAATTTATCTTAAAAGATTTGAAATTAATCTTATTTTTGCTGGCTGTAAATAAACCTAATTATTTCTTTATTTAAATTTAAAACTTGAGAATTGTCAAAACTAGATAAAAAATGATTTTGACATGTCTCAAGAGTTAAGAACGGATTCAATACTAATTTAAGAGCTGCTTAAACAACAAAAGTTATATTTTATTGTGTTAATAGCCGTCGTATTAAACCTTTTTTATTTTTAAATACTTATATTAAAATAAGGAATGTTTTTCATTAGAAGTTCATGTATCATTTTATGTATGTATTTGGATGTAGTTAAATGTTGTTATCGCTTTGCTTTTTTGTTCATATTTTTTGTTTGCTGTAGGTAGTGCAAAATGCTTTAAATACAGGATGTGGCAAATTATTGGGCACTTCAGGGTAAAAAAACAAAAAAAATAAACAATTTTTTGATTAAAAAAAAGTAGGTATCTACAGTTAACCCAAAAAAATACTAATTTGTAAAAAAAAAACAAGTTGTAAAATATTTTTCCACACCCTGTATAGCTGTTGCTTTTTCGCTTATGTTCACTATTGTAGCTGTAATTTTATGTTTTCATTGTACTGTGTTTCTTTTTCCACTAGGGTTGTTCTACATTTTGTTAACATTTGTTGGTATTGTCATAAAAAAACTTGCAATGTCTCTAAAGCCGCCTATACATGTTTGGCGATCCTAGGCCAATGCGAAGGCCAACGTGTAGTAAGCATATTTGCCATCGCTCGGTGTCGCTTGCCTAGCTGGCCAAGTGAATACAAGCACATGGTTTGCATCGGTTTGCATAGACTTGCCAAAGTCTTCCAAACGTCTGGACGGTAACACTTGCCCTGCATCAATTTGCCTTAAAACTTTAAAATTTAACCAATTTATTCCGCAACTACATTAACTTCTGCCATAATAGGTCTATTCTCGTTGGCCCTACTGAATGACTAGCTGGTAGAACTACTGGGAATGATCCAAAACTTAAGTTTTTTTTTCGTTCCGTTTTCTCAAGTTACGCCCGCGTTGGCCTAGGCTCGCCAAACATGACAGCATAATAATATTCTGGATCTTGCTTCCGTAGTTAGTTTAGTTGTACATAGTGTGCTTTACGTGTGTTTTCTGTTTGTTTGCATGTAATTGCGGTGGCAGATCGAAAATTGGAACAACATCTGGCCGTGGCAGGATTCTAAATCACACTGTAGACAGTATAGGTATGTAGATTACCTACATTTAAATTATTCCTGGGCAGTTCGTACAATTCCTAATTTGTACAACGATATCGAAAGTTTAGTTTAGAAATTTATTCGTTAAAGATTTGTTTTTTCCATATTTATACCTACAATTACTAAAAATTACAAAAGTAATAAAATAAATCAACAAAAAGTGATTTAATCTTTATATCTAGGTACTTATAAGATAGAAAATATTATAGTTTTCGAGTCAAAATAAAAATCAAAGATACTTTACTTACTCTTACTAGATACTTTACTTACTTAAAGATAAGATACTTTACTTAACTCTTCTCAAGATTTAGGTAGATTTGGACAAACTTTAACAACATTTAAAAATACAAAAATAATTCCATGTCTTTTGCATAGGCTACAAACCAAGAGTGTAAAGTTTTATTCACCCATTTATATTTATTAAAGTAATATCTAGTGTCTTTACACGTTCCAGGGAGTCAAACTGCCACCTAGTTGACCTAAATAACGTTCGAGAAAAAATGCTGGATATTTTTAATACCGGCGTAAGTTATAAAAAAAAGTTAGTTTAAAAAAGTCTAAAACGCATTAAAATTTAACCACCTTATTCCGCCACTTAACTTATGCCATAATAGGTCGATTCTCGTTGGCCCTACTGAACGACTAGCTAATAGAACTAGCGGGAATGATCCAAAGTTTAAGTTTTTTGTTTCGTTTTCTCAAGTTCCAATTGAGCATGATGTCCGCATTTGAAAAGGATCTGTCATCGCAAAACATACAGTTGCCATCGCACTGAAAATAATTAAAAATAATACATCAACAGCATCTCATTTTAAAACGCTAATTTCCAATAAGAATTATATAACTCAAAAAACATTTTTAATTGAATATTTTAAACAATTAGGCGTACGCTACACTAGTGGATTTATTCCGTCGACGATCTTTTGCGAGGTAACGCTATTATGTTATGGAGCAACGTAGGTATCTGCTTTGAGAGTACCTACTCGTTTTGATTCATCCTATAAAAGATCATACATACCTACGCGATAAAATGGAAGATCAGCCGTGGAAGATTGGCAATGGAATTTCCGCTCAGTGTAGCTTAGGCCTATGGGGGTTATCCATGAAAGCGTTTTTCAAACGATAAAGGTGTGTTCAAACATAGCGTAGCAAAAGTGAGCGACGCGCCTGCGCCGTAAAGATAGCGGAGCGCACACCCATCCACGCCGAATTCTCGAAGGCAGGTGTGCGAAATTTCATACTATTTCATAAAAAGAATTCTAAAATTCCATTCGTTAGGCACGTTCGGCGCGGATGGTGTGCGGCTTACCTTTAGGCTGACATAATTCGAATGTGGCGCGCATCACACGGCAGCCGCGCACTTTTGCCGCGCTTTGTTTGGACACAGCTTTATATCCACATCATATTCAGGGTAAACTTCATGAAATACGAGAAGCCGCCAGTCAGCCTGGATCACTTGAAGCACTCGGACGTGTACAAGGCGGTGCACGGAATGGAGCCGCCGATGCGACGCGTGGATCTACTGACACCGGTCGTGTGTGAGGCTGACTATCGCGAGGTGAGAACTACGCAGTGAGCAAAGCAAGCCGCGCGAGACAAGCAAGCTATAAAACGCTACGTCGTGCTTATAATTAAACTAATCACACCCGTAGCACACCTCCACTATGAAATACGAGTAGCGAAACCGTTGGATGAATTACGCTGCGTTCAAGTGTGGAAATCAAAAGCGGAAGTGTGGCTGGCGTTCAGAGCAGATCGACGAAACCACGCGGCCGCGGGGAAAGAGATAGAATTATAGTCAAATCTATGCGTTAGAACAGGCAGTTTCGCTAGTGTTCCACTTCTCATACATACGGACAAGACATGGCGAAAGCGGAGGTGTGCTAGGGGTCAATACTACTTGAAAATGGTAAAATACGCCAAATAAGTTAAAAGAATATTATTTTCCCAGCGTTGCCGCTCCATGACGCCGAGCGCTCGCGTCGAGGAACACCTGGACATCCCTCAACAGTTGCAACCTTGAATATAAACCACGACCTTAAGCTGGGTATCCAAAATGTTCGCGCACCCACTGTGCTCCACGCATCTGCAACTGCTTGATTATCTATCATTGATAGCGACCAAAATCAAGTTATTTAACCAATTTATCAATACTTTTAATAAAACTGTAACAGGTCAAATTGAAGATATTTTGAAAATTTTTTTGGAGGGCTCTCTATAATCGTTACTGAAGCCAAAACTGTATTTTTTTTTTCATTCATGTCTGTCTGTCTGTATGTTTGTATCTTGGCCGTGCATCACGTCGAAACTACTGGATGGATTTAAATGAAACTTGGCATGATTTGATTGCATACTACGAGATTAGTAGAATAAAATGGTCTAAGGTAGAATAGGGAAACAGACGAAAATCTAAGGTTTAGTTGTCGTTTTGTTTGTGATAGCACATTTTAAACAGTCTACCCGTGACCACGAGAGTTGTAACGCACTCGAAACATCGGGAAATAATAAACAAAGGTACCTAATCAACAAAGTCCCGTTAGTTTGTTTAAATTATGTTTTGTTTGTGGTTGATAAAAAGTTTATTAGAAGAATCGGGGTCCTGATGTAGGTATCTCCACAAAAACTGACTACTTAAACTCCCATTTGTGTCTCACAAAAACTGCCACCGATTGGAGCGCGCACCGTTACACGCTCCAAGAGCGCCAACGTATTAAAATAACTTCTTCAAGACGTGGTTGCACGCAAGACACGTCCGCACTCGGCGGGAAACAAGACGCCAATGGTGGCAGTGACGTAAGGACAGGAAGTAGCCGGAAGTCAGTGGTGAATTCATTTAAATAAAGGAAATGCAAGGCGGGAAACGTAGTGCCTATCTATATTGGAGCGGTTACAGATGCGGAGCACAGTTGGTGCGCAAAGTGGATACCCAGCCTTATAATTTGTTATCACCTTGTTTTCAATAAACTTGCCTTATAATACTTGTTTTATTTTCTTAAGACTAACACCCCTATCCCGAAACGCTAGGTACTAAGTTATCATTTACATTAAGTAGGTAACTGTCATTTCTGTATACGATTCCGAAGAGTCAAATACAAAAGTACGTCTCAAATATTTAAGTAGCGTTTCAGTATTCGGGCATTACCCTGTTATTTATCATGTGCTCTGCCGAAGGAAAGCGCCTTATCAGAGGATCAGCTTATGTAGGTCATTGGCACTGAACGCGTTAAATGTGATTTAAAAAAATAATAAAACACTCATAAAATTACGCATTAATTTATTGAATAGTTATGTAACGTAAAATCAACTTAAAACTACCCAAACTGGTAGGTAAGTTACATATAAGTACATGATTCACTACATAGGATAGGACCCCGAACACATTTCCTCATCAAACCATCACAATGAAAATATACTTTCAACAAGTGGCTAAATTAAAAATTTAAAAAAACCGACTTCAATACAATCTGTTGTTGGGTAAGGCTAAGGGTGAGATGAATAAAATGAGCACAAACATGGATGTTCCACTGTTATTCACTGAGAAGTTCCATTGAACAGGTCCTGACTCCATCATCGGATCAGCTAGCTGTCACCATATTATTACATTGCAGTTGGAACTTGACCTACATGCTGAGTTCCAAGTTTCAACTCAATCAGACTATTTACTGAGGAGTTCTGTTGAACAGCTCCTGACTCCATCCTCAGATCAGCTCGTTGTGACCATATTATTACATTGTAGTTGTAACTTGACAGACGTGCCGAGTTTCAACTCGATCGGCCTATTTACTGAGGAGTTCTGTTGAACAGCTCCTGACTCCATCATCAGATCAGCTCAATGTTACCATAATATTGCATTATCACCGATAACCTATAAATCTTTCAGAAAATACCCTAATCGCTTCAAGTGTGCCTATAAAATTTGAAGAGTTACTTCGATTTCTCCAAGATCCCATCATCAGATCCTGACCTGATGACCAAAAGGACCAATTGGAAAGTGTACCCTTTCAAACAAAAAAAGAATTTTTGAAATCGGTCGAGGCGTCTTCGAGTAATCGGTGAACATACATAAAAAAAAAAAAAAAAAGATTCCGACGAACTGAGAACCTCCTCCTTTTTTCGAAGTCGGTTAAAAATACTCCATCTAATAAGACATCCAACATGAAACAGCTTCATTTTCTTTAGGTTACTATCATAATCCCTACGAACTATCAGTGTGGATTTTGACAAACTGATAAAAAAAAAACCTTCGATTCGAAGGTCGTTGGTTCGAATTCTGGCCGTGCATCAATGGATTTTTCGTTTCATAAAATTTAAATAAATACCTACTTACGCATTAACAAGAGCTCTAATAAAGGAAAACATCGTGAGGAAACCCGCGGCTAAGTCAGCCCCACACGTATTCACCATGTCTTTCCTGTGGATATGGCTGGTTAAGCTGAGAGGATGGTTTATGTGGCATGCCCAGCACCTAAACCAAGCCTACTCCATCTCAACAATGTCCCAGGAACTCCAGTGTCCCGTTAAGTGTAGGCAAAGATTGCCTACTGACATTGAATAAATCATCTAGTAAAGATATAAAGGCCTAACATAAGGATATTTTAATGACATAATTAAATACCTAGCTACTTATTAGACTTTAATACTATCTTCACCACAAATTGCGTAATTAGGGATTATATTCACGACCGAACTTATGCATTATATCATAATCCACACTAGTAGGGATTATGCAACCCTTATTATTCCACCAACACCTTACTTTACCCTTGTGTCGGGGATAGATTATACCACAAAACTCAAAGGTCGATGTAACTACTTAAAAAACTCCACTCTTCACTCCGTAAATATATGGCCGATTACGAAGGGCCTTTTTACACCTGACAGAAGATGCGTCGGCGTTTTATCATCGCGATTTTATAACGAACTAGCTGTAATTTCCTGGCAACACGTAAAGTAAAAGAAAGTTAAAGTAGGTAAGTAGTTGCCTTTTTTTTAAAGTAAGTAGGTACTTAAATTTTTTTTTCTGAAACCTTCCCGGGCGTCCTCAAAAGAATCAATATGATCAAGGGCTTAGGACGAAGGACAAACAAACCAACATCCATTTTTATTACCCTACCTGTAGATATAGGTAGTGTTTTACGAGCCTCATATCGATTGATGATATACAACATTGCTTACTTTTTAATTTCTTTAGTTTTTGTTAGCTACCGACAATGTGATTCATCTTCAGGCAGATGTATGTAAAACTGTCCCTAATATCCTTATAACATAGGGCCATACAAATGTAGACAATGTGACATTTCTAAGACATTTTGCTGTAGCCACACGAGAGCCACACAAATACAGAAAGGATGGCATTTTGAAAACATTCAAGAACAGTTCATAAGTTCATAGTGATTAAGTACAAAGCGAAGACTAAATATAGTCCCGATTTAAGCCAACTAGAGTCTCAATGCAAATATTAATACAAATTAATCACCTGTGGTTTTTTTATACTAAGGCAGTGTCCCGCAAAGAGTGTGCCGCGGCACACTGATGTACCGTGGTCATTAGTTGGTGTACCTCGGAAAAATAAGGTTACTTACCAGTTAAGCTACTCCAAATTTGGACCGCATATGCTCAACTAAACAAGCTCATGTTTCGCATTATAAAATTGATTTTTCATTCATGGTGTACCTCCAAAATTTTCCGATTTCATAGATGTACCTTGAACACAAAAAGTTTGCGGAACACTGTAATAAGGTATAGCAGACAAGCATACGGCCCATCTGATGGTAAGCGGTTACCGTAGCCTATGGACGCCTGCGACACCAGAGGAGTCACACTCGCGCTGCTGACTCTTATAAGAGGAATCACTGCGCCGACAACACAATGGACAAGACTGCTCCACCAGTTGTCACCGCAGCGCTTCAGAGCAGAGCTCTGGCAAACGACCTCACCGCAAGAACACAACACTATTCGAGAAGAATGATGTTATTTGGCTGCGATATTCTGTAAGGCTACTTTCCCAGTCGGGCTGCTCGAATAGCTAGTGAGCAAAACCCACTATGCCCTATCTATAACAAAAGTTGTGTTAAGGTTTTGCTAGACCCATTTTTGTTGATTTTTTTTTTTCTATTTCTGATCTACATAGTTTCGACCAAGACATTATACAATTATACACCGTTTATTTTTGATCAGTTTAAAGCCGGAGCCTACATCTATATCGATAACCTTATTAAAAAAAAAAAGTAAATATGAGATCTATTTTTTTTGTAATTAATAATAACACGAAACATACTCGATAATATGAGAACCGATAGTGGTAGTGCTATTCGTTTGTCGGCTCGACTCGGCCGCCATGGACGTGATCATTCACATCACATCTATCACACATTCACATCACAACTGTTTGCTACGGCGTAGAGCTACTCTCAGCCAGCGACTACGGCGTCTACGAGGTCATTGGCTCTGCGCGCCTACGACACCTAACCAAGTGTTTATCTCACTTTTGTTAATCTTTTCAACTATTCAGTTTCCTATTAAATACTTCTCAAATTAAAAAAACTAAACCAACGACACGAATACGATTACGTAATAAAAGCAGTGGGTGCTAGCTGACAGACCCAGAATTAACGGTGTATAACTTTATCTAACTTATAGGTCTTTGTTTTATAAAAAAGCGGCAATTATTTTAGTCTTTTTGTATTGAAGAAAATCTTTTGCTTTTTACAAAAAAGTATTATTTTTAGCGATAATTCAGTAACTTTAAGTACTAATTGAAATAATTAAATCATGACTTAAAAACTGTGCGTAAAATGTTTGCACACATAAAATCACTCAGCATGTCTTACAACTAAATAAATAAAATAATTACACATTGTCCAAAGACATATCTAGAACACTATACAGGCACCTTTTTTGTTTTTGCTTGTACAAGTACTTCAAGATAAATAATGCACATCGGCTAAATTCGTGTTTTCCGAATATGACCGACATCGACAGCATCTAGGCAGTATAAATGGCAAAACAGAAGTGCACGCTGTTAGCTGCGCATCTCGCACGGCTTGCAACTAATTTGTTTTTCTTAAAATGACAATTGATATTTATTTGTTTGCGATAAAATTGAAATTGCGAGCATTTTTTATGATCAAACTAATTTTTGTCAATCGTTTTTGTAATGTTATACGATTGTTTGCGATGGCTTCCGAAACGCATTTTTTATCTGGAAGTACTGTAAATGGTAGATTTTACATAAATCATGAGACTGCGCACACTCAGCGACATCGCGACTAAATGCAAACCGCAATCTGAGCATCACGTCGTAGCGACCAGACGCGGCGACTAGACGCCCAGTTTGCGGGGTCACTTAGCAACGATTTGAAGATTTTTTTTTTCTTGTCGCTCACATGTTAAAGAAGATAACAACAGATTTAGCAGCTTTTTGAGCTCTAGTAAGCTTATAAGTCCATTATGATTAACAATTAGGGTTTACGTTGGTAACATAGATGTAGGTATAAGTTTTGTTCTTAAATTATTCTTAGGTCAGACAAATCTTTTTTCCGTAAAGGTATATATAAATGTAATATAGCATTATTATTAAATGAACGTGTTTAGTCGACGTTAAGAGTTCCATCTCAACTTTTTCAAGTCTAAAATCCAATTTGAAAACTATTAAGACTTCATTTTCAATCAACAGAAGATTCTGTGTCTTCGTTTTTGGTGCAGATGTGGAACGCGATGACGGGAATCGAACCCAGGACCATGCAGGAGCCCATGCCGTAGAAAGTCCAGGAGTAGCCGCCGGTGACGTCACGAAGTAGACCTGAAAAAAACTTAATTTAAGTAATATTGAAGAGCATATTAAGGTGGATTCACGTTACACCGGGCCGGGCCCCGGCCGGGCCCGTCCGGAACATTATGGTAGGTATACATTTTGTATGAAGTGATTCATTAATGCCTGACCGGGCGCCGGGGCACGGCCGGGGCACGGCCGGGGCACGGCCGGGCCCCGGGTTAGGCATGAATCACTTCATACAAAATGTATACCATAATGTTCCGGACGGGCCCGGCCGGCCGGGCCCCGGTCGGTGTAACGTGAATCCACCTTTACTCACTCACTAACAGGTCTTATGGCAAAAAAAAAACACTTTGCACTATGCGCTTAACACGAGCCATTTGTTATTGCAGTAAGTAAGCGATGAGATACTACAATTATGCATCCCTTTTACACAAGTATATTACCGGCGGTGGGAGGGACAGAGACAGCAGCTAAACTCTGGAACATTCGCACAAGGCCGTATGAAGAGGCAATGCGAGCCGTGCCGAATGAATCAGCTAGTAGTACTGGAACTAGCAGGAACCAGCAGCCGAGACATAGCCCGTACAGACCTGGAAATAATAATAAATAAACAACTATTATTGGACAGTTTACGCCAAGCCCCATACATACTAAGCAAGGCTACTGTGAAACCAAATACTTAACTGATAGAATACATAATTTCTTTAAAAGTTTAAATACATACTTAGAATGCACCCAATACACAAAACAAACATCTATGTTCATCACACAAATGTTTGTCCTGAGTGGGAATCGAACCCACGACCTACAGCACAGAAGGCAGAGCACTACCAACTGATATAAGAGGCCAGTCGAAATGGTACGAGAAAAAAAATTAAAAAGTAAAATTTTAACTCCCTCATAGGATGTCAAAAATGCAGTAGGTACCACCCACCACCTTTTATCGATCGAGCGAGCGAAGCGAGCGAAGATCTTAGTGGCAAGTTAGGCGATTTTGCTTTGTATGTTTGTATATTTGTATGTTTGTATGTTTCATTTTTATGTTCTCGCATAACTATCGAACCGCTTATCCAATCTGTATGAAACTTGATAGGTCAATAGGTTGTGCTATGGAAATTTGCTGTGGAGCGTATGAGCGTAATCGATGAAGGGGTTGTAAAGATATGGGGTTCCCAAGGGGGTAATTTTTTTTTAAAGTTACCCAAATATATTGAGTGGGGTGTCATATGAAAGTACTCAATTTATACATTCCAAAATGCTTTTTAGTTTTCTTCTAGGTTCTATAGTTTTTGAAATACAGTGAAAAAGAAAAATGATGAAAACCAATTAACGGAAGTATGGAGAGAGCTCCCGTTTCATAGAGTTTCGATGTATTCGTAGGTCTGGTTAACCGAGAAAGAGTGTGGCATCGTTGTGGTTTGCAATGATTTTAGTTGGTAGGTATAGGTAGGTAGGTACTTGATATTTTTTCTTGAAGATTGAAAATATAAGCCGTGTTGGACGAGTGGAAGAGTGCTCGACTTTCGATTCATAGGTCGTAAGTTCGAATCCTGGCCGTGCTCATCAATGGATTTTTCGTTTAGAAAAATTTAAATGCGCATTTACACGAGCTCTAAACGGTGAAAGAAAACATCGTGAGGAAACCAGTTAACTTTCTAATAGCGGCGATGGGGGAGGGGGAGGGGGAAGGGGAGGGGAGGGGAGGGGGAGGGGGAAGGGAGGGGAGGGGGAAGGGAGGGGAGGGGGAAGGGAGGGGAGGGGGAAGGGAGGGGAGGGTTAGGGGGAGGGGAGGGGGAGGGGAGGGGAGGGGAGGGGGAGGGAGAGGGAATTGATTTTCTCATACATTTTGTATTGAACTGCTATTTTAATCATTTCTCGAACTAAGAGGCCTTCCCTGAGGCGCGGTACGAAGTTCGCGGGGTCAACTATTGAATATAAAAAAATAGACACGACTTAATGTATTGCATTAACGTAGGTATTGGGGTAGTCAGAAACAAGTCCAAATCTAGGCAAATCAACGCAACGGTGCGCGAGATCTCAGTTCGGGGCGAACTACTAGTTATAGAAAGGTTCAATACATAACCAGTAGGCCTAACAAGTGCAACATCGAGAGTCGAGAAACGAGACTTCTCGACTGGTCTCGATCGAGATATCTCTCTCGATGTTGCACATGTTAGGCCGGCAGGAAAAAAATAATGCACTTCGGTTAATCTTCAGAATCTGCGTGTTTGGTTGATCGCTATGGTGTTTTTTAAATATCGATATTATTGCTTTTCTGTATTTTTATTTAGAGAGGGAGGTGTCTAAATAAGCATATTTCATATTGGCCCCTGTAGGGGCAGAAAAGAAATATTGGGGCGCCATAGCGATCAACCAGGTGCGCTGATTCTAAAGATTGACCCACTTACCAGAAGCAACGGCGAGGGCCCACCATGATGTCAAGCTAGGCAGCGATAGAACTGCCAGACCGGCCACCAAGATGCTGGGAACAGGGAAATTTAATAAATCATTTATTTAAACAAAACAGAGGCCTATGCCCAGCAGTAGGCGAGATTAAGCTGTGTATTTAGTCTGAGTAAGTATATCCGTCTAGGTCTTCCCCTTTCAGCTGTATTACACTCGTGGTATGGTATTAATTTCGTATTTGGTTGCTAATTCATAACACGTATTTACCTCACAATATACGCTTTCCGTCTGCAGAAAAGATGCAGGTCGCACAGCCAGCCGAGCCCGAGACGTCCGCATAAGTCTAGCACCGCGCTAATGGCAACCAGACGACCTGAAATAAAATACAATTTAATTTTATCCTGCCGACTGCGCCAATATAACAAATGCATACCTACCTGAGAAAATGTGTGGGATGTATTTTTTTTAATTAGGTATTGCAAAAACAAAGACTTTGTGCAAAAACTTATTGCGGAAAATCGATCTAGGTAGCTAGTTCTCATATTATCTGTGAAAATTCGTTTTCTTAGTATTTTCACGCAAAAAGATTTACCAGTGCAATGTGGTTCGTAATTTCACGTACTATGTTGAGACTAAAATGGCTGAGTGGTTGGGGTGTCCGCCTTCCAGCCAAAGGCTGCGAGTTCGAATCTCAGGCAGTGAAAGTTTATTTTTTTGTTCTCTTTTCTTTTTCTTTTTTAAGTTTTCTCTATTTGCACCCGAGCCGAGCTCGGTCGCCCAGATATGAATACGAGTGACTTTGTCAATCATTTTACCTATTTGGGTCCATAATACAATACTAACCAGCCGCAGTCTTGCTGTGTCCCGCGGAGACGGTGTAAGCAGGCAGATAATAGAGCGCGTAAGGAGAGCCACAGGACATGAGCGCCACGGATGTACAAAGGAGGCCGAATCGCCACGACTTTAGCAGGGACACGTCCAGATATCTACAGGATAAACGACACTATAATATATAACATAAACACTATAATATAATTAACAGCATAACTCGGCTTTTTGCGTTTTCGCCATCTGTTTTACTCATACCGTCCGTAGGCCATCTATCGCACATGTTTTTATACCTAGGCCCGTTTCAACATTTCTAAAGCAGACTGTTTCAACCAACCTGTTTCAAAGGTATTTAGGTATTTAGTATTAATGCGTCTCTTATGGCAAACAACATTGCGGCGCCCTTACAGGGTTTATGTTTGAAACTTTCAATGTAACATTAACACCATAATGTAAACAACATAAGTGCAATAAATAATTTGACTTTGACTTTAACTTTGACCATGTTTTGACTGCACTACTCTACTACTCATGACAACGAATGTCATTAAGTAGGACTAAATCAGGACTGCAGCAGTCATGCAGCAGGACTGAAACAATGTTGTTTTAATACGAATCCAAGCAATGTCAAAACAAACTTAAAATAGAATTGCTTTAGGAATGTTGAAACAGGCCTAAAGCAGGACTGTTTCAAACTTGTTTTAACAATGTTCTAAGAGTTCGTGTTGCGGCTCTGGTGGCGTACCAGCAACTCTTAGACCAATGTCAAAACAAGGTGAAAACAGTCCTGCGTTAGGCTTGTTTCAGGACATGCGCAGTCCTGCATCGAGTCGATGACTTGACACTTGCCACTCCACGATGACGATTAAAACAAGGTTAATTTAGGCCTGCGTTAGGCTTACTTTAACCTTACCTCAGTCTTATCTAAGTACGGAATCAGAATTGTTTGGGGTGGTACCAAACAGTAAGAAAAGCTGGGGTAAAATTGCTAAGGGATGCTAGCTGGGGTGGAGACTCTAAAGAGAGATAAATAACCGAACTCGCCGAGTGTTGGACGTACACTGATTTATTGCTTTCATCACAAATTCGAACAATTATTGTAACTAGGGCAATGCTAGCTATGCTAAAAGTAAAATAAGTAAAATATTATTTCTACAAGTTTAAGCTGATTGTACATGTGTGAGTTAGCTCGTACAAGAATAATCTCACTTTGACATTGCTCTAAGATTTCATAGTAAGATTCTTGGTCTCGGTCTTCTGTCTCGGTCTTGGGCGCAAACCGCCACCTTACGAGTGGAAGGATAATTTTATGCTATTTGACGTCGGGTTTAAAATTAAGACGAGTTGTATCATAAAATAAAAAAAACCGGTCAAGTGCGAGTCGAACTCGTACGCCGAGGGTTACGTACCTAGCCATGGTGCCAATTAAGCTAGTATTAATTGTATGAGCGCCCATACAACTCGGAGGACAATTTTAATTGGCGTCAACTATGTATGTATGGGAACACCCTCTAGTTTTCAACTTTTTTAACTTTTTGGAATTTTTCCTTTATTTGTGCTATAAGACCTTGCTTTTTGCCAAATTTCGTGATTCTAGGTCAACGGGAACTACCATTTAGGTTTTCGACCCAAAACCTCTAGGGTACTTCCGGTTGACCTAGAATTGTCAATTTTGGTTACAAGCAAGGCCTTACAGCACAAGTAAAGGAAAAATTCCGAAAAATAAAAAAAGTTGATAATTAAGGTAAGTTTTAGTACTTACAAGTTTTCACGAAAACCTAAATTTGCCTATATCTTTTTATAGTATACTCAGGACCTTGATTTTTATACTCACAATAGGGACTATAGACCTTAGTATATGGTATAAATTTCAATTTGCTAGCTCTACCCGTTCCTGAGATAATCGATGGTAACACACGGACAGACAGACAGACGGACAGACAGACAGACGGACAGACAGACAGACAGACAGACAGACAGACAGACAGACAGACGGACAAGAAAGTGATCTTATAAGGGTTCCTTTTTTTACCTTTTAAGGTACGGAACCCTAAAAACCATTGAAATCACAAGTATAGAGTCAAAGATAAGTTCAAAGTTTCATGTACTATCGCCTTAAACTAGTGAGCATTACGTCATAAGTAAATATTTATTTTGAAAAGATATTTATTTATTTTTGAAAAAGGTCTAACAAAAGATCTAAGTACTATACTACATAAAATCTAGGTCTTAGCGATTTTGAACGTAGATATGTTTGTAAAGATGGTGATAAAAACTTTGCACAAAAACCTTTGATAGAGTCATAATTTTGACTCCTCGCTCTGACTAAGTAATCTGCCGTGAGCCTACCTGGAGATCTTGTCAACGCAGCTGGTCTTCTTCTCAACGACCACTTCTTCCTTCTGCTCTTCTTTCGGCTTGGCGACCTCCATTTTATTCTGGATTATGCGCGAGGGCAGCGGCGGGCGAATGTATAGTGAACTGGGGATATTGAAATATTTTTAAATTATACTTGGCGCAGCCGGTAGGATATTACAAAGCAATAATTATATGCCAAGTCAGAGTTTGGTATTTGATCACTTGATCTATAGCCATGTTGGTCGTCTAGTGTTTTCTTACCGACTGATCTTCCGTCTGCTCGCCTTGTAGACACAAGTACTGTCAGTCGAGAGGTCCTCAACGGAATGCAGGATGGACGAGGAGCGAGTTGGACGCAGGCGCAGTCTAGCCACTTCACGGGGCAAGCCTGGAATATAACACAATATGTAAAAACAAAAGCCTACAGTGGGCAAAGTCAGACTGTGAGCATGTGAGATGTGAGCTCATTAAAACAAACAATAAGGAAAATTAGAAATTTAAAAAAAACTACGTTGTAAGCTGAGCAATTTGCTGCTCTCTCGAGGTGCATTCATCACTCCGAAGATCCTAGTCAGACCCTCACCAAATTTTTGTGGCACTAATTGACCCTTTTAAATAAAAAAACAATTTTCCAAATCGGTCCAGGCGTCTTCGAGTAATCGGTGAACGTACCTACATAAAAAAACCGGTCAAATGCGAGTCGAACTCGTACGCCGAGGGTTCCGTACCTAGCCATGGTGCCAATTAAGCTAGTCCGCTTACCTAATTGTATGAGCGCCCATACAACTCGGAGGAAAATTTTAATTGGCGTCAACTATGTATGTATGGGAACACCCTTTAATTTTCAACTTTTTTAACTTTTTGGAATTTTTCCTTTATTTGTGCTATAAGACCTTGCTTTTTGCCAAATTTCGTTATTCTAGGCCAACGGGAACTACCATTTAGGTTTTCGACCCAAAACCTCTAGGGTACTTCCGGTTGACCTAGAATTGTTAAATTTGGTTACAAGCAAGGTCTTACAGCACAAGTAAAGGAAAAATTCCGAAAAATAAAAAAAGTTGATAATTAAGGTAAGTTTTGGTACTTACAAGTTTTCACGAAAACCTAAATTTGCCTATATCTTTTTATAGTGTTGACTCTGGACCTTGATTTTTATACTCACAATAGCGACTATAGACCTTAGTATATGGTATAAATTTCAACTTGCTAGCTTTACCCGTTCCTGAGATAATCGATGGTGACACACGGACAGACGGACAGACAGACAGACAGACAGACGGACAAGAAAGTGATCTTATAAGGGTTCCTTTTTTTACCTTTTAAGGTACGGAACCCTAAAAAGCACAAAAAAATGACTCCGACGACTTGAGAGCCTCCTACTTTTTTGAAGTCGGTTAAAAAGTATACGTCACAGTTTATTAATTTCTCACCTACAACTCCTAAGACGTCCAGACACTCGCTGTCTTCAGAATCAGACTGGCACGGACCGGGTAATGGCGGCCGAGAGTTCTGAAAATACAAAATATAAAAGCTGCTAATACATGTAGGCCCAACCTTGCCGAGTGAACGCCAATGCCAACTTTTTTTTTGTTTTTTTTTTCTGTTTCTTAAGGAACTTTGCGTTGCCTTGCGAATTGCAGTTCCATCGTATGTATCCCTTTTGATCCTTATCTACTTATCTAACCAGCTCGAATTTGGCTCTGTAGAGCATTCTAGCTGCATCTGAGGTTTGATTATGCTCTAGAAGGCAATGCCAACGTGTACACAGCATATTTCCCTCGCCTTGCCATCGCTCGTTGTCGCTCGCCTAGCTGGCCGAGTGAATACAAGCGCATTGGTTTGCATATACTTGCTAACCCTCTAGAAGTCTAGACGGTAGCACTTGCCTTGCATCAATTTGTTAACTAAGTAAAGTACTAACCTCGATATAACTAGGGTGCATGAAGTTCCGTTTCTCGTCAGCGAGCAGATTGTGTTGGTTCAGCGCAAGCTCCGTGTCTGGTCTGAAGAGGCTCTGCAGACGGTTGTCTTTGCACGCCGGGTGGGACTCCGTTTTACCTGAAATACAAGTGGCTAAATTAGTTTTTTTTTAAACCGACTTCAATGTTGTACTCTGAGTAATTTTCTGCACTCTCGAGGTGCATATTTCTGTTCATAGCTCCGAAGATCCTTGACCGATCCTCACCAATAAACTATTACATTGTAGTAGGAACTTTACCGACATGCTGTGTTCCAAGTTTCAAATCAATCGGACTTTTTACTGAGGAGTTCTGTTGAACAGCTGACTTCATCCTCAGATCAGCTCGTTGTGACCATATTATTACATTGTAGTCGGAACTTGACAGATATGCCGAGTTTCAACTCAATCGGCCTATTTACTGAGGAGTTCTATTGAACAGCTCCTGACTCCATCATCTGATCAGCTCAATGTTACCATCATATTGCATTGTCACCAATATCCTAAAAAGCATTTAAAAATACTTTAATCGCTTCAAGTGTGCCTAAAAAATTTGAAGAATTACCTCGATTTCCCCAAGATCCCATAATAACAAACATAATAAACGTTTATCTTTTCTTGTCTTATCTTATCTTATCTTATCTTAGAGGTAGCTTACCTTCTTGTATGTCTTGTAGCAGCGTGCTGTGTTCCGTGGTTGTGGTGGTCGGCGGAGAGTCGGGAGGGCCCTGCGTCGGCGCTGGCCGGTAGAGACACGCAGCTACACACACGTGTAACATACCCCCGCCTACACATACAACATGGGTTAGGCAGGCCACATACATCAGACTTTTTGTCTGACCGGTTGTCCGGCACGACTGCCCTAGCCATACATTTGCTTCCAACTGTCGGATCGGACGTGTGTTGCATTCAAACGAATGTATGGCACCAACGCCTTCAGGCAATTCGGAGCGGACAGTAGGACCGACAAAAAATCGGACTAAGTTACATACCAAGTTAAATCCCTACTAGTAGGGATAGCTCGGTAGGGATACTTGGAACAGATCTATAAAAGCTTTAAAAGTTATAAAAACGGCCATGTTGTAGCACATTTTGAGTCTTTGACAGTTTTCTACAACAATAATTATAGTGGGAATACAGTGAAACTGACCTAACAATAGCACAGTGCCATGCAGTCCGTACATATCGACTAGTTTCTCGATCAGCATAGGGAAAACGAAGCTGCCGGCTGCCGTTCCGCTCACACATATGCCGTTGGCCATAGCTCTAGAAAGAGACGGATATTCAGTCTGCGCGGTCACAAAATGTAGGCAAGTATATGATTCAGTTTTTTTTAAATGAGATCAATACAAACCTGTGTTTATCAAAGTACTGGGAGACGATCACAATCCCAGGAGTTGTTGAGAGGCCGCCTCCAATGCCTGAAACAATATTATAAGTGAATTTAACCACCTAACGAACCTTTGTAAGGATTGAATATTATTTAGAAGTGATTATCCGTGGGCTGGCACATATTTGGATCAATGGATCAGCTTGGTAATGTGACAACGGGGCTGACAAGGGGATAAGAAAACGGGGCTAGCGCAGGGATATATAACTGTCTCACCAGTCATGATTCCGAAGCTGAGAAGCAGATGCAGCAGCCCTTTGCTGAAGTAGGAGAGCGCGAGCCCGGTCGCACAGAACAGTCCACCGATGAAGACTACCAGACGGCAGGAGTACTTCTCGCAAAGCGCTGACGACAGCGGAGCTGAAAAAGGAATATCTAGATGTAGGTAGGTACATGTATTTCTATAAAATTTCTCTTAGTTTCGTTACGTGAAGGAGAGGTGCCGGAGTCGGATCGAGGGGCCACTCCTGGTGCCTTACTATGAACTCTTAGAGCAATGTCAAAGTAAGATTACTCTGATTCTGTGCTAAGATAAGACTAAGGTAAGGTTAAAGTAAGCCTAACGTAGGAATGTTTTGGTAACGTCTCTTCGTGGAGTGTCAAGTGTCAAGTCATTGACGCGATGCAGGACTGTTTTCACCTTCTTTTGACATTGCTCTAACTAAGAGTTGGTGGTACGCCGGCAGATGTCTCTCCAGCGGCTGGAGTCCAGTAGGGCCACTGATTTCGAGCCCTATGCACTTCAGATACTGGCGAAGCTTCTGGATCCTAATGTTTGGATAGCAGGCATCGTCTACCGTCGCTATAGAGAAGCAGAATGGAAGCTAACTCCCTCAAGTGTAGATTTATAATTTAAGTTTCCGAAATAAAATTATTTTATTATTAAAACTATTCCAATTCCTTCCATATTTTTAAGTTACAATTGTAAATATTATTTAGGGGCGCTAACTTAAATCAAAAATCGGTTGGACACGGTAACGACTCTGTTGTCGAAGTAGATTACATAATTCGACATCTAAAATCAATAAACTGTTTGTAAAAATAAAGACTTTGAACGAAGAAGCAATCACAACGGGTTACGAACAAGGACGAATGAGTCTTCGATCGCTGGTTACGAAACCCGGTTTCAATGGCTGCCGAATTGACTGGCCTTTCAGCTCAGTTGATATAGGTAGCTCTGCTTTTTGCGCTGTAGGTACTTTAGGTCGTGGGTTCGATTTCCACCCAGGACAAACATTTGTGTTATGAACATAGATGTTTGTTCTGTGTCTGGGTGCTACAAAGTATTATTAATTTCTATGTATTATTTCAGTTATCTGGTTTCCATAGGCTTTGCTTAGTTTGGAGCTAGATAGTGCTGTGTGATACCCACCAATATTTATTTATTTAATTTAATTATTTACTTCCTATCCTTTCCACTCACCGAGAGCGAGGCACAGCGTCGACAGCGCCGCGGGGATCCATGAGGCGACGCTCTCCGAAGAGTCCGGGAAGGTCTCCATGATCTCCACGTAGAGGACTCCGTAGGACTTGAAGAGTCCCGCCACCCAGAACTGGACCATGAAAGCTCCGAACACAACCACCCAGCCGTAACCGCCATCGGGGGGCGAGTTACTAGAAATTTGAAGAAAATGCATATTAAAGACGCTACCGAGCTAAGATTAGCACATCGATGAGTGCAACTTCAAATATTTGTCTTAGACTCGTTAAAATAAAGATGAATTTAGAATGCCTTCGGCCGCAGCGCTTACGACAGCTGCTCGCTCCGAAACACGACAATAATGTAGTTTTTTGTAAACTCCTCATCACTATAACAACCAATCGAAAAAGTGATCGGACATTATGTCAATTATTAAATGACCTATCCAATGGTGCAATCCAAACACATAAATAACATCAACTTTAGAAGAAGATGAAGAAGTATCTTGTACATAGGTACTTAGCTAATTGATACTTACTCGGTGGATTCGGCGGTGGTGTGCAGCCGTCTCGACGCGGCTAGCAGCGGGCGTGCAGTCACCGAGGAAAGCGTCAAGAGTGAGTCCTCCTCTTGCTCCGTCGGTGACATCGCAGACAGGTAAGCACCGACTTGCTGTGGATGATATTACATTGCAAACCTGTCGCTACTATTAAAAGCATTTCATCGATCGAGTGAGCGAAGCGAGCGAAGATCTTAGTGGTAAGTTGGGCGATTTTGCTTTGTATGTTTTTACGTTTCATGGAAACTTACGGTGAAGCATATGAGCGTAATCGATTAATAGGTTGTAAATTATATTAATATTTCTATACAGATCTGGTGGCGCACCATCAACTCTTAGAGCAATGTCAAAACAAAGTGAAAACACTTCCTGTGTTAGGTTTGTTTCAACATTCCTAAAGCAGGATTGTTTCCACCTTGTTTAGATTTGAACCAAAACAATCTTATTTTACTGCAGCAGGCCTAGGCTGCTCGATGTCATCGAGCAGAACTGCGCAAGACCTGCTCGATTACATCGAGAAGGACATGCGCAGTCCTGTGTTGAGTCGATGACTTGACACTTCACGATGACGTTACCAAAGATTAAAACAAGGTTAACTTAGGCCTGCGTTAGGCTTACTTTAACCTTACCTTAGTCTTATTTAGGTACGGAATCAGAGTAACCTTACTTTGACATTGCTCTAAGAGTTCATTGTAAGGCCCCAAGACCTCAGTTTGGGATTAAGTCGCAATGCTCGCCATCGGCAGGGGATCCATCCTCACACCTTGAAACCAATGTGGTCACGTACGGTGCGATTTCAGAGGAATTTCCTCCCGCGAACAGTTGGGTTGTGGAATGATCTACCTGCCGCGGTTTTCCCCAGTGACTACAGTATGGGGTTCTTCAAAAAGGGCGTTTTGAAATTCTTAAAAGGGTCAGCAGCGCGAGTGTGACTCCTCTGTCTGGTGTCACAGGCGTCCATAGGCTACGGTAACCGCTTACCATCAGGTGGGCCGTATGCTTGTCTGCTACCTTAGTAGTATAAAAAAAAAAAAAAGTAAACTGACCGTGGCCAGCGGTAGCTCCAGCATTAGGCCCGCGTGTCTCTCCGGGGCGGGCGCGGACTGCACCGACAACAGCGAGCCCGCCTTGTCCGGGGATAGGCTCGCCTGGAACACACAGATAAAAGAACTGCATTCACACTAGAAATACACAAACAACTTACAAATAAATTCACAAAAGATGAGAAGTAATAAGTGCAAATGTTACGTCTCCAGTCTCCAAAAAAAACTCACACTTTATATGGTCACACCATATAAAGTGTGAGTGGAAATGTTACCTCTACAGTTGTGACCAAGTATAAGGTGAGAGCAAATGTTACCTCAACAATATTGTGAGTGCAAATGTTACCTCTGCGATGGTATCGGTGCAGGTGGGCAGGTCGATGGAGCAGGAGACAGGGGCTGTCGCGGGCGGCGCCGAGCAACCCAGCACCTGCTCGTCGAGCTGCGACAACTCCTGGAACATACCATTAATATTAACTTTGGATACCGCGTGTGGATTTTCATATGTTCCGGTTGTGGCCTATTGCCGGGTATCCGGTGCCGGGTACGCCGACGGCGAAGTGTATGGGCATGTAAGTACGTTTCATATACGTACCGCCATAATTTGCCCGGCAAGCGGTCGTCGGTTGCACGCCGGATCCACCACTGTGCGTCCGGTCGCCGCCTACTGGTTAGTCGGCGGCCGGACTCATAGTGGTGTATGGAACACGCCACAAGCTTTCATACACACTGGGTGGTCAGTCGCCCAAGTACAATTGCAAATTGATATTTGGTTTGAGCACACATTCAAAGCGCGCGTTCGAATGTGCACGGATGTATTGGATTTCTCGGTTCTTAAAACGCGCATTACAAAACGCTCAATAGGTATAAATTAATATCACCTATAGTACCATGGAACTGTCCAATAGTAGGTATAATGATATACCTAACGGCAACTTGTACTAGGTATAGGTACCTACTCTGAAAACGGCTTGTAAACGGTTAGCTATAAATTTTGAATTGAACTTGCTTCGTTTAGTGCGGTTGCTATCGGATAGTAAACGGAAATCCATTATACTTACTTAAGTATTAACCATTTAATGGTAACGTATAAACGGATATCCGTATCTCTCCCCATCGTCAACCTTGAGGAGACCTTGACAATGCTTCATTATTGAATGGCACGAGAATAGGGATCAATAAATCGATTCTGTGATTTTGATTTGAATCCACTTCAATGATTAATAGTGTAGGTAATGGTGCTCTGTCTAAAGCAGTGGTTCCTAACCTTTTCAACCTTGTTACCCCTATGACATGAAACGGATTTTACCCCCGTTTAAATTTCACGTATCACAGGTTAGGTTACAAATCTGTTAAATAAGCGTACCTAACTTACATATTATACTGGACATACTTCTGACCACCCCCTTAGACATCTTCAAAGGATCTAAAAATGCCTAAAAAGATCTTAAAAAATTTCTACCACACCTTGGGAATAGGTGTGATCAATTTTTTTTTTACCCATTAAAAAACTATTGGTTGTCATAAAGATCTCGTTTTGTTTCATTACCCCAAAAATAGCTATTTTACCCCCGCGCCCGTAGGGGAAATTACCCACAGGTTCGGAACCACTGGTCTAAAGCTTGCGCACATTAATTTTTTTGTCTTTAAATAGAAATGCAACACAAATTCAATGAGTTTGTCAGTGTGCGCATTAGTACCAAAAATAATAACGGAGTCGGTCCGCAATATCTTTTTTTTCTCCAAAATGACTGATTTTTGTGGACAACTCGCTCAAGCTAGACCAAAAAAATTACTATGTAGGTAAATACTTAAAAATTGTTTTCACAAAAAAATTCCTAAAAAAGTTCCTAGATAGTTTCCCTGTATATTCTATGGTTTCCGATTTCCCCAAACTGTCCCAGTTAAAAAAAAACATCACCGTGTGATTCAGACTTCTGAAAATGGATCCGATTCAATGATTTTCTTTGGAAAGTTGTCATTTTTCAGCAAATAAACATCACTTTCCGAATTCGGAATACATTCCGAGAATGTACACTGAAGGTCTGCTGAATCGCACTGCAGGTGACAACCTATTAGGGTCGAAGCACACGGGCCACACGCCACAGCCACAAACGCCGCCACTTGAAGCTACAAAGGTGTGGCGACCACCCGCGTCAACCGTGTGCGGCGAGTCCATATAAAATGTATGAAAACTACAGGAAATAGGTCGGTGGCGGGCGTTTTGTGGTTGTGGTCGGTGGCTCGTATGCGGCCAGGCTTATGCCCACACTCTACGAGTCGCAGTAGTGTCTGGGATATTTTTGAGAAGGGGGCTTGTGGCACTTAAACTATCTCAGCCTAATTGGACTTATTCACTTCACAGATATAATACGTGTAGAGAAAACTAAGTGGGTATTCTTAAGACGTATCTCCTAGGGCACCTAGCTCACTTCCTAGTGAGCTAGGACCTAGCTGCTTTATAGTTTTATACTACTTTACCTCGACTTTCGATCCGAAGGTCGTGGGTTCGAATCCTGGCCGTGCATCAAGGGACTTACCATTTCGAATAATTTATAGGTAGGTACTTATGCTAACATCGTGAGGAAACCCGCAGCTTAGTCAGCCCCACACGTATTGACCATGTATTTCTTGTGGATATGGCCGGTTAAGCTGAGAGGATGGTGTAGGTGCTGGGCAAGCCTACTCCATCTCAACAATGTCAATACTACAGTGTCCCGTTATGTAGACAAAGATTGCTTCCTAAATCTGTATTAAATCAATCATCTAGTAAAAGATGTAAAGGCCTGAGTTAGATAAAAACTTAGGCCTTTACATCTTTACTAAATGATTTATACAGTGTCAGGAGACAATATTTGCCTACACTTATCGGGACACAGTAGTGCCTGGGACATTGTTGAGATGGAGTAGGCTTGCCCAGTACCTAAACCACTCTCAGCTTAACCGGCCATATCCACAGGAAAGACATGGTCAATACGTGTGGGGCTGACTAAGCTGCAGGTTTCCTCACGATTTTTTTCTTCATCGCTTAGAGCTCTATAATAATAATGAGAGTTAGATAATGATGCCGCAAAAGCGTGGGAGGGAACTGCACAGAACCGGACTGGATGGCGTAATAGAGGCGTAGGATGGTTACACCCAGTTTCCAGTAGGAGTGACTACAGGCGTGTATGTTCACCGTGATAAATCATTCTCGACTCGTTTTCTCGTGCAAAATCGAGTAATCTCGTTAACGTACCTGCGCTATGAAGAATCAGACAATACCTGTAGGTACATAGCCAATGCAGTGCTTCCGATCAATACTTACCTGTAATAAAGTCGGATGCCAGGCGCCACCAGGCTCTGTCGTGGAGACATTGATTGCGTAGGTATTGCTAAGTTCAATGCTAGGTGACTTTAAAACACGCGATTGGTATTAAAATTCAGTCGCAAGGATAAAATTGAGGCACTTAAACAGAGTGACTTCAGTAAATATCGATTTTTTTACGGTTTTCTATGGAAAAGTAATGAATCATCGCTTTAGACAACGTTCACGTTTTTTCGTGCCAGACATCGACAGACAACATGGTCAGTCATTATAAAGTGACGGAGTTTTTAGGCCGCCTAAAGGTCTCCGTCATGGCGCCGGGACTGTCAATTTGACAAGCCCTCCGAAGCACGGAAGCGCTCAGCTCGTAATGCCACTTGCGTTCACCCATCCAAATTGTGACCGCGCACAACGCTGCTTAACTTCAACGATCAATCACGAACGTCAAAGCAAGCTACGCCGCGAGCGCTTCATCAACGAAACATTGATGGGATCTTAGACCATATCGAAATAGTCTAAGATTGGGATCGATTCGTTTGTGGGGAGCCAGGCTCTGTTCAGTCGCGTTCCGGGTTCAACGAGACGGTGTCGGGCGAACCGATCGATACGTCTAATGGCGCTGCATTCACTGCATTGTCGCCATCTGGCCATGCACTCATAAAAAGAGAAGATCTTGGTCTGATCTGAAGATCTTAAAGTGTATCTTCAAGATCAGTGCGATTCAGACTTCCGAAAATCCGATTCGAAGATTTTCTTCGGAAAGTTGACGTTTCTTCAGCGAAGCAACGTCACTTTCCGAATTTGGAATACATTCCGAGAAGGTCTGTATCGCGCATCAGGTAGACTGGTATTCAAAATCTTTTGAAAATGTCTTCTGGGATACCTAATCATAGGGAAGTTCAAATATTTGGTATACGCCCAGATTTTGCAATGGCTTAACTGGTAGTTGACAAGCCTATAGCAAAATGATTTTAACCCTCGGCGTAAAACCGCATTCAAATCGGTTCACCCGTTTAAGAGCTTCGGTGCCACAGATAGACAGACACACAAGAAAAGGAGGTGTTTCAGTTTGTACTGTGTTTCTGTGTCTGTCTGTGATTATGTGCTCCTGAACGGATGGACCGATTTTGAAACGGTTTTTTTTTTGTTTGAAAACTGACGTGATCGATGGTTCTTAGCTATAAATTTATAAATATGAAGATATGTTCGTTCAGCCGTTTGAAGATAATCAACTCTTTTCTAGTCGATGAAGTGATATGGAGGTTTTCTTATTTATTTATTTCATCGTTTTTCATGTTAAATATTATTGAACAAAATTATTAAATTAGGATTTTTGATTTTGATTTGATTTTGATTAAAGTTTTAATTTAATTGCTTTTATAACTGTTTTTTCGATTGATCCGTAATGCTAAATATAAGCACGTTAAATTGTCGGTCCCGGCTTTTAAGTCGTGTCAGAGCAAGCCATGACAGAGGCCTTTAGGCGGCCTCAAAACTCCGTCACCAGAGTTGGCCACTAGCCCATACGAACTTACTAATGCTGTCTATATGTATGCATGTACCAGACATGACACATTCCGGGTTCACGTCGTAGTGACCTCAGAACAGCTAATCGATACGTCTGTTGGCATTCAACCGATTTCAACTGCGCTTCACAATGGATCGCATCATGAACAAATATAAAAAGGCTATAAAAGCTAGGATTCATGTGTGAAATTCAACCTGCACCATTTTTAACCGACTTCCACAAAAAGGAGGAGGTTCTCAATTCGCCGAATTTTTATGTACCTATGTATGTTCACTGATTACTCGAAGACGCCTGGGCCGATTCGGAAAATTCTTTTTTTTTTGAAAGGTAGGTATAGGTACTTTCCGATTGGTGCCACAAAAAATTATTGAGGATCTGTCGATGTTTTTCAGCGGGCCTAAAGAGGCCGTTAAAGCAGAATCACTAGGAATTGAACTATAGCCCGTCTCTTTTCACTCTCAGAATGAAAAGAGACAATATAGTTCAATTCCTATTCTTCTTAAACTCGCAGTTATGAACATAAATGCACCTCGAGAGTGCGGAAAATTGCTATTTATAATATTGACGTCGGTTTTTTTTTAAATTATTAATTTAGACATGTGTAGACAAATACCGCAACACAAAACTAGGTAGGCCACACAGATATAATATCTGTAACAGCCTTGTAACGTTGTGTGACCTGATTTCGGAATGCACCAAAACAACTGCTAACTATTCTGCCGGGTCAAATGCGATGGGGTAGGTCGGGGTGAGACAATGAAGATTTTTCTACTGTGCTTTGGGTGCGGATGTTATACGAAAATGTAAATAGGCTTACGGCCGCAGAGACAGTATCAGCTCGAACCTTCTATACCTATATACTATAGTTTCGAGCTCACTTTGACATGTTGGCTCCAGTAGATAAGCTTTCGACCCGACGAATGTATTCCGTGGCCGAGTTGGTAAAGGCACTCCGGCTTGGAGGATCGCTTGTATCAGCACGGGTTCGAATCCCGTCAGGATCGCAAATTTTGTTAGGACTTCATTTTCCAATCACATAGATACCTATTACGAGTACCCCGTGGCTATTACCCCCGTAGACGCTGTTCTTGATGAAATGAAATGAAATTTCATTTCATTTTAGCTATTACCCTGTGGTCTGAATTAGTAAGAATATTCATTTACGAGTTTTAGTAGTTCCTAATAAAGAATTTGTTGTTCGATTTTGCTACGTTTTAAATAATAGGTAAAATATTGTTATATTATATTTGCCTATCATATTTTTTTAAGAATAAAGTATTTTTTAAAATCTCGTAGGATTAGGGGGTCGAGCCAAATCTTACGACCCCCGTTTTTAAAATACGATGCGATTTTTCGACCCCTTTTGGTTAGATGACCAAGGAGGAGGGGTGGGGGGAGAGGCGAAAAATCGCCGAAAACGCTTCAGGGCGGATTTTTTTAAAGGACAATGGGCAATTTGGACGTTTGGCGGCCAGTAATGAAATTAGTGCCAAATGAAAGTACTGTTAGTTAGCTATAACTTTTAGTATTGGCGTAACGTTGTAGGTCAATTAGGAAAAAAGATATTTAATAATAAGTAAAATATAATTGTATAGATCAATGTCGCATAATTCTTACGTTATTTGTGGGTGTAATACTTTATCCTAACTTCAACACGTCTTGTAACACCTGTTATTGTTACTAATTAATTATCTATACTATCTATACTAATATAATAAAGCGGAAGAGTTTGTTTGTTTGAACGCGCTAATCTGAGGAACTACCAGTCCGATTTGAAAAATTCTTTCTGCATTCGATAGCTAAACTCTTGTGGAAGGTTATAAGCTACTTTTCTTCATCATCATCATCATCATCACCATATACCATCATGACGGGGGCAACGCCGCTAGGGCGCTGCTAGTTGTTAGTAAAGCACCAAAGCCGCCGACGGCGGCTTTACCTGGCGGGGTGGGCCGCTAGGTTAGTTTTGCAATACTAAGTCGGCGGCTTTGATGTGTATTGCGCTTACGACCATAAATAAAACAAAAGACCCTGGTTTGACTCGCTTCTCACGCGGACCAATCAGCTTCGAGTAAGATGTTGTGTGTTGTTTTGTCGTGAAAAATAAACAAATGCTATAAAAAAAAAAACCTACTTAGTTTTTCTGTGTGCAAGTGAACCGCCTAGTCATTTCATTGAGCGCCGCCATTCAATTAAATGGCTGACCTTCGTTTAGCCGTAGTGTGGAACGTTGTGTTCAACACTCCACCTAAACGAAGGTCAGCCATTCAATTGAATGGCGGCGCTCAATGAAATGGCTAGGCATTTAATTGAATGGCTAATTCAACCAGTTGCCTGCGACATATACAATGTTGTTGGATATACAATGTTTTATAAATGTTTTATTGTCATTTCCACCTTTAAATGTTAAATAAATATCTTTAAGACTATCTAGAATTGTTATTATATGCTCTGTGAAATGTCCAGCATTATTTATATATTTATTTTTTATTTATTTCACTTTCCTTTTCTTTTTTTACATTGGACATAGCCATAATATATTAAAAAAATAAATAATATTTTTAAAAACAAAAATGTATTTTATTCATTCCACAAGTGCACCAGAGTGATAAAACTTCTACACAGTAATTCTAGGACTAAACCACACCAATTAATAATAAAATCATTCGTGGCCGCGGAACGTCCACGCTCCATACAAATTTGCCCATTGTCCTTTGTACATTGCATTTTCAGCGTGTCCATCGACTTCCAGTGCATTATTTTAATACTTCTAATAGATTTGTGGTACGGGTATGGTGTTTTTCGGATAGATTAACAATCTTTTATCCATTTTCAACGTAAATATATATAGGGTACCATATAATTTTAATTAAAATAAAGCAAAATAAGTAATACTTTACTGCATTTTTACCATGTCCCCTCGTCAGTTTGCAACTTTCATCGTGTCATTACAGCTCAATAGATCGAGTTTTGAGACATATTTTCTAGTCTATTATCATGATAAATTCACTGTTTTTCGAATGATAGACAGCAAAACCATGTAAGTTAATTAAATTATTAGATATTTAGCTTTAAACCTCAGTCCAGATTTTTGGCATTTTTGGACATGTCCGGCTGACTAACGGGTTTTGAGCTACTTGGATTATTGCAATCCTACTAATGTGGTATTTTTTTGAATAAACTGGTACTCTTGCTGGCATTCTGACTGCCACTCTGATGTATTGATGTAATCAGACTGTTTTATGAGTCAGTGAAGTGTGTAGGTAGGTGAAGTCCTGTCCGAGGTCCGCTGATGAACTGCTGTTTTTTGAAGGTAAGAAACAACTTTTTGGCATATTACTAGTTCGCAATGAATAGTTTAACTTCCGGTTGCATGAAATAATAGCAGTTCCACAGGATTATGTTATTACATTCGGCAGAAAAGTTAAAAACATTTTCCTTGCCACGGTTTCGTTACTGTCAGCTGAGGAACATTTGCAAAAACGTTAGTCATCCGAACAAATTGTTAGTCATCTGACCTGTAAAGTCAAGTGCATATTGCGGAATTTTTTTATTTTTAACCGACTTAAAAAAGGAGGAGGTTCTCAAGTTGACTGTGTTTTTAAAATTAAAAGCTTTTATTTAACTTGCAATGTATGTATCTAAATGTACCTGCTGGATCAAATGCTGAGGGGTAGCCTTATTTTCTTGTCACTGTACCTACTATAACATTTTTTATTTGTGTGCATGTACCGTATAGTGGCGAAAATAAAACTCTTTTCTATTCTATTCTATTATCTAATAAGTACCGATTAAGTGGTATTTAAGTTTTTTTTTTTTCAAGTTTTTGTTATAAAAGTTACCGGATCTCATAAATAAGATAGAATATTTCTTACATTTAAGTAAAAATGTGTCATAATTGTTAAATAAATGTGGTACCGTGGGGCAATCCCGGGCACCATCAGTGACTTCACGGTTGAGAGGTAGTTCAAAGCACTATGCAAAATAGACGTATTTTATTAATAAAACGCTCACTCTATAGTTGTAAAAGTCAGAATATCTTGCCATTGTAAACACAAGCCTTACTTGTCCTCTGACTAACATCGACGGTCCACTGACTAACTGTCCTCTCGAAAAAGTTTTTTGAAATCGTATTTTAGATATTAAGCCCACTGTTTTTTAACAAACTTTTGTGTTCCTTGGTGAGATAATATTAAATAGTATTATGTGTAATTTACTTGATTTTGTACGGGTTCTAAAATCTAAGAAACACTAAAAAGACTGAGACAAATTTGACCAAAAGTTAGTCACCTGACATAAAAGTTGAAATATTTAATATTTCTAGTTAATATTCAAAGAATATGCACTGATTATTCTATTGTGATTTTAAATTGGATTCTAATAAAAGGCTTTTCACGATTATACGTCTTTTATTTTTTCATTTATCCACAAAACAATTTCGTTACTCATTGGACAATTTTGACCACAGTATCATTATTAAAATACCAATAAATCAAGTTTTCTTCAGTAAATTACATGACTTTTGGGTTTTCATGAAACTTTACATATCTTGCTATAAGATCATTATACCCAGAAATAGATATTTGATGAAAAAAAATTTTTACAACATTTTCAGAATGGTACAGATTTAAAAAAATCCGCCCTTCACGTAATTAATGGACGCTGCCTTATACTCTATACCTACATAATTACATATTACTATTATGGCTATCCCTCAGACCAACGAATTTCTAAAACCAATTTAGCGTACCCTTACTAGCTGCACCCTTGCCTCGTAATTGTATACCTATGGTATATGGTGGTGATGATGATATAATGAAAAGTAGCCTATAACCTTCCTCAAGAATAAGCCCTTTGCACGACTAATGTCCAATATTCAGTAGGATCTCTAGGATCACTCTTAATCTTGATTCTACTCTTCTTTCGCGACCAACACACTTCAAAGAAACAAACTCTTCTTTATATATTGGTATAGAAAAGTTAGACCACAATTTTCGTGTTATTAAAACCTATTTCATCTTATTTGCTCCAAAAATAAATCAATACAAATCTATTGAATCTAACTAAGCTTGAAATTAAATGCGTGGGTAGCAGTTCTGCGTAGGCGTGCTACGTAGAAGGTCTACGGCGTAGCATTTACGTAGTATTTGTTATTGTATTGTCCAAACTTATTTAATCTAAACTACAAAGGAGAAGGGTACCTAATGTTTTTGATGTGTGTAGCCTAAATTAACGGTTTAATTTTGAAAAATATTTTTAATAAAACCGACTTTAATTATATGATTACTTAATAATATACTTCAGATAGATTTAGTGTTTGGTGCAAGCCACACTAAAAATGAAATTACTTATTTGAAAGTTTTTTTATGTCTTAAATTTTTTAAAATCCGACAAAAAAAGAGGGGATTTATAAATTTGTAGTATGTATCTGTTTAGTGTGTATCTGTGTGTCTGTCTGGGCACTATAGCTCCTGAACGGATTAACCGATTCTAATAATTATTATTGTTTTTGTTTGAAAGGTGTCTTTGTCGAGTGTTCTTAGCTAAGTTTAATGAAAATCTGTTCATCCGTTTGAAGAAAATCAGCTCTTTTATAAATAAAAATATAATTTACGTGTTATACAGGGTGAATTTTTGAGACGGGGCAGTAAGGGCAGCTACCTTAACCGTTGTAGCTAGAGGAAAACGTTCTTAGGAGACCATCCTTAATTTTTGAAAATATTTCGACCTGAATTCACAAATTTTGAAAAAAATGTACAGTCAGGGAGAAAATGGGCCATTTACACAAAAACTTTTTTTGATGCCAATCGATCCTGTTTCATCTAAGGATAAAAAGGCTCTTTCAGACCAACTGAGGTTAGAGTACTAGAAAAGTCAGAAATCGCTAAAATGTATTTCTGAGACAAGACAGTAAGGGCTACCTTAACCGTTGTAGCTACAGGAAAACGTTTTTAAGAGACTGTCCTTAACTTTTGAAGATATTTCGACTTGCATTCACAGATTTTGAAAAAAATGTACAGTCAGCGAGAAAATGGGCAATTTACACAAAAACTTTTTTTGATGCCAGTCGATCCTGTTTCATCTAAGGATTAAAAGACTCTATCGACCAACTGAGGCAAGAGTACTAGAAAAGTCAGAAAACGCAAATAACTTTGATTATACATACAGACGACATCGATAAAGTCGCGGGCAAAAGATGGATTAGACTGGCGCAGGATCGTGACGAATGGCACAAACTAAGGGAGGCATATAAACAGCAGTGGGTGAAGTCGGGCTGTGGATGATGATGATGATGATACATTTCATACGAAATCAATTTGTCATTTGTCATAATTTTTCATCATTTTGTCGAAATATCTTCAAAAGTAAAAGTAAGTAGTCTCCTAAGAAAGATTTCCTGTAGCTACAACGGTTAAAGTAGCTGCCTTTACTGCTAGGTCTCAAAAATACATTTTAGCAATTTCTGACTTTTCTAGTACTCTTACCTCAGTTGGTCCGAAAGAGCCTTTTAATTCTTAGATGAAACAGGATCGACTGGCATCAAAAAAAGTTTTTGTGTAAATTGCCCATTTTCTCGCTGACTGTACATTTTTTTTCAAAATCTGTGAATGCAGGTTGAAATATCTTTAAAAGTTAAGGATAGTCTCCTAAAAACGTTTTCCTGTAGCTACAACGGTTAAGGTAGCCCTTACTGTCTTGTCTCAGAAATACATTTTAGCGATTTCTGACTTTTCTAGTACTCTAACCTCAGTTGGTCTGAAAGAGCCTTTTTATCCTTAAATGAAACAAGATCGATTGGCATCAAAAAGTTTTTGTGTAAATGGCCCATTTTCCCGCTGACTGTACATTTTTTTCAAAATCTGTGAATGCAGGTCGAAATATTTTCAAAAATTAAGGATGGTCTCCTAAGAACGTTTTCCTCTAGCTACAACGGTTAAGGTAGCTGCCCTTACTGCCCCGTCTCAAAAATTCACCCTGTATACCCGGATACATATGTATCTATCATGAGCTCTTTTCTAGTTTATGAATGTAGATTTTTCTTTTTTTTAAATTTTTAAATTAAGTACCTACCTACTTAATTGTTTTTGTATCCACTTGTAGATTCTTTTTAAACAACTGAAACTCATTTAAAAGTTAAACTATTTCAAAAACTAAAACCGACACTGTATTCGACGTTCTTGATTTATTAATTACTAGCTGCTGCCTGCGGCTTGCGGCGGGCGTGGTACCGGATAAAAAGTAGCCTATGTTACTCTCCAGCCCTTTAACTATCTCCATACAAAAAAACACGTCAATCCGTCGCTCTGTTTTGACGTGAAAGCCGGACAAATAAACAAACAAATAAACACACTTTCACATTTATAATATGGGTACGGATTCATCTTGTAAAATATGAGTAGGAAAGTGTTTACTTTCGAGTTTTCAGTTAAACGTAGACGCTCTACGCCCCTACTCTTCTACGCCGTAGATCGTAGCACTTGTGACGTCATTAAACAGTTGAAGCTGCATTGATGACGTCGTTCGCTATGAGATTATGCCAAGATTATGCCCACATTTTATGTAAGGTACTTCCTACAAAAGAACCGTTCTCATTGTTTGAAGTTTACGCGGAAGAGTTTGTGTGTTTGAACGCGCTAATCTCAGGAACTAAAAGTCAGATTTGAAAAATTATTTCTGCATTTGATAGCTGAACTCTTGAGGAAGGTTGTAGGCTTATTTATTTATTTATTATAAAGCTGATCATGTTCCACAAGCAGAATAAATATGTACTAAACATAACTAGGTACTACACTGATAGAAGAACAGATCCAAAAGTTTTTGAATTCTATCCTCTGATTGGCTAATTTTATTGATCGCTATTGGTGCAGAGCAAAGAAATTTCATACATAGTAGAATGCTGACTGACATTTAATGTACAAAGGATTTTGAACCTTATCACGACTACACAACGATCTATTATCATTTAATCTTGGTTATAAGGATTGTTGGTCTTGTTGAGAGGCTTTCTTGGGTGCTTTGTCTCTTTCACACAGTTGCAAAAAGAAAGAGACACAGCGCCCAAGTTTTATTTCAAGCGGACCGCGTTTTCTGTATCAGTGCGCGTTCCAGTTACGTTAGTATAAAAATTCCTTGGTGCAGAGTTCGAAAAAAAATAAACGTAGGAGTTTAATTGTATTAAGGGTACAATTTATTTACTGCAAAAGGTCTTTCGACCTTTTCTGGGGTCATCGCCTTTCAGAGACAATTTTATAGAGGCTTCTAACGTTTAATCTAATTTGATCCAACGTTTTTCGTCCTTGTTTATGAGGCCAATAAATTTTGGTCAAAGGTGACTGAACCAAAAATGTACCATTCTATTTGCAAAGTACCTACATATCCTACATTTTATTTTAACCGACTTCGAAAAGGGGGTTCTTAATTGACTGTATGTTTTTTTAAAGTTATGCGATTAAGTATTTCGAAAATTATGAATTGTTTTTGAAGGTTTTTTATTTTTTGAAAGGTACAACTCCAGACATTTTTTCACCGAAAGAACGTCACTTTTCGAATTCGGAATACATTCCGAAAAATGTAAATCGCCATGTAGGTATCCTCTTGGTTGCACAACCAAGCCCCGTGATTGTCTATCTTTGATAGCGACCAAAATGGGTCTCAATCTCTCAAATATGACAGTTCAGTGACCACGCAATTAGCTCTGTTACTCTTATCTCAACGAGACCGAAAGCAACAAAATATAGGTACCTACCTACGCGATCTTTTTAACAGTTTGAGAACAATTTGAGGTTTGAGACAAGTTAGACAATCATCCTGCTGCCCCGTGATTGTCCATCTTTGATGACCAATGCTGGTCTCTGAGAAATTATTTAACAGACTTATTTGGTGTTAACTGGCTTGATGTGGGTCTGTTTGAGAGACCTATGGGACGGACATGGTCAACACTTGACCAACGTCTCTAAATTAAATTAAATACATAACCAAACACCCTAATAACATCATTTATCTCGAATGGTGGTGAGTAAGGAGCCAGAGTTCTGCGAGGAAGTTTGGTGACAACTGGTGGAGCAGTCTTGTCCATTGTGTTGTCGGCGCAGTGATTCCTCTTTTCTTTAAAAGAGGAATTACTGCGCCGACAGCAGCGTGAGTGTGACTCCTCTGGTGTCGCAGGCGTCCGTAGGCTACGGTAACCGCTTGCCATCAGGTGGACCTTCCCGACAAGCAGTCTGCTACCTTGGTAGTAAAAAAAGGTCACTCACCTGATTGAAGGTGAACTCTCTCGGCAGCGACATATCTTGATATCGGGCGGCAACGGAAGGCAAAACTGATCCTCACTCTCCGTTGATTCTAGCTGACTCAAATGCACGGCATAAGCCGAATAATGCATTGGTTTTATAAAAATATTCTTACACGACGCCGTTTTCACAAATTTAACTATCCTCTTTCAATGAAAATTCGAGCACGGAATAACGAGATTTTTTCGCGAAATCACGGCGATATCATTTTTGTACAAATAGATTATTTATTTCTTTGGCACAGCGTTGTAGACGCGGTGTTGCGAGAGGAATGATTTTGGGCATGCGCGGTGAAGACAATCAATACTGGTCTGAGAGATGGTGGGTCTTTTTGCTATATTCAAGTTCGTTAATCGTATACCGATTGAACGTTATCGCATCGTACAATATCATGAAGAGTTCTTTCAACTTTAAAACTTGAAAATGTTAGGTAAGTATTAAGTATTTTATTTACTTACCTATCGTATACCTACTAACGAACGCCTACGGCTTCGTCCGTGTGCCGAGTGGACTACTATTTTTTTATCCGACGTGCTTTTTTCCGGGATAAAAAGTAGCTTATTCCAGAATATACTTACTTAACTATCTCTGTGCCAAATTGCATCGCCGTTCAGCCGTTTTAGCAGGATTGCGTAACAAACATCCATCCAAACATCTAAACTTTCACAGTTAAATATTAAAATAAACTAAATGACTCTATCTCTCGAACTATACAAAACAAGAATACCGTCTCTGATTGGCTTACTTAAATTAAGTTAGTTGTTAGTGAGTTAACAAAGCCTTGGTTAGGTAAGGGAGAGTCATATGGCAGAATCTGCGCGATGTAAGTAGTCACGGACTTGATAAGCCAGTAATTGGGCAGTAATCATATGAAAGGGCGTCGGTCGGTCAATTTGATTTTATTACTTTGGCCGGCCCAAATTAATAATGCCCGAAGGCACGTGGTCCACTTTAGTAAGTTTCAACAAATCATGGATCTATAGTTTAGTACCTACAATATTTTGTTCCACGCAGCTAAAATGCGCTTGTTCGTGCACAGCATGCGCCGCGATGGGACTGCGCCTTAATAGGTAGGTCTTGCTATAAAATATATATCATAGCTACGTCTGTGACGGGCTTAATTATTAATTACTTTAGCCTGGCCGCACACGGGCCACCGACCACAACCACAAACAACGCCACCGACCTATTATTTTATGATATAGAATACCTACTTCTAAGTCTCTTCTCTAGTTTAACTTTATAAAGAAACATGTAACATTTGATAAGACCTTTCTGAATAAATATTCTTATTCATTTCATTTCCTGTATTTTCATACATTTTCTAGGGACTCGCCGCACGATTGACGCGGGTAGTCGCCACACCTTTGTTAGATTCTAGCTTCAGGTGGCGGCGTTTGTGGCTGTGGCGTGTGGCCCGTGTACTTCGACCCTTAGCCTTTCTTGCCCTAGCTTCAATTTTGAAATATTTTATAACCTAATAAAAATTAAAACCTACCTAAAATGGGTAGTGAATATTATGAAATAAAATACAGTTTGCAATTCCCGTCATAATGTTTATTGAGAAGCACAGTGAGTGTCGAAACATAAATGGCTATTAAATCAATCAATCGGTGAGATGAGAGCGCGGGCCGACGGGGACAGAACGCTAGTTCATCGCTTCGTTTGAACGTGAGCGAACACTTTCATACGTTTGTTCGTCCGCGCGACCGCTCATGCAAAATTTGTAACAATACACGTAGGTATAACAATAAAACTTGTAATTTAATTAAAACAATTTTGTATGATCTTCGGTGTGTGGTACAATCAACAAGTATTTATAAACAAAGAAAGAATAAGTAATGAAGAATTTATAAGTATAGAAATGAATCAGGGCCCCTACTCGAACTAAAAATGATATAACGTGCCAATTTTAGTAGTTAAGCTTATGTTGCTCAAATGTTGCGAGTTCAGCTTACACCAATATAAGCGAAGCCGCAATAGTTGCACGATATATCAATTGTCGATTAGTAGACGTCCGTCGATGTTAAATGTTAATTGTACCACATACAGCCGATTTATAAACTTAAGATAATACAATCTTTATTAGCAATGCTGTCAAACAAATATTTTGAGATATTGTGTACTACTGATAATATTCAAAGTCAAATAAAATGGCTGACTTTTTAATTTTCAGTCAGTAAATATATTTTTAATTATCCATTCCGAAATGGAGTAACATTAGGAGCGTCTCTGCCGCTAGTTTTACTAAAAACGTTTATGCGCTGAGCAAACGTACCCACAGCGATCAAACTATCGCGCGATAGACATTTGCGTTGATCGCGTCTATCGCGCGATATTTAGAGTGTCTTTATTGAAGCTCGCTCTCTTTCTGACAACGTGTTTTTTTATCGCTGCTATTTTTTACTTTTCTTGATTGTTAAACAAAGCTGCTTTTGTTTTCGCCGCGTTTTAGAGCATTTTCTATTGAGTATAACGTATTTATTGGTAAAAATCTCATTGCAGTGACGATTCGAAGTGATCCTAATGATCATATTGAATAACGCCTTTTGATTTGATCTTTCAGTTCCAGCGACAGAGACGCACTTACCCTGTTATTAAAACGTAAACAAATAAAACTAGAGTTACTTAAACATTTGATAAAAGATACATGTTGTAACCGCTCTTAATAGATAAATCTAACATTTTTTTATATTTTCTTTCACTAATAATTTCCATTATAAACTAAACTTTAAACACTAACAAACGTCTAAATCTAGATTCGGGAGACCTTCAAGAAGGATTAAATTTGTTTTTTTTTTCTCTCAAAAAGTTCCAATCCAGAAAACTGAAAAAAACGGTGCATTTATACATTTTTATTTTACATATTTTTACATTAAAATTAGATATACTATGGACTGAGCTATAAATAGTCTAAGGGCTACCACACACTGCCGTTTATATCAGCCCGTGTATGGCCGCTCGCTGGGTTTATCGGCTATCGCTGCCTCACTCGCTCGAAGCGACATGCATTAGGAGTGAGCGAGACAGATAGCGATAACCGACACTAAGGCTAAGACTCGACCAAAGCGGAGATGAGTGGAGTGTTTAAACAACCAATAGAATTTCGTTATTCACACATCTCGTGACACAGACGAGATGACATGTGTGAATAACGAAATTCTATTGGTTGTTCATGTTCACATCTCCTCTCGTCTCCGATTTGGTGGTGTCTCAGAAATACACTTATCTGAGGATATCCAGAACAATTGCCAACAGTATTTGAAACTTATTTTTACTACAAACTTATTAAATTAAAATTGACATCTGCTCCCTAGTTTAGGTACCTACCGCTATTCAACTAGTTACCCCCAGACAATGTTTTTTTTTTAATTTTACTTTAAATATTCACATACTTAAATATTTATACATTATTTTTTATTTTTATATTTTTTTTAAATCAATAAAATGCAAGATAGATTATATTATCACATGCTACAATTAAATTTATACACCAAATTTATTGGTTTTGGGGCGAAAAAAATTTAGGCCTATATTTTATAACTAAACATTACTAGAATATTAACTAACTCTAAAAATTACTTCAAAATAACTTTATAATTTATTTATATAATTTCAACTCCGTGAAGTAAACAAACTTGTTTGCTTGTGGTGGACATACACCATTCTGCCTATGTTCACCGAATAAATAATAGTACTACGTACAGAAGGCTCACTTCGCGAAATATAAAAATAGCGACTCTTGCTGCAACGCAACAAAGTGAAATTCAGCTCATATAAGTGCCTAACGCGATGTTCACCGAACTTTGCCGCTCTTTCTAACGCGTAACTCTGTCACTGTCTGGTGCGCAGTGACGCGTAAGGATTGTCGACTTTTGACTTATCGTGCGAACCGAGCGGAAAGTAGTAACCCTGTTGCCATACCCCTCCCGTTAGGCGTTCAATCGGTATGACTCTGCCGATTAGACCGTGTTTAGGCACACATACACCCATATACGGTCCAATCGGCATGATCCAATCGATTTAATAATAGGCAGGATCGTGTATGGCCACCATAAGGCTGAGACTCCACCAAAGCGGAGACGAGAGATTTTTTCAAACAATTAATAGAATTTCGTTATTCACGATGCCATCTCGTCTGTATCACAAGTTGTGAATAACGAAATTCTATTGGTTGTTTAACATCTCTCGTCTCCGCTTTAGTGGAGTTTCAGCCTTAGAGAACACACATTTTATTATACACAAGTGCACTGTAAGAGTGAGGTTACATCAAAGGTCCTTGTAGTTCTAGTACATTAAAATATTTCCAAATCGCAAACCTACAACTAAATTATCAACTTGAATAATAATAATCAATATTAACATTTGTATATGAAAAACTATCAACTATGTATTCAAATTTTACACACTAGTGACGCCTTTTTGCCGAATGATTTCAATATATTCACAAATAGCAGCCTAATTTTATTCTGGTCAATATCAGAAAATATTGTATCATAGACCTAGTAGCACATAGCTAGCATGCTACTGAAAGGGACAAAAAATGAACTGAAAAGTTTCATGGTATGGTTTCATGAGTAGGTTCAGAACATTGATGTTCCAACCTAATACAGCGTTCACACGCTCGAGCTAACAGATATTCAACGAGACAGATATATACTTAATATAATCAGAGCGAGCACGAAGTAGCTCTGTCACTTTCATCTCAAGGCGACCGAACGCGACAAAATATAACGTGCTCGTTGATTGTCTATTTGCACGCGGGCCTGTAAACGCGCCATAAGAAAAAGCCGGCACACGCTAAGTGCGTAAGCACACTATGCCGAAAATACGCGATCGAATTTCGACGTGATCCCTGCAATGCTATTTTAAATACTAGCAACACATTTGCCGAAATAACGTCACGTTTTGGCTGTACAAGCGAACTTCGGTCGGGCGTAAGTTCGGCGGCAAAGTATTATTTAAAGCAACACATTTTACGTGACGGAATTTCAAACGTTCGACGACGAACGTAAAAGAAACAAAAGACGGAACCCGCAACCGAATTTCTGTCGCGTAATTTCCGCGCTATGTCATATCAGCCGAATACGTCGGAACGTGAAATCAGCCGCAACTTCGGTCGCGTAACTTCGGCATAGTGTGTTTAGAGACACTTAGGAACAAAAAATATCTTGTCTCTCTTTTTCACAAGTTTTTGTATATATCCTTCCTTGTTTTGTGTAACTGAAAAGGAACATGTCCAGTCTATATGTTGCTCTGTCTACGATGCAAATGCACACATCCAATGTCCCAGCACGGGAGTCGAACTCGCGTATACTGGAATCACTCGGCAATAGGCGTTCGGTATTGCCAAACGAAACTATGATCTAAGATATTTGTACTGCCGTAATATAATAAGGCAAAGGTAAGATCACACTGTCGCGGGAGAGAAGAGAAATCGAGCGTAGCGAGGAAACAAACTTCAAGTGCATAAATAAACCTATAAACAAATTTTAATTTCAAATGCAATTCTACATTTTATTTATTTTTTTCCTTTTATTTGACATCATTCAAACTATGTATTTGATTTCATTATAAAAGCACGTCATTCTCACGATTCGTACATAGAAATCGGTAAAACATGTTGGTGACATTCACTAATTATTACATTTCATTTTATTACACATGTTTATGCAAATAAAAGATCTTTATCTTTAAAATGCGACTGTTCTGCTCGCTTCGCTCGCTCCCTATCTCCCGCGGCAGTGCCAACTTTCCAGACATTTACAGATTATGGCAACATACCTAAAAAACATACATTGCCAGTATAAAACACCAAATTACATGAATAGAGAAAACTAGAATTTTATCAAAAAAATTTCATTATCGCAAATTTATTTACACCGTAACTTGTAAAACTAATTTTAGTCTTCAGCAGGGAAGATTACTTTCGCCTTTCGATCAAGCCTATGTCACAATGGACACTGCATTCTGCACTTAATATTATCGGTCTGTCTCGTACTTAAAATCTACAGGATGATTGTCTAACTTGTCTCAAACCTCAAATTGGTCTCAAACTGTCAAATATGACAGTTCAGTGTCCACAAAGCAGCTCTGTCACTCTCGTCTCAATCAGACCGAACGCGACAAAAGATACCTGCGCGATCATTTTGACAGTTAGAGACCAATTTGAGGTTTGAGACAAGTTAGACCATCAGCCTGCTGTTGTCATCTCTTTTGTTGTCATGAGAGTGACAAGATCAAACATATATCTGTCTGTATTATCTGTCTCATTTGCAGAACGGCTGCGAAAGTTGCCATTTTTTTTTATTGACATAAAAGTAACAAGAACATATACGCACGACGGATCTAGGCATTCGTGAAGTTAGCCGTTTCGATGCGCAGTGTAGCTTTTTCATACAAAATTTTCTACTGCGCAGCGAAACTACTAACTTCACGAATGCCTAGATCCATTGTGAGAAGTGTACCTCAGTAAGCAAAACACAGACAGATGTAATAATAGAAACTGGCCGCTTGCTAAATCCACGGCAGGTTTAAAACGTCTGCAAAGTTATTGCCATCTCTTTTCGACATATAAGCGTTCCACACGGCAGAAAACAAGCCTCTGCAAGAGGTCACCTTGGCCAAACACCTTCCCATGTATTAATAGCACTCTTTCCTCCCAACTTCAGTGTTGTTTGAGCTCTATATAAAATGAACATTGTGCAGTCTTGATAAGGTTCAAAATACCTTTTCCTTTTTTTTTTTTAAATAGTCCTGAAGATCTGAAGAAGGTCTGAAAAGCCTAACTAGCGTTCGTTGGTTGGAAACAAGCCGCTCACGCGACAACTCGACAATCCTTCCGCGTCACTCCGCGCCAGACAGCGACAGAGTTATGCGTTAGAAAGAGAGAATTGTAGATGTGGTGTAGGTGAATACTGCACTAGGTAATGAGCGCTTACGCGAGCTGAATTGAACTTTGTTGCGTCGCAGCAAGAGTCGCTATTTAAATAAACGTTTTCGCGAAGTCAGGCTTCTGTATATTCTGTGCCTCTACAGAGAGCCCGATTTTCAGCCGTGTGGAAGGCTTTTCAGAGAGACAAGAACAAATCTTAAAGAATTTGCTAAACAAACATACTTACAGTAGTATTCGTGAAGTTAGGCTTTTCGCTGCGCAGTAGAAAATTTTGTATGAAAAAGTTGCACTGCGCATCGAAACGGCTAACTTCACGAATGTCGAGATCCGTTGGCCCAAGTGTACTTGGCCCATAGACAGACCGATAGAAATTTAGCTTCGATGTTTCTCAGTTAGCTCTCAATGGGCGACAATGTGGTCGCGAGCGCACCGCTCGACTCGCGTGACGGTTGGCGGGCACGTCCCCGCCAACCGTCTGTTACTTCCCAGAGTTTTTCCTTACCTTATCCTTATTAACCTTCGTCGGCTTAGCTTCTTTCTTCTCAAGGGGTTTTATATCTGTCTTCTTGATTTCTGGTTTCGGTTTGTCTTGTGGTTTCGGTTTGATCTCCTTGTCTTGTGGTTTTGGTTTGGGTTTGACCGCTTTAGCGGCGGCTGCGTAGTTGATTGGCTTAATGCCAGAGCTTGGTTCTTCTTCTGTGACGGTGGCGTTCTGTGAATCAAACGTTAGAACATTAGCTTGACTCATTTCGAATTGAGTTTTTTTTTTTATTTTTTTATTGTAGATAGACCTTTGTTTAGCCACAATCTCACCTGTTGGTAAGCGACGATGTGGCTGACTATGATCACAAAGGTCTAGAAGACACCTATTCACTCTTAACTTGAAGAGACCCAGGTTATAGTTTTCGGGAAAAACAGAAGCCGGCAGCGAGTTCCAGACCTTAGCAGTGCGGATAATAAAGGTGGAGAACCGCCTCAGTTTGTTAAAACCTTAGCTTGACATTAATCTTAGAAACACAACAAAAATCAGAACTACGCGAAAGTCGTCGATATGCGATTAGTTGCATAGGACTTTCCAAAATTCGGCAGTTTGCTGTAACCTGTATTGGATATTGTAAAAGTTGGCAAAGTGCGAAAGTCGGCACTCGGCGCCGAAATCCGAAAAAAAGGGGTGTTATTTTGTAGTGTGTATCTGCGGCTCTATGTGTCTGTCTATGTCATAGCAGCTCCTAAACGGATGAACCGATTTTGATTAATATTTTTTGGTCTGACATAGCATAGCATTTTTTGGTCTAACATAGCTGAGAACACTCGACAAAGACAAGGTGTCTTTGTGCCATGAAAATCTGTTTAGCGGCTAAACAGATTTTCATGGAACAAAGACTAAACTTTAGCCGTTGGAAGATCATCATTTAATATTATTGTTGCTAGCTACCTGGGTGGGGAGAGGTGTGGGTTCCGCAGGTTCGTCCGACTCGCTCTTGGCCGGGCGAGGCTCGCGAATCTCCTTCTTTAGTTGTGGCTCTGAACGGACTTGTGGCTTGCTTTTCTTAACCTCTTGGACAGGCTGGAATTAAGGAATAGGTTAAGCAACTGAGGGCCTAGCCTACCGGCATTCGCTATGAAGCGATTCGATTTCTATAATTCGCTAACACTCGAACGTGACGTTTCATTGGTCGAATGTAAGGTCACGTGGTCTTCGTTTCCACCAATGAAACATCGGCGACAGTAAGCGAAGCGAATTGAAAAACGAACAAAAAACGAACACCCTGGACACTCAACGAAATCCAAGGATTTTTATACAAACGTAACTGGATGGTTCACTCGACTTTAATGTAAAAGGGATTTTGAACCTTCAATCTTGATTATAAGGATTGTCGGTCTCGTTGAGAGGCCTTCGTGGTAGCTTTGTCCCTTTCACACTCGTTGGTGGATTAGTAGTGTGCACATGTCATTAAAATTTCAGGATATTCACTAAGGATTAAGAATGTTTAGTTCATAAATTATGGTCGCCCTTTAGAAAGAGACACACCGCCCAAGTTTTATCTCTCAAGCGGATCGCGTTTTCTGTATCAATGCACGTTCCACTTACGTTAGTATAAAAATTCCTTGACGAAATCTCTATGCAAAAGAAATAGGAGACAGAGAACCGTCAGTTAGTTTAATTAAACGACAACGGTCTCCTGGCAGTCTGATTGTCCAACTTTTCTCATACCTCAAATTCTCAAACTGTCAAAATGATCGCGTAGATTTCTTTTGTCGCGTTCGATCTCGTTGAGAAGAGAGTGACAGACCTACTTGCGTGGTCACTGAACCACAGAGCAGATAATAATACTACGTACAGAATGGATACAGTGAGTTTGAGCTGGCGAGGAGCTGACTTTGAGCACGGAACACACGCGCAGACGCATAGACGAGACAGAGACCACAGTGTACATTATTCATACGGTGACAACCTTACTGTGTACAACAACTGACATTTTATAGTGTAAATATGTATAGGTAGTTAGACGCCGCTTTTGCTTAGAGATTTCGTCGAGTGTCCGTGGTGTAGGTACAGATTGCCTCCAGACACTAAATCGCCTAGTAAAAATGTCAAACATGTATAAATCATCTAAACTGGCCTGCAAAACTAAATACTACACTTTTAATTTTTTTTTTTCTAAACTATTGAAGTTAGAGATTTAAAATAAAAACGTTTCATAGCAAATTTTATCAGCTTTCTTTGAAACCAATGTAAACTTTAAAGTCTCTTTTTCGAGTTCTTTTTATTTCGAAAGTATATCTTGTATACATAAAAAGTTATTGCAATTTTAAAAGTGTGATACTTAGTTTTGCAGGCCAGTGTAGTAAAGATGTAAAGGTCTAAGTTTATAGGATAAGTGATATTACCTTATTAGGCCTCCTCGGTTCGGCTCGTCGCTCGCGTTTGCCCGCTGCTGACTGTACGACACTCGCTTCAACTGTCTCGCCGGCAGAACTCACTGCTTCTGAAATTATCATATCATACATATAATAAAACTTTAAAATGGCGATGTCTGTCTTTTGAAGATATTTGAGAAAAACTGTTTTAGGAGCATCTTTCGTTGGTGTCTGTGACAAAGTTTTTACAAACTTCTGCAGGTACCATCCTTTCGATAGTATTGTAAGCCACTGTAACTGTTCCTCAATAAATATGATTTGATTTGATCTATAAACGCAATAGAACCCAAATCAATTTTTGTATGTATGTTTCTGTGAAAATTTTGCAATTATTCTCTCACCTTCTGTCTCGGGCGGCGCGCGTTCGGGTGTTTCCGCGCGCTCGCTCGGCGCTTCGGGCGCGCTCGGCTCGACGGGACGCGGCACCTCTATATCTGTCTCTGTCTCCGGAGGTGTGCTCTCGCTCTCTGTGCTCTTTGGACTCTCGCTCACTTCTGCAATAAATATTTTTCAAACATTAGCTAGACGAACTAGTGGCAACAAAATAAAAATTAAAACAAAGGAGTGAAGAACTGTTAAAAAAAGGAGTCTGACTCAGCCTTATGTTGCGCCTAAAGGTCTCTTGGTGCCTACTTTATTACACTATTCAATTTATCGGAGCCGATCTGAGAATCATCGCTCTGTCTCGTTGGGGAAAGCTACGAATTTCGTATTGTGCATCCTACATTAATCATCCTGTTGCCAACTTCAGTCAAATGTAGGAAGATAAAAGTAGGATGCACAATACGAAATTCGTAGGCCAAAGAGCGCGACAGAGCGATGATTTCTAGGTTGGCTCCGATAAATTGAATAGTGCAATTACTACTTTAGGCACCAAGAGACCTTTGAAGAGAAGAGGCTGAGTCAGACTCCTTTTTGTAATAGTTTTTCACTCCTTTGTTTTAATTTTTATTTTATTATGTATTCTTAGAAGATTTTAAGTTACAAATAAACGCTTTATCTATCTATCTTTCTATTAAGAGGGTAGTTACCAGGTGGCGGGGCGTCACTAGTGCGGGGGCGGGTGGGTACGAACTCCGCAGCGAGCGGGTTTAGCGTTGAACGGGATACTGCCTCTTGTAGTGACACGCTGCGACCGTTGCATGAGCTTGTTCTGAAAACAATATCAAAATATAAATCTTTACCAATAGGGAATATGCGACGATAGGTTTTATCGATAAATAGCCGTAAATAAAAATCCAGTGGTAACAACTGGTGGAGCAGTCTTGTCCATTGTCGGCGCAGTGATTCCTCTTATAAAGGGTCAGCAGCGCGAGTGTGACTCTGGTGTCGCAGGCGTCCATAGGCGACCGGTAACCGTGCACCATCAGGTGGGACGTATGATTGTCTGCTATAATATATCTTAGACTGGATTCGACCAAACTGGATTAAGTTTTTACTCGAGAGTAAACTACTATTTGTTTGAATATTTTGACATTGTAAAGTTGACACTGGATAATTTGTATGCACATAATAATGTTCGGTTGCGCTTTCTAAACAATTGTATTTCGAATTATGTCGGCTAGTTACGATGTTAAGATGAGTTTTGGTCGAATCCAGCATTAGTAGAATAAACAAAAGGAGGTTAAAGGCTAGGTACTGACGTGGGTGCGTTTGGGTCGCGCGGTTGCCGTGGGTGTCTCGGTCCGCGTCTCTCTCTCTGTTCATCCTCAAGCATCGCCTCTATACACTGCTCCATCAGGGCCTCTTCTTCCAATTGCTGTATCACCTGAAATAGACGAGACAATCTATCTATATCTATAAAATAAAAAATCCTTTCTTTCTTACTGCTATACCAATTAAAAAAACTTAGGCCTTTACATCTTTACTAGATGATTTATCCAGTGTCAGGAGGCAATCTTTGCCTACATTTAACGGGACACTGTAATGCCTGGGACATTGTTGAGATGGAGTAGGCTTGCCCAGCACCTACACCATCCTCTCAGCACCGGCCATATCCACAGGTAAGACATGGTCAATACGTATGGGGCTGACTAAGCCGCGGGTTTCCTCACGATGTTTTCCTTCACCGTTACTATAATAGTAACTCACTTGTTTGTCAAACTCCTCTTCATTCTCCATCCACATGTAATCCTCGAAGTCTGTCGGCTGCGGCGGCACGGGCGGACCAAACTGCGGTGGGTAGTATGCACCGGCCATCACATAGCCAGCTGAAAACCACATTTAATGTGATCACGACTGTATTCCCAAGGTGCGGTAGACATATTCTTTCATCATCCCTATTTTGTAACACACGATAAGTCACTAACTCGGATTCGTTCAAACAAAAATTTAATTTTTACGATGAATACTTTGAAATTGTAGAAGATGGTTGAAATAAGTGATAGACATGTTTGTTGTGTTAAATATGTGAAGTAATTTTGCACTAAATAACAAAAATAAGTTTAATGTTGTTCGTAAAAAATAAATTTATTTGAACAAATCCGAGTTAGCGACTTACCGTGTGTTACAAAATAGGAGTGCAGATCTTTAGGCAATATTTAGATCCTTTGAAGATGTCTAAGAGGGCAGTCAGAGAGAGGTATGTCCAAATACATTTTAATAAAACACAAAAAAGTATATTGAATATTTTCACCAAAAAATCTCAAGTAAAATTATTTTGAAGTTGTAACTATGATCGTAAACGGTTTTGATTGTCATAATTTACTGTGACGTCACAAGTTTTCGATTCGACACTTGCTCTCCTTGTTGCTCTCCAATGTTTTCCGTTTGACGTTTAATGACGTCACTCGTATGTCATGACGCCATATTGCTGTAGCAAGCGTTTTAACAACATAAATAATCAGTGTAATGGTCTAAAAGAAATACTTAAAATAAATGAATTAAATATTATTTGTACAGTCCTTACACTTACACCAATAAATAATGTGAGATGGTTTTTAAGAAATTAGTCAAATAGCCTATTCTAAGGCGGTACAAAGTTCGGCGGGTCAAACTTAGGCCTTTACATCATTACTAGATCATTTATACAGTGTCACGAGACAATCTTTGCCTACACTTAACGGGACACTGTAGTGCCTGGGACAATGTTAATATGGAGTAGGCTTGCCCAGCACCTACACCATCCTCTCAGCTTAACCGGCCATATCCACAGGAAAGACATGGTCAACACGTGTGGGGCTGACTAAGCCGCGGGTTTCCTCACGATGTTTCCCTTCACCGTTTAGAGCTCGTGTAAATAAATACCCCTTGGCCTTGTCAGCTAGCTAAATATAAGCATAGATACGTACTGGGCATGTGCCTCGGGATGTGAACTGGGTATACGGGCCTGACGCCGGCGTCGCCGCTGCCCACCACTCCGCCGCCGACGCCGTTGTCTATGACCACGCCGTTCGGCTGCAAATACATTGTCTATGCTCAGTTTAGTTTGGCTGCGTCGGCAGCCATTCAGGGCTATTGTATTTCAAGATTTTAAGAGAACGCAAAGCAGTCGGCAAGCTGTAATGTCGCTTACGAGCAAACCATGGACCTAGTATAGACATGGACTACCAGTAAGGGTCAATTCACACGTACCACAACCACACGACAACGACAACCACACCACAACCACGCGACGTGGTCGGGCGTATATTTGTATTGAAAATGAATTTCCAATTTACACGTACCACATCGCAACCACATGGCGACGGCAACGCCACCACCGGCGGCGGCACCGCGGCCACATCGCCACGACAAGACGTCATCAACAGCCTCCTCTACGAAAGCCGGAGTATACCACGTGGTTACCACATCGCAACGACAGCGACAAGCAACCACATCGACATTTTGTCGGTACCACAACGCAACTGCAAAAAGCCGCTGCGACACTTTTCACACGTAAGCTTGACCACATTTTGTCGCTGCGACGTGGTGTGGTTGTAGTACGTGTGAATTGACGCTTAGCGTACCGCCTAAAGGGATATAAAATTAAGTGAATCCATGGTTTCGTAGTACACATAAGGTCCATATTAGTACATAATGATACAACTTATAAGTTATCTGCCTACAAGAAGCCGGCACAAGATATTATGCTGTCTCTTTTTTTCACACACATTTCACGTTTTTTCACATTTTTTTGTATGTATCCTTCTTAGTTTTGTGTGAGTGAGAAGGAATGTGTCCAGCAGGCGCATATCTAAACTAGGTCTATGGAGCAAACAGACATTCAACGGGCACGTTATCTTTTGTCGCGTTCGGTCTCGTCGAGATGAGAGTGACAGAGCAACTAGCGCGGTCACTGGTTGAATATCTGTTTGCTCCGAAGCGTGTAAACGCACCATCAGAGTGAGCTCACTACGTTTTTCGTACGCGCGTTTGTATCGATACAAACGCGCTGTTTAAATACGCGCGTACAGAAAATCGTAATGTGCCCACTCCCTTAGGTTATCTAGGAACAACAGTAACAACATTTTATCTAATCTCTATTTTATTATTTAACTAATAAAATTTAAATGCTGGTCGTTAGTAAGCACATAACTTGAGAACCTTTAGACCGATTTCACTATTTATTTTTTTAATGCCTAACGTTTTTAGGGTTCCGTACCTTAAAAGGTAAAAAAAGGAACCCTTATAATATCACTTTCTTGTCCGTCTGTCTGTCCGTCTGTCCGTGTGTCACCATCGATTATCTCAGGAACGGGTAGAGCTAGCAAGTTGAAATTTATACCATATACTAAGGTCTATAGTCCCTATTGTGAGTATAAAAATGAAGGTCCTGAGTCAACACTATAAAAAGATATAGGCAAATTTAGGTTTTCGTGAAAACTTGTGAGTACCAAAACTTACCTTAATTATCAACTTTTTTTATTTTTCGGAATTTTTCCTTTACTTGTGCTGGAAGACCTTGCTTGTAACCAAAATTGACAATTCTAGGTCAACCGGAAGTACCCTAGAGGTTTTGGGTCGAAAACCTAAATGGTAGTTCCCGTTGACCTAGAATAACGAAATTTGGCAAAAAGCAAGGTCTTATAGCACAAATAAAGGAAAAATTCCAAAAAGTTAAAAATTAAAGGGTGTTCCCATCCCATACATAGTTGACGCCAATTAAAATTGTCCTCCGAGTTGTATGGGCGCTCATACAATTAAGCGGACTAGCTTAATTGGCACCATGGCTAGGTACGGAACCCTCGGCGTACGAGTTCGAATCGCACTTGACCGGTTTTTTATTATTTGTACAAAGTCTTGGACTGGAAGTCTGTTGGTTGTGCTAGTTTTCAAAAGTTCTATCACATGTATGATTCAAGGTGAACGCATACCTATCGGAACCGGACGCATAGTTAACTGTATTCTGTAGACTAAACAACTCTTTTTTCTGATGAATGTTAATTATTTCTTATATTTGCAAAGTCTTGACCATTAAAGGTGAACGCACATATAGCGGAGCCGAACGCGCCGAAACAATCTACCAAAACTAATCTTAGAATTATTTCTATGAAATCGTATGAAACCTCGCATACCTCCCCGTTTCGGACGAATTGGACGATTCGACGCGGGCAGAATTCTAACATACGTTTCGGTCAATTCGTTAGTCGCATTCGGCTCCGCTATTTGTGCGTTCACCTTTAATGGTCAAGACTTTGCAAATAAAGAAATAATTACCATTCATCACAAAAAAGAGTAATACAGAATACAGTTAACTATGATATCACACAATTAAGCTCACTCACAAACAAAAGATGATTGTGCTTATCAAACTCTAGAGCCATTATAAAATTACTGAGAAATTATTGATATGAATACTTACAAAAGATAAACTGTGAATGAATGTATTTTGTACCTGGTTTGAAGTTATTATTATTTCAGGGAAATCCCACAGTTTGGGGACTTCCCCAAAAACATAGAAGTGATAAGGTGTTCAGTAATTTAGTTCAAATTGTAACAGGAACCTACATAAATACTGCCTTAATCTGAATAATAGCAAAAGTGATAAAGTATGCCTAACTTTTATATTATTTTGGTATTACGTTTGTATGGAAATTAGTCCGTCACCGGCCTCTTCACTATCACTACATAGTATAAAACAAAGTCGCTTCCCGCTGTCTGTTCCTATGTTTCCTTAGATCTTTAAAAGCAACGGATTTTGATGTGGTTTTTAGTAGATAGAGTGATTCAAGAGGAAGATTTATATGTATAATACATGCATAATATAGTAGAGAAACACTGATACTTTAGAGGTTTCTAATGTGATGTGACCCGTACGAAGCCGGGGCGGGTCGCTAGTAAAGTATATAATTCTCACCTGCCACTGTCCGTTCTCATCATTCCCATAGTAAGCTCCAACGTTTGCTGAAGTCTCCGGTATCTTCATGGTATCACTTAAATCTACAACTATTCACAATAAGTATCCATAAACTAGAATTTAAAAACAAATTTACTTTAAGCTGCTAACTGGCACAATAGTTCAATTACAATCTCGATCTTATTTTTAGTTTTTGAGTTTTAAATTTGAATTTGATAAGAGAATTGTTCTTTTATAGGCACTGTTATCATAAGTTTATCAATGTGATCTGTGTGCGTTGTGACAATCTTCATTTCTGGTGTGCACTGCAACTAGAAACAGAAAAAATATATTAACTTCAAACCTTTAACACAAAGGTGCCCAAACAGTTGATCGCCAGCAATATACCTATTATTACTCATTCCTAACATAGGTAGTTTGAAAGGATATGCGGCGACAAAACGTGAACGCGAAAAAGTGCAGTAAAACCATAAATAAATAAATGTTTTTCAGTACCTACCTACCTACCTACACAGTAGTTAAGTTGATTCTTTGCTTTCAAAATATTTTCTGGTAGAACACCGACACTATAAGTTTGAGCACCCTTGCCTTAATTCAATGGTACAGTACACACAATGGATCTAGGCATTCATGAAGTCAGCTATTTCGCTGTGCAGTAGAAAATTGAGTATGAAAAAGCTACACTGCACATCGAAATGGCTAACTTCACAAATGCCTATAGTCGTATTGCTCATTATACGGACTAAAATTGAAGGAAAAAATGTCATTTTTCCTTCAATTTTGATTAGTTTTGATACGTTTTATGTCAAAATTGAAGGAAAAATGACATTTTTTCCTTCAATTTTAGTCCGTATAATGAGCAATACGACTATAGATCCATTGTGTAGGTATACTGTACAGCTGGTATGCAATCAAAACAAATTTTACAGTAAGTGTTAAACTATTTGTTTTATTTAATTTAACAAAGGAAAGTTTGTTTGAAACAAAATGGTAGGCTTGTTTGTTGCTAGACAACCAATGTACATAATACCATTAACGATTATAACATATACAAAAATACTGAAACGCTACTTAGTTTAAGTGCTGCTTATCATTGATTTTAACTGTCAATAACTGTCATTTTTGTAAATGATTCTGATGAGTAAGAACATCTCAAATAGATAAATATGTCTCAAAAATTGCTTAGTGTTTCAGTTTTCGGGCAATAGTTCATCTAAATTAAAAAATAGCATGTCATTATGTCACATGTGTCAGAGTAGGGTAAATAAACAAAAATTATCTCTTTCAAATATTATTACTATTTCATAAGAAATGACTCGAAACTATAACCAGTTTAGACATTGCAAAATACAGAGAAGAACTTGAAAATAAAAGATTATTTTTGTAAATAAAGCAGTAGCAATGGGTGTGTAAAGAGAAAGTTACCTAATGATTATACGCTATTTCGCCTTAGACAGTCCACGTAAACATTATAAATTGCGTTGAAATTTGTATGTCAACAAAAGAAAGGTGCCCTGATTACATTTAATTATTCAACTTTCTATTTTACACTAGAAAAATAAGTCATAAAAAAGTATGCTATTTGTTTATGCCTTCTTTACGCGGCAAAAGAGCAGGAAACTTTTTATAAAATTAGCACTAGAAAATAGTGCATACAGCCAACCCAAAAATAGATCAACCCAGAAACCAAAATACTCTTCACACAATTGACTCCAATCTACCAGCGAGCCGGAGCGAATCAGAGTACAAAGTCGACAGTAAATTGCACCTCGTAGAAGCGTAAATTGAGAAAAATTGAAACTATTAGAACACGTGTAGGTATCCTTGCTACGTAGGCCTGCAATCGGGGAAGATACTTACTGTGTATTCGCACATAGAATGCTTCCTATGGCATTTGACTGAGACTTTCAAGGGTCTTCGGTACTGTAAATATTTTTTTGCACTATTTAACTCGTTTTTTATCACTATAACCTCTAATTTCACCAATTTCACACACAAGACCAACAGCCCAGCAATCGTGGCGCAAATGGCGACCGATGTGAGCTTAGCCGCGAAATTAACCGACTGCGCGAAACGAAACGCAGAAAAGACAACTTCGTGGCAAATATTACCGGTTCCCGTGGAATTTTATTTTTGAGCAAAATACCAAGAAATCGTTCTAAAATAGATGAAAAATTACCTTTATAAGAGAAAATCATACTCTTGTGAATTTTGCTGAGCCGAACAAAATGCCAAATGTGACATATTTATTTTTATTAGTTTTTCGATAGCTTGTCTTTGAAGAAAACCCAACCTCTTTGGTCTTTTTATTAATTCACTACCACCCGTCTGTTCTAAACTTTTAAACGTCTACAAACTTCCAACTTTTTGTTTTGTTTCATTTTGTAAACAAAAACTGCTTTGAACTGAACGAAACGTTCCATTTGTATTGCAGAACTTGCAAAGTTGCAAGAATTCTGTAACGCAAATGCATGCTATACCACAGTTGCCATACCTACTACTCTGGTGATAAAGTGAACCTTAACAATGCCAAACTAATTCGTGCTAGTAAAGCTTGTCGTAGAAATAGCTAATGATTGGGAAATAGCAATTAAAAAAAACCAAAAGTAAATAAATATCGGGCAGGCAGGCACTTTTGTTGAAGTAAAATTGAGAAAAATTGTAATGAAAAAACAAATTTTCCTCTAGAAAATGAGTGCTCCATTTGTAAAACTCGTGACGCCGCTCAGCGAACACGCCGTGGTGTGCCGCGGCTGCCTCGCCAACAGCGGGGAAATGAAGGACATCAGAGAATGGGGGCTGATTGAAGACTTTCGTAAATTCTCAGGAGTAAAGGTGATTTTTTACTCTAAACAATTAAAGCGCTTGTGGCGTAGGTTGCAACGATCTCTATAGAACGTCTAAAGCGGGGAATTCAGTAGACGGACATGCCCGCGGGCAAGCGGGCATGTAAGCCAAACGTTCCTCATGCAATGAGCTATCAAACGCAGGAAGAAATTTAATGAAAAACCCTTCAAAACACATCCCTTCAAAACTAGAAAAGAGCTGATAATATTGAAACAGCTGAACTGATTTTGATAAAACATGTCTAAGAACCATTGTTAGAATATCTGCTTTAAAAAAACGCATTCCAATCGGTCTGTTTTAGAGCTACTGTGCCACAGATGGACACAGACACACACACAACTTATAACACCCCTCCTTGTGTTGAGGGTTAAAAAACAAACTCTTTCGCTTTATTATATCAGTAAGTACCTAAGCAAGTTCGTATGCGCAAGTGGACAACTCTGGTGATGGAGTTTTTGGGCTGCCTAAAGGTCATGGCTTAACGATTTAAAAGTGACAATTTAACGTACCCTCTGAACCACGGAGCATTTTTTTAGTAAAGTATAGTTTTGATATTCTGTATTTCAGCTGTGCCAGTCAGATGGTATATCAGAGCTGATCTGCTCATCGTGCGAGGACTCTCTCATGCAGTGCAAACTCTTCGAGCAACGCTGTAGGAACTCTGACATGACATTGAGGAGTTTTTTTGAGGTACTTCATTTATTTCCTTTCATTTACTACTGTGTGAGAGTGACAGGAACGGCATATTTTGCAATTCCTATTGTGATTATGCTTTCCTACACTTCCTGATTAGCTATCAGGTTGAAACTTTCAGGGTAGCTCACAACTTGATGACAATGCATTTAAAAACAAGTTTTTTTTATTACTAATCTTTTATTTTACATTTTTTTTTCTATTCTAGGGCCAGGCAAAAGATAACAGCACAAACAAAAACAGCATAACTTTTGATTTCAACAAAAATGAGCTCATTTTCACTATTGTAGCTCCCGACACAGACAGTAATATACATTTTCCCTGTCCCTACACATGCAAAGAAACATACACAAAGAGAATTGAACTCTTAAAACATCTTGTTAAGATTCATGATCACAGCAAAGATTATGAAATTTCCTACCAATACTACTGCTGGATTCCGGACTGTGCCTACAACAGGAACTCGGAGAAAAACAAATACTTTAACAACAGGAAGAATGTTAACCAGCATTACAATAAAGTCCATCGAACCAAAATGTTTCACTGTGAGAAATGCAAATTGGATTTCGCCACCCTGCCGGAGTTAAACCGACATGATAATACATGCAGCATTGTGTTTACTTGTGAGGAATGTGATAGGAAATACAGCAATCATGACAGATGGCTCGTTCATCTAATGCGGCGACATCCAGACAAACATAAGCAGTATAAAGATTCGAAACATGATCGGAAGAGGAAAGCCGTAACTGAAATGTTTGCTAAGAAGCCTAAAATTACTTTGGAAACTCTCTTTGACAGTCCAAAGCGCTCCTTTGCAACTCAAACGATCAATAAAAACAGCATCAAAAATGATGTGGCATTACCTTCCTGGCAGAGTACAAACAATGAAATATCAACGCAGACCGGATTTGAAGACCTGCTTTCCATCAAATCAAACAGTGAAGATGACTCTTTATTCTACTCTGAGACGACACTATCCGATATCCAAACACAGACATTCCCCCTCGAGTTTGGTTTGGTTGTGAAGCGTTCTAATAAGGAAACGATAACAGAATCAATCGATAAAAGTATTAAGGGCACTCAGACATGCTTCTGTTACTGTGATTCCCCAAAATTCCCCTTCGGAGCCCTCGATAGTGTATCATCAAGTCCTCGTAGTGGAAATCTGACTTCAACAGAAACTCAGACAGCGGAGTACAAGTCCAGTGTGATGTCGGATGTGCTTTTAAGCCTAAATTCAACGGAGACACAAACTTGCTTCGATGAAGCTTTTAAGGAGAGCTTGTGACGATGGCAGTTTCAATAGGTTATGTGCCCCACATTGAACCTAGAGACACTTAAATTATAGTTAAGCAATGCTTGTCTATTTGAGACGATCTTACTCTTCAGAATCGTATACAAAAATGACAGTTAAAGTCAATGATAAGCACTTAAACTAAGTAGCGTTTCAATATTCGGGTGTTAGTGACTATTGACTTTTTTGACAAAAAAAATTAAATTTCCAATTATCCCTACCAGTAGGGATATATCAGTTGGGATACTAGAAATAGATCCAATATTATCACTGTCACTGTTTAATTTAAAAATATCTAATCTAGGCTGGATTCGACCAAAGTGTCATCTTACTCCCAGAGTAGTTATTCCGTTAGCTGACAGAATTCGAAATACAATTGTTTAGAAAGCTCAACCGAATATTATTAGGTGCATTCAAATTATCCTGGTTATAAGGTGTCAACTTTACAATGTCAAAATATTCAAACAAACAGCAGTTTAATCTGTGGGTCTCCAGATAAAACTTAATCCTGTTTGGTAAAATCCAGCCCTAGTCTTCGAGCTTAAAGAATCTAATAAAAAGACGAATATCTCTTACCGTAGCTAGTCTAGCTAGACTTTAGGGAAACGTAAGAATGTTAAATATAATCTTAATTCTAGTTTGACTTTACTTTTATTAGCTTTCACCTGGATAAAATGTAGCATCTGTGTTATTCCGGATTATAAAATTATGTAGTACCTATACTCCAAGCTTCATTAAAATCTGTTCATTAGTTTTTGAGTGAAAAAGTAATAAACATTATCCATCCTCACAAAATTTGACATTAATGTTATTATTAATAGGATAGACATTCAGATAAAAAATAGTGATAACTACTCAACTCAATGTGGCTTTTATAATAAAATAATGACTTCACAAAAATGCATTTAATTTTTTAAAACATAACGCTAATGTAGGTACACACTAGGGTTGCCTTGCCACCTTTTTTTTAGTTCAGATATAGTATAGCTTAGGTAGGATCTTTGATGAAATTTTTGCTGTTGCAAGAATGGTGATGATGTGGCTAAGAACGATTTAAAAGAAAAGCTTAAGGCTTCGCTCGCCAATTCTGAAGAAAACGGATACCTATTCAAAAAATCTGTTCATGCCATGAATCTACCTATGTATGTAGATTCATGGTTCATGCTTACTTATATTAGCGCCATCTGTCGACGAGTAGGTAATAGGTATTTACTATAAAAGAATTGCATAGAAAAAAAAATCATTTCCGGTTTCCAGCCTAGGTCATTTAGATAATGCCTGAAATCAAACTTTACTGCAGCACAAATAGCGCCATCTGTTGTCGAGTAGCTAACGCGACGATCGTTCAACGTCGCTGCATCATCAGCATCACAGAACACCACAACATAAATGTAATGTGCCGATATTCTTGTGCCCAAAGTTAATCGCAGCCAAATAACATCATTAATCACTCATTACTTTCCATCCACAGACAATTCCATATAAGAAATCGCTTTTAGCGATAAGGCCGCCCATTATTTATTTATCTATCATTCAAATGTTGTTGTGTTCCCGCGGTAAGGTTGCCAGAGCTCTGCTCTGAAGCGCTGCGGTGACAACTGGTGGAGCAGTCTTGTCCATTGTGTTGTCGGCGCAGTGATTCCTCTTATAAAGGGTCAGCAGCGCGAGTGACTCCTCTGGTGTCGCAGGCGTCCATAGGCGACCGGTGACCGCTTACCTTATTAATATTAAAAAAAAACTGAATTTGGAACATTCGACCAAGAAAAGCTGAACTAAAAAATATTGGCACGATTATAGTTTTTAATTTTTTGGAAGTAGATAGAAGGCCAGGCAGATAGGTACAAAGGTATCTACAAATAAAACAACTCAATGAACAGATTATAATATTTATTTCCATTTAGACATCTAGAAATTTAACATGGTAAAGCATTCCTACATAGAAACCACATCAATTGAACACACTCCTTGCCGACGCACCACGATTTCTTCGTTAAATTCTAAGAATTACATTTACTTATAATTTCTTTACATCATTATAAAAGTATAGCCTTTTGGACGAAACTTTGTAATGATTCTAAATTGTTGATAATTCGTAAATGTCGCACTTTACTTTGTTTAAGTGTTTGTAATATACCTATTAGCTATACCTACTTACTTCGACTTCGATTACACTATCAACTTTGTAGGAAACCGATCTAGGAGTCATCGCTCTGTCTCGCTCTTTGGCCTACAAATTGCGTATTGCGCATCCTGCTTTAATTATCCTAACTTGCCAACTTCAGACAAATGTAGGAAGAAAAAAGTAGGATGCACAATACGCACTTCGTAGGCCAAAGAGCGAGACAGAGCGATGATTCTAGGTCGGTTTCCTACAAATTGGATAGTGTAATCGCTACTAACCTGCAAACCTAGCGTGCGCAAATTTTGTCACGTTGCAACGTGACAAAATTTTCTCGAATCGTTTTCTCGTGCAAAATTGAGTTATCTCGTTACGTCAACCTGCGCTAACATGGCAGCGTAGAACTCGTCTCGTTCTGTCGAATGAAGGCAAATTGTATGTCAGTTTGACATAAAGAGATATTCGATTTTGCACGAGAAAACGAGTCGAGAAAATTTTTCACGTTGCGCATGCTTGGCCTGCTGAACGAAGTAAAAATATGAATTTCTAAATGTTAATAATATTGTGATTAGTTTAACTGGAGCGAAATTCGATGCGTTACTTAGACCGTTGCTATGCCATTTACAATTTTAGATTTTATAGTAAAGTGTGCCTATCATTCTAATTTCTCAATTTTGTACACAATGTTCATAAGAATTTCACTTATGTATAAATGCTGGTTGGTAGGGAGTGCTTTAACAACTTAGGTACAACCTTTACTTTCCTCACACATAACGTTCATTATTGTTAATGAACTGGGCGCGCCCGCTCCGTATCTATAGGTGCGCGAACATAGTGGATAAACACTAACAATTTGCAATTGTATGTAATTTTGTCACCTAATAATTGTAATCTACAAATAGATTTACTTCATTGTTTCTCTATGTTCATTATTATTGTATGAACATTTTCTAGAATAAGGCCACATATATATCACGAATTCATGTATTCCGACCGGAGACGAGCTAGCCGAACATGTTCCGAAGATGCCTTCCGGCAAACATGCGAAGCGTGATTTCTTACTTGAATATACAACTTTGAACTTGTTCATTAAAATCTTTACCTACCGTATCATCGTACAAACCCGAGTCAGTGTACGTTCACACAGAGATTCGTTTTGCAGGTCCTTTTTTAAAGAATTTCAAAAAAGGAGGTTCTCAATTCGTCGGAATCTTTTATTTCGTATGTTCCTTGATTACTCGAAGATTCCTGGACCGATTTAGACAATTATTTTTTTGTTTGAAAGGGTATAACCCCCATGTGGTGCCACAAAAATTTGGTGAGGATCTGTTGAAGATCTTCGGAGTTATGAACAGAAATGCACCTCGAGAGAGCAGAAAATTGCTCAGCTTTCATTGAAGTCGGTTTTTTTAATTTACTAGTCACTTGTAGATTTAGTGGGTAAGTCTAAGTTTTTATTCGCCGATGGCGTTTATGGTCGTACGGGCGTGCTCACACACTGTATTGTTGATACAGTAATCAAACCAAAATTCTTTTTGCGATTCGTTAAAAACGATCCTGTAAATACGGACTTTCTGTGTAAACGCGCTGTCAGATTTGAAACAAACTTTACAATCCAGTAATAAAATAATTTGTCATGCGCACTAAAATGCATAGAAACTATTATAAAAAGAACGATCAAGTAACAATACGAAAAAAATTAATTAAATTCCTAGGAATTTATCTAAAATTGCATTTCTTACATCTAAAAGGTACAAAAGTACATTGTCAATACATGCTACAGAAATAAGAAACAAGGTGTGCAAAAGTACGTGAACATTAAATATTGCTACTAAAGCTTAAAGCGATAACACCACAACAAAACTGAAAATGCAACATTATAGATTTTTTAATCATAATGGTGTTTGTAACATGACGTGCATTTATTAGATTGTGTGACTTTTTAATGGATGCTGTTTAGGTCTACTTACACAGATAAGATAATTACTTTACGAAGGTGTTAGTCAAAGCATTACACAAAAATAAGATCGTAGCCACAGAAATCTCCCTAATTAAATTCTTTCTTTCAATAAAAAATCTTAAACTTAGGAATTATAAACACCAAGTAAAATGTTTATAAAATAATATTCTATGATAAAAACGAAAATTAAGTAATAATGGCACCAAACTGGTATTTTTTTTTGGTTTGCAAAATAATTGCACCATTTCATCGGTGGCTCGACTCTTACAACGATATTTTTTTAATAATAAAATAAAATAAAAACACGTGATAGTTACTGGGTTCACTCAGAATATTAGTTTCAGTTTACAATTGTCATCCTAACCCTGACAAAGATTATTGTTCATAACTTTTTGTTACCGTAAAGTGTTCAGTAACTTTCGAAATGTATAAGCTAATAAATTCAATTGCCTTATAGAACATTTCATATAAAAGCAGTGCGTATAATTTCACTAAATCTCTGTCGATTCCATTAATAATACTAATAAAGTATTGTCAATTTCCAATATGAGTGGCGTAATTTCAAATTCGTGGACAAAATGTCATGCTAAATTCATACTAAATATTTTTTTGTTTATAGATTGAAAATTGTAATGTAACATATACGTTTAGTGCTTTAGTATAGTTTTACTGTTTCAAAAACACTTTAATGAATTATGACTCATATTTCCATTATAAAATTACAATAAAATAACTCTACGTGCATCAACAACAATACAGGACTCTATGAATAAGTAAATAAGTGTTATATTTGTGTACACTATCCGTTATGGCACTATTTAGGTGCCGTTCACAATTGACTGAAGCTTATTCCTACAATTATTTGCAAACACGCGCCAACCGGACGACGTGATAGCCACTGGATAACGCAATGGTCAAAAATGCCCAAAACATTAGCCAAGTGGCCAACGATTAGCGATATCATTAAAGTGCGGTTGCGGTTTCACCCGATTGGTTTAGGTTTGCACTAAGTATTTTTATTTCTCCCGGCTCCTGAAAATATGAGAAATGATTAGGTACTTCATCCCTCTCTTCTCTGTGACCCATGTGAATTATCCCATAGGGCTCAAACACGTCATGTTGGGCCAGCCTAGGCAAGCTTAGGCGAGTGCACGTGAGAAGGCGAATCGATGCAAGGCGAGAGCTATAGAGGCAATGCGAGCCTGGACCAACGTGTGTTTGCGCCTTTAGGATTAAAAAAAATATTAAAATAATAATTTTATCATTATTAATTAAATCTTTAAAAATAATCGTTAAGTCCTAAGAGTTTTGTTATTTTTAATTCAATACCTACATATTTTAAAGACAATAAATGTTTTACATGAGGTCCAATCGCCTTTTTAACAGACTTTAAAAAAAGCGGAGGTTTTATTTTCACCTATATTAGGTATACAAGAATGAGATAAAAATGTAGGTCTCACCTCACTTCATGGCGACGTTGTTGTAGAAATCCAGGTCGTCCAATCCCTCCGGCTCGAAGGCGCGGATCTGTTCGAACAGCTCGCTGTCCATGAACGTGTCCGCCGGCACCGGCGTCACCGCGCTCAAGTAGCTGCTTTCGTTTTGCGATTGAGGTTTTGTTTACATTTTTCAGTTTTAGTATTTAGTTTCGAAATGTGTGTTTTTGTAACAATCACATTTGAAAAATGTGTTCAAGTTTGTGTGAAAATTACAAAATAAACATGCGATTATTAGGGTGATTTTGTAAAATTAGTTAAAATATAGGTATATTTTAAATGTGTTTTATGTGTAGTTGCAAACACATTTGAAACAATGTATGTTTTAGTAAATTTAAATGTGTTGTAAAAGTGTGGTTTAAAAGAAAATTGAATATGTTTGTGTAGTTTTGGTGTTCGATGTCATCGTCGCCGCAGGAATCGGGAAAGAAAGAGAAAATGCAACACGTTAGACAAGGCCGCCCGCTGTACGTAACCTACAGCTTAAACCGTCGCCAAAAGGCAGCACAGACTGAAAGGCAGTTGTCTATGGTGAGTTACAATTTAAAAAAATCAAATATACGACAAAAATACAAAAAAAATAATCGACCGTCTGTGTTGCATTTTCGCGTTGGGACAGAAGCATAAATTGTCTCTGATTTTATTAAAGTTGACAAAGACAATTTTTTCTTCCAAATAATTTAAACAAAAAAACAATTAGTCTCACATATAATTGTATTACAAAAAGACAGAAACATACATGCATTCAACAATAACACCGCCATGTAATCGATAGATTTTAACAATAGACACTAATATTAAATGTTATATGACAGTCATTTATCGTTACACAAAGTTTCATTATTCTAAATAACAGTGCACAAAACAATGTTTGTGTTATATTATGCGGGCGACATGTCATTTAAATCACAAAGGTTTTCGTCAATTGTATCAATAAAATGGTTACTACTTTCATAGTAACGTTATATTCCAAATGCCAGTGCATGCGCAACGTGACAAATTTTCTCGACTCGTTTTCTCGTGCAAAATCGAATTATCTCGATAATGTCAACCTAACATCGAGAGTCGAGAAAGGAAATAACTCGATCGGTTATAAGTTAGAGCAGTTTGACCGATCGAGATAATATTTCTCGATAATGTTAGGCCTACAGGTGAGAAAATTTGTCACGTTGCGCAAGCAAGGTCTATTGAGAAACATGGGTAGAGTTAACAGTTAACACAGTAGATTAAACAGTAGTAAGTAGATTAAACAGTTATTTTACTGAAACTACTATGCTAGTTAACTCTACCATTGCACCCAAAACGGTCTGATTTAAATGATTTATATCATCTGATTACAACTAATCATATTACGTAGGTAATAGTCACATCCATGAATTATTTAAAAATGCGTAACATCTATTATAATATAAATTCGTTTTATAAACTATATAATTATAAACGCCAATCGAGAATATAATATACTTACTTTATTAATATATAAAATGTAAACTTTACATTAAAATTAAACGATAATTGACCAATCTTTATTAAACTCTCCGGTTGTTTCTTCATGATTATTTTATTATTTTTTATGTACAGAAAGCGTCATTAATTGGTATCCCCCTAGTAAGAGGTCGGTTTGCAAGCCGTTGATCTCAATCTCAACTTTTGTAAAAACTTCCTTGCTTACTTATGGATATCTAATTTCGCTCGAGTTCCTAAACGAGCCGATGCAATAGCTGATATAATACCCGACTGAAACCCAAGGTTGAAATGAAAAGGGTCTTTGTTAAATCATTAGGGGGATACCGATTGATGACGCTGACTGTACCTATTTTTTTTTTTTTTTGCTTTTTTTTTAATTCCATGTACCTATGTTTGTTCGGGTGTAATCGTGCAACTTAATTTTAAAGTTAACCTCAACCGAATGAGCTGAAAATTTCCACACTTAACTTACTTACTCGTAATATAGATAATCGGCATAAAAAACAGCTCCTGACTGCATCATCAGGTTAGCTCGTTGTTACCATAATATTGCATTGGCACCGAGAATCAAAAGTGTGTCAAAATCCAGCTCAATCGGACATTAGCGGTGATTGAAAAACAGTTTACAAATTAAACGGAAAATTTACATACGGACATCAAGTCATAGGTATTTTTCAATGCTTTAAGCTCTGAAATGAAGGAATAAGCAATTAACTAGACTGAATCAATTAACTAGAAAGAAGCAAATTAAATGATAACATTTTGTAAGTTGAAATTGAACATTTCTCTTTTTTAAACTTTCGCGATCAGCGACTTTACGTGTGAAACCAAATATCTCAGCAGAACATTATAAATACATAGACCTATGATACCTGTATAGACCGGATACCTGTATCCGGGTATTTATCACGAAAATTACCTTTTTCGATCGAGCGAGCGAAGCGAGCGAAGATCTTAGTGGTAAGTTGGGCGATTTTGCTTTGTATGTTTGTATGTTTGTATGTTTCACGAATTGTTGTTCGAGCATAACTGTCGAACCGTTCATCCAATCTGCATGAAACTTGGTAGGTCAATAGGTTGTGGTAAGGGAATTTACGGTGGAGCATATGAGCTTAATCGATGAAGGGGTTGTGAAGATATTGGGTTCCCAAGGGGGTAAAAAATTATGAAAGTTACACAAATATATTGAGTGGGGTGTCATACGAAAGGGCTTATTTTGTACATTCCAAAATGGTTTTTATTTTTAATCTAGGATGTATAGTTTTTGAAATACGACCAAAGACCAAAAACTACGAAACCAGAGCTGCAAGAGCTCCCGTTTCATAGAGTTTCGATGTCTTCGTAGCTCATTGACTGGTCGGTCTTAAAAAGAGAGTGGTATCGTTGCGGTTTGGTTTGCAATGATTTTAGATGCTACTTGATTTATTTTCATGATAAAAAAAATTTTGATAAAAAATGAAAATAATTGGGGTAAAAAAAGTTAAGTAAACAAATATATTGAGTGCGGTGTCAAATGAAAGGTCTTTATTTGTACATTCTAAAATAGTTATTATTTTTATTCTAGGACTTATACTTTTAAAAATACGACGAGAATTCATAAATATGAAATAAATGAAAAATTAGACACGACATTATGTATTGCATGCATGCTAGTATTTTTTACCATGAAGAGCTAGCGCAATAGGCATACCCGGCAGTAGTAGCACTTGAAATTATAGGGGTAGTCAGAAGAAAGTCCAAATGTTGGCCATCTACGGTGCGCGAGATCTCAGTTCGGGGCGAACTACTAGTATTTAGTAGTGAGTCTTCGAAAATGCTGCAATCTGGCCGAAAAGTCTGGCTAAATAAAAAGGTAATTTACGTGATAAATACCCGAATACAAATATGTATTTATAATGAACATGTTGCAAAAACGACGCCATGATTTTTAACATAAAATGCAGAAATTTTGGTAAGTCATAGATTTCATAGATTTTCATGGTGAACCATAATCTATAAATATTCAACATCAATTTTAGCAATATTAACGATAATTACGTATAATAAACATTTATTCCAATTGAGAACTTAATATTTTTAAAACTAAGGTATACAACTATGTCATGATTAAATTAATGTACCTACTTAAAAACACTAGCACCAAATTATACAGAACAAAAAAAAAACTGTTTCAATTTTTAAAACGATGTTTATCCTAACATTAACGATTCAAATCTATTTTTTAAAATACTGACAAAAATACTTTAACTTAATTGACACCAATCGAAACATCACACATACTTTTTGGTCATAATACGTTCACACGGGTCCGTATTTACATGATCATTTCACGAATCCTACTGAATCAAACACACTAATATTATAAGTTTGGATGGATGTATGTTTGTTCCTCTAAAACGCGACAACCACTGAACCGATTTGGCTGAGAATTGGACAGTTCGCGTTTATGTGTTTGGTCAATATGAGAATTCTGAATGAATTATTGGTCATTATGCGTCAGAACGTGAAATTTAAAATACAGATAGGTAAAAGCCGGGAATAAGACAAAGGCTACTTTTTATCCGGGTACCGCGCGAGCGAAGCCGCAGGCGGAAGCTAGTATTTTAAAAGCGAAAGTTTGAGAGGATGTATGGATGGATGTCTGGATGTTTGTTACACTTTCACGCAAAAACTACTGAACGGATTTTAATGAAACTTGGAATATACATAGTCTATGACCTGGAATAACACATAGGCTTCTTTTGAGGTAGTAGGTACCACGCGAGCGAAGTCGCGGGTGGAAGTAAGTATACGATAAAACGGACCTGTAAAACGAACCGCTATTTGAACGTGCACTCATCCTCGCCGAATACTGAATTTTTTTGGGAATATTTTTGTCAGTTTAATTCACAACATCAACTTACCTAATCTTAAACTATTAGAGAGTACAATATGCATACTCAAAATATGCATTTAAATTATATGCTTAATTTATTTAAAGTAAATTAAGGGCAATAAATACCATCGTCAGTGCTTTCATAAATTAATGGATTGTTTAATTATGGACATTTTTCCCACAATTTCGTATTCAAAAATCTAACAAATGCATGTGTGGACCCAGAAATTTCATATAAATATGTTAATAATTAATTAAGATAAAGGTATTAGATAATACAAAATCAGTCGCTTCAGAAAATGCAATAAGATATCTGTAGTTAAGGACCATAGACTGAGCACATATAGATAGACTGCTAGCTATCATGTCGCCGAAAATTTCATTTTTCATAGTTTTGTGCCAACAGGTGACACGCGGCTAGGGACAAAAAATATTAAGCTTTGTCTCTTTTTCACAGGATTTTTTACATAATATCCCTCCTTGATTTGTGTGATTGAAAAAAGAGCGTGTCCAGTCTATGTTGCTCTGTCTACGGTTAGGACGGTAGTGACGTCATGGATATTTGCGTCTTCGAGCTATATTGACCACAAACGACAATCGACATATAAAAATGACTTTTTATTGTCAAAAATTGACCATTTAGATTTTAGACCGTAATTTCGTTTTCGATTTCATTTTGGTTTGGTTATTGATTTATTCAATTATTATTTATTTCAATTTATTTTTTCTTATTAAACCACGTTTTTACTAAGTCACTTTCTTGTTTGTCTGTCTGTTTGTCATTCCGTGTGGAATCTTGCAACTCAAATTTCGAGCACTTCTCTATTAGCTATCCGGCTAAAACTTTCATGGCAATGCTTTCTAAAAAATAATAAAATTAAAACGTGGTTTTTAGATATTTTTTTAATCTACATTTCACTTGTTCTCAAACTGATATGGGGTAAGTATTTATATAATTATTATTTATCAAAAATCCCTGTTTAGGCTTTATTCTCTCAACGAAAATTCAAAATTTGGTCAGTTTTGTATCACCCTGGATTTCGTATACCTCATATATTTCGTATTAATAAAAATTTTCAATTTCACCAATTAAATAAATCTCTAATATTTCTTCAATGACAAATATTTCATTTTTATGGCGCGTTCACACGCTCGCGTGCAAACAGACATTCAACGGGCACGTTATCTTTTGTCGCGTTCGGTCTCTTTGAGATGAGAGTGACAAAAGTCAAAAGTCAAATTCATTTATTCAATAAGATCACTTCGTGTATCACTTTGGATCGTCTTAAGAGCTAGGTGATTCTACTCCTGTTCCTTCGCGACCAAGACCGTGAAGAACCAGGGCAACAAACACGGTTTGGGGCCTAACACTCTTTTCGGTGACACACTTTTTGACGACACAAAATTTTTTTTTTACTGAGCTACTTTGTGCTCGCTCTGATTATACAGGGTGAATTTTTGAGATGGGGCAGTAAGGGCAGCTACCTTAACCGTTGTAGCTAGACGAAAACGTTCTTAGGAGACCATCCTTAATTTTTGAAAATATTTCGACCTACATTCACAGATTTTGAAAAATATGTACAGTGAGCGAGAAAATGGGCCATTTACACAAAAACTTTTTTTGATGCCAATCGATCCTGTTTCATCTAAGGATAAAAAGGCTCTTTCAGACCAACTGAGGTTAGAGTACTAGAAAAGTCAGAAATCGCTAAAATGTATTTCTGAGACAAGACAGTAAGAGCTACCTTAACCGTTGTAGCTAGAGGAAAATGTTTTTAGGAGACTACCCTTAACTTTTGAAGATATTTCAACCTGCATTCACAGATTTTGAAAAAAATGTACAGTCAGCGAGAAAATGGGCAATTTACATAAAAGTTTTTTTGATGCCAGTCGATCCTGTTTCATCTAAGGATTAAAAGACTCTATCGGACCAACTGAGGCAAGAGTACTAGAAAAGTCAGAAAACGCAAATAACTTTGATTATACATTTCGTACGAAATCATTTTGTCATTTGTCATAATTTTTCATCATTTTGTCGAAATATCTTTAAAAGTAAGGGTAGTCTCCTAAGAACGTTTTCTTGTAGCTACAACGGTTAAAGTAGCTGCCTTTACTGCTCCGTCTCAAAATTACATTTTAGCAATTTCTCACTTTTCTAGTACTCTTACCTCAGTTGGTCCGAAAGAGCCTTTTAATCCTTAGATGAAACAGGATTGACTGGCATCAAAAAAAATTTTTGTGTAAATTGCCCATTTTCTCGCTGACTGTACATTTTTTTTTCAAAATCTGTGAATGCAGGTTGAAATATCTTCAAAAGTTAAGGGTAGTCTCCTAAAAACGTTTTCCTCTAGCTACAACGGTTAAGGAAGCCCTAACTGTCTTGTCTCAGAAATACATTTTAGCGATTTCTGACTTTTCTAGTACTCTAACCTCGGTTGGTCTGAAAGAGCCATTTTATCCTTAGATGAAACAGGATCGATTGGCATCAAAAAAAGTTTTTGTGTAAATGGCCCATTTTCTCGCTGACTGTACATATTTTTCAAAATCTGTGAATGCAGGTCGAAATATTTTCAAAAATTAAGGATGGTCTCCTAAGAACGTTTTCCTCTAGCTACAACGGTTAAGGTAGCTGCCCTTACTGCCCCATCTCAAAAATTCACCCTGTATACCTATCTCGTTGAGTGTCTGTTTGCACGTGAGCGTGTAAATGCGGTATAAGAATGCATTATTTTAATTTTTTTCACTCTCATCACAAAATAATGATCTTGTGGTACTTAGGTATTTTTTTTTCTTTGTCAATTAGTTATTTTTCAGATAAGTAAATGTAATTAAGATAGGAAACATGTAAGCTCTATTTTCAACATTTGTTTCAATGTTTCACTACTTGTTTAGAATTTAAATGTTTTTTTGTAACATTATTTAAAACATTGGTCTAGCTATAAAATTGTCAGTACCTAACATTTCTATCTAGTCTCATTTCTAAGACATCTCTAGACTATGTAGTTATAGCCAACATGTCATCAATAATTATTTGAATTCAAATATTTTGTTAAAAGCGTTACCTTACTTATGGATCATCCATAAAGCACGTGACACGTTAAGGGGGGGGGGGGGGGGGGGGGTCGACAAAGTGTGACAAGGTGTAGGAGGGGTCTTAAGTTTCGTGACGTCACATTTCAAAATCTTATACACCTGTGTTAAAATGTCTGAACTATTAACGAAAAACTTTTAATTTAATAATTTCTAGATGTAAAATTTTAATATATGTGACGTCACACTAGGGCTCTCACAAATGTGACCAACTGTGACAAGGACAGGGAAGGGGTCAAAAATCACGAAATTAGTGTGACGTACTTTATGGATGACCCCTTACTTGATATATTGCAGCAATGTGAACGGCAAATTCTTTCATTGCATGTTACTTTTCACGAGTCTGTACCTGCCTTAACTAACCTGTCCGACCACCGCGGCGCGCCGGCGAGAAAACTACCAACTATCGACTATTTTATCGCTTAAGAAACGTACAATAGATATACATTCCGAAACAAAAGAGATGCAATTATTAATAGTTGATCGCTGGCTGTTCACACTGCCGGCGAGGACTCTCTTTACTAGTTTGTCGCTGGGCGACAAGAGCTATCAAAGATAACTCGCTCAGCGATGCTAGCTGAACTCGCCGAGAGGTCAAGTAGCGGTCATTTCTGTCGCCGCGAGCGAGTAGCGCGAGTAATCGCACTCGCACACTCGCTCATAGCCCAGCGATAGAACTATCGTAACTACACACTTGCTTCTCACTGCTCGTCAACTCGTTTACAGTTCTACTCGTTACTCGTTCATCGCCGGCTTTCAGACAACTGCCTAATTTATGCATTCACCAATTTTGCATATAAAATACAGTGTACTTTGATGCTACACTTTTTTTTAATAACGTTTAACATTTTTCCGTTTTTACTAAAAGAATTTAATAAAATAATACTGAATTTTGTGCCCGTTTTAAACCATTAAGTGCATTTTACGAATAATTTATCTAATTATAATTAGTAATAAACGCCTTTGACACAAATGAACTGTATCGAATGATTTTGAATAATTCGGCTGACAACATACCAGCGGGATTAAAAAGACCGTTATAGAAAAAAGAAACGAAAAGCAAAATTTTTTGTACCGCATGCCGCCTTTTTCTTCGGTCGGAACTTATAAGTTCCGAATTATTTACTACGAAACAAAGGATTCACTTAATTTTTTGTCCCTTTCGCACGCTAGCTGATAGTCTAGTGATGTACACTTGTTCCAACGGATCTTGGCATTCGTGAAGTTAGCCGTTTCGATGCGCAGTGCAACTTTTTCATACAACATTTTCTACTGCGCAGCGAAAAGCCTAACTTAACGAATGCCTAGATCCATTGTGACAACTGTACTAAGTCTATAGTTTGAGACCAATTTGAGGTACAAGTAAGACAATCAGCCTGCTGGGATGTTGTCAACCTAAAAACGTAATATTGCACTTAACTAGAAGACGTCGCGACTCCTCTTAAAGCTGAAGAATAGTTGTGCTGCAGCTAAAAACAATTCATTCTAAATTATTACCCTTAAATAATACAAAAATAATACTTTCGAATTTAAGTACAAAACAAAAAATCTCACTCATTGAATTTCAAAATTGATTTCAATAATTTTTCGTTTGGTGGAAACGTGACCATAATTCAGTTCATGACTTGACAGCTAGATAATGGCAAAGTTCCAAATAATGTTGCCAGACTAATAGATCTTTCGAACTAAAAAGAATTTTCCAAATCGGTCCAGGCATCTTCGAGTAATCGCGGAGTTGACGTCGGCTATAAAAAATGTAATAACTTTATCATTGAGTGAGTTTTAAGCAAATAGAAAAGTAATTGAAATGACTGATTCGATTGGTTCTAGCTGTTCAATAATATTGCCACAAAATTCACTTCAGTCTTTTTTTTTTTAAACACTAACTGTCAAGTCGCGAATCGAATTATCTGTCAGACTAATCTTAATTTGTTCAAATAGAGATCTAGAAAATAACATGATAAATGAGTGTGTTGAATATGAAAATGCAGTGAATTCTTAACTTATAAAATGCAATAGCATCTAAACTTCACTATCTAAAAGTAAAAAACATTACAAAAAAAACTATTAAATAAGGATGTGACTATTAATAAAACTAAATAAAATTAAATTATAAAAAATGTCAGTACTCCAGTTATAACTAAAAGTCAATCATGTACCTATGGGGAGAAAATAAACAAAATTATAAAAATATAACAAAACAACATAAAAAAAACCATGCACCATCCATAGTATGAGGAGAGAGCTACTAAGGGTACAAGGGGGTTACTATTAAAAGGGGCAGAGGTTATAAAAGGGTTACTTAGGGTTACAGGGGTATGTCTGACCCGACGATAGGCGTGAGAGGTAAAGGTATAAGGGGGTTACTATAAAGATGGATAAAGGTTATAAGAGAGTTATTAAGTGGTAAACAGGGGTATGTCTGACCTGACGTTAGGCGTGAGGGGTAAAGTTATATGAGGGTTACTAAAGGTACAAGGGGGCTACTAATATGAGGGGTAAATGTTATAAATAAATAAATAAAAGGGTTACTCAGGGGTATGTCTGACCTAACGCTAGGCGTGAGGAGCAAAGGTATAAGGGGGTTGCTAAGGCTTGTTTTACTCTTCAGCGTGTCGCCGGTCGCGTCCGCGAGTTGACCATTCACAGCACATTTCTCTATCCTGTGAATGGTCAAAATTAATTTCTCTGTGCTGTGAATGGTCAACTCGCGGACGCGACCGGCGACACGCTGAAGTGTGAAACAAGCCTAAGGGTGTATATTTATGTGAATAACTGTGATGTATATCATTAAGGGGTATACAGGGGTAAGTCTGACCTGCTCTGAACGCTGGGCGTGTTGCGGTGAGAGTCGGGCGAGTGTGCGTAGGAAGGCGACGCGGACGACATGTAGGGCGGAAGGGTAGTCACTAAAACCGGCTTCACGTAACCGTTCTTAAGCATCTCGTTCTCTGGAACAAAACGATTACTTTGAGTTTGTGAGGAAAAATAGGTTTCTAATGGATCATCCATAAAGTACGTCACACGTTAAGGGGGGGAGAGGGCGACGAAGAGTAACATTGTGTGACAAGGGGTGGGAGGGGTCCTAAGTTTCGTGACGTCACATTTCAAAATCTAATTATACTGTAGCGAATTATTCTTCCTTAAAGAAAAACTTTTTTAATTTAATAATTTCTAGATGACTTGTAAGATATGTGACGTCACACTAGGGAGAGGGGGGTCTCACAAATGTGACCAACTGTGACAAGGACGGGGGATGGGTAAAAAAATCACGAAATTAGTGTGACGTACTTTATGGATCACCCGTCTGCCCGTGGCATAGCCCACGTAACATTGTACTATGACAGAACACTCCGTTACAGACTGAACACTTGGTTGCATACTGAACACTTCAATACAAGCTGAACACTTCGTTACAGCCTGAACACTTCATTACAAGCTGAACACTTTGTTACAATTCCTCACCTGGTTTAGTGTAGTACTTGGAGAAAACGTCGTCTTTAGCGATATTCGGATACAAGAATTGCAGTTGAGGCAAGTCCAGTACACGGTCCGCTAGAGAACGCAGCATCAGGTCCCGAGATGTGAACGGCTGAAGACTGAACACTTCGTTACCCTCTGAAACAAAATTGAATGAACACTTTTTGGTACACAAAGAAAAGTAGAACATAACTGAATAAAGTCTTAATTAGTACAATGAGCGGCCTTATCGCTGAGAGCGGTTTCTTCCAGGCAATCTTTGGGCGGAGAAAGTAAAAGAAGCTATAGAAGAATTACTTCAATTTCAAAAATTTTATAAGCAATAAGAATTTATAAGGGAAGGGGACAATATAAGGAGTGGGGGGAGTTATCAAAATACGTACTTAAAATACTTTGTCGTGACTTTTGGAAATTCTACCCTTAAAGAGGTGACAAAAGGTCATTTAATTATTTAATTTAATCAGTTGTGATATCCAAAAACATAATTATCATCAACTTTAAAAGAAGATGAAGATTTATCTTATTTTTTTGGTTTTTTTCGTCGGTTTATATTATGATCAAGCAAATATGACGTTAAAAAAAAGTACCTACTAAACGGGGAATTAGAAAAAAAATGTTAAAGATACATATTGGCTTTTCAGTTACTTTCCACTTACTTTATTTCTCGAGGGTATAGATAGGGAAATACAGTGTTTGGCTCAGGGTAGGGCCTTAAGAGGCCTACGACAGGCAAATTTCCTTAAAAACGTAATACCGAAATCATTTTTCGCATATTTTTATCAGTTTATGTTGTTAGATTAAGAGAGTAGGTATTTATCTAAGTTCCTGTTAAACTTTTGTTCCGAAAAACTTACCTAAAAAGAAATGTAAGCAAATTGAATTGAAATCTTTGTAGGTACACCAAAAATGGCTTTTTTTTTTCATTTGTTCTATAGTAAGTTTTTTTGGAACAAAAGTGTAACAGGAACCTAGATTAATACTGCCTTTATCCAAACAATAACGTAAAGTGATAAAAATATGCTCAAATTTTAAATTATTTTGGTATTACGTTCCTAGGTAAGTAGATACGTTCGCCGAGCCCTTAAAGTGTAAACTTACCGCCGACCCAAGCGATTGTGATGCCTCCTAACTCCGAATCAGAGAATCTCAGCAGGAAGGTGCCGGGAGGACATTTTGATAGCATTTCCTCTGCTCCCTTCTTCTGAATGAACCCGCGGATCAAACTGTTGATTACAATACAATTATACAGGGTGCACCTTTGAGATGGGTCAGTAAAGGTAGCTATAGTGCGCCGCAAACTTTATGGCGGCTGAAGTGCGCAGTTCGACTCGGCGCAGGTACAGTCAACGCAATAGAATAGAGTAAACTTTACCTACATAGCCCGCCTAGCCCCGCCCCTTACCGCCTTCACCTCCCTGCAATTGCGTTGACTGTACCTGCGCAAAGTCGAATCTGCCGCGCACTTCAGCCGCCATAAAGTTTGCGGCGCACTCTGTTGTAACTACAGGAAAACGTTCAAGACTTTCCTTAACTTTTGAAGATATTTCGACCTGCATACACAGACTTTGAGAAAAAATGTACAGTCAGCGAGAGAATGGGCAATTTACACAATAAATGTTAACTCACCGGTCGCACCACAGCGTCCTAAGATAATCCCTGGTTACTTTAACCACCATGTAGAACCACTCCCAGAATGTGAAGTTACGCTCCGGCAGCGCGTCCTTACAGAACTGGGTCCAAGACACCGCCATGCCGTTGAGTTCCAACGTGTTCATCGGCAGATTCGTCCTGTTCAATGTTACATAGATTTTACATCATTATTTAACACACGGGAATTACTCACGTAAAAATATCGTCGATTTAGATACCGACAATGTTTCGATTCATCCGGAGAATCTTCATCTGGGTAAGGAGGGAGTTGCGGCAAGTTCCCATGTGTTAAATAATGTCTAGTACAACTCACGAAAGTTTTGAAAGATTTTACATCTTTTATTTATCGATCGAGCGAGCGAAGATCTTAGTGGCAAGTTGGGCGATTATGTTTGTATGTTTCACGAATTTTTGTTCTAGCATAACTGTCGAACCGTTCATCCAATCTGCATGAAACTTGTTAGGTCAATAGGTTGTGCTATGGAAATTAAGTGGAGCTTATGAGCTTAATCGATGAAGGGGTTGTCAAGATATTGGGTTATTTTGCCATTACTAGCACTAGACATACTGGGCAGTCTAGCACTTGAAAATATAGGGGTAGTCAGAAGAAAGTCCAACTTTAAGCCATCTACGGTGCGCGAGGTCTCAGTTCGGGACGAACTAGTTTATTTATATTTGGAAAACATACAAGATAGCAGCTACAATAAATAACAGAGAGGCAATTATAGGTTTTCACTGATGGAAACATGATGCGTCAATAATGTGAACACTCTATCACAATACAGCCTACCTGAAAAGTGACGCGTGCTCACTACAATTGAAAGCTTTTCTTCCTTATAAGCATAAACAATAAAAAAGAAAGTCAAAATAAGCAAATATCTAAAAATTAATCTTGCTAAGATCCATCCAAAAGGTGCAAATAGACTTGAGCATTTACTTGTAAAGAGCATTCTAGCGGATGTTACGTTCTTTAATTTACAGTTAGAAGTTTTAATTTTAAACATTTTAATGTTACAATTTAGTTTTAGACTGGCCTCTTAGCTCAGTTGGTAGTAGCTCTGCCTTCTGCGCTGTAGGTCGTGGGTTCGATTCCCACTCAAGACAAACATTTGTGTGATGAACATAGATAGTTTGTTCTGTGTCTGGGTTTTATAAAGTATCATATTGTAAGTATGTATTTACAAATATATAAGTATTATATCAGTTATCTGGTTCCCATAGTACAAGCTTTGCTTAGTTTGGGGCTAGATGGCGCTGTGTGAAATGTCCAGCAATAATTATTTATTTTTATTTATTAGTTTGAAGGATGATAATAAACTCCAAAAAGTATTAACCATTCACACCTGAAGATCTTCTCCGCGAGGAAACGTAGGTTCTCTTCCGAGAGGTCGCCGCCGGTGGCTGAGCAGAATTTGATGCGCAGAGTTTCGGCCAATAGACCCCACGTTACCTGAAAAGGGAATATTACGTCACTATGACCTAAAACTTTAACAAGCAAATTAATAGATTTTCAATACCCATTAACACGAGCTCTAAACGGTGAAGAAAAACATAGTCAGGTTAGTACCTCGACTTTCGATCCGAAGGTCGTGGGTTCGAATCTTGGCCGTGCATCACTGGATTTTTCGTTTCGAAAAATTTATGTGCGCATTACCACGAGCTCTGCACGGTGAAGGGAAATATCGTGAGGAAACCCGCCGCTTAGTCAGCCCCACACGTATTGACCATGTCTTTTAAGCTGAGCGGATGGTGTAGGTGCTGGGCAAGCCTACTGTACCAGGCATTACAGGGTCCCGATAAGTGTAGGAAAAGATTGCCCCCTGACACTGTAAAAAAGTAAGTGAGCTCGTATGAGCAAGTGGCCTAATCTGGTGACGGAATTTTCAGGGCGCCTAAAGGCCTCTGTCACGACTTAAAAGCCGGGACTCAGCTCGCGGTATAATCTAAACTAATTTTATAATGAGGCAAAAAAATTCTTTGTATGTATGAGGTCTTTGAATCTCCGAAACTACTCATCCGATTCCAAAAATTCTTTTACCAGTATTTAGAATGAACTTTTAGGAGGAATAATGAACATATATGCTATACGTTATGTAGGTACCTCGCAACGCCGCGGGCGGAAGCTAGTCATCAAGTGAAGTAAATGCCTGAGTTCGGTTGTTACCTTGTCTGGCACGTGGAATGGCACTCGTCCTGGCGCCGAGAACGCGTTGTCCCACGTGACGGTTGCCCACCCGTGGGGCTCCTGGTTGCCGTGGACTATCACAACCACGGGCAGAGAGAGCGTCCACACCTGTACAGTTTTTGTATTGAGGAAGTGGCCACACTGCGTTTTCTACAGCGCACTGTAAAAAACACGCTGCGAACGCGCGTTTATATGGATACAAAGGCGATCGATACAAACGCGCAGACAGCTCCCTTCCCACGGAATAAATAGGTATTTTATCCATACAAACGCGATGCGAACGCGCGTTTGTATCGATACAAACGCTCAATAACGCGCTGCAGAAAACGCAATGTGGCCACACAAACGCTCACCTGAAACACGAGTTCGCCGCCGCCCACGTTGAACTGCGATTGGAACAGTAGAGTCAGTTTCTCGTCCATTACGCTCTCTGTGCCTTTCTTCTCGGCGCGCTTGATTTTACGCAGCTGCATATTCCTGGTATATATTTATATTATTAAGTATTTATACGTCAAAGTCAATTAATATTATTCAGCGGCCTTTTTAGGCCCACTGCTTAATTTATCTTAAAAAGATTCCTGTATTTACCCTTCCTAAACCGTCCGATGCGACCGAATCTGGAAGTACTTCGAGAATTTGGCGCGTTCCGCGCAGATTACATTTCTTCCATCGGATCTTGGCTTTCGTGAAGTTAGCCGTTTCGATGCGCAGTGCAACTTTTTCTTACAAAATTTTCTACTGCGCAGCGAAAAGCCTAACTTCACGAACGTCTAGATCCATTGTACAACATTCATTCACTGACTCATTGTTTAACATCCATTGTAACTGTACCCTTACTTTCACACTACAGATTTCTCATGAAAAACTCCTACATAAATGTGAATATGTGAATAGTCCCAAAACATACAAAACTTAATACCTTCACGAAGATTTGAACTCGAGACCCTTGAACGCCAGTCGCGTCACCCACCGCTGCATCATCCCGTCTCAAGTTAGACCTACGAAATTCCTCACCTAAAGCTGACGCAGAGCTGTCGACTGGTGGGCTGATACTCCATAGCCCCGGAATTATTGAGGATCTCGCCACATTCCACCGGCTGCTTTCCCTTGCCGGCCTGGGTCTCGCTTTTTAGCAACAACTGGGCTTGCTGCTCGGATATTATGGCCACCTAAACAAAACGAACTCAATAGGTTATTTTCATATTTTTTGGCTCATAATAATAATAAATATAAATTATTATTATACTCACACTGACTCTAGGTGGCGTCATGTAAACGTTCAGCTGACCCCCGACCAGCAAACGGACTGTAGCCGTGAAACTAAAATAAAAATAAAAACCGGTCAAGTGCGAATAGAACTCGTACGCCGAGGGTTCCGTACCTACCCATTATACCCATTATGTTATTGTAGCCCGCTTATTTGTATGAGCGCCCATACAACTCAGAGGACAATCTTAATTGGCGTCAACTATGTATGTATGGGAACACCCTTTAATTTTCAACTTTTTTAATTTTTTGGAATTTTTCCTTTATTTGTGCTATAAGACCTTGCTTTTTGCCAAATTTCGTGATTCTAGGTCAACGGGAACTACCATTTAGGTTTTCAACCCAAAACCTCTAGGGTACTTCCGGTTGACCTAGAATTGTCAAATTTGGGTACAAGCAAGGTCTTACAGCACAAGTAAAGGAAAAATTCCGAAAAATAAAAAAAGTTGATAATTAAGGTAAGTTTTGATACTTACAAGTTTTCACGAAAACCTAAATTTGCCTATATCTTTTTATAGTGTTGACTCAGGACCTTGATTTTTATACTCACAATAGGGACTATAGACCTCAGTATATGGTATAAATTTCAACTTGCTAGCTCCACCCGTTCCTGAGATAATCGATGGTGACACACGGACAGACAGACAGACGGACAGACAGATAGACAGACAGACAGACAGACAGACAGACAGACAGACAGACAGACAGACGGACAAGAAAGTGATCTTATAAGGGTTCCTTTTTTTACCTTTTAAGGTACGGAACCCTAACAAGTAAGTATTTGTATTAATTATAAATAAAAAAAAACCGGTCAAGTGCGAGTCGAACTCGTACGCCGAGGGTTCCGTGCCTAGCCATGGTGCCAATTAAGCTAGTCCGCTTAATTGTATGAGCGCCCATACAACTCGGAGGACAATTTTAATTGGCGTCAACTATGTAAGTATGTATGGGAACACCCTTTAATTTTCAACTTTTTTAACTTTTTGGAATTTTTACTTTATTTGTGCTATAAGACCTTGCTTTTTGCCAAATTTCGTTATTCTAGGTCAACGGGAACTACCATTTAGGTTTTCGACCCAAAACCTCTAGGGTACTTCCGGTTGACCTAGAATTGTCAATTTTGGTTACAAGCAAGGTCTTAAAGCACAAGTAAAGGAAAAATTCCGAAAAATAAAAAAAGTTGATAATTAAGGTAAGTTTTGGTACTCACAAGTTTTCACGAAAACCTAAATTTGCCTATATCTTTTTATAGTGTTGACTCAGGACCTTGATTTTTATACTCACAGTAGGGACTATAAACCTTAGTATATGGTATAAATTTCAACTTGCTAGCTCTACCCGTTCCTGAGATAATCGATGGTGACACACGGACAGACGGACAGACAGACGGACAGACGGACAGACGGACAGACGGACAGACGGACAGACGGACAGACGGACAGACGGACAAGAAAGTGATCTTATAAGGGTTCCTTTTTTTACCTTTTAAGGTACGGAACCCTAAAAACCGGTCAAGTGCGAGTCGAACTCGTACGCCGAGGGTTCCGTACCTAGCCATGGTGCCAATTAAGCTAGTCCGCTTAATTGTATGAGCGCCCATACAACTCGGAGGACAATTTTAATTGGCGTCAACTACTTATGGGAACACCCTTTAATTTTCAACTTTTTTAACTTTTTGGAATTTTTCCTTTATTTGTGCTATAAGACCTTGCTTTTTCCCAAATTTCGTTATTCTAGGTCAACGGGAACTACCATTTAGGTTTTCGACCCAAAACCTCTAGGGTACTTCCGGTTGACCTAGAATTGTCAATTTTGGTTACAAGCAAGGTCTTCCAGCACAAGTAAAGGAAAAATTCCGAAAAATAAAAAAAGTTGATAATTAAGGTAAGTTTTGGTACTCACAAGTTTTCACGAAAACCTAAATTTGCCTATATCTTTTTATAGTGTTGACTCAGGACCTTGATTTTTATACTCACAATAGGGACTATAGACTTTAGTATATGGTATAAATTTCAACTTGCTAGCTCCACCCGTTCCTGAGATAATCGATGGTGACACACGGACAGACAGACGGACAGACGGACAGACGGACAGACGGACAGACGGACAGACGGACAGACGGACAGACGGACAGACGGACAGACGGACAAGAAAGTGATCTTATAAGGGTTCCTTTTTTTACCTTTTAAGGTACGGAACCCTAAAAAGGGGCTAAATTAAATAAAAACCGGTCAAGTGCGAGTCGAACTCGTACGCCGAGGGTTCCGTAGGTACCTAGCCATGGTGCCAATTAAGCTAGTCCACTTAATTGTATGAGCGCCCATACAACTCTGAGGACAATTTTAATTGGCGTCAACTATGTATGTATGGGAACACCCTTTAATTTTCAACTTTTTTAACTTTTTGGAATTTTTCCTTTATTTGTGCTATAAGACCTTGCTTTTTGCCAAATTTCGTTATTCTAGGTCAACGGGAACTACCATTTAGGTTTTCGACCCAAAACCTCTAGGGTACTTCCGGTTGACCTACAATTGTCAATTTTGGTTACAAGCAAGGTCATCCAGCACAAGTAAAGGAAAAATTCCGAAAAATAAAAAAAGTTGATAATTAAGGTAAGTTTTGGTACTCACAAGATTTCACGAAAACCTAAATTTGCCTATATCTTTTAATAGTGTTGACTCAGGACCTTGATTTTTATACTCACAATAGGAACTATAGACCTTAGTATATGGTATAAATTTCAACTTGCTAGCTCTACCCGTTCCTGAGATAATCGATGGTGACACACGGACAGACGGACAGACAGACAGACAGACAGACAGACAGACAGACAGACAGACAGACAGACAGACAGACAGACAGACGGACAAGAAAGTGATCTTATAAGGGTTCCTTTTTTTACCTTTTAAGGTACGGAACCCTAAAAATTAACAAGTGTCTAAATTAAAAATAAAAAAAAAAACCGACTTCATTGTTTTAAGCTGAGCAATTTTCTGCACTCTCGAGGAGAGGTGCATTTTATAAATTTGAAGATCCTCTACAGATCACCAAATTTTTGTGACATCGGAAAGTATACCCTTTCAAACAAAAAGTTTTTCCCAAACCGGTCCAGGAGTCTTCGAGTAATCGAAGAACATACCTAAAAACCATTCCAACGAATTGAGAACCTCCTCCTTTTTTTGAAGTCGGTTATAAAAGGATGACAATAGTTTAAACGGTGTTTCTATTTTGACAGAAATTGTGTGGAGTTTATAAGTAGAGCAGTAAGTTATTAATTTTATCCATGTTCACATGAACAGTTTCATTTGAGATGATTTTTAACTGGTTATTTTAGTTATTAGTTATTAGTAAATTAGTTATTTTATAAGATTTCCTTACCGCGTGTTAGTCTTCATGACTTGAGGCGGTTGTTTCTCGATGACAAAGGTAGATGTTACTAACGTAGACAGCAGACCAGTCACCTAAAACAAAAAATACGAGTAGATTTAATAGTGATTTTGCTCTGTATGGTTTACAAAGCCACTCTACCCAACTGCTATTGTATGTTTATACATAGCACAAAACCCCCGACATACCTTTCATAAACAAAAAAAGAGAAAAGAGCTGATGATCTTCAAATGACTGAACCGATTTTTATTCGAGCAGCCCGACTGGGGAAGTACCTCCGCCTTACAGAATATCGCAGCCAAATAACATCATTCTCTGGTGTTGTGTTCCTGGTGTGAGGTCGGTTGCCAGAGCTCTGCTCTTCGCGTTGCGGTGACAACTGGTGGAGCAGTCTTGTCATTGTGTTGTCGGCGCATTGATTCCACTTGTAAAGGGTCAGCAGCGCGAGTGTGACTCCTCTGGTGTCGCAGGCGTCCATAGGCGACCGGTAACCGTGCACCATCAGGTGGGCCGTATGCTTGTCTGCTATCTTGACTTACTTGACTTGACTTAAGTTCCTATGTCCCCTCGATGCGGCAGAGGGCGTCCACAGTGACTCTCCATCTCGTTCTGTCTTGAGCTTCGCGCTTGATTTCACTCCAAGACTTCCCGATCTGCTTCGCCTCGTCTAGCACCGTGCGCCGCCAGGTTTGTTTGGGACGGCCACGTTTTCGCTTTCCTCGGGGATTCCAATCCAAAGCCTGTTTAGGTATATGGTCGGGACACCTTCGGAGCGTGTGGCCGATCCAGTTCCACTTGCGGCGCTTGATCTGCTGGTCGATCGGGGTTTCGTGTCTGCTATCTTAGTAGTATAAAAATTATAAACATACCTGCTTGCTCATATCGTCCAGCATATCAGCGAGATGGGGCTGACGTAGTTCTACTATTGTCTTCGTGTTGATTCTCGCTACGTTGTTCACCTAAACACATAAGGCCTTACTTATAAACTTGAAACGTTCAATAATGCTCAAGATTCGCCCTGTCTCCATCTAACACTATCTAACAAAAGAAGATGGCAATTGTTTTAAACGGTGTCTCGATTTTAACAGAATTGTATAAGTAGAGGGGTTATCGGTGAATGGGTAATCTCGATCAAAGTTGTAAACAAATGCAGGGTTGATACATATTTTATTCTATGATCAAAGGGTTGTCAAAGGGCTTTATATTTTTTTTTTGTTCAAGAGTTAAAAATCTGTCGAAAATTGGCACTTTATGTCATTTTTAGCTTCAAGAGTAGGGGCCAAGGAAGTTTTATATAGTCTGGCAAAAAATAATAGACATAAATGGGGGCGCCACTGTGCAAGCTAAATACGCGAAATAGATAAATTCTCTTTTAAAAGTTAATTATTACTTCTGACTGACGTCTTCGGCACCTGTACCATAGACAAGAAACCTGTACTTTACCATAGATTAGCAAAGAAAGGGTTTCCAAAGTACTGAAATTTTAGTTGCCGAGTCTACCCGTTTTTGCCGGACTATACCTAAAATTTCGTTGGTAGGGGCTTATTACACATTTGACAGGTGTCACATGTGACAGTGACATTTGTCAGTACCTGCTGCCGCGTGTTCCAGATGAGATCGGCTAGTAGTTCGCACCACTCCTGGATGGTGTTAAGATTGGACTGCATCGGGACACCATTACCGCTCAGCTGTTGCTCGCGTTTCCATCTTTAAAACATAGATGTTTAATAGTATAGATTCACTGACAGCGTGTCGCCGAAAGGGACAAAAATTTTAGAATATATTTATAGGGAATTTTAGAAAATACACGTTCTCTGCCTACAAAGAGCCGGCACACGATAGGGACAAAAGATATTATATGTCATTTATATGCTCCGTCGTATTTTTTCACAAAAGTTTTGTATATATTCTTCTTTGTTTTTGTGTGAGTGAGAAGAGACAATCCAGAGGTCTATAGTTTTATTTGTCTTTGCTTTAAAAGAATAATTATGCTGTTATGCGCTGCGCTGGTATGGCGCGTATTGTTCCGACGTCCGAAATCAATCCCAACTTGCTCTGATTTTTTCGGCGTTCATACGTAAAATTCGATATAGATAAAGAAAAACTTTTTTAATGTGGTGTACAGATACAAATGTAAGAAATGTAATACAAACACATGTTAAAATTGTTGTAATTCATACAAATGTAACGGAGAAAAACGCAACCAGTTTGCGAGGTCAATTTACGTATACGCACGTTGCAAAATCGGAACCAAACTGCGGGCGGCCTTAGTTGTTTTTATAAACTGCCTCCTTTTATGAACGAATGTCTAGATGGAGTTTTTCGCTACAATCGCAACAAGAACAACAGGCCAGCTTTGAAACGCTAGTGTGCGTGTTACGCACACAAGTATGCAAATCTTCTATTGTCTGTACAAGTCTGTCTTATATCATCTTTCATAAGAGGGGCTAAGATAAAATAAAAACCGGTCAAGTGCGAGTTGAACTCGTACGCCGAGGGTTCCGTACCTAGCCATGGTGCCAATTAAGCTAGTCTGCTTAATTGTATGAGCGCCCATACAACTCGTAGGACAATTTTAATTGGCGTCAACTATGTATGTATGGGAACACCCTTTAATTTTCAACTTTTTTAACTTTTTGGAGTTTTTCCTTTATTTGTGCTGTAAGACCTTGCTTTTTGCCAAATTTCGTAGGAAAGCCAAATTTCAAAGGACTGGTAAGGGCTGTGGCGGTGTTGCTATTTACTTGCGTTCTCAAATTCCTTTCTCTGTAATTAGCATGTCCCCACAGCCGCCTCCGGATAATGCAGGCGAACATATTTTTATTGAAATAGTGCTTTCCAACACCAAAATCCTACTCGGAGTCTATTACAGCCCTTCTCTTCGTGTTAATTTCTTTAAATCTTTCGAGAGACTGCTGGAAGACCTTCTACCTTCTTACAATCATACTGTTATCATGGGTGATTTTAACACCTGTCTTGTTAAAAATGATTCCCGTAGTCTCTCTTTTGAAACCATTGTAAAATCGATCAATATGAATATCCTTCCTCTCGGTACTACTCATCATGCCCCTGGTTTTAACCCTTCTCTCTTAGATTTAATCTTAGTCTCTTCGCTTCAACATGTGGCTAAGCATGGGCAATGCGCTGCTGATTCCTTCTCATACCATGATCTCATTTTTCTGTCCTATAAGGTTAACCCCCCAAAATCTAAGCCCAAAATTCTCTTTCAGCGCAATTTTAGTAGTGTGGATGTGGAAAAGTTGATAAATGACGCTTCAAAAATTGACTGGTTTCCCATGATGCTGGCTGACAATATTGATGACAAATTATCTGTATTTAATTCCACTCTGATGCAGCTCTATGATACGCATGCACCGATTCGTCAAATTAAAATTAAGCATCTTCCTGCCCCATGGTTAACTGATGACATCAAGTCCTTAATTCATAGGAAAGCGGTCGCTAAGGCCAAGTACAAACATTGTGCTAGTGAGGTCAACAAAGATAAATACATCCTCGCTCGGAATCGCTGCAATAGGGTGTGTAGGGATGCGCAACGTCGCCATATCCATTCTTCCGTTTCTAACGTCGACTCAGCCAAAGTTTGGAAATTTTTAAGAACGCTAGGAATTGGCAAGTCACGTCAGAACGTAACTTCTGAAAATCTCGATTTAGATTCCTTAAACTGTCACTTTTCATCGTCTTCCAATATAGATTTGGACACAAAAACCTCTACTCTTAATCATCTCTCTACTTTGCCAACCCCTTACTATCCTCAGTTTGTTTTTAGTCAGTTCACAGCATGTGATGTTAAAAAGAGCATCCTCTCTATCTCTTCTAATGCCTTGGGTGGTGATAATATAGGTCGGAAAATGATTATTCCTATCATTGATCAACTGTTACCTATTATTTGCCACTTACTTAACTACTCCATTTCTTCAGGCACAGTTCCTTCAGTCTGGAAGGAAGCAAACATCATCCCTCTCCCAAAAAAGCCCAAACCTTCTTCCTTCACTGATTTCCGACCCATCTCCATTCTTCCTTTTCTTTCCAAGGTTCTTGAACGCCTTGTTCATAACCAGCTCCACTCTTACCTAGTTAGCAACAGTTTGCTCAATCCTTTCCAGTCCGGTTTCCGTCCCAGTCACAGTACGACGACAGCTCTTGTCAAAATTACTGACGATATCAGACTGGGCATGGAAAACGGTCAACTCACTATCCTTACTTTATTAGATTTCAGCAATGCATTTAACACTGTTGACTTTGATATCCTCCTTGGTCTCCTGCGCTCTATTAACATATCTCCATCTGTAACTGACTGGTTTCGAAGCTACCTTTATGGGCGCCGGCAGCGAGTTCGTATCGACGATTCTTTTTCGTCCTGGTCTTGCACTTCAGCTGGTGTCCCGCAAGGTGGCGTCTTATCTCCTTTATTATTTGCTCTCTTTATTAATTCTATCTCACATCAACTTACTTCTTCCTACCACCTCTATGCAGACGATCTCCAAATTTATACACAAGCCTCGCTCGTTGATCTAGCTAATGCAACCAACGTAATCAACAGGGACCTTGTCAGCATCCACGATTGGAGTGTAGCCTACGGGCTAAAGGTGAACCCTAGCAAAACCCAAGTTATAGTAGTTGGAAGTTCGCGGATCGTTCCTAACATCGACTGGTCTAACATCCCATCAGTTGTTTTTGACGGCGTTACAGTACCTTTCAGCAAGCATGTTAAAAACCTGGGTTTGCTCATGGACCAATACCTATCTTGGGATCCACAGCTGGAAGCTGTGAGTCGCAAGCTTTTTGCGTGCGCTGGCTCACTCAGAAGACTACGAAATTTCCTGCCGACTGCTACTAAAATTGCGCTCGCCCAGTCTCTTCTACTCCCTGTTCTCGACTATGCCGATGCCAGCTATCTTGACCTTACTGAAGAACAGCTCAATAAACTGGAGCGGTTACAGAATCTGTGCATAAGATTCATCTTTGGTCTACGAAAATTCGACCACATTTCCGAGTTCCGTCATAAGCTTAAATGGCTCCCTATCCGTCTTCGCCGGAATACTCACATCCTATCCCTTGTTTACAGCGTACTTCACAATCCCATGTCTCCTTCTTATTTAAAAGAAAAATTTGTTTTTCTTCGCGATGACCATGCCCGATTGCTTCGATCATCCGATAATCTCGTCTTAAAAACCCCTGTCCATAAATCTAGCTTTTATGATAAATCCTTTGCTGTCCAAGGTGTATACCTCTGGAATTCTCTACCCATTGATATTAAAAAGTCTCCATCTCTAGCTACTTTTAAAATTCGAGTTAAAAACTTTTATCTATCACAAATATCATAACCTTTATCGTCTATTTCACTTTCATTTTATTCTTAGATGTATGTATTGTATGTATTCTTACAAAATTTTGTATGTATCTATTTATATGTATTGTATGTAATATACCATTGTATAATGTAGTCTATGTAAGTATTAATACGTAGTATATTTTTATAAATTACTTATTTATCTATTATGTTATAATAGTAGGTATATAGCTATGTATAACATTATTGTGTTTCAGTCACTTTTTGTTCTTGTGTATGTTTAAATTTTATATAGGTACCTACATTATACTTTTTGTGCACCCCTGCCATTCCTACCATCTCATTCGTTTCATTCCATCCAAAGGTTGTCTGGAAGAGATCGCTTCATAGCGATAAGACCGCCCATTGTACAATTTATTGCTAAGGTTTACTAGTTCTTAAGTTTCTTTTGTAATTGTGTACAATAAAGTATTTTCATTTCATTTCATTTCATTTTCATTTCATTTCATTTCATTTTCATTTCATTTCATTTCATTTCATTTCATTTCGTTATTCTAGGTCAACGGGAACTACCATTTAGGTTTTCGACCCAAAACCTCTAGGGTACTTCCGGTTGACCTAGAATTGTCAATTTTGGTTACAAGCAAGGTCTTCCAGCACAAGTAAAGGAAAAATTCCGAAAAATAAAAAAAAGTTGATAATTAAGGTAAGTTTTGGTACTCACAAGTTTTCACGAAAACCTAAATTTGCCTATATCTTTTTATAGTGTTGACTCAGGACCTTGATTTTTATACTCACAGTAGGGACTATAGACCTTAGTATATGGTATAAATTACAACTTGCTAGCTCTACCCGTTCCTGAGATAATCGATGGTGACACACGGACAGACGGACAGACAGACGGACAGACGGACAGACGGACAGACGGACAGACGGACAGACGGACAGACGGACAAGAAAGTGATCTTATAAGGGTTCCTTTTTTTACCTTTTAAGGTACGGAACCCTAATTACAAAGTTTTATTTTCATTGTTTCCTTATCTTATAGTTATTTATAGTTTACTTACCGATGATAGGTAACTTGTTTATTTGTTTTTAGTCGTCCTTTGTAATTCCTGCACACTTTGATGGCACAACTCGCCATTTTTGTTTGCCGCCAAATTCGTGTTCACAGTACAATGACATTAGCGCGACTGAACGGAAGGAACGAACAAGTCAGTAAACAGTTCACTGACTTTTTTTACCGTTTAGTTAGCATAAGACGCTCGAACTCGGTATCTAGACATTCGTTCATCAAAGACTGCCTATGTTTAAGTAGAATACTCACTTGATGAGTTCCTCGTCCAGAACTTGGCTCTGCAGTTGGCGCAGGTTGGCGATGTTTTCCTTCATGTGGTCCACCAGCTCCATCTGCGATTGGCTGATTTGGGCAACCTGTCCAAAATTAAGTAAAAGTAAGTTCGTATGAGCAAGTGGCCAACTTTGGTGACGGAGTTCCGCCTAAAGGCCTTCTTCATGGCTTAACGACTCATGGTGGCCACCCACGATCAATTCTATCGTCCAATCGATTGGATACTGCCAGTTTGATCATGCCGAATGGACCGTGTGTGGACGTGGATCGGCATGAACTGCCGAATGGACAGTTCGAATTGAACTGTGTGGTGAGCTGCCGATTGGATACGATCGATTGGATTCAATCGGAAGGACGACGATAGAATTGATCGTGAACTGGGTACCTAAAAAAGCCGCTATAGCTATAATAGGAATTGAACGATAGTGCCGTCTCTTTTTTACCCGACTGCGCAAAGCAAAGGAAGGGTAATGTGTTTATCAGTCTATGTTTGTATGTTTGTTTGTTTGTATGTATGTTTGGATGTTTCTATGTGGCACTCTAGAGGCCAAACGCGTGGACCGATTTTGATGATTCTTACGTCAATCGATTTGTCTCAACCTTAGGAGTGTCACTAAAGATATGACAGTAATCAAAATTCACCAGGGCTACAACCAGACGCCATATTGTCAAAATTAAAAGAATCAAAATCGTTACACTATATCAAGTGGGGTATCGTTGAATAGGTATTTTAAAATCAACTTTATCATAACTAAAAAGTGTTAAATAAAAAAATATTTTAAAAAAACAAAAACCCGACTGCGTCAAAACTAAAAAGAAAAAAACAAGCCTGCAAAGAATTACTCACAGTCGGGACCCATAACATTGGGAAGATTTGATTGGTAATAAAAACTTATTTAAAAAAAACAAAAACCCGACTGCGTTAAAACTAAAAAGAATAAAACAAGCCTGCAAAGGATGACTCACAGTCAGTCCCCATTCATTTTATTAACAATCAAATCTTCCCAATGTTATGGGTCCCGACTGTGAGTAATTCTTTGCAGGCTTGTTTTTTTCTTTTTAGTTTTGACGCAGTCGGGTTTTTGTTTTTTTAAAATATTTTTTACTATGAAAAGAGACGGCATTATAGTTCAATTCCTATTGTGATTCGGCTATAACGGCCTTTTTAAGGCAGCTGGTCTCAATATTTACCAGTGCATTAAGTTTCCTCTCCGTATCTTCTATCTGGACGCGCAGGCAGGCGACCAGGTCGCGTCGCTCGGTCGTCATCGACTGCTGTAGGTAGTTCATATGTCCTGCAACACAATTGGACGTGTTATTTACATGCTTTGTTGTCCAGTGGAATAGAATTTTGTGAATGTTTGAACTACTTCGAACTATACATTTTAAAAAATTTACTTCAACTTACCTTTATTCTTCAAACACTCGTGGTATTGCAGGGAAAAGGACTCTATGTTGGCTTGCAGGCTGCGAATCTCTTCTGCAGCCAAGTTCACTTTCTGTCGCACCGTTTGTAGTCCCGTTATCAACTGCGGATAAATAAAGTAAGTCACGGCCCGCCTAATGGGGATACGTGGTAGCAAACATTCACACACACACACACACACATACACACACGCACGCACACGCACACGCACACACGCACACACGCACAGACACGCACAGACATACACGCACGCACGCACAAGAAAATGTGTCTGAGCTCACTCACAAATGCATCGGATACTCTGTATGGTACAATACCTACCTCGCTATATTTCCTCTCCGTCTGCGGCTGCGGCGGGTAATGCGTCCCCATGGCGCCTTGTATGACTTCCATCTCGAGCGCCAGACAACGCCGCATGTAAGCGTACAGCTCGTGCGGGGCTTGGCTGCGACAAATCCAACAGTAATTAAATAAATAAAGGTTCTAGCCGACCTGTCGCCGCCACAACCGAACCTCACCGCATCGCCTCGGTATTCTGTGTATGGAATTCTATGGACCAACGCTCACTAATTTATCAATGGCTGAGATTCGAATTCGCAGCCTTCGGCGTTGAAGGCGGATACCTTTACCGCTTAGTCACTCTGGTCTCAACAAACGCGGAATTACGAACCACAGTGCACTGGTAAATCTTTTTGAGTGAAAATGCCGAGAAAACGAATTTTCCCAGATACGAGACTAGATCGAGTACTAGATCGATTTTTCGCCTCCACAAACCCCCGTATCGCAAATTTCATCGAAATCGTTAGAGCCGTTTTCGTGAACGTGAGTACAAACAAACGAATATTGCTCGTTTAATAGAATAGGATAGTATAGGATAAAATTAATAAAAGTAAAAATAAAGTAAGTTCATATGAGCAAGTGGCCAACTCTGGTGACGGAGTTTTTAGGCCGCCTAAAGGCCTCCGTCATGGCTTAACGACTTAAAAGCCGGGACCGACATTTAACGCGCCCTCCGAAGCACGGAAGCGCTCAGCTCGTAATACCTGCGGTCACCCATCCCAAGAGTGACCGCGCACAACGTTGCTTTCAACGATCAATCAAGAACGTCCAAGCAAGCTGCGCCACGAGCGCTTATTATTAAGAATAAGTATACCTGTACTGCATATGGAAGTTCTTAGCGGCCTCGATGAGTTTCATCTTGGTTACGAACATGTCCGGTGACAGCATGAGGTCAGCATGACTCTGGATCTCCTGAACCAGTTCCTCTACGAAGAACCTCTGCTGCTCCTCCGGTTCCGTCGTCCTGTATATATTTATTTCATTAATTTATATTATACTAGCTGCTGCCCGCGGCTTCGCTCGCGTGGTAACCGGGTAAAAAGTAGCCTATGTTACTCTCCAGCCCTACAACTATCTCTACACAAAAAATCACGTCAATCCGTCGCTCTGTTTTGACGCGAAAGCAGGACAAATAAACAAACAAATAAACACACTTTCACATTTATAATATGGATACGGTTATATAGGTATTATTCATTTATATTTATATACTAGCGACCCGCTTCGCACGGGTCACATAACACATCACATTAGAAACCTCTAAAATGATCAGTGTTTCTCTACTATATTATGCATGTATTATACAAATAAACCTTCCTCTTGAATCACTCTGTCTATTTAAAAAAACCGCATCAAAATCTGTTGCGTAGTTTTAAAGATCTAAGCACACATAGGGACAGACAGCGGGAAGCAACTTTATTTTATACTATGTATGTAGTGACTAGTTTGTTACTTACTAGGTACCTACTAGGTTTTTTAGGTTTAATGATATTTTATTCTCAAAAAGATAATCACTCACATGAGAATACTTGTTTAACATAAAGTAGGTATACAATATGAAATAGTAAAATAAAGTAGGTTCAGTCTGAGTATGAAATTTAAGAGTAGGTACATAGTTCCGCACAAATTGAAGAAGACAAAGTAGTATTTAGTAAACAAAGTCATGAAATTGGCCAATTTTGGATATTTTAGTGATTTTGCGGACTAAAATGCATGTACAATAGATGTACATTTGATTGATAGTCATTAGATTTTATGCTTTTTAAATAGTTTTAGTAGAGTAGGTACTATGATCAGCTCACCATATTCTGCTCTCGATCCAAGGCGCTAAGCAGTGACGGACTTCAATGGGGAAATGGTCCACGTAAATAGTGCGCACCTGAAAATAAAACAATACTATAGTTTTTTTTATTTTAAACCACATTAATTTGTTGCCCCCGTAATGATGGTATGACACTAATCTTCTAAATGCGAAAGTTTTGATGTATGTTTGTTCCTCTGTAACTCGACAACCACTGAACCGATTTGGCTGAAAATTAAAATTTATATAGATAACGACCGGGAATAGTACATAGGCTACTTTTTATCCCGGAAAAGTTCACGGTTCCCGTGGGCTAAAAAATAGTTGTCCACGCGGGCGAAGCCGCGGGCGTCCTCTAGTTCTTATCTAAATTTTTAAAAGTAATTTTGTCTGTCTGTCTGCTTCGCTTTAACGGCTAAACGGCTCAATTAGTTGCAAGCCGTGCGAGCTGCGCGGATAATGACGTGCACTTCTGTTGCATTTTGTTTTGTGAAATCATACACTGCTGTCGGACATATTCGAGAAACACGAACATAACCGAGATCCATTCTAAAGCTAGAAGTGCTGTACCTTTTGCAAGCTCTCCGGTGGAAGCTGCTGAGCTCTAGCCCAGAGCGACATCTTGATTCTGAAACAATACAAATAAGAATATTATTCATTCTCACTAGATGAAAAGTGATCCTGCGGGCTTAAAATGGCCGCTATAGCAGAATCACAATATGAATTGCAATATTATGATTGTCTCACTCTGTCTATGAAAAGAGACGGCATATAGTTCAATTTCTATTGTGCTTCTGCTATAACGGCCTTTTTAAGCCCGTAAAGTAAGTTTCATATAAGCAAGTGGCCAACTCTAATGACGGAGTTTTTAGGCCGGCTAAAGTCAGTCATGGCTTAACGACTTAAAAGCCGGGACCGACCATTTAATGTGCCCTCCGAAGCACGGAAGCGCTCAGCTCGTAATGCCACTTGAGGTCACCCATTCAAACTGTGAGCGCGCCCAACGTTGCTCAACTTCAACGATCAATCAAGAACGTTTAAGCAAGCTACGCCACAAGCGTTTCTATTTTTAACCCTGCAAGGGTATCAATTACCCACAAGTTCAGAACCACTAGTATTTATTAGAAACCTATATCATGTCACATTTATTAACCGAACTTAAAAAAAGGAGGAGGTTCTCTTTTTTTTTTAATGTATGTTCATCGATTACTCGAAGACGCCTGGACCGATTTGAAAAATTCTTTTTTTGTTTGAATAGGTATACTTTCCGATTGGTGCCACAAAAATTTGGTGAGGATCTGTCAAGGATCTTCGGGGAAATGCACCTCGAGAGAGCAGACAATTGCTCAGCTTATAAAAGTCCGTTTTTAAAATTTTTAATTTAGCCACCCTTAATAGCCTTATAGAATTCTTGAAAGGGCTCTCCTGAGTTCAAAGTTTCATTGATCCCGTTTATTAATTCAGTTAAAGATGCACATCAAGATTAATTGATAAGTTAACCTTTTAGAATCCACAAAAAGTCTATTACAATTGTTAAGCGGAATAACACAAGCATTAAATAGAATTCCAAAACAGATGTGGGGGAAGACAGTTGAATAAAAGATGTGTGGATAATTTGCACTTATTACCACTCTAGACGAGTTTTTTAACACTTTTGCATCAATGAACTTCATACATAACGGTTTTTTTGAAGGTACGAAAATATAACTAGCTCTCGCCAACACTAAGGGAGTGGGCACACTGAGTTTTCGAAGCGCGTTTGTAGTACGAACGCGGTGCGATCGCGCGTTTGTGTCGATACAGACGCGTTGAGAACGCTCAAAAGCAGTACCTATCTAGATCTAATGGACTGTTTATATTTACAGACATTGAGCGTAACAGACACGTAGCGTGCCAGACAAAATAATATTCTCTTACGTTTTCATTACGTATTCATTCATATCTAACGTAACGTAGGGTCCGTGTCTGTGCGGCTACGTTAGCTGCCGGTCAATGTGAATAGAGAATCGTAATGGGACCGTGCAGCGCTTCTTCTCTGTCTTACATTCAACCTTTTAGTGTCAATTTTGCCACTTTTACATCCATGTTTTTTTTTCGTAGATAACGTTGTAATATGAAGGATGATACTTTTTCTTTGGATGTAATGATGTGGTGCAGGTGTGAAACGTGTGTAATGCCAACAAACGGAATTATATAATGCCCCGCAGGCCTGTTTTGTAATATAAACCTGTATTTTGACTTACCAAGTATAATCACCCGGTGTGTCTTAATTATAATCTTCTGGTTCTACCTACTTCCAACGCTGAAACAAAATAATTTGGTATCATTATCAATACGCAACCATCAGGAAAACAGACACTAGTGAACGCCCGCGGCTTCGCCCGTGTTTTTTATCCCACGGGAACCATATATATTTTTTTTCGGGATAAAAAGTAGCCAATGTGTTATTCCAGAACCTAAACTATCTACATTTTAGATTTCATCAAAATCGGTTTAGTAGTCTTATTGGCAAGTTTAATTTTAAAAGTTTTTGTTAAGTACCTATAAAAATATTTCATTGATTTTTTTTTCACTATTTCGGCCATAACTTTTTTCGTTTTTACTTTTTAAATAATTCTTTTTGCACCTTACAACTCTCATGTATACGTCTTTTGAGCCTTTTTTGAATATCATATCATCACAACTCTCTGAGATATAATATAAGGGGATCGCACTTTTTCGTGAAATCGGACCCTACACTGGAGCGAACGAAAAGATTTCCAATGTCAAAATATTTTTCAGTTGAAAAAATAAATTAATTTTTAACAGTTAAAAAAATAATTTTAAATACAAATCTTTTATCATAAGCACCAAGCAATAATTCATTAATATTTATAAAGACATTAGCTATTCACATAAAACATGATTTCTGCTAGATCTATTTAAATGCTGTTCCCTAAGTAGGCTTAATTGAAGATTTTATGAAAACTTAAGTAGGTAGGTATAAGCTGGATACCTTCGATTATGTGACTTTTTAGACTGCATTAAGGTCTCCCTCATAGCTTAACAATTTTTTAACCAAGAACACCTTCTTAAAAGTAGTTCGTATGAGCAAGTGGCCAACTCAGGTGACGGATTTTTTTTAGGTCGCCTAAAAGTCTCCATCATGGCTTAGTGACTCAAAAGCCGGGACCGACAATTTAACGTGCCCTCCGAAGCACGGAAGCGCTCAGCTCGTAATGCCACTTGCGGTCACCCATCCAAATTGTGACCGCGCACAACGCTGCTTAACTTCAAAGATGAATCAAGAACGTCTCAAGCCAAGGAAAGCAGCTTTCAAGCAAGAAGCCTTCTAATATTTTGATTTAGTCATAGGTATTCAGTAGGTTAGCGAAGTTCAGAATGGTCATGATTTGGGTGGGTGGCAAGACATGGCATTAAGTGCTTCGGAGGGCACGCTACATTGTCGGTCCCGGCTTTAAGTTTTTAAGCCATGCTGGAGGTCTTCAAGCTGCCTAAAGCTTCTATCACCATAGTTAGCCACAAGCTCATTGGTACCTAGATAGGTACATTACATGCCTAGTAGGTAAGTTACTATGAGCTAATTGCTAAAGTATTTATATGTATTTATTAGTCATTTAGTAATTGTGGCAAATGGTGTGGAGACAGTTGAAGGAGGTCCAACAAAAAGGCACATTAAAGCATGGGACATTTTGAGAATTATTTCATAGTTATGCTAGAACTACACATGCCAAAATAGTGATGGTATAGAATATATGGTACTGATGATGATGATGAAAATTAGCTTTATAACCTTTCTCAAGACTTTAGCTAATGCAGAAAGAATTTTTCAAATCGTAGTTCCTGAGATTAGTGCATTTAAACAAACTCTTCCGCTTCATTAAATTAGTATAGATAGATGTTTGGAAATTGGGCTAATAATAGATTGTTATAGTTTAGTATCAACACTGAAGAAGCTTGCATCAAAACATGTAGGTGTGAGCAACATAAATTATGTTTTCTTTTTCCTATAAATAATATCAAGTCTGTATAACAACTGTAACAATTAACGGAAGAGCGAGATCCTATAATACAGGTATTTTCATACTTAAAAGAGGGTCCCAAGTCCATGAAATGTATTTTAGTTTAAGTTGCAGAAAAAAATATTTGTATTTAAAGCAATCCTCAACTCAAAATATTTACTAAGCATCAGGTGGTTAAGTTTAACTTTACCAGCAGGGCTATTTTGATTCACACATAAAGTTGCTATCTCAAATTACTTCCTACAAATTGATTTTTATGAACAATATTAAAGTTATAGAATGCAGAATTACTTTACATATTTTACACAATAAAAATGTCTATGACTTTTTTCAACCATCTTCTACCATTTCAAAGTAAAAAATCAATTTAGGAAGTAATCCGAGTTAGCGACTTTACATGTAAATCAAAATAGCCTTGCAGATGTCTTCTAGAACTCAAAACAGACTATGCAGCATCATAATTAAGCTTTAGATAATTATTAGCAGAATTAAAATAATGATTTGATTATATAGTGTTCCTTAAAATTGATTTTCTTAGTTATAAAGGTAAGTTTACATTTTTATCAGCTCCTATCTCAAGTACAAGCATGTCAATGAGATAACATGCGTCCGTGATTCACTTCAATAATAAGGTAGAATAGTTTAACACAAGCACGTCATTTTCGCATAGTTTACGAGAAACAAACTTTTGAAGTTACGACTTCACGGCACATACACGATTTCGGGTGCATTAACACTGAGATAAACACAAGATCGCGCAGGCCAATTACACACTGTTGAAATGATTCGTAGCCCGGGGAATAAGTAGTTCCACAAAATTTACCTGTATCGAGCGGCCGCCGCTGTTTCTCGAGCGAATTCTCGGAATTTGAACAAGCGTCAAGCACTCACACCAGCGCGCGAACTACGCCACTTCTGCACGCACAGCACACTGACACAAAAGTTTAATTTTAGCTCTATCAACATAAATGACCTTTGAATAAAAACACCTATGTAGGGAGTTCGAATGTATACCTTAATTATGATTTCACTGCTCTTTTTTTCATTATTACACACTTTCTGGCGTTAATTGGTTTTTAAAATAATTAAACCGGCAGCAAAATTCGTGATCGTGCGAGAGAGATGGAATACCAAGAAAAAACTTTATTTCCAGGAAAATCGTGCAAAAAAAACAACCACCCCCCACTCCCGGGTCACTGGTTTGACAGGTGTAATGATACCACATGCGGTACATAAGTTCCCCTAACAACCTGAAAAAGATGTTGACTGCTCATATGAATGCACATTATTAATAATAATTTTGTGTGCACTTATGTTTATTAGTACACACAAAACAATTGAACCACTTTTTTTTTGTAGCGTTTCAAAATAATTATAATTTAGGTCCTACCAACCTACCAACTTGAAACAATAAATGAATATGAATATGAGGTCAAACGATCATACTTACCTAGTTACCATGACCAATTCAATAAAATGTACCTATTTATTTATTGGTTAACAACAACTACTATAGTCGGATTGCTCATTAGACGGACTAAAATTGAAGGAAAAAATGTCATTTTTCCTTGAATTTTGATATTTTTTTAGTCCATATAGTGAGCAATATGACTATACCTACTTTTTTAATAATTACCTACCTAATAATTAATTACTTACATAGTAGAATAAGAACTAAATGCACATATTTTCAGTATACACATCGTGCTCATTTTAATATACAGTACTATGTTAGGTGTTATCTAGGACAGTCATCTCTTTGATTACACAACATTCCATTTTTTCATCTGAATACACAAATTAACTAATTTTTCAATAAATTAAATTACCTACCCTAAATAGATGGAAAAGCTAAAGAGCGGTTCACCCCAAAATATGTTGTCTGAAAGTCCGGAAGATGGCGTACCAAACGCAAGTTTTACGGTCCATTTCACGCATTCTGACGCATTGCACTTGTCACAGAATACTTCGTTTAAGTTGCCTTCTTTAATTTGTAGAATGAGACGAAACAAACTATTCATAATTATTAACTACACAATTTTGTTTAATTTAACTGTTTTTTGATCTGATTAGAGCTTCGAGCTTATAGAACGATAAGAGGGGTAAAATAATAAAAAATACTCTAAACTTAAGCCATAAAACGTTCCGTTTCCTCAGTCAACCTCTTTGTTCAAAATCAAAACGTCAAAATTGTGTCAAATGACTGTCATTTCGCGGTAAAATTAAATTTTTTTGTAAAATTCATAGAAAATGTTTTAAGACAATTAAAAATAGTCAAATTTACAGTCCCTAATCATTTTCATTCAGTTTTACAGGTTTAAAAGGCCACAAACATGTGTTCTAGGTATATTAAAAAACAAACAGATCTAACGGAGAAGCCAAAAATCAAAAAAACCAATACCATGTACGTAGTCCTAAAATTCTTCATTTTATGTTTCTAATACCTACCACTCACAGCAACTTTCATTACAAAGTTTCCGGAGAAGACCATTCATAACACCATCCCTAGATAAAAAACCAGTGGTTGAGTAGGTAGTATGTACTTTTTCGCCAAAGCTTTTCATAATAATTCAAATTGTTTTAAGCCAAATGAAATACCCTGCTCCGTACTCCAAATCATGGTCTGGAGCACCGCAGCAGTCAAGAAAGGCGTCTACGAACAGAAGCTCAACGTGAGACACATTTTTGATTATAGGTACCTAGATCAACTGGTCCTTTCTGTGGCGCAGTGGGTGAAGGCCCGCCTGAAACAGAAGATTGCGGGTTCGATTCCCGTCACGAGGCATACCTATGTTTGTAAGTAGGTACTTTGATCTGCAAATTATTTGTTACGGGTCTGAATCTGAAGTTATACAATGTCGCAGCTTCACTCACACGGGGCTGACTGAAAAGGCGCCCTAGTAACATTGAATTTGTATGTAGTTAATTTAAGTTGTGTCAATAAAAAAATTTAATTTACTTACCTACCTATCATAGTTTCAATTTATTACCTTCGAGCTTATAGAACTTTATTACTTACCTACTACTTAAATAAATTCGATAGGTACAGTCAGAAGTTGGTTTCCCGCCAAGAGGCGCGGACTCGACAGCGCTGTCGCGGCCCGGACCCCACCGTCCCGCACCTCAGTACGGACTCTTCCCGAAGAAAAGGTATTTTTCGTTCAATTATCGATTTTTATCACTGCTTCTGTCTTCTGTTAATGCGCATAAATGTAAAAAGCGGCAATAATTAAATTTTTGATTTTGCCAGAGGACAATCTTGTACGCTGACTTCGAACACGGCGGCGGCGCAGGAGTCCAATATTTTGGAGGCCAAGCCGCGGACTAGAACTCCGAAAGAAGGTACTATCTACATAATAACAATCAAAAATAATTTCTAACAGTAGTACCTAGCCTTGGGGGGTTTCCCTGAAAATTAACTCAAACTATTTTGATACATTATGCTCGTTAATTCCCAGGCGAGTCGTCGGTGCCTCTAAGAAAATCGGAAGTTAGTGATCACCACACTAGACTAAATTGAATTCTAATTATGAGACACTTGCAATCACTGATGCCAGATGGGGGGGGATTCCCTGAAAATTAAATAACCACAATATAAATATCCCCAGGTGAGTCGTCTGCGCCTCTCTTTGTGGTGCGCGCGCTCGACTCGCGCCTCACGCGGCGTCTGTCGCGCGCCGCCAGCACGCATCTCGACATCAAGCCACGGAACATCAAGTCATTTTAATTGCAAATAAAAATAATCCATCAACACGTCAGAAAATTTTAATTCATCAAAATAATTGCAGCTAGTTTTAGAAAATCAGTCTTGATTGACTAAAAAATCAGTCTTAATTAACTAAAAAGTCAGTCTTGATTGACTAAAAAATCAGTCTTGATTGACTAAAAATCAGTCTTGATTGACTAATTCTACCCACAAACTTTCCAATTTTACAACAATAAGGCGCCAGCAGTGCGATTCAGACTTCCGAAAATGCACCCGATCCGATGATTTTCTTCGGAGTTTTTTCAGCGAAGAAACGTAACTTTCCGTATTCAAAATATTCCAAGGTCTGAATCGCACTGTTGGTCTTTTCTTGCTAAAATAAATAAATTACTAGTGTGGAGAACGATGCAGGTTTTAAATAAGCTTCCGGTGAGAAAGCTTTTAAACTACTCGTCAACAGATGGCGCTATTTGCGCTGCAGTAAAGTTTGAAGTCAGGACTTTCTCAAATATTCTAACTAGGCATGTAATTTAGAAATCTTTTTTAATTCTCGTGTATTTTATGCAATTTTTGAAACAACATGGCAAATTGAATTTGGAAACAAATAAATCTATACTTATGCGCAATATAACACGAGCTCCGTGTTGGCCAAGTACCTCGACTTTCGATCTGAAGGTCGTGGGTTCGAATTCCGGCCGGCATCCATGGATTTTTCGTTTCGAAAAATTTATAAGTAGGTACCTACTTACCTACCTACTTATTTAGGAAAACTTCTTAAGGAAACCGACTGGCACCACACTAAAGTGTCTGTATAAATAAATCATCAAGATGTAAAAGGCCTAGGTACTTAAGATTTTTCGCATAATTCAGGGCCTGAATTCTACTAGATGACAACCGCTTTGGTTTTGGTTCGATCTCTTAAATGTCAGCCATTTGGTGAAATAGTAGAATAGCTTTTCAAAAATTTGTTCTGCCAAAGTTCAAAACCTCACCACAACTGAGTCGTTTGTTATTAGTCAGGGGCGTAGCTATAGCTTTGTTAAGGGGGGGGTCCAAAGGTTCCAAAATACAAAGATCTTTGTTAAGGGGGGGGTCCAAGGGTTCCAAAATACAAAAATTGACTAGGTTTCCTCCGAACTTAATGGGCTAAGGTAACTTAATGGTCCGGACCCCCTAAGCCCCCCCCTTATATACGTCCCTGTATTAGTAGTCATGGAAACAGTCGCTTTAGTTGAGGTTGATAAAAAGTTCGGTACCAGAATCGACGCCCAGGTAGGTAGGTAGGTAAGTAATGACTTACTTGACTTAAGTTCCTATGTCCCCTCGATGGGGCAGAGGGCGTCCACAGTGACTCTCCATCTCGTTCTGTCTTGAGCTTCGCGCTTGATTTCACTCCAAGACTTCCCGCTTCGCCTCGTCTAGCACCGTGCGCCGCCAGGTTTGTTTGGGACGGCCACGTTTTCAGGTAAGTAATAGGTAGTTACAATACCTACTAACTTTACCTCTCTAGGTAACATCTACAATTCTACAGTATTAATGTTTCAACAACAAGACTCAAATCATAATTATGTTTCAATGATTCTCAGATTTTAATTGTAGGTAAGTACCTACCTACCTTACCTACCTAATACTATGTGATTTTCATTTCCACAGATGATTTGCAAATATTAACACAGGAGGAGGTAGGTACTTATGCATCAAACTTGTTCATCGAGTTATTAATTACAATGACGTAGATTATGCAAATAGATACTTCAGCTTTAGGCAACCTAACTTAACCACTTAAGTAGGTCCCTAGTTTTACCTGATGACGATTATGACGCCATTGCAAACAAGCGGAAAACTCAAGAGACAGAAAAAGCGAAGGTCAGTAATGTGACCATAATCAGTGCGTTCATCAAACGATCTCGGCCCGCACGTGCGCGAGTAATGTTCCAATTCAAAACATGTTTTATTCTAACGACGGCTTTGCTCTGCAATGGCCAGTTGTCGGATTTTTTTCCGGAGCTCTCGAAAGTGACGCGAGGGTTAGTTGAAGGGGTAGCTGGAAGCTCGCTGGCGGGTCTCGCCTCTCCCTCGGGAGATCTGGTCGCGGATGGAGTCCGAGCGTTCCTGTTTCTTCCAGAGGTAGCGACACGGGCGTTCGGAGTCGGCAGCCAAACCAGCTTACTGCCCGACAGTCGCACCAACGTCGTCGGTGTACTGGACGACTTCATCGCCGACTACAATTCCGGTCTTGGAAACGAAGATGCGAATCTCGACTTTGTCGCTATCGTCCGCAAGTACGGATATTCAGTGGAGAAACATGCAGTAACCACTGTAGACGGGTATGTCCTGTCGTTGTTTAGATTACCGGGCAATGGTTCTTCCGTCTTTCTCATGCACGGTCTGCTGGGCTGCGCTGATGACTATATACTGGCGGGGCCTGACAGCGGCCTTGCGTACCTCCTGGCTGACGAAGGCTACGATGTTTGGATCGGCAACGCACGCGGCAGCAAACACTCCCGAAGACACATCCACTTAGACCCGTCCGATGCGGATTTCTGGGACTTTTCGTGGCACGAAATTGGAGTGTATGACATTCCAGCGATGATAGATTACACGCTTGAATTAACAGGTGTTGAAACGGTCAAGTATATTGGACATTCGCAGGGAACTACCGCCTTTTTTGTGATGACTTCGGAACGACCACAGTATAACACTAAAGTGTCGTTGATGGTGGCTCTATCTCCGGTTGCGTTCATGTCGAACGTGCGATCGCCAGTGGTCAGATTGCTCTCTGTTGGACTACCGGTCATCCACGGCTTCGCAAAGTCTGCTGGATTTTACGAGTTCCTGCCAGACAACCACATAATGCGAGCGTTGAAGCCTTTAATCTGCAACGGCGGAATCCTCTCAGACATAGTGTGCAGCAACGTTTTGTTTGTAGTAGCTGGTGTGGGATTTTCGCAGTTTAACTTCACGAATTTGCCGGTTTTAATGGGGCATGTGCCCGCGGGGGCTTCGGTGAAACAATTGGCGCATTATGGACAGGGCGTGCTTACGGGGGAGTTTACGCAATTCGACTACGGCTCCGCAGGCAACCTGGAAAGATACGGATCGTACACACCGCCGCGATACATGCTGGAGAAAATAACGACCCCAGTTTCATTGTTCTACAGTGAGCAGGACTGGTTAGCGCATCCAACTGATGTAGATAAGTTGTACAACGAGTTGAACAACGCGGTCGATATCCACAAGATTCCGTACCAACAGTTCAATCACTTGGATTTTTTGTGGGCAAAGGATTTTAAGGTGCTGGTTTACAGCCGACTACGAAAACTTCTAACATTTTTTTAGAGGAATTATTAAATTTAAAATTTATATGTTTATTTATATCCAATTGGAAAAAATATAATTATAATCGATTCGTTTCCGACAATTTTTTTTAAGCATATAGCCTCTGATGCTGACTGTAGGGAGGAGGCACGTAGGTACTAAAAAACGTGTGCTTTTACAGAAAATTTTTTGTACATTGATAAATTATTTAGATGTATTTTTGTACCATACATAAGTCTTTTATTATAACTTTGTTGTTCCGATTGTGCGATGACCGATCCATACGGACGAAAAAAAATCCTACTTGTAATCATTCTTTTGTTGCAAAACTTGTTTATCGTTTATATTAGAATAATAGCAGCAGAAAGTCACCTCCGCAAATATGAAATAAACAATTTATTTGGGTAACTAAAATTATTTATTAAAATTCAACATCACATAATCTTACTAGTATCTTACCTACCTATATTGTAAAATGTATAATTTGTATAATTTTGTCATGAAGTACTTCATGCTTGTATAACAATATTATTTATATCATTTATCATTATACAGGGTGAGTTTTTTTTTCAGGGTCACCTATGGGAAGTCTGAAACCGTGAGAGTTATCGAAAAGTCGTGTTAGGAGTTACTGGTTCGATTTTGTAAACATAAGTTCTGCATTAAAAAATGTTTATTATTTCTAGTTTTCGTGAAAAAGTGAGTTTTTGAATTTTGTATTTTTAAGTTCTTTGATTGACAATAAATAAATGTAAAATGAGTATACGCCCAAAGTTGTTGGAACACCTTCAAAATTGAATATTACAGAAATAAAACTTAAAGGATTCAGTTTTTTTCTAAGAATTCAAACAGGAATTAAAAGCTTCACTGAATTCATAAACTTGATTTTAAAAATTTGCAATTTTGGAGCTGTTCCAACAACTTTGGGCGTAAGGGCATTTTTCCTTTTTTATTTATTATCAACCAAAAGAGCCGAAAATGCAGGATTCTTTTTTTTCAAAATCGAAACCGTGACTCCCAAAATGGCTTTTCGATAACCCTCACGGTTTCAGACTTCTCCTGAGTAACCATGAAAAAAAAACTCAGCCTGTAGGTAAATTTATTCATGGACAGACAATACATAAAGATCTTTATCACATAGTTTGAATATTGAAAGCTTTGTTCATTCGTTCCGGGTATAAGGTGCTATTCACAATTTCACACTATTAGCGGCGCACTTTAAGCCATCAGTTAGCGGCACTAATTTTTAATAGAGCGTTATAGAGCTAAAATTATTTTGAAGAAAATATTTCGATATTGTTCATTTTCTAATTGCTTTTCCTATTTCAATGGAAAAACTTTGTAGATGATGCTTGAGGCAACTCGTCGTTAAAATGTTTTATAAAATTGTTGCTGTAGAAACTCACTTTCATACAACTAACGTATTGATAATATTAGTGATTTTTATAGTTAGTACCGCTAACTAAGTCCAATGTGAAAGCAATACCAATTGCAAAATACAATGCAGAGACCTATTTGGTCTTAATTTTGTCCGAATGAAGAAAGCTTCAAAATCGCTAGCGTACATAATGTGATGTATTTTAGTTAGCTTAGCTGGCGATCATTTGTCCCTACCGCCTTATTCATAATCGTCACGTAAACAATAGCTAAAATGGCAAAGTTCGCCGCAACTTTACAGTTGTCACAATGGATCTGGGCATTCGTGAAGTTAGGCTTTTCGCTGTGCAGTAGAAAATTTTGTGTGAAAAAGTTGCACTGCGCATCGAAACGGCTAACTTCACGAATGCCAAGATCCGTAGGAACAACAAGTGTACAATAACAAGAACAAAATCTTCGATTAAACGCAATGTTAATATGAATAAGGCGCCTAGAGTTTTTATACATTTAATTTTGTTTTATTTACAACAAAAGGTACCTGTAAATACAAAACTAGGTACAGGCGAAACTTTTGGTCTATTATACCTTATTTCTAACACAGTAAATATTACTTTACATTAACATACAATACAAAAATATTCGATTGGTTATCTACAGTAAAATATGGACGAACAATATAATATGAACCGTGTTGGCGCAGGGGTATAGTACCACGACTTTCGATCCGAAGGTCGTAGGTTCGAATCCTGGCCGTTCATCAATGGATTTTTCGTTTAGAAAAAATTATAAGCGCAGTAACACGAGCTCTTAATGGTTAAAGAAAACATCGTGAGGAAACCCGCGGCTTAGTCAGCCCCACACGTATTGACCATGTCTTTCCTATGGATATGGCCGGTTAAGCTGAGAGGATGGTGTAGGTTACAATGACGAACTAGACTTCCGGTTTTTTCAATAACCCGGTACAGTACGTACAATGGATCTAGGCATTCGTAAAGTTAGCCGTTTTGGTGCGCAGTGCAGCTTATTCATACAAATTTTTCTACTGCACAGCGAAACTACTTTTCACGAATAAATCTATTGAGCGTACTGTACGATTGTGAGCCGATTTTGTTGAATTTATAATATGGAATCATGTGCGTAAGAACTCCTATATGGACATAATTATCTTAGTAGATGCTGCTAGGTATGGTCAATTGGCGTGGTCAACAAGTTAACATATTAGGTGGTAGACTAGGTACTTGCTTAAGGCCGTCCGCAGTTTGCATTTTTCATCCGAATTTTAGACGTGCACGAACACGCACAAACGATCCCAACACTCCTAGTACTACGAGGCCTCGCACACTATCCGATTAAACGTGCGTGTACGTGCGTTCCGCTTCCGACGTCCTAAATCAATCCCAACTTGTTCTGATTTTTTACGCCTAAAAACACAGAGCAAGTTGGGATTGATTACGTAAAATCCAATGTGGATAAAGAAAAAAAAAATAATTTGGTGTACAGATACAGATGTAAGAAATCTTATACAAACACAATGTGTTAAGATTGTTGTAATTCATACAAATGAAACGGACAAAAGCGCAACCAGTGTGCGAGGTCAATTCGTACGTCCGTCAACGTACGTATACGCACGTTGCAAAATCGGATGCAAACTGCGGACGGGCTAAGAGTACACTTGGGCCAACGGATCTCGGCATTCGTGAAGTTGGCCGTTTCGATGCGCAGTGCAACTTTTTCATACAAAATTTTCTACTGCGCAGCGAAAAGCCTAACTTCACGAATACCTAGATCCGTTCGCCCTACTGTACATTTTCGGTAAAACGCAGCCTTAAAGAAAAACGTAGTGTGCCTACTCCCTAAGTGAAACTTACAAGTGGAAATTATTATTAAACTCGTCTATAGTTCATTCTGTTGACAATTTTTTATTGATAATTCCTCGCAGAAATAGTTAATTCCAATCGATCATGTGTTAATTTCATTGGCCGTGTAGCACGTGCGATAATAACTAACTTTTCACTTATTTCCTAAAGTCACATCGAATAATAGGAAAATATTAATAATTAACTTGGACAATTTCACTTACAAGAAATTCGTGAATTTTACTATAGGTAAACAACGTAAGTCAGAACACTCCCTACAAATTTGTAGGGGTGAGGGACGCGGAGAGCAGGGGGCAGCCGAGAAATTTGGTTATAGTTGCCTTTACATTAGACTGCTTGCAGAGCAGTGAAACTTGTTCATTCATAAATTAGTGCTCTGTCTCGCTCTTTGGCCTAAGAATTGCGTATTGTACTGTGCATCCTACTCTTACGAGGCTTACTGACTGAAGTTAGCCGCAGTTAGCCTCAGAGTAAGAGTAGGATGCACAATACGCAATTCTTAGGCCAAAGAGCGAGACAGAGCACTAATTTAGCAGTTAGCACCCTGCATGCAGTGTCGTGTTGTGTGGGCTTATGTTACTATGTCAGTCTGTCTGTGTGTACTTGTCACAGTTCCGTTCGCTCTGGGTAAGATACACACGGTAAAAGAGATCAACTCGAATTTAGTAAAAAAAAACTTCACAATCCCTGAGTGATATAGGCAGTATCATGCGAGTACCTTGCGGGCAAAAATCGGAGGTTAAAAAATGCACCTATGTGACTACTTCACGCGAGTAAAACCGCAGGAGCTATATAATATAGTAATCAATAAAATGTACTAATCGGTTCACAATATTTTAACTACTTTACAAATTCATTTTTCCTAAATTTTGTCTTATCGTTGACGTCACATCTCGACATCTGTATTCAGATATTTCACAACCGTGTGTACCGTAAAATCGTTATCGAAAAAACAAACCACTTGCCCGCGCCTTTGTAAACTTCGTAGGGAGTGCTCTCAATAAAATTTTACCTATAGTTATTTATAATAACATACGTAAATTACTCATGTTAAAATCGTCGATTTAGAAACCGACAACAAATAAATAATAGTGGACATTTCACACAGCGCCATCTAGCCCAAAAGGGCTCAATGTATTTTAACGTACGGTGTTAGATTTGACTTGATTGTGCGAGTGCTATGAAAAAAAAACAAGTGTGCTTTTTGACCACACGACTAAAGTAAACTTCCGTTCGCCTCGACATCTTCTTCCATCACACTTTTCGTAACGCTCTCGTCACGCATTCACCAGCTTACTCCCCAAGTCTAGCGTGCGTAAAGAAGTTTTACTTCAAAAACTGTCCTATACCACTGAGCTCTTCAATTATTCTTATTTCATTTTTTTATACTACTAAGGTAGCAGAGAAGCATTCGGCCCACCTAATGGTGCACGGTTACCGGTCGCCTATGGACGCCTGCGACACCAGAGGAGTCACACTCGCGCTGCTGACCCTTTACAAGAGGAATCACTGCGCCGACAACACAATGGACAAGACTGCTCCACCAGTTGTCACCGCAGCGCGAAGAGCAGAGCTCTGGCATTATCACCGCAGTTTCATACCCGCAGTTTTTTGTGTCATAATATTTACAGTACGCACAATGAATCTAGGCATTCGTGAAGTTAGCCGTTTCGATGCGCAGGTGTAGGTAGCTTTTTCATAATTTTCTACTGCGCAGCGAAACGGCTAACTTCAAGAATGCCTAGATTCATTGTGTAGTAATTAGTATCAGTCATGTGGTTCCCATAACACAAGCTCTGCTTACTTTGGGACTTTAATTATTATTATTATTATATCCATTTATTTCAGTTTTAATGATGCTGTGTGAAATGTCCAGCATTATTTATTCATTAATAATATTAACGTGAGTTATTCCCGTGTTATTGTATCTTGGACAATATTCTTAATATCAAACATAATTAACAATAACAATACAAGTAAAGCGATAACATTGGACACCCACGGAAACTCGAACATTGATGAAATGCAATTATTTTCAATAAACCATCGTCATTATAACTTTTATAACATACTCCAGATTAACATTAACAAATTAAACATTTATGTCTTAAGATACGGTACGGTAGACTTAAATAGGTATAGTTCGCGACACGTAAAAAGAACGCTGAAAGACAGTTGGCCTATTTTTTTTTTATTGTTTGTTTTTTCCTATACAAAACCATTTCGTAATCAAAAACTTTTGTGCGCGATGGTATTAATTTGCCTAATTTTTATAAATTGCTTACTGCGCAACTTGACAGCCAGCGTTGTTTTTACATGACGCGAACTATACTTTTAAAACAAAATTTTATGTAAAAAAAAAATGATTCCGGATTTAAACTGACAAAAAAAAAAAGAAGTTATCTCGATAATTATTCTTTTGAACCTTGCATGCATAAAATGTCTAAAATAGGTAAGTTTTTGTTAAAAAAAATTTGCAGGTCACAAACTTAATAACTGCGAGCTGATTCAAATGGGTCGAAACACGGGTATTTCAATCTTATTCACTGAGGAGTTCCGTTGAACAGCTCCTGACTCCATCATCAGATCAGCTCGCTGTCATAATATTGAATTGTCATTGAGAATCTTTATGTGTGCCAAATTTTAGCTCAAACGGTTGATTATAACTGCTTCAAAATTCAGTTGCAATTCACCCAAACAAGCTTACATACCAAATAAAAGCTTGTAGTTATCGACAAAACATTCAAATTTTCTCAGCAGGGCTAATGCAGAGTCACAATAAGAATTCCAATATATGCCGTTCATGCCACTCTCAGTCTATGAAAAGAGACGGCATTCAATTCTTATTGTTTTTCTGCTATAACGGCGTTTTTAACCAGTAGTTTACATCTTTATCGTTCTTGATTGATCGTTGAAGTTAAGCAGCGTTGTGCGCGGTCACAATTTGGATGGGTGACCGCAAGTGGTATTACGAGCTGAGCGCTTCCGTGCTTCGGAGGGCACGTTAAATTGTCGGTCCCGGCTTTTAAGTCGTTAAGCCATGATGGAGGCCTTTAGGCGGCCTAAAAACTCCGTCGTCAGAGTTGGCTACTAGTTTACATCTGTCCACAATCCCAAGGCATTCATAATCTTATATTAACTAATAATAATGTTCCCTTCATCTTATATTAATGTAGATAATATAATATTTGGTCTGAATATATGCGTAATATAATCTTATAACTAGAATTTGTTAATAAACCTTTCACTGACTTTCTTTCTTTATTTTCAGATCAAGAACTCCATCTGAAACAAACAATTTTAATTATTTACAGAATTAATTTCCGCCCGCGGCTTCGCTCGCGTGGTACCCGGATAAAAAGTAGCCTATGTCCTATTCCTGGTCATTAAAAGAAAGAATTTTTCAAATCCGACTGGTAGTTCAAGTGCTCAGCCCGTTCAAACAAACAAACAAACTGTGTTAGCCGTTTCAAAGTGCAAGTTATTCATACAAAATTTTTTACTGCGCAGTTGAAATCCTAACTCCACGAATGCCTAGATCCATTGAAAACTGTAACAGTATAAGATGGGAGTCTCTTACCATCGTTGAGCGTGCAGTAAGTTATCCTTCGCGGCGCCGATTGCTTCCTCCCATGTGATTTCCTCCTGCCCTCTTTCACGCACAAATTCAACACCTCCTCCCTCCCCGAATCCAACGTCAAACATTTCACATTCGACGTCAATTTCTCATTAGATATAAACACCGTTTTCGCAAACACTTTCTTCTTATCATTGAAGATATGATTCACACTTTTCTGTACCAACTTCCCGATCTTGCATTCGAATATATTTGAATCAAATTCTTCTCGTAAATTCGTTTCTTTTCCTTTCATGCTCATATCTTTGATTGGTTCGTCTTCTCTCTCTTTCTGCAGCTCCTGTCTCACTCTTTCGTAGACGTCATCCTCGAAGACCAATTCTTGTTTTAGTTTTTCAGTTTCTTTGTTTTTAAAGCAGTCGGATATTTGTGTTATGGGTGATTTTGTTCGGATGGCTGCATCGTTTTTTATGGAATTCTTTATAGGCAACGGTGGTAGCTCTACTTTTATGGATGGCACTTCGGTTGTGTCTGTTCTTGCTTGAAGTATCTGGAAAAAAAATTACTATAAGTGTTTGTGTGCAACAAATCTCTACTTGGACACAAAATAACTAAACTCTAATGATTCGTTCGGCGCGGATAGGTGTGCGGCCACCTTTAGTTTCCTATTAGACTTTATCTTACTGACTTGACTAAGTTAAAATGACCTAATTTAATTTTTGCTCAGAGAGTTTTCTGACACCCTCTTTTTTTCTAAAACACTTACCTGCACTAAATGCTGTCTCAGCCTCACACACTTGTCCCTCACAGTGTCCCTGCGGTCCACTAAAGCGCGTCGTTCGGGTCGTTCCTACAAGCCTGCATACTTTTACTGCATACTTTCTACATCCTAAACACTTACCAGCACTAAATGCTGTCTCAGCCTTACACACTTGTCCCTCAGTGTCCCTGCGTTCCACCAAAGCGCGTCGCTCGGCCAACACGTCGTTCCTACAAGCCTGCATACTTTCTACATCCTAAACACTCACCTGCACCAAATGCTGTCTCAGCCTCGCACACTTGTCCCTCACAGTGTCCCTGCGTTCCACCAAAGCGCGTCGTTCCTACAAGCCTGCATACTTTCTATATCCTAAGCACTCACCTGCACTAAATGCTGTCTCAGCCTCACACACTTGTCCCTCACAGTGTCCCTGCGTTCCACCAAAGCGCGTCGCTCGGCCAACACGTCGTTCCTACAAGCCTGCATACTTTCTACATCCTAAACACTCACCTGCACCAAATGCTGTCTCAGCCTCGCACACTTGTCCCTCACAATGTCCCTGCGTTCCACTAAAGCGCGTCGTTCCTACAAGCCTGCATACTTTCTACATCCTAAACACTCACCTGCACCAAATGCTGTCTCAGCCTCGCACACTTGTCCCTCACAGTGTCCCTGCGTTCCACTAAAGCGCGTCGTTCCTACAAGCCTGCATACTTTCTACATCCTAAACATTCACCTGCACTAAATGCTGTCTCAGCCTCACACACTTGTCCCTCACAGTGTCCCTGCGTTCCACCAAAGCGCGTCGTTCGGCCAACACGTCCTTCCTACAAGCCTGCATACTTTCTACATCCTAAACACTCACCTGCACTAAATGCTGTCTCAGCCTCACACACTTGTCCCTCACAGTGTCCCTGCGTTCCACTAAAGCGCGCCGCTCTGCCAGCGCGTCGTTCCTACATGCCCGCACGGCTCGCAACTCGCGCGTCAATCGCCTCAGGTGCTCCACTGAGCGCCGGCGGCTGTTCTGCGAAGCCAACTGCAAATTAATATACAAATTTGAATAAACTATATTGAGGAGTTGCTTTAGCCGATCGGCGCCCTGATTACGTAAGACTTGCAATAGCAATGCGACAGCAATCACTGCGCGACCGATCGAAAAATATCACTAAAAATCGTATTTAGAAAGCCAATCGCAGGTCTATTACTCGCCCTGTTGCAAAATTTACTTTGGCCGCGCATTTTGCGACCCGTAATATGAGTTTTAGAGATATTTTTCAACCGGTTACGTAGTGATTGCTGTCGCATTGATATTGCAAGTCTTCGGTTGCCTTGAATTTCGGTCCGAAGGTCGTGGGTTCGAATCTCGGCCGTGTATTAAAGGATTTTTAGTGACGAACATTAGGTCTTTTGGTATGAGAAATAAGGGTAGGTATTATTCTTGTTTTTCGCTTTTTCATGCAAGTGTTAGGTAGTATATGAAGTCGATTATATTTTTTTTAGATATGGGATCCTACAGGATCTGAATCCACAACCTTCGTGTCCAAAGTCGAACCACTGAACCACTAGGCCAACAGCAAACACGGCTCTTATTCTGTGTCTAAATTATCTTAAAAGAAGTCGTCTTTACTTAATTACCTACGAGTATTTTAAGTCTTCCCGAGATGGTGCAATCCAGTCGAAACGTCAGGCTAAGTAAAAAGGTAATTTACGTGATAAATACCCGGATTAAGCATTTAAAAGAAGTTGTTTTTAAACTCTGAATTCTGCTTCTTAAGAATTATATAGAGCCAACACCGACCAACACTTATTTCTCGTTTAACAAGCGTGAGAATGCAACTCAGTGTATTGTATTACACTTACCGCAAGTTCATGTTACTATGGTTTATATTTAAGCCACAATGGTTTTTGTATCCGTATGTATAGAGAACAAAACTGTATGCTCTTGATTGTACAATAACAGGTAGCAGTATCATGACGTGGTTTTGCATATTTTAGGTCTGTCTTTTCGTTCTGACGCTGAATAAATAATCGAGAATATCGAGTTGAAAAAGGAGAAAAAATCAGACTTTGTACCTATAGTACCTACAACTAGCCGCGCCTTCGCGGCGTAGCCCTGGTGTTAGATGGAGTTTCGATGTCTTCGTAGCTCATTGACTGGTCGGTCTTAAAAAGAGAGTGGCATCGTTGCGGTTTGGTTTGCAATGATTTTAGATGCTACATGATTTATTTTCATGATAAAAAAAATTTTTGATAAAGAATGAAAATAATTGGGGTAAAAAAAGTTAAGTAAACAAATATATTGAGTGGGGTGTCAAATGAAAGGTCTTTATTTGTACATTCCAAAATAGTTATTATTTTTATTCTAGGACGTATGCTTTTAGAAATACGACGAGAATTCATAAATATGAAATACTTAAATAAAAAATTAGACACGACATTATGTATTGCATGCATGCTAGTATTTTTTACCATGAAGAGCTAGCGCAATAGGCATACTCGGCAGTAGTAGCACTTGAAATTACAGGGGTAGTCAGAAGAAAGTCCAAATGTAAGCCATCTACGGTGCGCGAGATCTCAGTTCGGGGCGAACTACTAGTTTATTTGTACTCACGTTTTTGAAAACGGCTCTAACGATTTCGATGTGCGGTAAGGATTTTTACGGGGGCGAAGAATCGATCTAGCTAGGTCTCATATTTGGGAAAATTCGTTTCCTCTGCATTTTCACGCAAAAAGATTTAAAAGTCCAATGTGGTTCGTAATTTCACAGAATTTGTTGAGACCAGACTGGCTAAGTGGTTAGGGTATTCGCCTTCCAGCCGAAGACTGCGTTCGAATCTCAGCCAGTGAAAGTTTATTTTTTTTTGTTCTTTTTCTTTTATTTTTTATTTTTTTCTATTTGCACCTGAGCAGAGCTCGATCGCCCAGATATTGATATACAGGGTGAATTTTTGAGACGGGGCAGTAAGGGCTGTAGCTAGAGGAAAACGTTCTTAGGAGACTATCCTTGATTTTTGAAAATATTTCGACCTGCGTTCACAGATTTTGCAAAAAATGTACAGTCAGCGAGAAAATGGGCAATTTACACAAAAACTTTTTTTGATGCCAATCGATCCTGTTTCATCTAAGGATTAAAAGGCTCTTTCAGACCAACTGAGGTTAGAGTACTAAAAAAGTCAGAAATCGCTAAAATGTAATTCTGAGACAAGACAGTAAGGGCTACCTGAACCGTTGTAGCTACAGGAAAACGTTATTAGGAGACTATCCTTAACTTTTGAAGATATTTCAACCTGCATTCACAGATTATGAAAAAAATGTACAGTCAGCAAGAAAATGGGCAATTTCACAAAAACTTTTTTTTTGATGCCAGTCGATCCTGTTTCATCTAAGGATTAAAAGGTTCTATCAGACCAACTGAGGTAAGAGTACTAGAAAAGTCAGAAATTGCCAAAATGTATTTTTGAGACGGAGCAGTAAAGGCAGCTACCTTAACCCTTGTAGCTACAGGAAAACGTTCTTAGGAGACTACCCTTACTTTTGAAGATATTTTGACAAAATGATGAAAAATTATGACAAATGACAAAATGATTTCGTACGAAATGTAAAATCAAAGTTATTTGCGTTTTCTGACTTTTCTAGTACTCTTGCCTCAGTTGGTCCGATAGAGTCTTTTAATCTTTAGATGAAACAGGATCGATTGGCATCAAAAAAAGTTTTTGTGTAAATTGCCCATTTTCTCGCTGACTGTAGGTACATTTTTTTCAAAATCTGTGAATGCAGGTTGAAATATCTTCAAAAGTTAAGGATAGTCTTCTAAAAACGTTTTCCTGTAGCTACAACGGTTAAGGTAGCCCTTACTGTCTTGTCTCAGAAATACATTTTAGCGATTTCTGACCTTTCTAGTACTCTAACCTCAGTTGGTCTGAAAGAGTCTTTTAATCCTTAGATGAAACAGGATCGATTGGCATCAAAAAAAGTTTTTGTGTAAATTGCCCATTTTCTCGCTGACTGTACATTTTTTTCAAAATCTGTGAATGCAGGTCGAAATATTTTAAAAAATTAAGGATAGTCTCCTAAGAACGTTTTTCTCTAGCTACAACGGTTAAGGTAGCTGCCCTTACTGCCCCATCTCAAAAATTCACCCTGTATAATAGGATAGTATAGGATGATAGGATGTATCATAAGTAATGTAATACTGACCCGGTTCTTGATCCGTCTTCTCAGGCCCTTCAAGAAGGCCATGTCTTCATCGCAGAGCTTCAGCGACTGCACCCGCTCCGAATACTTGCAGGTCGGCAGGCCGGCCACCTCCTCCACGGTCATGTTGATGCCACGAGCTGGGGATGTATTAAGCTTTGATGCCGGGTACCACAGAACTATATCGAGATAGAAGCAAAAAGTTCGTTAATTTGTATGGAAACCGACCGTGTAACATTTTGCGTAGGTACTTTGACGAACGCTGTTGATAGTTTGGATAACATTGCTGGTTTTCAATGCTCGCCAAGTCTGGCGCGTCAAATTAAAGCCGCTATGGAATGAATTCGGAATGAGCTTCGCGGCGAGCAAAGAAGTCCTCGGTCCTTCTTTTTGGCACGCGAGGTACATACACTCTTTGCTTCTATCTAGATATAATTCTGTGCCGGGTACAGAAACGCGCGTGCAAGCTCGCTTGGGCGTCTTCTGTCGCGTTCGGTCTCCTTGAAATAGGAGCGACAGAGCTACTTCGGGCATCCTCTGATAATATCTCTGTCTCGTTGAATGTCTGTTTGCACGCGCGCGTGTGAACCCGGCATGATGCTGCGTTCACACGCTCGCGAGCAAACTGACAGAGATATAATTAGAGCGAGCACAAAGTAGCACTGTTTTTCTCATTTCAATGAGACCAAACACGACAAAAGATAATTTGCTTGTTGAATGTCTGTTTGCATTGCACACGAGCGTGTAAACGCGCTATTAGATTTTTTTTTACAAATCCTTAAACAATTACTTTACATCTCTTTTGGATCAGACACTATTTTGCTTTACATATTGTAAAGTAAGTGGTTCTGAACTTCTGACTCATGAATTAAGTAGATTTGTCTGATACCATTGTTTTCCAATGTCAGAAGCCATTGATGTTTGATTAGTCATCACTATTTTTATGAAATAATCAAAACAATCTATTGTTGACAACATGAGAACATGGCTTAGAAAATAAAAAAAAATCTTAGGCCTTTACATCTTTACTGTAGTCGTATTGCCCATTATACAGACTAAAATTGAAGGAAAAAATGTCATTTTTCATATATTTTTAGTCCGTATAATGAGCAATATGACTATATATGATTTATTTATACAGTGTCTGGAGGCAATCATTTCCCTACACTTAAAAGCGGGTTAAAAAAGGTCACTATTGCAGAATCGCAATATGAAATTAACTATATTGTCGTCTCAGTCATTGAAAAGAGATGGCATTATAGTTCATTTCATATTGCGATTCTGCAATAGCGACTTTTTTAAGCCCGCTGGATACTGTAGTGCCTGGGACATTGTTTGAGGTGGAGTAGGCTTGCCAAGCACCTACACCATCCTCTCAGCTTAACCGGACATTTCCACAGGAAAGACATGGTCAATATGTGTGGGGTTGGTTAAGCCACAGGTTTCCTCACAATGTTTTCCTTCACGATTTAGAGCTTGTTAATGCACATATACATTTTTGAGAACGAAAAATCCATTGATGCACAGCCAGGATTCAAACCCAACTTTGGATCGAAAGTCATGATACTATACCCTTCGGCCAACATGGCTCTTTTGGAGACTCGGCTATTTGCAGGGACACTAAATATTAATCTTAACCTTTGCCTTGCTAGCTGTTTACATTTTTATTTATTTAGAGCATTACACTATTCCTACAGGTATGACCTAATACAATATAGTAGAAGCAATCTTTTTGAAGGCAAAGCAGTGAGTACAAAAACATACAAACTTTGTGGTTGATACTATGCAGAAGAGAAACATGTTGTGATGACCCCAGTGAGATAAGGACAGGGATAGTGATGATTGTGGCTACTGCTCATTGAAAAGTCCGAAACTGGAACCTTCCTAGAACTACAAGCGTATGGTTCCAACTAAATACTTCATGTTTTCATGCTCTTGTTTTGCGCACATTCAAACCAAACTAACTTTCAACATATCGCTTCGGTTAGAATCGTTCGATCCATTTTAAATGACAAAAAGACTGAGCTATGGATTTGATTTATCAATTGTAGGAAGTGTGCATTGCATACTGCGCCATACCTAAATAATATAAATAGTATTGCAACATACCTGTTGCCTATCTCCGATTTCAACTTCAGAAATAACAAGTCAAACTCACTTACCTTCGAGTATTTCCTGGTCCACTTGGTAGGAGGATGCGTGCTTCCCATTATCGTCCATTCTTCATATTTATTGTGTGTTTTCATCAAGAAATTACAAAAAAAATCTTACTAATACAAATTCGTGAGGTTAGGATTTCCGATTGCGAATATTGCGATTGACTGACTGTCAAAAACGAATGAAATTGATTGAATGACTCAATGAAACAAACAGATGTTATGCCAAATGTCATAAGGATGTCATGTATATAATTATGTCATAACGGAATAGAGTTTCATCACGGTTTCACCAAATTCAGAAAGCAAACGAAGCAAACAGAAAATAGTTATTTGTGCAACAAGAGAGCAAAGTTGATGTTTTCCTCGAGTGCTGATTTTGAATCCCGAGCGAACGAGGGATTCTAAGAATTGAATCACGAGCGTAGCGAGTGATTCTACGTTAGAATCCCGAGTCTAGCGAGGAATTCAAAGGCACGAGATGTGAAAAACTTTGGTCTCGTGTAGCACACAAAATTTTTCACCTCAGCAGCGAGAACATTAACCTACAAATAAAAGATACAACTTTGTACATAATGAAGCAACTAATCCATAATAGGTATTCATTTAAATCTATTTAAAAATAACGCATTTTTTTCAGAAATTAAAAGAACATCTAACAGTTATTGTAGTTTTGTAAATTAAAAGTTTCTGTTTTGTTCAGAACTTACCTACGTGCTTCTCAGGAAGGGAACTTTGTTTATCACAATCACTTTTTGTCTCAACTCTTCTCTCTGGAGATAAATTAGTGTATTCGCCACTGGTTTCACTCATCTTTATTGTTTTAAGAATTTTCAACAAAAAACTAGCGTAACAGAAACAAATTCCCGCTATTTTATTTTTAAAAGGTGCGTTATTTGTTTTTTTTTCATAGACAGGCTAGCGATTGACCGCCATGCACTACCACGTGTCAATCGATGACATTCGAATTTCAAATCACTTTTCCTCACTGAAACCAGTGTGCAAAATGCGATTTTGCACACTGGTTTCTCGCAGCAAAGGATGCCATTTCGAGCTGCTGAGGTGAAAAAATATAAAACACGTGTCTGTTTAAATATTAGGGTATTTTACACCAATTGAGAAAACATAATAAAATACGTACTATGATAGCTTTTGTAAAATTTAAACGAGAAATGTTGTTATCTATTCATAAAAATGCATTAAAAGTTTTCTAATTTAATTTGTGTTGTTTTTTTGGTTGATGCCATAAATGTCCATGTCATAGTGACGTCCGGTCCGGAGCTGGTTAGCATCATGGCGGCTAGCGTTTTCACTGAGGTTTTTTTTAGGCTTGTTTCACTCTTCAGCGTGTCACCGGTCGCGTCCGCGAGTTGACCATTCACAGCACATTTCTCTCTGCTGTGAATGGTCAAAATTATTTTCTCTGTGCTGTGAATGGTCAACTCGCGGACGCGACCGGCGACACGCTGAAGACTGAAACAAGCTTTAAGCAAAAAAAAATAATAACAATTTTTGCGCGGTTATTGCCATATGTAGAGTAAGAGTAGTTTTTATGACAGTAGACAATTGTAAAAATTATTATTTATAACACTCATTATAATACAATTTGAAAAAGGATGTTTATACCCTAGTAATTATCATTATAAAAAAAGCGTTATTTATGAACGTATGTTTCCAAATTTGGCTATAATCTGTGGTCTGTGCACACATTCGTTCTCAGATATTTCATTCATTTTCATTAAGTTCATTCATTCATTGATTGTCTTTGTTTTCTCAGGGCCGGTCGGTGTTTTTAGTTATTTTTCGAAATAAAGGTAAGAAAGTAGCATTTGATAAACCAAATTGTATTTTTGAGCTTATTCTTTTACTGTTTTTATACAATTTACAAAACATTGATATTCCCTGGAAGATAACTTTTCAGGTGTTTTTAGTATAATTCCCACATGTCATTCTAACGATCGCAATTCAAAAAATATTGTCACTTATAAAATTATTTTTTATTTCCTACTGCGACTATGTCCTTCGTATTTCTATCGGTTATTTTATAAGGACTGAACAACACGCAATCTTTACGGCCAGAAACTAACTCTAGTTCAAGATTTCCCTCGAAAATTCTGTAAGTAAATAAAAAAAAATAACACACCTTGACAAGTCAAACATGTTTTTCCTGCATGCAACTGCCTTTGTTATTTGCTTCTGATTTATTATTTCATATCACTCCATAAAAATATAATATACCTATCTACTTACCTGTATTAGACCTCATTAATTCCTTATTCTAAGAAATACAAAACAATTTTTTAGGCACTTAACTTGATTAACTTTTATTACCATAAATTCGCCTCATAATTTCCTATAACCAGTGCAGGTAATACTACACACACTTCGTAAGTTATAATTACAGTTATTTTTTACTTATCTACATGGAATCATTGTTTAGAAGCCCATTCATAGATGTAGGCCTCTCCGAAGCACCTCAAACAAATACTGTGACTCTGTAACCCATCTGTAACTTTAGGAATTGCAAAATGTTCGCAAATCTTGTAGAAGACACTATTGTTTACATAAATATTGTTGTTGAGAACCAATAGTGCTCTAACATTATGTACACTTCTAACAATGAAACTAGGCATTTGTGAAGTTAGCCGTTTTGATGCGCAGTGTAACTTTTTCATACAAAATTTTTTACTGCGCAGCGAAACAGCTAACTTCACAAATGCCTAATTCTATTGTGAGAAGTGTAAATAGTATATTTGCACAAGAAACCTATAGATGACCTATGTCATTGTTGTCGTGGGTTCGATTCCCATCCAGGACAAACATTTGTGTGATGGACAGATGTTTGTTCTGTGTCTGGTTGTTATAAAGAATTTGAGTATATATATATACCAAATTATTTATGAATTCTATCTGTTACCAGGTTCCCATAGTACAAGCTTTGCTTAGCTTGGGGCTAGATGGCGCTGTGTGTAATATTTATTTATTTATTATTATTTTCCAGTACAATGACATCACGGGGCAGGGGAGTCAGCATTAGCGACTGGGACCCGATGCGAGATGAGTTCAACGACACCACCTATAATGCACAGTACCCTGATGACGATACCAGGTATCAAGACCCACATAATAGTTGAATCTGGGCCTTAACTCCCAAAAACTAAAACAATATATCGTGCCAATTATCGTAGTTCAGCTTATGTTGGTCGAATGTTCCGAATTAGGCTACCACCAACTTAGGCTGAACTGCGATAATTGGCAAGATATATCGTTTTTAGTGCTGGGAGTAGACCTACTGTAGTAGTTTACATCCTGGCACTACCAGTGTACCATCAGGGGGCGTATCACGAGTTTGCTAATCTATCTGTGACCACAGAATAAATAGGTACAGAAGCCTGACTTCGCGAAAATATTTATTTAAATAGCGACTCTTGCTGCGACACAACAAAGTGCAATTCAGCTCGCTTAAGCGCTAATTGCCTAACGCAATATTCACCTAAACAAATCCTCTCTTTCAAACGCATAACTCTGTCACCGTCTGGCGCGGAGTGACGCGACGCGGCTAGCTTGCAAGTGGGAATCCTACAACAAGGAGAGCAAGTGTCGACATCACTGTTTTGACAAGCGTGTGACGTCACTGTTATCACTGTTAAGTAGATAAATAGGGTATCCGGTTTCAACGCCGAAGGAGTTTTTTTTTGTTCTTTTTCGGGTAAATTTTAATTTTCCTCTATTTGCATCTGAGTAGAGCTCGGTCGCCCGAAATTAAATATCTATCACGGCTTCTAAAACTTTTGTATTCCAACAGTGAAGGTGTACAACTGGACTATAAAAAGCTATATATAACGAAGCTGCCCGCCGCCTTGAGCCAGGAAGGATTCGTAGATCTCTTCAGCAAATATGGGCGTGTTGTCCATTCATTCTTCAGTAACCAACCACTCAAGAAGTATGCGTTTGTCTCTTTTGAGACGACGGGGTAAGTCATCTGAATATTATTATTGTCTGAGAGCCGTTTTGGCTGAGGGGTATAGTACCTCGGCTTTCGATCCGAAGGTCGTGGGTTCGAATCCTCAATGGATTTTTCGTTTCGAAAAATTTATATGCGCATTAACAAGAGCTCAAACGTTGAAGGAAAACATCGTGAGCCCCACACATATTGACCATGTCATTCCTGTGGATATGGCCGGTTAAGCTGAGAGGATGGTGTAGCCTACTCCATCTCAACAATGTCTCAGGCACTATAGGGACCTCGGAGTGTCATTAGACAGTGAGCTGCACCTCGATACGCACATCGAGAAAATAATTAGTAAAGCATTCCGTATGTATGGCTTTGTCATGAGGTCCACTAGCGAATTTAGTAAACCAGCGACCTTTATGTATCTATATAACTCCCTTATACGTCCACAGCTTGAATATGCATGTGCTATCTGGGATCCTTTGTACGATAAATATAATCTTAAGATCGAAAATGTCCAAAAAAAGTTCTTGAAAACAATGAATTACAGATGTAGGAATAACAAATTGTCATATAAAGAACTGCTTAGTAAACACAAAATGATAACATTGAAATCTAGACGCCTGCTCCTGCAGGCCATGTTAGTGCATGGCTTGTGCCACAACAAAATAGACTGCCCACGATTAGTTAGTAAACTGTGCTACATAGTACCGCGCACGGTGCATCAGAGAGATGTGCGTGTGCGCCGCTTGTTCTACACACGAATCTGTCGAACCAATGCTGGTGTGCGTTCGCCGCTATACCGCATTGTTGAGAACTACAACATTAGATTTATAAATATAGATCTTTTCTTACTATCTGAATATAAATTCAAAAAAAAAAAAAAAGAAAATGTGCTAAAAAAAAAGAAATTCTGTTAAATGACTAAACGTACAAATTCATTCACTTGAAAGCACTACTACTACCTACCACACTCTTTTCAGTAATTGACACAACAACAACCTCATGCTCATGTTGTTTTTTTTTTTTTTTTAGTAACCTGTGGATAACGTAGTGGGTTGTACATTTACTCATATTCCATATAATTTATGCTTCTTGTGTAACATTTTATTGTAAAACTGTTTTGTTTTCCCAAATAAAATAAAATAAAAAATAGTGTCCCGATAAGTGTAGGCAAAGATTGCTTCCTGACACTGTATAAATCATCTAGTAAAGATGTAAAGGCCTAAGTTTTTACAGAAAAAATAGTATTATAAGTACTAAGAGGTATTCAATTCAGTCATGGAGTTCCTTTAACACAAGCTGAGCTTACTCCAGCATTATTTATTAACACTTACATGTTGTTACAGGGAGGCCCGAATAGCTATGATGAAACTACATAAAACGGAACCATTTAACATGAACATTTGTTTTGCTCACAATAAGAATGTAAGTATACTGTATAGTCTGTATACCAACTTAATCTTAAATGCCCATCTAATAATCATACTGTATGGGATACATAACCACAAAATAGGTACAGAAGGCGCACTCCGCACTTTAGGAAAAAAGCTACAAGTACATTGGCGGGCCCGCCCGGGTGGGCCTTGGCAGGTAGGGTTTCCCACTTACCGCTCGACTCGCACGCTAGCCTCTAATAATAGTAGTAGTAATACCTATCACGCGACAAGTCGACAACCCTTCCGCGTCACTCCGCGCCTTAGAAAAAGAGGATTTGTTTAGGTGAATATTGCGTTGGGCAATAAGCACTTACGCGAGCTGAATTGCACTTTGTTGCGTCGCAGCAAGAGTCGCTATTTAAATAAATGTTTTCACGAAGTCAGACTTATGTACCTATTTATTTAGTGGCATAACGTTTGTTTATTGTAATTTAAGATAATAACGAAATAACTAGATGACATCACTTTCGCATATCCCCTAAAGGTTGACAATTTGTGATCGTTAACATCCCATCTGGGTGCAATTTTTAAGATTTTTTAAAAAATCTTACGAGTGTATTTTGTAAAGTAAAAAAATTATCAAAATTTTCGATTCAGACGGGATTCGAACCCGCATTGATACAAGCGATCCCCCTCAAGCCGAAGTTCCTTAACTGGGCCACGGCAACCACATTCGTCAGGTCGTAAATCTTGATGAGCTCATTTATCCGTTAAAGCATCGATTTTTAATTTTTCAATTAAGTAAGTATTGCCTAAGTGTGGAATAAAACTTGATTTGTTGATTATGTTTTAGCCGGCTAGAACGCAGCAAAGCCAGCCTAATATGGACAGGAGTCATTCCAACAATGAACGATCGATGAACAGACATTCCAACATGGAAAGACATAGCCATAATACCAACACACAGGATGCAATCAGTGCTAGCAGCAAGGGGAGGGTATCACGGTGAGTAATAAATAAATACATACATACATAAAATCACTCCTTTTTCCCATCATAGGGGTAGGCAGAGACCACAGAAATCCATTTGCTATGGTCCTGAGACACATCTTTCGCTTCATTCACTCTCATCACATTCTTCATGCAAGCTCGTCGGTTTGAAGTACTCTTGACATGGCCTAAATAAATAGACTATAATAAATAATGCTTGACATTTCACACAGCATCATTGTAGCCCCAAAGTGAGCATGACAGTCTGGTCAAAATAGACATCTACCCATGCAAAAATTCCCAGAAAGCTGAAAATTGGGAGGAATGTTAGGAACAAACTGAAAATACCCCATCGATCCCATGTATGTATGCCAACGCGGCTCAAACGTACAGTACACTTCTCATAATGGATCTAGGGCAGTGGTCGTCAAAGTGCGGCCCGCGAGCGATATTGGTGCGGCCCGCGGACGATATTGGCTCGCGACCAAGCAAACAATTTCAGTAGATAATGATTCTACCACGTTAGAGGAGAACATGTTGTGCCGACCCAACCTAGTGGGAAAAGGGCAAGGAAATGATGATGATCAATGATGCTACCTACGTTGCTACAATAATAATTGTAATTTACATAAAAACTTCGAGATTCTTCAAAGAAAGCTTCCTTAGCTTTCTTTGTTTGCTTGGTTTGGAGCTCGCTATGTTCGCATTTTAGTTTCATGGGTTGAGTAGGTATAATGAGAGCAAAGAGATTTATGTCTGACCACAAAATAGGAACCGACAAGCAGCGAGCCTTTCTATGAGCACCGCAAACAAAATCAAGTGTCACATGTTGTAGTTGTCTTAAAAAATTTGGCTCGCTTCGCTCGCATTTATCTTCATAACTAAGGTATATTGCGAATAAAGTGAGTTAAGTCTAAGGGAGTGTCCACATTGCGTTTTCTGAAGCGCGTTTTTGCTACGCGTTGCGAACGCGCGTTTGTATCGATACAAACGCGCGTTCGCAGCGCGTATCCGCGTTTGTATCGATACAAACGCGCGTTCGCAGCGCGTATCCGCGTTTGTATCGATACAAACGCGCGTTCGCATCGCGTTTGTAGTTTACTAGTTTGATTGCTAGTTTGCCTGCTAGTTTGTCTGATGTTTGTCTGCTAGTTTGCCTGCTAGTTTGTATGCTAGTTTGTCCCTTATCAAAAGTGTCCAGAAGCTAACGTGTCCCTTCGTAAAAGTGTCCCGAAGCAAAAGTTTCTCGAAGCAAAAGTGTCCCTTAGCAAAGTGTCCCGAAGCAAAAGTGTCCCCAAGCAAAAGTGTCCCTTAGCAAAAGTGTCCCCAAGCAAAAGTGTCCCGAAGAAAAAGTGTCCCGAAGCAAAAGTGTCCCGAAGCAAAAGTGTCCCGAAGCAAAAGTGTCCCCAAGCAGAAGTGTCCCTTAGCAATTGTCCCAAAGCATAAGTGTCCCCAAGCAAAAGTGTCCCTTAGCAAAAGTGTCCCTTAGCAAAAGTGTCCCGAAGCAAAAGTGTCCCCAAGCAAAAGTGTCCCGAAGCAAAAGTGTCCCAAAGCAAAAGTGTCCCGAAGCAAAAGTGTCCCCAAGCAAAAGTGTCCCGAAGCAAAAGTGTCCCTTAGCAAAAGTGTCCCGAAGCAAAAGTGTCCCCAAGCAAAAGTGTCCCGAAGCAAAAGTGTCCCGAAGCAAAAGTGTCCCGAAGCAAAAGTGTCCCCAAGCAAAAGTGTCCCGAAGAAAAAGTGTCCCGAAGCAAAAGTGTCCCGAAGCAAAAGTGTCCCGAAGCAAAAGTGTCCCCAAGCAAAAGTGTCCCGAAGCAAAAGTGTCCCTTAGCAAAAGTGTCCCGAAGCAAAAGTGTCCCCAAGCAAAAGTGTCCCGAAGCAAAAGTGTCCCGAAGAAAAAGTGTCCCGAAAAACTTAGAGCAAATAAGCAAATTAGCAAACAAACTAGCAGACAAACTAGCAGACAAACTAGCATACAAACTAGCATACAAACTAGCAGACAAACGAGCATACAAAAAAGCAAAGTACAAAAGCAAACCCTGCTTAAACACGTTTGTATCCATAAAAACGCGATGCGAACGCGCGTTTGTATCGATACAAAAGCGCGTTCGCACCGCGTGTGTATCGATACAAACGCGCGTTCGAACCGCGTTTGTATCGATACAAACGCGCTACAAAAAACGCAATGTGGACACTCCCTAACCACAGAATAAGAACCGATAGGCAGCGACTTTTTTCTTTAAACATTGCAAACAAATCAAGTGTCACATGTTGCATTTGTCTTAAAAAACTCGGCTCTAAATAAAGGGAGTAAAGTCTAACCATAAAAAAGAACCGATAAGCTTATTCCGATAAGTATAGATATAACCGATAAGTTTGTTCTTTGATCATCGCAAAAAAAAATCAAGTGTCACAATATTGCATTTGTCGTAATAAATTCGGCTCGCTTCGCTCGCATATAACTTCACGAGTAAGATACTTTGCGAGAAAAGTTAGTAAAGTCTAAGTAAAGTATAAGAACCTATAAGCAGCGAGTTTTTTCTTTGATCACCGCAAACAAAATCTAGTGTCACAATGTTGCATTTCTCTTGTCTTGGTCTTGTCTCGCTTCGCTCGCATTTAACTTCATGAGTAAAGTATATGTTGCGAGTAAAGTGAGAAAAGTCTAACCACAAAATAAGAACCGATAAGCAGCGAGTTTGTTCTTTGATCATCGCAAACAAAATCAAGTGTCACAATATTGAATTTGTTTTAAAAAAATTCGGCTCGCTTCGCTCGCCTAAAGCTTCATGAGTAAGGTGTTTCTTGCGAGTAAAGTAAGAAGTCTAACCACAAAATAAGAACCGATAAGCAGCGAGTTTTTTCTTTGATCACCGCAAAAAAAAAAAGTGTCACATATTGCATTTGACTTGCAAAAATTCGGCTCGCTTCGCACGCTTGGTTTGGAGCTCTAATCGCTCGAATTATAACTTCATGAGTAAGTTTATTGCGAGCAAAGTAAGTTAAGTACTTATGTCAGACCATAGAATAGGAACCAACAAGCTGCGAGTCTTTGAGCACCGCAAAATTATGCTAAGTTTCAAGTTCGTTAGTAGGTAGTTAAGTAGGTACCTACTAGGATCGAAACGGCTACCTTCACGAATGTCAAGATCCATTGGAAGAAGTTCGTCCCTTTCGATGCGCAGTGTAGCTTTTTCATACAATATTTTCTACTGCGCAGCAAAACGGCTAACTTAACGAATGCCTAGATCCATTGTGCGTACCTACTTGTTTGTAGTGAACTAGTGAATAATTTTTGTAATCATCCGCATGAAATATTTGAATATTCGCGCGCTATGGTTGCCAAAATGCAAAACAAGCACATTGTGCGAGCTAAATCAAAACAAACACTGCTAAGCTCTCCTATTGGTCCAATTTCTTATCTCTTCCGTTCCATCCACCAATCACGTCATCTTGCTTGCGGTTTTTATTGGTTAGCAAAATTCTGCAACATTGTCAAATTGTCATTTTGTTTGTGTCCGTTCGTAGTTGAAAATGCTCGTTTTGTATTCGAAGTATTTTCGAATATAACCAATAGAATAGATAATTGTGAAGTTTTGTTTTCGAAATAGTTTCTTCGTATTGAACTGTTGCAGCAATACAAGGTGTAACAAGTGTTCATTTATCATGATGCTGAACAAGTATTTTTCGTCGATTCAACAGAATCCCGATGACTCGTGAGTCGATACTTCCTCTTTTGTAAACAAAATACCTCCTTCGAACGAACTACACCTAACCATAACCAACCCACCAAAAAGGTTTTATTCTATTCATAATAGCAAAATACAAACAAAATCAATTTTCATATTAAAAGTTAGGTATTCGTTCACCTCAGCCGTTTCAGTCAGCCGACCAGCGTAATCTAGACTTTTAAACTTTATTGTGTGAGTCTGTCTATGCTGTGGTTAACGTATTATCTTGGTCACCTATTAATAAATGCTAATACAAGCAAATGGTACCTATAGACATGCCAATACAAAACAATAAAACTACCTACCTACAAATATTTTTTCATTCGTCAGCAGCATTGCCCATTATTTACCTATCTGATTGTGGGTAGGTAGGTAATTTCATAGCTTGATTTTTGTTTGAAAATAAAACATCTATTCGCATCACGAAACTTGAGAGGTTTTTATAGATATTCTTCATTTTAAAAGGTAGGTACATAGGTATTTTGAGGTAGGTAGATAACTGCTAAAGAGGATAGGGCATAACTTTTAGCATTTACTCTTCTTCCAATGGATCTTGGCATTTGTGAAGTAAGCCATTTCGATGCGCACTCAACTTTTTCTTACAAAATTTTCTACTGCGCAGCGATAAGCCTAACTTCACGAATGCCTAGATCCATTGTGACAACTGTACTAACTATGTGAAATTATTTGTGATATATTTAAATTTTCTTTCACAGAAACGTAGAAGAGCATGCCAACGGGAATGATGATGGTGAAGACACAGAAGGGAGTGATGTGGTAAGCTATAATAAACTTATTACAACTAAGTACTTAAATTGCTTGGTGAATTTTTTATTTTGTTGATTTCTTTTCATTTTTAACTGAATTAAAAAAAAAGGAGGAGATCAAATCAGAATGACATCGAAAGTAACATTTCTGAAAGTACCTTGTTCTGTCTTTTTTTTTTCGATTTCTTCGAAAGTTAGTTTTATTCAGAATCTGTAATTGCCCTCGACTAATTCTACCCGCAAACACTTAATTTTTACTAAACTTTAGTAACTTTAGAAATGCCATTCAGGCTGTCGTTTTGTTTTGGTCTTTAGCGTGACCGAAATAAGAGCTATCGGTTTTAGTTTTAATTAAATTAGTCAGTTTACAAGGGAATCACTAGTTTTACCTACTTTAATTCACCTGCATGTTGATGAAAAGTACTATATTTTGACAGGGTCATGACCCAAAACTGGGATATGATCTGGAGAAGATAAAGCTGCAGCGACTTCAGATCATGGACCAGCAGTTGCAAGTCCAACAACGGATGCTCATACACCAACAACGGGTATGTTGAACTGACCATTTCAATTAGTGTAGTGTTATAGAATAGAATAGAATAGAATATAACTTTATTGTACACCATAAAAACACAAAAGAAAAATAAGCCTTAATTAAAAAAGTGTATCAATGGGCGACCTTATCGCTAAAAGCGATCTCTTCCAGGTAACCTTTGGATGGACAGGATAAAAGCGAACTAGTAATGGCGGTGGCATACATAAAAATATTATTGTGACAGTAAAAAATAAATGGCAAAAAAAAAAAAATACAAATAAGTAAGTACTAATTAATAAAAATAATAATGATACCAACAAATATATAACAAATACAATATAATACAATACTAAATTTTATATATATGTATAATACTTACATAAACTAAAATATATATTTATTAAATATGAATAAATATTACATACTTACATATACTACAAAAACACAAGAAAGTAAAGATTACGACGATGTTGAGCATGATAGTGATGATAAGTAATGACGACGAACCAAGTTTTTAAAAATAGGAATATAAAAATATAGAAAATAGTTTGTGTTATTTATAAAATATGTATGTTAGTTTTAAGGTATTTATTACTTTGGGCCGTAGATTAAGTAAAATGACATCTTGTAACTTATTCTAATGTTGCCTGAAATAAAGTATATTATATTCAACTTGACTTCATAAAATGTTAGAATAAGTTAGTATGAGCAATATAAGATTATGAATGCCTTGGGATTGTGGACAGATGTAAACTATAGTCGAATTGCTCATTGTATGAACTAAAAATATATGAAAAATTACTTTTTGACCGTCAATTTTAGTGCGTATAATGAGCAATCCGACTATAATAGCCAACTCTGATGACGGAGTTTTTAGGCCGCCTAAAGGCCTCCGTCATGGCTTAAAAGCCGGGACCGACAATAGGCCTGTTTCATAATTTTGAAAAATGGTACTACAAAGTTCAGAAGTTGCTTCTGATTGCTAAACATAATATATTTCACAATAACTAATGAGATTTACAGAAAAATAAAACTTTTAAGTTTAATATTTAAAATTCACGCCAAAACGCTTCAATATGTCATGGCGTCTCCTGTGACGTCATCACTGTCACAGCCTTATGTAACCAATACGTACAAAGTGATGTTGGTGAACAATTTTCTAAATAAATTCATTTTAATTGTGAATTCCAAAGGATATAAGTGGTGTGTAGTGCCTAAGTGCGACAATAATTCGAAATAGACACCTGAAAAGTTGTATAAAAACGTTTCACGGAACAAAACTATCTGTAAAAAGTGGTTTAGGTACTCTTGCACGGCGGATCTAAAACAAAGAAATATATTATGTAGGTGCTTAGTAAGCCTGCTAAAGGAACAAAGTTATTAACATTATATTTTTTAACAACAAACAACAAATTTAGTTTCCAATATAGCTTATTTTCGAGATTAATACCTAAGTAGAAGGTACCTATGTATGAAAAAATCTTTATTGTGCTTTTAAATTGATTTTATGGAAAAAACTTTTCTTATTATCTATTATAATATGTCTATTTACGCGGAAGCCTTCACATTTCTGAATTCTGCCGAACAAAAATCATTGTTTGTTCCCAGAAACTCTCCCAACATTAGAACATCCACTATAGGCAAATTAGACGAATTTGCCGTGGTAAATCCTGGTTCCACTATTGTATCTTTTGAGAAAACGACGGACGATAAAATAGATATACCTAAATTAAGCACTAAGAACAAATTAAAACCAAAAAACGACTACCTACCAAAACTTGAAGAGTTATGCGATTTGTATGAATGAAGTTTGTTCTGTTCACTGACAGTAACACTCGTGACGTAATTCGCTCTGATTGGTGTTTCATCTATCATGGCGGATAGCCGTATCTTATGGTTTTATTTTATGAAAAATAAAATTAATCTCACTATAATTTCAATAATAAATATGTTTTACGGAATCTGTGAATCTTAGTTCATTAGATTAATGCATTAATTTAGTGATTACGCATTACAGGAAACACGCCTATTTAACGTGCCCTCCGAAGCACGGAAGCAGCTCATAATTTTTTTTTTACAAATGTGTCAAAGATGGAGGCGGGGTCAAAAAATCACTATAGTCGTATTGCTCATTATACGGACTAAAAGTGAAGGAAAAAATGTCATTTTTCCTTCAATTTTGATTAGTTTTGATACGTTTTATGTCAAAATTGAAGGAAAAATTACATTTTTTCCTTCACTTTTAGTCCCTATAATGAGCAATACGACTATAAATTAGTGTAACGTACTTTACAATGAATTATTTACAGATGAAGACCAACATTCTCCCCGTAACAAAACGACGTCTCCTTCCCGACGGCCGGTCGATTCAGGTGTAAGTATATCCTTACTAATATTATAAATGCGAAAGTAACCGTCTATTATTTAATTTCCGAGATAAAGGGTTCCCAGGCGAAGGAAGCCGCGGGTGACATCTAGTTAATTTATATAAATAAAATGAATGTTTGTATATTTGTCCTCTATGTTCTTAAAGGAGGAAGGGGATTGTTCACCGATTACTCGAAGACGCCTGAACCGATTTGGAAAAACCTTTTTTTGTTTGAAGGCTATCCTTTCCGATTGGTGCCACAAAAATTTGATGGGGATCTATCGAGGATCTTCGGAGTTATGAACAGAAATGCACCTCGAGAGTGCAGAAAATTTCTCAGCTTATAATATTGAAGTTGGTTTTTAAATTTTTTATTTAGCGACTTATTAATAAAATATGCTTGTTCCAGTACTCAAGATAACGAGACGAGCTTCACAGCGGGCGGAGGCGATTCGGTGAGTAACCATTGTATTGATAAAGATAGAATTACGTTGTGTCGTCGTCTCGTGACGCGTTAGAAGTATATCGGATCCATACATTAAGTAAGTTCGTATGAGCAAGTGACCAACTCTAGTGACGGAGTTTTTAGGCCGCCTAAGGGAGTGGACACTTCGTTTTGTCCACTCCCTAAAAGCCCCCGTCATGGCTTAACTACTTAAAATTTGGGACCGACAATTTAACGTGCCCTCCGAAGCGCAGAAGCGATCACCTCGTAATGCCACTTGCGGTCACCCATCCAAACTGTGACCACGTACAACGCTGCTTAACTTCAACGATCAATCAAGAACGTGCAACGCAAGCTACGCCACGTACGCTTCCATACATTTAAGACGATGAAATCATGTTCAAAACGCTAAGTATCACGACGCCGCGATGTCACAGACAAACATATAAACCTCACCATGAAATGTATAAAACCGATACAGTTCTGACGCTTCACGACACCTCAGACGAATATAAATTTTGGCTATCAATTTTTCATTAACAAGCCTAAGGCTTGTTTCACTCTTCAGCGTGTCGCCGGCCGCGTCCGCGAGTTGACCATTCACAGCACAGAGAAATTAATTTTGACCATTCACAGCACAGAGAAATTAATTTTGACCATTCACAGCACAGAGGAATGTGCTGTGAATGGTCAACTCGCGGACGCGACCGGCGACACGCTGAAGAGTGAAACAAGCCTTAACGCACACCTATCCGTGCCAAATTCTCGAAGTACTGCCAGATGCTACCGAATCGGACGATTCGAGATTTCATACGATTTCATATAAAGAATTCAAAAATTCGATTCGTTCGGGGCGGATAGGTGTGCGGCCGCCTTTAAGCGGAATTGTTTGTTTGTTTGAACGCGGTAACAGTCGGATTTGGAATTTTTTTCTGCATGTGATAGTTTAATTCTTAAAGAGGATTATGGCTACTTTTCATCATCATTATCATCACTACGCGGGTAAAACCGCGAGGGTGCAGCTAGTACAGTACGCACAATAGATCTAGGCATTTGTGAAGTTAGCCGTTACGATGCTCAGTTTAGCTTTTTCACACAAAATTTTCTACTGCGCAGCGAAACGGCTAACTTAACGAATGCCTAGATCCATTGTGCGTTCTGTAGTTGATATAAACACTTCACTCGATAAACACAATGACCCATTGCATAGATTTCGGAGAACAAAACAACTGTACTGCTGTATTATAAATACGAATGGCACTATCTTATCTATTGTGCTCTGTGTGGCTCTGTTTCGGTTTATTTCTACTACAGGACTTTTTATTCTTCTAAGGGAGTGTACACATTGCGTTTTTTGCAGCGCGTTTGTATCGATACAAACGCGATTCGAACGCGATGCGAACGCGCAGCCCCCCTCCCGGTTCGCTTTTGTATGGAAAAAAACTCGTTGCGAACGCGCGTTTGTATCGATACAAACGCGCAGCTCAAAAACGCGCTGCAGAAAACTGCAATGTGTACACTCCCTAAAACGGCTGTGACAAGGAATTTTAAACTTTCTTTACTTAGATCTATAGTCATTTAAACGAACTAACGGGACATTATTTAACACACGGTAATTAGTCACGTAAAAATATCGTCGATTTAGATGAGATGTTTGCATTTTTACCCGACTGCGCAAAGCAAAGGAAGGGTAATGTGTTTATCAGTCTATGTATGTTTGTTTGGATGTTTCTATGTGGCACTCTAGAGGCCAAACGCGTGGACCGATTTTGATAATTCTTACGTCAATCGATTCGTCTCAACCTTGGGAGTGCTACTAAAGACATAACAGTAAACAAAATTCACCAGTAGTGCCACAACCAGACGCCATATTGTCAAAATTAAAAAAACCAAAATCGTCACACTATATCAAGTGGGGTATCGTTGAATAGGTATTTCAAAATCAACTTTAGGTTTCTTTTACCATTTTTCATTTTAAGTAATAGTTTAGGAAAAATAACGGTTTAAAGTTGATTAATAACTAGTAGTTCGCCCCGAACTGAGATCTCGCGCACCGTAGATGGCCAACATTTGGACTTTCTTCTGACTACCCCTATAATTTCAAGTGCTACTACTGCCGGGTATGCCTATTGCGCTAGCTCTTCATGGTAAAAAATACTAGCATGCATGCAATACATAATGTCGTGTCTAATTTTTCATTTATTTCATATTTATGAATTCTCGTCGTATTTTTAAAAGTATACGTCCTAGAATAAAAATAATAACTATTTTAGAATGTACAAATAAAGACCTTTCATTTGATACCGCACTCAATATATTTGTTTACTTAACTTTTTTTACTTCAATTATTTTCATTTTTTATCAAAATTTTTTTTATCATGAAAATAAATCAAGTAGCATCTAAAATCATTGCAAACCAAACCGCAACGATGCCACTCTCTTTTTAAGACCGACCAGTCAATGAGCTACGAAGACATCGAAACTCTATGAAACGGGAGCTCTTGCAGCTCTGGTTTCGTAGTTTTTGGTCTTTGGTCGTATTTCAAAAACTATACATCCTAGATTAAAAATAAAAACCATTTTGGAATGTACAAAATAAGCCCTTTCGTATGACACCCCACTCAATATATTTGTGTAACTTTCATAATTTTTTACCCCCTTGGGAACCCAATATCTTCACAACCCCTTCATCGATTAAGCTCATATGCTCCACCGTAAATTTCCTTACCACAACCTATTGACCTACCAAGTTTCATGCAGATTGGATGAACGGTTCGACAGTTATGCTCGAACAACAATTCGTGAAACATACAAACATACAAAGCAAAATCGCCCAACTTACCACTAAGATCTTCGCTCGCTTCGCTCGCTCGATCGATAATTCTCGCTATGGATGTTTCTATGTGGCACTCTAGAGGCCAAACGCGTGGACCGATTTTGATGATTCTTACGTCAATCGATTTGTCTCAACCTTGGGAGTGTCACTAAAGATATGACAGTAATCAAAATTCACCAGGGCTACAACCAGACGCCATATCAGGCCTGTCTCACTTCTCACTTTAGGTATTTATCGGACGCGCGCCGCCTCGGGGGGCGCGCGACATAGGTTGCCACTTTAGTGTTGGGTATGACATGATTTTAAATTGACTTTTGTAAGAGTAGGTTCATTTTCAAAATGAGCCGGTTCAGTGAGCCGGCTCTTTTGAGCCGATCATTTTCAACTTGACAGTTCATAATGACCTACGCATTGACGAACTCGAAGAGCCGGTCTAATGTTCATTCATGGTGCGATCTTAGGTTAGGTAACTACTATTTCAAAAGTGAGTTTGGAAAAATGTAATTTCTAATCGTGCTGATTGATAAGAAAAAACAAACGCTGATTTAAATTTAATCATTTATTTACATAATTATCATAATGTCGCCAAATAATGAGCATACCGTACATTGGGGCTATGTAGAACATTTTTAGAAAAAAAAAAGTTTTTGCACAAATACTGAGGAATTGTAACGCTTGAATAGATTTTTTTTTATAGTAGATCATATAGACGGTGTCAGCACTCAAGTCCTACGGCAAAAGTGGGAACTAATTGTTTTATTTAGGTACTTTAAGCTCTTTTAGTCACGGTCGTTCAGTTGTTGTGTATAGAATTAAAGAACATACAACTTTGCCTAAATATTAATGTTCAAGCCTTATTTGGACAATTAGTCATTTTTACGCGAAAGCAGCGCTGCGTCTATCGGACTTCAGTGCTGACACCGACTCTACTATTGCCCTTTAGGCAGTCCGGTGATATTTTGTTTCGTTCGTTCGTTTGAAAACCCGCAAAATCGAAAATATCGAAAACCAATTTTTGTTTTCAAAACGAGCCGCCTGCGTTTCGTTCAATTCAAAAAGTAGAGTCGGCGTCAGCACTCAAGTCCTACGGCAAATGCTACTAGAAACTAAAAGAGCATAATTATGCTTTTTTAGTTAAGGTAGTTCAGTTTTTCTGGTGTGTAGAATTATCAAACGTACAAACTTGCAAACTTATTATTGTTCAATCCATAATTGGACAATTAGTAATTTTTTACAAGCTAGTTCTGCGATAGCAACGCTGCGTCTATCGGACTTCCGTGCTGACGCCGACTCTATGACAATCTGTTCGGTCTGCGAGGAGTGATTTGAAGCAGGAAGAGATAGTCATATGACAAAGATTCCATCCTTGTCATTTGAGTGAAGCTATGACATTTGATTTGACGTCATACTACATTAGAGTGAGTGAGTAGCGTCATGTTATATGACTTTGTCATAGTGAGTAGGCGAGGTGTGATTGAAGATTGAATGAAGCATGACAAAATCAGCTGATTTTGTCATATTGTGTACGGTCACATGACATGAATTGAAGCATGACATTTTTAGAAAATGAGCCGATCACACAAAGTTGAATTTTGTACGGGACAAACGAGCCGCGTCAGTCACGTCATATTCAACGCTATGCCACTTGCCGCTCGCTCGGCTTCCGGACTAGACGCATTGTGCGTAATTATCGTGATCTCGTATACATCGTTTCTTGTGATTTTTGCACGATAACTAAACGATCTAATCCGTATAAAAGATACTGCTGTGTCTACGGGTGTCTAAACAAAAGGAAAAGCAATGAATGGACATTAACATTCCACAAAATGCCGGAAGATATTGAAAGGTTGGTAGGTAGCTACTAAGCTTTTCTATAATTTGTTGTAAGTACCTATTTAAATAAATCATCAATAAATACCTAGGTAGGTACTTACTTTTACTCTGTAACTGTAGGTGCATAATGAAAACGAGATTTTATAGGTACCTATTCGATTCCTTTTTGATTGAATAGGTACCTGTTTACAAATAAACAAACATAATACACGTACAAAACTACCAACCTACAAAACTGTAGGTAGGTAGGTACCTACAGGTTTGTTTATTTACATATGTACCTAAAAGTAACTTATCCATTAAGTAGGTACCTAACCTACTTAATATAATAATTGTAAGTGTTTAGAAGTTACATTACATTCATAGAGCCATGTTGGTCGAAGTGATTAGTACCTCAACTTTCGAGACGAAGGTCGTGGGTTCGAGTCCTGGCCGTGCATTAAATTGCAAATGTGATTGCAAACCTAACATTAAAAGGGTGATTATCGGATAACGGCTCCCGGTCTAGTTGTGTGATGATGATGATTGTGTGTGTCTGATCGATGTCTAGGTAGGTATGAAGGTATAGATATTTTGAAATGCAATTGTTTACAAAACGAACGAGATAATAATGTATCTACCTACTTCACCTACCTACGTACAATACGTAGTACCTACTTACTACTATTTATTCTGTGGTAACGGTAGATTAAATTATATTTAGGCCTACTTATTTTAGAACTTAAGTAGGTACTGTTTTTGTGACAGATAAAATAAATTAATTTATTTGTGTTGTCGCAAGCGAAAATTCGACAACCCTTACGAGTCGCGTCACACCGCGCCAGACAGTGACACAGTTACGCATTAGAGCAGGATGGGAATGTTTAGGCAAATATCTCGATAGGTAATAGGCCCATAGGCGAGTTGAATTGCACTTTATAGCTTCGCCGCGAGAGTCTCTATTTAAACAAATTTACTCGCAAAGTGACCCTTCTGTACGTAGTACTAGTATTCTGTGGCCATATTGTCAAAATTAAAAGAATCAAAATCGTCACACTATATCAAGTGGGGTATCGTTGAATAGGTATTTTAAAATCAACTTTATCATAACTAAAAAGTGTTAAATAAAAAAATATTTTAAAAAAACAAAAACCCGACTGCGTCAAAACTAAAAAGAAAAAACAAGCCTGCAAAGAATTACTCACAGTCGGGACCCATAACATTGGGAAGATTTGATTGGTAATAAAATGAATGGGTACCGACTGTGAGTAATTCTTTGCAGGCTTGTTTTTTTTCTTTTTAGTTTTGACGCAGTCGGGTTTTTGTTTTTTTAAAATATTTTTTTATTACGTGAGTAATTCCCGTGTGTTATAAATGTCTAGTACAACTCACGAAAGTTTTGAAAGTGAAAGAACTAACGGGACTTTATCGTGTAATCACCTTATTTTATTATTTCTCGACGTTTCGAGTGCTCTCACAGCTCTCGTGGTCACGGGTAGACTGGCTCTCGAAACGTCGGCAAATAATAAAATAAAGTAATTACACGATAAAGTCCCTTTAGTTCGTTTAAATTAAGGACTTGTTTCTTTTACCTTCAGACAGATCCTTCCCGCTTTCTTAGGACCGTTTCAGAGTTTATCTTAGGCTGTTACCACGCCAAATGATCGATCGTAAATCGAATATCGATCGATGTTGAATGAGAATCAGTCAATTTCGATCGACAGTTTCTCCTATACCAAATGAATCAGCTAGATAATTATGTCAAGTTCGAGTCAATTCATCACAAACATCGATCAAGCAATTATCGATAAATACATTTTAAAAGATATATTGCAGATTTGTAGAGTAAAATTTCGAGCGTAACGCGCGTCGGACTTGTTGAGAAGAGCTGCATCTGATTTTTAGAGCTTACAATTACAACCACTCCCAAGCGTTATTTTATTTGGTGTCAAAACTTATTTATTGGAGAGTAAGGGGCCTTTCACTCTTCAGCGTGTCGCCGGTCGCGTCCGCGAGTTGACCATTCACAGCACAGAGAAATTCGAAAATTCAAAATTCTCTGTGCTGTGAATGGTCAACTCGCGAACGCGACCGGCGACACGCTGAAGAGTGAAACAAGCCTAAGCCTCTTTAGCGCTTTATAATGTCACGTTTACACGATTCGGAGCAGACATTCAACGAGACAAATATATAATCAAAGCAAGAAGCACGTTATCTATTGTCGCGTTCGGTCTCGTTTAGATGAGAGTGACAGAGCTACTGCTCGGTCACTGAACTGGTTGAATGTCTGTTTGCTCGAAAGCGTGTAAACGCACCATGAGATGTTTGCATGTTGCGCCTTTATATTTCTGGAATTTCAAAGTTTTAATATTGTGCATGCATTGCACGATACCTCAAAACCGTTCAAATTATTAAATTTATTTATTTGATGTATTATTCTATTGTATGATTTTATGTATAATGTGTATTTTTTCTATAAGCTTCTTCTAAATTACAGGTCTATTTTGAATCTTTCTGTCGACTCAGCATAGACTATCATCAATGATTATAGGTTATTGTGCGTTCGACTTCAAAATTTTCAGCTAGCGGGCATGCATGTACGCTTAGGAGTGGGGCTTCCTTCAAAGTTCACTCTTATCTTCAAAGGCACAAGGCTCAAATAGATCAAAACCGATAATTTGTCTACAGAATATAACAACCTGTTCCTGTCAGAAGACGTCATGGACGAGAGAAGACAGCGACGGAAGCTCCACTCCTTCGACTTGCGTTTTTTGCTCGGAAGACCCAAGCCCCTTATCGAAAGTAGGCACTGAGACAGAGACAGACCTCCCCGATAGCAAAGAGAGCCAAACACTAACCGTTAGTAAATCTAAGCATTCCGAATGTAGCAAGGTAACAGATACTGTTAGTAAAAGATTCGACACGGCCAGCAAGAAATGTGAGGTGAGAAAGTGTGCGTGTAGAAGCAGTAATTTGACGTGCGATGTAAAATTCCGCGACTTTTACGCTGAGACTGACGACGAGGCAGACGAAACGAACAGACTTATTCAAATGCGGAATTCTGACTACTTAGATATTGTTGACGATGAATTGAAACTGGTTATAGCTTTAGCAGGGTATCCAAAATCTAAAATGCGTTTGCGTCAAATGGAACTTTTTCAACGTTGTCTTCGCGAAGTCGTCGATATGCAAGCTAAAGCTGGACTTCTGCTCAAAGATCCAGCATTTCTAGATTACTATTTGAACAGGGGTGCAATAGTATGTATTTGCAAGGACTTAGACACGAGAGATTGGTTGGTAAGAATCTGCCCAGGTTTGCAGGAGCGTATGTGTTACAACTTGGTTCTTCTGAACGCAGATGTAAAGAGATTATGTCTAGCTGTCCTGAAAATACCTCGTATTTGTTGGCCAGCAACCGCTCAGGACGCTTTCAAATTGCTTCAATATTTCAATCCTGCATTGAAAACTAGTATGTGGAAGATTTATGCACAAAAAGTGATAGACGACGTCGAATGCACTTCGTTTCTAATAGACCGCGTGTCGGGGGAGATTATCCGCGGTCCATCATTCAAAAACGTCATAGATTACGATCAGATGGAGTTCGAGCTTACCGGATACACAGAGATTTACTATGAATGTCTTCTTTCTGGTATGGAGGAAGATTTGAGTAGCGTCGCCTCTAGAGTAAAGCTATTAGAAGAGATCAAGTCATCTAAAACTACGCCGCGAATAGATTCTACGATAAGCTTAGTCCCTATTGATAAACCTGCTGAAGAAAAAGAGGCAATTCAAAACGACGCTGAAATCGCACCGGAAACCACCGAACCTACACTCAACGAGCCAGAAGCTGAAGAGAAAATCGAATCAACCAACGATCAAGTCAAAGACATAGAAGTCGAAGAGGTTGACATAAAGAAGGTTCTGGAAAGTTCTCTACAGGCTGATGTTTTAAAGAAAATCAAAGATGTAAAATATATTGGTGAGAACGATGAAGTGCTAGTCTGGTCGGATGAGACTTCTTACTATAGAGAAGATGAAAATGAAACTGAAAAGGAGGTACCAGCTGATTATCTAGAAGCCCAGACGATTACCTCGTTTACGGCGTTGTCTGAAAAGACAGCGTCAATTGTTGAAAGCAGCGACAACTTTCTCACTAGAAACAGCACTATCAACATCGATAGTAACAGAGGCATAGCTTATCACAGACGAACAAACTATCTCCACGTAGAAAATGAATTAAAACTTGCGATTACATTAGAAGGATACCCGTTTAATAAACTAGAAGGCACACACATTCGGCGATTGAAGCATCTCTTCAAAGAATACTTCCACAAAGATATGAAGTCTCAACGCTTTACAAATATGATCATTCCTAAGTTTCAAGACATTTATTTGTCAAACGGTGCTGTGATATACATTTGTGATAGTCTGGAAACGAAAGACTATCTCACTGAAATATTACCCAAGTTCAAAAACTCCACAGGCTTGAAACTGACATTCCGTGACGTAAAGAATCTAGTAAGATATACAAGAATTGTAATGAGGCTACCAAAAGAGCAGGCGCACATTGAATCGATTGTTATATTGATGGAATTGCAAGAAAAGTATCCTAAACTGAAGCCGGGTTGTTGGAAATACTATTCTGACGTGGCTGGAAAACAGAAAAGAGAGTTTGGAGTTGATCCAGAATCCCTGGAAGTTATTAAGAGCCCTGATTTCGAGCCGACATACGAAGGTGAGATACTTACGTTGAGAATCATTGATAGACAAAAACGTGACATCAGCGATGAAACAACTAAATCTGAGGACACAGATAATGTTGAAATCAAAAAGCAAAGAGAGTACGTTGCTAAAAATATGTACGCACCGATAGATCAAGAAATTCTGTCAGCCCCCCTTACTAAAATCCGAACAAACCACTACTCTGATCTCATAGCAGACGATTTGAAACTATACGTAGGTCCAACAAACTACCCCGATTCCCGAATAGACGAACTCCAATTCCACACAATCAAAAGAATATTTGAGAATATTATAGCAGAGTCACTGAAAAAGGGAGAAATAACTGAAGACTCGCTGCCAAAGTACCATGACATGTATTTGTTTGATGGAGTCATATTCATAATTTGTAAGAACATGGACTCGCGAGTTGCCATCGAGAAAAACATATCACTGGTTAATGATAAATTGAAAATAAGGCTCAAATCTACAGAGTTTCGTGGAGCCGTCGGAATCGTAAGCTTGGTAGTAAAGACAGACAAAGAAACTGACGATGTTATTGCAATTTTGCAAAAACAAAATCCGAGATTACGCACCAAGTTTTGGAGAAAGATCAGTACAGTACGAACAAGCACAAAACTTGATGTAGTCCTTCAGATTGATAAGCTGTCAGCACAGATCATTATGGATCCCAACTTCAATAAAATGATTGGTGTTGAACCTGCGGACTTCAAACTTGGACACCTACGATCACTGATCAAGCCCAAAGAGAGTTTGGAAGAATTAATAAAAGCAAAGACGCTGAAAGCAAAAAAGAAAGCTAGCAAAACTAAGAAGGTAGCTAAAAAGAAGTCCAAGGAAGAAATAAAAGAAGAAAATGCGGTCGATGACAGAACGTACAACAACAGCGATGTTGAGAATAACAATTCACCGAAAATACACGATGACAATGAACTTGATCCGATCATTATCGAGCCAGAATCTCCTAAACATAAACAATTCGTTATACCCGACAACTGTTACCAGACGAAAATCATACTAAAGGTGCCAACAAATATACTCCCCGACAATGAAGATGATTTGAACATTATTTTCGATATATTGGAAGACAAAAATCCGGGTTTAAACACTGAAATATGGCAAGTATTTAGCGATACAGATTACCCCTGCAATGGTAAATTTGTGTTGTACGTTGATAACCAATCTTTGTCAATCATTCAAAGCAAGAAGTTTGTTCCTCTAGTCGGCGGAGAAAGGCTAAAATTCTTCTTTTAATTCGAATATTTGATCAATCTACTATGGAACCATGATAATTTTCAATATTTCTATAGTTAATAGTATGGTTGATAATAATTAGATCCACGTACAAGTTAATTTCATTGACTATTATTAATTTAACTATAGAGATTTAGTCCATAAACAAGACAATTTGAAAATGAATGACAATGTTATGTGATAATTAGGTATTAGTTTTGTGACATTCGCATTTATTTGTAAGAATGATGATATTTATAGCAATATCATCAGTGTAACCCACCCAATTGAACCACCCCTTATTATGACTTTTATTCTGCCTTGTTTTAGGTTTTATTTTGAGAAATTCAGTGGTAACTCGTATGATCAAGTAAGATAGATTTGACTATACTCACATTTACTAAAATACTCTTAAATGGCGCCAGCCAAAAGTCATGATTGTTTTAATGTGATTTTAGAATCTAGTTAATAGGCTAGGTTCCCTAAAGGTGAACGCATACCCATCGGAGCCGAACGCGCCGAACGAATCGACCCAAACTAATTTTAGAATTCTTTATATGAAATCGTATGAATCCTCTCACATCTGCCTGATTCGGACGAATCGGACGATTCGACGCGGGCGGGTGTGCGAGGTTTCTTGCATTTCATATAATTCTAAAATTAGTTTCGGCCGATTCCTTCGGCACGTTCGGCTCCGTTAAATGTGCGTTCACCTTAATAGTTAGTTTACTTGGTACTATTTTAGTTGATCATGTGCTAAATCTAAAGCGATTGAAACCATCTTTGAGTTGCATTCAGAAGTATTCAGTCTATAGTCTTAAACTGAAACGGAATCTATGTGAATTTAGTTGATCAAATAAAATCTATGTAAACTTTAAATTGAATAGAATTATGAATTTAGAAAGAGATAAGGTTAGTTTTTTCGGCAGATTCAATCTATCTCGCTTGTTCTTCTCATTCCCTGAATAGACATTATATTGCATGTAGTTTTAATATTATGACAACGCTAGTTTTTTTAAATGTTTACATAAGTTTTAGGATAAGTATTTTTTAGCTGCGGTATTAGTATTTTAATTTAGCTTTTAGTTTTTTTATGTTCAATTTCAATTTAATTTTGTTGTTAGTCATGCATGTTATTTTAATTAAATTGCTTTTTTATTAATTTTTGTTTTATTTCGAGTTTTTAGAACCATTTGAATTAGGTTTTGAGTTATTCGTGCAGTTTTTTCAATCTGTTCAATAAAGGCTTTGTTAATAAAATCTGACTTCTAATCTTGTTCAATAAGCCCACTCATCTATACTTCTATACCTACGAATATAATGAAGGTCGCACACCTAGCAGCGCCGAACGAATCGACCGAAACGAATTTTAGAATTCTTTATATGAAATCGTATGAAACCACGCACGCCGCGACGAATAGTCCGATTTGACCGAATCTGGCAGTAGGTACTTCGAGAATTCGGCGCGGATTGGTGTGCGCTCTGCCTTAAGCGGAAGAGTTTGTTTTTTTGTTTGATTGAACCTCTAAAATCTCAGGAACTAGCAGATGGATTTGAAAAATTATTTCTGCATTTGATAACTTGATTCTTGAAGGTTATACTCAAATCTTGATCGATGTAACAAAAGTATAGTACCTATATCCATCACTTTTAAATTTAAGCGATGTTTTATAAGAGCTTGGGAGGAGATAAGTTCTGTTTTCAAGTTAAATTTATCTTCATTGACACATTCTTTTGTATTTTTTCTATCATAACGGTATCTTTGTAGGTTAGTAGTAGAGGAGAACCAACTCTTCAAATTCATTGTAGATTTCAAGGTAGAGCCATTAATGTTAATCACAACAATAAACACTAAAATGTTGTACATAGTAACATAAAACATTGATGTTCACATAACTATTGTTCATCCACACTCCATTTAGTCTTGACTCACAAAACACTGAAAACAGAATACATTGAACGCGCAGCGTAACATTCCGGGGCTTCAGCGCGAGCCGTCGCGGCAATGTGTGGTGTGCGGCGCTTCAGCCGGCCTGTACTGCGCGGGTTGCCGCATCACGCCGTACTGTAGCGAGCGTTGCCAGCGGCGCGACTGGGAACCTCGCCACCGCGCCGTATGCCACAATCTGGCGAGGTGAGCTTTCTAGCGACACAGCATCACAGCGCTCACTAGCCGGCCACTGGCGGGTGTGCGTCAAGCCGTACTGTAGCGACCGTTGCCAGCGACGCTACAACGTGTGCCACAATCTAGATGAACCTCCTAGCGACACAGCAACACAGCGCTCACCAGTCACTGGCGGGTATGCGTCACGCCGTACTGCGGCGAGCGCTGTCAGCGACAACGTGTGCCACAACCTGGCGAGGTGGGCCTCCAAATGCATTAGTGCGCGTCCCGTTTAGGCGAACAGTGAGTGACTAATTGTTGTTCCATATAGTTTTTAAATGGAGTGTCCATACAGCGCGTTCTGTACGCAGTTTGCGGCGTTTCGCCGATACGCCGCTCAGAAACAGCTGACAGTCAGCCGCCCACTGTTCGCCTAATCGGGACGCTCCCTAAGCATTTATTCAAAGAACCACTGGAATATAATCTGAAGAGCTAGGTACTCCTGTAACCTGTTCCTTTGTAATCATACCGTGGAGGGACAATAAACGCGGTTTGGGATCAATACAAATTTCTCTAGTTAGCATTTACAATCTCGCGCTTGATGTATTTGTTTGCATGTGCCGCAATTAGTATTTTTGTTTATCTAGAATTAACTTACAGATCAAATGCTGAGGATGAGGACAAACCGGCTACTAACGTTGCGCCTGAGTGAGTATTGTCTAAACACAATTTCACTACGATGTAGTGTGTGTGTGTGTGTATGTGGGGCACTGAATGTGAATAATGTTTAATGTACTTCGCCAACAGAACAACTATCTTCCCTCCTATTTTTATATAAATGTGACAATGAAAACATTTGAAAGATCATCGTCTATGATCCCTAGGGTTCCCGCAATCGCTCCGTTGCGTCGCCCACACTCGCCTTCAGTAAAACCTCGCGACCCACTCAACGACTCTTTTCCTGACAGGAACAAGGTAAATATATTATGTTGAATCTAACTACTGCTTAACTACGTCCGCGGTTTTCCTGATTTCCCTTACCGTTTAGAGCTCATGTTCGCAGCCCGTTTGTATCGCGTACAAAAAACTTAGTGCACACTCCCAGTGACGACAACTGCAGGCTGATTGTCTAACTTGTCTCAAAACGCGAATTGGTCTCAAAATGTCAAAACGATCGCGTAGGTATCTTTTGTCGCGTTCGGTCTCGTTGAGATGATAGTGACAGAGCTACTTGCGTGGTCACTGAACTGTCAAATTTGAGAGTTTGAGACCGATTTTGGTCGCTATCAAAGATAGACAATCAGGGGCTGATGAGCATTAAACCGATATACTTTATTATAATCCCCATAAGCAGTAATTCATGTTAGGGATAGTCTGGCAAAAACGGGTAGAAACGGCAACTACAATTTCATTACAATGGAAACCCTTTCTCTACCAATCTATAGTAAAGTACAGGTTCCTTGTCTATGGTACAGGTACCGAAGACGTCAGTCAGAAGTAATAATTTCCTTCTAAAAGAGAATTTATCTATATCGCATATTTAGCTTGCACAGTGGCGCCCCCATTTATGTCTATTATTTTTAGCTAGACTTTTTTTTTTCCTTTACAGAAATTCTCTCCATCCGCTGAGAAAGGTAACCAACAATCCCAGCAACAGAAAGGCAACCAAGCAAGTGTTGTGCCAAATAGCAACCGGAACCAGCAACAAATGGGGCAAAATCGTAACCAGCCAGTTAATAATGTGCGTAGTGGCAACCTAAACCAATATAAAGAAGGACAACGCAACCCGGGAGTGATGCGCACTAGCAACCAGAGCCAATCAGATGAGGCGCAGAACCGCAACCAGAACGGAAACGATGTCCAAGGTATGGGAACCATAATGCTTGAGAACTTATAGAATAAAAATTATTATCCAGACACGACGAAAAAAAAACTTTGTATCTGTGGCATCATAATGAACCGATTTTGATTAAGTTCTTTTCGTTTGAAATGGAGCAGTGTTTTTGAACCTGTGGGTAATTATTTCTATTACCCCTCCAAAAAAGCTACCCCCGTGGAACCCCATAAAAGTAAAATAGATTTTTTGGAGGGGGTAATAGAACACAACGAGATCTTTTTGACCAAAAAGCAGGGAAACATTGTGCTGACGCTGAAATAATCGTAATTAAAAGGAGAGAAATTTTAAGATTAACTATGAAAGTTAAACGGGGGTTAAAACTGTTTCATTGACATGTCATAGAGGTAACAGGTTAGGAACCACTGAAATAGAGTGTTCATAGATTATGTTTTATTTGTGTCAGAGGTTTCTTAAACTTTTTTATATTGCAATGACTTTTTTTTTGTTAATATTTGTCGCCAGCGAACTAACACCGACTGACGTCGAATTACATGTAAATATCTGGTCGACCGAGCTCTGCTCGGGTGCATAACGCCATCTAGTGGTTCAATTACGAACCACTTGTAAATCTTTTTGCGTGAAAATGCCGAGAAAACGGCTTTTTCCATATATGAGACCTAGCTAGATCGATTTTTCTCCCCCGTAAACACCCGTACTGCCAATTTCATCGAAATCATTAGAGCCGTTTTCGAGAACGTCAGTACAAACAAACTTCAAACATCAAACAAATATTGCTCGTTTAATAGAATAGGATATTTATAGGTCGACAACCTCAGCGTCAGCCGATGAAACCAGAACCCAAACCAGCGGAGCCCAAAGTGGAAACCAGACCGAAACCACCGCTACTCAAAGAAACCGAAATCGCGGTCGCGAAAATAGCTTCAATGGACAGTTTGGGAGACGAGACGCCGCTCAAACCTCTACTACCGACTAGGTTAGTTCTATGGTCTGACAATTCGATCCCTTTCTTATGAAAGATGTTTAAAGTTAAACACTGGTTAAACAACCTCCTGTCTCTATTCGTCACTATCCAGAAATAAAGAGAGGACGTTGTTTAACCAGTGTTTAACTTTAAATATCTTTCATAAGTAAGACCCTCGATATACAACTTGATCTGGAATAGCACATAGGCTACTTTTTATCTTGAATTTACGGTTCCCGTGGGATAAAAAAATAGTTCGCTAGTATACTATATTTTTAAAAAATGGCTCGTTGTTCGCTGGTAATGTTGGTAATGTTTAGCTATCATTATATCGAGGATTTCGAATAAATTCGTATTTTGGGCTCGGTCGATTTACTACTTAGATCCTTTTTATTCTATAAAAATTTGAATATCATACAGTAAGTAGGATAAGAGTAATTTGGGCATGAAATGTTGCACTCTGGCGCGGGGTTTATAGGCCGCCTAAAGGCCTCCGTCATGGCTCAACGACTTAAAAGCCAGGACCGACAATTTAACGTGCCCTACGAAACACGGTAGCGCTCAGCTCGTAATGCCACTTACGGTCATACATCCAATGACCGCGCTCAACGTTGCTTAACTTCAACGATCAATCAAGAACGTCTAAGCAAGCTGCGCCACGAGCGTTTTAATTTGCCCCTTGATAACCTAGCCTCACCTAGCTCTTAAGACGTTTCAAAGTGGTACACTTGTGATCTTATTGAATAAATGAATTTGACTTTTGACTTTTGACTTTTTAACGATTTATCTCTTTCCAGTTTCGTGGTAGAGAAGCTAACAGTAGGCACGACCTTTGTATCGGAGGTGATCGCTTTAGCCGCCGACTGCGGGTCGAAACAGGCGGGATATGTCTGTCTGACTCTACACGAAGACTACAGCGATGCGTATGACTCACTGTGCGATGAATTCAAGGGACTGTGCGAGAAAGATAGCGAGGAGTATACGTAAGTTGGACTTTAAAGGTGGGCGCACACCTATCCGCGCCGGTATCGAATTTTAGAATTATTTTTATGAAATCGTACGAAACCTCGCACGCCGATTCGACCGAATCTGGCAGTACATAGAGAATTCGGCGCGGATAGGTGTGCGCTGAGCCTAAAGTTGAACGCACATATAAATAAACTAGCTGACCCGGCAAACTTCGTATTGCTTTAAGCATAAATGGAGAGAAGCATGTATAAAGAGAAGCAGAGAAGCATTCTTGACTAAGCTGATCGCACATATTTCAGCATCGTACGTGCGGTGCGTACTATGCATGCATGACTGGCCTCTTAGCTCAGTTGGTAGTAACTCTGCCTTCCGCGCTGTAGGTCGTGGGTTCGATTCCCACTCAGGACAAACATTTGTGTGATGAACATAGATGTTTGTTCTGTGTCTGGGTGTTATAAAGTACTCTATGTATGTATTTAAAAAAAAAAAGTATTCTATCAGTTTTCTGGTTCCCATAGTACAAGCTTTGCTTAGTTTGGGACTAGATGGCGCTGTGTGAAATGTCCAGCAATATTTTTTTTTTTTTTATTGTACGAACAGCTTTAAAGATTGAAGACTCAGGCTGGTTTGAACCAAACTGGATTAAGTTTTATCTGGAGATTAAACCACAGATTAAACTGCTGTTTGTTTGAATATTTTGACATTGTAAAGTTGACATCTTATAACCAGGGTAATTTGAATGCACCTAATAATGTTCGGTTGCGCTTTCTAAACAATTGTATTTCAAATTCTGTCGGCTAACGGAATAACTACTCTAGGAGTAAAATGACAGTTTGGTCGAATCCAGTCTTGCTCCTCCAGACTCTCTGCGAGAAGGCTCGGCGAGACTTCTCGAAGAACAAACAAGCTATCCACACTCTCAATTTTTCTCCGTCGTGATGTTTGAAATCCTTTGTCTCGGCCAAAAATACCGACACCGATCGGAGAACAGGCGAGCCCGAGAACGAGAAGCTCCTCACACTCACGCTTCTCGGGTGTTCTCGGGGGTTCTCGCCGAGAGTCTGGAGGTCCTATTAGAAGTATATAGAGAGAGAGAGAGAGAGTTCATTGTCAATTTGCAATTTATCATTTTTCAATTGTGATATGCAACAGTTTAGTAAACAATATTTTGAAAAATGCTAGATCATTTCAATAGATTACCGTTAGGTACCTGCCGCCTTTTATTCTATCCGTTTTACGATCTTTTTTACGACTATCTAACTAAACAATGAAAATGAGACAACGTATGAGTAAGTACCTATCGGAAGTACCTAGTCGTATTTTTAACCGACTTCTAAAAAAGGAGGAAGTTTTTTTTCTTACGCACTATTTTGTGCATTTGTAGTTTTTATTCATTCGAGTTTCTCACTTTTTCTCTACAAACACCTCAAAACAAAATACTCGAGAATTGTAGAAGTGAAATAAATTATTGATTTAACTCCCCAGGCCTCGTGTGGGCGAGACATTCGCTTACTTCTGTGACGATGGGTTTTGGTACCGAGCGCGCTGTCTCGCTCGCACGCGCGCCGCGCTGATCGACGCGGGTCGTGTCGTCTCTTTCTCGCCGTGTTCGAGCCGCCGCCTGCCGGCCGGTTTTGCAACTATTCCGGAGTTCATGGCTGTTTTCAAGGCTAAAGATTTGACTGTGAGTATCAATAACAACAAATCATAATCATTGATTATGTAAGCGTAAGAGGTCTACACCGTGGTGAGGGTCGAGCAGTTGGAGTCGCGTCATAGAGATTTTAAATCTTAATCGTTCCGGCGTTTTCGAGGGCGTTTACCGATATATATATATATATATTTTATATATATATATATTTTATATGGGCCGTAGTTTTAAGTATTTTACATCTTTTACTTGCTATTGTTGCCTGAAATAAATGTTTTTTATTATTATTATTATTTACTGTTATTCATAATGGGGTTAGTCCATCGTTTACCTCCATCACACTAATATTATAAATGCGAAAGTACGTAAGTAAATAACTCGACAACCAATGAATCGATTTGGCCGAAATTTAAAATATAGATAGACAATAGCGGCATTTACACGGTAGAGTTTTTACCACGGATCTGGACTGTAAAGATATCTTTAAAGATATCCGTACAGATATCTTTACGGATAACCGTGGATAAAACTGTCAAAGGTTGGAAAGGCGCGTGCTATTTCCAGCGGCATCTGGACTGTACAGATATCTTTACAGATATCCGCACAAATATCTCTGCGTTTAAATGCTCTGGCCTCTGGACTGTAAAGATATCTTTACAGATATCCGCACAGATATCTCTGCGTGTAAATGCTGCTAATGACCGGGAATATGACAGGCTACTTTTTATCCCGGAAAAATGCACGTGTGGGATAAAATGCATGAAGAATCTGATGAGAGTGAATGAAGCGAAAGAAGTGTGTCAAGGTCGTAGCAAATGAAGATCTGTGGTCTCTGCCTACCCCTATGATGGGAAACAGGCGTGATTTTGTGTGAGCACGTATGTATGTGGGATAAAAAAATAGTAGTCCACGCGGGCGAAGCTGCGGACGTCCGCTAGTAAATAATAAAACCCTTACCAAGTTTAATACAGGTAAAATCTATTTTGAAGAGTTTGTTTGTTTGAACGCGCTAACTCATTAACTACCAGATTTGAAAAATTCATTCTGCATTTGATAGCTTAACTCTTGAGGAAGGTTATAGGCTACTTTTCATCATCATCATCACAACCGTTATACCATCACTACGTGGGCAACGCCGCGAAAGCGCTGCTAGTGAATAAGTTACATTCAGGATCAAAATGCCGATGAGCAGTGAGTTGACTTAGTAGTTACCCTGTAGATGGCGCTAATCGATAAATTTAAGCTTGTCAAGATTTTCAACCTGACGTAATAAGGATTCCGTGGTCGAATTTAAAATAAAATAAAATAAAAATAAAATAAATTTTATTTTCAAAAAGGTTTACAGGTGTGCTAAGAAATACAATGCTGTATGATACGATTTTGGCGCATAAACCTTATAGCATCTGAAAACAATTATCACCTCACTCTAACTATTCCCAAATTTCAAATTCAATTAAATTTCCCTTAGCCTTTGTTACGTCTACCGTTACTGCTACTTGCTCTAGTTTAAGCACTGTGGAAAATGTACTTTGTTGTTGAAATAAATATTCATATTCTTATTCGAAGCTTTATTTGTTACAGATCGGTGGAAATCTTACTTGTGAAGTGTTGAATGCAGCTTCAGGTATCCGTGTATCACTAGGCGACGACTCGGGGAAGACTGTTGAAGTGGACGCGACGAGATGGTCACCCGATCTCGAATATCCTGAACGTAAGTTATACTTAGTCCCCCTTACTTATGAAAGATGTTTAAAGTTGAACACTGGTTAAACAACGTCCTCTCTCTATTCGTCACTATCCACAAATAAAGACAGGACGTTGTTTTACCAGTGTTCAACTTTAAACATTTTTCATAAGTAAGGCCCAGTAAGTGGTTTTACTAGAAAAAAAAGCTGCCTTCCAAGTACTTTTCAAGTTTCAGCTTTCTAGTTTCGTTCAAATAAACCACCATTATCGTGCCATTTTTGCACCACAACACCATTTTCGCGCTCAATTGGAACTCCTGTAATAGAATGAAATAAAGTACACTCCAAGAGCTTTCATATGACATATGTTTCAATACTGTTGGACAAAGTGGGTCCAGTGTTCAAGCAGTGATGCCCATAGTCCTTCACAACGCAATCCTACTAATGTTAAATAAACAAATAATGCTGGACATTTCACACAGCATTATGTAGCCCCAAGCAAAGCAGAGCTTGTGTTATGGGAACCACATGACTGATATACTACTTAAATACATTTTATTTTTGTAAATACATACATAATATACATAGAAAACACCCAGATCCGAGACAAATATTTGCAGATCATACAAACATTTGTCCCGCGGCGGGGATCGAACCCACAACCTCCTGCATCACAGGCGGGCCTTCGCCCACTGCGCCACAGAGGTCGTCAATGTTATAAACTAGCTTCCGCCCGCGGCTGTCCTATTCCCGGTCATTATCTATGTTAATTTAAATTTTCAGCCAAATCGGTGCAGTGGTTGTTGAGTTATAGAAAAGCAAACATACATCAAAATTTTCGCATTTATAATATTAGTTTGAGTTTGATGGTGTGATATGCCTGAATAAAGCGCTAATTATATATTTGAGACATCTCTTAAGAATCGTAAACAAAAATGACAATTGATTACAGTTAATGTCAATGATAAGCACCACTTAAACTAAGTAGCAATTCAGTATTCGGATGCCAAAGAAATGGTTTTGTTTGTATAATTTTCGTGAAATTTACAGCGCAGCGACCGGTCCCACAAACCCAGCAAAAACAACCTGTAACCCGAAAGCCATTGGTGCCGGCTAAGTAAGTAACTAATACCACAATAAGTACAGAAGCCTGACTTCGCGAAAACATTTATTTAAATAGCGACTCTTGCTGCGACGCAATAGAGTGCAATTCAGCTCGCTTAAGCGCTTAGTGCCTAACGCAATTTTCACTTAAGAGCCATTATACAATTTCGCTCTCGACAAAATCAGCGCTCGGAGGGACAAAAGTTGCTAAATTCTAACACCCAATGAACAGCGCTCCGTTTCTTAGACTAAACGGTTTTGGTAATTTTCATGTGATTGATTTATTTGAGATAGTAAAAATACTTTTTGGGTAGGTACTTAGGTAGGTACCTATAGGTATAACACAAAACAAAGTCGGGTTAGTTACACTTTGAATACAAATAATTACAAAAAATAAATGTTTGTTTTTTTGTCCCATAAACCATATTGTGCTGATCTGATGGAGTCAGGAGCTTTTCAACAGAACTCTTCAGTAAATAGTCCGATTGAGTTGAAACTTGGATCTCAGCATGTCAGTCAAGTTCCGACTACAATGAAATAATATGGTGACAGCTAGCTCATCTGATAATGGAGTCAGGACCTGTTCCATGGAACTTTTTAATGATATGGGTATCAAATGACAGGGCTTGATGATCGCAACACAATGCTGATCTGATGATGGAGTCAGGACCTGCTCCATGGAACTTTTTAATGATATGGGTATCAAATGAAAGGGCTTGATGAGCGCAACACAATGCTGATCTGATGATGGAGTCAGGACCTGTTCCATGGAACTTTTTAATGATATGGGTATCAAATGAAAGGGTTTGATGAGCGAAACACAATTCTGATCTGATGATGGAGTCAGGACCTGCTCCATGGAACTTTTTAATAATATGGGTATCAAATGAAAGGGCTTGATGAGCGCAACACAATGCTGATCTGATGATGGAGTCAGGACCTGTTCCATGGAACTTTTTAATGATATGGGTATCAAATGAAAGGGTTTGATGAGCGAAACACAATTCTGATCTGATGATGGAGTCAGGACCTGCTCCATGGAACTTTTTAATAATATGGGTATCAAATGAAAGGGCTTGATGAGCGCAACACAATGCTGATCTGATGATGGAGTCAGGACCTGTTCCATGGAACTTTTTAATGATATGGGTATCAAATGAAAGGGTTTGATGAGCGAAACACAATTCTGATCTGATGATGGAGTCAGGACCTGCTTCATGGAACTTTTTAATGATATGGGTATCAAATGAAAGGGTTTAATGAGCAAAACACAATGCTGATCTGATGATGGAATCAGGACCTGTTCCATGGAACTTTATAATGATATGGGTATCAAATGAAAGGGTTTTATGCGCGAAACACAAAGCTGGGTTAGGATTTACTTTTGACTTCGATTTTTGATGTTTGATTTTTCATTTTTAATCTTGATTTTAATTTTAAAATCAAAATCAAAAAATAAAAATCAAAATAAAAATCCGAGATCCGAGAATCGAGAAATGAGAAACAAGAATCAAGAATCACAAATCAAAAATTAAAAAATTGAAAATCAAGAATTAAGAATCCGAGATACAAGATCCGAGAATCGATAATCGAAAATTGAAAATTAAGAATCAAAATCAAGAATCAAGAACCCGATATCCAAGATCCGATAATCAAGAATTGAGACTCGAAAATCGAAAATCAAGAATCCGAGATCCGAGAATAGAGAAACTAAAATTGAAAATCAAGAATCAAGAATCAAAGTGAAAGTCAAAATCAAGAATCAAAGTCAAAGTAAACCCCGACCCAGCTTTGTGTTTCGCTCATCAAGCCCTTTCATTTGATACCCATATCATTGTAAAGTTCCAGGGAACAGGTCCTGACTCCATCATCAGATCAGCATTGTGTTTTGTTCATCAAGCCCTTTCATTTGATGCCCATATTATCATTAAAAGTTCCATGGAACAGGTCATAACTCCATCATCAGATCAGCATTATGTTTTGCTCATCAAGCCCTTTCATTTGATACCCATATGATTAAAAAGTTCCATGAACCAGGTCCTGACTCCATCATCAGATCAGCATTGTGTTTCGCTCATCAAACCCTTTCATTTAATACCCATATCATTAAAAAATTCCATGGAACAGGTCCTGACTCCATTATCAGATCAGCATTGTGTTGCGCTCATCAAGCCCTTTAATTTGATACCCATATCATTAAAGAGTTCCATGGAACAGGTCCTGACTCCATCATCAGATCAGCATTGTGTTGCGCTCATCAAACCCTTTCATTTGATACCCATATTATTAAACTGTTCCATGGAGCAGGTCCTGACTCCATCATCAGATCAGCATTGTGTTTCGCTCATCAAACCCTTTCATTTGATACCCATATCATTAAAAAGTTCCATGGAACAGGTCCTGACTCCATCATCAGATCAGCATTGTGTTGCGCTCATCAAGCTCTTTCATTTGATACCCATATCATTATAAAGTTCGATGGAACAGGTCCTGACTCCATCATCAGATCAGCATTGTGTTTCGGTCATCAAGCCCTTTCATTTGATACCCATATCATTAAAAAGTTCCAGGGAACAGGTCCTGACTCCATCATCAGATCAGCATTGTGTTGCGCTCATCAAGCCCTTTACTTTGATACCCATATCATTAAAAAGTTCCATGGAACAGGTCCTGACTCCATCATCAGATCAGCATTGTGTTGCGCTCATCAAGCCTTTTCATTTGATACCCATATTATTAAAAAGTTCCACGGAGCAGGTCCTGATTCCATCATCAGATCAGAATTGTGTTTCGCTCATCAAACCCTTTCATTTGATACCCATATCATTAAAAAGTTCCATGGAACAGGTCCTGACTCCATCATCAGATCAGCATTGTGTTGCGCTCATCAAGCTCTTTCATTTGATACCCATATCATTATAAAGTTCGATGGAACAGGTCCTGACTCCATCATCAGATCAGCATTGTGTTTCGGTCATCAAGCCCTTTCATTTGATACCCATATCATTAAAAAGTTCTAGGGAACAGGTCCTGACTCCATCATCAGATCAGCATTGTGTTGCGCTCATCAAGCCCTTTAATTTGATACCCATATCATTAAAAAGTTCCATGGAACAGGTCCTGACTCCATCATCAGATCAGCATTGTGTTGCGCTCATCAAGCCCTTTCATTTGATACCCATATTATTAAAAAGTTCCATGGAGCAGGTCCTGACTCTATCATCAGATCAGCATTGTGTTTCGCTCATCAAACCCTTTCATTTGATACCCATATCATTAAAAAGTTCCATGGAACAGGTCCTGACTCCATCATCAGATCAGCATTGTGTTGCGCTCATCAAGCTCTTTCATTTGATACCCATATCATTAAAAAGTTCCAGGGAACAGGTCCTGACTCCATCATCAGATCAGCATTGTGTTGCGCTCATCAAGCTCTGTCATTTGATACCCATATCATTAAAAAGTTCCAGGGAACAGGTCCTGACTCCATCATCAGATCAGCATTGTGTTGCGCTCATCAAGCCCTTTCATTTGATACCCATATCATCATAAAATTCCATGGAACAGGTCCTGACTCCATCATCAGATCAGCTCGCTGTCACCCTATTATTACATTATTAGTTACACAACAATTCAGATCATTATTCTGCTTTAACGGCCTTTTTAGCCCCGCAGAAAATATTTAAAAATAGGTAATTAATAACTTAGCAACCAATGTATCAAACGCTCCTATTTCGCTATATTCTTCGTAGCCGGCGACGTGCTTTGCGAGTCGACTCAGTGCGAGCTCCGGGATGCAAAGCGATACGTCCACCCCCTAGAAGCGCTCGGCGCGGTCTGCTTGCGTCGAGTAGATAGGGTAGTAGATACGACGCGTTTTAGGTTGTTTTAAAAGATTTTTCATTGCCAATTTTTTAATCTTTTTGCATTTTTTTTTTCAGAAAAGGATTGATTTTGAACTAAAGTTTATTTCTGTTTTGTTAATTTTACGAACAAGAGTTCTAAGTCAGTTCTAAGTAGCCAAAATCAAAAGCAATTCTTTGGCCGTTTTCTCGAAATTTGGACTAAGTTAAAGATTTTTTTACTCAAAAACTAAATAAAGGTAGTAAAAAGTGATCCATTTAATAGTTTGGTTGACTATCACAGCAAAACATCGTAATTTTTTTATACCATTTGGACGTCAAAATGATTCGTAAATATGGTGATTTCTAAACCTCTTACAGCAAAAATTCACAAAACAGTCGCCGGTTTGAGGTCGATTAATCAAAAAGAAATAATAAAAATACAAAAGTAGCTCATTTAATAGTACAAAATTGAAATGATATTTCATGCTGTGCCATAATTTTTTTATAAATACAGTGTTTTCATTGAAAAATCCTGCCCCAAAACATCACGTAAATCAGAAAATTTTGTCTAATGCCTCTTAAACATAGCCTCTCTAACGCATAACTCTGTCACCGTCTGGCCCGGAGTGACGCGGAAGGTTTGCCGACTTGTCGTTTAGATAGATAGATTATTTATTTTTTATACTTACCTGCTACATATTAATTATCTAACTGACGAATATTATGTGTATAGTATAGTATCTCTTAAAACTAGGTCCCAGAGGCTAGTTAAGATTTGTTTGAAACTTAGATAAGTATTTCTTTGTATCTCATTATAAGTGAACCATTGTGTTTGTATGAGAATAAAGTTCTTTAAACCTGATTAGTGGGAAGGGTTCCCACTGACTTTTTATTTTTTTATTTTCTTTACAGCTTCGTGGTTGAAAAACTAGCGGAAAACACGTCTTTCGTAGCGGAAGTGATCGCTTTAGCCGGCGACTGCGGGTCGAAACAGTCTGGATATGTTTGTCTCACTCTACACGAAGACTACAGTTCTGTGTATGACTCACTGTGCGATGAGTTTAAGGCGCAGTGCGAAAAAGATAGCGAGCATTACACGTGAGTCTATTTTTTAACGTATAAGAGTTTTGGTCAAGTTCTTTTAGATTTTCAGGCAATCGAGTCTTTGACGATTTCTGAAGGGCTTAAAAACTCAGGCCTTTACATCTTTACTAGATGTTTTATACAGTGATTATACATCTTTGTCTACACGTAACGGGACACTGTTAGTGCCTGGGACATTGTTTTAGATGGAGTAGGCTTGCCCAGCACCTAAACCATCCTCTCAGCTTAACTGGACATATCCACAGGAAAGACATGATCAATACGTGTGGGGCTGACTAAGCCGCGGGTTTCCTTACGATGTTTTCCTTCACCGTTTAGAGATCGTGTTAATGCGCATATAAATTTTTCGAAACGAAAAATTCATTGATGCACGGCCAGGATTCGAACCCCACGATCTTCGGATCGTAGGGAGCACAGAGGGGGTCAATTATTTTCTGAGGATGCCCCGTGGAGGGGTGAAATACAATGTCAAAGACCATTAAGTTTTTTTATTTCGCGCTGGTGCTGCTCCCGAATTTGCCCTGACTAGCCTGGCATAGTAAGGCTAGGCTGTGGAAAGTGGGTGGTTGGGTGGCTTTAGCGTGAAAATCTTGAAGATACTTTTTTGGTATAGATTGGCGGAGGAACTAGATATTTTGGAATTCTCAAAAAAACCTATTGTCAAATAGCCTATTTTTGACTACCACAGGCCCAGTATAGGCGAGACATTCGCTTACTTCTGCGAGGATGACGGGTTTTGGTACCGAGCGCGCTGTCTCGCTCGCACGCGCGCCGCGCTGATCGACGCGGGTCGTGTCGTCTCCTTCTCTCCGTCGACGAGCCGCCGCCTTCCGGCCAAATTCGGAACCATTCCGGAGTTCATGGCTGTTTTCAAAGTCAACAGTCTTATGGTGAGTTTTCAATCCTACTAATATTATAAAGGCGAAAGTCCGTGTGTGTGTGTGTGAATGTTTGTTACCACGTATCTCCATAACTACTAAACCAATTTTGATGAAATTTGGAATGTAAATAGATAATAACCGGAAATAGGACATAGGCTACTTTTTATCCCGAAAAATTGCACGGTTCCCGTGGAATAAAAAAAATAGTAGTCCACGCAGGCGAAGCCGCGGGCGTCCGCTAGTGTACGATCTTGTGGCGTAGCTTGCTGAGACGTTCTTGATTGATCGTTGAAGTTAAGCAGCGTTGTGCGCGGTCACAATTTGGATGGGTGACCGCAAGTGGTATTACGAGCTGAGCGCTTCCGTGCTTCGGAGGGCACGTTAAATGGTCGGTCCCAGCTTTTAAATTGTTATGCCATGACGACCTAAAAACTCCGTCACCATAGTTGGCTACTTGTTCATACGAACTTACGATCTTGGAAATTAAGTTCTTTGTCTTGATAATCCTGCCGACAATTTTGGAACAGCTTGCGCAAAACCTATTGCATCATTCTGGAATAAAGTATGATAGTAAGTTCGTATCAGCAAGTGGCCAACTCTGATGACGGGATGGGTTGCCTACAACCAAACATGAGACAAAACACACCCCTCTACTTTCTTCCAGTGTTCTTTTGTGATGTTGTTTTGTGATGAATGGCCTCTTAGCTCAGTTGGTAGTAGCTCTGCCTTCTGCGCTGTAGGTCGTGGGTTCGATTCCCACCCAGAACAAACATTTGTGTGATCAACATAGATGTTTGTTCTGTGTCTGGGTGTTATAAAGTATTATAAGTATGTATTTACAAAATATAAAAGTATTCTATCAGTTTTCTGGTTCCCATAGTACAAGCTTTGCTTAGTTTGGGGCTAGATGACGCTGTGTGAAATGTCCAGCAATATTTATTTTATTTTATTTTTTTTTACATGACGCGAACCTTACCCAATAAATGCGTTATTTTCTTTACCCCCAGAATCAGTTGAAAATGAACCATTGTTACAGATTGGTGATCATCTGAGTTGCCAATTAGTGAGTGCGACGTCTGACGTCATCCGAGTGTCTATAGACGAAGGGTCGGGGAAGTCTATGGTAGCCGACGCGACGAGGTGGCAACCCGACATTCAATACGAATCTGAACGTGAGTTAAGCTAGGGACAAACTGCGAGCTAAGGGTCGCAGCTAATCGATCGAAGTTGATCGATTGGTATCACCATACATATCGGCGTCGAGACTAATCTATTCTACCAGCGATCGATGCCGTCGATCGACGATCGATCGATTGGTGTGGTAACACCCTAAAGTGGCCACTTTTGGTGTTTCAAAAAATGCTTCATGAAACATATAAAACACATTTTTTGACAGTTCTCTACAGAATTCGGTAAAGTGGATTCTATAGCTGTCAAAAAAGATGTTTTGTGATTATGTTTCATAAATTAAGCATAATTATATGAACCTACGTACGCAACGTATGCAAATTATGACATCTGACGTCTTGATTTTACACGATAAACTTTGCACACAATGGCTTGAAATAAACATCTTTCAAAGCTATGTTAAATTAAAAATTAATTATTTAAATTTGTTACCAGCCGCTGACGCCGTATCCATCACTCCAAAGCCTGCCGCCATAGCACCTACAACTTCAAAACCTGCTGCCGCCATAGTACAGAACGCTATAAAACCTGCCGCCATAGTACCGGACGCTACAAACCCTGCCACAGTACCTAAACCGAACGTGCCCGAAGTTCCCCGACCGTCGATAGAGCGCAACTCCGTGTATGTCCTACTCGATGTGACGTCATTACATCGCGCGTGTGTGCGACCCAGCGACCCGCGTCTCGCCGCCATGTTTGATTCCGTGCTGCACGATACTCTGCTTTATGCTGTGACTGGTAAGGTTCAATGACGATACTTTTGGAAACAGTTACGGAGAACTTTTGAAACTATCGTGGTTACGAATATCAATATTATTATCAAATAATTACCATGATTATTGAGTTAACACGAGCTCTAGATGGTGAAGGAAAACATCGTGAGGAAACCGGTTAGCTTTCTAGTAGCGTCGATGGGCTTGCAACCTGTCACGTATGAAATGCTAAATTCTGCAAAATGTGGGCATGTATCAAATGTGTGTTCTTCTTCTTCTTTCGTATGAGCAGAGCAAGTGGCCAACTCTGGTGACGGAGTTTGTAGGCCGCCTAAAGGCCTCCGTCATGGCTTAACGACTTAAAAGCCGGGACCGACAATTAACGTGCCCTCCGAAGCACGGAAGCGCTCAGCTCGTAACACCACTTGCGGTCACCCATCCTAAAAGTGACCGCCCACAACGCTGCTTAACTTCAACGATCACTCAAGAACGTCCAAGCAAGCTACGCCACGAGCGTGTGTTTGGACGTGCCTGACTATCCCCTTAGACATCTTCAAAGGATCTTAAAGATGCCTAAAAAGATCTGAGAGAATGTCTACCGCGCCTGGGAATGCAGTCGTGATCGTATTTGATTTTATTTTATTTTGATAGAGTTTTCTTGCTTCCCGATACGAAAACTCAAAAATCATGGTAATAATCCCGTTGTTAATAATATTGAAGTTGTTAAATGGCCGCTGGTCTTCAAACGTTTTAGAGCATGTCAAAAAAATATTAGTCTTTTTTAAACTTTCGCGATCACTGATGATATTAAAAACTATATGGACACGGGATTTTATCGCGTATTTACCTGATTTACCTTATTTATATATCCCGACGTTTCGGCTATGTTACAACAGCCATGGTCGCGGGCAGACTCAGTCCATATAGTTTTCAATACAAAAAAATAATGTTATTGAACTGAAAATTTCAATTTCTTTTCAGCTCCGACACCATCACCACTAAAGGAGCCACCACACAAGGGACAAACTGTAGTCGCAAAGTTCATAGAGGATGGTATACACTACAGAGCCTTTGTGAAACGCGTCAACGTGACTATGAACAAATATCTCATCGAATATATTGAATATGGTACGTATAACCTGGCCCTACTTTTTAACAGACACTCTATCCACTCAGCCACTTTAGTCTCGACAAATTGTGTGAAATTACGAACCACATTGCACTGGTAAATCTTTTTGCGTGAAAATGCCGAGAGAACGATTTTTACCAGTTAGGAGACCTAGCTAGATCGATTCTTCGCCCCCGTAAAACCCAGCACCGCAAATTTCATCGAAAAAGTTGATTTTTACACAAAATCTGTATTTTCAATTTGATTTTTTACATAATTTCTAAGATGCGGGATCCCGCAGGCTGCAGGATTGCAATCCCTAATACCTTCCCTACTAAAAACTTACACAATTTTAATTTAAATAAATCTATTGCTATGTCAAACAAGGAATTAGGCATCGAAGTGTTTCCACAGGTAACGAAGAGATAGTACCATTGGATCGTCTCTACCCGTGTCCACCCAAGCTGCAGATAGAAGCGAGGCCGACTCAAGCCTCGCTTATCAAGCTGTCTGATCGAGAACCAGCCGCGCTGACCCCCGCCGCCATCAAATATATCAACAACTTGAAGGAGAACGCGGTTGAACTTATACTGGTGAGCACTTGCTACCTGTGATTACCCCATTCTATTCACCTGCCCCTGATTGTCTATCTTTGATAGCGACCAAACTCGGTCTCAAACTGTCAGATATGACAGTACAGTCATATCTGACTACCACGCAAGTAGCTCTGTATAAAAAAGCTACACTGCGCATCGAAACGGCTAACTTCACGAATGCGTGCTAATCTATCGTGCATACCGTACCTTTTCAACGAACTCTGCGGAATTAAAAAAGGTCGTTAAAGCTGAATCACAATATGAAATGAACTATAATGCCGTCTTCACTCTCAGTCAATAAAAAGAGATGGTAATAGTTCAATTCCTTTATTGCGATGCTGCAATAGCGACCTTTTTAAGCCCGCTGTTCATTTTCCTGATTCACTGTGCTAATGAAAAGGAAGTAAAGCCACCTAGCTCTTAAGACGATTCAAAGTGACCCGAGCGGTTCCAGGATTATCAAGTAAGTCATCGGCCGCCTAACCTCCGTAGCCTTGACGACTAAAAGCCGGGACCGAAACGTGCCCTCTGAAGCACCGAAGCGCTCATGGGCAAAAACGCGAGAATCTGTACATTGGCATTTTCGAGGTGTCCCCAGGTAAAATTGACTGCTACGCAGCTCTGTATAAGTTTTACAGGAGTTGTAACCACATTATCTGATTCATGGTGAAATTGGCATGCCATATTTATTAAAATGTAACGCTTAAAACAACATTATGATATAGAAAATTAAGTTTAAAAAATCGCAATTTTAGCCTGTAGTACTGTCCCCTAAACAAAATCCGACCTTTAGCAGCGTTTGGTTAAAAATAATTCCACTAGACTGGCAAACTTTTAGCTATACATTTGAAGTTTAGTGGGTTACCTAGGGTTCTAAATGTACAATTTGCTGCAAAAGCCAGAATTTCTACTAAATAAGTAATATTTAAGCCTGTCCCCGGGATTTGGGCCAACTGGACATGTCCGGATTCCGTTACCGCGTTTTCGAATGATTTTACAGTTTTTTTGTTCCGAGGGGTAGTTATTTTTTTACTTAAACAACAACATTGCAACGAGACAGACGTAAAAGTAAAGGGGATGTCTATAGTTTTTAAGAGGCCTGCGACAGGCGAATTTCTATAAAAACGTAATACCGAAATCATTTAAAATTTAAGCATATCTTCATCAGTTTATGTTATTAGATTAGGAGAGTAGGTATTTATCTAGGTTCCTGTTAAACTTTTGTTTCGAAAAACTTACCTAAAAAGAAATGTAAGCAAATTGAATTGAAATCTTTGTAGGTACACCAAAAATGGCCTTTTTTCTTTTCATTTGTTTTATAGTAAGTTTTTTGGAACAAAAGTTTAACAGGAACCTAGATAAATACTGTCTTTATCCAAATAATAACATAAAGTGATAAAAATATGCTCAAATTTTAAATTATTTTGGTATTACGTTCCTAGGTAAGTAGGTACGTTCGCCGGTCCCTTAAGTCAAAATATTCAAAATAATTGTTTGATTTTCGGCGTCAGTGAGAGGTTGCGTTTTTTCGGGCACTGTCCGGTGGGTATTCAATTTTTTTTTAATGTTTAAAACGTATTTCCAATGCATATTTTTATTTCAGAACTGAAATAAACTATCCAAGATTAACTTAGTGTGAAAAATCGTGTGATAAATATCAGCAAGTTGAGATAATTCATATTTTTGTGAACAGGTACCTAAGTTCGTTACTTCCGATTCGATACCATAGAGCTGGTAATCACGTAAAGCAAGGTTTACATAGCGTACACTTTATTTTATCTATTATTATTTACCCATTATAACCCTACTGTGCGAAGGCAAAAGAAGGTATTGTTTTTAGCAGATATTGTACTGTGTGCATGTAGGTAGGTAAATTGTAAGCGAAATCTTTCATTGTACCTCATTCATATATTGATCTATCTACTAAACTGATTTTGATAATGAGTTATCAAGTTAAATAAAATGAGCAAAATTTGTTTTTTTTCGGATACTTATCTACCTACTTAGTGTTTGATATTAAACGACTTTTTTTTGGAAAAGAGTTCAAAATATGAATTATTTTGGTAAACCTACGGCCACCATAGGTATCAAAATAGGCCTGTTTCCTAATTTTGAAAAATGGTACTACAACGTTCAGAAGTTGCTTCTGATTGCTAAAAATAATATATTTCACAATAACTAATGAGATTTACAGAAAAATAAAACTTTTAAGTTTAATATTTAAAATTCACGCCAAAACGCTTCAATATGTCATGGCGTCTCCTGTGACGTCATGCCTGTCACAGCCTTATGTAACCAATACGTACAAAGTGATGTTAGTGAACAATTTTCTAAATAAATTCATTTTAATTATGAATTCCAAAGGATATAAGTGGTGTGTAGTGCCTAAGTGCGACAATAATTCGAAATAGACACCTGAAAAGTTGTATAAAAACGTTCCACGGAACAAAACTATCTGTAAAAAGTGGTTTAGGTACTCTTGCACGGCGGATCTAAAACAAAGAAATATATTATGTAGGTGCTTAGTAAGCCTGTTATAGGAACAAAGTTATTAACATTATATTTTTTAACAACAAACAACAAATTTAGTTTCCATTATAGCTTATTTTCGAGATTAATACCTAAGTAGAAGGTAGGTATGAAAAAATCTTTATTGTGCTTTTAAATTGATTTTATGGAAAAAACTTTTCTTATTATGTATTATAATGTCTATTTACGCGGAAGCCTTCACATTTCTGAATTCTGCCGAACAAAAATCATTGTTTGTTCCCAGAAACTCTCCCAACATTAGAACATCCACTTCAGGCAAATTAGACGAATTTGCCGTGGTAAATCCTGGTTCCACTATTGTATCTTTTGAGAAAACGACGGACGATAAAATAGATATACCTAAATAAAGCACTAAGAACAAATTAAAACCAAAAAACGACTACCTACCAAAACTTGAAGAGTTATGCGATTTGTATGAATGAAGTTTGTTCTGTTCACTGACAGTAACACTCGTGACGTAATTCGCTCTGATTGGTGTTTCATCTATCATGGCGGATAGCCGTATTTTATGGTTTTATTTTATCAAAAATAAAATTAATCTCACTATAATTTCAATAATAAATATGTTTTATGGAATCTGTGAATCTTAGTTCATTAGATTAATGCATTAATTTAGTGATTACGCATTACAGGAAACAGGCCTATTATTCGTTTTAGACCTATGTTCCGAAGAAAAAGTGGTTAAATATCAGTAGGTACCACTGTTCAAAAATTAATTTTTTTGTGACGAAACAAATTATTAAGCTTAGTTACTTTACTTAGTTAAGACTAATTTTCACAAGTTCTAGTTTACTTCTAAAATTATTAATTTCAACGATTTCATAGCTAGTAAATAAAAATTCAAAAAGATTTAGAATTTAGCGCTATGTAAACCTAACCTTAGATGTCTGTCCCCCAAATCCAAGTTACAAAAATGTTAAGTTTGTATTAAAAAGTTTAAAATAAGTGTAGACATTGTTTAGCAAAATGATGTGGTTTCTCAAAATACTCAAAATTTAAATAGTTAATTAAGAAAATAGTCAATTTTGGCAATTTTATTAAAACTTTAAAGGCCACTATAGAGCATAGGTAACGCACTGGAAAGGAAAAGTAGATAAAACTCGTGTATTTCTAAGATAACAAACTGATTTTATATATTTAATAATTAAAAACATAATCCTCTTTCTTTACTAAATAAATTAATAAAATAATTTTGAGTTTTACTATCACAAAAAATCAAAAACCAGCGGTAACGAATTGGATTAAAATTTCTCCCTACAGTACTAAACTTGCTAATTTCTCCTAAAATAACAATTTTACAAGAAAACTTTTTCGTTTTTAGATAGAATAATAATTATAGATAGCATATAAATAAACATTTCAATGAAATTCCACAAAAAAAAATCTAACCACAATTTTGAGAAAGTGTACAGATTTGCGCGTTTTTGCCCTCATAACGTCACTTGCGGTCACCCATCCTTGTTGTCTTCTTCTTTAGTATGAGCAAGTGGCTAACTCTGGTGACGGAGTTTTTAGGCCGCCTAAAGGCCTCCGTCATGGCTTAACGACTTAACCGCTCGTCTGCTTTATGACGGATCCGCTCGAGACACAATTGATTTTCTATTGTGTCTGGAATCCCGACAGACGAGGGATTAAAAGCCGGGACCGACAATTAACGTGCCCTCCGAAGCACGGAAGCGCTCAGCTCGTAATACCACTTGCGATCACCCATCCTGAAAGTGACCTCGCACAACGCTGCTTAACTTCAACGCTCAATCAAGAATGTATAAGCAAGCTATAAATAAATAACGCTGGACATTTCACACAGCATCATGTAGCCCCAAGCTAAGCAGAGCTTGTGTTACTTTATTATGTGGTTCCCCATGACTGATATACTACTTAAATACATTTTTTTTTTTTGTAAATACATACATAATATACATAGAAAACACCCAGACCCGAGACAAATATTTGCAGATCATACAAACATTTGTCCCGCGGCGGGGATCGAACCCGCAACCTCCTGCGTCACAGGCGGGCCTTCACCCACTGCGCCACGGAGGTCGTCATAATATATCATCGTCATAGCTAAGCAACGAGCGCTTCGTTCCTTGTGATTCCAGACGATCCCCGGCGGCGCTAAGACCGCCCGTAGCGGCAGTATTGCCTCGCTCGTGGTAGCAAAGAGTTGCGAGCCGGCCAGCAAACAGATAGAGGAACTATGTACGCCGGAGTGGAAGAGAGTCGCCGAGCGCGGCGGCGATGTACTAGGTATTGAATTTAAGAGTTCAGTGGAGCTAAAAAGACCACTAAAGCAGAATCACAATAAATAAAAAGAGCTTTATTACCCTTTACACACAAAATTTAAAAAAAAACTTAAAAATAATAACTACTCTTAAGTTTGTGTAAGGGGGCCGCCTGCGGCGGTGAAAGCCTCTTCTAGCTCCATGTATTTCTATCCCCAGCTATTCTAGGCCAGAGTTTTCCACCATAACTGTGTCTTCTGTATCAAAATTCAAATTCGTTTATTTTCTCTTACAAAAACAGTACTTCAATTCTAGTGCTGCTTTTGTGAGAGATGATATCGATGAATGATGATGTCCAGTACATCAGTCTACCCGTGACCACGAGAGCTGTAACGCACTCGAAACGTCGGGAAATAATAAACAAAGGTAATAACGCGATAAAGTCCCGTTAGTTCGTTTAAATGATGTCTGAATTTATGCCATTCTTGTTACTCTCAGCCTATGAAAAGAGACGGCTTATAAATCTCTCAAAAAATCAATTCCTGTTGTGATTCTGCTATTAACCTTGTTAACCCCGCTGAAAGAATATGTCTACCGCACCGTGTTCATTAATTCCTTTATTCGTGTGTATTGTGTTTAGAACTGGAGTCGTGTTTGTACCACGAGCTGGGATATGTGACGTTGCCGACCTCTCGTCCGTTCATATTCCGAGTGACGTTCTGCGACCTAGACACGCTCGCTGCCGGCGCCGTCAGCGGACACGAGAAGGGGGACAAGGCGGCAGAGTATGTCTTAAATGACCTCTCTAAACAGGTTAGAATAAACGACCATGTACGGTGCAACCGCACATTCGCTGTTGTCAGCATTTTACCTTATTGTTTCCAAGCGCGCGCCTCAACAATTCAGTTCACGTTCGCTACTCATCAAAGGCGCGTGTCTCTTATCAATTATCATTATCATCCATAGCTCGTAAGAGAAGTGGAATAAACATTTATCAACTCTATTATCATCTTATCATTTTAAAGGTGTAAACCCTTACAGACCATTCTTAACTATAATCTACATAGTCACAATAATCACACTGATATTATAAATGCGAAAGTTTAGATGTTTGGGTGGATAGATGTATGTAGGTATGTATGTTTGTTCCTCTGTAACTCGACAACCACTTGGCTGAACCAATTTGGCTGAAATTTAAAATATAGATAGATAAAGACCGGGAATAGGACATAGGCTACTTTTTATCTGGGTACCACGCGAGCGAAGACGTGGGCGGAAGCCTCCGGCGGAAGCTAGTAATATTATATGGTGTTGTCGTGAATGATCAGGAGTAGAATCACCTAGCCCCTGACTAGCTACTGAATTAATGATTTGAAGTAGGTACAGAAAAGTTTATTTATGTATGTTGGTTTCAGATTAAAGAGTACTGCGAGAGTTCACTGTGTCGAGAACCTTACCTGCCTAAAATAGAGGAGCTGTGTGTCACCAAACATGCTCGAAGTAAATATTCATTGTATATTTTTACTAGCAGCGCCCTCGAGGCGTTACCCCCATAATGATGATGAAAAATAGCCCATAACCTTCCTCAAGAGTTGAGCTATCAAATGTAGATTTTGATCGAGTACTCCTCCGCCAAACTATACCAAAAAAGTTTCTTCAGGATTTTCACGAGGTACTAATCCCCTCGGCCAACACGGCTCTTGTTATTAGTATTGATATAATAATTGCAGCCGGTGTGTGGGTCCGCGCTGTGGTGGTGGAACTGACGGCGGGCGCGGGCTGGGCGCGCGTGCTGTTGGTGGACAGCGGAGAGTTGCAGCGCGCCACAGTGCGGGACCTGCGCCGACTGCCGACCGAACTAGCCGCGCCCAGAGCCATAGCGCCACACGCAGACATTACAGGTAACTTACTTAACAGTATGGACTGTAAGTAGATTAATGCCTGAATACTGAAAAGCTGCTAAATATTTTAATTTACTTACATATTTATTTGAGACGTTCTTAGGGCGCCTTCTTTGCCGCAAAGTGGCGGAAGCAGCGCTGCAGGCGCGTTTCCTCCGCGCTGCTCTGCGGCAAATTTGAAGGCCCCTTACTCTTCAGAATCGTATACAAAAATGACAGTTTTGACGCCTTATGGCGAAGATATCCAGTTTCATCCCTTTTTGCCCCTTTTTCAAGAAAGTTTTTTTTTTTAAAGAATTTTTTTGATTGGAGGGGTCTCCCTCCCAAAAAATTCTATAAAATTATGGAACCTCAAAAAATTTCACGAGAATCGGTTGAAGAAATGCGACCTGTAGAGGAGAACAGACATACTGACAGACAGACAAAAGCATTTTTTATAGCATCTACTCTAACTGGCATTTGTTTCCAGATTTCCCTGCGCATGTAAACCGCTCGCAGCTAGAGCGTGCGATGCGGCTGATGGCAATAGACGGTGCGGGCGCGGGCGAGCTGCGGGTCCACTCGTGCCGCCTCGTCGACGAGAATATGTACGAGATATCCGCGCCAGAGCTCATCGCCGCGCTAAATGCTGAGTAAGATTGATTGATTGATTGAACACTTTATTGCATGTAAACAGGATACAAAACTTAAAATTACATAAATTAGCAGATACAATAGGCGGAACAAAAGTAAGAACTACTTTTGTTTTGTAATTTCTCTAATTCTTTCGTTAATTCTTCCGATTTATATATTGGCACAGGGTCGATTAGAATGGCGCTTGAGGTAGGAGGCTTATACCCAGCAGTCTATTATTTGAGCTGCCAATGATAACGATGATATATTGGTACTAGCAGCACCCTCGCGGCTTTGCCCCCGTAGTGATGGTATAATTATGATGATGATGAAAAGTAGCCTATAACCTTCCTCAAGAGTTTATCTATCAAATGAATTTTTTAAATCGGACTGATAGTTCCTGAGACTAACGCGCTCAAACAAACAAACAATCAAACTTCACAAAATATTTCAATTATTTTCAATTTCATGTTAGTTTAATTAATTTTCTTCTGTTACAGGTAACCATGAAATCAAAATCGGAAATTCGTGTTGTTGTGATTGTAAAGTTTATATTTTTGATACAAAATAATAATGTTATAGTTGTTACTTGTTACTAAGTATGGCACTGCACATAGGAGAATATTAGGATTAAAATGTGCAAAACAATTACCTCACATTAATAAACTAAAGACTCAATTAAGGAGATCTTTGCTCTGCAGTGGGACACAAATATTGTGTAGTTATTTTTTTTTTTAAAAGGGCCTCTTTGGTACATTTATTTCAATGTTAGCTAAAATGCTCTAATATTTTTTTATGACGAAGGCAGCTAGCAGCTTGAACTGTTGAACTGTACTATTTCGGCCATACATACTTCTTTATGTAATGCACCTTGACGTTAAAATGACCTACTGCGGGGGCTTAAAATGACTGTTAAAGCAGAATCATAATTTGAATTGCACCATAATGCCGTCCCTTTTCATAGACATGAGAGTAGCAAGAACAAAAATATAATATGAATCATACTATGATTCTGCTATAAATCGGCCTTTTTAGCCCTGCGGATCTAAATGACATGATAAATAAATAAACTGAAATGTATACCTACTGCAAAAATGTTTAATTTCTTGTTCTCGCCACAAAATACGTAAAATCATTACTTCTTACTTTCCCTTACTAGCAGCCACTGCTGAGTTCTGGCTGTCCTCCTGGCTCCATTATCCAGCTGCATGATACCATACAAAGTTTAATTTCGATACAACGGTTAAACCGCTACTACAAGCTGGCGCAAGCTCGCCGAGTGCACGCCAATGCCAACGTGTGGACAGCACCATTTGCCTTGCCATCGCTCGCCGAGTGAATACAAGCGCCAATTTTCATTGGTTTGCTTAGACTCGCCAAAGATCGATAAGCAGAATCACAATAGGAATTGAACTTTATGACGTCTCTTGTCATTGACTGAGAGTGAAAAGAAACGGCATATATGTAGTTCAATTCCTATTGTGATGCTTCTATAGCGACCATTTTAAGCCCGCCGGACGGTAGCACTCGCCTTGCTTCAAAACGCATTCGCTCGCGCTGGCTTAGGCTCGCCCAGCATGTAGAGGTGAAGTCAACAAAACCGCGTTCAGTGCCTGACTATGACGCACGTCAGGATGTCGCGTGCAGTCGGTCGGCCTCGGCACTTAGAGGAGTAGAAGAGTCCACATTCTGTTCATGTGGAAAAAATTGTTTTTTCTATTATTAATTTTCAAAAAAAAAATTTGTAGTTGGTTCGATGATATCGTGTGTGGCTGGACAGCAAAGGATGAGGCTAGCAAGGGATCGCAGAGAATGGCGGAGTAGAGGCGTATACCTAGCAGTGGGTTGCATACAGACTGAATAGATAGATATGTAGTAGGCAGTGGCGGCCTTTGGGGGTGGCGAGCAGGGCACTCGCCCGGGGCCTCGCGCTTGTAGGGGCCTCGCGCAGCAAGCCGACTAGAGAAAATCTTTTATACCTAAGCATTAGTAAACCTATCCGTTATAGATAGACAAATTCTATTGTGAACTTTTCTTTAAACCTATAAAATAAGAACAATGCCTTCTACATTGTTTTGTTATTGAGTATCTCAAAAAAATAGGCAGCTTTTTTTAGGAAAACTTCCAGTCCAGTCAGCTATATTTTTTCCAACTTTTTCAACAATCATCATCATATTTCAACCGATTTACACAAAACCTAAACGAATTATAGGTACACCTACCCTTCCTCGTGAACCACTCTGTCTGTCTATTGGTGAAAAAAACAAATAAAAATCCGTTCAGTAGTTTATGAGGGGGCGAAGGACTTTGTTTTAGAATAAATGTGCGCGACTTCGACTTTTCATAATCAAAATTTCAATACCTAGGAACTTTGGTAGGGCCTCGCGATGGGCGTTTTTCCACTAGCCCGGCCCGGCACCGGCACCGGCGACGCACAAATGTATGAAAATGTACCTACTGCTCGTTTTTCCAATTGCCGGCGCCGGCGCCGGCACCGGCACGTTTTCATACATTTTTGCATCCCCACCACCGGCGCCGGTGCCGGTGCCGATGCCGGTGCCGTGCCGGCTAGTGGAAAAACGCCCAATGACTAGGCAGGCACGGTCCCAGGGCCATGACACCCCAGCCCCCCAAAATCTTTGATCCAGCATCCAGCATTATAATGTCTTAAGAGGTCTGCGACAGGCGAATTTCTATAAAAACGTAATACCGAAATCATTTAAAATTTAAGCATATTTTTATCAGTTTATGCTGTTAGATTAAGAGAGTAGGTATTTATCTAGGTTCCTGTTACGCTTTTGTTCCGAAAAACTTACCCAAAAAGAAATGTAAGCGAATTGAATTGAAATCTTTGTAGGTACACCAAAAATGGCATTTTTTCTTTTCATTTGTTCACAAAAACATTTGTAAACAAAAGTGTAACAGGAACCTAGATAAATACTGCCTTTATCCAAATAATAACATAAAGTGATAAAAATATGCTCCAATTTTAAATTATTTTGGTATTACGTTCCTAGGTACGTAGATACGTTCGCCGAGCCCTTAAATTCTTAAATGCTAGGAATTCTAAATTTTTCGTACAAACGTTTTTAGCCCTTTTCATCCCCTCATATCAATGTGTCATTTGTCTTAAAAAAATCGGCTCGCTTCGCTCGCATTTTAGCTTCATGTGTATTTTGCGAACGAAGTGACGAAAAAGTGAAATGTCTGACCGCAGAATAGAAACCGACAAGCAGCCAGCCTTTTCTTTGAGCACTGTAAGCAAAATCTAGTGTCATTATGATGTTACATTTTTCTTTATAAAATCGGCTCGCTTCGCTCGCATTTAAATTCGTAGGTATTTTGCGAGAGTAGGGAGTAGCTCGCTTTGCTCGCATATTCGGTTCATTATTTTGCTAGCAAAGTGAAAAAAAAGTGCTAAAAAAATCGGCTCGCTTCGCTCGCCCCCCCCCCCCCTCCCTCAGCATAATATCGTGTGTCCCTCCCAAAAATCTTGGTCTCACGCCCGTCACCAGGGGCCTCGCAAAGATCTACCGCCCGGGGCCTCGCGATAGCTAAGGCCGCCCCTGGTAGTAGGTACTCGTACTATGATACTAGTACGTTACCGTGCTTCGGAGGGCACGTTAAATTGTCGGTCCAGGCTTTTAAGTCGTTAAGCCATGACTGAGGCGTTTAGGTGGCCTAAAAACTCCGTTGGCCACTTGTTCATACGAACTTACTTCTTACTTTACTATACAGTCATTGGTTCCCATAACACAAGCTCTGCTCGCCCACTTACTGGGGGGCGGGGCTAGATGATGCTGTGTGAAATTTCCAGCATTATTTATGTATCTACTAAGAAATAAAATAGCATAAACGTACATGTTAAACAACTTTATTATAAGTACTCGTATGACCGTCGAAAACCTACCAATTAATAACTCTCACAATAGAAATTCCGATATAATATTTAGCTTTTATTTACATTAAAATTATTAAGTATGTGGAGTTTATGTATTTTGGTCGTAATCTTGCAAGGCTTGATTTTCAAATTAATTAAGCATAATATCGTTGTCACATTCATTATGTAAAACATTCGCACGATTGGATAATGGGAACAAACCAACTTACATACAAATTAACTAAGAGCTTGTAAAAATCAAGCCTTGCTAAGACACAGTAACAAACACATTTAAAAGTTCAATATACTTATATAATCATTTAAGTATTACGTAATTTTAAGAGCAAAAACGTGATACATCAATTTGACGTATCGTATAGGTACTATAATTTATATAAAGACGCTTATATTATAACTTGAAGAACGTAAAGATCATTCGTCGCTGCAGAAGATAGTTTCTCAAAATAGCGGTACGTCACAAGCTTCAACAAGCTACCTACTTACAGTATAGAAACAATCAATGTACACCGAAGCTCTAATTACTAGTGTTGAATTCTGTCCATCGCGACAACGGTTACGAAGCCCACAACTCAAGGAATAATATATAACTCGTTTTGGCGTAATTATGCGATAACACGCGCGCCTTTTGATAACGCGCTATATTTATCGCAGTGCCCTCCGAAAGAGGCCCACCAGTTTACACTACCACCCTACAGAATGACACTTGATAACCATTCTAAGCATTTTATACAGTAAACAGAATTCAATACTATGGGCTTCTCAATTCTCCAATGAAATCTACTTTCGACCGCGAGAACCAAACGTACACATTATTTTTTGTTCAAAACAAACATTCGACTCAAAGTCGTATCACAATACTTCATGAATTACTTTCTCGCTCAGAACTCACATTCAAAGAGTCCTCTTCTCATATTCAAAGAGTCCTCTTCTCCCGCTCTGTTCTCTCGCACCTGCAATCCTCCGTTACGGAGTCGAGAGACATCAGACTCTCTTGCGAGGTCCTAAGACAAGACCGGCATCTGGAATCGAACGACGCACCGCTCTGAGAGTTGGCGTCCTCAGAAACAGACTCCAAGGAGCGCAGACTCTCAACGGAAGTCAGTTTATACGATCGTCTGAACTCTGCGATCTCATCCTCGCTCATGTTCAAAGCTAGGAGAGAATCTCGCGCCATTTTCCCTAAAGAAGACACCCGTTTCCTCTTCTTGGTCAGAATTGAGTCCATCTTCGATAAAGGACAAGGCTTGTTGAGGCTCTCAGGCAAAGATTTGGGGCTGGTTCCGCTGCGGGATCGTAGTTTCGACCTCCGCTCCGGTATATCGCGGGGCGACGTCTCTGGCACTTTGAACGCAATGCTCTTCGCTTTAGGACTCTTTTCTGCAGTCTCTTGCCGTTGACTCAAATCTTCCAAGGAATTCGCCTTCTTTATCTTCACTCTGTCCGGGATAATTGGAGAGACATGTTTTGTTTCTTTAGCTGGGAAGACTTCTATCGCTTCATCGATCACTAATTCCGGTGATAGATCGATCATTTCTTTTATTGCCGCATCTTTTAATTCCTGAGCGAGCGACGCTTCCTCTGATTTCATGGCGACAGCGGGCTCCGTGTCCGGTTCGAAGTCTCTGCTCTCGTACATAAGATACGAAAGCGCGTCTTTGCCTAAATCTACAACTTCCAACCCTTTTGTAACTGTATCTATCGCTTTCTCAAAATGTTCTGGTTCAATTGGGTCGTTATTCCTCACTTGTATATCAACTTTGGCGTCGTCTATGTAAGCTAATTGGATGGTCTCTGAGCTGAAGTTGTCAGCGGCAATATCGCAGGTCTCATCGATTGTTGCTATCGGAGCTAAATCGCTCTTAGTCTCTTCTTTAGGTTCAGTTTTCTCCAACAAAGGTGTTTGGACTTCCCACAGCGCGTTCACTACGGGTTGTTTCACCATTTCGATAGCCAGAGCTTGCGTGTTTGTCATACTTGATGTCAAGGTATTTTCCGGACTGATATTTTCTTTTATGCCTCTAATGACCTTTACTGGTAGCTTATCGACCGTCTGGCCGGCCTCGGGGCTCGCCTGTTTCTCCAAGGAGTTCTCTGAACCTGATGCCTTAAGTACTGCGGCGAAGGACCTGGGCCTCACCGGTTCCAGTCTAACTTCTTTCTCTTCTAACTTTCTATCGTTTTCATCAGTTTTGTCGTCTTCGCTTCTATTGATATCGTTGGGTTTATTGAGATCTATCATATCACTACCCGGCTCCGCGCTGCAATTGTCAGTTAAGCTTAAATCTAAACATTTTTGTACTAATACATCGGTGGTATTATCGGTAACTTTCTCTTCAATATTCTGTGAGAATGATTGAAACTCGCTGAGTGTGTTGTCGGTGTCGGTCGAAGGCGTCTTGCTGTCAAGTTTCTTTGAGAACGATTCGTCAACAAACGAAACTTGGACCCGTTCGGATAGAGTTGAGTCGGTAGCTTCTGACGAATCTTCTTTCTCCTCTTTGTAGTTCTCGATCGCGCTTCCCCAGGACCAAAACGAGCTGGTGAGCGAGGAGTCCTTCCTCGGCGGAGTGTTGGAGGCGGATTTCCTCTCATCATCACTCTGGGACCTGGAGAATAAGCTGGTGGGATGCTGGAAGAGGCTCAGCAACTTCTCCAGATGGGATGGCTTCTCTTCTTTAACCTTCTCTGGCTCTCGGGGTATGTGGAAGCTGGGGGATGGCGCTACCCAAGATATTTTCCTCATCCGATCCAACCCCTTGCTCTTCAAAGCTGGCACGTCTAGTAAACTGGAAGTACGTTTGGGCGACGACGTTAACGTTTCTTGTAGATTTTCCGTTCGTTGCATCGTTTCCCTCAGACTTGAGTTATGGGTCAACGTTCCTTCGTTCGACGACGCGTCGTCTTTATTCTCAGACGGGTTCTGTAGCGAATGTTCTATGCCTGAATCGGCTGAAGTGACCATGATCTTGTCTTGCTTAGAATCGAGCGAGCTGACACTCGCTTCTAAGCTCGATAGGGAACCATGGATCTTCTTATTTTTCCCGAATATAATCGGCGAAACGCTCTCGTTCGAACTGACGGAGGTGTTGAGGAAGTTTTGCGTGTTCACTGGTGTAACCTCACTGGTTGATTCGACGCTGCTTTCCGTTAACAAGGGTACATTCTCTTTTCTCCTATCTAGCTCTGTGTCCGATTCTACGGATTCCTGAATGATGACCGGTTTGGGAACATTCTCGAGCGCGTTAAGACTCTCCATGGAGCTTCCTGATATCTCTAAAGAAGAGTTGCTGTCCCGGAACGGACTGCCGACCAATTTCTTATTCATTAACCTAGAAACCTCCAAATCTGGGCTGTCCAGACTGGATTCACTTTTATTCTTCTTAAGTACTACATCTCTATTAAAATTACCAGGTACAATGTTAGTGTCTATGCTACCTACGTCTACCGTACATTTCTTTTTACTCTTCGCAGACATAACTTTCATTTCTTTTAAAAGATTACCGAGATCCTCGGTGATCGTATCGATTTTCATCATAGTTTTATCATCCTTTCTTATTAATATATCATCTATGTTAACAAAATCTTTGTCACTGTGTACTTTGGCTGCATTGTTAACACTTTCGGTATGGACCGTCACGTCGTATACATTGTCACTTATTTCACTATTTTTAACTAATTTGGTGTCAGTGTTTGCAACGTCTTGTTGCTCGCACGTCAGTTCTTTGTTATCATTTTTCACAACGTCACTGTACGTTTTACCTGCTATTACGCTCACATCACTTTTATCACTATCAACTTTCATACTATAAATAGGTTCATCCGCTATGAAGAATACAACATCCTCAGGTTTGCACATAAAGTCCTCAGTCCTTGTTTCTATTGCTTTTTCTACTATTTCACTTTTCACAACATCTGTTGTGACTTTAGATACATTAGTATTGGTTTTATCGATTTCTTTAGCAACTTTAGGTATTACAGTATCAACTATTTCGATATCTTTCGATATTATATCGTGTCTGGTTTCTGGTATATTTTTAGTTAAAACTTCTACTTGAGTTGACGAAGATTTCTCTATTTCCTTAGGCAACTCACATTTTTGCACTGTATTTGAAGTTTTTATAACATCAACACTAGGCTGTGTTTCCTTTATATCAGGTATTATTACTTTCTGTTCAATATCTCTCTTAGATATTTCTTTTATTTCAGTCGTTTGTTTGTCTTTAGTTAAATCAGTCACATCTTTAACAGCGCCAGTGTAACTAGGCACGTTAGTCAACACACTTTCTACATCACATTTCACACTTTCATCTGACACAATGTGTCTACTTATACTGGTATCTTGAGATCTTTGATCGCTACTATAACTATCGATTCGTTTCGTTTGGGATTCTATAACTTCAGTGTTCTGCATCTGTGGTCTTGTATAGAAACTTTCTATACCTGATAGGAAGCTAACAGGGCTGGGTGATATGGAAAATCTAGAGTTAGGTACAGCGGTGGGTGGGACAGTCGGTTCAACGAACAACGCCGGTCCAAAAATAGGCTCGGATCGCGAACTTGTTATTGGAATTGAAGGGCTCCTTATTCGATTCTCGTAATCTGTGACTGTTGTTTTGAGGCAGCTTACAGGGTAGGCAGTTGAGGTAGACATTTCGGTGACGCTTCTACTGAACAAAGCACCACTTAACGTAGTTATGCTCGGAGATTCGTATCTGTTTCTATATTCTCTTGGGCTCTCTATGGAAGTTGACATAGATGTGAAAATCGTGCTCGTTGGCACGGCTGTCGTTCCGTAACTAGTGCTCGCATACATTGCATCTAGCGAACTAGCACTGTCAATAGAATCTTTTGACCTTTCTGTAGAACATGAAGGTTTGCTTGTGTCACTAACATTAGATTTATCGATTGAGCCGTCTGTATAACCAATTTGAGCATCTATACAAGTTTTCTCAGTATTATGACTGTCCCATTCGTTTCTAGTCGTATCTGTATAGCCTTTCTCCTTTCTAGGTGTGTATATATAGCCTTTTTCGGACCTAGGTGTGTCTGTATAAATCGCTTCGGATCTCGGACTGTCCGTATACGCCTTGTCTGATCTAGGGCTGTCCGTATACGCTTTGTCTGGTCTAGGGCTGTCCGTATACGCCTTGTCTGGTCTAGGGCTGTCCGTATACGCCTTGTCTGGTCTAGGGCTGTCCGTATACGCCTTGTCTGGTCTAGGGCTGTCCGTATACGCTTTGTCTGGTCTAGGGCTGTCCGTATACGCCTTGTCTGGTCTAGGGCTGTCCGTATAGGCCTTGTCCGGTCTAGGGCTGTCCGTATACGCTTTGTCTGGTCTAGGGCTGTCCGTAAACGCCTTGTCTGGTCGTGGGCCACCCGTATACGCCTTGTCTGGTCTAGGGCTGTCAGTATATGCCTTTTCTGGTCTAGGGCTGTCTGTATACGTCTTGTCCGGTCTAGGGCTATCCGTATAGGCCTTGTCTGGTCTAGGGCTGTCCGTATACGCCTTGTCTGGTCTAGGGCTGTCCGTATACGCCTTTTCCGGTCTAGGGCTGTCCGTGTACGCCTTGTCCGGTCTAGGGCTGTCCGTATACGCCTTGTCTGGTCTAGGACTGTCCGTATAAGCATTGTCCGGTCTAGGGCTGTCCGTATACGCCTTCTCCGGTCTAGGGCTGACTATATAAGCCTTCGGACTGTCTGTGCAGCTGGTGTCGCTAGGACAAGGCGATATACTAGGGCTAGGGGACGTGGTAGACGGCGTAGGGGACGCGCTAGGAGTAGGGGAAGCACTAGGACTTTCCCTAGGAGACGGGTTGTAGATGGAATCGTAGTTGCGAGTCACTGAGAAGCGTGAGACGGCGCGCTTTTGAGCTGGGTGTACTTGGATAGACGGCGGCTCAGTCACCTGGAATTGATTTAAGAAATATTATATTTTTATTTTATTTTATTTTATTTATTTATTTCATTTCAAGCATAAAGTACAATAAGTATCACATAATATATAATAATAATCTAATCTAAGCATTTTATACATTTATGGCTTGTTTTCAAAAGCTGGGCTACAGTACCTGCACTAAGTGGTGAGACTTGTGTTGCAGGTGCTGCCTTCCTTCTATGATTATTATTATTATTATTATGATTATTATGATATTTGTTGTTCAACCTATACTATACTTACTATACTAATCTATAATAATAATAATAAATCTTTATTCATTAACTTAGTGCCATGTGTCACAATACGTAAAAAAATATTTATAATAATACTATAATACTATTTAAATACTTATACATAGATGCAATGCCATGTAATGTGAAAAAGTGCTTGGTTTTAAATTCTGTACTACTTACATTATATTAGTAAAGTTATATGTCAAAATTACCGTTTGGGCTTCGCCGCAGTCGGTTAAAAGATGTACAGTTGGGCCGACGGATCTCGGCGTTCGTGAAGTTAGGCTTTTCGCTGCGCAGTAGAACATTTTGTATGAAAAAGTTGCACTGCGCATCGAAACGGCTAACTTCACGAACGCCGAGATCCGTTGACCGTACTGTAAAGGGCTAAGTTTAGTACCTGCATTACTTTGAATCTGGAGGGCGTGGCGCAGTAAGCGCGCGGCGTGCCCGGGCTCGAACTAGAGCTGTCTGTCGAAGATTCGCGCTCGGGCGTCACGCGCGTCACCTGCGAAACAACACCATTTTTAACCGACTTCGAAAAAAGGAGGTTCTCAGTTCGTCGGAATCTTTTTTTTTGTGCTTTTTTTTATGTATGTTTACCGATTACTCGAAGACGCCTCGACCGATTTCAAAAATTCTTTTACAATCATGAATCAATGAATTTAAATACTTTATTGTACACAATCACAAAAGAAACTTAAGAACTAGAAACCCTAGCAATAAATTGTACAATGGGCGGTCTTATCGCTAAGAAGCGATAAGACAACCTCTGGATGGAATGAGAAGAATGAGATGGTAGGAATGCCAGGGGTGCACAAAAAGTTGCACAAAATCATGTCTTCAAAAGGCGATATATACGCACTAACATCGCATACAAAAACTTGGGCTCGGTGCACCACTACATACAAAATACACATTGCTCCATTTTACAAATTACCAATTGACAAGGATAGTGGGAGCAAGTCTTACATCAAGTATTACTTCATTTCAATGAAATGGTATGTCGATAGAATACGTAAACTTACCTAGCTGTCACGGTTTTTTTGGTATGTGAAAAATTATATTTTTTATTCCTCTTGTTATTATTAAACTCTCCCAGACTGAAGGTCTAAGTAATTTCCAACAGCGCGAAACGACTAATGAGCAGAAAGCCTAATTAAAATTGTCGCGCGTTGTTTGAGGCTATTTCTCTGTAGTTACTCGGTGCCACGGCAAAGCGTCTCGAAGGCAAAAATTGGTCTGACCAATAGAGAGTGGGCACACGACGTTTTTTGAAGCGCGTTTTAGAGCAGCGCGTTCGCATCGCGTTTGTATCGATACAAACGCGCTGCAAAAAACGCAGTGTACCCACTCCTTTAGGTTTAGACCATTGGTATAGAAGTTTCGGTCAATAATCTAATCAGCGAGCTTTTTGGCGGGAATTTGAGAAGTCAAGTTTCATTTATGTTTTATTTTCCAAAACTTGTGTTTCTTCGAATGTTAATGTGTAATAATGGTGGATTATTAACCGTTAAGTGTTCGTGAACGTGCATAAGTGTGGGGAAGTGAAACAGAATTGGTTATCATTGCTTTTCAAGTTCTTCCAAAAAAGTCCGTGTTGATGTTTCAGTAAAGGCCCACATCTTTACAGAGGCACAAGGGGAGGGGTGGGATATTATATTTATGTAAATATAAATTGCATTGGCCCCAACGTTGGGGCCAATGCAATTTTGTCAGCTCCACACGTTGGTGAGAGGCATTGGGGCCAACATTGGCCCCAACGTGTGGATGCGAGGTTAGTCCGCCAGATGTGTACTTACGGAGAATCTGTTGACTTGTACGTTCTGGTGATGGTGCGGCGTGGGGGAGCCCGCGGGGGAGGGCGCGGGGGAGGGCAGGGGGGAGCGGAGGCGGCGCGGCCGGCTGCACGATACACCCACGTTCTGGAAATATACAACACATCTAGAGTACGCGCCACCACTGAAGTCCGATAGACACGCCGCTCTGCTATCGCTGAACTAGGTTAGGGAAAAAATTACTAATTGTCCTAATACGGCTTGAACAATAATAACTAGTAGTTCGCCCCGAACTGAGATCTCGCGCACCGTAGCTGGCCAACATTTGGACTTTCTTCTGACTACCCCTATAATTTCAAGTGCTACTACTGCCGGGTATGCCTATTGCGCTAGCTCTTCATGGTAAAAAATACTAGCATGCATGCAATACATAATGTCGTGTCTAATTTTTCATTTATTTCATATTTATGAATTCTCGTCGTATTTTTAAAAGTATACGTCCTAGAATAAAAATAATAACTATTTTAGAATGTACAAATAAAGACCTTTCATTTGACACCGCACTCAATATATTTGTTTACTTAACTTTTTTTACCCCAATTATTTTCATTTTTTATCAAAATTTTTTTTATCATGAAAATAAATCAAGTAGCATCTAAAATCATTGCAAACCAAACCGCAACGATGCCACTCTCTTTTTAAGACCGACCAGTCAATGAGCTACGAAGACATCGAAACTCTATGAAACGGGAGCTCTTGCAGCTCTGGTTTCGTAGTTTTTGGTCTTTGGTCGTATTTCAAAAACTATACATCCTAGATTAAAAATAAAAACCATTTTGGAATGTACAAAATAAGCCCTTTCGTATGACACCCCACTCAATATATTTGTGTAACTTTCATAATTTTTTACCCCCTTGGGAACCCAATATCTTCACAACCCCTTCATCGATTAAGCTCATATGCTCCACCGTAAATTTCCTTACCACAACCTATTGACTTACCAAGTTTCATGCAGATTGGATGAACGGTTCGACAGTTATGCTCGAACAACAATTCGTGAAACATACAAACATACAAACATACAAACATACAAACATACAAAGCAAAATCGCCCAACTTACCACTAAGATCTTCGCTCGCTTCGCTCGCTCGATCGATTATGCAAGTTTATACGATCCTTAATTCTACACACCAGAACAACTGAACGACCTTGACTGAAACAGCTTAATGTAGTAAATAAAAACAAGTAGTTCCCGCTTTTGCCGTAGGACTTCAGTGCTGGCGCGGACCTACTTTTTTCTAGGAAGAAAAAAGTAGGATGCACAATACGAAATGCGTAGGCCAAAGAGCGAGACAGAGGGATGATTTCTAGGTTGACTCCGATAAATTGATAGTGTAATAACTACATAAACCGTTCCACCCGTCCCGTTTGGACACAAAAAATAAATGGTCACGTTAACAGACTGGCCTCTTAACTCAGTTGGCCTGTTAGCTCAGTTGGTAGTAGCTCTGCCGTCTGCGCTGTATTTCGTGGGTTCGATTCTCATCCAGGACCAACATTTGTGTGATGAACATAATGTAGATGTTTGTTCTGTGTCTGGGTGTTAGAAAGTATTATAGGTATGTATTTACAAAAAAAAAAGATTTAAGTATTTTATCAGTTATCTGGTTCCCATAGTACAAGCTTTGTTTTTGGGGCTAGATGGCGCTGTGTGAAATGTCCAGCAATACTTATTTATTTTATAACTGTATACCTGTAGTACGCAGGCTGTGTGACAGGTGAGACTGATCTTCCGATGTACTCTCCGTTCGGGTTCTGACGCGCGAGGTTCGTTACGTCGACAAAGCGCGCGTAACTCGCGCGTCAAACGCGCCACTATCGCCGCCTCGCTGTCCTCCGCAGACAGATTAGTTGACTCCTACACAAATATCACACACATCACAAACATAATACTTATACTGTAAACTTTTTCAAAATATCTTCAAAGGTTAAGAAAACTCTCATATGAACTTATTATATATTTATACCTTCCGTTTTTATACATTTATTTACTTTATTGCAAGTTAAAGTTTTTTTATGCTTTCGATATTTTTGTTAAAATCAAGTGCTCCGTTAGACCACAGACAAGAGGGAACTCTTCTAACACAGGTTTTTTTATAAACTTAGATGAAGAGACCCCCAAGAGAGATGTAATGTACAACTTGTTTTAATGGTTTTTTTCTTTTTAGTAATGTTTTCCTGTAGCTACAACGGTTAAGATAGCTACCCTTACTGACCTGTCTCAAAAGTTCAACCTGTATTCAGTGGTTGGATGTGTATTGTTTGGATAGATAGTCTTACCGCCGGATCGTCTAGATCTATCTGAGTTAGTGTGTGATTCTCCTTCATAGCAGTAAGTAGCGCCTGCAGCCCCGCAGGACCAAGCCGGTTGTCTCGCAAGTCCAATCGCTGGAAAACAAAATACGAAAATTTATATGCTTATAAAACACTACTTATATTTGAGACGTGCTACTACGCTACTTGAATCGTTCTTCACGGTCTTGGTCGCGAAAGAACAGTAGTAGAATCACCTAGCTCTTAAGACGATCCAAAGTGATACATCATGTGATCCTATTGAATGAATGAATTTGACTTTGAATCAAAAATCCCCAACGACAAAAAAAATCTATAAAATTATCGAACCTGCTCACATAATTGCACGAGAATTGGTTGAGAAATACGACCGACGATATAAAATAGCATAATCACCAGTGATCGGAGTAGGTAGAGCTATTTTATGTACTTGCGATATGATAGAATAATATGGATATTCCCCGAATCCCGGGATTCGTTTTTTAGTTAGAAAAATAAAAAAAGCTTTTTGCTTTTTGCTATATACGGGTTTAAGGATTGTATAATAAATAGATAGAAACTTGATTCATGAACACACATATTTTTTTATGTAACAATTTCTTATATTTATACAAGAATCAACAATCATTTAACATTTTCATTCTGAAGTTGTACAAGAACATACAATACAAATTATTAGTTCCTCAAAAATCGAAACATGATTGAAAAGAATAATAATCGAATCCCGGAGTATTAGTCGGAATCCCGTGGAATATCCATATTAACATCAATGTTTGCGGTCAATGAACCTAAATAGCTCTACCTACTCTGATCAGTGATAATCACAATACAAATTGCAATATATGCCGTTCTTGTCTATCTAGACGGCCAAAGTTCAATTCCTATTGTGATTCTGCAACGGCCATTTTAACTCCGCAGACAAACGAAAGCATTTTTGTCCATGCTGAAGCAGACGCTTCAATCAATAAAAATATTTGGGGAACATGGTGGAATCGTTCCCCAAAGGCAGAGTAGGTGGTTCCTCTGCAACGGGCCGGCCCATCTGGCCCACTTGCCCGTGGTCTTTCCACCGACAGTTGATGTTAATTTGTCGGTCGTATGTCTATCCCAGAATGGCAGACACGAAGGGATACCTATGCTCAGCAGTGGGTTCAAAATGGCTGATGATGATGATGATGTCTATCGCCGCTGAAAACTTCTCTTGCGAGTTCTAGACATGTCGATATTGTGTGGCGCCATCTGTAGTGCGTAGCATTATGTAGTTCATCTAGCGACAGGTAGATGTCGCTACAAAAAATAAAAAATATACCTGTAGTTTGGTGTCAGCACGTAATAGTGAGGCAAGTGGCGCTCCGGCGGAGGGCCCGAGCCGCGCGCATTGGAGCCCTAGGGAAAGCAGGGCTCCGCCCCCGCGCCCCACGCCCTCCTGCAGCCCCCGCACCGCGTCCGTGCCGAGGGCGTTACGACCGATGTTCAGCACGCAGAGCGATTGGGACGAACGCTGAAACCACAATATACATTAAAGGACTTCACACACTGCAAATGTATACTAATGTACAGTCAGCGTCATCAATCGGTATCCCCCTATTGATTTGAACAAAGACTCTTTTCATTTCAACCTTGGATTTCAGTCGGGTATTATATCAGCTATTTTTGTTTAGGAACTCGAGCGAAATTAGATATCCATAAGTAAGCAAGGATGTAAAATTTTTTACAAAAGTTGAGATCAACGGCTTGCAAACCGACCTCTTACTAGGGGGATACCAATTAATGACGCTTTCTGTACATTACATCCCGGGATGTATAGCTTTAAATTTTCTTAATGAAACTTTCTGAACATCCTTCTCAAAGAGAGATATACAGAAAAGTGTTGAGATATTGTATTAAGACCGTACACTGAGCTAAAATTAGCACATCACATACTTTATTTATCGAGAGTATTGACAGGGAAATACAGTGTTTAGCACAGGGTGAGGCCTTAGGAGGGTACTTAATGGCGAAATGCGAATGTCGAGGGTTTTTCATTAAATATTCAATAGTTTTTAAATCTTAGCATGTTCATAAACTCACCAGCGCTTTGCTAAGATGCGGCGCACAGTTCCTAGTAAGCTGATTGTTCCACAGCACTAAAAACGCCAGTCCGCGCGCGTCCAGGGCGCTCACTGAAAAACCACACTAAAATATCAATATATTAGTACACTTACACTTCTCACAATGGATCTAGGCATTCGTGAAGTTAGCCGTTTCGATGCGCAGTGCAGCTTTGTCGTACAAAATGTTCTACTGCGCAGCGAAACGGCTAACTTCACGAATGCTTAGATCTATTGTGAGAAGTGTAGGTACCAAGATTTTTTTATATGCATCCCCAAAATATGTACCAATATTGGACCAAGCCAAACCGGAAAATAGATTGTTTTTTTTGGCAATTAGTAGTTAGCTTTTTCTTTTGGCAACTATTGTTATTATTAAAAAAAAAACTAAAACACGCGTCACAGTAATTGACACGCCACTCATTTCGGCGCCACTGAACACCAGCGCTCTAACAGCCATGGTGCTGCTGGAGCAAATGCTTAGGTGCAGCCATATTTTCTTGTCACTTTAGTTTTAATGTTTTCTGATTTTTTTGGTGGCGAAAATAAAACTTTTTTCCAATCTATTGTATGCTTACGCGGATGCAGTTGTGGAGAGATGGGCGAGGTGGCGACGGAGGGCGGGGTCTGAGCTGATTGTTCTACCAGCGCCTCCGCCAAGTGGCCCACGCCTAAGTCCTGAAACAAGAGTTTATTTGAAAATAATATTTATCAACACAAGCTTTTAATGGATAAGGGCACAGAATAGTACAGAAGACGTACTCCGCATTTAAGGGTGTGGCCACATTGCGTTTTCGGCAGCGCGCTTTTGAGCAGCGCGTTTGTATCGATACAAACGCGCATTCGCATCGCGTTTTCAAAAACGCGCTGCAAAAATCGCAGTGTGGCCACTCCCTTAGGTACGTTGCTACAAGTACATTGGCGGGGGAGCCCGGGCGGGCCACAGCAGTAGGGTTCCCACTTGCCGCTCGGCTCGCACGCTAGCCGCGTCGCGCGTAATACCTATAGCACGCGACAAGTCGACAACCCTTCCGCGTCACTCCGCGCCTGACAGTGACAGAGTTATGAGTTAGAAAAAGAGGCAATTGTCGGGCTTTACACAGACTGTATCGCGCGTGAAATAGCAATCGTGCGCGAAAGAGCTAGCGTGTAAAGGCTAATCACGCGGATTGTGTGTGCAAGCTTTTCGTACGCTCCTGCGAACGCGCGATAGATTTTCTATTTAAGGCCACTATTTTTTAGGTGAATATCGCGTTAGGCACTGAGCGCTTAACCAGTTACCTGTATCTGATTGTTGGAGAGGTCTAGCAGCTGTATATTGGTGTTAAATCTGAGGAGTGAGCCTAGTTGTTGCGCGTCGTGAGGCGTCAGATTGTTGTCTGGGAGACGTAGCTCTCGGACGGAGCCGTTAGATTTCAATGCTATCACTGAAACAGGAAAAGAACAAGTTTAAACTAGTGGCTAAAGTAAAAATTAAAAAAACCGACTTCAATTTTATTAAGCGGAGCAATGTTCTGCACTCTCGAGGTGCATTTCTGTTCATAGCTCCGAAGATCCTTGACAGATCCTCACCAAATTTTTATGGAACCAATCGGTACCCTTTCAAACAAAAAAATAATTTTCGTAATAGGTCCAGGCGTCTTCGAGTAATCGGTGAATATACATAAAAATAAAGCACAATAAACCGCATAACTCAGCTAATAGCGTTTGCGCCATCTGTTTTACTCATACCTCAGAATCGGTTAATGGCGATAACGCCATCTAGCGCACGTGTTTTGACGTGACGTCTTATAATTTTTTTTTTTGGTGAACTTTGGTTCCTCACCTAGGCACATAAGTGGCTCGCCGCTGAGATTCGCCTGCTGTAAGCATAGCGCCCGCAGCCGGGTATCCCCGCAAGTGTGTGGCCTCAACGCTCGAGCGAGTACTGGCGCGTGAGACGACTCCAACGGACTTTCAGCCAGCTCTATCTCTGATAATTCTGCACTCTGTGGAAAATTATGGACAATTAAGAAAAAACAAGTAGCAAAATAAATTTAAAAAAACTACTTCAATTTGCTGCACTTTCGAGGTGCATGTCTGTTCATCACTCCGAAGATCCTCGTCAATTTTTTATGGAAACACATTGGTAGTATAGCATGAGCATATACGCTCATGCTATGGGCTCATGCAAGGGGGGTGGGGGTAGGGGTTAGGGGGTCCGGACCGTATTTAAACAACTAATAGAATTTCGTTATTCACACATGTCATCTGGTATGTTTACGGGATGTGTAAATAACGAAATTCTATTGGTTGTTTATCTCCTCTCGTCTCCGCTTTGGTGGAGTCTCAGGCATCTGAAGCATCATCCCTACTGTGACATTCAACGAGACAGGTATATGATCAGAGCGAGCATGAAGTAGCTCTGTCACTCTCATCTCAAGGAGACCGAACGCGACAGAATATAATGTGCTCGTTGTATGTCTGTTTGCACGCGAGCGTGTAAATGCGCCACAATGTAATGTACCTTCTTGATCATCCTAGAAGCGGCCTGCCATCCTCGGATGCCGAACTGTCGCGGCCCGGTAATGGATACCACACACGCGCTTTCGTAGTATTCAATCATGTCGAACAGAGCTTCCTGAAATAAAGACATACATCCTGTAAAATCTGTAAATACTATGCCTTTAGAGCCGTGTTGGCCGTATGCGCATTAACACGAGCTCTAAACGGTTAAGGAAAATATCGTGAGGAAACCCGCGGCTTAGTCAGGCCCATACGTATCGACCATGTCTTTCCTGTGGATATGGCCGGTTAAGCTGAGAGGATGGTTTAAGTGCTCGGCAAGCCTACTCCATCTCAAACAATATCCCAGGCACGTATACAGTGTCCCGTTAAGTGTAGGCAAAGATTGCCTCCTGAAGTCTTGACACTGTATAAAATTTATACAGTGCCTTTATGAAAATGTATAAAAGCCTAGTTTTATGCCTTTAGTTTATAACATAGGTCGGCAACCCACGGCCCGCGGGCAGAATGCGGCTTGCCCCGGCTTTTGATCTGGCCCGCATAAAGTCAGAAGACGTGGACCTAAGTGACTTCTACAGATCAAACCTTGCGAAAGAAAAGTTCCCGCAAATGAGAGCAGTTGCAGGTCTTTGATTTGCATATTTGGTAGTACATGAATGTACCCTATTTTATGGCCCGCGACTTCTTCAACATCCTAAAGTTTGGCCCGCAACTTTCTAAAGGTTGCCCATACCTGCTTTAGAAGATGCTTACCGCTCCCTCGTCGTCGATATCCGCGTGGTCGAGCTCGATTCGTCTGAACTGCACCTTGCGCAGGAGCGATTCGAGCGCGTCCGCCGGCGCCGCGCCTTTGAGCGAGCAGTCGGCGAGACAAAGCCGACCGGCGCGCGTGCTGCCACCGATAGACGCTTCTGGAAGCTCCTGCGATAAATGTCCATAAGACTGTTGTACATACATACATACAACCACGCTTTCCATCATAGGGGTAGGCAAAGACCACAGATCTCTACTTGCTACGATCCTGACACACTTCTTTCGCTTCATTCACTCTCATCACATTCTTCATGCAAGCTCGTCGGTTTAAGGTACTCTAGACCTGCCCTTTTTCCAATAATACGCCAATTTGGCCCAGGAATGTGCGCCTAGGTCTTCCCCTTCCGACGGTGTCACTCACACTCGCCTTATGGACCTGTTTCGTCAATCTTCTTTCATTCATCCTCTCTTGATGACCTAAACATCTTAATATACCCTTCTGAATTCTCATCTCTCAAGACTGTTGTTTTATAAATTTTTAATTTTGCGACTTGTAGATGAATATGATTGGCCATATTATACGACATGACAGTTTCATTAAGAACATCATTGAAGGAAAAGTGGAAGGCGAGGAAGAGAAAGACCGAGGATAGGCTACATGAGCCGAGTGAAGGAGAAGTATAAGGAGGTCAAGGAGGCTGCACTGGAAAGAGCTTCATAGAGAAAGAGGCATCAGTTTGCCGACAAGGGGAGTGCTCCTCTTTCTCAAATTGAAGAAGAAGATGAATTTAATTCTGTTGTTGACTGTAAAAGCAGGGGGTTCCAACTTGCCGCTCGGCTCGCACGCTAGCCGCGTCGAGCGTATTGTTTATGCGAAAAGCCGACAAACTTTCCGCGCCAGACAGCGACAGAATTATGCATTAGAAATTCTAGGTGAATGCCTCGCTCAGCAATAAGCACTTATGCGAGCTGAATTGCACTTTGTTGCGTCGCAGCAAGAGTCGCTATTTATATTATTTTTTTCGCGAGGTAAACGTTCTGTACGTAGTACTATTATTCTGTGGTAGAAGTTAGGACGAGTTAGTGCTAATAAAGTAAAATAAGTCTTACCCGTATCTGTTGTAACACCGAGTCGATAGGCGCGGTGTTGTGTCGTCGACACGACTGCAGGTACTCCTGCGCAAGCTGCGCGCGCGACGTCGTCGGCACTGCAAGTAATAACATTTAAGTTACCAAATAGGCTATTTGAAAATATGAAAACAAGTAGCTAAATTAAAAATTTATAAAACCGACTCCAATGTATACTATAAGCTGAGCAATTTTCTGCACTCTCGAGGTGCATTTCTGTTCATAACTCCGAAGATCCTCAACAGATTCTCATCAAATTTGTGTGGCACCAATCGAAAAGTATGCTTTATCAAACAAGAAAAGAATTTTCGAAATCGATTCAGGCGTCTTCGAGTAATCGGTGACCAAGTGACCATACATTAAAAAAGCACAAAAAAAAAGATTCCGATTGAGAACCTCCTTCTTTTTTTGAAGTCGGTTAATTAAAATTTTATTTAAGGCCTTTGGAGAGCATCGTGATGGCTTCGCAGGGAATGGGTTAACCCCCGACGAAAAAGGGGGGTGTTATAAGTTTGTAATGTAGTATGTATCTGTGTCTGTATGTAGAATGATAGCTCCTAAACGGATGAACCAATTACATTTTTTTTTGAAAGGTGTCTTTGTCGAGTTATCTTAGGTTATGTTTCATAAAAATCTATTCAGCCGTTTGAAGATCATCAGCTCTTTTCTAGTACCTATATATTAGGAGTTTTTTTTTTAATTGAATTATTGTAAATCAGGTTAAGGTTTATTCATTGTTTTATATACAGAAAACTATACGATTGAAGAATGTTTGACCTAAATCCTCCACTCCAACTTGACTGTGTCCAAAGTTTAATGAGCGACTAGGTACACAATGCGAGCGCATCCGAAGGCGCCGAGTAGTCGCAAGCTGACACTCGACCTACATCACCATGACTCATGTTAGTGCGGGAGTCAAAGCAAGAAGAATTATCTCAAAGCTTGATTTTTTGTGGTGCGCAGAAATATTTAATCTCAAAAAGAGATAAAAAGAATTTCTTGGAAACACCTACTTCTTCACTACCTACCCTTATCTTACTTGATAGGTTGTGCGTTTTTTTTTCTCTTTTTCCTATCACTCAATAGCATAACATACTCCTTTTACATTCATATAATCTTCTAAATTTTTTTAAGTCTGCCTCTTGTACGTACAGTACGCACTATGGACTCGTGAAGTTAGCCGTTTCGCTGCGCAGTAGAAAATTTTGAATGAAAAAGTTGCACTGCGCATCGAAACAGATCACTTCACGAATGCCTAGATCTATTGTGCGTACTGTACGTATTCATTCATATTTATCACCTTTCACATTACTTTCATCCATCCTCATAACGTGTCCATATCACGCCAACCTATTTATTACTTATCCCACCCCCACATTCAATAACTGAGTTATGATGTAGCGATAGTTTACGAATTTACGATACACAGCATTAGGGTTCATATCCAGCGGCACGCGAAAAAAAAAAAACGCAAATAACAAAGCTGCAAAGATGCTAGGAAAAAAAATAAATCCAAAAAAATTAATGCTTTTAACGCCCAGCTTTCTCGCACATCACTGTCGGCAACGCTTGTCGTCGCAAAAAATAAATATAGATCCTATGCAGATACACTATCAAATTCTACAGCGAAATGTTACCTTTTGGACAAATAATATTGTTCCCTAAGATCACATAATAAAACTTGTTTTATAACTTAAGGTTGCGGTGAGTGGAGCTCGGAACTTCTCTTCCAACGTATCTATCTAAATTGTTCGTCCTTGTCACGCAAAAAACTCTATGTAGTATAGTATAGGTGTACTACTCAGTCTACTATGAGCAATCACAGCCCCGATTGGCAGTATTACCTCTACCTAATCTGTGATTGGCAGATATGAGTCTGACATGAGGCCCGCCCTTTTTTGCGCGATTCAGGACGCATTACGCGCAGCTACTGTTCAATAATTTCAAATACAAATGCATCAGGACGTTTGGCTCAGCGGTTGTGAGCTCCGCTTGCAGCGCGGTAAGTACTTGCGGAATGGAGATCAATTCCTGTTGATATTGAGTTTTTGCATCTTTGGAGAGGCCAAAAATGTTATATTGTCAGTCACTAATGAATAATGTTCATTTTATTTCATGGAATCGTTAGATAAATGTATGGTAAAAATGCTTTTTTTGGAAATTTATCTACAATATCTAGGTAGGTAATTACCTACCCATCTTACTCTCAAGATTTTTAGGGAGGGATGAGATCGATATTATGACGCTAGACAGAATATGTGGGTTGTTACCTATATAAGTCGGTACACAATTACCTAAATTTTCAAAGGGAAGTAGGTACCTAAGTAGGTACTTACCTATGTTTTTTTCTGTCCAATGTCTATAGGTAAGTAGGTACTTACCTAACCTACCTAACTACTGAAGTCACAACGGATGTTTGTCCCTCTGAAATTAGGGGGCGTCCATTAATTAAAATTACCCCCGCACCCCCTCCCCCCTTGGTGAGATGTCCTGAGATTTGGCTCGATCCCCTCCCCCACCCCCTAATCTCACGTGAGAATAAAAAAAATAATCTTAAACAGGTACCTACCTAGATTTGCCGAGACCTCCCTTTCATTTTTAATCCCACATGGGATTAGGTGCGATTTGGCTCAACCCCCTCCCGCCCCCTAAAAGCCTGACGTAATTAATGGATGCCCCCATAAGTGCAACAAAGGATAACGCATATTTAGGTACTTATGACGTGGCGAATCAATTGGTGGTACCAATAGGCTGAGAAGGCTGGAGCCTAGGGCGGCAGATTTTAGGGGCGGCAAATAGGGAACAATTTTTTTTGTGTTACAGAAAAATAATATTTACCTATATTTATTGATAATGCTATGTTATTATGTACACACAAACAATTCAACATGTAAGTAATGTTTTAAAAATTGTTAGAGTGAGAGCTTTTCTTGCTTAAAACTTTTTTCCATAATTGGATTGGAAACGAGCGATAAAGGCGGTGCGTTTAGATGGGCCCGCGAATTACAGTAGTATCCCGAAAATTTCCAACAGTTTACCTGTTGATCATGTTTGTTTCTGTAGCTGTAATCAGCACGTGTAAGGTCGTCATGTACGAAAAATCCCTATGTGTACCGAAGAATTTTTATTTTCATTATTCATTAAAGAATTTGGCCGGATCCTGCCCCAGAGCCGAATATCGAATTAGACTATGCGTCTGAATAATATTATTTAAATAAAATATCACAAAATTAACTGGTACATACAGAATACTTAGATATCTCGTGCCCTGTGGGAATATAATTATGTTATTTTATTAGTAACTTTAGTCACTTCCGGTACTACAGTCCGTAATGCCTCTCCAGACTCACGGCGAGAAGTTTCACCGAGACTTCTCGAAGAACAAACAAATTATCCACACTCTCAATTTTCTCACTCGTGATCTGTTTGAAATCCTTTGTCTCGGCCAAAAATAGGTACCGACACCGAAGCGCGAGAACAAGAAGGCGAGAAACTCCTCATATTCACGCTTCTCGGGTGTTGTCGGGGTTTCTTGCCGAGAGTCTGGAGGGGCTATTAGGTATCACAGAGAATATTTTTATCAGATAGACCTACCTTCTTTTTCGCGGTTGACATGACACTCAAATAGTAAACAAAACAGACGGACAAGAATTTGACAGATGTAAAAGGAATTTCGTTGAGTTGATTTATGAGGATTTATCATATTTTATTTAAAATTACAAAAAGTACTGACGCCTTGGGATATGCATACAGACTAAAATGGAAGTGGGCTGGACATGTAGCCCGTCTACAAGATAGAAGATGGACTAGGAGAGTGACAAATTGGGAGGGTCCAAGAGGTCGACGCTGCATAGGAAGACTATACGCTCGCTGGGACGACGACATCAAGAAAACTGCTGGACCAAACTGGCTCCAAGTAGCACAAGACAGGGTCAGATGGCTGGCTTTGGAGGAGGCCTTCACCTTAGGGGTTCTCTAGTACCTACTTAGATTATAAGCATTAGTGAAAAGAAAAAAATGTTAATTATAGAGAAATAAAAGGCTTTTTATTTTATTTTTTTATATCATATTTTATTTTAGGCTGTAAGTACAGAATCACTGCACACGAGTGTAGATAATTTTATTGATGAAATTCCCAATTTTTCCTAAGTACTTTTCTTTTTTACTTGAAATTGTAGGTACTGGGAGCACTTGTGTGCGTCATTTATTTTCTATACCTACTTCACTTAAAATTCTGCTAGTCCTAATTATAATAATGAAAAAGTAAATGTTCACACAGCGCCATCTATCCCTAACGTAAGCAAAGCTTTTACTATATGAACCTTAAAAATATAGTTTCCTAGGTTCTCCGTTCATGCTGGGCGTCATAGCCTGCTGCTTTATATTAGAATAACTTTTAAATCCCACTTTTTAGAGGAAGAAGATGAATGGACTCTCATTATAAAATAAAAAAACAAACCCAAAAATCCCAATTTGGTCATGACGCAAGCATTCTTTCCTGTTGGCATCTGTGGGGCAAATTTATTCAAGGAATCGGCCATCTCTTTTCACATCATCAATCATCAACCAATCAAACATCAATAGGTATCCGTACCCCTATTATAAATGTGAAAGTGTGTTTGTTTGTTTGTTTATTTGTAGTTGAATCACGTCAAAACGGAGCGACGGATTGACGTGATTTTTTGTGTGGAGATAGTTGGAGGGCTGGAGAGTAACATAGGCTACTTTTTATCCGGGTACAACTCGAGCGAAGCCGCTGGCAGCAGCTAGTTTATAATAAAACTGTAACAGGTCAAATTCTGTACATTGAAGATATTTTGAAATTTTTTTTGGAGGGCCTCTCTATTGTCGATACTGAAGCCAAAACTGTAATTTTTTTAATTCATGTCTGTCTGTCCGTATCATGGCCGCGCATTACGTCGAAACTACTGGTTGGATTTAAATGAAACCTGGTATTATTTGAGTGCATACTACGAGGTCTAATATAAAATACTTTTAATCCTGAAATTCAGCACGGTTCCCTAGGGAGAGGGGATGAAAGTCAAAATAAGTATCTGGTTGTAATTCATGAGCGCGTAGTCCGATTTCATTGATTCTTTTTAGGGTTCCGTACCTTAAAAGGTAAAAAAAGGAACCCTTATAAGGTCCCTTTCTTGTCCGTCTGTCTGTCTGTCTGTCACCATCGATTATCTCAGGAACGGGTGGAGCTAGCAAGTTGAAATTCATACCATATACTGAGGTCTATAGTCCCTATTGTGAGTATAAAAATCAAGGTCCTGAGTCAACACTATAAAAAGATATAGGCAAATTTAGGTTTTCGTGAAAACTTGTAAGTACCAAAACTTACCTTAATTATCAACTTTTTTTATTTTTCGGAATTTTTCCTTTACTTGTGCTGTAAGGCCTTGCTTGTAACCAAAATTGACAATTCTAGGTCAACCGGAAGTACCCTAGAGGTTTTGGGTCGAAAACCTAAATGGTAGTTCCCGTTGACCTAGAATCACGAAATTTGGCAAAAAGCAAGGCCTTATAGCAGAAATAAAGGAAAAATTCCAAAAAATTAAAAAAGTTGAAAGTTAAAGGGTGTTCCCATACATACATACATACATAGTTGACGCCAATTAAGATTGTCTTCTGAGTTGTATGAGCGCTCATACAATTAAGCGAACTAGCTTAATTGGCACCATCCTCAAATAAGGTAAATAAATAAAATTGTGCTATTGTGTGAAAGTAAATAAAAGAAAATATTTATTGCAATATTATGCTCGTGTGCGCAGAACATTTGCGGCGCTGCTATCGCAGAACTAGGATATGTACAAAAAAATTACTAATTGTTCAATAACTTAATGGGTATAATGGGTAGGTACGGAACCCTCGGTGTACGAGTTCGACTCGCACTTGACCGGTTTTTACTTTGTTTGAAAGTAAGTATAAGTACTTTATATATTGTTCCGTAAAAATTTCAAGGTCATCGGTTTTGTAGTTCCGAAATTACAAACAGCCGGAATCCTTGACACCCGGAATGCACAGGAACCGTTGAATGTACGGCTCATCTTAAGCTGGTGTGCAAACAACTCCAAACGAGTTGTCGGTGCTGGTTGTTGTTGTTGGTGCTGGTTGTTGTTGTTAGTGCTGAGGTAATTGTCTGGGGGTCTAAAGTGGCCACTTTTGATGAAAAATCAGATGTTTCATAGATGCTTCATCTATGAAACATCTGATGAAACATCAAATGCTTCATAAATGCTTCATATATATGCTTCTTAAATGAAGCATCGATGCTTCATCAATGCTTCATCGATGCTTTATAGATGCTTCATATATGAAGCATCGATGAAGCATCTATGAAACATCTATGAAGCATTTCACAAAACATCTTTTTTGACAGATCTATGTGCGAGGTTAAATTTATTTTTAGAAAGTAAATAGGTTGAATGGAAAACGGATGGCTGAATGCAAAACCCATGCGAAGCCAAATTTAAGAAAAAAAAACCTCAGACCCGCTCCCGCGACAATTTACCTTTTTTATTTATTCGTGTGCCTCAAAAATATTTCCATATGTCCATCAGGGTGGCGCAGTGCAATCATTTCTATAAAAAAACTAAGTAGGTACCTACCTATTTAATTTATAAAAATAAATTTAACCTCGCACATAGATCTGTCAAAAAAGATGTTTTGTGAAATGCTTCATAGATGCTTCATATATGAAGCATTTATGAAACATCTATGAAACATCTATGAAGCATCGATGCTTCATAGATGAAGCATATGAAGCATTTATGAAGCATTTGATGAAAAGTCAGATGTTTCATAGATGAAGCATCTATGAAACATCTGATTTTTTATCAAAAGTGGCCACTTTAGACCCCCTGTATTTGGTAGGATCAGAAGAATCTCATCTATTTTGAACTGTTAAAACCTAGTGAAACGATCACGGGAGGCCGAAAACAGCCACAATATGCGACATGTTATGAATCCATTATTATTCATCATGACAACAATGTTCTGTGGTGCTGAGGGCGAAGGCCCGCCTGAAACACAGAAGGTTGCAAATTTAATTCCCTTTGCCTGCCTGTGAGACAAATGTATGTGTGATCTACGAATCTCTGTCTCAAAATGATTCTCTCAAGAAGGCAAAAAGTCGTAGATTCTGACGAAAACTTTGAATAAAATACCTACGTTGTAGCACAGAATTATGCGACAAAGTTCAATTCAGCTCGCGTAAGCGTTCTTTGCCTAGTGCAATATGCACTGACACGTGCCTACACAAATTCTCTCTTTCTAACGCATAACTCTGTCACTGTCTGGCGCGGATTGACGTGGAAGGGTTGTCGAGTTGTCACGCGATAGGTATTAGAGCCGAGTGGCAAGTGGGAACCCTGCCAAGGCCCGCCCGGGCGGGCCCACCAATGTACTTGTAGCTTCGTACCTAAAGTGCGGAGTGCGCGTAATTAGTAATTAGGTAGGTAAATAAATCTGTTTATATTCTTATGTTTTGCTTTTTAGTGCAAGTATATTTTAAAGTCGGTTAAGTATTTTATTTTTTATTTTTTCATTTTAGTGTTTATTTTTTATTAAGAATGATGTCATCTTACCTACTTATTGTGTTTCGCTCATCAAGCCCTTTCATTTGATATTCATGTCACTACTACTATACTACTAAAAACTAAGATACTGAAAACCAGCGCTCTAACAGCCATGGCGCTGCTGGAGCAAATGCTGAGGGGTAACCTTATTTTCTTGTCACTGTAATGTAGCATTTCTGATTTGTGTTGTATGTATCGTAGTGGCGAAAATAAAACTTATTTCTATTTCTATTTTACTAAAAAGTTCCATGGAACAGGTCCTGACTCCATCATCAGATCAGATCGCTGTCACCATATTATTATATTACATTGTGTCGGAACTTCACAGATATGCTGTGTTTTTACTCAATCGGCCAATTTATTGAGGAGTTCTGTTGAGCAGCTCTTGACTCCATCATCAAATCAGCTCGTTGTCACCATATTATTAAATTGTAATTGAAACTTGATAGATATACCGAGTTTCGACTCAATCGGCCTATTCACTGAGGAGTTCTGTTGAACAGCTCTTGACTCCATCATCAGATAAGCTTGATTGATACCATAATATTTCATTGTCACCGAGAATATATAAGTGTGCAAAATTTCAGCCCGATAGTTCTACAAACACAATAAGTAACCATAAAATTTGAGAGTTCCCCTCGATTTCCATGGGATCCCCTCATCAGATCCTCCACTTCTGGAGTATATCCTTTGTAACCAAAAAAAAAAAAAATTGTCAAAATCGGTCCACAATTGACGGAGAAATGGCGTAACACACACACAAAAAACTAAAAAAATATATACCTAAAATAAAAAAAAACACACAGTCGACTTGAGAGCCTCCTCCTTTTTGAAGTCGGTTAAAAATAATATTACACAAATCATAAAAGTTACAATTTCATTAACAAAAAAAATGTAATTAATATGATTGTGATGTGGTATCGAGTGTAGGGGCGGCAAAAGTTGAATAGCCTACTGGCGGCAAATTTGGAAATCCGCCACTGTTATAGGCAGTAGAGTAGGTAGGTATCTATGTAAGCGAGATAAAACATAATACCTACCTAACAGCCAACATCAGAGAGACAAATGTAAAATATACTAGGTTCCGCCCGCGGCTTCGCTCGCGTGATACCTACCCGGATAAAAAGTAGCCTATGTTTCATTCTAGGTCATAAATTATGGTAAGTATAGGTACCTACCTATATGTATTCCTAGTTTCATTAAAATCCGTTCAGTAGCACTGGCGGTCGCAGACTTTGATCTTGGGGGGGGGGGGGGGGGGCACTAGTTTTGGTAGTGCGTACCTACCTCTCTTTTTGCTGGATGTTACAGGTTTCTCAAGAATTTTGAGGGGGGGGGGGGGGGGGGACATGACATTGTAGTCGGAACGAAACGGAACAAGACAGCTTACATTATGCCGAGTTTAAACTCAATCAGCCTATTTACTGAGGAGTTCTGTTGAACAGTTCCTGACTCCATTATCAGATCCTGACCTGATCTGATGACCATAGCTCCACCTGGTACCCTTTCAAACAAAAAAATAATTTTCCAAATCGGTCCAGGCTCACCTATTCAAGTAGATACTCGAGAAACATACCTACCTACATAAAAAAATATTTCTATGACTTGAGAATCTCCTCCTTTTTTTGAAGTCGGTTAAAAAGAAAGTAATTTTCATAAAAGGGTCTACAAAACCTACCTACCTACATACCATTTAAAATTGAAATAATTGTTCAAAGTAAAAATCAATTCTAATCTACGCTAGGTACACCTATCTAGTTAGTGTGTATACTACCTACACCTATACCTACATAGGTACCTATACATCGAGCGAGCTAAAAATGCTAAAAATTATAAAAAGCGGTGGTCGTTGCAAACCAATTTTGCGTTAGTGTGAGTGTCGAAACTCCGCCTCCGGGACTATACACACACATTGAAGACATCCGAGCAACGCGTACGGCAATACTCGAGTTCAGAATTTACAAGAATTTACGATGTATTCCGTAATACCAAAAATGATGAATGAAAAGTTAATGATTTCGCAATTTTTTTTGTATGGCCTGTAACTAGACACTCTAACCCCGCATCCACACGTTGGGGCCAACGTTGGCCCCAACGTCTCTCACCAACGTGTGGAGCTGAACAAAATAGCTTGGCCCCAACGTTGGGGCCAACGTTGGGAGTTGGCCGTGCCGTGTCGGTTTTATCAAAGGAAGTTGGCGCGCCAACGTTGGGGATCCGTCCACACGTTGGCGCTATGCTCAGTCCCGTTTCGACGCGCATCGCGAGTGCACGTGTCGACTGACGAGCGAGAATGTCATCGTATTCCTTATTTATTGTGTTTGTAGAACTATCGGGCTGAAATTTTGCACACTTATAGATTCTCGGTGACAATGAAATATTATGGTATCAACAAGCTGATCTGATGATGGAGTCAAGAGCTGTTCAACAGAACTCCTCAGTAAATAGGTCGATTGAGTTGAAACTCGGCATATTTGTCAAGTTCTGACTACAATGTAATAATATGGTGACAGCGAGCTGATCTGATGATGGAGTCTACTATTTTTTTTTTATGTTACGGGAACCGTGCAATTTTTTGGGATAAAAAGTAGCGTATGTCCTATTTCCGGTTATTATCTATCTATATTTTAAATATCACCCATATCGGTTAAGTGGTTGTCGTGTTAGAGAGGAACAAACATACATCCAAACATCCAAACTTTCGCTTTTATAATATAGTGTGTTGTGTGAAGTGTGATAGTGACATGATGTGATGTGATTGTGATAAAATTGGTATTCAATAATGTAAAATCACTTAGAGAAATTTCAATTTTTGTATCGGACGCGCAGACATCGGACGTCTGCACGTTGGCTCTGACGGAACAAGACTGGTGTATCGCCAACGTGTGGATGGTTCACGAAATCTTGGCGCCAACGTTGGGACCAACGTTGGTCCCAACGTATGGAGCCGGCGTAAGCTGTGTTCCTATTAAAAGGATATTACAATCATTGTTGTTTATCATACAGAACAAATGCAACGAAAACACGATATTTTTGCTGTAAAAATGTTAGAAATACAATTTGGTTACATTTTGTTTCAGGTAAGTTTTTTAGATCAAAAGTTTAACAGGAACCTAGATTAATACTTCCTTAATCTAAATAAGTGCATAAAGTGGTGAAAATACGCTCAAATTTTAAATGATTTCGGTAGTACGTTTGTATGGAGAATTCGTTCGTCGCCGCGCTCTTAAATGCTTAAAACTATCTAAGGTCTCCCGCTCTATATTATACGTTTCGCGTGTTATAGACCGTTTATTGCTGTATTAAATGCACTTTTATGCACAAAAGGACGTCACCGGTGACGTCATATTTTCGTTCGATACCACTCCGTGCTTATCATAAAGGGCAGCAACAACAACCACAGCCGTCGGAGAAGGCCACATCTTTAGTTTATTTAATCTCTATTCACAGAATTTGCCTTACGATATCCACCTAGAAAAGTCGACACGAAGGCAAGGAAATACGTTGTGAATTTGTATGACCAGCAGATCACCGGTTCAGCTGATGTTGGCTAAATACTCTGAAAACTGTTATCACCGACATAAGCTGAGCTACTATACTTGCCACCAAAAAACAAAATATCTTTGTAGAAATAAACATGCAGGATGAGACGCGACCGACGGAACTGACGGATTCTAGGAGGCGAGAGTAGTAACATCAAAGATCTTCTATGAGCTTCTATAACTGTATAAGCGGGCTTTTTGGCGGGAATTTGAGAAGTCAAGTTTCATTTTTGTTTTATTTTCCAGAACTTGTGTTTCTTCGAATGTTAATGTGTAATAATGGTGGATTATTAACCGTTAAGTGTTCGTGAACATGCATAAGTGTAGGGAAGTGAAACAAAATTGGATAACATTGCTTTTCAAGTTCTCCCAAAAAGTCCGTGTTGATGTTTCAGTAAAGCCCCACATCTTTATTGAGGCACAAGGGGAGGGGTGGGATATTATATTTATGTATTGTATTATGTATTTAAATATCTTATTTATCTTTAAACTTGAAGTTTATTTAATTACTTGACACTGGCTGAATGCACAACCGTGCGAAGCCAAAATAAAGAAAGAAAAAAAAAAAAAAAAAAAAAAACTGTATAAGCTAAGGTAGATGCGTTGTAACCCGCTATGCGTGGCGAACAAAAGTCAAGCTAATTAGCTTGTGACAACTTAATGTTACACGCATTTACACGCAGCACCCACATAATTTATCTCTTTCTATAATCGGGGTTTTAGAAATATCTCTGCTATCTTTTAGTTTTCTTGAGTGATATAATCAAAGCTGTAGCACAACAAAATTTCGCCGCGTTTTAGAGCTTTTTGTATTGAGTATAAGGTCTCTATTGGTAATATCTCATTGAGTAACATACACACGTGTTACACCCTGCTAGTAATGGTAGTATAGAGTGACCTTGTGAGGGGGTGAAGGGCGGGGCCGAAGGTCGGCTAGGCTTCCGCTTGCCGATAGCGCCTGGCCGCTTGTTTACTAACTTATCAGGGTGACTCATTACTGGATTGTGTCGTCTAATGCAGCTCATGTCTTGTTGTTACCAAGTTATATGTTTGTTACTTGAAAAGTGAGCATGTAAGTATAAACTAGTGTCTCTGTGAGCTGTAGACCTCGCGAGTCTATCTTTGTATGCTTAAAAGAGAAATGTTCACAATTCTCTAGTTTTGAGATTTTAAGAAGGTGGTCCCAGGTGCTTCATCGATCCCTACCTAGTAGTTAAATCGCCGCTTCCACTGGTATAAATCTAAAAGTGAGCAATGTACTGCATTTTGAGGATCTATTCTGCTCATCACGCTAAAGTTCCTATTCAGATCTTCACCAAATGTTTATGAGACCAACTTAAAGTTACAACCGACAGACGTCCAGAGGACAAACGAAAGCATTTTTGTCCAAGCTGAAGCAGATACACTGCAATACCGCTGGACATTTCACACAACATCATCCAACTCCAAAATAAGCAGAGCTTGTGTTATGGGAACTGCCTACGCTTATTAAATGTGACGTCATAAATATAATTTTTTAGCAGTCGGATTCAGTTTTGTCCTCGTAGTCCGGTAAAATGTGTACCATACGATGTCTGAAAATAAATAACCTAGCCGATGTGGTATGTTTACGCTTCATTACGATAACACTTTGCCCACACAACCTATCGATTTGTTTACTGTGTTTAAAACTACCTAGGTACTACCTACTTGCACAAGGATTTTGCTATTTGTCTCAAAAATATAATTCTAGTTCCAAACTGTGCATTATTTTGTCACATCAATGCAATTTTATGCACTTTCGAGGTGCATTTCTATTCATAACTCCGAAGATCCTCGACAGCTCCTCACCAAATTTTTGTGTCACCAATTTCAAAGTAAACCCTTTCAAACAAAAAATATTTTTTCACATCTTACATACATACATACAAAAAAAAAAGATTCCGTCGAATTGAGAACTTCCTCCTTTTAAAGACGTGACAATTCAGGCAACCAACATAACCGGCAGTTTACATGAACGGTTTGCCTTCGCTCAGCTCACCGCGGCTAAAAATAAAACCCATTCAAAATAGAAGTACGTGTATAATATTGTGAGATTTACCTATTTCCGTCTGAAAGCAGAGTTCAGGCCAACCACCGGTGTTTTGGCCCGCGTCCATAATATGAGTTATAGGACTCGACAAGTAGTGTTTATTTCACGGCTGGGGTGTTTAACAAGGTAAGAATGAGTCAGGAGATACTATCTTCAGTAATTTGTGTCTCATTTGCTATCAGACTTCTTGTTAGGTATAGTCTAGGCGTCTGTGGCGTTTATTGACCGAGCGAGCGAAGCGTCCCTGCTTCAAAAATGCTAAGCTTTATCTAAGCGCTGCGAGTATGTGTATCGAAGCTGTAAAACGATGTGAGCGTTTCCACCAGAGATGAGGATGCGTAGCGATGCTGTACAACCGTAAACGCAACACATCCGTGGCACACATCTCTCGCTTGTTTTGTATGTCCAAAAAAATCGCTCCGCTAAGCAGTTTCCACTAGAGCTGCGACTCTAAAAAAGTTGTTATAGCAGAATCATAAATTGAAAAAATTTCAATTCAAAAAATTGCACAATATGCCGTCTCTTTTCATAGACATGAGAGTGACAAGAAAAAAGCTCTAATATTATTTATAAAAGGAATTGTGTTAACGGCAATTTATACTCCCTGCGCTGAGCGAGACTAGGTAAATGAAGTGGTTATATTGGTGCTTAACAAACACATCCCTCAATACGCATCCTCGCTACGCATGCATCTCTGGTGGAAACGAAGCCTAATGAGCGTCTAATTCCCTTGAAATAGTGCTTCCATGTTTTATTTGCGTTCGCTGGTTATAATCCTTCATACTGAAGTAATAAGCACGCCATTTCAAATCGCGTGCAGGTGACGGCTGAGTCATCCCTCAACACCTTGACTGTGACATTGGAGGTGACAGCACTCCTATTTCCAACCCATGAATATGGTCTATTTCAGTGCTACAGAAATAATTGATGATAACGACTTCTAGGAGTTGACCTTCGCTCGAAAACTAATGCATGCAGTTTGATAATGATGGTAATAAAACAAAGGCAGTCCCTTGACAGCTCTACGAAGCGATTTGTCTGCAGAAGAATAGACATGGTATGGGGGGAAGCCGGGGAAGCCTTAAGAAAACACATCACAAAAAACACACACATTAGGTACAAGAGCGCGTAGAACTAACGCAACGGGAATCAAAGGCTAATTTCGTTACTAGAATAATGGAAAGGTTTTGACAAACAAGTGGCAAAATTAAAATAAGCTGAGCAATTTTATGTAAAAAACTGGATTAAGAGTAAATCTCTTATATTTCGTACTAGCTTCCGGCCGCGGCTTCGCTCGCGTGGTACCCGGATAAGAAGTAGCCCATGTCCTATTCCGAGTAATTTTAAATTTCAGACAATTCGGTTCAGTGGTTGTCGAGTTATAGAGAAACAAAATACAATACATGAAACATCCACGCATTTATAATATTAGTGTGATTCACGTGCAATTTGGTTATCACAAATGCTGATTGTACAATCAGCGGGGTTAAAAAGGTCGTTATAGCAGAATCACAATAGGAATTGAACTATATGCCGTCTTTTTTCATAGACCGTGAGTGATTCTGCTACAGCGGCCTTTTTAGCCACGCTGACCCTTACACAGTGATGCATTCTTTGTTGGTTTCGCAGACTAATCTTCCTTTGTATCAGATTCAGAGCCAAGCGTTGCAGCCACTTCACAAAAGAGGTGTTATGTCATGACACGAGAGCTTGACATCAGCCTAGCGCAGGGCTGCATACACTTACCCACAGAGTTTGTTTGTTTGAACGCGCTAATCTCTGAAAGTACCAGTCGGATTTAGAAAAAATATTTCTGTTTTGGATAGCTAATTTTTTGAGGAAGGTTATAGGCTATTCAACATCACGAAAAGGCCCTTATAAGCCATGCAAAATGAAAGAAAGCCAGACAAAACGCTTGGTTTACCAAAATCAAAACTAGACGGCTGCAGTGCAAGCACCGTTCTTTTCGATCGCTAAATTTAACATTATAATCGTGAAAATTCGATAAAATGGGATCATATCGTCCGATATGATCCCATTTTATCGAATTTTCACTAAACTAAAAATGACCCATTTCTGAATCGCGCTGACGAAAACGCACGGGGGCTATACGAAGTTCGCGGGGACAACTAGTTCGACTACTTTTTCTTGTCACTTACACTTTATTGAAAAGAGAGGGCAACAGAGTTAGCAGCCGCTTGAGATCTAGTAAGCTTAGCAGTAAGTACAGCACTCACAATGAATCTAGGCATTTGAAGTTAGCTGTTTCGCTGCGCAGTAAAAAACTTTGTAAGAAAAAGCTACTCTGCGCATCGAAACGTCTAACTTCACGAATGCCTTGATCTATTGTGCGTACTGTACATTAGGGGTTTTATACAATAGTTTGACTTGGTTTTCGAAAGTAACCAAGAAGGTGATAATAGCGATGGGGATATGAAAACCCTCACAATTCAGAAAGTGCCGATTTTTGCCGTGTGAATTTACTAGCTAGATATTTGAATGCGACAACCCTAGCCAAGAACCTAGAACTTGAAAGCTCCGCCTCTGGCACCGTTCCATACCCACGTGGATTCTGATACCTAAATATTCCAGCTTCTGTTGTTGTTTCACAATTAGTGCCCCGGTGACTCAGCTCTGTGGAAAATTGTTCACCAAAATAGCCAGACTGACACCCTTTACGGGAACATATTTAAGTTTGTATTCATTGACCGTCGATACAAAGAAACATAAAAAATATGTTATTTAGCAAGAATTTTAGAGAATGTTATTTTCTTGTCACTCTCATGTCAATGTTAAGAAATGGTAATGCGTCGTCCTAATATTGTGATGTCTGTTTTGTTTTAGAAAATCATCCTGGACAAGCGAATTCTATAGATTCGCACCAATTTTAGCGGCCATATCATTATTTAATTATCCAGCAAAGTTCACGAAACAAGCATGAAATGGACACTACTGGCAGAATTGTGAGACAACAATAATCACAGTATGGACTGAACTTAGATCAGTCAAGTTACCGCTCTCTAGCGGTAACTTGAGCTGCACTGAATTCCATACAATTGAGATACTTTACTATAGTCACGGATAGAATAGTGAACTTCCGATACACCCACTGGTCTAAAATCGCCTTGTTCTTAGATAAATGTAGTGTTTTACGATAAATACGTCTTTATCATTGTGTTATTTATTATTTCTACCAAGTAATTTATATTATAAAAAGGTAAAGCTTAAGTTTGGTATTGGTTGTGGTTGATTACTGCGAAATTGCGAACCACATTGCACTGGTAAATCATTTTGCTTAAAAATGCCGAGAAAACTAATTTTCCCAGATATGAGACCTAACTAGATCGATTCTTCTCTCCAGTAAACCGCCGTACCGCAAATTTCACCAAAATCGTTAGAACCGTTTTCGAGAACGTGAATACAAACAAACAAATAAACAAATATTTCTCGTTTAATAGTATTAGGAATCCGTGAGCCGATAGTAAAAAATCTAAGGCGACTGTAATCCGTCACATTTGATTTCCGGTGACTCAAAACACATGGTTCTAGGCAGATCCTGGACGCTGAAAATAGTTACATGATGGACATTTTCTTACTAATGAATGCAACCCTGAGGGCGATCGATGGAGGGTGCTATAAATACTGCTGTGTCCTTTGCTATTTTAAAGGGCGGCACGTAATGCGTTTTTTTACCCGACTGCGCAAAGCAAAGGAAGGGTAATGTGTTTATCAGTCTATGTATGTATGTTTGGATGTTTCTATGTGGCACTCTAGAGGCCAAACGCGTGGACCGATTTTGATGATTCTTACGTCAATCGATTCGTCTGAACCTTGGGAGTGTAAATAAGGCATGACAGTAATCAAAATTCACCAGTGCCACCACCAGACGCCTTAATGTCAAAATTAAAAAAATTAAAATCGTCACACCATGTCAAGTGGGGTATCGTTGAATAGGTATTTTAAAATCAAATTTAGGTTCCTTTTACCATTTTCCATTTTAATTAATAGTTTAGGAAAAATAACGGTTTAAAGTTGATTAATAATAATGCTCGCTATGGATGTTTCTATGTGGCACTCTAGAGGCCAAACGCGTGGACCGATTTTGATGATTCTTACGTCAATCGATTTGTCTCAACCTTGTGAGTGTCACTAAAGACATGAAAGTAATCAAAATTCAGTAGTGCCGCAACCAGACGCCATATTGTCAAAATTCAAAAATTCAAAATCGTCACACCATGTCAAATGGGGTATCGTTGAATAGGTATTTTAAAATCAACTTTAGGTTTCTTTTACCATTTTTCATTTAAAATAATAGTTTAGGAAATATAACGGTTTAAAGTTAATTAATAATCATTCTCGCTAATTTACGTACCAAACTTTAAGAAAAAATAAACAAATCTTAATAATCATCATAACTAAAAAGTGTAAAATAAAAAATTATTTCAAAAAAACAAAAAACCCGACTGCGTTAAAACTAAAAAGAAAAAAAACAAGCCTGCAAAGAATTACTCACAGTCGGGACCCAAAACATTGGGAAGATTTGATTGGTAATCAAATAAATGGGTACCGACTGTGAGTCATTCTTTGCAGGCTTGTTTTTTTTCTTTTTAGTTTTAACGCAGTCGGGTTTTTTGTTTTTTTGAAATAATGTTTTATTTAAGTACAGCCGATCTAAAAAGGCCACCTTAGCTGAATCATAATATGAATTGTATTATATGCCGTCTCTTTTCATAGATGTTGTTGATATTAGATATTGTGTTGTTATATTATGGTCACCGATTACTCGAAGACGCCTGGACCGATTTAGAAAATTGTTTTTTGATTAATTTTTGTAGTGCTACAAAAATTTGTTGAGGATCTGTCGCGGATCTTCGGAGTTATGAACAGAAATGCAGCTCGAGAGTGCAGAAATGCTCAGCTTTTTAACATTGAAGACCGTTTTTATTACATTTTTAATTTAGCTACTTGTTTAGAAAAGAAAACGTGGAATTTTACCTTCTAACAAGATGTGCCTTACGCGTGTTTGGACTTTCGCATGACTACCCCCAAACAAAGAATGTGTGTATCCTGTGTAGGTATATGTGTTGTGAATACTGTCGACTTCTAATTGATGTAACTACGTCAGCACATAAATTATTATTGGTCCTGTTATTACGGCCGCCGACAATTCAAAGTAATTATGGCTGATGATTATGAACGGGCATGATCTAATCTACACAATGATGATACGTTTCTGTTTGCGGGAATTGTACTAATAGATATGTTAGGTCGAAGTGATGAATGGACAAATTGATTCATTTGGGGACATAAGTACACAACCCTCCCCCCCTCCCGTTCCCGTCTCCGTCTCCCTCAGGCCTTTACTTTTATACTAGACATACCAATAGAAATTTATAAAAAAATACTTTTAATTGAAGTATAAAAAATGTCGCCATTCGGGACCCACGTTGTATAATAAACTGGAACTGTTTTTTTTTTTTGTTTGAACGCGCTAATCTCAGGAACTACCAGTCGGATTTGAAAAATTATTTCTGCATTTGATAGCTAAACTCTTGAGGAAGGTTATAGGCTACTTTTCATCATCATCATCGTACACCGTATGGGGGCAACGCCACGAGGGCGCTGCTAGTCAGCTATATTATATGGTTGACCGCGCAATACGAATAATAGTAAACCTTAAATTTGTATAAATCTGATTACAGCGTAAAAATTTTATTCAATCATTATACGATAATAAAGGAAATCCGAAAATAGAAATCATAAACACATCTTAGGAAATCAGTGGATTTACGTAGAGGTAAATTAGGAGTAAAATAATTATTGGTTATCGGCATCCGTCGGCATATTCAATCCTACCCAAAGACCTTATAAGGTCTTTGATCCTACCATACCTATCGGTATGAACAGTAAGTTTATTTGCTTGCTTTACAAGGTAAAATCAAAAGACCACAAAAAAACTTGGGCCTTTACACCTGCGGGGCTAAAAAGGCCGCTATAGCAGATTCACTATATGATTCATAACGAGGTTCTCGTATTAAAATTCACATAATTTACAATTCCCATTATTTCCTATTCGTATCGGCAATAAATTCATCTTTACAAAAAGATTTTTTGAAAAGTTTTGACAGGTCAATAAACAATTTTACGATTCTTCACAAGCCTTTTTAGCCCCGCTGGTAATTTCATAGAAAATGTATGGGATGTGTTTTTTTTAATTATCGCAGAAAATTGCGATTTGATTTGGTAAGATACTTTGAGAAAAGTGATCCTGGTGGGAAATAGAGTCGAATAAGATCCACTTTTTGTTTTGATTACCTAAATGCAATTATTTTTTGCTTCAAAATAAACCTAATAGAAAACTATAATAAAGGCCTAAAAGTCTGCCCCACCCTGTATAAAAGACTTTTGTAACGAAACTTGCTAAGGCATGCATGAAACTTTGCGTGCCTATTCCTGCAAGAATCACAGGGAACACCGCGAAGCACAGCTACCTACAACATAGTAATAACTAAGTACCTGCTTACTAGTTAATGATATAAATTGCAAGCCATCAATCATGTGAAGGGCAGTTGCTGTCGTGACTGCTTACGTCACGGCCACGTGATCCGCGCGGCAGACAGCGCGACGCGTGCGACGCTCAGATTTTTGCACTCTGGGCAATCCTATTTTCAGATGTTTTCCCGCAAGTGGCTAGGCTGCCTTAGGTATAAGCGTCATGTAAACGATTTTGGAAGAATATAATACGATCACATCCCTTTATCTTTATTTTTATTATACATCAGAGAGTGGACGAGATAGCGAGCGCTGCCGAACTATTTCGACTCGCTAAAGATCGTGAACAATAGGTATGCCATATTGACTGCCAACCTTCGAAGAGGCACCATTAGAAGAAAGACATCCTTTACGGGCGCTTTGATGTCCTCTTACATCTTCCTAAGGAGTTTTCATACATGAATGCCTCCACTGCCACATACGGGACAACGTAGTCCCAGGCACTACAGTGTCCCGTTAAGTGTAGGCAAAGATTGCCCGACACTGTATGAATCATGTAGTAAAGATGTAAAGGCCTAAGTTTTTATACAATAGACAGACACGACAGATAGTCGAAGATGGAATAAGAATCATCATCAAAGATTCTGTCTCAAACAGAGACGATATTTTTTACCTATCACAACATTTCTTTTCCAAATTCTTCCAAATTAAATTCATTTATGTTACCCCAACACCTCAAAGATAGTGTGCCTGTTAGTATGTGCGGAACACGATAGTTTTAAAAGATAACATTTATTTTCGCATTCCGCACGCACTATCGATAAAGAACACGTTAGATCTATTTAGATAATATACTACTCAAAACAAAATAAGGGCCACTTGTACTTTTGCACTATAAAATTGATTTATGATGACCCGTGTTAAAATAACATATTTCAATGAATGCTGTTTTGAACTTAGGTACTTGAGTTAACGATAACAGTGTCGTTTAGACGATATTGTTGTACAGGGTATGATTGAAAGGTTTTTTGCCCAGTTACAGTTTCAAGTGGGTAGTTTTGTTTATTTTAGTCTATGAATTGGGATCAGTTTAACGCCAGTTCACTGAATGTTACGGTTGTTTTTGGATGTTAATCGTGTAAGCCGATCATTTAACCATAAAATGCCGAGAGTTCGACGTCATATGGACAATGCTACTGCTACCAGTGCTGTTACAATGATTGAGGGTGGTCAATCACAACGTTCCGTGGCTTTGCAGTTGGGGTACTCTCGAAGGGCTGTTCAAAACCTTTGGAACCGGTACCAGGAGACGGGTAGTGTATCTAGACGTCGTGGCTTGGGCAGAGTTCGTGCTACCACCGCCCAGGAAGACCGGTACGTACGACTTAGTGCACGACGTCAGCGGACTGTTACAGCGCGCACCCTGCAAAATCGTCTACGCCTGACTACTAACACCCTTGTCAGTGACCAGACTATACGAAATCGGTTGCACGAAGATCAACAATGCTCGAGAAGGTCACTTATCCGAACCAAATTGAACGGAGCTCATCGTGCAAACCGTTTAAGGTTTGCACGTCAACACCTTGAATGGGGCATGGAGGAATGGCGTAACGTGCTCTTTACGGATGAGTGTAAGGTGAAATTTTTTAGTGACGATCGACGTGTTAGAGTGTGGAGACGAACCGGAGAACGATTTTCTGATGCTTGCATTCACGAACGTGACAGGTTTGGTGGTCCCAATGTTATGATCTGGGGCGGGATTTGTTTGCAAGGCAAAACAGAGCTTGTTTTTCTAAACGAAGGTACTGTAACGGCCCAAAGTTACATCGAACGTGTTTTTAGACCTCATGTCATCCCATTTTCACAAAGAACAGGCGACAGTTTCATCTTAATGCAAGATAATGCACGACCGCACACAGCCCGAGCGACCATGTCTGTCCTTGAGGAAGCCCACATTCAGGTTTTACCGTGGCCTGCCAATAGTCCCGACCTCAATCCTATTGAGCACCTCTGGGACCAGCTCAAACGAAGAGTTAGAGCAGCTCAAGATGATGTGCACACCCAGCAACAGCTGATTGACCTACTGAAAAGGTGTTGGGAAGAGATCCCAGAAGAAAACATTCGTCATCTGATAGAGAGCATGCCTTCGAGGCTCCAAGAATGTGTTTCGAAAAGGGGAGGTCATACCCGATACTAGCCACATAAAAAATAAATCGGTCATTTCGGAAATTTGTGTAAATTTAATGTTAACTGTAATGAGTCGTTTTTCATTTAAACATGGTAAATCGTAATAATCTTTCTAAACAATTTGTTTCGCTTTTAATCCTATTAAATTTTATTTAATTTATGTAATAATAAGTTGTTTTATTTTATTTAAACACCCTTTGCCGTGTAATCCGGACAAAAAGTAAAATATGTTCAAAATCAGTGGTGGCCCTTATTTTGTTTTGAGTAGTATACATTAACTGATGGTAGTTTTCAGATAGTACAAAAAACAATAGATCCCGAGTAACATTTTTGTAATAATTATGTCATTTAATTTTTTTGTTTGAAAATGTATTGGCACAACTGTTGCATGCTTTTAAGTTAATCATCGAATAACATTTCTGTAATAATTATGTGATTTATTTTTTTGTTTGAAAATGTACCTACTGGCTTCTCACAATGGATCCAGGCATTCGTGAAGTTAGCCGTTTCGATGCGCAGTGCAGTTTTTAACCGACTTCCAAAAAGGAGGAGGTTCTATGTTCGGCTGTATGTATGTTTTTTTTTTATGTATGTTCATCGATTTCTCCGTCAATTGTGGACCGATTTTGAAAATTCTTTTTTTGTTACAAAGGGTGGTCCTTCCGAGGTGGTCCCATCTTCACCAAATCAGGATCTGATGAGGGGATCCCATGGAAATCGAGGGAAACCCTCAAATTTTTTGTGTGTTTGTGGAACTATCGGGCTGAAATTTTGCGCACTTATAGATTCTTGAGAACAATGAAATATTATGGTATCAGCAAGCTGATCTGATGATGGAGTCAAAAGCTGTTTAACAGAACTCCTCAGTAAATAAGCCGATTGAGTTGAAACTCGGCTTATCTGTCAAGTTCCAAATACAATGTAATAATATGGTGTCAGTGAGCTGATCTGATGATGGAGTCAAGAGCTGCTCAACAGAACTCCTCAATAAATTGTCTGATTGAGTTGAAACTCGGAACTCAGCATATCTGTGAAGTGTCAACTACAATGTAATAATATGGTAACAGCGAGCTGATCTGATGATGGAGTCAGGAAATGGAATTTTTTAGTGATATGGGTATCAAATGAAAAACACAATAAGTAAAGTAAGATCTTTCTAAATTAAAAAAAAAACAGAAACAAGGGAAAAAAAACACAACACTAAAAATGGAAAAATAAAAAATTTTCAAAAAAAAAATATAACCGACTTCATAAAATACTTGCACTAAAAAGCGAAAAATAAAACTACAAACAGATTTATTTAATTTGTTATTTTATGTTTGTTATAATGTTGAAGTCGGTGTTAAGTAAAACAATGACTATAGGTATTTTATGCACACCGATTTCAACATTATAACAAACATAAAATAACAAATTAAATAAATATGTTTGTAGTCTTATTTTTCGCTTTTTAGTGCAAGTATTTTATGAAGTCGGTTATATTTTTTTTTTGAATTTTTTTTATTTATACATAATTTTCTACTGCGCAGCAAAACGGCTAACTTCACGAATACCTAGAAGTGTACTTATGTACAGTTCGGCCGACGGATCTAGGCGTTCGTGAAGTCAGGCTTTTCGCTGCGCAGTAGAAAATTTTGTATGAAAAAGTTGCACTGCGCATCGAAACGGCTAACTTCACGAACGCCGAGATCCGTTGGCCCTGCTGTACCATTTTATCTTGTTTAAACCATGTATCACAAAAAAATAACAATTTTAAATACATGTCGCAGCCAACTGGTTAAAATAGCCATTGAATTGAATGGCTAGCTCTTTCATTGTACGCCGCTATTCAATTAAACGTCTGAACGTCGGCTAACCAAGTGATTGTATTAGAATTTAAAATGTTCTTATCATCATCACCACTAGCAGCGCCCTCGCGGCGTTGCCCCCGTGGTGATGATGGTACAAATAAGGTGATGATGATAAAAAGTAGCCTATATAACCTTCCCTAAGAGCTTTGCTATCAAATGCAGAATTTTTCAATTCCCATTGGTGGTTCCTGAGATTAGCGCGTTCAAACAAACAAACTCTTCCGCTTTATCCTACTAATATATTGGTATATAGAGGTAATAGATATGCAAAAAAGTATGCAGACATTATACGAACTGCTTGCAAGCGATGAGAAAAAATTTATTGAGTAATTATCGGTAGAACGCGAGCTTCTTATCGACCGTGGAAAACCACCAGCTTCAGACTAAAGATAATAGTTTGTTTACGTCTGAGGGACATCCATAAACATTGTTTATTGTCAATATCTGGGCGACCGAGCTCTGCTCGGGTGCAAATATAGAACAATTAAAAATTTACCCAAATAAGAACAAAAAAAACTTACGAAACAAAAAAAAAATAGTTGAGATTCGAACTCGCAGCCTTCGGCGTTAAAGGCGCCACTCAACTGTTTTGATCACAACAATTCCTGCGAAATTACGAACCACATTGCATTTCAAGATCTGGACGACCAAGCTTTGCTCGGGTTAAAATACCGAGAAAACTAATTTTTCCAGATATGAGACCTAGCTACATCGATTCTTCGCCCCCGTAAACCGACGTACCGCAAATTTCATCGAAATCGCTAGAGCCGTTTTCGAGAACGTGAATCTCATATCTGGGAAAATTCGTTTTCTCGGTATTTTAACCCGAGCAGAGCTCGATCGTCCAGATATTGAAATGTTATAAAACATGGTGAGTTTTAAATATGTAGACGGGGAGCGGCGATGGGTTTGCAATCTATCAAACACATGTGCCAAAATACATATTATGTAGGTATTTAAGTGTGACAATAAATATAGCAATTATAACAAGATATATATGTCACGGGCAACTTGATTAATCAGGCAGTATTCATATGGACCGGTCATTATGAATAATGACCAAGAGCGTCGGGCAATTTGATAAATTTATTACTTTGACCGGTCCATATGCATAATGCCCGACGGCCCGTGGTACATTTAACCAATCAAGGCTTTATATAATAAAGCCCTACTTCTAGCCGGGCAAAGTGATAAATTGGATTAAAATCTGTAGGTTAGGTTATGTTAGGTTAGTAAATAAAATTAAATAAAATAAAAAATTTTCAAAAAAAAATATAACCGACTTCATAAAATACATGCACTAAAAAGCGAAAAATAAGACTACAAACAGATTTATTTAATTTGTTATTTTATGTTTGTTATAATGTTGAAATCGGTGTGCATAAAATATAATATGTAGTCATTGTTTTACTTAACACCGACTTCAACATTATAACAAATTAAATAAATCTGTTTGTAGTCTTATTTTTCGCTTTTTAGTGCATGTATTTTATGAAGTCGGTTATAGGTATATTTTTTTTTTTAAATTTTTTATTTTTCCATTTTTAGTGTTGTTATTTTTTCCTTGTTTCTGTTTTTTTTTAATTTAGGAAGATGTTACTTTACTCATTGTGTTTCGCTCATCAAGCCCTTTCATTTGATACCCATATCACTAAAAAAATCCATGGAACAGGTCCTGACTCCATCATCAGATCAGCTCGCTGTTACCATATTATTACATTGTAGTTGACACTTCACAGATATCCTGAGTTCCGAGTTTCAACTCAATCAGACTATTTATTGAGGAGTTCTGTTGAGCAACTCTTGACTCCATCATCAGATCAGCTCACTGACACCATATTATTACATTGTATTTGGAACTTGACAGATAAGCCGAGTTTCAACTCAATCGGCTTATTTACAGAGGAGTTCTGTTGAACAGCTTTTGACTCCATCATCAGATCAGCTTGCTGATACCATAATATTTCATTGTTATCAAGAATCTATAAGTGCACAAAATTTCAGCCCGATAGTTCCACAAACACACAAAAAATAATTTGAGGGTTTCCCTCGATTTCCATGAGGCCTCGGTCTCGAATTTAGCGGGTAGCGGAGCGGCGGCGGCGGCGGTTCTGGCGCGGTGCGGGGGCGGGCTATCACCGCTTGACTGGAGTACCCGCCGCCGCCACCGCTCCGCTGCCCGCAAAATTCGAGACCGAGGCCTGAGATCCCTTCATCAGATCCTGATTTGGTGAAAATGGGACCACCTCGGAAGTATACCCTTTGTAACAAAAAAAGAATTTTCAAAATCGGTCCACAATTGACGGAGAAATCGATGAACATACATAAAAAAAAAAAAAAAAACATACATACAGCCGAACATAGAACCTCCTCCTTTTTGGAAGTCGGTTAAAAAACTACGCGCGAGGCGAGCGAAGTGTGCCGCGGTAGCGGCCGCCGAAGCGCCAGAAATGTAGTAAATCAATTAAAACACTGCAATTCATCTAATTTATTACATTGCCCAAGATAGGGTGGTCATTATTCATAATGACCGGGCAAAGTGATTAATCATGCAGTTTTTATTACATTGCCCAATTGACACGGCCATTATGCATACGGACCGGTCATTATTCATAATGACCGGATTTATCAAATTGCCCGTAACATACCTATATACCTAATAGTAAAATCTTTAATCTGGTTCCTCTAATACAAGCTTTGCTTAGTTTGGGCTAGACCGCGTTGTGCGAAATGTCCGTGAATTTTATTTTTATTTTTTATAATTAATGTTTTTATAACGTTAGGTACAGACAGATGGATGATTCGCAAGAAGCGGTCCGAAAAACGGTACCCCATTTTCGCAATTTTTTTTTTGGTTATTTTAAAAAAAAAAATAACATACCTAATTAAGCACTCAAAGACATGCATTTTAATGTTAGCGGCCCTCAATTTGATAAAGCCGTTTTGAAGTTTTAGTGGTTTAAATATATTCGTGCCCATTGAAATTAGGTTTGGTCCAGAGAAATTAGAAAAATGCCAGAGAAATTAGCAAAATGCCAAAGAAATTAGCAAAATGCCAGAGAAATTAGGAAAATGCCACAGAAATTAGCGACAGAGAAATTAGTTTTTTATCGCGGACACATTTGTTTGCTTTGTAAAACAGTAACGTGGAGTTAAAATAACATGAAATTTGATTCACCACTACCTAATAGTATCTATATTAACGTTAACGTTATAAAAAGTGTCAATTTATATTTCATTATTGCGTAATAAGCGATTGAATGCAGATAGGGGTGTCGCGGACACACCAGAGAACTTAGATTTCACGACTTTAGAAATTAATTACAGCTTTCCTATGTATATAATTGAGGATATTACTAGTGCCATAATAGCGTACTCGTATACTATTTCCAAATAAAAATACAGCAATACTGAAACTGGTCATTTTAATAGGTTCGCAAGGCCGGACATGCCAAAAACACGAGTCCTGCGAAACACCCTATGGATGATTCGCAAGAAGCGGTCCGAAAAACGGTACCCCATTTTCGCAATTTTTTTTTTGGTTATTTTAAAAAAAAAAATAACATACCTAATTAAGCACTCAAAGACATGCATTTTAATGTTAGCGGCCCTCAATTTGATAAAGCCGTTTTGAAGTTTTAGTGGTTTAAATATATTCGTGCCCATTGAAATTAGGTTTGGTCCAGAGAAATTAGAAAAATGCCAGAGAAATTAGCAAAATGCCAAAGAAATTAGCAAAATGCCAGAGAAATTAGGAAAATGCCACAGAAATTAGCGACAGAGAAATTAGTTTTTTATCGCGGACACATTTGTTTGCTTTGTAAAACAGTAACGTGGAGTTAAAATAACATGAAATTTGATTCACCACTACCTAATAGTATCTATATTAACGTTAACGTTATAAAAAGTGTCAATTTATATTTCATTATTGCGTAATAAGCGATTGAATGCAGATAGGGGTGTCGCGGACACACCAGAGAAATTAGATTTCACGACTTTAGAAATTAATTACAGCTTTCCTATGTATATAATTGAGGATATTACTAGTGCCATAATAGCGTACTCGTATACTATTTCCAAATAAAAATACAGCAATACTGAAACTGGTCATTTTAATAGGTTCGCAAGGCCGGACATGCCAAAAACACGAGTCCTGCGAAACACCCAGATGTATTTTTTGAAAGCTTCATTTACGTTTTGTATTTAGCCGCGATGACGAGAAGGGATTATGTTGTAATTTTAAATGCTACACAAATTAAATTCTTTCTTTATATGTTAACGAGGTATTTTCCAATGTTTTCGACAGGTTTTTGGCACTGGCTCAGCTCGTTGATACATCACGCACTGTACAAGATTTCGGTGAATAGCCTTTGAAACAAAAATTTTGGTGAAAACCACGATCTGCCCCCTGATTGTCTATCTTTGATAGCGACCAAAATCGGACTCAAATCGTCAAATATGACAGTTAAGTGACCACGCAAATAGGTCTGTCACTCTCCAACGAGACCGAACGCGACAAAAGATACCTAAGCGATCGTTTTGACAGTTTGAGACCAATTTGAGGTTTGAAACAAGTTAGACATCCAACTATCCCTAGGTAGGGAAAACTCAGTAGGGATACTTGGAACAGGTCAAAACCACGGCTAATTTGCAGAAACGTTGACCATCAGATCAATAGAAAATATCGTGAGGTAAACCGCGTCTAGTCAGAGGCAGAGGGCCTACAACTCCTAAAGAAAGAGCGATATCGTGCCAATTTTCTAAATTAAAATTTAAAAAAACCTACTTCAATGTTTTGAGCAATCTTCTGCACTCTCGAGGTTTCTGTTCATAACACCGAATATCCTCAACAGATCCTCACCAAATTTTTTTGGCACCAATCCGAAAGTATACCCTTTCAAACAAAAAAAAGAATTATCCATATCGGTTCAGGCGTCTTTGACTAAGTAATAGGGAACTCCCACAATTTTTTTTTATGATTTTATACGATAGGTTATATCGTCAAATAACCGTCATAAAAATTCCAGCGCCGAAATACTAAAATTTTATAACAAAAATAATTTTTGAAATTTACCAACATTTTCACGCATCTGAAACACGATTATTATTGTTGTCACAGATTACTGTTGTAGTAACAATTTGTGAACTTTGACGTGTGACGTCAAATTGATACTAAGTACAACAGTAATCTGTGACAACAATAAGTTCGAGTATAGGAATTGTGAAAATTAAAAAAAAAACTTATCTATGGATCGTCATATCTGACTCGTCCTTGACTTTTCTTATGAACTCGTGTCGTCACATCCTTTCACATCCTTTTCAAGTATTTTGAAATTCCTACTATTTTTTGCAATTTTTAAAATTTATTTTCTAATCGAAAATGGTTTAATATTAAAAAATAATTACACACACATACCTCTAAAGCAACAATGTTCATAATAAAATACATTTAACCCGCTTTTGAATCAGACGCATATTGCCTATTGGTGAACATACATAAAAAAAGGCACAAAAAAAAGATTCCGACGAATTGAGAATTCCTTTTTTTGAAATCTGGGGGCAGTTAGTCGGGTAAAGGCAATCTATTTCTAAGCTAGGTTTTTGTTACCTACACTTAAGAGCTGACATGCTTAGGTAATAAGATGAGTATCTAGGAAATAGTGACTAATAAATGAGGTCATAATGTATCGAAAGATGTTTATTTTAACCAAAATCAGCGCATTATGACGCAAGACTGAAACGCAACTGAAACATTTATACTTTACATGTCTCCTACCTATTCTTAGTAATTTTTTTTTTGTAAGTTTTACTTTCCTAGCTGTACCCCCGGCACATTTCTCTGTGCCCCCGGGTACAGCTAGGAAAGACTTCTGTGTGTTCTCAGGAGTGATGATTACTGGAACCTACTTAACCATATGATTTTTTAAAATTAAATCATCGGCATTTGCCGAAAAATAATTTGTTTGGAGACTTTTAGGCCGAGTTTCTCGACATTCGACCCTTTTGAATACATGCCCCATGTCATGGATTCAAATCCCGGCTGGCGATGGGCTTGCAATCTGTCCTGTAATGCATCCGATTCGATGATTTTCTTCGGAAAGTTTCCGTCACTTTATACAATACATTCCGAGGTCTGAATCCGCACTGCAGGACTCCTGCGAAATATTTAACTGCCTCCAATTTCGAACTAGGAGCTTTTATGTGTGCAAAAGTCATTTTCGAACTAAAAAGACTCTTAGAACATAAACTAATAGGTAGGTATAGTTTGCGTCACGTAAAAAGAACGCTGGCAGAAAGTGGAGGGGGTGTGTTTTGTTTGTCTCTTGTTTGCGCATGGGTTACCTATTTGCAAACATGAGACAAAACACACCTCTCCATTTTCTTCCAGCGTTCTTTTTACATGACGCGGACTATACATTTAGGTAAAGTTCAAAACAAGATGGACCGATAGAGGAAAGAATATATTATGCATAATTGCATATTCATAGGGATTATAGAGGTCGCGTCATGTAAAAAGAGGGGCTGTGTTTTGTCTCATGTTTATCTCATGTTTCTCTCTCACAAACATAGCCCCGCCTCTTTCTTCCAGCTTTTTTTTTACATTATGATACCTCTTTAATCCTTATAGTAAGAAGAATTGACGACTTGAGGCGACGAGAGGTACATAAGGTGAGTGTGAATGGGACCAATGGGGAAGGGAAAGACCTAGGCCCACATTCCTGGATCAAATTGGCGAATTGGCCAGAAGGCCAGGTCAAGAGTACCTTAAACCGAAGAGCTTGCATGAGGAATGTGTGATGAGAGTGAATGAAGCGAAAGAAGTAAGCCAGGAACTCAGGACTGTGGCTAGTGGAGGTCTGTGGTCTATGCCTACCCCTATGATGGGAAACAGGCGTGATTTTGTGTATGATATGTTAAAACATGGTTCTTCTATGATGTGTGTTCTGAGCCCTTGATTCACATGTACACTGCTCACAATGGATCTAGGCATTCTTGAAGCTGTTTCGCTGCGCAGTAGAAAATTTTGTATGAAAAAGTTGCACAGCACATAGAAATGGCTAACTTCATGAATGCCTAGATCCATTGTGAGTACTGTACTGTGACCATCTCCTAACCACCAGGACAAGAAGAGTTAATTAAGAGTTAGCATGTTAGAGAATTTACACAGTGTAGTACTCGAAATGGTGAAACATCCAAGAAAATTTAGTTTGAAAGACCAAGTGGCCACAAGTAATACCTAGCTTATGGAAAAAAATTGTTAATTGATAGCTTAATTTATTTTTATTGTATTTTTTAATTGTCCTTTGAGGTATGTAAGCTAGAAAAAAAATCATTTATGATTTATTATAATATTTACACTAATAGATACCTACCTACCTACCAAACAAATATTTTCAACAGAATTTGTAAATAAATTATAGTAGGAATTATTTACTAATAGGTATATGCATACACGTGTCCAGTTTAGCAAAAGAACGAGAACTATGGTCACAATTGGAGGAAGCCTTTGTACGAAGAGGCACACAGGCAGATACTGAAGCAGATATTAGTTAAGCTGTAGGATTTGAGTTGAAACACTGTAAAATGTCTGAATAAATGGCTTATTTATTTATTATATATTATGTATGAATACTTATAATATTTGTATTAGATGCATTGTTGTAATGAAAAATTCTTCACAATCTATTAAATTAGTCAAAGTACTTTGCTTTGTATGATCCCTTGGTGTGTGTGTGTGTGTGTAAAGTGTGTGTTTGTGCATAATAATTTTTTTTATTAAAAAAAGATGATTTTAACTGTATTATAATGAGGAAAATCTGTACTTATAACTCCTACAAGATAGAAACAAAGATTGAAGGCGGAAGATAGTGAAAATGTTGAATCGCTGCCAAAAATTACCTGCACAAAACAACATCTATTGGTCTTTGTGATGATTTCTCGAGACATTGTAGTGAGGTTGTGACTTACCATCATGCCAAGGGTTAGCGGGCTCGAAGTACTCGGTGACAAGTTGGTCCTCCACAGGAAAACGTACTGAACGATTTTTCTTTTGATCAGTAGGCACAAGTTGAGAACGGTCGCCCTCGGCAAGACCCGACACTTTATCACCTTTCGGACATGCCGCGCCTTTATCAGGATCGGCAGACATATCTAACGATTGAACTACTGTTACATGTTAGCACTTTAGACCACATTAGCAGTAATAATAGGTCCCACATAAAAAACACTACACTTTGTGTTATAGTTAAATGACACAACACAGAAGAGATCAAATTTTGAGTATCACAAACACGTTGGTGCAGCTGACGAGCTATTCGTCGCGTATTTTTTTCAGTATTTCTAGAGTTATTTGATTATTTTTTATAGTTCGATTCGAATCAAAACATTCTGCACCTTTCATACACAGTTTGCCGCCATATTGGATTGAATGAGACAAAAGAAAGCTTTTAAGTTTTGCCGCAAGAGGCGCTGGTTGTACAACGTATTGCCATAACAAAAAATAGCAACGCCATCTAGTATCAAGTAGCAATTTAAAAGTTATTTAACTTTTTTTGTGAAGGATAGAAGTCAAGGAAAGTGTATTTTTCACCAATACGTACAATATCAAACCTGATTTTGATTTTGTACTGTTAGTGTACGTCTGTTAATACAATTTCTGATATTACTACAGTAAGAAAAGAAAATAATTAGGAGAAACTAAAATTTACTGCAAACTGGCAACTCTCAGTATGGCCACTGCCACAGAATAAATAGGAACTGTATTTTGTTCCTTCCACGTTGGGCGAGCCCTGGCTAGCATGAGCCAGCGCGAGCGAAGGCAAACAAACTCATGCAAGCAAGAACACAATTACTCGAGGAGCATGCAAGGCGAGAGTGCTAAAGGCTATAGCACCAGTGGCGGCGTAAGGGGGGGGCGGACGGGGCGGTCCGCCCCGGGCGCCAAGCACTAGGGGGGTGTCACCGTGGACCATGGTGAAAAAAAATCCGTAGGTACTTACAAAAATTTTGTAAAATCTACCTTTCAAAGGGAGTGCCAGAGGGTGTTCAAATTGGCATTACCCCTAAGGGGATGTAAATGGGTATTTGAATGAAAAAAGTATCATCACGCATTTGTCTTAAAAAATTCGGCTCTTGGATTTCGCATATAGCTTCATGAGTAGATAACTATTTTGCGAGCAAAATGAGTTATTTCTGACCACAGAATGGGAACCGACAAGCAGCCAGCATTTTCTTTGAGCACCGTAAGCAAAGTCAAGTGTTGTCACATGTAGCATTTGTCTTAAAAAAATTGGCTCAAAGAGTCGGACGCTCGCTTCGTTTTAATCTCGCTTTGCTCGCATATTAGCTTCACTGTGTATTTTGCGACCAAAGTGAGTATAATGTCATGCAGGGGCGGCCTTAGGGGGTGGCAAACAGGGCAATCGCCCGGCCTCGCGCAGCTTGCGGCCCCTTGTCATTCCGTCATATAACGTGTCATGTGATGTGTCTTAAAATAAAAAACCGGTCAAGTGCGAGTCGAACTCGTACGCCGAGGGTTCCGTAGGTACCTAGCCATGGTGCCAATTAAGCTAGTCCGCTTAATTGTATGAGCGCCCATACAACTCGGAGGACAATTTTAATTGGCGTCAACTATGTATGTATGGGAACACCCTTTAATTTTCAACTTTTTTAACTTTTTGGAATTTTTCCTTTATTTGTGCCATATGACCTTGCTTTTTGCCAAATTTCGTTATTCTAGGTCAACGGGAACTACCATTTAGGTTTTCGACCCAAAACCTCTAGGGTACTTCCGGTTGACCTAGAATTGTCAATTTTGGTTACAAGCAAGGTCTTCCAGCACAAGTAAAGGAAAAATTCCGAAAAATAAAAAAAGTTGATAATTAAGGTAAGTTTTGGTACTCACAAGTTTTCACGAAAACCTAAATTTGCCTATATCTTTTTATAGTGTTGACTCAGGACCTTGATTTTTATACTCACAATAGGGACTATAGACCTTAGTATATGGTATAAATTTCAACTTGCTAGCTCTACCCGTTCCTGAGATAATCGATGGTGACACACGGACAGACGGACAGACGGACAGACAGACAGACAGACAGACAGACAGACAGACAGACAGACAGACAGACAGACAGACAGACGGACAAGAAAGTGATATTATAAGGGTTCCTTTTTTTACCTTTTAAGGTACGGAACCCTAAAAACGGCTCGCTGCGCTCGAATTTAGCTTCATGTCTATTTTACGAACAAAGTGAGTTATGTTTGACCGCAGGATAGAAACCGACAAGCAGCCCGCCTTTTCTTTGAGAAATCAAGTGCAAAATCAAGTGTCATCTCATTATGTTACATTTGTCTTTAAAAATTTGGCTCGCTTCGCTCGCATTTAAGCAGCCAGAATTTTCTTTGAGCACCCTAAGCAAACTCAAGTGTCCATGTTACATTTTTCTTTAAAAAATTCAGCTCTCTTCGCTCGCGATTTAGGTTCTTGTGTATTTTACAAGAGTAGGGAGCTCGCTTGGTTCGAAGCTAGCTCGCTTTGTTCGCATATTAGCTTCAGTATTTTGCAATTATGTTGCATTTGTCAAAAAAAAAAAATCGGCTCGCTTCGCTCGCATATTAACTTCATAAGTAGATATTTTGCGGCGTTACAAATATTTGCATATTATCATCCAAACATTTATCATTTATCTCTATGCCTTGCACCTATATTGTCAGAATGTCACTGTTACTGTTGTATTTTTTGGAGAGGGGGGGGGGGGGGGGGGGGGGGGGTGCTCAATAGAATACCGCCCCGGGTGCCAACCCATGCTACGCCGCCACTGTATAGCACACTATATTCGCGTCACGGAAAAAGAACGCTGGAAGACAGTGGAGGGGGTAAGTTTGAGCATGGGTACTTGGGTACACTTGCACACGAAAGTACTAGGCCTATTGTGTTTTTTATTGTTTGTGTTTTTGTATGGAAAACCATTTCGTAATTTGCCTACTTTTGGTTACTGGTTTTAATTTGCCTACTTTTTATAAATTGCTTACTGCGCAATTTGACAGACAGCGTTCTTTACATGACGCGAATTATACTTACAGTTGGGCCGACGGATCTCGGCGTTCGTGAAGTTAGGCTTTTCGCTGCGCAGTAGAACATTTTGTATGAAAAAGTTGCACTGCGCATCGAAACGGCTAACTTCACGAACGCCGAGATCCGTTGGCCGTACACCATACCACCATTACCACAGAATAAGTGCTACGTGTTGACGTTTCTTCGCTGAAAAAACGTCAACTTTCCGAAGAAAATCATCGAATCGGATTCGGATATATTTTCGGAAGTCTAAATCGCAGTGCTGGTGTGTACCTACGTACCTACTTATATACAGGGTGAATTTTTGAGATGGGGCAGTAAGGGCAGCTACCTTAACCGTTGTAGCTAGAGGAAAACGTTCTTAGGAGACCATCCTTAATTTTTGAAAATATTTCGACCTGCATTCACAGATTTTGAAAAATATGTACAGTCAGCGAGAAAATTGGCCATTTACACAAAAACTTTTTTTGATGCCAATCGATCCTGTTTCATCTAAGGATAAAAAGGCTCTTTCAGACCAACTGAGGTTAGAGTACTAGAAAAGTCAGAAATCGCTAAAATGTATTTCTGAGACAAGACAGTAAGGGCTACCTTAACCGTTGTAGCTACAGGAAAACGTTTTTAGGAGACTACCCGTAACTTTTGACGATATTTCAACCTGCATTCACAGATTTTGAAAAAAATGTACAGTCAGCGAGAAAATGGACAATTTACATAAAAACTTTTTTTGATGCGAGTCGATCCTGTTTCATCTAAGGATTAAAAGGCTCTTTCGGACCAACTGAGGTAAGAGCACTAGAAAAGTCAGAAATTGCTAAAATGTATTTTTGAGACGGAGCAGTAAAGGCAGTTTGTTAACCGTTGTAGCTACAGGAAAACGTTCTTAGGAGACTACCCTTACTTTTGAAGATATTTCGACGAAATGATGAAAAATTATGACAAATGACAAAATGATTTCGTACGAAATGTATAATCAAAGTTATTTGCGTTTTCTGACTTTTCTAGTACTCTTGCCTCAGTTGGTCTGATAGAGTCTTTTAATCCTTAGATGAAACAGGATCGACTTGCATCAAAAAAAGTTTTTATGTAAATTGTCCATTTTCTCGCTGACTGTACATTTTTTTCAAAATCTGTGAATGCAGGTTGAAATATCGTCAAAAGTTAAGGGTAGTCTCCTAAAAACGTTTTCCTGTAGCTACAACGGTTAAGGTAGCCCTTACTGTCTTGTCTCAGAAATACATTTTAGCGATTTCTGACTTTTCTAGTACTCTAACCTCAGTTGGTCTGAAAGAGCCTTTTTATCCTTAGATGAAACAGGATCGATTGGCATTAAAAAAAAGTTTTTGTGTAAATGGCCAATTTTCTCGCTGACTGTACATATTTTTCAAAATCTGTGAATGCAGGTCGAAATATTTTCAAAAATTAAGGATGGTCTCCTAAGAACGTTTTCCTCTAGCTACAACGGTTAAGGTAGCTGCCCTTACTGCCCCATCTCAAAAATTCACCCTGTATACCTACCTACCTATTTATAAAATGTATAGTAGGTAAGTATATAATGTAAGTAGGTAGGTACCTACCTAATTATAATAAGCATTTGTTACGCTGGAAACGGCTAAACGGATTCGGATGAAATTTAGAATTGACAATGAGATTCAGATTTAATGATGTAAAGAAGGCAGGTTCGACCGATCGAGATAACTCTTTTCTCCACACTGGCTGGCGGTCGCAGACTTTGATTTTTGGAGGGGTCACGTCTTTTGCTAGTAAGTAGGTACCTATACGTTTTGCACGTAGCTACCTACCTATTTTTTTTGCAGAATGTTAGAGGTTTGTCAAGGATTTTGTGGAGTCATGCATGACCCCTATGCCCCACCCCCCCTCGGACCGCGCATGTTTGTCCACTCCTGTTGCGCACTTGCGCATGCTAGGTGCTAGGCCCTCTGAAAGAGTCAGGTGGAGGAAATAAATAAAAACAAATGTGCTTTAGTTAGACCACACCACACTACTGAAGTAAAACTTCCGTTCGTTCACCTCGCCCGATCACACTGTTCGTAACGCTCTCGTCACGCATTCACCAGCTTACTCCCCAAGTCAAGCGTGCGTAAAAAAGTTTTACTTCAAAAACAGTTTCCACAAGAGTGCCTACGTAGACTTTTTTAAACTTTCGCAGTCACTATTCATATTGAAAATTTTATGGACACGGGATTTTATCACGTAGTTTACCTTATTTATCCCGACGTTTCGGCTATGTTACATAACATTATAATCCGTGTCCATAAAATTTTCAATACCTACGTAGAGTTAGGTAAAGAAAAAGATACCTATTTAAATCTAATATTTAATCAAGAACTTAAATTCTCATTTTTAACAATAACCACGCCGCCCGCTGTCTTTTGCTCGATATTGCTCAGTGGGTCGAACTGTCGCGCGCGTCTCAGCACATTCAAGATCTTCACTTGAGCGTAATGTTTTTGATCCTCATTCAATCTCTTTAGCATCGGTACCAACATCTCGGCGAAACACACATCTTCATCATACGTCTTGGCGACAATCTCCTCTTGTTTGACCGCAGGCGTGCTTTCGTTGTTATCATCGTGTTCAGACTCCAGAGAATAACTACTACTGGCCACTTCGATCTCTAGCTGCTGGTTTTCCGCCCACTCTTCGACGTAGCGTTTCTCCAACGAGCCGTGGAGAAAGGAGAGTTCTTTGAAGAATCTGTATGGTTTCTTCGGCTTGATGAGACCGAGGTCCACCTGCCTCTGCTTGCCGAGCTCTCGGCCGAATGAGTCGCGGAGGTTGCGCCATTTCTTCTTCACTTCAACGGCTGAAAATGGAAAATGGTTAATAGCAGCGCCATCGTGACTTTGCCCCCGCAGTGATGGTTTATGGTGGTGATGATGATGGTGAAAAATAGCCTATAACCTTCCTCAAGAGTTTAGCTATCAAATGCAGAAATAATTTTTCAAATCCTACTGGTACCTACATAGTTCCTGAGATTAGCGCGGTCAAACAAACAAACTCTTCCGCTTGTTGTCCCGCGGCGGGGATCGAACCCGCAACCTCATGCGTCTCAGGCGGGCCTTCACCCCACAGAGGTAGGTAGTCAAAAATAAAGGTAAAGTGCATTTCAGACTATCAAAAGTTGAAACAAGTAATAGATTGTTTCACCTTAATAAGTAGGTATTAGGTACCTACGGTAGAGTGCGCCGCAAATTTTATGACGGCTGAAGTGCGCGGCAGATTTGACTCTGCGCAGGTACAGTCAACGCAATAGAATAGAGTAGATAAACTTTATCTACATAGCCCACCTAGCCCCGCCTCTCACCGTCTTCACCTGCCCACAATTGCGTTGACAGTACCTGCGCAAAGTTGAATCTGCGACGCACTTCAGCCACCATAAACTTTGCGGCGCAATCTACCGTAGGTACCTAATACCTACTTCTAACGGTGAAACAATCTATAACTTATTTCAACTTTTGATATACCTACCTACTTAAATAAGTATTTATTTAAAATCCTTACATCTCAGTGCCCTCGCAGAGGAGCCTAACTCATCCCAATCCGTGAAAAGAATCTGGCAGATCTCATCCCATAGTTTGTCCCTCAAATCCCGCTCATTTCGCTCGCTCAGTTGCGACTGCCGATTCCACAACAACGGCCGACCCTTCACCTCCCGAATCAACGCGCTAACGTCAGTTATCAACGCGGGATTGCCCGATTCCCGTTCGGCTTTCCTCGGCTTTCTCCGTCGCGTCTCATCGTCGCTGGAATCTGACGATGAATCCCGTCGCTTCTCCGTAAACTGTCCGTTCAGGAATGTTAGCTGATCTTTGTATCTGTAGGGTCTTTTCTTTCTCATTTTCCCTTTTCGCGCCCTTTTCTGTGTTAGGAGATCTTTCGAGTAAGTGTCTCTTATGTTTCGCCATTTCTTCTTTATTTCTTCACCTGTGAAAATGAAAAATAAGTATTGGTGGACATTTCATTCATACATCTTTGCCTAAACTTTGGGACACTGTAGTTGTTACTGTACCACGCACGCCACGTCCTATCCCATCGTGTTATTGAAACTAAGACGCTTCGCCTGCTCGGTCAGTAACATAAATAATGGGCCTAATATTTAGGTACACGTACCTACCTAATTTTTCATTATTAAAATTACTTACTAAATCATAAAAAAACGAACTAAAACAAATTAGGTAGATACCTACCTAGGTAAGTAAGTAAGTACTTATACTTACCTATACCTACAAACATACATACTTACTTACTTAAATGAAAAAATAATAGACCTATTCAATTAATAAACTTAAATTTTCCGTAAATAACACTAGGTAAATACCTAACCCGTACCTAGGTAATTAGGTAAGTACTTATTTATAATAAAGAGATTAAAATTACAAAATAGTTACCAACACCTACAAAAGTAGGTAGGGTGAAAGCACCAGTGCTCGACACTTTAAGGGAAGTGTGTGACTAAAATTTGAAATAATTTCTTTATTTTTAATACTATATCTACAGCAGTTAGTCCAAATGATAAATAATATATTCAAGAAAGGTTAGGTAGCAAGTTTTTTCACATTAAAGCTATATGTTTTTAATCAGAAGACGAAAACCAAAATACCTACCGAATCTCCAGTAATGAACACCAATAATCCAGTGATAAACAGTGATAAATCACCAGTTAATGACACTCCAGTTATGAACACCCAGTAATGAACAAAGCACAAAACATGCAATAACTAGTAGTTCGCCCCGAACTGAGATCTCGCGCACCGTAGATGGCTTACATTTGGACTTTCTTCTGACCACCCCTATAATTTCAAGTGCTACTACTGCCGAGTATGCCTATTGCGCTAGCTCTTCATGGTAAAAAATACTTGCATGCATGCAATACATAATGTTGTGTCTAATTTTTCATTTATTTCAAATTTTTTATGAATTCTCGTCGTATTTCTAAAAGTATACGTCCTAGAATAAAAATAATAACTATTTTGGAATGTACAAATAAAGACCTTTCATTTGACACCCCACTCAATATATTTGTTTACTTAACTTTTTTTACCCCAATTATTTTCATTCGTTATCAAAATTTTTTTTATCACGAAAATAAATCAAGTAGCATCTAAAATCATTGCAAACCAAACCGCAACGATGCCACTCTCTTTTTAAGACCGACCAGTCAATGAGCTACGAAGACATCGAAACTCTATGAAACGGGAGCTCTTGCAGCTCTGGTTTCGTAGTTTTTGTTCTTTGGTCGTATTTCAAAAACTATATATCCTAGATTAAAAATAAAAACCATTTTGGAATGTACAAAATAAGCCCTTTCGTATGACACCCCACTCAATATATTTGTGTAACTTTCATAATTTTTTACCCCCTTGGGAACCCAATATCTTCACAACCCCTTCATCGATTAAGCTCATATGCTCCACCGTAAATTTCCTTACCACAACCTATTGACCTACCAAGTTTCATGCAGATTGGATGAACGGTTCGACAGTTATGCTCGAACAACAATTCGTGAAACATACAAACATACAAACATACAAAGCAAAATCGCCCAACTTACCACTAAGATCTTCGCTCGCTTCGCTCGCTCGATCGACTACCTACCGGAAGGGAGGGACTTGCCCTGCAGTGAGACAGCGACTGCTAATTTTATTAATAATAAATAATAATAATTAATACGTATAATAATGATAATGTATTTTGCTGAGTTAGTTATGGGTGCATTTATGTTCATAACTCCGACGATCCTCAACATATCCTCACCAAATTTTTGTGGTACCAATCGAAAAGTATACCCTTACAAACAAAAAAATAATTTTTCATATCGCTCCAGGCGTCTTTGAGTAATCGGGGAACATACATAAAAAAAGAACAAAAAAAAAAGATTCCGACGAATTGAGAACCTCTTCCTTTTTTTGGTTAAAAACTAGACAAGTTAGCCATGAGAAACATTTTATTATAATTAATAATCAATTTGTTCGCGTGTGTAGTTTTTTCTGGGAGGCATCTAAAACCAACTCCAGTAATGAACACTTATTTTACCCAGTGTTCGACACATGTTCTTTATTGGAGAACATGTATCAATCGGTGAATTTCAAACATTAACGTAATCAGTTCATGAATTAGACTTAAATTTGGTTAATAACTAAGAAAGTACCTACGTAAAATAATAAGTATGGACACCTGTCGATTTCTGGAGAAGGTGAATTTTGCTGAACCAGTAATGAACATCGACTATAAAATAAAATTAAACATGCGTAGGTGCGCTACTGATATAAAATTAAATCCAGAATATTATAACCTTTCCATAAAATCAATCGAAATTCGAATAAATTGAATAATTCCAAAAATGCTGGCAAAAATATAGACTTAACTTCTTAGTAATTTCGTTAGTAAAAGTGTATTTTGGTTCAGCAGCGCACCAACACACAACTTTTTCTTCAATAACTTGAAAACTAAATGGCCGATTTTCGTGACTATTTCAGGAATAACAACTGGAAATGTGTTATCTACGGTTTTGTGTTTCTACCATAGATATATTCAACCTAAATCTTATTATAAGCCAAATAAAAAAAAAATTGTCGAACACTGGTGCTTGTTCATTACTGGTGCCACCACCCTACGTTGTTTTCCTTTACCAAATCAGTCAGTAGCCACCCTTTTAAATTTTACCTTTATTTTTTTTACCCTTTGCCTTTTAAACTGCTAAATTTTTGTTGATGACTGTACTACGCTGGAAGCTGGAATAAATTACCATGTTTGCGAATCGAATAGGTACCTAGATAGAACCCATGCGCAAACATGAGACAAAACACACTTACACACCCCCTCCACTGTCTTCCAGCGTTCTTTTTTCGTGAGGCGACCGACTTAGGTAATATACCTACTTGAACGAATACGTCACGTCCAAGTATAGGTAGGTAGGTAGGTAGATATACGTACTGCGTATTCGTTTCTCCGCTGAGCCGATTTGCTGCCAATCGTCGAAGAGCGCCGCATGCACCTCGTCCCACAAGCGGGTCTTCAATACACGGTCGTTGTATTCCACCATAAAGCGATCCCACAAAACTGGCCTCTTGTGAATTTCCTCAATCATCATCTCTATATCCAGCGTCACAGTATCAGGTGAATCGTCGCACGCGAGTTTCGACATCATGAAGACCGAATTTAACAAGAATAATTTGTTCGTACGATTTTTCGCAGTGCGCCAAACGCAAACAAAATGTCCGCGCCGTGCGGCGACGCGGCGGAACTGCCGCGGGGCGCGGAGTGTGCGCCGCACGGCGCGTCGCAGTGGCGCCGCGTGTTTAGGGTGGCCGAAATTCGGCATCGGCTTCGGCATTCGGCACAGGTTTTGATACTGCTATTTGCCTCGCCTCGGGTCTCGCCTTGCTGCAACGATGGGCTGAAAATTGCTCAAACCGATACAGTTGTAAACGGAAATCGACAAAATAAACTTGATCTAAGTAGGTATGTAAAGCTTGAGATATTGAAGAGCAGATAGGAAATAAATAAATGAAGATGATAACTCGGTGCAGTCTTTGATCAATGAAAAGTATTAGGTAGGTATTTAGCATCGATTGCCTAAACTCTGACACTTATCGGTGTAGGTGAATTTATTTTAATTTAATCATTTCATATTTAATAAACTAGCTCCATGTGGTTGATAGAAGGTTAGGTATTTATCTAGTAGGTACCTACTGCGGACAGTTACTTATAGGTATACAATAAACATTGTAGGTAGTTGCTAAAATGTAGGTAGGTACTAGGTACCTATTTCAAACAAAATAAGAAAAGGATAATAATATTCGGCCTCAACTATTCTTAAATTCCGCACCACCGCTATTTTATCCGCACCCCTCCCGTAGCGGCGCCGGTCGGTGCTGCGCTGCGATGCGTGACACTATGAACCGCACTAAATGTTACTTCTAGTCATTCATAGATGGCGTGTCATATCTACAAAAATCAAAGATAAAAAAATTAATAACAGTCGTTCCTTCCTGACAAAAATCGAGAGAGTCTGCAATCAAGGTGGGAAATAGGGAATAGGCCTAGTAAACCTATTTCTCCTATAGTATTAAATCCTATCATATCCTTTAAGGTAGGTAGTAGAGTGCGTGCATGTTATCTCTGCGCGGGTAAATTATCAATTCAATAAGCTTGTGTAGCGCAAGAACGATGAACTAAAAAAAAGAAATTCCGTATTAAACTCGTTTCAAATAATACTCTAGAGTGTGCGTATGAAATAACTTAGATAGGATCTATACCTACTATACTAATGATCGTGAACCATGAAAGGAAAAAGCCATCGAATTTATTTATTCTATTTAAATATTCACTTGCATTTAAAACAAGAATCGAAATAGCTATTCGACACTAGATGGCGTTAGTAAGGAATATTTTGACAAATTTATGCTAGGACGACTTTTTATCTTCATGATGACTACAAACATTCACGCACGCCGTATATGTAGAAGAGCCATAACGTTTTACGCGCTACAAGCTATTTATGTGAGTACCCAGCTTTAGCAGCAATAGGTGACGTTATTCAATCAAATTCGTGCTTGTACGAGGGTTGTGTAATTAGCCAGTATCAATTTAAATTTAATTCAGTTTTGCTCTTTCAGTATATAATAATGTACTCTGTGTTTTGCTCTCAAAGCTCAACGCATACGCATAGAGCTACAAGTTTTTGGCATCGTTCCTTCTTGTCCTGCTTTTATCACAAACAACGCTCAACTCAACTCAGTCGACTTTATTTATTGTGTTCACGTGTAGTGTAATGTAAAGAACAAAGTGCAAGACAATTGACTCCTATCGCTGCAAAAATTGGTGGCATTGCAACCCGATAACATGCAGGAAGTATACAGTTACAGAACGCAGTTCTAAGAACAGTTCACAATCGCCTACGCATCAAAAAACAACAATCTATTGCAGCTAATTGAAATAGATTGAAAATAAATGCTGCAATGTCTTCTCTCGAAATGTGTCGGGTGTGCCTGTCGGCTGATGTTAAAATCCATTCGATTCGGGACACCCCGCTGCAAGTTATCTACGAAGGACTAACGAGCTACAAGGTACAATTCGTTTAGGCATTTTATGTAGATGAAATTAGTTCTTATGACGCAAACACACGCTGGCCCAGGCTCACCGAGTGAACGCCAGTGCCAACGTGTGGGCTGCACCACCTCGCCTCGCCATCGCTCGCCTAGCTGGCCGAGTGAATACGAGCTCCAACTTACATTGGTTTGCAGACTCGCCAAGCGTGTAGACGGTAGCACTCGCCTTGCATCGACTCGCTTTCGCTCGCACTGGCTAAGGCTGGCCCAGAGTGAGTTTGCACCATTAGAACTACTTACCTACTTAGTTTTCGTAGAAGGGGGAATTTTTTCCGGAATGTCTTTATTGTGAACGAAATAAGAGCTATCACTTTTAGTGATATAATAAATAGTTAGTGGACAACCGAATTAGCGACATATATAGTTAAAAAGCCTAAAATGTGAACTATTTCTCTATCTTGCAGCTTGTGACAGAAGATGGAAGGCCAGAGACAGCATGCTACATCTGTTTCAGTCAGTTGCAGACCTGCCTTAGATTTCAGGAAAAATCACTAAAAACTGAGGAAGTCTTAACACAGCTGTTTGAAAGTGGGATTGAGGTAATAACTACAATAATTTTATAGATTATTAGCCTACTGGTTGCGCCTTCGCGACGTTACCCGCTTAATGATGGTTTATGATGATGATGATGATGAAAAGTAGCCTATAACCTTCCTCAAGAGTTCAGCTATCAAATACAGAAAGAATTTAACAAATCGGACTGGTATTTCCTGAGATAAGTGCATTCAAACAAACTAACAAACTCTTCCGCTTTATTATATTAGTACCTATAGATAAAATAAAAGGTTAGTGGCCATTGAAGCCTCTTTGGTAAAAGACTTATTTATTGTTTTAAATCGAAGGCTGGTTTTAGTGTCACGCGTACCGTCAGCGCTGATAGGAGAGTGATCTTTATCGATCGAGCGAGCGAAGCGAGCGAAGATCTTAGTGGCAAGTTAGGCGATTTTGCTTTGTATGTTTGTATGTTTGTATGTTTGTATATTTGTATGTTTCATTTTTATGTTCTCGCATAACTATCGAACCGCTTATCCAATCTGTATGAAACTTGATAGGTCAATAGGTTGTGCTATGGAAATTTGCTGTGGAGCGTATGAGCGTAATCGATGAAGGGGTTGTAAAGATATGGGGTTCCCAAGGGGGTAAATTTTTTTCAAAGGTACCCAAATATATTGAGTGGGGTGTCATATGAAAGTACTCAATTTATACATTCCAAAATGGTTTTTAGTTTTCTTCTAGGTTCTATAGTTTTTGAAATACAGAGAAAAATAAAAATGATGAAAACCAATTAACGGATGTATGGAAAGAGCTCCCGTTTCATAGAGTTTCGATGTATTCGTAGGTCTGGTTATCAGACAAAGAGTGTGGCATCGTTGTGGTTTGGTTTGCAATGATTTTAGTTGCTTCTTGATATTTTTTCTTGAGATTGAAAATAAAAGCCGTGTTGGCCGAGTGGAAGAGTGCTCGATTTTCGATTCATAGGTCGTAAGTTCGAACCCTGGCCGTGCTCATCAATGGATTTTTCGATTAGAAAAATTTAAATGCGCATTAACACGTGCTCTAAACGTTGAAAGAAAACATCGTGAGGAAACCAGTTAACGTTCTAATAGCGGCGATGGGCTTGCAACCTGTCACGTATGCAAATGCTAACTCCTGCAAATAGTGGGCTGGGCATGTACCAAAATTAAAGAGGGAGACGGAGGGGGACGGGGAGGGGTAGTGGGAGGGGGAGGGGGTGGGGAAGGGGAGGGGCAGGGAGAGGGGGGAGGGGAGGGGAGGGAGAGAGACGGGGAGGGGGAGGGGAGGGAGAGGGGAGGGGAGGGGAGGGGAGGGGGAGGGGAGGGGTGGGGAGGGGGAGGGGAGGGGGAGGAAATTGATTTTCTCATACATTTTGTATTGAACTGCTATTTTAATAATTTCTCGAACTAAGAGGCCTTCCCTGAGGCGCGGTACGAAGTTCGCGGGGTCAACTATTGAATATAAACACGACACGACTTAATGTATTGCATGCATGCCTATAATCTTTACCATACTGAGGTAGCGCATTAGATATCATTGTGTGGTAAACACTAGAAGGAGTACTAACGTAGGTATAGAGGTAGTCAGAAACAAGTCCAAATCTAGGCTATCAACACAACGGTGCGCGAGATCTCAGTTCGGGGCGAACTACTAGTTACAATGAAATAAGGATACTGATTGTTTAGCAGAAATGGCTACGCTGATTGCTCTCGTCAGTGCTGGACAATCAGTATCCTTATTTCATTGTAATAAATATCACTCGCCTATCAGCGTTGACGGTACGCGTGACACTAAAACCAGCCTAAACTTGAATACTTTACTACACCAAGGAACTTTACAGGTTTTTGTCATTTTCAGTTAATACAAGAGACGGTTGCGATTTTAAGCAGAGGCAAACAACATGATTTTATTGTGACACCCATAGAAACCTTTAACTGCCCGAAGCCACTCGCTGTCAAAATAGAAAAGAGTACAGACGAAGAACAACTAAGAAATATAAAAGATGAAAAAACAGGTAAAATATTTAATATTGTTTATTGACTTTATTGTAACTTTTTTTAATACTAAGGTAGCATTAAGTTAGCGTGCGAGCCGTGTTGGCCGAGTGGGTTAGTGCCTTGTCTTTCGATTCGAAGGCCGTCGAATCCTGGCCGTGCATCCAAGAATGTTGATTGCCAAAATATCTGAATATCTATCGCGCCTAAGGGTCATGGTCAAGTTTGATATCTTTTCAGTGCAATTGGATGCTGCGCTATGCAGGGTGTGTCTTGTTGGAGTCAATACCTGTTCCATCGGAGGCACCGCCCTGGAAACTATCTTTGAGAAGCTGACAAACACCAAGGTAAGTACTACAAACTATCAACCACTAGCTGTGCCCTCGCGGCGTTACCCGCCTAGAGATGGTATCCAATCCGACGGTAGTTCCTGAGATTAGCGCGTTCAAACAGAATCAAACTCTTCCGGTTTAATATTTTGGGTAGAAAATAGATTAACACGCTTTTGAAGTTGCAGCTCCTCATTCCGGGCAGAGCAGATACTTTGTGCTACATCTGCCGCTGTCAGCTACTGAAGTGTCTGAGACTCGTCAGCAAAGCTAAGAGATCGGAAAATATCCTGACGGAATTATTCCGTAATGGCATTCAGGTATGTTTCGAGAACAGTTTTTTTCTGGATGAAAGGGATCTTATGTCCTTTTCTATACAGCGAATAGTTAAGAGGCCGGTGGACGTCGCTCGATATTTCATTTCGAAGCGAGTGCAAATATTAGTCTAAATATTTCGTCCCTATCACTCACACACGACCAACGCGACAGTACTACTAAGCGTTTAAAATGTATGAAAATTTTATATAGTCTAATTAAGTACAAATCATACAAAAACCATTGCGAATACATCAAATTTTCATTCATAAAGGAACGCTTTGAAGTTTCTGCTGGTCGTGAGCGCACTCACGACCTGGGACGAAGTATTTCGATTGTTATTTGCACTCGCTTCGAAATAAAGTTTCGAGCGGCGTCCGGCGGCCTCTTAAGGTTCATTGTATTTGTGAAACCTAGTCCAGGATGTTCGTAACAATGTATTGTATATTTGTAGCTATCCCTGGAAACAGTGAGGGTCCTCACCAGTAGAGCCAAGTGTTACCTCGAGGTGGCCCCGACCGAGTCTGTATCATACTTCGCGCCCGGACCAATCTGTACGGTCGACCTCAGCAGAAACAACTTGCTTTCTAAATCATACCAAACTGAAGGTAATATCTTATGTAGAATAGAAAACCATAGAATGAGGTGTAAAAAAAACGCGAGGTCGATGGAAAACAAGAAGCATTTTTTCAAGTTCATGTATCTATGCCATTTGTTGATTTTGGTGAAATTTTTACATAATGAAAGGGCAATACTTCTTTTTTAAACTTTCGTGATCGATGAAGTTTTTTTATTTCAATTTAACATTTCATAATGTGTTTTACAGATGAAGAAGTAAAGAAAAAGTTCGATTTCAAGAAGCCAGACTTGAGGTTCGAATGCGGCGTTTGTGAATACAAATGTTCCGGACTCAAAATATTCAAGAACCATTTTATATTGCACTCGTTGAGTCGACGCTTCCCCTGCGATATCTGCCCTAACAGATACTCGACACACATCCACTTAAGACAACACAAGCAAAGTGTACACAAAATAATCTACAAATGTCCGAAATGCCCAGAAAAGTTCACACGAATAAGCAAATTCAAATTTCACATGAACATACACTCAGAGGGGAAGGTATACAAGTGTGATTATGATTATTGCAAGAGTGTGTTTAAAAACAGCAAGGATTTGAAAAAACACAAAAGAAAGGTACATGAAGCTTATAGATACCCGTGTGATCAGTGCGATTTGTCATTCGCGACGAAGCTGCTTTTGAAAGTACACGTTATAGATGCCCATGCTAAATTTCCGTACTACGTTTGCGATCATTGTCGTAAGAAGTTCAAGGATAAATCTCTTTTAAGAAAACACATGACAACCCACATTGATCGGAGGACCTATAAATGTGAAATTTGCGACAAATGTTTTAAAATGAAATCATGTTTGATCCAACATTCAAGAGTGCATAGAGAGAAGGCTTTTGAATGTGATCATTGCCCCAGAAGATTTAGAGACAAACCCCAATTGATTACACATTTGAAATATCATCTGAATCAAATGGATTTTATTTGTAACGTATGCGCAAAAGGTTTCGTGGACAAACACGCTTTAAAGACACACTCCAAAGTACATACTAAAGAGAGATATGTATGTGATCTGTGCAAAGCTGAATTTTATCGAAAATACTTTTACGATGAACATATGCAGCAACATAAGACTGGATTTCAAAAATACGTGTGCAATGAATGCGGATTAAGCTACCCACTGCAAGCCCAATTGAGACTACACATATACAGACACAATAGACCAAAACAACAGAGGAAGTTAGAAACATGTAGTGTATGTCAAATAGAAACTAAATCTCTCAAAAATCATATGAAAATACACAAAGGTTTAAAGCCATATGCTTGTGATATTTGCGGTAAAACATTCAGGTCGTCGGGTAATCGGTTAGTACATCAAAGATCGCATTCCGGACTCAAAGAATTCGGTTGTGATCACTGCGGCAAATTTTTCTCGAAGAAATCCTACTTAAAACGACACATCTCCTCGCACGGCTCGGCGAAGCCATATAAATGTGATGTATGTGACGCCGCTTACTCTCATCGGGATAAATTAACTTTTCACAAACGCAAACACAAACTGACGATTGTATTTCCGTGTGATATATGCGATGCAAGCTTCTGCGAGAAACGCTATCTAGATTTCCACAAAAGAACTCACACTAAACTAGTGCAGTTCATATGTGATTTATGCTACAAAGTGCACACAGACAGAACTGATTTTATACAACATTTGAAAAGTCACCGAAGAAATAAATTAAAATGTGAAGTCTGTAACAGATCTTTTGGGGAAATGAAGATTTTGGCGCGACATATGAAACAACACAAGCTGGAGAAGCTTGTCTGTCCGTTGTGTAAGGCTGTTATGGACAGACTTAAAATTAGGAGACATTACCAAATGGTACATGGTGGTGTTTATGCATATGCATGTAACATTTGCGAAGAAGGGTCCTGTATGATAGAAAAAGTGTACAACCATTATATGCGTTGTCATAGCAAGGAAGATAGATATGTCTGCGAGTTGTGTAATAATGTTTATATGAATGGTGGCAATCTTAGAAAACATTTGAAAACGGTTCATTCAGTAAAATATTAGGCTCGCCGTTAGCTAAGCGCAATCACCGCGAAATGGTGGGTTCCAAAGGAGTCACACCAGAACCTGTCACAGTGTGACTCGTTGGGCAATGACTTGGAAATGCATCGTGGAAGAGAGAATTCAACAATATTATACCCTAGATCAGTGTTCCGCAAAAGGCACACTGGTGTACCGTGGCCATTGGTTGGTGTACCTCGGGAAAAAAAGGTTACCTTTCTCAGTTAAACTACTCCTTTGGACCGCATATGCTCAACTAAACAAGCTGATGTTTCGCATAAAAAAATATTTTTCATTTATAGTGTACCTACCTACCTACCTCCAAAATTTTCCGATTTCCTACATGTACCTTGAACACAAAAAGTTTGCGGAACACTGCCCTAGATATTACCTTCATAGTTAGCGACGTTTAAAATATGGTCGCACTGGTATAAAATAAATACCGATATGAATTTCCGCAAATGAATAGCACATAAGATACGACAAAAACAAAACTATAGTCGTATTGCTCATTATACGGACTAAAATTGAAGGAAAAAATGTAATTTTTCCTTCAATTTTGATTAGTTTTGATACGTTTTATGATGATAGTTTTGATGCGTTTTATGTCAAAATTGAAGGAAAAATGACATTTTTTCCTTCACTTTAGTCCGTATAATGAGCAATAAGACTATAATGTTGCAATTGACGTAGGAGAGAAAGAGACGACACTGTTTTGTTGTCTAACAATGACTTCTATGCATCAAGGCGTACCAATACTAACGTTGTCTACCATTTTAGTTAGTAGTCTAGTTAGTACTCTACTGTGATACTATGTCGTTAACCGTGTGGTATCAAATCGATTGTTAGTAAAGATGTAATCTATATGAATTGATATTTGTATTACTCCCATGGATTATGTAGGAAGAATTCAGGGAAAATTCATTTGAAAACATCAGATGTTTAAATAAAACTATATTTTGATTTAGATGCATTGTTTTATTTTTAACTCCCGAAGAAAGAGAGGGTGCTATAAGTGTGCACGACCGACAGGCGCCGACGTTCATCGATAGTTTTACAAGAACCTATGCTATGAGGACTTGCACTCTGACTACCCTTTTACGGCTGACTCTACGTTAAGTTTATATTTATACAAGCAAGTGATTCTAAGTTACGATTTCATAAAAATGTACGTGAAAGGGTCGCCTGAAGTGCTTATCCTATACTACTTATGTTTTATTATCAAAAAGTGCTGCTTACAGCTTAAAAACTACCTATCTATTCTTAAAGACCTACAGCTTATACAATTGTAACTCTATCGATGAACGTCGGCGCCTGTCGGTCGTGCATAATTCGTTTGTAGTGTGTATCTGTCTGTGGCATCATAGCTCCTGGGCGTCGATTCTGGTACCGAACTTTTTATCAACCTCAACTAAAGCGACTGTTTCCATGACTACTAATAACGAACGACTCAGTTGTGGTGAGGTTTTGAACTTTGGCAGAACAAATTTTTGAAAAGCTATTCTACTATTTCACCAAATGGCTGACATTTAAGAGATCGAACCAAAACCAAAGCGGTTGTCATCTAGTAGAATTCAGGCCCTGAACGGATGAACCGATTTTAATTATTTTTTGTTTGAAAGGTGCCTATGTCGAGTGAGAGTGGTCTTGGCTAAGTTTAATGAAAATCTGTTCAGCAGTTTGAAGATCATTTGCTCTTTTCTACACATGAACGAAGGGATATGTTTGGGGGTTTTTAATTTTTTAAATTTAATTGTTGTTACTTGGGCCTGGAATAGGTCTCTGTTAAAAATTACTACGATAACAAGTGGCTAAATTAAAAAAAAAAACCGACTTCAATGTTATAAGATGTGCAATTTTCTGTACTCTCGAGGCATTTCTGTTCATAACTCCGAAGATCCTCGACAGATCCTCACCAAAATTGTGGCACCAATCGGATACCCTTTCAAACAAAAATATTTTTTTCCAAAAAGAATTTTTCAAATCGGTTTAGACGTCTTCGAGTAATCGGTGAACATACATTAAAAAAAACCGACGAATTGGGAACCTCCTCTTTTTTTAAGTCGGTTAAAAAACTAGTCTATACCAGGCCTGTCTCACTTCTCACTTTAGGTATTTATCGGACGCGCGCCGCCTCGGGCGGCGCGCGACATAGGTTGCCACTTGCCGCTCGCTCGGCTTGCGGACTAGACGCATTGTGCTGTGCGTAATTATCGTGATCTCGTATACATCGTTTCTTGTGATTTTTGCACGATAACTAAACGATCTAATCCGTATAAAAGATATTGCTGTGTCTACGGGTGTCTAAACAAAAGGAAAAGCAATGACTGGACATTAACATTCCACAAAATTCCGGAAGATATTGAAAGGTTGGTAGGTACCTACTAAGCTTTTCTATAATTTGTTGTAAGTACCTATTTAAATAAATCATCAATAAATACCTAGGTAGGTACCTACTTACTTTTACTCTGTAACTGTAGGTGCATAATGAAAACGAGATTTTATAGGTACCTATTCGATTCCTTTTTGATTGAATAGGTAGGTATGAAGGTATAGATATTTTGAAATGCAATTGTTTACAAAACGAACGAGATAATAATGTATCTACCTACTTCACCTACCTAGGGTGGTGGCACCAGTAATGAACAAGCACCAGTGTTCGACATTTTTTTTTTAATTGGCTTATAATAAGATTTAGGTTGAATATATCTATGGTAGAAACACAAAACCGTAGACAACACATTTCCAGTTGTTATTCCTGAAAACGTCACGAAAATCGGCCATTTAGTTTTCAAGTTATTGAAGAAAAAGTTGTGTGTTGGTGCGCTGCTGAACCAAAATACACTTTTACTAACGAAATTACTAAGAAGTTAAGTCTATATTTTTGCCAGCATTTTTGGAATTATTCAATTTATTCGAATTTCGATTGATTTTATGGAAAGGTTATATTATTCTGGATTTAATTTTATATCAGTAGCGCACCTACGCATGTTTAATTTTATTTTATAGTCGATGTTCATTACTGGTTCAGCAAAATTCACCTTCTCCAGAAATCGACAGGTGTCCATACTTATTATTTTACGTACTTTCTTAGTTTTTAACCAAATTTAAGTCTAATTCATGAACTGATTACGTTAATGTTTGAAATTCACCGATTGATACATGTTCTCCAATAAAGAACATGTGTCGAACACTGGGTAAAATAAGTGTTCATTACTGGAGTTGGTTTCAGATGCCTCCCAGAAAAAACTACACACTCGAACAAATTGATTATTAATTATAATACAATGTTTCTCATGGCTGACTTGTCTAGTTTTTAACTAAAAAAAGGAAGAGGTTCTCAATTCTTCAGAATCTTTTTTTTTTTGTTCTTTTTTTATGTATGTTCCCCGATTACTCAAAGATGCCTGGAGCGATTTGGATAATTCTTTTTTTGTTTGTAAGGGTATACTTTTCGATTGGTACCACAAAAATTTGGTGAGGATATGTTGAGGATCGTCGGAGTTATGAATATAAATGCACCCCTAACTAACTCAGCAAAATACATTATCATTATTATACGTATTAATTATTATTATTTATTATTAATAAAATTAGCAGTCGCTGTCTCACTGCAGGGCAAGTCCCTCCCTTCCAGTAGGTAGTTTAAATAATGTTAGTTATTGCATGTTTTGTGCTTTGTTCATTACTGGGTGTTCATAACTGGAGTGTCGATAACTGGTGATTTATCACTGTTTATCACTGGATTATTGGTGTTCATTACTGGAGATTCGGTAGGTATTTTGGTTTTCGTCTTCTGATTAAAAACATATAGCTTTAATGTGAAAAAACTTGCTACCTAACCTTTCTTGAATATATTATTTATCATTTGGACTAACTGCTGTAGATATAGTAGTAAAAATAACGAAATTATTTCAAATTTTAGTCACACACTTCCCTTAAAGTGTCGAGCACTGGTGCTTTCACCCTACGTACAATACGTAGTACCTACTTACTACTATTTATTCTGTGGTAACGGTAGATTAAATTATATTTAGGCCTAGGTACTTATTTTAGAACTTAAGTAGGTACTGTTTTTGTGACAGATAAAAGAAATTAATCGATCGAGCGAGCGAAGCGAGCGAAGATCTTAGTGGCAAGTTAGGCGATTTTGCTTTGTATGTTTGTATGTTTGTATGTTTCATTTTTATGTTCTCGCATAACTATCGAACCGCTAATCCAATCTGTATGAAACTTGATAGGTCAATAGGTAGTGCTATGGAAATTTGCTGTGGAGCGTATGAGCGTAATCGATGAAGGGGTTGTAAAGATATGGGCAGTGGCGTAACTATATCGTCTGGGGCCCGTGGCAAATTCTTTTGATGGGGCCCTATCCAGGGACCAAGATTGACTAGTTTTCTGCCGCACTTAAATTCTAGTTCCGGGGGTGGGGGGGGGGGGGGGGGGGTTGAAGGGTTCCAACCAAGTAGTGGCGTATGTTAACTCAGAACCCCGGGCCAGCCTGGCTTTTGCCACCCCATAGATAGGTTCAATACATTGTGACCCGCGACTTCGTACGCGTTAGGGCTACCGTACTCGCACGCAACGCGTTAACGACATCGATTCCCGGGCTTGAGACTTGGTTTACTGTCCGCTCGCAAAATACTCATGAAGCTTATATGCGAGCGAAGCGAGCCCAAATTTTTCAAAGACAAATGCAACAAATGACACGTGATTTTTAATTTTTCTTATGATGCTTTTGAGCACCATAAGCCTGGCTGCTTGTCGGTTCCTATTTTATTATGCGAGCGGAGCGAACCAATTTCCAATCTCAAATGCAACACGTACCTAACACTTGATTTTGCTTATGTGCTCAAAGAAAAGGATGGCTTTTTGTCGGTTCCTATTCTGCGGTCATACTTAACTCACTTTGCTTGCAAAATACTCATGAAGCTAATATGCGAGCGAAGCGAGCTTAATTTTTTTAAGATAAACGCAACAAGTGACACATGATTTTTCTTATGGTGCTCAAAGAAATGGCTGGTAGCTTGTCAGTTCCTATTTTATTATGCGAGTGAAGCGAGCTGATTTTTTTTATCACAAATGCAACATGTGACACTTGATTTTGCTTACGTACTCAAAGAAAAGGATCGGTTCCTATTCTGCGGTCAGACGTAACGCACTTTGCTCGCAAAACACTCATGAAGCTGTATGCGAGCGAAGCGAGCCGAATTTTTTTTAAGACAAATGTGACACTAGGAAATGTTTGCCTGAAATTGCCTCGAGGATTTATTCCCAGAATCCCAATTATTGTAACGGATTATCCCTTCGAGTTTTAAAGAATACCTACAGTTTCCTGTAAAGTTAAAAATCGCAAGGCCAGTCTCAGAAAATGGTCTGTCAATAATAATTAGTCATTAGATTACTAATAAATTACACAAGTCTTGATGTCTATCAAACTTACAACCAAATGAGTTTGTTTTAGTTGTTGTTAGTTAGGTAGGCTTTTCTTACACTGGTTCCAAAATGTACAAAGATTAACATTACGCCCAGGGCGTCGATTCTGGTACCGAACTTTTTATCAACCTCAACCAAAACCTCAACTAAAGCGACTGTTTCCATGACTACTAATAACAAACGACTCAGTTGTGGTGAGGTTTTGAACTTTGGCAGAACAAATTTTTGAAAAGCTATTCTACTATTTCACCAAATGACTGACATTTAAGAGATCGAACCAAAACCAAAGCGGTTGTCATCTAGTAGAATTCAGGCCCAGGGCCTGAATTCAGTCATTTGGTGAAATAGTAGAATAGCTTTTCAAAAATTTGTTCTGCCAAAGTTCAAAACCTCACCACAACTGAGTCGTTTGTTATTAGTAGTCATGGAAACAGTCGCTTTAGTTGAGGTTTTGGTTGAGGTTGATAAAAAGTTCGGTACCAGAATCGACGCTCAGGAGTATTTAATAATAGAAGTTGTGGTTTTTTATAGTTCCCAATTTTTTTATAAGTTTAAAAAATTGTTCTGGCCAAGCATGCTAAAAAAACATTAAAAAACATAACTCGAGAAATACAAAACATCGGGTGTACCAAGTTTAATATTTTTTTTTGGACGTCATGAACCATCTGTTTACGCACGGAAATACCTGTTCCGCCAGTTTTTTTTATGCTATTGCTAAGGAGGGGGGGGGGGGGGGGAGGGTCTGGACCCCCTAAACCCCCCCTCCCCCTTATATACGTCCCTGGCCCTATCAGTAAAAATCATCACGAACTCGCGGCCTCTTGAGCCGGGGCCCTCTGGGGTCGGGGGCCCGTGGCATTTGGCCACCCCTGCCACCCTATAGTTACGCCACTGGATATGGGGTTCCCAAGGGGGTAAATTTTTTTCAAAGTTACCCAAATATATTGAGTGGGGTGTCATACGAAAGGGTTTATTTTGTACATTCCAAAATGGTTTTTATTTTTAATCTAGGATGTATAGTTTTTGAAATACGACCAAAGAACAAAAACTACGAAACCAGAGCTGCAAGAGCTCCCGTTTCATAGAGTTTCGATGTCTTCGTAGCTCATTGACTGGTCGGTCTTAAAAAGAGAGTGGCATCGTTGCGGTTTGGTTTGCAATGATTTTAGATGCTACTTGATTTATTTTCATGATAAAAAAATTTTTGATAAAGAATGAAAATAATTGGGGTAAAAAAAGTTAAATAAACAAATATATTGAGTGGGGTGTCAAATGAAAGGTCTTAATTTGTACATTCCAAAATAGTTATTATTTTCATTCTAGGACGTATAGGTACTTTAGAAATACGACGAGAATTCATAAATATGAAATAAGTAAATGAAAAATTAGACACGACATTATTGTATTGCATGCATGCTAGTATTTTTTTACCATGAAGAGCTAGCGCAATAGGCATACTCGGCAGTAGTAGCACTTGAAATTATAGGGGTAGTCAGAAGAAAGTCCAAATGTAAGCCATCTACGGTGCGCGAGATCTCAGTTCGGGGCGAACTACTAGTTTATTTGTGTTGTTGCAAGCGAAAATTCGACAACCCTTACGAGTCGCGTCACACCGCGCCAGACAGTGACACAGTTACGCGTTAGAGCAGGATGGGAATGTTTAGGCAAATATCTCGATAGGTAATAGGCCCATAGGCGAGTTGAATTGCACTTTATAGCTTCGCCGCGAGAGTCTCTATTTAAACAAATTTACTCGCGAAGTGACCCTTCTGTACGTAGTACTAGTATTCTGTGTCTATACTACAGAATACTAGTACTACGTATCTATACTAAAATAATAAAGCGGAAGAGTTTGTTTGAACGCGCTTATCTCGGGAACTACCAGTCCGATTTGAAAAATTATTTCTGCATTTGATAGCTAAACTCTTGAAGAAGGTTATAGGCTACTTTTCATCATCACCAATACCATCACCACTGGGGCAACGCTATGAGGGTGCTGCTAGTTGTAAAATAAAACAAGTGTTTATAGTAGTAATTTATTCACTCCCCCGGCCATACAATTCCCTCTATCCAGTCGAGGTACGACGCTACGCGCGTGTATACGGCTGGTTGTCCGCTTTCAGCGCATCTTCGACCGAATGACGTCACTCCCATCACGTAGAATATGCACTGGTTGTCCTTTGATGCCACTTGGAGTGGGGAACCACTGTCGCCCTGCACAACATTTTTAAAAAAAGATAAGATTAAAATTATTTATTCTGAACTTTGTATGAAGATATATACAGATAAATCATTTAGGCCTCTATTAATAAACTCGAATTAGCTTCTGTCAAAGTTGCGCCACGGATTTAACTATTGCCATCCTTATTTGTCACTGTCTAACCAAAAAGGATGGCAATAGTTTAATCCGTGGCGCAACTTTGACAGAAGTAAATCCGAGTTTATGAATAGAGACCTAAATGATTTATCTTTTTACAAAGTTCTAAATAAATAATAAATATAGAGGCCTTATTGTTTTACCTGCAAGAATTTAGCTTTTTTCTATATCTACTTCTATGCTATTATTATAATGAGGTAAAGTTTGTATGTAGGAGGTATGATTGAAACTACTCATCCAATTTAAAAAAAAATTTCATCAGTATTTAGAATGAACTTTCAGGATTAATATAGGCTAAATGTTCGCGGGTAACGCCGCGGGCGGAAGCTAGTAGTCTACAAATAGCTAGTACTAGAGGCCACCATAGTCATCATCATCATAATCACCTGGCAAGTATCCTTCCCGCCGCGCAGCTCGCCGGCGCATATCTGCGTGGACCGGAAGCCGTTCCACTTCCGGTTCCTTATTGCGATCAGCAGCGGGTCGCAGTAGTCGTTGTCGAGCAGCGAGAGAGACACCTTCTGTAGCTCCTTGGACGTCTTCTGCGATCCTGGCGACGAGGTTTTGTGTTAGAGAATTTCGAATCGTTCGAGAATTTTTCAAAAACAAAAATGATTTTATGACTAACTTCTGATTATTCTATCTCAACAAAGTCTCAGGTAGTATAAGTAAATGTAGGCCTCTTGCAGACCTACTTACTCCCAAAACTAAAAATGAAATATCGTGTCAATTTTAGTAGCTCAGCTTTATGTTGGTTAATCTACCGATTTCAGTTTCCATCAACATAATTATAATAAGCTGAGCTACGATAATTAGCACGATATATCGTTTTCTTTTCTTTGTTTAAGGCTGGATTCGACCAAAAGTCATCTTACTCCCAGAGTAATTATTCCATTAGCCGACAGAATTCGAAATACAATTGTTTAGAAAGCGCAACCGAACATTATTAGATGCATTCAAATTATCCTAGTTTTGAGGTGTCAACTTTACAATGTAAAAATATTCAAACAAACAGCAGTTTAATCTGTGGATTAATCTCCAGATAAAACTTAATCCAGTTTGGTAAAATCCAGCCTAAATCATCTAGCAGGTAGGTAAATAAAAGGTGTAAAGGCAACTAGTATTTATAATTGTTATAGATAGACAAACATGATTGATATTATGTAAAGAGAGATCGTACTCACTAGGGTCAGTGACGCCCCAGCCGGTGGCGATCGCGTTGGTCTGTCCCGCGAAGTCGCTGCGCGTCCACAGGCAGGCGGGGCGCACGTTCGCCGTGAACTGGAGGTCGGTCGACAGCTCGAACAGCGCTATATCGTTGTACACAACGGGCGGGGAGTAGTCGGGGTGGCGGTGGGCGCGACGGATCGGGACCTGCCAGATCGGTTCAATTCAATTCAAATATTAGATAGGTACTTACATAAGGCCTTACTTATAAAAGATGTTTAAAGTTAAACACTGGTTAAACAACGTCCTGTCTTTATTTGTGGATAGTGACAGAGACGGGACGTTGTTTAACCATTGTTCAACTTTAAACATCTTTCATAAGTAGGGGGGTTAGATACGTACTCTTTTTAAAATCATATATTCAGTAGGACCACTAGGATCACTTTGAAACATCTTAAGAGCAAGGTGATTCTATCTACTCTTTCTTTCGCGACCAACACCGTGAAGATCGCGACTGATCGCGACCAACACCGTGAAAACTTGAGATCGGTCTCGAGCTCGAACAGCGCTATATCGTTGTACACAACCGGCGGGGAGTACTCGGGGTGGCGGTGGGCGCGACGGATCGGGACCTGCCAGATCGGTAGGCTGATTTGATTATCTACAGTTCACAGTTATTTTACCCCCTGCCGTCATGTTGGCCAACATGGGTTTCGGAACAATTGTTCCAAGACATTATTTAACACACGGGAATTACTCACGTAAAAATATCGTCGATTTAGATACCGACGTTTCGATTCATCCGGAGAATCTTCATCAAGATTACGTAAGTAATTCCCGTGTGTTAAATAATGTCTAGTACAACTCAAGAAAGTTTTGAAATTGTTCCAAGATCATATAAAATTGTTCCTACGATCAGGTTGGCCAACTTTTTCTTTCGTGTCGATGACTAATTAGATGGTGTTTTTCCAGTAACTGGCCACTTCTATGGCCCCATTCGTGCACTCCATAAGGTCTTGTAGAGTGCATGACCTGGAACTGGATGGACATTCTAACAAGTGTGGCCAACATGACAGCTAGAGGTGAAATAACTGTGAACGGACCGTAACTTGTCTCAAACCTCAAATTGGTCTCAAAATGTCAAAACGATCGCGTGGGTATCTTTCGTCGCGTTCGGTCTCGTTGTGAGAGTGACGGAGCTACTTGCGCGGTCACTGAACTGTCATATTTGAGAGTTTGAGACCGATTTTGGTCGCTAGATTTATCAAGATTATCAAGATCAACTTACGTCAATGGGATCGGCGCCATCGTTCACTGTGGGGTCTATGTTTTGGTCACCGAGACGCACAACCACTGGTGACGGATCCTGTAATAAACCAACAAGGAGATTATTCGAAGGAGAACTTACATTTTTAAAAAACCTCAAAGGGGGGAGGGAGGGGGGTTAAAAAGTTACTAAAATACATCACGTGATTAAGGCTCTACCCTGAGCTAAACACTGTACTTCCCTGCCTATATCCTCTATCCTCGATAAATAAAGTTCCTAAATGGAAAGTAACTGAAAAGCAAACATGTATCTTTAACATTTTATCTTCTAATTCCCTGTTATATATTTTTATGCTCGGGTGCATAACGCCATTTAGTGGTTCAATTACGAACCACATTGCACTTGTAAATCTTTTTGCGTGAAAATGCCGAAAAAGCTTTTCCCAGATATGAGACCTAGGTAGCTAGATCGATTTTTCGACCTCGTAAACACCCATACTGCAAATTTCATCGAAATCGTTAGAGCCGTTTTCGAGAGCGTCAGTACAAACAAACTTCAAACATCAAACAAACAAATATTGCTCGTTTAATAGAATAGGATTTGTTTGATCATAAATAAACGAAAAAAAACACTAAAAAAAAGATAAATCTTCATCTTCTAAAATTGATGTTATTTATGTTTTTGGATTGCACCATTGGCTAATTTATGGTGCGTTTTTAAGTCGTATTTACCTGCAGCGTACTGACAGATGTGGAGAGGCAGTGCCCCGCGGTCAGCACGAAGCGCGGGCTGATGAGGCTTCCACCGCACAGGAACGAGTAACCACCTTGGAAGTTAGCCCAGCCGATCGCAGCCTGAAACAAACAAGTGGATAAATTACAAATCCTAGTAGGTAGAGTCGGATTCAGCACTGAAGTCCGATAGACGCAGCGCTGCTATCGCAGAACTAGGTTGTGTAAAAAATTACTAATTGTCCAAATATGGCTTGAACAATAATAATTATGCTAGTTTGTACGTTCGTTAGCTCTACACACCAGAACAACTGAACGACCTTGACTAAAAGAGCATAATATAGTAAATAAAACAATTAGTTCCCGCTTTTTCCGTAGGACTTGAGTGCTAAATACTACGCTATCACTACATCACTTCACTACATAGTATAAAACAAAGTCGCTTCCCGCTGTCTGTCCCTATGTATGCTTAGATCTTTAAAACTACGCAACGGATTTTGATATTGTCAATAAACTATATTTTATTCTATTCCAGGCTGCCTACCATGAGTTTTATACGCGATCCAGTTTAGGTCCTAAACTGAACTGCTTCGCTTGACGTATGCTATGACGCTGACGAAATATTAGAACCTAAACATGACCAGATTAGGAACCTAAACTGGATAGCTCCTAAACTGAATTGTTTACTAAGAGGTCATGGTACCTACAGGTCTTGCGGGCGGAAAAGGTCGCTATTGCAGAATCGCAATAAAGGAATTGAACTATTGCCATCTCTTTTCATTAACTGAGAGTGAAAAGAGACGGCATTATAGTTCATTTCATATTGTGATTCAGTTTTAACGACCCTTTTAAGTCCGCTGTTCTTTCTCGGTCGCCATAGTCACCATGTGCGGGAACTCCCCCTGCGTGGCGTCCTCTCCGCCGACAATGAGCTCCAGCCGTGCGTACGCGCAGCGCGGCGACGACACCGACAGTAGCTCCGGCTCGGGCAGCAGCGGGATGTAGTCCACTTGTTCCACCACGCCGCGGACGTACTCCACGCATTCTGACACGAGTGAGTGAAAGAACAATTTATGAAATTATTTACTTAGGTATAGTCCGACACAAAATCATAGAAATAAACGGGGGCGCCACTGTGCAAGCTAAATACGCGAAATAGATAAATTCTCTTTTAGAAGTTAATTATTACTTCTGACTGACGTCTTCGGCACCTGTACCACAGACAAGAAACCTGTACTTTACCATAGATTAGTAGAGAAAGGGGTTCCAAAGTACTGAAATTTTAGTTGCCGTGTCTACCCGTTTTTGCCGGACTATACCTACCTACTTTCTTATAAAACACATTTAAAAAAAATAAACAATTTCTTGTTATAGTTGAGTCGTAAAAGTGTAAGTTCGATTTTCACCCCGTTGAATCGGGTTGAATTTAGAAAAATCCCGCCTTGGTGGGTGGTTATGTTGTAAAGTAAGGTAGGTACTTTCAAAATTTCAGCTTTCAACTTGAGTAGTTTGGCAGTTGATGTAGGTATCGTGAAGTTAGGCTTTTCGCTGTGCAGTAAAAAAAAATTGTATGAAAAAGTTGCACTGCGCATCGAAACTGCTAACTTCACGAATGCCAAGATCAGTTAAAAGAAGTGTACAATATGTGCGCTCTTGCACACACACAATCATCATACCCGACCAAACTATCGTATCGGTCGATAAAAAAGTTGGCAGTCTGCGAGTGAGGGGTGTCATATTAGGTAGCTGACAGTTTTTTATTTAATATGGTGAGGCGCATACCTATCCGCGTCGAATCCTACTGCCCGGACGATTTGACGCGAGCAGGTGTGCGAGATTTCATACGATTTCATATAAAGAACTCTAAAGAATTCGTTTCGGTCGATTCGTTCGGCACGGATAGATATGCTCTCACCTTTATAGCTCTTTCGACAAAATAAAAAGGAAGTAAGTACTTAATCAAAACTTTAACTTAATTTTATAGACTAGATTTTTTGTATTATTGTGTTAGTTATAATAATTTATTGTTTTTATATTTTACTTTGATTTAATTTTAACTAATGGGAATGCGGCTACTCTATTGTTTTAGGACTATCCTGTAAAAATAGATGTAATGTAAGTGGACATAAATAAAAAAATAAACTTACTTCGCTCGCTGACTCGCCTTCGATCACCGGCGCCGCTGCTGCCCCACACGGGACGCGGGCTGAAAGACATTTTTTTTATTAGAACAATTTTAAATGTGTATGGATGGACTCCATCTATGGAGGTTATATCTACATAATTTCTATCTAAACCAATACTAAAGTGGAAGAATTTGTTTGTTTAAACGCGTTAATCTCAGGAACTACCAGTCAGATTTGAAAAAAATCTTTCTGTATTTGAAAACTTAACTCTTGAGGAAGGTTATAGGCTTTTCATCATCATCACAATAAACCATCACTACGGGGGCAACGCCGCGAGGGCGATGCTAGTCTATATTGAAGGGGAAGAGTTTGTTTGATTGTTTTTTTGTTTGCACGCGCTAATCTCAGGAATATCCAGTCGGATTAAAATATTTTTTTCTGTATTCGATACCTTAACTCTTGAGGAAGGTTATCAAAATCAAAATCAAATATCATTTTGTAGTGTTTATGCACCTAGTTGCGGGTAGGCCCGCGTATTGGCACAATAAACAGTTTGCGATAGTCCGTCTTTCATTCAACATTACATTGTGGCGCAGCCGATAACTTTTCATTTAAATTCGCTCTCATTACGTTTATTACAATGCCTATCGGTAAAATTGAGACTTTTGAGATAGGTATCCACAAGTGGGACGCGTATTGCCGGCGTGTTAAACAATTTGTGGCATTAAATAACATCGCGGAGAATTTACATGTGGCGGTGTTAGTAACGCATGTTGGTGTGGCGTGTTACGAGTTAATGTGTGACTTGTGCGCACCCGAATTACCGGAAGACAAGAATTTTGATGACCTCGAGAAGATAGTGAAAGATCATCTCGAGCCCCAGAGGTCGGAGATCGCAGAACGTCATATCTTTCGACAAAGAAAGCAAGCATCGGAAGAGACCGTCAACGAATATCTACAATCTTTAAAACACCTAGCTAAAACGTGCAACTTCAAAAGTTCGCTGGAAGAGAATATTCGTGATCAATTCGTGTCCGGTCTACACTCCGAGGATATGAGATCCAGGCTTTTTGCCGAACGAGAACTAGATTACAAGCGAGCCATCGAGCTCGCATTGGCGTTGGAGGCGGCGGACAGGCATGCGGCAACGTCGGCGGCGAGCGGTGGCGGTGGCGGTGGCGCGGAGGGCGCGTCGCTGGGCCTGCATCGCGTGGCCGCGACGCGCGCTCAGCGTCGCCCCCAGCGCAACGTGGCGGCGGCGGCCACGGCGACGACGAGCGCCGCCGGGCCTGTCGCAACGTCTCCCTGCCCGCGGTGCGGCCGGGAGGGACATGTGGCGTCAAAGTGTCGATATAAGTATCACAGTTGCGACAAGTGTGGTGAAAAGGGTCATTTAAAAGTGATGTGCCGTAAGTACGAAGGTGATCGCGGAGCTGATTCTACGCGGAAGTCCAAAGGTCAGTTCTTTTTGGTTGACTCTGATTCTGAAGCTGAGGAGGTGAACTTTTATAACCTAGCTTGTGATAGAGGGGACGATCCGTATTTCACCGACTTAAAGGTCGAAGGTCATGTACTGCGTTTCGAGGTGGACACTGGATGCAAATTTTCTGCTATTTCAAAATCGTGTTATGATGAACGATTCTGTGATTTGGAACTGAATAAGAAATCGTTAATTTTGCGATCGTATACGGGCGATGTTATTAAACCGTTAGGTTACATAAATGTAGATGTCGAGTATGGCTCAGAATCGCATAAATTGCAACTTTATGTTATCGATAACGGTGGTCCTCCGTTAATGGGACGTATGTGGATAAGAATTTTGCAATTAGACATAAACAATTGTTTTGATATGAAACACGACCTTTCTGTAGATTCGTTACGAAAAGAGTTTCCGGAAGTTTTTGCTGATGGACTGGGAACTTGTAAAATTCGTATGCAGTTACATTTGTCAGATAAGACTCCTGTTTATGTGAAGGCTCGCCCCCTTCCCCTGGCGTTGCGCGGCCCGGTCGAACGCGAGCTTGAACGTTTACAACGTGATGATGTTATTTTTAAAGTGGACCGTTCAGACTATGGAACTCCAATAGTCCCAGTAGTTAAAAGAAATGGCGATATTCGCATTTGCGGTGATTATAAAACAACCATCAATCCACTACTTAAGGATTTCCATTACCCTCTTCCTCGCATTGAAGAGATTTTCGCGACCCTTGCCGGGGGTGTAGTCTTCTCAAAACTAGACTTGTCCCACGCATACCAGCAATTTTGTCTGACTGAAGATTCTCAGCCAATGACAGCCATAACGACTCACGTGGGCACTTGGGTATACAAAAGAGTCCCCTTTGGAATTAAATGTATTCCCGAAAATTTTCAAAAAGTAATTGAAGAAATTCTTAGTGGTTTACCATGTACAGTAGTGTTTTGTGATGATATTTGCGTAAGTGGTAAAAATGCTAGTGATAACTTAAAAAATGTAAGATTGGTACTAAAGAGGTTGAGCGATGCCGGTTTACGAGTAAATTGGTCTAAATGCGAGTTTTTTAAAGAAAGTGTCACTTATTTAGGGTACAGAATTGATAAGCACGGTCTTCATGCCGATGAAAAGAAAATAGAAGCTATTGTTTCAGCTCCTGTTCCAAAAGACGTGTCACAGTTAAAAAGTTTTTTGGGACTTGTAAACTTTTATTCAAAGTTTTGTATGAATATAAGCGAGGTTCTGAAACCGATGTATGAACTCCTAAAAAAAGAAACTAAATGGTTTTGGAGTGAACAGTGTGAAATAGCCTTTAAAAAAATTAAAAGCGTGCTAAGCAGTAGTCCGGTGCTGGCGCATTATGATGCGACGTTGCCGCTCATCCTCTCCGTAGACAGCAGCTCATACGGGCTGGGCGCGGTACTCGCTCACCGCTATCCTGACGGATCGGAGCGCATCGTCTCTTGTGCCTCACGGACGCTCAATATGCATGAACAAAATTATTCGCAGTTAGATAAAGAAGCCTTGGCGATTATATTTGGAGTGACAAAACATCACCAATATTTGTACGGGAGACATTTTCTGTTACGAAGTGACCATCGCGCTCTTAGCTATATTTTTGGCAAAAATAAAGGCATTCCGCAGACAGCCGCCAGTCGTTTGCAAAGATATGCGGTGCGGTTGGCCGCTTATGACTATGATATAGATTTTGTTCCGTCTTCTAGAAATTGTTTCGCCGACGCTTTATCTCGTTTGCCGTTGAATCGCACGGTTAGGCATAATTATGATGAGAACCTTTTGGAGGGAAGTTATTTGAACTTCGTTCAAGATGTTTTACCGGTAACTTTTCATCAAGTAAAAGTTGAAACTAAAAAAGACGTACAACTAAATAAAATAATTGGGTATGTCAAGTTCGGTTGGCCGGAACGTTTAGAATGCGAAAAAGATAGGGCAATTTATCTAAAGAAAGATAATTTGTTTATTGAGCACGGTTGCTTAGTTTGGGGTTATCGTGTAGTTATTCCTTGCAGTTTAAGAGAGACCGTTCTAAGAGAATTGCATAGTGGGCATATCGGAGTTGTCAAAATGAAGCAAGCTGCTAGGAATTATCTTTGGTGGGAAGGTTTAGACGCAGACATCGAACGCGTATGTCGTGAATGTGCTGCGTGCGCGTCGCAGCGCGACCAGCCCCCGCCCGCGCCCTTGCACTCGTGGCCGTGGCCGCAGGAGCCTTGGAGCCGATTAAATGTTGATTTTTTGGGTCCGTATAAAAATAAATATTATTTTGTACTGATCGACGCACACACAAAATGGTTAGAGGTCGCCTGCGTGTCGAGTACCTCCGCGGCGGTGGTCATATCGTGCCTTCGTAAGATTTTCGCGCGATTCGGTTTACCGAAATCTATCGTTAGTGATAACGGCCCACCTTTTTCTTCGAAAGAGTATCTTCAATACTTAGAGAGTAATTGTATCAAAAGAGTTCTCGTCGCCCCGTATAGGCCACAGAGTAATGGCGCTGCAGAGAACGCCGTACGCTCTGTGAAACAGGTTCTCAAAAAAGCGACAATCGACAAAGAGGATTACGATGTAGCTATTTGTAGATTTTTATTTACGTACAGGAACACCGAACATTGCACCACACAAAAAGAGCCCTCAGTGGCAATGTTCGGTCGTCGCCTGCGCGGTAGGCTCGACCTGCTGCGGCCCAGCACCGCCGACGTGGTGCGCGAGGCGCAGGGCGCGGCGGAGGAGCGGCGCGGGGGCGTCGTGCGCGACGTGCGCCCCGGGGATTCGGTTCTCGTACGCGATTATATTAACAAAGATGTTAAGTGGAAGGAGGGGGTTATCGTCAATAAAACTGGACCGGTTTCTTTCGAAGTTAAAACTCAAGATAATAAAATTGGAAAGAGACATATTGATCAGATTTTAACTAAGACAGCACCGAGAAAATCGCGTTATTCGGTTAACTGCCCTGAATCTGTTAACGAGCCAGATATTGCTGTTTTAGACAATCATGACAATGATAGTTGGTCAACGCCAGTGACTCAATCTCCTTGTTCAGATAGGTCCGTGCAGGTTACAAGTGGTGATGAGGGAAGCAGTACCCCGTCCCCGCCCATTCATGTACCGGATGTTCCCCAACAAGCTAAAAAGCGCCAGCACCCGTCTCCTCACGCTATGAAGTTGAGACCTCGTTTACCTAAGTAGGTTCCCGATAATATAGATATAAGTAAGTTGTTCTTATGAATAACCTCTATTGTTTATTGCATAGATAAAATAAGTAGATATTATGTAACTTTATTGTTCTATTGATAAAAATATCTTTTAATTGTTGTTATTTAAGAGGGAGAAAGTGTAGTGTTTATGCACCTAGTTGCGGGTAGGCCCGCGTATTGGCACAATAAACAGTTTGCGATAGTCCGTCTTTCATTCAACATTACACATTTATTCAGTAGGACCGTTATGACCACTTTGAAACGTCTTAAGAGCTAGGTGATTCTATTCCTGTTCTTTCGCGACCAACACCGTGAAGAATCAGGGCAACAAACACGGTATGGGGCCTAGCTTTCTTTTCGGTGATCCATATAGGAAGGTTATAGGTATTATAACATCACTACGGGGACAACGCGGCGAGGGCGCTGCTACATATATTATAGGTATAATTAGATTTAATATAGATTTGATTAGATAATAGATTTCTTACTCAGCAGTGGTTGTTTTAGGTGCTGCCTGCAGTATACTGCTTCCATCTCTGCAGCATACTAAGGAGTCGCCGAAAGTATTGTAAACGCAGAATGTTGGTTGAATGCCGTTTTTTCTGTAGGTAATATAAGAAAATATCTTTTACCTATTTAAATCTATGGTTTGTAGATGCGGGAACAATGGCTTTCAGGAATTTATTTCAAATGGTGCCAGCAGGACTATTTAATTCACTTGTTAGCTGGGATTACATCCGAATAATTGATTTTTTACGAAGAATTGGTTAGAAAATACAGAATTATAGTGGCCGCACACCTAATCCACGCCGAACGCGCCGAATTCTCGAAGTGCTGCCAGATTCGGTCGAATCGGACGATTCGACGCGGGCAGGTGTGCGAGGTTTCATACGATTTCATATACTTAAAGAATTCTAAAATTCGATTCGTTCGATTCGCGTGTTCGGCGCGGATATGCGTGCGGCCACCTTTAGGTTCAAACTTTATATTCTACACAATATACATTTTTATCCCCTTATTCTACCATTTCAAAGTTCTTCGTGAAAAACAGTTTGTAGGAGACTTCCTACAAACTTTTACTATCCAAGCTAACGAGTGAGTCAAAATAGCCTTGCAGGTAGCGTTCAAACTTATGATGAAATTAAGCGGTTTCACGAAACTTTAATCTAGTGTGCTAAACTATTTTCTGTATTGACCAAAGAGATCCCGACTACATTTTTCAACTATTTTTGAAGCACAGTTTGGGTTTAGCCAAGTATTCTGTGGTTTAGCTTTAGCGAAGAAGCGTTTGAACACAAAAGAAGAATTATTTTACTTACTGAAAATCCTCTTTCGCCCATCTGCATTGGTCTGTGGGAGTGCACACGCCGACTGTGTTTGTATAATCGTCGACACACGAATCTCCTACTACGGAAAACAAAACAATTAGGTAGCGTAGTTATGCGAAATTTAGGTACCTACATTATATTAGCGTAAACTAGAAGATAAAATATAATATTCTTAGTAAAAAAATTATAGCACACAGAGCAGATGGCCGATGGGGCCAAAAAGTTCTCGAGTGGAGGCCACGGACCGGCAAGCGCAGTGTTGGACATCCACCGACAAGATGGACAGACGACCTTGTAAAAACTGCAGGTCGGCGGTGGATGCAGGCCGCTTCCAACCGCAGCACATTGAATATACTCGTAGAGGCCTATGTCCAACGGCTGAGATGATGACGATGAAATTGAGTAGGTATGCAATTCTAAAAAAAGGTCCCAATAACTTACCATTTTTCTGTCCAGTAGCGCCCAATCCGATGGCCAGCATGTAGAATAGGATGCAAATATTTTTACCCATCGTAGGTAGGTACTTAACGCAGATAGGTAGCTTACCCACCGTAAAGTACCATTTAGTATTCTGTGGCTCACCTAAGTTACTTAATAAATATATCGGTTTTCCTGTTAAATTATCATGATGGTTATCGTTTATGAAACCTGCAAACAAAAAACGTAGTATGAGTAAGAAACACGTACCTACCTACCTAGGTTTTGTATTTACTTATAAAGATAGATGGATACAGGCCTTTACATCTTTTACTAGATGATTTATACAGTGTCAGGAGGCAATCTTTCCCTACACTACCAGGACACTGTTGTGCCTGGAACAAATATTGAGATGAAGTAGACTTGCCCAGCACCTTTACCATCCTTCAGGAAAGACATAAGTACTCCTACCCAATAAGAAATACCTACCTAAGTAATTCTAAAATTAGTTTCATTCGATTCGTTCCGACGCGCTCGGCGCGGATAGGTGTGCGTTCACCTTAAGCCGCGGGTTTCCTCACTTTTACATATAAATAGGTACTAACTAAGTAAGTTAGTATACATAAAGCAGGAAGAATTTTAAAAAAGCTTTCTAATAAATTCAGATTGTAACAAAAAATTTCGCCCGCTACTTTCTTTTTACTGCGAATTGATTTTTTTACCGATCGGGTTTTAAATTAAAACAATTCATTATCCAGGATTAAATTTGAAGTTTCATATCCCCAAATCTTTCGATTTCGAGCATTTAGAAACCCCAAATAATCCAACAACTTACCTACTTATAAAAATTACATTCATAGAAACACAAAAATAGCTTTAAAACATTGTCACAATAACCGTAATCGATCGAGCGAGCGAAGCGAGCGAAGATCTTAGTGGCAAGTTAGGCGATTTTGCTTTGTATGTTTGTATGTTTGTATGTTTGTATATTTGTATGTTTCATTTTTATGTTCTCGCATAACTATCGAACCGCTTATCCAATCTGTATGAAACTTGATAGGTCAATAGGTTGTGCTATGGAAATTTGCTGTGGAGCGTATGAGCGTAATCGATGAAGGGGTTGTAAAGATATGGGGTTCTCAAGGGGGTAAATTTTTTTCAAAGTTACCCAAATATATTGAGTGGGGTGTCATATGAAAGTACTCAATTTATACATTCCAAAATGGTTTGTAGTTTTCTTCTAGGTTCTATAGTTTTTGAAATACAGAGAAAAAGAAAAATGATGAAAACCAATTAACGGATGTATGGAGAGAGCTCCCGTTTCATAGAGTTTCGATGTATTCGTAGGTCTGGTTAACAGACAAAGAGTGTGGCATCGTTGTGGTTTGGTTTGCAATGATTTTAGTTGCTTCTTGATATTTTTTCTTGAGATTGAAAATAAAAGCCGTGTTGGCCGAGTGGAAGGGTGCTCGATTTTCGATTCATAGGTCGTAAGTTCGAACCCTGGCCGTGCTCATCAATGGATTTTTCGATTAGAAAAATTTAAATGCGCATTAACACGAGCTCTAAACGGTGAAAGAAAACATCGTGAGGAAACCAGTTAACGTTCTAATAGTGGCGATGGGCTTGCAACCTGTCACGTATGCAAATGCTAACTCCTGCAAATAGTGGGCTGGGCATGTACCAAAATTATAGAGGGGGACGGAGGGGGAGGGGGAGTGGGAAGGGCAGGGGGAGAGGAGGCGGAGGGGAGAGGAGGGGGTGTAGGGGAGGGAGGAGGAAAAGGGAGGGGGAGGGGGAGAGGGAGGTGGAGGGGGGGAGGGGAGGGGAAGGGGAGGGGTGGGGATGGGAGGGGGGAGGAGGAGGGAATTGATTTTCTCATACATTTTGTATTGAACTGCTATTTTAATAATTACTCGAACTAAGAGGCCTTCCCTGAGGCGCGGTACGAAGTTCGCGGGGTCAACTATTGAATATAAACACGACACGACTTAATGTATTGCATGCATGCCTATAATCTTTACCATACTGAGGTAGCGCATTAGATATCATTGTGTGGTAAACACTAGAAGGAGCACTTAACGTAGGTATAGGGGTAGTCAGAAACAAGTCCAAATCTAGGCTATCAACACAACGGTGCGCGAGATCTCAGTTCGGGGCGAACTACTAGTGAAAATATTAAATAACGAATAATGTAAATATTGGATGTAGGATGCGTAATTTGTCAACTAAACTAGGCTGCATAATTTATCTGTAAATCTGAATAAGAGATTATAATAAAATTTGAGAAAATGTATTTAGTGATCATTTGTTAAATGAAAATAAAAGATATCTAGAAAACCTATTTAATAAGCAAATGTCTAAACTTACCAAAAGCACGTTAATCGTAAAACAACACAATTTGACACACTAGACACGTCTTCCGCAAATGGCGATGAGGTATCCACTGATCTTCAAAACCGGATTCCGCGGCGCTCAAGCCGAAGACAGACATGCGGAAACAACGCGAGCTTTTACAAACTACTTTTACGAACATTTTGAAATAAAACAAGAGGCTAAATTAAAAATTTAAAAAAAACCGACTTCAATATGTTATAAGCTGAGCAACTTTCTGCACTCTCAAGGTACATTTCTGTTCATAATTCTGAAGATCCTCGACAGATCCTCACCAAATTTTTGTGGCACCCTTTCAAACAAAAAAACGTATGAAATGTTATGGGAATGTACCAAATATGTTTGGACATACTTTACCTCTGACTACCCCCTTAGACATCTTCAAAGGATCTAAAAATGCCTTAAAAGATCTAAAAGAAAATTTCTACCGCACCTTGGGAATACAGTCGTGATCATATTTCATTTTATTAACAGACTTCAAAAACAGGAGGAGGTTCTCAATTCATTGGACACTTTTTGTGCTTTTTTTCAAACTTACATTTCTTTACGTTCATTTACGTCTGGACCGATTTGGAAAAATCTCTTTCACTTTGAAAGGGTAGGTACTTAGGTAGCTTAGCTTATAACAAAGAAGTCGAATGTAACACAGCGCATACAATACAGCGTTTCCTTACTTAGTGCGCACCTCGCCTTACAGTTTTATTTATTTTGTTTACACTGCCATTATTCGACCTCACTTAAATAGTTGTCTTGGTCCTAGTACCCTATCCCCCCCCCGCTCCCCCCCCCCCCCGTATAAGAGGGAGGGGGAATAGTACTTATTAAGTTATTTTTAGAAGTCTAGATGTAATACTTGACTGATCGGGTAACATTTGTCGTGCTTAAAAGTTGGGTACCTAGGTAATTGGCAAGGTACCTACCTTATCATAATAACTATATAGTAGCTCTGTGAGCTGTAGACCTCGCGGGTCCGTATTTGCTTGCATAGCTTAAAGAAATCTAAGTGAGAAATTTACAACATTTTTAGGAGTTATTCTGCTCATCACGCTTATCAGATCTTCACGAAAGTTTTATGAGACGTACCTACTTAAAGTTACAACCTTTCAAATAAAAAAAAGAACCATCGAAATCGGATGTCATAAGGCGGAAATCCTGTAGCCCCCTTATGCCCCTTTTTGGAGGAAGCTGTACTAATGTAAGCCAAGCTAAAACATCAAATAAGTTGGTTTTAAATCCTACAAAAACAAAATTATGATAAGATGTTTCATATTATCATTTGGCCCAGATTGCCCAAAATTGCTCTGACCCCCGCTGAGATGTTTCACATAAAAAAATAACGCATCGAAATAAAATCATTTATAGTTTTATTACTTTAAAACGTCTAATGTTTTTAACAAAGACTTTTACCTGGTTTTTAAATTAATTTTCCTTATAATTATAAAATATTAACATAAGGGCTTCTCCACACTGCGAATGTGGAACTGTGGCAGTTTTTAACTTGATTCGCACCGCGATTTAACGCCGTGATTCGCGCGCGAATGTGCAGAGGCTATTACAATTTATTTCAATGCTCCATGCATTTAGATAAATTGTAATAGCCTTTTCTACCTAGGTATACCTGTAATATACACTTTTGTTATTTAAGGTGCTCAATAAAAAATTTACAATTTAGGTTTACATTTTTTTTTCTTATTTTGATGTTTTCTAAGACCGTCGCCCCTTGCAAATACTTTACTACACAACTTACAGACATATCTATCTTCCTTGCTATGACATCGCATATAATGGCTGTACACTTTTTCTATCACAGTGGACCCTTTTTCGCAAATATTACATGCATATGGATATACACCACCATGTACCATTTGGTAATGTCTCATAATTTGACTTCTGTTCGTAACAGCCTTACACAACGGACAGACAGACTTCTCCAACATGTGTTGTTTCATATGTCGCGCCAAAATCTTCATTTCCCCAAATGATCTGTTACAGACTTCACATTTGAATTTATTTCTTCGGTGACTTTTCAAATGTTGTATTAAATCTGTTTTGTCTGTGTGCACTTTGTAGCATAAATCACATATGAACTGAACTAGTTTAGTGTGAGTTCTTTTGTGGAATTGTAGACCGCGTTTCTCGCAGAAGCTTGCATCGCATATATCACACGGAAACACAAAAGTCAGTCTGTGTTTGCGTTTGTGATGGTTTAATTTTAGCGGATGAGAGTAAGCGGCGTCACATACATCACATTTATATGGCTTCGCCGAGCTATGTGTCGATATATGTTGATGTAAGTAGTGTTTTTAGGGTTCCGTACCTTAAAAGGTAAAAAAAGGAACCCTTATAAGATCACTTTCTTGTCCGTCTGTCCGTCTGTCCGTCTGTCCGTCTGTCCGTCTGTCCGTCTGTCTGTCCGTGTGTCACCATCGATTATCTCAGGAACGAGTAGAGCTAGCAAGTTGAAATTTATACCATATACTAAGGTCTATAGTCCCTATTGTGAGTATAAAAATCAAGGTCCTGAGTCAACACTATAAAAAGATATAGGCAAATTTAGGTTTTCGTGAAAACTTGTGAGTACCAAAACTTACCTTAATTATCAACTTTTTTTATTTTTCGGAATTTTTCCTTTACCTGTGCTGTAAGACCTTGCTTGTAACCAAATTTGACAATTCTAGGTCAACCGGAAGTACCCTAGAGGTTTTGGGTCGAAAACCTAAATGGTAGTTCCCGTTAACCTAGAATAACGAAATTTGGCAAAAAGCAAGGTCTTATAGCACAAATAAAGGAAAAATTCCAAAAAATTAAAAAAGTTGAAAATTAAAGGGTGTTCCCATACATACATAGTTGACGCCTATTAAAAGTCCTCCGAGTTGTATGGGCGCTCATACAATTAAGCGGACTAGCTTAATTGGCACCATGGCTAGGTACGGAACCCTCGGCGTACGAGTTCGACTCGCACTTGACCGGTTTTTTTATTTCTTGAAAAATCTGCCGCAGTGATCACAGCCGAATAGTCTGAGTTCGGAGTGCGCACTTTGATGTTCCAATAGATAACATGCTAACTTGAATGTTTTACCGCAAATATCACAAGCATATGGCTTTAATTCTTTGTGTATTACCATATGATGTTTAAGTGATTTAGTTTCTATTTGACATACACTACATATTTCTAACTTCCTCTGATGTTTTGGTTTCTTGTGTCTGGCCATGTGTTGTCTCAACTGAGCTTGCAGTGGATACAATAATCCACATTCATTGCACATGTATTTTTCAAATCCAGTCTTGTGTTGCTGCATATGTTCCTTATAAAAGTTTTTCTGACGAAATTTTGCGTCGCACAGATTACATTCATATCTCTCATTTGTATGTACTACTTTGGTGTGGTTTTTTAAAGCGTTTCTGGTAACGAAACCTTTTGCGCATACATCACAGACAAAATCCATTTTATTCATATGATATTTCAAATGTGTAGCCAAATGGGGTTTATGTTTAAATTTTCTGGGGCAATGATCACATTCAAAAGACCCCTCTCTATGTACTCTTAAATGTGTAATCAAACATGATTTCGTTTTAAAACATTTGTCGCAAATTTCACATTTGTAATTCCTCTGGTCGATGTGGCTTTTCATGTGTGATCTTAAATCATTTTTATCCTTGAACTCCTTACGACAATGATCACAAACGTAGTACGGAAATTTAGCATGGGCATCTATAACGTGTACTTTCATCCGCAGCTCCGTCGCGAATGACGAACCACACCGATCACACGGGTACTTATTATCTTCATGTACGTCTCTTATGTGTTTTAACAAACTCTTGTTAGTTTGTAACATTTTCTTGCAAAGTTCACACTTCACCTTCTTCCCTGCGTGTATGTTCATATGTAGGGGAACCTGTTGAACCTCGGCCACACGATCTTATTTAATTTTTTTTGTCTATAAAGATTGGAATTAGGTTTACCAAATATGGACACATGTAAAGATACACTATTTGACTACATATTTATGAAATAAATTTTGTATTTTTAATGATACTTTAGAAGATAAAGAGATTTGAACAAAAAATGGGAAATTGTCGAAGGTACAACAAACCAGATATACCTTGGTCACTGCAAGATGTACCTTGACCTTACTAGTTTTTTTTCATGAAAATACCATGTTATCGAATCAAATAACGATTTTTTTTTAATTAATGGAAAGAACATTTATAAGGTATGTACTTTAGATAAAAAAATATATATATTCACATTTTTATCTTAAGTTATGCTAAAATTATCAAAATAACAAAGTTCTTAAAATTTCTGTGATCTTAAGATCATTTTCGCGTCCTATTATAATAATTTATCAACAAAAGTCCAAATACTTAACAGCTTTTAGGACAAGGTAGACTTCTCTCTTTGTTTGAACCTTCTTCGGTGTTTTTTTTTTCTGTTTGATATCTTGATACAAATTTGTACGTTAGCTCATGTCCAAAGTACAAAGCAAAAGTGGTGGCAAAGGTACAACATTGCCTCAATTTAAATTGACGAATTTTTAAAATGCACTTTGAGTTTGATTTGGGTCGATATATCTATGCCTATCTAAAGTCCATTTCACCTATAATTGATTGCACGAAATGGTTAACTCGTAAGTATGTACTGTTATATATGAATTAACTTAAAGTAAACTTAAAAATACCCTCTTTTTGAGCACTTTTTTGTATTTTTAATGCGCACGCCTCACTCACTCCACGCTGGTTTTTCGATTCTAGCTTTATGTTGGTGTTGACCAATGAAGATTATAATACCACAGACAAAAACAAAAAAACTCGCACAGATTACGAGATAAGCCTTGGTGGCCGAGGGATATCAATGGACAAGGTTCAACAGGTTCCCCTACATTGAAACTGCTTATTTTTCTACACTTTTTGGGGCATTTTGGACATTTATAGATTATTTTGTGTACACTTTGCTTGTGTACTCTTAGAAGGTCGCGTGTCGTGTATCTGTTAGGGCAGATATCGCAAGCGAAGGGTCGACTCAACGAGTGATATTTTAAATGATTCTTGAATTGATCCAATCCTGTACATTTGTATTCACAAACGCCGCATTTGAACCGAAAATGTGAACTCTCGTAATCAAACTCTTTTTTCACTTTATCTGCAAAAAAAAAAAACCGGTCAAGTGCGAGTCGAACTCGTACGCCGAGGGTTCCGTACCTAGCCATGGTGCCAATTAAGCTAGTCCGCTTAATTGTATGAGCGCCCATACAACTCGGAGGACAATTTTAATTGGCGTCAACTATGTATGTATGGGAACACCCTTTAATTTTCAACTTATTTAACTTTTTGGAATTTTTCCTTTATTTGTGCTATAAGACCTTGCTTTTTGCCAAATTTCGGTATTCTAGGTCAACGGGAACTACCATTTAGGTTTTCGACCCAAAACCTCTAGGGTACTTCCGGTTGACCTAGAATTGTCAATTTTGGTTACTAGCAAGGTCTTACAGCACAAATAAAGGAAAAATTCCGAAAAATAAAAAAAGTTGAAAATTAAGGTAAGTTTTGGTACTCACAAGTTTTCACGAAAACCTAAATTTGCCTATATCTTTTTATGGTGTTGATTTTTATTTTTATACTTTATTTTTATACTCACAATAGGGACTATAGACCTTAGTATATGGTATAAATTTCAACTTGCTAGCTTTACCCATTCCTGAGATAATCGATGGTGACACACGGACAGACGGACAGACAGACAGACAGACAGACAGACAGACAGACAGACAGACGGACAAGAAAGTGATCTTATAAGGGTTCCTTTTTTTACCTTTTAAGGTACGGAACCCTAAAAACGAATTGAAATAAAATAATTGTTAAGTATTTAACAGATAACATCAGTAGGTAATTATTGGGCATTCTAACTCACTTTTTGTCTCCTTTCAGTCAACAAAAAGCGGTGAGTTAGAATGCCTCAATAATTACCTGTGAGTTGAAATGCCCAATCCATTTGCAGGAATGACAGCAGCGGACAGTTAAAACCGATTGGGCATTCTAACTCACTTTTTGTCTCCATTCAGTCAACATAAGCTCTGAGTTAGAATGACTCAATAATTTTACCTGTGAGTTGAAATGCCCAATCACTTTCGAGAAAAATGAAACAAAACTTACATTTGCACGAATGACAGCAGCGGACAGTTTCACGATATAGTTTAACAACACTTTGCACCTAATCATTTTTACATACTTTGGGTTTGTGCACGCAAAATGTGTGAAATATTATCGATTTTGACTACACGATTTAGGTTCTTTTTAAGTCATTGTGGGCGTTTCCTCAGAGAATGTTTTAGTCTCTAGGCCGTTTGCTCGTGCCGAATTTATTTCGACACCTAGAGAATTCTCTCACAAGACGAACCAAAGTCAAAATCATGATAAAACTAACACTGCACTACATCCGACAGTTAGACAATGAATGCTCAACTGAAGAAATCCTTTGTAGGTATAGATGTAACATAAAGCTCGCATACCTATTCTGACATTTGTTTTACGATTTCGTTTCGATTTAATCATGCTAACGTAATCAAACAGTAGCTTTCTGTATAAAATACATAATAATAAATTAAATCTAAAGATATTTTTTTAAAGATCACAAATAATTATTTCGTGTGTATTATAATAATAAGGCTGAACATTTCACACAGAGTAAGCAGAGCTTGTTTTATGGGAACTAAATAACTAATATATTACTTTTACTTACTTATTTTTTGTAAATATGTAGGTAAGTGCATACTCATTAAAAATAGAAAAACACCGAGACCCGAGAAATATTTGCTTATCATACAAACAGATGCCTCGCGGCGTGAATCGAACCCACAATCTTCAGGCGGACCTTCACCCACTGCACCACACTCGTCGAAGTAAGATAAATTATTTTGTGGTCGGTTCCAGAATAAGGATTCTTGAATAGAGTGCAAAGTGCAACATAAAGACCTAACCATCGTATTGCTGACAGTGCTACACGTGCAGTATACTCATGTCACCATGATTTAGGTATATTAACGTACACTATCAATCAAAGATTCAGTAACTTTTAACATTCATAAGATATTTTTGTAATGAACGTATTTAATATTTAAGTGATAATATTACTTTTTAGAACATTAGGTAGGTACTTACATACTTAAATATTAGAGCACCCTCTGTTTTTATGATATATGATAATAATTATTTATCATAAGTTCGCTCATGATTTTTATTTACCTACTTATTATTAAGTTTTAAAAATCAAGAACGAAATAAATAGAAAAATTATATTTAACATAGGTACTTATTTATATTATGAAATTTATGGTTACCCTGTTACAAATTCTAAGTGTCCATTCTCACTGTTAAAAAGATTTCTTGCAAATTATTATAGCGGTGGATTATGTGGTTTTTGATTTGTAGTCATACCTACCTACCTAAGGATGCATATAATAAATATTATGGTAAAAGTAAATTTGATTTGAAATGAAAAGGGACTTCCTAAAAAAAAAAATTAGGTAAGCACCTATAACAGACCTAGTTATTAACAGGTTGCTGAAATATTGTCGAATTATAAAAACATGGTAAACTTAAATTTTTACACGTAGCTAATATAAAAACTACTCAGAAAGTAAAATGTTTTGGTTTAGTGTAAATATACCTTAAGCAAACGGTATGATAAAATATTTTGTGGGAAGGCGACTTTTGTTCATATAATAAAAGATGATCCATTCGTATCAAGTTTTATGGGAATCGTAATAAGTAATTTACAGAATTAATATGACACGTTTGTTTTTCTACTAAAAAGGTCTGTTCTCATTATCTCCACATAATGTGGAAACTCTTTGCACACGGTTAACATACCTACCTGTTTATCCTATCAACTTCTATAGTAGTTTTGGTTGTTCCTAAGCTAGATAAATAAAAACTTGTCGTTTGTTTTAAGTTTTGTAGTAAATTAAATTAAATTCAAATCATTCATTCAGATAACAAAGATACAGTTTACACACACAATGTCAATACACGAAAAATTAATACACATTAAACATAAAATTAAATTAGAATTACATACTCACAACAAAAATATAATTTATAAATAAATCTAAATAAATATTGACTGCCCTCATTAGCTGGGTTGGTAGCAGCTTTGCCCTCTGCGCTGCAGGTCGCGGGTTCGACTCGCACCCAAGACAAACATACATTGCATAAACAGGACTTTTTGCATTAGCGTTATCGGGAACAAACCACAAGAAAATAATGCTGATCTTGAAATACGTGACGATAGCAGGGATTGTTAACATTTTTACGTATGATTCTATTTTTTTCAGTTAATAGCGGCATTTACACGATAGAGATTATCCCACGGATCCGGACTGTAAAGATATCTGTAAAGATATCTGTAAAGATATCTTTAAAGATATCCGCGGATAAAACTAGCGGCCTTTAAACGCTAAAGATTTTCCCACGGATCCGGACTGTAAAGATATCTGTAAAGATATCTTTAAAGATATCTGTACAGATAACCGCAGATTTTGGACTGGCGCGTGGAACGGTATAAATTTACAAAGTTTTTTTCTTGATTCTTGAATTTTGAACCTTGAATCTGATAGCCCCTCCAGACTCTCGAGAGAAAGCTCGGCGAGAAGTCTCGCCGAGACTTCTCGAAGAACAAACAAGCTATCCACACTCTCAATTTTTCTCCGTCGTGATGTTTGAAATCCTTTGTCTCGGCCAAAAATACCGACACCGATCGGAGAACAGGCGAGCCAGAGAACGAGAAGGCGAGAAGCTCCTCACACTCACGCTTCTCGGGTGTTCTCGGGGGTTCTCGCAGAGAGTCTGGAGGCCCTATCAAATTTTGAATCTTGAATCTTTGAAGTGACAGCTGTCAAACTTCAAATGGCCATATCTCGGGAACTACTCGTCCTAGACTCCCCGTTCCCAGTTCAAATGAAAGCTATGACCAAGATCTTCATTTGAAGTGACAGCTGTCAAACTTCAAACCGCCATATCTCGGGAACTACTCGTCCTAGACTCCCCGTTCCCAGTTCAAATGAAAGCTATGACCAAGATCTTCATTTGAAGTGACAGCTGTCAAACTTCAAATGGCCATATCTCGGGAACTACTCGTCCTAGACTCCCCGTTCCCAGTTCAAATGAAAGCTATGACCAAGATCTTTATTTGAAGTGACAGCTGTCAAACTTCAAACCGCCATATCTCGGGAACTACTCATCCTAGACTCCCCGTTCTCAGTTCAAATGAAAGCTATGACCAAGATCTACATTTTCAATAACAGCTGTCAAAATGACATCTGTCATCTGAAATGTAGATCTTGGTCATAGATTTCATTTGAACTGAGAACGGGGAGTCTAGGACGAGTAGTTCCCGAGATATGGCCATTTGAAGTTTGACAGCTGTCACTTCAAATGAAGATCTTGGTCATAGCTTTCATTTGAACTGAGAACGGGGAGTCTAGGACGAGTAGTTCCCGCGATATGGCCATTTGAAGTTTGACAGCTGTCACTTCAAATGAAGATCTTGGTCATAGCTTTCATTTGAACTGAGAACGGGGAGTCTAGGACGAGTAGTTCCCGCGATATGGCCATTTGAAGTTTGACAGCTGTCACTTCAAATGAAGATCTTGGTCATAGCTTTCATTTGAACTGAGAACGGGGAGTCTAGGACGAGTAGTTCCCGCGATATGGCCATTTGAAGTTTGACAGCTGTCACTTCAAATGAAGATCTTGGTCATAGCTTTCATTTGAACTGAGAACGGGGAGTCTAGGACGAGTAGTTCCCGCGATATGGCCATTTGAAGTTTGACAGCTGTCACTTCAAATGAAGATCTTGGTCATAGCTTTCATTTGAACTGAGAACGGGGAGTCTAGGACGAGTAGTTCCCGCGATATGGCCATTTGAAGTTTGACAGCTGTCACTTCAAATGAAGATCTTGGTCATAGCTTTCATTTGAACTGAGAACGGGGAGTCTAGGACGAGTAGTTCCCGCGATATGGCCATTTGAAGTTTGACAGCTGTCACTTCAAATGAAGATCTTGGTCATAGCTTTCATTTGAACTGAGAACGGGGAGTCTAGGACGAGTAGTTCCCGAGATATGGTCATTTGAAGTTTGACAGCTGTCACTTCAAAGATTCAAGATTCAAAATTTCAGATTCAAGGTTCAAAATTCAAGAATCAAGGATCGAAATCCAAGATCGAAACCAAGGATCGAAATCAAGGATCGAAATCAAAATCAAGGATCAAAATCAAGGATCGAATTCAAGGATCGAAACCATGGATCGAAATCAAGCGCTGATTTTGTCGAGCGTGATAAAGTAAAAATATCCTGAAATTTAAATGACATGGGCACACTACTAATCCAACAACGAGTGTGAAAGAGACAAAGCTACCAAGAAAGCCTCTCAACAAGACCAACAATCCTTATAACCAAGATTAAATGATAATAGATCGTTGTGTGGACTGTACAGATATCTGTAAAGATATCCGCGGATAAAACTAGCGGCCTTTAAACGGTAGAGTTTTTAGCACGGATCTGGGGCTCGATTCCGGTACCGAACTTTTTATCAACCTCAACCAAAACCTCAACTAAAGCGACTGTTTCCATGACTACTAATAACAAACGACTCAGTTGTGGTGAGGTTTTGAACTTTGGCAGTACAAATTTTTGAAAAGCTATTCTACTATTTCACCAAATGGCTGACATTTAAGAGTTCGAACCAAAACCAAAGCGGTTGTCATTTAATAGAATACAGGCCCTGGACTGTACAGATATCTGTAAAGATATCTTTACGGATATCCGCGGATAAAACTGTCAAAGGTTGGAATGGCAGAGATCGATCCGCGGGAAAATCCGCAGGCCGATCTCTGCGTGTAAATGCTGCTAATGTCTACAACCTTCTACATCGTTAGTAAGTAAGTACTTACTTACTTTCATTTTTTAATGCGGGAAATAGAGACAAAGTTTTGGGAACTTTCATCCTCAAACGATAAACATTTACCTACAAATTAGTTAATTATGTGCATTGATGAAGAATTAAAGGCTGTGGCCACGTTGTTCGACCACATAGTTCGATGATTCGGACTATGTGCACTTATTTTAAACACCTGTGCGGTCACGCTGCATGTTGTGTCTTGTCCATCAACATTATAAGATGGTCAATAATGTAAGAAATTGTGTTTAAATGTAACGTAATTAGATTATATTTCTAACTTTTAATTTTTATTTATTGAAAGGCTGCGGATCAAAATTACATAAATTTAATGACTTTGTTAAAAATGTTTCGCACTCCTGCATTTTACCTTTCGTATAAAATGTCTGGATTGAGGTATAATTGCAATCAATCATCTATCGCGCGCGTGACACTATAGTGCTACTCCAGTAACCCGTGACGTGAAGACGCCCGCCCTTTTCACGCCGCCACCGCCCGCCCGACTTCAGCACCGCTACTTCAATCTCGCTGATCGCCTACCGGTTTTGGTCAATCAAACTTCAAGATTAAAATTCGCTGCGTTAAAATAATGTTCGTAAGTTTTTACTTTTATTTATTTTTTTACCTTGGTTACCTACTTACTTTAAGTAGCAGCAGTGATTCTTAAGTGACACCTACGTCTATTGTTTTAGGTCGGACACTGAATACTTCAACGATTTGAAGCGTAAGAAGGCGCGTCGGTCAGAGAACTTGCAGCACGATTCTGAGACCGAGTTCGAAGCTTCTTTAAGTACTAGGTAAGTGAAATTAATTATTTCTACTAAAATAGTGAAACCAAGATTTTTCTAATATTCTCATTTTAAATAAAACAGGTGTTTACAGTTACGTACCTACACAAATATTTATATTTTTTTATTTGTTTCAGCGCAAAGACTTCGAGAAAAGCCAAGCCGAAGGTGCGGCGAGAGAATTTGAATCGCGATTCAGAGGACGAGGCTGAACCATCTTCTGCAAGGTAAAATATTTTTTAGTTTAATTATTGATGAAACTTCGAATGTGTTTCACATTATTTTTCCTAATTGAAAAAAGATTAAAGTGTTTATTTTTATTTCACAGAGCGAAGAATAATTTGAAGAAGGCTAAGCCGGTGCGTCGAGCGCCTAGCCCGAGCATTATTGATTCCGAAGAGGACGTTGATTTAAGGTGAGCACTACTTTTTTTCCTCTAGAAGTAATATCTTTTTATCAAATTCATCACCACCATTTCACAACGTCGTGAAAATATACGTACAGTTTAGTAATATTGTTTTTCTTTTTCATTTAGAAAGAAAAGTTTGAAGCGTAAAGCTCTCCCACCAACCAAGCCCCACCCGACAAAGAAACCTAAGAGCTCCGCGAGCAGCTCTAAGTCGCACGTGCTTGGGTGGTTCGGCGACGACGGAGACTCCGCCAGCGAATCCGATGCTGAGTGTGCTCGCAGGGCACAGAAGAACCCTGCGCCTCCACTCTCATCGTGCACGCGACGCGTTGCCGGCGGAGTGCTGCGTCGCACCGCTCAGCTCGACGGGGACCTGTTCATCGAGCTCAAGGTTTACAATAAGAACGACATTTTAAATATTAACCCCAAAGATCGGTGGGAGAAGGCTTCAATTAATATAAAATATTGTTGTGATGATGATGTGCAAGAGATAGGATACATAAAAAAATTTGTCACAGAAATAAAAAAGTCCTTCAAGACAGAAGGAACTTTCTTTGCTGACAAAAAGAAGTAAGTAAATTCTCACAAAATATTTTATGGGTCTTACTTCTTGCACATTTTAAAGTATCAAAATAAACTGAGTTTAGTTTAAATTTGTATCGTTGATTTTTTTTAAGTTTTAAGAGCTGTTTAGTATTAGGTACCTAGGCAGGTAATAAAACAGATCCTAGTACTTAGAGTAGGCTTACAATACATCCAAGTAGGTATAACTTTATTTTTACACATTAGTATTAGAGAACAGTTTTTACTGAAGTAGGTAGGTAATTAGTTTCTTTAAAATTGACATTAGGTAAATAAAAATGTCAATTAATAAAATATTTTGTACTGTTTGCGATACAGAGGTAAAAAGTAAAGGCTTCTCAGCTCATCTCAAAAGTATCGCTCATAAAAATAATAGTGCCATTGAAATCAGTGAGGGAATAGAAAAGATAAGCAGCGCATTTCGTAGTAGAATAGCAACGTATAGAGTAGGAGCGAAATCAGAGGTGTGTTCAGCTCAGGCGGGGGCAGCGGGTGTCGTGCCGCCCACACAGTTTCTGCATCAGCTACGCAAACCCGTGCAAGCCCTGATCAATGCTAGGCAGGCTGTGTTCGGCGCAATCAAAGTTAACTTTGAGTTTTTTGCTGAATTTTCTTTACCGAAAAATGATACAATTGAAATAAAATCGTTCGCCACTGAAAACATAATATTTTACGAAAATTCAGATTTTAGAGAGTTGTACTCCAGGTCAATTCAAAATATTTGTAACAAAATTGACGAATTTGAGCAAAAAGACAGCGGTTGGAGTTTTGTTAAAAATTTATACTTGGAAGTTAACATCAATAAGTATAATCCAATGAGAGCTTCCAGTTATATAGCTCTACCACGATGTCTGATAAACAAACGAGCATGTATCAACATACAAAATAAAGATAATTTCTGTTTCTTATGGTCAATTATAGCAGCTCTATTTCCTGCAAAACATAACATTAACAGAACGTCTTCGTATCCTCATTTCAATAACATACTGAACACCGAAAATATGACTTTTCCTGTAGGATTTTCTGATATAAAAACGTTTGAAAAAAATAACCGAGACATCAGTGTCAACGTGTATGGATTAAAAAATAATAACGTCGTTGGCCCCCTTTACAAATCACTAAACAAAAAGAAACATCATGTTAATTTGCTATTTTTAGAGAAGGGTAATCGAAATCATTATTGTTTGATCAAGGACTTGAGCAAATTACTTAGATCGCAACTCACTAAACATCATGGCAAAATTTATTTATGTGACGAATGCATGATATTTTTTAATGACCAGGCTCGACTAAATACTCATGTATGTGGTGGTGTCGCCACAATCTTACCAGAAAAGGGAAGTCTTTTAGAATTTAAACATTATGAACGGATGCAAGATGTACCTTTTGTTATCTATGCAGACTTCGAATCCTTATTAGAACCGGATACTAAGCACGACGACTCAAGTTCTAGTAAAACTAGGACTCTGTACAAACATGTACCCTCAGCATTTGCATATTATATCGTATGCTCATACGACAACTCACTTAATAAATATGTGACATATAGGGGGTACGATTGCGTTAGTAAATTCTTAGGATATCTCCAGGAAGACGTTACTAAAATTCATAATATTCTAGGAGAAACAGTTCCCATGAGATTTACGGACAGAGACGCAGAAAAACACTCGGCATCTAAGTATTGCTTCCTTTGTAACAATTTATTATTTGATGATAAGGTTAGAGATCATTGTCACTTGACAGGAAATTATCGCGGAGCCGCTCATGCTCACTGTAACACACGTTTTAAGCTACCTAAGTTCATACCCGTATTTTTTCATAATTTGTCTGGATACGACTCTCATTTGTTCATACGTCAGTTAGGAGAAATGTCTGGTGTTATAAAAGTGATTGCTAAAACTAAAGAAAATTACATTTCGTTCAGCAAAATTTTTAATACAGACGGACAACATGTGTTAGTTCGTTTTGTTGATTCTTTCAAATTTTTGGGAAGTAGCTTAGAAAAACTAGTTGCTAATTTAGACAAAGATGACTTTGTTCATTTAACACGCTTTTTTCCACAGGAAAAACATTTTAGATTATTAAAGCGTAAAGGCGTTTATCCGTACGAACACATGACCGATTGGAGTTCTTACAATGAAGAGGTGTTGCCACCACCTCACTGTTTTTTCAGTACGTTGTATGATGAAGCTATATCTCAAGCTGATTACGAGCATGCAAAGTGCGTTTGGAACACTTTTAAAATAAATGATTTAGGTGAATACACAGATCTATATCTTAAATCAGATGTTCTGCTACTTGCTGACATTTTTGAAAATTTTCGTAAGACATGCAAAATTAACTATCGCTTGGACCCAGCATTCTATATTACGGCACCAAGTTTAAGTTTTGATGCAATGTTACTTATAACTGGAGTAAAATTAGAACTTATAAATGACTTTGAAATAATAAGAATGATTCAAAAAGGGATTAGAGGAGGGGTTTGTTTATGCTCTACTAGATATGCGAGAGCTAACAACAAATATTTGCTAAATTACAATAAATCTGCCCCAGAAAATTATTTAATGTATATAGATTGTGTTAATTTATACGGATTTGCAATGTGTGCATACATGCCGTGTTCAGATTTTGAATTATTATCGGAAACAGAAATAAATATGCTCGATTTTACAAACGTACCAAATGACTCTGAGTATGGTTATATTTTAGAGGTAGATTTGGAATACCCTGAATATTTGCATGAATTACATAATGACATTCCATTTTGTCCCCAAAAATTCACACCTCCGGGCTCAAAGAATGATAAATTGATACCAAATTTGTACGATAAATTTGAATACGTTATTCATTATGTCCATCTCAAAACTTGTTTAAAACATGGGTTATTACTAAAAAAAATTCATAGAGTAATAAAGTTTAAACAGAGTGCATACTTAAAAAAATACATTGATTTAAATACAATGCTCCGATCTAAAGCGAGATCTGTATTTGAGCAAGATTTTTTTAAGTTACTTAACAATAGTATGTTTGGAAAAACATTAGAGGATACCCAAAAAAGGCTCGATGTCAAATTGGTTAATCAATGGAGTGATATAAAAAATAAAACTAAAAAAATGTATACTGCTGAGCAATTGATTGCTAGACCAAACTATCAAAGTTCAACTATTTTTACTGAAAATTTCGTTGCTATCCAAATGAGACCAGAAACTGTATTACTCGATAAACCCATCTACATAGGGTTTACGGTATTAGAAATTTCAAAAAGTCACATGTACGATTTTCATTATTCGATCATGAAACCATTTTATGGTTCTGATTTGAAGTTGTGCTATACCGATACTGATAGCTTTTTGTATTCTATTCAAACTGAAGATGCTTACAGTGACATAAAACATCATTTTCTATCATATTACGATACAAGTAATTATTTGGAAAATAATGTGTTTGGTATACCTCGCTGTAACAAAAAGGTACCTGGACTATTTAAAGATGAGTTGGGTGGAAAATTGATTACTGAGTTTGTAGGACTTAAGTCTAAGTTATATTGTATTAAAACTCAAGACGATGAACTTAAAAAAGCAAAAGGAATAAAAAAGAATGTAATCAAGAAACTGAAATTTAAAAATTATGAACATGTCTTCCTGTATAATGCGATTGAATCAAAGAAAAACATTTTGTTTAGATCTATTAAACATCAAATATTTACGCAGGAATTGAACAAGGTAGCATTATCTTCAAATGATGATAAACGTATTATTTTGAGAGATAAAAAATCGACTTTATCATGGGGTCACTACAACACTCTATTATAATAACTTTTTATGGGTGTAGGTTTGCAAACAGCCCTTTCAATAAATATTGTCATCATGAAAATAAGTGGATAGGTAAGGTATTCGTTATTATTATGTAGGTACTACTGAGATTACCCAATACTATTTTGAAATTAGTGATAATTTATATAAGTAAGTACTAGTGTCGAGTTTGTATTTTGTGTGCATTGTAACCTTTAATTAAATAAAAAGCTAAACTCGAACCAACTTGTTTAATTATAACTCACCTCTTACCCTATCTTCCTAAATAAGTAGGTACCTATTTATTGTGCTATTTAGAAAGATATTTAACTGTTTGATCGATAAGCAAGTAGGTACTTACCTACTACTTATTGTTATCGTGTGATTTATTCTTTTAAAAGATCTGTAAAACATGTACGTTCTTGTTTCCTGAGCAGCGCATGCATCATTTTACTATGGATTCGAGTTACTTTTAGGATCTGTTCACACCAAGCGTAAAATCCTCGAACACTTTTTAAATCCCATTAAATAAGCAACCTTAACCACATTAACTTAAGTATTATAACTCGATGCAGACATCGACCGTTTTACAATCGTTGAATTAATAGGTATGCTTATTTGAAAGTGTGCGCGAATTTTTCCGCTTGGTGTGAATTGAGCCTTGCGATGAAACGGTGTCCTATGACAGTGCTGTGCAAGTAGCCAAATCAGAAAATAATTAAATTGAAACCTTATTATTTCATTACATTCTTTGCTGCATTCAAGAAAGGTTGGGTCGAACTAATATTAATTGAGGTAAGTTAAATTCGTTGTGATAAATTTATAAATTCTTGTCCTGTGGTTGTGTAATTAACTCTATTATATTTTATTTTCAGATGTCCAACGAAACGATTTGTTTTTCGCAATATGCGCAAGATCCTCTGGCGGGGTTCGATGAAGCCTTTCCAGAGATAAGTAAAAGGCACAAGTCGCCGGCGCCGGGTACTAAGCGTCCTGGATTGTTGGGGAAATCTAAACAGAAGCGGGAATGTATGAAGAAGAATAATAAGCTGCGTGGAAAGTCGTTCGTGATGAAGAGAGAGACGGATAAAGGCCTAAGGCTGATCAAAATCAAGGTGTTGGACTTAAATGAAGCACACAACAGTGAATATGAAAGTGACAATGACTCAAATGTGGTTCTACGAGCGCAATATGTGGCGAAAGACTTAAATGATCCAATTTTGTCAGAAACTCAAAGTGTAATTCATAAGATTTCTAAAAATTTGTGTGATAGCTATAGCCCTTACTTTTAAGACATTATTTTATAACCTTAATTTTAGTACCTATCTATATTCTTTCAATAAAATAGATTACTCAGAAGTTAATAATTAGTAAGTAGGTATTTGAATTGTATTTAAATTTACCTATATTTTTAGTAATAAGTAGGTATTGTAATTTAGTAGATAAGTTAAAGAATATATAAAATCTATTAAAATACTGTCTTTTATTTCTAAAATATATACCTACCTATATAGGTTCAGTTTAAGAAATAAAACTAAAGTAGGTATTTAGATTTTTTATTGCACCTTAAAAAACATTTACTTTGTTATCATCATACTACTTTTTCATGCACATAACATTCTTTAAAGCACACATTTTCTTATGATGAACACAATTTAAATTAGATGCTTCGTATTCATTGTACAATTTTAAAAAATTAGGACATCCTTTTTCTCCTATATCTAGTATTTCACAGTTTTCACACAAGTCCTTGATCCACTTTGTTTTCTCAGTTCCTTTAGTTAAAACATTTTTCATACTCAAGTATGGTTTAATAGTGCGCTTGAATTCTCTAAAGTCAATGAAGCCTTCACTCCAAAAAATTCCACGATTTGTTTCTATCCACCGCACTTGCTTCTTTTCTTCTTTCGATAGGTTTTGAAATGGGTAAGGGGGCTTGATAAGAAAAGTTTGAGTACAATTTTCTTTTACAATAGCAAATTCCTTAACGATGAAATTATTTTTAGTGTCTTTGAAACCTTGTACATCTACGATAACATATTCAGTTTCGTTAGGATTCATATTTTATGATATTTTCTTGACTATATTGCTCAAAGGTCTGTACTCGATAATGGAATCATTTAAAATGAGACAATAAGCGGCTGTGTGATCAGGTATCTCTGAATCACATTCAAGCTCCACACGTACGCTAACTACGGGACCTGATTTAAGGTTTTCGCTTTGTCTAGAACAATCGATTACGAATAGTGGTGCCTTTTCTTTGAATTCAGATGCACTTAGCAGTGGTTCACTTTTGCGTCCATAGTAAGATTGTTGGAAGTTGGTATATTGCTCATATAATAAAGAAGTTATCTGATCTTTAAAACTAACATTTAAGCTTTCATAAGGAAAATAGGTAGAATTAAGATATACTTTAACATTTCTTAAATTGCAATGATCAAATTGTGACATATCTTTTTCTGCTGAGTTTTTTCTGTTGGTTTGTAAACCTAATATTACATATCTTGGCTTTTCTATTTGTGAAGATGTTTTAATTGACCAAGTATGCTTAGTTGTTTTTGGTAATAATGGGTACTCATATAAATCCCAATTTCTAAAAGCAAAATGAAGAGGACGGTCCTTTTCTAATAGTTTTAATAAATGTACTTTTTCTTTATCAGATACCTTGATGTGCGGAACGCGCCAAACTAGTTTATTTATTATTATGTCTTCGAGAATTTCACCAGACGGAATTTTCAAAGAATTTATATTTGTATTGCTTCGTAACAATATCAATTCATGCTTACAATTCATAATGATTTTCTTATAATCTTCAGCAAAGCCTAAAATATTACGAAGAGGTATTGAAGCAGTAAAATTATGGTTTGACTTTGTTCCATTTATATCCCAACCCCAAGCCTTTGCAATTTTTGCATCATTTTCATTAAAGGATAATAAACCTTTCATCGTTGTAGTCATTCCAGCATTTTTTATTCTATCAATTTCCACTCCATTAAGTTCATAACGCACATCTTGGAACAGAAAAAGCAGAGGATTATTTGTGAATTCGACAGCAGTAACCTTTTGTTTTGTATCTTTTTTTATAATGTTTACTGTTCCTTCTAAATATAGGGTACTCGCTGATGGTAATATGTATAAATCCTGCTGGTTGATAGGTATACGGATTTCATCATTTCTGTTGAAACTTGTTACATATGGTTTATATGAATGATATTCGATACCATCTATGGTGCTATCGTATGCTGGTGAACTTGTTATATCTAAAATGTTCATTTTAGTAATCCGATTAGTTTCAGAAAATCTTTATTTTCTTTGCTTATTTTCTTTTTTTTCGTAGTTGTTCCTTTTCGGATAGGTCGATGAGTACTGATGTGTTTTCTTACTGCATTGCTATATTTATTAAAGTCGATCATTTTTTCTGATGTGCAAATATAATTGAACTTCTTCACCTCGTAAATTTATCAAATTATTATTTATATCTAATAATCTGATGTTAATAGAACTGACATTACTTTGATTGATTGGAAAATAAATAATATTTTTAGGTACTTCTATTATTCGATATCCAGGTGGAACGTTAGGTGCAAATTCATAAATAACGTGGCTTGATTTTCCATTAATGTATGATCCGCTCACTATATCACATTCGACTCTCACCACAGTTGTCGATAAAATGTTAACTGGAAGCTGCGACTCGTGTATTATATTGGCTTTTAAAGTTTGTTTACCAAACCCCAATAGGTTTCCAAGAGAATTATTTTTTTCAAAATGAATGTCTTTAGAACAATAAATAAATGTTTTCAATGTATTATTGTTGCAAAATAAACTAAAAGTTGTTCCTTTTTTTACGCTGGATTTTAAAAAGTCTGAAATATCCTGTAGTTCGTATGCACCTTCTGGTATTTCTACAACTTCATTGTTGTCATAATGAAATATGTTGTTCCTACTGTCGATGTTTGGGATTGAATTGAATGTGGACATGTATAGCAAAGCACACTCATATTCACTATCGAATTGCAAAGATGGATAATAGGTGGTAGATAAAATCGAGGTATTGCCTGTTATTGACAGTGTGAAAGACATTTTAGAAATGAAAGCAATAAAAAAAGTTTATAAATATATAGTCATAATACTTTATTAAAATATTTTACATTTTAAATATATTAAATACTATTATCATAACACATTTTTCCAAAATTCAATAAGAAACTTTAAACATAAATGTCCACAATTGGTTGTATTAAAATTTTGATATCTGCAATAATTATACGTTACATTAAATTTCAAATACTTAATTAACTCGATTGGAGGCTTTAAATCACCAAAACTATCAAAATACTCGCAATAGTTTAAAACTTTTACGTAGGCTACCCAATGGGTTCCTTCATTCTCTGAACTATCTAAATTGATAATCGCACACTCAATGTCTTTAGGCTTCAATGGCAATTCATTTCTCATGAAAACACCTCTAAAGTAAGGTATATTTTCTCTCGCATATTCTAATATGTCTATGTTTGTAAGAGCGCGCTTGGGTAGCCTTTTCATTAGTTTTTTGAATTATTCACGCAAAGTCCATTTCCTTTCTTGTATGGTTTTATGTACAATCCTTTGCCTAGGGCAATAGATTCCATCATTTTATTATGACGCCGAGCTTCTTCCAAATTCTTTTTTGCTGATTTATGATCATTCACAGCTTTAGTTATACCCGCTGCGCCTCCAGCCAGTGCACCCAAAGCAGAAAGTCCAGCAAATATTGGTATAAGAGGTAAAATACCACCTGTTTTTGGTAATGGTATAACACGAGGCAGCTGAACTCCTTTATTATTTCTCATCAATTTTTTCGCAGCTAAATAAGCTTCTTTTATTGCTTTAGAATCACTTTTTGGTTTTATTTTTTTCAGTCGTTTGCGTATAGTAGAAACAATTGTTTTAAATGACTTCGTGCCTGCACCATGTTTAACTTTGGTTTTCATCACTTTGTTCACAAGCCACGAAGCAAGTTTTTCACCTCTTCCAGCGTTTTTAGATTTCATACGCATTTTTGCCATGTCAATGAGTTCTAAATCAGCTCTGTGTCGATCTTCTAAATTTTTTGAATTATCATATGCTATATCATGCCTCATACAAGCGTTATCAAGTTCATTAACTCCTTGATCACCTCTTAATAATCGTTTTCTTAATCGTGTACCAGGCCCACAGTAATTATATCCAGGTAAATGCAATTCAAATGGCAAATTATTTATCAGACTATTAACAAGTCCTCCACCGTGCATAGCTGAGATATTAATGAGATAACTTCTCATAACATTCTTAATTTTATAGACATCCTATTCACAACGTTTTCTAAACAAATCACAAAATTGCGCGTTTATCAATCCAACTGTTTTCGGTATTAGGTAGACCTAACCACTTGACAAAAAGTTTACTCCCTTTTTTCTTTAAAACCTTTTCAATAAGATACACATCGGGACAGTTTGTTTTTTGAAGTTCTTGCTCATAAAAAGTTCCTAATATCGGTTGATGGTGTAGGTCTTCTATTGAATAAGTGATCGGTTTAGAAAGATGAACTTTTTTAACTAAAAACAGTTCCGTAGACCAATTTGGAGTATATCCTTTTTCAAAACTACCTTTATATTTACTTATTCTAACATAATACCCAGACCTAAATTTACTGATTTTTGATTTCAAATTATTTTTCTGAGATTTATTAATATTCTTCATAACCATACTTTGGTTTGATTTGTTTACATCATTTGGTTTATACTTTGTTGTTCTGTGTATTGTGTTATTGTATGTAGTCATGACACCTTTTAAAGGCTCACCAACCCACTTATAACTACCATTCAAACTAAAACTTTTAAACAACTTGTTTTTAAGTGTTTTTATTAGTCGTTCAACTATAGAAGCTTTTTTAATAGAGTATGTAGAGTAGTGGTTAATGCCATTTTTTAACAAAATTTTTTTAAATTCGTCATTATAAAACTCTGTGCCCATATCAGTTTGTAAATTAACAGGTTTTCGGTGGCTTTTAATTAATAAATTACTGAACGCACTTGCTATTTCAAATTTTGTTTTAGTTTTAACAGGGATAGCCCAGGAAAACTTAGAAAAACAATCTAATACTACAAAAATATACCTATATCCATTGTTGTAACTTTTTATGTTTTGTAAATCAATAAGGTCTGCTTGCCATAAATCATCAATCCCTTTTAAAAATACAGATCGTCGAACAAAATTTTTGCGAGCTGCCTTATGAATTTCATTTACAATTTGTAGCTTGCTCATTTTTTGCATTTATAATTTTTTCTAACTCCGTTTTTGTATAATATCCTGCTTTTAAATTATCAATAATATGTTTTATAATATCTGCTTTTAAAACGTATAATCTTGAATCAAATTCTTCCTTCTTTAAATACAGCTCAGATTGTTTATCAACGTATTCTTTGTTAACAGCATCGGACTCTTTCGTCGGAATTGTAATACCAGTTAATCTTGTGCTTTGTAAATCGAATTCTCCAGTATCGGATCGCATCAAAATCTTATCAAAGTTTTCTAAAAAGTCTGATAAACGCTGTCGTTTATGAATGTGATGTCCAAACTTATCCATTGTCATGTCATGAACCGTTATGTATAGTTGATTAACTTCAAATGAAACAATTTTTAGAAATGTATGCTATTTATTTAACTAAGGTATAATGCCGCTTTCACGCAATTCTTCTATAATAGATATTATTTCATTATCCAACCCAGTGTTACCAGCATCTTTTGAAGCAATTAATAGCTTTAATCTTTCAACTAGTTCATTAGGGTCATCCCAGTATACGTAGTCAACATTTTTCTTCCATTTCTTCAACAGAGGAAGGCCCTCTCCTTGACATCGCAAATCAGGTTGGCTACTGTCAGTGCTTGCTGAAACTTTACGTAACTTGAATAGTGGTTTTATAACGTTTAAATATTTTCGACCCCTGTTACTTCTGATTGGTTTATGTGGATCGTAATCTCTTCGATGTACATTCGTCTCTAGCAACATTAATTTGTAGTGCCTCAAATCTTCGTCAGTTATTGCAGATAAATCGGGAAGTTTTTTAAACAGTAGTTCGTTTATTCCAGGCGTTATTTTGTACTTATTCGCACCAACTTGAATATAATCATCAGAGAAAACCACACGTGAAGATCCCATCATGAGTTTACCACGTTCATTTCTAACACCAAACGGTACATCGCCTAAAGCTTCAGAAGACTTGGACCACGAAGAAATGTCTAAACTTGGATCACTGGAACCCGATTCCACTGTTTTAAATGACTCATCGTTTTCTTCACACTCGATCGTTTCTGAATCTTCGTCGCTATTCTGTGAGCCATCAGATTTGTTTGGGCTAAATACATTAAATCCAATATTGGATTCTCTCTTAAGAGTTTTGTCGTTGTCCAATGGGCTTGATGTTTCAAATTTAACTTCACTTTTTAAAGTTTTGGAATGATTTTTTGATCTCTCTACCATCTCATTAAGAGGATCTGTAATTGGTTTGAAAACAGATTCCAAAATACTACTTTTTTCTGTTTCAATATTTCTCATTTTCCTAACCTTCTTTTTAACAGCTTCTGCAGCCTCCACAATTTGTCTCTTGATTTTTTTTTCCATAACAAGTATTGAATTTTGATTGCTTGTACTAATGTAGGTAAATGTTCTCACGAAAATGATAGCTTCTGTTCAATATTCAGCTATTTATAGTAGGTTGCAAATAGCGTAGTTAGAAATACAAACGAGTTATATTTGTGAATACTTTTCGGCAAATAGGACATTTACTTCCAATGGACAGAGCACACTTTGCACAAGCCACTGCGTGACCACAAGGTATAAAACACGTATTGAATTCTTCCTCTAAACAAATTTTACAGGTGATCGATGTGATGCTGGTCTTACAAAGTGAGGCTTCTGGTGTATTTTGATTGCAATTTCCTTTCATTTCTGTACAATATGGTCCGGTTATTATGGTCTTCACGTAGTCTTCTCCTTTCATTACTAAGACATACGGACAGGACTGGAACCAGCGTGCATGCTCTACCCATGGCTGATCTTCAGGGGTCCAGTCTTTAAGTTTTCCATCGCAGTAAAAACAAATAACTCTATCACCATATCCCGTGTAAAAGAAACCGGCTTCAGCCATTTCCTTAGCTTTTTGAGTTAACCCTCTTGGCCAAGTAGCAAAGCTTCTGAGGCGTTTCAATTCGGTACAGTAAAATCGATGCACAGGAATGTACGGCATGGTTTAACAAATCACAATAATAATTAACCATCCGTATGTGTTGATACGTTCAGCGTGACACTTCGACAACTAATGACACGAATGAACTGATCAGTTGGTAAGTACGTACTTACAGCAAGAAAAAATGACACTAATTAAATACAACAAACGTATCAAACTTTTTGCGGTAACACCCATTGTTTTTTTCACAATCTTTATTAATCACAACATAACTATAGGGTTCTTCCCATATACTTGAACACATTTCTCTAAACTCTTGCCATGTCATGTCTGTGTTGACGTGTTCATCATAAATATGTCTTAAGTTTATATCATCTTGTTTAAAAAGAATGATTAAGTTTGCATTATCCCTAACTAACTGTTTTGGGATCTTGCTGTATGTCTGATTTAAATAAAAACAGTCTATAAATTTGTGTCTTCCCATCGTAAAATAATTTCTCATATTATTTTGGCTCTCGCACGCAACATCATCAAAAATAATTATGGAATTACATTTTGCTGCTTCTGGAGTAAGAAGTTCTTCATTTTCATGATACTTTAAGAAAGTCACACCAGGAACCATTTGTAATACTTGCTCCAAATATTGATATTTTGGTTGATACAGAGTTTTTGAGTACACATATACATTTCGGAATTTTAATCCATTTTCATGTAAGAGTAAACCAATAACCAAATTAGTTTTTCCACAGTTTGATGGACCACAAATTAAACAACGTATTGTATTTGGTAAAAGCGTTCCATGTCGGAAGCTATGTGTTTTAGGATCAACAATAATATTTTCAAACTGTAATGACACCGGTTGCTTAACGAACTTCATTGTAAGAGAGATCTTTTTAGAATGATGAAAGGAAAGTGGTATCAAACATTAATAAACAACATCCAATGAACAAGAACTGATTTGGTATTGGGGGTTTTAAAACCACTGGAGAGAACGGAGCGATGGAGCGGAGCGAAGAGTGCAGTGATCGTGTTTGTTTTATCATGATTTTGACTTTGGTTCGTCTTGTGAGAGAATTCTCTAGGTGTCGAAAGTAATTCGGCACGAGCAAACGGCCTAGAGACTAAAACATTCTCTGAGGAAACGCCCACAATGACTTAAAAAGAACCTAAATCGTGTAGTCAAAATAGATAATATTTCACACATTTTGCGTGCACAAACCCAAAGTATGTAAAAATGATTAGGTGCTGTCATTCGTGCAAATGTAAGTTTTGTTTAATTTTTCTCGAAAGTGATTGGGCATTTCAACTCACAGGTAAAATTATTGAGTCATTCTAACTCGAAGCTTATGTTGACTGCATGGAGACAAAAAGTGAGTTAGAATGCCCAATCGGTTTTAACTGTCCGCTGCTGTCATTCCTGCAAATGGATTGGGCATTTCAACTCACAGGTAATTATTGAGGCATTCTAACTCACCGCTTTTTGTTGACTGAAAGGAGACAAAAAGTGAGTTAGAATGCCCAATAATTACCTACTAACATCACTACAAAAATACTGTATTCCCAAGGATATCTATCTATTACCTTCAGTTTGCGCGTATGATTTAGAAAGCAAGTTATTTCTGCTGAGGTCGACCGTACAGAGTGGTCCGGACGCGAAGTATGACACAGACTCGGTCGGGGCCACCTCGAGGTAACACTTGGCTTTACTGGTGAGGACCCTCACTGTTTCCAGGGACAGCTGAAAATAAACAATACATTGTTACGAACATTCTGGAGTAGGTTCTACAACAGTGAACCTTAAGAGGCCGCCGGACGCCGCTCGAATCTTCATTTCGAAGCGAGTGCAAATAACAATCGAAATATTTCGTCCCCGTCACGCACGCACGACCAGCAAACTTCTTTCAACGGATCTTGACATTCGTGAAGTTAGCCGTTTCGATGCGCAGCACAACTTTTTCATACAAAATTTTCTACTGCGCAGCGAAAAGCCTATAGGTACAAGTCCGAGACCGACCGCAGCCGCAGACTGCAGCCGCAGGCTGCAGATCTTTATGAAATTGACACAGATACTAATGGTTAATCTGTGTCAATTTCATAGAGATTTGCAGCCTGCGGCTGCAGTCTGCAGTCTGCGGTCGGTCTCGGACTTGTACCTTAACTTCACGAATGCCTAGATCGATCGTGTTTATAATACAGCTTATACTTTACAACATTTCAAAGCGTTCGAAATGTATGAAGATCTTAAGCCGCGTACAGATATCGCGAGGCGTGCGTCGCAAATGGTTCGTCACTTGCTGAATTTAGTGCACTAAATGCTTGTTCATTCATAAATTAGCTCTGTCTCGCTTCATATTGTGCATCCTACTTTTTATTGTGCCTTTTACCATTCACGACACACGCCTCGGTCCGTACGCGGCTTAGATTTTTTTGTATTTACTAAAAACTATGAATTAAAAGTTGATGTTTTCGCAATGTTTGAACTTAACAAGAACACTGTCGGAGACAAATCGCCGCATCGCCCGCCACCGCTACAAGGGGACACCGGCGAGCGGAGAGCGGGGGACGAGGCGCGTCGACCGAAACTTCACTTCATACAACTCATTCACATTCATTCTACATCAAATCACGGATCCATAAGCGCGCGTTCTTTACGTTCTCAATATACGAACCTACCTATTTTTACAGTCCACTAGTTTCATTTAAAATACCAATGAGAATCCTCAACAACACATTTATTTTTTTTAGATTTTAAATGCTATGCGTTGGTCGTATATGCGTGCGCGAGACGAACTATTTTTATTAAAATTTGCACGCTTCGAAATGAAGTTTCGAGCGGCGCGCGGCGTCCGCCGGCCTCTTAACTATTCGGTGTACATAAAAGGACATAGATACTTTCTGTTCGTTCGGAGTTCTGTTCCCGAAACATACCTGAATGCCATTACGGAATAATTCCGTCAGGATATTTTCCGATCTCTTAGCTTTGCTGACGAGTCTCAAGCACTTCAGTAGCTGACAGCGGCAGATGTAGCACAAAGTATCTGGTCTGCCCGGAACGAGGAGCTGCAACTTCAAAAGCGTGTTAATCTATTTGCTATCCAAATAACTAGTAGTTCGCCCCGAACTGAGATCTCGCGCACCGTAGATGGCCAACATTTGGACTTTCTTCTGACTACCCCTATAATTTCAAGTGCTACTACTGCCGGGTATGCCTATTGCGCTAGCTCTTCATGGTAAAAAATACTAGCATGCATGCAATACATAATGTCGTGTCTAATTTTTCATTTATTTCATATTTATGAATTCTCGTCGTATTTTTAAAAGTATACGTCCTAGAATAAAAATAATAACTATTTTAGAATGTACAAATAAAGACCTTTCATTTGACTCCGCACTCAATATATTTGTTTACTTAACTTTTTTTACCCCAATTATTTTCATTTTTTATCAAAAATTTTTTTATCATGAATATAAATCAAGTAGCATCTAAAATCATTGCAAACCAAACCGCAACGATGCCACTCTCTTTTTAAGACCGACCAGTCAATGAGCTACGAAGACATCGAAACCCTATGAAACGGGAGCTCTTGCAGCTCTGGTTTCGTAGTTTTTGGTCTTTGGTCGTATTTCAAAAACTATAATCCTAGATTAAAAATAAAAACCATTTTGGAATGTACAAAATAATCCCTTTCGTATGACACCCCACTCAATATATTTGTGTAACTTTCATAATTTTTTACCCCCTTGGCAACCCAATATCTTCACAACCCCTTCATCGATTAAGCTCATATGCTCCACCGTAAATTTCCTTACCACAACCTATTGACCTACCAAGTTTCATGCAGATTGGATGAACGGTTCGACAGTTATGCTCGAACAACAATTCGTGAAACATACAAACATACAAACATACAAAGCAAAATCGCCCAACTTACCACTAAGATCTTCGCTCGCTTCGCTCGCTCGATCGATAAAATGGAAGTTTATTTTTATTTTGTTTGAATGCGCTAATCTCAGAAACTACCGTCGGATTTTAAAAATTCTTTCTGCATTTGATAGCTTAATTCTTGTGGACGTTTATAGGCTAGTTTTCATCATCATCATCATCACCCTATACCATCATTACGCGGGTAAAGCGTCGAGGGCACAGCTAGTGGTTGATAGTTTGTACTTACCTTGGTGTTTGTCAGCTTCTCAAAGACAGATTGCAGTGCGGTGCCTTCGATGGAGCAAGTCTTGACTCCAACAAGACACACCCTGCATAGTGCAGCACCCGATTGAACTGAAAATATATCAAACTTGACCCCAAGTGTATTCCTTAGGCGCGATACATATTCAGATATTTTGGCAATCGACATCATTTGATGCACGGCCAGGATTCGACGGCCTTCAAATCGAAAGACAAGGCACTAACCCACTCGGCCAACACGGCTCGCACGATAAAATAATGCTACCCTAGTTCTAAATAAAAAGTTATAATAATCAATCCTACTAATCCTACTATCCTACTAATATTATAAAGGCGAAAGTCCGTGTGTGTGTGTGTGTGTGTGAATGTTTGTTACCACGTATCTCCATAACTACTGAACCGATTTTGATGAAATTTAGAAGGTAGATAGATTAGGTTCTGGAATAGGACATAGGCTATTAAAATTTTGAAAAATCAGCCCCTAAAGGGGTGAAAAAGGGTAAATACTTTTGTATGAAACTTTTTAACGCGTTATCCTATTTACTTGAAACTTTGTTCAGATATGTAAAATCAAAAATGATTGAATACGTGTTTCAGGATTTTTCAAAATAACTCTTAGAAAGTGATAAAATGGGGTTTCAAACTTTGTACGGAAACTTTTTAATGAGTCATGCGACTAGCTTGAAATTTGGTTCGAATACTTTACATACAAAAATTAATAAACACGTGTTTCAGGGTTTTTCAAAATAACTCTCAAAGAGTGGTAAAATGGGGTTTCAAAGATTGTACTATACAAAACCACCATACTATACCAACCTCCCATACAAAATCGGCATGGCCATTTGGTTCCAATCCTATCCTACTAATATTATAAAGGCGAAAGTCCGTGTGTGTGTGTGTGTGTGAATGTTTGTTACCACGTATCTCCATAACTACTGAACCGATTTTGATGAAATTTAGAAGGTAGATAGATTAGGTTCTGGAATAGGACATAGGCTATTAAAATTTTGAAAAATCAGCCCCTAAAGGGGTGAAAAAGGGTAAATACTTTCTGTACTATACAAAACCACCATACTATACCAACCTCCCATACAAAATCGGCATGGCCATTTGGTTCCAATACTTCATAAATATAAGTGTCACATGTTAAATTTGTCTAAAAAATTTCCGCTCGCTTCGCGAGCTGGGGAAGCTCGCTTCGCTCGCATGTTACTTTCATAAGTATTTTACGAGCAAATTAACTTACTGTTATGAACCGACAACCATCCATCTTTTTCTTAGAGCACCGTATCTCAATCAAGTGTAACATTGTGTATTTGTCTAAAAAAAATTCCGCTCGCTTCGCTCGCGTATTAATTTCATGAGGATTTTACAAAATCACTCTCAAAAAGTGGTAAAATGGGGTGTCAATGATTGTACTATACAAAACTACCATACTATACCAACCTCCCATACAAAATCGGCAAGGCCATTTGGTTCCAATACTTCATAAATATAAGTGTCACATGTTAAATTTGTCTAAATAATTTCCGCTCGCTTCGCGAGCTGGGGAAGCTCGCTTCGCTCGCATGTTACTTTCATAAGTATTTTACGAGCAAATTAACTTACTGTTATGAACCGACAACCATCCATCTTTTTCTTAGAGCACCGTTAGCAAAATCAAGTGTAACATGTTGTATTTGTCTAAAAAAAATCAGCTCCCACCGCGGGTAACACCGCGGGGCACAGCTAGTCTTAAATATTTTACCTGTTTTTTCATCTTTTTTTTTTCTTGGTGGTTCTTCGTCTGTATTATGTTCAATTCTGACAGCGAGTGGCTTTGGGCAGTTATAGGTTTCTATGGGTGTCACAATATAATCATGTTGTTTGCCTCTGCTTAAAATGGCAACTGTCTCTTGTATTAACTGAAAATAACAAAACCTTTAAGGTTTCTAGGTGGGATAAAGTATTCTATACCAATATATAAAGGGGTAGAGTTTGTTTGTTTGTTTGAACGTGCTAAGAAACTTTCTTTCTGCATTTCATAGCTTAACTCTTGAGAAAGTTTATAGGCTACTTTTCATCATCATCATCATACCATCACTACAGGGGCAACGCCCTGCGGGCGCAGCTAGTAAGCTGTATGTCAAATATTGTAGTTATTACCTCAATCCCACTTTCAAACAGCTGTGTTAAGATTTCCTCAGTTTTTTGTGATTTTTCCTGAAATCTAAGGCAGGTCTGCAACTGACTGAAACAGATGTAGCATGCTGTCTCTGGCCTCCCATCTTCTGTCACGAGCTGCAAGATAGATTGTTCGCATTTTAGGCTTTAATAATCATCACACTAATATTATAAATGCGAAAGTTTGGATGTATGTTTGTTCCTCTATAACTCGACAACCACTGAACGAATGGTTCCTGATTGTACCTACCTTGTATCTCGTGAGTCCTTCGTAGATAACTTGCAGCGGGGTGTCCCGAATCGAATAGATTTTTACATCAGCCGATAGGCACACCCGGCACATACTGGGACACGACATTGCAGCATTTCCTTTCAGTCTGTTTCAATTAGATACTGTAATAGATTTAGTTATTTACAAGCGCAAGCGCTTGAAGATGGTTCTTAGAACTGCGTTCTGTAACAGTAGTTTTTGCAGCAGGAGTTCGTTGTCTCGTATTTATTATACTACAGTACCTACAAGTGAAAACAACACAGTCGACCGAGTTGAGCTGAGTGTTCTACATACTTCGATATCGGATTTATGCGACATCAAGGAAAGGAATACCTACACAAACTTGTTTAGGTTTTGTACTTTTTCCCACTTTCCTTCAGCCCACAGAACACAATTACTCGAGGAGCTTCAGCCAGTCCAGTCGTTCTTTATTTTCTTCTGCTTCTTTCGCTTTTTTGCTTTTTTGTACCAGTACTTTTATGCTCTGTGCTATTTACACAACCCTCGCTCTAGCACGAATTTGATTTTATAGTAGAGTGATCTGTTTGCTGCGTAGTTTGTAAAGTCGTCCCCGTATGAAGAATGGGGGGTGTAGCTTACACAACTATCCTGCTTAGCCGTCCAAGGGGCCCCCCTACCACTGTTCTGCCCGCGTTTGTATAGAATCGCTGCTCAATTATGCAAAGTGTGCACACCCCCTTATAACAGTTAGCTGCCATTCGAACCAGCGACATCTATTGCCGAGTAGCCAAAGCTCAACTCTACTCTATTTCTTTGCTCTAGCGTGAATTTGCCATTTTTTTTGACGACAGCCGATCAACTGCTGCTGATCGATGTTCACCCAATGTCGATTTAATTCATGTTGTCATGTCATTGTCGAATGGTAGATTGCCACGATAGCCCGTGAAATTCAGTATTTCTTGCGTTTTTCACAATTTGCAGGACAGTGTCAGATCGTTTTTTGATTTGTTAAATTACCACAGAATACTATTACTCCTAGCGGAGAAGAAAGTCAACTCCATACAAAAAAGGTGGTGGCCCACCAATGGGCGTTTTTCCACTAGCCGGCACGGCACCGGCGCCGGTGGTGGGGATGCAAAAAATGTATGATACCGTGCCGGTGCCGGCGCCGGCAAATGGAATAACGAGCAGTACATTTTCATACATTTTTGCGTCGCCGGCGCCGGTGCCGGTGCCGTGCCGGGCTAGTGGAAAAAACGCCCAATACGAAGAGAGTTGACGGGGCTTGGATATTACCCACCGTACCACTGGGAGGTATCGACGGTGGTACGGTGGAACAGTAGTGGATATGATTTGCGCAAATAACTTAGTAGGTATTTCCATAAAATTATTCTGTGATATAACAAACAAACGAACTTTCTTTAACTTCTTAAAGCCAGATACTCAGGCGAGGCGAAATAGTTCGGCAGCGCTCGCTATCCCCGTCCACTCTCTGATGTTCCGCACCAAGATATCTTCCTCCGACCAACACGCCTCTTGCCGGCAACTTTTCCCATCATAATTAGTTGAGTGTCTTAGTAATGTCATATTACCAGTAACACGTGGGGTCCCCCAGGGATACATTTTGGGACCATTTTTATTTATTCTGTATTGCGTATAGGTACATAAATCGTTATATAGTTGAAAATTGCAATCATCATATCTACGTAGACAACTTACAGCTGTACATATCCTTTGAGCCAAGCTGTAATAAAATTAGATGAAGACCTAATGTAGGTTGGACGATTGGTGTAGGTACCTACTTAAGTACATCAAATAAGTTGGTTTCAGATCCTACAAAAACAAAATGATGATAAGAAACTAGTGTCGCGTCACCTCGGCGAAGCGTCGTCGCGTAGCCAAACGTTGGTCAGACCTGCGGAGCTAAAAGTCGCTAACGCTATTGCAGAATCGCTTTATTGGAATTGAACTATTGCCATTTCTTTTCATTGACTGAGAGTGAAAAGAGACGGCAATATAGTTCATTTCAAATTGTGATTCAGTTTTAGCGACCTTTTTAGGCCGCCTGACCCCCGCCCCCGCATTAGATGTTTCACATCAAAAAATAGCGCATCGAATTCAAAATATCGTTTTATTTAAACACTTGACGTTTTAATTTTCCTTATTACAAAATATTAACTTATAGGCTTCTTCACATTGGCGCGCGAAGCCACGAACTTAGAGCCTGTCCAGAACGTAGGCGTTTTACGCGCGTAAGCTATTGCCATCCTCTTTTGTTAGACAGTGAAAAATAAGGATGGCAATAGTTTACGCGCGTAAAACGCCTCCATCTGGACAGGCTCTTACCGCGCGCGATCCATGAGTGTGGATCCAATTCGCGTATTCTTCGCGGCTTCACGTCGCGTTCGTTCGCGTTTCTTTCCCGTTGTCTGTCGGTTTTTTGTTCCGCGACAAAGGGTTCGCAAGGCGCACTCGCACTGGGCAACTAGGCGCGAACCTCTGCGAATAAGGAAATGTCGCAGTTTATTTCCGTGATTCGCGCGCGAATCTGCAGACGCTATTACAATTTATTTTAATGCATGGACCCTTTTCAAATGTCTTCTAAGACCGTAACCCTTTGTAAATACAGTTCTACACAACTTACAGACATATCTATCTTCCTTGCTAAGACATCGCATATAATGGCTGTACCTACACTTTTTTTATCACAGTGGACCCTTTTTCGCAAATATTACATGCATATGGATGTACACCACCATGTACCATTTGGTAATGTCTCATGCTTTGACTTCTGTTCGTAACAGCCTTACACAACGGACAGACAGACTTCTCCAACATGTGTTGTTTCATATGCTGTGCCAAAATCTTCATTTCCCCAAACGATTTGTTACAGACTTCACATTTTAATTTATTTCTTCGGTGAGTTTTCAAATGTTGTATTAAATCTGTTATCTGTGTACACTTTGTAGCATAAGTCACATATGAACTGAACTAGTTTAGTGTGATATCTTTTGTGGAATTGTAGACTGCGTTTTTCTCCGAAGCTTGCATCGCATATGTCACACGGAAACACAAACGTCAGTCTGTGTTTGCGTTTGTAGTCCAGTCAAATTAGGAATTAACCTCGGAATGAGAGATAATAAGCTGAATTTTCGTATATACCTTCATTTAGGCGCCCTAAAAGTTGTCTCAAAAGTCTCATAAAATCTCGTGTCTGCGTCTTAAGTTATTCAAGGTCAAAGGTAAAAAAAATAGTTTTTCAGGAATATCTCGGTTGCTATTGGTCCAGTGATGTTAACATCTACCGTACATTGGGGCTATGTGGGACATTTTTTGAAGAAAAAATGATTTTGCACCAAAACTGACGATTGTAACACTTGAACAGATTTTTTTTATAGTAGATCTTACCATTGCCCATTGGAGACTTGCTGCAGTATAGCTGTATTGTTAATATTTACAGAGATATAGCATTTTAAAGGGGCTGTTCCAAATATCGCCATTTTGGGGCTATTTAAAAATGACATATCTGACTACAGTTTTTCTTACATTTTCAGACCTGTATTTATTAAAAGTGGACTAGCGATATTCAGAACTATAAACGGGAATATGTTCTTTCATTTAAAAATACTGTGCTTTGATTTCACTAAAAAACTAACTAGAAATTTCAAATTAAAAATTATTCAACATTTTATAAATCAAAACTTCTGGGTTATTTGGAACCCAAAGTAACTTGCTTATATAAACACACATTACGAAATAGGGCGATATTTGGAATTTAAGGGCAAGTTATATTTTTGGTAAAATAAAAAGTATTGCCAGTTAACTGCAATAAATCTGAAAAATAAGAACTATTGACATTTGCCTTTTCTTGTATTAGTATTTTTCGTTGTTAAGTATATATTCACCATGTTTCCAATACTGTAACAATACAAATAATTAAATACAACTATTGGAAATTTAGAGTATTGCATCCCCTTAAATCTAACCAAAAATGAGCACTTGGGGTTATTTGAAATTGCAAACAAATTGTTTATGAAACCAAAACTGAAATAGCAGGGGCTAATTGGAATCGGATTCTAAATAGCCCCAAAACGGCTCAAAAAGCACGTCAGTCAGTATAATTCTAAAAATATGGCGTTTAAAACGAGCTATTCTCAAATGAAATACACCATTAGAATCGCAACAAAATGCAGATGAGCATGGTAGCACTCATTCTTTAAACATCTTTATAATAAACGGGCTGCAACTGGAAGTTTGACACCCACATTTTACTACCGTCAACAACGTCTGTAAACAAATTGAGCTAGCGGTTTGTGTGAAACTCTGAGAACCTCAAAACTCGAAAGTAACATTGTCATTGAGTCAAAGTATTGACATGTTGTAAGGAAAAAAATCTACCACGACTAGGAAAAAAGATACATGCAGTCAAATCTTTTATTTAAAAAAATTCCAAATATCGCCAAATTTCCAAGTAGCCCCAATGTACGGTATTATGAAGTTGTAGAGCTTAAAATTTGCGACCAATTCATTAAAAAAAAAATTCCATGCGCTCAACCGTTTTTGCGATACAGGGCCGTGAGCGCAAAGCGTTCAGTATGTGTATTTCAAAAACTATACTTCCTAGAACAAAAATAAAAACTATTTCGGAATGTACAAATTAAGTCCTTTCATATGACACCCCACTCAATATATCTGTGTAACTTTTATCTTTTTTACCCCCTTGAGATCCCAATATCTTTACAACCCCTCCATCGATTACGCTCATATGCTCCTCAGCAAATTTCCATAGCACAACCTAGTTATCTACCAAGTTTCATGCAGATTGGATTAACGGTTCGATAGTTACTATGCGAGAACATAAAAATTACACGTACAAACATACAAAGCAAAATCGTAAGATCTTAGCTCGCTTTGCTCGCTTGGTCGATTATTAACTGATAAATAAAACAAATTATTCAAAATTCAAGGTATTCACAGATATTCACGTTTGACTTTGCGTTACAGTACCTACGCGTATGGTTGAGCGCTGCGCACTCACCCTACTCTATCGCGAAAACGGTTGAGCGCATGAAAGAATGTTTTAAACAAAATTTGTCGCAAATTTTATGCTCTACAATTTTATAATAGATGTTAACATCATTGGACCAATAGAAACCGAGATATTCGTGAAAAACTATTTTTTTTACCTTTGACCTTGAATAACTTATGACGCAGACACGATATTTTATGAGACTTTTGAGACAACTTTTAGGACGTCTAAATGAAGGTATATACGAAAATTCAGCTTATTATCTCTCATTCCGAGATTAAGCCCTTTTTTATGCTAAGGTGACTGGGCTATTGTGATGGTTTAATTTTAGCGGATGAGAGTAAGTTGCGTCACATACATCACATTTATATGGCTTCGCCGAGCTATGTGTCTATATAATAGTAGGTAGGTACTTATTAAGTTATTTTTAGAAGTCTAGATGTCTAGATATTTTTAGTTCGTACAATGAGCAATTCGACTATAGTAGCTCTGTGAGCTGTAGACCTCGCGGGTCCGTAGGTACCTATTTGCATAGCTTAAAGAAATCTAAGTGAGAAATTTACAACATTTTTAGGAGTTATTCTGCTCATCACGCTTATCAGATCTTCACGAAAGTTTTATGAGACCTACTTATATTTACAACCTTTCAAATAAAGAAAAGAACCATCGAAATCGGATGTCATAACGCGGAAATCCTGTAGCCCCCTTTTGCCCCATTTTGGAGGAAGTTGTACTAATGTAAGCCAAGCTGTAAATAAATTAAAGCAGGTTGGACGATTGGTTGGTGTACTTAAAACATGAAATAAGTTGGTTTTAAATCCTACAAAAACAAAATTACAGCTGAGATGTTTCACATCAAGAAATAACGCATCGATATCAAAGTATAGTTTTATTACTTTAAAACTAATGTTTTTAAATGAATTTTCCTTATTATTACAAAATATTAACTTAAGGGCTTCTCCACACGCGCGCGAATGTTGCGCGAAGCCGCGAAACACCCGCAATCCACGATCCGATTCGCATAAATTCTTCGCGGCTTCGCGTCGCGTCCCCGTTCCCATTTGTTGTCGCTTTGTCCTGCAACAAGGGGTTCGCAAGGCGCAAGAGGCAACTAGACGCGAACCTGTGCGAATGTGAAACTGTGGCAGTTTTTACCGTGATTCGCACGCAAATGTGCAGAGGCTATTAAGCCGGCTATACACTCGCGGCGCGAACGCCCGCAAAAGCCCGCGACAACTGCGAACCACGAGTGTAGATGTTGTTCACGTCTTCTCGTTCACGCTTCGCGCCGTTCCCCGATCAGTGTCGGTTTTTTCCCGCGTCAAAGGGTTCGCAAAGCGCACTAGGCAACAGGCGCGAACCTCTGCGAATGTGGAACTGTGGTAGTTATTGCCGTGATTCGCACCGCGATCCGCGTCGCAATTTCAGTGATACGCACGCGAGTGTAGAGCCGGCTTTACAATTTATTTAAAAGCTCCATGTATTGAAATAAATTGTAATAGCCTTTTCTACCTAGGCATATCTGTAATATACACTTTTGTTATATAAGGTGCTCAATAAACAATTTACAATTTAGGATTACATTTTTTTTTCTTGTTTAGATGTTTTCTAAGACCTCCACCCCTTTTAAATACTTTACTACACAACTTACAGACATATCTATCTTCCTTGCTATGATGGATCACATAATGATTGTACACTTTTTCTATCACATAGGACCCTTTTTCGCAAATATTACATGCATATGGATATACACCACCATGTTCCTTTTGGTAATGTCTCCTAATTTTAATTCTGCCCAAAACAGCCTTACACAACGGACAGACAAGCTTCTCCAACATGTGTTGTTTCATATGCTGTGCCAAAATCTTCATTTCCCCGAACGATTTGTTACAGACTTCACATTTGAATTTATTTCTTCGGTGACTTTTCAAATGATGTATTAAATCTGTTTTGTCTGTGTACACTTTGTAGCATAAGTCACATATGAACTGAACTAGTTTAGTGTGATATCTTTTGTGGAATTGTAGACCGCGTTTTTCGCCGAAGGTTGCATCGCATATATCACACGGAAACACAAAAGTCAGTCTGTGTTTGCGTTTATGATGGTTTAATTTTAGCGGATGAGAGTAAGCGGCGTCACATACATCACATTTATATGGCTTCGCCGAGCTATGTGTCGATATATGTTGATGTAAGTAGTGTTTTTTCTTGAAAAATCTGCCGCAGTGATCACAGCCGAATAGTCTGAGTTCGGAGTGCGCACTTTGATGTATCAACAGATAACCTGCTAACTTGAATGTTTTACCGCAAATATCACAAGCATATGGCTTTAATTTTTCGTGTATTTTCATATGAGTTTTAAGTGATTTAGTTTCTATTTGACATACACTACATATTTCTAACTTCCTCTGTTGTTTTGGTTTCTTGTGTCTGGCCATGTGTTGTCTCAACTTGGCTTGCAGTGGATACAATAATCCACATTCATTGCACATGTATTTTTCAAATCCAGTCTTATGTTGCTGCACATGTTCCTTATAAAAGTTTTTCTGACGAAATTTTGCGTTGCACACATTACATTCATATCTCTCATTAGTATGTACTACTTTGGTGTGGTTTTTTAAAGCGTTTCTGGTAACGAAACCTTTTGCGCATACGTCACAGATAAAATCCATTTTATTCAGATGATATTTCAAATGTGTAGCCAATAGGGATTTGTGTCTAAATTTTCTGGGGCAATGATCACATTCAAAAGCCTTCTCTGTATGTACTTTTAAGTGTTGGATCAAACTTGGTTTCGATTTAAAACATTTGTCGCAAATTTCACATTTATAATTCCGCTCATCAGTGTGGATTTTCATGTGTTTTCTTAAAAGAGATTTATCCTTGAACTCCTTACGGCAACGATCGCAAACGTAGTACGGAAATTTAGCATGGGCATCTATAACGTGTACTTTCATCCGCAGCTCCGTCGCGAATGACGAACCACACCGATCACACGGGTACTTATTATCTTCATGTACGTCTCTTATGTGTTTTAACAAACTCTTGTTAGTTTGTAACATTTTCTTGCAAAGTTCACACTTCACCTTCTTCCCTGCGTGTATGTTCATATGTACATTGAAACTGCTTATTTTTCTACACTTTTTGGGGCATTTTGGACATTTATAGATTATTTTGTGTACACTTTGCTTGTGTACTCTTAGAAGGTCGCGTGTCGTGTATCTGTTAGGGCAGTAATCGCAAGCGAAGGGTCGACTCAACGAGTGATATTTTAAATGATTCTTGAATTGATCCAGTCCTGTACATTTGTATTCACAAACGCCGCATTTGAACCGAAAATATGAACTCTCGTAATCAAACTCTTTTTTCACTTTATCTGCAAAAAAACGAATTGAAATAAAATAATTGTTAAGTATTTAACAGATAACATCACTACTAAAATACTGTATTCCCAAGGATATCCATCTATTACCTTCAGTTTGCGCGTATGATTTAGAAAGAAAGTTATTTCTGCTGAGGTCGACCGTACAGATTGGTCCGGGCGCGAAGTATGATACAGACTCGGTCGGGGCCACCTCGAGGTAACACTTGGCTCTACTGGTGAGGACCCTCACTGTTTCCAGGGATAGCTGAGAATAAACAATACATTGTTACGAACATTCTGGAGTAGGTTCTACAACAGTGAACCTTAAGAGGCCGCCGAACGCCGCTCGAATCTTCATTTCGAAGCGAGTGCAAATAACAATCGAAATATTTCGTCCCTGTCACGCACGCACGACTGGCACAGCACTTCAAAACTTCAAAGCGTTCAAAATGTTTGAAGATTTTAGATTTTTTTCGTAGTTACCAAAAATTATGTTTTAAACGCTTAGTAGTGCTGTCGCGTTGGTCGTGTGTGCGTTATAGGGACGACATTATTTCGATTAATATTTACACTGGCTTCGAAATTAAGTTTCGACCGGCCTCTTAACTATTCGGTGTACAGAAGAGGACATAGATACTTTGTTCGGTTGGAGTTCTGTTCTCAAAACATACCTGAATGCCATTACGGAATAATTCTGTCAGGATATTTTCCGATCTCTTAGCTTTGCTGATGAGTCTCTGGCACTTCAGTAGCTGGCAGCGGCAGATGTAGCACAAAGTATCTGCTCTGCCCGGAACGAGGAGCTGCAACTTCAAAAGCGTCTTAATCTATTTGCTATCCAAATAATAAAATGGAAGTTCACTTTTATTTTGTTTGAATGCACTAATCTCAGGAACTACCGTCGGATTTTAAAAATTCTTTCTGCATTTGATAGCTTAATTCTTGTGGACGTTTATAGGGTACTTTTCATCATCATCATCATCACCCTATACCATCATTACGCGGGTAAAGCGTCGAGGGCACAGCTAGTGGTTGATAGTTTGTACTTACCTTGGTGTTTGTCAGCTTCTCAAAGACAGATTGCAGGGCGGTGCCTCCGATGGAGCAAGTCTTGACTCCAACAAGACACACCCTGCATAGTGCAGCACCCGATTGAACTGAAAAGACATCAAACTTGACCCCGAATGTATTCCTTAGGCGCGATACATATTCAGATTTTTTGGCAATCAACATCCTTTGATGCACAGCCAGGATTCAACGGCCTTCGAATCGAAAGATGAGGCACTAACCCACTCGGCCAACACGGCTCGCACGATAAATTAATGCTACACTAGTTTTAAAAAAAAGTTATAATAATCAATCTTAAATATTTTACCTGTTTTTTCATCATTTTTTTTTCTTGGTTCTTCGTCTGTATTATGTTCAATTCTGACAGCGAGTGGCTTTGGGCAGTTATAGGTTTCTATGGGTGTCACAATATAATCATGTTGTTTGCCTCTGCTTAAAATGGCAACTGTCTCTTGTATTAACTGAAAATAACAAAACCTTTAAGGTTTCTAGGTGGAATAAAGTATTCTATACCAATATATAAAGCGGAAGAGTTTGTTTGTTTGCTTGAACGTGCTAAGAAACTTTCTTTCTGCATTTCATAGCTTAACTCTTGAGAAAGTTTATAGGCTACTTTTCATAATCATCATCATACCATCACTACAGGGGCAACGCCGCGAGGGCGCAGCTAGTAAGCTGTATGTCATATATTGTAGTTATTACCTCAATCCCACTTTCAAACAGCTGTGTTAAGACTTCCTCAGTTTTTTGTGATTTTTCCTGAAATCTAAGGCAGGTCTGCAACTGACTGAAACAGATGTAGCATGCTGTCTCTGGCCTTCCATCTTCTGTCACGAGCTGCAAGATAGAGATAGTTCACATTTTAGGCTTTAATAATCATCACACTAAAATATTACGTATAAATGCGAAAGTTTGAATGTATGTTTGTTCCTCTATAACTCAACAACCACTGAACGAATGATTCCTGATTGTACCTACCTTGTATCTCGTGAGTCCTTCGTAGATAACTTGCAGCGGAGTGTCCCGAATCGAATAGATTTTTACATCAGCCGACAGGCACACCCGGCACATACTGGGACACGACATTGCAGCATTCCTTTCAGTCTGTTTCAATTAGATACTGTAATAGATTTAGTTATTTACAAGCGCAAGCGCTTGAAGATGGTTCTTAGAACTGCGTTCTGTAACAGTAGTTTTTGCAGCAGGAGTTCGTTGTCTCGTATTTATTATACTACCTACAGTACCTACAAGTGAAAACAACACAGTCGACTGAGTTGAGCTGAGTGTTCTACAGACTTCGATATCGGATTTATGCGACATCAAGGAAAGGAATATCTACACAAACTTGTGTAGGTTCTGTACTTTTTCCCACCCACCTTCCTTCGCCAGTCGTTCTTTCTTTTCTTCTTCTGCTTCTTTCGCTATTTACCAGTACTTTTATGCTCTGTGCTATTTACACAACCCTCGCTCTAGCACGAATTAGTTTTTATAGTAGGTAGAGTGATCTGTTTGCTGCGTAGTTTGGAAAGTCGTCCCCGTATGAAGAATGGGGGGTGTAGTGTAGCTCTGTAGTGTAGCTCTAACAATTCTGTCCTGCCTAGCCGTCCAAGGGGCCCCTTCCACTGTTCTGCCCGCGTTTCTAAAGAATCGCTGCTCAATTATACAAAGTGTGCACACTCCTCTGTATCAGTTAGCTGCTATTCGAACCAGTGACATCTATTGCCGAGTAGCCAAAGCTCAACTCTACCCTAGCGTGAATTCGCCATTTTTTTTGTGACGACAGCCGATCAACTGCTGATAGATGTTCACCAATGTTGATTTTATTCATGTTGTCATGTCATTGTCGAATGGTAGATGTGCCACGATAGCCCGTCTTGCGATTTTCACAATTTGCAGGACAGTGTCAGATCATTTGTTGATTTGATTACCACAGAATACTATTGGGCATTTCTCCTCAAATTGTTATTTTTGACGATTTTTTAGTCACTTTTTATCCCTTTAGTTTAGGTCTAATCTTTGATGCTGGAATGATTTGTATGTTAAAAATAAGTTATTTAACGAGGGGTATCCATCAAATTAACTGATATTTTAGGAGATAATCAAAATTGTCGGTTGCTAGGAATGACCCTAAGTGAGAAAAATGATTAAATTGTAGAGAAGAATGACGGTGTGTTGCTAAAAATGATAAATCCATCAAAAACACATGTTTCTGATCATAACAGCATAGATTAAAATTATCTAAGTATAAAATAGCTAAGTGTATATTCTCAAAATTAGCTAAGTGTATTATGTTATGTAAATAAGTAGGATTTGTAAGGATTGACAAAATCACCATGTTCTTAAATCGGTGCCTATTTTTATAATATTCCTTAAAAAAACTTACTTTTAGGGTTCTGTACCTCAAAAGGTAATAAAAAGGAACCCTTATAAGATAACTTTCTTGTCCGTCTGTCTGTCTGTCTGTCCATGTGTCACCATCGATTTTCTCAGGAACGGGTAGACCTAGCAAGTTGAAATTAATACTATATACTGAGGTCTATAGTACCTATTAGGTGTATAAAAATCAAGGTCCTGAGTTAACACGATAAAAAGATATGGGCAAATTTAGATTTTCGTGAATACTTGTAGGTACCAAAATGTACCTTAATTTTCAACTTTTTTTACTTTTCGGAATTTTTCCTTTATTTGTGCTGTAAAACCTTGCTTTTCACCAAAATTGACAATTCTAGGTCAACCGGAAGTACCCTATAGATTATGGGTCAAAAACCTAAATGGTAGTTCCTGTTGACCTAGAATCACGAAATTCGGCAAAAAGCAAGGTCTTACAGCAGAAATAAAGGAAAAAATCCAAAAAATAAAAAAAGTTGAAAATTAAAAGGTGTCCCCATACATACATAGTTGACACCGATTAAGATAGTCCTCTGAGTTGTATGGGTGCTCATACAGTTCAGAGGACTAGCTTATTATGGCGGTATAATGGGTAGGTATCTACGGGAACCTCGGCGCACGAGTTCAACTCGCACTTGACAGGTTTTTTTTAGATATAATTACCTAATACCTCCTATCATTTGACATAAAAGTAAATCTTTTCAAAATTAAGGAATAGTAATAACAATAAGCCCGCAGGGCACCTTTGAGGTGAGGTGTCGAATGAGTAGCGACCCCGGGGACCCGTGTGCTCCCAGGGGGAGGTCACTGTTCCTCATCTCAGCTTGCCTTGATTGACACTGACGAGAAACAGTCCACCTCCGTGTTGTCTTCACCGGCCGGACGGAGTGGAGTCGCTAGAGCATTGCTCGGGGGCTGGAAGGTGTTACGTAAGTGATGAGTGGGGCACGCTGAAGTGAAGTGAAGCTGGACCCTCAGTGAGCTCGTGATCGTCGTTTAAAACCCGGTACGTATACATCAGACCACCCTCTATCAACTCACGTATTTTTGCCCCCTTCTTGCCACACGAGTGACTGTTTTGGGGGAACCAGTTGTGAGTTGGCGAGTCTCCACCCGCCATTTTGACCATTTTGTACGTGTTTGTAAGTGTTTCTATATTTTTTTAAACCAAAAATCATCATTCTTAGCAACAATCATCATTGTTATCATCATTTTTAGCAACACGCGTCATCGTGTTTTTGTCGTTGTTGCTTGTAATGAGGTTGTGAAAAATGACGAACTCCAGAAAACAATTCGTAACTTGTATTTCCGAATACAGACCAAAAGAAAAATGTTAGTGATCAATAGCTGCATGTTTAATTTAGCTTAAGTCGAAAAATAATGTAAATTTGACGCACTGATTTCATAGTTATAGTAATAAATCAGAATGACGAAAAAAGTGTCACACCTTGGAGAATCATATTCAATAGCTCACCTTTCCGAAATGCGACGCGTCTTGCCTCCGTGAAGTGCTCTGGCCGATTGGTCCAGGAGGGCACGACATTTGATGTTCAACACGATCTGCCTTTCGGTTTACGTATTACGATGAAAACAAAAACTGGCGACTGTAATGATGCATATTTTGTGACAGGATTTTGATTAAATCTACCATCGAATTCCAATCAAATAATTAAAACTGTTTCTTGGCATTAGATTACAGAGTTTGTTATCTATAAATATCAGTAATTACAATTAAACATAGTAAACAAATGAATATTTTATGACGAGAAACTCCTATGCGCAGGTCATTTTCACATGTCGAAAATGGCTATTTTTGGAGGTTTTTTGTAAATATCTTTTTACCTTATAATTTGAATGAAATTTCACTGTCGATACCTTTTTTGTAATATATCTAGACATTCAAATCTAAGCTTTTGTTTACAAAATAATGAACAGTTTAAGAATAATCTTGAGGAACCTAAATTTTGGCCCCCCTGGAGAAATGCCCTATTACTCCTACTCTTAGCGGAGAAGAAAGTCAACTCCATACAAAAAAGGTGGTGGCCAACCAATACGAAGAGAGTTGACGGGGCCTGTATATTACCCACCATACCACTGGGAGGTATCGACGGTGGTACGGTGGAGCAGTAGGTACCTAGTGGATATGATTGGCGCAAATAACTTAGTAGGTATTTCAATAAAATTAATCTGTGATTGATATTTAACAAACAAACGAACTTTCTTTAACTTCTTAAGGGACCGGCGAACGTACTTACCTAGGAACGTAATACCAAAATAAGTAGGTACCTAATTTAAAATTTGAGGATATTTTTATCACTTTATGTTATTATTTGGATAAAGGCAGTATTTATCTAGGTTTCTGTTACACTTTTGTTCTAAAAAACTTACTATAGAACAAATGAAAAGAAAAAAATTCCATTTTTGGTGTAGGTACCTACAAAGATTTCAATTCAATTTGCTTACATTTCTTTTTAGGTAAGTTTTTCGGGACAAAAGTGTAACAGGAACCTAGATAAATAGGTACCTACTCTCCTAATCTAAAAACATAGACTGATAAAAGTATGCTTAAATAAATGATTTCGGTACCTATTACGTTTTTATGGAAATTCACCTGTCGCAGGCCCCTTAAAGCCAGATGTTCAATAACTTTGATAAAAATTAATCCATATTGTTCCCGATCTTTAGCGAGGCGAAATAGTTCGGCAGCGCTCGCTATCCCCGTCCACTCTCTGATGTTCCGCACCAAGATTTCTTCCTCCGACCAACACGCCTCTTGCCGGCAACTTTTCCCATCATAATTAGTTGAGTGTCTTAGTAATGTCATATTACCAGTAACACGTGGGGTCCCCCAGGGATAAATTTTGGGACCATTTTTATTTATTCTGTATTGCGTATACATATATTGTTATAAAGTTGAAAATTGCAATCATGATATCTACGTAGACAACTTACAGCTGTAGGTACATATCCTTTGAGCCAAGCTGTAATAAAATTAAATGAAGACCTAATGTAGGTTGGACGATTGGTGTACTTAAGTACATCAAATAAGTTGGTTTCAGATCCTACAAAAACAAAATGATGATAAGTGTCGCGTCACCTCGGCGAAGCGTCGCGTAGCCAATCGTTGGTCTGACCTGCGGAGCTAAAAAGGTCGCTATTGCAGAATCGCATTATTGGAATTGAACTATTGCAATCTCTTTTCATTGACTGAGAGTGAAAAGAGACGGCAATATAGTTCATTTCAAATTGTGATTCAGTTTTAGCGACCTATTTAGGTCGCCTGACCCCCACCCCCGCATTAGATGTTTCACATCAAAAAATAGCGCATCGAATTCAAAATATAGTTTTATTTAAAACACTTGATGTTTTAATTTTCCTTATTACAAAATATTAACTTAAAGGCTTCTCCACATTGGCATCACGCAAGGCGCACTCGCACTGGGCAACTAGGCGCGAATTTCTGCGAATAAGGAAATGTGGCAGTTTTTTCCGTGATTCGCGCGCGAATCTGCAGACGCTATTACAATTTATTTCAATGCATGGACCCTTTTCAAATGTCTTCTAAGACCGTAACCCTTTGAAAATACAGTTCTACACAACTTACAGATATATCTATCTTCCTTGCTATGACATCGCATATAATGGCTGTACACTTTTTCTATCACAGTGGACCCTTTTTCGCAAATATTACATGCATATGCATAAACACCACCATGTACCATTTGGTAATGTCTCCTAATTTTAAGTCTGTCCATAACAGCCTTACACAACGGACAGACAGACTTCTCCAACATGTGTTGTTTCATATGCCTCGCCAAAATCTTCAATTTCCCAAACGATTTGTTACAGACTTCACATTTTAATTTATTTCTTCGGTGACTTTTCAAATGTTGTATAAAATCTGTTCTGTCTGTGTACACTTTGTAGCATAAATCACATATGAACTGCACTAGTTTAGTGTGAGTTCTTTTGTGGAAATCTAGACCGCGTTTCTCGCAGAAGCTTGCATCGCATATATCACACGGATACACATTTGTCAGTCTGTGTTTGCGTCTGTGAAAAGTTAATTTATCCCGATGAGAGTAAGCGGCGTCACATACATCACATTTATATGGCTTCGCCGAGCTATGTGTCGATATATGTTGCTGTAAGTAGTGTTTTTTCTTGAAAAATCTGCCGCAGTGATCACAGCCGAATAGTCTGAGTTCGGAGTGCGCACTTTGATGTGTCAACAGATAACGTGCTAACTTGAATGTTTTACCGCAAATATCACAAGCATATGGCTTTAATTCTTCGTGTATTTTCATATGTTTTTTAAGTGATTTAGTTTCTTTTTGACATACACTACATATTTCTAACTTCCTCTGTTGTTTTGGTCTATTGTGTCTGGATATGTGTAGTCTTAACTGAGCTTGCAGTGGATAGGTTAATCCGCATTCATTGCACATGTATTTTTGAAATCCAGTCTTATGTTGCTGCATATGTTCCTCATAAAAGTATTTCTGACGAAATTGAGCGTTGCACAGATTACATTCATATCTCTCTTTAGTATGTACTTTGGTGTGGTTTTTTAAAGCGTTTCTGCTAACGAAACCTTTTGCGCATACGTCACAGACAAAATCCATTTGATTCAGATGATATTTCAAATGTATAACTAATTGGTATTTATTTCTATATTTTCTGGGGCAATGATCACATTGAAAAGCCTTCTCTCTATGCACTCTTGAATGTTGGATCAAACATGATTTCATTTTAAAACATTTGTCGCAAATTTCACATTTATAGGTCCTCCGATCGATGTGGGTTGTCATGTGTTTTCTTAAAAGAGATTTATCCTTTAACTCCTTACGGCAATGATCGCAAATGTAGTACGGAAATTTAGCATGGGCATCTATAACGTGTACTTTCATCCGCAGCTCCGTCGCGAATGACGAACCACACCGATCACACGGGTACTTATTACCTCCATGTACTTCTCTTATGTGTTTTAACAAACTCTTGTTAGTTTGTAACATTTTCTTGCAAAGTTCACACTTCACCTTCTTCCCTGCGTGTAAGTTCATATGTACATTGAAACTGCTTATTTTTCTACACTTTTTGGGGCATTTTGGACATTTATAGATTATTTTGTGTACACTTTGCTTGTGTACTCTTAGAAGGTCGCGTGTCGTGTATCTTTTAGGGCAGATATCGCAAGCGAAGGGTCGACTCAACGAGTGATATTTTACATGATTCTTGAATTGATCCAATCCTGTACATTTGTATTCACAAACGCTGCATTTGAACCGAAAATGTGAACTCTCGTAATTGAACTCTTTTTTCACTTTATCTGCAAAAAAACGAATTGAAATAAAATAATTGTTAAGTATTTAACAGATAACATCACTACAGAAATACTGTATTCCCAAGGATATATTATCCATCTATTACCTTCAGTTTGCGCGTATGATTTAGAAAGCAAGTTATTTCTGCTGAGGTCGACCGTACAGATTGGTCCGGGCGCGAAGTATGACACAGACTCGGTCGGGGCCACCTCGAGGTAACACTTGGCTCTACTGGTGAGGACCCTCACTGTTTCCAGGGATAGCTGAAAATATACAATACATATTGTTAAGAACATTTTGGACTAGGATACAATGAACCTTAAGAGGCCGCCGGACGCCGCCACTCGAAACTTCATTTCGGAACTCGCTTCGAAATAAAGTTTAATAACAATATTTCGTCCCTGTCATGCACGCACGACCAACGTGACAGCACTACTAAGCGTTTAAAATGTATGAAAATTTTAAATAATCTATACGAAATATTTTAATTAAACTTTATTTTACAGGCCTCTTAACTATTTGGTGTACAGAAAAAGACGTAGATACTTTCTGTTCGTTCGGAGTTCTGTTCCCGAAACATACCTGAATGCCATTACGGAATAATTCCGTCAGGATATTTTCCGATCTCTTAGCTTTGCTGACGAGTCTCTGACACTTCAGTAGCTGACAGCGGCAGATGTAGCACAAAGTATCTGCTCTGCCCGGAACGAGGAGCTGCAACTTCAAAAGAAGGTTAATCTATTTTCTACCCAAATAATAAAACGGAGTGTTTTCGTTTGAACAGACTTATCCAAGGAACTACCGTCGGATTTTAAAAATTATTCCTGCATATGATAGCTTAATTCTTGGGGAAGGTTATAGGCTACTTTTCATCATCATCATCCTCATCATCATCCTATACCATCACTAGGCGGGGCTAGGCCGCGAGGGCGCAGCTAGTGGTTGATAGTTTGTTTGTAGTACTTACCTTGGTGTTCGTCAGCTTCTCAAATACAGCTTGTAGGGTGGTGCCTCCGATGGAACAAGTCTTGACTCCAACAAGACACACCCTGCATAGTGCAGCATCCGATTGAACTGAAAAGATATCAAACTTGACCCCGAGTGTATTCCTTAGGCGCGATACATAGGTATTCAGATATTTTGGCAATCAACATCCTTTGATGCCATGGCCAGGATTCGACGGCCTTCAAATCGAAAGACAAGGCACTAACCCACTCGGCCAACACGGCTCGCACGATAAATTAATGCTACCCTAGCTTAAAAAAAAAGTTATAATAATCAATCTTAAATATTTTACCTGTTTTTTCATCTTTTTTTTTTCTTGGTGGTTCTTCATCTGTATTATGTTCAATTCTGACAGCGAGTGGCTTTGGGCAGTTATAGGTTTCTATGGGTGTCACATTAAAATTATGTTGTTTGCCTCTGCTTACAAAGGCAACTGTCTCTTGTATTAACTGAAAATAACAAAACCTTTATGGTTTCTAGGTGGGATAAAGTATTCTATACCAATATATAAAGCGGAAGAGTTTGTTTGTTTGCTTGAATGTGCTATACAAACTTTCTTTCTGCATTTCATAGCTTAACTCTTGAGAAAGTTTATAGGCTACTTTTCATCATCATCATACCATCACTACAGGGGCAACGCCCCGAGGCGCAGCTAGTAAGCTGTATGTCAAATATTGTAGTTATTACCTCAATCCCACTTTCAAACAGCTGTGTTAAGACTTCCTCAGTTTTTTGTGATTTTTCCTGAAATCTAAGGCAGGTCTGCAACTGACTGAAACAGATGTAGCATGCTGTCTCTGGCCTTCCATCTTCTGTCACGAGCTGCAAGATAGAGAGTTCACATTTTAGGCTTTAATAATCATCACACTAATATTATAAATGCGAAAGTTTGGATGTATGTTTGTTCCTCTATAACTCGACAACCACTGAACGAATGGTTCCTGATTGTACCTACCTTGTATCTCGTGAGTCCTTCGTAGATAACTTGCAGCGGGGTGTCCCGAATCGAATAGATTTTTACATCAGCCGATAGGCACACCCGGCACATACTGGGACACGACATTGCAGCATTTCCTTTCAGTCTGTTTCAATTAGATACTGTAATAGATTTAGTTATTTACAAGCGCAAGCGCTTGAAGATGGTTCTTAGAACTGCGTTCTGTAACAGTAGTTTTTGCAGCAGGAGTTCGTTGTCTCGTATTTATTATACTACAGTACCTACAAGTGAAAACAACACAGTCGACCGAGTTGAGCTGAGTGTTCTACATACTTCGATATCGGATTTATGCGACATCAAGGAAAGGAATACCTACACAAACTTGTTTAGGTTTTGTACTTTTTCCCACCTTCCTTCAGCCCACAGAACACAATTACTCGAGGAGCTTCAGCCAGTCCAGTCGTTCTTTATTTTCTTCTGCTTCTTTCGCTTTTTTGCTTTTTTGTACCAGTACTTTTATGCTCTGTGCTATTTACACAACCCTCGCTCTAGCACGAATTTGATTTTATAGTAGAGTGATCTGTTTGCTGCGTAGTTTGTAAAGTCGTCCCCGTATGAAGAATGGGGGGTGTAGCTTACACAACTATCCTGCTTAGCCGTCCAAGGGGCCCCCCTACCACTGTTCTGCCCGCGTTTGTATAGAATCGCTGCTCAATTATGCAAAGTGTGCACACTCCCTTATATTATAACAGTTAGCTGCCATTCGAACCAGCGACATCTATTGCCGAGTAGCCAAAGCTCAACTCTACTCTAGCGTGAATTTGCCATTTTTTTTGACGACAGCCGATCAACTGCTGCTGATCGATCACCCAATGTCGATTTAATTCATGTTGTCATGTCATTGTCGAATGGTAGATTGCCACGATAGCCCGTGAAATTCAGTATTTCTTGCGTTTTTCACATTTTGCAGGACAGTGTCAGATCGTTTGTTGATTTGTTAAATTACCACAGAATACTATTACTCCTAGCGGAGAAGAGTCAACTCCATACAAAAAAGGTGGTGGTCAACCAATGGGCGTTTTTCCACTAGCCGGCACGGCACCGGCGCCGGTGGTGGGGATGCAAAAAATGTATGAAACCGTGCCGGTGCCGGCGCCGGCAAATGGATTAACGAGCAGTACATTTTCATACATTTTTGCGTCGCCGGCGCCGGTGCCGCCGGTGCCGTGCCGGGCTAGTGGAAAAAACGCCCAATACGAAGAGAGTTTTTTTTTTTTTTTTTTTTTTTTTTCCGTTTTCATCTGCGATCGGTCCTTGGACCATAAGCGGATTCGTTGAGTGATTTTGTGAAATCAAGAGCGAAGAGGCCAGTGCCGTTTCTGCTCCTTCATAGAACATCTTTCCTCTTCAACCGCCGTACTGCGCGGGAAGTGTCCAGTAGTTGAGTTGCGAGTTGGTTCGGGTGGAGGGCTAAGCGTTCGATATACTGCTTCTTGATTTTCTCTATCTCAGAAGCTACAGTCGGCATGTTGAGGTAGTTGTGTATTTCATCGTTCTTTGTGAACCAAGGTGCGTTGGCGATTGTTCGCAGGATGTGGTTTTGAACTCTTTGAAGACAGAGAATGTTGCTTTTGCTAGCTGTGCCCCACAGTTGGGCACCGTATGTCCATATCGGCTTTAAGACACTCTTATAAATGAGCAGCTTATTGTCAACGGAGAGTACAGAGTTTCTGCCCATTAACCAGAGAAGGGATTTGAATTTGATGTTGATTTCATCTCTCTTGCGTTTTATATGTACTTTCCAAGTCAGTCTTCGGTCTAGGTGGAAGCCGAGGTATTTGACGCAGTCGGTGTGTGGTAATATGTCATGTCCAAGTGCCACTGGTGGACAGTTTCCTTTTCTGAGGGTGAATGTGATGTGGTTTGATTTCGAGGCGCTAGCCCTTATTCGCCATTTTTGGAGCCAGTCATAAGTGAGAGTTAAGAGGTCTTGCAGTCTTCTACTAGCATTTGTAGGGTCCGCGTCGCTGGATAGGAATGCAATGTCGTCCGCATAGGTTGCCACGGTTATATTGTTTGATGTGGGAATGTCAAAAGTGAAGATGTTGTAGAGGACGGGGCCCAAGACGGAACCTTGGGGTACGCCAGCCTTTATGTCAAACAGCTTTGATCTAGAACTGTTTTGTTTTACTAGGAACTCTCTGTCAGATAAGTATGATGATATTATGTTGTAAAACGAATGGGGTAGGGTTTGCTTGATTTTGTACAAAAGGCCTTTGTGCCACACCTTGTCAAAAGCTTGTTGCACGTCTAAGAAGGCCGCACTGCAGTATTGTTTCTGTTCAAAGCTTTGCCTTATTTTGTGGTACACTCTATGCATCTGCTCAGCCGTAGAGTGATACTTCCGAAATCCAAACTGATGTGATGGTATGATGTCGTACTGTTCCATGCTGTATTTCAGTCGTGTCAGAAATATTCTCTCCCACAGCTTAGAGAGCGCAGGAGTTAAACTAATTGGCCTATATGACGCCACTTCGTGGGGAGGCTTGCCCGGCTTGTGGATCAGTACAATTTCTGAGATCTTCCACATTTTCGGGAAGTAGGAGGTTCGAAGCACAGCGTTGAACAGGATGGCCAGAAAAGTCACACATTTTCTAGGCAGTGCCTTTAGAAAATAACATACGAAGAGAGTTGACGGGGCTTGGATATTACCCACCGTACCACTGGGAGGTATCGACGGTGGTAGGTACGGTGGAACAGTAGTGGATATGATTTGCGCAAATAACTTAGTAGGTATTTCCATAAAATTATTCTGTGATATAACAAACAAACGAACTTTCTTTAACTTCTTAAAGCCAGATACTCAGGCGAGGCGAAATAGTTCGGCAGCGCTCGCTATCCCCGTCCACTCTCTGATGTTCCGCACCAAGATTTCTTCCTCCGACCAACACGCTTCTTGCCGGCAACTTTTCCCAGTGTCTTAGTAATGTCATATTACCAGTAACACGTGGGGTCCCCCAGGGATAAGTTTTGGGACCATTTTTATTTATTCTGTATTGCGTATACATATATCGTTATAAAGTTGAAAATTGCAATCATCATATCTACGTAGACAACTTACAGCTGTACATATCCTTTGAGCCAAGCTGTAATAAAATTAGATGAAGACCTAATGTAGGTTGGACGATTGGTGTAGGTACCTACTTAAGTACATCAAATAAGTTGGTTTCAGATCCTACAAAAACAAAATGATGATAAGAAACTAGTGTCGCGTCACCTCGGCGAAGCGTCGTCGCGTAGCCAAACGTTGGTCTGACCTGCGGAGCTAAAAGTCGCTAACGCTATGCAGAATCGCTTTATTGGAATTGAACTATTGCCATCTCTTTTCATTGACTGAGAGTGAAAAGAGACGGCAATATAGTTCATTTCAAATTGTGATTCAGTTTTAGCGACCTTTTTAGGCCGCCTGACCCCCGCCCCCGCATTAGATGTTTCACATCAAAAAATAGCGCATCGAATTCAAAATATCGTTTTATTTAAACACTTAACGTTTTAATTTTCCTTATTACAAAATATTAACTTATAGGCTTCTCCACATTGGCGCGCGAAGCCACGAACTTACCGCGATCCATGAGTGTGGATCCAATTCGCGTATTCTTCGCGGCTTCACGTCGCGTTCGTTCGCGTTTCTTTCCCGTTGTCTGTCGGTTTTTTGTTCCGCGACAAAGGGTCCGCAAGGCGCACTCGCACTGGGCAACTAGGCGCGAATCTCTGCGAATAAGGAAATGTCGCAGTTTATTTCCGTGATTCGCGCGCGAATCTGCAGACGCTATTACAATTTATTTTAATGCATGGACCCTTTTCAAATGTCTTCTAAGACCGTAACCCTTTGTAAATACAGTTCTACACAACTTACAGACATATCTATCTTCCTTGCTAAGACATCGCATATAATGGCTGTACCTACACTTTTTTTATCACAGTGGACCCTTTTTCGCAAATATTACATGCATATGGATGTACACCACCATGTACCATTTGGTAATGTGGTTAAACAATATTTATTACTCATAAAAGAACATGGTTCACTTACAATGAGCTTAATACTATAACTAATTATTAGTTCTATTAACAAATGTCTCATGCTTTGACTTCTGTTCGTAACAGCCTTACACAACGGACAGACAGACTTCTCCAACATGTGTTGTTTCATATGCTGCGCCAAAATCTTTATTTCCCCAAACGATTTGTTACAGACTTCACATTTGAATTTATTTCTTCGGTGAGTTTTCAAATGTTGTATTAAATCTGTTGTCTGTGTACACTTTGTAGCATAAGTCACATATGAACTGAACTAGTTTAGTGTGATATCTTTTGTGGAATTGTAGACTGCGTTTTTCTCCGAAGCTTGCATCGCATATATCACACGGAAACACAAACGTCAGTCTGTGTTTGCGTTTGTGATGGTTTAATTTTAGCGGATGAGAGTAAGTTGCGTCACATACATCACATTTATATGGCTTCGCCGAGCTATGTGTCTATATAATAGTAGGTAGGTACTTATTAAGTTATTTTTAGAAGTCTAGATGTCTAGATATTTTTAGTTCGTACAATGAGCAATTCGACTATAGTAGCTCTGTGAGCTGTAGACCTCGCGGGTCCGTACCTATTTGCATAGTTTAAAGAAATCTAAGTGAGAAATTTACAACATTTTTAGGAGTTATTCTGCTCATCACGCTTATCAGATCTTCACGAAAGTTTTATGAGACCTACTTATAGTTACAACCTTTCAAATAAATTAAAGAACCATCGAAATCGGATGTCATAACGCGGAAATCCTGTAGCCCCCTTTTGCCCCATTTTGGAGGAAGCTGTACTAATGTAAGCCAAGCTGTAAATAAATTAAAGCAGGTTGGACGATTGGTTGGTGTACTTAAAACATAAAATAAGTTGGTTTTAAATCCTACAAAAACAAAATTACAGCTGAGATGTTTCACATCAAGAAATAACGCATCGATATCAAAGTATAGTTTTATTATTTTAAAACTAATGTTTTTAAATGAATTTTCCTTATTATTACAAAATATTAACTTAAGGGCTTCTCCACACGCGCGCGAATGTTGCGCGAAGCCGCGAAACACCCGCAATCCACGATCCGATTCGCATAAATTCTTCGCGGCTTCGCGTCGCGTCCCCGTTCCCGTTTGTTGTCGCTTTGTCCTGCGATAAGGGGTTCGCAAGGCGCAAGAGGCAACTAGACGCGAACCTGTGCGAATGTGGAACTGCGGCAGTTTTTAACGTGATTCGCACCGCGATTTAACGCCGTGATTCGCGCGCGATTGTGCAGAGGCTATTACAATTTATTTCAATGCTCCATGCATTTAGATAAATTGTAATAGCCTTTTCTACCTAGGTATACCTGTAATATACACTTTTGTTATTTAAGGTGCTCAATAAACAATTTACAATTTAGGTTTACATTTTTTTTTCTTGTTTTGATGTTTTCTAAGACCATCGCCCCTTGTAAATACTTTACTACACAACTTACAGACATATCTATCTTCCTTGCTATGATGGATCACATAATGATTGTACACTTTTTCTATCACATAGGACCCTTTTTCGCAAATATTACATGCATAAGGATATACACCACCATGTACCTTTTGGTAATGTCTCATCATAATTTTAATTCTGCCCAAAACAGCTTTACACAACGGACAGACAAGCTTCTCCAACTTGTGTTGTTTCATATGCTGTGCCAAAATCTTCATTTCCCCAAACGATTTGTTACAGACTTCACATTTGAATTTATTTCTTCGGTGACTTTTCAAATGTTGTATTAAATCTGTTCTGTCTGTGTACACTTTGTAGCATAAATCACATATGAACTGAACTAGTTTAGTGTGATATCTTTTGTGGAATTGTAGACTGCGTTTATCGCCGAACCTTGCATCGCATATATCACACGGAAACACAATCGTCAGTCTGTGTTTGCGTTTGTGATGGTTTAATTTTAGCGGATGAGAGTAAGCGGCGTCACATACATCACATTTATATGGCTTCGCCGAGCTATGTGTCGATATATGTTGATGTAAGTAGTGTTTTTTCTTGAAAAATCTGCCGCAGTGATCACAGCCGAATAGTCTGAGTTCGGAGTGCGCACTTTGATGTGTCAACAGATAACATGCTAACTTGAATGTTTTACCGCAAATATCACAACCATATGGCTTTAATTCTTCGTGTATTTTCATATGAGTTTTAAGTGATTTAGTTTCTATTTGACATACACTACATATTTCTAACTTCCTCTGTTGTTTTGGTTTCTTGTGTCTGGCCATGTGTTGTCTCAACTGAGCTTGCAGTGGATACAATAATCCACATTCATTGCACATGTATTTTTCAAATCCAGTCTTATGTTGCTGCATATGTTCCTTATAAAAGTTTTTCTGACGAAATTTTGCGTCGCACAGATTACATTCATATCTCTCATTAGTATGTACTTTGGTGTGGTTTTTTAAAGCGTTTCTGCTAACGAAACCTTTTGCACATACGTCACAGACAAAATCCATTTGATTCAGATGATGATATTTCAAATGTATAACTAATTTGTATTTATTTCTATATTTTCTGGGGCAATGATCACATTCAAAAGCCTTATCTGTATGTACTTTTAAGTGTTGGATCAAACTTGGTTTCGATTTAAAACATTTGTCGCAAATTTCACATTTATAATTCCGCTCATCAGTGTGGATTTTCATGTGTTTTCTTAAAAGAGATTTATCCTTGAACTCCTTACGGCAACGATCGCAAACGTAGTACGGAAATTTAGCATGGGCATCTATAACGTGTACTTTCATCCGCAGCTCCGTCGCGAATGACGAACCACACCGATCACACGGGTACTTATTATCTTCATGTACGTCTCTTTTATGTTTTAACAAACTCTTGTTAGTTTGTAACATTTTCTTGCAAAGTTCACACTTCACCTTCTTCCCTGCGTGTATGTTCATATGTAAATTGAAACTGCTTATTTTTCTACACTTTTTGGGGCATTTTGGACATTTATAGATTATTTTGTGTACACTTTGCTTGTGTACTCTTAGAAGGTCGCGTGTCGTGTATCTGTTAGGGCAGATATCGCAAGCGAAGGGTCGACTCAACGAGTGATATTTTAAATGATTCTTGAATTGATCCAGTCCTGTACATTTGTATTCACAAACGCCGCATTTGAACCGAAAATGTGAACTCTCGTAATCAAACTCTTTTTTCACTTTATCTGCAAAAAAAACGAATTGAAATAAAATAATTGTTAAGTATTTAACAGATAACATCACTACAAAAATACTGTATTCCCAAGGATATCTATCTATTACCTTCAGTTTGCGCGTATGATTTAGAAAGCAAGTTATTTCTGCTGAGGTCGACCGTACAGAGTGGTCCGGGCGCGAAGTATGACACAGACTCGGTCGGGGCCACCTCGAGGTAACACTTGGCTCTACTGGTGAGGACCCTCACTGTTTCCAGGGATAGCTGAAAATAAACAATACATTGTTACGAACATTCTGGAGTAGGTTCTACAACAGTGAACCTTAAGAGGCCGCCGAACGCCGCTCGAATCTTCATTTCGAAGCGAGTGCAAATAACAATCGAAATATTTCGTCCCTGTCACGCACGCACGACCAGCAAACTTCTTTCAACGGATCTTGGCATTCGTGAAGTTAGCCGTTTCGATGCGCAGCACAACTTTTTCATACAAAATTTTCTACTGCGCAGCGAAAAGCCTAAAGGTACAAGTCCGAGACCGACCGCAGGCGCAGACTGCAGCCGCAGGCTGCAGATCTCTATGAAATTGACACAGATACTAATGGTTAATCAGTGTCATTTTCATAGAGATTTGCAGCTTGCGGCTGCAGTCTGCGGTCGGTCTCGGACTTGTACCTTAACTTCACGAATGCCTAGATCGATCGTGTTTATAATACAGCTTATACTTTACAGCATTTCAAAGCGTTCGAAATGTATGAAGATCTTAAGCCGCGTACAGATATCGCGAGGCGTGTGTCGCAAATGGTTCGTCACTTGCTGAATTTAGTGCACTAAATGCTTGTTTATTCATAAATTAGCTCTGTCTCGCTTCATATTGTGCATTTGTGCATCCTACTTTTTATTGTGCCTTTTACCATTCACGACACACGCCTCGGTCCGTACGCGGCTTAGATTTTTTTTGTATTTACTAAAAACTATAAATTAAAAGTTGATGTTTTCGCAATGTTATGAACTTAACAAGAACACATTTATTTTTTTTAGATTTTAAATGCTATGCGTTGGTCGTATACGCGTGCGCGGGACGAACTATTTTTATTAAAATTTGCACGCTTCGAAATTAAGTTTCGAGCGGCGCGCGGCGTCCGCCGGCCTCTTAACTATTCGGTATACAGAAAAGGACATAGATACTTTCTGTTCGTTCGGAGTTCTGTTCCCGAAACCTACCTGAATGCCATTACGGAATAATTCCGTCAGGATATTTTCCGATCTCTTAGCTTTGCTGACGAGTCTCAAGCACTTCAGTAGCTGACAGCGGCAGATGTAGCACAAAGTATCTGCTCTGCCCGGAACGAGGAGCTGCAACTTCAAAAGCGTGTTAATCTATTTGCTATCCAAATAATAAAATGGAAGTTCACTTTTATTTTGTTTGAATGCACTAATCTCAGGAACTACCGTCGGATTTTAAAAATTCTTTCTGCATTTGATAGCTTAATTCTTGTGGACGTTTATAGGCTACTTTTCATCATCATCATCATCACCCTATACCATCATTACGCGGGTAAAGCGTCGAGGGCACAGCTAGTGGTTGATAGTTTGTACTTACCTTGGTGTTTGTCAGCTTCTCAAAGACAGATTGCAGTGCGGTGCCTTCGATGGAGCAAGTCTTGACTCCAACAAGACACACCCTGCATAGTGCAGCATCCGATTGAACTGAAAAGACATCAAACTTGACCCCGAGTGTATTCCTTAGGCGCGATACATATTCAGATTTTTTGACAATCAACATCCTTTGATGCACGGCCAGGATTCAACAGCCTTCGAATCGAAAGACAAGGCATTAACCCACTCAGCCAACACGGCTCGCACGCTAAATTAATGCTACCCTAGTTTTAAAAAAAAGTTATAATAATCAATCTTAAATATTTTACCTGTTTTTTCATCTTTTTTTTTTCTTGGTGCTTCTTCGTCTGTATTATGTTCAATTCTGACAGCGAGTGGCTTTGGGCAGTTATAGGTTTCTATGGGTGTCACAATAAAATCATGTTGTTTGCCTCTGCTTAAAATGGCAACTGTCTCTTGTATTAACTGAAAATAACAAAACCTTTAAGGTTTCTAGGTGGGATAAAGTATTCTATACCAATATATAAAGCGGAAGAGTTTGTTTGTTTGTTTGAACACGCTAAGAAACTTTCTTTCTGCATTTCATAGCTTAACTCTTAGAAAGTTTATAGGCTACTTTTCATCATCATCATCATACCATCACTACAGGGGCAACGCCCCGAGGGCGCAGCTAGTAAGCTGCATGTCAAATATTGTAGTTATTACCTCAATCCCACTTTCAAACAGCTGAGTTAAGACTTCCTCAGTTTTTTGTGATTTTTCCTGAAATCTAAGGCAGGTCTGCAACTGACTGAAACAGATGTAGCATGCTGTCTCTGGCCTTCCATCTTCAGTGACGAGCTGCAAGAGAGATAGTTAATATGTATATAGTATAATACAAGAGCACAATGAGAAATCAGTATAGGCACGTAGCTGCGACCTGTACTATCCGAGGCAGAGATCCCTCATGTCTACATACAAAAGTGAAAACTTAGTTAGAGTGAGTTGATAATTGTTTCAGATGCTATAAGGTTTATGCGCCAAAATCGTATCACACAGCAATGTATTTATTAGCACACATGTAATTTTTTTGAAAATAAAATTTATTCTATTTTTTTTTTTAAATCTAGCACCCCCCCCCCCCCCCCCAGCTTCGCACGGGTCACATTAGACACCTCTAAAATTATCAGTGTTTCTCTACTATATTATGAATGTATTATAAGTACATATAAACCTACCTCTTGAATTACTCGATCTATTAAAAAAAATCGCATTAAAATCTTTTGAGTAGTTTTAAAGATCTAGGACACAGGGACAGACAGCAGGCAGCGACTTTGTTTTATACTATGTAGTGATGATGCGAAAGTTTGGTTGGTTGTTTGTTCCTCTGTAGGTAACTCGATAACCACTGAACGAATAGTTCCTGATTGTACCTACCTTGTATCTCGTGAGTCCTTCATAGATAACTTGCAGCGGGGTGTCCCGAATCGAATGGATTTTTACATCAGCCGACAGGCACACCCGGCACATACTGGGACAAGACATTGCAGCATTTCCTTTCAGTCTATTTCAATTAGATACTGCAATAGATTTAGTTCTTTACAAGCGCAAGCGTTTGTGGATGGTTCTTAGAACTGTGTTCTGTAACTGTAGGTACCTATATTATTACTTCCTGCCTACGATTGCACTGCCAGCAACTTTTACCAGCAGGAGTTCGTTGTCTCGTATTTCGTTTAATAAAGTACCTACAAGTGAACACAACGCAGTCGACTGAGTTGAGCGTCCTACATACTCGATATCGGATTTATGAGAACATCAAGCAAAGGAATGCCTACACAAACTTGTTTATTGTATTTTTTTCCACCTTCCTTCAGTCAGCCGAGCAAAACAAACCAGCGAACAGCTGTTCTTTCTTTATTTTCTTTGAGCTTTGTTTGCTATTTACCAGTATTTTTATGCTCTGGTGCTATTTATACAACCCTCGCTCTAGCACGAATTTGATTTTAAGTAGCGTTTTATTTGTTGCTGCGTAGTCTTTGTAAAGTCGTAAGCGTAGAAGGGGTAAGCGTATAAAACAGCTGCAATTCGAACCAGTGACATCTATTGCCGAGTAGCCAAAGCTTAACTCTACCCTAGCGTGAATTCTTGTAGAGATCAAGATCGTGTTTTAGACAGCCGGCCGATCAACTGCTGATCGATGTTCACCAATGTTGGCTCTTGGAAGCGATTTTATTCATGTTGTCATGTCATTGTCGTATGGGGTAGATGTGCCACGATACCCCGTGAAATTCAATATTTCTTGCAATTTGCAGGAGTGTGAGATTGGGCGTTTTTCCACTCGCCGGCACGGCACCGGCACCGGCGCCGGTGGTGGGGATACAAAAATGTTTGAAATCTTGCCGGTGCCGGCGCCGGCAAGTGGAAAAACGAGCAGTACATTTTCATACATTTTTGCGTCACCGGCGCCAGTGCCGGTGCCGTGCCGGGCTAGTCGAAAAACGCCCATTGTTTGTTGATTTGATATACCTATTACCCACCGTATCACTGTTACGGTGGGGCAGTAGTGGATTGGATATGATTTGCGCAAATAACTTAGTAGGTAGGTATTTCCATAAAATTATTATGTGATATAGGTACAAACAAACGAACTTTCTCTAACTTCATAAAGCCAGATAACTTTGATAAAATTAATCCTTCAAAAGGCCATCCAACTTGTCCCTGCATCTTCGAAATGATCTGCCGTTCTAATAAAAGTTGTAATAAGTACCTACCTAGGTACTAAGTAGGTAAGTACCTAGGTACTTGAAAAACCTGAAAAATAGTCATCAACTTAGGTATTAGGGAACTTAAGGCCATTATTCTGAAAACAAGTTGCAAGCCGATCGGCCGATCGCCACCGATTATGTCATCATGGGCACTGCGCAACTGCGGGCACATCATGAGCCGAATTGTTGGTTGGATGGTTCTCAACTTGTCCAAATTCGTAAACCAGACGGTGAGTGTCATAAACTCATAACTAGTAGTTCGCCCCGAACTGAGATCTCACGCACACTGTTGCGTTGATAGCCTAGATTTGGACTTGTTTCTGACTACCCCTATACCTACCTACGGTAAGTGCTCCTTCTAGTGTTTACCACACAATGATGTCTAATGCGCTACCTCAGTATGGTAAAGATTATAGGCATGCATGCAATAATGCGTCTGTTTCTTTTTTATTACCCGGCTGACTGTCAAGTCACCGGGTTATGTAGATCGCGCGTTTCTATGTATGTGTGTGGGTATGTAAGTAATATTCTTTATTACCACGTTGCTCCTAAACGGCTGGATGGATTTTGATGAATGAGGTATCGTTAGAATCGTCTCCATCTCGATTGTACTCTAGGATACTTTTTATTTCGATAAATCAAATAGTGCGGCTAGAAAATGCAACAATGTGTGAATTTTCATAATGAAAATCACGCCATCACATCAAAATCCATGTCAAAATTAAGAAGTTAGAGGACTTATATCAAATATATTTTTTTTAAAAATCTAACATGACATCTTCGAAGACGAGACGACTAAATCGAGTCTCAAAATTTTTTGAAATCTAATTTTCGCCCTAAAGTGAATTGCTGAACAAAACGCATACTAAAACTTTCTATTTAGTTCAGTGGTTCTTAACCTATGGTCCGCGGACCACTGGTGGTCCCTGGAACCACTTGAAGTGGTCCGCGAAGCTATCCAAAAAAATTAAACAAGCGACAAAGGATCAAAGTTGAAAGAGAAAACTTACTGTTGGTGGTCCGCGGCAAGTCAGAAAGTTTATCAAATGGTCCCTCATCACTAAAAGGTTAAGAACCACTGATTTAGTTACACGCAACGTTTAGAACAAACTGCATCGAAATTGGTTAAGCCATTTAGGAGATATTATTATCTCATATTTAAGAAATTTACGGATTTAATTTTCATACAGAGCCATCTGTGTGTCAACTGTGACAACAACGTTTAGGAAAATGCGCACGGCATCGAACCCCTAGATACCTACCTGATAATAAAATTGTAATATAATTTTGTGATTGATAAGATAATGCTGTTTCCAACTTTTCAGTTCAGCCGGGTTTTTTATTTTTGAATAAATTGCTTGTTCAATACCTAGTTGACCCCGCGAACTTAGTACCGCGCCTCACTCAGGGAAGGCCTCATAGTTCGAGAAATTATTAAAATTAATGAAATAATTAAAATGTTCAATACAAAATTTATGAGAAAATCAATTCCCTCTCCCTCTCTCTCCCCCTCCCCCTCCGCCTCTCCCTCTCCTCTAACTTTATTTGTTAACTGTTAAACACACAAGTTAGGGAGTGTACACATTGCGTTTTTTGCAGCGTGTTTGTATCGATACAAATGCGATTCGAACGCGATGCGAACGCGCAGCCCCTCCCGGTTCGCTTTTGTATGGAAAAAAACGCGTTGCGAACGCGCGTTTGTATCGATACAAACGCGCAGCTCAAAAACGCGCTGCAGAAAACGCAATGTGTACACTCCCTTAGGTAGGAACATGACAGGTTGCAAGCCCATCGCCGCTATTAGAAAGAACTGGTATCCTCGCGATGTTTTCTTTCGCCGTTTAGAGCTCGTGTTAATACGCGTTGAAATTTTTTGGAAACGAAAAATCCATTGATGAGCACGGCCAGGATTCGAACTTACGACCTTGGAATCGAAAGTCGAGCACTCTTCCACTCGGTCAACACGGCTTTTATTTTCAATCTTTATCAAGAAAAAATATCAAGTACTTAGCAACTAAAATCATTGCAAACCAAACTACAACGATGCCACACTCTTTCTTAATACTGACTCGGTTAACCAGACCTACGATGACATCGAAACTCTATAAAACGGGAGCTCTCTCCGTACTTCCGTTAATTGGTTTTAATAATTTTTCTTTTTCACTGTATTTCAAAAACTATAGAACCTAGAAGAAAACTAAAAACTATTTTGGAATGTATAAATTGAGTACTTACTTTCATATGACACCCCACTCAATATATTTGGGTAACTTTAAAAAAAAAATCACCCCCTTGGGAACCCAATATCTTTAGGCTTGTTTCACTCTTCAGCGTGTCGCCGGTCGCGTTCGCGATTTGACCATTCACAGCACAGAGAATTTTGAATTTTCGAATTTCTCTGTGCTGTGAATGGTCAACTCGCGGACGCGACCGGCGACACGCTGAAGAGTGAAACAAGCCTTACAACCCCTTCATCGATTACGCTCATATGCTCCACAGCAAATTTCCATATCACAACCTATTGACCTATCAAGTTTCTTACAGATTGGATAAGCGGAACATAAAAATGAAACATACAAATATACAGACATACAAAGCAAAATCGCCTAACTTGCCACTAAAATCTTCGCTCGCTTCGCTCGCTCGATCGATAATGTCTCTAGCTAGTAGGTACTAGTAACACGTGGGGTCCCCCAGGGATAAATTTTGGGATCAATTTTATTTATTTTGTACCTATTGTGCAGATATCGTTTAAAAGTTGAAAATTGCAATCATCACACAATCTTTTATGCATAATAATAACGTAAGCTGTAATAAATTTAATCAAGACTTACGGGTGTAGGTACCTACATCAAATAAGTTTGTTTTAAATCCTATAAAAACAAAATGATGATAAGAAAATAGCGTGGTGTCGGCGGCGCCGAAGCGTCGCGTAGCCAAACATTGGCCTACCCCCGCCCCGTATTAGATGTTTCACATCAAAAAATAACGCATTGACATCAAAATATAGTTTTATTTAAAACATCTGATGTTTTTAAATGAATTTTCCTTATAATTACAAAATATTAACTTAAAGGCTTCTCCACATTGGCGCGCGAATTTCGCGCGAAGCCGCGAACCATCCGCGATCCATGAGTATGGATCCGATTCGCGTATTCTTCGCGGCTTTGCGGTGCGTTTGCGCTTCGTTCCCGTTTGCTGTCGGTTTTTTGTTCCGCGACAAAGGGTTCGCAAGGCTCACTCGCACTGGGCAATTAGGCGCGCACCTCTGCGAACAAGGGAACGTGGCAGTTTTTTTAGTTTCGATACTTACGATTACGAGGTTCGCACCGCGATTTCGCGCGTATCTGCAGACGCTATTTGACAATTGATTTCAATGCATGGACCCTTTTCAAATGTCTTCTAAGACCGGAACCATTTTTAAGTACAGTTCTACACAACTTACAGACATATCTATCATCCTTGCTATGACATCGCATATAATGGTTATACACGTTTTCTATCATACAGGACCCTTCTTCGCAAATATTACATGCATATGCGTATACACCACCATGTACCATTTGGTAATGTCTCCTAATTTTCAATCTGTCCATAACAGCCTTACACAACGGACAGACAGACTTCTCCAACATGTGTTGTTTCATATGCCGCGCCAAAATCTTCAATTTCCCAAACGATTTGTTACAGACTTCACATTTGAATTTATTTCTTTGGTGACTTTTCAAATGTTGTATAAAATCAGTTCTGTCTGTGTGCACTTTGTAGCATAAATCACATATGAACTGCACTAGTGTAGTGTGAGTTCTTTTGTGGAAATCTAAAGCGCGTTTCTCGCAGAAGCTTGCATCGCATTTATCACATGGATAAACATTTGTCAGTCTGTGTTTGCGTTTGTGAAAAGATAATTTATGCGGATGAGAGTAAGCGGCGTCACATACATCACATTTATATGGCTTCGCCGAGCCGTGTGACGATATATGTAGTTTCAAATAGTTTTTTGACGCGAAAAATTTACCGCAGTGATCACAACCGAATTCTTTGAGTCCAGAATGCGATCTTCGATGTGCTAACCGATTACCCGACGACCTGAATGTTTTATCGCAAATATCACAAGCATATGGCTTTAATCCTTTGTGTATTTTCATATGACTTTTAAGTGATTTAGTTTCTATTTGACATACACTACATGTTTCTAACTTCCTCTGTTGTTTTGGTTTGTTGTGTGTATACATGTGTATATTTAACTGGGCTTGCAGTGGGTAGGTTAATCCGCATTCATTGCACATGTATTTTTGAAATCCAGTCTTATGTTGCTGCATATGTTCCTCATAAAAGTGTTTCCGATAAAATTCAGCTTTGCACAGATCACAGATGAATCTCTCTTTAGTATGTACTTTGGAGTGTGTCTTTAAAGATTGTTTTTTCACGAAACCTTTTCCGCACACGTCACAAACAAAATCCCTTTGATTCAGATGATATTTTAAATGTATAACCAATTGCGTTTTACATCTAAATTTTCTGGGACAATGATCACATTCAAAAGCCTTTTCTCCATGTACTATTAAATGTTTGATCAAACATGGTTTAATTTTAAAACTTTTGTCGCAAACTTCACATTTATAATTCCGCTCATCAGTGTGGATTTTCATGTGTTTTCTTAAAAGAGATTTATCCTTGAACTCCTTACGGCAATGATCGCAAATGTAGTACGGAAATTTAGCATGGGCATCTATAACGTGTACTTTCATCCGCAGCTCCGTCGCGAATGACGAACCACACCGATCACACGGGTATTTATAACCTCCATGTAATTGTGTATTGTGTTTTATTAAACTCTTGTTGGTTTTAAACACACTCTTGCAATGATCACACTTGTATACCTTCCTCTCTAAGTGTATGTTCATGTGTAATTTGAATTTGCTTAATAGTCTAAACTTTTCGGGGCATTTTGGACATTTATAGATTACACTATGGACACTTTGCTGGTGTACTCTTAGGAGTTTGTGAGTCGGGAATCTGTTAGGGCAGATACAGCAGGCGAAGCGTCGACTCAACGCGTGCAAGTTAAAATGATTCTTGAATTGATTGAGTCCCGAACGTTTGAATTCACAAACGCCGCATTCGAACCGAAAGTCTGGCTTCTCGAAATCGAACTTTTTCTTTACTTTATCTGCAAAACACAAAATAAAATGATAGTAGATCGAAATAAAAAAGTATTTTATAGTGCTCCCACACTGCCGTTAAAAAATGTCTTTAAACATTTTCTAACACTGATACATTTAGGTCCAGTTTTACCATACAATGTTAAAAAAATAACGCCTTGTTAAATCCAATAACGGACTGTTAAAGTTGTTGTGTGTCTCACCACGTGCTAATGGGTGTTTAATTATCTTAACAAGACGTTAATTTTAATCACTGCTCTAGAGGTCCGTTAAAACAATAACAGACTGTTAGAAATGATATTACATGGACTTTACTGTCGAAAAACATAGGTACCTTCATTAAGATGGACGAGGATGGACGCATTTAGTTTTATTTTCGAAAGCGATAATTTAGAAACTTTTGATAACTTGGACAGAATAGTACGACGCCCAAGAATTTTTAAACAACAACGTGACTATTTCGAAGAATACTATGATGTCGATTTTTACACGAGGTTTCGTTTGTCAAAAGAATGTGTCTTGGATGTTTTGGAATTAATTGAACACCCGAAAAGCAACCCGGTTTCATTATCATCCCGCAGAGCGACTGTTACATAATATTTGATTGCGTAGCAAGCAAGTGACGTATTATACGACTAAGTAAAAAAGTTATCTATTTGTATGAAGAATGCAACGTCAAATACAACGTTTCAATTAAGTCGTATTACAACGAGAGTGGATTTAATAATGGTTTATTAAATATTCTCCATAGGACGTAAATCATTTTAACAGAATTGTTAATTTTAAACAACCATTAGCTAATGCCTCATTAAGAGTTAACAAACAATGTTTGGTGAAATCAGGCCTTAGTCACATAATGTTAGGAATTGTTACATTCTGTTAGGAGTTGTTAGATGTTTTGAGGGCTCCTAGAAAGCTCCTTTAGAAGTGTTTATGTACATTACCTAACATGAAAACATTTTCTTAACATTGAGATTGTGGTCAAAATTGTTTGCTAAGAAAATGTTTACTATTGTTTGTAAACATTTTTAACAGCAGTGTGGGAGCACTATTACGATTTATCTAGAATAGAAGGTACCATAAATACCGTTACGAACATTCTATAACTAGCCATACGACCGTTTACATATGAATAAATGTGTCTGATCTGATCACAAAGGTTTAAAAATGCAAAAATATTGCCCTTTCAGACCAAAATCGAACCACAAATGGCAAAGATACATGAGCTTTGAAAAAATACTTATTTTTTTCTATAGACCTCGCGTTTTCTTTACACCCCATGCTATGGTATTCTATATACATAAGATGTTACCTTCAGTTTGCACGTATGATTTAGAAAGCAAGTTATTTCTGCTGAGGTCGACCGTACAGATTGGTCCGGGCGCGAAGTATGATACAGACTCGGTCGGGGCCACCTCGAGGTAACACTTGGCTTTACTGGTGAGGACCCTCACTGTTTCCGGCGACAACTGAAAACAAACAATACATTTTGTTACGGACGAATTATTTCGATTAATATTTGCTAAATAGAAAGTGGTGCCAATAAATGAAAAGATGAGGAGCAAGCAGAAGATTGTCATGGTATGGGAATGTCATGCGAAGGGATGATATTATGTTACGAGAAGAGTGCTGGATATGAAAATGGATGGATACATGAGTAGAGGTAGGCCCAAGAAAAGATGGATGGATTTCGTGAAAGTTGACATGAGTAAGAAAGGGGTGAATGCTGATAGAGGGAAATGGAAGACTAATACATGTTGTGCCGACCCCATGTAAGTGGGGAAAAGGGCAGGAAGATGATAATGAATTGCAATCTCTTCGAAATTTTAAGCAGCGACCACCGGCCACTTATCTATTCGGTGTATAGAATAGGACATAAGATACCTTTCAACCAGAAAAGAACTGCTCTCGAAACATACCTGAATGCCATTACGGAACAATTCCGTCAGGATATTTTCCGATCTCTTAGCTTTGCTGACGAGTCTCTGACACTTCAGTAGCTGACAGCGGCAGATGTAGCACAAAGTATCTGGTCTGCCCGGAACGAGGAGCTGCAACTTCAAAAGAATGTTAATCTATTTTCTACCCAAATAATAAAACCGAAGTTTGTTTTTTCGTCTGAACGCGCTAATCTCAAGAACTACCGTCTGATTTTAAAAATTCTTTCCGCATTTGAAAAGGTTGCTACTTTTCATCGTCAACATCATCACCCTATACCAGTGGTCGTCAAAGTGCGGCCCGCGGGCCGCATGCGGCCCGCGGACGATATTGGTGCGGCCCGCGGCCAAGCAAAAAATTTTAGTAGGTAATGATGCTACCACGTTAGAAGAGAACATGTTGTGCCGACCCAAACTAGTTGGAAAGGCAAGGAAATAATGATGACGAAAATGCTACCTACGTTGCTACAATAATAATTTTAATTGATTTAAAAACTTCGAGATAGTGAAGCTCGCTTTGTTTGCTTGGTTTGGAGCTCTCTTTGTTCGCATTTTAGCTTCATGAGTAGGTATAATGCGAGCAAAGTGAGTTATGTCTGACCACAGAATAGGAACCAACAAGCAGCGAGCCTTTCTATGAGCACTGCAAACAAAATCAAGTGTTATAATTTGCATTTGTCTTAAAAAATTTGGCTCGCTTCGCTCGCATTTAACTTCATAAGTAAGATATATTGCGAATAAAGTGAGTAAAGTCTAACCACATAATAGAACCTATAAGCAGCAAGTTTTTCTTTGCTCACCGCAAACAAAATCTAGTGTCACAATGTTGCGTTTGTTTTAAAAAATTCGGCTCGCTTCGCTCGCAGTTACTTCATGAGTGAGGTATATTACGAGTAAAGTGGGTAAAGTCTAACCACAGAATAAGAATCTATAGCAGCGAGTTTTTTCTTTGATCACCGAAAACAAAACATAGTGTAAATGTTGCATTTGTCTTAAAAATTTCGGCTCGCTTCGCTTGCATTTAACTTCATGAGTAAGGTATATTGCGAGTAAAGTGAGTAAAGTCTAACCACAGAATAAGAGCCTATAGCAGCGAGTTTTTTCTTTGATCACCGCAAACAAAATCAAGTGTCACATGTTGCATGTCTTCAAAAATTTTGCTCGCTTCGCTCGCATTTAACTTCATGAGTAAGGTATATTACGAGTAAAGTCTAACCACAGAATAAGAACCTATAAACAGTGAGTTTTTTAGTAATCTATGATTTTTGTTAAATGTCTGGTAATAAATATATTTGTATTTGTATTTTTTCTTTAATCACCGCAAACAAAATCTAGTGTTACATGTTGCATTTGTCTTAAAAAATTCGGCTCGCTTCGCTCGCATTTAGCTTCTTGAGTAAGGTATATTGCGAGCAAAGTGAGCTATGTCAGACCGCAGAATACGAACCGACAAGCAGCGAGTCTTTGAGCACTGCGAACTTATGCTGCTAAGTTTCAAGTTCGTTAGTAGGTACCTACTAGGATTTTATCACGTATAAGAATTTCGAAAAATCGACAACTAAATAAAATTCAAGAATGTGCGGCCCGCAGTGATACCTCACATTGTCCTATGCGGCCCTTGACCAGAAAAGTGTGACGACCACTGCCCTATACCATCTCTAGGCGGGTAGCGCCTCGAGAGCGCAGTTAGTGGTTGATAGTTTGTAGTACTTACATTGGTGTTTGTCAGATTCTCAAAGACAGTTTGCAGTGCGGTGCCTCCGATGGAACAGGTATTGACTCCAACAAGACACACCCTGCATAGTGCAGCATCCGATTGCACTAAAAAGATATTTAACTTGATTACGACTCATTTTTTGATACTACTAATGTAGCAGACAAGCTTACGGCCCACCTGATGGTAAGCGGTTACCGTAGCCTGTGACACCAGAGGAGTCACACTCGCGCTACTGACTCTTCTTTAAAAGAGGAATCACTGCGCCGACAACACAATGGACAAGACTGGTTCAACAGTTGTCACCGCAGCGCTTCAGAGCAGAGCTCTGGCAACCGCAGGAATACGACACCATTAGAGAAGAATGATGTTATTTGGCTGCAACATTCTGTAAGGCGGAGGTACTTCCCCAAATCCCTTAGGCGCTGGGGTTACAATAAATTATTTATTTCAAGCAATAAATAACATTAATAAGACCTTGACCTCAAAATGATACTTTTATGTACCTACCTACGGACTAACTGCGAACAGCGGTTTTACCTATAGAGAATCTCGCCAGAATGTGTGAGTACCTACAGATCGGCTCTCCACGTACATGGACGGCGATCTTTGGCCGAAGGGAAGGTTTAGAAAGTTCATCGGCAGATTGACACGTCCCGTCTTCGTCATCGGCGAAGTGTCTTAAATAATCAGTTTATTTTCTTTATGTATATTAAAGTAATGTTTGGTCTATTGCATTGCAATACGCATTGCGATAGACAACAAACTCTCGGACTGCCGCGATACATTGGCCTAGTGCGGGGTTCATTGTACATTATTTGCCATTTTTATTTATTTCTCCTACGTAGTCTTTACAATGGTTTTTACAAATTATTAACTTTATTCTGTCAAATAGTGACAGAACTTTTAGAATCTGATATTACGTAGCTCCAGAGTTGATCTCCTGGGTATCCATTATGTTCACGCATTAAGTCGCTCCTCGCTTCTGCAACTGCCCCAGTACATTCGCAAAGACGGGTAGGTTAGGTACCCATGCACGGGTAAAGGTGGGCTTTACAAACGTACAAACCTTTCTTCTTTAGTATGGAGGTTATTAAAAATTAAACATGTTTAAGTATCATTTGCGTAATTCATGGATTAATACATCCCCTGAGTAGTGTCACATGGAATGAGACCATACTCACAAGTACTTAACCTAATAACATTGACCGAATGTTTTTACACACTTCAGTACCTACCATCCGCTACAATACACACGTGCCGTGCAAAGTAAAATGAAAAATAAAAAAGGCTTACACGACGTTGAACGGGCTACCTAGACAAAGTTTCACTAGTAGACGCGCTACTAAATCTGCTCTATATTTCGCATCAAATACCTACTAATCGAAATTCTCTAGTTGACCGACCAAAACTATGAAGAATCAGGCAACAAATGATGGACGGAAGGTGTATGGAGAGGTTTGTCTTCGTAAGCAAAGGAAGAAACGACAGAAACTACTTGTTAAAGATCTATTACAAGACTATGGGAATAATTCTACCTTACACGGTCTACGATACATAACTGAGAAGGGTCTAACCACGGTTGAGAAGTGGTTCTGGATCGCTACTTTTATAATGAGCGTATGTCTTTGCTCGCATCAAATCATGAAAGTGTACATTAAGTGGCAAAACAGTCCAGTGATCGTAACTGTAAGCGAAAGATTTGTCTCGGCCGGAGAAGTGCCCTTCCCATCCGTTACTATCTGCCCACAGATCAAAAGTAAGGCCTCTGTATACAACTACTCAGAGAAAATGGATAATTATAAACACGAGTATAATGATGGTAATGTAACGGGTTCCGAAATAGATATGCTAGCAGACGTTGCAATAGTCTGTAATTCCGATTATGTTGATTTCTATGGAAGAGATTACACTAATTCTAGTATCATTAATAATATACGTCATGTGGCGCCGAAAAACAACGACGTTTTTTGGGGCTGTATGTGGCGCGATACATTCATGGACTGCAATGATTTCCGTACAGTATACACGTCTGAGGGACTCTGTTACAACTTTAACGGCCTGGCAGCTGACGAAATGTTTCGTGACACTGTACAGACAGACTACAGGTATTTAGACAGCTATCAACGAGTTACCGGATGGTCTGTAACTGACGGTTACACGGATAATGATATAGGTGTGTTTCCAATGCGAGGTACAGAAAACGGCGCCCATCCAGATCTCAGAGTGATCCTACGTAGTTTCGATATTGACAAAGACGTCGGATGCAACGGGTTGACCTCCGGATACAAAATATATATACAACACCCCACAGACTTCCCACAGTCCTCAATGTATTACTATGCGGCTGTACATGGACAGGATTCCTCACTGGCTGTCAGCTTCAACCAGATAGGAACCACAGAAGCTCTAGAAGGCTACTCGTCGGACGAACGACAATGTCTCTTCCCGAAAGACAAAGAACTCCACTACTTCAAAATATACACAATGAAGAATTGCCGAGCGGAGTGTTTATCCAACTACACTTATAAGATGTGCGGATGCGTGGGATACTACATGCCTCACAATAATAGCAGCGAAATATGTGCGGAGAACAAACTGAATTGCATGACAGAAGCTCATAATGCAATGGCGACAAAGGAAATTGAGCTAGAACTCGGTAAAAGTGAAGACGGTTGCAATTGCCTGCCCGCTTGCAACACAATAGAATATGAAGCGGAAATTTTAAAGACAGATTTCAATCTTAAAGAATATCTGAGAACTGTTTTTAATATGGATTATATGATAACAGAAGATCTAGAATCAGCAAAGTATTCAAGGATCGAAATGTATTTTAAGAAACCACGGTTTGTGTCTATGAGGCGATCCGAGATATTTGGTGTAACGGACTTTCTTGCTAACATAGGGGGGCTTCTTGGTGTGTTCCTCGGTTTCTCGTTCCTGAGTTTGATCGAGATCTTGTACTTTGTTACATTGCGGGTCGGGTTTTCTTTGAAGCACGATTTGAAAGAAGAAAGGAAGAACAGACATAGTGTCAAAAATAATGAAAAATATTAAACCTATCTACAGTTCACGAGCTTCATCTTAGTCACCAACTATAGTCGGACCCATAATTCGATTCCCAATGGTGATGCATACAATTAGTCATGTGTGTGAACATAGTCAAAGACAATGTATTTACATCAATATAAAATTAATTCATGCCCAATAGGGTTCCAATAATATGTAGGTAGGTACTATACATATTGACCATGTCTTTCCTGTGAATATGGCTGGTTATGCTGAGAGAATTTGAGGAATTTCCGAAAAGTGGCATCACTCCTACTGTCAAGTTGTGAATCGAATTATGGATCAGACTTTATATCTTTTTGCAAGTTTTATACTAAATAGTAGTAGCCTGGTGGTCAAAATTAAACTATGATTCATGATGTAGTAATATACCTGCTGGGTGATATTTTAAGGATTTTAATAAACAATCTTAAATATTTTACCTGTTTTTTCATCTTCTATATTTCTTGGTTGTTCTTTGTCTGTATTATTTTCTATTTTGACAGCGAGTGGCTTTGGGCAGTTATAGGTTTCTATGGGTGTCACAATAAAATCATGTTGTTTGCCTCTGCTTAATATGGCAATTGTCTCTTGTAATAACTGAAAATGAAAAACCTTTCAAGTTTCTAGGTGTAATAAAGTATTCATGTATTTAAACATGTTGTGACTGTACTAAAAAAATATGACTTTGCATGCTATTTATATAAGTAACAGAATGTTTTGAGCAAATAAATTATCTTTAAAACAATAAATAAGTAGTCTATCAGTTTTCTGGTTCTTTTAGTACCTACAAGCTTTGCTTAGTTTAGGAGTGATTAAAAAAATCATCAGTAGTTCTATCATGGAACTGTTAATGATACCTACACTTCTCACAATGGATCTAGGCATTTGTGAAGTTAGCTGTTTCGATGCGCAGTGCAGCTTTTTCATATAAAATTTTCTACTGCACGCAAAACGGCTAACTTCCTGAATGCCTAGACCCATTGTGAGAAGTATTCTAGTGGCAATGAAGCACTTCCACAAAATTGAATAGTAAACAAGATTTTCAATTGTTTATTAATGTGCCTTTGGAATTATATACCAATATAATAATATGTATATTATAGGATGGAACTAGCAGTTGGATTTAAAAAAAAAAATTCTGCATTACATATTATCTTAATTCTTGAGGAAAGTTGAGGCTGCTTTTTATTATCATCACCTTAATTAAATTATCGCGGCACTATGCGGGTAACAACACCAGGCCGCAGCTGGTAAGCTAATAAATCTGTACCTACCTACGTCAAATATTGTAGTTATTACCTTAATCCCACTTTGAAACAGCTGTGTTAAGATTTCCTCAGTTTTTTGTGATTTTTCCCGAAATCTAAGGCAGGTCTGCAACTGACTGAAACAGATGTAGCATGCTGTCTCTGGCCTTCCATCTTCAGTGACGAGCTGCAAGATAGAGAAATAGTTCACATTTTAGTCTTTTTATGTAATTTGTATGTATTTACAATAAAAAAGTATTAATTATGTATAGCAATAATCAGTCATGAAGTACCTATCCATAACATAAGCTCTGCTTACTTTGGGTGGTGATGCTGTGCGAAATGTCAGCCTTATTTTTTTTTAATTCTATTAATCCGGAAAACAGGGTAGGTACAGTTCGGCCGACGGATCTAGGCGTACGTGAAGTCAGGCTCGTCGCTGCGCAGTAGAAAATTTTGTATGAAAAAGTTGCACTGCGCATCGAAACGGCCAACTTCACGAACGCCGAGATCCGTTGGCCCTACTGTACCTATCTATTTTCCGCACATAGGTACAACAAAAACTCAAAACAATATTAATGAGCCAATTTTCGTTTTAAAGACTACAATTTCATCTAGGTACTTATGTCTAAATGAATTATTGTAGAAGTAGTATAAACCTTGTAACTCGTGAGTCCTTCGTAGATAGCTTGCAGCGGGGTGTCCCGAATCGAATGGATTTTTACATCAGCCGACAGGCACACCCGGCACATACTGGGACAAGACATTGTAGCATTTCTTTTCAATCTATTTCAATTATTTAGTGCACCTACTGCAATAGAACAGATTGTTGTTTTTTGATGCGTAGGCAAGGATAGTTCTTCGAACTGCGTTCTGACTGAGTTGAGCGTCCTACAAGCAAAACTGCACCACAATATTTGAAATTCGTCGGATTATTATCGGATACATCGACACCAGCCGGCCTTTTTTTTGTTTTGTGCTATTTACACAACCCTCGCTCTAGCATGAATTTGATTGTCTAGTAGCGACATCTATTGCCAAGTAGACAAAGCTCAACTCTAGCCTCCCCTCAACCCTAGCATGAATTAGTCTTTTTTTTGTGTTTTTTGACTGGCTGCTGGATGTTCACCGATGTTGGCACTTGTTAGCCACATATTTCGTGTAAATAGTTTTAAAATGAAGTTGTCTGTCATGTGATGTCATTGTCTTAGAGATAAGATAGTGTTTAAATAGCACGAATTCGTAAAAAATTGTTTTGTGTCGTGCAATTCCTTATTTTTCCATTTGCATGTATCTTTATTTTTAATTCGTAATGAACTCGACTAAAAAGCGTACTTTTTCTGTTTGTAGGGTCTGTCTAGCTTTTGATATGAAAATGTACAGTTTGGGCCCTCAGATTTCTGAGATCTTTGAAAAAGTAACAAAAACAAAAGTAAGTTAATTTGTCCTGGCTCCTTAAAAGTTCTTTATAGGTAATGTAGTAAATAAGAAGTACCCACGTAGGTACCTACATTATTTTTAAGCTTTGGTTTTTGTATTGAAATGGTAAAATAATTCTCTTACAGATTTACCCTAAAGATGGTAAACCAAGAACTGTGTGCTACATTTGCTTCTCGCTTCTTAAGAGGTGCCTGTTGTTTGCAAACATGTCTCACTTGACCGAGGGAATACTCAACCACATTCTACTCTCTAACCCTAAGGTATGTTTACTAATAGAAATATAAAATAAAATTCACATGTACTATTATTCCTCAAATAATAGAATTTTATAATTATTATTTGTTTATAGTCATGGATAGGAAGAAGAATGTGAAGAAGCCTGACCCCACCACCATGTGGGATGAATAGCCGAGAGGAGAGAGAGATTTATAGATGAGCAGCTTGTGCTGATGTGTCTATGTCACAGTGTTGAAAAGTCTCTTTACCTAACAAATGTTTATCCTGGGTGGGAATCGAACCCACAGCCTAGAGCTGTTGACTTGTCGCTTAAATAGGTATTACTTGGCTGGCGGCTAGCGTGCGAACATTCCTAAACTGCGGAGTGAGACCCCCCTGGTACAGTACAAATGACAAAAGTTAGAATTAGATTAGGCACATTATAATTATTTTGAAGTTTTTAATGGATTTTATTTTTAGCTCACAAGGGAATTAGTAATGTTACACTCAGAGGGCATTGTAAATAATTTTTACGCAACCCCAATTGTTACATGCTCTGTAACTGATGAAAAGAGTGAAAATGTTACAACCACATCCATTGTGAAAGGATCTGTTACCAGAGAACCTGTTACAACTGAACCTGTTACTATTAAAACAGAAAAAATAGACGAAGACCAAGCAATTGTGGAAATCTCAGGAATTAAGAAACAGAAACCATCCATTTTGGAAGATGAAATCAAATTGGTTATGAATAAAATTGTTACAAGAGAACTTGTTACAAATAAAAATGTCACTGTTAAAACAGAAAATGTAGATGAGGATCATGATATCATAGAAATGTCAGAAGTGATTTTCAAAAAAGAGCAGGAATCTATTTTGGAAAAAGAAAACAAAATCCTCATGAATGAATCTGTTACCAGAGAACTTGTTACTAATAAACCTGTTACTGTAAAAACAGAGAATGTAGATGATGACAAAGATATTGTAGAAATGCCAGAAGTGAAACAAGAACAGGAATCTTTTATAGAAAATGAAAATGATATGGATTTGATTACAAACATATCTTATGAAGAGTCTTTTGAAAATGAAGAGTTAATAGAAGACCAAATGACTGAGAATGAAGATGAAAATGATATGGATTTGATTACAAATGTAACTCATGAAAATGAACAGTTAATAGAAGACCCAATCATGGAAAATGAACAAGAAGTTGATTTAGAAGAAATTGTGTCCAGAGTAGCGCAGAATATAGAAAATGAACAAGCTGTTTTTGGCAATGAAACAGTTTTTGAGAATGAAGCTGTTATTATTAAACTAAATAAAGATTACTCTACAAAAGATCAAAATAAGAGTACTAAAGGCACAAAACCTGACAAACATAAAATGGATGATATAATTTCTGAATTGACCCAAGAAATTGAAGATGGAATTAGTGCTATAGAAAATGAAGAGCTAATAGGTACTTATAAGACAGGGAGCTCTGAAGACTGCATTATTATTTTATCCGATGAGGATGTAGATATGTCTGAATGTGATGAAATTATTGATGAAGGTGATACTATAATTGTTGAAGATGATGTTGACTAAAGCCCCTATTCATTGTAAAAAAAAATTGTGCAACTGTTGCTCAATACCAAAGTTTCTCAAAATCAGTGTCTGGCAACAATGTTTTAGTCCATACATAACGCTATCAACTTCATAATTTCATCATTGCTCCATACTAATGTTTAAAACTGTTTACAAACACGTCCACCCAGGTCAACATTTGTTGCTAAACTGATGTTTTCGCTCGCCGGGCGGGGCGGCAACTCAACATGGCGTGATCAACTCCGCAACACAAATAAAGCCGGGTTTACACGATCCAAGTCCAACTTGGATGACTCTGATTGGACGTTGTCGTACTCACGTGACTCTGACGACGGCGTCCAATCAGAGTCATCCAAGTTAGACTTGGTCCAAGTTGACTTGGATCGTGTCAACTCGGCATAATGGCCTTTTGGGTACTTTACCTGCGGTTGGTGATCTGCAGTGCGATTTAGACTTCCGAAAATGCATCCGATTCGATGATTTTATTTCGGAAAGTTTTTTCAACGAATATAGTCACTTTCCGAATTCGGAATACATTCCGAGAAGGCCTGGATCGCACTGCTTAACTCTGTGAGAGTTCCTTTTTCATTTACTTAATTATTTATGTTACTGTGTGTTTTTTCTTTGTTTCTGTTTATGCAATATAAGTTAAGTTGATAGTCATTAATAACTCGAATGTTTATAATATAACGGTACCTAAAATTTGTTGTAAATGAATTTATTCTTAATTATTTTTTAGTATTTTGCTATGAAATTAATAATAAGTACAAATCTACCTTTTATTTACGTGCTTTTTTAATTTATAATCAATTTGTTTTGCTTAAGGCGTGTACTCTTTAAATCTGTAGGTTATGTACAAATAATAAAATTACCTATACTTGTTTGGAAATCTAGTTTTCATTTCTTTTAAACATAAGAAAATGAGAAAAGAAAAAGTAAGTAAAAAATGACATTGTTGTTAAACAATTTATTCAATAAAAAAAGTATGTACTGTCTTATTTAAAAATATAGCAAACTCACATTTAACAAGCGACTTATAAAATTAATCAATAAATAACTGATTGACAATAATACTATGAAAATGCAATAAAACATTCAACTGCAACAGTTTTTCAAACATTTGTAAGTTTTAAAAGGTTTCATATTCAAAATGGAGAACAAATAGTACATTTTTGCTTTACAAAAGTGATAGTTATTGTTCTCATGTTAAGACTGACTTTAGTTGACCAATCACGCTAGAGAGAGATAGCAGTAACAAAGGAAGTTGTCACTGTCTAACACTTGTGTTTTAGGCAGCTGGAATTGAAAACTTTGCAGTCGAATTACAATGATTCTTAATTATTTTTTATACTGTTCTTAGTATTGTTAAAATTGTACTTACAACTAACAAGCTAAAGAATGATATGCAGGAACTAACGGCCCCTTAGCATAGATTAGCTAGATTTTTGAAGAATTTTCTTAAAAAGTTTCTCTGTTCAACAATGGCGTCTAGATTTTTGGAGAATATTCTTAAAAATGTTTCTCTGTTGAACAATGGCGTTTGCTGCCCAATGGCGAATCCCACTAAGTTAAAAACCATCTTAGTTCTTTACTATGGTATATAGTAAAAAACGTATAGTAGTCCTATGATCAAAGCTTTCGTGGTGTAAACTTGCTTTTTCGTTTTTAAAACGACAAAGCTAGACAATCACTAATGACTTAACATACTTCGGAGGGAGCTTTAAAAAATAAGGTACTTTTAGTAGCAAATACCAGCATAACACCACCATAGAAACAGTTTTTAAGAATATTCCTCAAATCATATTTTAAAGAATATTCTTCACTTTTTATTTCGGTTCGTAATTAGACAAATGATCGTGCGATCTGTGAGCGTATCGCTAGCGTAAACAAGTGACCGTGCGACGGTTTAGCGATATCGAAAGCGAAATGACTAAATCTGTGCGACTTGGACCCTGTCCTCGTCTTTGTCGTACTCCTGGGCCAGTTCCTCATCTTCGTCGAAGATCTCATCATCATCAACGCTAGCCTCCTGGAAATATAAACATTTATAAGAAACTAGCTGCTGCCCGCGGCTTCGCTCGCGTTGTACCCGGATAAAAAGTAGCCTATGTTACTCTCCAGCCCTCCAACTATCTCCACACAAAAAATCACGTCAATCCGTCGCTCCCTTTTGACGTGATTCCACGACAAATAAACAAACAAACAAACACACTTTCACATTTATAATAGGGGTTATACATTGTGAGGAAACCACCCTACCAGTCACAAAAGATAAATCGTGCCAATTTTCGTAGTTCAGCGGAGCTAAAAAGGCCGTTATTCGTGAATATGGGAACCAGATGACTGATAGAATACTTTTATTTTTTTGTAAATACATAGGAACATAGAATACTTTATAACACCCAACCAGACACATAACAAACATCTATGTTCATCACACAAATGTTTGTAAGTGGGAATCGAACCCACGACCTATAGTGCAGAAGGCTACTACCAACTGAGCTGAGAAATTAAAAAAAAAATCAAAATTCAAATATCATTTATTCAGTAGGCCGTTATGACCACTTTGAAACGTCTTAAGAGTTAGGTGATTCTACTCCTGTTCTTTCGCTTTCCCGTGAAGAATCAGGGCAACAAATACGGTATGGGGCCTAGCTTTCTTTTCGGTGATCCATCCGCTTAAAATCTAAATAGTCAGCTCCAGTGTGGAGCCAGTCGAACAATGTGAGTATCGTCAAAGTCTATTGAGAGGCCAGTCAATTGAGGTTTTGGTTTGGAGTTTGTTAGTAAAGGGTCTGACCTGGTACTGTTGGTACTCTGAGATAAGATCGGCCATGTTGCTGGCGGCTTCCGTGAACTCCATCTCGTCCATACCCTCGCCTGTGTACCAGTGGAGGAAAGCCTGGGGAAGAGAAGATTATACATCAAACTAATAGGACAGCGTCGATGGGCTTGCAACACGTCAATAAATAAATAAAATAAAATAAAAAAGCCTTTATAATTCCTCAGCTTTAAATTTGACTATTCTATTACTATTTTAATTTAAAAAGTTTGATTAGCTGAAGACCCCTTCACGGGTATAGGCCTCCTCCAAAGCCTTCCAGTCTTCTCTATGTTGTGTTGTGCTTTCTTAGCCCACGACTTTGCTGCTATGGCAACCCATCAAGCACTACTGCAAAATGTGGGAATGTACACTTCTTCCAACGGATCTTGCACGTGAAGTTAGCCGTTTCGATGCGCAGTGCAACTTTTTCATACGAATATTTCTACTGCGCAGCGAAAAGCCTAACTTCACGAATGCCTAGATCCATTGTAACAACTGTACCAAATGTGTTTGGACATACCTCTGACTACCCCTTTAGACATCTTCAAAGGATCTAAAAATGCCTAAAAGATCTGAAAGAATATGTCTACCGCATCTTGGGAATACAGTCATGATCATATTATTTTTTTATTTACTAATAGGACAAGATTGAATATTATATCTTATTAGCACCGCCCACGCGGTGTCGCCTCTGTAGTGATGGTTTGTGGTGGTGATGATGCTGATGAAAATAGCCTATAACCTTCCTCAAGAGTTTAGCTATCAAATGCAGAAAGATTTTTCCAAATCCGACTGGTAGTTCCTGAGATTAGCGCGTTCAAACAAACAACCTCTTCCGCTTTATTGCTGTTTACTGAGACCTCTGTGTGTTGGCTTCAGCCCCATCACAGAAGTGGTGCCAGACAGGGTATGTGTAAAGTGAGCTCACCTTTCTACGGAACATGGCGGTGAACTGCTCGGCAATGCGTTTGAAGATCTCCTGTATGGCGGTGGTGTTGCCGAGGAAAGTGGCGGACATCTTGAGTCCACGAGGCGGCACGTCACACACCGCCACCTTGAGATTGTTAGGAATCCATTCCACGAAGTAACTGAAATAATAAGACAAGGGTCACATCTAACACTCCACGGATATACAACAAGGGCTACATTTGGGGAACATGTTGGAAACGTTCCCCATACATCTACCACTCCACGGACATACAAGACAAGGGTCATACAATAGGGGTTACATCTTCCACTCCACTGACATACAACAAGACTTACATCTACCACTTCACGGGGTAACTGAACATACAACACAAGGGTTACATCTACTAGTTAATAATCCACCATTATTATTTTAATAAATAGAGGTCTTGTTCTGTATAAAGATATCCCTCACCTAGAATCCTTGTTATGTACTCTTCAAAACAAAATAGGGCCCACTTGAAATATTTCGATATTTTCCACAACATATTTTTTGAACGTCTCCTATATTTTTTTTCTAAAAATATATTTCTAAATTCAGTGGTAACATATTCCTAAAATCAAAATTGAAATGAATTGTATCTACATACAATTTTCATTACTATTTTAAAGTCATGTTTTTCTATAGTCGTATTGCTCATTATACGGACTTATTATTATTATACGATTTATGTCAAAATTGAAGGAAAAATGACATTTTTTCCTTCACTTTTAGTCCGTATAATGAGCAATACGACTATAAGTGGGCCCTATTTTGTTTTGAGGATTATATAAAGATATCGCTCACCTAGAATTCTTGTTATGTATAAATATATCGCTCACCTAGAATTCTTGTTATGTATAAATATATCGCTCACCTAGAATTCTTGTTATGTATAAAGATATCGCTCACCTAGAATTCTTGTTATGTATAAAGATATCGCTCACCTAGAATTATTGTTATGTATAAAGATATCGCTCACCTAGAATTCTTTTTATGTATAAAAATATCGCTCACCTAGAATTCTTTTTATGTATAAAAATATCGCTCACCTAGAGTTTTTGTTCTGTATGGCCATGACCTGGTCGTCGACCTCTCGCATGGACATGCGGCCGCGGAAGATGGTGGCGACCGTCAGGTAGCGGCCGTGACGGGGGTCGCACGCCGTCATCATGTTACCGGCGTTGAACATCTACAAATAATATAAATATTAGTTTCAAAAACTAAGAAAAACATGTTCAGTGCTAATCAATCAAATCAAAATGAAAAGTTTTTATTTCGGACAAGTGACAATCCATTTTAATTAGAATCCATTTAAATTAGAGAACCAGATGTCACACTAACCCTATTAACCTAAGTTAAATAACAGTTAGTGTGTTCTTCTTTTTCAATAAATACCTCGTGTGTTCATAAGTCTTGAGACACAGTAAAACTAAAATAATTTTGGAGCTAAGTTGAGTATTCATTTATTGGATATTAAAATTAAAACTACTGACATCTAGATCTGTATTTAAAAATAAATCATTCAAAATGGCCGCCTTTGCATTCAATGCAGGCCTTCAAACGCGTGCGCCATTCATCTATGGCGGCACGAATCTTTTCAATGGGAATCCGTTTCGATTCTTTAATAAGGGCTCGCTTGAGAGAATCCAGGTTTGGGTGAGACTTTCTGCATGCCCTCAGCTCCAATTCCGTCCATAAAGAATAATCCAAAGGATTCAAGTCAGGGCTTGACGAGGGCCAATCTTCGCTCCGAATGAAGCTTGGCAAATTGGCCTCCAGCCAACGTTGGGTAGTCTTAGCTTTATGGGAGGGAGCAGAGTCCTGTTGGAAAACCCAGTATTTTCCAGCGAATAGCGTATCATTTAATGGTTTAACCACCGCTTCCAATATGTCGGTTTGGTAATTTTGTGCCTTCACCTTGACGCCTTGCTGGCAAAAATGAAGCGAAGTGACCCCCTCGTAGGAAACACCCCACCAAACCATCACACTTGCTGGATGATGAGTACGCTGGACATTGCGTACAGATGGCTGGACGTCCTTTGAACTTCTGGCGTAAACCTTATTGTTCTGCCGGTTAAACTTTTCTTCCACCGTGAAGATCTTTTCATCGGTAAACAGGATATTTTTTGGATCGTGTCTCTTCAATAGGTTCCGACATCGTTCCAGTCGCAATTTACGAAGACGCTCGTTTAAATAATGCACTTTCCTTCGACTGTAGGCCTTTAGTTTAAGATCATATTTAAGTATCCTGTTCACCGATATTCGCGAAATGGTCTGCAGAGCTAATTTCTTTTGAGTCCGGCAAGGGTTGCGACGAATTCGCTCTCTGATTACTTTGATGTTGGCGGGCGTCCTTACAGACCGCGGGCGGCCACATCTTCCACGGTCTTTTACAGAGCCGGTCTCCTTGTACCTCTTTATGGTATAATACACAAAGTTCCGACTACATCCCAAACTTTGGATTTCACTAAAAACTTGCATTGGTTTTTTTCCTGCTTGAAACAGTGAAATTACAGTCGCACGCAAATCTTTTGTTGGCGCCATTTTCACGGAGAATGAAACAAATATTCAAATATATATTTTTTCTGATTCAAAACATTCGAAATTTAAAATTTTAAAAGTTTAAAAAAGGTTGCATGAACTACTTTCTTTTTAAATTAATTAAATAAGTTCGTCTCAAAACTTATGAACACACGAGGTATTACTTTACTTACTTATTAGGTTAGTACCTATCTACATAAGAGGGACAACATAAAAACGTGCTAGAGACAAGAAAAAGGCGATCAAGTCGACAAATCAAATTTTTATTTAACTACAGAATAAAAAATAGTACAACGTACGGAAGGCTCACTTCAAGCTGGGGCGAACCGCTAGTCATCAATAAACCATCACTATGCTGGTAAGCTAGTAACTTACCTGGCTCATAAGTTCTGGCACGGTCTCTGCACGGAAGTCGAACGAATTCTTCGCTGTGAGCGGCGCGAATCCTGCAACAAAATTCAATTATTACCATGCTTAGGGATAAATTCAAATTTAATAAAGTAGGAAGTTAATATAGTAGGCAGGATAGGATGTTCATTCAGTCATTCTCATAATATTAGTAGGATATGATGTTCATTCAGTCATTCTCATAATATTAGTAGAGTAGGATTCCGCACTCAAGTCCTACGGAAAAAGCGGGAACTAATTGTATTATTACTTTATTATGCTCTTTTAGTCAAGGTCGTTGAGTTGTTCTGGTGTGTAGAGCTAACGAACGTACAAACTAGCATAATTATTATTGTTCACGCCTTATTTGGACAATTAGTAATTTTTTACATAACCTAGTTCTGCGATAGCAGTGCTGCGTCTATCGGACTTCAGTGCTGAATCCGACTCTAGGTTATGATGTTCATTCAGTCATTCTCATAATATTAGTAGGATAGGATGTTCATTCAGTCATTCTCATAATATTTGTAGGATAGGATGTTCATTCATTCTCATAATATTTGTAGGAAAGGATGTTCAGTTCATTCAGTCATTCTCACCCGGCATAAAGAAGTGCAGTCTCGGGAAAGGCACCATGTTGACGGCCAGCTTACGAAGGTCCGCGTTCAGCTGTCCCGGGAACCGGAAACACGTCGTCACGCCGGACATCGTTTGCTGAACAACGCATAAATCATATTATTTATACAGATAAACTTTTTACAGTAAAAACACAAAAAGAATGGTTTTCATAAGACATCGGAAACAATCGCGATTTGGAAATGAAAATTACTCATAATTTCAACTTAATCGTAAACAAATAAAGACCTGCTTTTGATTTGTTTGCTCGGAAGCGTGTGAACGCGGTACTATAGTTTTAGTGAGTTGTAAGAAACAAAAAACAGATGGCGCTGAAACGAAATTTTTCAACTTACACTGATCAAATGGTTCAAATCTCCGTAGCTAGGGCTGGCGAGGCGGAGGGTTCTGAAGCAGATGTTATACAATGCTTCGTTGTCGATACAGAATGTCATATCCGTGTTCTCGACCAGCTGGTGCATGGAGAGAGTCGCGTTGTACGGCTCTAGCACGACCTCGCTGACCTGTGGAATACAATGCTACTGCTTACAACCGCCATACACGTTCCAAAGGCACAAAGCCAAAATTGGCTATATAAGTCATCTCAGGGCCTGTATTCTACTAGATGACAACCGCTTTGGTTTTGGTTCGATCTCTTAAATGTCAGCCTTTTGGTGAAATAGTAGAATAGCTTTTCAAAAATTTGTTCTGCCAAAGTTCAAAACCTCACCACAACTGAGTTGTTTGTTATTAGTAGTCATGGAAACAGTCGCTTTAGTTGAGGTTTTGGTTGAGGTTGATAAAAAGTTCGGTACCAGAATCGACGCCCAGAGTTCATCCTGACATATAGGCAGAATTAAGGTCGCCAAAGCCGAAACCGGCTAGGATGACTATTATTACACGTTCCAATCGGCATGATCTATTTAGGCATGATCATGCCAATTTGATTTTTCGTCCTATCGAACGTTAATGGCTGGTTTACACGGGCTTAGTAGCTAAGTGCTTAGTACTTGTCACAGGCTTGTCGCTTATTAAATAGGATCGATTTCTATTCACTCGCACTAATCTCACAGTTTACACATTGGGGCTTATTAGTGACAAGTACTAAGCACTTAGCTACTTAGGCCTTTCCATCTTTAATAGATAGATATTTTATTCATCAACACAATACATTTGTCTGTTAAATAGTGTCTTAAGATGATTTATACAGTATCAGGATGCAATCTTTGCCTGCCTTTACTGTAGTGCCTGGGACAATGTTGAGATGGAGTAGGCTTGCCCAGCACCTACACCACTCAGCTTAACCGGCCATAATATCCACAGGAAAGACATGGTCAATACGTGTGGGGCTGAATAAGCCGCGGGCTTCCTCACGATGTTTTCCTTCGCCGTTTAGAGCTCGTGTTAATGCGCATACAAATTTTTCGAAACGAAATATCCATTGATGTCAGGAAGTAGGATTACAGCTTCCTTTAACCATAGCCGACAGGTATAAGGTGCCGGCGCCGATTGACGGCACGGCATGGCAAGGTATTTATAAGCGACGAATAAAAGTATAACCTAATTGTATAGAAATAAAGTTAAACTTATTTCATTGTAATAAAGATCACTCGCCTATCAGCGCTGACGGTGAGCGTGAGACTAAAATCAGACTAAAGGCCGACAAGGAGACCTTACCTTGGGTGAAGGAACGACGCTGAATGTTGTCATGATGCGGTCGGGGTACTCCTCACGGATCTTGCTGAGCAGAAGAGTGCCCATACCAGAACCAGTGCCGCCGCCTAGCGAGTGCGTCAGCTGGAAGCCTAAGGAACAACGGAATACTCAAACTGTGGTAGGTACCAATAAATTAAAATAAATTCTATAATTTTAATTTTTAAAGTGGTAGTGTTAGATCTACACTTAGGTAATTTTTCATTGAAAATGAATGGTCCTAGCAATAACACTATAATGGATTAACACTATAACATAATAAATTATAGAACGACATCTCTTCGCATAGATGTATAATAGACATAGACACATCATTTATTTGCTACTAAACACACAAAATACACAGTGAAACGTAATAATTATGACAAAAAGTTACAGAAAGGTACAAAACCTAATCAACTACAATACAAAAATAGGTTGTTTGTGTAATAGTACTAGATTCACTGACAGCGTGCCGCCAAAAGGGACAAAAATTAAGTGGATCCATTGTTTCGTAGTACCTACACATAAGGTCCATATTAGTACAGAATTTTAGAACATAGATGTTCTCTACCTACAAAGAGCCGGCACACGATGAGGGACAAAAGATATTATGCTCTGTCTCATTTTTTCACAAGAATTTTCTATATTTCCTTCTTTGTTTTTGTGTGAGTGAGAAGGGACGATCCAGCAGTCTATAGTTTTCTTTGTCTTTGTCTCTTCGTCATTTGATTCTGAATGTAACTTCGGACAATGAGCAGGAGTTCACGTAGTGTTCCTGTAGATGGCGCTAATCGGTGCTTTAACCGACAAAAATGAGCTTTAGCAAGATCATACGCTTAAGTCGCCGCCATTTTGTCACAATTTGGATGGATGACCGCAAGTGCAGCTGAGCGCTTTCGTGCTTCGAGCACGTAAAGTTTTCCCTATTTGAAATGTTACAATTAAAAAAAAAAGAGATAAAAGGCTTATGTAGTATATTCCATTCTACCAAAGAGTTTGTTTATTCTTCTTACCTTGCAGACAGTCGCAGTTCTCTGCCTCCTTCCTGATGACATCTAGCACGGAGTCGACGAGCTCAGCGCCCTCTGTGTAGTGCCCCTTCGCCCAGTTGTTGCCTGGAAGAGATCTTCAGTTAAAACAATACTTATCGAATAAACAGTGCTCTGGCGGCGCCCCTATCTATATGGATGGAAAATTTTATGTAGGAAAGATATTTCTTAAGAGGCCTGCGACAGACGAATTGTCTATTTGAACCTTCGAGCTTATAGACATTTAAACGTAATACCAAAATCATTTAAAATCTAAGCATATTTTTATCAGTTTATGTTATTATTTAGATTATTTTATTTTATTATATTAAGGCAGTATTTATCTAGGTTCATGTTACACTTTTGTTCCCGTAGTAATTTCTCTGTGTTTTGTTATAAAATCTTACTACAGAACAGCGTTAAGTCGTTAAGTTTACGGTCAACGACGCAGAAAAAAAGTTAGTAATAGAGTAAGTCAGAAATAAGATAATATTGTTAGTTTTCTTTTCCTTCGATTGTCTATCTGTGGCATCACAGTAGTTTTGGTTTATTTATTTTTCTCTAAAATAACAAACAAGTCTGTATCTAAGTTTAAATGTATGCTGCAAACAGAAATCAATGCTGAACATTGTTAGAGCACCTAGTGATAATTTTATTTAATTAATGAGATAAGCTACATAGTTCACGGCCGCATACATTAATGGATGTAGGTATATTGATAAAAACATTGATACAGGGAATTTTAACGATAAACAATTGTTATTATTTTATCGTTGCTAGAAATTGCATTTCAAAATTTTCAAGTAAAAAGTGAGTATTGAAACTTTTTTCAAAAATTTCTTTGGTTATAATTTTACCCCAAAAACTTAATTTATTCTAGGAAGATCTTTATTTAAACTACTCGACAACAGATGACGCTGCCAACCTATTAGTATTCAAAGCAAAGAGCTTGCATGAAAAAATCTCAATGCAAACTTTTTGGAGAAAAAAGACTAGCAGTAAATCTTGAGCCGTACTTGTCTAACATTAGTTCTGGCTATTCGATAACAGATGTCGCTACTCACCAGCGCCACTCTGCCCAAACACGAAGTTGTCCGGCCTGAAGAGTTGTCCGTACGGCCCGGAGCGGACAGAGTCCATGGTTCCTGGTTCCAGGTCCACAAGGACCGCGCGGGGCACATACTTGTCTGGAAAAATGATTTTTATTAACAACTAAGAATAAACTAGTAGTTCGCCCCGAACTGAGATCTCGCGCACCGTAGATGGCTTACATTTGGACTTTCTTCTGACTACCCCTATAATTTCAAGTGCTACTACTGCCGAGTATGCCTATTACGCTAGCTCTTCATGGTAAAAAATACTAGCATGCATGCAATACATAATGTCGTGTCTAATTTTTCATTTATTTCATATTTATGAATTCTCGTCGTATTTCTAAAAGTATACGTCCTAGAATAAAAATAATAACTATTTTGGAATGTACAAATAAAGACCTTTCATTTGACACCCCACTCAATATATTTGTTTACTTAACTTTTTTTACCCCAATTATTTTCATTCTTTATCAAATTTTTTTTTTATCACGAAAATAAATCAAGTAGCATCTAAAATCATTGTAAACCAAACCACAACGATGCCACTCTCTTTTTAAGACCGACCAGTCAATGAGCTACGAAGACATCGAAACTCTATGAAACGGGAGCTCTTGCAGCTCTGGTTTCGTAGTTTCTTTGGTCGTATTTCAAAAACTATACATCCTAGATTAAAAATAAAAACCATTTTGGAATGTACAAAATAAGCCCTTTCGTTTGACACCCCACTCAATATATTTGTGTAACTTTAAAAAAAAATTACTCCCTTGGGCACCTAATATCTTCACAACCCCTTCATCGATTAAGCTCATATGCTCCACCGTAAATTTCCTTACAACAACCTATTGACCTACCAAGTTTCATGCAGATTGGATGAACGGTTCGACAGTTATGCGCGAACAACAATTCGTGAAACATACATACAAACATACAAACATACAAACATACAAACATACAAACATACAAAGCAAAATCGCCCAACTTACCACTAAGATCTTCGCTCGCTTCGCTCGCTCGATCGATAATGAACTAAATATGACTTCTTTATTTAAACATTGATTGTGTTAAGGCTCTACCCTGAGCCAAACACTGTATTTCCGTCTTGTAAGTGGAAAGAAACTGAAAAGCCATCATGTATCTTTAACATTTTATCTTCTAACTAGCGGACACCCGCGGCTTCGCCCGCGTGGACTACTACTTTTTTATCCCACGGGAAACATGCATTTTTTCGGGATAAAAAGTAGCCTATGTCACTCTCCAGCCCTCCAACTATCTCCACACAAAAAATCACGTCTCTCTGTTTTGACGTGAAAGCAGGACAAACAAAAAAACAAAAAAACAAACACACTTTCACATTTATAATATAGGTATGGAGTATGGATACACTAGCGGAAGACCGCGACTTCGCCCGCGTGAACTTCTTATTTTATCCCACGGGAACCGTGCCTTTTTCCGGGATGAAAAGTAGGCTATGAAGTAATGTTCACTTACCGCCGTTAGCCTCAGTGTAGTAGACATTGAGGCGCTCCTTCTGCAGCGGGTTTGTGCCGCGGTAGATGCCGTTCTCGTCGATGCCATGCTCGTCCGATATCACCTCCCAGAACTGAACAAGCAAACGGAATTATCACGACCATGTTCAAAATATGTACCCCCGGGAGGGCTCTATAGGATGGGTCGACGACATAGTAAATACAGCAGGTCGTAAATGGGTCAGGCTACCGCAGGAGGGGGGTTGGCACGAGCGAAGAGAGGCCTAAGCCCAGACCAGTGGAATAAAATGGGCTGCGCGTGATGATGATGATGTTCTAAGTAAACCAAAATTATTAAGTGCTTAATTGAAAAAAAAAACCAGACTGCGGGGTTCGGGGGCCTCCGTCATTAATCTGAAGAAATTTCTATAGCCTAAACTAAAACAACTATCCTTTCTTTGGGCAGTCTGATAAAAAAAGGAGCATTATTGCCGAAAAAAATGGCTCGGTGCTTTTGTTGGTTGTTGTTGTTGAAATCTAAGAAAAAGGTTGAAGTAACACAACCACACAACATCTGTTAAGTCTCAAGGCCTCAAGGTCTCCATCTCAATAGTCAGAGCTATGTTTGGCAATAAATTCTATGGATGATTTTGATTTCGCGTTTTAGGCTCGGTGGATTTGACTTATATTATCCTCCATAATTTCAATACCATACAGTTAGGGTACTATAAGAGTACCTACTTACCTAATGTAGGCATTAAAATGTCGCAATTTACCAGCGCGGACTGTCCGTGCAACTCGCAGTACCGTAAACTGAGGTTAATTTCATTAAATTTTGAGGAAAACCTCATTATAAAACTGTAACGGCCCAAAAAAATTGAAAACAATCTCTATTGAGGGGAAGATGATAAGGAATAAGTACTTGTACGAAAAATAATTAAGTACTATTATTTGTTCTGTTACTATGCTGAGAAGGCTGCTATACTTCCTTGTTATTTAAGTTGGTACTATTTTTTATTCTGTGACTTCGCTGAGTAAGCCAGCGACATACATACCTAGTTTATTAATTTATTTAAAGTACTTCCTTGTTATTTATTCTTCATCTTATAAATTTTGGGGATTCTGGTCCATAAGGCGTGGTAGATATTCTCTTCGGTCATTAATCCTTATGCATTCAAGATCCCATAAGGATGTCAGTTCAGAGGTGCGTCCAAGGTACATGTACATATTTCGTACATGACCGTCACCGCCTATTAGAATACTAATAGATAGAGGCAGGGTCGGACTGGGCAGGAATAGCCCGGGGCGCCCTGATTACGTAAGACTTGCAATAGCGATGCGACAGCAATCAATATGCGACCGTTCGAAAAATATCACAAAAAATCGTATTACGGAAGCCAATCGCACTCTATTGCTCTCTTGTCGCAAAGCTCTTTGGCCATAGTTATTATAATTAGTGCATTTTGCAACCGTAATTCGATTTTTAGTGATATTTTACGACCGGTCGCGTAGTGAGGATTGCTGTCGCTTTGGTATTGCAAGCCTTTAATTAATTTAAAATGTAATCTAGGTACCTATTTCATTTTTGCATGCTGGGTATCCTAGCGAAGTGTGTGGATCTAATTTAGATAGGAGAGGTGTAAGTTCTTTGTGCACCACACTTAAATAATTTCATTTCATTTCTTACGAAATCAGGGCGCGGGTTGCACAAGTCCAACAAGATAATGGTGGATGGGATACTATCGGAAAATAACTAAATAGGTACACGAATTATTCATTATCATACGCTACCCACTTGGACCCGGCTGCCAAATGCCACCTCGACTAAATAGACAGTTCGACCCTGGAGAGAGGCCATACGATACGCCATCTTGCCTATCGTTCAATTGGCACCTTAAGTAACAATGTTCAAGATGTTTTATTTCGCCTTTCGATCATGTAAATTATATACGCGTAGGTAGGTAGGACCCATAGTTTTTTCGAAATGACAAACGAAAGGACAGGATTTCAACCCACGAGCTTCATACGCATACCTATTGTTTTTTCGAAATTAAAAGGAAAGGATAGGATTTCAACATTTTCAACCCACGAGCTGAACAAAAGTCAAGGCACTAACGAGGTTTCTATGTTCGGCTGTATTAGACAGGACATAATGTATGTAGGTGTATTGCATGCATGCCTGTATTCTTTCCATGATGAGCGCAGTCGGTAGACATAATTGTATAGTTACAACTCAGAAGAAGTAGCAGTTTAACGTTAGTATGGTAGTCAAAAGCGGCCATATCTGCCGAAGAACTGACAACCGCTGGGGTAAACGCGATCTCGAGTGGAGACCACGTCTCGGCAAACGTAGTGTAGGACGCCCTCCTGCCAGGTGGTGTGACGATCTGCGAAAGGCTGCCGGCACAAGTTGAATGCGTCAAGCCGAAGACAGGGCGCGATGGCGCTCATTAGGGGAGGCCTATGTCCAGCAGTGGACTGCTATAGGCTGATGATGATGATGAGTCAGAAGCAAGTTCAAATAATAAGCCTTTGCGCGAGATCGTAGTTCGGGGCGAACTACTTGTTATGAAGATTATAATGATTTGTGGGTTTAATCCAGTAACTACCTACTAATAAATTAATCTGTTTATTTTATTGATAAAATTCCGCACGTTGAACGCCATGTAGGGCACCGGTGGTGACCACATCCTGCCTAAATCTAGGCCCTGGTACCGATGACCTCAGAGCTTCACTTGTTTTCAAATTTAATTTGTACGCGCGTGGGTCGTGTTTATTATGGACTCGCTGCGCCCTCGCGGCGTTGCCCACGTAGTGATAGTTTGGTGATGATGATTGTGATGAAAACGAGCCTATAACCTTCCTCGGGAATTAAGCTAATAATTTTTCAAATCCTACTGCTAGAGCTTTAAAAGGCGAGTATGAAAATATACAATCTGCCTATGTTCGAAATGTTTGTTTTTTTGGCTGCCTTATGTGGATGGGGGGTCGTATTTTGCCTGTTTGCGTGTACGTCATATATTTTTCCAAATACAACACCCAATAGCAAACACAAATAACCATGTGAAGATTATGAAGTGCTACCATTACACTACGACTACAGCAAGCGCAAAGCTACGAACGTCGGTGACCTCATTCATATCTCTGAAATGAGGCCTTAGATCGAAACCTAACCGTAACCACACCTACGCTGCGGCCGCTCGGTACCAAAACACGCACTACGGCTGCCTCTATTGGGTTATGTAGGTATTTCATTTCATTGATTTTCACGTTGTCTACACGTTGGCATTGGCGTTTACTCGGCAAGCTTGCGCCAACATGTAGTACCTAACAGCTTTACAAAACAATGACAACTGGTTAATTCTACTCAACAATGGTGACAACTACGAAATTGCCAATGCGTAAAGGTTGAATTATTCATGTTCGCTTTCATTTTCGATAAAGCATCGAAATATTCGAAATATGAAAGCGAACTGCGAAAGTGAACTAGCCGGGGCGCTTTCATCGTACCTACCTATAGCACTAACTAAAAGTGAATCACTTTGGATCAAGGGCAGATTTAAGGAGGGGGGGGGGGGGGGTAGCTCCGGGGCAAGTACATAGTACATACTTAGTTAAATTAAATTTATCAGAATTGTTAAAATATTCGTATACTAGTGCTCATGTATGCTGTAGACCTCGCGAGTCTGGCTTTGCTTTGCATAGCTTAAAACAGAAGACAATCATGTGTGATTTTGATTTGAATGTGATTTTTTTGCCGGTCTGCCCCTTGTGCCCCTCCCAGAAAAAAATCCTGGTTCCCCCTTGCTTTGGATGAACGGTCTAGTTCTGCCTTGTGTCTAAGCACACAGAGCACGCACACTATGCCGAAAATACGCGACCGAATTTCGGCGTGAGTACTTTTTCAATTAAAAAAATTACGTCGCGTTTTGGCGTACAACCGAAATTCGGTCGGGCGTTCGGGCGTAAATTCGGCAGCAACTTATGTATTCTTTATAGCATCACATTATAGGTACCTACGCGACAGAATTTCAAACGTTCGATGACTAACGTTTGAACGAAACAAAAGTCGGAACGCTACGCATCCGAATTTCTGTCGCATAATTTCCGCGCTTATGGTGTGTCATATCAGCCGAGTTCTTCGGAACGTAAAATCAGCAGAGGAATTTCGGCATATTGTGTTTTGACACATAAGCGATTTAACGACAATTTTGTACCTACCTATGTGGGTGTCACCATCATTGAGTTTAATTATACAGAACTTGTCATTAATTTGTAGGAATGAATGGTTACGATAGGAGTTACAGTGCGATTTAACGCATTTACTGCCAAGCCACTGAAGACGGTGCCCTCCCAAAGGGAGGTTGGTAGACAACCGGAATGAGTAGGTACCTGCTCACTTCATGAGCATTTTGGTGGCACTCAGTGTGTTAACACCGGCTTACTTAGGACCAATAAACAAAGATCCAAGAATTATAAAGAAGCATGTATAGTCCAAGACAAAATAATAGGGGCGCCACTGTGCAAGCTAAATACGCGAAATAGATAAATTCAATTTTAGAAGTAAATTATTACTTCTGACTGACGTCTTCGGTACCTGTACCATAGACAAGAAACCTGTACTTTACCATAGATTAGTAGAGAAAGGGTTTCCAAAGTACTGAAATTTTAGTTGCCGTGTCTACCCGTTTTTGCCGGACTATAGGCAGGTATTCTCTTTAAAATTCCATCTAAGTAATCTATTTCACTTTATAGATGACTGCTTAATAATTTTGCTGGATTTAGGAGTGCGTCATAGATAGGTAAGGTATGGTATAATGCCGTCCGCTAGCCAAAACGCCGTTAAGTGATATTTGGTCAAATTTAACTTTTAAATGCCATGTCTCAAAATTCTCTATCGATTGGAACTGGGTTCCTATCGTTTATAGTTTTTTTTAGTTTAGCGCGTTTTTTAGCGATATCTCAAAAAATGGTTTTGCCACTTTACGGCGTTTTAGCTAGCGGATAGCAGTATAGATATCTACTTCCGTACTATAAACAGCTATGACACAGTGGATGAGTTAAACCATTGTTGTTGTTGAATGAGTTGTCAACAGCGCCATCTCTCGGTCGGATTATACCACAGTTTAGTTAATGATTACGCCCTGATGACTGGCCCTGACCTTAAATTATAATTTTTGTTACCTAGGTTACTTTATTGATTAAGTACTTACTTATTTTTATAAACCAGGTATAATAGGTATCTGCGGCTACAAATAGGGACCTACCTTCTACAAAATTGATTGCATTTGTGTGTAAAGTTTTAGTGTTTTTCGCCATACCTACTGTACAAAAAAAAAAACTAGGTAACCTACATTTAACAAAAAATTGTACATGTAAAATGTACAATTTTTTGTTGCATAATTTTTGACGCTCCCTCTTGCCCTTATCTACGCGGTTATCAATCAATGACCAATGTTAGCATGCAAAGTTTTTAACCTAAAAATGATAAAATATCGACGCGACGCCTTAGCCTCTCACACGGAAGACACGATTCATTAGAATAAAGGTCAAACGTGAACATAATCCTTCGACTTACATTCTAAAATCGATAATTTGTACGAACCTTGGACCCAATTTGATTCCCACACTGTCCCGCCTGTACATGGATAATTTCACGCATTTTCAAGCTTTTCTGGTAGAATTCACAATCACTTCACAGCCCACCAGAAATAAAAAAATATATTTATAATTTCGGCACCACAATGCACTTTTTATATTAAACTACCAGGAATTATAACTTTATCACAAATATTGTATCTTATCATCGTTTTTCATAAACGATAAGCAGTGAGTTCGTTACGAATGATGTCAATGATGCTAACTTTGAGTATGACCAGTCACTCACTTCGTGGTGATTCTTTGGCAAAACTTGCGTGACAGTGTCGCTTGTGGAATGGATAAATAACTCTAGTCTGCAGAGAGCTTTCTATCAAAGTTAGCTATACGCATTGAGGGGTCTTCCTATTATGGTTTTGAGGTTTTGACTATTTCATTTCGACCAATACCCGTATCGACTTTTTGTGCGTGCGACGAAAACTCGATTGTATAATTTTAGGGATGTGCTTAGTAATTTTTTGTTGCATACTTATGCATGAAAATACATTTACAATCAATCATTCCCTACATCAAATTTATAGCTTGTTTCACACTAACCCTCCAAATTAGGGTTTCGTTTTTATTATCCACCCTTCCTAGTATAAAATTATACTTTAATATGCACCCTTCCCGCTCTCTCACCCCTACCCGGCGGCATCGGCATCGGCAAGAGGCGGCAGTTGCCGTTTTCAATGACTCAATCCAGATTCCAGAGGAGTGATTAAATTGGATTATTATGCTAAAAAATAATTGATAAAAATTGGCTTTATTTTTGGACGAAGTTATTAACCTTTTCTGTTCGGCTATTTCAAAACGCGCGGTGTGTGACGTCAGACATCGCAACCGGCACGCTCTTCTAATGGGCGTTTTTCAACTAGCCGGCACGGCACCGGCAGTCGGCACCGGCACCGGCGCCGGTGCCGTGCCGCCGGCTAGTCGAAAAACGCCCAATAGGTATAGTAGTACAGTCAACGCAATAGAATACTGTAAACTTTATCTACATAGCCCACCTAGCCCCGCCCCTCACTGCCTTCACCTCCCCGCAATTGAGTTGACTGTACCTGCGCAAAGTCGAATCTGCCGCGCACTTCAGCGACTTCTCTGTGCTTCAGCCGCCATAAAGTTTGCAGCGCACTCTACTTAATTGAATTTCGATGTAGAGTCAAATGTGATCTATTAAATTAGCCCTACTATAATTCGAGCACTTTAGGGAGTGTAGGTACACATTGCATTTTTTGCAGCGCGTTTGTATCAATACAAACGCGATTCAAACGCGATGCGAACGCGCAGCCCCCCGCGCACCCCTCCCGGTTCGCATTTGTATGGAAAAATACGCGTTGCGAACGCGCGTTTGTATCGATACAAACGCGCAGCTCAAAAACGCGCTGCAGAAAACGCAATGTGTACACTCCCTGCCTACCCTCTTGAGACTAATCGATAAGATAATCTTTGAAGTCTACGATTTTTTGAAACCCAACCCAACATTAACCATTTTGCTACTGTCAATTTTATTGCCGATATGTCAATGTCAAAGTCTAGTGTTACCAACACAAGTTTGCTAGATGTCTCCAAAATTGATGATAATACGTTAGGTTAGGATAATATTTTTCGTATAATTGCCAGAATTTAATTAATAGGTAGGTATCTATCTACTTATATCTTATATTTGAAATCATAGTTCAATGTGCTTTTTTAAAGTTTAGATCAATTGAATAATAACATTTCATTTTGATCAGCCATTGCCTCAACTTTTTAGATAAATAGATACTTAATCGATAGATTTTTTCGTAAACCTGTTATGGTTGAGGTATTTTGTGTACGGAACGCAAAGACAGTTCTATTCCCTTGACGATTTATTTCCTTTAAAATGACCTTTTTTCAAGTTTCTTTTGCTGGAAACCCAAAAATTAAAAATCTGTGACAGTTTGTAGATGTAGAAAAAATAAAAAAATGATTTATTTATTAAAGTGCTACCACACGGTCTGCAGACACGTTGGCAGACCGTCTGCCAGACCGTCTGCCAGACGGTCTGCCAGACGGTCTGGCAGACGGTCGGATCCTTGAATACATAATAGTAACCACGGTCCAAATGAGGAGTGTTGCCAGATGGCTAAACGAATTTACCTCTAAACTTAGATGGAAATCCCTCCAAAAAATAGGTCTTTCCGAAAATAAACCCAACCAAGCATAAAGCCCTAAAAAAGTCAACTAAACTACTTTAACATCTACAGATTGAAAACAACAATCTTTAGATAGCCTCCTGTTTCATTCGTCACTCGCACAAAAAAAAGAAAGATACCTACCTAGTTTTAATAAATCCTAAAACTTTCCTTCTCACTCACTTGTGTAAATTAGAAAGGCGCGTACAGATGTTGGGCCAGCCTAGGCCAGCTTAGGCGAGTGCGAGCGAGAAGGCGAATCGATTCAAGGCGAGAGCGACAGAGAGGCAATGTGACCCTGGCCCAACGTGTGATGTAGTAAAGGATGGAGGGACCATGTCTCCCAGCAGCAAATTAAGTATCCAGGGGGTTTGTAAAAGTCTTCAAACGATTGTAGAACTTATTAGAAAATTTGTAAAACCTCTAGAAAAAAAGTTATAGCACATTTTGTATGGTCCCTCAGTTCTCTCATTGAGTTTTCCAGATCTCGGAAAGTATATTGAAACTGAAGATAACGTGACTACAGACCTTTTGTAAAAAGTTTCCCACGATTATTTAACTGAAAACCAGGTCACGAAGTCATTTCTACAAAAAGATATAACGTAAAAACTGTGGTCCCTCAATCCTTCAAAGCATTTTTGTAAATATCTCTTATTTAAATCAAAATAACCAGCTCTCTACCATTGTAAAAGTTTGTAAAAGTGCTATAGACATTTGTAAAAATAAAAAGAAGCAATAATACTGTCACGATTCCGAGATAAACGCGGTTTTGTATGGTCCCTCAATCCTCACTTTAAACAATTGGGAATAACTTTTTGTAAAAAGGAGTAATAGAAAAATAAACCTGCTCACCTTTTAGTAAATTTTTTTTACAAACGGATAGCAAAGTTACATTTGGGATCAACGATATATTTGCTGAGTTATTCAATAAAAACTAATCCTATGATAGTAGTGTGACCACACATTTAATCAATTAAGGAAAAGTACAATGTACGGTACAGTGCTACTTTTATTAATAGAAACGGAACTAAAATTTCATTCATTCATTCATTGCACGGCAACCCTTTATTTCTACTTATCTATGGTAAAAAATAGAATCTTCGAAGACTAAATCGAGTCTCAAAATTTTTGAAAATCTATTTTTCGCCCTTAATATTATTGCTAAACAAAACGCATACTAAAACTTTCTATTTAGTCACACGCAACGTTTAGAACAAACTGCATTGAAATTGGTTCAGCCGTTTAGGAGAAATCTCATATTTAAGAAATATCTTACACGCTTTTAATTTTACACACAGAGCCATCTGTGTGTCAACTGTGACAAAAAAGCTTAGGAAAAAGCGCACGGCATCGAACCCTAGATACCTAGGTACCTAATAATAAAATTGTAATTTAATTTTGTGATTGATAAGATAATGCTGTTTCCAACTTTTCAGTTCAGCCGGGTTTTTTTTATTTTTGAATGAATTGCTTGTTTAATCTTTAATTGAACAGAGGGGAACTCGTTAAGTACGAAAATGTATAGATTTAGGTACCTAGGTATAGATTGTTTAGTCTGGTAAAAACGGGTAGAAACGGCAACTAAAATTTCATTAAAATGGAAACGTTATGTAAAAAATTACCAATTGTCGAATAATCTATACTTATAATAAGAATGAAGTCTAAGCACAAACTTATAAGTATTCAATTAAGTGAAGTCAGTTTTTGATCCATATAACCCTAAGGCTGAGGCCCCATTAGTGCGTTGCGTTGCGTCGCGTCGGCAAAATGTACGAGTAAAACGACGCAACGTCAACGCTGCGACGTTTTACTCATACATTTTGCCGACGCGACGCAACGCAACGCACTAATGGGGCCTCAGCCTATGGTGTTGTGTTGACACGACGTTACGTGATCACGTGATTCATTGAAATCTACACTATTGGTCTGCTGGGTCTGGCAAAATTATCATTATTTTGGAAATTTGAAATTAGCTACGTAGAGCAGTTACATCGTGAATTCGTGACGTGAATCGAATTATTTGCCCTAAATAAATATTAAGTAGGTACATTACAATACATTCCCATTTGCACGGATTAACTAAGATACTACGTAATAATCTAATCTACGATGAATCTGCTACAGGAAATAGTTATAATCTTCATTTTGCTGTTGATGACAACAGAGTAAGTACCTACCTACCTATCTACCTCTTCTCTCTCTCAACAACAAAATGGTAGGTAGGCCATCGAGCTTCACTCCTTACACCCCGGCTTCATCTCCTGGGTCTTAGGACGTAGTCTATGAAGGCTGCGCCGGCGCTGCCCGACGGGGGCGGTCGCAATTGTCCAGCGTACGCCGGCTTTAGCCGTAGGCACGATGACGCGACGCCGACACGGTTCAAGCCAACGCCGACGCCAAAGCCACTAGTCGCAGCCGCATTAGCCAGCGGCACGCCGCTCTAGCTGGTGAATACCGTGCCCAACTCCTAACCGGGGCAGGGGCGGCGAGGGCGGCTGCAGTGGGCAAGCGAGCACGAGCAGGCAAAAAATGTCTGTGAGGTAAACGGCCACCACGGCCAGTCGATGTGTGAACAGCAAGCAGTTTGGGGTTATTCCCGCTCGTCCCAACGCTTCATCCCCATTTTCCCGCTCGCCCCACTTCTAATTTCGATGGGGACGAACGATAATTCGACTTCCCGTTGGTCCCCACTGTTATAATGTTTTTATTTTTACTAAAACCAGCAAGTACCTACATAAATACATAGGTAAGTAGATACATGGTACTATGGGAACAAATTAACTGAGAATACACAGATATTTTCTAAATTATATTTTATAATAACCAGACACGGAACAAACATCTACCTATGTTTTTTATACATTTGTCCTGGGTGGGAATTGAACCCACGAACTACAGTGTAGAAGGCAGATTAGGCCATTACTGAGCTAAGAGGCCAGTCATTATTATTAGGTATTATTATTATTACGCTCCACAGTCAGCGTGGCTTCAATTCAATGGGACTCAGATAGAAGCTCTTTCTCCCCTTGAGTAGGCAGGTAGTACCTACTACTAGCACAGAACACTACTAGCACAGAATACTAGTAGGTACGGTACGTAGGTAGTACTCAAAGAACGGGCCTATACCTTACTATTATCTACGTAGGTAGGTATATCTATTCTATTCTAGTTATGATCAGCGGGGCTAAAAAGGCTGCTATAGCAGCATCACAACAGGAATTGTAGACCCCAGATAAAAAGACGAACTTGTCAAGCAACAAAGATTTTGAGATACCTATCGCATTTTTAAATTTGGAATCGCATTCACAGATTACCTACTTTCGAAAAAAATGTGACAAGTTCGTCTTTTTCCCTAGAGTCTTCAATTTCCCTAGTCTTCAACTTTCTTGATCATAACACCTATCTACCTATATCTTCTATATCTACACCTGCCTCTGTTTTATACTATTTTATGAAGCGCAAGAGTTTGTTTGTTTGTTTGAACGCGCATCTCAGGAACTATAGTCTGGCAAAAACGGGTAGAAACGGCAACTAAAATTTCATTACAATGGAAACCCTTTCTCTACTAATCTATGGTAAAGTACAGCCTCCCTAGCCATATTACACTATCTATCGTCGCTGTAGAATAGAAACACTTCAAAATGTATAGGATTTGACGTTTCAAGTAGATGAGTCACGTGGTCAGAACGTCAATTCCTATACATTTTGAAGTGTTCTATTCTACAGCGACAATAGATTGTGTTTGTGTACTATGGCTAGGGCCCCAGGTTTCTTGTCTTTGATACAGGTACCTACCGAAGTAAGTGAGAAGTAATAATTTCCTTTTAGAAGAGAATTTAACTATTTCGCGTATTTAGCTTGCACAGTGGCGCCCCCATTTATGTCTTTTATTTTTTGCCCGACTATAGAGTAAGTATAGGTACTAGAACAAATAATCTGTTGTCAACCTACCTCCCTACTACCACAGAGAAGTCATTTCTCTAGTTCATTTCTCTGTGCTACTACAGAACAGATAATAATACCTACTACCTACGTACCTACGACTACATCCATGGTTTAAATCCACTAGGTACTCGGTCAAGGCTTTAAGGCCCGTACACACGCTGGCCTAGGCTCGCCGAGTGAACGCGAGTGCCAACGTGTGTGTGGGCAGCACCACTCGCCTCGCCTTGCCATCGCTCGCCTAGCTGGCCGAGTGAACACGAGCGCCAACTTACATTGATTTGCGTTGCGTCGACTTGCCAAGCGTGTGGATGGTACCACTCGCCTTGCGTCTATTCGCCTTCACTCGCGCTGGCTTAGGCTGGCCCAGCGTGTATTCGCAGCATTACAAAGTAGGTACTTACCTACTTAGCTACCTTCCTAGTAAAACAAAAACATTGTAGATACGTACATACCATGGACCAAGTATAGGTACATGGACTGCTGGACGCACACATTCACTTACACAAAACAAAGAAGGATAAATATATCTACGTACCTATAAGTACAAGATTCTTGTGATAAAAAGAGACAGAGCATAATATCTTTTGTCCCTCACTCATCGTGTGCCGGCTCTTTGTAGGTAGAGAACAATGAATGATCTTTTCAAAAGGTCATTGGTAAAAAAAATCTATGTTCTTTAGTTCTGTACTAAATGGACCTTATGTGTACCTACTACGAAACATGGATCCACTTGATTTTTTGTCCCTATCGGCGGCACGCTAACTGGTGATCCATATTGTTTAGTAGGACATTGGTACATATTTACGTACCTACCGTACATTTTCCTTAATTGTTTAAATGTGTGGTCACACTACTATCATAGGATTAGTTTTTATTGAATAACTCAGCAAATATATCGTTGATCCCAAATGTAACTTTGCTATCCGTTTGTAAAAAAAATTTACTAAAAGGTGAGCAGGTTTATTTTTCTATTACTCCTTTTTACAAAAAGTTATTCCCAATTGTTTAAAGTGAGGATTGAGGGACCATACAAAACCGCGTCTATCTCGGAATCGTGACAGTATTATTGCTTCTTTTTATTTTTACAAATGTCTATAGCACTTTTACAAACTTTTACAATGGTAGAGAGCTGGTTATTTTGATTTAAATAAGAGATATTTACAAAAATGCTTTGAAGGATTGAGGGACCACAGTTTTTACGTTATATCTTTTTGTAGAAATGACTTCGTGACCTGGTTTTCAGTTAAATAATCGTGGGAAACTTTTTACAAAAGGTCTGTAGTCACGTTATCTTCAGTTTCAATATACTTTCCGAGATCTGGAAAACTCAATGAGAGAACTGAGGGACCATACAAAATGTGCTATAACTTTTTTTCTAGAGGTTTTACAAATTTTCTAATAAGTTCTACAATCGTTTGAAGACTTTTACAAACCCCCTGGATACTTCATTTGCTGCTGGGAGACATGGTCCCTCCATCCTTTACTACATCAACGTGTGTACGCGCTATAACAAAACTGACTTGTCACTGTTACTTGGTGTCTCATGTCATGGTAACAGTGACAGCCCACAAGAAAGTATGATATTGTAATGTCTACACAACGACGGAATAAAAAAATACGGAACTTTAAGCGTGTTCTACACGGCTTGAAACCACAGCTTCTACCAAGGTGACCTTGATGTTTCAAACCGTGTAGACAGTGGTATCATGCCAAATTTCGCATGACCTTTAAACGCCCTTGGTAGACGGGCGTGCTCGGCAAACCACTGGTAGAAGAGTTGGTTTCAAACTTGTTTCAAACCGTCTAGCCGCTTGTTTCAAACCACGCGTACCACAGTCACGCCGCTGCACGCACCGAGCGCGGACGTATTGCGTAGATAACTAGCAGCGCCGTCGCGGTAATGCCCCGTAGTGATGGTATATTGTGATGATGATGATGGTTTTAATTGTACTTATCTCTTTTGAACTCTTAATCTTAACTATTTAAAAGTAAGTAGGTACCTACCTACTATCTACATTCAGGTACCTACTACATTCTGTCTGTTAAATTGATATGTAAGTAACTAGGTACCAAAGTATGTATGTAGGTAAGTACCTACATAACATTCTTTTCTTGGTAAAACAGTTTTTACCTGTCTTTACAGGTTAAAGAAACAAACAAACTCTTCCGCTTAAATAATTAGTATAGGTAGGTACCTAGATTATAATATTCATAGAAACATTCTTTATCCATTCTCAAGAAATTATGAATGTCGTCGAAGTTCAGTAGATTTATTAAACTGTATGACTTAAGTTGAGTCGTTTCTTCAACCACCGCTTCATCCATATTATTTTCCTTCTTCAAATGCACACATAAGTGCAATACAAAGTCCAAACTTGTGAAATTATGATAAATAGGGAGCCATGGCGTCTTTGTAATAGTACAACACAAGCATTCAACACACGTCTGTTCAGCACGAGCGTTTCAAACACAATGAAGTTTGGAGTTTGTTTCAAACCGTGTAGCCAGAAACGTTCTGCCAAGGTCACCTTGGTAGAAGTCGTGGTTTCAAGCCGTGTAGAACACGCTTTATGCGTGTGATCATAAAGGGATGTTCGATATTTCGGATTGTATCGATATTTCGTATCGCAATGTATCGTAAAGCGTTGTATCGAAATAAAAAGTCAAATAATCAATTATTTATTTGACTAAAAATTATCTTTACAAAATAATCCAAAGCGATAATCTAGGTACATAGGTATTTGAGATCAGTAAAAGTAATCTTACTTTAAAAGTCGGATTCAGCACTGAAGTCCGATAGACGCAGCACTGCCATCGCAGAACTAAAAAATTACTAATTATCCAAATAAGACTTGAACAAAAATAATTATGCTAGTTTGTACGTTCGTTAGCTCTGTACACACAACTGAACGACCTTGACTAAAAGAGCATAATAAAACAATTAGGTAGTTCCCGCTTTCGCCGTAGGACTTGAGTAATGAATCCACCTCCATGATCTGAAGTTCATACCTACAAATATTTTTCCCAAGCCGGAAATCGAACCCGCAATCTCCTGCGTCTACGTCTAAAAGCCATAGGTACTTTATCTGAAGTTCTGTACGATAATACGAACAATATTTGTTTGTTTGTCCCTACCTATCTACATAGGTATCTATATATAGGTACCTACTTAATCACAATAACCCAACATAAATCTACATAATGGGCGTTTTTCCACTAGCCGGCACCGCACGGCACCGGCACCGGCACCGGCGCCGGTGGTGGGGATGCAAAAATGTATGAAACCGTGCCGGTGCCGGCGCACAGTGTTATAAATGACCCGAAAATCGGACATGCCCTTTTTATGATACAAATCGAAACATTAGGCTATTTTCAATACTAGAGTAGAACTCCCAGAAGTTAATTCAGCTTAGAACTTGAGTAATATTTTTTTTTAGAAAATTCTGGATTTTCAGAAAAAGGCGAAAATAAAAGAACTGCGTAACATATTTGTACAATTATTTTTAGGCCAAAATGGCATTATATACAGGGCACTTTATAAGCTAAACGAAATAGATTTACCGATAACAGTAAAGTTTCTATGCTTAATTTTGTGATTTTCACGTTTTATTTTTTTTCTCATAAACCATTAATGATTAGCGCTAGAAATCTTCCTGAAAATATACCTCGTAACTGTATTATACTTGTGAAAAAAAATCACACGAAAATCTATCAGGACATCGAAGATATGACATTTCTATGATTTTCAGTAATTTCTATGATATTAGGGTTGTCATAATAAGATCTTATAAAATGTACCAGAGAAAATTGTAAACAGATGCGTGAACAAAGCATGAAACTTTGATACGTCTAGACTTCAAGAGCGACACTCTAATAGGAATAATAGACTAAACAAAAAAAATCAAAATAGAATTAATTGTTTAATTTAATTGTTATTTTTTTATCTACTATTTCTATATTATTAGCCAATATGGCGGACGCTACAAAATGGCGAATTATCATTACCACAGCAACCCTATGATATGGGGATCAAATGAAAAAACTAGACAAGCGAAACACAATAAGTAAAGTTACGTTATTATAAATCCAATATGGTGGACATCACAAAATGGCGATTTATAATATCCATATTACATAGGGGTATGTATAAATTAAAGGGCTTAAAAAAATAAGTTTTTTAATTAAAAAAAAAAAAATTCATTCATCACAAGCTTTTATTGAGTAATGTTGAGGTGATTCTAATGAGCCAAAACATGGATGTTCTCGGCGGAAAGCATTGAACAGCTCCTGACTTCATCATTAGATGGCTTGTAGTCGGAACTTGACAGATATGCCGAGTTTAAACTCAATCGGCCTATTTACTGAGGAGTTCTGTTGAACAGCTCCTGACTCCATCATCAGATCGCTGTTACCATAATATTGTATTGTCACTGAGAATCTATGAGAATGATTTACAACTACTAATTTCATAGAAAATGTATGGGATGTGTTTTTTTGAATTATTGCAAAAACTTACGATTTGATTTGATAAGTTACTTTGGGAGAAGTGTTCCTGGTGGGAAATAGAGTCGATTAAGACCAACTTGTTTTTTTTTGACAAATGTAATTTTTTAGGCTAACTGTACTTTTTTTCAAAAATCTAAAAATGCAATTATTTTTTTCTTCAAAATAAAACCGAAGTTTCCTAAGAACAAAACTTTCTAACTACAAGAGAAAAGGTAGCTACCCTTCAGTGACCAAGAATTTGCCACACCCTGTATAATGTTGTTATTTTGGGTACCTATGTTTGACAGATAATTGAGTGATAACAACTTTCAATATCACCAAAATTCAATCAATTTAATCAAGTTCTGTAAAAAAATCTCATTTGGATTCTCATTAATTCACTTTTAATAAGTACCAACCCTAACATTCAAATTTTAAAATTCAATAACTCCGAAGTCCTACGTGTTACGCGTCTGATATTTTACAGGCAGGTTGACATAATACTAGTGAATACGAAACTGTGAAAATCTGGCGCTAATCTCTATAGACAGCTGTAAAAAAAAATAATTTCTAAATTACTACAAAAAAATTCATAACTTTCTTTGTTGTTTACCTAGAAATTAATTATACGTTTCCGAAAATAGTAGTTAGTTGATTTCATAGCATACTGTCATTGAAACTAAAAAACATTGCTTTCTTAGAAAATTACAGCATTTCTTTAGGTTTTCTCTGGTAACCATAGAAAAAAATTAAAAAAATCATAACTCACGTTCTAAGCTGAATTAACTTTTGGGAGTTCTACTCTAGTATTGGAAATAGCCTAATGTTTCGATTATTATCATAAAAAAGGCATGTCCGATTTTCGGGTCATTTATAATACTGTGCGGCGCCGGCAAGTGGAAAAACGAGCAGTACATTTTCATACATTCTTGCGTCGCCGGCGCCGGTGCCGGTGCCGATGCCGCTGCCGTGCCGGGCTAGTGGAAAAACGCCCATTTACTGTGAACGAAAGAATAATCTTGCTTGTAGGTACATTTCAACCTACCAACCAACGTTATATAATTAGTAGGTAGGTAAGATTAAATGAAATAGATACCTGCTAAAAGCCTGCTAACAATAAATAGGCAACCTAGACAGTCGGTTCTAATTTATTTTAAAACTCCCGAATTTGCAGGAAATCCCCCATTTGGCATCACTCCCTATTTGTCTGTCGTGGTTTTTGACGGTTGGTGCCAACCATCAAAATCGTTTGATGGTCTGTGTCATATCATTGTGACAGTGACACAGACCATCACTTTGGTCTGCCGCAGACCAAATCTGTGGTTTGGTCTGTGCCGTCTGTTACGGCTATAAAACATAAAAATAGTCTAAAATTAAATAATATTAGTATAAAGACGTGAAAATGTGATACAATTTACAGTGATAATAATCGACAGCGATTTAGAACATACTCAAGAATGAAATTACTAAAGTTACTGCTAACATTTTCTATAATTTTTACCAGTTTACTTGGAGATTATGTAGTTTTTAGGTCTAAATATTCTCAATCACTGTTATTTCGGGCGGGCGCCGACTCAGCAGTTCACGCGTCGATAGGATTTTTATCGGCTTGCCTATTTTTCAGTGATAGATTGAACATTCCTCTTGAAACATGCATTTACAACACAATATTCTGCACTGTGATATCGTCGCTCATCGATATCGACCATGTTTTTGTTGCTAAATCTATTTACTTGAAGGTAAGTTGGGTACCCACCTACCTACCAAACAGTAAGGTAGAGTAGGATTCAGCACTCAAATCCTAAGGCAAAAGCGGGAACAAATTGTTTTATTTAGTTTATTAAGCTCTTTTAGTCAAGGTTGTTCAGTTGTTCTGGTGTGTAGAGCTAACGAACGTACAAACTAGCATAATTATTATAGTTCAAGCCTTTGGTTGGACAATTAGAAATTTTTTACACAAGCTAGTTCTGCGACAGCAGCCCTGCGTCTATCGGACTTCAGTGCTGAATCCGACTACTGTCGCGTACTTGCTTTCTGAAAAGTAAGTACCTACAATGGGCGTTTTTCGACTAGCCGGCATGCCACCGGCACCGGCACCGGCGCCGGTGGTGGGGATGAAAAATGTATGAAAATCTGCCGGCAAGTGGAAAACGCCCAATGGGTTATTCCCATTAAAAAAAAACCAACCTTTTCAATACTAATAGAATTTGTTTTTTCAGGATCTAACCAACCTAAAGCAAAGAGGCCTGTTCCACTGCACCACATTCTGGCTGCTTGTAATAACTATACTCCTTACATACAGTTATGCGACAAAAAGGCTTCATTTAAACTTGGTCACTTATATGCTAATTTTAGCCGTATCTTCTCATCACATTCGAGATGCGAACAGACGGGGCCTATGGATGTATCCGTACGGACACACAGTTCCTATTAATAAATATGTATATGTAATTTTGTTGGCAATACTACCTTACGTATTTTCTTATTCATTTATTTCTATGAAAAAGGTGTTAGTAAAAGATTATACTATGATAGAAACTGTGTAATCAATAGACATATTTTATAAGTATACAACACTTAAATAAATTATTTTACTTTGTTTCCAATTCTATTTCTTATGACAGTGAAGAATTATCTTAAAAATAGTTTAACAATTTTGAAGGCTTTAGATTGTTTGATGTTTTTTTATCATCTGTTGGGTTTTTAGTAGACATTTTCGTAGACAGATAAGCCTATATAGACTATTAACTGGCGAGTGGCGTGCTACTGAAAGGGACAAAAAAACAATGTGCTAAGCAATAAAATTGCCGACACGCGCTATGGACGAAAAATATTATGCTTGTCTCTTTTTTTCCACAAGAATCTTGTGAATCTTCTTTGTTTTGAGTAAATTCAATAGAGCCTACATGATTCCAGATGAGAATTTCTCTTTCATTCTCAGTTTCTGAGTAATATCTGTGCTATGCAAGGATAGACGCGGTTTGATCTTGAAGTGCACTATGCCCGTGGGCTGTAAGGCCGCGGCCTAGGGCCTTAGGGCGCGGCCTGGGCGCGGTTTGATTTTGAGGTGTACGCCGCGCGTGTGCGTGGTTAGCGAGCTCTTCTGCCTGAAGCCGGCGCCGCAGATGTCGCAGCGGAAAGGTTTCTCGCCAGTGTGGTATGTAAGGCCGCGGCCTAGGGCCTTAGGGCGCGGCCTGGGCGCGGTTTGATCTTGAGGTGTACGCCGCGCGTGTGCGTGGTCAGCGAGCTCTTCTGACTGAAGGCGGCGCCGCAGATGTCGCAGCGGAAAGGTTTCTCTCCAGTGTGAACGCGGATGTGGTTGCTAAGAGTTAGTTTTGTCTGAAAAAAACAGATGAGTTCAAATAGAAGTTATACTCTCCATGTGGTCCCACAAAAATAAGATGAGGATCTGTCGAGGACCTTCGGAGTTATGAACAGAAATGCACCACGAGAGTGCAGAAAATTGCTTAGCTTATAACATTGAAATCGGTTTTATTAATTCAGTCATTTGTTGATGGAATGATGTGACTCACCGTGAACCCGCGTCCGCAGATATGACAGATCTTGTCCCTCGGCTTTTCAACTCCCTCGTGTGCGTGTAGTATGTGTAACTTCAGCTTGCATTGCTCTTCAAAACCCTGCACACAACATTATAACATAAGGCCTACTTGCGCGAGTTAACACGGGTTAGGTACTTATATTTTAACTCTGATTGCTCATTCGACAACTAAAAAATAACACTTACGTCATCAAGATTTAGGCGTCAACCTAGGTGCAAGTTTTAATTGGGTTAATTAAACCCACCGATGTTAATAATAATACTTATAAGGTAAGTAAGTAGGTATTTATTTTTTGAAAAAGGTTTAACAAAGGAAGATATATCTTTAAACATCAGTACTACTATGCTAATGCTGATGTTGGAGAGTTAAATCCGCTAACCCTGGATTAAAATGTGATAAAAGGACAAACAAGGAAGTCTTTATTATAGAGTACCGTAGTGTAAAAGAGATAGACTATATATCTGACCCGGCATATTATGTCGGTCGGGAGTTTTTCATTATTTTTTTAAATTAAGTTGCTTGTTATAACTCGGTTCATTAAAGAAAGGAATCTAATCGAACGAGGCGCTTATCATGTTTTCTCGCTTGCACACTAGTTCCGTCTATACTTACGCAGCGAGAGGACATGATAAGCGCCGCCATTTTGGATTCCTTTCTTTAATGAACCGGGTTATAACAAACCTACCTTCCCGCATCGCTCGCATTTATGCGCGCGCACGGCGGAGTGACGTCGCAGCGTGTGTTTCTTCAGTCCGGCGCGCGTCGCAAACCTCGCATCGCACGCATTGCACACGTGGCTGGAATAATAGCGTTATTTGGTCAGGCGTTCTTTAGGCAAATATTCAACTAGCATCCCTCGCGGCGTTGTCTCCGTAGTGATGGTTTTTGGTGATGATGATGATGACGAAAAGTAGCTGCCAAAAAAATAAATTGACGATACGAATCACTATAGAAGCGCTCGTGGCGTAGCTTCCTTAGACGTTCTTGATTGATCGCTAAAGTTGAGCAGCGTTGTACCTACGCGGTCGCAATTTGAATGGGTGACCGCAAGTGGTATTACGAGCTGAGCGCTTCCATGCTTCGGAGGACACGTTAAATTGTCGGTCCCGGCTTTTAAGTCGTTAAAGCTATGACGGAGGCCTACTCATACGAACTTACTTACTATAGGAATTGTCAATTTTGTGATTTCTAATAGGAGAATCTCGCTATGAATCATAATGATTCTGCTATAGCGACCTTTTTAGCTCAGCAGTACGCGGCCAATGTCACGGCACATTACCTGAGTACAGTGTCCGGCGCGCGGTGTCGCGCTGAGTACTTGAGATGCGACTTGTAGGACGCGGTGCTAGTGAACCTCTGGTCGCACTCGGCGCAGTACGCGGCCTCGGGCGCGGCCTCGTGCGTCCTTGAATGGCTTTTCATGTTGCGAACGCGCGCGCCGCACACTGGACACGCCGGTTTCGGCATGTATGTGTGCATTTGTCTGAAAAACAAGTTTGTTCGAGCGAGCGAAGTGAGCTACGAATTTAGTAGCAAATGAGACAATTTTGTTTTGTATTTGTTCGATAACTTAGCATTGAAAATGAAAACTCATAAAAATTTGCGATTCCGACGGTGTACCGTCCAGTTGGACTGCACAGTAAAGTTCTCAGTAAGTAGGTAGTAGTTAAATGGAGTGCAAAAGTTCATACACCGTTCACACTTGAATGTTTAGTTTGGTATGCCTTCACCAACTCGGCCACGAAATCGTATTCGTCGGGTCGAAAATCTTGATAAGCTGATATATCCGTTTATAGAGCCATTTTGCTGTGAGTACAGACAAACGAACAAACAAATATTGCTCGTTTAATAGAATAGGATAGGATAAAAATTATAATACTTACTTAATATGCACCCTCAAGCTGTCCTTAGTGCGGAACATCTTCCCGCACGACTCGCACTTGACCGGCGCCTCGTGCATCGTCTCACGGTGGAAGCGCAGCCGCGAACGGAGCCTGCAATTAACACTAGTCTTACAAACATTATCCAATTGTGAAAACAAAAATGTTTTCATTCATCAAAACTGATGGATTTTAAGTAGAAATTGAATATTATGCTGGTTTTTAACCGACTTGACACATGCGCGCACGCACGGCATCTGTACTTGCAGTAGTGGTCGGCGGAATGATTACAAGTGAACCTCTCTAGTAAAGATGTAAACACTCACGGAAACTCCTCATGGCACAGTTTACAAGTGAACCTCTTCACTCCATGCTCCTTAGCGTCGTGCGCCACCATCTCTGCGAGGCTGTGCCCCACATGCGCACACGCACGGCATCTGTACTTGCGGTAGTGGTCGGCGAAATGCTCGCGGTGAGCGCTTGCGTTGCTGAAGCGTGTTTGGCATATGGTGCATTGGTAGGGCCCAGCTTTCTGCAATCACATCACACTAATATTATAAACTAGCTGCCGCCCGCGGCTTCGCTCGCGTGGTACCTGGTTAAAAAATTTTCACACTTATCTTATTATATAAAGTAATAAAAGTATGTATTTAACTGGTTCCAATATTATAAGCTTTTTTGCTTAGGGGCTAGATTGCGCTGTGTGAAATGTCCACCAATATTTATTTATTTGCTTTTTTTATTTATTTGGCTGTAAAAACTACATACCTCCGAATGCCTGATCCTAATATGTTTATCATAAAGCTCCTGATGAAAAAATCCACTAATACACAATTCACATCTATATTTTACTTTGTTTTTATATCTATCTGCCTGTTTGTCCATCTCCCTCTTAGCCAACATCTCCTCTTCTGTCATTTCTATTACAATATAATTATCTTTTGTTACCGACAATTTATTAACTTCTCTCTTCTTGTTACTTTTCTCCTTCCTCATTTTTCTCTCATTCTTGATTTTTCTCTTAACTTTTGGTTTAACTTCTATGTTCGATACTATAATATCTTCTAGCATTTCATCGCTTGACATATCATCATTTTCATTTTTTATTCTCATAACATCAACATCTATACTAGCTATTTTAGTTTCATGACATTCGTCTTCGATAGTTAAACTATTTAAAATATCATCCTCTTCGATAAACTTTTCCGATTTAATTTGTAGATCTGATTTGACAGGTAATGTTGGTGCGTCATCTAATCTGTCAAAGTTTTGATCGCAGCAAATGTCGTTCAAGGTTAATGTTGAACATCGGAGACGAGTTAAGGGTGCAAGATTTTGGATCTGAAAGCAAAAAGTTAAATTAGCCAATTATGAAGCAATTTATATCCCAAAAAACGGTGTCAAGTAGAAGTCGGGAGGAGAGGATATTTAGTAGTTTAGCTTCTGTAAATAAATATTTCATATTTTCATTTAACTCAAATATCTTTAATGATATTTTTGTTTATAAATGTTTTCAATCCTCCCATTCCTTTTATGAATCAAATTAATGTTTTTATCTTGTCACTCTCATGTCTATGAAAAGAGATGGCATAGAGTGCAATTCATACTATGATTTTGCTATAATGGCCTTTTTTTAGCCCTAATGAGTCTTATGGCCAAATTCTCAGATTTCCTAATTTTCTCCTTCAATACTTTTTTTTTAAATTTCATCCTCAAACAGCTATGTAGCCATAATCAGATCTGTTAAGTACTTAAAAGTTGTAAATACATAAGAATTTATTGATTTTTCATGACAGCCAGTCTGATACCCGATTGATTCCCACCCAGGACAAACATTTGTGAGATGAACATAGATGTTTGTTCTGTGTCTGGGTGTTATAAAGTATTATAGGTATGTATTTACAAATACATAATTAATTATTTTATCAGTTATCTGGTTCCTATAGTACAAGCTTTGCTTAGTTTGGGGCTAGATGGCGCTGTGTGAAATGTCCAGCAATATTTATTTATTTATTTACCTTGTTAGATGCTCTCTTCAGATTCTCTTGAGCGGCGAGGACCTGTTGCCTGAATCGGAGCACCTTATGGAACATGGCAATACACTCCCAACACACCAACTGCACATATATTATTATCTGGAAAATACCACTTCGATTCAATTTACGTTTACTTTTCATTTTCATAGACTTTTTTGTTAAACAGGAGAGTAGGTATATAATTTTTTTAATGAATTATGTGTTTCGTGCGAAAGCCAGCCTGAAATACAGAAGGTTGTGGGGTTTGAAAATGTTTGTATGATCTGTAAATATTTGTCTTGGGTCTAGGTGTTTTCTACATAGGTACCTACCTAATTTCTATTATAAAAAATATATGTTAGCTCTGCTGGTGGCTAGATGATGCTGTGTGAAATGTCCAGCATTAAGAATTTATAGTTACATCCGTTGTACTGGTCCCCACACTATTATTTCCTGTATCGTGGGATCTGAAAAACCCATGGGAGTCAGGAACAATAATCTGCGATCATACAAACATTTGTTCCGCCTCAGCTCTTCTGTCTCAGCCAAGAACCTTGTCTCAGCCGAGCAATCGCTCCTATCATTTGTTTGAGGTAAGCGAAGTGCTTTAGACCTATTAATCAAAGGTGAAGTGTTATTTGGAATATGCACAGACTTACGCTTTCGTTACCAAACAATGTTCCAAATTTAGCCTTATCCAATAGGACAAGGGCTCTGTCCCGGCTCAGACAAGTAGAACATATTTCAGTCATTTTTTGTCCTTCTGTTAGCACATCGCTATTGAAAAATTAAAGTTTCAGACAAAATATTTTCGGACTTGTTTACCATTATTACCACTCACACCATGATAATTGAACGAATGAATGAACTATAAACAATATGACAGAAGTTAAACATTATATTTTACTGCCACAGACCTAATAAGTTATTCTTTCTCTAAGTGCCATCTAGTATCGAGTAGCTAAAACAATAATTGCTTTTTTATTATTCTCCCTGTAAATGACGGACGAATAGTCACTTCCGGTCTTGAATTTGCTATTTCGACTCTGTTGTTTTGTTTGAGATGCACTAAACTAGATGGCATTAGTAGTAATAAAGTACCTAGCTAGATCTAGGATCCATCTAGGTACTCTGTGAAAGTAGGTACCTTTAGATCATAAGATAGTATCATCACAGAATTCTAGTACTACGGTATTATTCTATCGGTACCTACGGAACGGACGTAGGTTCTAATGCCATTTAACGTAGTGCAATTAAAACAAATCACACGTAAGAACTTCATTTTTTACATATCGTAGTGTGATCGTAGGTACCTTAGGTACACCAAATACGTAGGTAGGTAAGTATAGTAGGTAAGTACTAAGGAATTTTTTATCGAAGAAAGTCTGAGGCTGAGTCAAAATAAGCCAATAAAGTGGTCAATGTATTTCCAGTAGGTAATTTGCATAGGTAGGTAGGTAGCCTAGGTAGGTAGGTAACTTTAAGGTAGGTACCTAATAATCAAAGCAGCTTAGAATCTACTACCAATCATGTAATTTGCGAGTATGCTAGCCAAATTGCAGTATAGCTGGTCAAAAGACATTAAAAAGATATTAAAATATAATTTATTCTTATTAACCTGCCGCTTGCATGTCAACTAAAGTAATTTGTTATGTTTTTCGGTGCCACATTTGTTGCTCTTGGATTTCTTACCCGCCACGCCCTGATTACCTACGGGAAATTGAAGTGATTTCAAAAGAACAATTCGAGAGTTAGAGGCACATGTTGGTGATACGGTCGCGCAGTCCGCTAAACTGAGGGCGGTGACGTAGGGACTGAAGAACTCCACGAACTGACCCACCAGTCCTAGCGAACGGAGGTGCTGTAGTACATCTCCTTATAAGTCATGATTGCCTGGTACTTGATGGAGTGAAAAAATATTAATTAGAACATAAATCGGGAAATTGAAGTGATTTCAAAAGAACAATTCGAGAGTTAGAGGCACATGTTGGCGATATGGTCGCGCGGTCCGCTGTACTGAGGGCAGTGACCCCGAGACCGAAGAACTCCAAGAACTGACCCACCAGTCCTAGCGAGCGGAGGTGTTGTAGTACATCTCCTTATAAGTCATGATTGCCTGGTACTTGATGGAGTGAAAAAAATATTTTTAGAATCGGGAAATTGAAGTGATTTCAGAAGAACAATTCGGCACAATGTTGGCGACACGGTCGCGCGGTCCGCTGTACTGAGGGCGGTGACCCCGGGACCGAAGAACTCCACGAACTGACCCACCAGTCCTAGCGAACGGAGGTGTTGTAGTGCATCTTATAAGTCATGATTGCCTGGTACTTGATGGAGTGAAAAAATATTATTTAGAACATAAATCGGGAAATTGAAGTGATTTCAGAAGAACAATTCGGCACAATGTTGGCGACACGGTCGCGCGGTCCGCTGTACTGAGGGCGGTGACCCCGGGACCGAAGAACTCGCAAGAACTGACCCACCAGTCCTAGCGAACGGAGGTGTTGTAGTACATCTCCTTATAAGTCATGATTGCCTGGTACTTGATGGAGTGAAAAAAATAATTTTAGAAGAAAAATCGGGAAATTGAAGTGATTTCAAAAGCAATTCGAGAGTTAGAGGCACATGTTGGCGATACGGTCGCGCGGTCCGCTGTACTGAGGGCGGTGACCCTGGGACCGAAGAACTCCAAGAACTGACCCACCAGTCCTAGCGAACGGAGGTGTTGTAGTGCATCTTATAAGTCATGATTGCCTGGTCTTTGATGGAGTGAAAAAAATATTTTTAGAACATAAATCGGGAAATTGCAGTGATTTCAGAAGAACAATTTGGCACAGTGTTGGTGACACGGTCGCGCGGTCCGCTGTACTGAGGGGGCGGTGACCCCAGGACCGAAGAACTCCACGAACTGACCCACCAGTCCTAGCGAACGGAGGTGCTGATGTACATCTCCTTATAAGTCATGATTGCCTGGTACTTGATCGAGTGAAAAAATAAATTTTAGAACATAAATCGGGAAATTAAAGTGATTTCAGAAGAAAACTTAGGCACAATGCTGGCGACACGTTCACGCGGTCCGCTGTACTGAGGGCGGTGACCCCGCGACCGAAGAACTCCACGAACTGACCCACCAGTCCTAGCGAACGGAGGTGCTAAAGTACATCTCCTTATAAGTCATGATTGCCTGGTACTTGATCGAGTGAAAAAATATATTTTAGAACATAAATCGGGAAATTGAAGTGATTTCAGAAGAACACTTCGGCAAATGTTGGCAACACGGTCCAGCGGTCCGCTGTACTGAGGGCGGTGACCCCGGGACCGAAGAACTCCACGAACTGACCCACCAGTCCTAGCGAACGGAGGTGCTGTAGTACATCTCCTTATAAGTCATGATTGCCTGGTACTTGATGGAGTGAAAAAAATATTATTTAGAACATAAATCGGGAAATTGAAGTGATTTCAAAAGAACAATTCGAGAGTTAGAGGCACATGTTGGCGATATGGTCGCGCGGTCCGCTGTACTGAGGGCAGTGACCCCGAGACCGAAGAACTCCAAGAACTGACCCACCAGTCCTAGCGAACGGAGGTGTTGTAGTACATCTCCTTATAAGTCATGATTGCCTGGTACTTGATGGAGTGAAAAAAATATTTTTAGAACATAAATCGGGAAATTGAAGTGATTTCAGAAGAACAATTCGGCACAATGTTGGCGACACGGTCGCGCGGTCCGCTGTACTGAGGGCGGTGACCCCGGGACCGAAGAACTCCACGAACTGACCCACCAGTCCTAGCGAACGGAGGTGCTGTAGTACATCTCCTTATAAGTCATGATTGCCTGGTACTTGATGGAAAGAAAAAAATATTTTTAGAAGAAAAATCGGGAAATTGAAGTGATTTCAGAAGAACAATTCGAGAGGAGGCACATGTTGGCGATACGGTATTATATTGCTGTAGTGTAGTACATCTCCTTATAAGTCATGACTGCCTGGTACTTGATGAGTGAAAAAATATTATTTAGAACATAAATCGGGAGAAGAAAACTTCGACACAATGCTGGCGTCACGGTCGCGCGGTCCGCTGTACTGAGGGCGGTGACCCCGGGACCGAAGAACTCGCAAGAACTGACCCACCAGTCCTAGCGAACGGAGGTGTTGTAGTACATCTCCTTATAAGTCATGATTGCCTGGTACTTGATGGAGTGAAAAAAATATTTTTAGAAGAAAAATCGGGAAATTGAAGTGATTTCAACAGAACAATTCAAGAGTTAGAGGCACATGTTGGCGATACGGTCGCGCGGTCCGCTAAACTGAGGGGCGGTGACCCCGGAACTGAAGAACTCCACGAACTGACCCACCAGTCCTAGCGAACGGAGGTGCTGTAGTACATCTCCTTATAAGTCATGATTGCCTGGTACTTGATGGAGTGAAAAAAAAAATTTTAGAAGAAAAATCGGGAAATTGAAGTGATTTCAAAAGCAATTCGAGAGTTAGAGGCGCATGTTGGCGATACGGTCGCGCGGTCCGCTGTACTGAGGGCGGTGACCCTGGGACCGAAGAACTCCACGAACTGACCCACCAGTCCTAGCGAACGGAGGGTGCTGTAGTGCATCTTATAAGTCATGATTGCCTGGGCCTGTATTCTACTAGATGACAACCGCTTTGGTTTGGTTCGATCTCTTAAATGTCAGCCATTTGGTGAAATAGTAGAATAGCTTTTCAAAAATTTGTTCTGCCAAAGTTGAAAACCTCACCACAACTGAGTCGTTTGTTATTAGTAGTCATGGAAACAGTCGCTTTAGTTGAGGTTTTGGTTGAGGTTGATAAAAAGTTCGGTACGAGAATCGACGCCCTGGTCTTTGATGGAGTGAAAAAAATATTTTTAGAACATAAATCGGGAAATTGAAGTGATTTCAGACGAACAATTCGGCACAGTGTTGGCGACACGGTCGCGCGGTCCGCTGTACTGAGGGCGGTGACCCCAGGACCGAAGAACTCCACGAACTGACCCACCAGTCCTAGCGAACGGAGGTGCTGATGTACATCTCCTTATAAGTCATGACCCCACCCCATCTAGTTGTAGTATTTAGTATAGTTTTACGGTTGTCTGGAAGAGATCGCCAAGAGCGATAAGACCGCCGATTGTAGGACATTGTATTTCTAAAAATAGCCTAACTAGATAATACTTTGAAATTGTGTCCTCAATAAAGTTCTTATTTATTTATTTATTATTTATTTATTTATGATTGCCTGGTACTTGATCGAGAGAAAAAATAAATTTTAGAACATAAATCGGGAAATTGAAGTGATTTCAGAAGAAAACGTGTTCAACCACGTTGACTCGCGGGCGCGGTGGCGGGTGCGGTGACGAAATATCAAACATATGTAGTGATTCCAAGTGTTCACTGGCTATGAGGATGTCACCACAGAATTTTGACGAATTGCTGTCAATGATATCGAGCTCTATTCAACGACATGATTTTTACCGCCAGCGAAAAAAACGTGGTCACTCTACAACGCAGCGGCAGTGACTAACCTCGCACTGACTTGTCTGTTTACACGGGGTTTATTTGGCTGGCGCGGGGGTGCGCGGGTGGCGGGGGGCGCCAACTGACTTTAAAAGTCAGCGCTGACTTCAAGCCACTGTACTGACTTCCAATCAGTTTAAACAGGGTTTTTTTCAGGTCAGCACTGACTTGCCTCGAATTTGTAGTCAGTTACTGACCCTGTGTAAATCAGCCATGATTTCAGAAGAAAACTTCGACACAATGCTGGCGACACGGTCGCGCGGTCCGCTGTACTGAGGGCGGTAACCCCGCGACCGAAGAACTCCACGAACTGACCCACCAGTCCTAGCGAACGTAGGTGCTGTAGTACATCTCCTTATAAGTCATGATTTCCTGGTACTTGATGGAGTGAAAAAAATATTTTTAGAAGAAAAATCGGGAAATTGAAGTGATTTCAGAAGAACAATTCGAGAGGCACATGTTGGCGAGACGGTCGCGCGGTCCGCTAAACTGAGGGGCGGTGACCCCGGGACTCAAGAACTTCACGAACTGACCCACCAGTCCTAGCGAACGGAGGTGTTGTGTACATCTCCTTATAAGTCATGATTGCCTGGTAGGTACTTGATGGAGTGAAAAAAATATTTTTAGAAGAAAAATCGGGAAATTGAAGTGATTTTAGAAGAACAATTCGAGAGTTAGAGGCACATGTTGGCGAGACGGTCGCGCGGTCCGCTAAACTGAGGGGCGGTGACCCCGGGACTCAAGAACTTCACGAACTGACCCACCAGTCCTAGCGAACGGAGGTGCTGTAGTACATCTCCTTATAAGTCATGATCGCCTGGTACTTGATGGAGTAAAAAAAAAATCGGGAAATTAAAGTAATTTCAAATGTACAATTTCAGAGTTAGAGGCACATGTTGGCGATACGGTCGCGCGGTTCGCTTAACTGAGGGGCGGTGACCCCGGGACTCAAGAACTTCACGAACTGACCCACCAGTCCTAGCGAACGGAGGTGCTGTAGTACATCTCCTTATAAGTCATGATCGCCTGGTACTTGATGGAGTGAAAAAAATATTTATAGAAGAAAAATCGGGAAATTGAAGTGATTTCAAAAGAAATATTCAAGAGTTAGAGGCACATGTTGGCGATACGGTCGCGCGGTCCGCTTGACTGAGGGGCGGTGACCCCGGGACTCAAGAACTTCACGAACTGACCTACCAGTCCTTGCAAACGGAGGTGCTGTAGTACATCTCCTTATAAGTCATGATCGCCTGGTACTTGATGGAGTGAACAAAATATTTTTAGAAGAAAAATCGGGAAATTGAAGTGATTTCATAAGAACAATTCAAGAGTTAGAGGCACATGTTGGCAATACGGTCGCGCGGTCCGCTAAACTGAGGGGCGGTGACCCCGGGACTGAAGAACTCCACGAACTGACCCACCAGTCCTAGCGAACGGAGGTGCTGTAGTACATCTCCTTATAAGTCATGATCGCCTGGTACTTGATGGAGTGAAAAAAATATTTATAGAAGAAAAATCGGGAAATTGAAGTGATTTCAAAAGAAATATTCAAGAGTTAGAGGCACATGTTGGCGATACGGTCGCGCGGTCCGCTTGACTGAGGGGCGGTGACCCCGGGACTCAAGAACTTCACGAACTGACCTACCAGTCCTAGTGAACGGAGGTGCTGTAGTACATCTCCTTATAAGTCATGATTGCCTGGTACTTGATCGAGTGAAACAATATATTTTAGAACATTAATTAAATCGGGAAATTGAAGTGATTTCAGAAGAAAACTTCGACACAATGCTGGCGACACGGTCGCGCAGTCCGCTGTACTGAGGGCGGTGACCCCTGGACCGAAGAACTCCACGAACTGACCCACCAGTCCGCACATGTTGGCGACACGGTCGCGCGGTCCGCTGTACTGAGGGCGGTGACCCCGCGACCGAAGAACTCCACGAACTGACCCACCAGTCCTAGCGAACGTAGGTGCTGTAGTACATCTCCTTATAAGTCATGATTTCCTTGTACTTGATGTAGTGAAAAAAATATTTTTAGAAGAAAAATCGGGAAATTGAAGTGATTTCAGAAGAACAATTCGAGAGTTAGAGGCACATGTTGGCGAGACGGTCGCGCGGTCCGCTAAACTGAGGGGCGGTGACCCCGGGACTCAAAGACTTCACGAACTGACCCACCAGTCCTAGCGAACGGAGGTGTTGTGTACATCTACTTATAAGTCATGATTGCCTGGTACTTGATGGAGTGAAAAAAATATTTATAGAAGAAAAATCGGGAAATTGAAGTGATTTCAAAAGAACAATTCAAGAGTTAGAGGCACATGTTGGCGATACGGTCGCGCGGTCCGCTAAACTGAGGGGTGGTGACCCCGGAGCTGAAGAACTCCACGAACTGACCCACCAGTCCTAGCGAATGGAGGTGCTGTAGAACATCTCCTTATAAGTCATGATTGCCTGGTACTTGATGGAGTGAAAAAATATTATTGAGAACATAAATCGGGAAATTGAAGTGATTTCAAAAGAACAATTCGAGAGTTAGATGCACATGTTGGCGACACGGTCGCGCGGTCCGCTGTACTGAGGGCGGTGACCCCGGGACCGAAGAACTCCAAGGACTGACCCACCAGTCCTAGCGAACGGAGGTGTTGTAGTACATCTCCTTATAAGTCATGATTGCCTGCACATGTTGGCGACACGGTCGCGCGGTCCGCTGTACTGAGGGCGGTGACCCCGGGTCCGAAGAACTCCAAGGACTGACCCACCAGTCCTAGCGAACGGAGGTGTTGTAGTACATCTCCTTATAAGTCATGATTGCCTGGTACTTGATGGAGTGAAAAAATATTAATTAGAACATAAATCAGGAAATCGAAGTGATTTCAAAAGAACAATTCGAGAGTTAGAGGCACATGTTGGCGACACGGTCGCGCGGTCCGCTGTACTGAGGGCGGTGACCCCGGGACCGAAGAACTCCAAGTACTGACCCACCAGTCCTAGCGAATGGAGGTGTTGTAGTACATCTCCTTATAAGTCATGATTGCTTGGTAGTTGATGGAGTGAAAAAAATATTTTTAGAAGAAAAATCGGGAAATTGAAGTGATTTCAAAAGAACAATTCAAGAGTTAGAGGCACATGTTGGTGATACGGTCGCGCGGTCCGCTAAACTGAGGGGCGGTGACCCCGGGACTGAAGAATTCCACGAACTGACCCACCAGTCCTAGTGAACGGAGGTGCTGTAGTACATCTCCTTATAAGTCATGATCGCCTGGTACTTGATGGAGTGAAAAAAATATTTTTAGAAGAAAAATCGGGAAATTGAAGTGATTTCAAATGTACAATTCCACGAACTGACCCACCAGTCCTAGCGAACGGAGGTGCTGTAGTACATCTCCTGGAGGCTATCATGACTTATAAGGAGATGTATACAGCTACAGCACCTCCGTTCGCTAGGACTGATGGGTCAGTTCGTGAAGTTCTTGAGTCTCGGGGTCACCGCCCCTCAGTTAAGCGGACCGCGCGACCGTATCGCCAACATGTGCCTCTAACTCTGGAATTGTACATTTGAAATCACTTCAATTTCCCGATTTTCTTCTAAAAATATTTTTTTCACTCCGTCAAGTACCAGGCAATCATGACTTAAAAGGAGATGTACTTCAGCACCTCCGTTCGCTAGGACTGGTGGGTCAGTTCGTGGAGTTCTTCGGTCCCGGGGTCACCGCCCTCAGTACAGTGGACCGCGCGACCGTGTCGCCAGCATTGTGCCGAAGTTTTCTTCTGAAATCACTTCAATTTCCCGATTTATGTTCTAAAATATATTTTTTCACTCGATCAAGTACCAGGCAATCATGACTTAAATGGAGATGTACATCAGCACCTCCGTTCGCTAGGACTGGTGGGTCAGTTCGTGGAGTTCTTCGGTCCAGGGGTCACCGCCCTCAATACAGCGGACCGCGCGACCGTGTCGCCAACATTGTGCCGAATTGTTCTTCTGAAATCACTTCAATTTCCCGATTTATGTTCTAAAAATATTTTTTTCACTCCATCAATCCATACCAGGCAATTATGCTTTGCTTTGCAATTGCAATAGCAATGCTACAGCAATCACTACGCGACCGGACTGGACCGATTTGTTAAAATCCTTTTTTTGTTTAAAAGGGTATATTTTCCGATTGGTTCATAAAAATTTGGTAAGGATTTCTTGAGGATCTTCGGAGTTATGAACAGAGTACCTCGAGAGTGTAGAAATTTGCTTAGCTTATTAGAACATTGAAGTCGGTTAAAAAAAAAAATTAGTCACCTGTTTATGTTTGGTTTAAGTTTCAAAATAAAATAAGACAGTTAAAAAATAAATAATTTTATTTTTCTACTTAATTTAAACTTAAATCAATAAATACAACGATGTCACGATGACGAGAGTACTTCCGAATATGCTGGTTGCAGACGAAACTGAAAAGGTTTTTTTTTTTAATTAGTCAGGTAAGTAGGTTAGGTAGGAAGGTACCTACCTAGTAGGTAAGGTAGTATCTAGTTTTCTATACTTACTTATCTACTCGTAATTTTCATCTCATTTTCTTAACTCTCATCTCTATAATTTTCATATAATAAAGTCTCGGATCTGGGATCCGTCTGTTTGTCTCGGATCTGTCCGGGAATCTAACCCGCAAGGTGGGCCTCTGCCACAGAGGTCGTAAAGTGAATGTAATACTCACTGCAACTGTACTACTCACTGCAACTGTAATACTCACTGCAACTGTAATACTCACCGCAAGTGTGTAGTTCCTCGGAGTATGGGTAGTGGAAGTCGCATTGACACAAACTGTTCCGACAGACGACGCGCTCGGAGCCGGCGTTCAAGTAGCACTCACTCGTACGACTGCAGCTGTCGAAGATACCTGAAGCCGACATTAGACGATGCTAAATTCAGTGCACTAACTGCTTGTTCATTCATAATTTTTTTAAGAATAAGAATAAGAATCATTTATTGTAAAACTGTGTAAAGAATGGTGTTACAGTAGTTTAAAGTTCCAACAGTCTACCCATTTTGGGCTTACAATATTTTAAAGGTTTTAAGGTATTACATACCTTAGTAACTATATTATGGCAGTTTTTAGAGACTAACTAATGCTAGGTGCATAATACTTAAAGTAGGTAGCACATTCGCTTTATTTTATGAATCAATCAGTCTTTATACACCTAAATTTATACTTACTATATGTAGCGCTCTAGCTAAATTAGCGCTCTCTCTCGCTCTTTGGCCTAAGAATTGCGTATTGTGTATCCTACTTTTACTGAAGCATAATTTCTGTTAATTTTATTGTATGTTACTAACAAAATGGACTATTACGTCTGTATAAATATATTTTCAATTTTAATCTAGCCTTCTAAAGTCGGGACCGACATTTTAACCTGCGCTTCGAAAGCGTACAATACATACCGGTAACAGGCCAGCAGCTACCGTCCCGGTAGTGGAAGGAAGGCAGGCAGATACAGCGTTCTTCCTGACAGGTGCCGTACGTCCCGAGCAAGCCGCACTGTCCCGTATGAGTGCAGTTTGCACCGAAGCCTTCAGACACTGTAAGTAGGTTTAGCTAGGTATAAGTAGATTAATTTTCATTTAATTTAGTATTTGTATAGGTATCTCAGGACCGAGACAAGTGGCGTGAAAATGAGGAGGCCTATACTGCTGTCATACGTAAAAAGGCCGTATCTTCCTTAAAGCATGTTAGGAAATTACGATCTTTCTACATTCTAAATAAGCCGTGACTTCCATAAAGTAAGTAAGGAAGAAAAGGCTTTTTTAAGTATGACGGCCAAGAACCTTATGACGGCAGTATACTCAGCAGTGGGTGGATGTGGGCTGATAGGTAGATAGATATGTACAGAATCCATGGATCTACTGAGCACCGCAGATCCGGGGCAGGGAATGTATTAAACAATCGTACTAACCAGGCCAGCATGTCTCGTTGTACGCGACGTATCCCTCCCGACACTGGCACGTACTGACGCCATCTTGTCGACACTCCGTGTTTTCCACCACACAGTCGCTATCTTCCAAGCAAGAGCCGCCGATAACTAGGAACAGGTAATGGTAAGCTTGGTTTATAATCTGCTAAACTTACAACTGTAAAGCCACGCCCTGATTACGTAAGACTTGCAATAGCAATGCGACAGCAATCACTACGCGACCGGTCGAAAAATATCACTAAAAATCGTATTACGGAAGCTCGACTTGCGATCCGAAGGTCGTGGGTTCGAATCCTGGCCGTGCATCAATAGATTTTTCGTTTCGGGATGGTTTAGGTGCTGGGCAAGCCAACACCATCTCAAACAATTTCCCAGGCACTATAGTGTCCTGTTAAGTGTACCTAGGCAAAGATTGCCTCCTGATACTATATTAATCATCTAATTCTAGTACCTACATAGTAAAGGCCTAAAATTTTTTTGACCCTGTATACCTAAATCATATAGTAAAGATGTGAAGGCCAAGTTTTTTTTTACTAAAACAAGCTAAGTACTTAATAAGTCCATTATGATTAACTCTCGAAGCACTACTCACTGGGCGCGCAGACGTCCCCTTCCTGTTGATATCCGTTCCCGCAGGCGCACTGTCCGCCGACACACGCCGTGTTGCTCGTCTCCGTACATTCTTGCGACGCCTGGCACGCATCGCCCAAAGCTGAAATGTCAGGTATCATCACACCGTCTGCGTCATAATGTTCTCTAAGGGCTCTATTTCACTGGACACCATGGTGGTGCCACCGACAAAATGTACGTAAGTGACACCTTGGTATCCACTTGGTTGCGCAACCAAGCGGGGTACGCTTAGTTTGGTTTTCGCTGGTAAATCCTTTATATATCTCTGTGCAGTTCGTGTTAGCGATTAAATTCCAAATAATAAGTCCTAAATTTTCCAAGTTCAAATATTGCACACATTTTTTTTTACATTTTAGTACTTACATCAACTATCCACTGGAGGCTCTGTATAAGTTATCATTCATATCCAATCTAGACGCTACTACACACGCTAACGTGTGTAGATTGGAAAAACTCATGGTAGAGGTACTGATATTTTTATTTTGTTACGTCCAGTTTAGTGGGTATTGTATTGGCTAACCGTTAAATAAGTAAAACAATTAGATTCTTCGTAGATATAATACTCACTCAGACCAGTGGTGAGACAGAGTCCGTCAACCAAAAGCAACCCTTCAGGACAGGCGCAGTACTTCTGGCCGTCATCGTCAGCTACGCACTGAATCTCCTGCTCACCGGCTAGACAATCTCTGTTTTCCTCGCACGGCTCGCCCACGCCTAGGGAAGAGAGAGATGGAGATAATTTTAGTGTTGCTGGACGGAAAGGATAAAAAAAACGTAATGGAATGCGTTTGACATTGATTATCCCGATAATATAAAGGTGGATATGTGCAAGGGCGGATCCAGGGGCGGACCGAAAATCAAAATTACACCTTTAATCAGTTTTGAGCTATGCAAGGCAAAGATAGACTCGCGAGGTCTGCAACTGAGGGATCGGGATCGCACTCGCAGTCGTGCATGTGTCTCTCACCCGCAAACAGCCGGCACATCTGTCTGTCCTGCTCCCACACCGACAGCGAGATGTCACACTCACAGACGCGCAAGAACCAGGGTTCCTGCGGGGGACCGCAGCGCGACGCTACGCCGAACGTGTGGCAGTTCACGTCTATCACACACGACTCCTCGATGCGACGCGTCACTGCAAATGGGTACATTTAATTATTTATCTATACCCTACAAAGCTGGGCTTTTACCCAAAATGGGTCCATACAAAACTGATGATTATTTTATTTTTTTCAAAATAATTCTTAACTAGGTACCTACCTACCTAATGCGTAAGAGAATTTATTTTTAATAAGTACCTACTTCATTATTTTTATTCGTAGGTATTTACTACCCGGCCGCTGAGACCTGGCTTTTTGACGTTTGTGCCAAAATATTAGGTATAATAGTAGGTAGATAGTATTTAGGCATACCTACCTACAAGTATTTTGGCAAAAGTATTTTGGCATAGGTCCCTACAAGTATTTTGGCGCAAACGTAACTGAGGCTAATAAATTCAGTCAGTTAGCATCCGTAAAAGTAGGATGCACAATATGCAATTCTTAGGCCAAAGAGCGAGATAGAGCGCTAATTTATGAATGAACAAGCAGTTAGCACACTGAATTCAGCATCGTCTAATGTCAGCTTTACCTTTGAGACAGTCTCTCCCGTTCTCGTCGTAGTAGAAGTTGGCGGGACAGGCACACACGCCGTCGATCACCACCGCGAGCAGACCCACGCACTGCTCCACCGTCGATACTGACCCCAGCTCTGTTAATAATGGTTGGTATGTTATTTATTCAATCAATTGGTGATTTATATTGACTGTTTTTCTTATTTTTTACTCACCAGCATAACAGTTAGTGCCATTAACTTCACTATAGTACCCCACGGGGCATACACAAGCCCCGAATGTCGAGCATTCGAAGGGCGGCTCGCAAGCCGTGCTAGGATTACACATGGTGCCGTGTGGAGTTGTGGCGCGTATTGACGTTCTGACAGATGACGTTAGGTTGGCGCGAATTGTTGGCGGAATGGCAGGAGGGTTTGAAATCATTTTTGTCCCTGAAAAAATTAGAAGATTACGACCGAGCGCTAATTTATGATTGAACAAGCAGTTAGTGTACTGAATTCAGCATTGTGTAATGTCGGCATAACTTCACGAATGCCTAGATCCATTGTGCGTACTGTACGCGTCGAGCAAGACATTTTTTGTCGGTCGTGTTGCTTTCTCACATAGAACATAGAGTCTTGTCCATTGTGTTGTCGGCGCAGTAATTTCTCTTTCAAAGGGTCAGCAGCGCGAGTGTGACTCCTCTGGTGTCGCAGGCGTCCATAGGCGACCGGTAACCGCTTACCATCAGGTGGGCCGTATAGGTAGGTACTTGTCTGCTACCTTAGTTGTCTAAAAAAAGATAGGTTTGTAGGTATGTGTGACCCTTCGCATACTGAAAACTTTTCTATCGGCCTATAGTTTGGTCGGGTTGGGCTGCTAGAACAACATGGATTCATAGACACTGAATTCAGCATCGTCTAATGTCAGGTTTAGCCGTTTCGATGCGCAGTAGAAAATTTTGTATGAAAAAGCTGCACTGCGCGTCGACGGTTAACTTCACGAATGCCTAGATCCATTGTGAGAATTCTTAGGCGAGAAGAGTACCTACCTGTGTTAAGTTGACACGTCAAGGAGGGTATTTCGCAGATGCTGTTTGTGAACTGACAGTCCTCGTCAAGCACGCAGCCGTCACCAACAGCTGGAAAATAACAAGCAAATAAATTAAAAAAAACCCTGACATATTCCCTTCATCGACTGAAAAGAGCTGACGATCTTCAAACGGTTGATTGAATGATACCTACCTACCTAGCTGAGAGCCATCCAAGGAAGTTTTATACCTACGTAGGTATGTATAAAATTTCTTTGGAGCCATCTCGATCACGTCAGTTTTCAACCAAAAAACCGCTTCAAAATCGGTTCATCCTTTCAGGAGCTATCATGAACCCATTTTTATTCGAAAGGTGTCTTTGTCGGGAGTATTCTTAGCTATGTTTCATGAAAATCTGTTCAGCCGTTTGAAGATCATCAGCTCTTTTTAGTTTATGAAGAGATAGGTAAATATGTCGGGGGTTTTTCATTAAATTTTTAATTAAATAGGTACCTAGTTATTTTAAGACAAAAACGAAAAAGAAAAAGACAAGAAGGCAGAAAGCGATAATGTACGCACAATGGATCTAGGCCAGTGGTTCTTAACCTTTTATGCCCGGGTTACACGAGGCTAGTTTTTCAAGCTAGGATAGCAAGCTAGTGTTAGTAAGCTAGCAAGCTAGTACTTCTAGCTTCGTGTAGACACAACTAGCTTCATTTCTAAGCTACTAGCTTCGTGTACTAGCTTAGAAATGAAGCTAGTTGTGTCTACACGAAGCTAGAAGTACTAGCTTGCTAGCTTACTAACACTAGCTTGCTATCCTAGCTTGAAAAACTAGCCTCGTGTAACCCGGGCATTAGTGATGGGGGACCATTTGATAAAAATTTTTAATGCCGCGGACCACCAACTCGTATCACGATGGTGGGGGGGGATGTATCATTCAAGTTATATAGTTTTGTATTTTGTCAGGCAAATAATCAGAAGGGGGTCACATGACTTTGCACTCTCGCAAAATATCTACTCATGATATGTGAGCGAAGCGAGCCGATTTTTTTTAAGTCAAATGCAACGTAGCTCATTTTGGTCGCAAAATACTCATGAAGCTAATATGCGAGCAAAGCGAGTGAGCTTCACACCAAGCGACTGAAGCGAGCTCCCTAATCCGCGAAGCGAAACAAATGCAACATTTACGCTTTATTTCGCTTACTTCAATTTGTTCGCAAAATACGCATGAAGCTAAAACGCGAGCGAAGCGAGCCGAATTTTTTAAAGAAAAATGCAGCATGTGACACTTAATTTTGCTTACCATGCTCAAAGAAAAAGCTGGCTGCTTGTCAGTTTCTATTCTGCGATCAGACATAACTCAATTTTGTTCGCAAAATACTCATGAAGCTAAAATGCGAGCGAAGCGAGCCGATTTTTTTTAAGACAAATGCAATGCGTGCTTCTTTATTTTGCTTACGGTGCTCAAAGAAAAGGCTGGCTGCTGGTCGATTCCTTTTTTGCGGTCAGACATAGCTCACTCTGCTCGCAAAATACGCATGAAGCTAAAGTTAAATAAAAGGCGAGCGAAGCGAGCCAAAATTTTTGAAGGCAAATGCAGCATGTGGCTATTTATTTTGCTTACGGTGCTCAAAGGAAAGGCTGGCTGCTGCCGATTTCTAGTCTGCGGACAGACATAGCATAACTCACTTTGTTCGCAAAATACACATGAAACTAAAATGCGACCGAAGCGAGCCGATTTTTTTAAGACAAATGACCCCCATGGGACCGCGCCTGCTCAACACACAGTCAACCAATAATATGATTCAAAACGTATCAAAAGCGGAAAAGTTTTCTCTTTTAACTTTGATCCGTTGTCACTTGCTTAATTTTTTCGGATAGCTTCGCGGACCACTTCGGGTGGCTCCAGGGACCACCAGTGGTGCGCGTACCACCGGTTAAGAACCACTGATCTAGGCATTCGTGAAGTTAGCCGTTTCGATGCGCAGTGTAGCTTTTTCATACTAATCTACTGCGCAGCGAAACGCTAACTTCACGAATGCCTAGATCCATTGTGCGTACTGTAGTCTACATATGAAGATGACAGCAGTCTTACCATATCCTATCTTCCTGCATTCTCCCCGCTGTCTCTCGTAGTAGCCGGGCGCGCAGCCGCACGTGACGTCGCAGCTCAGGCTGTATGGGTCACGGGGGATGTCTGTACGTAACAATTAACCATAATTAAACACTTAAAAAAATCAACTAACTTCATCATCAGAGGGTGTGCCGCGGCACACTGGTGTACCGTGGTCATTAGTTTGTGTGCCTGGGAACAATAAGGTTAAAAAAGTGCTACTCTAAATTTGGACCGCATATGGTCAACTAAGGCTGAGGCCCCATTAGTGCGTTGCGTCGCGTCGTCGTAACGGAACAGCGCATTGTATGCCACACCTGCGTTGCGACGACGCACGATGTCGCAGCGCAAGAGCGTCGCAGCAACACTGGCTGCGTCTCAGTTCAGCCGGACCGGTATCCATCCGGACCTACAATTGGATCACTGTCCGTCGTCGCAGCGGCGCTTCGACAACGCAGCGCATCACCCTCCCTCCCGCTTCGTCTCTTGTCCGTCGATCCGTTGAAACATCGCGCGCGACGACGCAACGGTCTAGTGGGGCATGTTATAAAAAATATATGAAAAATGACGCAGCGACGACGCTGCGACGACGCAATGCAGCGCAACGCACTAATGGGGCCTCAGCCTAAACAAGCTCATGTTTCGCATAAAAAAAAAGTTTTTTTGAACTTGGAATAGGCATGGTGACAGTAATTAAGTATCGCCAAAATATTTATCTGATCTAATGAAATAGGATTCAAAGATTTTGAAAAATGTATTTATTCTCTTATTAATGTCGAGATTACTAATTTATTTGCTAAAATAAATCTACAAAATACAACAATCCGCCATGATAGCCAAAACGCTCGCCGGTGTCATGGCGTCTCGTCTCGGTAAACATCCTTTTGTTTCTATAGTAACTATGTAGGCATCACTGGTTGATATACCGATCCGTGACGTAAAAACAGACGCCATGACACCGGCGAGCGTTTTGGCGTGAATTTGAAAATTTAAAATGTAGGTACTTTTATTGCACAAAAACCTTAATTTTCTACAGAAATATGATATATTTTAGACATAATAGATACTTCTGAATATCATAGAAGAGATTTTGAAAATTAGGATTCATGCCTATTCTAATCTAATCTAATCAGCCTTCTGGATCCCATTGCTTCCTTTTTTCCACTCACCCCGATGCAAGGATTTGAGTTTTGTTACTAGAAAATAAATAAAATCTGTAATAATTACCTAAGCATTCCTCATCGGCATTACAAGCCGCCCCGTACGCTATGGACCGCCAGCAGCGGCCGAGGAAGTAGTGGTGACCATCCAAACACCGACACTCGCCTTCTGTAAGTAATAATGAGCATTTAATATGTTCGTATGAGCGTGGCTTTGGCGACGGAGTTTTTTTGGCCGTAGACCTATCCGCGCCGAACGCGCCGAACGAATCGAATTTTAGAATTCTAAAACGTATGAAACCTCGCACACCTGCCCGCGGTCGAATCGTGGCAGTACTTCGAGAAGTCGGCGCGGATAGGTGTGCGATCAGCCTTAGGCCCTCCGACACACGGTTGGCGCAAGCTTGCCGAGTGAATTCCAATGCCAACGTGTGGACAGCACATTTGTCTTGCCTTGCCATCGCTCGGTGTCGCTCGCCTAGTCTGGCCGAGTGAATACAAGCGATTGGTTGCATAGAATCGCCCTGCTTCAATTTGCCTTTGCTCGCGCTGGCTTAGGCTTGCCCAGCATGTATAGAAAGCATAACGAACTAAGTATCAAGAAGCAAACTACCTTTGTCATAACATAAGTCATTTAATATAAAGTAGGTACCTACGAAACATGCAAACTTTTTCATTGAACATGAAAAGTCTTATCAAAATTTGCGATTCCGACGGGATTCAAACCTGCACTGATACAAGCGATCCTCCATTTTTGATAAGAGTTATTTTCAGTGAAATTACCTAAGTGTGGCTTAACACTATAAAATTAAAAAAAAATTCAAACTTTTTAGGTACTTTGTTTCTTTTTTGATTAAAAAACGGTGATATTATTATACTTAGCTACCTTCTGCGCCGTCTTCGCGTCTACACTCGAAGAAAGAGAACATTCTGGAACACTGGTGGTCTTCTACACAACTCGATGTGTGGTACACAGCCACTGAAAGCGAAAAGGGTATTTATGAAAATTGACACGATAGATACATCGTTTTTAGCTTTGATAGCTCCTCCAGACTCTCGAGAGAAGGCTCGGCGAGAAGTCTCGCCGAGACTTCTCGAAGAACAAACAAGCTATCCACACTCTCAATTTTTCTCAGTCGTGATGTTTGAAATCCTTTGTCTCGGCCAAAAATACCGACACCGATCGGAGAACAGGCGAGCCCGAGAACGAGAAGACGAGAAGCTCCTCACACTCACGCTTCTCGGGTGTTCTCGGGGGTTCTCGCCGAGAGCCTGGGGGCCCTATGAGAGTAGGCCTACAACAGTATTTACGGCCGGAAGCTGTTGATGCTACTTAAGTTGCGACCCATATAAATTGTAGGTACCTATCCGCTCAGCCCCTCACAGGGAGCCCCTACAAGGGGCTGACCCTAACAAACTTTTTCTCAACTAAAGCAAAACTATTTCGTTTTGTTTCATAATCTACTAATGACTAATGAGCAATGAGGTTCGGTCAAGGAATTTTTATACCAACGAGTTAATGTATTCATTGGTAGGTAAGGTACAATAATTTCCAAAACCTCATTGGTAGGTAACCAATGAGGTTTTGGAAATTATTGTCATTTTGGAGAACGAAATAAAACGCAGCGGTAATGATACTGGAATGGTTGACGTTGTAAACAGGGCTATAGTTTAGGTAGGTACACTTGGGCCAACGGATCTCGGCATTCGTGAAGTTGGCCGTTTCGATGCGCAGTGCAACTTTTTCATACAAAATTTTCAACTGCGCAGCGAAAAGCTTAACTTCACGAGCCGGGTACCCACCTAGCGCACAGGCTCGCGCGGCAGCCTCGGTGTCCGGCTCGCGAGCGATGGCTCCCGAGGCAGCCTCAGTAGTTTTGTTCAAATTACACTGAGCCATCATAAGTCCGCGACACACGACCGTTCCCACCTAACGCACAGCGCTCACTGAGGCGCCTTTGAGCGCGTCAAGTTTACCGACAACAGATAGCTCGGGGCCGAGCCGTGCTCGGGCGAGCGAACGCGCGCCCGCGGCCGTCCGAGGCACGTCCACATCAGCCGAGCATTTGGCTCGCGAGGCTGCCGCGCGAGCCTGTGCGCTAGGTGGGTACCCGGCTAATGCCTAGATCCGTTAGCCCTACTGTACTCACAGTCGACACATCTTGCGCCCACGATCTGCTGTCCGTCGGGGCAGGCGCAGACGCCTGCGCGGCACTCGGTGCCCGGCACGTCGGCGCACTGCGCGTCCAGCGAGCACGACCATTGGCCCACCACCGAGCCGGCGTGCAGGACGCAGCCTGAAGAAAAACACTACCATTTAAGCGGGGAATTCACTAGACGGACATGCCAGCGGGCAAGTAAGTCTGCCAGACTGACTGCGACGCCGACGGACGACGGTGCTACCAGTAGGGCTTGCAAAAACCGGGTAGTTTTGAAAACCCGGTTTTTTCGGATTTCCGATTTAAAAAAACCGGATAACCGGGTTTTTCGGTTTTTTCGGTTTTTTTTTAAATATTTGTCTCAATCAAATGAAAAACTTGCAAAATATAACTAACTTTTTATTCTACACCTTAGTAGATTAGAAGTTGTATGATTATGCCGCAAAACACAAAGACACAATCCTATCATTGACTGAGCGAGCGAAGCGTCTCTACTTCAGCTTGGACAAAAATACTTTCGTTTGTCCGCCGTATGTCTGTCTGTCTGTTCTCCTCTACAGGTCACATTTCTCAACTAATTCTCGTGAAATTTTGTGAGCAGGTTCGATAATTTTATGGAATTTTTTTGTCGTCGGGGATTTTTGATTGGAGGGTACTTCCTCTAAAAAAGGGACTACTGGATAACTCCGCCTTAAGACATTCGATTTCGATGGTTCTTTGTTTACTTAAAGGTTGTTGTTGGTCTCATAAAAAAATAATAAAGATCTGATGAGGATCTTTAGCATAATGAGCAGAAAAGCTCCTCAAAATGCAGTAAATTGCTTACTTTTAGATTTCTACTAGTGAAATTGGCCGTTTAACTACTAGGTAGGGATTGATGGAGCACCTGGGACCATCTTCTCAATATAAAACTAGTGGCTCTGTGAGCTGTAGACCTCGCGAGTCTCTTTCGTTTTCGAGTACCTTTGCATAGCTTAAAACAGAAAAAATATTCACAATTCTCTAGTTTTGTGATAAGAAGGTGGTCCCAGGTGCTTCATCAATCACCTAGTAGTTATAGGGCCGAGTCCTACAGAACCTGCATAAATCAGATGATTCTCAACGTAAGATAATAATATGACAAAAGCGTCTTTGATACCTCTCCCTTTAGGGCAAAGGATAAGGTACAAAAGCATTCCGTCATGGACATCCTATACGCTGACGACGTTTGCCTCATGGCTGACAGCATTTATAACCTCCAACTATACATGTTTATGGCTGCTTAGCCTTGAAGAATCATGCCGTAAGTTTGGCCTAGTCATCAGTGTTTCCAAAACCCAGATGTTGAAACAACCGCCAAGGGGCGAAACAGCAGACCCCACAGCAGTCACTCTTAGCGGGAAACCTCTCGAAGAAGTCTCATCTTTCCGCTATCTGGGATCGACTGTTCGCAATGACAACCGACTTGTGACAGAAATCTCTTCACGTATAGCAAAGGCAGCTGCATCGTTTGGAAAACTTAGCAAAAGAGTCTGGGACTCCCACGATCTACAACTTTACACCAAGATAGCTGTGAATAAAGCAATTATACTACCCATTTTGCTTTATGACACGGAGACCGTGCCTTTACAAGGGCAATATACGGCGACTTGACATATTATACATGAAGTGCCTTGGGTCTATTCTCCGAATAAAGTGGCAAGATCGTATGCCCAACTCTGAGATTTTTCAACGTACAAAGCTGAGTGGCATAGAGGCAATGTCATAAATAAAGAAAGAAATCGTTTATTTGACACACATTACACAGAGAACACAAAACACTTATCACTCATAAAGGGTGCGGTGATGTCCGTATAGAAAACACCAGACTTCCTAAAATGTTTTTTTTTTCTCAGAGCTCGCTCAGGAAAAACACAAGTCCGGTGGGCAATTTTCTCTCTACAGAGACGTTTTGAAACGCCACATAACACCATGTGACAGTTGGGGGGAGCTCGCGCATCGCCGCTCTGACTGGTGCAGTACATTGCATAAGGCCTGCGTACACTTTAAAGAAACGTGTCTTGAACATCTTGACGCCAAGCTCCAGCTGCAAAAAGCAAAACCCAAAACCGTCTGTCTACACATACACCACTCTTGGGCAATTGTTCTGTGCGTGCTGTAACAGGACATTTAAAAAGAGATTCCAAGCTGAAGCATAGACGCTTCGCTCGCTCTGTCAATCAGAGAATTGTGAGCATTTATTCGGTTTTAAGCTATGCGAAGACAGACTCGCGAGGTCTACAGTTCACAGAGCCACTAGTTACTTTAACAATCAAGTTAGACTATCAAACAAATAAGCAAATTATAAAATTTTCAAGTAGGTTAGGTACTTATAGTAGGAACTAAAATCACGCTAGCAGTCTTGCCTGCCAGCTTGGCTCGACTGAGCCTGGCCATTATAATAATTCATTAATTTAGGAAGGGAAACGGTAGTTTATGAGTATTTTTTATCGATAAAAAAAACCGAAAAAATCGAAAAAACCGGGTTTTACACCATGAAAAAACCGATCTTCAAATCAGGCGGTTACCCGGTTTTTTCGGTTATCCGGGTAACCGGTTTGCATGCCCTAGCTACCAGTCCTAGATAGCAAATATTGCACAGACCTATAGTAGCGAGGTGACTTCTACTACTTACTAGAACTACTGGGATTAGATATGCACCATTTACATGGAGCGAGTTTCTCTCTCTATCTTGATGAGATTCTCAAAGGCGAGAAGAATTCAGTGACAAGCGATTATTGACCTTCCACGTATGATTTCAATTTCCTTCAATTACATTGTCATTATTTTTTTTCTTGCTCTCGAGAATCGTATGTCCGAGGCGAGAATCTCTCTCCCTGTAAATGGCGCTTAAAGGTGGCCGCACACCTATCCGCGCCGAACGCGCCGAACGAATCGACCGAAACGAATTTTAGAATTCTATATATGAAATCGTATGAAACCTCGCACACCTGCCCGCGGTCAAATGACGATTCGACCGAATCTGGCAGTATTTCGAGAATTCGGCGCGGATAGGTGTGCGATCAGCCTAAGCGCATCGGATTGGGGATTTTTATAATGGCGTTATTTATACAGGTAATAATAAAAATAAATAAATAATAATATGATGTCCAAAAATAACTCACCTATAACGAGAAACACTGTATTCCACATCGCGAGCCCACTTCACTAAATGAAGCAATATTTCGACCAGCCAATATCCATAGATAAATGATAACGTTGATTAGATATAATTAGTCATTGTACATTCATACAGCGATGAATCGTTAACTTTTTCTGAATCGTGATTTACTTAATTAATAACTAAGTACCTACTTACCTAAATAAAAAATTTAATACTGGACATTCCATACAGCATCATGTAGCCTCAAGCCAAGCAGAGCTTGTGTGGAACCACATGTCATACAAACATTTGTCCCGCGGCGGGGACTATGTCACAGGCGGGCCTTCACCCACTGCGCCATAGAGGTTCTCATAAAATCACGCCTGTTTAGTGGGTTAGGGCCTCGACTTCCAATCCGAAGGTAGTGGGTTCGAACCCGGCTGTGCATCAATGGATTTTTCGTTTCGAAAAATTAATGTGCGCATGTGTAGGTATATGTCTGTGGCATCATAGTTCCTGGAGGCTAAAATGGCCGTTATAATCAAAATCTATGCCGTCTCTTTTTATAGAAATGAGAGTGACAAGAACAAAATATATTAGAATCATAATTATGATTCTGCTATGCTGAGCGCACACCTATCCACGCCGAATTCTCGATCGAAGATCATCAGCTCTTTTCTAGTTGGCGAAGAGAATTGATGGTTAAACAAACTTACCAAGTGAAGTTTGGCCATAATTATACGAGACGGTTACATCCGAAGAGATCATAATATTTTTGACCATGTAGTTTCACTTCTCAATGTACTAGGGCATCACATAATTTTAGAGTACTGTAAAATCTGTAAAATTAAAGCATTAGTAACAAAATAATGACACTCTGGCATCCCTATCTGGCAACTCACTCGCTCGGCTCGCGCCAACTTCATTTCTTCAGAGACACTTATGTCGTTAAAGTAGCAAGGGCCTTTATGGGTTCGGGTGGGACCTTCTTGATCTCTTCGGATGTAACCGTCTCGTATAATTATGGCCAAACTTCACTTGGTAAGTTTGTTTAACCATCAATTATACTACGACGGTTACATCCTCAAGATCATAATATTTTTGACCATGTAGATGTTTAGCGACCTTTAACGACATAAGCGGTTAACGCAAAAGCAGGTAGGTACATTAATACCTAATGATGTCTTACAATCAACTTACGACTGCATATTTTGACAAAAAATGGAATCTGCAAATAAATAAATATTTAATTCAAAATATTCAATTATTTAATTATTGGTGAAACCGATAGAATACTTAAAATATTTTACAAAAAAACCCAAATACATCACGCTCATCATTTTGGGTCAAATGTAGAACTTCTGACCAAACGTGTCGGTTCGTTATAAGATATCTATTGGGACTCCGTTACGCATAGACGCCACTATTTGACTGACAAAATCTGCATTATCTATCGGCTTATTGTCGAGACACTCGCGTTATGTATCGTTTTGTAAGAAAAATTGATCTGTTTATGAAATAATTTCAAAAGGTGGTCAAGCACCTACAAAATTCAGATTTCAGATTATTTTCATTATTGGAAAAAATAAAGTTTAGTTCTATTCTATCATCTTGACTCATCCGTTTACCAAATATCAGAGCAAACGCTGAATGACAAGTATTCAAAGTCGAATAATTTGACCCAGATTTATATTCGCTAACTAGAAAATCGATTACAAATAGAATATAACTTCTAAAAAGTCAATTTAAAGTTTGGTGCAAAAATTGCCACCATTTTGTGGAATCACAGTTATTATTGTTTTAAAGAACTTTTAGAAAAAGATGATAGGTATATCAATTTTATAGCACTTGCTTACAGTGCTTGTCTTGAGTTGGCTTGCTCAATAACAGCGATGACATTAGGGTGTCGCTGCCAGAGTCTGAAAGTTGAAAAGAGTACCTAATGTGGTATTATGTAAACTAGTTTGCCTTGATATATATATATATATATATTTTTATGAACAATGGGTACCATGGTACCAAGGCCGCTAGGCCAATAAGGGACGACCTATTCTAGTAGCACGATTATTGCTTAGTTTACTTAAGTATATTAAAATGAATGAAAAAAGGAGGGAATGTGGAGAAAGAAATAAACACTCCAGTCTAGAGTAAACGCATCGATATCGAATGCGGACGGATCTCGTTTCAAGAGACGAACTTATGACATTTACATATTTCGACGGTCCCACCGAATAAACGTGCAAAGTCAAAACAGTAACTTTACAGGAGAGCCTAAAAACGAATAACTCATTATTGGTTAGATTTACGTCAATATAATGTTCTACCAAATTAAAGACAAAAAAACAACCTTTATTTCTTCCAAAAAAAAATTACGAAAATATTGATAGTTTACGAGAAATTAATAAAAAACCCCTTTTACACGTTTATTCTGGTAACTAAACTTTGCCGGCTGTTCGTATTCAATGTTTGCACTATTATTCGTGGGAAAATATGTAATTACATAAAAGTGTATCTTGTTATTGCCCTGTTTTACTGTGGACATTAGGATTTGGCAATGTTTATTATTAGATAGTTGCACGGTTATTCTTGTAATTAACGATGCATATTAAAAGTGCAAAATTGTTTTACAAATTTTAATTTCCGACGCATAGTATTCCAAAGTAAGTTTGCATGAAATGTATGAGAGTTGACGGTGTGCCAATCACATTATTGCAATATTCGTGTGAGTTTGGTGTTCTTATTTTCCGTAGAATAAAAATTGGGAATACAATAAATTCAATATTAATTGGTAAAAAAATCTAAAAAAAATTGAGAAGGTGTATTTTAAGCCGATAAATCCAAAAATCGAAAAAAAAAATATTACGGCAAGAGCCTTTGCACGTTTATTCGGTGGGGCCGTCGATTTATTCTAGTGGCAAATAAATCATTTTCATAAATCATTCAAACTTGTTTGAGATAGACTCCATATTGTATCAATAATAATTTTAAAACATCTGGATCCCTGGTCCAGCTTCTTTTTTGATTTTGGATTTTTCGAATATGTTACACTATAACGCCGCTACTAGATCTTACTACTTAAATTGTTTAAATGCTTAAACTGGACACCTCCTCATCATAATTACATATAACGTTCGTTTTATCGTTACGGATCTAAATTTATTTTGTATCGATTTGCCAGCAAAACACTGTAATTCTATAGAAGCGGCTTTAAGTTCTAAAAGGTTGATAGTGTATCTGGCTCGGCAGTCCTAGAAACCGTTTACATATTCTCCGTTAAAATTAAGACGCCTCAATCCTTTAAAGGCGCATCCATAAAAATCTAATACCATAAAGAGGATTATCTGAAATTAAAATATAATTTCGCCACAAAGACAAATCTGGATATAAGCTACTCGTAGGTATATGTGTGTTGTGTACCATGTAGGAGTCATAATCGTTAAATCAAAGGAGCTAGAAATTTCAAGCCGATTCGAAGCGTACCTATAGCCGTCCACGGGCAACTGCAGGACAAGCTGAGCAAAGTAACACGAAAAAATTTCGTGAAATCCCTTAGGGTTAGTGAACGAGTTTTAACAAGATAAGTGTTCTATTTGTGTTAAAATTCTGCCAAATTCAGGCACCTGTTAGGTACGAGAGTCTAATTCGAACTCAAAAAGGTTTTTTTTTTTTAATGAGATAAGGTTACTTTTTTTTTTTTTTTTTTATGGTTAATAATAATAAAAACCAATCTTGAAGGTTTCCTTGACTCTGTCGTGGCAATTATAAGTATAATTTATGCACTGAATTTCATTTTAATAAATGACTAGAATCAGTCCGTATTTCTTAGATAAGAAATGACAGGCCCTTATGGACCGGGTACTAAAAAACATATGTATCTTGCAAGTCTATCATAGCCATGAAGCAGTCTTTAATAAGTAATTTAGCAGCGGTGCAAGTATCTACTATTTTAAAATATTGACTGAAAGATAAATTGACTTAACACTAAATCTAGAAGTGCCTTCACGAATAATTTGTCAAAAAAGTTTTAGATAAAAATTGTCCGGAATATGTTTTATGTAAGCATCACAGATTCTGATGACTATAACTTATAAGTAGCTTAACATAACTGCTCTACGAGTAACTCCGTATTGCTAAACTTTTGGTTAGCTTGTTCCAACATTTGTACAGAAGGCCTACTATTAAATGGGATTTTAAATCCATTCATATAGCTAGGTACAGCTAATGATATTTTTCCAACAGAGACGTTACATTAAACTCTTTATAAAAGCTTTCAAACGCGGCGAAATTGTTTTACAGCTAAGTAGGTAGAATATTCGCAGCTTCGTTTACATTACATCACTCAAGAAACCAAAAGATAGCAAAGAAATACAAAACCTCGTTGTCAGAACGAGATAAATATAATTTTCACAATTACGTGAGCAGCAAGTCGCAAATGACAGCCTGTGACGAGTGACCGAGTTGACTCAAGCTATCCAGCCCGAAGTTAGTTCGCCACGCGGAGCGGGGCACAACACAACGCATCTACCTTAGTTTATAAGGTATAGTAGAAGATCATTGGGTATAGCAGAGTGCGCAGTAATTATGCATAAAATAGCGCAAATTCTTAGCATGAAGTAGTATTACTTACCTCTTATGCGTTTTGCGGGTCCTGAACTCAGTCTTGGTGCAGGAAGAGCTCGCGGCAGGTGGTGGTCTCCGCCCTTGGAACGAGTACCCATCTTGAGACGATTACCTCAGATTTGGCATCTGTTTTTCGGTCCACCCCACCTGAATGGTCTGGGTGGTTTAGTTCTGGAATGGTCTTCCAGTTTGCCTGCTACTGCTTCGATCTAGAGAGTAAGCTAAGGTCATACCTTTTAATCTGAAGGCCTTTATATTTATAGAATATTTAAATATTAAAGTATTTTTACAAGGTCTCTTTGGTTTTCTTGGTCTCGGTCATCTTCCACCAGAATCCGACCCCAACGTTTAGAGAGTTCCTATAAAGATAGATAATAATAATAATTATAATAATAATATATTTCTTTATTCAGACATAATGCATGAACCGATTGTCATGGTCTGACTATGACAAATAAAGTAGAGCTTCCGGTGATGGAGTCGGGTATTGTAATAGCCACGCTCTGAGAGTGGTAGAAGACATACTACGCTTTCATCAAAGTTACAAAAGTCAGGTAATATTAACCTGTACAGTACAATGTGCAGTCTGTAGTTGTTATTGGTTTTAAAGTCACGACATGAGACTGGGCGATATAAACTTGTTCACGTCACGCAGTATGACACAATACTTACAGGTAAACATACTTACAATCTGCAGTTTGCAGTTGTTATTATTTTAAAACCATTGATCGTCATCACATAATAAAACAAAACTGAACGATATCAAACGTGATCGCGTCACACAATATCACGTAGGTAGGTATTTAACACCCTTAACCTGTATGGGCAGGTAGACATAATAATACTTACGATCTGCAGTTTGCAGTTTTTATTGTTTTAAAATCATTGGTCGTCATCACGTGACTACACGAAATTAAGCGAAATCAAACGTGATCGCATCGCGCTATAACGCTGGGTAGATATATATCACCCTTGACCTCTATGCACAGATAGACATATACTTACGATCATATACTTACGATCTGCAGTTTGCAGTTTTATTGTTTTAAAGTCATTGGTCGTCATCACACGACGACACGAAACTGAGCGATATTGAACGGGATCGCGTCACCCAGTATAGGTAGATTTTCCACCATCTTGACTTGTATGCACAGGTACTTACAATCTGTAGTTTACAGTTGTTGTTATTTTAAAGTCATTACGGACTAGGCGATATCAAACATGATTGCGTCACGCAGGTAGGTTTTTCACCTCCTTGACTTGTATGCACAGGTAGACATACTTACAATCTGCAGTTTGCAGTTGTCGTTATTTTAAAGTCATTACGGACTAAGCGATATCAAACGTGATCGCGTCACGCAGTATAACGCAGGGGACCTAGGTTTTTTACACCCTTGACCTGTGTGGGCAGGTAAACTTATACATACATCCAATCCGCAGTCTGCCGTTTTTATTGTTTTAAAGTCATTTGGGCGATATCAAACGTGATCGCGTCACGCAGTATAACGCAGGTAGGTTTTTCACCTCCTTGACTTGTATGCACAGGTAGACATACTAACAATCTGCAGTTTGCAGCTGTTGTTATTTTAAAGTCATTCCGGACTAAGCGATATCAAACGTGATCGCGTCACGCAGTATAACGCAGGGGACCTAGGCTTTTTACACCCTTGACCTGTGTTGGCAGGTAGACATATCCATCCAATCTGCAGTCTGCCCTTTTTATTGTTTTAAAGTCATTGGTCGTCATAATGTGACGACACTAGACTGAGCGATAATTATAAAACGCGAGCTCGTCGCGTAATATATCGCAGGTAGGTATTTCAACATCCTTGGTGACCTGTGTGCAAAGAAAAAAACACCGGCAGTTTTTGGCACTTTGAAATTGCAATACGACAAAATTGTTATTACTAAGAAGTAATCTAGATCGTTTATCATAATGGATAAATATCACAATGCAACGATAAACAATACAACAATAAACACGAGACAAAAATAAAATGAAGGTAGTCACATATTTTTTTAATGTGAATTGTCGACATGGAAAAATTATTTGTCGTAAATATTTTACGGTATTATTTGTTGTATGCATCTAAAGGTAATATTTTTTGATTATTGGGTGAAATTGGGTAAACAAAAAAACTGTTACCTCCCTTCATCTCTCGTAGACGATGATGATTTTCATAAACTCCTTTCCAAAAGTTTAATCTTCTTTCTTATTGTATAATCACCACTTCGTTTACGTTGTTTTACCAATTATAAACTTTTAATTTTAACTTTCTTGCGAAAAAAATAAATTCGTAATTATTGCGATGTTGCGATGCCCGCACATAAGAAACGAATGAAGTTGGCGCGAGCCGAGCGAGTGAGTTGCCAGATAGGGATGCCAGAGTGTCATTATTCTGTTACTAATGCTTTAATTTTACAGATTTTACAGTACTCTAAAATTATGTGATGCCCTAGTACATTGAGAAGTGAAACTACATGGTCAAAAATATTATGATCTTGAGGATGTAACCGTCGTAGTATAATGTCAGGGATTTTTAATTCAATTTTTAATTGAATTGCTTGTTCATGTTTGTTTTATGAATCGTTAAATAATCGATCGAGCGAGCGAAGCGAGCGAAGATCTTAGTGGCAAGTTAGGCGATTTTGCTTTGTATGTTTGTATGTTTGTATGTTTGTATGTTTGTATGTTTGAATGTTTGTATGTTTGAATGTTTGTATGTTTCATTTTTATGTTCTCGCATAACTATCGAACCGCTAATCCAATCTGTATGAAACTTAATAGGTCAATAGGTAGTGCTATGGAAATTTGCTGTGGAGCGTATGAGCGTAATCGATGAAGGGGTTGTAAAGATATGGGGTTCCCAAGGGGGTAAATTTTTTTCAAAGTTACCCAAATATATTGAGTGGGGTGTCATACGAAAGGGCTTATTTTGTACATTCCAAAATGGTTTTTATTTTTAATCTAGGATGTATAGTTTTTGAAATACGACCAAAGAACAAAAACTACGAAACCAGAGCTGCAAGAGCTCCCGTTTCATAGAGTTTCGATGTCTTCGTAGCTCATTGACTGGTCGGTCTTAAAAAGAGAGTGGCATCGTTGCGGTTTGGTTTGCAATGATTTTAGATGCTACTTGATTTATTTTCATGATAAAAAAAATTTTGATAAAAAATGAAAATAATTGGGGTAAAAAAAGTTAAATAAACAAATATATTGAGTGGGGTGTCAAATGGAAGGTCTTAATTTGTACATTCCAAAATAGTTATTATTTTCATTCTAGGACGTATACTTTAGAAATACGACGAGAATTCATAAATATGAAATAAGTACCTAAATGAAAAATTAGACACGACATTATTGTATTGCATGCATGCTAGTATTTTTTACCATGAAGAGCTAGCGCAATAGGCATACTCGGCAGTAGTAGCACTTGAAATTATAGGGGTAGTCAGAAGAAAGTCCAAATGTAAGCCATCTACGGTGCGCGAGATCTCAGTTCGGGGCGAACTACTAGTTATTTTATGATTCACTCATAAAGAATGTATGTGTGAACGTAGCTTAATGCTTTGTTGTGTGATTCAGATTAAGTTTAAAGCCGCAGCTGTGAATTATCAAATAGTAATCTCTTGCAGCTGAACATTATACCTACAGCTATTTACGGATAACTAAATTAACAACACGCTTTTTTTGGAAACTACTGAGCTTAGTAGGTATAAAAAATTACAATTTGATTTTAAGAAAAGTACAATTTGGGTGTCTTCAAATCGAGAGTCAATAGGTTCTGCTTCATCTTAGACCACACTGTTGCTTTACATCAGGCAGAGTGTAGTAGGTAATCAAACGTGAACCTATTTTCGTTAAAAAAAAACTTTATATACCTACCTAGTTGGTACCTACCCTACTACATATTCTATTTATTCATAACCTAATAGGTTATGTAGTGTAGTACCTATGAATATGGTAGTAGTCAAAGCAAATCAAACGAGATTAAACTCGATGGGGTGTTGCGTCGGTCGTTTCGTTTCAGTGTTCTAATAACCATTTACATACAAATTTGAAATAAGAACATAGTGGAGCTCTTGGAAACAAGTGCAAATTAAAAATAAAATATAGTTTTAAGGATGAAGTCACATTGACGCGGTTCAGCGTTAATTTGGTTTGTTAGATAACTAGTAGTTCGCCCCGAACTGAGATCTCGCGCACCGTTGTGTTGATAGCCTAGATTTGGACTTGTTTCTGACTACCCCTATACCTACGTTAAGTGCTCCTTCTAGTGTTTACCACACAATGATATCGAATGCACTACCTCAGTATGGTAAAGATTATAGGCATGCATGCAATACATTAAGTCGTGTCGTGTTTATATTCAATAGTTGACCCCGCGAACTTCGTACCGCGCCTCAGGGAAGGCCTCTTAGTTCGAGAAATTATGAAAATAGCAGTTCAATACAAAATGTATGAGAAAATCAATTCCCTCCTCCTCCCCCTCCCCTCCCTCTCCCCCCACCCCTCCCTCTCCCCCTCCCCCTCCCCTCTCCCCCTTCCCCTCCCTCTCCCCCTCCCTCTCCCCCTCCCTCTCCCCCTCCCTCTCTCCCTCCCTCTCTCCCTCCCTCTCCCTCTCCCCCTCCCTCTCCCCCTCCCCCCCTCTCCTCCTTCCCCCCTCTCCTCCTTCCCCCCTCTCCTCCTCCCCCCCTCCCTCCCCTCCCCCTCCCCTCCCCCTCCCCTCCCCCTCCCCTCCCCCTCCCCTCCCCCTCCCCTCCCCCTCCCCTCCCCCTCCCCCTCCCCTCCCCTCCCCCTCCCGCTCCCCCTCCCCCTACCCCTCCGTCTCCCTCTATAATTTTGGTACATGCCCAGCCCACTATTTGCAGGAGTTAGCATTTGCATACGTGACAGGTTGCAAGCCCACCGCCGCTATTAGAACGTTAACTGGTTTTCTCACGATGTTTTCTTTCACCGTTTAGAGCTCGTGTTAATGCGCATTTAAATTTTTCTAATCGAAAAATCCATTGATGAGGCACGGCCAGGGTTCGAACTTACGACCTATGAATCGAAAATCGAGCACTCTTCCACTCGGCCAACACGGCTTTTATTTTCAATCTCAATGAAAAATATCAAGAAGCAACTAAAATCATTGCAAACCAAACCACAACGATGCCACACTCTTTGTATGTTAACCAGACCTATGAATACATCGAAACTCTATCAAACGGGAGCTCTCTCCATACATCCGTTAATTGGTTTTCATCATTTTTCTTTTTCTCTGTATTTCAAAAACTATAGAACCTAGAAGAAAACTAAAAACCATTTTGGAATGTATAAATTGAGCACTTTCATATGACACCCCACTCAATATATTTGGGTAACTTTGAAAAAAATTTACCCCCTTGGGAACCCCATATCTTTACAACCCCTTCATCGATTACGCTCATACGCTCCACAGCAAATTTCCATAGCACAACCTATTGACCTATCAAGTTTCATACAGATTGGAGAAGCGGTTCGATAGTTATGCGAGAACATAAAAATGAAACATACAAATATACAAACATACAAACATACAAACATACAAACATACAAACATACAAAGCAAAATCGCCTAACTTGCCACTAAGATCTTCGCTCGCTTCGCTCGCTCGATCGATTATGGGTGCCTCGAACGCATTTTTATCGGTAGGTTTTTTCCCTAATCGCATTTTGCTTTTTATACGTCAAATACCTACAAGTTGTTTGTGATCCTAATTATTTACCCTAATGTTTTAAATTCAAAATCTGTTAGACCTAGTTTATTATGCTGTTATAATTTCCGAATGCCATTTATTTCGGAATCTACATTGTACCTAAACGTATTATTTGCGATATTGCGCGTCAGTGTGGCATTAGCTTATCATTTTTTTGATTTCTTCTTAAAAATGGCCTATTTAAGCCAGTGTCTGAAGTAAATTCTGAAGGTTTTATGTGTTATGAAAACAAAAAAGTTTATATTTAATGCGAACTCCTTGTGTAGCTAAAAGGTTTGATATTATGGAGCAGCCATGTAATGTAATCTTTTCGTATGTGCTTATTGTATGCTTCTTAGTAGCATCTGTTCGAAACTAGCCTGCATTAGCATGTGAATATCAGGCATTGCAATCAGAAATAATATTCATCATTATCAATAAGCTACTAGGATTTTCTCATTGATATTGATAATTAATATTAACATAATTATTATCGGACACAGCTACAAGATTTTGATAAGAATAGGTATAAAGAATTTACCTATAGATTAGCAACAAAATAATTATATTTAGGCTAGTAACATGCGCTCGTTTTACGGATTCTTTGAAACATATTTTTTAACGTGAATCCGTACCTATATTTTAAATGTGAAAGTGTGTTTATTTGTTTGTTTATTTGTCCTGCTTTCACGTTAAAACAGAGCGATGGATTGACATGATTTTTGGAGGGCTGGAGAGTAACATAGGCTACTTTTTATCCGGGTACCACGCGAGCGAAGCTGCGGGCAGCAGCTAGTAAATAATAAAAACAAAAAAAAGATTCCGACGATTGAGAACCTTCTCCTTTTTTTGAAGTCGGTTAAAAAGACAACGCTACATCCACGAACGATAAGCAAATTAGTTAACGTTTGGTTAACGTTTACAAATCGCAGTCTGATTTAAACTGTTGATAAGTGAAGGTCAAATAACGATTATTAAAGTTTAACATCTACCTAAGTTGTCGCGTGCCGAGGGAGATACGAATCTAGTGCGTAGGGTCTTAACCGGTCGAAACAGGTCCAATTACACCAACGGTTAAAAAGCACTAATGGGTTTTTTGTATCGAAAAAAAATTGCGCAATAACACGAGCTCTAAACAGTGAAGGCAAACAACGTAAGGAAACCGGAAAACACACGTATTGGCCATGTCTTTCTTGTGGATAAGGCCGGTTAAACTGAGTGGACGGTGTTGGTGTGCTGAGCAAGCCTACTCCATCTCAACATTGTCCCAGGCACTACAACTGCAGCTCGACTGCTCTAAACGGTGAAGGAAAACATCGAAACCAGCTAACTTTCTAATAGCGTCGATGGGATTGCAATTTCTACAAAATTTGGGCATTTATCAAATCTGTATTTGGCCATATCTACCTCTGACTACCGCATTAGACTTCTTTAAAATATTTTTAAATGTATAAAGATCTGAGAGAATGTCTACCGCGCCTTGGTGACAAATTAATATTTTCGATTGAAAAAAATTACGTAAACGAATTTATTAAAATTAATTTTGCAACTTTGGGATTATTTTTAAAGAAACTTACACATCATTGGTGTGGACTGGCATGGCAGCAACTACTATTGTGCCAATCCATGTCCACATACGGTCCAATCGACATAATCCAATCGATTGAACGTGCAGGATAGCGTATGGCCACCACAACGAGTGTTTTATACTATTGTTTACTAACCGTAGGATTATTTCTTAGTGAACTTCAGTTCAACTAAATAGTGTGCTTAGTACAATCTACCCGCGATAAAACTATGTTTTCAACCTAATTAAACGTTTGGACTAACTAAATTACAACTTCCAATTAATTTTAATTTGCTTAAAACGAAAAAGAATCATGAATCGGCCCTTTAACTACTTGGTAGGGATGGATGGAGGGTAGGGACCACCACAAAACAAAAGAAATCTGAAAATATTTTTCAAATGAAAATACAAAGTCTCAAAAAATTTACGATTCCGACGGGATTCGAACCCGCACTCGTAAATTTTGATAAGACTTTTCGTTTTCAATGAATACCTATTTATATTATGTAGGTACCTAAATGCTTGAACATGGATTAATGTTATAAAACTTATATCTACTTAGGTAAAACTCTACCTACTTACTTATAAAATTCTGTTAAAATTGAAATACAGTTGTCATCCTTTTATTTGTTAGATTGTAACAGGGCGAATCTTGAGCATTATTTAACCAGTGTTTAAGTTTATACCTAAGGCCAAATAAGTATGTATCTGTTCTAAGTAGGTACCTAATACGAGGACCGAAAGAAAATTTACAGTCAGCTAACATTCTGAATTGAAAACATGGCGTGTCAAAAATACCTAAAGGTATCGGCCAACACTAAAACTAACCATATTCCAATAAATATAAGCATATTATGCTTAACTATGTGACCTTTGGCATTACACGTAACATTCTTAGCCTAAGTTTCAAATAAAAAAATACAGCGACAGTAAAACATAAATAATTATACACCCTATTACGAAGCACGAAAGCTGAAAACTCTCTGAGGGAACTTCAAAGGCGTTTTCCTTATTTTTAATCGACCTCCTTCGTGCTGAAACTACGTGCGTGTTCGCCCTTTGCTGTTAATTTGAATTTGGAATTTCGGTGCTGTGAGTGCTACGTTCGGGATTTGAAAATGCTAAGCCAAAGTTCACTTCAAGATTCGAGTGTTCTATAACTACCGATTAAATTAACATTTTACAGAAAAACAGTGTCAAGGGGAGCCGGTTAATTTAATCAGTCAGCTACGTTTGCCAACTCGTAGTAGGTTAAGGTACTGACATAAGCATTTGCTCGGTGTGAATATTCGCATCTAGCATTTGTTCGTTGTAAGTAAATGCTCATGACACCTGAATCTTCGCGACGAAAATATATGATTGACTGTACTTTATCCCCAGCAGTTGTAGTCAAAATGGCTTGGTGTTCGCTCTAGCGACTGACTTGTACACTTCTCACAATGGATCTAGGCATTCGTGACGTTAGCCGTTTCGCTGCGCAGTAGAAAATTTTATATGATAAAGTTGCACAGCGCATCGAAACGGCTAACTTCACGAATGCCTAGATCCATTGGGAGAAGATGTAGCCTTTATACCACGTTTACACGCTCGCAAGCAAACAGACATTCAACGAGACATCAGATATAATGATTAGAGAGAGCACGAAGTATCTCTACCACTTTCATCTCAAGGAGACCGAACGCGACAGAAGATAATGTGCTCGTTGAAGTCTGTTTGCACGAGAGCGTATGAACGCGTTGAATGGAATTCGTTAAAAAATTTAAAGCGAGGTTGAGCGCGCTCGGGTGCTCGGCGCTTGTCAACGAGCTGCTCGGCTCGCTGCACTAACATGCCGAATTTTCGACTAGTCATTCTTGTCAAATGGTGTTGTGTTCCTGCGGTGAGGTCGGTTGGCAGAGCTCTGCTCTGAAGCGCTGCAGTGACAACTGGTGGAGCAGTCTTGTCCATTGTGTTGTCAGCGCAGTGATTCCTCTTAAAGGGTCAGCAGCGCGAGTGTGACTCCTCTGGTGTCGCAGGCGTCCATAGACTACGCTAACCGCTTGTTTACCATTAGGTGGGCCGTGCTTGTCTGCTATCTTAGTAGCATAAAAAAATAGTAAACGTGCTCACATCGAGCGAATATTGAAGTGAGTAGCCACCTTAATAGAATGTTTTGTTTGGACATCAAGGAAATGTAAATTACAAGGTTGCATAGTAGCTTGGTGCCTAATGCTAAGTGTGCAGTGGACGAAGGTCTAGGTACATTATGCATGCCATAGACAATAATTATATTCATGAACTAGCTTATTTTTATGGGGACGTTGAATTACTTACCTAGAACGTTTTTATTTGTAGGTAAATCTGTCGGCCTATAATAATCGAGTCTCAACTTAAACACTGTTTAAGATTAGCCCTGTACTGTCACTATTCAAGTCACATTGGTATCTAAAGAGGATGGCATTATTTTAAACGGTGAATGGGCGTTTTTCCACTCGCCGGCACGGCACCGGCACCGGCACCGGTGCCGGTGGTGGGGATACAAAAATGTATGAAATCTTGCCGGTGCCGGCGGCGCCGGCAAGTGGAAAAACGAGCAGTACATTTTCATACATTTTTGCGTCGCCGGTGCCGGTGCCGGTGCCGGTGCCGTGCCGGGCTAGTCGAAAAACGCCCAATGAGTGTCTCTAGACACTCTTGAAAAACTCACCCTGTATAACTCGGTCCTGACTGAGTGAAGCTGTATACTGTTCTCACAATATTGTTTGCTATACTCCTAAGAGTTTATATTTTGATGTTTGGTTGATGACAGCGCGATATAAAAAAGGCACCAACCTCCCATACAAAATCGGCATGGCCTTTACAAAAACAATTGACAAAAAGTACTTAATTTATAAACGCAGATTACTCACAATTTCGACTGTTTCGCAAACAAATAAATATCAATGTCATTTTTAAGAAAAGCAAATAGTTGCAAGCCGTGCGAGCTGCGCAGCTAACGACGTGAACTTCTGTCACATTCTGTTTTGTGGAATCTCGATGCTGTCGGTCATATTCGGAAAACACGAAATTAACCGATGCCCTTTATTTATCTGGAAGTGCTGTAAGTACCTACATAATGTAAATACGAAAATAGTAGAAGTTGTAACTTGTAAGTAATTGAAAACACCTTAAAACGCTTTTCCAATTAAGAAGCACGATTTATCGTGACAGGTGACGTTTGACAGCCCATCGAGCGGAAAATGTTTACTTGTCAAACAATGGAGGGAAGTAACCGAAGTAGAATGAGAAGGTAGGGTGGTGGCCATGACCCATTTCTAGCTGACTTCAAAAAAGGAGGAGGTTCTCATTTCATCGGAATCTTTTTTTGTGCTTTTTATAAGTATGTTTACAGATTATGAAAGGACCGATTTGGAAAATTGTTTTTTGTTGGAAAAGGTAGATATACTTTTCGATTGCTGCCAAAAAAATTTGGTGAGGATCTGTGGACGATCTTTGGAGTTATGAACAGAAATGCACCTCGAGTGTGCAGAAAATTTGAAGTCGGTTTTTTAAATTTTTAATTTAGCCACTGGTTTTTCTCAAAAGAATTATAGGTGGCGTCATTATATGTGAAAGTTTAGATGTTTGAATGTTCGTCACGCAGGAACGGCTGAACGGATATGGATGAAATTTAGCACAGCTTGGGGCTAGACGGTGCTGTGTCAAATGTCCAGCAATATTTATTATTTATTTATTATTCTATTCATATCTTATTATAAAATAGCGGAATAAGTTGCTACATCAGCTATGACGTATGTTCGCATGCCGATAATGACTTCACTTTTGTTACGCGAGGCGTGGCCGGAGTGTTTGACAACTGGGAGAAGAAACTTAGGCCTAAACTAACATCTTTACTAAATGATTTATACAGTAGTCTTTTTTAAACTTTCGCGATCACTATTCATATTGAAAAGTTTTATAGACACGGGATTTTATCGCGTAATTTACCTTATTTTTCCCGACGTTTCGGCTATGTTGCAATAGCCGTGGTCGCGGGCAGACTGGAGTATGTTTTCAAGGTCCATTGTGAATCGGCGGTATTATCCAAAACTACCCTCACTGATCTTCAGATTCCGGATCGGCTGCATTTACACCGCAACACACTACACTAACCGTATCTTGACACCGGAAAGTCACATTACGACGTGCACTGCATTTACTAATAACAGGATTCCATGATGACGGGAGCCTGAATCCATCCTCGCGATTGAAATTCGGATATTTCTTGATTTCAATTGCCTCACGAATTATTCGCTTGTAATACTGGCGTTCGTTGGCAAGAATCTTGGGATCGTGAAGTTCAATCCAGTGATTAGGCCCGGAATCCACTAGGTGCTCTGCTATCGCCGACTTATTTACCTGGCGGTTCTTAACTGCTGCTATGTGCTCCTTTATGCGTTCGGCTATAGTACGCTTTGTTTGCCCAATATAGGAACGACCACAACTACAGTCCACTTTATACACGCCAGGTACTTGAAACGGTATGACATCTTTCGGCGATCTCAACAACTTTGCAATCTTGGTTAAAGGAGTAAAAATGGTCTTAATTGAAAACTTGTTCAAAACATTACCAATTTTATCGGTTACTCCTTTCACATAAGGCAAAAAAGTATGTTGTCTGCTTACATCAGGTAACTTGTCTCTTTTCTTATGTCGTTTCGTCAAACCTTTATAGCCATTTCGTTTGAGTACCTCCTGAACATGCGCCAGTTCTTCCTCTAAATGTTCAGGGTCACATAGATCATAGGCTCGGTTAGTCAAAGAAGAAACAACAGATTGTAAATGACAAGGATGATGATGTGATGTAGCATTTAGATACCGGTCCGTGTGTGTAGGTTTTCTATAAACAGAGTGCGCTAAGGAACCATCAGTCTTCACCATTACTTTAACATCAAGAAAAGCCAAAGTTCTTTTTTCTTCCGTTTCATGAGTAAACTGAATTTTAGGGTGGACAGAGTTCAAGTATGTAGTCAAAAGCTCAATTTCATGTACACCACCCTTCAATATGCAGAAAACATCATCGACATATCGTTTCCACATCCTTACACCGTAGAACGCTAAATCTAAAAGACTTTCAAAATGCTCCATCCAGATATTGGCCAATACCGGCGCCACTGGGCTGCCCATGGCCACTCCATCAATCTGAAGGTAATGTTGTCCTTGGTATAAGAAGTAGTTGCCATCTAAACAATTCTGTAACATAACGACATATTGTTCCGGAAATTCGTTGTCACTTAGCTTCTCTTTAACCACCTCAAGGCATTCACTTATTGGAACATTTGTGAAAAGGGATGCTACATCAAAGCTCACCATAATGTCACCGGGTTCCATTTTGATGCCTTTAATGATGTCAATAAAATGGCGAGAGTCTTTCACAAAAGATGACGTTTTTCCTACGAACGGCTGTAGTACCGCAGCAACGTGCTTAGCCAACTTGTAAGTCGGTGAGTCGATTTGACTTACTATAGGTCGTAGGGGTACACCTGTTTTATGGATTTTTGGTAAGCCATACAGTTTCGGCGGCTGCACAATTGTAGTCTTATAACGCCTTTATAAGCCTACAATTGTGCAGCCGCCGAAACTGTATGGCTTACCAAAAATCCATAAAACAGGTGTACCCCTACGACCTATAGTAAGTCAAATCGACTCACCGACTTACACTAAGTTGGCTAAGCACGTTGCTGCGGTACTACAGCCGTTCGTAGGAAAAACGTCATCTTTTGTGAAAGACTCTCGCCATTTTATTGACATCATTAAAGGCATCAAAATGGAACCCGGTGACATTATGGTGAGCTTTGATGTAGCATCCCTTTTCACAAATGTTCCAATAAGTGAATGCCTTGAGGTGGTTAAAGAGAAGCTAAGTGACAACGAATTTCCGGAACAATATGTCGTTATGTTACAGAATTGTTTAGATGGCAACTACTTCTTATACCAAGGACAACATTACCTTCAGATTGATGGAGTGGCCATGGGCAGCCCAGTGGCGCCGGTATTGGCCAATATCTGGATGGAGCATTTTGAAAGTCTTTTAGATTTAGCGTTCTACGGTGTAAGGATGTGGAAACGATATGTCGATGATGTTTTCTGCATATTGAAGGGTGGTGTACATGAAATTGAGCTTTTGACTACATACTTGAACTCTGTCCACCCTAAAATTCAGTTTACTCATGAAACGGAAGAAAAAAGAACTTTGGCTTTTCTTGATGTTAAAGTAATGGTGAAGACTGATGGTTCCTTAGCGCACTCTGTTTATAGAAAACCTACACACACGGACCGGTATCTAAATGCTACATCACATCATCATCCTTGTCATTTACAATCTGTTGTTTCTTCTTTGACTAACCGAGCCTATGATCTATGTGACCCTGAACATTTAGAGGAAGAACTGGCGCATGTTCAGGAGGTACTCAAACGAAATGGCTATAAAGGTTTGACGAAACGACATAAGAAAAGAGACAAGTTACCTGATGTAAGCAGACAACATACTTTTTTGCCTTATGTGAAAGGAGTAACCGATAAAATTGGTAATGTTTTGAACAAGTTTTCAATTAAGACCATTTTTACTCCTTTAACCAAGATTGCAAAGTTGTTGAGATCGCCGAAAGATGTCATACCGTTTCAAGTACCTGGCGTGTATAAAGTGGACTGTAGTTGTGGTCGTTCCTATATTGGGCAAACAAAGCGTACTATAGCCGAACGCATAAAGGAGCACATAGCAGCAGTTAAGAACCGCCAGGTAAATAAGTCGGCGATAGCAGAGCACCTAGTGGATTCCGGGCCTAATCACTGGATTGAACTTCACGATCCCAAGATTCTTGCCAACGAACGCCAGTATTACAAGCGAATAATTCGTGAGGCAATTGAAATCAAGAAATATCCGAATTTCAATCGCGAGGATGGATTCAGGCTCCCGTCATCATGGAATCCTGTTATTAGTAAATGCAGTGCACGTCGTAATGTGACTTTCCGGTGTCAAGATACGGTTAGTGTAGTGTGTTGCGGTGTAAATGCAGCCGATCCGGAATCTGAAGATCAGTGAGGGTAGTTTTGGATAATACCGCCGATTCACAATGGACCTTGAAAACATACTCCAGTCTGCCCGCGACCACGGCTATTGCAACATAGCCGAAACGTCGGGAAAAATAAGGTAAATTACGCGATAAAATCCCGTGTCTATAAAACTTTTCAATATGATTTATACAGTGTTAGGAGGCAATCTTTGCCTACACTTAACGGGACACTGTAGTGCCTGGAAGAGTGTTGAGATAGAGTAGGCTTGCCCAGCACCTGCACCATCCTCTCAGCTTAACCGGCCATATCCACAGGAAAGACATGGTCAATACGTGTGGGGCTGACTAAGCCGCGGGTTTCCTCACGATGTTTTCCTTCACCGTTTAGAGCTCGTGTTAATGCGCATATAAATTTTTCGAAACGAAAAATCCATTGATGCACGGCCAGGATTCGAACCTTCGGATCGAAAGTCAAGGTACTGTACCCCTCGGCCAACACGGCTCTCTAACGGGAGAAGAATACGCTAGTAAAACACAGCAGCATCACTATGGTTATAATTAGGAGGAACGACGGTACTTTATCTTTGGTTATAATTTTATAACCATAGATAAACTTTGGGGCTAGACGACTGTGTGTGTAACATGTATTTCAAAAATATTATTTTTACAAGTGGCTAAATTAAAAATTAAAAAAACCGACTTTAAATGTTATGATATTCTGAACTCTCGAGGTGCTTAGATCCTCGACAGATTCTCAGCATATTTTTGTGGCACCAATCGGAAAGTACTTATACCCTTTCCCACAAAAAAAGAATTTTCCAAAAAGGTCCAGGCGTCTTCGAGTTATCGGTGAACATACAAAAAAAAGATTCCGACAAATTGAGAACCTCATCATTATTTTGAAGTCGTTAAAAGAATTTACTTCCCGCGGGAACTATGACCAAACCTCATCTAGTCAGTTTATGGAGTAAAGTACTTATATCAGGCCCTATTTATAGCACCTAGAAAAGATTAAGCTGACCCCGCACGCATATACTATGTAGGTACAGTCGGTAACTAATCTCTTTAGGCCTACTTATAACGCCTCTCAACTTGAACACTGGCCCTCTTACTTATGAAAAATGTTTAAAGTTGAACACTGGTTAAACAACGTCCTGTCTCTATTCGTCACTATTCACAAATAAAGGCAGGACGTTGTTTAACCAGTGTTTAACTTTAAACATCTTTCTGGTTAAACAATGCTCAAGATTCTATTGACTATTTGCCACTATATTAAAAAAAGGACTCCGATACAAAAAACGTCTAAATAATACATATTATTGACAAGGATAACTTTTTTGTGTTATTATAGCATTGCAATGAACCTCATTGCAGCATTGAGTGTAAACCAGTGTAAACTAGTCGGGGCCTTACTTATGAAAGATGTTTAAAGTGAAACACTGGTTAAACAACGTCCTGTCTTTATTTGTGGATAGTGACAAACAGAGACAGGACGTTGTTCAACCAGTGTTCAACTTTAAACATCTTTCATAAGTAAGGGGGTCGAAGTGTAGATAAAACGTCAAATGGAATGCCACCTGCTTTCATTATTTTCCAATTCAATACTAGATGGCGCGACTGAGCCAATCGTAGATCGCGCTGACAAAAACGTGGAGATAGCTAGTAACTATAGAAAAGAACTGATTATATTCAAACGGCTGAACAGATTTTCTTGAAACATAGCTAAGAACACTTGACAAAGACACCATTAAGACAAAAACTATTAATATTTAAATTATAATGTTCGGTTAATTATTTATTCAGTTAAGTAATTAATTATTATACTTGGTTCATTCGTTCAGGAGCTACGATGCCACAGACAGACAGACACACAGATACATAGAGCCACAGATACACAGATACAGACAACAAACTTATAACATCCCTCTTTTTCGTTGGGGGTTAAAAAAGGATGTCAATTGTCAAAAACACTAGCAGTTTTTTTGCATAACTGTACTTGCTACGGTTGCGTAGCGCTACGAAGTCTACGTCGTAACCTTTTCGTAGCAAAGCTACGTCAAGCGGCATATATTATTCATCGATTAGTATATTATTACAACTAGTAGTTCGCCCCGAACTGAGATCTCGCGCACCGTTGATGATTTATAATATATTTTGTCCTTGCTTTTGACTACCACTATACGACTAAGTGCCTGTTACTGCCGAGTTTTTTTCTAATTGTTGATAGACCTTTGTTTGGTCATCTCACCTGATGGTAAACGACGATATGGCTGACGATGGATCACAAAGGTCTAAAAGACACCAACACCATTCACTCTTGACTTGATGAGACCCAGGTTATAATTTAAACTTAACTAGCAGCGCCCCCCCGCGGCTTTGCTCCCTTAGCGATGGGTTATGGTGATGATGATGACGAAAAGTAGCCTATAACCTTCCTCAAGAGTTAAGCTATCAAATGCGGAATTTTTCAAATCGGACGGGCAGTTTCTGAGATTAGCGCGTTCAAACAAACAAACTCTTCCGCTTTTTACAGAAAATAATGCAAGTAACTGCAACACCGCTGCAAGTCGCAATAATATAGCTCTATGTAGCTAATCCTGTCTAACCTGAACTACGAAGGCATCGAAATTCTTACAAATATGAGCTCAGGTTACAGTGGTTTTTAATTTCACTTTTAATAAGGAAATAGAGTCGTGAGCCTGTTTTTGTTTTAAGTATTTTTTTGAGTTGACAGACACAAATTTCAATTTATAGGTTTATGTACACGCATAAAATCTTGCATTATAGTTTTTTTGCGTAACTTTACTTACTACAAACGTAGCGCTACGCAGTCTACGCTGTAACGCTACGCACTCTACGCCGTAGCGTTTTCGTAGCAAAATGACGGGAGTCTGAGCAAGGAGTTAGACAAGGAACAAACATGTCTCTTCTTTCTATGCGTGGATTTATTTTTTATTAAAGTAGTTGATTCTAACTTAAACGGTGAAAGAAAACATCGTGAGTAAACCCGCGGCTTAGTCAGTCCCACATGTATTGACCATTTCTTTCCTGTGGATATGGCCGGTTTAAGCTGAGAGGATGGTTTAGGTGCTGGGCAAGTCTACTTCATCTCAATAATGTCCTAGGCACTAGTGTCGTTAAATTGTCGAGGAGTTGGGAACTTCCTCCTTTTTAACCGACTTCAAAAAAAGAAGGAGGTTCTCAATTCATCAGAATTTTTTTTTGTGCTGTTTTATGTAATTTCGCCGATTACCAGAAGACGCCTAGACCGATTTGAAAAATTCTTTTTTTGTTTGAAAGGGTACACTTTCCGATTGGTGCCACAAAAATTTGGTGAGGATATGTCGAGGATATTCGGAGTTATGAACAGAAATGCACCTCGAGAGTGCAGAAAATTGCTCAGTTTATAACATTGAAGTGGTGTTTTGATTTTTAATTTAGCCACTTGTCGATCGAGCGAGCGAAGCGAGCGAAGATCTTAGTGGCAAGTTAGGCGATTTTGCTTTGTATGTTTGTATGTTTGTATGTTTGTATGTTTGTATGTTTCATTTTTATGTTCTCGCATAACTATCGAACCGCTTATCCAATCTGTATGAAACTTGATAGGTCAATAGGTAGTGCTATGGAAATTTGCTGTGGAGCGTATGAGCGTAATCGATGAAGGAGTTGTAAAGATATGGGGTTCCCAAGGGGGTAAATTTTTTTCAAAGTTACCCAAATATATTGAGTGGGGTGTCATACGAAAGGGCTTATTTTGTACATTCCAAAATGGTTTTTATTTTTAATCTAGGATGTATAGTTTTTGAAATACGACCAAAGAACAAAAACTACGAAACCAGAGCTGCAAGAGCTCCCGTTTCATAGAGTTTCGATGTCTTCGTAGCTCATTGACTGGTCGGTCTTAAAAAGAGAGTGGCATCGTCGCGGTTTGGTTTGCAATGATTTTAGATGCTACTTGATTTATTTTCATGATAAAAAAATTTTTGATAAAGAATGAAAATAATTGGGGTAAAAAAAGTTAAATAAACAAATATATTGAGTGGGGTGTCAAATGAAAGGTCTGAATTTGTACATTCCAAAATAGTTATCGATCGAGCGAGCGAAGCGAGCGAAGATCTTAGTGGCAACTTAGGCGATTTGGCTTTGTATGTTTGTATGTTTGTATATTTGTATGTTTCATTTTTATGTTCTCGCATAACTATCGAACCGCTTATCCAATCTGTATGAAACTCGTAGGTCAATAGGTTGTGCTATGGAAATTTGCTGTGGAGCGTATCAGCGTAATCGATGAAGGGGTTGTAAAGATATGGGGTTCCCAAGGGGGTATTTTTTTTTCAAAGTTACCTAAATATATTGAGTGGGGTGTCATATGAAAGTACTCAATTTATACATTCCAAAATGGTTTTTAGTTTTCTTCTAGGTTCTATAGTTTTTGAAATACAGAGAAAAAGAAAAATGATGAAAACCAATTAACGGATGTATGGAGAGAGCTCCCGTTTCATAGAGTTTCGATGTATTCGTAGGTCTGGTTAACGGACAAGGAGTGTGGCATCGTTGTGGTTTGGTTTGCAATGATTTTAGTTGCTTCTTGGTAGTTTTCCTTGAGATTGAAAATAAAAGCCGTGTTGGCCGAGTGGAAGAGTGCTCGATTTTCGATTCATAGGTCGTAAGTTCGAACCCTGGCCGTGCTCATCAATGGATTTTTCGATTAGAAAAATTTAAATGCGCATTAACACGAGCTCTAAACGGTGAAAGAAAACATCGTGAGGAAACCAGTTAACGTTCTAATAGCGGCGATGGGCTTGCAACCTGTCACGTATGCAAATGCCAACTCCTGCAAATAGTGGGCTGGGCATGTACCAAAATTATAGAGGGAGACGGAGGGGGAGGGGAGGGGGAGGGGAGGGGAAGGGGAGGGGGAGGGGGGAGATGGAGGGGGAAGGGGGGGGGAGAGGGAGGGGGAGGGAGGGAGGGGAGGGGGGGAGGGGAGGGGAGGCGGAGAGGGAGGGGGAGGGGGAGGGAATTGATTTTCTCATACATTTTGTATTGAACTGCTATTTAAATAATTTCTCGAACTAAGAGGCCTTCCCTGAGGCGCGGTACGAAGTTCGCGGGGTCAACTATTGAATTTAAACACGACACGACTTAATGTATTGCATGCATGCCTATAATCTTTACCATACTGAGGTAGTGCATTAGATATCATTGTGTGGTAAACACTAGAAGGAGCACTTAACGTAGGTATAGGGGTAGTCAGAAACAAGTCCAAATCTAGGCTATCAACACAACGGCGCGCGAGATCTCAGTTCGGGGCGAACTACTAGTTTAGAAGTTTCGTTCAGAAAGTAACGAAGGAAATTGTAATTTTCTATCGCGATCGCTGCGAAGGCACATTTTAGAGCTTATCTACAGGTTGCTCCGAAACATAAATATAAGTTAGCGATTTAAAAAATTCAACCCTCCTTCAAAATTCCTCCTTTAAAACTCCTCCATAAAATATGAATCGAGCGAGCGAAGCAAGCGAAGATCTTAGTGGCAACTTGGGCGATTTGGTTTTGTATGTTTATCGATCGAGCGAGCGAAGCGAGCGAAGATCTTAGTGGCAAGTTAGGCGATTTTGCTTTGTATGTTTGTATGTTTGTATGTTTGTATGTTTGTATGTTTGTATGTTTCATTTTTATGTTCTCGCATAACTATCGAACCGCTTATCCAATCTGTATGAAACTTGATAGGTCAATAGGTTGTGCTATGGAAATTTGCTGTGGAGCGTATGAGCGTAATCGATGAAGGGGTTGTAAAGATATGGGGTTCCCAAGGGGGTAAATTTTTTTCAAAGTTACCCAAATATATTGAGTGGGGTGTCATATGAAAGTACTCAACTTATACATTCCAAAATGGTTTTTAGTTTTCTTCTAGGTTCTATAGTTTTTGAAATACAGTCAAAAAGAAAAATTATGCAAACCAATTAACGGAAGTATGGAGAGAGCTCCCGTTTCATAGAGTTTCGATGTATTCGTAGGTCTGGTTAACGGACAAGGAGTGTGGCATCGTTGTGGTTTGGTTTGCAATGATTTTAGTTGCTAAGTACTTGATATTTTTTCTTGAGATTGAAAATAAAAGCCGTGTTGGCCGATTGGAAAAGTGCTCGACTTTAGATTCATAGGTCGTAAGTTCGAACCCTGGCCGTGCTCATCAATGGATTTTTCGATTAGAAAAATTTAAATGCGCATTAACACGAGCTCTAAACGGTGAAAGAAAACATCGTGAGGAAACCAGTTAACGTTCTAATAGCGGCGAAGCGGCGATGGGCTTGCAACCTGTCACGTATGCAAATGCTAACTCCTGCAAATAGTGGGCTGGGCATGTACCAAAATTATAGAGGGAGGGGGAGGGTAGGGGGAGGGGAGGGGCGGGGAGGGGAAGGGGAGGGGAGGGGAGGGGGAGGGGAGGGGGAGGGAGGGGAGGGGAAGGGAAGGGAGGGGGGGGAGGGGATGGGAGGGGATGGGAGGGGAGGGGGGGGAGGGAGGGGAGGGGGAGGGAATTGATTTTCTCATACATTTCGTATTGAACTGCTATTTTAATAATTTCTCGAACTAAGAGGCCTTCCCTGAGGCGCGGTACGAAGTTCGCGGGGTCAACTATTGAATATAAACACGACACGACTTAATGTATTGCATGCATGCCTATAATCTTTACTATACTGAGGTAGCGCATTAGATGTCATTCTGTGGTAAACACTAGAAGGAACACTTAACATAGGTATAGGGGTAGTCAGAAACTAGTCCAAATCTAGGCTACCAATACAACGGTGCGCGAGATCTCAGTTCGGGGCGAACTACTAGTATATTTCACGTATTCTTGTTCTCACATAACTATCGAACCGTTTATCCGATCTTCATTCAACTTGGTAAGTCAATAGGTTGTACTATGGAAATTTGCTGTGGAGCATATGAGCGTAATCGATGAAGGGGTGTAAAGATATTAGGTTCCGAAGGGAGAATAAAAAAAAGTTTTACAAATATATTGAGTGGGGTGTCATTATGAAAAGACTTTATTTGTACATTCCAAAATAGTTTTTATTTTCAATCCAGGATGTATTCTTTTTGAAATACGATGAAAAAATAAAAAAATTAAGGCACCAAAATTATAGCGAGAGCTCTTTGTAAGAGTAGGTACATATTCTTTACCATGACGAGCGCGGGCAATAGACAGGTACAGGGCAGTAGTATTACTTGAAAGTTTGGGGGTAGTCGCAGAAGCAAGTCCAAATATAAGCCATCTAGGGAGCGCGAGATCTTAGTTTTTATTAATAAAGACTTCTTATAAAACAACTATTTATTAAGCTAAAAAATCTGATTTGTTTAGTTACAAAATAACGCTGTAGAAATCGCTATAAACACTTTGACAGAACCTCGTTAATGTTTTGGACATTATTGATGTCCAAAACAAGGTTCAGAAGTTGAAATCAAACTTTGATTTCAATCTTCAAAAATAAATTCTCTTACAATTTATATATTGGTTTTATTCTCTTAGAAACCATTAGGGTTTCTAAGAGAATAAAACCAAAGTGAATTATATAGACATTTTTAATTTACAAAAATGTTATGCTATAAAAACTAAGAAACATCTCGTTGACGTCAGTTTAAAAAAAAAAAAAAACGCATCAAAGTCCACAGACAGACACACAGATAAACACAACTGTCATGATTTTAATTCATTATTGATAAATGTTTGTCATAATTTTAATTCATATTAATGTTTTATTGATAAATATAATATTAGGATTCATTATTTTTGTATAAAAAGTACTTTAACTTCCTACCAAGGTAGTGTTGGCTGCATTGAACTTCCTACCAAGGTAATGTTGGCTGCATTGATCAACCAATCAGAGAAGGCATATTGTAAACGAAAAAAAAAGAGTGGGGGGTTAAGTTTAAAAGCGGGGAACTGGTCCGGGGACGAACACTATGTGCTCAGCCTTCATCTAGTTAAGATAGATTATCATCAAGATTTATAAGTATAAGCTCTGTAAATATATACCTACCTAATGTAAAAAAATATTAACTACAAGTGTCAAGATTAAACCTTATTATTCATAGAAAGTGATTTTCTTTATATCTCAGAAAGTGGGAATTCGAATCAAGGTAAGATCTGGATTTTTAATTTTTACTATTTACTTTGAGTACTTATTTAACTGTTACAAATGAATTTATTATTGTTGTGTATGTGGTGATTTCATTATTAGAAGATTTGTCTACACGATTCGGTCGGGATTACTCCGAGACTATCCGATTGTGCAGACATTTCATAAAATTGTGGGTGATTTTATTGTCTTACTTGATTGAATTGTTGTTCGCTTGAACCAGTCGGTATTGTACCGAGACTATCTGGATCTGCGAATACCTTTCAATTTGTAGGATATGAATTACCCGCTAAACTAAGTAAATTTATTGCATACATAATGATAATGAAAGTATGTGGTGATTTTGTTACGAATTGTTATTGTTATGTATGTGGTGATTGCATTATTAGAAGATTTGTCTACACGATTCGGTCGGGATTACTCCGAGACTATCCGATTGTGCAGACATTTCATAAAATTGTGGGTGATTTTATTGTCTTACTTGATTGAATTGTTGTTCGCTTGAACCAGTCGGTATTGTACCGAGATTATCTGGATCTGCGAATACCTTTCAATTTGTAGGATATGAATTACCCGCTAAACTAAGTTTTATTGCATACATAATGATAATGAATGTATGTGGTGATTTTGTTACGAATTGTTGGGTAATTTTATTATACTTGCTTGATTGAATTGTTTTTCGCTTGGACCAGTCGGTACAGAACCGAGATTATCTGGACCTGCGAATTCCTTTCAATTTGCAAGATACGAATTACCCACAGTATAATGTTTTATTATAATTTTAACTTATTTTCTACCGACACTGCGTTGAATAATGTACCTAAATGATGAAACCAAAGTTAATGAATTTGTTGAATAGTTATGATAAATTATGGATGGACGGACAGTCTTGCCTTTCTTGTCGGAAACTTGTCACGGTTACTCCATTGGCAATGTATTACGATGAAGGGTAATTCTTTCATCTTGTAGTTTCTAGCTAAAATAAATGGGTGCAGTCTTGCCTTTCTTGTCGGAGACTTGTCACGGTTACTCCATTGGCAATGTGTTACGATGAAGGGTAATTCTTATATCCTATTTTTTTTTTTTGGCTAAGATCGTTACTTATTCATGTAAGAAGTTAATTTTACCCAACTGCGAAGAAGGGTTTTGGTTTCTTTAGTTTATGTACTTAATTCATTAATAATTTTATTTAATGTTATGCATGATATGTAATGAAGTGCTGGATAACGTTTATTCATTATCGTTCATGGTGCGGTAATAGATTTTAAAATTTTTGAATTATATCTGGATACCCGGGATTTAAGTATATTGGTATTCCATTTATTTACTGATGCATACGCATAGAAATATGCATCTATCATTTTTTTTTATTATTATTAGATATTATTATTATTATTTTTTTAATTTTAATACAGGTGCATAATTATGCATAGAAGCATGCATCTTATTTATATATATTTTTTTAAATTGAATTTTAATACTGGTGCATATGCTTATAAGCGTAGACCAGGATCTGTTTTATTTTCATTGACTTTAGCAAAGGTGCATATGCATAGAAGCATGCACTGGGATTTACATTGGTGTTCAATTTAACTAATTTTATTATTGGTGCATATGCATAGAAGCGTGCACTGGGATTTTTATTGGTTTTCAATTTAAAAGTATTACCATAAATACTGATGCATATGCATTTCATTAATTTCAATAAAGGTGCATATGCATAGAAGCGTGCACTGGGATTTATATTGGTTTTTAATTTAAAATTTATCAATTTAAATACTGATGCATATGCATATAGAAGCGTGTATCTATTTTCTTTTTATTAATTTTTATACTGGTGCATATGCACAGAAGCGTGCACCGAGATCTGTTTTATTTTCATTGATTTTAATAAAGGCACATTTGCATAGAAATGTGCACCGGGATTTATGTTGATGTTCAATTTAATTTATTTTAATACTGATGCATATGCATAGAAGCGTGCATCTTTTGTTTATTTTTGTTAATTTTACTACTGATGCATATGCATAGAAGCGTGCACCGGGAATTATATTGGTTTTCAATTTAACATTAATTAACTTGAATACTGATGCATATGCATAGAAGCGTGCATCTGTTTTATTTTCATTAATTTCAATAAAGGTGCATATGCATAGAAGCGTGCACTGGGATTTATATTGGTTTTATAAAAATAATAATAATAATAGATACTCATAGATTTCACATTAGAGATATAATTATATAAATACTGTCAAAGTATTATACCTACATGGAATTGTGCACTTGGCTTAGCCAGGGAATTAACTTAAAGCTCATTCGAACACTGTCACATTATTTAGTACCTACACTAAATGCTAGAGTTCTAAATGGAGGGGGTGAGGTCAAATAATTAGACAAATGCAAAATTTATATTTTGGTTATGATAATTCATTTAATCCAGTACTATATTTATAACTAAGTGATGATGGAGTAGATTATTTCGAAGAAATGTCTTTCGTTGCAGTAAGGGCCATGTCGCCTGATGATGAAGCTGAAACCCCATCTGAGATGCCAGCAAGGCGACGACGACGCCGAAGGCGGACTAAGAAATCCAAGAGAAAAAGCTCATCCTCTTCCACATCCAGTGATGACTCCTTGCCGCCGCGGAAGACTCGTAAGTCTTCTAGTAGAATTACAACTAAGGATGTAATAAAATTACTGAAGCATTATAAAACAAATTCTGGAAAAACTTCCTTCAGTAACAACTTTCAGAACGTGATTCCAGAATTTGATCCGTCTAATAGGTCTCAAACTATAGAATGCTGGCTGAGAAAAGTTAATGAATGTGCAGAGATATATGAATGGAATCAAAAGCAAATAGTTCATTATTCATTACAGAAAATGGTAGGGCTAGCGAAGAAATGGTTTGAGGCCTTGCCGACAGTAGTATATAGTTGGGAGGAATGGCAGGTGAAACTCAAAAAGGCTTTTCCCGCTGAGGAAAATTATGGACAGCTTTTGCAGGAGATGTTAACTCGAGTTTCGCGAAGCGATGAAAGTTTACGTGAATATTATTACGATAAATTAAGTTTAATCAATAGATGTGAAATATCAGGGAAAAAGGCGGTTGATTGCATAGTACACGGCATTAGTGACAGGTCAATTAGGACAGGAGCTCAGGCACTGCGTAGTACAGAACCCGAAGATCTACTTGATTTCCTTTGTTCTCAAAAACAGCAACCATTTGTTAACAATAAGTTGCGTGAGCGGACCTACCAAAAATCGGGAAACCCTTATAGTTCAACCAGTACCTTTAGGACTCCCAATAGCTACGCACAATCGGAAAACACAACTTTTTGCTACAATTGTCGCGAAAAAGGTCATAATTATAACAAATGCACAAAGCCATTATTGCGGTGTAAACGGTGTAATAGGGTAGGGCATGTAATAGAAAATTGTAGGGTAGATCTGAACCTCGCAAAGTCCAGAACAAATAAAACTGAAAAGGTCGATGAAAAGAAAACTTTGAAAATTGATTCTCACAATAAGAGTAATGATAAATTTTTCAAAAACATTACTGTTAACAACCACCCTTATGAAGCGTACATAGATTTTGGAAGCGAATGCACACTCATGCGTAAAAGTTGTGCGGAACTAATAAAACTAGCCCGAAATATAGAAGATGTCCCAATAGTGAAAGGATTTGGCCAGTCATCAGTTGTACCACTGTATAAGTCTTTTATTAGTGTAAATATTGATGAAATTGAAGCAAATATTGAAGTTCTAATTGTTGATGATATTCACATGCAGTCACCACTGATTATTGGCCAAAACTTTACAGAGATGCCCTGTGTCACGGTTTTGAAAGACTGCCACAGATTAACGTTCTTTATGAGCCCAAGTAACAAACTTTTCAATAGCCATGACGATACCCTGAAACTCTACACAAACAAAACTGTAGAAATTTCAAAAATTCATGTGGTCCCTGTACATTTAGACCCAAATTATACCGGGGATATATTTATAGAGGGTTACAATGTTAATGAACCAGGAAAAGAGTACAGGTTACTTCAAGGTGCCTACCATTTTTCTGATGGGAAGGGGGAAGTAGTCGTCTCAAATTTATCTCGAGACAAGATAACTTTAGAAAAAGGCGTCTTGATGGCAAGACCTATCCCTTTTACTGAAAATAAAGTAGCTCTTGTTCAGAAAATAGATAAAGTAACCACTTTGATGGATCCCCTTGATAGGGCTGACATCAAAATTGGACCAGGCCTTAACAATAATCAGATGGAAGAGTTATATTTATTATTGCAAAAATATAGAGACTGTTTCGCTATGAACTTGGGAGAGATAGGTTGCGCGGTCAACACTGAGATGAAGATAGACCTTATGGACGATAAACCAGTGTTTTACCGACCATATCGTTTATCTCATTTTGAACGAGAGCAAGTTCGGGAAACTATTGATGATTTGTTGCGTAACGATATAATTCAAGAATCTACGTCTGATTATGCCAGTCCAATTTTGATGGTGCGAAAGAAAACCGGTGAACAGAGACTATGTGTGGACTTTCGAGCGCTTAATAACAAAACTGTCAAAGATCGTTTCCCTCTCCCACTTATTGAAGATCAGATAACTAATCTTAGTGGAAATGTATTTTTCACGACACTTGATCTTGCGTCCGGGTACTATCAAATTCCAATGGCCAAAGAGAGTCAGTCTTTGACTGGATTTGTCACGCCCGATGGACATTACCAATTTAAAAGAATGCCCTTTGGCTTGGCAAACGCGCCTGCCGTCTTTCAGAGAATGATTAACAAGATTCTTGGAAATAGACGATTTGAATATGCTCTAGCCTATTTAGACGATGTACTTATACCATCAAGGTCCGTAGAAGAAATGTTCCAACGCTTAGAAGATATATTGAAACTGTTTAGACAATATGGGTTAACTTTGAAACTGGCTAAGTGTAGGTTCTTCGACTCTAACGTTTGTTATCTAGGGTATGATATATCAGCTCAAGGCATACAACCAGGTGAAGCCAAAGTATTAGCAGTCAAGAATTTTCCTACACCTAGTAACATTCACGAGGTAAGACAATTCCTCGGCCTTACTGGCTATTTCCGAAAGTTTATAAAAGGATACGGCGAGATTGCAAGCTCTTTGACGTCTTTATTAAAAAAGGGTGCCTTGTGGCAATGGTCAAAAAGCGAAGATCTCTCATTTTCAACCCTAAAGGAAAAGCTAGTAAGTCGACCTGTTTTGGCCTTATACGATCATACGCTAGAAACAGAGTTGCATACGGATGCCAGTTCTCGAGGCGTGGGAGGCATTCTATTGCAGTGGCAAAAAGATGTGAGAGTCTTAAAGCCGGTAGCCTACTTTAGCCGACAAACAACACCGGAAGAAAGACATTTGCACTCCTACGAACTCGAGACACTGGCTATCGTATGCTCTCTCAAGAAATTTCGGGTTTACCTACTAGGTATTCATTTCAAGGTGTATACCGATTGCGCTGCTCTTCGAACTACCCTTACTAAAAGAGATCTGATTCCACGTATAGCGAGGTGGTGGCTTCAAATTAGCGAGTACACGTTTGACATAGAATACCGACCTGGTGTCCGTATGTCACACGTGGATGCTTTAAGCCGGAATACCGAATTGGACGTGGCGTCTGATGATCCGTCAGTTAACATATACAATATAGAAAAGGAAAATTGGCTTTTGACTCTGCAAATGGCGGATCCTGACATATGTCGAATTCTTCAGGTCCTAAAACCTGAGGATGATCAAGAGTGCAAAGATATTCGAAAGAACTATTTAGTAAAGAATCATGCTGTATATAGAAAATTCGATGATAAATCATATTTAGTCGTCCCACGAAATGCCCGATGGCAAATATGTCGAGCTAACCATGATGACATCGGTCATCTCGGTTATGCCAAGACGTTAGAAAGGATACAAAGTCAATACTGGTTTCCAAAACTTAAGAAATTTGTCAAGAAATATGTAGCAGCTTGTTTAGAGTGTTCGTATAATAAAGATAGCGCAACTAAACAAAAATCTGGATATTTATATCCCATCGAAAAGGTTCAAATACCATTTCATACCATTCATATGGACCATCTTGGGCCTTTTGTTAGGAGTAAAGACGGTAATACTCATATCCTTACTGTAGTAGACGCTTTCACTAAATACGTTTTTGTAAGGGCAGTCAGAGATCTAAAAACTAAAACTACAGTCAAATCCCTTGAAAAAATATTTTATGATTTCGGAGTTCCTGCTAGGATAGTGTCTGACCGTGGTACTAGTTTCACCTCTGCTCCTTTTAAACAATTTTGCGACACGCATGGAATCAAACACATTTTAAACGCGGTCGCTTGTCCTAGAGCAAACGGCCAAGCAGAGAGATTCAATCAGACGATTCTAAACTCTTTATCCGCGCAAAACGCTTTCCAGCATGAACGCGAATGGGACAAATGCTTAGGGAAAGTACAATGGGGTATTAATAATACTATTCACGCTTCCACACAGAAAACTGCAACTGAAGCTATGTTCGGTTTTAAGATGTGTGATGCACTGTCAAATAAACTCTCTTCTAATGTAGTTGAAGAAAACCTTGAAAAAACCGATTTGCAGGAAATCAGGGACAATATTAACACAAACATACAAAAGCAACAAGCAAAACAAAAAGAACGTTACGATAGAGGAAGGGTTCCAGCCGCTAAATATGAAATAGGTGATTTAGTAAAAATATCTTGTAATAACTTTGATAACAACGGTAAAAGCACTAAGCTTCTGTCAAAATTTGTGGGTCCTTACAAAGTAACGGAAGTTTTGGGAAATGACCGGTACAAAATAACAGATATTCCTGGTTTCGCCAAGAAAGGAAAGCCGTATAAAACTGTTATCGCCGCCGATAGAATAAGACCTTGGATCCATGTAAAATCTTTGCAGTTACACGAGTCAGACAAAAGTTCATCCAGTAGTAGCGAGGAGTAATTTTATTTTATAAATGTAAATACTATTTTTTGATTTCGTTTTAGTATAATCTCGAATGTCATGATGTCATTGTAAAAGTTTTTACACAGATCTAGGTCAGTTTCAGAGGTTGAAATGGTAGGTTGTTACTTTTATTTTGATTATGGACTGTTAGTAGTAGCTGCTCTAGTTTATTTTAGGAGACAAGTGTTGATTCTGTTGAGTTTTTGGAACTAAGTTGTTAGGTTTGTTTTACTAAGGTCGGAAGGTGTGTTGTATCTATGTAATTACTATTGTTCTTTTATGTAGGTACTTGTAATTATGTTAAGAGTTGTACTCACTGTAATTATGTATCTGATGTATCAATAGTTGTTTAGATTAAGTAGGCATAATCTTAAATTATCTCCGTGTAAATATTTAGTGTACGTGCTCCGGGAGAAAGCACGCTGTCCGATGGCCGAATGTCATGATTTTAATTCATTATTGATAAATGTTTGTCATAATTTTAATTCATATTAATGTTTTATTGATAAATATAATATTAGGATTCATTATTTTTGTATAAAAAGTACTTTAACTTCCTACCAAGGTAGTGTTGGCTGCATTGAACTTCCTACCAAGGTAATGTTGGCTGCATTGATCAACCAATCAGAGAAGGCATATTGTAAACGAAAAAAAAAGAGTGGGGGGTTAAGTTTAAAAGCGGGGAACTGGTCCGGGGACGAACACTATGTGCTCAGCCTTCATCTAGTTAAGATAGATTATCATCAAGATTTATAAGTATAAGCTCTGTAAATATATACCTACCTAATGTAAAAAAATATTAACTACAAGTGTCAAGATTAAACCTTATTATTCATAGAAAGTGATTTTCTTTATACAACAAACTTTTAAAACCCATCTTTTTCGTCGGGGGTTAAAATTAAAAAAAAAACACTCCTTATTTTAATTAATTTAGTTTATTGCTAAGCGAAAATGAAAAAGAAAAACAAACTTGAATAAAATAAGTACTTCGAAAAATTAATCACCTGAAACAGTTTGCCATACGAAGTACATTTATAAAATAAACTTAAAAATTAATTTCTTAAACCAATGCTTAGTACAAATAGCTGCAAAAATTATGCACTTTGCATAAATCAGTGTCGTCACTTCGAAAAACCTCGCACACCCTCTAGCAAAGAAATAAGCAAGATTTTAAGCGTCAGTACCGCGACAGCCGCGTCGAAGACAACCGCATTCCACATTATTCAGCCACAGTAACTATCCCTTCCTCCAGTCACCGAGTGTTAAATGAACAATTAAAATAATAAAGTTAAAAAAAGAACGATCCAAGAAATAAAGCGGATTTAAAAAACAAATAACGCACACCGGCTTTTGCACGCATTTTTTTTTTCATTGTTACGTAATGTTTTTTTAAGTCATTTATAGTAAGGTTTTAGTGATTTTACTAAGTAAAATATGTGATTTCAAATTTTTTCAAATAATAAACTGTAATTTAGAAGTTTTTAAGTGTTTTATAAACTTTTAAGTAGTACTAAAATAATATGTACCATAAGAGTTAAATAAGATTTATTTACAGTTTACTTAAAAAAAAACAAATTTGTTATTTCTTTATGTATCAAAGTAAACATGCAATTTTAATTTAATTTTTAAAACAAATTGTGAGATTACTAGAACACTTATCAGTTTTTAAAGTTAGGTTTATACTTACTTATCTAAAATTTGCTAAAAAAATTGGAAATTGTTTATTATTCAAGAAATGACTTAAAGAAAACTTAAGTGACCATAGAGTCATGTATTAGTTTAATTTATGCACGACACTTCATGGCCGCTTTCCGCACCGACCTTCACTTGCTACGAAAATAGTTTTGCTAAATTAATATTGATCTAAGGTCACTTCTGTACTTTTTGTAAGTAATTTAGTCATGGTACCTTACAATGACCATTGACAAGAATAAAAAAAAAGTTTAGTAAACTAGTGCTGTGTTTTTATGATAGAAAAATTTTGCAACATTTTAAATTAAAAAGTTACCTGACATTTTCAATTATTAGACGACAAAAATAAACGAAATAGCATAATAAAAAATATCAATTAGTAACTAAAAAGTACCGAAAACGCTTTGTCTACATACACACATTAAAAAAAGTTTGCGATCAGTTTGAAAACATATATTTTTTTAATATGTTGAAATATTTTTGCAAAACATTAAATGATATTTTTTTTAAACTAATCGCAAACTTTTTTTGATGTGTGTACTTATACTAAAAACTAAAAACTCTACAGGCATTACTTTCAATATAAAGTTTCTAATTGTTGATTATTTATATTTTATTAAGATTTCGAAAGTAATTAATGAATCATTATGCAAAAGAGTTGACCTAGATCAAAACAATACCTTCGTAATTTAATTTAGAAAAACGTCACAAAACACCCAACCTAAAATCATTTTAGATGTAATTACCTACCTATTAGTAAAATTATACCTAGGTACATACCTTTGCAAAGTATTTAAATACTTACATTGTTTTTACCTAGGTATAATAATTAGGTTAAGAACTTTTACCGTACAGATTCTATCATTACCTACTTTCATTGAAAAAATGAAATCATTTTTATAAATGAAATCATTTTTTATGTATTGATTATTTCTTACGTATCTTGAGTTTTATTTCTAAATTTTCCCGCCACAATTTAATTTAAGAACTTGAAACCGCCATTCCAAATTCTATAATTTTTGAAACCATAGAACATAAAACCGTAGAACATAAATTGGCACGTCTCGAGTTACATTTTATTTCTGTAAATATTTTATCGTAATTTACCAACACTCCGATTTGTAATTTTATTTTTGAAAAAAATATTCACACATTCTGGAACAAAACAGAAATATTCAAAGCCTTGCATTATTAAAATTGTGAGCTACTCAGCTAACAGTCAATCATTCAAATCGTAATGTTCATCTTTCGAATTTTCGAGATGTATCGGAGGCAAGCGGCTGCGTTTATAATTGCCCTGCTGATGTCGTGGCTCACTGGTGACTCCTCTGAGGCTCTAAGCACCTTCGGAGTATCGAACACGAAACCACCTTCTCCGAAACCGACCAGCCCTCCTGGTAACTTTTTTATATAATGGGACACATTTATGCCTGTTGTAGTGCACACCACAGTAAATACCCTATAGTTACTACCTTCAATATTATTTTTAAATTGACTACAATGACTAAATTGATATGACTAGTTTTATTGTAAAGTAATGATAACTTTGGGTATTTCTGTAACACGTAATGAGAAAACATTTACAAATTCGGTATTGTTGATACACAAATCATTAGCACACAAAATTTACAAAAATCCAATTATGGCAGGATTTTACATTTGAATTAATAATGAAATAGTCCCATTATATAAAGAAATACCTACCGATGTTGATACGTACCACGAAACCAATATTAAATTCTTCTGTAAATATTTTTTACAAGTTATGACTTTATTCGAAAATATAAACTGTTTTCAGGCATACAACAAAAAGCCTTTCAATAATTATAACCTTTTATAAATATTTTAATCCACATTAAAGCACATTTTTGTAAATTTAAATGATACAAAAATGTATAGATACCTATCTAAGATGTAATAAATCTTATTCTAAAAGATATTTATGAATTTTCAGAAATTCCGACTAAGTCTAATAATGCGGTCCAAATCAGTATTTCTGCATTTGTGGCTGTCTATATTGCTTTTCGGACAGTCTTTCGGAGTGTATAGTCCCTCTTTCGGAGTTGCTAGAACTGAATCCCCTCTCAAGCCATTTCCCACTCCACCATCCGGTAAGATTTTATATAATGGGGCAATTTACAATATTAATCTAATTGGCCTGTATATATTTTTGAAAAATTCTCGTCCTAAAAACGCAGTTTATTTTGTCTCATTATATAAAAGTTTCAACGTTTGCTTACCATGAATGTTCAAAGACATCAAACGCAATTACATAAACGCCAATAATGTGCCAAACGAGCCTGAATACCAGTAAATCCGTGATTATAAATTTACCGGTGTTGGAGCTTCGCATACCATGCATGGGGCTGACCCTACAGAATGCCAATTAACATTTTTACACACTGCTTTCACATAGAACTTTTAGAACGTGCCTATTGCATTGAAAGTTATACAGAATTGAAAGAGATCAGACAAGAAGATTGTACTATATAAAAATGCTAAAAGCTATGGTATGCGGCCGCCAGCTCGCAGTCCTGCTTCTGGCCGGCTGTCTTGTACAGTCAGCAAATTGTTTCGGTATCTCGTCGTTCGGCAAAGCGCAAACTGATCCGCCAAAACCTTTGACAACGACTTCATCCCCTGGTAAGAATTTTTATATAATGAGACTAGCTGCTTTGAGAAGAGGAACCGACCGCACACATACACAATGCTTAGGAGTCGTCGCTACTCAGTCGCTGTCATCATTGCTCTTGTAGACTTGTATCTGGTTTTGAGCAACATAGAAAACTGACGCTTTATTGACGGAAAATATAAAGAAAAAGTAGTATTTGGCGATATACTCGTACTTGTATTAAATGTAGAAAAACTTTTTCATTCGTTTATACAAACTAATTTCTAACCAATTTTGGAATTCCAGAATGTCGCTTAATTTCTGTGTAATGAGTTAAAAATCAATTTCTATTTAAGACACTCGTATCGATATTAAGTACAAAAGCAATGATGATGAATATGAAACTGTAAAACAATCAATTACAAAGGTATCAACTCGACATTTCAGCTCAAAATAATGCTTTTGTTCATATTGTGATGACGAGCAATGATCCAGGACACAAGCTGACTGTGGCTGTACAAAGAAATACTTTGCTTTCATAGATGTTGTAACTCTCAAAATTAACTGTACTAATAGCAAATGCAGATTTTATCACATCAAGATTCAATTTAGATTTAGTTGTACAATTGCGTCGATTTTGAAACATTCAAACTTTTTTATTTAGGTAGGTACTTATTGGACGTGTTCCCGTTGTCCCCGGCGATCATGTCCCCGACACGGGGACAACGAAACGTTATTTCTGCCCAAAACCATTTTTAAATTCCTGATTACAATTAATAGGGAATAGAATATGATTTTGATCTGAAGAACAATACAAAATCGTCGCTATTTGGTTGTTTTATGACTGAATCAAAATTGAAATCAGTAGTGATAAACACAGAGATACAGGTGGGTTTTGAACATGAAATTGGTAGGAACATGAAAAACAAAAACACGATAAATGTCGACTGCTCCACACCACATCTTGATCTGAAGCCGAAAATGCGCCCTAAAGACACACCTCAAAACACACAAAAACAAAAATTACAAACCAAAAAAGTTTAAATTATGAAATTTGGAACGGCGAAATACTTTAACTGGTATATCTACTTAGATCTTATCCTTATGGATTAAAACTTTACAATTAAATCACCAACTTTTTGTAGGTAAATTAATAAACCAAATACTTTCTCAATTATTTTATTAATGCACTTTAGAATTTTGCAATTTATCGAGTACAATCAATCACTCGATCAAATCTGCAATTCAATCAGAAATTACCACTTAGTAGCACATAAATTTTAACCAATCAGATACCAGTATTTGAGTGATAGAACGTAAAGTTAAAATTAACGTCGAAGCATAGACAATCATGCGTGTGTTTTGGCGTATCGAGATGTGGTGCAGGCGGCAAGCGGCTGCGGCCATTCTGCCATTGCTCCTCGCTGGCTGGCTGGCGGGCGAGTCCTCGGAGGCTCTCACCACATTTGGGAAGACCAATACTCAGGCACCTAAAGACGCCGCGCCGACCGCGCCGCCAGGTAACGCTTTCAATGGATTTAACTTTTAAAGGTAGGGGACTTTATAATTACTTAAAACAATTAATATACTTAGTAAAAATATTAACATAAACTTCGACCATATACCTGTAGACACCCTCTTGTCTCACGTAACCACGTTCAAAAATATTGACTATAAAAAGTTCATACTTATTTCTGCTACTTCAGTGTCATCCTGAGATCATGACGTAAGGGTCTCCAGAAAAATATTTTATTATGCCGGTTTGCGCTGTCCAACTTTGTCGGAACCGCCGCGGGAAACCTGGTGATAATAAGGTCATCACATACCATCGGTAAGTTTTGAAATTACCTATTGCAATTTAGAGAAAAATCGATTTTTAATTTCGATATTTTAGCAGCTTGTTGATTTGAACGGTGTTTCATCATAAAAAGTGGGGTAATTTCCTAAAATTATGGGAAACTTACGTAGGTAATAGTATGAATAGTAGATTGTTATACAAGGGTTGAAAGTAACCTTTAGGCATGAGATGGTTTGGCGCACGAGCGTAGCGAGAGTGCTAATAGTTAGAGTGCCTAAATAGGTATTTGGGGAACAGGGTGGAAACTTGTAGTGCGTAGCATGTCTATGTAGTTCATCTAGCGACAGGTAGATGTCGCTACAGGTATTTCACCCGAGATAAACACTCTGCTTTTCATTTCGAATATGAAGAAAGTAATTAACAGATTCTTACTTTGACTGCTATAACGCGCTGAGACGCGGCTACGTGGCCAAACTGTTCGTATTGAAATGTGTGACAGAAATAGATGTTCCATGATTCTGATTCCTTGATCCTGATCCTGTAATCAGATCTCGTGATCCTGATCCTGTGATCCTGATCCTGCGTGACCCTGATTCTGTTATCCTGATCCCGTGATCCTCATCCCGCTCCTGATTTTTAGATTTCCCGCGGACCCGGTTCTGACAAACCGTTGGGCAGACGTCATAAGGAAAACAAGAGGCGACATTTTGTGGAAACCGCATAAAACCTCAGTAGTTTGTTCCGACCATTTCTCTAATGAAGAAAAATATTTCACAAGAAAAGGATTGCGCGTCAGAGACTTAAAAGTGGAGCTGTACCAAGCGAGGTAAAGGAGGAGGTAATTTAGGTACATAAGTAGGGGAGGTGGGGGCATAACCACATATGGGGGCACAACCGTTTTCTATCATTTCGGGTGTTTTTTTGTTGAATAGCAAAATTTTTTTCGTATTGGTCACACCCTATCAATGGCCGCTCTCTTCTATGTTTGTGTCAGTGTCGCTGGTTGTGAGAAGAAAAAGTTATGTGCATTTTTGTTAAATTTGGTGAGTTTTTTATAATTACGTTACAATTTTAAAAATGTGATAGGTACACCGATTATTAGTTTTATGATTGAGTAATTTACTAAACTTGCGAGCTCTTTATTTGTGCTTTATTAACATGGTTTGTTCGTTACCTACCCTCAAAATACCAGACACAGCGAATGTCAATTTACAAAATCAGTACCTGGGGCAAAACCACATAGGGGCACAACCGCATAGGGTTCGGGTATGAAAAAATTAAAGTGAAAGAAAACACAAGCAGTGAATAAATCGATCAAGAAAGCTAAACGCAACAGTGAAGATGAATATACAGATGATATAGATAAAGATAATGAATTCATATTTTGCTCGGAGATATACTCTAAATCTAAGTCAACAGTTGGATTAAATAAACAAAGTGTCCTAGTTGGGCTCAAGATGCTTGTGCAGGCGTAGATGAAGAAGATAATCTCGATGATCTCTGTGATTTTTGCCAATAATGGCTAAAATCAGTTTTTCCCCCTTTGGAAATTGCTGGGTCGGTTGTGCCCCACTGTAGGGGCAAAACCGTTTTTTTATATTAATGCAATTTTTAGGTTATTACCACTTTTTATGATGATTTTGTGCGTGAAAAGTAATTCAAATGTGTGAAGAAATAGTACTATTACTTAATAAAGCCGTGAAAATTGCTAAATTGCTTTAATTTCTTTATATTTTAATTGACTGATTGTTATTGGGGCGGTTTTGCCCCCATCTCCCATAGGTACAGAAAGCGTCATCAATTGGTATCCCCCTAGTAAGAGGTCGGTTTGCAAGCCGTTGATCTCAACTTTTGTAAAAACTTTTACATCCTTGCTTACTTATGGATATCTTATTTCGCTCGAGTTCCTAAACAAAATAAGCTGATATAATACCCGACTGAAATCCAAGGTTGAAATGAAAAGAGTCTTTGTTCAAATCAATAGGGGGATACCGATTGATGACGCTTTCTGTACCTACTTATTTCTAGTAATTTTTTTTTATATTTTATGCAGGTCAGATAAGTAGGTGTAGGTAGTAAAAAAGTAGGGTATTATTTTTAGGCTAGTTGGTATCCCTAAAAATAGTCATATTGTCAGTTGGTTGTCAGTTTTCAGAGATAGTTTGGCGTCGTTTTTGAGTGATGTGTGTTTGACATTACTCTGTCTACCTACAGGTATATGGTCGAAGAACATAAATTAACAAGTCTTTTTATTAAGATATTAAAAAAAATACTTACGTAGGTACTTACCTTAACTAAAAAAAAAACTAAACATTTTTTACAAATATAATTTATAGCGGCCAAAGTTTTTCAAAAACAACAAACATTTTTTATGTGTTTTAAGTAAAAATTAACAGTTTTAAGTAATAATTAATAATCCCTTGCCACATTGATGAATGCATGGTCTGATGCTTGCTTGTCACTTCTCTTCTTGACACGCGTTTCTCTCTCCTGCACATTTCTCTTTTTACATAAAATCCTTACTCTAGTCTTACTGCCAGTTTCTTCTATAAGTACTATTTTTCTATAATTATTACTTAAACATTAGAACTGAACTGCTTTATTTTAATTCTAATTAACAATTTTCTTTTTCTTCTGGTCTTAATAATGATACATTCCTTTACTTCTTGTTTACGTTTCTAGGTACCTCACACGGGTACATATGAAAAGTCCGAAAACCGAAATGCCGATCCTTGAAATGCCGATGCTTGAAATAGCGAATGCTCGTAAAGAAGAATGCTTAAAATGTAGAAGCTTTAAATGTAGAATGCTTAAAAATCAGAATGCTCGAAATGCCGAAAGCCAAAATACCGAAGCTTAAAACATAGAAGCTTAAAATGCCGACGCTCAAAATTTAGAATGCTTGAAATATAAAAGCTTGAAACCAGTAATGCTCGAAATAATTATGTAGATATAAGATTTTTTTTTGTCTTTACTTATTATTATTAAGAGGTAAAGTGTGTTTGTATTGTACTCGTATGTAGGAGGTTATCTCAAAAACTACTCATCTGATTAAAAAAAATATTTCACCTGTATTTAGAATGAGGGGAGGGGGAGGGAGAGGGGGAGGAGGAGGGAGAGGGGGAGGGGGGAGGGAGAGGGGGGGAGAGAGGGAGGGAGAGAGAGAGAAGGAGAGGGAGGGAGAGGGAGGGAGAGGAAGGGAGAGGGAGGGAGAGGGAGCGAGAGGGAGGGAGAGGGAGGGAGAGGGAGGGAGAGGGAGGGAGAGGGAGGGAGAGGGAGGGAGAGGGAGGGAGAGGGAGGGAGAGGGAGGGAGAGGGAGGGAGAGGGAGGGAGAGGGAGGGAGAGGGAGGGAGAGGGAGGGAGAGGGAGGGAGAGGGAGGGAGAGGGAGGGAGAGGGAGGGAGAGGGAGGGAGAGGGAGGGAGAGGGAGGGAGAGGGAGGGAGAGGGAGGGAGAGGGAGGGAGAGGGAGGGAGAGGGAGGGAGAGGGAGGGAGAGGGAGGGAGAGGGAGAGGGAGGGCGAGGGAGAGAGAGAGAGGGAGAGAGAGGGAGAGGGAGGGAGAGGGAGGGAGAGGGAGGGCGAGGGAGGGAGAGGGAGGGCGAGGGAGGGAGAGGGAGGGAGAGGGGGAGGGGGGGAGGAGGGAGGGAGACGGGGAGGGAGAGGGGGAGGGAGAGGGGGAGGGAGAGTCGAGGGGGAGGGGGAGGGAGAGGGAGAGTCAAGGGGGAGGGGGAGGGAGAGGGAGAGTCGAGGGGGAGGGGGAGGTAGAGGGAGAGTCGAGGGGGAGGGGGAGGGAGGGCGAGGGAGGGAGAGGGAGGGAGAGGGGGAGGGGGAGAGGAGGGAGGGAGACGGGGAGGGAGAGGGGGAGGGAGAGGGGGAGGGAGAGTCGAGGGGGAGGGGGAGGGAGAGGGAGAGTCGAGGGGGAGGGGGAGGGAGGGAGGAAGAGGGGGAGGGAGAGGGGGAGGGAGAGAGGGACGGGGAGGGAGAGGGGAGGGGGAGGGAGAGTGGAGGGGGAGGGAGAGTGGAGGGGGAGGGAGAGTGGAGGGGGAGGGAGACCCAAACATGGATCATCCACTGTTATTCACTGAGAAGTTCTGACACAATAGGTCCTGACTCCATCAGATCAGCAGCTGTCACCATATTATTACATTGTAGTCGGAACTTCACCGATACGCTGAGTTCCAAGTTTCAACTCGATCGGACTATTTACTGAAGAGTTCTGTTGAACAGCTCCTGATGTCATCCTCAGATCAGCTTGTTATGACCATATTATTACATTGTAGTCGGAACTTGACAGATATGCCGAGTTTTAACTAAATCGGCTTATTTACTGAGGAGTTCTGTTGAACAGCTTCTGACTCCATCATCAGGTCAGCTTAATGTTACCATCATATTGCATTGTCACTGATATCCTATCAAGTTCTTAAAAAATTCCCGAATCGCGTATGCCTTTAAAATATGAAGAGTTGCCTCGATTTCTCCAAGATCCCATCATCAGATCCTGACCTGATGATCAAAAGGAACATTGGAAAAGTGTACCCTTTCAAACAAAAAAAGAATCTTTGAAATCGGTCGAGGCGTCTTCGAGTAACCGGTGAACGTACACAAAAAACACAAAAAAAAAAAATCCGACGAATTGAGAACCTCCTCCTTATTTTTTTAAGTTCGGTTAAGAATACAATAATTTTGTAAGTATTTAAGTCGTTTCACTATCACGTTTCCATCTAGCTACCTACTTTACACCTAAACTACTTTCGCACCCGTAAAAACTACCACTAAATAAATTACTAAAAAATACAATAATTTATGTAAATACTTATTTCGATCATTTTCGATGTTTTAGTCATTCGGCATTTGGAACTTATACTTATTAAGCATTCTACTTTATAAACGTTCGGCAATTGAAACTTTCGGCATTTCGAGCATTCTGACTTTTAGCTTTCGACCTTACAAACTTCTATCTTTCAAGCTTTCTGCATTTCAACCGTTCTACATATCGAATTTCGCTATTTTAAGCATCGGCATTTCAAGGATCGGCATTTCGGTTTTCGGACTTTTCATATGTACCCCCTCACACGTAAGTAGAAATTTTATAGTTTTCAAATATTAATAAGTACCTAATATTATGTTTATAATAATAAGTACTTATTGTTATAATATTCCTTGATTATAATTCAAATATCTAATACTTTTTCGTAAGTGTTTTAGCTATTATAATTGTAAGTGTGTGGAAAAGATAGCTGCAAAATTAAGTTCCTATCAACGTGGTTTAGCTTAAACACCTACTGCACACCAAATTATTAGAGCTATATCCCGCGAGACCTATAATTTTCATCTTTGATTTTGTCTTCGCCCCAAACTACCCTTAAAAGTTGGAAGTAAATAAGTCGTTTTAATTAATATTCAAGACAAATCCGCTAAATTTATTTAGTGTTTACAAAAAAAAAACCAATAGCCCTCTAACTTACGTAGTGTACAAAACCTGAAAATCACAGATTAGGTAGAGATACTATGCTGAAAATCACGTTTCTTCACCAAACAAAAGGTCAATCAATCATTTTGACAGTGACATTTTGATGGATGGAATTTGACATTATTGAATAGGTAAATTACATAATTGGATAACAGTACAAAGATGATTAATGGACTGAATAGAAATATTCAGTGTTGTAGAACCAGCCGTTCGTGACTCGGGGTAACCGCCTCGTAATCACAAAGAGTTTGAAAAATGCCCTTATATAGGTTCGAACGCCTTGTCAGATCTTATAAATTATAACTAAGAACCATCTTGATCACATAAGTTACCAAACAAAAAAAAAACCGCATCGAAATCAGTTCATTCGTTCAGGAGATATAAAGGCACAGACAGTGACACAGTGACACTTATGGGCGATTGCTAAATTCGTTGTCTGTTGCGTTTTTCCGGTGTCCTCGCTACTCTTGTTGGATTTTAGAAAAATGTAGATGTTTCATACCCAATATTAAATTTTAATGTGAAACTATACAGTATAGGCATCAAGAATATGTTAAAATATTATTCGATTATTAAAGATTTTCATACAAAAAGTAACTTTGTTTTCGGCAAAACATGATTTTTGCCATGTCCTTTCCATAATTGGTCATTTTCAAGTTGGATTATTTACTGTTTTTGCCAACGTAACAGTATATTATGAAGGGCTTATAGCCTTCAAAAATTATTTATTATTAGGTATCTGACGATAAAACTATTCTAAAGTACATAAAAATTTAGAGATATACAATTTAGTGTGAGGTCAAAATATGGACCTCGGTGGAAACTCCCACTGAGTTACGAGCTTTTTCTTGATTTTCTACCAAAAATACTGCTAAATGTTATGATTTTTTTTACTTAGCATCACTAAACAGACGATGCACGTTAGCCAATTCGATTTTTGTCCTTTCTGTTTCGACCGTCGTGCCGTGGCAGAAGGTCGCTCTCAGAAGGACTTTTTTGTGTTCCACTGAGTTACGGAGTTTTTGGTGGTAAGTAGCTGGTTTCATGTAGCAACTTGGTATTATTTAGTTCCCTATGTATTCACCACAACTAAAACTACACTAAACAACAAGAAAGTAATCGTCTATCCTATTTTTATTTTCATTTTAATTCTGAATCAGCAGAACCGTTACGTTCCACTGAGAAATTTCGTAACTCAGTGGAACAAATTGTAACTCAGTGGAACGCAAAAGCCGCGATACAGTTGAGATTTTATTCCGTTTACCCAACACGAAAACTAAAAGAGGGTTATGTTTTAAGCAGTGTGTAAAGTTGTCAAAAACCAGTAAAGTGTCCCGTAAAAAGTGTCCTGTAGCTAAAGTGTCCCTTAGCGAAAGTGTACCGAAGCAAAAGTGTCACGTAGAAAAGTGTCCCTTAGCAAAAGTGTCCCGAAGAAAAAGTGTCCCGAAGCAAAAGTGTCCCGTTGCAAAAGTGTCCCGTAGAAAAGTGTCCTTTAGCAAAACTGTCCCTTAGCAAAAGTGTCCCGAACCAAAAGTGTCCCGTTAAAAAGTGTCCCTTAGCAAAAGTGTCCCGTAGCAAAAGTGTCCCTTAGCGAAAGTGTACCGAAGCAAAAGTGTCACGAAGAAAAGTGTCCCTTAGCAAAAGTGTCCCGAAGCAAAAGTGTCCCGTTGCAAAAGTGTCCCGTAGAAAAGTGTCCCTTAGCAAAACTGTCCAGAACCAAAAGTGTCCCGAAGCAAAAGTGTCCCGTTGAAAAAGTGTCCCGTTGCAAAATTGTCCCGAAGCAAAAGTGTCCCGTTGAAAAAGTGTCCCGAAGCAAAAGTGTCCCGAAGCAAAAGTGTCCTTAGCAAAAGTGTCCCGAAGCAAAAGTGTCCCTTAGCAAAAGTGTCCCGAAGCAAAAGTGTCCCGAAGCAAAAGTGTCCCGTTGAAAAAGTATCCCGAAGCAAAAGTGTCCCGAAGCAAAAGTGTCCCGTTGAAAAAGTGTCCCGTTGCAAAAGTGTCCCGAAGCAAAAGTGTCCCGTTGAAAAAGTGTCCCGAAGCAAAAGTGTCCCGAAGCAAAAGTGTCCCGAAGCAAAAGTGTCCCGTTGCAAAAGTGTCCCGTTGAAACAGTGTCCCGAAGCAAAAGTGTCCCGAAGCAAAATTGTCCTTAGCAAAAGTGTCCCGAAGCAAAAGTATCCCTTAGCAAAAGTGTCCCGAAGCAAAAGTGTCCCGAAGCAAAAGTGTCCCGTTGAAAAAGTGTCCCGAAGCAAAAGTGTCCCGAAGCAAAAGTGTCCCGTTGAAAAAGTGTCCCGTTGCAAAAGTGTCCCGAAGCAAAAGTGTCCCGTTGAAAAAGTGTCCCGAAGCAAAAGTGTCCCGAAGCAAAAGTGTCCCGAAGCAAAAGTGTCCCGTTGCAAAAGTGTCCCGTTGAAAAAGTGTCCCGAAGCAAAAGTGTCCCGAAGCAAAAGTGTCCCGAAGCAAAAGTGTCCCGAAGCAAAAGTGTCCCGAAGCAAAAGTGTCCCGAAGCAAAAGTGTCCCGAAGCAAAAGTGTCCCGAAGCAAAAGTGTCCCGTTGAAAAAGTGTCCCGAAGCAAAAGTGTCCCTTAGCAAAAGTGTCCCGTTGAAAAAGTGTCCCGTTGCAAAACTTTTGCAAAGGGACACTTTTGCTTCGGGACACTTTTTCAACGGGACACTTTTGCTTCGGGACACTTTTTCAACGGGACACTTTTGCTTCGGGACACTTTTGCTTCGGGACACTTTTTCAACGGGACACTTTTGCTTCGGGACACTTTTGCAACGGGACACTTTTTCAACGGGACACTTTTGCTTCGGGACACTTTTGCTTCGGGACACTTTCAACGGGACACTTTTGCTTCGGGACACTTTTGCTAAGGGACACTTTTGCTTCGGGACACTTTTGCTTCGGGACACTTTTTCAACGGGACACTTTTGCTTCGGGACACTTTTTCAACGGGACACTTTTGCTTCGGGACAATTTTGCAACGGGACACTTTTTCAACGGGACACTTTTGCTTCGGGACACTTTTGCTTCGGGACACTTTTGCTTCGGGACACTTTTGCTAAGGGACACTTTTGCTTCGGGACACTTTTGCAATGGGACACTTTTGCTTCGGGACACTTTTGCTTCCGGACACTTTTGCTTCGGGACACTTTTTCAACGGGACACTTTTGCTTCGGGACACTTTTACTTCGGGACACTTTTGCTTCGGGACACTTTTGCTAAGGGACACTTTTGCTTCGGTACACTTTTGCCAAGGACACTTTTGCTTCGGGACACTTTTTCAACGGGACACTTTTGCTTCGGGACACTTTTGCTAAGGGACGCTTTTCTACGTGACACTTTTGCTTCGGTACACTTTCGCTAAGGGACACTTTAGCTACGGGACACTTTTGCCAAGGGACACTTTTGCAACGGGACACTTTTGCTTCGGGACATTTTTTCAACGGGACACTTTTGCTTCGGGACACTTTTTCTTCGGGACACTTTTGCTAAGGGACACTTTTCTAACGTGACACTTTTGCTTCGGTACACTTTCGCTAAGGGACACTTTAGCTACGGGACACTTTTGCTAAGGGACACTTTTTTACGGGACACTTTTGCTTCGGGATATTTTTGCTAAGGGACACTTTTTGCAAAGGGACACTTTCTTCGGGACACTTTTGCTAAGGGACACTTTTTACGGGACAGTTTTATAATAATATATTATATTTTACACTTTTATAATATTTCATAATAATAATATATAACTTTTATGATAATTCGTTTTAATTTCTAACCTGAAGCTATTTTTGTAAATAAAGTATTCAAAGGTGAACGCCACCTTACATAATTTTGAGAAGTTGTCCCTCAATTTTGATTCAGTATTTTTAAAAATACAGTCTAATTTACTTGAAATTGTTTATTCTTGTGATGTCAACTTGTTACAAAAAGTGTTTTCTATTTGCCAGAAAGCTCCTTGTGCTTATTTTTTTCAAACTGATTGAGTTCTAGCTAACTAAAGGATGTCATTGAGTCAGAAAAGTAACTCAATGGAGTAACTATTGAGATTATTACACCATTAATCTGATTTTTCTATCAGTTTTTGTGACTATTCGATAAATATGCCTCATTTCCTCTATAAAAATATTAAAAGTTAGTACTTTGCGTTTCATTGAAAGGTTTTACATGCAATTCTGTTTGTTTCTCAATGGAACAATTTTTTCAGAGTCATGGAACTAAAAGCTAAATATTTATTGATTTTATGCATTATCCTCTGACCTTTTATAATGAATAGGTGACTAAGACATTTATCTTTTGAATAATGGCATTTTAACCCTTTAAGTAACTTCGTTAAGTATACTATACATTACATTAAAAAAAATCTCACGTCAATTCTAGATTTGATGGAACTTATTTTTTTCTTTTAACTAGTACCTCAACTCATTTTCTTACTTGGAAAAAAATATTTTGACATTGCGATTGAAAGTTTAGTCAAAAATCACAAAACTCTGACGGCACCCATTGACGCTTCGTGATGTTTATGGTAGATAATTTTTTTTGAATTATTTTTACTTTACATTATGCTTTCTGTTACATAACATTTGATAACAAATATATAACGTGTACGTCTGTGCAAAAAAAACCTTTTTTGGTAATGTACTTTGCCAGATATTATGAGTTTTCTTTGAGTGTATAGCATGCTATACATTACCACACTTTCACCAAAGTAGTGCTTGTTTGTTATGTATACTATAATATACATTGCCACTCATTGGGTAAAAAGGTTCTGAAGGTTTTGGCGCACTTTTTTGACACAAAGTTCAAAAATGTATCTTCTCCCTTACCGTAAGTACAAAGGAGTTTTGTTTTTATCGTCTTTATAGCAGTTTTGTTTGCTTTGTGGTTTTGGGTGTCCAGCATCTCATTCTATTTTGTGCTAGAAAACGGTCGCAGCAGATTTTGTTGCTAGTACGTCACGAAAATGCTAATTTGATTCAAGCGATGGAAGGAGTAGTGAAGATGAAATACGTGGGATCTTTTGAGATCTCACTGACACCTTCCCTAAATTCGTCTTTAGAAGGGCTAAATTTATTAGATAAGTAGTAAGTACTGAACCAACCGTTATGATGAAGATGATCTCAACTCTCAATCTGCAGAAGTCTGCAGAAAATGAAGACCAAATCCAACAAGAGACATTAGGTCAATACTCCACTCACACACACCAGTTCTTCAAGAGGTATTTCCGAGTCAATCAGAGTGTAATTTATTTGCAATTCCGCCAGTATCCTCATTTCTTTCTGTGCCATCAATCCCAAATTCTCCATGCAAGCCTGAAGTTGCTAAGAGAAGACCCCCGACAAAAGGTCCTGTAAAAAGGTTCCAACATAATCCGGCATTTTATACATTTTGGCTACAATAACAATGCGTGCGTGGTTTTAGTGATATTAATTATATTACAAACTGCGCCCTTTTTATTCGCCAAATGAGAACCGATGACGATGTTTTTCTGTTAAAGATAGATAACACTGCTTTCAGCATTGATGAAATGGTTGTGCCTTATAAGGAACCTTTATAAGGCACAACAACTATTTCAACTTTGCTGAAAGCATTCTCTTACTTCTGGTATCTTGAGTTTGCTTTTCAATTTGCCTTTGCAACGTTCTTTGTCAGTATTTACAACAACTTGTTGCTAAACACCTTTTCTTTTGGGTCTACTCTTAGCAACGTCAGTCAGACATGCATTCAGAATTTGAGTTTCATGGCACATAAAGTCATGGAGTTTGCTATGCTTGGCAGCATAAAGACCGTATTCCCAAAATCAAGATTCAAAATCGAACAAAGGTAAAAAATTTGATGTTGAGTTGAGCAGGGCACATGGAAAGGCCAAGAACGATAAGTGGAGTAAGCTGATAACTGAATGGCGACCAAGAACAGAGTACAAAAACGTCGGTAGTCCAGCAGCGCTATGGGCTGACGACATAGCATCTATTGGGGACCGGACTTGGATGAGGAGAGCGGCGGACCATGGAGATTGGCAAACGCAAACGGAGGCCTATACCCAGCAGTGGGTGAAGTCGAGCTGCGGATTATCGATGATGATGATGGCTTAGAAAAAAATGAGGGTACTAACGGAATTTCAAATAAATTACCTGCGATTGACTCGAAAATATCTCTTGAAGAACTGGTGTAAGTGGAATATTGTCACCTAACGACTCATGTTGACTTGGTTTTCATCATCTGCAGAAGTGCCAAGCTCATCTTCATCATAACTAACCATTGGTACCGGATCTTCACTCACAGTATCACAGGTATCGTCGTAACTCTAAAGTGGCAATGTATAGTATGCTATACGTACTCATTATGGTGTTGTTTTCTATGAATGTGGCATTGTATAGTATAATATACATGCCTTTTTTTTGAAAACTGTAAAAGTAAGATTTTTTTATTTACTATTCTTGTGTCTCTATAGCCTAAATAAGCTGGTTCAAAAACAATTTTCACTATTTAAAAAAAAAATTTGCTCTGCTACCTTAAGGGTTAATAGTAAAACAATCACATTTTTTTTACTATACGCAAAAAAGCTATGAGACAACGAATTTAGGAGTTACTCTTATAGTCGTATTGCTCATTATACGGACTAAAGTGAAGGAAAAAATGTCATTTTTCCTTCAATTTTGACATAAAACGCATCAAAACTAATCAAAATTGAAGGAAAAATGACATTTTTTCCTTCACTTTTAGTCCGTATAATGAGCAATACGACTATACAAACTTAAAAATGCCCCTCTTTTTCATCTGGGCTTAATAAAACTTTAGGGTAACAAGCAAAAATATTTTGAAACATAAAACTCGACTGCATTATATTCATACCTACCTAATAACAACAATCGACTTGTTATCTTCGACAAAAAATTACTCAGGTCGTTAATGACATTTTAAGGGAATGTCTTTCTACAATAGGGCACTTTAATTAATATACGGGGACCACATTGAGCAAGTCATTTTGCGTGGTAAAAAGTGCCCATAGAATTACGGTCTTTGACCTTTCGCGTGCTAAATGTAGGTTTTGTTCCATTTTGAAAAAACATGTTTTAAGCCCCAGTTAGGAGTTAGCTTTCTAATAGAGCCGATGGGCTTGCAACCTGTCACATATGAAATGATAACTTCTGCAAAATGTGGGCATGTATCAAATATATCTATCTATCCCCTTATATACCCTCTTCAAAGGATCTGAAAGAATGTGTCTACCGCATCTTGGGAATACAGTCGTTATTATATTTTTCTGTGTGAATCAAACACCGGTCCTTTGAATGTATATCTTTGATAGCAACCAAAATCGATCTCAAACTGTCAAATATGACAGTTCAGTGACCACGCAAGGCAAGTAGCCCCGTCACTCTCATCTCAACGAGACCGAATGCAACAAAAGGTACCTACGCGATCGTTTTGACAGTTTGAGACCAATTTACAAGTCCAAATCTGAGCGCAGACTGCAAATTGCAACCGCAAACTGCAAATCTCTATGAAATTGACATAGATACTTGGTTAATTTAGGTCAATTACATATAGATTTGCATAAAGACTTGTACCCTAAGTTAAACCATAGCCGAGGCCTTCAGGTACCCTAGAAACTCCGTCACCAGAGTTGGCCACTTGCTCATACGAACTTACTATAGTAGATCAGTCAAGCCTAGAGTTACAGCCACGAACCTCTACGTTTACGCAACCCTTATTGATCGAAGGTAGTATATTAAATGTAAAAGAACAACGTAAAAACGTTTTGTAGGTAATTTATTCGTTCGGCTAAGTTATGCGTGAGGGGTAAAAGGAGTAATGGGGGTAAAAGGGGTTAGGGGCTAAATTACTATCTTCACGCAAAGGTCTTTTTGAAACGAATCCGCTAATGATCAAACTTATGATTAGAAATAATAGAAACGGGGATTTATATCTTCATGATAATGTAAGGTTGTAACATAGCCGAAACGTCTCGGGACGCAAATAACGGTAAAACAAGGTGATATCTATATTTTTGTAGACTATTTAGTATGTCTTTAGAACCTAATAAATTAGGTTTTACTTACAACTTTTCCATAAGGTTTATAAGTAAGTACCTAAGTAGAACCTAATCAATTACTAAAAGTATTTAATATTAAACCTGTTTAGTAAGTCATTCGAAATTCAAAATGCCGCGGCCTTGAGACGTTACGAGCATAGACAAAAGACATCAAAACAAAAAGGTTTGCTATCAGATATCAATAAAAAGGCTAAGCATGATAAATAGGTGGATAAGTCATGTCATGCGATGGAACCAGGCGCGTACCAGGGTTTTTCATGTAAGAATTATTGCTTTGACCTTTGTAGACATAAGCTGGTCGCCATGCCATTTCTGAAGAGGGAATAACCTTAGCCATATAGGTATCTACCGGTTGTGGGTAAATCTTCAAAGAATTGAAAAAAACCAGAAGTCTTTTTTAAGCTTTTGCGATCACTATTCCTATTGAAAATATATGGAAACGGGATTTTATCGCGTAGGTAATTTTGGGTTATTTATGTCACTCATAACCTGTTGTGTAACATTGCCGAAACATCGACATATAAATCTAGTAAAATTACACGATAAAATCCCGTGTCCATATATTTTCGTAATTCATCATTGTCGTCATACTCAATAATTTAGAAAATATTGTATAAAATAAAAATAACATCGAAAAATAAAAATAACCAAAAATATTCTCTCAATTATGGACTAAGCATACCTAAAAATAATAATAATATTTTTTTTATATTTTAGTAACTTGTAGTTTTTAACAGATTCAACTATATTTTTTAACATTGGGTGTTACAACAATTACGAATCAGACTTTCGATTTGTTCAATTTTCTAAATATTCGCCCATTGATTGGTCGAATGTAGGCTCGCCCATTGGTCGAATGTAGGTGCATTATAATTTACTAGCGACCCGCCCCGGCTTCGCACGGGTCACACACATCACAAACCTCTAAAATTATCAGTGTTTCTCTACTATATTATGCATGTATTAAACATATAAACCATTCTCTTGAATCACTCTATCTATCTATTAAAAAAAACCGCATCAAAATTCGTTGCATACTCGTAGTTTTAAAGATTTAAGCACACATAGGGACAACCAGCGGGAAGCGACTTTGTTTTAAGGTGGATTCACCTTTATACTAGTAGTGATAGTGATGTAGTGATGTGACAAAAACACGTAAAAATACTTCCAAATAGATTCTCCAAACAAAGACAACACGCAAGAACCCGGAAACCCCTAAATAAATTGTCTTTGGTTCTATATTCAAATGTTTCAAATAACGAACTGACCTTTCCTTATCAGGCCAGTTTGTCAAACCGTCCGATCGCGTATCCGCGCGGCCGGAAGTCAAAACAGCCACTAGCACGAATATTATTAACATAATTGTGTACTATTATATCTTGCGCATTCCCCTTGAACTGGTAAAAATGTAGAAATGAATTTTAAAATTCTTACAATTTTGTAATTACAAGCTTAAGTGTGCTTTGGACTGTTTTGCCAACTTAAATGGACAACTGACGGTTATTTATTATGCCAGCTTTTTAAAAAGTTTTAAATTGTACACACCGAAATTCGAGCAGAAAAACTGAAGCTTTCCAAATGATAGCAATTGGGTTGAGGAATATTTAAATAAATAAATGTTGGTGGACATTTCAGACAGCGCCATCTGGCCAACCTACAAATGGGAACCAGACAACTGGTAGAATATTATAGTGTGTAATCTATGTATCTGTGTCTGTGTGTCTGTCTGTCTGTGGTATCGTAGCATTCGTAGCTCCTGAACGGATGAACCGAATTTATTTTTTATTGTTTTGTCTGAATTGTGTCTTTGTCGAGAGTATTCTTAGCTATGTTTCATGAAAATCTGTTCAGCCGTTTGAAGATCATCAGCTCTTTTCTACAGGGTGGAAAAAATGAATGAGCCCTGGAGGGAAACTACTTTAAATCTTTAAGATACAGTATTTTACTTAAAGGAAACATTCCTTTATTTTTAAAAAGAAACATAACAGCATTCAAAGATTTTCTAAAATTAGCTTGCTTCACCCAGGAATCGAACCAGCTAAATATTCAAAAATTAAACACTCGCTATTTTATTCCACTAGTTGATACATTCAATGCTAAAGATAACATTTCTCAAAGAAACATGAGGTCTTACACTCGTCTGTCGTACAAGATATGCATGAAATCTAATATTTAGAAATAAGGGCTTCAATTGCAATTTAGCTCTACAGTGGAATGGTGAGAGGTATCCAGTAGTGCGATTCAGACCTTCTCGGAATGTATTCCGAATTTGGAAAAAAACCGTTTCTTCGCTGAAAAACTGTCAACTTTTTGAAGAAAATCATCCAATCGGATGCATTTCCGGAAGTCTGAATCTCACCTCAGATAGACAAATACCGTCTAGAAAAGTTTTGTCACAAGAGGTGAAATAATAAAAACTAATAAAAAAAATTGTGAAAATTAATGTTAGATTTCATGATCTTTTTTATTTCTAAAACCAAATGTGTGTTATAAAGATTTTATGCTGACATTAATCCTATCGATTAGTAGTATTAAATAGAGCGAGGTTTGTTTTTTAATTGTTAGATGGTTCGATTCCGGGTGAGGCAAGCAAATTTTAGAAAATCTATGAATACAGTTTTGTTTCTTTTTAAAAATAAAGGAATGTTTCCTTTAAGTAAAATACTGTATCTTAAGGATTTAAAGTAGTTTCCCTCCAGGGCCCATCCATTTTTTCCACCCTGTATAAGTAGCTAGTTATCTCCGCGTTTTTTTCAGCGCGATCTATGATTAGATCAGTCGCGCCATCTAGTTTTGAATTTGGAAAACAATGATAGAAAGTGGCGTTCCATTTCACGTTTTATCTACATTTCTACTAGTTTACACTTAATGCTGCAATTGTCTATCCTACTAATCCTACTAATATTATAAAGGCGAAAGTCCGTGTTTGTGTGTGAATGTTTGTTACCACGTATCTCCATAACTACTTAACCGATTTTGATGAAATTTGGAATGTAGATAGTTTAGATTCTGGAATAACACATATACTTTTTATCCCGGAAAAATGTATGGTTCCCGTGGGATAAAGAAAAGTAGTCTACGCGGGCGAAGCCGCGGGCGTTCACTTGTAAGCTATAAAAAAAACTTGACTACAATGTTTATTTGAAGTTTTTTGTGTCGAAGGTTTTTTAGAGTTTTTAATTTAATATTATTGAAATGAAATGACATACACGACTGTATCCCCAAGGCGCGGTAGACATTCTATCAGATCTTTTGAGCCATTTTTTTTGACGTTACTCTTTCCTCAAGCTTCATTCAATCTTCAATCACTCCTTGCTTGACAATGACAAGAAAGAATTTAGAACTGATCGGACAGATTGTCATAAGAGAATGAGTGAGTCGTCCGCCAAAATAATGAACAGTCAACTGAAAATGATCGGCTCAAACGAGCCGGCTCACGGTACCGGCTCAAAATGAAAATGAACCTACTCTGACAAAAGTCAATCTGAAATCATGTCATACCCAACATTACACTTAGGTGTTCTGATTACAACAACTCTCGCGAAATTACGAACCACATTGCACTGGTAAATATTTAAGCGTGAAAATGCCGAGAAAACGAATTTTCCCAGTTATGAGACCTAGCTAGATCGATTTTTCGCTCTCGTAAACACCCGTACAGCAAATTTCACCGAAATCGTTAGAGCCGTTTTCGAGAACGTCAGTACAAACAAACATTAAACAAACAAATATTGCTCGAATAGTATTATGTATAGGTACTTACCTTATTAACTTGTCTAACTATGTGTCAATGAATTCAACACAAGTACGTTTAAACTATTCAAAGTTGGCGCGAACAAAAATGTTAAATATTCGAAAAAGAATGTTGCTTTCTTGTAGCATTTTAAAATGAGTGCGGGCATCCGAGGTTTTTAATTAAACCATAAGTTGTTTTGTTCTTAGCCACCTTAACAAATAAAAACTACACTAGTTGCTCTGTGAGCTGTAGACCTCGCGAGTCTGTGTTTGCATGGTTTAAATCTAAAAATGAGCAATTTACTACATTTTTAGGAGTTCTGCTAAACACACTGAAGATCCTCATCAGATCTTCCCCAAACTTTTATGACATCAACTTAAAGTTACTTAAAGTACCTACCTACTTACAACCTTTCATATTTTTTTTTTTCAGACTTAACATTAAGCATAAAATCCGAAAGTTTAGTTTTTGAAGAATTTTGTATAAATAAAGGAACGGATACAAACATACATACAAGTCAAACACATAACCCTCCTTTCGGGCCTCGCCGCAGTCGGGTAAAAAACGTAAGAGATTAGTAGTTCTAGTTCCAAAGTTTAACATGAACAAAATAAACTGTCTACAAATTGCTACGAACTTTTGCTACGCTCGTAGCACGGGCTACGCTCGTAGCACGCACTACGCTCGTAGCACGCACTACGCTCGTAGCAGCGGGGTCGTTTCACGTCTACATTCTACCACAGAATACTAAATGGACTTATTGAACATTTTTATGGACACGGAATTTTATCGCGTATTTTATCTTATTTATCCCGACGTTTCGGCTATGTTACAATAGCCGTGGTAACGGGCAGACTATTGTAACATAGCCGAAACGTCGGGATAAATAAGATAAAATACGCGATAAAATCCCGTGTCCATAAAAATTTTCAATATGAATAGTGATCGCGAAAGTTTAAAAAAGACTAAATGGACTGGTAACGTATCCTCAAGTATGGTAGACATTATTTTAAATAATCGACTGTGAAGTAGACCGGTAGCAAGACCAAGCAGTTGAAACAAGTTTGAAGAAGTAATTTATATTCTACTTCCGCCCGCGGCTTCGCTCGCGTGTTACCTACCCGGATAAAAAGCCTATGTGTTATTCCAGGTCATAAAATATTATAAAACTAGGTTTTTAGTACATCTATACTTCTATACTAATATTAAAAAGAGGTAAAGTTTGTTTGTATGTATGAGGTAATCTCCGTAACTACTCATCCGATTCCAAAAATTCTTTCACCAGTATTTAGAATGAACTTTCAGGATGAACATAGGCTATAGTTATATAGGTACCTAGCGGGCAACGCCGCGGGCGGAAGCTAGTCATGAATAAAATCAAAATAACTACCCAGCAGTCAAAACCTTCTTGCATTGAAACATAATAATCAAAATGGTATAAAGATACCCTCGACCGCACGGTAGCAACACTGACCGACCACCTTACCCAGACCTCACTTAGGGCTGTCACATCAACTCGAAAACTTTTTCGAAAAGAAAAATTGTTTCAATTAGCTCATTATAATACATTAGGTATCCGGGTATTTATTACGTAAATTAAAAAAGTATATAAGTATTCTATCAGTTATCTGATTCCCATAGTACAAGCTTTGCTTAGTTTGGGGCTAGATGGCGCTGTGTGAAATGTCCAGCAATATTTATTTATTTATTTATAATTAATTACCTTTTTATTTACCCCGAGACGTTTGGACTGGATTGCACCAGCCGTCGTCCGTCTTCCCGCGACCACCGGATGAATTTAAACATTGTCGCTGTCTAAATCGACGAGATTTTTACGTAATTCCCGTGTGTTAAAACAATGTCTAGTACAACTCACGAAAGTTTTGAAAGTGAAATTACTAAAATGTGTTGTGTGGCAGCCCTACGCGCTAACCTCGGCTCTAGATAGTGTGGTGCACCGCTGTAAATGTGGACTTCCGAATGATATCTGACAGCGCCATCTATTAAGAACTAGGTTAAGGCGTTGGACGTGCGTGTTGCATGAAATCGATATACAAAAGAACAAGTTCGTAAAATCTTGACATGAAGCATTATTATAACGTTACTTCAAGCTTTATAATGGACATCGGTTATTTTCGTGTTTTCCGAATATGTGCGACAGCAGTGTATGATTCCACAAAACAGAATGCGACAGAAGTGCACGTCGTTAGCAGAGCAGTTCGCAAAGCTTGCAACTAATTTGCTTTTCTTAAAAATTACATTGTTTATTTGTTTGCGATAAAGTTGAAATTATGAGTAATTTTCATTTCTAAATGACTTTTCGTCAATCGTTTCTTGTAATTTTATGCAATTTTTTCCGATGTTTTCCGAAACGCATTCTTTTTCTGGTTTTACTGTAAGTACAGTTGTCACAATGGATCTAGGCATTCGTGAAGTTAGGCTTTTCGCTGCGCAGTAGAAAATTTTGAAATTTTGCGCAGGAGATTAGCGCGTTCAAACAAACAAACAAACTCTTCCGCTTTATATATTGGTTTAGATTTAGGTGGAGAAAAATTACAAACACACACACACACACTGGAACATCCAAAGACTGGAACATCATATAAATACTTACTTACATAAATATATTTAAAACGAGAGTTTGTATTTGTGTGTTGGTAGGTATGTGAATTTTGTGTAATCAGAGCCGTATGTAGATACCATTTTGAAACAATATTTCAATGTAAGTAGATATGTAAGGATTGATACAGGCTATTATCCCGGACAAATCAGCAGTGAGTCGCTAGTTACTTTCAACGCGTATTTTCACACACGCAAATATGACGCAAATTTACAAAAATATCTAAAAATAAGTAAAAAACCTTCCGACTAACCTTTGCGTCCATTGTCATTCGTAGAATATATGTTTACCGCGTCGGCCGGTTCATTTGCATAGCTAGTCACGCAAGCGTGGCATTGAATAGGGGGCATTATTGCGATGCGAGCTCAATTACTTTCGTGCTGGGGTGCTCAAATATTTGCTACAGCGCCATGAGTTAAGCTGGGAACAAATTATCGGACGCGGCTGACGGACGCGGCTGACAGCCGCGACTGATAAGTGTGCACACCGTCCGAACACCCAGCGGGCCAGATTGCCTTCGGACGTCTGAAGGTCCAAGGACGCGTCCGCGACTTTCGTCAGATAATGTGCACAGTTCTATGTTCGTTCTATATCCAGATACCTATTCAGTCGCGGCTGTCTGCCGCGTCCGTAAGCCGCGTCCGACAGTATGTTTCCAGCTTTACGGTCGATTCACATTTCGGCGCCACTGAAAACCAGCGCTCTAACAGCCTTGGCGCTGCTGGAGCAAATGCTGAGGGGTAGCCCTATTTTCTTGTCACTGTAATATAACATTTATGATTTGTGTGCATGTACCGTATAGTGACGAAAATAATACTTACTTATTTCTATTTCTATTCTATTTCTACATCTGATGAAAGATGGGACACAAATCGTACCATAAAAGTGGCCGCACACATATCTACGCCGAACGCGCTGAACAAATCGAATTTCAGAATTTTATAAATGAAATCGTATGAAACCTCGCACACCTGCCCGCGTCGAATCGTCCGATTCGACCGAATCTGGTACCTACTTCGAGAATTGCGTGCGTTCAGCGCGGATTAGGTGTGCGTCCACTATTAACGTTACCATTTAATCAAAGTTAGGCAATTTTAACAGTAGGTAGTCATTTTTAACCGACTTCAAAAAAGAAGGAGATTCTGTGTTCGGCTGTATGTTTTTTTTATTACCGTTATGTTCACCGATTGGTCTGCTTTACCTCACAGCACTAACATCCAAGCAATGTCCCCAGCTCGGCCGTGTTCGCGGCAGGCGGAATGCGCCGGCATCAGCAGCAGCTCGTGTGTGCGGACGCACTACGACTCGGTCACGCGCTGCCTGTGCGGGGACAACCTGCCGCCTCTGAACGGACAGTGCGAGGCACAGACTAAAGGTACCTACACATCAGCTCGTGTGTGATGCACTACTACGACGCGCCTCTGATATAGATCTCATATAGAGCGAGCGAGGCACACACTTATGTCGGGTTTCTGTATTCAACTTACGAATGACCGTGAACTTATCGTCGTAGCAACTTCATTTACATGTCGAAAACGAAGGAACGATACTGCCCCCTTAGCCATATTACACTATCTATCGTCGCGATAGAATAGAAACACTTCAAAATGTATAGGATTTGACGTTTCAAGTAGATGAGTCACGTGGTCAGAACGTCAATTCCTATACATTTTGAAGTGTTCTATTCTACAGTGACGATAGATCGTTCTACAGCGACGATAGATCGTGTAATATGGCTAGGGCCCCTGGATACTTTATCTTTGTCAAAAACTGTACCTATGTAGTTTTTTGACAGATGCTGATGACGTTGCTATGGTGATTTGAGTACTAACGAACGACAGTTCGTTGAATATAGAAGCCGGGCATAAAGGTACACAAAGCGTCACCATTAAGTACCTCCCCTGCTAAGACGTCAGTTCGCAACCCGTTGATCTCAACTTTTTGTAAAACATTTACCTTTTTTATTAGATTTGTCATTCTTACTTTCTTATTCTTACTTACGTATGGATAAGTAATTTCACGCACTCTGCTATGTGACCGATTGGTGTAGCGGTAGCGACCCCCAATTCAAATGCTCCTGCGTGGGTCCGGGCTTGGTTTCAAATCCTGTCACGACTAAGTAGTTTTTGTTTATTTTATTTTTATTTTTGCTTTCACAACGAACTACGTTGTGAGTATGTAGTAAGTTACCTAGTAAAGTTATAGTTAGATGAAACAACTTTTAGTAGGGTCTTAGTAAATTTATTTAAACACAAACCTAATACTTAATCCAATAAAATTAACGAGTGAACAAACATGTCATGTTATCATTGGAACAGTTTATACTTATCGTATAAAATCCAGTGAAAAATAAACAATTTAGATCTCTCGCAAATCAGATCAGACTAAGTAATATTATCTACTTACAATTTAAAACAATATCAGTTATCTTTCAATTTTATAAAAGTTAGTAACAGCTCGCGAACGATAAAGCGCAGTTATCATGAACTAAATACACTAGGTATTCCTTCTCGATAAGCAACTCGCTGGGCCAATATTATGACATCTTTCCATCCCCAATAACCTGAAAATAAGAACATTATTACATAATGGCATAGGTTATAAGATAAAAAAACAACCTCTGTAATACTTATCAATTATCATACCACTTACCTAACGTTATTCTGCAACTTGCTGGTAGGTATTAATAATAATGTTTGTGGCGTTCACATAGATCTGTTTAGACTTCTTAGTTCTTTCGGCCTGATTTGTGTGGCTTTATATGATTCATATCACCAGTCGATAGAACTGCACCGATTTGACCTACGAAAAGTAAAATAAGTGTTATACATTTATACTCAGGCAATTATTTATTCACAAAGATTCTTCTAATATTTACGACTTACCATTATTCCATGATGCCAAGCAATCTCTTTTATGCTTATATTTTGTTCGTAAAGAACAACTATCTTTGTCCTTTCAAAATTGATAAAATGCACCATTGCTATGCTACACGCACCGAAAATAAAACAAGTAACAAAACCAGTCAGTTAATTTTATTGTTCAATAGAATTTAGTGCACAACTACCTTCAATACAATTTTATTAGTTGATGGTAGTCGTGTAAAGAGTTACCTACTATTATTTTGTAAACGAATAATGTAATTTATAAATTCAGCGCTGTTGACAACTGGTGCGGTAGCTCAGTCGGAAAAGCGTGGACTCGCTCACGTTCAATTGGGGCATCGGTGGTTCGAATCCTAGCAAGCAAATAAGTTTTTGTAAGATTTTATTTATTTGAGTCGTTCAGGCAAACAATTTCGTTAGTGTAGCCTGCATACGGCAACTTTCCATTTACACTATAAAGGGTTACCAATTGGTGACGCAGTGTGTACATGGCATATGTTCACCGAAGATACGCTGATAAATATAGAAATTATGATCTCGTTGGTCGGTTGCAAAACATCTGTTCACTCCTCTCCGCTTTGGTGAAAACCAGCCCTAAGGTTGATCGCACACCTATCCGCGCCGAATTCTCGGCTTCAGCGGCTTCACAGCCGAAGACCGGCCATATTAATACGAATTGTATTATAATGCCGTCTATTTGCATAGGGAAACAATAAAAAAACATAATACGAATAGAATTAATTATTATTAAAAGGAATTAAGCTAATGGCCAATTTAGACCCCCTGCTGTGGAGCTAAATAGGATTTCCTTATCGGCCATTTTAGCCTCGAGAACAACAAATACCTATACAAAATACAAAAAGAAATGTTTACTTACCTATTATTTTTAACTTGAGTTACATGCAAATTATGATGTAGAAACTCAAACATTTCTGCAATTTAACTTGCGCGGTCAATCAGGAAATGACAAGCGATAGGATCTCAGCATTGCAAGTGAATCAGCCAAAGGTAAATTACCCAACCATTGTGGAAAGAAAACATTGAAAAGATTACCTACTTGCACGATTTCATGCTAGAAGCAATATTAAGAATTTTAATTTTTATAGCGTTAAGCCACACCTACGTATTTTCATTGAAAATGAAAAATCTTATAAAAAGTTACAATTCCAACGGGATTCGAACCCGCATTGATACAAGAATCCTTATTTGTGTCGGGTCGAAAATTCGGTTTCGACCCGATTTAATTTATTTTGAAAAGATTTTTCATTTTCATTATTATAAAATATTTAGAAAACTATGGAATTAACAAACGAGTTTGTAAATAACAAGAGCCGCTTTAGCCGAGTGGGATAGTACCTATCACGACTTTCGAAAGTCGTGGGTTCATATCCCGTGCATCAAAGGATTTTTTCTTTTCCAAAAATATATATGCGCATTAACACGAGCTCTAAACAGTGAAGGAAACACGGTGAGGAAACCCACGGCTTAGTCAGCCCCACACGTATCGACCATGTCTTTCCTGTGGATATCGTCGGTTAAGATGAGAGGATGGTGTACGAGTAGGTGCTGGGCAAGCCTACTTCATCTCAACATTGTCCCAGGCACTAAAATGTCCCGTGTAAGTGTACGCGGATCCCTCCTGGCACTGTATATGTCAGGCTGATGGCCAGAATTCTAACCCACGACCTTCGGATCATCAAGTAAAGATGTAAAGTAAGAAAGGGCTGGTGAACGTGCCCTACAAAACAAGAGTGACCTTAACTCCACTAATTGCGACACAATTGGGCATTGCGTGTCAGCACGGCACTGCGGCTCACGATGTGCCATTCAAATGAACGGCTTGCGACGTTATCCCCTGGACCGTAGAAATCTAATAAATATCTAATGAAAATAAAAATAAAAATTTATAAATATATCTAATAATACCGATTTCGACCACAGCAACTGATTTGGAATTATATTGGCGTTATATTTTATATATTTATTTAACTTCAATAACTTATCGGAGGTGTAGGTATGAGGTAGGTAGGTATACAAAAATATAAAAAATATAGAAATCTAGCAAAGTCTGGTTAGTTACCTAGCTATAACTCAAGAACGATTTTTACTAGTAGTTCGCCCCGAACTGAGATCTCGCGCACCGTAGATGGCCAACATTTGGACTTTCTTCTGACTACCCCTACAATTTCAAGTGCTACTACTGCCGGGTATGCCTATTGCGCTAACTCTTCATGGTAAAAATACTAGCATGCATGCAATACATAATGTCGTGTCTAATTTTTCATTTATTTCATATTTATGAATTCTCGTCGTATTTTTAAAAGTATACGTCCTAGAATAAAAATAATAACTATTTTAGAATGTACAAATAAAGACCTTTCATTTGACACCGCACTCAATATATTTGTTTACTTAACTTTTTTTACCCCAATTATTTTCATTTTTTATCAAATTTTTTTTTATCATGAAAATAAATCAAGTAGCATCTAAAATCATTGCAAACCAAACCGCAACGATGCCACTCTCTTTTTAAGAGCGACCAGTCAATGAGCTACGAAGACATCGAAACTCTATGAAACGGGAGCTCTTGCAGCTCTGGTTTCGTAGTTTTTGGTCTTTGGTCGTATTTCAAAAACTATACATCCTAGATTAAAAATAAAAACCATTTTGGAATGTACAAAATAAGCCCTTTCGTATGACACCCCACTCAATATATTTGTGTAACTTTCATAATTTTTTACCCCCTTGGGAACCCAATATCTTCACAACCCCTTCATCGATTAAGCTCATATGCTCCACCGTAAATTTCCTTACCACAACCTATTGACCTACCAAGTTTCATGCAGATTGGATGAACGGTTCGACAGTTATGCTCGAACAACAATTCGTGAAACATACAAACATACAAACATACAAAGCAAAATCGCCCAACTTACCACTAAGATCTTCGCTCGCTTCGCTCGCTCGATCGATGATCTTTGATTAAATTGTCTCTGCCGCGAATTATCAGCTTAGCTTAACGTGGCCGCACACCTATCCGCGCCGAACGCGTCGAACGAATCGACCAAAACGAAGTTTAGAATTATTTATATGAAATAGCATGAAACCTCACTCACCTGCCCGCGTCGGAATCTGGCAGTACTCGCGCGGATAGGTGTGCGCTCAGCCTGAAACATTCCAAATCGAAATTTTTCGCGAAAAATTTTTTTAACTAAGTAAATTAATTTTCTCATCCGGTATGGAACGGTTTTTTTTAAGAAATTTATAATTCTGCAGCGAGGCTAATCCAAAGAAATGAAGAGTTAAAAAAATATACTTAAGTAGGTACCTACTTATTGGTTGGTAGGTAGTTACCTACCTACATTACATGAGCTTTTGAATAAAATAAAGTCGGATTTTTTGTTTAACTTAAATTAATACTCGTCATGACTATTGAGCTAAGTAAAAGGTGGTAAAAGCTAGTAAAAATTAATAAATAATAATTCCTACGACCTCAATTTTCAACTTCAAACATACTTAGCAGTTTAACTTAAACTTTAAGGCACTTTCACGAATTAGCAGCAGTGAAACATGTAACGAAGTAATGCTTGATAAACATCGTTTATTTCTCTTTAGCACGGTAGGTTAATCATTGGAGTCGCACGAAATTTCCTGTTTGTATCGATTACAGACCTCACGTTTCTGACCATACCCGTCAATTATGAGGAATTATCGCGCATAACGCGCATTAACAACTTTTTATTACTAAAAAGTAAGTAAGTTCGTATGAGCAAGTAGCCAACTGTGGTGACAGTGTTTTTAGGCCACCTAAAGGCCACCGTCATGGCTTAACGACTTAAAAGTTAAGCGTTAAAACTCGCGAGTGTGTTTGCATAAAAGATATAAAAAAATCGAAAAGTGAGCAATTTGTAGGAGTTATTCTGCTCATCACGCTGAAGATCCTCATCAGATCCTCACCAAAGTTTTATGAGACCAACATAAAGTTACAACCTTTCAAATAAAAACAGAACCATCGAAATCGGATGTCTTATGGCGGAGATATCCTGTAGCCCCCTTTTTGGAGGAAGTACCCCTCCAATCAAAAATCCCCGATGACCAAAAAAATCTATAAAATTATCGAACCTGCTCACAAAATTTCACGAGAATTGGTTGAGAAATGCGTCATGTAGAGAACAGACAGACATCCGGCGGACAAACGAAAGCATTTTTGTCCAAGCTGAAGCAGAGACGCTTGGCTCGCTTCTCTCGCTCAGTCTACAAGCACAAACGATAAATTTACTTATCTCTTACAGCACTATACCATGTTTGCGCCAACAGCGACGAATGCAACGACGGGTTAGTGTGCGGCGCGCCCAACATCACCGGAACCGCGCCGCCGCACCTGCGTGTGCACGCGCCACAGGACAAGATCTGTCTGTGCGATACCGAGAACGGGTTCAAGGAGAAGGAGCACACTTGCAGCGGTAAGAGAGAATGAGAGAAATTATTTAGTGGTAGAATAGAGAGTACCATAGGGAGTTATCCTATAATGCGCCTCCTAGTGCATGCAACATTGCGGCGCCGTAATAGGGTTTATGTTTGAAACTACCAATGTACCTAACACAACACCCATAAGTGCATCAAATAATTTGAATATAATTATATTGAGAGAGATAATAAGGGGCTTTGTCTTCCGCACTCATCATTTTCTGGGTAACAGTCTCGCTTCGCTCACTCTGTACATTTTACTTCGAAAAATGCAAAATCTTACTCCACTGCTCGTTCCTGTCCAATATCAACTATCGAGTTTTTTTACAATGAAGAATAGGCAAGCGAGCGAAGCGAACTACATTTTCCGGGGGAAAACCGGGATAAAGGGCGTGTTGATCATGTGTATCTAGCAACTGTAAACTTGGATATAATAACCAACTTCAAAAAAAGGAGGAGGTTCTCAATTCGTCGGAATATTTGTTTTTTATGTAGGTACCTAGTAGGTATGTGCACCGATTAGTTAGGTTGGTACCTACTCAAAGACGCCTGGACCGATTTGGAAAATTCCTTTTTGTTTAAAAGGGTAGGTAGGTGGTTAGGCACTTTTCGATTGGTGGCACTATTTGGTGACGATCTATCAAGGATCTTCGAAGTTATGACATAAATGCACCTAAAGTAGAGAATTGGTCAGCTTATAACATTGAAGTCGGTTTTAAAAAAAATAATTTAGAGATTTGTAACCATTGAATATTTTATTCTCAGATGCCGATATATTGAAGACATCAGTATTCGCTGTGATCGTGGTGACTCTGATTCGAAAGATGCTAACTGCTAACTAAGCCGAAACGCTGCCTTCGCACACCATATCGACTCAACATATCAACTAATTTGAAAAATATTTAATTTAAACGACAAATCATTATTTTTATGTCACATTTTCTACTATAGGTACATAACATACAGCTATTCAATAACTAGGTACTTACCTACACCTATTTTTTGTACACGTCAATAATATAATTTTGGGAGTGGACACTACGTTTTCGTACGCGCGTTTGGATCGATCATTACAAGAGTTGAATTAATTTGAAATAGAGTTGAATCGGAATGGTGTACAAAGACCATTACCTTTCGATCATTCATTTACGAATGTTGGCCTTCACAATCATTAGTGTTTAAAGGTGAGCGCATACCTATCCGCGCCGAATGAATCGACCGAAACGAATTTTAGAATTATTTATATCAAATCATATGAAAACTCGCACACCTACCCGCGTCAAATCGTCCGATTCGACCGAATCTGGCAGTACCCCGAGAATTCGTAGCGGATAGGTGTGCGCTCACCATTATTGTGCATTGTTAGATTTATTAGTAAATTAAATCGTATTAATAAAAATACTCGGCTGCTTTACAAAATGACTTCAACATAATTCATCGAATAAAAGTCTTTACTAAAAAATATAATTCCGTCCATTGTCCGTCCATATAAGTTTTAATATTCTTAAGTGATGAAACACACTTAAATCGCGCACGCTGAGATCTTAAGTAGGTAAAACAACACAAATAATGTGGCAAAAATCCGCGAAGCACGCTAGTGTGTTTTAGTACTTAAGTTTACTTAAGTAGAATATTACTAGACTTAAATAACAGTTAATTTGTCATGTCTAAGCTACATCATATAAAATAAAAACACCATAATAAAATAAGGCTCATTTTATTCCGTCCTGTCTTTGTAAATAGTTTAGTAAGAATATTTTTCATACAAATATCGTAGCACTGTGTTTTATAATTAAAGTTATTGCACAAATAAGAATTTAGAAGAGTTTTGTAAGAATAGTAGTCTTAGAGTAGTTCTTATATTATCTCTTAACAAATGACAAGTGTCATCATAATCTATTCAACAATAATTCATTAATAAAAGCCTGTAAAATTAAATGTTTGATTTATTTTGAATTAAAAAAAAGATTTCATATTATTTTTAGTTAACAACACAGACGCCATTCGTTAAGAAATAAAATAAACATTTCCATATTTAGAGATCTTTGTCAATAACTTAAATACCTACATACCTAACTGAAAACTCAAGTTTTTCAAAACTTAAGTACTAGCATAACTGTTTAAAAGAATGTAGCATATTCACATTCCGAAAAACTTATGAAATAAAACTTGTGTAAGTACCTGCTTCCGTGATATCACCGAAATAATTTATGAAATTATTTTAGGTCAATTTAATCGTATCATAGATTTACGGATGTGATCACAGTGAGATTAATTAAACAATAAAATTGTGTGAAATAATTACTCTATTTTTCATCAAACAAAAGGCCTTGCATGCGCTACGTGACAAATTTTCTCGGCTCGTTTTCTCGTGCAAAGCTAAGTTATCTCGTTATGTTAGTTGTTAATATCGCAGCACGAAAAACTCGTCTCGATGTGATAAATGAAGACATAACGCGTATGTGATGTTAGCGCAGGTAAGAATAGAAATAACTCGATTTTGCACGAGAAAAGGAGTCGAGAAAATTTGATAAGTTGCGCATGCGAATGATAGGAATTTCGGAATTTCGTTGAAAATCCGTTCTTGATCCTTATCTTGTAAAGTCTATAGAACTTGTGATTTTAACCCTCTCGTTATATTTTTCTTGATAAAAATAAATATTCCAATAAAAATTGCAACCTAAGCTTAATACCATCTCAAAGTAAAGAATCGATTACTTACTTCCTAAATATCATTACTCAGCAAATATAATAACAATAGCTGATTTAAATATCCGCCATTTTTTATAGTTAGTGCGACTCAGAGTAGGCCGTGTGTTCGGTTTTCAAACTTACACTTCTTCCAACGGATCTTGGCATTCGTGAAGTTAGCAACATTCCAAAGTGCAATTTAATTTGTCTATTGTGAAATAAACGATATTGAATTGAATTGAATTGAATTAGCCGTTTCGATGCGCAGTGCAACTTTTTCATACAAAATTTTTTACTGCGCAGCGAAAAGCCTACCTTCAAGAATGCCTAGATCCATTGTGACAACTGTAACTGACAGATTACTTGGGTGATACAAGTCCTAATTTTATATTTATAATATTTTGAGTATTAATAGTACCTACTTGTATGTAGTTTGTGTGAATTAGATATTAAAATGAGCGTTCAGTATAGTTATTTTAGAATTCTATCCTATGTACTTTATTCATTGCTAAATAAATGAAGAGAATATATTTTTGTTTCATTTCATCATTTTACTCTGCAAGTGGCTAAATAAAAAAAACCGACTTCAATATTATAAGCTGAGCAATTTCCTGCACTCTCGACGAGGTGAATTTCTGTTCATAACTATAAAGGTCCCCGACAGATCCTCACCAAATTTTTGTGGCAACAATCGGAAAGTATACCATTTCAAACAAAAGATTAATTTTCAAAATCGGTTCAGGCGTCTTCGTGTAATCGGTGAACATACATAAAAAAAGGACAAAAAAATACGATTCCGACGACTTGAGAACCCCCTCCTTTTTTTTGAAGTCTGTTAACTAGGTTTTTTAAAAAAATGTCTCAAAATCAAAAATCAAAATCAAATATCATTTATTCAGTAGGACCGTTATGACCACTTTGAATCGTCTTAAGAGCTAGGTGATTCTACTCCTGTTCTTTCGCGACCAACACCGTGAAGAATCAGGGCAACAAACACGGTATGGGGCCTAGCTTTCTTTTCGGTGATCCATCCGCTTAAAATCTAAATAGTCAAGCTCCAGTGTGGAGCTAGTCGAACAATGTGAGTCTCGTCAAAGTCGTCAAAAGAAAAAAAGGAGGATTAATAGTCTCCTGGCAGATCTGAAATTTGGTCTCTATTATGATTCTTAATCTAATAATGACCATGAGTAACCTACTCTATTTTGTGGTGACGTTTTTAAACATAACTGTCATAACATAACATAGCTGTAGTAGAATTGCTACTACTTTACAACGTCAACCCTACCGATTTCATTATCGCTGCGTTTTGTTTCGTTCTCCAAAACGACAGTTATGTTACTGGTCCTTAGTTAAGAGTCATTTTCATCGGGAGATGGCTTTCATTCGAGTTTGTTAGAAGATTTCAAATCAAATCAAATCATTTTATTTATTTATCTAAACTTACCAGCTATAGAACATTATTATTGTAATATGCCATTGCATCTGTCAGTACCCTAGCGCTGGTCTTCCACACAATGTAAACAAGATTTCGTATATCCTCATCAAGCCCGTGCGCTAAGGCCGCGGCATAAGGCCCTAGGGCCTATAAGCGCGGCTCGGGCGCGGTTTGAATTCGAGGTGCAATTTGCCCGTGGGCTGTAAGGCCGCGGCCTAGGGCCGCTGGGGGCGGCCTGGACGCGGTTTGATCTTGAGGTGCACGCCGCGCGTGTGCGTGGTTAGCGAGCTCTTCTGACTGAAGGCGGCGCCGCAGATGTCGCAGCGGAAAGGTTTCTCTCCAGTGTGTACGCGGATGTGGTTACTAAGCATGGATTTTGTCTGAAAAGAAGGAAAAATGCTTAAAAAAAATAATAATAATAATAATGCTGGACATTTCACACAGCATCATGTAGCCCCAAGCTAAGCAGAGCTTGTGTTATGGGAACCACATGACTGATATACCTACTACTTAAATACATTTTTTTTTGTAAATACATACATAATATACACAGAAGAAGAATTCTTGATATTAAAATCCAGCGCCCTGATTACGTATGACTTACAATAGCAATGCGACAGCAATCACTACGCGACCGGTCGGAAAATATCACTAAAAATCGTATATACGGAGGCCAATCGTACATCTATTGCTCGCCTGTCGCAAAATTCACTTTTGCCGTAGTGCGTTTTGTGAAGCTGAATCACACTAATATTATAAATGCGAAAGTTTGGATGTATGTTTGTTCCTCTATAACTCGACAACCACTGAACCGATTTGCCTGAAATTTAAACTATAGATAGATAATAACCGGGACTAGGAAATAGGCTACTTTTTATCCCGAAAAAATGCACGGTTCCCGTGGGATAAACAAAGTAGTAGTCCCCGCGAGCGTCAGCTAGTAAGCACATAAAACTGTTCTTGAAAAGTTGTCAACACCCGGATTGAAAATTTTGATGACGTTTTTTGTTTTCATTTTCAATTTTTTTTGTTTTTTAAACTAATTATTAATTTATTCTTACATTGAAACCTCGTCCGCAGATGTGACAGATCTTGTTCTTTGGCTTTTCGACTCCCTCGTGAGCGTGTCGTGTGTGTTGCTTTAGCTTGCATTGCGCTACGAATCCCTGCAACAATAAGTTGGATCAAACTCATGTTTTTACAATCTTTGCTGGGCCGTGTTGGCCGAGGGGGTACCTCGAATTTCGATCCGAAGGTCGTAGATTCGAATCCTGGCCCTCACGGATCAATGGATTTTTCATGGATATGGCCGGTTAAGCTGAGAGGATGGTGTAAGTGCTGGGCAAGCCATCTCAACATTGTCCCAGGCACTACAGTGTCCCGTTAAGTGTAGGCAAAGATTGCCTCCTGGCACTGTAGAAATCATCTAGTAAAGATGTCTATGTCGGCCTAAGTTTACTTTTTTTTAAAAGCTTTTATTTATACATACATACATAAAATCACGCCTGTTTCCCATCATAGGGGTAGGCAGAGACCACAGATCTCCACTTGCTACGATCATGACACACTTCTTTCGCTTCATTCACTCTCATCACATTCTTCATGCAAGCTCGTCGGTTTAAGGTAGGTACTTTTGACCTGGCTTTTTTCCAATAATTCGCCAATTTGGTCCAGGAATGTGCGCCTTCCTTATTTATTTTATATTTACTAGTAGTTCGCCCCGAACTGAGATCTCGCGCACCGTAGATGGCTTACATTTGGACTTTCTTCTGACTACCCCTATAATTTCAAGTGCTACTACTGCCGAGTATGCCTATTGCGCTAGCTCTTCATGGTAAAAATACTAGCATGCATGCAATACATAATGTCGTGTCCAATTTTTCATTTATTTCATATTTATGAATTTTCGTCGTATTTCTAAAAGTATACGTCCTAGAATAAAAATAACTAGTAGTTCGCCCCGAACTGAGATTTCGCGCACCGTTGTGTTGATAGCCTAGATTTGGACTTGTTTCTGACTACCCCTATACCTACGTCTAGTGTTTACCACACAATGATATCTAATGCACTACCTCAGTATGGTAAAGATTATAGGCATGCATGCAATACATTAAGTCGTGTCGTGTTTATATTCAATAGTTGACCCCGCGAACTTCGTACCGCGCCTCAGGGAAGGCCTCTTAGTTCGAGAAATTATTAAAATAGCAGTTCAATACAAAATGTATGAGAAAATCAATTCCCTCCCCCTCCCCCTCCCTCTCCACCTCCCTCCCCACCCCGACCCTCCCTCTCCCCCCTCTCCCTCCCCTCCCCCTCCCCTCCCCCTCCCCCTCCGTCTCCCTTTATAATTTTGGTACATGCCCAGCCCACTATTTGAAGGAGTTAGCATTTGCATACGTGACAGGTTGCAAGCCCATCGCCGCTATTAGAACGTTAACTGGTTTCCTCACGATGTTTTCTTTCACCGTTTAGAGCTCGTGTTAATGCGCATTTAAATTTTTCTAATCGAAAAATCCATTGATGAGCACGGCCAGGGTTCGAACTTACGACCTATGAATCGAAAATCGAGCACTCTTCCACTCGGCCAACACGGCTTTTATTTTCAATCTCAAGGAAAAATATCAAGAAGCAACTAAAATCATTGCAAACCAAACCACAACGATGCCACACTCTTTGTCTGTTAACCAGACCTCCGAATACATCGAAACTCTATGAAACGGGAGCTCTCTCCATACATCCGTTAATTGGTTTTCATCATTTTTCTTTTTCTCTGTATTTCAAAAACTATAGAACCTAGAAGAAAACTAAAAACCATTTTGGAATGTATAAATTGAGTATTTTCATATGACACCCCACTCAATATATTTGGGTAACTTTGAAAAAAATTTACCCCCTTGGGAACCCCATATCTTTACAACCCCTTCATCGATTACGCTCATACGCTCCACAGCAAATTTCCATAGCACAACCTATTGACCTATCAAGTTTCATACAGATTGGATAAGCGGTTCGATAGTTATGCGAGAACATAAAAATGAAACATACAAACATACAAACATACAAAGCAAAATCGCCTAACTTGCCACTAAGATCTTCGCTCGCTTCGCTCGCTCGATCGATTATATTTTATGTACCTTCCCACACTTGTCGCATTTGAAGGGGCGCACTGTTGTGTGTCGCAGAAGCGTGTGCTTCTTGAGACGAGCAGAGTTCACGAAGCGAGCTTCACACAGGGGACATTCGTGTCTGAAACATAAATCACGTAGGTAGGTTCGTATGAGCAAGTGGCCAACTCTGGTGACGGAGTTTTTAGGCCGCCTTAAGGCCTACGTCATGGCTTAACGACTTAAAAGCCGGGACCGACAATTTAACGTGCCCTCCGAAGCACGGAAGCGCTCAGCTCGTAATGCCACTTGCGGTCCCATCCTAATTGTGATCGAACGCACAACGCTGCTTAACTTCAACGATCAATCAAGAATGTCAATAAGTATGATACAGGGTGTGGCAAATTTTTGGGCACTTCAGGGTAACTACCTTTTCTTTTGAGTTACAAGGATTTGTTCTTAGAAAACTATTGGTTTATTTTGAAGAAAAAAATAATTGCATTATTAGATAACGTCATAAGAAAACATTGATAAACGATCGTGCTTCTCTATCGCTTGTTCTTCGCTCTCGCTTGCACGCTCGGTTCAGGCGGGACATGACACTTTTTTGTGCGTATAGCCGGCGTTCATCGATTTATAAGACGTTAACACGTCAAAAAACACATCCTGTATGATAGTATACTAATTTACCATACTAATCATACTAATATTATAAATGCGAAAGTTTGGATGTTTGGATGGATAAATGTATGTTTGTTCCTCTATAATTCGACAAACACTGAACCGATTTGGCTGAAATTTAAAATATAGATAGATAATGACTGTGTGTGCACTTCAACCGCCATAAAGTTTGCACTACACTATACAAAGCGAGCGCAGTCGAAAATCAGGGGGCTGGTCGCATTGGGCACAGTACGCGGCCTTTGTCACGGCACATTACCTGAGTACAGTGTCCGGCGCGCGATGTCGCGCTGCGTACTTAAGATGCGACTTGTAGCAGCCGTTGCTTGAGAATTTCTGGTCGCACTCGGCACAGTACGCGGTCTCTGGTGCGGCACCGTGCGTGCGCATGTGGCTTTTGAGGTAGCGAACGCGCGTGCCGCACACTGGACACGGCGATTTTGGCATTAAGGTATGCATCTGTCTATAAATATACCAATTTTTGTAATGTTATCGCGATAGCAATTAATTTTGGGAATAATCACTAAACTCACTTTTTTTATAGATTTTTTTTCAACCCAAATTCTTCACCTTTCCGTACAGCTTTACTTGACATTGTATAAACACACGGGAATCACTCACTTAAAAATATCATCGATTTCTCTCTCTCTCTCTATTCCTCGTTTCCTCATTTCTGAGAGTCGTGACCTCTCATTAAGATTTTCTCCGACACTAGCTTTTTCCATCTCGTCCTATCCGATGCGACATGGATGGCGTCGTGGAGCTGAGTGTCGAGGATGGTGCGGATTTGGTCGGTCCAGCGCATGGGACTGCGACCTCTCGGCCTTCGTCCTTCTATCTTTCCAGTGATGGTCAGTCTCTCCATGCTATCCGGATTTCGCCTCGCGATGAGGCCAAAGTATTCCATGGTGCGACTTAGACATACTGTTGTGAGTCTTCTGGTGATTTTGAGCTCTTCTAGTATCGATGAGTTAGTCCTGCGTGCAATCCATGGAATTCTTAGCATCTTGCGCCAGCACCACATCTCAAAAGCGTCGATGCGTTTTCGGTCGGCTGATTTCAGGGTCCATGTCTCAGCCCCGTAAAGGAAGATAGGGAAGACGAGTGTGTGTACTAGTTTGACTTTAGTATTTTTTGTGATGCTTCTGTTGTTCCAAATCTTCGTAAGCTGAGTCATGGCACTTTTGGCCATACCGATTCTGCGGCGTATCTCCTTCTCAGATGAGCCATCGCAGCTTATGTTTGATCCCAGGTAGACAAAGTCACTAACAGCGTCCAGTTGTAGATTGGCTGTGGGTTCAAGTTTCTTGCTGCGGTCAACAATCAGCACTTTTGTTTTGCTTTTATTTATGTGCAAGCCTTGTTGTTGACTTATGCGTTCCACTCTACCAATGAAGTCAACCATTTCAGCGACATCTGCAGCAAACAGTGTTGTGTCGTCGGCGTATCTAAGATTTGTGGCTTTTATTCCACCTATGGTGATTCCTCCCCTCCACCCTTCGCATGCTTGTCTCATTATGTATATATATGCTGAAATATTATTGTAAAAACCAAGCCTTTAATTTTATTATGAATTGTGATATTTACTTGTTTGTTTATGCTTGAAATGAAATAAAGATTTTTTTTTATTATTATTATTATTCACCATAAATGTTGAAGAGTATTGGAGAGAGAATACAGCCTTGTCTGACTCCCTTCCCAAACTTAAATGGTTGAGAAAAGATCTTATCAACCCTACTATCCCACGGTTTGAAGCGTACAATGAGCTGAGGAGGCAGATGAGATGTTGGGGTACTCCAAATTCAGTCAAAATCATCGATTTAGATACCGACAATGTTTCGATTCATCCGGAGAATCTTCATCTAAGTATATAAATCGACGATATTTTTACGTGCGTAATTCCCGTGTGTTAATACAATGTCAAGGGCCAACTCACAAAAGTTTTGAAAGTGAAATAGTAATCTATCTTACTAATAAGTGACTGCTCACAATCACAACGCAATAAAATATTATTACAATGTCAGATACTCACTGCGTGTGCACTCGCAGTGAGTTCTTAGTGCGAAACGTCTTCTCGCACGACTCGCACTTTAGCGGCGCCTCGTGCGTTGTCTCGCGATGGAAACGCAGGCTGGACGGAGATCTGTAACACATCATTCTAATAACAAGTAGCTAAATCCTTATATATCTATTTTTTCTTGTGTACACGACCCTGCGCTATACTGCTTATCTATCAATCTGTCCATTCATCTTTCTATCTGTCCATCTATCTACCTGTCTAGCTATCTGATCGTCCATTTTTCTGTCCATGTGTCCATTTGTCTATCTATCTCTCTGTCCTTCTATTAATCTGTCGATCTATCTGACCATTATCTTTCTGTCTGTTCTGTATTGTTCATGTTATAAATGTACAAAATTGTTAATGTTCCAAATAATGTTTTTTTGTTTAAAATCTACTTACGGGAACAATTGTCTGCAGACCGCACAACTGTACCTCGCAAGACCGTGCGTCTTAGCGTCGTGCGCGGTCATCTCGCTTAACTTGTTGCTAACGTAACCGCACTTCTCACAAACGTACTTAAGAGGGCAGCGACGAACGAATTCTCCATACAAACGTACTACCGAAATCATTTAAAATTTGAGCGTATTTTCACCACTTTATGCACTTATTTAGATTAAGGAAGTATTAATCTAGGTTCCTGTTAAACTTTTGATCTAAAAAACTTACCTGAAACAAAATGTAACCAAATTGTATTTCTAACATTTTTACAGCAAAAATATCGTGTTTTCGTTGCATTTGTTCTGTATGATAAACAACAATGATTGTAATATCCTTTTAATAGGAACACAGCTTAGAGTGTCTAGTTACAGGCCATACAAAAAAAATTGCGAAATCATTAACTTTTCATTCATCATTTTTGGTATTACGGAATACATCGTAAATTCTTGTAAATTCTGAACTCGAGTATTGCCGTACGCGTTGCTCGGATGTCTTCAATGTGTGTGTATAGTCCCGGAGGCGGAGTTTCGACACTCACACTAACGCAAAAATGGTTTGCAACGACCACCGCTTTTTATAATTTTTAGCATTTTTAGCTCGCTCGATGTGTAGGTATGTAGGTATAGGTGTAGGTAGTATACACACTAACTAGATAGGTGTACCTAGCGTAGATTAGAATTGATTTTTACTTTGAACAATTATTTCCATTTTAAATGGTATGTAGGTAGGTAGGTTTTGTAGACCCTTTTATGAAAATTACTTTCTTTTTAACCGACTTCAAAAAAAGGAGGAGATTCTCAAGTCATAGGAATATTTTTTTATGTAGGTAGGTATGTTTCTCGAGTATCTACTTGAATAGGTGAGCCTGGACCGATTTGGAAAATTATTTTTTTGTTTGAAAGGGTACCAGGTGGAGCTATGGTCATCAGATCTGGTCAGGATCTGATAATGGAGTCAGGAACTGTTCAACAGAACTCCTCAGTAAATAGGCTGATTGAGTTTAAACTCGGCATAATGTAAGCTGTCTTGTTCCGTTTCGTTCCGACTACAATGTCATGTAATATGTAATACCTATGCGTACCTATGGTGACTGCGAGCTGACCTGATGATGGAATCAGAAGCTGTTCAAAAAATGGTGCTGGTGATGATGATGACGAGTTTCAGCTCAATCGGCCTATTTAGATTTAGGTAGGTACTGATGTGTTCTGTTGAACAGCTCCTGACGCCATCATCAGATCCTGACCTGATCTGATGACCATGGCACCACCTGGGACCCTTTCAAACAAAAAAGAATTTTCCAAATCAAAAAAAATCCAAAAACATACCTACCTACATAAAAAAATATTCCTATGAATTGAGAAACTCCTCCTGTTTTTGAAGTCGGTTAAAAAGAAAGTAATTTTCATACTAAAGTTATGAAGTTGAAGTTATGAAAGAAGTTGAAGTTATGTTTTTAAACTTCAAAGTCTATAAATAGAACAGTAGTAGTTTTGTAATGACGTCACAAAATGACGGCGGGCCATTTGAATCTGCCAAGAGGGGCTTTTCCATCCTACTAATAATTTTACAGTGTGAAAGATTGTGAGGATGTATGGATGTATAGATGTACCGCTATCTAGGGATGTTTGTATGTTTGTTACTCCTTCAAGCAAAAACTACTGATACACGCGCGGTCCGAGGGGGGGGGGGGGGGTCATGGGGGTCATGACCCCCCCCCCCCCTCAATATCCTTGAGAAACCTGTAACATCCAGCAAAAAGAGAGGTAGGTACGCACTACCAAAACTAGTGACCCCCCCCCAAGATCAAAGTCTGCGACCGCCAGTGCTACTGAACGGATTTTAATTAAACTTGGAATACATATAGGTAGGTACTTAAGTAGGTAGGTACCTATACTTACCATAATTTATGACCTGGAATAAAACATAGGCTACTTTTTATCCGGGTAGGTATCACGCGAGCGAAGCCGCGGGCGGAACCTAGTATATTTTACATTTGTCTCTCTGATGTTGGCTGTTAGGTAGGTATTATGTTTTATCTCGCTTACATAGATACCTACCTACTCTACTGCCTATAACAGTGGCGGATTTCCAAATTTGCCGCCAGTAGGCTATTCAACTTTTGCCGCCCCTACACTCGATACCACATCACAATCATATTAATTACATATTTTTTGTTAATGAAATTGTAACTTTTATGATTTGTGTAATATTATTTTTAACCGACTTCAAAAAGGAGGAGGCTCTCAAGTCGACTGTGTGTTTTTTTTTATTTTAGGTATATATTTTTTTTAGTTTTTTGTGTGTGTGTTACGCCATTTCTCCGTCAATTGTGGACCGATTTTGACAATTATTTTTTTTTTGGTTACAAAGGATATACTCCGGAAGTGGAGGATCTGATGAGGGGATCCCATGGAAATCGAGGGGAACTCTCAAATTGTATGGTTATTTATTGTGTTTGTAGAACTATCGGGCTGAAATTTTGCACACTTATATATTCTCGGTGACAATGAAATATTATGGTATCAATCAAGCTTATCTGATTATGGAGTCAAGAGCTGTTCAACAGAACTCCTCAGTGAATAGGCCGATTGAGTCGAAACTCAGTATATCTATCAAGTTTCAATTACAATTTAATAATATGGTGACAACGAGCTGATTTGATGATGGAGTCAAGAGCTGCTCAACAGAACTCCTCAATAAATTGGCCGATTGAGTAAAAACACAGCATATCTGTGAAGTTCCGACACAATGTAATATAATAATATGGTGACAGCGATCTGATCTGATGATGGAGTCAGGACCTGTTCCATGGAACTTTTTAGTAAAATAGAAATAGAAATAAGTTTTATTTTCGCCACTACGATACATACAACACAAATCAGAAATGCTACATTACAGTGACAAGAAAATAAGGTTACCCCTCAGCATTTGCTCCAGCAGCGCCATGGCTGTTAGAGCGCTGGTTTTCAGTATCTTAGTTTTTAGTAGTATAGTAGTAGTGACATGGATATCAAATGAAAGGGCTTGATGAGCGAAACTCAATAAGTAGTTAAGATGACATCATTCTTAATAAAAAATAAACACTAAAATGAAAAAATAAAAAATAAAATACTTAACCGACTTTAAAACATACTTGCACTAAAAAGCAAAACATAAGAATATAAACAGATTTATTTACCTAATTACTAATTACGCGCACTCCGCACTTTAGGTACGAAGCTACAAGTACATTGGTGGGCCCACCCGGGCGGGCCTTGGCAGGGTTCCCACTTGCCACTCGGCTCTAATACCTATCGCGTGACAATGACAACTCGACAACCCTTCCGCGTCACTCCGCGCCAGACAGTGACAGAGTTATGCGTTAGAAAGAGAGAATTTGTGTAGGCACGTGTCAGTGCATATTGCACTAGGCAAAGAACGGTTACGCGAGCTGAATTGAACTTTGTCGCATAATTCTGTGCTACAACGTAGGTATTTTATTCAAAGTTTTCGTCAGAATCTACGACTTTTTGCCTTCTTGAGAGAATCATTTTGAGACAGAGATTCGTAGATCACACATACATTTGTCTCACAGGCAGGCAAAGGGAATTAAATTTGCAACCTTCTGTGTTTCAGGCGGGCCTTCGCCCTCAGCACCACAGAACATTGTTGTCATGATGAATAATAATGGATTCATAACATGTGGCTGTTTTCGGCCTCCCGTGATCGTTTCACTAGGTTTTAACAGTTCAAAATAGATGAGATTCTTCTGATCCTACCAAATACAGGGGGTCTAAAGTGGCCACTTTTGATGAAAAATCAGATGTTTCATAGATGCTTCATCTATGAAACATCTGACTTTTCATCAAATGCTTCATAAATGCTTCATATGCTTCATCTATGAAGCATCGATGCTTCATAGATGTTTCATAGATGTTTCATAAATGCTTCATATATGAAGCATCTATGAAGCATTTCACAAAACATCTTTTTTGACAGATCTATGTGCGAGGTTAAATTTATTTTTATAAATTAAATAGGTAGGTACACAAAGCGTCACCAGTATATACTCCCCCTGGTAAGACGTCAGTTCGCAACCCGTTGATCTCAACTTTTTGTAAAACATTTACCTTTTTTATTAGATTTGTCATTCTTACTTTCTTATTCTTACTTACGTACGGATAAGTAATTTCACGCACTCTGCTGTGCGACCAAATGGATCAGCCGTAGCGAGCCCAGATTCAAATGCTCCTGCGTGGGTCTGGGCTTGGTTTCAAATCCTGTCACGACTATGTATTTTTGTTTATTTTATTTTTATTTTTGCTTTCACAACTACGTTGTGAGTATGTAGGTAGTAAGTTACCTAGTAAAGTTATAGTTAGATAAAACAACTTTTAGTAGGGTCTTAGTAAATTTATTTAAACACAAACCTAATACTTAATCCAATAAAATTAACGAGTGAACAAACATGTCATGTTATCATTGGAACAGTTTATACTTGTCGTATAAAATCCAGTGAAAAATAAACAATTTAGATCTCTCGCAAATCAGATTAGACTAAGTAGATACTACTTACAATTTAAAACAATATCAGTTATCTTTCAATTTTATAAAAGTTAGTAACAGCTCGCGAACGATGAAGCGCAGTTATCATGAACTAAATACACTAGGTAGGTATTCCTTCTCGATAAGCAACTCTCTGGGCCAATATAATGACATCTTTCCATCCCCAATAACCTGAAATTAAGAACATTATTACATAATGGCATAGGTTATAAGATAAAAAAACAACCTCTGTAATACCTACTTATCAATTATCATACCACTTACCTAACGTTATTCTGCAACTTGCTGGTATTAATAATAATGTTTGTGGCGTTCATATAGATCTGTTTAGACTCCTTAGTTCTTTCGGCCTGATTTGTGTGGCTTTATATATGATTCATATCACCAGTCTGCACCGATTTGACCTACGAAAAGTAAAATAAGTAAGTGTTATACATTTATACTCAGGCAATTATTTATTCACAAAGATTCTTCTAATATTTACGACTTACCATTATTCCATGATGCCAAGCAATCTCTTTTGCTTATATTTTATTCGTAAAGAACAACTATCTTTGTCCTTTCAAAATTGATAAAATGCACCATTGCTATGCTACACGCACCGAAAATAAAACAAGTAACAAAACCAGTCAGTTAATTTTATTGTTCAATAGAATTTAGTGCACAACTACCTTCAATACAATTTTATTAGTTGATGGTAGTTGTATAAAGAGTTACCTACTATTATTTTGTAAACTAATAATGTAACTTATAAATTCAGCGCTGTTGACAACTGATACGGTAGCTCAGTTGGAAAAGCGTGGGCTGCTAATAATACTCGCTCACGTTCAAATGGGGCATCGGTGGTTCGAATCCAAGCAAACAAATAAGTTTTTGTAAGATTTTATTTATTTGAGTCGTTCAGGCAAACAATTTCGTTAGTGTAGCCTGCATACGGCAACTTTCCATTTACACTATAAAGGGTTACCAATTGGTAACGCAGTGTGTACCTACTTAGTTTTTTTATAGAAATGATTGCACTGCGCCACCCTGATGGACATATGGAAATATTTTTGAGGCACACGAATAAATAAAAAAGGTAAATTGTCGCGGGAGCGGGTCTGAGGTTTTTTTTTTCTTAAATTTGGCTTCGCATGGGTTTTGCATTCAGCCATCCGTTTTCCATTCAACCTATTTACTTTCTAAAAATAAATTTAACCTCGCACATAGATCTGTCAAAAAAGATGTTTTGTGAAATGCTTCATAGATGTTTCATAGATGCTTCATCGATGCTTCATATATGAAGCATCTATAAAGCATCGATGAAGCATTGATGAAGCATCGATGCTTCATTTAAGAAGCATATATGAAGCATTTATGAAGCATTTGATGTTTCATCAGATGTTTCATAGATGAAGCATCTATGAAACATCTGATTTTTCATCAAAAGTGGCCACTTTAGACCCCCAGACAATTACCTCAGCACCAACAACAACAACCAGCACCAACAACAACAACCAGCACCGACAACTCGTTTGGAGTTGTTTGCACACCAGCTTAAGATGAGCCGTACATTCAACGGTTCCTGTGCATTCCGGGTGTCAAGGATTCCGGATGTTTGCAATTTCGGAACTACAAAACCGATGACCTTGAAATTTTTACGGAACAATATATAAAGTACTTACTTTCAAACACAGTAAAAACCGGTCAAGTGCGAGTTGAACTCGTACACCGAGGGTTCCGTACCTACCCATTATACCCATTAAGTTATTGAACAATTAGTAATTTTTTTGTACATATCCTAGTTCTGCGATAGCAGCGCCGCAAATGTTCTGCGCACACGAGCATAATATTGCAATAAATATTTTCTTTTATTTTCTTTCACACAATAGCACAATTTTATTTATTTACCTTATTTGAGGATGGTGCCAATTAAGCTAGTTCGCTTAATTGTATGAGCGCTCATACAACTCAGAAGACAATCTTAATTGGCGTCAACTATGTATGTATGTATGTATGGGAACACCCTTTAACTTTCAACTTTTCTAATTTTTTGGAATTTTTCCTTTATTTCTGCAATAAGGCCTTGCTTTTTGCCAAATTTCGTGATTCTAGGTCAACGGGAACTACCATTTAGGTTTTCGACCCAAAACCTCTAGGGTACTTCCGGTTGACCTAGAATTGTCAATTTTGGTTACAAGCAAGGCCTTACAGCACAAGTAAAGGAAAAATTCCGAAAAATAAAAAAAGTTGATAATTAAGGTAAGTTTTGGTACTTACAAGTTTTCACGAAAACCTAAATTTGCCTATATCTTTTTATAGTGTTGACTCAGGACCTTGATTTTTATACTCACAATAGGGACTATAGACTTCAGTATATGGTATGAATTTCAATTTGCTAGCTCCACCCGTTCCTAAGATAATCGATGGTGACAGACGGACAGACAGATGGATAGACAGACAGACAGACAGACGGACAAGAAAGTGATCTTATAAGGGTTCCTTTTTTTACCTTTTAAGGTACGGAACCCTAAAAAGAATCAATGAAATCGGACTACGCGCTCATGAATTACAACCAGATACTTATTTTGACTTTCATCCCCTCTCCCTAGGGAACCGTGCTGAATTTCAGGATTAAAAGTATTTTATATTAGACCTCGTAGTATGCACTCAAATAATACCAGGTTTCATTTAAATCCAACCAGTAGTTTCGACGTAATGCGCGGCCATGATACGGACAGACAGACATGAATGAAAAAAATTACAGTTTTGGCTTCAGTATCGACAATAGAGAGCCCTCCAAAAAAAATTTCAAAATATCTTCAATGTACAGAATTTGACCTGTTACAGTTTTATTATAAATAGCTGCTGCCCGCGGCTTCGCTCGAGTTGTACCCGGATAAAAAGTAGCCTATGTTACTCTCCAGCCCTCCAACTATCTCCACACAAAAAATCACGTCAATCCGTCGCTCCGTTTTGACGTGATTCAACTACAAATAAACAAACAAACAAACACACTTTCACATTTATAATAGGGGTACGGATACCTATTGATGTTTGATTGGTTGATGATTGATGATGATTGATTGATGATGTGAAATTTAATGATTAATGAAAATAAAAATTATTCGGTACACATAGGGATTTTTCGTACATGACGACCTTACACGTGCTGATTACAGCTACAGAAACAAACATGATCAACAGGTAAACTGTTGGAAATTTTCGGGATACTACTGTAATTCGCGGGCCCATCTAAACGCACCGCCTTTATCGCTCGTTTCCAATCCAATTATGGAAAAAAGTTTTAAGCAAGAAAAGTTCTCACTCTAACAATTTTTAAAACATTACTTACATGTTGAATTGTTTGTGTGTACATAATAACATAGCATTATCAATAAATATAGGTAAATATTATTTTTCTGTAACACAAAAAAAAATGTTCCCTATTTGCCGCCCCTAAAATCTGCCGCCCTAGGCTCCAGCCTTCTCAGCCTATTGGTACCACCAATTGATTCGCCACGTCATAAGTACCTAAATATGCGTTATCCTTTGTTGCACTTATGGGGGCATCCATTAATTACGTCAGGCTTTTAGGGGGCGGGAGGGGGTTGAGCCAAATCGCACCTAATCCCATGTGGTATTAAAAATGAAAGGGAGGTCTCGGCAAATCTAGGTAGGTACCTGTTTAAGATTATTTTTTTTATTCTCACGTGAGATTAGGGGGTGGGGGGGGGGGATCGAGCCAAATCTCAGGACATCTCACCAAGGGGGGAGGGGGTGCGGGGGTTGAAAAATCGCAAAAATCACCTTTAATTTTTATTCTTTAATTTTAATTAATGGACGCCCCCTAATTTCAGAGGGACAAACATCCGTTGTGACTTCATTCAGTAGTTAGGTAGGTTAGGTAAGTACCTACTTACCTATAGACATTGGACAGAAAAAAACATAGGTAAGTACCTACTTCCCTTTGAAAATTTAGGTAATTGTGTAGGTACCTACTTATGGGCGGATTTTTTTAAATTTGTACATTGCATTTTCAGCGTGTCCATCGACTTCCAGTGCATTATTTTAATACTTCTAATAGATTTGTGGTACGGGTATGGTGTTTTTCGGATAGATTAATAATCTTTTATCCATTTTCAACGTAAACATATATAGGGTACCATATAATTTTAATTAAAATAAAGCAAAATAAGTAATACTTTACTGCATTTTTACCATGTCCCCTCGTCAGTTTGCAACTTTCATCGTGTCATTACAACTCAATAGATCGAGTTTTGAGACACATTTTCTAGTCTATTATCATGATAAATTCACTGTTTTTCGAATAATAGACAGCAAAACCATGTAAGTTAATTAAATTATTAGATATTTAGCTTTAAACCTCAGTCCAGATTTTTGGCATTTTTGGACATGTCCGGCTGACTAACGGGTTTTGAGCTACTTGGATTATTGCAATCCTACTAATGTGGTATTTTTTTGAATAAACTGGTACTCTTGCTGGTATTCTGACTGCCACTCTGATGTATTGATGTAATCAGACTGTTTTATGAGTCAGTGAAGTGTGTAGGTAGGTGGAGTGCTGTCCGAGGTCCGCTGATGAACTGCTGTTTTTTGAAGGTAAGAAACAACTTTTTGGCATATTACTAGTTCGCAATGAATAGTTTAACTTCCGGTTGCATGAAATAATAGCAGTTCCACAGGATTATGTTATTACATTTGGCAGAAAAGTTTAAAACATTTTCCTTGCCACGGTTTCGTTACTGTCAGCTGAGGAACATTTGCAAAAACGTTAGTCATCCGAACAAATTGTTAGTCATCTGACCTGTAAAGTCAAGTGCATATTGCGGAATTTTTGTATTTTTAACCGACTTAAAAAAGGAGGAGGTTCTCAAGTTGACTGTGTTTTTAAAATTAAAAGCTTTTATTTAACTTGCAATGTATATACCTAAATGTACCTGGTGGATAAAATGCTGAGGGGTAGCCTTATTTTCTTGTCACTGTACCTTCTATAACATTTTTGATTTGTGTGCATGTACCGTATAGTGGCGAAAATAAAACTCTTTTCTATTCTATTCTATTATCTAATAAGTACCGATTAAGTGGTATTTAAGATCTTTTTTTTCAAGTTTTTGTTATAAAAGTTACCGGATCTCATAAATAAGATAGAATATATCTTAGATTTAAGTAAAAATGTGTCATAATTGTTAAATAAATGTGGTACCGTGGGGCAGTCCCGGGCATCATCAGTGACTTCACGGTTGAGAGGTAGTTCAAAGCACTATGCAAAATAGACGTATTTTATTAATAAAACGCTCACTCTATAGTTGTAAAAGTCAGAATATCTTGCCATTGTAAACACAAGCCTTACTTGTCCTCTGACTAACATCGACGGTCCACTGACTAACTGTCCTCTCGAAAAAGTTTTTTGAAATCGTATTTTAGATATTAAGCTTACTGTTTTTTAACAAACTTTTGTGTTCTTTGGTGAGATAATATTAAATAGTATTATGTGTAATTTACTTGATTTTGTACGGGCTCTAAATTCTAAGAAACACTAAAAAGACTGAGACAAATTTGACCAAAAGTTAGTCACCTGACATAAAAGTTGAAATATTTAATATTTCTAGTTAATATTCAAAGAATATGCACTGATTATTCTATTGTGATTTTAAATTGGATTCAAATAAAAGGCTTTTTACGATTATACGTCTTTTATTTTTTCATTATCCAGAAAACAATTTCGTTACTCATTGGACAATTTTGACCACAGTATCAGTATTAAAATACCAATAAATCAAGTTTTCTTCAGTAAATTACATGACTTTTGGGTTTTCATGAAACTTTACATATCTTGCTATAAGATCATTATACCCAGAAATAGATATTTAAAGAAAAAAAAAATTTACAACATTTTCAGAATGGTACAAATTTAAAAAAATCCGCCCTTATATAGGTAACAACCCACATATTCTGTCTAGCGTCATAATATCGATCTCATCCCTCCCTAAAAATCTTGAGAGTAAGATGGGTAGGTAATTACCTAGATATTGTAGATAAATTTCCAAAAAAAGCATTTTTACCATACATTTATCTAACGATTCCATGAAATAAAATAAACATTATTCATTAGTGACTGACGATATAACATTTTTGGCCTCTCCAAAGATACAAAAACTCAATATCAACAGGAATTGATCTCCATTCCGCAAGCACTTACCGCGCTGCAAGCGGAGCTCACAACCACCGAGCCAAACGTCCTGATGCATTTGTATTTGAAATTATTGAACAGTAGCTGCGCGTAATGCGTCCTGAATCGCGCTAAAAAGGGCGGGCCTCATGTCAGACTCATATCTGCCAATCACAGATTAGGTAGAGGTAATACTGCCAATCGGGGCTGTGATTGCTCATAGTAGACTGAGTAGTACACCTATACTATACTACATAGAGTTTTTTGCGTGACAAGGACGAACAATTTAGATAGATACGTTGGAAGAAAAGTTCCGAGCTCCACTCACCGCAACCTTAAGGTAGTGACTCTCTACGTGCTCTTTGTAAAAGTTGGTCTTTGTGAAGCGCGTCTCGCAAATACGGCAAGTGTGGTTTCCCGCTCTCTAAAAAAAAATATTAACTAAAAAACACTCTTACACCCGAATACTGAAACGCTACATGCATAGCAAGTTAAATGCAAGTGATAAAGGGATCATCTGAGTGCTAAGTACGAGTTTGTTTCACTATTCTGTATTACCGCCTTAACGAGAATTTGTATCGAATCAGCCAATCATAAGCCCTAGCGCTGTTTCACGTTTTCACCACTAGTTGGCGCTGTTCTGATTCCAGGACTAGAATCACCTAGCTCTTAAGATGTTTCAAAGGGTAATGTGATCCTATTGAATAAATGAATTTGACTTTTGACTTTTTTGACCATACAAATCAACGTGTACAGCGTCGATAGTTAATGGTAAAACAAACTTGTACTTGATACTTAGATTGACTACTAACATGCTCACCTCTGAATGTTTATTCCTCACATGTTTGTCATACAAATCCTTGTTAAAAAAACCGACTATACACGATTCGCATCTATACTTAACTTTGTTCTTAAATCTGTCTGACTGTCTGTCTGTCTCTCTCGTCGCCAACATCTCTTCCTCAGTCATTTTTGTTATTATATAATTATATTTCGTCATTGTTGACTTTTTACTTTTCCTAAACTTTTTCTCTGTATCAATTTCCACATTTTCTTTTCTTACTTCTGCAGTGTTCACATTAAACTCTTCGACAGTTATTTCATCGCTGTAAATATCATCCGTTTCGATCTTAATACTCGAGACATCATCTGTATCAGCATCTTTAACACTGTCATCGCTTTTAAAACCGCTTACAGTCAACCAATAGGTCTTTAAAAGCCCATTTTCATTTTCTCTTTCCTCATTTCTATTTTCTATTTCTATTTCAATATCTTTCTCTGATTTAATCTCAGTTTGTTTCACATTTAAATTATGTTTTTCTTGACTTTTTGCAATATTTTGACCACAGCAGATGTCAATAAAATTTAAAGATGAACTTTTAAGTCGACTGAACGAAGGTAGATCTTTTATCTGGAAATAACAAGTATTATATAAAAAAAATGAAAACCTGACTGCGTAGAATTAATCTATAGTCGAATTGCTCATTGTACGAACTAAAAATATATGAAAAATGACATTTTGATCGTCAATTTTAGTGCGTATAATGAGCAAACCGACTATAATAACAATTAATTTATTTTATATATCTATCTATTATTTTATATCTTTGTTTATATTTTTTTAACTGTCTTTAAGTATATACCTTTGAGTTTGTGTTGTTCATACACTCCTGTGCTTGTAAAACTTGTGATTTAAATCTGTAGAGCTTGCGAAACATAGACATGCATTCCCAACAAACTGCATGAACCTTCTCAATCACCTGAAATTAAGTATAGAGGATTCGTTATGTCACACGTGTTCAGTAAGTTCGTATGAGCAAATGGCCAACTCTGGTGACGGAGTTTTTAGGCCGCCTAAAGGCCTCCGTCATGGCTTAATGACTCAAAAGCCGGGACTGACAATTGAAGGTGTTCTCCGAAGCACGGAAGCGCTTCATTATGCCACTTGCGGTCACCCATTCAACATGTTCAGAGCCTATGATGCAAATGTACTGCTGGTTAATGCGGTCAATGCTGAGCCGGGACAAGGAATGTGGGGGTCAATAAAGTGTAACATTGTTAAAGGAGGGATATGATATGTGTTTATGTTGACATCACAGGTTTTCTAAAGTTTTATTTAGCTTGCTTTGTTTGTATCTTGCTTGTGTGGGTCTAAATATTTACTTTCAAAACTTTTTTCTAACGAATATCGTCTGTACTTACAGTTTTTGCAAATAAAGAACCATATTTATCTATATTTTCTCTATCAAACAATACAAGTGTACGGTTAAAACTCAAACACGTAGAACAAATCATTAGAGACATTTCGGTTACTAAATTAATGCACTTTTACATTATTTAGCCAGCAGAGAAGGGATTATTTTCGGATGGATCGCAAAAATCTCAGAAACCTTGACAAAACAACAAACACAACAGCTGCCCATAGCACAGAGTAAACATGGCTGGGTTGGCTGATGTTATTTCGACCGATTTTTTTAGGCGTTTGCTACTCAACGCTAGATGGCGCTACTATGTCGCTTTTAAGTTCCCATTCATTGACGTAGCAATCCACGGGATTTGTTATTGTCAACTAGAAACGTAGCGACAGCAAATAACACGACATATTTTATGTCGCCGGTCGCGCGGCGGGAAAACTTTTTTGCTCGAGCAATACATAAATAAAAGACAGTATTGTTCTAGTGAGAAACTTTATAGAAATTGCGACGTTGCCAAAATAACTAAGTAGATAAATATCGCACGCTCTAAAATGGCTCTAGGGTGAGTCAGGCGCGCGGGTGTCGTCTTGCGTGCGCGTGTAGCGCGGCGCGTTGTCTGAAGGCACGACCGCAACGCGCACAGGCGAGCGGACGCGCGCCTGTGTGACGAGACACGTGCTCGGTGAGGGACTGCTTGTCCTGAAACGGAACGTAGCATTAGCTTTTCTATAAGCCGAGTACACACTTAGCTTGTAGTATGTAGCGTAACAGATACATTTTATAAGAGGAAGAGCAGTGGGTTTTTCTCACTCTATATTCCCGACTGGGAAAGTACTTCCGCCTTACAGAATATAATATCGCAGTCAAAGTACATAATTCTTCTCTCTGGTGTTGTGTTTCTATGGTAAGGTTGCCAGAGTAAGGTTGCTCTGCTCTGAAGCGCTGCGGTGACAACTGGTGGACCAGTCTTGTCCATTGTGTTGTCGGCGCAGTGATTCCTCTTTTAAAGGCCAGTCCGCGTTAATCGCACATCTTGTCTCTCGCTCGCTCCTAACATCGCTCTTTCTTCTAAGAAGCCCGAACTCACCCGAAAGGCCAGTCCGCAGTAGTCGCACATCTTGTCTCTCGCTCTCTCTTCAATACCATCATGCGCGCGTCTCACGTGTCGCGTCACGCAGCGTCGTGTCGCTAACATCTACAAAATACAAATCAAGCAGAGCTTGTGTTATAGAAACTAGATACATGACTAATATACTACTTTTATACTTTTTTTTTTGCAAATACCTACCTATATAAAGTACATAATATTATATTAAAAACACCCAGAAACAGACAATAATGATGACGCGAAAGTAGAATACAATGATGACGTCAAAAGTTGATGGTGTAAGGGCACAATGTGGACAAAGTTTACTACAAGTCCCACCTTGCCGCACACAGGACACTTGTACGTCGGACGCGACTCGTGTCTGTAGGCGACGTGGTCGCGCAGCTCGCCGCGCGACCGGAACCTCTTGTCGCATGAGGTGCACGGGTGTCTGAAAATGATTACTACTTTTTATACGACTTCAAAGTTAATTCTTCTTCTTCTTTCGTATGAGCATGTGGCCAACTCTGGTGACGAAGTTTTTAGGCCACCTAAAGGCCAAAGTTAATTAAATTATAACAATTAAAAAAAATATTTAAAAATTTATGTAAAGTTTAATGGAAAATCTTTTTACAACAAGAAAAGAGCGGATGATTTTCAAACGGCTGAACAGATTTTTATGAAACATAGCTTAGAATTAGAATACTCTCGCAAAAGACACCTTTGAAACAAAAATTCATAATTAAAATCGTTTCATCCGTTCAGGAGCTATGATGTCACAGACAGACACACAGATGACACACTACAAATTTATAACATGCGCACTTACGTACTTAATATGGTTTTTTTACTTTATTACTTGAGTTAGCCTTGACTGGCATGCGCACTAGCGTACTTAATAAGGTTTTTGTTACTCACTTTAGCGAGTTTTGACTGGCATGCGCACTAGAGCACTTAATAAGGTTTCTGTTACTCACCTCAGCGAGTTTTGACTGGCATGCGCACTAGCGTACTTAATAGGATCTATTTAATTTAATTATTATAACTTTTGCGGTAGTCAACGTTTCCTTTTTGTACTCTACTACCTTGTAATTTTGTTCCAAATAAACGCTTTGAATTGAAAAAAAAAAAAAAAAAAAATTGAGTGAGTCTTGACTGGGATGCGCACTAGCGTACTTAATAAGGTTTTTGTTATTCACCTCAGCGAGTTTTGACTGGCATGCGCACTAGCGTACTTAATAAGGTTTCTGTTACTCAACTCAGTGAGTCTTGACTGGCATGCGCACTAGTATATAATACTTAATAGGGTTTTTCACTTTATTACTTGAGTGAGTCTTGCTTGACTGGCATATGCACTAACGTATTTAATAAGGTTTTTGTTACTTACCTCAGCGAGTCTTGACTGTCATGCGCACTAGATCTTCCAACGGGACTTGGCATTCGTGAAGTTAGCAATTTTGATGCGCAGATTGTGCAATTGATGCTACAAATTTTTCATACAAAATTTTCTACTGCGTAGCGAAAAGTATAACTTCACGAATGCCAAGATCCACTGTGACAACTGTATATAAGGTTTCTGTTACTCACCTCAGCGAGTTTTGACTGGCATGCGCACTAGCGTACTTAAGATGGCTCTCGTAAGTCTCTCGGCAGACGAAGGACTTCCCGCACGGCTCGCAGGCCAGTCCCACGCGCGGCCCGTGAGTGCGCACGTGGGTAGTCAGTAGGCTAGTGCGCACTTGCTTGTGGCAGTGCGGGCATTCTGTGCGCGGGTGGGCGTTCGTGTGACTGCTAAATATTTATTTTATTTTATTTTCAAAATCTTAGGAAAACTTACCGCTAGCTTAGAGAATAAATACATACCTACATATTATTATCATGTAGTCAGAAGCAAGTACAAAATGGCGGTGCGCGAGATCTCAGTGTGGGGCGAACCGTCAGATAAAAACTTACTAAATTGAACCTTATCAAGACTTGAATTGCCGAAAAGAAAGCTAGGCCCTATACCGTGTTTGTTGCCCTGATTCTTCACGGTGTTGGTCGCGAAAGAACAGAAGTAGAATCACCTAGCTCTTAGGACGTTATAAAGTGGTCATAGCGGTCCTACTGAATAAATGATATTTGAATTTTGAAAAATATTTGAATTTTGACTGCGCAATGTTATTTTTATAAGAGGCTCGAAAGGGCCCCGGCAGATTCAAGAGGAGTTCTTGGCCTGTATCGCGAAGAGTGGAAAAAAGGAAAGGAGTTTTTTTCCCTGTAGTGGGACATCAATGGCTGAAAACAAAAATGTTATTTTACTTACAGCTGATGTCGTTGCAGGTTGTGTTTAAATGTGAACACTTTCTGACACACATCGCACTGGTGGCCGGCTCTGTGACATTTCTGAATGTGCTTCCATTTTGCGCCTTTGTTCCTAGAAATTAATAAAGTAATTACATCTAAATCTATACATTCTAAACTAATAATCCAGAGACCGCGGAAGGGGGGTGCAAAGGGGGCCAAATTATCCCCCAATCGGAAATATAAATTAAAAAAACAAACGGTAAAGTTTGATTTGAAAGTTGGATTTGAAAAATTATTTATGTGAAAAATTCTTGATGTGATATATAAACTCTTGAGGAAGGTTATAGGCTACTTTTCATCATCACCATATACCTACCATCACTAGGCTGGTAATGCCAAGAAGGCGCAACTAATACGTGTACTTATAAGGCAGGGGAGAAGAGAGTTAGAGTTTTTTTGTTAGAGTTTCCGGGCACTTTGAGATGTGTACTCACTCAAATGTCATATCGCATTCTGAACAGGGGTATTTCACTGGTTCAGTTGATTTAGATCTCCTTTTCTGAAATAGAGTTTTACAAACATTTAGTTTATTAATTTTGGAAGTTATTTGTTTCTACAGATCATATTATTTCAACCACTTTTCAGCGTCCGATTGAATTGAAATTTTAATAAAGGATGAAGAATAAATTAGTGTGAGGCTACACTATTTGGATGAGTGACTGCAAGTGGCATTAACAGCTGAGCGTTTCTGTGCTTCGGAGGGCACGTTAAATTGCCGGTCCCGGCCTAAAAATCGTTAAGCCATGACGGAGGCCTTCAGGCGGCTTAACTCTGTCACCAGAGTTAGCCATTAGCTCATACAATCATACATACATAATGTAAAAAAATTGTTTTCACAAAAAACATACCTTTTTCTTGACAGTAGTTTTCCCGTGCACCTCTTTAAGATGTCCTAAGATACACTCCCGTGTGTAAACAGTGCAGTCACACAGCACACACACATAGCCCCGATAGTGAGCGCTAGTGTGCGTGTCTAATGTATCATCTGGGATGTATGACCGACATACCAGACAGGGACTATGGTTTTCTTTCTGAAATTATTAGCCCCTTTCATATTGTTTCTTCTTGTCACTTTAATGTCAATGAAAATAAGAGTATGATTAATAGATCAGGGAGAGCGTTATAAAGATTTATTGCCCCGACTTTGTCACCCATCTACAAGGACTCAGGCTTCACTCAGGCCGAGAAAACGTTGGTGGGATGACCTAGACACCTTTTAGGAGGATTGGTGGGGGCAAAGATCAAGAGATAGAATCAATTGGGGGAGACCTTTGCAGCAGTGGAAAAATATAGGTTTAAAAAAAATATTGGAGGTCTTAAAATGCTCAAATGCCTCTTTTTGTGTCGGCCGTGGAACAAGAGAGCATTATCATCTACGAAGCTAATGTTTTACAAGTAGCCACAAATTACACAATTTATGTACTTAAATTAAAAATAAGGTAAGTCCAAGGATGCTGCCTTGAGGGACACTGATAAACATTTTTCTCATCATTAAGTTAAGTAATCATTTATTTTTACATATTGAGAGGAGTCTAAAAGATAGCTTGGAAGTATTTTCAAAGTAGCATCTGATACCTATTTGTTCTAGGTTTTAAGGACAGTAGGCACGGAGAGACAGTGTCAAACGTTTCTCAAAGGTCCAGGAAATTTCATATGGTTTTTAATTTTTGTCCCTCTTTTTAATAACAATTAACTGCAGCATCCATCATCTCTACACGGCATCCTCTTTAGATCTTCCCCTAGCATAGCCAAATTAATTAGGAGGATGTTACTTTGAATTTTTTCGTGATTGAATGTGACAACAAAAAAAAAACATTATTTAAAGCCTTGCTAAGTTGGATATTTTTTATGAATGGGGTTGGTTTACTATGGAGAAGTTAAGAGAAGCCCCTTTACCAACTTACCTTAGTATGTAGCTCCAGCACATGTGAATTCAACTCAACCTCATCCTTAAAACCAAGCACACAAGACTCACATTTGAAAAAATCTCTCAATTCCAATCTTTGTTTATCCATTACTATATTCAACTCTGTAGTATCCATCACATTTAATTTATAAAGCTTTGTTTTCTTTTTAACCTTCTTTACTTCTGTATCAATTTCATCTAAATTTATATCTGGTTCATGGATATCTTCGTCAATAGTTTCGTTCTTGAGTTTGTTGGGTACATTGCAGTCTATGAACATATCCGTTTCAATAGTAGTTGCTGTGTGGTAGGTTGTTAGAGTTGATAGAGTCTGCAGTTCTCTCTGAAAGATTTAAAAACTAGGCATGCCTACTCTATCCAGGGCACGCGGAAGTAGCCACCTACTCCATGTCTGCAATCTTCCGTTTACTGTTTGTTTAGTTTTTTGCTATGTATTTCTTCTAATACCAGCCCCCATACCATGAGCTTTAAATGCGATTCAGTTTAGGTCCTAAACTGAACTGCTTCGCTAATTTGTCACATGACGTATGCTATGACGCTGACGAAATATCAGAACCTAAATCAAGGATTTCATATACTACGTAACTGGATAGTTCACTGAAACAGAAAACGCGGTCCGTCACTGAAACAGAAAACCTAAACTGAACTGAATTGTTTACTAAGACGTCATGGTATGGCTACTGGAAAGACTTAACCTGGACAGTAACATATTGACCAAAAACCTACTGAACAACCAAAACACTATAAAATGTCTTAAGAGATGGGACATTCTCTCGCTTGACCAGAGGAACTAAGAAGTTCAACCGCTGCAATTTCACTGGAACCGCGCCTAAAACTTCCACCCTTTAGAACACATCTGATTATGGCTGACGAGCCAATAGCAGATAGAAAGGAAAGCAAAACAAAAGATTATTTCTTCGATTGATTTTATTGGGGGCATTTGGTCCTCCCTGACCCCCACTTCCGCGGTCCCTGACTCCCATCTCTACAAAGCACTACAGTCTCAACTCAGTCAGAAAATATTGGCCACTAAAGATGAGTATTTTAAGGATATTGAATAAAACATTATTTAGGTAGAACCTCATTAATTCTGCCTTCAGTAAAATCCTTCAACCGTTTCAGAGCCTTGCATGTTTGAGATCGGAATTGCATTATTTTCTTGATAATGGCGCGGCACTCCCAGCAAACTACCCAACTGGCTGTGTCTTTGAAGAAACCTTCCTGAAAAATATTTATTTTTTAAAAAAGGCATAGGTGTACACGTCGCCAGCCGATGGCCCAGGGGGGGCAACTGCCCCTTCTTGCTCCACCCTGGCGACGCCCTAGCCGATTTTCACTTGCTCATTATTGTTAACTTACCTACTCATATTCTATATAACTTACCTTGTAGGCATCTGAGTCGCACGTGAGCAACATATAAATGAGATTTACACCTTCCGGCACTCTGCATAGTTGGAATAATTTTCGATCTTCACAAAGGCAAGTGCAGCAAACTCTCTTCGAAATGTCTGCGCTCATTCTTTCACGTCGAAACTTTAATTGAATTTAAGGAAAAAATAAATAAACAAAGAAATAAACCAACTTGGTTCTTGGTTATTTACACGACAAAAGAAATTACTAGATAGAGCTATTTTAACTGCACAACATTCAAAACTTTCTGCTACTCGCCACTAGATGGCAATAATACAGGACCAAGGAGGTCTATCGTCTCTGTCATTGTTTTTGTTCTGTCAATGTTCTGAAATGAAATGAAATTCAGTTTTTTCCCGAGTTTTTTTTTTGTCTTCTAGTTGTTGCATCCCGGCGCGCACCACGCACGCTCCGTGTTTTTTTGGTGCTCGCGGCTGATGTATGCATTTTTTTGAAGTGTTCAAAATTACATCGTTTCGCAAAAAACTTTCTTTTGTACAATTGTAGGATACTTCACCCACCCATTCGATTCGCTTCCGGCTCCTCTGTTCCACGAAGAATTGTTCTGGTAAGATCTGCCTGTCCTTGCAAATTTTTAAATCTTTACGCGGTAAGTGCGTGTGTTCACTTTCTAATCTAAATGTCGATTTTCCTGCTACCTACTGCCTTGAAAACTAAATTATTATTCACTTCACACAACTAGGGCTACTGTGACTCAACTTAAAGTTAAAAAAGCTTTTTTTATGTAAGTATATTCTCGAAGTTGCCTGGACCGATTTGGAAAATTATTTTTTAGTTTGAAATGGTATACTTTCCGATCGGTGCCATAAAAATTTGATGAGGATCTGTGGAGGATCTTCGGAATTATTAACAGATGCACCTCCAGAGTCTAGAAAATTGCTCATAATATTGAAGCTAACTGGCTGGGTGTAGGCTTGTTTGAGGACATTCTAGCAGAGCTGACCTTGGACACCGCTAGAATGCTCTGGGTCTATAAACCAGCCAATCGAAGAGTAGTATAAAGTAGAAGACTAAGAAACTGGCATAGTCGGACACTGACAAAAGTTCCTTAAAAATTCGTTACAAAAAAAAACATTTTATTATTATTATTTGTAATACACAGGCAGCTCTTAGAGCTGGTGTGTGTATATCCTTTATATTGTCAGTGCGCTTCAAATATTTGTCCAGTCTGTTTTTGAAAGCGTTCACTGAGGGGGCACTGATCACTGAGTCTGGTAACCGATTCCAAGTGTCCACGACGCGATTGGGCAATATGTGCCACCTTGGTTTGCTGGTACTTGGCCTGCGTTGCAGCTTCAGTGAGTGTACTCTCAAACTTGCATTGAAGTTGGATTTTTAACATTACCACGTGTTACAGAGAATGGCAGACCCAAAGCCCCGTCAAATGATGACGTGTCCGTACAACAAGGCGCACCAAGTGGAGCAGTACCGGATGCACATCCATCTGCAGAAGTGCCGCAAGCAGCATCCGAACGAGGCAGTCAGCAACTGTCCCTTCGATGCCACGCATGTCATCAGAGATGTTGAGATGGACGTGAGTATGCAGCCTCTACATTTTTTGAAGATGATTCTAACAGAAATTTAAGTTTAACTCTAAACGGTGAAGGAAAACATCGTAAGGAAACTTAGTACTTACTTAGTCAGCCCCACACGTATTAACATGTCTTTCCTGTGGATATGGCCGGTTAAGCTGAGAGTTTAGGTGCTGGGCAAGTCTACTCCATCTCAATATTGTCCCAGGCACAGTATCCTGTCAAGTGTAGGCAAAGATTGCCTGCTAACACTATAAATCACCTAGTAAAAGATGTAAAGGCCTATTGAAGTTCCGCATGTCATTGCGCGATCACAATACAAATTTCCATCGTGCGATGAAATATCATCATTTTTATTCGATAGCCAAATAGGACGCTTTACTTTACTTGTGTTTTTCTGCCAACAGTACCATGTCCGCCATTGCCCAAAGCGAATCCTCCTAGACTCTCAAATGTACATAACAGATGACGACCACCGGTCCACGCCGCAGCTGCCGCCGCCGCAGCTAGACCACGTCTCCGCCGAGAACTGGGACGATGTGAGCATACACTCACACATGTACACATACACACTCACATACAGTCACACACATACTCCGTACTCCGTCACCAGAGTTGGCTACTTGCTCATACGAACTTAGTATTCGGGTGTTTGTCACTCAGGGATAGTGTTAGCTTCTATTATTCAGAGGAAATCTTAATCTCAAGGAAATATTTAAATTGCGCATGACAGTCGTAAAATTACATACTTAACGGAAATTACATTATTACATGCCACAGACAGACAGACACACATGCAGTCAAACTTATAACACCCGTCTTTTTGCGTCGGGGTTTACAGACATAACGTTTACCAATGTCCTTCCAGGATAACGTAGAGACCTACGACCCACTGAAAGCTAAGAAGGGTGCTCCGATCATCATCAAAAGCATCAAAGGAGCCACGAAGTCACAGCGCAACGCCGCACGAATGGAGGGTGAGATTCACATTACAAGCGTTTAACCACCCCATTCTTAGAGGGATATAAATATTGGTGGACATTTCACACAGCGCCACCTAGCCCCGAACTAAGCAAAGCTTGTATGTACTATGGGATGGGAACCAGATAACTGATAGAATCCGTACCCATATTATAAATGTGAAAGTGTGTTTATTTGTTCTGCTTTCACGTTAAAACAGAGCGACGGATTGACGTGATTTTTTGTGTGGTGATAGTTGGAGGGCTGGAGAGTAACATAGGCTACTTTTTATCCGGGCACCACGCGAGCGAAGCCGCGGGCAGCAGCTAGTACTTATGTATTTTGTAAATACATACTTAAAATACTTTTAACAACTAGACACAGAACAAACGTCTATGTTCATCACACAAATGTTTGTCCTGGTGGGAATCGAACCCACGACCTACAGCGCAGAAGGCAGAGCTACTACTAACTGAGCTGAGAGGTCAGTCAGGATGTGTAGGTACTTTCCAAATTAAAATGGGTCTTATTGAAAATGAAAATTCTTATGGCGTGTGTACCAAACATGCTGGGCCAGCCTGGGTGAGCATAGACTGCGAGTGCGAGAAGGCGAATCGATGCAAAGCGAGTGCGAGAGAGACAACGCGTTCACGTTCGGTTAAAAAAGCCGTAATAGCAGAATCACAGTAGGAATTGAACCATAATGCTGCTCTTTTCATTTACTGAGAGTGACAAGAACTTCATATTCTCTATGAAATGCTACTTAAGTTTGGATTAATAACATTCTTATTTGTTACAGGACGTCTCGCATATGCCGCTGCTATGCAGAACCAACATCAAGAATAAAAGATTACCACATTTCGATGATTCTAAAATGATGACCAATAACATGGAAGCATTCTTCCAAGGGAATTAAAATCCTAAGCAAAAAAGTGTAACTAAATAACTATATCTCCATCTTTTTTCTAAAGAAAAATTTTAAAGTGACAATGATGGTGATTCAGTTGAAAACTGACTAATTAAATTATGACTAAAAACGATAGCTCTTATTTCGTTCACGCTAAAGACCAAATCAGAATGACATTGAAAGTGACATTTCTAAAAGTACCGTTTTACATCTCTATGGGTTGTTTTATTCATAATCTGAGAGTTTATGAGTAATTATATCCACAAACACTTAATTTTTTTCTAAAATATAGTAACTTTAGAAATGCCACTCAGGCTGTCGTTTTATTTTGGTCTTTAGCGTGATTGAAATAAGAGCTATCGGTTTTAGTCATAATTTAATTAGTTGGTGTTCAACAGAATCACCACCAATGACAATATAATAGTAGCAAAAAATATAGGTGAACAATTATTGTTCACGCGAAACTGAAACCTATCTTAATCAGAATAAGTGTTAAAATGCAACTACCTAATGTTTTCTGTAGGTATATTATTCGGAATAAGAATATAAAAATATAAGCTCCAACAGTCTAAACGAGTTTATTCTTTCAAATTATTGTTGAAAACTGTACCTGCTTAGTAGATGTAGCAGGTACATTAGTTGTGATGTTACCAAAATATAATTAAGTTCATAAGTTACATAAGTTCATAAGTACTTAAGTTACCAATAAATCATTATCTAAATAAAAAGTTTTTTTTGCTTTTTCCTCCAAAAATAAAATAAATAAAAATAAATAAAAATAGCCTTTATTTCTACTACTACTAAACAATTTATACTTAGACACTAAATTAAAATAACTTACTCTAACACTTCATTAGGCATAATATATGTATATCTATTTAACTGTAGCTTAAACTTTACGTAGCAGTCGCCTCCTTGGCGTAGGCCTCCCCCATTTCCTTCCACGATTCTCTATCTCTTGCTTTTGTCACCCAATTTGGACCGGCTCTCTCTGTAAATATGTCTTGCCATCTTTTTGGCGGTCTGCCTCTTGGTCTTTTCGCATCTCTTGGGAACCACTCTGTGATTCTTTTTGCCCATCGGACACAAGAGTCGGAGGAGTTGTTACTCATTCGACATATCGATACTTCGGGGCTCAAATGTCGTAAAGCACAAATCCAAGGTTTTCAGGAGGAGCAAAAAACAAAAAAATAAAAATGTTTTTCGTCATAACTCTCTCATTTTTAGCGCTACATAAAAATGTTCTAGGAACAAAGTTATCAAATTTTTCCATAGTTTCATAAAGTTATTTCAAAATTTGTCCTAATCTAATATTTACGGAGATAGCATGTGCTTTACGACCAAAAAAATAAACAAAATGTTCCTTACGCCCCACTGAAATACAGCCTAAGCAAGAGCACAAGAGCGTAAAGCCCAACCTGTCGTTATATTGCAGTGAAACAGGGGAGTATACAACACTTGCATGAACATTTAAGGTTGTAAAGGATGAATATTATAATGATTTATATCAATTATTAGGTTTTTATCTTGAGTAAATTGATGACTTTTATTATAATTTGTTTGCAATTTTAGTCATGCATGAATGGGTAGCTTTTAAGATATCAGATTAAGTACGATATTGAAAGAATTTAAGTAAATCACCTATTTTAAAAATTACAGAACATTTTATTTCACAATTTAGCGCAAAATACAAATGTTTTTGTAACTATTTACTAGACACGGGTCTTTATCGCGTAAAACTTATATTATCCAGACTGTAGCGAATGTTTTAGAACAGCCATGGTCATGGGTAGACTGAAGTACTCGCTGCTACCTTCGTCGCAGTTGTGAGGTTAGTTTCTCCAACTACCCTCACTTTTGTTAACCGGATTCCATAACACCATAGTGGTGGATATCAAGAAGTACTAAAATTTTAACCGCGAAGACGGCTATAGACTCTCATAACCGTGTTATTCAGACAAGAATTGAGAATCCGGAAGTGTACAGCGATTCAGTCGAGGTAAAAATAAGTAAAAATAAAGTAATAAAGTAGAAATAATCACTAGAACAACTAACAACAGAAGCAGATATTTTGGTACAAATCTTTAGCAGTTATTAACTACACATTACACGTAACTATTTACTAGACACTGGTCTTTATCGCGTAAAGCTTCATATTATCCAGACAATTTCGACTGTGTTAGAACAACCGTGGTCATGGATAGACTGAAGTACTCGCTTCTACGTGGATAATATGAAGCTATACGCGATAAAGACCCGTACTTTTAACTAGTACTTTTAACCACGAAAACGGCTATAGATTCTCAAGTTTATAGCCGTCTTTGCGGTTAAAATTTGGATACTTGATATCAATCACTGAGGTATTATGGGATCCGGTTATCAAAAGTGAGGGTAGTTGGCGAAACTGTCTGGATGATAATATGAAGCTTTACGGGATAAAGACCCGTGTCTAGTAAATAGTTATGTGTAATCGCCAAAACTTTTATATTATTTCACTTTTAACTTTTGTATTTTGTAATAAATTGTGAAATAAATGTTTTAAAATTATCAAAATAGGTGATTTACTTAAATTCTGTCAATATCGTACTAAATTTGATATCTTAAAAGCTACCCATTCGTGCATGACTAAAATTGCAAACTAATTATAATAAAAGTTATCAATTTACTCAAGATAAAAACCTAATAATTGAGATTAATCATAATTATGCTCTTGCTCAAAGTGAATTTTGCAGTGGGGTGTAAAGAACATCTATTTTTATTTTTTGGTCGTAAAGCACATGCTATCTAAGAGTTTTGTACCAAACTGGGTTATACAACTTAGGCCGTTGTGTGTTGTCAGTTACATGCTACTTACACCCCTCATTTTCAAATAGATTGTGTTTAGAATAACTGAAATGATGGGTTGTATTTGTATTTTTTTTTTTAATTTCGCAATTTTAATTATACAGTTCGATAGAGGATTAAAAACTGAGTACGATGGTATAAATAACTCAAAAAGGCCAAAATGTGCTTTACGACATTTGAGCCCCGAGGTATCGATATGTGTCCGGCCCAATTCCATTTCAGGTACCTCACGACCTCTGTTGCATCTCTCATTTTTGTCCGCTCTCTTATAGTTTGATTATTAATTCTATCCTTTAGTTTTACTCCTAACATATGCCGTTCCATTTTTCTTTGACAAACAGCTAGCTTATTTTCGTCCTCTTTCTTTAGGGACCAGCTTTGGCAGCCGTACGTTAGGGATGGCAGAATTGTAACTTCGAATAGTTTTCTTTTGATACTTATGTCAATTTCTTTGTTACCCATTATTTCTTGTAAGTTCCAGTATTTACTCCAGGCAATGGCTATTCGTCGTTGAATTTCGTTACTCGTACATTTTTTGAAGGATACCATTTGTCCTAGGTATATATACTGGTTTACATATTCTATTGGTTCGTTTCCCACTACTATGTTTACTTTCTGTCCGTTTGTTATTTTTTTTTTTTTCTTAGTGTTGAGTTCCAGGCCGACTTTCTTGCTTTCAACTGAAATTTCATTGAGCATTGTTTCCAATAATGTAGAGCTTTCTGCGAAGACCACTATGTCGTCTGCGAACCGGAGATGACTCAGGTATTCACCATCAATAAGAATACCCTTTTCCTCCCAATCTAGGTTTCTAAATATTGACTCTAGCACGGCTGAGAAGATTTTCGGTGAGAGGGGATCCCCTTGTCTGACACCTCTTTTAATGGGAAATTGTTGGCCATCTCTCTCTAGTCTCACCTTTGCACTAAGATTACTGTATAAGTTGCGCAGTAAGTCAATGTAGATCTCTTCCACCCCCTGTGCTTCTAGTGAGGTCCATATAGCGTCATGTTTTATTGAATCGAAAGCTTTCAGATAGTCAATGAAGCACAAGTAAAGTGTTTTCCCGTATTCTTTGGCTTTTTCTATAACTTGTGTGACTACGTGAATATGGTCTATAGTTGAAAAGCTTTTGCGAAAACCAGCTTGCTCTCGAGGTTGATGTTCGTCTAGAGTTTTTGTAAGTCTATTCAGTATTATTTTTGAAAATATTTTGTAAAGGTTAGACATGAGGCTGATGGGACGGTAGTTATTTAGATCTTCAACATTTCCTTTTTTATGCAGCAATATAATCGTGGATTTGGTCCACTGCTGAGGGATGAATCCGTTGAAAAGAATATTATCAAATAGGATCTGTAACGGAACCTGCAATGTTTCTGAAAGGGATTTTAAAACTTCATTCGTAACATTATCTTCCCCCGGTGTTTTATCCGTTTTTTGCGACCTTATTGCATTGCCTATTTCACTTTTAAGTATGGATTGATCGACGGAGGGTAGTCTAGTTGTATGTGCGGTAGAGTCGGGTTGTAAGGTAGAGAAAGTTTGGTGATCTTCGTTCTCCATTTTGTTTTTGTACAAATCTTTGTAAAACCGTGTAGCTTCATTTATTATAGCTGGTCGTTTGGTGATTTTATTTCCAGTTTTATCCTTCAAACATTCAGTCCACTCTTTCTTATCTCTAAGTTCCTTGTAGGCTTTTTTCACAGCTCCAAATTTTTGTATGTAAGATTTTAGTTTTTCCTGTCTTCGGTTTTTTCTGTCTTTTGCTATGTTTTTATTTATTTCCTTGCTTATTTTTGTAATTTGGTGACGCACTGATTTCGTTCGTTTTTCCTTGTATAGTAGTTTTCTTTTTTCCAAAAGGTTTTGTGTATGTGTTGATAGACTCTCCTTGCGTTTTTCCAACTTTGGCAGTTGAGCGATTGTTTTAATCATTTCCTTCTCGAAGGCGTCGTATTGGTGTTGAGTGTTATTTGAAACATCCATGCACTGTACTAGCCTGTTTTCTAGTTCTAGACCATTTTCTCTAAGAATAGTAGGTAAATTGGTCGCATGTTTATAGTCTCTCTGTATAAAAAATCTATGTTTTTGTTTCTGTGTAATTGATAATTTTGTTCTTATCATACGATGGTCGGTTTCAAAATTTAAGGTATTAATAATATCAAAGTTCTGTATATAAGTTGGTTGATTCGTTAGGATAAAGTCAATTTCGTTATGGTGTATTCCATTTGGTGTTGTCCAGGTCCATTTCCTTTTTGGTTTTCTTTTGAATAGACTGTTGACAACTGTTGTAACGACGCTTCTAGCCTCGCTACACGAATTCTGTTTTGGAGGTATATTTATCTGGATTTTTAGGCCTGCTACTAGTTCCGTTTGTTTTGTAAACATTGTTTTGGAGTTAGTTTTGACACTGACAGTTTCGTTGTCATGCATCGATTTTTTAGTAATCGACTATCTGTAAGATAGTTTCGCGAAGTCTTTATCACGTCACTATTTTCTTGACCGCATCACTATTTAAAAAAAAAAAACTTTACTTTTCCCCCGTCAAAAATGGTAGACAGTTGTTGTTTGAGATTGGTTTTTTATCTAAATTAATCCTTTCTATTTACAAGGATTAATTATGTTTTGGGTTTAGAATTTGTTTGTAAAAGGCTTGGCGACAATGCCGGTCTGATTATTTTAAAGTTTGGTAAGTATTTTATCTTACGCGACTCCATTTTCTTCATGCTGGGAACGTGCGCATTTTCAATAGATTATTTTGTCGTATCTTTCACAGATCTTAGAGATATTATCGGCGTAATGATCTCCCGAACATTATTTCCCGGTAAGTTCTTGAAAATTATTCGATTTCAAATATTCTAAAAGAGTAATTTCAGCTCTAACCTTGAGTCTCCTATTATTTTCAGTGAGACGGGAATTTAATTTGGAATTTAGTTTGGAATTTACTTCAATTGAATTTAATTTGGAGTTTAATTTGGTTTAATTTAAATTCCTTACGTTTGGATTGGACTTAATTCAATTAACTCATTGGAAAACAGGATTTCCAATTTGAATTTATAACATCGCCCTAGAACAATGGATTTCAATTAGATTACACTAGGAGTGATAACTTAGTTCTAGCCTTCTGCTAATTTCATTTTTATTAATATTGGATTGCAATAACGACAGTCGAGCATCGTCAGTCTACAGTTTTAGATTTAATTTAGTTTAAAACCTCAGACACCATAGTATCTAAGATCTATTGGTTTAAATAATAAGTAAATTTAACTGCGTATTACCAACTACAGAACACAGACTTCCACGGGCAGAGCCTCTCATTATACTCTATAAATGATACACCATCTTTCATTAGCCCCCCAGGCCTTGTGATTAAAAGCTCGGTCTCTCCGGCAGATTTATCCAGGTAAATTGTTTTTCAATATTCAAGTAGGCATGGCGCCCGAGATTTGTTAGGTATTTGTTATTCTATTTTAGATTGCCTACCTGTACCTTAGTTTGTTTGATTAACTTGGCCCTTAGCCGAGGAACATTTCTAAAATCACACACGATTTAAACATTTTTTTAATTTTTTTATATTACAATTTGTCGCTAGCGTCCAGGGACTTTAGTGGATTTCTGAACTTTTGATACTGCTCGTTATTGCATCCTTTTAATTGTGTTAGACCTAAGTGCGTTTTTGTTTAGCATTTGGAACATTTGTTTGAAATATTTTTAATCAATGTGACCTTTTTTTCACATTGACATTGTTTATTCTGCTTTAACAAACAACAAAACAATACAGTGCTACGGTTTATGTTGTATTCTCATTCAAGGATATTTATGTAAAAAATTATCTTGTAAAAGAATTTAATACCATTTGGTAATAACTTAAAATTGAAAGGCTTATTTTGTAAAGCAATTTAGTGTGTTCTACAACCATTTAAAACTTAAAAACTTACTTTGTAAAACAATTTAACATTGTCTAGAAATAATTCAATATTGAAAAACTTAATTTGTGAAATAATTTAGTGAGTTTTGGCAATTTAGTAATTTGGTTAAAACATTGATATTTGGTGACTTTATTAACAATTGTTAACATTACAACATTTATAAAGTTAAGTTAAACATTTATAACAAATTTGAAAAATAATTTGAATCGGTTATGACAATTTTGTGAGTGGTTATTGCAATCCAGGATTTGAAACTTTGAAAATATTTCTGACTTTTGAAAACTTTATAAAACAAATTCGACATTTAAAAAATTTTATTTAGGAAGCTTTAAACTAGAACTTTTGACTTTGAAAAACTTTCATAACTTTAATTTTGGAAACTTAACCTTTCGAGTGCTGCAGTTTTTTTTTATCAGTTTACATCATGGATAAAGGAGTTCAATGTCCACCGACATCTGTTGATAAGGATAGTCGTGCTACTATTACTGAGCCGGAAGAGACTCATAGTCCTGTTTTGAATTTAACGGAAGCACAGGATCCTTTTTGTACCGTTGATAGGCCCATTCACACTTCTTCTGCTTGCGCACCCAACTTACCTTCGTTCAACACCATGAATGAACAAATTAAAAAGAATTTGCCTTCTTCAAATAATAATTCGAAGCTACCTGATTTAAAAAGGAGTAAAATCGTTTTTGAAGGAAAAACTTGTGTTAGAGAGTTTATTGTTCAGGTTGAGGAATACTTCTTGTACAAAAATTTCGATGAAAATTTATTAGTCGGTTCATTTTCTGATCTGCTTTCTGGTTCAGCTGCTAAATGGTTTCGTGCCATTCGCATCGATATCGCTTCATGGCAAGAGCTTAAGGTTGCTTTGCTCAAACGTTTTGACAAACTTGAGTATGACTACTTTTTGGAGTATGACCTTCGTACCCGCAAACAAAAACCTAATGAATCTCTTCCAGATTTCATTACGGAAGTTATGGATATGGCTAGTCGTCTCGCCACTCCCTTGATTGAGTCAGTGTTGATCACCATCGTTAAGCACAACATGTTGTCGATTTATACACCTTATGTTTTGGGTAGACAGATTAGTTCTCTCGAGTCTTTCATGAATTTGGGAAAAGAATTGGAAGCTTTTGTTAGTCGAAAATCTCTTAAGGATTCTCCTAAACCTTTCAAAATTGAAAAGATACAGTCTAACGCTGTTTCGTCAGATGATATCGCTTGTTTGAAGTGTAAGACACTTGGTCACACTTATAAAAATTGTCCTTCGATTCCGGGTATGATTTGTTTCAAGTGTAAGAAGTTAGGCGTCATCACCAAATATTGTGATGTGTGCAATTCGGCAAAGAAAAACTCTACTGAGTCAAAAAACTGATTAGGTCCCATCGAGTACCAGTTTCTGAGAAAACTAAGGTTAGCTCGATGTGTAAAAAAATTAGTCACGTTATTAAGCCTGACGACGCAACTTGTGAAAAAGAATTTTCGGATTGGTTAGGATATTTGAAAACTTTCTTTGGTGTTTATAAAGCGGCTCCTGTTTTACTAGTCAAAAATAACGATGCTAGACCCTTTTTGGAATTCTCAATTTGCAAAAATAAATTTTCAGGTTTATTGGACAGTGGTTCAAATAGTTGTATCATTGGTGATAATCATCATAAACAATTTTTGGATTGGGGTTTTAAAATTGATCGTGTACCCAACTACATTTCTAATTGTGCCTACGCTGCTAATGGTTCTGCTTCTCAAGTCATAGGATCCATTGATTTGCCAGTTACTTGTGATAACTTAACTAAAAATATTAAATTCATGATAATACCTTCTTTTGATCTTCCATTCATATTAGGATTTGACTTTTGGATAAAATTTGATCTTGCTAAAGAACTTTGGAAAAATGTAACATTTGTTAAAGAAAATAATATAAAATCTTGTTCGGTCACTTGTGCCACAGAACTCACTCCTTCTGAGAAATTGAAATTAGATAAAACCATTTCACTTTTTGAAGACATCTCTTATGAAAAGAGAGGCTTAGGTCTTACTCATCTTGTTCAACATAAAATTAACGTTACTGGCGAACCTTTTAAACAACGTTATTGGCCTTTGAGTCCTGCTAAGCAGAAAGAACTTTATGATGAAGTAGAAGTTTTACTTAAGGAAGGAATTATAGAACCCTCTAAATCTCCTTGGAGTTCACCTGTTTTGGCTGTAGAAAAGAAAGATGGTAGTACTAGATTATGTTTAGATTCACGACGTTTAAATTCTATTACAATTAAAGACTCTTATCCTCTTCCTTATCCTTCTAGAATATTGGATAGCCTTCGAGACGCACGCTTTATCACAGCTATTGACCTTTCTAAAGCTTTTCTTCAAATTGCTCTGGAAGAAACGTCCCGCGAGAAGACCGCCTTTGTATGCCCTGGAAAAGGATTATATCAATTTGTAAGAATGCCATTTGGGTTAACTAACGCCCCTGCTGAATTACAGAGATTGGTGGATAAACTTTTCGGTCCTGAATTTGATAACGTACTTTTTTGCTATCTTGATGATTTAATTTTAGTTAACAACAATTTTGAAGACCATATTAAGTATTTAAACAAAATTTATAGGATATTAAAAGATGCTGGTTTAACTGTTAATTTGAAGAAATGTGAATTCTGCAAGGATAGACTTCGATACCTTGGTTATATTGTGGACAGTAAAGGCTTACACACTGATCCTTCTAAATTAGATGCTATTGAGAATTTTCCACGTCCTGAAACTGTTAAACAACTTAGAAGCTTTCTTGGCTTGTGCTCTTATTATCGTAGATTCATTTATAAATTCGCCGATATTGCTTCGCCACTTACTAGATTGACTGCTGGTAGTAAAAATTCGAATAAATCTCTTGTTTGGAATGAAGACGCTGAAAAGGCTTTTCAAAATCTTAAAGAAGCTTTAATTTCATCTCCTGTTTTAATTTGCCCAGACTTTAATAAACCTTTCTTTTTGCATTGTGATGCTAGTTCTGTTGGAATTGGTAGTGTGTTGAGTCAAGAGGATGACAATGGAGAACAACATCCCATCGCATTCTATTCTAGATCTCTTAATAAATGTGAACAAAATTATAGTACCACAGAAAGAGAATTATTAGCAATTTTAGATTCAATAGAACATTTTAGACCTTATATTGAAGGAATGGAATTTACAGTTATTACAGATCATGCATGTTTGAAATGGCTTTTAAAATTAAACAATCCTAGTGGACGTCTTGCTAGATGGGCTGCTAGAATTTCTCAGTTTACTTTTCAAATTATTCATAAAAAAGGTTCTTTACATTTGGTTCCAGACGCTTTGTCACGAATTGCGGTGTCCACAATCTTAGTTTCTTCTATTGAAATTATCGCACCGGATGATGATATTGATGATCCTTGGTATAAAAAAGTGTTTATTAATTGTCAGAAATTTCCTAGTAGGTATAAAAATTACAGAGTTGATGACAAAACTTTATACAAATTCTGTAAGAATAAATTCAATCCTGATAGTAGATTAAATTGGAAAATTGTTATTCCTAAGGAACATATTTTGGATACTATTAAGTCAAATCATGATGATATTAATTCTGGTCATCTTGGTATTCATAAAACTTTAAAGAAATTAAAACAACATTATGTTTGGAACGGTATGTTTAATGATGTCCATAAATACATAAAATCTTGTGACATTTGTAAAGCTTATAAACATACTACGTCTCCACCTTTTGGTATTATGGTAAATCCTAAAAAAGTAGATCTTCCCATGGTTATGTTATCAGTTGACATTATCGGAATTTTGCCTAAAAGTTATTCTGGACATAAATATATTCTTTCGGTTGTTGATGTATTCACTAAGTATTGTTGGATATTTCCCATGATAAAAGCAACAACTTTAACCATATGTAGATTATTTGAAAAAGAGATATTCCTTAAATTCGGTTGTCCTAAAATTATAGTTTGTGATAATGGTACTCAATTTACTGCCAAATATTTTGTAGATTTCATGAAGAGTTACAATATAACAAAAATATTTTATAATACATTGTATACTCCACAAAATAATCCTGTTGAGAGATATAATAAGACGATAGAAACTTGTATTTCATGCTTTGTTAAGGATGATCAACGCACTTGGTCAAAATTATTGCCTCATGTTCAATTAGCTTTGAATAATAGTGAAAATCTTGCTACAGATTTCACACCTAATTTTCTCATGTTCGGGAGAGAATTAATTTTTGATGCTTCTTTACACCGTTTTAGTAATTCTTTGGATAATTTAGATCAACTTGAATTTGGTGAAAGAAATTCTTATGCATTTTCTCTTAAATCACTTAGTGATATTTTTGTTAAAGTTCAAGCTCACTTATTAAAAGCGTATAAGCGTAATGCGCGATATTACAATTTAGGGAGAAAAGTCATTTCTTTTGATGTGGGTGATATTGTTTGGAGGAGAAGTTTTGTACAGTCTAATGCTCCTACCTATTTTTCGGCAAAACTTGCACCTAAGTTTATTAAATGCGAAATTATTGAAAAAGTTTCCGGCAATGTTTACCTTTTGAAAGACCTTAACAAAAACACCTCTGGTCGCTATCATGTTAAAGATATAATTAAATATTAAAAATTAACTTCACACTTTTTGGCTTTTAGCTAGGTTTTGTCATATTGGTTTGATTGAGCGTTTAGTAGATGATGAATGTAGATTGATGTATGTTAGGGTATCGCTCTTTGTATGGAGAAGAATGAAGGGAAACCAAACTTTTTAACAAACCCTTGAATTTAAATTTCTGAAGACAACTTAGGTCATTTTGGTTTTTTAAACTTTTTGCTTCATTCATTATATTTTCAACATCAAAAGATCTTATGTACATTTTGTATATTTTTGGAGAACTTTGTTTGATGTTCTCAAACTTTTGTTTGTAGTCTTAGACTAATATTTGTTTGGTCACTTTGTGTGTCATTTTTGTCGTTTGTTTGTATTTGTCTCAATCCTAGATAAGTTTACATTTAAGGTTCTCGGATTTGACATTTTGGCATGCCACCCTGATTTGACATTTTTTGGAATTGTATTCCTACCATTTTTTGAAACGGTTCTCAGATTTTTCCCTCTGGTTCTGTTGACTTTGTGGTATTGTGCCCGGTAGTTCGGTGGAGTTGAGCCGATCACAATACACAAATTTTTTTGTGTTTGCACATTCGGTTGTGTAGAACATATTTGCATTATTCACTCTTTTCCGTTTGAATACTGTATTTTTTTCCTTTTGTGGTATTGTGCCCGGAAAGTTGGTGGAGTTGAGCCGATCACAATACACAAATGTTTTTTTGTGTTTGCACATTCGGTTGTGTAGAACATATTTGCATTATTCACTCTTTTCCGTTTGAATACTGTATTTTTTTCCTTTTGTTGCATTGTGCCCGGAAAGTTGGTGGAGTTGAGCCGATCACAATACACAAATGTTTTTGTGTTTGCACGTTTGGTTGTGCATGACATAATTTTTTGAAGTCACATTTTTTCCATGTGAGAATTTACCTTTTATTTGGTACTTTTGTAAACTTCCGTTCAGAGTCGGTGACGTAGGTGTCCAACCGCACTTCTTAAATTGTCGGATTGTTAAATTGTTATAGCATGTTTTGTTAAACTTTTGTAACCTTCTTACCTTGTTAGAATGTTAAATTGACAAATTGTTATTGCATGTTTTGTTATAAAATTAAAGTAATGGAATTGTTATGATATCACTTTAAGTCGGCGACGAAAGTAGTCCAATCGCACTTTATGATCTTCTGGGGTCACTTGATAAAATTTCGATTTGCAGTTTTGGTTTTTAAAAAATTAAAATTTTCAAGCTTGAGTCGACGACAAGTATTGTCTAGTCGCACTTTTGCAACGCTTTTGTTGAGTTTGATATTTTGCATGCATATTTTTTAACTTTGTACTCAATTTTTAAAGAGTTTCTTTTTGTTGAGAATTTATGATTTTCAAACTTATCTTGTTTGTCTAGCTTGTTTAGATCTTTCCAAGATTTGGTGCTTTTGATAAATTTTGTGCATTTTTCACTTCTTGTTTTTCTAACATTCTTTGTTTAGATTTCACAAGATAGTAGAACTATCACATTTTTTGTAGAGTCTTTTGTAGAGTCTTTTGTAGAGTCTTTTGTAGAGTCTTTTGTAGAGTCTTTTGTGGAGTCTTTTGTAGAGTCCTTTGTAGAGTCTTTTGTGGAGTCTTTTGTAGAGTCCTTTGTAGAGTCTTTTGTAGAGTCTTTTGTAGAGTCTTATAGAGTCTTTTGTAGAGTCTTTTATAGAGTCAATTTTTTTGTACGCTTGTGTTTTTGCCAATTTAAATTATTATCTTTTCGGCATAAAAGAAAGAGTCCTTTCTTTTATTTTTTCGGGAAAGGATGTAATGTAACGACGCTTCTAGCCTCGCTACACGAATTCTGTTTTGGAGGTATATTTATCTGGATTTTTAGGCCTGCTACTAGTTCCGTTTGTTTTGTAAACATTGTTTTGGAGTTAGTTTTGACACTGACAGTTTCGTTGTCATGCATCGATTTTTTAGTAATCGACTATCTGTAAGATAGTTTCGCGAAGTCTTTATCACGTCACTATTTTCTTGACCGCATCACTATTTAAAAAAAAAAAACTTTACTTTTCCCCCGTCAAAAATGGTAGACAGTTGTTGTTTGAGATTGGTTTTTTATCTAAATTAATCCTTTCTATTTACAAGGATTAATTATGTTTTGGGTTTAGAATTTGTTTGTAAAAGGCTTGGCGACAATGCCGGTCTGATTATTTTAAAGTTTGGTAAGTATTTTATCTTACGCGACTCCATTTTCTTCATGCTGGGAACGTGCGCATTTTCAATAGATTATTTTGTCGTATCTTTCACAGATCTTAGAGATATTATCGGCGTAATGATCTCCCGAACATTATTTCCCGGTAAGTTCTTGAAAATTATTCGATTTCAAATATTCTAAAAGAGTAATTTCAGCTCTAACCTTGAGTCTCCTATTATTTTCAGTGAGACGGGAATTTAATTTGGAATTTAGTTTGGAATTTACTTCAATTGAATTTAATTTGGAGTTTAATTTGGTTTAATTTAAATTCCTTACGTTTGGATTGGACTTAATTCAATTAACTCATTGGAAAACAGGATTTCCAATTTGAATTTATAACATCGCCCTAGAACAATGGATTTCAATTAGATTACACTAGGAGTGATAACTTAGTTCTAGCCTTCTGCTAATTTCATTTTTATTAATATTGGATTGCAATAACGACAGTCGAGCATCGTCAGTCTACAGTTTTAGATTTAATTTAGTTTAAAACCTCAGACACCATAGTATCTAAGATCTATTGGTTTAAATAATAAGTAAATTTAACTGCGTATTACCAACTACAGAACACAGACTTCCACGGGCAGAGCCTCTCATTATACTCTATAAATGATACACCATCTTTCATTAGCCCCCCAGGCCTTGTGATTAAAAGCTCGGTCTCTCCGGCAGATTTATCCAGGTAAATTGTTTTTCAATATTCAAGTAGGCATGGCGCCCGAGATTTGTTAGGTATTTGTTATTCTATTTTAGATTGCCTACCTGTACCTTAGTTTGTTTGATTAACTTGGCCCTTAGCCGAGGAACATTTCTAAAATCACACACGATTTAAACATTTTTTTAATTTTTTTATATTACACTGTCAAGTTGTTTTCCAAAATGAAATCTATCAACTTTTGTCCGTTTCTATTTCTCTTGCCAGCTGAATATTTTCCAAACACTCTTTCTTCTCCGTCTCTCATTTCACCTATCTGCGCATTAAAATCTCCCATTAATATTATTCTTTTCCTATTTGTGCATTGTATTGCCTGTTCTTCAAACAAATTTTGTGATTAAATTTTTATATATTTTTTGCTTATTTACAAATATATAAATTTTATCTACAAATAAATATATTTAGGACTTCTCTACAGTCTCTATGTACTCCTCATCCATTTTCTGAAACTTTTCTTTCATTTCTTCCGGAACATCAACCGTTGTAAAATCTTCCGTGCCTACCTCTTCTTCTTTCTGTATTAAGATATCTACAACATTTTCACATGCAAGTAATGCTTTGGCATCCTTCTCCCACTTATGATACTCTCTTAAAATGTAGTATACACCGTTGTCTCTTAAGACCTCTCGCCCATGCTGTTTAGTACATAATTTGTTGAGTGTTTCGAGAATCATTTTCCGAACATCAACATCTCTATCTCGTTGTTTCTCTTGAGGGAGGTACTGCAATGCTATAGGTAGCTTGTCCATTTCATCATCAGCATAGTCTTCATTGCCCATTATAGGGTTTAAAAGGAAGGTCAGCAAGTCAAGATCGGAGCGCAGTAAAAATTGATGAAATTCCGTGTCAAAAGATAAGTTTCTTATAGTTCCGATGGCTCCTCCTCTGCGGATAGACGATGGCTCGTAGTTGCAGAATGGAAGCAGACTAATCAATGGAATGTATGGCTTCTCCTCTGATAGCCACTTCCTTATCCTGTGGCTGCATGAGAGGTTACTAAATATAGGAGCTAAGTAGTTTAGATTAGAACCTTTTTTGTTGAATTTTACGTCGACAAATGCGCTCAAAATATTGCTCAAATGGGGAAAGAGAGTGTCTACGCATTTTTCTATTTGGTCTTCCAGTCTCGTTATATTGGATATGATCATGCAAGCGGCATCTGCGTCTTTTTTGTCAGGATTAAGGATATAACCTATCAGTGGTTCCAATATGGTCTTACCGCGATCTGTTTCGATTTTCAAAACTTCTGTAGCTCCGGTAGGGCTAGATGTGATGTTCACGAGGACTAGAAGAGCATTTTTAGCTACATCTTCATATTTATCGTCAGTAAGAATGATAATTTGTTGAATTATTTTCTCGTTTTTCAGTAGAGTTTTGATGCCATCTTCACTCGCCGATAGACCTACTAAATGATCTAATGCGATGTGTTTTAGGTCCAGCCGGGATTCCGATTTTAGAAATTGTAGCAATTCTTCTAGTGGATCCTTCGACATTTTGAAAAATTGGAAATTATCACAGCACAACAAAATAAACAAATTCTCGTGCACGTGCACCACAGTGAGTGCATTGCATGCTCGTGCAAAATGTGCAAATGTGACATTGACATATTTGACATTGACAGAAAGAGTGAAAGTAAAGACTCCTTTTAAAAAAAAAATACACTACTCGACAATAGATGGCACTGTTTGTTACAGTAAAGTTCGATACAAAGTCAGGTACTTTTCAAAATGCCTGGTTGGCAGAGCGATAAACAAAATTAACAAATGTCAAACTTCAGTCAATGTCAGTCATTCGTTTTTAGGTTATTTTATCGTCAATTTCAGTTCTGTTGGTTTTTGTTGTTGATCTTTTGTTGGATCCTTGGATCTTTTAGTACAAAAATACTCTATTATTTCCGTTCGTACTATTTTTCCTGATCAAAAAATTGTCAGAGACTAAGTTTTATAATCCATTCACAGTCAGCTTTTTCGTTTCTGTGCTCTAGAAACCAAAGTTATGGAGGATGTATTTAAAAACCCGGTACAATTTTCCAAGGGTATAAATCTCAAGTAAGTTTCAGTTTGTGTTCAATAGATTTACAAAAACTGAAAACACTCATTTTATATCTGACTAGCAGCGCCCTCGCGTGATGGTATATGGTGATGATGATGAAAAGTAGCGTATAACCTTCCACAAGAGTTTAGCTATCAAATGCAGAAATATTTTTTCAAATCCGACTGGTAGCTCCTGAGATAAGCGTGTTCAAAGAAACAAACAAGTGGTACTCGGTTAAAAAGTAGTCTATGTCCTATTCCCGGTCATTAACTATCTAAATTTTAAATTTCAGCCAAATTGGTTCAGTGGTTGTCGAGTTACAGAGGAACAAACATACATCCATCTATCCATCCATTCATCCATCCAAACATCCAAACTTTCGCATTTACAATATTAGTGTGATTTCATTTCAGTGATCTTATGACATCACATACAGAATTCCATCTAGATTTGGACTTCAAGCCTACTAAGAATGGGATAGATCTGACCGAATATGGAGATATGATACCAGATCCTGAAGATGACGACAGGTAATAAAAGTATATTTCTGTATAGCACCTAATTATACAGCAATTAAGGTATTTTTTGTTAGGGCACCAAGTCTCAACAACCATTCCTTCCATGCATTAAAAACAAAATTCACTGCTGGCGGAAAAAGTTATAATGATCTTGTTGGGGTGCTGTGTTCGTACCGAACTGATATTACTATGATACCTACAGTACAAGTACAGTTAAAACATCTGACTTTGATTGAAAAAAAAAAACACCTGCAATACAGGCAGTGGATATTCTTCTTTGCAAGATTTGAAATTAACAAATAATCAAGGTATAATAATTCATACCTTGAATAATTTATACTGAATTGAACTCAAAATTTTGAGTTCAATTAGGCGGGTCCACACAGAGCGAGCAGCCTCGCGAGGCATTTGCCGCGCGAAGCAGCTCGGTTAGTGTGGACGTGCCTCGGCCGAGGCAAGCGGCAGCCTCGCGATGATACCAAGGCTGCCGTGCGTCCACACTAACCGAGCTGCCTCGCGCGGCAAATGCCTCGCGAGGCTGCTCGGTCTGTGTGGACCCGCCCATTGAGTTGAAATTGGCATACCTAGTATTCTCACATTCTCAGTGGTAATGCAATGAGTCTGTTGTTGAAGCAAGGTTCAACAGAACAGAATATTCTGATTGAACTGTAACTTACCATCCCTCTCAAGTTTTGATAACAATTCACAGTTCAAAAAAACATTTCGCACCTTCGGCAGGACAAGGTCGTAACTGTCCAAAATTCCAAAAATGAGTTGAGTATGCCCAAGGGCCTAAAAAACGGCCTTTTATCTGAAACGACAGAGATTCTTTCTTAGTTTGGCTTTATTTCGCTATAGGGCAACAGTGTCTTTGTCAGATTATTGCGATTTTTCGTCAATTCTGGCGCGACAACGCCGTAAAGGTTAATATAGGGCATATTCAAAGACCACATATTTTTGTTTTTTGTTTAAGTTTGTGGAGGAACAAAGTCATATTTAGTACTTATTTTATGTTGTTTATGCAACCCTAATTACAAAGTTATTTAACTTTTGGAGGACAAGGGCATAAATGTGACCCCTTTTTTAAAAAAACCTATAGAACAAATAAATAATATTTCACTCATTTATGAAACATGCACCGATTCATAAAAGTTTAAAGTATATTTTGTGCAAAGAACAATCTCTTCAGAGCAGTTTATACAGAATGATACGACGTTGAATGAATAAAAATATTTAAAATGGCTCTCCTGTAAAATCACAAAATGTGCAGTTGAGACCTTGTCCTGTTGAAGGTGCGATTTATTTTTCTCACAACAAACTTTAAATAAAAATATGGAACCAGTTATGATATACCTACTATTTGAGTTGGTTTGTTGTAGGAGGCTGGTGCCTTAGATAGGTTTGAAAAAACCTTACATTGTAGTTAGGTGCAATCTTGTTTTGAAAAATCATTTTCACCAAAAACTTATAAAATATTTTCTCTATAGCGACACAGAAGATGTGTTTGAACATGTGGAGAAGAGAACTGAAGAGATGTTGCTCTCATCTCCAGAATACCTCTCGTTTGAGGAGCTTGCAGCCAAGATGGTGGATGTACCATGCCGACCGAGTGGCGCTGTGAAGATATCCATCTTGGAAGAAGGTAGTTGTGAAAATACTTTGCGAAAGCACAGAATACGTATTGCGCGGCGCACTCTGCACTTTAAGCGCACCACACACACAGCAGATAATATATCTTATGAAATATAAATCTTGATAGATCGCACCAAATATATTTTGTAAATTATATTCACTGTGTGTGGTCCTCCATAAAATTTGTATGGGCGCGATCTCAAGATTTATATTTCATAAGATATATTATCTGCTGTGTGTGTGATGCGCTTTAGGTATAAAGCTAGAGTGCACCCGTGCACCGCTACGTCTACGAGTACATTGGCGGGCTTTTGCAGTAGGGTTCCCACTTGCCGCTCGGCTCGCACGCTAGTCGCGTCGCGCATAACACCTATCACGCGACAATTCGACAACCCGTCCGCGTCACTCCGCGCCATACTGACAGAGCTATGCGTTAGAAAGAGAAGATTTGTGTAGGTGAATATTGAACTAGGTAATGAGCGCTTGCGCGAGCTGAATTGCACTTTGTTGCGTCGTAGAAAGAGTCGCTATTTAAATAAATGTTTTCGCGAAATCAGTCTTTACCTATTTATTCTGTGACTTGGCTGACTAAGCCTATATCATCAGTTGTTGATAGGTGATGGACCCATAGTGCCTCCCGACGCGGAAGTCACGATGCACTACGCAGCTTACTGGGAGAAAGCGAAGATTCCCTTCGACTCCTCGCTAACTAACAACAACGGGAATCCCATGGTGAGAATATCTTTAAGGGTGTCCTTGTGTGACGATAAAGGTGAGCGCATACCTATCCGTGCTGAACGCGCCGAACAAGTTTTAGGGAGTGCACACTGCGTTTTTTGCAGCGCGATGCGAACGCGCCTCCCTCCCGGTTCGCTTTTGTATGGAAACAAACGCGCTGCGAACGCGCGTTTGTATCGGATCAAACGCGATTTGAACGCAGCTCATAAACGCGCTTCAGAAAATGCAGTGTGGCCACTCCCTTAGAATTCTTTATATGAAATCGTATGAAACCTCGCACTGCTCCCGCGGCGAATTGTCCGATTCGACCGAATCTGGCAGTAGACGAGAATTCAGCCCGGATAGGTGTGGCCACCTTAAGCCGGCGACAAGCGTGTAGCCTACTTCTGTTTGCTATGGCTCTGTACCAGACATTTAAACTAAAGTCTAATGGAGTGGGCACACGACGTTTTCCGAAGCGCGTTTTTGAGCTGCGCGTTTGCATCGATACAAACGCGCGTTCACACTTTTACAGCGCGTTTGCATCCATACGAACGCGAACCGGGAGAAGGGCAGCGCGTTCGCATCGTGTTTGTATCGATACAAACGCGCTGCAAAAAACGCAGTGTGCCCACTCCCTAAAAAAATGATGTAGATGAAAAGTTGAATCTAAACAAGTGGCCCAATTAAATATTTAAAAAAACTGACTTCAATTGTTATTTTTTTATTTTTCCTCTACTTGTATAAGTTTATTTTTGTATTGTTTGTTGCAGCGCATGCGGCTAGGCAGTGGGCGGTGTCTGCCCGGGCTAGAAATGGCCCTAGCTAGTGTAAGGGGGCCTAACGCCAGGCTCACGGCGCTATTACAACCACAGGTCAGTGGGCTAGGCTATGTTAGGTTAATTCATTGTTTTCAAGGCCTTTTTTAACTTACCACAATAAAACTCTAGTGCAAACGTGGGTTTATATATTTGAAAATGAAAAATCTTATCAAAATTTTCAATTCCGACGGGATTCGAACCCGCAATGATACAAGCGATCCTCCTTTAGCCGGAGTGCCTTTACCAATTCGGCCACGGAACCTTAGTCGCCAGAGTTGAAAATCATGATAGGACCATTCTTCATTTTCATTTTCAAATGTAAATACCTAAGTGTGGTTTAACGCTTTAACAAATAAAAAATTATGGGGTTATATAATTGGTGGAAAGGGGATAGGGAGGCCTTTTTAACATATTTGTTTAAATTTTTTATACTTACTGTACTTTTGACAAATTTTGACTCTACCTAAAATAATTTTAGTAATGTAGCAAAATATTTTTTTTAAGAATTTTATTTCATACCTACAATGTTTAACAAGGTAATTGTTTCATACAATTCACTTTTGTGACAAGAAACTGATCGCGGTTAACCTTGTTTGATTATTAACGTTACATACCGTCCGTTTCGTTTAATTATTGACAACACTGTTAAGACGCTGTTCTTTTTTAATAAACGAATTTCATTTCATTTCATTTGCCCTGCAGTGGGACGACACAGGCTAGAAATAATAATAATAATAAAATATAATTGTTGTTGGTTTGTTTGTTTGTCGCAGGTGACGTGGGGCGAGGCGGGCGCGTTGCCTCGCATCCGTCCTGAACCCGCGCTGTTTGTGATCGCACTCTACTCTGTCAGCGACACGGGGGCACAACACACGTTAGTATTATATTTATTCATTACTAGCTGCTAATTCTCTGAGCTATGTCAACGACTTTGGTTCTCTGCCGAATAGTCTCATTGCGAATGCTATCCTTCAGAGAAACTCCGAGCATAGCTCGCTCCATAGCTCGCTGAGCGACTTTGAATTGGTGGACCAGCCGTACTGTGAGTGTCCACGTCTCAGCTCCGTATGTCATAACGGGTAGAACGCACTGATTGAAGACTTTCGTTTTCAAACACTGCGGTATAGGTGACGAGAAGACCCGACGCAATTTCCCAAATGCTGCCCAGCCCAGCTGAGTTCTTGTTTTGGCCTCCTTCTCGAAGTTGGACTTTTTGGATACGCAGATTTTATTCCAAATAGAACTACAGCTATGGCAAAGTACAGTCAAATAAAAAATAAAAAACTAAATTAATCATTTTTCATAACCTATTTTATCCGTATCTGCTGCAGTTAGTCTAACAATTTGGAATATTTCTGTCCTAACATATTATTTTTAAATTAAAATGCTTCTTTCATTTCATTTATTTAGCCATAAAGTTACATAGCAAGTCAATTTACATAGGTTCATATTTTATCATAATTTCATTTAGGTACACAATTAACAAAATATACTTTTTAGGAATCCGAATACAAATCAGAAAATGAACAACTCATATATTCATCGATATGGTAAAATGGATGAGATTCAAGGAAACATTTTAATACTTGTTTGAATTTACTTAGGGGAAGACTAGTTATTTGTAACGGCAATTTAAACTTATTTCAGATTCAACTCCCTACCTATTGAAGAGCAAACAACATTTTCAACGTCCGTTCGAACAATCAACTCATTACGCAGTACAGCGAGCGAGCGTTTCAAGCAGAAACGATACAATCGCGCCATCTCGCTCTACCAGCAAGCCTTGCCCATCCTCTCTCTCTCTCGCACAGACTCCGATGAACAAAACCGAGAGCTCAAAAGATTGAAGATCAAACTATTTGTTAATTTAGCTGTTTGTTATTATAAATTAAACAAACCGAATAGAGTTATAGATATGTGTGATAATATTGATAAATTGATTGATATAGAGTCGCATTGCAAGGCATTATTCTATAAAGGCAAGGCGTACGAAATGTTGGGTAAATTGGAGAAATCATTAGACTTTTTCAAGAAAGCGCTGAAATTGGAGCCTAATAATAAAGAGATAGGGTTGTTATTGGCTGAGATTGATGGAAAGATTAGAAAAAGTAAGGAAGATGAAGTGAAAATGTGGCAGAAGGCGTTTGGAACGCGAAAAGAAAAGCAAGCTATCTATAATGTGGATGAAGATTTTGAAAATGGTGTGAGGGATATGTGCGAAGATCTGGCTTCTAGAAATGAATTTACTAAGGTAAGTAATAATAATAATAAATATAGCTGGAAATTTCACACAGCACCATCTAGCCCCAAACTAAACAAAGCTTGTGCTATGGGAACCAGATACCTGCTAGAATAGGTACTTACCTATATACTTTTTTTTTGTAAATAAATAGGTACCTACTTATAATACTTAAGTAAGTCAAGTAGTACTACCAGATAAATAATGCGTTTCGGAAAACAATGAAAATAATCGTATAAAATTACAAAAACGATTGACAAAAAGTAATTTGGAAATGCAAATAACTCACAATTTCAACTTTATCGCAAACAAATAAATATCAATGTTTTAAATGCAAATTAGTTGCTACTTGCTGCGCAACTAACAACTGCACTTCTGTCGCATTCTGTTTTGTGGAATCATACAGAGCTTATATCAATACTGCCTAGATGTTGTCGGTCATATTCGGAAAACACGAAACTAACCGATGCACATTATTTATCTGGAACTACTGTAAGATTGTCTAGATAATGACCGGGAATAGAACATGATGTTAATCGATGAACGCCGGCTGCACGCACGAAGAAATGTCACGTTCCGCCTGAGTCGAGTGTGCAAGCGAGAGCGCGGAACAAGCGATAGACAGGCACGTTCGTTCATCAATGTTTTCTTAAGAGTTTATCACGTAAAATTACCGTCCGTAAACAGACTTTACAGACAACCTTACATAGGCTTAAAATCACTAATCACAAACTTGTAACATCTGTTTGTTGATATATAAATAAATAAAATAAAAAAATAAATAAAAACCATTTTTTTTCTAGGTGGAGCTACCATTGGGTCTCCTAACAGACGAGGTGGCGTGCCTCAGAAGTTTAACAAGTCAGTTCCAAGGACTCAGAGTCGAAGAAGATGGAGAAGGGAAGAGAAAACGTGTCGCTATCGTCAAGACTCTGCTGTGAACCCGAGGTTATTTTTGTATAGAACCCGTGGGTTCGGGCTGTTTTTACAGATCCCGAGGTTCTGGGGAGTTTTGTATAGAACCCGAGGGTTCTGGGTGGTTTTGTATAGAACCCGAGTGGCCTGGATGTTTTTGTATAGAACCCGAGTGGTCTGGATGTTTTTGTATAGAACCCGAGTGGTCTGGATGTTTTTGTATAGAACCCGAGGGTTCTTAGGTTCTTAGTGTTTTTAAAACCTGGTGCTATCGTCATAACTATGCTCAGAATCAGAACCCGCAGGTTCTGGGTATTTTTGTATAGAACCCAAGGGTTCCAAGCTTATGGTAGAAACAGTTAGAAATAGTCTCTATTATCAAGACTGGGACTGCAGAACCCACGGGTTCTAGGCCTGTTTGTATTAGAACCCGCGGGTTGTAATTTGAAAAACGTCAAAAATAAGTTGGTGTTTTAGTAGGATAGTTACGGGTACTCAGTACATAAATTCCGTCACCAAAGTTGACCACGAACAAACTTTAATTTCATTTTTTAAATTTTTAAGCGTCACTTTGTTTTATTTACTTTTATCACTAGTGTAACTAGTATTCCAGAAATTGTGATCTTTTCTTCGTAGGATTAGTATAAAGCAATGATATTTAAAAATAATACTTAGATATGTTTCAAGCGCGCGCAAAATGAAGACTCGAAAACGTCCCAATTGGGACGTCTTGTCTTTAATCCGCGTCAAGCAGGGCGACGACGTAGACGCTGTTTGTCACGTGTAGTGAATTACAAGAACAATAAAAATGCTATTGTGTTACAATAATGTAAGTATGTGCTACTATTCATTTGCGGAACTTGTCAACATAGTGTGCACTATATCGGCATGTTCACTAGTGGGAACTTTGAAACGTCCATAACTATGAACGTAACATATCTAGGGTATATAATATCATTAGATTTTGTCTTAAAATGATTCATAGGATTAGTAAAAAGCAAATTTTTTTTACCCACGACGAAAAAGAGGTGTGTTATAATTATAAGTTTGCAGTGTGTATCTGTGTCTGTCTGTGGCATCATAGCTTCTGAACGGATGGACCGATTTTGATACAATTTTTTTTGAAAACTGACGTGATAGAGATAATAATTCTTAGCTATAAATGATTAAGATCTTTTCAGGCGTTTGAAAACCATCAGCTCTTAATACTGAAGGACGTCGTCCTATAGGCATTGGCTCTTTTTATGGGCGTTCTTTAGGTATATTGACGCTGTAATAGCGATGCCGCCCTCCCGGCGTTACCCGCGTAGTGATGGTATATGGTGATGATGATGATGATGAAAAGTAGCCTATAACCTTCCTCAAGAATTAAGCTATCAAATGCAGAAAAAAATTTTCGAGTCCGACTGCTAGTTCTTGAGAAGTATTTAGAATACAATGTTGAGCTAAGTTTCAACTTTTTAATAAACAATTTTTTAAGACTAACTAGTTTTATTTCAGCCATAGGTACTCATTTTTAACCACCGACGAAAAAGGGTGTTGTAGGTTTGTAGTGTGTATCTGTGTGTCTGTCTGTGGCATCTATAGCTCTTGAACGGATGAACCGATTTTAATGCAACTTTTATTGGTTGAAAGTTGATGTGATCGAGATAGTTCATAGTCGATCGAGCGAGCGAAGCGAGCGAAGATCTTAGTGGTAAGTTGGGCGATTTTGCTTTGTATGTTTGTATGTTTCACGAATTGTTGTTCGTGCATAACTGTCGAACCGTTAATCCAATCTGCATAAAACTTGGTAGGTCAATAGGTTGTGGTAAGGAAATTTACGGTGGAGCATATGAGCTTAATCGATGAAGGGGTTGTGAAGATATTGGGTTCCCAAGGGGGTAATTTTTTTTTAAAGATACACAAATATATTGAGTGGGGTGTCATATGAAAGGGCTTATTTTGTACATTCCAAAAAAGTTTTTATTTTTACTCTAGGATGTATAGTTTTTGAAATACGACCAAAGAACAAAAACTACGAAACCAGAGCTGCAAGAGCTCCCGTTTCATAGTTTCGATGTCTTCGTAGCTCATTGGCTGGTCGGTCTTAGAAAGAGAGTGGCATCGTTGCGGTTTGGTTTGCAATGATTTTAGTTGCTACCTACTTGATTTATTTTCTTGAAAAAAAAAAAAATCTTGGTAATGAATGAAAATAATTGTCCGGGAACCTGAAAATAAATTACGTACCTACGTAGGTTACGTTAAGTAAGCTAAACTTGGTAGGTCAATAGATTGTGCTATGAAAATTTAAGGTGGAGCATAATGAGCTTAATCAATAAAGGGGTTGTCAAGATATTGGGTTCCGAAGGGGGTAAAAAAAAAATTAAGCAAATATATTGAGTGGGGTGTCAAATGAAAGGTCTTTAGTTGTACATTCCAAAATAGTTATTATTTTTATTCTAGGACGTAGGTATAGGTAGGTACTTTTTGAAATACGACGAGAATTCATAAATATTAAATGAATGAAATTATACACGACATTATGTATGGCATGCATGCCAGTATTTTTTACCATGACGAGCTAGCGCAATAGGCATACTGGGCAGTAATAGCACTTGAAAGTATAGGGGTAGTCAGAAGAAAGTCCAAATGTAAGCCATCTACGGTGCGCGAGATCTCAGTTCGGGGCGAACTACTAGTTATGATTTATGAAGATCTGTTCAGGCGTTTGAAGATCATCAGCTCTTTTTAGTTGATGAAGGGATGCTAATGCAAACAGACATTCAACGAAACTGATATTATATCGTCGGCTAAATTCGAAAACCTCGTAACTCCGACTTTTTGACGAAAATGATTTTTTGATGCAGTTTGGTAGAAAATCTAACTGTACCAAACTGCATAAAAAAATCATTTTCGTAAAAAAGACGGAGTTACGAGGTTTTCGAATTTAGCCGACGATATGATTAGGGTGACCACGAAGTAGCTCTGTCACTCTCATCTCAAGGAGACCGAACGCGACAGAAGATAATGTGCTCGTTGAGTGTCTGTTTGCACGCGAGCGTGTACTTATCAGTAGGTACCTACGTGTACTTATCAAATGTTGATGCTTACCTACCTACATAAAATTTATTGACCTTTACGCAATTTTCTTAATAAAAAGCCTTTACGTAACCAAAATGTACCTACATAATAAAACAAAATATGCGATACTTAACTACACTTGAACCATGTTTCAGCTTCCTTTGCAGCTTTCGTAGAATGTAGGTAGGTACAAAGAACGCTGGAGGGGGTATGTTTGCGCATGGATACCTACACTTGCACACGAAAGTACTAGGCCTATTGCTTTTTTCATTGTTTGTTTTTTTCTATGGAAAACCACTTCGTAATTAAAAACTTTAGTGCGCGATGCATACCTAAGCCAGCCAGCGCGCAGCGTTCTTTTTACATGACTCGAACAATTACCACAGGATACTAGTACCTACTCTATTACATAGTTGCAATATATGAAGATCTACATGCTGATTCAGACTTCCGAATTAGCATCCGATTCGATGATTTCAGTCGGAATGTTGACTTTTTTTAAAGGTCACTTTTCGAATTCAGAATACATTCCGAGAAGGTCTGAATCACAGCCGTTTGAAGATCATCTCTTTTTTCTAGTTGATGAAGGGTGTCGTAGGTTTTTCAATAAATTTTTAATTGAATTTTAATTTATATCGTTCGATCAAAAAGTCCATTTTAATTGCTGAAGAGTGCTCTGAGGAAAAATTCACATATTTTAACTTTCTATAAAAATATTCAACTTTATAGTCATTGCGAAAGCGAGCAAGATGTCGGACTTTTTTATACTTCTTGTTTTCGCGTTTTTATTTGTAACATCAAACGGTATGCATTTTATTAATTTTTTAGCACGTTTTTAGTGAATTTCTTGTTTGTCTGTCTGTTTGTCGTTCCAGTGGAATCTTGCAACTCAAAAGGGTACGAACATTTTTGTATGGAGCCTGGCATACCTACTGTCGGCCATTTTGAAAAAACCTCGATTTTGTAGCAGGTGATGAAACATGTCGCACCTCACAAGTAATATAGTTGCAACTCAAAAACAATGATTTCGAGATATCGCGTTTTGAAGTTTTAAAAAATCGTACCGTCTAAAATATTGACAATAATGTCTTAACTTAAATGCAGATATATAGGTATATCGCTTGGCTATGAATATTTCCTATTCTAGTAAGTTTATAGTAAATAGCTTTTATAAAATGAATATTATTCTAATACCACTCAGAGTTACAACTGTATTGCTTATCTATTCAGGTACTTTTTTGAAATATAACTATATTGCCTGTTTTAAAAACTAACTTTTGTGCGTTTCGACGGTTATAATTAACGTTTTAATGTACATTTTCCTAGTGTTTCCGAATTTATAATACGTTTTATGAAGGTAACTTGTATTTCTCGTAAATTAAATTCAAAAAATGTTATAACAAAATACTATATTTAAAAATCAACAGTAGCTAAACAAAAAATAAGAAACCGAAGAGAAATAGTAAGTACTTTACCACAGTTTAGGTACCTAATTATCAAAAATGTAGAAGAGCTTCAATAAATGTAGAATACAACTTCTAAACTATTACCATCATCATCATCTCTGGCGTTGGACGTCCACTGTCGGATATAGGCCTCTTTCAAAGATTTCCATGTATTGCGGTTGGAGACGGCCTGCATCTACTACTACCTGCAGTTCTGCAGATCTGCAGTTTTTACAAGGTCGTATGTATATTGTCGGTGGACGTCCAACGCTGCGCTTGCCGGTCCGTAGCCTCCTTTTGAGAACTTTTTGGCCCCATCAGCCATCTGTTCTGCGTGCTATATGGCCTGCCCATTGCCGCTTCAACGTGCCAATCCGTTTGGCTATGTCAGTAACTACGTATCTCCTCATTTCTGATTCAATTCCGCCGTGAAACCCCAAGCACAGCCCTCTCCATTGCTCGTCGAGCTACTCTGAGGCCAATAGTGAAGAACCACGTATTGATTGAAGACTTTTGTCTTAATGAATTGACGTAGTTTGGATGAAAAGCTGTTACAAAGTGGCGTTTTTAAACAAACACTTCAAAACTTCGATGTACCGATAGTCAATTCGGCATCGCTGGAGAGACTCGAGCTCCTCCCATGTTTCAATTGAATTGAAGGCTTTCTCATAGTCCACAAACGCGAAACAAAGCGTCAAGTTATATTCTTCGGTCTTCTGTATGACTTGCCGCAGCGTGTGCGTGTTTGGGAGGCTGAAAGTCATCAAACCTGCGATCGAGACAATTCGTGATAATTCTTGAAAACAGCTTATAAACATGGCTCAACAGCAAGAACAGCAACACCACGCTCTTGTTCCATGCTTCTGCCGTAGTACCTTTGAGCCAGATGGAGTTGAAGAGCTTTTGAAGGACTTTAATTACCGGTGATACACCCGCTTTCAAAAGCTCTTGAAGTTATTCCTTCTTCGCCCGGCGCCTTGTTGAGAACAACAGTTCTTAAGCTGCTTCAGGGCCACTCTGATCTTGTACGGGTATCAAGTTGATACCCGTTTTGAAAGCGGGTGTATCACCTAGGATATCCTCGGTGCGGTTTAGTGTCGGGCCAGTTTGGCTATTTGGTACTGCAAACAGGTTTAGTGACTGAATCGTAGACCTGTTCTTAGAACCTTTCGACTTCCCATAACACTTCTGCTTTACTTGACGCTACACTGCCATCTTCTCATCTCCTCAGCTTCTACTATACTAGTAGTTCGCCCCGAACTGAGATCTCGCGCACCGTAGATGGCCAACATTTGGACTTTCTTCTGACTACCCCTATAATTTCAAGTGCTACTACTGCCGGGTATGCCTATTGCGCTAGCTCTTCATGGTAAAAAATACTAGCATGCATGCAATACATAATGTCGTGTCTAATTTTTCATTTATTTCATATTTATGAATTCTCGTCGTATTTTTAAAAGTATACGTCCTAGAATAAAAATAATAACTATTTTAGAATGTACAAATAGAGACCTTTCATTTGACACCGCACTCAATATATTTGTTTACTTAACTTTTTTTACCCCAATTATTTTCATTTTTTATCAAAATTTTTTTTATCATGAAAATAAATCAAGTAGCATCTAAAATCATTGCAAACCAAACCGCAACGATGCCACTCTCTTTTTAAGACCGACCAGTCAATGAGCTACGAAGACATCGAAACTCTATGAAACGGGAGCTCTTGCAGCTCTGGTTTCGTAGTTTTTGGTCTTTGGTCGTATTTCAAAAACTATACATCCTAGATTAAAAATAAAAACCATTTTGGAATGTACAAAATAAGCCCTTTCGTATGACACCCCACTCAATATATTTGTGTAACTTTCATAATTTTTTACCCCCTTGGGAACCCAATATCTTCACAACCCCTTCATCGATTAAGCTCATATGCTCCACCGTAAATTTCCTTACCACAACCTATTGACCTACCAAGTTTCATGCAGATTGGATGAACGGTTCGACAGTTATGCTCGAACAACAATTCGTGAAACATACAAACATACAAACATACAAACATACAAACATACAAAGCAAAATCGCCCAACTTACCACTAAGATCTTCGCTCGCTTCGCTCGCTCGATCGATAATTTCTATTAAACTTAAATTAAATTTCTTGGCGAATTATTGGAAAAAGGCCAGGTCAAGAGTACCATAAATTGACGAGCTTGCATGAAGAATGTGATGAGAGTGAATGAAGCCAAAGAAGTGTGTCAGGATCGTAGCAAGTGGAGATCTGTGGTCTCTGCCTACATCTATGATGGGAAACAGGCGTGAGTTTATGTATGTATGTACCTAATTTCTTTTGAAAAAAACAATTAGCTGTCGGTATCGGTAATGTATGCTGAATTTCAGCTCAATCGGACACAGGAAAATGACAGAAAGACAGACAGACAGACACTGAAACAGGTGAAGCTAAATAAAAACTTGTAAAAATATGCACAGGCAATAGAGTTACATTTAGAAATAAGCAATACCTCGAAGAACTTATGCGGTAATCTTAACAGGTCATATAGTGTTAACTCAAACAAAATTGCGGCAATATAGTTGTAAGTTGAAATGTTTTTTGTTAAAATCTATTTAAAGGAAATTACTAACAAGCAGTACAGTTACAACTCTTAATGTGAACCTCATGGCTTATTTTTATTGACAGGCAATACAGTTACAACTAGATAATACAACTATATTGATTACTTTTAAACTATGTTTTTGTATCCAAGCTAACACTCCAATGTTTTATTTTGAGATGTAACAGGCAAAACACGTCTGGCACGATAGATAGATAGATAGATATTTTATTCATCAACACAATACATTTGACTGTTAAATAGTGTCTTAAAGCCTATGTTAGGTTTGACTAGACACTAGGGTTCTCTTAACACATAATCTGGATTTTAAAAATAGGAGCAGACACACGTTCTTTCAACCTTTAAGTAGTTAGGTATATGTATAAACTAAATAAGAAGCTAGCGCGCACAGGGACGTCCTTTCATTACAAATTCGCAAAGCTTTTCTTATCGGTGAAACTACTATTTAATAATCTACTCGTCAGCTGTGCGGTGCGGGTCATTAATTAGTAGTGTGTGCAGTTACCTGCGCACGCACACAGCGGCGTACGGGGCGGTCGGTAAAAGAGTTCTATATGCTCGAGGATAAAAAGTGATGCGCACGCACAATTGCTACACTTGTGTGCGTGCTCTAGCAACTAGCTCATACAGGATGCTCCATTTTAACACTACCTTTGCAAAATATTTATGTATGTAAATGAAGTAATTATGAATTGTGAAAATGCTTTTTAAGTATAGTTTTAAAATTCTTTGGTGTTATTTTATTTCTAGTTTCTAAGGGTAAATTATTAATAAGTTTTGGAATTAAATATTGAGAGGTTCTTTTGCCATACTCGTTTTGAAATTTAGGTATTTTTAGTTTCTTATTTGTAATGCTTCTAGTCACCACTCGTTGACGTAGCGGAATTTGAATTTCTGTATTAAAAAATTGTTCTGTAAGCAGATTAAGTTTTACTTTTCTCTGTATAGGTATAATCCCACAATACTTAAACAGTCCCATGGGATTTTCCGAAAATTTATTTTTTATTTTTGAAGGAGCTATTATTTTAAGTAATCTGTACTGGATATTGAATATTTGATCTATGTAAGTTTTATATGTACGACCGTAGCTACTTAAACCATACGATAATATACTTTCTACCAGGGCTTTATACATTGATAAGAGTACATCAAACGGCACTTTACGTTTAATTATATAGAACTTTGCCATGATTGCTCTAAGTTTGTTACATACCTTATCAATGTGTTTAGCCCAGTTGAACCTATTGTCAATTATTAAGCCAAGGTAAGGGTACTCAGCGACTTGTTCAATTATCATACAACTGCTGGGACAATGTACACTAGCCGAGTGAAGGCAATCATGACTGTGAGCTACTATATTAATATTCTCTTTTCCTACAATGTAATTATGGCTGGAGCGCACGTAAATAAGTTTAGTTTTGTCAGCATTAAGTACCAATCCCGAGTCATGCGACCACTTACATAGTGCGGTGAAATCAGCTTGTATTAGGTCTCGTGCAACAAACGGATCACGATCAGCTGCTACTAAACATGTGTCATCAGCAAATTGATAAACGGTGCAATGTTTAATGACATTATTGAGATCATTTACATATGTTAGATAATGCAAAGGTCCAAGAACTGAGCCCTGCGCCGTTCCTTCAGTAACATTTACCCTGTCGCTTAACTTATCTCCTATTTTAACCTGATAGCTGCGTTTATAAAGATAGTCTTTGCACCACTCTAATACATTTCCTCTCACTCCACTGTTATCTAGCCTTTCAATTAAGAGGTTATGTCGTAAAGTATCAAACGCCTTCCCATAATCTATAAACACTAAGACAACATGTTTTTTTGAATTTAAATAGTTATTAATATCATCCGTAAATCGGGACAATAACATTGTTGTACTTTTATTGGGCTGAAAGCCATATTGCTGCGAGGACAAGATACTATTAACTGAATAAAATCTCTGTATTTTACCACAAATATATTTTTCAACTACTTTATCCAACACCGGTAAAATAGTGATCGGTCGATACTTGCCGTAATCTTTTGTGCTCCCTCCTTTATGAATTGGCCGAACTATACCAGTTTTCAGCTCTTCCGGATAACGTCCAGTGGCAATGCTGGTATTGATGAACCGTGTAATCGCTCCTACTATTCGATCCGACATTCTCACTACGTCAAATGCTCGTATACCATCAGCACCCGGGGCTTTGTGAGGGTTAATCTGTTTTAGAATTTTATATATTTCTGATTTAGTAGCTTTAGGAAAAAATATTGATTTATCTACTTGTTTAGTGTAGTCCTCTGAATTTAGTAGGTTAGTTGTACAATTAGGTATTATTGATTTTACATTATGTTGAAACTTGTTAGCGAAATTATTTGCAATATTTTTCAAATTTTTTTCTTCACTGAATGCTTTTAATATTAAGGTATCAATTGAATTTGTTACTTTACCTGTAATATTATTTATTAATTGCCATAATTTTTTTGTATCATGTCTATATCTATTAATTTCTGATCTTATGAATCTATTTTTACTTTTGTTTATAGTTTTATTTGTTTTATTTCTTATTTTATTGTATCTCAATCGCAGTTCTTTATTACCAGTATCCCTGGTCCACTCCAAAAATAGCTGATCCCTAGTTTTAGTTAGATTAATAATATGTTTACTAACCCATTTTTGTGAGTTACGTTTTGTATTACTGACTTTTTGTGTATATTTAGAATTTTCATAGCAAGTACTAAAGTTTTTATTAATAAATTGATATATCGATTCTGGACAATTCATATTTGCAGTTGAATCCCAATCGACTTTATCTAGAAGGTCACTTACCTTTAGATTATCGATCCGAGTCGAATGAGATGGAACATCCTGTACATAAGAGTTATTTATAAGTGTTGCTACAGTTACCTTATGGTCAGCCAGTACAGTGCCGAGAGCGGCGGTGTGAACGTCTCTCATGCGGGATCTAATAAAAATGTGGTCAATACAGCTTTTTGTTACTAAATTGTTCAACGTTTCTATTCGAGTGTAATCAGTGATACCGCATGACAGACCGTGCCCACTCATAATATCCATGTATGATTTTTTAACAGGGTTATCAAGCTTTAAATTAATGTTTATGTCTCCTAATATTATCAGATCAGTGTTTGTCGACCGTTCAAGTAGTCGATCCAATTCTACAACGAAGTGTTGTCTATCCAACTTAGGTGGCCTGTACACTGCACACAGTACCACTGAGTATGTATAAGATGTGATTGTACCGATAAGACACTCGCATTTCGTCGTTACTATTTTACTTCGATTAAACTTGAGATAATGTTTTAGGTATACTATTATTCCGCCACCTCTACGGTTTACTCTTAGTTGTGTGTGCATTGTATAGCCTGGCAGGTTAAACAAAGATTTAACGTTATCGGATATATTAACCTCAGTTAGTATTATACAGTCAATTGATGATCCTGAGACCGATACTATCTGCTCAATTTCCGAGAAATTTTTAATAAGCGATCTAATGTTTACGTGTAAAAAAGTTAGGTTATGCTTTTTATTGGGCACTAGCTTTTTGTAACTAGGAAAATCTAGGCAATCAAACCATTCTACAACATTACTATTATTTACTATGGAATCCATGAGAAATGAATGCAAGTATAACTGGTTAGGTAGAAATGGAAAGACGAGTTGTGACTTATTCAACAGGGATTCAACTTAGATGTAACTCTGCTACTTGACAAATTAATGAATGAGATGGATAGTCAATAAAGAGTTTTAGTGCTACCATTTAGCAATAAAAAGAGGTAGAAATATAAGAGTCTCACCAGTCGATAGAGAAAAAAAAATTGTATTTAATGGCATACTTAACTCAATATTGCAAAATTTTGAGTTGCAACTATATTACTTGTGAGGTGCGATGTGTCAACCGATAGGGGAAGTGATTACAAACAAAATATATTCAGTAATAAAATCTCGTAATCTTTATACTTTCAGAGATATTTGAGTTTGAAAATGTAAAAATTAAAACTTGAAAATGCAAATTATGCTGCCAATAATAACCGGTAGGTATTTGAATATGTCTACTGTGACCGGGGATCGTGAGCCAATTTCGTTTAATTTTTAGGTAGGTGGGTATTTCAAGTAAAAAAAAAAAAAAAAATTTTTGAACACAGTTTACCATTTTGTGGTAAATATTAGGTATAGGTACTTATTGCTATTTTTATAATAGGTAACTATAGGTAGGTAATTATATTAGGTAGATATGCATAGCCTGCATGTATGAAGCGAATAATGATTGGAAAACTAAAAATTAAAATGCTGCTGGTGACAAAGGCAATGTTTCCGGGGTGTCCAGTCGAGCCCATGCCAAGAACCATTTATGACACACATTATGTGGGAACAACAGCCCAAGGTTCTTTTTCCCTCTAGGTAATAAAAAAAAAGTAATCGGACATATTTTGTATGTATTAATAAATAACCGTATGGAGGGTAGGGATAAAATCACGGAGTGGTACTGCTCATGCGTAGTGGGAAAAAGAACCGTGGCTGTTGTTCCCACATAATGTGTCTTAAATTCTTGGCATGGGCTCAACACCCCGGAAACATTGCCTTTATCACCAGCGGCATTTATAGATTCAGGTGATTGTCAGACATGATGTTGAAAACGAAGTGAATAATGAATTTTAACTTTTGGTTTTCCTATCATTATTCGCTTAGAACCTGCAGGCTATGTACCTATCAGGTTTGAAAAAAAAAACAGTTTTTTTTAAATCTCATAAAACAAACAGTTCAAAATGTTTTAAACAACTGTTTTTTTTTTTTTTTTTTTACTTTTGCTAATAACTTAAATTGTATTTTTTATTATTATTATTATTATAGCCTTTTATTTCAGATACTTAAACAAATTTTTACATGACATTATTACATTATTTTTATGACATCGACACTGTTATCTGGTTGCCCTTTTTGGCAAAGGCCTCCTCCAACTTCTTCCAGTCCTCTCTATCTCTAGCTATCCTTATCCATGTTTTTCCCGCAAACTCCTTTAATTCGTCTTCCCACCTTTTAAACTGCCTTCCTCTCTTCCGTTTGTTGTAATTGGGAAACCAATTCATCGCAATTTTACTCCATTTCTCTCTTCCTCTAACTGTGTGGCCTGTCCATCTCCATTTTAATTTCCTTACTTTAAGTGTAACGTCTTCTATTTTCGTAATTTTTCTTAATGTTTTGTTTTGTATTTTATCCATTTTCCTTTTCCCGAGCATGCTTCTCTCCATTGCAGACTGACAGACTTCTAGCTTTTTGCTTTGTGCTTTTGTTAAGGCCCAGGTCTGGCATCCATAAGTTAGAATAGGTAAAATACATGAATTATAAAGTTTCCTCTTAAAGTACATATTCACTTCTTTATTTTTCATAATATCTCTAAAGGACCAGTACCGTTTCCACGCATTGGCTGTCCTAACTTCAAGTTCTTTAGACATTATGTCATTTATTGAAATGATTTGACCTAAATACGTATATTCATTCACTGATTCGATATGGTTGTTGTTTATGTTTATTCGTACTAATTTTTGTGTGGTATTTGTCATCATTTTTGTTTTTTCAGTATTCATGGTTAGTCCTACTTTCCCACTTTCATTGTTCAGTTCATTAAGCATGACTTGAAGTTCTTCTTTAGTTGATGCGAAGATTATCAAGTCATCCGCAAATCTTAGGTGAGTCAGCTTCTCTCCGTTTATGTTAAGACCGTAGTTGTCCCAGTTAAGTTGTCGGAAGATTTCCTCCAGTACAGCTGAAAACAGTTAATATTTCGTCACTTCATTCTTCAGATATATTTTGTTTACAAGGTAGTCATTTAAACCTACAAGGCAGTCGCACGCTTTTAAAGAGTCAATCGATCTATACCATCGATTGATTTTTCGGAGGTATTCGGAGGTATTCGTAACCTCGATCTTACCCGACGGAGCTCTCAACCTTCATTATTTTTTCGTGCGAGGCAGCGCGCGCACGTCTCACTTGCTACCAAGAAAATTAAATATTTTATTTCAAACTCGAAGTTTTTTCAAAACGAGACTTGAAATCAAAGAAAATTAACGACGCTAACGAATTATCGAATCATCGGATAGGATAATAGTGTTTTGTGCGTCGGATTCACTCGAAGAAAATGCAGGTTAGTAAAGTGTTACTTTCTTAAGTGTTTTACCGAGTGCTGTGTTTTTTCATAAAATAATCTGCTACGATAGTAGTTAGTTCGCCTAAAGGTTGACCGTGGGTCATCACGATGGCAATTTATTCTATGCTTAGAGGATAACTGCGGGTTATCACAAAGCAATGACAAGAACTACCTACAAATACCGATTTACGATCGTAGCTCGCCTGGAGATTGACCGTGGGTCATCACAATGGCAATTTGTTCTAGTATGCTTAGAGGATAACTGCGGGTTATCACAAAGCAATGACAATAACTAAAATACTTACCTATTTTTTGCCAATTTACGATAGTAGTTCACCTGGAGGTTGACCTTGGGTCATCACGATGGCAATTTATGCTTAGAAGATAACTGCGGGTTACCACAAAGCAATGATAATAACTACAAATACGTAACTAGTTCTGCTGATTACGATAGTAGTTCACCTAGAGGTTGACCGTGGGTCAACACGATGGAAATTTATGCTTAGAGGATAACTGCGGGTTATCACAAAGCAATGACAATAACTACAAATACGTAACTAGTTCTGCTGATTTACGCTAGTAGTTCACCTAGAGGTTGACCGTGGGTCAACACGATGGCAATTTGTTCTATGCTTAGGGGATAACTACGAGTTATCACAAAACAATGACAAGAACTACAATACTTAACTACTGCCGATTTACTACAGTAGTTCATTCTAGCCTGGAAGTTGTCTGTGGGTCAACACAATGGCAATCGTTGTTCTATGCTTAGAGGATAACCTGGGTTATCACAAAATGAAAAGAACAAAAATGACTACCCACTTCCGCCGATTTTTATTATACTCCAAAAGAAAAGGTTGATCGTGGGTCAACCAGTGATGGGTAAATATATTATATGCTTAGCTCATAACCATGGGTTATTTAAGAGCCTTTCAAGTCCACCTGGAGATCGATCATGGTTCAACACGATAGCAATCGTTGTGTTAGATATGCTTATAGGATAACCGTGAGTTACCACAAAGCAATGAAAAACCACAAATAACTACTTCTGCGGTTTTTTATTATTGTTAAAAATAAGAGGTTGACCAAGGAGTCAACATGATGTTTAATTTACATGCTTCGAGGGTAACCGTGGGTTATTACAAAAGCTTTTCTAATACATTTAGAGGTTTATCGTGCTGGGTAACACGATAGTATCTACCTATTAAACACAATGCAAAAAATATAATTGCAGATTTTTTAAAGCAATATTCACCTTATGATCGAATAATAGATTACTTACCTTTAAGTACCTATACTTTATATTTCGCTTCTAAAAGCGACTCGTTCGATACAAGTAGTATCAAAGACATATCTTTTTTGGCACATTTATACGGTGAAAAAATTCATGATAACTTATCAAGACTTTGGCTTCCAGTACATACTCCGAAGGTGGGTAGGAAAAGAAGCCAAAGATAAACTGTTGGAACAGTTGATACTGCTTCAGGGATAATCAGGTCCCTGAAAATTGCATTATTTTGTAGCGCCGTAGCCCACCCCTGAAATATCGGCATCACCGCCCTTAACTAGGGATTGTCTTTGCTCCTTGAGAATGACACAGAAGGGGTAAAAGTGATAAAGTTTTTTGAGCGACAGTAGTCGTCTCTTATTGTGACCTTAACCATGTTGAAAGGTTATGTATTAAGTTTATGACTCCAGGCTTGGACAAGGTTTTCTTGAACTTGATCCAAGATATAGATGACACCCTATTCGGGACAAAACTTTCTTCAAAGGCGTCGAAAGTTATTGAAAATCAGGGCTTGCAAATAAAAAAGCCAACTCCAATAGAGACACCAGTGTCTTTGGTCAAACCGTCAACCAGAAGACTTCGGTCTCAGTTAAACTAGTCCGAACCCACCCGTTACGCTTCGAACAGTGAGGGGGGCAGTTACATTAACAGCCGGTCGAAAAGCCTTCCAGGCGTCAACGACGAAGCGATCTTTGTCATCGCAGCCTCTACAGAACCAGACCAAGTCACGTGCTCCGGCCCAACGATGTTGGAGGTATATGCTAGCAGAATCCATATTTTATCATTGTTGGCACAAATAACTGAAAATCAGTTATTTCTTAACTGGATTTAGGAAGGTTTCCTACTCTATTCAGTTTTTGCAGAAGAACAACTTTATAATCTCTTCTTAGACAATTATGTCATCAAGAAGCAACTTCTCAGCTTATAAGCTTAGGCGCGGTTTTCATTTGCGAACGCGCAGAAGGAGACTTTATATCTAGCATATTTCTAACTCCTAAAACCCAATGGTGGTAAAACGCTTATCTTAAATTTAAAAACCACTACAAAATCAAAAATCCTATTTTAAAAATCTAAAGCCAGGTTTGCTATTGCTACTAAACTTGCACATTTTATCGGCTCCTTCAACGAATGCCAAACAAAATGAAACTAAGACTCACTAGAGCTGTTTCAATGTCTAGGATTCGTAATTATGTTTTATAAGAGCGTAATAATTCTACCATAAAACAATTGTACCTTATGGCAACTGTCACAACTTCTATCAGGATACTAACGGCAGCCTGTCTAACACGGTATGCAGTACGGCTGGCCGTAGGTATAGTATACTAAATAACTTGAACTTCAAAAGTGTTTGGCCCTTCAAGCATTAAAAAAAAAAAAAAAAAATACCCGCTGTAGTTTTTTGACCGATTTGCTTTGGTGGAAGCAGAACATTCTGATAAATCATGAGATTGAATGTGAATGGGATTTTTCCCTTGAAGTGATTAGGTACAGATGCTTCTAGAACCGGTTGGGGAGCATACTGTAGCAAACGCGTGAATGGCGGATGGAGAAATGTAGAACTCATTTTCCACTTTAACTGTTAGAGTTTCTCGCCATATTCTTAGGGTCAAAAAGGTTTCACTTCGGAGATTACTACTGGTAATATTCTACTGGGTGTTGATAACACTACAGCAATCAGCTACATTAACCGCATGGGTGGAATTCAATTCCTACACCTTCACGTCTCGGCTAAAACCATTTGGTAGTGGAGCGAGAAACAAAACATGTTTTTTGCATCTAATATAAGGATAATGGTTGAAGCGGACGAAGAATCCCGCGGGAACTATAAAATTGGGCTTGCCAAATAATAGTTCACAAGCTAGGTCAACCCGACATAAATTTTATCGCTTCTCGCACCAATACCAAATGTGAAACATAACGTGTCTTAAAGACAAGACCAGGATGCCCTAACAGTAGATGAGTTTACGATTAACTGGTGATCTAACCGATCTTTTTTCGTTTCTGCCTTTCTCACTTGTGCAAAAATCCATTAGAAAAATTAGGAGTGACATAGCTACTGGCTTATTGTTTTATTTCCCATACTGGACGGGACAGTCTTTGTTCCCATTACTAAAGAAATGACTATTTCTGAAATTATTAATATTTATCTGAAATTATAATTATTTCAATTCTAACAGAGGAACCTCTTGCGTTCTTTTTACAGATCGCAACATCCAGTGTACAGAAAGCATACCCTGGAAGCCGCGATGCTCTCCTGGTTACGTTCAGTCGACGAACCATCTTATCAACAGCGTTAGATCTTATGTTATCTTTCGTCTCAAATGGTACCCTCAAAAAGTACAATAATACCTTATACAAACTCTGGTGTCAATCCTGTAACACCAACGATATAAATATTTTCGATCCCCAACTAGCTGACATTTTTACGTTCCTAACAAAACAGTCTAATAAAGGAGAATCTTCCGCAACAATTAACTCGCACCGATCAGCTCTTTCCTTGCTCATCAGAAAGCATAAACCGCCTCCTCAAAGGCACTTTAGAGCATAAACCTTGCACTCCTATATAGGTACATAATACATACGTATAGGTATTGTACATAGGTACTTGGAACCCCTAGATAGTGCTGAACTATGTTGCCAACTGGTTTCCCAACAGAATATGAGTTTAGGTAAAATTACCAAAAGCAAACACTGTCTCAAAGTGGTCTAGATGTGGGCGGGTTCAGTGCTCATAGCACTCGACCGACATGCCTCCACATCTACGGCGGCTTCCACACCGAAGTATCTATTGATACGATTAGAATTTTGGCTGGTTGGTCCAGTTCGACTCAAACCTTTGCAAAATTTTTTTAATCGACCTGTTTTATATCAAGGATTCTAAACTAGGTAGATCAATTTTTTCGTTTCCTAAGAAGCATCCAAATGAAATATAACTATTTGAATTACTAGAAGTACCTAGTTAAAAACGATTTACTTATATAATGTTATGAATTAAACAAATTGTACAATTCTTATGAAGATGATTTAAAATTGGTATGGAAATTAAAAATATAACATTGATTTTATATTTAGATGAAAGTTCATACTCTAAACATCTACCTTGTAAACAAAATATATCTGAAGAATGAAGTGACGAAATATTAATAGATGATCAAACGAACTTCTTAAGTGAAGTTCGATCACTATTATATGAGTCACTTCATTCGAAGATATAAAATCACCCTCCCAATAATGAAAATCCCTTATCCCTATGGTATTTTTTAATTTCCTCTCTAAATAAATGAAGGTTGAGAGCTCCGTCGGGTAAGATCGAGGTTACGAATACCTCCGAATACCTCCGAAAAATCAATCGATGGTATAGATCGATTGACTCTTTAAAAGCGTGCGACTGCCTTGTAGGTTTAAATGACTACCTTGTAAACAAAATATATCTTCGAATGAAGTGACTCATATAATAGTGATCGAACTTCACTTAAGAAGTTCGTTTGATCATCTATTTTGGTGATAAAGGATCACCCTGACGAACTCCCCGTTCTATTTTAAATTCTTCTCCTATTCTTTCTAATTTGACTCTGGCTGTGCTAGTTTTATATATGTTTCGGATTATTCTTACGTATTTAATATCAACTCCTTGTTCCTTTAGCGCTTGCCATATTTTTTCGTGTTCTAACGAGTCGAAGGCCTTATTGTAGTCTACAAAGCAACAGTGGAATGGGATGTTATATTCTTTGCATTTTTGGAATACCTGCTTGACAACATAGATATGGTCTATAGTAGAGAAGTCACTTCTGAAGCCTGCTTGCTCTTTAGGCTGGTTCTCATCTAATACTTTTGTTATACGTTTAAGAATCACCTTCGAAAATACTTTGTAAATGTTTGACATTAGGGAAATTGGTCTGTAGTTGTTTATTTCGTTTTTGTCTCCTTTCTTGTGTAATAAAGTGATTGTCGAGGTAGTCCATTGTCGAGGTATTATTTCGTTATTTAGTACTTCATTGTATATATCCGTTAGAATTGGTGCAATATAAGTTTTACCAGCTATTAGAAGTTCGTTACTAATTTTATCTTCACCTGGTGCCTTATCTCTTTTTTGTGTTTCTATAGCTCTTTCTACTTCACGGCTAGTAATTTCGGGTACGTAAGTATGGTTTCCTAAATGTGTTTCTTCGGTGTTGGCTTGCTTCGAATACAGATCCCTGTAGAAAGTTGTAGCTATTGAGATTAAGTCCAGTCTTTTTGTCTTGTGTTTACCTCTCTTGTCTTTGAGGTTAGGTACCCATTCTTTTGTGTTTGTCATTTGTTTTATAGCCTTTTTTATTCCTCCAGTTTTTGCTATGTGTTCCTCGAATGTTTTTCGTTTTAGCTTTAGTCGATCTTTTCTCATACTACTTTTAATTTCCTTGCTTATTTTTGTTATTTTTGAACGTATTTCTTTAGTTTTGTTGTCACATTTCAGTAGTTCAGCTCTCTTTTCTAATAGTTCTCTTACTGTATCGCTTATGTCTTCTTTTTTGTTCCTACTTTTGTGCGCGTAGTTCCCTATTGTTTCGTTTAAGATTTCATGTAGTCTATCTAGTTTTTCTTGGGTATTTAGATTCTTTGTTTCAGTTGCAAAGTCTTCCAGTTTATTTTTTATTTCTATGGCAGAATTTATGGTTCTAAATGGTTTTGGTTTTGCTTTAAAAGGTCTCGTTTTCTTTGTTATTTCAAGTTTCATTTTCGTTCTCACCATTCTATGGTTACTGTTAAAGTTTAAGTTGTTTATCACGCTGCAGTCGTCGAAGAGTTTAGGTCTGTTTGTGAGAATAAAATCTATCTCGTTTTTGTAACGGCCACACGGGGAAACCCAAGTCCATCTCCGTTGTTTACGTTTCTTAAATTGGCTATTCAATATTTTTAGACTGTTTTCTTGTGCTAGTTCAATTAATTTTTCTCCGTTTCGTGTTCGTTTCCCTTCGCAGTACGGGCCCAGTATGAATTCTTCTCCCTGTCGTCTTCTTCCTATCCTTGCATTAAAGTCACCCATAACTATAAGGTTTTTATGCGTATGTTTTTTAATTGCATTATTCAGTAAGGAGTAGAATGAATCGATGTCTGTGTTGCTTGATATTTCTGTAGGGGAGTATATCTGTACTACTGACCATTAAATTGTATTAGAACTAATCAATTGTTACTTACTAGATATATATCTTTAAAGAAAATGAGAATCAATACACGTATTGAACGCTTTACATACATGGTATGGTAGGTATGTTTTGATGTTTATTCTTAATAGGGGGAACCCGTTATTAAAATTAGGTACCGGATATTAAAATTAGGGGAATACCCATAAATCCAGTGAATTACCTACTTTCTTTCGACGGTTGGCATAGGGAGTTTTGTTGCGTTACTTTACCGGCGAGAAATTACCTTTGAAGTGTCTAAATAAAATTAGGGGAATACCCATGACATGAATCCAGTGAATTACTTTCTTTCGACGGTCGACATAGGGACTTCTGTCCTCATTCTGTAGCGGGATTTTACTGGGGGAAATTACCAATGTATGACTTGTATAAATACGAGAGCCTTTCTTTATAATATTTCATTTGATAATCGATTCTAGTAGTTTTAAACCGTGTTTTTATTCAATGTTTTCAACATTGTTTAAAACTTGTTTTAAACTGTGTTTTTAAACAATGAACAAAAATCAAAGTTTTATTTGAGACTGTTTTAAAACTTGTTGTAAACAAATGTTTTAAAACTACTTGTTTTAATCATGCCAACCCTGGTACCTACCTACCTAGTAGAATCACCTACCTATAGTTACCTATTATAAAAATAGTAATAAGTACCTACCTACTATTCAGCACAAAATGAGGAATTAAATTGTGTTCAAAAAATATAATTTCAAAAAAAAAAATTTTTTTTTTACCTAAAAATTAAACGAAATTGGCTCACTATTTTATCCCAAGTCACAGTAGACATATTCAAATACCTACCGGTTATTATTGGCAGCATAATTTGCATTTTCAAGTTTTAATTTTTACATTTTCAAACTCAAATATCTCTGAAAGTATAAAGATTACGAGATTTTATTACTGAATATATTTTGTTTGTAATCACTTCCTCTATCGATTGACACATGTTTCATCACCTGCTGCAAGATCGAGGTTTTTTCAAAATGGCGGAAGAGTAAGTATGCCAAAATGTTCGTTCTTCTTTCGAGCACTTCCCAAGCTATCCGGCTGAAACTTTCAGGGTAGCTCACAACTCGATGACAATGCATTCTCAGATCTCGCGCACCGTTGGTTGCATTGATAGCCTAGATTTGGACTTGTTTTTGACTACCCCTATACGCTTAAATGCTACGTCTGCTAAGTTCGCTCACTACACATCTATGGAAAAAATTACAGGCATGCATGCAATACATTAAGGTCGTGTCAATTTGTATTTTTATATAGGTATCTACACCCCACATATTATATTAGAGTAGGTAACTTTAATTTTTTTTTACCCCATTGGGAACCCAATATCTTTACAACCCCTTCATCGATTACGCTCATAATGCTCCACAGAAAATTTCCATACCTACTTAGCAGAACCTATTGACCTACCAAGTTTCATGCAGATTGGATAAGCGGTTCGGTAGTTATGCGAGAACGTAAAAGTGAAACATATGTATAATAAACCTTACAAAGCAAAATCGCCTCGTAATTTTAAAGTAGGTATGTGTGGGTAAAATTGGTTTAGCTTAGACCAAAAATTTTGCAACTACACAAAGACGAAAAACAAGTGGGTAGGTACCTACCTATCTTACCTACCTACAGTAAGGCCAATGGATCTCGGCGTACGTGAAGTTGGCCGTTTCGATGCGTAGTGCAACTTTTTCATACAAAATTTTCTACTGCGCAGCGAAGAGCCTGACTTCACGTACGTCTAGATCCGTCGGGCCGAACTGTAAGAAGTTCGATCCGACGACCTAATTTACGAACTGAAACACTCTGAACTGCAGTGCGATTCAGACCTCGGAAAGTTCAGCGAAGAAACGTCATGTTTCCGAAGAAAATCATCGAATCGGATGCATTTTTGGAATTCTGAATCGCAGTGAACTCTCGGTGCGCGATAGTCAGACTCTCACTTGGCCGGTTTTTGTTTTATAAAATGCAATTTCGTGTTGATAATGATTTTCCAAGAACACGTCATGATTGTTCTATCTTGAACACTGATAAAGATCTACTTATTACCTAACTGATGGTATCTACCTAAGTAATTGATCGGTGATTGTTCTATCTTTAGCGAATCGTTTATTGACACGAATCTTTTAGTGTCAACTCAAAACATGGTCGTTTTTTTTTTTTTTTTTTTTTTCTTTATTTTGGCTTCGCACGGTTGTGCATTCAGCCAGTGTCAAGTAATTATTATTCTTCAAGTTTACAGATAAATAGGATAAATAAATACATATTACAATACTTAAATATAATATCCCACCCCCTCCCCTTGTGCCTCAGTAAAGATGTGGGCCTTTACTGAAACATCAACACGGACTTTTTGGAAGAACTTGAAAAGCAATGTTAACCAATTTTGTTTCACTTCCCCACACTTATGCACGTTCACGAACACAATCCACCATTATTACACATTAACATTCGAAGAAACACAAGTTTTGGAAAATAAAACAAAAATGAAACTTGACTTCTCAAATTCCCGCCAAAAAGCCAACATGGTCGTTTAATTCAACTCTAAAAACTACGGGCTCGATTCCGGTACCGAACTTTTTATCAACCTCAACCAAAACCTCAACTAAAGCGACTGTTTCCATGACTACTAATAACAAACGACTCAGTTGTGGTGAGGTTTTGAACTTTGGCAGTACAAATTTTTGAAAAGCTATTCTACTATTTCACCAAATGGCTGACATTTAAGAGTTCGAACCAAAACCAAAGCGGTTGTCATTTAATAGAATACAGGCCCAGTAGGTAAACGATAAACATGCCAGGTTTAAATAAGCAATGTCTTTGCCTGATATCACAGGATTTCACTAAGTAGGTAGGTATATATATAAATTGTATCTAAACAATACTAGGTAGGTAGGGTGGGTTGTCCAGCAATGAACCAGGTAAAATTCAAACGTCCATATCTTTTACATTTTTTGACTTACGGATCTAAGATTTGGCGTGAAGTAAGGTGATTAATCTGGCTAAGATTGTGCATTATTAGTTTATTCATATAATCTTTAGATTTCTTAGAAATACAGATTTAGCAAAAAATGAGAATTGGTTCATTGCGTAACACGGGTGGTACGCATTGAACCAGACCGAATTCTGCAATGAACCACCTATTTACCAAGAGAAAGGGCAATGTTTTTACTTTATTATTAATACCTATCAGCAAAATTATTACTAACTACGAAATATAAGCCGTTAGAGGTACTGTTAATTATATTTAGGCTTGAGTATTTTAGTCTTAATAAAATCTATGTATTGACATCAAGCAATATGGTTTTTCTTATCATAATACTAATTATAAGTAGGTTATCATACAAATCTAGTTGTAATAAGTGGTGGTTTAGTTTTTGAACGTTTAAAAATGGTAGGTGCAGCTCGGACTGGGAAAATGTATGTGAGTACTATGGTTCAATGCAGGACACTATGTCATGGCTCATTGCTGGACACACCCCATTGACAAAACAAACCTCAGAATTTCACCTGGTAAATGATGATACAGCATACTAACTATAGTGTAATTTACAACGTTATGTATGTGTTATCATACGTAACAGGCAAAAAAAAATGTAGGTAAGACCCAAAAAATGTAGAAAAAGAATGAAATCAACACAAAAAACTGACTTTTATGATACATTTTTATAAATTCGATCACTGGGCGTACGTCTTAAGCTTGCGCTGCTTGTAATTTGGGGAGAGAGTGAGGGATGCGTATGCGTTCCTGTTGGCAGTAATCGTAAAGAACGGCAATGTCACATTTTTGAAATATAGCGGTGGTTCATTGCATCTGCCTGGTTCACAGGTGGACAACCCACCCTACCTAATTACCTAGCATTATTTAGAGAATCTCCTTTTTTGAAGTCTTTATAAATAGAATAGAATAGAAAATCGTTTATTTTGTGTAGGTATAGGGGAACGGCGAGGGTGTACGTACACCTAAGGGAAACCTCTTATTGTGGAATAACTATAACCATTACCTACAACTACTACATACCATTATAATGCACATATATTTAGCTAATTCATTTTCGCAAATGAAACAAATCAGATAATCAGAAGTATTTTATTTTTAATGAAAAGAAAATATAGTGAAGTACGGTATTACCCGACGGTTGCGGGTGATTCCGTACAAGAAAATATTCACTATTTTACGTAACAAAAACCACAAATGTATCCATCTGGCTTATCTTGATCGCTGCAAAATGCATGTACCCAATTGCTACACATTAAGCAACGATACCAGAGATCTTGGTTTTACCATACAAAAGTGTACGGTGCTGACCCGAAGTAACCATTTTGAATTTGTTGATGCAAAATAGAAAACTTATCAATGATTTAGACAAAACATGGCAGTTGATGCAAGCCTTAGTTACCATTCTATAAGTTAGATAGACAAGTATAAAAAAATGTACTTACAGTACAAAACACTCTCAACACTTTTGATAAGAAACGGTGCGAAAACGTAAAGCATGTCTTGTCACTGAAGTCGAGCGGCAGAATGGCAAGTGCTGGTCGGGGGACGTAAAGGGTACTAGTATTCTGTGGTAAAGGTAGACTAGTCTGCATGTTAAACAAGGACATACATATTCTCTGATTCTTTCGTTCTCGAGATATCACGTTTACGGTATCAGCCTCTGCACGGAATGACCCTCCGCTCCCCTACCTACCTACTACTTAAATGACAAATTCGGAAAAAATATAGGTAGGTAGGTAGGTAGGTACTTACTTAACTAAACAACTTAAATCTACACACAAAATTGGTCACCACTCAGCGTGTGCAGTACCTAGCATTAGAGCTTCTGTAGCGCTGGTTTTCTGTGATGTTACTCACTCATTCAAAATACTGTTATTCTAGGCCTACCACCATCAACACCTCCTAAAAGCGTGAACCTAGCCGTCGAGACGTCGTTTCTGATCGAGCCAGAAGACATACAGAACGCGTCAATGCTGCGCAACGTGCGACGATTTATCGACAAACTAGAAAATCTGCTGAAACCTGCTGGAAGTGATGGATCTAATATCTTTCGAACTGATGATGTAGTAGACAATGTTGGCAATGAAAACGGTAATAAAGAAAGCATCGATGTTAAAAACAAAAGAAAAAAGAAAATTGGCAGTCGACTTACGAAGTTCCTAACAGAACTAGGCGCTATGGTTATAAATTACGACGACGACGATGAAGTGAGAGGCCTAGTAAAAGCGTTGAACGATGAGATAGCAAGATCGTATGTGGCTAATTCGAAATTTCACGAAATGTTTTATGACGTAGCTATGAAGTTGTTCATCAAGAACACTGTTAAAGAATGGATGACAACAGACCCGTTGAAACTCAAAGTAGAAATCGCAAAATATATAATCAGCGATGAGGGCAGTGCTTTTGTAACTTTCTTTAAGAACGATAAAGCGAAACTCAAGAAGCTAGTGAAGAAATTCCGTAATGCTAGAAAGACGAAACAATTTGAAAAACCTTTGGGGGAAATATTCGATATGATATTCGAAAGATTCGAAAAGTTAGATGATGAATCTAAAAGGAGATTCCGTGATGAATTGGATAAACTAACTAAGCATGTTGTTAAAAACTTTAGTAAGAGAGTGATGATTCATGAAGATAATTCAGGGAAATTAAGTAACACTACATCGGGGGATTTGTATGAGAGAGTGAAGGAAGATTTTAAAAACAATGACAATAGCATTGAAAATAATGCAAACGAAGTAAGATTGGACAAAAATGTTCAATTTTCTGTACATTCTGATAATTTAATCTAAACGCTTAGAGGCCTATTTACTTACCGTACCTACCTACAAAATAACTCGTAAATACCTACTTACCTACCTAATTATTTTCAAAGGAATATTAAAAAGATTCTTCGTATTAACATTCGTTTTTTGTTCTTTTTATTTGTGACGCCACGAGCTCTTTCAAATTCATCCGTTTGATAGGGATTGATTAAAATAAAATAAACTTATGTGGTAGGTAGGTAGGTACTCACAAATTGTCAAATAAAGTTGAATACTTACTTATCTATCCAGTTTTATAATTTACAAATTAGCAAAACATTGTAAAATGTCCACCAATATTTATTTATTTATATAAGTATGTAACCTTTTTAAAATCAAGTCAGTAGGTAGGTACCGGTTATCCAAAGTCGAAGTCAAAGTCAAATTATTTATAGCACTAATGTTGTTTACTTGGTAATTTCAAACATAAACCCTGTTAGGGCGCCGCAGTCAGTAGAGCCTACCTAGACCTAGACGGTCTCGTAAAAACGTTTTCCTGTAGGTAAGGTAAAAGTACCATATCGTCGTCGATACTGCAATAGCGCGGATCTACTAGGTATTTGCAATAGTGCGTAACTACAAGGTTGACAACGGTACAGGAGATAAAAAAAACTTTTTAATTTTAGTAGGTATTTCGAATGATAAGCGCATCTGAATGAAATAATAGGGTTTTTAGAGTACTAGGCCATCAGTCAGTGGTAGAAAATTTGCGATTTTCCTAGTAGTTTTCGAGTTTTATGTCACTTACGCGGTTTTTTTGTATCAATATCTGGTCTCAATATGGGCAGATACTGGCAGATACGCGTAATTGAAACTATGATAAAAAGTACAAAACAATTTATTTAATTTAAGTAGGTATATGAAACACAAACGGAAGGTACTTCTCAATCACAAAAATATGGAAAAAAAACAGTTTTTTTACGGAGCGCAAAGTAATCACAACAATTTGTTTACGTTTTGATAAGTTACTTCACCTCCAACTACAACCAGAGAGCTTCTGATGGCTTATTCAAAGTGGTGTCTTCACCAACTTGCGCCAATGACTGACTAGGACAGCGTGGCACGCAAATTTGAATTTCGCTACTTTTTGCAGTTTCGCGGTATTGCAGATGGTAGTTCAGCGCTATTGCAGTATCGTCGACGATATGCCGGGATAGTACATTATGCCGTGGCATTTTGATTTTTGCCGCAAAATAAGAAAACAGTCAGGAAAATCATGATTTTCTACAATACCACATCAACTACGGTTTGAATACAACCAAAATAACACGATTTTTATATAAAAATACTAGTTCTAATATCCGTTTCGAGCTTCCAAACGCGCCAGTCGCGACTACACTGCCACAGAGAAATTAATACCACTACGTGTACACTGCAGTCTCGTACGGCCCTGTTGTCAGTGAGCATAAGGTGACATGTAATACCGGTAAGTTTATTTGATAAAAAAAAATTCAAAAAAAATAAAAATAACCGACTTCATAAAATACTTGCACTAAAAAGCGAAAAATAAGACTACAAACAGATTTATTTCATTTGTTATTTTTTGTTTGTTATAATGTTGAAATCGGTGTGCATAAAATATAGTCATTGTGTTACTTAGCACCGACTTCAACATTATAACAAACATAAAATAACAAATTAAATAAATCTGTTTGTAGTCTTATTTTTCGCTTTTTAGTGCAAGTATTTTATGAAGTCGGTTAAGTATATATATATTTTTTTAAATTTTTAATTTTTTCATTTTTAGTGTTGTGTTTTTTTTCCTTGTTTCTGTTTTTTTTTAATTTAGAAAGATCTTACTTTACTTATTGTGTTTCGCTCATCAAGCCCTTTCATTTGATACCCATATCACTAAAAAATTCCATGGAACAGGTCCTGACTCCATCATCAGATCAGCTCGCTGTTACCATATTATTACATTGTAGTTGACACTTCACAGATATGCTGAGTTCCGAGTTTCGACTCAATCAGACTATTTATTGAGGAGTTCTGTTGAGCAGCTCTTGACTCCATCATCAGATCAGCTCACTGATACCATATTATTACATTGTATTCGGAACTTGACAGATAAGCCGAGTTTCAACTCAATCGGCTTATTTACTGAGGAGTTCTGTTGAACAGCTTTTGACTCCATCATCAGATCAGCGTGCTGATACCATAATATTTCATTGTTCTCAAGAATCTATAAGTGCACAAAATTTCAGCCCGATAGTTCCACAAACACACAAAAAATTTGAGGGTTTCCCTCGATTTCCATGGGATCCCCTCATCAGATCCTGATTTGGTGAAGATGGGACCACTTCGGAAGTATACCCTTTGTAACAAAAAAAGAATTTTCTAAATCGGTCCACAATTGACGGAGAAATCGATGAACATACATAAAAAAAAAAAAACATACATACAGCCGAACATAGAACCTCCTCCTTTTTGGAAGTCGGTTAAAAATTGTGAAATTATTGATTAGTATCTCAATCAAAATCAAATCAAAATCAAATATCATTTATTCAGTAGGACCGTTATGACCACTTTGAATCGTCTTAAGAGCTAGGTGATTCTACTCCTGTTCTTTCGCGACCAACACCGTGAAGAATCAGGGCAACAAACACGGTATGGGGCCTAGCTTTCTTTTCGGTGATCCATCCGCTTAAAATCTAAATAGTCAAGTTCCAGTGTGGAGCCAGTCGAACAATGTGAGTCTCGTCAAAGTCGTCAAAAGAAAAAAAGGAGGATTAATACATCAACAAAAATTCGCCCGGCATCACACGCTACACTTGGCTAACTTAGGTGGTACCTAGCAGTTACCTACTTGAAAATAATTATAAAACTAAGCAAGATAGTAAAGACATTGCACAGTACACATCAGCTGTCGAGGGGCAGAGCGACATCAGGCCACGCGACTTTATCATTAATATAATTATCAAGAGAATAGTACGCTTTCTTAACAAGATTATTCTTTATGTATGTTTTAAATCTGCGAATGGGAAGTTTTGTTGCGTTTTCTGGAAGTTTATTATAAAAGAGTACAGTATTTCCCATAAAAGAACCATTTACTTTTTCTAGTCTAAATTTAGGCACACATAGTTATCAACAGAAGGTTTAATACCTAATTCGGAGGATATGAAGTATATTTTTAGAGAAATTAACTATTTTATGACTCCCGCAATTATGTTCATACAATCTGAGGTGGTGAACATAATTGCGGGAGTATCATGCAATAAGGGAAAGTCGGTCCCAAGTTTTTTTTTTTTTTTTTTATTAACGATTTGCAATTTTATAAAAAAGAACAATGAAATCTTAGCAGTCTGCCGCCAGTTCGCCGATAGCTAATTTGCAAACCTATCGTAAGATACTAAATCGGTGCAATGTGCGCGCCTCCATACATCTCCATACTGATCTAGAAGCCCGACCGATTAACTATCGTACGAGAGGAAATTGAAGGTGTATTTCGTCCCTTATACAGGGTGAGTTTTTCAAGACTGCCTCTAGGGCCAAATCTGAAACTATTAGCAATACTTAGTGAAAAACACTCAAAGGAGTCTTATAAGCGATTTTGATTATAAAAAAATTCAAAAAAAAAAAAAATAACCGACTTCATAAAATACTTGAACTAAAAAGCGAAAAATAAGACTACAAACAGATTTATTTAATTTGTTATAATGTTGAAATCGGTGTGCATAAAATATAGTCATTGTTTTACTTAACACCGACTTCAACATTATAAGTAACAAATACGTATAAAATAACAAATTAAATAAATCTGTTTGTAGTCTTATTTTTCGCTTTTTAGTGCAAGTATTTTATGAAGTCGGTTATATTTTTTTTGTAAATTTTTTATTTTTCCATTTTTAGTGTTGTGTTTTTTAAGAACTTGTTTCTGTTTTTTTAATTTAGAAAGACGTGTCTTTACTTATTGTGTTTCGCTCATCAAGCCCTTTCATTTGATACCCATATCACTAAAAAAATCCATGGAATACTTAGGTCCTGACTCCATCATCAGATCAGCTCGCTGTTACCATATGATTACATTGTAGTGTCGAAATTTCACAAATATGCTGAGTTCCGAGTTTCAACTCAATCAGACAATTTATTGAGGAGTTCTGTTGAGCAGCTCATGACTCCATCATCAGATCAGCTCGCTGACACCATATTATTACATTGTTATTGGAACTTGACAGGTATGCCGAGTTTCAACTCAATCGGCCTATTTACTGAGGAGTTCTGTTGAACAGCTCTTGACTCCATCATCAGATCAGCTTGCTGATATCATAATAATTCATTGTCACCGAGAATCTATAAGTGCACAAAATTTCAGCTAGATAGTTCCACAAATATACATCAAATTTGAAGATTTCCCTCGATTTCCATGGGATCCCCTCATCAGATCCTGATTTGGTGACGATGGGACCACCTCGGAAGTATACCCTTTGTAACAAAAAAAGAATTTTCAAAATTTATTCACAAATTGACGGAGAAATCGATGAACATACATAAAAAATAAAATAAAAGTACCAAAAAAAATATACATACAGCCGAACATAGAACCTCCTCCTTTTTGGAAGTCGGTTAAAAAGTAAAACTGCATCATGACATTTTAAAATTAATATTTTTCCTGGCTGGTTTGTAGGTTAATTTGTAGAAATTGTTTTTGATAAGGACTGTAAAGTTTTAGTTTTTTTTAATACTTTTAAATGGAATTACTACCGGTATGTGTCGTCAGCGAAAGGGGTAAACTTTCTCATTAGATTAGGCAAATCGTTTATGTAAATTAAGAAACACATCCTAGCACACTACCATGTGGTAGGTACCTTACCTATTGATTGATGAGACTCCCCTGACGGGTTGTAATTAATTTTAATTTATAATTATTAATTTAATTACTTACTATAAATCTGACTTTATTAATTTCTCCTGTTGACCTGCGGGCTTAAGAGGCCTGCGACAGGCGAATTTCCATAAAAACGTAATACCGAAATCATTTAAAATTTAAACATTTTTTTATCAGTTTATGTTGTTAGATTAAGAGAGTAGGTATTTATCTAGGTTCCTGTTAAACTTTTGTTCTGAAAAACTTACCTAAAAAGAAATGTAAGCAAATTGAATTGAAATCTTTGTAGGTACACTAAAAATGGCATTTTTTCTTTTCATTTGTTCCATATGTAGTAAGTTTTTTGGAACAAAAGAACAGGAACCTAGATAAATAGGTACTGCCTTTATCCAAATAATAACATAAAGTGATAAAAATATGCTCAAATTTTAAATTATTTTGGTATTACGTTCCTAGGTAGGTACGTAGGTACGTTCGCCGGTCCCTTAAAAAGGTCGCTATAGCAGAATCACAATAGGAATTGAACTAAGTATATGCCGTCTCTTTTCATTGACTGAGAGTGAAAAGAGACGGCATATAGTTCAATTCCAATTGTGAATCAGCAAAAAAGGTCGCTATATAGCGACCTTTTTTGCTCCGCTGTTGTAGGTATCATTAAAGTAGGTACCTACCTACCTACTTATTCAATTTATAGGAAAGTAGGTAAGTACTTGTTGGACTCGATTAGGTTAGTTATCGTCGATAATCATAATTGATCGACACTAACCAATTATGGGCTAGACCGCGTATTCCTATTCCGTATAGCTTAGGTAATCCAATAATATTTTAAATGTGATCCATTGTAATACAAATCGCAGTTGTAAAGTACCTACCTAATAAATCTTTCTTATAAATTAACTAGCTGACGCCCGCGGCTTCGCCCGTGTGGACTACCATTTTGTTTATCCCACGTGGAACCGTGCATTTTTTCGGAATAAAAAGTAGCCTATGTCCTATTCCCGGTCATTCTCTATTTATTATTTAAATTTCAGGCAAATCGGTTCAGTGGTTGTCGAGATAAAGAGGAACAAACATACATCCAAACTTTCACATATAATATTAATGTGATTAATGTGATTGTTTTGTGATTAATAATTTACCTCATCTGTTTAACTTATCTCATGAAGGTTCTCAAGGAAAGAACGTTCGAGAAATAATTTAGGCCCTGATTGTGCCCCGCCTACAGAGTTCAAGTTAAAAATATAAATTCAAAATTTAAATACCCCGATCATTTTTCTTACCTGCTCCACCACTTATGGTCTTATTGTTAACCATAAAAAATACTTTATTACTTAGGTACTTACTTGTTATAAAAAAATATTTATTTGTTAATAACCCTGACCTGCAATTCACACATCTTAGAATGCATCCGACTCGAAGATTTCCTTTGGAAAGTTGACGTTTTTTCAGCGAAGAAACGTCACTTTCCGAATTCAGAATACATTCCGACAAGAATCGCCCTGCTGCCGTACGATTCAGACTTGCGAAAATGCATCCAGTTCGATAATTTTCTTTGGAAAGTTCACTTTTTTTCAGCGAAGAAACGTCATTTTTCGAATTTGGAATACATTCCGAGAAGAATCGCCCTGCTGCCGTACGATTCAGACTTCCAAGAATGCATCCGATTCGAAAAATTTCTTCGTTAACTTGACGTTTTTTCAGCGAAAAACCGTCACTTTCCGAATTCGGAATACATTCCGAGAAGTGTGAATCGCCATGATGCGATTTATGATTCAGACATCCAATTCGAAGATTTTCTTCCGAAAGATAACTCGTTTTTCAGCGAAGAAACGTCATTTCTTTCGGAAAACATTCCAAGAAGGTGTGAATCGCACTGCTGAACAGGTAATCTGGCGGCACTAAAGGTAGGTAGGCACAGTAAAACCAGAAAAAGAATGCGTTTTTGAAATCATCGGAAACAATCGCATAAAATTACAAAAACGATTGACGAAAAGTCGTTTGGAAATGAAAATTACCTAGGTACTCATAATTTCAACTTTATCGCAAACAGATAGATATACTTAATGTAATTTTTAAGAAAAGCAAATTAGTAGTTGCAAGCCGTGCGAGCTGCGCTGCTAACGAACGTGCACTTGTGTCGCATTCTGTTTTGTGGAATCATACACTGTGTATGATCACAGAATACTAGTTGATCCCACAGAACAGAAAGCGACAGAGCCTTTAGCAGGAGTATGCACAAGTTTACTATTCGATCCGTGACTGTAGTATAGTCTCTCAAATGTATGGGATTCCGGTGCAGCGCCTCCAGTGGTAACTTGACTGAACTAAAATCCCAATACATTTGAGAGACTATACTACAGTCACGGATCGAATAGTAGACTTTGTGCATACTCGTGCTCGAGGCCCAGAACAGTGTATGATACACTGCTGTCGGACATTTGGGAAAACACGAAAATAACCGATGTCCATTATAGAGCTTGAAGTACTGTACCTTCTTACATTTTGTAGGTCCCAGTCATTAGCCATAATACCGGTTACAAACGCGCGCACGCGCATCGCATCCACGGAGAGATAAATTAAAAATTACAGAAATAAAATAAATTAAAAGTTCTAAACGATTCAATACCTACATGATTGGATTTTACAAATTGGCAATTGAAGACATCGGTGCTGCCAAGAAGTCTTCACCCAATCATCAAAAGTGAGTACCTACTTATCATCTAACTAAGGAGTAGTCAGAAGTATGTTCAACTTCAAATAGTTCCAATACCAAAAGTTCCGCTCAACCAATTTTGAAACTGTTTTGTTTATTTTTTAACCGACTTCCAAAAAGAAGGAGGTTCTGTGTTCGGCTGTATGTATGTTTTTTTTTAATGTATGTTCATCGATTACTCCGTCAATTGTGAACCGATTTTGAAAATTCTTTTTTGTTACAAAGAGTATACTTACTTCCGAGGTGGTCCCATTGTCACCAAATCAGGATCTGATCAGGGGATCCCATGGAAATCGAGGAAATCCCAAATTTTATGTGTGTTTGTGGACCTATCGGGCTGAAATTTTGTGCACTTATAGATTCTCGGTGACAATTAAATATTATGGTATCAGCGAGCTGATCTGATGATGGAGTCAAGAGCTGTTCAACAGAACTCCTCAGTAAATAGGCCGATTTAGTTGAAACTCGGCATATCTGTCAAGTTCCGATTATAATAATAATAATATGGTATCAGCGAGCTGATCTGAAGATGGAGTCAAGAGCTGCTCAACAGAACTCCTCAATAAATAGTCTGATTGAGTTGAAACTCGGAATTCAGCATATCTGTGAAGTTTCTACTACAATGTAATAATCTGGCGACAGCGAGCTGATCTGATGATGGAGTCAGGACCTGTTCCATGGAATTTTTTAGTGCTATGGGTATCAAATGAAAGGGCTTGATGAGCGAAGCACATCAAACATAAGTAAAGTGACATCTTTCTAAATTAAAAAAAAAAAAACAGAAACAAGTAAAAAAAACAACACTAAAAAGGGAAAAATAAAAAATTTTCAAAAAAAAATATAACCGACTTCATAAAATACTTGCACTAAAAAGCAAATAAATTTATTTGTTATAAAGTTGAAATCGGTGTGCATAAAATATGGTCATTGTTTTACTTAATACCGACTGCAACATTATAACAAATAAATAATAACAAAGTACCTAATGAATTCTGTTTACTTGTATTCTTATTTTTTGCTTTTTAGTGCAAGTATTTTATGAAGTTGGTTACTTATATATATTTTTTTTAATTTTTGTTTATTTTTTTGTCCAAAAGCTTGAGTAAAAAAATTGTTGTCTTCGAGCTTGAGGCCTGTTTCACAAAAGAGCTGATAACCGTATCTAACTCTTGTTTGATTGTTATGAAACAAAAGGGTCATTTAGACCAGACTAACTGTTTATAGGGTTCCGTAGTCCTGACAAGGAACCCTTATAGTTTCGACAAAAAAAAATATTTTTACTAAACCGACTTCAAAATAAAGGCAGTACCTACTCGATTATTTATTACTCGAAGACGCCTGGACCGATTAGGAACATTATTTTTTTGATTGAAAGGGGGTATCTTGGTCAGATCAGGTCAGGATCTGATAATGGAATCCTGGAGCTGTTCAACAGAACTCCTCAGTAAATAGGCCGATCGAGTTGAAACTCGGCAAACCTGTCAAGTTTGAACTACAATGTAATAATATGGTGACAGTGAGCTGATCTGAGGATGGAGTCAGGAGCTATTCAACATAACTCCTCAGTAAATATGCCGATTGATTTGAAACTCGGAACTCGCATATCTGTCAAGTTTCCAATATAATGTAATGATATGGTGACATCGAGCTGAAGGGGAAGGGGGAGGAGGAGACGGGGACGGGGACGGGGACGGGGACGGGGACGGGGACGGGGACGGGGAAGGGGATACATACACACAAACTTATTTAATTTAAAATCCAAAAAAATCTGTTTATGTACAGAATATAAAACCAAACACTTTTTTACTTCACGTCGCGTGGCATTGCAACGCATACCGGGTACCTACAGCTGTTAGTTAACAATAAAAATCTAAGTGTTTATTTCTTTAACTTAAAATAAAAACATAACATGGTTGAGATTCATAAGCTTGTGAATATTGTGAATTGTGAATGTGAAATAAAAAAAAACAGTTCTATATTTTGTTTACAGAATGTACCTTTTATAGGTTTCCTGACGCACGTCTCTTATAATTATAAGTCTGCGTAACAGAATATAATAAAAAACTACAATAATAATAAGTGAACCTAAATACCTAAGGGTGCGTTTCCACTGAGGCGGAGCTGTGCTGAGCGGAGCTTAGCGGAGCATGAATTGACCAATCAGGGTGCATTTTGTCCCGTGTCGATTTCATCTTTTGACGTGTGATTGGTCGGCGCACACACATACATGTTTGGCTGCGTTTCCATTGACGCGGAGCGGTGCTTAGCGGTGCATGAATTGACCAATCACATGTAATCAACTTCTTCCATCGGACTTCCAGATACCCGGAAAGGCGCCATTTGTAGGTACATGGTTGATATTCCCAGTGTTCGTACTAAGCGCTTTGATTCTACATTTTTTATACGCTCTGCGAAAATGTGGAACTCCTTGCCGGGGTCTGTATTTCCAGAAAGGTATAATTTGGGTGTCTTCAAATCGAGAGTCAATAGGTTCCTTCTAGGTAAGCGTGCTCCATCTTAGACCGCACTGTTGCTTTACATCAGGCAGAGTGTGGTCAAACGCGAACCTATTTTCGTTTAAAAAAAAAAAAAAAAACAACGAAATCAAAACGCGGCAAAATGCACCCTGATTGGTCAATTCATGCACCGCTAAGCTCCGCTCCGCACAGCTCCGCGTCAATGGAAACGCAGCCAAACATGTATGTGCGTGAGAGTGTGTGCGTGAGAGTGTATGTGTGTGTGTGTGTGTGTGTATGTGCGCGTGTGTCTCTGTCATTGTTGATGCGCGGCCGGGACTCGTACCCACGTCCTTCGAATCGAAAGTAGAGGTAGGTACTACCCCACTTGGCTAACACGGTTCTTATGCCTACACTCAACGGGAAAATATTGAAGAATAGGTATATCCGAGCTTTGATTTATCTTGTTATGTTGAGGAAAACTTCATACAAAATTATTGCCAGAGTTCGTAATCGAACTTACTAAAATATTTATTAAATGATTACATAATATAGGTACGTAGGTAGGTACCTCCCTAACCTATAGGTAGTATATTATTCATCGCGTGGAGTATTTTTTTTTTATCCCACAGGAACCATACATTTTTCCCGGATAAAAAGTAACGTATGTGTTATTCAAGAAACTAGACTAAGTATCTACATTCCAAATTTCATAAAAATCGCGTTAGTAGTTATGGGGATACGTAGGTGGGTACCTACTACGTAGTAACAAACATTCACACACACGGACTTTCGCCTTTATATTATTACCTAGTAGGATTATCGTCGCTAGGAATGGAGCGTCTGTGCCTCGATCGCCAGTATCTATGCACAAGTTTACTATTCGATCCGTGAGTGTAGTAAAGTATGGACAATTGTATGGACTTGTGCAGGACGATATAAGATAAGAGAGTGCTTAAAATAATTAGTTATTAATTTTGTGAATAAACTGTGATCTGAGTTTTATAAGCACTAGGATAAGGAAAATGTAATTGTTAGTTAGGTGCGTTTTACTGCCTACCCCCTACCTAGTACAAATCCAATAGGAAAAAGTAGACTCAAGAACAAAATAGGCTAATAGGAAAATGAGTCATAGGAATAAATTACTAGGTAGGATTATAGAAAAATAGGTAGGATATTTAAATGTATTTGGAAATAAGTAATATGTTTAATAATAAATATAATAGGAGGTAAAATAGAGCATAAAAATGTAACGCACTTCATGCGAAAAGTTAAGCGTGAACATTTCACGCGCTTGTTCCGGCGCATGTCGCGGCCGCCGGGTCGAGCTTTGTATAAATATAAGGACATTTTTACGAATAAAATCAGTATGAAAATAGCATCGAACGAGTTTGGAATTACTTTCGTCAGAACCCTTCAAGCAGGCTAGCACCCCCCAGTACCAGACCGGTACAGGACTGAACTTAGTTTAGTCAAGTTACCGCTAGAGGCGCTGCACGAATGCCATACAATTGAGATACTTTACTACAGTCACGGATCGAATAGTAAACTTGTGCATACTCGCGATCGGGGTACTGAACTGAACAAAGAAAGAAAGAAAAAAAAAACATATCTACAACCTCCGCCGAACATAGAACCTCCTCCTTTTTGGAAGTCGGTTAATGAAAAGTGATGAACCAATCCAACAATGTTGGATATTGTTGGATCGGCTCATTCGCATCTTCAATTGGTCTAGTTAGATAAAGAAGTTCAAGGCGAACTACTAGCATCTTGGTATCCCGAAATAAAAACATTTGCAATTCAAATAATACATTACTATGTTCATTAGAATGCAATAAAATAAAAGCAATAAATTAAACTAAATAATGATCTAAAAAGTTTTAAGATTTTCTTGAAACATATAGAAGACACCCTTTCAAACTAAAAAAACTTACTTACCTACCTACCTAATCAAAATCGGTTCTTCCATTCAGTAACCGTACCATGAACTCTTATAGCAATGTTCAAACAAGCTTGAAACATGAAAACGAATGTCATTTCTAAAGCAGTAGGACTATTCTAAGCTTGTTTTAACATTGCTCTAAGAGTTCATGGTATGGCTCCAGGGGCCAGTGCGGTTCCGACCTTCTCGGAATGTATTCCGAATTGGGAATGTGACGTTTCTTCGCTGAAAAAACGTCAACTTTCCGAAAAAAATCATCGTATCGGATGCATTTTCGGAAGTCTGAATCGAACTGCAGAAGAACAAAGAAATCCACAGATAGACAAACATATAGAACATCCTTTTTCGTCGGGAGTTAAAAATACGACAAATTGATTGGCCAACTTTTGTATGCTACTTTTTAAGTATAAGAAGCTTTACTTTTCAGGAAATGGAACGGAAAGAATCTAAAACGCGCTCAAAATTGAACTTTGAATACACAGCGGTAAAGACCACTTCAGAAGATGAAGACATTTCGCGAAAATACCTATTCAGACAGGTAAGTCGTTGGTCAAAGCTTTCTGAATTTAGAAGTAAGATTTTTGAGACCGAGAGCCTCGCGGACATCCTCAGAAGACCAAAGTTTAATCACAATCTGATCAATAGCATAAAGAACGCATAAAGGACAAACATATCTACGAACATTCTTATGCTGAAAAGTCGCCGAGTGGAGGCCAAGGCAAGCACAACACTGGACGTCCACCGACTAGTTGGACAGACGACCTTGAAAAACTGCAGGTCGGCGGTGGATGCAGGCCGCTTCCAAACGCAACACATGGAAATGTTTGAGGGAGGGCTATGTCCAACAGTGGATCCTACGGCTGAGATGATGATGATGATGATACGAACATTTATTTAGATAGCCTAGTCGTTTTCTTCTTCGTCGTGTCGATGATACAAATATCAAAATAGCTTGCGCTCCCAATACTTTGCCACAGCTACTTATAGGTAGGTAAGTATAGCGTTTTCAGTGGCCTCACAGAGATCCCTCATAGTAGGTAGATACATAGATAATTTTTAACTGGATAGATATTGATTTTAACTTTATTACTTACCTATTGTACCTACTATTTTTAATTACGTACTTTTTAATTTACTACCTATTTAATTACTCTATGGACAGTTGTCTGAAAAAAAAATAGTGCAGGTGTTAGGGCACAGTGGGCAGGCCAGATGTTCCATGGACTGGGGATCAGTGCCACATTCACAGCGCGTCGTTGACTCCTTACTAAACCCCCACCTGCTCAGATTGAGCTTGCAGCGGCCACTTGGGTGCGGAGACGGTTGAGTGACTTCCAATTGAGCCACAGTAGTTCATACCCGAGGAAGCTCTTCGGTGGGCTGTATATAAATTTATATAGCTATAGAAAGACTAGCTGGCCCGACAGGTCCAAAAGTTATTGGGCCACAGAAAACTATTACTTACAGCGTATTGGACTGTGGGCAGCCCCACAAACATATTTTTTCTGGACTGGTTCCGGTGATTTACCGGCCAGTTTTCAGTTTCTCCAACCAAAGCGGAGATCAAAAAGAGCGACTTCAAAAAAAGGAGGAGGTTCTCAATTCGTCGGAATCTTATTTTTTATGAATGATATGATCACCGATTACTCGAAGACGCCCGCCTCCTGATTCAGACCTTCTCGGAATGCTTCTGAATTCCTGAAAAAACGTCAACTTTCCTCTGAATCAGAGGGCTGGACCGATTTGGAAAATTGCTTTTTGATTGAAAGTCCATCCAAACATCCAAACTTTTGCATTTACTTATAATTAGTGTGATGTTCCAGATATTCGTGTGCTGGGGTCCGTGGACGATATATTTCCTGTGCGGGCTGTCGTTCGGCCTGCCGACCGTCATGGTACCGCAGCTGCGGCGGGAAGCCAACTCCACTGCAGCGGTTAGCGAGGAGATGGCTAGCTGGCTATGTGAGTACCTGTCATATTTCAATTTGTTGTTGGAACCCCTGGATGTTGGATGTTGTCGATTGAAACCCCTCGTAACAAACCTCGTAGACTGCATACTTTCTATGGGCCTCATTATATGAAGATGTATGCAAGTGCGCACACTACAAAGGCTCAAACACATGTTGGGCCAGCCTAGGCGAGCTTAGGCGAGCGCGAGCGAGAAGGCGAATCGATTCAAGGCGATAGCGATATAGAGGCAAGCGAGCCTGGGCCAACGTGTGTTTGCGCCTCGACGATTCAGTATCGGCCATGTATGCTAGCAGCAGTAGCAGCCCACCAAAATTCAAAAACTGAAGAATCAGGGCAACAAACACTGTATATGAGGCCCAGCCAAACATCTTTGGGCCCAGCTTTCTGTTTGGTAAATAGTCAAGCTCCAGTGGGGAGCCAGTCCAACAAAGTGACCGAACAACCCGATCAAACTATCGGTCGATAAAAAAGTCTGTAAGTCGATGATTTTCCTTCGGAAAGTTGACGTTTTTTCAGCGAAGAAACGTCACGTTCCGAATTCGGAATACATTCCGAGAAGGTCGGAATCGCATTTCATGAAGGGTCTGATATTGGAGCAGGAAAGAGAAATGAGGATAAAAAAGTGTCGCTTTTGTTATTTACATTGGATTATTTTCGTGTCACAGCGTCCAATTATGACTAAGTAGGTACCTACTTAGGTAATTGTACCTACAAGGAAGTTGTAGCACGTAGGTAAATGTTGTTGATAGGTAGGTATCGACCGTGCACTTTACAGATCATTATCATGTAACACTGTTACCTAGTTACAATTTATTATCTACATAAGTACCTACCTACCTACCAGCTACGCTAAACGACTGGCCTGGTTATGAACTTTGGTTATTTTTAAGACCTGCGGAGCTAAAAAGCCGTTTGCCGTGAATTAGGTACAATGTGTTTCATAGTGTGAATCGTTTAAGACTTAAGTCATTCATCATCACATCATCATTAGCAGCTATAATAAGAGCCCAATGCTGGGTATAAATAAACCTCATCCCTCAAACGCCATTTTAGTCGACCCTGTGCCGTTATTGACCTTACCACTCACACTTACTACCTACTTACTACTCACAATTCAGCTAAAGCAATTCCTCTTTAATTTCACTAGTTGTAAGCAATTCAATTCACAGCAGACTAATTTTGGCGTTAAATTGCGACACGAAAAAAATAGTCTGGTTTGTCGATCGAGCGAGCGAAGCGAGCGAAGATCTTAGTGGTAAGTTGGGCGATTTTGCTTTGTATGTTTGTATGTTTCACGAATTGTTGTTCGAGCATAACTGTCGAACCGTTCATCCAATCTGCATGAAACTTGGTAGGTCAATAGGTTGTGGTAAGGAAATTTACGGTGGAGCATATGAGCTTAATCGATGAAGGGGTTGTGAAGATATTGGGTTCCCAAGGGGGTAATTTTTTTTTAAAGTTACACAAATATATTGAGTGGGGTGTCATACGAAAGGGCTTATTTTGTACATTCCAAAATGGTTTTTGTTTTTAATCTAGGATGTATAGTTTTTGAAATACGACCAAAGAACAAAAACTACGAAACCAGAGCTGCAAGAGCTCCCGTTTCATAGAGTTTCGATGTCTTCGTAGCTCATTGACTGGTCGGTCTTAAAAAGAGAGTGGCATCGTTGAGGTTTGGTTTGCAATGATTTTAGATGCTACTTGATTTATTTTCATGATAAAAAAAATTTTTGATAATGAATGAAAATAATTGGGGTAAAAAAAGTTAAGTAAACAAATATATTGAGTGGGGTGTCAAATAAAAGGTATTTATTTGTACATTCCAAAATAGTTATTATTTTTATTCTAGGACGTATACTTTTAGAAATACGACGAGAATTCATAAATATGAAATAAATTAAAAATTAGACACGACATTATGTATTGCATGCATGCTAGTTTTTTTTTTACCATGAAGAGCTAGCGCAATACGCATACTCGGCAGTAGTAGCACTTGAAATTATAGGGGTAGTCAGAAGAAAGTAGAAATGTAAGCCATCTACGGTGTGCGAGATCTCAGTTCGGGGCGAACTACTAGTTTTAACATTTTACGAATTTAAAGAGGAATTGCTTTAGCTGAATTGTGAGTAGTAGGTACGCTTCACGCTATGAACACATTGTGATTCACGGATAACGACCTTTTTAGCTCCGCTGTAGTGTAAGTGGAGGTGAGCACGCATTATGCTCTTCTCTACTCATACGTAGGTATAATATTATAAACGTATACCTAGGTAAAGTCAAACTGTAGAGATAAATTGTGACTATAACGCCCGTTCCTCAAACATTTTTGACGTGATAACGTCTTATAAATCGATGAATGCCGGCTGCATGCACGAAAAAGTGTCACGTTCCGCCTGAGCCGAGCTTGCTAGCAACAGCGCGGAACAAGCGATAGAGAGGCACGATCGTTCATTAATGTTTTCCTATGATGTTATCACGGAAAATTATCGTCCGTAAACCGACTTTACAGACAACCATTTTTTTTAACTGATCAATTTACTTAAGTAGGTACCTATGTACTTACTGATAGATAATTTATTTTTATTTTATTTGCAGTTTCAGTGTTCGGCTACAGCTCGCTGCCCTGGATCGTCATCATCTGCATCTTTACCCGTCAATTCGGGAGAAAAATACCTTTTGCAATAGTCGCCGTTAATACTATTTGCCACTACACACTCCTGTATTTCAGCGTAAACACAACCCAGATTTTGCTAGCAGAAATAATGCTAGGAATTAATATCGCGTCGAGTACGACACTATCTATCATAATAGTATCAGAATATGCAGATCCTAAATACAGAGGTATGTTTTTAGCAATAAAATCGGCAAACATATTCTGGGGTATCTGGGTTTCCAACGCAATGGGCGCGTTTTTGCACTGGAAGTATATTCCTTTACTAGGCATTTGTTTGTCGTTTTTCTGTTTTCCGGTTGTTTTCTGGCCGGAATCCCCACAATGGTTAGCGAGTAGAGGAAGGTTTGAAGACTCTGTAACAGCTCATAGATGGCTCAGAGGCACAGATAAACAATCAGAAAAGGAATTGGAGCAACTGTTAGAGTCCCAAATAGAATCAATCAAAACTAAAGAAAGATTTTCTTTAAGTGGTACTGTAAAAATGTTTTCTAAAAAGGAATTCTACAAGCCAACGCTAATTTCAGTGATAATGATGGTACAGTACCATTTTACTGGTAAAGTTGTGTGTATGGTGTACGCCCTTGATATTATTAGGAAGATAACTGATAGTGAAACAACTGCATACACTGGAATGCTTATTTTGGACGCAGTCACAGTTGTAGGAATGTACCTAGGTTGTTACTTATCAAAAATACTAAAAAGACGGCAGTTATTATTCTCTACTTGCACAGTAGGGATTCTATTCCTGTTTATCATGTCTTTATATTTATATTTAATCGATTTAGGAGTTCTAACTGAAGATAAAATAGTTACTATATCGTTATTGGTAATGTTTTCTGTATCAATAAGTTGTGGTCCAATGATTCTTTCTACTTCTATTTACGGAGAACTGATACCACTTAGATACAAAAGCACATGTGCAATGATTTGTGGGTTAGTATTCGCTTTTACATTATCAACTTTAGTAAAGATATTTCCAATTATTGTTAGAACTTTCAACATGTCAGGAGCGTTTTTTTTCCACGGTATATCTTCGCTTATGATCTGTTTAGTGTTGTTCAAATATTTGCCGGAAACTAAAGACAGGACCTTGCAGGAGATTGAGAATATTTTTAGTGATAAAAGTAAAAGACCAAGAAATGAGGATAAGGAATTAATGCCCATTCAGTGATATTTACCTAAATTTTGTTTAGGTACCTAATCCAAGTTTTAATCTTAGAGATTGTTTCATTATCTCCTAGTTTAATTTAACTAGGCCTTGTGGTGAAGGCCTAAGAACTTCATGAGTATAAGCTAGAGTAGATAATGATAAAAATACTATAGTTAAACAAAAACCATGGTAAACAATGTGTAATAAAAAAACATGGCCGGCCCGTGAAGGTGTTAACTGTTAGGTACGTGCCTACATAGGTAGGAAAGTAATGAGTCGGTTCTCTATTTTAATAACTAAAAAGCACTTTTCTCAAACGCAGATCAAAATGAATTGCAAAATTCCAGGTCATAAAAAGCAACAAGGCAAGTAAAAGTTGAATAAAAGCTTTTATAAATACTTGGGTATTTAATTAAATTTTGATGAATAACTAATATCTCTAGGTTCCTGAGGCGCGATTCAACCCTTGTCGAATTATCTACATTCCGAATACGGAATGTGACGTTTCTTCGCTGTAAAAACGTCAACTTTCCGAAAAAAAATCATCAAATCGGATGCATTCCGAGAAGTACCTATGAATCGCAAAGCTACTACACTTTTGTTCCAAATTACTACAGACCAAATGAAAAGAAAACATGGCATTTTTGCTGTAGTTAAAAAGTTAAATAGTCCAGTGGGGCTAAAATGACCGCTATTAGCAGAATCACACTAGGAATTGCAATATATGCCGTTCTTGTCTCTCTAAGTCTATGAAAAGAAACGGCATAATATACTTAGATCAATTCCTATTGTGATTCTGCTATAACGGCCTTTTTAAGCCGCTGTTAGTTTTGTATTAGTTTTGTAACTTTTTTATTTCATTCATATTAAATTATTGCTGTCTTATAATAAAAATAAAATATACCTACAATGTTTGTTTTATTCTTAATTTTATTTTATTAAGTTTAGGTACCTACGTATAAAATCTCTGTAGGTAAAGTAAGTAAGTTCGTATGAGTAAGTGGCCACCTCTGGTGACGGAGTTTTTAGGCAGCCTAAAGGCCTCCGTCATGGCTTAACGATTTAAAAGCAGGGACCGACAATTTAACGTGCCCTCCGAAACACGGAAGCGCTCAGCTCGTAATACCACTTGCGGTCCCCCATCCTTGGCCGTGCCCAACGCTGCTTAACTTCAACGATCAATCAAGAACATCTAAACAAGCTACGCCGCGAGCGCTTCGCTGTCTGTCACTTCATCTCTTTAGGTAAACTATTTAGACGCAAATGGACATATAAAATACAAAAAATAAAAATAAATTGGGTAGGTACCTACAGTTTTTTTCCTTTTTTCAAACCAAACGCCAAAACACTACATAGCTGCGAATTTAGGAAGGCTGCTGGTTAGATCCATATTTTTTTCGTTTAGTTAATTTATTTTGTTTGTTTTTTTAGTAGGGCAGCAGAGCTTAGCAGCGAACGCATTACTTTAAGGTGGCCGCACACCTATCCACGCCGAACGAATCGAATTTTAGAGTTCTTTAAATGAAATCGTTGAAACCTCGCACCGATTCGACTGAATCTGGCAGTAGTAGTAGGTAGGTACACTTGTTCCAACGAATCTTGGCGTATCTACGTGAAGTTTCGACTGCGCAGTGCTGCTTTTTCATACAACATTTTCTACTGCGCAACGAAAAGCCTAATTTCACGAATGCCTAGATCCATTGTGACAACTGTACTAATTCGAGAATTCGGCGCGGATAGGTGTGCGCTTAGTTCAGTCCTATACGCTAGAAACGGACACCCCAGCTGATGTGATCTTCCGAAACTCCGCGTAGGTGATGTATCCATCATCATCAGCATCAGCTTGCTTGAGTGCACCCTCTACCATCGTCTCTAGATCACCATCCTTATACGTGTGCGTGTGCTCTATCACTTTACCATTGGCATCTGAAAAAAAATGATTGTGTGTAAAGTCGGTTTACGGACGATGATACATTTTACGTGATTGATGAACGATCGTGCCCCTCTATCGCTTGTTCCCCGCTCTCGCTTGCACGGCATCGGCTCAGGCGGAACGTGACACTATCATGCGTGCAGCCGGCGTTCATCGATATTAAGACGTTATCACGTCAAAAAATATTACATCACACTAATATTTTTAACCGACTTCAAAAAAAGGAGGAGGTTCTCACTCAATTCATTGGATTCTTTTTTTGTGCTTTTTCTTGAACGAGCGAGCGGAGCGAGCGAAGCGTCTCTGCTTCAGCTTGGACAAAAATGCTTTCGTTTGTCCGCCGGATGTCTGTCTGTATGTTCTCTACAGGTCGCATTTCTCAATCGTTTCTCGTGAAATTTTGTGAGCAAGTTCGACAACTTTATAGAATGTTCTTGTCATCGGGATTTTTGATTGGGCCCCCCAATCAAAAATCCCCGATGACAAGAAAATTCCTCCAAAAAAAGGCAAAAAGGGGGCTACAGGATATCTCCGCCTTATAAGATCCTATTTCGATGGTTCTTTTTTTCTTTGAAAGGTTGTAACCTTAAGTTGGTCTCCTAAAAATTTGGTGAAGATCTGATGAGGATCTTCAGCGTGATAAGCAGAATAGATCCTCAAAATGCAGTAAATTGCTCACTTTAAGATTAACCAGTCCCTTTAATCGTCCCTTTAACTACCTAGGACTAGGTAGGGATTGATGAAGCACCTGGGACCACCTTCTCATCACAAAACTAGAGAATAGAGAATATTTATTCTGTTTTAAGCTATAGGTAGGTACAATATAGAATCGCGAGGTCTAGAGCTGACAGAGCCATTAGGGAGTTTTTTTTGTTTGAAAGGGTTGGTCCGATTGGTGCCACAAAAATTTGGTGAAGATCTGTCGAGGATCTTCAGAGAACGAAATTCACCTCGAGATTGCAGAAAATTGCTCTTTTATTATATAAAAATTATTAATATTTTTATAAAAATTTTAATTTAGCATTTAATTTAAATGGACAAATGAATATCCCAGGCACTAGCACAGAATAATAGTAGGTAGGTATCTCCTACGTGTCCCGTTCAGTGTTGACAAACATGTGTTGAAAAAAAAACTCACCTGTAGGTAGGTAGGTACTTATACTTACAAAGCATTTATTAAAATTATTTTATTTTGACATAACAAACAGACTTGTATATAATTGTAAAGATTATTGAGTTTGATAGGACACCCCTATTTAAGAGACCGGCGACAGACGTCCATACAATACAAACGTTGATACCAAAATCATTTAAGTATTTATGTTATTGTAATAAGGCAGTATTATCTAAAGTCCGACACAAAATAATAGAAATAAATGGGGGCGCCACTGTGCAAGCTAAATACGCGAAATAGATAAATTCTCTTTTAGAAGTAAATTCTTACTTCTGACTGGCGTCTTCGGCACCTGTACCATAGACAAGAAACCTGTACTTTACCATAGATTAGTAGAGAAAGGGTTTCCAAAGTACCTACTGAAATTTTAGTTGCCGTGTCTACCCGTTTTTGCCGGACTATAATGTTCCTGTTACACTTTTGTTTCAGTGTTTTCTTTTAAAAAACATACATACCTAAAACAAAATGTGAGCAAATTGAATTTTAACCTTAATAAATAATATCTAACCAAAAATGTCATATTTTATTTTCATTTGTTCTGTAGTAAGTTTTATGAATCAAAATTGTAAAAGGAACCTAAGTAGATAAATACTGTCATAATATAGGTAGGTAGGTACCTACCTAAATAATAAAAGTACAAAAATGTAGGTAGGTACCTACTTAAATGGTTTTGGTATTATGTTTGTATGGAAAATTCGTCTGTCGCCGGCCCCTTAAGTCACTACACGCCAGCTGTAGTGACTTTCCTATACTCCGCGTAGGAGATGTATCCATCATCATCAGCATCAGCCTGCTTGAGCGCACCCTCCACCATTTGCTCCAAATCATCATCTTTGTACGTGAGTCTCTGCTTTATCTCTTTACCGCTGGCATCTGGAAAAAAATATCTCTATTTTTAACAGACTTCAAAAAAAGGAAGATCTTTCCTAATCACCCAATCTCAATTCGTCGGAAACTTTTTTTAGTGTTTTTTTTATGTAAGTACCTACCTATGTTCACCGATTACCTACTCGAAGACGCCTGGACCGATTTAGAAAAGTCTTTTTTTTTGTTTGAAGGGTTGGTATACTTTCCGATTGGTGCCACAAAAATTTGGTCTATCGAGGATCTTCAGAGTTATGAACACCTCGAGAGTGCAGAAAATTGCAAAGCTTAGAACATTGAAGTCGGTTTTCAAAAATTTTAAACTTAGCCACTTGTACATTTAAAAAGAGTAGATTTTACGGTAAAAAAAAATGGGAAAATGGGAAATTGAATCTACCTCGCTAAGTCGCTACCTAAAAAAATGTATTTAAGAAATAAAAAATGTTTACAATAACCCCCGCTCTAGGCCAGGCCTGTATTGCGGGAATCGGCTAAACATTAATTTACAGGACAGAATAAAACAACAATGACAAAAGTGAGCAAACTAAACAAAACTTAAAAATCAAACAAAATGAACAAAACTGAGTAAAACTATAGCTACGATGCTCATAATGTTCGATTGTGCTTTCTAAACAATTGTATTTCGAATTCTGTCGGCTAACGGAATAACTAGGTAGGTACTCTGGGAGTAAGATGACAGTTTGGTCGAATCCAGCCTTAATCTTTAATTTCCTAATCACCCAATCTTTTATTTCCTAATCACTTGGTGAAATTGGCGCGCCAATGTTGCTTGTTAAAAATTTCTGACGTGAGTCTTGATGAAGATCGGTGATTAGAGTATTCTAACAAAGCAACATATTTTGATCGATCACAAAACTTTATAACTAGTAGGTAAGGTACCTACCTAGTTTAACAATTTATTTTATTTGTTTCATTGTACCTACTTACCCCTCATTTGCAAATTTTAGTACTTACCTAATTAATTATCTATTTACTAATAGGTTTTCGGAAACAAACAATACATATCTCATTAGTAAAGTTTAGTAATACCTAATGGGGCATTTAATGTGGGATCTTACTATAAATAGGTCTTGCAGACATGCTAGTGAGATTAGTTGGGCTAATTATCGCTTACGAGTACCTACCTACTTACTGTGCTACCAAATTCAACAAAAATGGAAAATACGAACGTGAACTGCAGTGTCTTTTTCAATACGGCGGATTTTGATTTTGATGATGAAATGTGTCTAAAACTAGAAAATGGTATAATGCTAGAAGACGAATACGATCAATACTTATATGAAGAGTGTGCTCTCGTTGAAGAAAAAATAAAGTAAGTGATTTCCATAAACTCAACAAAGCTCTTACTTTTTGTCAGTCCCACGCACACTGCAAACTTTTCTATCGGCCAATCGCTTGATCGGGCTCTTGTATGCAAGTGCGCACACTACAACGATTCAGTATCGGCTATATTTGTACTAGCAGCCCAATTCGACAACTATCGGCCGATTGAAAAGTTTGCAGTGTGAGAGGGGTCTTAAACTGGATTTATGTTTTAACACTTTTTTTTTTGTTGCAGAGGAAATGTTATGTTTGAAGACGAATACGACGAAAGCTTGTACAGAGAATGCGCTCTGGTTGAAGAAAAAATAAAGTAAGTCATGTCTATATTATCCTCTCCTTTACTTTTATATTTTTTGTTTATTTTAAACTTTTAAAGGGATTTGTGTCTTAACTCGTTATGAGCCAGAAGAAATTGAGGGGTGTTCTAATTTTGTAGTGTGTATCAGTCTGTGGAATCATAGCTTCTGAACCGATGAACAGATTTTGATAATGTTTTTTTGTTTGAAAACTGACGTGATCGAGATTATTTCTAACTATACTTTGTGAAAAACTGTTCAGGCGTTTAAAATATCATTAGCTGTTTTCATTAAATTTTTAATTGAATTGTTATAATTATATTGCAGTCGACAAGTCGGAGGATCTCTTAAGATAATGAATGACTCACAAAACGCTGACATTGCTGTTAAACGAGCGCGATATGAAGATGGACCATCCGCCCCACCGACAGGATCTCGTAACACAAAGGAATCAACCTCTAACAATGGAAATGAAGGCGATGATAAGGTGAATTTTAGCATTTGTCAAGCATACACCTACTTTGTAAAGCTAAGTAAGCTTTTGTAAACCCATTCAAATCATGTTTTAAAGATCCCTCAAAACCATACACTCGCAATATGAGCACGTACCGTTTAGTTTTGGTTAGGTATAAGTTAAATCAAATGTTCATAAATGATGATAGGTAGGCACTTTGTCAAAATCTGATACGAGTACTTACAGATTCATTAATCGTTTGCATGAATATTTAAAAAGATACCTATGTAGAAAAAATTGCTTTCAAATTAGTCCTAATCCTTTGTCAATTGCAGATGAAAATACTAAAGTTTTTTTTTAATCAAACAAGAGCGGACACTGGCCGTCAGTCTTCTCGTGACCACGACTTTTAAATTTTATAGTTTCATACCTTAATCGCTCGGCTTGCAGGTCGACAAGGACGGCTTAACTCGCGTGAAAAAGAAACGTCGACCGAAATCATCCCGCAACCGCAACCAGTGTGGTACCGCTCCGCTCTCTACAGGACTCGCTCTGAAGGCGGTGGTGCCTACGGTATCCATCTACTTATCTCGCCTGGATCCAAATACTACCGAAGAGAGCATCCGCCGGTATGTGGACAAGAGGGGCCGATGCCGAATTAAGGAGCCACCTGCAGTTCTCGTACATGGCTTGAGGCGGTTGGAATCAACAAGGTATACCAACTTCAAGTCATACGTGCTTCGGGTAGCTGCCAAGTACAAAGACATTTTCCTAGCTCCAGACTTCTGGACAGCAGGAGTCGTCTACCGACGGTACAGAGAAGCGCCGATAGTGAAGATGTAATTAGTGTTGTTCGGTGTTATATATTTATAATGTATGTTAGTCAGTAAGGTATTTTTATAATATGGGCCAATGCCAATGTTTATAATCTCTTTTATAAACTGTGTCTGAAATAAATAATTATCATTATTAAATTTTGTTTAAGGCAAAATTGATGTTATTCCTCAAACCAAAGAAAATTAATAAGTATTATTTTAACAAACTCTTTACAAACAAAACTTAAATCAAAATGCTCCATTTTGGTAACTAAAATGAAGTATTATCCATTATCCATTTAGACGAGACGCGAGGAGTGAAACAAGCCTTAGGGAGTGTCCACATTGCGTTTTTTGCAGCGCGTTTGTATCGATACAAACGCGATTCGAACGCGATGCGAACGCGCAGCCCCCCGCGCAGCCCCTCCCGGTTCGCTTTTGTATGGAAAAATACGCGTTGCGAACGCGCGTTTGTATCGATACAAACGCGCAGCTCAAAAACGCGCTGCAGAAAACGCAATGTGGACACTCCCTTAGTGCAATAGTGGCTGGTCAAAGGTAACAACAAAAAATGGCGCGCCGATTTCAACAGGTGATTATGGAATAATAGTTTAGGTAATTAGGAAATAATAGATCAGGTGATTAGGAAATAATAGATTGTCATTAGGAAACAATACATTGGAGACCGATTTTGGTCGCTATCAAAGATGGACGATCTGGGACTGGAGTAGGTCAGTACCTATGGTTTTATTTGTAGGTACTTAATTTATTTAGCATTCTTCAGTGTTTGTTCCGCGACCTTAGCCCGGATGGAGCTGAGTCGGTACTCGATAAAGTCGATGTATCCGTCGTGATTCATATCTGTGTGTGTGAGAGCTCGCTCCATCACGCCCTCTATCTCATCGTCGGTGTATGCTTTGTGGTTCACGTCGACTTTGCCTGGAAATTAGAAAAAAATTAAAAGCATATCATCTTGGTTAGGACGTAAGTCACGAGAGTAACGTCACGACGCAATTAATATGGCGAACAGCTTGTTGGACATTTGAGGCACATACCAAAAATATATCTTAAAATTGAATTTAAAAATATAATAACATAGGTACCCTATTCCTTTGGAGTAAATATAAACGCAGAATAAATAAGGTATTATTCCAAGAATTACCTAAGAATAAGCAGAATATCTACGACCAAACGAAACGAATAATCATAAAATTCAAATTGAGAGACTTACCCCAGTTATACGAAGGTTTTCTCGAACAACACAACACTGAACTGAAACATCGTTTTCAGATGCCATGCCATAACATTATTTATGGTTTGTTACACATTTCCCATTCACCACACAAGAACATCAACCTTTTTTATGACTAGCGGGGCGTGGCCACTTTTCTTACTTATGAAAGATGTTTAAAGTTGAACACTGGTTAAACATCTTTTTTTTATTAAAAACGTGCTAAATTCTCGAAGCTAAAAACAAAGAGCTTACTTAGGTACTTAACTTAATAATAAAAATAAAATTAATTTAACCTTATCAGTATCTTTATTTTCGTCTAATAGAATAAACAGTTTAAAGAAAATCAGTTTTCTATGAATGTTGCAAAATACAATTTAAATTATTTATAGAACAAAATATTCAACGCTTTCGACACATTATAATTTAGTTACTTGGGAAATATTTACAATTCTGTTATAAAACTACAAGAAACTGTTATTTTTATCTAATTTTGTTTCTGTCAGTAGGTACCTACCTTAATAATAATTAGTACCTACTATTAGTGGTCATTTTAAAAACTATTTCTACTTATACAAAAACAAATTCACCTGAAACTCATTTAATTGTAGAATATCATGCTTATTATATTTTTTTTTATATAAGTAGGTAGCTGTTATTATATTTTATCAGGAGAAGATTATCAGGACATTTCACAAAGCGCCGTCTAAGCAAAGCTTGTTCTATGAGAACTATTTCACTGATATAGGTATACATAGTACTATGTACATAGATAATAACATTTACACACTATACGATAGTAATATATAAAAAGACAATAACATAAAATTATATAGAATATATTATAGAACACATACTAATAATACTTTATAACACCCAGATACAGAACAACAAACATCATTTAAATCATTAAAATGTTTGACTTGGATGATAAAACCCAAAACATACAGCCCAGATGTGTGAGCAGAGCAGAGCATATTGCGTGCTCACTTCCACTCACATGTCTTATGGCAACGCGTACAGTGCACAAGTCGAAATAAAACAGTTGCACTATGCGCTGCACATGAGCTGTTTGTTATTGCAATAAACACGTGATGAGCCATTATTAATATCCTTCGACGGTATCAAAATTGTAAAATATCTAGCATTCCTCCGCCAATCTATACCAAAGCTTTCCCGAAGTGACAAGAAGTCTGCGCCCGCACACAGAGAGTCAATTATTTTGCCGAGCATGCCCTGTGGAGGGGCGAAACTCGTGTCAAAGACAAGACCATCAAGTTCAATTCAAAAATTCAAAATTCAAATATCGTTTATTCAGTAGGACCGTTATGACCATTTTGAAACGTCTTAAGAGCTAGGTGATTCTACTCCTGTTTGATGTCAATAATGTGTTTGCGCTGGTGTTGTTTCCGGATTTGCCCTGCCTAGCCTGACATAGTAAACCTTGGCTGTGGACCAGTGGGTGGCTTTAGCGTGAACATCCTGAATAAACTATTTTTGGTATAGATTGGCGGAGAAGTTTTCGATATTTTACAATTCTCAATATCTCAAGATGGACTTCCACAAAGTCACGCAAAACATGATTTGACCCGCGAGATATTGCGACGATTATTATTATTCTGAGCCAAACGTAGTTGGCTACATTACTAATAAGTAAGCACTAATGTAACTCTTTATTAATTTTTGTAATGTAGCTGTTTGTTTTGCCAATAAATAAATAAATAAATAAATAGATTATAAATTCACTACCTACTGAGCTGTGGACGTACTGAAAATGGCACTTGTAAATAATAAATAATATTGGTGGACATTTTTCACACAACGCAATCTAGCCCCAAACTAAGCAAAGCTTGTACTATGGGAACCAGATAACTAATAGAATACTTATAGATACATTTTTTGTAAATACATACTTATTATACTTTAATATTAAAAGCAATTTTATTTTACAACATTCATATTCGAGGCACTTCTCAGAGAAGTATTTGAGCACAATTCAATAAAAAATATACAACCGTTTAACAAAGTTACAACACAACATTCAAACACAAACCGAATATTCGAGTTTTATTCGTACCTGTTAAGATCGAATAAAAGGTTTTAAGAAAATCAACAAGTATGAAAATTAAAATATTAAGGGGGCTGCGACAGACGAATGTCCATACAAACGTAATACCAAAATAATTTTAAATTTAATGATTTTTTTATCAGTTTATGTTATTATTTAGATTAAGGCAGTGCATATCTAGGTTACTGTTACACTTTTGTTCCAAAAAACTTACCTAAAACCAAATTTAAGCAAATTGAATTGAAACCTTTGTAGGTGTCTACAGCAAAAATGACATGCTTTCTTTTCATTTGTTCTGTGGTAACTTTTTTGGAACAGGAACCTAGATAAATACTGCCTTTATCCAATTAATACCATAAAGTGATACAAATATGCTCAAATTTTAAATTATTTTGGTATTACGTTTGTATGGATAATTCGTCTGTCGCCGGCCCCTTAAGAGCTTACAACACAATGAATCCCAAAATTGATGTATTCAAACAATTACATGTCGCAGTCAAATAGTATGAAACGCCCGATTACATATCGGCTAGCCAGTTAACAAAACGATTCATTTCGTACTCAAAATTTTGCTCTGTCAATACGGCTAAACGTTGGAAATAAATATAGAAATAGAATAGAAATAGAAATAATTTATTTGCGTGAAATTGGGTACGCGTGTCCGCAATATTAGACGTTTTACAATAATGGTTGCTAGCCGTAATGTAATCATGCGTTTTATACAATTTGAATGTGACTTACACACAACAAAGAGTACATCCAACCGACTTCAAAAAAGAGGTTCTCTATTCGAACATACATGATAATTTATGTATGTTCCGCGTCACTCCGACACAGTGACTGAGTTGTGCGTTAGAAAGAGAGGCAATGTATAAGTGAATATCGCGTTAGCCAGTAGGCGCTTAAGCGAGCTGAATTGCACTTTATTGCATCGCATTCGAAATTTGACATCCAACTTGAAATGAAGTCGGTTTTCAGTTTTTCGTAATGAAAATAATCGTATAATTAAAAGAAATTATTTTAGAGTTATTTAGATCTGCACTTAATACCAATTCTAGCACGAAAACGCCATTGGTTACGAAATAAAGTATTTTGAAAAATACATTTAGGTATATAAAATCTTTATTATATGGTACCTACAGGGTGTTTAATATTTCAGGGTGTTATAAGATTACTGGCTTAAAACTGACACACGTTTTTTACGTTCACACAAAATCGTTTAAATAAAATGTGTTTTGAAATATAATAAAACTTAAATGTACTATGTAATAAAAAAACAATACGTAACGTAGTAAGTAAAAGGTAGGTAAAAGCTACGGAACAAGTCACCTCTAGATATCCAATCAGAAAAAAAAGGACAAGAAATCTGAAAAGTATTTAATTTTTGTCGGACAAAATGGTCTGAAGCTATTTTATGTGAGTAAAATTAAAGAAAAAAATCATTTTAGACACCCTATATAGCTTATTAAACACCCTGTGTTGTCAAAAACCGTATTTTACTAAATCTCAATGGTCAGTTCTTTAGGAATGTATCAATGTATGAGTTAGGAGGTTATTTTATACAATAGCTAACTCGTACGAAATCTTTACGCCGAAGTATACCAACACGAAAAAATGCTTTAGATAACTTTTCTCTTGTCAATAAAAGTAGGTATTATCAGTTTAAAAGTAGAAAAGCAACAGATATCCGTATCCGTTAACCGCATAATGGTAAGCGCATACCTATTCGCGCCGCACGTTTTAACCGAATCGAATTTTAGAATTATTTATAAGAAATCGTATGAAGCCTCGCACACCTGCCCGCGGTCGAATAACCTGGGGCCCTAGCCATATTACACGATCTATCGTCGCTGTAGAATAGAACACTTCCAAATGTATAGGAATTGACGTTCTGACCACGTGACTCATCTACTTGAAACGTCAAATCCTATACATTTTGAAGTGTTTCTATTCTACAGCGACGCTAGATAGTGTAATATGGCTAGGGGGGCTGATTCGACCGAATCTGGCAGTAGGTACATAGAGAATTCGGCGCGGATAGTTGTGCGCTCAGCCTAAAGCAGAATCACAATCTGAATCGCTCTATACGCCGGCGCCGTCTCTTTTCATAGACATGAGTGACAATCGAACAAAAAAATAATACGAATCATAATTTGTGATTCTAGTACTTATAACGGCCTTTCCGTTGTAGCATAGCAGTTTTTGGGGCTAAAAAGGCCGTTACAGCAGAATCATACTATTTTGTTCTCTGTATTGTGCTGTTCAGCGTAATTTTCGTGTTAGTATATATTTATTGTTTTTTAGGCGGATTTTTCGCTTGCGCCCTCACAAATTCCGGATAATCTATATATCCGTCACGATTATGATCGTCCATATCCAAAATAGGATCGATTAGATTAACCAATTCCTCGTCAGTAAATGTTTTTTCTTCCGAAGGCGGCGCATTTTGTGTTGGGTCCTTTTTGTGATTGTGCTCTTGTTCGACTGATGGTTTTAAATGGCGGTACATAGAAAACAAGACGAAATGGTAAATGATAACGTATTTGTAATTTTGACATTATGACGATGATTGTGAAACAATAATTGGATAGTAGAAAACTTACACGCGAATATTTAAACACTAGGTACGGTTTGTAAGCATCACTTAAACTAAGTTTTTCATCGGAATCCTTTTCTTTGTGCTTTTTGTATGTAAGACGCCTGAACCGATTTGGAAAATCTATATTTTGTTTGAATGGATATACTTTCCGATTGGTGCCACAAAAATTGGGCGAGGATCTGTCGAGAATCTTCAGAGTTATGAACAAAAATGCACCTCGAGAGTGCCGAAAATTTCTCAGACTATAACATACACCTTACAAAGTAGGAGTCTGTTTTTTTTGAAATAATTTAGTCACTTGTTTTGTATACGATTCTGAAGAATAAGAAAATCTCAAGAATATATAAGAAACAAGAATTAAAGTACGTCTCAGAGATTTAAGTGACGCTACTCAATTCCACTAAAATTCAGCCACTTTCCCCCTTACTTATGAAAGGTGTTTATAGTTGAACACTAGTTGAACAACGTCCTGTCTCTGTTTGTCACTATCCACAAATAAAGACAGGACGTTGTTTAACCAGTGTTTTACTTTAAACATCTTTCATAAGTAAGACCCTTTAATTCCATTAAAAAAAATAGATGAAATCACAATCATTGTCATAATCTCAAAAATAATATAGTTGAGTCAATTATGATTATCAATAACATACACAATGTACACAAACAAACATACTGAGGAAAAAAACAAACAAAAACCCCCAATAAAACAAATAAACATTTACACAATGCAAATTGTCCCCCACGGGAGTCGAACCCACGTTGCAAAGCGAAAAAAGAAGCTTGGGTAAAGTAACCGCCGTGGCCGGAATGTGTCTGAGATCATTGTTTACTAATTCACATATCCAAATTGTGACCTCGCACAAAATGTTTCGTTAAAATCCGACAGATCGCACCAAATATATTTTGTAATTTATATTCGCTGTGTATTCCTCCATAGAATTTGTATGGGAGCGATCTGTCAAGATTAGTATTTCATAATATAAAATCTGCTGTGTGTGATACGCTTTACAAACCTCCATTCAGACATCCATACATCCTCACAAAAATCATTTATAATATTAGTGTGATAGTGTGATGTGATTAGTAGGAAGACTTACCATGCCAATGTATAAGAGATTTGATCAGCTCGCATCCATCTAGTTTGTTGTTGTTATCTGCGTCGTGCATTTTAAAGTAGTGGAACATTAGTTCTTGCTCCGACATCTTGGATGTGTCGATAGGGACGTCCATATGCTCTTGAATGTGCCTGTAATTATATACCAATTATAGATATATACAGCGGAAGAGTTTGTTTGTTTGAACGCGCTAACCTCAGGAACTACCAGTCGGATTTTGAAATAAAAAGCGGAAGAGTTTGTTTGTTTGTTTGAACGCGCTAATCTCAGGAAGTACCAGACGGATTTTTTCTGTACTAATCTATGTATACCAATTATATACAGATATATACAGCGGAAGAGTTTGTTTGTTTGAACGCGCTAACCTCAGGAACTACCAGTCGGATTTTGAAATGATAAGCGGAAGAGTTTGTTTGTTTGTTTGAACGCGCTAATCTCAGGAAGTACCAGACGGATTTTTTCTGTACTAATCTATACTAATATCATAAAGCGGAAGAGTTTGTTTGTTAGATTATTTGTTTGAACACGCTAATCTCAGGAACTACCAGTCGGATTTGTAAAATTCTTTCTGCATTTGATAGCTAAACTCTTAAGGAAGGTTACATTTCATCATCATCATCATCACCATATACCAATGGCAACGCAGCGAGGGCGCTGCTAGTGTTTAATAAAGGACTTACTCTCTTTCTTGATTGATGTTAGTCGGGTTTAAAAGTTGGGGATCTGAAAAAGAAAATGTTTTTATTAGCATTAACAAACCTCTTTTTTTTGTAGTGTTGGCGCTCTGCAGAAGTAAATTAATGTAGATTATAAATAGTATCCCTGTAGATGGCGCTAATCGGTGCTATAACCGACAAATATGGGGTTATCAAGATTTTCGACTTGACGAATATGGAATCCGTGGCCGAGTTGGTAAAGGCACTCCGGTTTGAGGAGGATCGCTTGTGTCAGTGCGGGTTCGAGTCCCGTCGGAATCGAACATTTTCGTTTTTCGATTCGTTCGACACTTTCGGCTCCGATAGGTATGAGTTCACCTTAAGGCGGTTTTTGTTATTGAGGCACAGATTTATAAAAACAAACATTCAGTATTACCTCCATGGTTCGGGTGTGCCTGGAATTGTTGTTGTTGTTGGTATTGTTGTTGTTGTTGTTGTTGTTGTTGTTGTTGTTGTTGTTGTGGCGGCGGTGGTTGGTACTGTTGTTGTTGTTGTGGGGGTTGTTGATATTGTTGCTGCATCGGCTGCCAACAAATACATTTATAAATTCATGTAGGCATTAAGTAAAGAGTAATAAAGATTTATTTATCTATACCAGTGGTTCCCAAACTTTTTTCTCTCATGGTCCCCTTTCAAAATTTTACTGGTTTTGGTGGACCCCCTGCTGCTACATTTCTACCATATTTCCAAAACTCGTCAGAAAATGAGAACCAACGTAGACCCCTTTCGAGTCTCCCGTGGACCCCTGGGGGTCCACCTGGACCACTTTGGGAATCACTGATCTATACTATACCAATATAGAGCAGAAGAGTTTGTTTGTTTGTTTGTTTCAACGCAATAATCTCTGGAACTACCAGACGGATTTGAAAAATTGTTAATTCCAATATTAATAAAAATTCATAATATTAATAAAATTTTAACTACTTACCTACTTATAAAATTAATACAAATTCATAATAATTAAAATTATATTCTGCATTTGATAGCTAAACTGTAGAGGAAAGTTATAGGCTACTTTTCATCATCATCATCACCATCACCATTTGTAAGGAGATTTTACAACAAAAACCCACAAAGGCAGGATTTTTCATTTGTTTATAATTTTCTCATTGTTAAATAGCTTTAAATCCTCACCGGTTGTTGTTGCTGCTGTTGTGGCGGTGGCGGGGGAGGTTGGTAGTTTTGCTGAAATTATACAATAAAATGAGAAAATGTCTAACGCGCCTTGGGGACACAATTGTGATCAACAAACAAAAAAATTAATCATAATCATAATAAATATTCTGATTATGATTATGATTTTTTAAGTATGCGAAACAAGGGTAAAAAAACAGATGACAGGTAGAAAATTATGTAGAGCCTTGAATCTGCTTTTCAGTATGCATAAATAGAAATTAAAATAGAAGTCACTTCTTAACAAATTACTAAATTATTTCATAATTATGTATGATACAAAATAATATTACAATAAAAGCAAATGTAAGCGATACATGTGATTTGAAATACTTATTGATCAGTTTTTATCATTTACATGCCTATACAATTTGTATTATGAATAGTATGATCAATTTTTAGGGCAAATCTATTGAAAGTTTGAAGTCATGAGATATTCTGTAGGGATTATCCTAAAAAAGCTGTTGTGGTTTCTTAACAAACATTATACATCCAAAATGGTTTGAGTATAGGTAACTTACACTAAACCACACTTCATACATGTTAGATAACTATGGGATTGTCAACTTTCTAATTTTAATTATGTAGGTACTCAGTAAATGACTAATTTGACAAAAACAAAGTTTGTAAACCTATCAATTATACAAAATTGTGTAGATATGCTTACTATGCAGTCATTACTAAAGTTAAAAACTTTATAGTTAGGTAGGTAGCTAATATCATATAGTTGCTATTAAACTTTAGGTAAACTTTTTGTTATGATTAGCAACCAAAAAATATTCCTATTAACTTCTATTTATGAATAGGTCCTGTAAATGACATGCAATGAAACATTTCTACAAATTCGACCAAAATGGATTAATAAAACTATTTTGAATGAAACATATGGTTTTACACTATGTAGGTATATAGTTACCTCATATGTTTGTGGGGGGACTCCAGGGACAGTTCTTTGCTGGTATTGTTGAGAAATACCACATTGGATTACAGCAGCCAATACTAGTAACCTCAGCATTTTTCACCTACAAAAAATAACCACAAATTCATTACAAAACCACGATTCCAAATTCAAATTAGCGATAGCCGCGATCAAGAAACAAGTTTACACACTGTTACAACAACAATTTTTTAGTTATTCTAAAAGTATGGAAAATTGATTTTACCTGTTTTTGTTACGCTACGTAGAAGACGATAATATCCTTATCGAAGCGATGTATTGATAATAAATAAATCTAGACGTGGACATCAGATTATTTCGCAAACGTTTTCAAAAACTTTCTGAAAACATACACGTCAGGGGCTCTACCCGCTTACGACGAACGAACGATAATTAACCGAAATTACGCAAGTTACCTACCACAGTTCTTATTCGTTCCGAATTTCGTCCGCCCGAAAATTGTTTGACATTAAAATTCTCTAAACCTACTCTAATGCGCAAATGGTCCGAACGAAAAATAGAATCTGACAGATCTTTGTGCGGAATTCTAACCTCAAATCGACGAAACCAAAAGTGTTACCTTTTCATTTTCGGAAGTTTGGATTTGGTGATAATTTTAATTGAAATGGCTGCAAGAATGCTTTTAATCGAGGCTGCTCTACGTGAAGAACGTTTAGAGCGTAGAAGGAACCGGCGCCGCCTGCGCAATCAACTTAGTTTAAGTGTAATACCCGATTTAGAGTTCAGAGGAAATTATAGGCTAAGTCGAGAGTTATTTGAAGAGTTGTGCCTGGAAATAGTGCCTCTATTACCTCCAAAGGCAAGAAGCCATGGAATCGAGCCCACAGTTAAGGTAGTACATATTATTTTATTATCAATCTTGTTACGGTAGGTATGATGTACCTACCTACTATCACCAATAGTTCCGCCTTAACAATTTTGAAACCGTTTCGCTCGCAAGCAGTTTAACTAGCTGACTCCGCCTTTTCTTTGTCTGTTTTTTATTTTGATTATTGCCTACATAATAATATTGCCTATTGTCCAAAATTTGACTTCACAAAACTTCACTTCACAAAACAGCTGACCACTTGTTTCATTGTTAAAGAAACAAAAGGGTCCTTTTTCATCTAATGACTGGCCTTCATCACAAAAACAAACTATTATGTCGCTCTTGTTCAAAATAACTTTACTTACCTATAACAATCTTGAAATACTCAGCTTCCATTGTTGTTCCAAAGCTACAATAAACTTAACTTAGTACACCCTTACCTATGGTGATAAGTGGCTTTTTTGGTGATAGTAGGTAGGTACTTACTTACCGTACTTTAAATTCTTAAACATTTGCATTTCACTGTATAAAATCTTCATCTTTTTCAGATCCTTACAGCCTTGAATTTTTATGCCCGAGGTAGTTACCAAGGGTCTGTTGGGCATAACATGGACAGCCCCATGGCACAACAGACTGTTTCTCGTTGCTTGCAGGAAGTCACTACTGCCCTCAATGCACCCCATATATTAAGAAAGTACATAAAATTCCCACAGAATAGAAATGAAAGGAATCTTATTAAGCGGCGGTGAGTAGTTACCTACATACCTAACATGAACTATCGACTAAGCCAGCGCCTTTCCACCTTAAGGGTGCATTTTCTGTAAACCGATTAGCAGTTACTTATGTCTTTACAACACCAATAGCAGCAAAATATTTGGGGCTCTGCCATTAGTTTTTATGAACGTACAAAAAAGCTGAATGAAGTGGCTTCACTGTTGATTTTTTTTGTATCGAGTGTCCGAAAAAAGGGCCCTTTGTTTTCTCTAAGAAACAAACATGTGCTCGGTTGTTTTGAGAATAAGTTAGAGCCCCGAGATGACCTTTCCTTTAAATAAACCAACAATAAAATAAGTAGGTAGGTAGGTAAGCAATTTTTACTACACCCGTGAGTGAATAATTCTGTATAGTGGCCGTAAGAAATCCGGCAAATAAAATTTGCCATATCCCCGTGGTGTGGCCGTAGAAAAGCCGTAAAAAAAACTTACATAGTTAAGTTTTTTTTTTAATTAGGTAATGTAAAACACTAATTTTTCAGATTTTATGACAAATATGGGCTTTCTGGTGTTATTGGGTGCATCGATTGCACTCATATTGCAATCATTAGACCTTCGCAGCACGAGGAACAATATTTTAATCGAAAACATTTTCATTCGATTAACACCCAAGTTGTGAGTTTATAAATTTAACTTAAATTAATTATTTTATTGTGACATTTGCTATTATTTTATAAATGTCACAATAAAATTAAACACATAAGTAAATAATTCGCATAAATCTCTTTATGTATCAACCATTGGATATTATTCTTTTCCAGATTGCGATAATGATTGCTATATAACAAATGTGGATGCTTCTTATGGTGGAGCAACGCATGATGCTTATATTTGGACGGAGTGTGACATAAGAAGCCACATGGAGAGTCTCCAAAATGAAACAGTTTATCTATTAGGTATGTTTGCATATTTAACTGGTAATTTTGTTACCAACTCTCTGACTACCCCCTTAGACATCTTCAAAGGATCTTTAAATGCCTAAAAAAGATCTGAGAGAATGCTTACCGCGCCTTGGGGATACCGTCGTGATCATACTTATTTCTTTTTTTTTTTCATTTCAATTTTATTATAATTTATTATACTGTAAGTACCTACCTACACTGTACTTTAAAACTTTTAGGTGATTCTGGTTATGCTCTGAGGGAGCATATGATGACACCAATAGATAATGCTGTTGAGAACTCTCCTGAAGGAAGATACAACTCCATTCAAAAGCGAGCACGCTCCACCATAGAACGCACATTTGGCATTCTGAAAGGGAGATGGAGATGTCTTTTGTCAGCTCGGGAACTGCATTACAGTCCTCAAACAGCAGGTAAAATTATATTAGCCTGCTGTGTTTTACATAACTTATGTATAAGGGCTGGTATTGATGTTCCCGAGTTGACAGAAGATGAACTCCAAGTTGAAAGAAGCAGGCAGGTTCCCTCTCAAACAGCCGCTTCTTCAGCTCAAGCTCTACAGGCGGGTCGAAGGGCAAGAGCTCTGTTAGTGCAAATGTTGGAAAGGAATAGGTAAAATAAAGCTCTACCCTAGCCACGTAGTGAGAGTAATAAATAAGACAGTATGTTATAAAATTTATTCAATTCAATATACTTAACATTTTATTGCTTCAAGTTGGTTTTCCAAGGTTTTTTAGATATTTTTTCCGCAACAAAAACCCTGCAAAACTGCAAAATTTAGTTAAGTAAAATTTATTTGATTGTAACTTTACAAAGGTAAATAATTAGCAACTAAGTAAAAATTAATTAACTGAAGTACCTAAGGTAATTACTATTGTATTAGGTACTAAACAATTTTATCTATCTAGATATATTATAAATAGTAATTTCTTTATTTGGCTCTTCTTTGGGTTTTTATTTGGGTAGGTAATCATTTTGTTAGTGTTAGTAGCTATTTAATTTATTTATACACCTGTTTTTTGTTTTATTAATTTGATCATCTAACTAAATATTCATTTAAACCGTAGAAACTTTTGTTTATTAAGTAGGATTTTAGTTTATTTTTAAATGTGTTATTTTCAATATTTTTGATTGCTTGGGGTATTGTGTTATACATTTTAATAGACATGTAGGTATATTCCGGGTATATTATTTAACAATTTTAATAATATGTGGGTCTATTCAATTCAATTCATTTATTTAACATTTATTATTTAACAACTTCCAGTTTAGTGTACATTACCAATGTCAAATCACAATAATTGTTGTAAGTATTTGAGATTACCCATCCTCAGGGTTTATGATTTGGTTTGAACTGTCTAGTTTTACTTAAATTATCTTCTGTAAGCCAAGTTGTTATTATTTTAATGTTTATGTGTATGTACGTTGTTGCATAGAAAAATTACAGTGATGTCGTATAACATAAAATAAAGTTTTATTTACTTAACTCCTACCTAGTTAGATATAAATATTAAAAAACAGGCAACCATTATTACTATTATTTAAAACGAACTCCTATCTAGAAACAATAGGTACCTATCAAAAATAAAGCCAACATTTAATTATTTTACACTAACTCCTATTCTACCTTAGACTCAAGACAGTGGACTTATTAGGGCTGCCTTGTTACAACTGTGTGGGCCTTAGAGAATATTTAGACTCAAGACAATAGTTATTTGTTTCTCTAATTAGAAACTAAGCAGCCCACACAGCTGTAACAAGGCAGCCCTAATAAGTCCACTGTCTTGAGTCTAAGGTCGGATAGGAGTTTAATGTAAAATAATTTTTTGCCTTGTTACAGCTGTGTGGGCTGCTTAGAGAATATTTATACTCAAGACAATAGTTATTTGTTTCTAATTAGATAAACAAATAACTATTGTCTTGAGTCTAAATATTCTCTAAGCAGCCCACACAGCTGTAACAAGGCAGCCCTAATGCCTGCAAGCTCGGTGTTCCTGACTGTTTCTCTCTCTGCACGTCCCTCTTCAAATTGAAACAATCTGCTTCTCACATCAGAGCCAGCAGCAGATTGTCTCCTTCTGGGACGTGTAGGTTGTGAGGCTGCAAAACAAAACAATTTTTTTCCAATTTAGGTAAATACCTTGACAAAAATGCTTGGCACTTGAATGGGTTTGATTAATAATGTTATCTTTTACTAAGACAAAGTAAATAATTATTATTACTAAAGAAAAATTGTTTCTAAAATACAAAAGAAATATCTAGCTAGTGCCCTGCAATATTAGTATAATCTGTATTTTGTTTGCAAAATCCAAACTTCAAAGTCACTCTGTCTGTTACCTTTTTACGGATAAGCTGCTAAACTGATGAAATTCAGAAATTCAGTCAGGTTCACACTATCTTCATGGTGTGAACCCCCGGGAAGGGCATAGGCTACTTTTTATTCGGGTACCACGTGAGCGAAACCGCGTGCGGAAGCCATTATGTTATTATGTATTTGTGTTCTATCATGTACCTAAGCACTAAAATTTGTATGATAGAATTGCTTTAAATAATACAATAACAAATACTTACGAAGTCTGGAAGTCAGGGGTTCTTGTGACACTGGCAGTGGACTCGTAGGCTGTTGGCGCTGACTGCCCTCTTGGTCGAGTTCGGCATACTCCACAACTTCCTCAGGCAAATCCAAACATAGAGGCTGTGAAAGTGGTTGGCTTGCTTGACTGGAGGTGGACGGAATTGGTTCATTGGACTGAAAATGAAATACATAGATTTAATACAAAACAGAAAATACTAAAACTAACATTACATTTGATTAAAATGCAAGTATGTACAAGGATTGTTGTTGAAATAAATATTAGAACACAACAAAAATTGTAAGTAAATAATTAAAATAAAAAGAATGACTACCTCACTGAAGGCTGGCACTCTGGCACCAGTTTGGCGTTCACCAAACCCATCTCCCATTATGGATAAGATCTTTAACTCCCAATGGGAGAGTGGGGTTGCCGTGGATGGTCCACCTCCAGTCGCTGAAGCCAACCTTCGAGATTCAGCAGCAGCTTTCTTGGCTAAATGTTTTCTATCAAACCATACCTGTAAAATATAAAAGTATTATAATAAGATTATGGATGTCACTATTTAGACCTATACCTACCTACTTACGTTACTAAAACAAGATATTAGGTTATAGTAGTACCTTTTGCCACTGCTGAACTGTTTTTATGCAACCGCCCATGGAATTGAGCATGTTGCACAATTCTTCCCACAGCCTCTTTGCTTGGACTTTTCCTTCGACACTCCTCAATCTCCCGCGAGCTAGATCCTTATGCTCGTCCAAGAAATTGAGGAGTGTAGTGATTTGCTCTGGAGTAGCCGAACCCGTGTGAGGAGCCATTTATAACTGAAAAGTAATCATAATTGGTTATTTATTTTACAACGATTTTGAGATAAATAATTATGTAGGTACTTAGGATTTGTGATTTTTACTTACAAAGTTTCCAAAACAAAGAACTTGTGACGAATCAAAATGCGGGCTACGTCAACACTGCCTAAAACTTTCTTACGGAATGTGTATCGCGATTGCGATGGATGTAAAAAAGCACTTGGAAACATGATTTATTAACACAACACTTGAGAAACTAACTTCAGAAAACTTTTCAAAGAAATCAGACAAAAAATCGTAAGTTATGATGACAATCTTCATAAGATTGCATGTGAATAGACGGATATTTTTGGTTGTCATACGTTTTGTACCCATCGTTTACATAATCTAGAACTCTTTTAATTGGTCGGATATCAATGTCCGTGAAAGGGTGTTTTATAGTGTCTCGATGAATTTTGTCAAATATGTAATTTTATTTGTTTAAATATATTTCCTGCATAAATATTACAAGAAATGCATAATGAACCACATCTTGTATGTAAAAATATTATTCAAGACGAAATAGTTGAATAAATTTAAGTATAAGTAAAAACCGATAATTTCCGCAAGTGACATCAAAAAGCACCTACAGAATATTGTTCATTTCATTCGTTCACGAAAATTGTCCATGAATCCGAAATTCTAGTGCGCGTCCGAAAAAGAAATAGGGTAGGATTACTAACGAAATTTCGTTTCAATATCGTTCGTTTAAATATCTTTCGTTCGTGGAAAGCAAGTAGACGTCCAGAAGGATAAGGATCGGCCTTTTGACGTTAAACATTTCGTTCGAAATTTCATTTGACGGAATTGTCAATTCGGTTATCAGCGTTTTTCGACGAAACGAGGCGCAGAACAAACAAAAACTTAAAATAGCGCCATCTGTTGATGAGTAGGAACTTGGTGGCATCTCCAGACACTTAAAAAATTGCCTGAAGCTAGATAGCTACAGTGCCACAAGTATAACTTGGCGCGGCTGAGCGCCACTGTGTTCAAAAAATATAATTAATTGTACAGAAAATACCACGAAATTTGGGAAAATATGTAAGAAAGATTTAATCATTTGCGTATTTGTTTAAGATAGATAAATGATATTTCGCAGCATAATACTCTTTTTCCGTTTTTCCGTTTTAGTTCCTCAAATCGCCACCGCCAACTTATACTTGTGGCACTGTAGCTAGTTCTATCAACATTATCGCGGCCGGCATGCTTAGCGTCATCTATTGGTAAGTAGCAAGCTTTGAATTAGGTGACCTCTGTCTGCTGCACACACCACAGAATAAAAATACATTGTAGTAAAACTCACTCACACACACTCACTCAAATCCACAGAAAACTCAGTGTTGCCAATTTAGCGACTTTGTCGCTAGAAATAGCGACTTTTGGACCTGTGTTAGCGACAAAAAATCGGTTTTAGCGACAAAAAATATTTAGCGACTTATCTAGCGACTTTTGGACTTCGACCAAGAAATTAAAAGTATTTTTATTGGTGGCTTGGTGTCTCTCACTGTCACCCAGTGACAGACACCATTTAAAGTATGATAATGTCTTGTGTACATTTTGACGGAATAAATATACGGAAGTTCATGCGCGTGATCACTATGGTGTATGTCAATGTCCCGCGTATCAACCTTTAACTAAGGGAGTGTCCACATTGCGTTTTTTGCAGCGCGTTTGTATCGATACAAACGCGATTCGAACGCGATGCGAACGCGCAGCCCCCCGCGCAGCCCCTCCCGGTTCGCTTTTGTATGGAAAAATACGCGTTGCGAACGCGCGTTTGTATCGATACAAACGCGCAGCTCAAAAACGCGCTGCAGAAAACGCAATGTGGACACTCCCTTATCATCGAACTCTATCGAACTATGCTCAATGAATGCTGTTTTTTTTTTAGTTTACGTAAAAATATGCAGGTAACGTAAAAAAATCTTTTGGGTGCACCCCCCCCCCCCCGCTAGCTCCTTTGCCTCTTTTAGCGACTTTCTAGCGACTTTTCGCACTCTATTTAGCGACTTTTATTTTTTGGAGTTGGCAACACTGAGAAAACTATTCCCCTATTCCCCCCTCTCAACTCAAGTCAAAGTCACTTCACTTTATAATACGATTGTGTGGTTACTGCTCGGTTGTTTACATTTTGCGAAATATCATAATAAGCTAAATTTATGCTATTAGAATCATGGAAACTACTCCACGCGACGAAGGAGAGACTAAATTATGTTTTGAATTCGAGAAACAGATCTGCAGATGCTGTCTTACTACCGAAAAACGTATGAGAAATGCCGTCGAAGTGCAACAGTATTTTATGGATTTAGCCGGTATTAATGTAAGTAAACATCAATAAAATACAAAGGAAGCATTAAATACTTTATTTATATCGCAAATAAATTGTTGGAGATTGTCATTATTAAAATAACCTCTCGAAAAAAATTATGAGAATCTCTTGAGAACCGATTTCAAAAAAAGGGGGGTCTCATTGCGCCGCTGCGCGGGTTAACACTGCAACCGTCCCGCGAATCGACGGAATTAATGAAATGACATGATAATTTATAGATGTCTAACCATGGACCAAGTATACATCTATGTGTCTAACCGAAGAAGAATCAGCTGCCCACATCCTGGAATGTGCGGGCGTTGCAGCACAACGTCAAAAAATCCTTAACAACCCGAGGTAGCTCCTCGAGGCCTGTGACCGCAGGAAACTTCTGAGCTTCTGGGAGGAGCTAGGCCGGCTTCAGATTTAATGAGCCAGGTCATCGCCACTCATAAAGGACCACCTTCATTATTATTATTATTATTTAATGCACAGGCAGCTTATAAGCTGATGAGTGCATATCCAGTCATTGGTCAGTGCACTTAAAATGTTTGTCTAGTCTGTTTTTAAAGCAGTTCACTGTGGGAGCACTGATAACTGATTCTTGCAGCCGATTCCAGTCCTTCACAACACTTTGAGTCTAAATGTGGAAAAGGGAGTCCACATACATACATGATAACTTATGATATGTTGCAGGTAACGGTGTCAGACGGAGTGCCTCAATGGGTGTGCTTCGAGTGCAGTGCACTGATGCACAAGGCCGTCAAGTTTAAATACAAGATCCTGAGGGCACATAGCATGCTGTATGAATACTTACTGCGGTGTGCTCCTGTATGTATTACCTATTAAGGGCTTTAAATGATTATTATTTGTAAAAATTTAGAGCTGATGCGTGTATATCGTATTTCTTGTCAATGCGCTTTAAGTATTTGTCCAGTCTGTTTTTGAAAGCATTCACTGAGGGGGCACTGATCACTGAGTCTGATAACAAATTCCAAGTCTGCACGACACGATTGGGCAATATGTGCTCCATTAGATGATTTTTTCATCTAATTTTTAGGGAACTTTTGTCTGTAAGTAAGCACACACAAATACATACAGCTGTGTTGGCCTAGTTGGCTAGAACCTCAACTTTCGATCCAAAGGTCGTGGGTTCGAAACCTGGCCATGCATCAAGGGATTTTTCGTTTAGAAAAATCGAATTGTGTGGGAATCGAAAATTTTGATACGACTTCATTTACTATGAAATATTACCTAATTCTGTAATTCTTTATTGTACACATGAGAACATTTACAAATAAGACATTAAAAAGTACAAGTACAAAGGCGAGCCTGAAAGAGTTTTCTACCAGTAACCTTTGAGTACCTATAAAGAAAAGCCTAAGGCTGAGGCCAAACAAGCGTAATTTTTTGAGTTGTGTGAGTCGCGTAATCTACTTTCAACAAAAAGAGACAACTCATTTTGTGTCGCCTTGTGAATCAAACAGGACTTTCCTATAAAAACAAATGCAGAAGAAATTACGCGACCGAAATTACGCAACTCACAACTCAAAAAAATACGCTCGTTTGGTCTCAGCCGTGTGGATGAACACTATAAAAATTAAATATCCTATTAAGTACATGGTTATGGTTTTAGTTCCCCGTGGAGCCGACAGACCCTGAACTAGCTCGGTACAGGACACCTCACCTCAGCGCCACCCAAACTCTGTGCTTTGATACCAGCAAATCCAAGAATGGCTTCCATAAAGTTTTACAAGTAAGTTAACAAATTATAGCTAGTAAATTCGGCTAGTAGAGCAGTGTTCGATGAATAAATATTATGTAACTTTATTTGTAGGATAAAGAAATATTCATTGAGTTTGATTTTATTTTAACACTAGCTGCGCCCTCGCGGCGTCGCGTAGTGATGGTATATGGCAGGGGTTCCGTCGCGACGTCCTGGGGCGGCGCGGCGTCGCGACACTATCCCATTCAGTTCTAACAGCCCAAAGCATCCCAAGGGTGTCGTGAGGCGATCCACATGTGTTGGCTTTTCTGCAATTGCAGTAATAAAGAACAAGACTTGTTCTTTATATAATCATATTCTTCATATGACATATTCTTTATTATCTGTACTTAGTACAGTTCCCATGGACGTCACAGTAAATAAAAATTTGGGAAGCCCTGGTATACAGAGATGATTAAAAGTACCCTATAACCTTCCTTAAGAATTAAGTATTGTAATCAAAATTAAATGCATTGTTTGTTGTAGCAAGAGAAGCAAGCCGTGAAATCGGAGCTGCATCTGGTACCGCTGACTGAACTGGAACCGGTGAAACAAGAGGCCACTGTCTCGGACCTAGAAGACGACCTACCTTTGGAGGAGTTTAGGTGCGAAGTCTTCTTTAAGGTGGCCGCACACCTATCCGCGCCGAACGAATCGACCGAAACGAATTTTAGAATTCCTAAAATGAAATCGTATGAAACCTCGCACACCTGTCCGCGACTCATGTCACTGAAACGAATCTGAGAGGCATAGAGAGTATCTATGTGAGACGTTCTTACTCTTCAGAATCGTAAACAAATTTTAATACAGTTAATACATAGGTGCATACATAAAATCACGCCTCTTTCCCACAAGGGTAGGCAGAGACCACGGATTTCCACTTGCTACGATCCTGACACTCCTCTTTCGCCTCATTCACTTTCATCACATTTCTCATACCAGCTCGCCGGTTTAGGCTTGTTTCACTCTTCAGCATGGCGCCGGTCGCGTCCGCAAGTTGACCATTCACAGCACATTTCTCTGTGCTGTGAATGGTCAAAATTAATTTCTCTGTGCTGTGAATGGTCAACTCTCGGACGCGACCGGTGACACGCTGAAGAGTGAAACAAGCCTTAGGGTCAGGGTTCGAAAAAATCCGATTTTTATAATAAATATCAAAAATCCGATTTTTTGATATTTATCCGATATATATCGGATATATATCCAGGCTAAGAAAAAGAAGCAAATTTCATTCTGTAACGGGATTTAACACTTTAAAATGTGAAAGCAATTTGTAAAATAATATAGGTAAGTGTCAAATTACCACATTTATATTTACAAACTTAAATAAAGTATCAAAAGAATTAGTGTTTATTTGAGAAAGAGTTTTTTTAATGAACACTTTAAAAAACACTTAAAATCACTTTAAAAAACAGTCTAAATTATTCGAAATTGTAGTTTTTCGCTACGTGTTGCCAGGGTAAACATTTATCTCCAAAATTTTTAGTTCAGAAGACAGGAAAAAATCCATTGATATATATCAAGATAAAAATCAATTGATATATATCGTGATATATATCATGATATATATCCGCTGATATATATCGGCGAACCCTGCTTAGGGTACTTTTGACCTGGCTTATTAATAAAGTTAATGTCAATGATAAGCACCACTTAAACTAAGTACCTAGCGTTCCAGTATTCGAGTGTGAGTGCCTTAACCAACTCGGCCCGAGAATACTCATATTTGTCGGTTATATCACCGATTATCAGTGCGGGTTCGAATCCCGTCGGAATCGAAAATTTTGATAAGATATTTAATTTTCAATGAAATTATACCTAAGTGTGGATTAACACTAGAAAAATTAAAGACACTGATGTCTTGTTTTGACTTTAAAATAAAACAAAATACTTACCTAGATACATTTTCTTTCAGATCCAATTTCAAAGAGGATGAATTGACAGTAGACGAAGAAATAAAGAGTGAACCGGAAGTGAAGCGGAAAAAGAAAGAGAAAGAACCAAAGAGTAGAAAAAAAAAGAAAAAAAGGTGAGTAACTATCTAAGAGCCTGTCCAGATGACGCGATTTACGCGCGAGTCCACTCGCGCGTTCAATTTTGATTGCGTCCAAATACAACTGCAAATTTCATCGAAATCGTTAAAGCCGTTTTCGAGTACGTGAATACAGACAAACAAACAAACAAATATTCCTCGTTTAATAGAATTAAAGTGTATTTAACAGCAAAATGTTTGTTTATAGAGAGGAGACAGATGTGCCAGTGATACAGAAGAAACATTCAATCAGGAAACCCATTGAGATAGACCCAGAGAAGATACGAATCATCACGCTCAATCCAGAAGAACAGATCAAACAGAGAGAGGTATTCACCAGCCCCCAGCGGGCTTAAAAAGGTCTTGAACTATTTGCCGTCTCTTTTCACTCTCAGTCAAAGAAAAGAGACGGCATATAGTTCAATTCCTATTGTGATTCTGTTATAGCGACCATTTTAAGCCCGCAGATTGTCTATAATAAATAAATGAATAAAATATATTTTTTTTTAACTTACAGGTTCGATTCCAGGAAAATTATTATTATAAAATCTAATGATGCAGTTTTACTTTTTATCAAAATCGGTTACTAGAGAGGTCCTTTGAGTGTTTTTCGCTATCGCTAATAGTAGATTTGGCCCTAGAGGCACTCTTGAAAAACTCACCCTGTATAACTCGGTCCTGGCTGAGTGAAGCTGTTCTCAAAAAATATTGTTTGTTATACTCCTATGAGTTTATATTTTAATGTTTGGTTGATGGCCCCGCGCGAAACAAAAAGGCACCACTTTCCGGCATAGGCTTTATGTCTTGAATACATTATAATCTGTTTTTTTTACAGGAAGAGAGCAAAGCGCTCGTGAAATTCCCCTACCAATGCTCTTTATGTTTCAAAGGTTTTAATTTCGAATCAAAACTACAGAACCACATGGCCAAACATAGCCCGGTAAGTGATTTTTAAATGTTTTACCCCCACGAGGCCGCCTTAAGGCCTCCGAGTTTGTACTAGGGTAACCAGATAACTTATAGAATACATAGATATTTTTGTAAAAAATACTAATAAACACAAAAAAGATCTATGATCATCACACAAATGCTTGTCCTGTGTGGGAATCGAACCCACGATCTACACAGACGCTAATTAATTTTGTTTTATACCCCCGAAGAAAAAGAGGGCACTTACATGTTATAAGTTTGTAGTGTGTATCTGTGTGTCTGTCCGTGGCATCATAGCTCCTGAACTGATTATGATGCGGTTTTTTGCGTTTTAATCTTTCATACCCGCAGTCTGGTTTTGTTTTAATTTTTTTATTAATTATTGGACATTTCACACAATAATCTTCATCTTCTATAGATGATGGTATTTATGTTTTTGGATTGCACAATTGGATAGGTCATTTAATAATTGACATAATTGCCGATTAATTTTTCCGATTGATTGGTTTCAAAAAGTGATGAGAAATCTCCAAAAACTGCATTTTTGTCGTGTTTCGGAGCGAGCAGCTGTCGTAAGCTCCGCGGCCGAGCGCATTCTAAATTCATCTTCATTTTAAAGAAGCTAACACAAATGTTTGGAGTTGTACTCATCGATGTGTTAATTTTTAAAAGCGCTTTAAACCTTTAAGCCTTAAACATCCGTACCCATATTATAAATGTGAAAGTGTGTTTATTTGTCCTGCTTTCACGTCAAAACAGAGCGACGGATTGACGTGATTTTTTGTGTGGAGATAGTTGGAGGGCTGGAGACTAACGTAGGCTACTTTTTATCCGGGTACCACGCGAGCGAAGCCGCGGACAGCAGCTAGTCATAAATAAATAAATCATTTCATTTGTACTATTTGTTCCACAGTCTCGAGGGCCGTACGAATGCAAGCTTTGCTCGATGTATCTACCCACGATGTATTCCTACAGCGTACACTCTCTCATACACACGCGGCGATACGAGTGCACACGATGCGGCCGGCGGATGCTCGACCGTGCCTCAATCTGCCATCATTATAGGTGAGTCTATCTCTCTCAATCTGCCACTATTATAGGTGAGTCTCTCTCTCTCCCAATCTGCCACCATTATAGGTGAGTCTCTCTCTCAATCTGCCACCATTATAGGTCAGTCTCTCTCAATCTGCCACTATTATAGGTGAGTCTCTCTCTCAATCTGCCACCATTATAGGTGAGTCTCTCTCTCAATCTGCCACCATTATAGGTGAGTCTCTCTCTCAATCTGCCACCATTATAGGTGAGTCTCTCTCAATCTGCCACCATTATAGGTGAGTCTCTCTCTCAATCTGCCACCATTATAGGTGAGTCTCTCTCAATCTGCCACCATTATAGGTCAGTCTCTCTCTCAATCTGCCACCATTATAGGTGAGTCTCTCTCACATACACAAGCTATATCTCTCGCGCTCTCTCTCTCTCTCTCTCTCTTACATACCTACTATCCCTCTCTCTCAAACACACACTTTATCACTCTCGCTTTTTCTCACACCATTTCTCTCTCTCACACACACACACACACACACTATGTTGCTGCTGTAGCAAATGCTGAGGGGTAGCCTTATTTTCTTGTCACTTTATTTGTAACATTTCTAATTTGTGTTTTGTACGTACTGTGGTGGCGAAAATAAAATTTTCTATTCTATACACACTATAACTCTCTTTGGATATGTATTGTGCGAATGGATACACGCAGCAAGATGGTTGTATAAGAGAGAGAGAGACTCCACCTGCCTACTACAGGTGGGTCTCTCTCTCTCCTGAATTCCTTTTGCGTGAAATAGTATTTGAAAAAAATATTTTCGTTTCAACTTGTTTCAGAACACAACACGAAGGTATTACAACTGTAATTACTTGTGATCTTTGCGGGAAAGTGTCGAGGTGAGTATTAACGTCATCACGATTATATACTAACTTCCGCCTGCGGCTTTGCTCGCGTGGTACCTACTCGGATAAAAAGTAGCCCATGAGTACAGGTCATAAACTATACAGGGTGTGGCAAATTTTTGGGCATTTCTTTCAGGGTAGCTTTCCTTTTGTAGTTAGAAAGTTTTATTGTTAGAAAACTGTAGGTTTGGTTTGAAGAAAAACATAAATGCATTTTTAGATTTTTGAAACAAGTACAGTTAGCCCAAAAAATTACATTTGTCAAAACAAAATAAGTCGGTCTTCATCGACTCTATTTCCTACCAGGAAAACTTTTCTCAAAGTAACTTACCATCAAAAGAAAAGGTAGCTTAAGTGCCCAAAAATTTACCACACCCTATATACAGGGTGTGGCAAATTCTTGGTCACTGAAGGGTAGCTACCTTTTCTCTTGTAGTTAGAAAGTTTTGTTCTTAGAAAACTTCAGTTTTATTTTGAAGAAAAAAATAATTGCATTTTTAGATTTTTGAAAAAAAGTACAGTTAGCCTAAAAAATTACATTTGTCAAAAAAAACAAGTTGGTCTTAATCGACTCTATTTCCCACCAGGAACACTTCTCCCAAAGTAACTTATCAAATCAAATCGTAAGTTTTTGCAATAATTCAAAAAAAACACATTTCATACATTTTCTATGAAATTAGTAGTTGTAAACCTTATAGTGCCACTTATTCGATCGTTCTTAATTAATTTTCATAACTGCTCCGTCAAGCTGGGAGGCTATTGTAAAGCGCGTATTTAAATTTAGAACAAAGTGCTTCCCTGCAGATGTACTAATGGTATGCTCCATGCATACCATTCTCTCTTGCGGCTGTGTCTTAGGCGCCTAAGGCTTTACAATAGCCTCCCAGCATGCCGAAACAGTTACGAATTTAAATTAATAACCATCGAATAAGTGGCACTATAATGTTTACAACTAGTAATTTCATAGAAAATGTATGGGATGTGTTTTTTTGAATTATTGCAAAAACTTACGATTTGATTTGATAAGTTACTTTGGGAGAAGTGTTTCTGGTGGGAAATAGAGTCGATTAAGACCAACTTGTTTTTTTTTTGACAAATGTAATTTTTTAGGCTAAATGTACTTTTTTTCAAAAATCTAAAAATGCAATTATTTTTTTCTTCAAAATAAAACTGAAGTTTCCTAAGAACAAAACTTTCTAACTACAAGAGAAAAGGTAGCTACGCTTCAGTGACCAAGAATTTGCCACACCCTGTATGATTATACTAGCTTCCGCCAGCGGCGTTGCCCGTGAGGTACCTACATAACATTAGCCTATGTTCATCCTGAAAGTTCATTCTAAATACTGGTGAAAGAATTTTTGAAATCGGATGAGTAGCTTCGGAGTTTACCTCCTACATACAAACTAAACTTCACCTCTTTATAAGTATAGATTTGATTTGATAATATTTTTTACAGTAACAGCAAAACTCACCGTGGCCATATGCGCAACCACCACTCAGGCGATCGACCAAAATGCGACCAGTGCGGCAAATCGTTCGTCAATAAGGACTCGCTGACAGAGCATATGCAGTAAGTGAGACAGAGCAACATAATCTGCTGGACACGTTCCTGTTGTACCGACTTCAAAAAAGGAGCAGGTTCTCAATTCGTCGGAATCATTTTTTAAGCCCCGACGAAAAAGAGGGTGTTATAAGTTTAGAGTGTGTATCCGTGGCTCTGTGTCTGTGTGTTTGTCTGTCTGTGGCATTATAGCTCCTGAAAGGATGAACCGATTTTAATTATTATCATTTTTGTCTGAATGGTGTCTTTGTCGAGAGAGTTCTTAGCTATGTTTCATGAAAATCTGTTCAGCCGTTTGAAGATCATCAGCTCTTTTCTAGATAATGCAGGGGTATGTCGGGTGTTTTTAATTACATTTTTAATATAATTAGTCACACAAAACAAGGAACGCTATACAGTGTGGAAACATTAATGTTAGATTTCATGATCTCTTTTATTTCTAAAACCAAATGTTTATTGTTGGGATTTTATCCTGACAGTAATCCTATCGATTAGTAGAATAAAATAGCGAGGTTTGTTTTTTATATTTTTAGCTGGTTTCATTCCCGGGTGAGGCAAGCGAATTTTACAGAATCTTTGAATGCAGTTTTGTTTCTTTTTAAATATAAAGGAATGATTCCTGTGAAATAATCTTAAGGATTTAAGCCTGGGATACACTAGGGAACATTTTGTCCCGCAACATGACGCGCAACACGTAATTTACGTGACGCTGCAGCGTTGCATATTGTCCCGCAACATGCCCCGCAACATTGTACGTGACGCGGGGCATGTTGCTTGCTCCAGCGTCGGATACACTAGGGGACATTTTGTCCCGCAACATGACGCGCAACACATAATTTACGTGACGCTGCAACGTTGCATATTGTCCCGCAACATGCCCCGCAACATTGTACGTGACGCGGGGCATGTTGCTTGCTCCCGCCTCGAGAGCGAGCGCACGTGTCCCGCGGTGTCGCGCCATTTGTTACCAAGTGTAGTCGCGTACGCAACGTGCCCAGGCCCCGTCAACTCTCTTGTGACGGTAGGTTCGGGAAGATGGAGACTAGGCGTGGTACTTCTACGTATATTCGGACAGAGTAACTGCCTTTTACCAAAATTCAGTTAACAAAATATGCCCTGGTAATACAATTCTTCGGCTTTTATACCATGTTGTTATCCCTACCTTACTTTTTAAATATTTCCGGCAACTTAACAATATAAAACTTCCGGAGTGTAAATTGTACTATTGAACTTCGTATCGCGTCTCAGAGTTCCTCAGCGAAGGCCTCATAGTTCGAGAAATTATCGACAAGGAAGCATAAGAATCTCCAGTCGACAAGTACCTCAATGTAATGGCAAGTCTGATATGAGGACTAATAGCATTCCGTAGTATTGTATCCTGTTTGGCTATGGAAGGTCCGATCATTTGCAATAAAGTTTCAAAATCAGATGATGACATTCGAGTAAAATTCACAAACGATCCGTCAGACATTCGGAGATCACTTAGAATATTAACTCTTCTTTCTCGTTGTAGTAAGAAATTTCGCATCCACCACCTTCTCTTTCTTCTACGTTTCAACACACTCGATATAAGTAAGTAAGTAAGTTCGAATGAGTAAGTGGCCAACTCTGGTGACGGAGTTTTTAGGCCGCCTAAAGGCCTAAACACACTCGATATAATTACTATGTACGCAGCACTAATAGCCACAACCTCCTCGGGCGACATTTCTATAAACACTGACTAGTGTAGCCGGCAAAATGTTCTAGGACAATTGTCGCGGGACACTTCACGTAGTTGTTGGGGACATGTTCCGCAACATGTCCCCTAGTGTATCCCAGGCTTTAAAGTAGTTTCCCTCTAGCGTCATTCATTTTTTTCACCCTGTATACAGAATTCTTGTGAAAATAACATCCCCCTTTTTCGTCGGGGGTTAGAAGGAGACAAAGCTTTTAATTATTTTCAGAATCCACGAAGGAGTGAAGAACTACGAATGTTCAGTGTGCGGCAAAAGATGTCGCACGCGCACTCAGATGAAACATCATCAGTTGAAGCATACTAACGTGAAGGAGTTTTATTGTGTCGAGTGTGACGTACGGTAAGGGCTAGCGCATATATACAATTTTTAGTTGAACAACTATTTAGTTGTGTTTCATAAGTACACAGCAATATATGAACGTGCGCATATTATCAACTCGATAGTTGATCGACAAAAAAATCAAAAAGCCCCATCGATCTGCTTTTGATTAAAAAGTTGGACAACTATCGATCTCACGCTCATTTTGTATTGCAATGTATTGAAGTGCGCATACCATCGACTAAACAGTCGATCCACGACTGTTCAGTCTCGCATTTGCATTGGAAGCGGCACAACGTTTGTTCTCACAATGGCGGGAACCATTACCGACGACACGGAAGAGTTTATTAATAGTGTAGAAAAAAGGCCCGCGCTTTACTTAAAAAGCCTTAAAGAGTATTCCGATATAAATTTGAAAAAGAAACTGTGGGAAGAAGTATGCGTGGAAGTCGTCTCTGGCTGGGGCGACCGTTTTCTTTTAAAACGTATATAAAGTAAAGCACAAGTTAAAACTTTATGGTTAAAAGACATGGTAACTTGAGCGTTGCCTGCACAAGACTGTTGGATTTGTTTGGGTTACAAATCGACTGAAATCGATTGTATGCGCACCTCCCTCGACTCAACAGTTTAGTTGTGTAGAAATCACGACAAGTACACAACTCGACGAAACAGTTTAGTCGATTTAAAAGTTGTATATATGCGCTAGCCCTAAGTGTTCAAAAACTTAGGCCTTTACATCTTTACTAGATGATTTATACAGTGTCAGGAGGCAATTTTTGCCTACACTTAACGGGACACTGTAGTGACCTGGGACAACGTTGAGATGGAATAGGCTTGTAGCACCCACACCATCCTCTCAGCTTAACCGTCCATATCCACAGGAAATACATGGTCAATACGTGTGGGGCTGACTAAGCCGCGGGTTTCCTCACGATGTTTTCCTTCACCGTTTAAAGCTTGTGTTAATGCGCATATAAATTTTTCGAAACGAAAAATCCATTGATGCACGGCCAGGATTCGAACCCACGACCATCGGATCGAAAGTCAAGGTACTATACCCCTCGGCCAACACGGCTCTTCAAGTGTTCAAAGGTTCCCAAAATTGCGACATTTTAGCCCAAATTAGGTACTTTAACTCTCACTCTACCAACACGATATGGGACATTTTCTAATGCATTGCTTTTGAATGTGAATAAGGTTTATTGAAAATTTTAATGTTTCAGATTTAAATCAGCGCACAGCTTGCGACAACATTTGACAAAGAGCTTGAAGCACAAAGACGTCAACAGTCTCACGTAAGTACCTTTATTAAGTTTATTCTATTCTATTAAACTAGCAATATTTGTTTGATGTTTGAAGTTTAAAGTTTGTTTGTATGTACTGAGATTCTCGAAAACGGCTCTAACGATTTCGATGTAATTTGCAGCACGGGTGTTTACGGGGGCGAAAAATCGATCTAGCTAGGCCTCATATCTGGGAAAAGCCGTTTTCTCGGCATTTTCACGCAAAAAGATTTACAAGTGCAATTTGGTTCATAATTGAACCACTAGATGGCGTTATGCACCCGAGCACAGCTCGGTCGCCCAGATATTAATGATATTAACAGCCCTCTGATTGTCTATCTTAGATAGCGACTAAAATCGGTCTCAAACTGTCAAATATGACCGTTCAGTGACAACGCAAGTAGCTCTGTCACTCTCATCTCAACGAGACCGAACGCGACAAAAGATAAATGGCCCGTTGAATGTCTGTTTGCTCGCGAGCTTGTGAACGCCGACGCCGTGTCAAACTCACCTACCTACATAGGTTCAAAGAATTTATTATCAAAAAGACATTACAGTCTCTTACATGAGAACAATAATAAGTAGGTAGGAAAGTCGTAACAAACAGTGCAGCGGACTTAAAAAGGTCGCTAAAACTGAATCACGATATGAAATGAACTCTAATGCCGTCTCTTTTCACTCTCAGTCAATGAAAAGAGATGGCAAAAGTTCATTTCCTATAATGCGATTCTGCAATAGCGACCTTTATAGGCCCGCAGGTAGGTATTGTACCCAGTCTATACAGTCAAAACAGAAATTACGAGTAGTTTTCAACTAGCTTTGATTTGAATGCATAGAAAGAGGTTACATTTTTTGTACAATTGTTCGCCTTCGTAGCTAAACATTCTCGTGCCGTAGTTCGTTCTTGTTTTGGGTAGTGTGAGCCAGCTGGCTCGACGCCTCGAGGCACGAGGCTACATGATCTTATCGAATAAATAAATCTTTGACTTTTGATTTCCATTTATATTTTTTCCCCAGCTTTCCCTGCGAGCGTTGCGACAAACGCTTCGAGTCATTACACTTGCGCGACACACACGCGCGCGTGCAGCACGACGGCGTGCGCGCCTTCCCATGCGCCTCCTGCGGCGCCTGCCTCGCCTCGCGCGCCTCGCTACACAAACACGCGAGGCGACACTCGCCCAGACAGACGCCGCCGCCGAGGCACGTCTGTCAGACCTGCGGGAAGGCGTTCCGGGTGAGTGTGTGTAGTATGTATGCCTCGCCTCGCCTCGCTACACAAACACGCGAGGCGACACTCGCCCAGACAGACGCCGCCGCCGAGGCACGTCTGTCAGACCTGCGGGAAGGCGTTCCGGGTGAGTGTGTGTAGTATGTACGCCTCGCCTCGCCTCGCTACACAAACACGCGAGGCGACACTCGCCCAGACAGACGCCGCCGCCGAGGCACGTCTGTCAGACCTGCGGGAAGGCGTTCCGGGTGAGTGTGTGTAGTATGTACGCCTCGCCTCGCCTCGCTACACAAACACGCGAGGCGACACTCGCCCAGACAGACGCCGCCGCCGAGGCACGTCTGTCAGACCTGCGGGAAGGCGTTCCGGGTGAGTGTGTGTAGTATGTACGCCTCGCCTCGCCTCGCTACACAAACACGCGAGGCGACACTCGCCCAGACAGACGCCGCGGCCGAGGCACGTCTGTCAGACCTGCGGGAAGGCGTTCCGGGTGAGTGTGTGTAGTATGTATGTATGCCTCGCCTCGCCTCGCTACACAAACACGCGAGGCGACACTCGCCCAGACAGACGCCGCCCCGCCGAGACACGCACGTCCTTATAAGGCAGAATCACCTAGCTCCTGAGACGTTTCAAAGTGATCCTAGAGGTCCTACTGAATAAATGGCATTTGAATTTTGTTTTTTTTTTTAATTTTAATGAGTTTCACTAATATTCCAGGCCAAAAGCGTCCTAACCAACCACCTGCGCACCCACACGGGCGAGAAACCCTTCGCCTGCGCGCTCTGCGGCCGCGGCTTCAGCCAGCGAACAGCGCGCGCGACGCACGTCAAACTAGTGCATCTCAAGATACGACGAGATAAGGTACGTCTCTCACGGCGAGGTAGATGTCTCAGTGAAAAAACCGTAGATTGTCACGGACAAAGGCCTTTAGGCTGATTTTAGGCTGGTTTTAGTGTCACGCGTACCGTCGGCGCTGATAGGCGAGTGATCTTTATTACAATGAAATAAGGATACTGATTGTCCAGCACTGACGAGAGCAATCAGCGTACCCATTTCTGCTAAACAATCAGTATCCTTGTATCATTGTAATAAAGATCACTCGCCTATCAACGCTGACGGTGAGCGTGAGACTAAAATCAGCCGATTGGTTCCCATCCGTCTCGACTAAACTTGTTTGTTACGAGCTCTTCCGTGTTTCGGAGGGCACGGTCCTGACTTTTGAGACGTTAAGCCATGACGGAGGCCTTTAGGCGGCCTAAAAACTCCATCACCAGAGTTGGGCACTTGCTCATACGAACTAACTTGTTTGTTTTATTTACAGACTATTAAAGACGAGACACTGCCCGCGCCAGAACCCAAACCGGATTTGTTCCCCAAAAACGAGCCGCAAATCGTTTACGACAGCTGGAATCGGCCTTGCGATGTGTTTTACGTCACTGCGGGGCCTTAGGAGGCCTTGATGCGGCCTATGTGTAAAAAAAATCGAGCAAAGATCTCAGTGTCAACTTGATTTGGCTTTGTAGGTTTGTATGTTTCAGTAAATTAATGAATGAAAACGCTTTATTGCAACGCCATAAATAACATAATGAAAGAATAAGCTTTGTAAAAAAAATCGTGTTATATTTTTGTGTAAACATTACTTTTGATGTTAAATGTAAAAATCATTTTAAATGTGAATGCATCCTATAGGAACCGAACCGAACGAATGGAAAGAAACTAATTTTAGAATTTATATGAAATCTTTTATTTGTAATAGTGTTAAACCACACTTAGGTTACATTTGAAAATAAAAAATCTTATCAAAAGGTTCCGTGGCTGAATTGGTAAAGGCACTCCGGCTAAAGGAGGATCGCTTGTTCCCGGGTTCGAAATCCCGTCGGAATTGAAAATTTTGAAAACATTTTTTATTTTCAAATTTTTATATAAAATCGACTGAAATCTGACTGAAAGAATAGAACCTCGCACATCGATTTGTCCGAATCGGGCAGGTGCGCGCGGTTTCATACGATTTCTTATAAAGAAATCTTAAATTCGTTTTGGTCTATTCATTCGGCGCGTTCGGCCTAGATAGGTATGCGTTTACCTTAAATCATCGAATATTTTTAAATTAAGCATGACTGACTATCTTACTTATATTGTAAATTAATAATTAATGTTTTTTTTATAGTGTACGTAATTTAAGATGTTTGTCAAACTGTGTGATGAAAATAACATTTTAATTTGAATATGTACAGCTTTTTTACTTTCTCATAATAATGTAAAATTTAATAAGATCACGACTGGATCCCCAAGGCGCGGTAGACGTTCTCTCAGATCTTTTTTAGGCCTTTTTAGATTCTTTGAAGATGTCTAAGGGGGCAGTCAGAGGTATGTCCAAATATTTGGTACATGCCCACATTTTGCAGGAGGTAGTATTTAAAAATAATTTAAAATTAGTTAAAATTTACTTTCTCTTTAAGTTTAATTTCAATTTTGATGTTTGGAAGGGTGAAATCAATCGGCCGATTGTTTAATCGAGCTCTTCATCAGTATGTTTCAAGAAAATCTGTTCAGGGTGGCAAAATTCTGTTTTTTTTTTCTTGTTGACAAGAAAGAACGGCATAATTATATTGCAATTCCTATTGTGATGCTATAGCGGCCTTTTTAGCTCAGCTGATCGCGAATGTTATATACAAACATAGACTGAAAAAAAAAACAAGTGTTTCGTTAAATTTCCAATTTAATTGTATCAGGTGCGAGGTTTATGTAACAGCTTGCAATGTGTGTAGAGAGCGGCGGAATGCGCGAATGTCGCGCTGCAATGTGAACACGACAGTGGACGCTCGCCTGTGTGGGTGCGGATGTGGGAACGGAGGATAGCTGATGTCTGAAACATAGAGAAAACAAATAAATAAATAACGCTGTATATTTCACACAGCATCATCTAGACGAACAAAGCTCTAGTCTAGCGAAGTAAGCAGGGAACTACTACATGAGTGATAATATTGACTGGCCTCTTAGCTCAGTTGGTAGTAGCTCTGCCTTTTGCGCTGTAGGTCGTGGGTTCGATTCCCACCCAGGACAAACATTTGTGTGATGAACATAGATGTTTGTTCTGTGTCTGGGTGTTATAAAGTATTCTATGTATGTACCTATTTACAAAAAAAAGTACCTATATAAGTACCTATTCTATCAGTTATCTGGTTCCCATAGTACAAGCTTTGCTTAGTTTGGGGCTAGATGGCACTGTGTGAAATGTCCAGCAATATTTATTTATTTATTTCACACAGCATCATCTAGACTAGCAAAGCTCTAGTCTAGCAAAGTAAGCAGAGCTTGTGTTAAGGAACTACTACATGACTGATATAGGTAGAGTAGGATTCAGCACTCAAGTCCTGCGGAAAAAGCGGGAACTAATTGTTTCATTTACTTTATTATGCTCTTTTAGTCAAGGTCGTTCAGTTGTTCTGGTGTGTAGAGCTAACGAACGTACAAACTAGCATAATTTTAATTGTTCAAGTCTTATTTGGACAATTAGTAATTTTTTACATAACCTAGTTCTGCGATAGCAGCGCTGCGTCTATCGGACTTCAGTGCTGAATCCGACTCTAGTACTATTTTTTTTTTAAATCGCTTCTCTAAGGTCGTTTTTCGATGATAGAGTAGTAGTTTACAGATTACACAAGGGAACAAAATTAGACTTTTTTTGTGTTGCATGGAATTTTATGGCTGTTGTTTGCTAATTCGAGGTCGCTGATTTCAAATCTACTCTCATTTTTTCTCTATCAGCTCTAGTTTTTGAGATACAGCTATTGGCCATATTTTAGTACTAGTTACACTTAACTTTCACTAAACCGAGCTGTTTTCTTTTAAAGTATTTTTTTTTGTACAATGTCCTCGTCAAAAATAGTTGTAAAAACGATCCCAACTATTTCTGTAACATTTGTGGTGATATCAAGGAATTTCTATACTACGTACCTGGAATGCTGACTGAGACAGAAAACAAGGTCCGCTTGACCCCGCATCCACACGTTGGGGCCAACGTTGGTCCCAATGCCTCTCACCAACGTGTGGTGCTGACAAAATAGCTTGGCGCCAACGTTGGGGCCAACGTTGGGGCTTGGCCGTGCCGTGTCGGTTTTATCAAAGGAAGTTGGCGCGCCAACGTTGGGGATCCGTCCACACGTTGGCGCTATGCTCAGTCCCGTTTCGACGCGCATCGTGAGCGCACGTGTCGACTGACGAGCGAGAATGTCATCGTATTCCTTATTTATTGTGTTTGTAGGACTATCGGGCTGAAATTTTGCACACTTATAGATTCTCGGTGACAATTAAATATTATGGTATCAACAAGCTGATCTGATGATGGAGTCAAGAGCTGTTCAACAGAACTCCTCAGTAAATAAGCCGATTGAGTTGAAACTCGGCATATTTGTCAAGTTCTGACTACAATGTAATAATATGGTGACAGCGAGCTGATCTGATGATGGAGTCTACTATTTTTTTTTTATGTTACGGGAACCGTGCAATTTTTTGGGATAAAAAGTAGCCTATGTCCTATTTCCGGTTATTATCTATCTATATTTTAAATATCACCCATATCGGTTAAGTGGTTGTCGTGTTAGAGAGGAACAAACATACATCCAAACATCCAAACTTTCGCTTTTATAATATAGTGTGTTGTGTGAAGTGTGATAGTGACATTATGTGATGTGATTGTGATAAAATTGGTATTCAGTAATGTAAAATCACTTAGAGAAATTTCAATTTCTGTATCGGACGCGCAGACATCGGACGTCTGCACGTTGGCTCTGACGGAACAAGACTGGTGTATCGCCAACGTGTGGATGGTTCACGAAATCTTGGCCCCAACGTTGGGACCAACGTTGGTCCCAACGTATGGAGCCGGCGTGAGAGTTAAAACTTGGGCGGCGTGTCTCTTTCTAAAGGGTGACCATAAACTAAACATTCCTAGTCCTTATGGGGCCTTTTCCATCATTTTCTGATTTACGTGATGTTTCAGGGCATGATTTTTGAATTAAAATACTGATACAATTTTGATCCTTCATTTTGATTCTTGAATCTTGAATCTTGAATCTTGATTCTTGAATCTGAAAACTGAAATCTTGAATCTTGAATCTTTAAAGTGACAGCTGTCAAACTTCAAATGACCATATCTCGGGAATTACTCGTCCTAGACTCCCCGTTCCCAGTTCAAATGAAAGCTAAGACCAAGATCTTCATTTGAAGTGACAGCTGTCAAACTTCAAACGGCCACATCTTGGAAACTACTCGTCCTAGACTCCCCGTTCCCAGTTCAAATGAAAGCTATGACCAAGATCTTCATTTGAAGTGACAGCTGTCAAACTTCAAATGGCCATATCTTGGGAACTACTCGTCCTAGACTCCCCGTTCTCAGTTCAAATGAAAGCTATGACCAAGATCTTCATTTGAAGTGACAGCTGTCAAACTTCAAACCGCCATATCTCGAAAACTACTTGTCCTAGACTCCCCGTTCTCAGTTCAAATGAAAGCTATGACCAAGATCTTCATTTGAAGTGACAGCTGTCAAACTTCAAACCGCCAACATGACTAAGATCTACATTTCAGATGACAGATGTCATTTTGACAGCTGTCACTTTAAATGTAGATCTTGGTCATAGCTTTCATTTGAACTGAGAACGGGGAGTCTAGGACAAGTAGTTTTCGAGATATGGCGGTTTGAAGTTTGACAGCTGTCACTTCAAATGAAGATCTTGGTCATAGCTTTCATTTGAACTGAGAACGGGGAGTCTAGGACAAGTAGTTTTCGAGATATGGCGGTTTGAAGTTTGACAGCTGTCACTTCAAATGAAGATCTTGGTCATAGCTTTCATTTGAACTGGGAACGGGGAGTCTAGGACGAGTAGTTTCCAAGATATGGCCGTTTGAAGTTTGACAGCTGTCACTTCAAATGAAGATCTTGGTCATAGCTTTCATTTGAACTGAGAACGGGGAGTCTAGGACAAGTAGTTTTCGAGATATGGCGGTTTGAAGTTTGACAGCTGTCACTTCAAATGAAGATCTTGGTCATAGCTTTCATTTGAACTGGGAACGGGGAGTCTAGGACGAGTAGTTTCCGAGATATGGCCGTTTGAAGTTTGACAGCTGTCACTTCAAATGAAGATCTTGGTCTTAGCTTTCATTTGAACTGGGAACGGGGAGTCTAGGACGAGTAGTTCCCGAGATATGGTCGTTTGAAGTTTGACAGCTGTCACTTCAAAGATTCAAGATTCAAGATTTCAGATTCAAGGTTCAAAATTCAAGAATCAAGGATCGAAATCCAGGATCGAAATCCAAGATCGAAACCAAGGATCGAAATCAAGGATCGAAATCAAAATCAAGGATCAAAATCAAGGATCTAATTCAAGGATCTAATTCAAGGATCGAAACCATGGATCGAAATCAAGCGCTGATTTTATCGAGCGCGATAAGGTAAAAATATCCTGAAATTTAAATGACATGGGCACACTACTAATCCAACAACGAGTGTGAAAGAGACAAAGCACCCAAGAAAGCCTCTCAACAAGACCAACAATCCTTATAACCAAGATTAAATGATAATAGATCGTTGTACAGTCGTGATAAGGTTCAAAATCCTTTGTACATTAAATGTCAGTAAGAACTCCAGTTACGTAGTTTAGAATCTTCTTGGGTGATATACATTCAAAAATTGTAGATTGAGTGTGTCGGAGTTCGTTAAACAGGTGTATTTTGATTACTTTGTATTTTTTTGATTTTTTTACAAGTGGCTGATATTTTTTATAAGCTTTGATTTTTTTTACAAGTAGCTGATAATGTGTAGATCTGAAAATGGTGAATTTTCTTCTCGAACAACAAGGAGGATACAAAATATCCTTGTTTAATTTGTCTGTAGGGCAGCAGAGCTAACTCTGAGTATTGGATTAGAAAAGACTGGCCTTCCAGGCAAGCTATGGTTCCAGGAAAACTGAATGTGATAAATGAAGCATTAGTGCATAATACTGCCGTCTTTGCATATCAAACTAGGGCTCATGAAACAATTTGTCAAAGCCTTGAACAAGGATGATGATTGTTTTAAACACATCTTTATAAAGTTCCATAATTTGAGTACAGAGAAACTGAAAGTCGGAATTTTTGATGGTTAACAACTAAGAGGGTTGATAAAGAATAAATCTTTATTAGAAATATGACTGATATTGAGAAAAAGGCCTGGAATTAATTCGTTTGGATTGCACAAAATTTTCAGGGAAAACAGAAAGGATGAAAGCTATGCAGAGCGAATTTAAGAGATGTTGTCGAACTTCCAACTGCTTGGTTGTGATATGAGTATCAAGATACACTTCCTACACAGCCATTTAAACGGTTTCCCTGAAAATCTTGGTGATTTGAGTCAAGAACAAGGGGAATGGTTCCATCAAGGTATTTGGACTATGGAGGAGCGGTATCAGGGTCACTAGAATGCCCACATGATGGTGGACTACTGTTAGAGAATTAAAAACAGCCCTTGTGAATCAATTCAAGCAAGAAAATCCTATAAAAGATTTTTATTTGAGAAGTAGTTGTTGTTTTTCTAAAATTAAAGTACTTTTTTCTTGAAAATCGCGTTTTCATTATATCTCAAAAACTAAAGCTGCTACAAAAAATCTGACTTCAGATCTGAAATCAGCACCCCGAAAATGTGCAATAATAGTCATTACATTTCATGCAACAAAAATGCTGTTCCCTTGTGTTATGATTAGTTACCGTGAAGCCGCGGCCGCAGAAGTGGCAGATCTTATCTCTTGGCTTCGTTTTCTTCTCGTGCACGTATTTGTTGTGGCTGCGCAGCGCTGATGATGATTTGAATATCTGCATCACAAAATATTTCAAAATAGTTCGCTAGAATCGAAGTCAAAGTCAAAAATCATAGTAGGACCGCTCTGGAATCAGCAGGGCTATTTTGACTCACACGTCGCCAATTCGGATAACTTCCTACAAAAATTGTTTTTTTTTCCGATGAATACTTACTTTGAAGTGGTAGAAGATGGTTGAAAAAAGTAATAGACATTTATATTGTGTAAAACATTCAAAGTAATTCTGCATTCTATAACTTTGATATTGGTCGTAAAAAATCAATTTGTAGGAAGAAATCCGAGTTTGCGACTTTACGTGTGAATCAAAATAGCTGGGATGGAAATAGAGTTGAATTTACTTTAATAAAAAACATGACACATCGCTTTGGACACTGCGTCAGTGTGAGTTGAGCCTATAAGTGTAATAAATGTGCAGGGGCGGCTCTAGCATATGTAGCGCCCGGGTGCAATCTTTCCCCTGGCGCCTTCTTGTATCAAAATGCGCGGTCAAAATGAATAAGGTAGGTAGGTACTTACATACAACACGATCGACTAAACTTTATAATATTCGACTATGGTCGAGTTCACAATACAAACGGTTACGCGGCCCCATGGGGGCGTAGATATCTATAGCTTTTTTAAAGGGGGGGTTCAAGGGTTCCAAAATGTATTATAAGGACTCCAAAATGTACAAAGATTTATTCATGATTTGCAAATATTTGTCTCGGGCTTAAAACTTGGTTAGCGTGGTGGCAAAATATTAATGAAGCTTTCATGCGAGCGAAGCGAGCCGAATTTTTTAAGACAAATGCAACAAGTGACACTTGATTTTGCTTATGTGCATAAAGAAAAGGCTGACTATTTGTCGGTGCCTATTCTGCAGTGAGATATAACTCACGTTGCTCGCAAAACCCTTATGCGAGCGAAGCGAGCCGTATTTTATACAACATATACAACATGTGACGGTTGATTTTTTTAAAGGTGCTCAATGAAAAGGCTGGCTACTTGTCAGTACCTATTCTTGAGGCGAGCGAAGCGAGCCGAATTTTTTATAACAAATGCAATGATTTTGCTTACGTGCTCAAAGAAAAGGCTGGCTATTTGCAGGTTCGTTATGCGAGTGAAGCGAGCCGAGTTGTTTTTAAACGAATGCAATAAGTGACACTTGATTTTGCTTACGTGCTCAAAAAAAGGCTGGCTATTAGTCGGTTCCTATTCTGCAGTCAGATATAACTCACATTGCTCGCAAAACCCTTATGCGAGCGAAGCGAGCCGAATTTTTGTAAGGCACAAGATGTGACACTAAGCAAATGTTTGCCTAATATCGCCAATTTATTGTAACAGAAACCATGGCATATGGTTTTTTTAGATTGAATGAAAATGAGTCATGTTGACTGTACAAGTAAGATTATTTTACAAGAAAAACTCCTAAAAAAGACCTCCCAATTTTTGGAGGAGAACCTGGGAGCTCATGAACCACCTGCATGGATACCCCATGTCGGATACAAATTGTAAATGCCTATTCCGCGGATCTTTTTTTTCTTTTGCTAAGGGGGGTGTCCGGACAACCGTAAATCAGTTTTCATAGAACCCCGCTACGCACCCCCTCCGTTTTTCCACTCGCTGAGTGCACTGTGCCAGCGCCCTGCCGCCGCCGAGCGCCCGCTCCGTGCGGAGCGCTATAGCGGAGGTTCTTTATGTCGGTCGCGAGCGCTCTAGGCGCCCCCTTACACCCGGCGCCCGGGTGCACTGCACCCCCTGCACTATAGGTTAAGCCGCCCCTGTAAATGTGTAAAAGTGTAATAAAGAGAGGGGCACACTGCGTTAATTGAAGTAAGTTTTTGAACAGCGCGTTTGTATCGACACAAACGCGCTGCAAAAAACGCAGTGTGCTCACTCCCTTACTCGTTTCTTCTTCGGCTTCGGCGGCAAACTAACTAGCAGAACAGCCTATAGGTTTTTCTTTCTACTCTACGTACTGTTAAGCCGGCTATCTGAATTATTCTACGCTCAAGACCCTTATAGAGAGCTTGACAGTTCTAGAAAATTCAACAAGGATCGAGACCGTTCCAGAATGTTCTACACAGTTCGACACATTTCTAGAATGTTCGATTTATTTCTACAATGTTCGCGATGTTTCACGTTTCTAGAATATTCGATTTATTTCTACGATGTTCGCGATGTTTCACGTTTCTAGAATATTTGATTTATTTCTAAAATGTTCGCGATATTTCTAGAATGTTCCAACTCTAAGGAAAGTTCCTTTGAAGGTTCTACGCGTTCTAAATACAATTACCTTGTTGCATTTAGGGCACTCGTGCTTGACGATTTTGAGATGGTACCAGTCGATGTGCGCCTGAAGGGAAGATTTCTTCAAATATGCCGCGTTGCAATCGTTGCACACGTATCTATTAAATACAAAATTACAAGAATATAATTATTTGAAACAAAGAGCTAAGTACCTCAGTAAGTTCGTATGAGCTAGTGGCCAACTCTGGTGACGAGTTTTTAGGCCGCCTAAAGGCCTCTGTCATGGCGGACCTATTAAATTTAACGTAATTTGATTTAATTTAACGTAAGTAATTTAATTTAATTTAGATGTGATATTAAATTATTTAAGTAAGTAGGTACTTACTTTTGATCGTTTCTCTTTGAGATGTGAGCAGAGTGAGTGCGCAGATGATGGGCTAGTCCTGTCTTTGTCCTACAAACAGAATAGTATAGTAGTAGTTACCTACTAGTTACTTTTGACAAGCGGCGTGGTGGCTGTGTGTGTGTGTGTGTGTGTGTGTATTTATTTGTATGTGTGTGTGTGTGTGTATATGTGTGAGTGTGACAGGGCACGCAATAGAGTTTCGAGCGTGCGCTGCGGCGTGGTGACTATGTTTGTGTACTTATATGTATGTGTGTGAGCTTGTGTGTGTGTGTGTGTGCGCGCTACCTGAAGTATGTGTGACAGGCGGAGGTTCGAGCGTGCGCTGCGGCGTTGTGACTATGAGTGTGTGTGTGTGCGTGCGCTACCTGAAGTAGATGTGATGGCACACAATAGGCGGAGGTTCAGAGGCAGCGTGATGGCTATGTTTGTGTGTGTGTGTGTGTATGTGTGTGTGTGTGCGCTACCTGAAGTATGTGTGACAGGGCACGCAATAGGCGGAGGTTCGAGCGTGCGCTGCGGCGTGATGGCTATGTAGACCAGACTTGCTACTGTAGCGCTTGTCGCAGAGCGAACATGTGTACTCGCGAGTTGATTGCTTGTGCACGTGTCTGCAAAAATACACAACATAAATTGAGATTTTTGTAGAATTTATGAAAAATACCTACACAACAGAAAATAAGGTTTTTGTTGAATTAATATTTTTAACCCCCGGCGAAAAAGAGGCGTGTTATAAAATTGTAGTGTGTGAGTGTATCTGTGTCTGTCTGTAACATTAGCTCCTGAACGGATGACTCGATTTTGGTGCGTTTTTTTTTTGTTTGAAGGTGCGGTTTTGTTATTAAAAACTAACGTCGAGATGGTTCTTGTTCTTTTGTATAATTATGAAAACAGGTTCAGGCATGGGTATCCATAATTTCTATTTGCAGTGCTCTAGGTTAGTAGTGTGTATGGTATCTAGCTCCTAAACGGATATACCGATTTTGATGCGGTTTTTTTGTTTGAAAACTGACGTGATCGAGATGGTCAATAGGCGTGTTTCCTGCAATGCGTAATCACTAAATTAATGCATTAATCTAATGAACTAAGATTCACAGATACCGTAAAACATATTTATTATTGAAATTATAGTGAGATTAATTTTATTTTTGATAAAATAAAACCATAAAATACGGCTATCCGCCATGATAGATGAAACACCAATCAGAGCGAATTACGTCACGAGTGTTACTGTCAGTGAACAGAACAAACTTCATTCATACAAATCGCATAACTCTTCAAGTTTTGGTAGGTAGTCGTTTTTTGGTTTTAATTTGTTCTTAGTGCTTAATTTAGGTAGGTATATCTATTTTATCGTCCGTCGTTTTCTCAAAAGATACAATAGTGGAACCAGGATTTACCACGGCAAATTCGTCTAATTTGCCTATAGTGGATGTTCTAATGTTGGGAGAGTTTCTGAGAACAAACAATGATTTTTGTTCGGCAGAATTCAGAAATGTGAAGGCTTCCGCGTAAATAGACATATTATAATAGATAATAAGAAAAGTTTTTTCCATAAAATCAATTTAAAAGCACAATAAAGATTTTTTCATACATACCTTCTACTTAGGTATTAATCTCGAAAATAAGCTATATTGGAAACTAAATTTGTTGTTTGTTGTTAAAAAATATAATGTTAATAACTTTGTTCCTTTAGCAGGCTTACTAAGCACCTACATAATATATTTCTTTGTTTTAGATTCGCCGTGCAAGATTACCTAAACCACTTTTTACAGATAGTTTTGTTCCGTGAAACGTTTTTATACAACTTTTCAGGTGTCTATTTCGAATTATTGTCGCACTTAGGCACTACACACCACTTATATCCTTTGGAATTCACAATTAAAATGAATTTATTTAGAAAATTGTTCACCAACATCACTTTGTACTATTGGTTACATAAGGCTGTGACAATGATGACGTCACAGGAGACGCCATGACATCTTGAAGCGTTTTGGCGTGAATTTTAAATATTAGTTATAAGTTTTATTTTTCTGTAAATCTCATTAGTTATTGTGAAATATATTATTTTTAGCAATCAGAAGCAACTTCTGAACATTGTAGTACCATTTTTCAAAATTATGAAACAGGCCTATTGCTTAAACTTGTAAACAGTGCCTCAAGCACGAGTATGCACAGAGTCTACTATTCTATCCGTGACTGTAGTAAAGTCTCTCAATTGTATGGACTGAACTTAGTCAAGTTACCGCCAGAGGCGCTGAATTCCATACAACTGAGATACTTTACTATAGTCACGGATAGAATAGTATCTAAACTCGTGCAAACTGGTGCTCGAGGCACAGACTCACAGCATGTGTATCCTCAGCGAGCCGGAACTGACGAAGGTGTTCCCACACTCGCTGCATTGCTGCTTCTGTTTGTGCTTGTCGCGGTGATAGCGGTACACACGATTCGATCTGCAACAAACATCATAGAAAACCACAGAACTGTATCGAGATAGACGTAAAAAGTTCGTTGATTTGTATAGAAACCGACCGTGTAACATTTTGCGTAGGCACTTTGACGAACGCAGTTGACAGTTTGGATTAAGTACATTGCTGGTTTTCAATGCTCGCCAAGTCTGGCGCGTCAAATTAAAGCCGCAATGGAATGAATTCCGGATTCCTCAAAGAAGTCCTCAGCCCTTCTTTTCGGCACGCGAGGTACATAGGTAGGTACACTCTTTGCTTCTATCTCGATATAATTCTGTGTAGTAAACACGATTCTCGGTTCAGACAGGCGATTATTCGAAATTATTTGAATGCAGTTTAAATTGTTTTTAAAATCAAAATAAAGTCTTCTTTCAGTATCTAACAGTTTCTATCTACATTATTTAAGATACTTTCCCTCCATGTGGCATAGCCGTGGGACGCCCTGTAGGTATAGCTGTAGGTAGGTACCTACACAAATAAGCCGTGTTAGGGGGATATTAATTTAATTGTTATAAGAGAAAAAGAGAGTGGGGGAGGCCTTTGCTTAGCAGTGGGACACTTACGGCTGATAGCAATATCAAAATGAGAGAAAGATTAACTTACTCAGTGGTGAAATCGCATTGGTCGCAGCTGAATTGTTGTGCAATGGCGCCCTGTTCGTGTTGTAGGTTGTAATGCTGCGACAGCGAGTGGATATCTTGAGCTCGGCGCCCGCACGCAACGCATTGGTACCTAGGGAGTTGTAATTATACAAGAGCTGCTGAGGCGAAAATAAAGAATTTTCCCAAAAATGAGACATTATGTCTTTGGGGCTTTGGGGAACGTGGTGGAATCGTTCTCCTAAGGCAGAGTAGGTGGTTCTCTGCAACGGGCCGGCCCATCTGGCCCACTTGCCCGTGGTCTTTCGACCAACAGTTGTTGTTGGTTGGTCGTATACATGTCGATCGCTCTTGAAAACTTCACTTGCGCGATCTAGACATATGATGTTGCGTCGCCATCTTTTCTGAAGCTCTTAGTGCGTAGCATGTCTATGTAGGTAGTTAATCTAGCGACAGGTAGATGTCGCTACATGTCCATTTGCTTCGGTCCTGATGATACTACGCTGTAAACTCACCTTCTATAGTGTCTTCTCGTGTGTTCCTTGAACGAGGAGATTCCAAGAATTGTTTTGCAGACATCACACTTATTGCCGTTGTTTTTCTGAAGAAAACATTTTAATTTAAACAAACAAACATTACGGATTCGCACTACTGACCCTTTAAAAGTGGAATCACTGCGCCGACAACACAATGGACAAGACTGCTCCACCAGTTGTCACCGCAGCGCTTCAGAGCAGAGCTCTGCCAACCGACCTCACACCAGGAACACAACACCAGAGAGAAGAATGATGTTATTTGGTTACGATATTCTGTAAAGCGGAGGTACTTCACCAGTCAGGCTGTTCGAATATAGAATGAGAAAAACCCACTATGCCCTTCCTCCTATAAAACCCACTTTGCTCTTCCTCCTTTATAGGAATTGGTTTTATAACCCACTATGCCCTTTCTCCTATTAAACCCACTATGCCTTTTCTCCTATTGAACCCACTATGCCCTTCCTCCTATAAAACCCACTTTGCCCTTCTATAAAACCCATTATGCCCTTTCTACTATAAAACCCACTATTCCATTTTTCTCCTAGATAACCCATGATGCCTTTCCTCCTATAAAACACACTATGACCTTTCTCTTATAAAACCCACTATGCCCTTTCTCCTATAAAACCCATTATGCCCTTTCTACCATAAAACCCATGAGATTAGCGCATTCAAAGAAACAAACAAAGAAACTCTTCCTCTTTCTCTATAAAGTATAAAGATTTGTATTGATTTTTTACCTCAGCATGCTGCTTCGTATTATGATTCTTCAAAGTAGCCTCATGATCGAATCCTTTCACACAACTCTCACATTTGAACGGCAATTTCAAATATGACTCTTTCTTAGACTCTCTCTCTCGTTCCTCATCTAACTCTTCCCTTGATAAAGTATAAACAATAATCTTTCCATCGTACTTAGCGTCTTGTTTCTTTCTTATTTTTTCTACTTTCTTCACAATTTTCTTTCTAGTTTTCTTCGGTTTCGGTTCAACTGTTTTCTTCACTTCCGATAGCGGCAAATCATTTTCGAATTCCGAACTGTTCGAGTCGTGTTCGATTTTGACGTCAGTTACGAATTCGAATGGCGGGCTCTCATTGGTTCCTTCTTCCTCTTCGGCTTCGATTTTGACAGTTGTTGCCGAAACTTCCGGGAATGTAAAAATTGCTATTTTGGTTATTTTGAGGTTGTTGAGTTTCGTGAGTTTTCGTTTCGAGACTATCTGAAAAAAAACTGTTTATTTTTGGGCAACAAATTCAATATTTTCAGCTCCTTACAACCGTTATTAGTGTTTTATACATCAACTTCCAACCTTGTTTGATTTAAGGGGGGATTCGGCCCCCTTTGCTCCCACTTCCAAGGCCCTGGTTACGATGTTTTCCTTCACTGTTTAGTGTTCGTGTCAAAGTGCATTATTTTGTTTAAAGAATCCATTGATGCACGGTCCGGATTCAAACCCACTATACACAGAGGCGTATTTAAAAATTTGGCGCCCTGGGCATGTAAGGTTTGCCGCCCCATAAATTAGCGGAAAATGCAAAATCAGATACCTACTACCTAGTGAATGAAAAACAAAAAAGGCACTATAGATAGGTTCAATACCTACTAGCTGTGACCGCGACTTCGTAAGCGTTATGATTACCGTACGCGCAATGCATTTAACGACTTCGATTCCCGTCGCGGGACATATATTTGTATGATTTGCAAATATCTGTCTCTTATATGCGAGCGAAGCGAGCCCAGATTTTTTAAAGACAAAGTAAGGCCCAAATGACACATGATTTTTAATTTTTCTTATGGTGCTCAAAGAAAAGGCTGTCTGCTTGTCGGTTCCTATTCTATTATGCGAGCGAAGCGAGCCGATTTTTTTTTATCTTAAATGCAACATGTGACACTTGATTTTGCTTACGTGCTCAAAGAAAAGGATGGCTATTTGTCGGTTCCTATTCTATGGTCAGATATAACTCACTTTGCTCGCAAAACACTCATGAAGCTAATATGCGAGCGAAGCGAGCCGAATTTTTTTAAGAGAAATGCAACAAGTGACACTTAAATTTTTCTTATGGTTCTCAAGAAAAGGCTGGTTGCTTGTCAGATCCTATTCTACCATGCGAGCGAAGCGAGCCGATTTTTTTTATCACAAATACAACATGTGACACTGATTTTGCTTACGTGCTCAAAGAAAAGGATCGGTTCCTATTCTGCGATCACACATAGCTCACTTTGCTTGCAAAACACTCGTGAAGCTAATATGCGAGCGAAGCGAGCCGAATTTTTTTAAGAGAAATGCAACAAGTGACATACATTTTTCTTATGGTGCTCAAAGAAAAAGCTGGTTGCTTGCCGGTTCCTATTCTATCATGCGAGCGAAGCGAGCCGATTTTTTGTCACAAATACAACATGTGACACTGATTTTGCTTACGTGCTCAAAGAAAAGGATCGGTTCCTATTCTGTGATCAGACATAACTCACTTTGCTCGCAAAACACTCATGAAGCTAATATGCGAGCGAAGCGAGCCGAATTTTTTTAAGACAAAATATGTGACACTCAAGGAAATGTTTGCCTAAAATTGCCTCGAGGATTTATTTCCAGAATCCCAATTATTGTAACGGATTATCCCTTGGAGTTTTAAAGAATACCTACTTACTTCCTGTAAAGTTAAAAATCGCAAGGTCAGTCTCTGAAAATAATCTGTCATTACTAATAAATTACACAAGTCTTGATGTCTATCAAACTTACAACCAAATGAGTTTGTTTTAGTTGTTGTTAGTTATTAGGTGGGCTTTTCTCAAATTTCTTCAGGCATATAAGGACAAAAAAAAGGCGCATGAAGCTAGCCGCCCCTCGCTCTCACCCAAATGTGTTTTAGTTGTTGTTAATTAGGTAGACTTTTCTTAAATTTCTTCAGGCATTTAAGGCAAAAAGAAAGGCCCATGACAGTGAGAGTGAGAGGCGGCGCAAGCCGCTCTTCACTTTCAGCCAAATGAGTTTTAGTTGTTGTTAATTATATAGGTAGGCTTTTTTTAATTTCTTCAGACACAGGACAAAAACAAAAGCGTACGAAGCTGAGAGCAAGGGGCGGCTTGCACCGCCCACTAAATGAGTTTCAGTTGTTAATTAGGTTGGCTTTTTTTAATTTCTTCAGGCATTTAAAGAAAAGAAAAAAATGCAAGAACCTGAGAACAAGGGGCGGCTTGCGCCGCCTCTCGCTCTCACCTTCATGTCTTGGGCCTTTCTTTTTGTCCTTATATGTCTGAAGAAATTGTGTGCCTGCTGAGAAGGGTGGCTTGCGCCGCCCCTCTTAGCCTGCCGCCCCGGGCCATGGCCCTCTTGGCCTAAGGGTAAATACGCCCCTGACTATACAACAAGACTGAAAAGGTTAGGAACCGCTGCACTATACTATAGGTAGGTACTATACCTACTACTCCCAACCCAATGGCCGTTTTTCCATTAGCCCGGCACGCCACCGGCACCGGCACCGGCACCGGCGCCGGGGAAGCAAAAATGTATGAAAATGTATGGCTCGCCTTTCCACTTACCGGCGCCGGCACCGGCAGATTTTCATACATTTTTGCATTCCCACCACCGGTGCCGGTGCCGGTGCCCGGTGCCGTGCCGGCTAATGGAAAAACGCCCAATAGGTAAGTAATAAGTATCTACCTACTTAATTCGTCCATGGCAGTAATGCCTACACAAATCTTACCTTTTTCTTTAAAACCATACAACTCTCCCTAACTTGGCTTTGAAATAACTGTATCTTCACCAACATCCTGTGACAGAACAGACACACGTAGAAGTGGGTAGGGTTCGTCTGAAAGTAGAAAGAGAAAGAAGATTAATTGTCGTTTAAATGAGGCGTTTGTCGTTTGGCGTTGGCGTTTGGCGTTACGTTTCGATTACGAAACCAAAGAGTTGCATTTAGTAGGTACCTACCTACAACTTTAATATTCTTGCATCTTTTTTTTTGTTTTGGTACAAAATCGTAGTAGGTACCTACCTAAGTATCTAGGTATGTACCTAGGTACCTACTACTTACGGAACCTAAACCTTGTAATTAGGTACGTAGGTAGGTAGGTACTCAATAACTTATCCATCTAACGAATCTACCAACTTTTATTCATAGGTATCGTAAAAGGTTTCCCTTGGAACGCAATTTTAAACATAGCATCATAGCATAAACATTTTGTTTTCATTTATAAAAAAAAGTACGCCATTTTGAATTTTTATGTCCAATTGCCAATTCAATCCAAAACAACTATATTTTTTCAAACAAAAATACACATTTTAATAATAAACTTGCAATCACTAAAACCGAAAAGGGGAACATGTAGATGTACCTAGGTACTTACTAAAAAAAGCACTAGAACAAACTTACCTCGTAAAATTCTTGTAGAAACTGGGCATGTTTGCATGTTTTTAGATTAATTACAGGCCTACTTTCAATCAAACAACAAAAACACACATTTGGTGTATTTTCAGGCAAAGCACTTCGATAAAATACGTTATAATTGCGCAAAGTGGGCTGGATTTCCATTTTTTATATTTATCACAGCGAGAAAAGAAAAACCAATGCCAATTCTTGTTATTTGATCATTTTATCCATGCGTTCCGTTTACAGGAGGTTTACAGACTGCAGTTTGTCGTTCACTTGATCGTTCTTTCGCTTTGGCCATATAACGATCTCGCTTTCAAATTTTCGTCTGCGTGTATTGGAACGCTATGCGTTTTGTTATTGCTGTCATGTGTGTAAAACAAGGAATTTTTATACTAACGTAACTGGAACGCGCACTGATACAGAAAACGCGGTCCGCTTGAAATAAAACTTGGGCGCTGTGTCTCTTTCTTTTTGCAACTGTGTGAAAGAGACAAAGCACCCAAGAAAGCCTCTCAACAAGACCAACAATCCTTATAACCAAGATTAAATGATAATAGATCGTTGTATAGTCGTGATAAGGTTCAAAATCCTTTGTACATTAAATGTCAGTCAGCATTCTACTATGTATGAAATTTCTTTGGTGTAAAATTAGCTTTGTGGCTTATGGTATTATGTCTGCAACGCAGAAGGCTGCAAGGCTGCAAGATCTAACTTCAACCAATAGAATGGAATATTTTGTTTTGTCAGTTTTTACTTAGAAATTCTTCTTTAGTCGTAGTCGTAGTCGAGTCTCCCTGTAATTTAAAGAATATCAAACCTCTAGGGAGATATAAAAAAGATGAAAAATTTAATAATCGTAAGCAAACTATTAATAAAACTCGTAATTAACAATATCAACATAGAGAAAACCCATCAATACTAAAACCATTAAAATACTAACTTTGGAACTTGTTAGAATAAACGAAACGCCAGATTCGACCTTTTGATTTTGATGTTCATTTCTGTTGCCATTGTCAAAATCTAATTAAAAAAAAACAAACAAAAAGTCACGGGTAGAAATGTTCCTAGTCAGAAGCTTGGACTTGTATATAATCTGTGCTTTGATTAGAAAACGATGTACGACATTTCGTTCTCCGCTCCTCAACTCTTCCGATTCCGAATGAGTTGCTATTTTGATGATAATGTCAATGTCAATGAATGATTGAGATCTTTGAGGGTAGGTATTTCTGTGGATGTGGGTAGTCTGTGCTCTGCGGTCTAATGTCTAACGATCATTGTGTATTTAGTTTGTTGATTTTCCCCGCCTATTTCTGTTCCTTATTAGCTGCAAACGGTTTGTACCTTCAGTACCTACGATGTATTTTATGTGTTGTGTTGTACCAGGTTGTACAAATTTGCGAAAGGCCGCTGCATTCCATATTCCCAGTGTGTAGTGTAATCAGACTCAAAAAGTGGCTCGATTGTTTATGCAGTGATTTGTTGAGAAACGTGAGTTTGAACGAGATTTCAAGACGCCAGGTGTGTCACAGACATTTTGAGGCCTTTATGACCCGCCCCGGCTTCGCACTGGTCACATCATACATCACAGAAACCTAAGATTTATCAGTGTTTCTCTAGGTACTTTATTATGTACCTATGTATTATACGTATAAACCTTCCTGTTGAATCACTCTATCTATTAAAAAAACCGCATCAAAATCTGTTGCGTAGTTTTAAAGATCTAAGCATTGCTTAAATCTTTAAAACTACGCAACGGATTTTGATGCTGTTTTTTTTTTACATAGGGACAGACAGCGGGAAGCGACTTTGTTTATTATACCTACTATGTAGTGTTAAGAAAAAATTTAAAAAATAATAATAAATGATTATCTATGTTTCGTTGTTTTCTATCAACAACACCTTCTTTCCCTTAGGCCACTGACCTCTATTAAGGCATTGATCTCAATAGTACACATTGAGATCAATGCCTTAGAAATATTAAATGAAAAAAGCAATCCTACCAAATTAATTTGTTTGGTAGAATGACAATTCTGCTCGGTGCCGGTGTAGCAGAAAAAAAAAAGAAACGTCATACATCGTTTTCTAATAGCCAATCAGGAGCGAGTAACATCTATCTATTCTGTGAACACAAGTCTACACTAAAATGTTCCCGACATTTCCATCTGATACGTATTATCTCTACCTAATCTGTGCAAAAAGTGGCTTGAGTTGCTTGCGTGCGGAGTGTGTTGAAAAATAAATTTGGAGAAGCACTTTTCTGAATGAAAATGGTTGAATTTAACATGTATTTGTAGATAAAATAATCATGGAAGTCCAAAAAATCAACTTATGTACCGGCTGCCTCGCAGTAGACCGTCGAATGATACATATTCATAGTGAACACAAGAAGCGATGTTTTTTGCAAATAATTAAGGAATTACCGGTAAATATTCGGTTTTAGCTTGCTATTTGTACTCAGATACATATTATTTTTCCAAATTTGTCTAATTACTTCTCGATATTGCTTTGGTTTTTTCAGGAACACTATTTTTCCGCATAAGGGAATGGATACACTGCTTTTTTTGCAGCGCGTTTGTATCGATAATTCAAAATTTAATCCAAAGAATTTTACATGACTATAATTTCCTCAGATATCTGTCCCGGACTCTATTTCTCTGTGGCTATGTTGGGAGTGTGAAGCCAGCATCAAACGGTTCACAAAGTTCAAGTTACAAGTTCAGCATTCATACCAAGTTCTACACAATATTATACAGGTAAGTACCTACTGCTCGAACCTACTCTATCTCAACAATGTCCCACGGACTACAGTGTCCCGTTATGTGTAGGTACAGAATATAGGTACAGAAGCCTGACTTCACAAAAACATTTGTTTAAATAGCGACTCTTGCTGCGACGTAACAAAGTGCAATTCAGCTCGCACAAGCGTTTATTGCCTAGCGAGATATTCACCTAAACAAATCCTCTCTTTCTAACGCATAACTCTGTTACCGTCTGGTGCGGTATGACGCAGAAGGGTTGACGACTTGGCGCGTAATAGCGTGCAAGCCGAGCGGTAAGAACGGCGGGAACCCTACCTACCAAGGCCTGCCCGGGCGGGCCCACCAATGTACTTGAAGCTTTGTACAAATGCGGAGTGCGCCTTCTGTACCCATTTTGTGGTGCAGGCAAAAGATTGCCTCCTGACACTATTAATCATCTAGTAAAAGATGAAAAGGCAAGGTCAAAATGGGCCATTGTAGCAGAATCATAATATTATGATTAATGTTACAATTTGTTCATGTCACTCATGTCTATGAAAAGTGAGGGAATATAGTGCAATTCAGATTAATTCTTAACGGCCTAGCTGGGCCTCTACCAAGGACTTTATATATCCTCTACCATTGATTTCAGCATCATGTTCTATCTAAAAATTTGTTTTTTTTTTATTCAAACTTTTTTTCAGACTGAACGATCTCAATTCGTACCAAAACTGAGTGCCCAAGAAGTTACCAATATCTCTGTTATCCCAGACACAGATCAAACCGCTGTCAAAACTGAATTACCTCCAATAACTCCACCAGAATTAGATTACTCATACGGACATACCGTACCAATAAAATATGAGACTGATTTCTCCGATGATGACAATAATCTTCTGGAAGTTAAACAAGGCATGACTGAAAAAATATTGAAGAATGATCATAAAATTAAAACTAATCGTAAAGTGAAAAAGAAGATATACAAAGTGGTAGATCTGACAGAGAAGGAGATAAATGAAGAGAGGAGAAGTATGGCGTTAAAGGACGATTATGTTAATGCTATGTTTCGGTGTGAGAGATGTGTGGTCTCGTTTCCAAATGAAGATGATATGAAGGATCACTTTTATAAGAAGCATGAACTGGTAAGGGTCTTATCCAATGGTATTTAAAAATAATAGATTATGTTTCTAGCGCGCGCAAAAAAGTCTTCGTCAAGCAGGGCGACGACCTAGACTTGTTTGTGACTAGTGAATTAAAAAAACAATTATAAATGCTATTGTGTTATAATATGTATGTATGTACTATTCAGTTGTGGAACTTGTCAACATAGTGTGCACTATATCGAAATGTATACAAGTGCAACCATATTTCAAACGTCGATAACTAAGAACGTAGCAATATCTAGCTAGGGTATAATATCATTGGTCTTATCACATTGGCGGTTTGCGAGCGTTTAAAAAGCGGAGCGTACAACTTTTTATTTTTACTTTCTCTCTATTTCTAGCATGCATCAAAACACAAATGCAGTATATGCGAGCGTTCGTTCAATACAGAGGTCGCATATAGCTACCATCGTAGCAGACATTACCGGAGATACGAGTGCGTTGTCTGCAGTTACAGCTGTACTAGCAAACTGGCTGTGAGGAACCATTGTGCGGCCACACATATGCACAGGTATACACACATAAACACACGTATGTAGATTAGAATAATAATTTATTTGAATAAAACAACATAGCACAGACGTAGATACATTTAAACATTGGACATAGAAAAAACAAAGTAAAAAGAATAGAAAGGAGACCACCTATTAGGTAGGTACCTACCTACCTAGTAATCGATTGCACAAACAAGAACAAAACAGAAGAATACCTAGTAATAGTAAATACGAAACTATCAGTTGATAGGTAGGTACTACCTTTAGAATGAAGTCGACAAAGATGCCGGTCGTCTGTGCTATTTATACACACCCACACACGCTTACATACACACTCACTCTCTAACACATACACACACACTCACACACAAACACACACTTACATACACAGTCACATACACATGATACACACCAACTAGATGACTAGAGCTGTAGTCAGGGGCAAGTCCAATTCACATTTGACACCTGTCTACATTTTATCTGCCGAGCGAAGCCGTGGGCGGAAGCTAGTATTAAACAAACAGACATATCGCGATCATTTACCATTTCTACCTTATTTTCAGTGTAGGCGTTAAGAAACTGCTGAAAAACTATGGATTAGAACAGAATGATCTAAATAGGTAAGTCAAACAAATATTAAAGTCCGCGGGGCTAAAAAGGTCCTTATAGCAGAATCATAGTATGATTCGTTTTAGAAATCACAAAATTAACGTTAGTCTGTTTGACAGTTTTGTGGAGAAAAACGCCTCAAATAGATAAGTACGTTTCAAATATTTAAGTAGCGTTTCAGTATTCGGGCATAAGCACAGAATAAATAGGTACAGAAGCCTGACTTCGCGAAAACATTTATTTAAATAGTGACTCTTGCTGCGCCGCAACAAAGTGCAAATTCAGCTCTCGTAAGCGCTTGTTGCCCAACGCAATATTCACCTAAAGTTTAGGAGAGAGGATTTGTTTAGGGTGGTTTAAGTCTTAAAACAAATCCTCTCTTTCTAACGCATAGCTCTGTCACTGTCTGGCGCGGAGTGACGCAGAAGGGTTGTCGAGTTGTCGCGTGATAGGTATTATATTATGCGCGACGCGGCTAGCGTGCGAGCCGAGCGGCAAGTGAGAACCCTGCCTGCCAAGGCCCGCCCAGGCCCCCCGACAGTCATAATGTACTTGTAGCTCTATACCTGAATCACACTTTCGTGGCGCGTCCCTAGCTCAAGTCAGTCCCTCGCCAGCTCAAATTCGCTCGCGCGGTGAGGAAGCCCCGATTGGTGGGGGGAGGACAGTGGGCCATTCTGTACGTAGTATTATTATCTATTCTATGCCTTAAGGGCGATCCCTGAGCCGAACACTGTATTTCCCTGTCTATACCCTCCATAAATAAAGTAAGTGGAAAGTAACTGAAAAGCCAACATGTATCTTTAACATTTTATCTTCAAATCCAGTGTTTAACATTTTTATTTAACATCGTATTTACTTGATCATAAATCAACGAAAAAACCACTAATAATAAGATAAATCTTCCTCTTCTTCTAAAGTTGATGTTATTTATGCTTTTGGATTGCACCATTGGATAGGTCATTTGATAATTGACATATGGTTAGATCACTTTTTCGATCGGTTGTTATAGTGATGAGAAATCTCCAAAAAACTGCATTTTTGTCGTGTTTCGGAGCTAGCAGCTGTCATAAGCGCCTCGGCCGAACGCATTCTAAATTCATCTTTATTTTAACGAAGCTAAGACATGTTTTTGAAGTTACACTCATCGATGTGCTAATTTTAGCTCTAGGCACGCCCTTAAGCGCGGAGCGCACATTCTGTACCTATTGAGTAGCATAAGCAAGCTGAGTTATATTATTTGCAGTAGTAAATCTGAGCAGAGATTCCAATGCGAGCACTGCCCCAAAGTGTTCGGTTGGAAGACATCGCTCCGCAAGCACGCTGAGACGCACAAAATAGAGGCGGGGATCAAACGGAAACCATACTGCGAACCTTGCAGGTATGAACGAATAATCTTCTATACCAACTAAACTAGCAGCGTCGTTGCGTTGCCCACGTAGTGATGGTGATGATGATCAAAAGTAGCCTATAACCTTCCTCAAGAGTTTAGCTATCAACTGCAGAAAGAATTCTTCAAATCCGACTGGTTCAAACTGGCGAGTTCAAACAAACAAACTCTTCCGCTTTATACAGGGTGAATTTTTGAGACGGGGCAGTAAGGGCAGCTACCTTAAGAGCGCGGCGACGAACGAATTCTCCATACAAACGTACTACCGAAATCATTTAAAATTTGAGCGTATTTTCACCACTTTATGCACTTATCTAGATTAAGGAAGTATTAATCTAGGTTCCTGTTAAACTTTTGATCTAAAAAACTTACCTGAAACAAAATGTAACCAAATTGTATTTCTAACATTTTTACAGCAAAAATATCGTGTTTTCGTTGCATTTGTTCTGTATGATAAACAACAATGATTGTAATATCCTTTTAATAGGAACACAGCTTAGAGTGTCTAGTTACAGGCCATACAAAAAAAATTGCGAAATCATTAACTTTTCATTCATCATTTTTGGTATTACGGAATACATCGTAAATTCTTGTAAATTCTGAACTCGAGTATTGCCGTACGCGTTGCTCGGATGTCTTCAATGTGTGTGTATAGTCCCGGAGGCGGAGTTTCGACACTCACACTAACGCAAAATTGGTTTGCAACGACCACCGCTTTTTATAATTTTTAGCATTTTTAGCTCGCTCGATGTATAGGTATGTAGGTATAGGTGTAGGTAGTATACACACTAACTAGATAGGTGTATCTAGCGTAGATTAGAATTGATTTTTACTTTGAACAATTATTTCAATTTTAAATGGTATGTAGGTAGGTAGGTTTTGTAGACCCTTTTATGAAAATTACTTTCTTTTTAACCGACTTCAAAAAAAGGAGGAGATTCTCAAGTCATAGGAATATTTTTTTATGTAGGTAGGTATATTTCTCGAGTATCTACTTGAATAGGTGAGCCTGGACCGATTTGGAAAATTATTTTTTTGTTTGAAAGGGTACCAGGTGGAGCTATGGTCATCAGATCAGGTCAGGATCTGATAATGGAGTCAGAAACTGTTCAACAGAACTCCTCAGTAAATAGGCTGATTGAGTTTAAACTCGGCATAATGTAAGCTGTCTTGTTCCGTTTCGTTCCGACTACAATGTCATGTAATATGTAATACCTATGCGTACCTATGGTGACTGCGAGCTGACCTGATGATGGAATCAGAAGCTGTTCAAAAAATGGTGCTGGTGATGATGATGACGAGTTTCAGCTCCATCGGCCTATTTAGATTTAGGTAGGTACTGATGTGTTCTGTTGAACAGCTCCTGACGCCATCATCAGATCCTGACCTGATCTGATGACCATGGCACCACCTGGGACCCTTTCAAACAAAAAAGAATTTTCCAAATCAAAAAAATTCTAAAAACATACCTACCTACCTACATAAAAAAATATTCCTATGAATTGAGAATCTCCTCCTGTTTTTGAAGTCGGTTAAAAAGAAAGTAATTTTCATACTAAAGTTATGAAGTTGAAGTTATGAAAGAAGTTGAAGTTATGTTTTTAAACTTCAAAGTCTATAAATAGAACAGTAGTAGTTTTGTAATGACGTCACAAAATGACGGCGGGCCATTTGAATCTGCCAAGAGGGGCTTTTCCATCCTACTAATAATTTTACAGTGTGAAAGTTTGTGAGGATGTATGGATGTATAGATGTACCGCTATCTAGGGATGTTTGTATGTTTGTTACTCTTTCAAGCAAAAACTACTGATACACGCGCGGTTCGAGGGGGGGGGGGGGTCATGGGGGTCATGACCCCCCCCCCCCTCAAAATCCTTGAGAAACCTGTAACATCCAGCAAAAAGAGAGGTAGGTACGCACTACCAAAACTAGTGACCCCCCCCCCCCAAGATCAAAGTCTGCGACCGCCAGTGCTACTGAACGGATTTTAATGAAACTTGGAATACATATAGGTAGGTACCTATACTTACCATAATTTATGACCTGGAATAAAACATAGGCTACTTTTTATCCGGGTAGGTATCACGCGAGCGAAGCCGCGGGCGGAACCTAGTATATTTTACATTTGTCTCTCTGATGTTAGCTGTTAGGTAGGTATTATGTTTTATCTCGCTTACATAGATACCTACCTACTCTACTGCCTATAACAGTGGCGGATTTCCAAATTTGCCGCCAGTAGGCTATTCAACTTTTGCCGCCCCTACACTCGATACCACATCACAATCATATTAATTACATTTTTTACCCGGCTGACTGTCAAGTCACCCGGGTTATGTAGATCGCGCGTTTCTATGTGGGTATGTATGTAATATTCTTTATTACCACGTTGCTCCTAAACGGCTGGATGGATTTTGATGAATGAGGTATCGTTAGAATCGTCTCCATCTCGATTGTGCTCTAGTATACTTTTTATTTCGATAAATCAAATAGTGCGGCTAAAAAATGCAACAATGTGTGAATTTTCAAAATGAAAATCACGCTATCATATCAAAATCCATGTCAAAATCAAGAGGTTGGTAGACTGATATCAAATATAATTTTTTTCAAAATCTAACATGACATCTTCGAAGACTAAATCGAGTCTCAAAATTTTTGAAAATCTATTTTTCGCCCTAAATAGAATTGCTAACCAAAACGCATACTAAAACTTTCTATTTAGTCACACGCAACGTTTAGAACAAACTGCATCGAAATTGGTTTAGCCATTTAGGAGATATCTCATATTTAAGAAATAACTTACGCATTAAATTTAGGTACTCACAGAGCCATCTGTGTGTCAACTGTGACAACAACGTTTAGGAAAATGCGCACGGCATCGAACCCTAGATACCTACATAATAATAAAATTGTAATTTAATTTTGTTTTGTGATTGATAAGATAATGCTGTTTCCAACTTTTCAGTTCAGCCGGGTTTTTTTATTTTTGAATAAATTGCTTGTTTTGTTAATGAAATTGTAACTTTTATGATTTGTGTAATATTATTTTTAACCGACTTCAAAAAGGAGGAGGCTCTCAAGTCGACTGTGTGTTTTTTTTTATTTTAGGTATATATTTTTTTTAGTTTTTTGTGTGTGTGTTACGCCATTTCTCCGTCAATTGTGGACCGATTTTGACAATTATTTTTTTTTTGGTTACAAAGGATATACTCCAGAAGTGGAGGATCTGATGAGGGGATCCCATGGAAATCGAGGGGAACTCTCAAATTTTATGGTTATTTATTGTGTTTGTAGAACTATCGGGCTGAAATTTTGCACACTTATATATATTCTCGGTGACAATGAAATATTATGGTATCAATCAAGCTTATCTGATGATGGAGTCAAGAGCTGTTCAACAGAACTCCTCAGTGAATAGGCCGATTGAGTCGAAACTCGGTATATCTATCAAGTTTCAATTACAATTTAATAATATGGTGACAACGAGCTGATTTGATGATGGAGTCAAGAGCTGCTCAACAGAACTCCTCAATAAATTGGCCGATTGAGTAAAAACACAGCATATCTGTGAAGTTCCGACACAATGTAATATAATAATATGGTGACAGCGATCTGATCTGATGATGGAGTCAGGACCTGTTCCATGGAACTTTTTAGTAAAATAGAAATAAGTTTTATTTTCGCCACTACGATACATACAACACAAATCAGAAATGCTACATTACAGTGACAAGAAAATAAGGTTACCCCTCAGCATTTGCTCCAGCAGCGCCATGGCTGTTAGAGCGCTGGTTTTCAGTATCTTAGTTTTTAGTAGTATAGTAGTAGTGACATGGATATCAAATGAAAGGGCTTGATGAGCGAAACACAATAAGTAGGTAAGATGACATCATTCTTAATAAAAAATAAACACTAAAATGAAAAAATAAAAAATAAAATACTTAACCGACTTTAAAACATACTTGCACTAAAAAGCAAAACATAAGAATATAAACAGATTTATTTACCTAATTACTAATTACGCGCACTCCGCACTTTAGGTACGAAGCTACAAGTACATTGGTGGGCCCGCCCGGGCGGGCCTTGGCAGGGTTCCCACTTGCCACTCGGCTCTAATACCTATCGCGTGACAACTCGACAACCCTTCCGCGTCACTCCGCGCCAGACAGTGACAGAGTTATGCGTTAGAAAGAGAGAATTTGTGTAGGCACGTGTCAGTGCATATTGCACTAGGCAAAGAACGCTTACGCGAGCTGAATTGAACTTTGTCGCATAATTCTGTGCTACAACGTAGGTATTTTATTCAAAGTTTTCGTCAGAATCTACGACTTTTTGCCTTCTTGAGAGAATCATTTTGAGACAGAGATTCGTAGATCACACATACATTTGTCTCACAGGCAGGCAAAGGGAATTAAATTTGCAACCTTCTGTGTTTCAGGCGGGCCTTCGCCCTCAGCACCACAGAACATTGTTGTCATGATGAATAATAATGGATTCATAACATGTCGCATATTGTGGCTGTTTTCGGCCTCCCGTGATCGTTTCACTAGGTTTTAACAGTTCAAAATAGATGAGATTCTTCTGATCCTACCAAATACAGGGGGTCTAAAGTGGCCACTTTTGATGAAAAATCAGATGTTTCATAGATGCTTCATCTATGAAACATCTGACTTTTCATCAAATGCTTCATAAATGCTTCATATGCTTCATCTATGAAGCATCGATGCTTCATAGATGTTTCATAGATGTTTCATAAATGCTTCATATATGAAGCATCTATGAAGCATTTCACAAAACATCTTTTTTGACAGATCTATGTGCGAGGTTAAATTTATTTTTATAAATTAAATAGGTAGGTACCTACTTAGTTTTTTTATAGAAATGATTGCACTGCGCCACCCTGATGGACATATGGAAATATTTTTGAGGCACACGAATAAATAAAAAAGGTAAATTGTCGCGGGAGCGGGTCTGAGGTTTTTTTTTTCTTAAATTTGGCTTCGCATGGGTTTTGCATTCAGCCATCCGTTTTCCATTCAACCTATTTACTTTCTAAAAATAAATTTAACCTCGCACATAGATCTGTCAAAAAAGATGTTTTGTGAAATGCTTCATAGATGTTTCATAGATGCTTCATCGATGCTTCATATATGAAGCATCTATAAAGCATCGATGAAGCATTGATGAAGCATCGATGCTTCATTTAAGAAGCATATTATGAAGCATTTATGAAGCATTTGATGTTTCATCAGATGTTTCATAGATGAAGCATCTATGAAACATCTGATTTTTCATCAAAAGTGGCCACTTTAGACCCCCAGACAATTACCTCAGCACCAACAACAACAACCAGCACCAACAACAACAACCAGCACCGACAACTCGTTTGGAGTTGTTTGCACACCAGCTTAAGATGAGCCGTACATTCAACGGTTCCTGTGCATTCCGGGTGTCAAGGATTCCGGCTGTTTGTAATTTCGGAACTACAAAACCGATGACCTTGAAATTTTTACGGAACAATATATAAAGTACTTACTTTCAAACAAAGTAAAAACCGGTCAAGTGCGAGTCGAACTCGTACACCGAGGGTTCCGTACCTACCCATTATACCCATTAAATTATTGAACAATTAGTAATTTTTTTGTACATATCCTAGTTCTGCGATAGCAGCGCCGCAAATGTTCATTGCAATAAATATTTTCTTTTATTTACTTTCACACAATAGCACAATTTTATTTATTTACCTTATTTGAGGATGGTGCCAATTAAGCTAGTTCGCTTAATTGTATGAGCGCTCATACAACTCAGAAGACAATCTTAATTGGCGTCAACTATGTATGTATGGGAACACCCTTTAACTTTCAACTTTTTTAATTTTTTGGAATTTTTCCTTTATTTCTGCTATAAGGCCTTGCTTTTTGCCAAATTTCGTGATTCTAGGTCAACGGGAACTACCATTTAGGTTTTCGACCCAAAACCTCTAGGGTACTTCCGGTTGACCTAGAATTGTCAATTTTGGTTACAAGCAAGGCCTTACAGCACAAGTAAAGGAAAAATTCCGAAAAATAAAAAAAGTTGATGATTAAGGTAAGTTTTGGTACTTACAAGTTTTCACGAAAACCTAAATTTGCCTATATCTTTTTATAGTGTTGACTCAGGACCTTGATTTTTATACTCACAATAGGGACTATAGACCTCAGTATATGGTATGAATTTCAACTTGCTAGCTCCACCCGTTCCTGAGATAATCGATGGTGACAGACAGACAGACAGACGGACAAGAAAGTGATCTTATAAGGGTTCCTTTTTTTACCTTTTAAGGTACGGAAACCTAAAAAGAATCAATGAAATCGGACTACGCGCTCATGAATTACAACCAGACTTATTTTGACTTTCATCCCCTCTCCCTAGGGAACCGTGCTGAATTTCAGGATTAAAAGTATTTTATATTAGACCTCGTAGTATGCACTCAAATAATACCAGGTTTCATTTAAATCCAACCAGTAGTTTCGACGTAATGCGCGGCCATGATACGGACAGACAGACATGAATGAAAAAAATTACAGTTTTGGCTTCAGTATCGACAATAGAGAGCCCTCCAAAAAAAATTTCAAAATATCTTCAATGTACAGAATTTGACCTGTTACAGTTTTATTATAAACTAGCTGCTGCCCGCGGCTTCGCTCGAGTTGTACCCGGATAAAAAGTAGCCTATGTTACTCTCCAGCCCTCCAACTATCTCCACACAAAAAATCACGTCAATCCGTCGCTCCGTTTTGACGTGATTCAACTACAAATAAACAAACAAACAAACACACTTTCACATTTATAATAGGGGTACGGATACCTATTGATGTTTGATTGGTTGATGATTGATGATGTGAAATTTAATGATTAATGAAAATAAAAATTCTTCGGTACACATAGGGATTTTTCGTACATGACGACCTTACACGTGCTGATTACAGCTACAGAAACAAATATGATCAACAGGTAAACTGTTGGAAATTTTCGGGATACTACTGTAATTCGCGGGCCCATCTAAACGCTTTATCCTTTATCGCTCGTTTCCAATCCAATTATGGAAAAAAGTTTTAAGCAAGAAAAGCTCTCACTCTAACAATTTTTAAAACATTACTTACATGTTGAATTGTTTGTGTGTACATAATAACATAGCATTATCAATAAATATAGGTAAATATTATTTTTCTGTAACACAAAAAAAAATGTTCCCTATTTGCCGCCCCTAAAATCTGCCGCCCTAGGCTCCAGCCTTCTCAGCCTATTGGTACCACCAATTGATTCGCCACGTCATAAGTACCTAAATATGCGTTATCCTTTGTTGCACTTATGGGGGCATCCATTAATTACGTCAGGCTTTTAGGGGGCGGGAGGGGGTTGAGCCAAATCGCACCTAATCCCATGTGGGATTAAAAATGAAAGGGAGGTCTCGGCAAATCTAGGTATGTACCTGTTTAAGATTATTTTTTTTATTCTCACGTGAGATTAGGGGGTGGGGGAGGGGATCGAGCCAAATCTCAGGACATCTCACCAAGGGGGGAGGGGGTGCGGGGGTTGAAAAATCGCAAAAATCACCTTTAATTTTTATTCTTTAATTTTAATTAATGGACGCCCCCTAATTTCAGAGGGACAAACATCCGTTGTGACTTCAGTAGTTAGGTAGGTTAGGTAAGTACCTACTTACCTATAGACATTGGACAGAAAAAAACATAGGTAAGTACCTACTTAGGTACCTACTTCCCTTTGAAAATTTAGGTAATTGTGTACCGACTTATATAGGTAACAACCCACATATTCTGTCTAGCGTCATAATATCGATCTCATCCCTCCCTAAAAATCTTGAGAGTAAGTTGGGTAGGTAACTTATAATTTTTATAATTTTATAATTTATTTATTTTCAAACAAAGGTTTACAAAACAGGACTATCATCAAACAATCAATCATACTTTAAAAGTACTACTTTCTATTACTATTCTGTTCTATAACCTTTAGGTAATTACCTAGATATTGTAGATAAATTTCCAAAAAAAGTATTTTTACCATACATTTATATACATTTATCTATCTACTGTTTTTGTGAGAGAATAATAAACGAATTGAATTGAATTGATTCCATGAAATAAAATGAACATTATTCATTAGTGACTGACATTTTTGGCCTCTCCAAAGATGCAAAAACTCAATATCAACAGGAATTGATCTCCATTCCGCAAGTACTTACCGCGCTGCAAGCGGAGCTCACAACCATTGAGCCAAACGTCCTGATGCATTTGTATTTGAAATTATTGAATAGTAGCTGCGCGTAATGCGTCCTGAATCGCGCTAAAAAGGGCGGGCCTCATGTCAGACTCATATCTGCCAATCACAGATTAGGTAGAGGTAATACTGCCAATCGGGGCTGTGATTGCTCATAGTAGACTGAGTAGTACACCTATACTATACTACATAGAGTTTTTTGCGTGACAAGGACGAACAATTTAGATAGATACGTTGGAAGAGAAGTTCCGAGCTCCACTCACCGCAACCTTAACCGTTGTAGCTACAGGAAAACGTTCTTAGGAGACCATCCTTAATTTTTGATAATATTTCGACCTGCATTCACAGATTTTGAAAAAAATGTACAGTCAGCGAGAAAATGGGCCATTTACACAAAAACTTTTTTTGATGCCAATCGATCCTGTTTCATCTAAGGATAAAAAGGTTCTTTCAGACCAACTGAGGTAAGAGTACTAGAAAAGTCAGAAATCGCTAAAATGTATTTCTGAGACAAGACAGTAAGGGCTACCTTAACCGTTGTAGCTACAGGAAAACGTTATAGAAGACTATCCTTAATTTTTGAAGATATTTCAACCTGCATTCACAGATTTTGAAAAAAATGTACAGTCAGCGAGAAAATGGGCAATTTACACAAAAACTTTTTTTGATGCCAGTCGATCCTGTTTCATCTAAGGATTAAAAGACTCTATCGGACCAACTGAGGCAAGAGTACTAGAAAAGTCAGAAAACGCAAATAACTTTGATTATACATTTTGTTCAAGGTATTTAAAAAAAAAAAAAAAAAAAAATTCGGGTTGGCAATACTGCCCCGATTGATAGTTTCTTCACTTATTATGACATTGACTTTTTTGACATTAAAAATCGAAGTTGACAACTCAAAAGAATTCAATTTCGGTTTCATTCTCGCTGTAAGTTTTGTTAATAAAAATCTAAAATACGAAGCCTTAAAAAGAGTTTCTTCATGGTCCTAGCGAGCCGGATGTAATCCTGTTGGAACCGTTTTTGTATCACGCACTAGGGAAAGTGGTGGATCGCCACTCGGTGCGCACCGGGCAGTATTCGGTCATTGATTGACCCGGAGTGCTGTCACGGCTGGTGGATGGATTGCAGTGAGAAGTGCAGTGGAGAATTTGTTGTGTGCGCATGCGCAAGTATTGCGCAGCGCATCAATCGCCAATCCGTCCAAGAAAGAAAACCCGAAGAAGCCCGCGCTAAGCTACCCAGGCTGGCGCGCGCATGCTGAGCAGTGCTGACGTCACGAGTGACGTACCAGCACACGCCGACATCCAAGAGCAGGCAACGCGGCGGTACAAGGACGTATCGCTGCGTCACAACAGTGACGTACAAGGAGCGTCATTGATTGGAGGCAGTCATCGGCAAGTAGTATACCTACGAGTGAAACCGTGAGTACATTGACCTTTTCTTGTGTTGAGTGCAGTGCAAATTCAGTTTACTGGTTTTTAGACTTAGAAAATTTTAAGATTTTGGACTTGTAATTTTATGTGTAGTTTTAGAGACTTAGAATAATTTCAACAAAACAGAACCTATGCCCGATTTCAGTCAGAATTTCAAACACTTGTAAAATTTTCAAGTTTAATTTTTAGACTTAGAATAGTTTTGATAAATCAGAACCGACGGGGAACCTATGCCCGATTTCGGTCCGGTTTTCAAACACTTAGAAAATTTTTCGCTCTTATCAAACTTGTGTTTGGAACTTCTGTTTGTAAGTTGTTGATTGAAGCTTGAATAAGAATTTATCACTATGTCTCTAACAACGCTGCTAAAAGCTCAACTAGGCTATAAGTCCTTGATAGAAAGGACTTATGCAAATTTTAAGAAATCTCCAAAGGATAGGTTAATGAAAGAATCTCATCTACTCACGAGAATAGAATCATTAGAAGAGAAATGGAAGGTTTTCTCAGACACTCATTTGAGGTTGATAACCGAAATTTCTACCGAAGAGCTTGCGGCATCTCGCTATATTTCTGAGAACATGTATGAGTGTGTTGAAGAGTTGTATATTGAATGTAAAGCAGAAATTAGGGAATGTTTGTCGCAATTAAAGCCAAGCAAGTCAGGCATAGAATCTCAAGCTTCAACCAATACCTCAAAATTTGAGAGTATAAATGTAAAATTGCCCAAGATATCTATCCCTACTTTTAGTGGGTTATACTCGGAATGGACAACGTTCAAAGATCTGTATGAATCGTTGGTTCACAATAATGCTGCGATAGACAATGTGCAAAAAATGCATTATTTAAAAGGTCATTTATCGGGAGAGGCTGAACAATTATTGAGACATGTTCCTATCACGTCAGCCAATTATCAAGAATCGTGGACCACGCTAAACAATAGATATAACAATAAAAAATATCTAGCTAATTGTCTACTCAAGCGTTTTGTGAATCAACCAAGCCTAGCATCCGAGTCAAGCAGTGCTCTGAAGGATATCTTAGATGTAACCAATGATACGCTCAATGGTTTGAAAAATTTGGGGATTGATGTCGGGACGTGGGATACTATAGTCATATACACCATTTGCTCCAAGTTGGACACAGAATCTCGCAAGGAATGGGAATCTAAAATAAGTAGCTCAGATGATTTACCAACTTGGATACAAATGCGAGAGTTTTTGGAATCTCGGTTCCGCTCTCTGGAGTTTCTCAACCCCAAGCAAAAATCTAAACCAAGTTTTTCCAACCATCGACCAAAAGTGATGCATGCAATGACCGGCAGTTCCGAAGCAGTAGTTAAAGGGTGGTGCTCACACTGTAAATGCAATGAACACAAAATGTCCAATTGTAAAGAATTCATCAAGCTTGATTATGACCAGCGTCATAATTTTGTCCAAACCAGCAAGCTTTGCTTTAACTGTTTAGGCAGCAACCATTCAGCAACCATTTGTCGGTCACCAGTCAGATGTCGTATTTGTCATAGAAAACATCACTCATTGCTCCATCCGAAACCATCAGAATCAATCAAGTCAAATGTAGCGGCGGAGATCACTGAAACGGTTTCGAGAATTAAGACATCATTGGATGATCCAGGTCAAACATCAAAGGTAGTAGCGCATTTTTCAACTGGGATTTCGTCAAGCAAAATTCTGCTGGCGACCGCTCTCGTTGAAGCTGAAGCAAGAGATGGAAACAAGCACACCCTCCGAGCTTTATTGGATCAAGGTTCGGAGGCATCGTTCGTTACTGAGTCAGCTGCACAGTTACTCGGCCTGAAGAAGATACACAGCAGGAGCAGCATATCAGGCTTAGGCGGCAGCAAAGAAGATACGTTGGCGTCAAAATATGTCATCGTGATCAACATCCATTCACGCCATGATTCCGAGTTTAAAATCCAAGTAAGAGCGCACGTTCTTCCCACTATAACCAGTCTATTGCCATCGGAAAGAATAAATCAGGAAATGCCAGAGTTCGCTGAGATCACCCTCGCTGATCCCCAATTCTACATTCCTAGCAAAATAGACGTATTGCTCGGTGCCGACGTGTATGGAGAATTAATCAGAGAAGGTCTGATAAAGGGTCCCAAGGGCATGCCCACTGCGCAACACACAGCATTGGGATGGATCATTTCTGGTCCCACACATGAAGCAGATGATTATCAAACCTCCTCAACACGGTGTCATCACCGTGTAGTGAGCCAAGCCAATGACAATGCGCTGTTGAAGAAATTTTGGGAGATAGAGTCGGCAGTCCTGGAACAGAAGATACTAACGGTAGAGGAACAGCAATGTGAATCGATTTTCAAGCAAACCACCACTAGAGACGATAGTGGTAGGTACATAGTGAATCTTCCGTTCCGAACACAAAATCCAAAATGTCAATTTGGAAGGTCCAGAGAGTTAGCTGTAAAAAGGTTTCAGCATCTCGAAAGGAAATTTGAAAGAGAACCTGAAATTAAGAAACAATACTCAGAAGTATTTCATGACTATTTAAACCTTGGTCATATGGAGCGCATCCCATCCGACGAAGTGAGCAAACCATCAACGGTCTACTTGCCACATCACGCCGTCATACGCAATGACAAGACAACTACCAAGGTACGAATAGTATTCGACGCTTCTATGAAAGGTATGAATGGAGTTTCGTTGAATGATGATCTTATGGTAGGTCCAGCGTTGCAACCACCATTACGTCATACCATCATGCGATGGAGAATGCATCCTATCAGTCTTTGCGCCGACATCGTCAAAATGTACAGGCAAGTCAAGATTTCTCCAGCGCATGCTGACTTCCAGAGGGTAGTGTGGCGCGACGAACCTGCATCTGAAATAAAAGAGTTTAGATTATTGAGAGTAACATTTGGTACTGCCTCAGCTCCTTACCTTGCAGTAAAATCGTTGCAGCAGATCGCAGTTGATGAAGGCTCGCAGTACCCAGCAGCATCTGAAATCATAAAAAATGATTTTTATGTAGACGATCTAATGACAGGATGTCAAACAGTTGAAGAAGGATTAATGTTGCATAAAAACATAGAATCAGTACTTACCAAGGGAGGCTTCCAACTGCAGAAATGGGTGAGCAGCTGTAAGGAGTTGGACAGTAAAATTTCAGGCGGATTCATCAATGTGGAAGAGAAGGAAGGTGAGGAACAAGGAAGGAAGGACATCAAAATGGATGAAATTGTGAAAATATTAGGAATCAGCTGGGATCGTGAAGGGGATAAATTCAAATATTCAGTGACGCTTCCTCTGCAGCAGACGCCAATCACGAAGAGAAGAGTGATATCAGACATCTCCCGTTTATTTGATCCTCTTGGTTGGGCAGCTCCTTGTGTCATCACTTCAAAAATCTTCATACAACGGCTGTGGCTATCTGGACTAGATTGGGATGAAGAGTTAACACCAGAATTGTTAACTGAATGGCAAACATATAGACAGAATCTTTTAGAAACGAAACAATTTAGCATATCTCGATGGGTAAATACAAGCGCTGATGATTTGCTGGTTGAACTGCATGGGTTTTGCGACGCCTCTGAGGCGGCCTATGCGGCGGTCGTGTACCTACGGATTATTGATGTACACGAAAATATCACAGCCAGTCTCATCACAGCTCGCACGAGGGTAGCTCCAGTAAAACAGCTGTCGATCCCAAAACTTGAGCTAATGGGAGCAGTTTTGCTGTCCGAGCTAATAACAGAAGTAGCTGAAGTCATGAGAGTTGATAAAACTCATATACACGCTTGGACTGATTCAACAGTGGTTCTGGCTTGGCTCAGCAGCCATCCAAGCCGCTGGACAACCTTTGTTGGGAATAGAGTTTCTACCATCCTCACTCAATTGGAAAATTCACATTGGGCTCATGTCAAATCAGCTCAAAATCCTGCAGACATAGCATCTAGAGGAGTGACGTCAGAAGAACTGGCCTGCAGTGAGTTATGGGCACGTGGACCATCGTGGCTAAACAACAGGACAATCGACTACACGAGACCTAAGTCAATAGCCACCAGCATGGAGCAGAGAAGTGTCAAGGCTCATGTAGGTACAGAAAATGCAGATGAATCTCTATGGAACAGATTTTCATCATTACAAAAACTGGTGCGTGTCATTGCCTATTGCAGAAGAGTTTTGAAATGGAAACCTAAAGTAAATGAAAACAAAAGATATGAAACTTACCTGACAAAGGAGGAAATAGATGATGCAATGAAGGTTTGCATTAAACATGTCCAAGGGCAAGAGTTCAGCGAAGATCTAGAAAGCATCAAGAAAACCGGAAAGGCAACGACAAGAGGAAAATTAAAGTCCCTCTGTCCAATAATCGACGACGATGGAATCTTGCGTGTCAGCGGTCGGCTTCAACATGCATCGTTGAATGAAGGCGTCAAACACCCCATCATCATGCCGCACAGTAACCATTTTACTCAACTGTTGGTTGCTGAAGCACATAAATCGACATTGCACGGAGGCCCCACCCTCATGTTACATCATTTGCGTAACAAGTATTGGATTCTCTCGGCCAAGACTCTCGTGAAAACATATGTGCGCAAATGTGTCAAGTGCAAGAGATACGCTGCAGCTACCCAAACACAACTAATGGGCCAACTGCCAGCCAGTAGGGTGACTCCAGCTAGAGCATTTCGGCAGAGTGGTGTTGACTTTGCAGGACCGATTAACATCCGTACATCCAAAGGCCGTGGACATCAATCTTACAAGGGCTATATTTGCCTATTTATCTGCATGGTGTCCAAGGCGATTCATCTAGAGGCAATAAGCGATCTATCGTCACAAGGTTTTATAGCGGGATTCAAGCGATTTGTTGCCAGAAGAGGTGTTGTCAGCGACATGTGGAGCGACAACGGGACAAATTTTGTAGGTGCTTCAAGGGAGCTCCGACATCTTGTGGACATAGAAAAGTCGTCAGTTGCTACCGAAATTCAAGAGTGGCTAGGCAACAACAGAGTTTCCTGGCATTTCATACCACCTCACGCGCCTAACTTTGGGGGCCTATGGGAGGCCGGAAATATAAATCGACGAAATTTCACTTACGAAGAATAATCGGGGATTCAACACTTACATATGAAGAGTTGTCCACCGTTTTGTGTCAAGTCGAAGCATGTCTTAATTCTCGGCCGTTATCGGTGATGCCCGACGGTCCAAATGATCCTATACCTCTCACACCGGGTCATTTTTTAATTGGTGAACCGTTAATAACAGTTCCCGATCGTAGCTATGAGAATCTCAATATGGGTAGTTTAAAACGTTGGCAATTAACCCAGCGTATGTTGCAGGATTTTTGGCGAAAATGGTCGCAGGAATATTTAGTGCACTTACTGCAACGATATAAATGGAATAAGCATATTCCTGAGCCAAACATAGGAGATATTGTCCTAGTAAAGGAGGACAACTTGCCTCCAGCTCGATGGCTTTTGGGTAAAGTCACCGAGAAGCATCCTGGTTTGGACAAAATTTGTCGTGTAGTAACACTTAAGTGTAACGGATCGGTCATAAAACGACCTGTATCTAAATTGTGTATTTTACCTGTATCTGATTAGGAATAGTTCCTAGTGAGTTTTAGTGTCTAAGTAATTTTCAAAAAAGAAGTTTATGTTTATCTTAAGTTTATTCAGTTAATCTTATCAAACGAAATGTGTTTGATTAAGATCTATAGTAAAGTCAAAACATAAAGTATACCTAACCTAAGTAGTTAAGTTCAGTCAAATGTAAGTTCTTAGTTAAGAAATAAGATTTTATATAAGTAATACAGTCCGCTTTGTTAAGAAAGGGAATGGGCAAATTTACAGCGCCACATTAAAGTTGTTATCATCTCACCTCACGGTGGGCGGTTGTCTAGCTAGCAAGGTTAAAGGACATTCACATAATGTCCTTGGTGGGCGGTATGTTCAAGGTATTTAAAAAAAAAAAAAAAAAAAAATTCGGGTTGGCAATACTGCCCCGATTGATAGTTTCTTCACTTATTATGACATTGACTTTTTTGACATTAAAAATCGAAGTTGACAACTCAAAAGAATTCAATTTCGGTTTCATTCTCGCTGTAAGTTTTGTTAATAAAAATCTAAAATACGAAGCCTTAAAAAGAGTTTCTTCACATTTCGTACGAAATCATTTTGTCATTTGTCATAATTTTTCATCATTTTGTCGAAATATCTTCAAAAATAAGGGTAGTCTCCTAAGAACGTTTTCCTGTAGCGACAACGGTTAAAGTAGCTGCCTTTACTGCTCCGTCTCAAAATAGTATATTTCAGTACAAGTTCGGAAAGGCTGTCATTGCAACGAGTTCCGACAAATGTCTACACGAGCCGAGGCGCAGCCGAAGGCGAGGGTTGACAGTCGGAACAAGTTGCAATGACGGTTCCGAACGTGTACTGAACGACTATTTTTAATACAGTTGCGAAAAAATGAAGCAATTTAATCTAGAAAATGGCGCCAACCGTAGAATATAAGAAGATATATTTTTTTTTCACCGATTCTGGTAGGCAAAGGGAACTATGCCCATACAGCCAAGTCTTCAGTAGAATTTTTTTATTGATATGAAATGAAAATGAAATTTAATGAGATGAAATGAAATGAAACCTAACCTAACTTATTCAATCAAATCATTAAATCTGATATAGAAACAAATTAGTAGCTTCTTTTTAGAAATATACGTATTTGCATGAATCATTAAAACTTCTATGATTTTTTTTTTAGTAAAAACTTCATGGTTGGTTTTTCTTAGACATTATTTTGACAGTTGGGAAAGAGAACGCACGAGTGCGGGAAAGGTAAAAAAAAGCACGAGTGTGTAATAGCCCACTTCCCGAACGCTATACATCCCTGCAATACGCCACTTTTTGAGCAACTGTATTAAAAATACATTTTAGCAATTTCTGACTTTTCTAGTACTCTTACCTCAGTTGGTCCGAAAGAGCCTTTTAATCCTTAGATGAAACAGGATCGACTGGCATCAAAAAAAGTTTTTGTGTAAATTGCCCATTTTCTCGCTGACTGTACATTTTTTTCAAAATCTGTGAATGCAGGTTGAAATATCTTCAAAAGTTAAGAGGGCTCCGACGCTATGCCGCTCGTCAGTTTTAGGTATTTACGGGCGGGAAACGTAGCGCTCAAGCTTGTGTGCGTAGAACGCACACATTGAAAGCGCCACGCAGTGCGGGCCGCTCTGACACAAAGCGGTCAAAGTTTCGGCAAACATTTTTTACGTTTTAAAATTAAAACTTCATAACGATTTTGTATTGACATCTATACCAATCTAATACCAATTCTGTAAAGCGAAAGAGTTTGTTTGTTTGTTTGAACGCGATATTCTACAAGTCAGATTTGAAAAAACTTCGCATCTTATTTATTTATTTATTTATTTATTAGACAAAATCCACAGCTCTTAGTAGTAATAAATCGACTTATTTATGTTTCTTACAGCCAATGACGGATTTACATTTTTTAGAGTAAAACATATATTACGACAGTCACTAGGTACTATTTCACTTTCAAATCTAAACCAAATCGACGATAATTTTACGTGAGTAATTCCCGTGTGTTAAATAATGTCTAGTCACTAGGTAGTATAGGTTTTAGAGAAAAGTAAATAACAATAAGAATAAAAATAGTTACATACAACCAAGCACTTTCGTGGTATGTGTGTGCAGCGTGTGTGTGTGTGTGTCTTCGTAACTTCGCAACTTCACATCTTCGCATCTTCGTAACTTCGCAACTTCGTAACTTCGTAACTTCGTATCTTCCTATCTTCCTATCTTCGTAACTTCGCAACTTCGTATCTTCATAACTTCGTATCTTCGTAACTTATCAACTTCGCATCTTTGCAACTTCGTGTCTTCGTAACTTCGTAACTTCACACCTTCGCAACTTCGCAACTTCGTAACTTCGCAACTTCGCAAATTCGTATCTTCGTAACTTCGTATCTTCGTAACTTCGTAACTTCGCAACTTCGTATCTTCATATCTTCGTAACTTCATATCTTCGTAGCTTCGCAACTTCGTAACTTCGTATCTTCGCAACTTCGCACCTTCGTATCTAGAAAATATGAAGATACGAAGTTGCGAAGTTGTGAAGTTGCGAAGTTGTGAAGTTACGAAGTTACGAAGTTTTGAAGATACGAAGATACGAAGTTACGAAGTCACGAAGTCACGAAAATACGAAATCACGAAGTTACGAAGGAACGAAGATATGAAGTTATGACCATATGAAAAACTTCGTATCTTCGTATCTTCGTAACTTCACACCTTCGCAACTTCGTAACTTCGCAACTTCGCAAATTCGTATCTTCGTAACTTCGTATCTTCGTAACTTCGCAACTTCGTATCTTCATATCTTCGTATCTTCGTAACTTATCAACTTCGCATCTTCGCAACTTCGTAACTTCGTAACTTCACACCTTCGCAACTTCGCAACTTCGTAACTTCGCAACTTCGCAAATTCGTATCTTCGTAACTTTGTATCTTCGTATCTTCGTATCTTCGTAACTTCGTAACTTCGCAACTTCGTATCTTCACATCTTCGTTAATTCGTATCTTCGTAGCTTCGCAACGTCGTAACTTCTAGATACGAAGGTGCGAAGTTGCGAAGTTACGAAGATACGAAGTTACGAAGTTACGAAGTTGTGAAGTTACGAAGTTACGAAGATGCGAAGTTACGAAGATACAAAGTTGTGAAGTTACGAAGTTACGAAGATGCGAAGTTACGAAGATACGAAGTTGTGAAGTTGCGAAGTTGCGAAGTTGTGAAGATACGAAGTTGCGAAGTTGCGAAGATACGAAGTTACGAAGATGCGAAGTTACGAAGATACGAAGTTGTGAAGTTGCGAAGTTGCGAAGTTATGAAGATACGAAGTTGCGAAGTTGCGAAGATACGAAGATACAAAGATACGAAGATACGAAGTTGCGAAGTTGCAAAGATACGAAGTTACGAAGGTACGAAACGAAGTTACGAAGATACTAAGTTACGAAGTTTTGAAGATACGAAGTTACGAAGATACGAAGTTGCGAAGTTGCGAAGTTATGAAGTTACGAAGAAACGAAGATGCGAAGATGCGAAGATGCGAAGTTGCGAAGTTGCAAAGATACGAAGTTACGAAGGTACGAAGTTACGAAGGTACGAAACGAAGTTACGAAGTTTTGAAGATATGAAGTTACGAAGATACGAAGTTGCGAAGTTGCGAAGATACGAAGGTAAGAAGATACGAAGTTACGAAGTCATGAAGATACGAAGTTACGAAGATGCGAAGTTACGAAGATACGAAGTTGTGAAGTTGCGAAGTTGCGAAGTTACGAAGTTATGAAGATACGAAGATACGAAGTTGCTAAGATGCGAAGTTGCGAAGTTACGAAGATACGAAGTCACGAAGAAACGAAGTTACGAAGTCACGAAGTCACGAAGTCACGAAGTTACGAAGTTACGAAGATACGAAGTCACGAAGTTATGAAGTCATGACGATATGAAAAGATAAAGATATGACGATGACGATGATGATTGTGTTTCGCTCATCAAAATCTTTCATTTGATACCCATATCAATAAAAAGTTCCACGATCATCATCATCATCATCATCAGCATCATCATCATCAGCATCATTGTTACGGACAACTTCGTATAGTTTAAAGTTTTTAGCCTGGTTAGGTAATTTAATTTTATAAACTTAGACTTAGTGTGTTTTATTTGAAGTCTAAGGTTTTTAGCCTGGTTAATTATTTTGAATTGTATAAACTTATGTTGTGTTTTTATTTGGAAGTCTGAAGTTTTTAGCCTGGTTAATTATTTTGAATTGTATAAACTTATGTTGTGTTTTTATTTGGAAGTCTGAAGTTTTTAGCCTGGTTAATTATTTTGAATTGTATAAACTTATGTTGTGTTTTTATTTGGAAGTCTGAAGTTTTTAGCCTGGTTAATTATTTTGAATTGTATAAACTTATGTTGTGTTTTTATTTGGAAGTCTGAAGTTTTTAGCCTGGTTAATTATTTTGAATTGTATAGGTAAACTTATGTTGTGTTTTTATTTGGAAGTCTGAAGTTTTTAGCCTGTTTTTTATGATGACCTATGTAAACTTAGACTTATGTTTGATTATATCGAGATACCTAGATATAATTAGTTTTACGGCTGAAATATGCTATTTTAAGATGGTTGCTACGCGACGGTCGAAAGAATAATGAGGTACCTATAGTTCGCGTAGCCAATATTTATAACCTCGGTATGGAAATTAAGTCCGACTGTTTAATTGGAGGAATTTTTGGTAGCAATATTCTGATTGGTTATTAATCGATGTCATTTTGTATAAATACAGGAGCTATTTTTATTATATTCAGTTCAACTCGAGAGCTCAGTACAGCAACACATCAACCAAGAAAAAGTCAACAAGCAGTAGCAGAATAGGAATCCAGCGGTGTACCTACTATAAGAACAAAGAAATACAGTCCACTACCATCACCACCGAGTTATAGTACGAGAGCCGACCGCAAAAAACCAACGTCACTTGATACTAAGATAAGCTCCATGGCACACGCTCAAAAAAGTGGTGCTAAGCTTGGATCAATTAGTCAAAAGGCTCCGATTTGGCCGGAAGCACAAAAAAAGGGGCTACTTCCGGTGAAAAAAAACGTGTCAATTTACGTCATTTGATACTAATGGCAGACTTATGGCAGCAGTTACTAATTTATATGCAGTGACAGATAAATCTAGTCTGCCAGTTCCTGTATGGCCGGAAGTACTTGGCAGACTGTCTCAAAGCTGACGATTCGGACCCCTAATTTACGTCATCTGATACTAAGTTGAAAATAGTGGCAGATGTTAGATATCAACCCTACGTTTCAGTATAAATTAGTCTGCCAAGGCTATTTTGGCCGGAACATCTTCAAAATGTCAATTTAGTGATGATACTAAGAAGAAAAATTTTCGATTTTTTTTGGTTTATCAATGTTTAGACATTAGAATGAAATAATATTATGTATTTATTCATGTTAATATTATTATTATAACCTACTAGAAGCTGCCCGTGGCTTCGCTCACGTGGTACCCGGATAAAAAGTAGCCTATGTCACTCTCTAGCCCTCCAACTATCTCCACACAAAAAATCACGTCAATCCGTCGCTCTGTTTTGACGTGAAAGCAGAACAAATAAACAAACAAATAAACACACTTTCACATTTATAATATGGGTAGTAGACATGTGCGCCGCGCTGAAAATTGTCGGCGGTGGCGCGCTGCAGTTTTTCGTCCGGTGGCGGCGCGGCGCCGGCGGCGCACAATGGTCCCGAATTTGGTGCTCCATACACATAGAAACCAAAACTCGATTTTTCAAATTTTTTTTATTGGGGATTGTTCTAGTACACAATTCTTATTCAAATATGTAGGTACAGTCACCATAGCAAGCTTCATGACGGAATAAAAAAATATTTAGTTTTTTTTTGTATGGAGGAAAACACTTAAATTGGATTATCTCTCGACTCTTAGAAACTCAAAGGCTGCTGCTTATAGGGGAGGTACACCCACATGAGGTCTTCCTCATAAGCCACCAATCTTGCATGGCTGGGCACGGTTTTGGCGCCCAGAGCAAACTGATTATTCAAAAATTTGTCAACTACACTAGAACTAGAATTTCGTAAATGTTTGCATGGTAGATTGTTCTAATTCACTATTTTTATCTAACTATGTAGGTACAGTCACCATAGTAAGCTTTACGTAAGAAAAAAAAAATATTTAATCATTTTTTGTGTATGGACGAAAACACATAAGTCGGATTATCTCTCGACTCTTAGAAACTCAAAGGCTGCCGCTTATACAGGGTATATACACACATGAGGCCGTTTTTATAAGCTACCAATCTTGCATGGCTAGGCACGGTTTTGGCGCTCAGTGCCAAATAACTTATTGTTCGAAAATTTTACAACTATCCTTAAACCAGGATTTCAAAAAAGTTTGCATGGGGTATTGCTTCAATACACTATTCTTATTCAAATATGTAGGTACAGTCACCATTGTAAGCTTCATAACGGAATAAAAAAATATTTAGTTTTTTTTTGAATAGAGGAAAACACTCCAATTGGATTATCTCTCGACTCTTAGAAACTCAAGAGCTGCCGCTTATACAGGGTGTACACCCACATGAGGCCGTTCTTACAAGCCACCAATCTCGCACGGCTGGGTACGGTTTTGGCGCCCAGAGCAAAATGATTATTCAAAAATTTATAAACTTCACAAAAAACCAAAACTTTATATATGTTTGCATGGGGGATTGCTCTGATACACTATCCTTTTCTAAATATGTAGGTACAGTCACGACAGCAAGCTTTAAATTTTACTTTCGGTGTAGTTTACATATTTTCAAATACTTACTCATTTGGCTCGGGGCGCCAAAACCATGCCCAGCCGTGCGAGATTGGTGACTTGTAAGGACGGCCTCATCTGAGTGTACACCCTGTATAAGCGGCAGCTCTTGAGTTTCTAAGAGTCGAGAGATAATCCAATTTAAGTGTTTTCCTCTATATAAAAAAAAACTAAATATTTTTTTATTCCGTTATGAAGCTTACAATGGTGACTGTACCTACATATTTGAATAAGAATAGTGTATTGAAGCAATCCCCCATGCAAACTTTTTTGAAATCCTGGTTTCAGTATAGTTGTAAAATTTTCTAACAATAAGTTATTTGGCCCTGGGCGCCAAAACCGTGCCTAGCCGTGCAAGATTGGTAGCTTATGAGAACGGCCTCATGTGTGTGCATACCCTATATAAGCGGCAGCCTTTGAGTTTCTACGAGTCAAGAGATAATCCAAGTTATACGTTTTCATCCAAGTAAAAAAAATACAAAATATTTTTTTTTTCTTACGTAAAGCTTACTATGGTGACTGTACCTACATATTTAGATAAAAATAGTGTATTAGAGCAATCCACCATGCAAACATTAACGAAATTCTAGTTTTGGTGTAGTTGACAAATTTTCGAAAAATCAGTTTGCTTTGGGCGCCAAAACCGTGCCCAGCCGTGTGAGATTGGTGGCTCATGAGAAAGGCCTCGTGTGGGTGTACAGCCTGTATAAGCGGCAGCTCTTGAGTTTCTAAGAGTTGAGAGATAATCCAATTTAAGTGTTTCCCGGCATACAAAAAAAAACTAAATATTTTTTTATTCCGTCATGAAGCTTGCTATGGTGACTGTACCTACATATTTGAATAAGAATAGTGTATTGAAGCAATCCCCCATGCAAACTTTTTTGAAATCCTGGTTTCAGTATAGTTGTAAAATTTTCAAACAATAAGTTATTTGGCTCTGGACGCCAAAACCGTGCCTAACCGTGCGAGATTGATAGCTTATAAGAACGGCCTCATGTGTGTGTATACCCTGTATAAGCGGCAGCCTTTGAGTTTCTAAGAGTCGAGAGATAATCCGAATTAAGTGTTTTCGTCCATACACAAAAAAAGATGAAATATATTTCTTTTCTTACGTAAAGCTTACTATGGTGACTGTGCCTACATAGTTAGATAAAAATAGTGAATTAGACAATCTACCATGCAAACATTTACGAAATTCTAGTTCTGGTGGAGTTTACAAATTTTTGAATAATCAGTTTGCTCTGGGCGCCAAAACCGTGCCCAGCCGTGCAAGATTGGTAGCATAAGAGGACGGCCTCATGTGGGTGTACACCCTGTATAAGCGGCAGCCCTTGAGTTTCTAAGAGTCGAGAGATAATCCAATTTAAGTGTTTTCCTCCATAAAAAAATAACTAAATATTTTTTTATTCCGTCATGAAGCTTGCTATGGTGACTGTACCTACATATTTGAATAAGAATAGTGTATTGAAGCAATCCCCCATGCAAACTTTTTTGTAATCCTGGTTTCAGTATAGTTGTAAAATTTTCAAACAATAAGTTATTTGGCTCTGGACGCCAAAACCGTGCCTAGCCGTGCGAGATTGATAGCTTATAAGAACGGCCTCATGTGTGTGTATACCCTGTATAAGCGGCAGCCTTTGAGTTTCTAAGAGTCGAGAGATAATCCGAATTAAGTGTTTTCGTCCATACACAAAAAAAGATGAAATATTTTTTTTTTCTTACGTAAAGCTTACTATGGTGACTGTACCTACATAGTTAGATAAAAATAGTGAATTAGAACAATCTACCATGCAAACATTTACGAAATTCTAGTTCTAGTGTAGTTGACAAATTTTTGAATAATCAGTTTGCTCTGGGCGCCAAAACCGTGCCCAGCCATGCGAGATTGGTGGCTTATGAGGAAGACCTCATGTGGGTGTACCTCCCCTATAAGCGGCAGCCTTTGAGTTTCTAAGAGTCGAGAGATAATCCAATTTAAGTGTTTTCCTCCATACAAAAAAAAACTAAATATTTTTTTATTCCGTCATGAAGCTTGCTATGGTGACTGTACCTACATATTTGAATAAGAATTGTGTACTAGAACAATCCCCAATAAAAAAAAATTGAAAAATCGAGTTTTGGTTTCTATGTGTATGGAGCACCAAATTCGGGACCATTGTGCGGCGTGGCTCTTTTTTACCTTTTAAGGTACGGAACCAAATAAAATAAAAATACACTAATAAAATTGATCTCTAACGTTTCACTACAACACAAATGACTAGGTACTTACGGATAATTATTATGTTAACAAATCGCGAAAGTTTAACAAGTTATAGGTACATACATAAAATCACGCCTCTTTCCCACAGGGGTAGGCAGAGACCACGAACTTCCACTTGCTACGATCCTGACACACCTCTTTCGCCTCATTCACTTATACTTATAGGTACTTACTGTTCAATAATACTCTAATCATAATCCATGATATCCAGACTAGATCTCTTACAACAACTTTACGATAAGCTGGGATCGTCTGAAGGGCAGAGGCTCGTCTACAAGGTAGCACGTTTAAGGGTCAAAGCGGCATAGGCTTAGACATTTCTAGGATGAAAGGTCTAAGGGCACTGGATATTTCCAAGTGCCCCTGTGTAAAAGACCCCCGGGGAAATCTATTGAGTATGCGAGGACCTTGCGGTGAAAGAGAGATGGTTTTCGTACTTCCACGACCAGCTGAACAAGCAGCATAGAGAGGTATCGCCACCGGACCTCCCTTTAAATCAAGGACTAGTATTGCCAAAAACGCCTGAAGAACTAGAAAAAGCTCTTCGCCGCATGAAAAATCGGAAGCCGTCAGAATCGATCCCCATCGAGTCTCCATCGAGGCCACGCATGTCATCCACTACGAAGTCAAGCCAGCACTTCTTGGGTCCACCCCTTCTACCGGGGCCTGGCGGAGCCAACATAGCTGAGCATTTGTTCCCCACGTAGCTTGCCGGTTTCCGTAAGACGTGTCCGTGCCAACGTAGGCGGCAGTCCTGCAATTTATCTGCTATATCACGAACATGGAGGCTGCCACGAATGCGATAGTTCCTGATGCGGTCCTTCCGCGTAACCCTACACATCCAGCGCAGCATATTCATCTCAGTGACCAGCAGTTCTTGCTTGTGCTGCTCAAGTACCGACCACGCTTCACTGCCATATCCTTTCAACTTAACTGGCATCTTGGGGTCACAGATACAGAATAGAATATTTTAACTGATTCGTGCGCTCGACCATGTCTTCTTCTAAGCATACGGATGTGGGATCTGCTTTATTGCAAGCCAAGTACTCGGTCTTCGCCACGCCACGTTGAGTTTCAGACCACCGTTCTCAAGCGATTCCTTTCACGCATTCACACGTCTTACCAGAAGTCCTCTGTCCGCATCTGCCAGCGCGATATCGTCAGCATACATGAGTAACCAAGCCTCTCATGTCTGTCCCTGATACTGTCCGACACTACGTCTAATATCCCGCTGAACAAGAATGGGCTAAGGACGGTTCCCTGGTGTACTCCAACAGTGATGGGGAAGGGTTTGGTGTCACCAACAGCGGTCCTAACCACAGAATCGGAATCATGGTAGGTTCATGTCTCGGATGGTGTCAATATAAACCTCTGGTACACCTTTGGACCGTAATGCCCACTAGATCATCGCACGAGGAACACAGTTGAAGGTCTTCTCCATGTTCAAAAACAGGAAATATAGAGGTGTATTCTTCGTCCTGTATTTCTCCATGACGGTCCGTAGGGCAAAGACTGGATCTATGGTTCCGTGGCCAAGGCGAAAACCATATTGACACTCCGAGACCACACACTCTAGTCGGATCCGAGAGTCTCCTATCCGCTCAAAGAGTTTCATGGTGTGGGACATGATCTTTATACCGCGGTAGCTGTCACACTCTTGATAGATCCCTTGCCTTTGAAAACCGGAGTGATAGCACTTAGTCTTCTCTGGCGAGGGATCCCTTTAGTGTGCAGTATGTCAATCAATCAATCACAAACATCTACTTGCATGCGGTTGTAAAGATTTGTTAAGATGCCCACACCACACCACGAGGGCCCATTGCCTTCCAGGCCTCGATGGGGACTCGATGGGGATCGATTCTGACGGCTTCCGATTTTTCATGCGGCGAAGAGCTTTTTCTACTTCTTCAGGCGTTTTTGGCAATACTAGTCCTTGATTTAAAGGGAGGTCCGGTGGCGATACCTCTCTATGCTGCTTGTTCAGCAGGTCGTGGAAGTACGAAAACCATCTCTCTTTCACCGCAAGGTCCTCGCATACTCAATAGATTTCCCCGGGGGTCTTTTACACAGGGGCACTTGGAAATATCCAGTGCCCTTAGACCTTTCATCCTAGAAATGTCTAAGCCTATGCCGCTTTGACCCTTAAACGTGCTACCTTGTAGACGAGCCTCTGCCCTTCAGACGATCCCAGCTTATCGTAAAGTTGTTGTAAGAGATCTAGTCTGGATATCATGGATTATGATTAGAGTATTATTGAACAGTAAGTACCTATAAGTATAAGTGAATGAGGCGAAAGAGGTGTGTCAGGATCGTAGCAAGTGGAAGTTCGTGGTCTCTGCCTACCCCTGTGGGAAAGAGGCGTGATTTTATGTATGTACCTATAACTTGTTAAACTTTCGCGATTTGTTAACATAATAATTATCCGTAAGTACCTAGTCATTTGTATTGTAGTGAAACGTTAGAGATCAATTTTATTAGTGTATTTTTATTTTATTTGGTTCCGTACCTTAAAAGGTAAAAAAGAGCCATGCCGCCGGCGCCGCGCCGCCACCGGACGAAAAACTGCAGCGCGCCACCGCCGACAATTTTCAGCGCGGCGCACATGTCTACTACCCATATTATAAATGTGAAAGTGTGTTTATTTGTTTGTTTATTTGTTCTGCTTTCACGTCAAAACAGAGCGACGGATTGACGTGATTTTTTGTGTGGAGATAGTTGGAGGGCTAGAGAGTGACATAGGCTACTTTTTATCCGGGTACCACGTGAGCGAAGCCACGGGCAGCTTCTAGTAGGTTATAATAATAATATTAACATGAATAAATACATAATATTATTTCATTCTAATGTCTAAACATTGATAAACCAAAAAAAATCGAAAATTTTTCTTCTTAGTATCATCACTAAATTGACATTTTGAAGATGTTCCGGCCAAAATAGCCTTGGCAGACTAATTTATACTGAAACGTAGGGTTGATATCTAACATCTGCCACTATTTTCAACTTAGTATCAGATGACGTAAATTAGGGGTCCGAATCGTCAGCTTTGAGACAGTCTGCCAAGTACTTCCGGCCATACAGGAACTGGCAGACTAGATTTATCTGTCACTGCATATAAATTAGTAACTGCTGCCATAAGTCTGCCATTAGTATCAAATGACGTAAATTGACACGTTTTTTTTCACCGGAAGTAGCCCCTTTTTTTGTGCTTCCGGCCAAATCGGAGCCTTTTGACTAATTGATCCAAGCTTAGCACCACTTTTTTGAGCGTGTGCCATGGAGCTTATCTTAGTATCAAGTGACGTTGGTTTTTTGCGGTCGGCTCTCCTACTATTATCATTTCCACCTCCACCACCCACTGTAGGCCAACCCCCACAATCATCATCATCAGCATCATCATCACTTAATCCAGATGATAAAAACATAAAATGATTGTAAAGCTTTCTATGTGGATGTGCATGCTTCCGTACGTATACTTACCTATAGGCACTTACTTACTACTTAGGTACCTATGCTGATAGAAAATAGTCCATTTTTTATGCCAGGCAAAATCTTTATCAAAAGATGCCTTACATACTGTAATCTGATTTTATCGAAAATATGACATAGCACGTTTACGCGACCGCTTCTCATGTAAGAACACAGTCACGTGACGTCACTGGCTCTGCCACAGCTTAGCTAATAGTATTTACGCAATGTGACGTGCTCCCAGCTCCAATGGCCGCGGCCGTCTGACGATTTTTGGCAATGAATCGTCCTTTTATTCATAGTAGCTACTCCATAGAAAAAATGTATGGAGAGTTTTATCTTCAACTTTCTTGCCTATAATGTGTTGAATATAGCTACACCTACGAAAAAAAAATAGAGCACAGGATAGATAAAATATTGAAGTTGTTGTTTTCGTATTTTTTAATTCAATAGGGAACCCGCATTATTTTTATTTTTGCTTTCATTTGAATGAATTTTATGTAGAATAGACCACGAGTTTAAAAAAAAATTAAAATACTTCAATTTAATGTAAAAAATTGCGGTTTCAAACCGACCGTTTAAATTTTCGCGCGCAAACGGATGTACAGTTACGATGACGTCACTCGTGTCGAGGAGAACGTTAAAAAGGACCTAAAACTATAAAGTTAATTTTATTGATAATAAACCCTATAGCCATCGGAACATGGTTCTAAACTTAATAAAATAATAATAAATTAAAATGAAAGTCTACCTGTCAAGAGATGGCGTTTTGCGAAATATTTTTATTCAGCTACTTGTCGCGAGATGGCGTTATCTACCGTCAATTCTGTTAGTCTTTATCTACAAGACATAAGATTGATAATACAATGGCTATTATTCATGGTCCACTAAACACAGCTATTCCCTTAGGGATGTGCCACAAGACGAATGTATCGAAATCTACTATTACCTACTAATTGATGTGTAACGATCGGTAGCACGTCAGGTTATATTTGTGGTGGTCGAAATAAAAAGCTTTTCTTATCTTTCTTTCCTTATTTACACAATCAAAGTTCACAATCAAAGTAAATTATTTACACAAACAAATAAAATAAAAAAAAAATCGTAAATTGTATCACTGTTTAAAATAATGGTTCTTTTTCTTATTGTGTTTTCTTTTTATGGTGTAGGTAAGTACAATAAAGTTATATTATATTCTAAATATTTGAAAAATATTAGAGCGAGTGAGCGAGCGAAGCGAGCAAAGATCTTAGTGGTTAGTTAGGCGATTTTGTTCATTAATTTATTGATTATCATCACACTAATATAAAATGCAAAAGTTTGGATGGATGGATGTTTGGATGTATTTTTTTTCCACTTGACAACCCCTGAACCGATTTGGCTGAAATTTAAAATATAGAATAGATAAAGACCGGGAAAAATGACAAATTATATAAAAAATGACAGATCATGTCAAAAATGACACTAGATGTTATTACTTATGAGAAAAGATGTCAAAAATGACAGATTAAATAAAAAATGACACTAATTGTCAAAATTGACAGATTAAAAACAACAGATGTTTTTTTGCCATTTTTGACATAATCTGTCATATTTTACATCTAGTGTCATTTTCTACATATTTTTTTAGTGTGTGTTCAAAAGGCCTTATCTCGGAAACTCCCGTTCTTAGTTCAAATGAAAGCTATTGAAGAGATCTTCATTTAAAGTGACAGCTGTCAAACTTCAAACGGCCATATCTCGGTAACTACTCGTCCTAGACTTCCCTTTCTTAGTTCAAATGAAAGCTATGACCAAGATCTACATTTTAGATGATAGATGTCATTTTGACAGCTGTCATTGAAAATGTAGATCTAGGTCATAGCTTTCATTTGAGCTTAGAAAGAAGAATCGAGGATGAGTAGTTTTCGAGATATGGCCGTTTGAAGTTTGACAGCTGTCACTTTAAATGAAGATCTCTTCAATAGCTTTCACTTGAACTGATTATGATGAAAAATCTTAGGCATTATATGAAATTAATGCATTTATATCAGGCGTATTAATTTTTAGACATTCATGTTAGGCACTTTGCTACAAAGGCAAATTGCGTTTTAGACACTGTACTGTACAACTCGGGTAAACTGAGTTTAAAATAAATTGCCATTCAGGCATATTGCGTCTTATGTGTTTCAAATCTTAGGCGAAAAATTATGAGAATAATGCATTTAACTTATCATCAGGCATATTACTTTTTAGATATTCATGTCAGGCATATTGCTACAAAGGCAAATTGCATTTTAGATGAATCGCGAACGACCCTTGTTTCTGACTAAATATATAGGTATGTTTCAGGCTTTTTGTGTTGCTTATGTTTATGATTAGTAATCATAACCATTAAAGTTATCGATAGCACATTCATCAGTATAAAGGGTCACATCCCTAATTGAGAAGATTTTTACGTCACTCATGTTACTCGACGCTGATTGGTGTATTGAAATACGTTCCGTTTCACGTACTTATAATTCGTAATAATTGTTAAAAATCAATACTAACTAAAATAAAAACGTTGCACTGGGTCTTCTTTTATGTTTTTTTTGCATTTAAGACTCAAAATATTGAAAAATATTACGATTGCATGTTCCCTATTGAGTAATTTAGTGTTCGGTCAGGCTTAAAACCCCGCGCTCATATTTTGTGTACTTTGTCCAGTAATTTACTAAAAAAATACATAAAATATTGAAATATGAAATAGCCCACAGTGTAGATCAGTTCATTGGTAGTACTTAGAGTATGTTTTTCACTATCTTAATACGATTTGCTTTAAGAAAATCTTTAAAACGGTAAACCTCTATTTTGACAAATTCACCTCAGTAGGCTCTTAAGGATAGTCTCCTACAAACGTTTTCCTGTAGCTACAACGGTTAAGGTAGCCCTTACTGTCTTGTCTCAGAAACACATTTTAGCGATTTCTGACTTTTCTAGTACTCTAACCTCAGTTGGTCTGAAAGAGCCTTTTTATCCTTAGATGAAACAGGATCGATTGGCATCAAAAAAAGTTTTTGTGTAAATGGCCCATTTTCTCGCTGACTGTACATTTTTTCAAAATCTGTGAATGCAGGTCGAAATATTTTCAAAAATTAAGGATGGTCTCCTAAGAGCGTTTTCCTCTAGCTATAACGGTTAAGGTAGCTGCCCTTACTGCCCCGTCTCAAAAATTCACCCTGTATATTGGTTGGTATCTATACCATTTTAGCTTTTTGATTTACTGAAGCTAGAAATTCTGTTTTAATTTTCAGGTTATCTTTCACAACTACAGCAAATCTTCAGAAACATGTAAAGACAAGTTCGAAGCATCAAATACAATTGAAACTAAGGTAAGTTTACGCATTATGGTGAAGGAAAACACCGAGAAAAAACCCTCTTACTCAGCTCGACCCGTATTGACGCCATGTTTTTCCTGCGTCGCTATGGTCAAGGTGAAAGTAAAGTTGAAAAGTAAAATATTTATTTATTGCAGAAAGTTAAAAGAAACGAATCCAGAGGCATCGAATGATAAGCAGATAGCCGATATCAAATCTAGTATCAACAGGTATGTTTACTTTAATTTTTATAGTGAATCAGTGCAATGATTCCGTGGCCGAGTTTGTTATGGCACTCCGGCTTAAGGAGGATCGCTTGTATCAATGCGGGTTCGAATCCCGTCGGAATCACTTCGCTCGCTTCGCGCGCTCGATCGATAAATAAACCTCGATAAATACCGGGATACATAAGTATTTATGAGGGTTTTACAAATTGTGATATTGATTTGTTGCAGCACACGCGAATTGTTTCCATGTCCTCAGTGCGACAAAAAGTTCCAATGGCGAGGCAATCTCATGCGACATATGGACAGCCACGCTGCGAGGTAAGCTTCAAGCATAATGGACATCGATTATTTTCGTGTTTTCCGAATATGTCCGACAGCAGTGTATGATTCCACAAAACAGAATGTGACAGAAGTGCACGTCGTTGGCAGCGCAGCTAATTTGCTTTGCTTAAAAATTACATTGATATTTATTTGTTTACGAAAATGTTGAAATTATGAGTAACTAGCTGCTGCCCGCGGCTTCGCTCGCGTTGTACCCGGATAAAAAGTTGCCTATGTTACTCTCCAGCCCTCCAAGTATCTCCAAACAAAAAATCACGTCAATCCGTCGCTCTGTTTTGACGTGAAAGCAGGACAAATAAACAAACAAATAAACTCACTTTCGCATTTATAATATGGGTACGGATTTTCATTTCCAAATGATTTTTCGTCAATCGTTTTTGTAATTTTATGCGATGGTTTCCGATGTTTTACGAAACGCATTCTTTTTCACTGTACTATAGAACGCCTCTTCCTTTAATTTCAGGGCCAAGGGTGAGTTGGTATGTGCGCCTTGCAACCGAACATTCTCCTCCATAGCGACCTACAAGCAACATATGAAGATCAGCAAGAAACATGCCACGGAAAACGATTTTAAGTAAATACTCTTCTTCATTGAAAATTAAGTCTTATCAAAATTTTCTAATCCGACGGGATTCGAACACATTGATACAAGCGATCCCCTTTAAGCCGGAGTGCCTTTACCAACTCGGCCACGGAATCCATATGCGTTGGGTTGAAAATCTTTATCACACTAATATCACAGAATACTAGTACTACGTACAGAAGGGTCACTTCGCGAGTAAATTTGTTTAAATAGAGACTCTCGCGGCGAAGCTATAAAGTGCAATTCAACTCGCCTATGGGCCTATTACCTATCGAGATATTTGCCTAAACATTCCCATCCTGCTCTAATGCGTAACTGTGTCACTGTCTGGCGCGGTGTGACGCGACTCGTAAGGGTTGTCGAATTTTCGCTTGCGACAACACAAATAAATTAATTTATTTTATCTGTCACAAAAACAGTACCTACTTAAGTTCTAAAATAAGTAGGCCTAAATATAATTTAATCTACCGTTAGCACAGAATAAATAGTAGTAAGTAGGTACTACGTAGGTATTGTACGTAGGTAGGTGAAGTAAGTACCTAGATACATTATTATCTCGTTCGTTTTGTAAACAATTGCATTTCAAAATATCTATACCTTCATACCTACCTAGACATCGATCAGACACACACAGTCATCATCATCACACAACTAGACCGGGAGCCGTTATCCGATAATCACCCTTTTAATGTTAGGTTTGCAATCACATTTGCAATTTAATGCACGGCCAGGACTCGAACCCACGACCTTCGTCTCGAAAGTTGAGGTACTAATCACTTCGACCAACATGGCTCTATGAATATAATGTAACTTCTAAACACAATTATTATATTAAGTAGGTTAGGTACCTACTTAATGGATAAGTTACATTTAGGTACAATGTAAATAAACAAAACTGTAGATAACCTACCTACCTACAGTTTTGTAGGTAGGTAGTTTTGTAGGTGTATTATGTTTGTTTATTTGTAAACAGGTACCTATTCAATCAAAAAGGAATCGAATAGGTACCTATAAAATCTCGTTTTCATTATGCACCTACAGTTACAGAGTAAAAGTAAGTACCTACCTAGGTATTTATTGATGATTTATTTAAATAGGTACTTACAACAAATTATAGAAAAGCTTAGTAGGTACCTACCAACCTTTCAATATCTTCCGGAATTTTGTGGAATGTTAATGTCCATTCATTGCTTTTCCTTTTGTTTAGACACCCGTAGACACAGCAGTATCTTTTGTACGGATTAGATCGTTTAGTTATCGTGCAAAAATCACAAGAAACGATGTAGGTATACGAGATCACGATAATTACGCACAATGCGTCTAGTCCGCAAGCCGAGCGAGCGGCAAGTGGCAACCTATGTCGCGCGCCGCCCGAGGCGGCGCACTTCCGATAAATGCCTAAAGTGAGAAGTGAGACAGGCCTGCTAATATCACACTAATATTATAAATGCGAAAGATTGTATGTATGTTTGTTCCTCTATAACTCGACAACCACTGAACCGATTCGGCTGAAATTTGAAACATAGATAGATAATAACCGGGAATAGGACATAGGCTACTTTTTATCCCGAAAAATGCACGGTTCCCGTGGGATAAACAAAATAGTAGTCCACACGAGCGAAGCCGCGGGCGTCAGCTAGTAAGCTTATATTATCGGGTAAAGCCCCGATTAATTAGTGGTTTAACACTGTAATAATAAAAAATATATATGACAGTTAATGTCAATGATAAGCACCACTTAAACTAAGGCTGGATTCGACCAAACTGTCATGTCATCTTACTCCCAGAGTTGTTATTCCGTTAGCCGACAGAATTCGAAATACAACTGTTTAGAAAGCGTAACCGAACATTATTAGGTGCATTAAAATTATCCTGGTTATAAGGTATCAACTTTACAATGTCAAAATATTCAAACAAACAGCAGTTTAATCTGTGGTTTAATCTTCAGATAAAACTTAATCCAGTTTGGTAAAATCCAGCCTTGGTTCAGTATTCGGGTGTAAGTTTATTGTTTTATTTTCAGATACATGTGTAGCGACTGTGGCAAGAAGTTTGCGAGCAAGACGAAACTAAAGGACCACGTCGACTGGGAGCATCTAAAAAACTATGTACACACTTGCCCGGATTGTCAAAAGGTAGTTTAATAATACAAGTGGCTAAATTAAACATTTTAGAAAACCGACTTCAGTGTAAACAGTACTTCAAGCTTTAGAATAGACATCGGTTATTTTTGTGTTTTCCGAATATGTCCGACAGCAGTGTATGATTCCACAAAACAGAATGTGACAGAAGTGCACGTCGCTAGCAGCGCAGCTCGCACAGCTTGCAACTAATTTGCTTTTCTTAAAAATGACATTGATATTTATTTGTTTGTGATAAAGTTGAAATTATGAGTAATTTTTATTTCCAAATGACTTTTCGTCAATCGTTTTTAGGGTTCCTTGTCAGGACTACGGAACCACGGAAAAATAGTTTCGACATGTCCGTCTGTCTGTCTGTCTGTCCGAGGTTTTACTAAGAGACCTTTAACTAGAAAGGTGTAATTTTGTAGGGGTTTTCGTCGTCTACCCCATTGTGTGGGGTATCGTTGAAAAGGGATGTGTGTAGTGTGGGATATCGTTGTTCCAGTAGGGCGTCCTTAGTCCTTAGTCTTAGCTCATCTTAAACTTAGGGGAGTTTAAGATGAGCTTAGACTAAGATAAAGTAGTTGCTTGTTGTAACGGGCTACTACGGAACCCGACACGCACTTACTTACTATCCTGGCGCGTCGACCCCAAAGTGGGTCTTGGCCTCCGACACAATAGAACGCCACCGGCTTCTGTCTTGCGCCGCCTCCGTCCAGTCCGTGGACACATGAAGTGAGTGAAGGTCTTTCCCCACTTCATCCTTCCACCTGTATCTGGGTCGGCCGACTGGTCGCCGTCCGATCGGCACTCCATGGAAAGCACGTTTTGCTGCTCGATCCTCCCCCATCCGTAGCACGCGACACGCACTTGGCCCGTTTTTATTGTAATTTTATGCGATTGTTTCAGATGTTTTCCGAAACGCAATATTTTTCTGGTTTTACTGTACTTAGGATGATTTACTTGTTTGCAGGTGTTCAAAACCCACACATCTCTATATCTTCACTTACAAGTGGTACATAAAAAGGCGAGCGCACAACATCTCTGTGAGAACTGTGGGAAATCTTTCCCGGTAAGTAAACGCGTTCAGTACCGACAATATACCGTAGCAAATGGAGATCTGTGGTCTCTGCCTACCCCTATGATGGACACAGGCGAGATTTTTATGTATGTATTGTATACCTACCGACAATATGAGCTTATCAAGATCACTTCAATTTTTTCAATTCGACGAATAATAATCATTCCGTGTCCGAGTTGGTTAAGTCACCCGGCTTAAGGAGGATCGCTTGTATCAATGTGGGTTCGAATCCCGTCTGAATCGAAAATTTCATTGAATTTTCATTGAAGTACCCTACTTCATTGAAAATGAGTTTTATCAAAATTTGCTAAGAGCTAAGAGGCCTGTCCATTGTGCGTAGGTACTGTACATTAGGGAGTGGCCACACTGCATTTTCTGCAGCGCGTTTTTGAGCTGCGAGTTTGTATCTTACAAACGCGCTTCAAAAAACGCGCTGCGAATGTGCGTTTGTATCGATACAAACTCGCTGTAAAAAACACAGTATGGCCACTCCCATAATTATAATAATGCTGGACATTTCACACAGCATCATGTAGCCCCAAGCTAAGCAGAGCTTGTGTTATGGGAACCATACGACTGATATACTACTTATATATTTTTTTTGTAAATACATACATATTATACATAGAAAACACCCAGACCCGAGACCAATATTTGCAGATCATACAAACATTTGTCCCGCGGCGAGGATCGAACCCGCAACCTCCTGCGTCACACGCGGGCCTTCACCCACTGCACCACAGAGGTCGTCAAAATTTTCAAAATAGAATTGTTTATTTCAGAATCATCAATCTGGAACTAGGTCTCTACACCATTGTTATAAGGGTAATAAGGGCTTGTAACAGCAATAATATATTGTTATAAATACCTACTCATAAGTCTCTGCCCTAGTTTAAACTTAAGTATAAAGAAATATGTAACACTTGGTAAGACCTTTTCTGAATAAATATTCATTATTTTCAGAATCAGACTAAGCTCCGGTCTCATAGCGCGGCGCTACACGCGCGCGAGGCGGCCCACCGTTGCGGCGAGTGTGGCGCGCGCTTCTCATGGCGCAGCTGTCTATCCAGACATCTGAGACGAGTTCACAAACACAAACTAACAACATAATATATTCTCAAACATTACGACCATCAGCCGTTTTCACATTGGACGATAACTATAATGACATTTGTTTAAAAGTATTATCTTATTGCAAGTGACTACTATGAAATAAAAGAAAATGATAAATTTGTGTTTTTATCGAAACGAGAAATGATGCACGGTCGGGATTCGAACCCACGACCTATTAGAAAGTAGGTTGATTAAGAACGTCACTATTAAGTATAATAATGTAGGTACTTATGTTCCTTATTGCGATTACTTGAAGTAGGTAAGTACCTACTTATGTTAACTATGTATACCTACAAAACGACACTACTAGGGGTTACCACAAAAGAAATCAAACAACTTCTTTCAAAAAAAACTTTATTAATAAATTATTTTTTGTGCTTATTTTCTATCTAATCTAGGACTTTCTCATTCATTTTTTTTTTTCCTTTTCACCGCATCGCGTTTGTATTGATACAAACGCGCTGCAAAAAACGCAGTGTGGCCACTCCCGTATTGATCTTTGTATTTTGGAGCATTACATAAAATATAGGTCGCGTAACGTAAAAAGAACGCTGGAAGACAGTAGAGGGGGTATGTTCGCGCATAGGTACAGTCGCACACGAAAGTACTAGGCCTATTGTTTTTTTCTATGGAAAACTATTTCGTAATTACAAACTTTTGTGCGTAATGGTATTAATTTTCCTAATTTTTATAAATTGCATTGACAGCCAGAGTTCTTTTTACATGACGCGAACTATACCTAACTACCTACAATATAACCTAATCGCAAAACTATCAAATTATTCTTCTTCAAACTCTCCCTCTTCCGGTATTTCTTCTTGCTCTTCAAATTCACCATCTTCCACTCCGACTTCCTAAAGAGATAAAAAATTGCATTAAAAACGGTTAGGTAAGTGTATGTGAATGTTTGTTACCACTATCTCTATTACTAAACCGATTTTTATGAAATTTGGAATGCAGATAGTTAAGGTTCTGGAATAACACATAGGCTACTTTTTATCCCGGAAAAAGATATCCTGTGGGATGAAAAATAGTAGTCCACGCGGGCGAAGCCGCGGGCGTTCACTAGTTATAAAATACAAGAAGAAAGGCCGTTATAGCATAGGTAATCACTATAGGAATTGATTTGTATGCCGTCTCATTTCATACACTGGAGAGAGACAAGAACGGCACATATTGCAATTCCTATTGTGATTCAGCTATAGCGGCCATTTTAGCACCGCAGTTGAGCTACCTAAGGATCGTTGGAAACGATCCATAGATAGCTCAACTGATCCAAGCGACTGTCGGAAGCGTGCCTGACCTCGTACTGTTGGTATTCCGAGACGAGGTCGTTCATGTTGCTTTCAGCTTCCGTGAATTCCATCTCGTCCATTCCCTCGCCTGTGTACCAATGGAGGAACGCCTGGGAACAACATACACAAATCAAAGTTTCGATCTTAATCTATAGAGGCTCTATGTATCATTAATTTTGATCCATAGTTCGCTTAGCTCGCTCTATGATAGGGCGAGCTAAGCGAACTATGGTTTTGGTAGCCAGTTGGGACCTATATGTTTGTAATGTGTAGGGTTGTTAGTACATAGAGGCTCTATGTATCATTAATTTTGATCCATAGTTCGCTTAGCTCGCTCTATGATAGGGCGAGCTAAGCGAACTATGGTTTTGGTAGCCAGTTCGGACTTTTGTTTGTAATGTGTTTGAGATCCTTACCATCCAGAATATCCTAGGCGCAAGCCCATCACATATTGGATCTAACGGGCGCGGACAAGGCACGGACGAATTTCGTACAAATTGCATGGAAATAGAAATTGAATACAAACGAGCACTAAGTACGTACCTACTTAACGAAAGCTGAATGCATGGCTAAGATGAGTTGCCGCCGAATATTTGCGCAAGCTTGCCGAGTGAACGCCAGTGCCAACGTGTGGACCGCACCATTTGTCTTGCCTTGGCATCGCTCGCCTAGCTGGCCGAGTTTATAAGCGCCAATTTGCATTGGTTCGTATAGACTCGCCAAACGTCTGGACGGTAGCATTCGCCTTGATTCAATTACCCTTCGCTCGCGCTGGCCTACGCTCGCCCAACAGTATAGGCGGCTTAGGGGGTTGGCCCAAGTTAACTTTTTCCATAAGCGGAGCGATTAGCGAGTTATGGCGTACAAGTTCCACCACAAATGTATGCTTGTTTGAGCGTAACTCTCCATGTTTTTGTGAGTGCTACGAGTATAATTACGCCTGAGATTCTGGGAGTGTCTATTTTTCCCGACTCTGTGTGCTAGTCTAGTTCGTGTGTGTGTGTGTGTGTGTGTGTGTGTGTGTGTGTGTGTGTGTGCGTAGTGTAATGTAGGTATATATTAATGTATGCTCACCTTCCGCCGGAACATAACAGTGAACTGTTCCGACACTCGTTTGAATATCTCCTGTATCGCGGTGGAGTTTCCCACAAACGTCGCCGCCATCTTGAGTCCGCGAGGCGGGACGTCACATGCCGCCACCTTCACGTTGTTCGGGATCCATTCCACGAAGTAACTAGGATAGGATAAGATAAATTACATTTATTCCACGAAGTAACTAGGATAGGATAAGATAAATTACATTTATTCTACGAAGTAGGTAACTAAGATAGGATAAGATAAATTGCATTTATTTCACGAAGTAACTAAGATAAGATACATTTATTCCACGAAGTAACTACACACTCACAGTGACATTGAGTTTATTCTACACACACTCAAGTTAATTCTACTCGTACACATATCCCGAGTTTTTATCTTTTTTTTCACTGATATTATCTAAGTACTCACCTTGAACTTTTATCCTACACACCCACTCCTATAACTTACAGTTACCTACTGTTGATGATTCATTTTGATTTTTATCCTACACTTACTCTGATTTATTATTTTAATTGTGAATTCATCTTAGACTCACACTGAGTTATCATTTCAGACTTACCTTGAGTGCTTATCTTAAGGCCCCTCCAGATTCACGGCGAGAAGGCTCGGCGACAAGTTTCGCCGAGACTTCTCGAAGAACAAACAAATTATCCACACTCAACTCACTCGTGAGTCGTGATCTGTTTGAAATCTCGGCCAAAAATACCAACACCGATCGGAGAACAGGCAAGCGCGAGAACGAGAAGGCGAGAAACTCCTCACATTCACGCTTCTCTGGTGTTCTCGGGGTTTATCGCCGAGAGTCTGGAGGGGCTATTAGACTCACCCTGAGTTCTTATCTTGCACAGCGCGCATATTTTCATCCACCTGCTTCATAGACATCCTGCCACGGAAGATGGCGGCCACAGTGAGGTAGCGGCCGTGGCGCGGGTCGCAAGCACACATCATGTTGGTCGGAGAGAACATTTGTTGCGTTAACTCAGGGACGGTTAGTGCGCGGTAACCTTGACTGTTGCGCGCTGTTAATGGCGCGAATCCTAACAAATAAAAGTAAAATAATGATCGCGATCCCTAAAGGTGGCCACACATATCCTCGTCGAACGAATCGAATTTTAGAATTCTTTATATGAAATCGTATGAAACCTCGCACATCGTCCGCGCCGAATCGTCCGATTCGACCGAATCTGTCAGTAGGTAGGTACCTACCTACTACACTACTACACACATAATTTGGCGCTTTCGGGGCGGATTAGGTGTGCGTCTACGGGCGCGGTAGACGCTCATCTTTCTCTACCTAATCTATGCTTTTAATTTTTAGGATCATTTGAAGATGTCTAAGGGGGTAGTCAGAGGTAGGTAAATACAGATTTGGTACATGCCCACATTTTGCAGAAGTTACCGTGGCGTGGCGCGAATCCTAACAAAAATGTCAATAAAAAAAAACATTATAATCAGTTCAAAATGTTCGGATGAGTCTCACCCGGCATAAAGAAGTGCAGTCTCGGGAAAGGCACCATGTTGACGGCCAGCTTACGAAGGTCCGCGTTCAGCTGTCCCGGGAACCGGAGGCACGTCGTCACACCGGACATCGTCAACTGGAACACAAAAATCAAGTAAGTATCAAGAACTCTTTGAAAAACGCAACTTGACAGGAAATTATGAAACCTACCGTAAAACAGGTAGGTGAATTTTTGAGACGGGGCAGTAAGGCTACAGGAAAACGTTCTTATGAGACTATCTTTAACTTTTACGATATCGAGTTGCATTCACAGGTTTTGAAAAAAAAATTACAGTCAGCTAGAAAATGGGCAATTAACACAAACTTGTTTTGATGCTAATCGATCCTGTTTCATTAAAGATAAAGGCTCTATCGGACCAACTGAGGTTAGATTAGTGAAGGGTTTGAAGAGATATTGAGCTTCAAAGGGGGTATTCAAAAGGTAACGACAAAACATACCGAGACCAAATGGTTCAGATCTCCATACGTAGGCGAGGCGAGGCGCAGAGTTCTAAAACAGATGTCGTATAGCGCCTCGTTGTCGATGCAGAAAGTTTCGTCCGTGTTCTCTACCAGTTGGTGCACGGAGAGAGTTGCGTTGTATGGCTCCACTACTGTATCAGATACCTGGGGAAAAGATCAGTAGGTAAAGGGTCACTAGAGTTTCTTGCCTCGAACGTGCTATTATCGAAGGTTTGGTTGAATGTCAGCATGTGAATGCGGTTATCGCCTAGCTAGAGAATCGCTTACGTGACTCGCAAGGCGATTATCGTCCCAAAAACTCTCCATCTAAACGAGCCTATAAATTATACAACATCTTTGCAGTAACTGCTACTTACTTGCTCACTGCAGGAAATATTCCCTTTCACTCAAACAAGATAGTTACCAAGTCCTATACCTACCTACCTACACAATTATTTTGAAAGTTATTGAAATTCCTGTCCGGGTAGGTAGGTACTCCTCTCGCAACTTGCTGAGCAAAAGCGTGCCGAGTTCGAGCCTGTGCCGTGCCCAGTGAGTGAGTGAGCTGTAAACCTACATAGAAACGTCTATCACCTTAGGCGAGGGCATCACGCTGAAGGTATTGACTATCCCGTTCGAGTTCTCCTCCCTCAGCTTGCTGAGCAGAAGCCTGCCCAGTTCCGAGCCTGTGCCGTGCCCAGTAAGTGAGACAGCTGGAAACCTACATAAACACTTCTATTACCTTAGGCGACGGCATCACGCTAAAGGTCTTGATGATCCCGTACGAGTTCTCCTCCGGCAATTTGCTAAGCAGAAGCGTGCCCAGTCTCGAGCCTTTGTCGTGCCCAGTGGGTGAGTGAGCTGTAAACCTACATAAACACTTCTATCACCTTAGGCGACGGCATCACGCTAAAGGTCTTGATGATCCCGTACGAGTTCTCCTCCGGCAATTTGCTAAGCAGAAGCGTGCCCAGTCTCGAGCCTTTGTCGTGCCCAGTGGGTGAGTGAGCTGTAAACCTACATAGACACATCTATCACCTTATCCTGTCCTGTCCTCCCGCAGCTTGCTGAGCAAAAGCGTGCCCAATACTGAGCCTGTGCCGTGCCCAGTGAGTGAGTCAGCTGGAAACATTCATAGACAAGCACAGAACTATATCGAGCACATAAGAATCTAATCACCTTAGGAGAGGGCATCACGCTGAATGTATTGACAATTCTGTCCGGGTACTCCTCTCGCAGCTTGCTGAGCAGAAGCGTGCCCAGTCCCGAACCCGTGCCACCGCCCAGTGAGTGAGTGAGTTGGAAACCTGGATCATACATTTCAAGGTGTGAATACCTAAACATTATAATCTAGGTTTCAAAGTTCTACCGAATAAAAGATTTTTGAATTATTTTAACACTCACCCTGCATACAATCGCAAGTTTCCGCCTCTCGACGCACGACGTCCATCACAGAGTCCACGAGCTCAGCGCCCTCTGTATAGTGACCCTTCGCCCAGTTGTTGCCTGCGACACAGATTAATCAAATATTATTTTATCATCATTATGTTCCATAAGATTGGGAGTGGGTTTTTCTCACTCTATAATCGAGCAACCCAACTGGGGAAGTAGACCTCCGCCTTACAGAATATCGCAGCCAAATAACATCATTCTTATCGAATTGTGTTGTGTTCCTGCGGTGAGTAAGGTTGCCAGAGCACTGCAATGCGTTGCGGTAACAACTGGTGGACCAGTCTTGTCCACATCTTGTCGGCGCAGCGATTCCTCTTTTAAAGGGTCAGCAGCGCGAGTGTGACTCCTCTGGTGTCGCAGGCGTCCATAGGCGACTGGTAAGCGCTTACCATCAGGTGGGCCATATGCTTGTCAGCTACCTTAGATGGAGGCTAGCCGTAGATGGAGGAACAGATCAAGTCCATCGTCCTTGGCACCAGGTCTACAAAGGCGGTCATTTGCAAAGTATCCTGTCTAAGACTTACCGGCTCCACTCTGTCCAAAGACATAATTGTCTGGTCGGAACAGATGGCCGTAGGTAGAAGAACGGATGGAGTCCATCGTCCCTGGCTCCAGGTCTACCAGCACAGCGCGAGGCACGTACCTCCTCCCTGCAGAAATGAAGAAAGTGTTAAATAATATTAGAATTGTAAGAAAACAAGCTATTTAATAAAAGAACCCCGAAATTGGGACCGTAAGACCAGTAGTCCATAAGATCAGTTGACCATGAGACCAGTAGAACATTAGTCCCAATGAGACAGTAGACGCCGGCTTATCATCAAGCCGCCTAGTTGTAGTAGACCGAGATCAGTTTCAGATCAGTCTGTCTTCATTCAGTTGTGTGCATAGACCATTAGATCAGTAGACCATAAGATCAATATACCAGAAGAGAAGACCACTAGACCAGTAGGTACACTAGTAGACCAGTGAACCAGTAAACCAAAAACCAGAAGGTAGATACTTAGACCATGAGGCCGACTTACCATCAGCAGCCTCGTTGTAGTAGACCGAGATCCTCTCCAGCTGCAGATCGCTGTCTCCATTGTAGTATCCATTTGTGTCGATGCCATGCTCGTCCGAGATTATCTCCCAGAACTAAAAAGTAAATGTCACTTGAACATCCAGACTTGAATGGCACAGTGTTTGAGCAGAGTTTTCTGTCCCGCAGATGCTAGTGGCCGCACACCTATCCGCGTCGACTTCTCAAAGTAGGTACCTACCTACACCTACTACCAGATTCGGTTGAATCGGGCAATTCGACCGCGGGCAGGTGTGCGAGGTTTCATACGGTTTCATACTAAAGAATTCTAAAATTCGATTCGTTCAGCGCGTTCGGCGCAGGTAGGTGTGCGGCCACCTTTAGATAAACCTTTAGAATAAAATTAAAGGATTCCTTTCTTTCTTTAGCTGATTTATTTATTTATTTCAGCCGATGTTGTCCCACTGCAGGGGCCACGGCCTCCCTCCTCGTTTTCCAGACTTTTCTGACCCTAGCTATACCTATATTTGTCAGCCAGTCTGGTAGATGCTCATCCAGCTCATCCCGCTATCACTGGGGTGGTCCCCCTAGGAACCCCCGCGGGGGCACACGACGTTTTTTAAAGTGCGTTTTTTATCAGCGCGTTCGCATCGCGGTTGTATCGACACAGACGGGCTTCGAAAAACTCAGTGTGCTCACTCCCTTTTACTTCGTAAAATCCTCTCCATAATCGCGCGCGAAGTCGTGAGCCACCTGCGATCCATGAGTGTGGATCCGTTTCGCATATTCTTCGCGTCTCTATAATCTGCGCATCGTTCCCGTTTGTTGTCGGTTTTTTGTCTCGCAACAAAGGGTTCGCATTGCATCGAGTGCTAGTTGCGCACTTTGCGAAGTTCGCAAAGTGCGCTAACTTCGCAAAGTGCGCTAGGCAACTAGGCGCGAACCTCTGCGAATGTGGAACTGTGGCATGGCAGTTTTTGCCGTGATTCACGCGCGACTAGTCTCGAGAGTGTTGAGACTCGAACTTGACCGACTTTTAACCCTCAACCTGTGCCTCACTCAACGCAAAAGGAAATGTGGTGATATGAATAATGTTTGACGTGTTGTTTGAATTCATTTGTAGATGTAATAATTTACCTACTGCGATCCCCTGGATAGTTCTTAGCTAAGCGCCTCGGTAGGCAGTTTTTTTTTAATTTTCCAACCTTTTTCTTTTAATAAAAACCAGAAAAACGTAAGTAGGTACCTAATAATGTCACTATAGGTAGGTACCTTTGACAAAACAAGTGCCTACTGGGTCTGCTAGTAACTTTTTAAATTGTACTTAAAGTACCTACCTACCTACCTATACTTAATAGAAAAATAACGAAAAAATATCCGCACCTAATGAGTATATGTACTCTAAGTTCAATATAAAATATTTATTGCAATTAAAAGTGAAACTAGGTAGGTAGGAGGTACCTACCTACAATGTAACTGTGAGAAAAATTTCTCAAGCGAATCTTCAAAGTCTAATGTTAGAAAGACGACAGCCCAAGCGTAACGCACGAAAATAGAACTACTGAACATTTTGAATTAAGTTTTTTTTAAGTCGCACCTTTGAGCCGATCTGGTTGCCGCATTGTCCTGCCTGCAATGTAACCTAGGGTCGCCTATCGAGGTATTTAAATATGAACAACGATGACGAGGTTAACATAAATTTATTAAATCACGAGATCTTTAATCTAGGATCGTAGGTTCTATGGCCCGCCTAATTATCACTTTGCACCGAGAACGGCACTTCCCTGTAGCAGCGGAGTGCTGGATGAGGGGCAGCTATATCACGGGGTCCAGGTCGCAGGCGACGGCTTCAAAGTCCGCCGAGGGGAAGAACGTCCACGTCGGCGGAATGGGCTCGTACGGGCGACCTGGCTGGTCCCGGAGAGGTGCTGGCGCCGCTCTGGTTGCAAACTGGATCTGGTTCTCGTTCCCCAGGTCTCGTTCCCTGGAATGAGCATGTCCAGGTTGAAATATGATGTACTCCATTTTCATGTGCTTGGCCACCACTGACGATGATAATGCTTACTACAGGGAAGCCGTAATGAAGTAGTTAGTGGTGGTGGCCAAGCAGGACGGAGTTTACAAGATGAAGAAAGTAAGTAGGTAAGTAGGTACCTAGTATTCTTACAATGATATAGAAGAAATAAAGATCAGGCTAGCGTGAAGCGTAGGCTAAGTCTATAAATTGAAATGCAAGCGCTAATGCGGGTAGGTTATGTACACGGATGAATGATTAGCGCAATTGCAAATAAATAAAGCTAGGTTTTGTGAAGGAAAACACAGGTTCTCTAAAGACAAACCTAGAAGAGAGAAATACACACAATTGAAATGAAAGTACATCCTAACAGCTGTTTAAATATTTGTGCACACTTACCCAAGTAGGGGATTGAAACACTAATAAATTATACTACGATGTTTTAGGACATCGTTCTAATTTTACTCCGGCATTATAACTGCCTTCTATAGATATTTAGTAGCTTGACACTATAACGAGTGTATCACGAGCGATGATATTTTCAGAATGAGGCTCCGTTTGACCGGGCGAGCCTTTTTAAGCAGCCTCCCTTCCAGATTCGTACGGGGGCAATACATAATTGATATTTACTACATGATCGACATGGCGTGATTATTTGTAATTGTGCCATTGGTCGATTTTCAACATTACCTTATTTGGTGGCGTAATTTAGCGAAATCTATTTACTAAGGCTATCCGTCAGCCAATGAGGAGAATTTCCTTTGTTCTACGGATGTGTGAGTGTATGTAAACAAGTTTTGCGCGGCAATATTTGAATTTGAATCTCGCGCGCCAAATTTCAAAATCTGTAACTTTAACGTTACATATCCCGCTGACGTACCGAGGATTTTATTCCCTTTGGTAATAAAATTCTTTAAAAAAATTATGTTAAAAAAAAATTATAATAAAAAATTAATTGAGAGAAAAAAAATGTTTCCCTTACCTAAGGTCTATGATACTATAAGAGTATACCTAGGTATTTACCTATCCTGTTAAATACTACTTGAAAAGAACAAAAACTTTCATATGTTTCTTACTTAAAAATGTTATGCAAGAAATTGCTAAGTTTTCATTATGTAGGTAATGAATGTGCAAAAAATGTGCATCAACAAAACAAGGTTAAAAAGTTATTGAGAAAAAATGTCTCACAAGAATAATACTAAAATGTCGTAATAACATACCTTTAGACTTTTTGAGGCTAGGTAAGAAGGTAGATTACGATGAAACATAATAATGTCTGTCAATAAACAACATTTACACGAATTGTTTACGTAAGAAAAGTTGCACTATATCACTACACAGAATGTATGCATTGTTATTGAGCGATAGTTTAGGAAAGAACAGGCATAGTTCACGAGAAAAATAGCACAACAAACACAGAATACTTTAAAATTACTTTCGTAATTGTTATTGGAATGAGCGCGGAACATAGGTACTTATCGAGTGAATAAAACTTCTCGACTGGCGTTTGACATTGGAATGCGCTTTCAAGTACACCCATGAGCAAAAGTCCGACTTTTATTAATATTCAAGTTTAACATTTTACTGTAATGTGATTAAATATGAATCAATGTTAAATGCTAAAATTAAATTGTTTTAAAGTATCATTTAGATGAAATGAAATTAAAAGAAGTATTTAATTTAAAATATATGTTTGTTGCTAAATAAAAATAACAAAAAAATTAAAGGAACATTACCTACCTATTTACGAAAAGTGCAATTCTTTTGTTTATTTTTTACTTAAAAAATGGAACGAAAGAAATTGCTGTAATTTCATTTAGAAGAAATGAAATTTTGTAAAATTGTTTGGTAATGTTACTAAACTATTACTATAAATACTATGATGAACGACCAAATAATTTTATATCCTTCACATGCCAAGTGCCCAGATCCTTTCCAGACATATCCTCAAGAACATAAACAAGTGGTGACTTTTTTGATTTGACACGACATTTAATAAATTTTGGTGCAAGTTTCTTACTAAACCTCTTATCCTTATCGCTAAGAATAAACGTTCTTTTCATAACGATATCACCTACGTTGAATTCGGCCGATTTACGACGTAGGTCATAGTGGGAGGTATTCTTTAAGTGAGCCTGCCAAAGCCTTGATTGTACCGTGTCAAAGATTTTAGATAAGCTACCTAAGTTCTCCGCGTAGATATCACGGGGAAGAAACAAAAGTTCTTTTCCGAGGTCAAAATCTGTAAAGTGTGATCCACATGGTACGAGTTCTCTGCCGAAGACTAAAAATGCTGGTGTATAACCAGTAGCTTCACTGACCGAACTATTTATGGCAAATTGGACTTTAGGGATAAAAGTGTCCCAGGTTCTGTGATCATCATTTACAAAAGTAGAAATGCATGTAATTATGGTTCTATTATGACGTTCTACAGTATTCACCTGAGGGGTATATTTAGGAGTAAAGAAAATATTTGGAATTTTATATTTCTTAAAAAAATTATCTATTTCCTTGCTAATGAATTGACTACCATTATCCATAAATATGGTTTGTGGTACGCCATGTATGAGAAAAACTGAATCTTCCAAATATTTTATCACTACATCAGAGGTGGCTCGTCTAATGGGAAAGATCAAACAATATTTCGAGAAGCAACAGGTAACTACGAGAATGTAACTATTCTGTTTCCTGCTGACAGGCAGAGGGCCCATGAGATCTATGGAGATCATTTGGAATGGACGGGAACATTGTTTAGGACGACCCATTTTACCTAAAGTCTGATGATTCTGAGCTTTATACGATAAACATTTATTACAAGTACTGACAAAATCTATGACGTTTTGGAACATGCCTGGCCAGTAGTATTTTAACGTAAGACGACGATAAGTTTTTGTAATACCTAAATGACCAGCAGTAGGCTCACTGTGATTTTCGTTGATTATGTCAACTCGTAGTTCTGACGGAACTACTTCTTTCCAGGAAAAGTCAGATGTTAGTACATGTTTATTTTTACAGTACCTATAAAGAACTCCGTTTTCTATCAAGAAATTTGGAAAGTTACTAGGGTTACTCTTACAACCTTCGAAAATATTCTTGTACCAAGAATCGTTTGTTTTAGTGACATAATTAGAAGTACTAATGGCACTTACAGGGACAGCACGAGAGAGAGCATCTGGAATTACATTATCTACGCCATGACGATGCTTAAAATTGAGGTTGAATGCAGATAAACGAACACCCCAACGCGCTAATCTACCTGTAGGATTACTTAGAGACAAGAACCACTTTAAAGCACTATGATCTGTATAGACAGTGAATGGCTTGCCATTCTCTAAGTAACACCTCCAGTGTTCTAAAGCAATTAAGACTGCTAAAGTTTCTCGCTCTGTTATGCTGTAATTTCTCTCTGCCGCAGTTAATGACTTGCTCATATAAGCTATCGGATGTTCTTTGCCATCGATTGACTGTGTCAACATAGCACCAACACCGTAATTGCTCGCGTCTGTATGAACTTCGAAAGGTTTATCATAATTGGGGCAAGAGAGAACAGGAGCAGAAACCAAACACTCTTTTAGCGTTTTAAAGGCGTTTTCAGCTTCAGAGGTCCAAACAAATGGTGGGCCTCCTTTTTTCTGTGAAGTTAACCTATTCAAAGGACCTGCTATGGTGCTGAAATTGGGGACAAAGCGTCGGTACCAAGTAGCTGTCCCGAGGAAACGTTTTAAGTCCTTACGACAAGTAGGTGTCGGAAAATTAAGGATAGCTTCCACTTTTTCGGGATCGGTCCGAAGTCCACAATGATCAACAACATAGCCTAGATATTTAAGTTGACTTCTAAAGAATTTGCACTTTTCTAAATTAACTGTCAGATTAGCTTTCTGTAGTTTATCGAGAACTTTACCTAGCAGCGTTACATGGCTATCAAAATCTGGGCTAACTACAATAATATCGTCTAAATATGCAAATACGTGCAAATCAAACTCGCTAAACAAAAGATCTACTAGTCTTTGTTGTGTAGCAGCTGCGTTAGTAAGCCCAAATGCAGTTCTTTTAAACATCATTGTACCTCTATTCGGTAAATAAAAAGCAGTCTTATGCCTATCCTCTGGTGCTATCTCTATCTGCCAGAAAGCCTTAGATAAGTCAATGCTAGAAAGAAATCGGGCATCGCGTAAGTTATCTAGTATTTCTGATACGTAAGGTAGGTTGTAAGCGTCCTTAACAGTAACCGAATTTAATTTACGACTATCAAGACATAACCTAGGTTGACCGTTCTTTTTATTTACTACCAATATTGGGGAAGACCAAGCGCTTTCACATTTTTCAACAACGTCTAAAGCTAACATCTCATCTACCTGCTCTGTTAGAATACGCTGTTTTTCAGGGGACATGCGGTAATATCGTTGACGTATAGGTTGTGCATCGCCTGTATTAATACGGTGCACAATAAGGTCAGTTTTACCTAATCCGTTCTTTTCGAAAGAAATATTCTTAAACTGTTCTTTTATATGATTAGCAATGCCTTTCTCTGATTCACTTAAGGTGTCATAGTCCCTTATGACAGGGTTCTGTAAGACCTGACTAGCCTCTGTATTTTCAGATTTAATTGAATTTACATATTGAAGACTTATTTTGAAAGCTATCCAAAAGTCTATACCTAAAATGAGGTCGTCATCGACTTCTGGAATAACAAACGCCTTGATAATGTCATATTTGTCTTCAAAATGAACCGGCAAGTTAATGTAACCGATGTTTCTCAATATTTGTCCTCCGGCTGCGGAGACATTTAATTTACAATCCTGAACTAAAATGAGTCCCTGATCTATCAGTGCTTTATGAGCATTATTACCTATAATTGATATGGTTGATCCAGTATCAAGAAGTCCACGTAATGGAGTATTATTTACATTAATAATCGCAAATGGCCTATTGTCATTAATCTCATTCAGAATTGTGCCGCATTTGTTACTATTACTATTAAAATAAGAGGAAACAAATTTAAGCCAATTTTCCCAGTCCTTCTTATCGAATTTATCTGTGGACTGAACAGCACAATTCTTCCTAACTAGTTTTTTGACTTTGACTTAAGTGCTGAAGAGCAATCGGGGCAATTGGTTGACTTAACATCTTTACGACCACAACGAAAGCAAAATATCTCCGTTTTATTTGTACATTGTCTCCAATTATGAGTGTTATCACGACACTTTGGGCAATTTCGCGGTTTGGTATTATTATGTACATCAACCGCGTGTACGTAAGACTTGTTAAGATTTTGTTCGGTGTGCGGTTTCGATTCATTAACCCCTTTACTGAAGTTAGAGTAATTAGGTTTCTTAAATTTCGAAAAATTATTGTAAGAAAACTTATTTTCAAATTTGTTCTTATTAGAAGAATAAGCAAATTCTGGTGCCAGAGTGGCTGAAGTGGCTTTAGGTGGTTCCTGAAAGTGAGCTAGACGAGCTTGGACCTGTTCATAATTTCTACAAACATTCTTTAGGTCAGCTATAGACTGAATGGCTTGGGACGAAGCCAGAATGTTTGCATACACGGGGCGGATGTTATGTAATATAATTTCTAATTTATCCTCCTCCGTTAGAGCTTTCGATAATCTTGAGAATAAGCCTATCATTATCGAGACATAAATTGTAATGTTTTCTGTCTCTCCCTGCGTTCTTGACCTAATCTCTGAAAGAAGCCTGTAATCGAAATCTGACTGGTCAAAATCTGTCTTAAGGAGCTCTAGAACACTAGGCCAGTCTGTCAGCTGGTCCTTCACTGCTCTGTACCAGTGAAGTGCGTCGCCGGTAAAAATCTCGGTTGCGTACGAAAGGACTTTATTATCTGAGATTTTCCTAGCCTCGCAAAATTCCGTAACGCGCTGAATAAATGAGCGAACGCATGTCTTCCCATCGAATTTAATTTTTCCTAACTCACTAGCAGTTCCGCGGTCGCATTGTACTGTGATATTAGTAGGCGTACCGGAATCTACAGTTTCGCTCTTTGAGGGTAACATCAAGGCATCGACGGCACTATCTTTAACGGAATCTATGGTTTTCAAATAAAAGTGAAAACGATCCACGCAGTCGTCATAAATGGGCCGATTCTGTTCGTCACAATCAGTGATACGATTGAGACGGTGGTAGACGTGATTAAGCAAGTTCTGAATACGCAGAACCGCATGCTTTTCAAGTTGTGAGTTTAAACTACTATCAATTTTCCTAAGAACTTCGTTAACGCCGGCGAGATCGTCCGAAATAGCTAACGGGCTGACTAAAATGTCCTCCGAAGGAAACAAAGGACCTAACTTAGTTATCTGCTTACGTAAGTCCTGCACTGTACTAGCGGGAGTAGTACCTCGGATTTGAACCTCATATTCAAGTTCCGACTTTTGAAGCGATAGAAACTTAACCGGAAAAGCCATGTTAACGAGAAAAAAAAATTGCGTAAATGTGCACAAATTACAGAGAATGTCTATATAAGTACCTAAGTAATAGAACTCCGAACTGTTACAAAAATTTTAAATTTACAACGTTTCTTTCAAATTGTTATGTGAAAAATTTGAGAAATAGAAATTAAAAAAAAATAATTAAGTGCTGAAAAAGAACAAAATGCAACTAGTGTGTACCTTTTTGTAAAATAAAATTACACGAAATTAAAACTTTTACAAACGAAACTTGTTTTGCCGACTGTATTTGCAAGTTCTACAAAATGTGAGGTAGGAACGAAAAGTTTGTTACAAGTGTTTTACGTAGAATTGAATGTTTTAAAATTGTCTACGTTAAAGAAAATATGTTTAACTAGACACACATTAATTTAAAAATTAAAAGAATACTTACAGTTTGTTCGGCAGGGTACACGCTAGTTACAACACACACAAAATAAAGAAGCGTTTTACACAGTATAAAAAAATGCACACACCACAAAAAAATTATGCGAAGCGATAATTAGGCCATAGAATACCACGTATGAAGGCGCCAATGTAACCTAGGGTCGCCTATCGAGGTATTTAAATATGAACAACGATGACGAGGTTAACATAAATTTATTAAATCACGAGATCTTTAATCTAGGATCGTAGGTTCTATGGCCCGCCTAATTATCACTTTGCACCGAGAACGGCACTTCCCTGTAGCAGCGGAGTGCTGGATGAGGGGCAGCTATATCACGGGGTCCAGGTCGCAGGCGACGGCTTCAAAGTCCGCCGAGGGGAAGAACGTCCACGTCGGCGGAATGGGCTCGTACGGGCGACCTGGCTGGTCCCGGAGAGGTGCTGGCGCCGCTCTGGTTGCAAACTGGATCTGGTTCTCGTTCCCCAGGTCTCGTTCCCTGGAATGAGCATGTCCAGGTTGAAATATGATGTACTCCATTTTCATGTGCTTGGCCACCACTGACGATGATAATGCTTACTACAGGGAAGCCGTAATGAAGTAGTTAGTGGTGGTGGCCAAGCAGGACGGAGTTTACAAGATGAAGAAAGTAAGTAGGTAAGTAGGTACCTAGTATTCTTACAATGATATAGAAGAAATAAAGATCAGGCTAGCGTGAAGCGTAGGCTAAGTCTATAAATTGAAATGCAAGCGCTAATGCGGGTAGGTTATGTACACGGATGAATGATTAGCGCAATTGCAAATAAATAAAGCTAGGTTTTGTGAAGGAAAACACAGGTTCTCTAAAGACAAACCTAGAAGAGAGAAATACACACAATTGAAATGAAAGTACATCCTAACAGCTGTTTAAATATTTGTGCACACTTACCCAAGTAGGGGATTGAAACACTAATAAATTATACTACGATGTTTTAGGACATCGTTCTAATTTTACTCCGGCATTATAACTGCCTTCTATAGATATTTAGTAGCTTGACACTATAACGAGTGTATCACGAGCGATGATATTTTCAGAATGAGGCTCCGTTTGACCGGGCGAGCCTTTTTAAGCAGCCTCCCTTCCAGATTCGTACGGGGGCAATACATAATTGATATTTACTACATGATCGACATGGCGTGATTATTTGTAATTGTGCCATTGGTCGATTTTCAACATTACCTTATTTGGTGGCGTAATTTAGCGAAATCTATTTACTAAGGCTATCCGTCAGCCAATGAGGAGAATTTCCTTTGTTCTACGGATGTGTGAGTGTATGTAAACAAGTTTTGCGCGGCAATATTTGAATTTGAATCTCGCGCGCCAAATTTCAAAATCTGTAACTTTAACGTTACAGCAAATGAACAATTTCACGCATTTTCACTATGTTTTCACTGAAAAACACTTATTTTACTGAACGTACGAAATGCAATGCTATTTTAAGACTCGACGGCTGACCGAAGCGAACTCACGTGGCCTTTGCCAACGTCGTCGTCGGTGTATTGTATTTGTTTTTATTACATTGATAGATAGCGATTTGCTCTGATGAAGTATCTTTAATAGGCTGTAAAAGAAAATTAGCTTACTCTATTGTACCGTAGTTTGTGAGATTTTCGAAAGTAGGGAAAATATTACTTTACTGTCACGCACGCCATCTATTGTTGTGATTTAGAAGCATAGTTCGTACACTTTCGTTATCTAAACTAAATCGTTAAAACATATCAATCACGCCTATCTAAGTTTTGTGTGCAATTAAAATAAAATTACATTGGAATAAGTATTAAACGAGGTAATAAACCTTCCACATTCTTATTTTGATTTTCAGCTAACATAATCTGAGAAACGGAACGTAAATTTGACATTTCAAGTTGACAGTTGCTTAGCGTCAGTTGTCATGTCAGTAGACGTATTGTCATACGATGCGGGCTTGTCTGCCCTCCGTAATTTAGTAAAATCTACAAAATAGAACATTATTTCCGTCTAATTAATTCCCTCATTAATTCTTCGATGCAATATCCGTAATTCGTAGTAAGATTCGTGTGTTTTTACCAGTATTTGTGTGTGAATCTGGCCATGGCGAGTAGTATTGCCCGGGGCGATATAGCCATTTTATCATAGCATCCATTCAATAGTGTTAGCGACGAACATTAGTTTGTGATAACGTTATGACGTGCTAGTCAGTACAATATTACGGAGTTAGCATCGCTATCTATGTAAGTATCTTTTTTATTACTATTTTCGTGTAGTAAATCTGTACAAGTTACTAAAAAGTATTAAAAGTGCTTCCATAGCGTTAAGCTGCCTTTGTAACCTCAGTTTCGATTACCAGCATTGGTGGTATTGTTTTTTGTCAATATTTATATGCTCAAGCACTTACCTACCAAATTGTTTTACTTAACAGTTTCCAATCACAACAACACAGGTTTTACTTTTGTTGTCCCTCATTTTTTTCTATTTTTATCTATGGTCATAAGATTAGATAGGATGAGAGATCACTATGGTTAAGAGCAAGGAGGCCAGCGGGTCTAAATAGGCTGCTTTAGCTGAACTATAATGGTGGGTTCCGCTGCTTGCATGCAAACAGACATTCAACAAGCAAATTAGTGATAGTGACAGAGGTACTTAGTGCTCGCTCTGATCATATCTGTCTCGTTGAATGTCTGTTTGCTAGCGAGCATGTGAACTCCGCATAATATGAATTGTACTATATGCTGTCCCTTTTCATAGACATGAGAGCAACAAAGAATAAAACATTGTATAAATCATATTATGCTCGTGGAACGGCCATTTCAGCCTCCCGGTTTGCTTCTAGTCTTATTAACAGAGATCGGAATTGGGTGTGTGAAAATACCTAAAGTTTGCAGCGGGACATAATATGGAGCTGTTACAACCACTTAAGATAAGCAGGTTTTGGATTTTGCCGGTTTAGTTTTGGTTTTTTTTTACATGTTCCTTACCTTTGAAACACTGAACTACAAGCTGCTAAAGCTGCTAAACATTTACATGGTGCTAAAGGGACTAAAAAACCGAATTTTAACCGGAAAAGTACAAAACAAAAATTAATTTAAACTGTATTAGCAGCTTATAAATGTTTATAGTTCGGTATTTCAAAGGTGAGGAACATGTAAAACAAAAAAAAACCGAAACGAAACCGGTAAAATCCAAAACCGGTTTAACTTCAGTGGTTGTAACAGCTCCATATTATGTCCCGCTGCAAACTTTAGGTATTTTCACACACCCAATTCCGATCTCTGCTTATTAAGCATAGATTTTTTTTCAACCACACACAGTACTGTGTGGAAAGTGTTTAGTGGCTTCGCTTTGACTCTGCAACAGTGTGAGTAGAGCCTTAAACAACCAGACTAGGTATTTTCAACAAAGACTTTTAACACTGTGTTATAGACATACCAGACAAAAGCTGCTCGCCTATTCTATAATCAATAAATAAATATTTCATCACTACGCGGGCAAAGCCGCGAGGGCGCAGCCAGTAATTTCATAAATAATATTTTACCGCGCACCGCAGGAGGTTGCGACTCCGACTAGCGTGCGCCCCGCGGTGTACCCGCGATTAAACGCCTATTTATAAAATGACTGTTGTGGAAACTCAACCTACCCACTCGTATTTTTATTTTATACTTTCGCAAGTTCATTACTTTATTATATTTCTGTAATTTCACGGGGATATTTTGTACAATATTTTGATGTCGCATTTGTAATGCTAACTTCTGCAAAATGCCACCAAATATAAATATGCATACCGAACTCTGACTTCCCCCTTAGATATCTTCAAAGAATCTAAAATGCCTAAAGAGATGAGTGTCTATCGCGCCTAGGGATTCGGTCGTGATAACATTTAATTTTACAAATATCTGGGCGACCGATCTCTGCTCAGGTGAAAAATTTAAAATAGAAAAAAATACCCGGAAAAGGACAATAAAACTGACAAAACAAAAAAAACTTGTTAATGGCTGAGATTCGATACCGCAGCCGTCGGCGTTGCTGGCCGATACTTTAGGGCGAGAAAGCGTAACAAACAAACTCACATTCGTATTATAAGTTCAGATTATCTCTAATATAAGTAGGTAGTACTTAGTAGTAATTTATTTTCATTTATCTATTTTACTACTACAAAAGTGAAATAGTATTGAGGTGACGCAAACATTTCTTGTTTCAGAACAACCATGGCTGCCGAAGTCAAAGAGGAACCAGATATCAAGATCGAACCCGCCCCAACCCCTTCAAGTTCCTACCCACTCCCTCCCAGTTCCTACCTACCCCCTCCCAGTTCCTACCTACCCCCTCCCATACCCCTACCGCTCCCATCACCCCCACAACCCCTCCCACTCCCATCGCTACCTTTAAAGCCCTTAGAAACGCTACCACACTCTCTCACCAACCCTCCCCATGATGATGGAGTCATGAAATTCATCAGCGTGAACAGTGACGTACTTACCGATGAGCAGAGGGAAATGTACGAATCTGTACTCTCCACCTGGAAACCAGTGATGTTCCCCAAACAAATCAAGAGATACATCTGCCATAAATGCAATAAAGAGTTCAAAAACTATCAGAACCTATACTTGCACACCACCAGAGTTCATTCTACTGAGGACTCCGCTGTTCTATGCGATCAGTGCGACAAGTCGTTTAAGAACAAACATTATCTATACATGCATAGAATGAACAAACATTATTCAGAGAGGGACAAATGTTACTGCCAATTCTGCCTCCAAGAATTCCGGACACGAAGAGCTCTTCATATGCACGTGAAGAGGATTCATCCGACCACGCTGCCGGAAATAAAATGTGGAGAATGTGGGAAGCAGTTCAAAGTGCCGTACAAACTCAGACATCATATCGAAAGATGTCATCGCGCTGAGCCAGAGAAACATAAATGTCACATCTGCCAGAAGATGTACAAAACTCACCTGAATTTGAACAGACATCTCTTATTCCAACACACGAATATTGAAAGACATCAATGCGTATTCTGCCCAATGACTTTCAAATCGCGGCATCATATGAAACGACACGTTCTTAACATCCACCCACCCCTTGAATCCAAAGTCCAGTGCCCGGAGTGTCTTAAAGAGTTCAAAAACGATCAATATCTTAAAGAGCACATGCAAATGCACTCCGCCCCCGATACTAAAGTCAAATGCGATCTCTGCGAGAAAACGTTCCATTCGCCGTTGCGTTTGAAGAAACACAAGAAGATTGTTCATCCGACGAAGCCGAAGCTTCGTTGTGATAAGTGCCATAAAGAGTTCGCTCATGATCATTATCTAAAACGGCACTACGACTCTGTTCATATGGAAATAGACGAGTCGAACTATGAGCATGAATGCCCTCAATGCGGCAAGAAGTTTAAAATGAAGAAGTATCTTACTAACCACCTTCAACGACATGAGCAGCAACATTTGAAGAGGATTTCACAAATGGTGAAGACGGTAATGAAAGGCAAGGAAAAAAAGGAACCTCAGCCGAAACAAACGCGCGCTCGCAAGAAGAAACGAGAGGAGATTGAGTTTATTAAGTGTGAGCCTGTATCCAGCTCAGAATCTGATTCTGGTGAGACTGATTCCGATTCCGAGTAGGATATATAGACAATGAGGAAGATATTTGTATTCTGAGTAGGATATTTGGGCTCTGAGTAAGACGTTTGGACTTTGAGTACGACATTTGGACTCTGAGTAAGACGTTTGGACTCTGAGTAGGATATTTGAACTCCTGAGTAGAATATTCGGGATTGAGACCTTGCTTAGAATCTGCACACAAACTTGAGTCTAAGCTTGGAAATCTTTGGAAATTGAGTAATGAATCGCTTGAGACACATCAGATTTGAGTGAATTTGAGCAGGAGCAATAGAAATAACCCTCGGAGTAGAAATTCAGCAACGTGCAGGTTTAATTAAATAGTTATAATAACACGCGTTTACATGAACACGAAAATCTGCCCTTTAATTGTCTACCTTTGATACCTAGCGATCAAAATCGAATCTCAAAATGACAGTTCAGTGACCAAGCAAGTTGCTCCGTCACTTTCATCTCAACGAGACTGAACGCGACAAAAGATACGTTTTACGTTTTGACAGACCAATTTGAGGTTTGAAAAAACAAATAAGATATGCCTGCTGAGCTATAACTTATGATCATGGAGCTAGCATGACTGTTACTTGTGAACAGAATGGGAATGTATGTAAGTAGTTCTATGAGCTAGTGGCCAATTCTAGTTACGGAGTTTTTAGGCCGCCTAAAGGCCTCCGTCATGGCTTAACGACTAAAGCAGGACCGACAGTTTAACGTGCCCTCCGCAGCACGGAAAATCTCAGTTGTTACCAGCGGTCACCCATCTATTCTGTTACGCAGAACATCGTTTAACTTCGACGATCAGGAATCTTTTCTCGCGTAAGTTCTAATGCTCAAGATTCGTTTAAAATAGCTAAAGCTAATTATAGTGTGACGGGTAGCGATCCATTTCACCGCTCCCCGTCATAACGCGAGGTACCTAATTTTTGCCTTTAAATATACGCTCATACACCGCACTTAAAGAAGTAGATAGTATAATTATAATTGTTAATTTATTGTAAATATAATTAGTTTTAAGAACTTTGTTAGGATAAGTTTGTTAATTTTAATGTTGCTATCTTATAAAATCTAGAATAAGTGAAATCTTTTTTATGATACAAAATTTGATACAAAAAAACTGATACAAAAACAAAAAAATTATGGAACACCTAGCTACACAGGCCCCCAAAAGTGTGGAAGGGGTATAATATTTTAAATGGAGTTTAACCGCGGGCGGAAGCTAGTATCATAAATAATATTCCACTAATTTGTACTATCCTACTTTATTGAACAATATTAGACAACAAAAGTTGTCAGTGACAATGTAAAATAAATTGTCAAAATACGCGGAAACGGTAAATGAAAATGTACTAGACTGTTTTTTTATTTCAACGGTGGATACAACAAAAATAGAACAGATAGGTATCATGATTAGAATAATTTGTTAATACCTAGGCAAGTAGGTAAGGTACCTATATTTTGGCCTAGTCGTATTCTAATTGCATTTAAGTGTAAATACTAGGTAGGTAGTAAGCAAAAGTTTAAAATAGAAGGAGAATGGGCAATGTCAACTAAAGTTAAAAATAAAATGGCCGCAGAGACATGCATTATGATAGAACTTGAGAATCGTTTCATTTTCTTGAATGACAGATAAAAAAGATACATCCTGTACAAGTGTACATCTATTTATTTATTTCGAGGTTATAAAACTGTACTAGCTATCGAATAAACTACAATAGTTAAGTCATACGCGCAATTGTAGCATTACCTAAACTCGTAATAGAGATATTGCACAAATGAGATAAATCACAATTTTTGAAAACGAAAACGTAATTTTGACGCTTGCGTGCAAACAGACATTTAACGAGCAAATTATCTTCTGTCGCGTTCTTTCTCCTTGAGACGAGAGCGACAGAGCTACTTCGTGCTCGCTCTAATCATGTATCTGTCTCGTTGAATGTCTGTTTACGCGCGAGCGTGTAAATGCGGTTTAAAACCAGATCGCGACGTGTGGAAGGAATAGAGCGAAGCCTTTGCCCAGCAGTGGGACACAAAAATAAATAGGTACACATTTGACACAAATGATTAGTGACCATTCTCCTTTGGAACTCAGTTTTAATTATTAATTTAATTATATTAGACATTTGGGATTTGCCGTTTTGAATTTTAACTATTGTAAAATACACTGTTTAGGTAAATTTCGTTAGTTAAGAGAGATTTTTTTCTATTGTAAATATTGCCTATTGTTTATTAATAAAAGGTTGAATGGACGTTTCATTATTTTTTATCATTTAAACTCCAGCAAAAACATTCTTTAAATTAGGTTGACTAGGCCACTAAATCTTTACTGTGTTAGGACTTAGGAGGCAGTGTTGAGAGTAAACAGGTACTGTTGTGTCACAGTGAACTCGATAGGATTTTTTCCCGTTCGGCAACACAGAGTGTGATACAACGGAAAAGTCCCATTGAGTTACAGTGTTACCCCCGTCCAGTTAGTGTGACTCAACGGGAATGACCCCTTAAAATTATACGTATGTCTGTCAGATTGACCAACAATTATGTAATTTCACGACTGTCATGCGCAATTTAAATATTTCCTTGAGGTTAAGATTCCCTCTGGATATTATGGAAAACACCCGAATACTAAGTAAGTTCGTAGGAGCAAGTGGCCAACTCTGGTGACGGAGTTGGCCGCCTAAAGGGCTCCGTCATGGCTTAACGACTTAAGGGGACCGGTAATTTAACGTGCCTTCCGAAGCACAGAACCGCTCAGATCGAAATGCCACTTGCGGTCACCCATCCAAATTGTGACCGTGAACAATGTTGCTTAACTTCAACGATCAATCAAGAACGTCTCAGTAAGCTACGCCACAAGCGCTTCACGCGCACCCGAATACTGAAAACACTACTTAGTTTAAGTGGTGCTGACATTAACCGTCATTTTTGTATACGATTCTGAAGAGTAAGAACATCTCAAATACTTAGATAAATACGTCTCAAAAACATATTTAAGTAGCGTTTCAGTATTCCGGCAAAAGGCTATTAAACTAGGAACCTAATTTTGGAACCGTACTGTTAAACCGATCCGATTACGAAACAGACTATTCCCATGTTCCATCCAACCTAGCCAGATTTCCGGTTGCATGCAAGAATTTAAAACTAAAAAGTTTTAATATGTTCAATTTAATAGCTGTTTGGAATGTTTTTTTAAATGTAACTTCAAAGAGTTTGAATGCGTGCTTTTATAATCGCAAAATGTACATTTATATGGCTTTTCTCCCGTGTGCAGTCTCATGTGTTTTTTGTAATTATCCTTATCAGTATATGACTTTCCGCAAGCGTCACACACATAAGGAGTTTCACCTGTATGTATTCTTATATGTCTTTTCAACAAACTGGCATCAGGCAGTGCCTTTTTACATATATCACAGAGAAATGGCTTCTCTCCTGTGTGTAATCTCATATGACGCTGTAGGCTACACTTATGCGAATACGAGGCCTTACATTCCGAGCAAATATAATATGGCTTTTGTCCTGTATGTGTGGCCATAATATGTTTTTTTAGATAACCTTGATCGGAGAACGTTCTATCGCATTGGTCGCATTTATATGGTTTTTCCCCTGTGTGCGATCTCATGTGCCTTTTCAGTTGAAAATTGTTGGGAAAAGTTTTTCCGCATCTATCGCAAGCGCAAAGTTTTTCACCAACGTGGATTTTAATATGTGCTTTCAAGTTGATTTTGCGTGCGAAAGTTTTATCACATTTATCACAGTTATATGGCTTTTGCATCTGAGAATTTATATGTGTTGATTGAGTGACTGCATCGTTATTATATGAGTTACCTCTGAAATCATTCTCACTGTGTTTGTTTAAGTCACTTTCTGTTTTAATGATGTCACATATAATGTTTTTTATATGTTTATCTTTGCCTTGCTTGGTTTGTTCTTTATGGCTGCATATATTCTCTGAGAATCTGTTCTTTTTGATCTTGCTAATTTCGTTATTATCAGTACCTGTAACAAGAAAACAAAATAAAATTTACTTTATAAGTACTAGTTTCCTACTATATTTCTTATCTGGCCTGCTCGAGCGGCTGGCAATTTAATAATTTATAATCAATTAAACCAGAACATGTTGAACAGGTAACATAGGAATTGAACTATATGCCGCCTCTTTCAATTATTTTTGCTGACTGCTCTATTGCATTAGGTTATACCTGTAATAATAGGGCAATGTTTTAAATAAATAAATAATAAATAAATAATAATTCACTCTTTTCACTCTCAGTCAATGAAAAGAGACGGCATATAGTTAAATTCCTATTGTGCTCTGCTATAGAGACCTTTCTAAGCCCACTGATCATTGCCTGACTTTGTACCCACGAGAGTCCGGCAATGCTGCACTTGTGGGCCGCGGCAGTAATGTAAAAAAATAAAATAAAAATAATGTACTGTACTATATATTTATATTTGTAGTCTTAGCTAGCTGTCAAGTCGTGAATTGAAGTATGGGACTATAGTAGTTTCTTACCTTCCTCTTTGATATGAATATATTCTTCGATCTCCAATTTAATAGGATCAAGTTCTTCTTTAATATTAGTTTCGACATTATTCAGACCTGATGAGCTTTCTTGATCAAGTTCCTCTTTTATATCATTTATGATCAGATCTGATGAGCTTTCTTGATCAAGTTCCTCTTTTATATCATTTATGATCAGATCTGATGGGCTTTCTGTTCGATCAAGTTCCTCTTTAATATTAATTTCGTTCAGATCTGATAAGCTTTCTGTTTGGTTATTACGAGTCTTTAGAGAAACTATGGTCGCTTTTAATATCTGTAAGAATCAGAATTTTATTTTTTAACACTTGTGTAACTTACTAAAGCCCGGTTTTTATATTCAAGTAACTGTCGTTAGAACACTTCTCACAATGGATCTAGGCAGTCATGCAGCTTTAAATTCTACTGCACAGCAAAACGGCTAACTTCACGAATGCCTAGATTCAAAGTGAGAAGTATTTGAATTACTATGTGCTATTAGCAACTCTGTTTAAATGTCAAAAAATGTACATACGGGGTTTTTTTACAGATAACAACATTGCTATGGTAATTCGAGTACTAACAGCAAAGGATACCGTTTTGACAGGAACAATACTTTAGATTTGGAGCTGCTGAGAGGAAATCTTTACCTTAATTCTATCACGACAGAGTTGAGTCAGTGTGCGGTCAGCTTGTTGTGACATTGTCGCAAAGTTGTGACACTTCTGCAGTTGGGAGAAGCAAGTGCGGCACACAGACTCCGGCCTGCCATCTTCTGTGATCAGCTGAAATAATGATGCATCAAATTTTAACCCCATTCGTCGAAGGCTTTAATTTTAGAAAAATATGTTTTGTTTTCTTCTGCTCTACCAATCCTACTAATAATCTCTTCTTCTTTAGCATATATTCGCACACTGCAGGGCATATTATGCCTCTCTAATATTTTTCCACACTGCTCTGTCGCTGGTCTTCCTGGTCCAGTCTGTCCCGGTATATGCCTTTATGTCGTCGGATCTACTAATAATATCTATCTATCCCCATTTTTAAAGCGGAAGAGTTTGTTTGAAAGCGCTAATCTCAGGAACTATCGGTCGGATTTGAAAATTTCTTTCTGCATTCGACAGCTAAACTCTTGAGGAAGGTTGCCGCTGCACCCTATTGTTTCGTTTTACGGCAAGGGTTTTACAGTAGGTATAAAAGTAATGTTTTACCTTGGTGTTAGATAGTTTTTCATAAACTTCTTGCAGTGGAGTATTTCGAATGGTTTTCGTTTGCGCTGTCTCTGTTAGACACGCTCGACACATACCTACACTCATTCTTAGAAAATTTGTAAGTAAATAATGATTTCGTTATAATGGTAATAAAGTACAGATTACAATATAAACAAAGATAAAGTAAATTCATTCAATAAACTGAAAGAAAAGGTTATTTACATTTAGAATTAATTCTACGATACGATAGCATAGCACGCTGAGTGTCTATTTACACGACGAAATCAGTGCTGCCAACTCCAATACATCCGAGTCGCTAGATTCAATCTGAAAAGTCGCTAAAAACTGATTATAAAGGGGGTGGGGGGGGGGGTTGTCACCCCCCCCCCCCCTCCTCTAGTCGCTATCGCTGGCCCCGTCGGCACCCCGTGCGTAGTCGATGGCCTGGAAAAATATGAAGATTAACATCTCTATTTGTATTTTTCAAGTTGACTTTTTGTCCTTTCCATCTTTCGATTACTTGCCTTCGAACGAACTGTTTTGATCTGCAGATTGAAGTCCAAAAATTGCTAGACAATTAAGTCACTAAAAATATTTTGTCGCTTAAACTGATTTTAAGTCGCTAACACATTGGCAAAAGTCGCTAAATTGGCAACACTGGACAAAATATTTATCTACTTGACACTAGATGGCAGGAGCAGACAGATCTAGGGTTCCCCTGCATGGTGATGTGACTGCTATGCGTCTCGTCGTCATGTCATGTCAAGTTGATAAAAAGAAAAAACATCGTGATATCGTGTAAATAGCTAGCCTCAGTTTTTTTTCGGTTTCTTGAAGGACTATATTATTAAACGAAACAAAAGCTTGTTTTTGTTTTTATTGTAAATAGATTTTAAACGCTTTGTGCATTATTTACAGTAAACGAATCATTATTTACTTACAAATTTTATAAGAATGAGTGTAGTTATGTGTCGAGCGTGTCTAACAGAGACAGTGCAAACGAAAACCATTCGAAATACTCCACTGCAAGAAGTCTATGAAAAACTATCTAACACAAAGGTAATCCATTACTTTTACAACATGAAAGTACCTACTTACTTTTACGAAACGAAACATCTACTGCATTCCTATAGCTCGATAGACTAGTGTTCCGCAAACTTTTTGTGTTCAAGGTAGGTACATCTAAGAAATTGTAAACGCTCTAAGTCTCCTACTACTTACACCATATATGAAAAATCATTTTTTTTATGCGAAACATGAGCTTGTTTAGTTGAGCATATGCGTCCAAATTTGGAGTACTAAGACTAACTTAACTGAGATAGGTAACCTTATTTTTCCGAGGCACATTGCCCACGGTACACCAGTGTGCCGCGGCACACACTTTGCGGAACACTGAAAAATAGCCTATAACCTTCCTCAAGAGTGAAGCTATCAAATACAGAAAGAATTTTTCAAATGCGACTGGTAGTTCCTGAGATTAGCACGTTCAAACAAACAAACTCTTTTGCTTTATAAATTGGGATAGATAGATATTATTAATTGGATTGGTAGGAAGGATTGGTAGAGAAGAAAAGAACAGAAAACATATTTTTCTAAAATTAAAGTTGTTGAAGAATAGGGTTGAAGTTTGATGTAGGTATCATTATTTCAGCTGATCACAGAAGATGGCAGGCCAGAGTCTGTGTGCCGCACTTGCTTCTCCCAACTGCAGAAGAGTCACAACTTTGCGACAATGTCACAACAAGCTGACCGCACACTGACTCAACTCTGTCGTGATAGAATTGAGGTAAAAATTTCCTCGCAGCAGCTCGAAATCTTAAGTATTGTTCCTCTCGAAATGACATCCTTTGCTGTTAGTACCTACTCGAATTACCTCGTAGGTACAGTCAGCGTCATCAATCGGTATCCCCCTATTGATTTTAACAAGGACCCTTTTCATTTCAACTTTGGATTTCAGTCGGATTTGCTAGTATAGGAACTCGAGCGAAATTAGATATCTAATAATCTAATAAGTATACTAGCAAATCCGACTGAAATCCAAAGTTGAAATGAAAAGGGTCCTTGTTAAAATCAATAGGGGGATACCGATTGATGACGCTGACTGTACATTTTTTTACACATAAACAGAGTTGCTTATAGTAATATTCAAGTAAGTGAGTCGATCAACTTTTTCTTGTACCAAATGTTCTAAAAGCAAAAATAATAAAATTTCAATTATTTAATGATTTTTTATCGAAAAATAAACAGAAATATATTCAATTTTTGATGATAAGATGGGGCGCGAAGTAAACCTTAGATAAATATCAATTTCACATAGAAATCAAAGATGGACCACGAAATATGTCCATTGGGTAACCAGTTTGAAAACAACAATTTTCTCTTGTATAAATAGATTTTTGTAAGAAATTTCGCACCTAAAGTATTAATAATACTCTAAAACTACTACTACAGAAAAAAAACATGTAAAAAAGCTAGTACATTTTTTAGAAACTATTAATTTACTGTCTCTTGGGTAACCAATGATAAAAACAAATGAATTTTTATTTAGTTACCTGTGGTTCTGCTGTTAAACTGAAATGGTTTTACTTAGCTTTTAAATGTCTCAAGTCTATATAACTGCTGCTTAAGAAAATAATTCGATAACTTTTTTAAACAAAGAAATATTTTAAAAAGTCTTGTCTGAAAATGAGGGACACTCAGTGACCCAAGGAACTTAGTGACCAATGAAGGCTTGCCTTTTGCTTAATAAACGACCTAATCCACATGAAAACAAAGGTTTGGACAAAATTTAACAGTAATAAATTATTAGGAATCGGTGTTTTGTCTGTTAACACAATAAACATAAGTTATCAAGTCTCTTGGGTAACCGAAAAGTCTCTTGGGTCACCGCTATAGTGACTCAAGGGACGGGTTATCCAAGAGACATTTGGCGATGAAATAACCAGAAAAGGAAGAAATTGAGGAAATTTGCATAAAAATACATATAGATGTAATTTTACAACTATTGACCTTGTACTAAGGTAGAAATTACCATATTATGTAAAATATTGACGACTACATACGACTTTTTGGTAGGTCTCCCAGGAGACACACAATAAAAACACGTTGCCTCCGATGCAGCCGCGGGCGAAATGGCCGAGCAAAATCAAGAGAACAGCAATCTTGGCCGCGATCGTATGAAACCTAGACACTTTCCTGATTGATCAAGCCTACTAATATAGCCACCTTGTTAACATTTTCTTAAACTTATGGTAGTTTGACAGGGGACCCCTAATAATGGAAACCACTGGGGACACATTTCGGCGTACAGATATTTTAGAATTTTGTAAATTCTGAAAACAATTTTCAATGGAATAATAATGCAATAGTTATTCAGTAAGGTTGTTATTCTTTACCTATTATTAATTTAGAGATTTTCATAGAAAAATTTTATAGCGTAGTGGCGCAAACATTTTAACTTTGTGAAAGGGACATCTCCGATTTGTATGGGAGGCACGGTTTCGTCCCCTGGGTAACCATTATTTTTGAATAAAAATATACTTATATTGGCTTTACTGACTCGTAAATGTAATGCCAGTTTATCTCATTAATAGTTTATAGAGTTAAAACCGTAAATAATAGGATCTTCTTGATTCTATACTCGCATACTCATGGGGACAACCTCGGAACAAGAAAAAGTTGATCGACCCAAGTACACTTCTCACAATGAATCTAGGCATTTGTGAAGTTAGCCGTTTCAATGTGCAGTAGAAAATTTTGTATAAAAAAGCTGCATTGCACACCATTGTGAGAATTGCACTAACGATAGTTAGTTGATATATAGAAACTGGGCTTTAGCAAGTTAAACAAGCGTTAAAAAATAAAATTCAATTTCTTACAGATAACAACTTATAATAACCAAACAGAAAGCTTATCAGATCTGAATGATGTCGAAATTGATATTAAAGAGGAACTTGATCCTGTTAAATTGGAGATCGAAGGATATATTGACGTCAAAAAGGAAGGTAAGAAACTACTATAGTGCGACCCATAATTCAATTCATGACTTGACAGCTAGATAAGTCCAAAAAAAATAATCTAAACTTCATTTCAGCCAACTTAAGAATAGTATAGGGAGACTAAAATTACCGTTAACGCAATTCCTTTTATGAATCATATTAATGTTTTTCTTGTCACTCTCATGTCGATGAAAAGAGATGGCGTATATTATATTACCTATAGTGTAATAATCATATCGCACCCTCGGAAAGACAAGGTCCGAACTAACCAAATTTTCAAAATGGAGTTAAATATGCATAAATGCTTTAGAAACTTTATAAAGCAATTCTGCATATTTAACTCGAAATTTCGCGAGTTCGGACCTTGTCTTTCCGAGGGTGCGATATTATGATTCTGTTATAACGGCCTTTTTAGCCCCGCAGATGGTAAAAACTAATTTTAAAGCATAGAAATAAAGTACCTACATTATGTACTGCCGCGGCCCAGAAGTGCAGCATTGCCGGACTCACGTGAGTGAGTGCAGTACCTACAGAGTCCGGCAATTCGCAGTTGTGGCCAAAGCTTGTATACCTGCATTTCTCAAACATGCAGGTAAAGTAGGTAAAACTCAACAAACTAATTTTGTGGACACTAAAAATAGCCGCGCTTTCATTTAGATTTCTTTTTTATTACTTTTCTTTCTTTCTTTGCAATGGCATATTCTTTTTGTCGTACTCTGTTCGTAATTTAAATAAAACTTAGGTGTTACCTCTTCAAGATGTTCGGATTTAAAAAAAAAATCGTTCCATTTTCAAATTACATTGCAGGCCGCTCGAGCAGGCTAGATAAGAAATTGCTGGACACTTTCTGACCCAGTACTTCAAGATCGATTTATCCCAAAGAAGGTTGTGTTTGAAAATGATTGTGTATCGTAGCATGTTTGTAAAATAATTATTTCAAGGACGCCACCTAGACAAAATACTGTTTAACCTTTGAGGTTTCAATATTTTGTTACAGGTAACACAGAATTATACAACACAGAAAGTATAAATGCGTTCGGAGTTCCACTGAAGAAATATATAAAACAAATGAAAATTGAGAAAAAAAATCCTCAAAATAGTGATAGTAATAAAGAAAAATATACATGTGATGTGTGCGGAAAAACATATGCTTTTAAAGCCAACTTAAAATCCCATATAAAAACTCATTTAAAAAAATCAAGCATGTGTAATAGATGCAGCAAGAAATTCTCAAATACATATGAATTGAAAAGGCATATAAGATCTCATACCGGGGAGAAGCCATATGCTTGTGATAAATGTCACAAAACATATTCAGATAGCGGAAATTTAAAAAAACACAAAATGACTCATAGTGGTGAAAAGTCATATATTTGCAATGAATGTAGCGCCTCATTCACATTACAAGGGAATTTAAGACGACATTACAAAAGATATCATTCTGGAGAAAGGCCGGCAAAGAAAATAATTGCATGCGATAACTGTGGTAAGAAGTTTCGGCATGAGTTGCAGTTGGAAAAACATATAATATTGCATACAGGCCTTAAACCATACGCATGTTCCAACTGTGCAAAAACATTTGCAAGCGAAACATATTTAAAAGCGCATGCGAAAACTCACAGTGGGGAGAAGTCAAGCGCATGTGACAGATGCGGAAAAACATTTCTAGATAAATACAGATTAAAAAGACACATGAAATCTCATACAGGAGAGAAGCCATATGCATGCCACCAATGTCACAAAACATACTCCGATAGTGGTAACCTAAAAAAACATATATTGGATCACGCAGGTGAAAACTCATATATTTGTACCGAATGTAATGCAACGTTTACGAGAAAGGGAAGTTTGCAGCGGCATTTCAGATGCCATACGGGAGAGAAGCCATATACCTGTGATATATGTAAAAAATGTATGTCTACATCAACACATCTAAAAAGGCATTTGAGAATACATACAGGCGAGAGGCCGTATGTATGCGAAGTTTGCGGAAAAGCGTACGCGGAAAAAGATGATTGTAAAAAACATATCAGAATTCACTCCGGGGAAAAGCCATATGTTTGCAATATATGTGATTATAAAAGCTATTTTAAAAAGGCTTTGAAATTGCACTTAGCGAGTAAACATCCAAATCTATGAGTTAATTTTGTGAGTAAAATACATTATCCTACATTTTAATTATTGTTGTGTCATTTTATCACCTAGATACCTATCTGAATGTACCTTATAAGTAATAACATAGGGTTATTCCAGCCAACATTTATTTTTACTCACATAATCATAATAGGTAATAGTAATATTATGTGAACCAGCCAGTTATCTAAAAGCGGTACTATCACGTAGAATGTTAACTATTTTCTAGCTAAGAGCATGTACCAATCGTGCTCGGATTATTCCGTGACGCCCCTAAACAAAGGATTCCTATTATCTTCAGAATAATAGTAGGAAGCTAGTACTTATTATAAAGTTAATTTTATTTGGTTTTCTTGTTACAGGTACTGAGAATAACGAAACTAGCAAGATCAAAAAGAACAGATTCTCAGATAATATATGCAGCCATAAAGAACAAACCAAGCAAGGCAAAACTAAACATCTAAAAAAACTAATATGTGACATTAAAACAGAAATTGATTTAAATAAACACAATGAGAATGCTTTTAGAGATAACTCTTATAACAACGATGCAGACACTCAATCAACACACATAAATTCTCAGATGCAAAAGCCATATAACTGTGATAAATGTGATAAAACATTCGCACGCAAAATCAACTTGAAAGCACATATAAAAATCCACGTTGGCGAAAAACTTAGTGCTTGCGATAGATGCGGAAGAACTTTTCCCAACAATTTTCAACTAAAAAGGCACATGAGATCGCACACAGGAGAAAAGCCATATAAATGCGACCAATGCGATAGAACGTTCTCCGATAGAGGTAATTTGAAAAAACACATGGCCACGCATACAGGACAAAAGTCATATATTTGCTCGGAATGTAAGGCCTCCTTTTCGCAAAAGTGTAACCTACAGCGTCATATGAGATTACACACAGGAGAGAAGCCATTTCTTTGTGATATATGTAAAAAAGCACTGCCTGATGCCAGTTTGTTGAAAAGACATATAAGAATACATACAGGTGAAACTCCTTATGTTTGTGACGCCTGCGGAAAGTCATATACTGATAAGGATAATTACAAAAAACACATGAGACTGCACACGGGAGAAAAGCCATATAAATGTACATTTTGCGATTATAAAAGCACGCATTCAAATTCTTTAAAGTTACATTTAGCTAAAAAACATTCCAAATAGGTACGAGTATTAAATTGAACTTATCAAAACCTTTTAATTTTTAATTCTTGCATGCCACCGGGAATATGGCTAGGTTGAATGGAACATGGAGGGAACATGGGAAAACAGTCTGTTTCATAATCGGACGTGTTAGGTTCATTGTGTCGAATGGTTAATTTCTGGCAAATAATGATTAAAGGGCGCTACTCACACACCTGCCGCAGGGGCAATCTAGGTGGCAATCTAGGTGCGTGGCGGTTGTGGCAATATCGGGAGTATTGCCAAATTGCCCCTGCATGCCTACACACATCACAATAGGGAACTCCCACAATTTTTTTTAATGATTTTATACGATAGGTTATATCGTCAAATAACCGTAACAAAAATTCCAGCGCCGAAAAACTAAAATTTTATAACAAAAATAATTTTTAAAATTTACCAACATTTTCATGCACTTGAAACGGACGTGACGTCACAATTCACGACAATTAAGCTGGAAACAAACTATCGGACGCATCCATAAGTCGTGGCTGTTAGCCGCGACTGATAAGTGTGCACACCGTCCGAACACCCAGCGGGCCAGATTGCCTTCGGACGTCTGAAGGTCCAAGGACGCGTCCGCGACTTTCGTCAGACAATGTGCACAGTTCTATGTTCGTTCTATATCCAGATACCTATTCAGTCGCGGCTGTCTGCCGCGTCCGTAAGCCGCGTCCGATAGTTTGTTTCCAGCTTTACACGCGCTTGTAGGTAGAAAAAAAAACCTTTCTGTCGAGTTTGAAGGAGTGTGACGTCACAGCACATGTGACAAATAGCGTTGCGTTTCAAGTCTTATGAAATTCCCACTATATTTTTGCACTTTTTAATTATTAATTTCTAAGCGAAAATGAAATAATATTAAGAAATAATTACACACACATAATTCTAAAGCTATAATGTTCATAGAAAAATACGTTTAACCCGCTTTTGAATCAGACGCATATTGCCTATTAAGGATGCAATTAAGGGTCATCCCCACTCCTACACCGTAGATTGCCCAACGGCAGGTGTGTGAGTAGGGCCTTTAAAACATCAAGCTGATCAAACGTTAGGTTTTTTGTATAATCAACAAATAATTGTTGTTTATACAACATCCCCCCCTCTTCTGGAATCAGTTTTTAGCGTCTTTTCAGATTAAATCTAGCGACTACGATTAATAGGAGTTGGCAACAATGCGTGCGAAATCAAATTGGAGGATTTTCGTAAGAAAATGCCACCGTGACTAACTTGAAAAAAATTTTCCAACCTGATTATTTCTTTATCTATTTGATTTAATTAAATCAGAAAAGTATTAGAAATATCAAAAAACTAAAGGAAATCTTTATCTACCGAATATTTTAAGAGTAATCTCAACATTTTTGGAGCAAGGTAGTAGAAAAAGTTCCTGTTAGTCACAACTTTCTTCCTGTTATTAAACTATAATGCGCTGTTTTATTTAATTTTTTTTTACTAGAATCAATGTAAAACTGTTTGTTTTTCATAATGAAAAGAACAATCATAGTCTTAATATCACATAGCACAAGTAAATCAAATATTTATTTCAAGTTAGTCACTATCAGGGATTTTTGATCAAGTATTTTTTCATTTAAAAGAAATGTGCTTACTTATTAGGCAAACTAGCACCTGTAACGGTAAGTCGAATCTGTGTTTTATAACTTGTAGTATTTTAATATCACAATTTAGTCCTAAATTTACAAAATAAATGAACTTTTCTCTCATAAAAATGGTGAGACAATGACAATGTGGGAACTCGACGTTACTAACTTGAACAAGTAAATCATCGTTCACAACATGCAATTTTATAGCGTAAACTAGCGAACACCCGCGTCTTCGCCCGCGTGCACTACTGCTGTCGGTAGATATAATGTAAGTAGGTATTATGTCAGATCTTTAGGCATTTTTTAGATGTTTTGAAGATGTCTGAAAGGTAGTCAGAGGGATTTGATGAGAGGAGGTAGGTAGGTAGGTACCTGTACCTTCACCTAAATTTTGATGTAGATAAGTAGGTACCTAAGTCGATAGGATTATACTACCTACCTATAGAAAATAGGTACCTAAGTACCTTGGCAGGGGGTTCAAATTTTTGGACTGCTACCTACTTAGGTAGGAGTCGTTGAGTTGCACCATACCTACATAGGTAGGTACTTAGTGATTTAGATGAGCTGTTTGCAGCAAGGTTTTATTTCTTGCAATGTTTGTGTAGGTTCAAACGCGCTCGTTGAAAGTCGTGCAGTGTGACCACATTAGACTGATAGTTTTAGTAATTCTTATGAAACCTATTAATAAATATAATACCTATGTATAATATACTAGGTATGTATAATATTGTAAGTATTTACAAAAAAAGTATTTAAGTAGTACCTACATAATAATATTTCCATGTTGGGTCAAAAATATAGCCCACAGACATTGGGCGTTTTTCCATTAGCCAGCACGGCACCGGCACCGGCGCCGGCCGGTGCCGGCGCCGGTAAGTGGAAAGGCGAGCCGTACATTTTTATCCATTTTTGCTTCCCCGGCGCCGGTGCCGTGCCGGGCTAGTGGAAAAACGGCCATGAGTGGGCTTCTAAAAACAGCACATAAGCAAAAAAGCTATAACACTTGACATGTTCACAAATATATATATAAAATCAACAAACTGCCGGACATACATTAATTAATGATATAACACGCCTTTACAGTTAACGTGACGGCGGGGATGTGACGTCGACCAACTTCGACCGTAATTTTATTTATAACACGATATTCAACAATGTTATAAGATATTTAATTGCAAAATCTGTTGGTCACATACTTGTTCTATAGAGTATTTGTTTTTAATAATACAAAAGTCTTACCGTTTTTCATAAATGACGTGACAAGACAGGAAAATTAATTTTGGCTTTCACGAAGCAACAAACAAACGTCACGGATTTCGCTAATGAAAAGACATTAAATCAACGAAATGGCGGTTTTCATACACAGCTACTGTCGCCAGGAATTGAAAAAGATACCATAATAGTCGTTTTTTGTTGAGTAAAGCCTCCGTTTGACCTAATTTACATCGTGACTAACGGGAATTTCCTCATTTTGCTGATTCCATTACCCAGCTAAAAAATATAATATCTTAAATTATACGAGGAATTGGCTTTAATCAGTCATTATTTCGGATGAAAGACAAATTTTTACTAATATAAATCCATTTTCGGTAAGTATTTATGATATCCAAAGGAAAATACCGTACTTTTAAATTTTGAAATAACGAGTAGGACATCGAGAAAATTGCACCCCTGGAACTTACAATTACTTATTTACATAAGTTAATTCCTTAATCGTATTAAAATATTCTGTTTACGTAGCAAAAAAATAGGTAATCTTTCAATGGAACCTCTATGTGAGGGTTATTGTGGTCCTATGGCTTTACAATTAAATTCTAAAGTTGTAGGACATCGCTTTTTGGCGGTTTCTGCACGGGCTTTTTTTGACGAAACCGCCCATTGATGAAAAAAAAAAGTGTGGTGTCTATTTGCACGACAAAATAATTTATCTACTCGACACTAGATGGCAGGAGCAGATCTAGATACGCCGCGCCGCCGAAGTTTATTAGATGACTGCGCCCTCGCAGCGCCGTCGCCGGCCGGCGGCAGATGGCCGCATGCTGATGGAATTTAGCGATGATGATGAAAATTAGCCTTATTAGGTTCATGTAGTGGAGTGAGGGTAAGTAACTATTCATAGAGGGCCTCCGCCAGTGTCATGGTAATCCATTTTCAAGATGTGAAATACCTACCTACCTAAGCACCTACCTACTAGTAAGTAGGTATGTAGGAATTTGAAATGCAAAATACAAAATAATAATATACCTACTTACTTAGGTATAAGTACCTACCTACTATACAATAAATAAATTATACCTACCCAACAGTACCTACCAAATGCTGTTATTTTTAAAATACCTATAATACGTGCCTGCCTAGCTCTGCACCACAGAATTCTGTGCTCTGCACCTGTAGAAAGGCTTTTTTCATTATGGTGGCATGATTTTGCTATGTGACCACAAAGAAGGAAGATAACTGACAATTTATTTTAAAAAACATGTTTTATTAAAATATGTTAAGTATGGTTAAGTATAAATAGATAAAATAATAAAATAAAGAAAGCCGAAATGACCATGCCGATTTTGTGTGGGAGGTTGGCGCCTCTCTTTTTTCACGCAGCCATCAACCAAACATTAAAATATAAAGTCTTAGGAGTACAACAAACAATATTTGTGAGAACAGTACCTATACATCTTCTCCCAGTCAGAACCGAGTTATACAGGGTGAGTTTTTCAACAGTGCCAAGTATTGACCTACCTAGGTTAAATGCAGCCATTCTGTTTGACGGTATATAAAGTTAAGCGCTCATTACACTACGCTGAATTTAGTGTGCTAAATGCTAGTTCATTCACAAATTAGCGCACTGTACTTATTCTATATCTACGTTGGTAATCATCTGGTCGACTCTTGATCACCGACAGATTTTTATTAGGTACTCAGTCTTAGAACTACAATCACCGTACTTTAGAAGCGTAATACTGCAATCTTTACGCCGTTTCAGTAATGTTATTCGCCAGTGGACCATTATAAGTAAAATCGAGAGTTCGAAACGAATGTTGACTTGTTAGTTCTCACATTCTTTCTCCAGTTCTTTTCATCCGAGATTTAATCATATCATCACTTGCAGTATTGCAGTCATAAGCCTGTCCGATCCACGCGCAAAAGTCTATGAACTTCGCAGTAAGATTCAGGTAGTTATCTCCCAATTCAGATGATCTGTAGTCATTGGGAAAAGCATGGTGGTAGTTATGGAATCCTTCGCCTATAGCTAAGAATGATACTATCTTGTTTTGAACAGCTAGCATGTTTTTGTCGTATGGTCGAGTGCCGAACTTGTGTGCGAAACTGTTGACCATAAAACCGGCGTTAGTGACAAACAGGACGCGAAATACGTTCATGTGGATGGCGACATTGAGTGATTCGTTCCAGAGAAGTGGGATCAGTGATGGGATGAAGAATGTTAAGGAGAGTAATAACCAGACACAATTTCTGAAACAAAAAAAAAAGAAGTATTATTTAATTGAAACGAAAAACCCGACTGTGGAAAGATACTCAAATATTCTTATTCTTATTTCGTATGAAATAAGAATAAGAATATTTGAGTATCTTCTATTATCTTAGGTATTCTTATTTCATACGAAATAAGAATACCTAATAGTGGTGGGTACAGAAGATTAGCTGGCTCTTATACTTTACAGAGAGCAATACTTAAGTAAGCCCATATCTTAATTACCTACCTATATTATTTTTAGCCTGCTAGCTGTCGGCGTGTGGACTGCGTGCCTAGGTACCTACTAGCTGTCGCCGCGTGAACTGCGAGCAGTCGCCTTAGTATAAGACGGTGTTGGAGCAGTCGTGTAAGTGGGTTAAAACCTTTAAACGTTTTTTGAGCGAGAAAAAAAAAACATGATAGCTAGGGGTTTCTTCGTCAGCGGGACAGGTGCTAAATTGACTTACTTTTGCTGGAACCGCAGCACAGGGTTCGCGTACAGTTCCGACAAGTCGTACGACTTTCCCTTCGTCTTGCACTCTTCAGTCTTCGTGAGGAGCAGATAGCCGATGTGGCTGAACCAGAACCCTCTGGATGCGTTGTGCGGATCAGCATCTGTGTCCATGTACTGAAACATCACGGTTTCGAAACTAAAATTAGCAAGACCCTCAATAACCCCAGTAATAACAACTGCCCCTTGATTGTAATGTTGGGTATGACATGATTTTAGACTGACTTTTGTCAGAGTAGGTTCATTTTGATTTTGAGCCGGTTCATTTGAGCCGGTCATTTTCAGTTGACTGTTCATTATTTTGGCGAACTACTTACTCACTCATTCTCATATGACAATCTGTCCGATCAGTTCAAAATTCTTTCTTGTCATTGTCAAGCGAGGTGTGATTGAAGATTGAATGAAGCTTGAGGAAAGAGTAACGTCAATTTTGTCATCAGCATGACAAAATCAGCTGATTTTGTCACATTGTGTACGGTCACGTGACATGAATTGAAGCATGACATTTTTAGAAAATGAGCCGATCACACAAATTTGAATTTTGTACGGGACAAACGAGCCGCGTCAGTCACGTCATATTCAACACTACTTGATTGTCTATCTTTGATAGCAATAGCAACCAAAATCGGTCTCAAACTCTCAAATACATGACACTTCAGTGACCACGCAAGCTCTGTCACTCGCATCTCAACGAGACCGAACGCGACAAAGATAACGACGCGATCGTTTTGACAGTTTAAGACCAATTTGAGGATTGAGACAAGTTAGACAATCAGCCTGCTGAGCGCTTTTGTGCCCCTGTTAAATTAACCTGCGCGGCTAAAAAAACCGTTAAAATAAATAAATAATAAATAAATAATGAAATGAATGATAATGTTATAGCAAAAGAATTGGATATCGTGTTTCAAATTTAAAAAAAAACATAGTCGAATTGAGAACCTCATCTTTGGTTTTGAAGTCGGTTAAAATATTGCTTAATCTGTATACCATCCCACCGTTTAGTATGTGTCGAAATGGCATTTCGAGTTTACAACACTACCTTATGGTGCAGCGAGTGATCCCTGACCCATTTGATAGTTGTGTGTGTGTTGGAAGCCGAGTGACAGAGCATCAGGAATATCTGCAGCGGCATCTTGGCCTTGTACGACTTGTGCGTCCAGAGACGATGGGCGCCCGCGGTGATTCCCAGGGAAGTTAGAGTTTGCATGGCATATGCTGAAAAAATTAAGTTTGTCCTAGAATAAAAATAAAACCATTTTGGAATGTACTAACAGTACTTTTATGAGACATCTCACACGTTATTAATTGTATGGTACCTAACCTACCTAAGTTTTAGTTTTCAACCCCTTGGGAACCCTATATCTTTACCTACGGCCCCTTCATCGATTAACATCATCTCATCAAGTACTTTTTCATATCACAACTTAGTGACTTAGGTACCAAGTTTTATGCAGATTGGATTAACGAACGGGTCGTTAGATAATTATATAAACACACAAACATCCAACGCCTAATCGCCTAGTTCGTCACTAAGATCTTCGCTCGTTTCGCTGGATCGATTATGTTAAAAAACTGCATGACTGCAAGGTATAACTAGCTAGATAATGTACTATCAACACCTACTGAACGCAATGGTCTTCCACAACGCTGCTGTAATCCCAAGGTACAGGCCGTACGAGCCAGCCAGTGTTACGTATGTGAAATACACCACCATGATCCATACGAGTTTTTGTTTCCGATCCGGTACCAATTCATGTTTCTCGTCCTTTGTTCTGAGATCTTCACTCAAAATGATCGACGTGCGGTCAGCGTTAGGTGGCATTGTGTCTGTAAAGGTAATGTCCACGAGCGTTTTTGAAATATTTAAAAAGCTTTTAAAACAAGGGCTTGCTGCCTGTCATTATGTTTATGGAATGTCTAAAAAATTAGGGCATGATCCAAATATATATTTAGACTTTTAATAAATCTTCCATCCAACAACCTATAGTATTAAGTTGTTGGACTTTCAAATAAAAAAAGAACTACCGAAATCGGATCTCATAAGGCGGAGACATCATGTAGTCCTCTTTTTGGGAGAAAGTACCCCCCAATCAAAAAAAGAACACAAAGTCGTTAAACAAAAAATCTAAGTAGGTGCCCAATTAAATAAAACCTGTATACTTAAGTACTAAATTTCATCCAGATCGGTTGTAAAATACGTAAAATACGACTTGTAGAGGAGTACTGACAAACTAACAGACTAAGACCTCCAGAAGTTACCCACTTACATCATCTCAGTTAAACTTACCAATTTCGTATCATAGGCTTCTTGAAATGTGACTTGAACCTTTCTACTTACCGAATTTATTGGAAGTTAATTTTAAATAATATACATAATGTAAATTCTATTTACCTATTTACTAGCAAATATTCAGGTTATTTAAATTAATGGCCTTCGCACTGCAGTAGTATGTTGTAGGTAAAATAAAACAAAGTACAGTATGTAGGGCTAAGATAGGGAACCACTCGTTATGCGCTCATTACATTATCCGATTTTCCGTACCTATGTTAAATGCTAGTTCATTCACAAATCAGCGCTCTGTAGTGCTCTTACTAGTGGCCTAATTGGCATTCGCACATCCGCATTTGACACCTGTTCGACATCAGTATGTGTGATCGCGGATTCGTACGACTAAAATTCGCGCGAACTTGCGATGATCGCGTAGTCGCGTTCTACGATCGCGCGATGGACATTTGCATTGAGATTGTGCGTTGTCATGCGAGCTTCAATTAGTAGGTAGGACACTAAAGAGTCGCGCAATCTCAATGCAAATTCCATCATTGTCTCACCCTTAACCTGATCTTGATTCAGGAAATTCAAGATTCATGGTAAGTAGTGTAGGTAAGGTTACCTACCTAGAAATTGTACCATGTTTAAACATTTTTACAATAACGATCTTACTATTGAAACATCCTGTAGATTTAATGCCTACAATCTACATTATTCTTTGCTTGTTTTGCTAAAAAAAATTATGTAAATTTATTCACTTCTGTTTTTTACACGGTCTCATTGTTGAATCAACCTGTAGGAATATGTTTACAATGTAAATTATTCATTGCTGGTTTTGCTAAATTGTTTTATTCACTAGGTACCTAAATACTGTGTTTCACCAAATGAACTTGTGTCAAAGAAAAACTTAGGCCGGCCACATTGTCCAAGTGTCCGATCCGACTGTTTGAAGGCGTTGGAGCCATACATTTGTTTAGAACATGTAAAAGACGTCCGATCCAACAGTCGAAAACATGTATGGCCGGCGCCCTGATTACGTAAGACTTGCAATAGCAATGCGACAGCAATCCCTACGCGACCGGTCGAAAAATATCACTAAATAACCCTCCTTTTTGCTTCGCCGTAGTCGGGTAAAAATCCTATTACGGTCGCAAATTGCACTATGGATAAAGTGCATTTTGCAACAGGCGAGCAATAGACGTGCGATTGGCTTCCTCATTACGATTTTAAGTGATAGGTATTTTAGTGAGATTGTCGCATTGCTATTGCAAGTCTTACGTAATCAGAGGCCCTAGCCATATTACACGATCTATCGTCGCTGTAGAACGATCTATCGTCGCTGTAGAATAGAACACTTCAAACTGTATAGGAATTGACGTTCTGACCACGTGACTCATCTACTTGAAACGTCAAATCCTATACATTTTGAAGTGTTTCTATTCTACAGCGACGATAGATAGTGTAATATGGCTAGGGGGGCAGGGCCTTTAAACCTTTCATGTGACACCCCACTCAATATTTTATTTATTTATTTTTTATTTATTTATTACATATTATAACATAACATCATAACAGCATGTAGCCAAAGCGACGTTATATTAACACTATAAGTACCTACTTAATTAATTTAGTGTACAATTATTGTAGATCTAAGTTGATAGATATAAATATCTATCTACCTACCTAGATCTACACCTTCTAAAACTACCTGAGCTAACTCCATGAGCTTCGTTTATATATTCTGTTTACCCTTTTTTTATCATCGATTAAGCTCATTATGCTCCACCACACCATAGGCAACCTATTGACCTACAAAGTTTCATGCAGATTGGATGAACGGTTCGACAAATCGACAGTTATGCGAGAACAAGAATTCGTGTAACATACAAACATGCCTACAAAGCAAAATCGCTCAACTTGCCACTAAGATAAGATCTTCACTCGCTTCACTCGCTCGATCGAAAACCATTTAAGAATGTACAAAATCCTTTCAATATGACTACCAACTACCTACCAAGTTTCATGCAGATTGGATGAATGGTTTAAATAATGTTATACCTATCATAGGTCCTATGCGAGAACAAAAAGTGAATAGGTACAAACACACACAGCTAAATCACCCGTTATCTATCACCCAAGCAGGGACGTATATAAGGGGGGGGTTTAGGGGGTCCGGACCCCCCCCTTAGCCCATTAAGTTCGGAGGAAACCTAGTCAATTTTTGTATTTTGGAACCCTTGGACCCCCCCCTTAACAAAGATCTATGGTATATTGGAACCTTTGGACCCCCCCCTTAACAAAGCTATAGCTACGCTCCTGCACCCAAGTTAACACACTCGTAAAACATAACCCTCCTTCCTGCGGGCAGTTGGATAAAAATAAAGTGATTTTTATAGCAAAATAACTATCAATGCATAATTTATTGCTTGTTTAGGTACTTGTAGGTACCTACAGGATGTTTCAATAATGAGACCGTTTCTGCAGGTAGATATAGATCTTTAGTTATGATGGTGCTATTTCAAAGTATATTATCTACCAATATAACAAAGCAGAAGAGTTTGTTTGTTTTTTTACTCGACTAAGTTTATCCAATGATCATTGTTGATCCAAACCGGTTTTCTTGATCCGTTTTTAACATGCAGCATACTATGACAATAAGTGACCATTGTCGATCATTGTCGATCCGTGTGATGGCCAAGAACCATCCGGTTCTTGGCCATCACACGTCATCGAGGTCATCCAACTGCGCGATGGGTCGATGACATCAAGAAATATCATAGATTTTGGATTCGTGAGGCATTGCCGATGCTAAAAGCAGCATTGTCTGCTATGGCCCAAGAGAAAGATTGTGACTTACTGAGGTTTAAGGTTGTCGCTAACTTGTCAATTCCACACCCGCACCTGGCACCGCACCGCATCGCCTTGTGCGGCTTATATTCTTTGTATGGAATTTAATTAACCAACGCCGCTAAGTGACATTTGGTCAAATTTCACTTTTAAACGCCATGTTATAAAGCTCAAAATTCTCTATCGATCTGTCTTAGAACTAACTGGGTTCCTATCGTTAGTTTTCGAATTAGAGATAGTAAGAAAGCGGCAAGCGCGAAGCAATTTGGTAAAGATGCAGCGGTTCTTTAGCGATATTTCGAAAATTGTTTTGCGATTTATTCAGCGGACGAGTGTGACTTCGCGCTACATACTGTATTTTTTTTTTTTTTTACAAAACGCAACACTGTAGAGCAAAGGCCATTAATTTAAATAACCTGAATATTTGCTGGTAATTAGATGGATTTTTTTCTTTAAGACATTAAAAATTAACAGCCTATGAGTTCGGTCAGTATAATGGTTTAAGTCACATTACAAGAAGCAATTAAAAAAATCGGTAAGTAGGTACCTACATTAGAAAGATCTTTAGATAAATATGTATGGAAAATACTTGAGGTACTTATGGTGTTTTTTATTTCAAAACATTCATTTTTACACTCAAAAACACCTGAAAAAAGAAAAAATCTACCAGACATTATAAATGCTTCCCTGTCATACCTGTGTGAGACGTGATAGCGAGGAGTAATTCTGCAGCTGTACCTGCTTAAGTAGGTACTTCTTAATAACGTAATAGGTAGGTATAAAACTTCCTTGGTAATAGGTACGTCATTTAAGTCATTCTTGATGGCCAATGTCACTAAGCAGGACTAAAACAATATTCTTTTGGTACGAATCCAAGCAATGTTAAAACGCTTTAAAATTGTTTTAACATTGCTTTCATTTCAGGAGTTCATGGTATGGCCCCTGAAAGTTTTGAAAGTTAAAAACTATACTTAGGTACCTACCTACCTTTAAAATTAACGCTGTTATCTATCGTCCACTACAAAAGCATCCTTTGGATGGTCGGCCTTTTTGATGTGAAACATCTAAATATCAGGAAGGAATCTTATCCTCTATAACTTTGTATCAGACCGATTTTTCGCTTCTTCAACGCATCTCCCCGTGACGAGACGCAACGCTAATTGATAGTACCTACCTATGAAACATCATAATTAAGTATACGGTGATTAGCAGCGCCCTCGCGGCGTTGCCCCATTAGTGTTACTGATGGTATAATGGTGATGATGATGAAAAGTAGCCTATTACCTTCCGAAATAATTTATCTATTACTTACCTAAATGCAAAAATAATTTTATTTTTTGGGGGGTGCTCAATAGAAAACCGCCCTGGGTGCCAACCCATGCTACGCCGCCAGTGGTGTTGTGTCGTCCTAGTGGGAAAAGGGCAAGAAACTGATGATACCTAACATGTTTTGTTTTGCGATAAAATTTTCACTATCAAATGTTCACTAACATTTTTAACTCCTGTGTGGAAGCTTAATTAAATAAAAAACGCTTGTTAATTTCCTTCACAGACACTATGCCACCTAACACTGACAACGCGTCAGCAATTTTGAGCGAAGATCACAGAGCAGAGGACGAGAAACATGAATTGGTACCGGATCAGAAACAAGAAATCGTATGGGTCATGGTGGCGTATTTCGTATACATAGTGCCGGCTGGGTTGTACGGCCTGTACCTTGGGATTACAGTAGGGCTGTGGAAGACCATAGCGTTCTGTAGGTGTTGATAGTACCGTAGAACCCCCGAACTTTGCCTAGTGTAGGTAACTTTGCCTAAATTATAACTAGTAGTTCGCCCCGAACTGAGATCTCGCGCACCGTTGTGTTGATAGCCTAGATTTGGACTTGTTTCTGACTACCCCTATACCTACGTTAAGTGCTCCTTCTAGTGTTTACCACACAATGATATCTAATGCGCTACCTCAGTATGGTAAAGATTATAGGCATGCATGCAATACATTAAGAGCCATTATACAATTTCGCACTCGACAAAATCAGCGCTCGGAGGGACAAAAGTTGCTAAATTCTAACACCCAATGAACAGCGCTCCGTTTCTTAGACTAAACGGTTTTGGTAATTTTCATGTGATTGATTTATTTGAGATAGTAAAAATACTTTTTGGGTAGGTACTTAGGTAGGTACCTATAGGTATAACACAAAACAAAGTCGGGTTAGTTACACTTTGAATACAAATAATTACAAAAAAATAAATGTTTGTTTTTTTGTCCCATAAACCATATTGTGCTGATCTGATGGAGTCAGGAGCTTTTCAACAGAACTCTTCAGTAAATAGTCCGATTGAGTTGAAACTTGGATCTCAGCATGTCAGTCAAGTTCCGACTACAATGAAATAATATGGTGACAGCTAGCTCATCTGATGATGGAGTCAGGACCTGTTCCATGGAACTTTTTAATGATATGGGTATCAAATGACAGGGCTTGATGAGCGCAACACAATGCTGATCTGATGATGGAGCCAGGACCTGCTCCATGGAACTTTTTAATGATATGGGTATCAAATGAAAGGGCTTGATGAGCGCAACACAATGCTGATCTGATGATGGAGTCAGGACCTGTTCCATGGAACTTTTTAATGATATGGGTATCAAATGAAAGGGTTTGATGAGCGAAACACAATTCTGATCTGATGATGGAGTCAGGACCTGCTCCATGGAACTTTTTAATAATATGGGTATCAAATGAAAGGGCTTGATGAGCGCAACACAATGCTGATCTGATGATGGAGTCAGGACCTGTTCCATGGAACTTTTTAATGATATGGGTATCAAATGAAAGGGTTTGATGAGCGAAACACAATTCTGATCTGATGATGGAGTCAGGACCTGCTCCATCGAACTTTATAATGATATAGGTATCAAATGAAAGGGTTTGATGAGCGAAACACAATTCTGATCTGATGATGGAGTCAGGACCTGCTCCATGGAACTTTTTAATAATATGGGTATCAAATGAAAGGGCTTGATGAGCGCAACACAATGCTGATCTGATGATGGAGTCAGGACCTGTTCCATGGAACTTTTTAATGATATGGGTATCAAATGAAAGGGTTTGATGAGCGAAACACAATTCTGATCTGATGATGGAGTCAGGACCTGCTCCATCGAACTTTATAATGATATGGGTATCAAATGAAAGAGCTTGATGAGCGCAACACAATGCTGATCTGATGATGGAGTCAGGACCTGTTCCATGGAACTTTTTAATGATATGGGTATCAAATGAAAGGGTTTGATGAGCGAAACACAATTCTGATCTGATGATGGAGTCAGGACCTGCTCCATCGAACTTTATAATGATATGGGTATCAAATGAAAGAGCTTGATGAGCGCAACACAATGCTGATCTGATGATGGAGTCAGGACCTGTTCCATGGAACTTTTTAATGATATGGGTATCAAATGAAAGGGCTTGATGAGCGCAACACAATGCTGATCTGATGATGGAGTCAGGACCTGTTCCATGGAACTTTTTAATGATATGGGTATCAAATGACAGAGCTTGATGAGCGCAACACAATGCTGATCTGATGATGGAGTCAGGACCTGTTCCCTGGAACTTTTTAATGATATGGGTATCAAATGAAAGAGCTTGATGAGCGCAACACAATGCTGATCTGATGATGGAGTCAGGACCTGTTCCATGGAACTTTTTAATGATATGGGTATCAAATGAAAGGGTTTGATGAGCGAAACACAATGCTGATCTGATGATGGAGTCAGGACCTGCTCCATGGAACTTTTTAATAATATGGGTATCAAATGAAAGGGCTTGATGAGCGCAACACAATGCTGATCTGATGATGGAGTCAGGACCTGTTCCATGGAACTTTTTAATGATATGGGTATCAAATTAAAGGGCTTGACGAGCGCAACACAATGCTGATCTGATGATGGAGTCAGGACCTGTTCCCTAGAACTTTTTAATGATATGGGTATCAAATGAAAGGGCTTGATGACCGAAACACAATGCTGATCTGATGATGGAGTCAGGACCTGTTCCATCGAACTTTATAATGATATGGGTATCAAATGAAAGAGCTTGATGAACGCAACACAATGCTGATCTGATGATGGAGTCAGGACCTGTTCTATGGAACTTTTTAATGATATGGGTATCAAATGAAAGGGTTTGATGAGCGAAACACAATTCTGATCTGATGATGGAGTCAGGACCTGCTCCATGGAACTTTTTAATAATATGGGTATCAAATGAAAGGGCTTGATGAGCGCAACACAATGCTGATCTGATGATGGAGTCAGGACCTGTTCCATGGAACTTTTTAATGATATGGGTATCAAATGAAAGGGTTTGATGAGCGAAACACAATTCTGATCTGATGATGGAGTCAGGACCTGCTTCATGGAACTTTTTAATGATATGGGTATCAAATGAAAGGACTTGATGAGCGCAACACAATGCTGATCTAATGATGGAGTCAGGACCTGCTCCATGGAACTTTTTAATAATATGGGTATCAAATGAAAGGGCTTGATGAGCGCAACACAATGCTGATCTGATGATGGAGTCAGGACCTGTTCCATGAAACTTTTTAATGATATGGGTATCAAATGAAAGGGTTTGATGAGCGAAACACAATTCTGATCTGATGATGGAGTCAGGACCTGCTTCATGGAACTTTTTAATGATATGGGTATCAAATGAAAGGACTTGATGAGCGCAACACAATGCTGATCTAATGATGGAGTCAGGACCTGTTCCATCGAACTTTATAATGATATGGGTATCAAATGAAAGGGTTTAATGAGCAAAACACAATGCTGATCTGATGATGGAATCAGGACCTGTTCCATGGAACTTTATAATGATATGGGTATCAAATGAAAGGGTTTTATGCGCGAAACACAAAGCTGGGTTAGGATTTACTTTTGACTTCGATTTTTGATGTTTGATTTTTCATTTTTAATCTTGATTTTAATTTTAACCCATTTACGCCTGCTGTCCCCATTTGGGTCCACTTATTGAAGTACCTACATTTTCTAGCATATTTCAGCTATCTTTTGTTTAGAGGTGAATTTGTGGTACCAACGAGTGTGGCTTTATGATGCAACGTATGGTTTTGCAATTTATTGGACTAATTGAATAAAACAAATGACTTTATTTACTTCATTGATCAAAAAAGTTTTCGACCAAAGGGAAGTCATAATTTTTTTATTTGCACAGTTAGTTATTGTATGTTTTTTGTATTTTTCACTCGGCAGTAGTGTTAACTAGTAGATAATGCTGTTATGTCAGTTATTTTCTAAGATTGAACCATAATTCGAGGTATTTTAGTATGGTGTCCTCGAATGGGTCCAATGGGCTAATTGATATATTTTTTTATTATTATTTGTAGGTATAGTTTCAGAGTAAATAATGACTAAACGATTATTCAATGCTTCCAATGATAATCGAAAACTGGATGAAGCTTTTAAAAGCATTTTGAATGAAGAAGATGATCTTGCTGAGTTATGATAATATAGTGGCCATCCCTCCAGACCCAAGTGTTCTCATTGATAATGATAAGGCGAGGAAGATGTTGTTCAACACAATATTCTTCAGCATGATATCCTAGGTAAAATTGAAGTGTTTGAGTCCAGGAATAACGATGAATGCAGCAGCGATGATGAACCGTTACAATGATACAGGAGGGTAGAAATCCAGGGACCGCGTTGGCGTAAGTGTGACTACGACTTCGTTCACCCTCTGTCCAAGGTAAAAAAATGGAGCTCTGCAAAATGAAGAAAGGTAGACGTGGACAAACATCCCTTTCGTCTTCCAAAACTATAACAAAGGCATGGCATACAGAACCGCTATTCGCAGTAATATTCTCGTACCTACGCTGAAATGGTAGGGGTTTTGTTTAGGTACCGATGTGCTGGATCTGACTGCAGCTAATGCTTGGCATCTTCATGTCCTGACCCCGCTGGAGCCAAAATAGACCAGCTCTTATTTTGCAGAAGCGCAGCCCGACCATACTTGAGGAGTTACTTTGAAAGACTCGACAGAAAGCGTCGTAAACCATCTTCAACAGTGCCCGGTATGACTCAAGATGGTGATGGACACTTCCTCCAGAAACTGCCGTGTCAACTAAGATGCACTGTTTGCCACAATAAAGCTTGTTGGCACTGAAAAATTTGTACCAAAACATTGTGCATCGAAAAAGTATGGTCTGAAAAGTTTCATACATGAGCCCATTGGCCCCATTTGAGGACGTGTATTTTTTATATTTAAGGAATTATTTTTCTTAAATTTTTTTTTTCAAAATATCTTACTAAGCCACCAATAAATACATAAATAAAGTTTGTTTCTAAATTTTTCTACTAGTTTGTATTTGGGTCCAAATGGGTTAAAATCAAAATCAAGAAATAAAAATCAAAATAAAAATCCGAGATCCGAGAATCGAGAAATGAGAAACAAGAATCAAGAATCACAAATCAAAAATTAAAAAATTGAAAATCAAGAATTAAGAATCCGAGATACAAGATCCGAGAATCGATAATCGAAAATTGAAAATCAAGAATCAAAATCAAGAATCAAGAACCCGATATCCAAGATCCGATAATCAAGAATTGAGACTCGAAAATCGAAAATCAAGAATCCGAGATCCGAGAATAGAGAAACTAAAATTGAGAATCAAGAATCAAGAATCAAAGTGAAAGTCAAAATCAAGAATCAAAGTCAAAGTAAACCCCGACCCAGCTTTGTGTTTCGCTCATCAAGCCCTTTCATTTGATACCCATATCATTGTAAAGTTCCAGGGAACAGGTCCTGACTCCATCATCAGATCAGCATTGTGTTTTGTTCATCAAGCCCTTTCATTTGATGCCCATATTATCATTAAAAGTTCCATGGAACAGGTCATAACTCCATCATCAGATCAGCATTATGTTTTGCTCATCAAGCCCTTTCATTTGATACCCATATGATTAAAAAGTTCCATGAACCAGGTCCTGACTCCATCATCAGATCAGCATTGTGTTTCGCTCATCAAACCCTTTCATTTAATACCCATATCATTAAAAAATTCCATGGAACAGGTCCTGACTCCATTATCAGATCAGCATTGTGTTGCGCTCATCAAGCCCTTTAATTTGATACCCATATCATTAAAGAGTTCCATGGAACAGGTCCTGACTCCATCATCAGATCAGCATTGTGTTGCGCTCATCAAACCCTTTCATTTGATACCCATATTATTAAAATGTTCCATGGAGCAGGTCCTGACTCCATCATCAGATCAGCATTGTGTTTCGCTCATCAAACCCTTTCATTTGATACCCATATCATTAAAAAGTTCCATGGAACAGGTCCTGACTCCATCATCAGATCAGCATTGTGTTGCGCTCATCAAGCCCTTTCATTTGATACCCATATTATTAAAAAGTTCCATGGAGCAGGTCCTGACTCCATCATCAGATCAGAATTGTGTTTCGCTCATCAAACCCTTTCATTTGATACCCATATCATTAAAAAGTTCCATGGAACAGGTCCTGACTCCATCATCAGATCAGCATTGTGTTGCGTTCATCAAGCTCTTTCATTTGATACCCATATCATTATAAAGTTCGATGGAACAGGTCCTGACTCCATCATCAGATCAGCATTGTGTTTCGGTCATCAAGCCCTTTCATTTGATACCCATATCATTAAAAAGTTCTAGGGAACAGGTCCTGACTCCATCATCAGATCAGCATTGTGTTGCGCTCGTCAAGCCCTTTAATTTGATACCCATATCATTAAAAAGTTCCATGGAACAGGTCCTGACTCCATCATCAGATCAGCATTGTGTTGCGCTCATCAAGCCCTTTCATTTGATACCCATATTATTAAAAAGTTCCATGGAGCAGGTCCTGACTCCATCATCAGATCAGCATTGTGTTTCGCTCATCAAACCCTTTCATTTGATACCCATATCATTAAAAAGTTCCATGGAACAGGTCCTGACTCCATCATCAGATCAGCATTGTGTTGCGCTCATCAAGCTCTTTCATTTGATACCCATATCATTAAAAAGTTCCAGGGAACAGGTCCTGACTCCATCATCAGATCAGCATTGTGTTGCGCTCATCAAGCTCTGTCATTTGATACCCATATCGATACTTCGGGGCTCAAATGTCGTAAAGCACAAATCCAAGGTTTTCAGGAGGAGCAAAAAACAAAAAAATAAAAATGTTTTTCGTCATAACTCTCTCATTTTTAGCGCTACATAAAAATGTCCTAGGAACAAAGTTATCAGATTTTTCCATAGTTTCATAAAGTTATTTCAAAATTTGTCTTAGTCTTATATTTACGGAGATAGCATGTGCTTTACGACCAAAAAAATAAACAAAATGTTCCTTACACCCCAATGAAATACAGCCTGAGCAAGAGCACAAGAGCGTAAAGCCCAACCTGTCGTTATATCGCAGTGAAACAGGGGATTAAACAACACTTGCATGAACATTTAAGGTTGTAAAGATGAATATTATAATGATTTATCTCAATTATTAAGTTTTAATCTTGAGTAAATTGATGAATTTTATTATAATTTGTTTGCAATTTTAGTCATGCATGAGTGGGTAGCTTTTAAGATGTCAGATTAAGTACGATATTGATAGAATTTAGGTAAATCACCTATTTTAAGAATTAAAGAACATTTTATTTCACAATTTAGTGCAAAATACAAATGTTTTTGTAACTATTTACTAGACACGGGTCTTTATCGCGTAAAACTTATATTATCCAGACTGTTGCGAATGCTTTAGAACAGCCGTGGTCATGGGTAGACTGAAGTACTCGCTGCTACCTTCGTCAAAGTTGTGAGGTTAGTTTCTCCAACTACCCTCACTTTTGTTAACCGGATTCCATAACACCATAGTGGTGGATATCAAGAAGTACTAAAATTTTAACCGCGAAGACGGCTATAGACTCTCATAACCGTCTTATTCAGACAAGAATTGAGTATCCGGAAGTGTACAGCGATTCAGTCGAGGTAAAAATAGTAAAAATAAAGTAACAAAGTAGAAGGAATCACTAGAACATAACAACAGAAGCAGATATTTTTGTACAAATCTTTAGCAGTTATTAACTACACATAACTATTCACTAGATACTGGTCTTTATCGCGTAAAGCTTCATATTATCCAGACAATTTCGACTGTGTTAGAACAACCGTGGTCACGGGTAGACTGAAGTACTCGCTGCTACGTGGATTTATTATAATTAGTTTGCAATTTTAGGTGCATGATCAAAAATGCAAACATATAATAAAAGTTATCAATTTACTCAAGATAAAAACCTATTAATTGAGATAAATCATAATTAAGCTCTTGTTTAAAGTGAATTTTGCAGTGGGGTGTAAGGAACATCTATTTTTATTTTTTGGTCGTAAAGCACATGCTATCTTAGAGTTTTGTACCAAACTGGGCTATACAACCTAGGCCGTTGTGTGTTGTCAGTAACATGCTACTTACACCCTTCATTTTCAAATAGATTGTGTTTAGAGTGACCGAAATGATGGGTTGTATTTGTAATTTTTTTTTTAATTTCACAATTTTAATTATACAGTTCGATAGAGGATTAAAAACTGAGTACGATGGTGTAAATAACTCAAAAAGCCCAAAATGTGCTTTACGACATTTGAGCCCCGAGGTATCGATATCATTAAAAAGTTCCAGGGAACAGGTCCTGACTCCATCATCAGATCAGCATTGTGTTGCGCTCATCAAGCCCTTTCATTTGATACCCATATCATCATAAAATTCCATGGAACAGGTCCTGACTCCATCATCAGATCAGCTCGCTGTCACCCTATTATTACATTATTAGTAACACAACAATTCAGATCATTATTCTGCTTTAACGGCCTTTTTAGCCCCGCAGAAAATATTTAAAAATAGGTAATTAATAACTTAGCAACCAATGTATCAAACGCTCCTATTTCGCTATATTCTTCGTAGCCGGCGACGTGCTTTGCGAGTCGACTCAGTGCGAGCTCCGGGATGCAAAGCGATACGTCCACCCCCTAGAAGCGCTCGGCGCGGTCTGCTTGCGTCGAGTAGATAGGGTAGTAGATACGACGCGTTTTAGGTTGTTTTAAAAGATTTTTCATTGCCAATTTTTTAATCTTTTTGCATTTTTTTTTTCAGAAAAGGATTGATTTTGAACTCAAGTTTATTTCTGTTTTGTTAATTTTACGAACAAGAGTTCTAAGTCAGTTCTAAGTAGCCAAAATCAAAAGCAATTCTTTGGCCGTTTTCTCGAAATTTGGACTAAGTTAAAGATTTTTTTACTCAAAAACTAAATAAAGGTAGTAAAAAGTGATCCATTTAATAGTTTGGTTGACTATCACAGCAAAACATCGTAATTTTTTTATACTATTTGGACGTCAAAATGATTCGTAAATATGGTGATTTCTAAACCTCTTACAGCAAAAATTCACAAAACAGTCGCCGGTTTGAGGTCGATTAATCAAAAAGAAATAATAAAAATACAAAAGTAGCTCATTTAATAGTACAAAATTGAAATGATATTTCATGCTGTGCCATAATTTTTTTATAAATACAGTGTTTTCATTGAAAAATCCTGCCCCAAAACATCACGTAAATCAGAAATTTTTGTCTAATGCCTCTTAAGTCGTGTCGTGTTTATATTCAATAGTTGACTCCGCGAACTTCGTACCGCGCCTCAGGGAAGGCCTCTTAGTTCGAGAAATTATTAAAATAGCAGTTCAATACAAAATGTATGAGAAAATCAATTTCCTCCCCCTCCCTCCCCCTCCCCTCCCCTCCCCTCCCCTCCCCCTCGTCTCCCCCTCCCCTCCCCCTCCCCTCCCCGTCTCTCTCCCTCCCCTCCCCCCTCTCCCTGCCCCTCCCCTTCCCCACCCCCTCCCCCTACCCCTCCCTGTCCCCCTCCGTCTCCCTCTATAATTTTGGTACATGCCCAGCCCACTATTTGCAGGAGTTAGCATTTGCATACGTGACAGGTTGCAAGCCCATCGCCGCTATTAGAACGTTAACTGGTTTCCTCACGATGTTTTCTTTCACCGTTTAGAGCTCGTGTTAATGCGCATTTAAATTTTTCTAATCGAAAAATCCATTGATGAGCACGGCCAGGGTTCGAACTTACGACCTATGAATCGAAAATCGAGCACTCTTCCACTCGGCCAACACGGCTTTTATTTTCAATCTCAAGAAAAAATATCAAGAAGCAACTAAAATCATTGCAAACCAAACCACAACGATGCCACACTCTTTGTCTGATAACCAGACCTACGAATACATCGAAACTCTATGAAACGGGAGCTCTTTCCATACATCCGTTAATTGGTTTTCATCATTTTTATTTTTCTCTGTATTTCAAAAACTATAGAACCTAGAAGAAAACTAAAAACCATTTTGGAATGTATAAATTGAGTACTTTCATATGACACCCCACTCAATATATTTGGGTACCTTTGAAAAAAAATTACCCCCTTGGGAACCCCATATCTTTACAACCCCTTCATCGATTACGCTCATACGCTCCACAGCAAATTTCCATAGCACAACCTATTGACCTATCAAGTTTCATACAGATTGGATAAGCGGTTCGATAGTTATGCGAGAACATAAAAATGAAACATACAAATATACAAACATACAAACATACAAACATACAAAGCAAAATCGCCTAACTTGCCACTAAGATCTTCGCTCGCTTCGCTCGCTCGATCGAAAAGTACGATATTTATTTTCCTATCACGACAACACTTATTTTTGTTCCTTGGTAGAAACCCAAATCATAAACAGCCAATACTGCACTATTTAACTTTAAAATAACGGCAGCCATTTCATAGTAGTTGCAAAAAGTTTTCGGTGGAAATCGCGCAATTTTTTGACTTGTCCCACAAAATTATGTCTTTGTGAGGAACTGGTTTGAGGTACGTCTTTCACAGTAGTTGGCAAATATGATCGGCTTTCGAAACACAATTATCTCATCTAAATACTATGATTATTGACAGAAATATCTGAGAAGGCAAAGTTAGGCGCAATTTTTTGAATAAAGTTTTCTAAACTTTGCCTACCCTAGGGTTGTCAGTTTTAGATTTAACCAACAGAACAAAATGAGGGTTATGAATTTCAAACTACTCCCGCCTGTTTTCTTTTGGTATTTTTAACTAAGACATTGCTACTTTAGCACCAATAAAAGCGGTTAGATGTTCGTTACTTTTTATTTTCAATATTTTACTATCCATCTATGTACCTACTTTTATTGTTACGACTTGAAAAAAGTAGTGTAGGACACCCTCTGGCTAGGTGGAGTGATAATTTTCCAAAGGTCGCCGCACCGTGGATGCAACAAGCCATGGACAGGATAAAATGGCGCAGATTGGAGGAGGGCTATGTCCAGCAATGGACTGTATAGGCTGATGATGATGATTACTTTTTTGTGACAGCCCTGGCTTTTGGCGCATTTTGTCGGTAAATGATGCCCTAACTTTGCCTGCCATCATATAAAGTTAAATATAATTATTTGGAGTAGTATTGAGAATATAATCTATAAATGGTTCAATATATGATTAAACTGCATTAAAATCTATATGATTTACCAAGTTTTACAGAAAATATGAACCTCAGGCAAAGTTAGGCTCGTTGCCCTAACTTTGCCTACTTTTTTGACAGCCTCTACTGTCAAGGTTTTCAATGCTGTGAGCCTAGCACACACACACATTGAAAGCCCTTTAGTAATTGGTTGACTTCAGCATGACAGAACCGATTATTTATGATCAGTTTGGCGCAAAATTTAAAAAAACTCGAAAAAGTAGGCAAAGTTCGGGGGTTCTACGGTACCTATAGTAACTAACCTATACTTTGCTGTCGTGAAATTTTTAAACATTACCTACTTTGCACCTGCTACGCACGGGTGCAAAAGATATATGTAATGACTAGCTTCCGCCCGCGGCTTCGCTCGCATGGTATCCGGATAAAAAGTAGCTTATGACCTATTCCCGGTCATTATATATCTATATTTCAAATTTCAGCCAAATCGGTTCAGTAGTTATCGAGTTATAGAGGAACAAACATACATCCATCCAAACATCCAAACTTTCGCATTTATAAAATTGGTGTGAATAGTGTGATGTGATTGTAGCTGTTGAATCTAAACTAGGTCAATAAAATGTGGGCATAAAAAATCTTTATAATTTTTGAAATATTTTTTTAGCATTTGTGATGTATATCGCAACAATCTTTGGAATTACCGCGGGCGCCCATCGTCTATGGACGCACAAGTCGTACAAGGCCAAGATGCCGCTACAGATATTCCTGATGCTCTGTCACTCGGCTACCAACACGCTCCCAACCATCAAGTGGGTCAGGGATCACACGCTGCACCATAAGGTAGCGTTGTAAACTCGATTGGCATCAATGTCTCGGCATTGATAGAAGATCGAATAAAGATTTAGCAACATTTTGTTTTTAACATTCTTTCAATGGTAGCTTCAAAATGGTCTAAAGTAAAATGAACTCCATTTTTTATTTACGCTTTTTAATTTGAAAAGAGATGCCAACTATGCCTGTAAATGGCTAGATTCACATTATGAATCATAATGTCAATCCAGCCACACCAGTAGTGATTACAAGCCAATTTAACAGAGAGTGGTGCAAAAGCGCTCAGTTAGCTCAGCAGTCCTGCGAATTTGAGTTTGGAAACCGTGATGTTTCAGTACACGGACACAGACGCAGATCCACACAACGCGAGGAGAGGGTTCTTCTACAGTCACGTCGGCTATCTGCTCCTCACGAAGAGTGCAGAGTGCAGGGCGAAGGGGAAGTCGCTCGATTTGTCGGAACTGTACGCCAACCCGGTGCTGCGGTTCCAGCAAAAGTAAGTCACTTTAGCACCTGTTCCAACGCCGACGAGGAAACTACCTACAAGCTATCGATTTTTTCTCGCCTAATAGATGTTGATCTCGTGTCTAAAGAGGTATGGACTGGCGTGAACTGTTCACGTAATGGTAAGAACACCATCCACTAGATTGCCGCACAAGAGTTATACTGACCGAATCTGCCGGTGGCATTGGTGCTAAACCTTGTTATACCTACCTACATTTTTTCATTCTATAGGATTAATCCTATTGCTTAATAGAAAATAAAAGATCGATCAAAAATTGACTAAAAACTAAACTACCAGTCAACCGGTCCTAGGTGGTGCCAAAGCCACTAGCCGATTTCAAGGTAGAATAAAAAAAGGTAGGCATGACTACTTATGTTTAAAATAGAATTTTTATACTTAATCCTAGATTATTAGAGGATTATAAAAATTCCATTTGAAACTTAAGTTGCTTTTTTATGTATTTTCACCGATTATTCGAAGACGCCTGGGCCGATTTGAAAAATTCTTTTTTGTTTGAAACGGTATATCCGATTGGTGTCATAAAAATTTGGTGATGATCTGAATGACAAGTGTGCACTTATTTATTTTCAGAAACTGTGTCTGGCTGATATTCTCCTTAGCATACGTCATCCCATCACTGGTCCCACTTCTCTGGAACGAATCATTCAATGTCGCTGTCCACATGAACTTTCTTCGCGTCCTATTGGTCGCTAATGCCGGGATGACGGTCAATAGTATCGCACACTTGTACGGCTATCGACCATACGATAAAAGCATTCTACCCGCCCAGAACAAGCTGGTATCATTCTACGCTCTAGGCGAAGGTTTCCATAACTACCACCATGTTTTCCCCAATGATTATAGAACATCTGAGATGGGAGATAACTATCTGAATCTTACTACGAGGTTCATAGACTTTTGCGCGTGGATCGGACAGGCTTATGACTGCAATTCTGCGAATGATGATATTATTAAATCTCGGATGAAAAGAACTGGAGAAAAGATGTGAGAACTTACAAGTCATACGAACTTTCGATCTTAGTGGTAACTAAACGTACTGAAACGGCGTGAAAAACACTGCAAAACGAAATTACAGTTCTTTATTATGGTGATTGCAATTTTAAGACTGCGGAATGAAAATGTTCTCGTGTGTATGTATGTACCTAGTATGTCTATTTTTTGTCACTTTGCAGCCTAAACGGCTCGAAGGATTTTAACGCATGAGGTGTTATTAGATTTGTCTTGATTGTGGGAGGGCTATAGGTAGGTACCTATGGCTATAAAAATGTCGTCTGATATGTGAGGGGGGTTAAAATTTTGTTTTTGTGTATCTTGTATACTTGCAGTCAGGTGTTTTTTTGCTTGTTATCGAAAATACCAACATACCTATAGGTATGTAGGTACCTATATTATAGAAAAATATACCTATGTTATATACCTAGTGATTTAGGTGAAAGGCTCGTCCCATTAAGAGTTTTTTAGATAAGTTCCTGTTTGCATAGTGTTTAGTACAATAAAGTGTTTGCAATTTCATATTTTAAATGTTTTATTCGTTTTATTTTTGTACGAATGTAGTGGAGAATAGTCGTCGAAATTAAATTTAAGTACTTTTTACCTAGACTTTTTTGTGAAACAGGTCATGATCAATGGCCTTAGCATTCAAAATAAATTATTCAAACAGCGTCATAGATTGGGCACTTACGTTCATGGCTCGTAAAGCCTGATCGGTAGAGACAGCTACGGCCGCACTTGTGACCAGCAAAATGCTTTTCTGAAGCCGTAGGTACCTACTATTAGAGCAATGATAAAACAAACTTGAAACAGTCCTGCTTTAGGCTTGTTTCAACATTGTAAACACTATAAACGGGATATTTACTTACTACCATGATTTTTGGATTTTTGAGTTTCTCGGTAGTTTCAAAAGTTGTTTCAACGTTCCTAAAGCAGGACTGCTTTAAGCTTGTTTTGACATTGCTTGGATTCGTACCTACTAAACAATATTGTTTCGATCCTGCTGCATGAGCATGACTGCTGCATTAATGACATTCCTTGTATATAAATGACGTATTAAATAATAACATAAATGACGTATTAAGTATTAGGGTCTGGGCTCACTGCGCAGTATCATAAGCGGGCCGAGCCATGACCGAGCCCGTCACGAAAATAGCACCTTACACACTAAGACCGTATCATACTAGGACCGTCGCATAACCGTTTTGCGAAGCGTAATCTGCCCACCCGAGCCTATAACACAGTAATAGACATTTTGTTGGTTTTATGCTAAATACACAATTATTCTGAAAGCCCATTTTAAAACTTATCACTCAATTTTTTTGTAAATATAGAGCGTTTACAAGCTAAACCACACTAAAATACATATTTCACACAGTTCGTTGTGAAATAAAAAATAAATTGATTAAAAAAATCCATAGTCGTTATAGGATTTGAAGCCGAACCCGGACACACGCAGGAGCATTTCAACCGGGTGTTGCAACCGCTATTCCATCTGGTCGCACAGCAGAGTGCGTGAAATTACTGTTAAATTATTAATTATTAATTATTTCACATTTAAACTGTAGTATTCTTACAATAATACCACATTTTAGTTAGTAAAATGACAGAAAAAATGATTGAAAACGCAGTAGTAAGAAAATTTAGTGCGTTAATAATAATGTGTTTTGAACGGATTTCACAAGAAAACTAATTGCAATAATAGGGGATATATCACTCTACTAGGTAGTACTATAAAATGGCTATAACTGTTATGTTTTGAAGAAAAAATAAAGTAAAAACGTTAAGAAATATAGTTTACTAGCAGTGCCATCGTAGCGTTGCCCCCATAGTGATGGTATATGGTGATCATGATGATGATGATGATAAAAAGTAGCCTATATCCTTCCTCACAGAGTTTAGCTATCAAATGCAGAAATAAATTTTCAAATCCGACTGGTAGCTCCTGAGATTAGCGTGTTCAATGTTCAAACAAATTAACAAACAAACTTTTACGCTTTATTATTGGTTGGTACCTATAGATTATGTGTACTTTCACTCCACATTCAAGGTTTTATTAATATGTAACCTCTTCTGAATATTTTTATTGATTGTAGCTTCATCATTTTTCTCGAAATCGTGTTTTTGCTGTTACTACATTTTGATTTCGAGAGGGCAGTATTGTACCCGATGGGATTTTGACGTTTGATATAAGCAGCATTTACACGCAGAGATCGGCCTGCGGATTTTCCCGCGGATCGATCTCTGCCATTCCAACCTTTGACAGTTTTATCCGCGGATATCCGTAAAGATATCTTTACAGATATCTGTACAGTCCAGATCCGTGCTAAAAACTCTACCGTTTAAAGGCCGCTAGTTTTATCCGCGGATATCTTTACAGATATCTGTACAGTCCACACAACGATCTATTATCATTTAATCTTGGTTATAAGGATTGTTGGTCTTGTTGAGAGGCTTTCTTGGTAATTTTGTCTCTTTCACACTCGTTGTTGGATTAGTAGTGTGCCCATGTCATTTAAATTTCAGGATATTTTTACTTTATCGCGCTCGACAAAATCAGCGCTTGATTTCGATCCATGGTTTCGATCCTTGAATTCGATCCTTGATTTTGATCCTTGATTTTGATTTCGATCCTTGATTTCGATCCTTGGTTTCGATCTTGGATTTCGATCCTTGATTCTTGAATTTTGAACCTTGAATCTGAAATTTTGAATCTTGAATCTTTGAAGTGACAGCTGTCAAACTTCAAATGACCATATCTCGGGAACTACTCGTCCTAGACTCCCCGTTCTCAGTTCAAATGAAAGCTATGACCAAGATCTTCATTTGAAGTGACAGCTGTCAAACTTCAAATGGCCATATCTCGGGAACTACTCGTCCTAGACTCCCCGTTCTCAGTTCAAATGAAAGCTATGACCAAGATCTTCATTTGAAGTGACAGCTGTCAAACTTCAAATGGCCATATCGCGGGAACTACTCGTCCTAGACTCCCCGTTCTCAGTTCAAATGAAAGCTATGACCAAGATCTTCATTTGAAGTGACAGCTGTCAAACTTCAAATGGCCATATCGCGGGAACTACTCGTCCTAGACTCCCCGTTCTCAGTTCAAATGAAATCTATGACCAAGATCTACATTTCAGATGACAGATGTCATTTTGACAGCTGTTATTGAAAATGTAGATCTTGGTCATAGCTTTCATTTGAACTGAGAACGGGGAGTCTAGGACGAGTAGTTCCCGAGATATGGCCATTTGAAGTTTGACAGCTGTCACTTCAAATGAAGATCTTGGTCATAGCTTTCATTTGAACTGAGAACGGGGAGTCTAGGACGAGTAGTTCCCGAGATATGGCCATTTGAAGTTTGACAGCTGTCACTTCAAATGAAGATCTTGGTCATAGCTTTCATTTGAACTGGGAACGGGGAGTCTAGGACGAGTAGTTCCCGAGATATGGCGGTTTGAAGTTTGACAGCTGTCACTTCAAATGAAGATCTTGGTCATAGCTTTCATTTGAACTGGGAACGGGGTGTCTAGGACGAGTAGTTTCCGAGATATGGTGCTTTGAAGTTTGACAGCTGTCACTTGAAATGAAGATCTTGGTCATAGCTTTCATTTGAACTGAGAACGGGGAGTCTAGGACGAGTAGTTCCCGAGATATGGCCATTTGAAGTTTGACAGCTGTCACTTCAAAGATTCAAGATTCAAAATTCAAGAATCAAGAAAAAAACTTTGTAAATTTATACCGTTCCACGCGCCAGTCCAAAATCTGCGGTTATCTGTACAGATATCTTTAAAGATATCTTTACAGATATCTTTACAGTCCGGATCCGTGGGAAAATCTTTAGCGTTTAAGGGCCGCTAGTGTCACATAACGTGCGGAACGCATTAAGTTATGCTAGATGGGGGGGTTTTCCAATTCAAATAGATGGAATGAAAATTAAATTTTCTTACGCTCTCAATAAGTTTTTCGTTATCCATTTCAAAATTAGTTTCATTCAAACGAAACCCATAGCATAGAATAGCACATTATGTCATAAAGACTGCCAGTGTGCATGCTACTAGTAAGTTCAGAACATAGAGGTTTCAACCAAAGAAATAAGCGGCACGCGCTAAGAGAAAAAAAAAATGCTTTGTTTTTTTTTTGCTAAGAATTTTGAATTATGATTAGGTAAGTACCTACCTAATAAAAATAGGAAAAGGTAACTAGGTGCATATAGGCCGTTTAGGAGCCGCTCCCATCGAAAGGCCGCCTAAGCCTTTCAACGGCCGAAAAGCGGCCCCTAGGGGCCGACCTGGCTACGCTACTAATATGTGTATTGACAGATGGGCGGGGATTAAAAATATAAAGGGGTATCTGCACTACTAAAAAAAAATGTACGAGAACGAGTTGGGAAACTCAAAAACAAAATATTTCAGTTCATCAACTAATACTACTTTTTAGGGTTCCGTTGTCCTGACAAGAAACCCTAATAGTTTCGTTATGCCCGTCCGTCTGTATTTTTTAAGTATTATGTATAAGTATCATAACATAAGTCATCAATATCATAAGTTTTCTTACAATATATCAGTTAAAATTTATCTCAGAGTTTTAAAGATATTAGACTATGAACTATCCTTTATCCAGGGTGTGCGGACTGCGGACCGTACAATGTAAGTATTCATAGTAGATGTTCATTTCCAAAAGTACCTATCTAAATTATCGCATTGGATGTTTATCTGCAATGATAATTTAAATCTGTAGTAAATAAATAACTGAATAACTGAACAATACACTAACTTTTTTATTCTCAAAAACTTATTTTTAAATACGTCTCGACAACACTCTTTTCTACTCGTTTCTTTTTAAAAATAAAGGAATGTTTCCTTTAAGTAAAATACTGTATCTTAAGGATTTAAAGTAGTTTCCCTCCGGGGCCCATTCATTTTTTCCACCCTGTATATGGAATTTAAATTTTTCTACTCGTACATCAACTCGTACAAGGTTGACAATTTTCAATTTTAGAGATGCAATGTGAACTCAGCCTATATTTTTAAAATTGTTATTTGTCAGCGGACGTCAGTCGAGTGTCAACTCGACCTGACATGCATGCGACCGTCTCAGTAGGGTTGCCACTTTTTTTTCGAATAAAGGAGTTTGTAGGAACTTACAAATAAATAGTAGATTTTACTTAATAAAAAATGTGATTGAAAAATAAAAGTTTCCTTGCTTCTGTCTGACTACCCCTACAAGTTTAAGTTTACATTCACACAATTAATATGACAGCTTACCATGGTTTTGTTGAGTCTGCTTTAAGGGCGTTCCCTGAGCCAAATACTGTATTTCCCTGTATAAACCCTCGATAAATAAAGTGGAAAGTAACTGAAAAGCCAACATGCATCTCTAACATTTTATCTTGTAATATACCGTTTAATTTTAGTTTTAATTTTTATTTAACTTCATATTTACTTCATAATAAATCAACGAAAATCACTAAAAATAAGATAAATCTTCATTTGCTTTTGAAGTTAGAGTAGGTAATTTATGTTTTTGGTTTGCTCCATCGGATAGGTCATTCAATTAATGACATAAATTCCGTTCACTTTTTCGATTGGTTGTTATTAGGGATGAGAAAGCTCCAAAAAACTGCATTTTTGTCGTGTTTCGGAGCGAGCAGCGCCGATAAGCGCCGCGACCGGACGCATTCTAAATTTATCTTTAGTCTAACAAAGCTAAGACAAATATTTGAAGTTGCACTCATCGATGTGCTAATTTTAGCTCTAGGCTAGGGTATTATTTTTTGCGGCAACTCTAAGAGCAAAATTTGTAAGTCAGAAGAAAGGGTCAAAGCCATCACACTATCACATCACACTAATAGTTTGAATGTTTGGATGGATGGATTGATGTTTGGGTGGTTAGATGGATGTTTGGATGTGTTTGAACCGATTTGGCTGAAATTTAAAATATAGATAGAAAATAACCGTAAATAGGACATAGGCTACTTTTTATCCCGGAAAATTTTTTGAAACACATCTACTAACAAACAACATAAAATCGCCCAAGTTGCCACTAAGATCTTCGCCTAATATATTTTTTCCCCAAAAATATATTATTTAGGATTCAAATAATATTAGACTTATATTAAATATAATATTAGGTGTTGCAACCCTACGTGTCAGCAAAATAATCATGGCGGCCGGAGATTGACAAGACGGCCATGGCAGGGCAGGACACGCGACGGTGTGGGAACGGTCTGGTGTGGGGCGTCCGGTACATTTCAATACAAAGAATATCATTTTTGCCGGGACGGTGTTGCTACGGTCTTGCTATGCGACGGGGTAGAGACGTGATAATGTGTCAGCACCCTTAGATACAAATGACTAAAGCAGAACTGCAGCAGGCCTGAAAAAAAATTGTTTTAGTACGAAGCCAATCAATGTCAAAAGCAAGCTTAAAACAGGCCTGCTTTAGGAATGTTGAAACCAGCTTAAAGCAGGGCTGTTGCAAGCTTGTTTTAACATTGCTCTAACTAAGAGTTTGTGGCATGCATGGCCCATGTAGATAATACAACGAAAATATACGAAAGTTATATTCTGACAATATCGTTCTTTCTCGTAAAAAACGTACCTAATCCTATACTGCCTAGGCCTATCTACTAGATGCTTTCGGTCATTTTCGAAAATACCGAAAACACCAAATTAACTATTTTTAGAAATAAGCCATTATTTTATCTTGAAATACTGTACTAATGTATTCATTTTTCTGAGTTAAAACGAGTTCTAGGTTTATTACCTACCTAACTGGTTATCCCTAACCTATCTAACTGGCTGGGCCCCAGCACAGAGACATGCTATTTTCAGCATCGACGGTCGGCGATTTGTCGCTTTTCAGAAGCAAAGTGCAGCGACCAACACTGCATCCGCCAAACGCGGCGCTCGCGTCAGTTTTCGAAATAGAATAGAATAGAATAACTTTTATTTGACACACACAAGTTACAGTAAGTACATCAGAAAAAGCACAGCATCATCATACATACTTACCTAAAGAATAAACATTAAACAATCAATTAATAACTAGAGAAAAAGATGTTAGCAATAGTGTGCGTGCGTACCTACCTAACCTATTACCTAGGTACACTTTGTGGTAGGTACCAAGTAGGCCCAGCCTCAGCATAATGCTGGCTCCTATTTAGGGAGGCAGCGCTGGTTTTGGTTTTCAAATCTCGCTACAATAATCACACTAATAATAATAAAAATTTTCAAAAAAAAAATATAACCGACTTCATAAAATACATGCACTAACAAGCGAAAAATAAGACTACAAACAGATTTATTTAATTTGTTATTTTATGTTTGTTATAATGTTGAAATCGGTGCGCATAAAATATAGTAGGTAGGTAGTCATTGTTTTACTTAACACCGACTTCAACATTATAACAAACATCAAATAACAAATTAAATAAATATGTTTGTAGTCTTATTTTTCGCTTGTTAGTGCATGTATTTTATGAAGTCGGTTATATTTTTTTTTTGAAAATTTTTAATTTTTCCATTTTTAGTGTTGTTTTTTTTTTCTTTGTTTCTGTTTTTTTTTTTAATTTAGAAAGATGTTACTTTACTCATTGTGTTTCGCTCATCAAGCCCTTTCATTTGATACCCATATCACTAAAAAATTCCATGGAACAGGTCCTGACTCCATCATCAGATCAGCTCGCTGTTACCATATTATTACATTGTAGTTGACACTTCACAGATATGCTGAGTTCCGAGTTTCAACTCAATCAGACTATTTATTGAGGAGTTCTGTTGAGCAACTCTTGACTCCATCATCAGATCAGCTCACTGACACCATATTATTACATTGTATTTGGAACTTGACATATAAGCCGAGTTTCAACTCAATCGGCTTATTTACTGAGGAGTTCTGTTGAACAGCTTTTGACTCCATCATCAGATCAGCTTGCTGATACCATAATATTTCATTGTTATCAAGAATCTATAAGTGCACAAAATTTCAGCCCGATAGTTCCACAAACACACAAAAAATTTGAGGGTTTCCCTCGATTTCCATGGGATCCCCTCATCAGATCCTGATTTGGTGAAGATGGGACCACCTCGGAAGTATACCCTTTGTAACAGAAAAAGAATTTTCAAAATCGGTCGGGGTTGACGGAGAAATCGATGAACATACATAAAAAAAAAAAAAAATAATAAAAAATAAAAAAAAAAAAAAAAAAAACATACATACAGCCGAACATAGAACCTCCTCCTTTTTGGAAGTCGGTTAAAAATGCGAAAGTTTGGATGGATGAATGTATGTTTGTTCCTCTATAACTCCAATAACTCGACAACCACTGAACCTATTTGGCTGAAATTTAAAATATAGATAGACTAGTAGTTCGCCCCGAACTGAGATCTCGCGCACCGTAGATGGCTTACATTTGGACTTTCTTCTGACTACCCCTATAATTTCAAGTGCTACTACTGCTGAGTATGCCTATTGCGCTAGCTCTTCATGGTAAAAAATACTAGCTTGCATGCAATACATAATGTCGTGTCTAATTTTTTATTTAAATATTTCATATTTATGAATTCTCGTCGTATTTCTAAAAGTATACGTCCTAGAATAAAAATAATAACTATTTTGGAATGTACAAATAAAGGCCTTTCATTTGACACCCCACTCAATATATTTGTTTACTTAACTTTTTTTACCCCAATTATTTTCATTCTTTATCAAAAATTTTTTTTATCATGAAAATAAATCAAGTAGCTTCTAAAATCATTGCAAACCAAACCGCAACGATGCCACTCTCTTTTTAAGACCAACCAGTCAATGAGCTACGAAGACATCGAAACTCTATGAAACGGGAGCTCTTGCAGCTCTGGTTTCGTAGTTTTTGTTCTTTAGTCGTATTTCAAAAACTATACATCCTAGATTAAAAATAAAAACCATTTTGGAATGTACAAAATAAGCCCTTTCGTATGACACCCCACTCAATATATTTGTGTAACTTTCATAATTTTTTACCCCCTTGGGAACCCAATATCTTCACAATCCCTTCATCGATTAAGCTCATATGCTCCACCGTAAATTTCCTTACCACAACCTATTGACCTACCAAGTTTCATGCAGATTGGATGAACGGTTCGACAGTTATGCGCGAACAACAATTCGTGAAACATACAAACATACAAAGCAAAATCGCCCAACTTACCACTAAGATCTTCGCTCGCTTCGCTCGCTCGATCGATAATGACCGGGAATAGGACATAGGCTACTTTTTATCCGGGTACCACGCGAGCGAAGCCGCGAGTGGAAGCTAGTAATACAATAACTTGTTATTCGTAAATCTTAAAAAAAGTTTCTAATTATAAAGTTTGGCTTGTTTAGTCAAAACAAAATTGTCATGATACCAGTAGGTCCAGTGGCTGTTTCTTTTTAATCTAACACAAAACGCAAGGGGCATAGGATAACCTGAATATTTGCTAGTAATTAAATTGAATTTTTCTTTATTAAAAGTTATCAGCCTATGAATTCGGTCAGTAGGATGGTGTCACATTACAAGAAGCAATTATAAAAAAATTGGTAAGTGTACATACTAGTTATCACAAGAAGTTCCGCTCAACCAATTTTGAAACCAATTATGAATTTGGTCAGTACCTAGGATGGTGTCACATTACAAGAAGCAATTTAGTATAAAAAAATTAGTAAGTATAGTCGTATTGCTCATTATACGGACTAAAAGTGAAGGAAAAAATGTCATTTACCCTTCAATTTTGACATAAAACGTATCAAAACTAATCAAAATTGAAGGAAAAATGACATTTTTTCCTTCAATTTTAGTCCGTACTAGCTGTGCCCGCGACTTCGTTCGCGTATGCTAATTCTACTAATATGAGAAATGTGAAAGTTTGTGAGGATGGATGTATTGATGGATGTTTGTTACTCTTTCACGCCAAAACTACTAAACGGATTTTATTGAAACTTGGAATGGAATATATTACCTACATAGATTATGACTTGAAATAACACATGGGCTAGGTTCTTTTTATTCAATTTTTTTAAAACTCATTAGGTATTGCACTGGTAAATCTTTTTGCATGAAAATGCCGAGAAAACGATTTTTCCCAGATAAGAGACCTAGCTAGATCGGTTTTTCGCCTCCGTAAGCCCCCGTACCTACCGCAAATTTCATCAAAATCGCATAGCTAAGCATAGCTTGTACTATGGGAACCAGATAACTATAGGTACCTACTTCTATATTTTTTTGTAAATACTTTAGGTAGGTACTTAATACTTTAATATCTGGGCGACCGAACTATGCTCGGGTGCAAATAGATAAAAATTAAAAAAGAAAAAGAAATAAAACTTACAAAAAGTAAACTTTTACTGGCTGAGATTCGAACTCGAAGCCTTCGGTTGAGAGGCGGACACCTAATTCACTTGGCCACTTTAGTCTCATCAAAAATTGTGAAATTACGAACCACATTGCACTGGTAAACCTTTTTGCGTGAAAATGTCGAGAAAACGAATTTTCCCAGTTATGAGACCTAGCCTAGCTAGATCGATTTTTCGTCCCCTTAAACCCCTGTACCGCAAATTTTATGTACCGCAAATTTTATCGAAATCATTAGGTAGAGCCGTTTTCGAGAACGTTAGTAGGTACAGACAAACAAATATTGCTCGTTTAATAGAATAGGATAGGATAACACTTTATTGAAATAGGTACCTACCTACCTACTTTTCAATAGGTAAGTAGGTACTTACATCTGAAATTCATACAGGTAGGTACTTAAATAAGTAGGTACTTACCTATTTTGATCTTTATAATTCCAACGACACAAATTGGTTGTCTATTATATAGGTATAAAAATGTATGTAGGTAGGTATGTTTGGCCGCTATGCGTTCTTATAATGTAATTGGTGGTGATCGAAATTGTTAGAGCCGTTTTCGAGAACCTCAGTAGGTACCTACATACAAACAAACTTCAAACTTAAAACATCAAACAATTATTGCTCGTTTATTAGAATAGGATAAATAAACAAATAAATATTGGTGGACATTTTTCACACAGCTCCATCTAGCCCCAAACCATAGAATAGAATAGATCCAAACTAAGCAAAGCTTGTACAATGGAACCAGCTACCTAACTGATAGAATACTTTTAGGTGTCTACATAGGTAGGTACCTATATTTTTTGTAAATACATATCTACATAGGTACCTACTTACTCATAATACTCTTATCACTTTTTTGAAATAGGTAAGTACCTACCTACCTACTTTTCAATACATCCGAAATTCATATAAGTACTTACCTACTTAGGTATTTTGATCTTTTTACTTGCAATGACACAAATTGGTTGTAGGAAGGTATTCCTTATTAACGTACCTACCTAATAGGTACTAAGTAAGTATTACGTTTTTGAATTGGATGGTCATGCATGACGTTTCAGGTGAAGAAATTAATGGGACAATGCTTATGTAGGTAGGTAGGTACATATCTAAATAAAAATGTACCTACCTAAGTATGTTTGTCCGCTATGCGTTCCTAAACCATTGACCAGATTGTGATGAAACTGTGGTGCTGATCTTCTGAAAACGCCCGCGATGGTAGGTACCTACCTAGGTATTTGGTCCAAAAGATCTCTAAAACCTAGATCACTTTTTTACTTTGCGTCACGTAGAGTGCGCCGCAAACTTAATGGCGGCTGAAGTGCGCAGCAAATTCGACTTTGCGCAGGTACAGTCAACGCAATAGAATACAGTAATCTTTATCTACATAGCCCGCCTAGCCCCGCCCCTCACCACCTTCACTTCCCCGCAATTGCGTTGACTGTACCTGCGCAAAGTCGAATTTGCTGCGCACTTCAGCCGCCATTAAGTTTGCTGCGCACTCTACCTAAAGATTATTTCTGTGTGAAGTGAACACTTCACACAGTACCCGGTATCACGTAATTTACGTGCCTAATTACCCGGCTGACTGTCAAGTCACAGGGTTATGTAGATCGCGCGTTTCTATGTATGTGGGTGGGTGGGTATGTAAGTAATATTCTTTATTACCACGTTTCTCCTAAACGGCTCAATGGATTTTGATGAATGAGGTATCGTTAGAATCGTCTCTATGTCGATTGTGCTCTAGGATACTTTTTATTTCGATAAATCAAATAGTGCGCCCAGAAAATGCAACAATGTGTGAATTTAGAAAATAAAAATCATGCCATCATATCAAAATCCATGTCAAAATCAAGAGGTTAGTGGATTGATATCAAATATAATTTTTTGAAAAATCTAACATGACATCTTCAAAAACTAAATCGACTTCCAAAATTTTTGAAAATCTATTTTTCGCCCCTAATGTTATTGCTAAACAAAACGCATACTTACTAAAACTTTCTATTTCAGTCACACGCAACGTTTAGAACAGACAGAGCCATCTTTGTGTCAACTGTGATAACAAAGTTTAGGAAAAAGCGCACGGCATCGAACCCTAGATACCTACCTACCTAATAATAAAATTGTAATTTAATTTTGTGATTGAGATAATGCTGTTTCCAACTTTTCAGTTCAGCCGGGTTTTTTAATTTTTGAATGAATTGCTTGTTCATTTCTTTAATTTTTTTTTCTGCGATTAGATAGCAGCGCCGCCGCTTCTATCGGACTTCAGTGGTGGCGCGTACTCTACAACCAATTATTTGTGTCGTTGTAAGATAAAAGATTAAAAATACCTACCTACATAATGAATTTTGGATGTATTGAATGGTACAGGTACCATTCAATATTTAGTTACAAATAATTGGTTGTAGAGTACGCGCCACCACTGAAGTCCGATAGAAACGGCGGCGCTGCTATCTAATCGCAGAAAAAAAAATTTAAGAAATGAACAAGCAATTCATTCAAAAATTAAAAAACCCGGCTGAACTGAAAAGTTGGAAACAGCATTATCTCAATCACAAAATTAAATTACAATTTTATTATTAGGTAGGTAGGTATCTAGGGTTCGATGCCGTGCGCTTTTTCCTAAACTTTGTTGTCACAGTTGACACACAGATGGCTCTGTCTGTTCTAAACGTTGGTCTATTTCAATACCTAAATATTGGGCGACCGAGCTCTGCTCGTGTAATTAAATAGAGAAAAAATAATCGTTAAACGAACGCCATCTAGTGTGACATGACTGACAATTTTATCTATTTTTTAAACATCTTGGCCTAAGCTAAGAGGCAACCAACGAACTGGCGTTCGTTGGTTGCCTCTTGCCACTAGATGGCTCTAGTGGTTCAATTACGAACCACATTGCAAAAGAAAACGGATTTTCCCACATAAATAAAAGACAAATATTGCTCGTTTATTAGAATAGGTTTACATTACATCATTATCATTAATTTTGAAATCGGTAATCATTCGTAATAAAAAAATGTGTAATAATTGTCATGAGTGCAAAAAGAGGCGGAGTCACCTAACATTTTGTTCCCCATACAAACTTGCAACCCTTATTTTTTTATCTCAACCATGATAACATTTGAAAAAAAGTAGCCTACGTCCTTTCCTGGGATGTAATCTATATCCATGCCAAATTTTATCGTAATCTTTTCTTTAGAAAAGCAAGTGTTTAGAAATTTAGATTGAATTCTTTAAATGTACATATCTTTTTTATTTGTGAACGGATTTTGATAAAACAACCCCTATCTTTTAATCCCGGCTTACCGTAATACAACAATGAAAACTGCATCCAAATCAGTTCAGTAGTTTCAGAGATCTTAGTGCTCAAACACACAGAAACGAAAATTTCAAAGTCACAGATTACCAACAGTTACTATGAAGTGTTTGCGTTCAAGGTCATCGTAGAACGCGCTTATGACATTTTTGGACGTGAGAAGCTTATATGGATCAAAAACTGACTTCACTTAATTGAATACTTATAAGTTTGAGCTTACACTTCATTCTTATTATATGTATAGATAATGAGCAATACGACTATAGGTAAGTGTATTATCACAAAAAGTTCCAAACCAATTTTGAAACTGTTTCGCTTTGCATTTTTCGCAGCCTATGAATTCGGTCAGTAGAATAGTGACAAATTACAAGAAGCAATTAGGTATAAAAAATTGGTAAGTAGGTACCTACTATCACAAAAAGTTCCGCTCAACCAATTATGAAACTGTTTCGCTTGCAAGCAGTTTTAACTACCTAGCTGACTCCGCCTTTTTCTTTGTCCTTAGTTTTTACTTTGACTGCTTACTTTTGTTTTGTCCAATGCTTATTTAATTTTAATTTAATTTTAATTTTATTATAAACAGGTACCTACCTACCTACCTAATATTAATAAGTGCAATTAATAATAACATTAAGTCATTAACACAATTTTGAAATTGAATTAGCATTCGTATAGGTACTTACCTACTTTATCTTTAAAATTCGTTCAATATTAAAGTTATCAGATGCAGGAGCGTAAACATCTCTAAATGTAGATTTGATATAAGTAAGTACCTATTTAACGGTATTCTAAAAGTGTTTTTCGAGCTTTGACTGCCACCGTTTTCCTAGCGGGACTACGCGGGCGCTGAACCAGTGCGTCTGGCAATGTAGGAGTCACTGCGTCATGAGTGCCAGAGGGTGTTCTAGTTGGTTTATTACTCCTAAGGGGATGAAAATGGGTAAAAATGTTTGAATGAAAAATCGTATCATCACGCATTTGTCTTAAAAAAATTCGGCTCTCTTTGCTCGTGGATAAAAAAAGCTCTCACATTTCTTCATGATCTATTTTGTCAAGCTAAGTGAGTGACCGCAAAATAGTAACTGACAAGAAGCCCCCGTTTTCTTTGAGGACTGTAAGCAAAATCGCATTTGTCTAAAAATAATTCGGCAAAAACGATAAGGACGACATTAATTAATAGCTTCATGAGTATTTCGAAGCGGCCAACCTTTCCTCTGAGCACCGTCACGGACGTCATGCATGCGTCAATAAGCTAAATCAAGTTTTATATTTTGCATTTTTGTCTTAGAAAAACCCGTTGAAAGTTGTTTACTACCTAGTTGGTACTTATGTCTTTAATGATTGGTACCTAAGTCATTAAAAATATACCTACCGAACTACGTACTACGTACTTAGTAGGTCCAGAAAGTCAAGTAGGCACGCTTAGTACAGTCAGCGGCAAAAAACGATGAGCATTTTGAGTTTTAGTTTCACACATAACGTGGAGAAAATGTGACTTGAAAAACTCAAAATGTTCATCGATTTTGTACTTTACCTAACCTATCTAAGTACCTATTTGCTGTTTATTTTTTGGGGGTGCTCAATAGGAGACGGCCCCGGGTGCCAACTGCCAACCCATGCTACGCCGCCACTGGCCCCATATCTAGTGGGAAAAGGGCAAAAAAATTACGATAAATGTTATGTTTTGCGATAAAATATTCACTAACAAATGTTTAGGTACCTACTAACATTGTTAACTAGTGTGGAAGCACCATTTTTTTTTTTTAATCGCTCGAGAACATTTCCTCTACAGACACCGCAATGCCTCCTAACACTGACAAAACGTCGGCCATTTTGAGTGAAGCTCCCAGAACAAAGGACGAGAAACATGAATTGGTACCAGATCGGAAAGAAGAAATTGTATGGATCATGGTGGCGTATTTCATATACATAACACTTGCTGGCTTATACGGCCTGTACCTTGGGATTACAGCAGCGTTGTGGAAGACCATTGCGTTCAGTAGGTGTTGATTACATACATACATAATTATCTAGCTCACAATGGATCTAGGCATTCGTGAAGTCAGCCGTTTCGCTGCGCAGTAGAAAATTTTGAATCAAAAAGTTGCACTGCGCATCGAAACGGCTAACTTCACGAATGCCAAGATCCATTGGAAGAAGTGTAGGTACTACCTTGCATGTAATTTTTAAGCTAACTGTAGGTACTTTTCTTTCAAAATTCTAAACATGCAATTATGTTTTTCTTCAAAATAAACTTATAGTTTCTTACGAACAAAACTTTCTAACTACAAAAGAAAAAGTAGCTTAGCTACCCTGAAGTGCCCAAAACTTTCCCACAGCCTGTATAAGTAGTAGGTACTCGTACCTACTATATTAGTCATGCATGTGGTTCCCATAACACAAGCTCTGGTTACTGTTGTGTGAAATTTTTAGCATTATTTATTCGAAAATGAAAATGGTTTTAACTTAAATTTTTCAGCATTTGTGATGCAAATTCTCACTTCCCTGGGAATCACCGCAGGCGCCCATCGTCTATGGACACACAAGGCGTACAAGGCCAAGATGCCGCTGCAGATATTCCTGATGATCTGTCACTCGGCTACCAACACGCTCCCAACCATCAAGTGGGTCAGGGATCACTCGTTGCACCATAAGGTAGTGTTGTAAAAATGTAAACTCGAAATGACATTCGATTCGATTCAATGAAATCCAAGACATTGATAGACGGTAGAATAAAGATTTAGCAACATTCTGTAGCCTTTTGGGAGCTACAAACTTAAAGGTTGAAGCAAAATGAACTCCATTTATAAATCTGATTAAGGAATACTTTTTTTATTCTTTGAAAGATGAGACTTGCCCTATGGCAGTTCATAATGAGAATCAAACCATTTAGATGCCAATTTAATACTGCCGTCATAATGTAGAAAGACCTTAAAATAAATAAGGAAGTTACAGCCTGTCTAATAAGGCCGTTAGGTACTTCCTAAAGTAAATAAAGAAGTTACGGCCTTTCTGCATTCTAATAAGGCCGTTACTTCCTTAAAGTAAGTGGGGAAGTTACGGCTACTACTACATTTATGACGAAGAATAGGGAGAGGTACAAAAGCGCTCAGTTAGCGCAGTGGTCCTGTGAATTTGAGTTTGGAAACCTTAATGTTTCAGTACACGGACACAGACGCTGATCCTCACAACGCGACGAGAGGGTTCTTCTACAGCCATGGCGGCTATCTGCTCCTCACGAAGAGTGCAGAGTGCAGGGCGAAGGGGAAGTCGCTCGATTTGTCGGAACTGTACGCTAACCCGGTTCTGCGGTTCCAGCAAAAGTAAGCCACTTTAGCAACTGTCCCACCCAACGCTGACTAGGAACATTCACTTCTCGTTACTCGCCAAATCGTTAACATGCATTGGTTGGTTGAAACCAACACAAAAGAAAAGAGGGCCAAACATAAAAGCATCACGATAGTCAAAAATAGTAAGCTACAGCTTAGCTACAGATAATTCATTTTTATCATTTATCATTTTCATCGTTGCTTCCCGCTTTAAACGCATTTATTGACAAGTTGCACTTATTTTTTACAGGAACTGTGTCTGGCTGATATTCTCCTTAGCATACGTCATCCCATCGCTGATCCCACTTCTCTGGAACGAGACGTTCAATGTCGCCTTCCACATGAACATTCTTCGCGTTCTATTGGTTTCTAATGCCTCGTTGATGGTCAACAGTTTCGCACACTTCTACGGCACTCGACCATATGATAAAAGCATTCTACCCGCCCAGAACAAGCTGGTATCATTTTGCGCTCTAGGCGAAGGATTCCACAACTACCACCATGTTTTCCCCAATGATTATAAAACTGCTGAGTTGGGAGATAACTACCTGAATCCTACTACGAAGTTCATAGACTTTTGCGCGTGGATCGGACAGGCTTATGACTGCAATTCTGTGAGTGATGATATGATTAAATCTAGGATGAAAAGAACTGGCGAAAAAATGTGAGAACTTACAAGTGTCGGTGCCTACCTACGGCTACGTTTCGAACTTTTGACCTTTATGGTCTACTAGCGAGTAAAATTACTGAAACGGAAAATGTTCTCCGTGTGTAAGTACCTATGTAAGTATTTATATAAAGTGGTTTGTCTATTTGTTTGTGCCGTTCTGCAGCCTAAACGGCTCAATGGAATTTATAACGTACGAAGGAGGTGTCATTGATTGTGAGAGCGCCATAATTTTTGCTAGATTTAAATAGTTCTTGCTAGATAGGTATAAATACGTACCATTGGTTGTGATATTAGGGTGAAGGTTTGTCCCATTAAGAGATAAGTTCCTGTATGAATAGTCTAAATCTAAACTAAAGTAGGTACCTACCTACAATAAAGTGTTTAAAAGTTAATGTTTCATTCGTTTTATTTTTGAACGCAAGGAGTGGGTGGAGAACAGTCGTCGGAAATTTTTACTTTCTAAGTACCTACCATGGACGTATATAAGGGGGGGGGGGGGTTAGGGGGTCCGGACCCTTAGCCCATTAAGTTTGGAGGAAACCTAGACAATTTTTGTATTTTGGAACCCTTGGACCCCCCCCTTAACAAAGATCTTCGTATATTGGAACCTTTGGACCCCCCCTTAACAAAGCTATAGCTACGCCCCTGGTACCTACGTACCTATACTTTTTTGTGAAATAGTGTCATCATCAATGCCCTATATCTTGGATGATTCAAACAGCCAGCGTCAGTTTTCGAGGTTCGGCAGACCGATGTAATCGAGAGAGACAGATATATGGCCGCACTTGTCTAACAAGTATCTTTCTTCGCGTTAGGTAAGTGCGAAATTGGTAACTTTTTGTTTAAAATTTGTACTTAAGCGGGGCAAAACATCTAAGTAATATTTAACTAAAATTTGATTAGGTAGGTAGGTACCTACTTAGAACTCCACAGGTTCAGTCCTAGGTAGATAATATAAAAAATTAAAACTTAAAATGTTTATCGATTTTTGTAGCTGACCGTACCCACATTGCATAGCATGTTGATTGTTGGGTCTTAAAATTAATAAGATCTATGCTAATTTTCGAAACTACTTCAGGGGCAAAAAAGGGTGGTAAAGTTTCTATGAGTTTATTCCTAGGTTCGATTCGCTATGGAAAATTTTATTCCCTGGTTCGCTCAAAACTCGTGACTACTTAGATATTTATTACTATGTAAATATTCGTATTTCTTCAGTACCTACTATGTAAACAAACGTAAATAATTCGATGAAATTGACTAACATTAGGTAAATACTTTAATTGTTCTAGACTACGCAATTCAAATTACTTTTTGTTTCCCTAATCAAAAATAGGCTAAGTGCGAGACTGGCACTTGCGAAGGGTTCCGTCAGTTATGCTGGGTATCCAATGTTCGCGCATCTGTAAAGCCGCTATTACACGCTGGCGCAGGCTATCGTACGATAGAAAATCGATTATGTGTTTCCGGCCTTACCGAGTGAATACTTACCTACTTATTTACCTACTCCATTGGCTCAGGACCCAAAGTGAGTCTTGGCCTCCGATACGAGAATTCGCCACTTTCTTCTGTCCATGGCTGCCTCCAGCCAGTTGTCGGCTCCGAGGTCGCGCAGGTCAGCTTCTACTCACCGAGTGAATACCTACAAGCGCCAATTTGCATCGGTTTGCATAGAGTCGCCAAACGTCTGGACGGTAGCACTCGCCTTGCATCAATTCGCCTTCGCTCGCGCTGGCTTATGTTCGCTTAAGTATAGGCGGCATCACGGTTTCAGACTTCCCATAGGTGGCTCTGAAAAAAAAAAACTCACCTGTATAAATAAAAAAAACATAGTCGACTTGAGAACCTCCTCCTTTTTGGAAGACGGTTATAAGGCAAAAAAAATTATAACTACATGCACGCCATCTAGTGCTGAGTAGCAAAACCAATTTTAGAATCGTATGAATAGTCACAGGAAGCGGTAAGTTTTTTTTTTTTCGACACAATAGCTGTCATTGTCTTTGGCTATTCTATTGTTTTGGTTATGGTAGTCAGTGTTGCCAATTTAGCGACTTTGTCGCTAGAAATAGCGACTTTTGAACCTGTGTTAGCGACAAAAAATCGGGTTTAGCGACAAAAAATATTTAGCGACTTATCTAGCGACTTTTGGACTTCGACCAAGAAATTAAAAGTATTTTTATTGGTGGATATAGTCATCTTCAAAGGATCTTAAAAATGACTAAATAGATCTGAGATAATGTCTACCGCGCCTGGGGATACAGTCGTGAACATATTTCATTTCATTTTTATTGGTGGGCTTGGTTGGCTGTTACTGTCACTGGGTGACAGACACCAAGTGACAGTGACAGACGCCAAGTGACAGACACCATTATAGTATTATATTGTCTTGTGTATCATTTTGACGAAATAAAAATAAGGAACTTCATGTGCGTGATCACTACGGTGTAAGTATGTCAATCGTATCTTGCGTAGGTATCAACCTATAACTATCAAACTCTATCGAACTATGCTCAATGAATGCTGACGAAGATTTTAAATTAAAACTTTTTTAGAGTTTACGTAAAAATATGCAGGCAACGTAAAAAATAAAAAAAATTAAAGATTTTTTTCTATGGGGTGCGCCCCCCCCCCCCCCCCCCCCGCTAGTTCCTTTGCCCCTTTTAGCGACTTTCTAGCGACTTTTCGCACTCAATCTAGCGACTTTTATTTTTTGGAGTTGGCAACACTGATGGTAGTGTAAATAGCCAGTTTTAAAAATCCAAAGTTAGATTTGTGTAAGATTTTCAGACTTGATTTATTTTTGTAAAAATAGAATATGAATTTTAAACATTCATAACTTCCCTCAAGCAAGAATAAAATGGAGGCTCTTAAGGCTTGTCGGATCTGCCTCAATACAGACGTTAGACTGTACGACATGGACCAATACCGTTTGAACTCAACTTACGACGATCTATGCGGAAACAATGTTAGTATTGCATGCTATAACGATTTATTACCGTCGAAACACCGAGACAAGTTGCTAAATTAATTTTTTTAATAAACCGACTTCTATAATAAACAGCAATTTTCTACACTCTCGAGGTGCATTTCTGTTCATAACTCCGAAGATCCTCGTCAGATCCTCACCAAATTTTTGTGGCACCAATCGGAAAGTATACCCTTTCAAACAAAAAAGATCTCTTTGATTTGCAATCACATTATTACCTACCCATTACTTCAATTTTTCCTTTGCTCTACCTCTCTTTACATGACTTGACTTAGGCCTTAACATCTTTACTAGATGATTTGTACAGTGTCAGGAAGCAATCTTTGCCTACACTTAATGGGACACTGGAGTGGCTGGGACATTGTTTGAGATGGAGTAGGCTTACCCAGTACCTAACTAAACCATCCTCGCAGCTTAAGTGATCCATAGGAAAGATAGTGGTCAATACGTGTGGGGCTGACTAAGCCGCTGGTTTCCTCACAATGTTTTCCTTCACCATTCAGAGCTCGATTACTACAGATTTCGATTTTTTGAATCGAAAAATCCATTGATTCACGGCCAGGGTTCAAACCCACGACCTTCGGATCGAAAGTTGAGGTACTACCCCTCGGCTAACACGGCTCACTTGACTTGACTAAGCATGGTTTTATGATGATATTGTTATAGCTTCAGAAGTCCAATCAGATACTGTCTCTGACTTGTGCATACTGCGCTGTGATGCTGACCAAGTTTGCTCGGTTCAAAGAAAAAGCCCAAAAGAGTATGATCATATTACAAGTTATGCTGACTGAACCTGCACAGGTAAGCTTATCCTAATCACACTAATATTATAAGTGCAAAAGTTTGGATGGATGTTTGTTCCTCTATAACTCGACAACCACTAAACCGATTTGGCCGATAAAATATGGGCGGAAGCTAGTACTTAATAATTGTATAGTGTAAAAAATACACTGTTTTGTTTTATGTAACTGATCACGGGTGCCGCTGCTTGCTTGTGTACCTACTTTGTGCTATTATGGAAGACCAGCACTATGGTAGACTGTCTACCGTAGCTTATGCTGAGAGGAGGCCATTTTGTTAACTCAATTCATTAATTATAATAACAACAATGTAATTTTTGTTAACAAGGAAACTTACAAGTCTTATACCTATGTATAGTTCCGATGGATATGGCAGGTGGAGCTGAGAGGATGTTTTAGGTGCTTGCACAGAATAAATAGGTACAAGAACGCGCATTCCGCACTTTAGGTAGAAAGCTACTAGTAAATTAGCAGGTCCGCCCGGACGGGCCTTGGCAGGTCGGGTTCCCACTTGCCGCTCGGCTCGCACGCTAGCCGCGTCGTGCTTAATACCTATCACGTGACACTTGACAACCCTTCCGCGTATAGCTCTTATGCTGCGTTTACACGCTTCCGACAAAATAGACATTCAACCAGCGCAAGTAGCTCTGTCACGACGAGACCAAACGACAAAAGATAACATGCTCGTTGAATGTCTGTTTGCTCGGAAGCGTAATCGTGACATTAAATACATCTTTTCAGCTAACCACCGAGCAAATAAGAAAATTGAAATACAAGGCCCTACCGTACACTCTCCAAATTCTTCACAACATCGACTCAACTGTAGAAGTAAAAGAAGAACTTATAGAGACTAATTTAAATGAAGACAGAGAACAAAAGGAGAATTACGATGACAAAGATTCAATAGACATTAACACAGACTTTAAAAATGATAGCGATGATGAACCACTATCAAAAAAGGTTACAAAAAGAAAGAAGAGAAAGAAAAAACAATATACAAAAGATTTAAGTAAGGAAAATACATTGAAATCTGAATTAGAAGTATATAACAATTTCGAACCAGAAATTGATAGTGATAACAATGTTGAACCAGAAATTGATATTGACAACAATGTTGAACCAGAGATTGTTGAGATTGATAACAATGTTGAACCAGTAGCGATGAACAGCAATGAACCAATAGTAAAGGATAGAATAAAAGAAATCAATGACATAGATAGCGAAGACAATATTGAGCTGATATTATTGACGAAAGAGGAACAGATAGCTGAAATACTGGCGAGAAAGAATTCATCTAATTATCAAAACTCGGTTTACAAATGTGAATTCTGCTTTAAGGGGTTCATGACTGAAGGCACGTTTAAGAATCATATGGTTAAACATGATCTGGTAAGTTTATTTACTACATAACTATTTATTTTTCCGATGGCCATCACATACAGCCATCCCTATCTATTATTCTATATTCATCTATTCTATACAAATACTAGCAGCGCTCTCGCGGCGTTGCCCCCGTAGTGATGGTTTAACTTTATAGTGATGATGTTGATGATGAAAAGTAGCCTATAACCTTCCCCAAGAGCCCAAGAGCTTAGCTGTCAAATGCAGAAATAAATTTTCAAATCCGACTGGTAATTCCTGATATTAGCGCGTTCAATTCAAACAAATAAACTCTTCCGCTTTATATAATTTGTAGGTATAGATTAGTTTAGATCAGTGATTCCCAAAGTGGTCCAGGTGGACCCCCAGGGGTCCACGGGAGACTCGAAAGGGGTCCACGTTGGCGAGAAACAAAAATGGGGGTGAACAAGTTTTTTGGGAATATGGTAGAAATGTAGCAGCAGATAGTCCACCGAAACCAGTAAAATTTTGAAAGGGGTCCATGAGAAAAAAAAGTTTGGGAACCACTGGTTTAGATGAACGCACCGGCTGCGCGCACGAAAAATTGTCACGTTCCGCCTGAGCCCAGCGTGCAAGCGAAAGCGCGGAACAAGCGATAGAGAGGCACGATCGGTCATCAATATTTTCTTATGACGTTATCACGTAAAATTATCGTCCGTAAACCGACTTTACAGACAACCTTTTAAATAAATAAATAAATATTGCTGGACATTTCACACAGCGCCATCTAGCCCCAAACTAAGCAAAGCTTGTATTATGGGAACCAGTTAACTGATAGAATACTATAATTGATAGTATAATTGTAAATACATACTCATAATACTTTATTACTTTATAATATTTTATTTATATATTTTTTTTATAAATATTATTATCAACGGGATAATTACCATGATTATTGAGTTTTGTTGCTTCCCGATATTTTTATAGTTACCCGTGATCATGGCGCATGCAACTGCGTCGAAATATCGGGAAGCAACAAAACTCAATAATCATGGTAATTATCCCGTTGATAATAATATTTATGTTCGTAACCATGATAGTTTCAAAAGTTATTTTTTTTTATGTTATTCAACAACAGTCCGCCGGACCTCTGTCGTGCGGTGTATGTAGCGCGCGCTGTTGTGACGCGCGTGCATTGCGCGCGCACACACTCACACACGCGCGCCGGTACATATGTAGAGTGTGCGGACACACGGCCAGCACGAGACACAAGGCCGGCGAACATCTACAGTGGCATAAGGGTGAGTCATTAAACATTATGGGTCTTACTTATGAAAGATGTTTAAAGTTGAACACTGGTTAAACAACGTCCTGTCTTTATTTGTGGATAGTGAATAGAGACAGGACTTTGTTTAACCAGTGTTCAACTTTAAACATCTTTCATAAGTAAAGGGGTATAAATTGAAAGGAACAAGTATATAAATCTGTACTAATATAATATGGCGGAAGTTGTCTTTTTTTAAACTTTCTCATTCATAGCGATGATAGAGGAAATGTTTGTTTGATTGCACGCGGTAATCTCAGAAACTATTAGTCGGACTTGAAAAATCCTTTCTACATGTGATAGCTAAACTCTTGAGGAAGGTTCTAAGGCTAATTTTCATCATCATCATCAGCATCATCACCATATTAACCATCACTACGGGGGGGCAACGCCGCGAGGGCGCTGCTACTGCTAGTAAAATTAATAACTTGAAAGCAAAAAAAAAATGCTTTAACAAAACTGAAACAAACAGACAGAACAGAGAAAACAGATTGAGAATAAATACCCCCGCATTAAGTTTAGTAGCAAGTGTAGACTAATATCTTTAGGTTTTCTTGAAAACATATTTTTTTAGTTCGCACAATATAAGGCATAAAATCCGCCATTTTGTTTTTTTTTTATGAATTTAATCTGTATATCCAAGAACTTACACTTCTTACAATGGATCTAGGCATTCGTGAAGTTAGCCGTTTCGCTGCGCAGTAGAAAATTTTGCATGAAAAAGTTACACTGCGCCTCGAAACGGCTAACTTCACGAATGCCTAGATCCATTGTGAGAAGTACAAGTACTTACCGACATTAGTTTAGTTTTTTTTTTTTCCAGGATTTCGCTTCGTATGCAAACTATGCGGTGCGAAATTTTCTAAAAGCACAACCCATTTGACGCATATGCGGCTGCGGCACGACAGCGGCGCGGCGTGCGATGCGTGCGGGGAAAGGTTCCTGGGACAAAGCGGGCTTAGGATGCATAAGAGGAAAGCTCATCGGCTGCAAGTTAGTGAATATGGCGTATACCTACCTACATCCTATTCTATTAAACGAGCAATATTTGTTTGTTTGTTTGTTTGTCCGTACTCACGTTCTCGAAAACGGCTCTAACGATTTCGATGAAATTTGCGGGGGCTTACGGGGGCGAAAAATCTATCTAGCTAGGTCTCATATCTGAGAAAATTCGTTTTCTCGGCATTTTCAAATTTTTCACGCAAAAGATTTACCTACCAATGCATTGTGTTCGTAATTTCACGTAATTCGTTAAGACAAAAGTGGCTCAGTGGTCAGGTGTCCGCCTTTTAATCGAAGGCCTCGAGTTCGAATTTCAACCTATGGAAGTTTATTTTTTTGTTTATCTATTTTTTTTTTTTTTTTTTTTTTTTTTCTCTACTTGCACCCGAGCGGAGCTTGGTCGCCCAGATATTATTAGTTAATACTAGCAGCGCCCTCGCGGCGTTGCCCCCGCAGTGATGGTATAATGGTGATGATGATGATGAAAAGTAGCCTATAACCTTCCTCAAAAGTTTAGCTATCAAATGCAGAAATATTTTTTCAAATCCGACTGGTAGTTCCTGAGGTTAGCGCGTTCAAACAAACAAACTGTTCCGCTTTATTACATTAGTACAGATATGAGCGACCTCTGTTCGTGTGCAAATAGAGAAATATTAAAATCACACTAATATTATAAACTAGCTGACGCCTGCGGCTTCGCCGGCGTGGACTACTATTTTGTTTATCCCACGGGAACCGTGCATTTTTTCGGGATAAAAAGTAGCCTATGTCCTATTCCCGGTCATTATCTATCTATGTTTCAAATTTCAGCCAAATCGGTTTAGTGGTTGTCGAGTTATAGAGGAACAAACATACGTCCAAACATATATTTAAACATCCATCCAAACATCCAAACTTTCGCATTTTTATTATTAGTGTGATTATAATATTAGTGTGATAGTTTGATTAAAATTTATAGATATTTCTGTCAATAGCTAAGATTCGATCTCGTAGCCTTCGGCGTTGCAGGCCAATACCCAACCGCTTAGCCACTCAGCCGAAATTACGAAATTACGAACCACATTACACGAATAAATCTTTTTGCCTAAAAATGCCGTGAAAAATAGAGATTTTTCGTCCTCATAAACCCCCATATTGCAAATTTCATCGAAATCGTTAGAGCCGTTTTCGAGAACGCGAATCACGCTCATATTATAAATGCGAAAGTTTGGATGTTTGGATGTATGTTTGTTCCTCTATAACTCAACAACCACTGAACCGATAGATATTGACCGGGAATATGACATAGGCTACTTTTTGTCCGGATACCACGCGAGCAAAGCCGCGGGCGGAAGCTAGTTGGTAAATAATGTTTTTGTTTTCAGAATGGAGAGTCGGTAACATACATGGATTGTGTATGCGGTTCGAAGTTTAGAAGCGAAGAAGCTTTGAAACATCATCGCGATTCAGCTATTAACAACATCTGTGATATTAAATTAAGGTAAATTAACGAGTGGCTAGTATAAAAATTAAAAAAAAATCAACTTCAAAGTTCAAGCTGAGCAATTTTCTGCACTCTCGACACAGAATAATTAGGTACAGAAGGCACACTCCGCACTCTAGGTATAAAGCTAGAAGTATATTAGTGGGCCCGCCAAGCCGGGCCTTGGCAGTAGGGTTCCCACTTGCCGCTCGGCTCGCACGCTAGCCGCGTCGCGCGTAATACCTATGGCGTTGTCCTAATAGAACGCGACTACGCGATCATCGCAAGTTCGTGCGAATTTTAGTCGTACGAATCCGCGATCAAACATACTGATGTCGAATAGGTGTCCTAATTGACATTCGCGCGATGCGATTGCGCGACTATAATGATTGATGCGAACACGCGATGGTCGCATCGCTCGCATCGCGCATTCGCGTTCTATTAGGACAACGCCTATCACGCGACAACTCGACAACCCTTCCGCGTCACTCCGCGCCAGACAGTGACAGAGTTATGCGTTAGAAAGAGAGAATTTGTGTAGGCACGTGTAGGTGAATCTTGCACAAGGCAATGAGCGCTTACGCGAGCTGAACTTTGTTGTTACGCTACTAGAGTCGCTATTTAAATAAAGACGTTTTCGCGGAGTCAGGCTCCTGTACCTATTCTGTGGTTTAGCTATTCGAAGCAGAAATAATTTTTCAAGGGTAGTTCCTGAGATTGGCGCGTTCAAACAAACAAACTCTTCCGCTTTATTATATTAGTATAGATTTTCAATTTCCAGGCACTGCGAGTATTGTGGCGAAGGGTTTGAAGAGGAAACATTCAAACAGCATTTGTTGATGCATTCCAAGGAAAATGCTCTAAGGACATGTAGTGAAGTGAGTATTGATTTTTGCGATTTTTCGACTGAACGGATTTTAATGAAACTTGGAAATACATAGTTTATGACCTGGAATAACACTTAGGTGGGTACCACGCGAGCGAAGCCGCGAAAGCTATTACATTCTATCAACTACGTCTATCAATAACGTCCTGAAGATTCAAGATTTTTTTTTTTCTAAACGCCATTTTTGCCATATTTATTTGTTCGCAGTGTGCGCGAACATTCGCTAGCGAGCGTGCGCTCGGGCTGCATCATTCGCGCGCTCACAACGCGAATCGCGCGAACGCGCAGCGAGCCATTTGCGAAATATGCGGATATACATGTATTGTAAGTATTTTGTTATAAGTAATTATGTTACTGGCTAAACCCAATTCTATCCCAAAATAGTTTATCATATAGTTATAGGCCAGCAGTTCCTAATTTATGCGTGTTTACACTGATATTTAAGAGTTTTTTATATGTATAAATCTATACTAATTATATAAAGCGGAAGAGTTTTTTTGTTTGAACGCGCTAATCTCAGGAACTACCAGTCGTATTTGAAAAAATATTTCTGTATTTGATAGCTAAATAAAATAAAATAAAATCTGTCGACGAAATCAATCTCAATCCTAATCAATCTCTCTCGACGAAAATGAGGGGTCTTATAAGTTTGTAGTGTGTGTGTATCTGTGTCTGTGGCATATTCGTCAACTCGTCAGAAAGGACCAGTTTCAAAAGTGTCGTTCAAAAATGACGAGTTGACGAATAAGTCAGCTCTCCTGAACGGATGAACCTATTTTGATGCGATTTTTTTTTTTTTAAACTGATACGTGATCAAATAGGTTCTTAGCCATAGGCCATAGTTTATTAAGATTTGGGCCCCAATTCTTCTAACAAACTTTTTATGAACCAAAGCAAAACGTCGACTATAACCATAGGTAGATAGATAATTCTTTATTGTTACACCAACATTATAACAAACTTAAACTAGAGAACTTAGATACTAATACACGGTGGCACAATGGGCGGCCTTATCGCTCAAAGCGATTTCTTCCAGGCAACCTTTGGATGGACTGGAATAAAAAGAATGTGAAAGGAGGTGGTGCTTCAATAAATACCTACATATAGGTTTCGTTTAGTTTCGTTTTTTACATTGAAAACGCCTAACGACTTAAAAGCTGCTACCGACAATTTACCGTGCCCTCCGAAGCATGGAAGCGCTCAGCTCGTAATGCCACTTGCGGTCAGCCACTGTTACGCTTTTGTTCCGAAAAACTTACCTAAAAAGAAATGTAAGCAAATCAATTTAAATCTTTGTAGGTACACCAAAAATGGCATGCTTTCTTCTCAGTTGTTTTGTAGTAAGTTTTTTGGAACAAAAGTTTAACAGGAACCTAGATAAATACTGCCTTTATCCAAATAATAACATAAAGTGATAGAAATATGCTCAAATTTTAAATTATTAGAAAGAGGTGTGTCAGGATCGTAGCAAGTGGAAGTCCGTGGTCTCTGCCTACCCCTGTGGGAAAGAGGCGTGATTTTTATGTATGTATGTTTTAAATTATTTTTTTATTACGTTCGTATGGACAATTCGCCTATCGCCGGACCCTTAAAGCGATTTCTTCCAGGCAAGATAGATAGATAGAAAACTCCTTATTGTACACGTTTTAAAAAAACATATGAATGAGTAAACCTAATGTTTCAGTTTCAGTTTCAGTTTCATTTATTTACCAGAACGTTATATTACATAACATAATGAATAATTGTACAATGGGCCGTCTTATGGCAAGCTGCCACGAGCGCTTCACTTGAATTTGTTAGGTCCTTGTATATTACATTCATTATTCTAAATATTCTAGTACCTATTTCTATTTCAGGCACCAGTATCTCACAAAACAGGTTTTTTAATAACTTACTTTTTGATAAATTATTCTGTTTATACTTTCTGTATATTATGTTTTATTTGTGAGAGAAAATAAATAAATGATTTGATTTGATTACAGTCTCGGTCGTCGCTAATGTACCACCAGCGCACACATACGGGCGAGCGGCCTTACGAGTGCAACATGTGCCCCAAACGATTCAGCATATACCAACGACTGCAGGTAATATAACTATTAGGCTGTCACGCGTACCGTCGGCGCTGATAGGCGAGTGATCTTTATTACAATGAAATAGGGATACTGATTGTTCAGCACTGACGAGTGCAATCAGCGTTGCCGTTTTTGCTAAACAATCAGTATCCTTGTTTCAATGTAATAAAGATCACTCGCCTATCAGCGCCGAGACGGTACGCGTGACACTAAAACCAGCCTTAAGGTTGAAAGATATATTTTATTCTCAAAAAATACACAGTCACTTACATTAGATATAAAGTATCACACTATCACACTAATTCACACTAATATTATAAATGCGAAAGTTTAGATGTTTGGATGTATGTTTGTTCCTCTATAACTCGACGACCACTGAACCGATTTGGCTGAAATTTGAAACATAAATAGATAATGACCGGGAATTTTTCGGCACGCAAGGTACACCATCAAACGATCTCACACACAATGGCATTGACATTGCACGATGACATGCTTCAATTAGGACACTAAAGAATCGCGACAAAATTATAATTGTTTCCACGACTCCATCAAAGTTTATGATAGCCCCTCCAGACTCTCGAGAGAAGGCTCGGCGAGAAGTCTCGCCGAGACTTCTCGAAGAACAAACAAGCTATCCACACTCTCAATTTTTCTCAGTCGTGATGTTTGAAATCCTTTGTCTCGGCCAAAAATACCGACACCGATCGGAGAACAGGCGAGCCAGAGAACGAGAAGGCGAGAAGCTCCTCACACTCACGCTTCTCGGGTGTTCTCGGGGGTTCTCGCAGAGAGTCTGGAGGCCCTATGATACTAGCACGACACGGACACTGGCAGAATTGTGACAACCCTAGTCACAGTAGCCAAAAAGAAGAAGTTGAAGTTGAGTTATAATTGTATACTTTCGCTTTTATGATATTGTATGGATGTTATTTTCAGATTCACATCCGTACACACACTGGCGAGCGTCCCTTCAAATGTCCGCACTGTCCCAAGGCGTTTAAACACAAAGCAGCATTGAACAGACATGACCGGGTGAATAACATTTTACACTTCTCATTTTTCTTCTTATTTATCTAGGCACGAGCAGCGCCCTCGCGGCGTTGCCCCCGTAGTGATGGTGTATGGTGATGATGATGATGAAAAGTAGCATATAACCTTCCTCAAGAGTTTAGCTATCAAATGCAGAAATAATTTTTCAAATCCGACTGGTAGTTCCTGAGATTAACGCTTTCAAACAAACAAACAAACTCTTCTGCTTTATTATATTAGTATAGATAGTATAGATTAGTATATTAGTATGTAAGTATGATAGATGGCACCAAAACTGACTAAAGCTGTATTAAAAATCTCTGAAGAAAGAGTTTTTCAAATCCGACTGGTAGTTCCTGAAATTAGCGCGTTCAAACAAACTCTTCCGCTTTATATATTGGTATTGATGTTAATATGTCCAGTACTTCCAGATAAATAATGGGCATCGGCTAATTTCGAGTTTTCCGAATATGAACGACAGCATCTCGATTCCACAAAACAGAATGTGACAGAAGCACACGTCGTTAGCTACGCAGCTCGTACGGCTTTCAACAATTTATTTGTTTGCGATAAAGTTGAAATTATGAGTACCTAACTAGTGAACGCACGCGGCTTCGCCCACGTGGACTAATTTTTTGATCTAACGGGAACCATACAATTTTCCAGGATAAAAATTAGCCTATGTATTATTCTAGAACCTAAACTTCATTCCAACTTTCATCAAAATCGGTTCAGTAGTTATGATGATACGTGTACTTTTTGTCAATGGTTTTTGTAATTTTATGCGATTGTTTCCGTTGTTTTCCGATACCCATTGTTTACATTATTTATCTGGAAGTATCTACTGTAGTTTAGTTTCGGTAAATAAATCATCTTGTGAATATGTTTTGAGAATTTTTTATTTGTTATAGTGTTAAAAACCACACTTAGGTATTTATATACTTACCTACATTTGAAAATGAAAAATCTTTTATAGGTTCCGTGGCCGAATTGGTAAAAGCACTCGGGCGAAAGGAGTCGGAATTAAAAATTTTGATAAGATTTTTCATTTTCAAATGTTTTGAGAAATACATAATTATAGTACCTACTTAACTGTAACATTTGTCGCAGGTTCATTCCGGCGCAAGACCGTACAGCTGCGCAACTTGTGGCAAATCCTTCTCTCAGTCCAACTCTATGAAACAACACGTGACGTCCGTTCATCTAAGAGCGCCTCTCTACGCACGGAAACACAAACATGGCATTGTCAGTGAGGCAATAGAATGTCTGTGAGGCAATCGAATGTCGGTGAGGCAGGAGAATGTCAGTGAGGCAATGGAGTGTTAGTGAGGCAATAGAATGTCAATGAGGCATTCGAATGTTAATGAGGCAATAGAGTGTCGGTGAGGCAATAGAATGTGAATGAGGCATTCGAATGTCAGTGAGGCAATAGAATGTGAATGAGGCATTCGAATGTCAGTGAGGCAATAGAATGACAGTGAGGCAATAGAATGTCAATGAGGCAATAGAATGTCAGTGAGGCATTCAAATGTCAGTGAGGCAATGAAAATGAAGTGTTCAAATGACATTGAGTTGCTTCTAACGTTCTAACTAAGACAATGAGTTGCTTAAAAATCAGTGATACATTTTTGTCTCAACGAGGCGATTGAGTGAAAATTATGTAGATAATAAAATGTCATTGAGGTGTATTAGTTGACAGTGAAGCGCTTGAACATAAATTAACGTAATTAACTTTTACAAATTAAATTATTTTAAAATATCATGTGGACCTTTTATTAATTCCTACAAAAAAGAAAGTCACTGTAAACTTACATTTTGTAGTTATAGTTATTTACTGCGAACATAGCTGGATAAATCATTACAGCTATGTATGAGTTTTTATTTTAGCAAGAGTTTAGTATTTTTTTACTTATATCCTAGTTCTGCGCTAGCAGCGCCGCGTCTGTCGGACTTCAGTGGTGGCGCGTACTCTTTAAGTCGTGTAAGGTGTAAATAGACACTTCCGCTTCATACGTTGAACTTTTTATTTTGACATTCGTACTTAGAATAAATTGTAAACACTTTGTAAACCCATTTCGTGTTTAAAAGCTTGTAAAGTAATATTAATAATAATCTATCTTTGCACAGAAAATTTAGGAAAACTCCGGAAGTCCACGGTGCACGGGGCGTTTTCAAACTCGTGAGTAATCTTCGAGCCTAGTGTTTGCTTACAAAGTTCTCAATACCCAAACAAGATCGTAATCATTGCAGTATACCTACTTACGGATTTTACATGATAGTGCGCAAGATTTAATTTGAATTAGAAATATTTTAGTCGTGCGCGACTACGCTCTGCTCAACCAGTTCACAGTGTAGGTTACCCTAGAGTCCCTTAGAGTAGAGTTGATACCAGTCTTTGAGATAAGATAAGATAATCAAAGAGACCAGTTATTTTGTTGTTTGTAGTGTGAATTGAACACGTTGTGGGTTTCGTGATAAATTTTGTTTGTACCTTGGGATGAGTTTAATTATAAATACAGAAGAATAGGTAGGTACTAATTAATAAACGTTGACTATCACATTTTAAAAGATTACTAGCAAGTGATGAAACATTTTCAAAGAATTTAACAGGCGGTTCCTTGGAAACCCAGACTATTATTTAAAAATCGGTAATTTCAGACAATGCAGATCTTCGTGAAATGCTTAAAGGGCAACATAGTAACTCTAGCAGATGTATCGGAGACTGTTGACAATGTGAAAGCCAGAATAGAAGCGAATGAGGGTTTTCCGGTTGAGGAGCAACGACTTATATTCGACGGGAGAGAGATGGAATCCGGACAAACTCTGTCAGACTTTAACATCCAACAAGACTCCGAGATACGCCTAATGAACAATCTCTGCGCCTTACGTAAGGAAAATTTCGTATGACCCCTAGAGCTTAATAAAAAGCGCGGTGCCTCTGAGTGTCAATCACCTCACCCACTCAGCCTTTATTGCGCTACGGAGGTCGGCTCGCTTCGCTCGCCACCTCCCCCCTTCGCTTAGCTTGGTTTTGAGGGCTTGCTCCATTCAGGAACTCCCACGCGAAAGTTCTGGCGGGAGCACTCCCCAGAAAACTAAGGGTAGCACTTCAACATTGGGAGGTTAGGTTCAAAAGTCAAAAGTCAAAAGTCAAAAGTATTTATTGCATCATGTTATAAGTAGGTACATTTGAGATCTTATCAATTTTGTACTAGTGGCTAGAACATGAGTCCTGAAAGGACATTGCAAAATTTTTAATTAAGTAGGTACTTAACTAAGTTAGAAGGTAGGTACTTATTTTAAAATTAAAATTAGCTTTTTTATGTGGCTTAAAACTAAGAGATCAGATTTCTTACAGCTAATTTGCACTTAAAAACTCTTGCAGAGAGTAAAAGCAGTTTTTAAGTAGATATTTTTTTAAAAGGTTTTTAAATTTTTGTAAACTATCCTCATTTTTAATATTACTAGGTATTTTGTTATATATTTTAATTGACATGGCATATGGAGCAGAATGAAATAATTGAAGTTTAGAGAAAGGGAGGTCTAATCTGCTGCGTTGACGTAAATTTTGGGGGCGAGTGTAAATTTTGAAAAGATTGAAATGTTTTTTTACAAAAACTCCTACTTCTAGGATGTATAAGCTATGAAGTGTTAAAATTTGTTTCGTTACAAAGTAAGGTTTGCAACTTTGCATGGCGTCTAGATTATAAGTGATGCGTATACATCTTTTTTGTAGAATAAATAATTTTTGAACATCTGAGCTATTTCCCCATAAAACAATTCCATAAAGGAGCCAAGAGTGTGCATATGCATAATATGCACTCAAAGCTGTTTTTTCATCAGTTATTTTTTTAAGTTCATATAGAGCATATGTAAATCTTGAAAGTTTACTTGATATTTTTTTTATGTGTGATTTCCAATTTAAATTTGAGTCTATTTCTATTCCTAGAAGAGGATATGTGTTTACGGATTCTAGTGGAGTGTTTTGAAATGAGTAATTTATGATTAATGGTTTTTTTTGGTAGGGATAAAATTGCATTAGTTTAGTTTTTTTAAAATTTAATTGAAGGCTGTGTTCATCTAACCAATTTTTTATATCTAACAAAGTGGTTTCTAGTATTTTATTACAGTCTGAGGCAGTTTTGATAGGAATTATGACTGATATGTCGTCTGCAAAAAGAGTACATGAGTTTACTATATTTTTAGGCAAGTCATTTATATATATCAGGAATAAAATACAACCTAGAACACTGCCCTGTGGAATTGATTTTAAGACATTTATTTTTTTAGACTTTACTTTAGTGATATAACCTGTGGAGTTGTTATAGTGTTCTATTTCTACATATTGACTTCTATTATTAAAATATGATTTAAACCAATCGTGAACCAGGCCTCGGACACCTATTCCATGAAGTTTCTTTAGTAATATTTCATACGTTACTCTATCATAAGCTTTGCTCATATCTAATAGTAAACCAACAGCGTGGTTTTTATTATTTATTATGTTTAATATGTCATGGATATACTTATAAACTGCTAGGGATGTGGATCGATTTTTTCTGAAGCCATTTTGGTTGTCGCTAAATATTTGAAACTTTTCACAGTAAGAGTACATACGGCTAGACATCGCACCTTCAAATAACTTTGAAAAGGTGGGAAGCAGGGCTATAGGTCGATAGTTGTTGCAATCAGTTTTGTCGTCTTCATAAACGGTAAACTTAAGCAAATTAATGGAGACTAAAAATAATATATTATCCACCTTTTTTTAATGCATTGTCATCGAGTGTGATCTTCCCTGAATGTTTCAGCTAGAATGCTAATCGGGAAGTGCTCGAGAGTTGCAAGATGCCTCTTGGAACGACAGACAGACAGACAAGACACTTTATAAAAACGCGGTAAAAAATTAAGCGTCTCCCTCCTGCTAGCTGGGATGGTACAGGATGGTTCCTGTCCCATTTTTAATTTAAATTATTACGTATCTAGTAAATAAAGATAGCTTACGTTTTCAGGATGGGGTTTCTATATACCTAAATTAAGATGTCTCGCCATGATGCACCTGTTAAATAAGAAGATATGTCGCAAATGCTATGGACGACTGCCGCCGAGCGCGACTCGATGCTCTAAAGCCAAGTGTGGCCGGACCAGCGACATACGTAGAAAGAAGTACCATGCATGTAAAACCCAGGCTTTTATATCGCAATGTAGGTACACTTTCCGATTGGAATATAAAAGATGATGAATGGTATGGTTAATTGACTTCAAAAAAAGGAGGTTCTCAGTTCGACTAGAAGTTTTTTTTGTACGTTTATTGTGATGCGATATCTCAGTCAATTGTAAACCGATTTTGGATTGTTTCTCTGATTAATGATTATAGAGTACAGTACGGCCAACGGATCTCGGCGTACGTGAAGTTGGCCGTTTCGATGCGCAGTGCAACTTTTTCATACAAAATTTTCTACTGCGCAGCGAAGAGCCTGACTTCACGTACGCCTAGATCCGTCGGCCGAACTGTACCTATGATCTAAGGGTGGACCCATTTAAAACTGAATCTTATAGGATTCGTGAAACAACCCGCTTTTTTCCATTAATTCTTTAAAACTAGGAAGGTACAATTTTCAAAAGATTTTAAAACTGAATAAATTTAATCTAAAATTAATGATGTTTTTCATTTCCGGATCCGCTACAGAGCAGAGCATCCCGACTTGAGTAAGCTAAGTTTAAAATGAGTGATAGCTCCGACAGAGACCCCCGACGCCACCTGGGTCTTGATTGAGCGTGACGCCCCTAGACTGTTTTCAAAAAAGCGCGCCTCTTTGAGTACCTACCACCTAACCAACGAAGACGGAATATTTATTCCGTCTTCTGTGCACCTAATCTACTCAACCTTCACTGCGCTAAGATAGCCGATAAGATAGCTGAGATAGCCGGCTCGCTCCGCTCGCCACCTCCCCCTTTGCTTAGTTAGATCGTCAGGCATGGACGTATATAAGGGGGGGGTTTAGGGGGTCCGGACCCCCCCCCCTTAGCCCATTGAGTTCGGAGGAAACCTAGTCAATTTTTGTAATTTGGAACCCTTGGACCCCCCCCCTTAACAATGATCTTTGTATTTTGGAACCTTTGGACCCCCCCCTTAACAAAGCTATAGCTACGTCCCTGTCGTCAGGGCTTGCTCCACGCGAGAATTCTGGCGGGAGCACACCTCAGAAAGGGTAGCGCTTCAACAATAGGTTGGTCCAAAATCTGTAAAAAAAAGTTTACGCGCGTGTTAGCCTTTTTGTAAAAGAAAAAAAATATTTTAAGGAACTTTTTAAGTCCTGCCATCTAGTGCCGAGTAGATCAACTAATTAATCGTGTAAATAGACACTTCCGCTTTACGATATTGTTTTGACAAAAATATTTATTTTTATTTCTTGCTTTTATTTTCGTGTAATTAATTTTAATTAAGATTTTTTACACGCTAACCGTTTTTGTTAGCCTCTTTAATTTAGCCATCTTTGCACAGAAATTAAAAGAAAACTGAACTGTCACGGCGCATGTCTATCTGTCAGTTTGTACTGTCATGGCGGCGGCCATGTAATAAAATCTCCAAAATCGTCCGCTCTCTGTACTTTGAATTTGATAGTCTGTGTTAAAAAATGAGCGAAGAAAACGTAGATCACTGTTCCTTTGTTAGTATTCATTATATTATCTGTGAGTGCGGCGAGACCTTTCCGAGCGAGGAGTCCTTGAAGATTCATTTGGAAAAGGAGCACCCTCACAAACGAGAGCGGAAGGAATATAAATGCGGCATTGTAAGATTTATTTGAATTGCTGCTAAGGACTATCCTTTCCTACTCTATTGTCTCCATACTCGTATCACTAAATCCAACCAGGCTGTGGTCCAATAATGATAGATGATGAGTGAGACTGATCATGATTGACTGATCTGTCACTGGTAGGTTACTGGTTTAGAAAATCTACAAAGTTTTTAGCTTATCATAACTAATTGGTTCATTGGAATCTCTACACCTATCAGCTATTATCATCAATTCATAATTTCTAAAAATTACATACTTACCTAAATAATGTAAAAACATACAATGTAAAATGACATAAACAAAATAGTTATGTATAACTACCATGAATAGTATAACCAACACACATACAAAATCTTTCGATTCCTTAAAAAGTGTGTTTTGGTTTTTGATCTAAGTAGTATTCTTGTTCCAACGAACCTTGGAATTCGTGAATTTAGCCGTTTCGATGTGCAGCTTGTGCAACTTTTTCATACAAAAATTTCTGCGAAAAGCCTAACTTCATGAATGCCTAGCTAGATCCAGTAGGACAACTGTACCTATATTATTACATACATAGGTAAGGTATAAGGGGTAGGCAGAGACCACAGATCTCCATTTGCTATTCGTGATACTTTCGCCTGTTTTCGAACACTATTTCTAACTGCACAAAAAACAACAAGTTTAGAATCTTTCATCCAATTCCAGTGCTCCAATGTCTACAGTTCTGAAGATGAATGCATTGGACACTATGAGTCGAGTCATTTGCCGGTCAGCATCAACCTCGAACAATGCGAGGCCGAGGACTCCGATGGGTTTGAAGCAGGTATTATAATATTATTTAAATTTAACAGCTCAGTTCTTGTTGGTGCAACAATGCAATTCTCTCCATCTATCTCTTTCCAGTGCTATTTCTTTATACAGTGACCATCTTAGACCATCTTTAGACAGAGACCATCTTAATCTGACTCATGTAATAATTTCTTGAAGCATGCATGCGCGGTCCGAGGGGGGGGGGGAGTCATGGGGCTAAAAGCTACACTGCGCCTCGAAACGGCTAACTTCACGAATGCCTAGATCCATTGTGCGTAGGTACCTACTGTACATTAGGGAGTGGCCACATTGCGTTTTCTGCAGCGCGTTTTTGAGCTGCGCCCGATTAAAAATAACTTCAAAAAACGCGCTGCGAACGCGCGTTTGTATCGGTGCAAACGCGCAGCTCAAAAATGCGCTGCAGAAAACGCAGTGTCTCTTTCCTTTAATTTAGTAATGAGTACCTAATTTATAAAATTCTATGTGTTTATTTGTGGCGAAAATAAACATTTTCTATTCATATAGAAAATTTTATGGACACGGGATTTTATCGCGTAATTTACCTTATTTATCCCGACGTTGCGGCTATGTTACAACAGCCGTGGTCGAGGGGAAAATGTGTCCCGTGTCCATAAAAATTTTCAATATGAATTGTGATCGCGAAAGTTTAAAAAAGACTAAAATTTTCTATTTCTATAACTTGGTTGTTTCTTGTTATAGAAGAGCAGAAGCCTGAACCAGCATGCACAGGTGGAACATCAGAGTTGGAAGAAGGAGAGATGCCGCCCGAGGTGGTAACTCTTGAAGATGCCATCAAAGCTATGAAGCAAGAGACCATTGAAGAAGGTAGTGTTTACAAACACTGTTGACCACATGAAGTACAGTACGCACAATGGATCTAGGCATTCATGAAGTTAGCCGTTTCACTGCACAGCAGAAAATATTGTATGAAAAAGCTGCACGCATCGAAACGGCTAACTTCACGAATGCCTTTGTGCGCACTGTACTTGCGTTTTTTTTGCAGCTGTATCTCGTATCTTGATTCGGGAAAATAACTTGGTAGGTATTTCCATATAGCAAAGAAACGGATTCTCAAAAACTTTTTCGTCGTCGTTAACGTCACGCGCACGTCAATTGTGTTGGCGCGAAAAACATTTTTTCTTGAAACGGTTCAATTCTACCAGCGGGCTGAAAAAGGCCGCCATAGTAGAATCACAATAGGAATTGAACTATATGCAGTCTCTTTTCACTCTCTGTTAATTAAAAGAGACTGCATATACAGTAATACCCCGCTTTACGCGAGGGATACGTTCCGGAAAAAATCGCGTTAACTGAAATTCGCGTATATCGAGGTTTATGATTAAACATAGAAACGAACGAGGGAATCCCCATAGAACAAAGTCGAAGGACGGGGAATTCCCAATTCTTCAAACAGAATGTTCAGAGGAAGCGGGGATTCCCGCGACCATAGAGAAGTTGATGACTACATTATGTTTATACGTACTCTTTCGCGTAAAATTTCACTATAACGCGAAATTTGAAATTCGCGTTATAGTGAAACCGCGCATAACGGGGTCGCGTAAAGCGGGGTATTACTGTAGTTCAATTTTTATTGTGATTCTGCTAAACCGGCCTTTTTAGCCCCATAGGTAGCAAGTACTTTTATAAATACTTAATGAAAATTATATAATATCAGGTGAGATTCCTTTGGAGGCAGGCGAGGTGCCCATACATATTGAAATGCCACGCGTGCCAGCTAAGAAGAAGGGACGCAAGATCATTCCCAAGACGGTGAGAAAGAAGTTATTTATGTTATGCTATATCTGAGATAGAAACATTTATTTAGCACACACACAAACATTAGGTACAGAAAAGAAAAAACAAAGCGGAAATGGACTAACACATAGGTTCTGTGACATAGGATAGGTATAACTAAGAAATAAAAACACAAAAATTATATTGGATGGTACCTATAGCTTGGAATAAAATTAGCCATCAATGAACTACAAGTACAAAGCTTTAGCACACCCCGGACAATCGACGAAATCTATGCAAAAGCGGCGTCTGACTATCTATTTACTTACACAGATACTACACAATGTCATTTTTGTACACATGCTGAAGTAAGGTTGTCATTATCACCGTATGAATAATTATTGTACCTAAACTTACCCTAGAAGCTTTTGATAATAATGTTATTGCTTTATTGCTATAGATTTCATAAATTCACGTTTTATGTACAGTCAGCGTCATCAATCGGTATCCCCCTATTGATTTGAACAAAGACTCTTTTCATTTCAATCTTGGATTTCAGTCGGGTATTATATCAGCTATTTTTGTTTAGGAACTCGAGCGAAATTAGATATCCATAAGTAAGCAAGGATGTAAAAGTTTTTACAAAAGTTGAGATCAACGGCTTGCAAACCGATCTCTTACTAGGGGGATACCAATTGATGACGCTTACTGTACCTATAAAACATGTACAATCTGCGTAGTATTATTAAAAAGTTCTGTAGTCTCGTTCTCGTGTCGTAGCGTCTGCGCGTGTGGCGCGTTCCGTGCTCAAAGTCAGCCCCTAGCCAGCTCAAACTCAGTGTCCGTTCTATACGTAGTATTATTATAATAAATAAATAATGCTGGACATTTCACACAGCATCATGTAGCCCCAAGCTAAGCAGAGCTTGTGTTATGGGAATCACATGACTGATATACTACTTAAATACATTATTTTTTTTGTAAATACATACATAATATACATAGAATTCACCCAGACCCGAGACAAATATTTGCAGATCATACAAACATTTGTCCCGCGGCGGGAATCGAACCCGCAACCTCCTGCGTCACAGGCGAGCCTTCACCCACTGCGCCACAGAGGTCGTCAAATTCTTATCTGTTTTGTGGTAATAGTATTAAAAAAGATGTATAAGAATTATTCAAAACTTGGACGTAATGGAAAGTTGTAGACCTCATTTCAAAAAAGAAAAAATTCTAACCCTTACTTGCATTTACATACTTGAAACTAGTATTTTTGTAAAAAATAACATGCACTTTTTTCCACAATACTCGCGACCTCCAAACCTCAGGCCACGAAACAGACTAAGCGCGACCGAATTCTACCCTTCAAATTATACATTCCGGACCTTATGCAATGTGTGTAAAAATTTATAACAATCTCCCCAGTAATATTAAAGATGAAAATAGGCCTATAAAATTTAAAAATACTTACTTTAAAAGCATATCTCATAGACAACAGTTTTTATTCTTTGCATGAGTTTTTGGGCAATACATGGTCATGAAGACCCTAAAGTTAGTTTAAGTTTAAAGTTAAAGTTTATTGTTTAGGTCATAAAGACCCTAAAGTTAGTTTAAGTTTAAAGTTAAAGTAAGTTTAAAGTTAGTTTAAATTGCATGAACATCGTTGTTACCTACTTAGTAGGTGGGTATTTATGTAGATTTAAAATTTAAAATAGATTAAGTAGATTTCAAAAATACTTTTATATCTATCTGTAGGTATTTAGTATTAATGCGCCTCTTATGGCAAACAACATTGCGGCGCCCTTACAGGGTTTATGTTTGAAACTTTCAATGTAACATTAACACCATAATGTAAACAACATAAGTGCAATAAATAATTTGACTTTGACTTTGACTTTAATGTTTTGGTGGCAGGCCCCGGACCCCGAGCTGCTCTTCCTTGTCCAGGAGGGGAAGAAGCGAGGCGAGCTCGTCTCCATGCTGAAGAGAAGTGTCAGTTTTAACTATACATTCAGTAGATCTCTGCGGGCTTATTTATTTATTTATTTAATACAGTTATGACAGAAAGCTTACAGTAAGAACCAAAGCGCTATCTATCTAATAATAACTGTAATTTGGTTGGAACTCAAATACAATGTGTGGAGGAGGGCGTTGGTGCCTGCGACACAGTTTTTACAAACTTCTGCAGGTATCATCGTTTCATTAATATTGTAAGCCACTGTAACTGTTCCTCAATAAATATGATTTATGATTATCTTAATTAAAACTTAAATATAATCTCAGAGAGTTAAATATAGCGGAAGGACTATCATTAAAGATGTCTATATGTTCGACCTTGTGTACAAATGCATTCAGTAGAGTAAGCGCCCTCAGGGTTGGTGCGTTGTTCGCATGATGGGTACGAGGTCTATGGCATGCGAATAGAGGATGATGACGTCTTAAAAAGATTTCTATAGCAGAGTCACCGGAAATGAACTATTATGCCATCTCTTTCACTGACTGATAGCGAAAAGAGCCCAGCGGGCTTAAAAAGGTCGCTATTGCAGAATCACATTAAATGAATTGAACTATTGCCATTTCTTTTCATTGACAGAGTAAAAAGAGACGGAATTATAGTTCATTTCAAATTGTGATTCAGCTTTAGCGACCTTTTTAGGTCCACAGATTCGTATCAGCAATTCATTATTTTAACAGTTTTGGTCCAAAGAGGAATTGATGATGTGTTTCAGTTAACATATTACGAAAATAAAGAGGAATTGCTAAGGACACTAGCTGAATCAATAATCATATTATGCTATAACTGCCTTTTTAGCCCCGGTGCTCCACAACCAATACAGTGAAGAAGCAAGCCAATGAAGTCTAACCCCAATAGGAGTTTAATTATACTCTAGCCGAACCCAAGATAATAAATAGAAAATAGACCTATCACAGAAAACTGAGATTAAATATGATTGGCACTGATTCAATATGGCCAATCGTAATGAATCTCGGTTTTCTGTGATAGGTCTATCCCTGCTATCAGCTGATTGAACTGTCAGTGCAATGTTAGTAAATATTGCATCTTGGGTTTGGCTAAAGTATAGTGTAATATTTGATTACAGGGCAGGCTGCCTAGAGGGCAACGGACGATCGTTTGCGAAGTTTGCGGAAAGTACTATGCGGTGAGTAATAGCCAATAGCACACTTGATAAAATCTCTATGCAAAAGCGACGTCTAACTACCTAAAACACTACACAATGTCAGTTTTGTACACAGTAAGGTTGTCACCGTATGAATAATGTACACTGTGGTCTCTAGCGTTGGGTATGACATGATTTTAGATTGACTTTTGTCAGAGTAGGCTCATTTTCATCTTGAGCCGGTACCGTGAGCCGGTTCGTTTGAGCCGGTCATTTTCAGTTGACTGTTCTTTATTTTGGCGAACTACTCACTCATTCTCATTTGACAATCTGTCCGATCAGTTCAAAATTCTTTCTTGTCATTGTCAAGCGAGGTGTGATTGAAGATTGAATGAATATTTTAAACTTTCACGACTTGAACACATTTATTACGTCGAGGTAAATAAAATAATTTCATTACGCGATTAAGTCCCGTTAATAATAATTAAAAAAGATTGAATGAAGTTTGAGGAAAGAGTAACGTCAATTTTGTCATCAGCATGACAAAATCAGCTGATTTTGTCATATTGTGTACGGTCACATGACATGAATTGAAGCATGACATTTTTAGAAAATGAGCCGATCACACAAAGTTGAATTTTGTACGGGACAAACGAGCCGCGTCAGTCACGTCATATTCAACACTAGTGGTCTCGGTCTCGTCTATGAGTCTGCGCGTGTGATGCGTTCCGCGCTCAAAGTCAGCTCCTCGCCAGCTCAAACTCGGTGTTCATTCTATACGTAACGTAGTATTATTATCTGTTCTGTGCCAATAGGTTGGCTGCCGAAATCGGATGTCCTATGGATATCCTGTAGCCCACTTTTTGCTCCACTCCCTTTGCTTAAGTGACGTTAGGACTGAATTTCAAAACACCTTGTTTTCGATACGCCTGAATCCCAAAAAAACCACTTCCCTAAATGACTGAAGACTATTTCACTTTCAAAACTTTCGTGAGTGGTACTAGACATTATTTTAACACACGGGAATTACTCACGCGAAAATATCGTCGATTTAGATACCGACAATGTTTCGATTCAGAGAATCTTCATCTGGGTAAGGAGGGAGTTGCGGCAAGGTTACTCCTTGCGGTCGCGTCTCACACGGTTCACGTGAGTAATTCCCGTGTGTTAAAATAATGACTGAATACTGTTATGTCCGAAAAGTTGAATGATGTCAGGATTGATGTACAGCCAATTTTACTGTTTAGTAGAAATGGATGTGTATGTATACTATAATAGTTATCACGTTCCAGTCGTCCGCCGCGCTTCGCTACCACCAACGTACTCACACCGGCGAGCGACCCTACCAGTGCACCATTTGCCCCAAGGCGTTCACTATGCCGCTCTTCTTGCAGGTAACCACTATATTCTGGCCAGTAACTACTATATTCTGATCAGTAACCACTATATTCTGTCCAGTAACCACTATATTCTAGCTAGAACTACTGTGTTCTGGCTAGTAATTACTATGTTCTGGCCAATAACCATTATATTCTGGCTAGTATCTACAATGTTCTGGCTAGTAACCACTATGTTCTGGCTAGTAATTGTTAAATTCTGGCTACTAAACATTTTTGTGTACCTATGTATTGAGACATTTATTATTATTTATGTCATATTTTTTTTATTTAAAATATGATTTGTACTTATATGCTTTGTAATTAACTGAAATAAATGATTTGATTTGACTACTATATTCTGGCTAGTAACTATTATGTTCTGGCTAGTAACCAATATGTTCTGGCTAGCAACCACTATAATTCTGGCTAGTTACCACTACATTATGGCTAGCAACCAGTATATTGGTTACTTATTGAATATTGAACATTTCGACTGTCGTTTCAGATACACGAGCGTACCCATACGGGCGAGCGTCCCTTCCAGTGTCCCGACTGCCCTAAAGCGTTCAGTAACAAGGCGGCGTTGCTGCGACACCAGAGGGTAACTTAAATATTGTTACTATTTAAAAACAACTTGAACTTCCTAAGGACCTCTGCCGTATTTTAAGTTCTGTTACTGAACACCATGGGCGTAGCTATAGCTTTGTTAAGGGGGGGGGGGGGGGGGGTCCAAGGGTTCCAAAATACAAAGATTGGCTAGTTTTCAGTAGGCAAGGTAGTTGGCAAGGTTTTGCCGCCACATGGACAGGTTCAATACACTAACTGTGATGTGACTAACTCCGTCACCAGAATTGGCCACTTGCTCATAATGAACATGAACTTACTTACTTTCACCACAGAATAGGTACAGCGCGGCGCACTCCGCACTTTAGGTACAAAGCTACAAGTACATTGGCGGGCCTCGGCAGGTAGGGTTCCCACTTGCCGCTCGGCTCGCACGCTAGCCGCGTCACGCGTAATACCTATCACGCGACAACTCGACAACCCTTCCGCGTCACTCCGCGCCAGACAGTGACAGAGTTATGTGTTGGAAAGAGAGGATTTGTTTAAGTAAATATTGCGTTAGGCAGTAAGCCCTTAAGAGAGCTGAATTTAAGTTTGTTGCGTCACAGCAAGAGTCGCTATTTAAATGAACGTTTTCGCGAAGTCAGGCTTCCGTACCTATTTATTTTGTTCAATCGTTAAAAGATAATTTTACTAAATTAAAAACTCTTTCAGGTGCACACCGGTGAGAAGCCATATAAATGTCCAATGTGTGCAAAGAGCTTCACACAATCCAACTCCATGAAACTCCACGTGACCACCGTCCATCTCAAGCAACCGACACCATACAAGAGCAAAAACAGACGTCAGCAAGCCGAGGAGCGAGCCCAGAAACGAAACAAAGTGTACACAAACCCTCGAAAGAAGCTCCCGGTTAACGTTGACAGTGTTGAGGTGCTTAAGAATGGACTGGAGTCGTATGTGCTGGGACCGTTGAAGGCAGATCTGGAGAATCTTAAGGCTGATATCGATATGCTGGCCCGAGGCGAGCTGGATGAAAAAATGGGTATACCATATCAGAAAGATATGGATGAGAAGATTGCGATACCATATCAAAAAGATGTTGTTTATGAAATGAAGGATAATGTGTTGTATGAAATGAGGGATAACGTTGTTTATGAGATGAGGGATAATAATGTTTATGAGGTTATCGAGGAGGTTTTGTATGATGATGGAGGAGGTGAAGTTATCACGAGTAATTAGCGTCAAATATATTGCTGGACATTTCATACAGCGCCATCTAGCTCCAAACTAAGCAAAGCTTGTACGAGAACCAGCAGGGCTATTTAGATTCACACGTAAAGTCGCTAACTCGGATTACTTCCTACAAAAAATATTTTTTACTATGAATTATAAATTTTTTCAACCATCTACATATTTGTAGTACCTATGTAGATGGTTGAAAAAAGAGATAGACATTTATATTGTGTAAAATATGTAAAGTAATTCTGCATTATAGAACATTAATATTGTTCGTAAAAAAATAATTTGTAGGACGTAATCCGATTTTGCGACTTTACGTGTGAATCAAAATAGCCCTGCGGTTAGCAGCGCGGCTAAAAAGGCCGCTACAGCAGAATCATAAATGTCGTATTATGTTTTTGTTCTTGTCACTCTCATGTCTATGAAAAGAGACAGCATTAGTGCAATTCAGATTATGATTCTGCTTTCCTTTTTAGCCCCGCTGATAGAATACTTATAATACTTTTGTAAATACATACTTTACTTTATAACACCTAGACACAGAACAAACATCTATGTTATCACACAAATGTTTGTCCTGGGTAGGAATCGAACCCACGACCTACAGCGCAGAAGGCAGAGCTAATAGGACAGTCCAATTATTTAGGAAATACATTGTTACCCCGCATCCACACGTTGGGGCCAACGTTGGGGCCAATGCCTCTCACCAACGTGTGGTGCTGACAAAATAGCTTGGCGCCAACGTTGGGGCCAACGTTGGGGCTTGGCCGTGCCGTGTCGGTTTTATCAAAGGAAGTTGGCGCGCCAACGTTGGGGATCCGTCCACACGTTGGCGCTATGCTCAGTCCCGTTTCGACGCGCATCGTGAGCGCACGTGTCGACTGACGAGCGAGAATGTCATCGTATTCCTTATTTATTGTGTTTGTAGAACTATCGGGCTGAAATTTTGCACACTTATAGATTCTCGGTGACAATGAAATATTATGGTATCAACAAGCTGATCTGATGATGGAGTCAAGAGCTGTTCAACAGAACTCCTCAGTAAATAGGCTGATTGAGTTGAAACTCGGCATATTTGTCAAGTTCTGACTACAATGTAATAATATGGTGACAACAAGCTGATCTGATGATGGAGTCTACTATTTTTTTTTTATGTTACTGGAACCGTGCAATTTTTCGGGATAAAAAGTAGCCTATGTCCTATTCTCGGTTATTATCTATCTATATTTTAAATTTCAACTAAATCGGTTAAGTGGTTGTCGAGTTATAGAGGAACAAACAAACATACAAACTTTCGCATTTTCAATAGGTAGGTAGTTTATAATCGCAGTGTGTTGTGTGAAGTGTGATAGTGACATAGTGTGATGTGATTGTGATAAAATTGGCATTCAGTAATGTAAAATCACTTTCACATGATTGCTCCCCGACATTTTATATTTGTCTATCTGTGTACCTATTTAATATGTTAAACAGGTACTTATTTATTTCAAAAGTATTTATCTCGATAGATTAAAAATTAAAACACCGAAACCCCAAATAGATAGTTGTAAATAGCTAGGTAAACTCGGGAACTAGATAGCACGCCTGAGCTATTTTTACGGAATACCTTGTTGCGATTTGCTATTAGAAAACACGCAGGAATATACAAATTTTAGCGTTTCAAAACCGTATGTTGTTTCAGCGCAATAGACTCAAATCTGTAAATGTTATATAATTAAAACCTCAATTGAATATTAATCTTCCTTAAATTGTCGAAAATATAAAAATCAGAGCTTTAAATGAATTCAATATTTTAGAAAACAAATTCCCCAAATCAGCGCAGCGCCAAAGTAAATTATATCCAAGTATTCAAATTTTCTATCCGTGTATTTATTATGTTAAATACCTATGTATTTATTTAAAAAGTATTTATCACGATAGATTAAAAATTAAAACACCCAAACCCCAAGTAGATAGTTGTAAATAGGTAAACTCGGGAACTAGATAGCACGCCTGAGCTATTTTTACGGAATACCTTGTTGCGATTTGCTATTAGAAAACAAGCAGGAATATACAAATTTTAGCGTTTCAAAACCGTATGTTGTTTTAGCGCAATAGACTCAAATCTGTAAATGTTATATAATTAAAACCTCAATTGAATATTAATCTTCCTTAAATTGTCGAAAATATAAAAATCAGAGCTTTACATGAATTCAATATTTTAGAAAACAAATTCCCCAAATCAGCGCAGCGCCAAAGTAAATTATATCCAAGTATTCAAATTTTCTATCCGTGTATTTATTATGTTAAATACCTATGTATTTATTTAAAAAGTATTTACCACGATAGATTAGAAATTAAAACACTCAAACCCCAAGTAGATAGTTGTAATTGTAAATAGGTCAAAATGGGTAACTAGATAGCACGCCTAAGCTATTTTTACGTAGGTAACAGAAATACCTTGTTGCGATTTGCTATTAGAAATGCGACAGGCGAATTTCCATAAAAAACGTAATACCGAAATCATTTAAAATTTAAGCGTATTTTTATCAGTTTATGTTGTTAGATTAAGAGAGTATGTATTTATCTAGGTTCCTGTTATACTTTTGATCCGAAAAACTTACCTAAAAAGAAATGTAGGCAAATTGAATTGAAATCTTTGTAGGTACACCAAAAATTGCACTTTTTCTTTTCATTTGTTCTATAGTAAGTTTTTTGGAACCAAAGTTTAACAGGAACCTAGATAAATACTGCCTTTATCCAAATAATGATATAAAGTGATAAAAATATGCTCAAATTTTAAATTATTTTGGTATTACGTTCCTAGGTTGATACGTAGGTACGTTCGCCGGTCATTTTAGAAAACAAATTCCCCAAATCAGCGCAGCGCCAAAGTAAATTATAGCCAAGTATTCAAATTGTAATTTGAAGATAGAAGTCTTCAAAAATCAATTAATCAACCCAACTCCAAAGAATCAAAACCTATGTACCTAAATTAAATTGAATTAACCCGCAATCTATAAACATGACTGTAGTTATACATTACGATACAGAAATTTCAATTTCTGTATCGGACGCGCAGACATCGGACGTCTGCACGTTGGCTCTGACGGAACAAGACTGGTGTATCGCCAACGTGTGGATGGTTCACGAAATCTTGGCGCCAACGTTGGGACCAACGTTGGGGCCAACGTATGGAGCCGGCGTTAGTGTAGCTCTGTGATCTAAAATTATACTATTTTTGATTCCAAATTACCAATTCAAGGTAAACTGTTGGTATGTAAATGATTTTCAATATTGGTTGCTTGTTCAGTTATGAATTGATCCTTGTTGTTAATTGTTGTATAGTTCGCGTCATGTAAAAAGAACGCTGGAAGAAAGTAGAGGGGTGTGTTTTGCCCTGGTTCTTCACGGTCTTGGTCGCGAAGGAACAGAATAGAATCACCTAGCTCTTAAGATGTTTCAAAGTGGTACACTAGTGATCTTATTGAATAAATGAATTTACTTTGACTTTGTCTCATGTTTGCGAATAGGTAACCCATGCGCAAACATGAGACAAAACACACCATCTCCACTTTCTTCCAGGGTTCTTTTTACATGACGCGACCAATACATTGTGTTGATGTTTCATCTATACAACTACATATTTATATGTGTTCATACAATCATATTTAAGTACCTATTATTTTAAAATCTTAGTAACTATGGCTTAGAAAACATCAATTATTATTATGGCCATTAACATCTTGAATCTTATCTAATGTTGCCTGAAATAAAGTTATTATTGTCATGCTATAAAAAGGCCATAAATATTATTTTCATGGCTAATTTTAGATGAGATCCATCCAGATAAATATTTTTAAATTATCTAAACTAACTGCAATAATAATGATTCACATTCACTACTGACCCACCATACCACCGACCGTACCCTCAGTGGCACAGTGGGCAATTATTTTTCCCTACGATACCACCATTAATGATGACTACTTGCACATAATTGATAACTACTAAATAGTTACTAGTATATTGAATATCAATGAAATAAAGGTCATTTAAACTGATTTAGATTTGTTTTTATTTTTTGAAAGCTGGTTGAAATGAAACAATGAATTAAGTTACATAATTTATTATTGAATAACAAATATAATCTGTAAATTGGTGTAAGTTGCAAGTCCAAGACAGACCAAACTGCAAGCAAATCTATGAAATTGACACAGATATAGTTCGCGTCCTTTCCTTTACTTCCCTTGGCGCTCGTCATGTAAAAAGAACGCTGGAAGAAAGTGGAGGGGTGTGTTTTGTCTCATCTTTGCAAATAGGTAACCCATGCGCTAACATGAGACAAAACACACCCCCTCTACTTTCTTCTTTTTACAAGACACAACCTACTCTGGTTAATCTGTATAAATTTCATAGAATTTGCAGTCTGTGGTTGGTCTCCGACTTATACTTTAACCCCCTTGCTTATGCTTATGAAAGATGTTTAAAGTTAAATAAACACTAGTTAACGCGTTCACCGCGTCCTGTCTCTATTCGTCACTATCCACAAATAAAGACGGCGTTGTTTAACCAGTATTCAACTTAAAATATCTTTCATAAGACCCTAAATCTTTGGTCATCTAGTGCAGAGTAAATAAACTGTTAACACTCATTCAAAACATACTTCACCAACAACAGATCAATCTGATTGTATTTCTTTTTTAGTAATTCATTCACAATCAAATGCAATAATGTTCTCCAAAAAGAATGCTTGTTGCTTAAGGTGCATCCACACTGCAGTTATTTTTGTTGATCAGCATTTCCAAATGTTACTCAGCAACATTCGACAGCAAAAAATTGTTAACGAAAGTAATTTATGTTACTTATATTTTGTTAATTTATGTTATTGGCTACCGCCAACGACGAAGACGAAGTACGAACGCGATGAGTAACATTCAACAAATAGTAACAAGTAGCCACAAAAGTTACCAAATGTCACCGTGTTGCACAGTGTTGCTCAACAAAAAATAACTGGTGTGGATGCACCGTTACATAAAATCCACTACCCAGCAAATACTGCAGTAAGTATTGCTAAACACATCACTACCTGTTACTATAAATACCATACCATTTCTCTGAATTTCTATTCCATTCGGAAAGTGTACATTGCCATTTATATTTCTCGAATCGTTCATAGGTTCTCTTTCTACGTATGTTGCTGGTCCGGCCACACTTTTCTTTAAAGCATCGAGTCGCGTTCGCCGGCAGTTGACCGTAGCATCTGCGACATATCTTCTTGTTTAACAGGTGCATCATGGCAAGACATCTCAATTTAGGATTACGAATATCCCTGCCTGAAACCAAGACATAATCCTATTCTATTCAACGAGAAATATTTGTTTGTTTGTCTGTACTCACGTTCTCGAAAACGGCTCTAACGATTTCGATGAAATTTGCGGTGATGGAGTTTAAGGGGGCGAAAAATCGATCTAGCTAGGTCTCATATCTGTGAAAATTCGTTTTCTTGGCATTTTTAAGCAAAAAGATTTACCAGTGCAATGTGGTTCGTAATTTCACAAATTTGTGAAATTTCACAAATTTGTGAAATTACCTACCAAAAAGACCAAATTGGCCAAGTGGATTGGGTGTCTGCCTTTCAGTCAAAGGCAGTTCGAATCTCAGCCAGTGAAAGTTTATTTTTGTATGTTTTTTTTTTTATTTTCTTTATCTGCACCCGAGCGTAGCTCGGTCGCCCAGATATTATAGCTTATTAGACATACACTTGCTACAAGTAGCTAAATAAAATATTTAAAAATCCTGACTATAATGATACATAATCTGTATCATTATAGTCAGGATTTTCGAGGTGCATTTCGGTTCATAACTCCGACAATTAAAGTAGAAGACTATGGAATTGGCATGAGTGGACAACGACAAAAGTTCTTTATAAATTAGGTTTAAAAAAAAAGATCCTCGACACATCCGAGAGCTGCCTGTAGTGTATAGGTATAAAATAATATTGATAGAATAAAAGTTGTCGAGAATAGAAGAGGGGAGATGATTGGCCATCTTATACGACATGACAGCTTCATGATCAGCCTTCTATGATATTCTTCAAAACATCATAGAAGGAAAAGTGGAGGAAGGAGAGGAAGAAAAAGACTGAGGATAGTCTACATGAGCCAAGTGAAAGAGAAGGTTGTTGTCATGTTGTATAGGGAAGTCAAGCAGGCTGCCCTGGAAAGAGCTTTGTGGAGAAAGAGGCATCAGTTATGCCAACAAGGGATAATCCCCTAAATAGAAGAAGTTACTTTACCTCCATTCATATAGAGCACGAAACGTATCACGGAGTCTTGTTGGATATTATAGTCTGACAGAGTTTTACCGGATTCCATCTCTCCCACCCCAAATAAAAGATGTTGATCTGCAACCGGGATGCCTTCAATCTCTTCTATTCTGGCCTTCACATTGTCAACAGTCTCCGATGCATCCGCTTGAGTTATTATGTGGTCCTTTATGGATTTCACGTAAATTGTCATTGTCTGAAATTACAGATTTTCAAATAATAGACCGGTACGTGTGTCAGACGGCAGAAAATCAACCTCTCTTCTATGCAGAGGTTTTTTTTTCTGTTTTATAAGGAACTTTGCGTTGCATTGCGACGATGTTGGTTCCATCGTATCCCCTTATGATCCTTCTCTACTTATCTAACCAGCTCGAATATGGCTCTGTAGAGCATTCTAGCCACATCTGAAGTTTGCGCGGCCAATATACTCTGGAACAGGCCCATCTCAAGCTGGTTTTGGCTCAACTTATGCAGAGGTGAAACGCGTTCCACACCGCAGAAAACCAGCCTTTCTGCAGTACAGAGGTCACCTTGGTCGGACGGAGCGTCGGCTAGCAGAAACGGCGGCGCGCCGGCCGGCGGTGTGCGGCTAGCTACACGGGCGTCGGCGTCGCGAAGCCGACGAAGCAGTATTGGGAGTACCAATACTACTTCAAAGCCACACAGACAGACTTGCCTTACTAGAACTAGTAGTAGGTACTTAGAACTTATACTTACTAACTAGTTTCTCCCACGTCCCACTGCCGAAGTTCCGAAAGTGCAGTGCACAGAACAGAACGTATTAATATAATATTAATTTCTCTGTGCGTGCACCAAGGAAAACTCAGTATTATTATTCTGTGATATAACTTCCTTGGCGTGCACTACTGTATTACAAAGTAGGTACTCTGTGGTGCAAATTCAATTGTACTCTGTGCACTGACCTGTATCTATACGTTATAGATACAGGTCAGTGACTCTGTGCGTGCACAGAACGGACGGAAGGATGATACTTTTTCTTTGGACAGACAAGCAAAACGACAAAGCTCCTCGGACGGACCCAAATCCCATTCAAAACAAACAACAACACAGCTAAATAAAAAAATAGCTAGTACAGTCCGTTCACAGTTATTTTACCTCTAGCCGTCATGTTGGCCAACCTGGGCGTAGGAACAAATTTGCTATGACCTTGTAAAGTTTGTTCCTACGCCCAAGTTGGCCAACATGACGGCTAGAGGTAAAATAACTGTGAACGGACTGTAGAGCTAATATATAGTAGGGATGTTCGATACGATACGATAGGGATGTTCGATACGATACGATATTTTCGTGTATCGATACAATCGCATACGATACACCCGATATTTGTATCGATACAATGGCATACGATACGGCGTATCGATACAACACATGCAAGGTGTATCGGATCGAAAATATCGTATCAAATTATTTTGATAACGAATTGTTTTGACTTGCAAGTTACCCGGTTAAAAGGTGGCATAGGTCCTATTTCCGGTCATTATTTATCTATGTTTAAATTTCAGGCAAATCGGTTCAGTGGTTGTCGAGTTTTATAGGAACAAACATACGTCCAAACTTTCGAATTTTTTAATATTAGTTTGATTTCACAAAACACCTTTTTTGACAGTTATAACTACGCACATTTTCGTAATAGTGCAACTGCACATTATTTAAAAAATATATTTTTTTTTAATTAATAAAGTACCTGCATACTTTGTCTTGATTCGATACTGTATCGATACGATATATCGTATCAAATGCCCTGTATCGATACGCGTATCGATACCATGGGCCTTACTTATGAAAGATGTTTAAAGTGAAACACTGTTTAAACAACGCCCTGTCTTTATTTGTGGATAGTGACAAACAGAGACAGGACGTTGTTCAACCAGTGTTCAACTTTAAACATCTTTCATAAGTAAGGGGGAATGCATTACGATATATTGCGATACGAAATATCGATACAATCCGAAATATCGAACATCCCTACGATACGATATTTTCCTGTATCGATACAATGGCTTACGATTGGTGTATCGATACAAAAGTCAAAAGTCAAAAGTCAAATTCGTTTATTCAATAAGATCACAAGTGTACCACTTTGAAACGTCTTAAGAGCTAGGTGATTCTACTCCTGTTCCTTCGCGACCAAGACCGTGAAGAACCAGGGCAACAAACACGGTTTGGGGCCTAACACTCTTTTCGGTGACACACTTTTTGTTTGTAATTTTTTTTTTTGTATATTTTTTTTATGTAAGCAATTATTACAAATGTTATCTAATTTTTACAAGTATTCTTTATGTATATAATTATAATAATAACGGAGTTGGAGCATATTCAGTCCCAGGCGTTTTTGTCATCCAAGTAATCTGATATTTTATAATACGCTTTTTTATAGAGATGACGTTTAATTGATTTCTTAAATTTGTTGATTGATAAGTTTTGCAATTCGCCTGGGACTTTGTTGTAGAAGCGTACACATTGCCCTATAAATGATTTACTAACTTTCTGAAGCCTAATTGTGGGAACAGCGAGTTTATCTTTGTTTCTGGTATTTACATTGTGATTATCACTTTTTTTCTTAAATAGTTTAATATTTTTTCGAACATACATTAGATTTTCATAGATAAACTGGCAAGGCATAGTCATTATAAATATTTCTTTAAACTTATTTTTAAGTGACTCCCTGGGACCCATACAATAAATTGCTCGAACAGCCCTCTTCTGCAGCACAAACACGGTGTTAATATCTGCAGCACTCCCCCACAACAGAATGCCATAAGACATGATGCTGTGAAAGTAGCTGAAGTAGACTAGCCTAGCAGTATCTACGTCCGTGTATAGACGTATTTTTTTGACTGCGTATGCTGCAGAACTAAGTCTCTTCGACAATCCATCTATGTGCGGACCCCATTGAAGCTTATTATCTAAGGTTATGCCTAAAAATGTAGTGGTGTCCACGAGATTTATTTGTTCGTCTTTTATTGTGACTTTGCATTTTACTTCTTTAACATTTGGTAAAATAAATCGTATACATTTAGTTTTTTTCTCGTTAAGTAATAAATTGTTCACATTGAACCATTCTACAACCATAGAGATAGCATTGTTTACTTCATCAAGGTTAACCTGTTGTCTTTTCAACTTGAATAAAAGTGAAGTGTCATCTGCAAACAGTACAATCTCATGGTCATTTTTAACTATTTTCGGTAAATCATTTATATAAATTAAAAAGAGAAATGGACCTAGTATTGATCCCTGTGGCACACCCATTGTTACCAACGACCCCGGAGAACATTTTCCATTTACGTCAACTCTTTGTATTCTGTCACTTAAGTAAGAAGTGAGAAGGTTAAGAGCAACACCCTTAACACCATAGTGGTGGAGTTTCCTTATTAATGTTTCATGATGAACGCAATCAAATGCTTTTGATAGATCACAAAAAATACCAAGCGCATCATGAGATTTTTCCCAAGAATTAAAAATATGTGATATTAGCTCAACACCGGCATCAGTGGTTGAGCGACCTCTTGTGAACCCAAATTGTTTGTTGTCAAGTAGGTTATTTTGATCAAAATGTCTTTGAAGTTGTATGAGGATTAGCTTTTCGAATATTTTACTAAACGTTGGTAAGACTGATATAGGTCTAAAATTGCTGGGGTCAGAGAGACAACACATGCAAGGTGTATCGGATCGAAAGTATCGTATCAAATTGTTTTAATAACGAATTGTTTTGACTTGCAAGTTACCCTGTTAAAAGGTGGCATAGGTCCTATTTCCGGTCACTATTTATCTATGTTTAAAGGACAATGGGCAAAAATGTATGGAACCTGGGACCACCCTCCAATAGCAACAAAATGTATGTCATTGGATAGGTCTATTCAACCGGAACAACTATTGCTAAGGCAGCTTTGCTGTTACAACTGTCCGTTCAAAGATATAAGACTTATAAATTCTGTTAAAATGTTAAAATAAATAAAATATTTTTATCATAATAATGATTTATTATTACAGTAACATTAAGGGAGTGTACACATTGCGTTTTCTGAAGCGCGTTTTTGCTACGCGTTGCGAACGCGCGTTTGTATCGATACAAACGCGCGTTCGCAGCGCGTATCCGCGTTTGTATCGATACAAACGCGCGTTTGTAGTTTACCAGTTTGTTTGCTAGTTTGCCTGCTAGTGTGTCTGATGTTTGTCTGCTAGTTTGTCTGCTAGTTTGTATGCTAGTTTGTCCCTTATCAAAAGTGTCCAGAAGCTAACGTGTCCCGAAGCAAAAGTTTCTCGAAGCAAAATGTCCCGAAGCAAAAGTTTCTCGAAGTAAAAGTGTCCCTTAGCAAAGTGTCCCGAAGCAAAAGTGTCCCTTAGCAAAAGTGTCTCGAAGCAAAAGTGTCCCGAAGCAAAAGTGTCCCCAAGCAAAAGTGTCCCCAAGCAAAAGTGTCCCGAAGCAAAAGTATCCCGAAGCAAATGTGTACCGAAGCAAGTGTCCCGAAGCAAAAGTTCCCTAAGCAAAATCGTCCCAAAGCAAAAGTGTCCCGAAGCAAAAGTGTCCCGAACAAAAGTGTCCCCAAGCAAAAGTGTCCCGAAGCAAAAGTGTCCCCAAGAAAAAGTGTCCTGAAGCAAAAGTGTCCCCAAGCAAAAGTGTCCCCAAGCAAAAGTGTTCCGAAGCAAAAGTGTCCCTTAGCAAAGTGTCCCTTAACAAAAGTGTCCCGAAGCAAAATCGTCCCGAAGCAAAAGTGTCCCGAAGCAAAAGTGTCCCGTTGAAAAAGTGTCCCGAAGAAAAAGCAAAAGTGTCCCGAAGCAAGTGTCATAAAGGGTTTAATGCACCAGCAATGTTTTTAAATGACGTCATTATAGATAACCCATAAGATACGTCGTCGGTTGGACACGAATTATATAATATGTACCCTAAATACCAGAATAGAGACCCTGTAACAGTTTAGACAGTGATTTTTGTTTAATGTTACTGTAATAATAAATCATTATAATGATAAAAATATTTTATGTACCTATTTTAACATTTTAACAAAACTTATAAGTAATGTATCTTTGAACGGACAGTAGTAACAGCAAAGCTGTCATAGCAATAGTTGTTCCGGTTTAATAGACCTATCCAACGACATACATTTTATTGCTATTGGAGGGTGGTCCCAATATGCCCATTGTCCTTTCAGGCAAATCGGTTCAGTGGTTGTCGAGTTTTATAGGGACAAACATACATCCAAACTTTCGCATATTATAATAATAGTTTAATATCACAAAACACCTTTTTTGACAGTTATTACTACGCACATTTTCGTAATTAGCGCTCCCATTATAGTGTACATTATTAAAAGGTTCTGTTTAATAAATAAAATATATTTTTTTAATTATTTTAGTACCTGCATACTTTGTCTTGATTCGATACTGTATCGATACGAAATATCGTATCAAATGCCCTGCGGAGCTAAAATGGTCGCTATTGCAGATTCACAATCATCTGATTCACGGGAGAAAAAAAATAACCCGGTTGGTTTTCATACAATATTGCATCGTATTATTACTACTAATACTCTGTAAATAAGTATTTGATTTTTAAGTAAGTATTTAGTATGTTTTAATAACAATAATAAACATTAAATAATATTTGATTGACACTTAGTGCAATTCCAATTCATAGGTGGCCATTTTATTTTACGATTCTCCACAAAACTGTCAAACAATAAGATGATATTGCCGGTACGGTATTGTCAATTTAGTGATTTCTAATACGAGCATCTCGACGCAAATCATTTGTGAATCTGCATTAGCGACCATTTTAGCTCAGCTGTATCGATCCAATGCATTACGATTTATTGCGATACGAAATATCGATACAATCCGAAAAATCGAACATCCCTAATATATAGCATAGCTAAATGCAAGGAAGTAAGCTAAAGTTATGTCAATGTCATGTCATGTTGTCAAGTCAAGTCTTATATAATGTTGCCATTGCCAGACCCAGACCATGGCATCATGGTAACAAGTGGCTCCACCACCCTCACGGCCTGTGCACACGGCTGCCAACGCCAACCACACGGTTGCCTTTCCAACAAAAACTCGCCTTTCGTTCTGTTATCCTAGTCCGAGAAAAACACTTTTAAAAAAAAAGGAAATTTTTATTATGTACATATTTTAAATTAATTAGAAAAGTCTTTGAATTTTAAATCTAATTTTAGAATTGACTATAAAGTATTGAATCACACCTATCAATACTATATATATAAATTGATAGTTAGTGTTGAATTCGTTAGATGCTTGGTTGGGGTTATTTTTCGAAAAAAAACAATTTTTCGGGGAGATTTCATATTAAGTTTGGGGGGAAATTCACTTAGCATCTAGCAACACTTTCTGTTGTACAAAAAAATAAACAAAGTTATCAAAAAAACGAACAAAATCTGTGAACAAACAAAATAACAAAGAGTAAAGACCTCTACGAGAAGAGAAGTATGAAAGTGCGAAGTAAAATAATCTGCAATTAATATTGCACAATATTTCACGTGAATTGAAATTATACATTTCATCAGGTAAAATAATGAATAGAAAGAGGTGTTCATCACGTTGCGTGTGATAAAAAATATTGTGTAATTGCTTTGATTATTACGACAGGTAAGTTCATAAATAATCAAAGGCAAAGACGATCAAAAGGTTGTTGCTTCAATTACCTATTTAAAGGTTCTTGTTAAAAAAAAATACCTAGGTACCTACCACATTGTTTATTTTTAAATCATTTACCTACCTATTTATTTATTTTACTGATCGAATACAATACCTACCTAACTTTAATCTTATAACTTGGATACGTAGGCAAGTAACCTCATGCTCAGTGAAAAAAATTCACAGATTGAAATCGACTTTCAGATAATGCAGATCTTTGTGAAATCCTTAAGGGGAGACACGATAACTCTAGCAGATGTCTCGGAGACTGTTGACAATGTGAAGGCCAGAATAGAAGAGATTGAGGGCATCCCGGTTGAGGAGCAACGACTTATATTCAGCGGGAGAGAGATGGAATCCGGACGAACACTGTCAAACTATAACATCCAACAAGACTCCACGATACATCTAATGCTTAATTTGAAAGGAGGTAGATGTAAGTAGGTACCTACATAGGTAGGTACTAACTACCTTTTTTTTTAATCTATTTTTTTAAGGAACTACTACCTAAACCTAATTATTTTGTCACGCTTATCATTATTATACAAACATTATAACTTTATTTTGCCAGTGTAGGTAAAGCAATGATATTTAAAAACAATGGATATGTTTCTAGCGCGCGCAAAATGAAGACTCAAAAACGTCCTAATGTCTCTTGTGTTTAGTCCGCATAAAGTAGGGCGACGACCTAGACGTGTTTGTCACGTGTAGTGAATTACAAAAACAATAAAAATGCTATTGTGTTATAATATATAAGTAGGTATAACAATTCATTTGTGGAATTTGCCAATATAGTATGCACTATATCGCTATGTACCGTATGTTCTTCACGGTCTTGGTCGCGAAGGAACAGGAGTAGAATCACCTAGCTCATAAGACGTTTCAAAGTGGTACCTACACTAGTGATCTTATTTGAATAAATGAATTTGACTTTTGACTTTTTGACTACCTACCTATACCAGTGCGACTGGTATAGGTAGGTATGTCTTTCATACCGATATGTAGGTAGGTATGTCTTTCATTTTTCTCTCAACGACCTCTGGGGCAGAGTGGGTGAAGGCCCGCCTGATACAGTCGAGGTTGGGGGTTCGATCCCCGCCGCGGGACAAGTATTTGTCTCGATTATAAATACCTACATAATGTATCCGGGTATTTATCACGTAAATTACCTTATTAGTAGGTAAGTACTTACCTATACAGGGTGTAAAAAGACGACTACCGAAAACGAAAGGGGGTGCTACAACACCCCAAAACCCAACCAAAAAAAAATCTGTTGTCCTGAAAAAAAATTATAGCCGGAGAAAAAAATGTTTAAAGATTTTTGTTTATTTCGGCAGCCAGCAATGTATGCTTTCGCGCAGATAAGATCGCAAGTGCCTTGGTACTGTACGTGGTGTACCTACTATTATTTATTCTGTGGCGTAGGTAGTAAGCTGATAACTGGTAGCTACTTACATACCGTATCGCACTCCCGATCAAAGACTTTTTTGCACATAAACATTTGTCCATACTCCCTCGGCCTCGCACTAAACATTATAAATAGTTATCACTGTCTGTCACTGTTCTAAACCTAACAAAAGTACCTACTGTAAAAAAATATTTATTAAACACTTAAATTATTTTAAAAACACTAAAAACGAACGAAGTATGTACCTACTACGTTATTGAGACAATTAAGCTACAACTAAAAAAAAAAATGAAGAGAAAACAACAAAACAAAACTCTTTCGCGAAAATTAATGCAATTTGTTTGCACTGCGCGAATTGTGTCCAGTATGAATATTGAACACCAACTAAAATTAATTCAAAAAACTAATTGCGAAAATGAGCCCTTTGAAAAAATCCGAAGAGGACACCGAGACAAGCACGCGCCGCTTATCTATCTTAATAAGTTTTCTAATGTAATGTTCATAAGGTTCAGAGTTCTATTTCGCAACATTATCTTTTGATGAATGCCGCACAGAGGTGATGCGCAATGTTTATTGTAGGGCCACAGAATCAATAATAGTACAGGATATGGACACCTACGGGTCGAATATTTGTTTATAAAATCTGTGTCAACCTTGTGGCGCAGTTGGCATAGCGGACGGCTTAGACACATGAGGTTGCGTGTTCAATTCCCGCCCCGCGAGACAAATGTTTGCATGAATGAACTTCAGTTAAAGATGGCTTAGTCGCAGGAGGTTGTGGGTTCGATTCCCACCGCGGGACAATGTTTGTATAAAATTCAGATAATTATGGCTTAGACACAGGAGTTTGCGGGTTTGATATCCGCTGCGGGATAAATGTCTGTTTGACCTTCAGATAAGTATGGCTTAGACGCAAGAGATTGTGGGTTCGATTCCCGCAGCAGCGTCACAAATGTTCGTATGAAAAAATACTTACCTGAAGACATCCCGGGGCTGCAGGTTGACACAAAGTTGGTAGGTATGTGGATTAGGTTATGTACCTACATTACTAGGTATGTAATTAGGTACATAACCTAATCCACATACCTTTCTTGCCTACTGTGTTTTTATGTTTGGTGTGGGTGTTCTAAAAATTAGTAGGTAGGTATTATTTCATAACACGCCCGCAAATGAATGAAATTGTTTTTATGTTATTACTATTACGTAATACTTAATTCTATTACGTAAAACGTACGTAGTACTACTATTTATTCTGTGGTAATACCTAAGTAGCAAGCAAGTTCAGTAAGTATGTACTTTATGTAATAAGATTATAAGCACTGGAAACGGGATATTTAGGTACCATGATTTTTGAGTGTCGTAAATTTCATGGTTTAATTTTGTGGTAGGTACCTACCTACTTATAACTAATTATTTTTATTAGTCACCTGACGCGACCGCGCGATTGAGACGAGTGGCGTCTCCTGTCTCGCTCGCGCGCTCGATCAATGAACCGATTGATGAACTCGGGCGAGATCATCTGTTTGTGCGTAGTACGAGCGGAATAAGGTTGCTGTAACCATTGCCGTTTTGTTTATTTTATTTGTTTTTTGCTTTTACAAATGAGGTAATTAGGTAGATATGGTCCTATTATGTTGTACTAATTGTATGTCACTAGAAAAAAATGTAAAAGGAGGTAGTTAGGTGAAAATATTTTTTGCGTTTTTTTTTCGCTAAATATTTTCAGAATCATGGTCTGATTGCAACCCCTCAGTTTTCGGTAGTAGTCTTTTTACACCCTGTATATAAATTTTCAGGTTCTCTAAAATTGGGTTACCTCGCTTCTGTGCACCTGTTAAACAAGAAGATATGCCGTAGATGCTACGGACAGCTGCCACCGAACGCGACTCGATGCCGAAAAGCCAAGTGTGGCCGGACCACCAACATACGGAATAAAAAGCTTAGGTTTAGAAATGAGGGCCATTTTCCAGCTAGAGTTAAGAGGGCAGCGACGAACGAATTCTCCATACAAACGTACTACCGAAATCATTTAAAATTTGAGCGTATTTTCACCACTTTATGCACTTATTTAGATTAAGGAAGTATTAATCTAGGTTCCTGTTAAACTTTTGATCTAAAAAACTTACCTGAAACAAAATGTAACCAAATTGTATTTCTAACATTTTTACAGCAAAAATATCGTGTTTTCGTTGCATTTGTTCTGTATGATAAACAACAATGATTGTAATATCCTTTTAATAGGAACACAGCTTAGAGTGTCTAGTTACAGGCCATACAAAAAAAATTGCGAAATCATTAACTTTTCATTCATCATTTTTGGTATTACGGAATACATCGTAAATTCTTGTAAATTCTGAACTCGAGTATTGCCGTACGCGTTGCTCGGATGTCTTCAATGTGTGTGTATAGTCCCGGAGGCGGAGTTTCGACACTCACACTAACGCAAAAATGGACTGCACAGTACTTCTGGATTCCGATTGGTGCATAAAATTGCACGATTGCACGATTGCACGATTTGCAGTTTGCACCAATCGGATTTGTACAAAAAAATTCGGATTGGTGCAAACGGCACATCGTGCAGTTTACACCAATTCGATTTTTTTCCACGAATCCACGATCACCACTTTTCATAATTTTTAGCATTTTTAGCTCGCTCGATGTGTAGGTATGTAGGTATAGGTATAGGTAGTATACATACTAACTAGGTAGGTGTACCTAGCGTAGATTAGAATTGATTTTTACTTTGAACAATTATTTCAATTTTAAATGGTATGTAGGTAGGTAGGTTTTATAGACCTTTTTTAGAAAATTACTTTCTTTTTATTTAATTTTTTTTTTTTTTTTAATTATGTAATACCTATGCGTACCTATGGTGACTGCGAGCTGACCTGATGATGGAATCAGAAGCTGTTCAAAAAATGGTGCTGGTGATGATGATGACGAGTTTCAGCTCAATCGGCTTATTTAGATTTAGGTAGGTACTGATGTGTTCTGTTGAACAGCTCCTGACGCCATCATCAGATCCTGACCTGATCTGATGACCATGGCACCACCTGGGACCCTTTCAAACAAAAAAGAATTTTCCAAATCAAAAAAATTCCAAAAACATACCTACCTACATAAAAAAATATTCCTATGAATTGAGAATCTCCTCCTGTTTTTGAAGTCGGTTAAAAAGAAAGTAATTTTCATACTAAAGTTATGAAGTTGAAGTTATGAAAGAAGTTGAAGTTATGTTTTTAAACTTCAAAGTCTACATATAAATAGAACAGTAGTAGTTTTGTAATGACGTCACAAAATGACGGCGGGCCATTTGAATCTGCCAAGAGGGGCTTTTCCATCCTACTAATAATTTTACAGTGTGAAAGTTTGTGAGGATGTATGGATGTATAGATGTACCGCTATCTAGGGATGTTTGTTACTCTTTCAAGCAAAAACTACTGATACACGCGCGGTCCGAGGGGGGGGGGGTCATGGGGGTCATGACCCCCCCCCCCCCTCAAAATCCTTGAGAAATCTGTAACATCCAGCAAAAAGAGAGGTAGGTACGCACTACCAAAACTAGTGACCCCCCCCCCCCCCCCCCCCCCAAGATCCCCCTCTGCGACCGCCAGTGCCCAAGATCAAAGTCTGCGACCGCCAGTGCTACTGAACGGATTTTAATGAAACTTGGAATACATATAGGTAGGTACTTAAGTAGGTAAGTACCTATACGTACCATAATTTATGACCTGGAATAAAACATAGGCTACTTTTTATCCGGGTAGGTATCACGCGAGCGAAGCCCGCGGGCGGAACCTAGTATATTTTACATTTGTCTCTCTGATGTTGGCTGTTAGGTAGGTATTATGTTTTATCTCGCTTACATAGATACCTACCTACTCTACTGCCTATAACAGTGGCGGATTTCCAAATTTGCCGCCAGTAGGCTATTCAACTTTTGCCGCCCCTACACTCGATACCACATCACAATCATATTAATTACATTTTTTTTGTTAATGAAATTGTAACTTTTATGATTTGTGTAATATTATTTTTAACCGACTTCAAAAAGGAGGAGGCTCTCAAGTCGACTGTGTGTTTTTTTTTTATTTTAGGTATATATATTTTTTTTTATTATTTATGGATCCGGCTGGCACAAAACCGCCAGGAGTGGCGTGATAGAGAAGAGGCCTTTACCCAGCAGTGGGTGTTACAGGCTGCTTAGATAGATAGATAGATATATTTTTTTTAGTTTTTTGTGTGTGTGTTACGCCATTTCTCCGTCAATTGTGGACCGATTTTGACAATTATTATTTTTTTGGTTACAAAGGATATACTCCAGAAGTGGAGGATCTGATGAGGGGATCCCATGGAAATCGAGGGGAACTCTCAAATTTTATGGTTATTTATTGTGTTTGTAGAACTATCGGGCTAAAATTTTGCACACTTATATATTCTCGGTGACAATGAAATATTATGGTATCAATCAAGCTTATCTGATGATGGAGTCAAGAGCTGTTCAACAGAACTCCTCAGTGAATAGGCCGATTGAGTCGAAACTCGGTATATCTATCAAGTTTCAATTACAATTTAATAATATGGTGACAACGAGCTGATTTGATGATGGAGTCAAGAGCTGCTCAACAGAACTCCTCAATAAATTGGCCGATGAGTAAAAACACAGCATATCTGTGAAGTTCCGACACAATGTAATATAATAATATGGTGACAGCGATCTGATCTGATGATGGAGTCAGGAGGACCTGTTCCATGGAACTTTTTAGTAAAATAGAAAATCAGAAATGCTACATTACAGTGACAAGAAAATAAGGTTAACCCTCAGCATTTGCTCCAGCAGCGCCATGGCTGTTAGAGCGCTGGTTTTCAGTACCTATCTTAGTTTTTAGTAGTATAGTAGTAGTGACATGGATATCAAATGAAAGGGCTTGATGAGCGAAACACAATAAGTAGGTAAGATGACATCATTCTTAATAAAAAATAAACACTAAAATGAAAAAATAAAAAATAAAATACTTAACCGACTTTAAAACATACTTGCACTAAAAAGCAAAACATAAGAATATAAACAGATTTATTTACCTAATTACTAATTACGCGCACTCCGCACTTTAGGTACGAAGCTACAAGTACATTGGTAGGCCCGCCCGGGCGGGCCTTGGCAGGGTTCCCACTTGCCACTCGGCTCTAATACCTATCGCGTGACAACTCGACAACCCTTCCGCGTCACTCCGCGCCAGACAGTGACAGAGTTATGCGTTAGAAAGAGAGAATTTGTGTAGGCACGTGTCAGTGCATATTGCACTAGGCAAAGAACGCTTACGCGAGCTGAATTGAACTTTGTCGCATAATTCTGTGCTACAACGTAGGTATTTTATTCAAAGTTTTCGTCAGAATCTACGACTTTTTGCCTTCTTGCTCATGCTTATTTTTGAAATAAACATGTTTAAAATACAATAATAATCATCTACCTTTGTGATTATGCAGGGTTTTCGTTTTGCATGCATTTAGAATAAATGTACCTACCTACGTAAAACTAGATACATTGTGCTTACTTAATACATAAACTAAAATACCTACATTTGTGCTTGCAGACTGCATTTGATAACTTAATTAATTAATTAATTTGCATGCCTATTTTTAAATAAATAATGCATGATATATAGGTACTAAATAGGATACTTACTTAAATAACCTCATTTAAATAGCCTACTACCCTAAATATAAACTATTTGGATAAAAATAAACACATTTAAATAACCCTTTAAAGCTGAACTCATTGTATCCCCAACCTAACATCATAATACGCACACAACGCAACAATGCATAGAAACCACAGTGTACACGAAGTGCTATACAATACACACAAGATAATCATGGAACCACTTTCGCACACATCAACGGCTACAATTCACATTCCTTTCTGTGAACCTGACCTACCCTCTAACAGTAAAAATAGTTATAATTTATAATTTCTAATAAGTTTTAAATTCCTATTAGATACCTACTTATGAAGTTAAAGTTGAAATCCGCTTAATATTAAATTGAAAAATGTACCTACCTAACGCCTAGCTTATAAACCTTTAAGTAACTACCTATCTGATACCCTCGGAAGTACCTAGCCACCCACAACACAGGGTATCCTAGTGTGGGGGCTAGTGAACATACCTACATGATTTAACTGAATACCTACTGTCAACCTTAGCCTATAACTACCTACCTACTTTGTGTAAACTATGTTACGGAAACACTGTACCTTTTGAAACAAAATAAATGTTTTTGTATTTTTGTATTTTATTTTGAGAGAATTATTTTGAGACAGAGATTCGTAGATCACACATACATTTGTCTCACAGGCAGGCAAAGGGAATTAAATTTGCAACCTTCTGTGTTTCAGGCGGGCCTTCGCCCTCAGCACCACAGAACATTGTTGTCATGATGAATATAAGGGATTCATAACATGTCGCATATTGTGGCTGTTTTCGGCCTCCCGTGATCGTTTCACTAGGTTTTAACAGTTCAAAATAGATGAGATTCTTCTGATCCTACCAAATACAGGGGGTCTAGAGTGGCCACTTTTGATGAAAAGTCAGATGTTTCATAGATGCATCTATGAAACATCTGATTTTTCATCAAATGCTTCATAAATGCTTCATATGCTTCATCTATGAAGCATCGATGCTTCATAGATGTTTCATAGATGTTTCATAAATGCTTCATATATGAAGCATCTATGAAGCATTTCACAAAACATCTTTTTTGACAGATCTATGTGCGAGGTTAAATTTATTTTTATAAATTAAATAGGTAGGTACCTACTTAGTTTTTTTATAGAAATGATTGCACTGCGCCACCCTGATGGACATATGGAAATATTTTTGAGGCACACGAATAAATAAAAAAGGTAAATTGTCGCGGGAGCGGGTCTGAGGTTTTTTTTTTCTTAAATTTGGCTTCGCATGGGTTTTGCATTCAGCCATCCGTTTTCCATTCAACCTATTTACTTTCTAAAAATAAATTTAACCTCGCACATAGATCTGTCAAAAAAGATGTTTTGTGAAATGCTTCATAGATGTTTCATAGATGCTTCATCGATGCTTCATATATGAACCATCTATAAAGCATCGATGAAGCATTGATGAAGCATCGATGCTTCATTTAAGAAGCATATATGAAGCATTTATGAAGCATTTGATGTTTCATCAGATGTTTCATAGATGAAGCATCTATGAAACATCTGATTTTTCATCAAAAGTGGCCACTTTAGACCCCCAGACAATTACCTCAGCACCAACAACAACAACCAGCACCGACAACTCGTTTGGAGTTGTTTGCACACCAGCTTAAGATGAGCCGTACATTCAACGGTTCCTGTGCATTCCGGGTGTCAAGGATTCCGGATGTTTGTAATTTCGGAACTACAAAACCGATGACCTTGAAATTTTTACGGAACAATATATAAAGTACTTACTTTCAAACAAAGTAAAAACCGGTCAAGTGCGAGTCGAACTCGTACACCGAGGGTTCCGTACCTACCCATTATACCCATTAAGTTATTGAACAATTAGTAATTTTTTTGTACATATCCTAGTTCTGCGATAGCAGCGCCGCAAATGTTCTGCGCACACGAGCATAATATTGCAATAAATATTTTCTTTTATTTTCTTTCACACAATAGCACAATTTTATTTATTTACCTTATTTGAGGATGGTGCCAATTAAGCTAGTTCGCTTAATTGTATGAGCGCTCATACAACTCAGAAGACAATCTTAATTGGCGTCAACTATGTATGTATGTATTTGAACACCCTTTAACTTTCAACTTTTTTAATTTTTTGGAATTTTTCCTTTATTTCTGCTATAAGGCTTTTTGCCAAATTTCGTGATTCGAGGTCAACGGGAACTACCATTTAGGTTTTCGACCCAAAACCTCTAGGGTACTTCCGGTTGACCTAGAATTGACAATTTTGGTTACAAGCAAGGCCTTACAGCACAAGTAAAGGAAAAATTCCGAAAAATAAAAAAAGTTGATACTTAAGGTAAGTTTTGGTACTTACAAGTTTTCACGAAAACCTAAATTTGCCTATATCTTTTTATAGTGTTGACTCAGGACCTTGATTTTTATACTCACAATAGGGACTATATACCTCAGTATATGGTATGAATTTCAACTTGCTAGCTCCACCCGTTCCTGAGATAATCGATGGTGACAGACGGACAGATGGATAGACAGACAGACAGACAGACGGACAAGAAAGTGATCTTATAAGGGTTCCTTTTTTTACCTTTTAAGGTACGGAACCCTAAAAAGAATCAATGAAATCGGACTACGCGCTCATGAATTACAACCAGATACTTATTTTGGCTTTCATCCCCTCTCCCTAGGGAACCGTGCTGAATTTCAGGATTAAAAGTATTTTATATTAAACCTCGTAGTATGCACTCAAATAATACCAGGTTTCATTTAAATCCAACCAGTAGTTTCGACGTAATGCGCGGCCATGATACGGACAGACAGACATGAATGAAAAAAATTACAGTTTTGGCTTCAGTATCGACAATAGAGAGCCCTCCAAAAAAAATTTCAAAATATCTTCAATGTACAGAATTTGACCTGTTACAGTTTTATTATAAACCAGCTGCTGCCCGCGGCTTCGCTCGAGTTGTACCCGGATAAAAAGTAGCCTATGTTACTCTCCAGCCCTCCAACTATCTCCACACAATAAATCACGTCAATCCGTCGCTCCGTTTTGACGTGATTCAACTACAAATAAACAAACAAACAAACACACTTTCACATTTATAATAGGGGTACGGATACCTATTGATGTTTGATTGGTTGATGATTGATGATGATTGATTGATGATGTGAAATTTAATGATTAATGAAAATAAAAATTCTTCGGTACACATAGGGATTTTTCGTACATGACGACCTTACACGTGCTGATTACAGCTACAGAATCAAACATGATCAACAGGAAAACTGTTGGAAATTTTCGGGATACTACTGTAATTCGCGGGCCCATCTAAACGCACCGCCTTTATCGCTCGTTTCCAATCCAATTATGGAAAAAAGTTTTAAGCAAGAAAAGCTCTCACTCTAACAATTTTTAAAACATTACTTACATGTTGAATTGTTTGTGTGTACATAATAACATAGCATTATCAATAAATATAGGTAAATATTATTTTTCTGTAACACAAAAAAAATTGTTCCCTATTTGCCGCCCCTAAAATCTGCCGCCCTAGGCTCCAGCCTTCTCAGCCTATTGGTACCACCAATTGATTCGCCACGTCATAAGTACCTAAATATGCGTTATCCTTTGTTGCACTTATGGGGGCATCCATTAATTACGTCAGGCTTTTAGGGGCGGGAGGGGGTTGAGCCAAATCGCACCTAATCCCATGTGGGATTAAAAATGAAAGGGAGGTCTCGGCAAATCTAGGTAGGTACCTGTTTAAGATTATTTTTTTTATTCTCACGTGAGATTAGGGGGTGGGGGAGGGGATCGAGCCAAATCTCAGGACATTTCACCAAGGGGGGAGGGGGTGCGGGGGTTGAAAAATCGCAAAAATCACCTTTAATATTTATTCTTTAATTTTAATTAATGGACGCCCCCTAATTTCAGAGGGACAAACATCCGTTGTGACTTCAGTAGTTAGGTAGGTTAGGTAAGTACCTACTTACCTATAGACATTGGACAGAAAAAAACATAGGTAAGTACCTACTTAGGTACCTACTTCCCTTTGAAAATTTAGGTAATTGTGTACCTACTTATATAGGTAACAACCCACATATTCTGTCTAGCGTCATAATATCGATCTCATCCCTCCCTAAAAATCTTGAGAGTAAGGTAGGTAGAAGGTAATTGAAAAGTTTTATGGACACGGGATTTTATCGCGTAATTTACCTTATTTATCCCGACGGCGACGTTTCGGCTATGTTGTAATAGCCGTGGTCGCGGGCAGACTATTGCTATAGGTATATATTATTATATAGGCTATTGCAACATAGCCGAAACGTCGGGATAAATAAGGTAAATTACGCGATAAAATCCCGTGTCCATAACCTCGCATCCACACGTTGGGGCCAACGTTGGCCCCAATGCCTCTCACCAACGTGTGGAGCTGACAAAATTGCATTGGCCCCAACGTTGGGGCCAACGTTGGGGCTGATTTTGCTAGATCCACACGTTGGCGAGTGACATTGGGACCAACGTTGGCCCCAACGTGTGGATGCGAAGTTAAACTTTTCAATATGAATAGTGATCGCGAAAGTTTAGAAAAGGGTAGGTAATTACCTAGATATTGTAGATAAATTTCCAAAAAAAGCATTTTTACCATACATTTATCTAACGATTCCATGAAATAAAATGAACATTATTCATTAGTGACTGACAATATAACATTTTTGGCCTCTCCAAAGATGCAAAAACTCAATATCAACAGGAATTGATCTCCATTCCGCAAGTACTTACCGCGCTGCAAGCGGAGCTCACAACGACTGAGCCAAACGTCCTGATGCATTTGTATTTGAAATTATTAAACAGTAGCTGCGCGTAATGTGTCCTGAATCGCGCTAAAAAGGGCGGGCCTCATATCAGACTCATATCTGCCAATCACAGATTAGGTAGAGGTAATACTGCCAATCGGGGCTGTGATTGCTCATAGTAGACTGAGTAGTACACCTATACTATACTACATAGAGTTTTTTGCGTGACAAGGACGAACAATTTAGATAGATACGTTGGAAGAGAAGTTCCGAGCGCGAGGGACCGGCCCCTTAATGACTGGGAAAAAGTAGGATCTAGATGGAACAGATGGTGGTTTTTGTATGTTTAGATGATTGTTTTAGGAGGAATAAAACAATTATAATGGGCTTAAATGGTGCTATTATTTACTAGTAGTTCGCCTCGACTGAACAATTTTACACAAAATATAAATTAAACAGGAGGCTATCTAAGGACTGTTACAATCAAGTACCTACTTACATAATAGATGTTGAATTCGTAAGATGACCAATGCTTGGTTGGGGGGTGGGGGGTTATTTTTGAAAATCAGTTTTGCGGGGGGATTTTATGGGAGGGGGGGAGTTCACTTAAGCTGCCATTACAGAAGGCTAAATTTAGAGTAGGTTTTTTATACCAGCTGTCATGTTGTAAGTGTTTGCCAGCTGTACAGCTCTAAATTACACTAGGTATAGGTCCCTACATTAACTAAAATTGCAAAGCTAAGTAGGTAAAATACCTACGCCGGCGCCGCAAACAAGTTGTCCGGTGCCGTATAGTCTCTGCCTCGCTCGTACCTACTAGTATTCTGTGCTGGCTCTTTGGCCTAGCGACAAGGATAATAGCCAAGGAATTTTTATAGCACGCAAAGGTGTTTCCATTTCTATGGAGAGTGGAACAAAGACGTCCGATGTGAGTTTTGTTCTCTGGGAAAATTCCCGAATTGTTTCTAATTGGTATTATTTATTTTCCCATCTATTTTTATACCTATTTTATTTATTTGGTGCTCATTTATGCATTTCCGCGAATGGTTTAGCGCATTTATTACAATAGGAGTTGGCAATGCTGACCATGACTGGTCTGTGGTTATTATCACCTTATCATAATCACTCGCTCTCAAGTGAATGAATGAATTTATGTCATTGCCTTTGATAGGAGTAATAGCACAGAATACTAGTATAGCACGTAATAGTCAAGGAATTGTAATAGTATTCTGTGAGGTCATTGCACAATATTTCACGTGAATTGAAAATTTCTTCAGTTCACTTGAAATAATGAATAGAAAGAATCGCTAGCGCTGGTTGTCCATGTTTATTTGCGTTCACTGTGCTAGTTCAGTTCCTGTACTTTTTTATTAGAAATTCTGTGATAAAAATATCGTAAGTTGATTGTTGTTCTTCAATGAGTTAGTAGTACCTATTGTTAATAATCTAATCACACTTCACATAATAAAAATGCAAAAGTTTGGATGTTTGGATGGATAATTATAATGTTTGTTCCTCTATACCTAAAATAACTCGACAACCACTGAACCGATTTGGCTAATATTTAAAATTCCTATAGATAATACAATAAATAGGACACAGGCTTTTTATCCCAAAAAAATGCACGGTTTCCGTGGGATAAAAAAAGTAATCCAAGCGGGCGAAGCCGCTGGCGTCCGCTAGTTAGGTAGGTAGGTAAGGTCAATGCGGGGAAGACCGGCATACTTTTTACCCGGCTGACTGTCAAGTCACCCGGGTTATGTAGATCGCGCGTTTCTATGTATGTGGGTGGGTTCGTTCGTATGTAAGTAATATTCTTTATTACCACGTTTCTCCTAAACGGCTGGATGGATTTTGATGAATGAGGTATCGTTAGAATCGTCTCCATCTCGATTGTGCTCTAGGATACTTTTTATTTCGATAAATCAAATAGTGCGGCTAAAAAATGCAACAATGTGTGAATTTTCAAAATGAAAATCACGCTATCATATCAAAATCCATGTCAAAATCAAGAGGTTGGTGGACTGATATCAAATATAATTTTTTTAAAAATCTAACATGACATCTTCGAAGACTAAATCGAGTCTCAAAATTTTTGAAAATCTATTTTTCGCCCTAAATAGAATTGCTAACCAAAACGCATACTAAAACTTTCTATTTAGTCACACGCAACGTTTAGAACAAACTGCATCGAAATTGGTTCAGCCATTTAGGAGATATCTCATATTTAAGAAATAACTTACGCATTTAATTTAGGTACTCACAGAGCCATCTGTGTGTCAACTATGACAACAACGTTTAGGAAAATGCGCACGGCATCGAACCCTAGATACCTACATAATAATAAAATTGTAATTTAATTTTGTTTTGTGATTGATAAGATAATGCTGTTTCCAACTTTTCAGTTCAGCCGGGTTTTTTTATTTTTGAATAAATTGCTTGTTTCAAAGTTCAGTTTGATTGATCATTTCTCAGTCACTATGCATTTTTCTGTAAAGTTAAAGATATTCATCGTTAGCAAATTTATCCAAGAATCAGAAAAAGCTATTAAACCTTTAAAACTATATAAAATTAACAATAAAATCGGAGGTTTTTTAAAACTCGGGCAGGAGACGGTCTTCCCCGGCTAAATGAGGGAAGTCCGTCTAGGAGTTATTGTAGGCGACAGGAGATGTTTAGAAGAGTCTAAAGTAACTCACAGCATGTATTACATCTTAACAATGAATTTTATGTCTTCAACGATTCGAAATAAGGTCCCAATCCAAAGATATTGTCAAAAATGTGTAAAACGGGGTAAGTCCGTCACATTTTAGGATTCAGGGGTGGTAAACATTTTGCAACATTTTCTTGAAAGTACCTACTATTACTTTCAAACTAAGAACCATTATGTTTCATAATAAACATTCTAAAAAAACATTATTTCTATAAAAATAATGTTATTATTGTAAGAAAAATGCACGGTTGCCGTGGGATATGAATACTTATGATTTTTTGTGTTAAACACTCTATTCTAATTTCAACTTATTAAAATTATTAAAGTAGGTAGGTAGAGTACCCGAGTAAATTAAAAAACAATATTTAGTAAATTTAAAAATCTAAGCAGCACAATAACAATCTACTAGCTAGAGCAAGCAATCGCCAATTTTAAAGTATTTTACTAGGTTTGTGATTTTTATGTGTATACCTATCTAATAGTAGGGACTAAGTACATAGTTAAAAACAGAAAAAATATATTATAAGTAAGTAAAAACTTTCTGGTAGTCAACCCTCTACTCTACTATATCATAATTTATTGCAGGGCCAAACCATACAAGATAATCGAAAGAAAATAAGGAACAGTTATTACTAATTTTAAAGAAATAAAAGACATGGTCAAGGGGTCATGACAGGTCAAGGGGTCGTGTGAGGTCAAAAGGTCATCAAGAGGTCATATCCAATATATTTGGAATAAAAAGGTTTACGATTTCTGATTTGAGGCAAGTCCGGCATATGCCGGTCTTGCCCCGCGTAAAGTAGACGGACTTTCCAACTTGAACTTTTGGAAGATAGATATTTTTGAATGCGATTATCTCAGAAGATATCGCGTTCTTTTGAAATTCGATAAGAGAAATAGGAGGGGGCAATATTATTAAAAAACTCTTATCATAATTAAATCCGACAACTTCACTCTTTATATTTAAAATATTTGTTTTTGTCACCACACGTCTATCTCGATAGTCGAGTTAAAATTACACGAAAAGTTTGTGGACGTTTTTTCGCGAACTGTTGCGACATAGAAACATCTATTAGAGCTAGCTGAAACCAGATGGATATGATTGATTTGCCAATATAGGTAAAACATGCGTAGGGTGCATAGTTTCGTCAAAAAGCTCAGTGTACGGTCTTGCCCCGCAGACGGACTTCCCCGCATTGACCTTAATAAATAATAATTGTGAAAAGTTACTATGTACGGTACCTAGGTACTAAAGTAGATTTTTTCAAATCATTTATTTATAGACTAGGTACCTACTCAAATTGGTACCTACCTACATTATGGTAAGTAACTATAATCGTAAACTTGGATTGTTTTCATCAGTTCTACAAGTGCTCGAAACAAAAAAAATTAACAGACTCAAATCGTTATTCAGATAATGCAGATATTCGTAAAATCCTTAAGAGGAGACACAATAACTCTAGCAGATGTCTCGGAGACTGTTGACAATGTGAAAGCCAGAATAGAAGAGATTGAGGGCATTCCGGTTGAGGAGCAACGACTTATATTCAGCGGGAGAGAGATGGAATCTGGACGAACATTGACAAACTATAACATCCAACAAGACTCCACGATACATCTAATGCTTGATTTGAAAGGAGGTATATGTAAGTACCTACCCCTCATCCCTACCTATAACTACCTACCTAATTATTTTGTCACTCTTAAAACTTGATATTTTTTAATCTAAGTCTAAGTACTAATATAACTAGTAGTTCGCCCCGAACTGAGATCTCGCGCACCGTAGATGGCTTACATTTGGACTTTCTTCTGACTACCCCTATAATTTCAAGTGCTACTACTGATACTGCCGAGTATGCCTATTGCGCTAGCTCTTCATGGTAAAAAATACTTGCATGCATGCAGTACATAATGTCGTGTCTAATTTTTCATTTAGGTATTTCATATTTATGAATTCTCGTCGTATTTCTAAAAGTAGGTATACGTCCTAGAATAAAAATAATAACTATTTTGGAATGTACAAATAAAGACCTTTCATTTGACAGCCCACTCAATATATTTCTTTACTTAACTTTTTTTACCCCAATTATTTTCATTCTTTATCAAAATTTTTTTTATCATGAAAATAAATCAAGTAGCATCTAAAATCATTGCAAACCAAACCGCAACGATGCCACTCTCTTTTTAAGACCGACCAGTCAATGAGCTACGAAGACATCGAAACTCTATGAAACGGGAGCTCTTGCGGCTCTGGTTTCGTAGTTTTTGGTCTTTGGTCGTATTTCAAAAACTATAGGTACATCCTAGATTAAAAATAAAAACCATTTTGGAATGTACAAAATAAGCCCTTTCGTATGACACCCCACTTAATATATTTGTGTAACTTTCATAATTTTTTACCCCCTTGGGAACCCAATATCTTCACAACCCCTTCATCGATTAAGCTCATATGCTCCACCGTAAATTTCCTTACCACAACCTATTGACCTACCAAGTTTCATGCAGATTGGATGAACGGTTCGACAGTTATGCGCGAACAACAATTCGTGAAACATACAAACATACAAACATACAAAGCAAAATCGCCCAACTTACCACTAAGATCTTCGCTCGCTTCGCTCGCTCGATCGATAAATAATAAAGTGGAAGAGTTTGTTTGTTTGTTACCCCGCATCCACACGTTGGGGCCAACGTTGGTCCCAATGCCTCTCACCAACGTGTGGTGCTGACAAAATAGCTTGGCGCCAACGTTGGGGCCAACGTTGGGGCTTGGCCGTGCCGTGTCGGTTTTATCAAAGGAAGTTGGCGCGCCAACGTTGGGGATCCGTCCACACGTTGGCGCTATGCTCAGTCCCGTTTCGACGCGCATCGTGAGCGCACGTGTCGACTGACGAGCGAGAATGTCATCGTATTCCTTATTTATTGTGTTTGTAGGACTATCGGACTGAAATTTTGCACACTTATAGATTCTCGGTGACAATGAAATATTATGGTATCAACAAGCTGATCTGATGATGGAGTCAAGAGCTGTTCAACAGAACTCCTCAGTAAATAAGCCGATTGAGTTGAAACTCGGCATATTTGTCAAGTTCTGACTACAATGTAATAATATGGTGACAGCGAGCTGATCTGATGATGGAGTCTACTATTTTTTTTTATGTTACGGGAACCGTGCAATTTTTTGGGATAAAAAGTAGCCTATGTCCTATTTCCGGTTATTATCTATCTATATTTTAAATATCACCCATATCGGTTAAGTGGTTGTCGTGTTAGAGAGGAACAAACATACATCCAAACATCCAAACTTTCGCTTTTATAATATAGTGTGTTGTGTGAAGTGTGATAGTGACATGATGTGATGTGATTGTGATAAAATTGGTATTCAGTAATGTAAAATCACTTAGAGAAATTTCAATTTCTGTATCGGACGCGCAGACATCGGACGTCTGCACGTTGGCTCTGACGGAGCAAGACTGGTGTATCGCCAACGTGTGGATGGTTCACGAAATCTTGGCCCCAACGTTGGGACCAACGTTGGTCCCAACGTATGGAGCCGGCGTTACCTTTCTTACCTTTACCACAGAATAGGTACAGAAACCTGACTCCGCGAAAACGTTTATTTAAATTGCGACTCTAGTAGCGTAACAACAAAGTTCGATTCAGCTCGCGTAAGCGCTCATTGCCTAGTGCAATATTCACCTACACGTGCCTAAACAAATTTTCTCTTTCTAACGCATAACTCTGTCACTGTCTGGCGCGGATTGACGCGGAAGGGTTGTCGAGTTGTCGCGTGATAGGTATATGAGCGCGCGATGCGGCTAGCATGCGAGCCGATCGGCAAGTGGGAACCTCACCTGCCAATGCCCGCCCGGCCGGACCCGACAATTTACTTACTTGAAGCTTCGTACCTAATTATTATGTGCCTTTACTTACTTTGGGGCTACACAATGAATGATGATGTGTGTGTGACATGTCTAGCATTATTTATTACTAGCAGCGCCCTCGCGGAGTTGCCCCCGTAGTGATGGTATAATGGTAAAGATGATGATAAAGAGTAGCCTATAACGTCCCTCAAGAGTTTAGCGATCACATTCAGAAAAAACAAATCGGACTGGTTCAATCGGACGCGGTAATCTCTGTAACTATACCATAGGTATATTATAGTTACTGATATTAGCGCGTCCGATTGAACCAGAAAACGAACGAAAAAAACGAAACAAACAAACTCTTCCGCTTTATTATATTAGTAGGTGTAGATTTACCTACTTATTTATTTTTAGGTTCTCTAAGATTGAGTTACCTCGCTTCTCTGCACCTGTTAAACAAGAAGATATGCCGCAGATGCTACGGACAGCTGCCGCCGAGCGCGACTCGATGCCGGAAAACCAAGTGTGGCCGGACCAACAACATACGGTATAAAAAGCTTTTATACAACAGTGAGAATCGCCAACGCCAGTTTCCAGCTAGAGTTAATGACTGGGAAAAAGTAGGATTTAAATGGAACAGATGGTTTCATTGGTAAGTTTAAATGGTTGTTTTGAGAGGAATAAAATATATATTGGGCTAAAATGGTGCTATTATTTACTAATAGTTCGCCTCTACGTGCCCCTACCTAGGAACAATTTTACACAAAATACAAATTAAACAGGAGGCTATCTAAGGTAAGGACTGTTATATACCTACGTTACAATCAATCTATAAAATAGATCGATACTTCGGGGCTCAATGTCGTAAAGCACAGCATTTGTGCTGTGCTTTCGAGATGTTGAACTCGTAAGATGACCAATTCTTGGTTGGGGGTTATTTTTTTTCGAGGGGGGATTTCAAATTGAGTTTGGGGAGGGGGGGGGGGGGGGCAAATTCACTTAAGCTGCCATTACCTACAGTAGCCTGAATTCAGAGCACTAAATTCAGGGTAGGTACTAGTTAGTTAGACAGCTCCAAATTACACTAGGTACACTTAACTTAATGCAAAGCTAAGTAAAATAGTGATGTTGTGTTGGGTGTACCAAATAAATAAATAAAATACGCCATAAACGAGTTGTCAGTATAGCTGCTCTGTCTCGCTCTTTGACCTAAAATTGCGTGAATACGACAAGGATAGCAAAAAGCTGTTTCCATTTCCATGGAGAGTGGAACAATGACGTCCGACCTGAGTTTTGTTCTCTAGGAAAATTCCCCAATTGATTCTTAGTGGTCTTTATTTCTTTCCCCATCTATTTTTTTATATTTTATTTATTCACACTCATTTATTATTATTAGACTAGTGCATTTTTGCGGATGGTTTAGCGCATTTCTTACGATAGGAGTTGGCAACGCTGACCATGACTGGTCAGTGGTTTTATCACCGCTCTTGTGAATGAATGAATTTATGTTATTGCCCTGATTGTATTGTATTTTATCAAAGGTTATTGCACAATATTTCACGTGAATTGAAATTACACCTACATTTCTTCAGATAACGTGAAAAAATGATTAGAAAGGATCGACAGCGCTGCTTATCCATATTTATTTGCGTTTATGCTCATCCAGTTCCTGTATTTTTTTATTAGGAATTCCGTAATAAAATATCGTAAGTTCAACGTAAGTTGTTTGTTGTTAGTTATTCAATGAGTTAGTACTTATACCTGTTGTTAATAATTAACAATAATTGTCAAAAATTATTAGGTAGGTACCTAAGTAAGTTGATTTTTTTCAAATCATTTATATAAAGACTACCTACTCAAATAAGTAGGTACATAATCGCATTGGATACCTACCCTGTTTTCATCGGTTCTTCAAAGTGCTCAAAACAAAAAAAAAATTAACAGACTCAAATTGTCATTCAGATAATGCAGATATTCGTGAAATCCATAAGGGGAGACACAATAACTCTAGCAGATGTCTCGGAGACTGTTGACAATGTGAAGGCCAGAATAGAAGAGATTGAGGGCATTCCGGTTGAGGAGCAACGACTTATATTCAGCGGGAGAGAGATGGAATCTGGACGAACACTGACAAACTATAACATCCAACAAGACTCCACGATACATCTAATGCTTAATTTGAAAGGAGGTAGATGTAAGTACCTACCTAACCTATAGGTATATACCTACCTAAATTATTATATTTAAAGTCCGACGCAAATTAATAGAAATAAATGGGGGCGCCAGCTAAATACGCGAAATAGTTAGATTCTCTTTTAAAAGTAAATTATTACTTCTGACTGACGTCTTCGGCACCTGTACCATAGACAAGAAACCTGTACTTTACCATAGATTAGTAGAGAAAGGGTTTCCAAAGTACTGAAATTTTAGTTGCCTTGTCTACCCGTTTTTGCCGGACTATACTTAAGCCGGGTTCACTCGATCCAAGTGCCTACACTTGGACCAAGTACAACTTGTATGACTCTGATTGGACGCCGTCCTCCGAGTGAGGCACGTGAGTCCGACGGCGTCCAATCAGAGTCATCCAAGTTGGACTTGGTCCTAGTTGACTTGGATCGTGTCAACCCGGCTGATATATATTTAATGGTTAAAAGAACTTACCTGAAGTGAATTTCAACCATAATTATACTAGATGCTGCGTCCGAATAGATTTAAAGAAAACCATGTAGTCCGCCTTCCATGTATAGCATCGCAACACTGTTTAGCGCTATTTTTTAGGCTAATTTTGAAGATCTGAAAAATATTCAAACAGAAAAAATGAGAGTGTAACACTCGTTTCTGTTACTGCTACCCGCGGCGCGCACGTCATTCTTTTCAGAGCACGTTCAGCACGATCAGCATTCTGCAACATTCATTTATTTATTTGGGTTTGGCACAATAACCGCGAAGCACGCAGAATTGTTGTGCCTTTCAGGGTGGGCGGGAGTTTAAATCTATTCGGACGCAGCATCTAGTATAATTATGGTTGAAATTCACTTCAGGTAAGTTCTTTTAACCATTAATTATACGTCGATGCTGCGTCCTCTAGATTTAAAGAAAACCATGTAGATGTTTAGCGTCTGTTGCAGAATGAACATAAATAAAATCACAAATATAAATTCATATACCTACATAAGTATGTTCAATATTTATAAGCATCATACGTAAGTATACCCTTATTAGTACTTATCAGTACTTCATCGATACAGCCTTAGAAAAGGGCGTGTCTTCAGTAGAAAGAAAGAAAGAAAAAATTATTTTAAAATTTTTTCGAAACAGAGAAAGCGTCCTGTCCACCTGACCGTACTTTTAATAGTGTTTGTCAAGTGTCGATGGAAAACCCAGCCCGGCTGGTGGCGGAGGTGGCCGAAAAAGAAACAAATAAACACGGACACGTTCACTCCGCTCTCATGCAACGTATTTGTTTGATCCATCGAATAATTATTTGAAAGGTTGCGTTGTGGACAGGTTATTTCACAGTTAATATCAAATGATTTGTGTACGGAGGAGAATTCGACAATTTCTTTCTAAATAATGATATACGTACTAAGGTAGAATAGAGAATATATATATATAACAATACGTAAAATAAAGTCAAGGTCTAATAGTAATATATGTAGATAAATTGATATAAAATATGGCAGATAAAGTCTGCGAGCGTTGTCTTGTTAACAACGTAGAAAAAGGTACCAATTTTCTCGACAGTACATACAGTGAGGTACCTAGAATGGTTGGATATTTGGATAATTGATTTGATAAAATAAGTATATTCCAAGGCAATGCTCCTGCCAAGTCGAATAATATTTCGAAAAAAGTGGGTTTTCTTTTTTTAAAAAATACCTGTAAAGAATCTACTATTGGTACACACCGTACTTTTCACTGGTGTGCACGAGTGTTCTTACCAATAACATTTATGATAACGCTGACCGTTACTAATTAAGTTCCTTCCACAGCTCCTTTTGAACTGTTCTGTCGAAAAAGTATTTCCCTAACAGCTAGATAGATGATCTGTAACAATCTAAATTATTTGATTGACAAAAGATATACCACTGCTTTAAAGTTAGATTATAATAAATTCAAAACGTGTTTTGATAAGGAATTATAAATTTTGTCAACGGAGTCACTAGGAATATGCCGTGTTTTAGATAGGTAGGTAGGTACGTCTGCTGCATAAATATGGCGCACGCCTGGGCAAGGTTGCGCCAAAACGGGTGATGTTCCCTTGGTTGACTAGGAAGAATAAGTAAGTATACCAGGAGCTTCGTCTTCTACAATTTAACAAAAAACATTTCAGTACCAATGCATATCGAGGAAATGCGTAAAAGCAGTAGGTACTTTTCCTAATTTATAGCAAAAGACGTATCAATTACATTTTTCAATTTAACCTAGACGCAAATAAATTGGTATTTGGTTGACCTAACAATATAGAACATAAATAGTATTAAAAAATAAAGTTATTATAACTACTCCAGATTACCTAGATGGCAAGTAAGTATTGCTTAGGATCCCGGTCTGAATCACTAATATTGCGGGATTATAATGTAAGAAGCAAAAATAGATAAGTATATTTATGGCTTGACAATTTTAAATAATAAAATAAATATTGGTGGACATTTTTCACACAGCGCCATCAATCCCCAAACTAAGCAAAGGTAGTATCAGATAACTGATAGAATACTATTTGTATATTTTTTGTAAATACATAACATACTTATTGTACTTTAATGCCAATACATTTTATTTTCGAAATTGATTGAGATGTGGAAATTATAGGTATTCCATCCATCCTATTTATATATGACAGCGGTACCTGTTATTGATTTTAAGTACCTATGAAAAAATTACTATGACAATAGTAGGTGATAATAACAACAATAATTTATTTAAAACACATTGTATGTAAAGATTACTGCAGTATAGCAGTAATTTTGACGAAATGATGTTTAAACCTAAAATGGCGGCTATGGTAAGCCATTTCGGTTGCAGATCAGCGGTTGACCTCTAGCCATATATATCATCAATCACCACATTATGACACCCCAACCATTAACTGATGGATCAGCACTTTATAGTTTGTAAATTGTAGATGTTGAAGAAGACATCTATTTTGGGCTTTATGTGCGATACTTAATCACCAGTAAAGTCTTCGAGCAGATATTTTTTAAACACTTTCAGTGATTATAACAAAACCTTTAATATCTAATACATTATTAACAATGAAATATTTTTGACATAATTAAGTCTGATTTGTCTTTTTCTTTGTTGAAATACCTTTTATTTTTCGCGTTCAAAACGCTTTGTGTACAGTAGTTACACCGAGCCGTATGCTCTGTACAGGACAAAATTCAGTGATTGTACATACCTATAAATTTAGCAAAATCACGGAAGGTTCTAGAATCTTCGGTAATTGCAGTGACATAAAATATATATATATATATCATTATGTTGTGTTCATTTGAGCCTCATTTTTAAATATTTACGCAATTGAGTGGTTATCAAATAACGCTCCTAAATGAGTTTACTTTATGTTATGTTTTTCATTCTATGTAGGTTGGTTGAGCTGATATAACATATCATCCAGATAAGCTACTAGTCTGCGACTTTGGCTCTTAGAAATGATAATTATGATGTAATTATAAGCAATTAAAAGAAAAATATGCCTTTTTAAGATCAGTAGTAGTCATGTAGGTAGATACGCCCATTATTTACCTACTAGCTTTTACAGTGTAAAAAATATCCTCCATACTAAAATGGGGCGCAATGGTAATTACCATTATCAGTATTTGTTAATGTTTTGACACAATATAAATCGCAGTATAGAAGGTGTCCTATTTTTGTTTATATAACAATCAAAACTAGTGAAACAAGCTGACCCGCCTACTCAGTACATGCTGATTTGCAACTAAAAGTCACCGTTGTAAAACTTAGGTACAAGTTTTGATACGGTGTTGCTCATTTCAACTTTAGGAAATGGTGGGTCACAGGCTTCAATATACTGTGGTAAGTATACAATTTTTAAAAAGAAGTTTTAAGGCCCTGCAATACAACTGGGTCATCAGTAATTGATAATCAGTTTTTGTATGGTAAAACTAAATTTTACCAGCGTGAGGTACCTCTATTGTCGTCGACGGTTGCGGGACTTGTTCGGCGGCGGCTCGCGATGTAGCGGCGGCGGCGGAAGGTCTGACGGCCGTGTTGAACTCGAACTCCTCATCGTCGACGTGGACGGCTGCTGCTCGTAGTAGGTACCGGTTCTGGACTGCAGTTGTCTTCGCGGTGTTTTGACGACGTGGGAATCGCAAAGTTTCCGATCCAGAAAATTTAAGTTGGGATCTGTTCTACGAGGTACTGGATTTATTAATTTGTCAGCTTGACCTTTCGATGACCTTTGTCATGGTGAGACACTAATAACATTTATGGCACTTCCGACAATTTCTTGATGATCTCAAGTTTGGCAACGTCATACCTACATACAGTGTCGGGTAGGTATTTTGTGAGGTTAACTGGACCAGGTATATATTCGTGGTCCCAGCGGCTTTTGGGAATCTCTTATCAGTTCACAATAAGTAAAAAATAATTAAGTAAGACAGCACTTACCTAAGGGATGCCTTTCGGAGTACGTACTAGCAACAAATCTCAGGAATCAGCAACTTTTCTTTCGGGGCGTCCCTCCAGCTCCTCTTCCCGTCGAGACCGTCCAGCAGTATCTTCCCCAACGTTTGGAGATTTTAGTGGGGTTTTTTCACCCCATTTTTTAACATAACATTTCCAAGATTTCATCTGGTACTGGCACCGCATGGGAGCCAACAAACTGCCGTGCAGTTGGCACGCTCTTGCGAACTGAGACTGATGAAGCCTCACCCATCACGTGGACGTCGTACTTGGCTCTGGCTAATCTTCCTCTAGAAGGCCATCATCCGATCGGCATGTCGGAATATCGGACGAGTTTCTCTCGTCACTTAGGCACATTTTAGACGGACACCGGAATTTGTATAGAAAAAATTATAATGATATAATAATGTACCTACATTATTATATTATTATATTTTTCTATATTCCTTACATCGGCATTGCGTAGATACACGCGCGTTAAGAAAATAAAATTAATTATTCTATTGTAAATCTCGAATCGCCACGTTATGTCATCAGGTTATTACCTGTGTATATTATGTTCAGGTAGCATTTGTGAATAGTCAAATTGTGCTTAGTAGTAACCACACCGGAGTTTCTGATCTATGATTATGATCTGTAGGTATAGAAGAAATAAATCCTCTAAGCTCCTTACTTTCTGGATGGCATCGCGTACCACCACGTTAAGAAAGTAAAATGTATTATTCCAGGGTAATATCACGTATCACCACGCTAAGGAATAAAAAATGTATTATTCCAGGATAATATCACGTATTACCACGCTAAGGAATAAAAATTTTGTAACCATCAGGATAATATCTCGTATTATCACATTAAGAGGTACGTAAGTGTGGGTAGTTGTGCATTGCTAACCTTTATTTTTATTTCTTCGAATCGTAGAATTCTTTGGACGAATATCACTATCACTCCATAACAACTTTTTTACTCTCCATAAACTCCATAAACTCTATAATAACAACATTCACTTTGCAAAAATTATCACTTTGAATAATCGAGTCGATGTTGACGATGCGGAACACGAAAAACGAATGACGTGCGCGCCGCGGGTAGCAGTAACAGAAACGAGTGTTACACTCTCATTTTTTCTGTTTGAATATTTTTCAGATCTTCAAAATTAGCCTAAAAAATAGCGCTAAACAGTGTTGCGATGCTATACATGGAAGGCGGACTACATGGTTTTCTTTAAATCTAGAGGACGCAGCATCGACGTATAATTGGGGGTGCAGTGCAGGCACAGAATATGGTGCAGGGTTTGGTCGAAGAAAGGAAATACTTTTATAGACATCCAAATCGTTTAATGACAATAAATGGCAAGGCAACTGCCTCACAAAAATACAAATAATTCATAAATTCAATTTTGTGGGCGGTGCTTCCCTCCCGTGCCTGCTCCGTGAAGGCCCGCCTGATACACATGAGGTAGCGGGTTCGATCCCCGCCGCGGGACAAATTTTTGAATGACCTGCATATGTTTGTCTCGAATCTGGGTGTTTTCTATGTACGTAGGTACCTACGTAAGAATTGCGGTAAGTATTATCAGTTATGTGTGGTTCCCATAATTGGGGCTATAAGATGCTGTGTGAAATGTCTAGCATTATTTATTTATTTTTAGGTTCTCCGGGATTAGGTTACCTCGCTTCTGTGCACCTGTTAAACAAGAAGATATGCCGTAGATCAGTGGTCGTCAAAGTGCGGCCCGCGGGCCGCATGCGGCCCGCGGGCGATATTTGTGCGGCCCGCGGGACGATATTGGCCCGCGACCAACCAAACAATTTCAGTAAATAATTATTCTACCACGTTAGAGGAGAACATGTTGTGCCGACCCAACCTAGTGGGAAAAGGGCAAGGAAATAATGATGATGAATGATGCTACCTACGTTGCTACAATAATAATAATTGTAATTGACTTAAAAACTTCGATATAAGGAAGCTTCCTTTGTTTGCTTGGTTTGGAGCTCGCTTTGCTCGAATTTTAGTTTCAGAGTTGAGTAGGTATAATGAGATCAAAGTGATTTAAGTCTAACTACAGAATAAGAACCGATAAGCAGTGAGTTTTTTTTTTGAACATCGCAAACAAAATCAAGTGTCACATTTTTTTTTTTTTGCATTTGTCTTAAAAAATTCGGCTCGCTTCACTCGCATTTAACTTCATGAGTAAGGTATATATTGCGAATAAAGGGAGTAAAGTCTAACCACAAAATAAGAACCGACAAGCAGCGAGTTTGTTCTTTGATCATCGTAAACAAAATCAAGTGTCACAATATTGCATTTGTCTTAAAAAATTTGGCTCGCTTCGCTCGCATTTAACTTCGTGGGTGAGGTCTATTGCGAGTAAAGTGAGTAAAGTCTAACCACAAAATAAGAACCGATAAGCAGCGAGTTTGTTCTTTGATCATCGCAAACAAAATCAAGTGTCACAATATTGCATTTGTCTCATAAAATTTGGCTCGCTTCGCTCGCCTAAAACTTCATGAGTAAGCTATTTTGCGAGAAAAGTTAGTGAAGTCTAAGTAAAGTATAAGAACCTATAAGCAGCGAGTTTTTTCTTTAAACACCGCAAACAAAATCAAGTGTCACATGTTGCATTTGTCTTAAAGAATTCGGCTCGCTTCGCTCGCATTTAACTTCATGAGCAAGGTATAATTTGCAAGTAAAGTGAGTAGTCTAACCACAGAATACTAGTAGTTCGCCCCGAACTGAGATCTCGCGCACCGTTGTGTTGATAGCCTAGATTTGGACTTGTTTCTGACTACCCCTATACCTACGTTAAGTGCTCCTTCTAGTGTTTACCACACAATGATATCTAATGCACTATGGTATGGTAAAGATTATAGGCATGCATGCAATACATTAAGTCGTGTCGTGTTTATATTCAATAGTTGACCCCGCGAACTTCGTACCGCGCCTCAGGGAAGGCCTCTTAGTTCGAGAAATTATTAAAATAGCAGTTCAATACAAAATGTATGAGAAAATCTATTCCCTCCCCCTCCCCTCCCTCTCCGCCTCCCTCCCCTCCCCTCCCCCGATCCTCCCTCTCCCCCCCACCCCTCCCCCTCCGTCCCCTCCCCTTCCCCTCCCCTCCCCCTCCCTCTCCCCCTCCGTCTCCCCCTCCCCCTCCCCCTCCCTCTATAATTTTGGTACATGCCCAGCCCACTATTTGCAGGAGTTAGCATTTGCATACGTGACAGGTTGCAAGCCCATCGCCGCTATTAGAACGTTAACTGGTTTCCTCACGATGTTTTCTTTCACCGTTTAGAGCTCGTGTTAATGCGCATTTAAATTTTTCTAATCGAAAAATCCATTGATGAGCACGGCCAGGGTTCGAACTTACGACCTATTAATCGAAAATCGAGCACTCTTCCACTCGGCCAACACGGCTTTTATTTTCAATCTCAAGGAAAAATATCAAGAAGCAACTAAAATCATTGCAAACCAAACCACAACGATGCCACACTCTTTGTCTGTTAACCAGACCTCCGAATACATCGAAACTCTATGAAACGGGAGCTCTCTCCATACATCCGTTAATTGGTTTTCATCATTTTTCTTTTTCTCTGTATTTCAAAAACTATAGAACCTAGAAGAAAACTAAAAACCATTTTGGAATGTATAAATTGAGTACTTTCATATGACACCCCACTCAATATATTTAAGTAACATTGAAAAAAATTTACCCCCTTGGGAACCCCATATCTTTACAACCCCTTCATCGATTACGCTCATACGCTCCACAGCAAATTTCCATAGCACAACCTATTGACCTATCAAGGTTCATACAGATTGGATAAGCGGTTCGATAGTTATGCGAGAACATAAAAATGAAACATACAAACATACAAACATACAAAGCAAAATCGCCTAACTTGCCACTAAGATCTTCGCTCGCTTCGCTCGCTCGATCGAAGAACCGATAAGCAGCGAGTTTTTTCATTGATCACCGCAAAAACAAAAGTGTCACGTATTGCATTTGACTTGCAAAAATTCGGCTCGCTTCGCTCGCTTGGTTTGGAGCTCTATTCGCTCGCATTATAACTTCATAAGTAGGTATATTGCGAGCAAAGTGAGTTATGTCAGACCATAGAATAGAGTTCCTAACAACCTGCGAGTCTTTGATTGAGCACCGCAAAATTATGCTAAGTTTCAAGTTCGTTAGTAGGTAGTTAAGTACCTACTTAGGAATTTCGAAAAATCGTCAAATAAATAATTCAAGAATGTGCGGCCCGCAGTGATACCCCACATTGTCCTATGCGGCCCTTGGCCAGAAAAGTGTGACGACCACTGCCGTAGATGCTACGGACAGCTACCGCCGAGCGCGACTCGATGCCGGAAAGCCAAGTGTGGCCGGACCACCAACATACGGCATAAAAAGCTTATGTACAGCAATGAGGATCGTCATCGCCATTTTCCAGCTAGACTTAACGACTGGGAAAAAGTAGGATCTAAATGGCACAGATGGTAGGTATTATTGGTAAGTCTATATGATTGTTTTGGGAGGAATAAAACATTTAAAGGGCTAAAATGGTTCTATTATTTACTAGTAGGTAGTTCGCCCCTACCTATTAGGTAGGTATTTAATTTACACTAAATACTATAAATTAAACAGGAGGCTATCTAAGGACTGCTACAATCAATCTACAATATCTGGGCCTAAGAAAAAGGATGTACAGGAGGAACGACGATACTTGATCTTTGATCTGGGCGACCGACCGAGCTATGCTCGGGTGCATAACGCCATCTAGTGGTTCAATTACGAACCACATTGCACTTGTAAATCTTTTTGCGTGAAAATGCCGAGAAAACGGCTTTTCCCAGATATGAGACCTATGTTAAAGAAAGTCCTTGTAGGTAAACACAGTAAGCTGCGGAATCGTTGCAGTAAGTAGAGTCGGATTGAGCATTGAAGTCTGATAGACGCGGCGGCGCTGCTATCGCAGAACTAGGTTGTGTAAAAAAATATTAATTGTCCAAATAAGGCTTGAACAATAGTAAATGCTAGTTTGTGGGTCGATCTCCAGAATTGGCGTATTTGGTTGATCGCTATGGTGCTTTTTGAATACTGATATTATTACTGTTCTGTATTTTTATTTCGAAAAGGAGGTGTCTAAATAAGCTTATTTTCATATTGGCCCCTAATTTTATCAACTAGTTTTTGAAATATTTAGGTGTGAAAATTTCAAGACCAGAGCGATCAATATTGATGCCAAAACTGTATCTATAAATAATTTTAAGGAGTATCACTAACCTCTTGATGTTCAAAAAAGGACTAATACACAATTAGATATCCCTCCGATAATTTGTGTACCTACCTACAATCTATATTATAGGTACTCATAATTCGTAAACACCCAAATAGAAAAAATATAAGTAGAAGAGGCACAGACATACAAATAGACAGATACTGAGACAGGTGAAAGTAAATAAAAAGTGTTAAAACGCTTCCTTTTTCTCATAAAATGCAATATTTTGATCGATATGGTCTTTTTGACCACAGCGATCAATACCAAAACAATCAAAAAAAGTAACTTATTCAATGATTCTGCAGAGATGCAAAATAGTAGAAAGCTATAATTTTTACATGGTAAATACATCCCTAAAACCCTTCTAATTATTGAATTGAAACCTAAACAAAGTGAATAACAAATGAGAAAAAGGTAGCATAGCAATCAAACATTTACAAATCCAAAGACAAAGTAATCAACTGTTTATCTCTATATCTCAGCACCATGGCAATGCAGTACATGCCTGTCCCCCTCAGTAGACAGAGCATACCTGATGACAGCGTACATGGCGAAAACCGATTGGTTAAAGAGTTCAGCTAGGGATGTAGACATGGCTTCACAGCGATCAACAAAAACACGCGGACATAGGTAACTTATTTTTCGAATAAAACTGAAACTATTCATTTATTGTTAACTTTTAATTTAATTCAAGTCAAATAAACCTTTTGGTTTGTAGAATAAATAAAGAACATAGGTACCTATCGTAATGTATGAACACAAAAAAGTTACGTACTATTTTCTGAATCAAACTGGAGTCAGGACAGCCCACAGCAATCAAGTTTTCGAGGTTTCTGATTTTTTAAATATATTTACAATAACGTAAGATCAATAATTCTGAGTGCCCAAGGTAGCTAACAGGTCAAACTATCTAACAAAAAAAAACTCCTGTTAAAAATTATTACTGTAAGGTAGGATTCTCCACTCGGACACCAAAAATTTTTGTTTTGAAGACTGACCCTTGTACGTTCGTTAGCTCTACACACCAGAAAAAGAAGCGCTCGTGGTCGTGGCGTAGCTTGCTTTGACGTTCTTGAGTGATCGTTGAAGTTAAGCAGCGTTGTGCGCGGTCACTTTTAGGATGGGTGACCGCAAGTGGTATTACGAGCTGAGCGCTTCCGTGCTTCGGAGGGCACGTTAATTGTCGGTCCCGGCTTTTAAGTCGTTAAGCCATGACGGAGGCCTTTAGGCGGCCTAAAAACTCCGTCATCAGAGTTGGCCACTTGCTCATACGAAAGAAGAAAAAGAACCAGAACAACTGAGCGACCTAGACTAAAAGAGAGACTAAAGTAAATATCTAAAACAATTAGTTCCAATCATTCCGTTCTTTCCGTAGGACTTGAGTACTGAATCCTACTCTACACTTTTCAAGTCAGCTCCACACCACACCCTTCTCAAACTGATAGCCACAGATATTGGGCGTTTTTCCACTAGCCCGGCACGGCACCGGCACCGGCGCCGGCGACGCAAAAATGTATAAAAATGTACTGCTCGTTTTTTCACTTTTGCATCCCCACCACCCGGCGCCGGTGCCGGTGCCGATGCCGGTGCCGTGCCTGCTAGTGGAAAAACGCCCAATTAAAAATAAACCACCCTATTAAAACAACACTGGGCCTTACTTATGAAAGATGTTTAAAGTGAAACACTGTTTAAACAACGTCTTGTCTTTATTTGTGGATAGTGACAAACAGAGACAGGACGTTGTTCAACCAGTGTTCAACTTTAAACATCTTTCATAAGTAAGGGGGACTATGTCACCACTATTAAAAAGGTGCTAGAAAACTAAATAGTTTTTTTAGCTACAATTTTTTAGCTGATGGTAGCCTAACCCCGCATACACACGTTGGGGCCAACGTTGGCCCCAATGCCTCTCACCAACGTGTGGAGCTGACCCCGCATCCACACGTTGGGGCCAACGTTGGCCCCAATGCCTCTCACCAACGTGTGGAGCTGACGCCGGCTCCATACGTTGGGACCAACGTTGGTCCCAACGTTGGGGCCAAGATTTCGTGAACCATCCACACGTTGGCGATACACCAGTCTTGTTCCGTCAGAGCCAACGTGCAGACGTCCGATGTCTGCGCGTCCGATACAGAAATTGAAATTTCTCTAAGTGATTTTACATTACTGAATACCAATTTTATCACAATCACATCACATCATGTCACTATCACACTTCACACAACACACTATATTATAAAAACGAAAGTTTGGATGTTTGGATGTATGTTTGTTCCTCTCTAACACGACAACCACTTAACCGATATGGGTGATATTTAAAATATAGATAGATAATAACCGGAAATAGGACATAGGCTACTTTTTATCCCAAAAAATTGCACGGTTCCCGTAACATAAAAAAAAAATAGTAGACTCCATCATCAGATCAGCTCGCTGTCACCATATTATTACATTGTAGTCAGAACTTGACAAATATGCCGAGTTTCAACTCAATTGGCTTATTTACTGAGGAGTTCTGTTGAACAGCTCTTGACTCCATCATCAGATCAGCTTGTTGATACCATAATATTTAATTGTCACCGAGAATCTATAAGTGTGCAAAATTTCAGCCCGATAGTCCTACAAACACAATAAATAAGGAATACGATGACATTCTCGCTCGTCAGTCGACACGTGCGCTCACGATGCGCGTCGAAACGGGACTGAGCATAGCGCCAACGTGTGGACGGATCCCCAACGTTGGCGCGCCAACTTCCTTTGATAAAACCGACACGGCACGGCCAAGCCCCAACGTTGGCCCCAACGTTGGCGCCAAGCTATTTTGTCAGCACCACACGTTGGTGAGAGGCATTGGGACCAACGTTGGCCCCAACGTGTGGATGCGGGGTGACAAAATAGCTTGGCGCCAACGTTGGGGCCAACGTTGGGGCTTGGCCGTGCCGTGTCGGTTTTATCAAAGGAAGTTGGCGCGCCAACGTTGGCGATCCGTCCACACGTTGGCGCTATGCTCAGTCCCGTTTCGACGCGCATCGTGAGCGCACGTGTCGACTGACGAGCGAGAATGTCATCGTATTCCTTATTTATTGTGTTTGTAGAACTATCGGGCTGAAATTTTGCACACTTATAGATTCTCGGTGACAATGAAATATTATGGTATCAACAAGCTGATCTGATGATGGAGTCAAGAGCTGTTCAACAGAACTCCTCAGTAAATAGGCCGATTGAGTTGAAACTCGGCATATTTGTCAAGTTCTGACTACAACGTAATAATATGGTGACAGCGAGCTGATCTGATGATGAAGTTTACTATTTTTTTTATGTTATGGGAACCGTGCAATTTTTTGGGATAAAAAGTAGCCTATGTCCTATTTCCGGTTATTATCTATCTATATTTTAAATTTCACCCATATCGGTTAAGTGGTTGTCGTGTTATAGAGGAACAAACATACACCCAAACATCCAAACTTTCGCATTTATAATATATAGTGTGTTGTGTGAAGTGTGATAGTGACATGATGTGATGTGATTGTGATAAAATTGGTACCTATTCAGTAATGTAAAATCACTTAGAGAAATTTCAATTTCTGTATCGGACGCGCAGACATCGGACGTCTGCACGTTGGCTCTGACGGAACAAGACTGGTGTATCGCCAACGTGTGGATGGTTCACGAAATCTTGGCCCGAACGTTGGGGCCAACGTTGGTCCCACCCAACGTATGGAGCCGGCGTAAAAGTAGCCAGATCAAGGAATTTCTATACTACGTACCCGGAACGCTGACTGAGACAGAAAACACGGTCCGCTTGAAATCAAACTTGGGCGGTGTGTCTCTTTCTTTTTGCAACTGTGTGAAAGAGACAAAGCACCCAAGAAAGCCTCTCAACAAGACCAACAATCCTTATAACCAAAATTAAATGATAATAGATCGTTGTGTGGTCGTGATAAGGTTCAAAATCCTTTGTACATTAAATGTCAGTCAGCATTCTACTATGTATACAATTTCTTTGAGCCAGATCTAGCTATAAAGTAGCTAAGTTGGCATCACTGCAGCCATAGAGTAACTTTGTTTGTGTTTGTATACCTGGCTCACCTGGCTGGCTGGTCTTGGTCTGTGGTTATCATTTTTGTGTTCTGTTTATGTAAGTCTGTGGAGTCAGTGTTGCCAATTTAGCGACTTTGTCGCTAGAAATAGCGACTTTTGGACCTGTGTTAGCGACAAAAAATCGGTTTTAGCGACAAAAAATATTTAGCGACTTATCTAGCGACTTTTGGACTTCGACCAAGAAAGAAATTAAAAGTATTTTTATTGGTGGGCTTGGTGTCTATCACTGTCTGTGACAGACACCGTGACAGTGACAGACACCATTAAAGTAGGTATGATATTGTCTTGTGTACATTTTGACGGAATAAAAATACGGAACTTCATGTGCGTGATTACTACGGTGTATGTCAATGTCCCGCGTATCAACCTATAACTATCAAACTCTATCGAACTATGCTCAATGAATGCTGACGAAGATTTTGAATTAAAACTTTTATTTTGAGTTTACGTAAAAATATGCAGGCAACATAAAAAATAATATTTTTTTAAAAGATTTTACCCCCCCCCCCCCCTCGCTAGCTCTTTTTGCCTCTTTTAGCGACTTTCTAGCGACTTTTCGCACTCAATCTAGCGACTTTTATTTTCTGGAGTTGGCAACACTGTGTGGAGTGAATTTATAATGAATTTTGTTTATTTTTGTGCTCGGACGAATTTTTGTGTTAATTTTTAATAGAAAGAAAGAATCTTGATAGCACCGCTCGCTCATCCATGTTTATTTGCGTTTACTGTGCTCATCCAGTTCCTGTATTATTTTAGGAATTCTGTGATCTAAAAAAATAACGTAAGTTGATTGTTGGTAAGTACGTAGGTACTTCTTTTACTGAATCTTTTCATTGAGTTAGTTTATTAGGTAGAATTGTTCTTCGATCACGGTTTCATGGTAGGTACCTACAAAATCATTCATATCATCATCATAGGATCATGTAGGTACATAAATGATCGAAGGTATTGGTACGTAAAGGTTATGTCAAAAATTATTTGGTAGGTAGGATTTTTTCAAATAATTTATCTAAGTACCTACTTACCTATATTAAACTGCTCAAACACGTTACCTACATAAACTACAACCGCATAACTTGGACTGCTTTCATCAGTTCTACAGTGCTTTTAACAGTGAAAAAAAAAACAAGACTCAAATCGTCATTCAGATAATGCAGATATTCGTGAAATCCATAAGAGGAGACACAATAACTCTAGCAGATGTCTCGGAGACTGTTGACAATGTGAAGGCCAGAATAGAAGAGATTGAGGGCATTCCGGTTGAGGAGCAACGACTTATATTCAGCGGGAGAGAGATGGAATCTGGACGAACACTGTCAAACTATAACATCCAACAACACTCCACAATACATCTAATGCTTAATTTGAAAGGAGGTAGATGTAAGTATACCACAGATAAAGCCAGTCATAGATGTAGCTATAATTAATGTAAGTACCTACAACAGAATCATCAGCTATAATGTTTAAACTTTACCTTATGTATCTTTCTTGCTCCACCATAATCATAATCAATAGGTAGATAACATATTCATTGAGGTATGCTGCAGCTACAAAGATGTTTTCAAAAGGGGAAGAAAGGTGACGTACTTACATTGCATGTAAAAACTTATGCTCAGTGCACCACCACATGCACCATATTACACACATTGCTCCATTTTATAGATTGCCAATTGATAAGGATAAAGAGACCAACCAAAACAGTCTTGCGAGTGAGACAGCAATCGCTAGCGGCCAGATTCTGTTGACTATGGCCGAATGGAGACGATAAAGCTTGGCCATGGCCTGGCCGCTCTGCAATGCTGTGTTGCTCTCTCATCTGCTTTAGTTGCTCTCTATATCCTTGTCCATTGGCAACTTCAAGGTGTGTTCGAGACGATGTTCCGTGTGGCATTGAGGGCAGGTTTTCTCCTCAGAACTCAGTTTAGTAGGACCAGACTTTTGGTGAGTCCTATCTCCTTCTTTTGAAAACATCATTGTGCAGCAACATATGGTCAACATCTTACTCGCAATCGTTAAGTATTGTGTCATGTATTTTAGTTCCTCCGAAAATGAAGTACCTCGCTGTTCTGCACCTGTTAAACAAGAAGATATGCCGTAGATGCTACGGACAGCTGTCACCGCGGGCTACTCGTTGTCCAAAAGCAAAATGTGGCCGGACTACCGACATACGGATTAAAAAGTCTATTTATTTAAAAGAGAGACCCCATTGGCCAACCAGAATTAATGACTGGGAAAAAGGAGACATTAAATATAACAGCTGGTGGTGGCGGTGTTAATATTGATAATATGTTTTGGAAGGAATATAACATTTAAGGGATTAAAATGGTGCTATTATTAATAATTGATCGAGTGAGAAAAGATCTTAGTGACAACGTGGCTATCGAACCGTTGATCCAACATGAAACAGGATGGAGGTAACACGATAATCAAAGGTAACACGTAAATGCAAAATATAGGTAGGTACCTATATTTTGCCACTGAGGAGTAGGTAAGTTACTCCTCAGCAGTGGTACAATATGGTCAAGGTAGGTATACCTACCTACACCTACGTTAATAGAACATATAAGTGATTGAAGCTAGCTATGTAGACATAATCACATAAGTAGCACCTAAGTAGGTAGTATAGTAGGTAAATACGAATTCGTAAGATGACCTTGGTTGGGCCATTGGAGGTTATTTCTCGAAAAAACAGTTTTTCGGTTTGGGGGCTAAATTCACTTAGCATCTGGCAACACTTTCTGTTTGCAAAAATAAATAAAGATAACACACAAGTTCACTCAACTCAACTAACAACTTTATGAATCACAGACTTACCTACAATTTTTTTGGTTTAGGCAAGTACCTACCTATGAATAAGTTATTGCACAATATTTCACGTGAATTGAAATTATAGGTACATTTCTTGTTCTCTTCACGTGAATTAATAAATAAAGAAAGAATCGTCTGCGCTGCTCATCCATTTACTGTATTTTTAGATTGAATTCTGTGATAAGAAAACATCGTGTGGAGTGTTGATAATCATTGAGTTAAATACTTGATACGTAGGTATATAGGTAATTATTGACAAAAATAAATATCGTTCTACTTGGATACCCTGTTTTGATGTTCTACAAGTAATTGAAACAGTGAAAAAAAAAATAACATTCAAATCGTCTTTCAGATAATGCAGATATTCGTGAAATCCATAAGGGGAGACACAATAACTCTAGCAGATGTCTCGGAGACTGTTGACAATGTGAAGGCCAGAATAGAAGAGATTGAGGGCATTCCGGTTGAGGAGCAACGACTTATATTCAGCGGGAGAGAGATGGAATCTGGACGAACATTGACAAACTATAACATCCAACAACACTCCACGATACATCTAATGCTTAATTTAAAAGGAGGTAGACGTAGTTGTAAGTACCTACCTATATATACCTACAGATAAAAAAGCCAGTCACAGATGTAGCTATGGGTAATCAATGTACAACAGAATCATCAACTATAATATACAGGATGTGGCAAGTTTTTGAGCACTTAAGGGTAGCTTCCTTTTTTTTGTACCTACTTAGAAAGTTTTGTTTAAGTATTTCACAAAATCGCGTTCTACAAATACAGCGCTCGGAGATAGAGCGCGCCGGTTTCGTAGGCTAACCGGTTTTGGTTATTTTCATGCGATTGATTTAATTGAGAGATGAGTAAATCAGCCGGGTAAAAAAGAGCCGAGTTGGCCGAAGGGATTAGTACCTCGACTTTCGATCCGAAGGTCGTGGGTTCGAATCCTGGCCGTGCTCATGAAGGGATTTTTCGTTTCGAAAAAATTATAATTATGTGCATTAACACGAACTCTAAACGGTGAAGGAAAACATCTTATATGAAAAATTACATTTGTTCCTTCAATTTTAGTCCGATTTTAGTCAGTATAATGAGCAATACGACTATAATATGTATTTGGTCATACCTCTGACATCTTCAAAGGATCTTTAAATGCTTAAAAAAAAATCTGAGAGAATGTCTACCGTGCCTTGGGATACAGTTGCGCGTGATCATATATTATTTAAATTCATTTTCATTTTTAAAAATTATTTTTGGGTGGAAACTTTTTTTTCTAAACACTAAGTTATAGAAAAAAAATCATATCTATCTATTATGTAAGTATAAAAAGTCGGGTTAGTTACACCATCAATAAGTACATAAATAACAAAAAATAAATGTTTGTTCTCTATGCTATGCGATCCTAAACCATATTGTGCTTGTGCTGATCTGATGGAGTCGGGACCTGTTCCATAGAACTTTTTATTGATATGGGTATTAAATGAAAGGGCTTGATGAGCGAAACACAACACAATACTGATCTGTCGATGGAGTCAGTAAGGACCTGTTCCATTTAACTTTTTATTGATCTGGGTATCAAATTAAAGGGCTTGATGAGCGAAACACAATGCTAATCTGATGACTTGTCGCAGAATTTATCTAGTTAAGCTTTTATAACATATAAATTGCATAATGTAATAAATTTATGAGATTAATTTATTTTTGTAAAGTTTATTTTCTTTTTTTTTTAGAGAGATCTGGTTAGTTACTTTGGGAAAAGTGTTCCTGGTGTGAAATAGAGTCGATTAAGACCAATTTTTTTTTATTGACAAATGTAGGTAGGTATATTTTGGGCTAACTGTACTTTTTAAAAAAATCTGAAAAAGCAAATATTTTCTTTTCATAATAAACCTATAGTTTCCAAAGAACAAAACTTTCTAAATATAAAAGAAAAGGTAGCTAAGCTATTAGCTTTAGCACCCTTAGGTGCCCAATTTGCCATATTCTGTATACTTTCTTTAGGTACCTTATTTATATTTCTTGCTCTACCATGCCCAGCTCATAACCAATAACCTGTTCATTGAGATATGCTGCAGCACCTAAAATCTATACTATCTATCTATATCTATACTTCTATACTAATTATATAAAGCGGAATAGCTTTTAGGGTTCCGTACAGTGGCGGCGTAAGGGGGGGGCGGACGGGGCGGTCCGCCCCGGGCGCCACGCACCAGGGGGGTGTCACCGTGGACCACGGTGAAAAAAATTCGTACTTTTTTTGTAAAATCTACCTTTCAAAGGGAGTCCAAATTGATATTACCCGTAAGGGGATGTAAATGGGTATTTGAATGAAAAAAGTATCATCACGCATTTGTCTTAAGAAAATTCGGCTCTCTTTGCTCGTAGATCTCGCATATAGCTTCATGAGTAGATAACTATTTTGCGAGCAAAATGAGTTATGTCTGACCACAGAATGGAAACCGACAAGCAGCCAGCATTTTCTTTGAGCACAGTCAAGTGTTGTCACATGTTGCATTTGTCTTAAAAAAAATCGGCTCAAAAAGTAGGACGCTCGCTTCGTTTTAATCTCGCTTTGCTCGCATATTAACTTTACTGAGTATTTTGCGACCAAAGTAAGTATAATGCCTTGCAGTGGCGGCCTTAGGGGGTGGCGAACAGTGCAATCGCCTGGCCTCGCGCGGCTTGCGGACCCTTGTCATTCCGTCAGTCATACAACGTGTCATGTGTCTTAAAAAATCGGCTCGCTTCGCTCGAATTTAGCTTCATGTCTATTTCAGTCATAGAAACCGACAAGCAGCCCGCCTTTTCTTTGAGCACCGCAAGCAAAATCAAGTGTCATCTCATTATGTAGCATTTGTCTTTGAAAATTCGGCTCGCTTCGCTCGGATTTAAGCAGCAGCCTTTTCTTTAAGCACCATAAGCAAACTCAAGTGTCACATGTTACATTTTTCTTTAAAAAATTTTGCTCGCTTCGCTCGCACTTAGGTTCATGTGTCTTTTGCAAGAGTAGGGAGCTCGCTTTGCTCGCATATTAGCTTCAGTATTTTGCGATTATGTTGCATTTGTTAAAAAAAAAATCGGCTCGCTTCGCTCGCATATTAGCTTCATGAGTAAGTATTTTGCGAGCAAAGTGTAAACCGACTTTCAAGCCGGCGCGGCGCCTACGTTACAAATATTTGCATATTTATCCAAACATTTATCTCTGTGTCTTGCACCCATAATTATTTTTTGGAGGGGGGGGGGGGGGGGGGGTGCTCCATAGAATACCGCCCCGGGTGTCAACCCATGCTACGCCGCCACTGGTTCCGTACCTTAAAAGGTAAAAAAAGGAACCCTTATAAGATCACTTTCTTGTCCGTCTGTCCGTGTGTCACCATCGATTATCACCATATACCATCACTACGGGGGCAACGCCGCGAGGGCGCTGCTAGTCATTAATATGGTCACCATCTGACTCGTATGGATTACCTATGTCTTGTATTTTAGGTTCTTCGGTAATGAGCTACCTCGCTACTCTGCACCTGTTAAATAAGAAGATATGCCGTAGATGCTACGGACAGCTGTCGCCGCGGGCTACTCGTTGTCCAAAAGCCAAGTGTGGCCGGACCACCGACATACGGATGAAAAAGTCTTATAGATTGGAACCTCAACATTGGCCAACTAAAATTAATGACTGGGAAGAAGTAGCCTTTAAATATAACAGCCGGTGGTGGTGGTATTACGTGGTACTTAGCCATCGAGATAATAACTAGAGAAGCTAGTACAAACCATAGACGTGTCACAAGTGCGACGGAACATGGGCGGGGCCTAATGAGAAATTAGACGCCGCCGCCCCGCGCCGCACAGAAGTGACAGCTTTTTTACCTACTACTACCTAATCGTTACTCTGCCTTATCTAAATAAATTGACTAAGTCGTGGGTTCGTTACCCACCCAGGACACATTTGTGTGAAGAATTTATAGTTGTTTGTTCTGTCTCTTGGTGTTTTATAGTAAGTATTATTATGTATGTATAAAAAAAACTTTCATTTAAATATATTTTTTTATTATTTCTTACTTGGTGTAAAATACCTACCCTATTTTAATATAAAAAAACTACAAGTTGGACTATAAAAAATTATACTGTAAAATAGCTTTATTTTTACGAGATCAATACTTACTAAAAGTCAATAAAAAAATCTAAGTACCTACACAAAACAATAAACTTACACAATGATAGGACATGTACAAAGGCGAGCTTAACCCTAAAAAGAGTTTTCTTCCAGCAAAACCTTTGAGGCTAGAGAGAGATGATTAGAAGCGCAGGGTCGTGTTCGTGTAGGTAGGTTAGGTACACAAGAAAAATTAGGCGTTTAAGGAAAATAATAAATAATGATAAAGTATGAATACGTACAAGTAAGATGACCAATACATGGTTGGGCCGTTGGGGGTTTATATTTCTCGAAAAAATATTTTTCGGGTGGATTTCACTTCAGCATCTGGCAACAGTGGCAACACTTTCAGTTGTACAATAAAAAAATATTTTAAAAAAACAAAAACCCGACTGCGTCAAAACTAAAAAGAAAAAAACAAGCCTGCAAAGAATAGGGAACATGCAATCGTAATATTTTTCAATATTTTGAGTCTTAAATGCAAAAAAAACATAAAAGAAGACCCAGTGCAACGTTTTTATTTTAGTTAGTATTGATTTTTAACAATTATTACGAATTATAAGTACGTGAAACGGAACGTATTTCAATACACCAATCAGCGTCGAGTAACATGAGTGACGTAAAAATCTTCTCAATTAGGGATGTGACCCTTTATACTGATGAATGTGCTATCGATAACTTTAATGGTTATGATTACTAATCATAAACATAAGCAACACAAAAAGCCTGAAACATATATATTTAGTCAGAAACAAGGGTCGTTCGCGATTCATCTAAAATGCAATTTGCCTTTGTAGCAATATGCCTGACATGAATATCTAAAAAGTAATATGCCTGATGATAAGTTAAATGCATTATTCTCATAATCTTTCGCCTAAGATTTGAAACACATAAGACGCAATATGCCTGAATGGCAATTTATTTTAAACTCAGTTTACCCGAGTTGTACAGTACAGTGTCTAAAACGCAATTTGCCTTTGTAGCAAAGTGCCTAACATGAATGTCTAAAAATTAATATGCCTGATATAAATGCATTAATTTCATATAATGCCTAAGATTTTTCATCATAATCAGTTCAAGTGAAAGCTATTGAAGAGATCTTCATTTAAAGTGACAGCTGTCAAACTTCAAACGGCCATATCTCGAAAACTACTCATCCTCGATTCTTCTTTCTAAGCTCAAATGAAAGCTATGACCTAGATCTACATTTTCAATGACAGCTGTCAAAATGACATCTATCATCTAAAATGTAGATCTTGGTCAAAGCTTTCATTTGAACTAAAAAAGGGAAGTCTAGGACGAGTAGTTACCGAGATATGGCCGTTTGAAGTTTGACAGCTGTCACTTTAAATGAAGATCTCTTCAATAGCTTTCATTTGAACTAAGAACGGGAGTTTCCGAGATAAGGCCTTTTGAACACACACTAAAAAAATATGTAGAAAATGACACTAGATGTAAAATATGACAGATTATGTCAAAAATGGCAAAAAAAATCTGTTGTTTTTAATCTGTCAATTTTGACAATTAGTGTCATTTTTTATTTAATCTGTCATTTTTGACATCTTTTCTCATAAGTAATAACATCTAGTGTCATTTTTGACTAGATCTGTCATTTTTATATCATTTGTCATTTTTCCCGGTCTTTATCTATTCTATATTTTAAATTTCAGCCAAATCGGTTCAGGGGTTGTCAAGTGGAAAAAAAATACATCCAAACATCCATCCATCCAAACTTTTGCATTTTATATTAGTGTGATGATAATCAATAAATTAATGAACAAAATCGCCTAACTAACCACTAAGATCTTTGCTCGCTTCGCTCGCTCACTCGCTCTAATATTTTTCAAATATTTAGAATATAATATAACTTTATTGTACTTACCTACACCATAAAAAGAAAACACAATAAGAAAAAGAACCATTATTTTAAACAGTGATACAATTTACGATTTTTTTTTATTTTATTTGTTTGTGTAAATAATTTACTTTGATTGTGAACTTTGATTGTGTAAATAAGGAAAGAAAGATAAGAAAAGCTTTTTATTTCGACCACCACAAATATAACCTGACGTGCTACCGATCGTTACACATCAATTAGTAGGTAATAGTAGATTTCGATACATTCGTCTTGTGGCACATCCCTAAGGGAATAGCTGTGTTTAGTGGACCATGAATAATAGCCATTGTATTATCAATCTTATGTCTTGTAGATAAAGACTAACAGAATTGACGGTAGATAACGCCATCTCGCGACAAGTAGCTGAATAAAAATATTTCGCAAAACGCCATCTCTTGACAGGTAGACTTTCATTTTAATTTATTATTATTTTATTAAGTTTAGAACCATGTTCCGATGGCTATAGGGTTTATTATCAATAAAATTAGTTTTATAGTTTTAGGTCCTTTTTAACGTTCTCCTCGACACGAGTGACGTCATCGTAACTGTACATCCGTTTGCGCGCGAAAATTTAAACGGTCAGTTTGAAACCGCAATTTTTTACATTAAATTGAAGTATTTTAATTTTTTTTTAAACTCGTGGTCTATTCTATAGTCGTATTGCTCATTATACGGACTAAAGTGAAGGAAAAAATGTCATTTTTCCTTCAATTTTGACATAAAACGTATCAAAACTAATCAAAATTGAAGGAAAAATGACATTTTTTCCTTCAATTTTAGTCCGTATAATGAGCAATACGACTATACATAAAATTCATTCAAATGAAAGCAAAAATAAAAATAATGCGGGTTCCCTATTACTCACAGTCGGTACCCATTCATTTTATTACCAATCAAATCTTCCCAATGTTATGGGTCCCGACTGTGAGTAATTCTTTGCAGGCTTGTTTTTTTCTTTTTAGTTTTGACGCAGTCGGGTTTTTGTTTTTTTAAAATATTTTTTTATTTAACACTTTTTAGTTATGATAAAGTTGATTTTAAAATACCTTGATTAACTATTACCTACCCAACAAGAAATTAATAAACCAACTAAACTAAGTAACTTCGTATCGCCCTAATTATTTATTCAATTTTATTCTTCAAATCCATCCAATCCAATTCCCCATCAGCCAATAATTCAATCCAATCCAATAATATCAAAAACTTTCGATAATGGCCTTCAAAAATTGATAGAATAGGTAAACTTTTCAAAACGCAACGATAGCGCGATCTAGGATTGGTTCAGATTTAGCAGCGACATCTAGTTGTGTTTTTGGTAATTAATGTAAATAAAAAATAATACTGAGGGTTGCGATGTTTGTAACTTCTGAACTACAAAACCGATGACCTTGAAATTTTTACAGAACATTTTAAAGTAGGTACATACCTACTTTCTAACAAAATTACCCTTCCTTTGCGTTGCGCAGTCGGGTAAAAAGAATCAATAAAATCGTAGGTACTATGTGTTAATGAATTACAACCAGATACCTACCTACTCATTTTGATTTTCATTTCCTCTCCCAAGGGAACCGTCTTGAATTTCAGTAAGTAAGTAGGTATAGTAATCAAAAGTATCCTATTTATACCTCGTAGTAGTATAGTATGTATGCACTCAAATAATACCAAGTTTCATTTAAATCCGTCCAGTAGTTTCGTTCGACCGAGACGTGATGCGCGGCCAAGATACACACAAACAGAATTTTAAACCGTTATATTTCCTAAGCTATTATTTAAAATGAAAAATAGTAAAAGAAACCTAACATTGATTTTTAAATACCTATTCAACGATACCCCACTTGACATAGTTCGTCAATTTTGAGTTTTTCAATTTTGACAATATGGCGTCTGGTTGTAACACTGGTTAATTTTGATTACTTTCATGTCTTTAGTGACACTCGCAAGGTTGAGACAAATCGATTGACGTTAGAATCATCAAAATCGGTCCACGCGTTTGGCCTCTAGAGTGCCACATAGAAACATCCATAGCGAGAATAATTATTAATCAACTTTAAACCGTTATTTTTCCTAAACTATTACTTAAAATGAAAAATGGTAAAAGAAACATAAAGTTGATTTTAAAATACCTATTCAACGATACCCCACTTGACATGGTGTGACGATTTTGATTTTTTTAATTTTGACATTAAGGCGTCTGGTGGTGGCACTGGTGAATTTTGATTACTGTCATGCCTGTAACAACACTCCCAAGGTTCAGACGAATCGATTGACGTAAGAATCATCAAAATCGGTCCACGCGTTTGGCCTCTAGAATGCCACATAGAAACATCCAAACATACATACATACATACATAGACTGATAAACACATTACCCTTCCTTTGCTTTGCGCAGTCGGGTAAAAATAAATACACAGAAAAGATAACACTCAACTAACAACTTTACAAGGATTTTTTTTTAGTTACGTAGTAGGTAGGTACCTAATATAAAAAATTCCTTGCAACTTTATGCATCACATATGTACTTACTATTTTTTTGTTCAGCGAAGTACCTACCTACCTAGTGTGAATAGGTTATTGCACAATATTTCATGTGAATTGAAATTACTTATAGGTACATTTCTTGTTCACTTCACGTGAATTAATGAATAGAAAGAATCGACTGCGGTGCTCATCTTTTGATTAGAATCCTGTGATAAGAAAATATCTTAGGTTGATATTGATAAATCATTGAGTCAATAACAGTGAACGCAAATAAACAGTTAAGTAATTAATATAAGTAGGTATATAATTGTCAAAAATAAATAGATTTTTTCAAATCATTTATATTATTATCTACTGCTCAAATACATAACGGTAACTATAGTCGCATAACTTTGATACCTACCCTGTTTTGTTGTTCTACAAGTGCTTGAAACAGTGATTCAAATCGTCTTTCAGATAATGCAGATCTTCGTGAAATCCATAAGGGGAGACACGATAACTCTAGCAGATGTCTCGGAGACTGTTGACAATGTGAAGGCCAGAATAGAAGAGATTGAGGGCATTCCGGTTGAGGAGCAACGACTTATATTCAGCGGGAGAGAGATGGAATCTGGACGAACGCTATCAAACTATAACATCCATCAAGACTCTACGATACATCTAATGCTTAATTTGAAAGGAGGTAGTCTTAATAGATGTAAGTATACCTACATACCTACAGATAAAGCCAGTCACAGATGTAGCTATAGGTAATCAATGTACCTACAACAGAATCATCAGCTATACCTACCTATACAGGATGTGGCAAGTTTTTGGGCACTAAGGGTAGCTTCCTTTTTTTTTTGTACTTAGAAAGTTTTGTTTATTTCACAAAATCGTGCTCGACAAATACAGCGCTCGGAGGTAGAGCGCGCAAGTTTCGTAGACTAACCGGTTTTGGTTGTTTTCATGTGATTGATTTATTTGAGAGATGAGTAGTACCTACGTAAAAATCCTTTTTGGGTAAAAACTATTTTTTTTCTAAACACTAAGTTAAGTATAGAAAAAAAATCCATACTTAATATATTTATCTATTATGTAGGTAGGTACCTAAATATAACAAATGACACCATCAATAAGTACTTACTTAAATAACAAAAAATAAATGTTTGTATGTTTGTCCTCTTTGAAGAAACGCTGCTCTATGCTATGCTATCCTCAATCATATTGTGCTGATCTACGGAGCTAAAAAGGTCGCTAAAGCTGAATCACAATTTGAAATGAACTATAATGCCGTCTCTTTTATTTATTTATTTTATTTTTATTTATTTATTACATATTATTTTCACTCTCAGTCAATGAAAAGAAATGGCAATAGTTCAATTCCTTTAATGCGATTCTGCAATAGCGACCTTTTTAAGCCTGCTGATTCGTATGTGGTAATACATGTCTTGTATTTTAGATTCATCGAGAATGAAGTACCTCGCTATTCTACACCTGCTAAATAAGAAGATATGCCGTAGATGCAACGGACAGCTGCCGCCGCGGGCTACTCGTTGTCCAAAGGCCAAGTGTGGCCGGACCACCGACATACGGCTTAAAAAGTATATTCTTAGACATGAGAGTCTTCATTGGCCAACTAGATTTAATGACTGGGAAAAAGTTGTCGATAAATATAAAAGCGTGTGGTGGTGGTATTAATATTGATTGTTTTGGAAGGAATAAAAATTATAAGGGACTAAAATGGTGCTGTTATTTATAAATCGATCGAGCGAGCAAAGATCTTAGTAGGTAGTGTCAACTTGGGCGATTTTGTTTTGTATGTTCGAATTCTTGTTCTCGCTTAACTAATATTGTCTATCGAACCGTTGATCCAATTTGCATGAAACTTGGTAGGTTAATAGTTTGTGTTTGTGCTATATGAAGGGGTTGTAAAGATGTTAGGTTCACAAGGGTAAAATAGTATATTTCAGTACAAGTTCGGAAAGGCTGTCATTACAACGAGTTCCGATAAATGTCTACCCGAGCCGAGGCGCAGCCGAAGGCGAGGGTTGACAGTCGGGACAAGTTGCAATGACGGTTCCGAACGTGTACTGAACGACTATTTTTAATACAGTTGCGAAAAAATGAAGCAATTTAATCTAGAAAATGGCGCCAACCGTAGAATATGAGATTTTTTTTTTTTCATTGATTCTGGTAGGCAAAGGGAACTATGCCCATACAGCCAAGTCTTCAGTAGAATTTTTTTATTGATATGAAATGAAAATGAAATTTAATGAGATGAAATGAAATGAAACCTAACCTAACTCATTCAATCAAATCATTAAATCTGATATAAAAAACAAATTTTTAGCTTCTTTTTAGAAATATACGTATTTGCATGAATCATAAAAACTTCTATGATTTTTTTTTAGTAAAAACTTCATGGTTGGTTTTTCTTTTTAATAGACATTATTTTGACAGTTGGGAAAGAGAACGCACGAGTGCGGGAAAGGTAAAAAAAAAGCACGAGTGTGTAATAGCCCACTTCCCGAACGCTATACGTCCCTGCAATACGCCACTTTTTGAGCAACTGTATTAAAAAAAATATATAGATAACATGGGACAGGTACGGAGGTAACACGTAGGTAGGTACAAAATAAGTAGGTACTACGCCTCAGTCAATGTGGTATAGTATACCTACACCTACGCTAATAGAGTATTGAAGTGATTGAAGCTAGCTAGACATATCACATAAGTAGTACCTACTAACTACCTAGGTAAGTAGTTATTGGTACCTATTACCACAGAATACTAGTATACTACGTACTATTAAGCGAGAGATCCCGGGAGGAAGCTAGTATTGGTATTAGATGTTTTAGGTCAGTCACCAGGTTTACTTGCTATATTTATTTGGTCAGTGACAAACATCGATAAACATTTCGAGTTTTTCAAGTCACTTTCCAAGTCGCTTTACGCTTTGTGCGAAATTGGTAGAGCAAAGCATCTAAGGTTCAGTAGGTACCTACGTAGTTATGTCTAAATTAAAAACTCAAAATGTTCATTATTTTCGCTGACTGTAGGTACCTATCTAATTAAACTGCGCATTTTATATAAAAATCCAATATTAAACATTTACCTAACATTTATCTTATCTCTATCATGCCAGGGCAATGACACAAAAAGCTTAAAGACATATCTTTAATGATCATAGCACAATAATTACTATTTTCAAAATAGTAAATACCTAATGGTAGTTAGCATACAAACTCTTAAAACATCAATGGTTAAATCATAATTTTCACTCAAAACGGGAATCTATACAATTCAACATTTAGTGAAAATTAAGCCACAAAATTTGCGTTCTTACAAAACTTATAGCTTTGAAAATTACAAATATATACAAATACTGTTCTAACTATTTACAAACGAAACAGTCATTCTGAGAACACATCTATTTCAAAAATCTAGCATGTTTATAATAGCTGCTCATGCAATTAAAATTGCAAAGCTGTTGAAATTTTACAAGTGGTGTTTTAATTCTACAGAGAGTGTCTTGCTGTCTGCTAATAATTTATAAGTTTATTTGGGGAATCGCTGAAGTCTTGACGTCAACAATCGGAATTATAATGCTTGAAAAGAGCGTCACCAGCCGATAGCCCAGGGGGGGCCAAGTTGTAACTTAATATGGATGATGAAAAAAGTATGAATTTTAATTGCAAAATGCGCTAAATGTGCTACGAGGCCTTGACCACGTCCAAACGCTTGATCGGTCACGGTCAGGCAAGTCATGCAAAAATGTAGCTAAAAGAAAGCAAAGTCCTGAGTGGACTTTACTTTTTGGCTACCTACATTGTTTTAATCTCTTGGGGGGGGGGGCGCAACTGCCCCTCCCTGCACCACCCTCTGGCGACGCCCTTGATGCTTCACCCAATATTGGTAAACTTGATTGCAGTTCTCACCAATATAGGGCCAAGCACAAAATTATATCGAGATAGAAGCAAAGAGTGTATGTACCTCGCGTGCCGAAAAGATGGGCTGAGGACTTCTTTGCTCACCGCGAAATTCATTCGGAATTCATTCCATTGCGGCTTTAAATTGACGCGCCAGACTTGGCGAGCATTGAAAACCAGCAGTGTAATCCAAACTGTCAACTGCGTTCGTCAAAGTACCTACGCAAAATGTTACACGGTCGGTTTCTATACAAATCAACGAACTTTTTGCTTCTATCTCGATAAAGTTCTGTGGGGCCAAGCATCTAATACATGGTTATTTGAGACAAAAATTTGTTGATGTGAAGGATATTGGTGCATCTACATTGCTTGTCGACAATTATCAAGTTTGTTCAGGCTAAGCCATAGCTGGTAATAAGGGCTCCGTGCCATAATGAGGCCGATGGCAGTTGGTTCATTACTTTTTACATTTACTGTCAGAGCATTATTGGAGCATTTTCAACAGTGAAGCTCGCACTGGACGCAAAAAGGTCTAGTTATGGTACTGAATACAACATTAAGAATAACACTGGTTAAACAATATCCTTTCTCTATTTGTCACTATCTAACAACTTTGAACACTCCTGGTTCAAAGTTGAGTGGCTTTTGTAAGTGAGGCCCTAAATGTTACTGGTATTGGATTGAAACTAAATTGTGAGATTTCATACCTACTCTTAAGGCCCTATACCCTGACAATGCACCAAAAGGCACTTGCAAGATCCAAAAGTTTAAGAGTTTGGCTGAATTGTATTACATAAAAACAAAAAGGTAGTAGCTCAATAGATGTGCCAACAATAACACCGCGAGATAATTGCAAAATAATTACTTATTTCCGAGAAGAAAATAGATAAACTCTCTCAAAAATCCCGAAATCGACCTTTTTTTGTTCCAATTTTTGGAAATCCCCATTGGAGTTTATAAAAATCTTTATTGTTCACGATAGACACAAAAGTATGAACAAGAGCAATACCGCGCTAGATTTAGATTAAATCTCATCGTAAAGTTGAAATCTACGTCTGAACACTATTTATTTTTCGACGCAAAGCGTGCGCCTGCGTCCATACATTTTACTATGGAGTAGGTACGGACCGAACGTCGCTTTCTGCGCTGTATAAATGGAACGTTGATGACGTGCGAAAAATGGCAGTGTCGTCGGGGATACCGAGGTGGGAGGACGTCTGTTTTCCATCCGCTCACGGACGCACGCACATTTTAGGGTGGGGTGTGACTGTCTCCGCAATAATTATCATTATCATCACTTTGTATGACGTATTTTTAGTTATAGGAAATACTTACCTATTTTTAACCGACATCGGAAAAAGGAGAACGTTCGTCGGAATCTTTTTTTTTTGTGCTTTTTTTTGTTTTTTTTTTATGTAGGTACATGCTTCTCTCCTTCCATGTTTCTCTTCCTTTCTCCTTCCATGATTACCTACTTACCTACCTTTGATTAATTATATGTCTAGATGGACTCTCTCGCTTCAATCGCAACAAGAACAACAGGCCAGGTTTGAAACGCTAGTGTGCGTATTACGCACACAAGTATGCGAATCTTCTATTGTCTATACAGGTGCGCTGCGTCACCTGTCAACATTGTCATCCATTTTTTGTGATACCAGCTCTTGAAAATTTCCCATAAAAGTAGGGGAAAATATGTTGTGATATCGAAATGTCTCTAAAATTTGTTTCAAATTTTTTGCGGTCAATACTGGTTTTTGTTTACTTAATTTTTCTTGTAAGTATTCGATCCTTGGTTTCGATCCTGGATTTCGATCCTTGATTTCGATCCTTGATTTTAATCCTTGATTCTTGAATCTGGAATTTGAAATCTTGAATCTTTGAAGTGACAGCTGTCAAACTTCAAACCGCCATATCTCATGAATTACTCGTCCTAGACTCCCCGTTCTCAGTTCAAATGAAAGCTATGACCAAGATCTTCATTTGAACTGACAGCTGTCAAACTTAAAACAGCCATATCTCGGAAACTGCTCGTCCTAGACTCCCCGTTCTCAGTTCAAATGAAAGCTATGACCAAGATCTTCTTTTTAAGTGACAGCTGTCAAAATGACATCTGTCATCTGAAATGTAGATCTTGGTCATAGCTTTCATTTGAACTGAAAACGGTGAGTCTAGGACGAGTAGTTTCCGAGATATGACCGTTTTAAGTTTGACAGCTGTCAGTTCAAAGTTTAAAACAGCCATATCTCGGAAACTACTCGTCCTAGACTCCCCGTTCTCAGTTCAAATGAAAGCTATGACCAAGATCTTCTTTTTAAGTGACAGCTGTCAAAATGACATCTGTCATCTGAAATGTAGATCTTGGTCATAGCTTTCATTTGAACTGAGAACGGGGAGTCTAGGACGAGTAGTTTCCGAGATATGGCCGTTTTAAGTTTGACAGATGTCAGTTCAAATAAAAATCTTGGTCAAAGCTTTCATTTGAACTGAGAACGGGGAGTCTAGGACGAGTAATTCATGAGATATGGCGGTTTGAAGTTTGACAGCTGTCACTTCAAAGATTCAAGATTCCAGAATCAAGGATTGAAATCAAGGATCAAAATCAAGGATCGAAATCAAGGATCGAAACCAAGGATCGAAATCAATAAGGTAAAAATATCCTGTCAATGACTTGGGCACACTACTAATCCAACAACGAGTGTGAAAGAGACAAAGCTACCAAGAAAGCCTCTCAACAAGACCAACAATCCTTATAAACAAGATTAAATTATAATAGATCGTTGTGTAGTCGTGTTAAGGTTCAAAGTCCCTTTTACATTAAAGTCGACTTAACCATCCTGTTTGTATATAAAATCCTTGGATTCAACACTTTTTTTTATTTGCTCACGCTTTCACATGGGTAAAATCAAAGAATAATTATGGCAACCCTTTTAGAACATGTTAGGATAAAATTACAAAGTTTTATTTTCTTGTTTTCATAACTTATAGTTATTTATAGTTTACTTACCGATGCTATGTAACTTCCTCATTTATTTTTAGTCGTCCCATGTAATTCCTGCACACTTTAATGGCACAAATCGCCATTTTTGTTTGCCGCCAAATTCATGTTTACAGTACTACAACGACCTTAGCGCGACTGAATAGCAGCATTTACACGCAGAGATCGGCCTGCGGATTTTCCCGCGGATCGATCTCTGTCATTCCAACCTTTGAAAGTTTTATCCGCGGATATCCGTAAAGATATCTTTACAGATATCTGTACAGTCCAGATCCGTGCTAAAAACTCTACCGTTTAAAGGCCGCTAGTTTTATCCGCGGATATCTTTACAGATATCTGTACAGTCCACACAACGATCTATTATCATTTAATCTTGGTTATAAGGATTGTTGGTCTTGTTGAGAGGCTTTCTTGGTAGCTTTGTCTCTTTCACACTCGTTGTTGGATTAGTAGTGTGCCCATGTCATTTAAATTTCAGGATATTTTTACTTTATCGCGCTCGACAAAATCAGCGCTTGATTTCGATCCATGGTTTCGATCCTTGAATTCGATCCTTGATTTTGATCCTTGATTTTGATTTCGATCCTTGATTTCGATCCTTGGTTTCGATCTTGGATTTCGATCCTTGATTCTTGAATTTTGAACCTTGAATCTGAAATTTTGAATCTTGAATCTTTGAAGTGACAGCTGTCAAACTTCAAATGACCATATGTCGGGAACTACTCGTCCTAGACTCCCCGTTTTCAGTTCAAATGAAAGCTATGACCAAGATCTTCATTTGAAGTGACAGCTGTCAAACTCCAAATGGCCATATCTGGGGAACTACTCGTCCTAGACTCCCCGTTCTCAGTTCAAATGAAAGCTATGACCAAGATCTTCATTTGAAGTGACAACTGTCAAACTTCAAATGGCCATATCGCGGGAACTACTCGTCCTAGACTCCCCGTTCCCAGTTCAAATGAAAGCTATGACCAAGATCTTCATTTGAAGTGACAGCTGTCAAACTTCAAATGGCCATATCTCGGGAACTACTCGTCCTAGACTCCCCGTTCTCAGTTCAAATGAAATGTATGACCAAGATCTACATTTCAGATGACAGATGTCATTTTGACAGCTGTCACTTCAAATGAAGATCTTGGTCATAGCTTTCATTTGAACTGGGAACGGGGAGTCTAGGACGAGTAGTTCCCGAGATATGGCCATTTGAAGTTTGACAGCTGTCACTTCAAATAAAGATCTTGGTCATAGCTTTCATTTGAACTGGGAACGGGGAGTCTAGGACGAGTAGTTCCCGAGATATGGCCATTTGAAGTTTGACAGCTGTCACTTCAAATGAAGATCTTGGTCATAGCTTTCATTTGAACTGGGAACGGGGAGTCTAGGACGAGTAGTTCCCGAGATATGGCCATTTGAAGTTTGACAGCTGTCACTTCAAATGAAGATCTTGGTCATAGCTTTCATTTGAACTGGGAACGGGGAGTCTAGGACGAGTAGTTCCCGAGATATGGCCATTTGAAGTTTGACAGCTGTCACTTCAAATGAAGATCTTGGTCATAGCTTTCATTTGAACTGGGAACGGGGAGTCTAGGACGAGTAGTTCCCGAGATATGGCGGTTTGAAGTTTGACAGCTGTCACTTCAAATGAAGATCTTGGTCATAGCTTTCATTTGAACTGGGAACGGGGAGTCTAGGACGAGTAGTTTCCGAGATATGGTGCTTTGAAGTTTGACAGCTGTCACTTGAAATGAAGATCTTGGTCATAGCTTTCATTTGAACTGAGAACGGGGAGTCTAGGACGAGTAGTTCCCGAGATATGGCCATTTGAAGTTTGACAGCTGTCACTTCAAAGATTCAAGATTCAAAATTTGATAGGGCCTCCAGACTCTCTGCGAGAACCCCCGAGAACACCCGAGAAGCGTGAGTGTGAGGAGCTTCTCGCCTTCTCGTTCTGTGGCTCGCCTGTTCTCCGATAGGTGTCGGTATTTTTGGCCGAGACAAAGGATTTCAAACATCACGACGGAGAAAAATTGAGAGTGTGGATAGCTTGTTTGTTCTTCGAGAAGTCTCGGCGAGACTTCTCGCCGAGCTTTCTCTCGAGAGTCTGGAGGGGCTATCAGATTCAAGGTTCAAAATTCAAGAATCAAGAAAAAAACTTTGTAAATTTATACCGTTCCACGCGCCAGTCCAAAATCTGCGGTTATCTGTACAGATATCTTTAAAGATATCTTTAAAGATATCTTTACAGATATCTTTACAGTCCGGATCCGTGGGAAAATCTTTAGCGTTTAAAGGCAGCTAGTTTTATCCGCAGTTATCTTTAAAGATATCTTTACAGATATCTTTACAGATATCTTTACAGTCCGGATCCGTGGGATAATCTCTATCGTGTAAATGCCGCTAATGAGCGAAACGAACAAGTCAACCAACAGTTGGTTGACTTTTTTGGCGTTTTGACGCTCGAAATTGGGGTCTTGTAGGTAACTTGGACGAACTAAATATCTAGGTCTAGATATTTAGTTCGTCCAAGTTACCTAAGTTTATAATATAGTGAGATAAGAAGTATGTATACCTACTTCTTATCTCACTATATTATAAACCTTCCATCATCATTATGACAATGCACAAAGTAATGAAACCAATCGGAAGTTGCTAGTGTGCTCTAGAACCGAATCTGACACGATAACTCAAGTAGGTACCTACGGCTCGACCGATTTTTATGTTTACCTACAAGTAGGTAGGTACATAAATTAAATAATATTTATAGCGTTTAATAAATCAAAATTGATTGAATGTACAGATATCGGATGTACCTACAGCTTCAATTTATAATACCTAATAGTTCGGTTCGAATATAGACTCAATTCGAACCGTGCAACCGACTTGGATAGCGTCAACCCGGTTTACACTATGGCTCCACCCTTAGGCAACAAACACTCACCATGACATTTACGCCGGCCGGTATACATTGCGCATTTTCTAGGACATGCTTACAAATGCTACAGCGATGACGCGCAATGAGAAACAAACAAATAAATAAACGTTAGTGTGCATGCGTACTACGCTACGAGTTGCAGATGTGTGAGTGTAAAATTTCAAAGTGTGCGTAGAATGAGAAATTCCCACGCTCACAATGTTCAGGCTTAAATGCAAATGAGGGTGAAAATTAAGAATCTAGTAAGTGAACTGATCTGTCAATATGGAGTTTAATTGATCATTAATTTTGGTAATTTGTTTATGGACAGACCAGCTGTCATCGTCAAGCATGTAGATGCACCAGCTAAGCTAGTAGCAACAATACTACACACAAAAACACAATCTGTGTTAGGTCAACTAGCTCAGAAACATGTCATCTAGCCTGTTGTTTCACAGCTGTCGTCAGTGCTTGGCCGACCAATACCCTGTCACCCGCTGCCATATCAAACTTAAAGTCTTTAGGTGCCTCAAAGAGGAGTATTATCGTACTCCCCATGTTGAACTGGCCGAACAGTTCACCTTTTTTCAACCGGATCTGACCTAGCTCCTGCTCGTTTATACGATTTCGCTTTCCTTTTGTGTTAGTTCTCAGTTCTGGGTCGTTGAAAATCTCGATTGATCCAACATTAGTAGCACCTACTGCTGTCATACTGAAGAATCCATGTTTCCATTCACCTATATACACGGCTCGTTCGTTCATAGTAAACAAGCCTGGTATTAGCTGTGCCAGCCAAGGGTTTACCGATAGGAGTTTTCCACAGAAATGTCGTCTGAAAGTCGCGGTCCAGTCACAAGGCGTGTGGAAGCGATGGTAATCTCCCGGCGCTAAGTAAATAATACACTGGTGGAGTATATTCTCCTTGTTCTGCAACAATGACTCATAGTAGCTATTTCCTTTCTTTTTAGACCATTTGTTGTCACCTAGAAACTCCTCCAAACTGTATGAGACCCCTTTTACTTGCTCAATCCTGTCTGTATCGGCTGGACCGCAGTTGAGGACCACTCCGTCGCAAGGAGACACGCAAACAGCCGGCGAAATGTACCTTGCACCTTCTCTGAGAGGTCTAGTGAAGAAAGCTGACAGACTTTTGTAGTAAGTGAGATCCGTCACGGCTGCGTCGTCGATGTTTACGTTGAATAGTCGTGAGTACGTACCGTAGACGAGCCCTCGACACGAGACAGGCAGTTCGCAAGCCGCTAACCGCCCCCAAAGTCTGCTGGTAATGCGGAATGGAAACATCTCGTAGAACCTAATCTCCACTTTGGAAACCTCATAATTGATGCTAGCACGGATGTAACACCAGCCGACGTACATCACGCTGCCTAGAGGCATCCAACGGGTGATGATAGCCCGCAAACTCATCCATTTCGTCTTCTGTATCTGAGTGGCGACATTCTTTGTTTGTGGGTTGTGAATCGTTGAGGTTTGTCGGAACGGACGGTGCGGACGTAGGCGCTGCTTGAAAAGCGGATTAATTACTGGAAGGCAGCTTCGAATGCGTGTCGGCGGAAACATATTTAGCACTCGACCGCCTCCCAATTATAATAATTTGTTTAGATCGGAGTTCGCGAAATCGCGAATGTGATCGCGACAAACTTTTTGCGATTGATTTGATTTGTTTGAGTCATGTCATAAATCACAGATTTCCGACGTGTGACACTGACACAGTGATTAAATAGGGTTGTGGCTAAAAACATGAGATTCCAGTCAAGGAATTTCTATAATACGTTACCAGTGTATAGAAATTCCTTGATTCCAGTATAGATCGTGCGTGACAAGGAAATCGGTATTTTTTTCTTTGTTAAGTTATTTCAGTATTTCTACAAAATAAAAAAATGTAACAAACCATTTGACGGGTATAGAAACAAAGTGACCTCAATCCCAGAACATTGAAATTGAGTAAATCATGTTATTTTGTTTCGCTTAGTTAGAATGTCTGCTTTATTTTAAAATTAGGGACAATAGATCCGTAAAAAATGATGATCTCTAAAAAACTATACTTTTAAAATGACAGCTGATCAGAAATTAGCAAAATACACAAAATTATAATGGACTGAAGCGTCTTTGAATTTCATCAATGGATTGAGGTGTATTTGCATCTCACAGTTGTGTACGACATCCATTTTGCTTAGAGGTACTAACAGCAAAAAAAATCGATTTTGGCTCATTTGGAAAACAAGAAAACGAAATTATGAAAATTTTAATCTTATATTTAAATTTATTACACAGTCACAAATTCACCTTAAAAAACAACAGATCAGGCATGTTGAAAATTTAAAAATGCTGGTTTGTGATTGGTCGAAATGGATTGAGGTGATTTTGAACGTCACATTTTGAGGACTGAGGCGCCTTTGCTTGTAACGCTGATATATGCTATGCATTTACTCAGGACTGATGCCGTTTTGATTGTAAATTTTTATTTGAATCGATTGACATTGACGAGATGCAGAAAATTACATTGATAGATTAAAAATATTCGAATTTGGACTGAGGTCACTTTGTTTCTACACCCGTCATTTATAGTAAATTAAAATAATTGGTCACTCCCAGCGTGGTTACTTCGGCCTCGTCCGAGCTCCCAGCAAATCTGCAATATTTTGTTTCGGAAAATACCGGTTTATTAGTATTATTTTTGTACACACACCATTTGCACAGCCCTATGAAGAAACAAAATAAATCATTCGTTCATTCATTTTTAATCCTCATTCATTCTATTTTTGTGTGATGTCGAGAAAAAATTTGCATTGTTGACGTTTTTAGCAATAAAACTCAGTTTTTCTTTCTAATTTTGTTATTTTCCATCATTTATTTAATCAACCCATGTCCGAAAATTGCGATGGAGGTAGCGTTGAAGACGGAGATATTCATAAAGGCGGAGGAGGACCGGTTCAAACGCGAACCCCTATCACAAACGCTGAAAAGGAAGAGTTCCCGCTCGATCGGATATTTCACGGATTTACCAAGATACCGTGTGTTTTTTTAACTCGTTACGATATCTCCCCGTATTTAAAAGGCTCTAGAAAGTCGGGTTTACCATCTTCGACTTTGAAACAGAACGTAAAGTCGATATTGAAGAACAATGATTGTTCTCATGAGAAGAGATTATCACAGAGATGTTTGGTGAACGTGGTGCGTGAGGATCTGGACACTCTGAAAGCTTCTTACTCCAAGAGTAGAAAGCTTTTGAATAAATCTGACTCTGAGGCCTCAGATTGTTCTGATACCGAAATGGCTTTCAAATGCAAAACTTGTAGCAAATGCTACGACAGCGAGAAAAAACTCTTCACCCATCAGAGGAAGAAACATATTATATACATAAACAGCAAGCCCATGAAGCGTGTGTCGTTCTCCGAGCACGTAATAATCCACGAAGTCAAGGAGTACCACAAATGTCGTAAGTGTCCAAAAATATTCGAAAACTACCGCTCTCTTAAGCTGCACACAAAACAACAGCACAAGAAACGCAAGTGCTACGTCTGCAACTACTGTAACAAGAGTTTCGCAGAGCGAATGATCTTCAAAATCCATATTAGACTCCACTGTGATGTGTGCGGACAACTATTCTTAAACAAAGCTAAATGCCTCGAACACAAGCGCAACTTCTGCCGAGTGCTCAAACTTCAAAAATGCAAGACTTGCGATGAATCCTTTTACAGCACCCTGGATTTGAAAGATCATAGCTACGAACATAACATCTCTGGCTTCGTCTGTGATGCATGCAAAGATCAGTTTGAGACTAAATGCATGATAGCTCATCACATTTCCTTTCTCCATCAAAAGAAACGTCCGCGCTCGCTGTATACAATGCGAAAAATGGGCAACGAAAGATTATATCTATGCAATTTCTGTGAGGAGAGCTCAGTCGAACGGGACACTGTTGAAAGACACATAGAACAGCTCCCGGACTTAAAGAACCGAGTTATGACAGGTATCAGAGACCATTACTTCTGCGATGTATGCAAAAAAACTTTTGCAACAGAACACAAAATGCTACAACATAAATGGACGCATTTTCTGAAAACCACAGACAATTCTCAAACACGGCCGCTCTTAAAAGAGCCAACAAAGATCAAAACTACTTTCAATATTAACGAGCCATTGCCATTGCATTTGCAACCTAAGTTAGTGATACCAAGACTTAATCTTGAAGAAGGGTCGACGAAGCCCCTTGAGTTCATAGATATACACATTGAGGGGACTGTTCTTAATCCTCTAGATCTTAAAAAAGCAATTGTGGACCCTAAAAGCAAAAAGACACTCATATCTAGACATCAGTGTGAGGTTCGTATTTACCCAACCCATTACACTGTATATACACTAAGTGTCTTGTTCCAACGGATCTTGGCATTCATGAAGTTAGCCGTTACAATGTGCAGTGCAACTTTTTCATATGATTTTCTACTGCGCAGCGAATAGCCTAACTTCATGCCTAGATCCATTGTGACAACTGTACCATGGCTGTGCGAGGAATTTAAATAGCAATAAATTGGACTAGCTTACCTGGATAAAAAGTAGCCCATGTCCTATTCTGGGTCATTATCTATCTATATTTTAAATTTCAGCTAAATTGGTTCTGTGGTTGTCAAGTTTTAGGAAAACATTCATCCATCCATGCATCCATCCAAACATTCAAACTTTTGCATTTATAATATTAGTGTGATTTACTCTTGTATTTATGTTTGATAAAAGTTTTTATTTTTAACTAGCTGACCCAACTGACGTTGTTCTGTCAAAACCAGTCAGTTTAAAAGAAAAGCATTTTGTCTTGGCATTTTGTACATTCAAAAGTATTGATAAAGTTAGTGAATAATGTGGCTTTGATGTTAGAGAAAGGTTAATGATTTTTTTAAATTATTATTATGGAAAAACCTATTTAGTTATTTGTGCGAATCATATTTTAATTATGATATAACCTGATACAGTCCTACCTAATGCAATAAAGTTTTAAGTTCGCGGGCTACCCGTGCGGATCTTAGGCTGAGCGCTCACCTATCCGCGCCATATCTTGGGGTACTGCCAGATTCGGTCCAATCGGACGATTTGGCGCGGATAGGTGTGCGGCTACCTTAAACAAATATAAAATCTTCAAGATACAAAGACTTCTCTTTAAATTGATTGATTTATTTTCTTTACAGATGTGTGAGAAATACTATTCAAGTAACTACTGCCTGAACCGGCATATCGCTACACAACATATTGACTACGAGAATCTAAGGTGTCGCGTCTGTGAAGAGACGTTTGTATGGCCATCCCTACTTAGGACACATAGATGCATACGCCTCTATCACAATGAGATGCCATTTGAGGATGCTAGACCAGAAATCCACTTTGATAACCTCAACGAGACGCAATACGGATTTGACGACTTCAATATAAATGATGATGAAGATTACATGAGCACAATAGACTTTGAAATACCAGCGCCAATAGTTGAACTAACAGAAGGTGATACATTTTTATCTTTGAATCAATCTCCGCCGAAAATGAATCAACTTTTGGCTGTGAATCAAACTCCTAGGAATCAAGTGATTCAGGAGAAGAACTGTCAGTTGCAGAGTTTAGGGTATAAGCTGGTGATGCAGGAAGTCCCTATCGAGTTTTAAAGATTATTATACAGATTCATAGGCAATGAAGGATTGAGAAAATCAATTAATTTTGAAATTTCTCTTTAAGGTGAACGCATACCTATCGGAGACGAACGCACCGAACGTATGTCATGTACCTTTAAAAAGTATGTTAGTTTTGTCTATTTGTAAAAAGTATAGATATTTCTGGAAACAGTCAACTTATATTCAATAGGAAACACGTAAGTACTCATATTACCTTCCTTGTTATTCATAATGGTCTTGTTAGCTTCCTTCAGCTCAAATGACTGGTATTGTTGCCATCTCTTTTTAACCGACTTCAAAAAAGGAGTAGGTTCTCAGTTCGTCGGAATCTTTTTTTATGTATGTTCCTCGATTTCTAGAAGACGCCTGGGCCGATTTGAAAAATATTTTATTTGAAAACAGGTTTTTTAGCATTGGTTTTTTTACACATGTTTTATCAAAGTCGGTTTAACCGTTTGAAGACAGCTCTTTTCTAGTTTATTAAGGGTTATGTCAGGGGTTTTTGATTAAATTTTAAATGTAATAGTTTTATTTTATGGTTTATACCCAGTATTGCATTCTCATAATTAGCGAAAAAGTTTTCAGTGGGTCTAACTTTGTACAAGTGTTATATTTTTTATATGTAGCTGAATGTTAGTTAGAGTACCTATGTAGTTCAAAGATGGCCGCAACGCAAACCTATCTGGGTCGAACGAATCTAATTTTAGAATTCTTTATATGAAATCTATAAAGCCTCGCTCACCTGAATCTGGCAGTGCTTCGAGAATTCGGCGCGAATAGGTGTGCGCTCAGCCTAAGAAGTCTTTACTATTAAAATCGGCCAAGCGTAAGTCGCACACATCCGTTGTTGTAGTAAGTATTCGAATCATCTTTATGTATCTACCTGAATGTTGTAACTCTTTGGTTAGGTACTTCTTTTGCTCATATCAGTATAAATATAATAAATTATATTGTTATAGTAAATAGATTATAAACTACATAGGAATATTAATGGATCCTAAATTGACAGTTTTTTTTACATTATGTTGTAAGTTATTTTTATACTAAAAATTAAGTTTTATTTTTGAAAAGTGATTATTATGTTGCAATGAAACCTATATTTTGTATTAATAGGTCAAATCCAAAAAAATAGACGTTCTTGATAAATCGTTGAAGTTAGCAAGTAGAAAGCATGTTCACACTTTGTCGCAATTTGGATGGGTGACCGCAAGTGGCGTTAACAGCTAAGCGCTTCCGTGCTTCGGAGTGCATGTTAAATTATCGGTCCCGGCTTATAAGTCGTTAAGCCATGACAGAGGCCTTTAGGCGGCCTAAAAACTCCATCTCCTGAGTTGGCCACCAGCTCATACATAGATACTTTTTAAAATTTCTTACTCATTTTACAAAACGTTAGCGTATTTTTCAAATATTAGGTAAATATTGCTTTTTAACATTTATATTTTGGATTTGACTGTGAATAGGTACTTTAGATACGGTAATTATAAATTGTCTGCGTAAGTGTTAGCTTATGAAGCTTTCTTTGCGAATTGTGGCATAATTAAAGTTAAAATCGTTGAATTGATTTGATAAATGTCCCAGCGTTTTATCTATTTTTTGTTTTTAAGTTTTGTTAAATATAGATCTGTTAAAAACCAAACTTCAGAATTATATGTCGCAAAGACTGACCTTGTAGCGTTGTTGGTAACTGCGATATAGGTTGTAGGTTCCATTCCAATCCATACAACAAAATTGTTTAATGAACCTACATGTTTGTTCCGTGTCTGAATGTTATAAATAATTTTAAGTATGTACCTACTTATTTATAAAATTTAATAATCTATATATGTATTTATGTGTTATCTGGTTCCCATCATAGATTTCCATTGGTTTCCCTTACTATAAGCTTTTCTTTGTTGTGATTATATTGATAATTATTGGTATTTAAAGGTGAGCTTTCAACCGTTTATTTAAGTAGACTAGCAATAATAATTCTAAAGATATTTTGTAAGTACCTACCTAGATCTTTACGGTGAGCGCATACCTATCAGCACCGAACGCGTCGAACGCATCCAGCGAAATGAATTTTAGAATTAATTATAATAAAATCGTACCTACTTAAACAAAATATCTTTAGAATTTTTTATATTGTAGGTAAGTCTATATGAAGAAGGCACGTTAAATTGACGGTACCGGCTTTTAAGTCGTTAAGCCATGGCCTTCATTCAGGCGGCCTAAAAACTACGTCACCTGAGTTAGCCACTAGCTCATAATTAAGAACACTAACATTAGCACTTTATAACTCAAAAATGTTACTCTTTTGACTCTGTTTTGGAACCTTATCTTTTGGTTAAAAGTAAAACTTAGATCAATGTAATTGTATAAAGTTTAGTGCATAAACTGCCTTTAAATTTAAGTTTAATCAACTTGCATAGACTTTATTTGTATTCAAATAAACTATACTTTGTAAGCAAGCACAAATTCTATGGAGATTTTTAATTATGTTGATTTTGTTAAATATTATTTACTATTATACAATGCTATGGAATTCGTGGTTGCTTATTGTAACTTTAACTGTTGTATGATAAGTAGTACAAGTAGGTACCGGTACCTACATCTGTATTTTAAAATTGAATAAAGTAAATGTATCCTGTCTTATTAGTATTATTTAATTAAAGGTCGCGGTTTCAAATGCCAACAAATTTCGCACAGAACATAACGTGAAGAAAAAATGAATAGAAAAACTCAAAATGTTTGTAAAAAAATAACTAAGTAAGTAAGTAATGCTGGACATTTCACACAGCATCATGTAGCCCTAAGCTAAGCAGAGCTTGTGTTATGGGAACCACATGACTGATATACTACTTAAATATATTTTTTTGTAAATACTTACATAGGTACATTATTATGTACCTATGTAAGTTACATGAAGGTACATTATTATGTACCTATGTAAGTTACATAGGTAGGTACATAATAATGTACCTATGTAACTTACATAGGTACATGTAGGTACATAGGTACATAATAATGTAAGTTACATGTAGGTACATTATTATGTACCTATGTAAGTTACATAGGTACATAATAATGTATTCTTATGTACCTATGTAAGTTACATAGGTACATAATAATGTACCTATGTAAGTATTTACAAAAAAATATATTTAAGTAGTGTATCAGTCATGTGGTTCCCATAACACAAGCTCTGCTTAGCTTAGGGCTACATGATGCTGTGTGAAATGTCCAGCATTACTTAGGGAGTGTCCACATTGCGTTTTCTGAAGCGCGTTTTTGCTACGCGTTGCGAACGCGCGTTTGTATCGATACAAACGCGCGTTCGCAACGCGTATATTTCCATACAAAAGCGAACCGGGAGGGGCTGCGCGGGGGGCTGCGCGTTCGCATCGCGTTCGAATCGCGTTTGTATCGATACAAACGCGCTGCAAAAAACGCAATGTGGACACTCCCTTATTACTTACTTAGTTATTTTTAAAACACCCAGACCCGAGACAAATATTTGTAGATCATACAAACATTTGTCCAACGGCGGGGATCGAACCCGCAACCTCCTGCGTCACAAGCGGGCCTTCACCCACTGCGCCACAGAGGTCGTCAAAGATGTGATTTCAGTGTCAGGTGTTAGGGAGTGTACACATTGCGTTTTCTGCAGCGCGTTTTTGAGCTGCGCGTTTGTATCGATACAAACGCGCGTTCGCAACGCGTTCTTTTCCATACAAAAGCGAACCGGGAGGGGCTGCGCGTTCGCATCGCGTTTGTATCGATACAAACGCGCTGCAAAAAACGCAATGTGTACACTCCCTTAGATATTTGTAGGTACCTATTTGTTTAAGGTGGCCACACCTATCCGCGCCGAACGAATCGACCGAAACGAATTTTAGAATTCTTTATTCCTCCCGCGTCGAATTGTCCGATTCGACCGAATCTGCCAGTACTTCGAGAATTCGGCGCGGATAGGTGTCGCTCAGCCTTAATGTCAATCTATTCCAATAATGCTATCAAATAATTTGTCTACACGTTTACGAACACTTAACGGTTATTAATCCGCCATTTATTATCTTTTATTATAGATCAATAGATGCTATGTATTAAACATTAACATTCGAAGAAACGCACGTTCTGGAAAATAAAAATAAAACAAAATGAAAACATGACTTTTAAAATTCCCGCTAAAAGCCCGAGTAAAAGCCAGTCAATTGGAACTTTTCCCGCTTGGTTTACGCCGGCTCCATACGTTGGGACCAACGTTGGTCCCAACGTTGGGGCCAAGATTTCGTGAACCATCCACACGTTGGCGATACACCAGTCTTGTTCCGTCAGAGCCAACGTGCAGACGTCCGATGTCTGCGCGTCCGATACAGAAATTGAAATTTCTCTAAGTGATTTTACATTACTGAATACCAATTTTATCACAATCACATCACATCATGTCACTATCACACTTCACACAACACACTATATTATAAAAGCGAAAGTTTGGATGTTTGGATGTATGTTTGTTCCTCTCTAACACGACAACCACTTAACCAATATGGGTGATATTTAAAATATAGATAGATAATAACCGGAAATAGGACATAGGCTACTTTTTATCCCAAAAAATTGCACGGTTCCCGTAACATAAAAAAAAATAGTAGACTCCATCATCAGATCAGCTCGCTGTCACCATATTATTACATTGTAGTCAGAACTTGACAAATATGCCGAGTTTCAACTCAATCGGCCTATTTACTGAGGAGTTCTGTTGAACAGCTCTTGACTCCATCATCAGATCAGCTTGTTGATACCATAATATTTCATTGTCACCAAGAATCTATAAGTGTGCAAAATTTCAGCCCGATAGTTCTACAAACACAATAAATAAGGAATACGATGACATTCTCGCTCGTCAGTCGACACGTGCGCTCACGATGCGCGTCGAAACGGGACTGAGCATAGCGCCAACGTGTGGACGGATCCCCAACGTTGGCGCGCCAACTTCCTTTGATAAAACCGACACGGCACGGCCAAGCCCCAACGTTGGCCCCAACGTTGGCGCCAAGCTATTTTGTCACCCCGCATCCACACGTTGGGGCCAACGTTGGCCCCAACGTCTCTCACCAACGTGTGGAGCTGAACAAAATAGCTTGGCCCCAACGTTGGGGCCAACGTTGGGAGTTGGCCGTGCCGTGTCGGTTTTATCAAAGGAAGTTGGCGCGCCAACGTTGGGGATCCGTCCACACGTTGGCGCTATGCTCAGTCCCGTTTCGACGCGCATCGTGAGCGCACGTGTCGACTGACGAGCGAGAATGTCATCGTATTCCTTATTTATTGTGTTTGTAGGACTATCGGGCTGAAATTTTGCACACTTATAGATTCTCGGTGACAATGAAATATTATGGTATCAACAAGCTGATCTGATGATGGAGTCAAGAGCTGTTCAACAGAACTCCTCAGTAAATAGACCGATTGAGTTGAAACTCGGCATATTTGTCAAGTTCTGACTACAATGTAATAATATGGTAACAGCGAGCTGATCTGATGATGGAGTCTACTATTTTTTTTTTAATGTTACGGGAACCGTGCAATTTTTTGGGATAAAAAGTAGCCTATGTCCTATTTCCGGTTATTATCTATCTATATTTTAAATTTCACCCATATCGGTTATGTGGTTGTCGTGTTATAGAGGAACAAACATACATCCAAACATCCAAACTTTCGCATTTTTATTATAGTGTGTTGTGTGAAGTGTGATAGTGACATGACGTGATGTGATTGCAGGGGTATGCCATAAGCTCGAACCGCAATTGTGCAAAAACTAACGGGGGACGAGGTAAACACGCATTGGTGCATTCAAATCTCCCGCTTAATCATCCCGCACACCATTGGTTCATGATCTTAGTAATACGCACACAATTATGAAATAGGCGTGGTTACTGCGTATTACGCAGTGTTTACACGCACACTATGATAAATCTCTAGTGATGGGCATTCACTTAGACCGGTAAACCTGAACGATGAATGAATGAATGAAATTAGCGTTTTTTAAAGCGTCTGTGTAATACTATATTCATAGTCTGCCTTTTTTATCCGACTGCGGCGAAGCCCAAAAGGTATGTGTTTGACCTATATGTATGTATGTCCACTCGTAACTACTCAACGGCTCCACCGATTTTGAAAAATGATACGTCATTAGATTCGTATTGATGGCATGAGTGTTACTGAGCACATAATTATAATTCTTTAAAAACACAAAACGCCAGATTATATTGTTTGAAAAAAAAATCTCTGATTTGAATTACACAAAACTCAAAATAAATAAATTTTAAAGCAAATAATGAAACACGTATTTATACCCGACTACGGCGAAAATAATAATAATACGGCGAAGCAAAAAGGAGGGTTATCATTTTGACCGGTAGGTATGTATGTATGTATGTTCATCTGTCCCCTCGTAACTTCTAAACTACTAATGATAATTTGATAAATGAGGTATCGTTTGAAGCGTCTGGATCGTCCGCTGGTTATAGGCTATGTGACGTCACATTAAAGTGAATATGGCGCCCTCTAGAGGACATAACGTCATAAAATACAATAAAATATTGTTTGATGATGTAGGGTTGGGTATCCAATGAAAGGGCTTTATTAGCACACTAGCGGACGCCCGCGGCTTCGCCCGCGTTGAATCCATCAGCTACATAAAGTAAAATCATACATGCGTATGTGTTTCCAGTAAGTAATTTAATTTAATAATTACAAAGGTTTTATTCACATAATGAAAAAAATGTGCCCATGTTTCAATTTTAGATTTTTTTATGTTGCTATAGTGTATGTAATCTAAACCATTATTTATTTAAAAAAAACGTTAAGTAGGCGGCCGAGACTTAGAAACGACAAAAAATCATTTTGACTTGTTAACAATATATCGTTGACCTCCGGCTGCACGCACGAAAACGTGTCACGTTCCGCCTAAGCCGTGCAAGCGAGAGCGCGGAACAAGCGATGGAGAGGCACGATCGGTCTAAGCGTTCGTTTCGTTATCACGTAAAATTATCGTCCGTAAACCGACTTTACAGACATCCATTTTTTTTCATATTAATGACTTTTCTTGTTTAACTCGTAAAAATAAAATTTTTTTTTCGGTATAATTTTTTTTGTCCGACTTGTAGTTTTTGAGAAAATCGATGATTGATGTGGCAGTGACTTAGTTAATTTAATTAATTTCTCGAAAACTAGCAGTCCAATAAGAAAAAGTTTTGTACAAAAAACCTTTGTTTTTGTTCATACTTTAAATTAAGATCGAGAAAAAGGTATGTTAATAGAATAACAGCTATGTCAAAATTTTATGGTGTTTGCCTTGTAAATGCACCAGTGCCTACTAATCGCTGCACAGCCTTATAAACACCCCGACCGATATATTTTAAATTTCAATTACTTTTGGACAATAGGTAATAATACATCGCGTTTTGAAATAATTTAATGTTTATTCTATCATTCATTCGGTCAATTTCATTCAACTTGTCCCCGCACTACGCCTCAAGAAATAGTCGCCAATCTGTCAAAACTAGTAGTTCATCTAAATCAAAATTACACAAAATTACAAACACAAATGACAAAAATAGCACTTACAATGTGAAAGGAAATACCGTGTCCCCGTAAGTTTGTTGTCGCTGATCGCCTTTTACACAAAAATACTGCACAATTCACCATATTCACGGAGCTCTACTCGCGACACGAAACGTCAACATTATGGCCGTGGATGCGAGTGAAGTACTTTTATTTAACGTGTATGGCCGAGGGGCCTGGATGGTCACAGAGGGGTAAGCCTATATGAGAATGTCGATGCCATCTCCATTCTATAAGCTCGAAGTGTGATTGTGATAAAATTGGTATTCAGTAATGTAAAATCACTTAGAGAAATTTCAATTTCTGTATCGGACGCGCAGACATCGGACGTCTGCACGTTGGCTCTGACGGAACAAGACTGGTGTATCGCCAACGTGTGGATGGTTCACGAAATCTTGGCGCCAACGTTGGGACCAACGTTGGTCCCAACGTATGGAGCCGGCGTCAGCACCACACGTTGGTGAGAGGCATTGGGACCAACGTTGGCCCCAACGTGTGGATGCGGGGTTAAGATATGACTTCACAACCTACTTTTCCAACGCAATAAAAAAAAAACCGGTAAGTTTTCCGAAACAATTAAACACCATCTAAAAAATTTCTTCACATCTCTCATAATGTCAATCAAACAAATCAAGCAAGTCAACAAATGGACGCCCTATAGTGCCCCGATTTTGTTTTCTTTTAATTCAAGCTCGAAATACTATTAGTATAGAATCAATTAGAAGTGTTTTAAGTATACAATATTATTCAGTAATTATTATTTCACTAACAGCGTACATTGCTATGCAATAGAAATCGTGTAGTGGCTATGATACACCAAATTAGTCACATCCTGTGATTTGTTTATTGCATAAATTTTACTGTTGTAGCTCGTGAAAAATGTCTGTAAGCGAGAAAGTCTCGCTTTCCGACGCCCTCAGCAATGTCGATGTGTTGGATGAGCTTACATTGCCTGGTAAGTACCTAGACAGTTAGAAAACGTAATTGGTGTAGGTGTGGCCGCTGTGGCCCCCTCAGTAGGTACATGTGTATGTACTTTCGTGTGATACCGGTGTTATTATTATTAAGCCCTAACAATTTAGTTGGAAATATAAGGAAAGCTATTAATTAACTGTACATTGATACACACACAATGGATCTAGGCATTTGTGAAGTTAGCCGTTTTGCTGCGCAGTACAGTAACATTTGTATCAAAAAGCTACACTGCGCATTGAAATGGCTAACTTCATGTATGCCTACACTCGAGCCATTTTGGATGTAAAATGTTTACTAACACTGCACTGACAGATCAATCAGCTGGTAGCAGGAATAGAGCAATCACAGAAAACTGAGATTAAATATGATTGGAACTGATTCAATATGGCCATTCGTAATGAATCTCAGTTTTCTGTGATTGGTCTATTCCTGCTATCAGCTGATTGATCTGTCAGTGCAGTGTTAGTAAACATTGTACATCCAAAATGGCTCGGGTATAGATCCATTGTTAGTACTGTATGTTTAAGTATTATGTTTATTTCAAACCTTACAAGCAATATTTGAGACCCTTTTCAGATTATGCTGATATTTGGTGTACCTATTGATTCTTGGTGAAAATGCAATATTATTATTCTGACAGGGAGCTGATCTTATGAAGTTAGGCAGGAACTGCCCCCTGATTGTCTATCTTTGATAGTGACCAAAATCGGTCTCAAACTCTCAAATATGACAGTTCAGTGACCACGCAAGTAGCTCTGTCGTGAACGCGACAAAAGATACCTACGCGATCGTTTTGACAGTTTCACAGACCAATTTGAGGTTTGAGACAAGTTAGACAATCAGCGGACCTAAAAAGGTCGCTAAAGCTGAATTGCAATATGAAATGTACTATAATGCCGTCTCTTTTCACTCTTAGTCAACGAAAAGAGATGGCAATAGTTCAATTCCTTTAATGCAATTCTGCAATAGCGACCTTTTTAAGCCCGCAGGCTACTGTATGTCAAAATATTTAGGTACTAAAAATTAAATACCCATGTTTAGGCACTTGAATTGGCTCTCTTTTTTTAACAAGAACATATTTATTAATTCTTCAGATGAGCAGCCGTGTATTGAAGCAGCTCCCTGTTCAATCCTCTACCAGGCCAACTTCGATACTAACTTTGAGGACCGCAATGGATTCGTCACCGGCATCGCCAAGTACATCGAGGAGGCGACTGTGCATGCCAACCTGGTAACCATCAGAATCACTTTATTGCATGACTGTGTTAAGTATTTTGATGTGCAATATTATGGTAATGGTGAGCGCATACCTATCCGCGCCAAACGCGCCGAATGAATAGAACAAAATGAATTTTAGAATTCTTTATTTGAAGCCTCGCACACAAAGATTCAGTCCAATGATTCGGTCCGATTCGACCGAATCTGACAGTACTTCGAGAATTCCGCGTCGATAGGTGTGCGATCAGCCGAAGTGGTGCTTAACATTGACATTAATTCTATCATTAACTGTCATTTTTGCAAACGATTCTGAAGAGTAAGAACGTCATAAATAGATAAGTACGTCAAGTTCATTAGAAGCAATTCCAGTTTTTCCTCAACCATTTACGATCTTTCTTCCAGAATGAGTTGTTGGAGGAAGGTAACGCGCACGCCGTGATGTTATACACATGGCGTTGCTGTAGCCGCGCGATTCCACAACCGCGATCCAACGAGCAGCCGGACAGAGTTCACATCTACGAGAGGACGGTCCAGGTGTTGGCTCCGGAGGTCGATAAGCTGCTGCAGTTTATGTACTTCCAGGTGAGCTATCCAGCAGGAAAAAAAGGTTATAGCAGAATCATAATAGGATCATACTGGATCATACGCGGAAGGTCAAATAGGCTGATTTTAGTCTCACGCTCACCGTCAGCGCTGATAGGCGAGTGATCTTTATTACAATGAAATAAGGATACTGATTGTTTAGCAGAAATGGCTACGCTGATTGCTCTCGTCAGTGCTGGACAGTCAGTATCCTTATTTCATTGTAATAAAGATCACTCGCCTATCTTCTTCTAAAAATTTCTTACTTAATCTTTTTTATTTTTTCTTTTCAGTTTTCTGTTATTTGCATATAATTTTATTTAACGGTACCTATTTATGCATTTAGAACACACACCTATCATACTTATTTGTAGATGCTCAAGATTGTGATGTCACCCAACCAGGAACAGTCTGAAAACCAGCGTTGCCCTGTACCTTCCTGGTGCAGGGCAACATAAAGCTGAGACTGTTCCTTTTTGGCCTACACCAGCACAGACGTCCTGTCCTACCTAACATAATCTAAGTTGTATGTGTAAGGATAGGTGGTATAAGTGTGCCTGTACCTACCTACCTCAGACCTAGGTACCTATACTTTGTGTAGATCTGTTTTATTAAGTAAGTACCGAATTTTGTTGCCTGAGTGTAGGTGGGTTCTATGTGATACCTACCAAGGGATGCAGCACCCACCGTGCTGCATCCTTTATCTTATAAGTACCTACCTATTTTGTTACCTAGCTTATTTGTTTGTACCTACCTTTCTTAGTGTTCGTTTGCAATTGTACCTCCGTCTGTGTGTGTTGTTGCCAAATAAATGCTTATCTATCTATCTATCTATCTATCAGCGCTGACGGTGAGCGTGAGACTAAAATCAGACATCCTCAAAATGACAAGAGGATGTAAGTTTTGACAAGTTAAAAAGTTAACTTTTAAAAAGTTTTTGACTTCATGTAGGTTTTGACTTTGTTCTGACTTGTGTCCCTGAAAACTATATCCTGGGTCTCTTCTGAAACTGTTGAACTGAAAACTTTCGAAAGCTACTGAAAAGCCAAAATGTATCTTTAACATTTTATCTTCGAATTCACCAATTTATATTTTTATTTAACGTCGTATTTGCTTTATCATAAATCAACGAAAAAACCTCTAAAATAACATAAATCTTCATTTACTTCTAAAGTTGATGTTTAATATTGGTTCTTATAGTGATGAGAAATCTCCAAAAAAAACTGCATTTGTGTCGTGTTTCAGAGCGAGCAGCTGTCGTAAGCGCCGCGGCCGAACGCATTCTAAATTCATCTTTATTTCAACAAAGCTAAGACAAATATTTGAAGTTTCACTCATCAATGTGCTAATTTTAATGTGGTAGTACAGTCAACCATGACGAAGACGGCTTAAAAACTCCTTCACCAGAGTTGGCCACTGGCTCATACCAACTTTATTGTATCTTGTATGTATGGAGACTCCCTTTTCCGCAATTGGACTCGAAGGTGGTCCTTTTTGCGTGGGGATGACCTGGCTCACTAGATGTGGAGCCAGCCTAGCTCCTCCCAGAAGCGCAGAAGATTCCTGGGGTCTTCGCAGGCTTCGAGGAGCGACCTCGGATTGTTGAGGATTTGCTGCCGTTGTTCTACTACGCCCACGCATTCCAGGACTACGTGGGCTGCTGATTCTTCTTCGGTTAGACATCCTCTGCAGAGTGGCTGCCGATGTTGTACAGATGTTTTTTATTGTATCTTGTTTCAGCGCAAAGCTATTGAACGTTTCTGCGGCGAGGTGCGCCGTCTCTGCCACGCTGAGAAGCGCCGCGACTTCGTCTCCGAGGCGTACCTACTCACGCTTGGCAAGTTCGTCAACATGTTCGCGGTGCTAGACGAACTAAAGAACATGAAGAGCTCCGTGAAGAATGACTACTCTACTTATAGGAGGTAGGTTCTTTATTATGGTGGTCGCACACCTATCCGAACCGAACGAATAGACCGAAACTAATTTTAGAATTCCTTTTATGAAATCTTATGAAACCACGCACACCTGCCCGCGTCGATTCGGTCGAATCATAAAAAGGCCGTACTTCGAGAATTCGGCGCGGATAGGTGTGCGCTTAGCCTTATTATTTAGCAAAGCAATCCGACAGTGATCAAGGTGTGAGTGTCTATGTGTATGTGCGCGTGTGATAGTGTGTGTGTGTGTGTGAGAGTGTGTATCTAATTTTATACTACTTTGCTTGTTTGCCTACAGAGCGGCGCAGTTCCTAAAAGTGATGTCCGACAGTCAAAGTCTTCAGGAATCTCAGAACCTGTCAATGTTCCTCGCGACGCAGAATAAGATCAGGGACACGGTGAAGGACGCGTTGGAGAAGATCAACGGTGAGTGACCTTTGACCTCCACTTTGACCTTTGACCTTCACTTTGACCTTTGACCTCTGGACTGACCTGAAAGTATAGTAAGTAAAAGAGTAATTTTGTTTCAATTAACATTTTTTATTGTTTCGCTCATTAGCTAGCCGTACACTTCTCATAACGGATCTTGGCATTCGTGAAGTTAGCCGTTTCGACGCGCAGTGCAGCTTTTTCATACAAAATTTTCTACTGCGCATCAAATCGCCAACAAAGTATTTAAGTTCAAGTATTTATTTCTGTATTTCCCAGGCTATGAGGAGCTGTTAGCAGATGTAGTCAACATCTGCGTCCACATGTTCGAGACCAAAATGTACCTCACGCCTTCAGAGAAACATATGCTTGTTAAGGTAATAGTTTACTTAATTCTTGGACTAATCAGTGACAATTCAATATAATGGTAACAGCGAGCTGATCTGAGGATGGAGTCAAGAGTTGTTCAACAGAACTCCTCAGTAAATAGGCCGATTGAGTTGAAACTCGGCATCTGTCAAGTTCCGACTACAATGAAATAATATGGTGACAGCTAGCTGATCTGATGATGGAGTCAGGAGCTGTTCAACAGAACATCTCAGTGAATAACAGTAGAACATCCGTGCTTGGGCTCATTTGAATCAGCTCACCATTACCCAATTGTATGTGAAGAAAAACATTACTTTTTATTTTGTAAATTAATCATACATAACTGCTGGTTAATACTTAGACATTTAAGCTGTGCGCGGTATTCTTTTTTTAACTGACTGACGGCCTCCTTTGGTGACAAACTTTATTTTGTTGAACAAGTGGCTGAATTAAAAAAACCAACTTCTATGAGAAATAAGCTAAGCAATTTTGTGCCGCTCTCGAAGTTCATTTCTGTTGTGAAGATCCTCGACAGATCCTCACCAAATTTTTATGGCACCAATCGGAAAGTATAAGGCGTCTTCGAGTAATCGGTGAACATATATAAAAAAAATCACAAATAAAGATCCCGACTAAATGAGAACCTCCTTCTTTTTTGAAGTCGATTAAAAATAATAATTAATTGTTTTCAGGTCATGGGCTTCGGTCTTTTCCTGATGGACTCCGATGCGTGTAACATCAATCGGCTGGATCAGAAAAAGAAGATTCGGCTCGACCGAATCGACAGGATCTTCAAGGTGAGTTTTTAATTTATTTTACGTGGGAAACTGTTGTCTATGTGTGTAGGATCGTGTGTCGCCAGTCTGAATAAAATTTTCTTTTACTCAAAAAAATTTATGTAAATAAATAAAAGTAAAGATTTCGAATTATTTTTCTAGAATCTGGAAGTGGTACCTCTATTCGGCGATATGCAGATAGCCCCGTTCAACTACATCAAGCGTTCTAAACACTACGACCCGAGCAAGTCAGTAAATATGTATTCACTAGCATTCCCTCGCGGCGTTGCCCCCGTAGTGATGGTAAATGGTGATAATGATGATGGTGAAAAGTAGCCTATAACCTTCCTCAAGAGTTTAACTATCAAAAGCAGATATAATTTTTAAAATCCGACTGATAGTCCCTGAGATTAGCGCGTTCAAACAAACAAACTCTTTCGCTTTACATATTGGTATAGATTGCTATAGTGAACACATTATTTATATCTACAGACATTGAGAGTAACAGACACGTAGCGTGCCAGACAAAATAATATTCTTATATACAGTTTGTATGAACGTATTCATATCTAATTCAATCTATCTAAATTAACCTGAACTTATGACTATAGATGGCCGATGTCCTCGAACGCTAATCCGATCTCCCCCCAAGCGGACTTGATGGTGCATCTGCCTCAAATAAGGGAGGAACATCAAAACTACATCTCAGAACTGGCTCGATATAGCAATGAGGTGAGTATACAAAACTCACGCCTAAATACTGACACGCTACTTAAATATTTGAGACGTACTTATCTATTTACTCTTCAGAATTGTATAAAATGTATCTGTTTGACATGTTCTTACTCTTCAGAAACGTATACAAAAATGACAATTAATGTCAATGATAAGCACCACTTAAACTAAGTAGCGTTTCAGTATTCGGGTGTCAATCATTTAATTAAACAAACGATGACCTCTGTGGCGTAGTGGGCGAAGATCCGCCTGAGACATCCAGATTTTCAAAGTTAGGTATAATATCTGGCTTTAGTTCAAGAAAGTTATTGATGATTATTTTGTTTGTTTTATGGAAATACCTACTAAGTTATTTGCGCAAATCATATTTTGATCAAAATACAACCTGACACAGTCCTGCAAATTGCAAGAAAACGCAAGTCAATCTGTATTTCGTGGGCTACCGTGGCACATACTAAGACGAAGTTAAGCCATGGCCTTCAGGCAGCCTAAAACCTCCAACACTAAAGTTAAGTTTCATACGAACACGGGCCTTACTTATGAAAGATGTTTAAAGTTAAACACTGGTTAAACAAGTCCTGTCTTTATTTGTGGATAGTGACAAACAGAGACAGGACGTTGTTTAACCAGTGTTCAACTTTAAACATCTTTCATACAGTAGGGCCAACGGATCTCGGCGTACGTGAAGTTGGCCGTTTCGATGCGCAGTGCAACTTTTTCATACAAAATTTTCTACTGCGCAGCGAAGAGCCTGACTTCACGTACGCCTAGATCCGTCGGCCGAACTGTAAGTAGGGGGTCATTCATTTAATTTTGTTTGCCAGGTCACAACTACCTTCAAAGAGGCAGGTTCAGACGCAGAGAACAAGGCAGTATCCGAGCTCTGCTTACGAGGATTGCAACTTCTCTCATCGTGGTGCGGGGTACTGACCGAGCTCTGTTCTTGGAAGTTGCTCCATCCGACCGACCACGCGACCAACTCGCGCTGTCCGCCCGACGCGGAGGAGTACGAGAGGGTAAGGTCAAGGTCAAGGTCGAGGTCAAGGTCAATGAGCTGTGTTCTTGGAAGTTGTTGTATCCTACCAACTGTGTCACCAACTCGCGCCATCCGTCCGACGCGGAGGAGTACGAGAGGGTAAGGTCAAGGTCAAGGTGGAGGTCAAGGTCGAGGTCAAGGTCAAGGTCAATGAGCTGTGTTCTTGGAAGTTGCTCCATCCGACCGACCACGCGACCAACTCGCGCTGTCCGCCCGACGCGGAGGAGTACGAGAGGGTAAGGTCAAGGTCAAGGTCGAGGTCAAGGTCAATGAGCTGTGTTCTTGGAAGTTGTTGTATCCTACCAACTGTGTCACCAACTCGCGCCATCCGTCCGACGCGGAGGAGTACGAGAGGGTAAGGTCAAGGTCAAGGTGGAGGTCAAGGTCGAGGTCAAGGTCAAGGTCAATGAGCTGTGTTCTTGGAAGTTGCTCCATCCGACCGACCACGCGACCAACTCGCGCTGTCCGCCCGACGCGGAGGAGTACGAGAGGGTAAGGTCAAGGTCGAGGTTAAGGTTAAGGTCGGGATAGAGGTCAAGGTCAAGGTGAGGGTCAATGAGCTGTGTTCTTGGAAGTTACTCCATCAAACAGACCACGCAACCAACTCGCGCTGTCCGCCCGCCGCGGAAGAGTATGAGAGGGTAAGATTATACATACCTACGTACATAAAATAACACCTCTTTCCTACAATGGTAGGCAGAGACCACGGATTTCCACTTGCTACGATCCTGACACGCCTCTTTCGCCTCATTCACTCTCATCTCATTTCTCATACAAGCTCGCCGGTTTAGGGTACTTTCGACCTGCGGAGCTAAAAAGGTCGTAATAGCAGATTCATAATATTATTAAGAGCGAGATTCTCGTATTAGAAATCACAGTCTTATACACATTATACAGGGCGTAAATTGTGTGTACATATGTATATACAGTGTATATTATCTACATTTTATTCGCAGGCCACTCGCTACAACTACACATCAGAGGAAAAGTTTGCTATGATCGAGGTCATCGCTATGATCAAAGGATTGCAAGTACTCATGGCTCGGATGGAGACTGTGTTCGCTGATGCCGCTAGAAGGTAGCTTATCTAATGATTAGCTAATCTAATGTAAAGCCTTACATTATTGAACACACGGGAATTACTCACGTAAAAATATCGTCGATTTAGATACCGACAATGTTTCGATTCATCCGGAGAATCTTCATCTGGGTAAGGAGGGAGTTGCAGCAAGGTTACTCCTCGCGCGAGCGTCTCACACTCCAACGCCGCAACTCCCTCCTTACCCAGATGAAGATTCTCCGGATGAATCGAAACGTTGTCGGTATCTAAATCGACGATATTTTTACGTGAGTAATTCCCGTGTGTTAAATAATGTCTAGTACAACTCACGAAAGTTTTGAAAGTAAAGCCTTACATTTAAGAAAAAAGAATAGTCTTTTTTAAACTTTCGCGATCACTATTCAGTATTCCTAATGAAAAGTTTTATGGACACAGGATTTTATCGCGTAATTTACCTTATTTATCCCAACGTTTCGGCAATGTTACAGTAGCCGTGGTCGCGGGCAGACTGGAGTATGTTTTCAAGGTCCATTGTGAAATTGAAGTGAAATTGTGAATTGTCCATAGTTTTGGATACTACCGCCGCTTCACGCGAAACGTCGGGATAAATAAAATAAGGTAAATTACGCGATAAAGTCCTATGTCCATAAAAATTTTCAATAAGAAAAAAGAAGATAATCTACTGATCTTAGGTACTCCTTTTTCTCAACGAAGTTTTTAGTCGACTGAGCGTAGAAAAAGATCTTTCATACTATAGTTTTTTATACTACTAAGGTAACAGACAATACGGCCCACCTGATGGTAAGCGGTTACCGTAGCATATGGACGCCTGCGACACCAGAGGAGTCACACACAGTTGTTCAACATTTTATAATTTGCAGATCAATCTACGCGGAGTTACAGGATTTCGTGCAACTGGTGATGAGAGAACCTCTCCGAAAGGCCATCAAGAACAAGCGGGATCTTATCAGAAGGTGAGGATATCCTTAAATTAGTATATCATATCATCATCTTCCTGCCCTTGGCCCTAATTACGTACGGTCGGCATTACATTATTTGTCACTTGCAACTTGATTAACCGGGCAGTATTTATATGCGTCGGTCAATTTGATAAATTTAATACTTTGGCCGGCCCATATGAACAATGCTAGACGGCCCGTGGTCCATTTAATAAATCAAGGTTTAAGATAGCTTGAATTTATCACATAGACCGGGCAGCACGAATACTGCCCTACTTCTAGCCGGGCAATGTGATAATTTAGATCAAAATCTGTAGGCTAAGTTATGTTAGGTAAGTAAAAAAGCGCCAGAAATGTAATAAATCAACTAAAACACTACAATTCATCTATTCTACTACATTGAACAAGATAGGTTGGTCATTATTCATATTGCCCGGTCAGTATGAATAATAACCACCTATTTATGTATGTATTTCAGTATAATAGTGTCTATTCGTGAAACTTGCGGCGACTGGGCCCGTGGGTGCGAACCGCAACAGGATCCCGCGCTGCGAGGGAAGAAGGATGCGGAAGCTAGCTTCACTATCAAAGTTCCTAGGAGGAATGTGGGTGAGTCAGTAGGATCCTATACTCCTTATGAGTAAGTATATGTATGAGGTCGCGGGTTCGATCCCCGCGGCGGGACAAATGTTTATATGATTTGCAGATATTTGTCTCGGGTCTCGGTGTTTTCTATGTATAATATATTATGTTGTATTTACAAAAAATATAAAAGTATTCTATTAGTTATCAGTTATCTGGTTCCCATAGTACAAGCTTTGCTTACTTTGGGGCTACATGATGCTGTGTTAAATATCCAGCATTATTTATTTATTTTAAATAATAATTAATTGAACTTGTAGGTCCATCGTCAACTCAACTGTACATGGTACGAACGCAGTTAGAGGCGCTCATTTCTGACAAGTGGGGAGGTCGACGAACTCTACGTAAGGTAATCTTTACAATGACGTGTTTTTTGACGTGATAACCTTTTATAAATCGATGAACGCCGGCTGCACGCACGAAAAAGTGTCACGTTCCGCCTGAGCCGAGCGTGCAAGCGAGAGCACGGAACAAGCCATAGAGAGGCACGATCGGCCTAAGCGTTCGGCAATTCATAAAAGTATGCAATTTTTCATCAATGTTTTATGACGTTAACAAGTAAAATTATCGTCCGTAAACCGACTTTAAAGACAACCATTTTTTTTTTACGAAATACATGATTTTCTCTAAAAAAAATATTAAGTGATGTGAAAACATGAAAATTAATATTATTTTTACGGTTCATATCACTTAGGCTGGTTTTAGTGTCACGCGTACCGTCGGCGCTGATAGACGAGTGATCTTTATTACATTGAAACAAGGATACAGCCCCCCTAGCCATATTACAATCGCTCCGTATCTATTCTATTTCTATCAGCGCTGTCGCTCGATCTATTCTACAGTAAAAATCGCTCAGTTGCATCTTTGGATACATCTCAGTTGACAACAAGGAGAATTTATAGTAGAAATTGTTTATGGTTAGTGCTCTGCACTAATTTTGTTTTGACCATTTTTACCACAATTTTAGGTAAAAACTACACTAAACTGCTTAATAATATCGCATAATATACTTCTAGAATAAATAATGGCACTTACAAGGAGAATTTAACAGTTAATTTGTTAAATCATCTTCCATGAATTCAGATGTTGAATAATAACTTCTTTAATTAGAAACTTTTTAAAGATCACTGTCGATTCTATTCCGCTGATCGCTGCAAATGCTAGCCATATTACACTTTTTGACAAGCGCTCGCGGAACGGAACGATCGTTGTGATAGTTCGCCGAGCTATCGCCAAACCCAATAGAAAGCGCTGTAACCATGGCAACAGCTACTGCTGCTCGGACTATGTGTCGTGTGATTTTTACTTTTTTCCATCTCACTTAGTTTTTTGACATCAATCAGTTTTCCATTCTACCAATAACTTAATAAAAATGGCCATGCCGATTTTGGAGGTTGGTGCCTCTTTTTTCGCGCGGGCATCAACCAAACATTAAAATATAAACTCTATAAGGTCTCTATCAATATACTCGGATTAACTTATGTCAATGTTGCGCCACGGATTTAACTATTGCCATCCTTACTTGTCACCGTCTAAAAAAAAAATGGCCTAAGGCCTCTATTAATAAACTCGGATTAACTTCTGTCAAAGTTGCACCACGGATTACTATTGCCATCCTTATTTGTCACTGTCTAACAAAAAAGGATGGCAATAGTTTAATGCGTGGTGCAACTTTGACATAAGTTCATCATCATCATCATCATCCACAGCCCGACTTCACCCACTGCTGGGTATAGGCCTCCCTTAGTTTGTGCCATTCGTCACGATCCTGTGCCAGTCTAATCCATCTTTTGCCCGCGACTTTATCGATGTCGTCTGCCCATCTTGCCGCCGGACGACCAACATTTATGTGTCCTTGTCTTGGCCACCATTCTGTTATGGCTTTACTCCACCTGCCATCACCTCGCCTTGCCATGTGTCCCGCCCAGCTCCATTTGAGTTCCAAAATCCGATCACCAACGTCTTTAACTTTAGTCCGATTTCGGATTTCTACATTTGGAACTCTGTCGTTAAGTTTGATGCCTAACATAGCGCGCTCCATGGCTCTCTGTGCTATTCTCATTCGGTACACAGTCTCCTGTGTGCACGTCCATGTTTCGGCACCGTAAGTCATAGTGGGCAAGACACATTGGTTGTATAAGCGGGTCTTCAGGCACTGTGGAGTATTGCCTGACTTAAGTATATCGTCAAGCTTGCCGAAGGCAGCCCATCCCAGTTGGATTCTTCTAGTGATCTCCTTTTGTTGGTGCTCCTTTCCAAAAGAAAGAATATGTCCAAGATAGACGTACTGGTCAACCATCTCCAACAACACATTTCCCACTGTAACAGGAGGACCTGTGCTGTCCGAAATGTTCGCCATGATCTTCGTCTTGGACATATTCATTCTCAAGACATAAGTTAATCCGAGTTTATTAATAGAGGCCTTAGGCCATCCTTTTTTGTTAGACAGTGACAAATAAAGATGTCAGTAGTAATCCGTGGTGCAACTTTGACAGAAGTTAATCCGAGTTTATTAATAGAGGCCTAGACAGTGACAAATAAAGATGTCAATAGTAATCCGTGGTGCCACTTTGACAGAAGTTAATCCGAGTTTATTAATAAGAGGCCTAAGGCCTAAGGCCTCTATTGATAAACTCGGATTAACTTCTGTCAAAGTTGCACCACGGATTACTATTGACATCTTTATTTGTCACTGTCTAACAAAAAAGGATGGCAATAAGTAAGGCGTGGTGCAACTTGGACAGAAGTTAATCCGAGTTTATTAATAGAGGCCTTTGAGTTTATATTTTAATGTTAGGTTGATGGCCGATCGAAACAAATAAAGGCACCACTTTCCGGCATAGGCTTTTACATAGCAGCGCGGCAACCCGATAAATATTAATTTCACTACGATAATTAATATTTACTATAATTAAATAAACATATGACACATTGAGAGAGATTTACAATAATAACTTAGTAGAAATTAAAAATGACTTCTAATGTAAATATAAATCATCAAGGCCATAATTTACTTACATAGATACTTTTTATTCCAAAACTATCGATTCTCCCGCGTACACACACATTCACACAATTCACAAGACGTTTTGACGTTTAAGATCGCTGACCATAAACAATTTCTGTTCTATATCTATCGGCGCTGTAGATTGAGCTATCGGCACAAAATTGTAATATGGCTAGGAACTTATCTCGAGCTATTATCGCGATAGATGCAACGACAGCGATGATATTTGACGTTTCAAGTAGATGAGTCACGTGGTCAGAACGTCAAATCCTATACATTTTGAAGTGTTCTATTCTACAGCGACGATAGATCGTTCTACAGCGACGATAGATAGTGTAATATGGCTAGGGCCGCTGATTGTTTAGAAAAAATGGCGACGCTGATTGACAGTACGACGGTATGCGTGACACTAAAACCAGCCTTAGTCAAATATCCTAATGTATTATTTGTTGTAGGATATGGAGACGGGTGCGCTCTCTCAGATCGAGACATTCCACACTCAGAGCTTCTACTGGCCGTACCTTCTCAACTTGTCAGGTTAGTTTGTTTGAATACCGACTGCACACATCTCACAATTTATCGAGGCATTCGTAAAGATAGCCATTTCGATGCTCAGTGCAGGTTTTTCATAAAAAAAAATCTACTGCGCAGCGAAACGGCTAACTTCACTGACGCCTAGATCCATTGTGACAACTGTACATTGTGGTTTGCTTAAAATTATTGTGATCACCATGTTACGTAAAAGCAGCGGTTCGGTCCATTTTCGTAACAGTTTTCACAGCGAAACATACATTATATTATGATCAAATGAACTTCACGTGTGAAGTTCGATCATTATTATATGATTTAGCTTCATTTGAAGATATAAATAGATAGGTACACTATGTAGTACTTTCAACCTACTAGGCAACTTCGCACTTTTAAAATAGTAAATCGACGAACGATTTTAAATCGAATAATCGATACCCCTTCACTAGTCTATGCTGTCCGCCCTATTACCTCATTCTTTCAGAGATAGAGAACAAAACTTTTCTAAGGGCTAAGGGTGGGAGGGTTTATATCTTCAAATGAAGCTAAATCATATAATAATGATCGAACTTCACACGTGAAGTTCATTTGATCATAATATTATATTTCTTTAGCTTCATTTTTCAGATATAAATAGATAGGTACACTATGTAGATGTTTAGAGGCAAAAGTTTTGTTCATCCTATAGGTAACCTAGCTTATTCTTTAGAAAAGAAATTACATTTTTCAAAAATAGAACCAAAATGTTTATTTCTTCTTAAGATTAATTATGTAAATACATTATTTTAAAGTAACCATTTAGTTACAAAAAAACAGATCTGGCAAAATCTCCTTCATCAGAAATAGGACGCTGATAAAAGCGAGCAAATGTTTCTGAAGTTTTTGTCCAGCCCGCCGTTTTTCGTATGACCTCTAGAGAAATGCCAGCTGAACTTGCAGCGGACGTGGATGCGTGTCTCGTGCTGTGTGCACTGAACACCGACACGTCCACGCCGCTGTTAGCCAGAACCTGCTTAATCCACCTGCTGATGGATTGAGCAGAGGCAACCCGATGGGGTCGTTTCCATGTAAGTATGAGATTGTTAGAGGCCACAGGTCTTAAATCAGTTGTTTTTTCAATATAATCTTGTAAGACGGTGGCTGGACAAATACTCTTTTTCTCGTTGAAAAAAGGTAAAATCAAAATGGGTTGATCACGACCCGGCCCTGAAGTCTTTATGATATCTGAGATAATTATCTTAACTTCTTTTGAATTAACGATTATGTTATCTAATTTTATAAGAGACAGTGTTTGCACCCGGTGAGCAGTGCACAATGCTAGCAGAGTAACTAGTTTTTTGGTAAGTTTTTCTATGGAAAGAGTTTTGTTGGGATACCAATTAGAAATGTTGTTCAATACAATTTGTGGGTTCCATGTGGTTGTATATTTTGGAACTGAAGGTCTAAGTTTAAAGGCGCCTTTCAGAAGTCGTTTGATTCTGACGTCAACACTGACTTCACCTCCTAAAAGGAGGGAGAGTGCTGATCGGTGGCTATTTAGGGTACCAAATGTTGAACCTTTATTAAACTGTTCAGTCAAAAAGGAGATAACTTGAGATATCTCAGTATCGTAACAATTAAAGTTGTTATCCCTACAAAATGTCCACCAAAGTTTATAAGTGACGCTATATTGAGCCAACGTGTTCTTAGCAAGTGAAGCAATCATTAAATCTAAGGCAGCCTCCGGGGTCCCTCTTCTAGAAAACGCGCGCCGGAGAGTCTCGCTGCAGCCAGGATATTCTGCTGCTGACGTGTCCTGTAACGAAATCGAGGAAGGGCGTCATCCCTCAAGAAGATAATCTCCGATGTCAACATGTTTTTTAGAAGAGGAAACCAGGGTTGTGAGGGCCAAAAAGGAAAAACTAAAATGCCTATCGCTTTCTCATTCATGATCTTTTGTAGACATTTCAAAAGCAATGGATAGGGTGGGAAAGCGTAAAAGAACCACTGACTCCAATTCAAAGTGAATGCGTCTACTGCAATTGCGTCAGGATCTGGTTTCCATGAAATGTAAGCATTACATTTGGCATTGGTACGAGAGGCAAAGAGGTCTATTTCAGGCTTACCTAAACTATGTATAATAGTCAGGTAGGCTTTGTCAGATAATGACCATTCAATGTCAGGGTTATTTATCTTCCGTGATTCCCTGTCTGCTTCCGTGTTTTCCTTAGTCGATCGAGCGAGCGAAGCGAGCGAAGATCTTAGTGGTAAGTTGGGCGATTTTGCTTTGTATGTTTGTATGTTTGTATGTTTGTATGTATGTTTCACGAATTGTTGTTCGCGCATAACTGTCGAACCGTTCATCCAATCTGCATGAAACTTGGTAGGTCAATAGGTTATAGTAAGGAAATTTACGGTGGAGCATATGAGCTTAATCGATGAAGGGGTTGTGAAGATATTAGGTTCCCAAGGGGGTAATTTTTTTTTAAAGTTACACAAATATATTGAGTGAAGTGTCAAACGAAAGGGCTTATTTTGTGCATTCCAAAATGGTTTTTATTTTTAATCTAGGATATATAGTTTTTGAAATACGACCAAAGAACAAAAACTACGAAACCAGAGCTGCAAGAGCTCCCGTTTCATAGAGTTTCGATGTCTTCGTAGCTCATTGACTGGTCGGTCTTAAAAAGAGAGTGGCATCGTTGCGGTTTGGTTTGCAATGATTTTAGATGCTACTTGATTTATTTTCGTGATAAAAAAAAATTTTGATAAAGAATGAAAATAATTGGGGTAAAAAAAGTTAAGTAAACAAATATATTGAGTGGGGTGTCAAATGAAAGGTCTTTATTTGTACATTCCAAACTAGTTATTATTTTTATTCTAGGACGTATACTTTTAAAAATACGACGAGAATTCATAAAAAATATGAAATAAATGAAAAATTAGACGCGACATTATGTATTGCATGCATGCATGCAAGTATTTTTTACCATGAAGAGCTAGCGCAATAGGCATACTCGGCAGTAGTAGCACTTGAAATTATAGGGGTAGTCAGAAGAAAGTCCAAATGTAAGCCATCTACGGTGCGCGAGATCTCAGTTCGGGGCGAACTACTAGTATTTATATAGGAAGCAAATAGCCAAATCTTTCGGATCTCGCACCATTGCCAAATGTTCTTAGCTAGCTCGTTTAGATGAGGGAACTGGATTCCCCCCATTCTGTTGACGTAACTGATCGCTGTGGTATTGTCGACGCGTAACAATATATTGCATTGAGACCTATCTCGAGCTAAACATTTAAGGCTTAGAAATATAGCCAAGAGCTCTAAATAATTTATGTGATAACTTTGTTCGCTCTTTGTCCAACCACCATTAACGCGTTCATGGTTGCAATATGCACCCCAGCCCGTTCTGGAAGCGTCGGTAAATATTTCTAGGTCAAAATCAGAAGTATGTAATAAATTACATGAAGATTGAATATTTTGACCCCACCAATTTAAGTCCGGTAATATATCAGCCGACAGTTTGAATTTAGCATCAAAAGAAATGTGTTTCTTTAGAGTTAAAAATTTAAGCCTTTCCAATAATTTGGTGTACAACCATCCGTAGCGCACTGCCGGGCAAGCAGCAGTCAAAATTCCAATTAGTCGCGCAAAGTCTCTAATAGAACAAGTAGGCAATTTTTGAAATTGTTTGATCATTTGGGCTATGAATTCACGTTTTTCGTTAGGTAGGGACATTGTCATATTTCTCGAATCATAAACGAACCCTAAGAATTTGCAAGACTGCCTAGGCTCAATTGAGCTTTTTTCATGGTTAATTATAAATCCTAGACACTGTAATAAATTAATTGTTTCTCTGGTATTTTGGAGACATTCTTGGTAATTTTTCCCAATACATAGGATGTCGTCTAAATAAATAACAGAGGTAAAACCGTGTGATCTAAGATAGGTTACAACTTCTTTCATGAGTTTTGTAAATGTCCTGGGGGCTACAGAAAGGCCGTACGGGAGGGCTGAAAATTCAAATAAGGAGACAGCACCGTCTTCTTCTTCAAATTGAAACCGTAAGTATTTTCGATCTTTGAATGAGATCGGGAGAAGAAGGTACGCCTCTTTTAAATCAATGGTGGTCATGAAACCATCTCTAGGTATTAATTTTGCGGCCGTTCTGTAGTCCTCCATTTTAAAATGAATTTTTGACACGAATCTATTAAGTGGTTTGAGGTTTAAGATAAACCTCTTGCTGCCGTTAGCCTTAGGAGTCAAGAAAATTTTAGAAATAAATTGTCCGTCACATGGCTGACATTTGTTGATAGCTCCTAATTCTAAAAGTTTATCAATAGCATTAATCATGTCTAACTTCTCCGAAGGAGAGAATTTGTTTTGAGGAACTATGGTTTGAATTACTTCGGATTCAAATGGTATAGTAAAACCCTCTCTAATTCCGTCTAATATAAAAGGATTAGCGGTAATTTTAAGCCAACAATCGAAAAAGTATTTGATTCTGCCTGCATGACATACCGCGTTTACTGACGCGGAGCACGCTGTTTGTTGTAGCTGTTTTTCGCTTGTGTTGTTGTGTTCGATGGCCTCTGGGTCGCTGAGGGAGTCCTCTGAGTGCCTCTTCTCCCCCCCCTGTTCGACGACTGTTGATAGCGGGAGGGGGCTGTCCAGTTTCCCTGGAAGCGATTTCGAGTCGTCGATGTTGGTTGTGCTGTAGAAGGAGCAGGAGTTTTTTGAGTCCCTGTTGCTTTCTTGATTTGAAGCCCTTGTTTTTCTATGACTTTAGAAGCCTTGATCTTCTCTGCCAACTTACAACCAAAAAGGGATTCATCTCTTTCCACGTCTTGAATGATGGAAGTGAATGATTTGTCTAGTGCCGGTGTAATTAGGTTTATTCTAGACTTTGTTTCCATATAATGGAGGTCTGAGAGTATGCGGCAAGCATCTGACAAGATTTTAACAGCCTCGACTTTGGTTTGCTTGTCTTCAGCGCCTGTGACGAGTACGTTCATAGCCCGGTTAATGGCTGTGATACCCAGACCCAATTGCTGTTGCTGGGCTTCTATTTTCTTGTCTCGGTTCTTGGTCGATTCGATAAGAGCCGCTGATATTTCTGGATTCAAAACTGGAGCTTTTAAAAGCTTACAGTTCTCAGGAATCTTTTGGTCTTTTAGCAATGTTTCCTTTATGTCTTTTGCAATGCCTCGAAGAAGAATCGGTGTCCATCGTTGCGCCAGCGTTTCGTGTATTTTTTCACCAAAAGAAATCACATCTGGCGCTGGGTCGCCTAGCGCAGAAAGAAATTCTACATCGATTTCTTCTACCTGGTCAGCTTCTTGAGCAGGAGTTTCTGAAATCGCAGGCTCAGCAGAGACCTCCTCATTCATATCATCTTGTTGAGGAGGCAATTCCTCGTTTATTATTTTCACGTCTTGGTCTGTAACAAAGCGAGACCATTTGTAAAAATTTGAGGGTAGTTGTGAAAAAAATAAAATAAAATAACTTAGGTATAAAGTTATTATGCTGGTCGTCGTGTGGACTCACGGCCCACAACCAGACCTCAAGATATGCCTTCGTGGTGACTCACGGCCAGCACCCCGGCTTAAAACTTTCCATCGCATTGACTCACGGCCAACACCCAGGATAAATGTTATTTTGTGACTGTACAAATAACTAACACTTTTAGCCAAAAAACAAATCACACAAAGACTTACCTGATTGATTTTCGTCCGAAGATGAATCGGAATAAACGATACACCGTCGGCGTGTAACTGGTGTAGGCGTTTGTTTTTCACGCAATTTTTGTATTTTTGATTCGTAATAACGAATCCTTTCTTCCTGCTTACGCTTTGGCATTATCGTTCACTAGAAATCTCAGGTACACTTAGTTAAAAAAAGTATTTTCTGGAAAAGATGTGCTACCGTTGCCTCGCACGAAAAAAGAATGAGGTAATAGGGCGGACAGCACAGACTAGTGAAGGGGTATCGATTATTCGATTTAAAATCGTTCGTCGATTTACTATTTTAAAAGTGCGAAGTTGCCTAGTAGGTTGAAAGTACTACATAGTGTACCTATCTATTTATATCTGAAAAATGAAGCTAAAGAAATATAATTACTACAAAAATTAAAATACGTAGTACTTCTTACGTAAATGGAATAAATATTCCTTTTTAGTAACTAGTTAAGAAACAGCGAAAAAAATTTTTTCTTTCGCAACTGGTTGTGAAAAACAGTTACGAAAATGGGCCAAACCAAACCAGCAATGCAATCAAGCAATTTCAATTTGACAAAATTGATGTCAACTGAGTTGGGTAAAATTTGAGGTGAAGTAAAGCTATAACTGAATGGTGGCCGAGATAAGGATACAGAAATGTTGGTCATCCGGCGGCAAGATGGGCAGACGACATCGACAAAGTCGCGGGCAAAACATGGATCGGACTGGCGCAGATCGTTACGAATGGCACAAACTAAGGGAGGCCTATACCCAGCAGCGGGTGAAGTTGGGCTGTGGATGATGATGATGATGATGAGTTGGGGAATACGGCAGCTGGTGTGACCCGGTCTTTAACATTAAGCATATTTCAGATTCACTGGCGAAATGCTGCGATCTATCTCAACTGTGGTACAGAGAGTTCTACCTAGAGATGACTATGGGACGCAAAGTCAATGTAAGTACTAATTCTTACTCATATTCATACTAAGGCTGTGAATGAATGAAAAAAATGAGGCGCTCTTTGCGTAGCTTGCTTAGACGTTCTTGAGTGATCGTTGAAGTTAAGCAGCGTTGTGCTCGGTCACAATTTAGATGTGACCGCAAGCGGTTTTACGAGCTGAGCGCTTCCGTGCTTCGGAGGGCACGTTAAATTGTCGGTCCCGGCTTTTAAGTCGTTAAGCTATTACGGAGGCCTTTAGGCGTCCTAAAAACTTCGTCATCGTTGGCCACTTGCTTATACGAACTTACTTTTACAGAAATGCACAGTCCGCCATCAACACAACGAAGAATGTAAGGACCTAGTGACAATGGAGAAGAGAATCCAGTTCCCCATAGAAATGTCGATGCCGTGGATTCTAACCGACCATATCCTACGCACTAAGGAGCCCGCCATGATGGAGTGAGCATACATTCATTCATTCATTCATTTAGTCATTCACTCATGAGTGATAAAGTTCCCCATAGAAATGTCGATGCCGTGGGTACTGACCAATCATATTCTGCGCATCAAGGAGCCCGCCATGATGGCGTGAGCACACATTCATTCATTCATTCAGTCATTCATTCATGAGTGATACAGTTCCAAAATAAAAAAAACTTTAAAACATTTTACATTAACATAAAATTATTATTAGCGCCATCTTGATCTAAATCCGGTACTAACATCAGTTCGTTAAAGAAACAGTACTCACAATGGATCTAGGCATTCGTGTAGTTAGCCTTTTCGCTGCGCAATAGAAAATGTTGTATGAAAAAGCTACATTGCGCTTCCAAACGGCTAACTTCACGATTGCCTAGATCCATTGTATGTACAGTACCAGGTAAAATTCTTCATTAGTCACTAGCGCCATCTAGTAACGAGTCCGGTACTAAAGCCACTTTGTTACAGATACGTGCTATACCCGTTGGATTTGTACAACGACTCTGCGCAATACGCACTCACCGTGTTCCGAAAACAGTTCCTATACGACGAAGTAGAAGCGGAGGTTACTAAATAAATCTATACTATCTACACTAATCTATACTAATCTTAATATAGTAAAGCGGAAGAGTTGTTTGTTTGAACGCGCTAATCTCAGGAACTACCAGTCGGATTTGAAAAATTCTTTATGCATTTGATAGCTAAACTCTTGAGGAAGGTTTATAGGCTACCTTTTATCACCATTATGATTACCATTATGACACTACTACGGGGGTAACGCCGCGAGGGCACTGCTAGTGTAAATATGTATGTTTTAGTAGATAACATTAAAATTCTCTTGTTTAGACTCTTTTGAATCAGCTCGTTATCTCTACTAAAAGTTTGCAATATATTTTTTTTACAAAGAACTAATCTGTTTCAGGTGAATCTCTGCTTCGATCAGTTTGTGTACAAGCTGTCTGAACAGGTCTATGCACATTACAAGCAACTGGCTGCTAGGTGAGTGAGCTGTTTCAAACTATCTAGTGCCAGCCTTAATTCGAAATACAATTGTTTAGAAAGTGCAACCGAACATTATTATGTGCATACAAATTATCCCGGTTATAAGGTGTCAACTTTACAATGTCAAAATATTCAAATACTCGCGAGTAAAAACCTCATCCAGTTTGGTCGAATCCAGCCTAATTCGGTTAGTTACTCTGGAGTAGGATGACTTTTGGTCGGATTCAGCCTTAACTAAGGAGTGATTCAAGGCAGTATTTCTCTCAAACCATGGTTTTTTAAAATAAAACTTAGTAAACGAGCCACTACTGTTTTGATACGAATGCGTCTGGGGCACTCGTGTACCCCAGCACATCTAGCGAAAATTAAAGTGGTGCCTGATCCCACTTGTGCGTGTGGAGATGAATTTGGAGATACAAATCATATATTTTTTGCCTGTCCCCAATATAACCATGTCTCTTTCTTCAATGATCTAGTTTCTTGTAATGTTCCTCTTCCGACAAATATACCTGTTCTCCTTTCTTCCTTAGATCCTAATATATATTTCTGTTTAGCTTCGTTTATTTGTGAAAATAATATCAATATATAATTATTTTATAAAATATCTTGTGTTGTAAATATTATACGTAGTAGTTTTATTTATCCTTTAATTTTCCTTATCCTATCCTATTCCCCCGTCCTTAGTTCGCGATTTTTGATTTTAACTTGTTTCCCTAATTTTACTTAAAAAAATAAAACTATAAAATGGCAAATGCACAAAGAGTGCGACGCCACAAAAAAAAAAAAAAAAAAAACTAAGGAGTGACGACGACGACGGATCTTTTTCCTACCCTTGGCGGATGGTTGGAGCCTCGAACATGCTCTTTACTCCGGCTTCATTCTTTACTTCGGTCCGGGACTGACACTAGTCCTCTAACCGGCGAGGCGACTGCGGCGAGGAACTGAGACGCGACCAGGGGGGGGGGGGGGGGGGAGGGGCTACGAGCTCACGACGAAGCTTTCAACGGGACTGTGTAACGACAGTAATGATGCTCCATTGTTTCAGTATGATGTTGGACAAGCGTTACCGCGCGGAGTGCGTGGCGCGCGGCGCGGGCGCGGCCTGCGGGGCGGGGCGGTACGCGAGCCTGCTGAGACAACGACACGTGGCGCTGCTCGGGCGACACGTGGACCTGTGTGCACTCGTATGTATACCACTACAACATAAATAAATGTCTCATTTTGCATTTACAGTAATACCCCGCTTTACGCGAGGGATACGTTCCGAAAAAAAATCGCGGTAACTGAAATTCGCGTATATCGAGGTTTATGATTAAACATAGAAACGAACGAGAGAATCCCCATAGAACAAAGTCGAAGGACGGGGAATTCCCAATTTTTCAAACAGAATGTTCAGAGGAAGCGGGGATTCCCGCGACCATAGAGAAGTTGATGACTACATTATGACGACCTCTGTGGCGCAGTGGGTGAAGGCCCGCCTGTGACGCAGGAGGTTGCGGGTTCGATTCCCGCCGCGGGACAAATGTTTGTATGATCTGCAAATATTTGTCTCGGGTCTGGTTGTTTCCTATGTATATTATGTATGTATTTACAAAAAAAAAATGTATTTAAGTAGTATATCAGTCATGTGGTTGCCATAACACAAGCTCTGCTTAGCTTGGGGCTACATGATGCTGTGTGAAATGTCCAGCAATATTTATTTATTTATTTTATTATTTATTTATTTATTTATGTTTTACGTACTCTTTCGCGTAATGCGAGGCATTTGAGCGCAAAATTTGAAATTCGCGTTATAGTGAAACCGCGCATAACGGGGTCGCGTAAAGCGGGGTATTACTGTATTTGGTAGTTTTTTATAATTCTAAAACCGGGGTGTAAAGCACCCCACGCGAGTACTTACGTAAGTTTTTAGGTGCAATCATAATCGTGTATTTGCAGGAATGTGGGTACAATAGGTTTTAGTTAAGTAAAGTTTCAGTTTATTCATTCTGCTTCGTCCAAGGCGTTAAAAACGTACTTATTACTAAAATCTAATTAATTTTCTAATAAAAATATTACAATTAACATTAGGTACAGTACGGCCAACGGATCTCGGCGTGCGTGAAGTTAGCCGTTTCGATGCGCAGTGCAACTTTTTCATACAAAATTTTCTACTGCGCAGCGCAGAGCCTAACTTCACGTACGCCTAGATCCGTCGGCCCAACTGTACTAATGCTTAGCTATAATAATAAAAGTAACAAGTACTTATCAAGTAACTAAGGGTAATACGAGTATATTATTTGTTGACAGGTGGCGCAGCGTATCAATGCAGATATGCATCGCGCGTTAGACGCTGCTGTCGCAAAATTCGAGGCTGGAGACATAACTGGCGTTGTTGTAAGTACAATAAAATAGAATCCTTCCTACTAATATTATAAAGGCGAAATTGGCTACATAAGTCATCTCAGAGTTCATCCTGGCATATAAGCAGAATTATGGTCGCCGTAGCCGAAATCGGCTAGGATGACCATTATTATTATTATTAAAGGCGAAAGTCCGTGTGTGTGTGTGAATGTTTGTTGCCACGTATCTCCATAACTACTAAACCGATTTTGATGAAATTTGGAATGTAGATAGATAATAATCGGGAATAGGACATAGGCTACTTTTTATCTCGAAAAATTGCACGGTTCCCGTGGGATAAAAAATAGTAGTCCACGCGGGCGAAACCGTCCGCTAGTAGAATATATTTTACTGACAACACACACAGAGAACAGAGGACAGAGCATAAAAAAATACATGATTTTTGCTGTAAGTATCTACAAAAGTTTCAATACAATTTGCTTACATTTTGTTTTATGTAAGCTTTTTGGAACAAAAGTGTAACAGGAACCTAGATAAACAATAACATAAACTGATAATATTTTTAATATTTTAAATGACTTTGGTATTACGCTTGTATGGACATTCGTCTGTCGCAGGCCCCTTAAACTAACTACTTAATGTATTTGTCAGGAATTGGAAGGACTTATCGCTGTGAACCGTCTTTGCCACAAACTGCTGAGTCGCTACCTAACTCTGGACGACTTCGAGTCAATCCTACGAGAGTCTGACCACGGAGTGTTGGCGCCGTAAGTATTTCTAGTTATGTTAGACTATTTTCTTTTTACTAGATATACAGTGTCAGGAGGCAATCTTTGCCTACACTTATCGGGATACTGTAGTGCCTGGGACATTGTTTGAGATGGAGTAGGCTTGCCCAGCACCTAAACCATCCTCTCGGCTTAACAGGCCATATTCACAGGAAAGACATTGTTCAAGACGTTCTTACTCAGAATCGTATACAAAAATGACAGTTAATGAAAGGTAATGTCAATGATAAGCACCACTTAAACTAAGTAGCGGTTCAGTATTCGGGTACTAGTGACTTTTTAATCCTTTTTCTAACACCGTTAGTTTAATTTCAAGCACTATTGTTCTAAACCTCAGCTGATTGTAATTTTCAGGTACGGCCGTATCAACCTGCACGTATTTTGGGAGTTGAACTACGATTTCCTTCCAAACTATTGCTACAACGCAGCCACGGACAGGTAAACAATATCATTTATTTATTTCTCACAAATATATACTTACATACTGAATTAATATAAAATAAATACAGTTAAAAAAATAAAATAGTCAAGTTCCTTATAAAATAATCCAAAATATTTGAAGGTTACTAATTATAAAAACCTGTTTTGTGAGAAACTGGTGCCTGAAATAGGTAAATAAAACGGACAAGCACAAGAGTCTTACCAATTATTCGATTCACGACTTGACAGTTTGATTGCGGCCACATTTGGGAAAATATTAAATAGGGTTGTGAATTTTGTGAGAAATTAACAGTCAGTTCAGTCAATCAATTGAACTACCGATAGAGGCTAAACCCGATTGTTAATAAACTAACATATGGATTTTGATTTCGTGCTGGTTTTTAAGATGTTGTTTTTCCAAATAAATACTTGCTTGTTATTCGCAGGTTTGTGAAATGCCGCGGCATTCAGTTCGCGGTTGACGTACAAAGGGAGAGGCCCCAACAATACGGGCACGCTTTACTTTGGGGCTCCAAGCAACTCAGTCTGGCCTACTCAGCGCAATACGCACAGTACGAAGGTAACTTTGTTTTACTGTTTAACTAGCTGACGCCCGCGGCTTCGCCCGCGTGGACTACTATTTTGTTTATCCCACGGGAACCGTGCATGTTTTCGGGATAAATAGCCTAAATAGCCTATTTTCTATTAAATTTCAGCCAAATCGGTTCAGTAGTTATGGAGATACGTGGTAACAAACATTCACACACACACACACACACGGACTTTCGCCTTTATAATATTAGTAGGATAACCTAGCGTATAAAAATATATAAAAAAAATCCTTTTTCTAGGTTTCGTCGGCGGCGTCCATTTGCACGCACTGGTCCGTCTCCTAGGCTACCAAGGCGTGGCCGTGGTGGTGTCCGAACTATTGGGCGTGGCCCGCGGCTTGTTGCACGGCACACTAGCGCAGTTCACTCGGGCTTTACACCGCGCCATGCCTCGCCATTGCAAGCTGCCGCGCTACGACTACGGATCTAATGGTGAGTCTAATACTACGTACAGTCCATTTGCACGCACTGGTCCGTCTATTAGGCTACCAAGGCGTGGCCGTGGTCGTGTCCGAACTGTTGGGCGTGGCCCGCGGCTTGTTGCACGGCACACTAGCCCAGTTCACTCGGGCCCTACACCGCGCAATGCCGCGCCATTGCAAGCTGCCGCGCTACGATTACGGATCTAATGGTGAGTCTAAGGCTGTGTCCCCAGTAGGCAAACTGAGCGGCCGACTGAGTTGCGGCGTATCGGTTTAGTACGCTCTTCCATATATTTGAAATGGAGTGTCCACAGTTTGCTAGTTTTGCGCGTAACGCTGCAAACTGCGTACAGTGAGCGCAAAACTAGCAAACCGTCTCAGTCGGCCGCTCACAGTTTGCCTACTGAGGACACAGCCTAATATTACGTACAGTGCCTCGAGCACGAGTATGCACAAGTTTACTATTCTATCCGTGAGTATAGTAAAGTATGGACAATTGTATGGACTGAACTTAGTTTAGTCAAATTACCGCTAGAGGCGCTGCACTGAATGCCATACAATTGAGATACTTTACTACAGTCACGGATAGAATAGTAAACTTGTGCATACTCGTGCTCGAACTGAAGACTCACTTACGTACAGTAAAACCAGGAAAAGAATGCGTTTCGAAAAACATCAAAAACAATCGTATAAAACTACAAAAACGATTGACTAAAACTAATATGGAAATGCAAATTACTCACAATTCAAACAAATACTTAAATATTAATGTAATTTTTAAGAAAAGCAAATTAGTTGCAAGCCGTGCGAGCTGCGCTGATAATGACGTGCACTTCTGTCACATTCTGTTTTCAATACTGCCTAGATTCTGTCGGTCATATTTGGAAAACACGAAATTAGCCGATTCCCATTATATATCTGATAGTACTGTACTATTTGTACAGTTTCATTAAATGTTGTTTTGTCCATAGGTGTTCTCGGCTACTACCACGCTCAACTGACGGATATAGTTCAGTATCCCGAAGCAAGGACTGAGCTCTTCCACGCATTCAGAGAGCTAGGGAACATTATACTGTTCTGTATGCTTATCGAACAGGTGAGAATATTGACCGAGCTCTTCTCGGGTGCATAACGCCATCTAGTGGTTCAATTATAGTCCGGCAAAAACGGGTAGACACGGCAACTAAAATTTCAGTACTTTGGAAACCCTTTCTCTACTAATCTATGGTAAAGTACAGGTTTCTTGTCTATAGTACAGGTGCCGAAGACGTCAGTCAGAAGTAATAATTTACTTCTAAAAGAGAATTTATCTATTTCACGTATTTAGCTTGCACAGTGGCGCCCCCATTTATTTCTATTATTTTGTGTCGGACTATACGAACCACATTGCACTGGTAAATCTTTTTGCGTGAAAATGCCGAGAAAACGGCTTTTCCCAGATATGAGACCTAGCTAGATCGATTTTTCGCCCCCGTAAACACCCGAACTGCAAATTTCATCGTAATCGTTAGAGCCGTTTTCGAGAACGTCAGTACAAACAAACTTCAAACATCAAACAAATATTGCTCGTTTAATAGAATAGGATTTACAAGGTGGTGCAAACAGTGACGTGCAAACAAAACTAAATCATCACAGTCTGTATCTGAAAATACCCCTTGTGTATTTTATTCTCCGATTTTTTGTATTTTTTTTTCCCCTATTTCACCCCATTCAAGTTTTATTTGCTTATGTCCTTCTCCAAGATCCAATCTACCTGTATACCAAAATACATCAAAATTGGTTCAGAGTCACTTTCATCCGAGTTACTTTCGCATTTAAAAAACGACTTTAAAAAAAGGAGGAGGTTCTTTTTATGTATGTTCAGTTCACCCATTGTTCGAAGACGCCTGCAGAGCTAAAATGGTCGCTAATGCAGATTCACAATAATATGATTAACGGGTGATTTGTATTGATATTGCTAAAGCATTTCATCTTTAATTACCGTCAAATGTTAGCTGAATTGTACGCAATTCAATTCACAGCAGAATCACATGCTAGGCCTTAAATTGCCACACGAAAAAAAAATAACCCGGTTGGTTTTCATTTAATATTGCATCGTATTATTACTACTAATACTCTGTAAATAAGTAAGTATTTGGTTTTTAAGTAAGTATTTTGTATGTTTTACTATCATTATTAAACATAAATAATATTTGATTGACACTTAGTGCAATTCCAATTCATAAGTGGCCATTTTATTTATTTTATTTTATTTTATCTTACGATTCTCCACAAAGCTGTCAAACAATAAGATGATATTGCCGGTACGGAATTGTCAACTTTGTGATTTCTAATACGAGAATCTCGACGCAAATCATTTGTGAATCTGCATTAGCGACCATTTTAGCTACGCTGGACTGATTTGGATTTTTTTTGTTAGGGTACACTTTTCGATTGGTGCCACAAAAATATGGTGAGGATCTGTAGGCGCATTCTGTAAACTTACTTCGAACGTCGAAGAGCTGAATCCGCTGTGAGATTTCAAATAATAGTGGGCAAACTTCACCCAGCACCGCCAGCAATGTAATTAATATTACTCGAAAGACCTAACAAAACTAAGCATTTTTTATTATCGACGCATTAAAATCTATCCCGGGGGTCACTAGATAAATCCATGTTTGTACCTACCTAACCTGAGTAGTAGGTACTAGATTGTATGACAACGGGGCAAAATATAATTTGTTTCGACGAGAGTGCTATTTTGAATACAGAATGGAGCGAGGGATGCTAGAGTTGAAACCCGAGCGCAGCGAGGGATTCTAGATTAGAATCCTGAGCGCAGCGAGGGATTCAAAGGACGTCATCGGAAATAGGAGATTGTTACACATGGTTTGAAAGTAACCTACCTAGGCACGAGATGGTTTGGCGCACGAGCAAAGCGAGGGCGCTAATAGTTCGAGCGCCTAAACAGGTTATTCACATCTGTCTTGTAAGAGCTATTAACACGCTGAGACGCTATGGCCGCATCGCCGGCCACGTGACCAAACAGTTCGTATTGAAATGTATGACAGATAACTCACTTGGCTACGGTCTGGCGTCAGGATCCTGATCCTGTGATCCAGATCCCGTGATCCTGACTTCGTGATCCTATTCCCGTGATCCTGATCCTATAATCGTGATCCCGTGATTCTGATTCTGTGATCCTGATCCTGTGATCCTGATCCTACGTGATCCTAATCCCGTGATCCGGATCCAATGATCCTGCATAATCCTGATACCGTGATCCTTATCCTGTAAACCTGACCCTACGTGATCCTAATCCCGTGATCCTGATCCCGTGATCCTGATCTTCATCTTATGGTAAATAGAAATGTCAAATATAGCTGACACAGACGACATGGCTCAATAGAAATGTCAAATAGTAGCATGTGATTTATTTAATACTTTGTCAGCAGGGAAAATCGTTTCTCAGGGAGAATTGCTTCCCAGGGACGCAAAAGTACTGTTTTCATCCCTCTGTTCAGGTAACTTCAAGCGTACTTTCCGAACATGAGAAATGAAAAATAAAGACTTTCTCATAAACCTCACATTATTTTGAAATAAAAAACATCCCAATAAATCGAGACTTTTATCGCTCTAATCATAATCATTTTAGCTTTTTTGTAAGTTAAAACTTTTCGACTTAAATAAATAGAGAACCCTCGGACAGAATTTGATGCGAATTGGCACAGAGAAACAAGGCTTTGATACCTTCTAAGCAAAAGTAGCTATATTTAAGCTGTGGCGGTCGTGGGTCCATACATTTATGATTATGCCCAAAAATGCGGTAACAGCCATTTTAACCTCTCTTTAAGTTAAACCTATTCGACTCAAAATAAATAGAGACCCCCGGGACAGAATTTGATGCGCATTGGCACAGAGATACAAGGCTGTGATACCTTCAAAATAAAAGTAGTCTGAGCTGTGGCGGCCGTGGGTGAAGTGCCCATATATTTTTGCCCACACTCGTTTCGTATTCGAAATTTGAATCTTACTACAAACACTTACAATACATTCTTGCGTATTTAGTGAGCTCGGTCACTTGAGTGAATTCGAAGTGAGTCTAGTACAGAATGACTCTGCTGTCGAGGATCTTCGGTGTTATGAAATGCACCTCGAGAGAGCAGAAAACTGCTCAGCTTGAACTTTGAAGTCGGCTCTTAAAATTTGGAATTTTACCGCTTGTTTGTTAGAAGACAAATAGTGATAGGGCGAATTTTTAGCATTGTTTAACCAGTGTTCAAGTTGAGAGGCGATTATAAGTAAGGCTTGTTTCAGGCGCTGAGCCAAGAGGAAGTGACTGATTTACTCCACGCTGCGCCCTTCCAGAATATACTACCACGGCCCTTCACTGCAGGTAATATTCTATCGTTAAAAACTCTACGAAAAAGGCGTTTGAAAATTTTGAACCCCTGACGAAAAAGAGGGGTGGGTTCGAATCCCGTATCGTAAATTTTGATAAGACTTCTCATTCATTGCTTGTGTTTCAGAGGGCGAGAAACCGGAGACGAAACAGAAACGCCTCGAGGCGAAATACGTTGCGCTACAAATCGGACAGAACGTCGAGAAGTACGGCAATGCTAAGGTAAGATCAAATTCTTAACAAATAATAGTTCGGCCAAAACTGAGATCTCATTATTATTCGACTTCAAAAAAGACGAAAGAGAGTGAGTGAATATTGCACCAGGCAAAGAACGCTTACGCGAGCTGAATTGCACTCAGTTGCGTCGCAGCAAGAGTCGCTATTTAAATAAACGTTTTCGCTAAGTCAGGCTTCTGAACCTATTTACATTGGGTTGGGGCTAGATGGCGCTGTGTGAAATGTCCAGCAGTATTTATTTATTTGAAGTGGCAGTGGGCCGGTCATATCTGCCGAAGAACTGACAACCGCTGGGTTAAACGAGTTCTCGAGTGGAGACCACGTCTCGGCAAACGTAGTGGACGCCCGCCTGCCAGGTGGAGTGACGATCTGCGAAAGGCTGCCGGCACAAGTTGGATGCGTCAAGCTGAAGACAGGGCGCGATGGCGCTCATTAGGGGAAGCCTATGTCCAGCAGTGAACTGCTATAGGCTGATGATAAATAAATAAATATAAATATTGCTGGACATTTCACACAGCGCCATCTAGCCCCAAACTAAGCAAAGCTTGTACTATGGGAACCAGATAACTGATAGAATACTTATATACTTTTATAAACTACCTACTTACTTATAATACTTTATAACGCCCAGACACAGAACAAACATCTATGTTCATCACACAAATGTTTGTCCTGGGTGGGAATCGAACCCACGACCTACACAGCGCAGAAGGCAGAGCTACTACCAACTGAGCTAAGAGGCCAGATGATGATGATGATTTATTTATTTGTGCAGCAAGCGCAGCTAGCGCGGGAAGGCGACCTGTTGACCCGCGAGCGTCTCTGCTGCGGCTTGTCGCTGTTCAGCGTAGTGCTGCGTCGTATGCGCGGGTTCCTCGCCGCGCCCGCCTGGCCCGCGCCGCCGCACGCGCCGCACGCGCCGCCGCACGCCGACGACACCGGGGAGTTCCACCGGTGAGTGAGTGAGTGAGCGAGTCAGTGAGTGAGTGAGCTGCAGCTACACGCTTACGACACTGGTGAGTTCCACCGGTGAGTGAAAGAGGGAATGAGCGAACGAGTGAGTGAGTGTGTGAGGGAACGAGTGAGTGAGTGAGTGAGCTGCAGCTACACGCTTACGACACTGGTGAGTTCCACCGGTGAGTGAAAGAGGGAATGAGCGAACGAGTGAGTGAGTGTGTGAGGGAACGAGTGAGTGAGTGAGTGAGCTGCAGCTACACGCTTACGACACTGGTGAGTTCCACCGGTGAGTGAAAGAGGGAATGAGCGAACGAGTGAGTGAGTGTGTGAGGGAACGAGTGAGTGAGTGAGTGAGCTGCAGCTACACGCGCTGCCGCACGAAGAAATTTTTTTTTGTGCATTTTTTATTCATGTTCACCGATTACTCGAAGACGCCTGGACCGATTTGGAAAAATCGTTTTTTGTTCGAAAGGGTATACATTCCGATTGGTGCCACAAAAATTTTGTGAGGATCGGTCGAGGATCTTCGGAGTTACGAACATAAATGTACCTCGAGTGCAGAAAATACGTTTACGTAACAAGATAAAATACGTAACAGGACGCGAAATACGTTTATGTGGACGGCGACATTGAATGATTCGTTCCAGAGAAGTGGAACCAGAACCAGTGATGGGATATTTATTTGTTTGCGATAAAGATGAAATTATGAGTAATTTTCATTTTTTAATGACTTTTCGTTAATCGTTTTTGTAATTTTATGCGATTGTTTCCGATGTTTTCCGAAACGCATTCCTTTTCTGTTTTTACTGTAACCGTGTATTGAATTGACAATGTTTTGTTTTCAGACTTTGGTCGGCTCTACAATTTCTGTACTGCATCCCCGTTGGAGACACGCAGTTTACAGTGGAGTAAATAGCTTTCAATAATTTCTCATAGCTTACGAGCAGCCCCCTGATTGTCTAATAGACAGCAGATAGACAATGTCTATCTTGAATAGTGACCAAAACCGGTCTCAAACTGTCAAATATGATAGTTTAGTGACCACGCAAGGAGCTCTGTCTCAATCTCAACTAGACTGAACGCGACAATAGATACCTACGCGATCGTTTTGACAGTTTGATCAATATCAGTATTAGATGGTTCCCATAGCACAAGCTTTGCTTAGTTTGGGGCTAGATGGCGCTGTGTGAAATGTCCAGCAATATTTATTTATTGTTTACGTAATTGATTTGTTATCTTCTTAGGGAGTTGTTCGGCGAAGGGCTGCACTGGGCCGGATGTGCGATCATCGCACTGCTAGGCCAACAGCGACGCTTCGAGGCTCTGGACTTCTGCTACCATATCCTGAGAGTGCAACGCGTCGACGGAAAGGATGAGCTCGTTAAAGGAATTGTAAGTGCCGCCATCTTGAATTAATGGATAATGTTTTGTTTTTCTTCTTTTGGCTTCGCACGGCTTGTGCATTCAGCCAGTGTCAAGTAATTAATATATTTCAAGTTTATAGATACACAAGATATACAAATACATATTACAAGACATAAATATAATATCTCACCCCTCCCCTTGTGCCTCAGTAAAGATGTGGGGCTTTATTGAAACACCAACACGGACTTTTTGAGAGAACTCGAAATGCAATGCTATCCAATTTTGTTTAATTTGCCTACACTTTTGCACGTTCACGAACACACTTTACTGAGGCACAAGGGGAGGGGTGGGTTATTATATTTATGCATTGTAATATACAGGGTGTGGCAAATTCTTGGTCACTGAAGGGTAGCTACCTTTTCTCTTGTAGTTAGAATGTTTTGTTCTTAGGAAACTTCAGTTTTATTTTGAAGAAAAAAATAATTGCATTTTTAGATTTTTGAAAAAAATCACAGTTAGCCTAAAAAATTACATTTGTCAAAAAAAACAAGTTGGTCTTAATCGACTCTATTTCCCACCAGGAACACTTCTCCCAAAGTAACTTATCAGATCAAATCGTAAGTTTTTGCAATATTTCAAAAAAACACATCCCATACATTTTCTATGAAATTAGGAGTTGTAAACATTACAGTGCCACTTATTCGATCGTTCTTAATTTATTTTAATAACTGCTTCGGCAAGCTGGGAGGCTATTGTAAAGCGCGTATTTAAATTTAGAACAAAGTGCTTCCATGCAGATGTACAAATGGTATGCTCCATGCATACCATTCTCTCTTGTGGCCCTGTCTTAGGCGCCTAAGGCTTTACAATAGCCTCCCAGCGGTAACCTATCAATCTTTCGAAAAACGATACACCGAATTTTGAAATCCATAAAACGTTTGATAGAAACTCGAAATCCAGATACTTTGTTTTACATAATTTTATTACTCCGATAAAATGTTACACAGAAGTCTCATTTGACAGAAACACTAATGCCAGATTATCAGTTCGTTTTTTTCTTCATTCGACAACAATATCCTTATACCTTATTTTAAAAGACAGAAGTAACGCTTACTAGAAAATTTCCAGCCATATAAAACCTTTTCCATCTTACTCAATTATATTATTTACTGACGTAATTTGTGTTACTTTTTATGTTGCGTCTGTCTTACCGTAAAACGAAACGTTTTTAGGTTATTATCGGTCTCAGAACCGAATCTGCCCACCCCGACTTCCACGTAGTCTTGTCTGTCCTACCCTAGAGTGTTTTTATGAACTCGGAGGCGCGAAGGGAGATGCAGCCCCCGCCCGCTGTGACAAAACGCGGCACCAGCACGAGCAGGAGCGGCTGAGGCTGGTCGCCGCCGAAGGTGGCGACCAAACAGCCGAAGCTGCGAAGGCTCGTGCTGATGCTGCGTTTTGTTACGCAAGGGCGGAGGGGCTGCACTTCCCGAAGCGCCGGAGCCGTCACAAATTCGAAATGGATGGAAGATTTAGGTTAAATTTTGATAATTTGCCAAAAGTGTTTGGTGAGGTTACTTAACCATCTAGCACGAAATTAGTTAGGAAATGTTAAAGGTAATAAAAAAACAGTAACTAGGTACAATATTTATTAGATATCTACCTACAGTACTTCAAGCTACATAATGGACATCGGTCATTTAATTTTATGGTACCTACCTAGTATTTATAACGCTCTGAATTATTACTAGATGGCGCTACTAGTAAGCGTTTAGAAAGATTGAATACATAATTTTGTAATAGGTCTTTCCTGAACCATGATTTTTCGGGATTACAAAATATATGGAAAACAAATTATATGGAAAACAAACATGCGGTAAAGTGAATTATCTGGATGTTAAAATTTCTGGAAAATGTTTAGATGTATTTTGTATTTCTGTCTTGTAAAAAAAAAACAAATGAAAATCTGGCTTAAGAATTTATGGAATTCGAATTCCTGTATTATGAAAAAAAAGAAATCAAAAATCTGTCAAACGTTCCTATGGATTTCAAAAATCTGTCTTGTATTTTTCGTGACATAAATACGTAACCCCTCCCAGCATGCCGAAGCAGTTACGAATTTAAATTAATAACCATTGAATAAGTGGCACTATAATGTTTACAACTACTAATTTCATAGATAGATAGATACACATTTATTTGGTAAAAACACACACACAGGAAAATAGCTAGGTACATAATATTTAAAAACAAACAGAAGACTCAGGTACATAAGTAAACAAACAAAAGACAGGTACTTAGGTAGACAAACAGGTAAATAATTAGGTAAGTATAAATGAGAGCTAGACGCTGAAAACACAAACAAACTGACAGGAAAGAAACAAATATCTAAGTACCTCAATAGAAAATGTATGGGATGTGTTTTTTTGAATTATTGCAAAAACTTACGATTTGATTTGATAAGTTACTTTGGGAGAAGTGTTCCTGGTGGGAAATAGAGTCGATTAAGACCAACTTGTTTTTTTTGACAAATGTAATTTTTTAGGCTAACTGTACTTTTTTTCAAAAATCTAAAAATGCAATTATTTTTTTCTTCAAAATAAAACTGAAGTTTCCTAAGAACAAAACTTTCTAACTACAAGAGAAAAGGTAGCTACCCTTCAGTGACCAAGAATTTGCCACACCCTGTATATTTGTATATCTTATTTATCTATAAACTTGAAGTATATTAATTACTTGACACTGGCTGAATGCACAAGCCGTGTGAAGCCAAAATAAAGTAAAAAAAAAGGCTTAGGTACTAATTTTTTTTCTTGCAGCCGCTAAAGCGAATGGTGGACCGCATCCGTCGCTTCCAAGTGCTCAACAGTCAGATCTTCAGCGTCATCAACCGTCATCTGACGGCGGACGACGACGCGGGCCGCGTCGAGCACGTGCGATGCTTCCCGCCGCCCTCTGCGCCTATGCACATCAACTAACACAGACTTATCAACCAAACCGACGTTTTATCAAATAAACCGACGTCTTATAAACTGAACTGATGTCTTATAAACCAAATCGACGTCTTCAACCAAACCGAGGTCTTGAACCAAACCGACGTCTTATCAACCAAATCGACTTCTTATAATTCAAATCGTCGTCTTATCAACCAAACCGACGTCTTATCAACCAAATCGTCGTCTTATAAACCAAATCGACGTCTTATCAACCAAATCGACGTCTTATAAACTAAACCGATGTCTTATAGTGGCCGCACACCTATCCGCGTAATTGCATAATCGTTTATTTCAGACAATAGTTACATTCCATAGCAGAAGATACATTAAGAACACATAAAAAATTTAGCACTGAATAAGACTAAACAGACGTCTTATAAACTAATCCGACTAGTCTTATCAACCAAATCGACGTCTTATCCACCAAACCGAAGTTATATCAAATAAACCGACGTCTTATCAACTAAATCGACGTGTTATAATAAAAATAAAAATCGTTAATTTCAGACAACAGTTACATTCCATACGAGAAGATACACTGAAACATATAAAAAAATCTAGCAATAAATTAGATAAACTAAACCGACGCGACGTCTTATCAACTAAACCGACGTATTATAGACTAAACTGACGTCTTGTTGGTTTGGTTTATAACCAAACCAACGTCTTATAAACATTCTATAATTTTCGAGCAAACGTCATATACTTAATTCTATTTGGTTAGAGCACTCCGGGATTAGGAGGATTAGTTTGATCAGTGTGGGTACTGTGGGTTCGAATCCGGAATCCAAAATTTTGTTAGGAATTTAAATAAGACTGAATAAGACTAAACAGACGTCTTATAAACTAATCCGACTAGTCTTATCAACCAAATCGACGTCTTATCCACCAAACCGAAGTTATATCAAATAAACCGACGTCTTATCAACTAAATCGACGTGTTATAATAAAAATAAAAATCGTTAATTTCAGACAACAGTTACATTCCATACGAGAAGATACACTGAAACATATAAAAAAATCTAGCAATAAATTAGATAAACTAAACCGACGCGACGTCTTATCAACTAAACCGACGTATTATAGACTAAACTGACGTCTTGCCAAACCAACGTCTTATAAACATTCTATAATTTTCGAGCAAACGTCATATACTTAATTCTATTTGGTTAGAGCACTCCGGGATTAAGAGGATTAGTTTGATCAGTGTGGGTACTGTGGGTTCGAATCCGGAATCCAAAATTTTGTTAGGAATTTTCATTTCGATGAAATTGGTGAAACAAACCCACACCTAAATATTTAAGCGCTGGCGCTGGTCACACCTGCCCCCTGATTGTCTATCTTTGATTGACCAAAATTGGTCTTAAACTGTCAAATATGACAGTTCAGTGACCCAAGTAGCTCTGTCACTCTCATCTCAACGAGACCGAACACGACAAAAGATACGCGAACGTTTTGACAGTTTGAGACCAATTTGAGGTTAAAGACAAGCCTGCTGGTGTGACCCGGCCTTTATTCTAGCTTGTACATTAGAATAAGTTAGACATACGCCTTTGTATTGCACTTATTTATAATTTTATTAAGTATACATTTTATGTTATCGTATTAAAATTAGATACTTAACTGTATTTGTAGTTGTACGTACTATGACACTATGTTAACAATAATGAAAAATTAATAGCTACTGAAGAGAAATATGTATTGAAATGTACGACTGTATTATCAAGCCGCGGTAATGTTGAAGTTATAGTGCACCGCAAACTTCATGGCGGCTGAAGTGCGCGGCAGATCCGACTTTGCGCAGGTATAGTCAACGCAATTGTGGGAGGTGAAGGTGAGGGGCGGGGCTAGGCGGGCTATGTAGATAAAGATTACCTACTCTATTCTATTGCGTTGACTGTACCTGTGCAGTCGAATAGCTGCGCACTACAGCCGTCATAAAGTTTGCCGTGCACTCTTAAGCAACGTTCTGAGCGTTCACAATTTGGATGGGTGACCGCAAGTGGCATTAACAGCTGAGCGCTTCCGTGTATACTAGTATGTTTTGTGATTATGTATTTTCGTTCTTTCTACATCGACATTACCTTAATTAAATCATTGTAGCTGATATTTCTATTGGTATGAATGTAACGATGACAATGATGACCTTGTATGTTATTTAATAAACTTGATTAAACATTGTTTATGTTTTATTATTCCTTAGACACGCCCAATTGTATAGCGGGGCTAAAAAGGCCGATATAGGAGAATCATAATATGATTCGTATTATATATCCGCTATTCTTCAATTTTTAAACTACCTACTATGTTGAGAGTTGATGTAACTAATTCATCACTTCTAAATTCACCTGCGGAGTTAAAATGGCCGCTATAGCAGATTCACAATAGGAATTGCACAGTATAACGCCGATCTTGTCCCTCTCAGTCTCAGTCTATGAAAAGAGACGGCATATAGTTCGATTCCTAGTGATTCTGTTTTAATGGCCTAAACCCGCTGTTTGTAATATTTGTTTCGTCGTAATTTTCCAATTCAATTATTAATTTTTAACCGAACTTAAAAAAAAGGAGGTGGTTCTCAATTCGTCGGAATCTTTATGCTTTTTTTATGTATGTTCATCGATTAGTCGAAGACGCCTGGATCGATTTTCGAAAATTCTTTGTTTATTTGAAAGGGTATTTCCGATTGGTGCCACAAAAATCTAGAGAGTGCAGAAAATTGCAAAGCTTGAAGTTTGAAGTCGTTTATTTTAAAGTTTTAATTTAGCCACTAGATGCAGCTTATTCTATTTCGGGATTCCATAAAAATCATTTCAAAAGATGATTTTTTTTCCTTTTTTTACATGTTTTTCCCATTGCCACCATGGAGGCATAATACTCTGATACTTGTTTGCAGAGCAGTTATACCACGGTTTTTTATTCCGTATGTCGCTGGTCCGGCCACACTTGGCTTTTGGGCATCGAGTCGCGCGCGGCGCTAGCTGACCGTAGCATTTACGGCATATCTTCTTATTCACCATATGAAGAGTTGCTAGGAATCTAAGCTTAAAATATTCATCACCATACATAGTACGACCTAAAATAAAAACACAAGATTTATCTATAGGCACACGTTTATACGTAGGTAGGCTGGAGTGCACGGCAGATTTGACTGCGCAGGAACAGTCAACGTAAATGCGGGGAGGTGAAGGCGGTGAGGGGCGGGGCTAGGCGGGATATGTAGATAAAGTTTACTCTATTATAATGCGTTGACTGTACCTGCGCAAAGTCGAATCTACCGCGCAATTCAGCCGCCATAAAGTTTGCACGACACTACTATAGTCGGATTGCTCATTATACGGACTAAAATTGAAGGAAAAAATGACATTTTTCCTTTAATTTTTATATGTTTTTAGTCCGTATAATGAGCAATAGGACTATAGTAGTTCGCCCCCAACTTGATTGTGGCCTCTCAGCTCAGTCAGCTCAGTTGGTAGTTCTACCGGTCGTGGGTTCGATTCCCACCCAGGACAAAGTGTTTTGAACACAGATGTTTGTTCTGTTTGGTTGTTTTATTTTATGAATACCTACCTAAGTACCTACTTAATCTTTCAAGTTTCCCAGGTAAGTAGGTAGGTAGGTACAAATAATATTATGAAATTGAAAATAAACAGAACTAAAATTTTGTTAAGTATATAAAACTTCAATACCTCCATTCAAATTAAGCATTAGATGTATCGTGGAGTGTTGTTGGATGTTATAGTTTGACAGTGTTCGTCCAGATTCCATCTCTCTCCCGCTGAATATAAGTCGTTGCTCCTCAACCGGAATGCCCTCAATCTCTTCTATTCTGGCCTTCACATTGTCAACAGTCTCCGAGACATCTGCTAGAGTTATCGTGTCTCCTCTTATGGATTTCACGAATATCTGCATTATCTGGAATATCTGATTTTTAATTCTTGAGGAATAAAGGCTACTTTTCGTCATCTGCGCACCTAAAAATATTTTTACTCGGAATTTGACATGACAACAATAATAACAATCAACTTACGATTTTTAAAACACTGAATTCGTTCGTACCCCAATAACTTTACTTAATCACACAACAAAGTGCGGTCCCGGTCGCACAACAAATGAAATGATTCATTCATAATTTGAATTAAAGTGAAACATTGTGCAATCTTGCTTATCTTGCAACTAGATTAAAAAGAGCATGATTGTGTGTACAGTTGGGCCGACGGATCTAGGCGTTCGTGAAGTCAGGCTTTGCGCTGCGCAGTAGAAAATTTTGTATGAAAAAGTTGCACTGCGCATCGAAACGGCTAACTTCACGCACGCCGAGATCCGTTGGCCGTACTGTACCTACTTGTGCCACTGTACTGTAGCCCGCGAAATTCAAAAGCCTATGCCGGAAAGTGGTGCCTTTTTTATATCGCGCGGTCATCAACCAAACATCAAAATATAAACTTTTAACAATATAATTTGTGAAAACAGTATACATCTACACTCAGTCAGAACCGAGCTATACAGGGTGAGTTTTTCAACAACGCCTCTGGGGCCAAATCTGAAACTATTAGCGATAGCGAAAAACACAAAGGAGTCCCGTAACCGATTTTTTTAAATAGTAAAACTGCATCATTAGATTTTAAAAATAATAATTTTTGTGACCAGGAATCGAAGCTGTTGAATAATAAAAAAAAACTCTGTATTATTATACCATCCGATAGTGTGGATAATAAGGATCAATTTCTGGAAAGAAACTACATACGCCAAACTAATGAAAAGTGTTGATTTTTAATAAACTGATTAAAACTTTTAGTATTTAGTACATTGCCCATACCTTTTTTTTATTAGTTTGCCGTATGTAGTTTCTTCTCAGAAATCGATTCTTATTATCCACACTATGGGATGATATAATAATACAGAAAGTTTTTTTTGAACCAACAGGTTCAATTCCTGGCCAGGAAAATTATTATTTTTAAATTCTAATGATGTAGTTTTATTTTTTATCAAAATCGGTTACGAGACTCCTTTGAGTGCTTTTCGCTATCGCTAATAGTTTCAGATTTGGCCCGAGGTGCCTACTCTTGAAAAACTCACCTAACTCACTTAAGAACTTATTGTTTTTTTATTATTCTAGCATAACTTAAGATAAAATGTAATTTTTTTTTTTTTATCTAAAGTATATACCTACCATAAAATGTTCTTTCCATTAATTTAAAAATAAAGCGTTACTATTTGATTCGATAACATGGTATTTTCATGAAAAAAGATTAGTAAGGTAAAGGTACATCTTGCAGTGACCAAGGTATATCTCTGGTGTGTTGTACCTTCGACAATTTCCCATTTTTTGTTCAAATCTCTTTATCTTCTAACTAAAGTATCATTAAAATACAAAATTTATTTCATAAATATGTAGTCAATTATAGAAAGAAAGAAAGAAAGAAATCATTTATTTGACACACATTACACAGAGAACACAAAACACTTAACATAGTAAAAAATAACAATAGAGAAAGAAAAAGCAAAATTAAAAACAGAAACACAGAAACCACATAGTTAAATCAGTAAGATGTGCGTGTGCTAATTAATCTCCTCTGTGTCGTGTGAAATAGTATATCTTTACATGTGTCCATATTTGGTAATCCTAATTCCAATCTTTATAGACAAAAAAATTAAATAAAATCGTGTGGCCGAGGTTCAACAGGTTCCCCTACCTATTAATTTTTAACCGAACTTAAAAAAAGGAGTTTCTCAATTTTTCAAAAAAGATTCCGATCTTTAAGCTTTTTTTATGTAGGTTGTTTACCGATTACTTGAAACCCGATTTGGAAAATTCTTTTTAGGGTTCCGTACCTGAAAAGGTAAAAAAAGGAACCCTTATAAGATCACTTTCTTGTCCGTCTATCCGTCTGTCCGTCCGTCTGTCCGTGTGTCACCATCGATTATCTCAGGAACGGGTAGAGTTAGCAAGTTGAAATTTATACCATATACTAAGGTCTATAGTCCCTATTGTGAGTATAAAAATCAAGGTCCTGAGTCAACACTATAAAAAGATATAGGCAAATTTATGTTTTCGTGAAAACTTGTGAGTACCAAAACTTACCTTAATTATCAACTTTTTTTATTTTTCGGAATTTTTCCTTTACTTGTGCTGGAAGACCTTGCTTGTAACCAAAATTGACAATTCTAGGTCAACCGGAAGTACCCTAGAGGTTTTGGGTCGAAAACCTAAATGGTAGTTCCCGTTGACCTAGAATAACGAAATTTGGCGAAAAGCAAGGTCTTATAGCACAAATAAAGGAAAAATTCCAAAAAGTTAAAAAAGTTGAAAATTAAAGGGTGTTCCCATACATAGTTGACGCCAATTAAAATTGTCCTCCGAGTTGTATGGGCGCTCATACAATTAAGCGGACTAGCTTAATTGGCACCATGGCTAGGTACGGAACCCTCGGCGTACGAGTTCGACTCGCACTTGACCGGTTTTTTTTTTGTTTGAAAGGGTATACTTTCCGATTGGTGCCACAAAAATTTGGCGAGGATCTGTCGAGGATCTTCGGTTAGTGGGCCCATAAAGGTCGCTATTGCAGAATCGCATTAAAGGAATAGAACTATTGCCATCTCTTTTCATTGACTGAGAGTGAAAAGAGACGGCATTATAGTTCATTTCATATTGTGATTCAGCTTTAAGGACCTTTTTATGTATGCAGAAAATTGTAAAGCTTGAAGTTTGAAGTCGGTTTTTAAATGTTTAATTTAGCCACTTTTACTATAGTCGTATTGCTCATTATACGGACTAAAAATATATGAAAAATGACATTTGTTCCTTCAATTTTAGTCCGATTTTAGTCCGTATAATGAGCAATACGACTATAGATGCAGTTTATTCTATTTCCGGATTCCATAAAAATCACGCCTTTTAAAAGCAGGGATTTTTTGCTTTTCTTAAATATTTTTCCCAGTGCCACCATAGAGGCATCGTATTATTGTACTTGTTTGACGCGCTGTTAAAAAACGGTTTTTTATTCCGTATGTCGCTGGTCCGGCCACACTTGGCTTTTGGGCATCGAGTCGCGCGCGGCGCCAGCCGACAGTAGCATCTGCGGCATATCTTCTTATTCACCGTGTGAAGAGTGGCAAGGAATCTCAGCTTATAATAATCATCACCATACATAATACGACCTGAAAAAAAAAGATTTATCTATAGGCTCAGATTTTTATACACTTCTCACAATGGATCTAGCCTTTGTTCTCAAAAAGACATTCTCATAAAGACAGATTCTCAAGAAGGCGTGTTGGCCGAGGAGGATGGTACCACAATAGTAGGTAGGTACCATGACTTTCAATCCAAAGGTCGTGGGTTCGAATCCTGGCGGATCAACGGATTTTTCGTTTCAAAAAATGTATATGCGCATTAACACGAGCTCTAAACTGTGAAGGAAAACATCGTGAGGAAACCCGTGGCTTAGTCAGCCCCACACGTATTGACCATGTGGATGATCTGTGTCTGTGGATATGGACGGAGATGAGAGGATGGTTTAGTTTAGGCGCTGGACAAGCCTACTCCATCTCAAACGTCCCAGGCACTACAGTTTCCGTTAAGTGTAGACAAAGATTGCCTCCTAACACTGTATAAATCATCTAGTAAAGATGTAATTAGCCTTAGGTTTTTTTTAATCTATAGGCACAGATTTATATCTACTAGTAGTTCGCCCCCAAACATGACTGGCCTCTCACTCAGCTGAGTTGGTAGTTTTGCCTTCTAAACTGTAGGTCATGGGTTCGATTCTCACCCAGGAAAAACATTTGTTATGAACATAGATGTTATTTCTGTGTCTGGTTGTTTTTAAGTATAAGTATGTAGGTAAGAATATATTTATAAATAATAAAAAAAATGCACCACACTTGCACCATTCAAGTTTCTCAGATAAGTACAACACATAATGTTATGAAATTGAAAACAATTAGAACTAAAATTTTGTTAAATTAAACTTAGGTAATACCTCCATTCAAATCAAGCATTAGATGTATCGTGGAGTCTTGTTGGATGTTATAGTTTGTCAGTGTTCGTCCAGATTCCATCTCTCTCCCGCTGAATATAAGTCGTTGCTCCTCAACCGGAATGCCCTCAATCTCTTCTATTCTGGCCTTCACATTGTCAACAGTCTCCGAGACATCTGCTAGAGTTATCGTGTCTCCTCTTATGGATTTCACGAATATCTGCATTATCTGGAATATCTGATTTTTAATTCTTGAGGAATAAAGGCTACTTGTCATCATCTGCGCACCTAAAAATATTTTTACTCGGAATGACAATAATAACAATCAACTTACGATTTTTAAAACACTGAATTCGTACCCCAATAACTTTACTTAATCACACAACAAAGTGCGGTCCCGGTCGCACAACAAATGAAATGATTCATTCATAATTTGAATTGAAGTAAAACATTGTGCAATCTTGCTTATCTTGCAACTAGATTAAAAAGAGCATGATTGTGTGTACCTACTTGTGCCACTGTACTGTAGCCCGCGAAATTCAAAAGCCTATGCCGGAAAGTGGTGCCTTTTTTATATCGCGCGGCCATCAACCAAACATCAAAATACTAGTAGTTCGCCCCGAACTGAGATCTCGCGCACCGTTGTATTGGTAGCCTAGATTTGGACTTGTTTCTGACTACCCCTATACCTATGTTAAGAGTGCTCCTTCTAGTGTTTACCACAGAATGACATCTAATGCGCTACCTCAGTATAGTAAAGATTATAGGCATGCATGCAATACATTAAGTCGTGTCGTGTTTATATTCAATAGTTGACCCCGCGAACTTCGTACCGCGCCTGAGGGAAGGCCTCTTAGTTCGAGAAATTATTAAAATAGCAGTTCAATACGAAATGTATGAGAAAATCAATTCCCTCCCTCTCCCCTCCCTCCCCTCCCATCCCCTCCCCTCCCCCTCCCCCCTCCCTTCCCTTCCCCCTCCCCTCCCCCTCCCCTCCCCTCCACTTCCCCTCCCCTCCCCTCCACTTCCCCTCCCCTCCCCTCCCCTCCCCCTCCCCCTACCCTCCCCCTCACTCTATAATTTTGGTACATGCCCAGCCCACTATTTGCAGGAGTTAGCATTTGCATACGTGACAGGTTGCAAGCCCATCGCCGCTTCGCCGCTATTAGAACGTTAACTGGTTTCCTCACGATGTTTTCTTTCACCGTTTAGAGCTCGTGTTAATGCGCATTTAAATTTTTCTAATCGAAAAATCCATTGATGAGCACGGCCAGGGTTCGAACTTACGACCTATGAATCTAAAGTCGAGCACTCTTCCAATCGGCCAACACGGCTTTTATTTTCAATCTCAAGAAAAAATATCAAGTACTTAGCAACTAAAATCATTGCAAACCAAACCACAACGATGCCACACTCCTTGTCCGTTAACCAGACCTACGAATACATCGAAACTCTATGAAACGGGAGCTCTCTCCATACTTCCGTTAATTGGTTTGCATAATTTTTCTTTTTGACTGTATTTCAAAAACTATAGAACCTAGAAGAAAACTAAAAACCATTTTGGAATGTATAAGTTGAGTACTTTCATATGACACCCCACTCAATATATTTGGGTAACTTTGAAAAAAAATTACCCCCTTGGGAACCCCATATCTTTACAACCCCTTCATCGATTACGCTCATACGCTCCACAGCAAATTTCCATAGCACAACCTATTGACCTATCAAGTTTCATACAGATTGGATAAGCGGTTCGATAGTTATGCGAGAACATAAAAATGAAACATACAAATATACAAACATACAAACATACAAACATACAAACATACAAAGCAAAATCGCCTAACTTGCCACTAAGATCTTCGCTCGCTTCGCTCGCTCGATCGATAAACTTTTAGGAGTATAACAAACAATATTTGTGAAAACAGTATACATCTACACTCAGTCAGAACCGAGCTATACAGGGTGAGTTTTTCAACAACGCCTCTAGGGCCAAATCTGAAACTATTAGCGATAGCGAAAAACACAAAGGAGTCCCGTAACCGATTTTGTTAAATAGTAAAACTGCATCATTAGATTTTAAAAATAATAATTTTTGTGACCAGGAATCGAAGCTGTTGTATAATAAAAAAAAAAAATTGTATTATTATACCATCCGATAGTGTGGATAATAAGGATCAATTTCTGGAAAGAAACTACATACGCCAAACTAATGAAAAGTGTTGATTTTTAATAAACTGATTAAAACTTTTAGTATTTATATTTATATTTATATTTTTTTTACGGTGAATTCTTTGAAATGGTAGAAGATCGTTGAAAAAATGATAGACATGTTTGTTGTGTAAAATATGTAAAGTAATTTTGCATTAAATAACTTTAATGTTGTTCGTAAAAAATCAATTTGTTGGAACGAATTCGAGTTAGCGACTTTATATCCCAGCAGGTTTAGGCAAATAGGTAGGTACTTACACTTTTCTTTCCTAGACCTGTTATTACTTCATCATAATATTATTACTTTCGTCTTCAGAACTACTAGATTCCTCTGTAAATTCTAGAAGCAGGGACATGTTGTTTGTTATTTTGAGCACAAACGCTTTATGAAGTATGAGGTTTTTATGATTTTGACGCATCTGGCAGCTATTTAACTTTAACAATAGCTTTAACCAGCGAAGATTGGGCGGTTACGGTTAGCAGTTAAGTTATGACGTCATTTAACAATTGTCAGATGGTGCAACGCATTTTTTGCCTAACCGGTACTTTAACATGTTTGTTATTGTTAAAGTAAGCTGGTGCAACCCACCCTTAATATTTAGTACATTGCCTACCTATACCTTTTTTTATTAGTTTGCCGTATGTAGTTTCTTCTCAGAAATCGATTCTTATTATCCACACTATGGGATGATATAACTAGTAGTTCGCCCCGAACTGAGATCTCGCGCACCGTATACCTACCCCTATACCTACGTTAAGTGCTCCTTCTTGTGTTTACCACACAATGATATCTAATGCGCTACCTCAGTATGGTAAAGATTATAGGCATGCATGCAATACATTAAGTCGTGTCGTGTTTATATTCAATAGTTGACCCCGCGAACTTCGTACCGTGCCTCAGGGAAGGCCTAGAGAACCTGCATTATTGTTATTTTTTCTTTCATTTGAATGAATTTTACGTAGAATAGACCACGAGTTTAAAAAAAAATTAAAATACTTCAATTTAATGTAAAAAATTGCGGTTTAAAACTGACCGTTTAAATTTTCGCGCGCAAACGGATGTACAGTTACGATGACGTCACTCGTGTCGAGGAGAACGTTAAAAAGGACCTAAAACTATAAAACTAATTTTATTGATAATAAACCCTATAGCCATCGGAACATGGTTCTAAACTTAATAAAATAATAATAAATTAAAATGAAAGTCTACCTGTCAAGAGATGGCGTTTTGCGAAATATTTTTATTCAGCTACTTGTCGCGAGATGGCGTTATCTACCTTTATCAATTGTTAGTCTTTATCTACAAGACATAAGATTGATAATACAATGGCTATTATTCTTGGTCCACTAAACACAGCTATCCGCTTAGGGATGTGCCACAAGACGAATGTATCGAAATCTACTATTACCTACCAATTGATGTGTAACGATCGGTAGCACGTCAGGTTATATTTGTGGTGGTCGAAATAAAAAGCTTTTCTTATCTTTCTTTCCTTATTTACACAATCAAAGTTCACAATCAAAGTAAATTATTTACACAAACAAATAAAATAAAAAAAAAATCGTAAATTGTATCACTGTTTAAAATAATGGTTCTTTTTCTTATTGTGTTTTCTTTTTATGGAGTAGGTAAGTACAATAAAGTTATATTATATTCTAAATATTTGAAAAATATTAGAGCGAGTGAGCGAGCGAAGCGAGCAAAGATCTTAGTGGTTAGTTAGGCGATTTTGTTCATTAATTTATTGATTATCATCACACTAATATAAAATGCAAAAGTTTGGATGGATGGATGTTTGGATGTATTTTTTTTCCACTTGACAACCCCTGAACCGATTTGGCTGAAATTTAAAATATAGAATAGATAAAGACCGGGAAAAATGACAAATTATATAAAAAATGACAGATCATGTCAAAAATGACACTAGATGTTATTACTTATGAGAAAAGATGTCAAAAATGACAGATTAAATAAAAAATGACACTAATTGTCAAAATTGATAGATTAAAAACAACAGATTTTTTTTGCCATTTTTGACATAATCTGTCATATTTTACATCTAGTGTCATTTTCTACATATTTTTTTAGTGTGTGTTCAAAAGGCCTTATCTCGGAAACTCCCGTTCTTAGTTCAAATGAAAGCTATTGAAGAGATCTTCATTTAAAGTGACAGCTGTCAAACTTCAAACGGCCATATCTCGGTAACTACTCGTCCTAGACTTCCCTTTCTTAGTTCAAATGAAAGCTATGACCAAGATCTACATTTTAAATGATAGATGTCATTTTGACAGCTGTCATTGAAAATGTAGATCTAGGTCATAGCTTTCATTTGAGCTTAGAAAGAAGAATCGAGGATGAGTAGTTTTCGAGATATGGCCGTTTGAAGTTTGACAGCTGTCACTTTAAATGAAGATCTCTTCAATAGCTTTCACTTGAACTGATTATGATGAAAAATCTTAGGCATTATATGAAATTAACGCATTTATATCAGGCATATTAATTTTTAGACATTCATGTTAGGCACTTTGCTACAAAGGCAAATTGCGTTTTAGACACTGTACTGTACAACTCGGGTAAACTGAGTTTAAAATAAATTGCCATTCAGGCATATTGCGTCTTATGTGTTTCAAATCTTAGGCGAAAAATTATGAGAATAATGCATTTAACTTATCATCAGGCATATTACTTTTTAGATATTCATGTCAGGCATATTGCTACAAAGGCAAATTGCATTTTAGATGAATCGCGAACGACCCTTGTTTCTGACTAAATATATATGTTTCAGGCTTTTTGTGTTGCTTATGTTTATGATTAGTAATCATAACCATTAAAGTTATCGATAGCACATTCATCAGTATAAAGGGTCACATCCCTAATTGAGAAGATTTTTACGTCACTCATGTTACTCGACGCTGATTGGTGTATTGAAATACGTTCCGTTTCACGTACTTATAATTCGTAATAATTGTTAAAAATCAATACTAACTAAAATAAAAACGTTGCACTGGGTCTTCTTTTATGTTTTTTTTGCATTTAAGACTCAAAATATTGAAAAATATTACGATTGCATGTTCCCTTACAAAATGTATGAGACAATCAATTCCCTCCCCTACCCCTCCCCCTCCGTCTCCCTCTATAATTTTGGTACATGCCCAGCCCACTATTTGCAGGAGTTAGCATTTGCACACGTGACAGGTTGCAAGCCCATCGCCGCTATTAGAACGTTAACTGGTTTTCTCACGATGTTTTCTTTCACCTTTTAGAGCTCGTGTTAATGCGAATTTAAATTTTTCTAATCGAAAAATCCATTGATGAGCATGGCCAGGGTTCGAACTTACGACCTATGAATCGAAAATCGAGCACTCTTCCACTCGGCCAACACGGCTTTTATTTTCAATCTCAAGAAAAAATATCAAGAAGCAACTAAAATCATTGCAAACCAAACCACAACGATGCCACACTCTTTGTCTGTTAACCAGACCTACAAATACATCGAAACTCTATGAAACGGGAGCTCTCTCCATACATCCGTTAATTGGTTTTCATCATATTTCTTTTTCTCTGTATTTCAAAAACTATAGAACCTAGAAGAAAACTAAAAACCATTTTGGAATGTATAAATTGAGTACTTTCATATGACCCACTCAATATATTTGGGTAACTTTGAAAAAAAATTACCCCCTTGGGAACCCCATATCTTTACAACCCCTTCATCGATTACGCTCATACGCTCCACAGCAAATTTCCATAGCACAACCTATTGACCTATCAAGTTTCATACAGATTGGATAAGCGGTTCGATAGTTATGCGAGAACATAAAAATGAAACATACAAATATACAAACATACAAAGCAAAATCGCCTAACTTGCCACTAAGATCTTCGCTCGCTTCGCTCGCTCGATCGATAATACAGAAAGTTTATTTTGAACCAACAGGTTCAATTCCTGGCCAGGAAAATTATTATTTCTAAATTCTAATGATGTAGTTTTATTTTTTATCAAAATCGGTTACGAGACTCCTTTGAGTGCTTTTCGCTATCGCTAATAGTTTCAGATTTGGCCCGAGGTGCCTACTCTTGAAAAACTCACCTAATTCACTTAAGAACTTATTGTTTTTTTATTATTCTAGCATAACTTAAGATAAAAATGTTTTTTTTTTTATCTAAAGTATATAGGTACCATAAAATGTTCTTTCCATTAATTTAAAAATAAAGCGTTACTGGGCAAAAACGCGCAAAACTGTACACTTTCTCAAAATTGTGATTTGATTTTTTTTTGTGGAATTTCATTGAAATGTTTATTTATATGCTATCTATAATTATTCTTCTATCTAAAAACGAAAAAGTTTTCTCGTAAAATTGTTATTTTAGGAGAAATTAGCAAGTTTATTACTGTAGGGAGAAATTTTAATCCAATTCGTTACCGCTGGTTTTTGGTTTTTTAGGATAGTAAAACTCAAAATTATTTTATTAATTTATTTATTAAAGAAAGAGAACATATTTTTAATTAATAAATGTATAAAATCAGTTTGATATCTTAGAAATACACGAGTTTTATCAACTTTTCCTTTCCAGTTCGTTACCTATGCTCTAAAATGGCCTTTAAAGTTTGAATAAAATTCCCAAAATTGACTATTTTCTTAATTAACTACTATTTAAATTTTGAGTATTTTGAGAAACCACATCATTTTGCTAAACAATGTCTACACTTATTTTAAACTTTTTAATACAAACTTAACATTTTTGTAACTTGGATTTGGGGGACTGACATCTAAGGTTAGGTTTACATAGCGCTTAATTCTAAATCTTTTTGAATTTTTATTTACTAGCTATGAAATCGTTGAAATTAATAATTTTAGAAGTAAACTAGAACTTGTGAAAATTAGTCTTAACTAAGTAAAGTAACTAAGCTTAATAATTTGTTTCGTCATAAAAAAATATATTTTACAATTACTTAAAAATTACAATTTACCTACCTACATGCACACAGTACAATATCTGCTAAAAACAATACCTTCTTTTGCCTTCGCACAGTAGGGTAATAATGGGTAAATAATAATATATAAAATAAAGTGTACGCTATGTAAACCTTGCTTTACGTGATTACCAGCTCTATGGTATCGAATCGGAAGTAACGAACTTAGGTACCTGTTCACAAAAATATGAATTATCTCAACTTGCTGATATTTATCACACGATTTTTCACACTAAGTTAATCTTGAATAGTTTATTTCAGTTCTAAAATAAAAATATGCATTGGAAATACGTTTTAAACATTAAAAAAAAAATTTAATACTCACCGGACAGTGCCCGAAAAAACACAACCTCTCACTGACGCCGAAAATCAAACAATTGTTTTGAATATTTTGGCTTAAAAACTATAGGCATCCCCTTTACTTTTACGTCTGTCTCGTTGCAATGTTGTTGTTTAAGTAAAAAAATAACTACCGCTCGGAACAAAAAACTGTAAAATCATTCGAAAACGCGGTAACGGAATCCGGACATGTCCAGTTGGCCCAAATCCCGGGGACAGGCTTAAATATTACTTATTTAGTAGAAATTCTGGCTTTTGCAGCAAATTGTACATTTAGAACCCTAGGTAACCCACTAAACTTCAAATATACTATAGCTAAAAGTTTGCCAGTCTAGTGGAATTATTTTTAACCAAACGCTGCTAAAGGTCGGATTTTGTTTAGGGGACAGTACTACAGGCTAAAATTGCGATTTTTTAAACTTAATTTTCTATATCATAATGTTGTTTTAAGCGTTACATTTTAATAAACATGGCATGCCAATTTCACCATGAATCAGATAATGTGGTTACAACTCCTGTAAAACTTATACAGAGCTGCGTAGCAGTCAATTTTCCCTGGGGACACCTCGAAAATGCCAATGTACAGATTCTCGCGTTTTTGCCCTACTATTTGATTCGATAACATGGTATTTTCATGAAAAAAGATTAGTAAGGTCAAGGTACATCTTGCAGTGACCAAGGTATATCTGGTGTGTTGTACCTTCGACAATTTCCCATTTTTAGGGTTCCGTACCTTAAAAGGTAAAAAAAGGAACCCGTATAAGATCACTTTCTTGTCTGTCTGTCTGTCTGTCTGTCCGTCTGTCTGTCCGTGTGTCACCATCGATTATCTCAGGAACGGGTAAAGCTAGCAAGTTGAAATTTATACCATATACTAAGGTCTATAGTCCCTATTGTGACTATAAAAATCAAGGTCCTGAGTCAACACTATAAAAAGATATAGGCAAATTTAGGTTTTCGTGAAAACTTGTGAGTACCAAAACTTACCTTAATTATCAACTTTTTTTATTTTTCGGAATTTTTCCTTTACTTGTGCTAGAAGACCTTGCTTGTAACCAAAATTGACAATTCTAGGTCAACCGGAAGTACCCTAGAGGTTTTGGGTCGAAAACCTAAATGGTAGTTCCCGTTGACCTAGAATAACGAAATTTGGCAAAAAGCAAGGTCTTATAGCACAAATAAAGAAAAAATTCCAAAAAGTTAAAAAAGTTGAAAATTAAAGGGTGTTCCCATACATACATAGTTGACGCCAATTAAAATTGTCCTCCGAGTTGTATGGGCGCTCATACAATTAAGCTAATCCGCTTGGATTAGCTTAATTGGCACCATGGCTAGGTACGGAACCCTCGGCGTACGAGTTCGACTCGCACTTGACCGGTTTTATTTGTTCAAATCTCTTTATCTTCTAACTAAAGTATCATTAAAAATACAAAATTTATTTCATAAATATGTAGTCAATTATAGAAAGAAAGAAAGAAAGAAATCATTTATTTGACACACATTACACAGAGAACACAAAACACTTAACATAGTAAAAAATAACAATAGAGAAAGAAAAAGCAAAATTAAAAACAGAAACACAGAAACCACATAGTTAAATCAGTAAGATGTGCGTGTGCTAATTAATCTCCTCTGTGTCGTGTGAAATAGTATATCTTTACATGTGTCCATATTTGGTAATCCTAATTCCAATCTTTATAGACAAAAAAAAAATAAATAAAATCGTGTGGCCGAGGTTCAACAGGTTCCCCTACCTATTAATTTTTAACCGAACTTAAAAAAAGGAGGTTCTCAATTTTTCAAAAAAGATTCCGATCTTTAAGCTTTTTTATGTAAGTAGGTTGTTTACCGATTACTTGAAGACCGATTTGGAAAATTCTTTTTTTTTGTTTGAAAGGGTATACTTTCCGATTGGTGCCACAAAAATTTGGTGAGGATCTGTCGAGGATCTTCGGACTTATGAACAGAAATGCACCTCGAGAGTGCAGTGGGCCTATAAAGGTCGCTATTGCAGAATCGCATTAAAGGAATTGAACTATTGCCATCTTTTTTCATTGACTGAGAGTGAAAAGAGACGGCATTTTAGTTCATTCCATATTGTGATTCAGCTTTAACGACCTTTTTAAGTCCGCAGAAAATTGTAAAGCTTGAAGTTTTAAGTCGGTTTTCAAATGTTTAATTTAGCCACTTGTACTAGATGTAGTTTAAAATTCTATTTCCGGATTCCATAAAAATCACCAAAAGCAGGGATTTTTTCCTTTTCTTAAATATTTTTCCCAGTGCCACCATAGAGGCAGCGTATTGTCGTACTTGTGTGAAGCGCTGTTAAAAAACATTTTTTTATTCCGTATGTTGGTGGTCCGACCACACTTGGCTTTTGGGCATCGAGTCGCGCGCGGCGCTAGCCGACCGTAGCATCTGCGGCATATCTTCTTATTCACCATATGAAGAGTGGCGAGGAATTTCAGCTTATAATAATCATTACGACCTGAAAAAACAAGATTATAGGTACCTAGGTATAGTGTCGTGCCTCAAAGACAAGAGAGGTAAACACAAGACAAAAAGACTGGACTTAATCTCAATAGCTACAACTTTCTACAGGGATCTGTATTCGAAGCAAGCCAACACCGAAGAAACACATTTAGGAAACCATACTTACGTACCCGAAATTACTAGCCGTGAAGTAGAAAGAGCTATAGAAACACAAAAAAGAGATAAGGCACCAGGTGAAGATAAAATAAGTAACGAACTTCTAATAGCTGGTAAAACTTTTATTGCACCAATTCTAACGGATATATACAATGAAGTACTAAATAACGAAATAATACCTCGACAATCACTTTATTACACAAGAAAGGAGACAAAAACGAAATAAACAACTATAGACCAATTTCCCTAATGTCAAACATTTACAAAGTATTTTCGAAGGTGATTCTTAAACGTATAACAAAAGTATTAGATGAGAACCAGCCTAAAGAGCAAGCAGGCTTCAGAAGTGACTTCTCTACTATAGACCATATCTATGTTGTCAAGCAGGTATTCCAAAAATGCAAAGAATATAACATCCCATTCCACTGTTGCTTTGTAGACTACAATAAGGCCTTCGACTCGTTAGAACACGAAAAAATATGGCAAGCGCTAAAGGAACAAGGAGTTGATATTAAATACGTAAGAATAATCCGAAACATATATAAAACTAGCACAGCCAGAGTCAAATTAGAAAGAATAGGAGAAGAATTTAAAATAGAACGGGGAGTTCGTCAGGGTGATCCTTTATCACCAAAACTGTTTTCAGCTGTACTGGAGGAAATCTTCCGACAACTTAACTGGGACAACTACGGTCTTAACATAAACGGAGAGAAGCTGACTCACCTAAGATTTGCGGATGACTTGATAATCTTCGCATCAACTAAAGAAGAACTTCAAGTCATGCTTAATGAACTGAACAACGAAAGTGGGAAAGTAGGACTAACCATGAATACTGAAAAAACAAAAATGATGACAAATACCACACAAAAATTAGTACGAATAAACATAAACAACAACCATATCGAATCAGTGAATGAATATACGTATTTAGGTCAAATCATTTCAATAAATGACATAATGTCTAAAGAACTTGAAGTTAGGACAGCCAATGCGTGGAAACGGTACTGGTTCTTTAGAGATATTATGAAAAATAAAGAAGTGAATATGTACTTTAAGAGGAAACTTTATAATTCATGTATTTTACCTATTCTAACTTATGGATGCCAGACCTGGGCCTTAACAAAAGCACAAGGCAAAAAGCTAGAAGTCTGTCAGTCTGCAATGGAGAGGAGCATGCTCGGGAAAAGGAAAATGGATAAAATACAAAACAAAACATTAAGAAAAATTACGAAAATAGAAGACGTTACACTTAAAGTAAGGAAATTAAAATGGAGATGGACAGGCCACACAGTTAGAGGAAGAGAGAAATGGAGTAAAATTGCGATGAATTGGTTTCCCAATTACAACAAACGGAAGAGAGGAAGGCAGTTTAAAAGGTGGGAAGACGAATTAAAGGAGTTTGCGGGAAAAACATGGATAAGGATAGCTAGAGATAGAGAGGACTGGAAGAAGTTGGAGGAGGCCTTTGCCAAAAAGGGCAACCAGATAACAGTGTCGATGTCATAAAAAATAATGTAATAATGTCATGTAAAAAATTTGTTTAAGTACCTATCTGAAATAAAAGGCTATAATAATAATAATAGTGTCGTGCAAACTTTATGTCTGCGCAGATTCGTCTTTGCGCAGGTACAGTCAACGCAATAGAATAGAGTAAACTGTACCTACAGTGACATCGGTTATTTTCGTGTTTTCCGACTTCAGCTGCCATAAAGTTTGCACGACACTTCTAGTAGTTCGCCCCAACTTCCTTTTGCGCTGTAGGTCGTGGGTTCGATTCCCACCCAGGACAAATATTTGTGTGATGAACATAGATGTTTGTTCTGTGTCTGGGTGTTATAAAGTATTGTAAGTAGGTATGGTATTTACAAAAAAAAAGTATATAAGTATTCTATCAGATAGCTGGTTCCAATAGTAGAAGTTTTGCTTAGTTTGGGGCTAGATGGCGCTTTGTGAAATGTCCAGCAATATTTATTTATTTAAGTACAACTTGACTGGCCTCTCAGCTCAGTTGGTAGCTCTGCCTTCTGTGCTGTAGGTCGTGGGTTCGATTCCCACCCAAGACAAACATTTGTGTGATTAACAAAGATGTTTGTTTTGTGTCTGGTTGTTTTAAGTTTATTAGTATCTAGGTATAGGATATTTATAAATACCTAGGTACCTAATAAAAAATATTCACAACACTTGCACCATTCAAGTTTCCCAGATAAGTAGTTACAACACTAAGGCTGAGGCCAAACGAGCTGGTTTTTTGAGTTGTGAGTCAAAATGAGTTGTCTGTTTTTTTTTAAAGTAGATTACGCGACCGACTCACAACTCAAAAAATTACGCTCGTTTGCCCTCAGCCATAATGTTATGGAATTGAAATCTAAAGAGAACTAAAATTTTATTAGATTAAACTTAATACCTACCTCCATTCAAATTAAGCATTACATGTATCGTAGAGTGTTGTTGGATGTTATAGTTTGACAGTGTTCGTCCAGATTCCATCTCTCTCCCGCTGAATATAAGTCGTTGCTCCTCAACCGGAATGCCCTCAATCTCTTCTATTCTGGCCTTCACATTGTCAACAGTCTCCGAGACATCTGCTAGAGTTATTGTGTCTCCCCTTATGGATTTCACGAATATCTGCATTACCTGAAATATCTGATTTTTAATTCTTGACATGACAACACTAGGTAAGTAATAAATAACAATCAACTTACGATTGAAAAAATACTGAATTCGTACCCAAATAACTTTACAGAATCACAAATTACGACGAAGTGCGGTCGCGGACTCACAACAAATGAAATGATTCATTATTTGGAAATGAAGTGAAACATTGTGCAATCTTGCTTATCTTGAAGTCCGATAGACGCGGCGCTGCTATCGCAGAACTAGGATATGTAAAAAAATACTAATTGTCCAAATACCTTATAAGGCTTGAACAATAATAACTAGTAGTTCGCCCCGAACTGAGATCTCGCGCACCGTAGATGGCTTACATTTGGACTTTCTTCTGACTACCCCTATAATTTCAAGTGCTACTACTGATACTGCCGAGTATGCCTATTGCGCTAGCTCTTCATGGTAAAAAATACTGGCATGCATGCAATACATAATGTCGTGTCTAATTTTTCATTTAGGTATTTCATATTTATGAATTCTCGTCGTATTTATAAAAGTATACGTCCTAGAATAAAAATAATAACTATTTTGGAATGTACAAATAAAGACCTTTCATTTGACAGCCCACTCAATATATTTGTTTACTTAACTTTTTTTACCCCAATTATTTTCATTCTTTATCAAAAATTTTTTTATCATGAAAATAAATCAAGTAGCATCTAAAATCATTGCAAACCAAACCGCAACGATGCCACTCTCTTTTTAAGACCGACCAGTCAATGAGCTACGAAGTCATCGAAACTCTATGCAACGGGAGCTCTTGCAGCTCTGGTTTCGTAGTTTTTGGTCTTTGGTCGTATTTCAAAAACTATACATCCTAGATTAAAAATAAAAACCATTTTGGAATGTACAAAATAAGCCCTTTCGTATGACACCCCACTCAATTTATTTGTATAACTTTCATAATTTTTTACCCCCTTGGGAACCCAATATCTTCACAACCCCTTCATCGATTAAGCTCATATGCTCCCCCGTAAATTTCCTTACCACAACCTATTGACCTACCAAGTTTCATGCAGATTGGATGAACGGTTCGACAGTTATGCTCGAACAACAATTCGTGAAACATACAAACATACAAACATACAAAGCAAAATCGCCCAACTTACCACTAAGATCTTCGCTCGCTTCGCTCGCTCGATCGATTATGCAAGTTTGTACGTTCCACTTTACACACAGAACACCAAGGTCCATAACGATGTTTTTTCACTTGCCGTCCCGTCTCGTCCCGTCCGATTTCTCGTTACGTGTATTTTGTTACCTACTGTATTTTATATGAAACGATGTCAAGAAATCGTCACGTTCCGTCCGGGACGAGAAAAATCACGTTACGTATCTATGCAGCGACCCTTAGTTAGTTAAAGTTAGTGCCTATAGTAGTCTTATTAGTTAGTTATAGTTCGTATGAGCAAGTGTGTACCTATATAGTGCATCAAAGGATTTTTCAACTAGAAAAATGTAAGTACCTATATTGGACAGGGGGGCCCAAAATGTCGCATGGTTCTTTGATGTTTGAGACAAGGTAGACAATCAGCCCGCTGCATTAAAGTGTGTCTTTTAGTTTTTTAACTATGTTAAGTTAAGAATTCAACATTACTTCTTAATTCTGTTTGTAATATTTGTTTCAGTAATTTCATATTAATTTAACTAGCTGCAGTTTATTTCAGGATTCCATAAAAAATAAAAATCACGCCTTTCAATAGTAGAGATTTTTTCCATTTTTTAAATGATTTTCCCATTGCCACCATAGAGGCATCGTATTATTGTACTTGTTATAATTCCAGTTATAAAACATTTTTTTATTCCGTATGTCGCCGGTCCGGCCACACTTTGCTTTTGGGCATCGAGTCGCACGCGGCGGCAGCCGTCCGTAGCATCTGCGGCATATCTTCTTATTTATCATATGAAGAGCGGCAAGGAATCTCAGCTTATAATAATCATCACCATACATAGTACGACCTGAAAAACAAGATTTATCTATAGGCTCAGGTTTATACACTTCTCACAATGGATCTAGCCTTTGTTCTCAAAAAGACAGATTCTCCTATAGACAGATTCTCAAATTGGCGTGTTGGCCGAGGGGATAGTACCACAAAAGTAGGTAGGTACCTACCTTGACTTTCGATCCGAAAGGTCGTCGGTTCGAATCCTGGCGCATCAACGGATTTTTCGTTTCGAAAAATGTAGGTATGTGCGCATTAACACGAGCTCTAAACGGTGAAGGAAAACATCGTGAGGAAACCCGCGGCTTAGTCGGCCCCACACGTATTGACCATGTCTTTCCTGTGGATATGGACGGAGCTGAGAGGATGGTTTAGTTTAGGGCCTAAACTTTAGGCGCTGGACAAGCCTACTCCATCTCAAACATTGTCCCAGGCACTACCAGTGTCCCGTTAAGTGTAGACAAAGATTGCCTCCTGAAACTGTATAAATCATCTAGTAAAGATGTAAAGGCCTAGGTTTTTTAATCTATATTTATACCTACTAGTAGTTCGCCCCCAAACTTGACTGGCCTCTCAGCTGAGTTGGTAGTTTTGCCTTCTAAGCTGTAGGTCGTGGGTTCGATTCTCACCCAGGAAAAACATTTGTGATGAACATAGATGTTATTTCTGTGTCTGGTTGTTTTTAAGTATAAATATGTAGGTAAGAATATATTTTTAAATAATAAAAAAAAATGCACCACACTTTCACCATTCAAGTACCTACAACACATAATGTTATGAAATTGAAAACAAACAGAACTAAAATTTTGTTAGATTAAACTTACCTAATACTTACCTCCATTCAAATCAAGCATTAGATGTATCGTGGAGTGTTGTTGGATGTTATAGTTTGATAGCGTTCGTCCAGATTCCATCTCTCTCCCGCTGAATATAAGTCGTTGCTCCTCAACCGGGATGCCCTCAATCTCTTCTATTCTGGCCTTCACATTGTCAACAGTCTCCGAGACATCTGCTAGAGTTATTGTGTCTCCCCGTATGGATTTCACGAATATCTGCATTATCTGAAATAAGTACTTATCTGATTTTTAATTATTAAAGAATAAAGGCTACTTTTCATTATCTGCGCACCTAAAAATATTTTTACCCGGATTTTTATATGACAACAACTCGAGACAACAATGATAATAATAATCAACTTACGATTTTTAAAACACTGAATTCGTACCCAAATAACTTTACCACAACTAGGTACTACGATAATTCAACAAAGTGCGGCCGCGGACGCACAACAAATGAAATGATTCATTCATATTTTGAATTGAAGTGAAACATTGTGCAATCTTGCCTATCTTGCGACTAGATTAAAAGAGCATGATATGTGCCACTGGTGCCACTGTACTGTAGCCCGCGAAATTCAAATTTCCTTGAGTTATTTGCAATTTGCAGGATTGTCAGGTTGTAGATATCTTTATATTGTTATATTTGCTTTGTATGTATAGAAGTGGATATTATGGAAAGAGAAAACTGTAGTAATGTACCTAAATTATTAGAAAAACAGGTAGGTATTATCAGTTGAATTTTTTTTTATTAATTTAAATAAAAATATTTGTTAAAGAAGATCAATAACTGGCCGCAAAAATTAATAACTGGCATGTTATTTTTTAGTAGGTAACATTCTCGAATTTCTTTGACGAAATTGCTAAATTAAATATCAAAATTTAAGAAAATAACGTAAAAAACAATATCTGGCTTTTAGAATTGTTCAAAATCGACAAAATTGTAAACTTCTCACTTTTAGATATTAGGTTAGGAGGATATTATGACGAAACGTTATGGCTTTAATAACAATGACTAATGAAATTATTTATTTATTTACTGGAGCTCCAACAGCTTTCTTACACTAGGAGTTAACAATGAATTGGCTATAGGAAGCCAATTAAATGAATGCGAATGAAAGGATATCGTCTATTATTTCTACTGTCTGGTGTTTGTATGTAGTCTGTTGTGCGTGTGCAGAGCGGCGCGTTGTCTAAAGGCGGCCCCGCACGCCGCGCACATGTAAGCGCGGGGAGCGTGTAGTAGCGAGTGCGATGCTAGCGTCGCTCTAGTCTGTGGACAAACAACTTAGGCCTTTACATCTTTACTAGATGATTTATACAGTGTCAGGAGGCAATCTTTGCCTACACTTAACGGGACACTATAGTGCCTGGGACAATGTTGAGATGGAGTAGGCTTGCCCAGCACCTACACCATCCTCTCAGCTTAACCGGCCATATCCACAGGAAAGACATGGTCACTACGTGTGGGGCTGATTAAGCCGCGGGTTTCCTCACGATGCCGCGATGTTTTCCTTCACCGTTTAGAGCTCGTATTAACGCATATAAATTTTTCGAAGCGAAAAATCCATTGATGCACGGCCAGGATTCGAACCCACGACCTTCGGATCGAAAGTCGAGGTACTATACCCCTCGGCCAACACGGCTCATTACAGTAAAAATTAAGTTTCCCAGATTATGAGACCTAGCCTAGTAGATTTTTCGCCTCCCACATTGCAAATTTAGAATTAGACTAGAAATAGTATACAACTAGCTTCCACTCGCGGTATTTACTCGGATAAAACTTAGCCTATGTCTAGGCCATAAACTATGTAAGTACATTCTAAGTTTCATTAAAACCCGTTTACCTAATAGTTTTTGGGTGGAGTAACAAACATCCATACATCTTCACAATCTTTTGGCATTCATAATATTACTAACGGACGCCCGCGGCTTCGCCTGCGTGGACTACTATTTTACTATCCCACGGGAACCTTGCATTTTCCGGGATAAAAAGTAGCCTATGTCCTATTCCCGGTCATTTTCTATCTATAATTTAAACAGGCACATAGGTTCAGTTGTTCTCAAGTTATAGAGGAACAAACATACATCCAAACTTTCGCATTTATAATACTAGCTGACGTCAGTGGCTTCGCCTGCGAGGACTACTAACATACATCCAAACATCCAAACTTTCGCATTTATAAGTATAGGATAGGACACGTGATAGGAAATAATAAGACTCAGTGCTCACGTAGAATTTCTTCCCGCAAACATTGCAAGCGTGATCCCTGCTTCTAGCCAAACCGTGGTGTGTCTGCTTGTGAACTTTCAACCGCCATTCCGATATGAACAGCTGGAAGTAATAGTAAATTATATAAGTATTCTATCAATTATCTGGTTCCCATAGTACAAGCTTTGTTTAGTTTGGGGCTAGATGGTGCTGTGTGAAATGTCCAGCAATATTTATTATTTATTTATTTAAGTATTAAAGTTAGTTTAGTTAGTGTAGTATAGTTCCCACAATGGATCTAGGCATTCGTGAAGCTAGGCTCTTCGCTGCGCAGTAGAAAATTTTGTATGAAAAAGTTGCACTGCGCATCGAAACGTCTAACTTCACGAATGCCAAGATCTGTTGGAACAAGTGTAGTAATAGTTAGTTAGTTTGTATCGTATGAGCAAGTGGCCAACTCTGGTGATGGTGTTTTTAGGCCGCCTAAAGAACTCCATCATGGATTACTTTAAAGCCCGGACCGACAATTTAACGTGCCCTCCGAAGCACGGAAGCGCTCAGATCGTAATGCTTAGACGTTCTTTATTGATCGTTGAAGTTAAGCAGCGTTGTACGCGGTCACAATTTGGATGGGTGACCGCAAGTGGCATTACGACGCACTTAGTTTATTTAAATTATTATCACAAAATTCTTATTAAGTACTAGGTAAGTATTTACTTTTTTCCGAAAAGTGGTACCACTCCAATAGTCAATTCGTGAATCGAATTATGGATTCAACAACTATACCTATAGTCGAAATGCTCATTGTACGAACTAAAAATATATGAAAAATGTCATTTTGATCGTCAATTTTAGTGCGTATAATTAGAAATACGACTAGGTATACCTAGTACCTTGTCACAGTCCTCACATTTGTGCCTTGAGCGTCGCAAGTGGTAGAAGTTGTAATGTTTGTTCCGATACACGCGCGAGGCGAACTTCTTGTCACAAGCTGGACACGGGATCCTACAACAAACTCTCTCTTAGTATTTATTCAAATATCTGAGCGACAGAGCTCTGCTTGAATAGAAAGAGATGAAACGAATTTTCGCAAAAAAGAGACATTTTATTCAAAACAATAACAAAAAAAATATTCAAAAATTCAACCCATCCTCTGGCCCAGCTTACTGCCATTAGCACTAGTGCGTCATGGACACTGAACGCATTAATTAGTCAACAGCATCATTGTTTTATTGAAAACTAGCTGACGCCTGCGGCTTCGCCCGCGTGGACTACTATTTTGTTTATCCCACGGGAACCAAGCATTTTTTCGGGATAAAAAGTAGCTTATGTCCTATTCCCGGTTATTATCTATTTATGTTTTAAATTTCAGCCAAATCGGTTTGGTAGTTACGGAGATACGTGGTAACAAACATTCACACACACACACACACACACACGGACTTTCGCCTTTATAATATTAGTAGGATTAAGTCATCAAAATTTTCGATTCCGACGGGATTCGAACCCGCATTTGTACAAGCGATCCCCCGTGCCTGTGCTACCATTGTTACTTGATTTTTTTATTTATTGAAATCGTCATAGTTTACTGGTAGTGTAGTGTGCCGTACTAGTGGAAACCGTTTTAGTCTTTTCTGAAGATCAAGTGAGGGTAGTTCAAGAAACGCCTTCGCTTTCGCTTCGCTCCAACACTTCAGTCTTCCCGCGACCACGGCTGGTCACGGGTAGAAATGTTCCTAGTCAGAAGCTTGGACTTGTATATAATCTGTGCTTTGATCAGAAAACTATGTATGACAGTTCGTTCTCCGCTCCTCAACTCTTCCGATTCCGAATGAGTTGCTATTTTGATGACAATGTGAATGTCAATGACTGATTGAGATCTTTGAGGGTAGGTATCTCTGTGGATGTGGGTAGTCTGTGCTCTGCGGTCTAATGTCTAACGATCATTGTGTATTTAGTTTGTTGATTTTCCCAGCCTATTTCTGTTCCATAATAGCTGCAAACGGTTTGTACCTTCAGTACCTACGATGTATTTTATGTGTTGTGTTAACTTGTGTTGTACCAGGTTGTACAAAATTTGCGAAAGGCCGCTGTATTCCATATTCCCAGTGAGTAGTGTAATCAGACTCAAAAAGTGGCTCGATTGTTTATGCAGTGATTTGTTGAGAAACGTGAGTTTGAACGAGATTTCAAGACGCCAAGTGTGTCACAGACATTTTGAGGCATTTATGACCCGCCCCGGCTTCGCACTGGTCACATCACACATCACAGAAACCTAAGATTTATCAGTGTTTCTCTAGGTACTATATTATGCATGTATTATACATATAAACCTTCCTGTTGAATCACTCTATCTATTAAAAAAACCGCATCAAAATCTGTTGCGTAGTTTTAAAGATCTAAGCATTGCTTAAATCTTTAAAACTACGCAAAGGATTTTGATGATTTTTTTTTTACATAGGGACAGACAGCGGGAAGCAACTTTGTTTAATATACAATATACCTACTATGTAGTGTTAAGAAAAAATGTAAAAAATAATAAATGATTATCTATCTTTCGTTGTTTTCTATCAACAACACCTTCTTTCCCTTAGGCCACTGACCTTTACTATGGCATTGATCTCAATAGTACACATTGAGATCAATGCCTTAGAAATATTGAATGAAAAAAGCAATCCTACCAAATTAATTTGAAAAAGAAACGTCATACATCGTTTTCTGATAGCCAATCAGGAGCGAGTAACATCTATCTATTCTGTGAACACAAGTCCACACTAAAATGTTCCCGACATTTCCATCTGATACGTAGTATCTCTACCTAATCTGTGCGGCTGGTGCAATCCAGTCGAAACGTCTCGGGCAAAATAAAAAGGTAATTCACGTAATAAATACCCGAATACATAATTATGTACTTATAATTACATTGATACCTGTGTTGCACATGGTTTTTGTTGTTCCTCAGGTGGTTCCTATAGACATGTACGTTCTTGTATTGAACTCGACAGAGCGCGCAGTAAGCGGCCGAGTTGTTATGACGCGCCGAGTGGGACTCGAGCCGCGACACAGACGTGAACGTTTTGAGGCAAACGGGGCAGGAGAACTCGCGGGATTTCGAATGGATGCGGCTGAAATAAACCAAATACATACCATTATAAAAACATAAATGTTTGGGCGACCGAGCTTTGCTCGGGTGCAAATAGAGAAAAATTAGAAAAAAAAGAGAAGAGAACAAAAAAACTTCCAATGGCTGAGATTTGAACTCGCGGCCTTCGGCGTTGAAGGCGGATACCCTAACCACTTAGCCACTCTGTGGACTTACAAAGGTCGCTAAAGCTGAATCACAATATGAAATAAACTATAATACCGTCTCTGTTCACTCTCAGTCAATGAAAAGAGATGGCAATAGTTCAATTCCTATATTGCGTTCTGCCATAGCGACCTTTATAGGCCCGCTGGTCTCAACGAATTCCGTTGAAATTACGAACCACATTGCACTGCTAAATCTTTTTGCGTGAAAATGCCGAGAAAACGAATTTTCCCAGATATGAGACCTAGCTAGATCGATTTTTTGCCCCCGTAAATTCCCGTCCTACAAATTTCATCGAAATCGTTAGAACCGTATTCGAGAACGTGTGTACAAACAAACAAATATTGTTCGTTTAATAGTATAGGATTTATATTGAAAGTAATAATGTTACATTTGATGTGAGCGCAGTGTGTGCCTTCCTTTGAACTTGTCGCCACACTCGTTGCAGGAAAGCGAGTGAGCTTCCCTCGCGTGATCTGTTAACTCCGCGGATGATCTGAAAATTTGGTTTACAAGTAACTAAATTAAAAATTAAAAATACCGACTTCAATGTTATAAAGCTGAGCAATTTTCTGCACTCTCGAGATGCATCTCTGTTCATAACTCTGAGATCCACGACAGATCCTCACCAAATTATGGCACCAATCGGTAAGTAACCCCTTTCAAACAAAAAAAAAAATCCAAATTGGTCCTGCCCCTGATTGTCTATCTTTGATAGCGACCAAAATCGGTCCCAAACTCTCAAATGTGATAGTTCAGTGACCACGCTAGTAGCTCTGTCACTCTCATCTCAACGAGACCGAACGCGACATAAGATACCTATGGTTTTGATGGTTTTGACAGTTTGAGACCAATTTGAGGTTTGAGAAAAGTTAGACAATCAGCCTGCTGGTGTCTTCGAGAGATAAGGTACGAAATGTTAAAAAGTAATTGTAAGTAGTAAGTATATCAGTCATGTGATAGTGATAAACCATCACTACGGGGGCATCGCCGTGACTTTATACCTTGCAAGAAAGGGGCATAGTTTGCAGTGTATCCGTCCCGCGGCGTCGCTCGCGTGCTTGACACGTCCGTGCGACGCGGCGGCCGAAGACGAACTGACCTGAAAGTATAAAAATACAGTTGTCACAATGGATCTAGGCATTCGTGAAGTTAGGCTTTTCGATGCGCAGTAGAAATTATAATTATAATTAAGTAGGTACTCAAGAAAAATATTCAGAAAATTCACAAAAATTCTGAAGAAAATTCAAGCCGAGATAAAATGAAATGATTTTTTTTAGTTTAAAAATAAACTTAGTTTACTTACCTAGAACTTCTTAAAAAAAATTATAGTGTTAACCACACTTAGGTGTTATTTAATTGAAAATGAAAAGTCTTATCAATATTTACGATTCCGGGATCCCTGTAGATGGCGCTAATTGGTGCTTTAACCGACAATATGAGCTTATCAAGATTTCCAACCTGACGAATATGGATTCCGTGGCCGAGAAAGGCACTCTGGCTTAAGGAGGATCGCTTGTGCGGGTTCGAATCCCGTCGGAATTGCAAATATTGATAAGATTTTCATTTTTAATTAAATAACACCTAAGTGTGGTTTTTCCTTTTTTCTGATTAACTTTTCATTTTTAGTTTACCTTATAATCACACAGTCGACATCTGTAACGTACATAATGCCTGGCGCGGTGTCGCGTCTCCGCAGCTTTGGTAGCGAAGCGAGATTCACAGACAGCGCACGCATAACTGCCTATACTCTGGAATGAGAAAAACTTAGGCTTTTACATCTTTACTATGCTCTAGCCAAAACCAGTGTACAATATTTACTAACATTGCACTGACAGATTAATCAGCTGATAGCAGGAATAGACCAATCAAAGAAAACTAAGATTCATTACGATTGGCCATATTGAATCAGTGCCGATCATATTTAATCTCAGTTTTCTGTGATTCTATTCCTGCTATCAGCTGATTGATCTGTCAGTGCAATGTTAGAAAATATTGTACATTGGTTTTGGCTAGAATATAGATAGATGATTTATTCAGTCTCAGGAGGCAATCTTGTTAAGATGGACGCAAACCTATCCGCGCCGAACGTGCCGAACGAATCGAATTTTAGAATTCTTTATATGAAATCGTATGAAACCTCGCACACCTGGGCCTCGAGCACGAGTATGCACAAAGTCTACTATTCGATCCGTGACTGTAGTATAGTCTCTCAAATGTATTGGGATTTTAGTTCAGTCAAGTTACCACTGGAGGCGCTGCACCGGAATCCCATACATTTGAGAGACTATACTACAGTCACGGATCGAATAGTAAACTTGTGCATACTCGTGCTCGAGGCCCTGCCCGCGGTCGAATAAATAAATAAAATAATAAATATCTATACACTAATATAATAAGTTTGTTTGTTTGTTTGAATGTGCTAATCTCAGGAACTACCAGTCCGATTTGAAAAAATCTTTCTGCATTTGATAGCTAAACTCTTGAGGAAGGTTATAGGCTACTTTTCATCATCATCATCACCATATACCATCACTACGGAGGCAACGCCGCGAGGTCGCTGCTAGTATAAAAATAAAATAGATAGCCTATTGGAACATACCTCATCATGTACTTTCTTTAGATGCAATTCATAATTCTCCAGTTTAGTAAAGCCGGTCACACAGGAACCACACTTGTACGGTATCTTCTTATAATTAGCTTGATTCTTCTTATCTTCTCTGCCATTCAACATTTCCTCTTCACTAAATATTACAGTTTCAAACTTCTCTTTCAAAATAACTTTAGATAACTTGTCATAAATCATTGAATTCTCTTTTTTGGAAACTGTTTTCATTGGATCTTTCTTCGAATTTGTATTTAGAATGTTTTTTAGTTTTTTATTTTGTCTGTGGGATCTTTTTTTATGCAACCTCTTTCTTTCTTTTGGTAATGTGATTTTGATGCTGTCAGCAAAGATTTTTGCTAATGGTTTTTCATCTGTATCAGAATTTAATATTTCTAACTCTTCTGTTTTAATAATTGGTTCGACTTTTATGTTTTGACATTCATGTTTAAGAGGGTCGTAGATATAAATGTATTCGTAATCATAATTTATTTTTGTTGTTCTTGACAAGGTGCTGAGTGATTTAATTTGTTGTGGCTGAAATAATTAAAATATGATCATGATTGTATTCCTAAGGTGTGGTAGACATATTCTTTCAGATCTTTAGGCATTTTTAGATTCTTTGATGATGTCTAAGGGGGTAGTCAGAGGTATGGCTAAACATTTGGCACATTTTGTGTTGTATACCTACATTTTGCAGAAGTTAACATTCCAAAATGTGTCCTTACAAGGTTTTCTTTCACTGTTTAGAGCTCATGTTAAAGCGCATATACATTTTTCGGAATGCAAAAATTTATTTACCTTAATACTCGTGGACAATATTTGCTGTGCTTGCTGCACTCTTTGTCTGAACTTGAGGAACTTCATCATGATGGAGTGGCACTCCCAGCAGACTCCTCCATCTTCGCTTATAATCTGAAATAAGTTTACCGTTCAAATAATATAATTAAAATAAGACATTATTTCATTCAAATGTTTTTGGGGAACATGGTGAAATTGTTCCCCAAAGGCAAAGTAGGTGCTTCTCTGCTACGGACCGGCCCATCTGATCTGACTCACTTGCCTGTGGTCTTTCCATCAACAGTTGTTTTTGGTTGGTCGTATATATGTCGATTGCTCCCGATATTACTGCTTGCGTGATCCAGACAATGTTGTGTCGCCACTTTCTCTGAAGCTCATAGTGGGTAGCATGTTTATGTAGTTCATCTAGCGACAAGTAGATGTTGCTACATATTTTTGGAGATGCCCTATTCTACGTAAACTTTTTCCAACAGATCTCAGCATTTGTGAATTTAGCTGTTTCGATGCGCAGTGCAACTTTTTAATACAAAATTTTCTACTGCACAGCGAAAAGCCTGACTTCACGAATGCTTAGATCCATTGTGACAACTGTACGCATAGCTATTCGCGCTGAACACGCCGAACGAATCGACCGAAAAGAATTTTAGAATTCTTTATATGAAATCGTATGAAACCTCGCACACCAGCCGAATCGTCTGATTCGACCGAATCTGTCAGTACTCCGAGAATTCGGCGCGGATAGGTGCGCGCTCACCTTAGAGCAGAATCATAATCTGAATTGCACTTTATTGCCGTCTCTTTTCATAGACATGAGAGTGAGAAGAACAAAACGTAATAGGTACGAATCTGCGACAACGGCCTTTTTAACCCGCTAGAACTGAAACGGGCAACGAAATTTTTTTTAAGAAATGTACATTTGTGTACGCTGCGTAAACATCTTCAATGAATCTTACGCCTTCAAATATTTCGTGTTAAGCAGTTGTTTCTTTCGTGTTTCCTTTCGAAATAGAAAGGAACAATAAGTTATGTTTGTTACCTGTGCGAGCTGAATTTCGTTAATTATTGACTTTAATTTTGATATGCACATTAACTGGCGATCACTGCTCAGACATGTCTCACACTTCACCACATTTACATCCATTTTATTACATAAAATCAGATAATTTCGGCTACAACCGAAATACAACAAAATCAAAAATCAAAACAAACAAACCATTTTGTTTTGGTTTGATTGACACTGACACTGACTGTCAAGTGTCATGTCACTGACACAAAATTAACCAAAACATTAAACTAAATGTTGCCATTAAAAATAGGTAAGGTGGAGCGGGGTATTTTAGACCTTACATGTAAGATTAAAAATAATCTTAAAAATATTATAATTTAAATGATAGGTTTTGTAAATATTAAACGAGAAATGTTGATTTATATTTATAAATGCATTTTATATTTTATAATTCAATTTTAAGGATACTTATAAATAATTTTTAAATCTGTGCCTCAACGTCTCGTGTGACAGCGGCTGCGGTTAGATTTTTTTATTAGCAAAACAGGATTCTAATAAAAAAATCTAACACTACACTTGGGACACTACGCTTGGATATTATGCTTAGGGACAATAGTTTTACTTCGAGACACTATCCCTCGGGATCATAAGCTTCTGGACACTATGCTTTGGGACACAATGCTTCGGGACACTTTGTTTCAAGACAACACGGTTCAGGATGCTTCGGGACAGAGTGCTTCAGGACATTGTGCTTCGGGACATTGTGCTTCGGGACAGCGTGCTTCGGCACACCGTATTTCAGGACACTACGCTTGGGAGACTACGCTTCAGGACACAAAGCTTTGGAACGCTTTGCTTTAGGATGCAATGCTTAAGGGCTCGGCGAACGTATCTACTTACCTAGGAACGTAATACCAAAATAATTTAAAATTTGAGCATATTTTTATCACTTTACGTTATTATTTGGATAAAGGTAGTATTTATCTAGGTTCCTGTTAAACTTTTGTTTCAAAAAATTTACTATAGAACAAATGAAAAGAAAAAATGCCATTTTTGGTGTACCTACAAAGATTTCAATTCAATTGGCTTACATTTCTTTTTAGGTAAGTTTTTCGGAACAAAAGTTTAACAGGAACCTAGATAAATACCTACTCTCCTAATCTAACAACATAAACTGATATAAACATGCTTACATTTTAAATGATTTCGGTATTACGTTTTTATGGAAATTCGCCGGTCGCAGCCCTCTTAAGGTGCGTACAGACTGGTGAAATGTAGGTAACATGAAATATGTCTCATTCTACCTACGCAAGCGTGTAGGTATAATTTTTTTTTAGTTACACCCTCGGTTGCCCACATGTTTAGGTATAAGTACTTAATTATCGAACAAAGTAGGGGTGGCAGCAAAAAAGTTTGTTAGAGGTAGTTACCTACTTATAGGCATAGAATAGATAAGAATACTACGTAAGTATAGATTTATCTTTGTCTAGGTAACTAACAAAGAAAGAAACAAGTTCAATGTTACGGCCTGTTGCGTAGTAACTTAGCTAGGTACAAACAAATTGTTTTGGAGATAGTGATACCTACTATTCGATGGAAGTAAGTGGTACCACCTACATAAGTAAACCTACCTTTTTAGGGTTCCGCACCTTAAAAGGTAAAAAAAGGAACCCTTATAAGATCACTTTCTTGTCCGTCTGTCCGTCTGTCCGTCTGTCCGTCTGTCCGTCTGTCCGTCTGTCTGTCTGTCCGTCTGTCCGTCTGTCCGTCTGTCCGTGTGTCACCATCGATTATCTCAGGAACGGGTGGAGCTAGCAAGTTGAAATTTATACCATGTACTGAGGTCTATAGTCCCTATTGTGAGTATAAAAATCAAGGTCCTGAGTCAACACTATAAAAAGATATAGGCAAATTTAGGTTTTCGTGAAAACTTGTAAGTACCAAAACTTACCTTAATTATCAACTTTTTTTATTTTTCGGAATTTTTGCTTTACTTGTGCTGTAAGACCTTGCTTGTAACCAAATTTGACAATTCTAGGTCAACCGGAAGTACCCTAGAGGTTTTGGGTTGAAAACCTAAATGGTAGTTCCCGTTGACCTAGAATCACGAAATTTGGCAAAAAGCAAGGTCTTATAGCACAAATAAAGGAAAAATTCCAAAAAATTAAAAAAGTTGAAAATTAAAGGGTGTTCCCATACATACATAGTTGACGCCAATTAAGATTGTCCTCTGAGTTGTATGGGCGCTCATACAAATAAGCGGGCTACAATAACATAATGGGTATAATGGGTAGGTACGGAACCCTCGGCGTACGAGTTCTACTCGCACTTGACCGGTTTTATTTATAAACATTTCGACATTTAGGGTATAAACAAACTTAGGCCTATAGGTACCTACATCTTTACTAGATGATTTATACAGTGTCAGGAGGCAATCTTTGCCTACATTTAACGGGACACTGTAGTGCCATGGTCAGTACGTGGACCATGTCGCTGACTAAGACGCGGGTTTCCTCACGATGTTTTCCTTCCCCGTTTATAGCTCGTATTAATGCGTATATAAATTTTGCGAAACGAAAAATCCATTGATGCACGGCCAGGATTCGAATCCACGACCTTCGGATCGAAAGTCGAGGTACTATACCCTCGGCCAACACGGCTCTCAGGGTATAATAGCTGTGATAATATAAAAGCTGTGTTAATAGGTAGCTTAGGTACATTTATGTACCTACCTACATCATGACCTAAAACAAATCGTTCGAGAATCGAGAGCTGTAACTTGTAACGTACTTGAAACGTCGTCGGTCGGTCGGGAAATAATAAATTAAGGTAGGTAGGTAAGTAATTACGCGATAAAGTCCCGTTAGTTTGTTTAAATTATGTCTAACTACAGATTGTGAAAGTTCATTTTCTTTTGATTTTCTGTAGATAGTTGGGTTTATAGGATTAAACCATTCGCAGACTGCAAACATTAGGTAGGTAGGTAGGTACATTTCTATCGGCCTATAGTTCGGTCGGGTTAGGCCTTGGGCTGATAGATAGATAACTCTATTGTATCCAAAATAATACTTACACAAAAATTAGGTATAACAAAGTAAAAAACTAAAACCAGAAGGTGCAATATACCTATACCTTATCACTATAAGCGATCTCTTACAGGCAACCTTTGGATGGACAAAAACTGACATGAAAGACAAAGCTGATAACGTGCAAACATGGCCTATATTTAATCGTTGTAGTAGGTAGGTACGTTGTACGCATTTGTGTAGGTACATTTTCAAACGATCTTCTGACATTATCGGAACATTTATTGAAAGATTTGTATTTTTTTACCAATAAGGCCTATAAAAAGGTTGGCCCTAGGCACAGTACCGCACAGCAAGGGGTTCATTAATATTGAAAATCCAAATTTCAAAAATAAGGTAAGTAGGTACTTACCTACCTACTTAAATGAAAATAAAAACCGGTCAAGTGCGAGTCGAACTCGTACGCCGAGGGTTCCGTACCTAGCCATGGTGCCAATTAAGCTAGTCCGCTTAATTGTATGAGCGCCCATACAACTCGGAGGACTTTTAATTGGCGTCAACTATGTATATATGGGAACACCCTTTAGTTTTCAACTTTTTTAACTTTTTGGAATTTTTCCTTTATTTGTGCTATAAGACCTTGCCTTTTGCCAAATTTCGTTATTCTAGGTCAACGGGAACTACCATTTAGGTTTTCGACCCAAAACCTCTAGGGTACTTCCGGTTGACCTAGAATTGTCAATTTTGGTTACAAGCAAGGCCTTACAGCACAAGTAAAGGAAAAATTCCGAAAAATAAAAAAGTTAATAATTAAGGTAAGTTTTGGTACTTACAAGTTTTCACGAAAACCTTAATTTGCCTATATCTTTTTATAGTGTTGACTCAGGACCTTGATTTTTGTACTCACAATAGGGACTACAGACCTTAGTATATGGTATAAATTTCAACTTGCTAGCTCTACCCGTTCCTGAGATAATCGATGGTGACATACGGACAGATGGACAGACAGACAGACAGACAGACGGACAAGAAAGTGATCTTATAAGGGTTCCTTTTTTTACCTTTTACGGTACGGAACCCTAAAAATTAAAGTTGGTAGGTATTTATAAGTAAGTATAGGTACCTAAATATTACTAACCCTAGTTATAGTTTTCTTCTTTAGGCAACAACACGCTATTGCAGGATTTGCAGCTACCATGTGGTTGTCTAATAATAAACAAATTTTATTTTTTACTAGCGGAGGCCCGCGGCTTCACCCACGTGCACTACTGTTTTTTTTATCCCACGAGAACCGTGCATTTTTTCGGGATAAAAAGTAGCCTATGTCCTATTCTCGGTCATTATCTATCTACATTCCAAATTTTATCAAAATCGGTTTAATAGTTATGGAGATACGTGGGAACAAACATTCACACACACACACCCACACACACGGACTTTCGCCTTTATAATATTATATATCTAAAGTAGGTAGGATTTGTTTTATTTTAAAGTCCCGCCCTGTGCACGTCACGTCACGTCACTGTTTTAAAACAAAGCCACCCCTTGCGTTCCTATTTTAAAACAGTCACGCGCGAAAACCGATTAATTTGTCAAAAGGACCTTTTTATACAGATGTGACTGTGATGTGCGCGATTGTACAAATTGCTTCGTTTTCTGAATTTTATATTTTAGGGTGTAATGAAAAAGTATACATTTTCAGGTTAGATTAACGCTCTACTTAGAAAATTCTGTTAAAATTGAAACGCCATTTAAACAATTGCCATTCTTTTTTTTACCGAACTTAAAAAAAGGTGGAGGTTCTCAATTCGTCGGAATCTTTTTTTTTGTAGTTTTTTGTATGTTCACCGATTACTCGAATTACTGGACCGATTTGGAAAATTATTTTTGTTTAAAAGGGTATAGATACTTCCCGATTGGTGCCACAAAAATTTGATGAGGATTTGTCGAGGATCTTCGGAGTTATGAACAGAAATGCACCTCGAGAGTGCAGGAAATTGCGCAGTTTATAACATTGCAGTCGGTTTTTAAATTTTTAAAAATCACTTGTCCATTTTCTGAATAAACCTACTAATTATAATGTGGGTGTAATTTCCTAAGAATAAAGAAGTTTCTAGAAAGGAACCTTTTCAAAATAAGTCCGTTACACTTAACGCCGTGAATTATAAATCAAAAGCGTCGCTTGAGTTTTCATTCGCGTAACCGAATCACCCCTCGTAATGCAGTTACGTAGATTAGAGCTGAGTGTACTCTCCTGGTACAGTCGGATATTTATTTATAATTTTATTAAAAATGTAAGTAATTACTTACCTACTTACTTATCTACATTCTTATAAGTTTGTACATAAACTGCAGTCTTATTATAATAATATGTAGGTATAGATGTCACGCCTGACTCCGCCTGAGTTGAAATCCGGGCGAGATTTCCAATTTTTCGGGCAGTTTTTCCAAGTTTCTCTACTCGCAAAAAAATATTCGGACTTTTACAAAGATTACCATAGGTCATTACATGAGGTAGGTACCTACCAAATCGGTAAAGTTGTTTTCAAATGATTTACCAACGAAATACATTTACGAGTGCCCAGGGGCGGATTAAACGTCGTGAGCGCCCTAGGCAAGCTCCTTATGGGCGCCCCTCTGGTAACAAACTATCAAATACCGTATTTGGACAAGCCTCTGACTACCCAAGGGGGTAACTCTGACTACTATCATATTCTTGAATTGTTTACGATTTTTAGAAATTCGTAAATAGGGCTTCTTCTTCCTGATACTAACGAACTTGAAACTTAGCATAAGTTTCCTGTGCTCAAAGACTCGCTGCCTATCGGTTCCTATTCTACGGTGCGGTCAGACATAACTTTTTTTTTACGTTGACGGATTTTTATGTTGACTGGTCTCGTGTCGACCTTTGCAACGTCACCGGTTACTCGCAATATACCTACCTACTCATAAAGTAAAAATGCGAACGAAGCGAGCCGAATTTTTGTAAGGAAAATGTAACATGTGGCATTTGATTTTCTTCGCATTGATCATAGAAAAAGCTCGCTGCTTGTCGGTTCTTAGGGAGTTGCCACATTATCACGTCTCTACCCCGTCGCATAGCATGACCGTAGCAACACCGTCCCGGCAAAAATGATATTCTTTGTATTGAAATGTACCGGACGCCCCACACCAGACCGTTCCCACACCGTCGCGTGTCCTGCCCTGCCATGGCCGTCTTGTCAATCTCCGGCCGCCATGATTATTTTGCTGACACGTAGGGTTGCAACACCTAATATTATATTTAATATAAGTCTAATATTATTTGAATCCTAAATAATATATTTTTGGGGAAAAAATATATTAGGCGAAGATCTTAGTGGCAACTTGGGCGATTTTATGTTGTTTGTTAGTAGATGTGTTTCAAAAAATTTTCCGGGATAAAAAGTAGCCTATGTCCTATTTACGGTTATTTTCTATCTATATTTTAAATTTCAGCCAAATCGGTTCAAACACATCCAAACATCCATCTAACCACCCAAAAATCAATCCATCCATCCAAACATTCAAACTATTAGTGTGATGTGATAGTGTGATGGCTTTGACCCTTTCTTCTGATTTACAAATTTGCTCTTAGAGTTGCCGCAAAAAATAATACCCTAGCCTAGAGCTAAAATTAGCACATCGATGAGTGCAACTTCAAATATTTGTCTTAGCTTTGTTAGACTAAAGATAAATTTAGAATGCGTCCGGTCGCGGCGCTTATCGGCGCTGCTCGCTCCGAAACACGACAAAAATGCAGTTTTTTGGAGCTTTCTCATCCCTAATAACAACCAATCGAAAAAGTGAACGGAATTTATGTCATTAATTGAATGACCTATCCGATGGAGCAAACCAAAAACATAAATTACCTACACCAACTTCAAAAGCAAATGAAGATTTATCTTATTTTTAGTGATTTTCGTTGATTTATTATGAAGTAAATATGATGTTAAATAAAAATTAAAACTAAAATTAAACGGTATATTACAAGATAAAATGTTAAAGATGCATGTTGGCTTTTCAGTTACTTTCCACTTTATTTATCGAGGGTTTATTTATACAGGGAAATACAGTGTTTGGCTCAGGGAACGCCCTTAAAGCAGACTCAACAAAACCATGGTAAGCTGTCATATTAATTATGTGAATGTAAACTTAAACTTGTAGGGGTAGTCAGACAGAAGCAAGGAAACTTTTATTTTTCAATCACATTTTTTTTAAGTAAAATCTACTATTTATTTGTAAGTTCCTACAAACTCCTTTATTCGAAAAAAAAGTGGCAACCCTACTGAGATGGTCGCATGTCAGGTCGAGTTGACACTCGACTGACGTCCGCTGACAAATAACAATTTTAAAAATATAGGCTGAGTTCACATTGCATCTCTAAAATTGAAAATTGACAACCTTGTACGAGTTGATGTACGAGTAGAAAAATTTAAAATCTATATACAGGGTGGAAAAAATGAATGGGCCCTGGAGGTAAACTACTTTAAATCCTTAAGATACAGTATTTTACTTCAAGGAAACATTCCTTTATTTTTTAAAAGAAACATAACTGCATTCAAAGATTTTCTAAAATTCGCTTGCTTCACCCAGGAATCGAACCATCTAAAAATTCAAAAATTAAACACTCGCTGTTTTATTCCACTAGTCGATTCATTCAATGCTAAAGATAAAATTTCTCAAAGAGACATGAGGTCTTACACTCGTCTGTCGTACAAGATATCCATGAAATCTAATATTTAGTACACAAGGGCTTTAATTTCAATTTAGCTCTACAGTGGAATGGTGAGAAGTATCCAGCAGGGCAATTCAGACCTTTTCGGAATGTATTCCGAATTCGGAAAAAGACGTTTCTTCACTGAAAAAACTTCAATTTTTCGAAGAATATCAAATCGGATGCATTTTCTGAAGTCTGAATTGCACCTCAGATAGACAAATACCGTCTAGAAAAGTTTTGTCGCGAAAGGTGAAATAATAAAAATTAATAAAAAAAATTGTGAAAATTAATGTAAGATTTTATGTTTTTTTTTATTTCTAAAACCAAATGTTTGTTTTATGAAGATGTTATCCTGACATTAATCCTATCGATTCGTAGAATTAAATAGTGAGGTTTGTTTTTTTTTCATTTTTAGCTGGTTCGATTCCGGGTGAAGCAAGCGAATTTTAGAAAATCTATGAATGCAGTTTTGTTTCTTTTTAAAAATAAAGGAATGTTTCCTTTAAGTAAAATACTGTATCTTAAGGATTTAAAGTAGTTTCCCTCCGGGGCTCATTAATTTTTTTCACCCTGTATATATATAAATGAATCCATAATTACTTGGTCATGGCATCACGCGTGAACGGCTGGACCGATTTCACTAATTATTTTTTTGTTGTGTTTGTTATTGTCAGGAGAAGAATATAGTGTTGGCAACACTCAAAAAATACTCGCTCATGATTTTTGTTATGACGGGACGGTAGTCAACTGCCGGTCATTCTGGCTCGAGTTGTAAATTAGATACTTAGGACGTGCGAAAGTATTGTCGAGACGTATTTAAAAATAAGTTTTTGAGAATAAACAAGTTATTGTATTGTTTAGTTATTCAGTTATTTATTTACTACGATTTAAATTATCATTGCAGATAAACATCCAATGCGATAATTTAGATATGTAGGTACTTTTGGAAATGAACATCTACTATGAATACTTACATTGTACGGTCCGCACACCCTGGATAAAGGATAGTTCATAGTCTAATATCAGTAAAACTCTGAGATAAATAACTGATATATTGTAAGAAAACTTATGATATTGATGACTTATGTTATGATACTTATACAAAATACTTAAAAAATACAGACGGACGGGCATAACGAAACTATTAGGGTTTCTTGTCAGGACAACGGAACCCTAAAAAGTAGTATTAGTTGATGAACTGAAATATTTTGTTTTTGAGTTTCCCAACTCGTTCTATCTAGTACATTTTTTTTTAGTAGGTAAGAGACGCAGTGCAGACACGCCTTTATATTTTAATCCCCGCCCATCTGTCAATACACATATTAGTAGCGTAGCCAGGTCAGCCCCTAGGGGCCGCTTTTCGGCCGTTGAAAGGCTTAGGCGGCCTTTCGATGGGAGCGGCCCCTAAACGGCCTATATGCACCTAGTTACCTTTTCCTATTTTTATTAGGTAGGTACTTACCTAATCATAATTCAAAAAAACAAATTCAGATTGTAAGTACAGGTAAGTACATAGATAATGAGATACTGCATTTAAAAAACCGGTCAAGTGCGAGTCGAACTCGTACGCCGAGGGTTCCGTACCTAGCCATGGTGCCAATTACCTAAGCTAGTCCGCTTAATTGTATGAGCGCCCATACAACTCGGAGGACAATTTTAATTGGCGTCAACTTTGTATGTAGGTATGGGAACACCCTTTAATTTTCAACTTTTTTAACTTTTTGGAATTTTTCCTTTATTTGTGCTATAAGACCTTGCTTTTTGCCAAATTTCGTTATTCTAGGTCAACGGGAACTACCATTTAGGTTTTCGACCCAAAACCTCTAGGGTACTTCCGGTTGACCTAGAATTGTCAATTTTGGTTAAAAGTAAGGTCTTCTAGCACAAGTAAAGGAAAAATTCCGAAAAATAAAAAAAGTTGATAATTAAGGTAAGTTTTGGTACTCACAAGTTTTCACGAAAACCTAAATTTGCCTATATCTTTTTATAGTGTTGACTCAGGACCTTGATTTTTATAGTCACAATAGGGACTATAGACTTTAGTATTTGGTATAAATTTCAACTTGCTAGCTTTACCCGTTCCTGAGATAATCGATGGTGACACACGGACAGACAGACTGACAGACAGACAGACAGACAGACGGACAAGAAAGTGATCTTATAAGGTTTCCTTTTTTTACCTTTTAAGGTACGGAACCCTAAAAAAATATAAAAATAAAAAAATATAAATAAAAGGTAAAAAAAAAAAATATGTCCACCCGTGCGAAGCCGGGACGGGCCGCTAGTACCTAATATTTTTCCCTACGAAAATCACCCCAAAGGATTTGTCCACCAATAATTCTTCCTTGACCCGATAAATACCTACCCCAAATTTGAATTGGAAAACCCCCCCATCTCGCATAACTTAATGCGTTCCGCACGTTATGTGACATTATCAAACGTCAAAATCCCATCGGGTACAATACTGCCCTCTCGAAATCAAAATGTAGTAACAGCAAAAACACGATTTCGAGAAAAATGATGAAGCTACAATCAATAAAAATATTCAGAAGAGGTTACATATTAATAAAACCTTGACGCCGGCTCCATACGTTGGGACCAACGTTGGTCCCAACGTTGGGGCCAAGATTTCGTGAACCATCCACACGTTGGCGATACACCAGTCTTGTTCCGTCAGAGCCAACGTGCAGACGTCCGATGTCTGCGCGTCCGATACAGAAAATGAAATTTCTCTAAGTGATTTTACATTACTGAATACCAATTTTATCACAATCACATCACATCATGTCACTATCACACTTCACACAACACACTATATTATAAATGCGAAAGTTTGGATGTTTGGATGTATGTTTGTTCCTCTATAACACGACAACCACTTAACCGATATGGGTGAAATTTAAAATATAGATAGATAATAACCGGAAATACGACATAGGCTACTTTTTATCCCAAAAAAATTGCACGGTTCCCGTAACATAAAAAAAAATAGTAGACTCCATCATCAGATCAGCTCGCTGTCATCATATTATTACATTGTAGTCAGAACTTGACAAATATGCCGAGTTTCAATTCAATCGGCCTATTTACTGAGGAGTTCTGTTGAACAGTTCTTGACTCCATCATCAGATCAGCTTGTTGATACCATAATATTACATTGTCACCGAGAATCTATAAGTGTGCAAAATTTCAGCCCGATAGTTCTACAAACACAAAAAATAAGGAATACGATGACATTCTCGCTCGTCAGTCGACACGTGCGCTCACGATGCGCGTCGAAACGGGACTGAGCATAGCGCCAACGTGTGGACGGATCCCCAACGTTGGCGCGCCAACTTCCTTTGATAAAACCGACACGGCACGGCCAAGCCCCAACGTTGGCCCCAACGTTGGCGCCAAGCTATTTTGTCAGCTCCACACGTTGGTGAGAGGCATTGGCCCCAACGTTGGCCCCAACGTGTGGATGCGGGGTGAATGTGGAGTGAAAGTACACATAATCTATAGGTACCAACCAATAATAAAGCGTAAAAGTTTGTTTGTTAATTTGTTTGAACATTGAACACGCTAATCTCAGGAGCTACCAGTCGGATTTGAAAATTTATTTCTGCATTTGATAGCTAAACTCTGTGAGGAAGGATATAGGCTACTTTTTATCATCATCATCATCATGATCACCATATGCCATCACTATGGGGGCAACGCTACGATGGCACTGCTAGTAAACTATATTTCTTAACGTTTTTACTTTATTTTTTCTTCAAAACATAACAGTTATAGCCATTTTATAGTACTACCTAGTAGAGTGATATATCCCCTATTATCGCAATTAGTTTTCTTGTGAAATCCGTTCAAAACACATTATTATTAACGCAGTAAATTTTCTTACTACTGCGTTTTCAATCATTTTTTCTGTCATTTTACTAACTAAAATGTGGTATTATTGTAAGAATACGACAGTTTAAATGTGAAATAATTAATAATTAATAATTTAACAGTAATTTCACGCACTCTGCTGTGCGACCAGATGGAATAGCGGTTGCAACACCCTTTTGAAATGCTCCTGCGTGTGTCCGGGTTCGGCTTCAAATCCTATAACGACTATGGATTTTTTTAATCAATTTATTTTTTATTTTTTATTTCACAACGAACTGTGTGAAATATGTATTTTAGTGTGGTTTAGCTTGTAAACGCTCTATATTTACAAAAAAATTGAGTGATAAGTTTTAAAATGGGCTTTCAGAATAATTGTGTATTTAGCATAAAACCAACAAAATGTCTATTACTGTGTTATAGGCTCGGGTGGGCAGATTACGCTTCGCAAAACGGTTATGCGACGGTCCTAGTATGATACGGTCTTACTGTGTAAGGTGCTATTTTCGTGACGGGCTCCGTCATGGCTCGGCCCGCTTATGGTATGACGCAATGTGTCACGAGCCTTATTCTGTGGTCAGACATAACTCACTTTGTACTCGCAATGTATCTACTTATGAAGATAAATGCGAGCGAAGCGAGCAGATTTTTTTTATGACAAATGCAACGTGTGTCACTTGATTTTGTTTGCGGTGAGCAAAGAAAACGATCGCTGCTTGTTGGTTCTTATTCTGTGGTTAGTCAGACATAACTCACTTTACTCGCAATAAAGTCACCTACTTAGGAAGGTAAATGCGAGCGAAGCGAGCAGATTTTTTTAAGACAAATTTTTAAGACCCGCGCCCTCCGCGTAGCAGCGCCGGCTGCCGCCGGGGCGCCCTGCACCCCAACATCGATATTTTGTCATAATTAAATCGAATCGGGTGACGTAGAAATAATCAAGAAGACGAGACGCGCTTCGGAAGCGCTATGGAATGGAAGTAGCGCTTTTTAACCCATTTGGACCCAAATACAAACTAGTAGAAAAATTTAGAAACAAACTTTATTTATGTATTTATTGGTGGCTTAGTAAGATATTTTGAAAAAAAAAATTTAAGAAAAATAATTCCTTATATATAAAAAATACACGTCCTCAAATGGGGCCAATGGGCTCATGTATGAAACTTTTCAGACCATACTTTTTCGATGCACAATGTTTTGGTGCAAATTTTTCAGTGCCAACAAGCTTTATTGTGGCAAACAGTGCATCTTAGTTGACACGGCAGTTTCTGGAGGAAGTGTCCATCACCATCTTGAGTCATACCGGGCACTGTTGAAGATGGTTTACGACGCTTTCTGTCGAGTCTTTCAAAGTAACTCCTCAAGTATGGTCGGGCTGCGCTTCTGCAAAATAAGAGCTGGTCTATTTTGGCTCCAGCGGCGGTCAGGACATGAAGATGCCAAGCATTAGCTACAGTCAGATCCAGCACATCGGTACCTAAACAAAACCCCTACCATTTCAGCGTAGGTACGAGAATATTACTGCGAATAGCGGTTCTGTATGCCATGCCTTTGTTATAGTTTTGGAAGACGAAAGGGATGTTTGTCCACGTCTACCTTTCTTCATTCTGCAGAGCTCCATTTTTTTACCTTGGACAGAGGGTGAACGAAGTCGTAGTCACACTTACGCCAACGCGGTCCCTGGATTTCTACCCTCCTGTATCATTGTAACGGTTCATCATCGCTGCTGCATTCATCGTTATTCCTGGACTCAAACACTTCAATTTTACCTAGGATATCATGCTGAAGAATATTGTGTTGAACAACATCTTCATCGCCTTATCATTATCAATGAGAACACTTGGGTCTGGAGGGATGGCCACTATATCATAACTCAGCAGGATCATCTTCTTCATTCAAAATGCTTTTAAAAGCTTCATCCAGTTTTCGATTATCATTGGAAGCATTGAATAATCGTTTAGTCATTATTTACTCTGAAACTATACCTACAAATAATAATAAAAAAATATATCAATTAGCCCATTGGACCCATTCGAGGACACCATACTAAAATACCTCAAATTATGGTTCAATCTTAGAAAATAACTGACATAACAGCATTATCTACTAGTTAACACTACTGCCGAGTGAAAAATACAAAAAACATACAATAACTAACTGTGCAAATAAAAAAATTATGACTTCCCTTTGGTCGAAAACTTTTTTGATCAATGAAGTAAATAAAGTCACTTGTTTTATTCAATTAGTCCAATAAATTGCAAAACCATACGTTGCATCATAAAGCCACACTCGTTGGTACCACAAATTCACCTCTAAACAAAAGATAGCTGAAATATGCTAGAAAATGTAGGTACTTCAATAAGTGGACCCAAATGGGGACAGCAGGCGTAAATGGGTTAATTATCCAACTACTTCCTTTTAATTTTTTTTGCTCCAAATCTTCCTTGCGCGCCCCTCTGTAACCTCGCGCCCCTAGGCAATTGCCTAGTTTGCCTTAAGGATAATCCGCCACTGCGAGTGCCAGCCACGGTGCAAAGTCAAAGTCAAAGTCACGACGTTATAATGATAGTATAGTAGGTAGGTACTCGTGTGACGCGAAATAATTTCGATGTTTAACATCTGCCTGCATGCGCGGTCCAAGGGGGGGGGGTAATAAGGGGTCATGACCCCCCCCCCCCCCAAATCCTTGTCAAACCTCTAACATCCTGCAAAAAAATAGGTAGGTACGTACTAGCAAAAAGCGTGACCCACCCCCCAAAATCAAAGTCTGCGACCCCTGTCTGCCGGGCGTTCCGTGACGGCTTACTTTCTTTTTTACAGAAAACATATTAAATTACTTACCTACTTACTAGTGTTAGATTTTTTTTATAAAATTTCATAAGATTACTTACACGTAAATAATTCTAATACGTTTTAAATCAGTGCATATTTAGATTTATTATTTTTAATTAAAATACAATACATTTGATTATTTTATTATCGAATGTTACGATTTACATTTGTGTTATCAAAATATCTCAAGTGTTATAGCATTAAACAATTACTTCCGTTGGAGTTGAAATATTATATTGAGTAAACATTAAATAGTTTAAAATAGTTGATATAATATTTTGTATAAATTGATTATTAATAATAAAATATAAATGGATTTTTAAGATATAAAACTAGGGTATAATCATGAATTTGGAATAATGATGTTGCCGGTAAATAATAAGATGGCGACTGCGCCAGTCTTGTGATAACTACGGAACAATTTGGACAAGAATCGATTGTGAGAGACAAGAGCTCTTAGTCTATTTACGATTACAATCCTTAATTGCTTATATCAGAAGGTGGGATGTAACCTAAACTCACAAGAAGAAAGTGTGTGTATCAGTGAGCAGAAAAGAGTTAGATGATCTCGGTCTACCCGCAAGAAAAATGTGAAGATACCGAGCCTGGATAAAATTGTGGATGTGAAGAACCGTGATGATGTGGATGAATCGTGCGTGCCCGACCATCATCATCATCGTTGTTGATTGCTTTGAGCCACACCGACGAGAGCTCAATCCGACGAAAAATCAACGTGAAAGACCTAATGCGAAGAAAATTGATCCAGTGCTACAATCGTGGAAAATAGTGGCGTTGAACGCTACAATGTTTCGGTTGTGGAATATTAGAACAATGCTGACTTCATCAGGAACTCGAAAAAGGTCATGTAATCGTTTTATTTTCTTGGTGTTTTATTTCTTTTACAAAACAACGACCAAACGTGCTTGGTGTTATTTGTTTCAGATGTGTTGGTAATGTAAACAAGGCGCGTGTTGGTCATGTAATACAAGCGTTGGCAACGACAGTGGTACATGTGGTAGCAGCGACGTTGGTGCGGCGGAAAGCGACGTCATACAGCGTCAAGTGGATTTGGTGCAGCATCTGCAATCCTAACGGATAATTGATTATCTGGTGAGCGCGTTCCATTTTACTTTGACTCGGGCCGTAAATGTTGGGATAAAGGAGATTGACCATTTTTGTATGGACGTTGGACCAAGTGCTGCCCAACATTGAATCATAGTGCATAATGTTCCTTAGACTAATACTAGTCTGTAACCCGAAGCGCTTTAGAATCTATCCGAGGAGTAGGAATTAAAAAAAAAAATAATAAAAAAAAAAAATTGTATAGGTTTTACATTGACGAAAAATAATAACCAACAGCTTATTTTTAAAATAAAAGACGGTATTACTATAAATAATGGATTATATTTTTATAAAAACGCTTAGTTAAGGAAAGTCTTTTGATCAATCAATCGTTTATTGATTACCACGTGCCGCATTAATTAGGTATACTTAATACTTGCCAAACTGAGAACTGGAGAATCCAATGAATGACTCGCCACGTTTGAACTGAATATAGATGATGTCAAATGGTAGTGGTACCATTATTCTATTATTCTTTAGTCTTACTAATCTGGATGGCAGTCTTGTTTACACAGATCAAACTTATTTATTAAATAAAATGTATTTAAATTTATTATTTTATATCTGGCTGGCAGTCTTGTTTGCGGAAACATTTACTGAACTTTATTATGAAACATTTAGCATTTTATATCTGGCTGGCAGTCTTGTTTGTAGAAACATTGACTGAACTTTATTATGAAGTATTTAGAATTTTATATCTGGCTGGCAGTCTTGTTTGTGGAAACGTTGACTGAACTTTATTGTGAAGTAATTAGCATTTTATAGCTGGCTGGCAGTCTTGTTTGTGGAAACGTTGACTGAACTTTATTGTGAAGTAATTAGCATTTTATAGCTGGCTGGCAGTCTTGTTTGTGGAAACATTGACTGAACTTTATTATGAAGCATTTAGCATTTTATATCTGGCTGGCAGTCTTCTTTGTGGAAACATTGAGAGAACGTTATTATAATGGATTTATCATTTTATTTCTGGCTGGCAGTCTTCTTTGTGGAAACATTGAGAGAACGTTATTATAATGGATTTATTATTTTATTTTTGGCTGGCAGTCTTCTTTGTGGAAACATTGAGAGAACGTTATTATAATGGATTTATTATTTTATTTCTGGCTGGCAGTTTTTCTTTGTGGAAACATTGAGAGAACGTTATTATAATGGATTTATTATTTTATTTCTGGCTGGCAGTCTTCTTTGTGGAAACATTGAGAGATCGTTATTATAATGTTTGTATGATCTGCAAATATTTGTCTCGGGTCTGGGTGTTTTCTATGTGTATTATGTGTGTGTTTGAAAAAAAAAAAGTGTATTTGGGTAAGTATATCGGTCATGTGGTTGCCATGGCGCGGGCTTTGCTTGGCTTGGGACTGCATGATGCTGTGTGAGGTGTCCGGCAGTGTTTATTTATTTATTATTTATTTATAATGGATTTATTATTTTATTTCCGGCTGGCAGTCTTCTTGTGGAAAACATTGAAAGAACGTTATTTTAATGGATTTATTATTTAATTTTTGGCTGTCAGAGTTGTCTAAAAGAAACAACCTGAACAAAATATGATATTTTTTTAATTTAAATTTCGTTATTTATTTAACAATGTTTGGCTGGCACTCTAATGTTGTCATATTGGTATTCATCGACTGAATAATAATGATGGATGTTTTTATTAAAAAAAAAAGTTTATTTTAAGATAAGATATAGAAATAGGTATATAAAATTATGCAAGTCAAATATGTTTACGAAATTAATTATGGCACTAAGGTAATGAAATAAAGGTAACTGTAATAGTTTATACTAAAACTGGTACACTGTTTGTAAGTTTGAGGACAAACTTAAGGTCAGGAAAGGCCGAATGTTAGATTTTTTTTATAAAATTTCATAAGATTACTTACACGTAAATAATTCTAATACGTTTTAAATCAGTGCATATTTAGATTTATTATTTTTAATTAAAATACAATACATTTGATTATTTTATTATCGAATGTTACGATTTACATTTGTGTTATCAAAATATCTCAAGTGTTATAGCATTAAACAATTACTTCCGTTGGAGTTGAAATATTATATTGAGTAAACATTAAATAGTTTAAAATAGTTGATATAATATTTTGTATAAATTGATTATTAATAATAAAATATAAATGGATTTTTAAGATATAAAACTAGGGTATAATCATGAATTTGGAATAATGATGTTGCCGGTAAATAATAAGATGGCGACTGCGCCAGTCTTGTGATAACTACGGAACAATTTGGACAAGAATCGATTGTGAGAGACAAGAGCTCTTAGTCTATTTACGATTACAATCCTTAATTGCTTATACTAGCGAACGATTTTTATCCCACGAGAACCATACATTTTTCCGGGATAGAAAGCAGCCTATGTGTATTCCAGAACCTAAACTATCTACATACTCACATTCCAAATTTCATCAAAATCGGCTTAGTAGTTGTAGGGTATACGTGGTAACAAACATTCACAACATGGATTTTCGCCTTTATAAATTAGTAGGATGAATTGTGATTCCAAAACTTACAAAAATACTTAGGTACTTACCTAAAATGTTTTTCTGAAACACCTTATCTAAGAAAAAGTGCCACAGGAAACTTCGCCGTCCCAAAAAAGTATTTTTAATTAGTGAAATTCCTTCGCTTGGAATGCCATGACTTTCGCTACTTTAGGAGATGAACTCAATGGCCGTGTCAATTCAGTCTTTTTATTAAGAAAAGGAGGTGACTTTCATAATTTTCTCTGTGGCGTAGACGAAGGCCTGAAACACAGAAGGTTGCGGGTTCGATTCCCGACGCGAGACAAATGTTTGTATGATCTGCAAATTCTTTTTTTACTGACGTAAGTAGGTACTGCAATTTTTTTTTACTTACGTAAGTAAAATAAGTGTGTATTTCTAAACAAGCAATGAGCAATTTTCTGCATTCGCGAGATGCATTTCTGTTCATAACTGCGAAGATCCTCGACAGATTCTCATTAATTTTTTGTGGCATCAATCGAAAATATAACCTTGCAAACAATAAAAGAATTTTCCAAATCGGTTTAGGCGTCTTCGAGTAATCGGTGAACATACATAAAAAAAAGCACAAAAAAAGATTCCGACGAATTGAGAACCTCCTCCTTTTTTGAAGTCGGTTAAAAAAGTATTCAGTGTATAGTAAGTTTTTTATAAATTAAACATTTAAGAGTGTGTTTTGTGATTTATTTCAATAAACTCTCTCTGCTAATAATAAAACAGAGTAGGTACTTATGTGGTTAGAGTCAAACCGACATAATGTATTGCATGCATGCTTGTAATCTTTACCCTCAGTATGGTTGCGCATTAGACATCATTGAGTAGTAAACTCAGTAAGTCTATGTAGGTAGCGCTTATGTATAGGGGTAGTCAGAAACAAGTCCAAATCTAGGCTATCAACGCAACGGTGCGCGAGATCTCAGTTCGGGGCGACTAGTTTACTCATTTATAGTTTTCATTCACATTTTTATTTAAGAGATTAATAAGTGAAGATGCCAAAGTCTTATTTATATTGTCATTGAAGAATATAGCGTTTAGCACAAAGAAATGAAAGCTATAGTAACGTAGATCTGTTACTTGCTCTTTCTAACGCGGTTCTTTCTCGCTCGCACAGCTTACGGCGTAGGTACTGAAGCTACGAAATTTACGTTCGGAGGTTCTATCTCAGTCCTAACATTTTCAATCTTGTTACCCCTGACATGTAAATGAAACAGATTTTACCCCCGTTTAACTTTCAACAGTTTCATTCAACGTTTAAGATTTCGTTTCGTTCTATTACCCCCCCAAAAAAAGGTAGTTTACCCCCGGAGGGGTAATTAACCCAGGTCCGGAACTAATGTTTTATCTGATGGGATCCTGGATTTAATAGACCTCTTGGACCACCTGCCAGATGGATGGATGTGTATGGACGATAGTTGCCGTACAGGGTAAGACCTGAATGAAAAGGCCCAGAATTATGTATTTTAAATATTTCACAAGCAAAGTATAAAACTTTTCTAAATTACTTTGTAGCATAGGCGAACACAGCACTGGCTTATAATTACAACATATTATTGATAGGGAATATTTTATTAACTTACACATAAGTTATTTAAATAAGATATGTACCTACTTATAGTAGGTATTTGTTTTTGTTCGTGATGAATAGGTTTATTTTATTATATTCTGCTGTGTTTCAGTATTTTTATTGTGTAATTTTAACTCTTTGATCATTTTTTCTATGATTTTTAACTATGAGACGATTTTAAGTGCATGTAGCCCATGTGAAAATCGACGTCATTTATCTGTCTCCCTCACAGATGCCACCTCCAAAAACGTTCCTTCTAACATTCCAGCTACAATATTGAACAGGCAATGCTCCCAGTACGACTTGATAGGTGGAGCCAACCGCGCGTCTCAAAACCACCCTGAAAATACAAATTACCCCCTAAAATACATAAAAAACACTTATAAACATACAAAGTGATGATCTAACTGAGTTTTTATGTAATTTTCCAAGTGATTAAGTGAGAATTTTGCTTGTTTTTTGAGTGTTTCTCGCGGGCAAGATGGCAGGTTTTGAGTGTTGAGGGAGTTTACAGTTTTTGAGTAAAATCAAAGGATTTTCAGTGATTCGAGGTTGAAACTACAAGGGAATATATAAAGGTAAGTGTTTTATGATGTATTTAAAAGGTTTTGATAAATATTTTGGTAGAAATCTTCGGTTTTCGAACGATAAACGTATGGAGGTGCAATAGTAAATTGTATATGTAGACGTAATAGTCTACGGAGCTTTTACGTGACGTGAAATACGTTTTTGCTTATAGAAATTAGCACATAATTATGTCTAGTTATTATAAGGTTAAATAATAGTACAATTTTGTGTTAATAATACGTCATGTAAACATATATTCATTTTCATAAGACGAAAGATAATTTAATTTTAACTTACTACTCAATAAAGCGCTTTCAGACTACGCTATAATATATAGCATATAGTTCATAGCACAACAATATCGCGCACCATACATTATTATAGCAAGCCAATAATATATCGCATAGTAAGGTGTGAACGTGTCCATAATAATGTATGGTGCGCGATATTGTTGTGCTATGAACTATAAGCTATAAGTATGCTATCATATTATAGCGTAGTCTGAAATGCGCTTTACAATATAGGTACCTAAGTAAATGAATAGATTACTATGTTTATGGGTACATATTCAAAATGACGTCTTATTTTAAAGTAATATTTCGAACCAGATCAAAAAATAATGAACCTATTTATTTTAACCTTCTTACAATATTTATACTAAAATACTAAAACTAAAATACTAATCATTTGGTAAATTTTGTCACGTTTTCTAAACATTTTAACAAAAATAAACAATATCCATTTTACATCTGTAACACAAATGGATCTTTTTGTAGATTTGGCGTAGCAAGTTACTACGCGGGTGCTACGCCGTAGCTACTTTCTACGGTTTATGTTGATTCTCTACATACAGTTGTTGGTACTAAAATATCCCCGTCCTTGTTATCTTAGTTTGTAAGAAAGAAACAGCAATATTGTACAGTAGTTCTGTGACTGTGTTTTTGAATACTAGCTGTCAGCCCGGCTTTGGGCGGGTGTAAGTAGAAAATTAGACAATCTTTCTTTTACTATAACTGGTAGGTAACTTCTTCAGTTTTGTTGACTCGACGAATGAAAACTCGGCTTGCGTTATGCATAAAGCCGACCGATTTTGACGCCTCTGGTGGATTTCCTTATCAATATAATATTAATAGAGCGATAGATACGAGTAACAATATCGATAACAACTACTATTGCTGGTATTTATTTAAGCCCCGACGAAAACTAGGGGTGTTTTAAGTTTGTAGTGTGAATCTGTGTGTCTGTCTGTGGCATCATAGCTCCTGAACGGATGAACCGATTTTGATGCGTTTTTTTTGTTTTTGAAGGGATAATGTCGGGAGTTTTTCAGTAAATTAAGATTTTGGAAACAATTCAGTTCCTGATGTAATACCCAGGTAAAACCAGGGACCACAGTTAGTCAAAGTATTAAATTATCTGGAGCTTTTAAGACGAGTTTTTATACTTTTAACTAATGGACAAGTGCGAGCCAGATTCGCCTGAGGGTTCTGTTCTTATTATTATCAAAATGGAAATAAAATAACGAAACCTATTTTACAAGCTTTGATTTAACTTGCTATGTATATATGTATGTTTGTTCAGGTCAAATCTTGAAAGTTAAATTTGACCCACTTCCCAGTGTCCAATTGAGCTGAAATTTGGCACACTTATAGATTCTTGGTGACAATGCGAAATTATGGCGACATTGGGCGTTTGTCCACTAGCCTGGCACGGCACCGGCACCGGCACCGGCACCGGCACCGGCACCGGCGACGCAAAAATGTTTGAAAATGTACTGCTCGTTTTTCCACTTGCCGGCGCCGGCGCCGGCACCGGCACGGTTTCATACATTTTTGCATCCCCACCACCGGCGCCGGTGCCGGTGCCGGTGCCATGCCGGCTAGTGGAAAAACGCCCATTCAACAACATTCTTAATTGCTTGTTTACTTTTGAGTCAAGCCGTGTCGAGTGAGGGGGATAGCATAGTACCTCGCCTTTCGATCCGAGGTCGTGGGTTCGAATCTTGGTCACGTAACAAAAAAATTTTATGCGCATTAACACGAGCTATAAACGGTGAAGGAAAACATCGTGAGGAAAAGTTTTTTCTTGAAAAGAATTCTTCTGCGTTCTCTTGTTGTATGGCACAAAGTGGACCGTAAATGATGGTAATGATGATGATAATGAGGTACGGGACCCTAAAAATGCAGATCTTTATAATGTCGATATAATGAGCCTTTGTAGAAGGGCCGGGATAATCTTGAATGACATGATAAATTGAGAATTAATTATCCACAGCTTCTAAAGGATAAATTTGATACTAATTACTGTTATACAGGAATCTTATATTATCTATTTTTAGAAACGTGTTGACCGATAGAACCGTTTACATGGTGCGAGTTTCTCGCCTCGAAGAATTCGCTCCATGACAGTGACAAGCGATTATCGATCTTCCACGTATGATTCAATGTTTAGTTTGCATTGTTATGTTTTGACATTTGCTTTCGACAATTGAATCTTCGAACTCGAAACGGCGCTTAAAGGCCTCTCCACATCAAACATCCAAGAAGAAACGGATCACCCGCTATTCATGAAAGTTCGCGTGGTACGTAAAGCTAAGCGAAGTCACGTCACGTTCGCGCGTTCGCGTTTGTTGTCGGTTTTTTGTCTCGCGACAAAGGGTTTGCAAGGTGCATAGGCAACTAAGCACGAATCTCTGCGAATGTGGAACTGTGGCAGTTTTTGCCGTGATTCGCGAGTGTGGACTTAAGTAGCGATTACACTATTCAATTTATCGGAGCCGATCTCGGAATCATCGCTCTGTCTCGCTCTTTGGCTTACGAATTGCGTATGTGCATCCTACTTTAATTATCCTAACTGTTACCGGATGGTGTAATCGCTACTATATTAAAACACAATAGACATTTGTATCAAACTCACTGTTCTTATTTTACTTTATAATTAAATTATAATTAATTTACTTTATAATTAATTTGCTTAGCTTGGGACTACATGATGCTGTGTGAAATGTCCAGCATTATTTATTTATTTATTTAATTATAATATTTAAGTAATTACCGGGACTGGGCCCATAATTAGGTTATGGGCCCAGTGATGATTTCGAACTTGCAATCTGTCCCAATATTACGAAAAATTTTAGTTTTGATCTAATATAAAAGCAGGAAGTGACGATATCTTTATCTTTGGTTACGACCTTGGTTTGAATTTGACTTCAATCAAAGTGTCAATTTTATTCCTGACTTCAAAAGAGATTTATTTAAGTATCAAAATATATCTTAAACCCCGCTCTTCCGAAAACTTTCGTTTACCCTCTGGGTGCAGATTTTTTCAATCGAAAATTCAATTTATTGGTAAGGGAGTGTCCACATTGCGTTTTTTGCAGCGCGTTTGTATCGATACAAACGCGATTCGAACGCGATGCGAACGCGCAGGCCCCCGCGCAGCCCCTCCCGGTTCGCTTTTGTATGGAAAAATACGCGTTGCGAACGCGCGTTTGTATCGATACAAACGCGCGTTCGCAACGCGTAGCAAAAACGCGCTTCAGAAAACGCAATGTGGACACTCCCTAAATGGCGTCCCCCAAGGAAACATACCTCTTAGGACATCACACGGATATTAAATGTGGTTACTGGAGCTACCTTTTCTTTTGTAGTTAGAAAGTTTTGTTCTTAGGAAACTACAGTTTTTTTGAAAAAAATGTTTGCTAATAAAAAGATTTAAAAAAAAGTACAAATACTTAGCCTAAACTAGTAGTTCGCCCCGAACTGAGATCTCGCGCACCGTTGTGTTGATAGCCTAGATTTGGACTTGTTTCTGACTACCCCTATACCTACGTTAAGTGGTCCTTTTAGTGTTTACCACACAATGATATCTAATGCGCTACCTCAGTATGGTAAAGATTATAGGCATGCATGCAATACATTAAGTCGTGTCGTGTTTATATTCAATAGTTGACCCCGCGAACTTCGTACCGCGCCTCAGGGAAGGCCTCTTAGTTCGAGAAATTATTAAAATAGCAGTTCAATAGAAAATGTATGAGAAAATCAATCCCCTCCCTTTCTCTCTCCCCCCTCCCTCCCCTTCCCCTCCCCCTCCCCTCCCCCTCCCCTCCCCCTCCATCCATTGATGAGCACGGCCAGGGTTCGAACTTACGACCTATGAATCGAAAGTCGAGCACTCTTCCACTCGGCCAACACGGCTTTTATTTTCAATCTCAAGAAAAAATATCAAGTAGCAACTAAAATCATTGCAAATCAAACCACAACGCCACACCCTTTGTCTGTTGAAAACTAAAAACCATTTTGGAATGTATAAATTGAGTACTTTCATATGACACCCCACTCAATATATTTGGGTAACTTTAAAAAAAAATTACCCCCTTGGGAACCCCATATCTTTACAACTCCTTCATCGATTACGCTCATACGCTCCACAGCAAATTTCCATAGCACAACCTATTGACCTATCAAGTTTCATACAGATTGGATAAGCGGTTCGATAGTTATGCGAGAATATAAAAATGAAACATACAAACATACAAAGCAAAATCGCCTAACTTGCCACTAAGATCTTCGCTCGCTTCGCTCGCTCGATCGAAAATTACGTCTATAAAAAAAAACAATTTGGTCTTAATATATCCCACCAGGATCACTTTTCCCAAAATAACTTACCAAATAAAATCGTAAGTTTTTGCAATAAATAAAAAAAAACACACCCCATACATTTTCTATGAAATTAGGAGTTGTCAGGTCATATTTCTGGTATAAGAGTAGGTACTCATCATTGGTGCCACTTATTCAATGGTTCTTAATTTAAATTCGTAACTACTTTGGCAAGCTGGGAAAAGAAGGGCCCAAAAATTTTCCACACCCTGTATAGTTGACCTTTGGGAAGAATTTTTTCACTTTATTGGAAGAAATTCCACTAAGTGATTCTACTCCTGTTCATTCGCGACAAATTAATACCTTAAAATACATGTCGCTTCCAATGACTCTATGTCTAAATGTATTCAATCGATTTTCGACCCTCCCTTCAGCTATTAGCGCCTAAAACCAAATGACGACAATAAAGCGGGTAGTTCTGTAATGCAATAATATAGGCTTTTAACCGACTATAAAAAAGGAGGGGTTCTCAAAGCAAGGATTATAATATCAACAAGTAAAACATCAACAAAGAAAATGTGAACATCATAGTTGAATTTATGGTTTACTAGCTTTCGCCCACGGCTTCGCCTACCTGGATGAAAAGTAGGTGATGTGTTATTCTGAGTGATAAACTATGTATATTCCAAGTTTCATTCAAATCCGTTTAAAAGTTTTTGTGTGAAAAAGTAACAAACATCCAAACATCCTAACAAACTTTCGCATTGTAATTATTATTGTGTCTATGTCCTATTTCCAGTCATTATCTTTCTAAATTTTAAGTTTCAGCCAAATCGGTTCCGTGGTTGTCGAGTTGTAGAGGAACAAACATACATACATCCATCCAAACATCTAAACTTTCGCATTTATAATTTTAGTGTGACAAGCTTCCGCCCGCGGCTTTGCTTGCGTGGTACCCGGATAAAAAGTAACCTATGGCCTATTCCCGGTCATTATCCATCTATATTTTAAAGTTCAGCCAAATTGGTCTAGTCGTTGTCGAGTTATAGAGGAACAAACATACATCCAAACATCCAAACTTTCGCATTAGTGTGATGATTAGTGTGAAGTGTGATGTGAAGTAGGATTGGATAATTGGTCAAGGGATCAAAATATCATTAGTTTACACAAGCCGTGTGGCCCAAGTGGGATTGTGAATCTATTTTCGATCCGAAGGCTGTGTTCGGGTCCTGGATGATACATCAGTGCAAATAAATTTGACATTTAGAATCGACAAAAATCGATAAAATTCGATTTATCAATAAAAAATCCAATTTTATCGAATTTTTATTCTAAATTGTCATATATAGCGATCGATAAGAACGGTACTTGCACTGCAGGTCCCCTCGTTCGTTCCACCCTGTATACACCTTTCAATGGGGCTGTCATGTCAAAGTTCATTATATCTCGGTAATCTAATTGTTAGTTTAAATTCATGGCTAAAAGCTATTTCAGGGGTAAAATGTAACCCCGCATCCACACGTTGGGGCCAACGTTGGTCCCAATGCCTCTCACCAACGTGTGGTGCTGACAAAATAGCTTGGCGCCAACGTTGGGGCCAACGTTGGGGCTTGGCCGTGCCGTGTCGGTTTTATCAAAGGAAGTTGGCGCGCCAACGTTGGGGATCCGTCCACACGTTGGCGCTATGCTCAGTCCCGTTTCGACGCGCATCGTGAGCGCACGTGTCGACTGACGAGCGAGAATGTCATCGTATTCCTTATTTATTGTGTTTGTAGGACTATCGGGCTGAAATTTTGCACACTTATAGATTCTCGGTGACAATGAAATATTATGGTATCAACAAGCTGATCTGATGATGGAGTCAAGAGCTGTTCAACAGAACTCCTCAGTAAATAAGCCGATTGAGTTGAAACTCGGCATATTTGTCAAGTTCTGACTACAATGTAATAATATGGTGACAGCGAGCTGATCTGATGATGGAGTCTACTATTTTTTTTTATGTTACGGGAACCGTGCAATTTTTTGGGATAAAAAGTAGCCTATGTCCTATTTCCGGTTATTATCTATCTATATTTTAAATATCACCCATATCGGTTAAGTGGTTGTCGTGTTAGAGAGGAACAAACATACATCCAAACATCCAAACTTTCGCTTTTATAATATAGTGTGTTGTGTGAAGTGTGATAGTGACATGATGTGATGTGATTGTGATAAAATTGGTATTCAGTAATGTAAAATCACTTAGAGAAATTTTAATTTCTGTATCGGGCGCGCAGACATCGGACGTCTGCACGTTGGCTCTGACGGAACAAGACTGGTGTATCGCCAACGTGTGGATGGTTCACGAAATCTTGGCCCCCGGCGTAAGGGTAAACATGATCATGATCACGAGGTAGAGGAAGAGAGAAAGAGGAGGAGGAGGTTCTCAATTTGTCGGGATCTTGTTTTTTTTGTGTTTTTTAGGGTTCCGTACCTTAAAAGGTAAAAAAAGGAACCCTTATAAGATCACTTTCTTGTCCGTCTGTCTGTCTGTCTGTCTGTCTGTCTGTCTGTCTGTCTGTCCGTCTGTCTGTCCGTGTGTCACCATCGATTATCTCAGGAACGGGTAGAGCTAGCAAGTTGAAATTTATACCATATACTAAAGTCTATAGTCCCTACTGTGAGTATAAAAATCAAGGTCCTGAGTCAACACTATAAAAAGATATAGGCAAATTTAGGTTTTCGTGAAAACTTGTGAGTACCAAAACTTACCTTAATTATCAACTTTTTTTATTTTTCGGAATTTTTCCTTCACTTGTGCTGGAAGACCTTGCTTGTAACCAAAATTGACAATTCTAGGTCAACCGGAAGTACCCTAGAGGTTTTCGGTCGAAAACCTAAATGGTAGTTCCCGTTGACCTAGAATAACGAAATTTGGCAAAAAGCAAGGTCTTATAGCACAAATAAAGGAAAAATTCCAAAAAGTTAAAAAAGTTGAAAATTAAAGGGTGTTCCCATACATACATAGTTGACGCCAATTAAAATTGTCCTCCGAGTTGTATGGGCGTTCATACAATTAAGCGGACTAGCTTAATTGGCACCATGGCTAGGTACGGAACCCTCGGCGTACGAGTTCGACTCGCACTTGACCGGTTTTTTTTTATGTATGTTCACCAATTAATCGAAGATCTGGACCGATTTGGAAAATTATTTTTTTGTTTGAAAGGGTAGATAAATACTTTTCATTCCATCTATTCGAAAAGGACGACTTTGTTCGCCTTTAAGTGCGCCCAAAGTAGACGATTCCTCTTCAAGGAACTTTTAGCGGGCAGTAATGAGTTTTTAATCCTCTTTATAATTTTAGCGGGCAGTAATGAATTTTTAATCCCCTTTAAGTGCGCCGGAATTATCTTTGCCGCGCACCTATGAGGTACAATTACTTTGCTTTGCACTGCAAAGTAGTTGGACCTCATAGGTGCAAAGATTCCACATTCAAGTCTCGAATCTAGCTAGATGAATGAGGACTCTTCCAAAAACACCACAATTGTAATCACATTTAGAGATTTATTACTCTGCGGTATCTATCCATACAAAAATTGTAAGTCCAACCTCATAAAATCCTGTGCGTTTTCGTCAGCGCGATCTAGAAAACGGTCATTTTTACTACCGCCATCTAGTTTGTTTTCGTGGAACTATTGAGCAATTCTAGCGGAAGAGTTTTTTTGTTCGAACGCGCTAAATCTCAGGAACTACCAGTCGGATTTGAAAAATTATTTCTGTATTTGATAGCTAAACTCTTGAGGTAGGTTATAGGCTACTTTTCATCATCATCATCATCACCATAAACGATCACTACGGGGGCAACGCCGCGAGGGCGCTGCTAGTATCCATACCGCCCACCATTCAGCCGGCGCGCGGCCACCGTCTGAATAAAAAAAAATTAATCCCCGATTACTCTTCTCAAGTGGAACTTTGTCGATTTAACACATTCTTTTCTCTTCCCTTTTATTTTCTCAGAGATTGTAATGAAAAGTAGAGTGTATCACTCGGGCGCAATAGTAGATTGTATTATATGGGGGGAAAATAATATTTTTACGGCGAGGGCGCTTTTTTGAATCCAGAGCGAAGTGAAGGATTCTAGAGTAGAATCCCGAGCGTAGCGAGGGATTCTTTAGTAGAATCCTGAACGAAGCGAGGGATTTAAAGTACGTCGCCAGAGCCAAAAATATATTTTGCGCCCGAGTGATACACTCTACTTTTCATTACAATCTATGAGAAAATAAAAGGGAGGAGAAAGGAATGTGTTAAATCAACGAAGTTCCACTTGAGAAGAGTAATCAGGGATTAATTTTTTTTTATTCAGACGGTGGCCGCGCGCCGGCTGAATGGTGGGCGGTATGTTTATCCGATACTAGCAGCGCCCTCGCGGCGTTGCCCCCGTAGTGATGGTTTATGGTGATGATGATGATGATGATGAAAAGTAGCCTATAACCTACCTCAAGAGTTTAGCTATCAAATACAGAAATAATTTTTCAAATCCGACTGGTAGTTCCTGAGATTTCATTTCATTTCATTTATTTATTTATTTCTCTCACAAACAATATAAATATAAATAAATAGCTAAATAAATATACAGAATAATGAATATTAAAAACGTTGTAGGTAGCTATTATAAAAACCTGTTTTGTGAGATTAGCGCGTTCAAATAAAAAATCTCTTCCGCTAGAATTGTTCAATAGTTCCACGAAAACAAACTAGATGGCGCCAGTAGACCATCGTTCTAGATCGCGCTGACGAAAACGCACAGGATTTTATCAGGTTGGAATTACAATTATGTATGGATAGAAAACTGCAGAGTAATAAATCTCTAAATGTGATTACAACTGTGGTGTTTTTGGAAGAGTCCTCCCTCATTCAACTTGGTAGATTTGAGATGAATGTGGAAAGTAGTTGTACCTCAAAAGTGCGCGGCAAAGATAATTCATAGATAATTCCGGCGCACTTAAAGGGGATTAAAAACTCATTACTGCCCGCTAAACTTATAAAGAGGATTAAAAACTCATTACTGCCCGCTAAAAGTTCCTTGAAGAGGAATCATCTACTTTGGGCGCACTTAAAGGCGAACAAAGTCGTCCTTTTCGAATAGATGGAATGAAAAATATATTTTTGGCTCGGGCGACGTACTTTAAATCCCTCGCTACGTTCAGGATTCTACTAAAGAATCCCTCGCTACGCTCGGGATTCTACTCTAGAATCCTTCACTTCGCTCTGGATTCAAAAAAGCGCCCTCGCCGTCAAAATATTATTTTGCCCCCTTATAATACAATCTACTATTCCGATTGGTGCCACAAAAGTATGGTAAGTAATGATTTTTTAAAATTTTTAATTAGCCACTTCGTTTCGGCAGCAGACCAGCACAAAAAAATAGACAAAAAAATACAAACATACGAAAAACATAACCCTTTTTTCTGCGAGCAGTCGGGTAAAAACAGGTAGGTTGATTGATTCGACCACGATTCGAAGTCTGTTAAAATGATATCGTTATCACACCTTTAACGTTTTCATAAATCACTCAAGATTTACAGGATCATAAATATCTCCCAGTGACGCAAGGTATAAGGAATATGTAATAGTAGGTAGGTACAGTCAGCGTCAGATTTATCTCATTGTTTGAATTTTAGGTTTGTCCACGTATATATTTTCTACTAGCAGCGCTCTTTCGGCGTTGCCACCGTAGTGATGGTATTATAGTGATGATGATGATGAAAGTAGTCTATAACTTCAAGAGTTTAGCTATCAATGGGCGGAAAACGCCCATACTGCTCAACTTTTTTGTCAATGGAAAGATCGCAGCGTGCTATTTAAATAAACGTACTTAGTTCTACTTTAGTTTAAGTAATGGTCGTCTGGAAGAAATCGCCTTTTGCGATAAGACCGCCTTTTGCAACCTTTTGTCCAGTCCCTCGATTCTACTAACAAACTTTTTCTCAACCAAAACAAAACGTAAACTATTTCGTTTTGTGTTGTCATAATCTAAACAATGAGGTTAGATTACTCTGTTATGATGACGTTTTCAAACAAATTACCAATGAGCAAATTACAGTAATTTTGGAAAACGAAATAAAACGCAGCGGTAGAGATACCGGAATGGTTGACTTTGTAAGAAGAAATGGGGCACAGGACCCCTACTCTTGAAACCTCTTTTTATATACAGCTTGCCAACTTTTTAATAACAACATACTCGTAGTATTTTAATCGCTATCTAAGATAGACAATCAAGGGGCTGGTTATTTTGCGACCAATTTCGGCGTCATAGTGTTTCTTTATCTGACTGTACTGCGCAGGTGACTGAGTGAGTACTTCGTTGTTATTCCTCTTCCATTTGATAATAGCTTTTGATGTTTCTAAGTAAAACTAATCACACTAAAATATGTCCTTGTTGAATTTATTATTATTCAAAAAGCAAAAATGAATGATTTAGGTACCTACCTACCGTGAGCTGATTTAAATGTCCCTTTTCTGTGAAGGCGCGGGTCCACCCATTGATAATATGGGCATGGTCGGCGGGCATGCCCATAACCCTAATTGAGTTTATTGAGGAACAATTGAAATTTGATTCGAAGAAACGAAAGCAATTTGGTGAGGATAATGTTGAGGATCTTTGGAGTTGAAATGCACTTCGAGAGTGCAGGAAATTCACACTCAGCTTGAACGCTTTGGTGTCGTTTCTTTAAAAAAAAAAATTTTGCCACACTTGTTACATTAAAATCCACTGACGCACCGGAACACCGGAAATCGAACCCACGACTTTCTAATCAAAAGTCAGGGCTCGGCCAAAACGGCTTAATAAAACCTTCTAAATTACAATATAGGTTACAAATACAACACAAAAGTTACAGAAAGTAATGTTGCAAGGGGTGGGGGTCATTGACCCGGCTAATGATCCAACCTCCATTGTCTATGCTATTCTGTATAGTAATGACCAAACCTTTTGTTTTAGCGCCAACTCAGTTTCAAACCAGTGTCTTGTTAAATGATTCAACTCCGTTTAAACCAGCTAACCCAACAGATAATGTCTAGTCGTAATTTCCCCTCCACTTATAAAATTGAAACACCGTTTAAAGCATTGCAATCCTTTTTTCTTAGATAGGTACCTACTCGTAGTATCAAATATCGACAGGGCGAATCTTGAGCATTGTTTTTCAGTTCAAGTCCCTTTGAGACTTACAATTTTTTAAATCGAACTTGGACTTCGAATACTTAAACAAAATCGGTCCAGCCTTTCTTTAGGCGCCAACAAGGCGCCAACATTCATTTTAATTATACTTATAGACAAACAAGCTAAATTATGCTAGGCTAAATTAATAATTTAAAAAAAATCTACTTCAATGTTATTTATACACCTGAGCAATTTTCTGCACTCTCGAGGTGCATTTCTGTTCATAACTCCGAAGATCCTGGACAGATCCTCACCAAATTTTTATGGCACTAATCGGAAAGTATACCTTACTTTAGTTCTTGACCTCACCTATCCTTTCAAATAAAAAATAAAAAAGCGTCTTTTAGTAATCAACAGTGCGATTCAAACTTCCTAAAATGCATCCGATTCGATGATTTTCTTCGGAAAGTTGACGTTTTTTCGGCGAAGAAATATCACTTTCCGGATTCGGAATACATTCCGAGAAGGTCTGAATCGCACTGCTGATTACTCGAAGAGATAAAAAATAGATTCCAATGAATTGAGAACCTCCTATTTTTTTTTAAGTCGGTTATAAAACTAGCGGATAAGGTCACATTGCGCTTATTTTTTCAAAACCATTCCATGGTCGCACATTCGGGTTTCAAACCTACTACAAAATTCCCAGTGGGCTAATCCAAGTTTCTCAATGAGCCGTTAAAATCGATATGTTGACATTTTATTTTGCTAAAGGGTGTATTCCCAAATGTGTTGACATTTAAAAGTGCTTAAACTTTACGTAAAGGGAGCGTAAAGGCAATATCAAGCGCAAAGCAAGATATTTTTTTTTCTCTTATTTTCGATTGAGTTTCACACGAATTAAATAGGTAGGTATGTATGTATAAAAACAATGACAAAAAAAAAAATCAATTCAAACAACATTTAAATTATTTTCACATTTATATAAATACCTACTAAGCTTTTTTTTACTGTAGGTAACTTCGACATTCAACCAACTGAACTTTTTATGCGGCAAGCCTGTTATTTTTTTTTAATATTATATCGATGTTTATGCAGTGCGATTCACACTTCTCGCATTATGCATCTGATTCGAAGTTTTTCTTCCTTTGAAGTTTCTTTAAACGTCACTTTCCGAATTCGGAACGCATTCCGAGAAGGTCTGATTCACGCCTCAGCGGGATTAAGGACGGTATTATAGCAGAATCTCTTATGAATTGAACTATTTGCGGTCTCTTTTCATAGACTGAGAGTGACAAGAACGGTACCTATTTATTGCAATTCCTATTGTGATTCTGCTAAAGCGGCCGTTTAGCCCTGCTCATCTAAATCATTTTCCGAAAAAAATGTTTTTGATGATCTTCAAATCTTCAATAACAAGAACGTCTAAGCGAGCTCCACTACGAAAGTTTCCGCGGAAATTCCATGTCGTGTGTCGATAAACAAAAGTTTCCTGTTAAGTACCAACTAAGCACAGTAGATTATGCATTGTAATGAAAAAGTGCATAAAATCAATTTAAACAGCACCTACTTTGTTTGCCAACAACGTGATAATAGCTAAAAAGGCTAAGGGCGAATCGAATTTGTGCCCGTGGGTTTTACAGAGAATTAATAACTTTGTAACTTACATATATTTCATTAATGTTTTAAATGAGAAAATTTGTTTCTGTATTTGTATGTATGTAGGTAGGTACCTACCTACATCATTGGTCTTCAAAAAAAAAAAACAGTCTCGAAAAAAAAAATTAACCCGTACACAAAATCCGCCGAATTTTTTTTGTACTCAGTACCTAGCACTCGCGCTATCAAGATAAATCTAATGACTTATTATTACTTACAAAATCGGTTGAGCCTTTGAGTAGTTACGAGCGAGCGGACATAGGAACAGATACATAGATACATACATTATCCCTAGGTCAAAGCCATAATCGGGAAAAAACCGTTTTTTAGCCGACTGCGACACTAGGAGAGCTATGTCTCTCAAGTGTCCATTTCTGTAGTCACGTAGGTACGCACTTTTTTTTTAAATTCATTTATTAATTAATAGGTACTTAGTTTATAGAGAAAGTAAAGTTTTTAGGAATAAAAGCATTGCAAAAACCGTGTGACGGTTTGTCTGTCCGCATGCTTGGGAGATTACTTGATGGATGTTAACAGAGGTGTAACTCCTACAGTGAAAAATATCAGGGTTTTCTTCTCCCACCACGGAACCCTAATTTATAATCACGCTGGGTTCCTGGTAAGGGTTGCGGGCGCGAACACAGTATAATTATATTTCAATTGTAACAATGTCGTGTTCGACGTTCGTGACCACTACAGCTATGGAGTTTGGAATTTAATCACTAATGTTTGGACGTTCTTTGACTACCCTATTAGTGTTGAATATGACGTGACTGACGCGGCTCGTTTGTCCCGTACAAAATTCAACTTTGTGTGATCGGCTCATTTTCTAAAAATGTCATGCTTCAATTCATGTCATGTGACCGTACACAATATGACAAAATCAGCTGATTTTGTCATGCTGTTGACAAAATTGACGTTACTCTTTCCTCAAACTTCATTCAATCTTCAATCACACCTCGCTTGACAATGACAAGAAAGAATTTTGAACTGATCGGACAGAATGTCATATGAGAATGAGTGAGTAGTTAGTCAAAATAATGAACAGTCAACTGAAAATGACCGGCTCAAACGAACCGGCTCACGGTACCGACTCAAAATGAAAATGAGCCTACTCTGACAAAAGTCAATCTAAAATCATGTCATACCCAACGCTATACCCTATTGTGTAGGTATATGGGTTCAAATCGACAATAATCACTAGTGGCTCTATGAGCTGTAGGTATAGTCCTTGCGAGTCTATCTTTGCATGGCTTAAATATTCACAATTCTCTAGTTTTGTAATGAGAAGGTCCCAGGTGCTTAAAGGGCGTAGTAGTTAAAGGGCCGGTTCCACTGGTAGAAATCTAAAAGTGAGCAATACTGCATTTTGAGCATCTATTCTGCTCATCACGCTGAAGATCCTCATCAGATCTTCAATAATTTTTGTTAATTTTTTATGAGACCAACTTAAAGTTACAACCTTTCAAACAAAAAAGAACCATCAAATCGGAGGTCATAAGGATATCCTGCAGCCTCCTTTTTGCTCCTTTTTGGATCTACTTTAGGTTCCTAATCTGGATCGCAAACTATTCGTACCATTACTTACCTGGTTTTAAAAGTGACAGTTTTGACACAAAAGTGAACCAACTCAACGCGTATTAAACGGTCATGGTACGAATTGACTTTATCTAGGTAAAAATTCAGTTTAGGTCATGTTTAGGTTCTGATATTTCGTCAACGTCATAGTATAGGTACGTCAAGCGAAGCAGCACTGTTTAGGACCTAAACTGGGTCGCATATAAAGCTCATGGTAGGCAGCCTGTGAAGGAGATTAGGTATAGGTAAATCCGGAAATACGAAAGTATTCTTGTCCAAGCTGAAACGGAGACGCTTTGCCTCTCTCGGTCAATTATATTTTCAACATTGTCAAATAATTACTTACCTATTCAATAGAAAAATATTACGGCCAAAACCGAAACAACTAGTACGTATCTACGTGAAGTCCACAATTGACGAGGCATGTGGCATGTCGTGCATGCGACATGCAAATAGGATTATAATTCTCTATCATTATTTCATGATATATTCGACGGACAAATGATGTGATGTTTCGAATTATGGCGTTGTTGACTATCGCCAATGATATTATGTAAGTACCCTGTATATGTTACGTTCATAGTTACGGTACGGACGTTTAAAATCTGCGGGCTTACCTACACAGGTCGAAAGAGCAATTGAACTATATGCCGTCTCTTTTCATTGACTGAGAGTGAAAAGAGACTAGACTAGAGTTAAATTCCTATTGTGATTCTGCTATAGCGACGTTTTTAGTCCGCTGGTCGCACTGGTATACAACATACCGATACAGTTCACACTATGTTGACAAGTTCCGCAAATGAATACCTAGTACATTTTATAATTTAAAAATTGACATTATTTAACACACGGGAATTACTCACGTAAAAATTATGGTCGATTTAGATACCGACAATGTTTCGATTCATCCGGAGAATCTTCATCTGGGTAAGGAGGGATCTCATTGTAATTGTCGGTATCTAAATCGACGATAATTTTTACGTGAGTAATTCCCGTGTGTTAAATAATGTCTAGTACAACTCACGAAAGTTTTGAAAGTGAAATTTAAAAATTGATTTACATTCATATTATAACATAATAGTATGTTTGTTGTTGTAAGACAAGACATCCCGATCGGGACGTTTTCGAGTCTTCACTTTGCGCGCGCTAAAACATATCCAAGTATTATTTTTCAAAATCATTAACTATCGCAGAGAATGGTTCGAATACAACAAAAGCTTGTTACATTGTTTATGGTGAAACTCTCTATCAAGAACGTCTAATGCCGCGTTAACACGTTTCCGAGCAAATAGACATTCAAGCAGTTCAGTGACCACGCAAGTAGCTCTGTCATTCTCATCTCAACGAGACCGAACGCGACAAAAGATAACGTGCTCGTTGAATGCCTGTTTGCTCAAAAGCGTGTAAACGCGGCATTATACGTTCTTGATAGAGTTCGTTGAAGATAAGCTACGTTCTGTGCAGTCAAAATTTGGATGGGTGACCGCAATTGCAAGTCCGGGATTCAAATTCAAAAGTAATAAGCTAATAAAATCGCATTACTAATATCTCACGGTATCAAATATTAACTCGCTGGCAACATCAATATTAAAGCGAAACGAAAGTTCCCAAAAGAAACTTCACAACGAAAGGGCTCGAACTTTCTGGAACGCCTTCACTTTAAACATTCACAATTCAAGATGTAGGAAGCTAACTTTGTACTACGCCGTATTTAAAGGCAAAACGGTATTATGGTATAAATTCTCGGTGACAATGCAATATTATGGTAACAGCGAGCGATGATGGAGTCAGGTCTCAGGAGCTGTTAAAAAGAACTCCTCAATAAATAGGCCGATTGAGTTAAAACTTGGATATCTGTCAAGTTCAGAGTGCAATGTAATAATATGACAGCGAGCTGATGATGGAGTCAGGGCCTGATCAATGGAACTTCTCAGTGAATAAAAGTAGAACATCCGTGTTTGGGCTCATTTGAATCAGCTCATCCTTACCCAAAGCTATATGTACCTATGTTCAGGCACAGATTAGTCATCTGTGGTTCAGGTTCACCGATTACTCAAAGACGCCTGGACCGATTTGGAAAATTCTTTTTTGGTTTGAAAGGGTATGCTTTCCGTTTGGTGCCATAAAAATGGCCATGCCGATTTTGTATGGGAGGTTGAATTCCTGGTCAGGAAAATTATTATTTTTAAAATTGTTTTTTAATTTGAAAAGTATTTCATAGGAAACTGAATTTGAAAAGATTAACCAATGACCTCGTAGACTCTACGCCGTAGTCGCTGGCTGAGAGTAGCTCTACGCCGCCGTAGCAAACAGTTGTGATGTGAATGTGTGAAAGATTTGATGTGAATAACCGCGTCCACGGCGGCCGAGTCGAGCCGACAAACGTATACTACTACTACTATCGGTTCTCACATTATCGAGTATGTTTCGTGTTGTTATTAATTGCAAAAAAATAGATAAGTATCATATTTTATTATTATTTTTGAGTAAGGTTATCGATATAGATTACATAGGCGCCGGCTTCAAACTGACCAAAAATAAACGGTGTATAGACACAGATATAGACACGTCTTAACACATTCAACATCCTACTCAATTTTAAAAGAGGACCAAACTAAAAGTAGGTCGGTATTCCATGAAACCTCCAAAGGTATTTAAGTCCCTCATTCTCGCCCACAGGGGCCCAACAAAAAACTTTAAGTAGCAACATGTAAGGGAGTGTCCACATTGCGTTTTTTGCAGCGCGTTTGTATCGATACAAACGCGATTCGAACGCGATGCGAACGCGCAGCCCCCCGCGCAGCCCCTCCCGGTTCGCTTTTGTATGGAAAAATACGCGTTGCGAACGCGCGTTTGTATCGATACAAACGCGCGTTCGCAACGCGTAGCAAAAACGCGCTTCAGAAAACGCAATGTGGACACTCCCTAATCTATCGGAATTTGACCTAAAGTTACTAGATAAGCCATTCCTGATAGTGAGGTCAAGACGCCACTCTGATAATAACACGACCCGACTACAAATTACACAAGTAAAGGTACAGTCAGCGTCAAAAATCGATGAACATTTTGAGTTTTAAATTTTTATATATCTACTGAACCCGAGGAGTTGTATTCAAAATTTAAGCTAATTTATGATGCTTTACCCTGCTCTATTACTAATTATAAACAAAAGTTACCAATTTCGCACGTAACGTGGAGAAAAAGGTGACTTGAAAAACTCAAAATATTCATCGATACAAACTTGTACCTTAGTATAGTTCGCGTCACGTAAAAACAACGATGGAAGACAGTGGAGGGGGTATTTTTGCGCATAGGTACACTTGCACACGAAAGTACCACTTGTCTTGTTTTTTTTATTGTTTGTTTTTTTCTATGGAAAACCATTTCGTAAGAAATTAGAAACTTGTGCGCGATGGTATTAATTTGCCTAATTTTTATTAAATACCTAATTGCTTACTGCGCAGCTTGACAGCCAACGTTCCAACGAACCCATGCGCAAACATGAGCCAAAACACACCCCCGCCACTTTCTTCCAGCGTTGTTTTACATGACGCGACTTATGCCCGGGTTACACGAGGCTAGTTTTTCACACGTGTAGACACAACTAGCTTCATTTCTAAGCTAGTACACGAAGCTAGAAGTACTAGCTTGCTAGCTTACTAACACTAGCTTGCTATCCTAGCTTGAAAAACTAGCCTCGTGTAACCCGGGCATTACAGGGTATGGCAAAATTTTGGCTTCTTATGGGAAGCTTGTTTCGTAATTAGAAAGTTTTGGTGCAGGAAACTATTACTACTTGGTTAATTTTGAAAACAAAAAAAGTATTATTAGATTTTTCTAAAAACAGTTCAGTAAACTTAAATCACTTCTAGTAAAGTACGTGCTATGGCGGCTCTATAATAGTCCCATCCACAAATATTTCAAAAGGGTATTACGTGTGGGGTGTACCTTTTCCGAGAAAAACAATATTTTCATTAAATTATTATACGGTACGGAAACTAGAGAAAAAGTACTGTTGAATAACATTGGGCAAAGTAAAGGGAAAAATACCATCAATAGTGTTGCCTACCTTCGCCTTGGATTAATTTTATGAAAATCTGTCCAGCTGGTCATTTTGACGTTAAAGTTTCGAAGTTACAAAAATAATGGTGATTGAAGTTATTTTATTATACTTGCATTTAAAATATCGCTGCCGTAAGTTTTAACAAGTTTTTTTCAGAGCTCCTACATACTTATTATAATTTTTTTGACGTCAGCAATTTCGAAAGAATTATAAGCTTTGCAGAGAAATATGTATTAGCATACCTTAGCCATTTTAATTAAAAAATAAAACAGTTTTATGAAAACACCTGCGTTCTGATTTATAATGAACATTAATTCTAACGCTTTCTGAATTTCAATGCATTTAACTACTGAAACGCTTCTTAGTTAAAGTGGTGCTTATCATTGACATCAACTGTCACTAACCTAAAAATGTTTGTCATTTAAATTGGAGAATATTTTTTGGTTTCTTCAAGTTTTCCCTAACTGATGTCATTCATAGTTTAATTTTACCTGCCGAAACTGCGAAGTTGCCACTGTTACCAGCTGTCAATGTCAAACTTGTAGTTAAAAAAGTATAAGTACCTAAGTAGGTATTCATAATTTTAGTCGCTGACTGTACTTACTGTTCGCGTGTAAATAAACATTAATCATGTTCTCATTATCAGTTAATCAGCTATTTAATAATTGACTATTTATAACTGAATTACGCAATGCTGGCAACACCTATTCACTAAGTAAAAGGAAGGCGAGTTATTAACTCAGAATCTATAGGTACCTACTAAAATAGTTTGTTTGTATATATGAAGATAATCTTCAAAACAAAGTACCTTCTCATCCGATTTCAAAAATTCTTTCACCAGAACTTTCAGGTAGAACATAGGCTATATGTTATGTAAGTACCTCGCGGGCGACGCCTCGGGCAGAAGCTAGTAATAAATAAACTACTTAGGTACCTATTAATAATTTTGCCGCTGGTTATAGAATAACCATAAAAAAGCCTATTATTATTTTGTTGTGTTCATTGACTGTTCTTAAACTGATTTTATTGGACGAGCGGAAACAAATACACAATTTTTGCATGTTTTAATCGAATTTAGAAGGCAATTAGCATGTTAATCCGATGGCAGAAGGGTTGTTGGCAGTACATTATTCACAAATTGAATTCATACACCGAGGTTATTTTTCAAAGGGTAAAAGTTATTGTTATTTTTTAACGGAAAATAAAAAGTTGAAAAAAATTATCACGTCGGTAACGACTTTTTTTTTCTGACTTAGTACCGGATTTTATCAAAAATTGCCTATCATTAACCGACTTCAAAAAAAGGAGGAGGTTCTCAAGTCGTCGGAATCTTGTTTTTAACCCTCATATCACATTCGATTCAAATCTAAGAAAACCTACGAAGATTAAGATGAAGTTTGTCATTTCCATTCGGATTTCTGAATTCAGCAGAAAATATAAACTTACGCCATTAAACTGATCCTGAAACGTCATTAGCGCGGGATTACCATGAGTTGTGTTCGCGTAATGGCGGGAAAACAAAATGGCCGACGTAATCATCTTGCTCCCGAATTACGCGATTCTAATAGCCCCCTGTGAGAATAGATGGTAAATTGGGAAGTATCTTAGAGGAAATAATTATCAGTGGATTAAAAAAATTAGGTTGAAGGATAACGCCCTTATTAGTGCCTACGGGCTTAATTAACCGTGATACTGGCCATTTTTTGGCAAAAAATTGAGCGGCCATTTTTAAAAATAAATATAAATTGTTTAAAGCTAAAGCAAAACTGACGTGGGTAACCGCGAATCAGGAGTTACTGTGTTTTGTTGTCAGAAATAGTAAACTTCTGCTATCAAATAGCGACATTAATTATTTTCGGGCTCCATTAGTATTTGCACAGTATACTAGATATTTGTTTCTATATTATTTGATCAGAATTAAGTAGGTATGTAAAAAGAGAACATTTTACAGTTTTTGTACAGTTCCCTCGGCGGCTAACCGCGTCAGTTTGGCTTCGCCTTTTTAATTTTTTTTCTGAATGGTTGTAACGGCCAGTATTTGGATTGAGTTCTCATTAATGAAAAAGAGGTTTAATGTTACTCAAAGAACAAAAAGCTTAAAAAATAACTTATCTATAACCTACCTTGGTTAACAAGCCACTGACTTTTGTTATGCGTGGTTTAGAGTGTCATACATGGTACCTTAGGACACAATATGGTTATTCTGTTCGGGGTAAGGTATTATTATCCAAAAGAATTTTAAACAAATAGCATTTTAAAATTTTTCTACCAATTTCCAGGAAGGAAAAACAATAACCCCAGGAAAGAAAATATTAATTTAAATTTCATATTTTTGTTGGAAATAATTTAGCTCTACGTAAATTAATGTGTGTACTTAGGTAGGTACATTTTGTATATCTTTCGGCAAGTATTGTAATTACTTATACTTATTAAAATACTTAGGTAAGTATGTACATAAGTAAGTATTTTAATATTTACGTATGTCAGAATAAGCTGTCAAGTTATAGATGCAAAATTATTTAATTTATATAGATTAGAGTAAATTATAATAGTTCAAGTGTTTTCTGAAATAAAGTACTTTAAACTAAAAGTCTAATGAGTTATTGATTTTAAAATGACTAGTAGTGTTATCACATGCAATACTTGTTACTTGTTAGATATATAATTACCTAGACGGAAGAAAGATTAAGAAAAGCAAGTCTAAATATAACTAGTAGTTCGCCCCGAACTGAGATCTCGCGCACCGTAGATGGCTTACATTTGGACTTTCTTCTGACTACCCTTATAATTTCAAGTGCTACTACTGCCGAGTATGCCTATTGCGCTAGCTCTTCATGGTAAAAAATACTAGCATGCATGCAATACTAATGTCGTGTCTAATTTTTCATTTATTTCATATTTATGAATTCTCGTCGTATTAGAGACCTTTCATTTGACACCCCACTCAATTTATTTGTTTACTTAACTTTTTTTACCCCAATTATTTTCATTCTTTATCAAGATTTTTTTTTATCATGAAAATAAATCAAGTAACATCTAAAATCATTGCAAACCAAACCGCAACGATGCCACTCTCTTTTTAAGACCGACCAGTCAATGAGCTACGAAGACATCGAAACTCTATGAAACGGGAGCTCTTGCAGCTCTGGTTTCGTAGTTTTTATTCTTTGGTCGTATTTCAAAAATTATACATCCTAGATTAAAAATAAAAACCATTTTGGAATGTACAAAATAAGCCCTTTCGTATGACACCCCACTCAATATATTTGTGTAACTTTCATAATTTTTTACCCCCTTGGGAACCCAATATCTTCACAACCCCTTCATCGATTAAGCTCATATGCTCCACCGTAAATTTCCTTACCACAACCTATTGACCTACCAAGTTTCATGCAGATTGGATGAACGGTTCGACAGTTATGCGCGAACAACAATTCGTGAAACATACAAACATACAAAGCAAAATCGCCCAACTTACCACTAAGATCTCGCTTCGCTCGCTCGATCGATAATCTACGTTGCTTCCGCCTTCACTCGCGTGGTACCCGGATAAAGAGTAGCCTATGTCCCATTCTCGGTCATTATCTATCTAAGTATACAGGGTGTGGCAAATTCTTGGTCACTGAAGGGTAGCTACCTTTTCTCTTGTAGTTAGAAAGTTTTGTTCTTAGAAAACTTCGGTTTTATTTTGAAGAAAATAATAATTGCATTTTTAGATTTTTGAAAAAAAGTACAGTTAGCCTAAAAAATTACATTTGTCAAAAAAAACAAGTTGGTCTTAATTGACTCTATTTCCCACCAGGAACACTTCTCCCAAAGTAACTTATCAAATCAAATCGTAAGTTTTTGCAATAATTCAAAAAAACACATCCCATACATTTTCTATGAAATTAGGAGTTGTAAACATTACAGTGCCACTTATTCTATCGTTCGTAATTTAATTTCATAACTGCTCCGGCGAGCTGGGAGGCTATTGTAAAGCGCGTATTTAAATTTAGAACAAAGTGCTTGCCTGCAGATGTACAAATGGTATGCTCCATGCATACCATTCTCTCTTGCGGCTCTGTCTGAGGCGCCTAAGGCTTTACAATAGCCTCCCAGCATGCCGAAGCAGTTACGAATTTAAATTAATAACCATCGAATAAGTGGCACCATAATGTTTACAACTACTAATTTCATAGAAAATGTATGGGATGTGTTTTTTTGAATTATTGCAAAAACTTACGATTTGATTTGATAAGTTACTTTGGGAGAAGTGTTCCTGGTGGAAAATAGAGTCGATTAAGACCAACTTGTTTTTTTTGACAAATGTAATTTTTTAGGCTAACTGTACTTTTTTTCAAAAATCTAAAAATGCAATTATTTTTTTCTTCAAAATAAAACCGAAGTTTCCTAAGAACAAAACTTTCTAACTACAAGAGAAAAGGTAGCTACCCTTCAGTGACCAAGAATTTGCCACACCCTGTATTTTAAATTTCAGCCAAATTGGTTCAGTGGTTGTCGAATTATAGAGGAACAAACATACATCCATCCAAACATCCAAACTTCCGCACTTAAATTAGTGTGATATAGGTACCTTACATTTTGCAGTAGTTAGCATTCCATACGTTACAGGTCGCAAACCCATCGCGTATAGTGTTTTTACAATACAAGGAATACCTACTTTAAGTTTCTTCTTGAAAATGTCAAGGGACTCAAATAAAACAACATTTCTTCCACTTAAACTGCTTCAATTGGATTCTAAGGGTTCATTTATACAACAATCCCTCCACTCAATGATAGCCCGCCGGCTGGGCCAATTGTCTGGGCTAAGCTGTTGCAAAGAGAAAAGGGAGCCTGCAACAGCCCAGAGAGCCCAAGCTCTGGTAGGAGAATGGTGCTTCGGTCAGAAACACAAGGCGAGGGATAAGACTGGTATTGAGGTGCTGGAACAATATATTGTATGTTTTAAATAAATCAATAAATAAATAAATATTGGTGAACATTTTTCACACAGCGCCATCTAGTCCCAATCTAAGCAGAGTTTGTACTATGGGAACCAGATAACTGATAGAATACTTACATATATGATAATATTTTTCTTAAATATGTAAGTACTAGCTGCTGCCCGCGGCTTCGCTCGCGTGGTACCCAGATAAAAAGTAGCCTATATTTGTAGTAGCTCTCCAACCCTCCAACTACCTCCACACAAAAAATCACGCCAATCCGTCGCTCTGTTTTGATGTGAAAGCAGGACAAATAAACAAACAAATAAACACACTTTCACATTTATAATATGGGTACGGGTTTACAAAAAATATATTGTTTATGTACCTACTTATATATTTTATAACACCCAGACACAGAACAAACATCTATTATGTTATGCAATGAGATTTCGCAATGCTTGCCATTCATCCTCACACCTTGAAGCCTATGTGCTCAGAACGTCGATTTACTTCAACACTCTGTTAAAAAACGTCTAAGTTAGCTATGCCACGAGCACCAAAATATGACCAAAATAATTACGACAGAAGCAAAAGTTTTTATCCTCCATTCCATTTCTCAATAGAGTGTTTGTAACTTACCCATCGAACAGGGTGGGACAGAAGAGTAGCTTTGTGGTACCGTTGAGTAGGTCTGTGGTACCGTTGAGTAGGTCTGTGGTACCGTTGAGTAGGTCTGTGGTACCGCTGAGTAGGTCTGGACACACGGAGAACGGATGCACTGTGCAGAAATCTCTAAGACTTCTGTAACGTTGAAAAATCCGGTCAAAAAACCCGTAGCGCTCCGACAATTGCCAAATCTAAGACATCTCATTCGTTTGAAAATACAATAAGAACCAGTTGGGCCACCGAGGATATTTGGAAACAATCTATAGGTATCTCAACTGATCCAAGACACTGCCATTCGGAAGCGTGCCCAAGACACTGCCAGCATTTACACTTCTTTCTCACAATGGATCTAGCTAAGCATTCGTAAAGTTAGCCGTTTCGATGCGCAGTACAGCTTTTTCATACAAAATTTTGTACTGCGCAGCGAAACGGCTAACTTCACGAATGCCTAGATCGATTGTGAGAAGTGTAGTTGATAAGCACCTAAAATTATTTACCAAATTAACTCACCGATTAGTAAAATAATGAATGCACCAAACTTCAACATTTTTCTATAAGTATTCAAAAGGTATTCCCAAAGTAAACGCCGAACAGAGTTTTAGAAATTCAATGAATTTTTGAATAATTTATAAATGATTTCAAAGTTTCTGCTCAAAATACGCGTTGCCCTACTTTTTAAAAGTAAAATCCATGGCCTATATAAGTCTTTCAAATAATTAGGGCTGATACACAGGCACTAATCTAATAAAGATTTTAAATTGTTAGGATTTCGAAATACTTACCTACATCGAAAAAAATTACCGACCTGCGTTAGAGCAGTTCGTCCGATCGAGATATCTTTCTCGATGTTGCACATTTTAGGCCGGCTGGATATACGACACGACAGCGCCATTTACACGATGCGGATTTCTCGCCTCGAAAATATCGTGATCGATTAAACATAATAAGAACAATTGGGAACATGCGTCTGATTCAAAAGCGGGTTAAATGTATTTTATTATGAACATTGTTGCTTTAGAGGTATGTGTGTGTAATTATTTTTTAATAATAATAATAATAATAATAATAAATCATTTATTTCGGGCAACAATATTAAATATTAATATTAAACCATTTTCGATTAGAAAATAAATTTTAAAAATTGCAAAAAATAGTAGGAATTTCAAAATACTTGAAAAGGATGTGAAAGGATGTGACGACACGAGTTCATAAGACGAGTCAAGGACGAGTCAGATATAACGATCCATAGATAAGTTTTTTTTTTAATTTTCACAATTCCTGAACTCGAACTTATTGTTGTCACAGATTACTGTTGTATTTAGTATCAATTTGACGTCACACGTCAAAGTTCACAAATTGTTACTACAACAGTAATCTGTGACAAAAATAATAATCGTGTTTCAGATGCGTGAAAATGTTGGTAAATTTCAAAAATTATTTTTGTTATAAAATTTTAGTTTTTCGGCGCTGTAATTTTTATTACGGTTATTTGACGATATAACCTATCGTATAAAATCATAAAAAAAAATTGTGGGAGTTCCCTATTATGTCAAAATACGAAATGTAAACTAAACAATTATTTCATACCTAATTGTCACAGAATTGTTATGGAGCGAGTTTCTCGCATCGAGGCGAGAAACTCAGAAACTCGCAAGTAAATGGCGCTCAAAAGGTGATTGATTTAATTTGGGCTTGATAGGTTTGCACGTTTGAAATGTTAAATTCTGCAAAATGAGGGGGAAATACCAAATATGTTTTTGCATGTGCTTCTATTCCTACACATACACATATTTAAAAAGTTTGCAATCACACAATACTCTTTTCTTAAAATTATTATAAAAAACATCTTGTAACATTCTTTATTTAAAAATAAGTATACATGATTTGAAATCAGGACAATAGATAATAATAAAATTTTATGATGAAATAATTGCTAGGCTCCATTTGAACGAGCCCTTATGTCCAATTTTTAAAACCAAAATAGTTATTATTACTAAATTCAATGTTTATAAACTATACGGTCAGAAACGAATTTGATTTTATAACATTAGAAGTAAAATATTTTGAAAACAATATTTTAGTTTTTAAAACCGTTTTTGATAATTTATTTTATCTTGATTCAAATGAGTCAATTAAAACATCTTCTAACTTCTTCATTAGATTAGGTTTCTCTTCATCATCAGGGGCCGTACCGGGACATACAGAAAAGATGTAAGACGCAGACGGGGTGCAGACATTTGTCTCTTCCGCGTTCAGTAAGTACTTCGAGAATTCGGCGCGTTCGGCGTGGATAGGTGTGCGTCCACTATAGTATAAGATTTCATTACATTACACCGGCGCCCTGGGGCCCTAGCCATATTACACGATCTATCGTCACTGTAGAACGAAGTATCGTCGCGATAGAATAGATCACTTCAAAATGTATAGGAATTGACGTTCTGACCACGTGACTCATCTACTTGAAACGTCAAATCCTATACATTTTGAAGTGTTTCTATTCTACAGCGACGATAGATAGTGTAATATGGCTAGGGGGGCTGATTACGTAAGGCTTGCAATAGCAATGCGACAGCAATCACTACCTGACCGGGCGAAAAATTTCACAAAAAACTATGTTCACCGATATTTCCGTCAATAGTGGAACGATTTTGATGATTCCTTTTTGTTTGAAAGGACTCCATGTGGTGCCATAAAAATTTGGTGAGGAGTTGTTGAGGATCTTCGGAGTTATGAACAGAAATGCACCTCGAGAGTGCAGAAAATTACTCAAATACTCAGCTTATAACATTGAAGTCGGTTTTTAAAAATTTAAAAACATGCTTTTATAAACGAATTTTTCAAAACATTCAATAATTTGATAGAGCGCGTTGCGAATTGAATTAAAACAGAATTTAAATTAAACATTTATTGCCGTGTTGGCATAGTGGAAAGGTCAATAGACCTTCGATGTGAATAGTCGCGAGTTCCAATCCTGGCCGTGCATGAAAGGATATTTCGTTTCGTAAAAATTATATGCGCATTGACACGAGCTCTAAACGGTGAAGAAAAACATCTTGAGGAATCCAGTTAGCTTTATAATAACGTCGATGGGCTTGCGTGACAGGTTACGTATGGAATGCTAACGCCTGCAAAATGTGGGCAGTACCATAAATGTGTTTGAATTTACCTTCAACTACCCCTTTAAAATCTTCTAAGGATCTTAAATAAATAAGACTCTGATAGAATATCTACCAAGTTACAACGAGCTGATCTGATGATGGAGTCAGGGACTTCTCCAGTGAATACAGTAGAACGTTAGCTTAGCTTATTCTGTGGCTTAGCTTAGTGTTTGGCTCATTTGAATCCGCTCATTCTTACCCAATATAATGTCGTGTTGAAAATCATTTTTTTGTACAGAAAACTTATTCGTTATGATTCTAAATCGATTGTTTAGTTTTTACTTACATTTCGTTGTAATTAAGTGGCGTAGCTAGTGTAGAAGCTCTACGAGTCGCGTAGCAGTGTTCCCTATTCGTAGGCTTTGGGGACGTAGCACTTGCTACGGATGTTGTAATTTTTTTCCATTTTTCCCACGTACTTATGACAGTAGTAGACCGGTAGGTAAGGTACCTAATGCTTCATCACTTATATTTATAAACTCACATTTTGAGTAGTTAACTTTATTATTACACTTATCAATCTTTTGTTATTATACCTAATCAAAGTTATCAACCTAAAATTCTGCAAAGGTTAAACTACATCACCACACATTCCAGCATTGTGTGTCAACATATCCATAGAAGACAATTCATGAGGCTGATAATTGTCTAATAACTTTAATTTCGCTAATTAAATATGGCGTTTTGACATATTTTCTATACTAGCTGTGCCTGGTGGTTTCACCCGCCATTTATTTAAAAAAAGCCATAAAGCCTTCTTCAAGAGTTTAGCTATCAAATGCAGAATAAGAATTTTTCGAATCCGACTGGTAGGTGGTTTCTGAGATTAGCGTGTTTAAACAAACAAACAAACTTTTCCGCTTTATAAAATTGGTAAGTATAGATAAATATCGATTATTTAACTCTTCTTTTTATTCTTTCTCCACGAAGTTCTCTTCACTAGGCGTAACAAGCTCAACATCGAGAAACGAGATATCTCGATGTTGCTAGCAGCCTTCTTGACCTCAGGGTTAAAATACGACATAAAATAAGAAATTAATATATTAAAATTGAAACTATCCAAGTGTATCAAAATCAAATAAAAAACTTAAACAATTTCTAATTAAGATCTTCAAAAACAGAAATCAGTTCCGCAATGAACCGTGTCGTCAAAAACAGAAAACAGAGTAAATTAGTTTTCTCTGTATAAAAGCTGGCTTCTCTTCTGTGGATGGCAGAGTCCAACAACTGGCAACATGTCTACCCAAGTACTATTCTGTCTAGCTGGTGAGTATTAAAAACTGTATTTTTACAAGCTTTTTTTTTAATTCATTGTTTTAAGGCCCTATTCTGAGCTAAACACTGTATTTCCCTGTCAATACCCTCAATAAATAAAGTAAGTGGAAAGTAAAACTGAAAAGCCAACAATCTTTAACATTTTACCTTCTAATTCCCCGTTGTATATGCTTGATCATAAATCAACGAAAAAAAACCACAAAAAGAGATAAATCTTCATCTGCTTTTTTAAAGTTGATGTCAATTATGTTTTTGAATTACACCATTGGATAGGTAATTTAATAATTGACATAATGCCCAATAACTTTTTCGATTGGTTGTTTATAGTGAAGAGAAGTCTCCAAAAAACTGCATTATTAGCCCTTGCAGACTGACTTGCTCGGAGATGTAGCAAGCGATTACTGTTGCTAATTTCATTAATATTTCAGCTCTAATATGTGCCGCCTACGGCAACCCCTTTGGGGCGACTTCAATCTGCGAGTCTGCGCCCAACATGATGCCCTTCGGAGGTGCTACCAGCGTCTGTGAGACCATGCCCAACATGATGGGTTATGGCGGTTACGGCGCGATGGGCGGTCTCGGTGCCTTGGGAATGGGCGGTTTGGGTCTAGGTTCTACCAGCGTCTGCGAGAGCATGCCCAACATGCCTCTCTTTGGCCTCGGAGGCATGGGCCTAGGAGGATCTACGACCATGGTCGAAACTCTTCCTAACATGCCATTACTGGGAGGTCTTGGAGTTTTAGGTGGCTTAGGAGGGCTCGGTCTAGGCGGAATGGGTATGCCTGGTTTGGGCATGGGTGGGCTAGGAGCTACATCTCTCTGTGAAACATTACCCAACATGCCTATGCTTGGTCTTGGCGGTATGGGTCTCGGAGGGCTCGGTATGGCAGGGTTACCAGGCCTAGGAAGTGCTACTGTGTGTGAGAGTATGCCCAACATGCCTTTGCTTGGTCTTGGCGGGCTACGACTAGGAGGTATGGGCTGTCCTTACGCTGCTATGGGCCTGGGAGGTTTGGGAATGGGAGGGCTAGGGTCAACTACTCTTTATGAGAACATGCCCAACATGCCGTTGATGGGAATGGGTCGTTTTTTATAAATAACCATTCGGCCTCCTCTCAGTCCAGCTCCAACGTGTTGGGGCGTGGATTGAGCCCTATTCTATCACACCACCACAGCGATAACACTCACGATCATACTGTGCTTGGCTTTTGAATAGGAACAACTTTTGCTCACAAAATGGTCTCCGACTCTCTGATATTATAAGGCAAAGAAAAATCCCCCAGACACTGACTGTAATTTAACTTATTTATTTTTTCTTCAATAGTATTTGAATAATTTTCCAGAAAAATCTGTTTAAATTCGTTTGTGAATTTGTTGTAAATTATGTAGCTCCTTCAAAATTGTCAATAGAATATTAGTTTGTGTCTGGGTAGAAAAAAAAATGTAACGTATTTTTCCAAATTTTATGATATGTCTCTTGTTTGGCAAATAAATGTTTTTCTCAAATTCAGAAGTTTGTTTTACTTATCCATTCATCACTTCGGATCTTAGCTGTCATAACTCGATTACACCTTCCGATTTCCTAGATCGGTTTTTTTACAAATTGGATATCTACTAGTGTGATTCTATTCAATTCTTTATTTCCAAAACCTAGCTAATAACTAGGTAGGTACTCGCTTGGTTCGATAGTTATGCGAGAGCATTTCGTGAAACATATAAACAAACATAGACAAGCAAAATCGCCCAACTTGCCACTAAGATCTTCTTAGCTCGCTTCGCTCGATTAAAATAAAACAAAACATAATGCTTATCGTACCCGTCATATATTCCAATCATTCACATATTTACAAACATAGCCTACTTATTTACAAAGTTATTACAACAGACAAGGGAAATCTGGCACCACTATCTCCTCGACTATTTGTGGACATCCACAAGGGGAAGATTCCACTATGTCCACTTCTTGTCCCCAGGGTAGACCGAGGTTCAAACCCTGGTTCAAACCCTGGTTTGAACCCAGGTTCCAGGGTAGCAACCCTTGTCCACAGGTAGGACCTGCTGGGCTGACAGCAGCTCTGCCGAGGACACGGAAGGCAGTTGGTGGGTTTGGGTGGAAGCATATGACCGGTGGAGATGGAACAGCGATTCTGGGTGGTTTGACGACCAGGGAGCCAGGTGGGGGCACTGGTACCGGAGCTGGTTGGACCTGAAAGAGGATTCAGTAACAGTAAATAACAATTAAATTAAAAATTTAAAGAAAACCCCCCGACAAATCCTTTCATCAACTTGAATGATGATGATCTTCAAACGCCTGAACAGATCTTCTTTTATAGCTAAGAACTATCTCGATCACGTCATGTTGCAAACAAGAAAAAAACTGCATCAAAAAACTATGTCCATCCGTTCAGAAGCAATGCCACACTTATCCATTGAAACTTACCTTCATCGGAGGAGGCCTAGGCACAGGCACGGGCGGAGGTCTAACAACAATTGGCGGTGGCGTCGGCGGTTGCACGGGCGGTACGTCCACGTAGAATGGAGAAGGCGTCGGGGGCTGCACTTTTGGTGGTGTCACGGTGATCGATGCTGGAGTAGGAGGCTGGACAGCGTTGGGCTTCACCAGGATGGGTGGGGGGTTTGGGAGACGGATCTGCCCGGGGCTGACCACGATAGGAGAAGGTGGTTGGAAGCGCACCTGGCCTGGCTTAACTATCATCGTACCTGGAAGAGAGACAGAATTAGAAGCACAATGAAATGAAAAAATGAAATATGATCACGTCTATATTCCCAAGGAGCGGTAGACATATTCTTTCAGATCTTTAGGCATTTTTAGATCCTTCGAAGATGTCTAAGGGTCTGGCCGTGTTTTGTTTCGTGTGAAGGAAAACATTGTGAGGAAACCTTCTAAAGCTTTCTAATAGCGTCGATGGGCTTGCAACCTGTCACGTATGGAATATTAACTTCTGCAAACTGTAGGAATGTACCAAATGTGTTTGGACATACCTCTGACTACCCCCTTAGAAGCACAACATTGGTCTTAAGTAGCACAAACAGGAAGAGCTTCCACGCCGCGTTCCACAGCTAGACACGGTAACGCAGTGTCTGGTCTGGCTAATTCTTCCACCACGATGACTAATCCACGAAACGGTTTAGCACAAACACTTTTGTAAGCAAATATGCACTCTGTGGTCTCTGTGATTTTGCTTACTGTTTTTGATTAAGACTTGACTTAAGATTTTTAAATGAATTTTCAGGTCTTTCTTTCCACAGTAAGCAAAATCTCAAGATAGGTGGAATATGGGTTTTTTTTAGCGCCATCTAGGTACTTCTTCTTAAACTCACCTGAAGGAGCCTGTCCGTAGATGTAGTTGACTGGGTCCAAGCAAGGATCACAAGGACCGATGTCAATGACATCTGATGGGCACGGGCAGGGGCATGGTGGTATTGGTTGGAGGCAACCGGAGGGGGGCACAGGCCATCCTGGCGGGGGGCAAGGTGGTAGGAAATCGGGGGAGGGCATAGGTTCATATGGTGAGGGGCAAGGTGGTATTGGTTGGAGGCAACCGGAGGGGGGCACAGGCCATCCAGGCGGGGGGCATGGTGGTATTGGTTGATGGCAACCGCAGGGGTACAGGTTTGGGCCCGGCGCTGGGAGTGGTTGGGCGAACGAGCTCCCGAGGAGTAGAGCTGTAGGCAAAGAATCTAATTAGTAAGATCGTCTATTGCATTAGGCTAAGTTCAGATGAACGCGCGGCGACGCGCGTTGCCACGCGGTTCAGCTGTTCAGATGGCGGCGGTTTGGTGCATGGTGGTTCGCGCGCGAACGCGCGGTGACGCGCGGTCATGTAGGTACACAACAACATTATAGGTATTTATAAATGCGAAAGTTTGGATGTTTAGATATTTGGATGTTTGGATGGATGTATATTTGAACCGATTTGGCTGAAATTTAAAATATAGATAGATAATTGGTTGTTGGCATTGGCGGAGGCCGAGTGAACGCCAATGCCAACGTGTAGACAGCACCATTTGCCTTGCCTTGCCATCGCTCGCCTTGCTGGCCGAGTGAATACAAGCGCCAATTTGCATTGGTTTGCATAGGCTCGCCAAACGTGTGGACGGTAGCACTCGCCTTGCATCAATTCGCCTTCGCTCGCGCTGGCTTAGGCTCGCCCAACGTGTATAGGCGGCATTAGGTGTCCAATAACCAAGTTAAATAGAAGCGGAATCGTGTGGATGTTTATTTTAAGTTTGAATTAGTTTGTATAGGATGGTCCAGGGCCAGGTAATTTGATAATTAACGAATTGAGCACGTAAATGGGTTATAATAACGTTGCAAAGGGTTACTTGTGCGATTCCTTGAAATATTAAGGGGTCTAAAGCTACGCGTCCATTGCGTATCGGCCCCCTGATTTTTGATAGATAGATAGATAGATAAACATTTATTTGGTAAAACACACACAGGAAAATAGCTACATAATACTAATACTTAAAAACAAACAAAAGTCTCAGGTAGGTACATAAGTAAACAAACAAAAGACACAGGTACTTAGGTAGACAAACAAGTAAATAAATAGGTAAGTATAAGTGAGAGCTAGATGCTTTTGAGATCTTTGAGAGCGACCAAAATCGGTCTCAAACTGTCAAATATGACAGTTCAGTGACCACGCAAGTAGCTCTGTCACTCTCATCTCAATGGCCCGAACGCGACAAAAGATACCTACGCGATCGTTTTGACAGTTTGAGACCAATTTGAGGCTTGAGACAAGTTAGACAATCAGCCTGCGCAGCGTAACTACTCAAAATCAAATCAAAAAATCAAAAACGTCACGTCCCGCCTGAGAGAGCGCGGAACAAGCGATAGAGAGGCACGATCGGCCCAATTCATAAAAGTATGCAATTTTTCATCAATGTTTTCTTAAGACGTTAACAAGTAAAATTATCGTCCAACCGAATTTACAGACAACCAGTTTTTTTTTCTTGTCCCTCGAGTGGGGTATTAAAATAAAGGGCTTAAAGGTCTGCGCTCACTGCGCAGTATCATAAGCGGGCCGAGGCATAACCGAGCCCGTCACGAAAATAGCACCTTACACACTAAGACCGTATCATACTAGGACCGTCGCATAACCGTTTTGCGAAGCGTAATCTGCCCACCCGAGCCTATAACACAGTAATAGACATTTTGTTGGTTTTATGCTAAATACACAATTATTCTGAAAGCCCATTTTAAAACTTATCACTCAATTTTTTTGTAAATATAGAGCGTTTACAAGCTAAACCACACTAAAATACATATTTCACACAGTTCGTTGTGAAATAAAAAATAAATTGATTAAAAAAATCTATAGTCGTTATAGGATTTGAAGCCGAACCCGGACACACGCAGGAGCATTTCAACCGGGTGTTGCAACCGCTATTCCATCTGGTCGCACAGCAGAGTGCGTGAAATTACTGTTAAATTATTAATTATTAATTATTTCACATTAAAACTGTAGTATTCTTACAATAATACCACATTTTAGTTAGTAAAATGACAGAAAAAATGATCGAAAACGCAGTAGTAAGAAAATTTAGTGCGTTAATAATAATGTGTTTTGAACGGATTTCACAAGAAAACTAATTGCAATAATAGGGGATATATCACTCTACTAGGTAGTACTATAAAATGGCTATAACTGTTATGTTTTGAAGAAAAAATAAAGTAAAAACGTTAAGAAATATAGTTTACTAGCAGTGCCATCGTAGCGTTGCCCCCATAGTGATGGTATATGGTGATCATGATGATGATGATAAAAAGTAGCCTATATCCTTCCTCACAGAGTTTAGCTATCAAATGCAGAAATAAATTTTCAAATCCGACTGGTAGCTCCTGAGATTAGCGTGTTCAATGTTCAAACAAATTAACAAACAAACTTTTACGCTTTATTATTGGTTGGTACCTATAGATTATGTGTACTTTCACTCCACATTCAAGGTTTTATTAATATGTAACCTCTTCTGAATATTTTTATTGATTGTAGCTTCATCATTTTTCTCGAAATCGTGTTTTTGCTGTTACTACATTTTGATTTCGAGAGGGCAGTATTGTACCCGATGGAATTTTGACGTTTGATAATGTCACATAACGTGCGGAACGCATTAAGTTATGCTAGATGGGGGGGTTTTCCAATTCGAATAGATGGAATGAAAATTAAATTTTCTTACGCTCTCAATAAGTTTTTCGTTATCCATTTCAAAATTAGTTTCATTCAAACGAAACCCATAGCATAGAATAGCACATTATGTCATAAAGACTGCCAGTGTGCATGCTACTAGTAAGTTCAGGGGGTCTAAAGTGGCCACTTTTGATGAAAAATCAGATGTTTCATAGATGCTTCATCTATGAAACATCTGATGAAACATCAAATGCTTCATAAATGCTTCATAGATGCTTCATATATGAATCATCGATGCTTCATAGATGTTTCATAGATGTTTCATGAATGTGCTCGTGTTAGTGTTCGTGAATGTGCTTGTAGTTTATAGTTACTTGACACTGGCTGAATGCACAAGCCGTGCGAAGCCAAAATAAAGAAGAAGAAAAAAAAAGATGTTTTGTGAAATGCTTCATCAATGATTCATCGATGCTTCATAGATACTTCATATATGAAGCATCTATGAAACATCTATGAAACATCTATGAAGCATCGATGCTTCATATATGAAGCATCTATGAAGCATTTATGAAGCATTTGATGTTTCATCAGATGTTTCATAGATGAAGCATCTATGAAACATCTGATTTTTCATCAAAAGTGGCCACTTTAGACCCCCAGAACATAGAGGTTTCAACCAAAGAAATAAGCGGCACGCGCTAAGAGAAAAAAAAAATGCTTTGTTTTTTTTTGCTAAGAATTTTGAATTATGATTAGGTAAGTACCTACCTAATAAAAATAGGAAAAGGTAACTAGGTGCATATAGGCCGTTTAGGCGCCGCTCCCATCGAAAGGCCGCCTAAGCCTTTCAACGGCCGAAAAGCGGCCCCTAGGGGCCGACCTGGCTACGCTACTAATATGTGTATTGACAGATGGGCGGGGATTAAAAATATAAAGGGGTGTCTGCACTACTAAAAAAAAATGTACGAGAACGAGTTGGGAAACTCAAAAACAAAATATTTCAGTTCATCAACTAATACTACTTTTTAGGGTTCCGTTGTCCTGACAAGAAACCCTAATAGTTTCGTTATGCCCGTCCGTCTGTATTTTTTAAGTATTATGTATAAGTATCATAACATAAGTCATCAATATCATAAGTTTTCTTACAATATATCAGTTAAAATTTATCTCAGAGTTTTAAAGATATTAGACTATGAACTATCCTTTATCCAGGGTGTGCGGACTGCGGACCGTACAATGTAAGTATTCATAGTAGATGTTCATTTCCAAAAGTACCTATCTAAATTATCGCATTGGATGTTTATCTGCAATGATAATTTAAATCTGTAGTAAATAAATAACTGAATAACTGAACAATACAATAACTTTTTTATTCTCAAAAACTTATTTTTAAATACGTCTCGACAACACTCTTTTCTACTCGTTTCTTTTTAAAAATAAAGGAATGTTTCCTTTAAGTAAAATACTGTATCTTAAGGATTTAAAGTAGTTTCCCTCCGGGGCCCATTCATTTTTTCCACCCTGTATATGGAATTTAAATTTTTCTACTCGTACATCAACTCGTACAAGGTTGTCAATTTTCAATTTTAGAGATGCAATGTGAACTCAGCCTATATTTTTAAAATTGTTATTTGTCAGCGGACGTCAGTCGAGTGTCAACTCGACCTGACATGCATGCGACCGTCTCAGTAGGGTTGCCACTTTTTTTTCGAATAAAGGAGTTTGTAGGAACTTACAAATAAATAGTAGATTTTACTTAATAAAAAATGTGATTGAAAAATAAAAGTTTCCTTGCTTCTGTCTGACTACCCCTACAAGTTTAAGTTTACATTCACATAATTAATATGACAGCTTACCATGGTTTTGTTGAGTCTGCTTTAAGGGCGTTCCCTGAGCCAAATACTGTATTTCCCTGTATAAACCCTCGATAAATAAAGTGGAAAGTAACTGAAAAGCCAACATGCATCTCTAACATTTTATCTTGTAATATACCGTTTAATTTTAGTTTTAATTTTTATTTAACATCATATTTACTTCATAATAAATCAACGAAAATCACTAAAAATAAGATAAATCTTCATTTGCTTTTGAAGTTGGTGTAGGTAATTTATGTTTTTGGTTTGCTCCATCGGATAGGTCATTCAATTAATGACATAAATTCCGTTCACTTTTTCGATTGGTTGTTATTAGGGATGAGAAAGCTCCAAAAAACTGCATTTTTGTCGTGTTTCGGAGCGAGCAGCGCCGATAAGCGCCGCGACCGGACGCATTCTAAATTTATCTTTAGTCTAACAAAGCTAAGACAAATATTTGAAGTTGCACTCATCGATGTGCTAATTTTAGCTCTAGGCTAGGGTATTATTTTTTGCGGCAACTCTAAGAGCAAAATTTGTAAGTCAGAAGAAAGGGTCAAAGCCATCACACTATCACATCACACTAATAGTTTGAATGTTTGGATGGATGGATTGATGTTTGGGTGGTTAGATGGATGTTTGGATGTGTTTGAACCGATTTGGCTGAAATTTAAAATATAGATAGAAAATAACCGTAAATAGGACATAGGCTACTTTTTATCCCTGAAAATTTTTTGAAACACATCTACTAACAAACAACATAAAATCGCCCAAGTTGCCACTAAGATCTTCGCCTAATTTATTTTTTCCCCAAAAATATATTATTTAGGATTCAAATAATATTAGACTTATATTAAATATAATATTAGGTGTTGCAACCCTACGTGTCAGCAAAATAATCATGGCGGCCGGAGATTGACAAGACGGCCATGGCAGGGCAGGACACGCGACGGTGTGGGAACGGTCTGGTGTGGGGCGTCCGGTACATTTCAATACAAAGAATATCATTTTTGCCGGGACGGTGTTGCTACGGTCATGCTATGCGACGGGGTAGAGACGTGATAATGTGTCAGCACCCTTAAAGGGCGAAGTATGAAAATATTAGTTCTATACTTATTTAGTTTGTAAACAGACCTTAACCTACTACTTATTTAGTTTGAAAACAGTTTAACGCAATCGGGTTTTTTTTTTAAACTGCCTCTTGTACTTACCAGTTAACCATATGACTCTTCCCCTCGCCATTTTGTAAGTCGTCTGCAATAATCACTTCCGAATCCAGACTTTATACTGAAATACAAACCGCATCTAATTCGACTTAGCTTATTTTGATCTAGTCAAATTGATGCGATAGTTCTGTATTCAAAACATTAAGGTTCTGCTTAAATTTAAATCGATTTTCTTGCTTGTAGCATAAAAAATATTATTTAATGTTTTAGTTTTGGTGATTTTGTTGTATGTAGGTAATCACAAAATTATTATGCGACAACTCTTATATTGTTCATGCTAAAGACCATAATTCTAACATTAGGTACTTTAAATCCCACTATATAGAGCAGTGATTCCCAAAGTGGTCCACGGGAGACTCGAAAGGGGTCCACGATGGTTCTCATTTTCTGACGAGTTTTGGGAATATGGTAGAAATGTAGCAGCACCGAAACCAGTAAAATTTTAAAAGGGGTCCATGAGAAAAAAAAGTTTGGGAACTGTTGATTTAGAGGAAGAAAATGAATGTGTCTCATTTTAAAATAAAAAAAACAAACCCATATATCCCAATTTGATCATGACGCAAGCATTCTTTTCTGTGGGCACCTGTGGGGCAAACCATGTATGGGGAGAAGGCCTTCTCCTTTAATGAAAAACCCCCGACACATCCCTTCATAAAAGTTTCATAAACTACTTAGTAAAGAGCTGATGATCTTGAGCTGAGAACCATCGCTAAAAAACCTGCATTCAAATTAAAAAACTCATTCAAATCGCTTCACCCGTTAGATACCGGTGTTACGGTGTCCAGTGCTACGGTGCTACGGTGGAGCTACGGTGCCACAGATAGACACTAGGTGGTACTGCCTTATAAATAGTTAAATCAACATGGGAACTGTTTCTCAACCTTATTTTGCCCACAGCCCACTTTGAAAATATTTTTTTTTCAAGAGCCCCCATATCTTAATGCGCCATCTCAATGCCTCTTAATTTTCTCTGGGTCTTCTACTGCCCCCCTGAAAGTCTCAAACGCCTACAAGAGGGCGTTATCGCCTACGTTGAGAACCTATGGTCTAATGCAATGGAATACGTATACATACGTAATTACTGCATTTTTAATGGTTGCCATTGTTCTCAATGGTGATCTATACTTACTCCAAATATCTTGGGAACGTGACACTTTAGGGCACCATTTTGTGACATGTTTTGTTTGTATATATAAGTATCCTCTATCGGGTTTTATCGTGCGCGGAAACTTTTGAAAAAAATAATTCAATATTTATTCCTATTAGGGTTCACATTAAATTCCAAATTTAATGTGAACCCTCGCATGTTTACTAGTACGTGTAAGGCCGGAAACACATATTCAATTTTCTATCGTACGATAGTTAATCGGGCTGTTAAACGTTCCTGTGCTAGAAATTTTATTTACTTACCTATTTATTTAATTGATCACTTACGTAGAGCACACTCAGCACACTTTAAAATAGTTACAACGTCAATACAGAAGTGGCGACAACATGCAATGAGTATTTAGAGTGAGTAACCATTAAAAAATTGAAAAAATTGAAGTTGCAGAAGTTTGAAAAAGTGTAAAAATTGTAACGTATCAAATTCTACATCCAAATATACCTATCATCTAATCTTTCACAGACAAATCGTATGTCTTAGCTAGAATGATACCCTTAAGCAGAGACATTCTGGTACGAATGGCACAAATTCGACTCACGTGCTCCAACAATTCGTTATGTGTGCCGATGTGCCGATAGCGGAAGGCAAGTACTTATCTAGTTAGATAGATAGATAGATAGATAGCCATTTATTCGGTAACACACACACACAGACGTAAATTTACAATGTAAGACGAACACTAACATAAGTAGGTAAGTAGATTTAACAAGCTTTTATACAAACTTTAAACAATAGGTAGGTCTTAGGTAGGTACATAAAAGGTAAAGATTATTGTAGGTATACTATATGTAGAAGTAAGGTACAGGCAAAGACTTACCTAGTACAGAGTTCTAAATAAAAGTAGGCCAGGACGTCTGTGCTGGTGTGGACCAAAAGGGGACAGTCTCAGCTTTATGTTGCCCTGCACCAGGAAGGTACAGGGCAACGCTGGTTTTCAGACTGTTCCTGGTTGGGTGACATCACCATCTTGTAGTAAATAGTAGTAGTTAATAAATGTTTGACTGGATTTGTCATACAAATGCTGGGAAATTTTATTCTTTTAGAATTCTGTAATTCAGAATGTTGGAATCGAAATTATCGAATCGAAGACGCAAGGCCTTGTCAAACATAACGCGAAGCGAACCGAACCTAGCGCATGGATACCGGTTTTCGATAGAATCGAAATATCGGAATACCGGTATTGAAAAAAAAATATCGAAAGAAAACCGGTATTGGGAAAAGGTTCCGATAGTCCATGCACTAACCGAACCGAATGTAATGTGTATCGGTTCGCTTTCGCTTTTCTATGTGACTAGATTCAAAGTATACCATACGTTACATTAACGCTTCACCACGTTATCGGTTCGCTGTCTATTATACAAGGCCTTAAGGGTTGTAGAGCAAAATCCCAGGCCCATCTAACCTTACTTATTTTCTCAGTCATAAAATGTGTGGGATAAGGTAAGTACCTAGTGCTGGATGTACTTTGAGTGTATACATACATGCATTGCAAGATTAGACCGACGACGCTCAATTTATAGGTGTCAGGTGCTATAGGCACATAAAATTTCAGTGCTGATTTTGACATAAATTCACACGTAGCTACTTTATAGATAGACAGATAGATTGGTCAGTTTTACTTGCTGAGTAACGTTAGCAGTAACTAGGTAATCGAAACTTTACTTGGACATGGTAAATAATAAGACTTACTTAACTTTGTAATACAGAATATTAGAAAGTGCGCAGGTAAATTCGTTTTCAACTATTTTATAAAAGTCGATTGGGCTTCATCCTTCAGCTTCAGGCATCAGTCCCTCTTTAAATATAGGTAATTCAGGAGTAAAATACACAGATTTTGAAATCAATATTTATTTCATGATACATATTTTATAACATAAACTTATAGGCTACATTTGTAAACGATCTACACAACTGAAATACATACGGGCACAAACTAAACTAAATCGGTTTCCTTTTCAGAGCCATTGTCGTTCAGAGATAATTATTTTTTAATACATTTTAAGATACTTAATCATATTTAAATATCAGTTTTGACAAGAATCCTATCAACTGCCTCTTCTAACCTCGTGCATGAAAAAGCACAAAATCCATTTGGAAATCTGTTTTATATTCCTTTAGTCATGGATGTAACTTTTAAGCTGTACATCGTTCAAAAATTGTCAAAACTAATGGATAAATTTTAAATTCAATTTGTCTGTACCATTTATTGAAGAAACCTTTCTTCAAGAAAAGAAACTCACGAGGGTTCCTCGGACTAAGGGAAAGGTCGAATGTACAATTACGGTAGAGACCAATCTAAGCATGGGAAAGGGGGTATAATCCCGAGCAAGGGCACGGGGGAATGTACATCTCCGGTTGACCGCAAGGGGGAATGTACATCTCCGGTTGACCGCAAGGGGGAATGTACATCTCCGGTTGACCGCAAGGGGAAATGTACAACTCCGGTTGACCGCAAGGGGGAATGTACATCTCCGGTTGACCGCAAGGGGGAATGTACAATTCAGGTTGACCGCAAGGAGGTATGTACATCTCTGGTTGACCGCATGGAGGAATGTACAATTCAGGTTGACCGCAAGGAGGTATGTACATCTCTGGTTGAGGGCAAGGTACTATGTTAGACTTGTCTCGCAGTACAGAGGTGTCAATAAGAATGTTGGGTGGTTGAACTGCGGGCATTGCAGGTGGCTTAATTACAATCTGTGGTGGGTTGATCGGCGGTAGTTGTGGCTGGGATACCGTGAATGGTTTAGGCTGTATCGGTGCTGGTTTTGGCGGACGCACTGTGACAGGCGGGGGCTGGATAGGTGCCAATGGAGCAGGTCTAGCGACCACTGGCTTTGGTTTGATCGGTGCAAGCGGTGGAGGCTTTACGACGATCTGCTGCGGCGTCACAGGCGGCACACAGGGCGGTTGGACCATGATACTTGGTGGTGTGATTGGCGGCTGTCGTGGGGGTGTGACCAGGATAGGGGGTGGTTGGATGATGACGTCAGGCGTTTGAGCAATGAAGATCATGCCGCCACGAACAGGCACCGGCTGGAAACCAGAGCTGCGCAGACGCTCGTTGAACGCGGAGTTCGGAGCATGCACTCTGATCAGACCGTCGCCGTTCACCGCTAGAAATAAAAAAAGCTTAGATCATTTTTTTGTTAAACTGGCTGAGACGTTTTTCCCCGAAGGAAGGTAGGGATCATAAATTTCTACTCGTTACTCTCCTGACACGCCGTTTACGCATCATTCACTCCTTTTCAATATTAATAAATACATAAATAATGCTGATCATTTCACTTTGCATCTTGTAGTTATGGGAACCACATGACTGAATACTATTAACCACCTTTGTTTTTGTAAATATATAGGTACATTTAATATTTAGAAAACACCCAGACACGAGATAAATATTTGCAGATCATACAAACATTTGTCCCACGGCGGGGATCAAACCGAATGTTTGTATGATCTGCGAATATTTGTCTCGGGTTATAAACCAAGCATAAGCTTGATAAATTCTAGTGGGCTATTAATAACAAAACTCAAGCCTCATTCATACTTACTCGGTGGAGTACCATCCAGTTGAGCCAGGCTTCTAGCTAACGTGCTGCCACCGCCACCACCGCACGGCACGATATCCAACACACCGGGCCAGACAGGGTCGGGTTCATAGCAAATAGGTGGTATCGGGTTCGGTAACATGCCGCACGGTGGAGGGGTCAGGACCAACGGTTGTGGTGGTTGAGGCAACATGCACGGACAAGGTGGCTGCGGAGATGGCGCCGCAGCCACTGCTGCTATGAACACTGTGGAAGAATACAATGGAACTTTATCTTACCATAGTCTTTTTAAACTTTCGCGATCTCTATTCATATTGAAAATTATATGGACACGGGATTTTATCGCGTAGGTAATTTACCTTATTTATATATCCCGACGTTTCGGCTATGTTACAACAGCGTCTGCCCGCGACCATGGCTGTTGTAACATAGTTATCTTACCAATATACTAGTGGAAGAGTTTTTTTGAATCTCAGGAACTACCAGTCAGATTTGAAAAAATATTTCTGTATTTGATAGCTAAACTCTTGAGGAAGGTTAGCTATCATCATAAATACATTATCATCAAAATATACCATCAGTACGGTAACGCGTCTAACAAGGAAGTATCTGATAGAAGATGTTACGGTTACCAGCAAAATACAATAAATATTAAAGTGGACGTGTCAGTATGTTTGCACGTGACAGTGACTACACCCTACACATCTTCAATGGATTTTAAATAGCTAAAGATATTTGTGAATGTAAACCGCTTTTGATTCAGTTTTTTTAACAAAATAAAAGAATATGATTCAGCAAAGCTACTTATATTAAAATTGATAAAAATTGAAAAGATGTGAAGTTTTAGATTCCATATTATATTTTTTTTTTGCCTCTAGACCCTTGTCCCAACACTGTTTTAACTGCCAATTTAATTGTAAGGTTATGTAAATCCAAATTGGAAACATAAAATATCTTACCTAATATTCCCAATACCGATACTCGCCCCATTTCGACAACCTTGTGTCTAAACTCAAAATTGAGTCCCCTTTTATACCCAACTCAAACTATTTTATCCACTGTTATATATTAAATTACAGATTTGATAACGTTTGTATTAAAACGCATCAGTAGCCATAAGTTAAAAATAATAAATATAGATTCTGAAATTAAATAAAGCGTTTTTAAACTATAATAAAATTGTTATGGTTTAAATTGTTATAAAAAGATGCGAATGCAAGATTCTTGGCAATCGACGACATGGAGAGATACGCGGTTCTGGTACTGGGTACGTATGACTTTTTTTTTCATACATACCGGTAAAATAATTTACCGGACACAAATAATTACTTACACAGTATTTTTTACCAGCACCTTTCAATTCAAAGTAATTAATTTTAATCTTTAAAATATTGTAAAAGTGCATTTATTAGGTAAGTATACGTTTTTTATGAACCGGTAAAAAAATCTTGTCTGATATAATAATAAAACAACAAATGGAACAAAACCGGTTTTTTGTTTTATTTTTTTAAACAGGGATTATTCAAGCCATAACGGTTTTTTGTGAATAATAAATTTTAGACCTTAAATTCTCAGTGACAATGCAATACCTGTGGCAATACTACGAGTATTATTAAGGTGATAACCAGCCAGCTAACTTTCACGTTTATAACATTAGTATTTTTGTTTATACATAAACTAAATTCTTCATTCAAGTTAGATGTCATTACGCGTTTGACCGAAACTGAAGTGCTTGATGAAGTTTGAAGTGGTCAAGTTATCAGTTCGCGCTAATGGAGTTAAGATGTTACTGGTGGCTTAATTGTACAGCTCGATACTGGTTTGATAGTTGAGAAATCACTTAACATTTAGTCTACAAGTTCTCCGGCTTTGGTTACCATACACTTTTTATTATGTAGGCACTTTTAAGGGGAGACGGCGACAAACGAATTGTCCATACAAACGTAATAAAATACTACCCTATTACTACATAGTATTGCGAAGCCGGGACGGGTCGCTAGTTTAATAGGTACTATAATTACTTAATATACAGGGTGAATTTTTAAGATGGGGCAGTAAGGGCAGCTACCTTAACCGTTGTAGCTAGAGGAAAACGTTCTTAGGAGACCATCCTTAATTTTTGAAAATATTTCGACCTGCATTCACAGATTTTGAAAAAAATGTACAGTCAGCGAGAAAATGGGCCATTTACACAAAAACTTTTTTTGATGCCAATCGATCCTGTTTCATCTAAGGATAAAAAGGCTCTTTCAGACCAACTGAGGTTAGAGTACTAGAAAAGTCAGAAATCGCTAAAATGTATTTCTGAGACAAGACAGTAAGGGCTACCTTAACCGTTGTAGCTACAGGAAAACGTTTTTAGGAGACTATCCTTAACTTTTGAAGATATTTCAACCTGCATTCACAGATTTTGAAAAAAATGTACCGTCAGCGAGAAAATGAGCAATTTACACAAAAACTTTTTTTGATGCCAGTCGATCCTGTTTCATCTAAGGATTAAAAGGCTCTTTCGGACCAACTGAGGTAAGAGTACTAGAAAAGTCAGAAATTGCTAAAATGTATTTTTGAGACGGAGCAGTAAAGGCAGCTACTTTAACCGTTGTAGCTACAGGAAATCTTTCTTAGGAGACTACCTTTACTTTTGAAGATATTTCGACAAAATGATGAAAAATTATGACAAATTGATTTCGTATGAAATGTATAATCAAAGTTATTTGCGTTTTCTGACTTTTCTAGTACTCTTGCCTCAGTTGGTCCAATAGAGTCTTTTAATTCTTTGATAAAACAGGATCGACTGGCATCAAAAAATTTTTTTTGTGTAAATTGTCCATTTTATCGCTGACTGTACATTTTTTTCAAAATCTGTGAATGCAGGTTGGAATATCTTCAAAAGTTAAGGATAGTCTCCTAAAAACGTTTTCCTGTAGCTACAACGGTTAAGGTAGCCCTTACTGTCTTGTCTCAGAAATACATTTTAGCGATTTCTGACTTTTCTAGTACTCTAACCTCAGTTGGTCTGAAAGAGCCTTTTTATCCTTAGATGAAACAGGATCGATTGGCATCAAAAAAAGTTTTTGTGTAAATGGCCCATTTTCTCGCTGACTGTACATTTTTTTCAAAATCTGTGAATGCAGGTCGAAATATTTTCAAAAATTATGGATGGTCTCCTAAGAATGTTTTCCTCTAGCTACAACGGTTAAGGTAGCTGCCCTTACTGCCCCGTCTCAAAAATTCACCCTGTATAATCGATCGAGCGAGCGAAGCGAGCGAAGATCTTAGTGGTAAGTTGGGCGATTTTGCTTTGTATGTTTGTATGTTTGTATGTTTGTATGTTTGTATGTTTCACGAATTGTTGTTCGAGCATAACTGTCGAACCGTTCATCCAATCTGCATGAAACTTGGTAGGTCAATAGGTTGTGGTAAGGAAATTTACGGTGGAGCATATGAGCTTAATCGATGAAGGGGTTGTGAAGATATTGGGTTCCCAAGGGGGTAAAAAATTATGAAAGTTACACAAATATATTGAGTGGGGTGTCATACGAAAGGGCTTATTTTGTACATTCCAAAATGGTTTTTATTTTTAATCTAGGATGTATAGTTTTTGAAATACGACCAAAGATCAAAAACTACGAAACCAGAGCTGCAAGAGCTCCCGTTTCATAGAGTTTCGATGTCTTCGTAGCTCATTGACTGGTCGGTCTTAAAAAGAGAGTGGCATCGTTGCGGTTTGGTTTGCAATGATTTTAGATGCTACTTGATTTATTTTCATGATAAAAAAAATTTTGATAAAAAATGAAAATAATTGGGGTAAAAAAAGTTAAGTAAACAAATATATTGAGTGCAGTGTCAAATGAAAGGTCTTTATTTGTACATTCTAAAATAGTTATTATTTTTATTCTAGGACGTATACTTTTAAAAATACGACGAGAATTCATAAATATGAAATAAATGAAAAATTAGACACGACATTATGTATTGCATGCCTGCTAGTATTTTTTACCATGAAGAGCTAGCGCAATAGGCATACCCGGCAGTAGTAGCACTTGAAATTATAGGGGTAGTCAGAAGAAAGTCCAAATGTTGGCCATCTACGGTGCGCGAGATCTCAGTTCGGGGCGAACTACTAGTTTTAAATGAATTTGGTACCTAATACGTTTGTATGGACATTCGTATATCGCCGGCCCCTTAAGCTATGTATAGGTAAGTAGGTAGACTAAAAAAAGATATTTGTTACTTTTAAAAACAGATACTTAAACGCTTCCATGCTTCGGAGGGCACGTTAAATTGTTGGCACTAAGTCGCTAAGCCACGACGGAGGCAGGCGGCCCAAAACTCCGTCACTAGAGTTAGCCACTTATAGGTACATTAATCAATCAAATTGTTTTAGCCCTGATCAGCTGCGCCCACGCAGCCCCGACGCGCTGCTTCCAATGCCCAGATGCGGGGGTCTGCTACGAGAACTGGGGGCCGCCATGCTTTGAACCTCACAGCGTAAACATCAACCGCCCCCTGCCCCCCTGCGTCGGACAAGCCATCGTCTACCCCCCTTGCTCTTGTGCCCCCCGACCTCCTTTTCTCTTGTAGAATGTAATAAGACGTATTTTTGGTAATGTGATTTTTGGTTATTGAAAATTTGAAATTATATGGGGAAATAAATTAGGATCAAAATTAGTTTTGGTTTTCATTCCTACAGTAGAATAGTAAGAGTTTATCTCCGACACAAATGATAGCTGAACACGCTCGATTAAGACACATTTCAAACAAAAAAACCGTATCAAAATCGGTCCATCCGTTCAGGAGCTATGCACAGACAGACACAGTTACCTAAACACTGCAACTTTTTAGTTTTAGACATTATTTAACACACGGGAAATATTTACGTAAAAATATCGTCGATTTAGATACCGGCAATGTTTTGATTCATCCGGAGAATCTTCATCTGGCTTAGGTTTTTAGTTTTAGTTTTACTTTTACTTTTAAGTTGTGAATACTTTTATTCATTTTTGTAGCTAACTTTACCTTGTACTAGGAATAACTGTGTCTAAACTGAATGCCGTCGACCCAATAGGTATTGAAATGACACAAAACGTAGTGTCCACGTAAAATCAATAGTTTGTTCATCCTCCCATTTGTGTTGGTTTCGGTGAACCAAATGAATTTTGCGACGGTGCACGGAGACGCTTGCTGTATTTTGTATCTTTCTGAATCTTTTTTTTTTACAGCTAAATATAACTAAAACTTTATCTTTATAATAGTCTTTTTTATTTTTATATGTACAAGCAGCGTTGCACCCTTCTTCAAGGGCTTAACAAATATCATATCAAATTCAAAAATATTTTTTCAAATCCAACTGGTAGTTAGACAAACAAACACTACACAACAAACTATTCCTCTTTACACGTAAGTCGCTACTACACGCTGGCGATGGCGCAGGCTCACCAAGTGAAAGCCAGTGCCAACGTGTGGGCAACACCATTTACCTTGCCTTGCCAACTCTCGCCTAGCTGGCCGAGTGAATACAAGCGCCAGTTTGCATTGGTGCATAGACTCGCCAAATGTCTGGAAGGCAGCACTCGCCTTGTTTCAACTTACCTTCGCTCGCGCTGGCTTAGGCTCGCCCAACATGTATAGGCAGCATTAGAATGCTTATTACCTTCTCCTGCAAAATGTGGGCATGTACCAAATATGTATGAATATAAATGTGCCTTCGACACCTTCAAAGGAAAAAAATACGAACACACGCACCTCAGAATTTTTATATAAGGAATTGTCTACTAATGTTCAAGTTTCTGAATTACCTGAATGCTCCATTGTGCTTTTCTGTTAAAAAGTCAACCTAGTCCAGGGCCCTAATGTAGGGACTAAGGGGGGCATAATCAGAATCAAATTTTTTTTGACAAAGATGATACACGTTGACATTGGGTAAACAAATGAATAATGGAACAAACTTGGTCTCGTCAGATATGATCTATTGTGGTTATGTAATAAAAGGTAAATTAATGTTTTTCTCATGAAATAGAGGGATAGATACGATAGACACGCGATATCTTTAGAACAAAAAAACAGTTTTTAATATTCAAATTAAATTAATAATTCCCCACCAACTTACAGCTTATGTGTCAACCCAAAGGTAATTGATAGGTAGTGATGGCTGATGGGTCTAAAGGTGACGGTTCGTGCCCGAGACCAAGTTCACAGACCGAGACAGGAGACCGTGTCATATACCTAACTAAACTGACAGTTCTCTGTCTTTTGTCACTTTCGCAGGCCATTCAAAACCTGTCTTTCTGTCTCTGGTCTCGGTCTCGTGTCTCGGTCTCGGGCGCTAACCGTTACCTTAATGATGGAGCAGAAAGAGAAATAAGGTAACTGTCGTGGGGTTTTCCAAATATTTGGTTACATGAGTAATTCGCGCTTGTTATTACACAAATTCATGTACAACTAGCTTCCGCCCGCGGCTTCACTCGCGTGGTACCCGGATATGTCCTATTTCCGGTCGTTATCTATCTAAATTTTAAATTTCAGCCAAATCGGTTCATTTGTTGTCGAGTTATAGATGAACAAAAATACATCCATCCAAACATCCAAACTTTCGCATTTATAATATCGGTGTGATTCACAAAGTTTTACGAGTTTCTGCCTACGTCCCTGGCTCTGTTAAAAAGTAAGCGCAAACTCCAGGTATTATTCGCCAGATCAATATGCTATTAAGCAAGTTTGAGAATGTTTTCAAAGGGCCTTAGTTGTGGACAAAAGAATACGCTGCCGTGAAAGCACGTAGTTCTAAGAAAACCGGTTTTCTAGACGCTGGAAACGGTTTTGTTGGAGAAATTAAATACCGTTAAAATATAAAACCGGTTTAAAAATACGTTGGCGTTTTGGTGGTTCTTTTTAGTGAATTTAATTTGATACTACTCTCTGAATTTAGCCGTTCTTTCCTTCTATTATTTTTTCTTTGGATTTTTTTAACAAAAAACTCGGCTGACGACCCGGTACCGATTTTTTTTGTTTTTGTTTTGCTTAAATACGATTAAATCTGTGTGGTTTATTGCTATAAAATTAGTTTTAAAATAAAAACCTGCAAAAGTTCAAAAACTTTGAAATCGTTTTTGAATTTTAAAATTTGATTTCAAAAATGATGAATTTCCACACATCTTTGCGAATAGGAACCTAATCCCCGAATTTCACTTTGACAGTTCGATTCGAAACTTTCAAAGCGTTTATTGGAAAAATTCTTTATCTGTTCAAAATTGCGGAGTCCGGATCTTGTCTGATTATTCCGGGCCACTTAGTGACCTCTCAAACTGGGCGTCTAGTCGCCGCGTCTAGTCGCTGTGAAGCTGCGTCCAGATATCGCGTACCCTGGGTACGAGTAGTAAGGTTACGCGTGTCCAGAACGCCTAGTTCATAGCTGTGGCTACGCGTACAGTGTACGCGTAGCTACAGGTACCTACAGACTTGGCGTTCTGGACACGCGTAACCTGACTACGCGTACCCAGGGTACGCGATATCTGGACGCACCTTCACATGACGCACAGTTTGCGCTTATTTTTTTATTAACAGGTTCTCAATTCGTAGGAGAATCTTTTTTTTTGTGCTTTTTTACGTATGTTCACCAATTACTCGAATACGCCTGCACCGATTTGAAAAATTATTTATTTGTTTGAAAGGGTTTACTTTCCGATTGGTGCCACAATTTGGTGAGGATCTGTCGAGGATCTTCAGAAATGCACCTCGAGAGTGCAGAAAATTGCTCAGCTTTAAATAACATTGATTTTAATTTAGCCACTTGTTGTAGGTAGATAGGTACCTACTATACAAAAGCAAGAGATGTGTGGGATTCGAACCCACGATGAAAGTAGAGGCACTAATAACATTCCGCTCTAGTAATAACACTTTCTACCAACATTAAAATCTGAAACTTAGAATGTGTACATTAAGGTTTGGTTTAGTATTACGCCATTAGATAGGTACTACGTAAGCGGCGACTTGCCGCTGCGTTTTGTTTCGTTCTCCAAAATGACAGTACCTACCTAATTTGCTAAACCTTTGGTAATTTGTTTGAAAACGTCATCACAACAAAGTACCTAAACCTCATTGGTCATTATCTTATGAAACAAAACGAAACAGTTGACGTTTTGCTTTGGTTGATAAAAAGTTTTTTAGTAGAATCGAGGGGCTGGTCTATGGGCTAGCTATAGAAGACATGCTGCTTTTAGTGTCGGCGATCGGCGATTGTGCGACTGATTCGATGCTGCATCGCGTTTTGGCGACTCTCTGCGTCCGGTCGCAGTATCAAAATCGCGCGTTTTCGATGCTGCATCGACTTCCTGCGTTCGGACGAGGTATCGGAATACCTGTAGCACACCTCCGCTGTGAAACTCAAAGGGCGAAACCGCAATAGTTTCGCTGTGAGTTGTGAGTTTTTTGACGGCGAAACAGTAGCGAAATTCCCTGCTCTAACGTACAAAACTGACTATGATGTTGTCTCTTTCTAACATGATTTCACTCATTTGCTCAGGCGCCTACTACATCTCCGCCCGTTGTCCGCTATTTATCGAAGTACAAAATCGCCTAACTTACCACTAAGATCTTTGCTCGCTTTGCTCGCTCACTCGCTCTAATATTTTTCAAATATTTAGTATATCTATACATATAATAAGAATGAAGTCTAAGCTCAAACTTATAAGTATTCAATTAAGTGAAGTCAGTTTTTGATCTATACAGGGTGAATTTTTGAGATGGGGCAGTAAGGGCAGCTACCTTAACCGTTGTAGCTAGAGGAAAACGTTCTTAGGAGACCATCCTTAATTTTTGAAAATATTTCGACCTGCATTCACAGATTTCGAAAAATATGTACAGTCAGCGAGAAAATGGGCCATTTACACAAAAACTTTTTTTGATGCCAATCGATCCTGTTTCATCTGAGGATAAAAAGGCTCTTTCAGACCAACTGAGGTTAGAGTACTAGAAAAGTCAGAAATCGCTAAAATGTATTTCTGAGACAAGGCAGTAAGGGCTACCTTAACCGTTGTAGCTACAGGACAACGTTTTTAGGAGACTACCCTTAACTTTTGAAGATATTTCAACCTGCATTCACAGATTTTGAGAAAAATGTGCAGTCAGCGAGAAAATGGGCAATTTACACAAAAACTTTTTTTGATGCCTGTCGATCCTGTTTCATCTAAGGATTAAAAGGCTCTTTCGGACCAACTGAGGTAAGAGTACTAGAAAAGTCAGAAATGGCTAAAATGTATTTTTGAGACGGAGCAGTAAAGGCAGCTACTTTAACCGTTGTAGCTACAGGAAAACGTTGTTAGGAGACTACCCTTACTTTTGAAGATATTTCGACAAAATGATGAAAAATTATGACAAATGACAAAATGATTTCGTACGAAATGTATAGGTAATCAAAGTTATTTGCGTTTTCTGACTTTTCTAGTACTCTTGCCTCAGTTGGTCCGATAGAGTCTTTTAATCCTTAGATGAAACAGGATCGACTGGCATTAAAAAAAGTTTTTATGTAAATTGCCCATTTTCTCGCTGACTGTACATTTTTTTCAAAATCTGTGAATGCAGGTTGAAATATCGTCAAAAGTTAAAAGTAGTCTCCTAAAAACGTTTTCCTGTAGCTACAACGGTTAAGGTAGCCCTTACTGTCTTGTCTCAGAAATACATTTTAGCGATTTCTGACTTTTCTAGTACTCTAACCTCAGTTGGTCTGAAAGAGCCTTTTTATCCTTAGATGAAACAGGATCGATTGGCATCAAAAAAAGTTTTATGTAAATGGCCCATTTTCTCGCTGACTGTACATTTTTTTCAAAATCTGTGAATGCAGGTCGAAATATTTTCAAAAATTAAGGATGGTCTCCTTAGAACGTTTTCCTCGAGCTACAACGGTTAAGGTAGCTGCCCTTACTGCCCCATCTCAAAAATTCACCCTGTATAACCCTCGAGCACCAAAACACTTCGTAAGCGCGTTCTAGAATGACCTTGAATGCAAACACTTCATAGTAACTGTTGGTAATCTGTGACTTTGAAATTTTCGTTTCTGTGTGTTTGACCACTAAGATCTCTGAAACTACTGAACTGATTTGGATGCAGTTTTCATTGTTGTATTACGGTAAGCCGGGATTAAAAGATAGGGGTTGTTTTATCAAAATCCGTTCACAAATAAAAAAGATATGTACATTTAAAGAATTCAATCTAAATTTCTAAACACTTGCTTTTCTAAAGAAAAGATTACGATAAAATTTGGCATGGATATAGATTACATCCCAGGAAAGGACGTAGGCTACTTTTTTTCAAATGTTATCATGGTTGAGATAAAAAAATAAGGGTTGCAAGTTTGTATGGGGAACAAAATGTTAGGTGACTCCGCCTCTTTTTGCACTCATGAAAATTTTTACACATTTTTTTATTACGAATGATTAACGATTTCAAAATTAATGATAATGATGTAATGTAAACCTATTCTAATAAACGAGCAATATTTGTCTTATATTTATGTGGGAAAATCCGTTTTCTCTTGCAATGTGGTTCGTAATTGAACCACTAGATGGCGTTCGTTGGTTGCCTCTTAGGCCAAGATGTTTAAAAAATAGATAAAATTGTCAGTCATGTCACACTAGATGGCGTTCGTTTAACGATTATTTTTTCTCTATTTTTACATACGAGCAGAGCTCGGTCGCCCAATATGTAGGTATTGAAATAGGTACCATTCAATACATCCAAAATTCATTATGTAGGTAGGTATTTTTAATCTTTTATCTTACAACGACACAAATAATTGGTTGTAGAGAACGCGCCACCACTGAAGTCCGATAGAAGCGGTGGCGCTGCTATCTAATCGCAGAAAAAAAAATTACGTAAAGTCCAATTATGGCTTGAACATTAATAAGTAGGCAATTTTGTACGTTCGTTAATTCTACACACCAGAACAACTGAACGGCGGCCGTGACTAAAAGGGCCGAAACACATAACGGCGTTGCGGCGCCGCGCCGTTGAAATCGGCAGTTTGCGTTGCGGCGTTGCGGCGGCGTCGCGAAAAAGAGCGTTATGGTAGGGTAACCACAAAGACCTTTTACCTGTAGACACCCTTTCAGCCTCACTCACGTAAACACGTTCAAATTTATTGACCATAAAAGATCCATAGGTACTTATTTCTGCTACTTCAGTGTCATCCTTATCTATACTTATTTCTGCTACTTCAGGGTCTCCCGGAAATTGTTTTATTATGCTGGTTTGTGCTGTCCAAGTTTGTCAGAACCGCCGCGGGAAACCTGATGATAAAAAGCTCATATACCATCGATAAGTTTTGAAATTATCCTGAGTTTACAAACTGCTTCTGGGTTACGCGTTTTGTTTGAAAGAGTGATAGAAACGCTGAGTCATAACGCTGGATTTAGCGGCGCCGCGCCGCTAAAATCGGCGTTGCCGCCACCGCCGATTTCAGTGGCGCGGCGCCGCAACGCCGTTATGTGTTTCGGCCCAAAGAGAATAATAAAGTGAATAATACAATTAGTTGCCGTAGGACTTGAGTGCTGGCGCGGACTCTAGGTAGTATTTCATAAAACGTAGTAGGTAAACATGAAGGGCCTTACTTATGAAAGATGTTTATAAATATTGCTGGACATTTCACACAGCATCATGTAGCCCCAAGCTAAGCAGAGCTTGTGTTATGGCAACCACATGACTGATATACTACTTATATACATTTTTGTAAATACATACATATTATACATAGAAAACACCCAGACCCGAGACAAATATTTGCAGATTATACAAACATTTGTCCCGCGGCGGGGATCGAACCCGCAACCTCCTGCGTCACAGGCAGGCCTTCACCCACTGCGCCACAGAGGTCGTCAAAACGTGTTTAACGTGTCGTCAAAACAGTTTAAAGTGAAACACTGGTTCTGTCTTTATTTATGGATAGTGACAAACAGAGACAGGACGTTGTTCAACCAGTGTTCACCTTTAAACATCTTTCATAAGTAAGGGGGGAAGTTTCAAATGAAGAAATGAACAAGCAATTCATTCAAAAATTAAAAAACCCGGCTGAACTGAAAAGTTGGAAACAGCATTATCTCAATCACAAAATTAAATTACAATTTTATTATTAGGTAGGTAGGTATCTAGGGTTCGATGCCGTGCGCTTTTTCCTAAACTTTGTTGTCACAGTTGACACACAGATGGCTCTGTCTGTTCTAAACGTTGCGTGTGACTAAATAGAAAGTTTTAGTATGCGTTTTGTTTAGCAATAACATTAGGCAATAACAAAAATTTTGGAAGTCGATTTAGTTTTTGAAGATGTCATGTTAGATTTTTCAAAAAATTATATTTGTTATCAATCCACCAACCTCTTGATTTTGACATGGATTTTGATATGAATGCATGATTTTTATTTTCTAAATTCACACATTGTTGCATTTTCTAGGCGCACTATTTGATTTATCGAAATAAAAAGTATCCTAGAGCACAATCGACATAGAGACGATTCTAACGATACCTCATTCATCAAAATCCATTGAGCCGTTTAGGAGAAACGTGGTAATAAAGAATATTACTTACATACCCACCCACCCACATACATAGAAACGCGCGATCTACATAACCCTGTGACTTGACAGTCAGCCGGGTAATTAGGCACGTAAATTACGTGATACCGGGTACTGTGTGAAGTGTTCACTTCACACAGAAATAATCTTTAGGTACGTGACGCAAAGTAAAAAAGTGATCTAGGTTTTAGAGATCTTTTGGACCAAATACCTAGGTAGGTACCTACCATCGCGGGCGTTTTCAGAAGATCAGCACCACAGTTTCATCACAATCTGGTCAATGGTTTAGGAACGCATAGCGGACAAACATACTTAGGTAGGTACATTTTTATTTAGATATGTACCCACCTACCTACATAAGCATTGTCCCATTAATTTCTTCAGCTGAAACGTCATGCATGACCATCCAATTAAAAAACGTAATACTTACTTAGTACCTACTAGGTAGGTACGTTAATAAGGAATACCTTCCTACAACCAATTTGTGTCATTGCAAGTAAAAAAATCAAAATACCTAAGTAGGTAAGTACTTATATGAATTTCGGATGTATTGAAAAGTAGGTAGGTAGGTACTTACCTATTTCAAAAAAGTGATAAGAGTATTATGAGTAAGTAGGTACCTATGTAGATATGTATTTACAAAAAATATAGGTACCTACCTATGTAGACACCTAAAAGTATTCTATCAGTTAGGTAGCTGGTTCCATTGTACAAGCTTTGCTTAGTTTGGATCTATTCTATTCTATGGTTTGGGGCTAGATGGAGCTGTGTGAAAAATGTCCACCAATATTTATTTGTTTATTTATCCTATTCTAATAAACGAGCAATAATTGTTTGATGTTTTAAGTTTGAAGTTTGTTTGTATGTAGGTACCTACTGAGGTTCTCGAAAACGGCTCTAACAATTTCGATCACCACCAATTACCTTATAAGAACGCATAGCGGCCAAACATACCTACCTACATACATTTTTATACCTATATAATAGACAACCAATTTGTGTCGTTGGAATTATAAAGATCAAAATAGGTAAGTACCTACTTATTTAAGTACCTACCTACCTGTATGAATTTCAGATGTAAGTACCTACTTACCTATTGAAAAGTAGGTAGGTAGGTACCTATTTCAATAAAGTGTTATCCTATCCTATTCTATTAAACGAGCAATATTTGTTTGTCTGTACCTACTAACGTTCTCGAAAACGGCTCTACCTAATGATTTCGATAAAATTTGCGGTACATAAAATTTGCGGTAGGTACAGGGGTTTAAGGGGACGAAAAATCGATCTAGCTAGGCTAGGTCTCATATCTGGGAAAATTCGTTTTCTCGACATTTTCACGCAAAAAGGTTTACCAGTGCAATGTGGTTCGTAATTTCACAATTTCTGTTGAGACTAAAGTGGCCAAGTGAAATAGGTGTCCGCCTCTCAACCGAAGGCTTCGAGTTCGAATCTCAGCCAGTAAAAGTTTACTTTTTGTAAGTTTTATTTCTTTTTCTTTTTTAATTTTTATCTATTTGCACCCGAGCATAGTTCGGTCGCCCAGATATTAAAGTATTAAGTACCTACCTAAAGTATTTACAAAAAAATATAGAAGTAGGTACCTATTCTATCAGTTATCTGGTTCCCATAGTACAAGCTATGCTTAGCTATGCGATTTTGATGAAATTTGCGGTAGGTACGGGCACAGAGAGTGGTACGGGGGCTTACGGAGGCGAAAAACCGATCTAGCTAGGTCTCTTATCTGGGAAAATTCGTTTTCTCGGCATTTCATGCAAAAAGATTTACCAGTGCAATACCTAATGAGTTTTAAAAAAATTGAATAAAAAGAACCTAGCCCATGTGTTATTTCAGGTCATAATCTATGTAGGTAATATATTCCAAGTTTCAATAAAATCCGTTTAGTAGTTTTGGCGTGAAAGAGTAACAAACATCCATCGATACATCCATCCTCACAAACTTTCACATTTCTCATATTAGTAGAATTAGCATACGCGAACGAAATCGCGGGCACAGCTAGTATATAATATAACTTAGATACTGTTGCCAGGGGCGTATATATAGCTTTGTTAAGGGGGGGGTCCAAAGGTTCCAATATACAAAGATCTTTGTTAAGGGGGGGGGTCCAAGAGTTCCAAAATACAAAAATTGACTAGGTTTCCTCCCAACTTAATGGGCTAAGGGGGGGGTCCGGACCCCCTAAACCCCCCCCTTATATACGTCCCTGACTGTTGCCCAGCGAAACTCGCTCAGCGGTTTCGCAGTTGTTGTTTCGCAGCGGAGATGTGCTACAGGCATTAGCAACTGCTGCGATCGCCAATCACCGCTTTTGGCGTTTTTAGGTGTGCGGTGTCACGCGGTGTGGAATATTGGTGGCTGCATTTTTCTTCTGAAAAGCGACCAAATCGCCGATTGCCGTTGCTAAAAGTAGCAAGTCTGGTAGAGCCCTAAAATATTTTACAATCCCTAACAATTCCTCATTAGCGTTTCTCAAACTAATCCTACTATGAAGATAATAGTGTAGGTATTTATCTAACATCTTAGTACAGTGAGCTTCGTAAATAACTCATAACTGTGTCTGTATCCCCATTTATGAGTTTTACGATAGACATTCTCTGTGATCCCTATGATCCTTGGGTGAATAGGACAGATACATAGTCACACTAATCACGCTAATATAATAAATGCGAAAGTTTGGATGTATGTTTGTTCCTCCATAACTCAACAACCACTGAACCAATTTGGCTGTTTAAAATATAGATAGATAATGACTGGGAATAGGACATAGGCTACTTTTTATCCGGGTATCACGCGAGCGAAGCCGCGGGCGGAAGCTAAAATATTATAAAAGTGAAAGTGTCTGTCTGTTACTCTTTCACGGCTTATTTTTAAATTTGAAATAATAATAGCTGTACATTGAGGAAGGGCAATAGGCTACTTTTGTCTCGGACAAATTCCAATTTTCGCTATAAAGGGTTCCCACGCAGGCAAAGCCAATATAAACTTGAATTTCCTAAAGATAAATAAGTACCTATATACCGTTCTTTGGGGATAAAGTCGATATCATGTTTCAGTTTTCTTTCGATATTTAACCGACTTCAAACAAAGGAGGAGGTTCTCAATTCGTCGGATTTTTTTTTGTGCTTTTTTTTGTATGTTCAACGAACTCGAAGATTCCTGGACCGATTTGGAAAATTATTTTTTTGTTTGAAAGGGAAATACTTTCCAATTGGTGCCACAAAAGTTTGGTGAGGATCTGTCGAGGATCTTCTGAGTTATGAACAGAAATACACCTCGAAGGTGCAAAAAATTGCTCAGCTTATAACAATGAAGTCTGTTTTATTAAATTTTTAATTTAGGCACTTGTTTTAGTCTAAATCTCGATGCCGACTGTACCTAGTCGGTGCAGATAAAATAGCTTTAGTACTAATGTCTAGAAGCGATCTATCTCTGTCACGCAAAAAGCGATGCACCGCAGAAAATAAAGCGCTTTTAATGCTTTAAGCGCTGGAATGGCTTGCCTAGTCATGCTTTATAGATGCACTAGCTTCCACTCGCGGCTTCGCTCGCTTGGTACCCGGATAAAAAGTAGCCTATGTCCTATTCCCAGATAAAAAATAGCCTATGTCCTATTCCTCCTATATTATCTGAATATATTTTAAATTTCATCCATTAATCCATCCATCCAAACTTAAGCATTTTGCGCGCCGAAAATCCAGAAATGGTACCTAACTTAATTCATCGACAAGCAATTGAAAAAAATATAATTTTTATTCGACAGGAGAGGACGGGAGTTAAAAAGATGATAACTAATTCAACCCTCCATTCTTTAGCAGCATTTACACGCAGAGATATCTGTGCGGATATCTGTAAAGATATCTGTACAGTCCAGATGCCGCGGGAAATAGCACGCGCCATTCCAACCTTTGACAGTTTTATACGTGGTTATCTGGGCCTCGAGCACGAGTATGCACAAAGTCTACTATTCGATCCGTGACTGTAGTATAGTCTCTCAAATGTATTGGGTTTTTAGTTCAGTCAAGTTACCACTGGAGGCGCTGCACCGGAATCCCATACATTTGAGAGACTATACTACAGTCACGGATCGAATAGTAAACTTGTGCATACTCCTGCTAAAGGCTCTGTAAAGATATCTGTACGGATAGGTATCTGTAAAAATATCTTTACAGTCCAGATCCGTGGTAAAAACTCTACCGTGTAAATGCCGCTATTGTCTGTAGGTACTTACCTAGGTACTAAGATTTAAAAAATGCTGTTTTCAACTATTTCTATTATAATCTTTGAATACCACTACTCTCTCACTAATTTAGTTCGCCGAGCTACCATTGAATAAACTTTCCTTTAGAAGTTGTTCGGTCAGCCCACACTTCGGTGCAAACTGTCCTGTTCCACTGGCTCTCAACATCAGATGTGCTAAAACCTAGATCAGAGAGTGTGTAGTTATTTTTTTTTTTAATTAACTTCAATGTTTATAAGCTGAGCAATTTTCTGCTTTCTCGAGGTGCATTATGTTCATAACTTTGAAGATCCTCGACAGGTCCGCACCAAATTGTGGCACCAATCAGAAATAAGTAGGTATACCCTTTCAAACAAAATAAATCCAAATCAGTCCAGCTGGGCAATATAATGGGCAGATGACAACGTCAATCATTCCGCTGCGGTTTGTTTCAATCTCTTAAATGTCAGCCATTTGGTGAAATAGTAGAATAGCTTTTCAAAAATTTGTTCTGCCAAAGTTCAAACCTTAGCTAAAACCTCACCACAACTGAGTCGTTTGTCATTAGTAGAATAGGAAACAGTCGAAAATCTAACGTTTAGTTGAGGTTTTTCTTGAGGTTGATAAAAAGTTTGGTACTAGAATTGACACCCAGGCGTCTTTGAGTAATAGGTGAACTTAAGTAGGTACCTACCATTAAAAAAAGTAAAAAAAAAATTGCGATGAATTGAGAACCTCCTCCTTTGGTTGAAGTCGGTTATAAAGGACGCTTTAGCTGAATCATTATTATGAAAAGTTAACTTCTATTTTAGCCTTCCAGAGAATATCATACTTAATAGATTTTGTTTGTTTTGGTGCAAAACACTACTACAACAACTACATAACACTATTACGACAATAGTAAATTCTTGGGCTAGAAATGTGCGTCAAGGAAAATAATTAATTACAGTGAAGTTGCACAGATAGATACGCGTGTACCAAAAACATCTGTGTAGTGTAAGAGTAGGTAGTATTATTCCACGGCGTGTGTATGGTTCTGTCTATCTTTAGTATCGACCAAAATCGGTCTCAAACTGGCATTATATGACAGTTCAGTGACCACGCAAGTAGCTCAGTCACTTTTATCTCAACAAGACCGAAAGCGACAAAAGATTCCTAGGTACGCGATCGTTTTGACATTTTGAGACCACTTTGAGGTTACAAGTTACAAGTTAGGCAATCAGACTACTGCTGGGATATATCCCAGCTGATCTATTGACGGGAATATGCCTAGAAGCAGTGAAATGAGCATCTCTATCCTTGCAGAAATAATGCTTATAACAACAATACCAAATAAACGAAAAACAGTTTGAGCATCACTGGCTTCAAATACTTAACCATTGACGTGAAAAAAGTTTTTAATTAAAACTGAAGATGCTTTCCAACCTTTTTAAACCGGTGTTTAAAAAGGTTTTGGCCTCTTTAGAAAGACTGGAAAAGGATTATCAACACAAAATGAGGTTTTTATGCTATTCGTTTCAACACGCAGCGAATTCTAACGGATTCAACCCTTTTTAAAACGGCGTCATTAGTGGCTGAACAACACAAGTGTTCAGATACAAATGCACAGTTTATTTACATCGACTTATTTAGTGATTGCATCCGCCCTGATTAAACGTCAAGAAACGTCAAGAAAGGAACGTCAGAAAAAAAAATTGTTGTTTTATACATAAAAGTACCTATCATACTTAAATGTTTAATACTATTGAAAATGAAATAATGTTTAATACTATATAATTTCTAAATAAATCATTTTACACATCGTTTATTTTGTTCTTTATGGCATAGATCAATATGGTTACAAAATGTCGTCTCATTTTAATATGAGCTGAGGTAGCACGCATCTATCATTCGTGTCGTGATTGATGTTATGAAACGCCATCGTAAGGGATTTGTGTGTTAGTGATTCGTGTTGCGCCGTTCTTGATCGTCGAAGTTAGTAATTCGTCGAGGAGTTAGGCTGATTTTAGTCTCACGCTCACCGTCAGCGCTGATCGGCGAGTGATCTTTATTACAATGAAATAAGGATACTGATTATCCAGCACTGACGAGAGCAATCAGCCATTTCTGCTAAACAATCAGTATCCTTATTTCATTGTAATAAAGATCACTCGCCTATCAGCGCTGATGGTGAGCGTGAGACTAAAATCAGCCTTAATCACTTGATTTGAGCCGTGTTGGCCGAGTAGAATACCTACCTCGACTTTCGATCCGAATGTGGCCGGCATTAATTTTTTATTTCGAAAATTTTTCATATTCATAATTTATTTATTGTTTCAAGATGGTAGGAACAGCAGGTCTTAGGCTTGAACGCAACAACAGCCCCGTTGGGGCACTACAATATTAGTTAGGTAGTTATTACTTCTGAAGTAGGTATGATACCTATCTAAAACTAGCTTATTTTCCAGGTATCACAATTTAGGTGCATTGATAATAGAATTCGAGATTTTGGGAAATCAGCAGTGCAAGTATAACCCGGTTCATTAAAGAAAGGAATCCAAAATGGCGGCGCTTATCATGTCCTCTCGCTCCGTAAGTATAGACGGAACTAGTGCGTAAGCGAGAGAACACGATAAGCGCCTCGTTCGATTAGATTCCTTTCTTTAATGAACCGAGTTATACCGTTCTTATCGATCGCTTGACATTTAGAATCGACAAAATTCGATAAATAAAATTGGATTTAGAAAGAAATGTCTTTTGAAAGACAGTTCATACATATTCCTCCTTATGAAAGATATTTAAAGTTGAACACTGGTTAAACAACGTCCTGTCTCTATTCTTCACTATCCACAAATAAAGACAGGACGTTGTTTAACCAGTGTTCAACTCTAAACATCTTTCATAAGTAAGACCCCTCTGACTCGCGCTTGGCTAATTTTGCTCAGTAAATAGGATGATAAATAATATAGTATCTTATACTTAGAGGTAAATTATGTAAAAATTAGGTAGGTACTATTTTGCTACCGTACCTATAACCAATTAATCAAAAACTTACTACACAGTGATTGTTTGACGGTGATTAATAAGATTTTTATTGTTTCAGATTTGCAGAGCCTCAATAGCGAAAAGTTAGTTCAAAATGAGGTAAGAAAATTGTAATGAGGAAGACTCACGATTTTAGTTGAGTATGCAGATTTGTAGATACAAAAAAAACAAAAAATACTGTGTTTTTGGTTTTTTAATCGGATCAAAAATGACCGAGTTACAGAGATTTTAGTGCACCAATCTAAAAAACGCTCGCGAGAAGGCCGCGACTGGCTGTGACGTCACCAGGCGCCCGCGGCTCGCTCCACTAGTACAAAATCCCTAGTTATTTTCAAACTAATTTCCGACCGCGGCATCGCTCGCGTGGCACCTGGATAAAAAGTAGCCTATGTCCTATTCCCGCTCATTACCTAACTATATTTTAAATTTCAGCCAAATCGGTTCAGTAGTTGTCGAATTATAGAGGAACAAACATACATCCAAACATCCAAACTTTCGAGGTCATTCACGTTTTTTGTTAAGTAAGTACTTATGCAGATTTGTAGATTTAAAAAAGTTATAAATGATTTCATTTTTATTTTTAAATATGATTACGACTGTATTCCCAAGGCGCAGTAGACATATTCTATCAGATCTTTTAGGAATTTTTAGATCCGTTAAAAAAGTCTAAGCGGGTAGTCAGAGGTAGAGAAGCAGTGTTGGCCGAGTGCGCTGGTGCCTCGACTTTCAATCCGAAGGTTGTGGGTTGAAACCCAGCCGTGCATCAATGGATTTTTCGTTTCGAAAAATGTATAAGTAGGTACCTAAGTAGGTAACACGAGCTCTAAACGGTGAAGGAAAATATTGTGAAAGTGTGATAGTGTGATTTGAAAACCAAGTTTAGGTAGGTAGGTATGTGATTATTTTGACTCGTACATACAAATTATTAATTTTAGGTATTACGATTAAAAGTATGTATAAAAAATACCTATTCACTAAAAAGTTTAAAGGCGAAAATTATTTTTAAGTAGGTACCTACCTAGGTAAGAAGTAAGTAGGTAGGTACCTACTTAAAAATAATTTATGTAGGTAATAATTTAAGTAGGTAGGTAAATAATTTAGGTAGGTAAAGTTAATATTAGTGTGATTCGACTCCTGATTGTTAGTTTTGTTTGTTATTGTTTTCGGTAAGTACCGGTACCTACCTAAAATACCTATTCAGTAAAAAGTTTAAAGGCGAAAATTATTTTTAAGTAGGTACCTACCTACCTACTTACTACTTACCTAGGTAGGTAACTACTTAAAAATAATTTTCGACTTTAAACTTTTTACTGAATAGGTATTTTAGGTAAGTACCGGTACTTACCGAAAACAATAACAAACAAAACTAACAATCAGGAGTCGAATCACACTAATATTAACTTTACCTACCTAAATTTTTACCTACCTACTTAAATTATTACCTACATAAATTATTTTTAAGTAGGTACCTACCTAGGTAAGTAGTAAGTAGTAAGTAGTAACAATTTTCGCCTTTAAACTTTTTAGTGAATAGGTATTTTTTTATACATACATTTAATCGTAATACCTAATTAATAATTTGTATGTTCGAGTCAAAATAATCACATACATTACCTACCTACCTAAACTTGGTTTTCAAATCACACTATCACACTTTCTCATCACACTAATCATACTATCACACTAATCACACTAATATTATAAATGCGAAAGTTTGGATGTTTGGATGGATGATGTTTGTTCCTCTATAACTCAACAACCACTAAACCAATTTGGTTGAAATTTTAAATATAGATAAATAATGACCAGGAATAGGACATAGGCTACTTTTTATCTGGGTACTACGCGAATAAAGCCGCGGGCGGAAGCTAGTTAATATTAAAAATGCAAAAGTTTGGATATTTGGATTTATGTTTGTTCCTCTATAATTCGACAACCACTGAACTGATTTGGCTGAAATTTAAAACATAGATAGTTCTTGACCTGAAATAGGACATAGGCTACTTTTTATCCAGGTGCCGCGCGAGCGAAGCCACGGGCGGAAGCTAGTTTGAAATTAACTAGCGATTTTGTACTAGTAGACCGAGCCGCGGGCGCCTGGTGACGTCAGACGCAGCGCGAAGCTCCGAGCGCGCGTTTTGAAATGGCCGAAAAGAAAACTTGAATAACTTCGTCATTTATTGATGGATTTTAATTATTTAAAAAACAGAATGCTCAGAATGCTAAAGAGTATACGCCCTCATACTTAGAAACCCAATATTTCGTTTAGTGATTGATCCCCATTATAGGGAGTCTAACGTAAAATAGAGACAAAGAAAAATGAAAAAGAAAAAATAATGTGCTCAAAAGAATGTTGTAAGTCAACTTTCCAAAAAAAAATTTTGTTCTTTTATTTTTAACGTGATAACGTCTTATAAATCGATGAACGCCGGCTGTACGCACGAAAAAGTGTCATGGTGGGTTTCCATGCTTGGCAAGGTTCAGCAAGCGTCCACAAGCACAAGCGTGTAAAGAGGGCGTTTGGCTTGGCTTGCGTGAGCTTGTGGACGCTTGTATCCGATCCGGACTAGTGTCGGTTTTTGGACACAGATCAAAGGGCGCTTGCGGCAAGCGCTTGCGACGCGTTCACACGTTGGCGCGCGCTTAGTAGCCGCTGTGATCTCGCGACGAACGCACGTCTGTTCTGTCTTCAAAATGAGTGGCTGGTCGAACGAAGAGAGTTTATCGTTTTTGGAATATTTATTTGATTTATTAATATTTATTTAAGTATTTGAAATAAAAGTAGGTTAAACCAAACGTAATAGCCGTGACAAGTTCGGTGTCCGCCATGCTTGGATGTACGTAGCACACTGACGCATTCACAAGCGTGTAAACGACTTCCAAATGCCAAGCGAGATTTGTGGACGCTTGGGGCTTGCGGACGCTTGCTGAGAGTTGGCAAGCATGAAAACGCACCATCACGTTTCTGAGCCGAGCGTGCAAGCGACAGCGCGGAACAAGCGATAGAGAGGCACGATCGTTCATCAATGAATGTTTCTTATGATGTTATCACGTAAAATTATCGTCTGTAAGCCGACTTTACAGACAAACATTTTTTATCAAGCATGTTTACCTTGCATTTCCAAAAAAACTACTTCTATTGCAATAGTCAAATATTAAAAAGTCATAAATTGACCCTCGCCTTTTACTCGCACGAATCCGAATTAAAATTTAACCACACCGCTCCTTGTGTGATCAAATAAAAATTCTAATTTGTCAAACCTAGGGGCCCTCCCTCCCCCTTGGGAATTACGAATCAATATTGCAAATAGAAGGTTTTTTGCCTCCAATATCTTCGAATAAGTGTTAACCTTGTAAATTATTGGATACAACGATATCGTAATGCCGCCAATGACATTTGAAAATATTAGACATGTTTCTAGCGCGCACAAAATGAAGACTCGAAAACGTCCTAATTGGGACGACTTGTCTTTAGTCCGCGTCAAGCAGGGCGACGATCTAGTCGTGTTTGTCACGTTTAGTGAATAATAATTACAAAACAGACCTTGCGCTTGTATTCACTCGACCTGCTAAGCGAGCGACAACGAGATGGCAAGGCAAGACAAATGTGCTGTCCACACGTTGGCATTGGCGTTAACTCGGCGAGCCTGCGCCAGAGTGTAGTAGCGGCTATAGGGTAAGAACGGGTATTGCCGGTCACCTAAGCAAGAATTACTACTATTCATTCAAAAATTGATGTTTATTAAAAAAACTCTTATTAAAGGTAACTTTAGGTATTCTTCTAACATAATCACAACCATTAAGATCAGAACTATTCAAATTTTGGCAAAAAAAAACACTTTCAAAATAAAATGGCTTTGACCGCCATTGCCCGACATGGCGGGTAATACCGGTCAGTAGGTTGGCAATGCCGGTCAAGGCTTTCAGCGGCACAAATCACACACTTTTGTGCTTTTTGGCTCTATTTCCCCTTCGAGACTTAAGTCTTACTTTAATTCCCGATATTCTGTAAAAGAAAACAAGCAAAAATTATTAATTGAAACGAAAAACCTAACATATCAAAATTTGACGTATTTTTTATAGCCTAAAATAACATTATTTATAGCACTCCCACAACCAAGCCAAATCTAATGACACCTCAATACGTTAATAATCGATCGAGCGAGCGAAGCGAGCGAAGATCTTAGTGGTAAGTTGGGCGATTTTGCTTTGTATGTTTGTATGTTTGTATGTATGTTTCACGAATTGTTGTTCGCGCATAACTGTCGAACCGTTCATCCAATCTGCATGAAACTCGGTAGGTCAATAGGTTGTAGTAAGGAAATTTACGGTGGAGCATATGAGCTTAATCGATGAAGGGGTTGTGAAGATATTAGGTTCCCAAGGGGGTAATTTTTTTTTAAAGTTACACAAATATATTGAGTGGGGTGTCAAACGAAAGGGCTTATTTTGTACATTCCAAAATGGTTTTTATTTTTAATCTAGGATGTATAGTTTTTGAAATACGACCAAAGAACAAAAACTACGAAACCAGAGCTGCAAGAGCTCCCGTTTCATAGAGTTTCGATGTCTTCGTAGCTCATTGACTGGTCGGTCTTAAAAAGAGAGTGGCATCGTTGCGGTTTGGTTTGCAATGATTTTAGATGCTACTTGATTTATTTTCGTGATAAAAAAAATTTGATAAAGAATGAAAATAATTGGGATAAAAAAAGTTAAGTACTTAAACAAATATATTGAGTGGGGTGTCAAATGAAAGGTCTTTATTTGTACATTCCAAAATAGTTATTATTTTTATTCTAGGACGTATACTTTTAGAAATACGACGAGAATTCATAAATAAATGAAAAATTAGACACGACATTATGTATTGCATGCATGCTAGTATTTTTACCATAAAGAGCTAGCGCAATAGGCATACTCGGCAGTAGTAGCACTTGAAATTATAGGGGTAGTCAGAAGGAAGTCCAAATGTAAGCCATCTACCTACGGTGCGCGAGATCTCAGTTCGGGGCGAACTACTAGTAATATTAGGTACAACAGATAAAAAAAATTAAAAATTTCATCTAGATACTTGCAAACTTAACTAGCGGGAAATACCGGTCAGCATGACCGGCATTAGCCGCACGTATACTTTTCAGATTAAAAATAATTTTTACGAAAACCTGGTGCAAAGTGCTCAAATCTTGTGATTACATGGGTAGATAAATAACTACTCGGCTAAAATCACTACTGAAAATAAATGAAACATGAAAATCAAAACACTCACCTCTTATGTTCCGCGACCAAAAAGTTACAACAATATTTCGCGAAACATACTATCCTATGGTACTCCCAAACGCGTGCTCGGAACTGAGCGGGGGCAGGAGCGTTGGCGCAGGGAATACTCACGCCACCCTCTAGGTATGCGTTTTTGAGTATATACGCTATATTTTGGAAGATAATGAGGTGACCGGCATTGTCGCCTGACCGGGGATACCCGCTTTTACCCTATACATGTTGGGAGAGCCTAAGCCAGCGCGAGCGAAGGCAAATTGATGCAAGGCGAGTGCTATCGTCCAGACGTTTGGCGAATCTATGCAAACCAATGCAAACCATGTGCTTGTATTCACTCGGCGGCTTGTATTCACTGGGTAAGGAGGGAGTTACGGCAAAGTTACTCCTCGCGGTCGCGTCTCAGAGCGTTTGTCCACCGCCGCCGTCACCGGCACGTCAACGAGAACGAGATGACGGCGCCGAGGTAGCGACCATACATTTACTATAGCCGCCTGTCCACCAGAAGACCGTCACGTCATCTTGATCTCATACAGAAATAATCTCGTTGACGGTGACGGTTCGGTGACGGCGGCGGTGGACAAACGCTCTTAGGCGAGCGAGGGTAAGGCAAGACACGTGCTGTCCACACATTGGCATTGGCGTTCACTCAGCAAGCTCGAACATTAGGCGGCATTAAGATTTTATTTATTTTTGCCATGTTGGCCGGTTAGTGTCGGTAGCGATTTTCGATCCAAAGCTAGTGAATTCGAATCCCGGCCGCGCGTTAATAGATTTTTGATTCCGAAAAATATGCGTAACACGATCTCGCAGTGAAAGAATATTTAGTTTTGCAAATCCATAATAGAAGCAAGAAGTGACATAAAAGTCTACACCCAAAATCAAAGTAATATAAACTCTATTATAAACTCATTAAGGTAACACGATACTTAAGAATAATTAAATAGACTCGTTTTACAACCACCCCTTGAAATCATTGAGCGGTGTCAATTAGCTATAGAGCAATGTAGAATTTACACAATTGTTTAAACAAGTATTTGAAACAAGCAAAAATAATTAATTTCAACAAAAAAAATGCTTGTCTGTAAAGTCGGTTTACGGACGATAATTTTACGTGATAACGTCAAAAGAAAACATTGATGAACGATCTCTCGCTTGCACGCTGGCTCAGGCGGAACGTGACACTTTTTCGTGCGTGCAGCCGGCGTTCATCGATTTATAAGACGCGGACGTGATATATAAGAATAGTTGAAGGCCCAGTACAGTAATAGATTATTTTTTTTTGTTTTTTAATGTGAGCCTATTAGCACTCCCACAATCTAGCAAAATGTAATTACGTGCCTCATACCTTGAAATCCATCGAACCGCCGAAAACATACCCCGACTTTCTGGGGGCAGTCAGTAAAAAAATCACGATTGTATAGATTTCTTTCTTGAACTTATGATTTTATCTTATTTTTTTTTAACTTAATAATTTAAGACGAATCCTACGAATTTTTGTTTGAAAACTGACGTGATCGAGATGGTTCTTAGCTTTAATTTATGAAGGTCTGTTCAGGCGTTTGAAGATCATCAGCTCTTTCTCTAGTTGATGAAGGGATATGTCGGAGGTTTTTAATTAATTTCTTAATTTTTTTTAACATTTTTTGGTTTCTTAATTGCTTGCATATTAATTTTATGTTCCAAGATCATTTTTCTGCTTGCTTGCTTACGGTTCATACTCGAGCCGTTGCGTCTTCTAGCTTGGTTATTGTTTCTCCGCTCACCCTGAATCACCCCTCATTTATGCGTGGTTCAGTATGTTATAGGCCTTGTTATAGGACGGACGATTTACGGAACCCTAAAAACGAGTATCGTGTTTCGAAGAATTAGTGCTGTGGTCAAAAATTTGGACGGAATTCAAAAAACTATTTTTTTTATGTGAATCGACTTCGTGTATTGATAATTACTTAATTTAGGTATTTATTTCACAGTTAAAATATTTTAGCCGGCTTAAAATAGTGAGTGATCTAAATATTTATATCTATACCAAAATATAGCGGAAGAGTTTGTTTGTTTTAACGCGCTAATCCCAGGAGCTATCAGTCGGATTTGAAAAATTATTTCCGCATTTGATAGCTTCATTCTTGAGGAAGGTTATAGGCTATTTTTCATCATCATCATCACCATATACCATCACTACGGGGCAACGCCGCGAGGGCGCCCTTTATTTATACTAGCATGCTAGAAAATCTTACACCATTTAAATTGTTGGATTTGTAGGTAAGTATCCCCGAAGTAGAATAACTAAGATACAATAACAGAAAAATTCTCGAAAACAAAAGAAAATTATTTTTCTTAAACATTTTGTTTTTTGGTACAATTTCGAATTCTGAGGCGGTACAAACGAGGGTCAGCTAGTTTTGAATAAAAATAACGTTCATTTGTGGTTTTTGTGAATTATTCTTTGTTAGCTACCTAACGACTTTATCTTACGAATATACCTAATTTTATTTATAAAGTGAAAAGTTATAAACTTATTTGAGTGGTGTCATCGCAATATTGTTTCAATATCTTAAGTGAACGTGACAAAAACTTATTCGAAGAAACTTCCTACTTCACCGCTGAAGCATTATTAGGTAAGTTTATTATTTGTTTATAATAAACGACGACCTCTGTGGCCCAGTGGGGCATTGGAGTTCAGTTTATGTTGGTCAACAGTTCCGAATTCAGTTATCACCAACATAAGCTGAACTTCGAAAATGGGCACATTATAATCGTTTTTAATTTTACGAGAGGCCTGCCCACGACTTGTACGGCACGGGAGAAACCGGGCAGGGCCGCTAGTATTAATAAATAAATAATCCGTACCCATATTATAAATGTGAAAGTGTGTTTGGGTCAATCTCCAGAATCAGCGGACCTGGTTGATTGCTATGGCGCCCCTTAAATATCGATATTATTGCTTTTCTGCCCCTTCAGGGGCCAATATGAAAATAGGCTTATTTAGACACCTCCTTCTCGAAACAAAAATACAGAAAAGCAATAATATCGATATTTTAAAAATCACCATAGCGATCAACCAAACACGCTGATTCTGGAGATTGACCCGTTTATTTGTTTGTTTATTTGTCCTGCTTTCACGTCAAAACAGAGCGACAGATTGACGTGATTTTTTGTGTGGAGATAGTTGGAGGGCTGGAGAGTAGCATAGGCTACTTTTTATCCGGGTACCACGCGAGTGAAGCCGCGGGCAGCAGCTAGTTAAGTACATAAATATTGGTGGATATTTTTACACAGCGCCATCTAGCCCCAAACTAAGCAAAGCTTGTACTATGGGAACTAGATAACTGATAGAATATCTACTTATTTATTTACTTTTTATTAAGCTTGTATACCTACTTATAATATTCTACTGCCCAGTTACCATCAAAAACAATTTAATGGCATCCATTGATACTGATCTAATAACGAAATTCTCCGGGAGTCTGTGTCACATAAATTTTGCGAGTTGCAAAGAATGGCGGAAACTTTAGAGTTGGAAAGTTTGAGTACTTTGACGGCATTCGGTATGCGGCCTTCGCGGCCTAAGAGGCCTTGCTGTTTACTACGTCTATGAACTTCGTCACCAAAACAGTCGTTGGTCATTGTAGAAAAGGAAACAGACGAAAATCTAAGCTAGAGTTGACTTTTTGTTTTTGATACAAAGTTTGTTAGTAGAATCGGCACCCTGCAGTGCGATTCAGACCTTCTCGGAATTCCGAATTCGGAAAGTGACGTTTCTTTGCTGAAAAAACGTCAACTTTCAAAAGAAAATCATCAATAGGATGCATTTTCGAAAGTCTGAATCGCACTGCTGAACTATTAGCAGCCTTTACACGGTAGAGTTTTTACCACGCATCTGGACTGCGTTCCGAACCGGGGGTAAATCTGTACAGATTTAACCGCGGAAAAAACTGTCGTGCTAATTGTCACAGTTTAGACTGGCGCGTGGTACGATTATGAACGGTGATGCGTGCAAAAAACTGTCACAAAAACTGTGCTAAAAACTTTGCCAGATCGAACTGTCAGCGTCGCGCATCTACACGTAAGGTTTTTAGCGAAGGTTGGAGTGGCGCGTGCTATTTCCCGCGGTCCGATCTCTACGTGTAAATGCTGCTATTATGTAGGTAGGTACCTAAGTAGGCAAAGGTCGCATCATGTAATAAAAAAATATTTAAAAAAAACAAAAACCCGACTGCGTCAAAACTAAAAAGAAAAAAACAAGCCTGCAAAGAATTACTCACAGTCGGTACCCATTCATTTTATTACCAATCAAATCTTCCCAATGTTATGGGTCCCGACTGTGAGTAATTCTTTGCAGGCTTGTTTTTTTCTTTTTAGTTTTGACGCAGTCGGGTTTTTGTTTTTTTTAAATATTTTTTTATTTAACACTTTTTAGTTATGATAAAGTTGATTTTAAAATACCTTGATTAACTATTACCTACCCAACAAGAAACTAATAAACCAACTAAACTAAGTAACTTCGTATCAGTGTTGCCAACCCGAATTGTTGAAAATTGGTAGATGAGGGGCCAAAAGTAGGTAGAAGTTGGTAGAACGAAAAATGCCCTAATTTGGAGGATTTTTCAAGAATAAAAAACTAGTAGGTATTTTAAGTTTATACGTAGGTACTGTTATTTACAAATTTCAAATGTATGAGCTAGGTTGCCCGCTTTTTTGATAAAAATCGGCTCAGCGGAGCTAGATTTTTGCGCATACAAACCAAGCGAGGGATGTGTACGAAGGATGTGTGCGAGGGATGTGTTGCGAGGGATGTGTGTGAGGGATGTGTTGCGAAGAATGTGTGTTGAGAAGGATACACTACACCGCACCCCAATCGACACATTTCACAGCTTCGCAACGCATCCTCGCACCACACATTAATGCGCATTTTCACAGCTCCGCTACACATCCTCATATGCACATTTTCATCGCACAGCTTTGGTGGAAACCCCCACACATTTTCACAGCACAGCTAGACATCCTCGCACGACACTTTCCATCGCACATCTCTAGTGGAAACGCAGCCTAAATAGGACCGTACCGCACTGACATTTCACATGAAACTTGAAAGAAACGTTCTTCAATGTGGTTTCTTAAGATTTAGAGAAGTAGGTAGATTCAAGGCTTGAGGTGGTAGATAGGTAGACTCGAGGCAAAGTAGGTAGATCTACCTACAAGTTGGTAGATATGGCAACGCTGCTTCGTATCGGCCTAATTATTTATTCAATTTTATTCATCAAATCCATCCAATCCAATTCCCCATCAGCCAATAATTCAATCCAATCCAATAATATCAAAAACTTTCGATAATGGCCCTCAAAAATTGATAGAATAGGTAAACTTTTCAAAACGCAACGATAGCGCGATCTAGGATTGGTTCAGATTTAGCAGCGACATCTAGTTGTGTTTTTGGTAATTAATGTAAATAAAAAATAATACTGAGGGTTGCGATGTTTGTAACTTCTGAACTACAAAACCGATGACCTTGAAATTTTTACAGAACATTTTAAAGTAGGTACATACCTACTTTCTAACAAAATTACCCTTCCTTTGCGTTGCGCAGTCGGGTAAAAAGAATCAATAAAATCGTACTATGTGTTAATGAATTACAACCAGATACCTACCTACTCATTTTGATTTTCATTTCCTCTCCCAAGGGAACCGTCTTGAATTTCAGTAAGTAAGTAGGTATAGTAATCAAAAGTATCCTATTTATACCTCGTAGTAGTATAGTATGTATGCACTCAAATAATACCAAGTTTCATTTAAATCCGTCCAGTAGTTTCGTTCGACCGAGACGTGATGCGCGGCCAAGATACACACAAACAGAATTTTAAACCGTTATATTTCCTAAGCTATTATTTAAAATGAAAAATAGTAAAAGAAACCTAACATTGATTTTTAAATACCTATTCAACGATACCCCACTTGACATAGTTCGTCAATTTTGAGTTTTTCAATTTTGACAATATGGCGTCTGGTTGTAACACTGGTTAATTTTGATTACTTTCATGTCTTTAGTGACACTCGCAAGGTTGAGACAAATCGATTGACGTTAGAATCATCAAAATCGGTTCACGCGTTTGGCCTCTAGAGTGCCACATAGAAACATCCATAGCGAGAATAATTATTAATCAACTTTAAACCGTTATTTTTCTTAAACTATTACTTAAAATGAAAAATGGTAAAAGAAACATAAAGTTGATTTTAAAATACCTATTCAACGATACCCCACTTGACATGGTGTGACGATTTTGATTTTTTTAATTTTGACATTAAGGCGTCTGGTGGTGGCACTGGTGAATTTTGATTACTGTCATGCCTTTAACAACACTCCCAAGGTTCAGACGAATCGATTGACGTAAGAATCATCAAAATCGGTCCACGCGTTTGGCCTCTAGAATGCCACATAGAAACATCCAAACATACATACATAGACTGATAAACACATTACCCTTCCTTTGCTTTGCGCAGTCGGGTAAAAACAACGCTGGAAGAAAGTGGAGGGGGTGTGTTTTGTCTCATGTTTGCGCATGGGTTACGTATTCGCAAACATGAGACAAAACACACCCCCTCCACTTTCTTCCAGCGTTCTTTTTACATGACGCGAACTGTACTTACCTACCTAACAGATAAAGGTATAGTGCGCCGCAAACTTTATGGCGGCTGAAGTGCGCGGCAGATAAAGACTTTGCGCAGGTACAGTCAACGCAATTGCGGGGAAGTGAAGGCGGTGAGAGGCGGGCAATGTAGATAAAGTTTAGGTACTCTATTCTATTGCTATGACTGTACCTGAGCAAAGTCGAATCTGCCGCGCATTTCAGCCGCCATAAAGTTTGCGACGCGCTATAGTATCATAGATTCATAATCAACATAGATTTTATAGCAATCCATCATCAAAGTTCATCAATTTCTCCGATATTCACTAAACCATCGGTTATCATTTTAACATAACCTAGGCTAGAGTTTCGATAACATGAATGTCGGAATTTTCAATTACGGACCGCTAGTGATGTGCTATATCGATTGAATGGGTATCGATGCCTTTGACGTCGAAATTGGCTAAATATTAATGGGCACGTTATTAGAAGCTTAAAAAGCGCCTAATATTGTGCGTCTTTTAGTGATAAAGGTTTTGTTTTAGCAATTTAACTTTTCCTGTTGTAGTTATATTGACTAAATAAGCCTTGTTAAAAACAATGCTAATTTAGTACCTACCTACCTACGAGAGTTGGCTCTGTTTATATAATTTTCTTTATTCTTTGCTAATGTGTACTATTATTTATTTTGTGCCTGTAATTTATTAAATAATTTGTTTCCCTATTTGAAGAAGTATCTAGTCAAAAACCGTAGGGTCATATGTTTTAAAAACTAACTGGTTTTACCTCCCATCCTTACAACTGAGTTTAAAAGGTGTATTTATACATTTAGGATGAAAGGTTGTTTATGGCTTTATATAATGTGCAAACGCATGTTCCCTATGGGTATATAAACAAACTAGCAGCGCCTTCGAGGCGTTGCCCCCGTAATGATGGTATATGGTGATTATGATGATGATTAAAAGTAGCTTATAAACTTTCTCAAGAGTTTAGCTATCACATGAAGAAATAATTTTTCAAATCCGACGTTCCTGAGATTAGCGCGTTCAGACAAAATAAAAACCGGTCAAGTGCGAGTCAAACTCGTACGCCGAGGGTTCCGTACCTAGCCATGGTGCCAATTAAGCTAGTCCGCTTAATTGTATGAGCGCCCATACAACTCGGAGGACAATTTTAATTGGCGACAACTATGTATGTATGGGAACACCCTTTAATTTTCAAATTTTTTATCTTTTTGGAATTTTTCCTTTATTTGTGCTATAAGACCTTGCTTTTTGCCAAATTTCGTTATTCTAGGTCAACGGGAACTACCATTTAGGTTTTCGACCCAAAACCTCTAGGGTACTTCCGGTTGACCTAGAATTGTCAATTTTGGTTACAAGCAAGGTCTTCCAGCACAAGTAAAGGAAAAATTCCGAAAAATAAAAAAAGTTGATAATTAAGGTAAGTTTTGGTACTCACACGTTTTCACGAAAACCTAAATTTGCCTATATCTTTTTATAGTGTTGACTCAGGACCTTGATTTTTATACTCACAATAGGGACTATAGACCTTAGTATATGGTATAAATTTCAACTTGCTAGCTTTACCCGTTCCTGAGATAATCGATGGTGACACACGGACAGACAGACGGACAGACGGACAAGAAAGTGATCTTATAAGGGTTCCTTTTTTTACCTTTTAAGGTACGGAACCCTAAAAACACCTCCGCTTTATAATATTGGTACCTATAGATACAAATTTTTGTCTTACATAGAAAAAGATGAACCTACAAAAGTCTAAAGTTTCTTTTTTAACGCTTGGATGATCAAACCTAACTTCACATCTATCGATATCGATAGAACATGTCCCATCCCTACGCAGATTGAAACTCTGCCAGCCATTTAACCACAGATTGGTTAGTGGACACTATACGCACTGTTTACTAAATTACTGCGTTGATTAAAACTTTTTTTAAGAATAACTTTTTTCAGGGCCACAAAGTCCGAAACGTGAGAGTTACCGAAAAGTAATAACATGATAATCCCTCTATCCCACTAATATTATAAATGCGAAAGTTTGGATGGATGGATGTATGTTTGTTCGTCTATAACTCGATAACCAATGAACCGATTTGGCTGTTTAAAACATACATAGATAACGACCGGGAATAGGACATAGGCTATAGGACTAGCTTCCCCCCGCGGCTTCGCTTGCGTGGTATCCGAATAAAAAGCCCATGTCCTATTCCCGGTCATTATCTATCAATATTTTAAATTTCAGGCAAATCGGTTCAGTGGTTGTCGAGTTATAGAGCAACAAACATACCTACATCCAAACATCCATCCAAACTTTCGCATTTATAATAATTAAATAGATGATGTAGGTAAAAGAAACAAATTAAGCTTATATAACTTCGCTTATAACTTAACGATGTCTGTTTTTGAGGCTGTCAAGAAGCAGGGCAACAAACACGTTTTGGGGCCTAATTTTCTTTTCCTCGTTCGTAAATAATGTTTGATTTAACTACATAGCTATATTTTCCATTTGAATAGATAAACTGGTGGCACTACGAAGTCTATAGCTAACCCTTCTAAAACTTTATTGTGAAGCATGATCGTTCGCTTTATAAAAGTCAAGATGGCGGCTGTCAGATAGTCTTGATGTATCACCGGCGCTGTTCGAACTAATTAATTGCCCAACGGCTACAGATTACAAGTTTAAGTAAGAAAACTCCTTATTTCATAATAGAATTACTTGCGCCTTTTTTCAGCTACCAGTTTAATTCGTGTATTGAAATATTTTTTGCTTTAATTTTTTTAATGCGCGAAAGCAAAAATATCTTCCGTGTGAAAACTTCTTGTTAGATATCGAGAAGTTTTCAAACTTTTTTCAACACTGGCTGAAAATTATTAATTAAAAAGAAAATAAATGAAAATAATAAAGATGAGACCACAATGACTCGATCTGACGCCACGCATGTTTTACGCGCCGCAATGTTTGTTACTCTATAGTCGTATTGCTCATTATACGGACTAAAATTGAAGGAAAAATGACATTTTTTCCTTCACTTTTAGTCCGTATAATGAGCAATACGACTATATCTTGGTACGGAATGTTTTACAATTAATTTGTATAGCAACAAATTGTACACGCGGTAAAGAGCGTCATTGTGGCTTCAGCTTTAGAATTTTTAATTTACTTTTAAAAATGGCCGCCAAATTTTTTTAACCTATGAATTTATTTATTTTTATTTATTTATTTCCAAAAATACAGAATACTAACTTTTTTTTTTTTTTTTATATTTTGGCTTCGCACGGTTGTGCATTCAGCCAGTGTCAAGTAATTAAATAAACTTCAAGTTTAAAGATAAATAAGATAAATAAATACATATTACAATACATAAATATAATATCCCACCCCTCCCCTTGTGTCTCAGTAAAGATGTGGGGCTTTACTAAAACATTAACACGGACTTTTTGGGAGAACTTGAAAAGCAATTTTATCCAATTTTGTTTCACTTCCCTACACTTATGCACGTTCACGAACACTTAACGGTTAATAATCCACCATTATTACACATTAACATTCGAAGAAACACAAGTTTTGGAAAATAAAACAAAAATGAAACTTGACTTCTCAAATTCCCGCCAAAAAGCCGAATACTAACTTAGGATCTGTCTAATAGTGTTTTTAAACTTAGATTAAGAATAGCCAGCAAGTTTTTAGAAAAAAAAATTATACTGAACCTTTTTGCAGGAATTAAATCACCAAAAATGTTTTTCAAGTAAAACAAACATATCATATCCTACTACCTACTTACTTACTTAGGTACTAATTTATAATTTAATATTTTTTATCTAGAAAGTGACCTTTACTACAAAACTGTCCCCTAACCGTCCCCTACCACAACGAGTCCCAAGACGCTCCAGCACGCGACAACTTCCTGTCGCAATGTGACGGGTGGCGGGCGCGTGCTCGCCATCTATCACGCTCATTAGTAGGGTGGATATGATTCCATCATTATTTACACCCCACTCAAGTGCTTGTGTGGTATGTAGGTACAGTCATCTTAATAAGATGTATGGTTAGGGAGTGGGTACACTGCTCTTTTTGAAGCGCGTTTGTATCGCTGCGAACGCGCTGCTCAAAAACTCGCTTCAGAAAACGCAGAGTGCCCACTCCCAAGCTTCAAAAAACAGTGTGCCTACTCCCGGTTCGCATTTAATATGGATAGGTACAAACAAGGTACAACAACAACAACAACATGCGTTTAGTATCGATGCAGACGCGATGAGAGCGTGCTCGATGCTCAAAAACGCACTTCAAAAACCGGACTGTGCCCCTTAGATCATATATATGTGTGCCCCACTCCCAGTTCGCGTTTAATATGGATACAAACGCGCGTTTGTATCGATACAGACACGCTGCGAACGCGCTCCCAAAAACGCGCTTCAGAAAACGCCGTGTGCCCTAACACACAGTTTTCCCTTAACATTTTTTGGTCGTGTTATTAAAAATAAAGAAAAAAATCGGCATTTTATAAATCGATGAACGCCGGCTGCACGCACGAGAAAGTGTCACGTGCCGCCTACAAGACGTAGCGCTGCTACGAAACGTAGCGAGAGCTCGTAGCACTAGCTACACACACTTATCACTCTATGAATGCTTAGCTTACTGAATGCATTCGTACACGAGTTACAACATATCGACTTATTTGATGACAGCCCTTAGGTATATTATTTTTAAAAATCTAAGATTTTTTTTAAGTTTTAATTAAGACATCTAGCGTTTTGGTGTACATAAGCTTTCTGTTGTTCTGAAATAAATAATTCTAATAAGTAAAAAAAACATGGCGGATTTATTTGTTTATCAAAATCATTGCCACCCCACTCTCTTGCAGCACAATGGACGTCAATAGACGCACGACCGGCACGCGTCACTGACGCTATCGACTGAGCGTGATAGCTACAGGATTAGCTTGTAGATAACTCTGTATTTCTCATCATAATCACCTGTCAATTTATCAAGGAAATGAAATGTTTCTTGTTACTCTCATGTCAATGAGATAGTTAACGCGATTTGGTCGCATCATATTCAACTAAGCAAGGAAATGTAGTTTCCCTTGTCAATCTCATGTCAATGGAAAGAGATAGCAACCAGGGCTTGGAAACCGGAAAAAATTTCAAACCGGTTTCGGCCCAAGTACCTACATGAAACATTTACTTTCCGGTTACGTTCTGACGTAACCCCTCTTTAGAGCGGTTAATACGAACGAAAGTGTTTTAAGGGTTTCGTTCAAAAAACCGGTATAGAACGAAAAGGTTCGTTCTTTCTCTTTGGAAGCGAGCGCGCCGTTCAAATAATCTGAAGCGCGCTACGTGTGAAAGTTTGACTGCGAAATAAACCGGTTAATAGAGGTTTTTCATTAGGTTTTGATAACGCTCGCGCTCCGAACGAAATAATTGAAATAGCGGTTTATACCGGTTACGAACAGGTTAATCAAAACCGGTTCCAAACCCTGATAGTAACATTATTTAGCCCACAAGAGAAGCAGGAGATTTAGCAGCTGTTAGAGCAATAGGAAAAAATCGGAGGCTGCTATTTATGATGGACCTATAAAGGCTTCACCATGTTTTTCTCGGAAAATGATCTGTAAAATGATAGAGATGTAGGGTAGATGGTAGATGATAATACTTTGAATATAAACTCTATCGTACCACAAGATCGTACATAACCTCTTTGAATTCAGAATCACTGGCTTGAAACAATTTGAGACGCTTAAAGAAAAATAAAAATTATTGTTAGGACTAGGTCGCTGAAATACCTACACACCTATTTAGTGTAACAATTCCTAATTTCTAAAGACTCAATTAACATGTTCGATAACATTTTGGCTTATTATTTTATTTTTAAAGGCTTAGGTACCTGACCGCACCATTTGCTCGTGCAGCTTCAGATTTAAGCTGGGAACAAATTATCGGACGCGGCTGACGGACGCGGCTGACAGCCGCGACTGATAAGTGTGCACACCGTCCGAACACGGAGCGGGCCAGATTGCCTTCGGACGTCTGAAGGTCCAAGGACGCGTCCGCGACTTTCGTCAGATAATGTGCACAGTTCTATGTTCGTTCTATATCCAGATACCTATTCAGTCGCGGCTGTCAGCCGCGTCCGTCAGCCGCGTCCGATAATTTGTTCCCAGCTTTACAATCTTAGAATTTAGTTTTAAAAATGGTAACTTATTTATTTTTGTTATAAATGGCCAGTGTTCCAAGCGACATTCGTATTTTCGTATCAAACCTATTTAGACTTGGAACAGCAAAACCTCATTTCTTCGGATTTGTAAAACTCTACCTATTTGCGGTCTGTGGGTACCTTGTTATTGGATCTCTGTACATAATATTTAGAGCCGTGTTGGCCGAGGGGTATAGCACCTCGACTTTCGATCCGAAGGTCGTGGGTTCGAATCCTGGCCGTGCATCAATGGATTTTTCGTTTCGAAAAATTTATATGCGCACTAACACGAGCTCTAAACGGTGAAGGAAAACATCGTGAGGAAACCCGCGGCTTAGTCAGCCCCACACGTATTGACCATGTCTTTCCTGTGGATATGGCCGGTTAAGCTGAGAGGATGGTGTAGGTGCTGGGCAAGCCTACTCCATCTCAACATTGTCCCAGGCACTACAGTGTCCCGTTAAGTGTAGGCAAAGATTGCCTCCTGACACTGTATAAATCATCTAATAAAGATGTAAAGGCCTAAGTACATAATATAAAGACATAGGTAGATAGGAGCACTTTCCAAGAATTCCAGAATATTAAGGCGCTATCCCGAGCTAAAATTAGCACATCGATAAGTGCAACTTCAAATATTTGTATTAGCTTCGTTAAAATATAGATGAATTTAGAATGCCGCGGTCAGCGACAACTGCTCGCTCCGAAACAAGCCACTAAAATTCAGTTTTTTTGGAGATTTCTCATCACTATAACAACCAATCGAAAAAGTTATCGGGCGTTATGTCAATTATTAAATGACCTATCCAATGGTGCAATCCAAAAACATATAAAACATCAGCTCTAGAAGAAGATGAAGATTCATTTTTTTGTGGTTTTTTCGTTGAATTATGATCAAACAAATATGACGTTAGGTAAATAAAAATATTAAACGGGGAATTAGAAGATAAAATGTTAAAGACACTTACATGTTGGCTTTTCAGCTACTTTCTACTTACCTACTTTATTTATCCAGGGTATAGACAGGCAAATACAGTGTTTAGCTCAGGGTAGGGCCTTAACTAGTTTCTTCATGATGTTTTCCTTCACTCAAAACTCTGGATAATGCGATTAAAATGAGATAAAAATCGATTAATGCATGGAATACGAAGGTTTACTAGGTACCTACATATTTAATTATCTTAATCTTAGATAGATTAGGTTAACCTAAGGCACCTACGTTATAAGATAGATTAATTCACCAATCCTCTACCTAATACCACCTGGTGCTTACTTGCCTTGTATCATGTACACGGCACGTACGGCACTTACGGCACAGAAATGAAATGAAATGAAATATTTATTTTGCCAGAAGCATGGTCATAGGGTAGGTAAAATAAGTATTTGGTGTCACATACTTCACCGTTAATACAGCCGTTAGAACAGATAATAATACTACGTATAGAATGGACACTGTGAGTTTGAGCTGACGAGGAGCTGACTTTGAGCACGGAACGCGCCACACGCGCAGACGCATAGACGAGACCGAGACCACAGTGTACATTATTCATACAGTGACAACCTTACTGTGTACAAAACTGACATTGTGTAGTGTAGGTAAATATAGGTGGGTAGTTCCTCTGTCTTCTGTGTGTGTTGTCAATAAAATAGGTATTCTATTCTATATTCCATCTACATTCGCTTCCGACTGTCGGATCGGACGTGTGTTGCATGTTCAAACAAATGTATGGCACCAACGTCCTCAGTCAATCGGATCCGACAGTCGGACCGACAAAAAATCAGACGTCTGTAGCCGGCTTTAAGATTCCGTGGCTGAGTTGGTAGCACTCCGCTCCGGATCGGGTTGATTAGCGCAGCGGGTTCCAATCCCGTCGGAATCGACAATTTAGATAAGAATTTTAATTTTTGATAAAAACTGCCCAAACAGACAACCGTTTGCATGTTCAAAGGCAATTTACCTAGACGTAGGAATCTACTTAGCTGTAGGTAACTAAATTCTACTTAGCTGTGGTTTCTCGCGAGTAAGGTTACCTATCGAGTGATCTTTGACTATATACCTCGAGTGATATATTTACTGTTTATTTACTTATGATAAGCTAGTTTATGATCCGTAGCTTTGAGGGAACGAGACAAAATCACAACTATATCCCTAACGACCGCCATACACGTTCCAATCGGCATGATTCATTCGGCATGATCATGCCAAAAGAATTGAAATTTGATTTTTCGTCCAATCGAACGGTCATGCCGATCCACGCCCACACACGGTCCATTCGGCATGATCAAACTGGCTACCTCCAATCGATTGGACGATAGAATTGATCGTGGGTGGCCGCCATAAGGCGCGAATAGGAGAACCAAACAGCATGTTCAACCCTCGATTCTACTAACAAACGTTTTCTCAACTAAAGCAAAACGTCAACTGTTTTGTTTTGTTTCATAATCTATTACCATTGAGGTTAGGTTACTCTGTTGTGATGACGTTTTCAAAAAAAATACTAATGATGTTTTGCGAATAACTGTCTTTTTGAAGAACGAAATAAAACGTAGCGGTAATGATACCGGTATGGTTGACGTTGTAAATTAAAAGATTTGTGCCCGCTTCGTCGATATACCTATCATTTTTAGTTTTAGGAGTAGGCAGAATCACCACATACCTACCTAAAGCTACCTACACTTCTCATCCCGATGTTTTCCTTCACCGTTACCTGCCTAGAATACATTTACCCACGCTATAATAATATAAATCATTGGTGTGAGATATTTCCCTCTCTCGTAAATTAAAATAACAACACACGGAAGCCTAATGCGACCGTGACAAGTTTTTTTTTTAAACTTAGGTTAATAAAATTGACGACCGGTGCCCAGCCCCTCTAGCCATATTACACTATCTATCGTCGCTGTAGAATAGAACACTTCAAAATGTATAGGAATTGACGTTTCAAGGTGATGAGTCACGTGGTCAGGACGTCCATTCCTATACAGTTTGAAGTGTTCTATTCTACAGCGACGATAGATAGTGTAATATGGCTAGGGCCCCTGGTTACATAAAACTTGCAATAGCAATGCGACAGCAATCACTACGCGACCGGTTCAAAAATATCACTTAAAATCGTATTATTCTTCTTCCAACGGATCTGGGCATTCGTGAAGTTAGGCTTTTCGCTGCGCAGTAGAAAATTTTGTTGCAAAAGTTGCATTGAATGCCAAGATCCGTTGGAAGAAGTGTATGTTTGTTCCTCTAATAACTCGACAACCACTGAACCGATTTACCTGAAATTTAAAATATAGATAGATAATGACCGAGAATAGGACATAGGCTACTTTTTATTCGGGTACCACGCGAGCGAAGCCGCGGGCGGAAGCTAGTTATAAAATTAAAACATGTAAAAATGTCAGTCTACACAACCCCATCCCGTGTGTTATCATAATTATTACGCTCTGATCCGCCCGCGTCTCGATTTGCCGCTGTTTGTTTAACCACACCCTTTGCCCTGCCAATACATCTGCACAACACCTTATATATCTATATTTCTATACTAATCTGCAGGTACTTATATCATAAAGAGGTAAAGTTTGTTTGTATGTAGGAGGTAATCTCCGAAACTACTCATCCGATTTCAAAAATTCTTTTACCAGTATTTAGAGTGAAATTTTAGGATGAACATAGGCTTTAGGTTATGTAGGTACCTCGCGGGCAACGCCGCGGGCAGAAGCTAGTCTATCTAAATTCAAACAGACCTTTAGTTATATTCCTGAGCTCCAATTCGTCTTATTTACAACGTCAACCATTCCGGTATCATTGCCGTGCCGCTGCGTTTTATTTCGTTCTCCAAAAAGACTCTAATCTTAAAACCTCATTGGTAATTTGTTTGAAAACGTCATCACAACAGAGTAACCTAATCTCATTGGTCATTAGTAGATTATGAAACAAAATAGTTGACATTTTGCTTTGGGTTGAGAAAAAGTTTGTTATTAGAATCTAGAACAGAAACTTAATAACTGTTCAGAAACCTAAATATTATTATCAACGGGATAATTACCATGATTATTGAGTTTTGTTGCTTCCCGATATTTCGACGCAGTTGCATGCGCCTCAATAATTATGGTAATTATCCCGTTGATAATAATATTTATGTTCGTAACCATGATAGTGTTCAGAAACCGTCTCGAAAGAGCTTAGGTAATCCTTGGGAATCTAACTTTGTTCCTAGATTTAGATAGCTAGTTAAAATGTCACTACTCATAACCCTAGCGACCCTCTGTGCAATCGGGCAAGCGACCCCGCGTGGGAATCTCGCTAATTTCGGGATCAAAGGGCGGGGGTGCAATAATTTGACATTACAACCAATATGGCGCCGGGGTCAATACGAAAGTTGTTTTTTATGTCCACCACAACTACAAGGGGCATCATGTCAGTATGTAAAGCCAATATTAAAAAAAAAAACACAAATTTAGAGAAATTCGAAATCGTAAAACTATCTCATAAAGTGCGGAATAACTTAGTAGGTACCTACCTACTCTTTTGACTAATAAAATGTTTTCGTTGTTTTAAAAAGAATAAGCTTACCTACTTTCTAGATGAGAGTAGGAGACATTCAAAATTTACTTAGAATGTATTTTTAGGTAGGTACTTACTTATAAGTCCGTGTTGATGTTTCAGTAAATCCCCACGTCTTTACTGAGGCACAAGGGGAGGGCTGAGATATTATCGTACCTAATAGGTGTGTATATTTGTATAACATAGGTATATTTTAACTTGAAATCTTTAAAATATATAATCATTTGACACTGGCTAAATGCACGAACCGTGCGAAGCCAAAATAAAAATAAAAAACACTTAAGCCCTCGCAGACTGCAGATTAATATCGGCCGATAGTCTAATCGGGTTGGGCTGTTTGCAAATATGGCCGATACTGAATCGTTGTAGGTAGGTACATACACTTCTTCCAACGGATCTTGGCATTCGTGCCGTTTCGATGCGCAGTGCAACTTTTTCATAAGTAGGTACAACATTTTCTACTGCGCAGCCAAAAGCCTAACTTCACGAATGCCGATATCCATTGTGACAACTGTATCTAGGTGTGCGCACTTGCGCAATCTTTATAGGTAGGGGAGACCGGGGACAAACGTAACAGTTTGTGTTCCATGCCAGATTTCTCGTTAGTAATAACCATTATGATAAAATAATTATAGCCATAATAAACTTTCGTTTATGGTCTATAAATGTACATTATAATTTTTTAAAATATGTCATGGTTTCTGATAATTATTAAGCTGCGAAAAAAAATTGGAAATTGTTACTTTCGACCCCAAGGTTAGGGCGATAGTAACAGAGCGTGGGTCGAAAGTAACACCGTATAAATTCTCCCCTATGTTACAATAACAATAAAAAACAACGTTAAATCAAATTATTTATTTCAAAGTTAAATACCTAGTACAAAAATAATTAACATTTTATGTAAGATTATCTTGAGATTCATGTTTCTATTTAGTATATATTTCTTATCTTTGTGTTGTCTTTTAAATGTTCATCTGCTGCTTTTCTATAGACTTCTGTGCTAGTGGTGCCTCTATTAGTTTTTCTAATACGCTGCCGTGGCATTCTGTTAAACAAAAAAGAAAAAAAAAAAAAGTTTCATATCATCGCACTCATATTTAATATTAAAGTAACACGTTACTTATGTCCTGCCATGAGATGTTACTTTTGTACCCAACCCCGTTTTTGATATTTGATGCCAAATAACATTGAAACTGAACGTGTTACACGAAAACAACTTATAACATGCTAAAGACAATCTTAAGATTAATCAACGAACTAATAGTCATAATTGATATCAGCATCTTAAGTCTACGTAAACACTAAATGAATAAACAACAAGCAACCTACTTTTGGTGCAAAAAATCACGATAGGTCCACTAACACAACCTTGCCGCGTGGTGCGGGCGCGGAGACTGAACTCATGCGTGGGGGCCGGTGCAAGCTAACAACCAACGGTCGCGCACGTCGTTCCGGCTATTGGACAAGGCTACAGAGCGTTTGTTACTTTCAACCCGCCGTTACGTTTGTCCCCGGTCTCCCCTACTTTGCTTAGTTTAGGCCTAGATGGCGCTGTGTGAAATGTAGGTACACTAATATTTATTATTTTTATCATTAGGTATATACTGACTATGAGCTTTAAATTACCTAAATCAATCATTTTAATTACAAGACTAAAACAAGAGTCCAACTTATATCCAACCAAAAAAACGATAAAATAAAATGTTTTTATCGCAATGTCATGTCCATTTTAAAAGGTTGATAAAGTTAACAAAAAAAACTCCAACTGACCCTTTAAAAACTCCGAACCCTTTTAATACCCGCGCGGCGTCCCTTAAATCAAACTTGTCACAATAATCTCTTTCAAATGGCGGCATGGGAAAAACTTTTTAATTCTTTCCCGGGATGGCTACCGTACGTTCAGTGGAATCGCTGTCGTTGACAGATAAACAAACAGGATTTAGCTATTTGATTTTGCATTTATCCAAGATTAGTCCCACGCATTTTTAATCGACGACTTCAAAAAAGGAAGAGGTTCTATTCTACTGTATGTTTTTTTATTGTGGATAAATGTCATAAATGACACTTCTTCCAAGTCCAACTTGATCTTGGCATTCGTGAAGTTAGCCGTTACGATACGCAGTGCAACTTTTTCATACAAAATTTTCTACTGCGCAGCGAAAAGCCTAACTTCACGAATGCCTAGATCCATTGTGACAACTGTAGGTGACTACCTTAGCAAAGTATAAATAGAGCTTCGAAAATAAAAGATCTCATGAAATAATGTGAGCAGCGCCATCTGTTAGCAATTCTGAAAAGGTAGCGATGAAAACCTCTTGTTTATTGAGCAACTTCGCACTAGTCGTCCTCAATTTGCATATTTGTATGAATATTTGTAATTCGGGCTAGGAATATGTCTCACAATAAATTAATGTCATTTTAAACTCTCGTCGTAGCTGCCTTTCGTAGATAGTTGAAAAAGATGGTTATAATTTACTTAGGTACCTACCTAAACAAGCAAAATAACTAAAAACTAAATCATTCATGCCGTTTTCAAGGAGAAGTGTTAAGTACATAAATACACATTTTAAATGAAAATGTTTAAATTTTGCAGCATTTTCAATTCAAATGCAAGATTTGACTGAATCTGACGTTGACATCGAAACAAACTTTGCATTATTCTTGTCACGTTCAGAAAAAAAAAACTTTTCGTCACGACGAGGTCACGACCGACGACGACGTACCTACATAAACTGTAGGTACCTACCTACTACGTTTCAAAGAGCTCAATATGTAGATAGGTACAACGTTTGTTGTTGAATATAATCTTAAAATATTATGTAAAATCTAAAAAACTTTTGAAGTAAAACTTCTTTACGCCTTTACGTACGCTTGACTTGGGGAAGAAGCTGGCGTGACGAGAGCGTTACGAAAAGTGTGATCGGGCGAGGCGAACGGAAGTTCCATTGCAGTCGTGTGGTCTAAACACACTCGTTTTTTTCTAAATATTAATTAGGTAAGGGAAATACATTTCAGTAGGTACCTAGTATCGAAACGAAGCTATGATCACGAAGCTTCATTTCCACCTTAGAAAGGGATGGCATATTCCCTTAAAATTCAATTTACAATACTAATTTCACACAAGCAATCTATGCATTGAGCTACAACGGCGATAAATGCATTACATCGGGGTCGTTGGGAGCTGGTAATGCAATAAAAAGAGGGTGCATTTGGTATTTGTTTGGTTTAAAATGTTGATTTTAGGGATTTAGAAATGTCATCAGTCAGTTGCTGGTTGTCGCCGCAGATTTGTTTTTAACCGACTTCAAAAAAGGAGAAGGTTATCAATCGAAAAATCATCGGAATCTTTCTTTTAGGGAATTCCCCGATTAGTCGAAGACACGGTCCGATTTGAAAAATTATTTTTCTTTTGATGTGGTGGAATCAAAATTTGGTGATGATCTGTTGAGAATCTTCGGAGTTATGGACAGAATTGCACCTCGAGAGTGCAGAAAGTTGCTCAGCTTATAACATTAAATTCGGCTTTTTTTTACTTTTAATTTAGCCATTTTGTTAATTTGTGTAAGGCTATTTAAGATAATTTTATTCACATGTCACTGAAGAAAAAAGTTTTCAATTATTGGTAAGTACCTAAACCGAGATTAAAGTTTACAGCTACTCTCTATAAAAACACCGATAAATGAAAAAACTTATTGAAAAAATCGTCTACAAGATAAGCAATAAATAAATAGTTTTCAATAGCACGGACCGCCCCTAAATACCTTGTTCCGAATGATTGATCCCCTCACTTAGGGGAGTTAAGGGTAGGTTTTTTTACTTTTTACTTAATTTCATCGAAATTTTTTCAGCCGTAGTCTGTAAGAAACTATTTTACTTAGCTGAAACGAGCTTTATCTAACGTTGAAAATACCTAAAAAAGAAAATAAGTCGCTGTAAAAATAAAAATATAGTTAGCTAAATCTGTTGCCAACATCATAAGATGAGCTTCGAATGAATAGTTTTCCAAGTACAATACCTACCTCGTTTCTCTACCGAAATAGACCAGCATTTATTGGTCCTCGCGAGCGGATTAGAATAGAATAGTATATAGTTAGTATAGTATATACAGTGCCGCGGAATAGTAAATAGTAAGTGCAAACTCTATTTTAGAGCTGAATTGCACTTTGTTGCGTCACAGCAAGAGTCGCTATTTAAATAAATTCTGTGGCGGAACGTGACACTTTTTCGTGCGTGCAGCCGGCGTTCATCGATTTCTAAGACGCTAACACGTCAAAAAGGATGGCAATTATTTAAACGGTGTTTCAATTTTAACAGAATTTTATAAGTAGATGGGTAAATCTTTGGATTAAAATCGCCATACACTGCACTAGAACACTAAGCTAGAAACTTAATTGATTGCAGAATCTCCCCAGAAAGTAAGCACTCCCCTTAAGAGCCTTTATACGACTGATTGATTTTCACCCCTCCTTAACTAAGGTGATTTAATTTTAAACCTCATTTCGACGTGATAAGGTTGTTTTTTGTGAAGATTGTTCGATGTGATGCAATTATGAAATTCCATAAAGTTGTGGATAGTTCGGTTGTAATGTAGGTATGTTGGTATAGGCATAAAAGTTGATGAACATTCGAAAGTTTTTAAACTGAAATAACTTTAACCTCTTATTTGCATCAATGGATTTTTCGTTTCGAAAAATTTATATGCGCAATAAACGGCGAAGGAAAACATCGTGAGGAAACTTGAATGTTAACTTCTGCAAATTGTGGGCATACGCATATCCCAACTGTGCTTGGACGATTACAATATGACCCGTATTATTATTATTATGCCGCACACAATTATCCGCGAACGAACCGAATTCTAGAATTCTTTACTTATAATCGCATGAAACCTCGCACGCCTGTCCGCGACGAATCGTCCGATTCGACCGAATCTGGTAAAAGGTACTTCGAGAATTAAGCGCGGATTAGGTGTGTGGCCACTAAAAAAAAAGTAAAAAAGTGAAGCTGCAAGTAAAAACCAAATCTGTTCAACTAAAATCTCCCACACTACTCCCGTTGTTCAACTGCATAACATGATGTAAAGGGTCCTCGTGTTGGCGCGCAACTGTCGCCAATTGGAGCTGGGCTAATATTTTGACTGTTCAATGGAGTTGAAATAGTAATTTTATTTACTTTCATTGCCTATGCATAGTATTTTTAACAGCTGCGCCTCGCTGTTTTCCGCGTTTTAATGGTTATTGAAAAAAGTTAAAAAAGCTTCATTATATGCCTTTTCATACGTCCCGGTTGCCGGGTAGCTGGTCGGCGGCGAATTGTATAGGTATGTACGGTAGCTTTCACACTTTGTAATTTGCATTCCAAAGCCGCGCCACCGCCGCCGGCGCCGGGTGGCCGATGATAGCTATCGGAAACCGGAACGTGTGGAAACTGCACTATCTTACAAAGAGCAGGGCAAAGTCGAAAATGTATCCTGTATGTTACCTGTTACGTTTCCGTCAAGGCGTTTCAGGACGGGCACGGCCTTCAGCAATGAAGTTTACGACGAAGAAGATGTTACCTAAATTACCTAATCCAGAGACGTTACCAAATCCATGTGATTGTTAAGAGTGAGGTTAAAATACATAAAATATATAATATAATCAACAAGCAATTAAATAAAAAAAAATTAATAAAAAAACCCAAAACATAATCCCTTCATTCATTAGAAAAAAGCTGATGATCTTGAAACGTTTGAACAGATATCTCAAATACGAGTACCGTGAGTGGCCGCCATTAGACAAACGGTTGAATAAAATGTTCAACACTACAGCTAAACGACGACGACACGCTCAGCCAACTGGTGGAATAATCATTTTTTGAATTTAAAATCAGTAATTGCCTAGTAGGTCAATTGGAGCAAGGCTGGGTGCATTACAGATTTGCTGAGTGTAGTTTTGGTTGCAGATGACGGGTGTTCGGTGAGGAAGCGCCTGCGCCGGCATGGAGGCGTGGCCGCTGCTAGCGCTGTGCGCGCTCGTCGCCGCGGCGAGGGCGCAAGCCAACAACAGAAGTAAGTGCTAGCTTTTCAGCCAAGGGTAACCATGGGCGTATATAAGGGGGGGGGGAGGCGTATATAAGATTTAAAAAAAAATCGAGGAATAGGTAGGTATTTACAATTTGTATCCGATATGGGATATCCGAGCTTATACCTACAGGTGGTTCATGAATGACGTGTCCAAAAAAAATAAATAAACTGCTCACACCCAGGGGTAAGTAAAGTAAGTTAAGTACCTGCCTATAGGTACTCCCATTTTTGTATTTCTCGAGTTATGATTTAATTAAAATTTTGTACATTTTGAAACCTTTCACCCTTCAATATCCTTGGATCTTCTATTTTCCTGTTGGTTTGGAAGTATTTGTGATCAAAACTGCACATCCCAATTTTCCCGCCAATAAGTGACAGCGCGGACCGGAAGTTGGTTTGGCGCGCTTCCCGCCGCCATCTTGCTTGATTGATTCGCTTACGGCCGGCAATTCTTATTTCCTTGGCTTTTGTTGTGTATTTGTAGTTTCTTTCTTTGTTTCTGTGTTTATTACCTATTTCATTTTAGTGGTCATTTGGTTTGACCTTCGTATCTTCCTTTTGTTATTATGATTTGTTATATTTACACATGATAAAATAGTAGGTAGCGTTCTATTGTTATTTTTTTACATTAAGTTCATACCTACTTATATTAGTCTTATGACCTATTTTTACCTACCACTGATTGATCAAGGATATTTGATTAAATTCTTTGATAGAAATTCGCACACTGACTATTTTGCATCGATCAACCAAAATCAAAATCAAATATCATTTATTCAGTAGGACCGTTATGACCACTTTGAAACGTCTTAAGAGCTAGGTGATTCTACTCCTGTTCTTTCTTTCCGACATTGTTATTCTACATTTGACAAGAATCGAAACAATAGTCGATTGCTAACTATTCGAATGGGATTGTATGTAACAACCTTACAAAACTAACTCACGTAAAAGAAATCTTTGAGATATTTTTAGATAGGTACCTAAGTATACAAGATGTTGATTTATACCAAATATACGCTATGAATGAGACTTGTTGTTTTTTTAACATTAATGTGAGTCACCACACGCTCGCAAAGCAATTTGATTAGCTTTATCATATCATTTATTATATTTTGCTTAATTTTTTTTTACCTGACTGTACTCAACAGCTTCAATAATTTGATGGTGTCCGAAACGACAGTAACAAAAATATTAAAATCAAAAGTGTCGTTTGGGACACTGTGTCCCAAGATATTGTGTCCGAAACGTCAGCAACTTCGAAATTCAAATTTTCTTACGTTTTTTGCAATTTGTGTCAGGTTGTATATATAGGTATCTTGATCAAAGTATGATTTGCGCAAATAACTTAGTAGATTTGCCCATTTAACAAACAAAAAAATCATCAACTTTCTTCAACTTCTTATAGCCTGATTGTCATTTATTTTGTCAAAGTTATTGAATATCTGGGCGTCGATTCTGGTACCGAACTTTTTATCAACCTCAACCAAAACCTCAACTAAAGCGACTGTTTCCATGACTACTAATAACAAACGACTCAGTTGTGGTGAGGTTTTGAACTTTGGCAGAACAAATTTTTGAAAAGCTATTCTACTATTTCACCAAATGGCTGACATTTAAGAGATCGAACCAAAACCAAAGCGGTTGTCATCTAGTAGAATTCAGGCCCTGGCTACATTGAGATTGACAACCTTACAAAGCTAACTGAAAAGCTTTACTAAACCTTTCTGTCTTGCAAAGCACTCCGGAACTGTACTTTTTATCAAGTTTTATCGCATTTCCGTTGGTAAAATGAGAAGTTGATAAATCGAGGAGGAACTTTTTAAAACGACTTAGGCTGGATTCGACCAAACTGGATTAAGTTTTTACTCGAGAGTAAACTACTGTTTGTTTGAATATTTTGACATTGTAAAGTTGACACCTTATAACTAGGATAATTTCTATGCACATAATAATGTTCGGTTGCGCTTGCTAAACAATTGTATTTCGAACTAAGTATGTCGGCTAGTTACTCTGGAGTAGATGACTTTTAATCCAGCCTTAGGTACCTACTTTACTACTATACTACTATTTTTACTTATCACCCGACTATCGCTGTGGTGCGTTCGTGGCGTAGCTTGCTTTCTAGACGTTTTTAGTAGAATCGGCCTACTTGATAGATTGTTAAACCGCAGTCGGGTTTTTTTGTTTAAATTATTTTTTGTCTGTTGCTAACGATCTCCTTAAAAGTCGTGTACAGTAAAACCAGAAAAAGAATGAGTTCGGAAAACATCAGAAACAATCGCATAAAATTACAAAAACGATTGACGAAAAGACATTTGGAAATGAAAATTACTCATAACTTCAACTTTAAGTACATATCGCAAACAAATAAATATCGATGTCATTTTCAAGAAAGGCAAATTAGTTGCAAGCCGTGCGCGCTGGCCTGCTAACGACGTGCACTTCTGTCACATTCTGTTTTGTGGAATCATACACTGCTGTCGGACATATTCGGAAAACACAAAAACAACTGATGTCCATTATATAGCTTGAAGTACTGTACAAGCCACCAAGCCACTCCTCAATCTCAAAGCAATAATCATTAGCAACGTTTCCATAACACGGAAGTCGTAAATACGGCGGGAACCGACCGGAAGTGCTAAATCCGGCGGTTATTTCGCTTCCGGTCGTGCAGAGCTTTAATTGTTTAATCTTGTATGCATTGATTTGTTGCAAATAAACTTACTTTTCCCCGAATTTTTCGTACCCCGTAAGCATTTTGTTCGAGATATTTCTTAATATTAAAAAAAAAGTAAATAAGTTCGTATGAGCAAGTGGCCATCTCTGGTGACGGAGATTTTAGGCCGCCTGAAGGCCTCCGTCATGGCTTAGCTTATATATAATTCGTCCAATGTTCAAAGCTTGTTAAATGCTTTGCAAAGTTGACAATAAGTGCGCAAATGTTTGATGCTGTGTCTGGCGTAGGGGTGTAAGAAAATGTCGTTTATCGTAAGTTCATCATGCTTGAGAAAAAACTGTAAGTGGCCCAATCCTATTCTATACCTGCAATATTTGTTTGATTTTATTCACGTTCGCGAAAACGGCTCTATCGATTTTGATGACATTTGTGGTACGGGCGTTTACGGGGGCGAAATATCGCTCTAGCTAGGTCTCATATCTGGTAAATTCGTTTTCTCGGCATTTTCACACAAAAAGATTTACCAGTGCAATGTGGTTCGAAATTTCAGGTTTGTTGAGACCAGAGTGGCTAAGTGATTAGGATATCCGCCTTCCAGCCGAAGGCTGTGAGTATGAATCTCAGCCAGTGAGATTTTTTTTTTGTTCTATTTTCTTTCACTTTTTTAATTTTTCTCTATTTGCACTCGAGCAGAGATTGGTCGCCCAGATATTACATATCAAGCAACCTAGATCAAATTGTAGGTACTTACCTACTTACGTATAACGTATCGACTCTCGCGCCACGGGTTATATGAAAAACCTTTTGTTAGAAAATGGAATTTTAAACGAAACACGCGACCCGTCTTTCGCAAATTCTTATTAAATTTTAAATTTCCTTTCGTGGCACTCAATAAATTTCATCTTCAATGGAAAAGTTCAACTATTAATTCTCTTGAGCGAAGAAAGATGGCTTTAAGAATAGAGAAATACAAACGCTTCGAAACTAAGAAGTTTTAAAATGATTTTGTTTGAACAATAAAACCTTTTCAGAATTTAATCAGATTGGCAGATTTATTCCCTTCACTTTTAAAAATAAAGTCACCCTAACAAGAGTTTAATTCACGTTTAATTTAACCGTTTATACTGCTGAAGAAATACATATTTACTAATAAAAATATGCCTAGACTAGTTAAAATATATTGTCATGAATTTTATCTTTACGTTATAAAACTTAGTAACGCCTATTTTTATATTCTAAAATTGTTTTTATTTTTATTCTAGGACTAGCTATTAACAACGAGTTCATACGCGCTAACTTTCATAAGTCCCTACGTAATGCAGTAAGAAACTTTTTTTAGCGAAGCGAGCTTGCTATAATCTCTCCGATTATTTTTAAACAAATGCAACATGGTAACGCTTGGTTTTGCTAACGGTGAGCTAAAAAAAAGGCTAGCTGCTTGTCGGTTCCTTCTGTGGTCAGACATAACTTACTTTGCTCGCAACATACCTAGTACTAAGGAAGCTAAAACGCGAGCGAAGCGAGCTTGCTATTCTCGTGAAGCGCACCGAAGTTTTTTTAGACAAATAAGTACAACATTGTGAATGTGTTATTTGATTTTGTTTACTACGGTGCTCAAAGAAAAGGCTTGTCGGTTCTTAATATTCTGTGGTAGGACAAAAATCATTTTGCGAGATTAATACTCACGAATCTAAAACGCGAGTGAAGCGAGCTTCCTATTGAAGAATTCCTACGTGAAGCGAGACGAAGTTTTTTTAAGACAAATGCAACATTAAGTACCAATTCAGACGTACCACAACCACGCGACACCGACAACCACACCACAACGACGCGACGTGGTCGGGCGTATATTTGTATTGAAGATGAATTTCCAATTCAGATGTACCACATTTTGTCGTTGTTATCGACCACCTGTGTAATACGACCACATCGCAACCACATCGCAACCACATCGCAACCACATCGCGACGACATGACGTCATCAACAGCGCGCGCCTAGCTGGCGCCTGCCACATTGACATTTTGTCGGTACCACAACGCAACTGCAAAAAGTCGCTGCGACACAATTCACACGCAACCACAGCTGGACCACATTTTGTCGCTGCGACGTGGTGTGGTAGTCGCACGTGTGAATTGACGCTAAGACACTTGACTTTGCTTACGGTGCTCAAAGAAAAGGCTGGATGTTTTTTGGTTCTCATTTAGACATAACTCACTTTGCTCACAAAATACAATGAAGCCAATGCTAATGCTGTATGATATGACCAAATACATTATTTGGTACCTACATGCCCACATTTTGTAGAAGTTTGCATTCCATACGTGACAGGTTGTATGAAATATTCATTATTTGTTATTCTTTACAGACGATGGCCCCCGGTTTCTCTCGCGCGGCCATTCCTTCCGGACGGTCGTGGGAGACACCCTGCTGCTTCCATGTCAAGTGCAGAACCTTGGTAAGATATCCATACTTACTAATAAAAAAAATGCGAAAGTAACTCTGTCTGTCTGTTACGCTTTCACTGCTAAACGGCTTGACGAATTTCTCTAAAATTTGGTATAGGTGGTTTGAATTTGAACCCTAAGGAAGGACATAAGTAGGCTTCTTTTTATCCACTAGAGTTTTTTTTAACTAAGTACTTAGGTACTTATATAATTGCAACCACTTTATCTTTTTCAAAAAGCTGTTAGTGTGTGTAACCATTTTTTTACGATCATAAATTCGTAGCGTAGAGCTGCTACGGCGGCGGCGTAGCGCTACTACGGCGGCGTAGCCTCAACCTACGGAATCTTTCACAGTCGTTTAATTTCTGATGTAGATTTTTCCAGAAAGCTCTTTCTACGATTATTATAACAGCGCCCACGCGGCGTTGCCCCCGTTGTGATGGTAGGTATATGATGATGATGATGATGATGATGAAAAAGTGGAAACTTTTTTGGATTATGTTCAACTTTATATTTATTTAATGTCTATGTGTCATTGTTCTGTTTGTTTCCCAAATAAATAAATAAATAAATAAAAGCAGTCTATAATCTCGTCAGGAGTTTAGCTAGGTATCAAATGCAGAAATATTTTTTCAAATCCGACTAGTACTTTCTGAGATTAGAGCGGTCAAACAAACTAATTGGCGTCCTAATTAGCCATCGATCGATGGATGCACCTGGATGGGTGACCGCAAGTGGCATTACGAGCTGAGCGCTTCCGTGCTTCGGATGGCACGTTAAATTGTCGGTCCCGGCTTTTAATCCGTTAAGCCACGACGGAGGCCTTCTAAAAACTCCGTCACCAGAATTGGCCACTTGCTCATACGACCTACTTTACCTACTTTTAACGTAGAGATTGCGCGATTCCTAAGGCTGGTTTTACTGTTACGCGTACCGTCGGCGCTGATAGGCGAGTGACCTTTATTGCAATGAAATAAGGATACTGATTGTTCAGCACTGACGAGAGCAATCAGCGTACCCATTTCTGCTAAACAATCAGCGCCGACGGTACGCGTGACAGTAAAACCAGCCAGAGTGTCCTAATTGAAGCTCGCATGTCATCGCGCAATCTCAATGGACAATGGCCGGGGCCTTACATTGGTACGGTATTTAACTAGTAGTTCGCCCCGAACTGAGATCTCGCGCACCGTAGATGGCTTACATTTGGACTTTCTTCTGACTACCCCTATAATTTCAAGTGCTACTACTGATACTGCCGAGTATGCCTATTGCGCTAGCTCTTCATGGTGAAAAATACTGGCATGCATGCAATACATAATGTCGCGTCTAATTTTTCATTTAGGTATTTCATATTTATGAATTCTCGTCGTATTTCTAAAAGTATACGTCCTAGAATAAAAATAATAACTATTTTGGAATGTACAAATAAAGACCTTTCATTTGACAGCCCACTCAATATATTTGTTTACTTAACTTTTTTTACCCCAATTATTTTCATTCTTTATCAAAAATTTTTTTATCATGAAAATAAATCAAGTAGCATCTAAAATCATTGCAAACCAAACCGCAACGATGCCACTCTCTTTTTAAGACGGACCAGTCAATGAGCTACGAAGTCATCGAAACTCTATGCAACGGGAGCTCTTGCAGCTCTGGTTTCGTAGTTTTTGGTCTTTGGTCGTATTTCAAAAACTATACATCCTAGATTAAAAATAAAAACCATTTTGGAATGTACAAAATAAGCCCTTTCGTATGACACCCCACTCAATTTATTTGTGTAACTTTCATAATTTTTTACCCCCTTGGGAACCCAATATCTTCACAACCCCTTCATCGATTAAGCTCATATGCTCCCCCGTAAATTTCCTTACCACAACCTATTGACCTACCAAGTTTCATGCAGATTGGATGAACGGTTCGACAGTTATGCTCGAACAACAATTCGTGAAACATACAAACATACAAACATACAAACATACAAACATACAAACATACAAACATACAAACATACAAACATACAAAGCAAAATCGCCCAACTTACCACTAAGATCTTCGCTCGCTTCGCTCGCTCGATCGATAAGAAAGTAATCAGCACTGTATCCCCCAGGCTCGCTGGTGCTGCTCTGGCGGCGCGGGCCGGCGGTGCTGACGGCCGCCAGCCTCATGGTAACGCGGGACGAACGGTTTAGGCTCGTCGATGGATACAATCTGCAGATCACTGATGTTGGACCACAGGTATGTACCTTCCTATTGGGCGTTTTTCCACTTGTTGGCACGGCAACGGCAACGGCAACGGCGACGGCATGGCAATCTGGGACGCAAAAATGTATGAAAATGGCGCCGGCGCGGCGGCGGCGCCGGCGGTACTCAACGCCGGGCCGGTGCCGCCGGTGCCGGTAAGTGGAAAGGCGAGCCGTACATTTTCATACATTTTGCGTCCCCGACTGCCGTGCCGTTCGCCGTCGCCGTTGCCGTTGCCGTGCCGTGCCGTCAAGTGGAAAAACGCCCATTCGTAGGTATTTTAACCCAATAAAAAGAGGTTATCAAGTAAACACGTATGCAGGCAATGAGAGACCCTTTGAAGAAATAGTTATTTATCTCGATGGAGAGACCAATAGAGGCGTTATACTCATTATAAAAAGCTCTAAAACGCAGCTAAATTGTGTTATACTTACTTAGGTAGAATATACGCAGCTTTGTTTAGAAAGCTAAAAGACAGCAAAGATAATATAAAACCCCGTTGTCAGAAGGAGATAAATTATGTGCGTGCTGCGTGTAAATACGTGTAACATCGGAGCAAGACAGAGTGCGACTGAGATGACTCAAGCTACTTACCTTGATTTTTGTTCTCAATTCGTTGTTATCAAGTCGACACGTATGTAAGTAGGGGAACCTGTTGAACCTCGTCCATTGATATCCCTCGGCCACCAAGGCTTATCTCATAATCTGTGCGAGTTTTTTCGTTTTTGTCTGTGGCATTATAATCGTCATTGGTCAACACCAACATGAAGATAGAATCGAAAAACCAACGTGGAGTGAGTGAGGCGTGCGCATTAAAAATATAAAAAAGTGCTCAAAAAGAGTGTATTTTTAATTTTACTTTAAGTTAATTCATATATATCAGTACATCCTTACGAGATAACCATTTCGTGCAATCAAATATAGGTGAAATGGACTTTAGATAGGCATAGAATTATCGACCCAAATCGAACTCAAAGTGCATTTTAAAAATTCGTTAATTTAAAATAAGGCAATGTTGTACCTTTGCCACCATATTTGCTTTGTACTTTGGACAGGGGCTCACGTACAAATTTGTATCAAGATATTAAACAGAAAAAAAAAACACCGAAGAAGGTTTATACAAGGAGAGAAGTCTATATTGTCCTAAAAGCTGTAAAGTATTTGGACTTTTGTTGATAAATTATTATAATAGGACGCGATAATGATCTTAAGATCACAGAAATTTTAAGAACTTATTGTTTTTTATTATTCTAGCATAACTTAAGATAAAAATGTAAATTATTATAATTTTTTATCGAAAGTATAAACCATAAAAATGTTCTTTCCATTAATTTAAAAATAAAGCGTTATTTGATTCGATAACATGGTATTTTCATGAAAAAAACTAGTAAGGTCAAGGTACATCTTGCAGTGACCAAGGTGTATCTGGTGTGTTGTACCTTCGACGAAATCCCATTTTTTGTTCAAATCACTTTAACTTCTAAAGTATCATTAAAATACAATTTTTTTTTTTTCATAAATATGTAGTCAAATAGTGTATCTTTACATGTCGCACCTTCGGCAGGACAAGGTCGTAACTGTCCAAAATTCCAAAAATGAGTTGAGTATGCCCAAGGGCCTAAAAAACGGCCTTTTATCTGAAACGACAGAGATTCTTTCTTAGTTTGGCTTTATTTCGCTATAGGGCAACAGTGTCTTTGTCAGATTATTGCGATTTTTCGTCAATTCTGGCGCGACAACGCCGTAAAGGTTAATATAGGGCATATTCAAAGACCACATATTTTTGTTTTTTGTTTAAGTTTGTGGAGGAACAAAGTCATATTTAGTACTTATTTTATGTTGTATATGCAATCCTAATTACAAAGTTATTTAACTTTTGGAGGACAAGGGCATAAATGTGACCCCTTTTTTAAAAAAACCTTCTATAAAACAAATAAAAAATATTTCACTCATTTATGAAACATGCACCGATTCATAAAAGTTTAAAGTATATTTTGTGCAAAGAACAATCTCTTCAGAGCAGTTTATACAGAATGATACGACGTTGAATGAATAAAAATATTTAAAATGGCTCTCCTGTAAAATCACAAAAAGTGCAGTTGAGACCTTGTCCTGTTGAAGGTGCGATGTGTCCATATTTGGTAAACCTAATTCCAATCTTAATAGACAAAAAAAATTAAAGAAAATCGTGTGGCCGAGGTTCAACAGGTTCCCCTACATACATATATGTAAGTAAAACAATAGGAACTGGAATATGCACCTACTTATTAGGGCTCCGAAACAATATAATATGTAATGTAAGTAGGTACCTAGGTACTTACCTACTATTCTCTTTCCGCTTTGATCAACAAAAATATTTTATCACCACACTAAACCCTAGCGGAAGCCTACTATACTTTAGAGACCGAATAAAACGTTCCGGTCCATTCGTAACAAGTCTACCTCTACTTATTTATTTCGCCGTGACGTCCGTTAACCCCACGGGACGAGAACTTCCCGAAAATGTAGCATTACAACCAATTCGGGTAATAGCACTACGAAATTTCTTCTCAATTTTTTTTTTCACAACATCAAAAATGCTAAAACGCACCCGAAACGGTAATTGGCGCGTAAAAATATGATAATTGCCGCGTAAAACCTTTGTGGTGGAGCCCGCTCGTTATTTTTTATGTATGGCAACATTGGCGGATAGGGGTGGTCATCCGGCTATTTGCAACTCTCTCCGGACATTTGCTACAATTGACCATAACAGGATGTAGCAGAGTTGAGATGCAGTTATGAATTTTATATTTTGCAAAAGGAAACATGATCAACTCCATTCAGCTACTCCGTGTAACGTGACTTTCATTCTCACGACATGCCCATACCACGCCAACCTTTTACTCCTCAACTTATCAGTCACTGGCGCTACTTTTGAATTTGAACTAAGTACTTAATTTGAATCTAGGGCCATTAACACTTTGAAAAGTGAGTTAAAGACACCTAAAAAAAACAATGTACCGGTTTTCTAATAAGTGTAGAAACGGGGTTCAAGGTGACAACACTAATAAGGTACGGTTTCGCGCGCAATTTTCGACCGCCATGTTTTGTTTTTTTTTTTAACTCCGGTGGGTGTTTGGCAAACATCCGATGGGTTTACGTACGTAGTTACCGTATGATAAAGTGCTTTTATGATAGAGGAGGTAAACTAGGAGTTAAAAAGATGTTGGACGTTTACAGCTTTATTTATAGGTATCTAAGTTTATAAAAGAGACCATTTATTTAAATAGGGATTTTAGTTTATAGTGCAAGTTACTAACTCAATTTACAGTTTGACATCGCGTTTTATTTGGCACACTTGAAAATGGGTAGGTACCTACAGAGTTTTTACGCCATTACACCGAGATCGCTTTCAAGATAGAATTCAAGTCACCTCGTTTGACTCTTCATTACGAAGATGAGTTTAATTAGAAGATACCGAGCTTACCGACGTAGAATGAAAGTAGAATGTTTTGCGATTTAAGATTGGATTTGCGTCTAGAGAGGGAAGTTTTTTAAAGTTTTTTTTTCTAATTCTTTAGAATTTTGTTCTTTATTTTCCTCACATTCAAAATGAAAAAAAATTTAGGTAGGTAGGTACATAATCACAATTTTTTTTGTAAGTAATTACGAACAACAGCACCGAGCCCTTTTTTCAAAACAGCTTGTTATTTTTTAATAAGTTCCTAAATAGGTAGGTAGTAGGTACCTATTTACAATGTTGATTTATAATTATAAAACATCAATTTCGATGGAATTCGTAGCTTCATGCCCTATTCTTCTTTCTCGCTACATGTAGGTATATTTTGTGGCACGCTCACGTTACTAGAAGGGTTGCCGGAGATTGCCGGGCACTCACTAGCTTGTAGCAGTTGTATTGTAGCACGTAGGTAACGTATCAGATATAACTACTGTATCAATGTTCAAGTGGCTAACCGCCACCCGGCTCGGCGGGTTCGGATCGCTGCGAACACTTTACGAACTTGATACTGTAATCTGTTACGTTACGTGCTACAAGCTAAGTGAGTACCCGGCTTTAAGTTCTCAATTATTGTTTTAGTTCATTCTGAATAGGGATGATGCCTGGTAAAAAAAAAGAAATTACTTAGGTATGATTATTTAGTCCGTGACTCAGATAATAAAAATAATAAACACGTACTTTTTGCTTTATCATTATTAATAAAAAATGACTTACCTACCTACCTACCTAAATAAAAGTCATTAAAATTGGGAAGTGGGGGTGGGGGCTCGCTATGTCACAAATAAGTCAATTGTGACGTCATAATACATTTTAACTCACTAATCTTTTGATTAGGTACGTAAAAAAGGCAAAAAATACATGTGGCTTGTTGAGACGTTCTTGATTGATCGTTGAAGTTAAGGAAGTTAAGGAGGCGGCCTAAAAACTCCGTCACCAGAGTTGGCCACTAACTCATACGAACTTACTTAATAATAATCTACCTGATGGACAAAATAGCAATTTTTAATCTCATTAGAGCATTAGAGCACGTTAATGTCTGTATTATTTTGACTTGCCAAAGTTATGCAATGTAACAGATGGCTAAATAAATGAAAAAAAGAAAAAAAAATCGTTCAAATAACCTCGTCCCCAGGACGCAGGCGACTACGTCTGCCAGATATCCGACCGGGTCGCGCGCGACCAGGTGCACACGGTGGAGGTGCTGGTCCCGCCGAGCGTGCGCGCGGCGCCCGAGTCGCGGCACGCGGCCGCGCGGCGCGGGGGCGCCGCCGTGCTCGAATGTCGTGCTGCGGGGAATCCCGTGCCCAGCGTCACGTGGCACAAGCTGGTAAGATTAATATCCACAATAAATATTATATTTATTAAGTTCCTACCTTGAACTTGTTTATTCGTCCAAGGTCTACCCAGCGGTGCCCGAACCATTTTTTCGTAACTGTTCCATTTGAAAATGAAACATCTTATCAAAATTTTAAATTACGACGGGATTCGAATCATTGCGGATTCGAATCCTGTCGGAATTGAAAATTTTTATAAGATTTTTCATTTTCAAATAAAATAATACTTACCTAAGTGTGGTTTAACACTATAAAAATTAAAAAATAATAATAATACCTAATCGTAACTGTTCCTCAATAAATTTTATTTGATACAATTAAAAAATTGTCATGCATGTAAAAACTCGCCGCCAAAACGTCACTTGCTCATCCGATCTTTTCCGTAGGCGCCTCCGTTCCAGAACTCAAGCGCGGCGCGAGTGGGTGAGGGCGCGCAGTTACAGCTCGCGCGCCTCGAGAGGAAACATGGCGGAAGATACGCGTGTACTGTTGATAATGGCGTCGGGGCGCCTGTTGTTACCGAGTTCCAACTACAGGTTTTGTGTAAGTATATACTTAGCGTATAACTACTTATGCCTCTACATCTTTTAACAGATGAATTAATCAGTGCCAGGACCCAGAAGGCAATTTTTGCCTACACCTAACGGGACACTGTAGTGCCGGGGACATTTTTTGAAATGGAGTAGGCGGATATGACTGGTTAAGCTGAGAGGATAGTGTAGGTGCTACAAGCCTACATGATAAAGGCGGCCGCGGGCGAAACCGCGAGCGACATTGATACATTTCTTAAAGTAAAATGTATTGTTTCCAGTCCCGCCTGAGATCACGGTGGAACGGTCGTGGATCCACACGGGGGAAGGGTTCCGCGCTGAGCTGCTTTGCACCGTGCTAGCCGATCCACCAGCCGAGGTAATATAGCCGACTGAGACGATTTCACTCTTCGAAACCTAGATCAACAAAAACTAAGTTCAAGCTGATTTCACGAGGTGATTAGGAAATGTTAGATTGGGTTATTAGGAAATAATAGATTGGGTGATTAGGAAATTATAGGTTAAGTAATAGATGATTAGCAATGTAGGCTTATCTCACGTTCCATGAAAGCTATCAAAGAACAATGCTACATCGATTCAGCGACACTGAAAACCTCGGAAAACATACCAAGCTTTTTTAAATTACGGCATCGTAGCAAGATAGATAGATCGTTCGAGTGAGACAGCATTGCAGAGCGGCCGGGCTCTATCATTTGGCTCCATTCGGCCGGAGTCGATAGAACCCGGCCGCTAGCCATTGGTTCAAAGTTGTAAGACCTGTATCATCTGCATCGCAATGACAGCTCTTGAACTCGATTTAGCTAGGATAAACACAGCATAACAAAGGTTTTAAAAGGTTAAATGATTACTTTTGTATTACAGGTGTCGTGGTACCAGAATTCGTTCCCGCTGTCAGCGTCAGAGCGCGTGTCGATGTCAGCGCGCGGTAACAACCACACGCTGCTCATAGCTAACGTACAGCCAGAGGACTTTGGCAACTATAGGTATGCATAATTATAACTACAACAAGTAAAATTAGTACCTACCTAATTGGAACAAAATCTGGTCCCACTATATCTACTGGGATACCTGTAGGTAGGTACATCTACCTAAAGGTACCAGTATAAAGCAGAAGAGTTTATTTGTTTGAACGCGCTAATCTCTGAAACTACCAGTCGGATTTGATAAATTATTTTTGCATTTGATAGCTTAATTCTTGAGGAAGGTTTAGGCTACTTTTCATCATCATCACACGTGGGTAACGCAGCGAGGGTACTGCCTTACAGCGCGTATTACATGCAATTTTCAGAGTGCTAAAAGGTGGCATTATGAGTTTATCTAGCTGAGAAACACTTGAATTACCTACATCCTATTCTATTAAACGAGCAATATTTGTTTGATGTTTGTTTGTACTGACGTTCTCGAAAACGGCTCTAACGATTTCGATGAAATTTGCAGTACCTACGGATGTTTACGGGGACGAAAAATCGATCTAGCTAGGTCTCATATCTGGGAAAAGCCGTTTTCTCGGCATTTTCACGCAAAAAGTGTAATGTGGTTCGTAATTGAAAAACTAGATGGCGTTCGTCGGTTGCCAACGAGCAAAGCTCGGTTGCCCAGATATTAGGTATTATACGAAGCGTCTCTGCTTCTGAACAATAATGCCTTACCTTATTATCTATGATACCTTCCAGCTGCGTAGCGGACAACAACCTGGGCCGAGCGCGTCAGCACGTGGAAGTGTCGGGTCGTCCCGGCCCCGCGCGCTTCACCTCCCCTCCCCTCGCCAGCTCCGGCAGCGCGTACACACTCGCCTTCGCGGTAGACAGCTACCCTCCGCTAGACGAACTGAGGCTACTCTACCGACAACTAGCGGTAAGAGAAATAAAAAAAAGGGAAAAAAAATCTGAAAAAAAAACATATTGGCTTGTTTTATTTTGGCGGGTTTGGAGCGTCTCAGCTCAGGTAAGTGTAATGTAGATTTGACATTGGCATATTTCTATTTTGACAGTGACACATTACTTTTTTTAAGACACTAGCCTCATACACACATGCTGTGCCCTCCGTCTCTCAATCATCATCTGAACTTGACTTTCATTCTCATCTGCATCACTCCACACCTCCACACCTATCTAGCCGCCCCGCTGGATGAGCTGAGATTGAACTAGCTACTTGATTTTCCATACCGTTCTCTCATCAAACTGTCTCACTCTATCCTTCCCGTTCCCTCCTCCCTGTCTCGCTCTATCCGCACGTGATGTCAGGTTATCCCGGTCCGTTCGCGTTTCACCTCCCCTCCCCTCGCCAGCTCCGGCAGCGCGTACGTCTCGCCTTCGCGGTAGACAGCAGCTACCCTCCGAGAGGCTAACAACTAACGGTAAGAGAAGAAAAAGAATAAGAAGAAATGTCGGCTTGTTTTATTTTGGTCCACGAAGAAATGCAAGATCAGTACGGTTGAGTGAGAGTCACAGGTATGTGTAATTTTTCCCTAAAAGCACATTGATTCTTTGTCAATAATCAAATCATTGATCTTAAACCGGTTTTATGCAACCGACTCACAAAGAGTATTACCTAGGTACTGAGCAGGCTATAAAAATCGTAACTCTCTTTGCTCGTTATAACATTAGACTTATTTTTGCGTCAGGGGTTTTAGTTTACAATTTGTTGCAGATAAACGAGTCGTTCCAGCAGCCGGGGCGCTGGCACGACGTGGTGCTAGCGGCGCCGACCGCGTCTACTGCGCTAGCGCATCGCGTCGCACACGAGTTGCGTGGACTGCAGCCCGGCGCTGTCTACGAGGCCATCGTGCAGGCCAAGAACAGATATGGATGGAACGAGGTGAGGCACACAACCTTAGAAGTAATAGTAGTAAAAGTGCATTGTCAGTGTGTTGTCCTATACAAATTGGACTTATATGCGAGATACTTGCATAGAAATGTTAAACCGCGCTGCACTAAGGAGCGCCACCGATTTCTCTGTGGGAGCGCGGTGCAGTGTGTTATACGCCTCGTACGAGACTTCGTACCATTTCGGACTTCTGTCATGTTTTCAGAGAACACGTGTCTCACTAGTTAGATAGACATGTGTGTTCTCGGAAAATATGACGGAGACGCGTGATTTTATGTAGGTAATTTGTAAATATTCAAAATACCTATCACTAGTTTTAGTTTATGACTTCCTGTCTTGTATAATAGATTAAGCTTGATTTTTTATTCCACAGGTCAGTGATATATTCCAATTTCACACACTAGGAGGCTCGCACACAGCGCACGCAGACGAGCTAATACCAATGTTCTCATCCGCAAGCAAAACGCAAATGATTTATTTTTCTCTACCCCTCGCCTTTTATAACCTTCTCCACATACTGGACCAATGAGAGCGCGCCGTTCAATGACATTCCATCGGTGTTACCATTTTCAATTTTTTTTTTTTGTACTATTTTGATGTGATCGTGAAACGATTGACTAAACACCAAAGATTTATATTTTTTAATTTAATTAGATTATGTAAGCTTTTGAAGTGTTGTGACAGCGATAGGAAACCTTTTCTAGTTGATTATTATTTATTTATGTTTTGACTGAAAATTAACGATAGGTATATAGTATTAGGTACTTACCTAGGTAAATTGAATACCTACCTATCTAAATAGAGTGTTTATGAAGTCACATACCTACTTCATATTCTTACGCTATAATTTTCAGTCAACACAGACTTCAAATTTTTATCTATACTTAGGTACAATACAAAAATGCTAATATTTTATGAGATTCAACCAAAGCTTAAAAATCTGGTTCAATTCGAATCGCTTTTAGTTTCCTATGGTTCATTAATTTTATTATTCTTTAATCTCATCAAATATTGGCACTAATTTACGATACGTACAATACAATGTTTTTATAAAGAGCTTTTTATAACTTACTTTACATATTAAATAGGTAATAATTCATAACTTCATTACATACACCTATCTACGCATATTTTTTCTAACTTTCATTAAAAAAAATCTGTTTCCACCAATTTAGTAACATTTTGTCAGTTAAAAAATCGGCTTCATAAAAAATAATCCATGATTTTGTAAAATATTTTGCATTAAGTATATCAGCTAAAAATCGTCACATCCGTATAAATGAATTTATAATTAAAATACGTAGTAATAACTAATTTTAAGCAATAAATTGTGTTAGTGATATCGCTATATAGATAAATTTAAATGTACTTATTTACATTCGCTGTAATTATCATCATTCAAACATTAACTCTCAGATCACTGAAACTCAAACGCAAAAATATACGTACCCTGTCCAAAACGCATGTCAACGTCGTGATGTCGTACAACGTTGTGTGACGTTGTTTTATCGTGCCCTATACCCACGACACTGTTGTATTTAGAGTAGGTAGGTACCTAATATTTTTTACTCCGACCTAGATAAAGTATTTTTTATTGTTAAACATCTAAAGTAGTTATGTAAAATCACGAGCCGGGTAGAAGATACCTATAAGAAGATAAATTGCCATAGGATTTTATTTAAATCCGTAAAATTCCACGGTAGGTACTTATTTCGTGAAAAGCATCACCCTATCAATAGCCGGGTACCTACTCACTTAGCTTGTAGCACGTAACGTACCTAACAGATTTAAAAAATTCACATTTCAAAGAATTTAACTGAACATAAAGTTGAAATCTTAATAAAAAATATCAATTGGGCGTATTCAGGCTCTCATGTAGGTATTTCACAGAATGTATTATTATCTAGGTACAAGACGCTATGCCGTATCAAAAATTCCACAACATGACGTTGTGTTCACGACATCACGATGTCAGCGTATTTCTTTCGCACAAACAAAATATTAAACATTTTAGGTTATTTTTATCTAGTTCTATGTGCAATAAATAACACAGTGTGTACCTACCTACTAAGTATGTTTAATTTTAGTGTAATACGAAAGCAATATGAAAACACATCAGTAGATTGATTAGAAATAGAAACTATTTGTAATTTAAAACATTTATTTTTATTTGTAGGTACCTCTAAATCACAATATATTAGCTACCACGTTTATTTTAATCAAAAAGGGGGCAAAGAATAGTCATTCTCGCTTCTATGAATGCGTAGGTACTTTCACAAATTATTATTTAGAGCGCTCATGTTTCGAATAAAGGGACAATATTTCTTTCAAGGCAAAATCTTCGAGCATAATTATAAAGGCAAAATATATCGGTAGGTATACTTACTATTTTCATTACAATCATGATTCTTTAAATCCGGGCACCTATCTACTTACTTAGCTTGTAGCACGTAACGTAACAGATACAGTATCAAGTTCGTAAGGTGTTCGTATCTGTTATGTCTGTTACATGCTACAAGCTAAGTGAGTACCCGGCTTAATACCTTGTTGAGTTTGCTCGAGCTTTCAGATTGTTTTAAGTTAGTACCAACTTCGATAATCGAACCTAGAAATATCGAAAACAGTTTATTTTGTAGCATTTGAATGTAATATAGTATCACACTGCCAATATTCTTTTGAAAATTACAAGTAATAAATATAAGATATTCGGCCATAACTTTATTCTACTTTTTATGAAATTTAGCTGTAATTTGTTAGAAGAGTATTTGAATAATATTATAGTTTCGGGAAAAATGTAAAAATTGGCTGTAGAAAACTTTTTATTTAATTGGAATCCTGTAAGTAGTAAATTAAATAAACTGATAAGTTTATTGTGATCGTGTTTTAATTACCTACAGAATATTCTGTACCTATACCTACTTAGGTACCTGCTTAATAGATTTTTGGGCCAGAGACTCTCGCGGATAGTAGGGTGGGTTGTCCAGCAATGAACCAGGTAAAATTCAAACGTCCATATCTTTTACATTTTTTTACTTACGGATCTAAGATTTGGCGTGAAGTAAGGTGATTAATCTGACTAAGATTGTGCATTATTAGTTTATTCATATAATCTTTAGATTTCTTAGAAATACAGATTTAGCAAAAAATGAGAATTGGTTCATTGCGTAACACGGGTGGTACGCATTGAACCAGACCGAATTCTGCAATGAACCACCTATTTACCAAGAGAAAGGGCAATGTTTTTACTTTATTATTAATACATATCAGCAAAATTATTACTAACTACGAAATATAAACCGTTAGAGGTACTGTTAATTATATTTAGGCTTGAGTATTTTAGTCTTAATAAAATCTATGTATTGACATCAAGCAATATGGTTTTTTTTATCATAATACTAATTAGAAGTAGGTTATCATACAAATCTAGTTGTAATAAGTGGTGGTTTAGTTTTTCAACGTTTAAAAATGGTAGGTGCAGCTCGGACTGGGAAAATGTATGTGAGTACTATGGTTCAATGCAGGACACTATGTCATGGCTCATTGCTGGACACACCCCATTGACAAAACAAACCTCAGAATTTCACCTGGTAAATGATGATACAGCATACTAACTATAGTGTAATTTACAACGTTATGTATGTGTTATCATACGTAACAGGCAAAAAAAACTGTAGGTAAGACCCAAAAAATGTAGAAAAAGAATTAAATCAACACAAAAAACTGACTTTTATGATACATTTTTATAAATTTGATCACTGGGCGTACGTCTTAAGCTTGCGCTGCTTGTAATTTGGGGAGAGAGTGAGGGATGCGTATGCGTTCCTGTTGGCAGTAATCGTAAAGAACGGCAATGTCACATTTTTGAAATATAGCGGTGGTTCATTGCATCTGCCTGGTTCACAGGTGGACAACCCACCCTAAACGAAACTCGCAGGAGTCCGTCAACGTATAGTCGGGTAGCTTGTAGCCTTACGATTATAGCGTAACGTATAACGTTAATGCTTTTTATAACTGATAGAGTCCGCGCCATCACTCAAATCCTATGGCAAAAGCGGGAACTAATTGTTTTATTTACTTTATTTATGCTCTTTTAGTCACGGTCGTTCAGTCGTTCTGGTGTGTAGAATTATCGAACGTAAAAACTTGCATAATAATTATTGTTCAAGCCATAATAGGACAATTAGTATTTTTTTACCTAACCTAGTTCTGTGACAGCAGCGCCGCGTCTATCGGATTCAGTGTTGGCGCGTACTCTACATAAACAATAATCAATCATCGAACTTTACTTAACTTAACGTCAAGTAAGTTCGTTTAATTCTATATCAATTTCAAGTGAGTAGCACGGCTCGTCCGTGGTTAACTTCTTATGTACCTAATTAAACCTCCGCCTGCCCCGGGCAGAGGATCTCTCAAGCTAGGAACACCTTTCGAACTTGAAAATGTATCTTTTACGTTACGTGCTACAAGCTAAGTGAGTACACAGCTTTAATTGCTACAAGCTAAGTGAGTACCCAGCTTACAACTGGTCCCTCAATACTCCAGTACATTTTTTTTTTACCTAAGCAGGTTATTTACACCCTGCTTTGACAAGCAAGTTAATGACACTTGACAGGCAACGCCCGTCTATTCTTACGTCATCTATGTAATTTCTTCGCGACCAATTGCATTGGAATGGAAGTTAATTTATGTTGTATTTTGTAGAATCCTATAGATATTTGTAAAAGCTAATGATAGAATCGAAAATGTTGATGTTTTACCTTGTACCTTAACAACAATCTGCCTGTAGAAACTCATTGTAAAAAAGAAAAGATAAATAAACAAAATGCCTCATTCAAGTTTATGCAGAGTTTGTCTTACGGATAACGTGAAAATGTATGATATCGGTAGCACTCGGTATCAAGAGATGCTTGAGAAACTGACGGGCGAAACGGTAAGTAACTTATAGACTCAACAAAGGTATAGTGATTTAGAAACTCCTTCATTTCTAACAAACAAACACTTCACTCAAAGATTTTTGACTTCACTAAACAATTCTTTTGAATATTGGGGCTATACGTACATACAAGGTAGACTTATTATAGACTAGCTACCGCCCGCGGTTTCGCTCGCGTGGTACCCGGACACAAAGTAGCCTATGTCCTATTCCAGGTCATTATCTATTTATATTTTAAATTTCAGCCAAATCGGTTCAGTGGTTGTCTATTTTCATTTAAGTTACTCCAAATTCGGACCGCCTTGTGCTCCAAAAATAAATTAAAAAAAATAAACAAGCTCATGTTTCGCACACTAAAATAATTTTTCATTTATGGTGCCTCAAAGTACCTCAAAGATTTTCCGATTTCTTAGATGTACCTTGAACACAACAAGTTTGCAGAACACTGGTGTACAACACTATTTTAAAACCAACAATACATTTAACAATATACCTACCTATTTATTTATAGACGAGCAGCTCGGGCTGATGTGTCTATGTCAGTTTTGAAAAGTCTCAGCGTTACGATTACACTTGATTGTTTACTAATTGCAGATAACTGCAGGAGAAGATGTGCCGAACACTCTGTGCTACCTCTGTCACTCGCAAGTGCAGAAGGTGTGGAGGTTCCTCGTCTCCTGTCAGAGCATGGAGAGGAACCTGGCGAGACTGCTGCAGTACGGAGTCAAGGTAACATCTACCTTTTTTTCTAACTTTAGTGTAACTTTATGTACCTAACTTTAGTTTTTTAGGTGTTAAATCAGTAAACCGTTTGGCATATGTCAGTCCTAACAAAATAATTCGTAAAATCGCCTTTTTTTGTCATTATTAAACTGGCCGCACACGGGCCACCGACCACAACCACAAAACGTCGCCACCGATCTATTTCCTGTAGTTTTCATATATTTTATATGGACTCGCCGCAAACGGTTGACGCGAGTCGTCGGCCACCTGTAGTTTCTAGCTTCAGGTGGCGGCGTTTGTGGCTGTGGCGTGTGGCCCGTGTGCTTCGACCCTTAAACAAAGTTTTACAATAAATGAATCTTATTCTTATTCTATTCTTAATATCTGGACGACCGAGCTCTGCTCGTTGGCAACCAACGAACGCCATCTAGTGGTTCAATTACAAACCACATTGCATTTTTGCGTGAAAATGCCGAGAAAACGGCTTTTCCCAGATATGAGACCTAGCTAGATCGATTTTTCGCCCCCGTAAACACCCGTACTGCAAATTTAATCGAAATCGTTAGAGCCGTTTTCGAGAACGCCAGAACAAACAAACATCAAACAAACAAACAAATATTGCTTGTTTAATAGAATAATAATTAATATCCCTGCAGGTATCCAGCTTGTCAGTGACTCTGATAAATAAAGCGAGTGTTCACAATCTGATGCTGTCTTCCGTCAAACAAACCTTCGACTGTGTGGTGTTCTGTGTGAAGGAAGAAGATGTGGCGGTCAAAACAGAGGCTTTGGACAAACGAGACCGTCTCGATGAGGATGTTGAAGGTAATAGAGAATATTGTTTTAACATACGGGAATTACTCACGTAAAAATATCGTCGATTTAGATACCGACAATGTTTCGATTCATCCGGAGAATCTTCATCTGGGTAAGGAGAGAGTGTGAGATGCTCGCGCGAGGAGTAACCTTGCCGCAACTCCCTCCTTACCCAGATGAAGATTCTCCGGATGAATCGAAACATTGTCGGTATCTTAATCGAAGATATTTTTACGTGCGTAAAACATTTAATTTTAAGTAAATTTTTACTTGTGTTAAAACAATGTCTAGTACAACTCACGAACGTTTTGAAAGTGAAATAAAATAAGTATTTCTTTGAAAAACAGGACCTTTACTTTACAAATCGACAATCGATATTATGGGACAATTATTGCTGTTTATTTATTTATTTCGGTACCTATTACTAGGCCTGCGGCTTACTTGCGTTAAATAAGGCGCTACCCCGACCTAAAATAAGGATATTTATGAGTTCAACTTCAAATATGTGTCATAAAGTCGTTAAAATAAAGTTGAATTTAGAGTGCGTTCGGGCGCGGTGCTTACGATAGCTGCACACTCCGAAACACGACAAAAATTAAGTTTTTTGGAGATTTCTCATCACTATAACGACCAATCGAAAAAGTAATCGGGCATTATGTCAATTACCTTTCCAATGGTGTAATCCAAAAACATATTTAACATCAACTTTAGAAGATGAAGATTTACCCAAAACTTCCCAAAATGTTGCTTAGTTTGGGGCTAGATGGCGCTGTTAAATGTTCATCCACCAGGTGAACCATGGAAAGAAAAAAACCCCCCGGAACACCCTTGAGACGGACCAAGGAAAAAATGCCCCTGTACATCCAGGTGCATTATGTAGGTAGACCACAGGCGGGGACTGGTATTATTTATTCTACTGGTATATTAATAGTGGTTTTTTTATCCACAGACCTACCTACAGTGTCTGAAGACAATGATTCAGAATCGGACCCCTTAGAAGCTGTCAAAATCGAAGATATCGATGAAAGTCTATCTATCCCTTACCAATGTGACGATTGTCCGAGAAGATTCAACTCAGCTAAAGATCTTGAAAGGCATAAAATCACTCATAAAAAGATACACAAAATTAACACCGATTCAGAATTGATAAATAATGATGAAGAGTATTTGGGTGATGAAAAGTCTGTAGAAGAGTTAGAGAATGAGAAATGTGACGCGGAGAGTCTGATAGCGTCCGATGGAGTGAAATTTGCGTGTGTATTGTGTAATAAGACATTCTCACAGAAAGGCCATTTGAAAACGCACATAATGGCCTTACATACTGGCGAAAGGCCATTTGCATGCACTATATGTAATAAAAGATTCGTGCAAAAGAGTAATTTGCGAACTCATGTAAAATCAGCACACACAGATGAGTTACCCCACACTTGTAATATATGTAAAGGAGTTTGTAATGATGAAAGCCATTTGAGAGAGCATATGGGTATACATACTAACACATTTATCGAGGTAATTGAGTCTGGAGCTAAACCGTTTGCGTGTGGACAGTGTGGGAAAGCATTTACAGCGAAAGCCCATCTGAAATCGCATATAATGGCCATTCATACAGGTGAAAGGCCATTTGCATGTACTATGTGCGATAAAAGATACACACAAAAAAGCCATTTAAGACTACACGCCCGTCTTTCTCATGTTGTAGAGAAACCATTTGGTTGCGATGATTGTGAAATGAGATTCGACGACGCAGAATCATTGAGAAAGCATGGAAGAGCTCATGAAAAATCAACATTCATCTGCTCGACTTGCCACAAACTTTTTTTAACCGAAAACAGTTTCAATAAACATATTCTCGGTCATAGCGAGAAACGCAGTGTTAAAGTCAAAGTTAAAGTTAAACCATTCTCGTGTGTGTTGTGCGGCAAGAAGTTCGGTTGGAAATCACATTTAAAAACCCATATAATGGCCATACATACCGGCGAAAGGCCATATTCATGTTCTTTATGTGATAAAACATTCGTTCAGCGTAGTAACTTAAGGTCGCATTCTAAAGTAGCTCATTCTATATCAAGCTCATTGAAATGTGATGTCTGCAAGAAAACTTTTCGAACCGAATACAATCTTAATATACACATGAAGAGTGTTCATTTGAATGAAGAGACAAAGAACGAGAAAGATGTTGATATTAAGAGGCCGTTCGCGTGTCTTATGTGTAGTAAAAGATTTGGGTGGAAATCACATCTTAAAACCCACATAATGGCCATACATACCGACGAAAGACCGTACGCGTGCCCTATGTGTGACAAAAAGTTCGTACAAAAGAGCTATTTAAGATACCACATGAAAAATGTCCATCCGGGAGAAAAAGCTACACAAACCATGACTAATATAGGACACGGACGGCCTTTTACATGTAAAATATGCTCCATTAAGTTCACAAACAAAACCAACTTTGAAAAACATAAGAGATTGCATACAGACACTCCTCCATACTTATGTATCAAATGCGATCAGAAATTCACCTCCAAAGATGATATGGACTCACATAATTTATGCTTGCATGCATTAGACCTAACGTTCGTCTGTGCTACATGTAATTCTAGATTTGAGGATGAGAAAGGCTTGAAGAAACATCATCTTGTACATTCTGTCAGCTACCCTCTATTCTGTGAAGTTTGCAATCGAACATATCCATCAAAATCCTCGTTAAAACGACACCAAGAAATCCACAGCGACGAGAAACCATATTCCTGTAAATTTTGCAAGAAAGCTTTTAAACAAGAGCGTGTATTGAAAAAACATTTACAAATTCATACGGAGGAGAAGAAATTCGGATGTGATACTTGCGGAAGGAAGTTTTATCAACGAGGTAACTTAATAGGTCACATGCGGATACATTCTGGTGAAAAACCATATGTATGTGATCGATGTGGTAACAGTTTCAACCAGAAAAGTCATTTAAGAACGCATAATTTATTTATGCATACAACGGACAAGCCTCATACTTGTAACGTATGTAATAAGAAGTTTAGACTTAAGAGTTGTCTGCGGAACCATATGATGGTTCACACGGGGGAACGGCCTCATCCATGCGATAGATGTGACAAGAAGTATTATAAGAAAAGCGAGTTGAAATCGCACGTTTTGAAAATGCACTCTTAAAAAAGACAAACTGATTTTGGTACCGGTAAACTTCGCTTAGTGTCTACCTACGTTATAAAAAGTATCGTAGGTACTTTTCATAATTGAGGTAAAGTACCAGTTTCAAGTACAAGTTGTGAAATAAGTAAGTACTTATCGTACTTTTTATAATGTAAGCAAAGATACCTACACTAGGCGAAGTTATAGATGTTTACGGTTGTCAATATTATTATCAACGGGATAAAAAAAAACTTAGGCCTTTTACATCTTTACTAGATGATTTATACAGTGTCAGGAGGCAATCTTTGCCTACACTTATCGGGACACTAGTTCCTGGGGCATTGTTTGAGATGGAGTAGGCTTGCCCAGCACCTACACAATCCTCTCAGCTTAACCGGTTAGTAAGTTTAATTACCATGGTATTGAGTTTTCTTGCTTCGAAATATCGGGAAGCAATAAAACTCAATAATCATGGTAATTATCCCGTTGATAATAAAAGTAAAGTATGTATTATACTAAGCAGTAAGTATAGTGCTATCCTTTGTTGTACCTAACTACAACATACAAACTCCCATTGAATAAGTAGTTTTTACTTTTAAGTTGTGCAATAAAGAAAATGTAAGCACCTCATCTCTCGTTTTACTGCTCTCTTACCATCTCCAATTCACTAACACTGAACAGCGGACTTAAAAAGGTCGCTAAAACTGAATCACAATATGAAATGAACTATAATGCCGTCTCTTTTCACTCTCAGTCAATGAAAAGAGATGGCAATAGTTCAATTCCTATGATACGATTCTGCCCCCACGGTGCTCTCGTCTGCACGCAAGATCCACGTGCGTCGACTCGTTAAGTGCGCTGAAGTGGAAACCTTTGCACCCTTGAGCACACCTCCGCTGCGAAACCATAACAGCTTCTTCTTCTTTCGTATGAGCAAGTGGCCAACTCTGGTGACGGAGTTTTTAGGCCGCCTGAAGGCCTCCGTCATGGCTTAACAACTTGAAAGCCGGCACCGACAAATAACGTGCCCTCCGAAGCACGGAAGCGCTCATCTCGTAGTACCACTTGCGGTCACCCATCCTAAGGCTTGTTTCACTCTTCAGCGTGTCGCCGGTCGCGTCCGCGAGTTGACCATTCACAGCACAGAGAAATTCGAAAATTCAAAAGACTCTGTGCTGTGAATGGTCAACTCGCGATCGCGACCGGCGACACGCTGAAGAGTGAAAGGGCCCTAAAAGTGACCGCGCAAAACGCTGCTTAACTTCAACGATCAATCAAGAACGTCCAAGCAAGCTATGCCACGAGCAAACCTCAATAAAGTACAGTGTTCGTGAAGTTAGCCGTTTCGATGCGCAGTGCAACTTTTTCATACAAAATTTTCTACTGCGCAGCGAAAAGCCTGACTTCACGAACGCCTAGATCCGTCGGCCCAACTGTAGCTATTACACTTTCAATTTATCGGAGCCAACCTGGAAATCATCGCTCTGTCTCGCTCTTTCGCCTACGCATTTCGTATTGTGCATCCTGTTTTTTTCTTCCTATATTGGACTGAAGTTGGCAACAGTTAGGATGATTAAAATAGGATGCACAATACGAAATGCGTAGGCCATAGAGCGAGACAGAGCGATGACTCCTAGGTTGGATCAGATGAATTGAATAGTGTAATAGCTACTTAACAGTTGAACCGCAGTGATTTCGCCATGTCTTGTCCATATGTATGACAAGCGAAACTGCCTGTTCTAATCTGACGCATAGATTTGACTATAATCTTTCCCCGCGCGGTTTCGTCGATCAGCTGGCATATTTTGTATCACACGTAAAGTCTTTAACTCGGATTCGTTCCAAAAAGCATTTGAAACAAGGTTCAAATAGCCTAAACACGGATATTTTACAAATTCAAGCTACCTACTAGGTAGGTACCTATCTCAAACCCTGATTTATTAAATGGACCACGGGCCATCGGGTATTATAAAAAAGGGCCGGCCAAAGAAATAAATTTATCAAATTGACTAACCGACGCTGTTGGTTCATATTCGTATATTCATAATGCTGCCCCCCTAACGAAGAGTACCTAGGTACAGTAACTCGATTTTTGGCAAAAAATCTTGATTTTAGTTTTTGTCAAAAATCGAGTTACTGTAGATACTTTTCGTTAGGAGGGCAGAATGACCGCCATAAAAGCTTGTAAAATATAATGTAGGCGTTAAGTAATTTTGTTAAATTCAGAAAAACAAGCGAGATTAGGTGTCTAGGTTCTTTATTGTACAACTTAAAAGTAAGTATACAAGATGTTTTATGATAAAACTAAAAACCGACTTCAATTCCTTTTTATTTGACTATTGTGGTACCCTTTCAAACAAAAAAATCAAAATGACTATAGCGTTGACAAACACAAAGAAGGTACCTACAGTAAAACCAGAAAAAGAATGCGTTTCGGAAAACATCGGAAACAATCTTCTAAAATTACAAAAACGTAATTTGGAAATGCAAATAACTCACAATTTCAACTTTATCACAAACAAATAAATATCGATGTCAATTTTAAGAAAAGCATAGTTGCAAGCCGTGCTAGCTTCGCAGCTAACGACATGCACTTCTGTCACATTCTCTTTTGTTGAATCATAAAGAGCTTATTATGCTGTCCGTCATATTCGGAAAACACGAAATTAACCGATGCGCATTATTTATCTGGAAGTACTGTACAGTTTTTGCATTGTCAAAGTGGACACTACCACAGATAATATAATACTATACTAGTAGTATAACCAACTTACAACGTGAAAGACACGCCTGTACATCTTGCAGTAAATCATACACACAGAAATCTCACCTTACTCGACACATCAAGTCTGTGCACGACCGACAGGCGCCGGGGTACTCCAAAAGTTTAATATTATATAAACCATGTTAGGTAGTTAAGGGTATACTTAATTATATAATTTTATTTTGTTATAGTGTTAATCCACACTTGGGTATTTACATTTTAAACTGAAAAATCTTATCAAAATTTTCAATTCCGACGGGATTCGAACCCGCAATGATACAAGCGATCCTCCTTTAGCCGGAGTGCCTTTACCAATTCGGCCACGGAACCTCTGACGCCAGAGTTGAAAATCATGATAAGACCATACTATCGATTATAGCATTATATTATATCGATTATATCGCTTATTATATTATATAGATTATATCGCTCATCGATGCTATAATCGATAGTATGGTCTTATCATGATTTTCAACTCTGGCGTCAGAGGTTCCGTGGCCGAATTGGTAAAGGCACTCCGGCTAAAGGAGGATCGCTTGTATCATTGCGGGTTCGAATCCCGTCGGAATTGAAAATTTTGATAAGATTTTTCAGTTTAAAAGGTATAATTATATATGTAAGTAAGAAAAGTTATGATTTTTTGTCTGTCTGTTTGCGCACTCGTCGCTTATTCCTTCGTATGCCGTTGTGTACTCCTCTGATGTGCTCATTAAGCGCGCCGGAGTGAAGGAATCCTTTGTCGCACACCGTGCACTTAAACTTACGGTCGCCGATGTGGGCCTGTGGACAATACTACATTAAATCTGCGCTTTGGATCATTACGAGGCCGGAGACAGACAAATGTCCATACAAACGTAATACCAAAATCATTTAAAGTTTAGGCAGGTTTATACCACTTTAAGTTATTATTTAGATTATGATTATGACAGTACCTATTTATCTAGGTTCCTATTACACTTTGTTCCAAAACACTTGCCTAAAACGAAATCTATAAGAAAGGTTTCAATTTGCTTACATTTCGTTTTAGGTAAGTTTTTTGGAACAAGTGTAAAGCTGGGTATCCATTTGAGGCAGCCTCGGGCCGAGCGGCTGTCTCGACCCGAGGCAGATCTAGTGGAGACCGTGCCGCGAGTCGAGGCTTGCCGCGACTTGAACCAAACGAGGCGGCCGCGCAGCGAGCCAAATCGTGTCGGTAAATGGCCATGCTCAAAGACGCCTCGGTGTGAACCGTGCGTTCAGTGGAGACGTACGTACGTGTGCTCGGTACGCGGCAAAAGGGTGATAATGAGGAATTAAGAAAATCGTGGCTCAGGTTGAGGCTTGCCGCTCGATACGATATTATGTGAGCTCAAGTGGAGACGCATGTACTTTCCGCAGCCCGCGGCACGCTCAGGATGAGACAGCTCGTCACGAGGCTGCGCAAGTGGATACCCAGCTTAACAGGAATCTAGATAAATAATAACATAAACTGAAAAAAATATGTTTTGAAATGATTTTGGTAAGTATTACGTTTGTATGGACATTCGCCTATCGCAGGCCCCTTAACCCAGACAATTAACTTCAATAATAACAAAGTATGATATAAGTTGCTCACCCGTCTATGATTATACAGGTTTGCGTTGCTCTTGAATTTTTTTCCACAATCTTTGCACTGATAACGCGGCGCGCCATGCCTCTTTCTGAAATTATTTATTTATTTTTAGAAACAATTATAACACCATAACAGTACATACCAAATCAGTGTTACAAGTAAATAAAATTGTGCCATGTCCATGAGTTTCGGCAGGCTGAGTGCAAATATATCTTTCTCATTAATGAAGTTTAGCTCTAAACGGTGAAGGAAAACATCGTGAGGAAACCCGCGGCTTAGTTAGCCCCACACATATTGACCATGTCTTTCCTGTGGATATGGCCGGTTAAGCTGAGAGGATGGCGTAGGTGCTGGGCAAGCCTACTCCATCTCAACAATGTCCCAGGCACTACAGTGTACCGATAAGTGTAGGCAAAGATTGCCTCCTGACACTGTATAAATCATCTAGTAAAGATGTAAAAAGGCCTAAGTTAATGAAGTTTAATATTCGAACCGCGCATGACAGCGGGGCAAACTTAAGGAGGTTAGTCCTCGCTACAGGTTCACTGAGCAGGGCCGGGCGACACCCGAACACATACTAGCCTATGCCGGAAAGTGGTGCCTTTTTTGTTTCGCGTGGCCATCAACCCAATATTGAAATATAAACTCTTAAGAGTATAACAAACAACATTTGTGAGAACAGTATACAGCTTCACTCAGTCAGGACCGAGTTATACAGGGTGAGTTTTTCAACCTCCCATACAAAATCGGCATGGCCAAAATCTCCGCACCATGCCCAGTACGAACAAACTCGGATACATTAACGGGAAATAAGGGTATACTCCGTACTCTTTTAAGTACAGAAATCGAGTAATGTAGTAATCGAGTAAACTATGTTAAACAATAAATGAATTATGATATAAATAATGTAGTTTATACCATACCCCCTCGAAAAAGCTTACTTTAGTCCCTGAAAACAGTGAATAAGAAGCTCATTATTCCACTAGTTGAATAATGAGCTTCATTATTCAACTAGTGGAATAATGAGTTACTAGTGAGATGTGATTAGTCGACATTTCCTTCGCTCGTAATATTGACCAATCAAATCGCGAGTAGTTATTTACTTCGCGTGTTTTGATTGGTCGAAATTTTTGACAAGGAGTTTAGCATAGATTATAAACTGTTTCGTGTTCTTTGCTGTCATTAGTAAATTGGCGCTATTTTGTACGAACACAAATATTAGTTTTTGTGACTTAATCGATTGAAAATGCATTCAAGTGATGAAGAAGATGTGTTAACACATGAGTTTATGAAAGAGAGGGCGGCCGTTCTGGTTTACATCAACTAGGTAGGAACTTACTTTCTTTTTCTCGTAGTCATGGTATAAAGTATAGTATGCAACTCTTGAATAAAACGGATTTATATCGAGGGCCATGAATCACTCGCGTCGTTCAGGATTCTAACACTTGAATCACTCGCTACGCTCGTGATTCAATCAAGTTAGAATCCTTCACTTGCTCGTGATTCATCTATAGCCCTCGTTTTAAATCCGTCCTTTATTCACCAGTAGCATAATATACTATTAGTTACTAATCAGGTCTGTACTACTAACACGGTATTGATCCGTGGTATGAAAGAAACACTTTTTATTATTTATACCTGTGAAAGTAGAGCAGGGTTCGCATGCTGAAGCGAGCGTCGCATTCCTTACACTTGTACGGTTTGGCGCCGGTGTGAGTGTTGAGATGATCGAGGTAAACACTGTGGTGCTGGACAAACAAACAAATAGTTAGTAGTCACGAAATTACATCACACTTCACACTAATCACACTCACACTAATATTCACACTATAATCACATAATCACATAATCACATCACATAATCACACTAATAATAATATTATAAATGCGAAAGTTTGGATTTTTGGATGTTTAGATGTTTGGATGTATGTTTGTTCCTCTATAACTCGACAACCACTGAACCGATTTGGCTAAAATTTGAAACATAGATAGATAATGACTGGGAATAGGACATAGGCTACTTTTTATCCCGAAAAAATGCACGGTTCCCGTGGGATAAATAAAACAGTAGTCCACGCGGGCGAAGCAGCGGGCGTCAGCTAGTTAATATATAAACATTTCACAAGTAATTTTCATTTCACTTTCCTATGGCCGCTTGCACGCTAGCCACATGCCATACTATGGTCTGAATGCACTGTTATAGTTTTCGGAAGCGATTCCACATTAGGCGTTTGTAACGCGCATATTAAGAACTAAAAGGTCAATACATTCGTACAGTACTTCCAGATGAATAATGAGCATCGGCTAATTTCGTGTTTTCCGACTATGACCGACAGCATCTAGGCAGTATTGATATAGATAATGTGACAGAAGTGCACGTCATTAGCAGCGCAGCTCGCAAGGCTTGCAACGCTTTTCTTAAAAATGACATTGATATTTATTTTGTTTGCGATAAAGTTGAAATTATGAGTAATTTTCATTTTAAAATTACTTTTTGTCAATCGTTTTTGTAGTTATGCGATTGTTTCCGTTACCCATTACTTATCTGGAAGTACTGTACACATTTGAAGGCGCGTTTGAATGTGTACGGGTGTAATTGGATCTCCCGTTGCAAAACGCCTAATCACTAATGTGTACAAGTTCTAAGTGAAACTCACATTGAATGCCTTTCCGCAGTGTTCACATAGCACGGTATACGTATGCCTTCTGTCGAAGTTGTTTTCTTCTTTTTTGTCTAAAGAAGATTCTTTTTTTTTAGAAGATTCTTTTTTTTTAGAAGATTCTTTTTTTTCAGAAGATTCTTTTTTTTTTAATTTGTATGGCTCGGATGGATGGTTTCGTTTGTGGTGTGCGTATAGCGACATCGATGAGCTGTTAACTACTTGATCACCACACTGAAATGCAAAACAAATAAATTTTAATTTTTATAGTGTTAAACCACACTTAGGTATTATTTCGTTGAAATAGAAAAGTCTCTTACTTTTTTTTAATTCAGACGGGATTCGAACCCGCAATGATACAAGCGATCCTCCTTAAGCTTAAATAAATAATGCTGGACATATTTTCACTTTCACATTGTGGAGAATTACATGATCTACATTTCGGTCTAAGCTGGGTATCGTAAAACATAAAATTATAAAACCGATTGTCAAAAAGTAGTTTGGAAGTCCCGATTGGTGGGGGAGGGGGATGGGGGCAGGGGCCATTCCATACGTAGTATTATTATCTATTCTATGCTGTATTGCCTTTCTGTGACAATGTAGATGTAGAATGTAGTCTGTCTGTGGGAATGTAGTGTGGATGGACCAATGCTGGGAAAAGCACATTTCGGAAAACTACATCCTATTTGGGTGTCGTCTGTCGTGTGTATTTTACATGTCTGCTTACCTTTTTATGTTGTTTTTAGTTAGGTACCTAAGTTCCTACCTATATTCATTATATTATTATTACCTACGCTAACTTACTTATGATATTTTTATATTTTGTGTCTTCTGCATCTACCTTTGTTTCAGTACCTAGGTAGTTAATCTGTAAACATCTGCACTTTGCATTGCGACAATTAAATGTATTTTCTTTTTTTCTGTATTAAAATTAGCTCTCAACCAAACAACTTACCACAGGGCAGATTTTGTAGGATGCCTCCGTCGGGCGGCGGACGTGGCCCGAGCTACGGGCGTGCTCTTGAAGCTCAGATGCGGAGGAAAAGCGTTCGTTGCAGGACGTTAAGTTGCATTTATAGCTGAAAATATGCGAATTTAATGCAATACACATTACACATTAATCGATCGAGCGAGCGAAGATGTTGGTGGCAAGTTGGGCGATTTTGCTTTGTATGTTTGTATGTTTCACGAATTCTTGCGCTCGCATATCTGTCGAATCGTTCAATCTGCATGAAACTTGGTAGGTCAATAGTTTGTGCTATGGAAATATTTACTGGAGCATATGAGCGTAATCGATGAAGTGGTTGTAAAGATATTGGGTTCCCAAGGGGGTATAAAAAAAAAGTTATACAAACATATTGAGTGGGGTGTGATATGAAAGGACTTAATTTGTACAAATATTTATCTTAGCAATTAATAACAATTAAATTATTAAGAAAGAATTACTAAGAAAATTTCCTAAGAAAATGTATGGGATGTGTTTTTTTGAATTAATGCAAAAACTTACTATCTGATTTGGTAAGTTACTTTGGGAAAAGTGTTTCTGGTGATGATTAGAGTCAATTAAGACCAACTTGTCTTATTTTTTTGACAAAATGTCATTTTAGGTAATTTAAAAAAAACTAAAAATGCAATTATGTTTTTCATCCAAATAAACCTATAGTTTCATAATAAACAAAACTTTTTCACTACAAAAGAAAAGGTAGGCTCAAAAATTTGCCACAGCCTGTATAAACTTTAAAATAGGTAGGTATTTACTTACAACTGTGGTTGATCCTCGTGCTTCCGCATATGTCTGCGGCGATGAAGGTCCGACTTAAACACGGCGTCGCATTGGTCGCACGACAGAGTCGCCTCGTCTGCACCGGCCTTCTCGTTCTTGAAATAACCAAACAATTAATTAATGAATTAATCATACTAATCATACTAATATTATAAATGCGAAAGATTGGATAGTAATATACTTAAGTCTAAAAACTCTATTAGCCAGAACCTAAGTTAGTTTTCTGTATTTTTTGGAAATAAATAAATATAAAATACTTAGTATATTTAAATACTTACGGCATGTCTAAGTTCCATGTGATTATCGAGTACTTGCTGTGAGTGGAACCTGCGAGCACAGAGCTCGCATGAAAAGCGCGCGTGGTACAGACGGTGATTATTTAAAGTACTCTTGTGACTGTTTAAACAAAATAAAACTCATTAGTAAGGATTCTATTGTACAGTTAGTGGCCTGCAAATCCTGCAATCACACTAATCAGACTAATAATATATATAATATCACACTAATCACACTATCATCACATCACACTAATCACACTAATATTATAAATGCGAAAGTTTGGATGTTTGGATGTTTGGATGTTTAGATGTTTGGATGTTTGGATGTTTGGATGTATGTTTGTTCCTCTATAACTCGACAACCACTGAACCGATTTGGCTGAAATTTGAAACATAGATAGATAATGACCTGAAAAAGGACATAGGCTACTTTTTATCCCGAAAAAATGCACGGTTCCCGTGGGATAAACAAATAGAAATCCACGCGGGTGAAGCCGCGGGCGTCAGCTAGTATCCTATACTTTTACACGAGCAATATTTGTTTACTCGTTCTTGAAAATGGCCTAACGATTTCGTTGAAATTTGCAATATAGGGCGAAACTTCGATCTACGAGTATGATTAGCTAGGTCAAGGCTGCTCAACCGTATGCCCGCGGGCCACATTGTGACTCGCCGACCATTTTTAAATGGAACGCGCAAGCCTGAAAATGCCCGTCAAGCTGAGAGTCCGTGTACGGTGGTCGGCTTGACGAAAAGTCATGGAAACGAAAATTAGTCATAATTTCAACTTTATCGCAAACATATAAATATCAATGTCATTTTTAAGAAAAACAAATTAGTTGCAAGCCGTGCGAGCGCTGATAATGACGTGCACTTCTGTCGCATTCTGTTTTGTGGAATCATTCACTACTGTCATATTCGGAAAACACGAAAATAACCGAGATCCAATATAAAGCTTCAAGTACTGTACTCTATATAAAAAACATTTAAAGTTTGTACAGTTGTCACAATGGATCTAGGCATTCGTGAAGTTAGGCTCTTCGCTGCGCACTAGAAAATTTTGTATGAAAAAGTTGCACTGCGCATCAAAACGACTAACTTCACGAATGCCAAGTTCCATTGAAGTGTACTCACCTATACTGGCCCAGACAGATATCGCACGTGTAAAGCTTGCCCTTATGTTGGTGGTAGTGGTTGAACATTCCATCTCTGAAAAAAATAGATATAAAAGTAAAGTAGGTACTATCAACAGAGGTTCCGCTCAATCAATTTTGAAACTTTTTTGCTTGCAACAATGCATTTCCCAAAAATCAAGATTTTTGAATTGAGTCACTTCTATTCTGGAGATGCGATATATAGTCCTTCTCATCGTTTTCGACGACGGCGACCCTGACTATAATTATTAATATTCAATTTTTTTTTATTTCTAATCTATTTACAATTCAAGCTAAATGTACTTTTTTAATACTACATTATTTATTTTCTAACGTGAGCCCTAATGTGGCTCGCTAGACCGAACTTTGTCTTAAAGACTCTGTCGCAAGAAATGCAGAAGAGTTGTCCTTGTGAGTTATATGTATAGGAGGGCTTGAGTCTTTCTTTTTGAATTTGGCGCTCTACCATCTATAAAAGTATAAAATCTTTTGAAGAAAAACGGCTTAAAACACTTGACCACAGAACAGATAATAATATCTGTTCTGTTGTATAGAATGGACACTGTGAGTTTGAGCTGGCGAGGAGCTGACTTTGAGCACGGAACGCATAGACGAGACCGAGACCACAGAATACATTATTCATACGGTCACAACCTTACTGTGTACAAAGCTGACTTTGTGTAGCGTAAATATAGGTAGTTAGACGCCGCTTTTGCATAGAGATTTCGTCGAGTGTCCGGGGTGTGGCCGTAACAGCGACCGGAAAGCATTGTTGAACTATACGCGAAGAGCACTCATAGACTTTTTATTGTAGTTAGTCCACAGGCTGCACATATAAAGTGATGTGCAAAACGCTTTAAATAAAGTTAATTTAAGGGACCGGCGAACGTACCTACGTACCTAAGAACGTAATACCTAAATAATTTAAAATTTGAGCAAATTATCACTTTATGTTATTATTTGGATAAAGACAGTATTTATCTAGGTTCCTGTTACACTTTTGTTCCAAAAAACTTACTATAGAACAAAGGATAAGAAAAAATGCCATTTTTGGTGTACCTACGGCTACAAAGATTTCAATTTAATTTGCTTACATTTATTTTAAGGTAAGTTTTCGGAACAAAAGTTTAACAGGAACCTAGATAAATACCTACTCTCTTAATCTAACAATATAAACTGATAAAAATATGCTTAAATTTTAAATGATTTCGGTATTACGTTTTTATGGAAATTCGCCTGTCGCAGGCCTCTTAAAAGGTACTGAACAGCAGCGAAAGCGCTGAGCCACCATGTTAGCCCTAGTTGCAAGTGCTCTTCGTTCACGCTCAATATCTTATATACTTACAAGTAATAAGTTAACACAGGGCACAGCTTGCAGCGATACACAGTGTAATGGCAATTGAATTGATGGCCCTTCAGAGATGATCGCTTCCTAAACCGCATCGGGCAGATATCACACGCGTGCGGTCGATTCAGCTGGAAAAATAATTTAAATCAGTTTCAAAACTTCCATTATTTTATGCAGGGGCCACACTACGGGGATATGGCAAATTATTTGCCAAATTTCGTACTGCCACATTATAGAATACCGGCAAATAATTTTCCATATCCCCGCAGTGTGGCCCCTGCATTACAAGACAAGTATGTTATAATTAGCATAAGGGCCATTCCATTATCGGGGGTGCAACATTTAGACGCATAGAAAGCCTCATAACAATGAAATAGAAAACATTTTTAAATAAATTAATCTTGGAAGAACTACATTTTACCTTGTTTAAATTGAATTCGTTTACGAGAATTTGCATGTAACATTTAAATAGCCAGGAGAAAGGTTCAAAGTGCTATCGCGGGTGCAACGTAATTGGCCCTACCCTTCCAGATCATAGGACAAAAACACAACATGCTGTTAATTGTGAAACATTTATTATGTTATGCCTTAATAATTCGTAAGACGTTGAATTAATCAAGTATAAAAATAAAAGAGTCTATAGAAAACAAAAATAAACAATGAATTATTAATTTTTCAAGCAATCGCGGGTGCAACATGTAATTATCGCGGGTGCAACCTGTCTAGTTTAAGTGAGTATAACATCAGTAAAAACTTATAAGGGAACGAAATAAGACATCAAACAATGTTTAATTACTAATAAAGTACATTTTTTAGTTATTAATGTTAGTTATTTCTTTTCAAATACGTCAATATTAGCCGAAAACTTTATGAAAAGGAAATTTGCATTAGTCTTTATCTGGCGCTCCCAACTTCGCGATAATGTCTTCAAATTACACGTCTGGTATCTCATTCACGATTTCAGTGAAATTTTTTCCATTAATCGTTCAGAAATTTCGTCCGAAATTTTACTCAACTTTTTCGATGTTTCCATAAAAAAGAACAGGTTTTAATAGAAAAACACTTACTAAATATATATCATGAGTCATACACAGCATATTTAATTATTCAAACCAAATCAAAACAATGAATTATCTAATAATAATCTTGGTTGCACCCGCGATAAAACATCACTATCGCGGGTGCAACTGTTTTGAGTTAACGTTTATTTCAACTCAACTAACATTACACTCTTCAAAACTATTGATTTAAAGCTTTTGATTTCTTCTTACTTTTACAAAGTTTCAAAACGTTAACACTTTATTTAGTGCCAAAACTTAAACTTTTATATCTTTTGTATCGCGGGTGCAACAAGATAGCCGTGTCTTCTTGTAGTCAATGGATCTTAAAAAATAACAACAAGTACTGAAATTTTTTGGCACTTATGAAAAAATGAATATTATCACTTCAAGTTAGGCGTGTTAAACATAGCTTAAAACCATCGGTTACGGCTATTTCGTACCAGTGTTGGTTGGTGCGATTTTGCAGTTTAGACCAATTGTTCGAATGGTAATACTTTAAAGCTCGTCAAAAATTCAAATTTTAAGAAAAATTAAAAAAAATATATTTTATTATTAAATTTGAACTTTCTTTTTTGCACTGATATCAAAAAAAAGTAACAAATAATGTGATTTCAAAATCAAAGTCAAGAACCGTCTTTAGTGGAATGGCCCATAAGTTAGTTTTAGATAGGTACCGTACCTACTTTAGAATTAATACCTACCTACCTAATATAGTAGGGTCTGCGTTCACCATTAGGAAACTATGTTTATTTTGAAGAAAAAAATTATTTCATTTTTAGGTTCTAGGTTCTAGGTTTTTAAAAAATGGAACTACCATTAAATGGACGCTGGCAGAATTGTGACAACCCTCGTCACATAGTAACAAAGAACTGAAGTGAAGTGACTATAGATTATTCAAACTGGCCATTACAGTAGTAACTTACATCATGCCAGATATTATGATACTCCAGTTTGGCTTTATAAGGAAACGGTAGGTAACATATTTCACACTTGAATGTAGCTTTAATATATTCTTCATTGCGCTTCCTTGATTCAAACTCAGCTAATTTCTTTGCTTGAGTTTTCAGATATTCTATTTTAAAGACGGTTTCGTAGTCCGGGTTGAACCTCTTGTGTAGGGATAGCAGAAATTTCTTGACTTTTGGTATATTTGACCCTGAAAATAATTCTGAAAATAATTAAATAAGTATAATAAATAAACAAATAATAAATATTGCTGGACATTATGTAAGTGTACAATTGCAAAGTGTGCGTTGAATGAGAAATTCCCACGCTCACAAAGTGCAGGCTTAAATCTCACCTTCATTAGCAATTCCAATTCCAAACACTTTTAAACCATTGATATCACACTTTGCAGCCATTTCCAGAAACACTTCTTTAGTTATCTTAACTTCACCCAAATCTATCTTTCCTTGCTCCAAAAGATCAACAACACTGCTCTTAAATTCTTCAAAACGTAGTCGTAAGTTTATATATTTTCTCTCAGCCCCAGATAAAAATCCTTCAATACATTTAAGCTCATCCAAACTAAGCTCATTTAAATCAGATGATTCTCTTTGTAATAATTCTAATTGTTTCATAGTGATCATTTCATTATATATGGTATATACCTTTTTGGAATTTGTCTCATTGCTTTTAATTGTTTTGGTCTCTATGCTACTTAAATCTGTTTTAAATGATACTTTTTTTATGGTTTTTCTGTTGTTCTTCAGTTTCGATATCTTCTCATCATCACTTAGTAATTCTTCATTATCAAAGTCAGTATCAAGAGGGTCATCTGTGTTCATGTTTTCCGATAACGGGTTTTCATCATCACTGAGATAATATTCTTCATCGAATTCAATATTATCATCATTATCTAAACTATCTATCTCATTAGAATGATCTTCAGCTATTGTTTCTATTTCCATACATTCATCTTCCTCCATGTTCTCAATAAGTTCATCTTCTTTAACTGTTATCGGGTCTTCAAGCAACTTTCCAACTTCAGTTTTAATCAAATCTGTATCGATCATTACTTCATCTTTAGAAGTATCAAGTTCAAATGTTATTTTGTCAGGCTTGTAAGTTTCTGTGTTATTATTTTCTGTCGGAGTTGAATTTAGATATGTGAAGGGATCGTCATTGTATTTATAGTCAAAGAAACCTCGTCTATCACTTGGAATGGAGAAGCCTACGGAGTCCCGAGGTGCCAACTGCATCAAAGATTGTAAGTCCATCTGAAAATAAACAATTACTTTCTGACTGGTCACAATTTGGATGGCCGACCATGAGTGTCATTAACAGCTGATAGTTTCCCTGCTTTGGGGGGTGTCATATATAGCTATGTAGGGTCTAGTTTTGCTGTACCACTTTATTGAGCATAATAAAGTTGTAACATGTAGGTAGATTGGCATGGTTTTTTGTACCCACAGTTTGAGACACAGCTCCCTAGCTGAATAAACGATACTTATCAAATAACGTGTTTTCATGAATATTCAGGACATAATAGGGGCATGATAAATTGTCAGACCCGGGCTTAAGTTGATTAGCTATGAGCCCTAAGGCGACCAGAGTTAGCCACTAGTTCAAAGCTGCTCAACCGTATGCCCGCGGGCCACATTGTGACTCGCCGACCATTTTTAAATGGAACGCGCAAGCCTGAAAATACCCGTCAAGTTGAGAGTCCGTGTACGGTGGTCGGCTTCGGTTTGACGCATCCAGCTTCAATTGGCGATATTCCGCATATTTTCACTACACCTAGCTGGAAGGTGTCCTACACTATTACATAAGTCTTATTAATAAGTAACCAGAAATATCTGAATAGGCATGATGACAGTAATCAAGTATCGCCAAAATATTTATCTGATCTAATGAAATAGGATTCAAAGATTTTGAAAAATGTATTTATTCTCTTATTAATGTCGAGATTACTAATTTATTTGCTAAAATAAATCTACAAAATACAACAATCCGCCATGATAGCCAAAACGCTCGCCGGTGTCATGGCGTCTGTCATGGCGTCTGTCATTCTCGGTAAACATCCTTTTGTTTCTATAGTAACTATGTAGGCATCACTGGTTGATATACCGATCCGTGACGTAAAAACAGACGCCATGACACCGGCGAGCGTTTTGGCGTGAATTTGAAAATTTAAATTTAAATGTACTTTTATTGCACAAAAACCTTAATTTTCTACAGAAATATGATATATTTTAGACATAATAGATACTTCTGAATATCATACAAGAGATTTTGAAAATTAGGATTCATGCCTATTGTCCATTTGGCCCAACTGATAAAAAAGTTGAGCAGCCTTGCAATAGCTCATACCAACATAAATACTTACATGTTCCAGATCCGCTATCTTCCTTTTAAGTATGTAGTTAGATCTCAGACATTTTTGTTTGAAATTATAGAACTTCCTCAGCTTGTACTCGCAGAGAGGACAGAATGTGAGCATGGGGTTGGCAAACACCTAAACAAAAAAATAAACATGTCAGAAAAAACCAAGTTGCAAGCCCACCACCTCGACCCCATCGACAGTATAAGAAAGTTTGGTTTCCTTACAATGTTTCATAAACACCATTTAGAATGCTCATACAGTACTTCATGATAAATAATGCGCATTGGGTAATTACGAGTTATCCGAATATGACCGACATCAACAGAATCTAGGCAGTAGGTATAATTTTTTTTTTTTTTTTTCCGTTTTCATCTGCGATCGGTCCTTGGACTATAAGCGGATTCGTTGAATGATTTTGTGAGATCAAGAGCGAAGAGGCCAGTGCCGTTTCTGCTCCTTCATAGAACATCTTTCCTCTTCAACCGCCGTACTGAGCGGGAAGTGTCCAGTAGTTGAGTTGCGAGTTGATTCGGGTGGAGGGCTAAGCGTTCGATATACTGCTTCTTGATTTTCTCTATCTCAGAAGCTACAGTCGGCATGTTGAGGTAGTTGTGTATTTCATCGTTCTTCGTGAACCAAGGTGCGTTGGCGATTGTTTGCAGGATGTGGTTTTGAACTCTTTGAAGACAGAGAATGTTGCTTTTGCTAGCTTGGCCCCACAGTTGGGCATCGTATGTCCATATCGGCTTTAAGACACTCTTATAAATGAGCAGCTTATTGTCAACAGAGAGTACAGAGTTTCTGCCCATTAGCCAGAGAAGGGATTTGAATTTGATGTTGATTTCATCTCTCTTGAAAGTAGGTATAAATGGCAAAACAGAATGTGACAGAAGTGCACGTTGTTAGCTACGCAGCTCGTACAGCTTGCAACTAATTTGCTTTTCTTTAAATGATATTGCTAATTTATTTGTTTGCGACAAAGTTGAAATTGTCAGTGTTTATTTATTATGACCAAACTACTTTTTATCAATCGTTTTTGTAATGTAATGTTATAAGATTGTTTCAGACGGCTTCCGAAACGCATTATTTATCTGGAACTACTTTATATATTTTGCGAAACGAAAAATCCAATGATGCACGGTCGGGTACGAACCCACGACCTTTAAATTGATAGTCGAGGCCACTCACTCGGCCAACACGGCTCAGACAGCAAGGAAAAGTAGATAAACATAAAAACTAGTGTTTACTTTCTACAGCTACAGTAAGTACAGGAGTTTTGTTGTTGTAGAGATTTTATCGGTTTTAGAAGGTTTTAGAAATAATTTGGGTGTTCTACCATACGTGTGTCTATCACATGTAAACAACAGGCGCTTTACTTACGTAGATATCACTTATTTCATCGTAAAAATCCAAAAGTCGTTCGTCAATCGCCTTTGCTATATTATCAGAGCGCAAGCATATTCTACACAATTTTATAGCAGACATTTTTAAACTAAATCACATTACATTATTCGTCGTAAACAAACAAGCTTGTTTGCTTTTGAATTTGCAAGGAATTGCAATACACATGCACAAAAATAGCGAATTTGTGAAATGAAACTATGACGCCGGCTCCATACGTTGGCCCCAACGTTGGTCCCAACGTTGGCGCCAAGATTTCGTGAACCATCCACACGTTGGCGATACACCAGTCTTGTTCCGTCAGAGCCAACGTGCAGACGTCCGATGTCTGCGCGTCCGATACAGAAAATGAAATTTCTCTAAGTGATTTTACATTACTGAATACCAATTTTATCACAATCACATCACATCATGTCACTATCACACTTCACACAACACACTATATTATAAAAGCGAAAGTTTGGATGTTTGGATGTATGTTTGTTCCTCTCTAACACGACAACCACTTAACCGATATGGGTGATATTTAAAATATAGATAGATAATAACCGGAAATAGGACATAGGCTACTTTTTATCCCAAAAAATTGCACGGTTCCCGTAACATAAAAAAAAAATAGTAGACTCCATCATCAGATCAGCTCGCTGTCACCATATTATTACATTGTTGTCAGAACTTGACAAATATGCCGAGTTTCAACTCAATCGGCCTATTTACTGAGGAGTTCTGTTGAACAGCTCTTGACTCCGTCATCAGATCAGCTTGTTGATACCATAATATTTCATTGTCACCGAGAATCTATAAGTGTGCAAAATTTCAGCCCGATAGTTCTACAAACACAATAAATAAGGAATACGATGACATTCTCGCTCGTCAGTCGACACGTGCGCTCACGATGCGCGTCGAAACGGGACTGAGCATAGCGCCAACGTGTGGACGGATCCCCAACGTTGGCGCGCCAACTTCCTTTGATAAAACCGACACGGCACGGCCAAGCCCCAACGTTGGCCCCAACGTTGGCGCCAAGCTATTTTGTCAGCACCACACGTTGGTGAGAGGCATTGGGACCAACGTTGGCCCCAACGTGTGGATGCGGGGTGAAGAAGAAACATGAAATATGAAACATGAAATGAATGAAAGAAAAGAGAGAAAGAACATTTGAATGAATGTTGAGTGAACTTGAGTGAATGAATCAGTGTTGCCAACTCGAATTGTTGAAAATTGGTAGATGAGCTAGGGACTCGGCTAGGGACTAAATCGTATCGTATACAGGGTTGTTCATTATTAGCTACAAATACTGACAGGGCCTAATTTTGGGGTCGTAAATATTTGTTTGGCCGAATCAATTTAATTCCTAAACTGATTTAAGTTTTTAGATCGTAATTTTATTTTTATTAATTTCTGTAAGACATATTGCATAATGACTACCACGGAGAACAAGACAATGACCTATCGGCGCTACCCTGTTGCCTAGGTCCCACCCACAATGACCAACTTGGTTATCAGCTGTAGCCTGCCTACAGTCATTGACCTTAGTGTTTTTTCTAATTTAAAGTTTAGACTTTCCATCACACTTTATTCAGGCTTTGAAGAAAGCGTCGACTATTTAGGTACTTACCTATTAATTACGTACTTACAGTTTTTCCGACGGATCTTGGCATTCGTGAATTTAGCCGTTTTGATGCGGAGTAGGTAGGTAGGTACTTACCTACCAGGTAGGTAGGTAGGTTAGGTAAGGTACCTAGGTATGTTGTACCTTATTTTTCAATCACGTCAACTTTTAGGTAATAAAAAAATTAGTTTAGGTTATGAGGTAGAATTGTGGTAGTACCTAGGCACTACGTAATTAATAACGACTTACATCTTAGCGTGTTTAAAAGTCAGTTTATTGAGTTCACTCAGTAGGTATTTACACATCTGAGATTTAGACGGATAGGTACTTACAACAGAGTTAGGTAGGTACTTACTGATTTATTTACAATCCACATACAAAGGCGAAAACACACACAAAACACTGTACACACTCAAACCATCGTGTCTCCTTCAAATCTCCTAGTGAAGACGTTGTGCGTTCACTATTTGCATTTTTAGTTCATCGACATTGGATATTGTGTGACCATCACGTCCATACCTACACTAAGTCTTTTGCACGACCGCACACATGAAAGTCCAGCGGTGTCAGGTCGGGTGACCGTGCAGGCCAACTCCGAATAGGTAGCTCTTAGGAGCACCTCACCACTTTCTCAGAAACTAAGCACCATCTCAAGATACCTACTACAAGTTAAAGTAGGTAATTCGACATCGCGGTACGTTAGTTGTAGCGAACTCACTCTCGTGTTTATTTGTTTATTATCACTCACGCGGCTGAACGCAGACTGACTGACCGCTCGCGGCGCGTGGGCACAAGTCAAAGGTCAACCCAATAGCCAATCACAGCGCATCGGCTTACGCCAACAGGTGGCTTCGACGAATCAAATCAAAAGGGGCGGATCACCGCCTCTTTTTGGGCGGCGGCTGGCACAGGCGGCTCGCCTTTGACTATGAAATGGACTTTTAGATGCAAGGACGCGCCAATAATTCGAGAGGATAATCTTCATCGATTTTCTCTGGATTTTCATAACAAAACATAAAAAAATCATTTCATAAATATTTTTTATTTTATATGTTGAACCTAATTCCTGAATATTTGTAGCTAATAATGACAAATCCTGTATAGTTGTGCTAGCATGAATTAAATGTTATTTGCTTGAGAACGTAGCATAGAGGGCCTTACTTATGAAAGATGTTTATATTGAAACACTGGTTAAACAACGTCCTGTCTTTATTTGTGGATAGTGACAAACAGAGACAGGACGTTGTTCAACCAGTGTTCAACATTAAACATCTTTCATAAGTAAGGGGGAGAATGTAGACAAAAAAAACAACAACTCTGTAGAGTAGGCGTCACCACTGAAGCCCGATAGTAGACGAGGCGCTGCTGTAGCTGCTGCAGTCTTCAAGCCAGTCTATCATTTCCTCTGTCTATTCTACATTGATTCTACACGAAAAAAAATATATACACTATTCTAGTCCCTAGCCCAATCAACAACCTTCGCTTCGCCTCAACTAATTACACTCCAACACCACAACAACACTATCCAATTTGTCGGAATCCCAACTAGAAATCATCGCTGTCTCGCTCTTTGACGTACGCGCACAACGTGGGGTGATGACAACGCGGCTAGCCGCATCGGCAAGTGGGAACCCTACCTGCCAAGGCCCGCCCGGGCGAGCCCGCCAATGTACTTGTATGTAGCTCTAAATACCTACTATTTATTCTGTTCCCTAGGTTACATTGGCGCCAAACGTGAGGTGATGAAAATAACACAAAATAAAACACATCAAGTGTATTATTAACGTTTTTAATAAGAATCTGACTACACTGGCTCAGTTTAGGTACACACATTTATATTATAAATAACTAGCTGACGCGGAAAGCTTTTCTACAGGAAATACCCAGTAGGCCACAGCAGTAGGCCTGCTCCCAAAACTAAAAACAATTTCAATTTATTTAGGTAGGTATTGCGAAAATGGGTAAAAATAACAATGTAGATTAAAAATTAAGGTCCTCCATTATCAGACAGTCAGCATGCAACATCGCAATTTAGTCAATTTACACAGAATTAAATACAACAAAAAATTAGAATTTAGTAGGTAGAATAGTGATATCAAAAACGAAAAAAATAATAATAGTGCAAAATTAAGATAAAACAACAGTACTCATTTTAAATTTATCATTTATGAACTCGTCAACGCTTTAGTACACTTTTTCTAGAAGTAATTTTTTTAATGTAAATAGGTAATTTAAAGATGTCAGATATTGTCTCTATAAAGATCTTGGTAGGACAGATTCGAAACAAATATTTGCAGATCATACCAACACCAGCAACGTGGCGTTGCCCCCGTAGTGATGGTATAATGATGATGATGATGATGATGATGATGAAGTAGCCTATACATAACCTAAAATAGTTGTGATTATTTGTCCGTCTGTTTTCGTCGCTTATCCCTTCGTATGCCGTTGTGTACTCCGTTGATGTGCTCTTTAAGCGCGCCGGAGTGAAGGAATCCTTTGTCGCACACCGTGCACTTAAACCTACGGTCGCCGATGTGGGTCTGTGAACAATATCATTATTGAGTCAGCAGTTGGGTCATTACGAGGCCGGAGACAGACGAATGTCCATACAAATGTTAATTTAGGCATATTTTTACCACTTGATGTTATTAGATTAGATTATCATAATACAGGGTGTGGCAAATTTGTGGGCACTTAAGGTGAACTCAGACCTGGGCCGCACCGCAGTCGCCGCAGAACTTCATATAAAGAAATCGAATGCGTTTCTTTATATGAAGTTCTATGCAACCTCTCACACCTATCCGCGCCGCAGTCGCCGCAATACCTGAAGCAAAGCAATGACTGCGGTGCGGCCAGATCTGCGTTCACCATTAAAGGCACCTTTTGTTTTGTAGTTAGAAAGTTTTGTTCTTAGGAAACTATATGTTTGTTTTGAAGAAAAACATAATAGCATTTTTTGATTTTTTGAAAAAAAATACAGTTACCTAGCCTAAAAATTTACATTTTTCAGAAAAAACAAGTTTGTCTTAATCGACTCTAAGGCTGGGGGTACGAAACTTGCGACGAGCGGAGCGACGGCGGGGCGGCGCGACGGCGATGTAATCAAATGCATTAAAAACATTAAGCGCTGTGTACGAAACAAGCGACGGCGCGCCATCGCCGCACCGCCCCGCCCCGCCGTCGCTCCGCCCGTCGCAAGTTTCGTACCCCCAGCCTAAATCGTAAGTTTTTGCGTTAATTAAAAAAATACACAACCCATACATTGTTCCAGATTATTAACCCAAGCAATTAACTTCAATAATATTAAAATTTTACCTTCCAATAAAATTTGTATTATGTTTCCTAAGACGTCTGAAGTCCATTATGAGAGAGTACTTGTCTTCGTTCCACGCCAATCCGTCAGATGTCGCTGTTTCCGCTACGTGTACCGCGCCCCTAGCGCCACGGTGTCCGTTTCTGGAACTAACTTACTTCTACAAGCCACCTAGAACTTTTCCTCATTGTTCGGCTCATAAGGATGTTGGATTGGTGACCACCAGGAAGACATTGTGTGGACTTCAGACGTCTTAGGAAACATAATACAAATTTTATTGGAAGGTAAAATTTTAATATTATGTGTTCCGTTTGACGTCTGAAGTCCATTATGAGAGATGTGTTTGTTATCTCCTGGTGGCTTGTAGAAAAGAAACGCAACAATGTGATAAGAAAATCACTAAGTATAATTCAAACTCAAAAGTTTTTTAAACAATAAAAACATGTAGATCACTTTTACATGTCACTGTTTGATGGAATATAAACGGACTGCAATTTGCTTACAAATCATCTATGATTATTATTATTATCTATAAAAAGTCTAGAAAATCACAACGATTTGAGAAACTCATAGAAATCAAACTGTAGAAAAATATTGAGATAAAGATTTTTGTGAGGTAACATTATTATCATTTGAGACATTTACAGATTTCTTATAGAATTTTTTAAAAGTACATTCATGCTGCCAATTAGCTTTTGACAAAATTTCATCGATGGGATAATGTTCTATCCAATTTAGAGAAGCGACAGCAGATCTAAAACTACCTGGCGAAGCTTGTATACCCGCATCTGACAACAAACGTTTATCACAACGATTTGAGAAACTCATAGAAATCAAACTGTAGAAAAATATTGAGATAAAGATTTTTGTGAGGTAACATTATTATCATTTGAGACATTTACAGATTTATTATAGAATTTTTTAAAAGTACATTCATGCTGCCAATTAGCTTTTGACAAAATTTCATCGATGGGATAATGTTCTATCCAATTTAGAGAAGCGACAGCAGATCTAAAACTACCTGGCGAAGCTTGTATACCCGCATCTGACAACAAACGTTTTATCCAGCCTCCAATGATAGCCGGAGTCGCTGGCTTAGTAGGGCATTTAGTTGTAATGAATAAATTAGTTAATGGTTCTCTACGATCTTTAGCAAAGTTCTTTAAAGTCCTGAGCCAGAATACTGGGTCAATATTACGGTCTGGGGCCTGTGATAAGATCCAACTCGACTGTTTATGTGAAGCGCAGTCAGTCTTTGACCCAAAAACAGGATGAAGGATAATGCCTTCACCACTATCAATAAAATGATCACTATCACAATGTAAGAGAGTTAAGTCATGGACTCTACGTCCGGATGTTAACAATAGTACTACAGCAACTCGACTAGAAATATCAAATATACTATTTAAATTTGGAGTAGTTTCTTTTAAATATTTAATAACTACTCGTGCATCCCAAATTGGAGCTTTGGGTGGTACAGGTTTAGCCAGGGACACTGCTTTAAGAATATCGTCGTCGATACTGCAGTAGCGCGGATCTACTATTTGCAATAGTGCGTAACTACAAGGTTGACAACTTTACAGGAGATAAAAAAAAATATTTAATTTTAGTATTTCGAATGATAAGCGCATCTTAATGAAATAATAGGGTTTTTAGAGTACCAGGCCATCAGTCAGTGGTAGAAAATTTGCGATTTTCCTAGTAGTTTTCGAGTTTTATGTCACTTACGCGGTTTTTTTTGTAGCAATATCTGGTCTCAATATGGGCAGATACTGGTAGTACGAGAGCCGACCGCAAAAAACCAACGTCACTTGATACTAAGATAAGCTCCATGGCACACGCTCAAAAAAGTGGTGCTAAGCTTGGATCAATTAGTAAATAGGCTCCGATTTGGCCGGAAGCACAAAAAAAGGGGCTACTTCCGGTGAAAAAAAACGTGACAATTTACGTCATTTGATACTAATGGCAGACTTATGGCAGCAGTTACTAATTTATGTGTAGTGACAGATAAATCTAGTCTGCCAGTTCCTGTATGGCCGGAAGTACTTGGCAGACTGTCTCAAAGCTGACGATTCGGACCCCTAATTTACGTCATCTGATACTAAGTTGAAAATAGTGCCAGATGTTAGATATCAACCCTACGTTTCAGTATAAATTAGTCTGCCAAGGCTATTTTGGCCGGAACATCTTCAAAATGTCAATTTAGTAATGATACTAAGAAGAAAATTTTTCGATTTTTTTTGGTTTTATCAATGTTTAGACATTAGAATAAAATAGTATTATGTATTTATTCATGTTAATATTATTATTATTACCTACTAGAAGCTGCCCGCGGCTTCGCTCACGTGGTACCCGGATAAAAAGTAGCCTATGTCACTCTCCAGCCCTCCAACTATCTCCACACAAAAAATCACGTGAATTCGTCGCTCTGTTTTGACGTGAAAGCAGGAAAAATAAACAAACAAATAAACACACTTTCACATTTATAATATGGGTAGGTACGGATGTTACTCGTTCGTTACATGTCAAGGGTCAACATCGGCTCGGTACTTTTTCATTAATTTTCATAGATTAATTACTCTCATCTATCAAGAGAAGGTCGCAATCCAAAATACAAATAAAATAATATAAAACCTTACACGATTCCCGTATATTTGCGGAAGACATTTTGTTTAAGTAGCATTTTCGTCTTTCACTAGTAGGCTTTAGCAATAAAAGTAGGTAAGTAATAGAACGTAATCTGCATTTTCGTCTTTCACTAGTAGGCTTTAGCAATAAAAGTAGGTGGTAATAGAACGTAATCTTTCAATACCTTTAATACCGCGTTCACACGCTTGAACGCTTCCAAGCAGTGTTGCCAACTCTAATCAATCCGAGTCGCTAGATTCAATCTGTAGTTGACGTTTTGCTTGTAGTTCATGAAAAGTTTGGTAGTAGAATCGGCACCCTGCTCGCTGTAACCTTATTATTAAATTAAATTCAGAACTGATGAGTAAGGTACCTGCCTACATTAAGCCGCGTTGACACGATCAAAGTACACTACATCCTAGTGCTACTTGGATGACTCTGATTGGATGCCGTCGGACTCACGTGACTCACTCGTACGACGGCGCCAGGCGACAGGATGTAGTGTACTTTGATCGAGTCAACGCGGCTTTATGCCAAGTTTCAACTCAATCGGCCTATTTCGGAGGAGTACCACTGAACAGCTCCTGACTCCAGCATCACAACAAAACAAAGCCGTGACGTCTTCGTTCGGCGGCTGTCCTCCGGTAATTGAATCAACGGTGATTGTGTGGGCACGCGCAGACATTGACAGGCGTACATATCCCTTTGATCTATGTCCGAAAAACCGACAAATCGCGGGTCGCCACGACGCACGGCGTTGTCATCGGCAAATGCAGGCGTCTAAGCCCTCTCTCTACACATACGTGAATGCGTGTCAACGGAAGAGGGAGCATTACACGATTCCAAATGGAGGCACTTCATGTATGAGGTGTTATCTCCCATATTATTCCAAATCCCATATTATTCCCAGCTTATTCCAAATTTCCAACATTTGCGGAAGACATTCATCTGTTTACGTGAACGTTATCACACTAATCACACTATCACACTAATTTTATAAATGCGAAAGTTTGGATGGATGTTTGGATGTATGTTTGTTCCTCTATAACTCAACAACCCCTGTCGACTGGGTAGCGGTGAGTAGGAAGAACTGGTCGGCGAATGAGTTAGCGGAAAGCGTAGTTAATGTATTTAAAAATAAGTTTGACGCATATTTTCCTCTTAAACGGGTCACATCCAGAAGGCGTGTGGATTCTTGGGTCACGGAAAAAATTGTAAGCCTGGACTTTGTAATTAGAGAAACCAAATCACTTATTACAAAATTTCCTTTCAATTCGTCCTTATTATTTAAATTTAATTTAATGAATTTCAAGATAGATTTAATGAGATGTTAAAAAGCGAGCGTAGTAAATTCTACTGTAACATTATCTCGAGTGCAACCAACAACACAAAAACGATGTGGGACGTTGTAAAACTCGAGACTAGACAGAGTAGACGGAAGGTTGACGTCGTAGGGTCTCTTCGAAGAGCTGACGGCTCCAATTTCACGAACAGGATACAGGCTATTGATGCAATCAATTCACACTTCGTAAACGCCGCGATAGCCTGTGGAGCGCCCGCTGCCGATGTGCCTGCATCACTGCTTGCATTGACTAGCGCGCGCCCTCCGGTGGACCGCTCCATTAGGTTGCGTCGATTTACGCCTTTCGAAGTATTTAAAATTATCTCAAGTGGAGTAGCGTGTAAGCCCACTAAGGATATCTACGAGATGTCAATCAATATCTCTCATGAAGGCAGCCGCCGAACATCTGTCGTCCGTTCTTGCAGTGCTATTCAATATTTGTCTTAAAGAAGGCCGATATCCACAAATATTTAAGAACGTCAGAGTGTCCCCTCTCTAAAAAGGAAAGGGAAAGAAAGAGGACATAAATAGCTATCGGCCTGTCTCCATTATTCCCTGTATTGCCAAAATCTTCGAACACGGCCTTATCTTAAGAATTACGGAGTACCTGTCTGCAACGAATTCTCTTTCAGATAGACAATATGCCCATCGGGCTGGCAGGTCGACGACGGACGTGGCCCGAGAGCTTGCGCGGTGAATGATGGAGGCTCGGGAGTGGCGCCAGCAGGTAGCGGTGATCATGTGCGATCTGTCAAAGGCTTTCGACGTCGCCGACCACAATGTTCTCGTCGCTAAGATGCGACATTATGGTTTAGATGGATCGTCCTTAAAGCTGCTGACAGACTTTATTTACGACTGACCGATATCAGACAATCGTTGGCGACAAAGGAGGAATAGCCTCAAAGCCGCTGAAGGCCTGTATCGGGGTAGCCCAGGGATCATCACTCTCTAACATCATGTTTTCCATCCTCCTCAATGACTTGCCCGACTGCATAGACAGCGCGCACACGTTAATGTACGCAGATGACGTTGCGGCTGTTGTTACTGCGCCTAATCTGGGACTCTTGGAGAGGCGATTAAACGTGGTGGCGGAGAAGCTGTGGTTTCACTGTAATGGCTTTCTATTAAATGTTAAAAAGACTAATTTCATGCACTTCGCTCTAGCTGGCCATTATTGTGAACCTTTGTGCGTATCCCTGGGTGGCATGGTAATAAACCAAGTCAGGGTCACACCCTTTCTGGGTTTCCAGCTGGATGAGGGGCTCACATGGGAACAACACATCCACAAACTATGTGAACGGATAGGTCGGGCTTGTTTTGCGCTGTGGTGCCTCTCGGCAACACTGGAAACTGGCATGACAAGAAGTTGCTATTTTGCTTCGGTTCACTCGCTGATCCAGTACGGCGTCGAGCTATGGGGCAGAGCCGCTGACTGGGAGAGTGTTCCGATTGCAGAAAAGGGCAGTACGCGCCAAAGTCAGAGTCGCTTGGGACACACCAGCTCGTCCAATCTTTCGCTCTCTTAAGATAATGACAGTGCCATCCCTTGTCATTTTCTAAGCGGCTATGTATGCGCGTAATCATCTGAGCGAGTACCCGAGACTCGGTGATGGTCACAGATGCCCGACGCAGAACGCTCTGAAGCTGAGAGCAGTGCCTAGGCGCCTTACTAAAACGTCGAAGTTGGTTCACGTGTTGGGGACGTCAGTATATAACCGCTTACCAGACGCTATTACGAATGTACAGACAACGCAATCGTTCAAACATAAACTGAAAGAGCTGCTGATTCAGAAATCTTATTATAAGATTGATGAATTTTTTGAATAATGAAATTTTTAATTAATTTTCAATCGCAATTTTATTTTAATATTTATTATTAGTAATTTAACGTATTCGTTATTAAGTAATCGATGTTAAGCTGTTTCTTTTATAAAATGTTGAATTGTTACTATTGTAACCAAATTGACCTGGGCGTCGATTCTGGTACCGAACTTTTTATCAACCTCAACCAAAACCTCAACTAAAGCGACTGTTTCCATGACTACTAATAACAAACGACTCAGTTGTGGTGAGGTTTTGAACTTTGGCAGAACAAATTTTTGAATAGCTATTCTACTATTTCACCAAATGGCTGACATTTAAGAGATCGAACCAAAACCAAAGCGGTTGTCATCTAGTAGAATACAGGCCCTGTAACTATTTTGTTATTAATAAATAAACTAAACTAAACCTGAACCGATTTTACTGAAATTTAAAATATTTATAGATACCTAATGACCGGGAATAGGACATAGGGTACTTTTTATCCAGGTACCACGCGAGCGAAGCCGCGGGCGGAAGCTAGTTTTACTAATAAACATAAATTGTGACATAATTTTTCTACTGACAACCCCCCACCGTCCTGATTAGAGTGAGTTTTTAGCGACTTTATAGCTACTTTTCAGATTGAATCTAGCGACTCGGATTGATTAGAGTTGGCAACACTGCTTGGAAGCGTGCAAGCGTATGAACGCGGTATTAAAGGTATTGAAAGATTACGTTCTACTACCTACCTACTTTTATTGCTAAAGCCTACTAGTGAAAGACGAAAATGTGACTTAAACAAAATGTCTTCCGCAAATATACGGGAATCGTAAAAGGTATTATATTATTTTATTTGTATTTTGGATTGCGACCTTCTCTTGATAGATGAGAGTAAATAATCTTTGAAAATTAATGAAAAAGTACCGAGTCGATGTTGACCCTTGACATGTAACGAACGAGTAACATCCGTACCTACCCATATTATAAATGTGAAAGGGTGTTTATTTGTCCTGCTTTCACGTCAAAACAGAGCGACGGATTCACGTGATTTTTTGTGTGGAGATAGTTGGAGGGCTGGAGAGTGACATAGGCTACTTTTTATCCGGGTACCACGTGAGCGAAGCCGCGGGCAGCTTCTAGTAGGTAATAATAATAATATTAACATGAATAAATACATAATACTATTTTATTCTAATGTCTAAACATTGATAAAACCAAAAAAAACGAAAAATTTTCTTCTTAGTATCATCACTAAATTGACATTTTGAAGATGTTCCGGCCAAAATAGCCTTGGCAGACTAATTTATACTGAAACGTAGGGTTGATATCTAACATCTGGCACTATTTTCAACTTAGTATCAGATGACGTAAATTAGGGGTCCGAATCGTCAGCTTTGAGACAGTCTGCCAAGTACTTCCGGCCATACAGGAACTGGCAGACTAGATTTATTTGTCACTACACATAAATTAGTAACTGCTGCCATAAGTCTGCCATTAGTATCAAATGACGTAAATTGTCACGTTTTTTTTCACCGGAAGTAGCCCCTTTTTTTGTGCTTCCGGCCAAATCGGAGCCTATTGACTAATTGATCCAAGCTTAGCACCACTTTTTTGAGCGTGTGCCATGGAGCTTATCTTAGTATCAAGTGACGTTGGTTTTTTGCGGTCGGCTCTCGTACTATGGCAGATACGCGTAATTGAAACTATGATAAAAAGTATAAAACAATTTATTCATATGAAACACAAACGGAAGGTACTTCTTAATCACAAAAATATGGAAAATAAACAGTTTTTTTACGGAGCGCAAAGTAATCACAACAATTTGTTTACGTTTTGATAAGTTACTTCACCTCCAACTACAACCAGAGAGCTTCTGATGGCTTATTCAATGTGGTGTCTTCACCAACTTGCGCCAATGACTGACTAGGACAGCGTGGCACGCAAATTTGAATTTCGCTACTTTTTGCAGTTTCGCGGTATTGCAGATGGTAGTTCAGCGCTATTGCAGTATCGTCGACGATATGTTTTATGATATGACTGGATGACAACTTTATGTTTGAGCTTGTTTCACAAATTGAAGATATTACCGATTTATGGACCAAGATAGTACGGTAAGCTAAATGATCAGACACGTGAAGAAATGCTAGATATCTGGCTACATCTTTAGGTTGTGGTAAACAAGGATTTATATTATTACGACGACACCACGTAGACCACCTAGTCCAAATAGGAATATATGTTCTAACGGTAGAAGCTCGCCAGCATGAAGACAAAAGTTCCCTTTCCTGAGTAGACCAGTCTTGTGTTAATGAGTCCCACCCGAAATGAGCCAGGCTTCCAGCTGTAGACTGTTGACATGAGCTGGAGGCCGACTCGTCGACGTGTCTACTAACGTGGTTTCCAGGTTCTGTATCTTGATTGGACGAGCAAGGGCGCGGCTCTTCAAGTCTGGGCGCCAGAAGGGTTTCTTCCACTTGGGTGCTACTATTATGAACCGTCCTGTTGCAGTGTTGAGGTGGCACAGAACCCGCGGAAGGAGATTCGGCGGCGGGAAGACAGTCTTGTGTTAATGAGTCCCACCCGAAATGAGCCAGGCTTCCAGCTGTAGACTGTTGACATGAGCTGGAGGCCGACTCGTCGACGTGTCTACTAACGTGGTTTCCAGGTTCTGTATCTTGATTGGACGAGCAAGGGCGCGGCTCTTCAAGTCTGGGCGCCAGAAGGGTTTCTTCCACTTGGGTGCTACTATTATGAACCGTCCTGTTGCAGTGTTGAGGTGGCACAGAACCCGCGGAAGGAGATTCGGCGGCGGGAAGACCCACGCTAGGTCGAAATTCCAATATCTGCTGAACGCGTCGTGAAAGTAAGCGCTGGAGTCTGATAAGTCTAGAGAAACATAATTCGGTACGACATACGCGGTTTTTGAGGCAAACAGATCGATGGTCGGAGTTCCCCACAGGCGGAATATTCTTGACGTTGCTGCGTCCAATAGATGCCACTCCGAGCCGGCGCGATTGCGCGAGAGTTGATCGGCTTCGGTGTTGTACACTCCCGGCAGGTGATGAGGGAGTAGTACCAACTCGTGGTGATCCGCCAGAGCTAAGAGTTCTTTTGTTAATTCTAGAAGTAAGCGAGATTTCGTTCCGCCTTCGTTCTTTATATACGCTACAACTGTTTTGCTGTCTGTCTGTAGAATCACATTGGAACCTTTCAGGCTGGCCGCTGAGCTGGATATTGCCGCTATCACTGCAAACATCTCCTTCAGATTGCAGTGCCAATCTGTCTGGTGCCGATCCCAAGTCCCGTAAAGTCTTTTGTCGTTGACTACAGCTCCCCACTGAATGTCCGAGGCGTCCGTGATTATATAGTTCGTTGGACGCATCTTTGGATGAATTGGACTCGTTTGACTGGCATTTTCGAGCCACCAAAGAATTTCTCTCTTTACTTCTTCTGGATACCGAATCGCTCTTTGAGGATTTTTTCGAAGTAAGTTGCTGTGACGCTGCATTGTTCGGCAATGCAACCTTCCCCGGTGGGTGATGAAGGTCGCAAAGTTGAGAAACCCTAAGAGGCGTTGCGCCTGCTTGAGGGTCCAACTGCCCGCAGCGAGAAGAGACGACAAGCTCTGGCGGATCCTGGCTAGTTTGTCTGTGGACAATGACTTGGTGTTGTGTCGTGTGTCCCAATCTACACCTAAAAAATCGATCAGCTGTGTTGGAGTCGTAATCGATTTTTCGTGATTGACGCACCATCCGAGGCCGCTCAGGAATTTTATAGCCATCGAGACGTGTATCTTTAGTACTTCTCTTTTCTGATGAACAATTAGAAAATCGTCCAAATATACGGCTATGCGCAGACCTTTCATTCGAAGCACTTCCGCTGTCCAATTTGTAACTGTTGCAAAGATGCGAGGCGCTGCTGCTAAACCGAACGGAAGGCACGTCATCTGGAGTAAGTTCCCGTTGTAACTGATACGAAGATAGCGCCTGTGCTCCTGGCGAATGGCAAGATGATAATACGCCTGGCTGAGGTCCAGCTTCACCATCCAATCTCCGGGTTGTAGGAAATGAGGAACATTGTGAAGATGAAAAAGATGAAAATGCCTGGGGTTCATGAACCGATTTAAAGCCTTCAAATTGAAAATCACTCGATTTTTTCCGTTCTTCTTGGTTATCAGAAACAGAGGCGAAATAAAAGACGGAGTTGGTGGCGCTGGCTCTAATACTCGGCAGTGAATCATATTTTGAATTTCTTTCGTCATCGCCAGTGAGATTGGAGTTCGAAACTGATTTAAAATTTCTAACGACGGAAGAACTAACGGCGGTTGTTGGTTGAATGGAATTCGAATACCATGAATCATTTTGAGAATTGATTTGGGAGGATCTAAAAGAGTCCAAACATTTATGTAACGACTTATGCAACCGCCCGAAAAAGTTGGATAGTCACCTGCTCTTATTTCTATATCCCTTCCCGTTTCTGTCATTTCGCCCCCCTTTCTTTTTGAAGCGGCAGAATCTCCGAAATATCTTCTGTTGCTAGATTCCTTTTTGTCGCGACGCGGTTTACTAGCGGCAACGGCGGTTGAGCGAAAGGGCTTATCTTGACGCGAAGTCGAAGCTACAGGCGATTTTGAGCGAGGGTACTTAGGAATCGTGGGTAGTTTCTCTAATTTTTCTATACCACCGATCTTTTGTATGTAGGCAGATAAAGACTGCGGATTAAACATATACTCGGCTGAAGGCGGTATTTTTTCCAAGTCTTCCTTCACATACTTGCTTTTCAAATTTTTTAAAATCGATCGCCGTCGCAGTTCAAGTACTTCAGCTCGTTTTCCGCAAATTATTTGAAAAATGTCGTGAGAAACAGTTTTATATCTCGAATCATTGCTGAAAAGTTCTTTTAATTTTTCGTAGAGGGTAGTTGGAGAAAGTTGAAGACCAGGTGTGGCAGACCAATCAACTAGGTTTTGTAAGGCTGAATTTACGGAATCATTCTGATCTAGAAATGCATTCGATAACGCTGCAAAGCTCCGCTCCATTTGAAACCATCTAATCGGAGCAAACTGATCCTCAAACTGTCTCAGTTCCTCGTTAACTTTCAATTCTGAGAAAGCAGGAAAAGCAGCATATTTTTTCTGGATGTCCGTATAACGAACACAATTCCAGTCGGATGAGTCAAATCTTTGCATCTCACTTATTCTAGCCACGCGATCTGGATTTGCCTTCGCTACAGCCGGTTCTTTAATCGACACGCTCAACTCCGCGATATTCTCTAAATCCGTTTTAGGTAGTGGCGGTGGACGTAAAAATGGGTCAGCCGCAGCAGACGCGGGTGTGGTGGCAGGCGCGGGCGCGGGCGCGGTTGGTTGGGTCCGGCTTGCATTTTGCATGCTTGAAACAATGTTTGCATTCGGAAGCTGCGCGGGAGTCATACCGGCATAATTGGTATATAGGATATTTTGAACGTGACTCACCAGTTGTTGAGAAAGCATCTCAAACCTTTTATCCAGATCCGATTCCCGGGAAAATGACCGTGCACGGTATCGGCGTCTTTTTCTGGGCGGTGATCCATCCTCTTCCGACGAACCCGATGCTCCGTTTCTGCTCTCTTCCTCCGATGATGAATCCGATGTTCGATGATCCGGTTGTGCGATGTCACGCTCGTTACTCATCGTAACGAATTTAAAAACACCGGCACTAACCAACACGTAACGGAATTTTTTGCAAAAAATTTACTGAAACTTTCTACTTTAAACTCGAAAGCAACGTAAAATAAAAATTTAAATGACGGTATTTAAATAAAAGTACGCGACGAAACTGACGACTGTGCGCAAAGTTCGAAGGACAACGCAACAATGAGGAAAAGTTCTAGGTGGCTTGTAGAAGTAAGTTAGTTCCAGAAACGGACACCGTGGCGCTAGGGGCGCGGTACACGTAGCGGAAACAGCGACATCTGACGGATTGGCGTGGAACGAAGACAAGTACTCTCTCATAATGGACTTCAGACGTCAAACGGAACACATAATAACAAACTATGATATAAGTTGCTCACCCGTTTATGCAAGAATAGGTTTGAAGGGCTCTTGAACTTCTTTCCACAATATTTGCACTGATGACGCGGCGCGCCATGCCTTTTACTGAAATGATAATTAATAGATTGGAAATAGCTTAACGAGTATTCTAAATAAAAAATAATACCTACCCCGTTCGAAATAAAACTAGTAGTTCGCCCCGAACTAAGATCTCGCGAATGGTTGTGTTGATGATGGTTGATGGTTGGGGCAGTCAGAAACAAGTCCAAATCTAGGCTAGATTTGGACTTGTTTCTGACTGCCCCTACTGCTTTACACAAATTAAAAATGGGTTTAATTTATGTTAAGTTTAAATTATTATTTTAAGAGCATTTGAATAAAAGCTTGTTTCCAAAAATGTTTTTTACTATTAACTAGCTTCCGCCCGCGGCTTCGCTCGCGTGGTACCCAAATAAAAAGCAGCCTATGTTCTATTCCCGGTCATTATCTATCTATATTTCAAATTTCAGGCAAATCGGTTCAGTGGTTGTCGAGTTATAGAGGAACAAACATAGATCCATCCAAACATCTAAACATCCAAACTTTCGCATTTTTAATATTAGTGTGATGTTATGTGATTTACTAAACATACTGTCAGTCAACTCGCGTATAAAACTGTGCAAGTATAACTGTGCAAGCATACCTGTGAGTGTATAGCAGGAGTCGCTTACTGAATCGAGCGCCGCATTCCTTACACTCGTACGGTTTGGCGCCGGTGTGAGTGTTGAGATGATCGAGGTAAACATTGTGGTTCTGCACAAACAAATTGTTAGTAGTCATGAAATTAATATAATATTGCACAAGTCATTTTAATTTAACTTTCTTATGCCCACTTGCGCAAGTTAACAGGTAAATGGTAGAATTTTTTTTGGTCTAATCGAATAATTGCTAATCATATTACGAGTTACTTTAAAAAAGAGTCAACTAGCCTGTTATTAATTACCTATCATAAAGAAGCAAGGTCTGAATGCATTGTGTTAGTTTTCGGATTTCGTACAAAAGTGATATATGAAGTGCACTAGCGTTTGAAACGCGCGTCTTAGTTCTAAGTGAAACTCACCAAGAATGCCTTTCCGCAGTGTTCACATAGCACGTTATACTCGCCGTCGTATTTGTATGGCTCGTGCGGATGGTGTCGTTGATAGTGCTTGTATAGCGACGTCGATGAGCTGTTAACTACTTGTTCGCCACACTGAAATCCGTACCCATATTATAAATGTGAAAGTGTGTTTATTTGTTTGTTTATTTGTCCTGCTTTCACGTCAAAACAGAGCTACGGATTGACGTGATTTTTGTGTGGAGATAGTTGAAGGCTGGAGAGTAACATAGGCTACTTTTTATCCGGGTACCACGCGAGAGAAGCCGCGGGCAGCAGCTAGTGTAAAATACAAATAAAATATCTGGGCGACCGAGCTCTGCTCGAGTGAAAATACTCCTAGCGTTTGCCGTCCCTTGGGTACCAAACTGTACAGTCATATGCCCACTTATTCTTCCGGGATCTCATCATATGTCCAGTCCAGCGCCATTTATGCCTTCTGATTGTTGTAATGACATCCTTCACTTTAGTTTTCCGTCTTATATCCACCAGCCTCTCTCTTTCAGTTTTACATTTATCATGCTTCTCTCTATTCCATGTTGGCAGACTTCCAGTCTGTGACTGTTTGCTTTGGTGAGTGACCATGTTGGGCAGCCGCATGTTAGGATTAGTAAGATACACGTATTGATGATCCTGCTTTAGTCTCTGATGGGAATTGATGCAGGATACAAAACTTAAAATTAGATAAATTAAATGAATACCTAAATTAACATGTAGCGACATCTACCTGTCGCTCGATGAACTACAGAAACATGCTACGCACTACAGATGGCACCACACAACATCAAAATGTCCAGAACTCGCAAGCAAAGTTTTCAACGGAGTTAGACATAATTAGGACTAACCGACAACATCTGTCGGTCGAAAGACCACGGGCAAGTGGGCCAGATGGGCCGGCCCGTTGCAGAGGAACCACCTACTCTGCCTTTGGGGAAAGATTCCACCATGTTCCCCAAAAATATATTAGATTAATACTTCAGCAAAAATTCGCTCTCAACCAAACTTACCACTGAGCATATTCTGTATGATTTATCTTTAACGACGTCGACGTCGACGCCGACGTTTGCAGTGGAGGTCTTGTCGACGTTTGCACTGCAGGTCTTGCCCCTGTTAGCCTCCGTTGGGCGGCGGACGTGGCCCGAGCTACGGGCGTGTTCTCGAAGCTCAGATGCGGAGGAAAAGCGTTCGTAGCAGTACGTGAAGTTGCATTTATAGCTGAAAATTTGCGACTCTAATTCAATTCACAAAAAAATTATTAGAATTTGGTTATTCCACTTTTCCCACTTAAGGCCCTACCATGAGCTAAACACTAAATTTCCTTGTATACAGGGTGTGGCAAATTTTTGGGTACTTCAGGCCCTGAAGTACCCAAAAATTTGTTTCCTAAGAACAAAACTTTCTAATCACAAGAGAAAAGGTATAGTCGAATTGCTCATTGTACGAACTAAAAATATATGAAAATGTCATTTTGATCGTCAATTTTAGTGCGTATATATAATGAGCAATCCGACTACCCTGAAGTTCAGGGTAGCTATAGTCGGATTGCTCATTATACGCTCATTAATGCTCATTATACATTATAATTGACGATCAAAATGACATTTTCATATATTTTTAGTTCGTACAATGAGCAATTCGACTAAGTATACCTTTTCTCTTGTGGTTAGAAAGTTTTGTTCTTAGGAAACTATTGTTTTATTTTGAAGAAATAAATAATTGCAATTTTAGATTTTTGAAATAATGTACAGGTAGTAAGTAAACTTGTATTTTTTTTACAAATGTAATTTTTTAGGCGAACTACATTTTTTCAAAAATCTAAAAGTGCATTTATTGTTTTCTTCAAAATAAAACAATAGTTTTCTAAGAACAAAACTTTCTAACTACAAGAGAAAAGGTAGCTACCCTGAAGTGCCCAAAAATTTGTATAACTTTAAAATATAAAAATAGTCACTCACAACAGTGGTTCATCTTCGTGCTTCCGCATATGTCTGCGGCGGTGAAGGTCCGACTTAAACACGGCGTTGCATTGGACGCACGACAGAGTCGCCTCGTCTGCACCGGCCTTCTCGTTCTTGAAATAAACAAACAATTAATGAAATAACACTATATTGTACAGCTGGTTCGATTCCCGGGTGAGGCAAAAGAATTTTAGAAAATCTATGAATGCAGTTTAGTTTCTTTTAAAAATAAAGGACTTTTTCCTTAAGTAAAATAATCTATCATAAGGATTTACAGTTGTTTCCCTTCAGAGCCCATTTTTTTCACCCTGTATACATTTATTCCAAGTCTTAGCTAAATCCGTTCAATAGTTTATGCGTGATTGAGTAACAAACAGCCAAACATCTAAACTTTCACATTTATAATTTTATAAGATTTAATTTTTATAGTGTTAAACCACACTTTGGTATTATTTCATTAGAAATGAAAAATCTAAAATTTATAATTTTAGTAGGAAAGGATATTGGTGGACAGTTCGAACAGCGCCATCTAGCCCCAAGCTAAGCAAAGCTTTTTAAATTATTAACAGGCTGGATTTTACCAAACTGGATTTAGTTTTAGGCCGGCCGCATACGTTCGGTTTCCTGATTCGGTTTCCGAATTCGGAATGCACGCATTCAATACAAATTGTTCTACATGCCGCACACGTTCTTATTTTTTCCGAACGGAAAAAAACTTGACGTTCATTTCGAAAACAAACCGTGCGTACAGGTCATACGAACTAAAATTGAACGTCTGCGAAAAAAAACGAATTCGGAAAACGTATACGGAAAACGTGCGTATGCGGCCGGCCGGCCTTATCTGGAGATTAAACCACAGATTAAACTGCTGTTTGTTTGAATATTTTGACATTATAAAGTTGAAACCTTTTAACCAGGATAATTTGAATGCACCTAATAATATTCGGTTGCGCTTTCTAAACAATTGTATTTTGAATTCTGTCGGCTAACTACTCTGGGAGTAAGATGACAGCTTGGTCGAATCCAGCCTTAATCGCGTAATGAAATAATTTTATTTACTTCGACGTTTCAGCGACATCAATCTCGAGGTAGGTAAATAAAATGATTTCATTACGCGATTAAGTCCCGTTAACAATTTAAAAATAAGCAAAGCCTGTACCAGCCCTTAGATTGATTAGATCTTTGATAGCGACCAAAATCAGTCTCAAACTCTCAAATTATTACAGTTCAGTGACCACGCAAGTAGCTGTTTCACTCTCATCTCAACGAGACGGAACGCGACAAAAGATACCTACGCGATAGTTTTGACAGTTTTAAACAAATTAGACATTCAGCCTGCCGAACTGTCCACCAATATTTTTTTTTTTTTTATTTACTAGCTGCTGCCCGCGGCTTCGCTCGCGTGGTACCCGGATAAAAAGTAGCCTATGTTACTTTCCAGCCCTCCTACTATCTCCACACAAAAAATCACGTCAATCCGTCGCTCTGTTTTGATGTGAAAGCAGGACAAATAAACAAACAAATAAACACACTTTCACATTAATAATATGGGTACGGATTTATATAAGAACTCACGGCATGTCTGATCTTCTTGTGCTTATCGAGTACTTGCTGTGAGTGGAACTTGCGAGCGCATAGCTCGCATGAAAGGCGCGCGTGGGACAGACGGTGACCATTTAAAGTACTCTTGTTTCTATTCGAACAAAATAAGACATATTAGTAAGGATTCTATTGTAGTTGCCTGCAATATCCTATACTACTAAACGAGAAATACACTCACCTATACTGGCTCAGACAGATATCGCACGTGTAAAGCCTGCCCTTATGTTGGTTGTAGTGGTTGAACATTATTTCACTGAAAAAATAACATTTAAAAACTAAAGTAAACAAAAAAGTTCTGCTATTCAATTTTCCGATAATTGTGAAAATCCAATTTATAGATTACTAGCTGCTGCCCGCGGCTTCGCTCGCGTGGTACCCGGATAAAAAGTGTTGTTACTCTCCAGCCCTCCACCATCTCCACACAAAAAAATCACGTAAATCCATCGCTCTGTTTTGACGTGAAAGCAGGACAAATAAACACACTTTCACATTTATAATATGGGTACGGATTATATAAGAGAAATAAAATTTCGGAGACAAAATAGAGAACCATCCTGCCCACCTGATGGTAAGCAGTTACTGTGGCCTATGGACGCCTGCGACACCAGAGGAGTCACACTCGCACTGCTGACCCTTTACAAGAGGAATCACTGCGCCGACAACACAATGGACTAGACTACTCCACCAGTTGTCACCGCAGCGCGAAGAGCAAAGCTCTGGCAACCGACCTCACACCAGGAACACAACACATGAGAGAATAATTATGTTATTTGTCTGCGATATTCTGTTAGGTTACCTAAGTAGCCCGACTACCTAACTTAGGTACTTCCCCAGTCGAGCTGCTCTAATACAGAGTGAGAAAAACCCACTATGCCTTTCCTCCTATACTTACAAGTAATAAGTAAACACAGGGCACAGTTTGCAGCGATACACAGTGTAATGACAGTTTAATTGATGGCCCTTCAGACCTCTCCGTTCTGTAAACCGCATCGGACAGATATCACACGCGTGCACTCGATTCAGCTGGAAAAATAATTTAAATCAGTTTCAAAACTTCCAATTTTAAAAGATAAGTATACTACTAGTAGATCTGCGAACAGAAGACCTCGCGAGCACCAATGATCTTCTAGTATATAAACTGAGGTAAATGCGTTGTACCCCGCTCTGCGTGGCGATCAAAAGTCAAGCTAATTAGCTTGAGACAACTCAGTCAATAACAAGCCTGTAAAGAATGACTCGCAGTCTGTACTCATTCATTTTACCAAATAAATCATGACGTCACGAGTGTTTATAATGCCCGTAGCTGTCGATAAATTTTAACATTTTCTTGGTTACAAAATTTTTGTTTTTCGGTGCTGGATATTTTTTACGGTTATATTTAACGATAAAACAAACCATATAATATAAAAAAATTGTGCACATTCCCAATCACATTAGTAACTTACATCATGCCAGTTATTATGATACTCCAGTTTGGATTTAAGTAAGAATGGTAGGTAGCATGTTTCACACTTGAATGCAGCTTTAATATATTCTTCATTGTGCTTCCTTGATTCAAACTCAGCTAATTTCTTTGCTCTAGTGTTCAGATATTCTATTTTGAAGACGGTTTCATAGTCCGGGTTGAACCTCTTGTGTAGGGATAGCAGAAATTTCTTGATTTTTGGTATATTTGACCCTGAAAATAATTAAGTATAAGGAAGTTCGTATGAGCAAGTGGCCACACTGGTGACGGAGTTTTTTGCCGCCTAAATGCCTCCGTCATGGCTTAACCAAAATTTTTGAAAAGGCAATGTTTTAGCATAGCAGGTTAAATAGTTTTCTCGAAAAGTTTAAAATAATCAGAAATGAACAAAATGGTTTTGTTAAAAACAAATCTACGACTTTAGCCAATTTCAATTTAGTCAAATCGATTGCAGAATATATCGATAGGGGCACTCCCGTTGTCTCATTGTTCTTTGACATGAGCAAGGCCTTCGATTTTGTTCATCATGAGATACTTCTGTCCAAACTTTATAAATACGGCATCAGAGGTAGGTACAGCTCACGACTGGTTTGAAAGTTATTTAAAAGAAAGGCAACAATGTGTAGAGCTAACTAGAGTTGATCGTTTTATGAAAAAAAAATACGTATAGATCGGAATTTAGACATAATGAATTTGGCGTACCTCAAGGTAGTATTCTCGGACCCAAGCTGTTCCTACTTTATATAAACGATCTGCCTGACGCGACTAAACATCAGACCGTTCTTTTTGCTGATGACACAACCTTAGTAATTAAATGTACTTAATGACATCACTTGGACATCACCACATTTGAAAATGACATTCATGAAGGAATTAATGACATAGTAAATTGGCTTAGTAATAATAACCTAAAAATAAATCTGACAAAAACAAAGTTTGTGCAATTCCACTCAACTCGGCGGCTACCACTCGAACTTGACATTCAATTTAATAATTCTAAAATAGACGAAGTCACTACATTTAATTTTCTAGGAATACATTTAGACTCAAATAATAGCTGGCGGACACATATTGATTCTGTATGTTGTAAACTAAATAGATATGCATACGTTTTAAAAAGATTACGTGAGACTGCTTCTATAGAAACAGCACTCAGTGCATATCATGGCCATATAGGTTCGGCTATGCAGTATGGTCTCCTTTTATGGGGCAATAGTGTTGACGTAGAAAGAGTTTTCCGGGCTCAGAAGAGATGCGTTCGTTCTTTGTGCGGAGCACATTTTTTAGATTCGTGTAAGCCACTCTTTCAAAAGTATCACATACTCACTCTCCCTTGCCTCTACATCAAACAATCGGCAGAACTCGTTAAGCAGCATCCAGAACTATTTATAAAAAATCAAGAATCAAGGTCTAGAAGACTAAGGGATATATCGAACAACAGACTGCACAACCCAAAATACAATTTAAAAATGACACAAAACCAAGCTTACTATATGACAATTAAAATATTTAATAATCTTCCAGATGACATAAAAACCCTCTCAGGTAACCTATTTCATATAAAATAAAAAAAATGGCTGTCTAGTAAATGTTATTACCTATTCATTAAATTCGTATTTTAATTATAGGGACATTGAATTGTGAATGTTGGTGACTTATTATAATTTCAATTATTAAATTTGTGACATAATTAAGTAATCAATTAAGTAGGTAGTTAAATATATTAATTAAAAAGAACCATGGGCATCATTGCTTGAACACTGGACCCGCTTCGTCCAACAGCGATGAAACATATGTCATATGAAAGCTCTTGGAATGTACTTTATTTCATTCTATCACAGCTAAGTTCAAATCGAGCGCGAAAATGGTGTTTTGGTGCAAAAATGGCGCGATAATGGTGGTTTCTTGAACGAAACTAGAAAGCTGAAACTTGGAATGTAGCTTTCTTTTCTAGTAAAACCACCCACTAAGGCATTTTATTTTCGAATTTCAACCCCTAAAGGGGTGAAAAGTAGTGAAAACGTTTGTATGAAACTTTTTAACGCGTAGTATGATTTGCTTGAAACTCGGTTTTCATACTTAAAATGCAAAATAAATGGACACCTATTTCAGGATTATTCAAAACAACTCTTAAAAAGGAGTGAAATGGGGTGTCAAAGTTTTTATGGGTACTTTTTAATAGGTTGTGCGATCTGCTTGAATCTGGGTTTGAATACTATTGATGACAAATAAATGAACACATATTTCAGAATTTTTCGAAACAACCCTTAAAAAGGGGAAAAATGGGGTGTTAGAGTTTGAATTGAATCTTTTTAAGGGCGGTGCGATTGGCTTGAGACTCGGGTTATAATTATAAATGCAAAATAAACGGACATGGTGTTTCACGACTTTTCGAAACAACCCTTACAAAGGGATGAAATGGTGTGTCGAAGTTTGTGCTGGAACTTTTTAAGGACAGGGCAGGCAAGTACCGGCGTCACTTGCATACACTTCGCCACCGGCTACCCGGCACTGGTTGCCCGGTTCTTTGGTCCATTTTCGTAACTATTTTTCACAACCAGATACGAAAGAAGATTTTTTTTTCACTGATTCTTAACTGGTTATTAAAAAGGCATGTTTATTCCATGTACGCAACCATGTTTCATAGCCATATATGATTTTTTTTCATGTTTTGGTAACCAGTAACGAAAATAAATGGTTTTTTTTTTCATTTTTCGTAACTACTTAGCTATGAAAATGGAACCTTGTTTTCTTTTTTCGTAACTGTTATCTAGCTACAAAAAGGGATGCTTCTTTTCTTCTTTTTATAACATTTAGGACGATTGATATTGTGATGTCGATGTTGAACTGTATCTATTAGTAGGTACTAAATGTACCAATATATTTAGTTTGTTTATTTTTTTTTTCTTCACTCGATCACTGTCTACGATAATAGAGACTGTTTTGTTTATACTATTCAAATAATTTTATGTGGAAACTTGTTAGTAGCCTTAAGTATCTATATCTTCTTTTAATCTGTTGTCTAGCTGTAAGTTTTCCTAAAATTGCAAAAACTAAAAAAAAATGTACTACTTCCAAATAAATAATAGGCATTGGCTAATTTCGTGTTTTCCGAATAATGGCCGATTATGCGATGTATAAAGTTTACTAATAAAATTCGTAGCTGGCTATAAAACATGGTTACGTACAAGGAATAAATATTTCTTTTTAACACCCAGTTAAGAATCAGTGAAAAAAAAAATCTTCTTTCGTAACTGGTTGTGAAAAATAGTTACGAAAATGGACCAAATGACCTGGTAACCAATGCCGGGTAGCCGGTGGCGAAGTGTATGCAAGTGACGCCGGTACTTGCCTGCCCTGTAAAAAGTAAAAAAAAGTAAAAAGTTCCAGTACAAACTTCGACACACCATTTCACCCCTTTTTAAGGGTTGTCGAAAAGTCCTGAAACACCATGTCCGTTTATTTTGCATTAATAATGTACAACCCGAGTCTCAAGACAATCGCACCGCCCTTAAAAAGTTTCAATTCAAACTCTGACACCCCATTTTACCCCTTTTTAAGGGTTGTTTCGAAAAATCCTGAAATATGTGTTCATTTATTTGTCATCAATAGTATTCAAACCCAGATTCAAGCAGATCGCACAACCTATTAAAAAGTACCCATAAAAACTTTGACTCCCCATTTCACTCCTTTTTAAAGGTTGTTTTGAATAATCCTGAAATAGGTGTCCATTTATTTTGCATTTTAAGTATGAAAACCGAGTTTCAAGCAAATCATACTCGCGTTAAAAAGTTTCATACAAACGTTTTCACTACTTTTCACCCCTTTAGGGGTTGAAATTCGAAAATAAAATGCCTTAGCGGGTGGTTTTACTAGAAAAGGAAGCTACATTCCAAGTTTCAGCTTTCTAGTTTTGTTCAAGAAACCACCATTATCGTTCCATTTTTGCACCAAAACACCATTTTCGCGCTCGATTTGAACTTAGCTGTGATAGAATGAAATAAAGTACATTCCAAGAGCTTTCATATGACATATGTTTCATCACTGTTGGACAAGGGGGCCCAAAATGTCGCAACGTTCTTTACATGCCTCTGAGGTAGAATGTAATTGAACATAAAATTTAAATGTAAGACCTAATGTATCATATATTCTTGCAAATAAACGTATCTTATCTTATCTTAACGACTTAAAAGCCGGGACCGACTATTTAACGTGCCCTCCGAAGCTCGTAATACCACTTGCGGTCACCTATCCAAATCAAGAACGTAACTTCATTAAGTATACTGGGGCAACGCCGCGAGGGCGCTGCTAGTAGGTATTAATATAATAAAGTGGAAGAGTTTGCTTGTTTATTTTGTTGAAATGATTGATTGAATTATTTGTGTTATTTGACTGTCCTCTCAGCTCAGTTGGTAGTAGCTCTGCCTTCTGCCTTGTAGGTCAAGTGTCTGGTTTTAAAGTAGGTACCTACTAAGTGGCTATGTGAGCTGTTTTTACAAGTTTTATAAGTGTTCTATCAGTTATTTGGTTCCCAAAGTACAAGCTTGCTCAGTTTGGGGCTAGATGGCACTGTGTGAAATCCACCATGTGACCACCAATATTTACTTATTTACATCTAAAAACCTAAATGTTCTAAAAACCTATTTGTTGTTTCGTTGTTTTACATGTTTTTGAGATTTATATTGAGATTTAAATTAAGTTTGACTAGCTAGACAGATCCAAACTTCTACTAACTCCCAGTTAAAGCTCACCTTGCTTAGCAATCCCAAGTACTTTAAAAGTAGGGATATCACACTTTGCAACCATTTCCAGAAACATGTCTTTAGTTATCTTAACTTCATCCAAATCTATCTTTCCTTGCTCCAAAAGATCAACAACACTGTTCTTAAATTCTTCAATCTGTATTCGGAAATTTACATACTTTTTCTCAGATGCAGGTAGTAATCCTTTGATACATTTAAGGTCATCCAAACTAAAATCATTTAAATCAAATGAATCGCTTTGTAACAATTCTAATTGTCTCATATTGATTTTTTCTTTATTTTTGGCTCGTGTAACCTTTTTGGAAGTTGTCTCTTTGCTTTTAATTGTTTCGGTCTTTGTGCTACTTACATCTTTTTTAAATGATTCTTTTTTTATGGTTTTTCTTTTGTTTTTCGGTTTCAATATCTTTTCATCATCACTTAGTAATTCTTCTTCGTCGAAGTCAGTATCAAGAGGATCATCTGTGTTCAAGTTTTTCGATAACGGGTTTTCATCATCACTGAGATTTTCTTTTTTTAACTCCATATCATCATCATCATTATCTTCATCATCATCATCATCTGATTCTAGATTATCTATCTCATTAGAATCATCTTCAACTATTGTTTCTGCCTTAAACTCATTTATCTCCATACATTTATTTTCCTCCATGTTCTCAATAAGTTCATCTTCGTTAACTGTTATTGGGTCTTCAAGTATTTTTTCAACTTCAATTTTAATTAAATCTGTATCTATCATTACTTCATCTTTAGAAGCATCAAATTGAAATGTTATTTCATCAGGCTCAGTTTTTGTTCGAGTTGTTTGATAATTTTCTGTCGGACTTGAATTTAGAATTATGAAGAGATCGTCATTGCATTTATAGTCGAAGAACCCTGATCTATCACTTGGCATGGAGAAGCCTATGGAGTCCCGAGGTGCCAACTGCATCAAAGATCCTAAGTCCATCTGAAAATAAGCATCTACTTTTTTAAAAATACCTTCAATATTGAAACATTGCTACATTTTGAGGGGTTGGTTTGGATGGGCGACCATGTGTGTCATTAACATTGAGTACTTCCTTGCTTTGTATTATTCATATACCTAATTTTATAGGTAATATGTAAATAAACTAGTTTTTGCAATGTCCTTTCAGGACTCATGTTCTATCCACTAGTACAATTTACTTTCTAGCGACAATTTAACATGCACTTTGGGGGCATGTTAAATTGTCGTACCCCGGCTTAAGTTGATTAGCTATGAGCCCTAAGACGACCTAATAACTCCATCACCAGTGTTAGCCACTAGCTCATACCAACATAATACTTACATTTTCCAGATCCGCTATCTTTCTTTTAAGTATGTAGTTAGACCTCAGACATTTTTGTTTGAAATTATAGAACTTTCTCAGCTTCCACTCACAGAGCGGACAGAATGTGAGCATCGGGTTAGCAAACACCTGGACAAAAAATAAACATGTCAGAAAAGACAAAGTTGCAAACATAAAAACGAGTAGGTATTTGGGTAGGTACTTTCTACAGCTAAATAATAAGAATAATATCTTAATTTCAGGCAACTTATAAAAAGTAACAAGATGTAAAATACTTAATATAAGGCCCATAGAATATATAAAGCAGGTAGAAGTTTATTTGTTGTAGAGAATTTATTTATCGGCTATAGAATTATATATTGGGTGTTCTACCATACGTGTCTCTATCAAATGGAAACCACAGGCGATTTACTTACATTTAAATCACTTAGTTCGTCGTAAAAATCCAAAAGTCGTTCGTCAATCGCCTTTGCTACAATAATATCAGAGCGCAAGCATATTTTACATAATTTTTTATGAGACATTTTCAAAATAAATTAGATTACATATTCTTTGTAAACAAATAAGCTTGCTTGCTTTTGATTGAATTTGCAAGAAATTACATGCAATTGCAATGTGTACAACAAAACAATACATACAACAAAAATTAAAAATTGTGTGATCGAAAATTGACAAAAAGAAAGAACTGTGCTGTGACAGTGACAGTGAATGAGTGAAGGAAAGGCTCAGATTAAAAAATCTTTCTTTTAATAGATGTGGGTAGTATAATAAATATCCTTCTATCCTTTTTTGTCTTGTGTGAGTGTCCAGCCAATTCCTTGTGTCCAGCATAATGCAAGATAACTGCGCGATTTTATTATTTTAAGCTCACGAATTAATTTTCTCCAAAATTGTGACGTTTAAGCAAATGACATTAATTCATGCTAGCACAACAGCACAAGGTGAGAGGGCGTGTAAATAGCCGCTACTCGCCAACAAACGCGCTAATCCTCCGCTAAATGCGACCTCGGGAAGTCGGGACTTTTTGGCGGGATTTTGAGTGATTTAGTTTTATTTTATTATTTTCCAAAACTTGTTTCTTCGAATGTTAGAATGTGTAATAATGGTGGTTTATTAACTGTTGAGTGTTCGTGGACATGCTTAAATGAAACAAAATTGGAAAGCAGTGCATTTCGAGTTCCCAAAAAGACCGGGTCCGTGTGATGTTTCAGTAAATTGATTGTTCAGCTAATTGAAGTTGGATAGGTACATAAAATTACTGCGACACAACAAAGTTCAATTCAGCTCAAAGCGCTCATTACCTAGCTACTCTTTCTAACGCATACAACTCTTCACTGTCTGGGGCGGAGTGACTCGGAATTGTTGTCGCATGATAGGTATTACGCGCGACGCGGCTAGCCGCATCGGCAAGTGGGAACCCTACCTACCAAGGCCCGCCAATGTACTTGTAGCTTTATATACCTATAGTCGTATTGCTCATTATACGGACTAAAAGTGAAGGAAAAAATGTCATTTTTCCTTCAATTTTGACATAAATCGTATCAAAACTAATCAAAATTGAAGGAAAACTGACATTTTTTCCTTCAATTTTAGTCCGTATAATGAGCAATACGACTATATTTATTCTGTTCCCTAGGTTACATTGGCGCCCAACGTGGGGTAATGACAATAACACAAAATAAAAGACTTCAAGTGTATTATTAACGTTTTTAATAAGAATCTGACTACACTGGCTCAGTTCAGTCAGTTTACACACATTACTATACCTACTAAAATACAAAACAAAAGTATAAACAGGATGTTGCAGGTTCGATTCCCTTCGCGAGGCAAATCTATTCTACCAATAATAACGCGGAAGAGTTTGTTTGTTTGAACGCGCTAATCTTAGAAACTTCCAGTCCGATTTGAAAAATTCTTTTTGCATTTGATAGCTAAACTCTTGAGGAGGGTTATAGGCTACTTTTCATCATCACCATCATGACCATTATACCACACTGCGGGAGCAACGCCGCGAGGGCGCTGCTAGTAAATTATAACATTCCTCAAGAGTTTATGTAGCTATCAAATGCAAAAAGAATGTTTCAAATCCGACTGCTTGTTTCTGAGACGCTTTCAAACAAACAAACTCCTCCGCTATATGTATTGGTAGTACCTATAGATTTGCCTCGCGACGGGAATCGAACCCGCAACATCCTGTTTCACACTTTTTTTTTTTTGTTTTGTTGCTCACTGCGCCACAGCAATCAGTCATATGGTTCCCATAACACAAGCTCTGCTTATACTTTGGGACTACATGATGCTGTGTGAAATGTCCAGCAATATTTATTTATTTTATAGTTGTGATTATTTGTCTGTCTGTTTGCGCACTCGTCGCTTATCCCTTCGTATGCCCTCGTGTACTCCGTTGATGTGCTCTTTAAGTGAGCCGGCGTGAATGAAGCCTTTGTCGCACACCGTGCACTTATACCTCCGGTCGCCGATGTGGGTCTGTGAACAATACTTGCATTAAGTATAGTCTACACCAGGCCAGCGCTGGCTGCCAGTGAGGCTGGCAGCCAGCGCTGGCTTGGTATTTGCCTTATGTAAACAGTTTTTAAGCCAGCGCTGGCTGCTATCGCTACGGAGAATAGAGCGCCCGTCTATTTTTCAAGCCAGTGACCTCCGCCCGCATACCCCTCGACCCCCGCGCCACGGTTTCGGACCCGTGTAGACGCATCATCACGCCAGTAACTGGCGAATGTCCGTAGGGTGTGTGTGTGAAAAATCCCTAAACATGGCCTCGTCTAAATAACAGGGGCCAGACCAACGCTGGCTTGTTTGCAGGACTGGCGCCAGCATTACTGGCTTCGTATAAACTCTGCTTTATTCATTCTGCGCGTTGGGTCATTTTAATACAAAAAAATGGTTGTCTGTAAAGTTGGTTTACGAACAATAATTTTACGTGTTAACGAAACGATCGGATCGGATTATTTACCAAAATAAATTACTTCGTAGCTAGTGCTACGAGAACCGTAGCTCTCGCTACGTCTTGTAGCAGCGCTACATCTCGTAGGCGGAACGTGACACTTTTTCGTGCGTGCAGCCGGTGTTCATCGATTTATAAGACGCTAAAATCAAATTCAAATTCAAATCAAAATCATTTATAATTTAGGCATATTTTTACCACTTTATGTGCAGTACCTATTTATCTAACTTCCTGTTAAGTACACTTTTCTTCCAAAAACTAAATAATAAAAATAAGTAAGCAAAAATGTCGTTTTCTTTTCATTTTCTCTTGCCCAGTCAATCTTATCCTACTGCGCCACCTCCTGGGGTGGTGCCGCTAAAACCACTTTGCTGAGACTAGAACGGGCCCAAAGGGCCGTCTTAAAAGTAATGTCCAAAAAACCTATTCTATTCCCTACAAAAGAACTATACTCACTCTGCTCAGTGCCCACTGTACGTCAAATATTTATCCTTCAAACAATCCTCCGCAAACACTGTCTGTTGCGCTATGATACAAATTTTAACTCCAAACGGAGATCAGATAAAATCTGCAAACTGGAATCACACCGTACTGTACTAGCAAGTCGACAATTCTACGTTATTAGCCCTATCCTATATAATAGTATCAATAAAATTATTAATATTTACCCCTTACCCTATTACAAGTGTAAAATTAAATTGCTAGAATGGCTTGTAACTTTAAATTATGAAGAAACCGAGGACTTTGTCAAGGTTGCTGAATAGATTACTTATTTCACACACACACACACACACACACACACACACACACACACACACACACACAGACACACACATACACACACACGCACACATATTTCACGCCAACACCTACTTATATAATACTGTAACTCGATTTTATGTTTTTCTTTAAGTTGTACTTTTCTAGTTTAAATATATTTTTTGTAAGTAAGTAACTGTAATTTGGTTGGAACTCAAATACAATGTGTGGAGGAGGGCGTTGGTGCCTGCGACACAGTTTTTACAAACTTCTGCAGGTATCATCGTTTCATTAATATTGTAAGCCACTGTAACTGTTCCTCAATAAATATGATTTATTTATTTATTTGTTTTGTTGTAGATAAGTTTTTTGGAACTAAATTGTAACAGGAACTGCCTTAATCTAAATAATAACATAAATCAAGTGATAATTATATGCTCATAATATAAATAATGCTAATCACACTCATATTATAAATGCGAAAGTTTGGATGTATGTTTTTCCTCTGTAACTCAGTAACCACTGAACCGATTTGGCTGAAATTTAAAATATAAATAGATAATAACCGGGAATAGAACATGGGCATTTCAGCTAAATCGGTTCAGTTGTTGTCGAGTTATAGAGGAACAAGAACAAACACACATCCAAACATCCATCTAAACATCCAAACTTTCGCATTTATAATATTAGTGTGATTTCAGGCAGCATAGAATAAGTTACAATATGTTTTTTACTTAATCTAAGGCCCATAAAATTATTTTGGTATTTACGTTTGTATGAACATTCCGTATGTCGCCGGCCTTTGACAAATACTTTGGATTGGACCGTTCCTTCCTTTGATTGACTCTATCACGAAATTATATTTTTTTTTATTTTTCCCAGCTATCAAATCGTATGGGTCCCACTACTATAACTAACCGTTTAATATTTTAAATAGAGATGCAGTTAAAATTTCCCTTTAAAACCTCTATCATATTTTATCAGATGGACATAGGCTTCATGTTATTAACCCAGGCAATTAACTTCAATACTCTTAATAACAAGGTATGATATAATTTGCTCACCCGTCTATGCAAGCATAGGTTTGAAGCGCTCTTGAATTTCTTTCCACAATCTTTGCACTGATGACGCGGCGCGCCATGCCTCTCACTGGAATGATTAATAATAATATAGATTAGAAATAGTTTTACGAGTATTCTGAATAAGAACACAATTTAAAGATATTAAGAAATAATACACAGTTCAAAATAAAACTAGTAGTTCGCCCCGAACTAAGATCTCGCGCACCGTTGTGTTGATAGCCTAGATTTGGACTTGTTTCTGACTGCCCCTACTTTATATAAATTAAACATGGGTTTAATTTATGTAAAGTTTAAATTTATTATTCTTTTTAAAACATTTAAATAAAAGTTTGTTTTAAAAATGTATTTTACTATTAGGGCTGATTTTTCAATCGATAAATAACTTTTATCTGAGGAATAAATATGGCGTTATGATTATGACATATTTTCAATACAATATCTGTCAAATCGCATATTTATTTCCTCAGATAAAAGTTATCTAGGTATTGAAAAATCAGCCCTTAATTTATTAAACATACTGTCAGTCAACTCGCGGATTACAACTGTGGAAGTATAACTGTGCAGGCATACCTGTGATCTCTCAGCCCGAGTCGCATGCTGAATCGAGCGCCGCATTCCTTACACTCGTACGGTTTGGCGCCGGTGTGAGTGTTGAGATGATCGAGGTATATACTGTGGTGCTGGACAAACAAACGAGTAGCTAGGTAGTAGTCATGAAATTAATAGAAATTTAATATTGACTGGCCTGACTGATAAAATAAGAGCAACAACTATTAGAAAAGTAACAAAGAAATGTCACATACACAATAAGAAGACACAAATGGAGATGGACAGGACACACAATGAGAGGTTCCGACAAATGGAGCAAAACTATCACAACCTGGTATCCCCGAAATAGAAAAAGAAAACCTGGGAGGCAATACAAAAGATGGGAAGATGAAATTACATACATAGCAGGACGAACATGGTCAAGAGTTGCCAGGGAGCGTAAAGAGGGCAGTTGGAGGAGGCCTTTGCCAAGCTGGGGCAAACAGATGCGGTCGCCGATGTTTAAATATTATTTCATATCATTATTGTAACTTAGTTAAGTGTCTGAATAAAGGCTTTTATTATTATTATTACTAATATTGACTGGCCTCTTAGCTCAGTTGGTAGTAACTCTGCCTTCTGCGCTGTAGGTCGTGGGTCCAATAGGGAACTCCCACAATTTTTTTTTATGATTTTATACGATAGGTTATATCGTCAAATAACCGTAATAAAAATTCCAGCGCCGAAATACTAAAATTTTATACTTAACAAAAATAATTTATAAAATTTACCAACATTTTCAGGCATCTGAAACACGTTTATTATTGTTGTCACAGATTACTGTTGTAGTAACAATTTTTGAATTGTGACGTCACGCGTCAAAGTTCACAAATTGATACTAAGTACAACAGTAATCTGTGACAATAATAAGTTCGAGTTTAGGAATTGTGAAAATTAAAAAAAAAACTTATCTATGGATCGTCATATCTGACTCGTCCTTGACTTTTCTTATGAACTCGTGACGTCACATCCTTTCACCTCCTTTTCAAGTATTTTGAAATTCCTACTATTTTTTGCAATTTTTAAAATTTATTTTCTAATCGAAAATGGTTTAATATTAAAAAATAATTACACACACATACCTCTAATCTAAAGCAACAATGTTCATAATAAAATACATTTAACCCGCTTTTGAATCAGACGCATATTGCCTATTATGTAACTTCACCTTCGGTTAGAGCTTGCTAATAGTTATGGTTCGGTTAAAGTTAGCGCCCGGTTAAAACGTTGCGTTGGCTAAAATGTACGAACAACCGATCCTTAGTAACTTTAACCTTACTCTAACCGCGTGATATGCCACCCACCCTTACATTAAAAGAGTCAACTAGCCTATTTTGTTTTGTAAATAAATGTATTTTCTTTCTTTCTTTCCTATTTTTATCATAGAAGCATGGTCTGACTGAATGCACTGTTTTAGTTTTCAGATTTCGGAAGCGATTTCCTTTACCGTGCAGAATTGATATGGTCAAGAGCTAGTGCACATTAGGCGTTTGAAACGCGCGTTTTAGTTCTAATATAAGTACCTTGAAGGCCTTTCCGCAGTGTTCACATAGCAAGGTACACTCGCCGTCGATTTGGTATGGCTCGTTCGGATGGTGTTGTCGATGGTGCTTGTATAGCGCCCTCCGTGAGCTGTTTACTATTTGATCGCCACACTGAAATGTAAAATAAATAAGTAAAATATCTGGGTGACTGAGCAGTGAGCTCTGCTCGAGTGATAATAGAGAATTAAAAAAAACACCCTTTTTCATAAGATTCACCTTACTTAATTATTCTAAATGTTAAGAAAGTGGTATTCTCAATAATATGCATAATAATAGAATCCGACTATTTGAATTTTTTTAATCGCGATATCTCAGATATGGAGAATTTTAGGAAAAAAGTATACAGGCATTTTTTGTGAGAATTTGCATGATCTGGTATTTTGGTCTAAGATATTTTTGCTATAAATCTAACGGTTTGGCTGATTTTTGAGAATTTTGACCTTCAATAAAAAATGTAGCATACATGGGATCGACGGGGACTTTTCAGAGTTTGTTGACAATTCCTAACATTCCAACCAATTTTCACAGAATTTTTTTGCAAGATTGGATGTATTTTTTGATCGGACTACAGTGGGGAGCCAGTCGAACAAAGTGAGTCTCCTCAAATTCGTCAAAAGAAAAACAAGGAATGAATGAATGAATGAACACTTTATTGTAAGCATTTATGCAGGATTTGGGGAACATGGTGGAATCGTTCCCCAAAGGCAGAGTGGGTGGTTCTCTGCAATGGGCCGGCCCATCCAGCCCACTTGCCCGTGGTCTTTTGACCAACAGTTGTTGTTGGTTGGTCGTATATATAATGTCGATCGCTCCTGAAAACTTTGCTTGCGCGATCTAGACATTATAATGTTGTGTGGCGCCATCTTCGCTGAAGCTCGTAGTGCGTAGCATGTCTATGTAGTACGTTTACCGACAGGTAGATGTCGCTACATAGGATAGGCAAAATATAAAATTAAATTAACGGAATTTTCTTTAGTCTGTCCTTTGTGGTTTGCCTTGTCATGTGTTATCCTCTCTCATGTATTGTAGTAGGTAATCATTTTTTGTATTCGGTCTCCCGCGATACAGGCTCGCCTCAGTGCGGGGACCATCAGTAATAATGTGTGTGTATTGTATTTTCTATTGGTAAATAAATGTATTCAATAATAATGATAATGTTGATTGTTTATGTTTAATAATAATAATATTGTTTATTTGAAAATACCTAAATTAATTAGATTAACACCTCAGCAAAAATTCGCTCTCAACGAAACAACTATCAAAACGTTAGAGGTCTTAGGACCAAAACGAAAGTTTGTCTCACAAATGTATTGAAACAAAATTTCGACGTTATTTTGTTAACGGAGACTTGGCTTGACAATACTGTGTACGACCATGAGGTAATTGATAATAGATATTCAATATTTAGGTGTGATCGTAGCTCAATCAATAGCAACAAAGAAGATGGTGGTGGCGCTCTCATCGCAATCTTAAAAAAATACTCACCAAGCCGTAAACTAAATTGGGGGTCTCCACTTTTGGAGGACCTATGGGTTGTCATTAAGCTCAAGCAAGGAAACTCTACCATTAATCTTTGCATATCTTCAGTTTATCTTCCTTCGCCAATCACTTACGACCGTATGGATCTTTCTATTAGACATCTAACAGATATTGTTCAACATAAGATGCCAAAAAATTCCATACTCCTATGTGCGGGCGATTTTAATCTCACCTATTTGCAATGGGATCATGATATAAACACAAATTCTTTGGTGCCCATTTGTAATTCTGATCGAATTTACTGTCTGTTCACCGATGCTCTTTCTTTTAATGCTCTGTATCAAACAAGAAATTTATTCAAAAATAAAAAAACCCGGCTGAACTGAAAAGTTGGAAACAGCATTATCTTATCAATCACAAAACAAAATTAAATTACAATTTTATTATTTTGTAGGTATCTAGGGTTCGATGCCGTGCGCATTTTCCTAAACGTTGTTGTCACAGTTGACACACAGATGGCTCTGTGAGTTTGAAATTAAATGCGTATGTTATTTCTTAAACATGAGATATCTCCTAAATGGCTGAACCTATTTCGATGCAGTTTGTTCTAAACGTTGCGTGTGACTAAATAGAAAGTTTTAGTATGCGTTTTGGTTAGCAATTCTGTTTAGGGCGAAAAAAAGATTTTCAAAAATTTTGAGACTCGATTTAGTCTTCCAAGATGTCATGTTAGATTTTTAAAAAAATTATATTTGATATCAGTCCACCAACCTCTTGATTTTGACATGGATTTTGATATGATAGCGTGATTTTCATTTTGAAAATTCACACATTATTGCATTTTTTAGCCGCACTATTTGATTTATCGAAATAAAAAGTATCCTAGAGCACAATCGAGATGGAGACGATTCTAACGATACCTCATTCATCAAAATCCATCCAGCCGTTTAGGAGAAACGTGGTAATAAAGAATATTACTTACATACGAACGAACGAACGAACCCACATACATAGAAACGCGCGATCTACATAACCCGGGTGACTTGACAGTCAGCCGGGTAATGAATGGAGTTCATAACAATAATGGAAGGCTACTAGACTTAATCCTTACCAACTCATCTAAGACATTTAGTGTTGCTAATAGTACTACCCCAATTGTAAATCTCGATAGTCATCACCCTGCACTTGACATAACTATGAAGGTAGAAAAGCAGAAGGCTCCCAAAGTTCAGAAATCAGAGACCCTTAATTTTTCAAAAGCAAATTACGAAATGATTAAAGATGAATTAGAAAAAATTAATTGGGGCGATCATCTTAAACCATGTTACTCTGTGGACAACAACGTTGATATTTTCTATGACTTGATTATGCCAATAATCATCAAATACACACCACTTAGTCGTAGAGGGCATAACGAGTTTCCATTCTGGTTCAGTAGAGGTCTGTTACAAAACCTTAAGGAAAAATGTAAATACCACAAGCGTTTTAAGCTTTATAACAATCCAAGAGACTTTTTGACATTTCAAATGCTTCGTGACCGCTGTGATAAACAGATAGTCGAGTGCTTCAACAAAGTTAAAACAGAGGCTAAAAGTCATATAAAAAACAATCCAAAGTATTTCTGGACATTCATCAGGAGTCTCAGATCTAATAGTGGTGGAGACATTCCTGATGAAATGTTTCTAGGGGATAAATTTGTCCAAGGTGGTCAAAACATCAGCGTACTATTTTCAGAATTTTTCTATTCTGTCTTCAACAATTATAGCCTAACTACGACACAAAGTGACGTTACTAATGATAATTCCAATCATTTGTCCCTTGGTTTTTGCCAGCTGTCCGAGGCTGACATCTTGCAATCATTAGAGCACCTTGATCCAAACAAGGGTCCTGGTCCGGATTCAATTCCTCCAGTATTTCTGAAGACTTGTGCGCCACAACTTGTTAAACCGTTACAATTATTATTTAACAACTCACTGGCACGCGGATGTTTCCCTTCAAAATGGAAACTCGCTCATATTACACCAATTCACAAGAAGGGGGATCAATCAGATATTAGCAACTATAGGCCAATATCAATACTTTCTTCATTTGGCAAACTTTTTGAATCAATGATTCAAAAACGAATCTTCAACCACTTAAAACCCTTACTTATATCCAATCAGCATGGTTTCATTCCGGGTAGGTCCACTACGTCGAACCTCCTCGAATATGTCAGTGATATCACAAAAGAACTCAATAAACATTATGAAGTTCACGCAATCTACACGGACTTTTCCAAGGCGTTCGACGTGGTTAATCACGGACTTCTAATTAAGAAACTTGGTCATTCGGGGATTTGTGGCTCTCTGTTAAGGTGGTGTGAATCTTATCTTGAAAATCGATCCCAGCTTGTCATGGTGCGTGGCTTTAAATCACCGCCTAAAATGGTTCCTTCAGGTGTGCCTCAGGGCTCGCATTTAGGACCAATTTTCTTTCTTATTTTTATCAACGATTTATGCGCAAATTTGAAATCGAATTCTTTAATGTTTGCAGATGATCTTAAACTGTACAAAACAATTCGCTCATTTGATGATACATTACAGCTGCAAGCCGATATTAACGCCCTAGATGAGTGGTGTGCGCAAAACTTGATGGTCCTAAATCCAACTAAATGCTTTTACCTTAAATTCAGCAGAAAGGTACATCCATCTTCTGCTACGTATTATATCAACAGTGTTCCAATTACAGAAGTCACTACAATGCGCGACCTTGGTATCTTAGTAGACTCTAAATTAGATTTCCGTGACCATATCGATTATTTAACAAAAAAAGGAGCTCGTTTAGCAGGATTTATTATACGACAGTCTAAATTTTTCAAAGACTTTGAAATACCTATTATCCTATTTAATTGCTACGTCCGCAGCCTACTGGAATACTGTAGTCCTGTCTGGAGTCCCTTTTATCAAGTACATATTAAACGAATAGAAAGGCTTCAGAAAACTTTCCTCTATCATCTTGCGTACGCAAATAACCTTTGTCGCAGTTTGGACTCCTACAACTCTAGGCTCACCCATTACCACATGGACTCACTCGAACACAGAAGATTCGTAATGGACATTGTGTTTTTGCACAAACTACTAAGTGGAAAAATTGATAGCCCTAGCTTACTTGCAAAAATTCAAATTGCAATCCCTCGCTCTTCAAGCCGTCTCTCTAACAGAAAAACGTTCGAACTTTCTTTTAGTCGCACAAACTATGGACAACACTCACCATTGAATAGAATGTGTTCTTTTTACAATGATATCTGTAATGATATAGACATCTTTCACACTACAGTCTCTTCTATCAAGAGACTGTCTCAGAAATTGTAATAGGTAGGTAAGTAGTACGTAGTATTTTTGTTTATTTTGTTCTAATTGAAAAAGAGTAAATTTTATTTTATAAAACTCTAGTGTAGATTCTTAAGCATGCTGTGTTCTCTTCTAGAAGGTCATACACCTATGTTTTTATAATTTGTTATTATGTATAGCTTTAAGTTTTGTGTAATGTCCAGTTTAGAGAACCAATAATAAAAAAAAAATAAAAAAAAAAAAAAAAAAAAAAAACTTACCACAGGGCAGATTCCGTTCGATTTATCTTTAACAACGCCGACGTTTGCGCTGCAGGTCTTGTCCCTCTTTGCCTCCGTCGGGCGGCGGACGTGGCCCGAGCTACGGGCGTGTTCTCGAAGCTCAGATGCGGAGGAAAAGCGTTCGTAGCAGTACGTGAAGACACAGTTATAGCTGAAAATTTGCAACTTTATTTCACAAAAAAAATGATTAAAAAGTAAGTATGTTCGTATGAGCAAGTGGCCAACTCTGGTGACGGAGTTTGTAGGCCGCCTAAAGGCCTCCGTCATGACCTGCGACAGGCGAATTTCCATACCGACATTTAACGTGCCCTCCGAAGCACGGAAGCGCTTATTATTAACTAGCTGAACCAGCGAATTTCGTATCGCCTAGTATTATACAAGTAGTTCGCCCCGAACTGAGATCTCGCGCACCGTAGATGGCTTACATTTGGACTTTCTTCTGACTACCCCTATAATTTCAAGTGCTACTACTGCCGAGTATTGTGCAAATTCCCTATTAATAAACTTTAAAAAAGTAACTTACCTTTTAACCTCGTGCTTCCGCATATGTCTGCGGCGGTGAAGGTCCGTCTTAAACACGGCGTCGCATTGGTCGCACGACAGAGTCGCCTCGTCTGCACCGGCCTTCTCGTTCTTGAAATAAACAAACAATGAAAGAATGAATTAATTAATTAACACTTTATTGTACAGCTGGTTCGATTCCCGGGTGAGGCAAGGGAATTTTAGAAAACCTATGAATGAAGTTTTGTTTCTTTTTAAAAATAAAGGATTTTTTTCCTTTATGTAAAATAACCTATCATAAGGATTCAAAGCGGTTTCCCTCCGGGGCCCATTCATTTTTTCCACCCATACAGGGTGGGAAAAAACAATTCAAATTCAGTCAAATCAAAACTGCATTCATAGATTTTCTAAAATTTGCTTGCCTCACCCGGAATCGAACCAGCTAAATATTCAAACAACAAACCTCGCTAATTCCACTAATTGATAGGATTAATGTCAGGATAAAATCTTGATAACAAACATTTGGTTTTAGAAATAAAAAAGATAAAAAAAAGTAAGTTCGTATGAGCAAGTGGCCAACTCTGTTTTTAGGCCGCCTAAAGGCCTCCGTCATGGCTTAACGATTTAAAAGATCATGAAATCTAACATTAATTTTCACAATTTTTTTAATTAGTTTTTATTATTTCACCATTCGCGACAAAACTTTTCTAGACGGTATTTGTCTATCTGAGGTGCAATTCAGATTTCAGAGTTCCAAAAATTCATCCGATTCGATAATTTTCTTCAAAAAGTTGACGTTTTTCCAGCGAAGAAACGTTATTTTCCGAATTCGGAATACATTACGAGAAGGTCTGAATCACACTGCTGGATACCTCTCACCATTCTACCGTAGAGCTTAATTGCAATTAAAGCCCTTGTGTACTAAATATTAGATTTCATGGATATCTTGTACTACAGACGAGTGTAAGACCTCATATTTGTTTGAAAATTTGTATCTTTAGCATTGAATGTAGGTACCTGTCGACTAGTGGAATAAAATAGCGAGTGTTTAATTTTTAGCTGGTATGATTCCTGGGTGAAGAAAGCGAATTTTAGAAAATCTTTGTATACAGTTGTTTTTTTTTCTAATAAAGGAATGTTTTCTTTATGTAAAATACTGTATCTAAAAGATTTCAAGTAGTTTCCCTCCAGGCCCCATTCATTTTTTCCACCCTGTATATTTTAGTTTCAGCCAAATCCGTTCAGTAGTTTTTGCGTGATTGAGTAACAAACATCTGAACATTTCCTTTTATAATTTTAGTAGGAAATTGGTGGACGTTTCACACAGCGCCATCTAGCCCCAAACTAAGCAAAGCTTGTACTATGACCACGACCAGCCCCTTGATTGTCTATCTTTGATTACTTTGATGGCGACCAAAATCGGTCTCAAACTCTCAAATATGACAGTTCAGTGACCACGCAAGTAGCTCTGTCACTCTTATCTCAACGAGCCCGAACGCGACAAAAGATACCAACGCGATCGTTTTGACAGTTCGAGACCAATTTGAGGTTTGAGACAAGTTAGACAATCTGCCTGCTGAACTGTCCACCAATATTTATTTGTTTATTATTTATTTATATAAGTACTCACTGCATGTTTAAGCTCCATGTGCTTATCGAGTACTCGCTGTGAGTGGAACCTGCGACGACAGACCTCGCATGAAAGGCGCGCGTGGGACAGACGGTGACCATTTAAATTGCTCCTGTGACTGTTGAACCAAAATAAGTCAGATTAGTAAGGATTCTATTGTACAGTTGCCTGCAATATCATATAGGTACTATTGAACGAGCAATATTTGTTTACTTGCATTTTTTTGAAGAACTATAGACCGTACTGTATGTATGGAACATTAAAGTTTGTACTCACCTATACTGGCTCAGACAGATATCGCATGTGTAAAGTCTGCCCTTATGTTGTTGGTAGTGGTTGAACATTCCGCCACTGAAAAAGTAACATTTAAAAACTAAAGAAAAAAATCTATTCTTCTATTCTACTCGCGCTGCTGACCCTTTACAAGAGGAATCACTGCGCCGACAACACAATGGACAAGACTGCTCCACCAGTTGTCACCGCAGCGCTTCAGAGCAGAGCTCTGACAACCGACCTCACACCAGGAACACAACACATGAGAGAAGAACTATGTTATTTGTCTGCGATATTCTGTTAGGTACTTCCCCAGTCTGACTGCTCGAATATAGAGTGAAAAACTCACTATGCCCTTCCTCATTAAACTTACGAGTAATAAGTAAACACAGGGCACAGCTTGCAGCGATACACAGTGTAATGGCAATTTAATTGATGGCCCTTCAGAGTTGACAGCGCCGTAAACCGCATCGAGCAGATATCACACGCGTGCGGTCGATTCAGCTGGAAAAATAATTTAAATCAGTTTCAAAACTTCCAATTTTACAAGACAAGTATACTACTAGTAGTTCTGCGAACAGAAGACCTCGCGAGCACAAACTTAAGTTAGGTGTCTAAAGTCCTAGCCAGGGGCCTTATTCTGTAAGTCCAAACAAAACGTATCGCGGCTTTACGTGGCTCGTTATCGTTTTTAAACTGATTACGTGAAATCTAATTAAATATGGGGAATAATAAGTCAAGCCGCAGATTTTTTTTTAACCACAGAACTTAACTTCTGATTTTATAACTAAGCATCGGGAAAATGAGAAAGCTTTTGATAAACTAACTCGTCTTTTTTACAACAGTAACTAAATATTCCAAAGAAAGCATCAAGTAGGTAAGGAACAAAGATTATTTTAACTTGACCAACTGATTTATACTTCGCCATCAAAACTAACTCAGCCACGAATTTTACGATTCACCAACATTTTAGGTTAAAATAACTAAGCGCGTGGCGAGCGAGCGTAGCGAGCGCCGGCGCCGAAGCGCCAGAAATCTAGTTCCTAAAGAACACAAAGACAAAGAAGTGAAGTGACTTGATTATTCAAGCTGGCCATTAGTAACTTACATCATGCCAGTTATTATGATAATCCAGTTTGGATTTAAGTGAGAACGGTAGGAAGCATATTTCACACTTGAATGTAGCTTTAATATATTCTTCACTGTGCTTCCTTGATTCAAACTCAGCTAATTTCTTTTCTCTAGTGTTCAGATATTCTATTTTAAAGACGGTTTCATAGTCCGGGTTGAACCTCTTGTGTAGGGATAGCAGAAATTTCTTGACTTTTGGTATATTTGACCCTGAAAATAATGAAGTATAAGTTCGTATGAGCAAGAGGCCTCTCTGGTGACGGAGTTTTTATGCCGCCTAAAGGCCTCCGTCATGGCTTATCGACTTAAAAGCCGGGACCGACTATTTAACGTGCCCTCCGAAGCTCGTAATGCCACTTGCGGTCACCTATCCAAATTGTAACCGCGCACAACGTTGGTTAACTTCAACAATCAATCAAGAACGTTACTTCAATAAGTATACGGGGACAACGCCGCGAGGGCGCTGCTAGTAGGTATTAATATAATAAAGCGGAAGAGTCACAATCAATCATTACAACAAAACAAACAAGCAATTGTTTGTTTTGTTGTAATGATTGATTGTGTTATTTGACTAGCCTCTCAGCTCAGCGGGCTTTTATAGTTCGCTATTGTAGAATCGCAATAGGAATTAAACTATATGCCATCTCTTTTCATTGACTGAGAGTGAAAAGAGACGGCATTATAGTTCATTTGTGATAATAAATATTTTTTCTTTTTTTTTTTTTTTTTTTTTCATTTCATATTGTGACTCTGCTTTAGCGATCTTTTTAAACCCGCAGTTGGTAGTAGCTCTGCCTTCTGTCCTATAAGTCGTGGGTTCGATTCCCACCTAGGACAAACATTTATGTAATGAACATAGATGTTTGTTCAGTGTCTGGTTGTAAATGGTTGTAAATAGACCTCGCGAGTCTATCTTTGCATAGCTTAAAACAGAATAAATAATTCACAATTCTCTAGATTTGTGATGAGATGGTCCCAGCGGAGCTAAAAAGGTCGCTAATGCAGATTCACAAATGATTTGCGTCGAGATTCTCGTATTAGAAATCACAAAGTTGACAAGTCCGTACCGGCAATATCATCTTATTGTTTGACAGTTTTGTGGAGAATCGTAAAATAAAATGGCCACCTATGAATTGGAATTGCACTAAGTGTCAATCAAATATTATTTATGTTTATTATTGTTATTAAAACATACTAAATACTTACTTAAAACCCAAATACTTATTTACAGAGTATTAGTAGTAATAATACGATGCAATATTAAATGAAAACCAACCAGGTTATTTTTTTCGTGCGGCAATTTAAGGCCTAGCATGTGATTCTGCTGTGAATTGAATTGCGTGAATTGCGTACAATTCAGCTAAAATTTGACGTACATAAAGAGGAATTGTTTTAGCTGATTATCAATACGAATCTCCCGTGAATCAGATTATTGTGAATCTGCAATAGCGACCTTTTTAGCTCCGCAGGTGCTTCATCAATCCCAACCCAGTAGTTAAAGGGCCGATTTCATTGGTACAAATCTAACAGTATGCAATATACTGCATTTTTAAGGGTCTTTTCTGCTCATCACGCTGAAGATCCTTATCAGATCTTTACCAAATTTTTATAGACACCAACTTAATGTTACAACCTTTCGAACAAAAAAAAGAACAATCGAAATCGGAAGGCGGAGATATCCTGTAGCCCCCTTTTTGGAGGAAGTACCCCCCAGTTCAAAAATTTTTACTATAAAATGGTTGAGAAATTCGACGAGACGAGAAATTCGAGGACAACATACAGACAGACGTCCGACGGACAAATGAAAGCATTTTTGTCCAAGCTGGAGCAGAGACGCTTCACTCGCTAGGTCAATAATTATAAGTATGTATTTACCAATTTTATAAGTGTTCTATCAGTTATGTGGTCCCCAAAGTACAAGCTTGCTTTGTTTGGGGCTAGATGGCACTGTGTGAAATCCACAGTGTGTCCACCAATATTTATTTGTTATTTATTTACGTATAACAACCTAAATTAAGTTGGACTAGCTAGACAGATCCAAACTTCTACCAACTCCCAGAAAAGCTCACCTCGTTTAGCAATCCCAAGTCCTTTGAAACCATTGATACTACACTTTGCAACCATTTCCAGAAACATGTCTTTAGTTATCTTAACTTCACCCAAATCTATCTTTCCTTGCTCCAAAAGATCAACAACACTGTTCTTAAATTCTTCAATCTGTATTCGGAAATTTACATACTTTTTCTCAGATGCAGGTAGTAATCCTTTGATACATTTAAGGTCATCCGAACTAAAATCATTTAAATCAAATAAATCGCTTTGTAACAATTCTAATTGTCTCATATTGATTTTTTCTTTATTTTTGGCCTGTGTAACCTTTTTGGAATTTGTCTCTTTGCTTTTAATTGTTTTGGTCTTTATGCTACTTAAATCTTTTTTAAATGATTCTTTTTTTATAGTTTTTCTTTTGTTTTTCGGTTTCAATATCTTTTCGTCATCATTTAGTAATTCTTCATTATCGGAGTCAGTATCAAGAGGGTCATCTGTGTCCATGTTTTCCGATAACAGTTTTTCAATTTCACTAAGATATTCTTTTGTCAATTCAATTTCATCATCATCTGATCCTGAATTATCTTTTTCTTTATTTTTGGCCCGTGTAATCTTTTTGGAATTTGTCTCTGTGCCTTTAATTGTTTTGGTCTTTATGCTACTTAAATCTATTTTAAATGATTCTTTTTTTATGGTTGATCTTTTGTTATTCGGTTTCAATATCTTTTCGTCATCACTTAGTAATTCTTCATTATCGGAGTCAGTATCAAGAGGGTCATCTGTGTCTATGTTTTCCGATAACAGTTTTTCAATATCACTAAGATATTCTTTTTTTAATTCAATTTCATCATCATCATTATCATCTGATTCTGAATTATCTATCTCATTAGAATCATTTTCTACTATTGTTTCCACCTCGAACTCATTTATCTCCATACATTTATCTTCCTCCATGTTCTCAATAAGTTCATCTTTGTTAACTGTTATCGGGTCTTCAAGTATTTTTTCATCTTCAGTTTTAATCAAATCTGTATCGATCATTACTTCATCTTTAAAAGCATCAAATTCAGATGTTATTGTATCAGGCTTATTTGTTTCTGTTTGATAATTTTCTGTCGGAGTTGAATTTAGATATGTGAAGAGATCGTCATTGCACTTATAGTCGAAGAACCCTGATCTATCACTTGGCATGGAGAAGCCTATGGAGTCCCGAGGTGCCAACTGCATCAAAGTTCCTAAATCCATCTGAAAATAAACAACTAAGTACTTACTTTTTTAAAATACCTACAATATTGAAGCAAAGCAACATTTTGAGGGGTCACAGTTTGGATGGGCGACCATGAGTGTCATTAACAGCTGAGTGCTTCCCTGCTTCGTATTATTCGTATAATTTTATAATATGAAATTAAACTAATTTATGCAATGTCCTTTCAGGACTCATGTTCTAGCCACTAGTACATTTATTAGATCTCTAATGTAGACTTGGGGTAATCCCGTAAATGGGGTTATTCCGAAATCACTAGGTAATACTACCAATCGCAGCGATATTTTTCTATTTGCAGCAATTGGTCTAGACGCCATAATGTTTAACCTAGCCGCAGCAGCCATCGTGGGTCCCTAACGCCGACATAGCGTGTGCAGTGTAAAATTTTTTCGAGCAAGTGGTTTTTACTCAATTTTAACAATTGAGAAAAATATGTAAGCCTTCGGTCATAGTGCCTTAAAGTCGACTTTAAAAATAGTTTCGGAATGAATTACCCCAATGGCAAAATAATATGACTCAATATTTTTTTTTAAGGAACTTTTGTCGGTGTCCGACTATGCCAGTTCCATAAAGTCTTCTACTTTATTTTATACTATTCATCGACTAGCCGGCTTATAGACTCATAGAGCATTCTAGCGATGTCCGAGGTTGGCTCCGCTAGAATGTCCTGAAACAAGCCTACATCTGAATCCGACTCAATATTTTAAATGCATAATTAAAAGAATCATAATTTAAGAATATAATTTGACTGGCCTCTTAGCTCATTTGGTAGTAGCTCTGCCTTCTGCGCTGTAGGTTGTGGGTTTGATTCCCACCTAGGACAAACATTTGTGTGATGATGAATATAGATGTTTGTTCTGTGTCTGGGTGTTATAAAATATTATATAAGTATATATTTACAAAAAGTATTTAAGTAGGTATTCTATCAGTTATCTGGTTCCCAAAGCTTTGCTTAGTTTGGGGCTAGATGGCGCGAAATGTCCAGCAATATTTATTTATTATTTAATACATACCTTTAATATTTAACATAAATCTTGTCAGTAAGCAAGCAAAAGTAAAACTATAATGACAGTAATTATAAAATTACCATGATAAATTCACCGAAATAGACCTAGTAGACCTAGTCATCTTATCGAATTTCCTATCGGAATTACCCCAAGTAACCTTTACCTAACATGAAGCAATAAAATACTTTAACTTTGACTTCGGAGGCATGTTAAACTGTCGTACCTGGGCTTAAGTTGATTAGCCATGAGCCCTAAAGGTGGAATCCGACGGTTCACTCAAGTGAGAGATCACTCGAATGAATGCTGGGGTTTTCTACGACACTTTTCTTTCATTTTATGTTCTGATGTATCACTTTGAGTGGAATCTGCAAACTTAACGACGGACATGAACGAAAAATGAACTGTCTGATTCCACCTTAAGATGACCTAATAACTCCCATCACCAGGGTTAGCCACTAGCTCATACCAACATAATACTTACATGTTCCAGATCCGCTATCTTCCTTTTAAGTATGTAGTTAGACCTCAGACATTTTTGTTTGAAATTATAGAACTTTCTCAGCTTGTACTCACAGAGCTGACAGAATGTGAGCATGGGGTTGGCAAACACCTGGACAAAAAATAAAACATATCAGAAAAGACCAAGTTGGAAGCCCACCTCCTCACCACCTCGACACCATCGACAGTATTAGAAAGCGAGGTTTCCTTACAATGTTCCATTAACACACATTTAGAGCTAGTCTATACCAAATATATATTTTGCGAAACGAAAAATCCAATGATGCACGGCTGGGTTCGAATCCACGACCTTCGGATTGATAGTCGAGGCACTAACCCACTCAGCCGACACTGCTCAGACAGCAAGGAAAAGTAGATAAACTTAGAAACGAGTACTTATCTAAGTACTTTCTACATCTAAAGCAGGGAGGTATTAGTTTTGTTAATGAAGTGTACAGAATTTATTTATCGGTTAAAAATCATTTAAATAAAGATAATTTTGGGTGTTCTACCCTTGTACCATTACTTGTCTCTATCGCATGGCAACCACAGGCGCTTTACTTACATTTATATCACTTATTTCGTCGTAAAAGTCCGAAAGTCGTTCGTCAATCGCCTTTGCTATTATATTATCAGAGCGCATGCATATTCTACACAATTTTCTATCAGACATTTTCAAATTAAATCTCATTACATATTCTTGTAAACATTAAGCTTGCTTGCTTTTGTTTGATTGAATTTGCAAGAAATTACAATACAAACATTGCAACAAACGAATGTGAAATAAAAATTGTGAAAATTAAATTGTTTTGATAATATGAAAAATGAGTAAGAACCAAAGACAATATGAAAACAGAACAGTGAATGAGGTCCAAGGAATGAACGGTGTGTTTTCTGTCTGTGTAGTAGACCATAGACAGAGAGAGAAAACCCCTTGGAAAACCCTCTTTATTTATACTTCTTATTAATTTTCTCTCCAAAATTGAGACGTTCAAGCAAATGACATTAATTCATGCTAGCACACCTACGATTGTAGCGTGTAAATAGCCTCTTCTACACGCGCTAGCTTAAACGCCCTCGGGCGGGACTTTTTGAAGTCATGATTTCGTTGTTTTATTTTCAAAAACTCGTGTTTCTACGAATGAATATATTATATAGGTAGTTAGTATCGAATGCTAATGTGTATTACACATTGTAAAACGAAGCAAGCGTCCTTATCTCCGATCCGATTTTTCTTAAGACAAACGCAACACGTGACAACACTTAACTTTTCTTACTGTGCTCAACGAAGGCTGGGTTAGTACATTGGCGCCCAACGTGGGGTAATGACAATAACACAAAATAAAAGACTTCAAGTGTATATTAACGTTTTTAATAAGAATCTGACTACACTGGCTCAGTTCAGTCAGTTTACACACATTATTATACTAAAATACAAAAAAAAAGTATAAAACAGGTTGTTGCGGGTTCGATTCCCGTAGAGGCAAATCTATACTACCAATATATAAAGCGGAAGAGTTTGTTTGTTTGAACGCGCTAATCTCAGGAACTACCAGTCCGATTTGAAAAATTCTTTAGCATTTGATAGTTACAAGCTACTTTTCATAATCACAATCATTACCATTATACCACACTGCAGGGTCAACGCCGCTAGGGCGCGGCTATATTATAACAAAGGTACCTCAAGATTTTATGGAGTTATCAAATGCAGAAAGAATTTGAAAAATTCTATTGCTTGTTTCTGATAGAGATTAGCGCTTTCAAACAAACAAACTCCTCCGCTTTATATATTGGTAGTATAGATTTGCCTCGCGACGGGAATCGAACCCGCAAAATCCTGTTTTATATATAACTATTTTTTTGTTTTGTTGCTCACTGCGCCACAGCAATCAGTCATGTGGTTCCCATAACACAAGCTCTGCTTATACCCTGGGGCTACAGGATGCTGTGTGAAATCCAGCAATATTTATTTATTTTAAAGTTGTGATTATTTGTCTGTCTGTTTGCGCCCTCGTCGCTTATCCCTTCGTATGCCGTTGTGTACTCCTCTGATGTGCTCTCTAAGTGAGCCGGGGTGAAGGAAGCCTTTGTCGCACACCGTGCACTTAAACTTACGGTCGCCGATGTGGGCCTGTGGACAATACTACATTATTGAGTCTGCGCGATGGGTCATTAGGAGGCCGGAGACACGAATTTCAATACAATACAAATGTAATACCAAAATCATTTAAGGCTGATTAACTTAACTTAATCAACGGCCCATAAAAATGATTTTGGTATAACGTTTGTATTGTATGAACATTCCGTTTATCGCCGGCCCCTTCACAAATAGTTTTGACCGTTCGCGTCGTTCGTTTGATTGGTTCAATTATTATCACGAAATTCACATATTTTTTTTTCAGAAAAGTGGCAGCACTCCTTGAATCGAATTATGGATCCGACTTTATCTAACCATGGCTTAACCATGGTTTAATGTTTTAAATAGAGATGCAGTTAAAAATTTCCCTATAAGGCGCTACCCCAAACTAAAATTAGCACATCGATAAGTGTAGCTTCAAATATTTGTCTTAGCTTCGTCAAAATAAGGATGAAATTGGAATGCGTTCGGCCGCGGCGCTGACGACAGCTGCTCGCTCCGAAACACGCCAAAAATGAAGTTTTTTGGAGATTTCTCATCACTATTACAATCTATCGAAAAAGTGATCGGGCATTATGTCAATTATTAAATTACCTATCCAATCAAAATCTTAAATAACAATCTTAAATAATTAATCTTAAATAGCAATCCAAAAATTTAAATAACATCAATTTTAGAAGATGAAAATTTATCTTATTTTTATTTGTTTTTTCGTTGTTTACGATCAAGCAAATATGACGTTAAATAAAAATTAGAATTAGAAGACATGTTGGCTTTTCAGTTACTTTCCACCTACTTTTTTATCAAGGGTAATACCGTGTTTAGCTCAGGGTAGGGCCTTAAAACATCTATCCTATTTATTTATTTTTATTTCTTGGGGAAACAAACAGTAGGTACACTTACAGACTAAATTACAGATAAAAAGGTAACTATGGACCATTTAAACGTTTCCTTTAAGTTTAAACGTTATGGACATAGGATTATGTTATTAACTTCAATAATAACAAAGTATGATAATATAAGTTGCTCACCCGTCTATGCGTGTACAGGTTTGCAGCGCTGTTGAATTTCTTTCCACAATCTTCGCACGAATGACGCCGCGCGCCATGCGTCGCACTGGAATGATTAATTAATATATAGATTGGACATAGCTTTACGAGTATTCTGAATAAGAACACAATTTTAAAGATAATAAGAAATAATATCCAGTTCATAATAAAGTATAAGAACTAGTAGTTCGCCCCGAACTAAGATCTCGCGCACCGTTGCGTTGATAGCCTAGATTCGGACTTGTTTCTGACTACCCCTCCCTCTGCCGAGTTTACTACACAATGATGTCTAATGGTTGGATTACACAGTAACCACTTAGCTACTAAGCCCGTGTAAACCAACCATAATGCGATGTCTAGCTAAGCTCAACGGGCGGATTACAACTGTGCAAGTATAACTGTGCAGGCATACCTGTGTATGTTCAGCAGGAGTCGCTTGCTGAATTGAGCGCCGCATTCCTTACACTCGTACGGTTTGACGCCGGTGTGAGTGTTGAGATGGTCGATATAAAAAGCGTGGTTCTGCACAAATAAACAAATAGTTAGTATTCATGAAATTAATACTAGTAGTTCAACCCGAACTAAGATCTCGCGCACTGACTACCCCTATACGTTTAAGTGCTACTTTTGACACAGAATAGTACAGAAGGCGCAATCCGCACTTGGTACAAAGCTAGAAGTACATTAGAGGGGGAGTAGGGTTCCTATTCTTACGGCTCGCACGTTAGTTGCGTCGCGCGTAATACCTATAACACGCGACAAGTCAACAACCCTTCGCGCCAGACAGTGACAGTTAGAAAGAGAGGCAATGTTTAGGTGAATATCTCGCTAGGCACTAAGCACTTAAACGAGGTAAATTACACTTTGTTGCGCCGCAACAAGAGTCGCTATTGAAATATTGTTTTTGTTAAAAGTCAGGTTTCTGTACCTATTTATTCTGTGCTTCTGCTGAGTTCACTACACAATTATGTCCAATGCGGTAGCTCTATGTCTATGTCTGTCTGTATGTTCTCCGGGAGTACTTCCTCCAAAAAGTGAAAAAAAGGGGTTAAAGGATATATCCGCCTTAAGACATCCGATTTCGATGGTTTTTTTTTAAAGGTTGTAACTTTAAGTTGGTCTCATAAAAAGTGAAGATCTGTGAAAGTTTAGTGATGAGCAGAATAGATCCTCAAAATGCAGTATATTGCTCACTTTTAGATTTCTACCAGTCGAATCGGCCCTTTAACTACTAGGTAGGGATTGATGAAGCACCTGGGACCACCTTCTCATCACAAAACTAGAGATTTTTGAATATTTATTCTGTTTTATGCTATGCAAAGATCTACAGCTCACAGAGCCACTAGTGTGTACTAATACTGAAATACTAACCATGAATGCCTTTCCGCAGTGTTCACATAGCACGGTATACCCGCTGCTGTCTAATTTGTATGGCTCAAACGGATGGTGTCGTTGATGGTGCATGTATAGCGAAGCCCCTGAGTTGTTAACTACTTGTTCACCACACTGAAATGTTCACAACAATGTCAAATTGCACCTTTGTTAAGACAAGCGGGGTTAAAAAGGCCGTTATAGAAGAATCTCAATAGGAATTGAACTATATGCCGTCTCTTTTCATAGTCTGAGATTGACAAGAACGGCATATAGTTCAATTCATTTTGTGATTCTGCTATAACGGCCTTTTTAACTCCGCAGGTACTCTGATTCAAAAGGTTAATTTTTTTTTATGAACATTATTGCTTTAGAATTATGTGTGTGTAATTATTTTCTAATATTGTTTCATTTTAGATTAGAAATAATTTTAAAAAATTGCAAAAAATAGTAGGAATTTCAAAATACTTGAAACGCAACGCGATTTAATATGACGTCAGAGTACGTTTCGAACTCGAGCTTGACGTTTGGGTTTTAATTGTTTTCAGCACAGTTTTCAAGTTATTTTTATGTTTCTTTGGTAATACTTTGTCTATGACGTCACGCGTGTTTCAAACTTGTTTCAAGTGCCCGTAGCTGTTGTTAAATAAAAAAAAAATGTTGCAAAATTTTAGTTTTTCGGTGCTGGATTTTTTTACGGCTTTTTTTATCGATATAATATAACCTATCGTATAATTAATATAAAAAAATATTTATACATAATATGTACATTAGTACACGGACATTGTATGTACATGACATAATATGTACATTGCCTTGTTTATTGTCAGTGTAATTTTGCTGTTTTTTTTCTTTCATTAACAGCGCCATCTAGTTCTCAACCAAACTCACCACAGGGCAGATTCTGGATTCTTTATCTTTTTGGTAGGGCTCGCCATTTGCCAGTGTCTCCGTCGGGCGGCGGACGTGGCCCGAGCTACGGGCGTGTTCTCGAAGCTCAGATGCGGAGGAAAAGCGTTCGTTGCAGGACGAGAAGAGGCATTTATAGCTGAAAATTAAAAAATGAAATGAAATATGATCAATACTGTATCCCCATGGCAGTGTTGTCAACCCCAACTTCGTGAAAAACTACAAAAATTCTTAACAAAAACTGTAGAAAACTGTAAATATCAATAATTTTTTGCTCGTATATAACTAGTTGACGCAAGCATCTTTTTAAAAAACTGTAGATTTGCTTGTAGGCTTAAACTGAAAACTTCCAAAAAACTGTAAAACTGTGGTGTTGGCTACACTGCCCCAAGGCGCGGTAGACATTCTCTCAGATCTTTTTAGGCTTTTTTTTTAAGATTCTTCGAGTCTAAGGGGGTAGTCAGAGGTATGTCCAAATACATGTCTGGTACATGCCCATGTTTTGTAGAAGTTAGCATTCTATACGTGACAGGTTGCAAGCCCATCGACGCTATTAAAAAGCTAACTGGTTTCCTCACGAAAAAAACTTACCCTGTATAAAGAGTAAGAGTTTGTTTGAACGCGCTAATCTCATGAACTAGCAGTCGGATTTGAAAAATTATTTCTGCTTTTGATAGCTAAACCCTTGAGGAAGGTTATAGGCTACTTTTCATCATCATCATCCCCATATAGCATCACTACAGTAAATAAACTTTAAAATACCCACAACAAACCCTCGTGCTTCCGCATATGTCTGCGGCGATGAAGGTCCGTCTTAAACACGGCGTCGCATTTGTCGCACGACAGAGTCGCCTCGTCTGCACCGGACTTCTCGTTCTTGAAATAACCAAGCAATGAATTAATTAATATATTGAGCTAAGAGGCCAACTCTTAGCTCTTTATTCCGTCAAAATGTACATTAGACAATATCATACTATATTGGTGGGCGGTGACAGTGACAGACACATAAAGTATGATATTGTCTCGCGTACATTTTGACGGAATAAAAATACGGAACTTCATGCGCGTGATCACTACGTGTATGTAAACGTCAATGTCCCGCGTATCATCCTATATTTAACAAACTATAGTGTTGGATTCAAAGACAAAGAAAACTATAGACTGCTGGATCGTCCCTTCTCATTCACACAAAAACAAAGAAGAATATACCTACATGTGAAAAAATGAGACGGAGCATAATATCTTTTGTCCCTCATTGTGTGCCGGCTCTTTGTAGGTAGAGAACATCTATGTTCTAAAATTCTGTACTAATATGGACCTTAAGGCTTGTTCCACTCTTCAGCGTGTCGCCGGTCGCGTCCGCAAGTTGACCATTCACAGCACATTTCTCTGTGCTGTGAATGGTCAACTCGCGGACGCGACCGGCGACACGCTGAAGAGTGAAATAAGCCTAAGTGTACTACGAAACAATGGATCCACTTAATTTTTGTCCCTTTCGGCGGCACGCTGTCAGAGAATCTAGCTAGTACTATTATACATCTATATGGTTGGATGTAATACTCACGGCATGTTTGAGCTTCATGTGCTTATCGAGTGTCCGCTGTGAGTGGTACTTGCGAGCACAGAGCTCGCACGTAAAGCGCGTGTGGGACAGACGGTGACAATTCAATGTGCTTTGGCTTCTGTTCAACAAAACATACGAAAATTATTAATTTAAGGAGCTTCCTTGAGCTAAAATTAGCACATCGATGAGTGCAAGTTGAATTACTTGTCTTAGATTCGTTAAAATAAAGATGAATTTAGAGTCCGCTCGGCCGCGGCTAATTTAAACAAAAAACCCGACCATACCCGATTCCACCGGCACACATACATATAAGTTAAATACAGTACTTCAAGTATTTTTTAACATGACGAGCTAGCGCAATAGACATACTCGGCAGTAGTAGCACTTGAAAGTGTAGGGGTAGTCAGAAAAAGTCCAAATGTAAGTCATCTACGGTGCGCGAGATCTCAGTTCGGGGCGAACTACTAGTATTTTAAGTATTATGTTTTTAACCCCCGACGAAAAAGATGGACACTTATAACACCCCTCTTTTTCGTTCCCCCTTCAAAAACATGAAGTTGGTACTCACTCATATTGGTTCAGACAGATATCGCACGTGTAAAGCCTGCCCTTATGTTGGTTGTAGTGGTTGACCATTGCCTCACTGAAAAAATAACATTCAAAAACTAAAGTAAGTCTCTAATCCTCTCCCTATTAGCTGAAAGAACGCTTCAAGTTCATTCACTTATTCAACGACCGGGTTCTACGGTCTTCTGAGACTCGCCAGTTGAAAACCCCTGGGGGGTTAAAGTGGCCACTTTTGATGAAATATCAGATTTCATAGATGCTTCATCTATGAAACATCAGATTTTTCATCAAATGCTTCATAAATGCTTCATATATGAAGCATATTATGCTTCATCAAAAGTGGCCACTTTAGACCTCCTGATAACACTTCGTGCTTTTACGGAAGTTCTTTAATGATTAAAGCTGTTGAGCTCTGGGTGCCAAACTTTTTATCAACCACAAGCAAAATGTCAACTAAAGGTTAAAGCACATTATGCCGGGCCGCAACGTGTCGGGCGGAGCGCAAAAATCCGCTCAAACCGCTTGAATACAATATGTATGAATTTTCGCACACTGTGTCGGGCCGCGGCGGCTCGCATTATTGCGAGGCGGATTTGCGTCAACAGTGTGTAATAGCTTATAGCAAATTGTGGCAGTAAACTGTTCTCGAAATCCGTCAATGCACTGCGGCCCGGCCCGTCATGTGCTAGGTTAGCATTTTGCACTGCGCTGCGGCCCGCTCCGAAACTTTATGCGTGTGATTGACTGATCCCATACAAATCCACGTTTACATCGATACAGTAAGCAACGTAAACTTGCATTAGGCATTCTGTACAACGAAAGTGTTTAATGTCGCATATGTACTTACACGTAATAAGTAGACACAGGGCACAGTTTGCAGCGATACGCAGTGTAATGTGATTTTCTATGACTCCTCATTGCTGACAGCTCCGCAAACCGCATCGGGCAGATATCACACGCGTGCGCTCGATTCGGCTGGAAAAATAATCAGTTTCAAACTTCCAATAGGCTAGTTCAGTGATCAGCAAAGGGTGTGCCGCGGCCAACTGGTGTACCGTGGTCATTAATTGGTGTGCTTGGGAAAAATAAGGTTACATAAATATGTAACCTTATTTTTTGAGGCACACCAATAAGAAGTAGCTTATTAAAAGATATCATCTCAGATAAGCTACTTCAAAGAAGAACGAACATTTTGGCATACTTACTCTTCCGCCATTTTGAAAAAACCTCGATCTTGCAGCAGGTGATGAAACATATGTCAATCGATAGAGGAAGTGATTACAAACAAAATATATTCAGTAATAAAATCTCGTAATCTTTATACTTTCAGAGATATATGAGTTTGAAAATGTAAAAATTAAAACTTGAAAATGCAAATTATGTTGCCAATAATAACCGGTAGGTATTTGAATATGTCTACTGTGACTTGGGATAAAATAGTGAGCCAATTTCGTTTAATATTTAGGTAAAAAAATTTTTTTTTTTGAAATTATATTTTTTGAACACAGTTTATTTCGTCATTTTGTGCTGAATAGTAGGTAGGTACTTATTAATATTTTTATAATAGGTAACTATAGGTAGGTGATTCTACTAGGTAGGTAGGTACCAGGGTTGGCATGATTAAAACAAGTAGTTTTAAAACATTTGTTTACCTATACCTAATATTTACCACAAAATGGTACACTGTGTTCAAAAAAAATTTTTTTTTTACTTGTAATACCCACCTACCTAAAAATTAAACGAAATTGGCTCACGATCGCCGGTCACAGTAGACATATTCAAATACCTACCGGTTATTATTGGCAGCATAATTAGCATTTTCAAGTTTTAATTTTTACATTTTCAAACTCAAATATCTCGGAAAGTATAAAGATTACGAGATTTTATTACTGAATATATTTTGTTTGTAATCACTTCCCCTATCGATTGACACATGTTTCATCACCTGCTACAAAATCGAGGTTTTTTCAAAATGGCCGACAGTAGGTATGCCAGGCTCCATACAAAAATGTTCGTACCCTTTTCTGCTGTCACATCGTGAATCGAATTGTTGGTCAGACTTAAGATTTTTCTACCCTCCAGCAATGTTTATGAAACTACCATGAAACAGGCACTGGAAGAATTGTTACAACCCTAGTCACAGTTGTAATTTAACAGTTCACCTCGCTTAAGCGCTTAGTGCCTAACACGATATTCACTTAAGCATTGCTTAAGCAATCCCTTTCTAACGCATAACTCTATCACTGTCTGGGAGTGACGCGGAAGGGTTGTCGACTTGTCGCTTGTTATAGGTATTACTTGGGTGGCGGCTAGTGTGCAAGCCGAGCGGCAAAGAGCCGACGGCTATTCTGTGCAATTAGTAACTTACATCATGCCACTTTTTATGATACTCCAGTTTGGCTTTATATGGAAACGGTAGGAAGCATATTTCACACTTGAATGTAGCTTTAATATATTCTTCACTGTGCTTCCTTGATTCAAACTCAGCTAATTTCTTTTCTCTAGTGTTCAGATATTCTATTTTATAGACGGTTTCATAGTCCGGGTTGAACCTCCTGCGTAGAGATAGCAGAAATTTCTTGACTTTTGGTATAGTTAACCCTGAAAATAATTAAGTATAAATAAGTAAGTTCGTATGAGCGAGTGGCCAACTCTGCTGACGGAGTTTTTAGGCCTCTGTCGTGGCTTAACGACTTAAAAGCCGGGACCGTCAATTTAATATGCCCTCCGAAGCACGGAAGCGCTCAGCTCGTAATGCCACTTGCGGTCACCCATTCACATTGTGACCGCGCACAACGTTGCTTCCCTTCAACGATCACGTAACTTCATTAAATATAATAAGCACTTGCTTAGTTTGGGGCTACATGGCACTGTGTGAAATTGTCCACCAATATTTATTTATTAACGTCTAAAAACCTAAATTAAAGCTAGACAGATCCAGACTTCTGCCAACTCCCAGTTAAAGCTCACCTTGTTTAGCAATCCCAATTGCTTTAAAATTTTTGATACTACACTTTGCAGCCATTTCCAGAAACACTTCTTTAGTTATCTTAACTTCACCCAAATCTATCTTTCCTTGCTCCAAAAGATCAACAACACCGTTCTTAAAATCTTCAACCTTTAGTCGTAAATTTACATACTTTTTCTCAGATGCAGGTAGTAATTCTTTGACACATTTAAGCTCATCCAAACTAAAATCATTTAAATCAAATGGTTCTCTTTGTAACAATTCTAATTGTTTCATAGTAATTTTTTTTTTATTTTTGGTCTGTTTTACCTTTTTAAAATTTGTTTTTTTGCTTTTAATTGTTTTGGTCTTTATGCTATTTAAATCTGTTTTAAATGATGCTTCTTTTATGGGTTTCTTCTTGTTTTCTGGTTTTGATATCTTTTCATCATCATTTGGTAATTCTTCATTATCAAAGTCAGTATCAAGAGGGTCATCTGTGTTAATTTTTTTCGATAATGGGTTATCATAATTACTGAGATTTTCTTTTTTTAATTCAATATCATCATCATCATCATCTGATTTTATAATATGGATCTCGTTAGTATCATCTTCAACTATTGTTTCCGCCTTAAACTCATTTATCTCCATACATTTATCTTCCTCCATGTTCTCAATAAGTTCATCTTTGTTAATTGTTATCGGGTCTTCAAGTATTTTTTCAACTTCACTTTTAATCAAATCTGTATCAATCATTACTTCATCTTTAAGAGGATCAAATTCAGATGTTACTACATCACGCTCAGTTTTTGATTGAGTTGTTTGATAATTTTCTGTCAGAGTTGAATTTAGATATATGAAGAGATCGTCATTGCATTTATAGTCGAAGAACCCTGATCTATCACTTGGCATGGAGAAGCCTACGGAGTCCCGAGGTGCCAACTGCATCAAAGATCCTAAGTCCATCTGAAAAAAAAACAACTACTTTTTTAAAAATACCTACAATATTGAAGCAAAGCAAGCAAGTGAAATATGCAAAATGAACAGTGGAAATCAACGAAAAATTAACCATCTGATTTCACCTTAAGGCAAAGACCCCAGGAAACTTCTGTGCTTCTGGGAGGAGCTAAGCTGGCTTCACAAGTAGTAAGCCAGGTCATCCCCACGCATAAAGGACCATCTTCGAGTCTAAATGTGGAAAAGGGAGTCCCCATACATACACGCATTAAGGTGACCTATAACTCCATCACCAGTGTTAGCCACTAGCTCATACCAACATAAATACTTACATTTTCCAGATCCGCTATCTTCCTTTTAAGTATGTAGTTAGACCTCAGACATTTTTGTTTGAAATTATAGAACTTTCTCAGCTTGTACTCACAGAGAGGACAGAATGTGAGCATGGGGTTAGCAATCACCTGGACAAAACATAAACATGTCAGAAAAGACCAAGTTGCAAGCCTACATACTCACCACCTCTACACCATTGACAGTATTAGAAAGCTTGGTTTCCTTACAATGTTCCATAGACACCATTGAGAGCTTGTCTTATGCGCATATATATTTTGCGAAAAGAAACGCCTGGGTTATAAGTGTTGGAACCCACGACCTTCGGATTGATAGTCTATACTCGAGTCATTTTGGATGTACAATGTTTACTAACACAGCACTGACAGATCAATCAGCTGATAGCAGGAATAGACCAATCACAGAAAACTGAGATTAAATATGATTGGCACTGATTCAATATGGCCAATCGTAATGAATCTCAGTTTTCAGTGATTGGTCTATTCCTGCTATCAGCTGATTGATCTGTTAGTAAACATTGTACATCCAAAATGGCTAGAGTACCTATAGTAGACTCTAGGCACTAACCCACTCGGCCAACACGACACAGACAGCAAGAAAAGGTAGATAAACATAGAAACGAGTCTAAAGATACTTTCTACAGGTAAAGCAACTTTTGTTGTTAAAGAGAATTTATCGGTTTTAGAACTTAACATCACATGGAAACCGCAGGCGCTTTACTTACATTTATATCACTGATTTCGTCGTAAAAATCCAAAAGTCGTTCGTCAATCGCCCTTGCTATTATATTATCAGAGCGCAAGCATATTCTACACAATTTTATAGCAGACATTTTCAAAATAAATCACATTACAACATTACAAATTCGTTGTGAACAAATACACTTGCTTTTGTTTGATTGAATTTGCAAGAAATTACATTACATTACGTGCAATACAAACAATGTGCACAACAAAATTACATACAACAAACAAATCACGGGTAGAAATGTTCCTAGTCAGAAGCTTGGACTTGTGTTTAATCTGTGCTTTGATCAGAAAACTATGTATGACAGTTCGTTCTCCGCTCCTCAACTCTTCCGATTCCGAATGAGTTGCTATTTTGATGACAATGTCAATGTCAATGAATGATTGAGATCTTTGAGGGTAGGTATCTCTGTGGATGTGGGTAGTCTGTGCTCTGCGGTCTAATGTCTAACGATCATTGTGTATTTAGTTTGTTGATTTTCCCCGCCTATTTCTGTTCCCTAATAGCTGCAAACGGTTTGTACCTTCAGTACCTACGATGTATTTTATGTGTTGTGTTAACTTGTGTTGTACCAGGTTGTACAAATTTGCGAAAGGCCGCTGTATTCCATATTCCCAGTGTGTAGTGTAATCAGACTCAAAAAGTGGCTCGATTGTTTATGCAGTGATTTGTTGAGAAACGTGAGTTTGAACGAGATTTCAAGACGCCAAGTGTGTCACAGACATTTTGAGGCCTATAGGACCCGCCCCGGCTTCGCACTGGTCACATCACACATCACAGAAACCTAAGATTTATCAGTGTTTCTCTAGGTACTATATTATGCATGTATTATACATATAAACCTTCCTGTTGAATCACTCTATCTATTAAAAAAACCGCATCAAAATCTGTTGCGTAGTTTTAAAGATCTAAGCATTGCATATACAGGGTGTGGCAAATTCTTGGTCACTGAAGGGTAGCTACCTTTTCTCTTGTAGTTAGAAAGTTTTGTTCTTAGGAAACTTCAGTTTTATTCCTAAGAAAAAAATAATTTCATTTTTAGATTTTTGAAAAAAAGTACAGTTAGCCTAAAAAATTACATTTGTAAAAAAAAACAAGTTGGTCTTAATCGACTCTATTTCCCACCAGGATCACTTCTCCCAAAGTAACTTATCAAATCAAATCGTAAGTTTACGCAATAATTAAAAAAAAAACACCCCATACATTTTCTATGAAATCAGTAGTTGTAAACATTATAGTGCCACTTATTCTATGGTTATTAATTTAAATTCGTAGCTGCTTTGGCATGCTGGGAGGCTATTGTAAAGCCTTAGGCGCCTAAGACAGAGCCGCAAGAGAGAATAGTATGCATGGAGCATACCATTTGTACATCTGCAGGGAAGCACTTTGTTCTAAATTTAAATACGCGCTTTACAATAGCCTCCCAGCTTGCCGGAGCAGTTATGAAATTAAATTAAGAACGATCGAATAAGTGGCACTATAATGTTTACAACTACTTATTTCATAGAAAATGTATGGGATGTGTTTTTTTGAATTATTGCATAAACTTACGATTTGATTTGATAAGTTACTTTGGGAGAAGTGTTCCTGGTGGGAAATAGAGTCGATTAAGACCAACTAATTTTTTTTGACAAATGTTACTTTTTAGGCTAACTGTACTTTTTTTCAAAAATCTAAAAGTGCAATTATTTTTTTCTTAGAAATAAAACTGAAGTTTCCTAAGAACAAAACTTTCTAACTACAAGAGAAAAGGTAGCTACCCTTCAGTGACCAAGAATTTGCCACACCCTGTATATCTTTAAAACTACGCAACGGATTTTGATGATGTTTTTTTTTTACATAGGGACAGACAGCGGGAAGCGACTTTGTTTATTATACAATATACCTACTATTTAGTGTTAAGAAAAAAATTAAAAAATAATAATAAATGATTATCTATGTTTCGTTTTTTTCTATCAACAACACCTTCTTTCCCTTAGGCCACTGACCTTTACTATGGCATTGATCTCAATAGTACACATTGAGATCAATGCCTTAGAAATATTGAATGAAAAAAGCAATCCTACCAAATTAATTTGTTTGGTAGAATGACAATTCTGCTCGGTGCCGGTGTAGCAGAAAAAAAAAAAGAAACGTCATACATCGTTTTCTGATCACGGGTAGAAATGTTCCTAGTCAGAAGCTTGGACTTGTATATAATCTGTGCTTTGATCAGAAAACTACGTATGACAGTTCGTTCTCCGCTCCTCAACTCTTCCGATTCCGAATGAGTTGCTATTTTGATGACAATGTCAATGTCAATGAACGATTGAGATCTTTGAGGGTAGGTATCTCTGTGGATGTGGGTAGTCTGTGCTCTGCGGTCTAATGTATAACGATCATTGTGTATCTAGTTTGTTGATTTTCCCCGCCTATTTCTGTTCCTTATTAGCTGCAAACGGTTGTACCTACGATGTATTTTATGTGTTGTGTTAACTTGTGTTGTACCAGGTTGTACAAATTTGCGAAAGGCCGCTGTATTCCATATTCCCAGTGTGTAGTGTAATCAGACTCAAAAAGTGGCTCGATTGTTTATGCAGTGATTTGTTGAGAAACGTGAGTTTGAACGAGATTTCAAGACGCCAAGTGTGTCACAGACATTTTGAGGCCTTTATGACCCGCCCCGGCTTCGCACTGGTCACATCACACATCACAGAAACCTAAGATATAGCAGTGTTTCTCTAGGTACTATAGTATGCATGTATTATACATATAAACCTTCCTGTTGAATCACTCTATCTATTAAAAAAACCGCATCAAAATCTGTTGCGTAGTTTTAGAGATCTAAGCATTGCTTTTTAAAACTACGCAACGGATTTTGATGATGTTTTTTTTTTACTTATGGGCAGACAGCGGGAAGCGACTTTGTTTGCTAAACAATATACCATATTATTGACTTGACCGTTATTCGAACCTTATTAATTGAGATAGGCACTGCGTTTCCCGACTTCCGTTTCCTTTTATTTAATGAATTCACCCTTGACTTCCGGCTGCTTCCTGTGCTTACGTCACTTCCACCAGGCAGGGTGGCGCGCGATCTGAGCGGCGACATCTTTATTCCTCATTGGCGTCTTGTTTCCCGCCGAGTGCGGACGTGTCTTGCTAAGTGCAACCACGTCTTGAAGAAGTTATTTTATTCCTTTGAATAATTTAAAATTGCAGAGAGATTGCATATCTCTTGTGTTTAAAAGTGAGTTTGTTCCAAACCGTAAGTAAATTTATTCTTTTCTTTTAGAGGCTAAAATATTCTGCTGTAAAATGCAGAAAAGTATTCGTAAATCATTTATAATATTTTAAATTTAAATATGTCTATAGTGTCTGAACACGTGGATTAAGTATGTATGTAACTTTAGTTATGATTTGATTTTATTATAAAGATTTGTTGGCATGATTCGGTCGGAATTGTTCCGAGACTATCCGATTGTGTGAGCACTTCATAAAAAAATTGTGGGTAATTTTGTTATACTTACTTCGTTGAATTGTTTTTCGCTTGAACCAGTCGGTATTGAACCGAGACTATCTGGATCTGCGAATACCTTTCAATGTGTAGGATGTCAAGTACCCACAATATAATACAAATCTCAAATCATAATAATTATTTGCCTAAACTTAACCATGTTTTTCTGGCACGGGCCAGTCGGTACTGTACCGAGATTATCTGACCGTGGCAGTTTAATTTATGGTAAGGGCCAAGTGCCTGGATATTTGAAACGATTGAATGGCTTTTCGTTTTTCCTTTTAAATTATGATTTTTAGATATTTAACGGTTTACCGTTCGATTTTTTTTTTTAATTGGATTACTTATTTAAAAATAATTTTATTTTCGTAAGTCCTTAGTGATAAGCTCTTAGCTTTTCAGTATTCTAAAGTGGTAATTCCTGCACAAATATGTGGGTTATAATTTATAGTGCAGTGACAGAGTGTCTCCCACGTGCTTTCTATAACGTCGCAGTCAGCGTGTAAAAAAAGAGGGGGGGCAGATATAAACACCGCTAACGTATATTTATGTATATTTCGTTATCTGTCCTATAAAGTTTGAAATTTTTAATTCGTTGATAACAATTAAATGTTTCGTCATTAGTCTTAACCTATTATGATGAGAGTAAATTGTGTACATAAAATTTCGTTGAACATGAGACGAAATGGATAAATATCTAGTTCAACTGGTCGTTACATTATAATGTATCTTGGCATTCGAAGTTCCTAGCTCTGAAAAAATCGACCAAGTTCTTTTTCCAGTCGTGTTTGCTATTTCATAGTTATGCTTAATAATAATTTTTATTATGGGTGTGGTCCTGTGCTAAAATTCAAAGGCAGGTAAGGTTGTCACCTTTGTGATAAAATTAATTTTGAATGAGCTAGAGCATGGTAAAGTGCTGCAATTTTATGCGAGATAAAACACCCATAGATTCACTTGTTAAGGCGACACTCGCTACACAGGTACCTTTTGCTCGAGCTGGTTTTTCATTGGAAAAAAGTCTAAAACGTGCGGCCTCAAACATGTGGCCGCTAACCTCATCCTCGCAGGTTGAGACTATTAAAATGAGCGTCTCCTCGCAGGAGCACGTCAATTCAAAGGAACCCTCGCAGGGTTTTCGATACGGTTGTGCCCTCGCGTCTCCTCACAGGAGCACGTAAGTTAAAAGAAACCCTCGCAGGGTTTTTGATACGGCTGTGCCGTCGCGTCTCCTCGCAGGAGCACGTAAATTAAAAGAAACCCCCGCAGGGGTTTTCGATACGACTGTGCCCTCACGTTTCCTCGCAGGAGCACGTAAGTTAAAAGAAACCCTCGCAGGGATTTTGATACGGCTGTGCCATCGCGTCTCCTCGCAGGAGCACGTAAATGAAAAGAAACCCTCGCAGGGATTTCGATACGGCTGTGCCCTCACGTTTCCTCGCAGGAGCACGTAGATTAAAAGAAACCCTCGCAGGGTTTTCGATACGGCTGTGTGGTCGCGTCTCCTCACAGGAGCACGCAAATTAAAAGGAACCCTCGCAGGGTTTTTTCGACATAGCTTCTTGTGTTGTAATGTTAATCTGATCTGTCGCTCGACACACAAAATCAACCCAAGCAGGGGCCGTGATTGAGGCATGTGACCTGACCGCTCATCGTTCGACAATAAGAGTTAAGAAGAAATAAATACCGTAAGTAATGACATGACTTTTAGAACAGGCTTGCCTTGCGCACAAGACCTTATAAGGGTATCGCATACCCTGCAGGAATCTTACTCTTATTTATTCTATAAAACTAGGATGTTAAAAAGTAAAGACAACCCGAGTTTCCATTATGCTTCGTAATGAACGTTGTTAGACAATGGTGTTATCGAATGGTACGCTCAGCTACCAAGTTTCCAGTCGTATAAATTGCTGGTTAAGATAAGAGAAACTTAAAGAAAAATTTAAAATGGGTCGTCCTTTTTAAATTTTTGTGGAATGTGGTTGCGTAATTATGACCGTAAATTTCAATGAATATTGCTCTGATCCTTTCTTTAACTCAGACTATGACCTTGCAGTGTAGCTAGTCTATTCTCAGGTACAGTCACCTGCCACTAAGAGATACTCATGCCATATTCTATACAATAGTATTGGGTTAACTTATACGAAATAATAACATAATATGGTGACATACGGTCAAGGTACGGATAGTGTAGTGTTTTGTGGTGTAAATGCAGCCGATCCGAAATCTGAAGATCAGTGAGGGTAGTCGTGGATACTAGGTACCACCGCTTCACAATTGACCTTGAATACATACCTATACCTACTATATAGTCTGTCCGCGACCATGGCTATTGTAACATAACCGAAACGTCGGGATATATACATAAGTACACAACAAATATCTAACCATACACTAATATCATTATCTTTATTAAACGTCGAAGGTTACTTTTATTGGTTCCAACAACGACGTTTTGAAATTTGTTGAGTGGATCTTTATACCTTAAAATGTATCTTGGTGCATGCGACTGTACCTGAATGTACCTAAGCGTTGCTCTCAGTCGCTTACTACCTACTATTTTTCGCCGGATTAGAAGTATTTCAAATTTCAGTAAAGAAAAATAAAATAAAAGTAGAACTGATATTGATATGTCGTCCATTTGATCTGAGTACTTACAGCGTCCCAGGCTTTTTGCTACTAATGATCAACTTGATTATCAAAGCGTTATGGCTGGTTTACATTTGCTTTGGATTTGTAGATTTTAAAGCTTGCTAAAAAATCTTCCAAAAGACAAATTTTGTACCTAATAATTTAATTGCTTTTTAAATTTACATTCCAATCTGCCCAGCTTGCCAGATTTTTCAGTCTTAAATGTATCAAATGGAATCAACATTGCAGTCGGTTGTTATTTTATCACAGTTATTCACATAATTTAAACGAACTAACTGGACTAAAAGTTCGCGAAAGTTTAAAATGTGATACAGTTATTCACATTATTTATTAGGTACACAGAATTCCAAGGGCACTCATATTTCTCATACCTATTCAGTGAGTAAATTTCGTGTCAAGGACTCCGTCCACTTCACCGCCGCCATTTTCTTTTGATTTTAAAGAACAAGCGCAATCCCAAATCTGACAGCCGCTCAGATTGGGATTTATAGCAAACGAATTCATCCAAGCAGGTTCACACATGCTAGGTGGGTGCTTTTTATTTAGGAACATATCTCAAGCCGTGCTAAAAAAGTACGATGAAATAGCAAATGTAAACCAGTTAGGAGATTTTAAATTCTAGTGTAACTTATAGAATTCCTTACTTAATACCTACTCACGAAGGGGTAGGTTACTGATCATTACATTATGTAACTTGATAATTGCTATGACTTGATTAGACCTGGAAATGATAATAATAAAAGACGGCTGGTGCCAAAGTGGGTTTTGATCTGAATTTATTATAAATTAAAAGTAGGTACCTATCTACTTGTTATGCACAATGCCTTTTGTGCTGAGTGTGCGTGCAGGTTGGCCTTTACACATGTTTCACGCATCCTGCGAGCGAGCATTCATCAAAAGGAATTCCAAAAACCTTTACGACAACCAAAATGATTTTTTCAGTTTATCCTATAAGTATATTCCAAGTTTATTGTCAGCCACCAGAGCCACAGTTAGCTGGTTCTCTGCCGAGTTTTCGATTCGTTCCAGAACGGCACTTGTTGAACAAATGCACAAAGAATTTTTGCTAGATGGAGTATCAATACTGTTTGCCTGTATATAGGTAGATAAGAATAGGTAGTAATAATGTTTATGGTGCAGTGTAAACGATCACTGAGCATTTATTCGCGACGCGTTTGGTCGAATGTGGCCCCTCTCACGTGTGAGTTGGGTATCTACCCTCTATCCTTTTCCTAATACCGAAAGTACATTTAAGCATCGTGTTTATGGGTGAGCCGACCTCAGCCGACTACTAGCAGCTGCCTTCATCCGTCAATTTCTCTAATTCGTCCGATGTCCGATGTCCGATGTCTTGCAATGTTTAAGCCATGTTAGGCGTGACGACGAAGCTGCCATGTTTGTCTCCGTCAGGGTGCGCAAACGTGTAAACAAGTGCACAAATGAATTAAAATACTGAAATGGCAGCCAGGTTAATCTGCCGTAAGAATGACGTTCTTCTTAGCTCCATAAATGGCTCAATTGATCCTAAAATATTGATCCACTTTATCTGGAAGATAACAAAGTGGTTAGATTATTTTGAATTTTCCTTTGGTTCACGATTTATCTTGACAGTACAAATTATTCTCTTGCATGAATCTGCAAATGCAAAATATTACTGAATGAATTAGTTCCATATTTTGGTGTACCTATCAAATTCTTCAATCCAAATATTTAGACCAATTCAAACCAAGCAAGTATGGGTATAGAAAGAAGTCTAGCTTTATAATGTATTATTCATTCATTCATCGTGTCAAATGAACTCAAACAAAATATTCGGTTTTAAATCTGTTTGCTCCAACAGGAAGCCTATTGCTCTGTGCTAGCTATGAATAAAGGCATTGAGTAAAAATAATTTAGGAATTATTCTTTTAGTTTTCAAGTGCAAATATATATTGGTACTATTTTGTGACCTTGATCCTTGTGCATTCTGGTCGAAAGTTAAACGGATACTGAGCATTACATTAAATTGAAAATTTCTGGCGACCCTCAGGCCTGCTTATGGGTCGAAGATAGATTGTAAAATCGTGCTGGAGACTGTTTTTCAAACGTAGAAAATTGGGTCCAATATTTTTGTTTGCTAGGCTACATCTTTTGTTCTGCTACTACATAATATCTCCTAAAAGGTCATAGTTTACTCATTTTCTGCAGAATAGGTGAAATAAAAGTTAAGTACCTTTATAAAAGCGATCGAAACGAAAGTATATCGCTACACATCTTTGAAGTATTATAGTTATTGGTTTTTATACATATTATATCTATGCATAAAATCACGCCTCGTCCCCATACGGGTGGTGAACAAAGACTACATGTTTTTCTTGGAAATTTCCAAATAACTTTAAAAGGGAAGTTAATACCTACCTTTTGTAAAGCAATAAGCAATCAGTTCTAGCTGCAACTAATAATAATAATATTTATTTATTTTTAAACTATGTAAATCGATTTGATTTACTTCTACCTAGGTACTTATGTTGAATGTAGAAAGTTCAATACTTTTTATTACCAATAGGTAATTTCTTTTTGATATTCTTGCTGTAAAATCCTTTGCTTCTGGCTCAGCTTGTATTATGAAGTTTCTGATAAGTATATAAATTACGAACTAAAGTTCAGGTTCTCGTACTTTTGACTTAAAAATTCAATACTACTTTCATGTTATTAGTATGTCTATCACATTGGCATCACTTCTTCCACCACCAGGCGATAACAAACACGTCTCAATTAATAAGGTTCGAATAACGGTCAAGTCAATAATAGACGCGTTTTACCTACCAATAAAACGCATATTATTTACTTACCTTATTCGAACCTTACACTTTAATCCCTGCCTGGTGATTTTCGACTCAATGAGGAATAAAGATGTCGCCGCTCAGATCGCGCGCCACCCTGCCTGGTGGAAGTGACGTAAGCACAGGAAGCAGCCGGAAGTCAAGGGTGAATTCATTAAATAAAAGGAAACGGAAGTCGGGAAACGCAGTGCCTATCTCAATTAATAAGGTTCGAATAAGGTAAGTAAATAATATGCGTTTTATTGGTAGGTAAAACGCGTCTATTATGTAATATACATTATATGTAGTGTTAAGAAAAAAATAAAAAAATAATAATAAATGATTATCTATGTTTCGTTGTTTTCTATCAACAACACCTTCTTTCCCTTAGGCCACTGACCTTTACTATGGCATTGATCTCAATAGTACACATTGAGATCAATGCCTTAGAAATATTGAATAAAAAAAGCAATCCTACCAAATTAATTTGTTTGGTAGAATGACAATTCTGCTCGGTGCCGGTGTAGCAGAAAAAAAAAGAAACGTCATACATAGTTTTCTGATAGCCAATCAGGAGCGAGTAACATCTATTTAGTCTGTGAACACAAGTCCACACTAAAATGTTCCCGACATTTCCATCTGATACGTAGTATCTCTACCTAATCTGTGAAACAAATCAACGAATGTGAAAAAAATAGTTTTGAAATTAAAAACTCCGCTGTATTGTTTTGTTTTGCTTCTTTCATGGAAAACCAAGAAAAGACAATAGAACAGTGAATGAACATGAACATTATTTTTTGTGTAGACCATAGACAGAGATTTTTTTTGTCTTCAGTATTTACACACGAATAGAATGACGTTCAAGCAAATGACCTTAATTCATGATAGCTAGCACAACTGCACAACACAACTGACGGGTGTAGAAACAAAGTGACCTCAGTCCAAATTCGAATATTTTTAATCTATCAATGTAATTTTCTGCATCTCGTCAATGTCAATTGATTCAAATAAAAATTTACAATCAAAACGGCATCAGTCCTGAGTAAAATGTACTAGAGGATGGAGGGACCATGTCTCCCAGCAGCAAATGAAGTATCCAGGGGGTTTGTAAAAGTCTTCAAGCGATTGTAGAACTTATTAGAAAATTTGTAAAACCTCTAGAAAAAAAGTTATAGCACATTTTGTATGGTCCCTCAGTTCTCTCATTGAATTTTCCAGATCTCGGAAAGTATATTGAAACTGAAGATAACGTGACTACAGACCTTTTGTAAAAAGTTTCCCACGACGAATTAACTGAAAACCAGGTCACGAAGTCATTTCTACAAAAAGATATAACGTAAAAACTGTGGTCCCTCAATCCTCCAATGCATTTTTGTAAATATCTCTCATTTAAATCAAAATAACCAGCTCTCTACCATTGTAAAAGTTTGTAAAAGTGCTATAGACATTTGTAAAAATAAAAAGAAGCAATAATACTGTCACGATTCCGAGATAGACGCGGTTTTGTGTGGTCCCTCAATCCTCACTTTAAACAATTGGGAATAACTTTTTGTAAAAAGGAGTAATAGAAAAATAAACCTGCTCACCTTTTAGTAAATTTTTTTTACAAACGGATAGCAAAGTTACATTTGGGATCAACGATATATTTGCTGAGTTATTCAATAAAAACTAATCCTATGATAGTAGTGTGACCACACATTTAAACAATTAAGGAAAAGTCTTGGACGAACTAGATGTCTAGACCCCGATTTCGAGCGTCAAAACGCCAACATAAAGATCAACCAACTGTTGGTTGACTCGTTCGTTTCGCTCATTCAGTCGCGCTAAGGTCGTTGTACTGTAAACATGAATTTGGCGGCAAACAAAAAAATGGCGATTTGTGCCATCAAAGTGTGCAGGAATTACAAAGGACGACTAAAAATAAATAAGGAACTTACATAGCATCGGTAAGTAAACTATAAATAACTATAAGTTTTGAAAACTAGAAAATCAAACTTTGTAATTTTATCCTAACATGTTTTAGGAGGGTTGCCATAATTATTCTTTGATTTTACCCATGTGAGAGCGTGAGCAAATAAAAAAAAATGTTGAATCCAAGGATTTTATATACAAACAAGATGGTTAAGTCGACTTTAATGTAAAAGGGACTTTGAACCTTATCACGACTGTACAACGATCTATTATAATTTAATCTTGGTTATAAGGATTGTTGGTCTTGTTGAGAGGCTTTCTTGGTAGCTTTGTCTCTTTCACACTCGTTGTTGGATTAGTAGTGTGCCTAAGTCATTGATATTTCAGGATATTTTTACCTTATCGCGCTCGACAAAATCAGCGCTTGATTTCGATCCTTGGTTTCGATCCTTGAATTCGATCCTTGATTTCGATCCTTGGTTACGATCCAGGATTTCGATCTTGATTTTGATCCTTGATTTCGATCCTTGATTTCAATCCTTGATTCTTGAATCTTGAATCTGAAATCTTGAATCTTGAATCTTTGAAGTGACAGCTGTCAAACTTCAAACCGCCATATCTCATGAATTACTCGTCCTAGACTCCCCGTTCTCAGTTTAAATGAAAGCTATGACCAAGATCTTCGTTTTAAGTGACAACTGTCAAAATGACATCTGTCATCTGAAATGTAGATCTTGGTCATAGCTTTCATTTGAACTGAGAACGGTGAGTCTAGGACGAATAGTTTCCGAGATATGACCGTTTTAAGTTTGACAGCTGTCATTTCAAAGCTTAAAACGGTCATATCTCGGAAACTACTCGTCCTAGACTCCCCGTTCTCATTTCAAATGAAAGCTATGACCAAGATCTTCATTTTAAGTGACAGCTGTCATAATAACATCTGTCATCTGAAATGTAGATCTTGGTCATAGCTTTCATTTGAACTGAGAACGGTGAGTCTAGGACAAGGAATTTCTATACTACGTACCTGGAATGCTGACTGAGACAGAAAACAAGGTCCGCTTGAGAGATAAAACTTGGGCGGCGTGTCTCTTTCTAAACGGTGACCATAAACTAAACATTCCTAGTCCCTAAGGGGCCTTTTCCATCATTTTCTGATTTACGTGATGTTTCAGGGCATGATTTTTGAATTAAAATACTGATACAATTTTGATCCTTCATTTTGATTCTTGAATCTTGAATCTTGATTCTTGAATCTGAAAACTGAAATTTTGAATCTTGAATCTTTGAAGTGACAGTTGTCAAACTTAAAACCGCCATATCTCGGGAACTACTCGTCCTAGACTCCCCGTTCTCAGTTCAAATGAAATCTATGACCAAGATCTTCATTTGAAGTGACAGCTGTCAAACTTCAAACGGCCATATCTTGGAAACTACTCGTCCTAGACTCCCCGTTCAAAGTTCAAATGAAAGCTAAGACCAAGATCTTCATTTGAAGTGACAGCTGTCAAACTTCAAATGGCTATATCTCGGGAACTACTCGTCCTAGACTCCCCGTTCTCAGTTCAAATGAAAGCTATTGAAGAGATCTTCATTTAAACTTTTAAAGTGACAGATGTCAAACTTCAATCAGCCATATCTCGAAATCTACTCATCCTAGACTCTTCCTTTGTAGCTCAAATGAAAGCTATGACCAAGATCTACATATTCAATAACAGCTGTCAAAATGACATCTGTCATCTGAAATGTAGGTCTTGGTCATAGCTTTCATTTGAACTGAGAACGGGGAGTCTAGGACGAGTAGTTCCCGAGATATGGCCATTTGAAGTTTGACAGCTGTCACTTCAAATGAAGATCTTGGTCATAGCTTTCATTTGAACTGAGAACGGGGAGTCTAGGACGAGTAATTAATGAGATATGGCGGATTGAACTTTGACAGCTGTCACTTAAAAGATTCAAGATTTCAAATTCAAGATTCAAGAATCAAGGATTGAAATCAAGGATCGAAATCCAGAATCGAAACCAAGGATCAAATACTTACAAGAAAAATTAAGTAAACAAAAACCAGTATTGACCGCAAAAAATTTGAAACAAAAGAGATGGCCGATTCCTCGAATAAATTTGCCCCACAGATGCCAACAGGAAAGAATGCTTGCGTCATGACCAAATTGGGATTTTTGGGTTTGTTTTTTTATTTTATAATGAGTCTCCATTCATCTTCATCCTCTAAATAGTGGGATTTAAAAGTTATTCTAATATAAAGCAGCAGGCTATGACGCCCAGCATGAACGGAGAACCTAGGAAACTATATTTTTAAGGTTCCTATAGTAAAAGCTTTGCTTACGTTGGGGATAGATGGCGCTGTGTGAACATTTACTTTTTCATTATTATAATTAGGACTAGCAGAATTTTAAGTGAAGTAGGTATAGAAAATAAATGACGCACACAGGTGCTCCCAGTACCTACAATTTAAAGCAAAAAAGAAAAGTACTTAGGAAAAATTGAGAATTTCATCAATAAAATTATCTACACTCGTGTGCAGTGATTCTGTACTTACCACCTAAAATAAAATATGATATAAATAAATAAAATAAAACGCCTTTTATTTCTCTATAATTAACATTTTTTTCTTATCACTAATGTTTATAATCTAAGTAGGTACTAGAGAACCCCTAAGGTGAAGGCCTCCTCCAAAGCCAGCCATCTGTCCCTGTCTTGTGCTACTCGGAGCCAGTTTGGTCCAGCAGTTTTCTTGATGTCGTCGTCCCAGCGAGCGTATGGTCTTCCTATGCAGCGTCGACCTCTTGGACCCTCCCAATTTGTCACTCTCCTAGTCCATCTTCCATCTTGTAGACGGGCTACATGTCCAGCCCACTTCCATTTTAGTCAGTATGCATATCCCAAGGCGTCAGTACTGTTTGTAATTTTAAATAAAATATGATAAATCCTCATAAATCACATCACAACACAATCACACAACTGAAACTCAACGAAATTCCTTTTACATCTGTCAAATTCTTGTCCGTCTGTTTTGTTTACTATTTGAGTGTCATGTCAACCGCGAAAAAGAAGGTAGGTCTATCTGATAAAATATTCTCTGTGATACCTAATAGCCCCTCCAGACTCTCGGCAAGAAACCCCGACAACACCCGAGAAGCGTGAATGTGAGGAGTTTCTCGCCTTCTTGTTCTCGCGCTTCGGTGTCGGTACCTATTTTTGGCCGAGACAAAGGATTTCAAACAGATCACGAGTGAGAAAATTGAGAGAGTGGATAATTTGTTTGTTCTTCGAGAAGTCTCGGTGAAACTTCTCGCCGTGAGTCTGGAGAGGCATTACGGACTGTAGTACCGAAAGTGACTAAAGTTACTAATAAAATAACATAATAGGCAATATGCGTCTGATTCAAAAGCGGGTTAAATGTATTTTATTATGAACATTGTTGCTTTAGAGGTATGTGTGTGTAATTATTTTTTAATATTAAACCATTTTCGATTAGAAAATAAATTTTAAAAATTGCAAAAAATAGTAGGAATTTCAAAATACTTGAAAAGGATGTGAAAGGATGTGACGACACGAGTTCATAAGAAAAGTCAAGGACGAGTCAGATATGACGATCCATAGATAAGTTTTTTTTTTAATTTTCACAATTCCTATACTCGAACTTATTGTTGTCACAGATTACTGTTGTACTTAGTATCAATTTGACGTCACACGTCAAAGTTCACAAATTGTTACTACAACAGTAATCTGTGACAACAATAATAATCGTGTTTCAGATGCGTGAAAATGTTGGTAAATTTCAAAAATTATTTTTGTTATAAAATTTTAGTATTTCGGCGCTGGAATTTTTATGACGGTTATTTGACGATATAACCTATCGTATAAAATCATAAAAAAAATTTGTGGGAGTTCCCTATTATATTCCCACAAGGCACGAGATATCTAAGTATTCTGTATGTACCAGTTAATTTTGTGATATTTTATTTAAATAATATTATTCAGACGCATAGTCTAATTCGATATTCGGCTCTGGGGCAGTATTCGGCCAAATATTTTTAGAGACACCTCGAAATCATAACATATTTTCCCCTATTTTATGGGAAATTTTCAAGAGCTGGTATCACTAAAAATGGATGACAATGTTGACAGGTGACGCAAAGCACTTGTATAGACAATAGAAGATTTGCATACTTGTGTGCGTAATACGCACACTAGCGTTTCAAAGCTTGTTCTTGTTGCGATTGAAGCGAAAGAGTCCATCTAGACATATAATTAATCAAAGGGAAAAGTACATGTAAGTTAGTATGTACGTACCTACCCACAATGTTTTTGTTTTACTAAGTAGGTAGGTAAGTACTTTGTAAATATTAATAATAATATATTTATTTATTCAGACTACTTGGGTCCATTCCATACAATATGTCTAAAAGAAAATTATGATTAAACGAACTTACCTTTGTAGGTTAGTAATATATGAACACAATGTAGTATCGCGTAAGTGATTCCACTTCAGCACTTAAGTTTAGAAAATAAAATAGAATAAAATAAAATGTTGCCGTAAATGGCAACACAGTCTTTTATTTTTTCAAAGTTTCCGATTAACCCCCACTCAGCCCATGTTTCCTGTTTGAGCTCAGCCATTTGTTCATCATTACGTTTAGAGGATATTTCCGCAACGGCTTGGGTTAACAGGGAGGGTGGGTGTTGCCCTACTAATGTCTTCGGACGGAGCCCATCGTATAATTATGATAGAACTTCACGTAGGTACAGGTAAATTCGTTAAATCATTAATTATACTCGTGCTCTGTCCTCGACATTAGTAGGTTAGTAATATAGGAAAACAATGTAGATGTTGAGAGCATGTGAAGGAAATATCAATACTCACTCAGGTTACTGATGAACCTGAAATACAAATAAACCTGGCAATAGGTACCATTTATTTATATTTATGAAGTTCATATTATTTAAGTATCTATTTATTTAATAGTTGCATCAAGGTGTGCACTAGTACATTCAAATAAAATAAAATAAAATACAAATACCTTGGTACTTAAACATAAACTGTGTGGCACCTCAATTACACATGCAAACGTCACTGCAATAATGTTGTTCAATTATTGACAATAATAGATACAATAAGGTGATTAATTGAATATTAGAATTTAACAGATTAGAATAAGGATTAATAGAGTCAATGATTATTATACCCTAGTTAAGTTACTTCATAGTTACCGATTATTACACAGTATATGTGTACTACGAAACATGGATACACTTAATTTTTTGTCCCTTTTGGGGGCACGCTAACTGGTAGTCTATATCTTTAATAGGTCCATGGTACATACTAACGTACATTGTACTTTTCCTTAATTGTTTAAATGTGTGGTCACACTACTATCATAGGATTAGTTTTTATTGAATAACTCAGCAAATATATCGTTGATCCCAAATGTAACTTTGCTATCCGTTTGTAAAAAAAATTTACTAAAAGGTGAGCAGGTTTATTTTTCTATTACTCCTTTTTACCCGACTGCGCAAAGCAAAGGAAGGGTAATGTGTTTATCAGTCTATGTATGTAAGTATGTATGTTTGGATGTTTCTATGTGGCATTCTAGAGGCCAAACGCGTGGACCGATTTTGATGATTCTTACGTCAATCGATTCGTCTGAACCTTGGGAGTGTTGTTACAGGCATGACAGTAATCAAAATTCACCAGTGCCACCACCAGACGCCTTAATGTCAAAATTAAAAAAATCAAAATCGTCACACCATGTCAAGTGGGGTATCGTTGAATAGGTATTTTAAAATCAACTTTATGTTTCTTTTACCATTTTTCATTTTAAGTAATAGTTTAGGAAAAATAACGGTTTAAAGTTGATTAATAATTATTCTCGCTATGGATGTTTCTATGTGGCACTCTAGAGGCCAAACGCGTGGACCGATTTTGATGATTCTAACGTCAATCGATTTGTCTCAACCTTGCGAGTGTCACTAAAGACATGAAAGTAATCAAAATTAACCAGTGTTACAACCAGACGCCATATTGTCAAAATTGAAAAACTCAAAATTGACGAACTATGTCAAGTGGGGTATCGTTGAATAGGTATTTAAAAATCAATGTTAGGTTTCTTTTACTATTTTTCATTTTAAATAATAGCTTAGGAAATATAACGGTTTAAAATTCTGTTTGTGTGTATCTTGGCCGCGCATCACGTCTCGGTCGAACGAAACTACTGGACGGATTTAAATGAAACTTGGTATTATTTGAGTGCATACATACTATACTACTACGAGGTATAAATAGGATACTTTTGATTACTATACCTACTTACTTACTGAAATTCAAGACGGTTCCCTTGGGAGAGGAAATGAAAATCAAAATGAGTAGGTAGGTATCTGGTTGTAATTCATTAACACATAGTACCTACGATTTTATTGATTCTTTTTACCCGACTGCGCAACGCAAAGGAAGGGTAATTTTGTTAGAAAGTAGGTATGTACCTACTTTAAAATGTTCTGTAAAAATTTCAAGGTCATCGGTTTTGTAGTTCAGAAGTTACAAACATCGCAACCCTCAGTATTATTTTTTATTTACATTAATTACCAAAAACACAACTAGATGTCGCTGCTAAATCTGAACCAATCCTAGATCGCGCTATCGTTGCGTTTTGAAAAGTTTACCTATTCTATCAATTTTTGAAGGCCATTATCGAAAGTTTTTGATATTATTGGATTGGATTGAATTATTGGCTGATGGGGAATTGGATTGGATGGATTTGAAGAATAAAATTGAATAAATAATTAGGGCGATACGAAGTTACTTAGTTTAGTTGGTTTATTAATTTCTTGTTGGGTAGGTAATAGTTAATCAAGGTATTTTAAAATCAACTTTATCATAACTAAAAAGTGTTAAATAAAAAAATATTTTAAAAAAACAAAAACCCGACTGCGTCAAAACTAAAAAGAAAAAAACAAGCCTGCAAAGAATTACTCACAGTCGGGACCCATAACATTGGGAAGATTTGATTGGTAATAAAATGAATGGGTACCGACTGTGAGTAATTCTTTGCAGGCTTGTTTTTTTCTTTTTAGTTTTGACGCAGTCGGGTTTTTGTTTTTTTAAAATATTTTTTTATTACAAAAAGTTATTCCCAATTGTTTAAAGTGAGGATTGAGGGACCACACAAAACCGCGTCTATCTCGGAATCGTGACAGTATTATTGCTTCTTTTTATTTTTACAAATGTCTATAGCACTTTTACAAACTTTTACAATGGTAGAGAGCTGGTTATTTTGATTTAAATGAGAGATATTTACAAAAATGCATTGGAGGATTGAGGGACCACAGTTTTTACGTTATATCTTTTTGTAGAAATGACTTCGTGACCTGGTTTTCAGTTAATTCTTCGTGGGAAACTTTTTACAAAAGGTCTGTAGTCACGTTATCTTCAGTTTCAATATACTTTCCGAGATCTGGAAAATTCAATGAGAGAACTGAGGGACCATACAAAATGTGCTATAACTTTTTTTCTAGAGGTTTTACAAATTTTCTAATAAGTTCTACAATCGCTTGAAGACTTTTACAAACCCCCTGGATACTTCATTTGCTGCTGGGAGACATGGTCCCTCCATCCTCTAGTACATCTGAGTAAATGCATAGCATATATCAGCGTTACAAGCAAAGGCGCCTCAGTCCTCAAAATGTGACGTTCAAAATCACCTCAATCCATTTCGACCAATCACAAACCAGCATTTTTAAATTTTCAACATGCCGGATCTGTTGTTTTTACCCGACTGCGCAAAGCAAAGGAAGGGTAATGTGTTTATCAGTCTATGTATGTTTGGATGTTTCTATGTGGCACTCTAGAGGCCAAACGCGTGGACCGATTTTGATAATTCTTACGTCAATCGATTCGTCTTAACCTTGGGAGTGTTATTAAAGACATAACAGTAATCAAAATTCACCAGTGCCACAACCAGACGCCATATTGTCAAAATTAAAAAAACCAAAATCGTCACACTATATCAAGTGGGGTATCGTTGAATAGGTATTTCAAAATCAACTTTAGGTTTCTTATACCATTTTTCATTTTAAGTAATAGTTTAGGAAAAATAACGGTTTAAAGATGATTAATAATAATTGTCGCTATGGATGTTTCTATGTGGCACTCTAGAGGCCAAACGCGTGGACCGATTTTGATGATTCTTATGTCAATCAATTTGTCTCAACCTTGGGAGTGTCACTAAAGATATGAAAGTAATCAAAATTCACCAGTGCTACAACCAGACGCCATATTGTCAAAATTAAAAAAAATCAAAATCGTCACACTATATCAAGTGGGGTATCGTTGAATAGGTATTTTAAAATCACCTAATAAATCATAACTAAAAAGTGTAAAATAAAAAATTATTTAAACAAAAACAAAAACCCGACTGCGTTAAAACTAAAAAGAAATAAACAAGCCTGCAAAGAATTACTCACAGTCGGGACCCATAATATTGGGAAGATTTGATTGGTAATAAAATGAATGGGTACCGACTGTGAGTCATTCTTTGCAGGCTTGTTTATTTCTTTTTAGTTTTAACGCAGTCGGGTTTTTGTTTTTGTTTAAATAATTTTTTATTCAAGGTGAATTTGTGACTGTGTAATAAATTTAAATATAAGATTAAAATTTTCATAATTTCGTTTTCTTGTTTTCCAAATGAGCCAAAATCGATTTTTTTTGCTGTTAGTACCTCTAAGCAAAATGGATGTCGTACACAACTGTGAGATGCAAATACACCTCAATCCATTGATGAAATTCAAAGACGCTTCAGTCCATTATAATTTTGTGTATTTTGCTAATTTCTGATGAGCTGTCATTTTAAAAGTATAGTTTTTTAGAGATCATCATTTTTTACGGATCTATTGTCCCTAATTTTAAAATAAAGCAGACATTATAACTAAGCGAAACAAAATAACATGATTTACTCAATTTCAATGTTCTGGGATTGAGGTCACTTTGTTTCTATACCCGTCAACTACGATAGGGATGTTCGATATTTCGGATTGTATCGATATTTCGTATCGCAATATATCGTAACGCATTATATCGATACGCGTATCGATACAGGGCATTTGAATATGATAATATCGTATCGATAAAGTATCAAATCAAGACAAAGTAGTATGCAGGTATACGAATTGTAGAATCAGTGAGGGCGTGTAAATAGCCTCTACACCTTCGGGCGGGAATTTGAGAATTTTGAGAAATCATGATTTCGTTTTGTTTTATTTTATTTTCCAAAACTTGTTTCTTCGAATAGTATTGTGTAATAAATAACACAAAATAAAAGACTTCAAGTGTATTATTTACGTTTTTAATAAGAATCTGACTACATGACTCAGTTCAGTCAGTTTACACACATTTCTATACTAAAATACAAAACAAAAGTATTAAACAGGATGTTGCGGGTTCGATTCCCATCACGAGACAAATCTATACTTATTACCAATGTATAAAGCGGGAGAGTTGAACGTCTGATTTGAAAAATTATTTCTGCATTTGATAGCTAAACTCTTGAGGATGGTTATTAGGCTACTTTTCATCATCACCATCATTACCATTATACCATACTGCGGAGGCATAGCCGCGAGGGCACTGCTAGTATATTATACATTCCTCAAGAGTTTATGTAGGTAGCTATCAAATGCAGAAATATTTTTTTAAATCCGACTGCTTATTTCTGAGATTAGCGCTTACAAACAAACAAACCCCTCCGCTTTATATTTGGTAGTACTTATAGATTTGCCTCGCGTCGCGACGGGAATCGAACCCGCAACTTCCTGTTTTATACTTTTTTTTGTTTTGTTGCTCACTGCGCCACAGCAAGCGGTCATGTGGTTCCCATAACACAAGCTCTGCTTATACTTTGGGGCTACATGATGCTGTGTGAAATGTCCAGCAACATATCGCACCCTCGGAAAGACAAGGTCCGAACTAGCCAAATTTTCAAAATTGAGTTAAATATGCAGAAATGCTTTATAAACTTTGTAAAGCACTTCTGCATATTTAACTCATTTTTGAAAATTTCGCTAGTTCGGACCTTGTCTTTCCGAGGGTGCGATATATTAATTTTATAGTTGTGATTATTTGTCTGTCTGTTTGCGCACTCGTCGCTTATCCCTTCGTATGCCGTTGTGTACTCCTCTGATGTGCTCATTAAGCGCGCCGGAGTGAAGGAATCCTTTGTCGCACACCGTGCACTTAAACTTACGGTCGCCGATGTGGGCCTGTGGACAATACTACATTATTAAATCTGCGCGTTGGATCATTACGAGGCCGGAAACAGACAAATGTCCATACAAATGTAATACCAAATTCAGTTAAAATCTAGGTTTATTAACTTAACTTAATCTACGGCTCTTAAAAATTATTTTGGTATTACATTTGTATGAACATTCCGTTTGTCGCCGGCCCCTTGACAAATAGTTTTGTCAGTTTTGTAGTCTATTCGATCCGAAACACGCACGATATTAGTAAGATAAGTTGCTCACCCGTCTATGATTGTACAGGTTTGCGAAGCTCTTGAATTTCTTTCCACAATCTTCGCACTGATGACGCGGCGCGCCATGCCTCTCACTGGAATGATAAAATTAATTATTATATTGGACATAGCTTTACGAGTATTCTAAATAAGAACACAATTTTTAAGATTATAAGAAATAATACCCAGTTCAAAATAAAACTAGTAGTTCGCCCTGAACTCGTACACCATTGCGTTGATAGCCTAGATTTGGACTTGTTTCTGACTACCCCACTTCTGCTGGGTTCACTACACAATGATGTCTAATGCGCTAGCTCAGTATAGTAAAGATAATAACAGGTATGCATGCCATACATTAGGTCAGAAAATGTAAAGTTTTATTTTCTTTTTATAACATTTAACTAAAAGCTTGTTTAAGAATTTTTTTTTTCTCCCATAAGCTCATAAAATTCTGTTAAAATTGAAAAACCTTTTAAACAAAAATAATTGCTATTCTTATTTTTTGTATCATTAGTATGGATATGGACTGCTCTACACGTTCCTTCCTCACACAAAACAAAGAAGGATATAATACAAAATCCTTAAAAAAAAGAGATAGCATAATATCATTTCTATACCAGGTCCATGGCCTACTGTCAACCCGCGAATTACAACTGTGCAAGTATAACTGTGCAGGCATACCTGTGCAAGTGCAGCAGGCGTCGCTTGCTAAATCGAGCGCCGCATTCCTTACACTCGTGCGGTTTGGCGCCGGTGTGAGTGTTGAGATGATCTTGATAAACAGTTTTGTTCTGGACAAACAAATAAATAGTTAGTAGTCATTAAATTAATACTAGTAGATCGTAATGATCCTCATTGCTAAGCATTTAAGACTTACTTTAAAAAAGAGTCAACTAATCTAATTGTTATCATAAAGAAGCATGGTCTGAATGCACTGTTTTAATTTTACGCGCGTTTTAAAAACTAAAAGGTCTAATAGAACCGTTTTTCCCCCGAAGGGTAAAAAACGGATATTTAGGTTTCTGCCGAAGCTTGAACCACATATGAGATTACTACCCTTGTAACTCAGTCAAATCTAGGTTTATAGTAGTTATAGCGCCATCTATGTCATGCAATTGGAACTAAAGAACGCCAGGTGGACAGCGCTTGGCTGTTATTTCCTCAGTACCTACCTAGAGCCGGCAAGGCCTTTAGGTGTGGTTCAAGCTTCGGCAGAAACCTAAATATCCGTTTTTTACCCTTCGGGGGAAAAACGGTTCTATTTAGGTGTTCGTGCCTTCGCTTGAACCACATATGAGACGTGTTTAACCTCTGCCGGCGCTGTCCCAGGCGTACTGTGAATAACATTTTGCCTATGGTTATGTTTATAGGATAGGAGGAAAATAAAATGTTGAATATTATTGTTATTCTTTATATATTGGATAACCTTATGTATGTACCTAACATAAAAGAAAAATAAATTCTAACAAAACAAGAACCAACTAGGTATTTTCTTCTAATAATCAATTAATTCAAACATTATTTGTGTAATTAGACTGTTTTTATACCGGAGAAAAACAACAAGTCAAGTTGTTTGTGGTAGAAGTTAATGTTGATGATCGCACTTCTCTTAAATAATGATTAAAAAATGTATGTTTGGATTTCCAATTTCCTCTTCTTAAAAGTTCATCAATATCCATGTTTTTAAATGTCCAGTTGTCCGTTGCAATGCAACACCTGCTCTGATACTTCCCGCTGTGGACGATATTTGTGCTTCTTTGAAAAGTGTATTTATCCACCCTGCAATCACAGCTCGCGATGCTTCTTTTACTTCTCCTCTCGTCGTAATGAATAGGCTTTCTATTTTCTTTGATTTTCGACGATTTTCAGATAATAAAATTACTTGCTTTATCCAATGAATCAAGTTGAATTTTAGCGTTGGATGGTTTTTAAGACTCCATCCTGACTGCCTATGCGTGGCATTATCTGTTTTAGACCCATATTTTGGCCAAAAAATAATTTTGTTTTCATGCTCTTCAAAAAGATCCGGTTTTAAGCTTAACAATGTGAGATCATGGACCCTTCTACCTGATGCTAATAGGAGTAGCACGCTTGTGTGACGGGATACTGCAAACAAGCTATCATAATCGAAGTCGTAAGTCTCAAGGAATCTTAATAAGTCATCTACCTTCCAAGAAAGAGGTTTCTCTACTCTTGGTTTACAAGAAAGGATTCCTTTGAGCGTGCGCGTTACTATTGGGTTTGAACTCAATGCTGTACTATTGTGAGGATTTGTAAATGTTGCTACTACACTCTTATGAACCAAGATTGTTCTTGGGGCTAGTTTTACCTCTTCATGTAAGTAGCAAAGGAATCTTGCCAATTCTGTTGGTAGAGGGTCATCAGCTTTAACTTTTTCTTTTGATGCCCATTTTAGCCATCTTTGCCATGCTGGGCGATAGGTTTTAAGTGTTGACGCTCTCCAGGAGGCTTGTAACAATTGTACTTCGTGATCTTTCCAGCCTAGAATTTCTCTGGCCCAGCCCGTACCTTCCAAACTAGCAAATTGAGCTGGTCTACTTTCGCAGGTGGTAGGTTTGTCTGGAGGTCTATTAGATTGAATCGAAGGTTGGGGATTTCCCACGGTGGTTGTGTGGCACGCCTTTTTATTTCTGGCATCCAGAACGCCTTGCACCAGTTCGGCACTATCAGTAGATAGGCTCCTGTTGATGATTGGAGATGATGGAGGACTCTCGGTATGAGAGCTGGCGGGGGAAATATCCACCCTAGGTTGTATTGCCATGTTCTGCTGAACGCGTCGGTGTATTGGCTCATCTCGTCGGAGGCGTCTTCGCTCACATATTTTGGGAGTACAGCTGACCGATTCGAGGCGAATAAATCTACTTCTGGTTTTCCCATCAAGTTGAAAATCTGATTGATGATTTGAGGCTTCAGGTGCCACTCTGGTAGTTGTTTCGTTCTTGACAAACTGTCTGCCAGACCGTTGTATGGACCTGGGATGTAACGAGCGCTTAAGTTGCAGTTGTACTGTCTGCATAGATGTAGAATGCAATTTGTTGTTTCTAGTAGTCTCATGGACTTCGTGCCTCCTTGTTTGGTTATATAGGCAGCCGCAGTTCGATTGTCTGTCTGCCAGATTGTCACTTTTCCTTGCAATTGTGCCCCGAGGCGTTTTAAGGTTTCGTAAAGAGCCCAAAGTTCTTTTTGATTGCAGTGCCATTGGTGTTGAGAGCAAGTCCAATTTCCCCAAAATTTTTGGTTGTTTGCTATGGCTCCCCATCCGGAATCGGCGGCATCCGTAGTTATGAACAAGGTCGGGTTGGTTTGATGAATTGCCGTGTTTTTGTTTGCATTTTTCGTCCACCACCTTAACTCTCTCAAACTCTCTTCTGTAATTGGCAGTTTTTTGTGCGGCCTTAGTTTTGGCAACTTGTTGGATTCGATCTGTAGGCGTCGGCAATGTAGTCTTCCTAAGGGCACTAAAAAGGAGGCGAAATTCAATTTTCCCAAGATGACCTTTGCGTCGTGCCAGCTCCAATATTCTTTCTGCAGAAAGGTCCGGGCCATTGCAACTATTTGCATTATTTTTATGTCTGAGAGCATTTTCAGGTTTTTCTCGGTGTCCCAGATTATTCCTAAGTATTCTAGGCATTGGGATGGTTCTGTTACCGATTTCTTTCTGTTCACTGACCATCCCAGTTCTTCTAATTTGTTGGTCACCAAAATTGTTTGTTGCCTTAAAATACTTGGGTTCTGATTCACGATCAGAAAATCGTCCAGGTAAACTACTACCTTTACACCCAAGGCCTGTCGAAACCAGTGTGCCATCCAGCTTGTAACTTTTGCGAATGCTGCTGGGCTGCTGGCAAGTCCGAACGGTAGGCAGGTCATCTCGTATATAATATCTTCGTAAACTAAGGATAGGAATCTGCGATGAGATTGCACTATTGGTACGTGATAATATGCTTGAGAGATATCTACTTTTGTCATGTAAATATTTGGACTTAAGATCGTTGGAATCCGGTAATGGTTTAGCAGTCTGAATTTGGGTGCGTGTACAAACTGGTTCAGCCTTTTTAAGTTGAATATTGGTCTGAATGTTCCGTCGGGTTTTCGCCTTAAAAACATTGTCGATAGGAATCCTGTTTTGTGCGAGCTTAGTTGAATTGCTTTCCAATCTAACATCCTTTTGATTTCGTTTTTCATGTCTTCGGAAGGTTGGGTTTCGAATGACTTTCTGCGATTCGCCAATTTTATCAGCAGGGGCTTCTTTTGAAAAGGGATTCTGTAACCTGATATGATGTTGATTACTGCTGGAGGGGCACCTATCGACAACCATTTTTCTAGACAAAACTTCAACTGTCCCGCTTTGAAAGACTCCGAGTCATGACCTTTTAGCACCTTTCCATCTGTTATTCTGCCCTTTGGTATTTTTATCTTGTTTTTCGTTGTTGGTGTTTTGAATTCTTTTATTACCTGAACCATAGGAAGGTTTGAAGTTTTTGTTGTTGAATTTGGTGAATTCTTTCTTGGAGCCTCCCTTTTTGTTGTTATAGTCAGGCTTGTAGGTGGTTTTTGAAGTGGAATGAAATGTCTTCTTGAAAGGAAAGAACTTTTGAATTCCTCCTTGGTCTTTTACAGTTTGAGTTAGTTCAGGTTCTTTAAACAAATGGCAGTCCGAAGGCGGTATGGAGTGGATGATTTCGTGTAATGCCTTATTTTTCACTTTGTATGTGTCTCTTCTTTGCTGGATAACTTCAGCTCTCCGGCCACATACATACTGAAGCAAAGCATCAGAATTCTTACGGAATTTGGAATTGTTGTTTAAGAATTCTTGCCCCACCCTTTGTTTGACGTCTTGTGGTAGTTTGTCACAAAGTTCTTCGAATATTTGTCTTTGCTGAAGTAGGCCATTTGTGATAGCTCCCAATATAAGGTCCATCTTCTCTAAAATAGCAACAGATGTCCAGCCTGGGGTGACTCCAGCGAATAAGTTGTTAACTTTCAATGCTGCAAACGTTGGAGTGGCTTGAAACTGCTTCTGCACCTCTGAGTACCGAATATTTTTCCAGCTGTCTGTTCCCAAACGTTGGCATTCGATTCCCTGTTCTGATAATATAGGGTCAGCTTTGGAAAACTTTGGTTCGATTTCCGTAGTGCAAGGTTTGAAGTCAAACGCTGTTGTGCTATCTTTTGTAGCCTTGGTTTGTTTGAATGCTTCCAAACGGCGTTGAGCACTTGCGATCTCATTCTTGATGGCTTGTTCTGCGTCATCTATGTATTCCGCAGTATCTGCGTTACAATTTTCGTTTTCCCAGTCCATCATAGGAGAACGGCTGCGGTCATCTCTTATTTCTTCCTGTGTACTGTCAGGAACCGAATCAATGGAGGTGTTTAAATCTGCTGGTTTACTTGCATTCTCATATAACTTCTTCATATTATTGTTTGTTTCTGCTTGCATTTCGAGAATTTTAGTGAACATCTCCATTTGGTTTTGGACGACAACTTCCAAGAAATGGTTACTGTTGCTATGATCCTTAGATCTCGTCGCATCGTGACGTTTTGGTGGAGGTGACGCACCTCTTTCTTCACTTCGTCGTTTGGTGGCCGACGACGTCCGACTATCATGATCCACAGAGGGCTCGTTTGTCGTCTTCTTGGTTTTAGATGACCTTGAAAGTGGTGTGCTAGTGCTATGCGCGGATTGTTGTTCAACGCTTTCACAGCTCATGATTTTGGAAGTTTTTTCACGATTAGTGAGTTTGCCTTGCAGCCTTAGTTCACGTATAGTTGCCATAAACTCATTGTAAGAGCGATCGTGAATTTTTGATGCAATCTTGTGAGGTGAATAAATCAGCGCCCTTCCCAAGGGCCAATTAATTAGTATTCCTCGAAGCGACCTATAAGCTCTTTCTGATAGATCTTTGGCTTCTGGGTAAAATGCTCGAACCAAATCTGTGGTTGGTATTCCGAACCTTAATTTACTGTCCGTAGCGGTCGAAATTTCTTTGCCGAACAACTCTTCGTAGGAATTATCGGCCACTTTCCACGTTTTCCATTCGATAGGATAATTGTTTTGAATAGAGCGGACAATTGCTCTGAAAGCCGTTGCTTCATCTTCGTCTTCTGGCACCAGCAGGGCCAAGTTTCCCATAGTAAGGGCTGACGTGCTTGCCATTGTTCTGCGAACAGTAAACAACACTATTAGCTAAGACGACATTTACCACATAATTTCGTCCGGCGGTAGGACGACACAATTATGGCACTAACTGAGGGTAGTGTTTTGGTAAGACGACATGTGTGTTTTGTGAGACGACACATTTTATCGCACCAACTGAGGGTAGCGTTTTTAGTGAGACGACATGTGTTTTGTGAGACGACATGCGTTTGTCGTAATGATATGCGTCTGATGAGACGACATGAGTTTTGTAAGACGACATGTGTTTTGTGAGACGACATGCCTTGTCATACGACACTTTGGTGAGACGACGTGGCTGAAAGCACACTTTGTGACGGCTTATATTACTGTAAAAGCAAACGCGTCTCGTCGCTGGGCCAAGGGCGCCGAGCGGAAAAATTGTCGTCGAACAAGAAAACCTTGTAGCTACACTTACCTGATTATTCTTTTATCCAGCCAAAGGTTTTTTATTTTCTTGTTCACTTGTGTTCCGACTGAGTTACAAAAGCGTACTGAGGAAATAACAGCCAAGCGCTGTCCACCTGGCGTTCTTTAGTTCCAATTGCATGACATAGATGGCGCTATAACTACTATAAACCTAGATTTGACTGAGTTACAAGGGTAGTAATCTCATATGTGGTTCAAGCGAAGGCACGAACACCTAAATAATACATCCGTACACATTTGAAGCGCGCGTTTGAATATGTACGGGTGTAATTGGACCTTTTGGAACTTGCGTTTAAAAACGCCTAATGTGTTTTGTGTACTAGTTCTAAGTGAAATCACAGAATAAATAGGTACAGAAGGCGCACTGCGCACTTTAGGTACGAAGCTACAAGTACTGAGACAATGTACATTGTCGAGTCCGGCCGGGCTGGCCTTGCCTTGGCAGGTAGGGTTCGCACTTGCGGCTCGAATCGCACGCTAGCCGCGTCGCGCGTAATACCTATCACGCGACAACTCGACAACCCTTTCGCGTCACTCCGCACCAGACAATGACAGAGTAATGCGTTGAAAGAGAGAATTTGTGTAGGCACGTGTAGGTGAATATTGCACTAGGCTAATGAGCGCTTACTCAAGCTGAATTGAACTTTGTTGTTACGCTACTACAGTCGCTATTTAAATAAACTTTTTGGCGGAGTCAGGCTTCTGTGGTGAAACTCACCATGAATGACTTTCCGCAGTGTTCACATAGCATCGGGTATGCCGACCCGCTGTCGCAGTGGTACGGCTCGAACGGATGGTGTCGTTGATAGTGTCTGTATAGCGACGTTGGTGAGTTGTCAGCTACTTCAACGCCACACTGAAATGTTCACAACTATACTTCCATATTTTTTTTTAAATCAAGTGCTCCGACACCACAGAAAAGAGGGGACTCTTCAAACACAGGTTTTTATAAACTTCAATGAAGAGATCCCAACCCATGCAATGTACAACTTGTTTTTAATGAATAAATGATTTTTGTTTTTTTATGTCAAATTGCACCTTTATTAAGACAAGTGGGGTTAAAAAGGCCGCAGGTAGCGCTTAGTTCAATTCAATTCAAAAGTGTTTATTTGGAACAAATTACAAGGTAGTAGAGTACAAAAAGGAAACGTTGTTAGTTGCCTTGTTCCCGTGTAATTTTGCTAAATGATTTTTTTTTCTTTCCTTAACAGCGGCATCTAATTCTCAACCAAACCACTCACCACAGGGCAGATTTTGAACGATTTTTTAGCTTCTTTTTTGCAGGTTTCGCCATTTGTCGGGCGGCGGACGTGACCCGAGCTACGGGCGTGTTCTTGAAGCTCAGATGCGGAGGAAAAGCGTTTGTTGCAGGACGTGAAGAGGCATTTATAGCTGAAAATATATAAATTCACAAAAAGGTTAAAAATCCCCTTTAGAGAGGAAAAACAAGAATTCAAAAATTACGCCTAAAAGCCTCTCTAAAAAATTCATAAACCCACTTTTTCACGAAAACTATAAATATACATTTTATGTACCTATTTTTTTATGCATTTTATTTTTTTCATAATCGAGCCCGTAACACGACTTTTCGATAACTCGAACGGATTCAGACATCCCTTAGGTGGCGTTGAAAAAAAAAACTCACCTGTATAAAAGAGGAAGAGTTTGTTTGTTTGAACGCGCTAATCTTAGTACCAGTCGGATTTGAAAATTTGTTTCTGCATTTGATAGCTAAACTCTTGAGGAAGGTTACTTATCATCATTATATACCATCACTACGGGGGCAACGCCGAGAGCATTGCTAGCAAATAAATATAGGTACCTACTTTAAATTAAAATACTTACAACAGACTCTCGTGCTTTCGCATATGTCTGCGGTGTTGAAGGTCCGTCTTAAACACGGCGTCGCATATGTCGCACGACAGAGTCGCCTCGTCTGCACTGGCCTTATCGTTCTTGAAATAACCAGACAATAAATGAATGAATAAATAAATAAATATATTGACTGGCCTCTTATCTCAGCTGGTAGTAGCTCTGCCTTTTGCGATGTAGACTTCTAGTAAAAAGTATAATAAGTATTTATTTACAAAGCTACAAGTTCATTGGTGGGCCCGCCCGGGCCCCACTTAGCAGGTAGTGTTCCCACTTGCCGCTCGCACGTTAGCCGTGTCACGTCACGCGTAATACCTATCACGTGACAACTCGACAACCCTTCCACGTCAATCCGCGCCCGACAGTGACAGAGCTATGCGTTAGAAAGAGAGGATTCGATTAGGTGAATTAGCTCTAGGCAATGAACGCTTACGCGAGCTGAATTGCACTTTATTGCGTCGCAGCGTGAGTCGCTATTTAAATAAACGTTTTAGCGAAGTCGAGCTTCTTTACCTATTTATTCTGTGCCCAGACACAGATCAAACATCTATGTTAATCACACAAATGTTTGTCCTGGGTGGGAATCGAACCCACGACCTACAGCGTAGAAGGCAGAGCTACTACCAACTGAGCTAAGACGCCAGTTATTTCAAGTTTTATTAAAATCTGTTCAGTAGTTTTTGCGTGAAAGAGTAACAAACATCCATACCTCCTCACAAACTTTCGCATTTAAAATACTAGTAGTTTGCCCCGAACTGAGATCTCGCGCACCGTAGATGGCTTATATTTGGACTTGCTTCTGACTACCCCTACACTTTAATACTACTGCCGAGTATGTCTATTGCCCTTGCTCGTCATAGTAAAGAATACTCTTACAAAGGAGAGCACTCGCTATAATACGGTTTCTTATTTTTTTATTTTTTCGTCGTATTTCAAAAAGTATAGGTACCTACATCCAAAGTTCTTTCATAGTGACACCCCACCCAATATTTGTATAACTTTAATTTTTTTACCCCCTTCTAAACCTAATATCTTTAGAACCCCTTCATCGATTAGGCTCATAATGCTCCACAGCAAACTTCCATAGCACAACCTATTGACCTATCAAGTTTCATGCAGATTGGATAAGCGGTTCGATAGTTATGCGAGAACATGGATTCGTGAAACATACAAATACACAGCAAAATCGCTCAAGTTGCCACTAAGATCTTCGCTCGCTCGATCGATTAATGTTGGATTTAATACTCACGGCATGTTTTATCTCTCTGTGCTTATCGAGTGTCTGCTGTGAGTTGAATTTGCGACCACAGAGCTCGCACGTAAAGCGCGCGTGGGTCAGACGGTGACCATACAATGTGCTTTGGCTTCTGTTTAACAAAACATATTATTGTAAGGCGATACCCCGAGCTAAAGTTAGCACATCGATGAGTGCAACTTGAATTATTTGTCTAAGCTTCGTTAAAATAAAGGTGAATTTAGAATGCGTTCGGCCGCGGCGCAGTTGCTCGCTCCGAAACACGACAAAAATGCAGTTTTTTGGAGATTTCTCATCTATTTAACAAAACAACCAATCGAAAAAGTGATCGGGCATTATGTCAATTTTTAAATTACCTATCCAATGGTGCAATTGCAATCCAAAAACATAAATAACATCAACTTTAGAAGATGAAGATTTATCTTACTTTAAGTGGTGTTTTTGTTGATTTATGATCAAGCAAATAATGACGTTAAATAAAAATATTAAAGATACATGATGGCTTTTCAGTTACTTTCCACTTACTTTATTTATCATGGGTATATAGTCTATACCCAGACATTGTATTTCTCTGTCTATACTATAGACAGAGAAATACAGTGTCTACTCCTCTTTTTCGTCGAGGGTGTTTATTACATGAAGTTTGTACTCACTCATACTGGCCCAGACAGATATCGCACGTGTAAAGCTTGCCCTTATGTTGATTGTAGTGGTTGAACATTCCATCACTGCGAAAATAACATTCAACGTAGTAGAGTAGCTAAATTAAAAATTAAAAAAACCGACTTCAATGTTATAAGCTGAGCAATTTTCTGCACTTACGAGGTGCATTTCTGTTCATAACTCCGAAGATCCTCGACAGATCCTCACCAAATTGTGGCACCAATTGAAAAGTATACCCTTTCAAACGAAAAAATAATTTTCCAAATCTGTCCAATCGGTGAAAAAAACTTAGGCCTTTTACATCTTTACTATATGATTTATACAGTGGCAGGAGACCTACACTTTCCGATTGGTGTCATAAAAATTTGGTGAGGATCTGTCGAGGATCTTCGGAATTATGAACAGAAATGCACCTCGAGAGTGCAGAAAATTGCTCAGCATATAACATTGAAGTCGGTTTTTTTTAATTTTAATTTAGCCACTTGTTAACAAGGTCGACACCGACTAGACTCGCAGTCGAAAGTCGCTGTTCTGACTTCTGAGTGCCAAGTACGAAATTTTGGTACTATTTGGTATCGACTCCTTAACCGTGGTGTATGGGATCAGAACAGCGCCAACTAGTGGCGAAAACGTGAAACTTTATGCTTGTGATTGGCTGATCCCACACAAAACCACGTTTAGGTCGATACCGTAAGTAACGTTAACTTGTACTAGACACTCTGTAGGTACAACGAAAGCGTTGAACGTCGCATACTTACGAGTAATAAGTAACCACAGGGCACAGTTTGCAGCGATACACAGTGTTATGGGTTCGTCTATGAACCTTCATTGGTCTCCGCTTCGTAAACCGCATCGGGCAGATATCGCACGCGTGCGCTCGATCCGGCTGGAAATAGTTATTTGTGCAAAAAGACAGCAAACTTGACATAATCACTTTTTGTCTTAACTCTTCTCTCTGGAGGTAAATTAGTGTATTCGTCACTGGTTTCACTCATTTTTAATGTTTTTTTTTAATTTTCAACAAATTATAACTAGCGTAACAGAAACAAATATTTAATTCCCGCTCCCGTTTTTTTTTTCTTGGTCAATAGGCTAGCGCTTGACGGAAATGCATATTTTACATCTTATCTACATCATTAACGTCGTCTTATTTAATTAAATAAATTAAAGTTAATAAAACTTCAATAAGTAAAATATAATTTAACTACTATGAAACGACCACTGGCAGAATTGTGACAACCCTAGTCACAGTTGTAATAAAGAAGAAGTGAAGTGAAGTGATTATTCAAACTAGCCATTAGCGCAGAATAAATAAGTATCTATAGAAGCCTGACTTCGCGAAAACATTTATTTAAATAGAGACTCTTGTAGGGACGCAACAAAGTGCAATTCAGCGCTTAATGCCTAACGCGATATTAACTTAAGCATTGCCTCCCTTTCTAACGCATAACTCTGTCACTGTCTGGGAGTGACGCGGAAGGGTTGTCGACTTGTCGCTTGTTATAGGTATTACTTGGGTGGCGGCTAGCGTGCAAGCCGAGCGACAAGTGAAGTGGGAACCCTGTAACTGCCAAGGCCCGCAAATATACTTGTAGCTTTGTACCAAAATGCGAAGAGCGGCGCGCTGTACTATTCTATGCTATTAGTAACTTACATCATGCCAGTTATTATGATAATCCAATTTGGATTTAAGTGAGAACGGTAGGAAGCATATTTCACACTTGAATGCAGCTTTAATATATTCTTCACTGTGCTTCCTTGATTCAAACTCAGCTAATTTCTTTTCTCTAGTGTTTAGATATTCTATTTTAAAGACGGTTTCATAGTCCGGGTTGAACCTCTTGTGTAGGGATAGCAGAAATTTCTTGACCTTTGGTATAGGTAACCCTGAAAAACATTCAGTATAAGTGAGTTCGTGTGAGCGAGTGGCCAGGCCAACTTTGCTGACGGAGTTTTTAGACCACCGAGAGGCCTCCATCATGTCTTAACGACTTAAAAGCCGGGACCGACGTGTGCTCTCTGAAGCACGGAAGCGCTCAGCTCGTAATGTCACTTGCACCCATTCACATTGTGACCGCGCACAACGTTGCTTCACTTCAACAATCAATCAAAAACGTAACTTCATTAAATAAAATAAGTGTTCTATCAGTTATCTGGTTCCCAAAGTACAAGCAGTTTGGGGCTAGATGGCACTGTGTGAAATTCAGCATTTGTGTCCACCAATATTTATTTATTTAATTATTTATTAACATCGAGTCTGGGTGTATTCTATGTCATATTATGTATGTAAGTATTTAAAAAAAAATGTATTCAAGTAGTATATCAGTCATGTGGCCATAACACAAGCTCTGCTTAGCTTGGGGCTACATGATGCTGTGTGAAATATCCAGCATTAGGTATTTATTTATTTATCTAAAAACCTAAATTAAGTTTGACACATATACAAACTTCTACCAACTCCCAGTTAAAAGCTCACCTTGTTTAGTAATCCCAAGTACTTTAAAACCATTGATACTACACTTTGCAACCATTTCTAGAAACACTTCTTTAGTTATCTTTACTTCACCCAAATCTATCTTTCCTTGCTCCAAAAGATCAACAACACTGTTCTTAAAACCTTCAATCTTTAGTCGTAAATTTACATACTTTTTATCGGACGCAGATAATGATCTTTTGATACATTTAAGCTCATCCAAACTAAAATCATTTAAATCAAATGGTTCTCTATGTAACAATTCTAATTGTTTCATAGTGTTTTTATTTTTATTTTTGGTCTGTGTGACCTTTTTGGAAGTTGTCACTTTGCTTTTAATTGTTTCTGTCTTAATGCCATTTAAATATGTTTTAAATGGTAACAATTCTAATTGTTTCATAGTATTTTTATTTTTGATTTGTGTGACCTTTTTGGAATTTGTCACTTTGCTTTTAATCGTTTCTGTCATAATGCCATTTAAATGTGTTTTAAATGATACTTCTTTTATGGGTTTTAGTAATTTTTCATTGTCGAAGTATCTATGGAGAGGATTATCTATGTTCATGTTTTCTGATAATGGGTTTTCATTGTCAAGGATATATTCTTCCTTGTATTCAATATTATCATCATCATCATCATCACTGAGATATTCTTCCTTGTATTCAATATTACCACCATCATCATCACTGAGATATTCTTCCTTGTATTCAATATTATCGTCATCATCATCATCATCATCACAGAGATATTCTTCCTTGTATTCAATATTGTCATCATCATCATCTAAATGCTCTTCCTTGTTAGAATCATCTTCATCTATTGTTTCCTCCTTAAACTCATCTATCTCCGCACATTCATCTTCCTCCATGTTTTTAATAAAATCATCTTTGTTGACTGTTATCGGATCTTCAAGTAGTATATCAACTTCAGTTTTAATCAGATCAATCATTACTTCATCGTTAGAAGCATCAAATTCAGAGTTTATTTTATCAGGCTTACCAGTTTCTGTTTGAGTTTTTTGATAATTTTCTGTTAGAGTTGAATTTAGATATGTAAAGCTATTATCGTTGCATTTATAGCCGAAGAACCCTCGTTTATCACTTGGCATGGAGAAGCCTACGGAGTCCCGAGGCGCCAGCTGCATCAAAGATTTTAAGTCCATCTGAAAATAAACAATTACTTCTTTAGAAATACCTAGAATATTGAAGCAAAGGAATTTTCACAGGTCACAATTTGGATGGGCGACCATGAGTGTCATTAACAGCTGAGTGCTTCCCCGCTTCAGGGGGCATGTTAAGCCGGGCCGCACACCAGTCATTATGATAATCGTGGTGCCACATTTGAAATGCGACACATTTAACGCCTCCTTATATCTGTGGGCAAGCACGCACACCAAGGACATTTGTAATGGATGCAGTTTGTGTCCTTGGTGTGCATGCTTGCCCACAGATGAAGGGGGGTGTAAGCCTACACTGTTCTTCAGTCTCATTGGCTCAACTTACTTTTTTGGCTCGACGACGTTTATAAGCTCTGGTTGCAGAACGCGTACGCCAACCAATATTTGAACGCTTCTTTGTAGGCATTTTTAATAAGACCAAAACGACACATAATGAAAAATATAGGTATGTTGCACTAAACCGAGATGTATAGAGATAATTGATGGTGTTTTTAAAAATAACAGGTTTACTATATTTAACCACTGATAGAACAATAAAAACCTATGGAATTAAGACTTTCTACAACGTTTTTTTACTACTTTTTCTCTATTCACAACACAGAACACAATTACTCGAGGAGATTCACAATCTCAAACAAAATAATCAATCAATAGAACAACTGAACTGAACTGAAACTGACTGTGTGTGACTGAACAACTGAAACTGAACGTCAATCACTCACTGTCAGTCATGTCAAGAGTCAATTGTCAATATTTTTGACAGACTTCGATAGTCGGATTCAGCACTGAAGTCCGATAGACGCAGCGCTGCTATCGATCGCAGAACTAGGGTAGAGCCCTTAGCGTCAAAACCAGGGTTCGCCGATATATATCAACGGATATATATCATGATATATATCACGATATATATCAATTGATTTTTATCTTGATATGTATCAATGGATTTTTTCCTGTCTTCTGAACTAAAAATTTTGGAGATTAATGGCAACACGTAGCGAAAAACTACAATTCCGAATAATTTAGATTGTGTTTTAAAGTGTTTTTTAAGTGTTCATTAAAAAAATATTTTGAAAATGAAAAATCTTATCAATATTTCAATTCCGACGGGATTCGAATCCGCAATGATACAACCGATCCTCATTTAGCCGGAGTGCCTTTACCAATTCGGCAATTTAGTCGCTTGTATCATTGCGGGTTCGAATTCCGTCGGAATTGAAAATTTTGATAAGATTTTTCATTTTCAAATGCAAATACCTAAGTGTGGTATATCACTATAACAAATAAAAAATTATAAAAAAGTTTTTCTCAAATAAACACCAATTTTTTTTTTACTTTTTTTAAGTTTTTTAAATAAAAAAATGTGGTAATTTGACACTTATATTATTTTACAAATTACTTACACATTTTAAAGTGTTTAATCCCCTTACAGAATGAAATTCGCTTCTTTTTCTTAGCCTGGATATATATCCGATATATATCGGATAAATATCAAAAAATCGGATTTTTGATATTTATTATAAAAATCGGATTTTTTCGAACCCTGGTCAAAACACACGTACCCAAGAAGATTCTAAACTACGTAACTGGAGTGCTAACTGACATTTAATGTACAAAGGATTTTGAACCTTATCACGACTCTACAACGATCTATTATCATTTAATCTTGGTTATAAGGATTGTTGGTCTTGTTGAGAGGCTTTCTTGGGTGCTTTGTCTCTTTCACACAGTTGCAAAAAGAAAGAGACACACCGCCCAAGTTTTATTTCTCAAGCGGACCTTGTTTTCTGTCTCAGTCAGCGTTCCAGGTACGTAGTATAGAAATTCCTTGCACGTACCACTACCACACCACGTCTCGGTCGCAGCGACAAAATGTGGTCCAGCTGTGGTTGCGTGTGAATTGTGTCGCAGCGACTTTTTGCAGTTGCGTTGTGGTACCGACAAAATGTCAATGTGGCAGGCGCCAGCTAGGCGCGCGCTGTTGATGACGTCATGTCGTCGCGATGTGGTTGCGATGTGGCTGCGATGTGGTCGTATTACACAGGTGGTCGATAACAACGACAAAATGTGGTACCTACGTGTGAATTGGAAATTCATTTTCAATACAAATATACGCCCGACCACGTCGCGTCGTTGTGGTGTGGTTGTCGGTGTCGTGTGGTTGTGGTACGTCTGAATTGGCACTTAATATTTTTTTACATAACCTGCGATAGCAGCGCACAGTATTATAAATGACCCGAAAATCGGACATGCCCTTTTTATGATACGAATCGAAACATTATGCTATTTTCAATACTAGAGTAGAACTCCCAGAAGTTAATTCAGCTTAGAACTTGAGTAATATTTTTTTTTAGAAAGTTCTGGATTTTCAGTAAAAGGCGAAATTAAAAGAACTGCGTAACATATTTGTACAATTATTTCTAGGCCAAAATGGCATTATATACAGGGCACTTTATAAGCTAAACGAAATAGATTTACCGATAACAGTAAAGTTTCTATGCTTAATTTTGTGATTTTCACGTTTTATTTTTTTTCTCATAAACCATTAGTGATTAGCGCTAGAAATCTTCCTGAAAATATACCTCGTAACTGTATTATACTTGTGAAAAAAAATCACACGAAAATCTATCAGGACATCGAAGATATGACGTTTCTATGATTTTCAGTAATTTCTATGATATTAGGGTTGTCATAATAAGATCTTATAAAATGTACCAGAGAAAATTGTAAACAGATGGGTGAACGAAGCATGAAACTTTGATACGTCTAGACTTCAAGAGCGACACTCTTATGAATAATAGAATAAACAAAAAAAAAAATCAAAATAGAATTAATTGTTTAATTTAATTGTTATGTTTTTATCTACTATTTCTATATTATTAGCCAATATGGCGGACGCTACAAAATGGCGAATTATCATTACCACAGCAACCCTATGATATGGGTGGGTATCAAATGAAAAAACTAGACAAGCGAAACACAATAAGTAAAGTTACGTTATTATAAATCCAATATGGTGGACATCACAAAATGGCGATTTATAATATCCATAGTACATAGGGGTATGTATGAATTAAAGGGCTTAAAAAAATAAGTTTTCTAATTAAAAAAAATATTTTCATTCATCACAAGCTTTTATTGAGTAATGTTGAGCTGATTCTAATGAGCCAAAACATGGATGTTCTCGGCGGAAAGCATTGAACAGCTCCTGACTTCATCATTAGATGGCTTGTAGTCGGAACTTGACAGATATGCCGAGTTTAAACTCAATCGGCCTATTTACTGAGGAGTTCTGTTAAACAGCTTCTGACTCCATCATCAGATCGCTGTTACGATAATATTGAATTGTCACTGAGAATCTAAGAGAATGATTTACAACTACTAATTTCATAGAAAATGTATGGGATGTGTTTTTTTGAATTATTGCAAAAACTTACGATTTGATTTGATAAGTTCCTTTGGGAGAAGTGTTCCTGGTGGGAAATAGAGTCGATTAAGACCAACTTGTTTTTTTTTTTTGACACATGTAATTTTTTAGGCTAACTGTACTTTTTTTCAAAAATCTAAAAATGCAATTATTTTTTCTTCAAAATAAAACCGAAGTTTCCTAAGAACAAAACTTTCTAACTACAAGAGAAAAGGTAGCTACCCTTCAGTAACCAAGAATTTGCCATACCCTGTACAATGTTGTTATTTTGGGTACCTATGTTTGACAGATAATTGAGTGATAACAACTTTCAATATCACCAAAATTCAATCAATTTAATCAAGTTCTGTAAAAAAATCTGATTTGGATTCTCATTAGTTCACTTTTAATAAGTACCAACCCTAACAACCAAATTTTAAAATTCAATAACTCCGAAGTCCTACGTGTTACGCGTCTGATATTTTACAGGCAGGTTAACATAATACTAATGAATACGAAACTGTGAAAATCTGGCGCTAATCTCTGTAGACAGCTGTGAAAAATAATAATTTCTAAATTACTACAAAAAAATTCATAACTTTCGTTGTTGTTTACCTAGAAATTAATTATACGTTTCCGAAAATAGTAGTTAGTTGATTTCATAGCATACTGTCATTGAAACTAAAAAACATTGCTTACTTAGAAAATTACAGCATTTCTTTAGGTTTTCTCTGGTAACCATAGAAAAAAATTAAAAAAATCATAACTCACGTTCTAAGCTGAATTAACTTTTGGGAGTTCTACTCTAGTATTGGAAATAGCCTCGGAAATAGCTTAATGTTTTGATTAGTATCATAAAAAAGGCATGTCCGATTTTCAGGTCATTTATAATACTGTGCAGCGCTACGTCTAATCGGACTTCAGTGCAGACGTCGACTCTACTTGGTCCATGAAACGCACTCTCTGGACTTTTTGGCGGGAATTTGAAAAGTCATGATTTTGTTTTGTTATATTTTTCAAAACAATGGTGGATTGCTGCTGTTGAGTGCAAGGAAGTTATATACGTTGAGTGTTCGTGAACATGCATATGTGTGGGCCACGTGGGCAAATTAAACAAAACAGTGCATTTCGAGTTCCCAAAAAGTCCGTGTGATGTTTCAGTAAATTGCTCTGACAGCTCTCATTGAAGTTGGATAGGTAGGTACATAAATTGTTAGTAAGTACCTATAGCCATATCATTATACGGACTAAAAATATATGAAAAATGACATTTGTTCCTTCAATTTTAGTCCGTATAATGAGCAATACGACTATAGTATTAATTTCTCTATGATAGCCACTTGTAAAATAAGTTTATTTTATTCTTAAGTAGGTACCTAAAAGGTCTTAGCTGTTTTAATTAAAATGGTCTAATTCCTTCTAATTCCTCTAATTCCAGTTCTTGAAGTAGGTTAGGTACCTACTGCCACAGATGACTAATCTGTGCTACTGCGCCATAAGCGAGCATAAACTGAGGAAGTTCATCACTTCCACAAACAATGCAAGCTCGCCAGTATGGTGCGTATTTCAAATTATGGAAACAGAACAAACTGACAGTAGGTACCTAGATATGTTAGGCCATGAGGAAAAAGCCTTTTAGAGATGTAAACAGCACAGAAATCTATTAATCCTTGTTGATAAAATAACTTTTGCTTGGAGCTAGCTATCTGTAGGTAATTCAGCTTCATATCGCCAGAGATGGCCAAGCACAAGAAAATTAAACTCTCTTATTCCTCGATACCCTTGGTTACATTGGCGCCCAACATGGGGTGATGACAATAACACAAAATTAAAGACTTCAAGTGTATTATTAACGTATTTAATAAGAATACTACACTGGCTCAGTTCAGTCAGTTTACACACATTACTAAATATACCTACTACCAATATATAAAGCGGAAGAGTTTGTTTGTTCGTTTGAACGCGCTAATCTCAGGAACTACTAGTTCGATTTGAAAAATTAATTTCTGCATTTGATAGTTCAACTCTTGAGGAGGGTTATAGGCTACTCTTCATCATCACCATCATTACCATTATACCACACTGCGGGTGCAACGCCGCGAGGGCGCTGCTAGTAAAATATAACACTAGCAGTGCCCTCGCAGCGTTACGGTGACGGTGATGATTATGAAAAGTAGCTATACCTTCCTCAGGTTTAGCTATAATATGCAGGAATATTTTTTCAAATCTGACTGGTAGGTAGTTCCTGTGATTAGCATGTTCAAACAAGAAAACACTTCCGCTTTATTATATTAGTAGGTATAGATTAATCAATAGTTTAAGTAGCTATAAAATGCAGAAAGAAGTTTTCAAATCAGAGTTTTGTTGCTCACTGCGCCACAGCAATCAGTCATGTGGTTCCCATAACACAAGCTCTGCTTATACTTTGGGGCTACATATGATGCTGTGTGAAATTTCCAGCAATATTCATTTTTGTTATAGTTGTGATTATTCGTCTGCCTGTTTGCGCACTCGTCGCCTTCGTATGTTGTTGTGTACTCCTTTGATGTGCTCTTTAAGCGCGTCGGATTGAAGGAATCCTTTGTCGCACACCGTGCACTTAAACTTACGGTCGCCGATGTGGGTCTGTGAACAATACTACAATATTAAGTCTGCCCGTCTATGGACATTCGTCTGTCTCCGATCATTATGAGACCGGAGACAGACGAATGTCCATACAAACGTAATACCAAAATCATTTAAAATTTAGGCTGATTAACTTAATACGGCCCTTAAAAATGATTTTGGTATTGCGTTTGTATAGACATTCCGTTTGTCACCGGCGGCGGCCCTTGACAAATATTTTGGACCGTTGTGTTGTTCGCTCGTTTGGTTGATTTTAACTGTTCAATTATTATTAATTATTATAATATGACAATTATTAAATGACCTATCCAATGGTGCAATCCAAAAACATAAATTTCATCAATTTTAGAAGATGAAGATTTATCTTACTTTAAGTGGTTATTTCGTTGATTTAGAATCAAGCAAATATGACGTTAAATACAAATCTTAAACGGGGAATTAGAAGATAAAAAAGATACCTACATATTGGCTTTTCAGTTACTTTCCACTTACTACTTTATTTATCGAGGATATAGACAGGGAAATAGTGAAATACAGTGTTTAGCTCAGGGTAGGGCGGTAAAACCTCTATCATAATATTATCAGATGGACTTAGGCGTATGTTATCAAGGCTGGATTTTACCAAACTGGATTAAGATTTATCTGTAGATTAAACCACAGATTAAACTACTGTTTGTTTGAATATTTTGACATTGTAAAGTTGACATCTTATAACCAGGATAATTTGAATGAACCTAATAATGTTCGGTTGCGCTTTTTAAACAATTGTATTTCGAATTCTGTCGGCTAACGGAATAACTACTCTGGGAGTAAGAATGACAGTTTGGTCGAATCCAGCCTTAACCAGGCAATTAACTTCAATAATAACAAAGTATGATAATAATGTATAAGTTGCTCACCCGTGTATGCCTGAACAGGTTTGCAGCGCTCTTGTATTTCTTGTCACAATCTTTGCACTGATAATGCCGCGCGCCATGCGTTTTACTGGAATGATAATTGATGGTTAAACAAACTTACCAAGTGACGTTTGTCCATAATTACACGAGACGGTTACATCCGAAGAGATCATATTATTATTGACCATGTAGTTTCACTTCTCAATGTACTAGGGCATTACATAATTTTAGAGTACTGTAAAATCTGTAAAATTAAAGCATTAGTAACAAAATAATGACACTGGCATCCCTATATTTACCCTACCCGCTCGGCTCGCGCCAACTTCATTTCTTCAGAGACACTTATGTCGTTATGAAGTCGGTTATATTTTTTTTTTGAAAGTTTTTTTATTTTTCCATTTTTAGTGTTGTGTTTTTTTTTTCATTGTTTCTGTTTTTTTTTTAATTTAGAAAGATGTTACTTTACTTATTGTGTTTCGCTCATCGAGCCCTTTCATTTGATACCCATATCACTAAAAAATTCCATGGAACAGGTCCTGACTCCATCATCAGATCAGCTCGCTGTTACCATATTATTACATTGTAGTTGACACTTCACAGATATGCTGAGTTCCGAGTTTCAACTCAATCAGACTATTTATTGAGGAGTTCTGTTGAACAACTCTTGACTCCATCATCAGATCAGCTCACTGACACCATATTATTACATTGTATTTGGAACTTGACAGATAAGCCGAGTTTCAACTCAATCGGCTAATTTACCGAGGAGTTCTGTTGAACAGCTTTTGACTCCATCATCAGATCAGCTTGCTGATACCATAATATTTCATTGTTCTCAAGAATCTATAAGTGCACAAAATTTCAGCTCGATAGTTCCACAAACACACAAAAAATTTGAGGGTTTCCCTCGATTTCCATGGGATCCCCTCATCAGATCCTGATTTGGTGAAGATGGGACCACCTCGGAAGTATTCCCTTTGTAACAAAAAAATAATTTTCAAAATCGGTCCACAATTGACGGAGAAATCGATGAACATACATAAAAAAAAATAAAAAAAATAATAAAAAAAAAAACATACATACAGCCGAACATAGAACCTCCTCCTTTTTGGAAGTCGGTTAAAAATAACTAAATATTTTTTTATTCCGTCATGAAGCTTGCTATGGTGACTGTACCTACATTTTTAGATAAAAATCGTGTATTAGGGCAATCCCCCATGCAAACTTTTTTGAAATCTTGGTTTCGGTCTTCGACCGGTATATGGTCGAAGGTTTCGGTATTTATCATGAACCGATTGTCATGGTCTGACTATGACAAATAAAGTAGAGCTCCCGGTGATGGAGTCGGGTGTTGTAATATTTTTTGATTATTGGGTGAAATTGGGTAAACAAAAAACTGTTACCTCCCTTCATCTCTCGTAGACGATGATGATTTTCATAAACTCCTTTCCAAAAGTTTAATCTTCTTTCTTATCCTATAATCCCGCACATAAGAAACGAATGAAGTTGACGCGAGCCGAGCGGGTAGGGTAAATATAGGGATGCCAGTGTCATTATTTTGTTACTAATGCTTTAATTTTACAGATTTTACAGTGCTCTAAAATTATGTGATGCCCTAGTACATTGAGAAGTGAAACTACATGGTCAATAATAATATGATCTTGAGGATGTAACCGTCGTAGTGTAATTAATTACCTAATAGATTGGTTGGACATAGCTTTACGAGTAGGTATTCTAAACAAGAACACAATTTAAAGATGATAAGAAATAACACCCAGTTCAAAATAAAACTATTAGTTCGCCCTGCGGGGTTAAAAAGGCCGTTAAAGCAGAATCACAATAGGAATTGAACTATATGCCGTCTCTATTCATAGACTGAGATTGTCAAGAACGGCATTTATTGCAATTCTTATAGTGATTCTGCAATAGCGGCCTTTTAGCCCCGCTGAACTAAGATTAAGCGCACCATTGCGTTGATAGCCTAGATTTGGACTTGCTTCTGAATACCCCTACTTCTGCTGAGTTCACTACACAATGATGTCTAATGCGCTAGCTCAGCTCAGTAAAGACAACAGGCATGCACGCAATACATTAGGTCAACTGCAGAAAATTGCTCAGCTCAAAAATTGAAATCAGTTTTTTTAGGGTTCCGTACCTTAAAAGGTAAAAAAAGGAACCCTTATAAGATTACTTTCTTGTCCGTCTGTCTGTCTGTCCGTCTGTCTGTCCGTCTGTCTGTCCGTGTGTCACCAACGATTATCTCAGGAACGAGCTAGCAAGTTGAAATTTATACCATATACTAAGGTCTATAGTCCCTATTGTGAGTATAAAAATCAAGGTCCTGAGTCAACACTATAAAAAGATATAGGCAAATTTAGGTTTTCGTGAAAACTTATGAGTACCAAAACTTACCTTAATTATCAACTTTTTTTAATTTTCGGAATTTTTCCTTTACTTGTGCTGGAAGACCTTGCTTGTAACCAAAATTGACAATTCTAGGTCAACCGGAAGTACCCTAGAGGTTTTGGGTCGAAAACCTAAATGGTAGTTCCCGTTGACCTAGAATAACGAAATTTGGCAAAAAGCAAGGTCTTATAGCACAAATAAAGGAAAAATTCCAAAAAGTTAAAAAAGTTGAAAATTAAAGGGTGTTCCCATACATACATAGTTGACGCCAATTAAAATTGTCCTCCGAGTTGTATGGGCGCTCAGAAAATTAACCGGACTAGCTTAATTGGCACCATGGCTAGGTACGGAACCCTCGGCGTACGAGTTCGACTCGCACTTGACCGGTTTTATTTAGATATTGTTAGATAGTGACAGGACGAATCCCAATTTAACCAGTATTCAACCAGTGTTTAACTTTATAAGTAAGGCCAGCGGTCTCAAAAAGGTCGCTATAGCAGAATCACAACAGTAATTGAACAGTATGCCGTCTCTTTTCACTCTCAGTCAGTGAAAAGAGACGGCATATAGTTCAATTCCTATTGTGATTTTGCTATAGCGACCTTTTTAAGCCCTCTACTGTCAACTCGCGGATTACAAATGTGCAAGTAAAACTGTGCAGGCATACCTGTGATCTCTCAGATGGTACCGCATGCTGAATCGAGCGCCGCATTTCTTACACTCGTGCGGTTTCTCACCGGTGTGAGTGTTGAGGTGATCGAGGTAAACAGTGTGGTGCTTGACAAACAAACAAATAGTTATTAGTTATGAAATTAATACTAGTAGTTCGCCCCGAACTGAGATCTCGCGCACCGTTGCGTTGATAGCCAGATTTGGACTTGTTTCTGACTACCCCTATACCTACATTAAGTGCTCCTTCTAGTGTTTACCACACAATTATATCTAATGCGCTACCTCAGTATGGTAAAGATTATAAGCATGCATGCAATACATTAAATCGTGTCTATTTTTTTTATATTCAATAGTTGACCCCGCGAACTTCGTACCGCACCTCAGGGAAGGCCTCTTAGTCAATCAATTCCCTCTACCTTCCCTCTCCCCCCTCCTCCCCTCTCCTCTCCCCCCCCTCCCCGTCCCCACCCCCTCCCCCTCCCCTCCCCTCCCTCTCCCCCTCCCTCTCTCTCTCTCCCTCTCCCTCTCCCCCCTCCCTCTTCCTTTCCTCACGATGTTTTCTTTCACCGTTGAGAGCTCGTGTTTGCGAAATAAATGCGCATTTAAATTTTTCTAAACGAAAAATCCATTGACGAGCACGGCCAGGATTCGAACTTACGACCTATGAATCGAAAGTCGAGCACTCTTCCACTCGGCCAACACGGCTTTTATTTTCAATCTTTATCAAGAAAAAATATCAAGAAGCAACTAAAATCATTGCAAACCAAACCACAACGATGCCACACTCTTTCTCGATTAACCAGACCTACGAATACATCGAAACTCTATGAAACGGGAGCTCTCTCCATACTTCCGTTAATTGGTTTTCATAATTTTTCTTTTTCACTGTATTTCAAAAACTATAGAACCTAGAAGAAAACTAAAAACCATTTTGGAATGTATAAATTGAGTACTTTCATATGACACCCCACTCAATATATTTGGGTAACTTTAAAAAAAAATTACCCCCTTGGGAACCCCATATCTTTACAACCCCTTCATCGATTACGCTCATATGCTCCACAGCAAATTTCCATAGCACAACCTATTGACCTATCAAGTTTCATACAGATTGGATAAGCGGTTCGATAGTTATGCGAGAACATAAAAATGAAACATACAAACATACAAAGCAAAATCGCCTAACTTGCCACTAAGATCTTCGCTCGCTTCGCTCGCTCGATCGACTAGTTCATCCCGAACCACAGAATAAATAGGTACAGAAGCCTGACTTCGCGAAAACATTTATTTAAATAGCGACTCATTCTGCGACGCAACAAAGTGCAATTCAGCTCGGTTAAGCGGTTAATGCCCATAGCAATATTCACCTAAAGCACACCTAAACATTGCCTCTCTTTTTAATGCATAACTCTGTCACTGTCTGGCGCGGAGTGACGGGAAAGGGTTGTCGACTTGTCGCGTAATAGGTATTACGCGCGACGCGGCTAGCGTGCGAGTTGAGCGGCAAGTGGGAACCCTACCTGCTAAGGCCCCGGGCACCCCGCCAATTTAGGTACCTACTTATAGCTTTGTACCTAAAGTGCGGAGTGGGCCGCGCTGTACCTATTCTGTGTCCGAACTAAGATCTCGCGCACCGTTGCGTTGATAGCCTATAGATTTGGACTTGTTTCTGACTACCCCTATACGTTTCAGTGCTACTTCTGCCACAGAATGGTACAGTGCGGCGCTCTCCGCACTTTCGGTACAAAACTAAAAATACATTGGCGGGCCCGCCCGGCCGGGCCTATTGACCTACCAAGTTTCATGCAGATTGGATAGTTATACGAGAACATAAAAGTGAAACATACAATGGTCTAAAATTTAAATGCACTGTTTTATTTTTCGAATTTCGGAAGCGATTCCTTAAGAGCTAGTACACATTAGGCGTTTGAAACTCGCGTTTTAAGAACTATAAGGTCTATAATACATCCGTACATATTTGAAGCGCGCGTTTGAATGTGTACAGTTGTAATTTGGACCTTTTGGGACTTCCGTTTCAAAACGCCTATTGTGTACTAGTTTTAAGTGAAACTCACCATAAATGCCTTTCCGCAGTGTTCACATAGCACGGTATACCCGCTGTCCAACTGGTACGGCTCGGACGGATGGTGTCGTTTATGGTGCATGTACAGCGACTTCCCTGTTTTGTTAACTACTTGTTCGCCACACTGAAATGTTCACAACAATGTCAAATTGCACCTTTATTAAGACCGCTTATTGCCTTGTTAATTGTCAGTGTTTGCTGAATATTTTTAGGGTTCCGTACATTAAAAGGTAAAAAAGGAACCCTTATAAGATCACTTTCTTGTCTGTCTGTCTGTCCATGTGTCACCACCGATTTTCTCAGGAACGGGTGGACCTAGCAAGTTGTAATTTATACCAAATACTGAGGTCTATAGTCCCTATTAGGTGTATAAAAATCAAGGTCCTGAGCCAACACGATAAAAATATATAGGTAAATTTAGATTTTCGTGAAAACTTGTAAGTAGGTACCAAAATATACCTTAATTTTCAACTTCTTTTATATTTCGGAATTTTCCCTTTAATTGTGCTGCAAGACCTTGCTTTTAACCAAAATTGTCAATTCTAGGTCAACCGGAAGTACCTTATAGGTTTTGGGTCGAAAACCTATCTGGTATTCCCGTTGACCTAGAATCAAGAAATTTGGCAAAAAGCAGCACAAATAAAGGAAACATTCCAAAAAATTATATAAGTTGGAAATTAAAGGGTGTCCCCATACATACATAGTTGACTTAGAAACTCAACCATTACATCACACACACACACACTTAAAACTTAGCCACCAATAAAAATGATACCAATTTTCATCATCATCATCATTGGCAGCTCAAATGATAGCCCACTGCTGGGTATAAGCCTCCTCCCTCAAACGCCATTCTAGTCGACCCTGTGCCGTTCTCATCCACGTCTTTCCCTCTATGGCCTCAATATCGTCCACCCACCTGGCAGATGGTCTGCCCCTGCTTCTGTTATACCAATTTTGTTATCCTACTCTAATACCAATTTTAATCTAATACCAATTTTGTTATCCTACTAATATTATAAAGGCGAAAGTCCGTGTGTGTGTGTGTGTGAATGTTTGTTGCCACGTATCTCCATAACTACTAAACCGATTTGGCTGAAATTTGAAACATAGATAGATAATGACCGGGAATAGGACATAGGCTACTTTTTATCCAGAAAAATGCATGGTTCCCGTGGGATAAACAAAATAGTAGTCCACGTGGGCGAAGCCGCGGGCGTCCGCTAGTAGTGGTATAATGGGTAGGTACATAACCCGCGGCGCACGAGTTCGACTCGCACTTGATCGGTTTTTTTTTCTCTATAACAGCGCCATCTAGTTCTCAACCAAACAACTCACCACAGGGCAGATTCTGTACGGTTCATCTTGAAATGGTTTTCGGCGGGTGCCACTTGGCATTGAGATCGCCGGGCGACCTTTTCTTCTACCGTGCTCCTTCGGGCGGCGGACGTGGCCCGAGCTACGGGCGTGTTCCCGAAGCTCGAATGCGGTGGAGAAGCGTTCGTAGCAGGACGTGAAGAGACATTTATAGCTGAAAATATGCTAATTTAATGCAATTCACAATTAAACGAGTGTGCTTTAGACCAGTGTTCCGCAAAGGTGTTGGTCATTAGTTGGTGTGCCTCGGAAAAATAAGGTCTTACTTACAAAATGTGGACCGCATAATAATATGCTCAACTAAACAAGCTCATGTTTTGCATTAAAAAAATGATGTTTCATTTATGGTGTAAGTACCTCCAAAATTTTCCGATTTCCTAGATGTACCTTGAACACAAAAAGTTTTCGGAACACTGCTTTAGGCCACACGACTGAAGTAAAACTACCGTTTGCCTCGCCTGATCACACTTTTCGTAATGCGCTCTCGTAACGCATTCACTAGCTTACTCCCCAAGTCAAGCGTGCGTAAAGAAGTTTTAATTCAAAAGATTAGAATTGGTTATTCCACTTTTCTCTCTAAGGGAGCAACGCGATGCAAAAAACGCAGTGTGCCCACTACACTGCGTTTTTTGCATCGCGTTTGTATCGATACAAACGCGATGCGAACGCGCTGCCCAGTTGGCATTTGTATGGATGGAAACAAACGCGCTGCTCAAAAAGTAGGTATATTGCGAGCAACTCGCTGCCGGCGAGTCTTTGAGCACCGCAAACTTATGCTAAGTTTCAAGTTCGTTAGCACCTACTAGGATTTTAAGAATTTCGAAATATTGACAACTGAATAATTCAAGAATGTGCGGCCCGTAGTGATACCTATTGTCCTATGCGGCCCTTGATCAGAAAAGTGTGACGACCACTGTCTTAGACCACTACGGGGGCAGTGCCGCGAGGGCCTTGCTAGTAAATAAACTAGTAGTTCGCCCCGAACTGAGATCTCGCGCACCGTTGTGTTGATAGCCTAGATTTGGACTTGTTTCTGACTACCCCTATACCTACGTTAAGTGCTCCTTCTAGTGTTTACCACACAATGATATCTAATGCGCTACCTCAGTATGGTAAAGATTATAGGCATGCATGCAATACATTAAGTCGTGTCGTGTTTATATTCAATAGTTGACCCCGCGAACTTCGTACCGCGCCTCAGGGAAGGCCTCTTAGTTCGAGAAATTATTAACATAGCAGTTCAATACAAAATGTATGAGAAAACCAATTCCCTCCTCCTCCCCTCCCCCTCCCCTCCCCCTCCCCTCCCCCTCTCCCTCTCCCTCCCCTCCCTCCCCTCCACTCCCCCTCCCGCTCCCCCCTCCCCCTCCCCCTCCGTCTCCCTCTATAATTTTGGTACTTGCCCAGCCCACTATTTGCAGGAGTTAGCATTTGCATACGTGACAGGTTGCAAGCCCATCGCCGCTATTAGAACGTTAACTGGTTTCCTCACGATGTTTTCTTTCACCGTTTAGAGCTCGTGTTAATGCGCATTTAAATTTTTCTAATCGAAAAATCCATTGATGAGCACGGCCAGGGTTCGAACTTACGACCTATGAAACGAAAATCGAGCACTCTTCCACTCGGCCAACACGGCTTTTATGTTCAATCTCAAGACAAAATATCAAGAAGCAACTAAAATCATTGCAAACCAAACCACAACGATGCCACACTCTTTGTCTGTTAACCAGACCTACGAATACATCGAAACTCTATGAAACGGGAGCTCTCTCCACACATCCGTTAATTGGTTTTCATCATTTTTCTTTTTCTCTGTATTTCAAAAACTATAGAACCTAGAAGAAAACTAAAAACCATTTTGGAATGTATAAATTGAGTACTTTCATATGACACCCCACTCAATATATTTGGGTAACTTTAAAAAAAATTTACCCCCTTGGGAACCCCATATCTTTACAACCCCTTCATCGATTACGCTCATACGCTCCACAGCAAATTTCCATAGCACAACCTATTGACCTATCAAGTTTCATACAGATTGGATAAGCGGTTCGATAGTTATGCGAGAACATAAAAATGAAACATACAAACATACAAAGCAAAATCGCCTAACTTGCCACTAAGATCTTCGCTCGCTTCGCTCGCTCGATCGATAAACTTTAAAATACTCACAACAGACCCTCGTGCTTCTGCATATGTCTGCGCATATGAATGTACGTCTTAAACACGGCGTCGCATTGGTCGCACGACAGAGTCGCCTCGTCTGCACCGGCCTTATCGTTCTTGAAATAACCAAACAATTAAACTGAAGCCTTTACATCTTTACTAGATGATGTATACAGTGTCAGGAGGCAATCTTTACCTACACTTAACGGGACACTGTAGTGCCTGGGACAATGTTGAGATGGGGTAGGCTTGCCCAGCACCTACACCATCCTCTCAGCTTAACCGGCCATATCCACAGGAAAGACATGGTCAATACGTGTAGGGCTGACTAAGCCGCGGGTTTCCTCACGATGTTTTCCTTGACCGTTTAGAGCTCGTGTTAATGCGCATATAAATTTTTCGAAACGAAAATCCATTGATTTGGTTTTGGATCCATCGTTCTCGAACTTTCGAATCCTGGCACGGCCAGGATTTTGAAGTTTCATTAACTTTCATTTCGTTTCATTAATTAAATCCGTTCAGTAGTTTTTGCGTGAAAAGTAACAAACATCCATACTGGCTTACGCAGACCGGGACAGCGGCATGATGGCAAAGGATTTAAATTTTTACCAATGGATATTCAGACTATTTCAGACTTATTGAAAATTTTCGATGTCACGGCATCATTTTAAAGCATAATTTATATCGTACAAGCTGCTGCCCGCGGCTTCGCTCGCGTGGTACCCGGATAAAAAGAAGCCTATGTTACTCTCCAGCCCTCCAACTATCTCCACACCAAAAATCACACCAATCCGTCGCTCTGTTTTGACGTGAAAGCAGGACAAATAAACACACTTTCACATTTATAATATGGGTACGGATTTCTATCTCCATAAGTTTGAAATTTGAATGTCTATTGGTAAAAATGTAAATCCTTTGCCATGCCGTCCTGCAGGGCAATTTAGATTCACACGTATTATCGCTAACTCGGATTACTTTCTACAAAAATTGATTATGAATTAAGCCTTGATATTCATTTACGATGAAAATTTTGAAATGGTAGAAGATGATTGAAAAAAGTGATACTTAGACATTTTTATTGTGTAAAATATGTAGGTAAAGTAATTATTAATTCTATAACTTTATTGTTCGTAAAAAATCAATTTGTAGGAAGTAATCAGAGTTAGCGACTTTAAGTTGAATCAAAATAGCCCTGCTGGTCTGCGTAGGCCTTTAAGGGACCGGCGAACGTACCTACGTACCTGGGAACGTAATACCGAAATAATTTAAAATTTGTGCATATTTTTATCACTTTATGTTATTATTTGGATAAAGGCAGTATTTATCTAGGTTCCTGTTAGATACACTTTTGTTCCAAAAAACTTACTATAGAACAAATGAACAGAAAAAATGTCATTTTTGGTGTACCTACAAAGATTTCAATTCAATTTGCTTACATTTCTTTTTAGGTAAGTTTTTCGGAACCAAAGTTTAACAGGAACCTAGATAAATACCTACTCTCCTAATCTTACAACATAAACTGATAAAAATATGCTTAAATTTTAAATGATTTCGGTATTACGTTTTTATGGAAATTCGCCTGTCGCAGGCCTCTTAAGAACTCCAGCTATGTTCTGATGAAAAATTACAAATTTACGTACGTTCGCCGGTCCCTTAAGCGAGGAATTCACTAGTGAATTCTTCGCTTTGTTGAATTTAATACTCACGGCATGTTTGAGCTCCTTGTGCTTATCAAGTAGGCTCTGTGATAGGTACTTGTGACCACAGAGCTCGCACGTAATGCGCGTGTGGGACAGACGGTGACCATTCAAAGTGCTATGGCTTCTGTTTAACAAAACATGCAAAAATTATTAATTTAAGGCGCTACCCCGAGCTAAAGTGAGCACTTTTAGGCTAAATGGATAATTAATTATGTTTTGATCCATTTTCATTTTTATTGTTTTTACTGTGTTATGTTGTCTTACTTCTTTTATTCTGTATTGTTTGTCTTCTTTTGTTATTGATGTGTTTGTGTGATTATGTAGTGAATAAAGAAATGTCTATGTTTATGTCAACATCAATAAGTGCAACTTCAAATATGTGTCTTAGCTTCTTGCACCATTTTTATGGTAAAAATAACAGATATACACTACAAACTTATAACACCCCTCATTTTCGTCAGGGTTTAAAAACATGAAGTTTGTACTCACTCATACTGGCCCAGACAGATATCGCACGTGTAAAGCCTGCCCTTGTGTTGGTTGTAGTGGTTGACCATTCCAGAACTGCAAAATTAACACACAAAAACTAAAGTAGGTAGGTACTTGATATGTACACACTGCGTCACCAATAGGTAACTTTTTATAGTGTAAATGGAAAGTTGCCGTATGCAGGCTACACTAACGAAATTGTTTGCCTGAACGACTCAAATAAATAAAATCTTACAAAACCTTATTTCCTTGCTAGGATTCGAACCACCGATGCCCCATTTGCACGTGAGCGAGTATTATTAGCACCCCACGCTCTTCCAACTGAGCTACCGTAGCAGTTGTCAACAGCGCTGAATTTATAAGCTTAGGTAGAGATACCGATTCTATTGAACAATAAAATTAACTGACTGGTTTTGTTACTTGTTTTATTTTCGGTGCGTGTAGCATAGCAATGGTGCATTTTATCAATTTTGAAAGGACAAAGATAGTTGTTCTTTACGAACAAAATATAAGCATAAAAGAGATTGCTTGGCATCATGGAATAATGGTAAGTAGTAAATATTAGAAGAATCTTTGTGAATAAATAATTGCCTGAGTATAAATGTATAACACTTATTTTACTTTTCGTAGGTCAAATCGGTGCAGTTGTGGCTTCTAAGGTTTCTATCGACTGGTGATATGAATCATATAAAGCCACACAAATCAGGCCGAAAGAACTAAGGAGTCTAAACAGATCTATGTGAACGCCACAAACATTATTATTAATACCAGCAAGTTGCAGAATAACGTTAGGTAAGTAGTATGATAATTGATAAGTATTACAGAGGTTGTTTTTTTATCTTATAACCTATGCCATTATTATTATGTAATAATGTTCATATTTTCAGGTTATTGGGGATGGAAAGATGTCATAATATTGGCCCAGCGAGTTGCTTATCGAGAAGGAATACCTAGTGTATTTAGTTCATGATAACTGCGCTTCATCGTTCGCGAGCTGTTACTAACTTTTATAAAATTGAAAGATAACTGATATTGTTTTAAATTGTAAGTAGATAATATTACTTAGTCTGATCTGATTTGCGAGAGATCTAAATTGTTTATTTTTCACTGGATTTTATACGACAAGTATAAACTGTTCCAATGATAACATGACATGTTTGTTCACTCGTTAATTTTATTGGATTAAGTATTAGGTTTGTGTTTAAATAAATTTACTAAGACCCTACTAAAAGTTGTTTCATCTAACTATAACTTTACTAGGTAACTTACTACCTACATACTCACAACGTAGTTGTGAAAGCAAAAATAAAAATAAAATAAACAAAAAATACATAGTCGTGACAGGATTTGAAACCAAGCCCGGACCCACGCAGGAGCATTTGAATCGGGGGTCGCTACCGCTGATCCATTTGGTCGCACAGCGGATTGCGTGAAATTACTTATCCGTACGTAAGTAAGAATAAGAAAGTAAGAATGACAAATCTAATAAAAAAGGTAAATGTTTTACAAAAAGTTGAGATCAACGGGTTGCGAACTGACGTCTTACCAGGGGGTGTATATATTGGTGACGCTTTGTGTACCTACATATCAAGTAAGTTCGTTTGAGCTAGTGGCCAAAGTAGGTGAAAAGTAATCGATAGTCGATACCTATTTATAACCGACTTCAAAATAAAAAGGAGAAATATTTTATTGGGCTTTTTTATTATGTTTACCGATTACTCGAAGACGCCTGGACCGATTTGGAACATTATTTTTGTTTGAAAGGGTATACTTTCCGATTGGTGCCATAAAAAGTTGGTAAGGATCTGTCGATCATCTTCGGAGTTATGAACAGAAATGCACCTCGGGAGTAGAAAATTGCTCAGCATATGATATTGAAGTCGGTTTTTTTTTAAATTTACAATTCACCCACTTTTTTACAAAGTCGATACCGTTTGCAGTCAAAAGCCGCGACGAAAGTTCCTGTTCTGAGTGCCAAGTACGAGTTTTTGTTACTATTCGGTATCAACGCCCTAAGCGTGGTGTATGGGATCAGAACAGCGCTAACTAGTGGCGAAAACGTGAAACTTTATGCTTGTGATTGGCTGATCCCACACAAATCCACGTTTAGGTCGATACCGTAAGTAACGTTAACTCGTACGTCGCATCATCATCATCATCATCATCAGCCCTTCTCATCCCACTGCTGGGCATAGGCCTCTCTTCGCTTTTGCCATTCGCCTCTATTCTGCGCCAATCTCACCCATGTACGACCTGCGGATTTTACTATGTCGTCGACCCATCTTGTCGGCGGACGACCGACACTCCTTTTTCCGTCTTTAGGCCACCACTCGGTCAACACTTTGCTCCACCTGTCATCACCGCGCCTGGCCACGTGTCCTGCCCAGCTCCATTTGAGCCCCAATATTCGCTTGCTAATTCTTGAACTTTTGTCCGCTTGCAAATTTCGATATTGGGGACTCGATCTAAAAGTGTGATGCCGAGCATGGCGCGCTCCATGGCTCTCTGTGCAACTCTGATCCTGTGCACAGTCTCCTTTGTAAGCGTCCATGTCTCGGCACCATAGGTCATTGTAGGCAGGACACATTGGTTATAGAGGCGGGTTTTCAGACATTGTGAAACTGTGTGTGATTTTAAAATGTCGTCCAGCCTGTTAAACGCTGCCCAACCCAGTTGAATTCTCCGAGAGATCTCCTTTGACTGTAGTTCTTTCCCAAAAGACAGAACATGACCAAGATACACGTAATGATCTACAATCGTACGTCGCATACTTACAAGTAATTAGTAGACACAGGGCACAGTTTGCAGCGATACACAGTGTTATGGGTTCGTCTATGATTTTTCAATGTTTTCAGCCGCGTAAACCGCATCGGGCAGAATTCGCACGCGTGCGCTCGATTCGGCTGGAATATTACATCACTGCCGAGGCCCACAAGTGCAGTATTGCCGGACGATCGTGAGTATGCGGGCCGAGGCACGCATCAGAGTCCGGCAATGCTCAGTTGTGGCCAAGGCTTATAGAGTGCTTTTCTCAAACATGCAACAAAACAAAAGGTAACAAAGAAGTTAAGTGACTTTAGATTATTCAAACCGGCCATTAGTAACTTACATCATGCCAGATATTATGATACTCCAGTTTGGATTTATGTAAGAACGGTAGGAAGCATAATTTACACTTGAATGTGGCTTTAATATATTCTTCACTGTGCTTCCTTGAATTAAACTCAGCTAATTTCTTTTCTCTAGTGTTCAGATATTCTATTTTAAAGATGGTTTCATAGTCCGGGTTGAACTTCTTGTGTAAGAATAGCAGAAATTGCTTGATTTCTGATATATTAGGCCCTGAAAATAATTAAGTACTTATAAGTAAGTTCGTATGAGCAAGTGGCCAACTCTGGTGACGGAGTTTTTAGACCACCTAAAGGCGTCCGTCATGGCTTAACGACTTAAAAGCCGAGACCGACAATTTTACGTGCCCTCCGAAGCATTGAGGCGCTCAGCTCGTAATGCTACTTGCGTTACCTATCCAAATTGTGACCTCGCACAACATTGCTTAACTTCAACGATCAATCAAGAACGTAACTTCATTTAGTATAATATAATATATGTATAGGTACCAATGCAAGGAAGGTACCTGGAAGGCTTTGGAGGAGGCCTATACCCGTTGAGGGGTCTTCAGCTAATCAAACTATTTAAAATAAAATTAGTATTAGAATAGTCTCAAATGTAAAGCTGAGGAATAATAAAGGCTTTTTTATTTTTTTATTTTTATTTTATTTTCCTACCAATAATATATATTATATACAGGGTGTGGCAAATTCTTGGTCACTGAAGGGTAGTCACCTTTTCTCTTGTAGTTAGAAAGTTTTGTTCTTAGGAAACTTCAGTTTTATTTTGAAGAAAAAAATAATTGCATTTTTAGATTTTTGAAAAAAAGTACAGTTAGCCTAAAAAATTACATTTGTCAAAAAAAACAAGTTGGTCTTAATCGTCTCTATATCCCACCAGGAACACTTTTCCCAAAGTAACTTATCAAATCAAATCGTAAGTTTTTGCAATAATTCAAAAAAACACATCCCATACATTTTCTATGAAATTAGTAGTTGTAAACATTATAGTGCCACTTATTCGAACGTTCTTAATTTAATTTCATAACTGCTCCGGCAAACTGGGAGGCTATTGTAAAGCGCGTATTTAAATTTAGAACAAAGTGCTTCCCTGCAGATGTACTAATGGTATGCTCCATGCATACCATTCTCTGTTGCGGCTCTGTCTTAGGCGCCTAAGGCTTTACAATAGTCTCCCAGCATGCCGAAGCAGTTACGAATTTAAATTAATAACCATCGAATAAGTGGCACTATAATGTTTACAACTACTAATGTCATAGAAAATGTATGGGATGTGTTTTTTTGAATTATTGCAAAAACTTACGATTTGATTTGATAAGTTACTTTGGGAGAAGTGTTCCTGGTGGGAAATAGAGACGATTAAGACCAACTTGTTTTTTTTTTGACAAATGTAATTTTTTAAGCTAACTGTACTTTTTTTCAAAAATCTAAAAATGCAATTATTTTTTTCTTCAAAATAAAACTGAAGTTTCCTAAGAACAAAACTTTCTAACTACAAGAGAAAAGGTAGCTACCCTTCAGTGACCAAGAATTTGCCACACCCTGTATACCACTATTAAAGCTGCAGAAGGGTAAAGGTACCAGCAAACCAAGAAAGCATACTTTGTCTAACCGTATTGTGAAGGACTGGAACCGGCTGCCAGAATCAGTTATCTGTGCTCCCACAGTGAACTGCTTTAAAATCAGACTAGACAAACATTTTAAGTGCACTGACCAATAACTGGATATGCACTCATCAGCTTATTTATAAGCTGCCTGTGCATTAAATAATAATAATAATAATATACAATCACTACGGGGGCAACGCCGCGAGGGAGTACACGTAAGGTATACAGGGTGTGGCAAATTTTTGGGCACTTCAGGGTAGCTACCTTTTCCTTGCCCAAAAATTTGCTACAACCTATATAATAAGTGTTCTATCAGTTATCTCGTTCCCAAAGTACAAGCTTGCTTATAATTTTTAATTTTTTTTGTGTTTACCACACTTTAATTCATTTTTAATGAAATAACAAGTTGCTTAGTTTGGAGGCTGGATGGCACTGTGTGAAATCCACCATGTTTCCACCAATATTTATTTATTTATTAAATTTATTTACGTTTGAAATTAAGTTTGATAGCTGGCTAGACAGATCCAAGCTTCTACCAACTTCCAGTATTAAAACTCACCTCGTTTGCGCATTGTAATTCCAAGTCTTTGATAACCACTGATATCACACTTTGCAACCATTTCCAGAAACATGTCTTTAGTTATCTTAACTTCACCCAAATCTATCTTTCCTTGCTCCAAAAGATCAACAACACTGTTCTTAAATTCTTCAAACTTTAGTCGGGAATTAATATACTTTTTATCAGGCGCAGATAACAACCCTTTGATACATTTAAGCTCATCCAAACTAAAATCATTTAAATCAAATGAATCTCTTTGTAACAATTCTAATTGTTTCATAGTGATTCTCTCTTTATGTTTGGTCCCTGTAACCTTTTTGGAATTTGTCTTTTTGGTTTTAATTGTTTTGGTCTTTATGTTATTTAAATCTTTTTTACATGATACTTCTTTTATGGGTTTCGATATCTGTTCATCATGGCTTAGAAATTCTTCAATATCGAAGTCAGTATCAAAAAGGTCATCTGTGTTCATGTTTTCCGATAACGCGTTTTCATCATCACTGAGATATTCTTCATTGTATTCAATATTATCATCATCATCTAAATTATCTATCTTGTTAGAATCATCTTCATCTATTGTTTCCTCCTTAAACTCATCTATCTCCGCACATTCATCTTCCTCCACGTTTTTAATAAAATCATCTTTGTTGACTGTTATCGGATCTTCAAGTAGTTTATCAACTTCGGTTTTAATCAGATCAATCATTTCTTCATCGTTAGAAGCATCAAATTCAGATGTTATTCGATCAGGCTTATCTGTTTCTGTTAGAGCATAGGTTCTCAACGTGGGCGATAACACCTCTTTGTGGGTTTTTGAGTCTTTCAGGGGGGCAGTAGAAGACCCAGAGTAAATTAGAGGGCATTGAGATGGCGCATCGAGATATATAGGGGGGGGAGGCTCTTGAAAAATTAATATTCCCTCTGGGCATAATGAAGTTGAGATACCATTTGTTAAGGTTATTTGATTATTTTCTGTTGAAGTTGAATTTAGATATGTCAAGGGATCATTGTTGTATTTATATTGAAAGAACCCTGCTCTATCACTTGGCATAGAGAAGCTTATAGAGTCTCGAGGTATCAACTTCAACCAAGATGTTAAGTCCATCTGAAAATAAACAATTACTTTTATAAAATACCTAAGAATATTGAAACAAAGCATTCTGAGGGCAAATCAAATGCAAAAAACCGAAAACAAAAACTTGGACGGGTCCAAAAACTATTTCTGAACCAACTACCTTACTCAGCGGGTATTGCTAACCGAACCAGGAGTTACAAACGACTTAAATATTTCAATATGGAATCACTTGAAAAACTTAGTGTTGTATCAGATTTAAGTACATAGTGCTGTAAGTACCACGCAAGCGAAGCGGTGGCGCGGACAGATACTAGTAGTAAATACTTACATGGTCCACACCAGCTATCTTCCTTTTAAGTAAGTGGTTAGACCTCAGACATTTTTGTTTGAAATTGTAGAACTTTCTCAGCTTCCACTCACAGAGAGGACAGAATGTGAACATGGGATTAGCAAACACCTGGACAAAAAAAATAAAACATGTCAAAAAAAAAGACCAAGTTGCAAGCCCACCTCCTCGACCCCATCAACACATAAGAAAGCGAGTTTTTACAATGTTCCACACCTGGATATACCTAATATTTAACAAAACGAAAAACCCATCATGCACGGCCGGGTCCGAATCGAACCCACGACTTTCGGATTGATAGGTAGTCGAGGCACTAACCCACTCGGCCAACACGGCTCAGACAGCAAAGAACTTGTAAATAGGTAGACTTACAGAAGTTTTTTGTTGTAGAAAATCGGTAATAGAATTAAATGTAATTGGGTGTTGTACTTCTACCATACATATAGACGACAGTCTCTATCACATGGAAAGCACAGGCACTTTACTTACATTTATATCACATAATTCGTCGTAAAAATCCGAAAGTTGTTCGTCAATCGCCTTTGCCGTTAGATTGTCAGAGCGCAAGCATATTCTACACAATTTTAGAGCAGACATTTTCAAAATAAATTACATTATATTCGTCGTTGTAATCAAATATGTTGCGCCTTTGAATTTGCAATAATATGTACCGTGATGAAATAAAATTGAACGCAAAGCAAAGTCAAAAATGAAATACGAGTATCTCTACCTAATCTGTAATTGTGTTCTGTGGTGCACGACGACTATTGTAGTGGAATTGCGTGGCGTGTAAATATCCGCCTACATTCTACATCAATGTCAATATTTGACAGACTTCGATAGTCGGATTCAGCACTGAAGTCCGATAGACGCAGCGCTGCTATCGCAGAACTAGGGTAGAGCCCTTAATAATTTTTTACTTATCTATAGCCGTAACAGACGGCACAGACCAAACCACAGATTTGGTCTGCGGCAGACCAAAGTGATGGTCTGTGTCACTGTCACAATGATATGACACAGACCATCAAACGATTTTGATGGTTGGCACCAACCGTCAAAAACCACGACAGACAAATAGGGAGTGATGCCAAATGGGGGATTTCCTGCAAATTCGGGAGTTTTAAAATAAATTAGAACCGACTGTCTAGGTTGCCTATTTATTGTTAGCAGGCTTTTAGCAGGTATCTATTTCATTTAATCTTACCTACCTACTAATTATATAACGTTGGTTGGTAGGTTGAAATGTACCTACAAGCAAGATTATTCTTTCGTTCACAGTAAATGGGCGTTTTTCCACTAGCCCGGCACGGCACCGGCACCGGCACTGGCACCGGCGCCGGCAACGCAAGAATGTGTGTAAATGTACTGCTCGTTTTTCCACTTGCCGGCGCCGGCACCGGCACGGTTTCATACATTTTTGCATCCCCACCACGGGCGCCGGTGCCGGTGCCGGTGCCATGCCGTGCCGGCTAGTGGAAAAACGCCCATTATGTAGATTTATGTTGGGTTATTGTGATTAAGTAGGTACCTATACACCGTTTATTTTTGGTCAGTTTAAAGCCGGCGCCTACGTAATCTATATCGATAACCTTACTCAAAAATAACTAGTAGTTCACCCCGAACTGAGATCTCGCGCACCGTAGATGGCCAACATTTGGACTTTCTTCTGACTACCCCTATAATTTGAAGTGCTACTACTGCCGGGTATGCCTATTGCGCTAGCTCTTCATGGTAAAAAATACATACAATACATAATGTCGCGTCTAATTTTTCATTTATTTCATATTTATGAATTCTCGTCGTATTTTTAAAAGTATACGTCCTAGAATAAAAATAATAACTATTTTAGAATGTACAAATAAAGACCTTTCATTTGACACCGCACTCAATATATTTGTTTACTTAACTTTTTTTACCCCAATTATTTTCATTTTTTCTCAAAATTTTTTTTATCATGAAAATAAATCAAGTAGCATCTAAAATCATTGCAAACCAAACCGCAACGATGCTACTCTCTTTTTAAGACCGACCAGTCAATGAGCTACGAAGACATCGAAACTCTATGAAACGGGAGCTCTTGCAGCTCTGGTTTCGTAGTTTTTGGTCTTTGGTCGTATTTCAAAAACTATACATCCTAGATTAAAAATAAAAACCATTTTGGAATGTACAAAATAAGCCCTTTCGTATGACACCCCACTCAATATATTTGTGTAACTTTCATAATTTTTTACCCCCTTGGGAACCCAATATCTTCACAACCCCTTCATCGATTAAGCTCATATGCTCCGCCGTAAATTTCCTTACCACAACCTATTGACCTACCAAGTTTCATGCAGATTGGATGAACGGTTCGACAGTTATGCTCGAACAACAATTCGTGAAACATACAAACATACAAACATACAAACATACAAAGCAAAATCGCCCAACTTACCACTAAGATCTTGGCTCGCTTCGCTCGCTCGATCGATAACTAGTAGTTCGCCCCGAACTGAGATCTCGCGCACCGTAGATGGCTTACATTTGGACTTTCTTCTGACTACCCCTATAATTTCAAGTGCTACTACTGATACTGCCGAGTATGCCTATTGCGCTAGCTCTTCGTGGTAAAAAATACTGGCATGCATGCAATACATAATGTCGCGTCTAATTTTTCATTTAGGTATTTCATATTTATGAATTCTCGTCGTATTTCTAAAAGTATACGTCCTAGAATAAAAATAATAACTATTTTGGAATGTACAAATAAAGACCTTTCATTTGACAGCCCACTCAATATATTTGTTTACTTAACTTTTTTTACCCCAATTATTTTCATTCTTTATCAAAATTTTTTTTATCATGAAAATAAATCAAGTAGCATCTAAAATCATTGCAAACCAAACCGCAACGATGCCACTCTCTTTTTAAGACCGACCAGTCAATGAGCTACGAAGTCATCGAAACTCTATGCAACGGGAGCTCTTGCAGCTCTGGTTTCGTAGTTTTTGGTCTTTGGTCGTATTTCAAAAACTATACATCCTAGATTAAAAATAAAAACCATTTTGGAATGTACAAAATAAGCCCTTTCGTATGACACCCCACTCAATTTCTTTGTGTAACTTTCATAATTTTTTACCCCCTTGGGAACCCAATATCTTCACAACCCCTTCATCGATTAAGCTCATATGCTCCCCCGTAAATTTCCTTACCACAACCTATTGACCTACCAAGTTTCATGCAGATTGGATGAACGGTTCGACAGTTATGCTCGAACAACAATTCGTGAAACATACAAACATACAAACATACAAACATACAAACATACAAACATACAAAGCAAAATCGCCCAACTTACCACTAAGATCTTCGCTCGCTTCGCTCGCTCGATCGATAAATATGAGATCTATTTTTTTGCAATTAATAATATCACGAAACATAGGCAGGATAAATCACAGAGATACGTGCTCTGTGCTCAGCTGTTGCTACGGCGTAGAGTCTATGCTACGTCGTAGTCATACATACCTACATACCATGGTCATTAGCTCTGCGCGCCTACGACACCTTACCAAGTGTTTTCCTCACTTTTTTTAATCTTTTCAACTATTTAGTTTCGTATGAAATACTTATCATATTCAAAAACTAAACCAACGACACGAATACGATTAAGCAATACAAGCAGTGGTTGCTGGCTTTAAACTGACCCAGAATTAACGGTGTATATAGATCGGGACAAACAAACAAATATTGTTCGTATTATCGTACAGAACTTCAGATAAAGTACCTAGGTATGGCTTTTAGACGTAGACGCAGGACGTTGCGGGTTCGATTTCCGGCTTGGGAAAAATATTTGTAGGTATGAACTTCAGATCATGGAGGTGGATTCATTACTCAAGTCCTACGGCGAAAGCGGGAACTATTGTTTTATTATGCTCTTTTAGTAAAGGTCGTTCAGTTGTGTGTACAGAGCTAACGAACGTACAAACTAGCATAGGTAATTTCTTTTGTTCAAGTCTTATTTGGATAATTAGTAATTTTTTAGTTCTGCGATGGCAGTGCTGCGTCTATCGGACTTCAGTGCTGAATCCGACTCTACAAGCAAATTGTATCGAGTTAGGGATGTTCAATGCGATACGATACTTGCGTGTATCGATACAATGGCATACCTACGATACATCCGATATTTGTATCGATACAATAGCATACGATACGGCGTATCGTTACAGCACGTGCAAGGTGTATCGGATCGAATGTATCGTATCAAATTGTTTTGATATCAAATTGTAACACACCAAAAGTCTAAATTAAATACCTGCCAACCTATTTATTTTATTTGTAATAGGTAAGTAAAGTCAGGGAAAAATATCGATGATGATTTTGAGTTTTTCAAGTCACTTTTTCTTCACGTTATGTGCAAAATTGGCAACTTTTGTTTAAAATTAGTAATAGAGTAGGGTTTGTTAATAGGTACCTACCTACAATGTTATATCCAGTACGTAGGTATTTATTTAAATAGTGAATGTACATTAATAAAGGTTTCGGTTTACTAATTATGTACATTTTTTTATTTATTTAAGTACCGAAGTAGGTATCTACATACTTGACTTGATTCGATACTGTATCTATACAAAATATCGTATCATATCCTCCGTATCGATACAATGCATTACGATACAATGCGATACGAAATATCGATACAATCCGAAATATTGAACATCCCTTTATCGAGTATCATCTGGCTGGCTGGATAAAGCACTGTAAGTACCTAGTTTTTACCCGACTACGGCGAAGCAAAAAGGAGGGTTATGATTTTGACCGGTATGTATGTGTGTATGAATGTTCATCTAGTTCCCTCGTAACTTCTAAACTACTTATCATAATTTGACAAATGAGAGGTATCGTTTGAAGAGTCTTCATTGTCCGCTGGTTATAGGCTATGTGACGTCACATTAAAGTTAATATGGCGCCCTCTAGAGGTCATAAAGTCATCAACTAAAAAAAATATTGATTGATGATGCAGTGTTGTTTGTCAAATGAAAGGGCTTTATTAGCACATTTCAAAAATATATAACTAGGCCTAGGCTGGCCCAACATATGTACGCGCCTTTCTAATTTACACAAGTGAGTGAGAAGAAAAGTTTTCCTTCTCACTCGCACAAAACAAAGAAGGATATATTAAAACTACCTACCTTTCTTTTTTTTGTGCGAGTGACGAATGAAACAGGAGGCTATCTAAAGATTGTTGTTTTCAATCTGTAGATGTTAAAGTAATTTAGTTGACTTTTTTAGGGCTATAAGATTGGTTGGGTTTATTTTCGGAAAGACCTATTTTTCGGAGGGATTTCCATCTAAGTTTAGAGGTAAATTCGTTTAGCCATCTGGCAACACTCCTCATTTGGACCGTGGTTACTATTATGTATTCAAGGATCCGACCGTCTGCCAGACCGTCTGCCAGACCGTCTGGCAGACCGTCTGGCAGACGGTCTGCCAACGTGTCTGCAGACCGTGTGGTAGCACTATTAACCTGCGATAGCAGCGCTACGTCTATCGGACTTCAGTAGTATCTCTACCTAATCTGTGGACTTCAGTGCAGACGTCGACTCTACTTGGTCCATGAAACGTCCTCTGGACTTTTTGGCGGGAATTTGAAAAGTCATGATTTTGTTTTGTTAAATTTTTCAAAACAATGGTGGATTGCTGCTGTTGAGTGCAAGGAAGTTATATACGTTGAGTGTTCGTGAACATGCATATGTGTAGGCAACGTGGGCAAATTAAACAAAATAGTTCATTTCGAGCTCGGACGAGTTCCCAAAAAGTCCGTGTGATGTTTCAGTAAATTGCTCTGACAGCTCTCATTGAAGTTGGATAGGTAGGTACCTACTTGGTACCTACTTAAATTGTTAGTAAGTACCTATAGCCACAAACGTTTAATTTCTCTATGATAGCCACTTGTAAAATAAGTTTATTTTATTCTTAAGTAGGTACCTAAAAGGTCTTAGTTATTTTAATTAAAAATGGTCTGATTCCAGTTCTTGAAGTAGGTTAGGTACCTACTGCCACAGATGACTAATCTGTGCTACTGTGCCATAAGCGAGAATCCACTGAGGAAGTTCATCACTTCCACAAACAATGCAAGCTCGCCAGTATGGTGCGTATTTCAAATTATGGAAACAGAACAAACTGACAGTAGGTACCTAGATATGTTAGGCCATGAGGAAAAAGCCTTTTAGGCTTGTTTCACTCTTCAGCGTGTCGCCGGTCGCGTTCGCGAGTTGACCATTCACAGCACAGAGAATTTTGAATTTTCGAATTTCTCTGTGCTGTGAATGGTCAACTCGCGGACGCGACCGGCGACACGCTGAAGAGTGAAAGGCCCCTTAGAGATGTAAACAGCACAGAAATCTATTAATCCTTGTTGATAAAATAACTTTTGCTTGGAGCTAGCTATCTGTAGGTAATTCAGCTTCATATCGCCAGAGATGGCCAAGCACAAGAAAATTTAACTCTTATTCCTCGATACCCTAGGTTACATTGGCGCCCAACATGGGGTGATGACAATAACACAAAATAAAAAACTTCAAGTGTATTATTAACGTTTTTAATAAGAATCTGACTACACTGGCTCAGTTCAGTCAGTTTAAACACATTACTAATACTAACATGCAAAAAAATATACTACCAATATACAAAGCGGAAGAGTTTGTTTGTTCGTTTGAACGCGCTAATCTCAGGAACTACTAGTCCAATTTGAAAAAATATTTCTGCATTTGATAGCTAAACTCTTGAGGAAGGTTATAGGCTACTCCTCATCATCACCATCATTACCATTATGCTGCCGATGGCGCTGCTAGTTAATTATAGCACTAGCAGCGCCCTCGCGGCGTTACGGTGATGGTGATGATGATGAAAAGTATCCTATAACCTTCCTCAAAGGTTTAGCTATAATAAGCAGAAATAGTTTTTCAAATCTGACTGGTAGGTAGTTCCTGTGATTAGCATGTTTAAACAAGAAAACACTTCCGCTTTATTATATTAGTAGGTATAGATTAATCAAGAGTTTAAGTAGCTATAAAATGCAGAAAGAATTTTTCAAATCAGAGTTTTGTTGCTCACTGCGCCACAGCAACCAGTCATGTGGTTCCCATAACACAAGCTCTGCTTATACTTTGGGGCTACATATGATGCTGTGTGAAATTTCCAGCAATATTCATTTTTGTTATAGTTGTGATTATTCGTCTGCCTGTTTGCGCACTCGTCGCCTTCGTATGTTGTTGTGTACTCCTTTGATGTGCTCTTTAAGTGAGCCGGAGTGAAGGAATCCTTTGTCGCACACCGTGCACTTAAACTTACGGTCGCCGATGTGGGTCTGTGAACAATACTACAATATTAAGTCTGCCCGTCCATGGACATTCGTCGTCTCCGATCATTATGAGACCGGAGACAGACGAATGTCCAGACAAACGTAATACCACAAACGTAATACCGGCGCCCCTTGACAAATAGTTTGGACCGTTGGTTGTGTTGTTCGTTCGTTTGGTTGATTCTAACTGTTCAATTATTATTAATTATTATAATATGACAATTATTAAATGACCTATCCAATGGTGCAATCCAAAAACATAAATATCATCAATTTTAGATTGGCTTTTCAGTTACTTTCCACTTACTTTACTTATCGAGGGTATAGACAGGGAAATAGTGAAATACAGTGTTTAGCTCAGGGTAGGGCGTTAAAACCTCTGTCATATATTATCAGATGGACTTAGGCGTATGTTATTAAGGCTGGATTTTACCAAACTGGATTAAGATTTATCTGTAGATTAAACCACAGATTAAACTGCTGTTTGTTTGAATATTTTGACATTGTAAAGTTGACATCTTATAACCAGGATAATTTGAATGAATCTAATAATGTTCGGTTGCGCTTTTTAAACAATAGGCATGATGACTAATTTTCAAAATCTCTTCTATGATATTCAGAAGTATCTATTATGTCTAAAATATATCATATTTCTGTAGAAAATTAAGGTTTTTGTGCAATAAAAGTACATTTAATTTTAAATTTTCAAATTCACGCCAAAACGCTCGCCGGTGTCATGGCGTCTGTAATTACGTCACGGCTCAGTATATCAACCAGTGATGCCTACATAGCTACTTAGAAACAAAATGACGTTTACTGAGACGTGACGCAAAGACAGACGCCATGACACCGGCGAGCGTTTTGGCTATCATGGCGGATTGTTGTATTTTGTAGATTTATTTTAACAAATAAATTAGTAATCTCGACATTAATAAGAGAATAAATACATTTTTCAAAATCTTTGAATCCTATTTCATTAGATCAGATAAATATTTTGGCGATACTTGATTACTGTCATCATGCCTAATTCGAATTCTGTCGGCTAACGGAATAACTATTCTGGGAGTAAGATGACAGTTTGGTCGAATCCAGCCTTAACCAGGCAATTCACTTCAATATTAACAAAGTATGATAATAATGTATAAGTTGCTCACCCGTGTATGCGTGAACAGGTTTGCAGCGCTCTTGTATTTCTTGTCACAATCTTTGCACTGATAACACCGCGCGCCATGCGTTTTACTGGAATGATAATTAATAGATTGGACATAGCTTTACGAGAATTCTAAACAAGAACACAATTTAAAGATGATAAGAAATAACACCCAGTTCAAAATAAAACTATTAGTTCGCCCTGCGGGGTTAAAAAGGCCGTTATAGCAGAATCTCAATAGGAATTGAACTATATGCCGTCTCTATTCATAGACTGAGATTGTCAAGAACGTCATTTATTGCAATTCCTGTAGTGATTCTGCAATAGCGGCCTTTTAGCCCCGCTGAACTAAGATTAAGCGCACCATTGCGTTGATAGCCTAGATTTGGACTTGCTTCTGAATACCCCTACTTCTGCTGAGTTCACTACACAATGATGTCTAATGCGCTAGCTCAGCTCAGTAAAGACAACAGGCATGCATGCAATACATTAGATCAAGTGCAGAAAATTGCTCAGCTCGAAAATTGAAGTCAGTTTTTTTTTTAATTTAATAAAAAAATATTTTTTAGATATTCTTAGATAGTGACAGGACGAATCCCAATTTAACCAGTATTCAACCAGTGTTTAACTTTATAAGTAAGGCCAGCGGTCTCAAAAAGGACGCTATTTTATTTTATTTGGAAGACAGACAGTTATACAGACTTAAGAATTAATACTTTAAATTACAAGTAACCATTTATGGGTCAAAATCGGAGAGGTGAACATTTTGCTTCTGATAACATTTTTGTGTAACAAATAACATGAAAACAGTAACATACGCGTTTAAATATACTGATATCATCTCAAAGTATATGCACCTCGCGTGTTTATTGTTAGTAATTATGTTTTGATTGATTTTTGAACAAAAATATGTCTAAATCGTCATTTTGGGAACGCGTCCATATACCATGTTTCGTAATTCAGATTTGTCAATGAAGAAAACGAAGATAAAATATCAATCGAATGTCTGTAATATTAGCTTAACATTTCTTTAAAATATTAGAATTATCGTTAAATGAATTCAAAACATTTAAATTTTCATGTTTGGGCTATTGAAATGTTGTCTGACATTTATAAAATCATTTCGTGAACGTGGTCAATATTGTTTTATAGAATTAAAACAAAGCATTGCGCAGATGTCGCAAAAACGAAAATGTGAAGTCCACAAGTCAAAATAAACAATGTTCAATGTTTTTTCGGAAATAAATACTTTATTTTGCTGATAAGTACCGTTAATTTGATAAAATGTCTAGCGTACCTTAATTCCCTGTCATTACGGGAACCCTGTTTGCTAATTAGTTTTTTGAAATAGCATGTGTTTTTTGTGCAATTCTGACAAATATTACGGCTCATTTGTTATTAACCTCTAAAACCAGCATCAAAAATAGCGTCATGATGCGTGACGTGAAAAAATCTGTCGTAAAGTCATTTCGGGAACGGTCATTTTGGGAACGTTTCCGTATATGACAGGCGTTCCCAAAATGACAATTTGTGTATGAAATTCAATGTTACTGCATAGTCAATCGTTCATTAGTAAGTTCGTATGAGCTAGTGGCCAACTCTGGTGACGGAGTTTTTAGACCACCTAAAAGCCTCCGTCATGGCTCAACGACTTATAAGCCAAGACGGACAATTTAACGTGCCCCCCGAAGCACGGAAGGGCTCAGCTCGTAATGCCACTTGCGGTCACCCATCCAAATAGTGACCACGCACAACGTAGCATAAAGGCCTACCCTGAGCCAAACACTGTATTTTCCTGTCTACAGGGTGAATTTTTGAGACGGGGCAGTAAGGACAGCTACCTTAACCGTTGTAGCTACAGGAAAACGTTCTTAGAAGACTATCCTTAATTTTTGAAGATATTTCGACCTGCATTCACAGATCTTGAAAAAAATGTACAGTCAGCGAGAAAATGGGCAATTTGCACAAAAACTTTTTTTGATGCCAATCGATCCTGTTTCATAAAGGCTCTATCGGACCAACTGAGGTTTGAGTACTAGAAAAGTCAGAAAACGCTAAAATTCATTTCAGAGACAAGAGAGTAAGGGCTACCTTAACCGTTGTGGCTACAGAAAAACGTTCTTAGGATACTATCCTTAACTTTTGAAGATATTTCAACCTGCATTCACAGATTTTGAAAAAAATGTACAGTCAGCGAGAAAATGGGCAATTTACACTAAAACTTTTTTGATGCCAATCTATCCCGTTTCATCTAAGGATTAAAAAGCTCTATCGGACCAACTGAGGTAAGAGTACTAGAAAAGTCAGAAATTGCTAAAATGTATTTTTGAAACGGAGCAGTAAGGGCTACCTTAAGAGCTACCTTAACCGTTGTAGCTACAGGAAAACGGTCTTAGGAGACTACCCTTACCTTTGAAGATATTTCGACAAAATGATGAAAAATTACAACGTACGAATACATTTCGTACAAGTACGTAAAAGTTTTTTAGGTTTTCTGACTTTTCTAGTACTCTTGCCTCAGTTGGTCTTTTAGAGTCTTTTAATCCTCAGATGAAACAGGATCGATTGGCATCAAAGAAGTTTTTGTGTAAATTGCCCATTTTCTCGCTGACTGTACATTTTTTTCAAAATCTGTGAATGCAGATCGAAATATCTTCAAAAGTTAAGGATAGTCTTCTAAGAACATTTTTCTCTAGCTACAACGGCTAAGGTAGCTGCCCTTACTGCCCCATCTCAAAAATTCACCCTGTATACCCTCGATAAATAAAGTAAGCGGTAAGTAACTGAAAAGCTTACATGTATCTTTAACATTTTATCTTCTAATTCTCCGTTTAATATTGTTATTTAACTTCATATTTGCTTGATCATAAATCAACGAAAAAACCACTAAAAATAAAATAATTCTTCATCTTTTTCACTTTCAAAACTTTCACGTGAGTAATTCCTGTGAGTTAAAATAAAATCTTCATCTTCTTCTAAAGTTGATGTTATTTATATTTTTAGATTGCACCATTGAATAGGTCATTTAATAATTGACATAATTGCCGATTACTTTTTCCGATTGGTTGATAAAGTGATGAGAAATCTCCAAATAACTGCATTTTTGTCGTGTTTCGGAGCGAACTGCTGTCGTAAGCGCCGCGGCCAAATGCATTCTAAATTCATCTATATTTTAACGAAGCTAAGACAAATATTTGAAGTTGTACTCATCGATGTGCTAATTTTAGCTCAGGGTACGGTCTTAAGGCGCTATCTCGACCTAAAATTAGCATATTGATGAGAGCAACATCAAATATTTGACTTAGCTTCGGTAAAATAGAGATGAATGTAAATTCAAAACGTTTTAAGTTTTTTCAATAAAAAATTGTGCCAAAGTCCAAACCATAGCTAAAATGTCACCACAACATAGTCGTTCGTCATTAGTAGAATAGAAAACAGACGAAAATCTAAGGTTTAGTTGACGTTTTGCTTGTGGTTGATAAAAAGTTTGGTAGTAGAATCAGCACCCAGGTCTTTTAAACAAACTGTTCAAACAAACAAATAAAAATATCGCCATAGATAGATAGATGGTGCGTTCCGATCATTTAGAAAACCCTATGATCATTTAGGAAACTACAACGTCATTTTGAGAACGTTATCGTCATTTCCGGGAACGTCACTAAAACTGCAAATAAATCAATAAATAATTATTTATCGTAAAATGTTTGCATACACAGAATTAAATGTCTTTTATACTTGTATAGTTATATTATTAGTAACCGCATAGCCCAGCTGTCAAAACAAAAAAATTAAACTTTGTATCAGAATTTAGACCAAATACAAAATAATGAAGGGTATTTTAAAAAAAGTAATGACTTACGAATAAAAATTAAGTGAATCACAATATTTTATGATTCAGAAACTTGCTCATTACAGGTTTTTAAAAACAATTCTTTATTATATTGCTTACATATTTTTTTAAATGTATTTAAAAATCGTTCCCAAAATGACGTCCGACTAGCCCATAATTTGCATTAAGAGGCATTAGACAAAATTTTCTGATTTACGTGATGTTTTGGGGCAGGATTTTTCAATGAAAACACTGTATTTATAAAAAAATTATGGCACAGCATGAAATATCATTTCAATTTTGTACTATTAAATGAGCTACTTTTGTATTTTTATTATTTCTTTTTGATTAATCGACCTCAAACCGGCGACTGTTTTGTGAATTTTTGCTGTAAGAGGTTTAGAAATCACCATATTTACGAATCATTTTGACGTCCAAATGGTATAAAAAAATTACGATGTTTTGCTGTGATAGTCAACCAAACTATTAAATGGATCACTTTTTACTACCTTTATTTAGTTTTTGAGTAAAAAAATCTTTAACTTAGTCCAAATTTCGAGAAAACGGCCAAAGAATTGCTTTTGATTTTGGCTACTTAGAACTGACTTAGAACTCTTGTTCGTAAAATTAACAAAACAGAAATAAACTTGAGTTCAAAATCAATCCTTTTCTGAAAAAAAAAATGCAAAAAGATTAAAAAATTGGCAATGAAAAATCTTTTAAAACAACCTAAAACGCGTCGTATCTACTACCCTATCTACTCGACGCAAGCAGACCGCGCCGAGCGCTTCTAGGGGGTGGACGTATCGCTTTGCATCCCGGAGCTCGCACTGAGTCGACTCGCAAAGCACGTCGCCGGCTACGAAGAATATAGCGAAATAGGAGCGTTTGATACATTGGTTGCTAAGTTATTAATTACCTATTTTTAAATATTTTCTGCGGGGCTAAAAAGGCCGTTAAAGCAGAATAATGATCTGAATTGTTGTGTAACTAATAATGTAATAATAGGGTGACAGCGAGCTGATCTGATGATGGAGTCAGGACCTGTTCCATGGAATTTTATGATGATATGGGTATCAAATGAAAGGGCTTGATGAGCGCAACACAATGCTGATCTGATGATGGAGTCAGGACCTGTTCCCTGGAACTTTTTAATGATATGGGTATCGAATGACAGAGCTTGATGAGCGCAACACAATGCTGATCTGATGATGGAGTCAGGACCTGTTCCCTGGAACTTTTTAATGATATGGGTATCAAATGAAAGAGCTTGATGAGCGCAACACAATGCTGATCTGATGATGGAGTCAGGACCTGTTCCATGGAACTTTTTAATGATATGGGTATCAAATGAAAGGGTTTGATGAGCGAAACACAATGCTGATCTGATGATGGAGTCAGGACCTGATCCATGGAACTTTTTAATAATATGGGTATCAAATGAAAGGGCTTGATGAGCGCAACACAATGCTGATCTGATGATGGAGTCAGGACCTGTTCCATGGAACTTTTTAATGATATGGGTATCAAATTAAAGGGCTTGACGAGCGCAACACAATGCTGATCTGATGATGGAGTCAGGACCTGTTCCCTAGAACTTTTTAATCGATCGAGCGAGCGAAGCGAGCGAAGATCTTAGTGGTAAGTTGGGCGATTTTGCTTTGTATGTTTGTATGTTTGTATGTTTCACGAATTGTTGTTCGCGCATAACTGTCGAACCGTTCATCCAATCTGCATGAAACTTGGTAGGTCAATAGGTTGTGGTAAGGAAATTTACGGGGGAGCATATGAGCTTAATCGATGAAGGGGTTGTGAAGATATTGGGTTCCCAAGGGGGTAAAAAATTATGAAAGTTACACAAATAAATTGAGTGGGGTGTCATACGAAAGGGCTTATTTTGTACATTCCAAAATGGTTTTTATTTTTAATCTAGGATGTATAGTTTTTGAAATACGACCAAAGACCAAAAACTACGAAACCAGAGCTGCAAGAGCTCCCGTTGCATAGAGTTTCGATGACTTCGTAGCTCATTGACTGGTCGGTCTTAAAAAGAGAGTGGCATCGTTGCGGTTTGGTTTGCAATGATTTTAGATGCTACTTGATTTATTTTCATGATAAAAAAAAATTTGATAAAGAATGAAAATAATTGGGGTAAAAAAAGTTAAGTAAACAAATATATTGAGTGGGCTGTCAAATGAAAGGTCTTTAATTGTACATTCCAAAATAGTTATTATTTTTATTCTAGGACGTATACTTTTAGAAATACGACGAGAATTCATAAATATGAAATACCTAAATGAAAGATTAGACACGACATTATGTATTGCATGCATGCCAGTATTTTTTACCATGAAGAGCTAGCGCAATAGGCATACTCGGCAGTATCAGTAGTAGCACTTGAAATTATAGGGGTAGTCAGAAGAAAGTCCAAATGTAAGCCATCTACGGTGCGCGAGATCTCAGTTCGGGGCGAACTACTAGTGATATGGGTATCAAATGAAAGGGCTTGATGACCGAAACACAATGCTGATCTGATGATGGAGTCAGGACCTGTTCCATCGAACTTTATAATGATATGGGTATCAAATGAAAGAGCTTGATGAACGCAACACAATGCTGATCTGATGATGGAGTCAGGACCTGTTCCGTGGAACTTTTTAATGATATGGGTATCAAATGAAAGGGTTTGATGAGCGAAACACAATTCTGATCTGATGATGGAGTCAGGACCTGCTCCATGGAACTTTTTAATAATATGGGTATCAAATGAAAGGGCTTGATGAGCGCAACACAATGCTGATCTGATGATGGAGTCAGGACCTGTTCCATGGAACTTTTTAATGATATGGGTATCAAATGAAAGGGTTTGATGAGCGAAACACAATTCTGATCTGATGATGGAGTCAGGACCTGCTCCATGGAACTTTTTAATAATATGGGTATCAAATGAAAGGGCTTGATGAGCGCAACACAATGCTGATCTGATGATGGAGTCAGGACCTGTTCCATGGAACTTTTTAATGATATGGGTATCAAATTAAAGGGCTTGATGAGCGCAACACAATGCTGATCTGATGATGGAGTCAGGACCTGTTCCCTGGAACTTTTTAATGATATGGGTATCAAATGAAAGGGCTTGATGACCGAAACACAATGCTGATCTGATGATGGAGTCAGGACCTGTTCCATCGAACTTTATAATGATATGGGTATCAAATGAAAGAGCTTGATGAGCGCAACACAATGCTGATCTGATGATGGAGTCAGGACCTGTTCCATGGAACTTTTTAATGATATGGGTATCAAATGAAAGGGTTTGATGAGCGAAACACAATGCTGATCTGATGATGGAGTCAGGACCTGCTCCATGGAACATTTTAATAATATGGGTATCAAATGAAAGGGTTTGATGAGCGCAACACAATGCTGATCTGATGATGGAGTCAGGACCTGTTCCATGGAACTCTTTAATGATATGGGTATCAAATTAAAGGGCTTGATGAGCGCAACACAATGCTGATCTGATAATGGAGTCAGGACCTGTTCCATGGAATTTTTTAATGATATGGGTATTAAATGAAAGGGTTTGATGAGCGAAACACAATGCTGATCTGATGATGGAGTCAGGACCTGGTTCATGGAACTTTTTAATCATATGGGTATCAAATGAAAGGGCTTGATGAGCAAAACATAATGCTGATCTGATGATGGAGTTATGACCTGTTCCATGGAACTTTTAATGATAATATGGGCATCAAATGAAAGGGCTTGATGAACAAAACACAATGCTGATCTGATGATGGAGTCAGGACCTGTTCCCTGGAACTTTACAATGATATGGGTATCAAATGAAAGGGCTTGATGAGCGAAACACAAAGCTGGGTCGGGGTTTACTTTGACTTTGATTCTTGATTTTGACTTTCACTTTGATTCTTGATTCTTGATTTTCAATTTTAGTTTCTCTATTCTCGGATCTCGGATTCTTGATTTTCGATTTTCGAGTCTCAATTCTTGATTATCGGATCTTGGATATCGGGTTCTTGATTCTTGATTTTGATTCTTGATTTTCAATTTTCGATTATCGATTCTCGGATCTTGTATCTCGGATTCTTAATTCTTGATTTTCAATTTTTTAATTTTTGATTTGTGATTCTTGATTCTTGTTTCTCATTTCTCGATTCTCGGATCTCGGATTTTTATTTTGATTTTTATTTCTTGATTTTGATTTTAAAATTAAAATCAAGATTAAAAATGAAAAATCAAACATCAAAAATCGAAGTCAAAAGTAAATCCTAACCCAGCTTTGTGTTTCGCGCATAAAACCCTTTCATTTGATACCCATATCATTATAAAGTTCCATGGAACAGGTCCTGATTCCATCATCAGATCAGCATTGTGATTTGCTCATTAAACCCTTTCATTTGATACCCATATCATTATAAAGTTCGATGGAACAGGTCCTGACTCCATCATTAGATCAGCATTGTGTTGCGCTCATCAAGTCCTTTCATTTGATACCCATATCATTAAAAAGTTCCATGGAACAGGTCCTGACTCCATCATCAGATCAGCATTGTGTTGCGCTCATCAAGCCCTTTCATTTGATACCCATATTATTAAAAAAATCCATGGAGCAGGTCCTGACTCCATCATTAGATCAGCATTGTGTTGCGCTCATCAAGTCCTTTCATTTGATACCCATATCATTAAAAAAATCCATGGAGCAGGTCCTGACTCCATCATTAGATCAGCATTGTGTTGCGCTCATCAAGCCCTTTCATTTGATACCCATATTATTAAAAAAATCCATGGAGCAGGTCCTGACTCCATCATTAGATCAGCATTGTGTTGCGCTCATCAAGTCCTTTCATTTGATACCCATATCATTAAAAAGTTCCATGAAGCAGGTCCTGACTCCATCATCAGATCAGAATTGTGTTTCGCTCATCAAACCCTTTCATTTGATACCCATATCATTAAAAAGTTCCATGGAACAGGTCCTGACTCCATCATCAGATCAGCATTGTGTTGCGCTCATCAAGCCCTTTCATTTGATACCCATATTATTAAAAAGTTCCATGGAGCAGGTCCTGACTCCATCATCAGATCAGAATTGTGTTTCGCTCATCAAACCCTTTCATTTGATACCCATATCATTAAAAAGTTCCATGGAACAGGTCCTGACTCCATCATCAGATCAGCATTGTGTTGCGCTCATCAAGCCCTTTCATTTGATACCCATATTATTAAAAAGTTCCATGGAGCAGGTCCTGACTCCATCATCAGATCAGAATTGTGTTTCGCTCATCAAACCCTTTCATTTGATACCCATATCATTAAAAAGTTCCATGGAACAGGTCCTGACTCCATCATCAGATCAGCATTGTGTTGCGTTCATCAAGCTCTTTCATTTGATACCCATATCATTATAAAGTTCGATGGAACAGGTCCTGACTCCATCATCAGATCAGCATTGTGTTTCGGTCATCAAGCCCTTTCATTTGATACCCATATCATTAAAAAGTTCTAGGGAACAGGTCCTGACTCCATCATCAGATCAGCATTGTGTTGCGCTCGTCAAGCCCTTTAATTTGATACCCATATCATTAAAAAGTTCCATGGAACAGGTCCTGACTCCATCATCAGATCAGCATTGTGTTGCGCTCATCAAGCCCTTTCATTTGATACCCATATTATTAAAAAGTTCCATGGAGCAGGTCCTGACTCCATCATCAGATCAGCATTGTGTTTCGCTCATCAAACCCTTTCATTTGATACCCATATCATTAAAAAGTTCCATGGAACAGGTCCTGACTCCATCATCAGATCAGCATTGTGTTGCGCTCATCAAGCTCTTTCATTTGATACCCATATCATTAAAAAGTTCCAGGGAACAGGTCCTGACTCCATCATCAGATCAGCATTGTGTTGCGCTTAGGGCATCGAGAACCGGGCATTATTTAAGAACCGGTTTTTTCGATTCCAGTTTCAACTCAGAACCGGGTACCCGGTTCTTTCGGTTCTTTCGGTTCTTGTGATAATTTTTATTCGAATCGAATTGATGTTTGTCCTTTTGCTCAAAAAAGGCAAAGAATGTGAAAATTACCGGACTATCGCTTTAATAACGCACGCAAGTAAGATCCTTCTACCCTACATTGTATTAAAAAGACGTCTTAGTTACTTTTTAGCCCGAAAAATACCTGAAGAACAGGCAGGTTTGTTAAAGGCAAGTGTACGCGGGAATCAGAATCAACATTTGCCAAATAATAGAGAAGAGTAGAGAATTCAACAGCCTAATAATCCTATGCTTTATGGATTATACCAAAGCTTTGACTGTATGCAATTGGAGAAATTTTGGAATATACTACTGGAGGTGGGAGCTCCTGAACACATCGTCAGTTTAATCAAAAGTACATACAGAAAATCGTTCTTACATCAGGTTGGGCACCAAATGCTCTAGTATGTTCCAAACCAAGAAGGGAGTGAGACAGCGTTGCATCCTATCCCCTGCTATGTTTAACATTATATGAAGAGTACATATTTCGTAGGACCCTTAAAAACTGAGGGAAAAGTTTCCCGACAGGCGGAAAGAGGATATCAAAATTCAAATTCAAATATCATTTAATTAGTAGGACCGCTATGACCACTTTGAAACGTCTTAAGAGCTAGGTGATTCTACTCCCGTAGAAACCTTCGGTACGCCGACGATACCGTTCTCCTGGAAGATATGGAAGAATTCTTCCAAAGTCTAGAACTTGTCTAGTCTGAGTCAACAGGGCGAAAACCAAAAAAAATGGTAGTTGATCGTGCGGGGAAACTAATAGATGCCATCTGCAACATCTTAAGCATCGACACCGTTGACCAATATAAATCTACCTAGCTAGGGCCACAACCACAAATACTGTAAGGATGGCAGCTGTGTCCCGGAGATAAAGAGGTGTATTGGAATGGCAAAAGATACAATAGCAGCATTTACACGCAGAGATCGGCCTGCGGGATTTCCCGCGGGCCGATCTCTGCCATTCCAACCTTTGACAGTTTTATCCGCGGTTATCTGTAAAGATATCTTTACAGATATCTGTACAGTCCAGATGCCGCGGGAAATAGCACGCGCCTTTCCAACCTTTGATAGTTCATCCGCGGTTATCTGTAAAGATATCTCTACGGATATCTGTACAGATATCTTTACAGTCCAGATCCGTGGTAAAAACTCTACCGTGTAAATGCCGCTATTGACCCCGCTTAAATAACATCGGGAAGAACAGAGGACTAGATGTCAAAACTAAGATCAGACTGTTACGGGCATTGGTATAAGTATTTAGTATTCCCTGTATTTATGTATGGAGTGGAAACGTGGACAATTCTGGCCAGAGAAAGACAAAGGATCGAGATGTGGTGCTGGAGACGACTGCTAAGAATACCCTGGACCGATAAACGCACCAATGTGGCGATCCTATCCCAGCTCCAAATTAAAACCCAATTATCTACTTTGAGCCCCCAACGCACTCATTAATATTTCAGCCACGTGCTGCGCAGAGGCGATGAAAGTTTAGTAAAACACAAAGTCTAGTAGTACACGGTTGTAAGGGATGCTCTAGACAGAAACGGGTGCAGGCCCATCATCCGTTCCGAAGACAAACCCGAAGCTGACCACGATCCTCAGATATGAGGGAACGACGATAGAGAGAGATAGTTTGTTAGAATTTTGTAAGTAAAATCTTACAAAAATCTACAATGTGATCAAAAATCAAACAGGGAATTTATAATCACAGCTATAATTTAAATATTTCAAACAATCACTAACAACAAACAAGGTACACTATGCTGCCTGTACACACCTAAGAACTCGGCACGCTTTCGAAGAGAACTTTTTAAAAGAACCGAAAGAACCGAAAACCCGGTTCTTAACATTTTGAGAACCGGTTCTTGTTGCAGCCCCAAGAACCGGGTAATCCCGGTTCTTTCGGTTCCGGGTAAACCCGGTTCCTATGCCCTAGTTGCGCTCATCAAGCTCTGTCATTTGATACCCATATCATTAAAAAGTTCCAGGGAACAGGTCCTGACTCCATCATCAGATCAGCATTGTGTTGCGCTCATCAAGCCCTTTCATTTGATACCCATAGCATTAAAAAGTTCCATGGAACAGGTCCTGACTCCATCATCAGATCAGCATTGTGTTGCGCTCATCAAGCTCTTTCATTTGATACCCATATCATTATAAAGTTCGATGAAGCAGGTCCTGACTCCATCATCAGATCAGAATTGTGTTTCGCTCATCAAACCCTTTCATTTGATACCCATATCATTAAAAAGTTCCATGGAACAGGTCCTGACTCCATCATCAGATCAGCATTGTGTTGCGCTCATCAAGCTCTTTCATTTGATACCCATATCATTATAAAGTTCGATGGAGCAGGTCCTGACTCCATCATCAGATCAGAATTGTGTTTCGCTCATCAAACCCTTTCATTTGATACCCATATCATTAAAAAGTTCCATGGAACAGGTCCTGACTCCATCATCAGATCAGCATTGTGTTGCGCTCATCAAGCCCTTTCATTTGATACCCATATTATTAAAAAGTTCCATGGAACAGGTCCTGACTCCATCATCAGATCAGCATTGTGTTGCGCTCATCAAACCCTTTCATTTGATACCCATATTATTAAAATGTTCCATGGAGCAGGTCCTGACTCCATCATCAGATCAGCATTGTGTTTCGCTCATCAAACCCTTTCATTTGATACCCATATCATTAAAAAGTTCCATGGAACAGGTCCTGACTCCATCATCAGATCAGCATTGTGTTGCGCTCATCAAGCTCTTTCATTTGATACCCATATCATTATAAAGTTCGATGGAGCAGGTCCTGACTCCATCATCAGATCAGAATTGTGTTTCGCTCATCAAACCCTTTCATTTGATACCCATATCATTAAAAAGTTCCATGGAACAGGTCCTGACTCCATCATCAGATCAGCATTGTGTTGCGCTCATCAAGCCCTTTCATTTGATACCCATATTATTAAAAAGTTCCATGGAGCAGGTCCTGACTCCATCATCAGATCAGAATTGTGTTTCGCTCATCAAACCCTTTCATTTGATACCCATATTATTAAAATGTTCCATGGAGCAGGTCCTGACTCCATCATCAGATCAGCATTGTGTTTCGCTCATCAAACCCTTTCATTTGATACCCATATCATTAAAAAGTTCCATGGAACAGGTCCTGACTCCATCATCAGATCAGCATTGTGTTGCGCTCATCAAGCTCTTTCATTTGATACCCATATCATTATAAAGTTCGATGGAGCAGGTCCTGACTCCATCATCAGATCAGAATTGTGTTTCGCTCATCAAACCCTTTCATTTGATACCCATATCATTAAAAAGTTCCATGGAACAGGTCCTGACTCCATCATCAGATCAGCATTGTGTTGCGCTCATCAAGCCCTTTCATTTGATACCCATATTATTAAAAAGTTCCATGGAGCAGGTCCTGACTCCATCATCAGATCAGAATTGTGTTTCGCTCATCAAACCCTTTCATTTGATACCCATATCATTAAAAAGTTCCATGGAACAGGTCCTGACTCCATCATCAGATCAGCATTGTGTTGCGCTCATCAAGCCCTTTCATTTGATACCCATATCATTAAAAAGTTCCATGGAGCAGGTCCTGGCTCCATCATCAGATCAGCATTGTGTTGCGCTCATCAAGCCCTGTCATTTGATACCCATATCATTAAAAAGTTCCATGGAACAGGTCCTGACTCCATCATCAGATGAGCTAGCTGTCACCATATTATTTCATTGTAGTCGGAACTTGACTGACATGCTGAGATCCAAGTTTCAACTCAATCGGACTATTTACTGAAGAGTTCTGTTGAAAAGCTCCTGACTCCATCAGATCAGCACAATATGGTTTATGGGACAAAAAAACAAACATTTATTTTTTTGTAATTATTTGTATTCAAAGTGTAACTAACCCGACTTTGTTTTGTGTTATACCTATAGGTACCTACCTAAGTACCTACCCAAAAAGTATTTTTACTATCTCAAATAAATCAATCACATGAAAATTACCAAAACCGTTTAGTCTAAGAAACGGAGCGCTGTTCATTGGGTGTTAGAATTTAGCAACTTTTGTCCCTCCGAGCGCTGATTTTGTCGAGTGCGAAATTGTCTAATGGCTCTTAACCGCCACAACTTTGGAAATACGTGTTTTTTTGCGTGGCCCTTCTCAGGAAAGTTTCATAACATTTGGCGCTATAAACATCTATTGTTAAACTCTATCAGAAGTGAACTTAATTTTTCAGATATTTGAAAACGTAAAATGCCCACCTCTCTGATTTTGACCCTTATACGTCTTCGCATAAATATCGCGGCCCTAGCAGAATCACAATAGTAATTGAACTGTATGCAGTCTCTTTTCACTCTCAGTCAGTGAAAAGAGACGGCATATATTTCAATTCCTTTTTTTTTTTTTTTTTTTCTTTTTTTTTGGCTTCGCACGGTTGTGCATTCAGCCAGTGTCAAGTAATTAAATAAACTTCAAGTTTATAGATAAATAAGATATATAAATACATATTACAATACATAAATATAATATCCCACCCCTCCCCTTGTGCCTCAGTAAAGATGTGGGGCTTTACTGAAACATCAACACGGACTTTTTGGGAGAACTTGAAAAGCAATGTTATCCAATTTTGTTTCACTTCCCTACACTTATGCACGTTCACGAACACTTAACGGTTAATAATCCACCATTATTACACATTAACATTCCAAGAAACACAAGTTTTGGAAAATAAAACAAAAATGAAACTTGACTTCTCAAATTCCCGCCAAAAAGCCCATTTCAATTCCTATTGTGGTTTTGCTATAGCGACCTTTTAAGCCCTCTACTGTCAACTCGCGGATTACAAATGTGCAAGTAAAACTGTGCAGGCATACCTGTGCAAGCTCAGCCTGTACCGGTGGCTGAATCGAGCGTCGCATTCCTTACACTCGTACGGTTTGACGCCGGTGTGAGTGTTGAGATGATCGAGGTAAACAGTGTGATGCTGGACAAACAAACAAATAGTTATTAGTCATGAAATTAATACTAGTAGTTCACCCCACAGAATAAATAGGTACAGAAGCCTGACTTCGCGAAAACATTTATTTAAATAGTGACTCTTTCTGCGACGCAACAAAGTGCAATTCAGCTCGGTTAAACGGTTAATGCCCATCGCAATATTCACCTAAACCACACCTAAACATTGCCTCTCTTTTTAATGCATAACTCTGTCACTGTCTGGCGCGGAGTGACGGGAAAGGGTTGTCGACTTGTCGCGTAATAGGTATTACGCGCGACGCGGCTAGCGTGCGAGTTGAGCGGCAAGTGGGAACCCTACCTGCTAAGGCCCCGGGCACCCCGCCAATTTAGGTACCTACTTATAGCTTTGTACCTAAAGTGCGGAGTGGGCCGCGCTGTACCTATTCTGTGTCCGAAATAAGATCTCGCGCACCGTTGCGTTGATAGCCTATAGATTTGGACTTGTTTCTGACTACCCCTATACGTTTCAGTGCTACTTCTGTACAAAACTAAACATACATTGGCGGGCCCGCCCGGCCGGGCCTATTGACCTACCAAGTTTCATGCAGATTGGATAGTTATGCGAGAACATAAAAGTGCAACATAACGTCTAAAATTTAAATGCACTGTTTTTTTTTTTTCGAATTTCAGAAGCCATTACACATTAGGCGTTTGAAACTCGCGTTTTAAGAACTATAAGGGCATCAAGAACTACAAGGTACATCCATACACATTTGAAGCGCGCGTTTGAATGTGTACTGGTGTAGTTTGGACCTTTTGGGACTACCGTTTCAAAACGTATATTGTGTAGGTAACTAGTTTTAAGTGAAACTCACCATAAATGCCTTTCCGCAGTGTTCACATAGCACGGTATACCCGCTGTCCAACTGGTACGGCTCGGACGGATGGTGTCGTTTATGGTGCATGTACAGCGACGTCCCTGTTTTGTTAACTACTTGTTCGCCACACTGAAATGTTCACAACAATGTCAAATTGCACCTTTATTAAGACCGCTTATTGCCTTATAACTTTTAAAACTATCATGGTTACGAACTTATATATTATCCGGTGGTAGGGGTGTCCGTAGTAGTAAACGACTGAGAAAGAGGGTAGACCATTTCGTCTGCACATAACTACCTTCTACCTCGCAAAGACTTCAGTTACCCGTGATCATGGCGCATGTAACTGCGTCGAAATATTGGGAAGCAAGAAAACTCAATAATCATGGTAATTATCCCGTTGATAATAATATTTACGCTTATTGCCTTGTTATTGTCAGTGTTTGCTGAATATTTTTAGGGTTCCGTACCTTAAAAGGTAAAAAAAGGAACCCTTATAAGATCACTTTCTTGTCTGTCTGTCTGTCCATGTGTCAGCACCGATTTTCTCAGGAACGGGTGGACCTAGCAAGTTGTAATTTATACCAGATACTGAGGTCTATAGTCCCTATTAGGTGTATAAAAATCAAGGTCCTGAGCCAACACGATAAAAATATATAGATAAATTTAGATTTTCGTGAAAACTTGTAAGTAGGTACCAAAATATGCCTTAATTTTCAACTTCTTTTATATTTCGGAATTTTCCCTTTACTTGTGCTGCAAGACCTTGCTTTTAACCAAAATTGTCAATTCTAGGTCAACCGGAAGTACCCTATAGGTTTTGGGTCGAAAACCTATCTGGTATTCCCGTTGACCTAGAATCAAGAAATTTGGCAAAAAGCAAGGCCTTAAAGCACAAATAAAGGAAACATTCCAAAAAATAAAATAAGTTGGAAATGAAAGGGTTGGTTGAGTTTCTATGTATGTATGGGGACCCATACATACATAGTTAGAAACTCAACCATTACATCACACACACACACACACACACTTTAAAACTTAGCCACCAATAAAAATGATACCAATTTTGTTATAGTGGTATAATGGGTAGGTACGGAACCCGCGGCGCACGAGTTCAACTCGCACTTGACCGGGTTTTTTTTCTCTATAACAGCGCCATCTAGTTCTCAACCAAACAACTCACCACAGGGCAGATTCTGTACGGTTCATCTTGAAATGGTTTTCGGCGGGTGCCACTTGGCATTGAGTCCGTCGAGCGATGGTTTCTTCTACCGTGTTCCTTCGGGCGGCGGACGTGGCCCGAGCTACGGGCGTGTTCCCGAAGCTCGAATGCGGTGGCGAAGCGTTCGTAGCAGGACGTGAAGAGACATTTATAGCTGAAAATAAGCTAATGTAATGCAATTTACAATAAAACGAGTGTGAAAAGAAAAAGTTTTGAAAGTGAAAAACGAGTGTGCTTTAGACCAGCAGAGCTAAAAAGGTCGCTATTGCAGAATCGTCATCATCATCATCATCATCATCAGCCTATAGCAGTCTACTGCTGGACATAGGCCTCCCCTAATGAGCGCCATCGCGCCCTCTCTTCGGCTTGACGCATCCAACTTGTGCCGGCAGCCTTTCGCAGATCGTCACTCCACCTGGCAGGCGGGCGTCCTACACTACGTTTGCCGAGACGTGGTCTACACTCGAGAACTTGTTTACACCAGCGGTTGTCAGTTCTTCGGCAGATATGGCCGGCCCACTGCCACTTCAGCTTGCTAATTCTCTGAGCTATGTCAACGACTTTGGTTCTCTGTCGAATAGTCTCATTGCGGATCCTATCCTTCAGAGAAACTCCGAGCATAGCTCGCTCCATAGCTCGCTGAGCGACTTTGAATTGGTGGAACAGCCGTACTGTGAGTGTCCACGTCTCAGCTCCGTATGTCATAACGGGTAGAACGCACTGATTGAAGACTTTCGTTTTCAAACACTGCGGTATAGGTGACGAGAATCGTCATAAAGGAATTGAACTATTGCCATCTCTTTTCACTCTTAGTCAATGAAAAGAGATGGCAATAGTTAAATTTCTTTACCTACTAGGATTTTAGGAATTTCGAAAAATTGACAACTAAATAATTCAAGAATGTGCGGCCCGCAGTGATACCTCATATCGTCCTATGCGTCAGCCCTTGATCAGAAAAGTGTGACGACCACTGTTTTAGACCACTACGGGGGCAGTGCCGCGAGGGCCTTGCTAGTAAATAAATAAACTTTAAAATACTCACAACAGACCCTCGTGCTTCTGCATATGTCTGCGCATATGAGTGTACGTCTTAAACACGGCGTCGCAATGGTCGCACGACAGAGTCGCCTCGTCTGCACCGGCCTTATCGTTCTTGAAATAACCAAACAATTAAACTGAAGCCTTTACATCTTTACTAGATGATTTATACAGTGTCAGGAGGCAATCTTTACCTACACTTAACGGGACACTGTAGTGCCTGGGACAATGTTGAGATGGGGTAGGCTTGCCCAGCACCTACACCATCCTCTCAGCTTAACCGGCCATATCCACAGGAAAGACATGGTCAATACGTGTAGGGCTGACTAAGCCGCGAGTTTCCTCACGATGTTTTCCTTCACCGTTTAGAGCTCGTGTTAATGCGCATATAAATTTTTCGAAACGAAAAATCCATTGATTTGGTTTTGGATCCATCGTTCTCGAACTTTCGAATCCTGGCACGGCCAGGATTTTGAAGTTTCATTAAAATCCGTTCAGTAGTTTTTGCGTGAAAAGTAACAAACATCCATACTGGCTTACGCAGACCGGGACAGCGGCATGATGGCAAAGGATTGAAATTTTTACCAATGGATATTCAGACTATTTCAGACTTATTGAAAATTTTCGATTTCACGGCATCATTTTAAAGCATAATTTATATCGTACAAGCTGCTGCCCGCAGCTTCGCTCGCGTGGTACCCGGATAAAAAGAAGCCTATGTTACTCTCCAGCCCTCCAACTATCTCCACACCAAAAATCACGCCAATCCGTCGCTCTGTTTTGACGTGAAAGCAGGATAAATAAACACACTTTCACATTTATAATATGGGTACGGATTTCTATCTCCATAAGTTTGAAATTTGAATGTCTATTGGTAAAAATGTAAATCCTTTGCCATGCCGTCCTGCAGGGCAATTTAGATTCACACGTATTATCGCTAACTCGGATTACTTTCTACAAAAATTGATTATGAATTAAGCCTTGATATTCATTTACGATGAAAATTTTGAAATGGTAGAAGATGATTGAAAAAAGTGATACTTAGACATTTTTATTGTGTAAAATATGTAGGTAAAGTAATTATTAATTCTATAACTTTATTGTTCGTAAAAAATCAATTTGTAGGAAGTAATCCGAGTTAGCGACTTTAAGTTGAATCAAAATAGCCCTGCTGGTCTGCGTAGGCCTTTAAGGGACCGGCGAACGTACCTACGTACCTGGGAACGTAATACCGAAATAATTTAAAATTTGTGCATATTTTTATCACTTTATGTTATTATTTGGATAAAGGCAGTATTTATCTAGGTTCCTGTTACACTTTTGTTCCAAAAAACTTACTATAGAACAAATGAACAGAAAAAATGTCATTTTTGGTGTACCTACAAAGATTTCAATTCAATTTGCTTACATTTCTTTTTAGGTAAGTTTTTCGGAACAAAAGTTTAACAGGAACCTAGATAAATACCTACTCTCCTAATCTTACAACATAAACTGATAAAAATATGCTTAAATTTTAAATGATTTCGGTATTACGTTTTTATGGAAATTCGCCTGTCGCAGGCCTCTTAAGAACTCCAGCTATGTTCTGATGAAAAATTACAAATTTACGTACGTTCGCCGGTCCCTTCACTAGTGAATTCACTAGTGAATTCCTCGCTTTGTTGGATTTAATACTCACGGCATGTTTGAGCTCCTTGTGCTTATCAAGTAGGCTCTGTGATAGGTACTTGTGACCACAGAGCTCGCACGTAATGCGCGTGTGGGACAGACGGTGACCATTCAAAGTGCTATGGCTTCTGTTTAACAAAACATGCAAAAATTATTAATTTAAGGCGCTACCCCGAGCTAAAGTGAGCACTTTTAGGCTAAATGGATAATTAATTATGTTTTGATCCATTTTCATTTTTATTGTTTTTACTGTGTTATGTTGTCTTACTTCTTTTATTCTGTATTGTTTGTCTTCTTTTGTTATTGATGTGTTTGTGTGATTATGTAGTGAATAAAGAAATGTCTATGTTTATGTCAACATCAATAAGTGCAACTTCAAATATGTGTCTTAGCTTCTTGCACCATTTTTATGGTAAAAATAACAGATATACACTACAAACTTATATAACACCCCTCATTTTCATCAGGGTTTAAAAACATGAAGTTTGTACTCACTCATACTGGCCCAGACAGATATCGCACGTGTAAAGCCTGCCCTTATGTTGGTTGTAGTGGTTGACCATTCCAGAACTGCAAAATTAACACACAAAAACTAAAGTAGGTAGGTACTTGATATGTACACACTGCGTCACCAATAGGTAACTTTTTATAGTGTAAATGGAAAGTTGCCGTATGCAGGCTACACTAACGAAATTGTTTGCCTGAACGACTCAAATAAATAAAATCTTACAAAACCTTATTTCCTTGCTAGGATTCGAACCACCGATGCCCCATTTGCACGTGAGCGAGTATTATTAGCACCCCACGCTTTTCCAACTGAGCTACCGTAGCAGTTGTCAACAGCGCTGAATTTATAAGTTACATTATTCGTTTACAAAATAATAGTAGGTAACTCTTTACACGACTACCATCAACTAATAAAATTGTATTGAAGGTAGTTGTGCACTAAATTCTATTGAACAATAAAATTAACTGACTGGTTTTGTTACTTGTTTTATTTTCGGTGCGTGTAGCATAGCAATGGTGCATTTTATCAATTTTGAAAGGACAAAGATAGTTGTTCTTTACGAACAAAATATAAGCATAAAAGAGATTGCTTGGCATCATGGAATAATGGTAAGTCGTAAATATTAGAAGAATCTTTGTGAATAAATAATTGCCTGAGTATAAATGTATAACACTTATTTTACTTTTCGTAGGTCAAATCGGTGCAGTTCTATCGACTGGTGATATGAATCATATAAAGCCACACAAATCAGGCCGAAAGAACTAAGAAGTCTAAACAGATCTATGTGAACGCCACAAACATTATTATTAATACCAGCAAGTTGCAGAATAACGTTAGGTAAGTGGTATGATAATTGATAAGTATTACAGAGGTTGTTTTTTTATCTTATAACCTATGCCATTATTATTATGTAATAATGTTCATATTTTCAGGTTATTGGGGATGGAAAGATGTCATAATATTGACCCAGCGAGTTGCTTATCGAGAAGGAATACCTAGTGTATTTAGTTCATGATAACTGCGCTTCATCGTTCGCGAGCTGTTACTAACTTTTATAAAATTGAAAGATAACTGATATTGTTTTAAATTGTAAGTAGATAATATTACTTATAGGCCAGTCAAATTAGGAATTAACCTCGGAATGAGAGATAATAAGCTGAATTTTCGTATATACCTTCATTTAGGCGCCCTAAAAGTTGTCTCAAAAGTCTCATAAAATCTCGTGTCTGCATCTTAAGTTATTCAAGGTCAAAGGTAAAAAAAATAGTTTTTCGCGAATATCTCGGTTTTTATTGGTCCAGTGATGTTCACATCTATTATGAAGTTGTAGAGCTTAAAATTTGCGACCAATTCATAAAAAAAAATTCCATGCGCTCAACCGTTTTTGCGATACAGGGCAGTGAGCGCAAAGCGTTCAGTATGTGTATTTCAAAAACTATACTTCCTAGAACAAAAATAAAAACTATTTCGGAATGTACAAATTAAGTCCTTTCATATGACACCCCACTCAATATATCTGTGTAAATTTTATCTTTTTTACCCCTTTGAGATCCCAATATCTTTACAACCCCTCCATCGATTACGCTCATATGCTCCTCAGCAAATTTCCATAGCACAACCTAGTTATCTACCAAGTTTCATGCAGATTGGATTAACGGTTCGATAGTTATGCGAGAACATAAAAATTACACATACAAACATACAAAGCAAAATCGTAAGATCTTAGCTCGCTTTGCTCGCTTGGTCGATAATTAACTGATAAATAAAACAAATTATTCAAAATTCAAGGTATTCACAGATATTCACGTTTGACTTTGCGTTACAGTACCTACGCGTATGGCTGAGCGCTGCGCACTCACCCTACTCTATCGCGAAAACGGTTGAGCGCATGAAAGAATGTTTTAAACAAAATTTGTCGCAAATTGTATGCTCTACAATTTTATAATAGATGTTAACATCATTGGACCAATAGAAACCGAGATATTCGTGAAAAACTATTTTTTTTACCTTTGACCTTGAATAACTTAAGACGCAGACACGAGATTTTATGAGACTTTTGAGACAACTTTTAGGACGTCTAAATGAAGGTATATACGAAAATTCAGCTTATTATCTCTCATTCCGAGATTAAGCCCTTTTTTATGCTAAGGTGACTGGGCTATTAGTCTGATCTGATTTGCGAGAGATCTAAATTGTTTATTTTTCACTGGATTTTATACGACAAGTATAAACTGTTCCAATGATAACATGACATGTTTGTTCACTCGTTAATTTTATTGGATTAAGTATTAGGTTTGTGTTTAAATAAATTTACTAAGACCCTACTAAAAGTTATTTCATCTAACTATAACTTTACTAGGTAACTTACTACCTACATACTCACAACGTAGTTGTGAAAGCAAAAATAAAAATAAAATAAACAAAAAATACATAGTCGTGACAGGATTTGAAACCAAGCCCGGACCCACGCAGGAGCATTTGAATCGGGGGTCGCTACCGCTGATCCATTTGGTCGCACAGCGGATTGCGTGAAATTACTTATCCGTACGTAAGTAAGAATAAGAAAGTAAGAATGACAAATCTAATAAAAAAGGTAAATGTTTTACAAAAAGTTGAGATCAACGGGTTGCGAACTGACGTCTTACCAGGGGGTGTATATTAGCGTGTCCCGAAAAAACTTTTTTTGGATTTTCGTAACGCAATACCTCTCAGAATTTGCGTAATTGATCGTAGATTCACAAAATAATTTTTAAAACCAGATAAAACTATATCTTTAGGGCTCTACCCATCTTCAAAGTTTTGAAAAATTGAAATTTTTTTGGAAATATTTCGCTATCGATAATATCAGCTCGTGAACTAACTGTACAAAAATTTTAATTTTTTCTTCTATATATGTGGAATACATACACGATTTTTTGATTTGTATGCAATAACACGTTACCAGCGACTTTGGATTTTATAGGTTTCAACCTGCAAATACCACAGAGTTTCATCTTGTTTTGAGGACTTTGTTAACTTGACTCGCGAGTGTTTTCTTCGTAGCCAAAGCAATTTCAATGCTTTATAAGTAAAGTTGCGATTGTTATAGAGTTAAAAGCGGATATTGTGATTTTAAAATAATAAGTTTTAGGCATACTTGTGCTTTATTGGGACCATACAAAGAACTTTACTATCGGCAGCCGCCAATTATAAAGGTCTTCATTAAATACATTTTATTTTCTTAAGACCGAACTCAAATTGAAGTATAATGGAAAGGCTCTATCCAATTCAGATATTTATGCGATTGTTTATGAAGATATCAGCTGACTTACCGAAAAATGTGGTCAATAAACTAAGAACCTTAGGATCAAAAGTATCTCAATGAGATTTGTCAAGCTGTGTCAATTGTTTCCTGTAATTCATAGCTGGGCAACTCAGTCACCCTGGAAAACACTTGAGATTGCTTACTTCTACTAATTTTAAGCTCAAACATTACTAAATCCTTCAGTAAAATTGCAATTTCTTGGCAACTACGTGGTTAAAGTAAACGCGCCGATTTGGTTCCTAATAAAGCATAATACGTCTTAAGGACGGATCCATACATTTTTTTGAATTAATTTTGTACTCCCGATTTATAAACAAAAAGCCGAAATCTGTTGTGGATTCTATCATCGAAAGAAATGCTTTTTTCGCGCACCCAGAACATCTACAGTGTCAGTTTAAGAGGCATTATACGTAATTTTCTGATTTACGTGATGTTTCGGGGCAGGATTTTTCAATGAAAACACTTATTTTTAAAAAAATTATGGCACAGCATTAAATATCATTTCAATTTTGTACTATTAAATGAGCTACTTTTGTATTTTTATTATTTCTTTTTGATTAATCGACCTCAAACCGGCGACTGTTTTGTGAATTTTTGCTGTAAGAGGTTTAGAAATCACCATATTTACGAATCATTTTGACGTCCAAATGGTATAAAAAAATTACGATGTTTTGCTGTGATAGTCAACCAAACTATTAAATGGATCACTTTTTACTACCCTTATTTAGTTTTTGAGTAAAAAAATCTTTAACTTAGTCCAAATTTCGAGAAAACGGCCAAAGAATTGCTTTTGATTTTGGCTACTTAGAACTGACTTAGAACTCTTGTTCGTAAAATTAATAAAACAGAAATAAACTTCAGTTCAAAATCAATCCTTTTCAGAAAAAAAAAATGCAAAAAGATTAAAAAATTGGCAATGAAAAATCTTTTAAAACAACCTAAAACGCGTCGTATCTACTACCCTATCTACTCGACGCAAGCAGACCGCGCCGAGCGCTTCTAGAGGGTGGACGTATCGCTTTGCATCCCGGAGCTCGCACTGAGTCGACTCGCAAAGCACGTCGCCGGCTACGAAGAATATAGCGCAATAGGAGCGTTTGATACATTGGTTGCTAAGTTATTAATTACCTATTTTTAAATATTTTCTGCGGGGCTAAAAAGGCCGTTAAAGCAGAATAATGATCTGAATTGTAGTGTAACTAATAATGTAATAATAGGGTGACAGCGAGCTGATCTGATGATGGAGTCAGGACCTGTTCCATGGAATTTTATGATGATATGGGTATCAAATGAAAGGGCTTGATGAGCGCAACACAATGCTGATCTGATGATGGAGTCAGGACCTGTTCCCTGGAACTTTTTAATGATATGGGTATCAAATGAAAGGGCTTGATGACCGAAACACAATGCTGATCTGATGATGGAGTCAGGACCTGTTCCATCGAACTTTATAATGATATGGGTATCAAATGAAAGAGCTTGATGAGCGCAACACAATGCTGATCTGATGATGGAGTCAGGACCTGTTCCCTGGAACTTTTTAATGATATGGGTATCAAATGAAAGGGTTTGATGAGCGAAACACAATGCTGATCTGATGATGGAGTCAGGACCTGCTCCATGGAACTTTTTAATAATATGGGTATCAAATGAAAGGGCTTGATGAGCGCAACACAATGCTGATCTGATGATGGAGTCAGGACCTGTTCCATGAAACTTTTTAATGATATGGGTATCAAATTAAAGGGCTTGATGAGCGCAACACAATGCTGATCTGATGATGGAGTCAGGACCTGTTCCCTAGAACTTTTTAATGATATAGGTATCAAATGAAAGGGCTTGATGACCGAAACACAATGCTGATCTGATGATGGAGTCAGGACCTGTTCCATCGAACTTTATAATGATATGGGTATCAAATGAAAGAGCTTGATGAGCGCAACACAATGCTGATCTGATGATGGAGTCAGGACCTGTTCCTTGGAACTTTTTAATGATATGGGTATCAAATGAAAGGGTTTGATGAGCGAAACACAATTCTGATCTGATGATGGAGTCAGGACCTGCTCCATGGAACTTTTTAATAATATGGGTATCAAATGAAAGGGCTTGATGAGCGCAACACAATGCTGATCTGATGATGGAGTCAGGACCTGTTCCATGGAATTTTATGATGATATGGGTATCAAATGAAAGGGCTTGATGAGCGCAACACAATGCTGATCTGATGATGGAGTCAGGACCTGTTCCCTGGAACTTTTTAATGATATGGGTATCAAATAAAAGGGCTTGATGACCGAAACACAATGCTGATCTGATGATGGAGTCAGGACCTGTTCCATCGAACTTTATAATGATATGGGTATCAAATGAAAGAGCTTGATGAGCGCAACACAATGCTGATCTGATGATGGAGTCAGGACCTGTTCCCTGGAACTTTTTAATGATATGGGTATCAAATGAAAGGGTTTGATTAGCGAAACACAATGCTGATCTGATGATGGAGTCAGGACCTGCTCCATGGAACTTTTTAATAATATGGGTATCAAATGAAAGGGCTTGATGAGCACAACACAATGCTGATCTGATGATGGAGTCAGGACCTGTTCCATGGATATTTTTAATGATATGGGTATCAAATGAAAGGGCTTGATGACCGAAACACAATGCTGATCTGATGATGGAGTCAGGACCTGTTCCATGGAACTTTTTAATGATATGGGTATCAAATGAAAGGGTTTGATGAGCGAAACACAATGCTGATCTGATGATGGAGTCAGGACCTGCTCCATGGAACTTTTTCGATCGAGCGAGCGAAGCGAGCGAAGATCTTAGTGGTAAGTTGGGCGATTTTGCTTTGTATGTTTGTATGTTTGTATGTTTCACGAATTGTTGTTCGAGCATAACTGTCGAACCGTTCATCCAATCTGCATGAAACTTGGTAGGTCAATAGGTTGTGGTAAGGAAATTTACGGTGGAGCATATGAGCTTAATCGATGAAGGGGTTGTGAAGATATTGGGTTCCCAAGGGGGTAAAAAATTATGAAAGTTACACAAATATATTGAGTGGGGTGTCATACGAAAGGGCTTATTTTGTACATTCCAAAATGGTTTTTATTTTTAATCTAGGATGTATAGTTTTTGAAATACGACCAAAGACCAAAAACTACGAAACCAGAGCTGCAAGAGCTCCCGTTTCATAGAGTTTCGATGTCTTCGTAGCTCATTGACTGGTCGGTCTTAAAAAGAGAGTGGCATCGTTGCGGTTTGGTTTGCAATGATTTTAGATGCTAGGTACTTGATTTATTTTCATGATAAAAAAAATTTTGATAAAGAATGAAAATAATTGGGGTAAAAAAAGTTAAGTAAACAAATATATTGAGTGCGGTGTCAAATGAAAGGTCTTTATTTGTACATTCCAAAATAGTTATTATTTTTATTCTAGGACGTATACTTTTAAAAATACGACGAGAATTCATAATTCATAAATATGAAATAAATGAAAAATTAGACACGACATTATGTATTGCATGCATTCTAGTATTTTTTACCATGAAGAGCTAGCACAATAGGCATACCCGGCAGTAGTAGCACTTGAAATTATAGGGGTAGTCAGAAGAAAGTCCAAATGTTGGCCATCTACGGTGCGCGAGATCTCAGTTCGGGGCGAACTACTAGTAATAATATGGGTATCAAATGAAAGGGCTTGATGAGCGCAACACAATGCTGATCTGATGATGGAGTCAGGACCTGTTCCATGGAACTTTTTAATGATATGGGTATCAAATTAAAGGGCTTTATGAGCGCAACACAATGCTGATCTGATAATGGAGTCAGGACCTGTTCCATGGAATTTTTTAATGATATGGGTATCAAATGAAAGGGTTTGATGAGCGAAACACAATGCTGATCTGATGATGGAGTCAGGACCTGGTTCATGGAACTTTTTAATCATATGGGTATCAAATGAAAGGGCTTGATGAGCAAAACATAATGCTGATCTGATGATGGAGTTATGACCTGTTCCATGGAACTTTTAATGATAATATGGGCATCAAATGAAAGGGCTTGATAAACAAAACACAATGCTGATCTGATGATGGAGTCAGGACCTGTTCCCTGGAACTTTACAATGATATGGGTATCAAATGAAAGGGCTTGATGAGCGAAACACAAAGCTGGGTCGGGGTTTACTTTGACTTTGATTCTTGATTTTGACTTTCACTTTGATTCTTGATTCTTGATTTTCAATTTTAGTTTCTCTATTCTCGGATCTCGGATTCTTGATTTTCGATTTTCGAGTCTCAATTCTTGATTATCGGATCTTGGATATCGGGTTCTTGATTCATGATTTTGATTCTTGATTTTCAATTTTCCATTATCGATTCTCGGATCTTGTATCTCGGATTCTTAATTCTTGATTTTCAATATTTTAATTTTTGATTTTTGATTCTTGATTCTTGTTTCTCATTTCTCGATTCTCGGATCTCGGATTTTTATTTTGATTTTTATTTCTTGATTTTGATTTTAAAATTAAAATCAAGATTAAAAATGAAAAATCAAACATCAAAAATCGAAGTCAAAAGTAAATCCTAACCCAGCTTTGTGTTTCGCGCATAAAACCCTTTCATTTGATACCCATATCATTATAAAGTTACATGGAACAGGTCCTGATTCCATCATCAGATCAGCATTGTGTTTTGCTCATTAAACCCTTTCATTTGATACCCATATCATTATAAAGTTCGATGGAACAGGTCCTGACTCCATCTTTAGATCAGCATTGTGTTGCGCTCATCAAGCCCTTTCATTTGATACCCATATCATTAAAAAGTTCCATGGAGCAGGTCCTGACTCCATCATCAGATCAGAATTGTGTTTCGCTCATCAAACCCTTTCATTTGATACCCATATCATTAAAAAGTTCCATGGAACAGGTCCTGACTCCATCATCAGATCAGCATTGTGTTGCGCTCATCAAGCCCTTTCATTTGATACCCATATTATTAAAAAGTTCCATGGAGCAGGTCCTAACTCCATCATCAGATCAGAATTGTGTTTCGCTCATCAAACCCTTTCATTTGATACCCATATCATTAAAAAGTTCCATGAAACAGGTCCTGACTCCATCATCAGATCAGCATTGTGTTGCGCTCATTAAGCCCTTTCATTTGATACCCATATCATTAAAAAGTTATATGGAGCAGGTCCTGGCTCCATCATCAGATCAGCATTGTGTTGCGCTCATCAAGCCCTGTCATTTGAAACCCATATCATTAAAAAGTTCCATGGAACAGGTCCTGACTCCATCATCAGATGAGCTAGCTGTCACCATATTATTTCATTGTAGTCGGAACTTGACTGACATGCTGAGATCCAAGTTTCAACTCAATCGGACTATTTACTGAAGAGTTCTGTTGAAAAGCTCCTGACTCCATCAGATCAGCACAATATGGTTTATGGGACAAAGAAACAAACATTTATTTTTTGTAATTATTTGTATTCAAGGTGTAACTAACCCGACTTTGTTTTGTGTTATACCTATAGGTACCTACCTAAGTACCTACCCAAAAAGTATTTTTACTATCTCAAATAAATCAATCACATGAAAATTACCAAAACCGTTTAGTCTAAGAAACGGAGCGCTGTTCATTGGGTGTTAGAATTTAGCAACTTTTGTCCCTCCGAGCGCTGATTTTGTCGAGTGCGAAATTGTATAATGGCTCTTAATGTTTGATGATAGAGACCACTTTCGGGACCTGACATTGCGAAGAATAATAAAAGCTAGAGAAACTGAAAGTAGCATTAAACGCAGGATATTTAAGCCACCAAAAATTAATAGAGGTTACACCAAAATGATTGCCAGGGTTGGGTGTCAGGTTACAACACCGACGGTTCTTCGGCATATTAATAACTAGTAGCGCCCTCGAGGTGTTGCCCCCGTACTGATGGTATATCGTGATGATAATGTTGATGAAAAGTAGTTTATAACCTTTCTCTAGAATTAAGCAGAATATGCAGAATTCTCTAGAATATGCAGAAATAATTTTTCAAATTTGACTGTTAGTTCCTGAGATTAGCGCATTCAAACAAACCAACTCTTCCGCTTTGTAAATTGGTAGAGTTAAGGTCCTTCAAATCATGAAAAATTATAAGAGCTTGGAAAATGTTGACTTTTCTTATCACACAATGTGTAGAAAGATGTGTTAAACTGTTAACAGAAGCCCCACAAAGTGTAACTGACGCTACTTCTAGAGATGGCTTGATTAGAACCAGGTTGCAATCTCGAGCTAAACTGCTAAGTTTTGGACCCAAAAATAAGTTTTAATTCTAAGTTTCTATCTTTTATTATAAACTCTATTTTGTTTATTTTGATTTAGAGTGCTTTGTTTCATTAATTTCAACAATGAAATACCTTTTTCACCTCAGCAGCTCGAAATGGCATCCTTTGCTGCGAGAAACCAGTGTGCAAAATCGCATTTTGCACACTGGTTTCAGTGAGGAAAAGTGATTTGAAATTCGAATGTCGTCGATTGACACGTGGTAGTGCATGGCGGTCAATCGCTAGCCTGTCTATGAAAAAAAAACAAATAACGCACCTTTTAAAAATAAAATAGCGGGAATTTGTTTCTGTTACGCTAGTTATTTGTTGAAAATTCATAAAACAATAAAGATGAGTGAAACCAGTGGCGAATACACTAATTTATCTCCAGAGAGAAGAGTTGAGACAAAAAGTGATTGTGATGAACAAAGTTTCCTTCCTGAGAAGTACGTAGGTAAGTTCTGAACAAAACAGAAACTTTTAATTTACCAAACTACAATAACTGTTATATGTTCGTTTAATTTCTGAGAAAAATGCGTTATTTTTAAATAGATTTAAATGAATACCTATTATGGATTAGTTGCTTCATTATGTACAAAGTTGTATCTTTTATTTGTAGGTGAATGTTCTCGCTGCTGAGGTGAAAAATTTTGTGTGCTACACGAGACCAAAGTTTTTCACATCTCGTGCCTTTGAATTCCTCGCTAGACTCGGGATTCTAACGTAGAATCACTCGCTACGCTCGTGATTCAATTCTTAGAATCCCTCGTTCGCTCGGGATTCAAAATCAGCACTCGAGGTAAACATCAACTTTGCTCTTGTTGGATTCTATAAATATATTGGTAAATAACATAAATCAATTCGGAATTTTTTAGATACCTTGGTAATTGTAAAGTTAATATTGTATCAGTATTTCGGATTTATTATTTGATATTAGACTCATTTCCGTTGTTATTTAAATTGGATAAATAATAACTGTTGAAAAGAAACATAATTTCGTATAGGTATTTATAATTAATAATATCTATGATTTTTAGAATGTAATTCAACTTCATAACAATTTATTTTGATATCTATTAACGGACATCCGTTTAATTAAAAAATATATTTTAATTAATTATTTAAAATGTGATGTATATGTGTCAAAATTCGTAATATAATTATTAAAGTGTATTTCAATAATAATAACAATTTATTTCAATAAATAAATTGTTATTGGTAGTCAGAGGTGGTGCAAAACAAGTAGGGTACTATAAAAACGGTATCAAAGTCGAGAGGGGGCTCAGTTCGTCAGTTTTGGCATAGTTGGTCAGTTTGGCAGTTTGGCTCAGTTGGACTCTGTTGGATAGAGTTGGTTGGAAGACACGAGAGAGGCAGTACCTGGGAATACTTGTTTTGCACCCTGTCGGCGTTTTGTCCGGCTCTGAGTACCTACCTACCCATCTTAAAACAAGATAAGTAATTTTTATCGCTATATTTTTCATTGCTGTTCGCTACATTCAAATATTTTATGTAAAAGGTTATTTGGCTGTCCTAGATTAAAGTAATAAACTTTAATATAAGATTTACCTAGTTTTAAGGAAAGGTAGTTCTTCAAAGAAGTGTATCACTATAATAAAATACAATGATTTTGATTTTAAGACTATTTATTTTTATGATTATTACCATTTTTCTTAAAAAGGTAGGTAGCTCTCCTTACATCAGAAGTGGGATTCGAACTTATTCTAATACATTTTTGAAAATTTCAGAAATAATTCCAATGGCTTGGAAGGCCTGAAAGCGATTCGCAACGCTGTGTCTACAAAACGCCCACCGCCGCGCCGCCATGACGATGATGATGTTGCGTCTCCGATTTTCCACCCATCGAAGAAAAATTGCTGCAGGCTGATGCAATAACATCGAGGTGCTCACCAGCGAATCGGAAGGGAGCAGTATTTCTTCTGACGCAAAGGCCGGTAAGGCCCTGAAGGGCTCTGTGCTATTTTGGTTCGAATCATGGAGTCCTGAAAGTAAATTCCTTTGTTAATTTTTGTTATGATGAAGCTATGACGTAATACCATGTGATACTAAGGTAGCTTTTACCTACTGAAATCAAATTGTCAGAATTTATGTTGTATGGTACTACTACTTACCTATAAGCGATGTAGCCCAGTCAAATTAGGAATTAACCTCGGAATGAGAGATAATAAGCTGAATTTTCGTATATACCTTCATTTAGGCGCCTTAAAAGTTGTCTCAAAAGTCTCATAAAATCTCGTGTCTGCGTCTTAAGTTATTCAAGGTCAAAGGTAAAAAAAATAGTTTTTCGCGAATATCTCGGTTGCTATTGGTCCAGTGATGTTAACATCTATTATGAAGTTGTAGAACTTAAAATTTGCGACCAATTCATAAAAAAAAAAATTTCATGCGCTCAACCGTTCTTGCGATACAGGGCCGTGAGCGCAAAGCGTTCACTATGTGTATTTCAAAAACTATACTTCCTAGAACAAAAATCAAAACTATTTCGGAATGTACAAATTAAGTCCTTTCATATGACACCCCACTCAATTTATCTGTGTAACTTTTATCTTTTTTACCCCCTTAAAATCCCAATATCTTTACAACCCCTCCATCGATTACGCTCATATGCTCCTCAGCAAATTTTCATAGCACAACCTAGTTACCTACCAAGTTTCATGCAGATTGGATTATCGGTTCGATAGTTATGCGAGAACATAAAAATTACACATACAAACATACAATGCAAAATCGTAAGATCTTAGCTCGCTTTGCTCGCTCGGTCGATAATCAACTAATAAAAAAAACAAATTATTCAAAATTCAAGGTATTCACAGATATTCACGTTTGACTTTGCGTTACAGTACCTACGCGTATGGCTGAGCGCTGCGCACTCACCCTCCTCTATCGCGAAAACGGTTGAGCGCATGAAATAATGTTTTAAACAAAACTTGTCGCAAATTGTATGCTCTACAACTTTATAATAGATGTTAACATCATTGGACCAATAGAAACCGAGATATTTGCGAAAAACTATTTTTTTTACCTTTGACCTTGAATAACTCAAGACGCAGACACGAGATTTTATGAGACTTTTGAGACAACTTTTAGGACGCCTAAACGAAGCTGCATACGAAAATTCAGCTTATTATCTCTCATTCCGAGGTTGAGCCCTTTTTTTGGCTAAGATGACTGGACTAATGTAGATGTTAAGGCTGTAGTCCTCAACATTAACGTAGGTATCATATAAATCAGTCGGTCCAAATTAGATACTCGTAGAAACAAAACCTTTTTAACTATATTTGATTATAAGGCAGATTATTAAATAACTGTTTATAATTATACTCGAAAGGTACTTTTTTGTTTTGCAAGGCAATGGATAAAATTCGTTATAATATCGATTCCATTTCATGTATTTCATTTGGATTGCACTGGCCCGTTTTTCTGTATCTAGTGGAGGGTAGAACTACATTGTATAAAACGGTAGATGAAATTGACAATGTTTTGTTTACATTGACTCTAAAATATTTTTATTTTTGTCAAGAAGAGAGATGTGTCCACGGTAGTTGATTATTATCTCGTGAATAATAGTGTTGTGTTTGTTTGTGAAGTTTTATGTCAGTATTGGCCGAGCGGGTTGTGAAAGTTGGTACGTATTTTTTAGAAAATTACTAAGTTAATTCTGGGTACGTATAACGTAGTGACTGAGACGTAACAAGCTGCTAGCTTGCCTGGTGAACAGTCTGGACATCACTTTGCAGCTGTGATGGGACTGAACATGACAGGTTTAGTTGATAGGTGAGAAGCTGCTAGCTTACCTGGTGAACAGTCTGGACATCACTTTGCAGCTGTGATGGGACTGAACATGACAGGTTTAGCTGATAGGTGAGAGGCTGCTAGCTTACCTGGTGAACAGTCTGGACATCACTTGGCAGCAGTGATGGGACTGAACATGACAGGTTTAGCTGATAGGTGAGAAGCTGCTAGCTTACCTGGTGAACAGTCTGGACATCACTAGGCAGCAGTGATGGGACTGAACATGACAGGTTTAGCTGATAGGTGAGAAGCTGCTAGCTTACCTGGTGAACAGTCTAGACATCACTTTGCAGCTGTGATGGGACTGTACATGACAGGTTTAGCTGATAGGTGACAAGCTGCTAGCTTACCTGGTGAACAGTCTAGACATCACTTGGCAGCAGTGATGGGACTGAACATGACAGGTTTAGCTGAGACTTTTCGTACTGATTGATAATGACTGACGTAAATGAACTTAAAAATTCAGGTTATTATTATTTAACTTCATTTTGTGTTAAGTAAGATTATTGTTTTCTGATATTATGTCTGATGATAGTTAAGTATAGCTACCTAAACAGGCTATGTACAGAAAGCGTCATCAATCGGTACCGATTGATGACGCTGACTGTACCTACATAATACTTCGAGGACGAAGTAATTTGCAGAATGGCCGTGTTGGATTCTATAAATATATTGGTAAATAACATAAATCAATTCGGAATTTTTTAGATACCTTGGTAATTGTAAAGTTAATATTGTATCAGTATTTCGGATTTATTATTTGATATTAGACTCATTTCCGTTGTTATTTAAATTGGATAAATAATAACTGTTGAAAAGAAACATAATTTCGTATAGGTATTTATAATTAATAATATCTATGATTTTTAGAATGTAATTCAACTTCATAACAATTTATTTTGATATCTATTAACGGACATCCGTTTAATTAAAAAATATATTTTAATTAATTATTTAAAATGTGATGTATATGTGTCAAAATTCGTAATATAATTATTAAAGTGTATTTCAATAATAATAACAATTTATTTCAATAAATAAATTGTTATTGGTAGTCAGAGGTGGTGCAAAACAAGTAGGGTACTATAAAAACGGTATCAAAGTCGAGAGGGGGCTCAGTTCGTCAGTTTTGGCATAGTTGGTCAGTTTGGCAGTTTGGCTCAGTTGGACTCTGTTGGATAGAGTTGGTTGGAAGACACGAGAGAGGCAGTACCTGGGAATACTTGTTTTGCACCCTGTCGGCGTTTTGTCCGGCTCTGAGTACCTACCTACCCATCTTAAAACAAGATAAGTAATTTTTATCGCTATATTTTTCATTGCTGTTCGCTACATTCAAATATTTTATGTAAAAGGTTATTTGGCTGTCCTAGATTAAAGTAATAAACTTTAATATAAGATTTACCTAGTTTTAAGGAAAGGTAGTTCTTCAAAGAAGTGTATCACTATAATAAAATACAATGATTTTGATTTTAAGACTATTTATTTTTATGATTATTACCATTTTTCTTAAAAAGGTAGGTAGCTCTCCTTACACTCTCTTGTTGCACAAATAACTATTAAACCTTGTTTTTGTATTATTTTAGTCATACGGCTTAGGTCTGTAAAAACATAAAATTTACAAAACTTCAAAGCGTGGTAGAGCCCTCAAGATGATACACAATTCTAATTTTTTTATCTTTTCCGTAATCTGTGTAAAATTACGCAAGTTTTGATACCTATTGCGATAGTATAGCTCCATATTTTTTTTTTCCATACAAGGACGGGACAGCCTAGTGTATATATTGGTGACGCTTTGTGTAGCTACATATCAAGTAAGTTCGTTTGAGCTAGTGGCCAAAGTATGTGAAAAGTAATCGATAGTCGATACCTATTTATAACCGACTTTCAAAAAAAAAGGAGAAATATTTTATTGAACATTTTTATTATGTTTACCGATTACTCGAAGACGCCTGGACCGATTTGTAACATTATTTTTGTTTGAAAGGGTATACTTTCCGATTGGTGCCATAAAAAGTTGGTAAGGATCTGTCGATCATCTTCGGAGTTATGAACAGAAATGCACCTCGGGAGTAGAAAATTGCTCAGCATATAATATTGAAGTCGGTTTTTTTTTTAATTTACAATTCACCCACTTTTTTACAAAGTCGATACCGTTTGCAGTCAAAAGCCGCGACGAAAGTTCCTGTCCTGAGTGCCAAGTACGAGTTTTTGTTACTATTCGGTATCAACGCATTAACCGTGGTGTATGGGATCAGAACAGCGCCAACTAGTGGCGAAAACGTGAAACTTTATGCTTGTGATTGGCTGATCCCACACAAATCCACGTTTAGGTCGATACCGTAAGTAACGTTAACTCGTACGTCGCATACTTACAAGTAATTAGTAGTCACAGGGCACAGTTTGCAGCGATACACAGTGTTATGGGTTCGTCTATGATTTTTCAATGTTTTCAGCCGCGTAAACCGCATCGGGCAGAATTCGCACGCGTGCGCTCGATTCGGCTGGAATATTACATCACTGCTGAGGCCCACAAGTGCAGTATTGCCGGACGATCGTGAGTATGCGGGCCGAGGCACGCATCAGAGTCCGGCAATGCTCAGTTGTGGCCAAGGCTTATAGAGTGCTTTTCTCAAATATGCAACAAAACAAAAGGTAACAAAGAAGTTAACTGACTTTAGATTATTCAAACCCGCCATTAGTAACTTACATCATGCCAGATATTATGATACTCCAGTTTGGATTTATGTAAGAACGGTAGGAAGCATAATTTACACTTGAATGTGGCTTTAATATATTCTTCACTGTGCTTCCTTGAATTAAACTCAGCTAATTTCTTTTCTCTAGTGTTCAGATATTCTATTTTAAAGACGGTTTCATAGTCCGGGTTGAATTTCTTGTGTAAGAATAGCAGAAATTCCTTGATTTCTGATATATTTGGCCCTGAAAATAATTAAGTATGAGTAAGTTCGTATGAGCAAGTGGCCAATTCTGGTGACGGAGTTTTTAGACCACCTAAAGGCGTCCGTCATGGCTTAACGACTTAAAAGCCGAGACCGACAATTTTACGTGCCCTACGAAGCATGGAGGCGCTTAGCTCGTAATGCCACTTGCGTCACCCATCCAAATTGTGACCTCGCACAATGTTGCTTAACTTAAACGATCAATCAAGAACGTAACTTCATTTAGTATAATATATATACCAATAATAAAGCTGCAGAAGGGTAAAGGTACCAGCAAACCAAGAAAGCATACTTTGCCCAACCGTGTTTTGAAGGACTGGAACCGGCTGCCAGAATCAGATATCTGTGCTCCCACAGTGAATTGCTTTAAAAACAGACTAGACAAACATTTTAAGTGCACTGACCAATAACTGGATATGCACCCATCAGCTTATAAGCTGCCTGTGCATTAAATAATAATAATATATCATCACTATGGGGGCAACGCCGCGTGGGCGCTGCTCGTAAGGTATACAGGGTGTGACAAAAGCCCTTGCCGGAAAGTATGCCTTTTTTGTTTCGCGCAGCCATCAACCAAACATTACAATATAAGTTCTTAGGAGTATAACAAACAATATTTGTGAGAGCAGTATACAGCTTCACTCAGCCAGGACCGAGTTATACAGGGTGAGTTGTTCAAGAGTGCTTCTAGGGCCAAATCTGAAACTATTAGCAATAGCGAAAAACACTCAAAGGAGTCTCATAAGCGATTTTGATAAAAAGTAAAACTACATCATTACATTTTAAAAATAATCATTTTCCTGGCCAGGAGTCGAACCTGTTGGTTACAAAAAAAAAAACTTTTTGTATTATTATACCATCCGATAGTGTAGATAATAAGGATCAATTTCTGAGAAGAAACTACATGCGTCAAACTAACGGAAAGTGTTGATTTTTTTATAACTGATTTAAACTTTTAGTATTTCCACAGAATACTAGTACTACGTACAGAAGGGTCACTTCGCGAGTAAATTCGTTTAAATAGAGACTCTCGCGGCGAAGCTATAAAGTGCAATTCAACTCGCCTATGCACAGTGTATCAAAAGCCCATATTTTTTAGATAAATTCCCAGAGTGACTTTTTTGGAATGTTTTTGCATACTTAGGTACAGTAGGGTCAAAGAAACCCATTTTAGAAGTTTGGGCCAATTTGCCCACCGGGGGGGCAAGTTGGCCCCCCACTGGGGGCAAGATGAGATTTTATATCCCAAAAATTATATTAGGCTGCAGAGGTCTTATGGAACAAGTTTGGGTCAAATCGGTTGAAAATAGCCTGAGATATGGCCGTTCAAACTTCCGAAATATCGGAAAAAGGGTGAAAAATGGCCATATTTGACCCCATATTGCTCAGAAGAGCACAACTATGCGCAAAATCTTTTTACACTCCTAGATTCAGCATAACGTGGGATTACTAGATCAATCAAAACCCTGATGGGTTTTTCCTAGAACCCGAGATATAGGACTTTGAAAATTTTCAAAAAAAACCCTAAAATCGAACCCATCTAAAGTGTTTTACATATGACAAAAATAATCAAATAGCTTCGGGAACACGTTATTTTCAAAATTTTCAAAAAAAACCCTAAAATCGAACCCATCCTAGAGGGTTTTGCCTTTGCTGGGGGACTCCATCTTCAAAAGGGGGATAGTGTTAGATAAATAATATGATTGTTAGACAAAATTTTCAAAAAAAAACCCTAAAATCGAACCCGATTTTAGGGTTTTTTTTGAAAATTTTCAAAGTCTTATATCTCGGGTTCTAGGCAAAACCCATCGGGGTTTTGATTGATCTAGTAATCCCACGTTATGCTGAATCTAGGAGTGTAAAAAGATTTTGCGCATAGTTGTGCTCTTCTGAGCAATATGGGGTCAAATATGGCCATTTTTCACCCTTTTTCCGATATTTTGGAAGTTTGAACGGCCATATCTCAGGCTATTTTCAACCGATTTGACCCAAACTTGTTCCATAAGACCTCTGCAGCCTAATATAATTTTTGGCACATAACATTTCATTTTGCCCCCAGTGGGGGGCCAACTTGCCCCCCCGGTGGGCAAATTGGCCCAAACTTCTAAAATGGGTTTCTTTGATCCTACTGTACCTAAGTATGCAAAAACATTCAAAAAAAGTCACTCTGGGAATTTATCTAAAAAATATGGGCTTTTGATACACTGTGCTATGGGCCTATTACCTATCGAGATATTTGCCTAAACATTCCCATCCTGCTCTAATGCGTAACTGTGTCACTGTCTGGCGCGGTGTGACGCGACTCGTAAGGGTTGTCGAATTTTCGCTTGCGACAACACAAATAAATTAATTTATTTTATCTGTCACAAAAACAGTACCTACTTAAGTTCTAAAATAAATAAGTAGGCCTAAATATAATTTAATCTACCGTTACCACAGAATAAATAGTAGTAAGTAGGTACTACGTATTGTACGTAGGTAGGTGAAGTAAGTAGATACATTATTATCTCGTTCGTTTTGTAAACAATTGCATTTCAAAATATCTATACCTTCATACCTACCTAGACATCGATCAGACACACACAATCATCATCATCACACAACTAGACCGGGAGCCGTTATCCGATAATCACCCTTTTAATGTTAGGTTTGCAATCACATTTGCAATTTAATGCACGGCCAGGACTCGAACCCACGACCTTCGTCTCGAAAGTTGAGGTACTAATCACATCGACCAACATGGCTCTATGAATGTAATGTAACTTCTAAACACTTACAATTATTATATTAAGTAGGTTAGGTACCTACTTAATGGATAAATTACTTTTAGGTACATATGTAAATAAACAAAACTTTAGGTACCTACAGTTTTGTAGGTAGGTAGTTTTGTAGGTGTATTATGTTTATTTGTAAACAGGTACCTATTCAATCAAAAAGGAATCGAATAGGTACCTATAAAATCTCGTTTTCATTATGCACCTACAGAGTAAAAGTAAGTAGGTACCTACCTAGGTATTTATTGATGATTTATTTAAATACGTAGGTACTTACAACAAATTATAGAAAAGCTTAGTAGGTACCTACCAACCTCTCAATATCTTTCGGAATTTTGTGGAATGTTAATATCCATTTATTGCTTTTCCTTTTGTTTAGACACCCGTAGACACAGCAGTATCTTTTATACGGATTAGATCGTTTAGTTATCGTGCAAAAATCACAAGAAACGATGTATACTATCACGATCACGATAATTACGCACAATGCGTCTAGTCTGCAAGCCGAGCGAGCGGCAAGTGGCAACCTATGTCGCGCGCCGCCCGAGGCGGCGCGCGTCCGATAAATACCTAAAGTGAGAAGTGAGACAGGCCTGGTATTTCGTAGATTACCCATAACTTTTTTTTTATTAGTTTGCCGTACTTATATAGTTTTTTCTCAGAAATTGATCCCTAACATCTACACTATCGGATGGTATAATAATACAAAAAGTTTTTTTTTTTAACCAACAGGTTCGATTCCTGGCCAGGAAAATGATTATTTTTAAAATGTAATGATGCAGTTTTACTTCTTATCAAAATCGCTTATGACACTCCTTTGAGTGTTTTTCGCTATTGCTAATAGTTTCAGATTTGGCCATAGAGGCACTCTTTAAAAACTCACCCTGTATAACTCGGTCCTGGCTGAGTGAAGCTGTATACTGTGCTCACAATATTGTTTGTTATCCTCCTAAGAGTTTATATTTTAATGGTTGGTTAATGGCCGCGCGAAAAAAAAAGGCATAAACGTCCCATACAAAATCGGCATGGCCCTTTTTGGGCACTTCAGGGTAGCTACCTTTTCCTTGCCCAAAAATTTGCTACAGCCTATATAATAAGTGTTCTATCAGTTATCTGGTTCCTTAGGTACAAGCTTGCTTATAATTTTTAATATTTTTTTTAGTGTTAAACCACACTTTGGTATTATTCATTTTCAATGAAATAACAAGCTTGCTTAGTTTGGAGGCTAGATGGCACTGTGAAATCCACCATGTTTCCACCAATATTTATTTATTTACGTTTGAAATTAAGTTTGATAGCTAGCTAGACAGATCCAAGCTTCTACCAACTTCCAGTATTAAAACTCACCTCGTTTGCGCATTGTAATTCCAAGTCTTTGATAACCACTGATATCACACTTTGCAACCATTTCCAGAAACATGTCTTTAGTTATCTTAACTTCACCCAAATCTATCTTTCCTTGCTCCAAAAGATCAACAACACTGTTTTTAAATTCTTCAAACTTTAGTCGGGAATTAATATACTTTTTATCAGGCGCAGATAACAACCCTTTGATACATTTAAGCTCATCCAAATTAAAATCATTTAAATCAAATGAATCTCTTTGTAACAATTCTAATTGTTTCATAGTGATTCTCTCTTTATTTTTGGTCCCTGTAACCTTTTTGGAATTTGTCCTTTTGGTTTTAATTGTTTCGGTCTTTATGCTATTTAAATCTTTTTTACATGATACTTCTTTTATGGGTTTCGATATCTGTTCATCATCGCTTAGAAATTCTCCAATATCGAAGTCAGTATCAAAAAGGTCATCTGTGTTCATGTTTTCCGATAACGCGTTTTCATCATCACTGAGATATTCTTCATTGTATTCAATATTATCATCATCATCTAAATTATCTATCTTGTTAGAATCATCTTCATCTATTGTTTCCTCCTTAAACTCATCTATCTCCGCACATTCATCTTCCTCCATGTTTTTAATAAAATCATCTTTGTTGACTGTTATCGGATCTTCAAGTAGTTTATCAACTTCGGTTTTAATCAGATCAATCATTTCTTCATCGTTAGAAGCATCAAATTCAGATGTTATTCGATCAGGCTTATCTGTTTCTGTTAGAGCATAGGTTCTCAACGTGGGCGATAACACCTCTTTGTGGGTGTTTGAGTCTTTCAGGGGGGCAGTAGAAGACCCAGAGTAAATTAGAGGGCATTGAGATGGCGCATCGAGATATATAGGGGGGGGAGGCTCTTGAAAAATTAATATTCCCTCTGGGCATAATAAAGTTGAGATACCATTTGTTAAGGTTATTTGATTATTTTCTGTTGAAGTTGAATTTAGATATGTCAAGGGATCATCGTTGTATTTATATTGAAAGAACCCTGCTCTATCACTTGACATAGAGAAGCCTATAGAGTCTCGAGGTATCAACTTCAACCAAGATGTTAAGTCCATCTGAAAATAAACAATTACTTTTATAAAATACCTAGAATATTGAAACAAAGCATTCTGAGGGCAAATCAAATGCAAAATTATTTAAAAAATCGAAAACAAAAATCTTAGTGGTAAACATTTTAGATTTGATAGTGTAGCATGGCATCCCCATTATGCTACTCATACCTGGACACTTGAACGGGTCCAAAAACTATTTCTGAACCAACTACCTTACTCAGCGGGTATTGCTAACCGAACCAGGAGTTACAAACGACTTGAATATTTCAATATGGAATCACTTGAAAAACATAGTGTTGTATCAGACTTAAGTACGTAGTGCTGTATGTACCACGCAAGCGAAGCCGCGGCGCGGACAGATACTAGTAGTAAATACTTACATGGTCCACACCAGCTATCTTCCTTTTGAGTAAGTGGTTAGACCTCAGACATTTTTGTTTGAAATTATAGAACTTTCTTAGCTTCCACTCACAGAGCGGACAGAATGTGAACATGGGGTTAGCAAACACCTGGACAAAATAATAAAACATGTCAGAAAAGACCAAGTTGCAAGTCCACCTCCTCGACCCCATCAACACATATAATAAAGCGAGGTTTTTACAATGTTCCACACCTTACGCATATATATATTTAGCAAAACGAAAAACCCATCATGCACGGCCGGGTCCGAACCCACGACTTTCGGATTGATAGGTAGTCGAGGCACTAACCCACACGGCCAACACGGCTCAGACAGCAAGGAACTTGTAAATAGGTAGACCTACAGAAGTTTTTTGTTGTAGAAAATCGGTAATAGAATTAAATGTAATTGGGTGTTGTACTTTTACCATACATATAGACGACAGTCTCTATCACATGGAAAGCACAGGCACTTTACTTACATTTATATCACATAATTCGTCGTAAAAATCCGAAAGTCGTTCGTCAATCGCCTTTGCCGTTAGATTGTCAGAGCGCAAGCATATTCTACACAATTTTAGAGCAGACATTTTCAAAATAAATTACATTATATTCGTCGTTGTAATCAAATATGTTGCGCCTTTGAATTTGCAATAAAATACCGTGAAAATGAAATGAAGAACGCAAAGCAAAGTCAAAGAAAGTCAGTCAGTGTTGTGTGTGGTTTTTTTTTTTCTAGCACAGACTATATACGTGAATATGCACGCACGAATTAACTCCAAAATTGTGACGTTTTCGTGTTTAAATGACATTAATTCATGCTAGCACGACTGGCATTGTGTGGCGTGTAAATATCCGCTACATTACATTTTAGATATTGGTATATTATATTACTCTTTGTATTGGCACTGCTGCTGCTGAGTGTTGTGTATTCACTATTCAATTCAATCAATCTTTATGTACCGAATGAAATGAAAAGATATTCTTGCAAATTAATAGTAATACCTACCTATTAAAATAAAAAGTGTAACATAATACATAATGATAAAATAAGCAGTACCTAGCATTATGTCGAAGGTGGTATTGTGTCGTATTTGCCTCCGCACAGATGTTGAAGCCCGAGATATCCCTGAAGTTCTCATTGAACTGCACGATGAAATTTGCGACTATGACGTGAGTTTGTGACTGAGAATCTCTTTTCACTATCTCCGAAGTGCATTTAAATTATATTTTGATATGCTGTCTACAGCGGGTTCGATCCCCGCCGCGGGACTCTGCAAATATTTGTATCGGGTCTAGGTGTATTCTATGTAATTTACTAAGTATGTACTAACAAGAAAGTTGTATTAGATTTAAGTAGTATCAGTCATGTGGTTCCCATATCCTGCTACTTACAAGCTTTGCTTAGTTTGGAGCTAGAAAATGTACACCAATACTTATTTATTGTACTTAAAACCTAATTTCAGATATACAAGAACAAATTCTTGAAGTACTGTGCTGTATGCGAGCATCAACTGAGGAAGTTCTACCACTTCCACAAGAGATGCAAGCTCGCCAACAAGGTGCTTAATAAATGGAAACAAAACAAACTGACGGTATGTTTTTAAATAATATTAATAAATAAATAATAACAACTTGAGACTTTTCAACACTGTGAGTCTGTGACATAGACACATCAGCGCGAGCTGCTCGTCTCTAAATAAATAATAACAATAATAATCATTTATTTCATATGTATTTGTGGTACGTCCATATAATGTTAGTAAAACAAAAACAATCGACTTAAAATAAAAATAAACCTTACAAACCATGGACCTAGTATAGATATGGACTACCAGTTAGCGTGCCACCGAAAAATTAAGTGAATCAATTGTTTCGTAGTACACATAAGGTCCATATTAGTATGTAATTGGCACATTTATAAGTTCTCTACCTACATAACGCCGGTACGAGATGAGGGACGAAAGATTTTATGCTGTCTCTTTTTTTCATAAGAATTTTGTATATAATCCTTCTTTGTTTTGTGCAAGTCCAGCAGTTCATATCTATACTAGGTCCATGCATGGTCCTGCATTATTTATTTAAATTGTAATTAAGTAAAAAAAAATTTACAGGTGATACCAGAAAACTTACACGAACAACTCCCACCTTCCTCTTTAGGTATTTGTAACAACAAAGCGCGTCACAAAGTCTACGAATACCTGACCTTTGACCCTGACCCGGACATTAACCTCGAATCTGACCTTTCACTCATAAAAACAGAAACCGATGACACAGACAAAACAACATACACATTTATTACTAAAGAAATACCCCAAGATGTTCTAGAAAGAATAGATTTTGAAGAAGTCCTGCAGAAAAATGAGTTTTTAGATACTTTTGAGGCAGTTCTACAGAAAGACGAGTTTAAAGAAGACTTGAGCTCACTACAAGAAGACGACTTACCTCTAAGCGACTTAAAAGAGGAGAACGATTGCAACTTTGACTTCTTAGATAACTTAGTTTTATTTGACAGTAAGAAGAAAGAAAAAGTAAAAAAGGTAAAAACAAAATCCAAAAACAAAGTAAAAAAACTCAGAGATGTCAAATATGAAGAGGTCGATGATATATCACTTGCAGAGTTGATAGAAGAATGTGGTGACAATGATAAATTAGTTAAAGCGAGACAAAAATTCCTTAGAAACAAAGCGAGATTAAAAGAAAGGATATTGGATATACTAGATACAGGTCAGTTCAACGACCTCGGTGATAATGTGAAGATGACCAAAGAGATTTTTATAAAAATATTCAACAGATACGATAAGTGTGATGTGCGGATGCTGACAATAAAACCAGGTAAGTTTTTCAAGTATTATAAGTATTTATTTACGAAAAGTATATAAGTATTCTATCAGTTATCTGGTTCCCATAGTACAAGCTTTGCTTTGTTTGGGGCTATGTGAAAAATGTCCACCAATATTTATTTATTTATTTAACTGTAGTAGTGGTATATGGTGATGATGATGATGATGAAAAATAGCCTATAATCTTCCTCTAAGAGTTCAGCTATCATTTGATAGCTGAACTCTTAGAGGAAGATTATACAAGCAGAGGCAGAAATAATTTTTCAACTTGTTAAACTTTCGCGATTTGTTAACATAATGATAATTATTATTACGGGATTTTATCGCGTACCTTTTATTTATTTTGTTTCCCGACGTTTCGAACACGTTGCAGCGTTCGTGGTCACGGGATGACTGAAGTACTGGAGCTACCGCCGAGAATTGAGAGTAGGATCCACGACTACCCCCAATTCTTTTCTGGTTCTGAAGACGAATTGGGGGTAGTCGTGGATCCTACTCTCAATTCTCGGCGGTAGCTCCAGTACTTCAGTCATCCCGTGACCACGAACGCTGCAACGTGTTCGAAACGTCGGGAAACAAAATAAATAAAAGGTACGCGATAAAATCCCGTAATAATAATTATCATTATATAATTTTTCAAATCCTACTGGTACTTCCTGAGATTAGCGCGTTCAAACAAACTCTTCCGCACATTTGGTATAGATATAGGGATATTTTGGGCCTTTTTATTTAATAAAAATTTATGAAGAATATTTAGATTTAGTATTCTAATCCTATCTTTTCTTTCAGATTCTCCAGAACTGCCGGAGAAACTAAAGAAGTTTCTTCTCTATTTGCTTAGGAAATACAACCCTGAATATGAAACCATATTCCACGTCGAATACCTCGATACTGACGAGAAGAAACTACAGGCAAGTTTCTATTAGCTAGTGGCCAACTCTGCCCCTTTATTGTTTATCTTTGATGGCGACCAAAATCGGTCTCAAACTCTCAAATATTATGACAGTTCAGTGACCACGCAAGTAGCTCTGTCACCTTTCACTCTCATCTCAACGAGTCTGAACGCGACAAAAGATCTATCTATTTTTCTATATTTATGCACACGCACCCACTATTAAAACTCCATCTCTTTCTCCTATTAAGGTTTCATCATCATCATCATCATCTCAGCCGTTGGACGTCCACTGTTGGACATAGGCCTCCCTCAAAAATTTCCATTTATTAATATAATTTAATTTATTTCCATTTATTTATTAAGGTTTGCTGGAAGAGAACTCTTTAGGGTTAAGCTCGCCTTTGCCATTACCTGTCTAGATAGATCTAAGCATTTTATAACTGTTTCATTTGTGCAACAAGAATAAATAAATCTACGCTATCGTTTTGACAGTTTGAGACCAATTTGAGGTTTGAGACAAGTTAGACAATCAGCCTGCTGGTGACGGAGTTTTAAGGCCGCCGTCATGGCTTGACTTCTTCTTCTTTCGATAATATGTCATAAACTATGTATATTCCAAGTTTCATTAAAATTCTTTTAGTAGTTTTTGCGTGAAAGTGTAACAAACATTCATACATCCTCACAAACTTTCGCATTTATAATATTAGTAGGATCTTTGATGGCGACCAAAATCGGTCTCAAACTTATGTAAAGGTTGTAACTTTAAGTTGGTCTCATAAAACTTTGGTGAAGATCTGATGAGGATCTTCAGCGTGATGAGCAGAATAACTCCTAAAAATTTAGTGAATTGCTCACTTTTAGATTTCTTTAAGCTATGCAAGCACAGATTCGCGAGGTCTACAGCTCACAGAGCCACTAGTAAAAAACGTACGATCAAATTCGTCGCTTCATGCCGTACTTTTCTTTCTCGCTACATGCATATTTTGTGTCACGCTCACGTTGCTATATGGGTTACTAGATGTCTGTCCCTAAAGTTCCGTATTCTTAATGCTTGCAGGAGTTTAATCGCCGCAAAGAAGGTCGCTCATACAAAGAGGCGCCATTTAAATGTGAACTCTGCTACAAAGGATTTGAGGCTCAAAGTCTTCTGGATTACCACAATAAGTGGCATAAGGTATGTATTACACTACTAGCAGCGCCCTCGCGGCGTTGCCCCCGTAGTGATGATATATGGTGACGATGATGATGAAAAGTAGCCTATAACCTTCCTCAAGAGTTTAGCTATCAAATGTAGAAATTACTTTTCAAATCCGAATGGTACTTACTGAGATTAGCGCGTTAAAACAAACATCTATCTATACTCCTAAATTCGTCTGAGTAGTCTTATTAGAAATGCATGTTTTCAAAATCTCACTGAATTTTCCTATAAGCCTTTCTAGGCAGTTCTTTCCAAAAGGTACTGTGTATTCCAATAGGAAGAAGTTAAAGACGTAAACAAATAAACATGAAGAAAAAAAATGGCCGTCGTCACTGTTTTTGACTATGTGACTTAAATTAGTATAGATAAATAATAATGAATGTACCCACAGCCAACGCCAAACGATATAGTGTGCAACATTTGCCCGATGCGATTCGTCTCGAAGTCAACTTACAAAGCGCATCGGAAGAACAATCACACCGTGGTCTACACATGTCGACAATGTCCCGTGGTCACATATCATTTGTAAGTATCCTATACTACATACATACATAAAAATCACGCCTTTTTCCCACAGGGGTAGGCAGGGACCACGGGCTTCCACTGAAAAATGTGATGAGAATGAATGAGGCGAAAGAGGTGTGTCAGGATCGTAGCAAATGGAAGTCCTATACTATTAAACGAGTAACATGTTTTTATAAAAATATATTCACGTTCGCGGAAACGGCTCTAACGATTTCGATGAAATTTTCAATATAGAGGTTAACGGAGTCGTAAAATCTATATCTATTCTATATAGGTCTCATACTCGTATCTGGGAAAATTCGTTCTTTCGCTATTTTCACCTCAGCAAAGCTCGCTCAGATATTGCTAAAATAATACAAATATGTAAAACTAGCTTCCGCCCGCGGCTTCGTTCGCGTGGTACCCGGATAAAAAGTAGCCTATGTCCTATTCCCGGTCATTATCTACATATCGGTCATATACAGGGTGGAAAAAATGGATGGGCCCCGGAGGGAAACTACTTCAAATCCTTAAGATACAGTATTTTACTTAAAGGAAACATTCTTTTATTTTTAAAAAGAAACAAAACTGCATTCAAAGATTTTCTAAAATTCGCTTGCTTCACCCAGGAATCTAACCAGCTAAAAATTCAAAAATTAAACATTCCCTATTTTATTCCACTAGTCAATACATTCAATACTAAAGATAAAACTTCTCAAAGAAACATGAGGTCTTACACTGGTCTGTCGTACAAAAAATCCATGAAATCTAATATTTAGTACATAAGGGCTTTAATTGCAATTTAGTTCTACAGTGGAATGGTGAGAGGTATCTAGTAGTGTGATTCAGACCTTCTCGGAATGTATTCCGAATTCGGAAAATAACGTATTTTCGCTGAAAAACCGTCAACTTTTCGCAGAAAATCATCGAATCGGATGCATTTTTGGAAGTCTGAATCTCACCTCAGATAGACAAATACCGTCTAAAAAGTTTTCTCGTGAATGGTGAAATAATAAAAACGAATGAAAAAAATTGTTTGTTAGATTTCATGGTCTTTTTTATTTCTAAAACCAAATGTGTGTTATAAAGATTTATCCCTGACATTAATCCTATCGATTAGTGGTATTAAATAGAGCGAGGTTTGTTTTTTAATTTTTAGCTGGTTCGATTACGGGTGAGGCAAGCGAATTTTAGAAAATCTATGAATGCAGTTTTGTTTCTTTTTAAAAATAAAGGAATGTTTCCTTTAAGTAAAATACTGTATCTTAAGGATTTAAAGTAGTTTCCCTCCGGGGCCCATCCATTTTTTCCACCCTGTATAATTGAGGTATAATCGCACTTGGCCAACTTTGCGACAAGCTAACAAGCCTATAAAAATCATAAGTTTGTCTGTAAGTTTATTCCAAATTGTCTGTTTTTTCAGCTCTGTGATGTTAAACCATTACAACCAACATAAAGGCGTGGAATACCATTGTCCAACATGCTTGAGCGTCTACACGTGAGTAATAATAATAATACTTCATTTATATAATCGTGGCGTAGGTAGTTAGCTTAGATGAGGAGACTTTGGGTGACGTTTTGAGTCACAAAAGAAAAATATTATAAGTGGTATAAAATATACCTACAGTACTTCAAGCTTTATAATGGACATCGTTTATTTTCGTGTTTTCCGAATATGTCCGACAGCAGTGTATGATTCCACAAAACAGAATGCGACAGAAGTGCACGTCGTTATCAGCGCACAACTAATTTGCTTTTCTTAAAAATGTCATTGATATTTGTTTGCGATAAAGTTGAAATTATGAGTAATTTTCATTTCTTCTTCAATGACTTTTCGTCAATCGCTTTTGTAATTTTATGCGATTGTTTCCGATGAAATGCATTATTTTCCTGGTTTTACTGTATACTGGTATAGATTAATATTTTTGAATTTATTATTAACGGGACTTAATCGCGTAATGAAATTATTTTATGTACCTCGACGTTTCGGCGAAATTACAGTCGCCGTGATCACGAGTAGACTGGCGGCCGTTGTTCGCTCGTACCTTTGACTGATGAGGTTAGAACTACAGTTGGGCCGGCGGATCTCGGCGTTCGTGAAGTCAGGCTTTGCGCTGCGCAGTAAAAAATTTTGTATGAAAAAGTTGCACTGCGCATCGAAACGGCTAACTTCACGAACGCCGAGATCCGTTGGCCGTACTGTACCCTTATTTAGTCAACACAAATCACTATTAGGGATGCGACACACCACACTGACAATGTCCGGCGACATTCAAGTCGCGAAAGTTTAAAATATGTATTAGATTAATATATTTTGTTATTTTCGTTCAGTAACAAGACAACATTGAACAACCACCGTCGCGAGGCGCACGCCACATCGCACATCTGTACGGCGTGCGCTCGCAGCTTCGTGTCCGAGAAAGGACTGTTCTTCCACAAGAAATACAAACATAAGGTCAGTGACACTCACTAGTTCGATTACTTATATTTCTACCTAATGTACCATGTCCTTTGTGAATGAATATACTGAATACAAGCAATGAGATTTTACCAATAGAGATGTTATACTCATTATAAAAAGCTCTAAAACGCTGCGAAATTTTGCTATAGCCACTTAGGCCGGGCATACACGAATAGTATGAAACAGTCAGGATTGACTGCTTCAAGCTGCGACTGCATAGTGCACTACAGACTTTTACGTACGTACATGAACCGCTCAAGCAGTTGGAATTGCTTCGGTCGCCAGTCGCCAGGCATACACTGACTGCTGGAGCTGTCGACTGCTCTCGCGCAGTTACCTCCGACCGCGCTTTTCATTACAAGTCGCGCACGCTTCCCGCCCGCTCGCCAACTGCTCGAGTAGTTAGGAATGATTTATATTAGGCCGGATCGTGTCCGGGCCGTGCTGGAGATAGGAACGTTAGTAGACGGGCCCGGACGGGACACGGATCAGGCACTGTATAATATAAACTGCTTCATACAAGATGTATGTAACGTTTCAAATCCGTGCCCCGTCCGGGCCACGTACACTGCACGCCCCGGGCACGGCCCGGTCTAATATAAGGGATCATTTAGATTAAGGCGTGCCGTCCGGGCCCGTCCACTAACAAACTACGCTCGTCTACACCACGGTTGGCCCGGACACGGCCCGGTCTTATATAAATCATCCCTAAATCTAGCCTTAAGCCAACTGCAGTTTAACCAACTCTGACTGCAAGAGCGGTCAGTGTATGCCCAGCCTTAGGTAAATCACTATCACACTTCACACTATCACACTTCACACTATCACACTAATATTATAAATGCGAAAGTTTGGATGTTTGGATGTATGTTTGTTCCTCTATAATTCGACAACCACTGAACCGATTTGGCTGAAATTTGAAACATAGATAGATAATGACCGGGAATAGGACATAGGCTTTTTATCCCGAAAAAATGCGCGGTTCCCGTGGGATAAACAAAATAGTAGTCCACGCGGGCGAAGCCGCGGGCAGCAGCTAGTAATAAATAATTTCCAGGACGAGGCGGAGGCGAACCCCGCGGAGGCGACGTTGTGTACGGAATGCAACATCACATTCGACTCGCACGCCGTCTACCTGCGGCACGCCAGGACGGCGCACACACGACGACCTGAGACTGTGTGAGTTAACACGTTTAAAGAGCCGCAGATGCACACGTTGCATAACGCGTGTACGCTCGCCTGCAACACGGAGATATGATCAGGGCCCTAACTCTCAAAAACGAAAACGATATATCGTGCCAATTATCGTAGATCTTATTTTGGTCGTTCCGAATTAGGCTTCCATCAACTTAGGCTAAACTACAATAAAAAACTTAGGCCTTTACATCTTTACTAGATGATTTATAATGTCTGGAGGCAATCTATGCCTACACTTATCGGGACACTGTAGTGCCTGGGACAATGTTGAGATGCAGTAGGCTTGCCCAGCACCTACAACATCCTCTCAGCTTAACCGGCCATATCCACAGGAAAGACATGGTCAATACGTGTGGGGCTGACTTAGCCGCGGGTTTCCTCACGATGTTTTCCTTCAAACTACGATAATGGCACGGTATATGCTTTTAGTGCTGGGAGTAGGCTTACAGGGCCTCAATTCCTATTACAACGTCAACCATTCAAGTATCATTGCCGCTGCGTTTTGTTTCGTTCTCCAAAATGACAGTAATTTGCTAAACCTCATCGGTAATTTGTTTGAACACGTCATCACAACAGAGTAACCTAACCTCATTGGTCATTAGTAGATTATGAAACAAAACGAAATAGTTGAAGTTTTTCTTTGGTTGATAAAATTAACATGCCCTTCGAAGCACGAAAGCGCTCAGCTGAACATACATCTTCACTAAAATTAAATAAAATCTTGTAAATTTCTCCATTTCAGATACAAATGCTACTTCTGTAAAGACGGCTTCGACAGCATCGAAGCGCTTCGCAAACACAAGCTGGAATTAAATCACCAGAGGGCGCCGAAACAGGTCACAGAAATATAATCTTTCTAAAACTATTTCAGTATCAATTCATACTTAGAATTAAATTATCTGGGCGACCGAGCTCCGCTCGTGTGCAAAAAAAGTAAAGTAAAAATGTTTTTTTTTATACATAATCAAGTGATACAGGTTTTATTGAATTTAGAACTTGCAAATAGAGAACAAATTAAAACCCACAAAAAAAATAGAACAAAAAACAATGACAAAACAAAAACTACCTGTCAATGGCTGAGATTCGATCTCGTAGCTTTCAGCGTTGAAGGTTGACCGCTTAGCTACTCTGACAACAACAATTCGCGAAATTACTGTTATTCTTTATGCGTGAAAATGCCGAGAAAACGAATTTTGCTAGATATGAGACCTAGCTAGATCGATTTTTCGTCCTCTATAAGTAATAATTTCATCGAATTCGTACATTCGATGAAATTTGCAAATGGTGGGTTCATTTGCAACCATCGAAATCGTTAGAGCCGGTTTCGAGAACGTGATCCGGGTACCACACAAGCGAAACCGCGGGCGGATGCTAGTAATAAATATCTAACGAATTATGTTAATAATTAACAGGTGATACACCGTACATCTATAGGCGCTAAGCCGAGAGGTGCAAAAAGAACCAGGCGCACGCGGGTCAGTGACCCCGACAAGCCGTACAGGAAGTGTCCAGTCGTGAGTATCATAGATTTTACAAACGTATAAATAACTTTACAAAATAATATTGTATGTTCGTATGAGCAAGTGGCCAACTCTGGTGAAGATACTCATCAGATCTTCACCAAATTTTTATGAGACCAACTTAAAGTTACAACCTTTCAAATTAAAAAAACTAATCTTCTAGCTCGCTTCGCTCGCTCGGTCAATGACTCAAATGATTTCAGTAAGAGCCTGTCCAGGATGGAGGCGTTTCACGCGCGTAAACTATTGCCATCCTCTTTTTTTAGACAGTGAAAAATAAGGATGGCAATAGTTTACGCGCGTAAAACGCCTCCATCTGGACAGGCTCTTACGTGATTAATTAACTTATTAGGATTAATATTTGTTCCAGTGCCTAGTAGAAGTTCCGAACACGTTCCGAACTAGTCTGTACATGCACTATCAGGAGGCGCATCCGGACGTACCGTACAACTCACTGTACACGGACTCAAAGGACTATCTGTGCGAGCAGTGCGGCAAGACATTCCGGGTGAGTCACTCACTCACTCACTCACTTCTGGGTGAGTCTCACTCATTCACTCGCTCACTAGTTCTCACTCACTTTCGGGTGAGTCTCACTCATTCACTCGCTCACTAGTTCTCACTCACTTTCGGGTGAGTCTCACTCATTCACTCACTCACTAGTTCTCACTCACTTTCGGGTGAGTCTCACTCATTCACTCGCTCACTAGTTCTCACTCACTTTCGGGTGAGTCTCACTCATTCACTCACTCACTAGTTCTCACTCACTTTCGGGTGAGTCTCACTCATTCACTCACTCACTAGTTCTCACTCACTTTCGGGTGAGTCTCACTCATTCACTCGCTCACTAGTTCTCACTCACTTTCGGGTGAGTCTCACTCATTCACTCACTCACTAGTTCTCACTCACTTTCGGGTGAGTCTCACTCATTCACTCACTCACTAGTTCTCACTCACTTTCGGGTGAGTCTCACTCATTCACTCACTCACTAGTTCTCACTCACTTTCGGGTGAGTCTCACTCATTCACTCGCTCACTAGTTCTCACTCACTTTCGGGTGAGTCTCACTCATTCACTCACTCACTAGTTCTCACTCACTTTCGGGTGAGTCTCACTCATTCACTCACTCACTAGTTCTCACTCACTTTCGGGTGAGTCTCACTCATTCACTCGCTCACTGATTCTCACTCACTCTCTCACTTACTCGCTAGCAACAACTCACTGTACACTCCAAAAACAATATGTGCGAGTAGTGCGACAAGATTAAATTTTTAATTTTATTTCTTCATTTAGATGAAAATCGTATATTTTAATCTTTATTTCCAGGTATACTGCCATTACCTCGACCATAAAAACCAGCACACGGGGGCGAAGCCCTACGCATGTAAAGAATGTCCCGCGCAATTCGCGACACGGAAGCACCTTGTATACCACTCTGAGAGACATCGCCCGCCTCGCTACCAGTGCAAACAGTGCGGGAAGCTGTTCCTTAGCGCCGCTAACCTGTTCGCGCACCGCCGGGTGAGTGCCGCTAACTAACATGCAACACTAACTAACATTTTGTATACCACTCCGAGAGACATCGTCGCTATTTTTTTAAACGGTTTCAACCCCCAACGAAAAAGAGGGATGTTATAAGTTTGAAGTGTGTATCTGTTTGTCTGTGTGTGTCTGTCTGTGGCATAGCTCCTGAACGGATGGACCGATTTTAAGTATTATTTTTTTGTTTTGTATGGTGTCTTAAATTGCTCTTAGCTATAATGAACATCTGTTCGGGCTTTTGAAGATCATCATCATCAGCTCTTTTCTAGTTAGTGGGATTACATACATACATAAAATCACGCCTGTTTCCCATCATAGGGGTAGGCAGAGACCACAGATCTCCACTTGCTACGATCCTATTGATCCTATGGATTTTTCATTATTTTATTGAAATTCACAGGGCCACATCGGTGACCGGCGGTTCAAATGCGAGATCTGCTTCAAAGGTTTCCTGCATTCGTACACACTTAAAGAACACATCAAGGGAGTCCACAACCAAATTAGAAGAGTACGGAAACTACCACCGAGGGATAAAAACATGCTTTAAAACATATAAACTTCTGTCCAAATTGAAACACCGTTTAAACTATTGCCATCCTTTTTTGTTTAGATAGTGACAAATAGAGACAGGGCGAATCTTGAGCATTGTTAAACCAGTGTCCAAGTTTGTAAGTAAGGTCCACAATGTTTAAAATCATGTATTGCTAGAATAAAGTACAAGATAGTGGTAATAAAGTCTGCCCAAAAATTGTATTTTCGATGCTAGCTAGTTTAGTCAAAACTTATTGGTAGGCTTATGTTGACTCTTGACGATGTACAAAATCATCTGTAAAAGGTCTTTGTCTGTAAAATATATCTGCAGTGCGAATCACACTTCTCGGGATTTTCTTCGGTGACGTTTTTTCAGCGAAGAAAGTATAATCATATATTGGTTGCATGAGAGAGTACAAAACATGTACCTATAGCTTCTAAAATGAATCTCACATCGCTGTAAATAAATAGGTAGGTACTTACCTACCTTACTATAATTAATTTAAAAAACATATAAATGTATGTATCCTTTAGGTGTTAATTAATGTTATTAAATTAATATTAAAATAGTCATTATTGCTGTGAATAAATGTGAAATAAATAAAATAAAAATATTGCATTTGGAAAATTTCGTATTATTTCTGGTTGTTTGAATTGAAGTAGAACTAACTGTGTACGAATTCAAGTAGGTTCAATCGTCCTCAATAAATATTTTCGAAGGAACTTCATGTAGGGCTCATTCAAATGGTCTCAATGGATTCGAGCAGGTACCTACCAGGGGCTTGTTGTTAATGGAGCAGGATAAAGAAATATGAGGGTGTCAAGGTTTTACCTCCTTGTATATTCCTAAACAATCGAATAACAGTATTCCGTTTTCATTTCGTGATCGAAATTAAAGGTGGTCAATTAAAAATTAAAAAAACCTTTAATTTTTAAGCTGACTTTCTGCACTCGAGGTTCATTTCTGTTCATAATCATAACTCCGAAGATCCTTAACAGATCATCGCCAAATTTTTATGGAACCAATCGGAAAGTATACCTTTTCAAACAAAAAAAGAATTTTCTGAATCGGTTGAGGCGTTCGAGTAATCTGTGAACATGAGAAAAAAAGAATACAACGATTGAAAACCTCCTGTTTTTGAAGTCGGATAGCGCTAGGCGCCATCTATTGACGAATAGCAATAATAACTTATTTGTAATGTTGCCAGCCAAGAAAAATCCGCTTATTGGCGCCATCTGTTGATAAGTGGCTAAAACTAAACGAATTAATTTCAGTTTTTTTATCTGTGGCTACCGTTCTATAATTCAGTTCCTTGTCGATGACAGTGATACCAGATAGGGGTGATTCCCTCCAAATTCGGGGGTATTTCTAGGCTTCGAGATATATTTTGGGGGAATTTTCACAAGGAAAAATTATAAATGGGAAATGTATTTATTTCTTTAAAGTTTAAAGATAGTTTCTTTTGTCGAATTTTTATCACACAAACAAACTTTCGTTTGATTAAAAAATGGTTTACTTATACAAATAGAAACTGGAAGAAAATGGAACAGAATGGATCAGATGGTTCACTCGGATGAAAGGTCACTGGAGTGATTGATTCATTTTCCTTTTATTCCATGATCACACGTGTACTATGGAATAATAAAGAAATGAACATTCATTTTCTATTCTTGTCTGTCTTGTCTATGTCATAGAATGAAGTCGTGCGTTTTGGATGGCCGACTCCAAGTGAACGTTCATTTTCGTGTTCAGACGGTTCATTTTGCTTTCATTTCAAGTTCAGACGCTTCATTCCTAGTGAAAGATGCCGAATGAAAGGAAGTCAGAAATGAACGAAAAAGCGTCTGATTTCGGCTTAATGATGGTTCTAATAGTAGATTGTATTATAAGGGGGCAAAATAATATTTTGACGGCGAGGGCGCTTTTTTGAATCCAGAGCGAAGTGAAGGATTCTAGAGTAGAATCCCGAGCGTAGCGAGGGATTCTTTAGTAGAATCCTGAACGTAGCGAGGGATTTAAAGTACGTCGCCCGAGCCAAAAATATATTTTGCGCCCGAGTGATACACTCTACTTTTCATTACAATCTATAAGAAAATAAAAGGGAAGAGAAAAGAATGTGTTAAATCGACGAAGTTCCACTTGAGAAGAGTAATCGGGGATTAATTTTTTTTATTTAGACTTTTTATCTGATACTAGCAGCGCCGAGTAGTGATGGTTTATGGTGATGATGATGATGAAAAGTAGCCTATAACCTTCCTCAAGAGTTTTAAATACAGAAATAATTTTTCAAATCCGACTGGTAGTTCCTGAGATCGAAAACGCACAGGATTTTATGAAGTTGAAATTACAATTTAGGTATGCTATGCTATGCTATGCTATGCTATGCTATGCTATGGTATGCTATGGTATGCTATGCTATGCTATGCTATGCTATGCTATGCTATGGTATGCTATGGTATGCTATGGTATGCTATGGTATGCTATGCTATGCTATGCTATGCTATGCTATGCTATGCTATGCTATGCTATGCTATGCTATGCTATGCTATGCTATGCTATGCTATGCTATGCTATGCTATGCTATGCTATGCTATGCTATGCTATGCTATGCTATGCTATGCTATGCTATGCTATGCTATGCTATGCTATGCTATGCTATGCTATGCTATGCTATGCTATGCTATGGTATGCTATGCTATGCTATGCTATGGTATGCTATGCTATGCTATGCTATGCTATGCTATGCTATGCTATGCTATGCTATGCTATGCTATGCTATGCTATGCTATGGTATGCTATGGTATGCTATGGTATGCTATGCTATAGTATGCTATGCTATGCTATGCTATGCTATGGTATGCTATTGTATGCTATGCTATGCTATGCTATGCTATGCTATAGTATGCTATGCTATGCTATGCTATGCTATGCTATGCTATGCTATGCTATGCTATGCTATGCTATGCTATGCTATGCTATGCTATGCTATGCTATGCTATGCTATGCTATGCTATGCTATGCTATAGTATGCTATAGTGCTAAGAGTCCTCCCTCATTCATCTTGGTAGATTCGAGATGAATGAATGTGGAAAGTAGTTGTACCTCTAAAGTGCGCGGCAAAGATAATTCCGGCGCACTTAAAGGGGATTAAAAACTCATTACTGCCCGCTAAATTTATAAAGAGGATTAAAAACTCATTACTGCCCGCTAAAAGTTCCTTGAAGAGGAATCATCTACTTTGGGCGCACTTAAAGGCGAACAAAGTCGTCCTTTTCGAATAGATGGAATGAAAAAATAATTGTATCCCCGTCTAATAATTGTTGCAAAAAATCTTTATAACTAAGTATGTGTTAATTAGGAAGGCTTATGAGGCTATGCTTTGTTGGGGCCTTGGGGGTTTTTTTTACAAATGAACTGTTTTTCGGGGTGATTACATTTTAAGTTATGGGGTGAATTCGCCTAGCCATCTGGCAGCACTGGTCAATGTCAATGAACTGTCGAACGAAGGAACGAACTGCGCTGCGCGAACGTCAAAATCAAAAACAAAGTGATTTTTGGATTGGCACTCTGAATTCGTGAACTCTCACTATTTTCTAGATCAAATTAATAATTCTTATGAATAAACCTAGTATCAACAAATAACTCAAAAGCACCTAAAGGAAAAGACAATATGCAGTGCTAAAAATATGAAAATGTTTGTGTAAAACATGTCTTCTAAAACAAAAATAAAAGTTTGTCGGATTTGCTTGAGGTCCGATGTTGGGGCAAGGGATGTCGATGCCTCTATCAACGACTTTTACGATGAATTGTGCGATTACGATGTAAGTAAACTACACCTCTATAAACAACCTAATTAATTATATACACGTATCACGTATAGGTAATTAACAAATCGCTACTCAAAAACGCACCTTGCTCTATTACCGCTCGCACTTTTGCGAGTAAAAAGTAAGCTTTTTACAAGTGTAACTTGAGTAAAAAGTAAGCTGCATTCAATTCTCATCACAAACTTCGGTAATGTTCAAGTTTTTACTGAATTTGTCCTGTTATTTGATAGAGCTCAAGTGCTAAAGAGCTTGATAACAAACAAAGATTTCTCATCCAAAGTTTAATTTTTGGTCAGGTCAATAACATGTTTATTTACATTTACAAGGTCAAGGATTTATTTATTTAAAATGAACACCCAATACGAAAACACTTCGTACACAAATAACTTTGTAGTGAAGTAAGATCTAGTGCCCCCGTAATTATAGAGTATCACAACATTCCAAATGATAAGTCTCAAAAGATCAAGCCCCAGTGTGAAGCTAGAACAAAAAAAAAATATGATCACAACAGGGTCCCAAGGGTACCTAGATATATTCTTCAGATCCTCAGGCATTTTTAGATCCTTTGAAGATATCTAAGCGGATAGTCAGAGGTATGTCCAAACACACTTGGTAAAAGTTAACATTCTATACATAAAAGGTTACAAGTCCATTGATGCTATTAGAAAGCTAACCAGAACATAGTGAGTTGATAATGATATTATTTGCAGACGTACGAGAATCAGAGCCTGATGTATTGCCGGCTGTGCGAGCACCAGCTGCGCAAGTGTTACAGCTTCAAGCAGAGGTGTCTCCGAGCCAACGCACTGATCAAGGCATGGCGGAAGAAAGGGATGGCGGTAAATACATTTTATAAAATGTATAATTCATGTTTTTTAACCCCCGGCGAAAAAATTGTTCTGTGTCTGTTACTCAATTGTTATCATTCAAACTTAAGAATATAAAATTAAAATTCAAAATAATATGTTTTAATTTTATAGCGATCACACTTATGTAATATTTCATTGCAACTGAAAATTCTTATCAAAATTAGGTAATATTTCATTGCAAATGAAAATTCTTATCAAAATTTACGATTCCGACCGGACTCAAACCCGCATCCCGCACACAAGCGATCCTCCTCAAACCAGAGTGCCTTAACTCGGCCACGGAATCCACATTTGTGGGGTCGAAAATCTTGATAAGCTCATTTGTCGGTTAAAGCAATAATAATACGGAATCGTAAATTTTGATAACATTTTTTATTTTGAATGCTATTTTCATTTCAGATATTTCCAAAAACCCTCCACGTCCTTCTTCCCCCCTCCCCCCTCAGCTACTGTTCCCCCGCCGCCCGCCACCGCACCACAGAGTACATATACTCGGACCACGGACCCGCGCCGACCGAGTCGGACCTGCGGCACCTGCTCGAATCACAGGACTCGAATGACGCGGAGAATGTACCGCTGAGTTGTATGCGGGTGAGTTTATTTTATGTCATTCAATCTTTAATTCCTGGTTTAAAATATTGTATCTATAGAGGCGCGCCTAAACAAAATTTTTATTCAATACTTTTGACGTGTTATCGTCATTTAAAGCCTTGACCAAACCAGAGCGTCCGCGGTGGCGTGCAAGGTGGCGATCAGTTGTTGTCCAATCAGAGGACGCATCGTGACACCGATGATGACAATTGGTGTCACGATGCGTTCTCTGATCGATGAACGCCGGTTGCACGCACGAAAAAGTGTCACGTTCCGCCTGAGCCGAGCGTGCAAGCGAGAACGCGGAACTAAGCGTTCGCACGATCGGCCTAAGCGTTCGGCAATTCATAAAAGTATGCAATTTTAATTTGCAGTTTTTTTTTTTATTTCTAACATAGTCACTCGTTATATTAGTATAGATGTGAATTACTATTAAAACTCTTCTTTTTATAGATGACCGATATAGGTATAGACTTAAAAGAGCTGGAGTTAGATCTGAAGGAAGAAAATGATGGCGCCATGTCCGAGGGTAGCGGATTCGGATCCGATGACGTCGACAGCGACCTAGAACAAATTATGGACAGGTAAACATATACAGTTGTCGCAATGGATCTAGGCATTCGTGAAGTTAGGCTTTCCGCTGCGCAGTAGAAAATTTTGAAAGAAAAAGTTTCACTGCGCTTTGAAACGGCTAATTTCACGAATGCCAAGATCGTGTTCGTATTATACCGTGCTTCGGAGGGCACGCTAGTAAATCTTAAACCCCCTCTCGTAAACCCCCGTACCGCAAATTTCATCGAAATCGTTAGAGCCGTTTTCGAGAACGTGAGTACAAATAAACAAACAAATATTGTTCGTTTATTAAAATAGGATTATATTTTTTACTTGTTTCTTTCAGATACATCAAAACAGAATTGAAAAAACCAAACACACGCTCAAAAAGTAAAACATCGAAGTCAAAACAAAAATCAAAGAGAATTGAACCGAAACAAACAAAGAAGAGCAAAGTTAAAACGAAAATTGAATTCGCCGATGTTGATGGAGACAACGATGTGGAAAATGACGTCGATGCTAATAACGACATCGATGTAAACGATGTCGATGTGAATGACATCGATGTAAACGATATTGATGTAAATACTGAAGTAGAAACTAAGTTAGGTAAGTTAAGGCTCATATAATTATTATTTAAATATTAATTGTAAGTATAGGTACTACGATTGCGAGAAAATAAAATAATCCAATACAATGTACAATTCTGGATATGAAACAGTAACAAGTCGAGTCTTTATTCATGATTATTCTACTTATGAATAAAGTCTTTTTTGTTTTCGTTGGTAAAAGACAAAAATTAATACTTTTTTTTGCTCTAGAAGTAAATATGCTATTTTATACCCCAGAGCGGGCGCTCTGGCACTTTTCGAACAAGAGGAGTGAAAAATTATATTTCTATTTCACAGAATTAGACGACAAATCACCACAAGCAGACAAGAAATACATCAACATAAAACAGAGAGTCGTCGAAATATTAGACCGCGGCGAAATACACGAGCTGGCGGACAATGTGAAGATTACTAAAGAAGTATTCAACAAGATATACAATAACTTCCTTCTGTCCGATATGAGGATGTTGTCGTTGAAGAAAGGTAAGGACTTGCCACTGACTACCCATACAGGTAGGGAATAATTCTGCTTTAGAAGTATTTGGACTTGTCTTTGATTAACCATCTTTACCCATGCAGAGAATATTGAATGGTTCTGCTTTTTTAACGAACTTCAAAACAAAAAAGAAAAGAAGGTTCTTCATTCGTATTCATTCAATGAACTTACCAAAATCGTTTTATTCCACGCTTTTGTATGTAATTCTATGTAGGTACCTACTAATTGTATTGTTTTATTATGCTCTATCCTCTGTCTTCTGTGTTGTCAATAAACTATATTCTATTCTATTCTATTCGTCGGAATCTTTTTTTTACCCGGCTGATTTATGTATGTTCACCAATTACTCGGAACTTTCTTTTTTTGGTTGAAAGGTTATACTTTCCGATTGGTGCTACAAAAATTTGGTGAGGATCTGTCGAGAATCTTCGGAGTTATGAACAGAAATGAAGTACTTACCTACATAAAAATATTTTTTTTTCAGATTCACAAGGGCAATACCACAAGTTAAAAAAGGCTCTGCTACACTTACTAAAGAAATACAATCCGGACTATGAAACCGTTTTCGACATAGGTAAGCAAACAAATAAAATACTGGTGAATCCCTTGTTCTACTGACTAATTAAATTATCACCATGATAGCTTTTATTTCGTTCACGCTAAAGACCAAAAGTCTTATCAAAATAGGCATGATGACTAATTTTCAAAATCTCCTCTATGATATATTTTCAAATTCACGCCAAATCGCTCGCCGGTGTCATGGCGTCTGTTATTACGTCACGGCTCAGTATATCAACCAGTGATGACAACTTAGCTAAGCTACTTATAAACAAAATGTCATTTACTGAGACGTGACGTAATTCGCTCTGATGGGTGTTTAAGCTATCATGGCGGATGTTGTATTTTGTAGATTTATTTTAACAAATGAATTTTTAATCTCGACATTAATAAGAGAATAAATACATTCAAAATCTTTGAATCCTATTTCATTAGATCAGATAAATATTTTGGCGATACTTGATTTCTGTCATCATGCCTATTTTCGATTCAGACAGGATTCGAACCCGCATTGATACAAGCGATCCCCCTAAAGCCGGAGTGCCTTTACCAACTCGGCCACGGAATCCTTATGAAATCGAAATTTTTTCTTCTTCATTTTCAATGATTCATATCATAACCGGCTGTTCTGATACCTACCAAGCAACTGTCCACTCATTGTACCATTTTGAAACGACGATTTTACTTTATTTATTTTATTTATTTTTATTTCTTAGGAAAATAAACAGTACTTACAGACTAAATTACAGATAAAAGAATTAACTATGAACCATTTAAACGTTTTCGCATGTTGATTCTATTTATGAGCTTGATTGTTTCACGAAAATACATTAAAGCAACAAAAAAAAAACATGGTAATAAAATGAAAAAAACTTTACTACTTTGTTATATTAGCTAAATAAGACGTATTCTCATGTACAGTACTTCCAGATAATCAATGTACATCGGCTAATGTTGTGTTTTCCGAATATGTCTGACAGCAGTGTATGATTACACAAAACAGAATGCGACAGAAGTGCACGTCGTTAGCAGCGCAGCTGGCACGGCTTGCAACTAATTAGCTTTTCTTAAAAAAGACATTGTTTATTTGTTTGCGATAAAGTTGAAATTGTGAGTAATTTTAATTTCCAAATGACTTTTCGTCAATCGTTTTTGTCATTTTATGCGATTGTTTCAGATGTTTTCAGAAACCTATTATTGATCTTTAATTACTGTAAGTGTCTCTGTCTTTTTGTGAATAAATTCTTTAAACCTAATGATAATGCTCTCTTTCAGAATACCTAGATACAGAAGAGAAGAAGCTAGCGGAGTTCAACCGACGGAAACACAGTCAGAGCTATATGGAAGCGAAGTATAAATGTGAGCTGTGCTACCGCGGCTTCGAGAAACACACACAGTACCAGTATCATAACAAGTGGCACACGGTTAGTAACCACTTCACTATATTTAGGGCTATATCGACGCGAAGTATAAATGTGAGCTGTGGGTAGCACAGCACAGCGGCTTCGAGAAACACACACAGTACCAGTACCATAACAAGTGGCACACGGTTAGTAACCGTTTCACTATGTTTAGTAACCACTTCACTATGTTTAGTAACCACTTCACTATATTTAGTAACCACTTCACTATGTTTAAGCAACTGTTTGACGACCTCTATGGCGCAGTGGGTGAAGGCCCGCCTGAGACGCAGGAGGTTGCGGGTTCGATCCCCGCCGCGGGACAAACGTTTGTATGATCTGCAAATATTTGTCTCGGGTCTGGGTGTTTTCTATATTTTAACTATAACATATTTACAAAAAAAAAGTCTGTAAGTGGTATACCAGTCGTGTAATTCCCATAACACAAGCTCTGCATACTTCGAGGCTACATGATGCTGTGTGAAATGTCCAGCAATATTTATTACTAGCGGTTCGCCTCAGCTTCGCATGGGCTTAATTTATAAAAAACCCGTGCGAAGTCGGCAAACTATACCTACCCTATGTTCATCACGGATAATGCCTATTCAATGCAAACAAACAATCAAATCTTTCCTCTTTATAATATTAGTATAGAAGTATAGATTATTTATTTACTAACTGTTATCTGTTAGCCAGCGGCCGGCGAGTTCCTATGCGGTATATGTGGCATGCGGTTTCAATCCCTGAAGACTCGCGCGAGCCACCGAGCCTCATCGCATTCCGCCGTCTACTGCTGTAAAATGTGCCCACTCATCACATACCACTAGTGAGTATATAAAGCCATGACGGAGGCCTTTAGGCGGCCTAAAAACTCCGTCACCAGAGTTGGACACTTGCTCATACGAACTTACTTTTTACTAGTAAGTATCAAACCGCAAACTTTATGGCGGCCGAAGTGCGCGGCAAATTCAACTTTGCGCAGATACTATCGACTAAGCCAGCGCCTTACCACATCAAGAAGAAAGCCGGATTGGGATTGAGGGTCGAGAAGTTGGACTCTCGTCGTAATGTGAGCTTTAGCTCATTTATGGTGAGGGTCCCTACGGAGAGATTGAAGACCTTCATGAGCCCTGACTTCTGGCCGAAAGGGGTGAAGTTTCGGCGGTTCAAGGGCCGCCTGTCACGTGATACGCCGCGCCGCGACACACAAGCGACATGTGTGACCTAGTTTAAGTTTTATTAATATGTATTTTAGGTTTAAGGTATTTATTTCTATGGGCCTTAGAATTAGTTTTTACCATCTGTACTATTCTTAAGTTGCATGAAAGAAAGTTTATATTTATATTATTATTATTATTAAGGGTGATTTTTCTGTGAACCGACATGTTGATTTTGCTGAGATGTTTTAAGCGCAATTTTTTTCGAAATGAAAAATCCATTGATACACGGCCAGAATTCGAACCTTTGGAACGAAAGTCGAGGTACTAACCAACTCAGCCAACACGTCAAATCGTAAATAGACCTCAATTGACTGGCCTATTAGCTCAGTTGGTAGTAGCTCTGCCTTCTGCGCTGTAGGTCGTGGGTTCGATTCCCATCCAGGACAAACATTTGTGTGATGACCAGTGATCGGAATTAGGCGGGCTTAAATACCTAAGGGAGTGTCCACATTGCGTTTTTTGCAGCGCGTTTGTATCGATACAAACGCGATTCGAACGCGATGCGAACGCGCAGCCCCCCGCGCAGCCCCTCCCGGTTCGCTTTTGTATGGAAAAATACGCGTTGCGAACGCGCGTTTGTATCGATACAAACGCGCAGCTCAAAAACGCGCTGCAGAAAACGCAATGTGGACACTCCCTAAAGTTCAAAGAACAGAGGCAAAAAAGGGGAGACTTCCTTACTACAAGAATTTTATTCTTGTAGTAAGTAAGAATTTTATTGAAAGTTGGCACAATTTTCACAGTGAGTAAGTACATTTAAAATTAATGTTAGTAATATTGTGAACTAATTCAAATAATTTTTCTATTTGACCGACGGAAAAAAGTTTTTTATCCTTATAATTTACATTTTAGTTTTTGTTATTAACTCAGGTAAAAAATTGATTCACCTTAATGTTAGATGTTCTTTATTAATGTCCCGGAAACAGAAATAATTGGGTCGAAATATATTTAGTCCTAAGGCGTCTCCATTTGTCTCTGTTATTTTTCGAACTTTAGGTATTTTAGCCCGCCTCATTCCGATCACTGGTGATGACCATAGATGCTTGTTCTGTGTCTGGGTGTTATAAAGTATTATAAGTATGTATTTACAAATATATAAGTATTCTATCAGCTATCTGGCTCCCATAGTACAAGCTTTGCTTAGTTTGGGGCTAGATGGCGCTGTATGAATAGTCCAGCAATATTTATTTATTATTTATTTGACCTTCCGCGTATGATCCTTCATATTTCTGTTTCAGCCCTGTCATGTTGAATCATTACGAGCAACACAAAGGTGTAGAGTACTCCTGTCCCACATGCCTTAGCGTATTCGAGTGAGTATCGATATTGCACTATTCATCATTTATTAACAAACTTATAACTAGTTTGGGGAACAGGGTGGAATAGTTCCCCAAAGGCAGAGTAGGTGGTTCCTCTGCAACGGGCCGGCCCATCTGGCCCACTTGCCCGTGGTCTTTCGACCGACAGTTGATGTCGGATAGTCCTAGATATGTCTAAATTCGTTGGAAACTTTGCTTGCGAGTTTTAGACATTCTGATGTTGAGTGGCGCCATCTGTAGTGCGTAGCATGTTTCTGTAGTTCATCTAGCGACAGGTAGATGTCGCTACAGAATCATTTCGAGCAACACAAAGGTGTAGACTGTGGATAGAATACTCCTTTCCCACATGCCTTAGCGTATTCGAGTGAGTATCTATATTGCAGTATTCATCATTGATTAACAAACTTATAACTAGTTGCTCTGTGAGCTGTAGACCTCGCGAGCCTGTCTTTGCATAGCTTAAAGAAATCTAAAAGTGAGCAATATACTGCATTTTGAGGAGCTGTTCTGCTCATCACGCTGAAGATCCTCATCAGGTCTTCACAAAAATTTTATGAGACCAACATAAAGTTACATCCTTTCAAACAAAAGAAGAACCATAAAATATATTTTTTTAATTCTACAAAAAAATCTAAATGTACTTTGCCATGTTCACAGGAATAAAACAACGTTTATGAACCACCAACGCGATCACAACGCTGACAAGAAGAAATCCACCTGCGCTTCGTGTGCCATGACCTTTATATCAGATGTAGGCCTCATGCTGCACCGGAAGTCTAAACACACGGTCAGTGACACACACACACATACACACATAAATTGTCTAAACACACGGTCAGTCACACACACACATACAAACATAAATAGTCTAAACACACGGACGGTCAGGTCAGTCACATATACACACTCACACACACATAAACACAAAAAGTAGTTTACACAAAAAACGGTCAGTCACGCATTCACCTACACACACACATACACACCCACACACACATAAATGTTTGTCCTGGGTGGGAAACGAACCCACGCGACCTACAGCGCAGAAGGCACATCTACTACCAACTGAGTACTGTTTTGTGAGAGAAAAATAAACGTATTTGAATTTGAAGCTAAGAGGCCAGTCAATACAACATGCACACATAAATAGTCCTAAACACACGATCAGTAACACACACGCAGGCGGGCATGCACATACACACACTAACACACACATGATAGGAAGTCTAAACACACGCTCAGTCACACACACGAACTATTAACATTTAAGCTAATTCTAGTAACTATTGTAGCCTCCTCAATACCATACTGGACAGATTTGACTGTCCCATCGTACGCAAATGGAACGCCATTTATATGGCGTCCAGAATCGCGATATTCAATGTACGGTAGCGGTAGGGTTTTGAAGATTTGTGTTTTGTTTAGAGTAGGTAATGTTACTTTGTGTTGGCTCTTTTTAAAATGTTTTCGTATGTACCTGTTCTGAAATAAATAAATTATTATTATTATATTGTAGGAGGATGTGCCAGTGAACCCAGGCGCCCACTCCACATGTCAAGAGTGCGGTATCACATTCGACACCGCAGATGTTTACAGAAAGCACGTATCTCTAGCACACACCAAGAAAGTCGAATCGTAAGTTATTGTTCATTTATTTATTACATACTTGCTGCTGCCCGCGGCTTCGCTCGCGTGGTACCCGGATAAAAAGTAGCGTATATTACTCTCCAGCCCTCGAACTATCTCCACACAAAAAATCACGTAAATCCGTCGCTCTGTTTTGACGTGAAAGCAGGACAAATAAACAAACAAATAAACACACTTTCACATTTATAATATGGGTACGGACTAGCTGAAACGGGAAATTCGCACCGAAACCGGCACTTATTTTTTTTTTTATTAAATAGATTTATGTGCACAAAAATCCGCTAGTATTATAATAAAGTGAAAGTTTAGATGTTTGGATTGGATGTTTGTTACTCAATCACGCCAGAACGGCTGAACGGATTTGGTTGAAATTTGGCACAGAGATAGATTATAGTCTGGTATGGGACATAGGCTACTTTTATTTCGGGAAAAATCTATGTCTCCCGAAAAAAATAATTAAAAACTATCTATTCAGAACAAAAGTACACAAGATTTGATTACATAAGAACGATGAGAACTGCAAAAGTTCTAAAGATTGTGTAGCAGTCTCAACATCGCCTTCTTAACTAGTAAAAAAAGTCCACGCGGGCGAAGCCGCGGGCTTTCGCTAGTCACACTGATAATAAAAATGCGAAAGTATGGATGTTTAAATGTTTGGATGGATGTATGTTGTTCCTCTATAACTCGACAACGACTGAACCGATTTGTCTGAAATTTTAAATATAGACAGATAATGACCGGGAATAGAACATAGGCTACTTTTTTCCAGGTACCACGCGAGCGAAGCCGCGGGCGTTCGCTAGTTTGAAATAAATAAATAATGTCTTACCATTGCGTTCGGAAGTAGATTTAGTTCGGAAGATTGGACCATTTTAGCCACACCATCGCATAAGGGAAGGGCTAATTTTGTTTTAGGTTGTATGTATAAAGGTAAGTGCCGCATAATATATTTTGTATGTAATTTTGAATTTTGCTAATAGGTACAGAAAGCGTCATTAATTGGTATCCCCCTAGTAAGAGGTCGGTTTGCAAGCAGTTGATCTCAACTTTTGTAAAAACTTTTACATCCTTGCTTACTTTTTATATTTATTTGTATATCTAATTTTGAGTTCCTAAACAAAAATAGCTGATATAATACCCGACTGAAATCCAAGGTTGAAATGAAAGGAGTCTTTGTTCAAATCAATAGGGGGATACCGATTGATGACGCTGACTGTACCTACCTACCTTATCTCACAGAATGTGACCTTAGTTTGTGTCCTTTCTCGCATTGTATTTTTTTATTATACCTATCATTTGTGTGTGTGATAAATAAATGTTTATATGTCTGTCATTCGGCAGTCACCGCTGCGCCTACTGTCACATCCGCTTCGGGACCCTAGAGGAGCTTAGGACGCACAAGGTGGAGCAAGGCCACCAGCGCGCGTCCAAGAAGTACGCGCAACGATGGCTGCGGACCAACGACGTCAATCCAGTCAAAAAGATCAAAATCAACACGCCCGATAAACCATTCATTAAGTGTGAGCTGGTGAGTACTTATTAACTCACTTCAAAAAAAAGAAGGAGATTCTCAATTCGTCGGAATCTTGTTTTTTTTTTCTTCTTTATTTTGGCTTCGCACGGCTTGTGCATTCAGCCAGTGTCAAGTAATTAATATACTTCAAGTTTATAGATAAATATAATAACCCACCCCTCCCCATGTGCCTCAGTAAAGATGTGGGCCTTTACTGAAACATCAACACGGACTTTTTGGAAGAACTTGAAAAGCAATGTTAACCAATTTTGTTTCACTTCCCCACAATTATGCACGTTCACGAACACTTAACAGTTAATAATCCACCATTATTACACATTAACATTCGAAGAAACACAAGTTTTGGAAAATAAAACAAAAATGAAACTTGACTTCTCAAATTCCCGCCAAAAAGCCCTGGTGAGTACTTATTAACTCGCTTCAAAAAAAGGAGATTCTCAATTCGTCGGAATCTTGTTTTTTTTTTTGCTTTGGTTTTTTTTTTCTTCTTTACTTTGGCTTCGCACGGTTTGTGCATTCAGCCAGTGTCCAGTAATTAATATACTTCAAGTTTATAGATAAATAAGATATGCAAATACGTATTACAATACATAAATATATAAATAATATATACAGACAAATAATATACATAAATAAATATAATATCCCACCTTCACAACTTCACGCAAATAAATCATTTCATTTCACCCCTCCCCTTGTGCCTCAGTAAAGATGTGGGGCTTTACTGTAACATCAACTCGGACTTTTTGGGAGAAATCGAGCGCAACGCTATCCAATTTTGTTTCACTTGCCCACACTTATGCACATTCACGAACACTTAACGGTTAATAATCCACCATTATCACACATTAACATTCGAAGAAACACAAGTTTTGGAAAATAAAACAAAACGAAATCATGACTTCTCAAATTCCCGCCAATAAGTCCAATTGTATTGTTTGTTCCAGTGTCCCGCCATGGTTTCAACAGCGTTCACTTCGTGTATGTACAAGCATTTCCTAAAGGACCATCCAGACATCCCCTACTCGTCCGTCTACTCGCAAACCGCCAGAAGACTGCTCTGCGACTTGTGTGGCAAGACCTTTATGGTAAGATACTTTCACTTCATCAATGCCGCAGCCAACTGGTTGAATTAACCGTTAAATTAAACGGCATAATAATTCAACTATACTTTCTTAAGACATTACCTAGAGCTAAAATTAGCACATCGATGAGTGCAACTTCAAATATTTGTCTTAGCTTCGTTAAAATGAATTAATTTAGAATGCGTTCGGCCGTAGCGCTTATGACCGCTGCTATCGCTCCGAAACACGACAAAAATGCAGTTATTTGGAGATTTCTCATCACTATAAACTACCAATCGAAAAAGTGATCGGAATTTATGTCATACTAGCTGACGCCCGCGGCTTCGCCCGCGTGGACTTCTATTTTGTTTATCCTACGGGAACCGTGCATTTTTTCGGGATAAAAAGTAGCCTATGTCCTATTCCCGGTCATTATCTATCTGTTTCAAATTTCAGCCAAATCGGTTCAGTGGTTGTCGAGTTATACAGGAACAAACATACATCCAAACATCTAAACATCCAAACTTTCTCATATATAATATTTTTTATTTTTTATTTTATAATACACCCAGGACCCGGCATTTTTCGCCGACCACGCGAACATGCACTCGGGGGCGAAGCCCTACCTGTGCTCGCAGTGCCCCGCGCGCTTCGCGACGCGCCGCCACCTCGGGCTGCACGCGCAGCGGCACGGGCCCGCCCGGCACGTCTGCAACCACTGCGGCAAGAGGTTCCATAGCGCGGCCAACCTATACAACCATCGGAAGGTAGGTAGAACAACCATCGGAAGGTAGGTAGAACTACCTGTACAACCATCGGAAGGTAGGTAGAACAACCTGTACAATCATCGGAAGGTAGGTAGAACTACCTGTACAACCATCGGAAGGTAGGTAGAACTACCTGTACAACCATCGGAAGGTAGGTAGAACTACCTGTACAACCATCGGAAGGTATGTAGAACAACCGACACAACCATCGGAAGGTACGTAGAACAACCTCTACAACCATCGGAAGGTACGTAGAACAACCTCTACAACCATCGGAAGGTACGTACAACAACCGACACAACCATCGGAAGGTACGTAGAACAACCGACACAACCATCGGAAGGTACGTACAACAACCGACACAACCATCGGAAGGTACGTAGAACAACCATAGGAAGATACGATTCAGGAACCTCTACAATCATCAGAAGGTAGTATTCAAAGTTGTTGAGGTTGCGCAGCTTGCTTAGACGTTCTTGATTGATCGTTGAAGTTAAGCGGCGTTGTGCGCGGTTACTATTTGGATGGCCGCAAATGGCATTACGAGCTGAGCGCTTCCGTCCTTCGGAGGGCACGTTAAATGGTCGGTCCCGTCTTTTAAGTCGTGAAGCCATGACGGAGGTCTTTAGGCGGCCTAGAAACTCTGTCACCAGAGTTGGCTCATACGAACTTCCTTTAAATTTTAGTTTATAAACCTTTTCTTTGATGTTCCAGACGCACATCGGCGATCGCCGCTTCAAATGCGAGATCTGCCTGAAGGGTTTCCTTCACGCCGCCACTCTCAACGAGCACGTCCGCGGCGTGCACCATCACATACGCAAACAGAAGCCGCCGCGGGACCGCAAGATCAGCTACTAATAACGATTAATAAATTATTTACAAACAGTTGTTTTTTTTTCATAGCATGTCACGGTAGCCCGCGAAATTCAAATTTACTTGCGTTTTTTACGTTTTGCAGATAATTTTGTATTTCCTTAAAACAAATAAAAGAATCATCAATAACTTTTTTAACTTCCTATAATAGTCAATAATAACATAGTAAATAATAATATATAGTCAATATGTAACTTGGTTAAGAAATCTTTTTACGCCGGCTCCATACGTTGGCCCCAACGTTGGTCCCAACGTTGGCGCCAAGATTTCGTGAACCATCCACACGTTGGCGATACACCAGTCTTGTTCCGTCAGAGCCAACGTGCAGACGTCCGATGTCTGCGCGTCCGATACAGAAATTGAAATTTCTGTATCGTAATGTATACCTACAGTCATGTTTATAGATTGCGGGTTAATTCAATTTAATTTAGGTACATAGGTTTTGATTCTTTGGAGTTGGGTTTAATTAATGTAGGTAAGATTAATTGATTTTTGAAGACTTCTCTCTTCAAATTACAATTTGAATACTTGGCTATAATTTACTTTGGCGCTGCGCTGATTTGGGGAATTTGTTTTCTAAAATGACCGGCGAACATACCTACGTACCTAGGAACGTAATACCAAAATAATTTAAAATTTGAGCATATTTTATCACTTTATATCATTATTTGGATAAAGGCAGTATTTATCTAGGTTCCTGTTAAACTTTTGTTCCAAAAAACTTACTATAGAACAAATGAAAAGAAAAAATGCATTTTTTGGTGTACCTACAAAGATTTCAATTCAATTTGCCTACATTTCTTTTTAGGTAAGTTTTTCGGATCAAAAGTGTAACAGGAACCTAGATAAATACATACTATCTTAATCTAACAACATAAACTGATAAAAATACGCTTAAATTTTAAATGATTTCGGTAGGTTAATACCTTACTTATATACTTTACTTTACGTTTTTTATGGAAATTCGCCTGTCGCATTTCTAATAGCAAATCGCAACAAGGTATTTCTGTTACCTACGTAAAAATAGCTTAGGCGTGCTATCTAGTTACTACCCATTTTACCTATTTACAACTATCTACTTGGGGTTTGGGTGTTTTAATTTCTAATCTATCGTGGTAAATACTTTTTAAATAAATACATAGGTATTTAACATAATAAATACACGGATAGAAAATTTGAATACTTAGATACCTATAATTTACTTTGGCGCTGCGCTGATTTGGGGAATTTGTTTTCTAAAATATTGAATTCATTTAAAGCTCTGATTTTTATATTTTCGACAATTTAAGGAAGATTAATATTCAATTGAGGTTTTAATTATATAACATTTACAGATTTGAGTCTATTGCGCTGAAACAACATACGGTTTTGAAACGCTAAAATTTGTATATTCCTGCTTTTTTTCTAATAGCAAATCGCAACAAGGTATTCCGTAAAAATAGCTCAGGCGTGCTATCTAGTTCCCGAGTTTACCTATTTACAACTATCTACTTGGGGTTTGGGTGTTTTAATTTCTAATCTATCGTGATAAATACTTTTAAAATAAATACATAGGTATTTAACATAATAAATACACGGATAGAAAATTTGAATACTTGCATATAATTTACTTTGGCGCTGCGCTGATTTGGGGAATTTGTTTTCTAAAATATTGAATTCATTTAAAGCTCTGATTTTTATATTTTCGACAATTTAAGGAAGATTAATATTCAATTGAGGTTTTAAATAAATAACATTTACAGATTTGAGTCTATTGCGCTGAAACAACATACGGTTTTGAAACGCTAAAATTTGTATATTCCTGCTTGTTTTCTAATAGCAAATCGCAACAAGGTATTCCGTAAAAATAGCTCAGGCGTGCTATCTAGTTCCCGAGTTTACCTAGCTATTTACAACTATCTATTTGGGGTTTCGGTGTTTTAATTTTTAATCTATCGAGATAAATACTTTTGAAATAAATAAGTACCTGTTTAACATATTAAATAGGTACACAGATAGACAAATATAAAATGTCGGGGAGCAATCATGTGAAAGTGATTTTACATTACTGAATGCCAATTTTATCACAATCACATCACACTATGTCACTATCACACTTCACACAACACACTGCGATTATAAACTACCTATTGAAAATGCGAAAGTTTGGATGTTTGTTTGTTCCTCTATAACTCGACAACCACTTAACCGATTTAGTTGAAATTTAAAATATAGATAGATAATAACCGGGAATAGGACATAGGCTACTTTTTATTCCGAAAAATTGCACGGTTCCAGTAACATAAAAAAAAAATAGTAGACTCCATCATCAGATCAGCTTGTTGTCACCATATTATTACATTGTAGTCAGAATTTGACAAATATGCCGAGTTTCAACTCAATCGGCCTATTTACTGAGGAGTTCTGTTGAACAGCTCTTGACTCCATCATCAGATCAGCTTGTTGATACCATAATATTTCATTGTCACCGAGAATCTATAAGTGTGCAAAATTTCAGCCCGATAGTTCTACAAACACAATAAATAAGGAATACGATGACATTCTCGCTCGTCAGTCGACACGTGCGCTCACGATGCGCGTCGAAACGGGACTGAGCATAGCGCCAACGTGTGGACGGATCCCCAACGTTGGCGCGCCAACTTCCTTTGATAAAACCGACACGGCACGGCCAAGCCCCAACGTTGGCCCCAACGTTGGCGCCAAGCTATTTTGTCAGCACCACACGTTGGTGAGAGGAGTTGGCCCCAACGTTGGCCCCAACGTGTGGATGCGGGGTTAGACTTTTAGAAAAGTTTTAGACAGTTACGGAGCGTCACACGAGCGCCACTTTGTCTTGTCAATGTCAACATTGTCAAGCAAGTGTCAAACAAATCAAAGCAAGCAGTGTTGCCAGATCGGCCCCTATAGTCGTATTGCTCATTAGACGAAATAAAATTGAAGGAAAATATGTCTTTTTTCCTTCAATTTTGATTATTTTTGATATGTTTTATGTCAAAATTGAAGGAAAAATTACATTTTTTCTCCATTGAACATCAATGATCTCCAACTCCAAGATGTTTTTAAACATCTTATAGGAGTGGATTTGAGTGGAGTTGGCCTTTTTTGAGTTAACTTGCTGGCAGCACTGGTGCAAATATAACGAACAAGCAAGCGAACAAGTCAACAAACAATAACGTCGTTGCTTGTTGCTGCGCGAATCAATTTCAAAACAATTTGTGAAACTTTACCTACAACATAGAATCAGTTCTCTGTGTACCTGTACCTATAATATCTAATTGTGTTCTTTATTACAGCAAAGAACCCAGCTTGCATGCATGCGTGCCTCGTTGAGATCATGAGATAAAATGAAAAGTTACAAAGACTACGTTGTAGGTACTCCTGTATCTTGACAATACCGGCGGCGCCCCGTAGGAATAAATGCTGATAAAAGTAGAATAAAAGTATTCTGTGTCCGTGTCTGACTACAATGGCATCTTCGAAGTATTCATTCGAGTTCTTCGAGTGCTCGGATATTGCTGAAGAGTGCGAAGTGCAAGCGTTGGACTCTAACGAGCCGCTTGTCGCCAACTCGCCTTCAGTGACGTCTAAGTGTAAAGTGCAAGTTTTTGACTCTAACGAGCCGCTTGTCGCCAACTCGTCGTCTACGTGTAAAGTGAAAGTTTTGTATAACGAGCCGCTTGTCGCTAACTCGTCGTCAGTGTCGTCTACGTGTAAAGTGCAAGTTTTTGACTCTAACGAGCCGCTTGTCGCCAACTCGTCGTCTACGTGTAAAGTGAAAGTTTTGTATAACGAGCCGCTTGTCGCTAACTCGTCGTCAGTGTCGTCTACGTGTAAAGTGCAAGTTTTGGACTCTAATGAGCCGCTTGTCGCTAACTCATCGTCAGTGTCGTCTACGTGTGAAGTGCAAGTTTTGGACTCTAACGAGCCACTTGTAACTAGCGCCTATTCTAGTGGAACAGCTGATCCTTTCGATGAGGACTCTACTGGGAGAAAAGAGTACAACTGTGAAGAGATGAGGTCAGTTATTCACTAGAATTTCATCATCACTACATAGTAGGTATAAAACAAAGTCGCTTCCCGCTGTCCGTCCCATCTTTAAAATTACCCCATGGATTTTGATGCGGTTTTTTTCAATAGATAGAGTAATTCAAGAGGAAGAATTTATATGTAAAATACATGCATAATATAGGTAGTAGAGAAACACTGATAATTTTAGAGGTTTCTAATGTGATGTGTGATGTGACCCGTGCGAAGCCGGGGTGGGTGGCTTGGCTAGTATAGTATAATCCATTCGTTAATTTTTAGCAATTTTTAGTATTTTGAACCATTTATGTAGTTAATTTTCGTCTTTTTTGTTACAGATCTCTCTGGTCTTGGAAAAAACTTTACGAAAAACTGGGCACTACTGAACAGTGCATCGAATTTGCCATCAACAGAGGCCTTATTCGAGCACAAAAATTATGCAAACGCCATAGAAAGCTCATGATATTATCTACCTGTGATGGAAAGGGCCCGCTAGGCTCATTTCGTTGTAGAAAAATTAGATGCGGAAATAAATCATGTAGCCGAGCTACAGGAACGTTTTTTGAGAACATGAAAATACCGATAACGATAGTTTTTCAGATTATGTTTGGGTTCTGTGACAGACAGACATACTTCCAAATTAAGAGGGAAGTTGCTTCGAGCGATGGACAAGTACTATCATCATCGACTGTAACAAATTGGTACAATCATTGTAGAGAAACTATTGTTGCGTATGAATCGGAAAATCAAGAGGAGGGCCAATGGGAAGGGCTAGAGAAAGAACTTCAACAGAAACGTTGCAAATATAATTCTACAGATGTGTTCATTGAATGTTCATGGCGGAGGAAGATACACTTGCGGCATGGTGATCCATTTGAAGAATTAATAAAAGCTATTAAATATGTGTATCCTATCAAATATACTGCAGCAGAAAAAGAATTGTCCATACAAACGTAATACCAAAATCATTTAAAATTTAGGCATATTCTTATCAGTTTATGCAATCTGCTTAACAGTCTGGCAAAAACGTCTAGAAACGGCAACTATCATTACTTTGGAAACCCTTTCTATACTAATCTATGGTAAAGTACAGGTTTCTTGTCTATGGTACAGGTACCGAAGACGTCAGTCAGAATTAATTTCCTTCTAAAAGAGAATTTATCTATTTCGCTTATTTAGCTTGCACAGTGGTGCCCCCATCTAAGTCTACTCTTTTTTGCCAGACTGTACCTACCTATATTCTGGCAAATAAATATTATTCTTTTATCTTCCTCAAAGTTTTTTTAATAATTGTCTATTGTGTGAGATCATAATATTATACTTGTACTAAACCAAGGAAGTTAGTTTATAAATTCCTTGTACTAAACACAGCTATGGAACGTAAACACGAGCGCCAATTTGTCCTGTCAATGTCAACTTGTCAAGTAGAATAAAGTCGTTTTGACAGTGACACAGACCAGATTGGCGGTTGGATTGGGTGTGTGTGTATTATTTCGCGTAGGGATGTTCGATATTTCGGATTGTATCGATATTTCGTATCGCAATATATCGTAATGCATTGTATCGATACGCGTATCGATACAGGGCATTTGATACGATATATCGTATCGAATCAAGACAAAGTATGCAGGTACTTAAATAATTAAAAAAAAAGTATTTTAAGTATTTATTAAACCGAATCTTTTAGTAATGCACACTATAATAGGAGCGCTATTACGAAAATGTGCGTAGCTATAATTGTCAAAAAAGGTGTTTCATGATATCACTAATAATGCGAAAGTTTGGATGTATGTTTGTTCCTCTATAACTCGGCAACCACTGAACCGATTTGCCTGAAATTTAAACGTAGATAAATAATGACCGGAAATAGGGCCTAATGCTTCCTTTTAACCGGGTAACTTGCAAGTCAAAACAATTTGATACGATACTTTCGATCCGATACACCTTGCATGTGTTGTATCTAGGGATTGCAATCCCGCAGCCCATTCAATCCCGCGTGGGATTAGTGCGGGTTTAGTCAATCCCGCGCGGGATCCCGCGTGATCCCGCATCTTAGAAATTATGTATAAAATCAAATTGAAACAACAGATTTTGAGTAAAAAATCAACTTTTATTAAACGTTTCTTACATTAAGCAACAGGAGCCAGCATTATACTGAGACTGGGCCTATTTGGCACCACAAAGAGTAGTAGGCAGGTACGCACGCACATTATTGTTAACAGTTTTCTTTAGATTTTAGTTATTTTTGTTTGTGTAATTGTTTATTCATTAGGTACCTACTTTATGCTGTGCGTTTCCCAATGTACTTACTGTAACTTGTGTGTGTCAAATAAACGTTAATATATCCTATTATATTCAAAAAACATTATATTAACAAAAACAAAAACCACCATAATGTTTCACGCAACTTTAATTATATTACTATTTACGGCACAATCAGCTTTTAAAATAGCACAGAAAAAAACGAAATCAAAAACATTAAAGTTTAGGTACTTATGTAAAATGCCGGACGGTGAGTACGAAAACACTCGTCACCTACAGAAAGACGTGCGCAGCGCAGTGCCATTTATAAACAACTAGCTGCTGCCTGCGGCTACGCTCGCGTGGTACCCGGATAAAAAGTAGCCTATGTTACTCTCCAGCCCTCCAACTATCTCCACGCAAAAAATCACGTCAATCCGTCGCTCTGTTTTGACGTGAAAGCAGGACCAATAAACAAACAAATAAACACACTTTCACATTTGAAATTGGGTACGGATGACAGGACAGCCCGCCAACCGTCTGCTAGTCACTGGCGCGGTGGTCTGTGCGAAACGGCAACGGCGCGCTCGTGCTACTCGCGATTTACGCGAAAGTTTTAACGCCAAATTTTTCATTTGCGGGATCTGCGGATCCGCGCTTTGAAGGTGCGGGATCCAGCAGCCCAATAAAAGCTGCGGGATCCCGCGGGATTGCGGGATCCCGCTTTGCGGGATTGCAATCCCTAGTTGTATCGATACACCGTATCGTATCGATCGATACAAATATTGGGTGTATCGTATGCCATTGTATCGATACACGAAAATATCGTATCGTATCGAACATCCCTGTTGTGTGAAATGTCCAGCAATATTTATTTATTTTATCCCTAATTTCGCGTCGTTGTTCGTTGCTGTGCGAACGAATCAATTTCAAAACAATTTGTAAAACTTTACAACATTATTAGAATCAGTTCTCTGTGTACCTGTACCTACCTAACGCCGGCTCCATACGTTGGGACCAACGTTGGTCCCAACGTTGGGGCCAAGATTTCGTGAACCATCCACACGTTGGCGATACACCAGTCTTGTTCCGTCAGAGCCAACGTGCAGACGTCCGATGTCTGCGCGTCCGATACAGAAATTGAAATTTCTCTAAGTGATTTTACATTACTGAATACCAATTTTATCACAATCACATCCCATCATGTCACTATCACACTTCACACAACACACTATATTATAAAAGCGAAAGTTTGGATGTTTGGATGTATGTTTGTTCCTCTCTAACACGACAACCACTTAACCGATATGGGTGATATTTAAAATATAGATAGATAATAACCAGAAATAGGACATAGGCTACTTTTTATCCCAAAAAATTGCACGGTTCCCGTAACATAAAAAAAAATTGTAGACTCCATCATCAGATCAGCTCGCTGTCACCATATTATTACATTGTAGTCAGAACTTGACAAATATGCCGAGTTTCAACTCAATCGGCCTATTTACTGAGGAGTTCTGTTGAACAGCTCTTGACTCCATCATCAGATCAGCTTGTTGATACCATAATATTTCACTGTCACCGAGAATCTATAAGTGTGCAAAATTTCAGCCCGATAGTTCTACAAACACAATAAATAAGGAATACGATGACATTCTCGCTCGTCAGTCGACACGTGCGCTCACGATGCGCGTCGAAACGGGACTGAGCATAGCGCCAACGTGTGGACGGATCCCCAACGTTGGCGCGCCAACTTCCTTTGATAAAACCGACACGGCACGGCCAAGCCCCAACGTTGGCCCCAACGTTGGCGCCAAGCTATTTTGTCAGCACCACACGTTGGTGCGAGGCATTGGGACCAACGTTGGCCCCAACGTGTGGATGCGGGGTAAGGCTTGTTTCACTCTTCAGCGTGTCACCGGTCGCGTCCGACGCGGTCGGTCGAGTTGACCTTTCACAGTTCGGCGTGCGCCAACGTTGAGCTGGACGTGTACAATCATGTAAACAAATAATAAAAAAAAGTTATTCTTATTTCTGTGATAGCATTAAAACAAAAAACGCCGTGTCAGTCCAAAAGGAAAATTATTCATGCATCCTATAACTTCAGCCCATATAACGTAACGCTGTATTCGTATTCACAACTACGAGAAGATGCAAAAAAAAAAATGTTTAATTAGGTACCTACTTATGTAGGTACCTCTCTACTTCAGAATGAAGAAAAAGAAAATCTGTTTGCGTCCCTGTCAACATTTTCAAATAACTTTTTATTCATTTTAAATGTACCTACCTACACACACATTATATTTTTATCACTATAGAGATAGAAAAACAGAGCAACGAATTCTGATATACCTACCTAGTTATACGACTTAAGGTGTAGGTAGGTACTATAACATTAACTAATTCCCTCCAACAACTCTGTTTTTATACAACAGGTTTTGTAAATCTCAAATAGCAGGCATTTTTTTACTTCTCCTAACAACAGTCGTCATGACTGTACGCAAAACGCACACGCGCACGTCCAACAGTGAAAGCTCACGTGGCAACACTGGCCCGCGCGCCAACCGGCATACGCGGGGCGCGCGGGCTCCGGTCAGCCTTTTGCTCCGGTCCGACGTCTCGAAAAACGCGACCGACCGCGCGCGACAGAGTGAAAGCCGCCATTCACTCCCATGCTACTTGCGTCGGTCGCGCTCGCACGCGACCGATCGCACGCGACAGAGTGAAAGGGGCCTAATTGTGTTCTTTGAATACAGCAAAGAACCCAGCTTGCATGTATGCGTGCCTCGTTGAGATCATGAGATAAAATGAAAAGTTACAAAGACTACGTTGTACTCCTGTATCTTGACAATACCGGCGGCGCCCCGTAGGAATAAAAGCTGATAAAAGTAGAATAAAAGTGTTCTGTGTCCGTGTCTGACTACAATGGCATCTTCGAAGTATTCATTCGAGTTCTTTGAGTGCTCGGATATTGCTAAAGAGTGCGAAGTGCAAGCGTTGGACTCTAACGAGCCGCTTGTCGCCAACTCGCCTTCAGTCAGTGACGTCTAAGTGTAAAGTGCAAGTTTTGGACTCTAACGAGCCGCTTGTCGCTAACTCGTCGTCTACGTGTAAAGTGAAAGTTTTGTATAACGAGCCGCTTGTCGCTAACTCGTCGTCAGTGTCGTCTACGTGTAAAGTGCAAGTTTTGGACTCTAACGAGCCGCTTTTCGCTAACTCGTCGTCTATGTGTAAAGTGCAAGTTACGGACTCTAACGAGCCGCTCGTCGCTAACTCGTCGTCAGTGTCGTCTACGTGTGAAGTGCAAGTTTTGGACTCTAATGAGCCGCTCGTCGCTAACTCGTCGTCAGTGTCGTCTACGTGTGAAGTGCAAGTTTTGGACTCTAACAAGCCACTTGTAACTAGCGCCTATTCTAGTGGAACAGCTGCTCCTTTCGATGAGGACTCTACTGGGAGAAAAGAGTACAACTGTGAAGAGATGAGGTCAGTTATTCACTAGAATTTCATCATCACTACATAGTAGGTATAAAACAAAGTCGCTTCCCGCTGTCCGTCCCTGTGTGCTTAGATCTTTAAAATTACCCCATGGATTTTGATGCGGTTTTTTTCAATAGATAGAGTAATTCAAGAGGAAGAATTTATATGTAAAATACATGCATAATATAGGTAGTATAGAAACACTGATAATTTTAGAGGTTTCTAATGTGATGTGTGATGTGACCCGTGCGAAGCCGGGGCGGGTGGCTTGGCTAGTATAATATAAACCATTAGTTAATTTTTAGCAATTTTCAGTATATTGTACCATTTATGTATAGTCGTATTGCTCATTATACGGACTAAAATTGAAGCAAAAAATGTCATTTTTCCTTCAATTTTGATTAGTTTTGATATTCTGTGGTTTTGATATGTTTTATGTCAAAATTGAAGGAAAAATGACATTTTTTTCTTCACTTTTAGTCCGTATAATGAGCAATACGACTTATAGGTAGTTAATTTTCGTTTTTTTTGTTACAGATCTCTCTGGTCTTGGAAAAAACTTTACGAAAAACTGGGCGCTACTGAACAGTGCATCGAATTTGCCATCAACAGAGGCCTTATTCGAGCACAAAAATTATGCTATCGCCATAAAAAGCTCATGATATTATCTACCTGTGATGGACAGGGCCCGCTAGGCTCATTTCGTTGTAGAAAAAGTAGTTGCAGAATGAAATCATATGGTCGAGCTACAGGAACGTTTTTTGAGAACATGAAAATACCGATAACAATAGTTTTTCAGATTATGTTTGGGTTCTGTGACAGACAGACATACTTCCAAATTAAGAGGGAAGTTGCTTCGAGCGATGGACAAGTACTATCATCATCGACTGTAACAAATTGGTACAATCATTGTAGAGAAACTATTGTTGCGTATGAATCGGAAAATCAAGAGGAGGGCCAATGGGAAGGGCTCAAGAAAGAACTTCAACAGAACCGTTGCAAATATAATTCTACAGATGTGTTCATTGAATGTTCATGGCGGAGGAAGATACACTTGCGGCATGGTGATCCATTTGAAGAATTAATAAAAGCTATTAAATATGTGTATCCTATCAAATATACTGCAGCACGCCTAGGGGGTGTGTTATAGAGTCCTGAACATTGAATGAAAAAAGGTATTTGCTAATTCGATTTACACAAAACTCTGGTACCTACTCTAATAATTATGCCTGCCTGTTTAAAGTTTGCCCTAGGTACCTCCTCTAATATTATGTTTTTCCAATTACAATGGGAAAAAAATATTGAAAATCAATATATACCCACATTATTTTTAATATTATTCTCAATTATATCATTTATATCTTTGACACTGCTGTAATATAATAATAATTATTGAACTCTGTATGATTATTTCTTCAATGTTTCTTTTGCACATGCATCTTAAGGTAACTCTCGTTACCACATTTAAAATCACATTCTAAACAGGAAAATGGCTTCAAACCCTGCTGCTTCCAATGTTTATTCTCAATATGAGTCTTAACATAACTCGCATTCACACTTCTAAAATCACAAATATTACACGCAAATGGTTTCTCTCCGGTATGCTTTCTTTTATTATGTCTATTTAAGTCATATCTTCGGCTAAATGTGCTGTTGCATATATGACAAACAAACGGCTTGTTATCGGAATGTGTGAGGATATGTAGTTTCATGTTACATTTCCGACTAAACGTCAGCTTACATATATCACAGGTGAACGGCTTTTGACCAGTGTGTTTCATCATGTGCCGCTCTAAGTCAATTTTTTGGGTGCAACGGGCCGGACAGATGTTGCAAGCAAAGGGTCTTTCTTTTGTATGTCTAAAATAATGTTTCTTAAAGGTGCATTTCTGTGTGAATCTCATGCCACATACTTCGCAGGTATAAGTTTTGGCTCGGTGAGACTTGATGTGTCGATTAAGGTGACATTTCTGTGTGTATGATTTACTGCAATATGTACAGGCGTGTCTTTCACGTTGTAAGTTGGTTATACTGATTTCCTCATAGTAACTGTCCTCTGCATCTGGAAATTATAAATAAATTAATAATGGCGGACATTCACACAGCGCCATCTAGCCCCAAACTAAGCAAAGCTTGTACTATGGGAACCATACCTGATAGAATAATTGATAGCATTATTGTAAATACATGCTTAGGTATTATTATTGCAAATAGACAATCAGGGTGCTGATTTAAAAAATAATAATTTAATAGATAAAAGGAACAATTTATTGGTAAACTAGCTTCCGCCCGCGGCTTCGCTCGCGTGATACCCGGATAAAAAGTAACATTATGTCCTATTCCCGATCATTATCCATTTGTATTTTATTTTTAGACAAATCGGTTCAGTGGTTGGCGAGTTATTATAGAGGAACAAACATACATCCATCCAAACTTTCGCATTTATAATATTAGTGTGATGTGATCTGTGTATTTGTGCTATTTGTTAATAAAGCTGTGTGCTTATTTAGTATGTTTCTTTGTTAGTTTATCTTTATTTGACTAGTGAATTATGATTAAGACTAATATTAATCTGATCTGCAGAGTCATTTTGTAAACTCACGTCGAACGTCGAAGAGCTGAATCCGCTATAAGATTTCAAATTTCGTATCCGTAATACATTCCCTCTATTCCTACTAGTTCAGTTGACTGAACTAGTGAGATTTCTTTTCTCGTTTGTTCAGTCGACTGGACTAGTGAGATTTCTTTTCTATTCTTGTGTATTTATCGAGCGAGCGAAGCGAGCGAAGATCTTAGTGGCAAGTTGGGCGATTTTGCTTTGTATGTTTTAATTTTATGTTCTCGCATAACTAACGAACCGGTTTTCCAATCTTCATGAAACTTTATAAGTCTTTAGGTTGTGCTATGGAAATTTGCTGTGGAGCATATGAGCGTAATCGATGAAGGGGTTGTATTGTAAAGGTATTGGGTTCGCAAAAGGTAAAAAAAAAAAGTTACACAAATATATTGATTGAGTGGGGTGTCATATGAAAGGACTTAATTTGTACATTCCAAAATGGTTTTTAATTTTACTCTAAAATGTATAGTTTTTGAAATGCGACGAAAGGAAAAATAAGAAACCAGAGCTGCAAGAGCTCCCGTTTGATAGATTTTCGATTCCTTCGTAGTTCATTAACTGGTCGGTCTTAAAAAGAGAGTGGCATCACAACGGTGCGTGAGTCTCAGTTTGGGGCAAACTACTAGTATTTAGTGAGCTCGGTCACTTGAGTGAATTCAAAGTGAGTCTACAGAATGACTCTGCTGGGGACAGACTGCTAGTAGTAAGAGATACGGTAATAGAAAATTAACCTATAGTTTCCTAAGAACAAAACTTTCTAACTGCAAAAGAAAAGCTATTTATATTCATTAATCTACCCTTAAGGTCCCAAAATTTAGCCCCACCCCTTTTTACTATTTAACAGTGAAGGCCTAGGATTTAGCCAGGCAGCGCATTCAGGATTCCACTAAGTAAATTATTATCTATCATTTAAACATTGCCATAATCAAATAACAGATGAGGGATATTTCTATTACCGTATCTTAGCATATAGGGATAACCTTCTTGATCAGCTTCTGCATCCAAACTACTGTCATCCACTTCTTGCTTTACTTTCTTCACTGCTTTGTCATCACTTACTTCAGTCTTTTCAGTGAAATTACTTTTTTCAGTCATTCCCTTCACTACATACATAGAAACATCACTAATTTCACTCTCTGTGTCAACCTCTTGTTTGACTGCAGCATTATCACAAGTACTGATCATAGATTCCTCCATTCTATAGTCATCTACATTTTCAATCATTTCCTCTTTAATTTGTAGCTCAAATGCTTCTAAATTTACTTCTTCACTGATCATATTGTTAATGGATTCTACCATTCTAGATTTTACCACATTTTCAATGCGTTCTTCCTTATTTAGTTGTTTAAATCTTTCTAAATTTTCTCCATCGCTGTTGAAAGATTCCACTTTTATATTAGATGTTAAATCTTCCTCTTCTTTCTTAACAATAGTTTTTTCGACTGTGTTAACCGAGACAAACTGCAATGGTGTCTGGATGAAGTTAACAAACTTTCTATGCAGATTATGTATTATATCTTTACTCAGCTGAAAATAACAATTGTTAGTTTAGTAAAGAAAGCTTTAATCAATCAAAATAAATCTTTCTTTTTCTTCTTTAAACATTTTACAACACTTTTATTCAATAAGCAGTTATAAAAAATATAAGATACTAGCTTCCGTTCGCGGCGTCGCTCGTGTGGTGCCTACCAGGATAAAAAGTAGGTAGTGTATTATTCCAGGTCATAAACTATGTATGTTTCAAGTTTCATCAAAATCTATGTAGTACTTTTTGCGTGAAAGAGTAACAAACATCCATACAATACATCCTCACAACCTTTATTTAGCATTTATAATATTAGTAGGATGAGCATTGAGCATAACTTCCAGAGAAATATTCAGGAAATTATGGAAGTCTAATTTGTCATTGTCACACACAATAATTTAAAAAATAATTATAATTCATTATAATTCATAATAATAATTTTCCGCTAAAACTGAACATAGAACTTGCTCCTTTTTGGAAGTCGGTTGAATAAATGAAACCATAACTTTCCATTCTATGGGTTCTATCTATCGGATCAGCTTACTGAACTTGCCCGTACGGGTCCTATCGAATCAGCCTACTGAACTTGCCTTTATGGGTTCTATCCAGGGTTCGCCGATATATATCAGCGGATATATATCATGATATATATCACGATATATATCAATTGATTTTTATCTTGATATATATCAATGGATTTTTTCCTGTCTTCTGAACTAAAAATTTTGGAGATTAATGTTAACCCTGGCAACACGTAGCGAAAAACTACAATTCCAAATAATTTAGATTGTTTTTAAATTTTTTTTTAATTAAAAAATATTTTGAAAATGAAAAATCTTATCAAAATTTTCAATTCCGACGGGATTCGAACCCGCAATGATACATAAATGTAAATACCTAAGTGTGGTGTAACACTATAACAAATAAAAAATTATAAAAAAATCTTTTTCAAATAAACACTAATTCTTTTGATACCTTTATTAAGTTTTTTAAATAAAAAATGTGGTAATTTGACACTTATAATAGCATTAATTATTTTACAAATTACTTTCACATTTTAAAGTGTTTAATCCCCTTACAGAATGAAATTCGCTTCTTTTTCTTAGCCTGGATATATATCCGATATATATCGGATAAATATCAAAAAATCGGATTTTTAATATTTATTATAAAAATCGGATTTTTTCGAACCCTGGTTCTATCAGAGCCTTGATACACTTGCTTTGACATTCTAATTTTTTTTGCCTCCAAACCCTGCCTACACTTCTTCAGTCTCATTGGCTCAACTTACTTTTTTGGCTCGACGAATTCTGGCTGCAGAACGCGTAAGCCTACCAATATCTGACTTCTTTTTAGGCATTTTTAATAAGACCCAAGACTGGAGACAAAATGAAAAATATAGTTAAGTGGCACTAAACCGAGATGTATAGAGATAATTGATGGTGTTTTTAAAAATAACAGATTTACTATATTAAAACCACTGATAGAACAATAAAAACCTACGGAATTAAGACGTTCTAAAACGTTTTTAACTACTTTTTCTCAATTCACAATCTCAAACAAAATAAAAATAATTAAAAGAACAAAACAACTGAACTGAAATGAAAGTACCTACTGAAACTGACTGTGACTGAACAACTGAACGTCATCACATCACTCACTCTGTCAGTCATGTAGAGTCAATTCTGTCAATATTTTTGACAGAGCCTTCAAATCGAAGGCTATGATCATGAAAGTGAAACCCCCTTACAAAAACCCCCCTAATAAACCATAGATTATTTATTATGCCCTTACAGTAGGGCCAACGGATCTCGGCGTTCGTGAGTAAAGTTAGCCGTTTCGATGCGCAGTGCAACTTTTTCATATAAAATTTTCTACTGCGCAGCGAAAAGCCTGACTTCACGAACGCCTAGATCTGTCGGCCCAACTGTACTATAGGAAAGATGTTTACCCCGCATCCACACGTTGGGGCCAACGTTGGTCCCAATGCCTCTCACCAACGTGTGGTGCTGACAAAATAGCTTGGCGCCAACGTTGGGGCCAACGTTGGGGCTTGGCCGTGCCGTGTCGGTTTTATCAAAGGAAGTTGGCGCGCCAACGTTGGGGATCCGTCCACACGTTGGCGCTATGCTCAGTCCCGTTTCGACGCGCATCGTGAGCGCACGTGTCGACTGACGAGCGAGAATGTCATCGTATTCCTTATTTATTGTGTTTGTAGAACTATCGGGCTGAAATTTTGCACACTTATAGGTTCTCGGTGACAATGAAATATTATGGTATCAACAAGCTGATCTGATGATGGAGTCAAGAGCTGTTCAACAGAACTCCTCAGTAAATAAGCCAATTGAGTTGAAACTTGGCATATTTGTCAAGTTCTGACTACAATGTAATAATATGGTGACAGCGAGCTGATCTGATGATGGAGTCTACTATTTTTTTTATGTTACGGGAACCGTGCAATTTTTTAGGATAAAAAGTAGCCTATGTCCTATTTCCGGTTATTATCTATCTATATTTTAAATATCACCCATATCGGTTAAGTGGTTGTCGTGTTAGAGAGGAACAAACATACATCCAAACATCCAAACTTTCGCTTTTATAATATAGTGTGTTGTGTGAAGTGTGATAGTGACATGATGTGATGTGATTGTGATAAAATTGGTATTCAGTAATGTAAAATCACTTAGAGAAATTTCAATTTCTGTATCGGACGCGCAGACATCGGACGTCTGCGGGCGGTTTCGTCAAAAAAAGCCCGTGCACAAACCGCCAAAAAACGATGTCCTACAACTTTAGAATTTAATTGTAAAGCCATAGGACCACAATAACCCTCACATAGAGGTTCCATTGAAAGATTACCTATTTTTTTGCTACGTAAACAGAATATTTTAATACGATTAAGGAATTAACATAAGTAAATAAGTAATTGTAAGTTCCAGGGGTGCAATTTTCTCGATGTCCTACTCGTTATTTCAAAATTTAAAAGTACGGTATTTTCCTTTGGATATCATAAATACTTACCGAAAATGGATTTATATTAGTAAAAATTTGTCTTTTATCCGAAATAATGACTGTTTAAAGCCAATTCCTCGTATAATTTAAAATATTATATTTTTTAGCTGGGTAATGGAATCAGCAAAATGAGGAAATTCCCGTTAGTCACGATGTAAATTAGGTCAAACGGAGGCTTTACTCAACAAAAAACGACTACTATGGTATCTTTTTCAATTCCTGGCGACAGTAGCTGTGTATGGAAACCGCCATTTCGTTGATTTAATGTCTTTTCATTAGCGAAATCCGTGACGTTTGTTTGTTGCTTCGTGAAAGCCAAATTTAATTTTCCTGTCTTGTCACGTCATTTATGAAAAACGGTAAGACTTTTGTATTATTAAAAACAAATACTCTATAGAACAAGTATGTGACCAACAGATTTTGCAATTAAATATCTTATAACATTGTTGAATATCGTGTTATAAATAAAATTACGGTCGAAGTTGGTCGACGTCACATCCCCGCCGTCACGTTAACTGTAAAGGCGTGTTATATCATTAACTAATGTATGTCCGGCAGTTTGTTGATTTTATCTATATATTTGTGAACATGTCAAGTGTTATAGCTTTTTTGCTTATGTGCTGTTTTTAGAAGCCCACTCATGGCCGTTTTTCCATTAGCCCGGCACGGCACCGGTGCCGGGGAAGCAAAAATGTATAAAAATGTACGGCTTGCCTTTCCAGCAGCTTTTTTTTTTTTTTTTTGCCGGCGCCGGTGCCGGTGCCGTGCTGGCTAATGGAAAAACGCCCAATGTCTGTGGGCTATTTTTTTTGACCCAACATGGAAATATGTAGGTACTACCTAAATACTTTTTTGTAAATACTTACAATATTATACATACCTAGTATATTATACATAGGTATAATATTTATTAATAGGTTTCATAAGAATTACTAAAACTATCAGTCTAATGTGGTCACACTGCACGACTTTCAACGAGCGCGTTTGAACCTACACAAACATTGCAAGAAATAAAACCTTGCTGCAAACAGCTCATCTAAATCACTAAGTACCTACCTATGTAGGTATGGTGCAACTCAACGACTCCTACCTAAGTAGGTAGCAGTCCAAAAATTTGAACCCCCTGCCAAGGTACTTAGGTACCTATTTTCTATAGGTAGGTAGTATAATCCTATCGACTTAGGTACTTACCTACATCAAAATTTAGGTGAAGGTACAGGTACCTACCTACCTACCTCCTCTCATCAAATCCCTCTGACTACCTTCCAGACATCTTCAAAACATCTAAAAAATGCCTAAAGATCTGACATAATACCTACCTACATTATATCTACCGACAGCAGTAGTGCACGCGGGCGAAGACGCGGGTGTTCGCTAGTTTACGCTATAAAATTGCATGTTGTGAACGATGATTTACTTGTTCAAGTTAGTAACGTCGAGTTCCCACATTGTCACTGTCTCACCATTTTTATGAGAGAAAAGTTGATTTATTTTGTAAATGTAGGACTAAATTGTGATATTAAAATACTACATACAAGTTATAAAACACAGATTCGACTTACCGTTACAGGTGCTAGTTTGCCTAATAAGTAAGAACATTTCCTTTAAATGAAAAAATACTTGATCAAAAATCCCTGATAGTGACTAACTTGAAATAAATATTTGATTTACTTGTGCTATGTGATATTAAGACTATGATTGTTCTTTTCATTATGAAAAACAAACAGTTTTACATTGATTCTAGTAAAAAAAAATTAAATAAAACAGCGCATTATAGTTTAATAACAGGAAGAAAGTTGTGACTAACAGGAACTTTTTCTACTACCTTGCTCCAAAAATGTTGAGATTACTCTTAAAATATTCGGTAGTTATAGATTTCCTTTAGTTTTTTGATATTTCTAATACTTTTCTGATTTAATTAAATCAAATAGATAAAGAAATAATAAGGTTGGAAAATTATTTTCAAGTTAGTCACTGTGGCATTTTCTTACGAAAATCCTCCTGCACGTTGGCTCTGACGGAACAAGACTGGTGTATCGCCAACGTGTGGATGGTTCACGAAATCTTGGCCCCAACGTTGGGACCAACGTTGGTCCCAACGTATGGAGCCGGCGTTAGAGTTGAACCCAAAGACCTTATATAGGTATACCTGTATCCCTAATTAAGCTGGAAACATACTGTCGGACGCGGCTTACGGACGCGGCAGACAGCCGCGACTGAATAGGTATCTGGATATAGAACGAACATAGAACTATGCACATTATCTGACGAAAGTCGCGGACGCGTCCTTGGACCTTCAGACGTCCGAAGGCAATCTGGCCCGCTGGGTGTTCGGACGGTGTGCACACTTATCTGTCGCGGCTAACAGCCGCGACTTATGGATGCGTCCGATAGTTTGTTTCCAGCTTTACAGTCACATTGTCAGTTAGTTGTCAGTTTTCAGAGAAGTTTGGCGTCGTTTTTGAGTGATGTCTATTTGACATTACTCTGTCTACAGGTCTTTGGTTGAACCATATTTCTTCAAAGAGTTGAACACTGGTTAAACAACGTCCTTTCGCTATTCGTCACTATCCACAAAGGACGTTGTTTAACCAGTGTTTAACTTTAAACATCTTTCTTAAGTAAGACCCAATCTTTTTCAGTCACACAAAAAAAAAATATTAGGTAGGTACCTAAGTATAAAATATGAAAGTAAAGATGTTTGTAGGTTTGTTACTCAATCACGCCAGAACTACTGAAGAGATATGGATGAAATTTTGGCACAGAGATAGACTATAGTCTGGAATATCACTAGGCTACTTTTTATCCCGGAAAATGCACGGTTCCCGTAAGATAAAAAAATAGTAGATAATTAACTTACCTAGGTAGGTACTTAAAAAAATAGTGCCTAGTCCTCACGGGCGTTCGCTAGTATTTTCAAAATTATTAAGTGTCAGGATGATACCTAATGTAATGACGCCATAGACTTCAGTTTTTTAAATACCTGAATATATTTACTTTTACCTTGTCCTGCATCCTGTAGGAATGTGCTACACATTCTTTTTCGGATCAAAAAACCATAAATGTACGGATTTATCTACACATAGGTACATACATAAATCCACACCTGTTTCCCATCATAAGGGTAGGCAGAGACCACAGATCTCCATTTGCTACAGTCCGGAAACACTTTTTTCGCTTTGTTCACTTAACACATTATTAGATTTATCTAAAGGAATTCTTTGGGCCTTAGTTACCTGTTAACTTTGAACACTGGTTAAACAACATCCTGTCTCTGTTCATCACTATCCACAAATAACGACAGAATGTTGCTTAACCAATGTTCAACTTTAAACATCTTTCATAAGTAAGACCCAGGATGTTTTTTAACCAGAGTTCAAAGTTGAGAGGCTTTGGTAAGTATTTCCCCCTTACTTATGAAAGATGTTTAAAGTTGAACACTGGTTGAACAACGTCCTGTCTCTGAATTGTCACTATCCACAAATAAAGACAGAACGTTGTTTAACCAGTGTTTCACTTTAAACATCTTTCATAAGTAAGGCCCTTTATGTCTTAATATGAATAACAGAGTTACCACAAAACCACTGCTAGAGAATTGTGTAAGGATCTCCTCGGCCTTCTGGGCCATTTCCATGAACCGACAGCATCGCTGCAGCTGTGAGTAGCACATGTAGCATACTGTCTGCGGTCTGCCATCCTCCGTGCACAACTGGTGAGGAAATAAAAACAATATAATACTTAACTGATAATCAGTACCTATAATGAATTTGGCATTTTATAAGCTTTCCGCAGCTGTTTTATAATTGAATATAGCTATAGTACTTTTTCTGCTTGAATCCATTAGGGCCAAGTTGGCCGAGGGGTATAGTACCTCGACTTTCGATCCTAAGGTCGTGGGTTCGAATCCTGGCCGTGCATCAATGGATTTTTCCTTTCGAAAAATTTATATGCGCATTAACACGAGCTCTAAACGGTGAAGGAAAACATCGTGAGGAAACCCGCAGCTTTGCCAGCCCCGCACGTATTGACCATGTCTTTCCTGTGAATATGGCCGGTTAAGCTGAGAGGATGATGTAGGTGATGGGCAAGCCTACTCCATCTCAACATTGTCCCAGGCACTACAGTGTCCCGTTGACTGCAGGCAAAGATTGCCTCCTGACACTGTATAAATCATCTAGTAAAGATGTAAAGGCCTAAGTTTTTTATGGGTTACTTTTCATCATCATAATCATCGCCTCGAGCAGCTACAAGTAGGTTTTTCGGCAAACTAATCAAATTTTCATGGCACAAATCATAATAGGTATGTTATTTACCTTTGTTGAAAGTTTTTCAAATATTTCTTGATAGCGTGTGTTCGCAATGTGTCGCATTTTGATATCACTGCCCAAACACACTCGGCACAGCGCTGGGTTAGACATTTTTTTTAATAAGTTTGTTTTGTGCCTACGTGTCGTACACAACAAACAGCTGACTACGGTCAATTTAAAAATTTCGTAGCCCTACACGTCGTCCCACGACTTTTTCAAATCAACTGTAGTGTTGCCATTAATGCCACCAAGTTCAAGGTTCAAGTCACTATGTCAAATGTCGCCATATTCGAAATCAGAATCATTTTGAAATCTACATAAGGCCAAAATATCGCTAGAAGTTCTTATAAAGAATAAAAGAATAGTATTTAGCAATATGCATCACAGATTAGGTAGAGATATGATATGCATAATCGTCGGTCCGGGGGGCGGGACACCGCAACGGATAATAATAAAAAACAAGCTAAAATAAACACATTACCCTTCCTTTGCTTTGCGCAGTCGGGTAATTAGCGCCATCTATTGGGAAGTAGCAATAATGTTTTGAAGTCTAGTGCTGCCATGAAATATATCTCTTTTTCTTTTTTCTAAAATTAATTTAGCACATTCATTTGTTTAATTTATTTGCTGTAACTACTGTAGTGTAATTAAAGTACGGTAATTACTGAAAAACATCAAAATAACCGTTGTTAGAGGTAAACCTCTTACTTGACAATAAATTAATCTGCCCCCCCTCCTCCCCCGCGCGTCTGCGTCCCTCCCCTCCTCCCTCTGTTTATACCAGTATTTACTTGTTTATTTTTGTAATTTAATTTCTCAAAGAAATTTTTGGATTTCCCAGAAATTAGCTCTGCAGTAAAAATTACATAAGGTTAAATAAGACGTGGTGGTTTCTTAACCAAGATTAGTACAAAACAACTACGGAAAAATTAACCTAACATCTAGGTACCTAGGCTAACTGCTAGAAGCAAGAATCAAAACTCCAGAAGAAATGTCTCAATTCGTTTTGTGTCGAGTGTGTTTTGCTCACAACATCAGAATGTACCCACTGCACCAAACATGCTATCAAGAATTATACGAGAAGTACACAGGTGCTAAGGTAAGTACCTACCTACTCTGACCTATAGGTACCTGAAAGGATTTTGCAATTTTCCAAGTAAAACGAGTTACTTAGGTCTTAATCAATCGATATTTAGGGTGCCTATACATTTCTTAGAAATACCAATGTCTGTAGCAAAAAATTTCAATACATCATCATCTGAAGAAGGTTCATGAATAGAGACTTCCAAATTGCTTCCAAAATATTAATTGTTAGCTTAGCCTTTTGAATAGTAAATGTAGGTACCTATACCTATATTCTTTTAACACTCAATAAATCTTTTATTCAATTTATTACCGTAAGTATATTAAGTAAATTATATTGTATGGTGACCACTAAGTAAATGCTACTATTATAGTTAGGTAATACCATAAATACTAAATAATAGAAAACTACTTGCCAACAACTGATAATTCAGAAATCCTATACAGTAATAACCTATACAAAAATACTATAATATACCTACTTAAGCCGAGTTGACACGATCAAAGTCAGCTTTGACAAAGTGCATGTTGTAAAAGAAATTAAATAAAAATGTGTTGTTTAAATTTATTTGTTCATTCTACATTTCACTTGTTTTTAAATCAGTTTATTCTGAGTAGAGCAAGTTTTCAATATAAACTGGTTGCTGCCCCGACAGAACTTTCCGACTGCTAGTCATGATAAATAAAAAATATGACTATTCGCTGGTTTGGTACGTTTCTTTAGTTCTTAAAGTTTTATTTATTTAAACATCACAAAATCTACAGATGTTAAAAGTAGGTATATTGTAACATTTTTGAACCCAATATCCGATAACGGATTTACTTTGTAAAAAAATAAATTTATCAGATCAGAAGATATGTTAATTAAAAAAACGGGTAGGTACCTATATAGTAAAATAAAAAAACAAAACAAATTAAACTTAACACTAACCACTCTACTTATGAACTCCTTGCAACTTTTGTCAAAATTTAAACATTGTTGAAAATGTTTCCTTTTTTGTTAGACATTCGATAGTGACAAATATGACAAGGCTAATCTTAAGATTAGCCTAACAATGCAAAAGCATTGTTTAACAAGTGTTCAAGTTGAGAGAAATGTATTTCTAAAATTTTAGATTTTTCAAGAATTTCTCTAGATTCAAGCAATCTTTAATTAGATGCAATACCTATGCAAAAACTTATAAACTGTTTGTTTTTGCTTATCTCTTAGTTTGTTTGCAACAACCTGTAATTTTACTGAATAAATGAAAATATTTCAGCTCATCACAGGAGATGGCAGATTGGACAAGGTGTGTTATATATGTAACACACTTTTGTTGCGCTTCCACAAGTTTCTGCAGATGTCACAAAAAGCAGAGAAACATCTGACCGAAATGTACCACAACGGTATTGAGGTAATTACTTAAACTAATTTAAGTACCTACTTATACCTTTTATTTATTTAATATACTGGGTGACTGAACTCTGCTCAGGTGAAAACAGAGAAAATGAATTACTTACCTATTACTCTTTTAAATAGGTATATCTATCTATATCAGCCCACATCCACCCACTGCTGGGTATAGGCCTCCTCATTATCTCGCCACTTTCTCCAGTCCTGCGCCGTGGCATCTACTGCTTACCACAAAGTCGTGCAAGGTCATCAGCGGGCTGACTGGTGGATCTGCAACCTTCACGTGACCACCCCTCGGTCATTGCTTCTGTAATTTCTGATGGAATTTTTCAAATTATTTATGCCATTATGTTATCTTGTGGCTTGCTGAGACGTTCTTGATTGAATGTTGAAGTAAAGCAACGATATGCGCGGTCACAATATTAGGTAGATGGGTTCACGTGGCACTACGAGCTGAGCGCTTCCGTGCTTCGGAGGGCACGTTAAATTGTCGGTCCCGGCTTTTAAGTCGTTAAGTCATGACGGAGGCCTCTACGCTGCGTAAAAATTCGTATCATCAGAGTTGGCTTGCTTATACTTACTGAATTAACTTTTCTTTCAGTTCACCGCTAACAATGTGTCAACGTTGGCTACCAAGATGCAGCACTTGTCCGTCACGAATTTTCAAAGCCAGTCTTTCACTGACCAACCAGTCACAGATTCAACTCCGGCAAGCATTGACCCAACACCGACTACAGATGTCGCTGTCCAAGATGTCGCTGTTAAAATCGAATCAGTGGATTACGAGGATTCATACATCATCGAAGATTCATACGTCATTGATGATTCGTACCTCGAAGAATATACTGACCAAACCAAACGCACAGAAATCGAGATCGAGATACCAAAACAGCCGGAGATTATCTCTGATGTCAGAGTGACTTTGGAGAGGATTAAGATGCCGAAGCTTAGAAGCTCGAAGCGTCGTGTCCACCTCTGTCCGTTCTGTCCGCGACGCTTCCGTTCTGCCGCGCTTCTGCGCAGACATAAATGCGAATCTTCCGCGCCAGTGTACCTTCCCTTGAGTCACGGACCACGGCAATTCACTTGTGAACTTTGTGACCGACGTTTCAAACATCGGAGCATGTTTTTGGTACATCACCGCACACACACAGGGGAGAAACCGTTTGAGTGTCAGATGTGTGATCGAACGTTCAACGATAAGAGTAACTGCAGGAAGCATATGAAAAAGCATCTCAATTCTAAGCATGTTTGTTTGATGTGTGATCGTACTTTTGCAGAGCGAAAGTGGCTGGTGAAGCATGCAGTGGAACATATTTTGTGATAGATGTCATATCAAAAACAGGTACCCGAAACCCGATAGACATTCTGCTGTCCGCTAGCCAAGGAAGTTTTATACCTTCTTTGCCGCTAGCTAAAACGCGCCGTTAAGTGACATTTGATCACACTTTTAAATTCCATGTTATAAAGCTCGAAATTCTCTATCGATCGGTCTTGGAAGGGTTGCTATCGTAGTTTTCGAATTAGAGATTAGTACAGTACGGCCAACGGATCTCGGCGTGCGTGAAGTTAGCCGTTTCGATGCGCAGTGCAACTTTTTCATACAAAATTTTCTACTGCGCAGCGCAGAGCCTGACTTCACGCACGCCGAGATCCGCCGGCCCAACTGTACTAAGAAAGCGGCAAGCGCGAAGGGAACTATGTAGGTACCTACATGACTTAATAATTTTTTGTACCAATTATGATATTACTGTGAATAATATTAAGTACCTAATTAATACGAGTGATATTAATTAGTGACATTACTACTAAATAGAAAAAAGATTTAAAAAGCTTTTAATTACATGTGCTGTCGGAGTCAAAATTAACTAGCATAATATGAAATAGATATGAATTAGTATGACTTTTGATTCTCACAATAATTTTACCTATGGATTATGTTAAGGGTTACTAATAGGCTGGTCAAGTCATTACTTTCCTATTATGACCTATCTAGATTTAAGTCTTAAGTTTGTGTTGTGGTGCCCCTAAGGAGTGGTGTCATGGGAAATTCTGTTTTACCAATCGCACTACTGGTAGAGTCACGGGAAAGAAAAATTTCCTACGGCACTACTAGTAGTGCCAGGTACAGTACACATGGATCTAGGTATCCGTGAGGTTAGCCGTTTCGCTGCGCAGTAGAAAATGTTGTATGCATGAAAAATTATGGTCTCTTAACAAAACCTCGGACAGACAGACGGACATAACGAGTCTATAAGGGTTCCTTGTCAGGACTACCACAGAACTATATCGAGATAGAAGCAAAAAGTTTGTTGATTTGTATGGAAACCGACCGTGTAACATTTTGCGTAGGTACTTTGACGAACGCAGTTGACAGTTTGGATTACATTGCTGGTTTTCAATGCTCGCCAAGTCTGGCGCGTCAAATTAAAGCCGCAATGGAATAAATTCGGAATTAACTTCGCGGCGAGCAAAGAAGTCCTCAGCCCTTCTTTTCGGCACGCGAGGTAATACACTCTTTGCTTCTATTTCGATATCATTCTGTGAGGACTACGGAACCCTAAAAAGCTACACTGCGCATCGAAACGGCTAACTTCACGAATGCCTAGATATCCATTGTGAGAAGTGTAGTAGTGTCACGCCGGCTCCATACGTTGGGGCCAACGTTGGTCCCAACGTTGGCGCCAAGATTTCGTGAACCATCCACACGTTGGCGATACACCAGTCTTGTTCCGTCAGAGCCAACGTGCAGACGTCCGATGTCTGCGCGTCCGATACAGAAATTGAAATTTCTCTAAGTGATTTTACATTACTGAATACCAATTTTATCACAATCACATCACGTCATGTCACTATCACACTTCACACAACACACTATAATCAAAATGCGAAAGTTTGGATGTTTGGATGTATGTTTGTTCCTTTATAACACGACAACCACAAAACCGATATGGGTGAAATTTAAAATATAGATAGATAATAACCGGAAATAGGACATAGGCTACTTTTTATCCCAAAAAATTGCACGGTTCCCGTAACATAAAAAAAAAATAGTAGACTCCATCATCAGATCAGCTCGCTGTTACCATATTATTACATTGTAGTCAGAACTTGACAAATATGCCGAGTTTCAACTCAATCGGTCTATTTACTGAGGAGTTCTGTTGAACAGCTCTTGACTCCATCATCAGATCAGCTTGTTGATACCATAATATTTCATTGTCAACGAGAATCTATAAGTGTGCAAAATTTCAGCCCGATAGTTCTACAAACACAATAAATAAGGAATACGATGACATTCTCGCTCGTCAGTCGACACGTGCGCTCACGATGCGCGTCGAAAAGGGACTGAGCATAGCGCCAACGTGTGGACGGATCCCCAACGTTGGCGCGCCAACTTCCTTTGATAAAACCGACACGGCACGGCCAAGCCCCAACGTTGGCCCCAACGTTGGCGCCAAGCTATTTTGTCAGCACCACACGTTGGTGAGATGCATTGGGACCAACGTTGGCCCCAACGTGTGGATGCGGGGTCAAGCGAAAGGCCCCAGTGGGGTTCTTGAAAAATCTTATTCAGGCTGTACCTATATAAATTGGATCAATAAACTTTAAATGACTAGGTATTATTTTTCTTTTCATTCGATGTATTCGACATTCATCATGGTGTTAAAAAGGCCGCTATAGCGGAATCACAATAAGAATAATAATATAGTTATTTGTGCAACAAGAGAGGAAAGTTGATGTTTTCCTCGAGTGCTGATTTTGAATCCCGAGCGAACGAGGGATTCTAAGAATTGAATCACGAGCGTAGCGAGTGATTCTACGTTAGAATCCCGAGTCTAGCGAGGAATTCAAAGGCACGAGATGTAAAAAACTTTGGTCTCGTGTTGCACACAAAATTTTTCACCTCAGCAGCGAGAACATTACTACCTACAAATAAAAGATACAACTTTGTACATAATGAAGCAACTAATCCATAATAGGTATTCATTTATATCTATTTAAAAATAAAGCATTTTTTTTAGAAATGAAAAGAACAAATAACAGTTGTAAACACTATTAACGGGATATTTACCATGATTTTTGGATTTTAGAGTTTCCCGATATTTCGGCACAGTTGCATGCGCCATGATCACGGTAAACTGAAGTTTTTGCGAGTTTGTGGGTAATCACTGGCAGACGAAACGGTCTACCCTCTTTCTAAGTCTTTTACTACGTCGAACATCAGTACCTATCCCGTTAATAGTGTTTACAATGTTTGCAACCATGATAGTTTCAAAAGTTTTATAACAAATAACAGTTATTGTAATTTTGAAAATTAAAAGTTTCTGTTTTGTTCAGAACTTACATACGTGCTTCTCAGGAAGGGAACTTTGTTCATCACAATCACTTTTTGTCTCAACTCTTCTCTCTGGAGATAAATTAGTGTATTCGTCACTGGTTTCACTCATCTTTATTGTTTTATGAATTTTCAACAAATAACTAGCGTAACAGAAACAAATTCCCGCTATTTTATTTTTAAAAGGTGCGTTATTGTTTTTTTCATAGACAGGCTAGCCAATGACCGCCATGCACTATCACGTGTCAATCTACGACATTCGAATTTCAAATCACTTTTCCTCACTGAAACCAGTGTGCAAAATGCGATTTTGCACACTGGTTTCTCGCAGCAAAGGATGCCATTTCGAGCTGCTGAGGTGAAAAATAAATAATAATAAATATTGCTGGACATTTCACACAGCATCATGTAGTCCCAAGCTAAGCAGAGCTTGTGTTATGGCAACCACATGACTGATATACTACTTATATACATTTTTTTTTTCGTAAATACATACATAATATACATAGAAAACACCCAGACCCGAGACAAATATTTGCAGATCATACAAACATTTGTCCCGCGGCGGGGATCGAACCCGCAACCTCTTGCGTCACAGGCGGGCCTTCACCCACTGCGCCACAGAGGTCGTCAAGAAAAGAAGAATTGCAATACATGTCGTTCTTGTCACTCTGCCTATGAAAAGAGACGACATATAGTTCAATTCGTATTGTGATTGATTATGCTATAACGACCTTTTTAACCTGCTAATGTAAAAGAAACACTAAATGTAAATAAAATATTTTAATAATTTATTAATTTCTCATTAAAACAGCGCCGCATTATAATTAAGCCAGGTACTTACTATCAAATACATTAGTTTTATCAAGAAACACCGCTCAATCGCTTTTTTTCCGCGGCGGTAGCGAATAACGCTTGTATCTGAATAGGCCTAAGTAACATTCACACAATGGCGCGCGACAATCATAGGCGTTTGCATATCTCACATACAATACGGCCTTGCTTAGCCAATCTTTTACAAAAGTGTTATTTAGAAAGCTCACATTCATCCAATCTCATGTATAAATCGTGTCATATATTTATTAGAAGTTATCCTTTAACGCGTAGAGGGTAGAAACAGCAGGCTGATTGTCTAACTTGTTTCAAACTGACATTAGACGATGCTGAATTGTGAATAACTGTGGTCCACAGTTAGCATCGGTAAAAGTAGGATGCACAATACGCAATTCTTAGGCTAAAGAGCGAGACAGAGCACTAATTTTTGAATGAACAAGCAGTTAGTGCACTGAATTCAGCATGGTCACATTGTGGTCACAGAATGAATAGGTACATAATAATAGGTCCTGTCCTATGGTAGTACAGGGTGTCAATTCTGGTACCGAAATTTTTATCAACCTCAAGCAAAACCTCAACTAAACCTTAGATTTTCGACTGTTTCCATGAATACTAATAACAAACGACTCAGTTATGGTGAGGTTTTAGCTAAGGTTTGGACTTTGGCAGAACAAATTTTTGAAAAGCTATTCTACTATTCAGTAAATGGCTGACATCTAAGAGATCGAACCAAAACGCAGCGGAATGACTGACGTTGTCATCTAGAAGAATTGGGGGGCTGATAATTGAGTGTATCTTTGCTACATGAAAATAAGGTTTATTTTGGATCGTTTGGTAAACTCAACTTACTTTTGTCCGGTTTGTTGTTTGGATCGTTTTGACAAAACACGTTCCATTTTTGTTAGTAACAGAATATTTTGCCCAAGAATGTACAGAGTATAGTCACAGAATAAATAGGTACAGAAGCCTGACTTCGCGAATATTTAAATAGCAACTCTTGCTGCAACGCAACAAAGTGCAATTCAGCTCGCGTAAAGCGCTCATTACCTAATTCAATAGGTATTCATCTACACAAAACCTCTCTAACGCATTACTCTGTCACTGTGATACCTGTGATAGGTATTATGTGGCTAGCCGAGCGACCAGTCGGCAACCCTACCTGCCAAGGTCCGGCTGGGCGGGCCCGCTAATGTACTTGTAGCTTTATACCTAACTAGCGACCCGCCCCGGCTTCGCACGGGTGCAATGCTGATACTTATTTAATACTCGTAAACGGGAGCATTGCACCCGTGCGAAGCCGGGGCGGGTCGCTAGTTATACATATAAACCTTCCTCTTGAATCACTCTTATCTATTAAAAAAACGTCAAAATCCGTTGCGTAGTTTTGAAGATCTAAGCATACATAGGAACGGACAGACAGCGGGGCGCGACTTTGTTTTATACTATGTAGTGAAGTGTGGAGTGCGCCTTCTGTACCTATTCTGTGGTATAGTGTTAGTCGCTAAAGTCCAGGTCGGAGTCGCTATCTTGAGTTCCCCGGATGGTCTTTTTGTTCTGTAACTCTAATACTCGTTGTTTCCTCGCCTGTTCTGGAGGTACTAGCAGGTCTCCGGCATACTCTATCACTTCGGACCTGGAACCAACAAGCAGTCACTAAGTAAGTTCGTATGAGCAAGTGGCCAACTCTGGTGACGGAGTTTTTAGGCCGCCTAAGGCCGTTTGTCCATCGCCGCCGTCACCGGGACGTCAACGAGAACAAGATGACGGCGCCGAGGTAGCGACCATACATTTACTATAGCCGCCTGTTCACCAGAAGACCGTCACGTCATCTTGATCTCAGCCAGAAATAATATCGTTCTCGTTGACGTCCCGGTGACGGCGGCGGTGGACAAACGGCCACCCCTCACAGACAATTTAACGTGCCCTCCAAAGCACGGAAGCGCTCAGCTCGTAATGCCACTTGCGGTCACCCATCCAAGTTGTGACCGCGCACTACGCTGCTTAACTTCAAAAATCAATCAAGAGGCTTTTAGGGGGGGGGAGGGGGTCGAGCCAAATCTGACCCAATCTCACGTGGGGGAGAGGGGGGTCGAGCCAAATATCACGTACCTAATTTTTTTTCCGCAAGAAACGTGAAATGCCAATGATTTTATTTAAAATCACATGGACATTTTGGTTCTATTCACTCTTGAGAGTTGAGACCACATAGAAATCCCCGTAGACTGACTTAGAATGAATATTCATTTATGTATTATTAAATTATTACTTCTGACTGATGCCTTCGGTACCTGTACCATAGACAAGAAACCTGTACTTTACCATAGATTAGTAGAGAAAGGGTTTCCAAAGTACTGTTTTAGTTGCCGTTTCTACTCGTTTTTGCCGGACTATAATTAATGGATGCCCCCTTACCTCGCAATACGCCACTCCAACACCTCAGTGGTGAAGTCGTCCCGGTTGCCGAGGTCACTGAACCCTACTATGAAGTCCTTTGTCTTGTTGTCTTGCACTAGTCCTATAGTGGGGATCACGCGGATCTTCAGTCGCGCTGAAACAAACGAAACTCAGCGCTTGTTACATCATGCTGAATTCAGTGCACGAAATGCTAGGTTCGTTCATAAATTAGAGCTCTGTCTGGCCTAAGTAGAGTAGGATTCAGCACTCAAGTCCTACGGAAAAAGCGGGAACTAATTGTTTTATTTACTTTATTAAGCTCTTTTAGTCAAGGTAGTTCAATTGTTCTGGTGTGTAGAGCTAAAGAACGTACAAACTAGCATAATTATTACTGTTCAAGCTTTATTTGGACAATAAGTAATTTTTTACATAACCGAAAAAGTTAAGTTCTGCGATAGCAGCGCTGCTCCATTGGACTTCAGTGCATAATCCGACTCTAGTTGTTACATCATGGTGAATTCAGTGCACGAAATGCTAGGTTCGTTCATAAATTAGCGCTGTCTCGCTCTTTGGCCTAAGTATTGCGTATTGATGCGTATCTTACTTTTACAGTGGCTAACTGATTGAAGTTAGCAACGGTTGGCCTCAGTAAACGTAGGCCCCCTTACTTATGAAAGATGTTTAAAGTTGAACACTGGTTGAACAACGTCCTGTCTCTGTTTGTCACTATCCACAATTAAAGACAGGACGTTGTTTAACCAGTGTTTCACTTTAAACATCTTTCATAAGTAAGGCCCAGGATGTACAATTCTAGGCCAAAGAGCGAGACAGCGCTAATTTATGAATGAACTCGCATTTAGTGCACTGAATTCAGCATGGTGTAATGAGCGCTTTATGAAGATAACAGCTTATGGTAAATTGTCAGTCCGTGACGGCACGTTCATTTAAGTCGTTAAGACATGACGGAGGCCTTTAGGCGGCCTAAACTAAAAACTCCGTCACCAGAATTGGCCACTTGCTCATACGAACTTACCTACTTTTTTACTTTGTATTTTTCTATGTCCAATGTTAAATGTACCTACCTACCTACGTCTGTGCTATGTTGTGTGTGTTGTCCAAATAATTTTTTATTCTATTCTATTCTAAGATAGTTTGTTACAAACCTGTAAGGAATGGTGCCCGTTCAACATCAAGTTTCACAAACCGACACTCAACATGTTTCTTGGCGAGCAACTTCAGATGCATGTCCACAATTTTACAGCGAGGTGAGTCATTCTTGTAGTAATGGCAGACCACGTTACTGCTTTTATTGCAGACGGTAAAGAACTCCTTCTCTCCATCTATCTCTGTGTATTCTCCGTGACCCTGGGTATAAAGAGGAAGAGTTTGTTTCTTTGAATGCGCTTATATCAGGAAGTATCAGTTTGATTTGAAATATGATTTCTGCATTTGATAGCTTAATTCTTGAGGAAGGTAATAGGCTACTTTTTATCACCATCATCATAATACACTTCGCAGGTAACGCCGCGAGGGCGCTGCTAGTACCGATATATAAAGCAGAAGAGTTTGTATCAATGCGCTTATCTCAGGAACTAGCAGTCAGATTTGAATAAATTATTTCTGCATTTGATAGCTTAAATGTTGAGGAAGGTTATAGGCTACTTTTCATCATCATCACCATATAAACTACGCGGGTAACAATATATTAAGTGGAAGAGTTTGTTTGTTTGATTGAACGCGCTTATCTCAGGAACTAGCAGTCGGATTTGAAAAATTATTTCTGTATTTGATGGCTTAATTCTTGAGGAAGGTTATAGGCTACTTTTCATCATCATCACCATATAAACTACTCGGGTAACGTGCAGAAGTGGAAGTTACGAAGTCACGAAGTGGAAGAGTTTGTTTGTTAGAAGTTTTAACAAACAAACTCTTCCACTTCTAACTTAGACCGCGCTAATCTCAGGAACTAGCAATCGGATTTGAAAAATTCTTAATTCTTGAGGAAGGTTATATGCTACTTTTCATCATCATCACGATATCTATGCGGGTAACGCCGCGAGGGCGCAGCTGGTTATCTTAATAAGACTACTTGGCACTGACATTAGCGAGCCACTCCTGCTTCAGTTGTGCCCGTTTCTTCATCTCCTGAATGCGCTGCTGTCTGATGGACTCCAGATCTCCATTGTCCATCTGGTCCAGACTGAAATATCAAATATGTTTATATTCACAGTACATTTATTTACAGAATTCAAACTTTTTTCTAATCTATTTTTAAGACCTAGGTTGAGTGTTGAGTTGTCAACCATGAAAGTCCCATAGGTCTCTCATAACTAAATTGTTATGCACTCAAATATTTAAGTAGTGTTTCAGTATTTGGGCATTAGTTTAACAATACCTACTTTGAAAAACAGTAGTGACTAACCGTTCAATCTCAGCATCCAGCTGCTTCTCCATAGTTTGGGCCACATGCTGCAATACTTGGTCCATGGCTGCTGTGAACTATGAATACCATTTAAATTCCCAAATTGTATGATCCATCGTCATAGTTACTAACAATATCCAGGACAATATGGATATCATAGTGTTACACACTGTAACACTATATTATCCATTATAGAGAACACAGTGCAGTGTCACTGTTTTTTTTTTCTACTTAACTTACTGTGTTCTTTCAATTCGGAAACCTTTATTTAAAAATAAAAAAAACATTTGCACGGCTAATCACTATGATGTGTAGCTTATAGCTGTATAACTGAGAGTAGGTATGTTATCGTTCGCTTTAAAAGTTTTGTACTATTTTTTACCTCATCATCATCCACAACCACAGCCTATACCCACCACTGCTGGATGTAGGCCTCCTTTTGTGAACGCCACATACTCCGGTCCTGCGCTGTGCCAGGCCAGGAATTGCAAGTGACTTGTCTGATGTCGACCCACCGCGCCATCAGACGGATTTTTAGGTCGTACCTAACTTTAAGACAAAAATCTGAGGTGCGTTCGATGACCTCATTTACCTACGGTACCGACCGCACATGGTCACGGTTTTCACAATTTACAGTGTAAGTTGCTGTTTTGCAGTCGTCGTTGAAACATAAAATAGTCGGCAATTGTATAAACTGTTGCTTATTCACCTTTTTAGACACTAGATGACCTTATTTTTTCAAAATTTAATAAAAACTCATAAACTTCGTAGAAACTTCTGTCTAGGACAAAACAATGAAATGAAAACAAAACTTCTCTGTCTGACTGACTGCTGTCATTCCTTTTTCTGACATTGACAGATCAGATGCTTTCTCTCAAAAAGTTTTTTTTTATTAGACAAAAAAAAAACTATGTCAACTAGCGCCATCTATTGATCAGTAGCGAAACCAAAACATCAACATCCGGCGGTTTGTGACCGGAAGAATAACCAAAGCGTAGTTACAACAAGATCGTGTAAATAACTAGTGCTGATTTCAGCGCGTATTTTTCAAATTTTAGTTCAATCAAATTATGTTTTTTTCTTTCATCTTCAAATCCTTTTTGTTCATCTCGTAGCGTAGCTTTCCAAGTAGAGTAGGTAAGCGGCTAGCACCTTATTAGTGTTCCGTGTTTCCAAGTCTCACATCATGCCTATGGGAGGGTAGAATCTATTATGGTGTGGTGGTGGTGCCCGTCTATCCGTATCACAGTGCCTCGAGCATCGGTATGCACAAAGTCTACTATTCGATCCGTGACTGTAGTATAATCTCTCAAATGTATGGGATCCGGTGCAGCGCCTCCAGTGGTAACTTGACTGAACTAAAATCCCAAGCGGCAGATTCGGGAGTCACGTTCGATCAAGTGCGCGTTTTAAAATACTCCACTTGAATAGACATCTTCATACATTTTGCCGCGGTTTGCGAGCACGAGTAGCAATTTGACAGCTTTGATAAAGTATATGACCTAACTTGTCAAGTATAATCACTCACGGCCATTTTTCATCGTGACAAGATACTATAGAGAGATTTTGTAGCATTTATTGTGCTTTTTTAGTATTGTGTAGTGAAATTGTGAATAACTAATGTTAAAATGATGTCAGCTTGACACGATTTTGCCTGGCAAATGGCGAAAGCAACACTAAAAGTGCACAGTTTTGAAGAATGTACCTACTCACAAAAACTTGCGAAAAAACTAAGTTGTGCAATATCTACAACAACAATGTAAAGTACATTGTGCCCTTGGAACCTTCCTTCACAAAAATACCCACCTAACTAATCCTAGATGCAAAGGTAAGTTTTGTTTTTCTACAACACGTATTGTTCCAAGAACGAAAATGACCTTGGGAATGTGTGGTTGTGCTTCCTATTACATAGGTACTTACAATACAACATTTATAATGTTTTATGTTGTGTATTTATGATGTTGATTATTTAGTAGGTACTAGCAACGCCCTCGCGACATTGCCCCCTAGTGATGTTAAAGTTGATGATGAAAAATAGCCTATAACCTTCCTCAAGACTTTAGCTATCAAATGCGAAAATATTTTTCAAATCCGACTGGTAGTTTCTGAGATTAGCTTGCAAGCAAACAATCTATTAAGTACTTACTCTTTATTATTGGTAGGTATAGATGTACTTAAATAATTACCTAATGAAGTGGTTACTATTTTCAGGTATTGAGTGCCCTTTTCTTTTGAACTCATGGAGATTACCAACATGTCGCTGGAGTAGCTAATGTATTTTCTCAGACTTCAATTAAAATATCACTGATGCGTGGAACAATACAAGAGCGAAAAGGACATTTAGAAGCTGAGGTATAAATAAGTTTTTATTAAATAAATGTTTTTCAAGACAAGCTTCTATTGGGTTAGGGTGGGCTAATCCAAATTAGCCCAAATACGGATGTTCTACTGTCTTTCACTGAGAAGTTTCATTGAACAGCTTCTGACTCCATCATCAGATCATCTCGCTGTTAGGTAGGTACCTACCATAATATTGCATTGTCACCGAGAATCTTTGTTTGCCAAATTTCAGCTCAATCTGGCACTGGGAAGTGGGTAAAATTTAACTTGCAAGATCTAACCCGAACAAACATTGCAAATTAAATAATAACTTGTAAAATACAACAAATGCTGCACATAGTTTTCATAATATAATTACCTTCTCTACTTCCTATACCTACAATGTATTTAGATCACTATGTTAACAAACAATAATTATTTACAGATGATGGTGAGACAAATTAGATATGTGCAGCAAAGAAACAATTAACACATTCCCTGTCCCACCTCTGCGGTGCTCTCCGAAGGCAAGGACTGTCTACTCGGGCTCGGCAAGTGCGTCGCGGGCATTGAACGTGTTCAGCCACCAGTATTGATATTATAAGAGGAAGAGCTTTGCAGGTCAACTTGTCTAAAAAACTAAGGCTTGTCAAATTAAATATAAAACAATGTTTTACATTCTCAGTGTAACTACCTAAGACTATTCTGTAATCTGATATTATACTTTATTACATTTGTTAAATAAAGGCTAGATACGAAACAGAAAACTATGTTTATTAATAGCCTGTTCCTTAATAAATAAATATAACCTAAGTCTATCATGAGGAGGAAGTATCTCACAAAATAAAAATACTTAGTCTAGGATATGAAGTTTCTTTAGAGTGCATAACGCCATCTAGTGGTTCAATTACGAACCACATTGCACTGGTAAACCTTTTTGCGTGAAAATGCCAAGAAAACGGCTTTTCCCAGATATGAGACCTAGCTAGATCGATTTTTCGCCCCCGTAAACACCCGTACTGCAAATTTCATCGAAATCGTTGGAGCCGTTTTCGAGAAGTAGGTACATACAAACAAACTTCAAAGATCAAACAAATATTGCTCGTTTAATAGAATAGGATATTTGATTATAATCTAATGTACTATGTATAAAAACGTAAGTATATTAGTAGGTATAGATTCAATTAAACCAGTTTAAACCAATTGTTTTAATTAAATAAACATGTCTTATTATTATGAATAAATAATATTAAACACTACAAATTTACAATTTAGTAATTACAACTGAAATGTATCAATAATTAAACCTAATACAAAATAAAGAAAGATCTACTAAATGAAATGAAATTATAGAAATAGTAATTACATTATAATGTCATGTATGTACCTACAATAATACAATATAGGTATACTAAAGTATTATGATGTAGCTCACAGAGCCTTTAACATGCAAGCAATAACATCTACAATCCACCCGCAAACAAGTCACAGTGCTGTCCGAAGACATTGAGCGCATTGAGGAAGCGGGGCACGGGGGATGATGAGTTTTAATGATGCGGGGCGGCGAGGCGGCAGGGTGAGCTGGGCAGGCGATTTTGGATGCACATTTATGGGCTTGACTGGTGATCCCGTTCTGCCATGTTCAACCATGAAAGCATTGTGGAGCTTGATGTGCTCGGCTGGCTCTAATTTGCTTCTGCAATAAACATCAAACACTTTAAAGCATTGGTCACATTAGGGAAGAGTGTTAAAACGTTGAATCAGATAAATTAGTGTTCATCATTATTTCAGATAAAAATCATCATTTTAGCCATAGGACGTCTACTGCTGAAAATAGACCTCCACCTTATGTGTCATCGTAACACTTGATTAATTTTTAAAGTTTAATCAATAAACTTACTAAAATCAGCATTTAGCCTGCTGCTTGATCACTGCAGCAGCTGAAGGAGGTTCTTGTTCCTCAGTCGAATGAATATTCTGTAAATGTGAAATTTTTTAGCCATAGTGATAATGGTATGTATGTAGCTAGATTTTCAGGTATATTTTCTATATACCTACCCAACAAATTATATTGATTGGTGGTTGTTTCTCTAGTAATCTAGTAGTACTAGAGTGATGGAACCTAGCCGCTCCTTATAAGATTTAAAATAAGGCTAGTATTATGTCCACAAAAGTGGTGCTTTAGGCATGTGGGTGAAGGTACTGTCACGAGTAGGTAATAAAATATTTGCTTTGAAAACAAAAGTAAAATAGTAATGCCTACCTTTCTCTACGTCCCATTGGCATTGAACAATCAGCCCATCGGTATAAGTTAGTCATTCTCCCGTGGCGAGCCTCAGCTTGTTTGCGGTCGTCTTCGTGTCTAAAACATTAAAATATCATGATGATTAACTTGAATTATAAGTTGGACAGATGGTTGAGACTATGTTATTCCTAATTAAAAGTAATCCACTCGTGTAAAAGATAGTTAATAGTACCTAAGTATCAATCAATAGATTTTGTTTTCCATACAATTGTTAAGTTTAATTTTTATGCTTGTGTACGTACCTACACTTACTGCTTCATGAATTCTCCCATCACATTAAAGCACGCACGGTTTTCTTGTTTAGTTTTTTTAATAATTATGTACAAGAATAAACTTTATTATCATTTCACAAATAAATCATCAACTCAAAACAGCTGACTGAGTTGACCATATTATAGCCATAAATTAAGAAGTACTAAACTTTATACAAAAACGCCGTACACACAACACTTTGCATTTTTGCCGGGTTATACAATCATTCATTCAAAAAGGTTTAATTACCATAGACAAATAAAGATTTCAAAGTCCTCATTCGCTTTCCTTATCTATTTCATAGAAAAGAAAGAGAAAGATATATTGATTGTTGACGTTTGCTTTTTGACATTGAGTACTCCAGTCTGGTGAACAATACCAACATGAAATAATAAAAAAACGGACTTCCTGCGGTGTCAACCGCACCAGCCTTGTAAAGTTTTTAAAAACCGGTGCTCGCATATGTTTATTTAACTTGACAAGTTGAGTTGTCTGTCACGGATCGAATAGTAGACTTTGTGCAAACCGATGCTCGAGGCTCTAATATCCCACATCCGTATCTTTGATTATGTACCTGCCTACTATCACAGAACAGTTATTAATACCTACTATGTACTTCTATTAAAAATGCGAATGTGAGTTAAGAGCCAACTGAGGTGAATTTGTCAAAATAGAGGTTTACCGTTTTAAAGATTTTCTTAAAGCAAATCGTATTAAGATAGTGAAAAACATACTCTAAGTACTACCAATGAACTGATCTACACTGTGGGCTATTTTATATTTCAATGTTTTATGTATTTTTTTAATAAATTACTGGACAAAGTACACAAAATATGAGCGCGGGGTTTTAAGCCTGACCGAACACTAAGGGAGTGTCCACATTGCGTTTTTTGCAGCGCGTTTGTATCGATACAAACGCGATTCGAACGCGATGCGAACGCGCAGCCCCTCGGTTCGCTTTTGTATGGAAAAATACGCGTTGCGAACGCGCGTTTGTATCGATACAAACGCGTAGCTCAAAAACGCGCTGCAGAAAACGCAATGTGGACACTCCATAAATTACTCAATTGAATTAAAAAATACGAAAACAACAACTTCAATATTTTAACTATCCTGTGGGCTATTTTTTTTTTCGTAGGTGTAGCTATATTCAACACAATAAAGGCAAGAAAGTTGAAGATAAAACTCTCCATACATTTTTTCTATGGAGTTAGCTACTATGAATAAAAGGACGATTCACTGCCAAAAATCGTCAGACGGCCGCGGCCATTGGAGCGTTTGCCGAAACTTTGACCGCTTTGTGTCAGAGCGGCCCGCACTGCGTGGCGCTTTCAATGTGGCTTGAGCGCTACGTTTCCCGCCCGTCAATACCTAAAACTGACGAGCGGCATAGCCGCGGGATTTCGCTCCTATCTACCTACACTCAACCAATTTTTCATAACTATCTAGGTAGGTCAAGGACATAAAGTCCTTGAGGTAGGTACCTCCAGAAAAGAACATATTATAGTATTCATTTCTCTGTGCATAGGGTAACATTCAGAAAAGGATTTGCACGACTAAGGTCAAAAAAGAAAAACTTCCAAAGCCTATGTCGATACCTAAGAAAAATGTCCAATAGTAATGATTTTTACCTAAGGATATTTTTCTTTATTGACATTAGTCGTGCAAATCGCTAAAGATAGGTAAAAAAAAAGGAAAAAAAAGCTGTGGTAAAAGTAAAAAGTAACAATAGGTAGGTTCCCTGGTACTTACTTTCCTGTATTACAAAGTACTCTGTGGTACTTAATAATATCAAATTGCCTCAGTTACAAGAAATCTAACGAAAAATTAGGGTCTTTGTAGGAACCACTTCAGAGTGATATTATTACCTATAGGCTGATAATTTTGAACGTCTTGTGTTGGGCACCCGTTCAGTTGTGGTCTTATCCCAGAACCACAAGTCGATGTGACAGAAATGGCCAGCCCTAGGTACCATTCAAGCTGGGCAGATTTTCTTGCTGACGTTTGTTTGTTTGGGAATGCAGTAGTGAACAGCACTATGGATTTTAAAAATAGTAAATCTGGTCACTTTTTAAATAAAACAAAGATACAATATTTAAAACTGGTTTATTACAAAAGAATCAAAACTAAATATTATATCACAATCACAAAAATTATAATATTAAATCACAAATAAGCAACATAAATGCAGATTTTTGCGCCGGCGCATCATGACAATTTAACACCTACCTACCAGTACCTACCAGATGTTAAGCCGACATTACCTACACCATGCTGAATTTAGTGCATTAACTTATTGTTCATTCATAAGTTAGTGCTCTGTCTCGCTTTTTGGCCTAAAAATTGCGTATTGTGCAGGATGCACAATACTTTTACCGATGCTAACTGACAGACAGAAGTTAGCCACAGTTAGCATCGGGAAAAGTAGGATGTACAATACAAATTGTGCCTAAGAATCGCTCTTTGGAGCGAGGCAGAGCGCTAATTTATGAATGAACAAGCTGTTAGTAGGTACACTGAATTCAGCATCGTCTAATGTCATCTTTCCCCATGACGACTTTTAGCGGCAATATGGGTTTCATGAACACAATATTGGTGGAAATTTCACAAATATCTAGTCTCAAACTAGGCAAAACCTTGTACGATAAAAACCGATTCAGTACGCACAATGAATCTAGGCATTCGTGAAGTTAGCCGTTACGATGCGCAGTGTAGCTTTTTCATACAAAATTTAACGGCTACCTTCACGAATGCCTAGCTAGATCCATTGTGCGTAGGTACTGTAACTGATAGGTAGGTATATAATAATACGTATACGTACACTTCTTTTCGTTACATAGGTACTTTAAGGCCGCTGCCTCGAATTTAGCGGGTAGCGGGGCGGTAGCGGAGCGGCGGCGGCGGCGGCTCTGGAGCGGTGCGGGGCGGGCTGTCACCACTTGACTGGAGTGCCCGCCCCGCACCGCTCCAGAGCCGCCGCCGCCGCCGCTCCGCTACCGCCCCGCTACCCGCTAAATTCGAGGCAGCGGCCTGACACCTAGACTAGACATAGAACAGACATTTGATACTATAAACAATTTAACATTCAAATTTTTGTTTGGTGTTTTAGCTTTTGCTGGTGGTGAGTTCAATATTTACCAACATTAGTTGAACCAAACTCATTGTCCAATAAACAGGGTTCAAAAGGCCCAGGGCCTCTTTATCATAATGTGAAGACGTTTAAATGGTCAAAAGTCGCATTTTTAGTTATTTAGTTAGTAAGTACTGTCTGTTTACGAAAAATATAAAAATAAAATAAATCGTTAGTCGATATATCTATCGGGCCAATTATCGTGGCTCCGTTAATAATGGTGAAAACTGAACAGAATTTTCACCAACATTTAAGCTGAACTACGATAATTGGCATATCGTTTTAAGTTTTGGGAGTATGGGCCCAGGATCAGATAAAACATCGTAATGCCGCAAAAAATTGCCACAGGCTCTGGTCTAACTTAAACAGATTCATTTGAGGTATTGAAAGTAACTTACAAGCAAATTTAACTTACATGACCTAATCAATAGCAGATATACAGCAGCAAATATACAGATACAGGGTGCACGAAATTGATTATTAAACCTAGTTCACCCTGTAGCAAGGTGGGTAACTCATCGAAATCAACTTAACCTACACTTAAAATTTGGCCTCACTTATTCACACTACAACATGCAAAAACGAATAAGTATTGGACTTGATATGATTCTTGCTTTAAAAACTTACTTTGTTCGGTTGGTTATTGATGAGTTTCACTTTGGTCAGTTAGCACACTGGACTTTTAATAGATGGGTCACCGAAAATCTATGCTCTAGGTAGGTACTACATCCTCACAAACCTTCGCATTTATAATATTAGTAGGATGTGCTCTGAATTAAATGGAAAATGTTGCAATGCATGTTGTGTTGAGAATAAATTGAAAGCAAAACTTCGTAAAAGTACTCACTTAGCTTGTAGCGCATAATGTAATAGATACAGGGGGTTATTCCCAAAGCTAAAAACGATAAATCGTTTCAACTTTCGTGGTCCAGCCTATGCTGGTGGAAACTGAATTCGGAACATTTGACCAACATACGCTGAACATCGAATTAGCACGATAGAGATAGAGCAAAGATTTTGGGAGTAGGGACCGTGTATCAATGTTCATGTGAGTACAGAACGCACAATGGATCTAGGCATTCGTGAAGTAAGCCGTTTCGATGCGCAGTGTAGCTTTTTCATACAAAATTTTCTACTGCGCAGCAAAACGGCTAACTTCACGAATGCCTAGATCCATTGTGAGTACTGTACGGCTCGTCCATGGTTAATAATAAACTTGATACTGTATCTGTTATGTTGCGTGCTACAAGCTAAGTGAGTACCCGGCTTAAGACGCAGTCAGTTGTCAATATTTTCCTGTCAACTATCATCGTCAGTCTTTTAACGAGAGCTGCTCATAGTATTAGAGCATTCAGTTAATGTAGGATATTGTTTATATAGAAAAATTACAGGCATTTACTGAATGCTCTACAGTAATGAGCTAGCCATCACTCCTTTGTCACGAAGTGGCCACCGCTTTGTACAATCTCAGTCTGGAGTCAGAGAGTGCGGCCAGTATGTTAGTACCGTTCAGCTCAACACAGCCAATGTCCAAAGACGGTAGAACTGATGGAAGAGATAAGGTCCTTGCACCATCTAAGCCGTAGAGGATAGTCGAAGAATGGCTTTCGGAGTGCGCAGCCACCCACGATTCACCAGGAACCTTTACCACATTCACTCTAGACATTAACGAGGCTCTGGAAGACCCGGAAAAAGTTTCCTCGATCTCTGATATTACTTCTCCATTTGGCACACTGGCTTTCAACTTGCAGACTGTAAGTTTCGCTTTTTCAACTCCACTGGGGCGACTCGACACAACCACTCTGTGGCTCTCGTTGTCGTAGCATAGAGACATGAAGGTTCCCTCCACGGGCAGAGCTCTCGGCTCCCACTGTCTATTGTTCGCACACCACAACCAACTAGAGTTCAACTGACACGATAGAAGTCCAAACTCCGTGGAACATAAAGATACAACAGGAGACATATCGCCGGGAGCCGATAGCAACTGCAGGTAGGTGGAAGGGTTTCTGACATCGTACTGATGGATGATTCCACCAACTCCGCCGACGTAGAACTCATTGCTTCGCAGATAATCCCATGAGCAAGACCACAGTGGCATGCCCGCGTTCACAGTTACGCTAGGTATCTCTCTCTCGACGATCCTAGCTGTGCTGTCTAGTCCTACACTCAGCAGCAGATCTCTGGGCTGTGAGTATGTGATGTCTCGGATAGGCTTCGGGTGTAGATGAACGAAATGGCCGAGGCTGTAGTCAACACAGTTGACTTTCCTGATTCCGTAGCCAGGGAAGAGGTAGTTGACGCTTTTTTGAGACACGTACAGTTCGTACGTCCGACAGTTGTACGTCAGCACGCGACAGCCTCCGCCAGCGCCATCTTTGCAAATATCTAGGTTTTTCTCCAGCGCGAATCTCCAGCTCTTCCTTGCAGGGAGTTCTTTATTGACCTGTGACTTCATCAGTCCTCTCAACACTTCCAGCTGCATCGAGCACGCTCTGTGAGCTATCTTAGACTTCTGCAGCTCCAGCTCGACTCTACTCTTCTCCGATGTCAGCGTGTCGATGTGCTTCTGCAGTGAGGTTATCTGCGAGTTGTCGGCCGCTACTAATTTTCGTGCGTAGATGTATCTAATGTCGCGAACGCAGGCTTTCGCTTTACAAGTGGGGCAGCACCGATCCTTAGCTGGTTTGGTTTTCAACCAGCGTTGGACGCACTGGGATCCGAATAGATGACCGCATTTTAAAGATACTAGTCTGTGATCTCCAGAGTTGCTCCAGGAGTCGAGACAGATGGGACAGGTTTCGCCGGTTTCGTCGATATCACCAGGAGAGGAGACTTTGCGCAATTTTAGGGGAGGTTCGTTGTTGTCTGGCGATCGGCTGGGTCGCGGCCTGCAGGCAGCACTGGTGGCAGCTGTGTTGTCTGGGACGTTGGGTAATGATTGGTATTCTGTGTAATTCCGTGCGATATTAGGAGATGGTGGTGGGTTGGGTAGCGTGGGACTTTCAACGGTAGGGCTGTGGTCGTCTGGGCTTTCGGGATCTGAGAGTATGCTGGGGCTCTCGCGACCCGGTTGAGAGCTCATTGGTTGACTCATTACAGTTTACCTAGAAAGTAAAATTAGTTGATGTATTGCTGGGTCGACGTAGTTCACGTTGCGGGACGTCAATGGACGAGACTAGCACAGTACTGACTTAATGTTTAAGTATTTTTAATAACTTTTCCCAGCACCTTAAAAAATTATCTGAAAGACTTATTCAATAACTATAATCTTCAAGATTTTGAGCTTGTTTTATTTATCCTCCTCTAGTTTAAGAATTCTAACATCAAATAATTTTAAGTGGTCAATAATTTTTTTTTTAATTAAGCGCCCAAACTTTCGTACTATGAGACCGCGCGCGGGTATTGGTGTTGCAAAATTTGGCGCGGGTATAGGAAGGTTACTGTTAAATAGTTATGGAAGAATAATAATAATAGGAAGGTTACTGTTAAATAGTTATGGAAGAATAATAATAATAATAGGAAGGTAAAAAATCCTTCGATCTTAAATGACATTTTCAGAGAATGTCTTGAAGATGAGAGAATATCTACCATTGGGAATATAGTTAGTTCGTATGAGCTAGTGGCCAACTCTGGTGAAGTTTTTAGGCCTCTTAAAGACCTACGTCATGGGAATATAGTTTTGAGTAAGCTTACTGTGTTTTTGAATAAATGTAAATAAATAAAACAGTCGGGTTAGTTACACCATTTCACAGTGTATCAAAAGCCCATATTTTTTAGATAAATTCCCAGAGTGATTTTAGGGTTTTTTTTGAAAATTTTCAAAGTCCTATATCTTGGGTTCGAGGCAAAACCCATCGGGGTTTTGATTGTTTTAGTAATCCCCCGTTATGCTGAATCTAGGAGTGTAAAAAGATTTTGCGCATAGTTGTGCTCTTCTGAGCAATATGGGGTCAAATATGGCCATTTTTCACCCTTTTTCCGATATTTTGAAAGTTTGAACGGCCATGTATGTATGTATGTATGGGGACTCCCTTTTCCGCAATTAGACTCAAATGTGGTCCTTTTTGCGTGGGGATGACCTGGCTCACTAGATATGGAGCCAGCCTAGCTCCTCCCAGAACGGCCATATCTCAGGCCATTTTCAACCAATTTGACCCAAACTTGTTCCATAAGACCTCTGCAGCCTAATATAATTTTTGGGACATAAAATATCATCTTGCCCCCCCCGGTGGGCAAATTGGCCCAAACTTCTAAAATGGGTTTCTTCGACCCTACTGTACCTAAGTATGCAAAAACATTCCAAAAAAGTCACTCTGGGAATTTATCTAAAAAATATGGGCTTTTGATACACTGTGCATTTGTAACTCTAGTCTAAAATGTCTGCACAGATTTTTATGATCTTTGATTCGTTGGATTTGTATCCACCCCGAATAGCAGAAAACTATTAAAACAATGGTTATAAGAGAATTTTGTTTTGTAGTTTGAAGAACTCTATACAATGTACACCATTCAGATGTCAAACACAAAGGGCCTTACTTATGAAACATGTTTGAAGTTAAACACTGGTTAAACATGGTCCTGTTTTTATTTGTGGATAGTGATAAACAGAGACAGGACGTTGTAACCAGTGTTCAACTATAAACATCTTTCATAAGTAAGGGAGAAACTAATTTATTCAATACGGTCACAAGGTGTATCACTTCGAATCTTCTTTTGCTAGGTGATTCTACTCCTGTTCCTTTGCGACCAAGACCGTGAAGAACCAGCGGGCTTTTCATATTGTGATTCTGCTTTAGCTTTATTTTTAAGCCTGCAGGGCAACAAACACCGTTTGGGGCCTAACTTTCTTTTCAATGATACACTTTTTGTATTGATATAAAATAAAAAAACAAAACAGAAATAATGGTTGTACCTATAGTCGTATTGCTCATTATACGGACTAAAAGTGAAGGAAAAAATGTAATTTTTCCTTCAATTTTGACATAAAACGTATCAAAACTAATCAAAATTGAAGGAAAAATGACATTTTTTCCTTCAATTTTAGTCCGTATAATGAGCAATACGACTATATAGCACATTTAACATCGGGAAATAATAAACAAAGGTAATAACGCGATAAAGTCCCGTTAGTTCGTTTAAATTAGGTTGTACCTATCTCCAAAAAACAGTAACCATTCGCACAAATTGAAATTCAATATCTGTTGAGGTAGTAGATGCTAAGGGGGTAGTCAGACAGAGGCACATACATATAACATCTGATCTCACAAGATGATGAGAAAGTTTTGCTGATTGTTAAGATATTTTTAGATCTTAAAGTAAGTTCTGGAGGTTCTAAATCCAAAACATAATTAAAGAGTGGAGGAAACAAAACTATCAAAATTCAGGCAACTTCAGAATCATTATTTTTGACATGACAGTTTTATATTTTGTCTAACCTAAATTAAAGAACCATTTCAAAGCTAGTACTACGAGATTATGTAAGACATTTGAAACAGATTTTAATAATTACTACTACTCGAATTAGATATGCAAACGTTTTTTTATACACTATGTTGATGGTGCAAGTAAATTTGAAGGTCTACGCTACGCTACTACTTACTTGTTCCTTTATTCCAATTCAGTTTGACTACTAATTTGATTAACTGGAAAATTCTTCAGGATTTCTTTTTTAGTTTAGTGTAAATTGATAAAATTTAAAAACAAATAAATCTGCAACGAAAATGAAAATTCCGCGTTCATTGATGCGGCGGATTGCGGAATTTGCGGATTGACCTGCTGACTGACAGTGACAGCTGACTTTGTTCATTGGTTGGTTCTGTCAACTGTCAATTAATGAAAAAGAAACGTTTCATTGTAGAGAAAAGTCGCTGCCTCCCTCGGGGTCCAAAATCATAGGATGTTCTGTGTCCAAAATGAAAGCAAAAATAATTAAAATATTTTTTTTTTATCGTTTTGTTCTTTGAACAAATACTTAACAAATATGATGAATTGATGAATGGACAATGATTAAGAACAAGCATTTTTTAAACATTTATTAAGAAGACAGAAACTACAAATATCCGAACGCCAATCATTCCTGTAGTTGGTTGGTTCTCATCTCTCACTTGTCTCTCACTTTATCAATGGTTTTCAAAATTTATAAAACGCGCTCAGCGATTGGTTGATGCATAAATGTGTCAAATGATTTGACCAATAGATTCAGACGACTCTGTGGAAATTCCAATGGAAAATACGAAAATACTTTTTCAACAAAGCAAGCAGAAAAAAAAAACAGTCTGACAGAAAATAGCAAAGGGATAGAGGTAACGGGTCGGGCCCCGTCCTCTGTTTATTTAATTTCATACTTTACGAGCTTAAATTCGTGACTTATTTGTCTGTAAATATAATTATGAGTCCGCGCTTAGTATAATTCTCATAAAAATAAGAAAGTTCTTCGACTTCCAGAGTGAAAAGAGTGATTTACAAGTGGTACAACATAGTTGTCAAATGGCCGTCGTATCGTAAATACTAATGTTTATGTGAAATTATTCCCCGATAACACTGGAATACGCCGCTGTGATGATCGGAGTAGCTGGTGAGCATTCCTTAATACAAAAATCTCCGGGATTCCTAGCGTACAAAATGTGAAAATGTCCATCGTTCGATTTGTCTTCAACGAAATCTGGACATTAGGTCAAAAAGTGTTTGGACGGTGTTAGCGGATGTGCTAATCCTATTTCTAGGTCAGCCGAGTCGGGTATTAGTCAATATCTCGCTATTCTTGCCTTAGGCAATATTGTTGACATTTCTAAGGGGTATTTCGCAAAGAGGTATCTGGGTCATCCAGTATGGGGTCAACTGCGCACGCAGTGACGTCATGCCCACCCCTATTCGGGGGCGCGCACCCTGAAAACATTCACTTTCAAAATTCGCATGAATCTGTCTAAAATATGCATGAGGTTTGAACAAAATGTGGGTCTTTAGTCACTTAACAACTCTATGCATGGTGTGTGAATATAGATATGAAATGAGATGATAGGGAGTGCAGATACTTATGACCTAAATTGATTCTAATGTTTTAAAAATGTGATAAAAGCAGTGATGAGATTGGGTCCAAAATGGGGTTAGTTCAGTTCACAGCAGAGCCAGTAATCAGGAGAGAAGGTGGGTTTTAGGAAAACACCTTGTTGCCACTGATAGAGCAATTCTAATGGCCACATATTATTTTAAACTAGCAGCGCCCTCGCGGCGTTGCTCCCATAGTGATGGTATAATGGTGATGATGATGGTGAATAGTAGCCTATAACCTTCCTCAAGAGTTAAGCTATCAAATGCAGAAAGAGTTTTTCGAATGGGACTGGTAGTTCCTGAGATTAGCGCGTTCAAACAAAAAAATTTACTTTTTTAAAATCTTACTTTTAAAGAACTTTTGTTGGTGTCCGACTATGCCAGTTATATAAAGTCTTCTACTTTATACTACTCTTCAACTAGCCGGCTTATAGACCCGTAGAGCATTCTAGCGGTGTCCGCAGTCGGCTCCGCTAGAATGTCCTGAAACAGGCCTACATCCAGCCAGTTTACATTTCAAACTCTTCTGCTTTATTATTTAGGATGATTATAGGCTTCTTTTCATCATCATCATCATTGAAGCGCTCGTGGCATAGCTTGCTTAGATGATCTTGATTGATTGTTGAAGTTAAGTAGCGATGTGCGCAGTCCCAATTTGGATGTGTCACTGCAAGTGGCATTACGAGCTGAGTGCTCCCGTGCTTCGGAGGGCACGTTAAATTGTCGGTCCCGGCTTTTAAGTCGTTAGCCATGACGGAGCCTAAAACTCCATCACCTGAATTGGCCACTTCCTTATACAAGCTTACTTATCATCATAGCACAGATCATCACTACGCGGGTAAAGCCGCGAGGGCGCTGCTAGTGGAGTATATAAGTAAACTAGCCTCCGCCCGCGGCTTCGCTCGCGTGGTACCCAGATAAAAAGTAGCCTATGAAACTTACGTAAAAACTCACTAGTGTAAGTCGGGCCTAATATTAGTGTGATAGTATGATTATAATATTAGAGTGATTGTTATGACAGGGCGAGGCGTGAGGTCGGCGCGGTGATGGCGGGCGTAGGCCCATGAGCCGCTGGCTGTGCTGCCTGCGCGCGCGCCGACAAGACATGGGCGCCGCGCTCTCACATCCGCAGGTACAGTTGTCACAATGAATCTAGGCATTCGTGAAGTTAGGCTTTTCGCTGCGCAGTAGAAAATGTTGTATGAAAAACTTGCACTGGCTTCTCGAAACGGCTAACTTCACGAATGCCAAGATCCGATGGAAGAAATGTACCATTATTACTCCAATTTTTTACCACAAGTGCCATTACGAGCTGAGCGCTTCAGCCCTTCGGAGGGCACGTTAAATTGTCGGTCCCGGCTTTTAAGTCGTAAAGCCATGACGGAGGACTTTAGGCGGCCTAAAAACCCCGTCACCAGAGGCCACTTGCTCATACGGACTTACCTATTCCATTTATTTTCGCAAGTCTATTCTAAAACGCAAAATCCCTCTTTCCTTCACAGGATTTGAACTGGCTTGCTTCGGATCTGAAGGCGGAGGGGTTACGACTGCGCCAACGATTAGATATTAGTTCATACGAAATTATGTATTACAGGAGGGAGAGGCGTGCGACGGTGTCGTGACTGTCGCGCCTCCCACCATGGCGGATGTTATACGGTAACCACATTTTGTAGTTATTCAGTTTGTTAATACCAGCTGTAACCACGACTTCGTTCGCTATAGCCTTGCAGACTAATTATTTGCATTTGACCAGAGTTCCAAGCTCTGCTCAAATGGAAATAGAGAGAATTTAATAGAAATTAATCGCATCTTTCGGCGTATCAATATCAAGCCATGGCTTTTACCGCTGTGCTGTGCGCTGGGAAACCATTTTATGTGAAAATACCTATGGAGAAAACGATTTTTTCAAATAATGATGCCTAGAATCATTATCTGGAAAAAATGATCGATTTTTCGCCGCCGTAAACGCCCATATTCCAAATTTCATTGAAATGGTTAGAGCCATTTTCGAGAATGCGAATAAAAACAAACGAATAAATAAATATACAAATATTACTCGTAGTATAGTTGGATAGGATTAAGCAATCCTATGCTTTGCGCTGCAGTGAAGCACTCTTGTCAAGAAAGGAGCTTTTTCGGCCCCTTGTGAGCTTTTTCGGCCTTTCAGAAAAATACCTGAATCCGCTCTTGACTCCCAGGTTGAATTTCTCAGAAAACAGTAACTCAGAGAGAGCTCCATCGCACAATAAATAAAGTAAAGTGCTTTGTGGTAGTTTTTCTAATATTAAATCATCATCTTTTTCAATATCTATAACACAGTGAAAGTGAAGAGTAATGTTTATTTGTTATTCCAGGGAGCGCAAGAAAAAGGCCGGCGGCGCGGGTCTGGGCACGCTACGGCGGCGCATCGCAAACGCGGCGCGACGACCGAGGGACAACCGTCCCGACAGAGGTATGTATCAAGACTGAAGCTGACATTACACCATGCTGACTTCAGTGCACTAACTGCTTTGTGGTCTAAGATGGAGCACGCTTACCTAGAAGGAACTTATTGACTCTCGATTTGAAGACACCCAAATTATACTTTTCTGGAAATACAGACCCCGGCAAGGAGTTCCATATTTTCGCCGTGCATATGAAAAATGTAGACTCAAAGGCCTCTATTAATAAACTCGTATTAACTTTTGTCAAATTTGCGCCACGGATTTAACTATTGCCATCCTTATTTGTCACTGTCTAACAAAAAAGGATGTCAATAGTTTAATCCGTAGCACAACGTTGACAGAAGTTAATACGAGTTTATTAATAGAGGCCAAAGCGCTTAGTACGAACACTGGAAATATGAGTGAAATATGATGATGATGTTTGCAGGTTGCGAGCACGCTCGTTTCATCCGCTCCGTTGTTTCATCATGGCGTCTCGCGGAGGTATTCCTGCTGTGTGAGGAGTTGGAGGCGGGCGCGGCTCTCAGAGACCTCGCCACACAAGCGGACCTGGCGAGGGAACCCGCGCCCGCATTACACGCGCAGTTGCCGGCCGCTAGGGCAATGAGGTATGTACCTTGAACCAAGGAATACCCCTGTCAATGTCTTTACTCGAGCCATTTTGGATGTACAATGTTTACTAACACTGCACTGACAGATCAATCAGCTCATAGCAGGAATAGACCAATCACAGAAAACTGAGATTAAATATGATTGGCTCTGATTCAAAATGGCCAATCGTAATGAATCTCAGTTTTCTGTAATTGGTCTATTCCCGCTATCAGCTGATTGATCTGTCAGTGCAATGTAAGTAAACATTGTACATCCAAAATGGCCAGAGTATAGATTCTAGAACATAGGTTCTCAACGTGGGCGATAACGACTCCTTGTGAACATTTGGGACTTTCAGGGGGCAGTAGAAGATCCAGAGAAAATTAGGGGGCATTGAGATGAAGAAGGGGAGAAAATGTAGTTTAAAAAAAGCAAAAAGCAAAAAACATAACGATTGCCAGTTTTTTTTCCATCGACTTTTTTTGGTTTATTTAAGCGCGGGTAACACCGCAGGGCGCAGCTAGTGATCTAATAACATGCCTTGTTTATATCAGATGGTGGTGCGACGTGGAGCTTTGCGGGGGAGGCGCGTCGGGCTGGTCGGTTTGTGCTCATCGTTGCATACTCGCGGCCCGCTCCGGATACTTCCGTGAACTGTTGCAACGATACCCGCCGTGAGTTTGCCATCAAAAACCATACAATTGCCATACAAGTGGCTAAATCAAAAACTATATAAAACCGACTTCAATTCTATACACTTCTTCCAACGGATCTAGGCATTCGTGAAGTTAGCCGTTTCGTCGCACAGTGCAACTTTTTCATACAAAATTTTCTACTGCACAGCGAAAAGCATAACTTCACGAATGCCTAGTTCCATTGTGACAGCTTTACCTAAGTAAGTGACTAAATAAAAAATTGAAAAAAATGACTTCCATGTTATAAGCTAAGCAATTTTCTGCACTCTCGAGGTGAATTTCTGTTCATAAATCCGAAGATCCTCGACAGATCCTCACCAAATTTTTGTGGCACCAATCGGAAAGTAGGTTTATACCCTTTCAAATAAACAAGTGGCTATTATAATATAATATAAGTAAAAAAAAAGTAAGGGCATCCGTTAACTACGTGAGGCAATTTTTGCGATTTATCGACCCCCTCACCCCCCATGGTGTGATGACGGATTAGGCTCGACCCCTGCCCTCACGTAATTGGGTAGTTCAACTATTTTTTGTCCAGACAGGAATATTTTTTGAAAAATTAAAAGTAGTGGCTTGGGACACGTAGTTTTACGTACTAGTATTCTGTGGTTTTACTAAGAAATGATACCTGCGTCTTCCGGACAACCGCATAAATTCAAGTGAAATTGATGTTTATTGATTAAACTTTGTTCATAATTACATAAATACAGTCTTAATTATTCGGCAAACGTACACTTTTCGGATTACCGACCATACTTTTTGAGAAAAAAATATACAAATGTCTGGGACAGGGGTTGGACAGAAAATAGTTGAAGTACCCAATTAATGGACTAGGATAATTCACGAATGTTTTGATAGTGAATTATGTGCTATGTGCTAGTAATCAGGTTACTATTGTGTACAGGTCTTGTGTCCGCGTGCCGCTGGAAGGCGTTTGTGCGACGATGACGCGCGCCGAGTGCGAGGCGTGCGTCACCGCGCTCTACGCCGGAACCGCGCCGCGCACACGCACAATATCACACGCACACTCACACAGTACGTACACATACTTCGCACAATGGATCCAGGCCTTGGACCTATTATAGAATATAGATATGGACTACCAGTTAGCGAATAAAAAATTAAGTGGATCCATGTTTCGTAGTACATATAAGGTCCATGTTGTATTTCTTAAATTATTCCATGATTACATACGGACGTCTTTAATTTTTTATATGAGTGAGACTCGAGCTGATTCTTAGATTAAGGCGGCGTCCTAATTTGCCATCGAGCGTACGATCGAACGATCGCACGATAGACATTTGCATTGAGATTGCGAGCTTCAATTAGGACACTATAAAATCGCACAATCTCAATCCAAATGTACATCGAGCGATCGTTTGATCGTACGATCGATAGCCAATGAGGACGCCGTGTAATTCTTAAAAATAGACAATATTATTTATTTTAATTATTTTCGATGTGATTTCAGAATACGACAACGAGAACGCAGAGGCTGAATTAGACATCATAAACGTTGACAACAACTGTAAGTATTTAACACTTCTTATGGTGCGAATACACGCTGGGCTAGCCTATGTGAGCCTAGACGAGCGCGAGCGAGAAGGCGAATCGATGCAATGCGAGAGCGATAGACAGCCAATGCGAGGCTGGGCCAGCGTGTATTCGCGCCTTTACACATCCTTCCTACTATTATTATAAATGCGAAAGTCTGTGAGGATGTATGGATGTTTGTTACTCTTTCACGCAAAAACTACTGAACGGATTTTAATGAAACTTGGAATATACTTTCATAGTTTATGACCTGAAAGAATACAGACTTTTTATCCGGGCTCCACGCGAGCTTAGCCGCGGGCGTAAGCTAGTATTATATTAATATTCTTATTTTTTTTTTAATTTTTGATTTTTTTTGGGCCCGAAACACTAGCTAGAAATAAAATCTGGTTTTTAATTACACTTTGTTTAAATAAGTATCTTATCCTTAGCTCGCAACAACACTTGTACCTGTAGCAACAGCGTGCCATCCCGGATAGTGGCCGCTCTCGCCATATCCCGGGACGCACTTCATACCAGTATGCACTACCTGCTGGACTCGGGTGAGTAGCGACAACAGTGAGTAGCGACAACACGCGTGAGTAGCGACAACGCGCGTGAGTAGCAATAACACGCGTGAGTAGCAAGCGACAACAAGTGATAGTAGAAGCGACTACAAGCGTGAGTAGCGATTGACAACACGCGTGATTTATTTAATTATTTTATTTACCTCTAGGTTTCGCTCATTACGCAAAAAGTGCCGTGTATAATAGCCACTAATGGTAAGCGTCCACTTGTCGGTATTGTACGCTTCGGACGCATCGCACGCAACGGATCGTAGTATTATTTGTATAGAAACTCATATAAGTGCGTCCACTTGTCGGCATCGTACGCATCGCATTACACAGATAATCCGCTTGATGCGATCCGTCCGCTGCGTGCGATGCGGGCCTGTGGACGCTTACCTTAAACCCCCGTGATTACTCTTTGGATGAGTATCTGATTATGATAATGAAATAAGAGATTATTTAGATAATTTGTTTCGAATTTATGGATGTTGTCGAGTGGGCAGGAAGAGTGAATTTAGGCAGATCATGTTTTGCTAATGGAATATGAATAGGAGTTATGTTCAATTTGCTGATACAGAATTTGCAACATGCAACAATAAATGTTTTGCAGGTGAGATGGCGGATACACGACTAGTATTCAGATTGGAGAACGGCTGCGGTTCAGCGTATGGATTCCGGACTGCCTTGGAACTTCCGTGTCATAGAGTCGTGTTGGCTGCTAGATCGCGCTTCTTCAAGTAAGTCATTGACACATCATTTATTAGACACATATCACACAAACCATACACATTCACAGCGGCACACTCCGCATTTTAGATACAAAGCTACAAGTATTCTTCTTCTTCTTCTTTATTTTGGTTTCACACGGCTTGTGCATTCAGCCAGTGTCAAGTAATCTCAAGTTTATAGATACACAAAATAAACAAATACATATTACAATATGTACATACATATAAAGCCCCAAAGTGTCAGTGTCAGGGAGACCCCTCCCTGACACTCTGACACTTTGTTGCATCGCAGCAAGGTGTAGAGACTCTATTTAAATAAATGTTTTAGTGAAGTTAGGCTTTTGTACTTATTTATTCTGTGAAAAAATGAAATAATAAAAGTCACAAAGGTACAAAACTGACTTACTTTACTTACTGAGGCGTTCTGTTGAACAGCTCCTGACTCCATCATCAGATCAGCTCGCTGTTACGATAATATTGCATTGTTGTGAATCTATAAGTGTGCCAAATTTCAGCTTAATCGGACACTGGGAAGTGGGTCAAATTTAACTTGCAAGATTTCACCCGAACAAACAAACATCATTATGTACTGCGGGCTTTAAAAGGCCGTTATAGCAGTATCACAATAGGAATTGAACTATATGCCGTCTCTTTTCATAGACCGAGAGTGACAAGAACGGTCATTTTATCCCCGCAGTACGCACGATGGATCTAGTAGGCATTCATTCGTAGAGTCAGCCGTTTCGCTGCGCAGTAGAAAATTTAGTATGAAAAGCTGCACTGCGCATCGAAACGGCTGACTTCACGAATGCCTAGATCCATCGTAATGTAACATTGCAAGTTAATAAAAAACATAGGCCTTTACATATTTACTAGATGATTTATAGTGTCAGGAGGCAATCTTTGCCTACACTTAACGGGACACTGTAGTGCCTGGGACAATGTTAGATGGAGTAGGCTTGCCCAGCACCGCCACCATCCTCTCAGCTTAACCGGCCATTTCCACAGGAAAGACATGGTCAATACGTGTGGGGCTGACTAAGCCGCGGGTTTCCTCACGATGTTTTCCTTCACCGTTTAGAGCACCTGTTAATGCGCATATACATTTTTAGAAATGAAAAATCCATTGATGCACGGCCAGGATTCGAACCCACGACCTTCGGATGTAAAGTCGAGGTACTATACCCCTCGGCCAACACGGCAAGTTAATAAAAGCATGTAAAAACACCAACAATGTTGTTGTTTCAGATCGGTGATGTCTCGCCGCGGCAGTTCTAGCGGCTCCGGCGCGGTCTGCGTGGATGAGAAGGTGCTTCCGAGGAGATATGCGCGCGCGCTGCTACACGCTGCTTATACCGACCAAGTGAGTGTATCATTCTGAAAATAAAGTTAGGCCCCATACCTAACGTGATCATTTCTTTTTTGTGTCAAAGCGGGACGCTAACGGAATTTCGCGACAAAAGTTAGCCTATTTTCATTTTCTATATAAATTAACCTGTTTCATCAACTTTCATCAAAATCGGTTTGACGGTTTAGGCGTAAAAAGGTGCCTACATAACAGACAGACAGATAGAATTACTTTCGCATTTATAAGAGGTACCTAGGGGGATTCGAGTGCAATGAATTTGATTTAGTGGGTAAGAAAGGTTTGTTTGCAAAAGCGGGACATTTATGCTCTCGCTGGGGACAGCGGGACAGGCAGCCTGAAATCGGGACAGTCCCGCCCAAAGCGGGACGTATGGTCACGTTACCCATACCGTGTTTGTTGCCCTGGTTCTTCACGGTTTTGGTCGCGAACAGCGGGGCTAAAAAAGGACAATAGCTTATACAATCACAATAGGAATTCTTAAAATTAAAACATTATCTCATATAATAATATATTCGAAAACTTACTATAAGTGTCTGTTTCAGGTTGATCTCAGTTTGATAGGTAGAAATTCCTCGTCACCTCCATCCACAAATAGCGGGAGTACTTCGGTGAGTGAATTCATACTATTATTTGCTTATACTATACAGTAATACACTATTTTGTGAGAACATCTGCTCTCAGTCAAAACCGAGTTAAACAGGGTGAGTTTTTCAAGAGTGCCTCTAGGGTCAAATCAGAAACTATTAGCAATAGCGAAAAACACTCGAAGGAGTCTCGTAACCGATTTTGATAAAAAGTAAAACTGCATCATTACATTTAAAAATAATAATTTTCCTGGAAACGAACCTGTTGGATAAAAAAAAACTTTCTATATTAGTGTACCTACCATCCGATAGTGTGGATAATAAGGCCGTTTGTCCACCGCCGCCGTCACCGGGACGTCAACGAGAACGAGATGACGGCGCCGAGGTAGCGACCATACATTTACTATAGCCGCCTGTTCACCAGAAGACCGTCACGTCATCTTGATCTCAGCCAGAAATAATATCGTTCTCGTTGACGTCCCGGTGACGGCGGCGGTGGACAAACGGTCTGAAGATTAAGTTTTGAGAAGAAATTACTTGCGCCAGTACACTACCAGTATTATTTATGCTTTCTTTAGTATTCTTTATTTTCTTTTTCTTTTAATTAGACTTTCTGATCAGGAAGCCTCATATGCCGGAACGTAGATCTCGTCTGGAATCCCAGAACAGGAGAGGTTAAGTTTGTTTGTATTCCCAGGCGTGGGCGGGTGTAGGCAGAGGCAACGGCGGCGCTTCCCGACCGACCACCACTGCGATGTTGGACGATGCATTCCAGTTGTACGAGATTGCGAGGTGTGTGACTATTTCGAGCTATTTTTAAAGTTCCTAGTGGCGTAGGCGTTATGCGCTTGCTTTGCGATCTTGAACACATGATTCAAATCCCTTGTATGATTGATGGTTTTTGTATTTTAACATCCACGTTTTTAACGAAAAAGAGGGGTATTAGTATTACAAAGTAATTAATTAATTTTCATAATGTTAGAAAGTTGTTATTCATCTACTAGCATCTTCGAGCTTATAGAACACTAGCATCCGCCCGTAGCTTCGCTCGCGTGGTACCCGCATAAAAAGCATGCTATTCCCGGTCATTATCTATATTTTAAATTTCAGCCAAATCGGTTCAGTGGCTGTCGAGTTATAGAGGAACAAACATACATCCATCCATCCATCCATCCAAACTTCAAAACTATTAGTGTTTTATAAGATTTTTTTTGTGTATACCAGGTTTCTAGAGATGCCCATAGTGGTCCAAGGTTGCGAGGACGCCATAGTAGAGGCCTTAACACCTGAGACCTTGCCTCACGTGCTGCGCTGGGCCGCCGCGCCCCACGCCAGCCACTGGGTGCACCGGTATGTACACACACACACACACACACACACACACACACACACACAAACACACACACACACACACACACACACCCACACACACACACAAACACACACACACACACATACACACACACATACACACAAGCATACACACACACACAATACATTTAACCAGCTGAGAGAATCAAACTAGCACCTTTTGTGTCTCAGTTTAACGCACATACGCACACACAAAACAGTAATAATCTGCGATATAAATCACTTCCAACAGGCTGAATGTCTAACTTTTCTCAAACCTCAAATTGGTCTCAAACTGTCAAAACGATCGCGTAGGTTTACGCGACAAAAGATACCTACGCGATCACTGTCATATAATTTGAGGACTATTTGTTGCTCTTTAATTTCCTCTGCAATATAAAGTTTTCTATTCACTTTTTTCCAGACAAGCGATGCGCTACCTCCTAGACGAGTTTACAGTTATAATGTCCCATTCGGCCGCGGGTGGTATTCCCCGACCGGCCCTAACCCACGCCTTAGGAAGTGACCATCTCCAAGCCAGCGAACAAAGCATCCTGCGAGCATTGCTCAAGTGGAGCGCCGACCAACCCGCGCGAGGTATGTGTCTACCCCACTGCCCCAAGGGGGTATGTTTGTCTCTAATCCACGCCTTAGCAAGCGACCATCTCCAAGCCAGCGAGCAGAGCATCCTGCGAGCATTGCTAAAGTGGAGCGCCGAACAACCCGCGCGAGGTATGTGTCTACCCCACTGCCCCAAGGGGGTATGTTTGTCTCTAATCCACGCCTTAGCAAGCGACCATCTCCAAGCCAGCGAGCAGAGCATCCTGCGAGCATTGCTCAAGTGGAGCGCCGACCAACCCGCGCGAGGTATGTGTCTACCCCACTGCCCCAAGGGGGTATGTTTGTCCTTAACACACGCCTTAGCAAGCGACCATCTCCAAGCCAGCGAGCAGAGCATCCTGCGAGCATTGCTCAAGTGGAGCGCCGACCAACCCGCGCGAGGTATGTGTCTACCCCACTGCCCCAAGGGGGTATGTTTGTCCTTAACACACGCCTTAGCAAGCGACCATCTCCAAGCCAGCGAGCAGAGCATCCTGCGAGCATTGCTCAAGTGGAGCGCCGACCAACCCGCGCGAGGTATGTGTCTACCCCACTGCCCCAAGGGGGTATGTTTGTCCTTAACACACGCCTTAGCAAGCGACCATCTCCAAGCCAGCGAGCAGAGCATCCTGCGAGCATTGCTCAAGTGGAGCGCCGACCAACCCGCGCGAGGTATGTGTCTACCCCACTGCCCCAAGGGGGTATGTTTGTCCTTAACACACGCCTTAGCAAGCGACCATCTCCAAGCCAGCGAGCAGAGCATCCTGCGAGCATTGCTCAAGTGGAGCGCCGACCAACCCGCGCGAGGTATGTGTCTACCCCACTGCCCCAAGGGGGTATGTTTGTCCTTAACACACGCCTTAGCAAGCGACCATCTCCAAGCCAGCGAGCAGAGCATCCTGCGAGCATTGCTTAAGTGGAGCGCCGACCAACCCGCGCGAGGTATGTGTCTACCCCACTGCCCCAGGGGGTATGTTTGTCCCTCACACAAGCCTTATATTTTTGGCCGCAGAAAAGAGGGTTATATTTTAACTTTTAACAAAAATAAAATAACAATTAACTTGACAATTTATTTGTATCTCTATTATTTTCTCAATCATGTCTATCACAGAACCGAACGTGGTGTGGCACACGGCGCATTCGGTGTCGCGTCGCGGCGCCCGGCGGCGGTCCGGCAGCGATGCGGCGTTGCGGGAGACTCTCGCTTCGCTCGTGCCGCTTGTGCGGACTGAGCATTTACCCGCGGACTCGGATATGCTGCATCAGGTATACTAATATTATAAATCTGAATTTGTGTTTCAATCACGCCTCATCCAAGGGATTTTTTTGAAAGTTTCAAAATATCTAGTACTCCTCCGCCAATCTCCAAGGGACTTAATTTGTAAGTGTCGTTATTGCTTTTAAAACAGTTTTTGAACTGATTACGTGAAATCTAATTATACTCGTAGTATTAGCGTACCATTCTTATTTTTGCTATTATGTCGATTATCCTTATTAAAAATAGATATTTACTTGCAAGTTACTTTAGTTTTAAGTTCCCGATTTGATAAGTAATAAGTATTACCTACTTTTAATAAGTTACAAGAGTATTTATTATGGCCACAGAGAAACGAGGAGTCTCTTCTAACACAGGTTTTCAACTTAACAGACACACCTAATTCATTTAATAATAACCTTGTAATAACACAATAAATATTTTTCTTTTTCATTTTGAGTTTCATGTATTCTGTAATTTTTAAAGTGTTATACTACACTTTAAAAATTAAAAACTTGTGTTTAGTTGGTGCGCCGCGGTATAATTCCGTCTCCGCCGCCGCCGACCGCGGAGGAAGGTTCCACTGCGAACGCTTGGCTCGGCCGGGGTTCATACAGACCTGCAAGGTGCTTCCTGCCCTATCTAGATGAAATTAAGGTAACTATTGTCTTGATAACTTTTAATTTTATAGTATTGATCCTCACTTAGGTATCGGTGCTTTAACCGACAAATGAGCTTATCAAGATTTTTGACCCGAAAAATGTGAAATCCGTGGCCGAGTTAAGGCACTCCGGCTTAAGGAGGATCGCCTGTATCAATGCGGGCTCGAATCCCGTAGAAATTGAAAATTTTGATAAGACTTTTCATCATCAATGTAATGTTTTATAGTGTGTTGATTATCTATCTATGATAGCGACCAAAATCGATCTCAAACTCTCAAACATGACAGTTCAGTGTACGCAAGTAGTTCTATCACTCTCATCTCAACGAGACCGCGACAAAAGATACCTACGCGATCGTTTCGACAGCTTGAGACCAATTCGAGGTTTGAGATAAGTTAGACAATCAGCCTACTGCGTGCATTTTTTCGGGATAAAAAGTAGCCTATATCCTATTCCCGGTCTTTAACTAACTATATTTTAAATTTCAGCCAAATCGGTTCAGTGGTTGTCGAGTTATAGAAGAACAAACATACATCCATCCATCTATATAAACATCCAAACTTTCGCATTTATAATATTAGTGTGATTTATGTTTGCAGGCGTTGTTAGAGGACCAAGCGGTGCCGGAAGCGGAATTAGCACGCGCGCGACGTGCAAGGTATCTACATAGGATACCGGACACACTGTATATGGTGAGTCTATTTAATCGTATGAGGTATAGTGTGCCGCAAACTTTATGGTGGCTGAAGTGCGCGGCAGATTCGACTTTGCGCAGGTACAGTCAACGCAATAGAATAGAGTTAACTTTATCTACATAGTCCGCTTAGCCCCGCCCCTCACCACCTTCACCTCCCCGCAATAGCGTTGACTGTACCTGCGCAAAGTCGAATCTGCCGCGCACTTCAGCCGCCATAAAGTTTGCGGCACACTATACATAGGTTACTTATAAATACTTTTAACCTATGTAGCGACATCTGCCTGTCGCTAGATGAACTACAAAGACATGCTACGCACTACGAGCTTCAGAAAAGATGGCGACAACACCATGTGTCTAGATCGCGCAAGCGAAGTTATCAGGAGGATCGACATATGTACGACCAACCAACAACAACTGTTGGTCGAAAGACCACGGGCAAGTAGGCCAGATGGGCCGGCCCGTTGCAGAGAAACCACTGACTCTGCCTTTGGGGAACAATTCCACCATGTTCCCCAAATAAAATTAAGATTATTTAAAACAAAATTCCTCTATAGAACTAAAAAACCGGTCAAGTGCGAGTCGAACTCGTACGCCGAGGGTTCCATACCTAGCCATGGTGCCAATTAAGCTAGTCCGCTTAATTGTATGAGTGCCCATACAACTCGGAGGACAATTTTAATTGGCGTCAACTATGTATGGGAACACCCTTTAATTTTCAACTTTTTTAACTTTTTGGAATTTTTCCTTTATTTGTGCTATAAGACCTTGCTTTTTCCCAAATTTCGTTATTCTAGGTCAACGGGAACTACCATTTAGGTTTTCGACCCAAAACCTCTAGGGTACTTCCGGTTGACCTAGAATTGTCAATTTTGGTTACAAGCAAGGTCTTCCAGCACAAGTATAGGGAAAATTCCGAAAAATAAAAAAAGTTGATAATTAAGGTAAGTTTTGGTACTCACAAGTTTTCACGAAAACCTAAATTTGCCTATATCTTTTTATAGTGTTGACTCAGGACCTTGATTTTTATAGTCACAATAGGGACTATAGACCTTAGTATATGGTATAAATTTCAACTTGCTAGCTCTACCCGTTCCTGAGATAATCGATGGTGACACACGGACAGACAGACGGACAGACGGACAGACGGACAGACGGACAGACGGACAGACGGACAGACGGACAAGAAAGTGATCTTATAAGGGTTCCTTTTTTTACCTTTTAAGGTACGGAACCCTAAAAACAATTGTATGTAGTACGCAATCTTTGTTTCCACACTTCTTTCAACGGATCTTGGCATTCGTGAAGTTAGCTGTTTCAATTCGCAGTGCAAGTTTTTCATACAAAATTTTCTACTGCGCAGCGAAAAGCCTAACTTCACGAATGCCTAGATCTATTGCGACAACTGTACTTTCCTTTTTATTCTCAGGTGGCAGCGGCCCGTAACCCCGAATCTGTGTGTTCGTCGCCGGGCGCGAGCGCGAGCGCGGGTTCGTGGCTCGCGCCGCGAACGTTACACGCGCTGCGAGCGAGAGTTCGCGAACTGCGCGCGTTACCCGCCGCGAACAGCGCGCGAGCGCACGTTACACACGCCGCGCATACACATCGACAGGTGTGATACATAAATTAAAATTAACCGGATTATTTTTTTCGTGTAGCAATTTAACGCCAATGTGATTCTGCTGTGAATTGAATTGCGTACAATTCAGCCAACATTTTACGAAATTAAAAAGGAATTGCTTCAGCTGTATCACAATACGAATCTCGCTGTGAATCTGCTATAGCGACCTTTTTAGCTCCGCAGTACTCACAATGGATTTAGCCGTTTAGCTGCGCAGTAGAAAATGTTGTATGAAAAAGGTACACTGCGCATCGAAACGGCTAGCTTCACGAATGCCTAGATCCATTGTGAGAACTGAACAATGTATTCTGCTGTTATAATTATAACTCGATGTGTTTTGTTTCTAGATTGCGTTACGTGCGGTGCGGGAGATGGGCTTACCTGACGCATGCGCGGATATCCTTCTGCACGATGATGATAATGATAATGACAGGTTAGTAGCAAATCTATTCTTCTACACTAGTATAATATAGTGGAAGAGTTTGTTGTTTGTTCGTTTGAACGCGCTTATCTCAGGAACTACCACTAGCAAGTTTTTATATGACATTATAGTCATAAAAGGACACTGAGTAAACGTTTACTCATCGTCATAATATGACTGTATTGCCGAGTAACTCAAATACATATAGTCGTTTTACATGATAGGAGCTATACAATTCGCGTTTACATAACTTTTATAAAATGAATAAGCTCATTATGCAGAATCTTATATGATCCAATAGCGTCGATGGGCTTGCAACCTGTCACGTATGAATGCTAACTTATGCAAAATGTGGGCTTGTACAGAAAGCGTCATTAATTGGTATCCCCCTAGTAAGAGGTCGGTTTGCAAGCCGTTGATCTTAACTTTTGCAAAAACTTTTACATCCTTGCTTACTTATGGATATCTAACTTCGCTCGAGTTTCTAAATGCAATAGCTATTATAATACCCGACTGAAATCCAAGGTTGAAATGAAAAGGGTCTTTGTTCAAATCAATAGGGGGATACCGATTGATGACGCTGACTGACCAAATATGTATTTGATTTGGACATACCTCTGACTACCCCCTTAGACATCTTCTTAAAGATGCCTAAAAAAGATCAGAGAGAATGTCTACCGCGCCTTGGGGATACAGTCGTGATCATATTTCATTTTTTAATATGATTAATTTGCTAGTTGGGTACGAACTTGCTTGAAGTTAGTCAAAATGTATTGAAGTAATATTTTGTAATAAGTGGTTGGATTGTGTGAAAGAGGATATGAATGTGAGAGGAGTGGATTCTGAGTTGACGAATGATAGAGGTGAGTGGAAGAGGAAAACACGTTGTGTTGACCCCATCTTAGCGTGGGATAAGGGCTGGAGAATGATGATGATGATTTTGTACTACAGTGAACAAAATACGTCCGATTGGGAGTCGTCGACAGCTAACGGTCGTGACGGCGCCGAGCGGCCGTGGAATCCAGAAGAGCCTTGCTGTCGGTAAGTCATTGATATATTTACCCGACTGCGTCACCATTGATATGTTTTTACCACGTTTTTAAAAGCTTATAATCAACTTGCAATGTATATATGTATACAGGGTGAACTTTTGAGACGGGTCAGTAAGGGCAGCTATCTTAACTGTTGTAGCTACAGGAAAACTTTCTTAGAAGACTATCCTTAACCTTTGAAGATATTTCGACCTGCATTCACAGATTTGGAAAAAATGCACAGTCAGCGAGAAAATGGGCAATTTATACAAATACTTTTTTTGGATACCAATCGATCCTGTTTCTTATAAGGATTAAAAGTCTCTACCAGACTAACTGAGGTTAGAGTACTAGAAAAGTCAGAAATAGCAAATAACTTTGACTATCCATTTCGTACTAAATCATTTTGTCATTTGTCATCATTTTTCATCATGTGTCGAAATATCTTCAAAAGTAAGGGTAGCCTCCTAAGAACATTTTCCTGTAGCTACTACGGTTAAGGTAGCTGCCCTTACTGCCCCGTCTCAAAAATTCACCCTGTAAATAGCTCGTAATAGGTCAGGGTGGAAATGATGATGATAATTGTACTACAGGACGCTAAATAGCAGTGGATCCGCCCGTTGTGCGTCGGCCGGCAGTCTTCGCTCCGCGCCCACGCTTCACATTCCTCTAGGTGAGTTATCCGCATGTGTTTTTACCGACTTCAAAAAAAAGAGGAGGTTCTCAATTTGTCGGAATCTGTTTTTTTTTATGTATGTTCATCGATTACTCAAAGACGCCTGGACCGATTTGGAAGATTCTTTTTTGTTTGAAAGGGCATACTTTCCAATTTGTGTCACAAAAATTTGGTGAGGATCTGTCGAGGATCTTCAGAGTTATGAACAGAAATGCACCTCGAGAGTGCAGAGAATTGATCAGCTTATGTTAAGTCGGGTTTTTAGAATTTTAAATTTAGCCACTTGTTTTGTTTACATCTTTCTATTATTATTATAGATCCTAGAAATGTTCGTTAAAATATTATTTAAAACATTGAATAGAGAGCTATGAAAAAAGACGGCAATAGTGCAATTCAGATTATGATTCTGTTATAACGACCTTTTTAGACCCGCAGCTCTTGTTGAAGGGATGCCGGGGGTTTTTCACTAAATGTTTAATGTAATTCCTTGTTCCAGATATATCATCGAGCAGTACTTGCGAGCGTCGCCCCCGCTCGCCGGTGCCCCCCCGCGCGGGGGCTGAGTGGGGCGCCCCCCCGCCCCGCGCCCCGCGCCTCTCCGCCGCCGTGCCCGACGTGGCGATGGCTCCCAATGCTAATACCCACCTACTGACGCATCGAGATTACTTCCGACACCCGCCGCCCTGGGGTGAGTATTTGCTGTTGTCTGACAGTCGCCTGCTACCGTCTCGCAGCGCTTCCCCTCCCGTCTGCTGCCGTCTTGCAGCTACCCCTCTGTCTTACCCCGCGTTTTCACTAACGACAAAACATGTTGCAAACATCTATCTATCTTTATTAACTCTCAAAGAGTGAGTGCGATAGGTAGCAACATGGTTTGTCGTTAGTGAAAACGCGGGGTTATGCCGTCTCACAGTGACCCCCTCTGCCTGTTGACGTTTTACGGAAACACCCCTACCTGTTGCCATCAAACAGTGACTCCTCCCGCCTGCTGTCGCCTCGCAGCGATTCCCCTCCCGCCTGCTGTCGTCTCGCAGCGATTCGAATTTGAATAGTAGTTCTAATTTGACTCGAAAGTTACTTAAATCTGTATTTGACTACCTTACAGAGTACGGAGGAGTGGTGCTTCAGTTGGATCTCGGCGACGGAGCCACACACACGCCTAGACCGGGTAAAATATTAAAAATCTAGGTACACTATGCTGCAGTTTGAGCCATAAATTAAACTAGTAATAGGTATACTGAACTACACAAGTGTCATTACGAGCTGAGCACTTCCGTGCTTCGGAGGGCACGTTAAATTGTCGGTCCCGGCTTTAAAGTCGTTAAGCCTTGACGGAGGCCTTAAGGCGGCCTAAAAACTCCGTCACCAGAGTTGGCCAATACCTCATATGAACTTACTTTTTGTACTGAACTAAAATACTAACAATAAGAACCTACTAATACTAAAATGTGTTTGGACATACCTCTGACTACCCCCTTAGACATCTTCAAAGGATCTAAAAATGCCTAAAGATCAATATGTCTACCGCACTTTGCGAATACAGTCGTGATCTTTTTACATTTTTATACTGAATTAAAGTTCCCAAGGTGCTGTAGACATATTCTTTCAGATCTTTAGGCATTTTTAGATCCTCTGAAGATGACTAAGGTGATGAATAGTGATATATTGTCGTGTTCGTCGCAGGTTCGAGGGCGCAACGAAACAGTACCGCGGCGGGAAGCAGTCGAAATAGCCGCGACCACACGCAGGTACAAATCATACTAAAATGAAAGTTGTTGTTTTGTTTATATAGCTTTCCGCTCTACTTATAAAATTCTGTTAAAAATGAAACACCGTTTAAACAATTGCTATCCTTTTTTGTTAGATAGTGTCAAATAGAGACGGGGCGAATCTTAAGTATTATCGATCGAGCGAGCGAAGCGAGCGAAGATCTTAGTGGTAAGTTGGGCGATTTTGCTTTGTATGTTTGTATGTTTGTATGTTTCACGAATTGTTGTTCGAGCATAACTGTCGAACCGTTCATCCAATCTGCATGAAACTTGGTAGGTCAATAGGTTGTGGTAAGGAAATTTACGGTGGAGCATATGAGCTTAATCGATGAAGGGGTTGTGAAGATATTGGGTTCCCAAGGGGGTAAAAAATTATGAAAGTTACACAAATATACTGAGTGGGGTGTCATACGAAAGGACTTATTTTGTACATTCCAAAATGGTTTTTATTTTTAATCTAGGATGTATAGTTTTTGAAATACGACCAAAGACCAAAAACTACGAAACCAGAGCTGCAAGAGCTCCCGTTTCATAGAGTTTCGATGTCTTCGTAGCTCATTGACTGGTCGGTCTTAAAAAGAGAGTGGCATCGTTGCGGTTTGGTTTGCAATGATTTTAGATGCTACTTGATTTATTTTCATGATAAAAAAATTTTTGATAAAAAATGAAAATAATTGGGGTAAAAAAAGTTAAGTAAACAAATATATTGAGTGCGGTGTCAAATGAAAGGTCTTTATTTGTACATTCTAAAATAGTTATTATTTTTATTCTAGGACGTATACTTTTAAAAATACGACGAGAATTCATAAATATGAAATAAATGAAAAATTAGACACGACATTATGTATTGCATGCATGCTAGTATTTTTTACCATGAAGAGCTAGCGCAATAGGCATACCCGGCAGTAGTAGCACTTGAAATTATAGGGGTAGTCAGAAGAAAGTCCAAATGTTGGCCATCTACGGTGCGCGAGATCTCAGTTCGGGGCGAACTACTAGTTTAACCAGTGTTCCATAAAAATGTCTATAATCTTGTTAATTACAGGCCATGTCCTGTCTCCGCGCTCGTTCAGACGAGGACGAATTGCGAGCGGCCATTGAACTTTCCGTCATGAGAGGTAACCACCAAAATAACTAAGAATAATATTAAGAAACACTTATTTCGTGCCACACTTCGCATCTTCTCTGAAAAACTGTCGCAAAATAGAAAAAACAGTTTTGAAAAAACGCATTTGAATATTACATACAATTAGATACATAACTCTTATTTTGAGATTTTTTGCGGTACGACGAGTTTTTCAGAGGTGCGAATACATTAACAAGCAGCGCCCTCGCGGCGTTGCCCCCATAATGATGGTATACGGTGATGATGATGATAACGAAAAGTGCTTCATAACCTTCCTTAAGAGTTTAGCTATCAAATGCAGAACTATCTTAACTCGTGTATTAATTATCGCAGCGTACTCGTCGTTCCACGGTCGGGCGGGTAGTTCCCCGCCGGGCCCCGCGCCGCACGCGCCGCGCCGCACCGCAGCCGCGACGCTGCCGTACCGCACGGACCCGCCGCAACCAGGTAACGTTAAATATGGTTAGAGAAGTTTATTGACTTATAGGACGTAGTTCACTTATAATGAGCTTAAAAACTAGGTTTATAACTAACGAGCAGCACCCTCGCGGCGCTGCCCCCGTAGTGATGGTTTTTGGTGATGATGATGATGATGATGATGAGAAGTAGCCTATAACCCTTCTCAAGATTTAAGCTATCACATGCAGAAATAATTTTTCAGATCCGACTGGTTATCACAGACAGATCCTGAGATTAACGCGTTTAAGTAATTAATTAAACTCTTCCGCTTTATATATTGGTATAGGTTTCATATTATGGGAAATGTAATCATGATTCAATGTGCTCCTTTCAATTACAGGTTCGTCAAGTGCGAGTGCGCGTCATGCGGACTTGCCTCAGCCTACCGCCCCTGCCGCGCCAGCTCTACCTGCATGTAAGTATACTATATTATAGGCTGCGAGGCTAAAAAGGTCGTAATAGCAGAATTATAATACGATTCATAGTGTGATTCGTATTGTGATTCAATTCCTATACCTACCAATTTCTCTAGTTTCAATTGTACGCAATTAATTTAAAATGAAATAAAATTAAATATAATCCCGACTGTATCCCCAGGCGCGGTAGACATTCCGTCAGGTTTTTTTAGGCATCTTTAAGATCCTTTGAAGATGTCTAAGGGGGTAGACATCATTCAGATAAATCATTAATTTATTTGGGGGATTAACCTAATTTTGGTAGCTATCAAAGTTGCGCAATCAGGGAGCGGGTATCATGGTAAATACCCCGTTTTCAGAGCTTGTTTTTAATTTTCTGTTTGTGTAGTAATTTTAAATTAAAAGTCGGTACGAAAACATTGATCTATTTAGATCAACTCGGCACCAGTACCGCACCGCATCGCCTTGTGCAGCTTGTGCTGTTAGGGAGTGGCCACACTGCGTTTTCTGCAGCGCGTTTTTGAGCGTTTGTATCGAGACAGCTCCCTTCCCAAAGAATAAAAAATAGGTATTGTATCCAAACAAACGCGATGCGAACGCGCAGCTCAAAAACGCGCTGCAGAAAACGCAATGTGGCCACTCCCTTAGGTATTCTTTGTATGGAATTCTATGAACTAACGCTCACTACATTAACTCCGTAACGCTGCCGGAAATGTTCATAACCATGTTAGTTTTCACCTTGTATATTGTGACAGTGGGCCGAGTAAGTGGCAACCAATCGCCTCGCGCGTCGCCTTCCCCGCGGCGGAGACACGAGTACTCCGTGTACCGGCCGCAACACGACTACAGGTAACACAAACACAACACACATTTAATGTGTTATGTTGTGTGCAGAATCTATCAAACGAAACAATCCTTTTCTAAAGTAATACAGACATTTTTCCAAACCCCTTTATTATTTCATCCTTAGACTGGATCCACAGTATGGCGGGTCAGCGTCAACCAGCCGTGGCCACAGCCCCAACAACTACGCATGAAGACGTAACAGCCAACCAAGTAACACAGTGGGAACCATTGAACATTGGGGCTGCGAGGAACCAACCAAAGCATCCGTAAACCCAGTAACACAGTGGGAACCGTTGAACATAGCGGCTGCGAGCCACTAAGGCAACCATCAACCTAATGACACTGGGAACCATTGAACATAGTGGCTGCAAGCCATCAAGACAACCGTCAACCTAATTAAAAATTGGGAAACATTTGACATAGCAGCTGCGAGAAAGAAACCGTCAACCAAGTAACACAGTGGCTAATCTGATTCAGTCTAATATGCCTACAGCTAGAAAGATTTCAATGTTTGTCACCAGGGCCTGTATTCTACTAGATGACAACCGCTTTGGTTTTGGTTCGATCTCTTAAATGTCAGCCATTTGGTGAAATAGTAGAATAGCTTTTCAAAAATTTGTTCTGCCAAAGTTCAAAACCTCACCACAACTGAGTCGTTTGTTATTAGTAGTCATGGAAACAGTCGCTTTAGTTGAGGTTTTGGTTGAGGTTGATAAAAAGTTCGGTACCAGAATCGACGCCCAGAACATTTATTTCGTGAAGTTTTTTCGATGCTCTCTTTCAGGTAGCAACTTTATTTTATTCGATGGGTGACCATTATTTAACTGAATTTGAACTGAGTAAGACAGGCAAATTGTCTAACTAAACTGCCCTTCATTTACGAAATGTTCTTTAATTTGAACATTCTTCAGTTGAGTTGCATAATAAGGTTATTAGGGGGCCTTGAGGTGGCCTAAGGCCCCAAAGCTATAAAGGCTCGAGTAGTATGAAAAGAAAACAAGACTTTGTATGCGTCACGCGCAATTGATCTCAAAAATGTATGAAAATTATATTTGTATATCTACTTGAAAAATGAGATGTAATTTTATGTGAATTTGCAAAAACTAAATATTTAAATCGATTCACATCAAGTTACTGATTTTTAAAACATTCAATTGTAATTGTAAATATAATATAAATAAAATAGTCGTTATTTGTATATTAAGCTCTATTATAATATAAAATAAGCAATATAATCATGTTCAATAATGTCATAGGTAATTCGGGTAGGGTCCAAGTTGGAAATATTTGAACACTTTGAAGAAACACAAATATGGCCGTGCATCAATGGTTTCGTTTCTAAAAAATTATATGCGCATTAACACGAGCTCTTAATAGAAGGAAAATACGTGAGCAAACCCGCGGCTTAGTCGGCCCCATATTGACCATGTCTTTCCTGTGGATATGGCCGGTTAAGCTGAGAGGATGGTGTAGGTGCTATATACAAGCCTGCATCTCAACATTGTTCCAGGCACTACAGTGTCCCGTTATGTGTAGGCAAAGATTGCCTCCTGACACTGTATAAATCATCTAGTAAAGATGTAAAGGCCTAAGTTTTTACTAGCTGTCATTCATGGTTTCTGGGTATCTCTAAACTACACTAACGCCCGAATACTGGAACACTACTTAAATATTTGAGACGTACTTATCTATTTGAGACGTTCTTATTCATCAGAATAAGAACTTCTCAAACAGTTAAACCAACCAGTTTAGACATTCAAAGAATGTCGAAAGATTGAAGGAGCCCAATTCTCGCCCGAATGACATGATACTGCTTTCGATAGGAACTGTTAAAGGGCCTCCAGACTCTCGTAGAGAACCCCCGAGAACACCCGAGAAGCGTGAGTGTGAAGAGCTTCTCGCCTTCTCGTTCTCTGGCTCGCCTGTTCTCCGATCGGTGTCGGTATTTTTGGCTGAGCCAAAGGATTTCTCGGGCGAGAAAAGAGAAGGGTTCTACACTCACGTTTTGTCTCATTGCAAATTAATGAGCGGCGGTGGGCAGACATCCATATTGTTTGTTTTTTTCGAGAATATTCTTTCGTAAAAATGTGGAATAATAAATAGAGTTGAAATTTATCGATTTTTTTCAATCTGATCCTATTTTATGGGATGCTAAATATCGAAACTACTAAGATAAAAGTTTTTTACATTAAGATTTTTTTTTTTTTTTTAACATTATTTTTAGTTACATTCACAAAGTTACAGTATGCAATGGCACACAAAGCCAAACCGGGTGCAGTTTCAAAATCGACGTCCATACCGGATAAGCAACAGATCACGACTGAGAACAATTGAGAGTGTGGATAGCTTGTTTGTTCTTCGCGAAGTCTCGGGCGAGACTTCTCGCCGAGCCTTCTCTCGAGAGTCTGGAGGCCCTATTAAAATATCGAATGCTCTCAAAAACGGTATTCTCGTGATGTCATTCGATGTCATAACGATAAATATCGAAGGCTAAGCGTTTGATAAGCATCGTGTGGTCTCGAGCACTCGATAATGAAACCGACCGACGCACTGAGGGGTATTCGACCCGAAAACACGTATAAAAGTCAATGTATGCAAAGTATGCAATTTTCAAAAACAGATTATATAAGTTGATACCTAGATACATTTAGCACAAAAGTCAACTGCCATTTTATTTTCGTAGGCTTCCGTTAAGTTGCGGGTAAACGTTTTATAAGTGCTTTGAACCAAGTACGTAAATTAACACTAAGTAAACGATTTTGCAGTCCTGCATTCAGGAATATTTTAAAGAAGTGGAGAAGTCAGGAGTGGTTATCTGTATGATTGATACTATTTAACGATGTATGGACTATTCGTTTTAATTAATAATTTTAAAATAATAAGAGAATTTTAGTAGATATTGTAGTTTTTATGAACCGCAAAAAAACCTCATGATATTTTGTTTCAAAAATGTATACATTAGAGTTTTTGTTGTATTGCCGGGTGTTGCCCGGCATATGTTTTGTTTTCGTGAGTTGATGTAACTATCTTACTTTTAGAATAAGTAAAAATTGGGTGCCAAAATTTGCCTATTATAATTTTTTTTAATTTTTCTTTGATGACGATATTTTACCAAACAAAATTAATTTTGCACTTCATACTTTAATATCTGCGTTTTTTCGCATGTAGGTGGTTCTGGTGTCAGCATTAAGACCCGAGAATATTTATTTGCTTAATATAGTGAAAGCTAGCACAGTGAGAGAATTTTCAAAGTGGGATTTTATGGAGAACTCGAGAGCCATCATTTTCCGTTGAACAAATACAAGAGTTTCGCTGCAAATTTTCTAAGATTATATAAAAAATGAAGACCAGGCTTGCTGCCCACAGGAGTGAAGATGTTTTCATCAGGAAAATATTGTGATTACAAGGCACAGTGGTAAGGATGAGCTGATTCAAAAGAGCCCAAACACGGATGTTCTACTTTTATTCACTGAGAATTTCAATTAAACGGCTCCTGACTCCATCATCAGATCAGCTAGCTGTCACTATGTTATTACATTTTAGTAGGAACGTGACAGATATGTCGAGTTTCAACTTAATTGGCCTATTTACTGAGGAGTTCTGTTGAACAGCTCCTGACTCCATTACTAGATCAGCTCGCTGTTTCCATATTATTACATTGTAGTCAGAAATTGACAGATATGCCGAATTTCAACTCAATCGGCCTATTTACTGAGGAGTTCTGTTGAACAGCTCCTGACTCCATTACCAGATCAGCTCGCTGTTACCATATTATTACATTATAGTCAAAACTTGACAGATATGCCGAGTTTCAACTCAATCGGCTCATTTACTGAGGAGTTCTGTTGAACAGCTCCTGACTCCATGATCAGATCAGCTCGCTGTCACCATATTATTACATTGTAGTCGAAACTTGACAGATATGCCGAGTTTCAACTCAATCGGCCTACTTACTGAGGAGTTCTGTGGAACAGCTCCTGACTCCATCATCAGATCAGCTTAAAAAAAATATTTTTCGATCTTATTTGACATATTATGTCAAAATTATGTCAAATAAAGCGAAAAATAATTTTATACGTGTTTTTGGGTCTAATACCCCTATGTGCGACGCATGATTGCATTGTTATATTGACAGAATGCGATATTTATCGCAATATTTTCCCGTGATATCGAATGCGGTATCATGTTTCGAGCGAGATGGGCTCAAAATCAGAGAATTTGTCTACCATGATCTGCAGTGCAAGTACCGTTCTTATCGATCGCTATATTGACATTTAGAATCTACAATATTCAATAGAATTGATTTTTTATTAATAAATCCAATTTTATCGAATTTTGTCGATTCGTGATCGCGTTACGTCGAATGTTTATGCAGCAGAAGCAAGATTGAACTAGCTATAGTTTGGATTTATCGGTATTATTTATAAGAATCCAATGCAATGTATATTTTAACACAACAGACATAAAATTTTATGTAAATTCATACCTGACTCAATTTATGCTGGTTTTACAAAATTGACAATTTGAGCTAAAATGAATTTCGACTGCATTTTAAAATCTAGTCCTTTGTTAACGAAACATTTTGGAAATACTCAATGATTTTTTGATGAGAAATTGTTTCAATTGTAAGAAAATATAAACATTGTTGTATAGTGCCACAAGCTCTTCTGTTCAGGAAAATATTGGAATGCAGTAATTTTCTAACTATGAAGTAACTTTAATTTTAATTTTATGGTGTTAATCCACACTTACATTACTCACAATGGATCTAGGCATTCGTGAAGTTAGCCGTTTCGCTGTGCAGTAAAAAATTTTGTATGAAAAAGCTGCACTGCGCATCGAAACGGCTAACTTCACGAATGCCTACTAGATCCATTGTGAGTAGTAATAAAATGAAGTCTTATCACAATGTTTGATTCCGACGGGATTCGATCGTTGCTATAACCGACAAAATATCGGAGCATATGGATTACGGATGGATTACGCGATAAAGTCCCGTTAGTTCGTTTAAATCATATGGATTCCGTGGCTGAGTTGTGTAAGGCCACAGGCACTAAGTTACTACGTAGTTAAGGCACTCCGGCTTGAGGAGGACGCTTGTATCAATGCGGGTTCGAATCCGAATCAGAATCGAATTTTTTAATGAGACTTCCTTTTCCACGAAGTACAGTACTACCAGATAAATAATGCGTTTCGGAAAACATCGGAAACAATCGTATAAAATTACAAAAACGATTGACAAAAAGTAATTTGGAAGTGCAAATTACTCACAATTTCAACTTTATCGCAAACAAATAAATATCTATTAGCCCAGTCAAATTAGGAATTAACCTCGGAATGAGAGATAATAAGCTGAATTTTCGTATATACCTTCATTTAGGCGCCCTAAAACTTGTCTCAAAAGTCTCATAAAATCTCGTGTCTGCGTCTTAAGTTATTCAAGGTCAAAGGTAAAAAAAATAGTTTTTCGCGAATATCTCGGTTGCTATTGGTCCAGTGATGTTAACATCTATTATGAAGTTGTAGAGCTTAAAATTTGCGACCAATTCATTGAAAAAAAAATTCCATGCGCTCAACCGTTTTTGCGATACAGGGCCGTGAGTGCAAAGCGTTCAGTATGTGTATTTCAAAAACTATACTTCCTAGAACAAAAATAAAAACTATTTCGGAATGTACAAATTAAGTCCTTTCATATGACACCCCACTCAATATATCTGTGTAACTTTTATCTTTTTTACCCCTTTTAGATCCCAATATCTTTACAACCCCTCCATCGATTACGCTCATATGTCATATATCAAATTTCCATAGCACAACCTAGTTATCTACCAAGTTTCATGCAGATTGGATTAACGGTTCGATAGTTATGCGATAACATAAAAATTACACATACAAACATACAAAGCAAAATCGTAAGATCTTAGCTCGCTTTGCTCGCTTGGTCGATAATTGACTGATAAATAAAACAAATTATTCAAAATTCAAGGTATTCACAGATATTCACGTTTGACTTTGCGTTACAGTACCTACGCGTATGGCTGAGCACTGCGTACTCACCCTCCTCTATCGCGAAAACGGTTGAGCGCATGAAAGAATGTTTTAAACAAAATTTGTCGCAAATTGTATGCTCTACAACTTTATAATAGATGTTAACATCATTGGACCAATAGCAACCGAGATATTCGCGAAAAACTATTTTTTTTACCTTTGACCTTGAATAACTTAAGACGCAGACACGAGATTTTATGAGACTTTTGAGACAACTTTTAGGACGCCTAAATGAAGCTACATACGAAAATTCAGCTTATTATCTGTCATTCCGAGGTTGAGCCCATTTTTAGGCTAAGCTGACTGGACTATATGTCATTTTTAAGAAAAGCAAATTAGTTGCAAGCCCTGCTAGCTGCACAGCTAACGACGTGCACTTCTGTTACATTCTGTTTTGTGGAATCATACAGAGCTTAAATCAATACCTACTGCCTAGATGCTGTCGGTCATAATCGGAAAACACGAAATTAGCCGATGCCCATTATTTATCTGGAATTACTTTACCTAGTTGTGAAATAGTGACGCTGTCAACTGGACAGATAAACTAGTGGCACTATGTAGACGTTTTGAAAGATTTTTATATTATTTATCATTATTTTAAATGTCTCAGGCACATTCACACACTGCCATTTAAATAAGCCTGTGTTGCCAATTTTACCAAAATATTTTATTAATTGTCCCGAATCTATCATCGGATGGATTACTTGTTTTAAAGTAAAAATAAATAGCACTTACAATAAAGGTAAACGCATATCTATCGTAGCCGACCCCGCCGACCTAATTAAATTAGAATTCTCTCGCACACCTGCTAAATTCGGACGAATCGGACGATTCGACGCAGGTAGGTGTGCGTGGTTTCATACGATTTCTTTTATATAATTCCAAAATTCGTTTCGGCTCGTTCGGCTCTAATATTATGTGCGTTCACCTTTAATAATCCAATCTATTTTGTTGGCAACACCACTTGTAATATAGCATAGTTGTAATTTGAGATTAATATACGAAAGTTTATGTAAGTGACTTGTTATTTTACAAGGATTAAATAAAAAATAATTTTGACTGAATTGCATTACTTACTTTATTTTATGTTGACGACTTCTGTGGCGCAGTGGGTGAGTGAAGGCCCGTCTGAAACACAGGTTGCGTGTCCGGGCTAAACTTTTTTATATGATAGTTATGGTCAAATACTAGAAGAAGTCTGTTTTCTTTGAGATAAATAAAAACTGAAATCTGAACCTCGGTGGCATGTCATGTCTAGGGCATCGAGAACCGGGCATTATTTAAGAACCGGTTTTTTCGGTTCCAGTTTCAACTCAGAACCGGGTACCCGGTTCTTTCGGTTCTTTCGGTTCTTGTATAATAATTTTTATTCGAATCGAATCGATGTTTGTCCTTTTGCAAAAAAAAGGCAAAGAATGTGAAAAATACCGGACTATCGCTTTAATAACGCACGCAAGTAAGATCTTCCTACCCTACATTGTATTAAAAAGACGTCTTAGTTACTTTTTAGCCCGACAAATACCTGAAAAACAGGCAGGTTTGTTAAAGGCGTACCCTTTAACAAACCTGCCTGTTTTTCGGGAATCAACATTTGCCAAATAATAGAGAAGAGTAGAGAATTCAACAGTCTAGTAATCCTACGCTTTATTGATTATGCCAAAGCTTTGACTCAAAAGTACATACAGAAAACCGTTCTTACATCAGGTTGGGCACCGAATGCTCTAGTATGTTCCAAACCAAGAAGGGAGTGAGACAGCGTTGCATCCTATCCCCTGCTCTGTTTAACATTATATGAAGAGTACATATTTCGTAGGACCCTTGAAAACTGAGGGAAAGGTTTCCCGACAGGCGGAAAGAGGATATCAAAATTCAAATATCATTTATTTAGTAGGACCGCTATGACCACTTTGAAACGTCTTAAGAGCTAGGTTATTCTACTCCCGTAGAAACCTTCGGTACGCCGACGATTCCGTTCTCCTAGCAACATCCGTGGAAGATATGGAAGAATTCTTCCAAAGTCTAGAACTTGTCTAGTCTGAGTCTACAGGGCAAAAATAAAAAAAATTGGTAGGGGATCGTGCGGGGAAACTAATAGATGCAACCTGCAACATCTCAAGCATCAACATCGTTGATATATATCTACCTAGCTAGGGCCACAAATACTGTAAGGATGGCAGCTATGTCCCGGAGATAAAGAGGTGTATTAGAATGGCAAAAGATATAATGACCCCGCCTAAATAACATCTGGAAGAACAGAGGAATAGATATCAAAACTAAGATCAGACTGTTACGGGCATTGGTATAAGTATTTAATAATAATGGCATAACAGCCAAGTGCGACCTTGATTCGGAGATCAACTGCAGGCTTGGCTCTGCTATGGCTGCTTTTGGCAAACTTCGAGCCCGGGTGTTTCGGTCTCATAACATCAAACAAAGTACTAAGATTAAGAGGCCTGCGACAGGCAAATTTCTATAAAAACGTAATACCGAAATCATTTAAAATTTAAGCATATTTTTGTCAGTTTATGTTAATAGATTAGGAGAGTAGGTATTTATCTAGGTTCCTGTTAAACTTTTGTTCCGAAAAACTTACCTAAAAAGAAATGTAAGCAAATTGAATTGAAATCTTTGTAGGTACACCAAAAATGGCACTTTTTCTTTTCATTTGTTCTATAGTAAGTTTTTTGGACCAAAAGTGTAACAGGAACCTAGATAAATACTGTCTTTATCCAAATTATAACATAAAGTGACAAAAATATGATCCAATTTTAAATTATTTTGGTATTACGTTCCTAGGTACGTAGGTACGTTCGCCGGGGCCTTAAGGTGTATATGGCGATTGTACTGCCCAACATCTTGTACTCATCAGAGACATGGTGTTTATATCGTCGACACATACGCACTCTAGACAGGTTCCATCTGAAATGCCTCCGCGACATTTTGAACATCAAGTGGTCAGATCGGGTTCGTAACACCGACGTTCTTCGACAAGCTAATGTCTGCGGGATAGAGGCATATCTGATGCGGCGTCAGCTGCGTTGGTGCGGGCACTTAGCAAGAATGTCTGACGAGAGAAAAGCGAAACGCATCTTCTTTTCTGAATTGGAACTCGGTAAGCGAAAAAGCGGTGGCCAATTCCTTCGCTATAAAGATGTTCAGAAAAGACATATGAAGAGGTGCAATATTGAACATACTCGTTGGGCATTTCTTGCTGAAAAACGACCTGAATGGAGACGACACGTGCAGCAGCAGGTGCATGCGTTTGAGGAACAGAGAAGGCGAGAACTGGATATCAAGCGAGACCAACTAAAAGCAAGACCGCCATCAAATATCAGTTATAATTATATTAATGGTACCCTAACGTGCAGTCTTTGCTCTCGCACGTTTCGCGCTAAAATAGGCTATGTTAGTCATTTAAGGGCCAAACATCCAAGTCCCTAATTACGGTATTATATCCAACCTAAAGCCAAGTCACTGCAGCCAAAATCGGCTAGGTGAGATTATTAAGTATTTAATATTCCCTGTATTTATGTATGGAGTGGAAACGTGGACAATTCTGGCCAGAGAAAGACAAAGTATCGATGCATTCGAGATTTGGTGCTAGAGGCGACTGCTAAGAATACCCAGGACCGATAAAAGCACCAATGTGGCGATCCTATCCCAGCTCCAAATTAAAACCCGATTGTCTACTTTGAGCCACCAACGCACTCATTAATACTTTGGCCACGTGGTGCGCAGAGGCGATGAAAGTCTAGTAAAACACAAGTCTAGTAGTAGGTACACGGTTGTAAGGGACGCACTAGACAGAAACGGTGGAGGCCGATCATCCGTTACGAAGACATACCCGAAGCTGACCACGATCCTCAGATATGAGAGAGCGACGAGAGAGAGAGAGCTAGTTTATTAGAATTTTGTAAGTAAAAAAGTTCCACAATGGGATCAAAAATCAAACAGGAAATTTATAATCACAGCTGTAATTTAAATATTTTAAACAATCCCTTATAACAAACAAGATTCACTATGCTGCCTGTACACACCTAAGAACTCGGCACGCTTTCGAAGAGATTTTTTTTAAAGAACCGAAAGAACCGAAAACCCGGTTCTTAATATTTTGAGAACCGGTTCTTGTTGCAGCCCCAAGAACCGGGTAATCCCGGTTCTTTCGGTTCCGGGTAAACCCGGTTCCTATGCCCTAGTCATGTCCCAAGCCCATGCGATAAAAAATATTTTTTATCTTTTTGTCTATAAAACGCTTCGAGCAGATAAAACGTGGCTCTAGAACTCTAAATGCAACAACCACTGCAACACTATCCAATTTTGATTGTCTATCCAATAAAATAAACAAAACGAAAACATGATTTCAAAATTTCAAATTCCCGCCTAAAAGCAATTTTTTATTTTATTCCGGCCTACTCGCTACTCGCCACTAGATGTCGTTATCAGCAAGATGCTACTGTGATTTTTTTTTCTTTTGTATAGCAGTCTGTCAGTTCTGTCACTGTCAGTCGGCAAAAAAACTTGACTTGACCACAGCTGAGCTGCATAGCAGCTGATTGTGACATCACGTTTTGACAGATTCCGATAAAGTCCAAGAGAAGAAAGAAAACATTTCCTTCCTTCCCTTTTGCGTTGCATGCAGTTGTGTTTGTGATAAACTTTCGGTTTGGTGTAGTTACGTGTGTGTGGTGCGAAAATTTATGAATAAATACCTATATTAACTATAGGTTTATTATAAAAGAAACTTTGCCAAGACTTCTATTTTTAAAATGAAGTTCTTCTGCAAGACGATATGAGTTCAATGAGGATTTCGAATTTAGAATCCAGCGTGAGTATGAATTTTTCTCAAATGACTCTAAATATAGATAGTCCAAAAAGGTCGGTTATCGCTTGTAGTTCTTTAATTTTTTCAAGGTTGACTTGCGTACTTTGAACCCTTGTCGTCTATCAATTTGGCGCTAAACACATTTCTTGTTTTATTATTGAAGATAGGTAGGTAGGTATTCCTTTTCTCAAAAATAGTTTTTTATGTAGGTATAGGTATGTATAGTATTTTTCAACCATTTTAAAATATTTCTCTCCTGTTGGTACCAATATAATGATAAACCGTATAAAATCTCTGGAAAAACCATTGTCAAAAAATTGTTATCAAAAGGACAATGCAAAATTTTGGTCCAAAAATATTTATAAAAAAAAGTGGATTGCTCCATGATAAAAATGGTCATCGATGAACTGTAACACAAGTAGCAACTTTTATTTTATAACCAAAAATATCTACCCTGGGAGAAAAAAGATTTAGCTTTTTATTATTGGAAAACTCGGAATACATAGGTAGGTATATTCACTTATAAAAATTCTGAATCAATGACTGGTATTATTTTTAGCTGAAATATAGCATAGTTGTAATCTGAAAAACCCATTGATGCATGGCCAGGGTTCGAACCCACGACCTTCGGATCGAAAGTCGAGGTACTCACCAACTTCGCCAAAACGTGTTTTAATATAAACATTGTTGCAATTATTATTAAAGTGCAACTTAAACAAAAGAAATTAAATTAATTCAGTACTGAACCCTCCGGCGTGATTCTGGTCCGCACTTGTTTGTTATTTGCATATTTTATATCACTAAATTTAGTCAAGGGCAGGCCAAAGATTATCCTGCTCGTTCAATAACACGTAGAGTCGATGATACCAGATCATTAAAAACTTTGACCAAAATATTGCTTAACTTTTTTAGTCCTTTTTACCCAACTGCGGCGAAGCCCAAAACTTATTGACCTTATTAACTTTTATTGTAATATTGGTATTATCCCGAAATAAATGACTTAATAATATTAAAAAAACTAGGGTCATGTGTTCAACCAGTATGTATGTTTGGATGTATGTTTTTTTGTGCTTTTTTTATATGTTCACCAATTACTCGAAGACGCCTGGACCGATTTGGAAAATTATTTTTTTGTTTGAAAGGGTATACTTACCGATTGGTGCCATAAAAATTTGGTGAGGATCTCTCGAGTATCTTCGGAGTTATGAACAGAAATGCACCTCGAGAGTGCAGAAAGTTATTATTTCTTAGCCACTTGTTGATCAATTTTTAGCATACTTACTTATGTTCAACTGTTAATACGGGGCTGCAATAATGATATACTGACCTACGACGTTAATATAACCTTATATTGTACTCTACCTGTTTGCTTGGTTCAGGATAACAAATAAAGGTCAATTGCAATTAATTAAACAATGTTTACTGTGTGTTTTAGTTGTGTGTTCACTGAGTGTAGAATATAAAAATATAAAACTTGTTCCTACTGCCTTATCTTATTTAGGTAGGTACACATAAATAGTGGCTATATTGAAAATTAAAAAAAAACTGACTTAAATGTTATAAGCTGAGGAATTTTCTGCACTCTCGAAGTGCATTTCTGTTCATAACGCCGAAGATCCTCGACAGATCCACACCAAATTTTTGTGGGACCAAATCGGAAAGTATACCCGATCAAACAAAAAAGAATTTTTCAAATCGGTCGAGGCGTCTTCGAGTAATCGTCGAGTTATAGAGGAACATCCATCCATCCATCCAAACTTTCTCATTTAATTAGTGTGAATATAGTGTGATGAGGAGTTAAGTCAGAGCATGTAGTAATAATTGTTTGTCTGTATTGCAGAGAGCGTGATGTGACGTCACCATGGCGGTGGGGGGCGCTCACGTGCCCGTGCTGACAGAGCCGAGGGCTGCGCACGCGCACCATGGTGAGGATCTACACCATTCCTATTGCCATGTTAGGGTCTCTATGTCCGCTGCAGCTTCGCCGGACTATGGCGAGAGCAGAAGGCTCAACTTGCTACGCTGCATGTTCACTAATTTCTCCGTCAATTGTGGACCGATTTTGATGATTCTTATTTTGTTTGAAATGGTATATCCCCCTGAAGGTCCCATAAAAATTTGGTGAGGATCTGTCGAGGATCTTCGGAGTTATGAACAGAAATGCACAGAGTGCAGAAAATTGTTTAGCTTATTGAAGTCGGTTTTTTTTTAAATTTTAAATTTAGCTACTTTGTTTTGTTTAACTAAAAGTAAGTAAGTTCGTATGAGCATTTAGCCAACTCTGGTGACGGAGTTTTTAGGCCGCCTAAAGGCCTCAATCATGGCTTAACTACTTAAAAGCCGGGACCGACAATTAACGTGCCCTCCGAAAAATGGAAACGATTCTGAAGAGTAAAAACATCTCAAATAGATAAGTACGTCTCAAATATTTAAGTAAGTATTCGGGCATCAGCCACTTATTTTAAAACTTTACTTGGAGTTAGAGAAACGAACATAAAATCTTCAAAATAATAATAATAATAATTGCTATCTTAAAGTTGAATGTATGCTTATTGATAAGGCAAAGATAGCGGCAGATAATGTTATAAGTAGGTACCTAATAGTACCTACCACAATTACTATAAGTTGGGGTTGTAAATGTCAAGATTGTGTTGCTAGGTGCATGGTATCTGTAAATGTTACTTTTGACAGCTAAGAGAGTGGGCACACGACGTTTTCTGAATCGCGTTTATGAGCTGCGCGTTCGCATCGCGTTTGTATCGATACAAACGCGCTGCAAAAAACGAAGTGTGCCCACTCCCTAAGTACTAACAGCAGGCTGGTTGTCTAACTTGTATCAAACCTTTTTGACCAAATTGGTCGCCAACTGTCAAAACGATTGCGTACTATAGGTATCTTTTGTCGCGTTCAGTCTCTTTGAGATGAGAGTGACAGAGCTACTTGAGTGGTTACTGAACTGTCATATTTGACAGTTTGAGACCGATTTTGGTAGCTATCAAAGCTAGACAATCAGGAGGCGGGGCCACATTATGATATCACCCTTTTTCAATATTCTCCTATATCCTAGAGTGTAAAACCACTAGATTTTTTTTTAAACCGGTTATAGTGACATAAACATTAGGTACTTTTAATTTATTGTGTTATATATACGCGCGAAAACGCTAGTCGCCATGCTGCCCAGCTCGTGACGTCACTGCGTCTGTAAAAAAACTTGAAAAAATTCGAAATGACATACCTAATACTTACTTTACATAGGTACATACATTACATTACAATACATTAGCTTGGTAAGGAGCAGAGTCACGTCACGACGGAATTGATATGGTGAACAGCGTTTTGGACTTTTGAGGCAAAGAAAAAAAAAACACATTTTTAATATTGAAATAGAAAACTTTTAATGCATTTTTATGAATGGAAATCAACATTTCTCGTTTGGTTTTTACAAAACCTATCATAGGATACTTATTTTTTTATTTTTCTTAGTCGGAGGGCACTTTAAATTGTCGGTTCCGGATTTTAAGTTAAGCGATGACGGAGGCTTTCAGGCGGCCTAAAAACTCGAGTTGGCCACTATCTCATAATACGAACATACAAAAAAACTTGTAAAAACTTGAATAAGTCAATTGTAACTTCTTATAATGCCTTGTAATATAAGTAAGACAATCAAATCGTTGTTAGTTAATCGTTATATCATGTAAGTAGGTACCTAAGTACTTGATTTTATCATAATGACATTGAGGGGGGTGATTCATTGGCGAGTTAGCTAGTTACAGTATAGTTTGCACGATCTGCATTCGTGAAGCCGTTTTGATGCGAATTAGAAAATTTAGTGTGATAAATTTAAAAACCCGACTTCAATGTTTAAGCTGAGCAATTTTCTGCACTCTTGAGGTGAATTTCTGTTCATAACTTCGAAAATCCTCGACAGATCCTCACCAAATTTTTATAGCACCAATTGGAAAGTATATACCTACCCTTTCAAACAAAAAATAAATTTTCCAAATCGGTCTTGACGTGCTAGCGATTTTACTCGCCAAGGGATCGCCCCCCTTTAAATGACTCGAAGATAAGGCAAAGTTCACTAGGATTGCGATGGCCGATTGTAGAGTTTGGCCTTGTACAAGAACCTTATTTATGGTTTTTTTTACTTAAAATTGTAAATGAATGACTAGTTACTGCTCGCGGTTAGTCGCAGAAACTGTCGTAGAACTTTTTTATGGAGTTCATTACTTTTTATAGCCTATGTTGCAATACGCACAATGGATCTAGGCATTCGTGAAGTTACCCGTTTTGATGCGCAGTAGAAAAGTAGAATAAGCACTTTTGGCCGTTTGGCAGCCAGTAATGAAATTAGTGTCAAATGAACATAGCCATACAAGTGGACGTAGCCATAATACTATTATAAAATATAAAGTGCTCTAAAACAAAAATGTATTTTATTCGTTTTACAAGTACACCACAGTGATAAAACTTCTACACGGTAATTGTGGGACTAAACCACATCAATAAATAACAAAAACATTCTTGGCCGCAGAACGCCCACGCTCCATACACATTTGCCCATTGTCCTTTGTATGAAAACGCAGCACTGCGCATCGAAACGGTTAACTTCACGAATACCTAGATCCATTGTGCATAGGTAGGTACTGTAGGTACCTACTAATATAAGATGATTAGAGTACCTACCTATTAAAAAAATAGCGACGTCTTTATTTTATTACCCGCCTGACTGTCAAGTCACAGGGTTATTTATTTCTTTCTTTCAAAATCCCCCCTCTAAAAATGATGCGCCCAAAACTTAATTACTGACAGCCAATAATGGATTTACATTTTATTTAGCAAAGCAAACGGAGAGTGATCAAGGTGTGAGTGTCAGTGTGTGTGTCTGATTGATTAGTTCTAATTTATTTTGTTTTCTTTCAGAAGTATCAAACAAGCAGTTGACACATGCGGACCTCAGCCGAAGCGCCACGGTGGTGACGTCACTAGTGGCCGGGGCCATCGCCGGAGCCCTAGCTAAGACTGCGATAGCACCTCTCGACAGAACCAAGATCACCTTCCAAGCATCGTGAGTGAACCTTATTTGAGGTCCTGCGGGCTTAAAAAGGTCGCTATTGCAGAATCGCATTAGAGGAATTGAACTATTGCCATTTCTTTTCATTGACTGAGAGTGAAAAGAGACGGCATTATAGTTCATTTCAAATTGTGATTCAGCTTTAGCGACCTTTTTAGGTCCGCTAATCAGTGGGCTGATTGTCTAACTTGTCTCAAACCTCAAATTGGTCTCAAAACGTCAAAACGATCACGTAGGCATCTTTTGTCGCGTTCAGTCTCGTTGAGATGAGAGTGACAGAGCTACTTCTGTGGTCACTGAAATATTTGACAGTTTGAGTCGATTTTTTTCGAAAGATAGACAATCAGGGGGCAGAAAGAAGTATAGCCGTACTAGCTTCCGCCCGCGGCTTCGCTCGCATGGTACCTGGATAAAAAGTAGCCTATATCCGATTCCCGGTCATTAACTATGTATATTTTAAATTTCAGCCAATTCGGTTCTGTGGTTGTCGAGTTATAGAGGAACAAACATACATCCAAACATCCAAACTTTCGCATTTATAATATTAGTGTGATTTCAGCTATATCGGTTCAGTGGTTGTCGAGTTATAGAGGAACAGACATATATCCAAATATCCATCCATCCAAACATCTAAACTTTCGCATTTATATTTTAGTGTGATAGTGTGATTTTCAGCACTACTCTTGCACGATTTTTTACTTTGAAAAATATTTTTCAACATAATTCTTATTTCACTTTCAAAACTTTCGTGAGTTGTACTAGACATTATTTAACACACGGGAATTACTCACGTAAAAATATCGTCGATTTAGATACCGACAATGTTTCGATTCATCCGGAGAATCTTCATCTGGGTAAGGAGGGAGTTGCGGCAAGGTTACTCCTCGCGGTCGCAACGATATTCTTACGTGATGTTATATAATTCTTATTATTGTTCTTCTGTCCACAGCCAGATCCCCTACTCATGGAAAGCAGCCATCAACTTCCTCCTCCACTGCCTCCGAACCGAGGGCTTCTTCGCGCTATGGCGCGGCAACTCTGCCACGATGGCGCGCATAGTGCCATACGCGGCCATACAGTTCACCGCGCACGAACAGTGCAAGAAGGCTTTGAGCGTCGACGACCCTGTCGTGGCCAGGTGAGTCTTATCCAAGGAATTAAATAAATAAATAAATCAGTGCCTCTAGTCAAAAAGGACATAAGTCTTTTTTGACATGAGTCAAAAAGGACTTATGTCCTTTTTGGCTAGAGGCGCTTATGTCCGTTTTGACTAGAGGCACTGAAATATTGCTGGACATTTCACACAGCATCATGTAGCCCCAAGCTAAGCAAAGGTTGTGTTATGGCAACCAAATGACTGATATACTACTTTTATACATTTTTTTTGTAAATACATACATAATATACATAGAAAACACCCAGACCCGAGACAAATATTTGCAGATCATACAAACATTTGTCCCGCGGCGGGGATCGAACCCGCAACCTCCTGCGTCACAGGCGGGCCTTCACCCACTGCGCCACAGAGGTCGTCTTTATTTACTAACGTAACTGGAACGTTCACTGATACAGAAAACGCGGTCCGCTTGAGACATAAAACTTGGCCGGTGTGTCTCTTTCTAAAGGGCGACCATAATTTATGAACTAAACATTCCTAATCCTTAGTGAATATCCTGAAATGTATATGACATAGGCACACTATTCATCCAACAACGAGTGTGAAAGAGACAAAGCTACCAAGAAAGCCTCTCAACGAGACAGACAATCCTAATAACTAAGATTGAATTATAATAGAACGTTGTGCGGTCGTGATAAGGTTCAAAAGTCCTTTTACATTAAAGTCGAGTTAACTATCCTGTTACGTATTTTATAAAATCCTTGGTCTTATCGTAATCATAATCGTCATTGTCATTGATCTTCGGAGTTATGAACAGAAATGCACCTCAAGAGTGCAGAAATTTGCTGTAAACATTTGCTGAATTTTTGAGACGGGGCAGTAAGGGCAGCTACCTTAACCGTTGTAGCTACAGGAAAACCTTTTTTGCCCATTTTCTCGCTGACTGCACATTTTTTCAAAATCTGTGAATGCAGGTCGAAATATCTTTAAAAGTTAAGGATAGTCTTCTAAGAAAGTTTTCCACTAGCTACAACGGTTAAGGTTTAAAAGGCCCTTACTGTCCCATCTCAAAAATTCACCCTGTATAACATAGAAGTCAGTTTTTAATTTATTTAATTTAACCACTTGTCAGAAGAGTGTTTTATATTTCTTTTTCCTTCTCCAGACAGCATCCGATACGTCATCTCGTCGCAGGATCCTTAGCTGGTGTGATATCACAGAGCGCCACCTACCCGCTCGACATGGCGCGCGCTAGAATGGCGGTCACTCAGGCAACTGAGTATAGAACACTCAGTGCTGTGTTTAGCAGAGTTGTGGGGGAAGAGGGACTCAGGACTTTGTATAGGTGAGTTTTTTTTGTCCATACAAACATTTATTTTGTGTGTTAGCGGTACTTACAAGAAACTTAATTAAAACATAATGTAACCGTACATTAAATTACAATAAAACAAGAAATAAGTAGTGCTAAAAACAAATTATAAAATTCGTGCACTAACTCCCACCCTAGGAAAACCTGTGTTGTGGGTAGTTGTCAACCATGGTCTGCTTTCCTATTGCTATACATTAACAGGGTTCATGTGTGAAGTTACTAACTACTAAGCTACTAGCTAAAGTAAGTTCGTATGAGCAAGCTAAGCTAACAACGTATGAATAAGCTACTGAGTACAGAACACTCAGTGCGGTCTTTAGCAGAGTTGTGGGGGAAGAAGGACTCAGGACTTTGTATAGGTGAGTAATCAACCACGGTCTGCTTTCATAGGCGTAGCTAAACTGCCGTCATACGTAAAAAGGCCGTATCTTCCTTAAAGTATGTAAGGAAATTACGACCTTTCTACATTCTAAATAGGCCGTGACTTCCATAAAGTAAGTAAGGAAGAAAAGGCTTTTTTACGTATGAGGGCAGTATAGTTTTGTCACACGCCGAAAACTCGACGAAATCTCTGCAAAAGCGGCGTCTAACTACCTAGTTACACAGACACTACACAATGTCATTTTTGTACATGCGCTGAAGTAAGGTTGTCACTGTATGAGTAATTTCTGTACTTTGTGGTCTCGGTCTCATCTATGTGTCTGGGCCGGAGCGCGTCCCTAGCTCAAGTCAGCCCCTCGCCAGCTCAAAATCGGTCGCTCGGAGAGGAAGCCCCGATTGGTGGAGGGTGGACAGTGGCCATTATATACGTAGTATTATTATCTATTCTATGGTTTTGGCACGGGGGGGTCCAAGGGGTTCCGAAATACAAAGATTGATAGTACTTCCCCGTGGAGGTTTAATTCAATTATTCTGGCCAAGCATGCTCAAAAAATCTGCAAAAAAAGGGGGGGGGGGGGGGTCCATTAAAATCCGTTCAGTAGTTGCAAATATTTTTTTTATTTACAGAGGTTATCCTGCGACTATTCTCGGAGTTATACCGTACGCCGGCGTGTCATTCTTTACATATGACACGCTTAAACACATGTATGTTGGTATGTATGCATTTATTTATTCCAAAATCTTGATTTTCGACCCGATGAATATGGATTCCGTGGCCGAGCTGGTAAAGGCACTCCGGCTTAAGGAGGATCGCTAGTTTCAGTGCGGGTTCGAATCCCGTTGGAATCGCAAATGTTGATAAGACTTTTCATTTTCAATGAAATAATACATAAGTGTGTTTAAACGCTATAAAAATGAAAAAATAAATTATTTTTAGATTACTTCGGGGCAACTGGTCCTTTAGCGAGCGTCTGTTGCGGCGGCACCGCCGGCGCTATAGCCCAGTCCGCGTCCTACCCGCTCGACATCGTGCGGCGTCGCATGCAGACCGCGAGGAGGCGGCCTGACGGGTCCTACCCGTACGGGACTGTGCTTAGCACGCTGCAGGAGGTCTATGCGTAAGTTATCCTACCGCCTGCGCCAAATTTACATACTAGAACAGCAATCCCGGCTGCGCCAAATAAACATACTCAAAGCAGCTAGTTTTAACAAATAATGAGATAATTGACAATTTTTTGTTTTCTAAAAATATGATCCACAAGGTTGCACAAAAAAATACTCGGTTAAAAAGTACCCGTGTTTACCGTGCTACGCTCGTTTGAATCTCATGGTTACCTACTTATTAAAAGCTTGTTTGCTGAAATATTTTTTCAACTATTATTTATTTATTTATTTTATTGCATTTCAGGACAGAGGGTGTTCGCGGGTTTTTCAAGGGACTCACAATGAACTGGGTGAAGGGTCCTATTGCTGTTGGCATATCATTCGCCACTTACGACCATATCCGGTCCACGCTGAGAGATGTTGCAGTCACTTTGAAGAGCTAGTGAGAAGAGATAATGAAGAGAGGTGGAGGGGTAATGAAGAGAAGTGGAAGGGTAGTGAAGAGAAGTAGAGGGAGATAATGAAGAGAAGTGGAGGGAGATAATGAAGGGAAATGGAGGGAGATAAGAGAAGTGGAGGGAGATAGGGAAGTGGAGGGAGATAAAAAAAGTGGAGGGGAAAGTTAGGGAAATGGGTAAAGGGAAACAATAGACAGTGTAGAGAGGAGATGTAATGAAAAAGAGAAAATGTGAAGAGAAGTGCAAGATTTCTAGACTTACTATGTCGGCATATCTTTCGCAACTTATATTCGATGTACATTGAGAGATGTTGCAGTTAACTTGCAGAAATAGTGAAGAGAGAGATTGAAAAGAAGAGGGAGGAAGAGAAGGATGAGAAGTGGAACATATAGTCAGGGGAAATTGGGGTTAGGGTTTATTGAAGATTGTGGAATGGGTAGTGATGAGAAGTGGTGAATAATGATGAGAAGTGGTGAATAATGAGGAGAAGTAAAATGGATAGTGGATAAAAAAGAAATGGGTAGTGAAGAGAAATGCAAGTGGAATGGGTAGTGGAGAGAAGTGGAATAGGTAGTGAAGAGAAGTGGAATAGGTAGTGAAGAGAAGATGGAATGGGTAGTAAAGAGAAGGGATGTGTAGAGGAGTAAAGAAAGCCAGTGAAGGGAATAAAAGTGTAGCTTATGACACCAATTCAAGCTTAAGTGTCTCTAAATATGGGCCTATTGGAAAGTTTCCAAACCCGCACATAGATGGCGTTATTTTAAGTTTCTCATGAAATGAGTTTTTATTTATGTGCAATAAATGTGATGCTTACTCATATAAATATATTAGTTTATAAAAGGTGTATCAGAAATAAGATGAAGTTGAACTTAATTGCTTGGCACTATTTTAGGACACCCTGTATGTTATACAGGATGTAATAAAAACTCTGTCCGATCCGCAAAGGTGTTATTAGGAATTGAGATTTGGTTCAATTTATGTCATCTTTTAAAAAAATAAGTTTACCAAACACCGCAAAACTGTTGTTAAATGGTCAAAATGACCGAATCGTCTAATATCAATGCGTGCGGGAATTGCCACATTATAAAAAAATGCTAGATTTAATGGAAATTTACGTGCAATTTGAATTTTTTACTTTTTTGAGTTTGGCATAATTAAAAAAAAAATTGCTTTTTTTCGGATCTGTCAGTTTTTTTGTTTTTTTTACAATTTATTATCTTATGTGAAATTTTTATTTGTGTTAGTTTTAGAAGAAATAGATATTTTTAGAGTACTTACCTATCACAACTTTTATGAATTTTTACATCAATTTAAATTTTCTTTATACTTAAATACCTAATTTTGCTACACCTTTCTAACGCGTAACTCTGTCTCTGTCTTCCATTCTGGATTGTATTGAAAAAGCCCACCGCGGCGGGCCGCCAATGTACAGTACTTCCAGATAAATAATGCGTTTCGGAAGCCATCGGAAACAATCTTATAACATTACAAAAACGATTGCCAAAAAGTAGTTTGGTCATAAAAAACACTCACAATTTCAACTTTATCGCAAACAAATAATTATCAATGTCATTTTTAAGAAAAGCAAATTAGTTGCAAGCCGTGCGAGCTGCGCAGCTAACGACGTGCACTTCTGTCGCATTCTGTTTTGCCCAAGGAATGTTTTGCCATTTTTACTGCCCAGATGCTGTCGATGTCGGTCATATTCGGTAAACACGAAATTAGCCGATGCTCATTATTTATCTTGAAATACTGTACTTGTAGTTTTATACCTAAAGTGCGGAGTTGGCCTTCATTCTGTGCTTACTAAGTTTTTAGTTAAATGTATCAATTCTACCTCTTCTTATTCAAGACTTTCCCGTCGTTATAAGGAATGACTGAATTTGACAATAACTCAATTATATTCACAATTATAGAAATATAAAATCAAATATTTGGATGGGTGACCGCAAGTTGCATTACGAGCTGAGCGCTTCCGTGCTTCGGAGGGCACATTAAATTGTCCGTCCCGGCTTTTAAGTCGTCAAGCCAAGACGGAGGCCTTTAGGCGGCCTAAAAACTCCGTCACTAGAGTTGGCTACTTGCTCATATGAACTTACAGTTAATTAATTTCGTCAATTACAATACCACGCACAACATGATATTACTTTTGTACGATGTAAGTATATTAAACATATTATTATAATTTTATTTTTTTTAGACACGCAGGCGTTACTAACTAATCCACATTTAAAAGTTTACATTTTTATTTATTTATGTTTTATTCCTAAATGTACATACCTACCCCTTTTTAGGGTTACGTTCTGAAAATTAAATAAAATTAAAATATGGCACCATGCGTCTGTCCTCACTCCAACAAAAGATCATAAAAGTGAACGCACAGCGGAGCCGAACGTGCCGAAAGAATTGATAGAGGCGAATTTAATTTAATTTGAGGGGTAACCTTATTTACTTGTCATTTATTTCTGATTTGTGTTTTGTTTGTATCGTGGTGGCGAAAATAAAACGTTTTTCTATTCTATTCTATAATTTTAGAATTCTTTAATATGAAATCGTCTGAAACCTCGCACACCTGCCAGATTCGGAGGAATCGGACGATTCGACGCGGGCAGGTGCGTTCGGCTCCCCTATATGTGCGTTCACCTTAAAAATCGGTCCAGTCGTTCTTGAGTTATAAATGGTGTAACAAACCCGACTGTTTTATGTATTTAGATAATTTTATATTTCAATGTGCGAGTGTTTAATTTTTTTAGTTAAATCTTTTTTGGGGTGTTAAGTTTGAAATTGAAAGGTAGATCAAAATAATTAGTAATGCCTGTTTTTTTATATTGGATTGTCAAAATGTATGGTCAGTCATTTTGGGTCTTTAGGCGTTTCACACCGCAAGCGGTTCGGACCGCGGTGTGAATCGCCCCAGAGCTCTTTTTGAATGGGTTCTTTCGCACCACGGTGGTGACAGCGGTGCGAATCGCCTAAAGTATCTTTTGAAATGGGTCGATTCGGACCACAGGATTTGGACTCATATCAAAAATTAAGGCTTTCTCCTCATGGACAAACTATTCCTTACGGTTGGTTTGGACTGAATGTCAAAATGTACTGATCTACATATTTCGCCTACCTAACTGATTTGGCTACGAGGACTAACATTTCCTTATGGCCGAACTCGTGTCAAAATAGACAAAGTAGGTACACTCACCACCGCAGAGAGGATACAAAGAACATACTACGGTATCGTCACCACGAGTAGGTAAAGGAATATAATTGAAAAAGACAATTTCGTTTTAAATTGCCAACTCGAATTTTGCACAATGAAACCAGCATTGGACATTTCTTGGAAAAGCTCAGATAATTTTGTTCACTACATTTGTTATTTTTTACCTAATTTTATTTAATTTTGTACATAGTACCTACCTACCTATATCTTTTTGGCAATAGCAATTATGCACTATGTGTGTTGTGTTTTGGATCTAACTTAAAAGACCAGGACACCAGAAACGTTACAGAGGTTTTTTTTACTTGCTTAAATCAAAACACTTCTGCGATACATCTGATGTCCTGGTACTTCAAAACATTTTACCCGTTGTCGTCATGAAGGACAAAATCATGTTTTTGAAATAACGTTGCAAAACCAATTTCCACAATACTGTTAAAAAAACCGTTCCAGCGATTTTCGACCTTATTGAAATTTTAGGTTTCGATTATTTTCCAAGTCTTTGCCAAATTATTTAGAATATTATATTATTAATTCATCCTTCATGACCAATGGATAAAAATTAATGTTTGAAGTAGGTACCAGGGGGTCTAAAGTGGCCACTTTTGATGAAAAATCAGATGTTTCATAGATGCTTCATCTATAGCCGGGTACCCACCTAGCGCACAGGCTCGCGCGGCAGCCTCGCGAGCCAAATGCTCGGCTGATGTGGACGTGCCTCGGGCGGCCTCGGGCGCGCGTTCGCTCGCCCGAGCACGGCTCGGCCCCGAGCCATCTGTTGTCGGTAAACTTGACGCGCTCTTGCTTGCTAGATGTTTCAGATGCTTCATCGATGCTTCATATAAGAAGCATCGATGAAGCATCTGAAACATCTATGAAGCATTTCACAAAACATCTTTTTTGACAGATCTATGTGCGAGGTTAAATTTATTTTTAGAAAGTAAATAGGTTGAATGTAAAACCGATGGCTGAATGCAAAACCCGTGCGAAGCCAAATTTAAGAAAAAAAACCTCAGACCCGCTCCCGCGACAATTCACCTTTTTAGGGTTCCGTACCTTAAAAGGTAAAAAAAGGAACCCTTATAAGATCACTTTCTTGTCCGTCTGTCTGTCTGTCTGTCTGTCTGTCTGTCTGTCTGTCTGTCTGTCTGTCTGTCTGTCTGTCCGTCTGTCCGTGTGTCACCATCGATTATTTCAGGAACGGGTAGAGCTAGCAAGTTGAAATTTATACCATATACTAAGGTCTATAGTCCCTATTGTGAGTATAAAAATCAAGGTCCTGAGTCAACACTATAAAAAGATATATATTTGAATTATCTTTCTTATTTTTCCATTCCATGACTCTACCATATTATTGGTTCTGTCACTTTGATTGAATGTGTTCCATGTTTTTGATAGTATACCATGTTCTAGCCACGTTTTAACAAAATAATCGTTAAACTTAGTAACTGCGATATTGTTGGGACTTTCTTCCATTACGTACAGCCACCCTTCATCCAACAAGTCCGGAGGTAAATGTGATAATGCTGTGCATAATTTAACATGGATTACACCCAGTTTTAATTTAGTTACTCCCAATTGCTTAGCTTTTCGCCATAGACTGCGGCTATAGTGAAAATAGCACCCAACTATTTTCACTTTTGGAAATAAATCTTTTATCGCCAAAATCGCAGGCACTTCAAAGTCCATTGAAATTTGCGTAGGCTTCCATTCTTTTATTTGGCTTTTTATAATTTGGAATAAAATTCCATACGTAGACCGTTTTTTATCCGGCAGCAATGCATACAGGACAGGAACCACATTAACATATTCTTCGTTACTGCCGATGTCGGCATGGATCGTGTAAACTTGGCAAAAGCACTTCGGGCAAATTTTGAATGTTCCGTCGACAAGAAATCTTGTTGATTCTTTCAGATATTTAATCATACCATTGTTTGCAAAAATAATGATTCGCTTCTTTTTGTCTTTGTATTCGGCAAACAATAATTTTTCATATTTTTTTGGTACTTCGAGATCACAGGCTTTATGGAAGTTGAGTTTTTTAGTACCTTGTGACTTGTTTCTGAGTTTGTAAAGTTTTTTCTTGAAATTATCAAATTGAGGTAATGGAGTCAATAAATTTATTCCCTTTTCGACAAGATTTTGTACAGCATCCCCGAAAATTTGCGTTACTGGCTTATTAATATTCTTTTGCAGTGTTTCAGTACATAAATGCATCTGTTGGTCATTTCCATCTCTGCTTCGTCTCTAGGTGGATGGTTATGGGCAGTCTCGTGCAGTATTATAAATGGATTTAATTTCACTTTGAGTGTTGCATTACACTTACTAGAGTCTTTTTTTGTACATCTCCATAAATCAGAGGAGTCTTTGTTTGTCCTCTTTAACACATAGGTATATCCAGCACGACATAGCATTTGGCCCCCTCTCTTGGTCTTTTGAAATTCCACAGTGCTTGGTTGACTTGGAAGGCTATGTGAAGTTGATGGCTGACTATCCATTTTTACAGGAGAGAACAGCGACCTAATGAAAAAACTTGTAGGTCTTTATAATGATGATTCCGCGACTTGATTGATCGAAGGTAAGAGTATTCGCTGGTATTTATAATTTTTATCATACACTAGCAGACGCCCGCGGCTTCGCCTGCATGTTGGTATATGTACTAATATTTTTGTATTCCACGGGAACCGTGCATTTTTTCGGGATAAAAAGTAGCCTGTGTCCTATTCCCGATCATTATTTATCTATATATAATTTGAATTTCAGCCAAATCGGTTCAGAGGTTGTCGAGTTATAGAGGAACAAACATACATCCTTCCATCCAAACATCCAAACTTTCGCATTTATATTATTAGTGTGATAAATGAAAATAAAAGAAAATATATAAATTTGAATATTTGAATTTTTAAGGGAGTTCTGTGACACTGTCTGCGCAACAGAAATAAGAAGAAAAAATAACGTCAAATCGAGAGTTATATCAAAAAGGTTTATAAGTTCTTGCTTTTCAGTTATATTTTTTATACTTCCTTATCAAAAAGTTTATATGTAATTCGCTTTGTTCAATTTAATATTTCCTGGTAGGTACTTAGCTCCTTTTCCTTCTTTAATAGGGTCAAATATAAGTTCTCGAACATAGCAGAAGAATAAAACTTCGAAGATGCTGCAGGCGGCAGTTTTTGCCGGATAGGCGTCCGTCTTCCACCCTTCTATCCGGAGTTACTACTACATGCATCGCTCACTATGGATTACTGGTAGACTACAAAAATCATAGGTATACCTACATGTTACATGGTGTGATATCGTTATCATATCAACCAATGCCTGCCTAAGTAGGTGTCAAGACTTTAAGAGCCTAGCGTCAAGTCGGTAGCTGGGACCAGTGAATATCACAAGAACTGTTCCCTGCCAACTGGTGACCAAGCCAGCTGGTGTCCTTCGTGAAGATAAGCACGATTGACTATACTGTTGAGTTGAAGGATCACTTACCTACGCTAGACAGTGCCGGGTCCGAGCCGAGCTTCGGCCGTAGAGCCGGCGTTGTCATTTGTTGTTTTTTTTTTGGTTGAAAATGTATTTTTAACCGACTTCAAAAAAAGGGGGTGGTTCACAAGAAAACTGTATTTTTTTTTTATTGAGAATTATTCAATACAATTGTAAACACTATAAACGGGATATTTACCGGTGTTTGGTAATTTCTATGGCTTCCTTCTGCAGGTCACGTCAGTTGTTTTCTAGTGTTTCTTTCGGACGCGTCATCGTCCTCATTCGAAGCCATCGCAAAAAGAACTGAAGACCGCTCCGGTACACCGGAACGTCCCCATACACGCAACCAATGTTCGGTTGACCTGCGCAGGCATACCTGCATAAATGACCTCTCCGGTAGACCGTAGCGTGTATGGCTTACATAAAAAGAAAACTGTTTTGTTCCCCTCAGGTCCGAATCGACCCATCACAAAAAGTTATGGGGCGATTCGCACCGCGGTGCGAAAGAACACATTCAAAAAGAGCTCTGGGGCGATTCACACCGCGGTCCGAACCGCTTGCGGTGTGAAACGCCTAAAGACCCGTCATTTTATTTGTTTTTGTTCCAACATACTCGTTTTTTGAGATATTTTCTTAACAAATAAGAAGTATTATAATATTAAATGTTAATGTTTGACTGTTTGTTTATAGATAGTACGCAAATAAATGTTTCAATGGTTTGATTTCTTTTATTTTACAGAAATCCTTATTTAAAGAGGTGAAATATAGTACCTACTTAATAGTTTATTTCTCAATGAAAATGCGTTACGAAACACGATAGACATTAAAACTCGGCCGATCGGCACACTGGTCGGTGTAGGTGTAGCTATATAGTCTATACAAAATATATGAAAACTACAGGAAATAGGTCGGTAGCGGCGTTTTGTGGTTGTGTTCGGTGGCTCGTATGCGGCCAGGCATTGTAAAATCTTTGGAGAAAGTCCAACCGGAGTAAGCAATGGAAGGTAAGTCCAGACATTACATGTCTTCAAATGTATCAAGCGAGTGAAGCGGCGGGCGGAGCTAGTAAATAAAAAAATCATCTGTATTGAAATGTTTAATCACAAAATTGCTTGATTTAGGTACTTGCCTATAAGTTGCTAGTTGACTAGTTACTGGTAATGAGATCACTTGTTAAAACTCAAACAAGTCCTGAATTAACTTAAAAATGCAAAATCCAGGTGCTAAATTATATATTTAGAATAGGTACCTATACAAATTTAGTATAACCATGGACGAATTACTTAATTCGTCTATGATATAAATATTACATCTATCTATCTATCTATAATAGATTTAATACAGCGTTAGGCAATCGAAATGGACACTTTTATGGAATTTTGTAAAGCCTGCGACATTGTTGAGATTGAGATGGAATAGACTTGTAAATTGAATGACTAGAAAAATCCTAAATTCGTTTTACAGAATTTAATTAGGTACTTAGATAAATTAAACTAAAAATAAATACCTATCTACTTACTACGATACTATATTGATACCATACCGTAGGTGTCTTACTAAATAATATAAATACCTATACAACTTCGTACGAAGTAGGAGTTATGGTTAGTAAATATTTGATTGGTGAGGCTGAGCGCACACCTTTCCGAATCTAAAGAATTCTTAAATTCGATTCGTTCGGCGCGTTTGGCGCGGATAGGTGTGCGGTCACCATAAAGGTGCAATTTCACTAAAACACCAAAATAATGCTAATTCACAGATATTTACACAAATTGACAGCACAATGACTGCGCTATTTACAAAGCATCGATATGTTTAGCCATTAGTCGATGAATACGTCTAAACGTGTGAATAGTAAGGGGTGATGTTGATGAGTCATTGAGCAATGTATTAAAACATTTCAAATCACGTAAAAATTATACAGGGTGTTATACTTAACTAAACAAATATAATTAGCAAACTGTATTACCCCAAACATACAAAAAAACGCTAAAAAATACTGTCGTAGATAGTGCCAAAATTTAACAAATAAAACCCCTCTTTGGGGTAATGATTAGCTTTTACTTATTTATTAATAAAACGACACAGCCAATTACTCTATTATAATTAAATAAGAATAATGAAAAATAATGTCAGGTTCAAAGTAACCTGTTATACAGGGTGGGGCAAATTTTCTTGCAAAGCTTTTCTTTTGTAGTTAGAAAGTTTTGTCCTTAGGTAACTATACCTACTTAGGTTTATTTTAAAGAAAAAAAAATGTTCATTTAGATTTTTGAAAAAAGTTTAGTTAGTTTAAAAAATACATTAGTCAAAAAAACCAAGTTGGTCTTAATCGACTCATTTCTCACCAGGAACATTTTTCCCAAAGTAACTTACCAAATCAAATCGTAAGTTTTTGCCATACCATACCTACTTAATTAAAAAAATACACACTACAACAAATACAAGTTTTATTTTGCAGAGTTGTAAACATTACAGTGTCACTTATTCGATGGTTCTTAATTTAAATTCGTAACTGCTTGGGCAAGCTGGGATGCTGTTGTGAAGCATTTGCGCCTCAAACAGAACCGCAAGACAGCCCAAAAAATAACAAAGTCCCAAAATTTGCCCCATCCTGTATAGTAAGGTATAGGTACAATATAAATAAAAAAACAAAATAGAATTAACCTTACTGGTATGTATCACCACGTTTGTGTCAAATGCGTTAAAAAGTTGAATGATTATCAATATACCTAATAATAATATGTTGTTAAAGTGATAAATCATTTGTACCCTGGTAGGTAAGTAGGTAGAACAAAAAGACAAACCGCAGCGTAATTCGTGACAGATCTTTTGATAAAACATTTTACCACAAATATTACAATGTTGAACCAACAGAGAAGAGAGAATAAAGATAATTTAGTGAGGGCTAAATAAATAACTTTCTATTAGAATTCAGCTCGCTCTTTGGCCTAAGAATTGCGTATTGTGCATCCTTTTTTCATCCTACTTTTGACTGAAGTTAGAAACAGTTAGGACAATACAAGTAGGATGCACAATACACAATTCGAAGACCAAAGAGCGAGACAGAGCGATGATTCCTAGATCGGTTTCCTAAAAATTGGATAGTGTACCTAATTAACTACTTTGCGCTAAGTTCAATTGCTTGCACACAGTTAAGCCCCGCCCACCGCGGCTCAGTTTGATTTTGATTTCACTGTTTTCTAAATTCTACGTATCATAATGCCCTAAATGGTTGATATGTCTGTAGTATCTTCCCTGGTACTCCGGTTGTGAGGGTCCGGGGACGTATTGAGGGTAGACCACCCCCCCGTACAGTTGTGAGAGGACGTCGTAGGGGGGAGGGGCGGGGGGCGAGCGTGCGCGGGGGGACGCCATGCTGAAGAGTGCTTCCGGGTCACACACGAACTTGTACACGTAGCGCTCGCCTGAGAAAGAAATTAAAAGAATAATGGTGCTGATTCCCTTGTAACCTGTTTTTTTTTTTTTTTTTTGGCGGGTGGAAAATCTGCTGCCAGACATCCAACTACGCTGAGGGAGCGTAGTTGGGGTGTGTGGGGTTGTCGAACTCCGACGACCCACTAAAAACCACCCGGTGGACGGCCTCCATGCATGTCAAGGGGTTCCGGGATCTCCATACGGAACGCACCGGTACCCCTCTCGCATTTTGCCTAAGCACTGTCCCGGGAATGACACCCATAGCCTACACTGACTAATGCGACGCTGGCGCTGGCTATGTCGTTTTGACATTGTAAGTCAAATCTGACGAAGCTAATAACGTCAACTTTGAAATTGATGAATTTGAGAAATGATAACGATGTTGACAAAATAACTAGGTGAGTTGAGAAACTGACGAAGTTGACGAAGCTGAAAACTATTTTAGTTGACTGAACTGTCGAAGTTAATATAAATTGGCTAACTTGAGAAACTGCCTGAGTTGACAATATTATAGAATTTGACTAAGGACTTTGATTGTTGGAAAAAATACATTTCCCACTATTCTAGTGGTAGGCCTAGTGGATCTGTAGTGACTAATACAAACCTGCGACTTTCTGCATGATTCCCTTCTCGTAGTAGTACCGGAGCGAGCGCGACAATTTGTCGTAGTTCATAGCTGGTCGGTTCTTCTGAGCGCCCCAGCGACGCGCCACCTGTGAAGGCATTCTTTTTTACTACGTTTTTACTAAGTCACTTTCTCGTCTGTCTTCGTCTGTAGTGTCTGTCGTTCCGGGTGGAATCTCACATCACAGATCACAGAACTCATAGAACTACTAAAATCTAAACGAGCTAGTACCTCTGGCGAATTCTAGTCCCCGGCCGGTCCATAGGCGACACAGCGAGCCCCTTCAGCCAAGAGAGATACGAAGAACTGCCACAACTATTCTTACGAGCTAAGCAAGCCACAGAACTACTGTGAGCGAAGCGAGCCAGTACCTCCTCTGGTTCATGAAGTTTGAACTCCAGTCCCCGGCCGGTCCAGGCGACGCACCGTGCCCCTTCAGCCAAAAGAGACACGAGGAATTGCCAAAGCTGCAGGGCACCTCGTCTGCCGCCTCCACCCGTCACTCCTAGATAATAAATCAAACTTTCAGCCGGGCTACAAAGTGTGCAACATGTTAACAGAAGTTGGGGATCGTATTTGGTGACAAAAATATAACTTTGTGTACACTACAGTAGGTACCTAGATACTCACAATGGATCTAGGCATTCGTGAAGTTAGTGGTTTTGATGCGCAGTAGAAAACTTTGTATGAAAAATCTGCACTGCGCATTGTAACGGTTAACTTCACGAATGCCTAGATCCATTGATCGTTACCTGCGTGTGTGGTGGTGACGTGTTGGTGTGGTGACGCGGCTTCGGTCCTCGACAGGGCGGCTCCCCCTGCACTCCCCGCACCCACCCCGCACAACGAGCTGCTCACTGGAATGACACCACCATTTATTATGTGGTGAGAATACACGACGCATTGACGGACACTCGACACAAATGCTGACACTAGTGTCAATCAAAATTGAAACACCGTCATAGGTAAGTACCAAGCGGCCTTAGTATTGTGGCCATAGTATGGGAAAGATTGCTGCAGTTCCCAACAGACCACCTGGTTAACGTACCAATCTTCTCATCCCAGGGCTGCAGCTCCGCGGAGCTTGAGACAGGTTCCTCCCGCTCCCGACCCTCCTCCTCCTCAGGACCCTTGTATGATGAACTGCATCTGTGGAGCCAGGGGGCATACATTACAGTGGTTGCTAAATTTGAAGTTTGAGCAGGACAAAGTCAACCGACCGACATTGTTGACCGATTTCGACAGACTTTGTTGACCGACTTCAACTGTTTTCGACCGACTTTGTTGACTATATTCAACTTCAACTGACTTTGGTGAAGACCAAAGTCAGTTGAAGTTGAATATAGTGGCCGATATAAAGTTGGCCAAAGGGCCAACTTTGTTGACCGACCTCGAACGACTTTGTTGACCGACTTCAATTGACTTCGACCAACTTTGTTGAACGACTTCAACTGATCTCAACCGACATTTACAGTCTTCGACAGACTTTGTTGAACGACTTCAACCGATTTCAACCGACTTTGTCGACCGACTTCGACCAATTTCAGCCGACTTTGTTGACAGACTTTAATAACGGTCGAAGTCTGGCAACAAAGTCGGTAATCTATGTTGTAGAACATTGATTAGCGACTTTGTTGTACCGTAGGGTATGAGTAGGTAAAACAGTTGGCAAAAACGCCATTAGCCGAGAAGTTAGACACTGACCTGTGTGAATGGTAGTGGTCTCTGTATTCTGGCCTGATTTCTGTTTCTCCTTTACATCTGAAAAAATAATGTAAGTATTTTTCTCAAACATGCTACGACAAACGACCATTTCTTACACAATATGGTATGGGATAAACGTTATGGTCCAGCCTTGCTTCACTCGTATTTCTTTATAGATTGAAGGTGTGATCACTCACGATCAATTCTATCGTGCGATTGGATACCTACTTACTGCCAGTTTGATACTGCCGAATGGACCGTGTGTTGACGTGGATCGGCATTCGGCAGAACTGCCGCCGAATGCACAGTTCGAATTGAACGTGTGTGGCAAGCTGCCGATTGGATCCAATCGGAAGAACGATAGAATTGATCGTGGGTGGCTGCCATTATACTCACGGCGAGTGTATCTGTGTGTGTGTGAGGGGTTGAGAGTGTGAGTGCGGCCGGTAGAGCCCCGGTGGCGGCTCGTAGGGCTCCCGGCGACCCGGGGCGCCTTCTCTGGAGACAAAAGTTATTAGTTAGAGAAACAAACGTGTAGGTACAGTAACTTCAAGCTTTAGAATGGACATCGGATATTTTCGTGTTTTGTGACAGAGTGACATAGCTACTTCGTGCAACATGTATAGGCGGCTTTACGTTTCAGCAGTCTGTATCCGTATTTGTAGTACCTATCCACCATTAAAGTAAGGTACGATTATGGAGAAGTGTCTAGGTACCTGTGTTCGTAGTGTGGATGCCAGGGCGCGTGGTAGGGCTGCGTCATGCTTTACTCGCGCGCTCTTGTATCGTACATCTTGCGCCCTGTGTCAAAACAGAAGATTTTACTTACTCCGAAGTACCTACATAGGGACAAAAAACACGTCGTTAGATACTAGTAGCTCTGTGAGCTGTAGACCTCGCGAGTCTAAGGAATCTAAAAGTGAGCAATTTGCTACATTTTTAGGAGTTATTCTGCTCATCACGCTGAAAATCCTCATCAGCTGGGATATTTTTTTTCACACGTAAAGTCGCTAACTCGGATTCGTTCCAACAAATTGGTTTTTTACGAACAACATTGAAATTATTTAGTGCAATTACTTCACATATTTTTCACAACAAACATGTCTAAGTATCACTTTTTTCAACTATCTTCTACCATTTCAAAGTATTCATCGTAAAAAAAACAATTTTTGTTGGAACGAATCCGAATTACTTAGCGACTTTATCTACGTGTTAAACAAAATATCCCAGCTGATCTTCACCAAAGTTTTATGAGACCAACCTTTCAAATAAAGAAAGAACATTCGAAATCAGATGTCATAAGACCAATAAGGCGAAGATATCCTGTAGCCCCCCTTTTTGGAGGAACTGCTGGGCAGCCCAGCAGTGGGTTGACTGTTGATGATAATAATGATTTGTTTCCTTCTTTAAGTCGGATGTGAGATCAATACTGAATTAGGAAACAATCTTGTTGACGACTTTGTCTATTGGTTTCGTAATTAGGTAAAATCGCGCTGCGGGGGTTCCCTGTGATTTAGGGTTCCGGTGGATAATATCGACAAAATGGGAATTCCCGATTAAAATCAGCATGATATACGAATAATATTTAATTATTATCAAACAAAGAAGCTCAAAAATTTTTTTTCAAAATTCACTTTTTCTCAAAAACTTTAAAAAAAGTTTTGTTTTTTTTTCAAAATTGAGCCCGTAACTTTTCTGCCTTTTCGATAACTCTCACGGTTTAGTGGCCCTGAAAAGAAAACGAGTGTGCTTTGACCACACGACTGCAGTAAAACTTCCGTTTGCCTCGTCCAATCACACTTTTCGTAACGCTCTCGTCACGCATTCACCAGCTTACTCCCCAAGTCAAGCGTGCGTAAAGAAGTTTTACTTAAAAAAAACCCACCTGTACCTATACGTGCGCAAGGTTTGGGGCGAACTTACTAGTTATTATGCATTTAAGTACCTACTCGAAAAACATAACCCTCCTGACGCAGTCGGTTAAAAAGAGATAAAACAAGATGTCTTGTCAATAAATACACCCTCGATCTTCCTCCCGCCGCGGTGGGACACCCGTCGTGAACGGAAATGAGTGAGCGCACCGCTTCCGACCTGAATTATTGGAGCACTGAGGTACAGACGGTTGTATGTTCGACTGTTCGTATTGAGCTGGTGGCTTACTCTGGTAATGGGGCTTTTAGGCCGCCTCAAGGCCTCCGAAAGCCGGGACCGACAATTTAACGTGCCCTCAGAAGCACGGAAGCGCACAATCCAACTCAAATTGTGACCGCGCACAGCGCTGCTTAACTTCAACGATCAATCAAGAACGTCGTGCCCTGTAGCGACGAAATATTTTTTCAAATCCAACTGATTAGTTTTTGATATTAGCGTGTTCAAACAAACAAACTCTTCCCGCGCACAGACTAGCTTAGCTACCCGGATAAAAAGGGTCATAAAATATGTATAGGTATATTCCAAGTTTCATTAAAATCCGTTCAATAGTTTTTGCGTGAAAGAGTTACAAACATCCATACCTACATCCTTACAAACTTTCGCTTTTGTAATATTACTAGTAGGAAGTAGGATAGGATTTGTACTGTACAATTCTGAATAGATACTTCAAATGCAAAAAGCGTTAAATCAATTTAATACACCCTTCTCACGAATACAGGTGAATTCACCCCGCGAGGTGTAACAAGATTGTGTAACATTAGTATTCAAGAAAGGTTTGACAGGCGTCTATGATATTAAAATTTTATAGTACACGGCTTCTGCTATGGCTTATGGCATATTGAGATAACAGAGATTTTTGTAACGATAGAGGGTGTATTTTTGATATGTATTTATTTTCCTTCAGTTCAAAGCTCGTGTTTATTGCGCATATACTTTTTTTTTAAATAAAATATAAATTGAAATATTGAAAATAAAATCCACGGCAATTGTAACATAGCCGAAACGTCGGGATAAATAAGGTAAATTAAAATCCCGTGTCCATAAAACTTTTCAATATGAATAGTGATCGTAATTCACTCGGACAACAGGCTCTTAAATTAAAGGAATTGATTACTAGCTTCCGCCTGCGCCCGCGGCTTTGGTCGCGTGGTAGCTACCCGGATAAAAAGTAGCCTACGTGTGATCCAGGTCAAAAACTATGAATATTCCAAGTTTCGTTAAAATCAGTTCAGTAGTTTTTGCGTGAAAGAGTAACAAATATCTACACATCTACATCCAGACATCCATACATCCTCACAAACTTTCACATTCATAATTTAGAAGGGTAGGATTCGTTTTTTTATTTGATGCTTTATTGGTGCGATGCAATGTGAAAATCAACCTACGCGCACGTGTTGGTACTTTCACGATGTGCCATACCAACGGGCGCCTACTGTAAATCGATGTTGAACCAATCATAGACTATAGCGGCATTTACACGATAGAGATTATCCCACGGATCCGGACTGTAAAGATATCTGTAAAGATATCTGTAAAGATATCTTTAAAGATAACTGCGGATATTATGATGAGAGATATGCTTGAAATTTTAAAAATACTCATTGATTTTAATAAAAATCTGAATTCGTGACAAAAATGTTAATCAAAAACTTAGGTACCTACCAATAAATAAAACGGAAGAGTTTGTTTGTTTGAACGCGCTAATCTCAGGAACTACCAGTGGGATTCCAAAAAATCTTTCTGCATTTGATAGCTAAACTCTTGAGGAAGGTTATAGGCTACTTTTTATTATCACCATCATCACCATATACCATCACTACGGGGGTAACGTCGGGACGGCGCTGCTAGTCAAGAGAGAAGCAATACTCGGTAGCAGGCTCACCGAAGAAGTTACTATGTCTTTTTTCACCATCATAAAGTACTAACCTATCATAAAAGTAGCCTATTGCTAACCTTCCTCAAGAGCTTAGCTATCAAATGCAGAAATATTTTTTCAAATCCGATTGGTAGTTCCTGAGATTAGCGCATTCAAACAAATAAACGCTTCCGCTTTAAATATTGGTCTATATTAGTCTTGTGTATCACACAACCTTATGCTGCTAGTAAATGGTAAATGGTACATTGGCTACATTTTTGTTTCACAAATTGTTCGTAGCTAACCTAAGTTAAGTAAACACAAAATGAAAGCAAATCTTAAAAGCAATCGTCACATTAAAATTGAATTCCGTCTTGAACCGCGATCCCTCCGGATATGACGCGGCCAGGGCTGTCGGACTTCCTGCGGCTTTCCGGCTTTTCCGGTCTTTCCGGCCTTTCCGGTCTTTCCGGTAAACATTCCTAGTAAACTTCTTTATTATACCTAATGACGAAGGCTGGATTCCACCAAACTGTTTTAAGTTTTTACTCGAGAGTGTTTGTTTGAATATTTTGACATTGTAAAGTTGACACCTTATAACCAGGATACTTAATTAATTTGAATGCACATAATAAAGTTCGGTTGCGCTTTCTAAACAATTGTATGTCGAATTATGTCGGCTAGTTACTCTGTAGTAAGATGACTTTTGGTCGAATCCAGCCTTAGTTGGTTTGGGTTTACTAACAGACTCTATTATCTTTATAAAACCTTCCAACTACGTCATTATTGGAATCTTTTTTGTTGTGCTTTTTTTTACGTACCTACCTATGTTCACCGATTACTCGAAGACGCCTGGACCGATTTGTTAATTCCTTTTTTGTTTGGTTGGTGCCAAAATTGTTGAGGATCTTCAGAGTTAAGAAAAGAAATGCACCTCGAGAATGCAAGAAATTGCTCCGCTGTGAAGTCGGTGTTTTAAATTTTTGGCCACTTGTTAATTTCCTACAAAAATGTCCGGATACGTCCCCTGCCTACTCCCACGTGATCCGCATACTCAACCGCCGGTGATTCCTACAATTGTTTATTTGCGTTCGCATATTGCCGATATTCTACGGAACCCTGATTCTGTTATCTTTCGATTTTTTGGTTGGTTTTAAACTTCAGAGTATGGTTTTGGTAGTGATCAATTTTTCAACAAAAATAATTTATGTAGGTATCTATAGGTGTAACTAGCTGAACGCCCGCGGTTTCGCCCACCCACGTGGTCAATTTGTATTGTTATAATGTTAATAGGTATTTTGTTTTCTTCACGATGTTTTTTTTTCATGATTCGTGTAAATAAAGGAAAAATCCATTGATTCAAAGCCACCACAAAGTTCCAGAGGAACTATCCCACTCCGAGAACATGGCGCTTAATTAACGTAAGTTCGTATGAGCTAGTGGCCAACTCTGGTGACGTTTTTAGGTGCGATTTTGTTTTTAATTTAAAAATACAATGCCTGGAAGAAATCGCTTTTAGCGATAAGGCCGTCCATTGTACTAATTTTTAAGCTGTTTTTTGTTTCTTGTGATTACTTTTATTTTTTGTTTTACAATAAAGCATTATCTATCTATCTAATACACGGCAGGGATTCGATCCCACGTCCATCGAATCAAAGGTCGAGGCACTAGATCTAGACCAGTGTTCCGCAAAGGGTGTGCAGCGGCACACTGGTGTACAGTGGTCATTAGTGCCTCGGAACAAATAAGGGTATCTCAGCAGCTAAGCTACTCCAAAGGACGGCTCAAATACACAAGCTCATGTTTCGCATAAAAAAATGATTTTTCATTTATGGTGTAGGTACCTCCAAAAAAGCCAAAATTTTCCGATTTCCTAGATGTAAGTACCTTAAACACAAAAAGTTTGCGAAACCCTGCACTAGACTACACTCGGCCAGCACAGCTCTCATATTGTAATAATTACTATGAAAATTACTAAGGAATCAATCAATCATCTAATTAATTTATTCAAGGAAGTGAATGATTGCTGTTTTCCGATGACAACTGTCAAGAATAATTTAGTTTTAATTACTACTTTAAGCGCTCGTTGAAGAGCAACGTTGTGCGCGGTCACAATTTGGATGGGTGACCGGAAGTGAGCGCTTCCGTGCTTCGGAGGGCACGTTAAACTGTCGGTCCCGGCTTAGTCGATTAGTCGTTTTAGGCCTTCAGTCGGCCTAAAAATTCCGTCACCAGAGTTGGCCACTTGCTCATACGAACTTACCTATAGTATCCCGTTAGTGTACGCAAAGATTGCCTCTTGACTCTGTATTAAATCATCTACCTAGTAAAGATGTAAAGGCCTAAATTTTATAAATTCCATGTTAAATTTGCTCTCTCATTCCTAAAATGTTATAAATACCCTCAATTTCGTAACTTTTTTCGAGTTCCACTGAAATGTTGCAGAATTTCAGTTTACTCAGAAACAGATTAAAATCAGAGTTTGCAGTGAGCATTAAACAAACAGACTCATCTAATATTTATCCTCCCCCCTCCCCTAGGAGGTACGGGGGAGGATGGGCGGGGCCGGAAACGGAAGCACCTCCATTTGCTCTTCTGTACCGTGTGATGTAGATACATGTAAATTGGATATATTGAAGCAGTTCACGCTACTACTACTAGATACCTCGACTTTCGATCTGAAGGTCGTGGGTTCGAATCCAGCCCTTCATCAATGGATTTTTGTTTCGAAGAATTTCTATGCGCATTAACACGAGCTCTAAACGGTGAAGGAAAAAATCGTGAGGAAACCCGCGGCTTAGTCAGCCCCACACGTATTGACCATCTTTCCTGTGGATATGGCCGGTTAAGCTGAGAGGATGGTTTAGTTTAGGTGCTCGGCAAGCCTATTCCATCTTAATACGTATCCCTATTCCGACCACCTGTAGCGTGCAACCCTTTCACATTAGCACTTGACTGTCATGTTATACTGACCCCTATGGTGACTTCACTTCATTAAACACGACACGTATTCTATTAGCAGGCTCGCAACTGTGTAGCCCTAGAACTGAAAAGAGATCATAGAACATCGGCTTTTTCGAATTCCGAACACGTCTGGGCGTTTTATGCCTCGACTCGGATATAAAATATGTAAGAACTTCTAAATTTAAATTGTTTTATTACCTAGTAAAAATTAAACAAGACCCCAACTGACCCCAAATCGTGTTTATTGCCTTGGTTCTTCACGACATTTTTGAAGTCGTTTTTATTTTAATTTTTAATTTTGTTGATAAAACCTTACCAGGCTTAGCAACCTGTCGCGTTTGAAATGCTTCGAACACTGTAAATGTGTTACTAAAATATTTATGGAAATGCCTCTGACTAATCCCATAGACATCTTAAAGGATTTTTATTGCCTTCAAGAATTTAGTTCGAATTACTACTTTTTGCCTACAAAGAAAATATACCACCGGGAAATCCCATAATAATAATGAATTACTACTTATGTGAATGATATTAATTCTGCGTATTTAGATTAGATCAATTAAACTGTTTATCTCAACTAAATTGAGCCCTGACCGCAACTAGACATTATTTTTCTTGAGTTACTACCGCTGCCTGGCTAAACCAAAAGAGATTCATCTAAACATGCAAAAAACTCGAAATGATTTAAAAAAAATATAAACAATTAAAAATGCAAAAAAAATTGGTTGTCTGTCAGTTTACGGACAATAATTTTACGTGATAACGTCATAAGAAAACATTGCTGAACGATCGTGCCTCTCTATCGCTTGTTCCGCGCTTTCGCTTGTACGCTCGGCTCAGGCGGAACGTGACACTTTTTCGTGCGTGCAGCCAAAATCAAAAAAGATCCATCATCAGACATGCAAAAAACTTGAAATGTATTTTCAAAATAATAAAAAAATAGAAATGCAATATACTTACAAAAAAAAAAATCCGGGCCCTCTATTACCTACCTTACGCGCAGTCGTTTTTTTTAATTAATAATAATTTTTGTTTGTTGAGGAAATGCTTCAATCATTATATGATTAAAAATTTACCAACACATCGCCAACTGTATTTAACCCTCCATAGACTACCCTGTTCTACTTGCCACTAGGGGACATATTGCCCTAGGGGACAGATCGACCTAGGGGACAGCTTGCCCCAGGGGACGGGTAATGTCGGATATTCGGATTAAGCACTTATCTGTTGTTCTTTCTTGTTTGTTTTGGATCGTAGATATTTTATTAAAACGTTTCAATAGGCATTTATATTGCAACAAAGATGGCGGCCGCGGCTTCACTCGCGTGGAAATCCTGTAACGCGAAAATTTCAATTTTTCTGGGATAAAAAGTGACAAAATATGGCCTTCCTCAAGTCAAGGTTAAGTTATTACTTTTTGATTATAAATAATCAAAGCTATTACTGTATCAAATTTTCTAAGCGTAACAGACGGACAAACAGACAGGCAAGCTATTTTCACTTTTTAACCGACTTAAAAAAGGAGGAGGTTCTCAATTCGTCAGAATCTTTTTTCAATGTATGTTCCCCAATTACTCGAAGACGCCTTGTTGTTTGAAAAGGGTTCTTTAAAATTTGAATTAAAAGAATTTCAATTTGGTGAGGATCTGTCGAGGATCTTTGGAGTTATGGACAGAAATGCACCTCGAGAGTGCAGAAAGTTGCTCAGTTTATAACATAAAGTTAGTTTTTTTTTTAATTTTTATTTAGCCACATGTCAATACTAAGAAGTTTTTCTTACATTAGCGTGCACGCACATTAATAAGTACAAGTTGCTACTATTAGTATGGATTGCAAAAACATATTCTGTGAAAATAAATGAAACACAAAATTTTAGTTATAATTTGAAAAACTTATGTGGCATTATGTATGAACTATGAAGTGAGTGAATCCATTCCGCTAAACAACACTCAATGATATTCAATAGCACTTTCAAGTCAGTTTTACGAAGGATTTCATAGCCTCTTAGACCCAAACTCCTAGACTCAACAGATCAGTCTGGATATCCGTATAATGAACACCAAGGTCATCCACCACGCTGAACAACGCTTTACATCCTTGGCTCGCCCTATACAAACAGCCCTGCCCATTGGTAATTATTTTTAATGAAAAGCTCTTAAGACCAGTTTACATTACAGATTAGTTCGGAGCACCGTGGCGTGTGATGGCCGCTTAATAAATTAATGTTGAAGGGTTAATAGTGTAGGAGATAGCTGTACTATTCCTAACCTACTGTTAGAGAGTATGTTAATTTTAATGAATATACGGCCAACAATTAATTCTGCGTCAGTTTAAAGTCAGCACCCACTGCTTTTATTCCTTGTGTCGTTGGTTTAGTTTTTGAATTTGATAAGTATTTTATACGAAACAGAATACTTAGTAAAAGATTATCAAAAGTGAGATAAACACTTGGTAAGGTGTCGTAGGCGCGCAGAGCCAATGAGCCAATGATCTCGTAGACTCTACGCTGTAGTCGCTGGCTGAGAGTAGCTCTACGCCGTAGCAAACAGCTGAGCACAGAGCGCGTAATCTCCGTGATTTATCCTGCTTAAGTAGGTAACTAATTTTATGTAGGATAAAAAGTCTTAAGTAGCTACTTAGTACTTTTTTAAATCAGTAAAACCAATTTTCCCTTAAACTAAACTTAAACTTATTACTTAAACGGGCTTAGAACGGTCAGAAAGTTGTGCTCACATACTGTATGTTATGCTTATGTTACATTTTTAACAGAACTGTGTTAGTAGGAACGAAGTAAAAATCAGGATCAGTCGAACTGCTCTAGATAACTTACACGGTAGAGCAGTTTAACCGATCGAGATAATCTCGTTTCGGGCTCTCGATGTTGCGCAATGCGAATGCCATATGATATGTCGTTGCCCTAGCTCTCGCACTAAAGGGGTTGATTTCTGATTGTTTTGCAAACAGAGGCATTTAGCGGCCAAAGGGTAATGGTAATATTAAATATTGATAGAGTTATTCGGGGGTGAATTATGAAATAAGGAATATTGAGAAAAAACATGTAGAAAGTTGAGTAACTTTGAAATAAATCATTATTATTAAAGATGAAAAGTTAGGTATCCTGAGGTTTCCATTTTTTCTTTTGTTTTTTTAACTGACTCCAAAAAAAGGAGGTTCTAAATTCATCGGATTTTTTTTATATTAAGTACCTATATTACCCGATTAGAAGAAGAAGAAGAAGAAGAAGACCCGATTATGTACTCGAAGACGCCTGGATCGATTTGGTAAATTATTTTTAACCGACTTCAACGGTTCTTTTAACGGTTCGCCCGAGCTTCGCATGGGTTTAATTTATAAATTACCCGTGCGAAGTCGGGGCGCAAACTATACCTACCCTATGTTCATCACGGATAATGTAGGATTCTACTGGTGAAAAAATTTTTTAAATCGGTTCAGTAGTTTCGGAGCCTATTCAATGCAAACAAACAATCAAATATTTCCTCTTTATAATGTTAGTGTATAATTACCGATTACTCGAAGACGCCTGGGACCGATTTAGAAAATTCTTTTTTTGCTTGGAATGGTATACTTTCCAATTGGTGCCATAAAAATTTAGTGAGGATTTGTCAAGGATTTTCGGAGTTATTAACAGAAATATACCTCGAGAGAGCAGAAAATTGCTAAGCTTATAACATTGAAGTCGGTTTACCTTCACCGTTTAGAGCTAGAATTTTTCTACACGAAAAATTAATACACGGCCGGATTCGAACCCACGATGTTTAGATGGAAAGTCAAGGTACTGACCCACTCGGCCAACACGACTCAATTGAGGGCGACTCCCTTCAATTAGCTAATGATGCGCTAATGCATTGTGTTTGACACAACTATTGAAACTGCCCCCTTGTACCTACAAGTGTTTGTTGAAAACTTTTTGTGTGGAACTTTTTGTGTGAAGCTTTTTGAGTAAACAAAACTAATTATGTAGAATTTGAAAATGGAATTAAAGGGGAATAGACAATCTCGACTAAAGTTTTTTTAATAACAAGAAAATAATCAGAAAACGATAAGAAAAACGATTTGTCTTTTTTTTATGCTACTAAGGTAGCAGACAATGAATTATGGTAAGCGGTTACCGTGGCTTAAGGACGCCTGCGACACCAGAGGAGTCACATCCGCGATGTCCGTGAACTTAGCATATCATTTTGCAGCATATCACATTTTTATGTAAGTTCTCTTCGTATGCACATGAGTTCTATAGTTCCTGATATTTTTTAACAATAAGTAGTTCTGGCGATTTTACCTGAAAAAAAGTCGATTGAAAAAATTATATGCTAACTTCCCGTAGCATATCATTTTAATGCAAATTAAAAAAAAAGTTAGTTCTTGTCGCATGCGGATGAGTTCTATAGTTCCTGATACTTTTTAGCGATAGTTCTGGCGTTTTTACCCCAAAAAAAAATTATTGTTCAAAATAATATTTATACTTACTGAAAATACGATTTTTTTTATTTTAACTGTGTCAAACACTTCCTGCAAGCTAGAACTCTTACGTTTCATACGCATCCGTAACAGAACTTTAACCTGCAACTCGATTGAAGTCTAGAACTACCGCTAGAGTGCCAGCATATCATGGTAGAGTACATCAAAACAACACTAACTTAAGTTTACCTTAATAAGATTTCAACGCGCACCTAGTGCTACGAATTAGCTACGAAACATAGGTTCATAAATGCCTAAAGATCTAAGAAAATGTATGAGTACCGCCCTTTAGATAGGTGATATAGTGATTCCTCTTGTAAAGGGTCAGCAGCGCGAAGTAGGACTCCATCTCAACAATGTCCGCACTAGAGTGTCAAGATTGAAACTGTATAAAATCATCTAATGAAAGATGTTAAGGCCAAAATTTTTTTGTACACGTGAAAAAAAATGGTTGTCTTTACAGTCGGATTACGGACGATAACGAAACGATCGGATCGGATTATTTACCAAAATAAATTGTACTTCGTAGCTAGAACCGTAGCTCTCGCTGCGTCTCGTAGCAGCGCTACATCTCGTAGGCGGAACGTTAGATTTTTTCGTGCGTGCAGCCGGTGTTCATCGATCTACAAGACGTACGTCACGCACGTCATAAATTAAAATTATCGAAATAAGTAAGTAGGTAAGTACCTACTTTTAAAAATAATTATTTCAACTAATGTTAAAAACAAAAGATCGTTAAATAGTCTCTAGATAGCTCAATAACTGATCCTTTGCGAAAATGTGCAAATCTCACTCAACCATCGTTGGGGTCGCTAATAAAATGTAATTTCTTCATTGAGCGGCAACCACGGCACAATGACGTCACCTGTGACGTCACAGGGTGGCTTGTGTCAGTCGCATGCATTGGTTAGGGTGGCCATGATCAAAAACTAAAGTGCTCCAACCAAAGAAATTGTATACATAGTAGAATGCTGACTGACATTTAATGTACAAAAGATTTTGAACCTTATCACGACCACACAACGATCTATTATCATTTAATCTTGGTTATAAGGATTGTTGGTCTTGTTGAGAGGCTTTCTTGGGTGCTTTGTCTCTTTCACACAGTAGCAAAAAGAAAGAGACACACCGCCCAAGTTTTATTTCTCAAGCGGACCTTGTTTTCTGTCTCAGTCAGCGTTCCAGGTACGTAGTATAGAAATTCCTTGGCTCCAACATAACAGCCAGCCACCATATTGTGCTGCTGGAGCAAATGCTAATCTAATTTTATTGTCACTCCTGCCTACCTACTTACCTAACTATTTCTCATTTGTGTTTGGTGCCATGGGAAAATGAAACTTTTTGCTATTCTATTCTATTCATTGAAAATGAAAAGTCATCAAAATTTGCGATTCTGACGCGATTCGGACCCTATTCAATTCTATTCTATTAAGTGGATAGGTAAGTCTAAAGTACCTAAGTATAATTTTTTAACAAGGACCTAGATAACTTTAGTAGTGGCAATAACAATTTGACGCTTGCTTGGGAGAACAAGTTTTGGTAGGTAATTGTCAGTTGGACACTAGAACGTTAAGCCACACTGAGGCCTTCAGGTGACCTAAAACTCCATCACCAGAGTTGTCCAAGTGACTCATAAAATCTTACTTTATTACCTAACTTACTTTGCGGTTTATTATAGTTTTTCCGCACATCATACTCACCCTACTCAATAAGACATCCCGCTGCGCCAGAATCAAAAATATTATATCTCGTCTTTACCTAACTTTTACCATCCCTGATACATTTTAACAAAACACACTAACACAGCTCTTATTCCTTAGCAAGCAAAATTTAAAATCGCTTACAAAATCTTCAGCCAAGATGCTTCTCAACAGTAAATCTTATCCAGTTGATTTTAAGGTTGGAAATTGTATATCCGCACGACAGGGTTGCCATGCAATAACGAAATGTTTAAAACGATTACGGTTTGAAGGGAAGAAGTTGTCAAATGTCAAATGAGTTTGACAAGCAATCAAAAGTCAAAGAGGAACTCTTTCTTTGAAAACGGCACTTTCCGGGTTTGTTTGAAGAAAGGAAGATTATTATAGACACTGTTTATGATATCTTCTGTTAATAGGAAGTATCTTACGTAGGTACCCTCTGTTAAAAGCTTAGGACTGTAAAAGTATGATGCACAGTACTTGTAAAGTCCTAAACTAAGTATGTACTTATCTAGTAAGTAGTTCGCCCCGAACTGAGATCTCGCGCACCTTTGTTGCGTTGAGAGCCTAGATTTGGACTTGTTTCTGAATTTTTTGTTGTAAGTACCAATTTCAAAAACTATACACCCTAGAATAAAAATAAAAACCATTTTGGAATGTGCAAACGTCATCTCATATCATATTCAAAAAAATTTTCAAAATTCAGTAGGACCGCTATGACCACTTTGAAACGTCTTAAGAGCTAGGTGATTCTACTCTACTATGTAATATTATATCACAACCCACTCCATATATTTGTTTAACTTTTTTTTTACTTCCTTGGGAACCCAATATCTTGACAATTCCTTCATCGATTCATGTGCTCCGTATTTCCATAGCACAACCTATTGATCCACCAAGTTTCGTGCAGATTGGATGAACGGTTCGAAAGTTATTCGAGAACAAGAATTCGTGAAACATACAAAGCAAAATCGCCCAACTTGCCACTAAGATCTTTGCTCGCTTCGCTCACTCGATCGAAAAATAGGACGACTGAAATCCCAAGCTACATTTTTTTTTCACATAAATCCGTACCTCCGTACCTATATTATAATGTGAAAGTGTGTTTATTTGTCCTGCTTTCACGTCAAAACAGAGCGACGGAGTGACGTGATTTTTTGTGTGGAGATAGTTGGAGGGCTGGAGAGTAACATAGGCTACTTTTTATCCGGGTACCACGCGAGCGAAGCCGCGGGCAGCAGCTAGTATAATATATTTAAACATTTACTTCCAAAGACCCCTTTGGAAGTTAGTCTGCTTACACACATTTTCAAAATTTCTGAAATGGGTAAGAAATGGGTAGTAACAATAATTTTTACTATCCAAACCATATTTTAAGCAAATCAAACAATGCGTGTTGGAAAGATTATTTTTTCACCCCCTTAGGGGTTGAATTTCGGAAAATCTTGTTGTATTTAGCACAAGCACCAACGTCCTGAGAGGAACTCCCAAGCAGTATTTCGAATTAACTAGATATTTTATTACTTTTTAAATTATTATTAACGGGACTTAATCGCGTAATGAAATTATTTAATTTACCTCGACGTTTCGGCGACATTACAGTCGCCGTGGTCACGAGTAGACTGGCGGCCGTTGTTCGCTCGTATCTTTGACTGATGAGGTTAGAACTACCCTCATTCAGTCAACACAAATCACTATTAGGGTTGCGACACACCACACTGACAATGTCCGGCGACATACTAGACGGCTTTTTACGACACGAACACTTCTTAATAACTGGATCCCACGTTGATGACAACTTGTAACCACCTTCCCGGTTGAAATTTTTATGTTTCTTTATTTCAACCGCTTCACGCACAATTCTACTATAGTAATGGCGATCATTGGAATGGATTAATGGGGTTTATGTAACTCTATCCAGTGGTTTAATCCTGATTCTAACAAGTGCTCCGCTATCGCTGATTTTTCAAGTTTCTGATTTTTCGCGGATGTTTTGAAAATATGTATTTTATTACTTACCGAATCCAAAATTCTCTGGTATCAAAATCACCAAAAAAAACCCTTTTTACACAAAAAAAGATAGAAATAGGTAGTTAATTTTCCTTCAAAATTACACTTTCACTTCACTCAGATTTAAAGTAAGTACGTTAATTTTTAACGCCGGCTGCACACACGAAAAAGTATCACGTTCCGCCTACGAGATGTAGCGCCGCTACGAGACGTAGCGCCGCTACGAAACGTAGCGAGAGCTACGGTTTCCGTAGCTAAGAAGTAATTTATTTTGGTAAATAATCCGATCCGTCCGAATGTTTTATAATTTTGACAGAAGAAAATTTAAATTTTAATAATGTTAATAATGGTATTTGACAATTTTTCATCAATGTTTTCTTATGACGTTATCACGTATAAACCGACTTTACAGAAAACCATTTGTTTGTTTCATTTAATATATTTTTGCTTGTTTTAGTTTTAGCACAATCATGTTTTAGTATGTTAATCATGACAAAAATTAAAAAATGTAGTAGGTAATTAGCTTGCCTAATATTTAGTTTTAACGAAATATTTAGTGCCTAGGACGAATAAGTTGTAAAGAATAGAAGAGGGAAGATGATTGGCCATTACGACATGACAGTTTCATCAAGAACATCATTGAAGGAAAAGTGGAAGGAAGGAGAGGAAGAGGAAGACCGAAGATAGGCTACATGAGCCAAGTGAAAGAGAAGGTTGCTGTCATGTCGTATAAGGTTAAGGAGCCTGCCATGAATGCCTGCAAAGAGTTTCGTGGAGGAGGCATCAGGGAGTGTACACATTGCATTTTTTGCAGCGCGTTTGTATCGATACAAACGCGATTCGAACGCGATGTGAACGCGCAGCCCCCCTCCCGGTTCGCTTTTGTATGGAAAAAAACGCGTTGCGAACGCGCGTTTGTATCGATACAAACGCGCAGCTCAAAAAGCGCTGCAGAAAACGCAATGTGTACACTTCCTCAGTTATACCGATAAGGGGCAATACCTTTTAAAGAAGACGAATAAGTGCTCCGTGCTCCGCGCCTGCTCTTCTCTCCGAAGGAGAGGGCCGCGTAGCCGGGGCAGAGAATGGGTTATCTATAAATCTATACTAATATAATGAGTTTGTTTGTTTGAACGCGCTAGTCTCAGGAATTACCAGTCGGATTTGAAAAAATCTTCATGTAGCTAAACTTTCGAGGAAGGTTATATCTATGCTACTTCTTATCATCATCACCAAAAACCATCACTTCGGGGGCAATTAACGCGTGGGGGCGCTGCTTGTCTAAAGGTACTAATATAATAAAGCGGAAGAGTTTGTTTGTTTGAACGCGCTAATCTCAGGAACTACTGTCGGATTTGAAAAAGTCTTTCTCCATTTGATAGCTAAACTCTTGAGGAAGGTTATAGGCTACTTTTTATCTTCATCATCATCACCATAAACCATCACTACATTAGAATTAGGAATACTGTAGGAATACCTTTCAAGTTCAACCCAAAGGAACTTTTGAACGTTCAACTTATAAGTACTTAAACTTTACTTGTTGAAATAACGACACAAAACAGATCCTAATATAGAAATCTTTCACTCAAGAAATCACCGAAACGTGAAATACCTCAACGAGGGTAAGTTCGCGACTGACTGCATAGGGGGTTGTCTGGGGCGTGTCCGGTAGGGGTGGGACAGGCCCGGGGGCGGGGCAAAGACACGCCCATAGACATCGCGAGTAAAGTAGAGTCACAGAGAAATTACAGTAAACCAAGGTTTTCGAAGGAAAGTGAGTCCTTTGGTGAGTCAACGCAAATTCGCATAAATTTTTCTAAGCTAATTTTGCTTATGTAAGAAAAAATTCTTAGTGAATAGGTAGGTACCTAACTAATTTCTTAGGTACAATTGAAAATAACCTCTAAATAATCAGAAATAGTTTTCAGTAGACCTAACATGCGCAACATCGAGTGCAAGAAACGAAATAATATCTCGATCGGTTAAACTGTTCTAATATACCTATACGATAGAGCAGTTCAACCGATCGAGATATCTCTATCGATGTTGCGCATGTTAGGCCCACAGATGTGCAGGAGTAGTTTACAGACGGTATAGGGAAGCACCGCCTACGAAGAAAGCGGCCTAACTAGTTTTAATTTATAAATTTTATATGTATGTTAGTTATTTACTCGGACTTCCGCGATACAGGCTTGTTTGTGTGCGGGGTCTTTGTAAATTATTTGCCCTAATTATTCAAACTATGTGTGTCCTAAAGGTACAGTCAGCGTCATCAATCGGTATCCCCCTATTGATTTGAACAAGGACCCTTTTCATTTCAACCTTGGATTCCAGTCGGATTTGCTAGTATAGGAACTCGAGCGAAATTAGATATCCATAAGTAAGCAAGGATGAGAAAATTAAAAGTAAAAGTTTTTACAAAAAGTTGAGATCAACGGCTTGCAAACCGATCTCTTACTAGGGGGATACCAGTTAATGACGCTTTTTGTACATATGTGTAGTGTATGTCACAATGTTTTATGAAATAAATTATGATGATATGATTCATACTTCCGAAAATGCATCCGATTCGATGATTTTCTTCGGAAAGTTGACGTTTTTTTCAGCGAAGAAACGTAATTTTCCGAATTCGGAATACATTCCGAGAAGGTCTGAATCGCACTGATGAACCAGTCAAATACATCATCAGTGGGATAGGGACGACCTCTGTGGCGCAGTGGGCGAAAGCCCGCCTGTGACGCAGGAGGTTGCGGGTTCGATCCCCGCCGCGGGACAAATGTTTGTATGATCTGCAAATATTTGTCTCGGGTCTGGGTGTTTTCTATGTATATTATGTATGTATTTATAAAAAAAAAATGTATTTAAGTAGTATATCAGTCATGTGGTTCCCATAACACAAGCTCTGCTTAGCTTGGGGCTACATGATGCTGTGTGAAATGTCCAGCATTATTTATTTATTTATAGGTGTTTTACCTACTCAAAAGTCTATACTGTGCTCCATCAAAACTATTTAAATATTTAGGTAGGTATCTGTTGAAAGGGTTGATGCATACCTACTGATATCTATAGGTACCTACTATAGCAAGGTATATCGCCTTAGTGCAATTGAACTTGTTCATCTATACCTACTGATCTATAGATGTCTAGCAGCGCCCTCGGGGCATTGCCCCCGTAGTGATGGTTATGGTGATGATGATGATGATGATGAAAAATACCCTTTAACCTTTCTTAAGAGTTTAGCTATCACGTACAAAAAGATTATTTTAAATCGGTCCAGTAGTTTCGAAGCCTATTATATACTATATTAGGTATATACTATAAAAAAATCTTTCCTCTTAATAATATTAGTGTAGAAGTGTAGATTTTTATAGGGAGGTACATACATAAACATAGATTGAATAGGATGATGTAGTGCTTGGGGCATTGTGAAAAATTAACCGACTTCAAAAAAGGAGAAGGTTCTCAGTTCGTCGGAATCTTTTTTCTGTACCTACGTTCCCCGATTTCTCCGTCAATTGTGGACCAATTTTGATGATTAATTTTTGTTTGAAAAGAGTAGGTACCTATATCCCCATTCAGGATCTGTCAAGGATCTTCGGAGTTATGAACAGAAATGCACCTCGAGAGTGCGGAAAATCGCTCAGCTTATAACATTGAAGTCGGGTTTAAAATTGCGTATGACAAAGTAACAAAATATAAATTACCTACATATAAAATTATAGCGTAACAAAATATAAAGTAAGTTCGTATGAGCTAGTGGCCAACTCTGGTGACGGAGTTTTTAGGCCGCCTATAGGCCTCCATGCCTGTTACGACTTAAAAGCCGGGACCGACCATTTCACGTGCCCTCCGTAGCACGTAAGCGCTAAGCTCGTAATGCCACAGCGCACGGTGTTTCACTTAGAACATGCTAGCTGGACAAAATTATTTATGCCTTCAAATCTGCTCTAAATTACTCTGCACATGTTATTTGAACATATTTTATCGAAAAATCATCATTAGCATCATCATCATCATCATTTATTACTTTCTTGTGGTTTTTATTAGTTTCGTAATTTTTGACGACCTCTATGACGCTGTGGGTGAAGGCCCGCCTGAGACGTAGGAGGTTGCGGGTTCGATCCCCGTCCCGGGACAAATGTTTCTATGATCTGCAAATATTTGTCTCGGGTCTGGTTGTTTCATATCTTTAATGAGGAGCGCCCTCGCGGCGTTGCCTCCGTAGTGATGGTTTATGGTGATGATGATGATGATGAACAGTAGCCTATGACCTCCCTCAGGAGTTTCACTATCACATGCAGAAAGAATTTTTCAAATCCGACTGGTAGTTCCATAGATTGGCGCGTTCAAACGTACTAACTCTTCCGCTTTATTATATTAGTATAAGTATATTTAAGAATAGAAGTACAGAAGTATTGATATAGATAAGTTCGTATTTACAAAAAAAAAAGTATATGAGTAGTACAGCAGTCATGTGGTTCCCATAACACAAGCTATGCTTACTTTGGGGCTCCATGATGGATGCTGTGTGAAATTTCAGCATTATTTTTATCTAAGTATTTATTTATTTATTTTATAATAAATAAAAAAACCGGCAAAAAAATGTATTTATTCAGTTTTAAATAATTAAAAATATAGATATTACTCGGAATCATCGGAATAAACACCGGAAAAACTTAGATCTGCCAAACTTTCTTACTTTCGCACGTTCCTAAATAAGACCAGTACCTTAGAATAAGTAATAGGCAATATGCGTCTGATTCAAAAGCGGGTTAAATGTATTTTATTATGAACATTGTTGCTTTAGAGGTATGTGTGTGTAATTATTTTTTAATATTAAACCATTTTCGATTAGAAAATAAATTTTAAAAATTGCAAAAAATAGTAGGAATTTCAAAATACTTCAAAAGGATGTGAAAGGATGTGACGTCACGAGTTCATAAGAAAAGTCAAGGACGAGTCAGATATGACGATCCATAGATAAGTTTTTTTTTAATTTTCACAATTCCTAAACTCGAACTTATTATTGTCACAGATTACTGTTGTACTTAGTATCAATTTGTGAACTTTGACGCGTGACGTCACAATTCAAAAATTGTTACTACAACAGTAATCTGTGACAACAATAATAAACGTGTTTCAGATGCCTGAAAATGTTAGTAAATTTTAAAAATTATTTTTGTTATAAAATTTTAGTATTTCGGCGCTGGAATTTTTATTACGGTTATTTGACGATATAACCTATCGTATAAAATCATAAAAAAAAATTGTGGGAGTTCCCTATTGACCGTTTTACGTTTGGGACACGATCCATCTCGAACGATACGTATGATAGAAAACTCAAAATCACCAATTAGTATCTGATGGCATATTTTTAAAACGATTACGATTTTTTCCGCAACTAGCCCACTTTTCAGCCAATTTCATTGATGTTCGAGCAATATCTTTTTTAAAATCACTTATAGACTCGTCTGTGGCATCATTAATGAGCATAAAAAAATCAAATAACAATGAATTTCGTTCTTTTTTATCGTATTTGATCCATTTCTCGAAAAAATCTGCGCTCGAGAAAAATAGTACGTGTTCCGGAAAAAAATAAAAAAAAAATAGATGTACACTCGTGCGCAGCTTAAGACTAATATTTTATTAAACTAGATAGATGACTGTACAATATATACAAATTCCAGCCTGGGGACAAGTGGGGGCAAGTAGTTTCTGCTCTGAGAAAGATGAAATATGTGTCAAAATATCGGTATCTTTTGTGTTCAACCGGTTTTTTTTTCTGTAGGAGACACTTTTTGTTATCACCACTATCTACCATGTATTCGAATTTAGATGCTAACAAATAAAAAGCAAAATAACGAATGTATGCATGTTAACTCGCCCTCATTTTGATATTGCGAAAGCTATAACTTTTAATACGACTGTACTAGTAAAAACCAATTAATGGTATCGTGATCTCACGGGTTTTTACTTTAATTTAAGCTAGTGCAGAGAAGGAAATGCTACAACCCTTTTTGTCCAGCTAGAACAGCCTAATGGAACAGTGTGCAGCGGTTACCCATCCAAATTGTGTTCGCGCACAATGTTGCTTAACTTCAACGATCAATCAAGAACGTCTCAGAAAGATTAAAAAAATTACTCAAATTAGACTTGAACCCCCGTCCTTGAGATCAAAAAAGTCAAGACTCTAATCTCACTCAGCCAATCCAGCTTCAATTTTAAAATTTAGTTCAATGGCCTTTTCACATACCCTTGTGGGCCTTGATGTTCGTGGTTGCAGTCTAAACGGAAGTCTTGTTACATTATTTTTTAGGGTTTTTGGGCAATTATGAACCAGCAATAATAATTAAAGTCATTTTTTTTGTATCAGAAACTAACTATTTGAGCCCGGAGCGTTCGCGTCCTCAGGGTGAATTATTTTATTTTTAGTAAACGTAATAATAAAAATCCTTAAAAAGTATTGGATCAACGAACATTCCAAAAGATAAATTTAGTGCAAATAATTTTCTTTTTAGAGTGTTTACAAATTATAGGTTTCCTGGCTTTACAATTTGGATTGGTTTTATAAAAAAATTACAACTTTATCATGTTTTTGGCCATGTCCACTTTTTCAGATAGTCCAAAAATGGCCAGGGGTGTGTTTTCTCATTTTACCAAACTCTATAGGTACTTTGGATATTCTTTTGACTTATTTTCCGAAATGATCACATAAATCGAATCTAATACGATATCCTAGAATACTCATGGATCGGACAATGTTTTTTTTACGCACTGTAGGTATTTTAATATTCTGAGTATTATGTGCTCCTCTTTTATGACGCTATTTCCCGAGTAGGTATGATATAAATAAGCTACAATCTTGTCTGGTTTTACACGTGGAGATGATTTAAGTGCTTTTTAGTACCTATCTCTAATCAAACAAATTAAAGTTTATCGTTTTCTATGAAATATCGTAAACTGTCATGATCAGATTGATTTTTATAAGTACCTACCTACCTACTTACCTACATAAAACTACAAACCGACTTCACTAAGTACCTAATGACATTGGAATGACTTACCTACCTAATTATTTAAGCTTTCGGGAAAAGGAAAATCCTTTTTTAATCATCTAATTCTATTCACCAAGCGAATATGGGAAAAAATTACAAACCGGTATAAACCGGATTTTAGTAACCTTTTTATAAGAAAAAATAAATAAATAGAGGTATTATTAACTATTTAGCACCAACCAAACCAAGCGAAGCATAGTTTTTTTGTAACTTGTTCCTTACGAAATTTTCCTAAAAAAATGACTGAATTTTAACTAGGTAGGTACCTACACTGCTGGTACTAAAGTCTATTTGTGGAGAAGGCCGGATCAAAACATCGTGACGTAACCAACTACGCAACGGAAACACAAAACCTTAAATACCTTTGTAGTAAAAATGTTGTAAGTATTACAATAATGGACATTGGTCTGTGAACAATAAACTTTGATACGCAATTTCGAACCTTATTTTTGAAGCTACAGAGCACACTCAGCTAATTGTGGCATCTAACATCCGTGTATCAATTTGTAGTGAGACCCGGCTTAAAAGTTTACCTACTTTTTGGGAGATTTCAACTGAAGTATAAAACTATAGGAAGCAGTACCTATCTAACCAAAACTGCAGTTCGTAGGATAAGTGTTCTGTGGTGCAGTTGGATTGGAGGAGTTATTACAAAAAAATGTGGTCATACTAAAAATAAACAAAATTATTTTTAGTTAAGTAAAAAGTTTTTTTATTTACCAGCCAATATATAAAGTATGAATAAGTTTTCGTTTATGCTATATCTATATAAGTAGGTCCTTGTATTTTTTAATAATAATAGTGCCAATCACAATTAATATTTACTTAGAAGTACATAAATAAGGTAATTCCCTTATCTATGTTTTTCTTAATAATCTATTACAGTTTATGGACGATCTAATCTAATTCAAACGCATCCATATCAGTTAAACATTAGGTATTCACAAACTGGAAAGTCCACTATAATAGGGAGTTATTTATAAAGGAGCTGGCATCCCTGCAACCTACCAAACCAGTCTTGCGTGCAAGCAACACGGTGACGTGTGTCGCGATAGAAACTAACAAATTAAATACGTAAATATTACAATTTAAACCATGATTTACTTAAAATAAGTGATTAGTGAAGTGTTTCTGTGATAATTTCTTAAATTTAAGTTTCACTATGAGGTAAGTTTTAATGTAGATTTTGTAACAAACACATCTTGAGCTGATTCTGCGAATTCGTAAGGATAACATGGCGTCTTAGTCTTGGCAATTATTATTAATGGATGTGGTCAGTTGGTTTATCACATTAATAGCTTTGTTTATTAATATGGATAATCTCAATCTATTTTTTACTAACACGCATAAAACAGCTTCACTTGTATCTATCTATGTATGTTAAGGGAATCTTTGAACGTAATTTTGACCCACTTGGAAACGTCGGATTAAATTGAAACTTTGCACACTTATCAAGGACCGGTGACAATACAATTATTTAATAAAAAATATATAAAAAATTAGGAAATAACAAAATAAAAACACTTTTTTGAATGATCAGCTACCAAAACATGTTATTTTAGTTTTTAAAACAAATATTTATCATATTACTTTAAACGTTAATTACAATTTAAAGACACAGGACAGTCAGAAAAAAAATCTACATTAATTAAAAATATTTTAATAACAGTATTTTGCATAAGTAGGTATTATTATCTGTTGTTGACCAACCTGCACCAAACTTTGTTATTTTTATGTAAGTAAGTACCTAGCTACATAATTATTATTATAATTAAGCTAATTTATAAATTAAGCCTCATTAAAAAAATAAATTACTATACCTAGGTACCTACATAGCACTGGTATCCATCATAACTAATTAACACGATAAAAACAACATAATTACTAAAAAATTGAAAACATAAAACATTTATTTACTGATAAAATTAATTATTAGACTAAATAAAAAAAACTTTCCCTATTATGTTTTCTTAAAATTTCACCACCCATCAAAACATCATCAAAGTGACCCCAGTTCGCGATATTAAAATGTCAACAATTTAGTTAATTGAACACCAATTAGTATTAATTTATCTTTGTTTAGTTTTTAATGTGTCATACTAAGGTAAAGGCTCCTAACTCCGATGGTTTCTGAAAATGGACGGTAATTGCGAGGTATATAGAAAATCGTTAGTTTCAAGCTATTTACAAACCCTTTTTAACTGCAGGATACATTTCTCAATTAATAATATATCTGGTCGTGCTTACGCGAACAAAGGAGTGCTTTAGTGTGTTTACTTTTTACAATAATCGGTTAGTTTCGTGCCAGCAGCTGTGCCGAACGGTCGCTCCATACATTTTGGACCCTGTGCACGTGAGTACTACGGTTTACTAAATAGTGATTTTGTCTTTAATTTTGTACTGTGTGTGTTTTTCTTTAGGTTGGAATATTGAAAGGAGTATATTTGTAAGCGGAATCACTTAAAAATTCTGTATTTTTCTTCATAGATTAGTTAAAAATACGTTTTGAAAATACATCGGCATTAGCTGCCCAATATTTTAGGTGGTTCCTAATTTCCGATGTATACCGCGGAATTACGATTTCGTAGACCTCGTGTTATTTGAATTTTTTTAAGCTGGTTTTGTAGTTACACATTTGTTGTTTTGGATTTGACTACATAAAATGTCAATTCACATTAAAATCTAAATCCGAGGTACATTTTGACGTCGCATTTACTAATTATACCATATAAAAGATTATCAATTTGGGTAGTAAGAAAATTAAGTTCTTGACGTATTTCAATACAATCTTGAATAGAATTGTACATGTTTTTGAAGGTATTGCATTGAAGCATTAAATTGTTTATGTGTTTTTGAAAAATCATTTACTTTTTAACCCTCGGAATTAGAAAATGTGTTTGGTATGAAAATTTTCAATTCCGATGTATTTACCTCGGAATTAGATCCTCATAGAATCTAATTCCGATGTATTGACACAAGTAACATACAGAGTGTTCATTATTTTACGCAGCTTGTCACTCAGTTTGAATGATTTTAAAAACACAAATAATCAGTATCCTATTATTTACCCTCAAAAATAACTTTCATTACAATGTAGGTAGGTACCTACCTATGTAGATATTTAGTAAGATACGTTTATGAATAAAATTAATACTTACACAAATAAAGTCTATCAATAGTTTCACATAATTGACCGAGCGAGCAAAGCGAGCGCAGCGTCTCTACTTCAGCTTGGACAAAATTGCTTTCGTTTGTTCGGATGTCTGTTCATCTGTATGTTCTCATCTACAGGTCGCATTTCTCAACTAATTCTCGTGAAATTTTGTGAGCAGGTCCGATGATTTATAGAATTACTAGCTGACGCCCGCGGCTTCGCCCGCGTGGACTACTATTTGGTTTATCCCACGGGAACCGTGCATTTTTACTATACTAATAATAATATAGGTAAATATAAATATAGGTAATAATAATAGGTACTGTTTGATAATAAAATGTGATAATTTTTTAACACCATGTATCATTCCTTCCATCCGTTCTCCTTTGTATTTTGTACACTCGGAATTAGGATCCAAATACATCGGAATTAGAATTTTTACATCGGAATTAGGAGCTTCCGACTTTTTCACATTTTAAATTATTTTAGACGCTAAATCAAATTTAAAACAACAAACTTTTTGTATATTTCAAGAGTAAAAACAATAACGTTTCTGATAAAAATAGCCAATTTCACAAAAATGCATTGTAAATGCTTAATTTTTAATGTCCTTTCTAGTTTTGGTGAAAATAACGCGGAATTGGGAGCCTTTACCTTAATAATTGACTCAATAAAGGGCTAATATGTACCTAATCATACGTCAAAGCATAAATAAGGCCCTTTCAACGTAAACCATTTAAAAATACTAAAAAGCGCAGCGCTGCTGTTTAGACAGTTACTTAAATACGTGAGAAGGCACTTTCATAAAGGCACGTATACACGCTGGCCCAGGGCCTGTATTCTATTAAATGACAACCGCTTTGGTTTTGGTTCGAACTCTTAAATGTCAGCCATTTGGTGAATAGTAGAATAGCTTTTCAAAAATTTGTACTGCCAAAGTTCAAAACCTCACCACAACTGAGTCGTTTGTTATTAGTAGTCATGGAAACAGTCGCTTTAGTTGAGGTTTTGGTTGAGGTTGATAAAAAGTTCGGTACCGGAATCGAGCCCGCTCCATTGCCTTTCTATCGCTCTCGCCTTGCATCGATTCGCCTTCTCGCTCGCCTAGGCTCGCCAGGCTGGCCCAGCGTGTGTTCGCGCCTTAATAGTCATTGACCTAAAGCCGGTCTCTCATAAACCTATAAAAGTACCTACCGATGTACCTATATACTTACACAAAACAGTAAAAAATGAAAATGAAATAGGTAGATACCTACCTACTTAACAATAATATTGTACCAACAATTTCTATTTGTTTCAAGGTGATATCTCTTCATCGAAACGTTGGTATTTTTAGAAGTTATCGTAATCGTGCGAACAAAATTTATAAATAGGTACCACAGCTTAGTTGGTATTAAGCTCTTCGTTTCGTTCAGCGATAAAAGTTGTGGGTACTGGGTACAGGCTTACACTGCTGAACCGATTTTGATAAACAATGTCTAAGAACCATCGTTAGAAATTCAGCTTTCAAATAAAAAAAAACTGCATTCAAATCAGTTCACGGTGCCACAGACATAGCGATCAATCAAACTTATAATAAAGTGGAAGAGTTTTTTGAAACACGCTAATCTCAGGAACTAGCAGTCGGATTTGAAAAAATCTTGAAGAAGATTATTTCCTTTTTTCATCGACATCATCATCGTGATCATCACCATATACCATCACTACGCGAAGGCGCAGCTAGTACCTACGTTGGTATATTAAAACAGTTAAAACTATCTAAACCTGTTTTCGATACGCCCACTCACAATACAATGCCTAAAGCGAACAATGGCCATCATGTGTGCTGAATATTTTAACACGTTAGTCCGGTCACACTAGTGCCGCCAGGAGTCTCGATTTGAGGAATATTCCGATTGTCACAGGTAAAGGACACGTCCCGATTTGCCCTTGATCGGGATGCCAATGTCCCGATTTGGAAGAACAAAAAAATACCTACTAACATTTACTTACCTTTATGGCACCCTCTTTTTTTAATTTACCTATGTATTTATAGGTTTTACTAAAGCGATACCTATTTACTAAAGCGATGTAAATGTGATTGATCATGATCACTTACGTTCGTAATATTCTTAAATGATATATTGTCGCTTTGATTATACTTACTTACCTAGCTTTTTTTAGATCTCCCAAAAGTACGAAAAAATGGCGGAAAAAATAAAAAATTATAAAACTTTTGGTCTATATGCTCGAAGGTGTACCTACCTACCTATTAAATATTAGATTTCATGGATATTTTGTACAATAGACGATTGTATGTAAGACCTCATGTTTCGTTAAGAAATTTTATCTATAACATTTAAATGTATCGAGTAGGTAGTACCTAGAATAAAACAGAGAGGTTTATTTTTTGAAATTTTATCTGATTCGATTCCCGGGTGAGGCAAGCGAATTTTAGAAAAACTTTGAATGCAGTTTTGTTTATTTAAAAAAAAAGAAAATAATCTATCTTATGGATTTAAATTAGTTTCCCTCCAGGGTCCATTGATTTTTTCCACCACGTCTAAAATAATTTTACCTAAGATTACGGTCTAGGGTAGGGCAGGGCAGTATGGGTACTAAAAATTAAAAGGGCATAACTAATACCTTCTGTTTTCGTCAAAAAATATTTAATAATGTAATTTTAAATAATTTTATAAGTTTCGGTAAAAATACCGATAATATCCCTAAACCCGTCCCATGTGCTAGGAAGTATTTGGTATGTTGACAATGAGCTGTTCAGCTTTTGTCGTCCTTATCAGCAATGTGGTATGTCACATCCGTGTGACTAACACGTTTTATGAGTGATATTGCACAGATATTTGTTATTTCAGATTTTTTAAATCCCATGAATGAAATACCTTTCCCAGTACGCACAATGGATCTAGGCATTCGTGAAGTTAGCCGTTTCGTTGCGCAGTGTAGCTTTTGCGTACAAAATCTTCTACTGCGCAGCGAAACGACTGACTTCACGAATGACTAGATCCATTGTGCTTACTGTTTTAATACTGTGTTACTGCTTTGACGAGACTCATTTTCAACAGACTTCAAAAAAAGGAGGGAATATTTTTTTTGTGCTTTTTATAAGTATATTTACCGATTATGTAGGTACTTATACTCGAAGACGCCTGGACCGATTTGGAAAATTACTTTTTTGTATGAAAGGGTATACCTATACTTTTCGATTGGTGCCATAAAATTTGGTGAGGATCTGTCTAATCTTTGGAGTTATGAACAGAAATGCACCTCGAGAGTGCAGAAAATTGCTCAGTTTATAACATTGAAGTCGGTTTTAATTTAGCCACTTGTTAATTTTTAATTTAGTGTTCTAACGACACCTCATGTTAATATATCAAACCATTAACACTCAAAAATACAACTTTCCGACCCAATCGGGTAAAAAAATACAGTCAAATAAAAAACCTTCGTTTTTCGTCAGAATATGATGCGGTCAATTACCACATGTTTATAATTTAAGAGTTGGGTTTTTTACATGTTGTGACCTCTCGTAATCAATGTTGAAGGTCAAATTGGCAAACTATTAATTCCCCTTTTACGTCAAAAAAATCTACCGTGTGATGTAGTAGGTATTATAGGTAGGTAGGTTTCTTCCGTGACTAAAGGTGGCCGCACACCCATCCGCGCCAAACGAATCGAATTTTAGGATTCCAAAAATGAAATCGCGGATAGGTGTGCGGTTACTATAATTCTACATTTTGCACATGTCAGCATTAGGACGAGTATCATACCCGATACTGAATTATATTTTATTATCTGTGTCAACAACACATGTCAGTACCTACATTATACATTTGCACAAAGGAAATTTATAATTACGTATCCGCCCACATTTATTTCATATCGATGTAAACATCTCAGATTACTTAAACAATGTAAAATCACTGCAAAGTAAATTTTCCGCCAGCAGGGAAATAGGTACAGGGAAATATTTTTTTTATGAAATTTATTGAAATCTGATTTTTCGTTTTGAAATAAAAACTGAAGGAATGATTGTAGAAACTTGGTGCCCTAATGAAAAATACTCGAAATGACTTCCAAAGCGTGGTCATACCTTTTCAATAATTGGATGACACTTTGACTTTTGGGCCCAAAATGAATGACGTCCTTTAGTTAGGGAGTGTACACATTGCGTTTTCTGCAGCGCGTTTTTGAGCTGCGCATTTGTATCGATACAAACGCGCGTTCGCAACGCGTTTTTTTCCATACAAAAGCGAACCGGGAGGGGGGCGGCGCGTTCGCATCGCGTTCGAATCGCGTTTGTATCGATACAAACGCGCTGCAAAAAACGCAATGTGTACACTCCCTTAGGTAGTACCCTCAGTGTACCTTCTTCTCACAATGGATATATGCATTCGTGAAGTTAGCCGTTTCGCTGCGCAGTAGAAAATTTTGTATTATATGAAAAAGCTGCACTGCGCATCGAAACGGCTAACTTCACGAATGCCTAGATCCATTGTGAGAAGTACAGGTGGTATATACGAGTACGATGGATCTCTTTTTACAATTGGGATGGGTGACCGCAAGTGGCATTACGAGCTGAGCGCTTCCGTGCTTTGGAGGGCACGTTAGAACCATAGTTTATTTTGCCCACAGCCCACTTTGAGAAAATATCAAGAGCCCCCCTCCCCATATTTTAATACGCCATCTCAATGCCCCCTAATTTTTTCTGGGTCTTCTACTGCCCCCCTGAAAGTCACAAACGCCCACAAGGGGGCATTATTGCCCACGTTGAGAACCTATGATTTAAACTGTCCGTCCCGGCTGTGTGACGGAGGCCAGGCGACCTTAAAACTCCGTCACCAGAGTTGGCCAGCTCATTATATCTATGAACTTTATCCTTGATATTTTTGTTTTCAGGCATGACAGGACATTGCTTGCAGTGTTATCACTGGCGCTGCTCTCGTCTGCACAGGACTTGGCCCAGAATAGCACCATAGAATCCTCCCCCCCGCCAACCTGCCAGCCAATCTTGAACTACGCGAGCAAGGAGTATGATTGTTCAGGAATCATTGTTTCTATGGATGACAATCAAAAATTAGCAAAAATTGATTGCCATGTAAGTTGGGAAGATTTTATTAGCCTTGGATAAAATACTTAGGTATTTATGCAAATTAATAGGTAAAGCTTTCGATGTGAATTAGACGCTCTGTTGATTAAATTACAACGCTGTACTTATATAATTTAATATAATTTTTGAAAGTGGCTTAATTAAAAATTTAAACGACTTCAATGTTAGGTAGGTATATACGAGATTTTTCTGCACTCTCGAGGTGCATTTCTGTTCATAACTCCGAAAATCCTCGATAGATGCTCACCAAATTTTTATGGCACCAATCGGAAAGTATACAATCAGAAAGCAATAAAAACTTTGAACTTTACGTAGCATAAATCTTAGAAGTTTCATTATGAATTTCGTGTAACAGAACGCGCAATTGGATTGCACAAAGCTCCCCCAACTACCATACGCCGAAGGCAGCATTCTGCGCCGTCTGTCAGTGTCGCATTGCGCGGTACAGAAGCTGTCATGCGCGGTGTCAGCGCTCAACGCGAGTGGCGTCAGCACGCTCACTTACTATGGCGTCAGCACGCCACTTACTGCTGACTCGTTGGCTGGACTTGATATGGTGGACACTTTAATGATATACGGTAAGCTTTATTATACAGCTTCAGCCCGCGGCTTTGCTCGCGTGATACTGCCCTGAACTACCCTCACTTCATCCTCAGAAATAACTATTAAAATGATAAATACCCGGATACATATGTATTTATTATTTACCTACTTTTAAATAATACTACTTCATAGCACTTTATAATGATGATGTGTGTTTTGTTTATACGAGTATAAATAAATTGATTCCAGGGCCTTCGAATGTTCAGACCGTGATCCCTGTGGAGGCTTTACAGGTGCTTCCCCAACTAGAAATCTTTAAACTGGTCGAAAGCGGACTTACCACACTACCACCTTACGTGTTCAACATCAGTGGGACAACTAAACTTAAGCGTCTAGAAGTGTCCATAAACAACATAAAAAACCTATCAGCAGATAGTTTTTACGGATTGAAAAATCTTGAGATTCTGTCGCTGTTCAAAAATAAGATTGAAGACATTGACGTTAATGCTTTTAGAGGTAAGCAACTTACTTATTTTGGCCATTCACTGCAGTCACTATTTTATAAAAATTAATTACCTATGAATAACTGTAATAAATTTTTAATAGGGCTAGATTCGCTGCAGACACTCTATTTAGATGACAACAACCTAAGCGTCCTGCCTTCGCGACTGTTTGTCAGCACGCCACTCCTCCGCGTGCTGACGCTACCTCGCAATTTGAGTCCTCTGCGGCTGCAATCCGAAGCGATGACGGGATTAGCACATCTAGAAGAGGTTAGTTAGCAATAATTGGTTGTGCCGTACTAATTAATTAAATAAGTATTAATTAAATAAGTGTGCTTTAGATTAGACCACACGACTGAAGTAAAACTTCCGTTCACCTCGCCCGATCACACTTTTCTCGTCACGCTTCACCAGCTTACTCCCCAAGTCAAGCGTGCGTAAAGAAGTTTTACTTTCAATTAATAAATTATCTAACGTTAATTAACACTTACAGTTGGTCCTGCAAAGCTACGGCGTGCTGACACTAGAACCAGCGTCTCTGTCGCACCTACCCGCGCTGACGAGTGTCAGCATAAAGGATTCTCAAGTGAAGACGCTGCCCGAAGACCTGTTCCTCAACTCCACAGCAATCGTCAACTTGACCTTGAGCGGGAATGAGCTGAGGTAATTAAAACATCAAGCAATTAATTTAATTAAAAAATTAATGAAAACCCCCCGGAATATCCCTTCATCAAAGAGCTGATGATCTTCAAACGCCTGAACAGATCTTTATAATTATAGCTGAAAATAAGAACTGTCTCGATCACGTCAGTTTTCAAACAAAAAACGCATCAAAATCGGTCCATCCATTCAGGATCTATGGTGCCACAGACACACACACACAACAAACTTAAACCACACCTCTTTTTACCCGACTGCGCAAAGCAAAGGAAGGGTAATGTGTTTATCAGTCTATGTATGTATGTATGTTTGGATGTTTCTATGTGGCATTCTAGAGGCCAAACGCGTGGACCGATTTTGATGATTCTTACGTCAATCGATTCGTCTGAACCTTGGGAGTGTTGTTAAAGGCATGACAGTAATCAAAATTCACCAGTGCCACCACCAGACGCCTTAATGTCAAAATTAAAAAAATCAAAATCGTCACACCATGTCAAGTGGGGTATCGTTGAATAGGTATTTTAAAATCAACTTTATGTTTCTTTTACCATTTTTCATTTTAAGTAATAGTTTAAGAAAAATAACGGTTTAAAGTTGATTAATAATTATTCTCGCTATGGATGTTTCTATGTGGCACTCTAGAGGCCAAACGCGTGGACCGATTTTGATGATTCTAACGTCAATCGATTTGTCTCAACCTTGCGAGTGTCACTAAAGACATGAAAGTAATCAAAATTAACCAGTGTTACAACCAGACGCCATATTGTCAAAATTGAAAAACTCAAAATTGACGAACTATGTCAAGTGGGGTATCGTTGAATAGGTATTTAAAAATCAATGTTAGGTTTCTTTTACTATTTTTCATTTTAAATAATAGCTTAGGAAATATAACGGTTTAAAATTCTGTTTGTGTGTATCTTGGCCGCGCATCACGTCTCGGTCGAACGAAACTACTGGACGGATTTAAATGAAACTTGGTATTATTTGAGTGCATACATACTATACTACTACGAGGTATAAATAGGATACTTTTGATTACTATACCTACTTACTTACTGAAATTCAAGACGGTTCCCTTGGGAGAGGAAATGAAAATCAAAATGAGTAGGTAGGTATCTGGTTGTAATTCATTAACACATAGTACGATTTTATTGATTCTTTTTACCCGACTGCGCAACGCAAAGGAAGGGTAATTTTGTTAGAAAGTAGGTATGTACCTACTTTAAAATGTTCTGTAAAAATTTCAAGGTCATCGGTTTTGTAGTTCAGAAGTTACAAACATCGCAACCCTCAGTATTATTTTTTATTTACATTAATTACCAAAAACACAACTAGATGTCGCTGCTAAATCTGAACCAATCCTAGATCGCGCTATCGTTGCGTTTTGAAAAGTTTACCTATTCTATCAATTTTTGAGGGCCATTATCGAAAGTTTTTGATATTATTGGATTGGATTGAATTATTGGCTGATGGGGAATTGGATTGGATGGATTTGATGAATAAAATTGAATAAATAAAATAATTAGGGCGATACGAAGTTACTTAGTTTAGTTGGTTTATTAATTTCTTGTTGGGTAGGTAATAGTTAATCAAGGTATTTTAAAATCAACTTTATCATAACTAAAAAGTGTTAAATAAAAAAATATTTTAAAAAAACAAAAACCCGACTGCGTCAAAACTAAAAAGAAAAAAACAAGCCTGCAAAGAATTACTCACAGTCGGGACCCATAACATTGGGAAGATTTGATTGGTAATAAAATGAATGGGTACCGACTGTGAGTAATTCTTTGCAGGCTTGTTTTTTTCTTTTTAGTTTTGACGCAGTCGGGTTTTTGTTTTTTTAAAATATTTTTTTATTTATCGGGGGTTATATTCATGGATATTTTACACAGATGTTTGTTCTGTGTCTAGGTGTTTAAAGTATTTTATATATGTATTTACGAAATATCTAAAGGTGGAATCAGACTGCTGCGGTTTTCTATTACACTTTTCTTTCATTTTATATTCAGATGTGTCATTTTAAGTGAAATATGCAAAATGAACGAAGGAAGTGAACAAAAAATGAACCGTCTGATTCCACCATACGTAGGTATTCTACCAGTTATCCTGGTTCCCTTATTACAAGCTTTGCTTAGTTTGGGGCTCGATGACGCTTTGTGAAATGTCCACCAATACTCGTACTTATATTTAATTGCCTACCTATATTTCAACAAATATTGATTATATTCACAGTTCCCTCCCTATGGCGATCTTCGCTGGATTGTCTAACCTTCGCAAGTTGGATCTATCACGCAACAAGTTGGAGAAGTTGGACAAGGCTTTACTGCAGCCGCTAGAACAGATCACAGAGCTCTATCTGGACAGAAATCTCATACAGATCCTAGATGCGTATGTGATTCACATTTATTTATAATCCGCCCTCATGGCGTTGCCCCCGTAGTGATAGTATCTATATGGTGATGATGATGAAAAGTAATCTGTAACCTTCCTCAAGAGTTTAGCTATCAAATTCAGAAATAACTTCTCAAATCCGACTGGTAGTTCCTGAGATTCACGCGTTCAAATACTTAAACAAACTCTTCCGCTTTAATTTATTATCTACTAGCTGCTGCCCGCGGCTTCGCTCGCGTGGTACCCGGATAAAAAGTAGCCTATGTTACTCTCCAGCCCTCCAACTATCTCCACACAAAAAATCACGTTAATTCGTCGCTCTGTTTTGACGTGAAAGCAGGACAAATAAACAAACAAATAAACACCCTTTCACATTTTATAAATGGGTTCGGACTAGTATCCGCCCGCGGGGCCACGACTTCGCTCGCTTAGTAGAGGAACAAACATAAATCCATCCATCCATCCATCCAAACTTTCGCATTTATATTATTAGTGTGATAATTTTTAAAACTTATAATTTCAGAAAGTTGTTCACATCCCGCACTCTAACTACATTGGGCCTCTCCCACAACCGTATAGCCAACGTGCACAAAGAAGCTTTCCGCGCCTCCGCGCTGACGAAGCTGGACCTCTCTCACAACCAGCTGTCGTGGCACTGTCGCAGTGAGAACGATCTTATCGTTTACGACAGATACGATGATTATGGTGAGTGAACCGGCCAAGTGCGAGTCTGACACCTGTGCTGTTAAGTTGAGAAGGCATCCGCCGAAAATACAAGTAGGATGGGGAATCAATGTATTAGTCATGACATGAGAGAAAAAGCGCAACAGAAAAAAAAAATGGTTTTTATCCTACTACCAATAAACTTCGTTTCATCATTAATTACTCTAAAAAGTTATCTTCGTAGCTTTTCGACAGAAAGAAATAATTAGATTAAGAAATTATAGATTATTACTTAATTAATTAATTAATAATAAATAATTCATCCATTTTTAATTAATTAAGATTATTAATTAATTAATAAAATAATTATTTAATACTTAATAAATAATTAATTGGTACCTACTTAATAATTAGTTAATTAGTTAATAATAATAGATAATTAATTAACTACTAAAAAATAATTAATTAACAACTTAATAAGTATTAATTGTTATATTAATTACAGAATTCCACTCACCACTGGACGCGTTGGACAGGATGGAGCATCTGAACCTCAGTTACAACAACATCAGTGATATTTGCGGGGACTGGTTGAATATAATGGTGAAGCTTCGACACTTCGATCTGTCCTACAACAATCTGACTCAGCTCACGGTAAGAAAATAAACAACACACTATAAAAAACTTACAAGATATTTTAACAAGATTTTTCGTAAGTAAGTAGACCGTAAGTTCGTATGACCAAGTGGACAGCGGTGACGGAGTTTTTTAGGCCGCCTAAAGGCCTCCGTCACGACTTAAAAGCCGGGACTGACAATTTAACGTGCCCTCCGAAGCACGGAAGCGCTCAGCTCGCGCACACAACGATCAACCAAGAACGTCTACGCCACGAACGCTTCCTTGTCTTGACAACTACAGACCCAATTTTGATGAAACTTGCACAGCGGGTCTAAAAAGGCCGTTAAACCAGAATCATAATATAAATTGCACTTTATGCCGTATCTTTTCATAGACATGAGAGTGACAAAAACAAAAAATTAGTTATTCGATTCATAAAAGGAATTGCGTTAACAGCCATTGTAGCCTCCCTGCGGACCTAAAAAGGTACCTTTAGCTGAATCATATAGGTACATATTCTGATTCAATTGAAGTGGTTTTTTTAGACTCGCTGATTCCTAAGTCAAAGCCAATAAAAATGGTCACGATCCGATTATCAGTGTTATGAAAATGCTTAGGTTATGTTAGGTATGCTTAGGTTATGATAAGGTATCAGTGTTATGAAGTGTTAGGACTAATGCAAACTCTTCACTTTACAGGAAGCAGATATTAACTTCCTAAGCAATCCGATAACAGTGAATCTCCAGAACAACCGCATAACAGCAGTTCAACCACCGGTCTTCATGAAAGCGACCCCAACCCTTCAACTAAGCCACAACCCTTTCAATTGCGACTGCAATCTCTACGACCTCCTTAATTCGTTGAAGGATCTATCTTTTGCAGTGGACCAAGCGGCGTGCCAATCACCCAGTTCGTTAAAAGGTTGTAGTTTGGACTCTATTGCGACTGGTGGTGTTTGTGAGTCTAAGGATGTTTCAATATCGGAGCTCACGTGTAAAATACAAGCTCCGGAAAGTTGTAAGTGTCTTGTACGACCAGAAAGACGTAGAACGGAGTGTGATTGCGAACAGCTTCCGAACGAGCTACCTAATCCCTCTCTCAACGGTGATATCATCAATAAAATGCAGCTAAAACTCCACTCGCTACAGAACTCTACCATACCCAGCTTTGTCACGATGTTGGACCTCTCAGGGTTAGGATTAGAAGCGGTTCCAGATCTGCCAGCACATGTGACGTTCGTCGATCTCAGTAACAATGAACTAAACAGAGTTCCCGTTGAGTTTCTACAGCGGAACTTATCGATGAAGCTGGGGAAGAATCCGCTGGCATGCGAATGTTCTGATGAAGAAGATGTAGGGAATCTCCAAACGTATCAGAGGAAGATAGAAGATTACAATACCACTTTGCTTTGCAAGGACGGCGTATATATTCGACAAGTTGATACCCCGCGACTCTGTTCCGTCAGGAAAGCGGTGACTTACGGCACATCGCTAGCTATAATAGGCTTGTTACTAGCTGTAGTGTTCTCATTAGCCTACAAATACTCTCTAGAAATCCGTCTCTGGTTATTCGGCAAGGGATTAACTTGCTTCTCATCGGAAATGGACATACAAGACAAGGACAAACCCTTCGATATATTTCTCTCGTTCGTGCATCAAGACGAGAAGTTTGTTGTAGAAACTTTACTTCCCAAACTAGAGCAGAGGTACAAAGTGTGTATTCATACAAGAGATTGGATTATAGGAGAGAGTATTGTGAATCAGATTTATAGGTCCGTTGCTGAGTCGCGTAGAACTCTTATAGTGCTGTCAAACGATTACATGCAATCCGAATCGTGGGCGCAAGAGGAATTCCGTGCCGCGTACTTGCAAACAGCGAAAGACGGCCGTCATCGATGCGTTGTCGTATTACTAGAAGGTGTTAAACTAGACGATGCCCCAGAACAAATAAAGACACACGTGAAACTAAACACGTATATCCAATGGGGAGATAAGCTATTCTGGGAGCGATTGTTCTACGCTGTGCCGAAAAAGCTGAAGGCTAAAAATGTGAGGAGACGTGAGTTGACTGAGAAAGCGGTTAAGGCGCTGAACGGTGGTCTAAATGTCATCGTGAATGATGAAGGGAAGCTGGTGAATGTACCGATTGGGAAGGATTCTATCGCATGAGATCGTCACGTCAACATATAGGGATTATGTTTTTTTTTAGTCCGTTAGCGGGGCTATAAAGGTCGTTATAGCAGAATCATATGATTCATAGCGATATTCTCGTATTAGAAATCACAAAATTGACAATTCCTATAGTGATTCGTATCGGCAATTCATGTTTTTGACAGATCAATCAACAGTACGGCCATTTTACGATTCTCAACAAAATGTGATTAGGAATTACGTACTAATACGAGAATCTCGCTATGAATCATAATTATGATTCTGGTATAACGACCTCTTTAGCCCCCCAGGTAGATTTTTAAAAAATATTTGAAAATCTCCGCCGATTTAAGGTGGCCGCACACCTATCCGCATCGGATTACTGCCAGATTCGGTCGAATCGGACGATTCGGTGCGGGCAGGTTTCATAATGATTTCATTAAAATTAGTTTCGGTCGATACCGATGCAGTGGACGCACACCTTAATGGTGCTGACACCGAAAAAATAATAGTTATAATAACAAATAATAACGTTTGGTTCTGTAATGTCATTATTTTAATCGCAATAATTCGAACAATCTCACCTCTCTCTTGCATTTAAAATAAGCTCATTGTTTTTATAGATTTATTATTATTTAATTTTAAGCTTGCGTCTCTTTGTTCTTAAGTTCGAGAATGTTTTTTTTTAATTTAGTGAACTTTTGTAGTAGTATTTAATAATCAAGTTGGAGTAAAAAATATATCCATTACACGTTTTAAACTTTCGCGATCTGTAGACATAATTTAAACGAACTAACGGGTCTTTATCGCGTTTACAGTGCGTTACAGCTACAGCACGGGTCACGTAACCACGAGTGCTGTAACGCAATCGAAACGTCGGGTATAAAATAAGGTAGATAATTACGCGATAAAGTCCCGGCACTCGAAATGTCGGGTATAAAATAAGGTAATTACGCGATAAAGTCCCGTCAATTCGTTTAAATTATGATATTATTCGCTTATCATAACTATTCCTAGTATAAGGTTGGAATAACCAAGTTTTTTCTACATATGTGTTTATATGTCAGAATCTCAAATATAAATTAATACAATATTGTTCTCTCTACAAAGTACATCACAATCTGACAATGCAGAATCTATGAGCCATTTTATTATTAAGTTATGTCACTGTACCTAGATTAATCAATGTATGCAAAGCAATAATTAGGTAGGTAGGTACCTATAGGTAAGTACCTACTTAAAGTTTTTTAGATATTCTATTTTTGTAAATTTTAATGTAAGTAATATTTAAGCTACGGGAAAACGGAAGGATTCGTAATAGATTTTTTTTTCTCGGGCTTGGTTTACTATCTACTATCTGCCAGTTAAAGTCAGAAGTAGTAGTAAGAAGTAAGGAAACTGCTCTTACCATCGCCGAGTAGCACTAACCAGCAGATATTTTTATCAGTTTGTAATTCGCCGAGTAATGTTGATAAATAAAATTAATTTTTAATAAAATTAAGTCAAAATTTATTTAGATTGATCAAAAAGCCCGTTATGTTTTGTAACCGATTAAAAAATATTCTTAAGGTTCCTTCCACACGACATACTTAATATTGTAAATAGCTTGCTTAAAAGTAAAAATATATATCTTATGTACTAGTCAATTACATAATAATTATGTAAGTATAAGTAATATTTTTTTGTAACTCGGGGAATATAGTAGTAGGTACAATAATGTTGCAGCCAATTTGTAGAAACGCCAAGCTTCCATACGATCACGAGTTTAATACTCTATCCGTGACTATAGTAAAGTATTTTAATTGTATGGAATTCAGTGCAGCGCCTCTAGCGGTAACTTGACTGAACTAAGTTCTGTCAGATGTAATGTAAGTTGCAGCTGGATAGTGTAGAATTAGTAAAGTACCACCAGTGCCTCGATCGCCAGTATGCACAAGTTTACTATTCGATCCGTGACTGTAGTATAGTCTCTCAAATGTATGGGATTCCGGTGCAGCGCCTCCAGTGGTAACTTGACTGAACTAAAATCCCAATACATTTGAGAGACTATACTACAGTCACGGATCGAATAGTAGACTTTGTGCATACTCGTGCTCGAGGCCCAGATTATCGGTTGACGTTGTAAGATAGAGGAATTGCCTGGGCCCCCACACCATTCAAGTATCATTGCCGCTGCGTTTTGTTTCGTTCTACAAAATGACAGTAATTTGCAAAACCTCATTGGTAATTTGTTTGAAAACATGATCACAACAGAGTAACCTAACATCAGTGGGCATTAATAGATAAGGAAACAAAACGAAAAAGTAAACGTTTTGCGTTGGTTCATATAAAGTTTTTTAGTAGAATCAAGGGGCTGAAAAAGTAAAACTTTGAACTGTCATATTTGACAGTTTGAGACCGATTTTGGTCGCTATCAAAGATAGACAATCAGGGGGCAGATAGTCTGGTGGCACTCTATTTATGTTTTTTATGACTGAAAATGATCTGTCGAAGCATTTTGTACTTCACTCGAAATAAAGCAATACAATTTTTTTAAATAGTTTTTTTATTTACCTACATAATGGCAGTAAACGCTAAAACACGCAGCAGGAAGCATCACTTCAAGGGAATAAGCAGCGAATTTTGCAAAAACAAACATTGGTTTCGTTAAAAAAGATCTTATCACCTGGGAGTTTCGGTTTAAATTGCCGTGCAATAAATACCACCTTTATGGTAAGCATCCACAGGTCGGCATCGCACGCAGCGGACGGATCGCATCAAACGGATTATCTGTGTAATGCGATGCGTACGATGCGGACAGGTGGACGCACTTATATGAGTTTCTATACAAATAATACTACGATCCGTTGCGTGCGATGCGTCCGAAGCGTACGATACCGACATGTGGACGCTTACCAGGCTGCGTTTCCACCAGAGATGTGCGATGGAAATGTGTCGTGCGAGGATGTCTACTTAGCTGCGCTGTGAAAATGTATGGGGGTTTCCACCAAAGCTGTGCGATGAAAATGTGCCTACGAGGATGTGTAGCGGAGCTGTGAAAATGCGCATTAATGTGTGGTGCGAGGATGCGTTGCGAAGCTGTGAAATGTGTCGACGGGGGTGCGGTGTAGTGGGAGCAATGGACAATGGACATTCCTCGCAACACATCCCTCGCTTGTTTTGTATGCGCAAAAATCTAGCTTCGCTGAGCCGTTTCCACCGACCGACAGCTGTGCTCAGCACAGCTCAGCACAGCTCTCGGTCCTCGGTCAGCCGAGGCGAGGTAAATGAAGCGATTCTATTGGTTCTTTACAAACACATCCCTAGCTGCATCCTCGCACATCTCTGGTGGAAACGCAGCCTAATGATCAACTTCGACATCAGTGCACGTTATTTATTACTGAGACGTTAAATTATGCAGTAAGTTGTAATCCTTACTAAATATTGATTTAGTATGGTTCCGGGTTTAAGATCACTTATATAATAATTTGAGAATGCGAACTCTTTGGTGCAAAAGGTTTGAGAGCCGTCTAGTGGAGAGTAGCAAAATTAAATAACTAGTCGAAGCTTCCTATATAGAAAACGTAGAAATAGACTCCTTTGTGAAATGCAAGGAATTTCTATACTACGTACCTGGAATGCTGACTGAGACAGAAAACAAGGTCCGCTTGAGAGATAAAACTTGGGCGGCGTGTCTCTTTCTAAAGGGTGACCATAAACTAAACATTCCTAGTCCCTAAGGGGCCTTTTCCATCATTTTCTGATTTACGTGATGTTTCAGGGCATGATTTTTGAATTAAAATACTGATACAATTTTGATCCTTCATTTTGATTCTTGAATCTTGAATCTTGATTCTTGAATCTGAAAACTGAAATTTTGAATCTTGAATCTTTGAAGTGACAGCTGTCAAACTTCAAATGACCATATCTCGAGAACTACTCGTCCTAGACTCCCCGTTCCCAGTTCAAATGAAAGCTATGACCAAGATCTTCATTTGAAGTGACAGCTGTCAAACTTCAAATGGCCATATCTCGGGAACTACTCGTCCTAGACTCCCCGTTCTCAGTTCAAATGAAAGCTATGACCAAGATCTTCATTTGAAGTGACAGCTGTCAAACTTCAAACGGCCATATCTTGGAAACTACTCGTCCTAGACTCCCCGTTCAAAGTTCAAATGAAAGCTATGACCAAGATCTTCATTTGAAGTGACAGCTGTCAAACTTTAAATGGCCATATCTCGGGAACTACTCATCCTAGACTCCCCGTTCTCAGTTCAAATGAAAGCTATTGAAGAGATCTTCATTTAAAGTGACAGATGTCAAACTTCAATCAGCCATATCTCGAAATCTACTCATCCTAGACTCTTCCTTTTTAGCTCAAATGAAAGCTATGACCAAGATCTACATTTTCAATAACAGCTGTCAAAATGACATCTGTCATCTGAAATGTAGGTCTTGGTCATAGCTTTCATTTGAACTGAGAACGGGGAGTCTAGGACAAGTAGTTCCCGAGATATGGCCATTTGAAGTTTGACAGCTGTCATTTCAAATGAAGATCTTGGTCATAGCTTTCATTTGAACTGAGAACGGGGAGTCTAGGACAAGTAGTTCCCGAGATATGGCCATTTGAAGTTTGACAGCTGTCACTTCAAATGAAGATCTTGGTCATAGCTTTCATTTGAACTGAGAACGGGGAGTCTAGGACGAGTAGTTCCCGAGATATGGCCATTTGAAGTTTGACAGCTGTCACTTCAAATGAAGATCTTGGTCATAGCTTTCATTTGAACTGAGAACGGGGAGTCTAGGACGAGTAGTTCCCGAGATATGGCCATTTGAAGTTTGACAGCTGTCACTTCAAATGAAGATCTTGGTCATAGCTTTCATTTGAACTGAGAACGGGGAGTCTAGGACAAGTAGTTCCTGAGATATGGCCATTTGAAGTTTAACAGCTGTCACTTTAAATGAAGATCTTGGTCATAGCTTTCATTTGAACTGAGAACGGGGAGTCTAGGACGAGTAGTTCCCGAGATATGGCCATTTGAAGTTTGACAGCTGTCACTTCAAATGAAGATCTTGGTAATAGCTTTCATTTGAACTGAGAACGGGGAGTCTAGGACAAGTAGTTCCTGAGATATGGCCATTTGAAGTTTGACAGCTGTCACTTCAAATGAAGATCTTGGTCATAGCTTTCATTTGAACTGGGAACGGGGAGTCTAGGACGAGTAGTTCTCGAGATATGGTCATTTGAAGTTCGACAGCTGTCACTTCAAAGATTCAAGATTCAAGATTTCAGATTCAAGGTTCAAAATTCAAGAATCAAGGATCGAAATCCAAGATCGAAACCAAGGATCGAAATCAAGGATCGAAATCAAAATCAAGGATCAAAATCAAGGATCTAATTCAAGGATCTCTAATTCAAGGATCGAAACCATGGATCGAAATCAAGCGCTGATTTTGTCGAGCGCGATAAGGTAAAAATATCCTGAAATTTAAATGACATGGGCACACTACTAATCCTACAACGAGTGTGAAAGAGACAAAGCACCCAAGAAAGCCTTCCCAACAAGACCAACAATCCTTATAACCAAGATTAAATGATAATAGATCGTTGTGTAGTCGTGATAAGGTTCAAAATCCTTTGTACATTAAATGTCAGTTAGAACTCCAGTTACGTAGTTTAGAATCTTCTTGGTGAAATGTCAATGTATCGCCATCTAGTGTTGAGTAGTTGCAAACTTAAATATTAAACCTTAAAAAAAATCCTGCTTTAATTTTTTTAATCTGTATCCTTCTGTTTTTATGAGTTTGCGCGCCAGTTAATTTTGATCTTTATGCCGGCCGCATACGTTCGGTTTCCTGATTCGGTTTCCGAATTCGGAATGCACGCATTCAATACAAATTGTTCTACATGCCGCACACGTTCTGATTTTTTCCGAACGGAAAAAAACTTGACGTTCATTTCGAAAACAAACCGTGCGTACAGGTCATACGAACTAAAATTGAACGTCTGCGTAAATTCCGAATCTGCGGATTCCGTCCGAGGATTCCGTAGGTACGTATGCGGCCGGCCTTACCTATGTTGCAATACAATTTCAACAGCTGAACGACCGTATCAAGTGTTATAATATAAAAAAACTAATTTTGATCACTGTATATTCTATTACAAGATTATAATACTATAATAATTTGTCAATTTTAAAGTTAAGTTTTCAGCTCGTGACTTCTGTAGGAATGGACGTCACCCGCCGCCGACGGCGTGAGTCTATAAAAACAATTGTTCATTTAAAAGTACTAGTAGTTCGCCTCGAACTTAGACTTCTATAGGTATGAGAGCGAGCGAAGCGAGCTTCAATTTTATCGATCGAGCGAGCGAAGCGAGCGAAGATCTTAGTGGCAAGTTAGGCGATTTTGCTTTGTATGTTTGTATGTTTGTATGTTTCATTTTTATGTTCTCGCATAACTATCGAACCGCTTATCCAATCTGTATGAAACTTGATAGGTCAATAGGTTGTGCTATGGAAATTTGCTGTGGAGCGTATGAGCGTAATCGATGAAGGGGTTGTAAAGATATGGGGTTCCCAAGGGGTTAAATTTTTTTCAAAGTTACCCAAATATATTGAGTGGGGTGTCATATGAAAGTACTCAATTTATACATTCCAAAATGGTTTTTAGTTTTCTTCTAGGTTCTATAGTTTTTGAAATACAGTGAAAAAGAAAACTGATGAAAACCAATTAACGGAAGTATGGAGAGAGCTCCCGTTTCATAGAGTTTCGATGTATTCGTAGGTCTGGTTAACAGAGAACGAGTGTGGCATCGTTGTGGTTTGGTTTGCAATGATTTTAGTTGCTACTTGATATTTTTTCTTGAGATTGAAAATAAAAGCCGTGTTGGCCGAGTGGAAGAGTGCTCGACTTTCGATTCATAGGTCGTAAGTTCGAACCCTGGCCGTGCTCATCAATGGATTTTTCGATTAGAAAAATTTAAATGCGCATTAACACGAGCTCTAAACGGTGAAAGAAAACATCGTGAGGAATCCAGTTAACGTTCTAATAGCGGCGATGGGCTTGCAACCTGTCACGTATGCAAACGCTAACTCCTGCAAATAGTGGGCTGGGCATGTACCAAAATTATAGAGGGAGAGGGAGAGGGAGAGGGAGGGGGAAGGGGCGAGGGGGAGGGGGAAGGGAGGAGGAGAGGGGTAGGGAGGGGGAAGGGAGGGGGGGGTAGGGAGGGGGGTAGGGAGGCGGGGTAGGGAGGGGGAGGGGGTAGGGAGGGGGTAGGGAGGGGGTAAGGAGGGGGAGGGGGTAGGGAGGAGGAGGGGGTAGGGAGGGGGGATGGAGGGGGGGAGGAGGAGGGGCAGGGGGAGGGGAGGGGAAATTGATTTTCTAATACATTTTGTATTGAACTGCTATTTTAATAATTTCTCGAACTAAGAGGCCTTTCCTGAGGCGCGGTACGAAGTTCGCGGGGTCAACTATTGAATATAAACACGACACGACTTAATGTATTGCATGTATGCCTATAATCTTTATCATACTGAGGTAGCGCATTAGATATCATTGTGTGGTAAACACTAGAAAGAGCACTTAACGTAGGTATAGGGGTAGTCAGAAACAAGTCCAAATCTAGGCTATCAACACAACGGTGCGCGAGATCTCAGTTCGGGGCGAACTACTAGTATTGGTATCAATATCAAGTAGGGTGACTATGATCCAAGTTTTTGCGATTTCTGACTTTTCTAGTACTCTAACCTCAGTTGGTCCGATAGAGCCTTTTAATCCTTGTATGAAACAGGATCGATTAGCATCAAAAAAAGTTTTTGTGTAAATTGCCCATTTTCTCGCTGACTGTACCTACATTTTTTTCAAAATCTGTGCAGGTCGAAATATCTTCAAAAGTTAAGGATAGTCTCCTAAGAACGTTTTCCTGTAGCTACAACGGTTAAAGTAGCTGGCCCTTACTGACGTCTCAAAAATTCACCCTGTATACCCGTAGTTAGGCTCAAACATGCAAACCATAATCGCCCAACATGCCACAGAAATTTTAGATCGCTTCGCTCGCTCAATAAAACCTTTAGATTCTTATTAACTATGTTTACCTTGTACTTGCACCGTGTCGCGCGACAAATGCCGAGCCGCGTGCGCTTGTCGCGCGGCATTGCTGCTGAAAGTCGCGCGACATCGCCCACACGCGTACGGCTTTAGGCCGAGGTGCGCGTTCAGATGGTCCTTCATTAGGCAGATGTTCTGTAAATATGTAAGAAAATCTATACTTCTTTACTAATATCTATACCAATAATAAGTTGCACTGTTATGTTTACAACTCCTAAATTCACAAATAATTTAAAAAAACACATCTCATACATTTTGTATGGGTGTGTTTTTTTTTTAATTATTGCAAAAACTTTCACATACTATAGCTTTACATACATACTCACAGTGAATCGTTTCCCGCAGCGCTCGCACATGACCAGGCGCGCGTCGCTAACCTCGTCGAGGTAGCGGGTGCGCGGATGTGTCGCACTGTAGTGTCGCCGTCGCCACGACCTTCCAACACCTTCTGCGTCGCACTGTACATAATTACACTTTGGGATAGTATTTTTGTTCGAGTGAGCGAAGCAAGCTATGAATTTAAACGAAGTTCCGAGCGGTCACCACAGTGGAATTCTTAGCTCGCTTCGCTCGCGCAATAAATCTACCCCAATGGTAACCTATCAATCTTTCGAAAAACGATACACCGAATTTTGAAATCCATAAAACGTTTGATAGAAACTGTAAATCCAGATACTTTGTTTTACATAATTTTATAACTCCGATAAAACGTTTCACAGAAGTCTCATTTGACAGAAACACTAATGCCAGATTATCAGTTCGTTTTTTTTTTCATTTGACAACAATATCCTTATACCTTATTTTAAAAGACAGAAGTAACGCTTACCAGAAAATTTCCAGCCATATAAAACCTTTCCCATCTTACTCAATTATATTATTTACGTAATTTGTGTTACTTTTTATGTTGCGTCTGTCTTACCTTAAAACGAAACGTTTTTAGGTTATTATCGGTCTCAGAACCGAATCTGCCCACCCCGACTTCCACGTAGTCTTGTCTGTCCTACCCTAGAGTGTTTTTATGAACTCGGAGGCGCGAAGGGAGATGCAGCCCCCGCCCGCTGTGACAAAACGCGGCACCAGCACGAGCTGGAGCGGCTGAGGCTGGTCGCCGCCGAAGGTGGCGACCAAACAGCCGAAGCTGCGAAGGCTCGTGCTGATGCTGCGTTTTGTTACGCAAGGGCAGAGGGGCTGCACTTCCCGAAGCGCCGGAGCCGTCACAAATTCAAAATGGATAGAAGATTTAGGTTAACTTGTTAAACTTTCGCGATTTGTTAACATAATGATAATTATTATTACGGGATTTTATCGCGTACCTTTTATTTATTTAGTTTCCCGACGTTTCGAACACGTTGCAGCGTTCGTGGTCACGGGATGACTGAAGTACTGGAGCTACCGCCGAGAATTGAGAGTAGGAGAGTAGGAATTGAAAGGTACGCGATAAAATCCCGTAATAATAATTATCATTAGATTTAGGTTAAATTTTGATAATTTGCCAAAAGTGTTTGGTGAGGTTACTTAACCATCTAGCACGAAATTAGTTAGGAAATGTTAAAGGTAATAAAAAAAAAGTAACTAGGTACAATATTTATTAGATATCTACCTACAGTACTTCAAGCTACATAATGGACATCGTTCATTTAATTTTATGGTACCTAGTATTTATAACGCTCTGAATTATTACTAGATGGCGCAATTAGTAGGCGTTTATAAAGATTGAATACATAATTTTGTAATTTTTCGGGATCACAAAATATATGGAAAACAAATTATATGGAAAACAAACATGCGGTAAAGTGAATTATCTGGATGTTAAAATTTCTGGAAAATGTTTAGATGTATTTTGTATTTCTGCCTTGTAAAAAAAAAGCAAATGAAAATCTGGCTTAAGAATTTATGGAATTCGAATTCCTGTATTATGAAAAAAAAGAAATCAAAAATCTGTCAAACGTTCCTATGGATTTCAAAAATCTGTCTTGTATTTTTCGTGACATCAATACGTAACCGGAGGTCCTCAGTTCGTCGAATTTTTTTTTGTGCTTTTTTTATGTATGTTCACCGATTGCTCGAAGACGCTTGGATTATCTGAAAATTATTCTTTAAAAGGGTATACTTTCCGATTGGTGCCATACAAATTAGGTGAGGATCTGTCGAGGATCTTAGGAGTTATGAACAGAAATGCACCTCGTGAGTGCAGAAAACTCATAACATTGAAGTCGGTTTTTTAATTGTAAGTACTAGAAGTAGCTTGATTTTTTTGTGGCAAATCTTTTTTTTTTTTTTGGCAACATCATCATCATCATCATCACCATACCAACACTACGAGGGCAAAGAAGAAGTATAATGATACAGTGCGTCGCTTGACTCACCAATTTACATTTGATGATGTCATTGGTGTCTTCTTTCTTGGGATGCTTCATTCTCTTGTGTGCCTTCAGTTGAGCGGTATCGTCGAACGATAAACCGCAATACGGACATCCAATACTGAAATGTCAATAAAAGAATTTTTACTTTTTTTACTTTACTTTAAGTGTAATTATCGTATTATTAAACTTTACTACACGCTTGAGTATTGAGTAAATGCTACTCACATATCCTTGGCTTGTTCGCGGTGCACTTGAGTATTGTGTTGCTACTCACATATCCTTGGCTTTTTCGCGGTGAGCTCGAGTATTGAGTAGATGCTACTCACATTGTTCGCGGTGCACTTGAGTGTTGTGTTGCTACTCACATATCCTTGGCTTGTTCAGTGCGCTTGAGTATTAAGTATTGCTACTCACATATCCTTGACTTGTTCGCGGTGAGCTTGAGTATTGAGTAGATGCTACTCACATATTTTTGGCTTGTTCAGTGCGCTTGAGTATTAAGTAATGCTACTCACATATCCTTGGCTTGTTCGCGGTGAGCTTGAGTATTGAGTAGATGCTACTCACATATTTTTGGCTTGTTCAGTGCGCTTGAGTATTAAGTAATGCTACTCACATATCCTTGGCTTGTTCGCGGTGAGCTTGAGTATTGAGTAGATGCTACTCACATATTTTTGGCTTGTTCAGTGCGCTTGAGTATTAAGTAATGCTACTCACATATCCTTGGCTTGTTCGCGGTGCGCTTGAGTATTGAGTAGATGCACTGTGTACACCTGCTGAGTCGCGAAAGTGAGTCCGCACGGAACGCAACGCGAAGTGCCATCCTCATCCACTTTCGACTTCGTCTGTGATAATAAGTAAAATTTTAATGACAGAAACAAGTAGCAAAATTTAAAATAACCTAAGTACTTCTTTGTTCTAAGGCTTGTTACCCTCTTCATTGTTTCGCCGGTCGCGTCGGCGAGTTGACCATTCACAGCACAGAGAAATTAATTTTGACCATTCACAACACAGAGAAATGCGCTGTGAATGGTCAACTCGCGGACGCGACCGGCGACATGCTGAAGAGTGAAACAAACTAAACAGCTAAACACTGTATTTCTCTGTCTATACCAGTGGTTCTTAACCTTTTAGTGATGGGGGACCATTTGATAAACTTTTTTCTTGCCGCGGACCACCAACCCGTATCACGAGTGTATCTTCTATTTTATAAGAGGGGGGGGGGGGGTTATCTTTCAAGTTCTATAGTGTTGTATTTCGTCAGGCAAATCAGAAGCTAATATGCGAGCAAAGCGAGTGAGCTTCAAACCAAGCGACTGAAGCGAGCTCCCTAACCCGCGAAGCGAAACAAATGCAACATTTATGGGTCACATGATACTTTGCACTCTCGCAAAATATCTACTCATCTACTCATGAACATGCGCACGAAGTGAGCCGATTTTTTTTAAGTCAAATGCAACGTAGCTCGTTTTGGTCGCAAAATACTCGTGAAGCTAATATGCGAGCAAAGCGAGTGACTTCAAACCAAGCGACTGAAGCGAGCTCCCTAACCCGCGAAGCGAAACAAATGCAACATTTACACTTTATTTTGCTTACGGTTCTCAAAGAAAAGCTGGCTGCTTGTCAGTTTCTATTCTGCGATCAGACGTAACTCAATTTATTCGCAAATCACGCATGACGCTAAAATGCGAGCGAAGCGAGCCGAATTTTTGTAAGACAAATGCAATGCGTATATAATAATGATGATGATAATGATAATAGCAGATGTAGCTCACAAAGCAGGCTTAAGTGGGATTGGGCAGGACACGTAAGCCGTATGCCCGAACATCAATGGGCAAAGATAACCACCCATTGGGCTCCCCAACAACGACGGCCACGTGGTAGACCCAGGCGGCGATAGCGGGATGAGCTTGACTTCTACTGCGAGGACTGGCTCCAGCAGGCACGGGATAGGGATCGGTGGAGGGAGGGAAGGGAGGCCTTTGCCCTGCAGTGGGAAACATCAGGCTTATAAAAAATAAAAAATAAAAAAAAATGCAATGCTTGCTTCTTTATTTTGCTTACGATGCTCAAAGAATAGGCTGGCTGCTGGTCGATTCCTATTTTGCGGTCAGACATAGCTCACTTTGCTCGCAAACGCTGCAACGTGTTCGAAACGTCGGGAAACAAAATAAATAAAAGGTACGCGATAAAATCCCGTAATAATAATTATCATTATGTTAACAAATCGCGAAAGTTTAACAAAATGTATCTTGAATTTAACGTTTAATATTTTTATTTAACGTAGTATTTGTTTGATCGTGAATCAATGAAAAAACCATTAAAAATAATATAAATTTTCATCTTCTACAGTTGATGTTAATAATGTTTTTGGATTTAACCATTGAATAAATAAATTATACGTGACTAGACGCGTACAGTACGCTTGTGCGAGAGGTACAGTCAGCGACAAAAATGTAAGAACATTTTGAGTTTTCACCTTTAAATTTCTACTGAACCAGTGGAGTTTTAATCAAAATGTTAGATAAAATTAGATGTTTTGCCCCGTTTTATTACTAATTTTTAAACAAAAGTTACCAATTTCACATAACGTGAAGAAAAAGTGACTTGAAAACCTCAAAGATTCATCGATTTTTGTCGCTGTCTGTACGATGAGATGTGGCTACAGACAGACGTCACTACTACCTATGTATATTGACTGGCCTCCTAGCTCAGTTGGTAGTATCTCTGCCTTCTGCGCTGTAGGTCGTGGGTTCGATCCCCACCCAGGACAAACATTTGTGGGATGAACATAGATGTTTGTTCTGTGTCTGGGTGTTATAAAGTATAATAAGTATGTATTTACAAATATATAAGTATTCTATCAGTTATCTAGTTCCCATAGTACAAGCTTTGCTTAGTTTGGGGCTAGATGGCGCTGTGTCAAATGTCCAGCAATATTTATTTATTCATTTATTTATTTATATATACCTGATGAGCTCTGAGACGATGGTTGAGCAGTCCCAGCTCTGAGACGAAGGTCCTAGCGCACGTGACACACACGTGACTAGACGCGTGTACTGTACGCTTGTGAGAGAGATACGATGAGATGTGGCTGCAAATGAAAACAAGAATATATAAAAAGATTGGTAATTCCTTCCCTTGTGAAAGGGCACAAAGCGTTTTCTGAACCAAAAAGTTGCAAAATAGGAGGCTACAGGATATCTCAGCCTTATGACATCCGATTTCGATCTTTTTTTATTTGCAAGGCTGTAACTTACAAAACTTTAGTGAAGATCTGATGAGGATCTTCAGCGTGATGAGCAGAATAACTGCTGAAAATGTAGTAAATTGTTCACTTTTAGATTTCTTTAAGCTATGCAAACAGAGACTCGCGAGGTCTACAGCTCACAGGGCAACTTAACTTACTTGAAGACACGGTCACAATGACACTTGAAAGTCTTGCCTTGATGTTTCTGAAAATGAGCCTTCATCGCCGAACTGAAACAAACAAACTTTATTTTATTACTAGGAACTACGAAAATTCACTACGGAGACATCACTTGTAAATACATCATAGAAATTACCCAGACCCGAGACAGATATTTGTTGATCATCTTTAATCGATAAAATGATCATAACAAGATTTTCAACCTGACAAATATGGATTCCGTGGCCGAGTTGGTAAAGACACTCCGGCTTAAGGAGGATCGCATGTATCATTGCGGGTTCGAATCCCGTCGGAATTGAAAATTTTGATGAGATTTTTCATTTTCAAATATATTACTAGTGAACGCCCGCGGCTTCGCCCGCGTGGACGTTTTTTTATCCCACCATTCTGGGATAAAAAGTAGCATATGTATTATTCCAGAACCTAAACTATCTACATTCCAAATTTCATCAAAATCTGTGTAGTAGTCATGGAGATACGTGGTAACAAACATTCACACACACACACACACGGACTTCCGCCTTTGTAATATTAGTAGGATTATTATTGTAAATCATACAAACATTTGTCCCGCGATAGGATATCGACGGTTCGGTAACTTACCCGTAATAAGTAATGAGCGGGCACAGTTTACAAGCGAACCGACCGCGGTGGCACTTCGCCTTGTGGCACTGTAATGCTTTGCGAACTGCGAACCGCATACTGCAAATATCGCAGACAAACTCGCCTGGACTCTGGAAATAAATTACTAACATTAGTATACCTACTCATGTAACTTTAGGTACTTAGGGCTTTTGCCTGCTGTTAGCACTATTTCCCCGGCTCCACACGTTGGGGCCAACGTTGGCCCCAATGCTACTCGCCAACGTGTGGATCTAGCAAATTTGCACTGGCGCCAACGTTGGCACTGATTTTGCTAAATCCACACGTTGGCGAGAGGCATTGGCGCCAACGTTGGCCCCAACGCCGGGGTTATGCAACGCAGAGCCGGGGTTATGCATGTCTGTTTATCTATTCAATAAGCTTCAATAAGCAATTAGTTTTGATCAGAACCATGTTTGTGTTAAGGATATGGGCGTTGAAGCTGCTACAACCATAGTTTCTCAACCTTATTTTGCCCACATCCCACTTTGACCCCCTTACTTATAAAAGATGTTTAAAGTTGAACACTGGTTGAACAACGTCCTGTCTCTGTTTGTCACTATCCACAAATAAAGACAGGACGTTGTATAACCAGTGTTTCACTTTAAACATCTTTCATAAGTAGGGCCCTGAGAATATTTTTTTTTTTCAAGGGCCCCCCTTCCCCCGTATCTTAATACGCCATCTCAATGCCCCCTAATTTTCTCTGGGTCTTCTACTGCCCCCCTGAAAGTCTTAAACGCCCACATCGCCATGGAGTACTTTCGCGGTTCCTGGAAACATCGCAGTTCCTCTCCCTCCTGAGAAAACCTTAAGGGCTCGGCGAACGTATCTACTTACCTAGGAACGTAATACCAAAATAATTTAAAATTTGAGCATATTTTTATCACTTTACGTTATTATTTGGATAAAGGTAGTATTTATCTAGGTTCCTGTTAAACTTTTGTTTCAAAAAACTTACTATAGAACAAATGAAAAGAAAAAATGCCATTTTTGGTGTACCTACAAAGATTTCAATTCAATTGGCTTACATTCCTTTTTGGGTAAGTTTTTGGGAACAAAAGTTTAACAGGAACCTAGATAAATACCTACTCTCTTAATCTAACAACATAAACTGATAAAAATATGCTTAAATTTTAAATGATTTCGGTATTACGTTTTTATGGAAATTCGCCTGTCGCAGGCCTCTTAATTCAACATCCTCCTCGGATATTCGTCGCCTATTTCGCTGTACATACTTACATCGTGCCATTTCATGTGAAACTGTAGCAGCTTTTGGCACTTGTAGACTGTATAGCACAGTTCACAGCGGTACAAAGCTGATAGGTAAGGCTCCGACTCGCGACGACACAATAACTCCTGTCTGGCTTCTACAACATAATAAATTTTTATTTATTTATTTAACACTTTCACACATGACAAATTGTGCAAGGAGGACTTAATGCTATATAAATAAATAAATAAATAAAAAAGTAAAATTCTTTTATTTCAGACCACTTTACAGATCCATAATAATAATGTTAGTAAATTACTTGTTCGTAAGCGTTTAAAGGTAAGCATATACAAAAGGCTATTTTTGACAATATTAAAAAAAAGAATGTGCTTTTGACCACACGACTGAAGTAAAACTTCCGTTCGCCTCGCCCGATCATACTTTTCGTAACGCTCGTCACGCATTCACCAGCTTGCTCCCCAAGTCAAGCGTGCGTAAAGAAGTTTTACTTCAAAAATTTGAATTACTAGCCGCTGCCCGCGGCTTCGCTCGCGTGGTACCCGGATAAAAATTAGCCTATGTTACTCTCCAACCCTCCAACTATCTTCACACAAAAAATCGCGTCAATCCGTCGCTCTGCTTTGACGTGAAAGCAAACAAATAAACACACTTTCGCATTTATAATATGGGTACAGATTAACCCTTTCTATACAAAATCCGAAAATGGCGTACGAAGCGGTTTTTTTATGGTACTACAGAATAGGTACAGAAAGCGCACTCCGCACTTTAGGCACACTTTAGGTACTAAGGCCCGCCAATGTACCTACTTGTAGCTTTGTACTACAAAGCTACAAGTACATTGGCGGGCCTTGGCAGGTAGGGTTCCCACTTGCCGCTCGGTTCGCACGCTAGCCGCGTCGCGCGTAATACCCATCACGCGACAAGTCGACAACCCTTCCGCGTCACTCCGCGCCAGACAGTGACAGAGTTATGCGTTAGAAACAGAGAATTGGTTTAGGTGAATATTGCGCTATGCAATAAGCGCTTAGGTGAGCTGAATTGCACTTTGTTGGGTCGCAGCAAGAGTCGCTATTTTAATAAATGTTTTCGCGAATTCAGGCTTACTCGTAGTTAGCTTGTTTATTAATATTAATTTACCTTCATCTGTGGTGAATAACTGTATTTCAAACACTTCTTCATACTGAGAATATTCACTAAGCCCTTTCCGTGGATAAACTCTCTTTTCTGCAACAAAAATGTATTTTCTTATGTCTGTAGATGTATTATTTTTTGAACCGAAGAAAAAAAGGGTTCTCAATTGGTCTGTATCTTTTTTTTATGCAGGTTTATTTACCGATTACTCGAAGACACCTGGACCAATTTGGAAAATTCTTTTTTTGTTTGGAAGAGTATACGATTGGTGCCACAAAAATTTGGTGAGGATCTGTCGAGGATCTTCGGAGTTATGGACAGAAGCGCACCCCGCGAGTGCAGAAAATTGCTCTTTGTAACATTGAAGTCGGTTTTTTTTTATTCTACATTATGGCTGTATTTAATTTATGTGAACTGCGAATTAATATGCTGAAATACAAGTGGCTAAATTAAAAATAAGAAAAACCGACTTCACTAGTAAGTCTAGTAAAATATAAAAAAACTCACTGTGGCTTGTATTCTTCTGAAGTTTAGATTTCTTCTTAACTTTGGATTTTAACTTCACATTACTTTTGCTTGCACATTCTATTAAAAACCTATCATCATCTGAATCATTGTCATCATCATCATGCAATCCTTGCTCATCAACCATTTCAATATCAACTGATTCATAATCAACCAACTGATTATCAACATTTTGATTATCAATTATCTTATTCACTTCACCATTTTCTATTCCACAATTGATTATTTCAAAACCATTTCTCATTTCATCTTTAACAATTTCTACTTTTATTTCTTTTTTATTATCGAATTTATCATTATTTTTTGAATTCTTATTTTTGTTCACACATTGAAATGGATATTCTTTACTTTTTGATTCATTGAGAGATTCTTGTAGTAAGTTGTGTAGAGATTCTATTGTAGTTATGTTCTGAAAAATGAAAAAAAAATTGAAATGAAATACAATCACGACTGTATTGCCAAGGTGGGGTAGACTTATTCTTTCAGATCTTTTTTAGACATTTTTAGATCCTTTGAAGATGTCTAAGGGGGTAGTCAGAGGTATGTCCAAACACATTTGTTACTTCCCGCATTTTGCAGAAGTTAACATTTTATATGTGACAGGTTGCAAGTCCATCGACGCTATTAGAAAGCTAACTGATTTCCTCACAATGTTTTTCCTTCACCGTTTAGAGCTTGTGTTAAAGTGCATATATTATTTTTCCAAACAAAAAACACATTGATGCACACCTTCGGATTGAAAGTCGAGGTACTAACCCACTCGTACTTTATACAAATATATTTAAAAGAAAAACATTATAATAAGTAGGTAGGTACTTACCCTAATTCTACTTTTTTTCCATTCTTGCAATATATTGTTTGCTTTTAGACATTTATTCCTAAAATCTAAATTATCTTTCAAAGAGTTTTTACATTCGGAGCAACTCATGTGTTTTGAAAACCCACTCTGAAATAAATAATACTAATTAAATTAATTATTGATTAATTATTATAAATTAAGCCAAATTCTTCTCTAATGGTGTTGTGTTCCTGTGGTGGGTAAGGTTGCCAGAGCTCTGCTCTGAAGCGCTGCGGTGACAACTGGTGAAACAGTCTTGTCCATTGTGTTGTCGGCGCAGTGATTCCTCTTTTAAAGGGTCAGCTTGACTGCGGCCATGACCATCGAACTGAGCAGCCGTATTTTTATGGTAGAAAGGTATTGGCATAGGTACAAACATTCATTCTTTAATTAGAAATTCTTACTTACAGTGTAGTCGCAAATATCTTGAAAGTAGTCCAAAAGATTGTCGTTCAACTGTTCTAGCTTTTTATCCGTGCACAGGCATATTCGGCACAGTTTATTAGTCATTTTGACCTAAAATTTGTCGGTAGTAAACAGGCTTTTCACATGGATTTTAAACCAACTGAAATTCGTCTCTCGTTTAATTAGGAACCAAATTTTAACTTGTGAAAAATTCGCAACATCTTTGAATAGACTTAAGTGTATTAGAGAAAGCACGGTAACAATCAATAAAAGGTTTAAAGTACCTGTCGGCGCCTTGCCGAATTGTCTATAACAATTAAGTATGAACTGGAAGAAGGTAAGGTCGTTGTAGCGAATTGTCTATAGCAAGAGTAACATGCATGAACTGCAAGGAGGTCGCTCTAGCGAATCGTCTATAATCAGAGTGACCAAGAAGGTCGCTCTAGCGAAGTGTCGTGTCGATGGAGGCGGGATGACAATCTTGAGAAGGGGACTTCTGGAAAGATGGTCAACTGCGCACCACGTCTTCGACAAATCGCTATGTATTGCTTTGATCCAAGCATAATCTATTAAAATTAGAGTGAATAACGAGTTTGATAAATGTGATCGACGATGTAGAAGCTTTATTTCGAGACTATTGTAAACTGTCAAGAAGAAGACATTTATTTCATCCCAAAGTATCAATCTGCATAACCACGCCTGTGATGAATTCTGATGTAGGCCATCCTGATTCTACATCAGTTGTGGGATCGAATGAGCTGTTTGATGAAGAAAAACAACTGGATTTGACCTGGATGAGATGTCGATGCTGTATCAGAATGACAGCGGGATACGTCATGAAAAACAAAACTGTACCGGTGTGAATATTTAGAAAATTGAACAAACTGGAAAATATCAGCGACGTTTGGATGATGCAACCTAGAAACCTAAAGCCAATCATTCCCGCACAGTTGAGAAAGGACTGTGGGCAAAAATGTATGGATGGTGTACCTACCTACGACCGCCACAGCATACTACATTTTCTTACAATACTATGGAGAAAAAGATTAAGTACTATGACCTGCTATGTATGTATGTATGGGGACTCTCTTTTCCGCATTTAGACTCAAAGGTGGTCCTTTATGAGTGGGGATGACCTGGCTCACTAGTTGTGGAGCCAGCCTAGCTCCTCCTAGGAGCACAAGATTCCTGGGGCCTTCGCAGGCCTCTCGTGGAGTGACCTCGGATTGTCGAGGATCTTATTATTATTATTATTATTTGTAATACACAGGCAGCTCTTAGAGCTGATGCGTGTATATCCTATTTATTGTCAGTGCGCTTTAAATATTTGTCCAGTCTGTTTTTGAAAGCGTTCACTGAGGGGGCACTGATCACTGAGTCTGGTAACTGATTCCAAGTGTCCACGACGCGATTGGGCAATATGTGCTCCCCTGGTAGTACTTGACCTCTTGTGTTAGTTTGAGCTAAGTAAGTAGGTATTGAGAAGTTTGAGGAGTCTTAAGTTGTCCAGGTTTCTTTTTTGAGTAAACGTTATGAGTTCAGTTTTTGTTTTGTGTGATTGCGAATCATCTTGTTCTTTTGTAAAGGAAAGAGTCGTCTTTCGTACTATGATGAGGCCGAGTCGGCGAAAAATGATGTAGATGACATAACTTAGCATAATGATAGAGACAGATAGAAAACAAACAAACAAACAAACAAAAAAAAAAAAAAAACATGACATGACAATGTTAAAATGTAATTGAGATTTATAATGAACAAGGTATTTTGCGATCTTAAGTATGCCATCAGGATAGAATGAAGTGGTAGAAGAAAACATGTTGTGACCCCACCTAGTGGGATAAGGGCAGGGAGATGATGATGAAGTGTGTCATCAGGATATTTTGTGTCTTGTATGTGTTTGTTAAGCTGATCCAGGATACTAAGATAGTGGCATTTATTTTAACGTTTGAATTCGCTCGTCAAGTCCCCATAGTTGGTTTTGGACGGACAGTGCCATCCGAGCCTTCCCGGTCTGTCCGGCTGGTTATCGGGTCTCACTCGTCTGGTTCAGAGGTGTGGTTTATATCGTTCCTGATCGGAGGGTGCCATCCGAGCCATCCCGGTCTGTCCGGCTGGTTATCGGGTCTCGCTCGTCTGGTTCAGTGGTGTGGTTTATAGCGTTCCTGATCGGAGGGTGCCATCCGAGCCATCCCGGTCTGTCCGGCTGGTTATCGGGTCTCGCTCGTCTGGTTCAGTGGTGTGGTTTATATCGTTCCTGATCGGAGGGTGCCATCCGAGCCATCCCGGTCTGTCCGGCTGGTTATCGGGTCTCGCTCGTCTGGTTCAGTGGTGTGGTTTATATCGTTCCTGATCGGAGGGTGCCATCCGAGCCATCCCGGTCTGTCCGGCTGGTTATCGGGTCTCGCTCGTCTGGTTCAGAGGTGCGGTTTGTTGTGTTGATCTTGGACGGAGAGTGCCGTCCATGCCAGCCCGTTGTACGGTTGGTTGTTGGGATCTGGTTTGATAATGTGGTTTGGGTTGACTTGACTGGTTGTACTTTTAGTTATGGGGGCGGTGTCATTCGGGTCAGACCGGTAGGTACCGGTTGATTGAAGGGATGCACTTTTGATCTGTGTGGTTCGAATATGATGTTGATGTTGATGATGTTGATGTAATGATGATGTTGATGATGATGGTGTTGTTGACGATGATGATTATGACGATGAAGGTGATGATGTTATTTGATGATGATGTTGTTGATGATGATGATTGTGATGATAATGGTGATGATGTTGATTTGATGGTGATGATGTTGATTTGATGATGATGATGATAAAAAGTATGATGAAGTGGTTGGTGTTAGCAGGATGGACGAGCGGATATCCTAGTGATCGGATATTGTTTGTTTCAGAAATACAACGCCCGAGGACGGTCGTATGTCAGTATGGCCGTGTCGGCGCCTTGCCGAATTGTCTATAACAATTAAGTATGAACTGGAAGAAGGTAAGGTCGTTGTAGCGAATTGTCTATAGCAAGAGTAACATGCATGAACTGCAAGGAGGTCGCTCTAGCGAATCGTCTATAATCAGAGTGACCAAGAAGGTCGCTCTAGCGAAGTGTCGTGTCGATGGAGGCGGGATGACAATCTTGAGAAGGGGACTTCTGGAAAGATGGTCAACTGCGCACCACGTCTTCGACAAATCGCTATGTATTGCTTTGATCCAAGCATAATCTATTAAAATTAGAGTGAATAACGAGTTTGATAAATGTGATCGACGATGTAGAAGCTTTATTTCGAGACTATTGTAAACTGTCAAGAAGAAGACATTTATTTCATCCCAAAGTATCAATCTGCATAACCACGCCTGTGATGAATTCTGATGTAGGCCATCCTGATTCTACATACCTAATTAATTTCACTGAGTATTGTTTTGATTTTGAAGATTGTTTGTTTTTGTTTTGCATTCTTCGAAAACCCGTCATTATCCTCACTCAGTTCTGTCTGTCACTGTCAGTGTCAGAGTGCAGCAGCGCCAGCGCCATCTAGAGTCGAGTAGCCAAAGTTAGTAAAAATTCAGGCAAAAGTGCAAAATAGCGATGTTACGAGTTGATTTTATTCCAACTCGGATAACTCGAGTTGACTCGGCCGCTAACTCGAATCGCAACGCGAGTTGACTCGACTCGCATCAACCGGATGGGATCCGCGCCAAACGGATCGGCGCGGCGAGTCGAGTCGAATGCACCGTATTCGTATTCTTATTCTTGAGTCGAGTTTCGGTTTCGAGTTGGCGAATCGCTGACTCGCGACCTCGCGTGCACTCGCATTCGCATAACTCGCATTCGTTATCCGCATTCTAGTAGATAGGTAGGTAAGCGAGTTGATTCGAGTTGCGAATGAACTTGATTCGAATCAACTCGCTTAGACTCTGATTCGAGTTATTCGAATCAGCCAACTCGACTCGCCCATCGCTAGTGCAAAACTAATGGATACATAATTTTTCCTTTTACCTTTTTCTTTTCATTATTTTGTTTCAAGTTTTTTGGACTATAGGTGCAAGGTAAAAGTGTAACAGGAACCTTGATAAATACTGCCCTAATCTGAGTGAAAAAATAATGCTTCTTAAAATGTTTTTGGTAGCTTATAAATTTAAAATACCTAATACCTATGTAGTTTTTTATTTAAAAAAAACTAGATCCAACTTTCATTTTCATTTAATTAACTTTTTTCTTTTACAACATCAAACCTTAGTATGGCATGGCACATTGACAACAGTAATCATAATTACAGAACTACACTTAAATATTGTACCAGGTAAATAACGCATAGGTAATGAATTCACAAGACAGTTCATATTGTATGTACCTAGGTACCTACCCACATCATTTATATTTTACTACAAAAAAAAAATATCTGCCTTGTAAGGTAGAGTTAAACGAACTTTATATTTAGGTAGGTACCGTAAAACGAACTTTACATAAATAAAGTTTGTTTCACATTTCTTTGAGGATTACAAAATAGGTACCTAGGTAAGTATCTACTGTATTTACGCAGTATGACTAGCAAACAATAAGTAAGTACTTACCTAACACCTTATTTAATAATAAACAACCTAATAGTTACAATAGGCAGTAGGATGTAATTTAAAAAACACACTCTTACACAGGAGTATTCTCAAAAAAACTTAACTTAAGCCTAATATGACATTATTAAATGCAAAACTTCATAAAAATATTTGAGCGAATATTTATTCATTCATGATTTAACATTAATGATTTATAACTTGTTAAACTTTCGCGATTTGTTAACATACCTAATGATAATTATTATTACGGGATTTTATCGCGTACCTTTTAAACAAAATAAATAAAAGGTACGCGATAAAATCCCGTAATAATAATTATCATTAATGATTTAATTAACACTCTAATGCCACCGACGACGCACATATACAGGGTGAATTTTTGAGATGGGGCAGTAAGGGCAGCTACCTTAACCGTTGTAGCTAGAGGAAAACGTTGTTAGGAGACTATCCTTAATTTTTGAAGATATTTTGACCTGCATTTACAGATTTTGAAAAAAAATGTAGTCAGCGAGAAAATGGGCAATTTACACAAAAACTTTTTTTGATGCCAATCGATCCTGTTTCATCTAAGGATTAAAAAGCTCTATTGGACCAACTGAAGTTAGAGTACTAGAAAAGTCAGAAAACGCTAAAATGTATTTCTGAGACAAGGCAGTAAGGGCCACCTTAACCGTTGTAGCTACAGGAAAACGTTCTTAGGAGACTATCCTTAATTTTTGAAGATATTTCAACCTGCACTCATAGATTTTGAAAAAATGTACAGTCAGCGAGAAAATGGGCACTTTACACAAAAACTTTTTATGATGCCAATCGATCCTGTTTCATCTAAGGATTAAAAGGCTCTTTCAGACCAACTGGGGTTAGAGTACTAGAAAAGTCAGAAAACGCTAAAATGTATTTCTGATACAAGACAGTAAGGGATACCTTAACCATTGTAGCTAGAGGAAAACGTTCTTAGGAGACTATCCTTAATTTTTGAAGGTATTAAGACTTGCATTCACAGATTTTGAAAAAAAATTACAGTCAGCGAGTAAATGGGTAATTTACACAAAAACTTTTTTTGATGCCAATCGATCCTGTTTCATCTAAGGATTAAAAGGCTCTAGCGGACCAACTCAGGTAAGAGTACTAGAAAAGTCAGAAATTGGTAAAATGTTTTTTTGAGACGGAGTAGTAAGGGCAGCTACCTTAACCGTTGTAGCTACAGGAAAACGTTCGTAGGAGACTACCCTTACTTTTGAAGATATTTCGACACAATGATGAAAAATGATGACAAATGACAAAACGATTTCGTACGAAATGTATGATCAAAGTTTTTTGCGTTTTCTGACTTTTCTAGTACTCTTGCCTCAGTTGGTCCGATAGAGTCTTTTAATCCTTAGATGAAACAGGATCGATTGGCATCAAAAAAAGTTTTTGTATAAATTGCGCATTTTCTCGCTGATTGTACACTTTTTTCAAAATCTGTGAATGCCAGTCGAAATATCTCTAAAAATTAAGGATAGTCTTCTAAGAACGTTTTCCTCTAGCTACAACGGTTAAGGTAGCTGCCCTTACTGCCCCGTCTCAAAAATTCACCCTGTAGGTATATACCATGTGGGTGCAGTTGGTTTTACTGTAACCAAAGTCTCTGTGACCGAAGAAGGGGGCTCTGCGGTCACAGAGACCCATAGCAAAAAAAAAACCATAAAATATTGTCAAATCGCAAGAGTGAAATACCAAATGAAGATAGGTACCTACACTTCTTCCAACGGATCTTGGCTTCGTGAAGTTAGCCGTTTCGCTGCGCATTGCAACTTTTTCATACAAAATTTTCTACTACCTACGCAGCGAAAAGCCTACCTTCACGAATGCCTAGATCCATTGTGACAACTGTATCTACCTAATATTCGAATCAAAACGAGTGAAATTTCCCTAAACACAATATGTAGGTACCTACATAATAATATTTACAGAAACTAATCTACATTATTATATACCTACTTACCTACTTCATTTATACAATTAATTACGAAACACGTTCAGTGCACTGGACAACGGCGCTCTCCTCCGGAGGGCACAGTAGTGTCTGGGCAGGGCACGCTTTATTAGTTCCCTTTATATCCGACACTCGACTTGTATTCCAAGGGCTTATTCCAGGTCAGAATGAAGACTATCTACGCCTGGGGAGGACTTTGCAGAACAGGTACGCCCATTAACCCTATTTCTTCGTGTACCACATTGGGACTGCGTCCCCCGCTTAGAATCCTCCAAGCCTTTTCCGTCAACCAACGTCTTCTCACATGATCCGCTGTCAACACCTTAGGTATAGCATCGTACAGCCGCGGCCAGAATAACACATCTCCCCACTGGATATAGGTATTTAGTTTTACGTTCAACTGTATGTTTTCGGGTGCGTTATCTAATTTCACATCTTCTAGTAATACGACCACGCAGCGAGGGCGACCGTCTTTCGCAGTCTGCAAATACGCGGCGCGGAATTCCTCCTGCGCCCACGTTCCTGACTGTATATACTCGTTCGATAGCAATATTAGTGTGCGACGTGAGTTCGCCACGGATCGATAGATCTGATCCAAAATGCTCTCGCCAACTATCCAATCTCGCGAATGGATACAAACTTTATACTTCGAATCCAGTTTCGGAAGAAATGTTTCCTTCACGAACTTCTCGTCTTGATGCACATAAGATAAAAAGATGTCGTATTTTTTTTTCCTGTCCTCTTTGTCCTCTTTGTCGGGCATGAAGCAGGGGCAGCCTATTTTAGATAACCAGAGACGAATTTCAAGGTTGTATTTGTAACAAAGTGAAATTGTGATTGCTATGGTGATACATAAAATCGTCAACCCCGAACAAAAACTTATCAAGTACTCAGTGTAGCAAAGTGTTGCTATCTCTATCCCATGGACGTAGTTCCCATTATTGCAGCGCAAAGTAGTATTGTAATCTTCTATCTTTGTCTGATACGTTTGGAGATTCTCAACATTTTTTGCGTTCCAGCAGTCGCATTCCAGGGGATTTTTTTCCAGTTTCATCGATAAGTTCCGCTGTAGAAACTCCACTGGAACTCTGCCTAGGCTATTGTTACTGAGATCAACGAACGTCACATTTGTTGGCAGATCTGGAACGGACTCCAGCCTCAGCCCAGAGAGATTCAACATCGTGACGAATCTCGGGAAGATAAGCGTAGAGTTCTGTAGCGAGCGCAGTCTTAGCTTCATTTGGGTCTGCTCATTGTCTGTGGGGTGGGGCAGTACATCCGGAATAGTCTCGCAGTCGCATTCGGTCCTGCGCCCCGCGGGCCGCACGAGACACTCACAGGCCGAGGGGGCTTCAACAGGACACGTCAACTCCAAGAGCGAAACTGACCTAGACTTACATTCACCACCACGCGCTATTGAATCCAGACTACACCCGTTTAAGGATCTCGGTGATTCGCACATGGCTTGTCCGAAATGATTTTTCGACTGTAACAGAAAGCCGAAGAGCTCACAGTTGCAGTTGAAGGAGTTCCGACCGAGCAGAATAGATTGTGTGAAAATGGCGTTTAGATTCTTGATTGTTGTTATGGGGTTGTCTTGGAAGTTGACTTCTATATTGTGGCTTACGAAGTTGATATCTCTACCCTGGAATACAAATTGAGTTGGTTAAGAAGCTTAAGAACTAGGGGGATTCTACTCCTGTTCTTTTGCGACCAACACCATGAAGAATCAGGCAACAAACCACCAAACACGGGGCCAAAAATAATAAAAAAAAGTCTAAATACTTATTCAAGTCCCAGGGAAGGGCAATCCAAGTCTCTTGATCGCAATTGGTGCAATAAATGCGGGATTTTATTCTCTATTCAGGCCTTTACCCACAGGGCCACAGCGACCGATCCGTCCCGCCGATATATACGATACTAGAACGCATCTTGAGAACGGATCGTTAGATCGGATGACGCGATCACTGTCACCGGAGACAGAGATCGCATGAGATGAGATGCGTTCTACCGCAAGCAGTGGGAAAGCATACACGGGCAGCCATTGGTTACAGAGAACGCATCCATTCAGATCGTTTCGGCGGCACAGATCGGTCGCTGTGGGTAAAGGCAATGGCATTCAAAAGTACCTAAATTATGAATAAAATTCACATTCGCGGTGTTGTAGTATAAACGACGTTATGTAATTTGGATAACTCACCTCGAGAATAGTAATGTTGTTGTGGGACAGGTCTAGTGTCTGCAGTAGGAGCATTTCATTGATCCAGTCACTGCACACGTCACTGATAGAGTTGTTTCTGAGGTTCAGTTGCTTCAGATTTTGAAGCGACCCCAATGGTGACATTGTCTCTGCAAGTAATAACAAAGAATAACTTTTGGCAACAATTTTTTCGCCCGCGCCGCTCCTTGAGCCCTTAAATTGCCGTGTTGAGTTCTCTAACAATGTTATCGATTGTTATAGAATGTTCACTGTTTTTTAAAGTTAGGCAACGTTGCTTACCTAACATTTACTAACACGGCAACATAATACTTACTAACATTAAATAACTTTTTGCTGTCGGATGTTGATGAGTAACATTTGGATACGTTGATCAACAAAAAATATCTGCGGTTTGGATGCACTGTACGAGTCATAACCCGTCATAAAACCGCAAAAATGTATAGCTAGGCCAAAATATATTTTATGATCCGTTGGCACAACATTTATTTCAAAAAAGCAGTTGCAACAGATCCAATGATCAGATGGCATCTTCTTGTGTGATCAGATGCAACCACAAACGGATCATATGATCAGATTTTCATATTTCATATTCATTTATTGTTTCAAGTTGGTAGGTACAGCAGGTCTTAGGCTAAGGGTTTGAACACAACAGATGGGAACTACCCGTCATAAACATCTAAAACCGCGTACTCACTTAGCTTCAAGCCAATAATTTTGTCCGGAGAGCACCAATCAAGCCGGTTTTCGGAGAGGTCTAGTCTGGTGATGGCTCTGGGAAAGACCCAGTCGTGTACCGTGTCGATGATGTTGCCGGATAGGTTAACGATGCTTAGGTCCTTCAATGAGTAAAATGTCTTTCTGCAATACAAAATAACAATCTTCATAATGTTCAAACCGCGGTTCAAACAGACATTCAACGAGACAGATACATGATCAGAGCGAGCACGAGGTAGCTCTGTCACCATCATCTCAAGGAGACCGAATTCGACAGAAGATAATGTGTTCGTTAAATGTCTGTTTGCACATGAGCGTGTGAACACACCATTAGAAATAAATGGACCCTACTCTAGTAAAAGAGAAAACGTAGAGATGGTAGACGTAGATGTGTGAAATGTCCACCAATATTTATTTTATTTCTAACTAACTTGCGCCCGCGGCTTCGCTCGCGTGCTACCCGGATAAAAAGCCTACGTCCTATGTCTTATTCCCGCTCATTATCTATCTATATTTCAGCTTTTCAGCTAAATCGGTTCACAGTGGTTGTTGAGTTATAGAGGAACAAACATTCATCCGGAATAGGACATAGGCTACTTTTTATCCGGGTACCACGCGAGCGAAGCCGCGGGCAGAAGCTAGTGCTTAATGGCATCAACTTACTCATTGAGGACCTGTATGAGGTTTCCGTCCAGGTACAGCTCTCTGAGCTGCTGCAGCGGTTCGAACACGTCCCTGTCCACTCTCTCTAACAGGTTGTGTGACAGGTTTAGCTTTCGCAGATTAGACAAGCTCTTGAACACTGTCGGTGGGAGAGACCTGGAGACAAGTATGGCAATTACCCTTCCTCTGCGTTGCGCAGTCGGATAATAATAGCGGCCTTTACACAGAGACTCTATCGCGCATTCTTGGGAGCGTACAGGAGTGCGCGCCGGAAAGCCTGCACACGTGTACACGTAATCGTGCGCGATTAAGATTTTATTAAGCTGTTTAAGCTGAGCGTTCATTCGGGCGCGATTACTCGTCAGTTTTTGTCAAAACGGAAAGAACGACCGTGTAAAGACTTATCGTGTGGGATATATCGTCCATAGCTGGTGCGTGTTGGAGTGTGTACAATTCGTTAAGTTTTGGAACGCGCGATTACACGTATGGAGCGCACGCGATTGTTTCCCTTCCCCTTCCAACATCTTTACACGCTAGCTCTCACGCACGATTGCTATTTCACGCGCGATAGAGTGTCTGTGTAAAGGCCGCTATTACGTCATGAGGAGTAAGTTATTGTTGCTGGGTATACGAAAGCTAAATCATCGATAAAAGTCATAGCTGACCAGCAAACTCCGCAGCGCATCGCCTTTCGGCGTTCACTTGTTCCTTTACTTTTGGCTTGCGATACGGCAACCCGGTGCGGTGACGCTACGTAGCTAGAAAAGAACTGATGATCTTCAAACGGTTTACCTCAGCTTGTTCCTACTCAAGTTTAAGTCGATGAGTGCTGTGGTGTTGAGGAACAGGTCTGCAGGCAGTGTCTTTACTCCGGAGTTCTGTATGTTGGCACTCCTCAGAATGGGCAGAAGGGACAAGGACGCCGGCTCTAGGATCAGCTCGTCGCTTTGCAGGATTACCTGGGAAGGGTAATGAACCACATTTTTATACGGTTTTTTTATAAGATTGGCTAAATGTGGAATCTAACGGTTCACTCAAGTGTAGGGCTTGCTATCCGGATATCCGGATATCCGAATTATCCAGATATCCGCCAATTTTCAAATCCGGATAGTGACGACCAGTAAATCCGGATAATTCGGATAATACGGATAGTAAAAATAATCAAAAAATACGATTTGAATATGGAATTAACCCATCAAAACAACAATTTATATGCACTACGTAGACATATCTAACAGGGAAACACTGTTTATCCTTTGTTTTTGTAACATTCATAAAGTTGCACGCTCGAATCGCGATACTAACGTCTTGTCTAGTGTATTACCCACCGAGCCTTTCGCATACCCCACGTCGACAAATTTTTCGTTTTTTACTCATCGCAGCGCAACCAGTGTTTGGAGTGGATGTGAGCTTAACGTTATTATTGCTGGCAACCGATGCCACAAATTGCCACAAATAATAAATTGTTCTTTAAATTAATAACTAATTGTATTACTCGTGAGCTAGATGAATACCATAGCAACCCAGAGAATAATCCGGTTTTCGAAGCGGCTTTTTTTAAATGAACCACACCCGCACGGTGAAGCAGCTGATGGAGAAGTGTCACGAACACAAATAGTTACTTGTCATGTTTTTCATTAACTGCGAAAAAGCCTTTGACAATGTCGGACATTGAGCCATCTTCCACGCTCTCCTTGTACGACTGCACGATTTAACCAACCCTGAGCCCATCAAGCGGGGAGTGCGACAGAGAGATATCATTTTGTCCAAACTTTTTACTGCTGTCATAGAGGACATCTTTAAACCTAAGGATTTGCAGACGACCTTATAGTTGTCACAGAAACCTTCGAAGATCTCCAAGAAATGTTACAACACCTTTCTGAACTTCTGAACGGCGCGGCTTCTAAGAACGGGGTACCTACAGAAGCGTCAGTAACCCAGCAGCACGATGGGCTGGACGACATAGCATGGCCGGAATTGGATGAGGTGAGCGGCGCCGGTGGACTGTGGAGATTGGCATGGCACACGCAAAGGGAGGGTTATACCCAGCAGTGGGTGAAGTCGGGTGTTTAATAAGTTATTTCGTGTACATTATGCATCTGCATGTGAAGGCTGGGAGGGTGGTGTTACCATAGGTGGCACTAAAATCTCTAATCTCCGCTATGCAGACGACAACACACTGCTCGCTGCCAACGAAAACGAAATGGCACAGCTTTTAGACAGAATGGAAAGGATTAGCCTGGAACTGGGTCTCAAAATTAACCACTCTAAAACCAAACTAATGGTAATAGACCGAACCAACCAACTACAGTTAACAGGTGTCCTACCTCTTGAAACGGTCGAGAATTTCATTTACTTGGGCTCTAACATCTGCAACACGGGATCCTGCGAGAAAGAAGTGAGAAGGCGAATAGGCATGGCCAAGAATGCAATGACCCAGCTGCATAAAATTTGGAAAGACCGCAACATCTCGCGGAAGACTAAAATAAAACTTACTAATTCCCTTGTCTTCTCCATATTTAGCTACGGATCTGAGACGTGGACTCTAAAAAAGGCCGATCGGAACCGCATAGATGCCTTCGAGATGTGGTGCTGGAGGAAAATGTTTCAGATTCCCTGGACTGCATTTCGCACGAACGAGTCTATCCTACGTGAACTGAGAATCAAAACCAGGCTCTCTTCCATCTGCTTGCGCCGAATACTGTAGTTTTTCGATCAGATAGCCAGGAAAGACGGACATAATCTCGAACAACTGATGGTTACTGGCAAAATCGAAGGCAAACGCCCGAGAGGTCGTAGTCCACTTAGATGGTCGGACCAAATCCGCTCTACGCTGGACACCAAGCTTCATGACGCGCTCCACGATGCCAAAGATAGGAACAGGTGGCGCCAAATTATAAGAACAAAGATTACTCCATGGTCAGGGGATCACGACCCTCAGCAATGAGGAAAACGATGCGAGGAGGAGGATGCATCTGCAATCTGCATTCACAATCAAAATACATCAAATTGCATCGCGTTCGCTTCGCTTTAGGAAAAAAATTCAGATCTTGTTACGTACCTTGTTTAAAAAATGATTCAAAATTTAATAGTGATTGTTCGGATAACTTAAAGCTACGACGTTTAATGTATTTTTTAACTACTATCTTCGTTTGTGTCCGTTTGTAAAAAAAAAATCGGTAACTATCCGAATTATCCGGAAAATCCGGATATCCGGATAGTAAAGTGCTTTACTATCCATATTATCCGGATAACAAAATGGGGCGGATAATGCAAGCCCTACTCAAGTGAAAGATCACTCGAATGAATGCTGGGGTTTTCTAAGACTTTCCCTTCATTTTATGTTCAGATGTGTCACTTTGAGTTAAATATACAAAATGAAACGACGGAAATGAACAAAAAATGAACCGTCTGATTCCACCTTTAGGGTCAGTGAACGGAAAAACTAGAAAATGACCCTAAGAAGTGTGCTGCGGTAGGCGGGGCTGGTCAAATGTGCTGCGAATGAGTTTAGTTCAATTTAAACCATAACATAGAGAACAAAAGTCGACTTTTAACTGTGCGTCCCTCTAAGTAGATTATTGGCGAAGAATTTGACGGTTTTAACGTGTCATTTTGTTTACAACTTGGTGTCAAACCAAAGTCACTGTGACCGAAGAAGGGGGCTCTGCGGTCACAGTAACCCTTAGCATAAAAAAACCGTTCGAAAAAATAACTGGTTTTTGGCAATAAAATATATAAAATATTGTCAAATCGCAAGACTGAAATACCAAATGAAGATAGGTAGGTACCTACACTTGTTCCAACGGATCTTGGCATTCGTGAAGTTAGCCGTTTCGATGCGCAGTGCAACTTTTTCATACAAAATTGTCTACTGGCGCAGCGAAAAGCCTAACTTCACGAATGCCTAGATCGATTTAGAACACATATTTCCTTTGAAGGAATGCTTCCATGTTTTTCGCGTTCACTGCTTAGGGTAACGAGGGGCCACTAGTTTGTGAAATGTGACCAACCTTCTCAAGATGGTCCAACCCCGACAAGGCCCCCGTCTGCAGCCGCAGCGCTCCCTGGTTCTTGACAAGCGTGATCTCACGCAGCGGCACACCAGAGAATATTCCCGAGTGAAGAACATCCAGACTATTCTCATATAGATAGAGAACTTCTAGAGACTCCAACCCTGAATAATCGTAATCACTTATAAAGCAGGGTACTCACTTAGCGTATAGCACGAAGGTAGCGCGTAACGTATCAGATACTGTATCAATTTTATCGAGCCACGAGCTCGATACGCGCCCTTTGTGTTCACACAAAAACCGCCACCCGCTCGGCAGATCGCTTCCATCACGATACAGACAGTAGTAACACAGAATATTAGTACTACATACCTTATCTGATACGTTACGTGCTACACACTAAGTGAGTACCCTGCATATAGTATCAAACGTTGAAGAAATGTTAATTATGTAACAAGCTTTTAGTAGGGAGCTGCGAGCTTATTCAAATACTTACCTAACATTGAATGAGTCCACTCACATGATTCATTGAATGCAACACTATATTGGTCTTGGTGTGGCATGGCAACATTATTTTTAACTTTTACATAAGTCAGCTGTCAAGTTGTGAACCGAATTATTGGTCAGACTAGGTAGGTAATAGGCAAATACATATCTAAGATAACTTATGTACCTACCTCTAAAAGCATTTGCGTCGATCTCTTCAATATGATTTTTGTACATTTCTAAAGTCTTCAGATTTCCCAGTCCATTGAAGGCATCCGCTTGTAATATTTTGATGTTGTTAGAATTTATATCCAGAACCGAAAGTGTTGGTGCAGTCTTGAATGTGTAAGGAGGTAGTGCGATTAGCCCGAAATCAGCTAACCGAAGTATCCTTATATTTGGAAGACTTTTAAAAGCCTCTACAGGGATTGTATTTGGAACATTTGATCGTCCTAAAATAAATAAACAAAGATTATCACATGAACACTATAAATTATGGGATTATAAATTAAATTAAGTAAGCATAAAAAAATAGGTACCTACCTACCTACCTAAGTATTAAAAAAAACACGTTTGAGCGGTTTGCTAGTAGCCAATGAAAATATGGCTCTATCACCAAATCAAATAACATCATCATCATTACATCTTCATACTGAATAAGAGCCCAATCAAACTAGGTAGGTACCTATGTATTGGCTGATAGAACCACCTTAGGTTTAAAATATACCGTTATTATACCGTTTAAGTACAAATTCTGCACCATATTGAATCCAGTCAGCGCGTCAGCAGTGAGTGGCGGCGTGCTGACACTGTAATTGAGCGTTTTGACGTCACTTGCGTTGAGAGCTGGCAACACACACGACAATGAGTCCACCTCGCAGTTTTCTATTGTGAGGTGTTTCAACACTCGCTCTTTTTTGTATGATACTTTCGGAAGCTTCCCGCAGTCCAGTAGCGTGCCCTGTTGAGAAAAAAAAAAATTTTAAAATATCGAACAAGTTTTTTTGCCCACCTACTGTGGAGTTTCCATCACGTACCTACATACCTACATAAAGGCAAATCAAATTATCAGTTGTTGAAATATACCTACTAGTGACTCTGTGAGCTGTAGACCTCGCGAGTCTATCTTTTCTTTACATAGGTAGCTTAAAACAGAATAAACGTGTGATTTTGACTTGAATTTGATTTTTTTGCCCGGCGGCCCCTTTTGCCCCCCAGAAAAACCACGGGCGCCAGGGACGGGGCCCACGATCTGATCAGAGGGCCTAGCCAACCGGCCTTCGCTATGAAGCGTTTCGATTTCCAACTTCGCTAACACTCGAACTTGAGGTTTTCATTGGTCGAACCAAGGTCGAACGGAAGGTCACGTGGTCTTCCACCAATGAAACATCGGCGATAGCGAAGCGAATTGTAGAATAGAAAAGATTGATGCCACTTGGCTAGAGGCCCTGATACTGATTATGCTGATTAATTAGCAATCAGAAATCGACTTTACGAGTAGGAATGGTAGGAACATAATAAAACATAGGCACCATTCATTTTAAAGAATAAATAATACTACGTTCAGACTACGTTCCAAAATAATGAATTATATAAGTACCTACCTCATTACCTACCTATTTATATTTATTTACGTCAGACGAATGTCAGACACCTTTGCTTTGAGCGTGAACTTTTTGGTGAAATATCTACAAATTTACCGCCATCTAGTGTCGAGTAGCAGTCATAAGTGTGAGCTAAATCTAAATAGTTGAAGCTTCAGTTGAGCTCGGGCGAGAACCGCCATCTTTAGAAATCTCGGACTGTTATATCCACAGAATTGAGAATAGACTAGAACTAGTAAGTAGGCGGGGCCCGCGTAGCACCAAGTAAGCGCATTGCGCGCACTTCAAGCTCCGCATACTTTAGTCGTGTTTGAAGTCTGTCAGAGGAAACGTAACTCGAAAAAATCACAAAAAATATAAAAATGCCGTATTGCGCTGTTTTGGAGTGCAAAAACGATAGCCGAACAAAAACATTAATAAAAGGGGGCATATCATATCACCTTTTAATATTATTTAATTGTTTTTAAACGGTTTTGTTTGGTTTGTTTAAAATGCAAAACCGTCAAACAAAACTAGCCTGTGATTCACACTACTTAAGGTCGCGTTTCTCTTAAACCTCAACTTTCGCTACTCAATTAGGGATGTGACCCTATATACTGATGAATGTGCTATCGATAACTTTAATGGTTATGATTAGATATCAGATTATAATATGCAACACAAAAAGCTTGAAATATGCCCCTATTTAGTCAGAAACAAGGATCGTTCGCGGTTCATGTAATACCTAACATGTCTTAAAAGTAATTGAATTGAATTGAATTGAAAATTTGTAATTTTTAAATTTGTAATTTTTTACCTAATCTGTCATTTTTGACAATATCAGTCATAATTACATCTAGTGTCATTTTTGACATGATCTGTTATGTTTGACATTATCTGTCATTTTTGACAGAAACAAGATCAAATCTAGGCTCTCAACGCAACGGTGCGCGCCGTGCGCTATATCTTATTTCGGGGCGAACTACCTGCTAGTTTTTACCGAAACTACATCAAAAAAACTTGCTTCCGCCCGCGGCTTCGCTCGGGTGATACCTGGATAGAAAAAGCCTATGTCCTATTCCCGGTCTTTATCTATCTATTTTATATTTTAAATTTCAGCCAAATCGGTTCAGTGGTTGTCGAGCGGAACAAAAATATATCCAAACATCCATCCATCCAAACATCCAAACTTTTGCATTTATAATATTAGTGTGATGATAATCAATAAACTTGATAAAATTAAGGAACAAAATCGCCTAACTTACACTAAGATCTTCGCTCACTTCGCTCGCTCGATCACTAATATTTTCCAAGTATTTAGAATAGAATATAACTTTATTGTACTGTACCTATACCTACACCATAAAAAAAAAACCCAAGAAAAAGAACCATTATTTTAAACAGTGATACAATTTACGAGTTGTAAACCTTTGATTGTGTAAATTAGGAAAGAAAGATAAGAAAAGCTTTTTATTTCGGCCACAACAAATATAACCTGACGGGCTACCGATCGTTACACATCATTTGGTAAATAATAATCGATTTCGATACATTCGTCTTGTAGTAGGAGAGCCGACCGCAAAAAACCAACGTCACTTGATACTAAGATAAGCTCCATGGCACACGCTCAAAAAAGTGGTGCTAAGCTTGGATCAATTAGTCAAAAGGCTCCGATTTGGCCGGAAGCACAAAAAAAGGGGCTACTTCCGGTGAAAAAAAACGTGTCAATTTACGTCATTTGATACTAATGGCAGACTTATGGCAGCAGTTACTAATTTATATGCAGTAACAGATAAATCTAGTCTGCCAGTTCCTGTATGGCCGGAAGTACTTGGCAGACTGTCTCAAAGCTGACGATTCGGACCCCTAATTTACGTCATCTGATACTAAGTTGAAAATAGTGGCAAATGTTAGATATCAACCCTACGTTTCAGTATAAATTAGTCTGCCAAGGCTATTTTGGCCGGAACATCTTCAAAATGTCAATTTAGTGAAGATACTAAGAAGAAAAATTTTCGATTTTTTTTGGTTTATCAATGTTTAGACATTAGAATGAAATAATATTATGTATTTATTCATGTTAATATTATTATTATAACCTACTAGAAGCTGCCCGTGGCTTCGCTCACGTGGTACCCGGATAAAAAGTAGCCTATGTCACTCTCTAGCCCTCCAACTATCTCCACACAAAAAATCACGTCAATCTGTCGCTCTGTTTTGACGTGAAAGCAGGACAAATAAACAAACAAATAAACACACTTTCACATTTATAATATGGGTAGTAGACATGTGCGCCGCGCTGAAAATTGTCGGCGGCGGCGCGCTGCAGTTTTTCATCCGGTAGCGGCGCGGCGCCGGCGGCGTGGCTTTTCTTTAAATAAAAATACACTAATAAAATCGATCTCTAACGTTTCACTACAACACAAATGACTATAATTTGTTTTAATGTTCATGTGGTGTACAATAAAGTGTTAATCTATCTATCTATCTATCTAGGTACTTACGGATAATTATTATGTTAACAAATCGTGAAAGTTTAACAAGTTATAGGTACATACATAAAATCACGCCTCTTTCCCACAGGGGTAGGCAGAGACCACGAACTTCCACTTGCTACGATCCTGACACACCTCTTTCGCCTCATTCACTTATACTTATAGGTACTTACTGTTCAATAATACTCTAATCATAATCCATGATATCCAGACTAGATCTCTTACAACAACTTTACGATAAGCTGGGATCGTCTGAAGGGCAGAGGCTCGTCTACAAGGTAGCACGTTTAAGGGTCAAAGCGGCATAGGCTTAGACATTTCTAGGATGAAAGGTCTAAGGGCACTGGATATTTCCAAGTGCCCCTGTGTAAAAGACCCCGGGGAAATCTATTGAGTATGCGAGGACCTTGCGGTGAAAGAGAGATGGTTTTCGTACTTCCACGACCTGCTGAACAAGCAGCATAGAGAGGTATCGCCACCGGACCTCCCTTTAAATCAAGGACTAGTATTGCCAAAAACGCCTGAAGAAGTAGAAAAAGCTCTTCGCCGCATGAAAAATCGGAAGCCGTCAGAATCGATCCCCATCGAGTCTCCATCGAGGCCACGCATGTCATCCACTACGAAGTCAAGCCAGCACTTCTTGGGTCCACCCCTTCTACCGGGGCCTGGCGGAGCCAACATAGCTGAGCATTTGTTCCCCACGTAGCTTGCCGGTTTCCGTAAGACGTGTCCGTGCCAACGTAGGCGGCAGTCCTGCAATTTATCTGCTATATCACGAACATGGAGGCTGCCACGAATGCGATAGTTCCTGACGCGGTCCTTCCGCGTAACCCTACACATCCAGCGCGGCATATTCATCTCAGTGACCAGCAGTTCTTGCTTGTGCTGCTCAAGTACCGACCACGCTTCACTGCCATATCCTTTCAACTTAACTGGCATCTTGGGGTCACAGATACAGAATAGAATATTTTAACTGATTCGTGCGCTCGACCATGTCTTCTTCTAAGCGTACGGATGTGGGATCTGCTTTAATGCAAGCCAAGTACTCGGTCTTCGCCACGCCACGTTGAGTTTCAGACCACCGTTCTCAAGCGATTCCTTTCACGCATTCACACGTCTTACCAGAAGTCCTCTGTCCGCATCTGCCAGCGCGATATCGTCAGCATACATGAGTAACCAAGCCTCTCATGTCTGTCCCTGATACTGTCCGACACTACGTCTAATATCCCGCTGAACAAGAATGGGCTAAGGACGGTTCCCTGGTGTACTCCAACAGTGATGGGGAAGGGTTTGGTGTCACCAACAGCGGTCCTAACCACAGAATCGGAATCATGGTAGGTTCATGTCTCGGATGGTGTCAATATAAACCTCTGGTACACCTTTGGACCGTAATGCCCACTAGATCATCGCACGAGGAACACAGTTGAAGGTCTTCTCCATGTTTAAAAACAGGAAATATAGAGGTGTATTCTTCGTCCTGTATTTCTCCATGACGGTCCGTAGGGCAAAGACTGGATCTATGGTTCCGTGGCCAAGGCGAAAACCATATTGACACTCCGAGACCGCACACTCTAGTCGGATCCGAGAGTCTCCTATCCGCTCAAAGAGTTTCATGGTGTGGGACATGATCTTTATACCGCGGTAGCTGTCACACTCTTGATAGATCCCTTGCCTTTGAAAACCGGAGTGATAGCACTTAGTCTTCTCTGGCGAGGGATCCCTTCAGTGTGCAGTATGTCAATCAATCAATCACAAACATCTACTTGCATGCGGTTGTAAAGATTTGTTAAGATGCCCACACCACACCACGAGGGCCCATTGCCTTCCAGGCCTCGATGGGGACTCGATGGGGATCGATTCTGACGGCTTCCGATTTTTCATGCGGCGAAGAGCTTTTTCTACTTCTTCAGGCGTTTTTGGCAATACTAGTCCTTGATTTAAAGGGAGGTCCGATGGCGATACCTATCTATGCTGCTTGTTCAGCAGGTCGTGGAAGTACGAAAACCATCTCTCTTTCACCGCAAGGTCCTCGCATACTCAATAGATTTCCCCGGGGGTCTTTTACACAGGGGTACTTGGAAATATCCAGTGCCCTTAGACCTTTCATCCTAGAAATGTCTAAGCCTATGCCGCTTTGACCCTTAAACGTGCTACCTTGTAGACGAGCCTCTGCCCTTCAGACGATCCCAGCTTATCGTAAAGTTGTTGTAAGAGATCTAGTCTGGATATCATGGATTATGATTAGAGTATTATTGAACAGTAAGTACCTATAAGTATAAGTGAATGAGGCGAAAGAGGTGTGTCAGGATCGTAGCAAGTGGAAGTTCGTGGTCTCTGCCTACCCCTGTGGGAAAGAGGCGTGATTTTATGTATGTACCTATAACTTGTTAAACTTTCACGATTTGTTAACATAATAATTATCCGTAAGTACCTAGTCATTTGTGTTGTAGTGAAACGTTAGAGATCGATTTTATTAGTGTATTTTTATTTTAAAAAAAAGCCACGCCGCCGGCGCCGCGCCGCTACCGGACGAAAAACTGCAGCGCGCCGCCGCCGACAATTTTCAGCGCGGCGCACATGTCTACTACCCATATTATAAATGTGAAAGTGTGTTTATTTGTTTGTTTATTTGTCCTGCTTTCACGTCAAAACAGAGCGACGGATTGACGTGATTTTTTGTGTGGAGATATTTGGAGGGCTAGAGAGTGACATAGGCTACTTTTTATCCGGGTACCACGTGAGCGAAGCCACGCGCAGCTTCTAGTAGGTTATAATAATAATATTAACATGAATAAATACATAATATTATTTCATTCTAATGTCTAAACATTGATAAACCAAAAAAAATCGAAAATTTTTCTTCTTAGTATCATCACTAAATTGACATTTTGAAGATGTTCCGGCCAAAATAGCCTTGGCAGACTAATTTATACTGAAACGTAGGGTTGATATCTAACATCTGCCACTATTTTCAACTTAGTATCAGATGACGTAAATTAGGGGTCCGAATCGTCAGCTTTGAGACAGTCTGCCAAGTACTTCCGGCCATACAGGAACTGGCAGACTAGATTTATCTGTCACTGCATATAAATTAGTAACTGCTGCCATAAGTCTGCCATTAGTATCAAATGACGTAAATTGACACGTTTCTTTTCACCGGAAGTAGCCCCTTTTTTTGTGCTTCCGGCCAAATCGGAGCCTTTTGACTAATTGATCCAAGCTTAGCACCACTTTTTTGAGCGTGTGCCATGGAGCTTATCTTAGTATCAAGTGACGTTGGTTTTTTGCGGTCGGCTCTCGTACTATTGTATCCTCATTGGCATTGGCACAACACTAAGCGAGTAGCTATGTTGTCAAGTATTTAGCCATTGTAATATCAATCTTAAATCTTGTTGGCAAAGACTATTAACAGAATTAACAGCGATAACGCCATCTCGCGTCAAGTAGCTTAGTTTTTTGGTCAACTAGTAACAGCCATTGCATTATCAATCTTATTACTACTTGTTAGAGACTAATTAAGGAAAATCCAGAATGAAAATCGCCATCTCGTGACAAGTAGACAATCATATTATTTTATTATTATTTTATTAAGTTTAGAACCATGTTCCTATGACGTTATGGTTTATTATCTATAAAATTAGTTTTATGGTTTTAGGTCCTTTTTAACGTTCTCTTTCGACCAATTGTAACTTTTATTTCTAAGTGTGTTTATTTTTACGTGTGTGAGTTTGGCGACACTGGTTCTCTTAGTAATAAGTCATCATGCTAGTTCTACTTGCGTAAGCGAGCGATTCTCTTTTCTGTGGTTATATCCACAGAATTGAGAATAAGAGCGTTTCTCTGTTCTGTGGTTATATCCACGTTATTATCCGTTAATTCACAGTTACATTGTACGAACTTACATTGCAATTAACTATAGTGTTATTCTTATCGGTGGTCACCGTCAGTCCAAAACACGTGTCTTCGCTTTTCATATAACTGCTAGTATGATGACATTCAGACAAGTCTGCACACAGACAAGGCGAGGGGGTAGTTTGAGGCAAATCCTGAGCAAAAGAGATGAGCGCGAAGGATAGCGCTGCGAGTAGTACACCATGCCTGAAACATAAATAATAATACTTATATGTAGGTAGGTAGATACTTTAAGAATTGGTCAAGTGCGAGTCAGTCTCGTACACGAAAAGTTAGACCGTACCTACAATTTACCTAATGCAAGCAGCGCCCTCGCAGCCGTCGCCCGCGTAGTGATGGTTTAATTAAGGTGATGATGATGACTAAGATTAGTGCGTTCAAACAAACAAACAACCAACAAGCACTTGCGCCTTTATATTATGTAGGTAAAGATAATAGATAGAAGTAGTAGGTAAACTTCTTCCAACGGATCTTGGCATTCGTGAAGTTAGCCGTTTCGATGCGCAGTGCAACTTTTTCATACAAAAACTTCTACTGCACAGCGAAAAGCCTAACTTTACGAATGCCTAGATCCATTGTGACAACTGTACCTACCTACCTACCTAATTAAATTTGCAAATTATGATTTGTTGGAATTAGGTACAATCCTACTAATGTTATAAATAAGGCGAAAACGGCGAAAACGGGTGTGTGAATGTTTGTTACCACGTATTCCATAACTAGTAAACCAATTTTGATGAAATTTGGAATGTAGATAGTTTAGGTTCTGGAATAACACATAGGCTACTTTTGGGAAAAATGTACCTATAGTTCCCGCGTGGGATAAAAAATAGTACCTAGTCCTTGCGGGCGAAGCCGAGGGCTTTCACTAGCCCTCGGTACCTAGTTAGTTCACTAGTACCTACCTATACAATATTTGTCAGAACTACTGCCTTTTCATACGTAGTCGGTGCCGGGTAGCCGGTGCCGGGTACCCGGCAACCGGGACGTATGAAAAGGCACTCATGGCGTCAATTAAAAACAGACATAAACACGACCGATTTTAAAGTAAAATTAATACCTACACATAAGGATAATAACAAAAACTTGAGTTAATAGATTACTATTCATTATTAATTAATTTGAGCCATGTTTGTGCAGGATAATTAAAGACAACACTCGTCCAACAATATTGAAAACATGCCTCTTTTAAAAAATATTGTACCTATAATTGTACTTACACGATGTATAATTACCAACCAAAGATTATTAATTGGATCAAAATCAGCCTTTTGATTTAAAAATTACAACCCAACAAAAGAAATTACCTGTAGGTACCTACCTACCTAGCCTAAAGGTACCCTATATCTACCGTTATATAGCCTATACCTACCGTTATTAGTGTGTTAAATTAACACACTAATAACGGTTCATTTTGTTAATTCATTGAAAATGAAAAGTCTTATCAAAATTTTAATTCCGTCGGGATTCAAACCCACAATGATACAAGCGATCCTCCTTAGGTTAGTATTTTATCCTGATAATGTAGATACATAGCGCTAATCGATGCTTTAATCGATAAAATGAGCTTTTCAAGATTTTCAAGGATTCCGTGGCCGAGTTGGTAAAGGCACTCCGGCTTGAGGAGGATCGCTTGTATCATTGCGGGTTCGAATCCCGTCGGAATTGAAAATTTAGATACCTAAGACTTTTCAATTTCAATGAAATACCTAATAGATACCTACATACCTAAGTGTTAAATTCTTTATACATTACTAATTCTTTATACATTACGAGAAGTGTTATTAATCAGTGATTAATAACAAGTAAGAAAGTAACGTTTCTTCGCTGAAAAAACGACTTTCCTAAGAAAATCTTCGAATCGGATGCATTCCGCGAAGTGTGAATCGCACAAGCTAGAGGTACTTACTCTACAATCGAATTGAAAAGCTCCTTTTTTAAAAACGGTTGAAAATCGGGAATTTCCGCTAAAACTGATAACACGGGTTATCATAATATTGCTGTGTGACTGAATCACTCACACTCGCGTAGATTGACCGCGTAGGAAGTTCCCTTCCTACGCTAAAAGGTCAATCTATCACCTATTTAGAATTCTAGAGTAAGTCTCTAAACATTATCTTGTACCATGATGATGCTACAAAATATTTTATACTTACTAGCAGTGCCCTCGTAGGTAACGTTGCCCCCGGCCCCCGTAGTGATAATATTATTACCTACTAGGTATAAGCTTTATGTAGGGTCGTTGTAGATAAATAATAACAACCAACCATACCGTTCCACCTCACAGACGAGCGAAAGTTTGGCTTGTCAAGGATTGTTGTAAAAAAGCTTATCTGCAACTGATAACGAAACTACCAAAAAATACGCAAATATTAAAGTTTTTTAACGGCACTCTGCAAAGTTTGTTTGTTTGACCTCGCATCCACATGTTGGGGCCAACGTTGGCCCCAATGCCTCTCACCAACGTGTGGAGCTGACAAAATTGCATTGGCCCCAACGTTGGGGCTGATTTTGCTAGATCCACACGTTGGCGAGTGACATTGGGACCAACGTTGGCCCCAACGTGTGGATGCGAGGTGACTTTGAACGCGTTTTGAACTCATAAGTAGTCGGATTTGAAAAATTATTTTTGCATTTTGATAGGCTTATTTTGAGGAAGGAAGGCTAACTTTTCATCATCATCATCACCATTTATCATCACTACGTAGTAGCTACGTAGGTAACGCCGCGAGGGCGGAGGTAGTTTTTTATACAAGCTCAATATCTAAAGGGAGATTTTACGATGTGAATTCCCACTAGAGAACGCCCCGCGCGATAAATAATAAATCGGCCAAGTGGGTGTCGATTCGAGCACTAAGGGTTCTCTGTAATTAAGAGGAACTTAGGTCATTGAAGAAATCGTGTAACAACAAAAATTATTAATGTGGATCCAGCAAACACGCAAACGTTCGTCCAACAGAATTTTGAATAGCAGGTTTCGCTGCGCAGTACCTACAAATGTTTTTTTGAAAAAGCTGCACTGCTCATCGAAACGGCTAACTTCACGAGAATAAAAAAATATTTTAAAAAAACAAAAACCCGACTGCGTCAAAACTAAAAAGAAAAAAACAAGCCTGCAAAGAATTAGGCACTCACAGTCGGTACCCATTCATTTTATTACCAATCAAATCTTCCCAATGTTATGGGTCCCGACTGTGAGTAATTCTTTGCAGGCTTGTTTTTTTCTTTTTAGTTTTGACGCAGTCGGGTTTTTGTTTTTTTAAAATATTTTTTTATTTAACACTTTTTAGTTATGATAAAGTTGATTTTAAAATACCTATTCAACGATACCCCACTTGATATAGTGTGACGATTTTGATTCTTTTAATTTTGACAATATGGCGTCTGGTTGTAGCCCTGGTGAATTTTGATTACTGTCATATCTTTAGTGACACTCCCAAGGTTGAGAAAAATCGATTGACGTAAGAATCATCAAAATCGGTCCACGCGTTTGGCCTCTAGAGTGCCACATAGAAACATCCATAGCGAGAATTATTATTAATCAACTTTAAACCGTTATTTTTCCTAAACTATTACTTAAAATGAAAAATGGTAAAAGAAACCTAAAGTTGATTTTGAAATACCTATTCAACGATACCCCACTTCATATAGTGTGACGATTTTGGTTTTTTTAATTTTGACAATATGGCGTCTGGTTGTGGCACTGGTGAATTTTGTTTAGGTACTGTCATGTCTTTAGTAGCACTCCCAAGGTTGAGACGAACCGATTGACGTAGGTAAGAATTATCAAAATCGGTCCACGCGTTTGGCCTCTAGAGTGCCACATAGAAACATCCAAACATACAAACAAACATACAAACATAGACTGATAAACACATTACCCTTCGTTTGCTTTGCGCAGTCGGGTAAAAAGGAATAAATTTTCGGTCTTATGCATAAAAACTTAGTGCGCCGACCAGCCTGCTAGAGCGCTCTTTTGTTTTTGGAAACGCTCTAGTGAGTTTGGTCGGTGCATGCTTATGACAGATAAACTTTCACATGTATGATATTAGGATTAGGGCATAGGAACCGGGTTTACCCGGAACCGAAAGAACCGGGATTACCCGGTTCTTGGGGCAACAAAAGGAACCGGTTCTCAAAATATTAAGAACCGGGTTTACGGTTCTTTCGGTTCTTTTAAAAAGTTCTTCTCTTCGAAAGCGTGCCGAGTTCTTAGGTGTGTACTGTGTACAGGCAGCATAGTGTACCTTGTTTGTGATAGAGATTGTTTAAAAGATATATCTTATAGCTGTGATTATAAATTCCCTGTTTGATCTCATTGTAGTATTTTGTAATATTTTACTTACAAAATTCTCATAAACTATCTCTCTCTCGTCGTTCCCTCATATCTGAGGTTCGTGGTCAGCTTCGGGTTTGTCTTTGGAATAGATGATTGGCATTGTAGGGAATAGATGAGGAGAACGTGAATTTCCTACATATTGAGTAGATGCAAGAGGAGAGAGCAAATTAGAACTTCCATATCCGGATACTGATTTAATTCCACTATTTAAAATAATACATGTATGGACCTAATGAGCGGAGAGGATTGACTGACGATGCGCCAAGCAAATCTAACGCGGCAGCTCGATTTGCTACTTGTAGCTAGCCGCTACAGCCTCTATTGGTTTCTGTCTAGTGCGTCCCTTACAACTAATTTTTACAAACAACAATTTTTAAGATGAAGAGTCTTTCACTTGATCGGAACATCTTGTTGGTAATCGCTTTCATTCGCTGTTCCCAACTACGATCAGTTTTACTAGACTTTTATCGCCTCTGCGTACCACGTGACCGAAATATTAAAGAATACGTTGGTGGCTTAAGGTAGACAATCGGGTTTTAATTTGGAGATGGGATAAGATCGATACATTGGTGCGTTTATCGGTCCAGAGTATTCTTAGCATTCGCCTCCAGCATCGATCTCGAATGCATCGATCCTTTGTCTTTCTCTGGACAGAATTGTACACGTTTCCACTCCATACATAAAGACAGGGAATACCAAATACCCGTAACAGTCTGATCTTAGTTTTTATACCTATTCCTCTCTTCTTCCAGATGTTATTTAGGCGGGTCATTGTATCTTTTGCCATTCCAATACGCCTCTTTATCTCCGGGACACAGCTGCCATCCTTATGGTATTAATTTGTGATCCTAGCTAAGTAGATATAGTGGTTAACGGTGTCGATGCTTGAGATGTTGCAGGTGGCGTTTGTTAGTTTTCCCGCACGATCCTTTACCATTTTTTTTTGGTTCTCGCCCTGTTGACTCAGACTAGACAAGTTCTAGACTTTGGGAAAATTCTTTCATATCTTCCACGGATATTGCTAGGAGAACGGTATCGTCGGCGTACCGAAAGTTTGATATCTTCTTTCCGCTGGCCGGGAAATCTTTCTCTCAGTTTTCAAGGGTCCTACGAAATATGTACCTACCTACTTTCATATAATGTTAAACAAAGCAGGGGATAGGATGCAACCCTGTCTCACTCCCTTCTTGGTTTGGAACATACTAGCTAGAGCATTCAGTGCCCAATTTGATATCAGAATGGTTTTCTATATACAGACTCTTCATGATTAAAACGACGACGTGTTCAGGAGATCCCATCTCCAGTAGTATGGAATATACAATTTCTCTAATTACAAACAGTCAAAGGCTTTGGTATAATCAATAAAGCAAAGGATCACTAGGCTGTTGAATTCTCTACTCTTCTCTATTATTTGGCGAATGATGGTTCTCGCGTACCATTGCCTAATGCCTATAACAAAACCTGCCTGTTCTTCAGTAGCTAAGACGTCTTTTTAATACATGTATGGCAGGAGGATCTTACTTGCGTGCTTTATTAAAGCGATAGTTCGGTAATTTTCACATTATTTGCCTTTTGTGTGCAAAGGGACAAAAATCGATTCGATTTGAAAAAAAAAAATATCACAGGAACCGAAAGAACCGAAAGAACCGGGTACCCGGTTCTGCGTTGAAACTGGAATCGAAAAAACCGGTTCTTGAAATGGGGCCGGTTCTCGATGCCCTAATTAGGATAGGGTAGGGGATCATGATAGTAGCAATATTTGAATATAGGTTGGTACATACATATATCTTAGTGGGCGTATCCACCGCCAAACACGAACTCTATTTTATTGGTTTAAAAACACGATCAGTTTTTAAATTAGTAGGTAAGTACCTACTTACTTTTTTCATTCATTGTAAATTGAAATTCCTAATACCTACTTATCTGCTATTGACTTAAGTTTCACACTCAACAACTTACTTGACCTCTGACTACTGATTCAATTATCATTGATAACCGAGTAGAACTCATTTAATTAATAACATATCATCATTATCTCAGCCGTTGGACGTCCACTGTTGGACATAGACCTTCCTCGAAGATGTCCATGTGTTGCGGTTGGAAGCAGCCTGCATCCACCGCCGACCTAATTATAAAAACTAGAAATTCGACTACAAAGAAAAGTTTTAATTTAGTCAAAATATTAATAAGACATTCAATTAATTCGCAAACATTCGAAAATTGGTACGAATGTTGGGAACCACCAATATAGGAACTTTAATAAATAAATAAATAATGCTGGACATTTCACACAGCATCATGTAGCCCCAAGCTAAGCAGAGCTTGTGTTATGGGAACCACATGACTGATATAGGTACTACTTAAATACATTTTTTTTTTGTAAATACATACATAATATACATAGAAAACACCCAGACCCGAGACAAATATTTGCAGATCATACAAACATTTGTCCCGCGGCGGGGATCGAACCCGCAACCTCCTGCGTCACAGGCGGGCCTTCACCCACTGCGCCTCAAAGGTCGTTAAATGAAATGTAAAATATCCTTCAATCTGCAAAAAAATTATTCAAGGTTTCGCAAATATGGGTTTTGCATTTTTCAGCATACAGCGGGCTTAAAAAGGCCGTTATAGCAGAACAGAATCACAATAGGAATTGAACTACTTATACTTATGCCGTCTCTTTTCATAGACTGAGAGTGACAAGAACGGCATTATATTGCAATTTCTATTGTGATTCTGCAATAGCGGCCATTTTAGCCCCGCCTGGATATCTCCGTCTTATGACATCCGATTTCGATGGTTCTAAAAATTTGGTGAAGATCTGATGAGGATCTTCAGCGTTATGAGCATAAAAGCTCCTCAAAATGCAGTAAATTGCTATGCAAATTCTACCAGTGGAATCGGCCCTTTAACTACTAGGTAGGGAGTGATGGAGCACCTGGGACCAACTTTTCATCACAAAACTAGAGAATTGTGAACATTTATTATGTTTTAAGCTATGCAAAGACAGACAACAGCTCACAGAGCCACTGCCACACACAGATTATGAAGGTTCGCCGTTTTTATTCTAAGAGGAACCATAAAAAGTATTTTCAGTGGTAATCGAAAATACTTTTTATCATCCAGACGCGAACGATATCTTCACCACACGAATGTTTGTCGGGAAAACACGACAGCACGGAAGGCAAAATAAATCCAACAAAAGTGGAATAACCAACTGATTTGAGGGGTCAGCGAAAAGTCAAAACTAGATTAGATATAGGTCGCGTGAAAGAACGCTGAAATCTGTGAATGCAGGTCGAAATATCTTCAAAAGTTAGGGATAGTCTCATAAGAACGTTTGCCTGTAGCTGTGGCTATAGCGGACGTAGCAGCCCTTACTACCCCGTCTCAAAAATTCACCTTGTATAACATTCCCTGCTCAACTCCCATAGACAATGCTTGTTTTCGTGATATTTTCAACGTAGGTATAAATTTTTTCCTCTAACAAAATTACAAAAATAGCTCAGAAATATAACAGAAGAAAAATAAGAACGTTAAAAATAAACAGAGTTTGCATTTTAACGTAGGCTGTATTGTACTGGAGATTCGAGGCTGGAAGGGAAGCAACTGTTGTTTTTGAACACTGGTTAAATAACTCAAGATTGGCCCTGTCACTATCTAAAACCATCTAACAAAAAAAATTCAAAAAAATAAATATAACCGACTTCATAAAACACTTGCAAAAAAGCGAAAAATAAAAATACAAACAGATCTACTTCATTCGTTATTTTATATTTGTTGTAATGTTGAAATCGGTGTGCTTAGAATATAGTCGTTCAACATTATATTCAACTCGGAATGCATTCCGAGAAGGTCTGAATCGCGCCTCCGGACTCTGCCTACCCCTATGGTAAAGAGACGTGATTTTATGTATGTGTGTATTGTCTTTCAACTCACCTCATTCTATGAAAATTATCACAACTTTTACACAACAACTTCACATCAGACACTAATTCGAATGAATCACACGTGACTGTTCCTACAGGGAATTCTGAAACACGTCATAACACCACCGTTGCATAAGCTATACTGCCTGCGATTGGCTCAGCTCAGCTCATGTTTGGCGCACTTCGATATAATGAATTCTACTATTATTTATCATGCGTTTATATTTTACATCTTCTAGGAATTTATTATTTATATCGACATAAGCGGAAGAGTTCGTTTGTTTGATCGCGATCTCAGGAACTACCAGTCCGATTTGAAAAAATATTTCTGCATTTGATAGCGAAACTCTTGAGGAAGGTTACAGGCTACTTTTCATTACTTAATACCTAATCATTATCACCATATAATATAGGTAGTAGGTAATAATCACAAAAAAAGAATTTTACAATTTTTTTAAAGTGTTTTGCGTGGCTCATGACATGAATCATGATAGTGTGCACTGTGCACCACATAGGGACCGTAGGTACCTACACATTTATTTTGAGTTCTAAATATTAGGTACTCCATCCCTATCGATGCTGTTACAGTACCTACTCACAATGGATGTAGGCATTCGTGAAGTTAGCCGTTTCGCTGCGTAGTTGAAAATTTCGTATGAAAAGGTTACACTGCGCATCAAAACGGCTAACTTGACGTGTGAATCAAAGTAGGTCCAAATAATGACGATTTTTAAAATGACGTTTCTTCACTGAAAAAACGAAGAAAATCATCGAATCGGATGCATTTTCGGAAGTATGAATCGCACTGCATATTAGACAGACGGCTTTGTAGGGGCGCGCGTTAGTGACGAGTGTTTCTATTACACCCTGTACATTATATATGCAACATGCTTACCTACATCAATTTATTACTTTGCTTACGATAATTCCACAGAATAGGTAAATACAAAATGCTTACCTTTACCTACCTACCTACCTACTTAAGATTCATTGTTTTCATGAGTCAACTGCAATAATTACGAGGACTCATTGCATTCTTGTGTTCATTAATTCAAAATTACCTAAGTATATAGTCTTTCGGACCGAGGGCCGTGGGTTCGGATGCAGGTGTGTGACCCGGCAAACTTTGTTTTGCTTCAAGCATACCTAAATGGAGAGAAGCATGTATAAAGAGAAGCAGAGAAGCTTGGAAGGAGAGAAGCAGGAAAGCATGGAAGAAACCCATACCTACCCATATCACCAAAAAGGTCCATGAAGGTCCTGTGACTCCATCATCAGATCAGCTTGCTGTCACAATATTATTATATTGTAGTCGGAACTTTACAGATACCTATGCTGAGTTCCTAGTTTCAACTCAATCGACATTTTTATTGAGGAGTTCTGTTGAACAGCTCCTGACTCGATCAGATCATGACCTTGAATTTTTTACGGGACAATATTTAAAGTTATCGTGCAATGTGAAAACACAAGGCAATTCGTTTCAGTGGTTGTCGAGTTAGAGAGGAACAAACATATCCATTCATCCAAACATCCAAACTTTCGCATTTATATTATTAGAGCCTACACCGTAAGCTAGTATTTAATATAATAAATATTAATTCACCATTCTAACACGAAGTGCGAGGCGACTGAGCGTATAAAATAAATAAATAAATATTAAATAGTAAATAAAACAATTAGTTCATAGTAGCAATAGTAGGTAGGTACCTAGTAAATAAAAGTAAATCATTTGCCGTAGGACTTGAGTCCTGGAGCGGACTCTACTGGAGAGGACAGTCAATGAAACTTTATAGTTATTTTGAGAACTGTATTTTTATTACAAAAAGGTAATTTCTACACATTTTAAATTTTTGGTGTTAAACCACACTTAGGTATTATTTAATTGAAAATAAAAAATCTTATCAAAATTTTCGATCCGACGGGATTCGAACCCGCATTGATACAAGCAATCCCAACTCAGCCACGAAATCCATATTTGTCGGGTCTAAAATCTTGATAAGCATATTTATCGGTAAGTAAGTTCGTATGAGTAAGTGGCCAACTCTGGTGACGGAGTTTTTAGGCCGCCTAAAGGCCTCCGTCATGGCTCAACGACTTAAAAGCCGGGACCGACAATTTATCGGTTAAAGCACCGATTAGCCGAGGAGGATCGCTTGTATCAGTGCGGGTTCGAATCCCGTCGGAATCGAAAATTTTGCTAAGACTTTTCATTTTCAATGTACCTATAAGTGTGGATATCACCTATAAAATTAAAATATAAAATTAAAACCTGTTATGTTGTTTTGAGAACTGTATTTTTATTACAAAATAGTACATTACTCACCTAGGGCAGGAAAGTAAGAATTGTCTCAGATCACATGTAATTGTTGACAGAGGCGAAGCCGAGGTCGACAAACATGTGAGCTGAGGCTTTCTTATTTCCTGTCCATGGTGAGTTTACTATTTTTCTCCTCGACGGAGGCGGAAAGCGGCAACTTTGTTTAGCGTAGCGGGACAAAAGTTGCCACTTTTCGTCCGGAGGGAAGAAAAGGTAATTTCTAGACAGTTTTGTTGGAGTTCCTCTGTCGTCGGATGTGTAGATGTACTCCGCGGATATGTTCCCTTAGCGCGGCGCAGTGCAAGAATCCCTTACCGCAAAGCGAGCATTTGTAGCGACGGTCGCCGATGTGCGACTGGAACCAAATTTTATTAGTTTAGTTGGGTAGTTCCCATCTGATCATATGATCCGTTTGTGGTTGCATCTGATCACACAAAAAGATGCCAACTGATCATTAATCTGTTGCAACTGCTTTATTGAAATTTTTGTGCCAACGGATCATAAAATATATTTTTTGACCGAGCGAGCGAAGCGTCTGCTTAAACTTGGACAAAAATGTTTTCGTTTGTCCGGATGTCTGTTCTCTACAGGTTGCATTTTTCAACAGTTTCTCTTGAAATTTTGTGAGCAGGTTCGATTATTTTATAGAACTTTTTTATCGTCGGGGATTTTTGATTGAGGGGTACTTCCTCCAAAAAGGGGCAAAATGAGGGCTACAGGATATCTCCGCCTTATGACATCCGATTTCGATGGTTCTTTTTTTGTTTGAAAAGTGTAACTTTAAGTTGGACTCATAAAAATTTGGTGAAGATCTGATGAGGACATCACGCTGAAGACAGCGTGATGAGCAGAATAGATCTTCAAACTGCAGTAAATTGCTCACTTTTAAATTTCTACAAGTGGAATCGGCTTTTTAACTACTTTGTAGGGATTGCCTACTAGATCAATTATGAGAAGTGTACTTGGAATAGGCTAGTTGTCCCTTTTTATCAATTGTTCGAATCGTTAGACCAAAAGAAATCACACTAGTTACACTAATATTAAAAATACGAAAGTTTGGATAGATGGATGGATGTATGTTTGTTCCTCTATAACTCGACAACCACTGAACCGATTTACCTGAAATTTCAAATGTAGATAGTTAATGACCGGGAGGTCATTGGCTACTTTTTATCCGGGTACTGCGCGAGCGAAGCCGCGGGTTGAAGCTGGTAAATAAATAAAATATTCGTACTCGCATATGGTTGGAGAGGTTTGCCGCGCTGACGAACTTCTTCCCGCACTGTGCACACGGGCGCGACGCGGGCGCGTGACGCTCCGAGTGGAACTACGAGAGACGTATGTTGTATCATTAATAGAACGGAATTTTATAAAATTCTATTTCTATTTTAATTTTAGTGAAATATACTTGATTTAGGCAGAAAATGTAGTAAAACTCCAGATTTGATTCCAAGACAAAGAGCGTATATTCGGGGAATGGCTGACACACACGAAAAATAATCTACCCTCAAATATACTTTGTAATACTAAATGTTAAACTACCCTTAAGCCACGAAGAGTACGCACGATCTAAAACTTATAAGTTACTAGCAACGCCCTTGCGCGTTGCCCCCGTAGTGATGGTATATGGTGATGATGATGATGATGATGAAAAGTAGCCTGGACCGATTTGGAAAATTCTTTTTTTGTTTGAAAGGGTAGGAATACTTTCCGATTGGTGCCACAAAAATTTGGTGAGGATCTGTCGAGGATCTTCGTAGTTATTACCAGAAATGCACCTTTATAGTGCAGAAAAATGCTCAGCTTGTAACAATGAAGTCGGTATTTTTTTTTGTATTTTTAATTTGGGACTTGTTTGAAGTCGGTTATATAATATAATATTATAGTTAGTGATAGTTAATGTCAATGATAAGCACCACTTAAACTAAGTAGCGTTTTGGGTGTAAGTTTACCTTGAGGTGTGACTTGGAGCGGAAGGCGGCGGGACAGCGGTCGCAACGGAACGGCTTTAGTCCAGAGTGAGAGTACGCATGCTCTCTCAACTGTGTTATATTCTGCAAACCACAAACATTATTATCATTCCATTGAAAATGAAGTCTTATGGTCTTATCAAAATTTTCGATTCGGACGGGATTCGAACCCGCATTGAATCAAGCAATCCCCCTCAAGCCGGAGTGCCTTAACCAACTTGGTCACAGAATTCGGCGGGTTGAAAATCTTGATAAGCTTATTATAATTGTTATAACTTTATAAGTAAGACTTTTCATTTTCAATGAAATATTACCTAAGTGTGGATATCACTATAAAATTAGAGTGATTAAGTAGATATATCATTCATTAGCAAAATACGCTGAAATTTTATTGACCGAGCGAGCGAAGCAAGCAAAGCGTCTCAGTTTCGAAATCGGCCAAAAAATTCTTTTGTCCGTTTTTGAAATTGGAAATGAGAAGTTAAATCAATTTTCGATTCCGACGGGATTCAAACCCGCATCGATACAAGCGATACTCCTTTTGATAAGACTTTTAATTTTCAATTAGGTTAATAATAGACTGACTAAGCCGCGAGTTTCCTCACGATGTTTTCCGTTAAGCTGAGAGGATGGTGTTGGTGCTACAAGCCTACTCCGTCTCAACAATGTCTCAGGCACTACAGTGTCCCGATAAGTGTAGGCAAAGATTGCCTCCTGACACTGTATAAATCATCTAGTGAAGATGTAAAGGCCTAAGTTTTTTTTTTTAATATTAGACAACTCACGTAGAAGCTCTTCCCGCACTGGTCGCAGAGATGCTTGCGTCGGTCGCTGCGCACGCGCAGCTCGTAGCTCTCGGCGGGGTGCGCGCTCTGGAAGTGACGGTACAGCCACGTGTTGTGACTACCGGACACTCCGCACTGACATAAACATAACTATAGTCGTTACGCACTAAAATTGACGGTCAAAATGTCATTTTTCATATATTTTTAGTTCGTACAATGAGCAATTCGACTATTTGTAGGTACAATGGTCACAACGAATCTCTCTCTGAAGTTATCTGTTATTATAAGTCCGAGACGCAAACTGCAAATCTCTTCAATTTCATAGAGATTTGCAGTTTTCGGTTGCAGTTTGCAGTCGGTCTCGGTGTACCCCTAAATACTGACCACATCCTACTATCATACTAATCACACTATCTATTTGGATGTTTGGATGTATGTTTGTTCCTCTTTAACTCAACAACCACCGAACCGATTTGGCTGAAATTTAAAATACAGATAGATACCTAATGACCGGGAATATGACATAGGCTACTATAAAATACGCTAGTAAAAAATAAAATATGCTAGCTAAGCTAGTATAAAATAAAATATGCATTTCGCTTGTGAGATGTAGCTCGCTGCGCTCACCAGCGGGCAGGTGTGTCCTGCGGGCGCGCCGCTCTCTGCTCGCTTCATCGCGCTGAAGTTGTACTGCGGGTGCAGTTGGCGGCGGTGAGCTCGGACCTGCATCTTATCCTCAAATTGTAGGCCGCATTCCGGGCATGCTATACTGGGAAATTCAAATATATTCATTTAACTTTTAAGGGCCCAAAACTTCCAAAACAAACCCCAAAACCCATCCTGTACCTATAGTTACAACTCGGTAGTACAAAGATAGTCAGAATAAGAAGCAAGTCCAAATGGCCAACGGCGAGATCTCAATCCGAGACGAACTATACTGGCCTGCAAAACTAAGAAAGTACTAAACTTTTTTTTTTTTTTAACTATAGAAGTTAGAGATTTAAAATAAAAAACGTTTCAAAAAAGAAGGTTATCGACTATGAAGTTTTCATATACAAAATTAAACTCTTTTTCGCGTCCTTTTTATTTCGAAAGTATATCTTGCGTACCTACATAAAAAGTTATTGCAATTTTAAAAGTGTGATACTTAGTTTTGCAGGCCAGTGTACTACTTCATAACATACAGTGTGTCCGCGATGTCCTTATGTTTGTCTGTATTCATGACGTGTACGGTGTACACTTGCTGGTTCGCGAATGTGAGGTCGCAAGGCTCGCAGCGAGCCGTGCCTTCTGCATCGAACTTAGACGAAGCCTGTAACAAACATTATCTAACATAACAAATACCTAAATAAATAAGTAAACCAATATTGGCGGACAATTCACACAGCGCCATAGAAAAGTAGTCTATAACCTTGCTCAAGAGTTTACCTATCAAATGCAGAAATAATTTTTCAAATCCGACTTATATTAGTATACCTAGATCTATACCAAAGCGAAAGAGCTTTTTGTTTGTTTGAACGCGCTAACCTCAGGAACCAGTCGGATTGGAAAAATTATTTCTGCATTTGATAGATAAACTCTTGAGGAAGGTTATAGGCTACTTTTCATCATCATCATCACCATTTACCATAACTATTAATATAGGATAGGAATTTTAGTGTTACTTTCCTATTTCCTATTGGTTTCTTACATTATGAACCTTCTTGCGGTGTAAATTAAGTCCTTTTTCCGAGACGAAGGTTTGCGCACAAGAAACGCACACATGCTCGGTCGGATGCGCCTTACGGAGGTGGGACATGTATGTAGAACTGTGGCTGAAACACACATTTATTCAAATTCAAATTCAAAAATAGTAAATACTTAATGTAGAATAAAAAATAATAAAAAAAACGTTTTTTAAAAAGAACGGGAAAGCATTTGCCGCGGCACGCTCGCTACGCTCGCTAAGCTCGCTCGCCTCGCGCGTCGTAGTTATTTCCATTATTTAATATCACTTTTCTCTAGCCTCAAAGGGTTTGCTGGAAGAGAACTCTTCGTAGGGTTAAGTTCGCCTTTGTACATTATGTCTTTGTTTAAGTGTTTTGTTTGTACAATAAAGAATTAAGAAGTTTAACGTAACGATTTAGATCTGGGTGGATACTTCGATACAGTAACTTTTATTTTTTTTAAAGCAGTAGGGATACCTACTTGGAACAGGCTATAATATTTAGGTAAGATAAGTGGCTGACCGAGGTACAGTCAGCGTCATCAATCGGTATCCCCCTATTGATTTTAACAAGGACCCTTTTCATTTCAACTTTGGATTTCAGTCGGATTTGCTAGTATAGGAACTCGAGCGAAATTAGATATCCAAAAGTCAAAAGTCAAATTCGTTTATTCAATAAGATCACAAGTGTACCACTTTGAAACGTCTTAAGAGCTAGGTGATTCTACTCCTGTTCCTTCGCGACCAAGACCGTGAAGAACCAGGGCAACAAACACGGTTTGGGGCCTAACACTCTTTTCGGTGACACACTTTTTGTTTGTAATTTTTTTTTTGTATATTTTTTTTTATGTACCTAAGCAATTATTACAAATGTTATCTAATTTTTACAAGTAGGTATTCTTTATGTATATAATAATAAATCCATAAGTATACTAGCAAATCCGACTGAAATCCAAAGTTGAAATGAAAAGGGTCCTTGTTAAAATCAATAGGGGGATACCGATTGATGACGCTGACTGTACCTACTTACTTATAAGTGCGCTTGCAAATCTTGCAAACATAACTCACTCCCTGGTGTTTTCTGTAGTGCAAGATCATTACCATTCTGAAATTAAACGTTTATTTTAACAGAAATTAAAGTTTTTGTGCTGATTCAAATAAGAAGTTCCCCCAAACAGTTGAGCAGTAGGTTAGGTAAGTTCGTACTTATGAGCTAGTCTCTATCTCTGAAGATGGAGTTGAACAATGTTATAGTATAATTTTTAATTTTTATAGTGTTAAACCACACATTGGTATTTCACTAGAAATGAAAAATCTTATCAAAATTTTCAATTCCGACGGGATTCGAACCCGCAATGATACAAGCGATCCTCCTTAAGCCGGAGTGCCTTACCAATTCGGCCACGGAATCCTTATTACGTCAGGTTGAAAATCTTGATAAGCTCATATTGATCGATTTAAGCATCGATTAGCGCCATCTACAGAGTAACTACTAAGTTAACTCAACTGCTTATTGCCCGAAGTTACATTCAGGATCAAATGACGAGAGATGTCGCTTTTGCTAATTCTATAATTTTTAATTTTTATAGTGCACTTTGATATTTCATTAGAAATGAAAAATCTTATCAAAATTTTCAATTCAATTCAAACGAATCGTGATATCCACACTCATTGAAAATGAAGTCTTATCAAAATATTATAATTCCGACGGGATTCGAACCCGCACTGATAAAAGCGATCCCCCTGAAGCCGGAGTGCCTTAACCATGGACGTATATAAAGGGGGGAGGGGTTATTAGGTTTGATGAGACTTTATTTTCAATTAAATATTATGTCTTACTTGTGATATGTCAGGAGTGGACACCGCTTGCATTGAAAGCGGCCGTAATGTACGTCTGTCTTGTGTTTGCGCATTGACACGTGGGTTTTGAAGCGCATTGCGCAAATATCGCAAGGAAACCCGCCGGCAGACGGCTGTAAACATATAAAGGACTGTTTGTATCTTCAGCGTTATGTTACATTGAGCCGTGTTGGCCGAGGGGTACCTCGGCTTTCGATCCGAAGGTCGTGGGTTCGAATCCTGGCCGTGTATCAATGGATTTTTCATTTCGAAAAATTTATATGCGCATTAACACGAGCTCTAACGGTGGCCACCCACGATCTATTCTATCGTCCAATCGATTGGATACTGCCAGTTTGATCATGCCGAATGGACCGTGTGTGGACGTGGATCGGCATGAACTGCCGAATGGACAGTTCGAATTGAACGTGTGTGGTGAGCTGCCGATTGGATACGATCGATTGGAAGGACGATATAATTGACCGTGGGTGGCTGCCATAAATGGTGAAGGAAAACGGTGAGGAAAGCCGCGGCTTATAAGTCGGTTAAAAATACTTACATCATGCCATTTCATGTGAAAGTTTACCAGCTTCTGACATTTGTACACCGTGTAGCAGATCTCACATTTATACTTTGCTGAGAGGTAATGTTCAGAGTTCTTTCTCTGTGCAAACTCCTCTTTAACTTCCATCTCGGTAGCGAACAGCTTAATTTCGAATACCGTTTCATATTCTTTGTGGTCTTTCAATGACCTTCTTTGCTTTTGCCTTATTTTTGGCTCATCTGAAAAAACACGACATAATTTATTTTTATACTACTAAGGTATCAGACAAGCATACGGCCCACCTGATGGTAAGCGGTTACCGTAGCCTATGGACGCCTGCGACACCAGAGAAGTCACACTCGGCTGAAGGGGCTGAATACAAACCATGGTGAACATACCTGTAACATTCTCACGCAAAAAGGACCACCTCTGAGTCCAATTGCGGAAAAGGGAGTCCCCCATACATACCTGTAACATTTTCTGAATCTTCAATTTTGATTTTCTTACTTTTCCGTTTGCCTTTTTTGGTTTTTGAGCTGTCAACTTTCTTCTTACTATCATTTATATATTCTAGAAGACATCTGTCATCATCTGACAAATCATTATCATCATCGACAGCTGTTGTTTCATCTTTATTTCTGTTTAAATCATCATTAATCAATTCATCGACTGGATCATATTTTTCTACTTTGATAGTCACATCTGTGAAATCTCCGGACTCGGTTATATTTATTTCTTTGGAGTGGTCCGATGTACACTTGGCGAGCGGTGATGGTGGAAGAGATTTGTATAATTCAGATAGTGAAGATTTATTCTGAAATGAAGTATTAACATAATTATTAACCTAGGTAGGTACCTACATCGTACATGCAGTAGGTAGGTTTAATAATACAAATATTTTGTAAATTGAGATCAAAATAATTATCTAAAAAGATTTGAAAATAAATAAACAAACTTAAAATGATATTAAAGGTAGGTAGGTGTTAACATATTAACATTCGTTTTTTATTTTCTTACCTGATTCTTATGATTTCTCCACTGTTGCAGAATCTTATTAGATTTTTGACATAGCTTTTTAAAATCGAAAGCTTTTCGGAGTAAGAGTTCACATATGGAGCAAAGCAGATATTTTGAATCATCTTTCTGAAAAATAAACATAGGTAAGTAGGTAGGTAACCTAACTTAGGTACCTTTAAGTACCCTACCTAGGTATATTTGTGAGCAAAAACATAATTTTGATAGGTAGGTTTTGTAAGAAACTGGACACTAAAGTCCAATTTACCATCGAAGAGCCTAGCGATTAAAACAAAAATGGCACTCACTTCAGAACGCCATTCTGTATTGATCCAAATTCTATGGCAAGATTTGGTTTTCAAAATTGTGACTTAAAATGTTACAGAGAGTCTTTGATAGTCTTACACAGTGTTAATTACGAGAATATGTAGTCTTTTAACATAAAATAAACGAATACTCACTGAAATATCACTGAGTTCTTCGAAAAAATCCAGAACAGTTGCATCTATTTCCTTCAATTTATAGTCAGTGCGAAGGCAAATGCGACACAAATGGAGCGTAGACATTATTATCGTTCTTTTCTGTTTCACATTTTAATAGTATTCTAAATATTTACCTACACAGCAGCGGTTATTGGTTTTAAAACCGACACAGAATCAAAATAAAGACAGAATTCAGAAACTGTGCGCTGTTTTGTAGCGGGGTAAGATAAGGGGCGCGGGAGGGAAGGGAGTCGATCCGAGAATTCAGTGAAAAGTGGAGATCAGACAAATAAATATCAGAATCCATCCTAGTTTCTATAGAGTAAGTTTTGTGTGAATTTTAAATTAAATTAAATAATTAATAAAAAAAATTAAGTAAGCAGATATGTAAAGTAAACGAATAAAAATGATTTTGTTTATTTATTGCAGAAACAGCCAGCGGCATCTATTGTCGAGTAGCTGTAACTTTTCTACTGTGTCGCCACCTGGTAAATGATTTCGAAATTAAAGGTGGATTCGTATGAATAGGCTCGAGCTTCTGTCACTGTCAAGTGTCAATAGTTCGTGTAAATAGCTTCAAACTACTTTGTAAATAAAAAATGTTGCATTGGATTCTTTCTTTCTACACAATAATTATTTGAATTAAAACGAAGGGATTTTAACGGAATTTTAACTAATATTATTTATTACCAATAAATTTTCAATTAAAGGGAGAAATTCCATCCTTTTCGCCATCGAAAATGTCGAAGACGCTGTGCCGAATATGTTTGCGTTGTGATAATGTTATTGTTGATAATATTGACGTTACCCTTGCCGAATTTCACCACGAGCTGTGTGAAAATAATGTATGTAGCTTATCTCGCTGTCCCCACTAATTATACAGATCTATCTATCTATCTAAGCAGCCTGTAACACCCCTGCTGGGTAAAGGCCCCTTCTCTATCACGCCACTCCTGGCGGTTTTGTGCCAGCCGGATCCATTGCTCTCCTATGATATGCAGATCTTAGTAATAAATAAATGTGAATTCCTAGGTTTAACCGGTTGTCTGTCGGAGCACAGATCTGGTTGAGACACAATTGATTTTCTATTGTGTCTGGAATCCCGACAGACTAAAGGTTAAGGGGTACCTATTTATATTTATTATTAACTAGCAGCGTCTTCGCGGCGTTGCCCCCGTAGTGATGGTATAATGTGATGATGATGATGATTAAAAGTAGCCTATAACCTTCCTCAAGAGTTTAGCTATCAAATGGTGAAGGAATTTTTCAAATCCGAGTGGTACTTCTGTGATTAGCGAGTTCAAACAAACTCTTCCGCTTTATATATTGGTACGGATTTCTAACTTAAAATTCCGAATTTTATTTCCAGATTGACGAGAATCAAGCTCTTATGTTCTGTTCAATATGTGAACACCAGTTAAGAAAGTTTTACAACTTTCGTCAGAAATGCAGAAAATCAAACAAAATCTTGAAAACATGGAGGCTAACAAATGTTCAGGTAATTCGATGTTATATCACTCCGGCTTTAAGAGGATCAATTTCATCAATGCGGGTTCGAACACCAAAAAAATTTTGAAAAGAATTTTCATTTCGATGAAATGTGCCACCTACCTATATTAGGGCCAATTTATTAGATCACATTTGACACTTTATTGAAATTCAACAATAAAACCCTGTAACCGAGTTCACACAATATTATTTGATTTTTCAAAGCGAGATCTGCACAATAGGCAATATGCGTCTGATTCAAAAGCGGGTTAAATGTATTTTATTATGAACATTGTTGCTTTAGAGGTATGTGTGTGTAATTATTTTTTAATATTAAACCATTTTCGATTAGAAAATAAATTTTAAAAATTGCAAAAAATAGTAGGAATTTCAAAATACTTGAAAAGGATGTGAAAGGATGTGACGTCACGAGTTCATAAGAAAAGTCAAGGACGAGTCAGATTATGACGATCCATAGATAAGTTTTTTTTTTAATTTTCACAATTCCTATACTCGAACTTATTGTTGTCACAGATTACTGTTGTACTTAGTATCAATTTGACGTCACACGTCAAAGTTCACAAATTGTTACTACAACAGTAATCTGTGACAACAATAATAATCGTGTTTCAGATGCGTGAAAATGTTGGTAAATTTCAAAAATTATTTTTGTTATAAAATTTTAGTATTTCGGCGCTGGAATTTTTATGACGGTTATTTGACGATATAACCTATCGTGTAAAACCATAAAAAAAATTGATGCATATTGCCTATTGCTTAACTTCTTTCAGTTAAAAATACATATTTATTGTAATAATGACAAAAGAGGCAATTTTACGATTTACTTTGTTAGGACTGACTGCCAAATGTGATCTATTAAATTGGCCTTGCTATAAGTGTGGTTTAACACTTTAAAAATTAAACTTAAACTTACAGGAAAGCATAGAAACTCTGTACCAAATGATCCCACCTCCATCCATTACATTCCAACACAAAAATGTTGCATCAAAAACGATAGAATTCACACACACAGATATTGAACCAGATATAACTATAAAACTAGAAAAAGATGATTCAAAAACGGATGATATTGTTTTAAGTGAACCAAAATTTTATAAACAAAGTGACCAAGAATTAAATGCAGAGAAAACAGATGAAGTCAGCTTAAAAATCGAAGACGAGTTCTTCGCTGAACTATATGATGATGATAATGATGATGATTATGAGCCGGAACGAAAGAAAACCAAAAGCAAAACTATTAAAAGTTCTAAAACTAGGAAAAATACACGAAAAACAAGGAGTTTATACGTTAAAGAGGAATCAAGTGAGAAGATCATAGATAAAAGAAAACAGTTCAATAAAAACCAGTTGAAGTTAAAAGAGAGGGTAGTTAAGCTGCTTCGGTCCGGAGAGTTTCAAGATCTCGGAGTGACGATGAATGAAGAAGTATTTTTAAAAATGTTCGACAAGTGTGAGAAGACTGGGTTAAGAAGTATGTTGCCTCTTAAACCAGGTTAGTATTTATCACTTCACTATCACTTCACTATCACTATCACTTCACTATCACTATCACTTCACTATCACTATCACTACATCATCACTATCACTATCACTAACACTTCACTACATCACCATAACTTCAGTATCACTACATCACTATCACTACATAGTATAAAACAAAGTCGCTCCCCCCTGTCTGTCCCTATGTGTGCTTAGATCTTTAAAACTACGCAACGGATTTTGATGCAGTTTTTTTTAATAGATAGAGTGATTCAAGAGGAAGGTTTATATGTATAATACATGAATAATATAATAGAGAAACACTAATAATTTTAGAGGTTTCTAATGTGATGTGTGATGTGACCCGTGCGAAGCCAGGGCGGGTCGCTAGTCTATCTATGCTAATATTATAAAGAGGTAAAGTTTGTTTGTATGTCCTCTAATCTCTGAAACTACTCATCCGATTTCAAAATTCTTTCACCAGTATTTAGAATGAACTTTTATAACAAAGGCTAAATGTTATGTAGGTACCTCGCGGGGAATGCCGCGGACGAAACCTAGTCGGTCTATATTAGCGAAAGAACATGAGAACGCCTGCGACGCAGGAGGTTGTGGGTTCGATCCCCGCCGCAGGACAAATGTTTGTATGATCTGCAAATATTTGTCTTGGGTCTGGGTGTTTTCTATGTATTATCAGGGAGGTCTCACTCCGTAGTTTAGGCTAGTATTCTGTGGTTTAGGTACGTTCGTCCGCGCGCCTCTTCGAGCAGGCGTATGGCAGTGGGTTCCCACTTGCCGCTCGGCTCGCACGCTAGCCGCCAACCACGTATATCGTTAGTCGACAAGTCGACAACCCTTCCGCGCCAGACAGCGACCGAGTTATGCGTTAAAAAGAGAGGCAATGATTAGGTAAATATAGCTCTAGCTAGGCACTAAGCGCTTATGCGAGCTGAATTGCACTTTGTTGCGTCACTGCAAGAGTCGCTATTTATTTCGCGAAGTAAGCCTTCTGTATGTTAGTTCTATTATTTATTCTGTGATATTACACTTAATAATTGTTACAGGTTCCACAGAAGAACGACAAAGACTTCGTAAATTCCTTCTCTACCTCCTAAAGAAGAACAATCCTGAATACGAAGAGATCTTCTACATAGAACTGTTGGACACAGAAGCTAAGAAATTAGAAGAGTTTGATAGAAGAAAGTATAGCAAGGAGTATATAGAAGCAGAGTTTAAATGCGAGCGGTGCTACAAGGTTTTCGAAGTGCAAAGACTTTTGGAGTACCATAACAGGTGGCATGAGGTAGGTAAATCACATCACACTAATATTATAAATGCGAAAGTTTGGATGTATGTATGTTTGTTCCTCTATAACTTGACAACCACTGAACCGATTTGCCTGAAATTTAAAATATAGATAGACTAGCTTCCGCCCGCGGCTTCGCTCGCGTGATGCTCGCATAAAAAGTAGCCTATGTCCTTTTCCCGGTCATTAATCTATATTTTAAATTTCAGCCAAATCGGTTCAGTGGTTGTCGAGTTATAGAGGAGCAAAAATCTATCAAAAATTACATTTGCCTCGCGGCGAGAATCAAACCAACAACCTTCTGTGTTTCAAGGCCTTCCTTGTGTAATGCGGGTTCGAATCCCATCAAATCGAAAATTTTGAAAAGTTTCATTTTTATCATATTTCTCACAATAGCATTGTCCTTTACAGCCGATGTACCCCTAGCATTGTATTTTGCAGCCTAGCACTGGTAACCACGTGTGCGAGATCTGTGCGATGCGGTTCGCAAGTCGCAAGGCGCTCGCACAACATCGCAAGACGAACCATTGTGCTGTATACCGATGTAAACTGTGCCCCATGCTGACTTACAACTCGTGAGTACTGCTACTTATAACTCTGTACTACTGCTACCGATTGTCTATCTTTGATAGCGACCAGAATCGGTCTCAAACTGTCAAACATGACTGTTCAGTGACCATGCAGATAGCTCTGTCACTCTCATCTCAACGAGACCTAACGCGACAAAAGATACACGGTCGTTTTGACAGTTTGAGACCAATTTGAGGTTTGAGACAAGTTAGACAATCTGCCTGTTCCCACATGTTTTCATTAGATTTATTTTGTTGCAGTGCAGTGATGGTGAACCATTACAACCAACACAAGGGCATGGAGTATTCGTGCCCTGTTTGTTTGAGCGTGTTCAGGTGAGCATTACACGATCTTTTGTTACAAGCTCTACGTAACTTTATATTTGAGTGATTACTTCAAAATTCGAACTAATACCCTGTGTCCGATTAAGCTCAAAGGCACACTTATAGATTCTGTTTGGACTTATTTGAATCAGCTCGCGATTACCATTCATACATTACACTTGGGCCAACGGATCTCGGCATTCGTGAAGTTGGCCGTTTCGATGCGCAGTGCAACTTTTTCATACAAAATTTTCTACTGCGCAGCGAAAAACCTAACTTCACGAATGCCTAGATCCGTTGGCCCTACTGTACCTAATATTTTTCAACAGTTATTTATTCATTTATTAATGATGTTTATAGCAATAAGAACACGTTGAACAACCATCGTCGGCAGGCTCACACGACGTCCCACATTTGTCCGCTGTGCGCGCGCACATTCGTATCAGAGAAGGGACTGTATTTCCACAAACGACTCAAGCATAAGGTACACTACTCAAGTACTCAAGTAAAGTAGCGATTACACCATCCGATTTGTAGGAAACCGACCTAGAATCATCGCTCTGTCTCGCTCTTTGGCCTACGAATTGCCCATTGTGCATCCTTCTTCTTTCTGTCTACATTTGACTGAAGTTGGCAACAGTTAGACGAAATTCGTTGTCGAATAGGCCTAGTTAATTGATTCAGGCGTAACTTTGCCAAAGTCTATCTTCAGATTTTTTTAAAAATTCCAAAATATCTAGTACTCCTCCGCCAATCTATACCAAAAAAGTTTCTTCAGGATGTTCACGCTAAAGCCACCCACTTTCCACAGCCTAGCCTTACTATACCAGGCTAGTCAGGGCAAATTCGTCGCTTCGATCAGACGCAAATAAACCATTTATATATCTTTAAAAAAAAAATATTTTGATCTAGGACGAAGCCGATACTAAATCAGAAACCGGAGTGTCGTGCGACAAATGCGGCGCCGTGTTGTCGTCGCAGGAAGTGTTACTGACGCACACAAGACAAATGCACGCCAGCGGACACACTATGTACGTATCTAACAACCGAATACTGAAACGCTACTTAAATATTTGAGACGTACCTTACTATTTGAGATGTTCTTCAAAATCGTATACAAAAATGACAATGAATGTCAATAAATATAAATAAATAAATATTGCTGGACATTTCACACAGCGCCATCTAGCCCCAAACTAAGCAAAGCTTGTATGACGGGAACCAGATAACTGATAGAATCCTATCCTACTATCCTACTAATATTATAAAGGCGAAAGTCCGTGTGTGTGAATGTTTGTTCCCACGTATCTCCATAACTACTAAACCGATTTTGATGAAATTTGGAATGTAGATAGATAATGACCGGGAATGGGACATAGGCTACTTTTTATCCCGAAAAAATGCATGGTTTCCGTGAGATAAAAAAAGTAGTGCACGCGGGCGAAGCCACGGGCGTCCGCTAGTATTTATATAATTTGTAAATACATACTTAAAATACTTTGTAACACCCAGACACAGAACAAACATCTATGTTCATCACACAAATGTTTGTTCTGGGTGGGAATCGAACCCACGACCTACAGCGCAGAAGGCAGAGCTACTACCAACTGAGCTAAGAGGCCATCCGAATAATAAGCACCACTAGGCGGTTCTCACACTGGTAACGCACCTACATTGTGCTAAGCAGATTTTATCATTAAAAATCACGCGCGGCGATGCGTTTTGTCAGTGTGCGTGTTTTCTATACAAATTGAGATACTTGCATAAAATGTTAAAATCTGCAGCCACGCACGCACAACGCAGCGGGGTGCGTCGCAGTGTGAGAAAAGACTTAAACTATGTAACTATATGGCAGTATTTATCTATGTTCCTGTTACACTTTTGTTCCAAAAAAATGTTCTATGAAACAAAAATCTCATTTTGTCCGACGAAATCATCAAGAAAAGCTTCCATTGACTGGCCTCTTAGCTCAGTTGGTAGTAGCTCTGCCTTCTACGCTGTAGGTCGTGGGTCCGATTCCCACCCAGGACAAACATTTGTGTGATGAACATAGATGTTTGTTCTGTGTCTGGGTGTTATAAGGTATTATAAGTATGTATTTACAAAAAAAAAAGTATAAAAGTATTCTATCAGTTATCTGGTTCCCTTAGTACAAGCTTTGCTTAGTTTGGGGCTAGATGGCGCTGTGTGAAATGTCCAGCAATATTTATATTTATTTATTTCTTGAAACCATAGAAGAAATGGGAGCTTTTCTTGAACATTTCTTCAACATGCAAATGCTTTCAGACACAAATGCTTCCATTGCAAGGAGATATTCGGCTCACTGGAAGAGTTAAAGAAGCACAAAGTTGAGAAGGACCATCAGAGGCCTCCGAAGCCTCTTAAACGAAGCGAAGAGGATAGTAAGGTAACCATTTTAGGTTATTAAAAAAAAATTTATATATACAACTTGTTAAACTTTCGCGATTTGTTAACATAATGATAATTATAATGGAAACAAAATAAATAAAAGGTACGCGATAAAATCCCGTAATAATATATCATTGTAAAAAAAAAAATTATATATTATTTTGACTAGCCTCTCAGCTCAGTTGGTAGTAGCTCTGCCTTCTACGCTGTAGGTCGTGGGTTCGATTCCCACCCAGGACAAACATTTGTGTGATGAACATAGATGAATACAAAGTTTGCGATTTCTGACTGTTCTAGTACTCTAACCTCAGATGGTCCGGTAGAGCCTTTTAATCCTTAGACGAAACAGGATGGATTGACATCAAAAAAAGCTTTTGTGAAAATTGCTCATTTTCTAGCTGACTGTACATTTTTTTCAAAATCTGTGAATACAGGTCGAAATATCTTCAAAAGTTAAGAATAGTCTTCTAAGAACGTTTTCCTGTAGCTACAACGGTTAAGGTAGCTGCCCTTACTGCCCCGTCTCAAAAATTTACCCTGTATTTTAATTGTCTCGTTGAATGTCTGTTTGCTCGGAAGCGCGACATTAAATATGATGTTCCCAAGGATTTTATATACTACGTAACAGGATAGTGAACTCAACTTTAATGTAAAAGGGATTTTGAACCTTATCACGACTATACACGATCTATTATAATTCAATCTTGGTTATAAGGATTGTCGGTCTTGTTAAAAGGCTTTCTTGGTAGCTTTGTCTCTTTCACACTCGTTGTTGGATTAGTAGTGTGTCCATGTCATTTAAATTTCAGGATATTCATTAAGGATTAGGAATGTTTAGTTCATAAATTATGGTCACCCTTTAGAAAGAGACACACCGCCCAAGTTTTATCTCTCAAGCGAACCGCGTTTTCTGTCTCAGTTAACCTTCCAGTTACGTTTAGTATACAAATTCCTTGGATGTTCCAGAGTCTGCTAGAGGGAGACAGAGCGACGTGCGACGAGTGCGGACGCACTTTCAACTCTCGGAAGAGCTATTTGCGACACTTCAATTTGAACCACAAGCCGAATCGGATGTCAGTATTGCTAAATTTTACTTTGTACTTACACACACTTCTCACAATGGATCTAGGCATTCGTGAAGTGAGCCGTTTCGCTGCGCAGAAGAAAATTTTGTAAGAAAAGGCTGCACTGCGCATCGAAACGGCTGACTTCACGAATGCCTAGATCCATTGGGGGTAGTGAACTTGTAGTTGTACTATTATTTATCCTTTGATTTCAGCCACAAATGCGGCTTCTGTGGCGCTAAATTCAGCCTCGCTTCGGAACTGGAGTCCCACAGAACTGCGCTAAGCCATCACAGGAAGGTGCGCTACCAACGCAAACAACGGAGCCCGCCCTCACAGCCGAGACTGCACTGTAACGACCCGCAACATCCCGCTAACAAATGTCAGCTGGTGAGTTGTGTGTCACAGAACTAGATGGCGCTGGTGGTAGATTATGGGGTGCAATGGGCGTCCTTATCGCTATAAGCGATCTCTTCCAGGCAACCCTTGGATGGACTGGAATATTAGAAATAGAGAAATGACAGTGTACAAAAAGACAAATCAACATAAACATAAAATAACTTATAGTACAGAAGCTTAGCTACATTATAACCATAATTCTGAAACTAAAAAATATTAAAGGTCACCTTGTTCCAGTGTGGTGAGATGATATCGGCTGCGCGAACCAACACGATGTACCAGCACTTTCTAACGGCTCATCCAGACACGCCGTACGCGTCCGTCTACGCGCAGCCACACAACAGGCACCTCTGCGACCAGTGTGGGAAGACCTTTAAGGTAATTTGATAATTTAAGAAGATAATTTAATTTAATTTAATTTAGTAATTTTGCATGAAATTTAAATTACATTGCAGTGCCCAACAGGGTGTATGTATAAAGCCTACTAAGCCTACCTAGACCTAAGCTATACTATGGACCTACATACAAGCAATGAATAAATGAATATGAATAATTTGTTTAAGAGCAAACTTAGCACCCGAGCTAAAATTAGCACATCGATGTGTGCAACTTCAAATATTTGTCTTAGCTTCGTTAAAATAAAGATGAATTTAGAATGCGTTCGGCCGCGGCGCTTACGACAGCTGCTCGCTCCGAAACACGACAAAAATGCAGTTTTTGGAGATTTCTCATCACTATAACTAATCGAGAAAGTGATCGGACAATATGTCAATTATTAAATGACCTACTTTAGAAGAATGAACTTTAGAAGATGAATATTTATCTTATTTTTAGTGGTTATTTCGTTGATTTATGATCAAGCAAATATAATGTTTAATAACCAAAGCAAATAGGACCGGGAATCTAGATAGATTCTACATGCAAATGGGTTCAGTGGTTGTCGAGTTCCAAACTTTCGCATTTATAATATTAGTGTGATGAAAAATATTTAAAATCCTACTAATATTATAAAGGCGAAAGTCCGTGTGTGTGTGTGTTTGTTACCAAGTATCCTCATAACTACTAAACCGATTTTGATGAAATTTGAAATGTAGATTGTTTAGATTCTGGAATAACACATAGGCTACTTTTTATCCCGGAAAAATGCACAGTTACCGTGGGTTAATAAAATAGTAGTCCACGCGGGCGAAGCCGCGGGCGTCAGCTAGTATAATATAAGACACTATTTGCAGATTAGGAAAAAAATATGTACTTATCACAGGATTTAACATTCCTCACTCCTATAACAGGACCTAACATTCTTCCTCGACCACAAGAACCTCCACTCCGGCGCTAAACCGTACTCGTGCACATTGTGCGCACGCGCATACAGCACCAAGCGACACCTGAGGCTGCACTTGGAGCGACATGGTCCCCCGCGACACCAGTGCAAGGACTGCGGAAAGATGTTCAACAGTGCAGCTAACCTCTTCGCACACCGACGGGTGAGTGAGACAGATAGATGATAAATAAATAAATAATGCTCAAACATTTGCATGGGAATGTACTAAATGTGTTTGGATATACCTCTGACTACCCCCTTAGACATCTTCAAAGGATCTAAACATGCCTAAAAGATCTGAAAGAATATTTCATTGAAAATGAAAAGACTTCGGGATTCGAACCCGCAACGATACAAGCGATCCGCCTTTAGCCGGAGTGCCTTCACCTTTACCAACTCGGCCACGGAATCCTCAGTCGTCAGGGTTGAAAATCTTGTTAAGACCATTTATCGATTAAGATACATAAATTATTATGGAAGAGAGCGGTATCTCCTAACACAAGGATAACTTTGCTTAAAAGGAGATTCCAAGCATTGTTATTAAAAAAATATCGTCCTTACCTAACCTTGCCGCAACTCCCTCCTTACCCAGATGAAGATTCTCCGGATGAATCGAAACATTGTCGGTATCTAAATCGACGATATTTTTTACGTGAGTAATTCCCGTTTGTCAAATAATGTCTAGTACAACTCACGAAAGTTTTGAAAGTGAAATTGTTATTTAATATTGATAAGTTACTGAAATAAACAATTTTTCATTTAAATTCGCAGGGACATATCGGTGACCGTCGTTTCAAATGCGAAATCTGCAGCAAAGGCTTCCTCCACCAAGCGGCGCTGAACGAGCACGTACGCGGCGTGCACCATCACATCCGACGAGCTAGGAAACACCCCGCCAAGTGACTGAGAAACACCCTTCAAGTCTGTGAGGAACACGCTTCAAGTCTGTGAGGAACACGCTTCAAGTCAATGAGAAACACGCTTCAAGTCTGTGAGGAACACGCTTGAAGCCAGTGAGAACACGCTTCAAGTCTGCGAGGAGCACGCTTCAAGTCTGTGAGGAACACGCTTCAAGTCTGTGAGGAACACGCTTCAAGTCTGTGACGAACAAGCTTCAAGTCTGTGAGGAACACGTTTCAAGTCTGTGAGGAACACGCTTCAAGTCTGTGAGGAACATGCTTGAAGTCAGTGAGAAACACGCTTCAAGTCTGTGAGGAACAGCCTTCAAGTCGGTGAGGAACACGCTACAAGTCTGTGAGGAACAAACAAGTCTATGAGGAACATAAACGCAGCGTTCACCACATTTGTCAAACTAGAATGTACCCTGCTAAGTGACTGAGGAATACGCTTCAAGTCTGTGAGAAACAAGTTTGTGATGTTTGTGATATTTGTCTAGCTAGAAAGCACCTTACCAAGTGACTGAGAAACACGTCTCAAGTCTGTGAGGGAAGCGACTCAAATCTATAAATAATACGCCTAAAGTGTGACATCTGCGTTAAGAACTAACACATCGAATGCGGGAAGTACTCCGCCAAGTGAGGAGCACGGCTCAAGTCTGTGACGAACTTGCGTCAAGTCTGTGACGAACTGGCGTCAAGTATGTGAGGAACACAACTCAAGTGCGGCATCTTCACATAAGAATTTCCTATTCTAACACATTCGACTAGTGTAACCTATAAAGTGAGCTTTCGGGTTTTTCTAATGAAGGTGGTATGCCTGGCTAGTCTGGGTTCTTACTATATGCTGGGGCTTCAGGAAAATTTAGGGGGGGCGCCACGAGCTTTAAACTTTGTTACCTACCTAAAGGACAAAAGCTCGAATGTCCTGATTAAAGAAAGAAGCTATAAATTAAACATTAGATTTGATACAATTGAAACAATTTATTCAAAAATAAATACTAGAATTTTTTACTAATATGTTCTAAAATCCAAAAGTAATCTATAAAATGACTAGTTATCAAGCTGCAAGAGTACTAAAATTTAGAAAACAATGTATGTGAGTTAATAAAACAATTTAACAATAATTTAATCCATATAAGGTGAAAGATCACCCAAAACAACCACAACCGTAGCCCTAGAGGAGGACTGCAGCTAACGACTAATGCTATAACAAAATGTGTGAAGAAATAATGGACACATCAAATACTAACATGTTGATGATATTACAAGTACTTATTATCATGACAAAAAAATTTCCAAATACAAACAAACTCATACCAAATATGTATGTGTCCCTTACTCGATAGGGAATGTTATACTAAACCAAAAATTCAGATCAAATATAATCTAAAACTTAGGGAAACCTTTGCCTCTGTACTCATCTCTCTCTCATATTGTAATACTGATATTCAAACAAAAACAAAACTAATAGTGGAGCCGCACTAGAAAAACACAACCAGAATGTAGGAACGGGTCACCTGAGATACATGGGTGGAGTCCTATGATCGAGGCCGTCATCGCAACGAGTTGGATGGAACGGGGCCTCTAGGCCACCCCTTGCAGACCGTCACATCCTGGCCGCAGTAAATTTGGCCCACCCCAAGGACCGAGAAAACCTGAAATGTCATGTCCTAAATTACCAAACGTGCTCATGACCTCACGTGCTTTTTACAATAGCACGCCATCAACAATGCAAAATAAAATAAGATTACATAGATAAATCCAGATTATTGACATGTGACTAACTTACCCGGATTACCAAAAGTTGGAATATTTCATCCTCAAACATGCTCTGATGCCATCCATCAGCTCAACCAAAATTGGATTTCTAAAATAACTACTTAAATGTTCCAATAAATCTCCTGAAACAAATCAAAAACAATAATCAGAAAACGTGTGACAATGGCGTCCTGTCTCAAGACTGCAAGACACATTTACAACGGAGATTCCTCTCGGACACTCACCATTATTTCTTCACAAAATCTACGATCACCACTTTAACATTTTCCTCTCGGAAGGTCTAACCACCAGACCATTTCAAAACAAAGCCCTATATCAGGGAATGCGCCTGGGCATTGCCAGCAGCCATGACAGCCGCTTCCACAAGAAGGAACAGAGCCGACAGGAAATGTCTTTTCGAATTCTAACCTCACTTCACCCCATTCGATGTGAATGACCGCTGAGATGACACTTACCTTGACAAATCTGACATTGACAGATTGAAAAGTTGAAGACCAAACAATTAAAAAAAATCTACGTGCATTTACTTTTTTTTTTTTTTTTAAATAATTACGATTTTAATGTTAAATTAAATCCAAAAAAATACAAGAAAATACTATCGAGTTGAAATAAAATAATTTGAATATATTTTAATCAATATGTTTTCGAACAAAATCATGAACTTGCCAAACAACTAACGGAGAACGCCATCTAGACCTAAATACTGACACTAATTCACAGGATATTAGAACCTGCGATCAGCCGATGACTTCTATCGTTTTAAATTCTGAAAGTTAGTACGATCCTGAGCTATAAGGCGGCGCTGTGACAGATATAACTGTTACATTACCTCTTTGCTTAGACAAAAAAAAAAATCTATTAAAAAAAAGAAAAGAGTTTTACATAATTATGGATTCAGCTATTAAGATTTTGTCTAGGAGGTGTCAGCCCACAATATCACTTTCCAACAGAAACAAACCAACGAACCCTGAAACAAATAATTACTTACACAAAACAAATAAAATTTAGATTAGAGTTTTGGAATGAGGCTTTGTTTAAGGGTTTCCAACAACCGCCCTAGCATAGGCTTATTTATTTGAAGGAGTTACTTCCACCGCTCCTTTGTATAATGTACCTACATACCAAACAACAACTAAAAGGCTAAATTTAGAAAGACATTTTGGAATAAGGCTTTTATAAGGGTTTCCAACAACCGCCCTAGCATAGGCTTATTTATTTGAAGGAGTTACTTCCACCGCTCCTTTGTTAGAAGTACCTACCAACCAAAACAAAAAAGAACAAACAAACAAAGACTAACAAATAAAATCTGCAAGGTGTCATTTCCAACACCATCAAACGACGGCGTTGATCCTCTGCCTCTTCTCCTTCTGTGCAGAATCACACTTTGACAATATGTGATTCACAAGCATTTGAGCTCACAAAGGACCGAAGACTGAGAACCCGACAACCTTTTATGTGCGTGTACACAGCTTTGACAATACTGTGTACAAAACCAAACAATATCAAAACAAACTAAGCTCAAACTAACATACACGGCTTTCCAATACCATGCGCAGAACCTAGAGTGTACGAACTGAACAACAAAAAAAAAATTGTACATCAATACAAAAAACAAAACTAACAAACCAACAACAAACCAACTCAAACCCATCAATCTAAAAATTGTTCTGCCACATCCAATATCATGGCAATCAATTTAAAAAAAAAATTAAATTTCAAAGCTAGGTTACCTAAAATTCCAAAATAAATACAAATTCAAGCTAAGTTATATTTCCAAAATTAATCCAAACTAATACCGATTAATTTTGAGACCATAATGTAGAGAGAGGAGAGTACAGTGCATACCTAACAGAGTTACAATTCCGTTAAACAACATTTTCAGCGTGTGTACACTAAGGCTAAAATCAAATATTTCAAAGTTACAATTTCCAAACATATACCTACTAAAATCCGCATGTAACATCTACGGCTAAATCACATATTTACTATAAATAACACTTTCTAACAATATCTTAGAATTTTGACTGTGTACACCACGGCTAAGTTAAATACTACTAATTACAATACCAACAATATACTAAAATGTATGCTATATAATACTAGCGGTAAATACTAAATGAGAGTAGTACAGAGACAAGGTTCCACAACAAGGTTTCCAAATAAGGTTTAAAAAAAAACAAACTAACCAAACAATGACAAATACTAATTTACCAAATTTTCCAGAGCCCCGCCCGTTGGGAGCCAATTATAACCTATAAAGTGAGCTTTCGGGTTTTTCTAATGAAGGTGGTATGCCTGGCTAGTCTGGGTTCTTACTATATGCTGGGGCTTCAGGAAAATTTAGGGGGGGCGCCACGAGCTTTAAACTTTGTTACCTACCTAAAGGACAAAAGCTCGAATGTCCTGATTAAAGAAAGAAGCTATAAATTAAACATTAGATTTGATACAATTGAAACAATTTATTCAAAAATAAATACTAGAATTTTTTACTAATATGTTCTAAAATCCAAAAGTAATCTATAAAATGACTAGTTATCAAGCTGCAAGAGTACTAAAATTTAGAAAACAATGTATGTGAGTTAATAAAACAATTTAACAATAATTTAATCCATATAAGGTGAAAGATCACCCAAAACAACCACAACCGTAGCCCTAGAGGAGGACTGCAGCTAACGACTAATGCTATAACAAAATGTGTGAAGAAATAATGGACACATCAAATACTAACATGTTGATGATATTACAAGTACTTATTATCATGACAAAAAAATTTCCAAATACAAACAAACTCATACCAAATATGTATGTGTCCCTTACTCGATAGGGAATGTTATACTAAACCAAAAATTCAGATCAAATATAATCTAAAACTTAGGGAAACCTTTGCCTCTGTACTCATCTCTCTCTCATATTGTAATACTGATATTCAAACAAAAACAAAACTAATAGTGGAGCCGCACTAGAAAAACACAACCAGAATGTAGGAACGGGTCACCTGAGATACATGGGTGGAGTCCTATGATCGAGGCCGTCATCGCAACGAGTTGGATGGAACGGGGCCTCTAGGCCACCCCTTGCAGACCGTCACATCCTGGCCGCAGTAAATTTGGCCCACCCCAAGGACCGAGAAAACCTGAAATGTCATGTCCTAAATTACCAAACGTGCTCATGACCTCACGTGCTTTTTACAATAGCACGCCATCAACAATGCAAAATAAAATAAGATTACATAGATAAATCCAGATTATTGACATGTGACTAACTTACCCGGATTACCAAAAGTTGGAATATTTCATCCTCAAACATGCTCTGATGCCATCCATCAGCTCAACCAAAATTGGATTTCTAAAATAACTACTTAAATGTTCCAATAAATCTCCTGAAACAAATCAAAAACAATAATCAGAAAACGTGTGACAATGGCGTCCTGTCTCAAGACTGCAAGACACATTTACAACGGAGATTCCTCTCGGACACTCACCATTATTTCTTCACAAAATCTACGATCACCACTTTAACATTTTCCTCTCGGAAGGTCTAACCACCAGACCATTTCAAAACAAAGCCCTATATCAGGGAATGCGCCTGGGCATTGCCAGCAGCCATGACAGCCGCTTCCACAAGAAGGAACAGAGCCGACAGGAAATGTCTTTTCGAATTCTAACCTCACTTCACCCCATTCGATGTGAATGACCGCTGAGATGACACTTACCTTGACAAATCTGACATTGACAGATTGAAAAGTTGAAGACCAAACAATTAAAAAAAATCTACGTGCATTTACTTTTTTTTTTTTTTTTAAATAATTACGATTTTAATGTTAAATTAAATCCAAAAAAATACAAGAAAATACTATCGAGTTGAAATAAAATAATTTGAATATATTTTAATCAATATGTTTTCGAACAAAATCATGAACTTGCCAAACAACTAACGGAGAACGCCATCTAGACCTAAATACTGACACTAATTCACAGGATATTAGAACCTGCGATCAGCCGATGACTTCTATCGTTTTAAATTCTGAAAGTTAGTACGATCCTGAGCTATAAGGCGGCGCTGTGACAGATATAACTGTTACACTAGTATCATACACCATTATCATACGCGTCAGGAAAAACCACATCAAGCATGGACCTAGTAAATAGACTGCTGGACACGCTCCTTCTCACTCACACAAAGGATATAATACAGAATTCGTGTCTGAAATTACAAATATGTCCTATTAAATAAATGACAGTAGAAAATTAATGAAACGTTTTATTTCGCCATTTTTGTATATTTTAGCTATAATGTATTGAGTTGAGGTACACTTCTCACAACTAGGCAATCGTGAAGTTAGCCGTTTCGATGCGCAGTGCAGCTTTTCCCTATAAAATTTTCTACTGCGCAGCGAAACGGCTCACTTCTCGAACGCCTACCTAGATCCATTGTGAGTGAGAAGTGTAGACCGTACTCTAGCCTCTCTACTTATTTCAAAATGTTTTAGAAAATTTGTTAATTTTGCGCTAAACAGTTAAAAAAGAGTTAAAAATGGAGTAATAGTATTCTGTGTTAAAAATCCAATCAAAGATTTGACTCATGTCATGTCGAATGTCGACATTTATAAGACAAAATGAAAAAATCTAGATAGATGAAAGGCTTAAATAAACGCCATCTATTATTGAGTAGCATTTATTGGGAGTATGTTCCATTGAAGCTTCGTATGCTAAATTCCGGTAATCTGTAGCCAAGTTACATTATGGTAGTCGCACACCTATCCGCGCCGAACGCACCGAATGAATCGAATTTTAGAATTCTATAAATAGGAAATTGTATGAAACCTCGCATACTTGCCCGCGGTCGAATCGTCCGATTCGACCGCGACCGAATCTTTGAGAATAGGCTAAGTAAGATATCGGACAATCGCTACATATCGCTAAAGATATCAGAGAAATAATTCGGATTCTCGTCGTCACGTGGTTAGAAGTGTCAAAAAATAAAAGATTATCGAAAAAGAATTCGGTACGGAAGCGCTTGTATTAAGTTGTAGGTAGGTATTATATTATAGTGGCTATTAAAAGGGGGCTTTTACAGGACCTGCAGTGCGATTCAGACCTAGGAATCTACCATTCCAAATTCGGAGAGTAAATCATCGAATCGGAGGCATTTTCGGAAGTCTGAATCGACTGCTGTAGGGCGAATTTACACTTCTCGCTCGGAATGTACCTATACCGAATTTGTAAAGTTGAAACAACTAGGGTACAACAACGTCACTTTTTGAAGATCTTCGAATCGAAAACATTCCGAGAAGTATGAATTGAGCAACCATTTCCAAACTTTTACGTCACTTTTTGAAGATCTTCGAATCGAAAACATTCCGAGAAGTATGAATTGAGCAACCATTTCCAAACTTTTTAGTTTATTACGCGGAAAAAAAATGTTTATTTTTAATTTAATTGTTCTATATTACATTCATCATCATTATCATCTTCATCATATTCAATTTCATTAAATTTATCGTATCCTCCAAGAAAGCCATTTACAAAATCACGTAAAGTATAAGGTTTGAGTTCCGGTCCAAAATATCCACGGCGGCAACTGTGTTTCTTCGGACGTATGTTAGTCGTGCGGCCGCAGCGGGCGCGTCGACAGCGCGTCGCGCGCGGTGGGAGCTGCCCGTAGCACTTCCTGCATATCATCTTGTTCACGTTGTAGTAGTATGCCAGGAAACGGCCTCGATGACCCCATAGTCTGTAACCTTCAAAAATAATAATCGATCGAGCGAGCGAAGCGAGCGAAGATCTTAGTGGCAAGTTAGGCGATTTTGCTTTGTATGTTTGTATGTTTGTATGTTTGTATGTTTGTATGTTTCATTTTTATGTTCTCGCATAACTATCGAACCGCTAATCCAATCTGTATGAAACTTGATAGGTCAATAGGTAGTGCTATGGAAATTTGCTGTGGAGCGTATGAGCGTAATCGATGAAGGGGTTGTAAAGATATGGGGTTCCCAAGGGGGTAAATTTTTTTCAAAGTTACCCAAATATATTGAGTGGGGTGTCATACGAAAGGGCTTCTTTTGTACATTCCAAAATGGTTTTTATTTTTAATCTAGGATGTATAGTTTTTGAAATACGTCCAAAGAACAAAAACTACGAAACCAGAGCTGCAAGAGCTCCCGTTTCATAGAGTTTCGATGTCTTCGTAGCTCATTGACTGGTCGGTCTTAAAAAGAGAGTGGCATCGTTGCGGTTTGGTTTGCAATGATTTTAGATGCTACTTGATTTATTTTCATGATAAAAAAATTTTTGATAAAGAATGAAAATAATTGGGGTAAAAAAAGTTAAATAAACAAATATATTGAGTGGGGTGTCAAATGAAAGGTCTTATTTTTTACATTCCAAAATAGTTATTATTTTCATTCTAGGACGTATACTTTAGAAATACGACGAGAATTCATAAATATGAAATAAGTAAATGAAAAATTAGACACGACATTATTGTATTGCATGCATGCTAGTATTTTTTACCATGAAGAGCTAGCGCAATAGGCATACTCGGCAGTAGTAGCACTTGAAATTATAGGGGTAGTCAGAAGAAAGTCCAAATGTAAGCCATCTACGGTGCGCGAGATCTCAGTTCGGGGCGAACTACTAGTTATTTATTTGAAAACCAGCAAACATTTGACTGAAGTTGGCAACAGTTAGGATAACTAAAGTAAGATGCACAATACGCCAAAGACCAAGGCAGAGCGATGATTCCTAAAGGCCGCTTCCCACGCTCCGCGATTCTGCGGATCATCACGCACAGCCGACGATCACGGACGGCAACGCACGCAGACAGGGCTCTTCCAACGGTGCGTGTCGGTCTGTGTGTGTCTTAAGATTCGAGGCCATTTTGTCATTCCAAAAGAAGTTCATGTTCAGAGCACCTTTGAAGTTACCGCCTCGCGACGGATACCGGTGCACTGCCACAGACGTCCTCTGCTACCACGGACGAGACCCTTCCCACGGTGTGTCGTGTGAGCTGGTCCGCGTCCGTCCGCGATATCGCAGACCGTGGGAAGCTGCTTTAATAAGGATTCCGACAAATTGGATAATGTAATCGCTGCTTTACATACATTCATAAACTCGAAAAACAACCCTCCTTTGTGGGGTCTGTTAGGTAACAGCTTCAGATTCAGATTTCAGATTCAGATTCATTTATTTTTATAACTCCTGACGGCGCGACCGATTGTGATGAAATTTTCTATTATAAAAGCACGTAGGTACCTACCTATAATTTTTTTATGAATTTAGGTACGTTTTTAAATTTAACAAAGTTGGGTTTATTCATAAGCGGCGTTAACCAAGAAGATTCTAAACTACGTAACTGGAGTGCTAACTGACATTTAATGTACAAAGGATTTTGAACCTTATCGCGACTGAACAACGATCTATTATCATTTAATCTTGTTTATAAGGATTGTTGGTCTTGTTGAGAGGCTTTCTTGGGTGCTTTGTCTCTTTCACACAGTTGCAAAAAGAAAGAGACACACCGCCCAAGTTTTATTTCAAGCGGACCTTGTTTTCTGTCTCAGTCAGCGTTCCAGGTACGTAGTATAAAAATTCCTTGGTGTTAACACGCTCGCGAGCAAACAGACATTCAACGAGACAGAGATATGATTAGAGCGAGCACGAAGTAGCTCTGTCGCTCTCATTTCAAGGAGACCGAACGCGACGCCCGTTGAATGTCTGTTGTTTGCACGCAAGTGTAAACCCACATAAAAGTCCTCCTTGCAAGCTCAACGTTAGATGTATAGTGGCCTCTTCTTGCACTCCATAGTGCGACAGCAGTCGACCGGATTCCAACTCTGAGGCGCCGTAGATGAGACGCTGTAGTTCTGGAGGAATGCCCTCCACTTGTTCTATCTGCGTCTTCACACTGTCCACTGTCTCCGACACGTCCAGGGTGATGGTGTCCCCGCTAATGGTTTTGACGAAGATCTGCATATTCTGAAATTTGAATAATCTGAATATTTACTAAAGAGCACCCTAGTAAAGTAGGTTTTATGAATGCTTAAAAATAGTTATTTGTGCAACAAGAGAGCAAAGTTGATGTTTATCTCGAGTGCTGATTTTGAATCCCGAGCGAACGAGGGATTCTAAGAATTGAATCACGAGCGTAGCGAGTGATTCTACGTTAGAATCCCGAGTCTAGCGAGGAATTCAAAGGCACGAGATGTGAAAAACTTTGGTCTCGTGTAGCACACAAAATTTTTCACCTCAGCAGCGAGAACATTAACCTACAAATAAAAGATACAACTTTGTACATAATGAAGCAACTAATCCATAATAGGTATTCATTTAAATCCATTTAAAATTAACGCATTTTTCTCAGAAATTAAACGAACATATAACAGTTATTGTAGTTTTGTAAATTAAAAGTTTCTGTTTTGTTCAGAACTTACCTACGTGCTTCTCAGGAAGGGAACTTTGTTCATCACAATCACTTTTTGTCTCAACTCTTCTCTCTGGAGATAAATTAGTGTATTCGCCACTGGTTTCACTCATCTTTATTGTTTTATGAATTTTTAACAAATAACTAGCGTAACAGAAACAAATTCCCGCTATTTTATTTTTAAAAGGTGTGTTATTTGTTTTTTTTCATAGACAGGCTAGCGATTGACCGCCATGCACTATCACGTGTCAATCGACGACATTCGAATTTCAAATCACTTTTCCTCACTGAAACCAGTGTGCAAAATGCGATTTTGCACACTGGTTTCTCGCAGCAAAGGATGCCATTTCGAGCTGCTGAGGTGAAAAATATATTTCTAATAGAGGCCCCAATAACTTTTTCTAAAATTTGATTCGTTCAGCGCCGCGGATACGCAATCGACGATACTTACGCGACGGATCTTCCGTCAAAGCTCAAAATGTGAATCGATCTTAAAGGCACACCTATCCGCACCGACACCGAACGAATCCAATTTTAGAATTCTTATATGAAATCGTATGTAACCTCGCACACCCTCCCTGCCCGCGAATCAGATTCGACCGAATCTGGCAGTACTTCGAGAATTCGGCGCGGATAGGTGTGCGCCCAGCCTAATCGTGTTCTCTGGGTGGAAGGAAATTCTGTGGGAAGGAACTATTAGTCTCTACACACGACACAGACCAAACCACGGATTTGGTCTGCGGCAGACCAAAGTGAAGGTCTGTGTCACTGTCACAATGATATGACACAGACCATCAAACGATTTTGATGGTTGGGCCCAACCGTCAAAAACCACGACAGACAAATAGGGAGTGATGCCAAATGGGGGATTTCCTGCAAATTCGGGAGTTTTAAAATAAATTAGAACCGACTGTCTGTATTGTTAGCAGGTAGGTTGATAAGTACCTCTACAAGCAAGATTATTCTTTCGTTCACAGTAAATAGGTAGATTTACTTTTTTACAATTCGTTCCCGCTTTTTCCTTAGGACTTGAGTGCTGAATCCTACTCTACCACGGGTAGTGTAGGGATGTTCGATACGATACGATACGATACTTGCGTGTATCGATACAATGGCAAACGATACACCCGATATTTGTATCGATACAGGCATACAATACGACGTATCGATACAACACACGCAAGGAGTATCGGATCGAAAGTATCGTATCAAATGGGTTTGACTTTCTAATGAATGAAACACAATAAAGCTGATATTACACCATGCTGAATTCAGTGCACTAACTGCTTGTTCATTCTTAAATTAGTGCTCTGTCTCGCTCGTTGGCTCTTTATTTAAGTACCTACGTAGGTACCTACAAAATATACATTACTATACTTGACTTGATTCGTTCGATACTAATAATATATAGGTATACTAATAAAGGTTTCGGTTTACTAAATAGGTACTTACAGTTTTTTATTTATTTATGTACCGATACAAAATATCGTATCAAATCCCCCGTATTGATACCTGTATCGATACAACGCTTTACGATACATTGCGATACGAAATATCGATACAATCCGAAATTTCGAACATCCCTATATGATCACACGCATGAAGTTCCGTATTTTTATTCCGTCGTTATGTAGACAATACATTATCATACTTTTTTGTGGGCTGTCACTGTCACCATGACATGAGACACCAGGTAAGAGTGATAAGTCAGTTTTGTTATAGCGCGTACACACGTTGGGCCAGGGTCACATTGCCTCTCTTTCGCTCTCGTCTTGAATCGATTCGCCTTCTCGCTCGCACTCGCCTAAGCTGGCCTAGGCTGGCCCAACATCTGTACGCGCCTTTTTAATTTACACTTTCTTTCTCACTCGCACAAAACAAAGAAGGATCTATATAACTATCATCTTTTTTTTGTGCGAGTGACGAATGAAACAAGAGGCTATCTAAAGATTGTTGTTTTCAATCTGTAGATGTTAAAGTAATTTAGTTGACTTTTTTAGGGCTTTATGCTTGGTTGGGTTTTTTTTCGGAGGGATTTCCATCTAAGTTTAGAGGTAAATTCGTTTAGCCATCTGGCAACACTGCTCATTTGGACCATGGTTACTATTATGTATTCAAGGATCCGACCGTCTGCCAACGTGTCTGCAGACACGTTGGCAGACGGTCCGGCAACGTGTCTGCAGACATGTCTGCAGACCGTGTGTAGACACTATATGAGTCACACACACAACCACAGTGAAATGAACCTGTGACAGCAGAACACTATCACAAACCTTAAATAATAAATAGTCACAAACCTTTTCATGTAGGTAATGTTCGAGGAACTACACTTAGATCAATAAAAAGTTGTAAATCGATAGTACTAGTAAACAACCTCTCAAATCGAAACAATATTTTATTTGCGCACAAGTAAACAAAAAAGTTTGACAGTGGTTGCTCATTTGCTCAGGGTCTTGTCTTATTTATTACGACTCCCACTCCACTTTTTTTTTAAGCTACTCACTAATAGATGGCGCTTAACAAACTAAAAAAAAAATGACAGCACGTAGAATTTTTTACACCGAGTCTTTTTTTTACGTCGAAATAATTATCATGAGCCGATATAATTTCCTAACTATTGAATTGTGAATGTGAAGTGAGTGAATTGATAAAATTGATAGAATAAAATAAATACATTTCTCTCCAGAACAAGATTTCTGTAAATTGTTTAGGTACGACTTTTTAACAGAAAGTGTGTGTTGTACTTTCTGTGTTTCTGTGTGATTGAATTGTTTACGAACAAACAACTTGCTGGCTCCTAAAGCTGGAAACATACTGTCGGACGCGGCTGACGGACGCGGCAGACAGCCGCGACTGAATAGGTATCTGGATATAGAACGAACATAGAACTGTGCACATTATCTGACAAAGTCGCGGACGCGTCCTTGGACCTTCAGACGTCCGAAGGCAATCTGGCCCGCTGGGTGTTCGGACGGTGTGCACACTTATCAGTCGCGGCTAACAGCCGCGACTTATGGATGCGTCCGATAGTTTGTTTCCAGCTTAATTCTTTAGAATCTTTACTTTCACTACAATGTTAACCAATATTTTCTTGTTCCTTGTTCACTAAAGAAAAGAATTGGCCATGTAGGAACTACAGCAATAGCATTACCTACACTCACCTAAAAAATCTACGAGATACACAAACTCTGCAAGAATGTCCGAAATGACCGACAATTTAACGTGCCCTCCGAAGCGTGGAAGCGCTCAGCTCGTTATGCTACTTGCGGTCACCCATCCAAATAGTGACCGCGCACAACGCTGCTTAACTTCAACGATCAATCAAGAACGTCTCAGTAAGCTACGCCACGAGCACTTCGCTACTCTTACTTAGCAACGTTCTGAATTGTCACTTCATCGGTTTAATTTAATTTTCACCTCAGCAGCTCGAAATGGCATCCTTTGCTGCGAGAAACCAGTGTGCAAAATCGCATTTTGCACACTGGTTTCAGTGAGGAAAAGTGATTTGAAATTCGAATGTCGTCGATTGACACGTGGTAGTGCATGGCGGTCAATCGCTAGCCTGTCTATAAAAAAAAAAACAAATAACGCACCTTTTAAAAATAAAATAGCGGGAATTTGTTTCTGTTACGCTAGTTATTTGTTGAAAATTCATAAAACAATAAAGATAGTGAAACCAGTGGCGAATACACTAATTTATCTCCAGAGAGAAGAGTTGAGACAAAAAGTGATTGTAATGAACAAAGTTCCCTTCCTGAGAAGCACGTAGGTAAGTTCTGAACAAAACAGAAACTTTTAATTTACAAAACTACAATAACTGTTATATGTTCGTTTAATTTCTGAGAAAAATGCGTTATTTTTAAATAGATTTAAATGAATACCTATTATGGATTAGTTGCTTCATTATGTACAAAGTTGTATCTTTTATTTGTAGGTTAATGTTCTCGCTGCTGAGGTGAAAATTTTTGTGTGCTACACGAGACCAAAGTTTTTCACATCTCGTGCCTTTGAATTCCTCGCTAGACTCGGGATTCTAACGTAGAATCACTCGCTACGCTCGTGATTCAATTCTTAGAATCCCTCGTTCGCTCGGGATTCAAAATCAGCACTCGAGGTAAACATCAACTTTGCTCTCTTGTTGCACAAATAACTATTTCGACTTGTTTCTAGCCGTGAAAATGAATCTAGAATCGAAAGAATTTTATAAATAGGAAATCGTATAAAATCTCGCACACCTGCCCGCGGTCGAATCGTCCGATTCGACCGAATCTTTGAGAATAGGTTATGTAAGATATCGGACAATCGCTACATATCGCTAAAGATATCAGATATCTAAATAATTCTATGGATTGTCACGTGGTTAGAAGTGTCAAAAAACAAAAGATTAACGAAAGAGAATTCGGTACGGAAGCGCTTGTATTAAGTTATAGGTAGGTAGTTACAGAGGGGTGCGCAGAGATGTTTTAAGAAAAAAAAATTATAAGTACCTAGGTACCTAAGTATAGTTACAAAGCGCTAGGTACTTCCATAGCGCTTCCGAAGTGCGTCCCGTCTTCTTGATCACTCCGGGCGCAGGCCAGACACAAGAGATGTAAGACGAGGACGCGTCGCGGACAGGGCGCCAGCGAACAGCATCGCGTCGGGGTCGCGTCCGCGCCCCGTCTCTTCTGTATGTTTTGCGTCGCGACGCTTCTATACATTTTGTATGAAAGGGATAAGAAAGAGACAAATGTCCACGTCCCGCCTGCGTCTTACGTCTTTTCTGTGTGTCCAGCGCCCGTCACCCGATTCGATTCAAATAAGACAGAAAATTTACGATGTTGGAGGTGCGGACTGCGGGGGCGCCCCGTATGGCGGCGGGGCGGTCGGGGCTGCGCGGAGGGCGCAGGTCGGTCGTGAGCCGTGCGACAGGGATGATAATCGCGTCGCGATCATAGACTACGATCTGGCGATTTTTTGGATCGATCGAAAGTCATTAGTTTTTCCAGCGGATTGATTGAATGTAATCAGCAGTGATCGGAATTAGGCGGGCTTAAATACCTACCCCCTTACTTATGAAAGATGTTTAAAGTTGAACACTGGTTGAACAACGTCCTGTCTCTGTTTGTCACTATCCACAAATAAAGACAGGACGTTGTTTAACCGGTGTTTCACGTTAAACATCTTTCATAAGTAAGGCCCCTAAAGTTCAAAGAACAGAGGCAAAAAAGGGGAGACTTCCTTACTACAAGAATTTTATTCTTGTAGTAAGTAAGAATTTTATTGAAAGTTGGCACAATTTTCACAGTGAGTAAGTACATTTAAAATTAATTTTAATAATATTGTGAACTAATTCAAATAATTTTTCTATTTGACCGACGGAAAAAAGTTTTTTATCCTTATAATTTACATTTTAGTTTTTGTTATTAACTCAGATAAAAAAATTGATTCACCTTAATGTTAGATGTTCTTTATTAATGTCCCGGAAACGGAAATAATTGGGTCGAAAAATATTTAGTCCTAAGGCGTCTCCATTTGTCTATGTTATTTTTCGAACTTTAGGTATTTTAGCCCGCCTCATTCCGATCACTGGTAATCAGATATAGCCGGATAGAAATAAACCGACAAACACTGAGCCTTTTCTTTTTGAGCACCGCAAACAAAATCAAGTGTCACATGTTGCATTTATCTTAATAGTCGGGTAAAAAAAAAATATGCTCGCTTCGCTAGCATTTAACTTCATGTTATACCTATTGTAAGTAGAAATATTGCGAGTAAAGTGAGTTATGTCTGACCACAGAATAAGAACCGACAAACAGCGAGCTTTTTCTTTCATCACCAAAAACAAAAAAGGTGCCACGTTGCTCTTAAAAAGTCTGCTCGCTTCGCTCGCATTTAATTTCATATTATGATTAGATTTTGTATTGTGAGTTCCATTGCAAATGTCTCCTTAGGTGGTCAGAGCAGAGCTACCCCCTTGGGTAGTCAGAGGCTTGTCCAAATACGGTATTTGATGGTTTGTTACCAGAGGGGCGCCTATGGGGAGCTTGCCTAGGGCGCTCTTGAAGCTTAATCCGCCCCTGCCTGCAGTGCTGCGAATGTAGGTACCATTCCAAATTCGGAAAGTAAATCATCGAATCGGATGCATTTTTGGAAGTCTGAATCGACTGCTGTTGGGCGAATTTACCTACACTTCTCGCTCGGAATGGAATGTAGGTAGGTATACCGAATTTGAAAAGTTGAAACAACCCTTAAGCTGGAAACAAACTATCGGACGCGGCTTACGGACGCGGCAGACAGCCGCGACTGAATAGATATCTGGATATAGAACGAACATAGAACTGTGCACTTTATCTGACGAAAGTCGCGGACGCGTCCTTGGACCTTCAGACGTCCGAAGGCAATCTGGCCCGCTGGGTGTTCGGACGGTGTGCACACTTATCAGTCGCGGCTGTCAGCCGCGTCCGTCAGCCGCGTCCGATAATTTGTTCCCAGCTTTACCTTCTACTTAGGGTAAACAACGTCACTTTTTTAAGATCTACGAATCGAAAACATTCCGAGAAGTATGAATTGAGCAACCATTTCCAAACTTTTTAGTTTATTACGCGGAAAAAAGAATGTTTATTTTTAATATAATTGTTCTATAATACATTCCTCATTTACATCTTCATTAAATTTATCATATCCTCCAAGAAAGCTATTTACAAAACCACGTAAAGTAAGAGGTTTCACTTCCGGTCCAAATCCACAGTGGAAAGTGGTTTTCTTCGGACGTATGTTAGTCGTGCGGCCGCAGCGGGCGCGTCGACAACGCGTCGCGCGCGGCGGGAGCTGCCCGTAGCACTTCCTGCATATCATCTTGTTCAAGTTGTAGTAGTATGCCAGGAAACGGCTTCGTCGACCCCATATGATGTAACCTTCAAAAATAACAATTATTTTTTAACATACCGGCCAATGCGCATTCCCTCTGATTTTACTTTATTCCCTGGTCCTAACGATTTAATTATATTTACATAATAGCAAGCAAAAATTTAAAAAGAGAAACAGACATTATACTTACTTATGTACCTATAAATTCATACACTCGAAAAGCATAACCCTCCTTTCTCAGTTGGGTAACTCCCAACGGCATGAACGATTTTTTTTGATGAAATTACTTATAATTTTTTATGAATGTATATTTACATTTATCTTAAATTAAACATAGGTACCTAGTTGGTTTTATTCTTATGCGGCATTCACACGTTCGCGAGCAAACAGACATTTAACGAGACAGAGATATGATTAGAAGAGTGATTCGTGCTCACTCTTCTAATCATATCTCTGTCTCTGTAGCTCTGCCGCTCTCATTTCAAGGAGACCGAACGCGACAGAAGATAAATGGCCCGTTGAATGTCTGTTTGCACGCGAGTGTGAACCCACTTAAAAATCCTCCTTGCAAGCTCAACGTTAGATGTATAGTGGCCTCTTCCTGCACTCCATAGTGCGACAGCAGTCGACCGGATTCCAACTCTGAGGCACCGTAGATGAGACGCTGGAGTTCTGGAGGAATGCCCTCCACTTGTTCTATCTGCGTCTTCACACTGTCCACTGTCTCCGACACGTCCAGGGTGATGGTGTCCCCACTAATGGTTTTGACGAAGATCTGCATATTCTGGAATTTGAATAATTTGAAAATAATCTGAATATTTACTAAAGAGCATCCTAATAAAGTAGGTACCTACCTTTATTAATGCTTAAAAAAATATTTTATAATATGGCCCCAATAACTTTTTTTAATATTCGATTCGTTCGGCGCGGATACGCAATCGACGATACTTACGCGACGAATCTTCCGTCAAATGTGAATCGACCTTATAGGCACACCCATCCGCACCGAACGAATCCAATTTTAGAATTATTTTATGAAATCGTATAAAACCTCGCACACCCCGTAGTATCTCTACCTAATCTGTGGCACACCCTGCCCGCGAATCGGAAGATTTGACCGAATCTGGCAGTACTTCGAGAATTCGGCGCGGATAGGTGTGCGCCCAGCCTAATAGTGTTCTGTGGGTGGAAGGAACTACCTACTGAGTCACACACACAACACAGAACCTGTGACAGCAGAACACTCTACGTAGTACCTATCTCTACCTAATCTATGCACTCTAGCACAAACCTTAAATAATAAATAGGTAGGTACCTACTTACCTACCTAGTCCGTAGTCACAAACCTTAGTTAAATAATAAATGGTCACAAACCTTTTCATGTAGGTAATGTTCGAGGAACTACATAATTAACACTAGTTAACACTACTTAAATCAATAAAAAGTTGAAAATCGATAGTACTTTAAAAACAACCTTTTTATTAGAAACAATATTAAGTAAACAAAAAAGTTTGACAGTGGTTGCTCATTTGCTCAGAAAGGATCTTTTTTTTTTTTTGGCTTCGCACGGTTGTGCATCCAGCCAGTGTCAAGTAATTAAATAAACTTCAAGTTTAAAGATAAATAAGATATTTAAATACATATTACAATAGGTACATAAATATAATATCCCACCACCCCTCCCCTTGTGCCTCAGTAAAGATGTGGGGCTTTACTGAAACACACAGAAGTCTACTTCTGTGCTGAAACATCAACACGGACTTTTTGGGAGAACTTGAAAAGCAATGTTATCCAATTTTGTTTCACTTCCCTACATTTATGCACGTTCACGAACACTTAACGGTTAATAATCCACCATTAATACACATTAACATTCGAAGAAACACAAGTTTTGGAAAATAAAACAAAAATGAAACTTGACTTCTCAAATTCCCGCCTAAAAGCCAGAAAGGGTCTTGTCTTGTTACGACTCCCACAGTCCCACTCCCATTATTTTTTTTTAGCTACTCACTAATAGATGGCGCTTAACAAACCAAAAAAACAAAAAATGACAGCCATAGTGTAGAATTTTTTACACCGAGTCTTTTTTTTACGTCGAAATAACATGAGCCGACATAATTTCTTAATGAATTGTGAAGTGAATTGATGAAATTGATAGAATAAAATAAAAATTACATTTCTCTTAAAAACAAGATTTCATAATGCTTACGACTTGTTAACAGAAACTGTGTGTTGTACGATTTGATTGAGTTGTTCTTGTACGAGCAAACAACTTGCTGGCTGCTAATTCTTTAGAATCTTTACTTTCACTACAATATTAACCAATATTTCATTGTCCCTTGTTCACTATAGAAAAGAATTGGCCATGTAGGAACTACAGCAATAGCATTACACTCACCTAAAAAATCTACGATATACCTACACAAACTCTGCAAGAATGCCTGAAATATGTTCTACCTGCTTGAGCCAGGACAGAACAGTGATACCACTGGATATGGTTAAATATGGATCATTATTTGATGAAAAAGTAAGTGGTCATAACAACTTTCGCCCTTCAGCCCTCTAGATAGCTTATCATATTTGATGGAGCTGACTCAAACTCTATTAAATTCAAGTTGTTTCAAATGTGTTCTGGGTCTGATGTAAACATGTATAGGTACATAATACCTAAATAGTAGGTAGGTAATTTATATTGGTAGGTACTTACTTATACTTAATTTTATTTTTTGTCAGTTTTATAAATATAACACCAAAATAAAGTAGGCATGTATACAAAACTTAACTACATATGTTTATTTTAAATTATTGAACTAACATAATTTTTTAACTTTCAGATAATTCTGAATAAGTCGGTGTGTTGGGAGTGTTCAGCATTGTTCCGCAAGCTGCACAAATTCAAACTGCAAGTGTTCCAAGCTCAAGAATGGTTGAATAACTTAAATGAGGTATTAAGCATCCTGCTAATAAAAGGCGAAAGTCCGTGTGTGTGTTTGAGTGTATGTGTGAATGTTATTCTGTGGTCATAGGCTACTTTTCATCATCATCACCACATACCATCACTACGCGGGTAACGAGGGCGCAGCTAATTGATAAAAGTTTCATAACCTTTTCAGTTACGTCCGCACACATTATCACAACTTAAACGCTGCGGCACCGTATCTAAGGATATATGCTGCGATATCACTGAATCCACCAACGAAGATAACAAACCTATCAATTCAGAAGTCCTCATTAAAAGCGATGATGATTTATTGGCAGTTGACAACATTAAATGTGAAATGGACTTTCCCGATGACAGCTTTACCGATGAAATTGAAGACATACAAAAGAACTTAGTAAAAGATTATGTATTAACAGTCGATATTGGCAAAGAAATTAACTGTGTTAAAAATGAGAGCAAAAAGATCAAATCTAAACGGAAAAGAAAGAATACATCGAAAATTGTTAAGAAAAAACATAAGCGTGTGAAAGAGAGTGATAATCAAGTGTCTCTTAAGACTAGAGACAAATCTACTTTAACTAAGGATAATTATACGATAGTATATATGAATGATGAGGAACTGAAGGCTAAAAGAGAGGAAGATAGCCAATCTATGAGGTTTAGAGGGAGATGCAAGCATAAATGTGAGCTGTGTATGTCTTGGTTTCTGGATAAGAGTCGATATGACAGGCATATGTTAACAAAACATTCTGAGGTAAGATCTAATGTTATCTTACTTAAAGTGTAAGTATAAAAACTTAAACGAACGGATTTTGATGAAACTTAAAAGTAACACGTAGCTTAACATCAGCCCCCTGCCTGTCTTTGATAGCGGCCAAAATTGTTCTCAAAATGTCAAATATGACAGTTCAGTGACGACGCAAGTCGCTCTGTCACTCTCATCTCAACGAGACCGAACGCGACAAAAGATACCTACGCGGTCGTTTTGACATAGGCTAATTTAGGTAAGGTTATGAAAAATTTGGAAAAATTCGTGATGATAGTGCATTTCATGAATTTTAAAGGAAAACTACTGCTGTTAAGTCGTTGAACTTGGGTGTTGGATAATTTTGTACTAAATACAATATTCTTAGCATAAATCCTTTAAAGTGACTAAGATGAAGTAGTTGTTTGTTTTAACGGGCTACTACGGAACCCTACACTGCGCGTGGCCCGACACGCACTTAGCCGGGTTTTTTTTAAATTTTTTGGTATTGGTTAATTATTGACTTGTTCCCCCTTATTGTAGGAGGCTGGTAAATACCAATGCCACATCTGCCACATCCGTTTCATGAGAGAGAACAACTGTAAGGACCACGTGGCGGGACATTACCGCAAGTACCTGTGTAACTGCGGCTTCGTGGGATACACGCTAAGGGAGATGGCCACGCACGAAGCGGACGAGCACGGTGTTAGGAGGTTCACTTGCGGAGTTTGTAGCAAGGAGTTTCCGTGAGTGATCTTTATAGTTTGCGACACGTAAAAAGAACGCTGGCAGAAAGTGGAAGGGTGTGTTTTGTCTCTTGTTTGCACATGGGTTACCTATTTGCAAACATGACACAAAACACACCCCTCCACTTTCTGCCAGCGTTCATTTACGCGAACTATACGTCATAGAATATTATTGTGTTTGTGTGTTCCTACGACTTCATGGAATACGCGCTAAGGGAGATGGCTACGCACGAAGCGGACGAGCACGGTGTTAGGAGGTTTACTTGCGGAGTTTGTAGCAAGGAGTTTTTTTTATGATATAGTACGTCAAATATTATGTATTGTGTATTACGGCTTTGTGGAATACACGCTACATGGTGCTTAATACACTATGAAGCCTCCCGTGCTAGTTATAAACTGTGTTATGGATGGCCAACTGCCTATTAGGACGAGGCCTAAGATAGATGGCCACGCACAAACATAGTGTTAGGAGGTTCACTTGCGAAGTTTAGAGCGGGTTACGGTTGACGATAAAACCGCTATTCCCACTAGTTCAGTTGTCCAGTTCAGAAATTGAACACCATACTATTATTAATAATGCTTTAGCATTAAGTCTTCCTTGCACAATTTGTCATGTGTGAAAGTGTTAAATAAATAAATAAATAAATTATTTGCAGATCGTGCGCTGGTCTAAAGTACCACCGCGCTACGGCGCACGTCGCTCCGATCAAATGCGACGCCTGCGGAAAGATGTTCAAAGCAAAGAAGTTTCTCATCGTACATATGAAGTGAGTTCATATTATGCGTGAAAGAGGATAATGAATGTGAGAGGAGTGGATTCAAAGTTGACGAATGATAGAGGTGAGTGGAAGAGAAAAACATGTTGTGCTGACTCTACTTAGCGTGGGATAAGGGCAGGAAAATAATGATGATGATGAAGTGAGTTCATATAATAAACTAGCAGCGCCTCGAGGCATTGCCCCCGTAGTGATGGTATATGCCATGTTACTTCATCGGTTTAATTTAATTTTCGACTTGTTTCCAGCCGTGTTCACAGTACAAAGCCGGTTAGTGAGTGTCCTATATGCGGGGCGCAGCGCAGACACATGGCGGCACATATGTTAGTGCACAACAAAACTAAGGTACAGTTACAATGTTATTAATCTGTTAGTTTTCATCTAAAATATCTCTAATTGTCTTTTTACAACTTTCACGATCAGAACACATATAAATACAAATGTATCCGGGTATTTATCATGTAAATAACCTTATTTTTCAGCATGTCTTATGAAAGCTCTTGGAGTGTACTTTATTTCATTCTATTACAGCTAAGTTCAAATCCGGCGCGAAAATGGTGTTTTGGTGTAAAAATGTCGTGATAAATACCCGGATACATATATCTCTAATGTTCAGAAGTTATGCAGCTTTTGATGAGACAAATAGTTACTAGCAAATCCGTGGCTCCCTAATCTTTTTAACCCCCGACGAAAAAGAGGGGAGTTTGTAGTGTGTATCTGTTTATCTGTGTGTCTGTCTGTGGCATCGTGGCTCCTGAACGGATGAACTGATTTTAATTAAGTAATATTTTTTTGTCTGAACTGAATGGTGTCTTTGTCGAGCGTGTTCTTAGCTATGTTTCATGAAAATCTGTTCAGCCGTTTGAAGATCATTACACTACAAACTTTTAACACCCCTCATTTTCGTCGAGGGTTAAAAATAAGCAACTGTATTCATGACTTGCAGCCGGAAGCGGCGTACTGCGCGGAGTGCGATCTCCGCTTCGCCTCCATTTCCGTTTACAAGAACCATCTGAGATTCGCAGCGAAACATCGCTCGCCGGGGACGCTCAAGTAAATAATGAATTTATTTATTACTATCTAAACAAAGAAACTTTTCTGTCAAATATATATAAGTACTAGCTGGCGCCCGCGGCTTCGCTCGCGTGGTACCCGGAAAAGTAGCCTAAGTCCTATTCCCGGTCATTACCTCTCTACATTTTAAATTTCAGGTTCGGTTCAGTGGTTGTCGAGTTATAGAGGAACAAATATACATCCATCCAAACACCCAAAAATTTAAACTTTCGCATTTATAATATTACTAGCTAACGCCCGCGGCTTCGCCCGCGTAGTCTACTATTTTGTTTATCCCACGGGAACCGTGCATTTTTTCGAGATAAAAAGTCCTCTTTAACTTGATAACCACTGAACCGATTTGGCTGAAAAATACTTATAGGTAGATAATGACCGGGAATAGGACATAGGCTATATTTTATTCGGGTACCACGCGAGCGAAAGCTAGTTTATAATGTTGTGTGATTATTAATCGATCCGATCTAAATGAAACCGTTTTGTCCAGACACGCGTGCTCGTACTGCGATTTCAAGTTTATCAACTCGACTTGTCTCCGCAAGCACGTGATGTTGCGGCATCGCAAGGAACTTCTGCCGTACCGCTGCGATAAGTGCGACAAGGTAAACGAGCAATAAAAACTCATATTTTTAACTTGCTGCGATATTCTTGAATGATTGTTGAAGTTAAGCAGCGTTGTGCGCGGTCACAATTTGAATGGCTGACCCCAAGTGGCTTTACGAGCTGAGCAAGCGCTTCGGAAGGCACGTTAAATTGTCAGTTCTAGATTTTAAGTCGTTAAGCCATGACGGAGGCCTTTAAGCGGCATAAAACTCAGTCACGGCCACTGAAAACCAGCGCTCTAGCCATGGAGCTGGAGCAAATGATGAGGGGCAGCCTTATTTTCTTGTCACTTTATATGTAACATTTCTGATGTGTCCGCAAATGAATCTAATATTAAACATAACACAATAGCATTTTTTTTTTGTAATTCACTACACACACATGACAAACACGTCTAGGTCGTCGCCCTGCTTGACGCGGAATAAAGACAAGACGTCCCAATAAGTACGTTTTCGAGTCTTCATTTTGCGCGCGCTATAAACATGTCTATTATTAATGTCAGTGTGTTTATGTAAACGTTAGTCTATAAATTATGTTATTGTGTGTGTGCAGGGTTTCGTGGCAGTGTGTCGGCTGCGCGCGCACGTTTCCCGCTACCACGAGGGAGTGCCACGACCGAAGGACCACATCTGTCACATCTGCGGGCGAGGCTTCGCGGTGACTACACCCTTATATAACTAACTTAGTCCTTGATCAATCTTACAAGCAACGTTCACTGATACCAATTGGGGTCTTTAGTTATCGTGCAAAAATGTAGCATTATAATCTCCCGAAAGTTCCGAGCTATAGCTGGGAAGCTATGGTAAAGGACTGCCAGAGATAGAAACAAATGGAAAAAGTTGGAAAATATACCAAACTAGGGCAAACGGAGGAACAGGAAAAACTAGTGTTAGAATAAGTTAGAATTAAGAAAAACCGCAAATTTCTGAATAAAGGCTTATATTATTATTATTATATTCTCTCGAAGCACCACATCTGACACATCTGCGGATGATGCTTCGCGGTATTAGTAGGATAGGATTCATAAGGTACTTATATAATGCTAATTGTCTATTTACAGAGCAAGTTCATGCTAGCGAACCACATCCGAGTACACACAGGAGAGAAGCCATTCCGTTGTGATCTATGCGAGGCAGCATTCAGTCAGAAAAGCTCGCTCAGTACCCACCTGCGAGGAGTTCATCTCAAGCTGAACCCGAGACCCTCACGCGCTAGGCGGACCTAGGACAACTGAGCGAGACTTTCAACTAAGTGGGATGAACTTCAACTTAGTGAGATGAACTTCAACTAAGTGGGATGAACTTCAACTTAGTGATATGGACTTCAACCAGTGTGCATCTCAAGCTGAGCCCGAAACCCTTGTGTGCTAGGCAGACCTAGCCCCACTATACTCAACTTTCAAGTTGTTAGATAAACAGACTTCAACTAAGACTTCATCGGGCGTCTCAAGCTGAAACCTCGCGCGCCAGGCGCTCCTAGGCAGACTAGACTTCAACTACATGAGACAGACTTCATGTAAGCAGGATGTACTTCAACTAAGCGGGTTGTACTTCCACTAAGCAGAATATACTTCAACTAAGCGGGATAAACTTCAACTAAGTGGGATGAACTTCAACTATGCGGGATACACTTCCTAAGTTAGACTGGAACTAAACTTGCTAGACTTCAACTAAGCAGACTAGACTCAAAGTATTTTGTTGACGATGGGTTGTACTTGAACGAACTAGATTTGAAGTAAGGTTTTGATGACTGAGTTACGAGACTTTGAACTAAGTAATAAAAATGTAAATCATGCTTTTAGCAAATTCCAAACAAGCAATAGAAAACCTTTAAAAACTTACAAAGAGAAAAGATTATTTTAATTATGTAGAAAAATATGTAAATACCTAAATAAATATTTATTAAAGACAAATGCCTATTTTTTTTTTTCAACACAAGTTCTGTGTTCAATGGCTTGGTATATACAAATAAAAATAATACTCCTGTCGGAACACTACAGCATCCCATAGTTATTTTGATGTTGTATTTTACATGGTATCATGTATTTTATCTAATAATAAAAATTAACTTCACAATTTCATTCCACCAATATTTTATAATAGCGCCATCTATTGGCAAGTAGCAGAATATATTAAAATGCAAAACTTGGTTTAATTTATCGTCTGCAGTTGTCTTTGGTCTGCAGTGAAAAACTTTGTGGCAATTTCTTTGCTTTGTGGTCTTCAGCCAACATTTATAATCAGAGAAAAACAATGAAGCTGTATTATCCTTCAGGAACCTGAAAATCCTGAAAAGGAACCATGTCCTGCAGTCTACGAATATTCAGCTTTCAAGGAATAAAACGAATTTCGATGTCCTCGTTCTAATAAAAACGTACAAATAGATTTTGATTGTCAAATCAAATCAATGTCAATGTCAAAACTGTTTGTCGTAGAAATAGCCGTGTCAGTGATGTTTTTGTCTTGTCTTGCCCCAGTCAGTCCCAGTCCATTTGGAATACAGAAAATTAATTAATAAAGGATTGTTTGTGTTGTAAATGTTTTCAGCAGATCTTAAATAAACAATAGAGTTATTTAAAAACTGTACCTTCAGTGATGGTCACAAAAAGAGCAGCGTTTAAGTAACTAAAAAGTGGATTATTTATTTTTTATGAATCTCGTTTTTATCGATCGTGTGCAATACTATAGGTTTTTAATTATGTACGTCTACTAATTTGCTTTGTAGATCTAGTCAACAATAACTTATTCACCTTAAAATTATCATTACAGGTAATCCAATGTGATAATCTGGATCTGTGCTGGTGACAATGATCACAACTAAAATATGTCGAATATGCCTGAGCACTACGAGTCCACTGATTGAGTTGGATAAACGCCTTTCGGACTATTTCCATGAGATCTGTGATTATGCGGTAAGACTTACGTATTTTACATTTCAGCAAGTATCTAAAGCAGTGGTTCTTAACCTTTTAGTGATGGGGGACCATTTGATAAACTTTTTTAATGCCGCGGACCACCAACTCGTATCACGATGGTGGGGGGGGGGGGGGGGTTGTATCATTCAAGTTATATAGTTTTGTATTTTCTCAGTCAAATAATCAGAAGGGGGTCACATGACTTTGCACTCTCGCAAAATATGTACTCATGAATATGCGAGCGAAGCGAGCCGATTTTTTTTAAGTCAAATGCAACGTAGCTCATTTTGGTCGCAAAATACTCATGAATCTAATATGCGAGCAAAGCGAGTGAGCTTCACACCAAGCGACTGAAGCGAGCTCCCTAATCCGCGAAGCGAAACAAATGCAACATTTACGCTCTATTTTGCTTACGGTTCTCAAAGAAAGGCTGGCTGCTTGTCAGTTTCTATTCTGCGATCAGACGTAATTCAATTTGTTCGCAAAATACGCATGAAGCTAAAACGCGAGCGAAGCGAGCCGAATTTTTAAAGAAAAATGCAGCATGTGACACTTAATTTTGCTTACCATGCTCAAAGAAAAAGCTGGCTGCTTGTCAGTTTCTATTCTGCGATCAGACATAACTCAATTTGTTCGCAAAATACTCATGAAGCTAAAATGCGAGCGAAGCGAGCCGAATTTTTGTAAGACAAATGCAATGCGTGCTTCTTTATTTTGCTTACGGTGCTCAAAGAAAAGGCTGGCTGCTGGTTGATTCCTTTTTTGCGGTCAGACATAGCTCACTTTGCTCGCAAAATACGCATGAAGCTAAAGTTGAATAAAAGGCGAGCGAAGCGAGCCAAATTTTTTGAAGGCAAATGCAGCATGTGGCTATTTATTTTGCTTACGGTGCTCAAAGGAAAGGCTGGCTGCTGCCGATTTCTAGTCTGCGGACAGACATAGCATAACTCACTTTGTTCGCAAAATATACATGAAACTAAAATGCGACCGAAGCGAGCCGATTTTTTTAAGACAAATGACCCCCATGGGACCGCGCCTGCTCAACACACAGTCAACCAATAATATGATTCAAAACGTATCAAAAGCGGAAAAGTTTTCTCTTTTAACTTTGATCCGTTGTCACTTGCTTAATATTTTCGGATAGCTTCGCGGACCACTTCGGGTGGCTCCAGGGACCACCAGTGGTCCGCGGACCACCGGTTAAGAACCACTGATCTAAAGCATAGGTTCCCAACCTTTTTTTTCTCATGGTCCTTTTAAAATTTTACTGGTTTCGGTGGACATGTGCTGCTACATTTCTACCATATTCCCAAAAAACTTGTGCACCCCCATTTTTGTTTCTCGCCAACGTGGACCCCTTTCGAGTCTCCCGTGGACCCCTGGACCACTTTGGGAATCTAAAGGCTCGCACATACTATTGCAGCGACAGGCCTCAGTCTAATGTTTTCTTTGACTACACAATGTTGTTATACTCTAACATTCAGTTTCAGAATGCGCCTACAAAACACATGTGTTGTAGTGCCTGCGAGGAATCCCTTAAAAGCAATCTAGACTTCAGAGATAAATGCCGGAACTCAAACCAAATACTACAGGATTGGGAGTGGGACAAAAGCCAGGTATATCTATAACATACTCATATTATTCCGGTGTGATCCGGTGTGATGCATGCTCGGTAATAGACGTATATCACACCGTTCAGTGTCGAATTATAATAATTCGCGTTTCGTGTGGCTAAAGGCCACTGTCAACTGTAGCTATGGGCTCTAAACCGCTCATAGCCAACGAGCTACTGGCGTTCATTGTATACGCCATCGACACAATGGATGAGGTGAGCATCATCCAAATCTGCAAGTCTAACTTTACGGAGGAGGATGTCAGCAGTGGAAAGGCTCTCCTATTCCAAACGCTTGGGAAGATCGATCGAATGCCGTCACGCCGAAGAGACGGAGGCGAGAAGAGTCTCCAGGATATAATCACCATCCTGAAGGAGACGGATCCAGACGACGTGCCCGAATTCGTCGCGAAGGAGCTGCGTAAGCTGCCCCCCGTGACATTCGATCACGTCGATGTGACCAGGCTGCTGAAAGACATCACTTCGTTGAAGGCAAGCTTGGCTGATGTCCAGTTGAAGTTGGAGGTCTCGCAGAACACCATCAGCGAACTAAAGTCTGAGGTAGCGTTATTAAGAAGCGCTGCTTCAGTGGACAGGTCGCCCGAGATTTCTAAAATCAACATTCGTCGCGGAGGTCAATTGAATGCATCGGCTGCATCGTTCGAGTCAGCGTTATTGGATGCCTCGCTCGCCGCAGCTGACACCGATGTCGTCAGTACACCGTGCCCTCCCCGCCCGTTCCCCGCCACTCCACTCGTGGAACAGACACGTGCGCGCGCCCCCTCTCCCCCCGCGCGCGCATACGCCACCGTTGCCGCCAAAAGCTGCCCGCCAGCTGCCCCCCCGCCGCAGGCACCGGCAGCTAAAGCAAAAAAGGGGAATAAGAAGCAGCGCTGCGAACCTGTTCGCGCCAGCACTGCACCCGTACCGGTTTCTCATGAGAGGAAGCCGTGTGATGCTGAAGGGTTCACTGAGGTAGTGCGTAGGAGAAAGAAGCCCTGCAGCCGAAACCAGCGTGGCGTCGCGCCAACCGGACCTAACTACTTGTTGCGCCCGGCTGTGCCTTCGACGTTGCTCTACGTGTCCAGGCTTCACTATACCACGAAGGTAGAGGAGATCGTGGAATATGTGAAGATGAAGACCAACACCGTGGTGAGGGTCGAGCAGTTGGAGTCGCGTCATAGAGATTTTAAATCTTTCGTGGTGCGTATTCCAACTGATAATCTTTCGACCTACACTAAGGAAGAATTCTGGCCGAAGAATGTGCTGTTCCGGCGTTTTCGAGGGCGTTTACCGACAGCACACGTGTGTAACACGTCACCGACATTACGTGCTAGTAGATAAGTTTATATAAATTATGTATGTTAGACTCTAAGGTATATATTTTATATGGGCCGTAGTTTTAAGTATTTTACATCTTTTACTTGCTATTGTTGCCTGAAATAAATGATTTATTATTATATTATTATTATTATCTTTTATTTATTTATCTGACCTGGCGAACTTCGCACCACCACACAATAGGTACAGAAGCCAGACTTCGCGAAAACGTTTATTTAAATAGCGACTCATTAGCGATCAATAGCGACGCGTAAGTGCTCATTGCCTAGTGCAATATTTACCTACACATGCCTACACAAATTCTGTCTTTTTTACGCATAACTCTCACTGTCTGGCGCGGAGTGACGCGGAAGGGTTGTCGAGTTGTCGCGTGATAGGTATTACGGGCGACGCGGCTAGCGTGCGAGCCGAGCGGCAAGTGGGAACCCTACCTGCTAAGGCCCGCCCGGGCCCCTCCCACCAATGTACTTTAAGCTTCGTACCTTCGTGCCGAGTGCGCCTGCCTTCTGTACCGATTTATTCTGTGGTACCGCCTCAGTTTTTTTTTAGTAGGTACTTATATTAGATTTTTTTTTAATCTTAATCTTTTTCAGACCAAACGGCCTTTAGAATCTTTATATAGCCTACTTCAAACATCCCACAACGACCATATTCCTGAAGAGGATTACTTCAAAATAGCTAAATATGAAAAATCCGAAACACAAAATTATAAAGACGATGACATAAAAGAGGAAATCAAATTGGAACTAAATAATGATACCGATGTGTTTGAAGTCACAGCCATCGCCGCAAACGTCGATGATGATTATCATGAAGCTGATGATGAAACACATCGAACTGAAAAAGTTGTAAGGAAAAAGAGTAAATCAAAGAATGTTAAAGTTAAGAAAACAAAGAAAAAGGAATTGAAAACGGAATCCAAAATTATAAAAAAGGGTAAGTCTGTTAGGGTTAAGGTTTCATAACGGACTTTTATGCTTGGTTTAGGTTAAACTGCCACTAAATCTGTTGTCATTTCTTTTAATGACATGTGAGTGACAAGAAAAAACATTCTTTAAGGCCGGCCGCATACGTTCGGTTTCCTGATTCGGTTTCTGAATTCGGAATGCACGCATTCAATACAAATTGTTCTACATGCCGCACACGTTCTTATTTTTTCCCAACGGAAAAAAACTTGACGTTCATTTCGAAAACAAACCGTGCGTACAGGTCGTACGAACTAAAATTGAACGTCTGCGTAAAAAAAACGAATTCGGAAAACGTATACGGAAAACGTGCGTATGCGGCCGGCCTAAAGCCGTACTAATTTGTCAGTTTAATATGCATAATGCGGTACCTAATAAATAATAATTAAAGGTCATTATTAAGTTTAATAAACACGGCATAAAACTACCTTCCAGTACCAACGAAGTATAAACTCAGAGGTGAGATCGCGAAACGCAGCGAGTTCACACAATACGAAGCAGTATTTGACGTCCAACTGTTTGCAACATACGCAGGTTAGTTTATTATGATACGCTAATATTAATAAAGATAAAAAATTTAAATTTAAAAGAAAATTAATACCTAAATATATATTTTTTATTTTATTTTTTTTATTTACTTATATGAGCATTAGCACTAGCTCTAAACGGTGAAGGAAAACATCGTGAGGAAACCCGCGGCTTAGTCAGCCCCACACGTATCGACCATGTCTTTCTTGTGGATATGGCCGGTTAAGCTGATAGGATGGTTTAGGTGCTGGGCAAGCCTACTTCATCTCAAACAATGTCTCAGGCACTACCCGAGTGTCCCGTTAAATGTAGGCAAAGATTGCCTCTTGACACTGTATAAATCATCTAGTAAAAGATGTAAAGGCTTAAAGGACCTATCAGACAGAGAGCGGTCACGCGGTCAAGCGTTCAGCGTTCGCGTTTTGCGTTCCAGCGTGCAAATGCTCACTAACCCCGCTGTTCTACTTGACCGCCGCGGTCAGAATGCCTCCTGTGTAAGTATATCTAATCTATGTAACTTAGGGCTGATTTTTCAATACCTAGATAACTTTTATCTGAGGAAATAAATATGCGATTTGACAGATATTGTATTGAAAATATGTCATAACGCCATATTTATTCCTCAGATAAAAGTTATTTATCGATTGCAAAATCAGCCCTTAATAGAATACAAAGAACGCAAAACTGACCGCTTGAACGCTTGACCGCTCTCTGTCTGATAGGTCCCTAAGTTTTGTTGTACAATAAAGCATTTAATCTATGTATTCCAGAGGCTAGGCAAGAGTTGTTAGGTCGTCGCGAGTCGGAACCTTACCTATCAGCCGCGTATCGATGTGAACTGTGCTACACAGTGTACAAGTGTTACAAGCTGCTACAGTTTCACATGAAATGGCACGATGTAAGTATATTTCACTGAAGAATAGACATAATTGTTTGGAGCTCTGACCAAAGTTCAAAAAGCGTGTTAAAAATTCCCACAGATTTGGAAGAGCTTTTTTTTTAAATGACAGCTTAAGAGGGCTGCGACCGGCGAATTTCCATAAAAACGTAATACCGAAATCATTTAAAATGTAAGCATGTTTATATCAGTTTATGTTGTTAGATTAGGAGAGTAGGTATTTATCTAGGTTCCTGTTAAACTTTTGTTCCGAAAAACTTACCTAAAAAGAAATGTAAGCCAATTGAATTGAAATCTTTGTAGGTACACCAAAAATTGCATTTTTTCTTTTCATTTATTCTATAGTAAGTTTTTTGAAACAAAAGTTTAACAGGAACCTAGATAAATACTACCTTTATCCAAATAATAACGTAAAGTGATAAAAATATGCTCAAATTTTAAATTATTTTGGTATTACGTTCCTAGGTAAGTAGATACGTTCGCCGAGCCCTTAATCCATCTTGCCAAAGTAGAGATAATTCAAGTTAAAGATAGATCTTTATGTAGCGGCTACAAGTAGTAAATTGGGCTGACTTTGATATAAGTATTAATAAGTTTAAGCCCCCGTTCGCACGAGAGTTTTTTTATCGTTCGTTAAAAAAGCGCATTGGCACATTTAAAACTCAAATTCAATTTAATGCCTAAAGCCCAGCGCTCAAAATTAAACGTAGCTTGACGCGTTTTAAAAGCGCTTAATAAATACTTTTAATTACCTACTTACGTTTTAATAAAAACTTAGAAATTCATAGTTTCAATTCAACGCTTTATTAACGTCCTAAACGCATTCACAACTCGCCATCATTCCGTACATTTATATAAATACATACTTTACATCTCTCATATTCGGTAAGTAGGTCCTTATTACCCCCAAATGGGGCTTGTAGGTGACCAATTAGCGCTCTAGGGTAATACAGCCCTTGGCTACTAATCATAATGTCTATTTTGTGACAGCCGTCAGCCGGTCTGTCACACGAGTGTGACGTATGCAGCATGAGATTCGCGACCCGCGGCACTCTTCTGAAACACAAGCCAGCGTGTCACCGCGGAAAGTTCGCCTGCAAGATGTGCCCCCTCGTCACATACCAGCGGTGAGTCGTGTCTCACTTACGGTGAACGCATACCTAAAACGAAACGAATTTTAGATTTTTTTAAATGAAATTGTATGAAAGCTCGCGCACCTGCCCGCGTCGTCCGAATCTGGAAGAACAAGAAATCCGTTCGATGCGTTCGGATAGGTGTGCGTTCTCCTTTAACGGTGACTTCACGCAAATAAATCATTTCATAAATAACCTTCAGTCACTCATCTGTGTGTCATTTAATGGAGAGTCGAGTGTCACGCAACGGAAAGTCGTGTGTCACTCAACGGAAAGTCGGATGTCACTCAACGGAAAGACGGGTGTCACCCAACGGAGAGTCGTAAACAAAAGAAAGTTTAAAATAAGTGAATTTTACTATATTTTTATCTTAAACTTCCGTTTCTGTGTTGCAGGCAAGCGATGAAGTCACACTTCCAAAAGCACCAGGGAAAGATTTACAAATGTGACGTGTGCGACCATGTTTTTAAGTAAGTTTGATATTGTTTTTGTTTCATTAGAAGAAGTTGTCTATCCCTTAAGTAAACAAATAAAATATATCAAAAATGTAACAACGAGAGCGTGTCACCAAATATTCATAAAGCGGGAAAAAAGAGTACTGCATGAAGTGGTAACCGGCTAAAAAATAGCCTACGTCCTATTCCCGGTCATTAATCTATCTATGTTTTAAATTTCGAGCAAATCGTTTCAGTGGTTGTTAGTGCGAGTTATAGAGTAGAGAAACAAATATACATCCATCCATCTAAACATCCAATCTTTCGCATTTATAAAATTAGTATGTTAGTATGAAGTGTGATGTGATGATATTAGTGTTATCATACCGTGTTTGTTGCCCTGATTCTTCACGGTGTTGGTCGCTAAAGAACAGGAGTAGAATCACCTAGCTCTAAAGACGATTCAAAGTGGTCATAGCGGTCCTACTGTATAAATAATATTTGATTTTTTTTATTGTAATCTCTAAAACTTACTTCTCTCCTCAACAAATGAAATGAGTTAAATAGGTACAATAAGTAAGTTAAACTTGAACGACATACCTTACCTTAATGAAAGCATTGTTCTCATGTAAGTGACACATCTTTCTTTGAGAATAGAATATACTAAACCTTATTATTTATTTATGTTCAGACACATATCGTCGTACATGACGCACAAGCGTCTGACGCATGCGTCAAGTCACGTGTGTGTCACGTGTGCAAGGACCTTCGTGTCGGAGCTCGGACTACAGACACACAGACTTAAGATGCACCAGGTATGTATATTTTTATCTTAAGATGCACCAGGTATGTATATTTTTATCTTAAGATGCACCAGGTATGTATATTTATATTGCACTAGCGGACACCTTTACGCACGCTTGACTTGGGGAGTAAGCTGGCGAATGCGTGAAGAGAGCGTTACGAAAAGTGCGATCGGGCGAGGCGAACGGAAGTTTTAATTTAGTCTTGTGATCTAAACTTTAGATTCTAAAGCACACTCGATTTTTTTTCCCACGGGTATTTTCCATTTTTTGGGGATAAAAAGTAGCATTTAGTATTTTAAATTTCAGGCAAATTGGTTCAGTGGTTGTCGAGCGAGTTGTCGAGTTATAGAGGAACAAACATACATCCAAACTTTCGCATTTAAAATATTAGTGTGATGTGATTTAAAGTACTCAAACCGAGTAAAAATTTCATACAACCGTTTTCACTTCATGAATTTCGAAAAATCCTAAAAAAAAAATCATCGAAAAAAAAGAAGCAACCATCAAAATTTCAGCTTTCTAACTTCATTCAGTGGTTTGGTTTGTGCGTTGATTCTAGAAAATGCTTATTGTTTTATAAAATATAGATATCCTTTGTTCTGCAGGCGGATTCAAAAGTAGACAACAAATTATCAGTTCGCTGCGAGCCATGTGGTCTAACATTCGCGAGCCAACAAGTGTACACAGTACACGTGCTAAATACAGACGAACATAAGGACATCGCGGCAGATCTGTGAGTGTACATCGATTTTTTATACAGGGTGTGGCAAATTCTTGGTCACTGAAGGGTAGCTACCTTTTCTCTTGTAGTTAGAAAGTTTGGTTCTTAGGAAACTTCAGTTTTATTTTGAAGAAAAAAATAATTGCATTTTTAGATTTTTGAAAAAAAGTACAGTTAGCCTAAAAAATTGGTAACCTATCAATCTTTCGAAAAACGATACACCGAATTTCGAAATCCATAAAACGTTTGATAGAAACTCGAAATCCAGATACTATGTTTTACATAATTTTATTACTCAGATAAAACGTTTCACAGATGTCTCATTTGACAGAAACACTAATGCCAGATTATCAGTTCGTTTTATTTTCATTCGACAACAATATCCTTATACCTTATTTTAAAAGACAGAAGTAACGCTTACCAGAAAATTTCCAGCCATATAAAACCTTTTCCATCTTACCCAATTAAATTATCTACCTTAAGTAATTTGTGTTGCTTTTCATGTTGCGTCTGTCTTACCGTAAAACGAAACGTTTTTAGGTTATTATCGGTCTCAGAACCGAATCTGCCCACCCCGACTTCCACGTAGTCTTGTCTGTCCTACCCTAGAGTGTTTTTATGAACTCGGAGGCGCGAAGGGAGATGCAGCCCCCGCCCGCTGTGACAAAACGCGGCACCAGCACGAGCTGGAGTGGCTGAGGCTGGTCGCCGCCGAAGGTGGCGACCAAACAGCCGAAGCTGCGAAGGCTCGTGCTGATGCCGCGTTTTGTTACGCAAGGGCGGAGGGGCTGCACTTCCCGAAGCGCCGGAGCCGTCACAAATTCGAAATGTATGAAAGATTTAGGTTAAATGATAATTTGCCAAAAGTGTTTGGTGAGGTTACTTAACCATCTAGCACGAAATTAGTTAGGAAATGTTAAAGGTAGGTAATAAAAAAAAAGTAACTAGGTACAACATTTATTAGATATCTACATACAGTACTTCAAGCTACATAATGGACATCGGTCATTTAATTTTATGGTACCTAGTATTTATAACGCTCTGAATTATTACTAGATGGCGCTACTAGTAGGCGTTTAGAAAGATTGAATACATAATTTTGTAATAGGTCTTTCCTGAACCATGATTTTTCGGCATCACAAAATATATGGAAAACAAATTATATGGAAAACAAACATGCGGGAAAGTGAATTATCTGGATGTTAAAATTTCTGGAAAATGTTTAGATGTATTTTGTATTTCTGTCTTGTAAAAAAAAAACAAATGAAAATCTGGCTTAAGAATTTATGGAATTCGAATTTCTGTATTATGAAAAAAAAGAAATCAAAAATCTGTCAAACGTTCCTATGGATTTCAAAAATCTGTCTTGTATTTTTCGTGACATAAATACGTAACCGTAGTTGTAAACATTTTAGTGCCACTTATTCGATGGTTATTAATTTAAATTCGTAACTGCTTCGGCATGCTGGGAGGCTATTGTAAAGCCTAAGGCGCTTCAGACAGACCCGCAAGAGATGTTGGTATGCATGGAGCATACCATTTGTACATCTGCAGGGAAGCACTTTGTTCTAAATTTAAATACGCGCTTTACAATAGCCTCCCAGCTTGCCGGAACAGTTACGAAATTAAATTAAGAACGATCAATTAAGTGGCACTGTAATGTTTACAACTCTTCATTTCATACAAAATGTATTGGATGTGTTTTTTTGAATTATTGCAAAAACTTACGATCTGATTTGATAAGTTACTTTGGGAGAAGTGTTCCTGGTGGGAAATAGAGTCGATTAAGACCAACTTGTTTTTTTTGGACAAATGTAATTTTTTTAGGCTAACTGTACTTTTTTTCAAAAATCTAAAAATGCAATTATTTTTTTCTTCAAAATAAAACTGAAGTTTCCTAAGAACAAAACTTTCTAACTACAAGGGAAAAGGTAGCTACCCTTCAGTGACCAAGAATTTGCCACACCCTGTATATCTATGTAAATCCGTACCCATATTTTAAATGTGAAAGTGTGTTTATTTGTTTGTTTATTTGTCCTGCTTTCACGTCAAAACAGAGCGACGGATTGACGTGATTTTTTGTGTGGAGATAGTTGGAGGGCTGGAGAGTGACATAGGCTACTTTTTATTCGGGTACCACGCGAGCGAAGCCGCGGGTAGCAGTTAATACATAATATATTTTTGTAAATACATAAGTACTTATAATGTAGTAGGTTCGAACCCGGCCGTGCATCAATATATTTTTCGTTTCTCATTACGTATTCTTACAGCAAAGCGTGCTCAATATGCGGAGTATCGTTCGAGGACTTGGCGCAGGTGAAGGAGCATCGCAGACTCACACATCCGCGCCCCGCCAAGAACACACGACGCGTTAAGAAGGACAATAAGAGGAAAGATAAGGGAGCTGATATCGTGGACTGTAAACTGGTTAGTTTTAGAAGGAAGTTTATAGGCTACATTTCATCATCATCACCATACACAATTACTACGGGGGCAACGCCGCGAGGGCGCTGCTAGTAATAACATAACTAGTAATAACATAAAGTGATAAAAATATGCTTTAATTTTAAATGATTTTGGTATTACGTTCCTCTTAAAATCTCCCGCACGTGATCCACGAAGCGCTCATGGCGTAGACGGCTTAGACGTTTTTGATAGATCGTTCTAAAATATTGTTAGGTACTTAAAGGTGAAAGCACACCTATCCGCGCCGAACGAATTATCTCTATGAAATCGTATGAAACCTCCCACATCTGCCCGCGTCGATTCGTCCGAATCTGGCAGGTGTAGGTTTTATACGATTTCATATAAAGAATTCTGAAATTCGTTCGGCGCGTTCGGCTCCGCTATATGTGGGCCGGCCCGTTGCAGAGGAACCACCTACTCTGCCTTTGGGGAACAATTCCACCATGTTCCCCAAACCAACTATACAGGGTGTGGCAATTTTTTAGGCACTTAAGGGTAGCTACCCTTTATTTTGTAGTTAGAAAGTTTTGTTCTTATGAAACTATTGGTTTATTTTAAAGAAAAAAATAATAGAATTTTTAGATTTTTGAAAAAAGTACAGTTGCCAAAAAAAATACATTTGTCATAAAAAAACAAGTTGGTCTTAATCGACTCTATTTGCTACCAGCAATACTTTTCCCAAAGTAGCTACCCTTAAGTGCCCAAAAATTTGCCGTTCACCTTAAAACATCTTTTAAACAAGAAACTTATGTTCCAGTGCGGCATGTCTGGAGGGAATAACTTCTGGTTGTACCAACACCACCGCACGGTCCACCCCGGGGCGAGGTACGAGGCGGCCTCTGAGAGGGAGTTCCTCTGTGAACTCTGCGGGAAGGCATTCTATGTGAGTCTAACAATATACATAGGCTAGAGTTAATAATAGGTACAGCGCGGCGCACTCCTTACTTTACAATGCTACTTGCTTACTTAGCATTATAAAATACAGTAAGAACCAGTGAGCCACCTAAGGATCGTTGGAAACGATCTATAGGTAGCTCAATGATGTACAACAACTGTTTTGATTGCTTTGATTGATTCTAGCTGTTCAATTATTTTCACAAAATTCACAGTTATTTTTTTTGCGTAACAAGCAAGTGGCAAGCAAGTGACGTGGCAGCATCCAGCTGCCACGTCACTTGCTTGCCACAAGTCGTGAATTGAATTTTGGGTCCGACTATTGCCGAAAAGATCCACTCAGTCAGGGTAGTACTTTTTTAGACTTTCACCCTTATGAATATTAAGTAATCCTACCTCTATTGACTCATCATCATGGATGTAGTATATTAGTGTTTTGATGAATCCAAATGAATTTGGTTCTGGTAATTTTATGCATAATAATATAGGTTCTAATTCATTTGGTTTCAATTCATTTATAAACGAATTTGAACCTATATTATTATGAATTATAATTATTTAAATAACTGAACTTATCTCACTTGTATAACTGGTTTTATCAATAAATTATTGTATTGTATTGTATTATTGTGTGCAGAACAAGACTGTGCTAAAGGAGCATATGTACGTGCATTCTGGTCTGAAGCCGTTCCGCTGTGAACTGTGCCCTGCCGCTTTCCGCTCCAAGCAACATCTCAAGGTAAATACTACTCGAATTAACATGAAACCTGGCTCGAATGACGTTTGAACGACGCCGACATGACTAAAAAGGCCGTTAGAGCAGAATCATAATATTCATAGCGAGATTCTCGTATTAGAAATCACAAAATTGACAATTCCTACTACGATTCCTATAGTGATTCGTATCGGCAACTCATCTTTTTGACAGTTTTGTGGAGAATTGTAAATTAGCCGTACGTACCTACTGTTGATTGGCTGTCAAAACTGTCAAAGAAAGAAAGTTGACAACCTCTGTGGCGCAGTGGGTGAATGCGCGCCTGATACACAGGATGTTGCGGGTTCGATCCCCGCCGCGGGACAAATGTTTGTATGATGTACAAATATTTGTCTCGGTCTGGGTGCTTTCTATGTATAATATGTAGGTAAAAAAGTAATAGGTCGGTATATCAGTTATGTTGTTCCCATAACACAAGCTCTGATTACTTTTGGGGCTACATGATGCTGTGTGAAATGTTCGGCATTTTAATAATGTGTATGTCTGTATGTCAGTTACACGCGGAGCGTCACGGGCCTGCGTCGCGCGAGTGTCCGCATTGTGGGAAGAAATTCGCGAGCGCTTCCAACCTTTCAAACCATATACGGGTGAGCAACATTTGTATCTCTATCTACTATATTATAAACTAGCTTCCGCCCGCGGCTTCGCTCGCGTGGTACCCTGATAAAAAGTAGCCTATGTCGTATCCTGGTCATTATCTATCTATATTTTAAATTTTCAGCCAATTCGGTTCAGTAGTTGTCGAGTTATAGAGGAAGGAACATACATCCAAACTTTCGTAATTTATAATATTAGTGTGATGTGTATGATTCGTGCGGTGAAAGAAGTTTGTGTGTATGTTTGTCCGGACGTATCGTCGTAACTACTTAACCGATTTTGCTGAAATTCGGAATGTAGAAAGCTTATAGGTGCTGAAATAACACTTAGGCACAGTCACAGAACAAACATCAAACCACGATCTACAGCGCAGCAACTGTAGCATGACCTCTTATTAAACAATTCAGTTTAGGAGCTATCCAGTTTAGATTCCTAATCTGGATCGCAAACTATTCGTACCATGACCTGTTTTAAAAGTGACAATTTTGACACAAAAGTGAACCAACTCAACGCGTATTAAACGGTCATGGTACGAATTGAGTGAACGAAACTCTATCTAACAATTCAGTTTAGGTCATGGTTAGGCTTCGAGCTTATAGGTTTAGGTTCTGATATTTCGTCAGCGTCATAGCATACGTCAAGCGAAGCAGTTCAGTTTAGGGCCTAAACTTGTTCGCATATAAAGCTCATGGTAGGCAGCCAGAACTTTGAAAGTGTAATCGAAATAATTTTATGTAATTTTCTCGTTGACGGTCCCTTCTCGCTTATTTCAGTCTCACGGCGCGCGTCGCTACAAGTGCGATGTTTGCGCAAAAGGGTTTGTGCAATTCTCTTCACTGCGGGAACATATTCGCGGCGTGCATTTACAGGTAACATAATGCATTTTACAAACATTGTTTTAGATAAAATTTTGATGCATGTAATTCTCCTAAACGATTATGATATTTTTTATTCGACTTCAACAAAAAATAAATATATATACAACTTCCTCCTTTTTTTAAGTTGGTTAAAAAAAGAGGAGGTTCTCAATTCGTCGGAATCTTTTTTTTTTATTTTGTGCCATTTTTATGTAGGTATGTATGTTCACCGATTACTCGAAGATGCCTGGACCGATTAGGAAAATTATTTTTTGATTTGAAAGGGTATACTTTCCGATTGGTGCTACATAAATTTGGTGAGGATCTGTCGAGGATCTCCGAAGCTAGCTCTTAAGACGTGTCAAAGGGACCTTAATGATTTTATTGATTAGATATTGTTTTATTGTTATTATAGAATAATATTTTAATTACAGATTCGCCCTCCACGCACAAGAAGACACGACAAGAAAATACCTTCTTATGAAGATAATGTGTAGTAGATACTACATCTTAACACATTCCCTGCCCCAGCTCTGCGGAGCTCTCCGAAAGAGAGGGCCGCGTCCCAACCTGCTGCCACGAGCACTGTTCGTGTTAATGTGACCCGCCCAATTGTCTATCTTAAAATCGGTCTCTCTCTCAAATATGACAGTTCAGTGACCACGCAAGTAGCTCTGTCACTCTCATCTCAACGAGACCGAATGCGACAAGTTATCTACGCGATCGTTTAGACAGTTTGAGACCAATTTGAGGTTTAAGACAAGTTAGACAACCAGTCAGATGTGAAATACCCTTTCATTTCGTCATCTTTAAGTACCTTAGTAGTACCAAGTCCAAATACAAATTTGGACATAACCTCTGACTACCCCCTTAGACATCTTCAAATAATCTTAAATGGCTAAAGATCTGAGAGAATGTCTACCGTTTTTCGAGGATACAGTGAGTTTGAGAAAAATTAAATAAAAAACTAGTAAGTAAACTATTAGCTAACTCTGGAGACGGATTGGCCTAAAGACCTCCGTCATGGCTTAACACCTTAAAAGCCGGGACCGACAATTTAACGTGCTCGAAGCACGGAAGCGCTCAGCTGGTAGTCACCCAAATTGTAACCGCTCAGAACTTCAACGATCTATTATGAATGTCGAAGAAAGCTATGCCACGAGCGCTTTAGCTCTGGCTTCTGTGGTTAGAGTTATCACCTTCAAAATGTTGACAACATTCCCTATTTTAATTTTGTATAGATTCTACGTACTCAGTGACTGTTAAAAATAAATTTTATGACTATCTGTAAATTAGTTTTGTTTTAGACAAAATACGAAAACATTTAACGATACATTAAATAAAACATCCCACCCCCTCTCCTTGTCCCCCTATTAGGGAGAGATGCCTTAAGCAAGGGCTTTATTTTATCACGCTGACTTTTTGTTTCATTTACCCACACAGTTCAAGAACACTCAGCTAATAATTCACATACCACATACATTAGAAGAAATACAAGTTTTGGAAAATAAAACAATACGTATTTGAATTTCACTATATTTTGCACCAAAATGTTTATTTCGTCGAAAAAAGTTTCAGCGCCATCTAGTATCGAGTAGCAGTGATGTTTGCTGTCAGTGAAAGATCAGTTGCAGCTTAAAGCTGGAAACAAACTATCGGACGCGGCTTACGGACGCGGCAGACAGCCGCGACTGAATAGGTATCTGGATATAGAACGAACATAGAACTGTGCACATTATCTGACGAAAGTCGCGGACGCGTCCTTGGACCTTCAGACGTCCGAAGGCAATCTGGCCCGCTGGGTGTTCGGACAGTGTGCACACTTATCAGTCGCGGCTGTCAGCCGCGTCCGTCAGCCGCGTCCGATAATTTGTTCCCAGCTTTATAAGCTGGAAACATACTGTCGGACGCGGCTGACGGACGCGGCAGACAGCCGCGACTGAATAGGTATCTGGATATAGAACGAACATAGAACTGTGCACATTATCTGACGAAAGTCGCGGACGCGTCCTTGGACCTTCAGACGTCCGAAGGCAATCTGGCCCGCTGGGTGTTCGGACGGTGTGCACACTTAAGCTGGGAACAAATTATCGGACGCGGCTGACGGACGCGGCAGACAGCCGCGACTGAATAGGTATCTGGATATAGAACGAACATAGAACTGTGCACATTATCTGACGAAAGTCGCGGACGCGTCCTTGGACCTTCAGACGTCCGAAGGCAATCTGGCCCGCTGGGTGTTCGGACGGTGTGCACACTTATCAGTCGCGGCTGACAGCCGCGACTTATGGATGCGTCCGATAGTTTGTTTCCAGCTTTATCAGTCGCGGCTGTCAGCCGCGTCCGTCAGCCGCGTCCGATAATTTGTTCCCAGCTTTATAGCTTTTCCGGTCAATAAAAAAAATCAGGTGGCTGTACTGGTTGCTACGAGAATGACAATATTTTCAAGGTTAGGAAATCGAAAAAAAAAAGAAAAATCCATAAAAAATGGCCGACCAATCAGCTGACAGTTGTGTTGTACCTATTTTTCCATGGTGTAATTTACAAAATTGAGCAAAATATTACATAAAACGTTTCGCAAACCCGTAATTATTGTTTCAGTTACTACATATTGTGTTTGTTGTTAATCGTCAGTTATGGGAATCAAGAAAATTCGTCTGTAAGTAAATTACTCATTAAATTTTTCTCAGGATCTAAATAGATCTAATTTACATGTTACCTTGTACTTGCCATTGAAAAGATAGAGGAAGTATTATTTTGGCCCTTCCGTCGTTAGGCCTACAATGTTGTTAACCTGTAAAATTTGAATGAAATTTTTAAGACAGTGGAAGTCTCTAATCTCTGAATATTCCTTTATTCTGAGCTAATCTTGTACTAAATTTACAACTTATTATTATCTTATCCTGAAATTCAGTAGATTATTCATGTGTCTAGACGACTATCCTTGCATTCGAAATTAAAATATCAGATTTCATCATAGTAATTAATAAGTAGGTACATCAGTTCTTATGGCTATCTGATATCTCTGCTCTTGTGAGTCTTATGACTGGAATTTTTAGGCTGCTTTTGGGCCTCCGCCATGGCTTAACGACAAAGCCGCGACCAACAAATTAATGTGCCCTCCAAAGCACAGCTTTACGTAGCGATTACACTCCAATTTGTAGGAAACCGATCTAGAATCATCACTCTGTCTAGTTCTTTGGCCTATGTATACCTATTGTGCATCCTATTATTTTCTTCCTACATTTGATTGAAGTTAGCAAAAGTTATGATAATTAAAGTAAGATGCACAATATGCAATTTGTAGTCCAAAGAGTGAGATAGAGTGACATAGATCAGTTGCCTACAAATTAGATAGTGTAATCCTGAGGGGTAGTCTTATTTTTTTTTTTTTCACTTTATTTGTAACATTTCTGATTTGTGTTTTGTATGTATTGCAATGGTGACAATAAAACTTTTTTCTATTCTATTTTATTCTAATACTAGCTACTTTAATGCCACTTACAGTCAATCCAAATTGCAATGTTTGATAAATATTTTCTTCATATTTCAGATACACCATTGAAGAACACTACACTCTTTAAGACACCATGGAAGTGCCTATCTTAAATACAAATAGCAAATTTCTGTTCCGCTCATACATAACTTAGTATAACTAAGATTAGTCTAGTCGCACCTGTTAATAAAATACATAATTTATTTTCGTTATAAATCTAAAAATCATATAATTCCATTAAATCTTTACATTGTATATAATACAAAAAGTTTTTGAAACTTTAAAAATCATTACCAAAGAGTTATTTAGTGAAGTGCTGTGTATTAGTGAGAAAAAAAAATAGTAAAGCAATAAAATAGATGTTATTAAGTTTATGGACCTCGAAGATAGGGGACAAGGATAGAGATATCTGCAAAAGCGAGACAGATAGAGGCACCATGGCTACCATGGTGGAAACTCCGCCACCACAACTGATCACCACAATAGAATGGAGTATGATGGACAAAAATAAATTCTTTCCACTGTACACATTAAGTAGTTTCACAGGTAATTTTACTGATATTAATTTTTCTATCCTACTAATTTGATATTGAACAATAAAGGCTTCGCTATGCGCCTATTTGGTTTTCCAGGTCATAAACTATGTATATGCTAAATTTCATAAAAATCCGTTCAGTAGTTTTTGCGTGAAAGAGAGAAACAGACATCCATACACCTCGCAAACTTTCGCATTTATAATATTAGATGGATATAAAATGTACCACGCGAGTGAAACCGCGGGCGGAGCTAGTGTATCATAAACCTAATGGACTTTAAATAAGGTGTTGTTAAATATCTAACTTTGATAAGATAGAAGACAGTATAGATAAATGTAATTTATCTAAAACATTATGGCAGTTAATTTTTATATAAATGTAATATCTAAAACATTATATCTTCTTATTATATCTTTAGGATGATGCTGCGATTGCCCCGTTTCTGCAGTGCGTCGGGGATGTTTGCGCAATACCATACTGATGGCTTTCATGCTATTATACGCAAAAAGACGGCGTCTCTGATGCGCAGAGTACGGGACAGTCGCAACAGCATCCTGAGAACTGTGGCAGATTCAACTGTTTCTCCACTTTGGAGGTGTTTTGTGCAGAGAGTGATCAGTGAAGGAACCTACTTCCTTGACTGATCGCCTCTGGCACATTACATTTCCTAGTGTTACAGATTCTTTTAATTTTAATTTTTATGTTGTGTTGTATTTTTATAAGCTGTGTATCTTTAAATATGGACCCCATTTGTTGTCTGAAATAAAAATATTTTATTTTATTTATATTTTATTTATTATGGCATTTCGTTTTTATTTAAATACTAGCGGACGCCCGCGGCTTCGCCCGCGTGTTAGCCGAAGCGAAGCAAAGCGAAGCGAAGTTAGCCCTACTAATATTATAAAGGCGAAAGTCCGTGTGTGTGTGTGAATGTTTGTTACCACGTACCTCCATAACTACTCAACCGATTTTGATGAAATTTTGAATGTTTTTTCTGGTAAAAACGTATGGTTCCCGTGGGACACAAAAATAGTAGTCCACGCGGGCGTAGCCGCGGGCGTTCACTAGTTATGAATAATAATGTATTCTTTCAGTTAGATGCGCGCTATACCCACTCACACTAGTGAAGACTCAGATACAGATCCAACGTAAGAAGGAAGCATACAACGGTATAACTGACGCCATATCTAAAATATACAAGTATGAAGGCATCTCCGGACTCTACCGCGGATTCTGGCTGTCTAGTGTACGTAAACTGAATTGTTTAAGGCCTTACCCTGAGCTAAACACTGTATTTCCCTATCTATCCCCTCGAGAGTACCCTAAACCGACGAGCTTGCATGAAGAATGTGATGAGAGTCAATGACGCGAAAGAAGTGTGTCAGGATCGTTGCAAGTGGCGATCTGTGGTCTCTGCCTACCCCTATGATGGGATACAGGCGTGAGTTTATGTATGTATTTATGTATCCCCTTGATAAATAAAGTAAGTGGAAAGTAACTGAAAAGCCAACATCTTTAACATTTTATCTTCTAATTCGCCGTTTGATAAATCTTCATCTTCTAAAGTTGAAGTTATTTATGTTTTTGGATTGCACCATTGGATTGGTCATTTAATAATTGACATAATGTCCGATTACTATTTCGATTGGTTGTTACAGTGATGAGAAATCTCCTATAAACTTAATTTTTGCCGTGTTTCGGAGCGAGCAGCTGTCGTAAGCGCCGCGGCCGAACGCATTGTAAATTCTTCTTTATTTTAACGAAGCTAAGACAAATATTTGAAGTTGCACTCATCGATGTGCTAATTTTAGCTCTGGGTAACGTCTTAACTAACTTTGCCGTGATTTTGTTTCAGTTTCAAATAATCTCAGGAGTTTTTTACATCTCAACGTACGAAGGCGTGCGGCACGAATTAGGGAAACATGATGTCACTCCTAAAATGAAGGTGAACAAATATTATTGGTATTTCCATGTTTATTACAGTAGGATTATTATTATTAATAGGATACTGCGGGGCTAAAACAGCCGTTATAGCAGATACATAGTATGATTCGTATTATGTTTTTGTTCTTGTCACTCTCTATGAAAAGAGACTGCATAGTGCAATTCAGAGAATTCAGATGAGCTCATACGAACATACTAATACGAGCCGACTTCACGCATGCAGTCGGCGTGCAGTATCGACTTCTGATAATGTTTTCTAATTCTCATATTGACGACCGTTTGCCGTATGTAGTATGTAGTTTCTTCTCAGAAATTGATTCTTATTATCTACACTATCGGATTGTACAATAATACAGAAATACAGAATGAAATAATACCTAAGTGTAGTTTAACACTACAAATAAAAATATATAATACGCAGAACGTTTTTTTTTTTGAAGAAATGTCCAGCATTATTATTTCAGCCGCTCGTGTCCCACAGCTGGGCAAAGGCCAGCATTATACAGGGTGTGGCAAATTCTTGGTCACTGAAGGGTAGCTACCTTTTCTCTTGTAGTTAGAAAGTTTTGTTCGTAGGAAACTTCGGTTTTATTTTGAAGAAAAAAATAATTGCATTTTTAGATTTTTGAAAAAAAGTATAGTTAGCCTAAAAAATTACATTTGTCAAAAAAAACAAGTTGGTCTTAATCGACTCTATTTTCCACCAGGAACACTTCTCCCAAAGTAACTTATCAAATCAAATCGTAAGTTTTTGCAATAATTCAAAAAAACACATCCCATACATTTTCTATGAAATTAGTAGTTGTAAACATTATAGTGCCACTTATTCGATGGTTATTAATTTAAATTCGTAACTACTTTGGCATGCTGGGAGGCTATTGTGAAGCCTTAGGCGCCTCAGACAGAGCCGCAAGAGAGAATGGTATGCATGCATGGAGCATACCATTTGTACATCTACAGGGAAGCACTTTGTTCTAAATTTAAATACGCACTTTACAATAGCCTCCCAGCTTGCCGGAGCAGTTATGAAATTAAATTACGAACGATAGAATAAGTGGCACTGTAATGTTTACAACTCCTAATTTCATAGAAAATGTATGGGATGTGTTTTTTTGAATTATTGCAAAAACTTACGATTTGATTTGATAAGTTACTTCGGGAGAAGTGTTCCTGGTGGGAAATAGAGTCGATTAAGACCAACTTGTTTTTTTTGACAAATGTAATTTTTTACGCTAACTGTACTTTTTTTCAAAAATCTAAAAATGCAATTATTTTTTTCTTCAAAATAAAACCGAAGTTTCCTAAGAACAAAACTTTCTAACTACAAGAGAAAAGGTAGCTACCCTTCAGTGACCAAGAATTTGCCACACCCTGTATATTTAAATTGATAATATGTTTCTGTCCTCAGTCGTTCATAGGCGGCGGCTGCGCGTCGATAGTGGGCCAGTCCATCATAGTGCCCTTCGACGTGCTCAGCCAACACCTCATGGTGTTAGGGCTGGTGAAAGGACGCGCCGGCGGTAGTAAAAACCCCGTAAGATTTAATTACATTTTATACCGTTTCGTGAAATGACTAGTCGTAATAGAATCCAACGTATTCATCAAAAAAGTTTGCGATCAAATTTTCAATATGTTGAAAACCATTGACTTCGTTTTTATACAAAGAAACAAAGGAATATTGTGGTTTTTTTTTCAAAATTATATATTTTTAAAGGAAGAAGTCATATAGAGAATTTTAAAATATTTTTAGGAATAACAAAATATTTCAACTTGAAAAGTAATTGCATTCTTTTTTTGTATGTAGTACCCACACTAGTACCATGCTTGTTGCCATGTTTCCTCAAAGTATTGGTCGCGAAATAGCAATTCAAATAGAATCACTAAGTGTATAGGATCATTCTATGTGATCCCAGCTGTCCTACTGAATGCTGAAATTGATTTTAGTCATCTTTAATTTCTTTTAATTGTAATTTTTTTGTTCCAGAAAATAAACCCGCTCGGCCTAGACCTCGACAAGAGCATATCGAAAGCGAACCTCGCGCGTGAGGTCGCGGTCCGAGTGTACCGACTGCACGGCCTGCGCGGCTACTACCGCGGCTACTGCGCCTCGCTAGCGGCCTACGTGCCCAACTCCGCGCTCTGGTGGGCTCTCTACACCACGTACCAAGGTGAGTGGACCTCACGCGTGCAGTCGCGGTCCGAGTGTACCGACTGCACGGCCTGCGCGGCTACTACCGCGGCTACTGCGCCTCGCTAGCGGCCTACGTGCCCAACTCCGCGCTCTGGTGGGCTCTCTACACCACGTACCAAGGTGAGTGGACCTCACGCGTGCAGTCGCGGTCCGAGTGTACCGACTGCACGGCCTGCGCGGCTACTACCGCGGCTACTGCGCCTCGCTAGCGGCCTACGTGCCCAACTCCGCGCTCTGGTGGGCTCTCTACACCACGTACCAAGGTGAGTGGACCTCACGCGTGCAGTCGCGGTCCGAGTGTACCGACTGCACGGCCTGCGCGGCTACTACCGCGGCTACTGCGCCTCGCTAGCGGCCTACGTGCCCAACTCCGCGCTCTGGTGGGCTCTCTACACCACGTACCAAGGTGAGTGGACCTCACGCGTGCAGTCGCGGTCCGAGTGTACCGACTGCACGGCCTGCGCGGCTACTACCGCGGCTACTGCGCCTCGCTAGCGGCCTACGTGCCCAACTCCGCGCTCTGGTGGGCTCTCTACACCACGTACCAAGGTGAGTGGACCTCACGCGTGCAGTCGCGGTCCGAGTGTACCGACTGCACGGCCTGCGCGGCTACTACCGCGGCTACTGCGCCTCGCTAGCGGCCTACGTGCCCAACTCCGCGCTCTGGTGGGCTCTCTACACCACGTACCAAGGTGAGTGGACCTCACGCGTGCAGTCGCGGTCCGAGTGTACCGACTGCACGGCCTGCGCGGCTACTACCGCGGCTACTGCGCCTCGCTAGCGGCCTACGTGCCCAACTCCGCGCTCTGGTGGGCTCTCTACACCACGTACCAAGGTGAGTGGACCTCACGCGTGCAGTCGCGGTCCGAGTGTACCGACTGCACGGCCTGCGCGGCTACTACCGCGGCTACTGCGCCTCGCTAGCGGCCTACGTGCCCAACTCCGCGCTCTGGTGGGCTCTCTACACCACGTACCAAGGTGAGTGGACCTCACGCGTGCAGTCGCGGTCCGAGTGTACCGACTGCACGGCCTGCGCGGCTACTACCGCGGCTACTGCGCCTCGCTAGCGGCCTACGTGCCCAACTCCGCGCTCTGGTGGGCTCTCTACACCACGTACCAAGGTGAGTGGACCTCACGCGTGCAGTCGCGGTCCGAGTGTACCGACTGCACGGCCTGCGCGGCTACTACCGCGGCTACTGCGCCTCGCTAGCGGCCTACGTGCCCAACTCCGCGCTCTGGTGGGCTCTCTACACCACGTACCAAGGTGAGTGGACCTCACGCGTGCAGTCGCGGTCCGAGTGTACCGACTGCACGGCCTGCGCGGCTACTACCGCGGCTACTGCGCCTCGCTAGCGGCCTACGTGCCCAACTCCGCGCTCTGGTGGGCTCTCTACACCACGTACCAAGGTGAGTGGACCTCACGCGTGCAGTCGCGGTCCGAGTGTACCGACTGCACGGCCTGCGCGGCTACTACCGCGGCTACTGCGCCTCGCTAGCGGCCTACGTGCCCAACTCCGCGCTCTGGTGGGCTCTCTACACCACGTACCAAGGTGAGTGGACCTCACGCGTGCAGTCGCGGTCCGAGTGTACCGACTGCACGGCCTGCGCGGCTACTACCGCGGCTACTGCGCCTCGCTAGCGGCCTACGTGCCCAACTCCGCGCTCTGGTGGGCTCTCTACACCACGTACCAAGGTGAGTGGACCTCACGCGTGCAGTCGCGGTCCGAGTGTACCGACTGCACGGCCTGCGCGGCTACTACCGCGGCTACTGCGCCTCGCTAGCGGCCTACGTGCCCAACTCCGCGCTCTGGTGGGCTCTCTACACCACGTACCAAGGTGAGTGGACCTCACGCGTGCAGTCGCGGTCCGAGTGTACCGACTGCACGGCCTGCGCGGCTACTACCGCGGCTACTGCGCCTCGCTAGCGGCCTACGTGCCCAACTCCGCGCTCTGGTGGGCTCTCTACACCACGTACCAAGGTGAGTGGACCTCACGCGTGCAGTCGCGGTCCGAGTGTACCGACTGTTCAGTTCAGTTCATTTATTCATTAACATTTCTTTTACAAAACGTGATGGAAATTATCGAATATATAGTTTTTCAAACTTCAAACTTCAACTTTCAAATTAGTTGAATTTTTATATATATAAAAATTAAACTAATTTGCATACTTACTTTAAAACTACAAAAACTGACTGCACGACAATTAATCTAAATTAAAAACATTTAAAAACATTTAATCTTATTCTCCGCAGACGAGTTATTCCGTATCTCTCCGTCGTGGGTTTCCCACCTGGTGATCCAGTGCTGCGCGGGCACGCTCGGCGGGTTCACTACCACCGTGCTAACCAACCCGCTGGATATAGTGCGGGCCAGGCTGCAGGTAACCTTAACTACATTGTCACAATGGATCTAGGCATCTGTAAAGTTAGACTTTTCGCTGCCCAGTAGAAAATGTATGAAAAAGTTGCACTCCGCATCGAAACGGCTAACTTCACGAATGCCAAGATCAGAACAGAAAAAAAAGGTTCTTTTTTTATTTGAAATAAGTTGGTCTCATAAAAATTTGGTGTTGATGAGGATCTTCAGCGTGATGAGCAGAATAACTAAAAATGTAGTAAATTGTTCACTTTTAGATTTCTTTAAGCTATATAAACACAGACTCGCGAGGTCTACAGCTCACAGTAGAGCCACTAGTATTGACAAAAAGCTTATTAAAACTTGTTGCAGGTGGAAGGTGTGGGCACAATGAAGCAAGTCTTTGTCCAGTTATGGCGCGAAGAGGGTCTATGGGGGCTTTACTGCAAGGGATTATCAGCTAGACTAGTACAGTCCGCCTGCTTCTCATTCTCCATCATACTAGGATATGAGAGCATCAAGCGAGTGGCGGTTAGCGAAGAATACCGGCCGCATGTGCGCTGGTAGAAATATAACATCATGACGAGCATTTTGTTTTATTTACTTTTTACTATTCCCCATAGATTTTATTTAATTTGGTTTCGAAGTTTTTAATGACCTTTGGTAGGTTATTGAATATGTGGTCATCTAAGTTAAAGAAAGGTATGGATGGTTGATTCATGTTTATTATAATGGAAATACATATTGGCGCCGAACGCGCCGAATCATAATATTTTGATCAAGATACAACCTGACACAGTCCTGCTTGCAACTAAAGAACAAAGAAAATATAAAACCATCCATACCCACTGAGGATCCACCACACATGTAGATCCTCAACCTTGTTTTGCCCACCGCCCACTTTGAGAATATAAATTTTTCAAGAGCTCCCCCTCTCCATATCTTAATGCACCATCTCATTGCCCCCTAATTTTCTCTGGGTCTTCTACTGCCCCCTGAAAGTCGCAAATGCCCACAAGGGGCGTTATCGCCCACGTTGAGAGCCTTGAAACTCCTTGGCTTAAACTCGAACTAGCGCCATCTAGTGTTAAGTAGCAGAAGTAAATTTGAATCAGTTGCAGCTTCATAGTCTTTTCCGGTCTATGAAACTGTTTTATTTTGTGACTGTCTGTAGTCTTTGGTGACATAATTTCAAATATCGTTGTCACATTGACCTGTCAAAAGAGAAAGTACTGTCATGTCATCAGCTGTTGTCATCTCATCTGGCTCTGTTCTGCTGGCTGGATTTTTATTTTGTTTTTGTGTGTACAACTCAAGAATTTCACTAATTTACAATGGTAAGCGTACAAAATCATGAAAGGTACCTATTTCATAAAGTTTTACTTGATATTCATTCAATAATTTGTCTAATTCCAGGCTCGGTACTTCAAGGAACAAGATATAGATGGTGAGTGAAATCGTTCTAATTTATCAGTTCATAAAATCATAATAAAATCTCAAGTGAAGAAATCGAAATAAACCCCCTTACTTATGATGTTCCGCACATAATGTATATTGAATATAATTAATTAAATTAATTGAATAATGATTTTCATATGAATATGATAGACAAATTAACTTAAATTAATTAACTTAATTTGTCTATTGATTAATTTAACATTGATAAATTTTATCAATGAATGATTTCAGAGTTCCGCGAATGTTTCTACTTGTTTGCTCGCTCGGGCCAGATAACGTCGCTGGACGAGCTGACTGTCATAATGAGGTCCCTGGGCATGAGTCCTACAATACAAGAATTGGCTGGTAAGTTAACACAAGCTATGTATGTATGGGGTACCTACTCCCTTTTCCGCAATTGGACTCGAAGGTGGTCATCGACACAAGCTATGTCGGCAGAGATTTTTCAATTTTGAAAATGTATAGGAGTACCTATGAAGGAATCGGGCACTTTAATTTAAACGTCTTTAATGAGCTATTTTACACATCTCACGATGGATCTAGGCATTCGTGAAGTTAGCTATCTGCTGCGCAGTAGAAAAATTCGTATTAAAAAGTTGCACTGCGCATCGAAATGGCTAACTTCACGAATGCCAAGATCCATTGGAAGAAGTGTAATAGCTATCTTCCCACCAAAATCTAATTTTGGGCCACCACATCAATTTTGGTGTTATTTTTTTTTTATTTGAAGTGAAAGATGCAAGTCAATATAAAAGTATCTCCATCTTATTCCAGGTTATTTGAAAGGAAAGGGAGGCAAGATGTCCTTTGCTGACTTCCTCGAGGTCATGCATATCCATTCCCGAGCTGAGAACCTACCAACTGAGGTAACATGCAATATAACAGGGGGGTTAACAAGGCCGTTATAGCAGAATCACAATATGAATTGCACTATATGCAGTATCTTTTCATAGACTGAGAGTGACAAGAATGGCATCTATTGCAATTCCTATTTTGATTCTGCTATAGCGGCCTTTTTAGCCCCGCTAGTGTTAAGGTGAACGCACATAAAGCGGAGCCGAACGCGCCGAAAGAATCGACCGAAACAAATTTTAGAATTCTTTATATGAAATCATATGAAACCTGGCACACCTGCCTGCGTCGAATCGTTGCACTGTTTATTATTTTTATTCATTACGATTGGCCATATTCAAAATTTAAAAAAAAAAAAAAAAAACAAATCATTTATTTATTTCTCTCACAAACAATATAATACTTAGTAAAATAAATATACTTACAGAATAATTAATTTTAAAAACGTTGTAGGTAGCTATTATAAAAACCTGTTTTGTGAGAGACTGTTGCCTGAAATAGGTATAGAAAAACCTGTGCTACAGGTCACCAGTGCCCTACTCCACTGATTTACATAGGTAAATACCTAAACTATAAAATTTTTAAAAACATATAAAAGGGAAAGGAAGAACTTAATATTAAAGATGGTTAGGGATTTTTTTATTCGGTTGTGCTTCCCTGTAGCGACATATTGAATCAGTGCCAATAATATTTTATCTCAGTTTTCTGTGATTGGTCTATTCCTCCTATCAGCTGATTGATCTGTCTGTCTGATTGATTGATTGGCATTCGTGAAGTTATGCTTTTCGCTGCGCAGAAAATTTTATATAAAAGTTTCCTAGAAAATGCCTAGATCCATTGTGAGAAGATTCAGAGTGAGAGCTATAATGTTGCAGGTGGTGAGCGCGTTCAAGGCGGCCGACGTGGACAAGCGTGAGGCGGTGTCGGCGCGACAGCTGCGACACTTGCTGCAGAACTGGGGGGAGGGACTGTCTGCTAGGGAGGTGAGACATACAACATATACACCTCAAAACAAATAATAATACGAAGCGCTCGTGGCGTATCTCTTTTTTTAATTTAAGATAGATTAGCTCTTGACTTCCGCTCCTTGCCTAGGCATGGATGAAGTAGACGATGGAGCGAGCTTCCCTAGAAAATGCCTATTAACTCTCTTTTGAAAGGTGAAAAAAGGTGGTAAGCTTGCTTAGAAGTTCTTGATTGATCGTTGAAGTTCAGCAGCGTTGTGCGCGGTCACAATTTGGATGGGTGACCGCAAGTGGCATTACGAGCTGAGCTGAGCTTGGGAGGGCACCTTAAATTGACGGTCCCGGCTTTTAAGTCGTTAAGCCATGACGGAGGCCTTTAGGCGGCCTAAAAACTCCGTCACCGGAGTTGGCCACTTGCTCATACGAACTTATTTTACCCGAATCATAGAATAGATAATAATACTACGTACCCGAATACTGAAACGCTACTTAGTTTAAGTGGTGCGTTATGGTTATTATTATCGAACTTGCTCACAAAATTTTTACAAGAAATGGTTGAGAAATGCGACCTGTGGAGGAGAACAGACAGACAGACAGACTTACGACCGACAGACAGACGTCCGACAGATATCCGACGGACAAACGAAAGCATTTTTGTCCAAGCTGAAGCAGAGACGCTTCGCTCGCTCGGTTGATAAATAAACAGACCCATCTCAAATTATATTTGTTATGCATGTTTGTTATTGCAGGTGGACAATATATTCCGTGAGGCCAACGTGAGCAACTCTGGCACAGTGCGTTACGAGGACTTCGTCAAGATAGCGTGCGCACCCGTGCCCGACTACTACTGAACCGAACCATAATGCCGATACATGTTGGCGCAAGCTTGCCGAGTGAACTCCAATGTCAATGTGCGGACAGCACATTTGCCTTGCCTCGGTGTCGCTCGCCTAACTGGCCGAGTGAATAAAAGTGCATGGTTTGCATAGACTCGGCAAATTATACTACACACTATACTTGCATTAATTTGCCTTCGCTCGCGTTGGCTTAGGCTCGCCCAACATGTATAGGCGGCATGAAAATATCACTAATAATGAAATTGAACTCTATTTAAATCCTAACTTTACTTATTTATCTATGTAAAAGAAGAATGGGCAACGGTTAAAACAAATGCTCATTGTGTAAAAACTAGCTTATTTATGTGCAGAAAAAATTTAAATCGCCTTAACAAAACATTCCAAAAATAATGTCTAAATGGTCTATGTACTTAAAACTAAGATTAAATTATTTTTATACGGTACAGGTGTTAATAAAAAAGCAATATTAAAAACTGTGGTTTTATTTCAAATTTAACAACATGATATGGCACTGTTATGTGTGGTCCGATTACTAAAATAGTAAGTAATTTAATCATAAATATAGGTGCAAAAAATGCAAACATACATAAGTTCAAAACAACGCTACAATCACAAACAATATTGTTATTGGTAAATACTAGACACGCGACGGAGTCTTTGTTCACAGAACATTTAGAACGTAGATACCTGATAAATACCCGGATACATTATGTATTTATAATTTAGATACCTAGTGCTCAGATAGCCCGTTCTGTCGTTACGAGCTAGTAGTACACATTAGGGAGTGTGCACATTATGTTTTTCGTGCGCGCGTATTTGAGTAGCGAGTTTTGTGAGAAAAACGTAGTGTGCATACTCATAGCTTGCCGACTGCTTTGCGATCGATACACAAACACGCGTGCGAAAAACGTAGTGTGCACGCACACTCCCCTAGGCGTTTTGAAACGCTTTGATAACGCGCGTTTTAAGAACCAAAGTGTACTATTATTTGTTCTTTGAATGTATACGGCAAGTGTGCGTTTCAAAACGCCTAATGTGTACTAGCTCTTTCTGTAAATAATAATCTTAATTAAATTATTCCAATAAAAATATTAACACTTTTAAAATACTTGTACTTATCATTAAACTATGTAGCTATTACGCTGCGACAATATTATAGGGTTTCGCGCGAACATTTTACATATTTGGGTCTTACTACCACATAAAGTTGTGAACAACGAAAGTTAAAGATCTTATTACCTATGTCTAATAAGTTAGCTATGTTTTATGTTCGCAAAGAAAAAACTGTTCTAGACACAGTGCGACTAGTTAATTTCTATAGGAACATTTTGTCACGTAGAATAGTTCGCGCGAATCCCAAAAATACGTTCGCAGCGTCTATCGACAGGTCTACAAAAGCACTTGATTTTGAGCATATTTTAAGCTTATGTGTATTTATTTCTTTACCTACAAATATCTATGGTTCAATCATACGATATTCATGAAGTAGTATGAAAAGATTCGCGCAGTATTTTACAAAAGGAACGAATAACGACAGAATGGTCTCTGCCCATATAAAAAAAACCCAGACCCGAAACATTTTAAATCTCAGATTTTAGATGAAAATTAGTATCAATATAATCAGTTTTAATGTAGGTAATGTAATTATGATCACGACTGTATTCCAAAGGTGCGGTAGACATATTCTTTCAGATCTTAGGTATTTTTAGATCCTTGGAAGATGTCTAAGGGGGTATTCAGAGGTATGTCTAAACACATTTAGTACATTCCCATATTTAGCAGAAGTTAAAATTCCATACGTGACAGCTCATCGACGCTATTAGAAAGCTAACTCGTTTCCTCACGATTTTTTCCTTCACCGTTTAGAGCTCGTGTTAATATTATATATTTTTATATCATAAGTATATTTTTTTTCGAAACGATAAATCCATTGAGGCACGGTTGCGTTCGAACCCCCGACCTTCGGATTGAAAGTCGAGGCACTAACCCATTCGGCCAACACTGCTTATACTCGGCCAACCGTTGTTTAACCTCGTGTTACAAGATTGGTCAATATTTGGCGACAATTCTAATTGAAATGGAGATCTACATTATCGATCGAGCGAGCGAAGCGAGCGAAGATCTTAGTGGCAAGTTAGGCGATTTTGCTTTGTATGTTTGTATGTTTGTATATTTGTATGTTTGTATGTTTGTATGTTTCATTTTTATGTTCTCGCATAACTATCGAACCGCTTATCCAATCTGTATGAAACTTGATAGGTCAATAGGTTGTGCTATGGAAATTTGCTGTGAAGCGTATGAACGTAATCGATGAAGGGGTTGTAAAGATATGGGGTTCCCAAGGGGGTAAATTTTTTTCAAAGTTCCCCAAATATATTGAGTGGGGTGTCATATGAAAGTACTCAATTTATACATTCCAAAATGGTTTTTAGTTTTCTTCTAGGTTCTATAGTTTTTAAAATACAGTGAAAAACAAAAATAATGAAAACCAATTAACGGAAGTATGGAGAGAGCTCCCGTTTCATAGAGTTTCGATGTATTCGTAGGTCTGGTTAACACACAAAGAGTGTGGCATCGTTGTGGTTTGGTTTGCAATGATTTTAGTTGCTACTTGATATTTTTTCTTGAGATTGAAAATAATAGCCGTGTTGGCCGAGTGGAAGAGTGCTCGATTTTCGATTCACAGGTAGTAAGTTCGAACCCTGGCCGTGCTCATCAATGGATTTTTCGATTAGAAAAATTTAGGGGAGGGGGAGGGGAGGGGGAGGGAATTGATTTTCTCATACATTTTGTTTTGAACTGCTATTTTAATAATTTCTCGAACAAAGAGGCCTTCCCTGAGGCGCGGTACGAAGTTCGCGGGGTCAACTATTGAATATAAACACGACACGACTTAATGTATTGCATGCATGCCTATAATCTTTACCATACTGAGGTAGCGCATTAGATATCATTGTGTGGTAAACACTAGAAGGAGTACTAACGTAGGTATAGGGGTAGTCAGAAACAAGTCCAAATCTAGGCTATCAACACAACGGTGCGCGAGATCTCAGTTCGGGGCGAACTACTAGTTATAAAGGTATTGCTTGGCTTTGAATATATTTTGCAATATGTAATTTATTTTACAAATAGATAGATATAATATATAGGTACATTAAATTTTACGAAGTCTGACTGTTATTTTAATGCGAGTTTGTGAGTGTACGTAATTTAATTATTTATGTTGAAAGTAGCTGAACGAATTTGAATAAAATTCGGATCGGTTACAGCTCATACAATTACTTTTCCTCGTTATTTTATTTCATACAAATACACTTCGTGAATTGGATGATATTTTTACTGTAGTTAATTGGCACACACTGTTTAACTGTTTGGCGTTTAGGCATAGGATTTTAGGAACATAAATATTTATGTACCTATACAATGGTAGTGTTAGGATTATAGGATAATAACTATACAGGATGAATTTTTGAGACAGGGCAGTAAGGGCAGCTACCTTAACCGTTGTAGTTAGAGGAAAACGTTCTTAGGAGACTATCCTTAACTTTTGAAGATATTCCGATTCCGACCTGCATTGTCCATAAGTCCATAAGTTAAGGATAGTCTCCTAAGAACGTTTTCCTCTAGCTACAACGGTTACAGTAGCTGCCCTTACTGCCCCATCTCAAAAATTCACCCTGTAAGTATGTATATAGATACATATTGGCCTGTCTTATGGCAAGGAGTAGTGATGTAGTGTTGCCGTAGACAGAGCAACATAGACTGCTGGACACGTTCCTTTTCAATCACACAAAACAAGGGAAGGAAGCGTAATTAGTTTAGTTCTAGAGACCAAGTGCAATAAACTCACTCACAGTGCGACTTAGCTCATCGAGGAACATTCTTTTGTAGTTCCGAGCCGTTCCCTAGATGGCGTTAGTTGGTATTTTTTTACTTTTAGCAGAGGGGTCTCACTCCGCAGTTTAGGAACGGTCGTGGTGCGCCTCTCGGGGAGGCGTATGGCATAGGGTTCTCACTCACTTGACGCTCAGCTCGTACGCTAGCCGCGTCGCACGTAATGCCTATTTAAGCGACAAGTCGACAACCCTTCCGCGTCTCTCCGCGCAAGACAATGACAGAGCTATGCGTTAGAAAGAGATGCAATGTTTAGGTGAATATCGCGTTAGGCACTAAGCGCGCTGAATTGCACTTTGTTCCGTAGCAGCAACAGTTGCTATTTTTTTTTTTTCGCGAAGTGTGCCTTCAGTACGTTGTACTATGATTTATTCTGTGATTTGAGAATATGATTGTAATCTAAAGCGCCATCTAGACATAACGTCACTGAACTAAAACTCTTTAAGAATGTTGCTCTAAGATTGTAAAGAGAAAATTATCTAAGAGAGAAAATATGACTAGATTGCTACTAACATAAAATTAGGACTTAACAAAGAGATTTTTTACACAATAGAGCTTAAAGCGCCGGATACACTCGGGGATAAATGGAGCGTTGCATTGCGCAACATGTCGCCCAACAACTACGTAAGTATGCGCTCGTGGCGTAGCTTGCAGACGTTCTTGATTGATCGTTTAAGTTAAGCAGCGTTGTGCGCGGTCACAATTTGGATGGGTGACCGCAGGCACAGAATAGTACAGCGCGGCGCACTCCGCACTTTAGGTACAATACAAAGCTACAAGTACATAGGCGGGCCCGCCCGGGCGGGCCACAGCAGTAGGGTTCCCACTTGCCGCTCGGCTCGCACGCTAGCCGCCAGAGAAGTCAGACAAATCGACAACCGCGCCAGACAGTGACATAGTTATGCATTAGAAAAAGCGGCAATTTTAGGTGAATATCGCGCTAGGCACGTATATGCGAGCTGAATTGCACTTTGTTGCGTCGCAGCGAGAGACGCTATTTATATTTTTTTTTCAGCGAGTCTTTTGTAGATTGAGTTGCGCGTCATGTTGTGGGATAAAATGTCCCCCAGTGTATCCGGAAATGATGCGAATACACGCTGGCCCAGGCTCGCATTGCCTCTGTATCGCTCTCGCCTTGCATCGATTCGCCTTCTCGCTCGTGCTCGCCTAGGCTGGCCCAGCGTGTATTCGCGCCTAACGAGTTGTGCCCACATTTGGTTAAGATCATAATATCTCACCATTATCCAATGGATTTGTGAGATTGGATAGTTAATTACGTGTATTACAAACAAAGTACCTTTGTTAAACCGAAATTATTTCATTTTTGAAATAATTCGTTATAAAATTTGCTGTCAAAAATTAAGAGATATTCAGATGTGTCTGTTCTTGTTCTCTAGACCAATGTTCCGCAAACTTTTTGTGTTCCAGGTACATTTAGGAAATCGGAAAATTGTGGTATACACCATAAATGAAAAATCGATTTTATACGAAACATGAGCTTGTTTAGTTGAGTATATGCGGTCCTTTGCAGTAACTTTACTGAGATAGGTAACCTTATTTTTCCGAGGCAAACCAAATAACAAAAAAAAACAAAGCACCTAAAAAGAACACCAGTAAAGTGGCGGAACACTAGTCTAGATAAGTGTGCCGCAAAGGGTGTGCCGCGGCACACTGGTGTACCGTGGTCATTAGTTTGTGTGCCTAGGAAAAATAAGGTTAATCTCAGTTAAGCTCATGTTTTGCATGAAAAAAATATTTTTTAATTTAAGGTCTAGGTACCTCAAAGATTTTCCGATTTCCTAGATGTACCTTGAACACAAAAAGTTTGCAGAACACTGGTCTAGATAACGACACTTACGTCACTCGTCGCTTCTTACTCATCAAAACATGTTTAAACTAAAAGAGTGCGAGTACGATCAGACATGTTTGTTCTTGGACCTCCTCTTGCGCAGATGTTGCATTGATCGCAGGATTTGTGCGTTCTCGTCGTCTAGTTCGGGCGTTGACGTAGTAATTTGATTGAATAACTTGAGTTTGCCCGGAAGGTAGCTTAACCCCGCTAGTGTTACAACTGGAAAATAAAAGAGAATATACAATATTCAATCTTCAATATTCAAGCTTTGCTTAGTTTGGGGCTAGATGGCGCTGTGTGAAATGTCCAGGAATATTTATTTATTTATTCAGTCCCATTCGACCAAAAACAAAAGATTGGGACACAGAACAGCCGGCTGATTGTCTCTCGTCTCAAACCTCAAATTGGTCTCAATCTGTCAAAACGATCTCGTAGTTATCTTTTATCGCGTTCGGTCTCATTGAGATGAGACTGACAGAGCTACTTGCGTGGTCATTGAACTGTCATACTGTCTTAATGTCATATTTGACAGTTTGAGACGAATTTTGGTCGCTATCAAAGATAGACAATCAGGGGGCAGAGCACTGTCTCGCCACTCACTCGTCAATCAACCCATAAAGACCGGGAATAGGACTTAGGCCAGAAAAATGAATGGTTCCCGTGGAATAAAAAAATAGTAGTCCAAGCGGGCAAAGCCGCGGGCGTCCGCTAGTATTTAAATAAAAACCTTATCCAAAAGTAAAGGCGTTATCAGACGTCCTTTCCAGAAAATCCGTACCCATATAATAAATGTGAAAGTGTGTTTATTTGTTTTTTTATTTGTCTTGCTTTCACGTCAAAACAGAGCGACGGATTGACGCGATTTTTTGTGTGAAGATAGTTGGAGGGCTGGAGAGTAACATAGGCTACTTTTTATCCCGGTACCACGCGAGCGAAGCCGCGGGCAGCAGCTAGTAAATATGTAAATACTTGTACTCACTATTCAATATGCATGGAAAGACTACGTAGAAGTTAAGGTCCGTCGAGTGGAAGTAGAATGCCTCGGAGAAGTAGAGGATTATGGTGAGGGCCAGAGACCAGTAGCCCATCGACACCACTCTGTAACACAAACATTATTATATTTAACACAGCATCATACATATTATAACACATTAGCATTTTTATTGTTTTTATTTTAGTCTTAATTTTGCGAGTGCTAGAAACATAGGATCTATTATTTTCAAATATCATTGTCCATCCAATAGCATTTATAATAATATGCTTATTATATTTTATAATTTTTGTGAGGAGTGGATTCTGAGTTGACGAATGATAGAGATGAGTGGAAGAGGAAAACATGTTGTGGTGCAGACCCCACTTAGCGTGATAAGGGCACTTAGCGTGATAAGGGCAGGAGAATGATGCTTAGTAGGGCAATAAAATACTTACGGCCTGTAGTGAATGTAGAGGGTGCAGTGTATGAGAGCCAGCGCTTTTAGCACGGAATACATCCCCAGCATACGATTTATTGTGAAGTCACCTGAATATAAACCAAAAATTTTTTTTGTGTTGAATGAGCATTAAAGTCCATAGCTTTAAAAACATTCTAATATACTTTCTTAGTGGGGCAAGGCCGCTTAAGAGGCTGGCGAAGGACGTAATGTCCATACAAACGTAATACTAACATCATTCAAAATTTGAGCATATTTTTATCACTTTATGTTATAAAAATATTGCCTTAAATCTAATTAATATATTACTGACAAAAATATGCTCAAATATTAGGTAAATAATTTTGTTATTACCTTTTTATGGATATTTGTCTGTCGCAGGCCTCTAATGGGAACAAATACCTATGTTACTAACCTAGACCTTTCATTAAAGGTCTAACTCTAAGGTTACTACCTAATGAACTGAGTGAGTTTTGAGAATATTTTTTAAGACAAAAAAATAGCAATTTCTTACCATCTAAATGTTCACTGTCTCCATTCTGATTGAGGAAGGACCTCCTTTCGATGTAGGAGCGTCCAGCAGTCCCGAGATCCATGAAAGCCACAAACGCTATCCATCCTCGGAAAGCATACAAAACTTTATTCTGCACAGCCATATCTTACTTCAAGCACTTTCAATAGAGCACGTGCCACTGTAAATAATTCAAGCGACCCACATTCTGAGCGCTAAATATAGTATAAAGCTTTGCAAAAGTATCAAAAACTACTTGAAACTTCGGAGGCTAATTTAAGACACTAATTGAATTACCCGGACCGGTTCACCGAACGTAAATTGATGCTTGCATGGTTTAGCGTGCATCGCACTGCGGTATTTTACCTGCAATGTCGTTTTTCAGGAATTTTAATGTGAAATTCGCGCAGCACACAGCGGAACGGACACAAACAAAAGTGACTTTGATTGACGTGATGGCAAGCCAGCTGTAATGTCAATGTCATTTATGTCAGTGTCTAAGACACAGACATCACAAAGAATTTGTGTGTCTGTCAGAAATACAGAATTTATTTTCTAATTTTCAGTACCTATACGAAGCTTCAACTAATTTTCAAAGTTTGATTCGGTACCTTGCCGCTAGATGGCGTTGAAAACAAAAAGGCACCAAGTCAAGCATAAAGGTGGGCGCACACCTATCAGCACCGAATGTGCCGATCGAATCTACCGAAACAAACTTTTCAAGTTTTACCAGGAAATTGTATGAAACCTCGCACACCCTGCCCGCGTCGAATCGTCCGAATCTAGCAGTAATTCGAGAATTTGCCGCGGATAGGTGTGCGCTCTGCCCTGCTCTGCCTTAAGCGTGTTCTACACGGTTTGAAACCACAGTTTCTACCAAGGTGACCTTGATAGACATTGGTTGACAGTAAATTTCGCTACAGACGCCATTGGTTGAAAGAAAATTTCGATGACGCCATTGGTAGAAAGTGCCAAGGTCACCTTGGTAGAAGCTGTGGTTTCAAACCGTGTAGAACACGCTTTACTCGTCGAACTCGACGAAGCAAGCATTGACGCGAAGCTTTCACTCATCATCATCATTTATTTAATTTAATTTATTAAAAATGTAAAATTAATTTAAATAAAATCATCCAAGTGGTGGTCACTTGGATGATTCTATTTAAATAGGGAACATGCAATCGTAATATTTTTCAATATTTTGAGTCTTAAATGCAAAAAAAACATAAAAGAAGACCCAGTGCAACGTTTTTATTTTAGTTAGTATTGATTTTTAACAATTATTACGAATTATAAGTACGTGAAACGGAACGTATTTCAATACACCAATCAGCGTCGAGTAACATGAGTGACGTAAAAATCTTCTCAATTAGGGATGTGACCCTTTATACTGATGAATGTGCTATCGATAACTTTAATGGTTATGATTACTAATCGTAAACATAAGCAACACAAAAAGCCTGAAACATATATATTTAGTCAGAAACAAGGGTCGTTCGCGATTCATCTAAAATGCAATTTGCCTTTGTAGCAATATGCCTGACATGAATATCTAAAAAGTAATATGCCTGATGATAAGTTAAATGCATTATTCTCATAATTTTTCGCCTAAGATTTGAAACACATAAGACGCAATATGCCTGAATGGCAATTTATTTTAAACTCAGTTTACCCGAGTTGTACAGTACAGTGTCTAAAACGCAATTTGCCTTTGTAGCAAAGTGCCTAACATGAATGTCTAAAAATTAATACGCCTGATATAAATGCATTAATTTCATATAATGCCTAAGATTTTTCATCATAATCAGTTCAAGTGAAAGCTATTGAAGAGATCTTCATTTAAAGTGACAGCTGTCAAACTTCAAACGGCCATATCTCGAAAACTACTCATCCTCGATTCTTCTTTCTAAGCTCAAATGAAAGCTATGACCTAGATCTACATTTTCAATGACAGCTGTCAAAATGACATCTATCATCTAAAATGTAGATCTTGGTCATAGCTTTCATTTGAACTAAGAAAGGGAAGTCTAGGACGAGTAGTTACCGAGATATGGCCGTTTGAAGTTTGACAGCTGTCACTTTAAATGAAGATCTCTTCAATAGCTTTCATTTGAACTAAGAACGGGAGTTTCCGAGATAAGGCCTTTTGAACACACACTAAAAAAATATGTAGAAAATGACACTAGATGTAAAATATGACAGATTATGTCAAAAATGGCAAAAAAACATCTGTTGTTTTTAATCTGTCAATTTTGACAATTAGTGTCATTTTTTATTTAATCTGTCATTTTTGACATTTTTTCTCATAAGTAATAACATCTAGTGTCATTTTTGACATGATCTGTCATTTTTTATATAATTTGTCATTTTTCCCGGTCTTTATCTATTCTATATTTTAAATTTCAGCCAAATCGGTTCAGGGGTTGTCAAGTGGAAAAAAAATACATCCAAACATCCATCCATCCAAACTTTTGCATTTTATATTAGTGTGATGATAATCAATAAATTAATGAACAAAATCGCCTAACTAACCACTAAGATCTTTGCTCGCTTCGCTCGCTCACTCGCTCTAATATTTTTCAAATATTTAGAATATAATATAACTTTATTGTACTTACCTACACCATAAAAAGAAAACACAATAAGAAAAAGAACCATTATTTTAAACAGTGATACAATTTACGATTTTATTTTATTTTATTTGTTTGTGTAAATAATTTACTTTGATTGTGAACTTTGATTGTGTAAATAAGGAAAGAAAGATAAGAAAAGCTTTTTATTTCGACCACCACAAATATAACCTGACGTGCTACCGATCGTTACACATCAATTAGTAGGTAATAGTAGATTTCGATACATTCGTCTTGTGGCACATCCCTAAGGGAATAGCTGTGTTTAGTGGACCATGAATAATAGCCATTGTATTATCAATCTTATGTCTTGTAGATAAAGACTAACAGAATTGACGGTAGATAACGCCATCTCGCGACAAGTAGCTGAATAAAAATATTTCGCAAAACGCCATCTCTTGACAGGTAGACTTTCATTTTAATTTATTATTATTTTATTAAGTTTAGAACCATGTTCCGATGGCTATAGGGTTTATTATCAATAAAATTAGTTTTATAGTTTTAGGTCCTTTTTAACGTTCTCCTCGACACGAGTGACGTCATCGTAACTGTACATCCGTTTGCGCGCGAAAATTTAAACGGTCAGTTTGAAACCGCAATTTTTTACATTAAATTGAAGTATTTTAATTTTTTTTTAAACTCGTGGTCTATTCTACATAAAATTCATTCAAATGAAAGCAAAAATAAAAATAATGCGGGTTCCTTAGTATTAGATAAAAAAATACTGCAAATTCAGATGTTTTTTTGTCATGTGATTATTGAGGCAATACATTAGCACTTTTAGTTATTTTTATTTTTACAGGGTTATAGCAGTATTGCCATTCTCAATTTGACATTTAAAATGCTTGCGACTGGTCACAAAATACCTAAAAATACCGTCGCCATATTGGTATTGTCAAAAACTTCGGGATATACTGGTGCCGATGAAAAAATGATATCTCGCTTTATTAAATCCGAATTATCATCAATCGAGTGATAAAAAACAATCCGTTGTGACTTTAGATGTTCCGTACGCAGCGCGAGGTGCGTTATTTCGTTGGCAAATGATGTATTCGATGGAGAAATGTCTGGGTCGAAACGGGACTGGTACTCCTGAGGAGGCTGAGCTGTTCGCCGGCGACGAGGTCTCGGGGCGAGATGGGGCGCCAGAGGAGGACGCTGTACTGGCTTCCGCCGTGGCCGCCGTGTCCCACGAGATCGGAGACATCCTGAAGGACGAGCTAGGTGCCGCGCACTGTGCCGACCGACTTGGGGCTGAACTAGCCGACTTGGGGGCCGAGCTGGGGCTCCTCGCCGGCCTGGCGGAGCCCGGCGCCAAGCAGGATTTCCCCGCGCTGCTCAAGCTAGCCGTAAGTCCCGCCAGATGAAACCCAACTCACTATTTACTCTCAGTACAACCAACACCCAAACTGTGTCATTGACCTTAGACCTATCTTTATTTAGGCTTGAAGATCGAATTGTGGTTTTCTTGTCGCAACAAACTATGGAAATGCTCTAGATTTGCTTTTGTGAGGAAACTGGGAGCACACAATGTTTTATTGAGAAGTGATGTGTCAGCACAATAGCAGATTTTAAACCTATACCATCACAAAAACACAATTTGAATCAAAATATCTCTATAAATTTGTAAGCCTACTGAATTTATGTAAAGTTTGATTGATTATGCATCTTATTTGCTTGACAAAAACAGGTTTGTTTGTGAAATACCCTACTATAATAATACTAATTTATGAATAAATTTTCCACAGTGTCAAAACTATGCATCCTATTTTGATGAAAGAGATGTCAATCAACTTGTAAATAGAGTTCTTCCAGTTATTTATTGTGCATCGGCTGATTTTGTGTTATCAGAATATGACTGAGAGCATCTAGGCAGTATTGTTATAAGCTCTGTATGATTCCACAAAACAGAGTGTGACAGAAGTGCACACCGTTAGCTGCGCAAGTAGCAAGGCTTGCAACTAATTTTCTTTCTTAAAAATTATATTGATATTTATTTGTTTGCAATAAAGTTGAAATTGTGAGTAATTTGCATTTCCAAATTACTTTTTGTCAATCGCTGTTGTAATTTAATACGATTGTTTCCGATGTTTTCCGAAACACATTATCTGGTAGTACTGTACAGTCTGGTTGACATAGATATGTAAAGCTTTTCATAATCAGTATTAGTCTTACAAATTGTGTTCTTGGTTTATAAAAAAACCGAATATGTAAAATCTGTGGAAAACATTTGAATATGCACTCCTGAATATGATTCTGAATGTATAAAGCAGCTAGTACACGCTGGCCTTGGCTCTCGCTCGCTCTTGCCTTGCATCAATTTGCCTTTCGCTCGTGCTGGCATAGGCTCACCCAGCATGTATAGGCATATAGAATACTACTGATTAGAAAGTGGTATAGACATAACAATATTTGTTCCAAATCAAAAATATTTGTTCCAAATCAAAAATATTTGTTCCAAATCAGTTGGTATATAAAATAAAAGTTAATTTTATATACCAACTGATTTGAAATTTTATAAAAATCATGTCCTAAACAGAACCGAATCTCGATTTTGATTACTTTTACTGTATTGTTTACTATTACTGTGTGGGCCATAACCTTAGTAGTATAAAAAAAGAAGAATTTTAGAGTAGAGTATAAATGTCTGTTGTTTTGTTCAGATGGGTTCGCGCGAGTGCGAGAGCAGTGATTCATCGTCGTCGTGGTCGCGCCGCGCCCCCCGCCCCGCGCGGCACCCCCGCCGCCGTCCCATCGCAAAGGGGAAGGAGGTGAGACAACAATATATTTACTGCTCTCAACGATCAACCATTACAATTCTACAAGATCATGGGAAGGAGTCACGATCCTCAACAATAAGTCTGGCGCGGAGTGACGCGGAAGGGTTGTCCAGTTGACGCGTGATAGGTATTACGCGCGACGCGGCTAGCGTGCGAGCCGAGCGGCAAGTAGGAACCTTACCTGCCAAGGCCCGCCCGGCCGGACCCGACAATGTACTAGTAGCTTCATACCTAAAGTGCGCAGTCCTTCTGTACCTATTTATGCTGTGCCAGTGTTCAACTTGAAACATCTTTCATAAGGGAGTGGACACATTGCGTTTTCTGCAGCGTGTTTTTGAGCTGCACGTTTGTATCGATACAAACGCGCGTTCGCAACGCGTTTTTTTCCATACAAAAGCGAATCGGGAGGGCAGCGCGTTCGCATCGCGTTCGCTGCATAAAACGCGGTGTGTCCACTCCCTAAGGGGGGTCATGTTTAATTGATCTAGTTTATCCGTCAGGTGTCCCGTCGTCGCAGCGCGGCGGCGCGACGCGCGCTGTGTGTGCGCGCGCGCCGCGCGGAGGCTGGCTCGGACGCGTCCGATGTCGGCGCTGACTCAGACTCCGACGATCAGTGGACCGAGCTCGACGCCAGCCCTACGCCATGTATGTATTTCTTCTTCTTTCATATGAGCAAGTGGCCAACTCTGGTGACGGAGCGTATGTAATACTATTCTCTTACACCTGAATACTGAAACGATACTTAGTTTAAGTGGTGCCTATCATTGATATTAACTGTCATTTTTGTATACGATTCTGAAGAGTAAAAACAACTGTAATAGATGGATACATCATCATCATCGGCAGCTCAAATATGCTCAAGTCAAATACTCAAAATGACAAGAGGATGTAAGTTTTCGCAAAATGAATTCGCAATTTCTTTGTGCGTTTGATATTATGTAGGTTTTGACTTTATGCGTATTTAACCTTTAGCGTATGATCCAAATAGATAAGTAGGTGTCAAATATTTAAGTAGCGCTTCAGTATTCGGGTTTTCGACAATATTTTTAGGTGAGTGATTACCATATGTTAATATCATCCACCATGTTATTGAATAAGCCTTGTTGTTTCAGCCGGTTCCGGCTCGAGCTCGTCGGACACGTCGTCGACTTCCAACGCCGGCGCCGACCTCGACGACTACCGACCTGTGAGTACCTCTGACCTCTGACAACCCCCATAGACATCTTCAAAGGATCTAAAAATGCCCAAAAAGATCTGAAAGAAGCCTAACAATATGTCTACCGCATATTGGGAATACAGTCGTGTTCATAATTCTGTTTTTTTTTTTCATTTATAAAAATGTAAAGTCCAAGTTGGTGATATTTTGGAGAAAGGCCAGGTCAAAAGTACCCTAAACCAGCGAGCTTGTGATGAGAGTGAATGAGGCGAAAGAAGTGTGTCAGGATCGTAGCAAGTGAAAATCCGTTGTCTCTGCCTACCCCTGTGGGGAAGATGCGTAATTTTTATGTATGTATGTAAAGACCTAAGTTTTTTCACAGCCGGAAATTCCTCAGCTGCGTCAGTTCTTGCTGCCTCTCATCTCTAACGTTCCAAATTCTGTGCAATTTCGGATCCGACATGACGATATAGTGCAGGTAACTATTTTATAACGGCGCCATACACAGCTTCAGGGAACACTTTTTTGAAGTAAAACTTCTTTACGCACGCTTAACTTGGGGAGTAAGCTGGTGAATGCGTGACGAGAGCGCGCTCTCGTCCTCGTCACGCATTCACCAGCTTACGTTACGAAAAGTGTGATCGGGCGAGGCGAATGGAAGTTTTACTTCAGTCGTTTGGTATAAAGCAGTGTTCCGCAAAGGGTGTGCCGCGGCACACTGTTGTACCGTGGTTATTAGTTGGTGTGCCTCGGAAAAATAAGGTTACCTATCTCAGTTAAGCTACTCTAAATTTGGACCGCATAATTATGATCAACTAAACAAGCTCATGTTTCGCATAAAAAAAATGATTTTTCATTTATGGTGTAGGTACCTCCAAAATTTTCCGGTTTCCTGGATATTTGAACACAAAAAGTTTGCGGAACACTGGTCTAAACTCTAAAGCACACTCATTTTTTTTTTCTTCCATTTGGTTTCGCACGGTTTGTGCATTTAGCCAGTGTCAATAATTGTAAATTTCAAGTTAATAGATACACAAGATAAACAAATACATAAATATAATATCCCACCCCTCCCCATGTGCCTCAGTAAAGTGGGGCTTTACTGAAACATCACACGGACTTTTTGAAAGCACCTTCAAATAACCGTGGAATGTATTTTTTATTCAATTTCAATGTATGGCTGCGCGTTCAAATCCCGACCGAGTGGGATTTTTATGACTTTTTACAAATGTTGAAACAATTTGTCAGCTTGCTTCTAATCAACATGCCTAACTTTTTGCAGTTTCGCATGCAAAACGCGGATATGGTGAAGGTGAATATAATTAAAATTGCATGTTCTAAGTTTTGTATTTCTAGTATGCATGTCAAAATTATTTTTTTTTCATTATATTTATTTGATTTCGAGTTCATACAAAAATATAATATGGTGTCACGAATGGATAGCTAACTTCTGCAAAATGTGGGCATGTAACAAATACGTATTTGGACAAACCTCTGATTAGAAATCTCAAAAGGATCTCAAATGGATCTGAGATAATGTCCACCGCGCCTTAGGGTTATACAACCGTGTTCATTTTTAATTTCATTAATATCTGGGCGACCGAACTCAGCTCTGGTTAAAATAGAGAAAACGATTTTTCCTGAAAAGAGACATATTTTACAAAAACAAAAAAAAATCTGACAAAATGAAAACGATAAAAAATTCAACTGGGGTTCGAACCCGCAGCCTTCGGCATTGGAATCATACTCAATCAATCGGCTATACTGACGACAGCAGTAACAGCGAAATTATGAATATTAGTGTGATATCGCACGGGAAAATCTCTTTGCTTGAAAATACAGAGAATAAGAATTTTCCCAGATATGAGATCTAGCTAGATCGATTTTTCACCCCTTTAAACCACGTAATTTCATCGAAATCGTTAGAGCCGTTTTCGAGAACGCTAATTCAATATACAAGTATACAAATATTGCTCGTTTAGATAAATAGGATAATATTGACGTATGACGCATTCCTGGGCAAGTCTACTCCTTCTAATAAGTCTGAGGCACTATAGTAGGCAAAGATTGCTTCTTAGCCAATGATATTATACCCTAGATATGTTACGTTCACAGTATCGACATTTAAAATATGATCGCACTGGTATACATACCGATATAGTACACACTATGTTGACAAGTTCCGCAAATGAATAGTACAATTTACTAATATTATAACACAATAGCATTTTTATTGTTTTTGTAATTCACTACACATGACAAACACGTCTATTATAGGTCATCGCCCTGCTTGACGCGGACTAAAGACAAGACGTCCCAATTGGGACGTTTTCGAATCTTCATTTTGCGTTATTATTTTTAAATATCATTGCTCTTAGCACTATATAAATCTATTAAAAGATGTAAAGGCAATAAACAATTTGTTGCAGCTGCTGGCGACGGAAGAGGAGGAGCCTAGTTTAGCCGACTTGCCGGCTCTGAGGGAGTTGGTGATGTACGACGATCTGGATGAGTGAGTCCAATATCTTAAGGCCGAATACCCTGACGATGCACTAAAAGGCACTTGCAAGATCCAAAAGTTTAAGAGTTTGGCTGAATTGTATTACATAAAAACAAAAAGGTAGTAGCTCAATAGATGTGCCAACAATAACACCGCGAGATAATTGCAAAATAATTACTTATTTCCGAGAAGAAAATAGATAAACTCTCTCAAAAATCCCGAAATCGACCTTTTTTTGTTCCAATATTTGAAAATCCCCATTGGAGTTTATAAAAATCTTTATTGTTCACGATAGACACAAAAGTATGAACAAGAGCAATACCGCGCTAGATTTTGATTAAATCTCATCGTAAAGTTGAAATCTACGTCTGAACACTATTTATTTTTCGACGCAAAGCGTGCGCCTGCGTCCATACATTTTACTATGGAGTAGGTACGGACCGAACGTCGCTTTCTGCGCTGTATAAATGGAACGTTGACGTGCGAAAAATGGCAGTGTCGTCGCGGATACCGAGGTGGGAGGACGTCCGTTTTCCATCCGCTCACGGACGCACGCACATTTTAGGGTGGGGTGTGACTGTCTCCGCAATAATTATCATTATCATCACTTTGTATGACGTATTTTTAGTTACCTATAGGAAATGCTTACCTATTTTTAACCGACATCGGAAAAAGGAGAAGGTTCGCCGGAATCTTTTTTTTTTGTTTTTTTTTTTTATGTAAGTACCTACTAGGTAAGTAAGTAGTTATGTTCACCGATCACTCGAAGACGCCTCGACCGATTTCAAAAATTCTTTTTTGTTTGAAAGAGTAGGTACACTTTCCAATTGGTCCTTTTGATCATCAGGTCAGGATCTGATGATGGAATCTTGGAGAAATCGAGGTAACTCTTCTTATTTTATAGCCACACTTGAAGCGATTAGGGTATTTTTTAAAAGCTTTTTATGTTGTCGGTGACAATGCAATATTATGGTAACATTGAGCTGATCTGATGATGAAGTCAGGAGCTGTTCAACTGAACTCCTCAGTAAATAGGTAGTCCGATTGAGTGCTGAACTCTTTCGTTCTTGGAACTGAGTTCCAAGTTTCAACTCAATGGTCGGCTAAATTCCGACTACAATGTAATAAAATGGTGACAGCTAGCTGAACTGATGATAGAGTCAGGACCTGTTCAATGGAACTTCTCAGTGAATAACAGTGGAACATCCATGTTCGGGCTCATTTTAAGCTCACCCTTAGCCTTACCCACTATCAGTTTGTTTTGAACAATTTTTTATAAATTTTAATTTAGCCACAGTTCTCTAGTAAAATATAAATGGACGAATTAGTTCGTTGTTTGCGTTTCATTACAAACAAAACATGATTTTATACTAGTGTATTAATTGTCCTTATTCCGTAAAACGAAACGTTTTATGTTGACGTAGTTGATTGATGGCTTGACGCAGTTGTCATTGTCATCATTTTCTTTCAGTGAAAATGTCTATCATGAAGTTCATCCTGGTCCAAAAATATTTTTAAAGACTTTCTTGAGGACTTTCTACAATATTTTACCGGCCATAATATTAATTTTCTTTCCTCCAACAAAGTATAGGACACTACCATGAAACGGACACTGGCAGAATCGTGACAACCCCCCCCCCTAGTCACATAGAAGAAGTGAGTTGAAGTATCCTAAAGTTTAGGTCTAGAAAAATGTAAACAAAACATTGTGCATTTCAAATTCAAGTCGACAAAAAAAGTGAATTCTTCTGATGAGATGAGAAGACGAGAGAGGGCTAAAAGTAAGTTAATATTCTCAGCTGGGTTATGACCTATGGGCAGTATGATGAGCTTACATTAGTATAAATAAGCCTTTGAATCAAAGCCATGGTATGTAGGTACTCATGGCAGGCATACGCATGGCATCTTGTGGCTAGCATGTAGCTAATATATTACTTGTATCTTGTTTCAGGAAACTAACAACAACCTTGATAGGAATTAAGGAAAAAGCTTGGGAATGATAGAAATGAGGAGTCAAGTAGAAAGGTAATAATTTATAAATAATTATAATCAATTATTCATTTTGTAGCAATGATGTTTTCAAAAGGGGAAGATACGTTACGTACTAACATCACATGCAAAAACTTGGGCTTGCTGCACCACTACATACACCCAAAATTTGGATGTATGTAGTGATGCACTGAGCAATCTATTAAATGGAATAATGTGTGTATTTGGGTCCTAAATACACATTTCATTGATTGACACTTGATAAGGATAGAGAATTGTAAAGCAGTCGTGCTAGCGAGACAGCAATGGCTAGCAGCCGGGTTCTGACGGCTCCAGCCAGAATGAAACCCGTCTGCTCTGCAATGCTATCTCGCTCGCATGACTGCTTTAGTTGCTTTCACTATCCTTGTCTAGAAGCAACTTTAAGGTGCGTTCGAGACGATGTTCCGCGCGGCACTGAGGGCAGGTTTGTCCACAGGACTCACATTAGTAGGACCAGGCATTTTGGTGAGTCACCTATCTTCCCCTTTTGCAAACATCATTGTTTTGTAGGTACTTATTCACCATGCAGGCATACAGTTCTTGTTTTGTCTTGTGTGCTTCAAGTCAGTCATTCCAGACTTCTGAAAAATAAATAGGTACCTAGGTAATTTTAATTCATTCCTTGTTACAGATTGTGAAAATATTGCAGAGACAAGAGGACATTTATATTCATTATCATCAAAAACAGCCCGACTTCACCCGTGGGTGGCCTCCAGGTTTAGGTTACAATTAAAAAATTAAAAAACTTTAATTGCTTTTCACTGATGTGCATAATCACACCAAGACGCATTCAATACAAGAAAGTAAGTTAGCCTAGATCATTAGTTTTATAGTAGGTACCTATATCATTATGTATATATTTTTAAAGAATAGGTAATCAATGTTCAAAGATACTTTAACCGAAGTACTCTTACTATTCTGTCTTTTTGTCCGGCTTGAGAGAGAGTACTTTCAGTGCCTAGAGTCCTAGAGCATCAGTATGCACAAGTTTACTATTCTATCCGGGACTACAGTAAAGTATGGACAATTGTATGGACTAACCTTAGGTTAGTCAAGTTACCGCTAGCGGCGCTGCACTGAATTTCATACAATTGAGATATTTTACTATCGTCACGGATAGAATAGTAAACTCGTGCAGACTGGTGCTCGAGGCACAGGTCCTGACGGGTGAACAAACAAGCAACAAGCAACCTGAGCAAAGAACTCATAAAATTGTCTTAGGTCCACGAACATCACACTAATATTACCTACTTACCTATGAATGCGAAAGTTTGGATGTATGATTTTTCCTCTATAACTCGAAAACCACTGAACCGATTTGGCTGAAATTTAAAATATGTAGGTATACATACAAAGCGAAATCGGTTATTATATCTATTTACCTACTTAGGTAGGTAAATAGATGATGACCGCGAATAGGATATAGGCTACCACCTTTTATACGGGTACCACGCGAGCGAAGCCGCGAGCAGAAGCTTTAGGTACCTACTAATTCACAAAACAATACCTAGGTACCTAGGTACTATTTCGAGGTTAGGTCTACTTTCACAAGCACTGTAGACCTTGTGATGTGCGAGGTGTGATATCCTCCTGCAGCTCCTGGCACAAATACCTACCTACCTACCTACCTATTGCATAATTTTTTTAGTTATAAAAAGGTTCAGCGAAACTCCTCGTCAGGTAGGTAGGGGAAACTGGGGAGGGTGTGGCAAAGGGTGTGCAGTTTAGTAGGCAGCCGAGACTTTGAATTTTTTTACAAAATTTTTTTTTTTTCATACTAATGACTGTTCATAAAGATCTCATAAAAATAAAGCTTTTTTTACCGTATAATTTTTTTTGTCCGACTTGTAGTTTTTGAGAAAAACGATGATAAATGTGTCAGTGACTTAGTTACTTTATTTAATTTTTCGAAAACTAACAGTCCAATAGAAAAATGGCTTTCGCAACAAACCTTTGTTTTTGCTCATACTTTATATTAAGCTCGAGAAAAAGGTATGTTAATAGAGTAACAGCTATGTCAAATTTTTTTCAATCTGTTTGCCTTGTAAATGAACAAGTCCAGGACTCTGACAAAATATCGCATATTTTTTCACACTTTTTTTTTAATCCTTTTTTACTTTCTAGGTCACAGAGCGGGTACAAATAAAGTGTTTTTGCCTAAAATAATTTTGTCCGATGCCTAATTTCGTTAAAAAATCGGAGTTTAAAATGTTTTAAATTAATTTTCCAGAAAAGTAACGGTCTAAAAGAAAAATGGTAATAGCAAAAAACATTTCTATAAGTTCATACTTCTAAGATCGGAAAAAAAAGGTAGGTATGTTATTATAGCAACACCGATGTTAAATTTTTTTGTTTGCCTTGAAGTCGGGAAAATGACGGGAAAATAATATTATTTATAAATAATTCATTTCTAAAAGCTTTTATTTAACTTGCAATATATGTATGTATGAGTGTTTGTTAGGGTCAAATCTTGCGAGTCAAATTTGACCCACTTCCCAATGTCCGATTGAGCTAAAATTTTGCACACTTATAGATTCTCGGAGACCATTTCATATTATGGTATCAGCGAGCTGATCTGATTATGGAGTCAGGAGCTGTTCAACGGAACTCCTCAGTAAATAGGCCGATTGAGTTGAAACTCTGACCTCAGCATATCTGTTTAGTTCCGACCATAATGTAGAATGTACCTACCTAATAGGATGACAGCGAGCTGATCTGATGATAGAGTCAGTGCCTGTTCTATGGAACTTTTTAATGACATGGGTATCAAATGAAAGGGCTTGATGAGCGAAACACAATAAGTAGGTAAAGTGACGTCATTCTAATTAAAAAAAAAAACTAGAAACATATCAGCGACAGCTAGACATTTTAGCAAGATTTTATAACATTTAAATTGTGTAATGTAATAAATTGATGGGTTTATAAAGTTTATTTTCTGCTTTTTAAAGAATGTAAAAATAAAAGCTTGTTTTAAAAAAGGTTTTTTACTATTAATTTTAAATGTTATAATACCTACTAGGTATTAAAGTCATTTTTTTTAAAGAATAACTTCTTATCTGATGTACCCATTAACTAATCTTATCTTACTAATATTATAAAGGCGAAAGTCCGTGTGTGTGTGTGAATGTTTGTTGCCACGTATCTCCATAACTATTGAACCGATTTGGCTGAAATTTGAAACATAAATAGATAATGACCGGGCATAGGACATAGACGAAAAATGCATGGTTCCCGTGGGATAAACAAAATAGTAGTCCACGCGGGCGAAGCCGCGGGCGTCAGCTAGTTTAGTAATATTATGAAGTTAGAGGCATAAATTTATATGTTGAGCCCGCGAAAACCGAAGTTGACTTCTTGTTGAAAAAAAGACTATAAATCAGTAAAATTATTTATTTTAAAACAGTCAGACTACATAGGTAACCTACTAATCAGTTCAGGGCAATACAACTTAGAATAAAAAACCGGTCAAGTGCGAGTCGAACTCGTACGCCGAGGGTTCCGTACGTAGCCATAGTGCCAATTAAGCTAGTCCGCTTAATTGTATGAGCGCCCATACAACTCGGAGGACAATTTTAATTGGCGTCAACTATGTATGTATGGGAACACCCTTTAATTTTCAACTTTTTTAACTTTTTGGAATTTTTCCTTTATTTGTGCTATAAGACCTTGCTTTTTGCCAAATTTCGTTATTCTAGGTCAACGGGAACTACCATTTAGGTTTTCGACCCAAAACCTCTAGGGTACTTCCGGTTGACCTAGAATTGTCAACTTTGGTTACAAGCAAGGTCTGCCAGCACAAGTAAAGGAAAAATTCCGAAAAATAAAAAAAGTTTATAATTAAGGTAAGTTTTGGTACTCACAAGTTTTCACGAAAACCTAAATTTGCCTATATCTTTTTATAGTGTTGACTTAGGACCTTGATTTTTATACTCACAATAGGGACTATAGACCTTAGTATATGATATAAATTTCAACTTGCTAGCTCTACCCGTTCCTGAGATAATCGATGGTGACACACGGACAGACGGACAGACAGACAGACAGACAGACAGACAGACAGACAGACAGACAGACAGACAGACGGACAAGAAAGTGATCTTATAAGGGTTCCTTTTTTTACCTTTTAAGGTACGGAACCCTAAAAATCAGTTAACACAAACACAATAGGTAGGTATAATTTTAATACCTATTTTACATTAAAACTCCTATTCAATATCAGTAAAATTGTTTATTTAAAATAGTCAGACCACTTTGATAATCAGTTCGGAGCCATTAGGCCGCAAGAACAATTTTTGGGATGCATGTAGGTACTAGGATCACATTTTTAACCTGATTTGAAGTTTTATTACCTGGGTAATTCTACTCCAGTTTTGTCGCGACCAATACCATGAAGAATCAGGGCAACAAACACGATCTGGGGCTATAATGCAGCATTTATAAATAATTTTTCATTTCTCATACACGGAAAGTACGCTTGAAGTTACCTGAACAGAGGGATGAAAGTAGCACTTTTCCGCCCTGGAAAGCAATTTTCCCTGCTGTCAAATTAAAAAAAATATACATTCTACTTTGACATTTCTATTGAGTCATGTTGAAACTTTTTACACAGCCAAAGCAATATTTGACATTTCTATTTACCTTTTATTGAGAATTGCTGTAAAAAATATTTTCAACAATTTTATTAGATGATTAGGTACTTATTGTTATTAATTTACTTACTTTTCACTAAATAATTATACAAGATTTTGAGCTTGAAATATTTACCATCTTAAATAAAAAAAAAGTAGCTGGTAGTTTGCCACAGAAAAAAAAACAAAAAGGCGGGAAAGCTCCAACTCGATTTTTAGATGTTTTATCACGTAGTATTAGTTTCTCTGTGGTTTTGTCGGTCGAGAAAAGATCGAGAGCAGAGATTTTTATAAAATGAGCTAATCAGGTTTTTATTTACTTTCCTAATATTCGAAATGAAAAGCAGAGTGTTTACCTCGGGTGAAAGGCCTATTAAGGCACTCGAACTATTAGCGCCCTCGCTACGCTCAGGCGCCAAACCATCTCGTGCCTCAATAGGTTACTTTCAACCCTAGTGTAACAATCTCCTATTAAGGAGTATCACTGACCTCACATTAATTTAACAATTTAAACAATTAACAATTTTAACAATTTAAAAATAAAAAAAACCCGGCTGAACTAAAAAGTTGGAAACAGCATTTTTTTCTAAATAAGATATCTTCTAAATGGCTTAACCAATTTTGATGGGGTTTTTTCTAAATGTTGTGTACCTATGACTAAATAGAAAATTTTAGGACACGTTTTGTTTAGCAATTCCATTTAGGGGGAAAATAAATGTTCAAATTTTCGAAAGATGATCTAGTCTTCGAATAATTATGTCATGTTACATTTAAAAAAATATATAGGTTTAGGGAACAGGGTGGAATCGTTCCCCAAAGGCAGAGTAGGTGGTTCCTCTGCAACGGGTCGGCCCATCTGGCCCACTTACCCGTGGTCTTTCGACCAACAGTTGATGTCGGATAGTTGTATACAAGCTTCAACTCGGTAGAAACTCCGCTTGCGAGATCTAGGGAATTCCGATGTTATTCCGATGTTGCGTATGATTCCGTTGCTCCTTTAGCCTGCAATCTGGTCTGAGGTCTGATACTGTCCAGCGTGTTCTTCTTTTTGCAATAGAAGTTGCTTTGGAGTAGCTTGGAAGTTCGTTATCCTTAAGAAACTCAGAAACGAGTCGTTGATGTCGAGCGTGGCGCCATCTGTAGTGCGTAGCATGTTTTCTGTAGTTCATCTAGCGACAGGTAGATGTCGCTACATCACTCCCTTTCCAGACCGAAGGTCGATATGATCTTGTCACCAGCATTGTACGTGTCCACGGTGAGTCGGGACGAAGCGGTGCATCGGTGCGTCTACGGTGAGTCGAGACGTGTCCACGGTGAGTCGGGACGAAGCGATGCGTCGGATGCGTCTGCGGTGAGTCGAGACGATGTCTGTCCACGGTGAGTCGGGACGGAGAGGTGCGTCGGGTGCGTCTGCGGTGAGTCGAGACGGGTCCACGGTGAGTCGGGACGACGCGGTGCGCCGAGTGCGTCTACGGTGAGTCGAGACGTGTCCACGGTGAGTCGGGACGAATCGGCGTGCGGTGCAGTGCTCTGGGTGAAGTCCACGGTGAGTCGGGATGAGATACCCAGACGATGCTGCGGTTGAGATATCTCCACGAAGCGTATCGAGGAGCGGAGAGCCTGCAGAACCAGGAAGTCGGGGCGGCTTGCGATGGAACTGCGGAGGCTGGAGGCTGAAGATTGCTGGTGTGGTGAGAAGCTGCTGGTCCGGAAGGTATGCTTGAGAGAGGGAGAGAGAGAGAGATAGACGAAGGTTGATGATGCTCGCCGCTGATGAAGATGATGGCGCTGAAGGTGCTGCGTGTTGAGGGTTCCAGTCGTCGGGTTTCGGCAGGAGTCGTCCGAGGTAGTCGACGGCTGGATCACGTCGGGGTCACCAGTTTAGGGAACAGGGTGGAATCGTTCCCCAAAGGCAGAGTAGGTGGTTCCTCTGCAACGGGTCGGCCCATCTGGCCCACTTACCCGTGGTCTTTCGACCAACAGTTGATGTCGGATAGTTGTATACAAGCTTCAACTCGGTAGAAACTCCGCTTGCGAGATCTAGGGAATTCCGATGTTATTCCGATGTTGCGTATGATTCCGTTGCTCCTTTAGCCTGCAATCTGGTCTGAGGTCTGATACTGTCCAGCGTGTTCTTCTTTTTGCAGTAGAAGTTGCTTTGGAGTAGCTTGGAAGTTCGTTATCCTTAAGAAACTCAGAAACGAGTCGTTGATGTCGAGCGTGGCTATATATAATGAAATAAAAAGTATCCTCTAGGATACAGTATCTAGGAAATCTCTAGGAAAAAGTATCCTCTAGGATACTTTTCGTGTGCTCTAGCACAATCGAGATTGAGGCGATTCTAATGATACCTCATTCATCAAAATCCATCCAGCCTTAGGAGCAATGCGGTATTAAAAATATCATTTACTTATATAGAAACGCGCGATCTCGCGATCTACATAATCCTGTGACTCGACAGCCGGGTTTCTTGTCTATGGTACAGGTGCCGAAGACGTCAGTCAGAAGTAATAATTTACTTCTAAAAGAGAATTTATCTATTTCGCGTATTTAGCTTGCACAGTGGCGCCCCCATTTATTTCTATTATTTTGTGTCGGACTATAGTTCATCTAGGTCAGTGGTTCCTAACCTTTTCAACCTTGTTACCCCTATGACATGTCAATGAAACAGATTTTACCCATTTTACCCCCGTTTAACTTTCAACACCCCCCCGTCTCCCCCGTCCTTTCAAATCTTAAGTTTTGATCCTAAAATTCCTCTCCTTTTGATTACTTACGAGTATTTCAGCGACTGCATAATGTTTTCGAGTCACAAATTTTTACAAAACACATTTTTGTCATTAAAGATTTAATTTCATTCTATTCCCTCCCCCCCCAATAAAGCTATTTTACCCTTGGAGGGGTAATAGGGAACATGCGTCTGATTCAAAAGCGAATTAAAAAGTAATTAAAAAGTGCAAAAATATAGTGGGAATTTCATAAGACTTGAAACGCAACGCTATTTGTCACATGTGTTGTGACGTCACAATCCTTCAAAGTCTATGATAAATGACAGAAAGTTTTTTTTCTACCTACAAGCGCGTGTAATTGCTGTGGATTGTGACGTCACGACCGTTTCAAGTGCATGAAAATGTTGGTAAATTTTAAAAAATATTTTTGTTATAAAATTTTAGTTTTTCGGCGCTGGAATTTTTATTACGGTTATTTGACGATATAACCTATCGTATAAAATCATAAAAAAAATTGTGGGAGTTCCCTATTACCCCCAGGTTCGGAACCAATGATCTAGGTAGATGTCGCTACAAAAGTAAGTACCTATTGTTTTTTTTTAAATCGTATTTATTTATTTTTTGCTTGTCGCTTTATGATTCCGGTATCAGATAAAATAGTTTCTCTCTTTCGTTTCTTTGATTCTCTTTCAGCTTCTCGTTGTGTTATTGCTTCAATCAAATAACTTGGTTCTCTTACTTCCATTTTTCTTTCTAGTCTAGAATCGATTATTTCCGGGAGCATGCAATCAAGATAGAATTTTTTTAATTTCGGTTCCATTTTGTTTCTCCAGAAGTCATCATCTTTTTTTATGGTCTGGACCTTCGTGTCTACGCTGGTCCAGACCATAAAAATGCATTCCTTTTTATTCGTCACGTGGAGCTGCCCTTGAATTTGATAAAACCAATCATGGTTTTTATTTATGATCAGTTCTCCTGTTTGACTTTGTTTCCAGAAATTAATCTTTTTCATTCTGATGCCGTCATCTACTGTCATTTTTGCACACGAGTACGGGCACTTAATTTCCACGATTTTATCATCATCCAATAACCCGTCTGGACTTGCTCCTAAATATCCTACCACAGGATCCACAAACAAGCCACATTTTTTTATTACACATGGAGAACCATCAACACTTTTTAGAGCTGCTAATTGTTCCAGTGCAATATGTTCGTGGTCTTTCCCATGCTGAATTGATTTCACGTTGTCTAAATTTGTTGCACGAATCAAACTTTTTACTAGAGGTCCGCATTTAATAAGTCCTCTTTTGCAAATTTTTCCAAAACTAGAAGCTGTCAAGCGCTGTTTCCTTTCTTGAATCCATTCCATGGAATCTGATTGTAAAATAGTTCTTCGTTCTAATGCTTTTCGTTCCTCTTCTGTCAGATTGAGCTTTTTAAGATGTTCCGTTTTTGCAAATTCGAAATCAACTTCATTTAGGTCTGGTTTTTGACAAAAATCACCGTAGTCCTTATCCACGTCATTAGTTTTTTGCTTTGAACAAGAAGTTGGTTTTATTCTGTAGATGGATTTCACTTTCATACCCAGTTTCTTTTTCTTCAACTCAAGCCTTTTAATAAAATTATTAGGATTTTTGTAAAGAATTTTATTGTACAGGTAGGTCTGAGGCTGCTTTGTGTTAAATGCCACAACAGACGCTGCACAGCGCGCTGAATAAGATTGTCTAGCTGAGAAGTTAATTCGCTTCCCGCCTACGAACTTTGCAACAATACTATTAAATGTTTCTGCAATATTACTGTGGAGTTTTTGAATTAAGCTTTTAGCATTATTGACTAACCTTGAGACGAGTTTCATTATTGCATTATAAAAAGTGCATGCTTTCATTTCCGGCACAAAATTTTTTTGGGTACAAATCTCTTCATCTCCATCTGTGGAATTTATGTGTTTACAATAGTATTCCTTACAAGATCCGTGATTACCAAAAACATGATTTGGTCCGTTCAATAGATCGGTTTTTAGATCGATGACTTTTTGATCAAAGGTTTTATCTGTTTGAGAGTTATTATATTGAACAGCACCAGTTACTGACCGTCTCAAACGTAGAATATTTTGGGACAAAGCTTTGCGGAGATGCAAGGGGTGGCTGGTAGTTTTAGCTAGTTCATCCAGTTTTGTGCAAAAATTGCGAAGTAAATGGTTCGTGCATTCTATTTTCTCTACAACTAGACTTGGATACGGATTAGCATCTAGTATACTTTTATAAGTGCTCGAATCTCCATCAGCAATTAATTTGGAATAGATAATGCCATACATATCTAGGGAGCTTTTAAAACCTTCTGTAATTGCAACAGCCTCCATTCCACTTGACGAACCACTATAGTTTTTGAAACAAACGTGTTCAGGACAAGTTATGTTTCGATTTGCCGCTCTGGTACATATCATGCAGTACTTGTTTTTCACTGCCATGAACAAGACTTTTTTGGTTCTGTAACCAATTATTGCAGCTGCACCCGATAAAGCCGTGTAATTTTTTCTATAGGACCTTTTAGACCAGCACGCATCAGCTACAACAGTGATCGTAGGAACTCCGTTAGCGTCTACGTCACCGTTTTGTACTGCCAAGTCGAATTCCTCTTGTGCGGCTTCTTCCATGCATTTTTGTTTTGCTACTTCCCATAAGTTACATATCTTTGTATTGCATTTATCATAAAGATTTTGGGACATGCATGGTATGCCAAGAGAAGCTGAAACCTGTTCCAACCCTGTATAACCAACACCGATGGACATAAAACTAGATACAGCAGTCTCGTTAAGATCTAGATCATCTTTACAATTTTTCACATTCAATTTGACATTACACATTTTACAGATAAATGTAAATTCGGAGCAGAAACCTTTCTTATGTTCTTTTAAAAGTTTTAGATGGCTGAAATTACACCCCAGCGGAGAATCGTGCTTGGCAATTTTCTGCAATTGCTCATAAAAGTACATGAAATTAATTACTCTGTGTCCATCGACTCTAGTCTCTTCGTCTTCTTGTTCTCTTTCAATAATTAGTTCTGGAGTGATCCGCTCTGCAGGTGCCTGAAATGTAATAGTTAGGTAAGTACCAAAGTATTGTAAATATTATTTTTTGCTCATAAAGTACATGAAATTAATTACTCTGTGTCCATCGACTCTAGTCTCTTCGTCTTCTTGTTCTCTTTCAATAATTAGTTCTGGAGTGATCCGCTCTGCAGGTGCCTGAAATGTAATAGTTAGGTAAGTACCAAAGTATTGTAAATATTATTTTTTGCTCATAAAGTACATGAAATCAATTACTCTGTGTCCATCTACTCTAGTCTCTTCGTCTTCTTGCGCTGTTTCGATGGTTAGCTCTGGAGTGATCCGCTCTGCAGATACCTAAAACGTAATAGTTAGGTAAGTATCTAAGTATTGTAAATATTTTTTTTGCTCATAAAGTACTTGAAATCAATTACTCTGTGTCCATCTACTCTAGTCTCTTCGTCTTCTTGCGCTGCTTCAATGATTGGGTCTCGAGTAATCCTCTCTGCAGGTGCCTGAAACGTAATAGAATCAGGATCACGATCTGGATCAAGATCAAGATCACAGGATCATGATCACAGAATCAGGATCATAGGCCGAGTGGGACAGTGCCCTGACTTTCAATCTGAAGGTCGTGGGTTCGTATCTTGATCATGTGATCCTGATCGTGATCCTTATTCTGAGCCTGATCGACTAACAGACTGATATAATCTCCAGAAAGTCTACAGAACAATCAAGTAGTTTTCAAACTTGATTGTTCTATTTTTCTGTTGACTAAATATTATTTTTAAAATTATTATTTTTAAAATTATTATTTTTAAAATCTAATGATGCAGTTTAGATTTTTATCAAAATCGGTTATGAGACTCCTTTGAGTGTTTTTCGCTATTGCTAAAAGTTTCAGATACTTTCTTGAAAAACTCACCCTGTATAACTTGATTCTGACTGAGTGAAGACTACTGTTCTTACAAATATTGTTTGCTATACTCCCAAAGCGCACCACACACACAGCTGATAATGTATCTTATGAAAATACCTGTAAATCTTGACAAATCGCACTAAATATATATATATTTTGTAATTGATATAGGTAGGTACTAGGGCATGAATACCGGGATCCCGTAATACCGAAATACCGGGATCCCGGAAGATTGGTCCGGTATTTCAATACCGGTATTGAAGTAATCAATACCGGACAATACCGGTATTGAGGAAATCAATATCAAATAATTCCGTACGTTAGTATGGTTAACGGATCCCGGAATTCGGTCTTTTGTCGTGCGCAGTAGAGCATTTTCTTGCTAAATTGTATACCTACTGTGCATCGAAACAGCTAACTTTACGAATGCCTAGACACGCTAATCGTATTGTACGTCTATGTTTACTTTAATTACTATCATAAGAATTACTAGCATCCATGTGCCTGCGACTGCGCCTACCTGGGTAAAAAGTAGCCTATGTGTTATTCCAGATCATAAACTACGTCGCGGCCGGCAAGTGGTATTACGGTGGGTTTACACGCTCACGTGCAAACAGAAATTCATCGAGACAGAAATATGATTAGATCAAGCACGGTGTAGCTCTGTCACTTTCATCTCGAGGAGACCGGACGCAACAGAAAATAATGTGCTTATTGTCTGTTTGCACGCGAGCGTGTGAACGCGCCTTAAAAATGGTTCGCTGGCCAGTTGTGTCTGTGAGTGTGATTACTTTTGTGAAATTGTGACGCTGTATTAGCTGCTGAATCGCCCCAATAATAGTCTCTCCAGTAATAAGTAGTACCTACTTAGATAATGTGATTACCTTAAAGACTTCCTAATCCAAAAAGTTCCTAATGCATCCTGCATCGTTTGGTAGTATCTACATTTAGGTAAAGTTAAGTAAGTACACTAAGTTTATTGATTGATCTCTTTTGTTATGTGAGAATAGATACTATATTTTATACATGTTCATAGAAATACAAATTATTTTGATTTTATTCCTACAGTTTTTCTTCGTATCATGTCCTTGACTAATAAATCTTGCTAAAATTAGCTTAAATTACATTCAATATTTTTGTTTTTCAGGAAAAACTAGAATTTCAAATAAAAATGCCAATACCTGTATTAATACCGGTATTCCGGTATTGGGCTCCAATACCGAACTCAATACCGGTATTGAGATTTGTCCCGGTATTGCATGCCCTAGTAGGTACTTACGCTGTATGTGGTCCTCCATAGAATTTGTATGGGCGCGATCTCAAGATTTATATTCATAAGATTTAGTATCTGCTGTGTGTGATGGGTTCAGGAGTTTATATCGTCACTGCAAATAATAAACACAACAAAAAAAAACATACTTACGCTTTCGATATAAACATCTTGCCTATTTTCTATTTCATGAAACGGAGCTCTCAGTTGCCTGAAACAAAATTATGCTGATGATGATGGAGAACTAACAACAGAATACCTAATGTAGGTAATAAGTACGGTAGTAAAAAAATGGGTGGGTAGGACATCTAAACCTGAAGGTACTTACATATTTTTTAAATAATAATAGGTACATTGTTATACTTACCTACTAGTGCATGGATACCTGTTTTCGATAGTATCGAAATACCGGAATATCGGACCAAAAACACGATAGAGATGTAACTTGTCACTCCTCTTACGCATAGGTAAGTATATTGTAAATTGTAATGTAACCTTACTTTTTGGACGTCAGTTTCCTAAAAATTAACAGCTAAATTGTGGGTGGACCAATATCAATCTTACCGGCTCTATCTAAGATATTGGTAGAGGCGATTTATAATAGACTAACTGACTAACAAAATACAAACTAATTTCAGAACTTCAATTTGGTTTCTTTTAATTAAAGAAATTGAAACATTTATTTAACACTAGCTGACGTCCGCGGCTTCGCCCGCGTTGCTACTATTTTGTTTATCCCACAAGAACCGTGCATGTTTGTATGTCCTATTCCCGGTCATTATCTATCTATGTTTCAAATTTCAGCCAAATCGGTTCTGTGGTTGTCGAGTTATAGAGGAACAAACATACATCCAAACTTTCGCATTTATAATATAATTAGTGTGATATAAGTGTGATCTTGTGATAGTGTGATGTGATTTAAATAAAGAAATTGAAAATTTAGCCATAAACATTTCAACTACAGGGCTTAGAAAAAAAAGTGATTCACTGTTACCCACTCTCCCCTACTTGTACTATAGGAGGTACGAAATAAAAATTGAGTTATAAAATAGAACCGCCGGATTGGAAAATAGGTGTCGCTGACAGCAGTGCCTGGCGTAGGGACGACAGTCTACCCTTGAGGCTATCATTACAATGTCGGTACAGTTCGGCCGCCGGATCTAGGCGTTCGTGAAGTCAGGCTTTTCGCTGCGCAGTAGAAAATTTTGTATGAAAAAGTTGCACTGCGCATCGAAACGACTAACTTCACGAACGCCGAGATCCGTTGGCCCTACTGTAGATACATAGGTAGGTACCTACCTCTTAAAAATAAAAAAGGACAGTTGTAGGTATACCATAGGTACTCACTTAGGTTTTTTAAATCTTCCTTTATTTTTTTTGTGGGGTTTGTTATTTTTGTGGTGTGATCCCATTTTGTCTTGATCCCCGGCGAACTTCGCACGTCTACCGCCTCAGAATTCGAGATATTTTGTAGTAGACGGTAGGTATAACAAAAGTATGGTTTAGGAAGGTCTTTGGGCATAGGTAGGTACCTATAGGTAGGTATAACAAAAGTTAAACAACCATAGGTAGGTACCTATGTATTGAAAAAATGACAGTAGCGGTCATTCTTTTGTCATGGAACACAGTCTTTTAGCCATCTATTTTTGCTGGATGGAATAACGGCTGGATGGTTTCAAAAATTGTAAAAAAAAATAAAATTTGCTCTTGGTTACGTTCGTCGTCACCACGGACGGGTGGCATTATAATTTCCGTGCTCTCGAACGAGGCCATGGACGTTTGGGTGTATAGATATAAGAAATAGAATACGCGCCACCACTGAAGTCCGATAGGCGCGGCGCCCGCTATCGCAAAACTAGGTTATGTAATATGATAAAAAAATACTAATTGTCCAATTTAGGCTTGAATAATAATAACTAAGCAAGTTTGTAAGTTCCTTTTTTATACACACTAGAGCTACTGAATGACCTTGATTTTTTCAGCATAATAAAACAAAAGTAGTTTCCGCTTTTGCCGTAGGACGCCATAGGAGCAAAGAGGCCTTAATCTCAAAAAATTACCAATTTTTTTTCTATGCTTTTTTTATGGGTTTTCCTATTTTTTATCAACCCTGTATTAGAGCGAACAAAACAATAACTCACAGGAAAAGTATCCCTCTTTCGGAAGAAGAGAAGGAAAGCATCACGAGAGAACAGAATCATGAATGAAGAGAAGTAGGTACCTACCTACCTATAGGTACTTAGTAAAAAGAAGCATGTGTGGAGAGAAGGGTAGAAAAAGAAAAGCAAGGAAGGAGAGAAGACGGGAAGCGTGTAAGGAGAGATTTTCTCTTTTCTTCGAAATAATTTTTTACTGCCGTGCTTCTCTCTATAAATGCTTTCCTGCTTCTCTCTTCTCTCCTTACATGCTTCGCCTCTTCTATGCTTCTCCCCTCCCATATTTCTTCCCAGATTCCATGCTTCTCTCCTTCCATGTTTCTCTTCCTATCTCCTTCCATGATTACCTACTTACCTACATACTTCTTATCTCACTATATTATAAACCTTCCATCATCATTATGACAATGCACAAAGTAATGAAACCAATCGGAAGTTGCTAGTGTGCTCTAGAACCGAATCTGACACGATAACTCAAGTAGGTACCTACGGCTCGACCGATTTTTATGTTTACCTACAAGTAGGTAGGTAGGTAGGTAGGTACATAAATTAAATAATATTTATAGCTTTTAATAAATCAAAATTGATTGAATGTACAGATATCGGATGTACCTACAGCTTCAATTTATAATACCTAATAGTTCGGTTCGAATATAGACTCAATTCGAACCGTGCAACCGACTTGGATAGCGTCAACCCGGTTTACACTATGGCTCCACCCTTAGGCAACAAACACTCACCATGACGTGCCATGACATTTACGCCGGCCGGTATACATTGCGCATTTTCTAGGACATGCTTACAAATGCTACAGCGATGACGCGCAATGAGAAACAAACAAACAAATAAACGTTAGTGTGCATGCGTACTACGCTACGAGTTGCAGATGTGTGAGTGTAAAATTTCAATGTGTGCGTAGAATGAGAAGTTCCCACGCTCACAATGTGGAGGCTTAATATACACACATTCTTGGTGAAAACACAATATTATGGAAACAGCGATTTAGTAGCAAGTTAATAAATGACAATGGCCAAATTAAAATTAAAAAAAACCGGTTTCAATGTTATAAACTGGGTAATTTTCTGCACTATTGAGGTGCATTTCTGTTCATAACTCCGTAGATCCTCGACAGATCCTCACCAAATTTTTGTGGCACCAATCGGAAAGTATACCCTTTCAAACAAAAAAATAATTTTCTAAATCGGTTTAGCCATCTTCGAGTAATCGTTGAACATACATAAAAAAAAGAGATTCCGACGAATTGAGAACCTCCTATTTTTGAAAAATGACAGTTAACGTCAATGATAAGCACCACTTAAACTAAGCAGCGTTTCATAATTCGGGTGTTAGCGACTCGCTCATACGAACATAATGTTTCAGGCTGAGGAGTCAGTCAGTAGAGGATCTGTTTCCTTTCGAGGAGCCACCGGTCACCACCGAGGAGGAAGCTGCGCTATTGCATTATGTCTGCGGTAAGTCAGGAAGCGATGAGATTTGCCTTGCATTCGCTGAACGTCCTAATCGCGTCGTCAGCTCTCTTTTTAATTTTTTTTTCATATATTTCAAAGAAAGAATGTTTGTAATCAGGCGGGCCTCGTGAATCAGCCACGTTCCAACCGACTGAGGACTGGCTCCTGGGTATGTTCCACTCATGGTGCGAGGTCAGCGCGCTCATCTACACACTCATCGGGACTGATGCGTGAGTACACTTGACGTATCTACTCAAAAATTGACGATCGCTTAAGGTTGAAATTTCAAAAGCTTCTATTTAACTTGCCATGTTAGTATGTTAGTTTGGGCACAGAATAGTACATTACTTCCAGCTATATAATGGATATCGGCTAATTTCGTGTTTTCCGAATATGTCCGACAGCAGTGATTCCACAAAACGGAATACAGAAGTGCACGGCGTTATCAGAGCAGCTCGGACGCCTTGCAACTAATTTGCTTTTCTTAGAAATGACATTGATATTTATTTGTTTGCGATAGAGTTGAAATCATGAGTAACTAGCTACTGCCCGCGGCTTCGCTCGCATGGTACCAGGGGATAAAAAGTAGCCTATGTTACTCTCCAGCCCTCCAACTATCTCCACCCAAAAATTCACGTCAATCCGTCGCTCTGTTTTGACATGAAAGCAGGACAAATAAACAAACAAATAAACACACTTTCACATTTATAAATGGGTACGGATTCTCATTTCCTAATGACTTTTCGTCAATCGTTTTTGTAATATTATGCGAATTTTTCCGATGTTTTCAGAAACGCATTATTTTTCTGACTGACGTCTTCAATGAACAAGGTTTTACTGTACCTATCTGATGTAATGTTCTAGCTATCTAATATAATGTTGTACGTATGTATGTTCCAGGTCAGCTGGTCGTGTGTTGGGTCCGTGGGCGTACCGCGCACGCGCGGGCTGCCACTGTCGTCTGTGTGTGAGCCGAGCGCGAGCCGAGCCCGCGCTCGCGGCGTTACTGCGCACGCTCGTGTGGGCGCTCGCACACGGTACAGTACTTCACAACTACCCGCTGCGATTTACCGCTATTTACATTTTAATTTTTAGTATCACTTCTCTCTAGCTAGAGCCTCAAAGGGTTTGCTGGAAGAGAACTCTTCGTAGGGTTAAGCTCGCCTTTGTACATGTCCTTACTTTATGTCGTTGTTCTATGTGTTTTATTTGTACAATAAAGAATTAAAGAATTAACTGATTAGAATCTAATCTTCGTAGTCATAACGGATGTTTATCCCTGTGAAGTTAGATGCAACAAAGGATAGCGTATATACTTACCGCAAAGAGTACGGTTGTCACAATGGATCTAGCATTCATGAAGTTAGGCTTTTCGTTGCACAGTAGAAAATTTTGTATGAAAAAGTTGCACCGCGCATCGAAACGGCTAACTTCACGAATGCCTAGATCCGTTGGAATAGTGTAAAGGTACAGTTTCGTAGCCGACTGCAGATAGCAGCAGCAGACGACGTGTCGCCCGGCGACAGTTTCGTCTACTACTAGGGGTCAAAAATACACGAAATTAGTGTGACGTACTTTATGGATGTCTCTAATAAGGGTGCCGTTGTGACTACTGTAACAGTATATTCCAACTAGGTGGCAGCACGGTCCCTCACGCGGCGCATCTAATGCGCGCGTTGTGTCTCGGCGCGGATCGACCGTTGGCCCCCGACGAGTGGGACCTTCCCCGGCTGAGGCGGATACACTTCTCAGACGAAGGTAAGCCTCTTTTCATACCTCTTTTCCCACCTGCGGAGCTAAAAAGGCCGCTATTAAAGAATCACAATAGGAATTGCATTATTTGCCGTACACAGAATCGCAGAATTGCAATAGGGAATTGAACTATTTGCCATCTCTTTTCATTGACTGAGAGTGAAAAGAGGCGGCACTATAGTTAATTTCAAATTGTGATTCTGCTTTAGCGACCTTTTTAAGCCCGCTTGTCTCACTCTCAGTCAATGAACTTATGGCGGCCTCCTGAACGGATGAACCGATTTTAATTTTTGTTTTGAAGGTGTCTTTGCCGTGAGAGTTCTTAGCTATGTTTCATGAAAATTTTAATCAGCCGTTTGAAGATCATCAGGTTTTTTTCTAGTTGATGAAGAGTATGTCGGGGGTTTTTCATCAAATTAATTCAATTGTTATTCAATTAATATTTAAATAAGTAAATAAGTGGAGTAGGTCACTTGTGACCTGTAGCACAGGTTTTTCAATACCTATTTCAGGCACCAGTCTCTCACAAAACAGGTTTTTAAAATTACTTTTACCTACTTTTTTATAAATTATTATGTATTTATATTTACTTTACTGTATATTATAAATATTATTTTTGTGAGAGAAATAAATAAATGATAATGAAGTGATATGAATGAATGTTTCAGGTGTCGCTATAATCCACAATCAGTTGGTCCGCTACTCTATGCAGAACGAGACGGCAAGACAAATAATCACGCTCATCTGCAACTGTAGGGAATACGACAAGCCGCTAGAGAAGGAGTGAGTACTACATTACTACAAAATGCCTACTACAAAAGCCGCAATCTGCGCTTGAAGCGCATCACACTAATATTATAAACTAGCTTCAGCTCGCGGCTTCGCAAGCGTGGTACCCGAATAAAAAGAAGTATGTCCTATTTCCGGTCATTATCTATCTATATTTCAAATTTCAGCTAAATCGGTTCAGTGGTTGTCGAGTTATAGAGGAAAAAACGTATATCCAAACTTTAGCATCACACTATCACACTATTGTAAATGTGAAAGTTTGGATGTTTGAATGGATGTATCTAAAGACAATGTGTATTTCACAGATTTGCAGTGGAACGACTCATTAGAATCTTGGAGTGTTATAAAGCTGCTTCTATTATCAACTTCCAGGTATGTTTAAGTGTCCAATAAAAAAATATATAATTAAAACATGATCACGAATAGATTTGCATTTGACATGTTTCAGGAAGTGAATAATCTTTATCTTTAGATTATAGCACATATTGTAAGCACACCTTCGCCCATTGGAATTTCATGCTTGTGCGCGCATATAAATTATTTCAAAACGACAAATCCAGTGCACGTCTTAAATTAATGACTTTTCGATAATATTTTTATTTTGACCTTTATTGTGGACGAAACCACAGAATCAATTGATTTAATTTCATAGAAAAATCCTCCAGTTATATTGTTTTCTCTCAGGTGGATATAGTACCTCTGAACGACGATCCGGATACGAACAGATGGATAAACGAGTCGCGCGACAAACTGCGTCGCTACCTTGTGCAGTACCAAGAGTCGCCCACTTCTACGCGGATCCAGTTCATGGCGGCGCGATATCAGCCCTCGCGCAGTAAGTGTTAAAGAAAGTCGCGCGACCAAGGAATTTGTATACTAAACGTAACTGGAAGGTTCACTGAGACAGAAAACGCTCTCCGCTTGAGAGATAAAACTTGGGCGGTGTGTCTTTCTAAAGGGCGACCATAATTTATGAACTAAACATTCCTAATCCTTAGTGAATATCCTGAAATTTATATGACATGGACACACTACTAATCCAACAACGAGTGTGACAGAGACAAAGCTACCAAGAAAGCCTCTCAACGAGACCGACAATCCTTATAACCAAGATTGAATTATACTAGAACGTTGTGCAGTCGTGATAAGGTTCAAAATCTTTTGTACATTAAATGTCAGTTAGCATTCCACGTAGAATATAACTTCCTTGCGCGCGACAAACTGCAGCGCAGTAATTTAATGTATACTACTCAAAACAAAAAAATAGGGCCCACTTAGAAAAATATGACTTTAAAATAGTAATGAAAATTGAATGTAGGTACAATTTATTTCGATTATGGTTTTAGGAATATGTTACCACGGAACTTAGGAATTTAGAAATTAATGTTTAGAATAAAATATAGGACACGTTCAGAAAATATGTGTTGTGCAAAATATCGAAACATTTCAATTCAATTTCAATTTTGTTGTGAGTCGTTTATGTATGTGAATACGAGCTAGTGGTTAATTCTGGAGACGGAGGCCTTCAGGCGGCCTAGAAACTCCGTCACCAGAGCTGGCCACTTGCTCATACGAACTTACTTACTTGTTTCAGTGAGTGTATGGGATGGCTACGTGCACAGCTGTGAATGTCTGACGCCGAAGATATTGTGCGCGCAACAACGGAAGCTGCTACTTAGGTGAGTGAACCGACCTCTACAATCTATATAACTAGTGGCTCTGTGAGCTGTAGACCTCGCATTTTTGTCCAAGCTGAAGTAGAGACGCTTCGCTCGCTCGGTCGAAGATATAAAGGCGTAAAAGTTAAAGATGAGTGTTTTGTTTCCAGATCGATATACTCCCGTATGTCAGCGTTTGGTTTGAAGCATTCAGCTAGCGAGTGCGACGAAGACGACCTGCCCGTGGGACCGACGCCGATCCCCTCGCAAAGGGTACTATACTCGCTTCTCAAGGTGCATATCAGCGCTTTGTAGACGAACAAACTAACTAACTTACATCATTTTTTATTTTTATAGTGTTAAAGGTGGCCACACAATTATCCGCTCCAAACGAATCGAATTTTGAGAATTCTTTATATGAAATCGTATGAAACCTCGCACACATGCCCGCGCCGAATCGTCCGATTCGACCGAATATTCGTTTCGTTTTCGTTCGGCACAGATAAGAGGACGTCCATTAATTCTCACCCAATCTCACGTGGGGAAAATCGCACGTAATTTTTTTTTCCTCAAGCAAAGTGAAATCCCGAAGATTTTATTTAAAATCACATGGACATGTTGGTTTTATTGGCCCAGGGTCGCATTGACCCTCTATCGCTCTCGCCTTGCATCGATTCGACTTCTATCTCTCGCACTCGCCTAATAGTCCAGTCAAATTAGGAATTAACCTCGGAATGAGAGATAATAAGCTGAATTTTCGTGTATACCTTCATTTAGGCGCCCTAAAAGTTGTCTCAAAAGTCTCATAAAATCTCGTGTCTGCGTCTTAAGTTATTCAAGGTCAAAGGTAAAAAAAATAGTTTTTCGCGAATATCTCGGTTACTATTGGTCCAGTGATGTTAACATCTATTATGAAGTTGTAGAGCTTAAAATTTGCGACCAATTCATTAAAAAAAAAATTCCATGCGCTCAACCGTTTTTGCGATACAGGGCCGTGAGCGCAAAGCGTTCAGTATGTGTATTTCAAAAACTATACTTCCTAGAACAAAAATAAAAACTATTTCGGAATGTACAAATTAAGTCCTTTCTTATGACACCCCACTCAATATATCTGTGTAACTTTTATCTTTTATACCCCCTTGAGATCCCAATATCTTTACAACCCCTCCATCGATTACGCTCATATGCTCCTCAGCAAATTTTCATAGCACAACCTAGTTATCTACCAAGTTTCATGCAGATTGGATTAACGGTTCGATAGTTATGCGAGAACATAAAAATTACACATACAAATATACAAAGCAAAATCGTAAGATCTTAGCTCGCTTTGCTCGCTTGGTCGATTATTAACTGATAAATAAAACAAATTATTCAAAATTCAAGGTATTCACAGATATTCACGTTTGACTTTGCGTTACAGTACCTACGCGTATGGCTGAGCGCTGCGCACTCACCCTCCTCTATCGCGAAAACGGTTGAGCGCATGAAAGAATGTTTTAAACAAACGATAGTGGGCAAACTTCACCCAGCTCCGCCAGCAATGTAACTAATATGACTCGAAAGACCTAACAAAATTAAGCATTTTTTATTATCGACGTATTAAAATCTATCCCAGGGGTCACTAGATAAATCCATGTTTGTACCTAACCTGAGTAGTACTAGTACTAGATTTTATGACAAGGGAGCAATTAGTAGATTGTTACAAGTTGGTTGAAAGTATTATTCAGGCATGAGATGGTTTGGCGCACGAGCGTAGCGAGGGCACCAATAGTTCGAGTGCATAAATAGGTCTTTCACCCGAAGAAAACACTGCTTTTCATTTCGAATATGAGGAAAGTAATTCGCCGGTCAAGTGGCCAAACAGTTCGTATTGAAATGTATGGCAGATAACTCACTTGGCTACGGTCAGGATCCCAATCCCGTGATCCAGATCTTGTGATCCTGATTCCGTAATCCTAATCCCATGATCCTGATTCCGTGATCATTATCCCGTGATCCTGATTCCGTAATCCTAATCCCATGATCCTGATTCCGTGATCCTTATCCCGTGATCCTGCGTGATCTTGATCCCGTGAACCTGATCCTGTCATCCAGATCCAGTGATCCTGTATAATCCTGATCCCGTGATCCTGATCCTGTGATTCTGATCCAGTGATCCTGCGTAATCCTGATCCCATAAATATAATTACGAATCATTATTATGATTCATAAAAGGAATTGCGGTAACGGCCATTTTAGCACCTCTGTAAGTTGAACCTATTCGACTTAAAATAAATAGAGAACCCTCGGACAGAATTTGATGCGCATTGGCACAGATAAACATGGCAGTGATACCTTTTAAACAAAAGTATTCTAATCTGTGGCGGCCGTGGTGGGTCCATACATTTATGACCAAAAATGCAGTAACGGCCATTTTAGCCCGTCTGTAAGTTAAACCTATTCGACTTAAAATAAATAGAGAACCCTGGGACAGAATTTGATGCACATTGGCACAGAGATACATGGATGTGATACCTTCTAAACAAAAGTAGTCTGAGCTGTGGCGGCCGTGGGTGAAGTGCCCATATATTTTTGCCCACACTCCTTTGTCGCAAATTTTATGCTCTACAATTTTATAATAGATTTTAACATCATTGGACCAATAGAAACCGAGATTCGTGAAAAACTATTTTTTTTACCTTTGACCTTGAATAACTTAAGACGCAGACACGAGATTTTATGAGACTTTTGAGACAACTTTTAGGACGTCTAAATGAAGGTATATACGAAAATTCAGCTTATTATCTCTCATTCCGAGATTAAGCCATTTTTTATGCTAAGGTGACTGGGCTATAAGCTGGCCTAGGCTGGCCCAACATGTGTTTGAGCCTTTAAATAACCTTTGGCTATTCGAATCTACCTTATTCCAAGTTTCATAATAATTATTAATGAAACCATATTAATAAAACCTTATTTTAAGGCAAAGCGGCCGGAACCGACGAGCGGCGAGTTACAGCAAGGAGATGGCACGGGGGCAAAGTAAGTACTGAAATATGATGACATGTTGTTAAATACATTAAGTATTTGCCTCCTGACACTTTATAAATGTAGTAAAGATGTAAAAGCCTAAGTTTTTTTTATTCATTCAGGCCACCGGATAGCGAGTCAGCTAGCGCGACCCAGCGTCAGCACGAGACGACAGAAGCCGAGCCTGTCTCCGACGGACAGAGCGACGCTAATGCTGAACTAGACGACAGTGAGTATATTCCCTCAGGCCACCGGATAGCGAGTCAGCTAGCGCGACCCAGCGTCAGCACGAGACGACAGAAGCCGAGCCTGTCTCCGACGGACAGAGCGACGCTAATGCTGAACTAGACGACAGTGAGTATATTCCCTCAGGCCACCGGATAGCGAGTCAGCTAGCGCGACCCAGCGTCAGCACGAGACGACAGAAGCCGAGCTTGTCTCCGACGGACAGAGCGACGCTAATGCTGAACTAGACGACAGTGAGTATATTCCCTCAGGCCACCGGATAGCGAGTCAGCTAGCGCGACCCAGCGTCAGCACGAGACGACAGAAGCCGAGCCTGTCTCCGACGGACAGAGCGACGCTAATGCTGAACTAGACGACAGTGAGTATATTCCCTCAGGCCACCGGATAGCGAGTCAGCTAGCGCGACCCAGCGTCAGCACGAGACGACAGAAGCCGAGCTTGTCTCCGACGGACAGAGCGACGCTAATGCTGAACTAGACGACAGTGAGTATATTCCCTCAGGCCACCGGATAGCGAGTCAGCTAGCGCGACCCAGCGTCAGCACGAGACGACAGAAGCCGAGCCTGTCTCCGACGGACAGAGCGACGCTAATGCTGAACTAGACGACAGTGAGTATATTCCCTCAGGCCACCGGATAGCGAGTCAGCTAGCGCGACCCAGCGTCAGCACGAGACGACAGAAGCCGAGCCTGTCTCCGACGGACAGAGCGACGCTAATGCTGAACTAGACGACAGTGAGTATATTCCCTCAGGCCACCGGATAGCGAGTCAGCTAGCGCGACCCAGCGTCAGCACGAGACGACAGAAGCCGAGCTTGTCTCCGACGGACAGAGCGACGCTAATGCTGAACTAGACGACAGTGAGTATATTCCCTCAGGCCACCGGATAGCGAGTCAGCTAGCGCGACCCAGCGTCAGCACGAGACGACAGAAGCCGAGCCTGTCTCCGACGGACAGAGCGACGCTAATGCTGAACTAGACGACAGTGAGTATATTCCCTCAGGCCACCGGATAGCGAGTCAGCTAGCGCGACCCAGCGTCAGCACGAGACGACAGAAGCCGAGCCTGTCTCCGACGGACAGAGCGACGCTAATGCTGAACTAGACGACAGTGAGTATATTCCCTCAGGCCACCAGATAGCGAGTCAGATAGTGCGACCCAGCGTCAGCACGAGACGATAGAATCCGAGCCTGTCTCCTAAGTGGCCTATAAAGTAAGTAAGTTCGTATGAGCAAGTGGTGACGGCCTATAACCTTGCTCAAGAGTTTAGCTATCAAATCCAGAAAGAATTTCTAGAATCCGAACGGTAGTTCCTGAGAGTAGCGCGTTCAAACAAACCTTTCCGCTTTAAATAACTTGGTACAGATTTCGTCTTCATCTTTGTTTCAAGAAACTGTTATGTTATTTCTCTATAAAAAAGCTATAAAATATCAGATTACTTGGATGACAAAAACGCCTAGGACTGAACATGCTCCACCTCCGTTTATTTATATTATTAGTTTATTTATAATCGTAAAATATTGTATCAAAACTATTTCAAACAATTGACGTGTCAAAGTGATCAACCTACATGATCTTATTGAATAAATAATCTTTGAGTTTTGAGTTTTGATGTTATTTCCAGGTTCATTCCTAACGGTAACGGACTCCGAGGAGCATTCGGGCAGCGCATCGCTGGGACTATCCACTTCATCACTGGACTCGGCGTCCGAGCTGCTCCTGGCCGCGGCCCACGCCGTCGACTCGGACGGACAACCGGCGCCCACGCAGCTCTGCAGGTATATTACACTTGTAGTACACTTGTAGCGATATCTACCTGTTGCTAGATGAACTACATAGACATGCTACGCACTACAAGCTACAACTATCAGACATCAACTGTCGGTCGAAAGACCACGGGCAAGTGGGCCAGATGGGCCGGCCCGTTGCAGTGAACCACCTACTCTGCCTTTGGGGAACGATTCCACCCTGTTCCCCAAACACTTGTAATTCCTTGTAGTACACTTTTAGAGCCTTGTAGCATACTTTTAGTACCTTGTAGTACACTTCTAGTACCTTGTAGTACACTTGCAGTACCTTGCAGTACCTTGTAGTACACTTGTAGTACCTTGTAGTACACTTGTAACACCTTGTAGTACACTTGTAGTACCTTGTAGTACACTTGTAGTACCTTGTTGTACACTTGTAGTACACTTTTAGTACACTTGTAGTACCTTGTAGTACACTTTTAGTACCTTGTAGTACAGTATGTAGTAAATTTATATTGCTGTGTATATTGTTATACAGGACTGTACGGCATCTTATGCGGAGTATAGCGTCTATCGAGCGACATATGGACACCGTGCTAAAGCAGTGTGACGAATGGCCCGCTGGAGGAAACGACGTTGAGGCGAGGTATAAGTCGCGTTGTAAAAAGAACGCTGGAAGAAAGTGGCGGGGGTGTGTTTTGTCTCATGTTTGCGCATGGGTTACCTATTCGCAAACATGAGACAAAACAAAAACATGCCCCTCCAATTTCTTCCAGCGTTCTTTTTACGTAACGCGACCTGTAGAAAATGTATGTGATCTGTTTTTTTGAATTATTGCAAAAACTTATGATTTGATTTGGTAAGTTACTTTGGGAAAAGTGTTTCTGATGAAGAATAGAGTCGATTAAGGTGGGAAATAGAGTTGATTAAGACCAACTTGTTTTTTTTTGACAAAATCAGATTTTTAAGCTAACTGTACTTTAAAAAAAAAATCTAAAAATGCAATTATTTTTTTCCTCAAAAAAACCTATAGATTCCTAAGAACAAAACCTTGTACGTACAAAAGAAAAGGTAGCTACCTTTAAGTATCCAAAAATTTGCCACACTGTAGATTACCCCTGGAAGAGATCGCTTTAAGCGATAAGGCCGCCAATTGTTTTTACCTATGTTTAGATAATTATACTTAAGGTTTCTTTGTGGTAAACAATAAAGTGCTATCTATCTATCTATCTATCTACCCCAATCTAAAGCAGTGTCCACTGGCAATGAATCTTGCACAAGTTAACTTGCGCAAGAGACTTCTAACGTGTAAACGCTCGCGCAAGAGGACTTCTGCAAGTTTTAGTGACTTATCGAACTTGCTGCAAGTCCCACGTGTATGCAAATAGGAAAATTGCAGTCAGATGGAAACTAGTCGTCGATTGACTTCTGCAAAAAGTTGCTGAAGTAACTTGCCGGTGGACACTTTGCTTAAGCCTCCAAATAACTCACTATCCGTACCCATATTATAAATATGAAAGTGTGTTTATTTGTCCTGCTTTCACGTCAAAACAGAGCGACGGATTGACGTGATTTTTTGTGTGGAGATAGTTGAAGGGCTGGAGAGTAACATGGCTACTTTTTATCCGGGTACCACGCGAGAGAAGCCGCGGGCAGCAGCTAGTTTCTTATATATATTTCTTACAATAGTTGTAATGTGTTTGCAGGAAACAAGTGGATCTAGGTCTCTCTGCGGTTGATCGCAAGCTTATGGCGATGTACCGTCGTCTGCCCGAAGTACACCGTCGACAGCTACAAGTCTATAGGAAACAGAAGAAATTATCCACGGTACGCAACTTATATTATACTAGCTTCCGCCTATAAAACATTGGCCTATGTTCATCCTGTTTATACTTGCAAACGCTGAGTTGGAGCCTTTTTGCAACTAAACCAACAATTATTTTTGATCTATGTACTAAATGTAACTTTTGTGCTGTCTAAATTAGTTGCAAATAAAAGTTTTTGATTTGAAAGTTCATTCAAAATACTGATGAAAGAATTTTCGAAATCGGATGAGTAGTTTCGGAGATTACCTCCTATAGTCGTATTGCTCATTATACGGACTAAAATTGAAGGAAAAAATGTCATTTTTCCTTCAATTTTGATTAGTTTTGATACGTTTTATGTCAAAATTGAAGGAAAAATGACATTTTTTCCTTCACTTTTAGTCCGTATAATGAGCAATACGACTATACATACAAAGTTTACCTCTTTACAATATTAGTAAAGACAAGCTGTGCCCTGGTTTCACCCCATTTAATTCAAGCCTATAACCTTCCTCAAGAAATGTGTTATCAAATGCAGAAAAAAGTTTTCAAATCCGACTGTTAGTTCCATAGATTAGATCGTTCAAACAAACTTCTGCCTTTGGTAAACGCTGTCTGGCTGTCTATGGTTTATTTATATGACAATGACTAGCACCGCCCTCGCGGCGTTGCCCCCGTAGTGATGGTTTATTATGGTGATGATGATGATGGTGAAAAGTAGCTCATAACCTTCCTCAAGAGTTTAGCTATCAAATGCAGAAAGATTTTATAGCGCGTTTAAACAAACAAACTTCCGCTTTATTATATTAGTATAAATAGTATAGATTAGTATAGATGCATCACCCCACGCTATATCATATCGATGCCTAACAGCCGAAAAGGGATAACTGCCATTCTAAAAAAACTTCAATGAAATGGCCTAGAGTTCGTTGAAGACGAAACGAAATATTTAGTCAATTTCGTAATTTGTAACATAATTTTCGGTCGCACTATTATTTCCCTACGTTTAATTTAGTAGAATGGCGATTATATCTGGAAACTTACTCTAAAAATCGACAATCGATAAATCGAACAGATATCGGGGTTTCGCTTTTATTGGTGGATACTGCGTGGCTAAAAGGGTCGTTATAGCAGAATTATAATACCTACGATTCATAACGAGATTCTCGTATTAGACATCACAATATTGTCAATTCCCATAGTGATTCGTATCTACAGTACGGCCATTTTACGAATGAGAAAGAATCACGATTTTTGTTGAGTATGCAGATTTGTAGATACAAAAAAAACAAAAAATACTGTGTTTTTGGTTTTTTAATCGGATTAAAAATGACCGAGTTACAGAGATTTTAGTGCACCAATCTAAAAAACGCTCGCGAGAAGACCGCGACTGGCTGTGACGTCACCAGGCGCCCGCGGCTCGCTCCACTAGTACAAAATCCCTAGTTATTTTCAAACGAATTTCCGCCCACGGCATCGCTCGCGTGGCACCTGGATAAAAAGTAGCCTATGTCCTATTCCCGCTCATTACCTATTTATATTTTAAATTTCAGCCAAATCGGTTTAGTAGTTGTCGAGTTATAGAGGAACAAACATACATCCAAACATCCAAACTTTCGAGGTCATTCACGTTTTTTGTTAAGTAAGTACTTATGCAGATTTGTAGATTTAAAAAAATTATAAATGATTTCATTTTTATTTTTAAATATGATAACGACTATATTCCCAAGGCGCAGTTGACATATTCTATCAGATCTTTTAGGAATTTTTAAATCCGTTGAAAAAGTCTAAGCGGGTAGTCAGAGGTAGAGAAGCAGTGTTGGCCGAGTGCGCTAGTGCCTCGACTAGCTAGCGAACTAGCATTTTTAGATTTTTTAGGTAGTAGCGGGGTGGCCGGGGAGGCGGCGGGTAAGGCAGGGCGTACCCCCCGCTAGCCGCCCGCAGCCCGCGGGATCCCAGCTAGTGTAAGCGCACGCTACATCCGTGCGCTACACACATTCGCGCGCCGCTATCATAGAACACTAGCTTCCGCCCACGACTTCGCTCGCGTGGTATCCGGAAAAAAGTATCCTATGTCCTATTCCCGGTCATTATCTATCTATATTTTAAATTTCAGCCAAATCGGTTCTGTGGTTGTCGAGTTACCTACAGAGGAACAAACATCCATCCATCCATCCAAATATCCAAACTTTCGCATTTTAATATTAGTGTGATTCGACTCATGATTGTTAGTTTTGTTTGTTATTGTTTTCGGTAAGTACCCGTACCTACCTAAAATACCTATTCAGTAAAAAGTTTAAAGGCGAAAATTATTTTTAAGTAGGTACCTACCTACCTACTTACTACTTACCTAGGTAGGTACCTATCTACTTACTACTTACCTAGGTAGGTACCTACTTAAAAATAATTTTCAACATTAAACTTTTTACTGAATAGGTATTTTAGGTAAATACCGGTACTTACCGAAAACAATAACAAACAAAACTTACAATCAGGAGTCGAATCACACTAATATTAACTTTACCTACCTAAATTATTTACCTACCTACTTAAATTATTACCTACTTAAATTATTTATAAATAGGTAACTACCTACTTACTACTTACCTAGGTAGGTACCTACTTAAAAATAATTTTCGCCTTTAAACTTTTTAGTGAATAGGTATTTTTTTATACATACTTTTAATCGTAATACCTAATTAATAATTTGTATGTACGAGTCAAAATAATCACATACCTACCTACCTAAACTTGGTTTTCAAATCACACTATCACACTTTCACATCACACTAATCTAATCATACTATCACACTAATATTATAAATGCGAAAGTTTGGATGTTTGGATGGATGATGTTTGTTCCTCTATAACTCAACAACCACTAAACCAATTTGGTTGAAATTTTAAATATAGATAGATAATGACCAGGAATAGGACATAGGCTACTTTTTATCTGGGTACCACGCGAACAAAGCCGCGGGCGGAAGCTAGTTTGTATTAAAAATGCAAAAGTTTGGATATTTGGATTTATGTTTGTTCCTCTATAACTCGACAACCACTGAACTGATTTGGCTGAAATTTAAAACATAGATAGTTCTTGACCTGAAATAGGACATAGGCTACTTTTTATCCAGGTGCCGCGCGAGCGAAGCCGCGGGCGGAAGCTAGTTTGAAATTAACTAGCGATTTTGTACTAGTAGACCGAGCCGCGGGCGCCTGGTGACGTCAGACGCAGCGCGAAGCTCCGAGCGCGCGTTTTGAAATGGCCGAAAAGAAAACTTGAATAACTTCGTCATTTATTGATGGATTTTAATTATTTAAAAAACAGAATGCTCAGAATGCTAAAGAGTATACGCCCTCATACTTAGAAACCCAATATTTCGTTTAGTGATTGATCCTCATTGCAAAAGTAATTATCAATATTGTGATTTCTAATACGAGAATCTCGCTATGAATCATAATATGATTCTGCTATAACGACCATCTTAGCCCCGCTGAACTCTGTACATTTCACCAACAGCTGAGCTACGAAAATTGGCATATTTATCGTTTTTAGTTTCAAAAGCCCTGGCTGTCGGGCATCGGTATGGTTGTCTTTGGTTGCATACATACTTGCAACCAAAGATGTTGTTGGTTGCAGGTATGCATGCAGCTGGTGGGCGGCGCCGCGCCCGCGCCCCCCCCGCCCGGCTCGCCGCCCCCCGCGCCGCATCATCTGCCCGACCACACGCTGTGTCCAGAGTACCATTTGCAGAGGTTCAAAGAGGTAGGCTATTTCGTCGTTTGTGTTGTAGGAAAATTGGTGTAGCGGGGAGACATGTGACTGAGACGCGAGAGCTTCGAGTTCGAATCTCTGAAACGGGAGGTGTTTTGTGAGTTTTGTAGGTATAGTCGTTAGTTATTCATTGGTTATCAAGAAAAATAAGTAAAAAAATAGCCTCTGTGTCAAGACAACCTGCCCGACCACACGCTGTGTCCAGAGTACCATCTGCAGAGGTTCAAAGAGGTAGGCTATTTCGTCGTTTGTGTTGTAGGAAAATTGGCGTAGCGTGACTGAGAAGCTAGTGACTCGAGTTCGAATCTCTTTAGGAAGAAGGATTTTTGGGTTTTTGTGAGTTTTGAGGCTTTGTGGTCATTATTTATTCATTGATTGTCATGAAAAATAAGTGTAAAACAGACCACTCTGTCAAGACAACCTGCCTGACCACACGCTGTGTCCCGAGTACACTGCAGAGGTTCAAAGAGGTGAGAGGGGTGATTGGCTATTTCGTAGGCAGTGGTAATGGTCACAGTGGCGCGGTGGGGAACATTGCGACTGAGACGCGAGAGCCTCGAGTTCAAATCTCATAGACGGGAGAGTTTTGTAGGTTTGTTTTCATTGGTTGACAAGAAAAACAAGTAAAAAATAACCCCTGTGTTAAGAGAAACACCTGCCTTCGCAGACGCTTTGTCCTGCGGGCGTAAAAAGACCGTTATAGCAGAATCACAAAATCACATTAGGAATTGAACTATATGCCGTCTCTTTTCATAGACTGAGAGTGACAAGAACGGCATATATTGCAATTCCCATAGTGATTCTGCTATCTATAGCGACCTTTTTAAGCCCGCTGCTTTCTTTGGGGCTACGTGATTCCTGTGTGAAATGTCCAGCCAGCATTATTTATATTGACACAGGTAATTAAGAATAGATTAGTCTGTGCAATCTTGTTTATGTATTTTGTTTCAGGTTCGCCGCAAAGTGATGCACATGAGAGATCAGCAGCTGTATTACCATAGACTACGGATGTGGCTAGAGGATCAACTTCGGCAAGAGAGAGAAAGGTATACAATTTCTTTTGTAGCTCATTGGATTGGAATTATTTTTGTGAATTGGACCGTATTATACCAAAAAGTTCTAAACAACAAACTGGCCAAAATTAAGTTGAGTATACCAAACGTTCCAAAATAAACCATATTTTCTTGTAGCAAATACACACTTAATTATTGCATGCAACTGTGCCGAAATATCGGGAAACTCAATAATACAAAAACATCCGAAAATCATGGTAAATATCCCGTTTATAGTGTTTATGTTCATAACCATGAGAGTTTCAAAAGTTTTAATATGGTTAATGTTTGTTATAGTGTTCCGGATGGTAACGTGACTCTGTTAGGAGATTTACAACGTCGCAAACGTCGCACAAGCTCACCCCGACTTCCGCGCCTTTCCACCGCCACCAAGAGGAAACTCAAACCTACAACTATTAGGTACGTATTTATGAGCTAGTGGTCAACTCTGGTGACGGAGTTTTATCCTCCTAAAGGCCTCCGTCATGGCTTAAACCACAGAATAAAGTACTACATAAAAAAGGCTCAATTCGAGAAAAAAAAAAATTGCGTTTTTTGATGCGACGACTCTATCTGTACCTATTTTTTCTGTGCTTCTACCAAAATGAACGTATAATTTATTCTAGCAAACCGCACAGAATATTGCAGCTACTAAAGCATAAAGCGCAAGCGAACGACGACTCCGAGGCAAGTCCGCCCGACGCCTTCCCGCTAGAGCGAGACGACAATAGCGACGCGGACACTGTGGTGGGCGAGAAGGAAGATATGAATCAAGTTATCGCGACGTTAGCGCAGATCGCGCTTAATCCCGATAAGAGGATACAACAGGTAATTTTTTATCATAGAAAAAATAGGATTGGAAATGTCATAATAAAATTATAAAATAATATGTAAAACATTGAATTTTGAGCCTTTCAAGCCATTTTTCACGGGCTTTGGATGACGTCACTGACCTCTGGACAGGACACAAACTGTCATCTGTCAGTCAAGATCAGCGTTTGTTTACTACAAAGTGCTTCAGATAGTTTTCATTTCACTCACCGATTTTCAAAGCCAAAAGTCAAAATTTATAACACCCAGACACAACTAACATCTATTATGTTCATCACACAAATGTTTGTCCTGAGTGGGAATCGAAAATTTCTAATAGTAACTATCTTTTGCAGGTTATCGCTGAACTAAGAGAGGAGTATGCTAACGCCAAACCGTCGTCCACTGATTCGGAAGAAGAAGAATATCCTGAGTCGGTTAGTCCGCCGCTTCAAGAAATGTCGCCAACAACTTCAGAACCAATGCCCGTTTACACCCCAAAGCCAACGCAACGACTCATAAACAAATTCACGGACAAAATAGACTTCAACGCACAAATAGCTCCTTTAAACGCGCGGACCCCCGTCCTAATTAAAGAAGAGAAGGAACCAACGGAAAATTCAGAAGTTACTGTTTACAAGGATCCCAATATCTATAAATACGTCACCTTCGGCCTAGAGATCAAAAAGGCGATGGAGGAATGTCAAAATATCATAAACTCGTACAACAGTATCAAAACCGAGAAAGAGAAGGACAGCGATACAGACGGACCGCTCTCTCTAGAGCAGATATGCGAAGTTATGATGAGCTTAGACAAGAATTCGGCGGAGTTTTTGACGAAACTAGATACGGACGAGCCTATAGATATGAACACAGCGAATACTAAGTTAGCTGAGTTGGTTGAGAATATGCCTCAGATTCTTGCTAATATGCCGGAGATCGCCAGTGAGTTTGCCAACGCTTCGTTCGAACTGCCCGAGTTCGCTTCTATCATGAATAGTTTGCCAGATGTAAGCGGGGAAGCGCAACTCACACCCGAAACCCTCAAACAAATCAGAGACTTGAAACTAAATAAGAGAGATAGCGTCAAAGTTACTAAGAACACTGCCAAACGTAAGATAAGCCGTAAAATTAAGAGTAATATAGACACAAGTGACATTATAGGTACCCTCACCTTCGAATTTGATAGTAAAGATATAGCCGATCTGCTGAAGGACGAGAAAGAATTACAGGCGCTTATGAAATGTAAAACGCAAAATAAAGAGGAATTCAAGGATCTACTATTCTCTATCTCCGCACAAGTAGTTATAAACAAAGTATTCGAGTATATGAAGGCTAGTACAAATCCGGAGCTGACTAAATGTATTAAGGACGAAATATTCGCGCTTCCTAGGAGTAATATTAACGCTGAAATGTACGCTAAAGCCGCTACCTTATTCGACAATTCTGTGAAAGATTCACTAAGTATGGACGAGCTTAGAGCAACAGTTCGGGCAAGGTTTAATACATGGAAAACGTACGTCACTAACGAATTCAAAAACATACCTATAACATTATTAGATACAGAAGTCGAAGGCATGCTGGACAAATTCTATCTTTACATTAAAGATTTGGCGAGCAAACAGGGCGTGTGCGAGAGAGAAAAGATCATAGAAAAGTTAGAGGATAAGAAAGAGCAAGAAATCACTAATGATGAATGCCCACCGCCGAAGGAATCTCTCAAACAGATCACTAAAATACTAAGCGTCTCAGTCGGAAATACCTTTGACTTGTTACTTATGAAGATGTCGCGTATGACAGGAGAGAAGCGAGCCGCGTTAAAAAACATGAGAATAAAATATGTAGATGTACTGAAAAGGTGTGCGGAATCACAACAATTAGCCACTTGGATACTAAGCGATCCAGATTTAGCGGCGAGTCACATACAGGAGTTAATGGGGTTCGGTGTTACAAGAAGCCAAGAAAAAACTCCCGATTTCTACACTATGCCTGTCGAAAAGAAACGAGCGTACTTCATCGATAGACTCAAATCAATAAATAGACACTTTATGGACAACATCCCTAGGCATAACGTTACCGGGGACGAGTGGCTAGTTATGTTGTATAGGTTAGAACAATTTGAAAACAAAATAAGGGATACTTTAGTGAAGTTCTCTCCCGTAGCGAAAACTCCTCAAAACGTTAGCGAGGCGGAGATACTCGCTGCGAAGGGACTTAGTAAGATTATTGGGAAAGCGAATAACGTTAGAGTTGTGAAGATACCCGCGTCGGCTGTGACGTCAATCACCGCATCGGCCGGTCCCGTATCGAAACCAACAAGTTCAACAAAAGCAACAGTCCTCGCAACGAAAGCTCCCGTTCCAACGAAAACAACTGAAACTCCTTCCGTTCCCAAACCTATAACCATACCTACATCTATACCCATCCCTCTCCCTCCATCTCCTGTAAAGAAGGACGACAAACCCGAACCAACCAGCCCAAAAGAAAACACAAGGCGAGACGTCATAATCAAATGTGAAACGCTGATCGCACAAAAAGGAAACAAGGCTTTGAAAGACAGCTTCGACGCTATCAAAGCTTACCTCGCGGGCGAAGTTTCGAAACCAGAAAACTACCACGATCACGTTATGGCTATAGTGACTAACTTAGACTATTCAGCTTTAGACGATGAGATGGTCGAAGTGTTACAATTTGGGGGGATTACGATATCCCCGCCTGCGCCGACCAAAGAAAGCACAGTGAAAGTTCACAATCTAGCCGGACATAATCCAGAAGAGCTAGCTAAATACTCCGCTCAAGCATTACGCAACGCGAAACAGACTCTAAACGCGGTAGCATTCAAAAATCTCTCCCGAAATGGACAAAGCAAATCCGAAAGCGACATATCATCCTGCGATGTACCGTCTAGTGAGTGTAAATACACCAGCGATTGTATGTGCGCCGCGTGTAAGCGAGACAGATCTATATGCCTCGGGGATATAGTGAAGATATCGTTTGATCCGTCTAATCCGGAGAAGAGTAAAGCTATGTTGGAGGAGAAGAGGAAAGAGAAGGAGGTTAAGGTGAAGACGCCGGCGAAAGCTAAGCCGGTGCCGAAGCAGTGTGAGAATGCGACGCATCAGCAACATGTTTGTAAAGGTACGTGCGAAGAACTATTATTTAAGAATAAGACTATTCGAGTAATATCCGCTTGCGCGTTCTTGGGCTAACCAAATAACGATCCCGACGTTTCTTTTTTTGATTGGTGGAAGCATTCAAAATGTCTATGCACCTACCACACATGTAACCACAAATCAAAGATGAACGAATGAACAAACATGAAACTTGTATGTCTCTCTTTTACACTAATAGTACTCTATATAGACTTCCTTGTTTGTCCTTTTTGACATTTGCTTACCCACTAACCTGGGGTCAGCCGATTTAATTCGCCCACATCGGTGGGCTAAAAATTTAAAACTTTAACCCAGGTTACGTATTATCTCTCACGGTTATTCATCATCATCATCATCATGCACAGCCCGACTTCACCCACTGCTGGGTATAGGCCTCCCTTAGTTTGTGCCATTCATCACAATCCTGCGCCAGTCCGATCCATCTTTTGCCCGCGACTTTGTCGATATCGTCTGCCCATTTTGCCGCCGGTCGACCAACATTTCTGTATCTTTGTTACTTCCACCATTCAGTTATGGCTTTACTCCACCTGCCATCGCCTCGCCCCGCCCAGCTCCATTTGAGTTCCAAAATCCGATCTCCAACATCTTTAACCTTAGTTGTGAAAGAAATGTCTATGTCTAGTTCGTTTTCGGATTTCATGGTTATTAGTAAGCAAGTATTGTTATCCAACAGTGGGTCACACGAACAACGGCAACGGTTCGTGCACCGGGGATGGCGGCGACCAACATTGCACCTGCTGTTATTGCACCGTTTTCGGACACGCGGTAAGTAACATTTCATATTTCTCATACTGACTGTGTCAGACGACTGAAGTAACAATAATGTAATATTTCAGCCGCCGCTAACGACCCCAGTACCTCGCAACTTCAACGAAACCCGCGAACGACTACGCTCCATACTAAACAAGAAGAAACAGCTGTGCAAGACAGCTAACGTGAGTTTACAACGTTCACTTAGGCCTTTACATCTTTAGAGGGGATGAGAGTAGTACCTGGACTTTCGATCCGAAAGTCGTGGGTTCGAATCAATTTACAGGCGCAACAACACGAGCTCTCACTCGGCCAACACAGCTTAGGGAGCCTGCGACAGACGAATTGTCTATAGTCTATACTATACAAACGTAATACATGAATCATTGAAAATTTAAGCGTATTTTATCAGTTTATGTTATTATTTAGATTAAGGCGGTATTTATCTAGGTGCCTGTTACACTTTTCCAAAAAACTTACGTCTGTCGCAGGCTCCTTAAATTGTATAGATGTATAACCCGGTTCATTAAAGAAAGGAATCCAAAATGGCGGCGCTTATCATGTCCTCTTGCTCCGTAAGTATAGACGGAACTAGTGTGCAAGCGAGAGAACATGATAAGCGCCTCGTTCGATTAGATTCCTTTCTTTAATGAACCGAGTTATAATAATTAATTGTAATGTTCAGGGCGAGCCTCCGCAAGACAACAAGAGTCCTCAGCCTGACAAGAAGCCGCTTCCCGCGACTCAGCCCGTACTCAAACTGGCGCAGCCGCAGCCTAAGCCGCCCGTGAGTCACTACACTATACTATTATATCTCATGACCTTCTAGTACTCCAACCTCAGTTGGTCCGATAGAGCCTTTTAATCCTTCGAAACACAATCGATTGGTATCGAAAAAAGTTTCTGTGTAAATTGCCCATTTTCTCGCTGACTGTACATTTTTTTTCAAAATCTTTGAATGCAGGTCGAAATATCTTCAAAAGTTAAGGATAGTCTCCTAAGAACGTTTTCCTGTAGCTACAACGGTTAAGGTAGCCCTTACTGCCCCGTCTCAAAAAAATTCATCCTTTATTTTAGGCACAATAGGACTTTAGTCATTTTTCTGTTAGGTTTTCTGCAAAACGGAACGAAGTGACTCATATAATAGTGATCGACTACTAAAAGTTCGTTTGATCATCAAAATCTGCTATCTTTGATAGCGATCAAAATCGGTCTCAAACTGTCAAATATGACAGTTCAGTGACCACGCAAGTAACTCCATCACTCTCATCTCAACGAGACCGATTTACGAAAGTATACCTACGCGATCGTTTTGACAGTTTGAGACCAATTTGAGGTTTGAGACAAGTTAGGCAATCAGCCCGCTGGTCTCAAACTGTCAAATATGACAGCTGTAATTTTAAATTCATACTTATTTGATATCCCATTTCCAGGCCTTGCCAAAAACTCTTCCGCCTAATTTGACTGCGCAGGCGCAGGCCAAGCGTCAGGCACTGGACAGCCAGCAGCGGATGTTGGCCGACAAGATGGCCAAGATGGTCGTCACGGAGAAACCGGAAGTGAAACCTATTGTAAGTGTTACAGCACCGCATCGCCTTGTGCTGTTAGGTTATTCTTTTTATGGAATTCTAATGCACCAACGCTCACTACATTAACTTCGTAACGTCTCCGGCTCCCTGATTGTCTATCTTTGATAGCGACTAAAATCGGCCTCAATCTGTTCAATATGAAAGTTCAGTGACCACACAAGTAGTCCTATCACTCTCATCTCAATGAGACCGAACGCGACAAATGATACCTACTCGATCGTTTTGACAGTTTGAGACCAATTTGAAGTTTGAGACAAGTTAGACGATCAGCTCGCAAATCGCCGCATCGCAAGCTGTTATGGAGTTCTTGATGAAATTTTGTATCTATGTGTTGTGTTATCCATGTTTGTAAAACAAAATAACTTCTTAATGTATTTCCAGGCGTTACAACGCACGGGGCCCGTTCAAGTGAATGTCCCTCCGAGTTTGAAGGCCGAAGGAAAAGTCAACCCTAACGCGATGGAACAGATACGGTTACAGGTATGACGCTGTTATTATTGTCATTAAATGTTCGTTTCATTGGCTTGTCTTAATAGAAGTTCACTCACGTGGTACCCGGATAGAAAGCCTATGTCCCTGTCATTAGCGGCCTTTACACGGTAGAGTTTTAACCGCGCATCTGGACTGCGTTCAGAACCGCGGATAAAACTGTCGTGCTAATTATTGTCACAGTTTAGACTGGCGCGTGGTACGATTATGAACGGTGATGCGTGCAAAAAACTGTCACAAAAACTGTGCTAAAAACTTTGCCAGATCGAACTGTCAGCGTCGCGCATCTACACGTAAGGTTTTTAGCGAAGGTTGGAATGGCGCGTGCTATTTCCCGCGGTCCGATCTTTACGTGTAAAGGCCGCTATTATCTATCTACATTTCAAATTTCAGCCAAATCGGTTCAGTGATTGTCGAGTTACAGACGAACAAACATACATCCAAACATCCAAACTTTCGCATTTATAATATTAGTGTGAAGTGTGATAATAATATGTGTATGTTGCAGCAACTGAAGCAGCAACAGCAGGCGCAGTTCGCGCAACAGTTGGCGCAACAGAAAAAGCCCGAACCAATATACGACCTGCCCATACACAACAAGCCGCCGCAACAGCAGCAACAAATTAGACAGGTACTATCTCTCTCTCTCTCTCTCTCACTCACTTTCTGATCTGAAAATAAAAACATTATTTCGAGCTATTTGTGAACTACAAAAGCTAGATTCTTGTTTTTTTTTTTTTTGACAAATGTAATTTTTTAGGCTAACTGTACTTTTTTCAAAAATCAAAAATGCAATAATGTTTTTCTTCAAAATAAACCTATAGTTTCCTAAGAACAAAATTTTCTAACTACAAGAGAAAAGCAACCCTTCAGTGCTCAAAAATTTGCCACACCCTGTGTAGTAAGATTTCTACATGATGATAAACTTTGTTACAGGAATTACAAAAACAGCAGCTACAAAAACAATTATTATTACAACAAAAGCTAAAACAAAATCCGGTTGTATCAATCGCCCCGCAGACTCCAACTCAAAACCCGCCTCAAACGACGCCACAAGTTCAACAACAAATCCAACAACAGATCCAGCAACCAGTCCAAATTCAACAAAAACCGGCCCAACCGACACAACAAATCCCTGTACCTGTGCAACCGCAAATTCAAAAACCGACGCCACAACAAGTTCCTCAGAAACCGGTTCAACAAGTTCCTCCGAAACCGGTACCGCAAGTTCAACAACCGGTACAGCAAGTGCAACAAAAACCTATTCAACAAGTTCAACAAAAGCCGCTACAACAAGTTCAACAAAAACCGGTGCAAGCTCAGCAACCTCAACAAATCCAAAAAGCACCACAACCTGTCAACAGAGTAACACCACAAACGGCACAGCCGCAGAAACCGGTTCAACCACAACTACTTCAAAAACCGCCAATACAACAAGCGCCTAGAAAACCACCGCCACAAGAATTACAACAAAAACTCGCTCAAAAACAACAACAACCGATACAAAAACCGGTTCAGCCAGTAACCCCGCAACTAACGCCACAGCAATTGCAGCAACAGCAATTACAGCAACAGCAATTACGGCAACAACAATTGCAGCAACAGCAATTGCAGCAACAGAGACAAAGCAGACAGCCCAATCAGAACAGTGTGTCATTGTCTAGTCGGGACACCAGCGTATTTTCTACTTCTAGTGGATGCTCTGAGTAAGTTATTCATCAAATAATTCTATACCAATGTAGTTTGTTTTTTATTGTTTGTTTGTTTGTTTGTTTGAGCGCGCTAATCTCAGGAACTACTAGTCCGACCGATCATGACCCCCCCCCCCCCTAAATCGTTGACAAACCTCTAACATCCTGCAAAAAAATAGGTATGTACTAGCATAAAGCGTGACCCCCCCCCCCCCCTAAATTAAAGTTCATAATGCGTGCCCCCCCCCCGCAAAAAATCAAAGTCTGCGACAGCCCCTGAAGGGGTTATACTAATTAACCGGTTTTGCAGTGGATCCTGTTGGCAAGGACGAGCGGAGGACACTCGGGATTTAGACGCCTTGCTGCAATACATAGAGGGACCGACACGACACGTCGATAGAGGGAAGAAAAAAGCAAAGAAATTACGACAGAAAGCTAAAAAGGTACGTTTATTTGACGACGGACTGGTACGTTTGGGTACGTTGCTACTTGTACTATCGACTAAGCCAGCGCCTTACCACCTTAAGGGTGATTTTTCTGTGAACCGACTAGCAGTCACCCCCGCCTTGTCTACAACTGACTACAGTCAACTAAAGGCTGTAACTTTAATGTAAAAGTCATATAAACTAATTACTAAAAAATAAACAGATGTTTATGTCTCCGATTGGTCAAAATAGGAGACAAAAGAAAAAGGCGGGGTCAGCTGGCTAACTGTGTAAGCGAATTTTTTTCCAAACTGGTAAGGTGTGAGTTTATTCGATAGTACATTGGTGGGCTTTGTCAGTAGGGTTCCCAATTGCCGTTCAGCTAGCACGCTAGACAGACAAGACCTATAACACAAGACAAGTCGACAATCCTTCCGCGTCTCTCCGCGCCAGACAGTGAAAGCGCCTAGAGTTATGCGTTAGAAAGAGAGAAAATGATTAGGTGAATATTACGTTAGGCAATAAACGCTTAAGCGAGCCGAATTACACTTTGTTGCGTCGCAGCAAGAGTCGCTATTTAAATAAATGTTTTCGCGAAGTATTCTGTGCCTTAGTGTAATATATATAAAATTCAATTCACAGACTGAAGAACGCCTTAGCGAGGAATGCGCGCAGTTAAAGATAGAGCTCGCGCGAGTGCGCTTCGAAGCAGAAGCGCTTCGCGTCGCTCACTACAGCGCGAAGCGACGCTGCGACGAAACTAGGAAGGCGCTACAAGTCATGTCCGCTAACAACACATCTTCTAAAAACCGTAAGTATACTGTACCTTGCGAAGTTCCGTAGCAACGTGCTTCGGAAGCGAAGCGGTGCTACAAGTAATGTCTGTTCACACCGTGTGTTCAAAACAAGCTAGTTTACAAGCTTATAATTAGCATGCAATGTTTGTATGTATGTTTGTTCAGGTCAAATCTTGCAAGTCTTTTCGACCCATTTTCCAGTGCCCGATTAAGCTGATATTTGGCACATAGATTCTCGGTGAAAATGTTTAAGCCTTGACGGAGGCCTTTAGGTGGCCTAAAAACTCCGTCACCTGATTTGGCCACTTGCTCATACGAACTTTCTTAAATAAAAAAACACTTATTTCAGGCAAAAAACAAAACAAGCTATCACCAACACAAAAACAGCAAGTGCAAGTGTTAGCTGAACAAGTAGGAGAGTTGACTGCGCTTATGAACACCACTGCTAAGGTAACTAGCATTTACTCTATTAATTGTACTATCGTGGGTTCGATTCTCACCCAGGACAAACATTTTGTGTGATGAACATAGATGTTTCTTCTGTGTCTGGTTGTAAGCATTATAAATATGTATTTACGATCATTTTATTTTGTTATAGTGTTAATCCACACTTGGGTATTTACATTTTAAACTGAAAAATCTTATCAAAATTTTCAATTCCGACGGGATTCGAACCCGCAATGATACAAGCGATCCTCCTTTAGCCGGAGTGCCTTTACCAATTCGGCCACGGAACCTCTGACGCCAAAGTTGAAAATCATGATAAGACCATACTATCGAATCCCGTCGGAATTGAAAATTTTGATAAGATTTTTCAGTTTAAAATGTATTTACGAAATATACAGGGTGAATTTTTAAGACAGGTCAGTAAGGGCAGCTGCCTTAACCGTTGTAGCTACAGGAAAACGTTGTTAGGAGACTATCCTAACCTTTTGAAGATATTTCGACCTGCATTCACAGAAATATCTTCAAAAGTTAAGGAAAGTCTCCTAAGAACGTTTTCCTGTAGCTACAAGAGTTAAGGTAGCTATCCTTACTGCCCCGTCTCAAAAATTCACCTGAATAAGTACTCTATCAGTTATCTGGTTCCCATAGTACAAGTTTTGCTTAGTTTGGGGCTAGATGGCGCTGTGTGATATGTCCACTAATATTTCTTTATTAATATAGACTAATATTTATTAACAGGAACTACACACGGCCGAAAGTGAAGTGGCAGAGTGCTCGCAAAAACTTAGGAGATGTGAGAAAGAGATAAATGAAGCTAGATATATACAGGGCAAGAAGACTCCTATACATGTACGTACATACAATATTATAGACTAGCGAACGCCATCGGCTTCGCCCACGTGAACTACTATTTTTTTGTCCGACGGGAACCGTGCATTTTTCCAAGATAAAAAGTAGCTTATGTGTTAATCCAGGTCATAAACTATGTAGGTATAATCCAAGTTTCATTAAAATCCGTTCAGCGGTTCTGGCTTGATTGAGTGATCCTCCTCCTTGTTTGTTCCTCTATAACTCGACAACCACTGAACCGATTTGGCTGAAATTTAAAATATAGACAGACAATGACCTGGAATGGGACATTGGCTACTTTTTATCCGGGTACCACGCGAGCGAAGTCGCGGGCGGATACTAGTAAAACATATTCTTCTCAGATGTCACCAGAAGACATAAAGAAATACCAAAACGAGCAACACGAACAGTTGTTAGAACAAGAGAAGATGAAGTTGCAACAAGAGGAGGCGCAACGATTACGCACGAACGCGCAGTGGCTGCAGCAACAGCAGTTGCAGCAACAGTTGCAGCAACAACAGCTGCAACAGCAGCAGTTGCAACAGCAACAACGGCGGCAGCAACAGCAGATGCAGGTAACAGCAATAGCAATCCACGATAGTCTACTCGGTGGTTACAGTAACAGATAGGAGATATGAGACCTAGCTAGATCGATTTTTCGCCCCCGTAAACCCGTGTACCGCAAATATCATCGAAATCGTTAGAGCCAGTTTCGAGAAAGCGAGTACAAACAAGCAAACAAATATTGCTCGTTTAATAGTATAGGATATCGTTATAAGAATATCCTTATGTTGTAGTTGCAGCTATTTAAATAACTAACAGCGCCCTCGCGGCGTTGCCCCCGTATTGATGGTATATGGTGATGATGATGATGATGAAGAAAAGAAGCCTAACCTTCCTCAAGTGTTAAGCTATCACAGGCAGAAAGATTTTTTTTAAATCCGACTGGTAGTTCCCGAGATTAGCGCGTTCAAACAAACAAACCCTTCCGCTTTATATAATTACTAGTTGCTGCCCGCGGCTTCGCTCGCGTGGTATCCGGATAAAAAGTAGCCTATGTTATTCTCCAGCCCTCCAACTATCTCCACACAAAAAATCACGTCAATCGGTCGCATTGTTGTGACGTGAAAGCAGGACAAATAAACAAACAAATAAACACACTTTCACATTTATAATATGGGTACGGATATAGGTATAGAAGTATAGATATAGAAGTATAGAATTATTATTGTTTTATTCATAGCTGCAGCAACGACAGATGCAAATGGAACAGGAGATTATGAATCAGATACGAATCGACGAGGCGAAGCTTCTCAAACAGCGCCAGAACGAAGCCATCGCTAGTAAGTACATGCTGCATTATTTTTCATTGAAAGGAGAATAAATCTCGTTTTTAGGGTTCCGTACCTTAAAAGGTAAAAAAAGGAACCCTTATAAGATCACTTTCTTGTCCGTCTGTCCGTCTGTTCGTGTGTCACCATCGATTATCTCAGGAACGGGTGGAGCTAGCAAGTTGAAATTTATACCATATACTGAGGTCTATAGTCCCTATTGTGACTATAAAAATCAAGGTCCTGAGTCAACACTATAAAAAGATATAGGCAAATTTAGGTTTTCGTGAAAACTTGTAAGTACCAAAACTTACCTTAATTATCAACTTTTTTTATTTTTCGGAATTTTTCCTTTACTTGTGCTGTAAGACCTTGCTTGTAACCAAATTTGACAATTCTAGGTCAACCGGAAGTACCCTAGAGGTTTTGGGTTGAAAACCTAAATGGTAGTTCCCGTTGACCTAGAATCACGAAATTTGGCAAAAAGCAAGGTCTTATAACACAAATAAAGGAAAAATTCCAAAAAGTTAAAAAAGTTGAAAATTAAAGGGTGTTCCCATACATACATAGTTGACGCCAATTAAGATTGTCCTCTGAGTTGTATGGGCGCTCATACAAATAAGCGGGCTACAATAACATAATGGGTATAATGGGTAGGTACGGAACCCTCGGCGTACGAGTTCTACTCGCACTTGACCGGTTTTTTTTAAATACTATGGCGCACATTCCTGGACCAAATTGGCGAATTCATGGAAACAGGCCAGGTCAAGAGCACCTTAAACAGACGAGCTTGCAAGAAGAATGTGATGAGAGTGAATGAAGCGAAAGAAGTGTGTCAGGACCGTAGCAAATGGAGATCTGTGGTCTCTGCCTACCCCTATGAGGGACACAGGCGTGATTTTATGTGTGTATGTATGTTTAAAACATTATCGGGACTTATGCCCAAATATTGAAATTGAGTCATACTTAACTATTTGAGACGTTCTTACTCTTCAGAATCGTATACAAAAATGACAGTTAATGTCAATGATAAGCACCACGTAAACTAAGTAGCGTTTCAGCATTCAGGTATAAGATCTTATACCCCAATACTGAAACGTATTTTTTAGTAGAATCACGTAGTTAACTTCAAGAATGCCTAGATCCATCGTGAGTACTGACTGCCTACTATGAGCTTTATATGCGATCCAGTCTATGTCGTAAACTGAACTGCTTCGCTTGACGTATGCTATGACGCTGACGAAATATCAGAACCTAAACATGACCTAAACTGAATTGTTAGATAAAGTTTCTTTCACTCAATTCGTACCATGACCGTTTAATATGCGTTGAGTTGGTTCTGGTAAAACTGTCGCTTTTAAAACAGGTCATGGTACGAATGGTTTGCGATCCAGATTATAAACCTAAACTGGATAGCTCCTAAACTGATTTGTTTACTAAGAGGTACAGCTGCTGTACAAGTATATTTGAGCCAAGGAAGTTATATTCTACGTAACTGGAATGCTAACTGACATTTAATGTACAAAGGATTTTGAACCTTATCACGACTGCACTACATTCTATTATAATTCAATCTTGGTTTTAAGGATTGTCGGTCTCGTTGAGAGGCTTTCTTGGTAGCTTTGTCTCTTTCACACTCGTTGGATTAGTAGTGTGCCCATGTCATCAGGATATTCACTAAGGATTAGGAATGTTTAGTTCATAAATTACGGTCGCCCTTTAGAAAGAGACACACCGCCCAAGTTTTATCTCTCAAGCAGACAGCGTTTTCTGTCTCAGCATGGGCGTAGCTATAGCTTTGTTATGGGAGGGGCCCAAGGATTCCAAAATACAAAGATTGACTAGGTTTCCCCTGAACTTAATGGGGTTCAACTGTTCAAGGGTTCCAAAGCTCTTGCTAAGAGAGGGGTCTGGACCCCCTAAACACCCCCCTTATATACGCCCATGTGTCTCAGCAAACGTTCCAGTTACGTTTAGTATACAAATTCCTTGATTTGAGGTCAATAAACGTTGTACCTCCAGAAGCGGACCGTCTTGAGGCCCGTGGAGGCAGTTCATCATCAGGCGGCTCCGTGTCCAGCACTGGCGCGGAGCGGGGAGGGTCCTCGCCGGCCTCCTGTGGCAGCAGTGAGTCTCACACACCTTAGGCTGAGACTCCACCAAAGCGGAGACGAGAAGAGATCTGTTTAAACAACCAATAGAACTTCGTTATTCACACATCTCGTGATGACATTGTCTGAATAACGAAATTATATTGGTTGTTCAAACACAACTCCTCTCCTCTCCGCTTTAGTGGAGTCTCAGCCTTACTGTAGGCATTCACACTGGCTGTAGGTATACTGTAGTGTAGGCCTTCAGACTGTGTGTAAGCACACAATGGCATACTGTAGAAGTGTAGAGTGTAGGTATTCAAACTGTCTGTCACATAATGGCATACTGTAGGCATTCAGACTGTAGGCACTCAATGGCATACTGTAGGCATTCACACTGACTGTAGGCATACTGTAGGCATTCACACTGACTGTAGGCATACTGTAGTGTAGGATTCGGACTGCCTGTCACACAATAGCAGCATTTACACGCAAAGATCGGACCGCGGGAAATAGCACGCGCCATTCCAACCTTTGCTAAAAACCTTACGTGTAGATGCGCGACGTTGACAGTTCGATCTGGCAAAGTTTTTAGCACAGTTTTTGTGACAGTTTTTTGCACGCATCACCGTTCATAATAGTACCACGCGCCAGTCCAAAACTGTGACAGTAATTAACACGACAGTTTTTTCCGCGGTTAATCTGTACAGATTTACCCGCGGTTCGGAACGCAGTCCAGATGCGTGGTATAAACTCTACCGTGTAAAGGCCGCTATTGACTTCCTGTAGGGATTCAGACTGTAGGCACAGAATGGCATACTGTATAGTGTAGGCATTCAGACTGTCTGTCACACATTGGCATACTGTAAGCATTCAGACTGTCCGTAAGCACACAATGGCATACTGTAGGCATTCAAACTGACTGTTGGTATTCAGACTATCTGTAGGCATTCATACTGTCTTTAGGCATACTGAAGGCATTCACACTATTTGTAGGCAAACACAGTGCAAGCACATAAACGTAGCTAAAGCTTTGTTATGGGGGGTGTCCGCGGGTACCAATAACTAAATATTAATTTACAGATGCAAAACATATGGAAGATGACGAAAAACAGCAGAAGTCTGATGTGCGCAAACTGACACAAACATGGGAGCAAGCGTTGGCGCATATCAACCAAGTGGCCAAGGGAACTAAAGACAAGGTATATGATTATTGTTATTCTGAAGATCAGCGGGCTGATTGTCTAATTTGTCTCAAACCTCAAATTGGTCTGAAACTGTTAAAATGATCACGTAGGTATCTTTTGTCGCGTACGGTCTCGTTGAGGTGAGAGTGACAGAGCTACATTGGTCACTAAACTGTCATATTTGACACTTTGAGACCGATTTTGGTCGCTATCAAAGATAGACAATCAGGGGGCAGAACTAACGTGTCATGATTTGTCCACGGTGCGATAATTTTAAGTAATTTCTGATTTTTCGCAGAAGAAACAAAAGCCGGCTGCGCCAGTTAAACCTGAACCGAAGCAGAAAGAAAAGCCGACCATTGAAGAACCACCACCGCTTAGTAAGAAGCAACGCAAGAAACTGGCGCAGCAACAGGTGAGACTACTCGAAACGCGTAAATACAGATTTCGGATCGGACAGTTTTGACGGAGTTTTTAGGCCGCCTAAAGACCTTCGTCATGACTTAACTTAAAAGCCGGGACCGATAATTTAACGTGCCCTCCGAAGCATGGAAGCGCTCAGCTCGTAATGCCACTTGCGGTCACCCATCCAAATTGTGACCGCGTACAACGTTAATTTCAACGATCAACAAGAACGTCTAAGCAAGCTACGCCACGAGCGTTTCCGTAATCTTACCTTAATATTTCAGGCGGAGGAGGAAGAGAGACAGCAACAAGAAGCGCTGCAGAAGCAAGAGGCTAGGAGGAAGAAGAAAGAGCCCGCGAGTCCCGATCCGAAAGCCGAGCCACTCACGAGGAAAGCCGAGAAGAAACTAGAACAGGCAAAGGTAAATAACATCCTTTCGTATGGCTTTAGATAATACGCCTTGCTTATAAACGCCTCTCAGCTTGAACACTGGTTAAACAATGCTCAAGATTCGCCGTCACTATTTGTCACTAACAAAAAAACCGGTCAAGTGCGAGTAGAACTCGTACGCCGAGGGTTCCGTACCTACCCATTATACCCATTATGTTGTAGCCCGCTTATTTGTATGAGCGCCCATACAACTCAGAGGACAATCTTAATTGGCGTCAACTATGTATGTATGGGAACACCCTTTAATTTTCAACTTTTTTAATTTTTTGGAATTTTTCCTTTATTTGTGCTATAAGACCTTGCTTTTTGCCAAATTTCGTGATTCTAGGTCAACGGGAACTACCATTTAGGTTTTCAACCCAAAACCTCTAGGGTACTTCCGGTTGACCTAGAATTGTCAAATTTGGTTACAAGCAAGGTCTTACAGCACAAGTAAAGGAAAAATTCCGAAAATTAAAAAAAGTTGATAATTAAGGTAAGTTTTGGTGCTTACAAGTTTTCACGAAAACCTAAATTTGCCAATATCTTTTTATAGTGTTGACTCAGGACCTTGATTTTTATAGTCACAATAGGGACTATAGACCTCAGTACATGGTATAAATTTCAACTTGCTAGCTCCACCCGTTCCTGAGATAATCGATGGTGACACACGGACAGACGGACAGACGGACAAGAAAGTGATCTTATAAGGGTTCCTTTTTTTACCTTTTAAGGTACGGAACCCTAAAAAGGATGGATTATTTTAAACGGTGTTTCAATTTTGACAGAAGTTGAGAAGAATTTAAAAATAGAGCGAAATGTTTTTAGAGTAGTGGTTAAATAAAAAAAAAACACGATGAAAGAAGACCCTTGCCAGTAGGTATTATGTTGTCATATCTATTAGATGATGTGGTTTTTAAGAGTCCTTTCCTTGTTTCTAGCGAGCCGAAGAGGCGAAAACTAAGAAAGACGCGAAACGGGAAAGGAAGTTAGAGAAGAAAGCGGAGAAGAAGGAAGAGAAGAAAGCGAAAGAAAAAGAGAACAATCCCGAAAAGAATGGTGAGTTAATGATACAATAATTATCCTGACGGCTGCGCTAAATTTGGTTTTTAAATATAAGTAAGTTTTTGTGATTTCTTTTTTTATTTGTTTAAAAGGTCACTGGTATTGTCTTTTTGATATAAAATTATTTGAACCAGAGTCATTCTGACGACCTAAAAAAATATCAATAAATTAGTCAAGCCTTTTAGGAGAAGAATAACATACATCGGAATAAATAAAAATATACGAATTATTTCAGCTCAAGTCCCAAAACAAAACAAACAGCCAACGCCACCTCCCGCTCTTACAAAGAAGGAGCGAAAGAGAGAACAACTGTTGCTACAGAAACAACAAGAAGGCAAGCCGCAGGTCGTCAACATCACGCCGCACACCACCATCGAGGTCGTCAACAAGAAGGTCAGTAACCGACCACTAGGTCGTCCAGAAAGTTAGTAACCAATTACTAGGTCGTCAACAAGAAGGTCAGTAACCAACCACTAGGTCGTCCAGAAAGTTAGTAACCAATTACTAGGTCGTCAACAAGAAGGTCAGTAACCAACCACTAGGTCGTAAAAGAAAGTTAGTAACCAATTACTAGGTCGTCAACAAGAAGGTCAGAAACCAATTACTAGGTCGTCAACAAGAAGGTCAGTAACCATCCACTAGGTCGTCAAGAAGAAGATTAGAAACCAATTACTAGGTCGTCAAGCAGATTAGTAACCAATTACTAGGTCGTCAAGCAGATTAGTAATTGCATAAGTAGTAAGTGGATGGATGTGTGGATGGATGTTTGTTCCTCTTAGTTTGGGGCTAGATGGCGATGTGTGAATTTATATTGATTTCTATTTTCTTGCAGAATGGGAGCTCTATGGAATCTGATAAACCAGCCTCATGCAGTATAATGGAGCAGCTCAGTAGCGGGATTCAGGTCTTTATTTACTACTAACTAACGCTTATAATCGCTTGCACTTTTAAATCGACTTAAAAAATGAGGTTCTCAATTCGTCGGAATCCTTTATTTTTGCTATTTTTATGTAAATTCACCGATTACTCGAAGATGAGAAAATTCTTTTTTTTTGTTTGAAAGATTATACTTTACTAAAATGCCATTATTAGAATCACTATTCATCGCAACTTTTCCGTATAACATTTTTGAATTTTGATGTTTTTTTATTTGTAATTTAGTTGCCATAACACAAGCTTTGCTTTGGGGCTAGATGATGTTGTGTGAAATGTCCAGCATTATTTATTTCGAAATAGTTCCAATAAAAAATGTTGCCAAAATGGAGAAATGAAGATTGTGTATTCACTTAATATTACAATACGTGTTATGTGACAGGTATCGGAGCTGAGACTTCCACCCGGCATCACGCTAACTCGCGTGCAGCCGCATGAGAAAAAAGAACCACCGACAATCAAATCTGTGGTAAGTTAATAAAAACTTAGGCCTTTACATCTTTTACTAGATGATTTGTAGTGTCAGGAGGGAATATTTTGCCTACACTAACGGGACACTGTAGTGCCTGGGACAATGTTTGAGATGAAGTAGGCTTGCCCAGCACCTAAACCATCCTCTCAGCTTAACCGGCCATATCCACAGGAAAGACTTTGACCAGCAATACGTGTGGGGCTGTAATGGCAAAAAATTTGCTATCCAATAGGATAGCAAAGTTTTAGAGGAAGGTTATAGGCTATTCAACATCACGAAAATACCCTTAGAAGCCATGCAAAATGAAATAAAGCCAGATATTTTTTATATGTTTCACTTGTAAAATCGCTCTTGTAAGCGCTCGTGGCGTAGCTTGCTTGGACGTTCTAATAATATAATTAGTTTATAGGTAATAATTAATAATGTAGGCTAGTAACTTCGAAAAAAACCAGCCGTGCGTGTGGTGAGTGGGTATAGAGCTTTATTTTATAGTACGGCGCAATGGTTAGCTGTCACTGTCAGTGTCAGAACGTGACAGAAATGTAAAATCATAGTGAAGGTAGTATGGCGAGAAAAAATTGCTTTCATTGCGAAACAAAACGAACACGTGTCGCCTACACGTGCTTCGTATGGACACGTCATCACTTCATCAGATTCTCAGGTTCAGGTAATACCTACCTAATAGGTACTCTCCTTCCTGCTCTGTTTACTGTGTGTTTTTCTATGTCCAATGTTTAAATGTACCTGCGTCTGTGCTATGTTGTGTTAGACTGGCCTCTTAGCTCAGTTGGTAGTAGCTCTGCCTCCCGAGCTGTAGGTCGTGGGTTCGATTCCCACTCAGGACAAACATTTGTGTGATGAACATAGATATTTGTTCTGTGTCTGGGTGTTATAAAGTATTCTATGTATGTATTTACAAAAAAAAGGTATCTAAGTATTCTATCAGTTATCTGGTTCCCATAGTACAAGCTTTGCTTAGTTTGGGGCTTGATGGCGCTGTGTGAAATGTCCAGCAAATATTTATTTATTATTATTATTTATTATCCAAATAAATTCTTCTTATTCTTATATGTATTCCTCCGTAGCCGCTATGGAAAGCCAGTCAGCTGCCGGCGGCGCCGACGCCGGTGGCGCGCCCGCAGCCCGTCATCAACGCAGATCCCTCCATGATGATGTTCTCCACCGCACACCCTGGTACGGTGACGATACACACCGAACACTATACTACTATAGTCTTTTTTAAACTTTTGCGATCACTATTCATATTGAAAATATTTATGGACACGGGATTTTATCGCGTATTTTACCTTATTTATCCCGACGTTTCGGCTATGTTACAATAGCCGTGGTCGCGGGCAGACATAAAACCCCGTGTCCATAAATATTTTCAATATAACTATACTACTTATAATAATAATAATTTAATATATATCAGACACAAAATTGATCGATAATATTTTAGGTACTTTACATGACAAAAATAAAAAATTTAAATTACAAAATAATTGCATAGACTAATAAATTAAAAGATCTTGTTTAAAAGAATTATGCCTGAATACTGAAACACTGCTTAAATATTTGAGACGCGCTTGTCTAATTGAGACGTTTTTACTCTTCAGAGTCGTATACAAAAATGACAGTTAATGTCGATGATAAGCACCACTTAAACTAAGTAGCGTTTCAGTATTCCTAACTTGTACATCTTTACTACATGATTTTTTGAAGTATCTATTCATTAATTTAATAACAAATAAAATTCCCAGCGGGGCTAAAAATGCCGTTATGGCAAAATCATAATATGATTCACATTACGTTTTGTTCTTGTCACTTTCATGTCTATGAAAAGAGACGGCATATAGTGCAATTCAGATTATGATTCGCTGTGCGAAATGTCCACCGATATTTATTTAGAAACCTTTATTTATATTTCAGAACCGCCCAAACCAATCATAGTAGCCGAGCCTACCGCGCCAACAGGAAAATCCAAAAAGGCCAAGAAAAAGGCCAAAAAGGCCGCCGCGGCCGAAGAGCCCAAACCGGAAGGCACGAAAATGGTCACCCTTCGCAACCCTATGTTCCACCCCAACCTACCCCCCGTACAAGTCTCCAATTCACCCCCCGCGCCATCCAACCCCAAGAAACCAGAGATAAGATTACCCGATCCCATCCCTATGCCGCCAAACGCTTGCCAAGCAACTATAACCCCTACATCAAACGGGATGTACACAATCAGAAATCCTCTAATGTCAATGATGCACCAACAGAGCATGGTACGAAATCCCACCCCACCATTCAACCAATACAAATACCCCAACCCGAAATTCCAGAACTACGAAACGTCGCCCAAACCGGACGATTACCAAAACCGAATTATGAACCTCGCTTCGTTCACGCAGAAGAACGACGAAGGTTACTCTCTCTTTAAGACGCCTGATAACGTTCACAAGAGCTTTCTAAGCCCCGAATATTATGGTGAAGAGCCGAAACCGGTCGTATCGCCGAACCCGATCGGAACGAGACCCGAAGTTTCCCGATTCGAAGATTCATTATTCACGACTCCCGTTCCAGAGCCAATAGGAACGCCGTTGAAGCGAGACGACGATAGAAGCGAGTACACCGGACTGTACACTCCTTTTGGGGTGGAGAATCCGAATTTGTTCAGGAATGCGCTGTTTAATGAGAAGGACGAGGTTGTTATGAACGGGGATTTGCCGTATTTTCAAAGATTGAGGGTCGGATCGAAGCTTAACAGTGAGGTCACTATACATCATGTTACGGAGTCCAAATTTTATAGACAGGTACTATTATTTAGTTTTTCAACGATACATTATCATTTTTAACCGACTTCAAAAAAAAGGAGGTGGTTCTAAAGTCGTCGCGAATCCTTTTTTATCTGACTGCGCAAAGCAAAGGAAGGGTAATGTGTTTTTTTTGTGCTTTTTGTGTATTTTTACCGATTACTCGAAGACGCCTGGACCGATTTAGAAAATTCTTTTTTTGTTTGAAAGGGTACTCTTTCCGATTGGTGCCACTAAAATTTGGTGAGGATCTGTCGAGGATCTTCGGAGTTGTGAACAAAAATGCTCCTCGAGAGTGCAGAAAATTACTTAGCTCGAACATTGAAGTCGGTTTCTTAGAATCAATCAAGGATTGCGCTGCGAGATATTTTTGTTAATTTTGTTTTTGTTACAATACAATCATTGTTTCGTAGGAGCCAGGCGCGCCATTAGAGGAAGCAGCGGGTGAAGCGTCACTATTTTCCCGAGCGTGGCCTGAACCACTATACGCACCCCCACCACCAACAGGTAACACCCCTTATATATAGTGGACCTCCCTTTAGGTAGCCCCCTTTCCCCATATAGTGGATCCCCTTTAAGTATCCCCCTTTCCCCATGTATAGTGGACCCTCCTTTAGGTAACCCCTGTCCCCCATATAATGGACCACTTCTAGGTAACCCCCTTCCTCCATATAAGGGACCCTCCTTTATGCAACCCCCTTTCCCTATGTACAGTGGACCCTTTTCTAGGTAGTCCCCTTCCCCATATAGTGAACCCTCCGTTATGTAACCCCTTTTACCCAAGTATAGTGGATCCTCCTTGGTAACCCCTCCCATATATAGTGGACCCTCCTTTAGGTAACCTCTTTTCCACATGTATAGTGAACCCTCCTTTATATAACCCCCTTCCCATATATAAAGTGGTCCCCCTTTAGGAAAATATAGTAAACCCTTCCCACCAAATAACCCTTATCCCCTTTATATAGCTATATAGCGGAACTTTATTTATTTACTGAACACATAACCATATTGTGCAAATATTTGAGACGAACTTATCCATTTGAGACGTTCTTACGCTTCAGAATCGACGATTGCTTTAAGTGCGTTTTTGGACATTCATTCATTACAGACGAGCTGCGAAATCGAATTACGATTTAGAAAGAATATCAATCTACAAAAAGACCGTACCGTAGGTTCCAATGACCTAAAATCGTAATGACGTGCAATTGACGCGAAATAGGGATGATGCCTAGGTAAAAAAAAAGGAATATTGTTTAGACCATCAGCCAGGTAATGAATAGTATGCAATTAGTGAATAAAGGACGGATTTAAAGCGAGGGCCATTGATGAATCACGAGCAAGTGAAGGATTCAAGATTCAAGGATTCTAACGACTGAATCACGACCTTAGGGAATGAATCGTGATGATCTCGATATAAATCCGTTTTATATAAGAGTTGCATACTATACTTTATACATTACTACGAGAAAAAAGAACACCGTTTGGACGAAATTTAGTGCCTCGGCCGGGCGGGTGTAACACACGTTGTAGTATTGATCGAAGAACAGTTCGTAGTTGGTATACGTTCGCGTAACGTTGCATGTTGCGTTGCAAATGTATACGCAACGTGTTGTGTTGCAGGCGGGGCCGCGGAGGGCGCGGAGCCGCGCTACGGCGCCGTCGGCACGCGCCCGCAACGCGACCACGGTACGCATAGGCCGCATAGGCCTCCTAGGCCTCATAACTAACTTAGATCACTATGACTTTTACAACGTCAGGAGGCAACTTATAGTGCCTCATAACAAACTTAGAACATTACGTGCTTTTACGTCAGGAGGCATTTTACACACTTATAGCATCATGGAGTCTAGGCCTCCTAGGTCTCCAAGGCATCCTACCAAATTAAGACATTTAGATCTTTACTACACGAATTACATCCTACTTAGTTAATGGACTTTGCGATTAGTAAAGAATATTCTAAAGAATATTCGTGTTTTAAGGTAAAAACAATAAAATTGTGAAAAATCGATTCAATCTGAGGTGACATCCCTAAAATATCGTATAAATAGCTTGCTTACATTTTATCTACATCGAATTTGGCTAGAAGGAATATTCTGTGCTATACTGCCATTTACGACTCGTACAACACTTATCAAATTATTTAAATAATGATTTTTTTTTTTCAGAAAGTAGTATCTATCTGCCCGAAGCGACGGGAGGGAAACTCTCCTCGCTAGAGGCGTGCGAGAGAGAGATGGAGTCATTCAAACGGTTCGAGTGGTACTTCTCTCCCGAGCCCACGCCCATACAACTGAATGTCAACGACAACTCTATCAACAAGTGATTATAAACTTATGTCTACCCTCAATATTGTATTATAAAAAACACAGGCAAAATATGTAATCCGAACCGATTCGACTGTTCCGGCCATACATTTGATTTCGAATGTTGGATCGTTGTCTAACAGTTAGAGACCAATTTGAGGTTTGAGACAAGTTAGCCAACTTGTCTCAAACCTCAAATTGGTCTCAAACTGTCAAAACGATCGCGTTGGTATCTTTTGTCGCGTTTGGTCTCGTTGAGATGAGAGTGACAGAGAACTACTTGCGTGGTCACTGAACTGTCATATTTGACAGTTTGATACCGATTTTGGTCGCTATCAAAGATAGACAATCAGGGGCTGAGCTAGCGTGTGTTGCATGTTCAAACAAATGTATGGCCGGCCTAAAAATATCGTTAGCGAAATTTAGTTCTACCCTCATTATTTTATCAATAAATAACACACGTATGTGTTATTTCATTTTCTGATTATTTTATACGTCATTTGACTTCATTTTTCGCTACTTTTTATACGTTTGTTATATTTATTTGAGACAATTTATTTTAATCAGTGAATTGTAAAGTGACTTGAAAATACTTTTTGAAGTTCGAGTGAAACAATGTAACGAAGAATATTATGTGATTTGCGTTTTGTATTACAATTTTGTAAAATAACTATATTAATATGTAAAATAATATAAAAAATCGAGTTGACTATGAATGTAACGCGGAGAGGATTTTTACAATTGTTCAAATTGTTAAAATAAATGGCTTTACCTATAATCTCCTTTCGACTTCCTGTCACTATCAAACAGGATGGCATTATTTTGATGATGGATGACATTCAACGGGCACATTATCTTCTGTCGCGTTCGGTCTCCTTGAGATAAGAGTGACAGAGCTACTTCGAGCTCGCTCTGATCAATCTGTATCGTTGAATGTCTGTTTGCACGTGAGCGTGTAAACGCGGTAACGATGATTAATAATATTGCCAGAAGTTCAAAGGAGTTTACATGTAGTAAATGTTCTTATAAACATTGACCATTTGAGCTACATCAAAGGTCTGTCTTATAAACAGTGATCGGAATGAGGCGGGCTAAAATACCTAAAGTTCGAAAAATAACAGAGACAAATGGAGACGCCTTAGGACTAAATATTTTTCGACCCAATTATTTCCGTTTCCGGGACATTACAGAACATCTAACATTAAGGTGAATCAATTTTTAACCTGAGTTAATAACAAAAACTAAAATGTAAATTATAAGGATAAAAAACTTTTTTCCGTCGGTCAAATAGAAAAATTATTTGAATTAGTTCACAATAATTTTAAATGTACTTTCTCACTGTGAAAATTGTGCCAACTTTCAATAAAATTCTTACTTACTACAAGAATAAAATTCTTGTAGTAAGGAAGTCTCCCCTTTTTTGCCTCTGTTCTTTGAACTTTAGGTATTTAAGCCCGCCTAATTCCGATCACTGCTTATAAACAAGACTTCCTTTAGTTCAAATGCTGACTTTTCCCATATGAGTGACAATGTAAATACGTATGAGCAGAGTAGAGCATATTGCTTGCTCACTCGCACCTACAAGGTCTTATGACAACGCGTAGTGAAAGCGCACTTCGAAAATAAATGACGAGATGACGAGACATTTTTTTTCACGAATATCTAACAATGACAAGGCATGTGTTTGCCCAAATTGACGTAGGAATATCTGTTCTGTGAAATATTGTGCTTTCCATCGAAATAGTATTGTTTAAGGAGTTTAGTCTTGCAAGATATCGAGCTAAATGTGATATATAGCATCTACATACGCGAGTAAAGTTTTGTATTAATTATGAAAAGTGTAATATTCACAGAAACGTGTTTATCACCGAATTGTGTCCCCTTAGTACCTAATTACAAGATAGAGTTTATAAAACTATTGTAAGCGCCATTGATAGGAAGTGTATTTAATCGGTTTTTGTTGGTTTTGTCACAATACCCGATGGTTGTAAGACGTAAGGTTTAAGTAAAATGTATGATATAGATGAACTTTGTGTTTTTAATTAAAAATCCCCACCTCCAGCTAGGGCTGTTACAGAAGGTAGTATTTCGCTGCTAAAATCATTCTTCAAAATTGAAAATCTTCATAAATCCTACAATTTTCTACCACTGAACATGATATTTTATCTTGAGATGTTCAGGCCATCAAGTACCAGATTTGGTCGAATCGGACGATTCGACGCGGGCAGGTGTGCGAGGTTTCATACAATTTTGTTGTAAAGAATTTCGAAATTCGTTTCGGTCGATTCGTCCGCGCGGATAGTGCGAACGAGAAATGTTCTATCTACTCTACCATAGTGCCATCTAGCAGTGAATAGAAGTAAATGATTAGTCTAATGCTGCGAATACACGCTGGGCCAGCCTAAGCCAGCGCGAGTGAAGGCGAGTCGACGCAAATCAATGTAAGTTGGCGCTCGTGTTCACTCGGCCAGTAACGCGAGCGATGGCAAGGCGAGGCGAGTGGTGCTGCCCACACGTTGGCACTCGCGTTTACTCGGCGAGCCTAGGCCAGCGTGCGTGTATATGGGCCTTTATGGCTTCGTTGACTTATAGTCCGGCAAAAACGGGTAGACACGGCAACTAAAATTTCAGTACTTTGGGAACCCTTTCTCTACTAATCTATGGTAAAGTACAGGTTTCTTGTCTATGGTACAGGTGCCAAAGACGTCAGTCAGAAGTAATAATTTACTTTTAAAAGAGAATTTATCCATTTCGCGTATTTAGCTTGCACAGTGGCGCCCCCATTTAAGTCTATTAATAAAAGTCGCACTGTAGTTGACGTTTCATGTCACGCCATCTAGTGTCAAGTAGCAGAACCCAACTGGGCAAAGCAAAGTCACTGTCACCTTTGCTGTCACCATGACACATCTGTCAAAGTCAAACGCACACAATCTCAAAGCTTGACTATTTTTTTTACATTTTCGTTTGAATTTTTGTACCGGTGAAAATCAAGGTAGCAAAACAAAAAGTATGTTGGATTATGTTGTGTAAATTGAGTTTTATTGGGATTATCGGGTTCCAATCTGAAACCTGACTTCCTACTAAGATTGAAAAGGCCACAATACACAGGTATGCGATATCTCATTGTATGCGAGGTATCTTTGTGACTGCTATTGTTCAAGTCAGAATATAGGGTACTACTTAATTCAAGTGCTACAAAATTACCTACAAGTTCGCGTTTACCGTCGATTCCGTCGTTATCCCATTTTCTATTTGCAGAAACATGCTATCTTCCGATTATTCAGGAAGTGGCAATAATATCTATTGCAAGCCATTTTTGACCGGTTACAATTCTTTCATTGAGAATGACGCTGTGTCCCCACTGTGGAGCTCCAAAAGTAGGTTCCACCAAGAATACTTACACGTTCAAGTTCTTGCTGGTGAAGAAGTGCCTTTGGAAAAAAATACAGGTATGTAAAAAAATAAAATACTATACAATGGGTTGACGACATCCGCAAGACCGTAGGTTGCACGTGGTTGAGGCTAGCGCAGGACCGAAGCCAATGGTGGACACACAGGGAGGCCTATGCCGAGCCGTCGATACTAATTTATACATGGCTTATGAGCATCTTGATGAAAAATATGTACTTTTAATAGTAGGTAGATAATGTCGTTGAATCCCTTGTACACCGACTAATTAAAATTAATTAAAAGATCACTAAAATAGACAGCTTTTATTTCGTTCACGGTAAAGTCCAAAACAGAACGACATTGAAAGTGACATTTCTAAATATACCTTCTTTCTTTTGCATTTCTTTTTCTTTTTCTACCCACAAACACTTCATTTTTACTAAAATATAGTAACTTTAGAATGCCACTCAGGCAGTCATTTTGATTTGGTCTTTAGCTTGAACGAAATAAGGGCTATAGGTTTTAGTTTTAATTAAAATTAGTGTACAAGGGAATCAGTGCCATTGATAAATGCTTTAAGCAGCTGAGATTTGATGAGTAGAATTCTAACTTTTTATAATTATTTTCAGATGATGTTTTAAATATGAATACATACCTATGCCACATTTGCAACATCGAGGTTCCAAAATCCTACATGACGGAGCATAACGATGGAAACAAACACAAAACATGCCTGAAAATAATAGATTTGGTCTTGGACCGCACTAAAAAACACATGAATTTGAATGTAAAGGAACCGAGACTATCAATCCGAGTTTCGGAGTCCTATTTTTGTGAGCCTTGCGCAATTGTTGTCCAAAAAAAGGATAAACCGTCTCACGAATTATCAATAGCACATAAGAATTCCTTGAAATATGATGAGATAATAAATATTTTTTTGAATATTTACGAAGATAAGAGTAACTTAGATTTGGTAGCGAAAGATTTTATATCCGATCAAAATGATGAAGTAAACTACCAAGAAATAGTTAATACAGTGAATAAAAACGCAACTGAAAATCTTCATGAATTCATTGAGAATATTGAGGATACAAAACAATCTCCAACAATTGAACAAACAGAATCTCAATTCGTACCAGAAAATGTTTCGGATTCACAACCGGTTTTGAAAACAGATCAAGATATAGTACAGCCAGACACATCCGCCAAAGAATTAGAAGTGCCATCGACATCCAAAATGATACAAAAATCCAACTCAGAAAAAAAACCTAAAGAAAAGAAATGCTCAAAAACCAACACCAAACTTGAGAACTACTTAAAAACCGTCACAGAAAAATGTACAGCATACCCGATCCATTCCGTAGAAGCATTAACAGATAAATTAGTCCTTATAACAGCTATAAATGGAGATAAAGTGAAAGTTCCACTCCTAAGCTTTCACAGTATCCATAATCAGAAAGACAAGTCCTATTGTAAGATCTGCGAAGAACCCAATGTGGACTACAATCATGAATATTCCGAGGAACATATGGAGAAAATCATGATTCCCATTGAAGACCAAAATGCTATGCGGAAGGTGTGTATAAAATTATTGATAGAACTAGCAGCGCCCTCGCGGCATTGCCCCCACAGTGATGGTATATGATGATGAAAAGTAGCCTATAACCTTCCTCAAGAGTTTAGCTAGCAAACAGAAAGAATTTTTCAAATCCGACTGGTCGTTCATGAGACTAGCGCGTTTAAACAAATTCTTCTGCTTTATATATCGGTATAGCTGTAATTCTGAGGTGCAATGAATTCTCAAGTTTCATAAAGAAAAATGAAGAAAATGAGAAGATAATTGCATCTGCAATTGCAATATACTTATTTCATATACTTACCTATTTAAAAATTGCAGTTTATTATGATGACAAAAATGCTTAACTAGCTTTTAACCGCTCGTCCGCTTTATGACGGATCCGCTCGAGACACAATTGATTTTCTATTGTGTCTGGAATCCCGACAGACGAGGGATTAAATAACTTCCCTGTCTTATTATACTTCTAATAAATAATTCTTTCATTGTTTTATTTCAGATTGACGATATATGGAGCCACTGCGTTCTATGCAACGATTTGACGAAAAACACCACCTTCCACCTCCAATCACTGCTACACCGTAACAAACTGAAACACTCCCTTGTAAACACCGGAACGGACATCAACCAGAACCTTTTGCCCCAAACCTCATCAACGTCTCATCTCATCCAAGAACACAGCTTGATTATAACGAACAACCAAGAAATTACATGTAATATATGTAATTTAACCATACTGAATAACACATCAAGTATCGAAAATCACGTCAAAATGTTTGATCACATCTCAAACTATAACAGAACGATTGAAATGAATGAATTGAATGAGATCGATGATACTCAGTTTTACTGTACTGCTTGTGACATGTGTGTGTCTAAATCCCACGCCCTTGGGCATTGCAATGGAAAGAAACATAACAAAAACCTAACAGATTTCATCAACAAAGTAACTGAAGGCGATGAATGCACACAAGTAATACTACCTTCAATTTCTCAACAAATCAAAAGGACCAGAAAATATAGATCTGACTGTGATCTGATATGCTTTGTGTGCAACATAACGTTGTACAATATCGACAAGCACATGAATTCTCTCGAGCACAAAAGAAACTATTTCACATATCTAGAGTCCAACAAACTCAACGAAATCGAAGAGGACACGTTTTTCTGCATTCCCTGCAACACTGTCATACTAATAGACTATCTAATGAGTCATTGCACTAGTAAGAAACATAAAACGCATATTAAAAACTTTATGAGCAACACTCACATAACAAATAACAACATACAAGTTATTGAAACCAACACTCACATATCCAGATCGATTGCACAAAGCGTTGAAAATGCACAATCTTTGTCAATGCCAGAGAAACCACCCCAAAACGGTGTATTCGACACAGCCATACCGTTGAAATTCATATACCAATTTCGAGAAATGTCCAACTCGAGAAATTTGCTCTGCATCATATGCGATGAGGAAGTTCCTTATCGAAAATATGACGTTCAAACACACGTGAATCTAACAGACCATGTTGTCTCATTCAATTTGATGATGTTGTGGAATAAAATAAAAAGATTAAACGATAACTACTACTGCGATGTATGTAAAGTAGATATAACGTACTTTAATGAATTGGCTCATATTTTAAGTGCTGCTCACGTGGATGTGATGGCGAATTCTCAGAAGGGAACCGTTTATGAATATGATAGGAAGCTGCTAACTATTGAATATGCGATGTCGCATAAAGTAGGGGATAGAGTTAGGCCCAGTCTAATATCGGTCGCGAAAGTGAAAGATAATCTGTAAAGCTGTGCGTCAACTGCGTCGGTATCGGAGCGTACGCAGCATACACAGCGTCAGTATTAAAAAAATGCTGATAGCGTCAATTAAAGGTAAGCGTCCACATGTCGGTATCGTACGCTTCGGACGCATCGCACGCAACGGATCGTAGTATTATTTGTATAGAAACTCATATAAGTGCGTCCACCTGTCCGCATCGTACGCATCGCATTACACAGATAATCCGCTTGATGCGATCCGTCCGCTGCGTGCGATGCGGGCCTGTGGACGCTTACCATAAAGCCGACATTAAACCATGCTGAATTCAGTGCACTAAGGGAGTGTCCACATTGCGTTTTCTGCAGCGCGTTTTTGAGCTGCGCGTTTGTATCGATACAAACGCGCGTTCGCAACGCGTATTTTTCCATACAAAAGCGAACCGGGAGGGGCTGCGCGGGGGGCTGCGCGTTCGCATCGCGTTCGAATCGCGTTTGTATCGATACAAACGCGCTGCAAAAAACGCAATGTGGACACTCCCTGACTGCTTGTTCATTCATAAATTAGGGCTCTGTCTCGCTCTTTGGCCTCAGAATTGCATATTGTGCATCCTTCTACCGTTGCTAACTGACTGAAGTTAGCCGCAGTTAGCCTCAGTAAGAGTAGGATGCTCAATACGCAATTCTTAGGCCAAAGAGCGAGACAGAGCACTAATTTATGAATGAACAAGCAGTTAGCATGCTGCATGTATTGTGGGCTTTAGAATATAGCGGCTTCAACTTTGCGTCACGACTCACGACGCAGCGTCACTGTGCGGAGAAGCGGTCTGTTTATTTTGTCGCAGAGTAATTCCATTAAATTGTTTTTAATTTAAACAAATCCACTGTCGACATACGCACACCTTAGTGTGGAACGAACACGAACGCTGCGTTGTGCGGAGTACCCGCCCCCCACTTCCCCGCGCTTGCCCCTCACCGCTGGCGCAAACTGCGACGGAACAAGACCACTCTAGACGTCTTTCATACGATTATCCCCCTTATGAAAGATGTTTAATGTTGAACACTGGTTAAACAACGTCCTATCTCAATTCGTCACTATACCACAAATAAAGACAGGACGTTGTTTAACCAGTGTTCAACTTTAAACATCTTTCATAAGTAAGACCCCTATGTGTCTAACACCGCATAACGCAGCGTTGTGCGTCCCAATCAAAAGACCAGCAGTGCGATTCAGACTTTCTCGGAATATGTTCCGTATTCGGAAAGTGACGTTTCTTCGCTGTAAAAACATCAACTTTCCGAAAATAGTTATTTGTGCAACAAGAGGGCAAAGTTGATGTTTTCCTCGAGTGCTGATTTTGAATCCCGAGCGAACGAGGGATTCTAAGAATTGAATCACGAGCGTAGCGAGTGATTCTACGTTAGAATCCCGAGTCTAGCGAGGAATTCAAAGGCACGAGATGTAAAAAACTTTGGTCTCGTGTTGCACACAAAATTTTTCACCTCAGCAGCGAGAACATTACTACCTACAAATAAAAGATACAACTTTGTACATAATGAAGCAACTAATCCATAATAGGTATTCATTTATATCTATTTAAAAATAAAGCATTTTTTTAGAAATTAAAAGAACAAATAACAGTTATTGTAATTTTGAAAATTAAAAGTTTCTGTTTTGTTCAGAACTTACATACGTGCTTCTCAGGAAGGGAACTTTGTTCATCACAATCAGTTTTTGTCTCAACTCTTCTCTCTGGAGATAAATTAGTGTATTCGCCACTGGTTTCACTCATCTTTATTGTTTTATGAATTTTCAACAAATAGATAACTAGCGTAACAGAAACAAATTCCCGCTATTTTATTTTTAAAAGGTGCGTTATTGTTTTTTTTCATAGACATGCTAGCCAATGACCGCCATGCACTATCACGTGTCAATCTACGACATTCGAATTTCAAATCACTTTTCCTCACTGAAACCAGTGTGCAAAATGCAATTTTGCACACTGGTTTCTCGCAGCAAAGGATGCCATTTCGAGCTGCTGAGGTGAAAAAATAATTGAGATGCATTTTCGGAAGCCTGAATCGCACTGCAAAGCTTAAATCTTTCGTCGAGGTGATTTTTTTTTGTACTTTGTGAAAAATAACTCGCCATTTTTTAATTAAGCTTAATTTGTTTTTTTTTTATTTGTTAGTTTACTTTTTTAAGATTGGTAGCATTCCATAAGCAAGTGATATTTAGAGGATCTTTGTCTAACTTTAATGGCTGTGCCGATTTGTAACATTTATACTTCTATAAAACAATAAATAAAGTATGTACTTAAAAATGCTGTTTTTTATCTTTAATACTTTTTAATCCTATCCTAATTATATTAAATTAGTTCACAATCAAATAAGCAAACCCTGGAATAACACAGGCTACTTTTTATCCGGGTAGGTACCACGCGAACGAAGCCGCGGGCGGTAGCTAAGAAAAAATAAAATCAACTTTATAAAAAAAGCGTTTATTTGCATTTTATTTACAACAGTCGCTTTATAGGTAAAAATCAAAGTTTGTAAGAATTATAAGTTAATATTTAGTCAGCGTGTCAAGAAATGGGTGGGTGTATGCTAGTAGAATTCAAAATCCAGTAGACTTCAGCGCGTTAAAATATGGATGGGCGACGGGTTATGGTATCCAAATCGAGTAGACTTTCAGCGCGTTCAAAAAAATGGATGGGAGACAGTGGCAATAAAGATATAGTACACGTTTAGGGCGTTCATAAAATGTATGGGTGACTTCCAGTGGTATTCAAAACTAAGTAGACTTTCATCGCGTTCAAAATAATGGATAAGTGTAGACATTCTTGTAGCTACAATCATCCGTAAGTGCTTATTCACGTAGGTACGCGCGGGCGCGGGCGCGGGTGCGGGCGCGGGTAACGTTGCGAGCTCGTGTTCACATTAACCGCCAGGCGTTCGCGCGAGAGTGTGACGTATTGTCAGAGGTCGAATTATGAACGTCGCGAGTGAAACGCGCGCGCCGCCGCTAGTTTGACATGAACACACACAAACATCTTCACGCGTTGAAATTACCGCGAGCGCTCCGCGCGCGCCAGTCGCTAGCTTGCCCGCTAGTTAGACCGCACGTGCGTTTCGTACGTGAACACTTGGAATCACTACATATGTTTGATATTTCGTCACCGCGCCCGCCACCGCGCCCGCGAGTCAACGTGGTTGAACACTTAGTCCTATAATAAAAGGTTCAAGTTCGCTTAGCTTGTGTCTTTTTGGTTCACGTTGATGCTACAATCGTCCGTAACTCCGTCAGTGTAAGGTTCAAGTTAGCTTAGCTTGTGTTGCTTTAGTTCACGTTGTTGATGCCACAATCGTTCGTAACTCCATCATTATAAGGTTCAAGTTCGCTTAGCTTGTTTCACGTTATTGATGCCACAATCGTCCGTAACTCCAATATTTTAAGGTTCAAGTTCGCTTAGCTTGCGGCGTGTGGTCGCGTCGTCGTTTCCGTCTCGGCGGCGCCTCTAGCCCGGCGTGCGCCTGCGCAGCTAGTAACATGCCTAGCTGACCCGCCGCCTGCAATACATTGGATAAATCAATCATAGAAGATTAACACCCGAATACTGAAACGTTACTTAGTTTAAGGGGTGCTTATCATTGACATTAACTGTCATTTTTATATACGTATAAGAGTAAGACCGGCCGCACTTTTGATGCGATTTTGCACCGTACGTAAACGTACGTTATTCGACGTACGAATTGAACGCACACACTGATTGCTATTTCTCCGTTCAAATGCCAGCTGTAATCCGAGCAAGTTGGGATTTCGTACGTGGAACTATACGTACGACTAGTTCGCAATTTCGCAGTGTGCGAGGCCTCGCATTACTCGGAGAGTTGGGATCGTTCGTACGTGTTTGTACGAGTTAAATTCGGCCAAAAACGCATCCAAAGTGCGGCCGGCCTAAGAAAGTCTTAAATAGATAAGTACGTTTCAAATATTTTTAGCGACATTAGTACGGTATTACCTCTTCGTGCATCTGCTTCGCCATCGAGTAGACACTGTGCTCGCTGCTGTTGTATATTAGCGCGTTGGACAACATCAGTAGAACGTCGCGTTGGAACTCAGCCGTACTCCTGTAAGTTACAACATACCTAACATGGTTATCAATATAACAATTAAATATTTGATGAAAAACCCTGAAATATCCCTTCATAAACTAGAGACGATGATCTTCAAACCGCTGAACAGATTTTTATGAAACATAATGAACACTCTTGACAAAGACTATTCAGACAAAAACAAAAATAATAATAATTAAAATCGGTTCATCCGTTCTAAACATTGCCTCTCTTTCTAACGCAAAACTCTGTCGCTGTCTGTCGCGGAAGGGTTGTCGACTTGTCTTGTGTTATAGTATTACTCGTCTGTCGTCTAGCCTGCGAGCCGAGCGGCAAGTGGGAACCCTACTGGCAAGGCCCGCCAATGTACAAGTAGCAACGTACCTAAAGTAAGGAGTGCGCCGCACTGTACTTATTCTGTGCTTAAGAGGGCTGCGACCGGCGAATTTCCATAAAACGTAATACCGAAATCATTTAAAATGTAAGCATGTTTATATCAGTTTATGTTGTTAGATTAGGAGAGTAGGTATTTATCTAGGTTCCTGTTAAACTTTTGTTCCGAAAAACTTACCTAAAAAGAAATGTAAGGCAATTGAAATGAAATCTTTGTAGGTACACCAAAAATGGCATTTTTTCTTTTCATTTATTTTATAGTAAGTTTTTTGAAACAAAAGTTTAACAGGAACCTAGATAAATACTACCTTTATCCAAATAATAACGTAAAGTGATAAAAATATGCTCAAATTTTAAATTATTTTGGTATTACGTTCCTAGGTAAGTAGATACGTTCGCCGAGCCCTTAAGGTACGTTGCTACTTGTACATTGGAGGGCCTTCCCAGTAGGGTTCCCACTTGCCGTTCGGCTCGCACGCTAGACAGACAAGTAATACCTATAACACAAGACAAGTCGACAACCCTTCCGCGTCACTCCGCGCCAGACAGTGATAGAGTTATGCGTTAGAAAGAGAGGAAATGATTAGGTGAATATTGCGCTAGGCAATGAGCGCTTACGCGAGCTGAATTGCAGTTTGTTGCGTCGCAGCAAGAGTCGCTATTTAAATAAACATCAGTCAGGCTTCTGTACCTATTTATTCTGTGCCTACACTGACCTGGTCTGGCCGCTCTCTATGTTCCGTCGTATGGTCGTGAGGTCCATGGGTCGTCTCACGACTGCGCTGTAACCTCCGTCTCTTCATCGCTGTATTGTAACGTGCACTGACCTGGTCTGACCGCTCTCTATGTTCCGTCGTATGGTCGTGAGGTCCATGGGTCGTCTCACGACTGCGCTGTAACCCGGCGCCTCTTCATCGCTGATTGGACGCACGAAGAGAGACGCGTATTTGTGACCGCACAGTCTACAAAAATGGTACTTCATGTATGAAGTCAGTTGTGGGTAAGTACTTCAAGGATGAAGTCAGCATGGAAAGTACTTCATAGATGAAGTTAGTATGGGTAAAGTGATAAAGGGGCGTCCGTTAATTATGTGAGGTGATTTTTGCTATTTTTCGACCCACCCTTTCTCCTTGGTGAGATGTCGTGAGATTTGGCTCGATCCCCTTCCCCCACTCCCTAATCTCACGTGAGATTGAATGAAAATATGTGGTCTCAAGAGTGATTAGATCATCGGCAATTCACGTTTCATGCGGAAAAAAATGAAGTGATATTTGCCCCTCTCCCCATATGATTTTGGGTGAGATTTGCCCCCCCCCCCCCCCCTTAAAAGTCTCACGTAATTAATGGACGCCCCCTAACCATCCACATATTCCACACGCATATCAAAAGTTCTAGTTACATGACATTCTTCCCTTGTTATGACATATGTATTACTTATAAACTATTTACTTTCTGTAATACATTTCTTTCATGTTTACTTTTTTAGGGTATTAATAAAGATTTTCAATGAATAACCTGCTGTAGACGAGCATGACAGACTTCTTCCACAGTCTGTGATGACGGTCGGCGTCGCCGGTCCCGCCCGGCGAGTCCGGGGCGCTCGCTTCCGCTGCGCTCTCGGATCCCGAGCACGCTAGACAAAGGTATAACATAAATAACATTATTTACATAAATACAATTAGTCATAATAAGTAAGTTCGTATAAGCAAGTGGCTAACTCTGGTGACGAAGTTATTACCTATTTAAAAAAAAAAACCGGTCAAGTGCGAGTCGAACTCGTACGCCGAGGGTTCCGTACCTAGCCATGGTGCCAATTAAGCTAGTCCGCTTAATTGTATGAGCGCCCATACAACTCGGAGGACAATTTTAATTGGCGTCAACTATGTATGGGAACACCCTTTAATTTTCAACTTTTTTAACTTTTTAGAATTTTTCCTTTATTTGTGCTATAAGACCTTGCTTTTTCCCAAATTTCGTTATTCTAGGTCAACGGGAACTACCATTTAGGTTTTCGACCCAAAACCTCTAGGGTACTTCCGGTTGACCTAGAATTGTCAATTTTGGTTACAAGCAAGATCTTCTAGCACAAGTAAAGGAAAAATTCCGAAAAATAAAAAAAGTTGATAATTAAGGTAAGTTTTGGTACTCACAAGTTTTCACGAAAACCTAAATTTTCCTATATCTTTTTATAGTGTTGACTCAGGACCTTGATTTTTATAGTCACAATAGGGACTATAGACTTTAGTATATGGTATAAATTTCAACTTGCTAGCTCTACTCGTTCCTGAGATAATCGATGGTGACACACGGACAGACAGACGGACAGACGGACAGACGGACAGACGGACAGACGGACAGACGGACAGACGGACAGACGGACAGACGGACAGACGGACAGACGGACAAGAAAGTGATCTTATAAGGGTTCCTTTTTTTACCTTTTAAGGTACGGAACCCTAAAAACACTTACTTCTAGAATCCGGTTTCTTCTTCCTCGAATAGTCTCTTCTCTTCTTGCCATCTTTCTCCTCTTCGCGACTCACCTGCAACAAAATGTCAAATATTAAAAAAAAATAGTTTGATTTACCATACTTATCTTGCTATACATACATAAAATCACATGAAGTCATTGATCTATTAATGACGTTATATTTTGAAATACTTAACCTAAGAATGATGTCATCTATGAAGTTAGTCCATTAATGACGTCATATATGAAGTCCTTGATCTATTACTAACTTCACGTATGCAGTACGCAATGCATGGCTGACTTCATATATCCATCCTGACGTCATGCATGCAGTGCTTAGTCTATGACTGACTGCATAAATGAAGTAGTTTATGACGTACCTCCATAGGAGTATCGTCGTCTGTCTCAGCGTGCGCCTCCGTCTCGGCCGGCTCGTGTCGCATACATTCCTCACGAATCATCTGTTTGAGAGGTATGGAGTCCTGTAAACAACATAAACAACATTATCCGTACCCATATAATAAATGTGAAAGTGTGTTTATTTGTCCTGCTTTCACGTCAAAACAGAGCGACGGATTGACGTGATTTTTTGTGTGGAGATAGTTGGAGGGCTGGAGAGTAACATAGGCTACTTTTTATCCGGGTAGCACGCGAGCGAAGCCGCGGGCAGCTGCTAGTAGTTTATATATAGTTCTTGTAGTAACAAAACGGCCAAGCCACGTATTTTGACTAAGGTGTATAGTCGTATTGCTCATTATACGGACTAAAATGGGACTAAAATTGAAGGAACAAATCAGGAAGGTCATTTTTCATATATTTTTAGTCCGTATAATGAGCAATACGACTATAGGTAGAGTTTGTGAAGTTAGGGCTTGTAGAGTTAGGGCGTGTAGAGTACATATTAGAAGCTTGGCTCTACAATCTACATGAGATCTAGTAACTTTTAGACTTGGCAACATTTTGCATGGAAATGTTTTTGGTGGGATAGTTTATGACCTGGAATAACTCATTGGCTACTTTTTATCCGGGTGCCACGCGAGCGAAGCTGCGGGCGGAAGCTAGTACATACATACAGCTTTGGAAATAAAGTTGTTTTGAAACCTCACCTCCGAATCGTCATCTTTCTTCAAATCCTCTTCAACGGCCTCTTCAACAGAAGTGACGTCGTTCACGTCAGCCTCTTCGACTTCTTTCACCTCTTCCTTCACTTCCGGTTCCGGCTCAGGCGGCGCTTCCGTTTCCGTTTCCTGTTCCGCTGGCACTGGCACTTCTGAAACTAAGAAACCATTAATATTCTCATCATTATATTAATAAACTAGCAGCGCCCTCGCGGCGTTGCCCCCGTAGTGATGGTATATGGTGATGATGATGATGAAAAGTAGCCTATAACCTCCCTCAAGAGTTTAGCTATCAAATGCAGAAATAATTTTTCAAATCCGACAGGAAGTTCCTGAAATTAGCGCGTTCAAACAAATAAACCCTTTCGCTTTATATAATTAAGTATAGAAGTATAGATAGATAGATAGATAGTATAGATATAGAAGTATAGATTAGTATGGCTTATATTAGCTAATTAGATAGATAGATAGATAGATTAACACTTTATTGAATGTACACGACATGAACATTAAAACAAATAGACAAAACAAATAAACATACATAAAATTCGTATAATAATAAGCTATAGATTTACCTTCAACATTAGGTTCGGGCTCGGGCGGTAAAGGTATATCCGGTATATGGTGAGGAGTGTCGGTGTCAACGACCTCGGCTACCTCCTCGAGCGGTCGCTCGACTTGTTGCTCGACTGGTTGCTCGACTTGTTGCTCGACCGGTTGCTCGATCGGTTGCTCGACTTGTTGCGGCGACGGTGGCGGCGGCTCTTCACTGAAAGATTAATAATTAATTTCAATTCAGGTTCGAATAGATTCAATGGATTTTTCGAGTCTAAAAATTTATATGTTCACTAGCGTTGCCCTCGAAGAATTTTATATGATGATGACTATAACCTTCCCCAAGAGTTTAGCTATCACATGCAGAAATAATTTTTCAAATCGGACTGGTAGTTCCTGAGATTAGCGCGTTCAAATAAACAAACTTTATTATATAAAGCTTTATTTTTATAATAACACGGCTATTAATATTTGGATGAGTTTTTTTTTAATATTGTTGTTACTTACCTAATTTCCTGTTCAATCACATCGACAATATTCTCTTCTTGCACCACTATTTCCTTTTCAACTTCCACTTCCGGCTGGATCTCTGGCTTCACTTCCGGTTCCGGCTCTTCCTCTTTTATCTATGGATATAATGTTTCAGTATACAGGATGGGGCAAAATGTTGACTCATTATGAAAGTAAAATTTTGTTTTTTTTTCTTTTAATCTAACGTAGAACCTGTAAGAATAGTGAATGTTTTAAAATAGATATAAAAACATACATAAAAAGTACGAAAAAAAGATTCCGACGAATTGAGAACCTCCTCCTTTATTTGAAGTCGGTTTAAAATTATCCTAGAGCTCAATCGATATTGTCTTAGGGAGTTGGCCACACTGCGTTTTCTGCAGCGCGTTCGCATCGCGTTTGTATCGATACAAACGCGTTGCAAAAAACTCAGTGTGTCTACTCCCATAAATTACATTTTAAGTTGTTAACTTGTTAGTTTAATACCTGTTATTTTGTGTAACTTCAAATAATTTTGGCTAATTAGCTTATTAATATACCTAGCTCTTCTCTTTTGGCAATTATTGTTAACTACTATTAATTTAAAAACTTAAACGCGTGTCATTAATAGTTGATGCGCTACTCATTTCGGTGCCACTGAAAACCAGCGCTCTAACAGCCATGGCGCTGCTGGAGCAAATGCTGAGGGGTAGCCTTATTTTCTTGTCACTGTAATATACCATTTTCGATTTGTGTGTATGTACCGTAGTGGCAAAAATAAAACTTTTTTTCTATTTCTATACTATATAGTACCTTGATATCTTCAGTTGTCGTCTCCTGTATAACTTTGATCTCTGTTGTAGGGAACTTGACTCCGGGGAAGGAGATTGTTGGCTCTATAACACTCTCTTGTGGCACGGACGTTTCTTCAACTGATGCCTCTTCGACGGACTAGAAGAATATTTATTTATTTAATACAGTTCTGACAGAAAGCTTTCAGTAAAAATCAATGTGCGAACTATCTAAATTAGAGCTTAAATACATTCTCAGAGAGTTAAGGGGGCCTGCGACAGGCGAATTTCCATAAAATAGGTTCCTGTTACACTTTTGTTCCGAAAAACTTACCTAAAAAGAAATGTAAACAAATTGAATTGAAATCTTTGTGGGTACACCAAAAATGGCATTTTTTCTTTTCATTTGTTCTATAGTAAGTTTTTTGAAACAAAAGTGTAACAGGAACCTAGATAAATACTGCCTTTATCCAAATAATAACATAGTGTTTAAAATATACTCAAATTATAAATTATTTTGGTATTACGTTCCTAGGTACGTACGTACGTTCGCCGATCCCTTAAGAATATGAAAGGACTGTCATTTAAAAAGGTCTATATTTACCTCAGCTTCAACATCCACGGTGACTTCTTGTTCCATATCGTCGACGTTCATCGGCTCTTCCTGAATAACATTAAGAATAGCATTTAATAAATGATTGATTGATTGAAAAAGTTCAATGATATTAATCCTGGACATGCACCAAATGTGACCTCTGACCTCCCGATATTTCGGCACAGTTGCATGCGCCATGATCACGGTAAACTAAAGTTTTTAGGAAGTTTGTGGGTAGTCACTGGCAGACGAAACGCATGCAACTGTGCCGAAATATCAAACTCAAAAATTTTAAAATCATGGTAAATATCCCTTTTTTAGTATAAGTAAGTAAGTAAGTTCGTATGAGTAAGTGGCCATCTAAGTATTTATATTATTCATAATCATGATAGTTTCAAAAGTAGTATTATTTATAATTATATAGTTAAAGAAGATAAAAAAACTTAGGCCTTTACATCTTTACTAGATGATTTGTACAGTTTCAGGAGGCAATCTTTGCCTACACTCATCGGGACACTGTAGTGCCTGGGACATTGTTGAGATGGAGTAGGCTTGTACTTGTAGCACCTACACCATCCTCCCAGCTTAACCGTCCATATCCACAGGAAAGACATGGTCAATACGCGTGGGGCTGACTAAGCCGCGGGTTTCCTCACGATGTTTTCCTTCACCGTTTAGAGCTCGTGTTAATGCGCATATAAATTTTTCGTAACGAAAAATCCATTGATGCACGGCCCGGATTCGAATCCACGACCTTCGGATCGATATATAGAGAAGATAACACACACGTAAATCAGTTTATATCATACCTTAATCTCTTCCTGTGGGTCAACTGTTTCAACTTCAATTGGAATTTCAACTTCAATTGGTATTTCTTCTTTCTTTACCGTTGGTTTATCGTTTGGCCTGTGAAAATATTCCACAATTTGTAACAAAATATCCATTATAGACATAAGATTAAATTGTTTTATCAATTTAAACAATTAAAAAGAAAAAAATATATATATGATCACGACTGTATTCCCGAGGTGCGGTAGACATATTCTTTCAGATCCTTTGATATTTTTAGATCATCTGCTTTTATCTCGATGTCGACGACCTATGTCTATCTAACGACCTAGGTCACTCACCTGGCTCCCAAGTGACTATAATGTCAAAAGGCATGTTCATATCTTGATATTGACGACATTCATCTTGATATTGTCGACATACGAGTATGTCTATCTATAACGACCTAGGTCACTCACCTATTTCCTTTATGCATAGTGACGGGTAGATGCAGGTCGACATCTCGGAAGGCGTATACATCTTCTGCTTTTATCTCGATGTCGACGACCTATGTCTATCTAACGACCTAGGTCACTCACCTAGCTCCCTTATAGTGACTATAATCTCAAAAGGCATATTCATATCTTGATATTGACGACCTATGTCTATCTAACGACCTAGGTCACTCACCTAGCTCCCTTATAGTGACTATTATCTCAAAAGGCATATTCATATCTTGATATTGACGACCTATGTCTATCTAACGACCTAGGTCACTCACCTAGCTCCCTTATAGTGACTATTATCTCAAAAGGCATATTCATATCTTGATATTGACGACCTATGTCTATCTAACGACCTAGGTCACTCACATAGCTCACTTATAGTGACTATAATCTCAAAAGGCATATTCATATCTTGATATTGACGACCTATGTCTATCTAACGACCTAGGTCACTCACCTAGCTCCCTTATAGTGACTATAATCTCAAAAGGCATATTCATATCTTGATATTGACGACCTATGTCTATCTAACGACCTAGGTCACTCACCTAGCTCCCTTATAGTGACTATTATCTCAAAAGGCATATTCATATCTTGATATTGACGACCTATGTCTATCTAACGACCTAGGTCACTCACCTAGCTCCCTTATAGTGACTATTATCTCAAAAGGCATATTCATATCTTGATATTGACGACCTATGTCTATCTAACGACCTAGGTCACTCACATAGCTCACTTATAGTGACTATAATCTCAAAAGGCATATTCATATCTTGATATTGACGACCTATGTCTATCTAACGACCTAGGTCACTCACCTAGCTCCCTTATAGTGACTATAATCTCAAAAGGCATATTCATATCTTGATATTGACGACCTATGTCTATCTAACGACCTAGGTCACTCACCTAGCTCCCTTATAGTGACTATTATCTCAAAAGGCATATTCATATCTTGATATTGACGACCTATGTCTATCTATAACGACCTAGGTCACTCACCTGGCTCCCAAGTGACTATAATGTCAAAAGGCATGTTCGTATCTTGACATTGACGACATTCATCTTGATATTGTCGACATATGTCTATCTATAACGACCTAGGTCACTCACCTGGCTCCCAAGTGACTATAATGTCAAAAGGCATGTTCGTATCTTGACATTGACGACATTCATCTTGATATTGTCGACATATGTCTATCTATAACGACCTAGGTCACTCACCTATTTCCTTTATGCATAGTGACGGGTAAATGCAGGTCGACATCTCGGAATGCGTATACATCTTCTGCTTTTATCTCGATGTCGTCTATATCTACCGAGGGGGCGGGCAATGAGGCGGGCGGGGAACTTTTAGCTAGAATAAATACAATGAGGTATAGTCCGACACAAAATAATAGAAATAAATGTGCCACTGTGCAAGCTAAATACGCGAAATAGATAAATTTTCTTTTAGAAGTAAATTATTACCTCTGACTGACGTCTTCGGTACCTGTACCATAGACAAGAAACCTGTACTTTACCATAGATTAGTAGAGAAAGGGTTTCCAAAGTACTGAAATTTTAGTTGCCGTGTCTACCCGTTTTTGCCGGACTATACAGTCACGTTTTTTGTTAAGTATGCAGATTTGTAGATATAAAAAACCAATAAATACTGTGTTTTTGTTTTTTAATTGGACAAAAAATGACCGAGTTACAGAGATTTTAGTGCAGCAATCTAAAAAACGTTCGCGAGAAGACCGCGATTAGTTATGACGTCATACAGCGTAGCCGGCGCGCTCCACTAGTACAAAATCGCTAGTTAATTTCAAACTAGCTTCCGCCCGTGGCTTCGCTCGCGTGGCACCTGGATAAAAAGTAGCCTATGTCCTATTCCCGGTCATTATCTATCTATATTTTAAATTTTAGCCAAATCGCTTCAATGGTTGTCGAGTTATAGAGGGACAAACATACATACATCCATACTGTCGCATTTTTAATAATAGTGTGAAGTTTAATTAAACGGCCATAAAAGTACTTTAATTACGTAAGTATTTTCATTCATTCAAAGATGCCAAGTTACTAATTTGGATGAGTGACCTACCTTTAAGCTGTTGTTCGATCTGCACCAACTGGCTTTTGATATGCTCTATAGCGGCGTGCTTGTTGCATTCCGATGGGGGCCCGTGCTTTTCGGAGCCTTTCTCTAGTAGCATGGACAATGTTGGCGCAGTTACCGATGGTGACATTGTATCTGCAAACATTATTGTAAATATTGTAAATAAATATATACAAATAAATAAATAAATATTGCTGGACATTTCACACAGCGCCATCTAGCCCCAAACTAAGCAAAGCTTGTACTATGGGAACCAGATAACTGATAGAATACTTATATACCTTTTGTAAATACATACATAGAATACGTTAATATTCAGAAATTCAGTGGTATTAATAAATTAACTCTCAGCTCAGCGGGGCTAAGAAGGTCGCTACAGCAGAATCACATTAAAAATTGCATTATATGCCGCTCTTGTCACTCTCAGTCTATGAAAAGTGACGGCATATAGTTCAATTCATATTGTGATTCGGCTATATTAGCCTTTTTAACCCCGCAGTTGGTAGTAGCTTTGCCTTCTACGCTGTAGGTCGTGGGTTCGATTCCCACCCAGGAGAAACATTTGTGTGATGAACATAGATGTTTGTTCTGTGTCTGGGTGTTATAAAGTTTTACGTATGCATTTACAAAAATATATGTATAAGTATTTTATCAGTTATCTGGTTCCCATAGTACAAAGCTTTGCTCAGTTGGGCACTAGATGGCGCTGTGTGAATTGTCAAAAAAAAACAGTCCATTGGCTGGACCAATTTTGATAAAATTACAACTATCCGATACTCACCGACAACGCTGGCCGGATGTGGCATGTGTTGCGGAGTGGTGACCACCGGCGAAGACTTTAACAGTGACGTCAGCAATGGCGACGATGGCGTCACTGGGGCGGCTGTTGAAAATAAAACGTATCACACTATCACATCACACTAATATTATAATTTCGAAAGTTTGGATGTTTGGATGTATGTTTGTTCCTCTATAACTCGACAACCACTGAACCAATTTGGCTAAAATTTAAAATATAGGTAGATAATGACCGGGAATAGGACTAAAGCTACTTTCTATCCGCGTACCATCAGAGTGAAGCCGCGGGCGGAAGATAGTATATTCATAAGAAAGTTCGTATGAGCAAGCGGCCAACTCTGGTGACGGAGTTTTTAGGCCGCCTAAAGGCCTCCGTCATGGCTTAACGACTTAAACGGACCGACAATTTAACGTGCCCTCCGAAGCACGGCGCTCAGCTCGTAATGCCACTTGAGGTCACCCATCCAAATTGTGACCGCGCACAACGTTAACTTCAACGATCAATCAAGAACTTCTAAGCAAGCTACGCCATGAGCGTGGTAATCTAAATTGATGAAATTCAAAATTCAAAGATTTATACAATTTTCTAATTCGGAACAAAACCGCTTTTTACGTCATCTTTAGATGATTTTTACATAATTTTGGAATTGCCAGATTCTACTATTGTGCATTAAAATTTCGCCCCTAAATCACATAATTTAGTCACTTACCGGGCGATGTTGGCGTGGCAGGCGCTGGCGGTCGCCAAGCGCGATCTACCCTTGCGCGTCTCTCCTCTCTTTCCCGCAAGAGGGCGGCGCGTCGCGCGCTCTCTCTTTCTCTCGCTCGCTTGCCGGCTTCTATCCCCGCCCATATCTCACGCAATCTCTCTTCTGTTGTCGATTGAGAACGAACTTCGGTGATTTCGTTCTGTAGATAAAATTCAGATTTTAAAATAAAATATGTAAAAAATAATAAGTTCACGACTGTACTCCCAAGGTAGACATATTCTTTCAGATCTTTTAGACATTTTTAGAGCTTTTGAAGATGTCTATGGGGGTAGTCAGACGTATGTCCAAACACATTTGGTACATTCCCACATTTTGCAGAAGTTAAAATTCCATATGTGACAGGTTGCAAGCCCATCGACGCTATTAGAAAGCTAACTGGTTTCCTCACGATGTTTTCCTTCACCGTTTAGAGCTCATGTTAAAGCGCATAATACATTTTTCGAAACGAAAATACCATTTTTTTTTTTTTAAATCACAATCCAACTCGGATTTGAAATCCAAATTGCATTCCTTACATGACAGGTTGCAAGCCCATCGACGCTATTAGAAAAATAACGATGTTCTTAATCCAAAAAAACCTTTTAAAACTTGTGTTAATGCATATTTACATTTTCTGACTTAAAAAATCTATTGGTGCACGAAAATAGAAAAATATTGGCTATCCATACCTTCAATTGATCCAGAGCCTAATGGACGAAGACCAAAACAAGCGACGCCTCAAACGCAGAATACCGCAAGACTCTACTAAACAGAATCCTCTGTAAAATACTACAGGGTGTGACACTGGTCACACACCTAGCAAGCCAATCCAAACACCGACACACATACAGCTGAATGTCCCATTGCAGGAGACAGATCACAGTAACAGAGAGAACAAAAAAAAAAAAAAAAAAAAAAAATCTATTGGTGCACGAAAATAGAAAAATATTGGCTATCCATACCTTCAATTGATCATATTGTTGGTTCATCTCAGCAATTGTTTTCTGAATCTCCACTATTCGCTCCTGTAAAAACAGAACAAATCAAAGTTAATCAGTTAATCAAATCAAATGAAACAAAAAACTGTCTGCGGGTATGAAATAAGAATAATTGGGGGCCCACTGCCCAGTACAGTACAGTTGTACAGAAGAGTTTTTTTGTAGATCTTTTTAATATCTACTGACTACTTATACAATAAAACCAGGAAAAGAATGCGTTTGGGAAAACATCGCAAAAAATCGCATAAAATTACAAAAATGACTGACGATAAGTCATTTGAAAATGGAAATTACTCAAAATTTCAATTTTATCGCAAACAATTAAATATCAATGTCATTTTTAAGAAAAGCAAATTAAATGCAAGCCATGCGAGCTGCGCTGCTAATGACGTGCCCTTCTGTCGCATTCTGTTTTGTGGAATCATACACTGCTGTTGGACATATTCAGAAAACACGAAAATAACCGATGTCCATTATAAGCTTGAAGTAGGTACTGTACATTTTTGAGTTAAAAATATTTTTTTTGTAGAATTATAGATTTCAGTTCAAGTTACGTTACTTATTATTGGTAACCCTTACTTGAGTGAGTCGTTTCACAATACTTTCTTGTGGAGTCTCCACCGCCCCCTCAGAACACCTCTTCTTTCGCTTTGGAGTCTCCACATGCTCCAGTAGGGCTCCATACTGTGCTGCACAGCTGGATAAACATATATTTAAATGTGAGCATAGGCCATATGTATACATATATGAAAAAAATGAAAATGTATGTATGTTTCTATAACTCGACAACCACTGAACCGATTTGCCTGAAATTTAAAATATAGATAGATAATGATTTGTAGTTGTGGAATCAAAAAATAGTAGTACACACGGGCGAACCCGCGGGCGTCCGCTGGTCAGTAAATAAAAAACATTAAATAAAATGTGGTTTCTTAATGTTTTTCTATACTTACCTTTTCTGAGAATACCAATCCGGTGGGCGGTTAGGTTCGCCTACAGTTTTCAAGGCACGAGACACGGACATCCAGTTTTGATCTCCGCTCCGTACAACTGCAGACGCCAAACATAACTGTTCCCGCACATTCCACGTGTCTAACGGAACGCGCTTTAGTTGTAATCGCTCTTGGATCGAGCTCATTTTGTCAAAATTTCACTGTTGGGCCACAAATTGAAAAGCACGGTTAGGTTGGTATTTTCCTTTGTATACATAAATAGTTGTTTGTTATAGTATAGTTGCACTTGCACTTTACTTCCAATTGTTGCTCGTAATTGTTATAATCGAAATAATAATTGTTGGTTTTATTTACAAACATTTACTGCGTCGTGAACGTAAAATTCCATTCATTTGTGATGTGATGACTGATGATGAACGGCACAAATAACCGGGCTATTTACACGACGAAGAGAAGCAGCGAAGCAGCTCAAAAAAAGCTATTCATACGAAACGGATACGGACAAATCAAATTTTTTATCAAAATTGTGCAGTTCATGAAATAAGCTGGAAACATCTGCTGACTTCCGGTTTTCACTACTCGCCAAAAGATGGCGTATATAAAAAAAAAAATATTTAAAATAAAAATCGTGTAGTTCTGGAAAGAGAGTTGGTAGCACCCTCAGATTAATTACTTTCATGGTAGCACCAGCCAGACCAACTTATATGTAAGCTACTCATCAGGAACTTATCGCCAGAAAGAGATCGTGTTTTACAAAATGTTACGCTCCGATTTTAATGTTCTCCGACTTTAATGCCATTTAAATATTATCGGGACTAACGGCTAGTTTCAGTACCTAATAGAATTGCTCGACCCTCTGCCTCATCAGCATCACAGCCTCAGCACGCCTCAGCAGCTCGGCCGGCTGCTTAGGGTTTAGTTAGGGGGTCCGAACCCCCCCCCCCCCCCCTCCCCCTTAGCCCATTAAGTTCGGAGGAAACCTAGTCCATCTTTGTATTTTGGAACCATTGGACCCTTCTTTTCATTGTCTCTCTCTGTAGTCGGCCCCTCATGACTGAGGATCGTGGTCATCATCGGGTGGTCTTTTCATTGACTGAGAGTGAAAAGAGACAGCATATAGTTCAATTCCTATTATGATTCAGCTATAGCGAACTTTTTAAGCCAGCAGGACGGGACGCACGCAACTTTTGGAAGATCTTCGAATCGAATATAGTCGAAGAATATGAATCGCCATGTTGGACGCACGTCGGACTTTTCCAATATCAGCTTAAATCATGGTAAACATCCGTTTTCAGTGCTTAAAATGTTGACGTTTAAGTTTTGTGCCATGGGGTAAAAAATAATGCAAAATTTCGTTTCGTAGTTTATTTTACGAACTTACTTGCTATGTTACACTAAAACCTAATTAGTTAAATTAATTTATCACTAACGTAACTACTATATTACAATAAATTGCCAGGCGAATTGATAAAACTTTTTTAAGCTGGCGACACACGTAAAAGGCTAGATATAGATTTTTTCATTTGTATAGAAAAGTTTAGGCGAAAAAGCCAGCGATTTATAAATAAATTTTAAATTTTTTTGTAATTACGGAGAAAATTTTATTACAGCCTGAAATACATTGCTACTAAAAGCATGCATAATCGCTAGCGTGCGTGTGTCGTATAGGCATACTCTTTTCGTATGTTGGTATACACGTGCTTATTATGTGCTACTAAGTAGCATCTGCTCGAAACTAGCATGTTTATGTGCTAGTACGTAGCATGTGTATTCCAGGCATTAAATAAGAGCGTAGCTCGGCAAATATTGTATTTTTTACATTTTATAATGAAGTAGGTAATTTAATCATGTTTCATAAAATAACACACAATGTTATATAACTTCTAGAACATTTTTACAAAATTTAATTTTTTTTCACGCAACGTTTTTAAGGTTTGTATATTTTTTGTGGCAATCAATAAATACAAGAAATATTTGTTTTTTTATAAGTATTAATTATCTTAAAATTACCTTTTAAAACACGAAAGCTACAACGCTAAAAAACGCTATTAAAATGTAGTTAGCTTATCAAAAATAATAAAAAACGCCTTTTCGACTCAGCGTAGAGGTCATCGAAAAAACAATTGTTTTCTGAATATCCGAATAATATGACTTGATAAATTTCACTGTCAAAATAAATGTTTCGAAGGCGTGAAATAGTTATAATGGCGGCAGAGTAACTTTAAAAGGTCAGAATAACTTGGTCATCATGACAATGTGAATCACAACATGACAATGTGAATCACAAAGATCATCCTGTCAATCAGGCAAAGAAATGGCGACCATAGATTAAAAATTTAAAAGTATCGAAATAACATTTAGCTGCTTCGATTTCGGTTGACATCGATGTTACTTCTATTCTGAGTCGATTATGTACTTAAAGTAAAATAAAATATAACATTACTTTTCGCCGGCGAACATAAACTAAGAAAATCCCACAGCCTTTTCACCAACTATTTATAAAAAACTATTTTATAAAAACTAAGATGAAATGCTTACCCGTTGCCTTTCTAAATAATTACAAATTACTTTGCGAAAGGAATTAATTATCGCACCATTTATTTTAATGATAAAGACAACAAATATATTATGTAATCTAATTAAATAACTAAGCTAACGTTGTAGCCGATTTCATAAATTACTTGAAACTAGCAACCATCGGAATATTAAAATTAATAATAATAATAATTTCAATCTCTCTAAGTGATGGTAGATAAAAATTGCAAAAACGTAGGTATTCTAACAAAAAAAAACAATAAAGTTATGCGTGTCTTTAAAAAAAAAAACAAAAGAATACCCAATTTTTAAAAGAATTATTTTATTTGTTGCCCTTATAATTACATAGAACTTAATTCTTATCCTAAAATACAGATCGAGGTGTAGATAAATCAAAACTTGCAGAATCAAAAATAAAAATAAAAAAAATGATACTTTTATTTTGAAATAGCTACATAGCATATGCAGCATAGCACAAAGATTATTTTAAATAATTATTTGAAAACGATTTTTTTATAATTATTTAATTATTTACCTTTTAATGAGGCAGCTGAACACGATAAAACAAAAAAATACTTACTTACATAAAACATTTATTCTTATAGCTTTTAAAGTGATACACTGGCAATTTGTATACATTTTTTTTGTACTTTTACAATTATTTTTGATAAAGACATGGCAACACCAAGTCCATCTTAACCCTAGTGTTGCTATAATAGAAGAAAAGCAAAGCAACGGATTTTAACAGAATTCAAAATTCTTTAAAAGGATTAAAGTTTAACCTATTTTATAAATAAAAAACTTAACCTGACAATATATATTTTACAAAGCGCTAGTGATCTATTCTTATTGCAACATTACGATGTCATAGACATCAATTTAACTCTATGGTATTTTGAAGTTAAACTTATCAGTCGATTCTGCCGTATATTTATCTGATACTATAAACATTTTTTTTTTAATTTTGAGATACACACCTTTCGAAACTAAACACAAAAAAAATGGAATTTATTCTATCACATTTTCGAATTTCGAGATGATATTTTCGAACGTTTGACAGATGTCAAACAAAATGGCGGATACCATAGACAATATTGAAATATCCCTAAAATAAAAGCACACAAAAATTATGCATGCAATGTTAAAATCATTTATAATAACTATAAAAGGGTAACTACTGAAAAGTGTAGCAAAAATAACTGAAAAATAGTTATAAACTGTTATTCTATGATTATTAGAGAATCGTTGAGGATGTGCGCCAAATTAAAATAATTCCAGCCTCTTTCATTTCAATTCCAGCGTCACGTTCCTTTTTTCAAAATTAAATTCATGAAAGTACATAATAATCATATTGAAAACCTGAACATTTTTTTTAATCTTTTATGATTGTCAGATCATAAATAAGACATGAATTGTAAATAATGGTGTCAACCAGAACATAAATGGTTTTCTAGATTGGTCCTGTTTTGTCGTGATAACAACTTGCGGCAACCACGTGTGGTAACATCAATCTGGTAATCAACCACACGTGGCAGAATCAACCATGGTGTATATAATTTGTGGTGTCAATCAGCTCTGTGCCTTATGAGTATCAACGGTAGAATCAACCATGGTTTTCAATCGTATCAATCAACCGTGAATGGCAACATCAACCACGCGTGGCTGTATCAACAGTAGTTAGTTTCATAGATATACACCCGAATACTGAAACGCTACTTAGTTTAAGTGGTGCTTATCATTGACATTTACTGTAAATTTTGTATACGACTCTGAAGAGTAAGAACGTCTCAAATATTTAAGTAGCGCTTCAGCATTCGCACATTTGCGTGATATTTAAGTGTGGTAAAATTAACCATTCGTAGCATTATGAAACATTGTTTTATTAATTGGTATCAATCAGCCACGTTTGGTAGGATCAACCATACATAGCAGACTCAACCATGCGTGGCAGTATCAACCATGGATGGTAAACATTGCCGCGGCAGTATCAACTACGGTTTCATAATTATTTGTGACATAAATCAGCCATGTGGTTGAACCAGGGACTAGTAAGTATTACTTACTACTATTACTACTTTAAGTACTACTCAAAGCAGTAATAGTAGTGGTACAGTACGCACAATGGATCTAGGCATTCGTGAAGTTAGCCGTTTCGATGCGCAGTGTAGCTTTTTCATACAAAATTTTCTACTGCGCAGCGAAACGGCTAACTTCACGAATGCCTAGATCCATCGTACTTAATAGTCCTTGGTTGAACTAATCATACGCGGCAAGATAATATCAACCATGACCTTATATTAATGTGGTATATCAACCATGCCTACATAGAATCAACCGAGTGTGGCAACAGCAACTTTATAATTATCAACCATACATGGCGATATCAACCGTATATATATATATATATATATATACGTATATATGTATATATATGTATACGGTAGTTTCAACCATACGTGGCAGTATCAACCATATCCTATAGTTATAGTGAGGCGGTCAGTGTTCGTAGTGTTTCGCCTTGCGGTCCATTTCGTCGTCAGATGATCGGTTCATTGAGTGATCTGTAAAAAAACTAAAATGTAAAGAAACCTAAACATGCTCACGACTAAAATTATTTAACCCAACACCCACATTTTCTACCGAACATCCTATAGCTTCAATCCTACTAATATTAATAAATGTGAAAGTTTAGAGGTAGACGTTTGGATGTTTGTTAGGTACTCAATCACGCAAAAACTACTGAACGGATTTTAACGAAACTTGGAATATACAGTACGCACATTCTAGGCATTCGTGAAGTTAGCCGTTTCGCTGCGCAGTAGAAAATTTTGTATGAAAAAGCTGCACTGCGCATCGAAACGGCTACCTAACTTCACGAATGTCTAGGTCCATTGTGAGAAGGTAGATACTTATGTCTAAGTATAGTTCGCGTCACGTAAAAAGAACACTGGAAGACAGTGGAGGGGGCATGTTTGCGCATGAGTACACTTGCACACGAAAGTATTGCTTATTGGTATATGAGCCTATTGTTTTTTTATATGGAAAACCATTTCGTAATTAAAAACTTTTGTGTGCGATGGTATTAATTTGCCTGATCACAGCTTGACAGCCAACGTTCTTTTTACATGACGGGAACTATACTACATATGTCTGAAAATTAAAAATCTTATCAAAATGTTCAATTCCGACGGGATTCGAACCCGCAATGATACAAGCGATCCTTCCTCCTTTAGATATCCTGTAGATGGCGCTCATCGAGGCTATAATCGATAGTATGGTCCTATCATGATTTTCAACTCTGGCGACTTAAGGTTCCGTGGCCGAATTGGTAGAGGCACTCCGGCTAAAGGAGGATCGCTTGTATCATTGCGGGTTCGAATCCCGTCGGAATTGAAAATTTTGATAAGATTTTTCATTTTCAAATGTAAATATTTACCTAAAAACTAACAAATAAAAAACTATACTATGTCTATGTACAGTCAGCGTCATCAATCGGTATCCCCCTATTGATTTGAACAAAGACTCTTTTCATTTCAACCTTGGATTTCAGTCGGGTATTATATCAGCTATTTTTGTTTAGGAACTCGAGCGAAATTAGATATCCATGAGTAAGCAAGGATGTAAAAGTTTTTACAAAAGTTGAGATCAACGGCTTGCAAACCGACCTCTTACTAGGGGGATACCAATTGGTGACGCTTTCTGTACTATGTGTATGTATTACCTTGATGGTGTTGCGGCATCTTGGGCACCAGCACGACGTTGCCATCAGCTGCTTGTTGCAGAGAGTACGCCGTCGAGGACAGAGGACGACCGGAGGGGTCGCGGAGACTCTAAGGGACAGACAACGTAAATAAGTTAAAACAATACAATTAAATCAATTAAGGCATCTAAAGAGTGGTGCCAGAATTACCCCACAAGAATTTCAAATGTTTTTGACGTGATAAATGTCTTATAGATCGATGAACGCCGGCTGCACGCACGAAAAAGGGTCACGTTCCTCCTGAACCGAGTGTGCAAGCGAGAGCGCGGAACAAGCGATATAGAGGCACGACCGTTCATCAATGTTTTCTTATGAGGTTATCACGTGAAATTATCGTCCGTAAACCAACTTTACAGACAACTAAGTATTTTTTATAGAAACTGGACCATCGATCATAGGATTAGAAAGTTAAAATTCGCGTATATTGTGTTGTCTAGTTTGTAAAGCTTCTGGATTTAGTATCATATCATCATTGGTTCAAATTCTATTACCACCTGCCGAAATTACCCCACAACGAGGGGCTATTCTGGCATTTTCCAGTTTTTGGTTAAAATTGTGTTCACCATTAAAAAAAAGCTTTTTTGTTAACAAAAATACAATGAAGAAAAAGGCTGATAAAGTTACTTAATAGTTAACACCAATTTGACACGATCAGCGTAACTCAATAGAGAACGAAAGCACTGAAGTTTTAAATTTTTACTAATTTAAGGACAGATTAGCCCCTCACCACCCTAAAACACCCCTCTTTTTGGTCCCTCTGCACCCTGACATCCTTCCAACGCCATCTAGTAGCAGTGTATTGTATTAAGTTCAACGCCATCTAGCGGGGTTAATCAGTATTTCTCACACGTGTCTGTAGAGCGCCGCGAACCTCTCCTTGACCCGTTGTCTCTCCGCCGTTAGATTGAGATGGTCTCTCTGCGTCCTCTGCTTACGATCGCGCACTGTCTTGACACTAGCATTCCTACCTTCTACTATCAACGCCATCTATCGGTACTAACCTGGAACACGTGTCTGTAGAGCGCCGCGAACCTCTCCTTGACCCGTTGTCTCTCCGCGGTAAGATTGAGATGGTCTCTCTGCGTTCTCTGCTTACGATCTCGCACTGTCTTGACTAGCATTCCTACCTTCTACTATCAACGCCATCTAGCGGTACTAACCTGGAACACGTGTCTGTAGAGCGCCGCGAACCTCTCCTTGACCCGTTGTCTCTCCGCCGTTAGATTGAGATGGTCTCTCTGCGTCCTCTGCTTACGATCGCGCACTGTCTTGACACTAGCATTCCTACCTTCTACTATCAACGCCATCTATCGGTACTAACCTGGAACACGTGTCTGTAGAGCGCCGCGAACCTCTCCTTGACCCGTTGTCTCTCCGCCGTTAGATTGAGATGGTCTCTCTGCGTCCTCTGCTTACGATCGCGCACCGTCTTGACACTAGCATTCCTACCTTCTACTATCAACGCCATCTCGCCAGTATTCCGTGCTAAGTTCAACGCCATCTAGCGGTTTGGGGAACATGGTGGAGTCAATCCCCAAAGGTAGAGTAGGTGGTTTCACTGCCATCTTGTCCACTTGCCCGTGGTCTTTCGACAAACAGTTGTTGGTTGGTCTTATATATGTCGATCGCTTCCGAAAACTTCGCTTGCGCGATCTAGACATTTGGTGTTGTGTCGCCATCTTTACTGAAGCTCGTAGTGCGTAGCATGTCTATGTAGTCCATCTAGCGACAGGTAGATGTCGCTATAAGCGGTACTAACCTGGAACACGTGTCTGTAGAGCGCCGCGAACCTCTCCTTGACCCGTTGTCTCTCCGCCGTTAGATTGAGATGGTCTCTCTGCGTCCTCTGCTTACGATCGCGCACGGTCTTGACCTCGTCTGCGAGTGATGTGATTTGGTCCAGTTTGCGTTTGCGGCAATTCTGTGCTGCCACCTGGTAGGGAAAAAACAATTGAGAACTAGGTAGGTAGAACTCTCTTCTCTCTATTGTCTACTACTTTCTCCTCTAGCATTTTTATAGTACAAGCTTTGCTTAGTTTGGGGCTAGATTGCGTGAAAAATGTCCACCAATATTTATTATTATTCTCTCTTCTTCTTACAAATAATGTGGTAAAATTCAAACTTAATTATCTCTTTCTCTCACCAATTCTCTATATTTCACTCTCTCTGTCTAACTCTCTCTCTCAAAGAGATCGCGTATAAGAATAAGGCCACCATTGTACCTTCCGTTTTTAGTTTTTCACTTTGTTATATTTTGTGTTAGTATTTAATGAAACTTGTGATCTAGTATATTAAAACTACATGTTTCGTCTTAAACCATCTTTGAAAGTGAATTGAACAAGAGTGAAGGACCACAGACAAAGACACATTTAATTATAATTTAACCATACCATTCACATCCTATTAGGTTAAAGCAATCCACACACTAATGCCCATATTATTTTTATATAAACTAACAGTATTAATTTGGATACTATAAAGACTTATCTAGCTATCTCTCTCTCTCTCTCTAACTAGCTCTCTCTCTCGTTATCACTATGCCTCTCTCGTTATCTCCATCTAACTCTCTCTCACCTTGTTCTTCCCGCGCCGCCTGATGTCCCGTATAAGCGAGAGTTGCGCCTCGCTCAGGTCGTACTTAGAAAGCCGCTCATTGAATTCGTCCATCGGTAGGTTGATAATATCGTGAACTTCCATTGGAATGCCTGTGAAGAGAAAAACCAAATAATATTAATCAACAAATAATTATTTTAAAAAAATGTTTTCAACACAAGCTTTTATTGGTTAGAGGTGAGCCGGGCTGATTGTCTAACGTGTCTCAAACCTCAAATTGGTCTCAAACTGTCAACTAAATGATCGCGCAGGTATCTTCCCCCTGATTTGCTATCTTTGATAGTGACCAAAATCGGTCTCAAACTGTCAAATAAGACAGTTCAGTGAACACGCAAGTAGCTCTGTCACTCTCATCTTAACGAGACCGAACGCGACAATACCTACCTACTCGATCGTTTTGACAGTTTGAGACCAATTTGAGGTTTGAGACAATCAGCCCGCTTTTGTCGCGTTCGGTCTCGTTGAGATGTGAGTGAAAGAGCTAGTGACAGACTTGCATGGACACTGAACTGTCATATTGACAGTTCGAGACCGATTTTGGTCGCTATATCAAAGATAGTCTGATTAAAATGAGCTCAAACATTATTCTACAGTTATTCACTGGGCCTGTATTCTATTAAATGACAACCGCTTTGGTTTTGGTTCGAACTCTTAAATGTCAGCCATTTGGTGAAATAGTAGAATAGCTTTTCAAAAATTTGTACTGCCAAAGTTCAAAACCTCACCACAACTGAGTCGTTTGTTATTAGTAGTCATGGAAACAGTCGCTTTAGTTGAGGTTTTGGTTGAGGTTGATAAAAAGTTCGGTACGAGAATCGACGCCCTGATCCTATTTACTTACCAAGTGCTTTAGCGCGTTTTTCGTCCCGCGATAGACTGTGCCCAGAGGTGACCGACGAGCCGCCGTCGGAGAGACTGCCGTCCGTCATACGACGCACTGTACAAAAAGGCTAATTAATAAAACTATTCCACTTTTAAGCAAGGAAGAAAGTTTTTAGGCTGCCTAAAGGCCTCCGTCATGGCTAAACGACTTAAAAGCCGGGACCGACAATTTAACGTACTTCTATTCAACTATTGTATGTCTGCTTTTACTTTGACGCTTGATAACTAAAAAACTACTAAACCAAATTCACTGATTCTTATGCCATCGGACGTGGCACATATCCTAATTTTTCCATGTGTATTATCATGTTACATTTATAAGGAGCTAGGCAGTCACCCCATTTGCCAATCACAGCATTGTGGCAAGAACCTTCGAAATAAGTACCAACTTTGACAATCAATAACTCCAAAACTACTGCACCAATTTTAATGATTCTTACACCATCAGACGTGGCACAAATCCTAGTTATCCTATCTATAAAACTATCACGTTCCATCAAAAAGGGGCTAGGCAGTTACCTAATTTGTTTCTCACTGCCTCGGTACAAAACTATACCAACTTTGACAGCTAATTACTCCAAAACTACTACACTAATTTCAATGATTCTTACACCATCAGACGTGGCGTAAATCCTAATTTTACCATCTGCAAAGCTATAACGCTATATCAAAAAGGGGCTAGGCAGTCACCTCTTTTGTCCCGGACTGCGCCGGGCCGCGGTTCAGCCGCGAGTAGTGGAGCCGAGTAGGTGTGGTTGTGGTGGATACGTTCGGGGGGCGCGTATGTGTAGCGCGGCGCGGGGGAGGGGGGCGGCAACGAACTCTGAAATAAAAATTAAATTATACACATGACATTAATATAAATTGGAAGTTTGGAAAGTTTGGATATTCGGAGGGATGGATGTAAGTTTCTTCCTATAAAACTCGACAACCACTGAACCAATTTGGCTGAAATTTAAAATATGGATAGATATTGACCTGAAATAGGACATAGGCTACTTTATATCTTCGAAAAATGCACGGTTCCTGTGGGATACAAAAGTACTAGACCACGGGCGTCCGCTAGTATTAAATACTTGTATAAATAGTAGTAGTGCAAGATGAAATAGTAGTCTAGCCTAAGATATGGTAGGACAAGATAAGATAAGATACATACCTGTAGTAAAGAATGGCTTGAGTGTGCTGTATTGAGGTCTAGCGCTGGTTGCAGCGCGGTGTGAGGCAACTGGTGACGGCCGGAGAAATCTAAAACAAAAATAAATATTTAAAACTTGCAAAAAGTTGCACGCTAGCGGGGATTTGAAGTTGGGAACTTTGGTTGAAACATGCAAAAAGTAGAGGGTCCGTGGGGGCTTGAACTCGCAAACTTTGGTGCCGATGAAGACTATGTTTGTGAAATATGTTTGGAACATGCAAAAAGTAGAGGTGGCGGTTTGAACACGCGAACTCTGGTTTCAATTAAGTCCGTAAGAAATAAATTTTTAGATCATGCAAAAAGTAGAGTGCCAGTGGGTTTGAACTCGCGAACTTTTATTTGATGATTAAAAAATTTAATGCCCCTGTACTCCTTACTTCAGTCACTCATCTTATTAAGTTATTATCAGAGATCGGAATTGGGTGTGTGAAAATACCTAAAGTTAGCAGTGGGACATAATATGGAGATGTTACAACCACTTAAGTTCAACCGGTTTTGGATTTTACCGGTTTAGTTTCGGTTTTTTTTTACATGTTCCTTACCTTTGAAACACTGAAAACAAAAATTAATTTAGAACTATATTAGCAGCTTCTGAATGTTTATAGTTCAGTGTTTCAAAGGTAAGGAACATGTAAAAAAAAAACCGAAACTAAACCGGTATAATCCAAAACCGGTTGAACTTAAGTGGTTGTAACAGCTCCATATTATGTCCCGCTGCAAACTTTAGGTATTTTCACACACCCGATTCCGATCCCTGGTTATTATCTCTATTATCTTATCTTATAACCTACCATTATGTATGTTGTGTTGCATAGCGTCGTGGTGGTAGCTAGTGTTGTCGGGGCACTCGTATTTGACGGCGGGTCGCGCCGGCGCCGGCGGTTCTAAAGCCGTAGCCTGCTCCTGTGGGAGAATCATCATTTATTGTACAGCCGGAATGAGAAAAATGAAAATTTTCATTAAAAAAACTGATAAAATTATTTTACTCAGTGAATTTGGGATACGTTGAAATACGTTTTTAAGTTTGATGGTTTTTTTCGGCCTGACACGGTTTATTATAGCCGCGGGCGGAAGCTTGTCCAAAATATAATCACACTTTACACTTTGTATTATGAATGCGAAGCTTTGGATGGATGGATGTATATTTGTTCCTCTATAACTCGACAACCACTGAACCGATTTGGCTGAAATTTAAAATATAGATAGATAATGACCGAGTATAGGACGTAGGCTATTTATCCGGGTACCACGCGAGCGAAGCCGCGGGCGGAAGCTAGTAAAGTAATATTTACCTGAAAGCATCGTTTCCCGAACATATGGTGCTTTTTCTGCGGTAGGTTTTGTGCGCGGTCCCTCCCATATCCATTCTCGTAGGGACGGAACTTGGAGCTACAAACAGACATCATCATTATTCTCCTGCCCTTATCCCACGCTAAGTGGGGTCGGCACAACATGTTTTTCTCTTCCACTCACCTCTATCATTCGTCAACTCTGAATCCACTCCTCTCACATTCATATCCTATTTCACACAATCCAACCACCTCTTCTTCGGCCTTCCTCTACTTGTGTACCCTGTCACACTCATATTCATCACTTTTTTTGTGACATGGATTTCATCCCTCCTCATAACGTGTCCATACCAAGCTAACCTAGCACTCCTCACCTTTTCAATAATAGGCGCCACTTTCAAACTTCCTCTAACATACTCGTTCCTTACTTTATCCAAACGTGTCACCCCACACATCCATCTCAACATCCGCATCTCATTAGCATGCACTCTCCTTTCATCAGTCTTCTTCATTGCCCAACACTCTGATCCATACATCGCGACAGGTCTGATAACTGACTTATACATTTTTCCCTTAAGCCTAAGAGGCATTCGCGGGTCACATATCGTCCCTGAGACCTGTCGCCACTTCATCCATCCCGCATTCATCCTATTATTTACGTACTACAAACAGACATACACTTGTATTAATATAAATAGAAATAAACACCATTACCAGATGATTTATAGTGTCAGGAGGCAATCTTTTGGCTACACTTAGACCAGTGTTCCGCATAGGGTGTCGGCACACTGGTGTACCGTGGTTGGTGTGCCTCGAAAAAATAAGGTTACCTACCTATCTCAGTTAAGCTACTCCAAATTTGGACCGCATATGCTCAACTAAATAAGCTCTAGTTTATCATAAAAAAATTTGCTTTTTCATTTATGGTGTAGGTACCTCCAAAATTTTCCGATTTCCTATAGTCGGATACGGACTAAAATTGAAGGAAAAAATGACATTTTTCCTTCATTTTTCATATGTTTTTAGTCCGTATAATGAGCAATACGACTATAGATGTACTCGTACCTTGAACACAAAAAGTTTGCGGAACTAGAGAGTGGGTACACGGCGTTTTCTGAAGCGCGTTTTTGAGCAGCGCGTTCGCATCGCGTTTGTATATCTTTTTTTTTTAATTTAGCCACTTGTTTACCTGTGAAACTCCTGCGCAGAGTCGTTTCCGTCGCACCATTCGCCGTCAGACAGAGAAGGCACTCGTTCAGATCCCATAGAGGAGACCGCGCTGTCAGATGCACTGTCACGCTCTACAGACATACAAACGTACAGTTAAACCAGAAAAGGTTTAAGTTTACAAAAACCATTGACGAAAATTTGGAAATGAAAATTACTCATAATTTCAACTTTATCGAAAACAAATAAAGAACAATGACATTTTTAAGAAAAGCAAATTAGAGCTCCCACTCCAACCCACTCGGCCAACACTGCTAGCTGTTTAGTATATAAAATAGGGACCTATATTGCACTTTAAGAATAATGTTGTATAAAGGCTTGTACACAGAACTGCGATGCGACGTCGCATCGCAGAAATGTACAGACATTACAGATACAGCGTAGTACCTACAATTTTCTGGTGTTGTGAATTCGCATCGCGCCGATTCGCAGTTTTGTGTTCAAGCCCTAAGGAGGTCAAGAAGACTGCCCTGGAAAGAGCTTCGTGGAGAAAGAGACATTAAATTTAAGAAGAATGCACTTACCAGCTACCATCATGTGTGAGTGTGTTGTGTTGTGCGGCGCGTGCGCAGCGGCGGCACCGTCGAGCATTCGCATCGTGTACATTCCTGTGGACAATAATTAAATGTAAATAATAGTTTTATGAATGGACATTTTTATGATTAGAGATTATTATGAATGGACAATTTTAGACTATTTGTCATTGCGAAACGTCTGTTTCAAGAAAGTGTAATTTTGAGTTTAGTTTAATCTGCAATCAGTTTTGATTGTTGAATTTATTTGTGTGAATCACGATTCACTATAGATTATTTATTTTTAAAATATTAGCTTCCGTGCTTCGGAGGACACGTTAAAACTCAAAATTCAAATATCATTTATGCAGTAGGACCACTAGGACCACTTTGAAACGTCTTAAGAACTAGGTGGTTCTACCAGGCCTGTCTCACTTCTCACTTTAGGTATTTATCGGACGCGCGCCGCCTCGGGGGGCGCGCGACATAGGTTGCCACTTGCCGCTCGCTCGGCTTGCGGACTAGACGCATTGTGCGTAATTATCGTGATCTCGTATACATCGTTTCTTGTGATTTTTGCACGATAACTAAACGATCTAATCCGTATAAAAGATACTGCTGTGTCTACGGGTGTCTAAACAAAAGGAAAAGCAATGAATGGACATTAAGGGCTCGGCGAACGTATCTACTTACCTAGGAACGTAATACCAAAATAATTTAAAATTTGAGCATATTTTTATCACTTTACGTTATTATTTGGATAAAGGTAGTATTTATCTAGGTTCCTGTTAAGCTTTTGTTTCAAAAAACTTACTATAGAACAAATGAAAAGAAAAAATGCCATTTTTGGTGTACCTACAAAGATTTCAATTCAATTGGCTTACATTTCTTTTTAGGTAAGTTTTTCGGAACAAAAGTTTAACAGGAACCTAGATAAATACCTACTCTCCTAATCTAACAACATAAACTGATATAAACATGCTTACATTTTAAATGATTTCGGTATTACGTTTTTATGGAAATTCGCCGGTCGCAGCCCTCTTAACATTCCACAAAATTCCGGAAGATATTGAAAGGTTGGTAGGTAGCTACTAAGCTTTTCTATAATTTGTTGTAAGTACCTATTTAAATAAATCATCAATAAATACCTAGGTAGGTACTTACTTTTACTCTGTAACTGTAGGTGCATAATGAAAACGAGATTTTATAGGTACCTATTCGATTCCTTTTTGATTGAATAGGTACCTGTTTACAAATAAACAAACATAATACACGTACAAAACTACCTACCTACAAAACTGTAGGTAGGTAGGTACCTACAGTTTTGTTTATTTACATATGTACCTAAAAGTAACTTATCCATTAAGTAGGTACCTAACCTACTTAATATAATAATTGTAAGTGTTTAGAAGTTACATTACATTCATAGAGCCATGTTGGTCGAAGTGATTAGTACCTCAACTTTCGAGACGAAGGTCGTGGTTCGAGTCCTGGCCGTGCATTAAATTGCAAATGTGATTGCAAACCTAACATTAAAAGGGTGATTATCGGATAACGGCTCCCGGTCTAGTTGTGTGATGATGATGATTGTGTGTGTCTGATCGATGTCTAGGTAGGTATGAAGGTATAGATATTTTGAAATGCAATTGTTTACAAAACGAACGAGATAATAATGTATCTACCTACTTCACATACCTACGTACAATACGTAGTACCTACTTACTACTATTTATTCTGTGGTAACGGTAGATTAAATTATATTTAGGCCTACTTATTTTAGAACTTAAGTAGGTACGGTTTTTGTGACAGATAAAATAAATTAATTTATTTGTGTTGTCGCAAGCGAAAATTCGACAACCCTTACGAGTCACGTCACACCGCGCCAGACAGTGACACAGTTACGCATTAGAGCAGGATGGGAATGTTTAGGCAAATATCTCGATAGGTAATAGGCCCATAGGCGAGTTGAATTGCACTTTATGGCTTCGCCGCGAGAGTCTCTATTTAAACAAATTTACTCGCGAAGTGACCCTTCTGTACGTAGTACTAGTATTCTGTGGTTCTACTCCTGTTCTTTCGCGACGAACACCTTGAAGAATCAGGGCAACAAACACGGTATGGGGCCTAGCTTTCTTTTCGGTGATGCATTCATTATCCATAAATTGTCGCTCCAGTTTTTTAAGTCGGAGTGACGGAGGCCTTTAGACGGCCTAAAATTCTTCTTTTTCAATAAATATTACTCTACTCTACTCTAAAAACTCCGTCCAGAGTTGGCAACTACCTCATACGAATCTATACCTACTTCTATACTTACTAATATTATAAAGAGGTAAAGTTTGTTTTTATGTAGGAGGTAATCTCCGAAACTACTCATCCGATTTCAGAAATTATTTCACCAAAATTTAGAATAAACTTTCAGGATGAACATAGGCTATTGTTATGTAGATAATTTAGGTGTCTTCAAATCGAGAGTCAATAGGTTCCTTCTAGGTAAGCGTGCTCCATCTTAGACCACACTGTTGCTTTACATCAGGCAAAGTGTGGTCAAACGCGAACCTATTTTCGTCTAAAAAAAAAAAAAGGTACCTCGCGGGCAACGCCGCGGGCGAAAGCTAGTAATACATACATGCATGAGAAAAATAAAGATTCACCATACCCGAATTGTCTGGTGTCCCTTTTATCTTCGTCTACAATGATTGACTACTCTTACGTAACTTAGATAGGCGTAATGTCAACTCTTCATGTAACGCAAGTCATAATGATTTGAGAAAAAACAACATAATAACTGATAAAAAACGCTATCGTCCAAACTTCCATCCTGTTTTAGATAGGTATTTTTTTCGGAAGTTAATTCATTTGTCCATAAGATACGTTTAAGTAAAACAATAAAAATAGTACAAGGTACAAAAACAGCAGGCTGATTGTCTAACTTGTCTCAAACCTCAAATTGGTCACAAACTGTCAAATCGATCGCGTAGGTATCTTTTGTCGCGTTCGGTCTCGTTGAGATGTGAGTGACAGAGCTACTTGCGTGGTCACTGAACTGTCATATTTGAGAGTTTGAGACAGATTTGATCTCAGGAACTAACAGTCAGTTTTGAAAAATTCTTTGAGCAGTTGATAGCTTAATTCTTGAGGAAAGTTATAAGCTACTTTTCATCATCATCATCATCATATTTACAGTCACTACGCAGATAACACCGCATAGATAACGCTGCTAGTATATAAAACTACAGTTTTCACTAGATTTGATAAACACAGGATATAGGAATTAGTATCCTCTATTTTTGCTGATCATGCTACGTGACTTGGCTTTATACTTTTACATAAAACACTAGAGATAAAGATACGCTTATTTGCGATATTAATGTCAAATTTCCCTAACAACGCTTATCATACTTCTTATCAGTATAACAAAGAACTTGTGTCATGCTGATAGCCACAAAAAAGCACCTGTATTAGGTTTTGATTCAATTTTGATACTTACGTACTTATCTATACCTACATAAGGTCTGCCGGTTTCAAAATTTAAAATTTCAAAAATATAATTTATTTAGTAGGACCACTATGATCACTTTGAATTGTTTTAAGGCTAAGGTGATTTTACTCCTGTTCTGTCGCGACTTACACAGTGAAGAATCAGGGCAACAAACACAGTAGGTATAGGGCCTAGCTATCTTTTAGGGATTCCTTATTTTATCGGTTCTATCAGTTGTGAATGAATCATAATAAATTTTTCTAATTAATCAATAATAATTAGGAAGTTACCGATTAAATTACACTGACGCAGCATAAAATATCAATTAAAACGAATGATATTCGGAACATTAGACAGATTTCAATCGGATTCACTGTATTATCATTTTTATCATTTCTAACATAAACATAATGATAGCGGATATACCTATTATGTCTGTTGCCATCTTCTGATATAAAAGTGTCAAGAAGAACATTCTAAAATTCCTTGAAAAATACTATTTTATCTTAAAAAAAATAGTTGTTTTTGTTTATCTAAAGTCGGATTTTTATCTCCTTGTTGCCTAGCTAGTAGGCCTTTACATCTTTACTAGATGATTAACACAGTGTCAGGAGGCAGTCTCACTTTGTTCGGCTGGTTCCTTACTAGAGCTTGACTATTTAGATTTAAGCGGATGACTCACCAAAAAGAAAGCTAAGGTACCGTGCTTGTTGCCCTGATTCTTCACGGTGTTAGTCGCGAAAGCACAGGAGTAGAATCACCTAGCTCTTAAGACTATTCAAAGTGACCCATGTGGTCCTACTGAATAAAAGATATTTGAATTTTGAGTCTTAAATCTGATGGATTTACGATTTATTGGAGCAGTCTACCCCTTCTATTGGGTAGACGACCGACTTTTCTGTATTCTATACGTCACAACAAACTATATTATACTTATACCTATAATATTGTTTTCAATACTTAATGTATAATTTTGATGAAGCTGATGTAATACCAGCATTGAGTGTCTATCTTTGATAGCGACCGAAATAGGTCTCAAACTGTCAAATATGACAGTTCAGTGACCACGCTAGTAGCTCTGTCACTCTCATCTCAACGAGACCTAACGCGAGAATGGTGACCGTTTTGACAGTTTGAGACAAGTTGTGCAATCAGCCTGCTGTTGCATTAAAATAAGTCAATTTAGTTTTATCAATGATATAACTTTTGAGGCAATCAATATTTGACACTCATTTGAAAATAAAAAAGATACTTATGGATCGGCAAAAGAGTCTAAAACCATGGTAATCATACATACATTTTTGAAACAACATGTTGCTGATTGGCTGGCAACTTGTTGACAACACTGCGTGTTGAACTCTTGATGCATGTAAATCATTGCTGCAAACCAACTGCAAACATTGTTTCCAGCAACTTTGATGTTGCACAGCTTTGGTCTTGAGCAACAGTTGCGCAACAAATGTCTACCTTGAATACGCGGCTAACACTTTCAATCCTATTCGTATGCATAAACTAGTGTGAAATCCCAATGTGATGTGAAGTTCGAATATAGAGTTGTGTCATGTAAGAAAGATAGATTTTTAGAGTCCAATGACAGATTGATTTCTTCGAGTCAAATGACCCACTCACCATCGTAAAAGTTATAGTAAGAGCTGAGGTACTCCGGATCCGGATATAGCAGTGGGCTCGTCAAATACCGCGTCACTGGGTAAAACGGCGTTGACCCGTATGGCACTAAATGAGCCACAGAAAGATCCATTTTGAACAGTTCAATTGTCTGTATCACTCACAAATCCGACAAAACATTTATTAGCACTGCGTGGCTGGATGCTCAGATTATGAATGTAATACTACACACTATCAAAAAAGTACCGGTTATCAGATCAGCTTGATTATTCGTTATCGGACCCATACAGAATACAACATGCGATTAACGGATATGATCGAATTTCAAGTTGTTTTTCTTCAAGACGTCACCGTCCTTCAAATTCCCTCGGTGATTTTCTGTGACGTAGAATTTCAACTTGTTTTTCTTCAAGTTGGCGCGTAGCGTAACGTCACCTTCAAATTCGCTCGGTGATTTTCTGTGACGTATCCGCAATCGGAGACAGCAAATACTGTTGTAGATCTTATGATCCTACTCCAAACATCCAGACATCATTGTCTCTTTATCTGTTTGCGCAAATTCTATTTTCAACGATCGCGAAATTGTCTGTACTTGAACGACCAGAGGCAGTAGTTGTATCTCTTTAGTACAGCAACGGGAACTTTTATGAGGGATTGGGCGGTGGTACGAGTTCTTCTGAGGGCGCAGCAGAAACGGCATAAACAGAAGCTGCATTCAGAGTTATGCACCTTTCTACTCTTTGAAGAGGACTTATTCAGGACTGGCATAAGTAGGCTTTTTGTTGACGGAATCACAAGTCTATAAGTCTTTACTATTCTGTCTTTAGTCTTTACTAGTCTGTTTTTACGTAATCACAAATCTCACAATAGTCTTTACAATTCTTGACTGTGAAGTCTTAAAGTCGCCACTGATTTAAAACAATTTATCTTGTATAAAGTTTGTATATTCAATTATTTAAAGATTTAACAAAGAGTTTTGAACACTTGAAAGTATACTGTTTAGCACAATTACTTGAGTACTTGGGTACGCTGCATAACGAATAGACGATAAACATACGAAAAGATTCCCATTGTGAATGAAAAATAAGAAAAACAATAAATCCACTGTAATAAATCTGATTGAAAATTTAATAACTTAAGATTCTAAGATTTCTAATAATATTTAGAAATAATTCACTGAGCAACAGATTGTAAGACCAACACTCGCAGAGAATAGAGAAAGAACAATGAAATGTTAAAGTCGTAACGTCTTATAACAACAACAACTAACTCAAACAACTCTTTATCTTTGTTGTTTAACGTTTGTATTGACTGTGCTCATAGTGACTTAAATGATAGGAAATTCAAATAGGCGTACGCAATTTCTTAGTCAGGTGATTTTAACATAACGCAGATTGTAAAGTTTATTAATGATGATGATGGAAAGTTGCATATAACCTTCCTCAAGAATTTAGCTATCAAATGCAGTAAGTACTTAATAATTTTACAAATTCGACTGGTAGTTCCTGAGATTAGCGTGTAATGTAAAATAAACGAACTCTTCCGCTTTATATATTGGTATAGATTTATTGTTGACTGGCCTCTCAGCTCAGTTGGTAGTAGCTCTGCCTTCTGCGCTGTAGGTCGTGGTTCGATTCCCACCCAGGACAAACATTTGTGTGATGAACATAGATGTTCGTTCCGTGTCTTATAATATTATAAGAATTTATTTACAACAATGCATTCTATCAGTTATCTGGTTCCCATAGTACAAGCTTTGCTTAGTTTGCGCAAATGGTGCTATTTATAATGTCTACCAATATTTATTTATTTATTTTATCAAACATAACGAAGATTATAAAACATTTACAGTGATAATCTAAATAGTTCTTGTAAGATATATTTTTGACGTCATCAAACCTATGAAATAATATTTAGGAGGCGCTCCGCCGCGCCTCCGAGATTTCAAAATGATGTGTCAGCATGATGTCAGCTTGATAAGAAATTCAAAAATCCCATTATTTTAAATATTGCAACATAATCTATTCATATTACATGAATCATAATATTCTTTTATTTATTTTTACATAATTATTGAGTAAAAAGTATTTTGAAATTGATTATTTATAAAGATCTTTTTAATATTGCAACATCATTTAGTAACAAAATAACACGTAAACAATTTAAATTTATCGATAACTATTTATCTATATCCAAATTTCGAACTTTGATCATTTGATATTGCTGATTGAACCAATCACTTCATTGATATGCTCACTTTATCACCGGGTCCCAAGTCTATTCGCGTCATTGACAGAATTTCAAACATGAGACATTTTGTCACGTCACTATCGCAATATTTTTTAATTACACACTGGCACAGCAGTCAGCAACTTTCTACCAGATACGACTGTTTTATTTAAAAAAGATCAAACAGTTGTCACGTTTAACATTCTATTATTTTATTTTAATTTGATAAGTATTCTATTTTAATAACTTTGTATCGATATTATCTTTGATTACATTCTATGAATGACGACCGCTAAGCCGCGTGTCCGTTTGATGACTAATCAATTTCATTAGTCATAATAATCATCAGTAAGTTTCGTGTAAGATCGTATGAGCAAGTGGCCAACTCTAGCGACGGAGTTTTTAGGCCGCTTAAAGGCCATGACACTGGTCAATTCGTACTATCTACCTAATATTGATTCAAGATAATAATATAGCTCTTATTTCGTTCACGCTACAGACCAAAACAATACGACAGCCTGAGTGACATTTCTACAGTTACTATATTTTAGTTGGCTATTACTATATTTATTGGTCTACATTCAAGAAAGTGTCCAGCAATTCCAGGCCGTTGAGCAGGCCAGATAAGAAATTGCTGGACACTTTCTGACCCAGTACTGCAAGAACGATTTATCCCAATGATCTGAAACCTCTTTGATTTATCCCAAAGAAGATTGATTGTGTAAGATATGGTCGTATATCGTAGCATGTTTGAGAATAAGTTATTTACCTTCATTCATGGCCATATCCATCAGCTGCAAGTCTTCGTCGTTCAGGATGGACTGAAGAAAGCCATCTTGTGCTGGTGGCGCCATCTCTGTCGTCGAGTTCTGAAATAAGTACTTGGTTAACAAGAATCTTTTGACAATTTTGACGAGCCTCTCTTTGTTCGACTGGCTCCCCACTGGAGCTCGACTATTTAGATTTAAGCGGATGGATCACCGTAAAGAAAGCTAGGCCCCATACCGTGTTTGTTGCCCTGATTCTGACAAGTCGACAACCCTTCCGCGTCACTCCGCGTCAGACAGCGACAGAGTTATGCGTTAAAAATGGAGGCAATGTTTAGGTGAATATAGCGCTGGGCACTAAGCGCTTATGCAAGCTGAATTGCACTTTGTTGCGTCGCAGAAAGAGTCGCCATTTATAAAATATGATTTATTTCGCGAAGTGAGCCTTCTATACGTAGTACTATTCTGTGTTAGTACTCGGAGAGTTGGGATTGTTCGTAAGTATGCGCACGAGTAAAATTCGGACAAAAACACACCCAAACTGCGGCCGGCCTAAGTATTACCAGGCCTGTCTCACTTCTCACTTTAGGTATTTATCGGACGCGCGCCGCCTCGGGGGGCGCGCGACATAGGTTGCCACTTGCCGCTCGCTCGGCTTGCGGACTAGACGCATTGTGCGTAATTATCGTGATCTCGTATACATCGTTTCTTGTGATTTTTGCACGATAACTAAACGATCTAATCCGTATAAAAGATACTGCTGTGTCTACGGGTGTCTAAACAAAAGGAAAAGCAATGAATGGACATTAACATTCCACAAAATTCCGGAAGATATTGAAAGGTTGGTAGGTAGCTACTAAGCTTTTCTATAATTTGTTGTAAGTACCTATTTAAATAAATCATCAATAAATACCTAGGTAGGTACTTACTTTTACTCTGTAACTGTAGGTGCATAATGAAAACGAGATTTTATAGGTACCTATTCGATTCCTTTTTGATTGAATAGGTACCTGTTTACAAATAAACAAACATAATACACGTACAAAACTACCTACCTACAAAACTGTAGGTAGGTAGGTACCTACAGTTTTGTTTATTTATATATGTACCTAAAAGTAACTTATTCATTAAGTAGGTACCTAACCTACTTAATATAATAATTGTAAGTGTTTAGAAGTTACATTACATTCATAGAGCCATGTTGGTCGAAGTGATTAGTACCTCAACTTTCGAGACGAAGGTCGTGGGTTCGAGTCCTGGCCGTGCATTAAATTGCAAATGTGATTGCAAACCTAACATTAAAAGGGTGATTATCGGATAACGGCTCCCGGTCTAGTTGTGTGATGATGATGATTGTGTGTGTCTGATCGATGTCTAGGTAGGTATGAAGGTATAGATATTTTGAAATGCAATTGTTTACAAAACGAACGAGATAATAATGTATCTACCTACTTCACCTACCTACGTACAATACGTAGTACCTACTTACTAGGTACTATTTATTCTGTGGTAACGGTAGATTAAATTATATTTAGGCCTACTTATTTTAGAACTTAAGTAGGTACTGTTTTTGTGACAGATAAAATAAATTAATTTATTTGTGTTGTCGCAAGCGAAAATTCGACAACCCTTACGAGTCGCGTCACACCGCGCCAGACAGTGACACAGTTACGCATTAGAGCAGGATGGGAATGTTTAGGCAAATATCTCGATAGGTAATAGGCCCATAGGCGAGTTGAATTGCACTTTATAGCTTCGCCGCGAGAGTCTCTATTTAAACAAATTTACTCGCGAAGTGACCCTTCTGTACGTAGTACTAGTATTCTGTGGTATTACCTGATAGTAGATTCCATCGTGTTGCTGCGGATGGTGGGCGGCCTCCACTTTGTACGCGCCTTCCAATGGAGCCGCGGCGCCTGACAAAATGTACGACATTCAACGACAATCCAACGACAAAGAAAGGTAGTGTAGAATATAACTGAGTAGAGTAGATAGTAGACTGGATAGTGTTCATAGTTCAGTGTGGGTAGTGTTTAGAATACTACCTTAAGTATCAGGGTGTTTGTTCTGTGCCGGCACGGGCGTTATGAACCCCTGGTGATAGTTAGAGGGGTGGTGTTTATAGTAAGCTGAGTAATATTGGTTTGGTAGTCAGCAGGGTAGTGTTGTGTTTGTAGTTAGTACGGTAGTATTGTGTTCATAGTTAGATTTGTAATCAGCAGGGTTGTGTTAATGGGATGATGGATGCATGTATTTAATAGTTTGGTGGGTAGTATTGATAGTAATCGGGGTAGTGTAATAATAATAAGGGTCGTAGTTATTTAGTTGTGTTGTGCTGTAAGTTAGCTAGGTAGTAAAGACCCCGTTAACTAGCGGGGTCGTGTTTGTAGTGGGGCTTGAAAACAGAAAAAAAATTCAAACCGGTTTCAGCCTAAATACATGAAACCTTTATATTCCGGTTACGTTCTAACGTAACCGCTATTTAGAGCTGTTAATGCGAACGAAAGTGTTTAAAGGGTTTCTGTCGAAAAACCGGTATAGAACGAAAATATTCATTTATCCCCATTAGAAGCGAGCGCACCGTTCAAGTAATCTGAATGGCGTTGCACGTGAGAGTTTGACTGCGAAATAAACCACTTAATAGAAGTTTTTCATTAGGTTTTGATAACGCTCGCGCTCCAAACAAAGTAATTGAAATAGCGGTTTATACCGGTTACGAACAGGTTAATCATCATCAACCGGTTCCAAACCCTGCTTTGTAGTTAGAGGGGTAGTGTTTGTAGTTAGTAGTAGTTAGTAGGGTAGTGTTGATGAATATATGATACTTACCATAAGTATCAGGGTGTTTGTCCTGCGTCGGGACGGGCGCGATTGGAGCGTGCGGGGCGTGGTGGTAGTTAGAGGGGTAGCCGCCTGCAGCGCCGTGGGCACTGAAACGTTAATATTCACATTTTAGTACAAATAATAGAACAAAAGGCAATTAAAAGTGACGTGACGAAGTTTAAGCGGGATGATAGTAAGTAAGTTCGTGTGAGCAAGTGGCCAACTCTGGTGACGGAGGTTTTAGGCCGCCTAAAGGCCTCCGTCATGGCTTAACGACTTAAAAGCCGGGACTGACATTTAACGTGCCCTCCGAAGCACGGAAGCGCTCAGCTCGTAATACCACTTGCGGTCACCCATCCCAAGAGTGACCGCGCACAACGCTGCTTAACTTCAACGATCAATCGAGAACGTCTAAGCAAGCTAAGCCACGAGCGCTTCAGCGGGATGATGAATTATTGTTTTTTTTATGAGAGAGAGAAAGATGCAGATGCAGGTGCGTAACCATTAAGTTTATCATCTCCTAAAGTACGAAAAGATGAACTTTTGACACTTTCCTGATGTTATACTATGTAGGGTAAGTAACTCTACAGTCGAAGCGAAGCTACGCGTCATGTTTTTTTAAACATTAATGTATATAGAACAGGAGTAGAATCACCAAGCTCATAAGACGATTCAAAGTTACCTACTGAATAACGATAAGTAGGTATAGTCTGGCAAAAACGGGTAGAAATGGCAACTAAAATTTCATTACAATAGAAACCCTTTCTCTACTAATCTATGGTAAAGTACAGGTTTCTTGTCCATGGTACAGGTACCGAAGACGTCATTCAGAAGTAATCATTTCCTTCTAAAAGAGAATTGATCTATTTCGTGTATTTAGCTTACACAGTGGCGCCCCATTTATGTCTATTATTTTTTCCCAGGCTAAAAGTATTTGATTTTTTTTGCAAGGTAAGTACTTGCCTGATGTTATGCGGGTGCGGATGCGGATGCGGATGCGGGTGCGGATGCGGGTGCGCGTGCGGGTGGTAGTGCGGGTACTCTGCGCCCGGCGGCGGCGGGATCGTGAGCAGCGAGGCGAGGTCCTGCCAACGTTGCTCCACCGACATCGAGCGCATCAGAGACTGCGGACAATATAACATATTTAATACATTATTAAAAAATTAAGGAAAAACACAAAAAAAATCTAATTAATCAAAACTAGATGGCGCGACTGAGCCAATCGTAGATCGCGCTGACGTAAAACGCGGAGATAGCTAGTAACTATTCAAAAGAGCTGATGATATTTAAACGGTTGTACAAGTTTTCATGAAACAGCTAAGAACACTCATTCGAAACTACTTTCTCCGAATCAAAAATGGAGCCATAATCCAACTAGCAGTGGTCCCTAACATTTCAACCTTGTTACCCCTTTGACATTCAATGAAACAGATTTCATCCCCGTTTAACTTTCCTGTTTCTCTCGATCGTTATATTAACGGACAATCTTGTTTCATTATATTAACCCCCCTTCCCCCCACAAAGCTATTTTACCCCCTTGGGAGTAATTACCCACAGGTTCGGAACCACTGCACTATAGGGTCACTTGGCCAATATAGCTCCTCTCTTAACTTCTCTAAAAGACAAGACATCCCAAGAAGTTTTCATTCAATTCAATGTCGAGTTCCATTTCCCAATTTACTACCATGGGGGCGACAAACAATTTGTTTCTAGAATTATAGTAGGTGATCAAAATTGACAGTTTACTGATAGAAACACGCTCAGAAACCGTTCACCGTTAACTGTTTGTTTGTTTCAATATTTGTGTGGAAAGTCGCCATTTTAGTTTCTGCGTTTCGCGCCAACATTCGAAAGCCGTGGGTGGAGTTCATGTTGTCTATGGAATTTGTACTATTTTATTTGTAGTAAGTACTTAGAACCTATTTTTAACCTCCGACGAAAAAGAGGGGTGTTATAAGTTTGTAGTGTGAATTTGTGTGTCTGTCTGTGGCATCACAGCTTCTGAACGGATGGATAGATTTCTTTCTAGATTTTATTTTTTTTTGTATGAAGGTTGTCTTTGTCGAGAGTGTTCTTAGCTATGTTTCATGAAAATCTGTTCAGCCGTTTAAAGATCATCAGCTCTTTTCTAGTTCTGGCCTGGAGACTGGCAATCGCGATGCTTGGAGGATGATGAGAATCACCTAGCTCTTAAGACGATTCAAAGTGATACACCATAATATTCTATTGAAAAAATTCATTTGACTTTGATGGGGGTGACCTTTACCCAGCAGTAGGATAGGCTTAAAGAAAGGTGTTACGAAGTTCACCGGGTCAACTAGTTAGCCATAAGAAAGTGGTCGTTACATGTGTAATGTCGCCGCGCATTTTCTCACGATGCTTACCTACATGACTATTTTGATGTGTTTAAAAATTTCCCAAATAAGTAGATTGAAGAAAAAGTGGAAGGAAGGAGAGGAAGAGGAAGACCAAGGATAGGCTACATGAGCCGAGTGAAGGAGAAGGTTGTTGTCATATCGTTTAAGGAGGTCAAGGAGGCTGCTCTGAAAAGAGCTTCGTGGAGAAGGAGGCGTCAGTTATGCCGACAAGGATCAAAATCTACAAAACTACAATTAAGTACAAAAATCGACTTCTTTTTAGGGTTCCGTACCTTAAAAGGTAAAAAAAGGAACCCTTATAAGATCACTTTCTTGTTCGTCTGTCCGTCCGTCTGTCTGTGTGTCACCATCGATTATCTCAGGAACGGGTAGAGCTAGCAAGTTGAAATTTATACCATATACTAAGGTCTATAGTCCCTATTGTGAGTATAAAAATCAAGGTCCTGAGTCAACACTATAAAAAGATATAGGCAAATTTAGGTTTTCGTGAAAACTTGTGAGTACCAAAACTTACCTTAGTTTTCAACTTTTTTTATTTTTCGGAATTTTTCCTTTACTTGTGCTGGAAGACCTTGCTTGTAACCAAAATTGACAATTCTAGGTCAACCGGAAGTACCCTAGAGGTTTTGGGTCGAAAACCTAAATGGTAGTTCCCGTTGACCTAGAATAACGAAATTTGGGAAAAAGCAAGGTCTTATAGCACAAATAAAGAAAAATTCCAAAAAGTTAAAAAAGTTGAAAATTAAAGGGTGTTCCCATACATAGTTGACGCCAATTAAAATTGTCCTCCGAGTTGTATGGGCGCTCATACAATTAAGCAGACCAGCTTAATTGGCACCATGGCTAGGTATGGAACCCTCGGCGTACGAGTTCGACTCGCACTTGACCGGTTTTTATTTGGAAAAAGAAGTGGATTTTTCCTAGACAGTTTAGAATTTGAAACCACAATGTTCTAAATCGAAATGTGTGTCTAAATGGCAATGATTTCTCGTTGTGTCTAGGTATGTCAATAAATTTCCGTGTTGGCCGAAGGGATTGTACCTTGACTTGCGATTCGAAGGCCGTGGGATCGCATCCTGGTCGTGCATCACAGGATTTTTTGTTTCGAGAAAACTATATGCATATACTACACGAGCATATGGTGAAGGAAATCATCGCGAGGCTGCATCGACCGACTTGGGTTCGCAGTCTATTTAAGCACTTCCATACTGGCCACGGGAGTTCATGACCGGAGGGTAGGTATTGCCTAGGTAGGTATTGCCTAGGTAGGTATTGCCTCCTGACATTGTTTATATCATCTAGTAAAGATCGTAAAGGCCTAAGTTTTTTATGTCAATAAAACTTTCATCTATCTTGTCCCCAAGTCACAGACTTCGTGGAATATAATAAAAACTAGCTGACCCGGCAAACTTCGTATTGCTTCAAGCATAAATGGAGAGAAGCATGTATAAAGAGAAGCAGAGAAGCGAGAAAGAGAGAAAACTCATACCCATACCCATATCACCAAAAAGTTCCATGAAGGTCCTGACTCCATCATCATAACAGAATTGTGTTTCACTCATCAAGCTCTTTCATTTGATACCCATATCACTAAAAAGTTTCATGGAACAGGTCCTGACTCCATCAGATCATGACCTTGAAATTTTTACCGGACAATATTTAAAGTACCTACCTACCTACTTTCTAACAAAAAAGAATCAATGAAATCGGACTACGCGTTAATGAATTACAACCAGATACTCATTTTGACTTTCATCCCCTCTCCCAAGGCCTATATACCTCGTAGTATGCACTCAAATAATACCAAGTTTCATTTAAATCCATCCAGTAGTTTCGACGTGATGCGCGGCCAAGATACACACAGACAGACAGACAGACATGAATGATAAAATTACAGTTTTGGCTTCAGTATCGATTATAGAGAGCCCTCCAAAAAAAAAATTTCAAAATATCTTCAATGTATGGACAGAATATGACCTGTTACAGTTTTATTAAAAGTATTGATTGATTGATTGATTTATTGATTTATAATTTTCCAAATCGGTTCAGACATCTTCGAGTTATAATCACATAGTAAAAAAAAGATTCCGTTGAATCGAATCTGAGAACCTACACCTCCTTTTTTTTAAGTCGGTTTATTAAAAAGAATCACGCATAGATGCGCGTAGAAACTATTATGAAGACCGTGATTCACACAGGAGGAACGACGACGATTCTTTATCTATGGATTCACGTTTTAGTTACAGTTACTTACCTAAACCTTTTTTGTGGATTTGAATTTGTGTTAAAGTCAAATAGCATTCTATTAATAAACAGATGTCTGATTTCTGAATGTTCAATCCTTTCCAAATGTCAGTGTCAAATATTGTATACATTTAGAAGAAAATATGAATCAGAAGAATATGAAGAGAACATAATTTTTGCGAAGCCAAAATAAAGAAGAAAAAAAAAAAAAAAAACATAATTTTGTCAACCTCAGAACACATCAGAATGCCAGCTCCATACAAAAAAACCGGTTTACGCTTTCTTTTGTATGGAGATTGCAATCGTATCCGCTTGTTATATTCTATGGTAATAGTTTTCTGTGATCATCTGTTAACCGCATGTTTTCGTCAGCACGATTCAGGCTTTCTTTCATTTTGTATGGCTTCTGAGGGTCTTTTCGTGATGTTGAATAGCCTATAGCCTTCCTCAATAAATTAGCTATCCAATACAGAAAGAATTTTTCAAATCCGACTGGTACTTTCAGAGATTAGCGCGTTCAAACAAACAAACAAACAAACAAACAAACAAACAAACAAACAAACAAACAAACAAACTCTTCCGCTTTATTATAATAGTATAGATGTAACTTAGCGATGTCTGTTTTTTAAGATATTTGAGAAAAACAATTTTAAGGAGCATCTATGAACATAATAGAACCCATATCAATGTTTTTGCTGCGATTGGCTTAAAACCTGGTTCGAATGCTTTAAATGAAAAATAAATGTGTTTAGGATAACCTTCGAAAATTAAAAACTTGTGTGTCAAAGTTGGTAACTTCTATTTAAATGTTCCCATAATCATAGAAGGTTCTTGCCATAATCTCATCTTGACTTTTTAAACGCGGGTAACACCGCGGGGCGCAGCTGTACGGAATATACAACGGATAGGTATTTGCAGTTCCAACTAAGACACGTAAAACGACACATCTCAATGGGCTGCGCAAACAGAAAGAATCAGAACAGCAAGAGCTACCGATGGAAAGCATGTCAATGTTGGCAGAGCACTTGTGAAGCTGTGTGCGATGCAAATAACTTTGTCTATGGTGTTTGCGTACTGGCACGCGAGCGGAAACAGGCTGGTTGAACAAAAGTTTTGTCTATGATCGTTCGAATTTTTATCAGACTGCTCCAGAAAGGAGGGTTTATACAAATTGTGCAAGGAGGACTGAATGCTGAAGCATTATTTACCAGTCTACTTGTCTACTCGCCAGTCTACTAATACTGGGCTCTTTTTAGCCGACTTTAAAAAAGGAGGTTTTATGTTTGACTGAATGTATGTTTTTTAATGTTTACCAATGCGATTTTGAAGAATCTTTTTGTTTGTTTTAAATATGCTCCTAATGTGGTCACATAAAAATTAGGTGAGAATCTGAAGAAGATCTTCATGCAGTAAATTACCCAGCTTATCAAATTCGTATTTCTATCTCTTTACAGCTTCATGTTTGCGGTTATCGCTATCTCTTGTCGTCTTCAATAAAATCCTCTTTTAACATTATGTATTGAATTAGAAAGTTAACTACATAAAGAGAGCTCATGATTTTGACAGTCACTTTAACGAACGAAGTGTAGATGGTAAATGGCCATGCCGAATTTGTATGGGAGGTTATTGCCTTTTTTTCGCGCAGCCCTCAAAAAACTTAGGCCTCTAAATCTTTACTAGATGATACAGTGTCAGGAGGCAATCTTAACGGGACACTGTACCTAGTGCCTGGGACATTGTTTGAGATGGAGTAGGCTTGCCCAGCACCTAAACCATCCTCTCAGCTTAACCGGCCATATCAACAGGAAAGACATGATCAATACGTGTGGGGCTGATTAAGCCGCGGGTTTTCTCACGATGTTTTCCTTCATCATTTAGAGCTCGTGTTACTGCGCATATATTTTTTTCTAAACGAAAAATCCATTGATGCATGGCAGGATTTAAACCCACGACCTTCGGATCCACAGTTGAGGTACTAACCAACTCGGCCAACACGGCTCGGGTGGAAGCTAGTAGGTAGGTACCTAGGTACTGTATAATATTAACGATGCAGAATATCACTCGATTTCCTCAAAAATACTCAAAAACATTAAGTAAGTACTCCTGTTTTACTTTAAACAAATTCTTACCAAAATCTACTTGAATTAGATTTATTCATAAGTGGTCCTCAAAAACTACTCAAATATGTTACTGTCTTAAGTGTCGCCGTTATTTTGAAGTGTCACAAGTGTACCAAACTTTTTAATGTCAGTGACAGGTATGTCAAGAATTTAGTGCACATATCACTGACATTTTTCCGTAGTAAGTATAAAATTCCTTTCATTTTTCATTTTATTTTTTATAGTTTCGATAAATATCGCCATTTTGGAAAGATGGCTCTTACGTTTTATGTTTTATTTTTCTCGAGTTTTGTTTTATAAATATTAATGGACATTTCCACGATCACGATTCACGATCCCACAATCTTCGGATCGTCATCACATCATTTATAGTTTTATATAAAAAATGATTGTTTGTATGTTTGTCCTCTTTGCGTTCCTAAACTGTTGATCAGCTTGTGATGAGATGATACTTTGGTGGTTGGTGGCCAAAACAAACTAAATAAATTTAAAAAAATTGGCGGGACGAAGTTTGCCGGGTCAGGGGGCTAAGAAAGTTTTCTTAGCCCCCTGCCGAGCTACGAAAGTTGGCACGCGTTTTTAGTTAAAAACACGTGCCTACTTTCGTAGCTCGGCTTATGTTGGTAGTAAATGAATTCGGAATATTTGACCACCATAAGATGAACTACGAAATTTTTTCATAAAACAAAACATTGAGAAACAGAACGTTATTGTTTCAGGCAAGTTTCAGGCCAGTATTTTCCCGCCGTTTCCGACATGTGACACACACGCACACGTGGCCACAATTAGGGCTCCACACTCGCGTGCCGATGATTATACCACAGATTATACGCAGAGGGTATAATCTCGACACCTTGAGACCGCGCAAGGTCGGGTATGTACTGGGAGCAATTTGCTATACCGTCTCGGATTTGTGACACTTGCAGAAATAGATGCATTTAAAACAAGACTACTTTATATTCCGTAAATAATCGTTTGAGATACATTGGCGAGTTTCATATTTTATCTGTGGTTTTCTGAATATTTGACATTACTTACTTCTACTTACTTACTTAATTTAATGGTTAGGTTCCTATGTGTGGTAACCATTAAATTAAAAAATATATTGAAAAATGCCCGACATAATCCCTTTATAACCGTTGATCAGATTCAAACAGTTGATCAGATTTTCATGCAACATAGATAAGAACACTCGCGACAAATACACCTTTCAAACAAAAAATATAAGTATAATTAAATTCGGTTCATCCGTTTAGGAGCTATGATGCCACAGACAACACAGATTTCTATATCCTTGTCTCAGCCGCTATTTAGTTATGGATTTACTCCCATCTAATCATTATCCATCAGATATTTGTCATATTTTAACCCCCGACGAAAAAGAGGGGTGTTATAATTATAAGTTTGTAGTGTGTATCTGTGTGTCTGTCTGTGGCATAATAGCTCCTGAACGGATGAACCGATTTTAATTATTATAGTTTTGTTTGAAAGGTGTCTTTGTCGAGAGTGTTCTTAGCTATGTTTCATGTAAATCTGTTCAGCTGTTTGAAGATCATCAGCTCTTTTCTAGTTGATAAAGAGATTATGTCGGGGATTTTTCATTATTTTTTTTTATATAAAGTACTTAGGTACCTAATTGTTATTAAGAATAAAAAAATACAAATTAAATGGATGGAATGGAAAATGAAGTAGGAATCGACGTAGGCACTTACCTTTAACTATAGCAATAATGATGAAAAGGTTATTCCACTAAAAAATGTTACTTGTAATTTTGCTTCTCATTAATCAGGGAATTTATGTATTGTAAAAAACAAAGTTTTACAAACAACCTATCTAATAAATCACTAATTCACATATCACAAAAAAGGCAAAAACGACATCGAATGACCTTTGGTACAATACGGAAACAAGCACCCAAATTATTGGCTCACTGTAATACCACATGACAACTTCATAATACGCCATTGTATACTTTAATTTCATTAAATTATGACTCAAAATTGATTGTCCTGTCATTTCAAGGCCCTCTTGTCCCTGTGACCAACAATTTGGGTAAGTGCAGGGAACAACCATCACACAAAAACTACGGTCAGTTTTTGTTCGAAAAAAACGACAATTGTTTTTTTTAATTACATAATTTGGCTACGGCTTGACATTATGCGGAGATATGTCATGTGAACATCCTGTGACATTAGTATCTAACGATTCGCCCCGACTTTTCTCGGTAAACGCATGAATTATTTTTTATGTTTGTATACTTTGATAATTACTTGCATATTCTAAGCTTTCCATTATGGAAATTGAGTACCTACTTATAAGACATGAATGAATACTAGAAGGCTTAAGATCCTCTTGTGCCTAATAAAAGTAATAAATGCCGCGGCGATTAGGTATAATATTAGAAAATGTAGTTAACCTACATTTATCTATTTCATTTATCACTTCAAGATTTCAACCCAAATACTTAACGGTAGGTTATTACTTATAACTTATTCTTTTTTATTGTCTTTTGTGTACCTAAAGTTAACTAACAGAAATAAATTAAAATAAATTGTAAGAGTAGGTATGTTACGTAGTACACTTATACGTGTCCACAAGAAAATACTTTTGTTTATTTTTGCATTTATCATTAATCAATCGGTGATTTTAAATTACAAAATTCAATGCGATTAGAGTTTGTACCTACTACGATTGACCACCTTGAAACGACACAGGAAATGTAAAACAGGATTCTACGCAAATACTACAGGTACTAACTGAAAAATTTATACTTGGACATTATTCAAGTAATTTAGAATGAAAATGAAAATTTAATGAAAAACCCTCGTCATAATATCTCTCCATAAACTAGAAAAGAGCTGATAATCATCAAACGGCTGAACAGATTTTCATTAAACATAGCTCAGAACACTCTCGACAAAGACACCTTTAAAACAAAAAAAAACAATTAAAATCGGTTCATCCGTTCAGGAGCTATGACGCCGCAGACAGATACACAGAGCCACAGATACACACTACAAACTTATAATACCCCTCTTTTTCGTCGGGGGTTAAAAATAGTACAAAGACTTTCCACTCACCTGATACTCATGTAAATCCATCATTATCCTATCGTTAAACATTAAAAAAACTAAAACTACACAAAAATATTGCACACAATTCAGACTGTCCACAAAGTGGAATATTGCACATAGATCAGGTACCAAACGGTATTTAAAAATTAAATAAAATCACATTGTCAAAATTAAGCTGTCAGATTTGACAGGTGACGCGCGCGTTTTTTCCCGATTCCCGCGTTTTTCATGATGGACGCGCGCGCCGCGTCGCGTAGCGTACGTTACTGGCCATTGCAAATACCGTACAAGATCCGTTGTACGAAAAAACTGGTCAAGTACCAGTCGAGATTTTGAGAGGAGAGTCCCGTACGAAATATTACGTACTTTCACTTGTAGCTGTTTTATCGAGCTGCGCATGACCAGACGTTGCACAGAAATTATTTAGCTCCCACATCTAGCTAGCATCAATTTTCTTGTTAAAGTACAAAAAACAACTTGTTTTGTAACAAAAAGTTACAAAACAAGTGGCTAAACTAAAAAATTAAAAAAACCGTCTCCTATGTTTTATAAGCTGAGCAATTTTCTGCATTTCTGTTCATAACTCCGAAGATCCTCGACAGATCCTCATCCACCAAATTTTTATAGATCAATCGGAAAGTAAGTATGGGTACCTTTTCAAACAAAAAATAATTTTCCAAATCGGTCTAGGCGTCTTCGAGTAATCAATCGGTGAACATACATAAAAAAAGCACAAAAAAAAAATTCCGACGACTTGAGTACCTCCTCCTTTTTTTGAAGTCGGTAAGAAAACAGTGTAATATGTATGAATTATGATTAAGTCATATTTTATTCGACCTTGCACTTGTACTAACCATGCTAAGTACGAAACAAGTTTGGCTATTAACACGTCGAGTTCCGCAGATGCAGATGCTTGTGAAGGCTGTGCTGCGGCCTTCGGAGGGCACCGCAGAGGATTGACAGTGATCGCGTTAATATTACTGGCAGACATGCATTCAGTAACCTAACTTAATCGTTTTTCACTAAAATTAATTTTGGCTAATTTTAAAATTACTGATTTGACAATTTATTTGAACTAGCTTCCGCTCGCGGCTTCGCTCGCGTGACACCTACCCGGATAAAAAGAAGCCTACTATGTGTTATTCCAGGACTTAAACTATGTATTTTCCAATTTTCATTAAAATCCATTCAGTAGTTTTTTCGTGAAACATCAATCGTTCCAGACATCCATACATCCTCACAAACTTTCGCAGTTATAATATTAGTAGGATAATGGGGAAAGAGTCTCTGGCTGCATGTTTACATCAAATAACGAGTTACCGTTCGTTCAAACAAATGCGGAACCCTCAAAAAGCTATCAAACGTGTGTGAAATCGGCAGAACTGCAGCGGCCGTCATTTTCTAACGGTGCGGTAAGGAGGTTGTAAGGCGAATACACACGTACCGAATGTACCAAATGCGAGACACAGTTCTAGATCATAAATTACACGTTTCCAAAATGGCGGTCACTTAAAATACGCTGACATTAATCATAGTCTCGCCAACGATATGGACAGTGTTGCTAGACGTCCCGAATTTAAGCACAAAATCAGCCTCATTCAGGCTCATTCCCGCTTTTCGGGGATCACTCGAAGGTGCGGCGGTTTATTTTTTTTAAACTTATTGGGAGTCCAACATCACCAACCCCTTTCTCGAATAAGCTAATTATGCTTTCCAGTACATTTTAATAGCACAACACAACCTATTGACCTTCCAAGTTTCATGCAGAATTTAAAATTATTAAAAACGATTGATTACAGGCACATTTTTTTTATTATGTCCCGCTTTCAGCGAAAGATTCCAGGGCGTCGATTCCGGTACCGAACTTTTTATCAACCTCAACCAAAACCTCAACTAAAGCGACTGTTTCCATGACTACTAATAACAAACGACTCAGTTGTGGTGAGGTTTTGAACTTTGGCAGTACAAATTTTTGAAAAGCTATTCTACTATTTCACCAAATGGCTGACATTTAAGAGTTCGAACCAAAACCAAAGCGGTTGTCATTTAATAGAATACAGGCCCTGCTTTTTTACAATTTTTTATAAATATTGTATTTGGTTGGATATACCTCTGACTACCCCCTTAGACATCTTCAACGGATCTAAAATGCCTTAAGATCTAAGAGAAGTCTACCGCACCTTGGGAATACAATACAGTCGTAGTCTTATTTTTTTTTAAAGTTTCCGATTGGGTACCGCCGGTGTGCCCCAGCCTTAAGACTGACTTTCTTCGCCACTCGAAGAGAGCGTACAAGTAATTAGAAATACATTCGGAGTTTGATTGATTGAATTCGGCGACAGTTAGTTCTTAATTATGTTTTTTATAAGAAAAAGTTATTGCACAAAAGAGTTGCACTAAGCGGCGGTCGAAGTTCAAACTTTTTTGATTGCGAAGACTTGAAAGTATTAGCATCACACTTTTTCGTATTTTTAAGTTTAGCGGTGTCCATCGAGTGGTTTATACGGGCCGCACACCGAATTCTCTATGTACTACTACTGCCAGATTCGATCGAATCGGACTATTCGGCGCCGACAGGTTTGCGAGGTTTCATACGATTTCAAATAAAGAATTCTAAAATTCGGCTGCACACACTCCGCGCCGAACGAATCGAAATTTAAAATTCTTTATTTGAAATTGTATGAAACCTCGATTTCCGAATTTGTCCGAGATTTGACAGAATCTGGCAGTCCATAGAGAATTCGGCGCGTTCGACGCGGATTATGTGTGCGTTCACTATTAAAACGATTTTCTAAGAGCTATTTGACAAAATTCCTCGAACTACTCTTGTTGAGAGAAAGTGCAGTTAAGTTTGACTACGGCCAGATTTTATGGGTCTAGGCGGCCTAGACGGTATTACAAAGTTTAATCTGGTTTCTAAGCCAGTAATATCTGAATTTAAATAATTATAATTTACTTACTTACTTAATTAAGCTTTCAATCTAGAACAATTTGCAACTATAATAAATACTTAAGTATTTTAGCGTTTGTAATCGTGCTTTGTGATCTTTTAAATAAATAAATAAAAAATTAAAGCTGAAGAGTTTGTTAGTTGAACGCGCTAATCTCAGGAACTACCAGTCGGATTTGCAAAAATATTTCTGCATTTGATAGCTTAACTCTTGAGGAAGGTTACAGGCTACTTTTTATCATCATCATCATCACCTGCTAGTTGTGAAATAAAGCGCTCGTGGCATTGCTGTTTTTGTTAGATTGTTGAAGCTAAGCGACGTTCAGAGCGGTCATAATTTGGATAGGTGACCGCTAGTGGCACTAACAGCTGAGCGCTTCCGTGCTTCGGAGGGCACGATAACTTTTATGATTTTTTATGTTATTACTTACTTACCTACTTATGATTTTGTTAGAGCGATGCCTCTTAGAAAGTTCCTAAGTACGTAAAAGTTCATATCTATAGCAAATCATCCAATTACTTTGTAGTTAGATGCCATCTTTGGTGTTGCTTCCGGTATGATTTACCTATCCAATAACACATAAGATACACTAATAAATGGTGATCTTCAACCGAACCATACAAGGAGAAGATAAATTTCTTTTTAGAAAAAAAAAAATTAACGGTGAAGTGAAGGGGGTATTTGGCGCCAAACTGTATTTCATGGCATATACACTTCTTCCAACGGATCTTGGCATTCGTGAAGTTAGCCGTTTCAATGCGCAGTGGAACTTTTTCTTACAACATTTTCTACTGCGCAGCGAAAAGCCTAACTTCACGAATGCCTAGAATCCTAGATCCATCGGCATCGTGACAACTTTACAGACATTATGTAGCGCACGCCTCGCAACGCACTTCCCTCGATAAAAATAACGTGCGCAGTACATCCGAATTAGCACACAGGCGCTATAACAAGCTGTACAGTAGCTGGCTAGACGATTTTCTTTATGGAATCCGCTCTTTAGTAAGAAATATAGTTGATCTATAAACAGCTAAAACGCTCTTGTAGCACTAATTAGGTCCAAATTGTACAGGTATTAAGCTCTTGCCTTGCCACGAATATAAAGGTCCGCACATTGCAAAGCTTGCGATGCGCGCCGTGCGCTCTGCTGCATGCCTCGCAATCTCGGTATCCGCCTTTATAAAATTTAATAACAGCCGAATGTGTTTTTTCCTTCGAATTTCATTCGGAAATTCGAAATTTCGAATCCTTTCCACATTCAATTATTTTTTCTAATTCACCATCAGAGAGATACGAACCAAGCTATAGTGCGCAACCATGAACAGGATTGCAACAAGTATGAACCTTAACATAAACTAGGTTTGCTGGAAGAAAACTTCGTAGGTTTAAAGCTCGCCTTTGTACGTACCCTTACTTTATGTCTACATAGATATTTTATTAATCGAATACAATGTCTTTGTTTTATGTGTTTAAATTATACAAGAATTAAGAATAAACGTGTGAAAGCGCGAAGCAAATAACTAGGCGCCAGTAACAATCTCATACATCATGTCCAAGTGCTAAACAGCAAATGATGCACGGATCATTACTTGTAATCGATAGACTCGCTTTTTGCTGGCTATCTTTATAATGGGCACACCGTTAGTGCGATCGTATGTACAAGCGGGGAAACGTTATTAGTCTTTTTATAATTATTAAATGTCATAGCTTGTCATAAGTTTAAAAGTAGTAAAAGTAGTTCACATATTTACTTTTTTTTATTAAATTTAAAAAAAAACGCTTTTATTAATATTTTTACTTTCCAAACTCAGCTTATTAAACACATAAAACATTTTATTCAACCGTCTCTATCCTTCGCCGAGTCCCACCATCCTTCGCCGAAGGTGAAGAGATCGTGCCGCCAACGTTTTTTTTTATATTTTGTGTCTTGAACTTTTTTTAAAATAAAAAACAGACTTCAATTTCTAGTCATAACTCTGAAGATCCTCGACAGACCCTCACCACGTCTTCGAGCAATCGGTGAACATACTTACATAAAAAAGCACAAAAACTAGGCTTCTACGAATTGAGAACCTCCACCTTTTTTTGAAGTCGGTTAAAAAGTAAAATTAATTTGAATCCGCTAACCACTGTTACGCTAAGCTCGTTACCGTTTGAAAGCCCAAATGTGTGTTCAATGTCCCAAATATTTAAATCATATCTAATGGCTACATAATAAAATCAAACTCACTGAATTGTATGGAACGTAATTTGAAATCAAACATAATTATTAAGATGTAGATGGGAAGAAGAAAGTTCGTAAATTGTACCGCGTCGATGATGCTGCAGACAGACTGTGAAATAGACGTTTGCAATCTGACAATATTGATAAAATCTCTCTCTATAAGTAATTTGGATGTTTAAGGCGTATGTCATACATCGATGATATCCGGTAGTGGATGATATCGGTCTAAAATTATGTTAATGTCAAAAACTTAATCTCGAAATTATTTACCTACTAAAAGTTTTACATCTTTCATACGCACAGCGAAAATGTGGAACTCCCTGCCGGGGTCTGTATTTCCAAAAAAGTATAATTTGGGTGTCTTCAAATCGAGACTCCGAGAGTCAATAGGTTCCTTCTCACACTGTTGCTTTACATCAGGCAGGGTGTGGTCAAACGCAAACCGATTTTAGTTTAAAAAAATGTTTTTTACTGCATTTAATTGTTATGTTTCGAAGTTTATTTCAGTCTCAGATTATGTAGCTATCATATTAAAATGTGTAATGTCCATCCAGCCACCTCTTGGTCGGCCCAAGCGGATATGGCGGGACGATCTAGACCAGTGATGGGCAAACTACGGCCCGCGGGCCATCTCCGGCCCGCGAACCTTTTTAATCCGGCCCGCCGCGCCAGCATTCGTACTCAAGCCGTACTATTCATCTTAATTAAATGTACTTAAACAATTTCAAATTTCTTCCAATTTTGTAGTGTTTTGTGAGTAATAGTAAAAACCAGTTAAAAAATGTGGCCCTCAATACATTTCATTGGTTTTGTTTGGCCCCTGATGAAAAAAGTTTGCCCAATCCTGATCAAGACGACTAGTTGATCGACAGAAGCCTTACACCACAGTGGGGTGAATGGAAAAAGAGAAGGGAGGCATTTGCCCAGCAGAGGGATCCAGTGGAATTATCAGATTAGAACGTCCATCCAAATTTTTTTTCTAATCTATATTGATAAACAAAGAAATCTCAAACCTCAACAATGTATTTAGAATAGAATAGAAATAAAGTGACAAGAAAATAAGGCTACTCCTCAACATTTGCTCCAGCAGCACCATGGCTGTTAGAGCGCTGGTTTTCAGTGGCGCCGAATATTTCATCATAACTTACACCTAGTAAACTAAACTTTTATTTATTGCCAATCGAAATAAACTAGTAATTCTGCCATCCACCAGTCACCAACACAACACCTGCAGCATAATAGCACCATGCTCTCTACGCTGAATAGGTGCATAATTGTCGGCTGACCTCGACTGATCTATAGATCTATCGTAGATCAATGATCGATAATAAGGATAGCGGACTTCGCTGTAGAAAGGTATGAAAGTTCTTATGGTGACATTTTGACGTTTGCATTACCGAGAAGAATGAAGTGATCATAAAGATTGTGAGGAAAGGTGTAATCAGTGATTATTATAAACCGATGGTTTATGCAAAATGTTTTTATTTGTTCTTTGTAGCCGACATTGGACTAATTTTAGGTTATGTTTTTAATTAGTCTTAAGTTAACACAAATATAAAATTTACGACATTTTACATTTTTAGATACTTACCTAATCAGTTTTCACTAACTTTTTTTCATGTTTGCTAACAACTTTATGGTAAGTACTCTAAACATATTATTTTAAATTGCATTAACTTTACTTAAAGAAGTTAAGTAGGTACCTACTAACTTTTTTTTTTAACTTCAAATCTGACTTTGATTTTTTTTGTTTTGAATGCGATCTTTATCTGGATTGTTATTACCCAATTATTACCACCAATTTTACATTTTACCAATAATGTCAATTTTAATTTTAACTTTTTCTTTTATTTAAATTTTTGTTCTCTTAAATGAAAATTGTACAAATGAATCAGTTTTTTCATGGTGTGTAGGTATAAATAGTTTTAATAGGATTTTTGAAAACTTATAATTCTTTCTTAACTTTCGAAAAATTTATTAAAATAGGCACAATAAGAAAGAAATACTAAAATAACTATTAGCGGTAGCACAAAGTCACAACAACTACAGCAAAGTAAAAAAAATTGAAGGGTAGTCAGAAAAAATCCTGTTTACCTGTTGCCCACAAACTGTCAACGCATCATTTGTCAATGTGGTTAGCCAACTTTGGGACAAGAGGGTTATGTGTTTTATCATTCTTTTTAAATTTAAATAACACTAGCTTCTGCCCGCGACCTCGCTCACGTTATGTATGTATGTTGATGTTAGCTAGTCTCATTCTGGTGCTTTTAGGCCGCCTGAAGGCCTCCGTTATGGATTAAGGACTTTAAGTCTGGACCGACAATTTAGGCTGAGCGCACACCTATCCGCGCCGAATGCGCCGAACGAATCGAATTTTAGAATCCATATTTTAAATGTGAAAGTGTGTTCGTTTGTTTGTCCTGCTTTCAAGTCAAAACAGAGAGACGGATTGAAGTGATTTTTTGTGTGGAGACAGTTGGAGGGCTGGAGATGGAGAGTGACATAGGCTACTTTTTATCCCGCAAAAAAAAATGCATGTTTCCCGTGGGATAAAAAAAATAGTAGTCCACGCGGGCGAAGCCGCGGGTGTCAGCTAGTTCTTTATAATTATAAAATCGTATGAAAAGTGAAGTCGCACACATGCCCGAATCTGGCAGTACTTGAATTCGGCGCGGATAGGTGTGCGGTCAGCCTTAACGTGCCATCCGAAGCACGGAAGCGCTCAGTTGATGTCACTTGCGATCACTCATTCAAATTGTGACCGTTGATGAAGTAAAGCGAATTTAAGAGCAGCGGTCAACTCGGCTAACACGGCTCTCCTAGTAAATAGGTGCTAAATACATAGGTAATGTATTTAATTTTAAACATAATGTACATCGATTCAAATGTAGATAACTGTCGGCGAGATCAAAGGCGGTACGTCGTGGGATCTGTACTAATGAACCGGTATGTATAGGGTTGTCACACGAATGCATTTTCTTTTTATTTTACCCTTCTTATTTTTACCCCCTCCATGATTATTTTTGAAAAAACAACAGCCTATGTCCTTCCCTGGGATGCAATCTACTCCTTGTTAAATTATATCCTAATCTGTTCTTCAGGCAAATCAACTTAATTATAGACGGAATTCTTTAAATGAACAATCTTTTTTATTTGTGAACGGATTTTTATAAAACAAACACTAAATGTTAATCACAAAACTAGATTCAAAACGGTTAAGCCGTTCCTGAGATTAACGGACACAAACGCACAGATAAACAGACAAACAGATAAACATTGATATGGGTTCTATTGCATTCATAGATGCTCATAATTTTTTTTTTCAAATATTTTCAAAAAACAGACATCGCTAAGTCACAGTTTTTTTTATTAAATGTATAGATGTACTAGATTTCGCCCGCGGTTTCACTCGCGTGGTACCCGGACAAAAAGTAGCCTATGTCCTATTCCCGGTCATTATAATATATCTATATTTTAAATTTCAGCCAAATCGGTTCAGTGGTTGTCGTGTTATACATGAACAAACATTCATTTATACAAACTTTCGCATTGATAATATTAGTGTGATGTGATGTGATTTACAAGAATATTTGACACTAGTAGGCCTAACATGTGCAACGTCGAGAGTCGAGAAAAGAGACTTCTCGATCGGTTAAACTGCTCTTACGTATGCGTTAGAGCAGTACGACCGATCGAGTTATTTCTCTCGATGTTGCACATGTTAGGCCGGCAGAACATGTAGGTACACAGGAATAGACAACCCTAGTAAATACACGAAGTCTATACCTTCCGCTTTCTGTCCTCAAAGAATTCAGCTCCTTTTTGTTCGTGAGCATATTTTGATCAGCATCTGATAGAGATTAAATACCTGCAGGGCTATTTCAATTCACTCGCTAACTCGGATCAGTTTCCGACAAATTCGTGGATTACGAAGAATAGGTATAGTACTTTGAAATTGTGGAAAAAGGCGATTTCGTGGTAGAATTTTTATTGTGTAAAATATTGAAGTAATTCTGCATGCCATAACCAAAACGCATCACTTTTAAAGAACGTTGCGACATTTTGGGCCCCCTTGTCCAACAGTGATGAAACATATGTCATATGAAAGCTCTTGGAATGTACTTTATTTCATTCTATTACAGCTAAGTTCAAATCGAGCGCGAAAATGGTGTTTTGGTGCAAAAATGGCGCGATAATGGTGGTTTCTTGAACGAAACTAGAGAGCTGAAACTTGGAATGTAGCTTTCTTTTCTAATAAAACCACCCACTAAGGCATTATATTTTCGAATTTCAACCCCTAAAGGGGTGAAAATTAGTTAAAACGTTTGTATGAAACTTTTTAACGCGTAGTATGATTTGCTTGAAACTTGGTTCGCATACTTAAAATGCAAAATAAATGGACATGTATTTCAGGATTATTCAAAACAACCCTTAAAAAGGAGTGAAATGGGGTGTCAAAGTTTTTATGGGTACTTTTTAATAGGTTGTGCGATTTGCTTGCATCTAGGTTTGAATGCTATTGATGACAAATAAATGAACACATATTTCAGGATTTTTCGAAACAACCCTTAAAAGGGGGTATAATGGGGTGTCAGAGATTGAATTGAAACTTTTTAAAGGGCGGTGCGATTGGCTTGAGACTCGGTTTGTATATTATAAATGCAAAATAAACGGACATGTTTCAGGATTTTTGAAACAACCCTTAGAAAGGGGTGAAATGGTGTGTCGAAGTTTGTGCTGGAACTTTTTAAGGACAGGGCAGGCAAGTACCGGCGTCATTTTCATTTGCATACACTTCGTCACCGGCTACCCGGCACTGGTTACCCGGTCCTTTGGTCCATTTTCGTAACTATTTTTCACAACCAGTTACGGAAGATTTTTTTTCACTGATTCTTAACTGGGTATTAAAAAGAAATATTTATTCCTTGTACGTAACCATGTTTTATAGCCAGCTACGAATTTTATTAGTAAACTTTATACAGCACTTCCAGATAAATAATGGGTATCGGAAAACATCAGAAATAATCGCATAATCGGCCATTATTCGTAAAACACGAAATTAGCCAATGCCTATTATTTATCTGGAAGTAGTGCATTATTTATTTTATTTTATTTTTTCAATTTTAGGAAAACTTACAGCTAGACAACAGATTAAAAGAAGATGTAGATACTCAAGGCTAATAACAAGTTTCCACATATAATTATTTGAATAGTATAAACAAAACAGTCTCTATTATCGTAGACGGTGATCGAGTGAAGAAAAAAAAAAATAAACAAACTATAATTATATTGGTACATTTAGTACATACTAATAGATACAGTTCAACATCGACATCATAATATCAATCGTCTTAAATGTTATAAAAGAAGAAAAGAAGCATCCCTTTTTGTAGCTAGATAACAGTTACGGAAAAAGAAAACAAGGTTCCATTTTCGTAGCTAGTTACGAAAAATGAAAAAATAAACCATCCATTTTCGTCACTGGTTACCAAAACATGAAAAAAATTCATAGCTGGCTATGAAACATGGTTACGTACATGGAATAAATATTCCTTTTTAATAACCAGTTAAGAATCAGTGAAAAAAAAAACTTCTTTCGTAACTGGTTGTGAAAAATAGTTACGGAAATGAACCAAAGGACCGGGTAACCAGTGCCGGGTAGCCGGTGGCGAAGTGTATGCAAGTGACGCCGGTACTTGCCTGCCCTTAAAAAGTTCCAGCACAAACTTCGACACCTTTCGACGACTTTTCACCCCTTTTTCAGGGTTGTTTCGAAAAGTCCTGAAACACCATGTCCATTTATTTTGCATTTATAATATACAAGCCCATCGCACCGCCCTTTAAAAAGTTTCAATTCAAACTCTGACACCCTATTTTACCCCTTTTTAAGGGTTGTTTCGAAAAATCCTGAAATATGTGTTCATTTATTTGTCATCAATAGTATTCAAACCCAGATTCAAGCAAATCGCACAACCTATTAAAAAGTACCCATAAAAACTTTGACACCCCATTTCACTCCTTTTTAAGGGTTTTTTTGAATAATCCTGAAATACGTGTCCATTTATTTTGCATTTTAATTATGCGAACCGAGTTTCAAGCAAATCATACTACGCGTTAAAAAGTTTCATATAAACGTTTTCACTACTTTTCACCCCTTTAGGGGTTGAAATTCGAAAATAAAATGCCTTAGTGGGTGGTTTTACTAGAAAAGAAAGCTACATTCCAAGTTTCAGCTTTCTAGTTTCGTTCAAGAAACCACCATTATCACGCCATTTTTGCACCAAAACACCGTTTTCGCGCTCGATTTGAACTTAGCTGTGATAGAATGAAATAAAGTACACTCCAAGAGCTTTCATATCACATATGTTTCATCGCTGTTGGACGAAGCGGGTCCAGTGTTCAAGCAATGATGCCCATGGTTCTTTGAAACATGTAAGTATCGCGTTTTTTTTACGCTTTGTGCACAGCACGCACGGCGAAAATCGACCCGTGTAAATACGCCATTAGTATCCGAAAGAGGCATGTTTGAATCCGAAATATGAGTGTTATGGTGCGTTCACACACTCGCGAGCAAACAGACATTCAACGGGCGCATTATCTTCTGCCGCGTTCTGTCTCCTTGAGATGAGAGTGACAGAGCTACTTCGTGCTCGCTCTAATTGACCGAGCGAGCGAAGCGAGCTAAGCGTCTCTGCTTCAGCTTGGAGAAAAATGCTTTCGTTTGTCCGCCGTCTGTCGGTCGTATGTCTGTCTGTATGTTCTCATCTACAGGTTGCATTTCTTAACCAATTCTCGTGAAATTTTGTGAGCAGGTTCAATAACTTTTTATATTTTACTAGCTGACGCCCGCGGCTTTGCCCGCGTGGGCTACTACTGTAAGTTTAAATTGGTTTCATAAAAATTTGGTGAGGATCTGATAAGGATCTTCAGCGTGATGAGCAGAATAGTTTCTCAAAATGAAGTAAATTGCTCACTTTTAGATTTCTACCAAAAAATGGAAGTGGAATCGGCCCTTTACCTACTAGGTATGAATTGATGGAGCACCTGGGAGGGACCACCTTCTCATCATAAAACTAGAGAATTGTGAATATTTATTCAGTTTCAAATTTAAGCTATGCAAGGACAGACTCGCGAGGTCTACAGCTCACAGAGCCACTAGTCATATAACTATCTCTTTGAATGTCTGTTTACACGCGAGCGTGTAAACGCAATATCAGAAGAAACAGTAGACGTGCGAATTAAATTGCGCTTTAGGTATTTGCGAATTATACACTGTCCCGTAAGTGTAGGTAACCTAAATGACGTTGCAAAAATCATTAAGACAAGTAGGAGTGGCCTTATAAAAGGGACTCGACTTAGACCGATGACTGTACACATATAAAGGTCCATTATTGTGTCTGTCTGTCATTAGATTGCCGAGATAGGGCGTGCAATAAGGAAAATATCGATATATCGATATTAGTGTATCGATAAATTCGCTGTATCATGCCCATTGTAAGGATGGTTGCAATTAATGTAGGAATCATCATTATCATCATCAAATCCAGCTTGCGTTATATATTTTAAAATTGAAACACCGTTTAAACAATTGACATCCTTTTTTGTTAGATAGTGTTAAAAATTATATAATTTCTAATCACTATAAAAAATAACAACCAATCGAAAAATTGATCGGAAATTATGTCAATTATTAAATGATCTTATATCCAATGGTGCAATCCAAAAACATAACATCAATTTTAGAACATGAAGATTTATAGTATTTTTAGTGATTTTTTCGTTGATTTATGATTAAGCAAATATGACGTTAAATAAAAATATTAAACGGTGAATTAGAAGATTAGATTATGTTAAAGATACATGTTGGCTTTTCAGTTACTTTAGACTTAGGTACTTTATTTATCGAGGGTATAGACAGGGAAATACAGTGTTTGGCTCAGGGCCATAGGCTCGTGACTCACAGTCAGTGAATACAAAAACTGTCATTCGACTCATTTTGAGACATCTCAAGTGGATCCTAAGCAAACACGGCTGGAATTCCGATACCGGCAGGACAGGCCAGATGAGTTTACTAGTGATGAGATCAAGTATCGATATCTGCACATAATTTGTGTATTGTGAAAACCTTCAGTAGACATTACAATCGGTAGCTAAAAACCAATGATGTTGAGATTACTGAACGGTTAAAATTTCATTTTATTTTCATTTAGCAAAGACACAAACTCGATAAATAATTTATTTTTCAAAACTTAAACGCATGTCATAGTAGTTGTAAATGGTACTCATTTCAGCGCCACTGAAAACCAGCAGCGCTCTGACAGCCATGGAGCTGGAGCTAATGCTGAGAGGTAGCCTTATTTTATTGTCACTTTATTTGTAACATTTCTGATCTTTGTTTTGTATGTAGGTATGTGGTGGTGAAAATTGCTGTTTGGTGAATTTAAAAAGCTGTTTATAAAAAAGATGGACTCAGAATAAAAACTCGCATGTCAAAGGGCATGTTAACAAGCCTAAATATTTTTTCATTTGATAGCTCAGTTTGACTTGTCTGTGGGTTAGAAAAATAAGAACACAACTGATCATTTATATCGCACGCAGAATACTTCTTCAAACCCTATTCAATTGCATTATTTTTGTGTAAACAAAACCGCGGAGATATGCGGCGGCCTCGAGGCAGACCACCTGCCGGTGGTCAGACGACATTGTGAGGGCGGTAGGAGAGCAATGGATCCGGCTGGCACAAAACCGCCAGGAGTGGCGTGATAGAGAAGAGGCCTTTACCAAGCAGTGGGTGTTACAGGCTGTTTAGATAGATAGATAGAAATAAAACCGCATGATTTTTATAGTTTCTGTCATACCTAATTGATCACATTTATTTCACCGATGCGAAAATAACATCGATTTATTCCCCTCACTACAAATGCAAACTTCTACCACATTCTTAAAAAAAATTGTATTCCATTTTCAAAAAAATCAAATCCTGCTACCGTATTCCTATGCACATAGTTTTTGTCTACCTGTATTCTATCTGTGGAAGTTGACTTAATTTAACATTCCTTTAAAGACAAACATGGTTGACATTGACAGTTCGTGTGATAACTGAAGAGGTATGTCACAAAATTAATAATTAAAAATACCGATTTCATTGTAATAAGCTGAACAAATTTCTGCACTCTCGAAGTGCATTTCTCTGTTTCTCGACAGATCCTTGGCAAATTATTATGGCACCAATTGAAAAATTCCCTTTCTAACTAAAAAAGGATTTTCCAAATCGGTCCAGGCGTCTTTGAGTAATCGGGTAACTTGAACACCTAAAGACCTGGGAGGTCAATTAAATTTTTAGACATGTTTAACTCAGCCTGTTTCGTCCCACTGCTGGGCAAAGGTCTCCCTCAAACTCCTCCAACCGTCTCTATCCTTCGTAGAGTCCCACCATCCTTCGTTGAAGTTGGCGCGATTATGATTAAAAAAATTAAATGTGAACGAAACTTCAATTAGAAGTCAAGATCCACTTAACCTAAATAGTTCTGAATATTTAACACCTATTTAGTCTTTTAACTAACAAACCAAACATGTCACAAACCAATCGGTAGCTAAAATAAAACCACAGATAAGATCGAATGTACAATTTGTCCCGAAACATTCGTAATTGTCTATGGATAGAATGATTGATGCGTTCTCAGTTCAAAAATGTAGTTTTTGAAGAATTATGTGTGGTACAAGTTATAAGAGAGTGGCGATTTCATAACCGCGGCACAGTTTACTTAGGCCAGCTGGTACAAGATTATTTAATTTACACAGCCAGCGTCCAGTCCGGAGGTAATCTATGACTACGAATAAAAGTACTTACAATGGTAGTGTCTGGGACATTGTTGAGATTAAGAACTTTGAGCAGGCATGACTTTGAGAATCATCCTTGGCCTTATTCACATCTAACTCATATTGATCGAAAATCTTTTGAATAATAATAATATCATTCCTATTTTTTTTTGTTTGTGGCATTTGTAAGGATTTTACTTAGATGTATTGTTAAAGTTAAACATAAGAAAGTTAATGATACAGCTTAATAATTGCTGGTTGATAATCTGTAAAAATGTAATCCTTGAAATTGGAAACACAGATAACACTGTCAAACTTATAAAACCACTCTTTTTGTGTCGGGCGGGCCTTAAAAACGCAGACTAGACATTCAACTCTCGACGCTTCAGTTTCGAACTTGCACCCCACCCCCGTCGTGTGTGGGATGTGACCGGTTGACACACATTCATTTATCATCACTTAGTTAGGAACCTTTGGAACACCGCACCGATTCAAATCTAGAGGTTCCTTCGAATTTCGAACTTCACGAATGCCAAATAATTTTGGAATACTAACGCAGTTAGACGACGCCGTTGGAGTTTGTTATAGCGAGATTCTGCGACCATTGTCTATTACGCGACAAACAAGTTGTCCCGTGACGTTTAGCTGTCTCGCTCTTTGGCCTAAGAATTGTATATTGCGCATCCTTGTCACGTGGTTCGCCGGAGGATGTCGCGTACTATACCTCACTTTGTTTGTCTCCACTGGAGCTTGACTATTTAGATTTAAGCGGATGGATCACCGAAAAGAAAGGCACCATACCGTGTTTGTTGCCCTGACTCTTCACGGTGTTGGTCGCGAAAGAACAGGAGCAGAATCACCTAGTTCTTAAGACGATTCAAAGTGATACTAGTGGTTCTACTGAATAAATGATTTTTGAGTGGTCCTACTGAATAAATGATGTTTGAATTTGGAATTTTTGAATTATAATGGCCTAAATTTAGAGTACTGACCTGGTTATGGTAGTGCGCCATGTGATGCGGCAGATGCCGCATGGCCGGATGCAGCATCTCTTCGCTGCTGCTGCTGCTGCCCTCTACCGTCTGTAACAACAGCATACGTTTTATTAAACAGCTTTATACGTCAAAACACAAGTGGCTGAATTAAAAATTAAAACATTATCGTAAGCGCTCGTGGCGTAGCTTGCTGAGACGTTCTTGATTGATAGTTGGAAGTTGTGCGCGGTCAATTTGGATGGGTGATTGCAATTATATTACGCGCTGAGCGCTTCCGTACTTCGGAGGGCACGTTAAATTGTCGCTCCCGGCTTTTAAGTCGTTAAGAGGCCTTTACGCAGCCTAAAAACCCCGTCACCATCGTTGGCCACTTGCTCATATGAACTTACTTACTTTTTAGCAACTTTCTGCACTCTCGAGGTTCATAACTCCGAAGATCCTCGACAGATCCTCACCAAATTTTTATGGCACCACATACTATATTTGATGAAACTTTTGGGCAAATTGGACTAAGTATATTTAATTTCATTCGTGAATCGATGACAAGGTTGAATTTCACTAAAACTTAAAAAAGTTATCAAAATTTACGATTCTGACGGGAGTCGAACCCGCACTGATGAGTGCCTTTACCAACTCGGCCACGGAATCCTCATCGGGTCGAAAATATTGATAAGCTTATTATATCGGTTAAAGCCCCGATTTAGCGCCATCTACAGGAACCACTTAGTGAACTCCTGCTAATAAGATTATATAGAAGACAATGCTGGAGCTGAGAACTGAGATGCATAAGGTCGGAAAAATGACATTTTCGAGATCCGACCTTATGCATCTCAGTTCCAGTTTGATAAGATTTTTCATTTTCAATGAAATAATACCTAAGTATTATTTATTTAAGTGTATTTATTGTGTGTATTTGGTAAATAAATAAAAAAAAAGTGTGGTTTAGCACTATAAAAATTAAAGGCTTTTACCTCAACCGGTTCATCCTTCGCCTCGGCCTCGTCTCCAAGTTCCACCAGCTGGAGCGCCTCCTCGAGCAGGTCGAAGCGAGACTCCTCGGTCACCAACTCCTGCGGCAACTCGCCTTGCAACACGTACTCGCCTTAGGACAAACAGACAAACTTATCAACCACACTAATATAAGTAAGTAAGTACCTAAGTTCGTATGAGTAAGTGGCCAACTCCGGTGACGGAGTTTTTAGGCCGCCTAAAGGCCTCCTTCGTGGCTTATTGACTTAAAAGCCGGGACCGACAATTTAACGTGCCCTCCGAAGCACGGAAGCGCTCAGCTCGTAATACCTACCACTTGCAGTCACCCATCCAAATTGTGACCGCGCACAACGTTGCTTAACTTCAACGATCGATCAAGAACGTCTAAGCAAGCTACCCCACGAGCTTTTCCACGCGCTACTAATATTGTAAATGAGAAAGTTTGTATGTTTGGGGATGGATGGATGTATGTTTGTTCCTCTGTAACTCGACAATCACTGAATCGATTTGGCTGAAATTTCTCTAATAGATAGATAATGACCGGGAATAGGACGTAGGCTACTTTTTATCCAGGTATTTATATCTGTGCAGTGTTGGCCGAGTGGGTCAGTGCCTCGACTTTCAATCCGAAAGTCGTGGGTTCGAAACCCGGCCTTGCATCAATGGATTTTTCGTTTCAAAAAATAGCGCTTTGATACGAGCTCTAAACGATGAAAACATGAGGAAACCAGTTAGCTTTCTAAAAGAGTAGATGGGCTTGCAACCTGTCACGTATGGAATGTTAACTTCTGCGAAATGTTTGAATGTACCAAATGTGTTTGGACATACCTCTGACTATCTCTTTAGACATCTTCAAAGGATCTAAAAATGCCTAAAGATCTGAAAGAATACGTCTACCGCATCTTGGGAATACAGTCGTGATTATATATATTACACTAGCTGACCCGACAGACGTTGTCCTGTCTTAAGTATGAAATTGAGTTCGAATCGACATCTGTTTTAAACGAGGTTTTAAACGATATTCAGTTTAGTTACTTAAGCTGGAAACAAACTATCGGACGCATCCATAAGTCGCGGCTGTTAGCCGCGACTGGTAAGTGTGCACACCGTCCGAACACCCAGCGGGCCAGATTGCCTTCGGACGTCTGAAGGTCCAAGGTCGCGTCCGCGACTTTCGTCAGATAAAGTGCACAGTTCTATGTTCGTTCTATATCCAGATACCTATTCAGTCGCGGCTGTCTGCCGCGTCCGTAAGCCGAGTCCGACAGTATGTTTCCAGCTTTACATCCTCTGTGACGATATTTGCAGCACGCATTCTGTCAATTCTATTTCAAACGTCATAAGGTTACATTAAAAAAATTATATTGTCCAAAGCGCTTAAGTTAGATTAGAAATAATTTTATGTGATGGTTGAGTATTCTTGAATTTTCTAATTTTTAGCGCAATTTTCTTAATTTTTCTTTGATAATATCCTTCTCCTGACAATAACAAACGCAAATAAAAGAATTAAGTAGTGAAATCGGTCCAGCCGTTCACGCGTCATGGCGTGACCAAGGGAAATCTGATCTGCAGTGCAAGTACAGTTCTTATCGATCACTAAATTTGACATTTAGAATCGACAAAATTTGATACAATGGATTTATCAATGAAAAATCCAATTTTATCTAATTTTGTCGATTCTAAATGTCAAATTTAGTGATCGATACTAAGAACGGTACTTGCACGCGGTATCTTACATTTTAAAGGATTTTGAGCTGACAAACAAGTAGGATAGTAACATTGACTGACTAGGTATTGTTACGGTATGTTCAAAATTCAAAAATCATTTATTCAGTAGGACCACTACGATCACTTTGAACTTTTCAGTGCCGGCTACACCCTAGGGACTTAGCTTCCAGCTACCAACGCATAACCAAATTATAATTTACAACCATCTCCAAACGAATAATCGATTTAAAACCCTAACAACATACAAATATAATTAAAAATCGCGTGCTGGCTGTGAAACAAAAGTCCGGTGGCTGACCACAGACAAAAAATATACGGGTAACCCTTTTAATTTTTGAAAAGAGTTGTGATAATCTCTTTACAGTCAAAAGGGTCTCATAGACCGCGTAGGGTTTTTTTTTAAATTATGCACGGTAGCTGTACGTGTACGGTCACTGCTCAAAGAAGGTTGTAAATCATTTCTGTTTTTGAAGATTTTTGGAAATCTTTCTGCTTGATTTTAGATCAACTTTTTCATTTGTAAATTGTGATTTTGTTGAATCAAACATAAACTTGGAAAGTTTAAGTGAGAGATTGTACCTATCTTGGTATGTTTTTACTTCATCACGTTAAACGGCTAAACCGATATGGATGAAATTTTGATTGAATAATTATTCGCTCGTAGGATAAAAGAAAGATTGTTTAACCGCTGGTAGTACTTTAGATTCGAATAGGTACTTCCAAAAATCAAAAATGTTCAAACACAGTTTTTTATTAGATAAGTATCTATCATCCATCACCAATCTTTAGGCATTCAAGCTAAGATGCGTTATTCAGGTCAGGGCCTGTATTCTATTAAATGACAACCGCTTTGGTTTTGGTTCGAACTCTTAAATGTCAGCCATTTGGTGAAATAGTAGAATAGCTTTTCAAAATTTTGTACTGCCAAAGTTCAAAACCTCACCACAACTGAGTCGTTTGTTATTAGTAGTCATGGAAACAGTCGCTTTAGTTGAGGTTTTGGTTGAGGTTGATAAAAAGTTCGGTACCGGAATCGAGCCCCAGGCCCATTAGAACGTTATTAGGTACCTAGGTAAAACGTTTAAAAACATTAGGCACTTATTCAAATTTTCAAGTATGTAGGTATTAGGTATTTTGGACGTGACAGTTAAAAAGCCCATCGCCGCCGATAATGCATTATTTTAATCAATCTAAAATTACACCTGAATATACTAGAATATTTATTTTATCTAATCGAAAAATTAACACCATTTGACATTTTAACAGCTCGACAAAAAAATCCTTTTAAACCACACTGGCTACTTCAATTGTAGCAACAATAAGGATTTAAAAGGTAATCCTTCTATTGTGGGTCCCAAAGACCAAGGCGACAATTTTTTCATTCAATTCACGGGGCGTCCGTCAACGGGTTACTGTTTTGGCTACTTTTAAGATTATTTCAAATCGTTTCGAGTTAATACGATTAATTTCTTAAGCTTCTTCTTTCGTCTTTTATTTATTTTATGAAGTTTTAAAGACGGCGCTAAAGAATTTAAGAGCTTAATCCAATGAAATTCATCGACAGTCTTTTATTGGAGGTTGTCTCAAATTTAAAAGAATAACATTCGTAATTCAAATTTCATATCCCACCTAAAGCAACGAAAATATATTTATAGATACCTACTATGAACGGGAGACGTAGCTTATTACCTCTACACTATAATTTTCCTTATTTAGTACATAACCTATCAAAAATACCCACAAAGTACCTATTACGAATCGATTACAATACGCAATTCCGTCCGGTCGCAAAAAAACATGTTTTAATTGTTTTGCGCGCCAAAAAAACGACGCCATTTTGTAAACCGAATCGGCCCTTCACGGTTGACCAATAGCAGAGCGGGATGTGTGGGTAATTAAAAATAGTTTTTATTGTCTATGGAGGTGAAGGGGATGTCTGTTAGTTTTTAATTGATTTTAATATAGCGAGGAAGCCATTGGGCGTAGTTTACTGAAAACTAGCTGATCAACTTATTTTTACGGGCGCGCTTTTGATAGTAATAAGTTCCTAACATGACTTTTCGATAACTCTCACGGTTTCAGACTTTTCATAAGTGGCCCTGAAAAAATACTCACCCGATTTATCAATATCAAATTAAGAAAATTAGACGCGAACGAATAATTCGCAGTTCGATGGACCGGATCGAATAGACAATCGATCGATAGACACAGATAGCCGTGACACTCCACTGTCATTGTCAAGGCTACTCGTTACAATACAATGTTGTGCAATGCTATTTATATCGGTCTATTTTTGATGGTTGTATAACAACGAAAGCTAACAGATCGAGCGTTCTTCGTTTCCCTCATTGAAGACAAAGGAGGTGTTTCATAACAAGTCTGTCTTTGTCCACCAGACAGAAATTATGGTGAAATCATCAGACCCTCGTAACCAAGTATAATATATCGGGCTCATCAAGACAAAACATATGAGCTCAAACTCGGAGGGGTTAAATATAATTCACATGGGATAATCATAATTAAAGACTTTCTAATTCAAACTACATTATATACTTAACTCTACTGTTTCTTTATTTAGACAATCAAATTGTTTTTATATCCCTTATGCCTACATGCCTAGGTAATACCTATAGACTCTACTGTTTTCTCAACAGTAGAGTCAACTAGCATACTAGGTACTCTGCCTGTTCCACGTACTTAGGTACTCTACCAGTTTCAGTAAAATAAGTATTTAGGAACGCTACTCTACCAACGTTGTCTAAATTGTTATACTTTACTTATTATGCCGTTTACTGTACCCGTTTTCCCCAGGCTTGAAAGAAAATTCAAAATTAAAATATAATTTATTCAATAGGACCACTAGGATCCTGTTCTTTTGCGACCAACACCGTGAAGAATCAGGGCAACAAACACGGTATGGGGCCTAGCTTTTCAACTCTTTTCAGCAATTAAATGATCAATTTAGATATTTTTTTAATAGTTGGCAATATTACGATATTGACAATTTTCAAAACACAACATCAATTGACCACCCACTTTCCTCAATCAAAATTAATTCCAATCAACCGAGAGCCAATGGCGGAGCGATACCAATCCAAAACAATTGTCCTCATCTACCTTCATTAACCCACCCGCCATCTTGATACGCAACGTCCCACATTCCATTTTCAAATTACATCTCCCGTCCCTTTCTTCCGTAAGGATCGAAGCGAAACAGCGGATATTTTTTTCGAATCATTTTTAAATTGCTTCGTGGCCAGTCCTTTTCTGTGTTCGAAAACCGAAATGCATTGTTTTTTTTTTCAAATGCGGTTTCCCGTTGCTGCTTTTTGATTCGCCGCTCATTGGGTTCGGTTCTATGGTTTAGGTATTTTGTTATGTATTTACAGGAATTAAATGATTTTAGGTAGGTTAGGTAAGTAATTACAGAGCTCTATCAAGTTGAACTTCTTAGAAATATTTTAACAATCGTGATTTGCATAAGATACAAAATGACGAATCCTATTTATTTATTTTTTATTGATATGACAATGATATTTAAGGATTTTCTGCATCAAAGACAGAACCATGTACCTATGTCTGACTCTTCAACATCATTAAACAGATACAAAAACCATGTCAGTCTCTTTCTTCTCTCTCAAAATATTTAAAACCTCCTTATTATAATGTAGGTACTTACTGAAAAAGAAGTTTGAAAAAAAATTGTCGTTCTTATTTTCAAATTATTGAGGGCTGTTCGAAATTCCAATTTACATAAAAGCAACGCGCCTACGTCACAATTCTCAGTGGGATGTCGGTTTAGAATGGCGACCACAAAAAGTGACCCCGAGTCCCTTGACAGATGGTTTATGTTCACACCCTTTTAAAATTAACAATGAATGCAGGTATTTTAGATGACCTATGTTTTTTTTTATTGAATTTCAAAATGAATAAAATATCGATTCGTTATCTTTACGAATGTCATTACAATTAAACTTGGAGAAACATTTAAAAATGGAATCTTTGATAGAAATGCATTAATTTTGAGCGACTAAGTGCTTTTTTATGTAATCGCAATTAATAATTATATTGAAAGTCATTTGTTGATTACGCTGTAGGTTATTATGTTCGTATAGGCTTAGTTGCTAACTCTGGTGACAGAGTTTTTAAGCCTGAAGGCCTCCGTCATGGCTTAAAGATTTCAAAGTCCGGGACCAACAACTTAACGTGCCCTCCGAAGCACAGAAGCGTTAAAAGAATATTTAATAGTGTAATTTCATTTTTTTTCTGTTGTAGGTATGTCGTATCTTCGTAATAAAATCTTTTTAAAATGCCTTTAGCTATCTTTGAAGAAAGATTACATTTCAATGGCCCGAAATAGAAAAAAGAAAAACTCGTAATTATTTTACCGCATTGCTGCATTGAAACATTGAATTTTATGTTAAGAAAATAAAACTCTTTCCTCAAATTCAACCTCACGCCTCCGCTCAACCATCGACAAGAATGGTGTATTTTTTCTTTTTTTAATCTGAAGCAAGGCAAGGGCACTAAACTGTGCCCTCTTCAGACGGACCTTTTCAATCGACTCAAGTGTAGGATGTTCTTATTTTGAATTTCTTGTCGTTACTTTTTATTCTTTTTTCGAAATACTGACAGCGATTTCGAACACAATAGAGTTTCTACGTTTAAAAACATTTTCTGGGTTGAGTCATAATTTAGAATTATAACTTTTTTCATTTTTAAAATACAATAATGTTTCTAGAAAATGAAATGACACTATAACCCAGTTATTTTCTTTCTTTATTTTGAAAGTATTAATTCATCAAATCAAAATATGATCAATAAAACTCTTTTATTGATTAATCAATTACAATTTATGAAAGCACAGAAATACTTTCACGTTGTAAGTATATTTTATTGTGTTTAGCTGATTGAGTACCGAATAAAATCAGTGCCAGAAAGCGATGATAATAAAACAATAAACTTACAATTTGTACAGAATACCTATGATATTACTTAGACGTGACTATACTTATTATAATTAAATAATAAACTAGTAGTTCGCCCCGAACTGAGATCTCGCGCACCGTTGTGTTGATAGCCTAGATTTGGACTTGTTTCTGACTACCCCTATACCTACGTTAAGTGCTCCTTCTAGTGTTTACCACACAATGATATCTAATGCGCTACCTCAGTATGGTAAAGATTATAGGCATGCATGCAATACATTAAGTCGTGTCGTGTTTATATTCAATAGTTGACTCCGCGAACTTCGTACCGCGCCTCAGGGAAGGCCTCTTAGTTCGAGAAATTATTAAAATAGCAGTTCAATACAAAATGTATGAGAAAATCAATTTCCTCCCCCTCCCTCCCCCTCCCCTCCCCTCCCCTCCCCTCCCCTCCCCCTCCCCTCCCCTCCCCCTCCCCTCCCCCTCCCCGTCTCTCTCCCTCCCCTCCCCTCCCCCCTCTCCCTGCCCCTCCCCTTCCCCACCCCCTCCCCGTCCCCCTATAATTTTGGTACATGCCCATACATAATTTTGGTACATACTATTTGCAGGAGTTAGCATTTGCATACGTGACAGGTTGCAAGCCCATCGCCGCTATTAGAACGTTAACTGGTTTCCTCACGATGTTTTCTTTCACCGTTTAGAGCTCGTGTTAATGCGCATTTAAATTTTTCTAATCGAAAAATCCATTGATGAGCACGGCCAGGGTTCGAACTTACGACCTATGAATCGAAAATCGAGCACTCTTCCACTCGGCCAACACGGCTTTTATTTTCAATCTCAAGAAAAAATATCAAGAAGCAACTAAAATCATTGCAAACCAAACCACAACGATGCCACACTCTTTGTCTGATAACCAGACCTACGAATACATCGAAACTCTATGAAACGGGAGCTCTTTCCATACATCCGTTAATTGGTTTTCATCATTTTTATTTTTCTCTGTATTTCAAAAACTATAGAACCTAGAAGAAAACTAAAAACCATTTTGGAATGTATAAATTGAGTACTTTCATATGACACCCCACTCAATATATTTGGGTACCTTTGAAAAAAATTTACCCCCTTGGGAACCCCATATCTTTACAACCCCTTCATCGATTACGCTCATACGCTCCACAGCAAATTTCCATAGCACAACCTATTGATCTATCAAGTTTCATATAGATTGGATAAGCGGTTCGATAGTTATGCGAGAACATAAAAATGAAACATACAAATATACAAACATACAAACATACAAACATACAAACATACAAAGCAAAATCGCCTAACTTGCCACTAAGATCTTCGCTCGCTTCGCTCGCTCGATCGATAAAATAAAATTCGCCTATTTCAGGCGTTGTACCCATATCACAAAATTAAAAAATTACAATAAAAAGACATTGTCTGTTTAAAGTAGCATATGACTGAAGATAAAGCGAGACCCCAAACCGTTGGTTGCCCTGGTTCCCTCATTCATCAAAATCGGTTAAGCCGTTTGAAGAACATCAGTTCTTTTCTATCGTTTACTAGCGGTTCCCGCGTTTTCGTTAGCGCGATTTAGCATTAGCAGCATTTACACGCAGAGATCGGCCTGCGGATTTTCCCGCGGATCGATCTCTGTCATTCCAACCTTTGAAAGTTTTATCCGCGGATATCCGTAAAGATATCTTTACAGATATCTGTACAGTCCAGATCCGTGCTAAAAACTCTACCGTTTAAAGGCCGCTAGTTTTATCCGCGGATATCTTTACAGATATCTGTACAGTCCACACAACGATCTATTATCATTTAATCTTGGTTATAAGGATTGTTGGTCTTGTTGAGAGGCTTTCTTGGTAGCTTTGTCTCTTTCACACTCGTTGTTGGATTAGTAGTGTGCCCATGTCATTTAAATTTCAGGATATTTTTACTTTATCGCGCTCGACAAAATCAGCGCTTGATTTCGATCCATGGTTTCGATCCTTGAATTCGATCCTTGATTTTGGTCCTTGATTTTGATTTCGATCCTTGATTTCGATCCTTGGTTTCGATCTTGGATTTCGATCCTTGATTCTTGAATTTTGAACCTTGAATCTGAAATTTTGAATCTTGAATCTTTGAAGTGACAGCTGTCAAACTTCAAATGACCATATCTCGGGAACTACTCGTCCTAGACTCCCCGTTCTCAGTTCAAATGAAAGCTATGACCAAGATCTTCATTTGAAGTGACAGCTGTCAAACTCCAAATGGCCATATCTCGGGAACTACTCGTCCTAGACTCCCCGTTCTCAGTTCAAATGAAAGCTATGACCAAGATCTTCATTTGAAGTGACAGCTGTCAAACTTCAAATGGCCATATCGCGGGAACTACTCGTCCTAGACTCCCCGTTCCCAGTTCAAATGAAAGCTATGACCAAGATCTTCATTTGAAGTGACAGCTGTCAAACTTCAAATGGCCATATCTCGGGAACTACTCGTCCTAGACTCCCCGTTCTCAGTTCAAATGAAATCTATGACCAAGATCTACATTTCAGATGACAGATGTCATTTTGACAGCTGTCACTTCAAATGAAGATCTTGGTCATAGCTTTCATTTGAACTGGGAACGGGGAGTCTAGGACGAGTAGTTCCCGAGATATGGCGGTTTGAAGTTTGACAGCTGTCACTTCAAATAAAGATCTTGGTCATAGCTTTCATTTGAACTGGGAACGGGGAGTCTAGGACGAGTAGTTCCCGAGATATGGCCATTTGAAGTTTGACAGCTGTCACTTCAAATGAAGATCTTGGTCATAGCTTTCATTTGAACTGGGAACGGGGAGTCTAGGACGAGTAGTTCCCGAGATATGGCGGTTTGAAGTTTGACAGCTGTCACTTCAAATGAAGATCTTGGTCATAGCTTTCATTTGAACTGGGAACGGGGAGTCTAGGACGAGTAGTTGCCGAGATATGGTGCTTTGAAGTTTGACAGCTGTCACTTGAAATGAAGATCTTGGTCATAGCTTTCATTTGAACCGAGAACGGGGAGTCTAGGACGAGTAGTTCCCGAGATATGGCCATTTGAAGTTTGACAGCTGTCACTTCAAAGATTCAAGATTCAAAATTTGATAGGGCCTCCAGACTCTCTGCGAGAACCCCCGAGAACACCCGAGAAGCATGAGTGTGAGGAGCTTCTCGCCTTCTCGTTCTGTGGCTCGCCTGTTCTCCGATCGGTGTCGGTATTTTTGGCCGAGACAAAGGATTTCAAACATCACGACGGAGAAAAATTGAGAGTGTGGATAGCTTGTTTGTTCTTCGAGAAGTCTCGGCGAGACTTCTCGCCGAGCTTTCTCTCGAGAGTCTGGAGGGGCTATCAGATTCAAGGTTCAAAATTCAAGAATCAAGAAAAAAACTTTGTAAATTTATACCGTTCCACGCGCCAGTCCAAAATCTGCGGTTATCTGTACAGATATCTTTAAAGATATCTTTACAGATATCTTTACAGTCCGGATCCGTGGGAAAATCTTTAGCGTTTAAAGGCCGCTAGTTTTATCCGCAGTTATCTTTAAAGATATCTTTACAGATATCTTTACAGATATCTTTACAGTCCGGATCCGTGGGATAATCTCTATCGTGTAAATGCCGCTATTATTGGGTCATTTTTAGTCGCACCATCTAGTTTTGAGTTTGAAAAACTAAGCGTTTTTTATTGCTTTCTTTTTGTTCGGCTTTAGTGGGTCTTTTCGTGATGTTGAATAACCTTCCTCAAGAAATTAGCTATGAAATCAGAAATATTTTTTCTAATCAGACTTGTTAGGTACTTCCAGAGATTAGCGCGTTCAAACAAACAAATTCTTCCGCTTTATTATATTGGTACCTATAGTATAGTAAAGATGAAGGATGTAGGTAGGTGTTTTTTCATTCAATGTTTTTAATTGTTATTTGTACTTATAGCTTACCTTTTATTTACCTTCTTATTTATATTAAAGTATGTTGACTGTTGTCGAGATACAGGTTTTTAATTTTCTGATAAAATGTAAAATGGAAGATGTGAGAACTACAGCTATCTTCTGAATCCGCTTGTATAATACCTAAAAAAAAAACAATGTAGGTATCTATATCTACTATATTATTGCCGATATCAATAATCCCTAGTGACATTATATCGAATATGTCACCTGACAGCGATCGATCAATGTTGACACAAATCGAATGTCAAAATATTTTACCCAATACAAAAAACTTATTCGAACTAAATTCTGTACGAAGAGGAATCGGTCCCTGGAGAGATTGAAGCAAAACGAAATATTTATAGAATTCAGCATTAAGTACTTTATAGTTTACAAAATAAAAAATTATATCACCTTTGTCTACCATTTTCCACCATTTCAAAGCATTAATCGTAAAAAATCTATTTTGTCGGAAGTAATCCGGTTACCTAATTTTAAAAATAATAATGAAAAACACCCGACAAACCCCTTCATAAACTAGAAAAAACCTTCAGAAAAAAATACAGCCGACTTCATAAAATACTTGCACTAAAAAGCGAAAAACAAGAATACCTACAACAGATTTAATTAATTTGTTATAAATATTTGCTATACCTTGTTTAAATCGGTGTGCATAAAATAGGTACTTACCTTCAAGTAGGTAGACAGAATAATGCAAATTCGTTTTCATCGAATAGTAAGTTTTCAAGATAGTTTAGTAATCCTAAAGATCTTATAAAAAGCCTTTTCGTTATGACAAAATAAAATGTGAACGAAGCAGGTGAAAGTGATCATAATGATTCAATTAAAATGTATTTATTTTTGTCTAAATGTAGCAGGAGCGCGTTTAAGTCTTTAGTACTGACAAAATGTAAAGAATGTAGCGGGTCCGACGGATGTGTAGGTATAAAACAGGAAATATTACAATAATAAAAAACTTGAAGAAAATTCGTTAATAAAATTCGAAAATTTTATATGGCAGCTTATTTATTGATACGAGTATCTCGAATTCTGAGGGGGCACGAAATTCGGCAATGTACAAATAGTTTTAAATATAGGTAAAGAAGAACCATAATAAAATTTAACAAAATTCAGCAGTGCGGTTCAGAATTTCGAAAATGCATCCAATTCGATAATTTTCTTCGGAAAGTTTAAGTCTTTTCAGCAAAGAAACGTCACTTTCTAAATCCGGAATACATTCTGAGGTCTGAATCGCACTGCAGATACCAATTAGATGCCTTAAGTGTGTACAAAATGTCTACGGGCTCTATATTCGGCGGATGTAGTACCGCTATTTATTCATAGAAACTTTTCGATACATACTACATGCACTGGCTTTCTAAAAGTTGGATAATCTCCGCGCATCATGCATCTTCAAAAACATACCAATAGACAAACAAAAAACGGCGCACTTCTTTCACTGAGTACTCGAATTAAAAAAAAAACAACACTGTCACTGCCTAGTGAAATTGTCCAATTTTTTCGCCAATGACTGGCCACTAAAAGCGCAAACGATAGATGACCGAGCAATTTGAAAATGGAACGTTCCGTGGCAAGGATCGCGCTCCTTTCGCCCGCGGCACAATAATGGAGCCTGGATAGAACCTTTTTGTCCCTTAGCTCATACGAACTGCTTTTTTTCACATTGTCTCGCCCAACCGGTGTGGCGGCCTACTATAGACGCTGGTAGGCGGAGCCTGAGCGGCTTACGTGCTCTGTATCCGTCTCTCTCACACATAGTTGTACTCATTGTGTTGGTAAGAGACGGATGTATGTTTGGCGTGTCGAAAATAAAAGGTTTTTTGATTAAGGATGTAGGTAGCAGGATCTCTAGGTATACGATTTATTTGATTCGTATATGTTTGAGATTACAGCGGGCTAAGGATTCGGAGGTTATTTTGTATGTTGTCAATTGTGATTATCTACCTGTATACTTACGTAGGTATACATGTTTTATGGACATAAAATTCGAATCTGTAATTTATACTCAACGGCGCAGAAAGATTATAGGTTCTTCAGCAGTTAAATAAACAGTTAGACCGAATAAGATAAAATCGATTCGAACATTAAGAGTTCCTTCATGGCGGAAAGGATACCTGCCTAATGAAGACCTGGACATGGGAGTAGAACAAATAGACGAACCCTCATAGATTTAGTTCAGAAATGTCTTGAAGTCATCATGATAATATAGAATATTATTTAAGTATCAAGTAAGAATATTTTTAGTTATTAGCTCTTATTGGTTAGCAGTGCAATTCAGACGCACTGCGATTCAAACTTCCAAAAAATGCATCCGATTCGATGATTTTCTTCGGAAAGCTGACGTTTTTTCAGCGAAGAAACGACATCTTTCGAGTTCGGAATACATTCCGAGAAGGTCTGAATCATACTGCTTCTCGGTATGTATTCCGAATTCGGAAGTAACGTTTCATTGCTGAAAAACCGTCCACTTTCCGAAGAAAATCATCGAATCGGATGCATTTTCCGAAGTCTGAAATGCAGTGCTGGTCTGAATCGCACTGCTGACCAATAAGAGCTAAATATTAAAAATATAAAACCTACTTACCTACTTGGTTATTATAAGCATAATATTGTAAGAATATTATCATGATGGCTTCAGGACATTTTTGAACTAAGTAAATCTATGAGCGTACCTAGTTTATTTGTTCTACTCCTAGGCCCAGGAGATAAGATAAGATTTATTTTAACAGAAAAATTCTTAAGATTTATTTTAACAGAAAAAGGAACTTCATAAGGTCATCGAATCGGATGCATTTTCGGAAATCTGAATCGCACTGCAGGTCATAATAAGCACGCAGGAAGAAATAAAGTGAAAATGTAGTTTAATTATAGAAGAATTGGATGCATCCGCCAGCGGACGGATCCGGGCTATAATCATTGATGCTCTTTCAATTTCTACATTTCGAAAAGAACAGAAATATGATTGAGTTTTCGATGGAGTAAGAAATTTTAAGTAAGTACTTATTAATTTTTAGAATTTTCGAATAAAGTGACGCTAGTTAAACTTGACGCTGTTTAAAATAATCATTTAAAGAATAGGTAATTCCTGAAAACTTCAACGGGAGCTTCAAACCACATCATTTTCCATACACTTCTTCACGCCATTTTCTGAAATTCTTCTCTTTTCTATATGACAGTCAAATAGCGTTACATGCAAGTCACATAAAGTCTAATTAAAATATGGGTCAGATGAAGTGGCATTCAAAAATTATGTGTGCTACTACTTGGTCTACTACTATTTGGTCCAACAGTCCCTTATTGTTTTAAATACAATATTTCACCGGATTTAGTTCAAAACTAAACAGTATTACCTGAGTTTGCTGCTTAAAAGCATGTCTTTTTACCCGACTGCGCAAAGCAAAGGAAGGGTAATGTGTTTATCAGTCTATGTTTGTTTGGATGTTTCTATGTGGCACTCTAGAGGCCAAACGCGTGGACCGATTTTGATAATTCTTACGTCAATCGATTCGTCTCAACCTTGGGAGTGCTACTAAAGACATAACAGTAAACAAAATTCACCAGTGCCACAACCAGACGCCATATTGTCAAAATAAAAAAAACCAAAATCGTCACACTATATCAAGTGGGGTATCGTTGAATAGGTATTTCAAAATCAACTTTAGGTTTCTTTTACCATTTTTCATTTTAAGTAATAGTTTAGGAAAAATAACGGTTTAAAGTTGATTAATAATAATTCTCGCTATGGATGTTTCTATGTGGCACTCTATAGTCGTATTGCTCATTATACGGACTAAAATTGAAGGAAAAAATGTCATTCTTCCTTCAATTTTGATTAGTTTTGATACGTTTTATGTCAAAATTGAAGGAAAAATGACATTTTTCCTTCACTTTTAGTCCGTATAATGAGCAATACGACTATAGAGGCCAAACGCGTGGACCGATTTTGATGATTCTTACGTCAATCGATTTGTCTCAACCTTGGGAGTGTCACTAAAGATATGACAGTAATCAAAATTCACCAGGGCTACAACCAGACGCCATATTGTCAAAATTAAAAGAATCAAAATCGTCACACTATATCAAGTGGGGTATCGTTGAATAGGTATTTTAAAATCAACTTTATCATAACTAAAAAGTGTTAAATAAAAAAATATTTTAAAAAAACAAAAACCCGACTGCGTCAAAACTAAAAAGAAAAAAACAAGCCTGCAAAGAATTACTCACAGTCGGGACCCATAACATTGGGAAGATTTGATTGGTAATAAAATGAATGGGTACCGACTGTGAGTAATTCTTTGCAGGCTTGTTTTTTTCTTTTTAGTTTTGACGCAGTCGGGTTTTTGTTTTTTTAAAATATTTTTTTATTACCGAGAGCTTTTAACACTCCCAGAGTGAATACAATAGGTATATCTGTGAATAAAAAGTGGATCCCAAGGTGCAGTACATTCTGTTGATTTTTAGACTTTCAAAATCATTTGAAGAGGTCTAACGAATCAGAGGCATGTCCAATTTGGCATCTGCATGCATTCGCAGAAATTCATATTCCATACTAGACAGATCTCAAGCCCGCCTTTTACCAACTGGTTTCATCTACAATCTATCTGGTTTTGAATCTGGTTTTATCTATGCGTATTTAAAAGCATAGTAAAAATACTTGAATATCATTGTAGAAAAATCGCTGAGGTACCATGACGCGACGGCCATCTTGTCTGTCATGATGAAACGCCACGCGCGCAGTGAAAGTGTTGCGAGTCCATAGACAAACAGAGCAAGTGCATTTGAATTTGACAGATCTGTAGCTGTCAACAGTGTCGATGATATGCCGATTATAAGTGCCTCTTAGAAAAAAAAAACATTTTTTCACAGTTGCATTTTAAGTAGGTAGAATTTATCTGAATGATTGTAATGTAACGTTATATTTATACTTAGGTTCTCAAGTTATCGTTGTTTGCAGTTAGAGTCCATAACATATTATTCAGATTGAAAGAACAGTGACTATTAGTTAGTTAGGTTACATGCCTCTGTCCGAAAATACGATTTGACATTGTCATGTGCTCTTCTAGCAAATAGTTAAGTAGTAGTAAAGTAATCTACGTGACAGATTTTTTTTTTCATTATAAGCAGATACTTTACCGAGCTCGTGTTTTTAACCGACTTCAAAAACAGGAGGAGGTTCTCAATTCATCGGAATCTATTGTGCTTTTTTATATAGGTATGTTCACTGATTACTTGAAGACGCCTGGACCGATTTAGAAAATTCATTTTTGTTTTTACTTTCCGATTGGTGCCACAAAAATTTGGTGAGAATTTGTGAAGGATCTTCAGAGTTATGAACAGAAATGCACCTCGAGAGTGCTGAAAATTGCTCAGCTTATAACATTGAAGTCGGTTTTTTACTACTTTTTATTAATTCAGCCACTTGTCGAATATGAAAAAAATGAATTAATTAAATACCTGCCTACTGAAGAGAGGATAAAAAGAAACATTTTATTTAAATAATGCGCTGTCTTTCTCCTTCATTTGAAAATTTATAATTCACTATCCCGCTCAGTTTTCAGACGCCTGTTTGTCCTCAAGTAAATACAATGTTTCTTCTCCACCACAGATCAATGACCTGACACATGGTGATTGAACACAGTGACATCGGATCGAGTGTCATACAAAAAGTTACATTATACTTACCTACAAGCTTCGTGTGGTTATTGTGTCAAAAAAAGCAATATGGCGACCGCTCGGCGAGTTTTTGTAAGGCTGTAATTTGGTATTCCCATTTACTAAAAAAGTAAGTAAGTTCGTATGAGCAAGTGGCCAACTCTGGTGACGGAGTTTTAGGCCCCCTAAAGGCCTCCGTCACGGCTTAACGACTTTAAAGTCGGGACCTACAATTTAACACCTTAAGGTGGGTGATCGACGTACGAGCCTATACCGCGGTTTTTAAGAACGTTTACTCGCGGCTCGTTGGTGCTGATCGACTAGCGAGTAAAACCGTCGGTCGTATCGTAGTCGAATTGAGGTTTTTAATTTTGAATTTGATGGAGCTGAGTAAAAAATAAAGCAAACATGACGAGCCGCGAGCCAGGCTCGCCAACTCACAAAACCGCGGTATTGCAATGATACACCGGCGAGCTTTACCGACGAGCCATAAGACCGCGGTTTTACTCGCCCGTCGATCAGGTTCAGGGCCTTTAGAAGCACGGAAGCGCTCAGCTCGTAATACCACTTGCGGTCACCCATCCAAATTGTGACCGCGAACAACGCTGCTTAACTTCAACGATAAATCAAGAACGCCTCAGCAAGCTACGCCACGAGCTCTTCAATTAACCTCAAAATTTACTTAAATATGATTTTTGCCCTTACTATAACCACATCTTGACAAATCATTATTATCTTAAAAGCCTATTTTATCTCGTAAAAGCTTCCGAAAATCTCGAATTAAAATTACTTGCTGGTCAGGTAGTCGTAAAAAATATGACATGACAAGTGACAACCTTTTTTTTTCTTTTGTCTAAGCCCGTTTAGTGGCAGAATGGGTGATAATCAGTGATCGGAATTAGGCGGGCTTAAATACCTAAAGTTCAAAGAACAGAGGCAAAAAAGGGGAGACTTCCCTACTACAAGAATTTTATTCTTGTAGTAAGTAAGAATTTTATTGAAAGTTGGCACAATTTTCACAGTGAGTAAGTACATTTAAAATTAATGTTAATAATATTGTGAACTAATTCAAATAATTTTTCTATTTGACCGACGGAAAAAAGTTTTTTATCCTTATAATTTACATTTTAGTTTTTGTTATTAACTCAGGTAAAAAATTGATTCACCTTAATGTTAGATGTTCTTTATTAATGTCCCGGGAACGGAAATAATTGGGTCGAAAAATATTTAGTCCTAAGGCGTCTCCATTTGTCTCTGTTATTTTTCGAACTTTAGGTATTTTAGCCCGCCTCATTCCGATCACTGGTGATAATTGTCTATGGTTTTTTTTTTCATTTGTGGTCTATTAACGGGTTGGTTTGTATTTTGCTTCTGTGGGAAAAAAAAAACTAACGATGGGACAAAGTAATTTTGTGAATAGTAAGCGACGTTCTGAATGGTCACAATTTGGATGGTTGACAGCAATTGACATTAACAGCTGAGCGCCCGTGCTTCGGAGGGCACGTTAAATTGTCGGTCCCGGCTTTTAAGTTGTTAAGCCATGACCGAGGCCTTCTGGCGGCCTATTCACCAGAGATAGCCTTACTAGTAATTCCTGTATTGTTTACTCTAGTGGAGTACAACTCACGAAGGTTTTGAAGAAGGTGAAACGAGCTTTTACTCGAAATGGTGTTGATTTTCATAATTAACTCTTCCGCCCGCGGCTTTGCTCGCGTGGCACCTAGATAAAAAATAGCCTATGTTCTATTCCCGGTCATTATCTATCTATATTTTAAATTTCAGGCAAATCGGTTCAGTGGTTGTCGAGTTAAAGAGGAACAAACATACATCCACCCAAACATCAAAACTTTCGCATTTAAGTACTTACCTGAATAATATTAGTGTGATTTTACTATGATGATCAAAAACGGATATGCACTATGCGCATGGCATGACACTTATGGTCACCCGATTTACTGTCAACGATGACCAATGAGAGGAATAAACTATGTAGGTATTGAAAGAAATCACGTATTAAACATCGCCACAAAAAAAAACATGGCTGCTATCCGAAAATAATTGGAAAACCAGTTTTGAAGTTACCACTAAACCCCTTTTCATGTTACTTGTGTTCGGAAGATTACTTTACAGCTATGGAAATAACGTTTAAATTCGTTTCTATAGAATAGATTTGGTTTTTAGATCGATTCTAGAGACAAAGAAAAGAACTAAGTAAGTAATAATTAGCTGAGTAAAAAAACAAGTGGATAAATTAAAAATTTTAAAAAACCGACTTCAATGTTTATGCTGAGCAATTTTCTGCACTCTCGAGGTGCATTTCTATTCATAACTCCGAAGATCCTCGACCGACAGATCCTCACCAAATTTTTGTGACACCAATCGGAAAGTTTCCTTTTAAACAAAACAAGATTTTTTTCAAATCGGTCCAGGCGTTTTCGAGTAATCGGGGAACATATATAATTTACAAGATTTTCTTGCAAGAGAAATTTCGTTCAATATTTGAATTCAAGAAACGCGTTTATAGAACGTAGGTTTCATTCTTTTGTTTCGCAAGTTGAAGAATTATTAATTAATTTCGATTTTATCCCCCAAAAAATAAGGACGAAAATCCTGCGACAGAAATAATAGGGCCGTTATCACATTACGACTCGAAAAAGGTCGTATTGATTAGTAACCGAGCCGACCAATCAGGGGGCGGGTCATAACAAGATGGCGGGCAGGGGTAGCTCTCCCTTTCTAGAAATTTATATCCATCTAATTTATTACGCATTGTGCTCGCCGACATTAATCTTTTTCTGCTTTTATTAATGGTCGGAGCTGTTTTATTTTAATGAAACGGTTGCGGGTTGATTTTCCCGCGTATTTTCGTGCGGCCATTTTGTTTTGGGGTGCGCTGTGGGTAGGCTGTTTAGATTAGTTTTTTGTTTGCAGCCAGGAAAAATGATAATGGATTTACTATTCATTCTTCAACATACTATTCATTATTCATAAATATAACACTAGGTATACTTACTAGTACAGATGGAAATTATTTACCTTCCACTGTTCATTGCTTAAATCCATATTAGTGACTGTGACTACCCCTATAAAAATAATTTAAACACACTAGATATAAGATCTGATATATATATTTGAGCTCATGTTATAGTCGGGAGACTGTTTATGTATCTCTACTAATATAATAAAGCGGAAGAGTTCGTTTGTTTGAAAGCGCTAATCCCAGGAACTACGAGTCGGATTTAAAAAATTATTTCTGCATTTGATAGCTAAACTATTGAGGAAGATTATAGGATACTTTTGATCATCATCATCACCCTACTATACCATCACTAGGGGGGCAACGCCGCGAAGGCGCTGCTAGTGAACGTATAAACACGAAAGTGGAATTCCAAAACGGAGACGGCATATCATAGAGTGCAATTCATATTATGATTCTGCTATAACGACCTTTTTAGCCCCACAGGACAAATAATACAAATATTATTTTTATTTATACAGAAGAAGCAAGATAACGTAGACTAACATTAGGTACCCGTTAATCAGATTGACATAAAAAAATAAACTAAAACAAAAATGATGTGACAAGACTTAACCACAAACGACCTTAATATTTTAATTAAGTATTTCAATTAATATTATAATTATTTCGCTATATTTATCAAAATCTAAATGAATATAGAACAAGGCTAACCTATCCTTGTAAAACGCAACACCACCATGATGTAACACTTCGTTGGAAAATGATAAGTCATCCAAACAATGATTTTTATAGTGCGTTGAACTTAATAGGTACTTGTGCTTAGCATACTTCCAGCGGGGTTTAAAAGGCCGTTACAGCAGAATCATTATAGGAATTGTACTATATAATATGCAGTCTCGTTTCATAGACTGAGAGTGACAAGAACGGCATAAATTGCAATAAATTCTTATTATGCTGCTATAGCGGCCTTTTTAGCCCCGCAGGTCGCATTTCTCAACCAATGCTCGTGAAATTTTGTGAGCAGGTTCGATAATTTTATAGATTTTTTTTGTCGTCGGGGATTTTTGATTGGGGAGGTACTTCATCCAAAAAGGGGCAAAAAGAGGGCTAAAGGATATCTCCGCCTTATGACATCCGATTTCGACGGTTCTTTTTTTATTTGAAAGGTTGTAACTTTAAGTTGGTCTCATAAAACTTTGGTGAAGGTCTGATGAGGATCTTCAGCGTGATGAGCAGAATAACTCCTAACTAAAAATATAGTAAATTGCTCACTTTTAGATTTCTTTAAGCTTTGCAAACACAGATTCGAGAGGTCTACAGCTCACAGAGCCACTAGTTTATGAGTTTGACCCTTGTCGACACGACTGACGCACCTTTCTTCACGAAGTTCTCTCCAGGGCAGCCTTCCTTGACCTCTCTATACGACATTAGCAGCGCCCTCGCGTGTTGGTATAATATATCGTGATGATGATGATGAAAAGTAGCATATAACCTTCCTCAAGAGTTTAGCTATCACATGCAGAAAGAATTTTTTAAATCAGACTGGTAACTAGTTCCTGAGCTTCTCAGCAGTGTCATAAACTAAACAAATAAGTAATTTTTATTCGACTTTTTTACTACTCTACCATGATATGCTGGTACTTTAGGGATCCTGGTGTGACCGTGAAATCTGGTCTAAAAAACATTGTATAAGTACCTATCTAAAAGGCGGTTCTTATACATTTTCTTAGATCTTTAGGCATTTGTGAACCTATGTTTCGTAGCTAATTCGTAGCACTAGGTGCGCGTTGAAATCTTATAAAGGTAAACTTAAAGTTAGTGTTGTTGTGATGTACTCTACCATGATATGCTGGCACTCTAGCGGTAGTTCTAGACTTCAATCGAGTTGGAGGTTAAAGTTCTGTTATGGATGCGTATGAAACGTAAGAGTTCTAGCTTGCAGGAAGGGTTTGACACAGTTAAAATAAAAAAAAACGTATTTTCAGTAGGAATATTATTTTGACAAAATAATTTTTTTTTGGGGTAAAAACGCCAGAACTATCGGTAAAAAGTATCAGGAACTATAGAACTCATCCGCATGCGACAAAATCTAACTTTTTTTTTATTTGCAGTAAAATGATAGTATACTACGGGAAGTTAGCATATCATTTTTTCAATCGACTTTTTTTCAGGTTAAATCGCCAGAACTATTGCTAAAAAGTATCAGGAACTATAGAACTTATGTGCATACGAAGAGAACTTAGGTAGGTACCTACATAAAAATGTGATATGCTGGGAAATGATATGCTAAGTTCACGGACATCAATTTCGTCCGCTTTATGTAGGTAATGGTACTAGCAGCGCCCTCGCGGCGTTGCCTCCGTAGTGATGGTATATGTTATATGATGATGATGATGATAATGAAAAGTAGCTAAACTTTCCTCAAGAGTTTAGCTATCAAATGCATAAATAATTTCTCAAATCAGACTGCTAGTTCCTGAGATTAGCGCCTTCAAACAAACAAACTTTTCCTCTTTATATATTGGTATTAGATATTTACACCCGAATACTAGCAGTATTTCAGTGTTTATCATTGAACTACTTAAGTCTAAGTAAGTTTATCATTGAAATTAACTGTCATTTTTGTATACTAAGTAGGTATTCTAAAGAGTAAGAATGTCTCAAATAGATAAGTGCGTCTCAAATATTCGGGCATTAGATATTTACTTTTTAACTTTATCTACTTACACAAGCGACGCAGCAGGCGGATGTTTGTCAAAAAAAACTTTATCATCAATACCATTCCCAAATCTAAATAGGAAACAATAGAAAAACGGCTGAATCACATGACAAATGATACAGCATCTGTAGGGGGATCTCCGTAGGGACTCTATGTACCTTGAGAAGAGTATTTTTGGAATAATATTTCTGGTAGGAATATGTTATACTTACGTTTAAACATTTTTATTCTGACTAAAGTAGATGTAGAAAGAACACAGTAACATACCAACACTTCATATAATTCTGTTTTTTCTATCTAAAATTAACAAAAAATATAAGTAAGTATTGAAAAAGAAGAAATGGAATTACTACTTATACATTTTTCAAAACATGCTTTTAATAATCGTAAGCTAAAGTACCTAAGTTCGTATGAGCTAGTGGCCAACTCTGCTGAATTTTTAGGCCGCATAAAGGCCTACGTCATGGCTTAAAGACTTAAAAGCTGGGACCGTAAGCTAAAGTCTAAACATAGACTGAAAACATGGATATTTTATTTTATTCACTGGAAGTTTTTCCGAAAAACCCCATCATAATGAGCTGAAAATACTAAACTGAACAAAATAACATAGAGAAACACTTTATTGTACACCAAATGGACAGCGCGCGCACCAGCGCGTCACCAGTGTGGTGATAGGACGCCTAACAGAAGGAACACATAAGGGTCCCTTATTACAATACGTAGTCACGTCATATGCATGATTAATGTATGGATCTTGTATGGAATTATGCGTATGGCTATACTTGCGCGCTTTCAACATCTGCAATGAATATGCTTTAACTCCTTTAACTAGTAGTTCGCCCCGAACTGAGATCTCGCGCACCGTAGATGGCCAACATTTGGACTTTCTTCTGACTACCCCTATAATTTCAAGTGCTACTACTGCCGGGTATGCCTATTGCGCTAGCTCTTCATGGTAAAAAATACTAGCATGCATGCAATACATAATGTCGTGTCTAATTTTTCATTTATTTCATATTTATGAATTCTCGTCGTATTTTTAAAAGTATACGTCCTAGAATAAAAATAATAACTATTTTAGAATGTACAAATAAAGACCTTTCATTTGACACCGCACTCAATATATTTGTTTACTTAACTTTTTTTACCCCAATTATTTTCATTTTTTATCAAAATTTTTTTTATCATGAAAATAAATCAAGTAGCATCTAAAATCATTGCAAACCAAACCGCAACGATGCCACTCTCTTTTTAAGACCGACCAGTCAATGAGCTACGAAGACATCGAAACTCTATGAAACGGGAGCTCTTGCAGCTCTGGTTTCGTAGTTTTTGGTCTTTGGTCGTATTTCAAAAACTATACATCCTAGATTAAAAATAAAAACCATTTTGGAATGTACAAAATAAGCCCTTTCGTATGACACCCCACTCAATATATTTGTGTAACTTTCATAATTTTTAACCCCCTTGGGAACCCAATATCTTCACAACCCCTTCATCGATTAAGCTCATATGCTCCACCGTAAATTTCCTTACCACAACCTATTGACCTACCAAGTTTCATGCAGATTGGATGAACGGTTCGACAGTTATGCTCGAACAACAATTCGTGAAACATACAAACATACAAACATACAAAGCAAAATCGCCCAACTTACCACTAAGATCTTCGCTCGCTTCGCTCGCTCGATCGATAACAATGAAACATTAAATATTTGTAAGTACAGCCACTGCAATACCTTCAATTTTTATTGTATTTCCATCCAGAAGTTGTCTGAAAAATGTCATTGTATACACAACACATTAATTCGTTTATTCGTTCTTACGTTACTTTTAGACGTGTACAGTAAAAAGTTTTCTTTCATCATTTATTATTTAGATTGGTGCGTTTCCACTGAGGCGGAGCTGAGCGGAGCTAAGTAAGTAAGCTCGTATGAGTGGCCAGCGGAGCGGAGTTGAGTGGAGCAGAGCTTAGCGGCGCATGAATTGACCAATCAGGGTGCGTTTTGTCACGATTCGTTTTTGTCATTTGACGTGTGATTGGTCAACTCGTGCGCTGCACTCAACTCCGCATGGAAACGCACCCTTACTCAGCGGAATCGTCACAAGTTGTCAGAAATTGAAAGCGGGCAAGTGTGATCGCACCTCACCATGGTATTGTCAAAGTACATCTCAATCCCCCGAGGGTAGGATCATTAATTACAAGCATTGTTGTCGAATTAATACATTTTTGTATGCTTTTGTATGAAAGCCTCTTAAAGTGCAGCGTGGCAGTTGAGCATTAAAAGATTGGACGTGCCATTGACTACTAAGTTCGTATGAGCTAGTGGTGACGGAGATTTTAGGCCGCCTAAAGGCCTCATGGCTTAACGACTTGAAAGCTAGCTGATTCAAATGATCCTAAACACGGGTATTTTACAGTTATTTACTGAGGGTCATCGTAGTTATGAAAGATGTTTAAAGTTGAACACTGGCAACGTCCTGTCTTTATTTGTAGATCAATAGAGACAGGACGTTGTTTAACCAGTGTTCAACTTTAAACATCTTTCATACGGGGGGTGAGAGATCCGTTGAACAGCTCCTGACTCTATCATGAGATCAGCTGAAATATTCCCTAACTCAGTTGACATCAATTTGATAGGCACTATGCAGTACATTGCTGCTTTGACGTAACGTGGTAATCACCATCGTTTTAGGAGAACAACAATGTACTACAAAGTGCCATCAAATTGATGTCCTCTGAGTTAGGGAATACGGCAGCAGATTCGTTATCAACATTGCATTGTCACCGAGAATCTATAGGAAAGTGTGCCAAATTTCAGCTCAATCAGTCCAGGATAACTGCTCTTAAAATTCAGTAAGTACTTATCTAAATAAAAATAAAAAAGTCAGTTGCTAGATTCCACCCAAACAAACATTCAACAACAAGAATTCAGTTTTAAATCAATTCAAAATCTATCTAATCAAGTTAGATAAGTACTACACTTCTTATGATAATTGGCTACTGGGTCTTTCATAGTCACAATCACAAGTCATGCATGTTCCCTCGGTACCCTCCATAATTTTTAGCGACCGAAAACTTTTAATAGGATTTCGAAATCAATGCAATCAAAAGTTCGTTCAGAAACCGTTTTACGTCAGAAAGCAATAATAAAGTCGATTATCTTTTAAATTTGGAAAAGGACACGTTCCCGAACGGAGTTACAATAATGAGAATGGCGTCGACCAAAATAACGTGAACTACGGAGTAATAATATTAGACGTGATCAGACTGATCAGTAGGTAATGCCTGGTGTACAGTACGCACAATGGATCTAGGCATTCGTGTACTAACTATACCAATATGGACAAGGTTGGTAGAGTTTAGTAAACAGTTATCCTACTGAAACTGGTAGAGTACTTGGATTGGAACTGGTAGAGTAGTAGGTATAGCTGGTTAACTCTAATGTTTAATCTACCCGTGAACGACCTCTAAACGGTGAAGGAAGACATGGTGAGGAAACCCGAGGCTTTGGCCGGCCACAGACGTCCGATTTTTTGTCGGTCCGACTGTCCGTTCCGATCTGAAGGCGTTGGTGTCATAAAGTTTGAATATGCAACACACGTCCGATCCGACAGTCGGAAGCAATATTTTTATTATTAAACTCGAAGACGTCCCAATTGGGATATTTTCGAGTCTTCACTTTGCGCGCACTAAAAACATGATCTATTATTTTAAAATATCATTGGTCGGAAGCTTTATAGTGTATGTATAATGTAATTTTCGGTCCCGGCTTTTTCGTCGTTTTGCCATTCGTTTTGCCATGACGGAGGCATTTAGGCGGCCTAAAAACTCCGTCACAAGAGTTGGCCACTAGCTCATCCGCTCGCAATCAACTTACTATTCGGGTATGAACATTATCTACCAAAATGTCTCTTTGTAACATCTATTGGAATAACTCCCGGGCTCTTTTCAACTGGCCATCGATACGGAGTGACAGCCGCGTTCGAAATTCAAAAAGAATCGTTCTTTTTTCGAACACTTTTCCACAAGTCATCGTTGCGGCCTGTGTTCTCTGTGATTAATACATTTTTTTTTGGATTTTTTTTCGGAAATTTCGTATTTCGGTCCTTTGGCGGGTAAAATTGGGTTCTGTTATCTAATGGTTTTATTTTATTGTACACATGGTATGACAATCTTGAGGATCAAGATGTTACTATCAATGTGATTGCTGCATTCTTTCATACGTCAACGTTTACTAACCGACTTCAAAAAGAGGAGATTCTGTGTCAACTGTATGTTTGTTTTTTTAATGTATGTTGTTCACCGATTTCTCCATCAAGTGTGGACCGATTTTGAATTTTTTTATTGTTTGAAATCGTAGCTGTCCAATTATTGTCAAATTTTCTCTTATTACGGCAATATGGTTCATGAGAATGTTAAAAATACTAAACTATTTTTTTTGTGAAATTAAAAAGTATCCTTGTCTAAGTTAGTTCCGATTTTTTTTTTTAATTTAACCTAGTAGGTACCTGTACCTACCTATATCCATTCATTGTCAAGCATAGCTTTTACAGAATTTCGTTAAAAAGTAGATGAGCTAAAAAATCGTGTACCTACGTATCTCAAAAACAAAACTTTGACACTATACACTCCAACAAACATTTACTTACCTAAAATCGCGTTCAAAATTTAAAAAAAAAAACAAGCTAGCAACTAACCTAAAAAATATGTCTTGTAAAAATATGTCTATAGCAGAATTGGCGTGCAAGTCGAAATCGAAAGAGGGTTGATTGTAAATAACAAATAAATAGAGGGTTGCACCCTTATGTAAGGGGAGGGTTGCGATACGCGTAATTTACTGAATAGAAGCTTAGTGGTAGTAACTATTTAAAGATTTCTCCTTGCAACTTAAATAGATTATTTTTACGTTAATACTATTCGTATTGACGTAAAAATAATCATAATTTGATACTGATTGATAAATCTGATAATATTTCAATTCATCCAGTGAAAATCTTATTTATTTGAATACCAACTTATAGTACCTACCTACACCAACATAATTCAAAACAATTAAGTACGTTTGTATTGTACCGTACATTATTAGAATTTAAACTAAATACCATTACAATTTATACGTGCAGATACAAGACAAAATATAAGAAGATTTTGAGCTAGTTCCAAAAAAATAAGATGAAATATCAGCATTATTGAAATATCCAGAATGATTTTTTTTTTATTTACTTATTTAGGAATACGTAGTCTAAGTTATTTAGGAATACGTAGTAAAAAAAAAAGTTTCTAATTAATATTTTCTGACGTTTAGCACTTACCCATATTCTTCAATCGCTGGTGTGACGGTTTAAGCCCATTGCTGATTAAAAACGCTAGCTGGTTTCCTGATTTCCTCACGATGTTTTTCTTCGCCGTTTAAATTCGCATATTTTTAGAACCCACGATGTTCAGATCGAAATTTGGGTCCTTTCCCACTCGGCCAACGCGGGTAACGCTAGTAAGTAAAATAATCCAACTATCCACCTATCCTACAATCACATCACATCACACTATCACACTAATATCATAAATGCGAAAGTTTGGATGTCTGGCTGGATGTTTGTTCCTCTATAACTCGACAACCACCACAGAACCAATTTGGAATAGATTGAATAGATGGTGACCGGGAATTGGGCATAGGCTACTCTTTATCCAGTTACTTTTTCTACACGAGCTAAGCCGCAAGCGGAAACTAGTTTAAAATATTAGTGTGATGTAAAAGTTTAGTTAGATGTTTGTTACTCTTTCACGCAAAAACTACAGAACGGATTTGGCTGAAACTTGGAATATACAATACATACCTAGTTTATGGGTCAATCTTCAGAATCAGCGTGTTTGGTTGATCGCTATGGTGCTTTTTAAATATCGATATTATTGCTTTTCTGTATTTTTGTCTCGAGAAGGAGGTGTCTAAATAAGAATATTTTCTATTGGCCCCTGAAGGAGCAGACAAGCAATAATATCGATGTTTAAGGGGCGCCACAACGATCAACCACGTGCGCTGATTTTGAAGATTGACCCTTATGACCTGGAATAACACATAGGCTACTTTTTCGGAAGCTAGTTACTACGAGTAATTATAATTAGTAATAAATAATTACTTACCAGTTTCGGTATCGACGGTGTAGGACAGGCCGGCCCAAGGATCATCCTATAGACAGAAATCAACTATTTAATAATTCGGCTCATTTTTGGTTTTAAATATTCATAATGGTCCGAATAAGGTTTTCAAAATAGCCTGAAATATCCGGAAACTGAATATAAAACGAGTGGGTAAATTAAAAATTTAAAAAACCGACTTCAATGTTATAAGCTGGGCAATTTTCTGCCCTCTCGAGGTGCATTTCTGTTCATAACTCCGAAGATCCTCGACAGATCCTCACCAAATTTTTACGGCACCAATGAGTGACACTAAAAACATTAGGCCTTTACAACTTTACTAGATGATTTATAGTGTCAGGAGGCAATCTTTTGCCTACACTTAACGGGACACTGTAGTGCCTGGGAAATTGTTTGAGATGGAGTAGGCTTGCCCAGCACCTAAACCATCCTCTCAGCTTACCCGGCCATATCCACAGGAAAGACATGCTCAATACGTGTGGGGCTGACTAAGCCGCGGGTTTCCTCACGATGTTTTCCTTCACCGTTTACAGCTCGTGTTAATGCGCATATACATTTTTCGAAACGAAAAATCAAACTGAATATAAAACCAGTTACTAAATTTAAAAAACTGACTTCATGTTATAAGCTGAGAAATTTTCTGCACTCTCGAGGTGCATTTCTGTTCCTAACTTCGAAGAACCTCGACAGATCCTCACCAAATTTTTATGGCACCAATTTATATGAGTGACACTAAATAAAAGCTTGTATTACCTCTTTAACTTCCGCGTCGAGAAGAGACGCCTTCACCTTCTCAATGCCGGCCTCTTCACTCTCCTTCTGCTGTATCTTCTCCTCTGCAAGCTTCAACTCCTTCTCTATCTCATCTCCGAGCACCTTGGTAGCTTGAGGACCCTCCTGAAATATACTCATACTCAATTACTATTATCACACTAATTATAAATGCAAAAGGATGTTTGGATGGATGTATGTTTGTTCCTCTATAGCTCGACAACCACTGAACCGATTTGGCTGAAATTTAAAATATAGATAGATAATGGCCGGGAATAGGACATGGCTACTTTTATCCGGGTACCACGCGAGCGAAGCCGCGGGCGGAAGCTAGTACTACATAATTTAGTTCGTATGAGCAAGTGGCCAACTCTGGTGACGGAGTTTTTAGACCGCCTGAAGGCCTCCGTCATGGCTTAACGACTTACAAGCTGGGACCGACAATTTTAACGTGCACGGAAACGCTCAGCTCGTAATGCCACTCTTGCGGCCACCCATCCAAATTGTGACCGCGCACAACGCTCCTTTACTTTAACTATAACGATCAATCAAGAACGTCTAAGCAAGCTACGCCACGAGCGCTTCACTATTTGAGTATTATAAATGCGAATGTGAATAAGTTTTTACGCTTTCACGCTTTAACTTTTTTTTGTTTGTTTGAACTTTGAACGCGCTAATCTCAGGAACTACCAGTAGGATTTCAAAAACTCTTTCTGCATTTGATAGCTAAACTCTTGAGGAAGGTTATAGGCACTTTTCATTATCACCATATACCATCACTACGGGGGCAACGCCGCGAGGGCGCTGCTAGTCATTATGTAACATAAAAAAACTCTATAGCTAAACTCTTGAGGCAGGTTACCTATAGGCACTTTTTATCATCACCATATACCATCACTACGCGGGTAACGCCGCGAGGGCGGCAACTATACTCCTCAAAACAAAATAGGCCTCACTAGAAATATTTCGATCGATTTGCACAACACATTTTTTCTGAACGTGTCCTATATTTTTTTCTAAAAATAAATTTCTAAATTCCTAATTTCCGTGGTAACAAATTCCTATAACCGAAATCGAAATAAATTGAACCTACATTCAATTTTCATTACTATTTTAAAGTCATATTTTTTTAAGTAGGCCCTATTTTGTTTTGAGGAGTAGGTATACTAGTTGATATACTAACCGGCTGCACAGGATCCTCGATGGAGAATCCCATATCCACATCCTGCTTCCAAAGCACCTCGATGAGGTCCATGTCCTGAAAAGAAGACAAAAATTCTGAATTAAACCAAGTAGTTACTTACTTACATGCAAGAATGTTACAAATATTTACATTGTTTGAGCAAATTGGAATTAAATGAATAAACCTTTCAGGGGTTAAAATAATTAGGTACCAACAATCTGTCTTTTAAATTGATGTTGATTTTTTGGCGAGACAGTTATCACGTTCAAGTAACTCGATTGTTAAAATTAAATAAAAAAACACTGCAAAATGTAATCATTATCATTTTATCATACATGAAATCGCCGATAAAGCTGTAGGAAGCAGTTTTTTTATAGTAAATCCGTAAGTTTGATTTATATTATCTAATATCTCGATCTAGCTGATAAGATAATCTGAATTGGTAATCTTTTCAAAGCTAAAATATTTTTGTTTTGACACCATACAGCGCCACCTAACGGTTCCAACGCGAAATCACCTCTAATAATTAGCACCCTCTAAGCATTAAATATTATATTAGGGCAAAAACGCGCAAAACTGTACACTTTCTCAAAATTGTGATTTGTTTTTTTTTTGTGGAATTTCATTGAAATGTTTATTTATATGCTATCTATAATTATTCTTCTATCTACAAACGAAAAAGTTTTCTCGTAAAATTGATATTTTAGGAGAAATTAGCAAGTTTATTACTGTAAGGAGAAATTTTAATCCAATTCGTTACCGCTGGTTTTTGGTTTTTTAAGATAGTAAAACTCAAAATTATTTTATTAATTTATTTATTAAAGAAAGAGAACATGTTTTTAAATAATAAATGTATAAAATCAGTTTAATATCTTAGAAATACACGAGTTTTATCAACTTTTCCTTTCCAGTTCGTTACCTATGCTCTAAAATGGCCTTTAAAGTTTTAATAAAATTCCCAAAATTGACTATTTTCTTAATTAACTATTTAAATATTGAGTATTTTGAGAAACCACATCATTTTGCTAAACAATGTCTACACTTATTTTAAACTTTTTAATACAAACTTAACATTTTTGTAACTTGGATTTGGGGGACAGACATCTAAGGTTAGGTTTACATAGCGCCTAATTCTAAATCTTTTTGGATTTTTATTTACTAGCTATAAAACCGTTGAAATTAATGATTTTAGAAGTAAACTAGAACTTGTGAAAATTAGTCTTAACTAAGTAAAGGAACTAAGCATAATAATTTGTTTCGTCACAAAAAAAAAAAAATTTCAAATAGTGGTACCTACTGATATTTAACCACTTTTTCTTCGGAACATAGGTCAAAACGAATAATTTTGATACCTATGGTGGCCGTAGGTTTACCAAAATAATGGGTAAATAATAATAGATAAAATAAAGTGTACGCTATGTAAACCTTGCTTAACGTGATTATCAGCTCTATGGTATCGAATCGGAAGTAACGAACTTGGGTACCTGTTCACAAAAATATGAATTATCTCAAATTGCTGATATTTATCACACGATTTTTCACACTAAGTTAATCTTGGATAGTTTATTTCAGTTTTGAAATAAAAATATGCATTGGAAATACGTTTTAAACATGAAAAAAAAATTGAATACTCACCGGACAGTGCCCGAAAAAACACAACCTCTCACTGACGCCGAATATCAAACAATTGTTTTGAATATTTTGGCTTAAAAACTATGGACATCTCCTTTACTTTTACGTCTGTCTCGTTGCAATGTTGTTGTATAAGTAAAAAAATAACTGGGCAAAAACGCGAGAATCTGTACATTGGCATTTTCGAGGTGTCCCCAGGTAAAATTGACTGCTACGCAGTTCTGTATAAGTTTTACAGGAGTTGTAACCACATTATCTGATTCATGCTGAAATTGGCATGCCATATTTATTAAAATGTAACGCTTAAAACAACATTATGATATCGAAAATTAATTTTAAAAAATCGCAATTTTAGCCTGTAGTACTGTCCCCTAAACAAAATCCGACCTTTAGCGACGTTTGGTTAAAAATAATTCCACTAGACTGGCAAACTTTTAGCTATCTAATTGAAGTTTAGTGGGTTACCTAGGGTTCTAAATGTACAATTTGCTGCAAAAGCCAGAATTTCTACTAAATAAGTAATATTTAAGCCTGTCCCCGGGATTTGGGCCAACTGGACATGTCCGGATTCCGTTACCGCGTTTTCGAATGATTTTACAGTTTTTTTGTTCCGAGGGGTAGTTATTTTTTTACTTATACAACAACATTGCAACGAGACAGACGTAAAAGTAAAGGAGATGTCCATAGTTTTTAAGCCAAAATATTCAAAACAATTGTTTGATTTTCGGCGTCAGTGAGAGGTTGTGTTTTTTCGGGCACTGTCCGGTGAGTATTCAATTTTTTTTTCATGTTTAAAACGTATTTCCAATGCATATTTTTATTTCAAAACTGAAATAAACTATCCAAGATTAACTTAGTGTGAAAAATCGTGTGATAAATATCAGCAATTTGAGATAATTCATATTTTTGTGAACAAGTACCCAAGTTCGTTACTTCCGATTCGATACCATAGAGCTGATAATCACGTTAAGCAAGGTTTACATAGCGTACACTTTATTTTATCTATTATTATTTACCCATTATTTTGGTAAACCTACGGCCACCATAGGTATCAAAATTATTCGTTTTGACCTATGTTCCGAAGAAAAAGTGATTAAATATCAGTAGGTACCACTATTTGAAAATATTTTTTTTTGTGACGAAACAAATTATTATGCTTAGTTCCTTTACTTAGTTAAGACTAATTTTCACAAGTTCTAGTTTACTTCTAAAATCATTAATTTCAACGATTTTATAGCTAGTAAATAAAAATTCAAAAAGATTTAGAATTAGGCGCTATGTAAACCTAACCTTAGATGTCTGTCCCCCAAATCGAAGTTACAAAAATGTTAAGTTTGTATTAAAAAGTTTAAAATAAGTGTAGACATTGTTTAGCAAAATGATGTGGTTTCTCAAAATACTCAATATTTAAATAGTTAATTAAGAAAATAGTCAATTTTGGGAATTTTATTAAAACTTTAAAGGCCATTTTAGAGCATAGGTAACAAACTGGAAAGGAAAAGTTGATAAAACTCGTGTATTTCTAAGATATCAAACTGATTTTATACATTTATTATTTAAAAACATGTTCTCTTTCTTTAGTAAATAAATTAATAAAATAATTTTGAGTTTTACTATCCTAAAAAACCAAAAACCAGCGGTAACGAATTGGATTAAAATTTCTCCTTACAGTAATAAACTTGCTAATTTCTCCTAAAATATCAATTTTACGAGAAAACTTTTTCGTTTGTAGATAGAAGAATAATTATAGATAGCATATAAATAAACATTTCAATGAAATTCCACAAAAAAAAATCAAATCACAATTTTGAGAAAGTGTACAGTTTTGCGCGTTTTTGCCCAACTACCCCTCGGAACAAAAAAACTGTAAAATCATTCGAAAACGCGGTAACGGAATCCGGACATGTCCAGTTGGCCCAAATCCCGGGGACAGGCTTAAATATTACTTATTTAGTAGAAATTCTGGCTTTTGCAGCAAATTGTACATTTAGAACCCTAGGTAACCCACTAAACTTCAAATATATAGCTAAAAGTTTGCCAGTCTAGTGGAATTATTTTTAACCAAACGCTGCTAAAGGTCGGATTTTGTTTAGGGGACAGTACTACAGGCTAAAATTGCGATTTTTTAAAATTAATTTTCGATATCATAATGTTGTTTTAATCGTTACATTTTAATAAATATGGCATGCCAATTTCACCATGAATCAGATAATGTGGTTACAACTCCTGTAAAACTTATACAAAGCTGCGTAGCAGTCAATTTTACCTGGGGACACCTCGAAAATGCCAATGTACAGATTCTCGCGTTTTTGCCCATTAGACGTACTACGCTAATGGCAAAATATAAGTATAGATGGCGGTAAAAGCAATATCTACAGTAGCGCCATCTAAATTTCATCTGTTGAACTATTGAGTTCACTACTCATCAACAGATGGCGGTTAAAGCGCACTAGGTAGCGCCATCTATTTATAAACTATGGAAACCTGTTGCAATCTGCTTACCAAAAAGAACTATTGTTTCATAAATAAGTTCAAATAATAGTCGAGCGGTGGCGCTATTCGAGTTCAAAACTATTTTTCTAGAATGTTTTTCCTGAGTTCGGCAGCGTTCAAGGCGAGACAAGGTTAGGTTTTATATTTAATTTTGTTGACACGAGAAAATTAAATTACGCGTCTACGAAAATTTAACAGGTAAAGCCGATTCTTAAAGGTAAGTACAATAAGTACGTACCTACAGTGCAATAATTTACCTACATTTTTTGTAAACCAAATGCACGAATGCGGGCTTGTACCTACTGCTGTACAAATAGAACTCAGTAGGAATTGATAGCATAGGCACAGAATAAAAAAATACTTTATTGTGGGATAGATGAAAAACAATCTACATAAAGTAAATGTTACAAAAATAAAAAGTAGGTGGGTACCTGCGCCAATTCGAATCTGCCGCGCACTTCAGCCGCCATAAGGTTTGCACGACACGTTGTATTATTATCTGTTCCGTGACGACACTCTAATAAACTTTATAGGTAGGTAGGTACCTACTTATAAGCACGATTAGGTGCCTCTAATTACTTTGCCTACAATGAACTTTACACTAGGTACGCATAATACGAGTATGATAAGGGCGGATTTTTTTAAATTTGTACATTGCATTTTCAGCGTGTCCATCGACTTCCAGTGCATTATTTTAATACTTCTAATAGATTTGTGGTACGGGTATGGTGTTTTTCGGATAGATTAACAATCTTTTATCCATTTTCAACGTAAACATATATAGGGTACTATATAATTTTAATTAAAATAAAGCAAAATAAGTAATACTTTACTGCATTTTTACCATGTCCCCTCGTCAGTTTGCAACTTTCATCGTGTCATTACAACTCAATAGATCGAGTTTTGAGACACATTTTCTAGTCTATTATCATGATAAATTCACTGTTTTTCGAATAATAGACAGCAAAACCATGTAAGTTAATTAAATTATTAGATATTTAGCTTTAAACCTCAGTCCAGATTTTTGGCATTTTTGGACATGTCCGGCTGACTAACGGGTTTTGAGCTACTTGGATTATTGCAATCCTACTAATGTGGTATTTTTTTGAATAAACTGGTACTCTTGCTGGCATTCCGACTGCCACTCTGATGTATTGATGTAATCAGACTGTTTTATGAGTCAGTGAAGTGTGTAGGTAGGTGAAGTCCTGTCCGAGGTCCGCTGATGAACTGCTGTTTTTTGAAGGTAAGAAACAACTTTTTGGCATATTACTAGTTCGTAATGAATAGTTTAACTTCCGGTTGCATGAAATAATAGCAGTTCCACAGGATTATGTTATTACATTCGGCAGAAAAATTAAAAACATTTTCCTTGCCACGGTTTCGTTACTGTCAGCTGAGGAACATTTGCAAAAACGTTAGTCATCCGAACAAATTGTTAGTCATCTGACCTGTAAAGTCAAGTGCATATTGCGGAATTTTTGTATTTTTAACCGACTTAAAAAAGGAGGAGGTTCTCAAGTTGACTGTTTTTTTAAAATTAAAAGCTTTTATTTAACTTGCAATGTATGTACCTAAATGTACCTGCTGGATCAAATGCTGAGGGGTAGCCTTATTTTCTTGTCACTGTACCTACTATAACATTTTTGATTTGTGTGCATGTACCGTATAGTGGCGAAAATAAAACTCTTTTCTATTCTATTTTATTATCTAATAAGTACCGATTAAATGGTATTTAAGTTATTTTTTTTCAAGTTTTTGTTATAAAAGTTACCGGATCTCACAAATAAGATAGAATAAATCTTAAATTTAAGTAAAAATGTGTCATAATTGTTAAATAAATGTGGTACCGTGGGGCAGTCCCGGGCATCATCAGTGACTTCACGGTTGAGAGGTAGTTCAAAGCACTATGCAAAATAGACGTATTTTATTAATAAAACGCTCACTCTATAGTTGTAAAAGTCAGAATATCTTGCCATTGTAAACACAAGCCTTACTTGTCCTCTGACTAACATCGACGGTCCACTGACTAACTGTCCTCTCGAAAAAGTTTTTTTAAATCGTATTTTAGATATTAAGCACACTGTTTTTTAACAAACTTTTGTGTTCCTTGGTGAGATAATATTAAATAGTATTATGTGTAATTTACTTGATTTTGTACGGGTTCTAAATTCTAAGAAACACTAAAAAGACTGAGACAAATTTGACCAAAAGTTAGTCACCTGACATAAAAGTTGAAATATTTAATATTTCTAGTTAATATTCAAAGAATATGCACTGATTATTCTATTGTGATTTTAAATTGGATTCAAATAAAAGGCTTTTTACGATTATACGTGTTTTATTTTTTCATTTATCCAGAAAACAATTTCGTTACTCATTGGACAATTTTGACCACAGTATCAGTATTAAAATACCAATAAATCAAGTTTTCTTCAGTAAATTACATGACTTTTGGGTTTTCATGAAACTTTACATATCTTGCTATAAGATCATTATACCCAGAAATAGATATTTGAAGAAAAAAAAATTTTACAACATTTTCAGAATGGTACAAATTTTAAAAAATCCGCCCATAATGATAAGTAAGTACCTACTCGTACGTAATAACAAAATAATAGATAGTAGGTACCTACCTACTATCTAGTTAGGTAAGTAGTAGGTACTTACCTAACTAGATTAATAAGTGCCTACTACTTAGTAACAAAATCTGGTCCATTTTAAATGCCCGAACGGCCCGTGGTCCATTTAATCAAGATTTGATAATAGCTTGAATTTATCCCATAGACCGGGCTGTTTGAATACTGCCCTACTTCTTAGCTGGGCAATGTGATAAATTACATAGATCAAAATCTGAAGGTTCGGTTATGTTAGGTTAGTAAAAACTGGGCGGGTCCAGGGTTTGTCCATTAATAGTTGGTTCTGCCTAGCTCCGGTTTTGGACAAACTCAGGGCCGTCCTTACGCCGCCGCAGGGGTTCGCGGGTAAGGAGGCGTTTGGTCTTGGGAGAGAGCGCAACAGTCGTAATGATCCCCAAGGCAAGTCTGTGGTTACTTCCTTCACGAGGTGCCGCCTGTTATTGGTCTATTTCATTCTGAAATAGACGCAACAGAAACCCAGGCGCCGACGTCGTCCTTTTCAGGACGTGTCGGTGGGATAGGCTTGGGAGGATTGTGGTCTTACTGGTCTATTTACTTAAATAGACTCAGTTAAGGCCACAGGGGGGGGGGGGGGATGGGGTTGGCTGGGGTTGGCTGGGGGGTTGGGGGGGTTGTTGGAATGGGGTTGGATGGTTGTTGGGTCGGCATGAGCCGTTACTGGGGGGTGTTAAAAGAGGGCAAGCTCCTCCGAGTATGCCTGGCAGAAAGGGGGATGCTGGGAAGAAAACCTCGGTAAAAAATTGACGCTGCGGGCAGGTATAGCGGAGGTGTCGCTAGTAAACCCTTCCCGCAGCTGGCGAACTCGTTATCCCACACTGAGTATGGGCTCTAGTAGGGGCCCTGTTTACCGGGGCCCTAGTGGGACCGAGGGCCTAGGCTGGCGTTGTCCGGGCCGCGAGGAAGAAAACCTCAATAAAAATTGATGCTGCGGGCAGGTATTGCGGAGGTGTACGCTTGTAAACCCTTCCCGCAGCGGTGGTGTGGCCGCGGCGCCGCCGGCGGTGGGTTAAAAAAAAAGGTTAGTAAAAAAGTAGGCGCGAGGCGAGCGAGCGTAGCGAGCGTGCCGCGGCAGCGGAAGTGCTAGGAATGTAGTCATTGAACTAAAACACTAAAATCCCCGGTCATTATGAATAATGACCACCATTATAGTGATTTTAACTAAACATTTAGCATACAATACAGACCGGTCATTATTCATAGGTAGTGACCGGATTTAACAAGTTGCCCGTAACAATCTACCGCACTAGTATTGATTGCAATGCCACGCGCCGCATGTAAGTGAAAACGAAAGTCAACAGCGTCCTATAATTGGACTCAAATCAGTTCGAACAACGCGTCATAGAGTCACAACAAGCACGTGTAGTATGTACTTGTTCAGTTTTATCAGTGACTAGCAGCGCCCTCGCGGCGCGTTACCCGCGTATAGCCTATGCATGGTGATGATAATGATGAAAAAGTAGCCTATAAACCTTTCTAAGTGTTTTTACTTTAGCTATCACATGCAGAAATAATTTTTCAAATCGGACTGGTAGGTAGTTCCTGAGATTAGCGCGTTCAAACAAACTAACAAACCAACTCTTCTTCCGCTTTATTATTAGTATAGTAGATACTTATAAATTATTATCAGTGATGGTGTTAGCTAGCGTACAACGCATGGATGGATACACAAGTTTGATGCGCAATTGATACTGCTCAAATCTACTCATTGAAACAATGTAAACAAGTATTAAATTGATTTAGCCCACTGACACTGAGTTAATATTACTAACTAGTACGTTACGTTACGACTTATTACTATTACGTAGGTAGTATAATTCGCGTCACCTAAAAAGAACGCTAGAAGAAAGTGGCGGGGGTGTGTTTTGTTTGTCTCATGTTGGCGCATGGGTTACTTACCATGTTCGCAAAAATGAGACAAATCACACCCCTCTACCTTCTTCCAGCATTCTTTTTACATGACGCGAATCCTAATTAACTCAATGATTTCGTCCGATGTAGGTAAGTACTAAAGCTGGAAACATACTATCGGACGCGGCTTACGGACGCGGCTGACAGCCGCGACTGAATAGGTATCTGGATATAGAACGAACATAGAACTGTGCACATTATCTGACGAAAGTCGCGGACGCGTCCTTGGACCTTCAGACGTCCGAAGGCAATCTGGCCCGCTGGGTGTTCGGACAGTGTGCACACTTATCAGTCGCGGCTAACAGCCGCGACTTATGGATGCGTCCGATAGTTTGTTTCCAGCTTAAGGCTTGTTTCACTCTTCAGCGTGTCGCCGGTCGCGTTCGCGAGTTGACCATTCACAGCACAGAGAATTTTGAATTTTCGAATTTCTCTGTGCTGTGAATGGTCAACTCGCGGACGCGACCGGCGACACGCTGAAGAGTGAAAGGCCCCTAAGTACCTATGTTCGTATGGATGGATTAGTGGCTAACTCAGGTGACTGCGTTTTAGGCCTCCTGAAGGCCTCCGTCATGGCTTAACGACCGGAACATCGTGTAGGAAGCGCTCAGCTGCCAATGATATAGCGGTCACCCATCCAAATTGTGACCGCTCAACCGCTCACTCATCTATAAAGAACGTCAAGCAAGCTACGCCACAATTAACATTGGTAATTTCATTTTATGTAAGTTTATACATAGTTTATGGTGATGATGATCAACATTGAACAACTTCAGAAACATAAATCACCGACGACGTGGCACGTGCAGAAAAGCAATATGGCGCGTGGCGCGTTTAGTTTTGGCGCCAAAACAAAACGCTGTTTTGTTGGTAAACAAAGTATCAAGCATGTTTGTACTTTGTATTGTGTACTAGTCGTAGTGACCCGGATAGTCAAGAGAAAAAGATCTTCAGCTTTTCTCCAAAACATAGTAAAACTAGCATGTGTAATAATTTCTGGATGGTAATGATGATGATTAAAAGCCTTCCTTAAGAGTTTATGGGTTAGCTATCAAATTCAGAAATGATTTTTTTCTAACAAACAAACTCTTCCGCTTTTTGGTATTGATCAATAACAAGAAGCTGAAGAGTTTGTTTGTTTGTTTGTTGAACACGCTAATCTCAGGAACTAGGTACCAGACACTACCAGTCGCATTTGAAAAATCATTTCTGCATTTGATAGATAAACTCTTGCGGAAGGTACGGTTTTAAGCTACTTTTCATCATCATCATCATCATCATCATCATCATCATCATCATCACCATATACCATCACTACCACAGATGACTAAGTAATCTGTGTCACTACGGAGGCAACACCGCGAGGGCGCTGCTGTACTTAATACAGCTATTCCAAACTGTAATCTATCTCTGCGCAAAATTTCATACATATCCGTTCAGTCGGTTCTGGCGTGATTGAGTAACAAACATCCAAATATAGGATGTAATTAGTAGTATAATACTTAGGATAATGGGACGTCAAATTAAAATCTTGCCAAACTATAGGTACTTATCTGCAAATAACTTTCAGGATACAGACAAGGGTGAATGAAATCGTCTAGTACCCGAGGGCTTTGAACCAAACATTCGGGACCCTTTGTCCCGAAGGTCGTCGGACCCTGCCGTCTGGCTCCTCTGTCTGGCCCTAAATTATGTTATTACTGTTTCTAGTTTATCTGTGAATTGTGTGTAAATTCAATTAACTTATACTAAAACTACTGGTTCTGTGAGCTGTAAGTAATAGACCTCGCGAGTCTATCTTTGCATAGGTTTAAACAGATATTCACAATTCTCTAGTATCGTGATGCGAAGGTGGTCCCAGGTACTTCATCAATCCCTACCTAGTAGTTAACGGGACGATTCCACTGCTAAAATCTAAAAGTTAGCAATATACTGCATTTTAAGGATCTATTCTGCTCATCACGTTGAAGATCCTCATCAGATCTTCACCAAATTTTTATGAGGCCAACTTAAAGTTACAACCACAAGTTACAACTTTGTTGTAAAACCGCTTGGCTCGCTTCGCTCGCTCGGTCAATGAATTGGCACCGCAAGTGGCATTAGCAGTTGAGCGCTTCCGTGCTTCGGAGGGCACGATAAATTGCAGGTCCCGGCTTCTAGTCGTCCATGACGGAGGCCTTTAGGCTGATCGCACACCTATCAGCGCCGAATTCTCGAAATACTGCCAGATTCGGTAGAATCGGACGATTCGAAGCGGGTAGGTGCGCGAGGTTTGCACACTGAGCTGAGCACCTGGGACCACCTTCTCATCACAAAACTAAAGAATTGTGAACATTTATTCTGTTTTAAGCTATGCAAAGATAGACTCGCGAGGTCGACAGCTCCTGCCTGAAGAACCTATTGACTCTCGATTTGAAGACACCCAAATTATACTTTTCTGGACATACAGACCCCGGCAACGAGTTGCACATTTTCGCGGTGCGTATGAAAAATGCAGACTCGAAACGCTTAGTACGAACACTGGGAATATCAACCATGTCAGGATCTCATTAGAATCCTTCGACCTACATGCACCCAGATCGGTTCGATCGACCTAGATACAACGAGCCTTGTGAGTTGTGAGTCAGCAACCAGTTGCCATTCGAGAACTGATGCAAGCTATTGTAATAAATAGTTCTAGGTTCACCACAAGATGGCGGTATGAACTATGACGACTTGATTTTAATTAAAACGTTTTATTGGTTTGTTATTTATTTACTACACTAGCTGACCGGCAAACTTCGTAACGCCTCAGATATCATCCAAAAAGCCGTTCCATACAAAAATATCGTGAATTTTCTTCATAGTTTTTTTATAGTTTATCTAACTAAATAAATGATGAAACCATGGTGCCCCTAGCGTGAATTATATTTTATCTTCACCACGTATTTTCAACTATCACAGGTGTTAATAGGGATAAATATTTATTTAGGTAAATAGGTACGTAATAACACGTACCTAGGTACAATGCTTATAATATTATGATAAAATCAAACAAAAACATTGGATAAATCCGTGCCAAATAGTTACGAAAACAAGTTTTACGACGTTCCGAATTCAAAATTTTTAAAAACATAACTCCCCTTTCTGGGGGCACCGGGGGCAGTAGGGTAAAAATTTTTAAGGATGATTCAAAATCTTAATGCTCATCCGTCCGGCTCGTGAGATCATAATGATATTGAGAGGTCGTTGCATTTCTCATTGTTTATGATTTAACCTTTAAGGTCACTACGCAATACCAACAGCATAATACTTAAACTAGTTTTTTTTTAAACTATCGCGATCACTATTCATATTGAAAGTACTTACAGAGAGAATTTTTGAGATGGGGCAGTAAGAGCACCTACCTTATTTTGAAAAAAATGTACAGTCAGCGAGAAAATGGGCAATTTACACAAACACTTTTTTTGATGCTAATCGATCCTGTTTCATTTATGGATTAAAAGGCTCCATCGGACCAACTGAGGTTAGAGTACTAGAAAAGTCAGTAGGTATCAGTGTTTATTTAAATCTATTCTAAGTAATAAAATATATGGTAGAAATTCACTTTAGGTAAGTTCTTTTAACCATTAAGGTGAGAGCTAAAGAATTTTGGCCAAAAAATTAATTCACTTTATTACCATCTAAAGCTGATTTCAGACTTTTAACTTAAAAGTCTGAAGTCTGTCCTTGAATATTGTTAGGTGGACTTCAGTGCTTCAGTCAAAGTTAATAATTATACGTCGATTTACGTCACTTAAAAGTTTTAAGTGACGTAAATCGACGTATAATTATTAACTTTGACTGAAGCACTGAAGTCCACCTAACAATATTCAAGGACAGTCAGTCTTAGATGTAATTAACGATATAAGCGATCAACTTGGTCAAAACAAAGAAGTACCTACACAGATAGAATACGGTAAATAATAGGTAAAATAGAATCTTGTAGACCTTAGGCCGCGTTCACACGTTCGCGTGCAAACAGACATTCAACGGGCCATTTATCTTCTGTAGCTGTAGCGTTCGGTCTCCTTGAGATGAGAGTGACAGAGCTACATCGTGCTTGCTCTGATCAAATGTCGGTCTCGTTGAATGAGTGTCTGTTTACACGCGAGCGGATCGCGGTAGTAAAGGCCTGCGGGCTTAAAAAGGTCGCTGTAGCAGAATCACAATAGAAATTGAACTATATGCCGTCTCTTTTCATTGACGGAGAGTGAAATGAGACGGCATATAGTTAAATTCGTATTGTGATTCTGCTTTATCGACCTTTTAAGCCCGCTGTTTTGTTTATTATTATTCCTCACTCACTCAACATTTCTATTTTTGACGTGTTAACGTCTTATAAATCGATGAATGCGCCGGCTACGGCTGCACGCACGAAAAAGCATGTCTTATTGTCTGAGCCGAGCGTGCATGCGAGAGCGCGGAACAAGCGATAGAGAGGCACGATCGTTCATCAATGTTTTCCTAATAGTAGGAGAGCCGACCGCAAAAAACCAACGTCACTTGATACTAAGATAAGCTCCATGGCACACGCTCAAAAAAGTGGTGCTAAGCTTGGATCAATTAGTCAAAAGGCTCCGATTTGGCCGGAAGCACAAAAAAAGGGGCTACTTCCGGTGAAAAAAAACGTGTCAATTTACGTCATTTGATACTAATGGCAGACTTATGGCAGCAGTTACTAATTTATATGCAGTGACAGATAAATCTAGTCTGCCAGTTCCTGTATGGCCGGAAGTACTTGGCAGACTGTCTCAAAGCTGACGATTCGGACCCCTAATTTACGTCATCTGATACTAAGTTGAAAATAGTGGCAGATGTTAGATATCAACCCTACGTTTCAGTATAAATTAGTCTGCCAAGGCTATTTTGGCCGGAACATCTTCAAAATGTCAATTTAGTGATGATACTAAGAAGAAAAATTTTCGATTTTTTTTGGTTTATCAATGTTTAGACATTAGAATGAAATAATATTATGTATTTATTCATGTTAATATTATTATTATAACCTAATAGAAGCTGCCCGTGGCTTCGCTCACGTGGTACCCGGATAAAAAGTAGCCTATGTCACTCTCTAGCCCTCCAACTATCTCCACACAAAAAATCACGTCAATCCGTCGCTCTGTTTTGACGTGAAAGCAGGACAAATAAACAAACAAATAAACACACTTTCACATTTATAATATGGGTAGTAGACATGTGCGCCGCGCTGAAAATTGTCGGCGGCGGCGCGCTGCAGTTTTTCGTCCGGTAGCGGCGCGGCGCCGGCGGCGTGGCTTTTTTTTAATAAAAATACACTAATAAAATCGATCTCTAACGTTTCACTACAACACAAAATGACTAGGTACTTACGGATAATTATTATGTTAACAAATCGCGAAAGTTTAACAAGTTATAGGTACATACATAAAATCACGCCTCTTTCCCACAGGGGTAGGCAGAGACCACGAACTTCCACTTGCTACGATCCTGACACACCTCTTTCGCCTCATTCACTTATACTTATAGGTACTTACTGTTCAATAATACTCTAATCATAATCCATGATATCCAGACTAGATCTCTTACAACAACTTTACGATAAGCTGGGATCGTCTGAAGGGCAGAGGCTCGTCTACAAGGTAGCACGTTTAAGGGTCAAAGCGGCATAGGCTTAGACATTTCTAGGATGAAAGGTCTAAGGGCACTGGATATTTCCAAGTGCCCCTGTGTAAAAGACCCCCGGGGAAATCTATTGAGTATGCGAGGACCTTGCGGTGAAAGAGAGATGGTTTTCGTACTTCCACGACCTGCTGAACAAGCAGCATAGAGAGGTATCGCCACCGGACCTCCCTTTAAATCAAGGACTAGTATTGCCAAAAACGCCTGAAGAAGTAGAAAAAGCTCTTCGCCGCATGAAAAATCGGAAGCCGTCAGATTCGATCCCCATCGAGTCTCCATCGAGGCCACGCATGTCATCCACTACGAAGTCAAGCCAGCACTTCTTGGGTCCACCCCTTCTACCGGGGCCTGGCGGAGCCAACATAGCTGAGCATTTGTTCCCCACGTAGCTTGCCGGTTTCCGTAAGACGTGTCCGTGCCAACGTAGGCGGCAGTCCTGCAATTTATCTGCTATATCACGAACATGGAGGCTGCCACGAATGCGATAGTTCCTGACGCGGTCCTTCCGCGTAACCCTACACATCCAGCGTGCGCGGCATATTCATCTCAGTGACCAGCAGTTCTTGCTTGTGCTGCTCAAGTACCGACCACGCTTCACTGCCATATCCTTTCAACTTAACTGGCATCTTGGGGTCACAGATACAGAATAGAATATTTTAACTGATTCGTGCGCTCGACCATGTCTTTTTCTAAGCGTACGGATGTGGGATCTGCTTTAATGCAAGCCAAGTACTCGGTCTTCGCCACGCCACGTTGAGTTTCAGACCACCGTTCTCAAGCGATTCCTTTCACGCATTCACACGTCTTACCAGAAGTCCTCTGTCCGCATCTGCCAGCGCGATATCGTCAGCATACATGAGTAACCAAGCCTCTCATGTCTGTCCCTGATACTGTCCGACACTACGTCTAATATCCCGCTGAACAAGAATGGGCTAAGGACGGTTCCCTGGTGTACTCCAACAGTGATGGGGAAGGGTTTGGTGTCACCAACAGCGGTCCTAACCACAGAATCGGAATCATGGTAGGTTCATGTCTCGGATGGTGTCAATATAAACCTCTGGTACACCTTTGGACCGTAATGCCCACTAGATCATCGCACGAGGAACACAGTTGAAGGTCTTCTCCATGTTCAAAAACAGGAAATATAGAGGTGTATTCTTCGTCCTGTATTTCTCCATGACGGTCCGTAGGGCAAAGACTGGATCTATGGTTCCGTGGCCAAGGCGAAAACCATATTGACACTCCGAGACCGCACACTCTAGTCGGATCCGAGAGTCTCCTATCCGCTCAAAGAGTTTCATGGTGTGGGACATGATCTTTATACCGCGGTAGCTGTCACACTCTTGATAGATCCCTTGCCTTTGAAAACCGGAGTGATAGCACTTAGTCTTCTCTGGCGAGGGATCCCTTCAGTGTGCAGTATGTCAATCAATCAATCACAAACATCTACTTGCATGCGGTTGTAAAGATTTGTTAAGATGCCCACACCACACCACGAGGGCCCATTGCCTTCCAGGCCTCGATGGGGACTCGATGGGGATCGATTCTGACGGCTTCCGATTTTTCATGCGGCGAAGAGCTTTTTCTACTTCTTCAGGCGTTTTTGGCAATACTAGTCCTTGATTTAAAGGGAGGTCCGATGGCGATACCTATCTATGCTGCTTGTTCAGCAGGTCGTGGAAGTACGAAAACCATCTCTCTTTCACCGCAAGGTCCTCGCATACTCAATAGATTTCCTCGGGGGTCTTTTACACAGGGGTACTTGGAAATATCCAGTGCCCTCAGACCTTTCATCCTAGAAATGTCTGAGCCTATGCCGCTTTGACCCTTAAACGTGCTACCTTGTAGATGAGCCTCTGCCGTTCAGACGATCCCAGCTTATCGTAAAGTTGTTGTAAGAGATCTAGTCTGGATATCATGGATTATGATTAGAGTATTATTGAACAGTAAGTACCTATAAGTATAAGTGAATGAGGCGAAAGAGGTGTGTCAGGATCGTAGCAAGTGGAAGTTCGTGGTCTCTGCCTACCCCTGTGGGAAAGAGGCGTGATTTTATGTATGTACCTATAACTTGTTAAACTTTCGCGATTTGTTAACATAATAATTATCCGTAAGTACCTAGTCATTTGTGTTGTAGTGAAACGTTAGAGATCGATTTTATTAGTGTATTTTTATTTAAAAAAAAGCCACGCCGCCGGCGCCGCGCCGCCACCGGACGAAAAACTGCAGCGCGCCGCCGCCAACAATTATCAGCGCGGCGCACATGTCTACTACCCATATTATAAATGTGAAAGTGTGTTTATTTGTTTGTTTATTTGTCCTGCTTTCACGTCAAAACAGAGCGACGGATTGACGTGATTTTTTGTGTGGAGATAGTTGGAGGGCTAGAGAGTGACATAGGCTACTTTTTATCCGGGTACCACGTGAGCGAAGCCACGCGCAGCTTCTAGTAGGTTATAATAATAATATTAACATGAATAAATACATAATATTATTTCATTCTAATGTCTAAACATTGATAAACCAAAAAAAATCGAAAATTTTTCTTCTTAGTATCATCACTAAATTGACATTTTGAAGATGTTCCGGCCAAAATAGCCTTGGCAGACTAATTTATACTGAAACGTAGGGTTGATATCTAACATCTGCCACTATTTTCAACTTAGTATCAGATGACGTAAATTAGGGGTCCGAATCGTCAGCTTTGAAACAGTCTGCCAAGTACTTCCGGCCATACAGGAACTGGCAGACTAGATTTATCTGTCACTGCATATAAATTAGTAACTGCTGCCATAAGTCTGCCATTAGTATCAAATGACGTAAATTGACACGTTTTTTTTCACCGGAAGTAGCCCCTTTTTTTGTGCTTCCGGCCAAATCGGAGCCTTTTGACTAATTGATCCAAGCTTAGCACCACTTTTTTGAGCGTGTGCCATGGAGCTTATCTTAGTATCAAGTGACGTTGGTTTTTTGCGGTCGGCTCTCGTACTATAAGACGTTATCACGTAAAATTATCGTCCGTAAACCGACTTTACAGACAACCATTTTTGTAAGCATATTCTAATGCTGAGTATACCAAGTGTCAGTCGTGTCAAATGCTAATCACAACTTTACAATGGTAATAAGGTCGCTTCGAACAACTGATGTTTTCACATTTTATATTTGCAGTTGAAAATCTATGTCTATAGGACCTTTTGTGGGACTAACGCCAGACTACTGAAACGCTACTTAAATATTTGAGACGTACTTATCTATTTGAGACGTTCTTACTCTTCAGAATCGTACCTATCCACAAAAGACTTTAAAGTCAATGATAAAACTTAGGCCTTGTTTACTAGAGGATTATAAAGTGTCAAGAGGTAATCTTTGCCTACACTTAACGGGACACGGTAGAGCCTGGGACATTGTTGAGATGAAGTAGGTTTGTAGCACCTACACTATCCTCTCAGCTTAACCGGCCATATCCACAGGAAAGACTTGGTCAATACGTGTGTGAAGTGTGGCTGACTGAGGCTGGATTCGACCAAAAGTCATCTTACTCCAGAGTAACTAGCCGACATAATTCGAAATACAATTATTTAGAAAGCACAACCGAACATAATTATGTGCATAAAAATTATCAAAGTGTCAACTTTACAATGTCAAAATATTCAAACAAACAGTTACTTTCGAGTAAAAACTTAATCCAGTTTGGTCGAATCCAGCCTAAGCCGCGGGTTTCCTCACGATGTTTTCCTTCACCGTTTAGAGCTTGTCAATGATAAGCACCACTTAAACTAAGTAGATTTTCATTATTCGGGTGTTAGTTCCATTATTTTCCACCTGAACAGAGCCTTTAGCACGAGTATGCACAAAGTCTACTATTCGATCCGTGACTGTAGTTTAATCTCTCAAATGTATTGGGATTTTAGTTCAGTCAAGTTACCACTGGAGGCGCTGCACCGGAATCCCATACATTTGAGAGCCTTTACTACAGTCACGGATCGAATAGTAAACTTGTGCATACTGGCGATCGAGGCACTGATAAGTTGGTGGCAATGGCAATATCCGATCCTATTAGGAGTGCCTACTAAATACTCGTCGTTCATGATATCAGTCACCATTTTAACGTTATCAGTGTAGATAAAACTAAATTGTAATTCTGATATTCATCATAATAGTTATCTTAGTTATTTGATAACTTTATTGCGCAGACTGTAAGTAAACAAAGAGAGAACAGAGCGGGCTGATTGTCTAACTTTTCTCAAACAGTCAAAACGATCGCGTAGGTTGCGTTCGGTCTCGTTGAGATGAGTGAGAGTGACAGAGCAACTTGCGTGGTCACTGAACTGTCTTATTTGACAGTTCGAGACCGTATTTGGTCGTTATCAAAGATAGACAATCAGGCAGTTGTCAAAAACAAACTAGGTAAGTATCAAATTGTAATTTGTCTAATGTTATGCTAAAACTGTTTTAAATGTGAGGTCAAAGCATTAAACGGCCCTTTATTTTTAAGTCTCAGTTATTATTCCAATAAACTTTTAGTGAAACTAGCCTAAAAATACTCGATCAATAAATTTCTGAAGATCTAAAATAATATAGGTAGGTAATAGGTATACTGTGCCCTGCTGGGCTAAAATGGCCGCTTTAGCAGAATCACAATTGGAATTGCAACATTATGCCGTTCTTGTCACTCTCAGTCAATGAAAGGAGACTGCATATAATTCAATTCCTATTGTGATTCTGCTATAACGACCTTTTTAACTCCGCTGGGGACAGTCGTGATCCTGTTGAACTGAAATACATTTTAAAGCATGCTACTAACCTCTTGCGTAAGCTCATCCCCAGTATGATGTCCCTCATCCGACTCCACCGCCTCAGTCTTGATATCAGACATCTCTTTCACAGAGCCGTCCATATCACTGACACCACTCGAACTCGCAGACGTGAAACTAGTGCTTGCTCTCTCCCTCTTCAAATCTAGTACGAACTCCTCACTCAACATAGGCGCTGTCTCGTAAGCCTCTGCATCTAAAGGAGTGTTCTCCAAAAGATACTGCTCAAGATTCTCCTGCTGTTGTTTAACGTCTAAATACTCAAACTCATTCTTCATTTGCTTGATGTCATCAAAGAGTTCCTCGTAGTCTTGTAGATCGGCCATATTCTGGTGCAAGACAGAGTCAGGTTCTCCCAAATCGTGCTTCTCACTCTTAATTGTAAAGTATGATACGTAGTCGTCCATAGCGTTGTCGCTGTACAAGTCATCATTTTCTCTTTCCTTCTTTATGCTTATCATGAGTTCAGACTCCTCAGAGTCCGGTTCCTTTTTGATCTGCATCCCGTCTGCTGGCAGTAAAAACTCGTTGACGTCGAAAGTTCTGGTAGCTATCTCCTGAAAGACGTCCGTCTCCGAGTGGTTGGAGAAAAAGTCCGCTGAGAGTGTGACGACAGCGTCCGGCGTCGCTTCTTCTTGTGAGCTCTGTGACTGATCATCGTCATCGGTGATCTTCACCTCTTGCGCGACGTTGTCGTCCGCGGAGACGCCGTCCTGGGACTCATCGGGGACCGACTCGGAGGCCAGCCCCGGCGCGACTGAGTCCGTCGCCACGTTGTTCACTAAATATGTATGCAATATCGGCCGATTATTCAGCATCCGGTCATTGTATTCCAACGAGCTCCCGTACCGGCCGAGGGAGTGCAGCTCCTCGAACACCTGCCTGTGGTAGTTCTCCAGCACGTGGTCGAGGGACTTGGGATGGACGAATCGCGGCCGGATCAGCGTTTGCGCCTCCTGCTCGAACGACCAATCGGAGCCGTTCGAGATGTGCAGTCCAGCCAATAGCTGTTGCGTATCCCTCTCCAGATAGTCGCTCGGATCTGATTTCAGTAGACTTAAGACTAAGGCAAGGCGGAGGAGTTCGTCTCCATAGAGCTTCTTCAGCGCGATCATCTTAATACCGGCTTTTTTTCTTGTAAAACTAAATATTGAGCACTAAAATACTGTGAGATCAATTTGCGTTTGCACTTATAACTATATAGTCCTTGGGTGTAGCACGTCTTCTTTTATCCTCCTCTTGCGTTTGTCAGGAGACATGGTGTTCCTCCTTCACTTTCGTCTCGGCACGCGACGCAACAAGTTCACTAGACACATTTTGCCGCACATTTTCCACTGTGTCAGTAGTTCTTACGAATTTCACTTTATTTGGTTTAGTGCCAAGTCGTTCACAGCACCGTAGGGATCTGTCTATTCTGTAATTCGGAAAGTTTACTGCAGCAGTCTTTTTATATTTGAATTCAATGGATCATTTAAATAGTACATCGATTCATTAATTTACATGGGTGTTAACCTCTGACTCGTATGTAACCATTATCGATTTCGAACGTAATTACTTTGTGATAAAACTCAAAGTGGAATGTCTACAACCACGAGGCAGTCTGTGGTACTACGTAAATAAATATAATTTTGGGTCATAAACCATTTAATTAATAAATTAAAATGCGCAAGCAATTTATGGAAAGTCAACGACAGGCTTGCAATTGTTTTACTGCTTTTATTTTATTTTTTACCAACTAAAATATACCGACTTCTGCCATTTTGAAAATAATGATGTTTTCTGATTTCAAGTACAAAAATTCCCGATGACCGCAATCGAGTAAAGCAACGGAACTATACTAGGTGCCTCTCTAGGTCATGTCCAAGGTGGTACAAAAGCGCTCTCTAGTTTATTTATTACTCCGCCGCCAGATACTTTTTATGGCATCACAGATCTTGCACATTCTGCCAGCATTGACCCACCAAAGACATTGACATGTTTTTTTTTATGGCGACAAGTAGCGTGTGCATTCTGCCCGTGTCAAGTATCAAAACAAAGTGCTCTAAATCATTGAGACAGGTAAACGCTCAGAAATGTTAATGACCCACGTGTATTACAAAGTGTATACTAATACTCGATTGAGTGTATGGTAATACGCAATTTTCCGACGTCAGCGATCGGAGAAAGCTAAAAATAATTACTTTTGTTACTGTTTTTTGTCGATTCGGAGAATTCTAAACATGCATGGTAGTAACTGCGGTCATTGTTTATTTACATGTTGATAATGTAGGAGATAGTTATTGCGCATCACAGTTTGGTATTAGGTGCTGCGTTTCTTTGTTTAGCAATGTGAATCTCTTTACAGTTATGTTCAATACTTCAAGCTGTCTTGAGCATGAGCACTAAGTATAGCGTGACTAACTCGGTTATTTCGTGTTCATCTTACTGTGACGAGATGGAAAGTGTTCGTAATTTCACCGGCAATTTCGCCTTTCAAATCAGAACAATACACAATTATTTCCTTCATAATAATAATCATGTTTATGATTTTTTTTATCATCGAAGAACAATAGAAAGAAAAAATACACTATGGTCGCGCAATAGAATTCCAAATACAAAAACTGCTTCTGGTATTCCAAATTCTTACACAGTTCAGTTCCAAACTCAAACAACACTTAGTTCGTATTTTATCAAAGAGTTTTTATAGTCGCGAATATTGAAAACAAAGTCCTTTGTTTATGAGAGAGCGCGCGCGTTCGCACGAAACCCGCGAGTGACTGAGTCGTTCATTGACCAGCTGATTCGCATTCGTAAAGGTCTCGTTGCTAGCTGTTTTAGGATAACCTTGGTGTATGATAAATGGCGTGCGAGTTCATTACCAATGATAGCTTTAAGATTAGATATTGCAGGATTCATTTTGATTTGTCAGGGTGATATAGGACGTGTATTTTTTTTAGGATCGGCTAATTTTTATATTTTATCTGTAGTTTTGCATTCTGTGGTTAGTTGTCATTTATAAAAATGACAAATAACTTACCACAGATAACAGACAGCAAACTACAGATACCAAGAAAGAATATAAAGTTTATACAGACAGTTTTATCACCATTTTTAATGAAATAAACTAGGTATGTTGGTGTTCTAAAACATCTAAATTATGTAGGTAGGTATTATATCTACGTAAATATAATAAGTAGGTACAATACAGAAGAGGAATACATTTCTCAAGTCCATTTGATGCAGATTTGTTTAGAGTTTCTTCAAAAACAACAATTTATCTTGTTTCTGATCAACGTCTCGTGAGTCATGTCTAAGAAAGTTATTCCGAGCCGCTGCGATTTCATACAAAAAGCAGACGACACTCAGTTCCTAGTAATGGACAAGGCTAATTAGTCATTATTTAGGCACTACTTATAATAAACTCAAAAAAAAAAGTCCAGAGGCCTAACTTTTTATCTTTTACTAGATGATTTTTATATCGTGTCAGAAGGCAATCTTTACCCAGTGCCTGGGACAATGTTGAGATGGAGTAGGCTTGCCCAGCACCTAAACCATCGGCCATATCCACAGGAAAGAAATGGTTGACGAAGTCGCGGGTTATCCCACGATGTTTTCCTTCGCCGTTTAGGGCTCGTGTTAATGCACAATTAGGTATACGCTTTTCGAAACGAAAAATCCATTGATGCACGGCTGGTATTCGTATACTCGGCCAACACGTATCTTTTTTTAAAGTAACATCTCTATAAATTCATAATGTCCCCAGACCAACTGCGTAGTCGGTAAAGTTATGAAAAAACAACTTTTATAATCATACACAGAGCCTTACCTAACTTGGTGCGGGTATTCTGACTCACGGCCTCTTCCGACCTCAGGTTCAATATAACTATAAACAAAACGATGACTTCCACATGACACTGACCACCATCACCTTAACTCAGATCTTTCTTTAAAAAAGATCTCTAGGGAGTTTAATAAATGATGTTCATGCCCGCATTTGGCATAAGTTACCTAGTGCCTATTCCATAAGTGACAAGTTGAAAGCCCGTCACCACCGGTTAAACCAACCCCTATTTAAGTTTTCAGAATTAGAAAGTCTACGAAATTACTAGTGAAAGCGTTATCAGCCTAAATGTGTTGAAAACGTGAGAGCGGCGGTTTTGCGCGCCATTTTCGGAACACAATTTGTAACTGTCAATGTCAACCGTTATCCACCAGTTTCGTAGAGGTAGAATAATGCAGTTGATTTTTTTTTTTTATGTATCCATGATTGTTATATTACATACATTTTCATATTTCGTATTACTAATATTACCTAGGTACCAAGAACAGAATATTTTTTTTGTGTTTTAATCGTACCCGCAGTAGGGTTTTTTGTTTCAATTAATAATTTTTACTTTATGTTACACCTAGCCTGAAAGAGATTTGCTATAATTTTTTAATAATAAAAATAATAATAATTTTAAAAAATAAAAATTCGCTATACAAAATATAATAATGTAAGTACCTATGTTAAATCCTAGTAACTATGTATCTTCAAGACTGTGTAGGGAAAATCCACTACACATTTATCCGTAATTCCTTTGTGGCGCAAAACATCGCGAGGTCAGGATATATCGGTTGCCGGTTGGCATCCCGCCAGTTGTGGGGAAATGCACTTTATGTCATCTCAATGATAAAGAAAACGAGAGTACGTGGATATTTGTAAGATTTTATGGCGTTTTCGTTTTTATGTATCGGGGCCGAGAAGGGTGGCTGTTTTTCAGTGGAAATCGAATAAAACTTGGTTGAATGACATTGACAATGACATCATCAAACTACCTAGGCCACAGCCTAGGCTGCCAGAAAAAAAGTTCGAGGTTCAAAATATTTATAAAGAAACATTGGAAGACTTACGACATTACCATGTGGTATGAGCTTCAATGTATGGAGTATGAACGTAAGCTATCATACGTAGGTTATGACTAATCCGTATAAAAAAACATTATGTGGGGGAAGAGTAAGAATTGGAACCATAATTATTTAAACGACCGTCATGATGACGCATATTTTACGTTACTCAGAGCTTATAGTAGCTTCGTTGTAATACCTACTTCCTACATTTTAGAATAGGTGTATGATACAGTTCCTAGTTCTATATTTATATTCTTACATGTAGATCTTATTAATGTCCTAAGTGTCTAATGAAATTTGTTTAGTTACAAACTGTTTTTTTATATACATTTCTTGTTTTATAATTAAAAATAAATAAATCGAATAAGGAAGTACCTACTTACCTACCTAAATAATGCTAGACATTTTACACATCATCTAGTCCCAAAATAAAAATAAATGATTGAAATGTACCGCAATAATACAAACATAAAAAAATCATTGTATTTTTAAATCAGTCTTAAATTATTTTTAATGAGCGAATTTTAATGTTCTTGGCTTTCATTTCAAACGAGTCGGAATGCATCAAAAATAACATTTTTTTCTATGCATGTGACTTTGAGGGCAAGGGCGGTCGAGCATAATGCAGGCACAAAGAAATAAACATCAAAGTTATTTTTTCCACATTCAAGAGAAATATTTTTTAATGTTTTCGTTGATGGACATCATAACCTAAATTAGGTATTTCAGGTGATTCTGTGACGTTCTTTACCAAACCTGGTTCATTTCTTGCGAAAATAATTTCTTTGTCTTGAAAGGTCATGGGGCATATCTGACCCGCTTTGCGAAAAGTGGCAGACATTAACCAAAATAGTTTTAAACTAAGGAGAATAATGTGACCTTTCATTGCATATAATAATTTGTTAAAAAATCGATGGGGGAAAATGTACAGGATCGTTTGAAAAAAATAAAAAACAAACGATTTCTGAGGATTTTATTTCATCTTTTGGCAACAACGGAGTGCGAGTCAGATCGCGAAACACATGCCTCATGAAAATGACCAAGGCAGTTTGCACAAACAGCAGCATCTGGGGGTCTAAAGTGGGCACTTTTGACGAAACATCAGATGTTTCATATATTATTAGAAGCACTTGATGTTGATGAAACGCTTCATAAATGCTTCATATTCTTCATATATGCTTCATACTCGTATAATCCATACCCATATTATAAATGTGAATGTGTGTTTGTTTGTTTGTTTGTCCTGCTTTCACGTCAAAACAGAGACACGGATTTTGGCTTTTGGATTTTGGCTCTAGAGCTGGATTTGGATCTGGATCAGGATTTAGAGCTGGATTTGGCCCTCACTACGCTCGTGCGTCAAAACATCTCGTACCTAAATAGGTTACTTTCGTCTATTGTGATAAGTTTCATAAATGAAGCATTTGGAAAGCATTTGCGGAGCACTAGCGGACGCCCGCGGCTTCGCCCGCGTGGACTACTACTTTTTAATCCCACGGGAAACATACATTTTTTTCGGCATAAAAAGTAGCCTATGTCGCTCTTCAGCCCTCCAACTATCTTCACACTAAAAATCACGTCAATCCGTTGCTCTGTTTTGACGTGAAAGCAGGACAAACAAACAAACACACATTCACATTTATAATATAGGTATGGATTATACGAGTATGAAGCATAATTATATGAAGAATATGAAGCATTTATGAAGCGTTTCATCAACATCAAGTGCTTCTAATAATATATGAAACATCTGATGTTTCATCAAAAGTGGCCACTATAGACCCCCAGATGCTGCTGTTTGTGCAAACTGCCTTGGTCATTTTCATAAGGCATGTGTTTTGCGATCTGACTCGCACTCCGTTGCCAAAAGATGAAATAAAATCCTTAGAAATCGTTTGTTTTTTATCTAGCTCAAAATCCAGATGCAAATCCAGATCCAGAAAAGGCACCCGCTGCCTTTTTAAATGACCATAAGATTGATTTGGATCAAGTTGAATATAAAATATGTTAATGAATCAGCATTTTTTTTAACTTCCCTGTATCACTATGAAGCACTTGAACACTTAATTTTTTCGAGATTCCAGTGGCTCACATTAATGCGACTAGTGCCATAGTAAATCAGAGCCTTAAAACATTACATTTTGCTATATTTCGTTTTTGTCCGCCGTGGGTATGGTTTCCATACTACGGTGCCCGATGACCTTTGTTCGTAGGTACGGCTTTATAGGTATTTACCGCCTGGTTAATATCTCGTGCCTTTGAATACCTCGCGCTACGCTTAGGATTCTAACTTAGAATCGCTTGCTACGCTCGTGATTCAATTCTAGAATCCTTCGCTTGCTAGAGATTCAAAATCAGCACTCGCAACAAAAAATGGTTGTCTGTAAAGTTGGTTTACGGACGATAATTTTACGCGATAACGTCATAAAAATACATTGATGAACGATCGTGCCACTCTATCGCTTGTTCCGTGCTCTGGCTTGCACGCTCGGCTCAGGCAGAACGTGATACATTTTCGTGCGTGCAGCCGACGTTCATCGATTTATAAGACGTAATCACGTCAAAAACAACTTTGCTTTTGATGCACAAATACCTAACTGGTAAGTGTTTCAAATAGGTCCAGAATTATCCACATTCAAAATTAACAAAATGCTCAATCCCATTCTTAAAAATAAATAAAAACCGGTCAAGTGCGAGTCGAACTCGTACGCCGAGGGTTCCGTACCTAGCCATGGTGCCAATTAAGCTAGTCCGCTTAATTGTATGAGCGCCCATACAACTCGGAGGACAATTTTAATTGGCGTCAACTATGTATGTATGGAACACCCTTTAATTTTAAACTTTTTTAACTTTTTGGAATTTTTCCTTTATTTGTGCTATAAGACCTTGCTTTTTGCCAAAGAACCATGGGCATCATTGCTTGAACACTGGACCCGCTTCGTCCAACAGCGATGAAACATATGTCATATGAAAGCTCTTGGAATGTACTTTATTTCATTCTATTACAGCTAAGTTAAAATCGAGCGCGAAAATGGTGTTTTGGTGCAAAAATGGCGTGATGATGGTGGTTTCTTGAACGAAACTAGAAAGCTAAAACTTGGAATGTAGCTTTCTTTTCTAGTAAAACCACCCACTAAGGCATTTTATTTTCGAATTTCAACCCCTAAAGGGGTGAAAAGTAGTGAAAACGTTTGTATGAAACTTTTTAACGCGTAGTATGATTTACTTGAAACTCGGTTTGCATACTTAAAATGCAAAATAAATGGACACGTATTTCAGGATTATTCAAAACAACCCTTAAAAAGGAGTGAAATGGGGTGTCAAAGTTTTTATGGGTACTTTTTAATAGGTTGTGCGATTTGCTTGAATCTGGGATTTGAATACTATTGATGACAAATAAATGAACACATATATCAGGATTTTTCGAAACAACCCTTAAAAAGGGGTAAAATGGGGTGTCAGAGTTTGAATTGAAACTTTTTAAGGGCGGTGCGATTGGCTTGAGACTCGGGTTGTATATTATAAATGCAAAATAAACGGACATGGTGTTTCAGGACTTTTCGAAACAACCCTTAAAAAGGGGTGAAATGGTGTGTCGAAGTTTGTGCTGGAACTTTTAAAGGACATGTTTTTAGTACCGGCGTCACTTGCATACACTTCGCCACCAGCTACCCGGCACTGGTTACCCGGTCCTTTGGCCCATTTTCGTAACTATTTTTCACAACCAGTTAAGAAAGAAGATTTTTTTTTACTGATTCTTAACTGGTTATTAAAAAGGAATATTTATTCCATGTACAGAAAGCGTCATTAATTGATATCCCCCTAGTAAGAGGTCGGTTTGCAAGCCGTTGATCTCAACTTTTGTAAAAACTTTTACATCCTTGCTTACTTATGGATATCTTATTTCGCTCGAGTTCCTAAACAAAAATAACTGATATAATACCCAACTGAAATCCAAGGTTGAAATGAAAAGAGTCTTTGTTCAAATCAATAGGGGGATACCGATTGATGACGCTGGCTGTACGTAACCATGTTTTATAGCCAGATATGATTTTTTTTTTTTCATGTTTTGGTAACCATTGTCGAAAATGGATGTTTTTTTTTTTTTTTTCATTTTTCGTAACTAGCTACGAAAATGGAACCTTGTTTTCTTTTTTCGTAACTGTTATCTAGCTACAAAAAGGGATGCTTCTTTTCTTCTTTTTATAACATTTAAGACGATTGATATTATGATGTCGATGTTGAATTGTATCTATTAGTAGGTACTAAATGTACCAATATAATTATAGTTTGTTTATTTTTTTTTCTTTACTCGATCAACGTCTACGATAATAGATACTGTTTTGTTTATACTATTCAAATAATTATAAGTGGAAACTTGTTATTAGCCTTAAGTATCTATGTCTTCTTTTAATCTGTTGTCTAGCTGTAAGTTTTCCTAAAATTGAAAAACTAAAATAAAATAAATAACTACTTACTACTAATACTACTTCTAGATAAATAATAGGCATTGGCTAATTTCATGTGTTCCGAATAATGGCCGATTATGCGATTATTTCTGATGTTTTTCGATACCCATTATTTATCTGGAAGTACTGTATAAAGTTTACTAATAAAATTCGTAGCTGGCTATAAAACATGGTTACGTACAAGGAATAAATAATTCTTTTTAATACCCAGTTAAGAATTCAGTGAAAAAAAATCTTCTTTCGTAACTGGTTGTGAAAAATAGTTACGAAAATGGACCAAATGACCGGGTAACCAGTGCCGGGTAGCAGGTGGCGAAGTGTATGCAAGTGACGCCGGTACTAAAAACATGTCCTTTAAAAGTTCCAGCACAAACTTCGACACACCATTTCACCCCTTTTTATGGGTTGTTTCGAAAAGTCCTGAAACACCATGTCCGTTTATTTTGCATTTATAATATAAGTACAACCCGAGTCTCAAGCCAATCGCACCGCCCTTAAAAAGTTTCAATTCAAACTCTGACACCCCATTTTACCACTTTTTAAGGGTTGTTTTGAATAATCCTGAAATACGTGTCCATTTATTTTGCATTTTAAGTATGCAAACCGAGTTTCAAGTTAATCATACTACGCGTTAAAAAGTTTCATACAAACGTTTTCACTACTTTTCACCCCTTTAGGGGTTGAAATTCGAAAATAAAATGCCTTAGTGGGTGGTTTTACTAGAAAAGAAAGCTACATTCCAAGTTTCAGCTTTCTAGTTTCGTTCAAGAAACCACCATCATCGCGCCATTTTTGCACCAAAACACCATTTTCGCGCTCGATTTTAACTTAGCTGTAATAGAATGAAATAAAGTACATTCCAAGAGCTTTCATATGACATATGTTTCATCACTGTTGGACAAGGGGGCCCAAAATGTCGCAACGTTCTTTCGTTATTCTAGGTCAACGGGAACTACCATTTAGGTTTTCGACCCAAAACCTCTAGGGTACTTCCGGTTGACCTAGAATTGTCAATTTTGGTTACAAGCAAGGTCTTACAGCACAAGTAAAGGAAAAATTCCAAAAAATAAAAAAAGTTGATAATTAAGGTAAGTTTTGGTACTCACAAGTTTTCACGAAAACCTAAATTTGCCTAATATCTTTTTATAGTGTTGACTCAGGACCTTGATTTTTATACTCACAATAGGGACTATTAGTATATGGTATAAATTTTCAACTTGCTAGCTCTACCCGTTCCTGAGATAATCGATGGTGACACACGGACAGACAGACAGACGGACAGACAGACAGACAGACAGACAGACAGACGGACAAGAAAGTGATCTTATAAGGGTTCCTTTTTTTACCTTTTAAGGTACGGAACCCTAAAAATAAATGGTAATCTGTCATACGATTACAACGCGCGTAAAAAATGAAAAAAAAAACTGACATTCAAATCGAACACCTTTGAACACCAACAAGAAGGAAAACATTTGAATAGCGAACAGCGGACTTAGAACTGGCCGAATATAACCTTGAACTCTTTGGCGGTCATCGACGAAAAAACAACGCGGTGACGTAAAACCCGGCGGAAAACAAGACGAAACTAAATAGTTACTTACAGAGTTTTTAGTTACTCTACATGTAATTGAATAACAAACATTTACTAGGCTTTTTGGCGGGAATTTGAGAAGTCAAGTTTCATTTTTGTTTTATTTTCCAAAACTTGTGTTTCTTCGAATTTTAATGTGTAATAATGGTGGATTATTAACCGTTAAGTGTTCGTGAACGTGCATAAGTGTGGGGAAGTGAAACAAAATTGGTTAACATTGCTTTTCAAGTTCTTCCAAAAAGTCCGTGTTGATGTTTCAGTAAAGGCCCACATCTTTACTGAGGCACAAGGGGAGGGGGTGGGATATTATATTTAAGTATTGTAATATGTATTTATTTATCTTATTTATCTGTAAACTTGAAGAATAATAATTACTTGACACTGGCTGAATGCACAACCGTGCGAAGCCAAAACAAAGAAAAAAAAAAAAAAAAAAAAAAAACATTTAGGTACTAGCAGCGCCCTCGCGGCGTTGCCCCCGTCCGTAGTGATGGTTTATGGTGAAGATAATGATGATGAAAGTAGCATTTATTCTTCCTCAAGAGTTTAGCTACTAGGTGGGGTCGGCACAAATACTTATAATACTTTATAACACCCAGACACAGAACAAACATCTATGTTCATCACACAAATGTTTGTCCTGAATGGGAATCGAACCCACGACCTACAGCGCAGAAGGCAGGGCTACTACCAACTGAGCTAAGAGGCCAGTCAATCTATGATGAAAGGTAGCTTTATAACCATATATGCAGAAATAATAGTTCCTGTGATTAGCTCGTTCAAACAAACGAAAAAAGAAACTTTTCCGCTCTATTGTATTGGTATTAGATTTCCATAAAATATTAGGTCGGTTCGAATTATGCGTAGTAACCGTAGTAGGCGCCTCCTAGGCTTTTTATTAGGCACACTAGGTATGCACAGTTGTTTCGTATTAGTTTAGTTCCCATTGTATCCATCCCAGTTTGGTTAGCCCGGCCACAGTGAGTTGAGAACAACTGACTCACAAAGTATCATACTGAAATACTACTGAAATACTGAATACTGAAACGCTTCTTAGTTTAAGTGGTGCTTATCATTAACATTAAATGTAATTAACTGTCATTTTTGCATATGATTTTGAAGAGAAAGGACGTCTTAAGGGCTCGGCGAACGTATCTACTTACCTAGGAACGTAATACCAAAATAATTTAAAATTTGAGCATATTTTTATCACTTTACGTTATTATTTGGATAAAGGTAGTATTTATCTAGGTTCCTGTTAAACTTTTGTTTCAAAAAACTTACTATAGAACAAATGAAAAGAAAAAATGCCATTTTTGGTGTACCTACAAAGATTTCAATTCAATTGGCTTACATTTCTTTTTAGGTAAGTTTTTCGGAACAAAAGTTTAACAGGAACCTAGATAAATACCTACTCTCCTAATCTAACAACATAAACTGATATAAACATGCTTACATTTTAAATGATTTCGGTATTACGTTTTTATGGAAATTCGCCGGTCGCAGCCCTCTTAAATAGAAAGTACGTTTCCAATTATTTAAGTAGTGTTCCAGTATGCGGGCAGTAGTACATCTAACAACACTCATGAATTCATGATAAAACATGACTGCCACAGTGGTTTATTGATATATCTATCTATTTTGTTGGAACTTTAGTTTACAACGTGCCTAATTTTTATTTTTGTAATAGACACTTTTACGCATCTACTTGTTCTTTTTTTATGAGCACTAAATCCTAAGTACCTACAACATAAACCAAGGATTTTTAACAAAGTGGCTCTTACAACTTCTGAATAACGGGTCCACAAGTATGACGTAAGTATTCCTATTAGGGATTGAATACTAAATGTTAGTTTGATTTGTTTGCGGGGAGGACGTTTCCCTTCCCGTAAAACAGTTCTATAACTAATACGGAAGGCAAAGTCTCCTGTTTGCTTTATTAACACACTAGCGGACGCCCGCGGCCTACAATTTTTTTTATCCCACGGAAACCGTGCATTTTTTCGGGATAAAAAGTAGCCTATGTCCTATTCCCGGTTATTATCTATCTAAATCTTAAATTTCAGGTAAATCGGTTAAGTGGTTGTCGAGTTATAGAGAAATAAACATACATCCGAACATCCAAACTTTCGCATTTATAATATTAGTGTGATATTCGTGTGATAGTGTGATTAGTGTGATGATTAGTGTGATACCTATTAACGAAATAAATAAATTAAAAAAATGCTTATGTCCTGCTTTTTGAACATGGACTGTGTCGCAGGCTATGCCAACTATTCGGCCATATTTACAGTGGAACCTCTAACAAATGTAATTTAAGGCTTCAAACCCTCTATGTGTGGAATACTTGGAGATTTCGCTTGATTTCGCCTAATATTGCTTGTAAATAATTTAAACCAACTGAAAGTTCATTTTCCTAGAAACTCCGCCTCCAGAACAGAACAGAACTATACCAAAATAATTTAATATCTTTTATACTACTTAGTAGTTCGCCCCGAACTGAGATCTCGCGCACCGTTGTGTTGATAGCCTAGATTTGGACTTGTTTCTGACTACCCCTATACCTACGTTAAGTGCTCCTTCTAGTGTTTACCACACAATGATATCTAATGCGCTACCTCAGTATGGTAAAGATTATAGGCATGCATGCAATACATTAAGTCGTGTCGTGTTTATATTCAATAGTTGACCCCGCGAACTTCGTACCGCGCCTCAGGGAAGGCCTCTTAGTTCGAGAAATTATTAAAATAGTAGTTCAATACAAAATGTATGAGAAAATCAATTTCCTCCCCCTCCCTTCCCCTCCCCTCCCCTCCCCTCCCCTCCCCTCCCCCTCCCCTCCCCCTCCCCGTCTCTCTCCCTCCCCTCCCCTCCCCCCTCTCCCTGCCCCTCCCCTTCCCCACCCCCTCCCCGTCCCCCTACCCCTCTCCGTCCCCCTCCGTCTCCCTCTATAATTTTGGTACATGCCCAGCCCACTATTTGCAGGAGTTAGCATTTGCATACGTGACAGGTTGCAAGCCCATCGCCGCTATTAGAACGTTAACTGGTTTCCTCACGATGTTTTCTTTCACCGTTTAGAGCTCGTGTTAATGCGCATTTAAATTTTTCTAATCGAAAAATCCATTGATGAGCACGGCCAGGGTTCGAACTTACGACCTATGAATCGAAAATCGAGCACTCTTCCACTCGGCCAACACGGCTTTTATTTTCAATCTCAAGAAAAAATATCAAGAAGAAACTAAAATCATTGCAAACCAAACCACAACGATGCCACACTCTTTGTCTGATAACCAGACCTACGAATACATCGAAACTCTATGAAACGGGAGCTCTTTCCATACATCCGTTAATTGGTTTTCATCATTTTTATTTTTCTCTGTATTTCAAAAACTATAGAACCTAGTAGAAAACTAAAAACCATTTTGGAATGTATAAATTGAGTACTTTCATATGACACCCCCACTCAATATATTTGGGTACCTTTGAAAAAAATTTACCCCCTTGGGAACCCCATATCTTTACAACCCCTTCATCGATTACGCTCATACGCTCCACAGCAAATTTCCATAGCACAACCTATTGACCTATCAAGTTTCATACAGATTGGATAAGCGGTTCGATAGTTATGCGAGAACATAAAAATGAAACATACAAATATACAAACATACAAACATACAAACATACAAACATACAAACATACAAACATACAAAGCAAAATCGCCTAACTTGCCACTAAGATCTTTGCTCGCTTCGCTCGCTCGATCGATTACGTGCAGAAAGAATTTTTCAAATCAGACTGCTAGTTTCAGCAGAGATTAGCGCGTTCATACAAACAAACAAACTCTTCCGCTTTATTATGTTAGTAAGATAGTAAGAAGTAAGATAGATGTTGGTAGAGTGATGTTGGCTAACTCTAGTGGAGGAGTTTTTAGGCCGCCTAAAGGCCTCCGTCATGGCTTAACGACCTAAAAGCCGGGACCGACAATTTAATGTGCCTTCCGAAGCACGGAAGGGCTCAGCCGGTAATGCCACATGCGGTCACCCATCCAAATTGTGACCGCTCAGAAAGTTGCTAACTGCAATGATCAATTAAAATTTCAGTTAATTGAGTTAATTTGATTTCAGTTAGGTATTTTAATTTTATTTGAAAACTGCGTAAGCCCATACTCGGTATCCCCACGATGTTTTCCTTCACCGTTAAGACAAAACTATGAAGGCTGATTATAATGATGATGCCAAACCGGATATTGCAGCTTCCTGCTTGCTATAGAATCATTTTAATAGTGTTTAGAAGTAAACAAAACATTGCAGCTTATAAATTATTCTCATCATGCACACAACATGGCAGATGTGTATTTTTCTATTTTTTTTATATTTCAGTATTTTTACTTTCCTCACTTACCATAACAAGAAAAGCTTAGAAATTAGAAAAAAAATTAAACAATTAAGGCTGGATTCTACCAAAAGTCATCTTACTCCAGAGTAACTAGCCGACTTATGCTGGATTCGACCAAACTGGATTAAGTTTTTACTCGAGAGTAAACTACTGTTTGTTTGAATATTTTGACGTTGTAAAGTTGACACCTTATAACCAGGATAATTTGTATGCACATAATAATGTTCAGTTGCACTTTCTTAACAACAATTGTATTTCGAATTATGTCGGCTAGTTACTCTGGACTGGAGTAAGATGACTTTTGGTAGAATCCAGCCTAAATTAGAAAAATAAAAAACCCCCAACATAACTCTTCTTCAACTAGAAAAGAGCTGATGATCTTCAAACGGCTGAGCAGCTTTTCAAATGCTTAAAACACTCTCGACGAAGATATCTTTCAAACAAAAAAAAAATAATAATCAAAATCGGTTCATCAGTTCAGTTCAGGAGCTATGGTGCCACACACAAATGTACACAGCTACACCCACAGACACCTATACCTACACATTAAAAATTTAGAACACCCCTTTTTTGTCAGGGGTTAAAGAAATCTTACTAAGAAAAAAATGTACTTATCGTAATCACAATCGTAAATGCGTCATTGATTTTTAGCGAGTAAAGGTGGCTGCACACCTATCCGCGCCGAACGAATAGAATTTTAGAATTCCTTATAGGTATGAAATCGTATGAAACCGCACACCTGCCCGCGGTCCGAATCTGGCAGTACATCGAGAATTCGGAGCGGATAAAAAAAAAATTCAAGATTCAAATATCACTTTAGCTACTTTTCATCATCATATACCATCACTACGGGGGCCACGCCGCGAGGGGATGATTCGCAAGAAGCGGTCCGAAAAACGGTACCCCCATTTTCGCAATTTTTTTTTTGGTTATTTTAAAAAAAAAAATAACATACCTAATTAAGCACTCAAAGACATGCATTTTAATGTTAGCGGCCCTCAATTTGATAAAGCCGTTTTGAAGTTTTAGTGGTTTAAATATATTCGTGCCCATAGAAATTAGGTTTGGTCCAGAGAAATTAGAAAAATGCCAGAGAAATTAGCAAAATGCCAAAGAAATTAGCAAAATGCCAGAGAAATTAGGAAAATGCCACAGAAATTAGCGACAGAGAAATTAGTTTTTTATCGCGGACACATTTGTTTGCTTTGTAAAACAGTAACGTGGAGTTAAAATAACATGAAATTTGATTCACCACTACCTAATAGTATCTATATGGATGATTCGCAAGAAGCGGTCCGAAAAACGGTACCCCATTTTCGCAATTTTTTTTTTGGTTATTTAAAAAAAAAAATAACATACCTAATTAAGCACTCAAAGACATGCATTTTAATGTTAGCGGCCCTCAATTTGATAAAGCCGTTTTGAAGTTTTAGTGGTTTAAATATATTCGTGCCCATTGAAATTAGGTTTGGTCCAGAGAAATTAGAAAAATGCCAGAGAAATTAGCAAAATGCCAAAGAAATTAGCAAAATGCCAGAGAAATTAGGAAAATGCCACAGAAATTAGCGACAGAGAAATTAGTTTTTTATCGCGGACACATTTGTTTGCTTTGTAAAACAGTAACGTGGAGTTAAAATAACATGAAATTTGATTCACCACTACCTAATAGTATCTATATTAACGTTAACGTTATAAAAAGTGTCAATTTATATTTCATTATTGCGTAATAAGCGATTGAATGCAGATAGGGGTGTCGCGGACACACCAGAGAACTTAGATTTCACGACTTTAGAAATTAATTACAGCTTTCCTATGTATATAATTGAGGATATTACTAGTGCCATAATAGCGTACTCGTATACTATTTCCAAATAAAAATACAGCAATACTGAAACTGGTCATTTTAATAGGTTCGCAAGGCCGGACATGCCAAAAACACGAGTCCTGCGAAACACCCGAGGGCGCTGCTAGTAAGTAAATAAACGTGAACTGTGATGTTATGAATTTGATAAATCTTGATGCATTCCTCAAAATAACTGACCTCCATACCTTCCTGATGTTGTAAACTCACTGCTCTAAATCTGTCTGCGATATCATATCTTGGAATTACTGGAGATTAAATGGATTTAAATTGCAGTAAGGCGAGGGTAAAGGTATCCGCGTTTACACTCTCGTGTGCAAACATACATTCAACGGGCCATTTGTCTTCTGTCGCGTTCGGTCTCCTTGAGATGAGAGTGACAGCCAATTCGTACTTGCTCTGATCATAGGGCTGATTGTTTAACTTGTTTCAAACCTCAAATTGTTCTCAAACTGTAAAACGATCGCGTAGTTATCTTTTGTCGCGTTCGGTCTCGTTGAGATGAGAGTGACAGAGCTACTAGCGTGGTCGCTGAACTGTCACATTTGACAGTTTGAGACCGATTTAGATCGCTATCAAAGATAGAAAATCAGGGGCATATCTCTGGCTGGACCCTGGTTGAATGTATGTTTGCTCGGAAACGTGTGAACGCGGTATGACATTTGAAGTTGGTAACACGCGGACTGAAATTAATACAACTTAAACTATGCACCATGATGATCCTTAGCGCAAAGTTATTTTAAACCTGGCTTAAACTATAACTATAGTCTGCATTACATAATAAACTCGTTCGATCTGGCCTGCCTTGTAACAGTAAGGACAGTAGGTCCTCGCCTGTTATGGTGTGATATGTTGCCTGCCGAGATGGAAGGTCAACACTGATATAGCGAGACCTAGATAATATAAATGGAACTGTGGTTGCTTAGTCGAATATAGTCACACAAGCAATCGAATAAAAAATCACCGACATGTCCCTTCATCCAAAAGAGCTGATGATGATCTTCAAACGACTGAACAGCTTCATAAATTAAAGCCTAGAACTATTTCTTTATTTTATTAATTTTTTTTTATGTTAGTTTTCAAACAACAAAAAAACCGCATCAAAATCGGTCCATTCGTTCTGGGGTGTTTCGCAGGACTCGTGTTTTTGGCATGTCCGGCCTTGCGAACCTATTAAAATGACCAGTTTCAGTATTGCTGTATTTTTATTTGGAAATAGTATACGAGTACGCTATTATGGCACTAGTAATATCCTCAATTATATACATAGGAAAGCTGTAATTAATTTCTAAAGTCGTGAAATCTAATTTCTCTGGTGTGTCCGCGACACCCCTATCTGCATTCAATCGCTTATTACGCAATAATGAAATATAAATTGACACTTTTTATAACGTTAACGTTAATATAGATACTATTAGGTAGTGGTGAATCAAATTTCATGTTATTTTAACTCCACGTTACTGTTTTACAAAGCAAACAAATGTGTCCGCGATAAAAAACTAATTTCTCTGTCGCTAATTTCTGTGGCATTTTCCTAATTTCTCTGGCATTTTGCTAATTTCTTTGGCATTTTGCTAATTTCTCTGGCATTTTTCTAATTTCTCTGGACCAAACCTAATTTCAATGGGCACGAATATATTTAAACCACTAAAACTTCAAAACGGCTTTATCAAATTGAGGGCCGCTAACATTAAAATGCATGTCTTTGAGTGCTTAATTAGGTATGTTATTTTTTTTTTTAAATAACCAAAAAAAAAATTGCGAAAATGGGGTACCGTTTTTCGGACCGCTTCTTGCGAATCATCCATAGGGTGTTTCGCAGGACTCGTGTTTTTGGCATGTCCGGCCTTGCGAACCTATTAAAATGACCAGTTTCAGTATTGCTGTATTTTTATTTGGAAATAGTATACGAGTACGCTATTATGGCACTAGTAATATCCTCAATTATATACATAGGAAAGCTGTAATTAATTTCTAAAGTCGTGAAATCTAAGTTCTCTGGTGTGTCCGCGACACCCCTATCTGCATTCAATCGCTTATTACGCAATAATGAAATATAAATTGACACTTTTTATAACGTTAACGTTAATATAGATACTATTAGGTAGTGGTGAATCAAATTTCATGTTATTTTAACTCCACGTTACTGTTTTACAAAGCAAACAAATGTGTCCGCGATAAAAAACTAATTTCTCTGTCGCTAATTTCTGTGGCATTTTCCTAATTTCTCTGGCATTTTGCTAATTTCTTTGGCATTTTGCTAATTTCTCTGGCATTTTTCTAATTTCTCTGGACCAAACCTAATTTCAATGGGCACGAATATATTTAAACCACTAAAACTTCAAAACGGCTTTATCAAATTGAGGGCCGCTAACATTAAAATGCATGTCTTTGAGTGCTTAATTAGGTATGTTATTTTTTTTTTTAAAATAACCAAAAAAAAAATTGCGAAAATGGGGTACCGTTTTTCGGACCGCTTCTTGCGAATCATCCTCTGGAGTTTCGGCAGCTATTACTACAAACGTATAACAAAAACCCAATGATTTATAAGTCCTTATATTTTTAAATGTCACTGATAACACCCCTCTTTTTCGTTGGGGATTAAAAAATTAAATGAACTTAAACAGAATTATAGCATTTGTATTGAATAAATTATGTTTATATTTCAAGAATAACATCGCCAATCCTATCTCCACAGAACAAAGACAACATCTTTCAATGGCCTGACATAACCTAATTGGCAATAACAACCATAACACAAAAACAAAAGATTCAATTTTAATTGGGACGTCACCTTGTGAAAGTCCTTGCATAAATTAAATGATACAGAAATAAGCGGGAAAATTTTCTGGGAAGGAAATAACACGACCTTGGGGAGAAGGTGAGATATTTTTGCACGGCAACACTGGCACGTAAATCAAAATGAACCTGCTTGGAACCATAAAGGTTTAGTTGTTGATAGCAGCCTAGCAGGTTGACCTCTTTAGACGAAGAACCCTGTAGACTGCTAGCTGGCGTGTCGCCGAAAGGGACAGAAAAGCACAACACTGCATTTATGGTGGTCTCACACCTATACGCGCCGAACGCGTTCAATTCTCTATGTACTGCCAGATTCGGTCGAATCGGAAGATTCGGCGCGGACAGGTGTGCGAGGTTTCATACGATTTCATTATAAAGAATTTTAAAATTCGATCCGTTCGGCGCGGATATGTCTGCGGCCACCTTTAGTACTCGCTTCGCACATGTCCTCGAGTGCAAGCTGCCCTGCACTGTCCAACTCCAAGCGGCAGGGAATGTGTTATTGTGCTAACTAAACAGTGACAATGCCGGCACGCGGGGGACAAAAAATATTAGGACGAGACTCCTGAACGGATGGACAATTTTGTTGCGGTTTTTTTTGTTTGAAAACTGACGTTCGAGAGAGATGGGTCTTAGTATCACTATTATTAATTTTGTGCTATAATCTATGAAGATCAGCGGGGTTAAAATAAAAGGCCGATAGAGCAGAATCACAATAGGAATTGAACTACCTATATGCCGTCTCTTTTCATAAACAAGTGACAAGAAAGAACGGCATAATATTGCAATTCCTATTGTGATTGTGCTAGAGGCCTTTTTAGCCTCGCAGGCGTTTGAAAATCATCAGCTCTTCTAGTTGATCAAGGAATTATAATATATCTCTCTAAGAAAGTGCGCAGTTATATACCACCGAAGGTCACATGACCCGACATGAAGATTCGGTCGTAAACCCTGACACCTCGGTGTTGACTCTATAGCTCGATAGTGTCAATGATCTGCCTGGAGCAGTGTGGGCGTGGTTTTATTGGAGGCCTACCTCTATCAAAGTTTTTAAACGAAACAAGTACCAGCAAAATAAAAAAACTGGTCTGTAAAGTCGGTTTACGATAATTTAACGTGTTAAAGTCATAAGAAAACATTGATGAAAAATTGCAACACTTTTATGAATTGCCGAACGCTTAGGCCGATCGTGCCTCTCTATCGCTTGTTCCGCGCTCTCGGCTCAGGCGGAACGTGACACTTTTTCGAGCGTGCAGTCGGCGTTTATTGATTTAAAACGTTAACACGTCAAAAATAAAAAAGTTAGCTGAGCAATTTGCTGCTCTGGAGGTGCATTTTTGATCCCTCCGAAGATCCTCGTCAGATCCTCAATTAGGTATTAGTGACCACATTTAGGAGTATAACCCTTTCAAACCAAAAAATAAATTATTTACCAACTACATTATTTTGCTTCTCTTTTGGTTTAGCCTAGCCACTGAGCTCGAAAAATATAACCCTCCTTTCTGGGGTCAGTCGGGTAAAAATCCAAAGAAGGAATGCCCATGTTTTTTTGCGGTCTCTGAGTTCAGTAGAAAACAACCTTTATGACCATCAAATTGTCACAATATGCATCACCTCTTTGTTGACTGCCCCTTTGTTTAAAGTTGCCTCATTAGCAATATTTGGCCATGTCGCAATTTTCGATCGAGCGAGCGAAGCGAGCGAAGATCTTAGTGGTAAGTTGGGCGATTTTGCTTTGTATGTTTGTATGTTTGTATGTTTGTATGTTTGTATGTATGTTTCACGAATTGTTGTTCGCGCATAACTGTCGAACCGTTCATCCAATCTGCATGAAACTTGGTAGGTCAATAGGTTGTAGTAAGGAAATTTACGGTGGAGCATATGAGCTTAATCGATGAAGGGGTTGTGAAGATATTAGGTTCCCAAAGGGGTAATTTTTTTTTAAAGTTACACAAATATATTGAGTGGGGTGTCAAACGAAAGGGCTTATTTTGTACATTCCAAAATGGTTTTTATTTTTAATCTAAGATGTATAGTTTTTGAAATACGACCAAAGAACAAAAACTACGAAACCAGAGCTGCAAGAGCTCCCGTTTCATAGAGTTTCGATGTCTTCGTAGCTCATTGACTGGTCGGTCTTAAAAAGAGAGTGGCATCGTTGCGGTTTGGTTTGCAATGATTTTAGATGCTACTTGATTTATTTTCGTGATAAAAAATTTTTTTGATAAAGAATGAAAATAATTGGGGTAAAAAAAGTTAAGTTAACAAATATAATGAGTAGGGTGTCAAATGAAAGGTCTTTATTTGTACATTCCAAAATAGTTATTATTTTTATTCTAGGACGTATACTTTTAGAAATACGACGAGAATTCATAAATATGAAATAAATGAAAAATTAGACACGACATTATGTATTGCATGCATGCTAGTATTTTTTACCATGAAGAGCTAACGCAATAGGCATACTCGGCAGTAGAAGCACTTGAAATTATAGGGGTAGTCAGAAGAAAGTCCAAATGTAAGCCATCTACGGTGCGCGAGATCTCAGTTCGGGGCGAACTACTAGTTATAACGATACAAAATAAAAACATGCACTTTTCGCGACGACATGATTTTACGTCAATTTTACGCGGCACTTTTTATGTTATTATATTTTCGGATGCAGCTGTTTTTGAACGAAGTCAACATAAAAGGAGGTTTAGGCTGAGCGCACACCTATCCGATCCGCCCCGTATTCTCGAAGTACAGGAAATCGCACGATTCGACCGCGGGCAGGTGTGCGAGGTTTCATACGATTTCATAAAGAATTCTGAAATTGGATTCGTTCGACGCGGATAGGTGTCTGGCCACTACTTTTAGAACGAAATATAGTGTAGGTAGGTATTTTTAAGCATGTTTGTATGGACCTAAACACTGGTGACGGAGTTTTTAGGCCGCCCGAAGGCCTCCGTCGTGGCTTAACTACTTAAAAGCCGGGACCGACAATATAACGTGCCCTCCGAAGAACGGAAGCGCTCAGTTGTTCATGCCTCTTGCGTTCAACCATCCAAAATGTGACCGCTCTTAACGTCGCCTAACTTCAACGATCAATCAAGAACGTAGACGTATACGCTTCCCCAAATCCCGAATATCCTCTAAAAATACTGGTTGAGGTATTTCATCAAAGACTGATGATCTTAGAATAATTTATTTCACTCGTATTCATACATTTTACTAGAAAACTTACCCGCCAATATATTTAGGTGTTACATCAAACATTGTGAGAACAACGACCTCGTTTGACCGTCCGTATTGGCAAGGACGTTCTATTTTCAAAAAAATCACGTTCGAAAACGTTTTGTTATTGCAGCGTGTTTACGATTGGCGGGAAAGGTAAACTGATTAGGTCGAAAGCAAGGAGAATCGAATTAGATAGCACCTCATTTTAACCTTTCTACCTACCTAGGTTAAATAGGTAATTCTCGTAATAGGTACCTTCTGAACTACCTAGGAGCGTACTTGATAGAGACCTAGTTGAAGATAAGCGACGATCTGAGCGGTCACATTTTAGATGGGTGACCAGCAAGTGGCAATAACAGCTGAGCGCTTCCGTTAAATTATCGGTCCAGGTTTTTAAGTCGTTAAGCCATGACGGAGGGCTTCAGGCGGCCTAAAATCATCGTCACCAGAGTTAGCCATTACCATTTGACAAGGCAAAGGTTTTTTTTTTGAAGTAAAACTTCTTTACGTATGCTTGACTTGGGGAGTAAGCTGGTGAACGCGTGACGAGATCGTTACGGTCGTACCGGCCGGATGCTCGGGCCCGTGATCGGGCGAGCCGAACGAAAGTTTTACTTCAGGCATGTGGTCTAACTAAAGCACAATCGTTTTTTTTTTTCGTGTTCCCTCTTTTCAATGAAATGAGATGTTCACCATAACCATCACTACCGTAACACCGCGAGTAGTTACTCGGTGCCGCGAGGGCGCAGCTAGATTTGTTTAATTTCTATGCGAGTGCTATCCAAGTGAAATTTAATTTAAGTACCTAATTACGAAAACTAGGTTAATAGTGGCATACTGAAGAGTTATTTTAAACGTTCTAGTGCACTAGATGCCAACAGACTAAGAATAAATATTATTGCACTTTAAGATGGCCGCACACCTATCCACACAGAACGCGCTGCACGAATCGACCAGAACGAATTTTAAAATTCTTTAGAATTATGAAATCGTATGAAACCTCGCACACCTGCGCACGGATAGGTGTGCGCTAACCCTAAGAGTTCACACACCTATCTACGCCGAATCCTGGAAGTAGGTACTGCCAGATTCGACTGCGGGCAGGTGTGCCAGGTTTCATACGATTTCATATAAAGAATTGTAAAATTCGTTTTTTTCGGCGTGGATAGGTGTGCGGTCACCTTAAAGAGCAGTGTCGGCGCAAGGTTGGGCAAACTTTTTACATCAGGGGCCAAAATTTAATGTACATCCAGTTGAACATAGAACCTCCTCTTTTTTGAAGTTGGTTAAAATTGTATCTCTGTTATTATTGTATCTGTTAATAGTGTTTACAATGTTTGCAACCATGATAGTTTCAAAAGTTTTAATTGTATCTCTATTATGAGCAAATTAATAATAATTGTCTATAGTCGTATTGCTCATTATACGGACTAAAATTGAAGGAAAAAATGTAATTTTTCCTTCAATTTTGATTAGTTTTGATATGTTTTATGTCAAAATTGAAGGAAAAATGAAATTTTTTCCTTCACTTTTAGTCCGTATAATGAGCAATACGACTATAGTATTTGTTATCTATGATAATTATGATGTAAAACATCATTTGTTTTCAATTTGTGAGAACCACTCAGTCAGCGTGATTGAGCAATGAGCAATACCTACCTATAATTTGAATTTTTATTTTATAGTGTTAAACTTATAGATGCTTAATCGATAAATGATCATATCAATATTTTCAACCCTACGAATATAGATTCCATGGCCGAGTTGGTAAAGGCACGTCATTTTCAATACCTCCCTACATTAAAATTTGTGGTAGGTAAGTAGGTAGCTGTTGTCTGTGGTTTCTTTTGGTAATCATTTTAAAAAAGAAACAGCTAATCTTAATAAAATTTAACAAACTATACAAATGACAACCTTTATTTAAAAAATTACACTTATTACACTAATTACACTAATATTATAAATGCAAAACTTTGGATGTTTGGATGTATGTTTGTTCCTCTATAACTCGACAACCACTGAACCGATTTGCCTGAAATTTAAACTGTAGATAGATAATGACCGGGAATAGGAAATAGGCTACTCTTATCCAGGTACCATGCGAGTGAAGCCGCGGGCGGAAGCTAGTGCTTTATAAAATAGAAGCTTCCGCCCGCGGCTTAGCCTATGTCCTATTCCCGGTCATTATCTATCTATATTTTAAATTTCATCCAAATCGGTTCAGTGGTTGTCGAGTTATAGAGGAACAAACATACATCCATACATCCAAACTTTAGCATTTGTAATACTTAGGTATTAGTGTGATGTTATGCGACAAAACGACTCATAGGAATCTGATAAGAAATGTTGATAACTAAAATAGTTGTTTGAATTGACCATTTAGCGAAGTAAAAGATAAAGAACGCACATCACCACATCGAATATGCCTATCAGAAAGAACCTAATGGGTAATTTACTTTTTTACGATGGTTAATACGAGTCAAAGGTGTAACCAGGTATTCTGCCTGAAAATCTGCACAGGCAGGGTTGCACAAGATCGAATGAGGTTATCTAACTTACATTATAACAAAACTGCTGCAGTTAAAAGACTACCGTTCCACACGGTTACCTTCAATAACGCAAGCTACTCAAGGAAACAGGTAAAAACACTGGAAAAACTGTAAATTCACTGTTTTCTCCGTTCGAAAAGATGCACTGGTATCACTCAACAGACACACTGAAATCCGTGAAAAGTTCTTGGTGGCGACGCGAAAATGTTTTCCGATTACGATACGGACGTAAAACCGAATAGATTATGAATAATATTAAAGTAATTCAACGAAAAACAAGATATCATGACAGCTTAGAGCATTTGTAACTGACTTCCGATCGAAGGCGGCATGCATTGCATGATAGCAGGCAGCACACGTCATCGAAACGAGACAAGAAGGCAGAGATAGCGATATACGCAAGAAAGAGACGGCACCTTGCCGGCACAAACAGCTGTTCTGAATCGAGTGGAAACAACGCCATCTATCGGCGAGTAGCAAAACTACAATAAAAGTTTTCTTCTAAAATAGGTAATATATTCGTTGGTTTTGTTGTATTTTATCCATCGAATATATTTTTAAATAAAATAAAATAAAACAAACATATTTATTTACTACACAAATCTAGCTTTAAAAAATAATAACTTACTAATATATTTAATAAAAGTAATAGTAAGTACAACCAAGAGATGTCGCTACCTGTCTGAAAATAACAACTAAACTCAAAATAAACAAATGTTTATAAACATTTAAGCATTTTATTTTCATAAGATTATTCGTACAATTGTTTATTTTAGTTTTTGTTTAACTTCTATAGACAAACCCAGAATCTCGCAATTACATTAAATTATTGCGCAATATTTTTCCATACCATTCCATTATTGTAGGTAGTAGGTAGGTATAATAATCATAGGTTTTTATTTAATTAGACAGCCTACCTACATAAGTAAATAAATTACATAAGCTGAGATGAGGCACAGAATAAATAATCTGTGCTTCAGTGCTGAATCCGACTCTACTGCGTAGCTTGATAGCCAGCAGCCAGCGTTCTCTTCACATGACCACATGACGCGAATATACTATCTACCTAGGGACTTTTAGTTTATCTCAATTAATTAGTAGGTAGTAGGTATGGTAATGAATGATGTGTGATTTTAGTTACCTACATGTTTAAAATTTAATTTGGTAGGTAAGTAGGTAAGTACCTATGCAAAAATTACATTGCAGAGATAGTGTCTAGGTACCTACCTAAGTTTGAAATAATAATTGTTTAGTTCCGGCATTTTTAAGCTCTTGAGTCTTGACATGGCATTGAAGTGATTAAATTTGAACTAGGTTGCACCTACCTTGCAAATGATTGTATAACCCGTAGTTTCTCAACCTTATTTTGCCCACCGCCCACTTTGAAAATATTTTTTTTTAAAGCCAAATAGAAAATATTTTTTATCTCACTTTTTCTTTTCTTACCATCTGTCGCAAATTTAAAACAGCTTTTTGGAGCACAGTGGTATGTGGTTTTCCCCAATTTCCCCAATAGTATGTGGTTTTCATGTTTTAACTTTACTTTAGTATGACGTGATTAGGTTGTATTTTTACCCGGCTGACTGTCATTTGCCCTTTTAGACTACATTTTCACCCCGTCCGCTTCATCCTCCTAATGTTCTCCGGGTCTTCCCTAAAAGTCTCAAACGCCCACAAGGGGGCGTTATCACCAGAGATCGGAATTGGGTGTGTGAAAATACCTAAAGTTTGCAGCGGGACATAATATGGAGCTGTTACAACCACTTAAGTTAAGCCGGTTTTTGATTTTGCCGGTTTAGTTTTTTTTTACATGTTCCTTACCTTTGAAACACTGAAGTACAAGCTGCTAAAGCTGCTAAACATTTACAAGCTGCTAAAAGGACTAAAAAACAGAATTTTAACCGGAAAAGCACAAAACAAAAATTAATTTAGAACTGTATTAGCAGCTTGTAAATGTTTATAGTTCGGTATTTCAAAGGTAAGGAACATGTAAAACAAAAAAAACCGAAACGAAACCGGTAAAATCCAAAACCGGTTTAACTTCAGTGGTTGTAACAGCTCCATATTATGTCCCGCTGCAAACTTTAGGTATTTTCACACACCCAATTCCGATCTCTGGTTATCACCCACGTTGAGAACCTATGGTCTAACTAACCGTATTACCTTGAAAATAATGATCATGTAAGTACTAGGTAGGTACCTAAAATAATTAGGCTAGGTGCCTACTGCCTACCCGTTTTCATACACCAAAATGATTACCTAGTAGGTAGGTACCTATTACCTACGGTACGGATGTGTAGGTAGGTAAGGTAGGTAATGTAATGATACGCATAATAATAAGTACTAATAAATATTATTATTTTGCACAGATTTTCGCACACCTAAATCTTTTCTCGCATAAAGTCAAATGGCATTTATGGCATAACTAAAAATGCATAGGTAGGTACTTACCTACTTAATTTAATATAAGCATAGGTACTTAGGTAATAAAATAATTACCTAGGTAAGCTTTTTTTGAAAATACTTACCAAGTTAGCTAATTCTCATCCATTAATTTAAAATAAAAAAATTATGTTGGTAGGTATACCTACCTACCTAAGTAGGTACCTACCTACCTACTTAAAGTACTTATGTACAGTCCGCGCCAGCACTCAAGTCCTACGGCAAAAGCGGGAACTAATTGTTTTATTTACTTACCTCCTTACTTAAGAAAGATGTTTAAAGTTGAACACTGGTTGAACAACGTCCTGTCACTGTTTGCCACTATCCACAAACAAAGACAGGACGTTATTTAACCAGTGTTTCACGTTAAACATCTTTCATAAGTAAGGCCCTTACTCTAATAAGCTCTTTTAGTCACGGTCGTTCAGTTGTTGTGGTGTGTAAAATCAACGAAAGTACAAACTTGCATAAGTAATTATATTGTTCAAGCCTTATTTGGACAATTAGTAATTTTTTACCTAACCTCGTTCTGCGATAGCAGCGCCGCGTCTATCGGACTTCAGTGGTGGCGCGTACTCCAATGGTAGATTTTGATAAATAATGATGCCGTAAACTGTAGGTAAGTAAGTACTTACTTACTTAGTTAGTACCTACCTACTTTATAAAATAGTTTTAAAGTTTTAAATAAGTAAGTTGAACATACCTATACCACCATGGATAATAATACTACGTACATCCCTATACGTACGTAGGTATTTATTATCTAAGTAGGTACCGTATTCTATGCCTATACTACAGCCTATACTTAACTTTTTGTATTTTATGGACGAATTGCATTTTTAGTTAGGGTCGATTCACATTGGACGGAAGGTCCATCGGGCGTACCGAGTTTTGTATGTGCGCTGCGTTAATGTCTCATAGGTTCAGTGTGGGTTGAACGTTGAACGAATTCGGAATACATTTTGAGAAGGTGTGAATCGCTGCTGGTGTTACATGAACTTGGCTCAGCATCATCATCACCATCCACAGTGTGCTTCACCCTGGCTGGGTATAGGCCTCCCTCAGTTTGTGCCACCCGCCACGATCCTGCACCAGTCCGATCGGACTGGTGCAGGATCTTTGCCCGCAACTTTGTCGATGTCGTCTGCCCATCTTGCCACCGGACGACCAACATTTCTATATCCTTATCTCGACCACGATTCAATTATGTGTCCTCGCCTCGCAATGTGTCCCGCGTAGCTCCATTATTCCAAAATCCGATTGCCGAAAAATGGTGTTGTGTTCCTGCGGGGAGGGTTGCCAAAGCTCTGCTCTGAAGCACTGCGGTGACAACTAGTGGAGCAGTATTGTCCATTGTGTTGTCGGCGCAGTGATTCCTCTTTTAAAGGGTCAGCAATGCGAGTGTGACTCCTCTAGTGCCGAAAGCATTCATAAGCTACTATAACCACTTACCAATTACCATCTGGTTAGATGGGCCGTATCCTTATCTGCTACACTACAGTACAGTAGTACTTATAAAAAAGGCATCAAATCAAACTTATATCTACAAAGTTCCAAATGTCGAAAATCGAACTTTGGCTCACTCAAGCATTGCCATTCATTCAATGTAGTACTTATCTATGTAGGTATTCATTCATTAGTTTCTGTGAATGAAACACTTACCATCGCATTGTTTTTCTTGACAGCTGGTGAGAAGCACTCTGGCCCTGGACTGAGGCTCCTCATCTTCGGCATCACCTCTTCCATCATCATCTGTAAGAATAGTTAGGAGTTAATAGTCGTGGCAAATATCTTGCTGCACTTGGTTCTTGTGACCCTAGCTCACTAGGGCACAACACACACCCACAAACAAAGTGTAGTTACCTGCCCCCTGATTGATTATCTTTGATAGCGACCAAAATCGGTCTCAAACTCTCAAATATGACAGTTGAGTGACCACGCAAGTAGCTCTGTCACTCTCATCTCAACGAGAACGCGACAAAAGAGGTCGTGATATTGCGAATATTTTACCAGATTGAGACAAATTTGAGGTTTGAGCACAGACAAGTTAGACAATCAGTCTGCTGGTGTCCCGCTTGGTTGCGCATACAAGGGGACAGCATGTCAAATACCTACGTATATTAGTTGGTGGCGCGACTGTGAAGGCGCCACCATGGTGCCCTAGTGAGATAGAGTCCTAGGAGCGATGCTACAGTCAAAGTTATTTTACCTCTATTCAGCATGTTGGCCAACCTGAGTTTAGGAACAAATTTTCTAAGGTCATAGCAAATTTTAGCCAACATGACGACTAGAGGTAAAACTCTGAATGGACTTTACACAATCCGTTGCGTCGGCTTCGTAGCGTCGTCGGATCCCAATCGGATTTGAGAAAATATTTCTGCTTTTGGCCGAATTCTTGAGGAAGGAGACTTTATCATCACGCGAAACATTTTACAAAAAAAAACCTCCTTCTGGGAGCTTAAGGAAGCAAAGGAGTGAGATAATTTGAAACACCTTGGCTTGTTGTATTTTGCTATCTGAGATAACGATTTGTGCTATCTAGATACCAAATCTCTGTCATTATCAACAGGCGAAAGATACAAATCTGTTTATCTATCTACGAGGTACCTACTTAAGGAGTTTATTTTTCATAATCTTACTTAATAAACAAAAATTAATGTGATGTTTGTTCTCAATGCATTCCTAAACCTTTGATTATTGTGATGAAACTTTGAGGGCGCCCTCTAGGGTCCAAAATTATATAAATTTTACAAAAATGAAGGCGGTTCACCAGTAGGACAGCTGAAAGTACATTCAAATACTTACTTAATACATAAATTATTTCATTTCAAACACTAGTTTGTTGTAAGTACCTACGTTAATCACATGGTATCTGATATTTGAAGTAGGTAAATACTGATAGGATATACAAGAATCAGATTCGACAGAAAAGATAAAAGCATTGCAAAGTTAATTATACTTCACCAAGGCTTTATACACCTACCTACCTATAGTTGATTTGATAGCAAGCACAATCTGTCTGCCTTATAAAAATCTGGGAGGCTGGGAAGCACTGTCATGGTTATGATACGGTGTCGTGTGCAAAGACCCTTATGATAGACGATCAAACGAACTTCTAAAGTGAAGTTCGATCACCGATGGGTCACTTCATTCGAAGAGAATATTCGTAGAAAAACAAATTTTCATGACAATAATCAGATCAATGGTTTAGGAACGCAAGAAGACAAATATAGACATCATTCAATCACGCTGATCAAACATGATGTTTTAGCCTTTGAACCTGACCACGGTGATCAGCAGTGACCATGAGAATGACAGATCATAAAAAACAAGAAGTATCTACCTACCTACCTACTTAGTTCCTAATAGGTACACAAATACTTACACTAATAGAAGCCACCACTACTCGGCTCCTTACTTAATATAATACGCCTTCTAACTTGAACACTGTTTAATAACAATGCTCAAGATTCGCCCTATCACTATCTGTCATTATCTAACAAAAAAGGATGGCAATAATTTTATTTTGACAGAAGTTATTAGGTACCTAGGTACTTTATTAGTATTAAAGCGGTTATTGTCTGGGGTAGGAGGAACACGGGTAGAGTAATAAAGTGGCGTTTAGTTTGTGCGAGTTTCTCGCTTCGAAGATGCAGTTATCGAAAGCAAATGTCAAAATATGACAATGTAAACTAAACAATGATTATGATTAGGTACATACGTGGAAAGTCGATAAATCGTCAAGACGAGAAACTCGCACCATGTAAACGGCGCTTAGACACTAGAGTAAACTAGTAGTCTAGTACTATAGACCCGGATTCAGAGAAGTCGTGTTTGCTCAAGCATCGATCTGCCCCTGATTGTCTATCTTTGATAGCGACCAAAATCGATCTCAAACTGTCAAATATGACAGTTCACTGCACCCTTGCGTTGGGTGCGCGAGATCTTGAAGTAGCTATTACACTATTCAATTTATCGGAGCCGATCTAGGAATCATCGCTGTCTCGCTCTTTGGCCTACGTATTTCGTAATTTGCACCCTACATTAATCATCCTAACTGTTGCCAACTTCAGTCAAATGTAGGAAGAAAAAATTAGGATGCACAATACGAAATTCGTAGGCCAAACAGCGAGACAGACAGAGCGATGATTTCTAGGTCGGCTTCGATTTATTGAATAGTGTAATAGCTACTTATGACAGGGTTCGAAAAAATCCGATTTTTTGATATTTATCCGATATATATCGGATATATATCCAGGCTAAGAAAAAGAAGCGAATTTAATTATCTAAGGGGATTAAACACTTTAAAATGTAAAAGTAATTTGTAAAATAATATTAGTGTCAAATTACCACATTTTTTATTTAAAAAACTTAATAAAATTGCAGACGTCGGGAAAAAAGCAGCACGACTCAAATGGGACTGGGCGGGTCACGTTAGCAGAATGCATCCCGATAATTGGGCAAATGCCATAACACCTTGGCAGCCTGACGGGGCGCGTGGTCGTGGTCGCCCGAGAAAACGTTGGAGGGATGATCTCGACGCCTTTGAGGAGACTTGGTGGGAAATCTCGAAGAACAGAGATGGTTGGAGAGATTTGGGGGAGACCTTTGCCCAGCAGTGGGACGACGTAGGTTAAATAAAAAAAAAAAAAAAAAAATAAAGGTATCAAAATAATTAGTGTTTATTTGAGAAAGAATTTTTTATAATTTTTTATTTGTTTTAGTGATAAACCACACTTAGGTATTTACATTTATGTCTCACTGAGGGTTCAAATCCCGTCAGAATTAAAAATTTTGATAAGATTTTTCATTTTCAAAATATTTTTTTAATGAACACTTAAAAAAACACTTAAAAAAACAATCTAAATTATTCGGAATTGTAGTTTTTCGCTATGTGTTGCCAGGGTTAACATTAATCTCCAAAATTTTTAGTTCAGAAGACAGGAAAAAATCCATTGATATACTTATATCAAGATAAAAATCAATTGATATATATCGTGATATATATCATGGCGAACCCTGACTTATGATGCTACACTACAAACATAATAATAACACCCTTCTTTTTCGTCGGGGGTTAAAAAATTGGTCCATCCAACTTTGTTAGGTGATCCATTCTCTATGTTAAGTGATTGTCTTTGTCTACCGTACAATGGATACAATCGTGAGCCTGGGTACGTGTCACCTTGACCTTCCACCCTTAAATCGATATCCTGAGTCAATACTGACCTACCTACCATTTAAATGGATAATTATGTATTGACCGTTTAAAAACTCCCACCGATTATTGATTGTGTCATGTTTGTGGCAAACTTGACAAAAATAATATCTGTGTCATTTCCCTCGATTTCCTAGGGATCCCTTCATCAGATCTTGATTTGGTGACGATGGGACCACCTCGGGAGTAGGTATACCCTTTAGGTACTATAACAAAAAAATAATTTTTAAAATCGGTCCACAATTATTGATGGAGAAAACGCGTAACACACATACAAAAATAAAAAAAAAAACATATACCTAGTCGACTGTAGAACCTCCTCCTTTTTGGAAGTCGGTTAAAAATTAGGCAAATTAATACCATCGCGCACAAAAAGTTTTTAAATGGTTTTCCATCGAAAAAAAACGAACAATAAAAAATAATAGGCCTAGTATTTTCGTGTGAAAGTGTACCCATACGCCAACATACCCCTTCCACTGTCTTCTAGCGTTATTTATACGTGACGCGTACAATGTCTGGGCGACCGAGCTCCGCTTGTTGGCAACCAACGAACGCCATCTAGTGGTTCAATTACGAACCACATTGCACTTTTTGCGTAAAAATGCCGAGAAAACGGCTCTGTAATAAAAAAAAAATGCGGAAACCAATTTATCCAAAAATATATCTAAGTATTAGTTTTAATATCCACTAAGGATACGACAGACTGTCAAGATAACAATTAGAATTTTAAGAGCCATTTACATGGTGCGAGATTAACTCGCTCCATGACAATTCAATGATAAGCGATTATCGACCTTTCATGTAGGTATTTATTTATTTATTCTCAATGTTATGGTATGTTCTCAATGTTTACTTACATTGTCATATTTTGACATTTGCTTTCGATTCTCATCTTCGAGGCAAGCACCCAAAAAAAGTTTCGAAAATACCTAATTATCATCAAACAACCTCTCTAATAAGTAGTATTTCGTTATCGAACATTAATTAAACTTTTTCCTAACAACTAAACATTGAAAACCATTTTTTGGGTCCTAAATAGTTCTAATCAATTTGTTTAAATATGTAAGTGTATGTTTTGGGATCCGAATTAAAAAATTACCAAGGGTGCTGATTCTGTTGTATAGTCTGGCAAAAAATATTAGACGTAAATGGGGGCGCCACTGTGCAAGCTAAATTCGCGAAATAGATAAATTCTCTTTTAGAAGGAAATTATTAGGGGAACCTGTTGAACCTCGGCCACACGATCTTATTTAATTTTTTTTGTCTATAAAGATTGGAATTAGGTTTACCAAATATGGACACATGTAAAGATACACTATTTGACTACATATTTATGAAATAAATTTTGTATTTTTAATGATACTTTAAAAGATAAAGAGATTTGAACAAAAAATGGGATTTTGTCGAAGGTACAACACACCAGATATACCTTGGTCACTGCAAGATGTACCTTGACCTTACCAGTCTTTTTTCATGAAAATATCATGTTATTGAATCAATTATCACTTTATTTTTAAATTAATGGAAAGAACATTTATAAGGTATATACTTTACATAAAAAATAATAACAATTTACATTTTTATCTTAAGTTATGCTAAGATAATAAAAATAACAATAAGTTCTAAAAAATTCTGTGATCTTAAGATCATTATCGCGTCCTATTATAATAATTTATCAACAAAAATCCAAATACTTAACAGCTTTTAGAACAAGATAGACTTCTCTCTTTGTATGAACCTTCTTCGGTGTTTTTTTTTTTCTGTTTGATATCTTGATACAAATTTGTACGTGAGGCCCTGTCCAAAGTACAAAGCAAATATGGTGGCAAAGGTACAACATTGCCTCATTTTAAATTAACGAATTTTTAAAATGCACTTTGAGTTTGATTTGGGTCGATATTTCTATGCCTATCTAAAGTCCATTTCACTTATATTTGATTGCACGAAATGGTTATCTTGTAAGTATGTACTGTTATATATAAATTAACTTAAAGTAAAGTTAAAAATACCCTCTTTTTGAGCACTTTTTTATATTTTTAATGCGCACGCCTCACTCACTCCACGCTGGTTTTTCGATTCTAGTTTCATGTTGGTGTTGACCAATGACGATTATAATGCCACAGACAAAAACAAAAAAACTCGCACAGATTACGAGATAAGCCTTGGTGGCCGAGGGATATCAATGGACGAGGTTCAACAGGTTCCCCTACTTCTGACTAACGTCTTCGGTACCTGTAGGTACCATAGACAAGAAACCTGTACTTTACCATAGATTAGTAGAGTTTCAATTGTAATGAAATTTTATTTGCCGTTTCTACCCGTTTTTGCCAGACCATACCTACCTAGACCTACATGAGTAGCTAAAATATAACTTAATCTGAATGTGCTTTTATTTCGTATTTCCTTTATCATTTTGACCTCACATTAAAGCGGTTATCAATTTTACAAGCTTTTATTTTACTTGCAATGTTTGTTGTTTGTATGAATGTGGGGTCAAATCTTGCAAGTTAAAGACCCACTTCCCAGTGTCTGATTGAGCTGAAATTTGGCACGCTTATAGATTCTCGGTGACAATGCAATATTATAGTAACGGCGAGCTGACCTGATGATGGAGTCAGGAGCTGTTCAACAGAACTCCTCAGTAAATAGGCTGATTGAGTTGAAACTCGGCATATCTATCAAGTTCTGACTACGATGTAATAATATGGTGACAACATGCTTGGAGTTAGGACCTTTCAATGGAAATTCTCAGTGAACATTCGTTTTCGGGCCCATTTAAATCAGCTCACCCAAAGCCTGACTTGAATTTTTTTTTAACAAAACACATTAAACATACTTACCTACCTACTTAGACTTATATTTCTAAAACAAATTAATTGATTGACTTTAAATTGAATTGAGATTCCCACTCGAACAACACAATAAAGATACCATATTTATTGTACCTACTGTCTGTCTACGGAACTACACGTGGCAATTTTAAAATGATTATACGCCAATTAGATTCGCTAAATTCAGGTTAGGTTCATCTAATGATGACAACCGCATCGCTTACCTATTACCTATCATCAGGTGGGCAATACTAAGCTTGTCTGCTACCATACCTTAGTTGCTACTGTTGTTTTTGTTTTTAACCTACACTGCCTCACTGCCACTGCTGGGCAAAGACTTCCCCTCGAGTTTTCCGGGTAGTTCGGTCCAACGCCATTGCCTGCCAACGATAGTCACTGAAGGTGTCTAGCTCGTCTCGTCATCGCTTGCATGGTCTGCTGCGCCGTCTCACTCTCGCTGTCTCAAGGCTCCCAGTCAGAGTAGTTTTGGCCCACAGTTCGTCCGGCATGCGACAGACGTGCCCCGCCTAGTACCACTTATGCTTCCTTTTTTACCTTAGTAGTACCTAAGTAGTATAAAAAAAAACAAAGCTGATGATCATTAAAACCCGTAGGTATCTAAAACCGCGAACTCATCTTTGAATCGATCGTGGCCTTCGTGACGTAGCTTGGTCGTTCTTGATCGATCGTTGAAGTAACGTTCTGTCACAGTTTGGATGGGTGACCGCAAGTAGCATTCAGCTGAGCGCTTTGTGCTTCAGAGGGTATGGTCCTGGCTTTTAAGTCGTTAAGCCATGACGGAGTCTTTTAGGCGATCGCTGCGATCATGCTACTACCTCACGAACTTGATACTGTTCTGTTATTGGGGTACGTTATAAGCACAGTTATAAGCTAAGTGAGTACCAGCATAAGGGGTCAGAACAAAGTCCAAACACATATTTGGCACATTGCTACATTTTGCAATGGATCTTCTGAAAATGCATTCGATTCGATGATTTTCTTCGGAAAGTTGACGTTTTTTTTTTCAGGGAAGAAACGAGTTCAGACTATATTCTGCGAAGGTTTAATTCACACTGCTGAGAGAATGTCTATACTGCACCAGGGAGATGCAGCCATGATCTTGGGCCCCTACTCCCAAAACCAAAAACGATTACGTGCCAATTTTCATAGTTCAGCTATGTTGGTGGAAACTTAATTCGGAACTATTACCAACATAAGCTGAACTACGATAATTGGCACGAATATTATCGTTTTTAGTTTTGAGAGTAGCCCTAGCTAGAGTAGCCCCTGTTTCGTTTTGTTTTATCTTTCTATTTCTCTTTGTTAAAATTATGCTCACTACTCTCCCATCTAAAATAACAAACACGTAATCTTTACAATAAGATATAATTTCTAAAAAAATAGTTATGGACTTGCCTCTAACTACCTGACGCCTGAAAGGAATCCCAAGTAGATAACTATTTGAAGATACAAAGTAAAATAATTTGTTAGCTTGCCAGTTTTTCTACTACCTAAGTTTTAAGGAAATGTTTTTGCAGAACCTTCTTATAGATAAGTCCACAAAAACGCTTTTAAATCACATGAGGAAATATTTGTATACTAATTACGTAACAATTTTTGCACATGGCGAATGCATGTTATACCGACCGATCTATTAGTTGCTGTAAAACAGAGATAGCGATAGTGAGCTATCAAATCGAAGAAAGAGACAAACAATGTGTATCTTATTATAAGTACATTATTTAAAGTTCAGAGGTCGGTATTGGAGATTACGTTATAAAATACGCAAAAAACTACTTATAATATTTGCTATTTAAAATTTGGCCGATAGAAAATTAATGGTAATAATAATGTTATCTAATCGAGCACCAAATACTTACTTGTTTTGTACTAAAATCCAAAAACAAAATCAATCCACAGCACTTACGGAAAGTTAGAAAGCAAAGAATAAAGTTCGAAAACGTAAACAAAACGTATAACCCGGGTAAGTTGAAAAGCACGCCAACAGAACGAAACGTTTGGAGGGAAACGCACCACTCAATTCGGTAGGGTTACCACCGATCGCAGTACTACGCGGTACGAATGACTGATACGCACTGGTTAGATAGTTAGACCTCAGAATAGGAATGACGACATAGCTTATAATAGTACGATAAAAACACGATAACATATCGAAGAGTATATTTTGACTTGAAAGAGAAGATAGGTATTGCTGATTAAACTAAATATTTTTCGTTGTTTGGTTTCTAGGTATAAGTACCTAATAAAACGAAAGATGGCGCTGATTTATCAGGAGTCAGGACCAAGTTTTTCCATGATGCTAGGTTTATCTATTATTTATTTTATCTTAAGCCGCATATTGCTTGTACAGTTGGTTTAAAGTTTGCATATGAAATCGAAGAATTAGTAATGAGCATGACATTGCAGGCTTTTCAGACTTAGGCATTGTAATTCGAATGCACCCGTGACGTTAGGCCAATCTCGTCACACAGTGGGAGAGCTCTAGTAAGCGGGCAACGACACGTTGCGTTGCGGTAGAGGGTAGACCCAGAAAAAGTGTGCAGACAAATGCATTTGAATCCACGTGGCCGGATGTTGCAATGGTCCGTTTATACGTGGAGAGAGAAAGACTTTTGCCCAACTGTGGGACAAGGTAGGTTTATAAAATAAAAAAATGGTTTAAATCTCGACAACCACTCTCAGATAGTTACCTACCTATTTAGGTTTTTATGATCCCTTGAAGATGTCTTGGGAGGTAGTCAGTGGTATTATAATCAATACATTGGGCGCATGCATTCCATACGTAACAGAAGTCTGCTTTTTATAATGTTAATAAAAAGGAATGTTTTGTTTGTCAGTCATAGTTAGTGTGCATTAAAGTTGATCACAAAGTTGATGTATGAAAGAATATATGATATATATTTTTATTAATATCATCTTCTATTCATATTATGAATGTGAGAGGAGTGAATTCAGAGTTGAGAGGAAGAAAGAGGAAAACATGTTGTTCCGATCCCACATACTCTGGGACTGGGATAATACAGGAGATTGATGATGATGTGCAATAAAGTGTTTTAATAGGTAAGTATTCTATTCTTGGAATATTTTGCAATGAAAAGAGATAGCAATATCGATACTTCGGGGCTCAAATGTCGTAAAGCACAAATCCAAGGTTTTCAGGAGGAGCAAAAAACAAAAAAATAAAAATGTTTTTCGTCATAACTCTCTCATTTTTAGCGCTACATAAAAATGTCCTAGGAACAAAGTTATCAGATTTTTCCATAGTTTCATAAAGTTATTTCAAAATTTGTCCTAGTCTAATATTTACGGAGATAGCATGTGCTTTACGACCAAAAAAATAAACAAAATGTTCCTTACGCCCCACTGAAATACAGCCTGAGCAAGAGCACAAGAGCGTAAAGCCCAACCTGTCGTTTTATCGCAGTGAAACAGGGGAGTATACAACACTTGCATGAAGATTTAAGGTTGTAAAGGATTATAATATGAGATATTATTATGATTTATCTCAATTATTAGGTTTTTATCTTGAGTAAATTGATGACTTTTATTATAATTTGTTTGAAATTTTAGTCATGCATGAATGGGTAGCTTTTAAGATGTCAGATTAAGTACGATATTGAAAGAATTTAAGTAAATCACCTATTTTAAGAATTACAGAACATTTTATTTCACAATTTAGTGGAAAATATAAATGTTTTTGTAATATTTACTAGATACGGGTCTTTATCGCGTAAAACTTATATTATCCAGACTGTTGTGTATATTTTAGAACAGCCGTAGTCATGGGTAGACTGAAGTACTCGCTGCTACCTTCGTCACAGTTGTGAGGTTAGTTTATCCAACTACCCTCACTTTTGTTAACCAGATGCCATAACACCATAGTGATGGATATCAAGAAGTACTGAAATTTTAACCGCGAAGACGGCTATAGACTCTCATAACCGTCTTATTCAGACAAGAATTAAGTGTCTGGAAGGGTACAGCGATTCAGTCGAGGTAAAAATAAATAAAAATAAAGTAATAAAGTAGAAATAATCATTAGAACAACTAACAACAGAAGCAGATATTTTTGCACAAATCTTTAGCAGTTATTAACTACACATTACACATAACTATTTACTAGACACTGGTCTTTATCGCGTAAAGCTTCCTATTATCCAGACAATTTCGTGGTCACGGGTAGACTAAAGTACTCGCTGCTACGTGGATAATATGAAGCTATACGCGATGAAGAGTCGTACGTATCTAGTACTTTTAACTACGAAAACGGCTATAGATTTTCAAGTTTGTAGCCGTCTTTGCGGTTAAAATTTGGATATTTGATATCAATCACTGAGGTATTATGGGATCCGGTTATCAAAAGTGAGGGTAGTTGGCGAAACTGTCTGGATGATAATATGAAGCTTTACGCGATAAAGACCCGTGTTTAGTAAATAGTTATGTGTAATCGCCAAAACTTTTGTATTATTTAACTTTCAACTTTTGTATTTTGTAATAAATTGTGAAATTAATGTTTTAAAATTACCAAAATAGGAGATTTACTTAAATTCTGTCAATATCATACTAAATCTGATATCTTAAAAGCTACCCATTCGTGCATGACTAAAATTGCAAACTAAATATAATAAAAGTTATCAATTTACTCAAGATAAAAACCTAATAATTGAGATAAATCATAATTATGCTCTTACTCAAAGTGAATTTTGCAGTGGGGTGTAAGGAACATCTATTTTTATTTTTTAGTCGTAAAGCACATGCTATCTAAGAGTTTTGTACCAAACTGGGTTATACGACTTAGGCTGTTGTGTGTTGTCAGTTACATGCTACTTACACCCCTAATTTTCAAATAGATTGTGTTTAGAGTAACCGAAATGATGGGTTGTATTTGTAATTTTTTTTTTAATTTCGCAATTTTAATTATACAGTTCGATAGAGAATTAAAAACTGAGTACGATGGTGTAAATAACTCAAAAAGCCCAAAATGTGCTTTACGACATTTGAGCCCCGAGGTATCGATATATTTAGCTAGTAGGTAGGTATTGTCTTGATATATGGAAATAAGTTGGTAACGACAAATGTCAATAACACGTCAATACAAACATGAGCTGATATTTGCGAATTCGATTGCATAATAGTAGGTACCTACCTACCGAGAAGGTACCGGTCATTTTTTCAACAGCATACTTATTTTGTTTAATTTGGTTTAGATTGAACCTGGGCGTCGATTCTGGTACCAAACTTTTTATCAACCTCAACCAAAACCTCAACTAAAGCGACTGTTTCCATGACTACTAATAACAAACGACTCAGTTGTGGTGAGGTTTTGAACTTTGGCAGAACAAATTTTTGAAAAGCTATTCTACTATTTCACCAAATGGCTGACATTTAAGAGATCGAACCAAAACCAAAGCGGTTGTCATCTAGTAGAATTCAGGCCCTGAGTCTTTACTAAAAAAAAAAAACAATTTCCGGGTAAAGGGTTCCAAACTTTCCACGTGGGTGAAGCCGCGCACGACATCTAGTCTACACATACTTATAGCTTGTTTGTAGGAGATTATCTCCAAATACTCATCCGATTAAAAAAAATCTTTCACCAATATTTAGAATTATTTTTTTTAGAATGGATTTAGGATGAACACTTTAAGTAAAAAATTAATTAGGTACCTACCTAGTCATTGTACAACAGAATCGTCACCAATATTTATTTAGGTAGATTACCTCTCTCGGTAGAGAGTATTATGTTCCTTGGATTATCTATCTAGGTGGAACAAAAATTTGCATGTAAATATTTCGTAAATGGAGCATTAATTTGAAAAATAGTATTAGCAACCCCAAAGTGTGGTAGATATAAAACTAAGTAAGTAGGTACCTACTACTTACATAGAAAAAAAACAAATAAAGTACTTACCTACCTACCCTGTACCTAGGTAGGTATAACTTTTTAAGACTTGCACAATCATTGTGGCCACGATAACTCTTGACAATAACTTACCAAAATTATCACATTGATAGGCAGGTAGGTAGGTACACATAATATAGGTAATCTATAGTACCTAGGTACCTTCCTACATATTTGTCTAACTAAACGATTATGTAGCTTCTACACGTCTCAGATTATTAAAATTATACGTAATCTAGTTTCGTGTGAGTCTTCATCAATACAGATTTTAATAAAATTCCTAAAAATTCTAGTTTCGTGTGAGTCTTCATCAATACAGATTTTAATAAAATTCCCACTAGAGTACCTACGCGCCACCACTGAAGTCCTATAGACGCGTCGCTGCTATCACAGAACTAGATTTAAGTAAAAAAATAATAATTGTCCAAATAATGCTTGAACAATAATTATTATGCAAGTTTGTACGTTCCTTAATTCTACACATGAACAACTGAACAACCGTGACTAAAAGAGCATAAACTTTTTGGGCCTTACTTATGAAAGATGCTTAAAAAGAAACACTGGTTAAACAACGTCCTGTCTTTATTTGTGGATAGTGACAAACAGAGACAGGACGTTGTTCAACCAGTGTTCAACTTTAAACATCTTTCATAAGTAAGGGGGAGTAGGTATAACACCAGTAGTTCCCACTTTTGCCGTAGGACTTGAGTGCTGTGCTGGTGCGGACTCTACATACACCATAGTTTCTCAACCTTAATTTGCCCACCGCCCACTTTGATGCTGGGGCCACACTACCGTGATATGCCAATAATTATTGCCATAACTTAAACAACACCTTGGTGTAACCACGATTTATGGCCATAATTTTACAATGCCAATCAATATGGCAAATGGCGGTAGACAATAGCTCCGGCGGCGGTCTTTTTTCGCACATCAAAGAAGATTACCGCAGTAATTAATGCGTTTGTGGCCACACTACCGTTTGTCCAGTGTGCAATATGAGCTCACCGGCGACGCACGTATCTTCCGACATGGAGTGATCAAATGAAAAAGCGCTCTGGTTTTTGGAATTATTGCAATCCGAACCGTCTCTTTGGGATACCCGACAGAAGAACCATAAAAATCGCAGTGTACAAAATGATGCCTGGCGTCGGATCAAACAAAATTTATCATTTCCTAGTACGATAGATGATTTGAAAAAGAAAAAAGAATCCTCGATGAATTATTACCGAAACAATCTAAATAAATCTAAAAAATAATAAATAAAAATAAAGATTAATATAGGTATAAATTAATTTATAATAAGTATATAAAAATAAAGATTCATGTAAAAATAATTGGCACTCATAAAACACAACAGCTGCAGCTTCAACCTCCATCTTGAAAAGTGATATTTTTACCGCCTAATTTATTGACATATCTAGGTAAACTCTAGTGTAACCACATCAGTTCATGCAGTAATTTAAACGGTAATTTAATGTCATAATTATTGCGGTAACAGCCCGGTAGACGGTAAGGTAGTGTGGCCCCAGCATGAAAGTCTCAACGCCCACAAAGGGGCGTTATCGCCTACGTTGAGAACCTATGACCTACAGTCTTTACTTTCTATCGTTTTTTTTTTGTGAGTAGTAGATTGTGGGTAGGTAGGTACAAAATTAATACTTATGTAGTAGTACCTAACTTAGCGGGTTCCTACTGTTGTGGATTGATGAGAGAAACGCAGTCGGCGAGTGTAAAATACGGAATCCTTTTATTTACAACATGCACCAATATTTATACAAGAACTTACAACTAACAAGATTGAGCCAATAAGCAAAAATATAATTTAAACCAATCACAGCGCGGCAAATGCCGCGCTTGCGCGCCGTCCGCAACGAGACGCGATGCGGGGAGCGCGCGGGGAGTGGGGGCGCAGTACCGAGTGCATAAATATAAGTCGGCCGCGGGGCACCCGTCCATTTCCTCGGCGTTGCAGTGAAGAGCGGACGTGCGTGGGTGTGCAGGCGAACTCGGCGCTCGTGCTTCGTCGTGGTGCGTTGATGAAGAGTTTGAGATGCGCGTTGTGTGGAATGAAGAACTGGAGTTGGTGGGGTGATGAAGCTCGAAGTGAGGTGTGCAGAGAAGATCCAATAAAGTGATGCTTGCGTTCCTTATTTTCCCTTCCGAGTAGGTACTATGAATAAGTAGGTAGGTAGCTGCGGCACGCAGCTACATGGCTCCTTCCCTAGCGAAAGCGTACCGGAAGCTTGACATCGCGTCCACGCCGAGTCGTCTTCAAAATTGATGACGGAACTTGGTGCGATGTTGCGCTGGTGGTGTTCGAGTCTTGAGTCGCTGGTGGAAGAGGTGATGGAACTGTAGCTGCTGGTGCATCTTGACTGCTGTCCGCTGGTGAAGGTAGGTGATATGATGATGGAAAGTAGCTCGATGATGAAGGTAGGTAGGTGTCGTAGCTACTTTCGTCGACTGTATATGCAGGCTTAAGACGGTCGATAGATACGACTGCCGATCTTCGCTCCGGTAGTTGGTTCCACACAACGCGCATCTCAAACTCTTCATCAACGCACCACGACGAAGCACGAGCGCCGAGTTCGCCTGCACACCCACGCACGTCCGCTCTTCACCGCAGTACCGAGTGCATAAATATAAGTCGGCCGCGGGGCACCCGTCCATTTCCTCGGCGTTGCAGTGAAGAGCGGACGTGCGTGGGTGTGCAGGCGAACTCGGCGCTCGTGCTTCGTCGTGGTGCGTTGATGAAGAGTTTGAGATGCGCGTTGTGTGGAATGAAGAACTGGAGTTGGTGGGGTGATGAAGCTCGAAGTGAGGTGTGCAGAGAAGATCCAATAAAGTGATGCTTGCGTTCCTTATTTTCCCTTCCGAGTAGGTACTATGAATAAGTAGGTAGGTAGCTGCGGCACGCAGCTACACTTACAACCATAGATGTATGCTTACAACAGTTCTGTTGTGGTCACAGAGTGTATTATTTATTCTATGACGGAGTACCTACATTGAATAGTTGATAGTAGCGGGCGCCAGACACAGCTTCACTGGGTGCAGTGTTGCCAGTCGGGTCTTGTCAGAAATTACCTGAAATATAAAAAAATGTAACCTTTTTGTATAAAAAGTAACCTTTCATATTTTCTTACTGGAAATTTTGAATCCGAGCCGATCCGACTGATCGAGCGAGTGAGCGAAGTACAAGTGGTGTAAGGCTTGTTTCACTCTTCAGCGTGTCACCGGTCGCGTCCGCGAGTTGACCATTCACAGCACATTCCTCTGTGCTGTAAATGGTCAAAATTAATTTCTCTGTGCTGTGAATAGTCAACTCGCGGACGCGACCGGCGACACGCTGAAGAGTGACGCGACCGGCCTTAGTGTGAAAGAGTATAACGTGTTGTTCCAATATAGACGGCTAAGATTGTTCATAAAGGTCTGTGGTTTTAGTTTTATTCTACTGCTAACGAAAAATTATTATACATGAAAAATTCTAAAACGAGTGTTCCGTTTCACGTTGCTTTTATATAAGAAACTAGCTGACGCCCGCGGCTTCGCCCGCGTGGACTACTATTTTGTTTGTCCCACGAGAACCGTGCATTTTTTTGGGATAAAAAGTAGCCTATGTCCTATTCCCGTTTATTATCTATCTATGTTTCAAATTTCAGCCAAATCGGTTCAGTGGTTGTCGAGTTATAGAGGAACAAACATATATCCAAACATCCAAACTTTCGCATTTATAATATTAGTGTGATTAGTGTGATAGTGTGATAGTGTGATTAGTGTGATATTAGTGTGATAGTGTGATTAGTGTAAATAAAAGTAAATTCTACAAATTCCGAAAAATCACCTAAAAGTAACCTTTTCATTAGTGTAACCTAAAAGTAACCAATGCAGTTCAAAAATCACCTAAAAGGTTACAAAAGTAACCTTCTGGCAACACTGACTGGGTGTGAATCACTGACCTGTATCTATACAAGTACGCTGGTGGCTTTTTGGCGGGAATTTGAGAAGTCAAGTTTCATTTTTGTTTTATTTTCCAAAACTTGTGTTTCTTCGAATGTTAATGTGTAATATTGGTGGATTATTAACCGTTAAGTGTTCATGAACGTGCATAAGTGTAGGGAAGTGAAACAAAATTGGATAACATTGCTTTTCAAGTTCTCCCAAAAAGTCCGTGTTGATGTTTCAGTAAAGCCCCACATCTTTACTGAGGCACAAGGGGAGGGGTGGGATATTATATTTATGTATTGTAATATGTATTTATATATCTTATTTATCTATTTTAAACTTGAAGTTTATTTAAATACTTGACACTGGCTGAATGCACAACCGTGCGAAGCCAAAATAAAGAAAAAAAAAAAAAAAAAAAAAAGTACGCTGGACCTCTGATCTTTGCCTCTGATACCCTTTGAAATGACAGCTCTTGAATGTGCCGATTTGAAGCGCCCCCAATGCGGGGGAAGAGAACTAAATCTGACGTAACTGACAAATGGCCGTTGTCTCGTTTGTATTGTCTTCCGTGTTTTCAAAGTGTTTTTGGAGGATTAACGCGATTAAGCTTGTTTGTTTTGTCTTATTCATTCAGTTGATACATAAATAAGTGGTGGGCATTCATAGGTAAACTATGAAAGAGTGTGTGCTAAGCAAAACTCGTTACCAGAAGGGAAGTGGGGTTACATTCCACAAGTAAGTGAATTTACGGCTAATCTTCGGCTAATATTCAACAAATTAAACTTATCTTAATTATTATACGTAATAACAACATATTTGTCTTCATATTACCGGTTTTTATAAACAATAAAATTTAATAGTGTTGTCAAAGTTACCTGTCGATAAAACTTATCGATATTTTTCCTATAGATATCTATTTACTTTCAAGAACGGAAATCGCCGATGACCGATTTTTATTATCAAATACATATAATTTTTAAATAATTCACAGGTTTCCGACAGACATAAGACTGGAATTATGGCTGAAAAACATTGAAAAACCTAGTTGGCGTCCGAAAAAATATGATTACATCTGTTCAAAGCACTTCTCTGATGACTGTTTTATTAAACATAACTCATACACTACTTTGTAGTGCATGAAACTGCACTAAAGTGCAGTACTCCAACAATTTTCTGTAGCAGTGCCGGTTAGTATAAAAATACCGTATTATTTCTAAAATGTATAGATAGATAGGTCATACATAAAATTTTTATTCTGATTATTCGAAATTCTGAAATTCCGTAGATATTGATTTTGAATGATGGGCTATACTCCCTTCCAGTTATTTGGAAGCTGTCCTTCCACCATGTGTTAAAATAGTATCTATATTAATAATGAATACTGTTTTTTTTCTTCCTTCTGATTGGTTATGATTACGAAAAAGGCTGTTTTATTTCAAATTAAAATATCATGTTTTTGTAGAAAACGTATCTTCACCGCATGAAAGTATAGTTTTACCTACACCTTCTGTATCAGGAACAAGGGTGGTTACGCCTACTACACCCTCCATATCTGGTACAATAGCTGTAAATAAAAGTAAAAAGAAGACTAATTATGGAACAGAACGATACCAACTTCAGTTCTAAGTACTTCTACATTGGCCACAAACATATTGCTTAGGTGATATTAAGTGAGCTGAAAAATATATAGCTCCATCAGTACCGATATCGGGTCGATTATGTACCTTCTTATGATTTGTAGTTTAATTGTTGATTAACAGAAATTTTGTTTTCAGGTCGAAGGCGTCGAAGTACAAGCTGTGATGTGACCCGCAACAGAGTACTCCTTCGAAGAAGGTTAGGTCTCTCTCCGAAATCTGCGATAGTATCAAGCATGATCATCGTTATGAAAACTCTCCTAAAACATCCAAAAAAGCATTGCAGAGAGTTAAAAATTATTTGATAAAATCAAGAGCTCGTGTAAAAGTCTTAAAATTTTTTGATGTTACCTAAGTAACTATGAAAATGATGACGGAAACTAATAAAAAATGATAAAGGATTGTACAAATATTTTTATTTTCTATAAATAGGTATCTTACCTATTCCACTCCATTCTAAAAAAAACACATTTCTATTTAAAAAACGTTCCCTATTTATTTTTGAATCTAGCTAGCCACATACTAAGTACCCGTTAGTCCGGCTTCGGCTTAGCCTAAGACTAGCAGTTTCTGAGATTTGCGCGTTCAACCTAACAAACAAACTAGTCAGCTTCATAATATTACCTAGTAGGTATAATTAATTATACAACTCGTCGGAAATGTCTTTTATCGATGTATTTTATCTCATTGTCCCATCTCTATTATTAGTTCCTTTCCCACCCACTTCTGCGATCAGCGCCAAAATGGCGAAAATCAAATCGCCTCACTATGGCCAGGCCTGTCTCACTTCTCACTTTAGGTATTTATCGGACGCGCGCCGCCTCGGGGGGCGCGCGACATAGGTTGCCACTTGCCGCTCGCTCGGCTTGCGGACTAGACGCGTTGTGCGTAATTATCGTGATCTCGTATACATCGTTTCTTGTGATTTTTGCACGATAACTAAACGATCTAATCCGTATAAAAGATACTGCTGTGTCTACGGGTGTCTAAACAAAAGGAAAAGCAATGAATGGACATTAACATTCCACAAAATTCCGGAAGATATTGAAAGGTTGGTAGGTACCTACTAAGCTTTTCTATAATTTGTTGTAAGTACCTATTTAAATAAATCATCAATAAATACCTAGGTAGGTACTTACTTTTACTCTGTAACTGTAGGTGCATAATGAAAACGAGATTTTATAGGTACCTACCTATTCAATTCCTTTTTGATTGAATAGGTACCTGTTTACAAATAAACAAACATAATACACCTACAAAACTACCTACCTACAAAACTGTAGGTAGGTAGGTACCTACAGTTTTGTTTATTTACATATGTAGGTACTTACCTAAAAGTAACTTATCCATTAAGTAGGTACCTAACCTACTTACCTAATTTAATAATTTTAAGTGTTTAGAAGTTACATTACATTCATAGAGCCATGTTGGTCGAAGTGATTAGTACCTCAACTTTCGAGACGAAGGTCGTGGGTTCGAGTCCTGGCCGTGCATTAAATTGCAAATGTGATTGCAAACCTAACATTAAAAGGGTGATTATCGGATAACGGCTCCCGGTCTAGTTGTGTGATGATGATGATTGTGTGTGTCTGATCGATGTCTAGGTAGGTATGAAGGTATAGATATTTTGAAATGCAATTGTTTACAAAACGAACGAGATAATAATGTATCTACCTACTTCACCTACCTACGTACAATACATAGTACCTACTTACTACTATTTATTCTGTGGTAACGGTAGATTAAATTATATTTAGGCCTACTTATTTTAGAACTTAAATAGGTACTGTTTTTGTGACAGATAAAATAAATTAATTTATTTGTGTTGTCGCAAGCGAAAATTCGACAACCCTTACGAGTCGCGTCACACCGCGCCAGACAGTGACACAGTTACGCATTAGAGCAGGATGGGAATGTTTAGGCAAATATCTCGATAGGTAATAGGCCCATAGGCGAGTTGAATTGCACTTTATAGCTTCGCCGCGAGAGTCTCTATTTAAACAAATTTACTCGCGAAGTGACCCTTCTGTACGTAGTACTAGTATTCTGTGCTATGGCCCGGCTTGTCAGAGGTCCAGCGTACTTGTATAGATACAGGTCAGTGGTGTGAATACTTGTTTCTTTGACAATTTCTTCAACGTTTGAATTTGAACAATAGATTTGCACTTTGCCATATTAAAAAAATATAATTAATAAATAATAATTTAAAATAATAATAAAATGGTAAAAATGCCATCTATCGTCGAGTAGATAAACTAAGTAAAACGGAAGAATAACTAATGCCATTCCACACAATCAGTTAATGGTTTGCTTGATTGAGTGATGTCATGTCAGTTTTACAGTGCCACAAGTATAAGTTGGCGGTGGCGATTTGACGAACTAAAACGGAAAAACGGAAAAAGAGTAGGTATATGATGCGAAATATCAAAACTATCATAGACAAATACGCAAATGATTAAATCTTTCTTACATATTTTCCCAAATTTCGTGGTATTTTCTGTACAATTAATTATATTTTTTGAACACAGTGGCGCCCAGCCGCGCCAAGTTATACTTGTGGCACTGTACAATGTACTAATCAATCAATTTGAACGGAATTGTTTTGTTTGTTGACCTTGACTGACACAGTTGACATTGAAATTGTCAAGTCAATTTATTTTTTTCAATTGTAGCAAAAACTAAAAAAATACGTCAAATCAAACAAAATATAGAAAAACAATAGCATTTATTTTGCATGTGATGTGATTTCGTATTAGAAATAATTTAATTTCAGTGAAGATTGTTGTTATAATGGCTGCTTCTATGTGCAGAGTGTGTCTTGGTGGTAATATTAGATTAATTCCCATACGAAACAGCAAACTCATAGAAATCTATCAGAAACTTACAAGTGCTAAGGTGAGTGAGCACGGTAGATTGGGTCTTCAATATCCTGTGAAGATTCTACAGGCAAGGCATCATCTTCCTTTTTAACCGACTTTAAAAAGGACGAGGTTCTGTGTTTGGCTGTATTTGTGTTCACCGATATCCGTCAAAATTGTGGACTGACTGGTAGGTACAACAATTACACATACATACAACAATTTGTAGTAATGGTGTTTTTTGTTGTGCTCAGCTTCAGAACGTTTAAAAGTTCTTTTCTTAGAAGGTACTTAGCTACTCGCTAAGGTTTGATGGAGTCAGAGTTTCTTCTGTCTGACTCTAAGCTTAACGACTTACTAAGTTATAATATGGCCTACTTATATAGCACACATACTAAAGTTGGGTGGGCTTTAGAAAACATACGCACGAATTTGATATTTCTGAGGGTTGGATTACGTTTGGGGTTGCTTTTCCTACCCTGTGGTACCTTTTATTTATTTCCAATAGGAAGGTTAGAGGATACTTTTCATCATCATCTCGCTGCGAGGGCGCTGCTAGCAATACATAATCAAAAATACCATTTCCCGCCACACATTTAAGAGCGTGTGTTAGGAAAGTATTTGTTCATTGTAAAATAAATACTAAAAAGAGCCTTTATTAGCAGCCCTTAATTAACATTTTGTACCTTAGCTAAACTTATATCACTACTATACCTATACTATCTATATACTTGTTCATTGCAGCTCAACACAGATGGTGGGACAGACAGATTATGCTACATCTGTCATACACAGCTGCTGAGATGCTGTAGATTTGCAGACATGGCTCTTCGATCAGAAGCTCACCTTGGGGAATTATTCAGGAATGGAAATAGGGTATAAACAAACACAGTTATCTAATAGTATCATTAGTTAAAGTTACATATTTCAATGTTTACATCTGAATACTGAAATGCTACTTAGTTTAAGTGGTGCTTATCATTGATATTAACTGTCATATTTGTATACGATTCTGAAGAGTAAGAACACCTCAAATACATAAGTAGCATTTCAGTAATCAGACATTTTAGGTTTTATTACTTTAAATATGACCATATTTGTGACACTTAAGATAAAGGTCAGGCCAAAAATAGTCTGGCCTCTCAGCTCTGTTGGAAGTAGCTCTGCTTTCTGCACTGTAGGTTGTACGATTCCCACCCAGGACAAACATTGGTACAATGAACATATAGTCGTATTGCTCATTATACGGACTAAAAGTGAAGGAAAAAATGACATTTTTCCTTCAATTTTGACATAAAACGCATCAAAACTAATCAAAATTGAAGGAAAAATGACATTTTTTCCTTCAATTTTAGTCTGTATAATGAGCAATACGACTATAGATGTTTGTTGTGTCTGGGTGTTGTAAAGTATTATAGGTATGTATTTACATAATAAGTCAAATACCACATGGTAGTTCTTCTATGCTCTTGTTTATTTTACAGATTAAACAAAAAACATCAACATTATTGGATCACAGCCTCACCCACAACATATCTACTCGTCCTGTACAATTTCTGACCCTTTCCGATGAAGAAGAGGTCACAGTTAAGATTGAACACGAAGACACAATGGGCTTCCACTTTCTAGAAATTGACGAGACAAAAACAAACAATTTTGATACAGAGAGCAACGAAGATCCAAAAGAAATCAATGAAATCGAGAGAATATGTGATTTCGTTGATGTTAAATTTGATAACTCTGATGATGAATATTACTCTGACACTAAATTTGACAAGAAAAAACCAAATTCAGACCCATCATACGTTTACTGCGATTTTTGCAACAAAAGATTCTCTTACAAATACCGACTCATGGTGCATTTAAGAACACACACCAATAAACCAAAGCGTTTTAAATGCAGCAAATGTGACGAAGCATTTATGCACCTATCAACTCTTAAGTTTCACATTAAAACCCACGAGGTAACCACTGAATCATTTTCTTGCAAAATCTGCTCGGAAACTTTCGCAACAAAGGTGAAATTGACGAGCCATATATTAAGTCACACAGGAGAATGGCAGTTTAAATGTGATAAATGTCAGAAAGCGTTTACAAAATCAGCTGATCTTAAGCGGCATGCCACACAAGCGCATGCACCTAACTCGTTTAGCTGTAGTGTCTGTAATAAAGAGTTTAACAAATCTGTCAGCTTCAAAGCCCACATGTCGACTCACACAGCGAAACGGATCCACATTTGTCATATATGTGATAAATCCTTTTCTGTGCCGGCTAACTTAAAACGACATGTACTCACCCACACAGAACAGCGACCCACATTTCCTTGTCTTAAGTGCAGCAAAGTTTATACACACAAGCATCATTTAAGAGATCATTTGAGGACACATAACGGTGAAAGACCCTATGCATGCAAGATTTGTGATAAAGCATTCTCCTATGCGTCTACTTTGAGGAATCATATGGTGATACATACAGGGGAGAAGCCGTTTGTGTGTCATAAATGTCACAGCCCGTTCAGTCAAAGTAGCACACTTACACGGCATTTAAGACTTATTCACGACATCAAATAAGAAACTCGGAAGTTTATTAATACCTAGAATGCCCACTGTTAAAGAGGAAATCAAAATGGCCAAGAATCTCCTGAGTGAAAGAAATCATCAAATGATTAAAAAGAAAACATTGCTAGAGTTAATGAGAGAACAAAAAACTGAAACAGTTTCTAAATCAACTGCTCAAAGGAGCCAAACCCAAAGAAAATTGAAGACACCACACTATATCTGATTATAGCTAAAGAGCCGATCACAGATGGAGAGAGAAGATAAAAAAAACAATAAGATAAGTATATTTGTATTTAAGAATCTAACAACAAGCTACTTAGGTATCTGTCATGTTTAAACCCTGAGAGTTTAAACCTGAAGAAATTAAGTTTTTAGTTAAAATAAAATTCTGAAAAATGATAAAATTATGTAGGTAAGTAGTGTGGGTACTTACAAAATACTTATTTATTAAATTTGTAAATATATTTATATGCTAGGTATGTAGATCGAAAAGTCTAGTCTTTTATGAATAAATAAATGTAAGTATTCAGTTTTTTAATTCTATTACTTAAAAAGCCGTGGTGGCTTAGTGGGATAGTATCCTATGTTCGTGGGTTCGAATCCTGGCCGTGCACATCTAATAACTAACAAATATCTAACAAAAAATCTAAGTAGGTAAGTACAAAATAACCTCACTAACCTCAATCACATCTACCCCCTGATTGTCTGTCTTTAAAAGCAACCATAATCGGTCTCAAAGTGTCAAATACGACAGTTCAGTGACCACGCAAGTAGCTCTGTCACTCTCATCTCAACGAGACCGAACACGACAAAAGACCTACGCGATCGTTTTGACGGATTGAGACCAATTTGAGGTTTGAGACAAGTTAGTTAGACAATCAGCCTGCAGTTTACATACTAGTTTATTTAAGAAAGTAAGTGTTCCGGTATCCTCTAAATGTTTTTGGAAATTGTTCCCATCTGTAGACGTAGCTTATTTTCTTAGGACGTATGTCGGTGGTGCGACCGCATTTGGCTCGTCGACAGCGAGTCGCGGTCAATGGAAGCCGGCCGTAGCACTTGCGACAAATCATCTTACACATGTTGTGGATATACGGCAGTGCTGCCCATGACTTGTCCAATCTGTATTTCACGTATTCTAGAACAAAGTTTAAGAAACCATGGTTAGCCACTGGATTCAGCAAGAAAACGGATTAAATTAATACATTTGTCATCTAAAATCTTTTGCATAGGGCTTGGTTTTTTTTTGTATGGGCAGTACCTAACCATTCTCCTTTAGAGCCAATATCTGGGTGCAAATAGAGAAAAATTTAAAAAAGAAAAAGAAAAATGAGTTAAATATTCAAAATTAAATAACCGGCCAAGTACAAAATTATCCAACCTCCAAGTTTAACGACTATTATTATTAAAGTTAAAGTAATAAAGTTACCTTAACCGCTATAGTTTTTCTTTAATGTTCATGAAATGCATTAATTATAATCATGAATTTTTCCAGATTTATCAAGCCAGCAGTTTAGCCGCCATAAAGTTTGCGGCGCACGCACTATACCTGCCTACCTAATGTTTAATAGGCGGGTCCACACAGAACGAGCAGCCTCGCGAGGCATTTGCCGCGCGAAGCAGCTCGGTTAGTGTGGACGTGTGGCTCGGGCTCGGGCTGCTTCGCGCGGCAAATGCCTCGCGAGGCTGCTCGCTCTGTGTGAACCCGCCTAATGTTTATTACCTGGATCGGTAGCAATGACAGAAATGCATGCATTTTCTTTTATACCGTACTCCCACAACATGCGGCCGCTCTCCAATGTTCTATCGTTGTACGTGAGCGTTATTTTGCCACTGATGGGCGTGTTACGGTGTTATCCATTATTTCTACTGTCCTCAACACACAGTCCACAGTTGCGAATGCACCATCGAGGTAGTGGGTTCTCATTGGAGCTCTGATTGTTAACCGGCGAATCATTTTCTGGAATTAGAAAACAAAAATCATCACTCTAATCACACTTAGGTATTATAAATGCGAAAGTTTGGATTTATGTTTGTTCCTCTATAACTCTGCAACCACTGAACCGATTTGGCTGAAATTTAATTATACGAGTTGATAGATAATGACCGGAAAAAATACATATGCCATGAAATCTAAACGATGAAAGGAAAACATCGTTAGGAAAGCACCTACATACCTAGGTACCGTAGGTACCGGTAAGGGTAGGTACTTACCTATATAAATCGACGATTGGGCTTGGATGGAACGCTGACTTCTTTAAATGTGAACATTGTGTCAAATAGTGTTTGGAAGAGATTCTGCTGACTACCCCATAAACATCTTATCTTCAAAGGCCCTTGAATTTTGTACTCTTTAGAAAAAATGCATAATTAATAATAATTAAAAAGTAATGTAAAGTGGTTCTACTGAATAATAATATTTGAATTACAAATTCTACCTTATTTCATACAAAATATGTTACAACATTTCATTTGCCTTGCTTGTTTACGAAAAAAATTTTATCTTGGTGTGTAAAATTTAGATCTCACTTTAAAGGTACATTTATATTCACAGGGACCATTAAGTGTTCTGTGAACCTGTCTGTAGCTTAAAACCAAGAAACGATCAGCTTACTTGTTGGCTTGTGAAGTAGGTAAGTACTATAATTAAAATTTAAAAGCTTGGTCTACCTAATAAGAACGAACTAATACGAGACTACAAACAACTTACGTTGGTAGGATAAAATAATATTTCGTTCTGTTTAGAATAATTAATATTAGCAAATGGCATTAGGTACTCAACACACAAACACAAAACATTTATCTAATCAAAGCACAAAACCTACTAGTCAGAAGACATCTTTCGTTTAATTTTAGAACAAACATCTTGCAGTTCAGCTACTCGACAATAGATGTCTCTACTGTAGACTAAGTTGCTTGATCATGAATAGGGAGCTGTAATTTGACAAGGCTTGATGCTTTTTTCTTTTTTTTTTCTGTTATGCTAAAGTTGGAAGACCATTCCACTTTCTTTCTATTCTTTCATAGAAATACCATCTCTCAAAACTATAGAAGATAAATTCTGCTCTAATTTTATATTCTACGTGACATTTTATAGATAGCTAGATATATTGACGATTCGGTTTATAGTGTCTACACACGGTCTGCAGACACGTTGGCAGACCGTCTGCCAACGTGTCTGCAGACACGTTGGCAGACGGTCGGATCCTTGAATACATAATAGTAACCATGGTCCAAAGGAGCAGTGTTGCCAGATGGCTAAACGAATTTACCTCTAAACTTAGATGGAAATCCCTCCGAAAAAAAACCCAACCAAGCATAAAGCCCTAAAAAAGTCAACTAAATTACTTTAACATCTACAGATTGAAAACAACAATCTTTAGATAGCCTCTTGTTTCATTCGTCACTCACACAAAAAAAAGAAAGATAGTTAATATAGTTCCTTCTTTGTTTTGTGCGAGTGAGAAAGAAAGTGTAAATTAAAAAGGCGTGTACAGATGTTGTACGTTCGTTAGCTCTACACACCAGGACAACTGAACGACCTTGACTAAAAGAGCATAGTAAAGCAAATAAAACAATTAGTTCCCGCTTTTGCCGTAGGACTTGAATAATGAATCCTACTCTATTATCTGAAGTTCATACATATATTTTTCCCAAGCCGGAAATCGAAACCGCAACCTCCTGCGTCTACGTCTAAAAGCCATAGGTATTCTATCTGAAGTTCTCTAAGATAATACGAACAATATTTGTTTGTTTGTCCCTACCTATCTACATAGGTATAATTAGGTAAAATAAACATAGGTAATATACATAGATAAAAAAAAACATTATAAATACCTACTTACCTACTTAAATCACATAACCCAACATAGATCTAGGTACCTACCTATTTACTGTGAACGAAAGAATAATCTTGCTTGTTGAGGTACTTATCAACCTACCTGCTAACAATAAAAAATAAATAGGCAACCTAGACAGTCGGTTCTAATTTATTTTAAAACTCCCGAATTTGCAGGAAATCCCCCATTTGGCATCACTCCCTATTTGTCTGTCGTGGTTTTTGACGGTTGGGCCCAACCATCAAAATCGTTTGATGGTCTGTGGTCTGTGTCATATCATTGTGACAGTGACACAGACCTTCACTTTGGTCTGCCGCAGACCAAATCCGTGGTTTGGTCTGTGTCGTGTGTAGACACTATTAAACTTCTTTCTTCTCTGACGTAAAATACACAAATGTCAAAGTCATTTCAGTTGAAATCAATGCATGCATGCAGTCTGTGGTGCAGCCTTTCAATCAAACGTCACGTCAATTTTTTGTTGTGTTCGAAAAAAATATTGTTTTTCGACCAAACGTCGGCTATTTGTTTGTATTTACAAAAATGGGCGAGTAATACGCGTATTGCTCTAGTTTATGTATCTATAAGTAGTGCCTACAGTTATAGAAACATGAGTTTGGTGAAAGAAGAAATTAATGTTGCTCAGCTATGTCATGGGTGTCTGAGCTCTGATCGTAGGACTGCGCCCCTCGGTGACTACTCCGGATTGTTTTTCAGCTTGATAGGACCTGTGCCGTATCCTATTCATGTAAGTTTATTTCCTTAGAATTAGATAAGTATTTTTATTCGTTACTATTGACCACTAGGGATGTACCAAATAAGTATTTGAATAAACCTCTGAGTACCCCCTTAGATATCTTCAAAGGGTTTTAAAAATGCCTAAAAAGATCTGAGAGAATGTTTACCGCGCGTGATACAGTCGTGATCATATTTCCTTTTTTATTGACTATTTTCTGTGAGGGAACTTTTAAACCGTCTGAAAGCCTAATGACTGTAAAGACCTTCAATTTAACTTGCCATCTGAAGCACAGAAGCACTCAGTTGTTAATTTTGCGGAAACATAAGCACTACTGTGAGTGAAGGGAAACATTGTAGGAAAACCAGTACCTAAGTATTCTTTCTATTTCTATTTAATGCATAATAGGTACATACCTACTATTTAATACATAGGTACTGTCACTGTGTTGGGCAAAGCCTCCTACCATTAACATCCATAAATAAGATCTGCCCGTGGTTTCACTTGCGTGGAGATACAAAGTCAAAGTCAAAGTTAAATTATTTATTGCACTTATGTTGTTTACATTATGGTGTTAATGTTACATTGAAAGTTTCAAACATAAACCCTGTAAGGGCGCCGCAATGTTGTTTGCCATAAGAGGCGCATTAATACAAAATTCCTACAGATAGATATAAAAGTATTTTTAAAATCTACTTAATCTATTTAAAATTTTGATACTACCTGGATAAAAAGCATTAGTAAAAAGAAGTAGTAAAAAGTAAAGGTCTCATGGTCTCCTGACCTGTCTCTCTGTCTTCCACTTATGAGGCCGGCGACAGATGAATATCCTTACAAAAGTAGTACCAAAATAATTTAAAATATAAGCATATTATATCACTTTATGTTATGTTATTATTAAGTACTTATTTTTTTTTAAATTTTCATTTATGTTACAAAGAAAGTACAGGGATTAAATTTGTATTGTACCTTGAAACCTTAATAGGTTTGTCTAGGTACTCAAATTAATCTTCATTCATATCATCGTTGTAAACTATTTACATCGAGCATACTGTATGCTGCATACCCATAATTAATGAGAACAGACAACAGTGATAATTAATTATAATGCAAGTCAAAGTGGCGCAGAGCAGTCCATCTCACTCACGCAACATTATGAGTGCATTATTTAGATTAAGGCAGTATTTATCTAGATTCCTACATATTATGATATTACATTTGTATGGAATTAAATTAATTTCAATTAAAATCATCTGTCGCAGGCCTTTAAATGAGTCAGTTTAATTCCAGGGTCAAGAAGATGTTAAACTGTGCTGGGAGTGTCGAGCCACTCTCCAAAAGTTCTTGGACTTCCAGAACCAGCTCAAGAATGCACAACACATTCTATTGCAGATGTTGTATCAAGTTGTGAGTATTCTAAAATTATAAAACCTGAATAAACAATACTAAAAATTAACAATGCTGTATATTTCACGCAGCCTCAAAGTAAGCAGAGAAAACAGACTTCAATTTTAAAAGCAGAGCATCTTCAATCCATCTCAAGGTGCATTTCTGTTCATAACTCTGAAGATCCTCGACAGATCCTCATCAAATTTTTATCGCACCAATCAGAAAGTATACCTTTTTAAACAAAATAAGATGTTTCCAAATCGGTCCTGGCGTCTTTGAGTAATCGGTGAACACATATAAAAAAAAAATCTGACAAACTAAGAACCTCCTTTTTTTGAAGTCGGTTAAAAATATGCTCGTCTATCATCGATAAATAAATAGTTTATTTCTCTCAGGGCTCGGACATCATACCCCTCTCAAGACTATCCATCACAAAGAAAGACTGCTTCGACTACGAAATCAACCACTTAGACACCCTACCCGGAGCCACCAACCCTTTCACCATCATACTATCACCCCCCGTCACCAAACCCTTCACCGACCCCGAACAGTTCACTGATACCAAGAATTCAGATCATGAAAAGGTGGAACCGATAATAGACTCTAAGGAGATCGAACTACAGAACATAACTGTACTCACAACGACTGTTAAAGTTGAAACAGATGATTCACCAAGTTATGACTGCGGCTTTGATTATACAGATTACTGTGACACGAAAGATATTAAGGAAGAAAAACCGAAGATAGAGAAAAGTGTGAGGAAAAAAAAGAATGTTAAAGAGAAAAGTGTCAGTTTAGTTACAAAGTATAGAAAATATGCAAGACTTTTGAAGTCGGAGAAGAAGAATTGGGGCAGTAGTTGTGAGAATTACTTTACTAAAGCTAAGTTGACGGAAGAAGAGATGGAGGAGTACTTAAATCAGACTGATAGACGTCAACGAGGGTTCGGTAGTTTACCTTATAAGTGCAAAGAGTGTAAGAAAGGGTACTTAAAAGTGGTGGATTTGTTTAGACATAACGACTTAAATCATCATAAGGTAATATATTTTAATTTTATTTAGTTAACTTAGTTGTTTCCCTGTAGATGGCGCTGATGGATGCTTCAATCGATAAAAATTGAGCTTATCAAGATTTTCAAACTGACGAATATGGGTTCCGTGGCAGAGTTTGTTAAGGCATTCCGGCTTGAGGGGGATCGCTTGTATCATTGCGGGTTCGAATCCCATCGGAATTGGAAATTTTGATAAGACTTCATTTTTAAGGTAATAGCATTTAGCTTGCTAGATTGGACTTAAATGACAACTAATTAGCTTTTTTGAAATCACATCTGCAAGCCTAAATGGGCCGCTATAGCAGAATCATAATAGGAATTGCAATATATGCGGTTCTTGTCACTCACAGTCTATGAAAAGAGACGGCATACAGTCCAAATTCTATTGTGTTTGTGCTATAACAACCTTTTTAACTCTGCTGGTCAACAATGCAATGCAACGCACGGTTTCGATGTTTGTTACTCAATCAAGCCAGAACGGCTGAAAGTATTTGGCTGAAATTTGCCACAGAGATAGATTATAGTCTGGAAAAGTACATAGGCTTTTATCTAATGCACGGTTCTAAGTCGCGTGCGTTCGCTATGTGATTTTATATACTTACTAGCTGACGCCCGCTGCTTCGCCCGCGTGGACTACTATTTTATTTTTGTTTTTTCGGGATAAAAAGTAGCCTATGTCCTATTCCCGGTTATTATCTATCTATGTTTAAAATTTCAGCCAAATCGTTTCAGTGGTTGTCGAGTTATAGAGGAACAAACATACATCCAAACATCCAAACTTTCGCATTTATAATATTAGTGTGATTAGTGTGATAGTGTGATGATGTGATATTAGTGTGATAGTGTGAAGTGTGATTAGTATGATATGATTGTAATGTTTCTAGCCAAACACATCACACCAATGCAGCGTTTGCAAAACTTCCCTCCCATCTCTACCGGATTTAGCGGAACATTGGCGCTCGCATTGCACACTGTACAAATGCAATAGGTGCGGGGAATACTGCAAGCCAAGGATACTGAAGCGGCATCTCAACCAACAGCACACCAAAGTGTACGGCTGCGCCAATTGTAGGCTCGAGTTCGGGTAAGACATTGAAACAATTGTGACCTAGAAGAAAAAAGTTTCCTAAATAAGAGGGGAGGGCGATTTACAGGACAGTAAATTGTAAGGCTGCGCCAATTTCAGACTGAGAAAGAAAGTAGAAAAATAAGTCCCTTTCAGTCTTCTATTAATTAGAGCAAGGTTTTAATAACACACTTAATCCTGAATTTCGATGAATGTTCCAGATCTATAACAAAGTTCGCACAACACTACAAGGAGGCACACGGAACTTATATTTGTGATTATTGCAATAAGCAGTGCGGTGACAAAAAGGTCATCGAAAAACATATCACGTAAGTAAACTTAAAGTGATGAAGTAGTAGTAGTTAGCTTAGACGTTCTTGACTGATCGTTGAAGTTAAGCAACGTTGTGCAATTTGGATAGTTCTTTATAATAACTTAGTTCATCACATCAGACATAAGGGAATGTACCCATACTACGTGACCCGTTCAGTGCGGGGAGGGGGGTCATTATTTATATATTCTTGGTCGCGAAGGAACAGGAGTAGAATCACTATGTGATCCTATTGAATAAATGAATTTGACTTTGACTTTATATACAGGGTGGAAAAAATGAATGGGCCCTGGAGGGAAACTACTTTAAATCCTTAAGATACAGTATTTTACTTAAAGAAAACATTCCTTTATTTTAAAAAAGAAACAAAACTGCATTCATAGATGTTCTAAAATTCGCTTGCCTCACCCGGAATCGAACCAGCTAAAAAATCAAAAAACAAACCTCGCTACATAATTCTACTAAATCGATATGATTAATGTCAGAATAAAATCTTTATAACAAACATTTGCTTTTAGAAATAAAAAAGACAAAACAGATTTTGAAAAAAATGTACAGTCAGCGGGAAAATGAAAAAAATAAAAAAATATAATTCTTTCCTTCCGAATTCGTTTAAGTATTATGTTTATTTATTTCAGCCGTCGCCATGTCGGCCATCACTGTGCAAAGTGCAACAGAAATTACAAGAACTACACTAAATACAGGGACCATCTACGCCTATTCCACCCTAAGCAGCTGTATAAGAACGCTAACTTAGAACTGGCGTATTGCGTCGAGTGCGATAGACAATACCCCAGCGTGTATAAGTACAAGATACATATAAAGGAGTCGCCGAAACATACGCCTAAAGTTCCTGCAGAGCCGTGAGTATATCTATACTTCTATATAAAGCGGAAGAGTTTGTTTGAACGCGCTAATCTCAGGAACTACCAGTTGGATTTGAAAAATTATTTCTGCATGTCAAAATTCAAATATCATTTATTCAGTAGAACCACTTGGATCACTTTGAATCATCTTAAGAGCTAGGTGATTCTACTCCTGTTCTTTCGCGACCAACACCGTGAAGAATCAGGGCAACAAACACGGTATGGGGCCTAGCTTTCCTTTCGATGATCCATCCGCTTATATCTAAATAGTCAAGCTCCAGTGGGGAGCCAGTCGAACAATGTGAGTCTCGTCTAAGTCGTCAAAAGAAAACAAGAGATTAATACCTCAACAAATATGATAGCCAAACTCTTGAAGAAGGTTATAGGCTACTTTTCATCATCATCATCATCTATACCACCATTACCTACGCGGGTAACGCCGCGAGGGCGCTGCTAGTAATTATAGTATTTCCAGATAAATAATGCGTTTCGTAAGCCATCGGAAACAATCGTTTAACATTACAAAAACGATTAACAAAAAGTAGTTTGGTCATAAACAACACTCACAATTTCAACTTTATAGCAAACAAATAAATATCAATTTCATTTTTAAGAAAAGCAAATTAGTTGCAAGCCTTGCGAGCTGCGCTGATAACGACGTGCACTTCTGTCACATTCTGTTTTGCTTTTTATAGCCTAGATCAGTGGTCGTCACACTTTTCTGGTCAAGGGCCGCATAGGACAATGTGAGGTATCACTGCGGGCCGCACATTCTTGAATTATTTAGTTGACGATTTTTCGAATTCCTAAATGTGGTAAAATTCTAGTAGGTACCTACTAACGAGCTTGAAACTTAGCAGCATAAGTTTGCAGTGCTCAAAGACTCGCTGCTTGTCGGTTATCGTATTCTGCGCTCTGACATAACTCACTTTGCTCGCAACATACCTTAGTCATAAAGTTAAATGCGAGCGCAGCGAGCCGAATTTTTTAAGACAAATGCAACAAGTGACACTAGATTTTGTTTGCGGTGATCAAAGAAAAAATTTGCTGCTTATAGGTTATTATTCTGTGGTTAGGCTTTACTCACTTTACTAGTAATATAACTTACTTATGAAGTTAAATGCGAGCGAAGCGAGCCGAATTTTTTAAGACAAACGCAATATGTGACACTTGATTTTGTTTGCCGTGATCAAAGAAAAACTCGCTGCTAGAGATTCTTATTATGTGGCTTTACTCACTTTACTCGCAATATACCTTACGCATGAAGTTATTTAACTTCATAAGTAGGGTATATTGCGAGTTACAATGCGAGAACATTGGCGAGCGAAGCGAGCCGAATTTTTAAAGACAAATGCAACAAGTGACACTTGTTGAAGTGGAAGTTTGAAAAAACTTGCTGCTTATAGGTTCTTATTCTGTGGTTAGGCTTTATTCACTTTACGAGTAATATAACTTACCTACTCATGAAATTAAATGCGAGCGAAGCGAGCCGAATTTTTTAAGAGAAACGCAACATGTGACACTTGATTTTGTTTTGCGGTGATCAAAGAAAAAACTCGCTGCTACGGGTTCTTATTATGTGGTTAGACTTTACTCATTTTACTCGCAATATACCTTACTCATGAAGTTAAATGCGAGCGAAGCGAGCCGAATTTTTTAAGAGAAACGCAACATGTGACACTTAGTTTTGTTTGCGGTGATCAAAGAAAAAACTTGCTGCTATAGGTTCTTATTCTGTGGTCAGACATAACTCACTTTGCTCGCATTATACCTACTCATGAAGCTAAAATGCGAACAAAGAGAGATCCAAACCAAGCATACAAAGCGAGCTTCATTATCTCGAAGTTTTTAGATCAATCATAACTATTATTGTAGCAACGTAGGTAGCACCTTTCATCATCATCATTTCCTTGCCCTTTTCCAACTAGGTTGGGTCGGCACAACATGTTTTCCTCTAACGTGGTAGTTATCTACTAAAATTTTTTGCTTGGCCGCGGGCCGCACTTTGACGACCACTGGCCTAGATGCTGTCGATGTCGGCCATATTGTGAAAACATGAAATTAGCCGATGTCTATTATTTATCTTGAAGAATTGTAATGAAATGAAATGTTTATTGGTTCACAAATTACATGGATCTCGTTCAACGTGGTGATATTTAATTAAATATGTTCTGTGTTTCAGGATACCATGTCCGGAGTGTGGGAAGACATTTTCTCGTAAAGTCTACATGAACAACCACTACAGACATTCACATCTTAAAGTTACTAAATATCACTGTGAGCTATGTAATAAGGTAAATTTATATTTCACTAGTCTAGCTTCCACCCGCGGCTTCGCTAGCATACCTATCCGGATGAAAAGTAGCCCATATTGTTAAAAATCTGCTTTCAAATAAAAAAATTGCATTCAGATAATAAAAAAAAACTTAGGCCTTAACATCTTTACTAGCTGATTTATACAGTGTCAGGAGGCAATCTTTGCCTACACTCTTCGGGACACTGTAGTGCCTGGGACAATGTTGAGATGGAGTAGGCTTGCTCAGCACCTACACCATCCTCTCAGCTTAACCGGCCATATCCACAGGAAATACTTGGTCAATACGTGTGGGGCTGACTAAGCCGCGGGTTTCCTCACGATGTTTTCCTTCACCGTTTTAGAGCTCGTGTTAATGCGCATAAAAAATTGAGCCGTGTTGGCCGAGGGGTAAGTACCTCGACTTTCGATCCGAAGGTCGTGGGTTCGAATCCTGGCCGTGCATCAATGGATTTTTCGCAGATAATTAAACTTAGCTTATAATTAATAAACAAGCAATTTTTAATTGCTTGTTTTTAATTTTTAATTGCTTGTTTTTGTGTAAAGTAAGTTCGTATGAGCAAGTGGCCAACTCTGGTGACGGTGTTTTCAGGCCGCCTAAAGGCCTCCGTCATGGCTCAACGACTTAAAAGCCGGGACCGACAATGTAACGTGCCCTCCGAAGCACGGAAGCGCTCAGCTCGTAATGCCACTTGCGGTCACCCATCCAAATTGTGACCGCGTACAGCCTTCCTTAACTTCGACGATCAATCAAGAACGTCTAAGCAGGCTAACGCCACGAACGCTCATTTTTGTGTGTAGGTACATTGTTGTTGAATAAATTAAATAATATTAATTTCCAGTACTACGCGAACGGCTATGGTTTGAAACAACACCGTGAGAGCGTTCATCTTAAACTGCCCAAGATGAAGGACAAAATCTGTGATATATGCGGACGAGGGTTTCATGTAAGTTAACCTATTTACATTGACATCTTTTTAACCGACTTCAAAAAAGGAGGAGGTGCTCAATTCGTCTGAATATTCTTTTTGTGTTTTTTTTAATGTAGGTACGTTCACCAATTACTCGAAGACTCTTAGACCGATTTGGAAAATTCTTTTTTTTTTTAACTTTTCCAAATCCGTCCAGGAGTCTTCGAGTAATCGGTGAATATGAAAAAAAAAGCACAAAAAAAAGATTCCAATGAATTGCAAACCTCTTCCTTTTTTGAAGTCGGTAAAGTAAAGTAAGTTCGTATGAGCAAGTGGTCAACTCTGGTGACGGAGTTTCGAGGCCGCTAAAGGCCTCCGACATGGCTTAACGACTGAAGTCGGTTAAAAATATATTTTTGACGATCTCTGTGGCGCAGTGGGTGAAGGCCCGCCTCGCCTGTGACGCAGGAGGTTGCGGGTTCGATCCCCGCCGCGGGACAAATATTTGTATGATCTGCAAATATTTGTCTCGGGTCTGGGTGTTTTCTATGTATATTATGTATGTATTTACAAAAAATATGTAGGTAGGTACCTATTTAAGTAGTATATCAGTCATGTGGTTCCCATAACACAAGCTCTGCTTAGCTTGGGGCTACATGATGCTGTGTGGAATGTCCAGCATTATTTATTATAATTTATTTGTATTTTGCAGACAAACGGCGTTTTAATAAAGCATCGTCGCACGCACACGGGCGAGCGTCCCTACCAGTGCGGCTTTTGTAGCGCGGCCTTCGCACAGATCACTGCCTGTAAGACGCACGCGCGCACGCAACATCGACACCAGTTCTGATGGGGGGCCGCTAAGGAGACAGCACCGACACCTGTTCTGATTGGAAGCCGCTAAAGCACCAACAACGGTTCTGATGGAGGCCGTAGAGAGGCAACACTGATAAGTTCTGTTGGGGGGCCGCTAAGGCTGGCGACACTGATACTCAGCAGGCTGATTGTCTAACTTGTCTGAAACTGTTAAAACAAAGAAATGATAGGTACGTAGTATAGAAATTCCTTGTGTTAAAACGATCGCGTAGGTATCTTTTGTCGCGTTCGGTCTCGTTGAGATGAGTGACATAGTTACTTACGTGGTCACTGAACTGTCATATTTGACGGTTTGAGACTGATTTTGGTCGCTATCAAAGATAGACAATGAAGGGCTGATGTTGGCCGCTAAGGCAGGTAACACTGATACCAGTGCTGATGGGGGGCCGCTACGTAGATGGACGGGGGGGGGGGGGGGTCGCTAAGTAGCTTGAGGGGGTCCCTAGTAACACCAATTCTAACGGAAAGGGCGATGGCGCCGCTAGGAACCAACTATAGCTAGAAAATTATAGGGCCGCTAATGGTGAGCGCATACCTATCCACGTCGAACGAATCGACCGAAACGAATTTTAGAAGGTTACGTATTTATGTCACGAAAAATACAAGACAGATTTTTGAAATCCATAGGAACGTTTGACAGATTTTTGATTTCTTTTTTTTCATAATACAGAAATTCGAATTCCATAAATTCTTAAGCCAGATTTTCTTTTGGTTTTTTTTACAAGACAGAAATACAAAATACATCTAAACATTTTCCAGAAATTTTAACATCCAGATAATTCACTTTCCCGCATGTTTGTTTTCCATATATTTTGTGATGCCGAAAAATCATGGTTCAGGAAAGACCTATTACAAAATTATGTATTCAATCTTTCTAAACGCCTACTAGTAGCGCCATCTAGTAATAATTCAGAGCGTTATAAATACTAGGTACCATAAAATTAAATGACCGATGTCCATTATGTAGCTTGAAGTACTGTAGGATATCTAATAAATGTTGTACCTAGTTACTTTTTTTTATTACCTACCTTTAACATTTCCTAACTAATTTCGTGCTAGATGGTTAAGTAACCTCACCAAACACTTTTGGCAAATTATCAAAATTTAACCTAAATCTTTCATACATTTCGAATTTGTGACGGCTCCGGCGCTTCGGGAAGTGCAGCCCCTCCGCCCTTGCGTAACAAAACGCGGCATCAGCACGAGCTGGAGCGGCTGAGGCTGGTCGCCGCCGAAGGTGGCGACCAAACAGCCGAAGCTGCGAAGGTGCCGCGTTTTGTCACAGCGGGCGGGGGCTGCATCTCCCTTCGCGCCTCCGAGTTCATAAAAACACTCTAGGGTAGGACAGACAAGACTACGTGGAAGTCGGGGTGGGCAGATTCGGTTCTGAGACCGATAATAACCTAAAAACGTTTCGTTTTACGGTAAGACAGACGCAACATGAAAAGCAACACAAATTACTTAGGTAGATAATATAATTGGGTAAGATGGAAAAGGTTTTATATGGCTGGAAATTTTCTGGTAAGCGTTACTTCTGTCTTTTAAAATAAGGTATAAGGATATTGTTGTCGAATGAAAAAAAACGAACTGATAATCTGGCATTAGTGTTTCTGTCAAATGAGACTTCTGTGAAACGTTTTATCTGAGTAATAAAATTATGTAAAACATAGTGTCTGGATTTCGAGTTTCTATCAAACGTTTTATGGATTTCAAAATTCGGTGTATCGTTTTTCGAAAGATTGATAGGTTACCGCCCACCATATGTAGCTTGAGGGGGTCGCTGAGAGGGCGTCGATTCTAGAGAAAAGGGGCCCTCTTAGAAAAGGTGTTGCTAAGAGGGACTAATTCTGACCATCAAGAAAGCACCAGCTACCGTTACATCAGCAATCAGAATGCTTCGAGTTGATAAAAGGAAAATAAATATGGGCACCCCTACTTGACTTTGCAAGTTTGCTTGTTGTAAAGATAGAAGAATTATTTGTATAAAAATAAATTTCTTTGCACATACATACTTTAGTGTCGCGCCACATCTGCGGAACGTACGGCGCCGATCGTTCGGTCGAATACGCTCGAAGTGTTTCTCAAGTTTCCTATGACACATCAGCTGAAATTACGTCGCGTAATACGAATATTACGACCGAACCTTTAGCCGCTAAACTTTCGGCGCCGTATGTTCCGCAGATGTGGCGCGCCACTTAGTATTTAATGTGAAAGATAAAATGCTAATTTATTTGTCAATAAAAAACATCGTCAAAACTTAAATATGTTTTATTCGATTAAAAATACAATTTGTGTTCAGCCTTATCTTAGTAATCCTAAATCCTACATTTTAAATAGATCTATAGTTATGAATAAATATTTACAATACAGTACATTTAGATGAAGGCATACGAGCATATTGCAATCCAGATTGATTAGGGCTCAACTAACACTGACGCAGAGTCAAAGCGACGCGTCGTGTTTTTTTAAACTTCGAAGGATATTCAACTCTATTTCTATTTAATAAGGTTCAAATTTGTGTAATGCAAAACGCTCGATTCCACGACGCGCGAATTCGGTCGAAGACGCGCGGCGCCGCGCTTTTTCATAATTTTATAACAAAAATTTGTACCTTACCTAACGGAAATAGAGTTGAATGGCATGTTCCATTAGGTGTGAATCGACCCTACAGGTGGCCGCACACTTATCTGCGCCGAATTCGCGGGGAACTGCCAGATTCGGTCGAATCGGACGATTTTATATAAAGAATTCTAAAATTCGTTTCGATCGATTCGTTCGGCGCGGATAGGTATGCGCTCACCTTTAAATTGCAACGTCTACGCTCGTCTTAAGATCAACACCAAAAGACGAATATCCTATGTTTGACTCTAAATAGGTATTTAAACATTCCATGAAAAACCTTTTAAAACTCCAAGCTATAAAGCAAATTTGAGCAATTTGCTTCTGCCCAATTTTCATATAGGTAGTAGGATGTAGTACCAATATTTTAACATAATAAGCTACTTCAGCATCTAAATCTATTGAAGGTTCATCAAATCTGTGAAATCGGTCTGGCAGATGATGTGAAACAAAGGGAGTGTCCACATTGCGTTTTCTGCAGCGCGTTTTTGAGCTGCGCGTTTGTATCGATACAAACGCGCGTTCGCAACGCGTATTTTTCCATACAAAAGCGAACCGGGAGGGGCTGCGCGGGGGGCTGCGCGTTCGCATCGCGTTCGAATCGCGTTTGTATCGATACAAACGCGCTGCGAAAAACGCAATGTGGACACTCCCAAAGTTTTATTTTGTAGGTACCTACACTCTAATCTTTTGTATGTTTATTTAGAATCAATAAAGAATTTCTTACTCAAAAATAATGTTGCTTTAATTCAATTTACAAAACTTCATTGGGATATTGCCTTGGGGTATAGGTAGTCACTATATCTGTACCAATTTATAAAATGGGAGAGTTTGTTTGTTTCAATGCGGTAATCTTAGGAACTACCGATTATCTATCTCGATTTGAAAAATTCTTTCTGCATTTGATAGCTAAACTCTTGAGGAAGGTTAGAGGCTACTTTTCATCATCATTATCATCACAATATACTATCATTGCGGGGGCAACGCGGCGAGGGCGCTGCTAGTGTCTATATAAAAATGTGGTGAGTACCTAAATTAATTTGTGAGTGTACTAATGTCAAACATACAAACTTTCAGTTATTAGTAGGATACAATAATAGTGGCCGCACACCTAATCCACGCCGCATTCTCGAAGAACTGACAGATTTGGACGATTCGGCGAAGGTGTGCAGCATAGGAAGTGGCCACACTGCATTTACTGCAGCGCGTTTATGAGCTGCTCGTTCGCATCGCATTTGTATCGATACAAACGCACTGCGAAAAACGCAGTGTGTCCACTCCCTTAGATCCGACTTCATAATAATGAAGAATTCCAAAATTCGATTTGCGGACAGGTGTGCGGCCACCTCTAATGAACAACTCAGTATGATACAGGTGGTACGTGCGGCATCATATGAGAATAGACACACATCGCTGGCTCCTGTTGTTTCATTTGATGCTGCATCGGAGGATGTTGGATCATCATTGTTGGCTGAATAATCTGTTGGATCTGAGGCTGCGGTGGCGGCGGCTGTTCCGGAGGTTTCTTATTCTTTTTCTCGCACTTCTTAAACTTAATACCTAACTTATTCAATAATATTAACCTTAGAGATTCCTTACCACCGGTGTAGTTTAATTCGTTTCTTGCTGACGCTAATATCTTACCTAACGTAGGAACTTCTTTTCGTATCGAGTAGCTGTTCACGATGCCTCGTAATGCGCATAGTTGGAAGTAATCGAGTTGTACTTTGGTTTTTCTAATTCTTTTCTTCTTTGGACCCATCATCTTGGTTTGAGTGGCCTCGGCGCGGATTCCGTCCCTTTTGATCCGTTTTATGGTGCTTTCTGATAGCCCCGTAGCGGCACAAGCTCGTTTCACTACATTCTCGACAGGAAATGCGTAGCCTCTATTCTGTTTTTCGCTTTCAAAGAATTTTATTACTCTGTAGATCACTTCTTTCGCTTGTCCGTCTATTGGCTCCTTTTTCTTTTTTTCTAGCTTTATTGTGATTGGTTTTTTTTCGTCGGGGGGTTGTGGAGGCTCCGGGTTCACTGGCTGCATGTTTACGATCACAGGAGCCTCTCCATCATGAAGCTGTTGGTGGTGGTGTTCGTGGTCCAAAACTTGCACTGGAGTTGAGTCCACCTGAATTGGCACTTCATATATGATATTCATGTTCATTATTAGGCTTATGTTTATATAATTTGGTGAGATATCGCGATAAAATTGTTTATTTACTAAAAATTCACAATTGATCAATTTGAAGCATTGAATGAAGGTAGAAGAGCGCCAGCCATGTTTGAGTTGCACAGACTAAAAAAGTTCGCAAGTGATGTGGGTGACCTAGCACCGATCCGCCTGAAACTACGTAGTACAGTACTAGTATTCTGTGGTAGTACTAGTATTTTGTGCTGAAACTATGCTCAGGATCTTATATGCTCGAAGTCAGGATCTAATGAAAGTCCAGCGTAGCTAAAATGGTCGCTATTGCAGCATCGCGGTGAAGGAATTGAGCTATTGCCATCTCTTTTCACTCTAAGTCAATGAAAAGAGATACCTAGCAATAGTTCAATTCGTTCACCGCGATGCTGCAATAGCGACCATTTTAGCTACGCTGAAAGAATTTGAAGAATGAAGAAAGAATAAAATGCCATTGGGGTGACCCATTCTTTTGCCTATATCTCGGTTGTTATATTGAAATTTGGGAGTTCTTCAGATTCTGAGAGTAATTTCACAAATCCTTTCAGAACTTTCATTAAATCCTGAGCAATATATTATTTTCAGGCTGATTCGTTGCTGGTCACCCCATTGACTTAAACTTTCTCTATGGTTTCGTTCGTTTCTGTTCGTTTCGTTTCGTTTCATTCATTTCATTCATTCAGTGTTTGTTTTTGTTTGTTTGTGTTTTACAGAGTTTGATATACGTAGTGGGTCTTACTTATGTAAGGTGTTTAAGCTACAACTTAACCTGTTCTCAATGGAACAGCAGTGGAGCGGTCTCTCATGTTTAAGTCAGTCATGAAATTGGCTTCACCTACAAGGGCAAAATCTCTGTTGTTCAGCCGAGAAACCCACAGATCCACGAAATTTGAACGATTGACACGATTTTACACGAATATCCCCGTCTATATCCGACTTTAGAACGAACGCAACCGGCAAAACCACGTTTTTGCATCTGTGTGGTGACAAACAAGTCAGTCAGTGTCAATCTGTCAGTCAACAGTCAACTGATTTGTTTACGAAACTTGGGATTGTGTTTTTATTTCTGTTATTTTGTTTGATTAATTTTGAAAAAATGTCTGTTCAATCAATAAGAAGACCTATAAAGTAGCAAGGAAAGTAACTGTGGATTTTTTTCCTGCCCAGTCCACCTACTGTAGATCAGGACCTGAAGGAAAGGATTCCTCAGAAACTCACGGTGGTATGCAAGAAGGTACCTATTTGTATAGGTACTTATATTCTTACGTATATTCCAGTGTACACACTTTGCATACATGAGCATTCAATTTCTTTTAAACAGATTTAAGTCCGACTGCTTCAGTGAAAACCAAAAACACCTCAAAAGGACAGAGAGAAAGGAAGTCACTCATGACATGAATGAATTAAAGGAGATAAACTTGTAAGAGTGATGTTGGTAAATGAGTACCTACCTACTGTAGATCAGGATCTAAGGAGGAGGGTTCCTCAGAAACTTACGGTGGATTCCATCTGGTATGCAAGAAGGTACCTATTTCTATACTTAAATTCTTACATATGATCCAGTGTACACTACACTTTGCACACATAAGCATTCAATTTAATTTCTTTTTAACAGATCCAAGTCCGACTGCTTCAGTGAAAACCAAGAACATCTTAAAAGGACAGCGAGGGAAGTCACTCATGAATGTAATGATGAATCAAAGGAGATAAACTTGTAGGAGTAATGTTGTAAAATAAAAGGAGAGTTCTAAATATAATTAGAGGATGTTATAATAAAAATTAAGGTCTTTTATTGATTATTAAAATGATCTTTCTATATTGTAAATTCTGCCTTTGTTATTTGTGTTATTTCCTAACTATACAGGACAGTATCATAACAGCAATCACTATCTATACTAATATAGTAAAGCGGAAGAGTTTGTTTGTTTGAATGAGCTAATCTGAACTACTAGGTAGTTGTATTTGAAAAATTCTTTCTACATGTGATAGCTAAACTCTTGACGAAGAGTATAGGATACTTTTCACCATCATCATCATCAGATCACCATATACCATCACTACGGGGGCAACGGCAAGAGGGTGCTGCTGGTCTCCCTATCTCATCTCACTAATATTAGAAATGCGGAAGTTTGAATGTATGTTTGTTCCTCTATAACTCGACAACCACAGAACCGATTTGGCTGAAATTAAAATTTTCGATAATGACAAGGAATAGGACATTGGGCTACTTTTTATCTGGGTACCTACTGCTACTGTATGGGTGGAAGCTAGTTGTATTTATAAATGAATATGATTATGTTGTAGTAGGTATAATTATTCATTACAATTCAATATTCTTGTTCTTGTTAAAACTTCTTAAAATTAAAGATCATTTTCTATGTAAGTACATGTTTCTTGTTATGTGTGCTACGTCGTCGTCGATTACAACATCAGCTTCTATTTCTTCATCCTCACTTTAAAGAAATGCTGCATTATATTTTTCATGGAGTATAATTGCCAAATTATGCAGCACAGCACATGCAATAATTGTTGTCTTGATAATGGCATATGAGCGTCTCATCACCTCCAGAAAAATCCGGTTAAAAGTTATCAAAATCTTCCATTTTCGTCGAGAGTCGAGTTCACACTTTCACATCACAGCTGATTGGAATGTAATAAATCCGGCCATCTTTGGTCTCAACATTTGACACATGACTTAAACTAGGTCATGAGCCTGTTAACATTTGACAGCTATTTAAACGTCACAATGGCTGCCTCTCATCGTTGAAATGGACTAATAGGTGGAAATTTCACAAAACCTATTATTTAAACAGTGCAATCGCCTTGAGAGGCTTTCGTAAGTAAGGCCCAGTATCTCTACCTAATCTGTGAGTTTGATTGTGAATTTGTGAGGTGGTGAAGTACAGTAGTACAAGTGAGTTGAGTAATATTTCTTCTCTTTATGTAGAAATACTACAATGAGTGCGATGCAGGTGCAAAAATAAAAATCAACTCATAATTTTTCTACCGGTTCCTTGAAGGGGGAGTGGTAAACATAATCGAAGCGCCAGTAACAAAATGTCACCCCGATTGGATTGAGTTTATTTGTAAGTTTGTAAGTAATGTAATGATTGTCACAAAATGTTGCGGTGCCCCAGCAGGGTTCAATCAACTTGAAGCAATTAATATATTGAATAAATTCTTTGAATCTACTACTTAGGTTTTGTTAATACAAAAATACACTAAATGCAGTTAAACCAGCTAGAGATTGTTGCAAACAAAAAAAAGCCGAAAGGGCTACCTTTGCACTTTTTTCGGTGACAAAAGTTACATAAAAATGAGAGAAAAAAAACGATACCTACGTACCTAAAAACTACTAAAAATACTTGAAAATTAGATAAAAAAACATATACATATATATTTATTTATTTGGAACACCTAACACAAATCACTAAAAATAAAAAAAATCTATACTTACCTACCTAGATAGCTTTTAAGTGATCCAGCTGGAAGTGTGCCCAAGTCACTACCATGCTGAATAATGCCTCTTGAAAAATATTCTGTGGTTTTTCCGCTCACCATATTATATTTTGTCTAGGTTAGGTACCTACCTACCTCCTTTCTTACTATATATTTTTTTCAGATCTAATAAAAACTGCTGTTCCAACTAAGAAATTTTAATGCCAAAAAAGAAGAAATGAGGTGAGTGTTACCTTATTTATCTATATAAATATTTAAATCAATAGGCAAAATGTATGGTAAGCGCATCACTTCAGAACGACTGCAGGAACCTAGTACCTTCCTACTTATTTGGCTAATTATTTTTATTAACCCCCCTGAAAAAGAGGGGTGTTATGTTTGTAGGCTGTGTCTGTCTATCTATCTATGGCATCAAAACTCCTGGGGCCCTAGCCATATTACACGATCTATCGTCGCTGTAGAACGATCTATCGTCGCTGTAGAATAGAACACTTCAAAATGTATAGGAATTGACGTTCTGACCACGTGACTCATCTACTTGAAACGTCAAATATCATCGCTGTCGTTGCATCTATCGCGATAATAGCTCGAGATAAGTTCCTAGCCATATTACAATTTTGTGCCAATAGCTCAATCTACAGCGCCGATAGATATAGAACAGAAATTGTTTATGGTCAGCGATCTTAAACGTCAAAACGTCTTGTGAATTGTGTGAATGTGTGTGTACGCGGGAGAATCGATAGTTTTGGAATAAAAAGTATCTATGTAAGTAAATTATGGCCTTGATGATTTATATTTACATTAGAAGTCATTTTTAATTTCTACTAAGTTATTATTGTAAATCTCTCTCAATGTGTCATTTAAAGTAAATTATAATTATCGTAGTGAAATTAATACTTATCGGGTTGCCGCGCTGCTATGTAAAAGCCTATGCCGGAAAGTGGTGCCTTTATTTGTTTCGATCGGCCATCAACCAAACATTAAAATATAAACTCAAAGGCCTCTATTAATAAACTCGGATTAACTTCTGTCCAAGTTGCACCACGCCTTACTTATTGCCATCCTTTTTTGTTAGACAGTGACAAATAAAGATGTCAATAGTAATCCGTGGTGCAACTTTGACAGAAGTTAATCCGAGTTTATTAATAGAGGCCTTAGGCCTTAGGCCTCTTATTAATAAACTCGGATTAACTTCTGTCAAAGTGGCACCACGGATTACTATTGACATCTTTATTTGTCACTGTCTAGGCCTCTATTAATAAACTCTGATTAACTTCTGTCAAAGTTGCACCACGGATTACTATTGACATCTTTATTTGTCACTGTCTAACAAAAAAGGATAGCCTAAGGCCTCTATTAATAAACTCGGATTAACTTATGTCAAAGTTGCACCACGCATTAAACTATTGCCATCCTTTTTGTTAGACAGTGACAAATAAGGATGGCAATAGTAATCCGTGGTGCAACTTTGACAGAAGTTAATCCGAGTTTATTAATAGAGGCCTTAGGCCATTTTTTTTTTAGACAGTGACAAAATAATAAGGATGGCAATAATTAAATCCGTGGCGCAACATTGACAGAAGTTAATCCGAGTTTATTGATAGAGGCCTTATAGAGTTTATATTTTAATGTTTGGTTGATGCCCGCGCGAAAAAAAAGGCATCAACCTCCAAAATCGGCATGGCCATTTTTATTAAGTTATTGGTAGAATAAAAAACTGATTGATGTCAAAAAACTAAGTGAGATGGAAAAAAGTAAAAATCACACGACACATAGTCCGAGCAGCAGTAGCTGTTGCCATGGTTACAGCGCTTTCTATTGGGTTTGGCGATAGCTCGGCGAGCTATCACAACGATCGTTCCGTTCCGCGAGCGCTTGTCAAAAAGTGTAATATGCAAAGAAATTTCATACATAGTAGAATGCTGACTGACATTTAATGTACAAAGGATTTTGAACCTTATCACGACTACACAACGATCTATTATCATTTAATCTTGGTTATAAGGATTGTTGGTCTTGTTGAGAGGCTTTCTTGGGTGCTTTGTCTCTTTCACACAGTTGCAAAAAGAAAGAGACACAGCGCCCAAGTTTTATTTCAAGCGGACCGCGTTTTCTGTATCAGTGCGCGTTCCAGTTACGTTAGTATAAAAATTCCTTGGTAATATGGCTAGCATTTGCAGCGATCAGCGGAATAGAATCGACAGTGATCTATAAAAAGTTTCTAATTAAAGAAGTTATTATTCAACATCTGAATTCATGAAAGATGATTTAACAAATTAACTGTTAAATTCTCCTTGTAAGTGCCATTATTTAATTCTAGAAGTATACGCGATATTATTAAGCAGTTTAGTGTAGTTTTTACCTAAAATTGTGGTAAAAATGGTCAAAACAAAATTAGTGCAGAGCAATAACCATAAACAATTTCTACTATAAATTCTCCTTGTTGTCAACTGAGATGTATCAAAAGATGCAACTGAGCGATTTTTACTGTAGAATAGATCGAGCGACAGCGCTGATAGAAATAGAATAGATACGGAGCGATTGTAATATGGCTAGGGGGGCTGAATTTTATCATTAAATTTTAATGGTTGTCATTAAATTTTTCATATAATTACTTACTTAATTACCTACTTGGATAAGTCTTGATTACCTAAGTCTAACCCAACTAGGAAGAGTCTGAAAACCAGCGTTGCTCTGTACCATAGGGTAACATAAAGCTGAGACTGTTCGTTTTTGGCTAACACCAGCAGCACAGATGACCGGCAATATTACCTACCCTTTGTCGACTCTGGTATCATCATTCTTCATTTAGGTATTTACTGGTAGGTTCCTACTTATTATACTAAGCTTGTTTCTTTTGTTTTTGACGGGTGTTGTTTTGATCTTGTGTGTAATCGATTATTTACTAGGTAGGTACCAACCTAATAGGTACCCTTCTTCTTGTTCTTTTTACTCTGTGTGTTTCTATGTCCAACGTTTAAATGCACCTACGTCTGTGCTATGTTGTGTTGTCCAAATAAATTCTTATTCTATTCTATTCTTAGTTATCTAGATATTGAGATGTCAGAGGTAAAGGTGAAAGTAGAGGAGCAGACCTGCCACGGCTGCCTCAGCGTGGACCGACGCGCGGCGCCTCTCGGAGACTTGTATCAGATTTACTACAAGCTAGTTGGAACCACACTCACTGTGAGTACCTAACCTTTTATACTTATTACTTTTAGACTTATATTTATTACTAGCGGACACCCGCGGCTTCGCCCGCGTGGACTACTATTTTTTTTATCCCACGGGAACCGTGCAATTTTTCGGGATAAAAAGTAGCCTATGTCGTATTCCCGGTTATTATCTATCTACACTCCAAATTTCATCAAAATCGGTTTAGTAGTTATGGAGATACGTGGGGCAACAAACATTCACACACACACACACACGCGGACTTTCGCCTTTATAATATTAGTAGGATTACCGCCTCTCGAAGACTTGAATCAGATTTACTACAAGCTAGTTGGAACCACACTCACTGTGAGTACCTAACCGTACCTACTAGCTTTCGCCCTCGCGGCAATGCCCCTGTAGTGATGGTATTTGGTGATGATGATGATGATGATGTATGACGAAAAGTAGCCTATAACTTTCCTCAAGAGAAATCTTTTTTTTTTAATCCTGAGATTAGTACTTGTAATGATTCTTTATTTTTATTTCAGAAGGATTCCATACTTTTCTGTTGGGAATGCATGGCGATTTTGCGAAAACTATACCGATTTCAAAACCAACTTCAAAACGCACAGAATATGTTAAACAATATACTACAAAATTCACTATCAACTCTCACTGTATCATCCAAAGATTATTATGACCACGAAATTCAACATACAGACGAGTACAAAGTGAAGGAAGAAAAAGCTAAAATTGAAACGACATCGGAAGAGCCTTATGATGATGTACAAGATAACACAGATTATGTGGAAGAACCTAAGATTGTTAATAAGAAAATTAATAATTGGAAAAATATTAAAAATGAATACAAAAGTTACGCGAAACATATACGTAAAGATTGGAAGAAACCATACAGTCAGTATTTTAGTAAAGTGGAATTAGATGAAACTGACATTGAAGAGTATTTCTTGAAGAAAGATCGAAAAAGACAAGGATACAAAATGAATTTTAAATGCAAAAGTTGTTCGCTGATTTACGGGAGGAAGATAGATTTCGATCGGCACAATAATTTGAATCATCATAAGGTACAGTTGTCACAATGGATCTAGGCATTCGTAAAGTTAGGCTTTTCGCTGCGCAGTAGAAAATTTTGCATGAAAAAATTGCACTGCGCATCGAAACGGCTAACTTCACGAATGCCAAGATCCGTTGGAAGAAGTTTAACTTAGGCCTTTACAATGTTTACTAGATGATTTATACAGTGTTAGGAGGCAGTCTTTGCCTACACTTAACGGGACACTGTAGTGCCTGGGACAATGTTGAGATGGAGTAGGCTTGTAGCACCTACACCATCCTCTCAGCTTAATCAATTAGCGAAAAACCTCCTTGGTGAGAACACAACATGCATACAATAATTTACTTACGATAAAAAGTCAGCCGGGTAATAAGATACTAAGTACCTACTAATATTTAAAAAAGATCTAAAATAAAAAACAATTAACATCGGAATAATAAGTGTACACCGATTCAGAACAAATTTTCCGAATCAGGAGACTTAAGCAGTCTTTATTATATGTAATTACTTATTATGTTTCACTATGTATATTTTGTGTGCTAAGTGGCAAAATGATGTGTCTATGTCTAAATTAAAATAATGAATGTATTTCAGCCCAACACTCCATACAAGTGTATCCACTGCAAGTCAGCTCTCCCCTCTCTCCCCTCGCTGTCCCTACACTGGCGTAGTCACTCTCAGTTCTACAAGTGCAACGCGTGTTCGTGTCACGTGTTCCCGTGCAGTCTCGCGTTGCATCTCAGCCGTAGTCACGTTAATGTGTACGCTTGCACGAGTTGCAAGCTCACCTTTAGGTGAGTCATTTTGAATTTTGATACTATTTTTCAATGGTTTTTTCTGACCGAGAGAGCGAAGCCAGATCAGCTTGGATAAAAATGCTTTTGTTTGTCCACTGGATGTCTGTCTGTATGTTCTCTACAGTCTATATCGCATTTCACGTCCAATTCTACTTTAATCTCTGTCGAGGATCTTCAGAGTTATCAGAAATGCACCTCGAGGGTGCAGAAAATTGCTTAGCTTATAACAGTAAAGTCGGGTTTTTAAATTTATATTTAGCCACTTGTAAAGTAGCGCGAGTGTGACTCCTCTGGTGTCGCAGGCGTCCAAAAGCTACGGTAACCGCTTACCATCAGGTTGGCCGTATGCTTGTCTGCTACATAAGTAGTAAGTATGAAAAAAAAATAGTAAGATTTAAAAAGACTTTTTTACTTCTCAGTTCCTTGGTGTCGTTTAGCGAGCACTACAACAAGAATCATCCGTTTATCTGCGACTATTGCAACAAGAGATGTGCTCTTAAAACTGTACTGGAAAAACATATCAAGTGAGTATCTTGCTATCCTAATCACAATAATCACATCGCAATAATAATCACACTAATATTATAAACTAGCGGACGCCCGCTTCGACTAACATTTTTTTTATCCCGCGGGAATTGTGCATTTTTTCGGGATAAAAAGTGATTTATGTCATATTCCCTGTCATTATTTATCTATATTTTAAATTTCAGCAAAATCGGTTCAGTGGTTGTCGAGTTATAGAGGAACAAACATACAATCCAACCTTATGCTGGATTCGACCAAACTGTCATCTTACTCCCAGAGTAGTTATTTCGTTAGCCGACAGAATTCGAAATAAAATTGCTTAGAAAGCGTAACCGAACATTATTAGGTGCATTCAAATTATCCTGGTTATAAGGTGTCAACTTTATAATGTCAAAATATTTAGGCTGGATTCGACCAAACTGTCATCTTACTCCCAGAGTAGTTATTCCGTTAGCCGACAGAATTCGAAATACAATCGTTCAGAAAGCGCAACCGAACATGTCAACTTTACAATGTCAAAATATTCAAACAAACAGCAGTTTAATCTGTACTTTGTCTCCAGATAAAACTTAATCCAGGTTGGTAAAATCCAGCCTTAATTTTTTGTTCTTCAAGAAACCACCACACGCCCCAACACTGCATAGAATGCGACCGTCGCTTCGACAGCAACAAGTTGTACCTGGTCCATTGCCGCACGCTACACCCGCATCTGTTGGACATCGGCTCGGAGCCGGCGATGTGCTACTGCGTCGAATGCGACAGACAGTTCCCCTCCCGACCGCTTTACGCCAAGCATCTCAACTCGAAGCATGCGCCGAAACCGGCGACGGTGAAAAGGTGATTCTTTGAACCAAAAAAAGCCAACATTTTCAGATTATATTTTATTTGTTATTTTATTAGGTACTAGCTGTGCCCGCGACTTCGTTCGCGTATGCTAATTCTACTAATATGAGAAATGTGAAAGTTTGTGAGGATGGATGTATCGATGGATGTTTGTTAGCAGTGGCGTAACTATAGGGTGGCATGGGTGGCCAAATGCCACGGGCCCCCGACCCCAGAGGGCCCCGGCTCAAGAGGCCGCGAGCTCGTGATGATTTTTACTGATAGGGCCAGGGACGTATATAAGGGGAAGGGGGGGTTTAGGGGGTCCAGTAAAAAAAACTGGTGGAACAGGTATTTCCGTGCGTAAACAGATGGTTCATGACGTCCAAAAAAAAATATTAAACTAGGTACACCCGATGTTTTGTATTTCTCGAGTTATGTTTTTACCCGACTGCGCAAAGCAAAGGAAGGGTAATGTGTTTATCAGTCTATGTATGTTTGGATGTTTCTATGTGGCACTCTAGAGGCCAAACGCGTGGACCGATTTTGATAATTCTTACGTCAATCGATTCGTCTCAACCTTGGAAGTGCTACTAAAGACATGACAGTAAACAAAATTCACCAGTGCCACAACCAGACGCCATATTGTCAAAATTAAAAAAACCAAAATCGTCACACTATATCAAGTGGGGTATCGTTGAATAGGTATTTCAAAATCAACTTTAGGTTTCTTTTACCATTTTTCATTTTAAGTAATAGTTTAGGAAAAATAACGGTTTAAAGTTGATTAATAATAATTCTCGCTATGGATGTTTCTATGTGGCACTCTAGAGGCCAAACGCGTGGACCGATTTTGATGATTCTTACGTCAATCGATTTGTCTCAACCTTGGGAGTGTCACTAAAGATATGACAGTAATCAAAATTCACCAGGGCTACAACCAGACGCCATATTGTCAAAATTAAAAGAATCAAAATCGTCACACTATATCAAGTGGGGTATCGTTGAATAGGTAAGTATTTTAAAATCAACTTTATCATAACTAAAAAGTGTTAAATAAAAAAATATTTTAAAAAACAAAAACCCGACTGCGTCAAAACTAAAAAGAAAAAAACAAGCCTGCAAAGAATTACTCACAGTCGGGACCCATAACATTGGGAAGATTTGATTGGTAATAAAATGAATGGGTACCGACTGTGAGTAATTCTTTGCAGGCTTGTTTTTTTCTTTTTAGTTTTGACGCAGTCGGGTTTTGTTTTTTTAAAATATTTTTTATTTAATGTTTTTTTTAGCATGCTTGGCCAGGACAATTTTTTAAACTTAAGTATAAAAAAATTGGGAACTATAAAAAACCACAACTTCTATTATTAAATACCCCTGGGCGTAATGTTAATCTTTGTACATTTTGGAACCAGTGTAAGAAAAGCCTACCTATCTAACAACAACTAAAACAAACTCATTTGGTTGTAAGTTTGATAGACATCAAGACTTGTGTAATTTATTAGTAATCTAATGATTATTATTGACAGACCATTTTCTGAGACTGGCCTTGCGATTTTTAACTTTACAGGAAACTGTAGGTATTCTTTAAAACTCGAAGGGATAATCCGTTACAATAATTGGGATTCTGGGAATAAATCCTCGAGGCGATTTCAGGCAAACATTTCCTAGTGTCACATTTGTCTTAAAAAAAATTCGGCTCGCTTCGCTCGCATACAGCTTCATGAGTGTTTTGCGAGCAAAGTGCGTTACGTCTGACCGCAGAATAGGAACCGATCCTTTTCTTTGAGTACGTAAGCAAAATCAAGTGTCACATGTTGCATTTGTGATAAAAAAATCAGCTCGCTTCACTCGCATAATAAAATAGGAACTGACAAGCTACCAGCCATTTCTTTGAGCACCATAAGAAAAATAATGTCTCACTTGTTGCGTTTATCTTAAAAAAATTAAGCTCGCTTCGCTCGCATATTAGCTTCATAAGTATTTTGCAAGCAAAGTGAGTTAAGTATGACCGCAGAATAGGAACCGACAAAAAGCCATCCTTTTCTTTGAGCACATAAGCAAAATCAAGTGTTAGGTACGTGTTTCATTTGAGATTGGAAATTGGTTCGCTCCGCTCGCATAATAAAATAGGAACAGACAAGCAGCCAGGCTTATGGTGCTCAAAAGCATCATAAGAAAAATTAAAAATCACGTGTCATTTGTTGCATTTGTCTTTGGGCTCGCTTCGCTCGCATATAAGCTTCATGAGTATTTTGCGAGCGGACAGTAAACCAAGTTTCAAGCCCGGGAATCGATGTCGTTAACGCGTTGCGTGCGAGTACGGTAGCCCTAACGCGTACGAAGTCGCGGGTCACAATGGGATGGCAAAAGCCAGGCTGGCCCGGGGTTCTGAGTTAACATACGCCACTACTTGGTTGGAACCCTTCAACCCCCCCCCCCCCCCCCCCCCCCCCGGCGCTACAATTTAAGTGCGGCAGAAAACTAGTCAATCTTTGTATTTTGGGACCCCCCCTTATCAAAGCTATAGCTACGTCCCTGGTAGGGCCCCATCAAAAGAATTTGCCACGGGCCCCAGACGATATAGTTACGCCACTGTTTGTTAGGTACTCTTTCACGCCAAAACTACTAAACGGATTTTATTGAAACTTGGAATATATTACATAGATTATGACCTGAAATAACACATAGGCTAGGTTCTTTTTATTCAATTTTTTTAATGGCCGCTGTACACACTCGTCGAGGCACCCCGAGACAGGCCGAGCACGAGTGTGTACAGCGCGCTCTCGTCTCGTCTCGATCTCTCGTCCTCGTCTCGGTCGCTCTCGGTGGCTTGTCGGTTTTTTGCGCTCGAGTCAAAGGGTCTCGTTGGCTCTCGCGAGGTAAACGAGAGCGAGCATGTACACACTCGTTCATTTAGTTGCTTTCTGATTAGTTTTATTAGTTATTTACCTGTTTCTATTGCGATGCATAGTTATCATCCACCATTTTCTTTTTCTCCATGGTTTACGAATTTTTTTTTATAAAAAATGTTTAAAAAGTTATAATAGCTCACGGCACAAAGACAAATAGCAGCAGCAATTTCTACGTCCATTGTCTCGTAAGTCTTCAGTTCAAATGTAGAACGAGTGTGTACAGGCATGCTCTCGACGAGAGTGTTTTCGGCCGAGGCTCTCGGCGAGAGGCTCTCGACGAGTGTGTACAGCGGCCATAAAACTCATTAGGTATTGCACTGGTAAATCTTTTTGCATGAAAATGCCGAGAAAACGAATTTTCCCAGATAAGAGACCTAGCTAGATCGGTTTTTCGCCTCCGTAAGCCCCCGTACCTACCGCAAATTTCATCAAAATCGCATAGCTAAGCATAGCTTGTACTATGGGAACCAGATAACTGATAGAATAGGTACCTACTTCTATATTTTTTTGTAAATACTTTAGGTAGGTACTTAATACTTTAATATCTGGGCGACCGAACTATGCTCGGGTGCAAATAGATAAAAATTAAAAAAGAAAAAGAAATAAAACTTACAAAAAGTAAACTTTTACTGGCTGAGATTCGAACTCGAAGCCTTCGGTTGAGAGGCGGACACCTATTTCACTTGGCCACTTTAGTCTCAACAGAAATTGTGAAATTACGAACCACATTGCACTGGTAAACCTTTTTGCGTGAAAATGTCGAGAAAACGAATTTTCCCAGATATGAGACCTAGCCTAGCTAGATCGATTTTTCGTCCCCTTAAACCCCTGTACCGCAAATTTTATCGAAATCATTAGGTAGAGCCGTTTTCGAGAACGTTAGTAGGTACAGACAAACAAATATTGCTCGTTTAATAGAATAGGATAGGATAACACTTTATTGAAATAGGTACCTACCTACCTACTTTTCAATAGGTAGGTAAGTAGGTACTTATATCAGAAATTCATACAGGTAGGTATTTAAATAAGTAGGTACTTACCTATTTTGATTTTTATAATTCCAACGACACAAATTGGTTGTCTATTATTAGCTCTGCTTAGCTTGGGACTACATGATGCTGTGTGAAATGTCCAGCAATATTTATTTATTTATTTATTATTATTTATTATATAGGTATAAAAATGTATGTAGGTAGGTATGTTTGGCCGCTATGCGTTCTTATAATGTAATTGGTGGTGATCGAAATTGTTAGAGCCGTTTTCGAGAACCTCAGTAGGTACCTACATACAAACAAACTTCAAACTTAAAACATCAAACAATTATTGCTCGTTTATTAGAATAGGATAAATAAACAAATAAATATTGGTGGACATTTTTCACACAGCTCCATCTAGCCCCAAACCATAGAATAGAATAGATCCAAAATCCAAACTAAGCAAAGCTTGTACAATGGAACCAGCTAGGTACCTAACTGATAGAATACTTTTAGGTGTCTACATAGGTAGGTACCTATATTTTTTGTAAATACATATCTACATAGGTACCTACTTACTCATAATACTCTTATCACTTTATTGAAATAGGTAAGTACCTACCTACCTACTTTTCAATACATCCGAAATTCATATAAGTACTTACCTACTTAGGTATTTTGATCTTTTTACTTGCAATGACACAAATTGGTTGTAGGAAGGTATTCCTTATTAACGTACCTACCTAGTAGGTACTAAGTAAGTATTACGTTTTTTGAATTGGATGGTCATGCATGACGTTTCAGGTGAAGAAATTAATGGTACAATGCTTATGTAGGTAGGTAGGTACATATCTAAATAAAAATGTACCTATCTAAGTATGTTTGTCCGCTATGCGTTCCTAAACCATTGACCAGATTGTGATGAAACTGTGGTACTGATCTTCTGAAAACGCCCGCGATGGTAGGTACCTACCTAGGTATTTGGTCCAAAAGATCTCTAAAACCTAGATCACTTTTTTACTTTGCGTCACGTACCTAAAGATTATTTCTGTGTGAAGTGAACACTTCACACAGTACCCGGTATCACGTAATTTACGTGCCTAATTACCAAGCTGACTGTCAAGTCACAGGGTTATGTAGATCGCGCGTTTCTATGTATGTGGGTGGGTGGGTATGTAAGTAATATTCTTTATTACCACGTTTCTCCTAAACGGCTCAATGGATTTTGATGAATGAGGTATCGTTAGAATCGTCTCTATGTCGATTGTGCTCTAGGATACTTTTTATTTCGATAAATCAAATAGTGCGCCTAGAAAATGCAACAATGTGTGAATTTAGAAAATTAAAATCATGCCATCATATCAAAATCCATGTCAAAATCAAGAGGTGGATTGATATCAAATATAATTTTTTGAAAAATCTAACATGACATCTTCAAAAACTAAATCGACTTCCAAAATTTTTGAAAATCTATTTTTCGCCCATAATGTTAATATTGCTAAACAAAACGCATACTAAAACTTTCTATTTAGTCACACGCAACGTTTAGAACAGACAGAGCCATCTGTGTGTCAACTGTGACAACAAAGTTTAGGAAAAAGCGCACGGCATCGAACCCTAGATACCTACCTACCTAATAATAAAATTGTAATTTAATTTTGTGATTGAGATAATGCTGTTTCCAACTTTTCAGTTCAGCCGGGTTTTTTAATTTTTGAATGAATTGCTTGTTCATTTCTTCATTTGAAACTTCCCCCCTTACTTATGAAAGATGTTTAAAGGTGAACACTGGTTGAACAACGTCCTGTCTCTGTTTGTCACTATCCACAAATAAAGACAGGACATTTTATAGCCAGTGTTTCACTTTAAACATCTTTCATAAGTAAGGCCCTTCATGTTTACCTACAGTACGGCCAACGGATCTCGGCGTACGTGAAGTTGGCCGTTTCGATGCGCAGTGCAACTTTTTCATACAAAATTTTCTACTGCGCAGCGAAGAGCCTGACTTCACGTACGCCTAGATCCGTCGGCCGAACTGTACTACGTTTTATGGAATACTACCTAGAGTCCGCGCCAGCACTCAAGTCCTACGGCAACTAATTGTTTTATTTTATTCACTTTATTATTCTCTTTGGGCCGAAACACATAACGGCGTTGCGGCGTCGCGCCGCTGAAATCGGCGGTGGCGGCAACGCCGATTTTAGCGGCGCGGCGCCGGCGCCGCTAAATCCAGCGTTATGACTCAGCGTTTCTATCACTCTTTCAAACAAAACGCGTAACCCAGAAGCAGTTTGTAAACTCAGGATAATTTCAAAACTTATCGATGGTATATGAGCTTTTTATCATCAGGTTTCCCGCGGCGGTTCTGACAAACTTGGACAGCACAAACCAGCATAATAAAACAATTTCCGGGAGACCCTGAAGTAGCAGAAATAAGTATGGATAAGGATGACACTGAAGTAGCAGAAATAAGTACCTATGGATCTTTTATGGTCAATAAATTTGAACGTGTTTACGTGAGTGAGGCTGAAAGGGTGTCTACAGGTAAAAGGTCTTTGTGGTTACCCTACCATAACGCTCTTTTTCGCGACGCCGCCGCAACGCCGCAACGCAAACTGCCGATTTCAGCGGCGCGGCGCCGCAACGCCGTTATTTGTTTCGGCCCTTTTAGTCACGGCCGTTCAGTTGTTCTGGTGTGTAGAATTAACGAACGTACAAATTGCCTACTTATTATTGTTCAAGCCATAATTGGACTTTACGTAATTTTTTTTCTGCGATTAGATAGCAGCGCCGCCGCTTCTATCGGACTTCAGTGGTGGCGCGTACTCTACAACCAATTATTTGTGTCGTTGTAAGATAAAAGATTAAAAATACCTACCTACATAATGAATTTCGGATGTATTGAATGGTACCTATTTCAATACCTACATATTGGGCGACCGAGCTCTGCTCGTATGTAAAAATAGAGAAAAAATAATCGATAAACGAACGCCATCTAGTGTGACATGACTGACAATTTTATCTATTTTTTAAACATCTTGGCATATGGCAACCAGCGAACGCCATCTAGTGGTTCAATTACGAACCACATTGCAAGAGAAAACGGATTTTCCCACATAAATATAAGACAAATATTGCTCGTTTAATAGAATAGGTTTACATTACATCATTATCATTAATTTTGAAATCGTTAATCATTCGTAATAAAAAAATGTGTAAAAATTTTCATGAGTGCAAAAAGAGGCGGAGTCACCTAACATTTTGTTCCCCATACAAACTTGCAACCCTTATTTTTTTATCTCAACCATGATAACATTTGAAAAAAAGTAGCCTACGTCCTTTCCTGGGATGTAATCTATATCCATGCTAAATTTTATCGTAATCTTTTCTTTAGAAAAGCAAGTGTTTAGAAATTTAGATTGAATTCTTTAAATGTACATATCTTTTTTATTTGTGAACGGATTTTGATAAAACAAACCCTATCTTTTAATCCCGGCTTACCGTAATACAACAATGAAAACTGCATCCAAATCAGTTCAGTAGTTTCAGAGATCTTAGTGGTCAAACACACAGAAACGAAAATATCAAAGTCACAGATTACCAACAGTTACTATGAAGTGTTTGCGTTCAAGGTCATTCTAGAACGCGCTTACGAAGTGTTTTGCTGCTCGAGGGTTATATAGATCAAAAACTGACTTCACTTAATTGAATACTTATAAGTTTGAGCTTAGACTTCATTCTTATTATATGACGTATAGATTTATACTTGAAAATGAAAAATCTTATATCAAAATTTTCAATTCCGACGGGATTCGAACCCGCAATGATACAAGCGATCCTCCTTTAGCCGGAGTGCCTCTACCAATTCGGCCACGGAACCTTTAGTCGCCAGAGTTGAAAATCATGATAGGACCTATCTATCGATTATATGCGCCGGAATGAAAACCATCAGTGTGGTTCTGAAATAAAGACCTATTTGTTTCATTATTGTTGCAGAAAACCGTGTCCTGAATGCGGCAAGGCGTTCGCGAAGAATTCCGACATGTTGCTGCATTATAACTTTTCACATGTCAAGATCACGAAATACCACTGCGACCTATGTGATAAGGTAATTTAAATAATTCTATCATACAATATTATGCGAAAGTTTGTACGGATGTCTGGATGAATAGATGTAGGTATGGATGTCTCTTTCACGGAAAAATTATTTAACGGTTTCTTAGAAATATAACATAGTTTGTGACCTGCCTCTTGATTGTCTATCTTTGATAGCGACCATAATCGGTCTCAAACTCTCAAATATTAGTTCAGTGACCACGCAAGTAGCTCTGTCACTCTCATCTCAACGAGACCGAACGCGACAAAAGACACCTAAGCGATCGTTTTGACAGTTTGAGACCAATTTGAGGTTTAAGACAAGTTAGACAATGAGCCCGCAGATATTACTATGACATCAGTTAAAAATTCCAACTCTGATCGAACAAAATAAACAACTACCTACAGGTCAATGGATTAGTCGTGAAGTTAGCCGATTGACATAGTGCAGCTTTTTCATACTAAATTATCTACTGCGCATTGAATTTGGTTATTGTTTATCTTGTTGTCATTGTCAGTGATCGAATGAGGTATTACGAGCTGAGCGCTTCCGTGCTTCGGAGGGCACGTTAAGTTGTCGGTCCCGGCTTTTAAGTCGTTAAGCGCTCGTGGCGTAGCTTGCTTGGACGTTCTTAATTGATCGTTGAAGTTAAGCAGCGTTGTGCGCGGTCACTCTTGGGATGGGTGACCGCAAGTGGTATTACGAGCTGTGCGCTTCCGTGCTTCGGAGGGCACGTCAAATTGTCGGTCCCGGCTTTTAAGTCGTTAAGCCATGACGGAGCCTTTAGGTGGCCTAAAAACTCCATCACCAGAGTTGGTCACTTGCTCATACGAACTTACGTACTTACTTTTTATGTTTTCAGTATTTCCTGAAGAGATACGGTCTCCGCACTCACATGGAAAGCGTTCACCTCAAGCTGCCCAAACCGAAGAACAAGATCTGCGATCTCTGCGGTCGCGCCTTCCAGGTAAGGGGTAGTCAGGGGCTTGTCTGTAGAGACAGGCCTGTCTCACTTCTCACTTTAGGTATTTATCGGACGCGCGCCGCCTCGGGGGGCGCGCGACATAGGTTGCCACTTGCCGCTCGCTCGGCTTGCGGGCTAGACGCATTGTGCGTAATTATCGTGATCTCGTATACATCGTTTCTTGTGATTTTTGCACGAAAACTAAACGATCTAATCCGTATAAAAGATACTGCTGTGTCTACGGGTGTCTAAACAAAAGGAAAAGCAATGAATGGACATTAACATTCCACAAAATTCCGGAAGATATTGAAAGGTTGGTAGGTACCTACTCAGCTTTTCTATAATTTGTTGTAAGTACCTATTTAAATAAATCATCAATAAATACCTAGGTAGGTACTTACTTTTACTCTGTAACTGTAGGTGCATAATGAAAACGAGATTTTATAGGTACCTATTCGATTCCTTTTTGATTGAATAGGTACCTGTTTACAAATAAACAAACATAATACACCTACAAAACTACCTACCTACAAAACTGTAGGTAGGTAGGTACCTACAGTTTTGTTTATTTACATATGTAGGTACCTAAAAGTAACTTATCCATTAAGTAGGTACCTAACCTACTTAATATAATAATTGTAAGTGTTTAGAAGTTACATTACATTCATAGAGCCATGTTGGTCGAAGTGATTAGTACCTCAACTTTCGAGACGAAGGTCGTGGGTTCGAGTCCTGGCCGTGCATTAAATTGCAAATGTGATTGCAAACCTAACATTAAAAGGGTGATTATCGGATAACGGCTCCCGGTCTAGTTGTGTGATGATGATGATTGTGTGTGTCTGATCGATGTCTAGGTAGGTATGAAGGTATAGATATTTTGAAATGCAATTGTTTACAAAACGAACGAGATAATAATGTATCTACCTACTTCACCTACCTACGTACAATACGTAGTACCTACTTACTACTATTTATTCTGTGGTAACGGTAGATTAAATTATATTTAGGCCTACTTATTTTAGAACTTAAGTAGGTACTGTTTTTGTGACAGATAAAATAAATTAATTTATTTGTGTTGTCGCAAGCGAAAATTCGACAACCCTTACGGGTCGCGTCACACCGCGCCAGACAGTGACACAGTTACGCATTAGAGCAGGATGGGAATGTTTAGGCAAATATCTCGATAGGTAATAGGCCCATAGGCGAGTTGAATTGCACTTTATAGCTTCGCCGTGAGAGTCTCTATTTAAACAAATTTACTCGCGAAGTGACCCTTCTGTACGTAGTACTAGTATTCTGTGGTAGAGACTGGGGTATGTATGATGTATGTATAGGGACTCCCTTTTCCGCATTTAGAATCAAACAACCAAACTTTCGCATTTATAATATAAGTGTGATTAGCTTCCGCCCGCGGCTTCGCTCGCTTGGTACCCGGATAAAAAGCCTCAGTCCTATTCCCGGTCATTACCTAACTATATTTTAAATTTCAGGTAAATCGGTTCAGTGGTTGTCGAGTTACAGAGGAACAATCATACATACATCCAAACTTTCGCAATTATAATATGAGTATGAATGATTTGATCTCACCATTACCCAATATTGTATTGGTATAAAAAGTTTATTGTTGTTATTATTATAGTTAGCCCATTATGTCCCACTGCTGGGCAAAGGCCTCCCCTTGATCCTTCCAAACATCACGATCCTGTGCCATTTGGACCCACGCCATGTTAAAGGCAATCAGCTCGTCACATAATCGCTTTCTAGGTAGGTGTAAAAAGTATTTTAATATTTTGCTTGTTGTATAAAATTACTTTAAACAAATGTTATTTTTCTGTATCAGAGTAAGTCGGTGCTGGAGAACCATCGTCGCACGCACACGGGCGAGCGTCCCTTCCGATGTACCGTCTGTCCCGCCGCCTTCGCTCAGAAGGGCGCCATGACACTGCATCACAGGAAACAACATACCACTTGACATGGCCGTATATAAGGGGGTTTAGGGCGTCCGGACCTCCCCTTAGCCCATTAAGTTTGGGGAAACCTACGCCTACCTACCTACGCTCATGCCACTTGATAATAGACCGAGCGAGAGAAGCGTCTCTGCTTCAGCTTGGACAAATATGCTTTCGTTTGTCCGACGGATGTATGTCTGTATATTCTCCTCTAAACTAAAAACCTTAGGCCTTTACATCTTTTACTAGATGATTTATAGTGTCAGGTGGCCTACACTTAACGGGATACTGTAGTGCCTGGGACATTGTTGAGATGGAGTAGGCTTGCCCAGCACCTACACCATCCTCTCAGCTTAACCGGCCATATCCACAGGAAAGACATGGTCAATACGTGTGGGGCTGACTAAGCCGCGGGTTTCCTCACGATGTTTTCCTTCACCGTTTAGAGCTCGTGTTAATGCGCATATAAATTTTTCGAAACGAAAAATCCATTGATGTAGGTACGGCCAGGATTCGAACCCACGACCTTCGGATCGAAAGTCGAGGTACTATACCCCTCGGCCAACACGGTCTTTTCATAGACTGAGCGACAAGAATGGCATAATATTTCAATTCCTACTGTATGTTGCTATAGCGGCCTTTTCAACTCCGCTGGACAAACGACAAACGAAAGCAGCAGAATCTAATGTCTTTTGACAATGGAAAAAGCGGCAGTCTCAGAACAAGGCTTGACCGGCGCAATGACTGTACAATTAAGCTAAAATTTTACGAAAATAAAAAGGAATTGCTGAGGACACTTTAGAGTTTAGCTGAATCGTAATACGAATCACATTATGATTCTGCTATAACGGCCTTTTTAGCCCGCAGCAGTTCCAAAGATTAAAAAATGTAAATAATTTTACCTTTTAATATCCCAATAAATGAGGTAATTTGTTGTTACAAAAGTTTTTTATTTAAATCCTAAAAACACTAGCTTTTGATAAATGTGCAAATACAGCAACGGTGTGATTCAACGGGAAAAATAAGTACTTAACGTTATCTCAGTGTAAGGCTGAGACTCCACCAAAGCGGAGATGGGTTTTAAACAACCAATAGAATTTCGTTATTCAAACATGTCATCTTGTCTTTTGAAATTATTTTGGTTGTTTAAAACACATCTCCGCTTTGGTGGAGTCCCAGCCTAACTCGAGGATTTTTCCCGTTCGGTTATGTTACTGTAGGGTCACAGAATAATTAGGTACATAAGTCAAGACTTCGCGAAAACATTTATTGGGCCGACTCTTGCTGCGGTCAGCTCGCGTAAGCTCTTATTGCCTAGCTCAATATTCACCTAAACAAATCCTCTCTAAACTAAATAGTTTGACCACGGCGAAGCTAGGTACCACCTAAGTTAGCCAAGTGTAGCGTGTGATGCCGGGTGAATTTTTGTAGAGGTATTTATTCCCTTTTTTTTCTTTTGACGACTTTGACGAGACTCACATTATACGACTGGCACCACACTGGAGCTTGACTATTTAGATTTTAAGCGGATGGATCACCGAAAAGAAAGCTAGGCCCCATACCGTGTTTGTTGCCAGCATTCTTCATGGTGTTGGTCGCGAAAGAACAGGAGTAGAATCACCTAGCTCTTAAAACGATTCAAAGTGGTCATAACGGTCCTACTGAATAAATGATATTTGAATTTTTAAATTTTGAAGAACCGTTTTTAGAGCCATTTAGGCAATAGCAAGTTAAAAAAAAGCTAGTAAAAACAGTATTATACTTTTCAAAGTGTTTAATGAAACTTAACATACAACATTATCTATGATTTATTCTTTAATAGTTTTCTAATTAATTTAATAATTTCTGTGATTTAAAACTTATTTTCTTAAAATCGACACCAATTATTCTTAAATTACAGTTATTTAATACTAAATAATCACTTATAATTATACTATTGACATTTATAATTATAATATTACTTAAATTATTTTATTACATTTGACAAGGGCAGTGTTGGCTTAGTGGAAAGTACATCGACTTTCGATTCAACAGTTCATACTGCCCTACTTCTGGCCGGGCAATGTGATAAATTAGATCAAAATCTGTAGGTTAAGTTATGTTAGTAAAAAAACTACGCGCAAGCACGGCAGCAGCCGACAAAGCGCCAGAAATGTAGTAAATCAACTAAAACACTACATTCATCTATTTTATTACTTTGACCAAGATAGGGTGGTCATTATTCATAATGACAGGGCAAAGTGATTAATCATGCAGTATTAATTATTCCCACTTGACACGGTCATTATGTATACGGACCGGACATTATTCATAATGACAGGATTTATCAAATTGCCCGTAACCATATACATTACATACTTTCCTTTAGGTAAAAAAAAAATACGTAAATTACGTACAATAATATCAATCATTACTATACAATATGAATGATTACATCCTCACATAATCAACACAAGAGATCCTTATCAATACACAAAAAAAAAATAGTTAATTTTTTCGATCAAAACTCAGTCATGATTTTTCTGAAATATTTCATTATACCAAGTATAACAATTTAATTTATTTATATAATTATAATAATAATATTTATTTGTATTTATATAATTACTTACAAAATAAATATAAATTACCAATAAATTAATTTAGCTCACTTTCTAAGCGAATAAAATAAATGCCAAAATATTTTCTTTAAAATACCTTTTATCTATGATTCTCTAAAATAATATTTCTAATACAAACTATATACAAAAGATATTGAGAAACTCACCTAAATCTCCCTAAAAAGCTTATCATAAATAGCTGAATGTACTTAATTATTTAAATCTAAATAATACACCGGTTTAAAAGAAGATACCTACAATTCTCCCAATGGATCTTGGCATTCGTGAAGTTAGCCGTTTCGATGCGCAGTGCAGCTTTTTAATACAATCTACTGCGCAGCGAAACGGCTAACTTCACGAATGCCTAGATCCATTGTGAGAAGTGTACATTTGGCCTAGGAAAATGAAAACATTTTATTTTATGAAAAGTTACAGATAGCTTTACAATAAAATAATTACACAAACTTTTCAATTCATATTTAGTTTTAATTGTTATATTGTTATTCCAAAAGGTATTATTTCATTTAAAATATATTATTAAAATTTTCGATTCTGACGATATTCGAACCCGCATTGATACAAAACGAATGCCTTATCCAACTCGGCCACAGAATCTATATTCGTATCAAAGAATAGATAATTCTATTCTTTGATTCGTATTCGTAGGAATCGAAATTTTTGATAAGACTTCATTTTCAATTCATAAGCATCCAAGCCGCGCGGTCTAAGCGTAAGGCTGCGTTTCCATTGACGCGGAGTTGGGCGGAGCGGTGCTTAGGGAGTGTCCACATTGCGTTTTTTGCAGCGCGTTTGTATCGATACAAACGCGATTCGAACGCGATGCGAACGCGCAGCCCCCCGCGCAGCCCCTCCCGGTTCGCTTTTGTATGGAAAAATACGCGTTGCGAACGCGCGTTTGTATCGATACAAACGCGCAGCTCAAAAACGCGCTGCAAAAAACGCAATGTGGACACTCCCTTAGCGGTGCATGAATTGACCAATCACATGTCAAACGAAGAAATCGGAACGCGGCAAAATCAATTCATGCTCCGCTAAGCTCCGCTCCGCTCAGCTCCGCGTCAGTGGAAACGCACCCTAATACACCGAATACTGAAACACTATTTAGTATAAGTGGTGCTTATCATTCACATTAACTGTAATTTTTGTATGGGATTCTGAAGAGTGAACGTACTCGTATCATATAATTTAAGTTGAGTTTCAATATTCGGGCATCAGGCGGGCCGTATGCTTGTCCTACCTTAGAGCTTAGCTACAGTGCGCCGCAAACTTTATGGCGGCTGAAGTGCGCGGCAGATTCGACTTTGAGAAGGTACAGTCAACGCAATAGAATCGAGTAAACTTTATCTACATAGCCCACTTAGCCCTGCCCCTTACCGTCTTCACCTCCCCGCTATTGCGTTGTACCTGCGCCAAAGACAAAGAAAACTATAGACTGCTGGATCGGCCCTTCTCACTCACACAAAAACAAAGAAGGATATTTACAAAATTCTTGTGAAAAATGAGACGGAGCATAATATCTTTTGTCCCTCATCGTGTGCCGGCTCTTTGTAGGTAGAGAACATCTATGTTCTAAAATTCTGTACTAATTTGGACCTTATGTGTACTACGAAACAATGGATCCACTTAATTTTTGTCCCTTTCAGCGGCACGCTGTCAGTGAATCTAGTACTATTATACATCTATAACCTGCGCAAAGTCGAATCTGCCGCGCACTTCAGCTGCCATAAAGTTTGCGGCGCACTATACCTTAATTAAAAGTCCTACTTAAAAGTCCTTAGTTAATACACATACAGCGTCTCTTAAACCTTATATATCAGCGGTCCCAGAGCCCCTCGGTACAGATGGCACTCTGTCCAAGAAAGCCAGCAGTTGTGCGCGTCGCCGAGCAGACTCCCCGCAGGGCGCGAACTTACTGCGGCGTCTGTAGTAGTCGCGGACGTAACACCAACGCTTGCAACAATCCGCGTCTGAAAGGGCATTAGATAACTTTACAACTGACTCACAACCAGTTTCAATTAGAATCGATTATTTTTAATTGACCTACTGATACATCGCCATCAAATTCACTAACTCAGCCATGGATTTTTTAACTCACCAACATTTTAGGTTAGATTAGTTAGGTTACTGAAATAATTACGCATCGGCCGCCGAAGCGCCAGAAATCTAGTTCTTAAAGAAAATAATAATTGACCGAGCGAGCGAAGCGTCTCTGCTTCAGCTTGGACAAAAATGCTTTCGTTTGTCCGGATGTCTGTCGGTCGGACGTCTGTTTGTATGTTCTCCTCTACAGGTCGCATTTCTCAACCGATTCTCGTGAAATTTTGTGAGCAGACAGATGATTTTAAAGAATTTTATTGTCGTAGGGGATTTTTGATTGGGGGGGTACTTACTCCAAAAAGGGGCAAAAAGGGTAAAGGATATATATCCGCCTTATGACATCCGATTTCGATGGTTCTTTTTTGTTTGAAAGGTTGACTTTAAGTTGGTCCTATGAAAATTTTGTGAAGATCTTCAGCGTGATGAGCAGAATAGATGCTCAAAATGCAGTATATTGCTCACTTTTAGATTTATACAAGTGGAATCGGTCCTTTAACTACTAGGTAGGGATCGATGGAGCACCTGGGACCACCTTCTCATCACAAAACTAGAGAATTGTGAACATTTATTCTGTTTTAAGCTATGCAAAGACAGACTCGCGAGGTCTACAGCTCACAGAGCCACTAGTAAATACACACGGCATTTTATTACCCGACTGCGGCGACCAAAAGGAAGGTTATACAAGTTAAGGATAGACATATTACCAACAAATTAACATCAACTGTCGGTCGATAGAGTATCTTTGTATATCTTGCCCGTGGTCGATAGACCACGGGCAAGTGGGCCAGATGGGCCGGCCCGTTGCAGAGGAACCACCTACTCTGCTTTTGGGGAACGATTCCACCTCTGTTCCCCAAAGTTGTGTTTGACCGGTCTTAAGTACCTGTCTTGTTGAGTTGCGCCGCTATCTCGTTCCAGAGCTTCTGTTTGAGCTGTGTGTTGCGCGACTTGGGGTTGTAGAGCGGTTCGTTGCGTCGCACGAACTTTATCAGTTTCTCATCGTTCTCCCACGTCCACGTCACGTTTGACGTCATCTTGCTGTATTGTTCACTGTAATTATATAATTGCTTCCTGATCAGAAAGTCTAATTTCCAAAATGCCTAAAATGTAAAATGACTATTTTGCAGAAAACCTAAACAGAATAAAAACCGGTCAAGTGCGAGTCGAACTCGTACGCCGAGGGTTCCGTGCCTAGCCATGGTGCCAATTAAGCTAGTCCGCTTAATTGTATGAGCGCCCATACAACTCGGAGGACAATTTTAATTGGCGTCAACTATGTATGTATGGGAACACCCTTTAATTTTCTACTGTTTTAACTTTTTGGAATTTTTCCTTTATTTGTGCTATAAGACCTTGCTTTTTGCCAAATTTCGTTATTCTAGGTCAACGGGAACTACCATTTAGGTTTTCGACCCAAAACCTCTAGGGTACTTCCGGTTGACCTAGAATTGTCAATTTTGGTTACAAGCAAGGTCTTGCAGCACAAGTAAAGGAAAAATTCCGAAAAATAAAAAAAGTTGATAATTAAGGTAAGTTTTGGTACTCACAAGTTTTCACGAAAACCTAAATTTGCCTATATCTTTTTATAGTGTTGACTCAGGACCTTGATTTTTATACTCACAGTAGGGACTATAGACCTTAGTATATGGTATAAATTTCAACTTGCTAGCTCTACCCGTTCCTGAGATAATCGATGGTGACACACGGACAGACGGACAGACAGACGGACAGACGGACAGACGGACAGACGGACAGACGGACAGACGGACAGACGGACAGACGGACAAGAAAGTGATCTTATAAGGGTTCCTTTTTTTACCTTTTAAGGTACGGAACCCTAAAAATTACTAAAGTCCCATTGTGCCTAAAATATAAAAGGTCTAATATTATACAAAATCCACTAAAATAATCTAAATCCTACTATCACACTAATATTATAAATGCGAAAGTTTGGATGGATGGGGATGTATGTCTGTTCCCCTAGAACTCGACATCCACAGAACCGATTTGCCTGAAATTTAAAATATAAATAGATAATGACCGGGAGTAGGACATATGCTACTTTTTATTCCGGAAAAATGCACGGTTCAAAAAATTCAGGTGGGATAAAAAATAGTACTTAGTCCATTTGGGCGAAGTCGCGGGAGTCCACTAGAAGTTAATAAAAATTCAACTCAAATAATCTCAATCCTACTAATATTATAAATGCGAAAGTTTGTGAGGATGTATGGATGTTGGTTACTCTTTCACGCAAAAAATACTAAACGGATTTTGCTGAAACTTGGAATGTACATAGTTTAAGAACTTGAATAACACATAGGCTACTTTTTATCCGGGTAGGTACCAAGCGAGTGAAGCCGCGGGCGAAAGCGAAGAATGTATTGAAAATAAAATCGAGTTAGTTTTATGTTGAGTATAGTAATATTTACCGGAATAAATCGGAGATGGCTCCCTCTAGTGTTTCAGATTCGCGACGCTCGGCTTTCAACGCTTCCTGAAAATAACAACTACGTTTGTATGTGTTTTACTTAGTGACGACCGATTTCCACCTATCCTGGATGCATTTCTGAACTACTTTTCTGCTAGTACTGTTACAGAATAGTATACAGATATTATAGAATAGTGCGGCGCACTCCTTACTTTAGGTACGTTGTTACTTGTACATTGGCGGGCCTTGCCAGTAGGGTTCCCACTTGCCGCTCGGCTCGCAGGCTAGCCGCCAGACAAGCATTACTATAACACAAGACAAGTCGACAACCCTTCCGCGTCACTCCGCGACAGACAGGACAGAGTTATGCGTTAGAGAGGCAAAGTTTAGGTGAATATCGCGTTAGGCTCTAAGCGCATAAGCGAGCTGAATTGCACTTTGTTGTGTTACAGTAAGTCGCTATTTACAAATTTTTTTTTTCGCGAAGTGAGCTTCCTGTACGTAGTACTATTATTCTTTGATATCACACTAATCACACTAATATAATAATTGCGAAAGTTTGGATGTATGTTTGTTCCTCTATAGCTCGACAACCACTGAACCGATTTGCCTGAAATTTAAAATATGGATAGACAATGACCGGGAATAGGACATAGGCTACTTTTTATCCGGGTACCACGCGAGCGAAGCTGCGGGCGGAAGCTAGTAACATAATAAAAGGGTCGCTAGTTATTAATAAAGTACCTGTGCACTCCTAGCGGCCGCTGGTACATCGTCCAAGAAGGATAGTAACTCAGCTCGTCGCCTGGCCGCCTTCCCCGTGGAGAGAACCCCGGGCTTGCCGCGGCGACGGATGTAGTAGTCGCGCACGTAACACCAACGCTTGTAGCAATCTGAATCTGGAATAAAAACTCACGTTTGAAGCTGGATTCGACCAAACTGGATTAAGTTTTATCTGGAGAGTAAACTGCTGTTTGTTTGAATATTTTGACATTGTAAAGTTGACACCTTATAATTTTTATGCACATAATAATGTTCGGTTGCGCTTTCTAACTAAACAATTGCATTTCGAATTATGTCGGCTAAGGCTGGATTCGACCAAACTGTCATCTTACTCCCAGAGTAGTTATTCCGTTAGCCGACAGAATTCTAAATACAATTGTTTAGAAAGCGCAACCGAACATTATTAGTTGCATTCAAATTATCCTGGTTATAAGGTGTCAACTTTACAATGTCAAAATATTCTAACAAACAGCAGTTTAATCTGTGGTTTAATCTCCAGATAAAGCTTATTCCAGCTTGGTAAAATCCAGCCTAACTAGAATAACTACTCTGGGAGTAAGATGACTTTTGGTCGAATCCAGCCTTAGTTACAATAATTTGTTAGGTTTTAAAATACTTTAGACTTGTAGCGACATATTATACCAGTCGCTATTTGTACTACAAAGATACTCTAGCAATCTCACTCGTAGTTCATGAGCTATGAGCTTCAGCAAAAATATCCACAGATGGCGCCACAACAGCAGAAAGGGTCTAGATCGCGCAAGCACAGGAATCGCGAGCGATCGACCTTTATACGACTTACAACTGTTGGTCGAAAGACCACGAGCAAGTGGGCCAGATGGGCCTTTTGCAGAGGAACTCTGCCTTTGGGATACAATTCCACCATATTCCATACAGACTTTTGCAATTTAATTTCACGTATTTTTTTTTGTTTTATAGTGTCCACACGTACCTAAGTATTATTTCATTGAAAATAAATTTTTGTCAAAATTTTCGATTGATACAAGCGATCCTAAGCGATCGGTTTTATTCAAACGTGATCGTCGTTCCATCAAGTTGGGGGTCCATTCTACGTACCTGATTTCTTGAGTATAGAGCCGATCTCCCGCCACAGTCGCTGTTTCATCCTCGCCTTCCGAAAGTCCTTACTCTTAGCATTAAAGAGCGACTCGTTCCGCCGCACGAAAGCGATCAGTCGCTCGTCGTTGTCGCTCGTCCAGGTCGCGTTGGACGACATTTTACTGTAGGTTGTGCCACTGGAATATGCAAATAATGCTGTACATTTCACACAGCATCATCTAGCCTCAAAGTAAGCAGAGCTGTGTTATGGGAACCACATGACTGACATAAAATCTTTTTGAATCACACTATTACACTAAGGTCTGATTTTTCAATCGATAAAAACTTTTATCTAAGGAATAAATATGGCGTTATGACATATTTTCAATACAATATCTGTCAAATCGCATATTTATTTCCTCAGATAAAAGTTATCTAGGTATTGAAAAATCAGCTTTAATTGTTATAAATGCGAAAGTTTGGATAGATGGATGGATGTGTTTGTTCCTCTATAACTCAACAATTACTGAAACGATTTGGCTGAAATTTTAAATATACATAGATAATGACCGGGAGTAGGACGCTAGGACATAGCTACTTTTTATCCGGGTACCACGCGAGCGAAAGCTAGTACTTTATAACACTCAGACACTGAACAAACATCTCGTCCATCACACAAATGTTTGTCCTGGGTGGGAATCGAACCCACGACCTACAGCGTAGAAGGCAGAGCTGCTACCAACTGAGGTGAGAGGCTTGAATTTGAACGACTCACCGATAATCGCTGGAATGTGCAGAGTTGTCGAACCGCGTGGATTCCATCTCTTCCTTCATGAGGCTTTCTTGCTGCAACAACATTATACTCTCATAATGAGTCATAACTCATAACATTGAAGTTAACAAACAGTGACGCACTGTTTGTTAACTTCAATGTTATGAGCAATTTTCTACACTATCGAGGTGCATTTCTGTTCATAACTCTGAATATACTCAACATATCCTCACCTTGATGGCACCAATTGGAAAGTATACTCTTTCAAACAAAAAAAAAAAATTCCAAATGGGTCCAGGCGTCTTCGAGTAATCGGTGAACATACATAAGTACCAACATTATAAAATTGAGAACTTCCTCCTTTTTTTGAAGTCGGTTAACAAATTACACGATCAGCCCAATAAATAGGCATAGCAAATAAGTGCTTTACCTACATACTTACAGGCGGTAATGGCGAGAGAGGCGCTCGGCCCGGCGGCGGCACATAGTCTAAGAAGGCCAGTAGTTCGGCGCGACGCTTGGCCGCCTTGCCGGTCGACAATGCACCCGGGTTGGACTTACGACGGGTGTAGTAGTCGCGGACGTAACACCAACGCTTTGAACAGTCCGTGTCTGTAATTGATGATGATGATGATTGCCAAATGTTATGTATTTAGGGGGATTATCACAATTAAAGTCGCTGCACACCTATTCGCGCCGAACGAATCGACCAAAATGAATTTTAGATATCGTCTAAAACCTCGCACACCTGCCTTTTTTTTAAACTTTTTTTACCTTGATAATTCTGCGCGGATGTGTGCGCGTTTAGCCACGCTGAGCGCTTCCAAGCTTAAAATGTACTTATAAAATCTGTTTAAATTGAAACACCGTTTAAACAATCTCCGTCCTTTTGTGTAAGATAGTGTTAAGGTCCTACCCAGAGCCAAACACTGTATTTCCGCGTCTATACCCTCGATAAATAAAGTAAGTGGAAAGTAACTGAAAAGCTAACATGCATTTTTAACATTTTATCTTCTAATGACTTGTTTAGTATTTTTATTTATCGTCATATTTTATTTGCTTCATCATAAATCAACGAAAAAACCACAAAAAATTAGAGTAATATTTATCTTCTTCTAAAGTTGATGTTATTTATGTTTTTGGATTGCACCATTGGATAGGATAGGTCATTTAATAATTGATATAAATTCCGATCACTTTATCGATTGGTTGGAAATCTTCAAAAAACTGCATTTTTGTCGTGTTTCGGAGCGATCGGAGCGAGCTGTCGTAAGCGCCGCGGCCGAACGCATTCTAAACTCATCTTTATTTTAACAATGCTAAGACAAATATTTGAAGTTGCACTCATCGATGTGCTAGTTTTAGTTCTGGGTAGCGTCTTAAATAGTGACAGGGCGAATCTTGAGCATCATTTAACCAGTGTTCAAGTTTATAAGTAAGGCCCTTAATGCATAAAGAGTGTGAATATTTACTCACCGGATTTATTAAGCAGTGTTCCTATATCGCACCACAGCTTCTGCTTGACCTGCGGTTTCCTGAAGTCCTTGCTGCGAGGGTTGTATAGCGCGTCGTGTCGCCGCACGAAGTCTATCAGCAACTCCTCCTTAGCGCTCGTCCACGCTACGCCGGACATCTTCGAGAATTGGTCACCGATGCTGCGGAGTAATAGTAAAATATTCAAAATGTTTTAAATGAATCCTAGAGTGCTAATAAACCACTAACATTTTAAATAATTTCTTTAAAACCGGTTAGTTGCAAATGACCACCATAGCAGCTAAAACCACAAAAAGCAACGATAGCGCGATCTGGAAACAGTCAAATTTAGCAGCGCCATCTAGTTCTGTCAGCCGTCAACTTGATATGATAATCACTTTTGAGCGTGTTATAGCTAGAAGTGTCTCGACGGTTTTCTATCAACCTTTGTTATGTTTTTACCAAAATTAACGCCAAAACCCCCAATTTTTTCCCTACAAAGACAGTTTTTCATAGACTCACCGGATCTGCTCCCAAAGATGTTCAAAGTTGGTCGTGCTCTCTTCCTTAACGGGCTCCGGCTGCTGGCTGGGCTCGGGCGGGTCCCGGGGCCAGCCGGCGCGGGCCGTGGACGGCACGTGGTCCAGGAAGGCCAGTAGCGCGGCCCGCCGCCGCGCCGCCTCGCCGCCCGACGCGCGCTTGCCGCGACGACGGATGTAGTAGTCGCGGACGTAGTTCCAACGCTTACAGCATTCTACGTCTAGAGAAGGGTTGGGAAAACTTTTTTCATCGAGGGCCATACAAAACCAATGAAATGTAATGGGGGCCAGATTTTTTTAACTGATTTTTACTATTCCTCACAAAACACATAAAAAATTTTTGAAAGTGATTACATTTAACCCTTTACCAGGCCTCGGACAAATCCTATAGTAATAGTGATTTTTTAATAGATTTCTATGAGTAATAACGTTTAGTTTGAGATTTCATCAATTATATTTAGAAAATTAGCTGAAAACCTAAAAAAACATATGTGGGAAAACATAATCCCATTGCTTGTCCAGACGACTGTCTTTTATATCTATATATATATATTCAATGACAAGTCTGCCCACAATTTATATTTAATTTTCCATAAAGCAAAACGTAGGTAAGTAATATCTTCTTAACTTTTAATGTAAAATAACCGTAAGCAAACCAAAAAAGAAAACCCGCTGCAAAAAGTTAGTATAAAATAAAGATTTCAATTTACCGGGCAATGCACATATAACTCCCACAATAATTCTAGGCTTCACAGGCTAAGGTAAATGGTTTCCCACATGTTTTATTTTGTTATATCATGATTTTTTTCAAATATTTACTCATAATTTATGCACATATCACTAGAAAAACTCTAATTCTACAACATATAAAAAAATCGTACGACTTACCTTTCTCCGTTTCGCCATAATCACTAAAATACTCCGCACTTTTCACAAAAACAACCGTTACACGGACGACCATTGAAAGATTTGGCCGTAAAAGTGACATTTCACAATGACAGTGACAACTTTTTGTTGTGGCTCTGGGGAATATTTTATTTGGTCGTTTTTGACAGTTTGTGGTAGATACTTTACCAAAACCTGGTAATAACATCTTAAAATCAATGTGGGAGACGCTCTATCCATAGCCTGGTTAAGGGTTAATTGAGATGAATAGTACGGATTGAGTAAGAATGCTGGCGCGGCGGGCCGGATTAAAAAGGTTCGCGGGCCGGAGTTGGCCCGCGGGCCGTAGTTTGCCCATCACTGGTCTAGAGGTTGAAATGAAATGAATATCCCATCAAAAACATAACATGTACAAAAATGCGCAAGTCTCGCAACGCAGTTCTTCTGCCGTCAAAAGTTGTGAAATCGAATGTAAACCAAGTCGGTATAGAGCAGGGTTGGGCAAACGCACACAGCAAACGCGTAAATGTGTTATGAAGATTATTTTGCTGTGTGCGTTTGCCAAGTTACTTTATACCGACTTGGTTTACATTCGATTTCACAACTTTTTACGGCAGAAGAACTGCGTTACTAATTACTAATAAACTTACCTGATTTGTTAAGTATCGTCCCAATATCAATCCAAAGTTTCTTCTTCAACACTCCGATCTTGTAGGTCTTACTCTTGGGATTGTAGAGCGCTTCGTTCCTCTTCACAAACTCTATGAGTATCTCATCGTTCTCGCTGGTCCACGTTATCTCTGGAGGCTGCATTAGCTCCTCTTCGGCGCTGTAACTGATGTCAGATGTTAAGACTTGCCTCTGACTACCGAATCGAATTTTCAGGTACACTTGCAAACATACTCTCTCGCAAACACACACATACACACACACACGCGCGTTCACGCAAGCTCACTCCTGCCACAGAATGCTGCCAAAACAGGGTGTTTTTTTGTTTGTTTGTAATGTTATAAGAAGTGTTATCTTATCACTGTCGCCAAATCAGCATTTGATGATGAAATTTCAGGTAGTAGACAATTACTAGATTAGTTTTAAGTTTTTTGACAAAAATATCTTTTCTTACCTTATCTTCTCCATCTTGATATCCTTCTTCTTCTTCTTCTTCCCTTTCTTCTTCACCAATGGCTCGCTGTCGCTATCCTCTTCAGTGTCACTGCTCATCTCCTCCATCTCATCTTCCTCCTCCTCGAAATCCTCCATATCCTCATCGTCGTCCTCGTCGTCGATCAGGTCGTCCTCGTCAACGTTGTCGTCATTGTCATTGTCTTTGTCGTTATCTTCAGTGTCGTCTTTGTCTTCATTGTCGTCATTGTCGTTATCGTTGTCATTGTCGTCATCTTCAATGACTTTCTTCTCGGTTCTGCGGGAATTTTTGTTTGTAAGAGTTTTTTATTTTATTTTATAACAACAATTTGTTTATTAAGAAGCAAAGAAGATTCAGATAAGTTTATTTGCGAAACATGGGTTATAGTGGTTGTTAAAACACAATGTAGGTGTTCAGCCATGACCAGCATATTAAAGCATGCAAAATTTTTATAGAAGTGATAAATATGTCTCAAAGAATATTAAATTATAGTGAATATATTTACGGTCTGGGCACATCCCATTAAGAGCCTTCAAGTTTCTGATGAAATTAGTAGATGATCCTAATTGCCAAACATGCGGTGTGAAAGAGGATGTATATCACCTTCTTACGGAGTGTGCTCGGACCGCCACTATGAGAGAAGATCTTAATGAATCAATAAATGTAAACTGGTTGGATGTAGGCTTGTTTCAGGACATTCTAGCGGAGCCGACCTCGGACACCGCTAGAATGCTCTACGAGTCTATAAGCCGCCTAGTCGATGACTAGTATAAAATAGAAGACTTTATGGAACTGGCATAGTCGGACACCGACAAAAGTTCCTTAAAAAAAGAGATTAAAAAATTAAAAAAAAAATGACTATTATGACATACTGGTTCCTTTCTAGCGGATCATCTTCTAGGTCTGAGAAGGCGGCCTCGACGCTCTCGAGCGCGCTGCAAGGGTTCTCAAACATCGGCAGCAGCGGCACAGAGAACAGATCTGTCTTAGACAACTGCTTCTCTTGCTGGAATTATAACATTTTAACTACAAATTTAAAGAAAAACTCCCGATATAACCACAGAATAAATAATATAACTTTTTAGTGACTCTTGCTGCGACGCAAGTGCAATTCAGCTCGCTTAAGCGCTTAGGCTTGTTTCACTCTTCAGCGTGTCGCCGGTTTCGTTCGCGAGTTGACCATTCACAGCACATTTCTCTGTGCTGTAAATGGTCAAAATTAATTTCTCTGTGCTGTGAATGGTCAACTCGCGGACGCGACCGGGCGACACGCTGAAGAGTGAAACAAGCCTTAGTGCCTAAATCTCAATCTTATAATCTCAATCTTTGAAAGTAAGGCAGATCCCCATTCGTAACAAGATACACACTACAAACTTATAATACCCTTCCTTTTCGTCAGGGTTTTTAGACTATGAATGGACGGACATGTTGGAGGTTTTTATGATTTATTTATATAATTGTTATAATTTGATTGCTTACCTGTAGTATGTCATGGAACCCATATCGTTCCCTCACGCTGTCGAATGCAAGTGTGCGTGTAGTGCTAAGGTTTGGAGCCCGGAACCTCGTCAGCTCGGGATCATTCACATCAAACTGACCCTAGCACAAAAAATATGATCATGATAAAATAACAGAAAAATCACTGAAGTAGAAATATACCTACTTGATTTTAGATAAGTACCAATACTCAAGTTTATTAATGTCACATGGTTTTAGATATTTGTTACAGGTAGTAGATCCCCATTAGGTATAGCAAGAGGAAAGCAGTAGAGGTTTTAAAATAAAAATATTAAGGTAATATATGTCCCAGTAAATGTCTCTGAGGTATTAATCAGTCAATTTTAGGTAGGAAGATAGGTAAAATGTTCATCATCAATGTTTAAATACAAATTTTATAATTTTACTTATAACACCTAACAGCAGGCTGATTGTAATCAAAATTGTAATCACTTTTAGTCCGTAAAATGAGCAATACGACTATAACTTGTCTCAAACATCAAATTGGTCTCAAACTGTCAAAACGATCGCGTAGGTATCTTTTGTAGCATTCAGTCTCATTCAGATGAGAGTGACAGAGCTACTTGTGGTACTCACTGAATTGTCATATTTGAGAGTTCGAGATAGATTTTGGTTGCTATCAAAGATAGACAATGAGGGGGCTGATTTCCTCAGAATGTTTTCAAACTTTATGGTCTAATTGAAACAGATTCCTTTTAAAAACTGTATCTTAACTTACCGGAGCACATTTCATAAGGTAATCATAAAGTACACTCTGGGCTCTAATCATCTTGTATTTAAAGGTGATTCCTTTCTTCATCAGCGCACTGCACTCCACACAGACCCACGGAGGCATGCCATCGGAGACAGATACCTGGAATACACAAGATCATCATTTCAACTCATCCCTACCACTCCTCTTTATTACGATTTCTTGAGAGTCTGATCCACTGATTCCCGACTACCTTACAATGTCATTTGACCATCGGTGTAAAGGTGCTACTACATGTTGGTGCAAGCTTGGCGAGTGAACGCCAATGCCAACACCACATTTGTCTTTACCTGTCATCGCTCTCTTAGCCTGGCCAAGTGAATATAAGCACATGGTTTGCATAGACTCGCCAAACGTCAAGCTAGATAGAAGCACTCGCTTTGCATCAATTTGCCTTCGCTCGCGCTGGCCTAGGCTCGCCCAACATGTATAGGCGGCATAATAATGAAACTAATCAATTTGACCAATCACCAATCTAGTACTTTCGAAGAACAGCTGACTTCAGGAACATTGTGTTTACTTTTGTCAATAAAACCCACCCTAATATCTATTTATTGTTTCTTCAAAAGTCATAAAAAACCTCCAAGTTATTATAAACTACGATTCTTGTACATTAACAATCGCTTTGTCAAGATTTTACCTGTGCCCCTTATGGATGAACTACAGAAATGTTTTTATTAGTCTTTTTCTCATTTTCTGAGATAACAGTAAAGGATAAGTAGGTAATATTGAAATAATTCACCTTTTTATATATTCAGAGTGAATAGAACTTACGTTTATTCCAGCTAATTCCATAAAATATTCTTGCACATCCAGAGCGTTTTTCAAAAGTTTCTCTGTTGTAAGGCAACATCTACAGATCCTTTTAGTTGTATCATGGTCTGCTTTTGCCTCTGCATCAGGCGGACGACTTCGTCTTCTTTCCATGATGATTTATCGAAATAAATCAACAATTTCTTCAAGAAAACTCGAAAAACGTAAACATTGATTGCTGGAAAATGACAAACATGGCGATTTGGGCTTCCAGCGCTTAATATTATTTTGCTCAGAAAACAAAAAAAAAGTATCGTTTCTTAGTTTGATTTAGGCTACAAAGTTTTTTGAACTTTAGTAGATTTCATTTGTGTAAAAATATTTTAATAATAAGTGTAACAATCTATAATTAGGCTTAATAAGCGGAAAAGTCTTATCGGTTCTCTGGCCACATAAATGTTAAGAATTCAGGTTCCCCTAATTTAGGGAAGGAAAGTTTTTAGTTGGCAACCCTTTCTCAAAAACGTTTCGTTATTGCTAGTCTCGAACGTCTATTGTCTCACTTAGCAATAATAAAACGCAGTGACTGGAAAAAGGTGGAGCTTGACCACAGAACAGAGAAACGCTCGCTTAAGCTGGAAACAAACTATCGGACGCGGCTTACGGACGCGGCAGACAGCCGCGACTGATAAGTGTGCACACCGTCCGAACACCCAGCGGGCCAGATTGCCTTCGGACGTCTGAAGGTCCGAGGACGCGTCCGCGACTTTCGTCAGATAATGTGCACAGTTCTATGTTCGTTCTTTATCCAGATACCTATTCAGTCGCGGCTGTCTGCCGCGTCCGTCAGCCGCGTCCGATAATTTGTTCCCAGCTTTAAGCTTCCTTGACCAAAACTTTGCACGCTCGAAGTTCAAGCTTTCAAGTAACCGCTACTCGTCAATAGATGGCGCTTTTATAAATTTCAAAGGGAAGCTATTTTTTAAAGAAAATGCTGTTTTTAAATAATATGGGATGAGATAGGTTAATTAAAAATTTGATAACTCAATTAAACAACCTGTTAAGAAGTAAAATTTATTAGCTTATAAATTACTTTACTTTAAATAACGCAAATAATGTATACCTACCTACTATGGTATAGTATGTTTTCTATATAAAGTAATTATGTTATTTTTTGGCCATAAAATAGAATGGCCTAAACACCAGCCTAAAATATACTAGTAGTTCGCCCCGAACTGAGATCTCGCGCACCGTAGATGGCTTACATTTGGACTTTCTTCTGACTACCCCTATAATTTCAAGTGCTACTACTGATACTGCCGAGTATGCCTATTGCGCTAGCTCTTCATGGTAAAAAAATACTGGTATGCATGCAATACATAATGTCGTGTCTAATTTTTCATTTAGGTATTTCATATTTATGAATTCTCGTCGTATTTCTAAAAGTATACGTCCTAGAATAAAAATAATAACTATTTTGGAATGTACAAATAAAGACCTTTCATTTGACAGCCCACTCAATATATTTGTTTACTTAACTTTTTTTACCCCAATTATTTTCATTCTTTATCAAAATTTTTTTTATCATGAAAATAAATCAAGTAGCATCTAAAATCATTGCAAACCAAACCGCAACGATGCCACTCTCTTTTTAAGACCGACCAGTCAATGAGCTACGAAGTCATCGAAACTCTATGCAACGGGAGCTCTTGCAGCTCTGGTTTCGTAGTTTTTGGTCTTTGGTCGTATTTCAAAAACTATACATCCTAGATTAAAAATAAAAACCATTTTGGAATGTACAAAATAAGCCCTTTCGTATGACACCCCACTCAATTTATTTGTGTAACTTTCATAATTTTTTACCCCCTTGGGAACCCAATATCTTCACAACCCCTTCATCGATTAAGCTCATATGCTCCCCCGTAAATTTCCTTACCACAACCTATTGACCTACCAAGTTTCATGCAGATTGGATGAACGGTTCGACAGTTATGCGCGAACAACAATTCGTGAAACATACAAACATACAAACATACAAACATACAAACATACAAACATACAAAGCAAAATCGCCCAACTTACCACTAAGATCTTCGCTCGCTTCGCTCGCTCGATCGAAAATGTACCTACACAAGATTTAAATAGCTAAGTATTTTCTGTAAGTTTTAAGTTTTGACTTGACTTGGGCTGGGAACATCACTCTTGTGGTCGCACGTTACCACGTAGATTGGAGGCGCAGAGAGCAAGAAAACTGGTGAATCTGAAAATTAAAATAAAATAAATTAAACAATCTATAGATACTTACCTCAAGTAATAGTATAATAGTCGGAGTATGTGTGTGTGGACGCTGGCATTTGATCAATGCATTGCTGTTATGTGATAAATAACCGTTGAGCTAAATATGTGCCAACTCAATTAAAAAAATATTTACTTGGCTACATTTAAAATATCAAAAAGAAACACTAGTTTACCTTCTATATTCCTTCCATGAATTTTAAAATTGTCTAAACTGCTGTGATGACCATGTTCTTTACTGAAATGGTAAAAAAACATTAACTCCTACGTAAAACTCCTTGATACATTTGGCGCAAATAATATTCTGAACTTACCACTGATCACCTAAATTGTTCAAAGATCGAGACATACTGCAAATCGGGATTGTGTTTTGCAAATCCACTAAAGAGCATGATTGTCTAAGCCTTGCGACTAATTTATGCTGTAGCGACAAATTCGTACTTTCATCCATTTCAACATTTATTTCCGGGATATTTCGTTGTATTTTGACATTTTGAATTTGACATTCACATTTCCCGCTTATTTCAGTGTTGCCCGCTCGGGAATTTTCTACCAAATTGGTACGTATCGACGCTCGCTTGAACTCTTGATTTGTGGAGCGGTGTATGTTAGGGTCTGAGGCGTATTGACTGAATTTTTCGGTAAATTGAACTTTTTTTCTGTTCATCATAGAAAGCTGGTATTGTCCTCTACGATGAGAGGAAGGGGACATGCTCGGTGATCTGTTCGGAGTAGTGCAAGCTGATGCACTCTCTGTAGGACGTTTCTTCCAATTTTTTATTTCGTATTCCGTTGCTATTGCTTCAAAAACCTGGAAAATAAAAACATATCTTAAGCTTTAACGAGTAAAATATATTTTTTTATTTAAATCTGATTTGTTTTCCATCAGTAGTTACAATATAACGTCGTTTTATTCAATTGGCAAATAAGGAAAAAAACTTGGCCGCCTCGACTTTCCATCCGAAGGTCGTGGGTTTGAATTCTGGAGGCCGAGAATCAATAGAGTTTTCGGTTTGAAAAATTTATCACAAAACTCTAAACAAAAAGGACAACAACAAAGCATCGTGAGAAAACTAGTTCACTTTCTAATAGCGGCGACGGGCTTGCAACCTGTCACGTACAGAATGTTAACTTCTGCAAAATTTGGACATTAGGACAGCTTCAAAGGATCTTATGATGACTAATAGATTTGAGAGAAATGCCCTTCTTACGATTAACAGTAGGTAGTGATTTTTTTGCGAAAATAAGATATTTACATAATCAGAATCAGCGGAATCGTGATCAATACAATATATTTTGATTCCATTTACCTGTTCCGCGACTAAGTTCCTAGCGTAAGGCGAGTCCATGGGCGGCAGCGGCTCTCGGCACAGCGCGCACTTCTCCAATCTTTTCCAGCAAGCTGTGAATCAAGTTGTTTTGGTTTTTCTTTGAATGCGGTAGAGAATATCTAACAGCATACATGTCAGTAAACTGCACCCCAATAGCACCCAAATTAGAATTGAACTCAATACATTATCGTAGGTAGGTACCTTCGCAGTAGAGATGGCTGCGCGCGCAGCTGCGCGGTACAGTGGCGGTGCTGGCGCAGACGCAGCACGCCAGCGCGCGCACCGCGCCCGACAGCGCGCGACGCGCACGCTCGCCACGCGCGCCGCCGCCGCACGACCACAGTAGCTGGCAACACATAACGAAACTTTACACTTATATAGTCTGGCAAAAAAATAATAGACATAAATGGGGGCGCCATTGTGCAAATACGCGAAATAGATAAATTCTCTTTTAGAAGAAAATTATTACTTCTGGCTGACGTCTTCGATACCTGTACCATATAGTCAAGAAACCTGTAGGTACTTTACCATACTTTACCATAGATTAGTAGAGAAAGGATTTCCATTGTAATGAAATTTTAGTTGCCGTTTCTACCCGTTTTTGCCAGACTATACTCCGATAGTCATTTTACATAGTACTTAATGAGTGCTTTTTTCTTGTCACTCACATTCACAAAATCCTATAAACTTGCTTCACCATCTTCCAGTTAAGTTTTGATTAGTTACTTATAAGAGTTGACAACAGAGTAACAAGCCGTTTGATTTGAGCCGTTTGAACTGTTCATAAGCTCAGAAGTCTAGGTTAGAATGTAGTGAAGTTGGCGACACTGGCAGCATATTGCAGTGTTGCCAGTGCCATAACTTTTACACATTCCCTGCCCAGCCAGGGCGGGTATTTGATCATGAATGAAATTGATAAATATAAAAAGAGACCAAAAAGAAAGAGAGAGAAGAGTTTACACCAAGAAGATTCTAAACTACGTAACTGGAGTGCTAACTGACATTTAATGTACAAAGGATTTTGAACCTTATCACGACTCTACAACGATCTATTATCATTTAATCTTGGTTATAAGGATTGTTGGTCTTGTTGAGAGGCTTTCTTGGGTGCTTTGTCTCTTTCACACAGTTGCAAAAAGAAAGAGACACACCGCCCAAGTTTTATTTCTCAAGCGGACCTTGTTTTCTGTCTCAGTCAGCGTTCCAGGTACGTAGTATAGAAATTCCTTGGTTTACACAAATATTTAAAAAAAAGATAACAACAATAATTTACCTCGGGATCATCGTTCGGATCCACTCCGCAGTTCCAGACTAGCAGCGACACGCCTCGTCCGACCCCGTCGCCTCTTATCATCCCTGCCACTTGGCCAATCTGTTAGCAGGATAAAGGCTATTACTTAACAGGATAATAGCGCTAATTTTGTTGTACACTGACTACCTAGTTCAATTAAAACTTATTTCGTTCACGCTAACGACTAAAACAAAACGACAGCCTGAGTGACATTACTATAGGTAAATTACATCTAAAATTACTATATTTTAATAAAAATGAAATGTTTGCGGGTAGAATTAGTCGAGGCCACTTTTAAGTTCTTTATAAAACTTTTGATAGAAGAAAATAACGCAAAACATGAAACTTTTAGAAATGTCACTTTCAATGCCATAATATTTCGTGGTTTCATTTTCGATATAAAAATTAACAAGTAGTCCTTTGACCTACAAGGCAACATTCGCACGTTTCAGAAGTAATAACTTAAAGTTAGCATTAATCGATTCCAAAAACTCGATTAAAAACAAACGTTGGTATCCCTTCCCTAGCTAGCCAAGGCGTCTCATTCTTTTTCCGTGCGAGGCAACGAGTGCACGAGTTCTTCCCTACGTTTGAACATCAGTTATTTGTTTACTGTCTACCTACCGTTTTGCTTTGTTTGCGATGCCTAAAAGAACTTACGAAGCAAAATTGGATCATTACATGAGAAAAATGGAGAAATTAAAGGAAAAATACCGTCATAAACGACGTCGGAATAATTCGTCATCATCTTCGATAGAAGATGATGATCTGATTCAACACGAAACAGGTTAGTATCTGGCTATCTACATCATCTGGTTCATGTCGTACGAGTACTGTTCAAAACGAAAGTCTTGTTACGATATATCATTGCCATAGATTCAATACTGAACGCGGCAATTATACCTACCCGCCATAGATTCTTTAACGAACGAGGCGTTTGGATTCGAAATACGAACCATTATTACATACTAATTATGTAGGTATTTATGTCAACCTATCATAAATGAATTTATTTTCTGTTCCGTAGGAGACGAAAATATATTTTGGAACCAAAATGAGCCGTTACCGGATCCCGTCGAAAATGCATCGACATGTGATACCGATGAACCAGCAGAAGCGCTAGAGCTCAATGCAAACCAGCCAGAAAATTTACCGGCACCGACAGTGACAGAACTGGCATCGACGGTACCGGTACCGACAGTACCGGTACCATCATCATCAGCGCTACCTGCGCCAACCGAAGTAGGTCAAACCGTGGATGATTCGACCCCACCTTTAGACCCAGAGATTCTAACCGCTCTCGGCGAATCAACTGACCAGGCCCCAACATGGGGTGAAGATATTCATAAAAACTTAACCCAACTTTGGCAACCACTACTAAAAAAGGGTATGACCAAAGAAAACAAGGATAAGATCCTTAAACAGTACCTCATTCCCAGTAATTGCACATTGCTACAGGCCCCAAAACTAAACATCGAAATTTCGGCGGCAGTTATTGAAAATGTAAGATCGCGCGACAAAAAAGTTGAAACTAATCAACAACAACTAGGCGCTGGTATTACTGCGGTAAGTAGGGCGATGACGTCTCTAATAACGGGTGACAATAAAATCGAGGCGATTAAAACTCTCAGTGATGGTTGTCGTATCCTATGTGATTTGCACTATGCTGAATCCCAGGCCCGAATTAAAATGATCACACCAGGTTTGGCGAAACCATTTCTCAACGTCATTCAAGATTGTGAGCGAGATGAGACACTTTTCGGTGCTACTTTATCGACTAAAATTAAAGCGTCTAAAACTATAGAGCAACAGGGTCTGCAGATTAAGAAGACCGCTCCACCTGCAAAAACTAGTTCATCCACAAGCACAACGCCAGCTCGCCGGTTCCAGGGAAACTGGACCGGCCCTCTCCGGTACCCGACGAACAGGGGGGGGCGGGGTGGTCAGAACCAGAGGAAGTACCCCTCATCATCGACGACGCAACGAACAACAACGACGACGTCTGCGCAGCCCAAAGCGAACCAGGGACGGTCACGTGCCCCAACACGCTCGTAACACAGGTACATTCAGGCCGAATACAATACTTCTTTTTTAATACAGTTGCTCAAAAAGTGGCGTATTGCAGGGACGTATAGCGTTCGGGAAGTGGGCTATTACACACTCGTGCTTTTTTTTTACCTTTCCCGCACTCGTGCGTTCTCTTTCCCAACTGTCAAAATAATGTCTATTAAAAAGAAAAACCAACCATGAAGTTTTTACTAAAAAAAAATCATAGAAGTTTTATGATTCATGCAAATACGTATATTTCTAAAAAGATTAATAATTTGTTTTTTATATCAGATTTAATGATTTGATTGAATGAGTTAGCTTAGGTTTCATTTCATTTCATCTCATTAAATGTCATTTTCATTTCATATCAATAAAAAAATTCTACTGAAGACTTGGCTGTATGGGCATAGTTCCCTTTGCCTACCAGAATCGGTGAAAAAAAAAAATCTCTTATATTCTACGGTTGGCGCCATTTTCTAGATTAAATTGCTTCATTTTTTCGCAACTGTATTAAAAATAGTCGTTCAGTACACGTTCGGAACCGTCATTGCAACTTGTTCCGACTGTCAACCCTCGCCTTCGGCTGCGCCTCGGCTCGGGTAGACATTTGTCGGAACTCGTTGTAATGACAGCCTTTCCGAACTTGTACTGAAATATACTATAATTGTTGGTCAACTATTACAAATAATGCTGGTATACTCGATTGGGTTTTAAATGGTGTCTCCGTCCCGTTTACACACAAACCATTTCAATCGAGTATTCCTAAGATCAGGTGGTCGACGAGTGAGCAACACGATATGTCATTAGCTATAGATAACTTGCTCAACTTGGGTGCTATAACACAAGTCGAGCCATGTTTTGACCAGTTTGTTTCTAGTACATTTCTAGCGCCAAAGTCAAATGGAGGTAAAAGGTTCATTTTAAACTTAAAATCTTTAAACCGTTTTATACCTAGAATGCATTTTAAGATGGAAGATTTTAGAACAGCCTGTAAGATAGTACAAAAAGACTGGTTTATGGCTACTTTAGACCTAAAGGAAGCGTACTTACTTATACCTATTAACATCAAGTTTCGTAAATACCTTAGATTTCAATATCCAACGAGTAAAAATAAATTAATTACATATGAGTTTAGTGCCCTGCCATATGGCCTTTCCATTTCGCCACGATGCTTCACCAAGATAGTTAGAGAGGTGGTAGCTCATTTGCGTGGTCGAGGATATAAATCTGTTTGTTATCTAGACGATTTACTCTGCTTGGGTAGTACCTACGACGATTGTCTACGTAATGTAAAGGAAACCATCGCATTATTAGAATGCCTGGGTTTCATTATAAATTATGAAAAAAGTAATCCACAACCACAAAAAACTTGTAAGTTTTTAGGATTTATTTATGACTCTTCGAATTTGACTCTAACGTTACCCTTGGACAAACGCAATAAAATTTCATCTTTGGTAAAAAAGTTTTCAAAACTACCCTCAGTCACAATTCGGAAATTTCTCAGCTGATAGGAGTTTTAGTGTCAGCGTGCCCAGCGGTGCGTTACGGCTGGGTATACACTAAGATTTTAGAGCGTCAAAAATACTTGTTTTTACAACAACATAATTCATTTGACACAAAAATTAAACTTCCTAACATAATTTTAGATGATCTCAAATGGTGGGATGACAATATTTACAAAGTGAATAATGCAATGAAAGTACCACATTATATGATGGAAATTTATACTGATGCGTCCCGTACTGGCTGGGGTGCGTTTTGCGATGGTTCAAGGGTAAACGGGGCGTGGAAGGATTGTGAACTCAACTATCACATAAACTATTTAGAGTTACTTGCTGTCTTTTTAGCTCTCAAATGTTTTGCTCGGGAGAAATCTGAAGGCGCTATTTTACTCCGTGTAGACAACACCACGGCCATAAGTTACATAAACCGTATGGGCGGAATTCAGTTTCCGCACCTCAACACGCTTACCCGTGACATTTGGCAATGGTGCGAGATGAGAAAATTATGGATATTCGCTTCGTACATAAACACGAAGGATAATATCGAGGCTGATGAGGAGTCCCGTAAAATTAATCCTGACGTGGAGTGGGAATTATCAGATGATGCTTTTAACTACATAGTTAGGAAATTAGGTCAGCCGAAAATAGACTTATTCGCGTCCCGCATCAATGCTAAATGTCACGAGTATGTATCTTGGAAACCAGATCCTGACGCAATAGGCGTCGATGCATTCACAATAAGTTGGAGTTCCAAATTCTTCTACGCGTTCCCGCCGTTTTCTTTGCTGCTTAACTGCATCCAAAAGATTTCCCAAGACAAAGCTATGGGTATTCTTGTTTTTCCTATGTGGACGGCACAAGCGTGGTATCCGCAACTATTGGATTTATTAGTTACTGATATAGTGATTTTAAAACCACGACCAAATTTAGTATTGTCGCATTCCAGACAACAACACCCACTTCACCGGACGCTTACCCTGGGAGCAGCACTGCTCTCCGGCTCGCGTTTTCCTGCCGCGGCTCGCCAGCAACCGCACTGCACCTAATGCTCGCCTCAATATCGAATAGTACTTTGCAACAGTATGGAGTTTGCTATAAACTGTGGTGGCAGTACTGTCGGGACAATAATGTCAATGTCTTTGAGGGAACTGCTTATCATATCATAACTTTTCTAACGGAACAATTCGAAAAGGGGGCATCCTATGGTACACTTAACAGCCACCGCTCGGCCTTATCCTTGTTACTAGGAAACAATTTCGGTTCCGATGACGGTGTTAGACGACTCCTTAAGGGAGTGTTCAAATTGAGACCATCTTTACCCAAATACTCAAATACGTGGGACCCACAATTAGTATTAAGTCACATTTCTGAATGGTTCCCTAACAGTCAACTGAGTTTAGAAAAGTTAACCAAAAAAGTTGTAGTCTTACTTGCGCTATGTACTGCACATAGGGTACAGACATTTTCTGTAATTAAACTTGACAATATCAAAATTAACACAAATGGCGTTAATATTATTATAAAAGATTTAATTAAAACCTCAGGAGTTGGACGAGATCAGCCGGTTTTGTATTTGCCGTACTTCACTGAAAACTATTCCATCTGTCCGGCCACAACGATAGTAGACTACATGTCTTCAACAAAGGATTTGAGACCTTTGGGCACAGATCACCTCTTAACACGTTCGGTGCGGGACCGTATTTGCAAGACTTTCAGACAGTGCGATACAGGACATTTATGGTAGGTACGAGAGTTACTCCTGGTGCGGTACATGACATATATGTCCTGTATTATGTTTTTTTTGAAATGCCTATAATTTAATGAATTTCGTAATTTAATGTTGTTTTTTTCATTATTTGGGTAGATTATAACCTTATCTAACATATGGTAAGCCAGGACGGGGATCTGGTGAATACTTTAGAAGCTATACCTAAAACTAAATACCCACCACAATTGTCCTGTACCGCACTGAAAATAGGGTCAAAACGTTTGTCCTTTACACAAGTTTAGTGATGTTCTAACCGTATTTTGAACAATCGATATCGATAAGGAGCATTTATTTCTCTGAATATGAACAAAACTTCATTTACTTAAATTACAAGCTAAGTTAAACACCCCGGCATGGATTTATAGTCCTGGTGGAAGTATATTCAGGACTCATTTTTGGTGCATCCTTGGTCAATTTTGTTCGGCGCAGACCTCCACCGCATACTTACAATTTTTTCGATTTATAAAAACTTTGTCCGTACAATTACAAACAAAACAAAAAAAGAATCAGTCAAATCAGTCAAGCCGTTCTCAAGTAATGCGGAAACATACATGCGGCAATTGATTTTTTTAATAACTGGGTTAGGATGTTGATGATTTTCAATCCTCAATTAAATTGCGACCATCGATAACATTTTATGAGATCGCTTAATTTTGGCGTTAATGTAATAATCGACAAATGACGTGCTAATAAGATAGGGATTGCTCCGCACTACTGTAAAAATCAGCGCGACACCGGGTCTGCGGATACAGGACATATATGTATGGTAACGCACAGAATTACGAAAATTGCTTTTAAGTGCGTACTACCCATATGTGTCCTGTACAATTTTATGGCAAATTTTGCTTATATTTTTAATAAGCTACAGAAAAGTATACTTGACTCTTTTTTACATAAAGGATTTCGTATAGAAATAGCCCCCGCACCAGCGGTAAAACTACAATTCTACCTTCCGCACCAGAAGAAAGTCGCGTACAACCCATATATGTCCTGTACCGCACTGAACGTGTTAATAACTGTGAAGCGTCCTCATAGGGCCGCGACAGCACAGTCAATAAGTAGGTGGATCAAGCAAGTGTTGTGTGCGAGCGGCGTCGACGTGGCGGTGTACGGGGCGCACAGCGCGCGGCATGCCGCCACGTCGGCGGCGCACGCAGCCGGTCTCACCTTAGACCAGATTCGAAAAACTGCCGGCTGGACTTCGTCCTCTCAGACCTTTGCTAAATACTACCATAGGCCAATTGTAAAAGAGTCGAATTTTGCAAAATCAGTTTGTCTATCGATGCAAGCCAATGATTCAGATTGTAATTAATTATATAATTAGATACTCTGATTATTATAGAACCTAATAATTATTTAATAAGATTAAGGTTATGTTTACTTAATTAACAGTAAAATTACCTAGGTTGTGTTAATTTTACCTATTTTTGATCTCGTGTTTCATCTACAATGTAGATCCTACATAATAGATAATAAATAATAGCAAAACTTTCTCTGAACATCTACTTGTTAATTTTTATATCGAAAATGAAACCACGAAATATTATATATGATCAAACGAACTTCCCAAGTGAAGTTCGATCGATATAATATGAGTGGTTTCATTTGAAGATATAAATATCACCCACCACACCCAAAACCCAGTTTTGCATAAACACGAGAATTGATTTGAATTCACAGCTCTAAAAGAATGAGACGCCTTGGCTAGCTAGGGAAGGGATACCAACGTTTGTTTTTAATCGAGTTTTTGGAATCGATTAATGCTAACTTTAAGTTATTACTTCTGAAACGTGCGAATGTTGCCTTGTAGGTCAAAGGACTACTTGTTAATTTTTATATCTTCAAATGAAACCACTCATATTATATCGATCGAACTTCACTTGGGAAGTTCGTTTGATCATATATTCTGTTTTGTTCTTTGACGTAAACGAAATAAAAGCTATCAGTTTTGGTGATAATTTAATTAGTCAGTGAGCAACGGAATCAGCACCATTTTTTTTCTGATTTCATTGTTACTCACTAAAATAACTCGTCATTTATTTTAAGAGAGCGACAAGAACCTAATCGTTTGCAGTTATACTTTTCTTTGTTAAAGTGATTTACTATATTACCGGCAAACCTAACAGATCCTTTCCATCCGCCTGCAGCAGGCAGTCTCCAGTCTTCAACCCAGCTGAAGCTGCTCGGGAATTAGAAGTCACCTCACGCACCTGGTATTCATAACGTAAAGAACATTTATCAGTTACGTAAGGCCGGCCACAGACGTCCGATTTTTTGTCGGTCCGACTGTTTGAAGGCGTTGGTGCTGCCATACATTTGTTTTAAAGTGCAAAACACGTCCGATCCGACAGTCGGACGGAGCCAACGTATGGCGGGGAGTCCCCGCCATACGAGCCGACTGTCCCCGCTGGGGACAGTCGGGTCGGACGATCGGTCAGACAAAAAGTCTGACGTAGGTATGTGGTCGGCCTAACTAAGCCGTTTGGGAAAGCGGATTGCTTGTAATAATGAAATTTTAAGGGATTAATGTTTTTTGCTAAAAATAGTGGTAGGTACTAGGTAAGTACCTACCTAATAGTGTGTGTGTCTCTGTACATGACACCACAGCCATGCACGGTAACACGGATACACGGTAGAAACATTTTGGAATACCACTAAGTGTTTTTACATCAGGTTTTAATACAATGAGAAAGTAAAATGACGTTACCCAAGGATACGGATCCCACAGCGTCCTTGTCAGCCGGAATCCCAACCCTTCTCCTTCATCCTCCGGGAGGTTTAGCTGTGGAACACAGTTTAAATTTAATTTTTTTAATTTAAGTAGGTAAGTAGGTATATCGGTTTTCGCAAAGAAAATGAAAATAAAGGTAGCTTAGCTACATTCAACTAGGTACTTATTTAAGCCGCCTGAAGCCTCCTATATTATTAGGTAAGGACTGTAATAAAAAATTATGTAAAATTATAAAATGTTACGTATTTGATTGTAGTAAGTGTAACACTTACTTTATAATAGTACCCAGACACAACAAAAACTTAATGTTTATCAGTCAAATATTTTTACCTGGATGGGAATCGAAGTTACGACCAAGTGCGGAAGGCGAGCTACTATCGGTCTTATTAAAAAATACCTATTAAACTCATATTTCATTCTTTTTCTGAGCTGTTTGGATAAAAATGTTCAACTTACAACAATTAACCTGACTCCGTTTGTGTACTCCACATCACTGCCACTGGTAGACGCTTCAGGTAGCGGATCCATGTCTCATTATTTCTAAAAACAAGTCAAGATCAATCAAAGGAATACATTTTCAAGTTCATCACGAATATTTTGTGAATCAACCATATTTTATTGATGGTAGATAATTTGAAATTTATTATGGCTACACCGAACCGTGGACACTTTTAATAATTTTTTAACCGACTTAACAAAAGGAGGAGGTTCTCTGAATCTCTGAATTAAAAAAAAACCATAGATGGACCTACCTACATCTATGGGATTCGAACCCACACTATCGTTGGATCAAATTGCGTTTTTGTTTAGATGACTCGCTCCGCTCATGACCCATCAAATCTAGTTTAGTGGGTAGGTACCTGAACCTTACCTACCTACCTATTTAATTACGTTGTTGATTGATAAATCAATTTTTTTACACACGTTATAAACACTTATGTACCTAAGTACCTACCTACCTATGTAGGTAGGTACCTCATACCTCTATCTACAATGATCTTCTATCTAGATTAACTTACCTACCTAGGTACTTACAAAAGCACTGAATAACTTAAAATCACAATCACTTAATAATTTTATGTCAAATTCAAAGTTAAACACACACTTCGACGCGTATTATGTTTTACAATCCCGATCACACTGTCGATGATCAAAACATTACGGATAGTGATGTGCTGATCGACTTATCGATAGGTTAGGCCTAATATCGATGCAACAGGGCGTAATTTTACTGGCCTCTCAGCTCAGCCTTCTGCGCTGTAGGTTGTGGGTTCGAATCCTAACAGAACAAACATTTGTGTAATGAAAATAGATGTTTGTTCAGTGTAAGCATAGTTCCCATAGTTTTGCTTAGTTTGGCGCTGTGTGAAATGTTCACCAAAAAATTTTTTTTGAAGTAAAACTAAAGAAGTTTTATTTTAAAAAAAAATTTTAGGTACTTGGGGACTTCTTTGCTTGACTTGGGGAGTAAGCTGGTGAATGCGTGACGAAAGAACGAAAAGTGTGATCGGGCGAGGCGAACGGGAGTTTTACTTCAGTCTTGTGGTCTAAAGCACACTCGTTTTTTTTTATTTAGACAACAAGACATCCTAGTTTATTTTTACGGCAAAAAAGCCCACCAAAGCTCGGAATTCTATCGATAAGGATATCGATAAGGTTTCGGTACAGCACTACCAAATCGGAACCAGTTCACCTCTCACTCAGGGCCGCTTACAACACTCAATCGAAGGCACTCACGTGCGGCTGACCTCCTCACGGTGTTCATACACGTCATACACCCATTGGTAGGTACCTACATTGTATAGCCTTCCGAGGCGCTAAAACCGTGTCGGCCGAGTAGGACCAGCCGGAGTACCTTAACTCCGCTACGGAATCAGAAGTTCAAAATGATGCAGTTTTACTTTATAGCAAAATCGGTTACGAGACTCCTTTGAGTGTTTTTCGCTACTTATTGCGAATAGTTTCCGATTTGGCCCTTGAGGCACTCCTGCCTGAAAAACTCACCCTGTATAACTTAAGTAAGAGAAGATTGTAATACTGTTCTCACATATATTGTTTGTTACACTCCTAAGAGTTTATATTTTGTTTGATGGCTGTGCGAAAAAAGAAGGCACCAACCCATATAAAATCGGCATGGACATTTTATAAGACTTTTCATTTTCAATAATACGGTGAGGTTTATTTAACAATTAAAAAATCAAAAAAACAATCAACTTTGACTGTATACAATCAAAGGCGCGAAAGCTATTAAAACACAAAACATTTAAATTAACTCTTTTTATTAAACTTAATGGTATTCACAGGTTTTGTATTAACTATTCTAATGTCTTCATTTCCAAATTTATTGTAATTTAAAGCCTCATTAATATTTGACAATGTTTCTCTTTCCGTTGAAGTAAAATCTATAACTTCTATATCTGTGTTTGGTTTAAATTTCTTTTCAATAACAACACCCTTTGCTTTTCTCTTTAGGTAGATTGTATTTTTCTGCCCCATATTTAGTTTTTTTTCACTCGGCTCACAAACTTCATTTTGAATAGGTGTGTATTCAACCTTTTTTGTGTATTCAAATTTTGTACATTCAACATTATTTGTTTCATTATTTTCTGGTGCAGATTCCTCTTTGAATATCTTTTCTTTATCAATGTTCCTCAGTCGATAAGTAACATCTTTGGTTCTTTGTAAAAGTTTTAGGCGAGTCTCATCTATTGATTCAAGTTCAGGAGCATAACATACATGTAACGATCCACCATAGAAGCTTTTGGTATCGAGCATTCGTTTAGCGATTCTTGCCGATTGGATTCTATCAAAATTTGCATGGTAGGTCTCTGTGAATACCTCTCCGGGATGGTCTTTTGAGACATAGAACTGTTTTAAGTTGCCGAATCTTAGGAACAGCGATTTCGCTTCTTGCCGAAGATTTAATGCAGGTACTCCGAATACTAAGAGGTGATTTGACTCGGTGTTGATTGTGTAAACCTGGACATGAAAATATGGTAAATAATGAATAATTTCATAAACAGAGATAGGTAGGTAGGTACATAAATTATCGTTTACTCTTTTATACTTAGGAGGAGAAACAGATGTCCACTTGCTAATATCCTGACTGTTGAACTACTATACTTAAGCATTTACATCTTTACTATTATACAGTGTCAGGAGCCTCGGTTGGTCCGATAGAGCTTTTAATCCTTACATGAAACATGATCGATTGGCATCAAAAGTTTTTGTCTAAATTGCCCATTTTCTCGCCGACAGTAAATTTTTTCAAAATCTGTGAAGATAAAAGTTAAAGTCCTAAGAACGTTTTCCTGTAGCTACAACGGTTAAGGTAGCCCTTACTGCCTTGTATCATAAATCCATTTTAGGCTTTTCTGACTTTTCTAATACTCTAACCTCAGTTGGTCCAATAGAGCCATTTATTTTATTCCTTAGCTGAAACAGGATCGATAAGCATCAAAAAAAGTTTTTGTTTAAATAAATTGTCAATTTTTCGCTGACTGTACTTTTTTTTTCAAAATCTGTGAATGCAGGTCGAAATATTTTCAAAAATCAAGGACAGTCTCACGTTTTCCTGTAGCTACAATGGTTAAGGTAGGTAGCTGCCCTTACTGCCCGGTCTCAAAAATTCAGCCTGTACCTACCTAAATTTAAATTATTTCCTAGATCATGTAAAACTTAAATAAAACTTCATTCTCTAGCAAAGTATGTTAGATATTAAACTTTTGATTCTGACTGATGATTGTAGCAAGTAGGTAGGGTCAGGGAGGGTACGGTGACTCAGGAGACAACAGTGGCTCACACGTGTTTTGACTAGAATGGCGTGCTTTAGATGGCTATCTCTGTCACACAATTGAAGCGTGTGTCCCCCAAATGTGTTCAAACCAATCAGGCGGCGGATCGAGCACAGTACCGAGGTGTCACCGCATTTCTTAGTTTTCGCGCCTACAAAATTACTTTTAAGGTAAGTTTCTTTTGTTTGTCAAACCTTAGTTTATCGTAATTTGTGGTGACCATTATGTTTGCCGTATAGTAGATATTGTAGAAGTCTTATTTGTGTAGTTCTTTGATGTGTTTGTTAGCTGATTCGATTGTCGTCATTGAATATTTTCAAAACGGCGTAGTTGCGAACAGTGACTCAATTTTAAAAAGTACACAGTGACTCATGAGTCTCTGTGTATTGGTGCAGCGTAAAGACCTAAAATAAATTACTTTAGCACTCTTTATTTCTATTTTTATTTTTTCATCAATAGAATGCCACGGCCACTGACTACCACGACGAGAAAAATAGGAAATACTCCTGCTGAAAGAATAAAAGAGGGGATAAGGTTGATCTCAGTAATAATGATTTTAGGTTGAAATGAACAATATCTTGAGACTAGAATAATTCTTCTTTATTTCTAATAAAAAATGAATGATAAATAATTAACGTTTTTTTCATTTATTAATACTAATTACCACTACTGAATCACTGAGCCACTCTGTACACCTGGTGGTACACAGTTGCTCAATTCTCACTTTTTGATTTTTGGTTTGTAATTTTGTTTTAGCAGAATTTAATGAAAATATAATGATGCCATATTAAACTAGGATAGTTTAGCAACAACTTGTGCAAATTTCAGGATAATCCTTTGAGTTCTTCTACATTTTAGAGCCCTCTGAAAAAATCCGAGCCAACCTAGCCTCCCTGACCCTACACGAAAACTTTTAACTTTTCCTAACCTACAAAGTATGTACAACAAACTTACTTTGACCGCAGTAAGCTTTCTCCCTTGCCGATATGGCAGTCGCGTTGTGCATAGCGGTTGCTGCTCGTGATGCGGTAGGAGTGGCTTTTCTGGTAGCTCAGTGGACATTTTGCAAAAATCAAAAATACACACAGTGTTGCCAACTCCAAAAAATAAAAGTCGCTAGATTGAGTGTGAAAAGTCGCTAGAAAGTCGCTAAAAGAGGCAAAGGAGCTAGCGGGGGGGGGGGGGGGGGGGGGGGGGGGGTGCTTGTTTTAGGTAGTCCAGCATCAATGGGTTTTTCGTTTCGAAAAATGCCTAAAGAATGTGTCTACCGGAACCTTGGGAATACAGTCGTGATCATATTTTTTTTTACGTTGCCTGCATATTTACGTAAACTCAAAAAAAGTTTTAATTGAAAATCTTCGTCAGCATTCATTGAGCATAGTTCGATAGAGTTTGATAAGTAGTTAAAGGTTGATACGCGGGACATTGACATTGACCTAAAATACACCGTAGTGATCACGCGCATAAAGTTCCGTATTTTTATTCCGTCAAAATGTACACAAGACAATACTTTAATGGTGTCTGTCACTGTCACCCAGTGACAGACACCATTAAACCAAGCCCACCAAAATAAAAATACTTTTAATTTGTTGGTCGAAGCGTCGAAGTCCAAAAGTCGCTAGATAAGTCGCTAAATATTTTTTGTCGCTAAAACCAATTTTTTGTCGCTAACACAGGTCCAAAAGTCGCTATTTCTAGCGACAAAGTCGCTAAATTGGCAACACTGAATACACAAACAAAAAACCAAAATATTTTGTTTGTTTTGATTTTGCACTTGCCAGTGTTGCTAGATGGCTAAGTGAATTTACCCCAAACTTAGTATTAAATCCCCCCGAAAAACAGGCAAATAAAAAACCTAATCAAGCTTGTCATCTTATTTACAAATATAATAAATATCTTTAGATTTTGCAACAGTCTTTAAATAGCACCCTGTTTTATTTGTACTTTGTAAATATAATTTTTATTATGTCTTATGTTTATTTCTGTTAGGACAAATTCAACAAAAAAAGAAACTTTTTGCATGTAAATAAATAAACTCATTTTCCATTCATAATTTTTCCCTACGAAAATCCCCCAAAGGCTTTTGCCCTCCCAGAGCACAGAAATATCCCCGAATTTGCAGGGAATCCTCCTCATCTGGCATCACTAGCACTTGCTGAAAGACATGTATGTGGATGTCACTGTCATTTGTCAATCGGTCTGTCTAATCTTTGCTGACACTTGACAGCGCGAAATTCAAATTTTCTAAGTTAAAAAAAGTTGTTGAATTTTTTATTTGTTATAATTTTATGGAAATAAATACCTACTAAGTTATTTGAGCTGTAGTAGGTAAGGATGGTTGTGAATACTCACTGTTCCGCAGATACTTAGGAAGGTCCAGATAAGTAAATGAGATACGACACAATGCACATAAGTAAATTAAAGTTTATTTGGAAAGCGTAAACACAACACATAGGATAATTTAGAAGGAGTAATATATAAATAACCGAATGAGAACAATTACGAATTACAGTTTTGCCCGAACGCGGGAGAGCGGCGCGAGCGCAAGCGACGTGCGTCTAGTTTGGTGATAAATTTTACACTAGCTCAAGCGCGGGCCGCGTGGAGCGCGGCGGTCGCCACACGCGCCGGGCGCGGGGCGAGCGAGGAGCGCGGGAGCGCGGTCGGTCGACTCGCGCCGAGCGCAAAATATCTATATGTAAGGCTCGTCGGGCGCACCGCTCTGCCTGTCTGTTTGTTGATTTTAAAATAAAAGTTTTTACAAGAAATGGGAAGGTGGAGTGACTAGCGAGCCGCTACAGAGCCAATCATATTATTAGATCAAGATACAACCTGACACAGTCCTGCAAATTGCAAATATCGTCAGTGGCTATGCTTTTCTTTAAAAACTGCCTTAATATAGTTACTAAATGGGTAGACTGTTGGAACTTTAAACTACTGTAACACCTTTCTTTACACAGTTTTACAATAAATGATTCTTATTCTTATTGCTTTGTTGTAACTTTGTAAGAAGAGAATTAAATGAAACAAAATAATTCAGGTTGTTTAGACATAAGTAACTTTTATTTTTTTTAACTCCGTTCTCATAACAATTTTACTATGGAAACCAGATAACTGATAGAATATATGGATATTTTGTAAATACAAACTTAATACTTTATAACAACCAGACACAGAACAAACTTTTATGTTCATCACACAAATGTTTGTCCTGGATGGGAATCGAAACCACAACCTATATACATACAGCGCAGAAGGCAGAGCTACTACCAACTGAGTTAAAAGGCCAGTCAAAACCGAACTTAAAAAAAAAGGAGGTTCCTAATAATAATTTGACATACTTAATTATTTTTTTTTTGTGCTTTTTTATGTATGTTCACCGATTACTCGAAGACGCCTGGATCGATTTGGAAAATTATTTTTTGTTTGAAAGGGTATACTTTCCGATTGCTGCCACAAAAATTCGGTGAGGATCTGTCGAACACCTTCGGAGTTATGAACAGAAATGCACCTCGAGAGAACAGAATATTGCTGTTTTAACAGTGAAGTCGGTTTTTTTTAATTTTAATGTAGGTAGCCACTTGTTACATTACAGAATGTAGGAATATTTATCAGCTCTGGTAGTTTTCTGTCTTCATATCGTTGAGACCGAGCTCCTCGTTTTGGTCGAATGATCGTTCGTAGCGTGTGATCTTGAGACCTGTGGACAAAAAGTTTTATTGAATAAGCTAGCAAGGTTACATTTCAGTTTACGTTCGCCCTCACGGCGTTACGCGCGTAGTGATTGTGATGATGATAATAAAAAGTAGCCTAACCTCCCTCAATAATTAAGTTATCAATTATTTTTCCAACCCGACTGGTACACTACTCACAATGGACCTAGGCATTCGTGAAGTTAGCCGTTTCGATACGCAATGCGGCTTTTTCATACACGATTTTCTACTGCGCATCGAAACTTTACTTCCAGAGATTAGCGCGTTCAAACAAACAAACAAACAAACTCTACCACACACCTCCACAATCTTTGTTTGAGTTTTTGTACGCCTACAGCGTAGAACCCACGACCTACAGCGTAGAAGGCAGAGCTCCTGCCAACTAAGCTAGAGGAGGCAGTTAATAAAAATGATTACATTGTAATCCATTATAATCCATATTTCCGGTAACATAAAGTAACCCTAGTTTCTGGGAGCAGACAGGTATAGTCCGGCAAGAACGGGTAGAAACGGCCACTAAAATTTCAGTACTTTGGAAACCCTTTCTCTACTAATCTATGGTAAAGTATAGGTTTTTTTTCTATGGTACAGGTACCGAAGACGTCAGTCAGAAGTAATAATTTACTTCTAAAAGAGAATTTATCTATTTCGCGTATTTAGCTTGCACAGTGGCGCCCCCATTTATTTCTATTATTTTGTGCCGGACTATAAATAGAAACAGTATTTTATCGTTAATGTTATGTGTTTACCGTCGTCCAATCCGTCGTCGCTGAGGCTCTGTACATAGGAGTTGCCGGCCGGGTCGTCCAGGATTAGAGTGATGTTGGCGCGGCATTCCAACACGTCGTCCAATTTAGCCAGCACACTGCGATGACAATGTTACATGTTCATTAGTGAGTCTTTTGGCGAGTGCGAGTGAGTCACATGCCGAGTGTGAGCGAGACAGTAAGTCACCGTGGGAGTGCGAGTGAGTGACTCGTCAAGTGTGAGTGAGCCAGTGAGTTAATCACCTGGCGAGTGCGAGCGAGTGTGTGCTTAAGTCACCTGGGGAGTGCGAGGAGTGAGTGAGTGAGTGAGTCAACTGTCGAGTGTGAGTGAGTGAGTAAGTCAGTCACCTGTCGAGTGCGAGTAAGTCACCTCGCGAGTGCGAGCGAGTCACATGTCGAGTGTGAGTGAGTGAGTCAGTGAGTGACCTGGCGAGTGTGTTCGAGGCACCTGTTATTCCCTCGCGGTGAGCGAATGAGTGAGTGAATCAGTGAGTCATCTGGCGAGTGCGAGCGAGTGAGAGAGTCACATGGAGAATGCGAACGAGTCGAGTGTGAGTGAGTGAGCGAGACCCCTGGCGAGTGTGTTCGAGGCAGCTGAGTTGTTCCCTCGCGGTGAGTGAATGAGTGAGTTAATGCGTCAGTGAGTGAGTGAGTGAGTCACCTGTCAAGTGCGTTGGAGGCAGCAGGCGCGTCTTCTGCACCCGGCGCGTCCGCGAGTTGTTCTCTCGCCGCTCGTATGAGTCCGTCGGCTGTTGTGAACCGACCGTAAATGAGTGAGTCATGTCGAGTGCGAGACAGCTGAGTTGTCCCCTCGCGGTGAGTGAGTCACCTGTCGAGTGCGAGTAAGTCACTTAGCGAGTGCGAGTGAGTCGCATGTCGAGTGTGAGTGAGTAAGTGAGTCACCTGTCGAGTGCGAGTAAGTCACTTAGCGAGTGCGAGTGAGTCACATGTCGAGTGTGAGTGAGTAAGTGAGTCACCTGTCGAGTGCGAGTAAGTCACTTAGCGAGTGCGAGTGAGTCACATGTCGAGTGTGAGTGAGTGAGTCACCAGTCGAGTGCAAGTAACTGAGTTAGTAACCTAGCGAGTGCGAGTGAGTCACATGTCGAGTGTGAGTGAGTCACCTGTCGAGTGCCAGTAAGTGAGTAAATCACCATGCGAGTGCGAGTGAGTCACATGTCGAGTGTGAGTGAGTGAGTCACCTGTCGAGTGCGTTGGAGGCAGCAGGCGCGTCTCCTGCGCCGGGCGCGTCCGCGAGTTGTTCTCTCACCGCTCGTATGAGTCCCTCTGCTGTTGTGAACCGACCGCCGAGGGCTCTCCCTCCGACATCCAGTTCTAACTCCGGTATCTCCATACTGCATGTTTCTGACTGAGAGGGAAAGAGGTTTCATACAAATGTGGACAAGGAATAAATAGTTTGTAGAACAATTGGCTAAATTATAAATTTAAAAAAAACCGCCTTCAATGTTATAAGCTGAGCAATTTTCTGCACTCTTGAGATGTATTTCTGTTCATAACTCCGAAGATCCTCGACAGATCCTCACCAAATTTTTGTGGGACCAATCGGAAGGATACCCTTTCAAACAGAAAAATAATTTTTTAATACAGTTGCTCAAAAAGTGGCGTATTGCAGGGACGTATAGCGTTCGGGAAGTGGGCTATTACACACTCGTGCTTTTTTTTTTACCTTTCCCGCACTCGTGCGTTCTCTTTCCCAACTGTCAAAATAATGTCTATTAAAAAGAAAAACCAACCATGAAGTTTTTACTAAAAAAAATCATAGAAGTTTTATGATTCATGCAAATACGTATATTTCTAAAAAGAAGCTAATAATTTGTTTTTTATATCAGATTTAATGATTTGATTGAATGAGTTAGGTTAGGTTTCATATCATTTCATCTCATTAAATCTCATTTTCATTTCATATCAATAAAAAAATTCTACTGAAGACTTGGCTGTATGGGCATAGTTCCCTTTGCCTACCAGAATCGGTGAAAAAAAAAAATCTCTTATATTCTACGGTTGGCGCCATTTTCTAGATTAAATTGCTTCATTTTTTCGCAACTGTATTAAAAATAGTCGTTCAGTACACGTTCGGAACCGTCATTGCAACTTGTTCCGACTGTCAACCCTCGCCTTCGGCTGCGCCTCGGCTCGGGTAGACATTTGTCGGAACTCGTTGTAATGACAGCCTTTCCGAACTTGTACTGAAATATACTATTCCAAATCTATCCAGGCGTCTACAAGTAATCGGTGAATATCCATAAAAAAAAGCACAAAAAAAAAATTCCGACGAAATGAGAACCTTCTCCATTTTTAGGGTTCCGTACCTTAAAAGGTAAAAAAAGGAACCCTTATAAGATCACTTTCTTGTCCGTCTGTCTGTCTGTCTGTCTGTCTGTCTGTCTGTCTGTCTGTCTGTCTGTCTGTCTGTCTGTCCGTCTGTCCGTGTGTCACCATCGATTATCTCAGGAACGGGTAAAGCTAGCAAGTTGAAATTTATACCATATACTAAGGTCTATAGTCCCTATTGTGACTATAAAAATCAAGGTCCTGAGTCAACACTATAAAAAGATATAGGCAAATTTAGGTTTTCGTAAAAACTTGTTAGTACCAAAACTTACCTTAATTTTCAACTTTTTTTATTTTTCGGAATTTTTCCTTTACTTGTGCTGAAAGACCTTGCTTGTAACCAAAATTGACAATTCTAGGTCAACCGGAAGTACCCTAGAGGTTTTGGGTCGAAAACCTAAATGGTAGTTCCCGTTGACCTAGAATAACGAAATTTGGCAAAAAGCAAGGTCTTACAGCACAAATAAAGGAAAAATTCCAAAAAGTTAAAAAAGTTGAAAATTAAAGGGTGTTCCCATATATACATAGTTGACGCCAATTAAAATTGTCCTCCGAGTTGTATGGGCGCTCATACAATTAAGCGGACTAGCTTAATTGGCACCATGGCTAGGTACGGAACCCTCGGCGTACGAGTTCGACTCGCACTTGACCGGTTTTATTTTAAGTTCGGTTAAAACTATAATGCCAGTCAAATTTTTACCTTAAGTATATCCCTCGAGAAGTCATCCTTCCCCGCGATCCTCACTTCGAACTTTACCCCTGTGTCCTCTACACCGCCTCCTGACTTCACCTAAATTACACAAACACGTTCAATTCAAATATTGATTGAAATATTTTACTTTCAATGTCATTCTGATTTGGTCTTTAGCGTGAACAAAATAAAAGCCATCGATTTTAGTGATAATTTAATTAGTCAGTGTACAAGAGTATGACCAGCATTATTTGAACTGATGATGATGATGATAATGAAAGATTTAGATGACGCACCTCGTTAGTTCTGTGTCCGCAGGCGTCACATGTTGTAGCCATTATCACAACCTGCTTGAAGTGTGGTATGTCTGCGAAAATTTGTACCCATATTATAAATGTGAAAGTGTATTTATTTGTCCTGCTTTCACGTCAAATCAGAGCGACGGATTGACGCGACTTTTTGTTTGAAGATAGTTAAAGGGCTGGAGAGTAACATAGGCTGCTTTTTATCCGGATACCAAGCGAGCGAAGCCGCGGGCAGCAGCTAGTATATTTATATTTCTGTATAATTTTGTATTCACTATTTCAATGTCAAAGATAGATAGACAATAACGAGGTAGGTGAGTACCTACAGTAAACCACAAAAAGAATGGTTTTCGTAAGTCATCGGAAACAAGCATTTGACATTGACGAAAAGTAATTTGGAAATGAAAATTACTCACAATTTCAACTTTATCGCAAACAAATAAATATCAACGTCATTTTAAGAAAAGCAAATTAGTTGCAAGCGTGCGAGCTGCGCTGCTAACGACGTGCACTTCTGTCGCATTCTGTTTTGTGGAATCATACACTGCTGTCAGACATATTCGGAAAACACGAGAATAACCGAGATCCAATATAAAGCTTGAACTACTGTACCTGTTATCTTCATATTGGTATCAGCGGGCGCGTTGCATTCCGGACAATTTGTACGAAACTGGAGAACCTCGTCGGACGCCATCTTAACACACAATATGCGTTAATCCTATACTATTCAACGAGAAATAATTGTATATTTTTTTGTTATTTGCGTCGATGGGCTTGCAACCTGTCACGTATGGAATGCTAACTTCTGCAAAATGTGGATTTCAACCTCTTATTACTCCCTTCATCTTCAAAGGATCTTAAAAAATGCCTAAAAAGATCTAAGGGAGTGTCCACATTGCGTTTTTTGCAGCGCGTTTGTATCGATACAAACGCGATTCGAACGCGATGCGAACGCGCAGCCCCCCGCGCAGCCCCTCCCGGTTCGCTTTTGTATGGAAAAATACGCGTTGCGAACGCGCGTTTGTATCGATACAAACGCGCAGCTCAAAAACGCGCTGCAGAAAACGCAATGTGGACACTCCCTAAGAGAATGTCTACTGCGCCTAAATACAGTCGTGTTCAGTTCATATTTCATTTTTCATTTGTTTGTATTCACGTTCTCGTAAACGGCTATAACGATTTCGATTAAATTTGCGGTGCGGGGATTTACAGGGACTAAGAATCGATCTAGCTAGGTCTCATATCTGGGAAAATTCGTTTTCTCGGCATTTTCACGCAAAAAGATTTACCAATTCAATGGGGTTCGTAATTTTGTTACGGCTTTAGTGGCTAAGCGATCATAGTGTCGGCCTGCGACGCCTAAGGCTGCGAGATCGAATCCCAGCCATTGACAGGTTTTTTTTTAATTCTCTTTTCGAGTAGGTATTTTTTTTTTATTTTCAGCCGAGCAGACCTCGGTCTCCCAGATATTAGAAATTATAGGTAAGTTTACATTTATCTCTTTATAAACAGATGCAAAAAGGATTTAATTCTAGGAGCTAACCTTAGAATAACTATATTGTAGGACCTAGGACGTACCTTGTCGAAGTTACCCTCGGTGATATCAGCCGGGGTGAGTAGTGACGACGTGTGAGGGGAGGTGGGGGAGTCTTGTACCTTTGGGGGAAAACGATGCTATTAGTAATTGGACACATGCTAGTATTAAATACATAGGGGAGAAGGGGGGAACACAATTAAATAGATTTTTTGCTAAAACTGAAACGCTACTTAAATATGTGAGAGGTACTTATCTATTTGAGACGTTCTCACTCTTCAGTATACTAAAATGAGAGTTAATTTGAAGTTAAGGACTACTTAAACCATAGAATAGGTACAGAAGCCTGACTTCGCAAAAACGTTTTTTTAAATAGCGACTCTTGTTGCGACGCGACAAAGTTCAATTCAGCTCGCTTAAGCGCTCATTGCCTAGTGCAAAATTCCCCTACACGGGCCTACACAAATTCTCTCTTTCTAACGCATAACTCTGTCACTGTCTGGCGCGGAGTGACGCGGAAGGGTTGTCGAGTTGTCGCGTGATAGGTATTACTTGTCTGGCGGCTAGCGTGCGAGTCGAGCGGCAAGTGAGAACCCTATGTACCTGTCGTGTGGGGCTCGGGCCTCCCGCCAATGTACTTGTAGCTTCGTACCTAAAGTGCGGAGTGCGCCTTCTGTACCTATTTATTCTGGGTTAAACAAAGTAGCGTTTCAGTATTCTGGTTTTGGGCAGTTAAATTATTCTACTGTTTGTACTACTTTGGGGCTAGATGATTCTGTGTGAAATGTATATCATTTTTTTTATTTAAGGTTCTTAAAACTGGGCGTTACACTTGTACATGTTTGTTTAACAGATTAGCCAAATAGGTAACAGGCTAGTGTACGACCTTCTTGATAAGAACACAGCATTATTTATTACCTCATCGTGTGTATAGACGCCCAGCATATGGTTCTGTGCGGTGGTTCGCTTGAAATCTGTGCGAGTGCAGTCGATGTCTTTCGCAGGCGCATACGGATTCTCCACGAAGCAGTTACCTGGAACGCAAGATTGTTATTGTTGACTAGCGACCCGTCCCGGCTTCACTCTATCTATTAAAATTATTTAGAGAGGCTACACTGCGTTTTCTGCAGCGCGTATTTGAGCTATACAAACGCGCAGTTCTAAAACGCCCTGCAGAGAACGCAATGTGGCCACTCCCTAACTAGTTTCCCCTTACCCGATACATCTTCAATGCGCAGCGTCCACGGCGCCTTTTGTTCCTTCAACGCAGACAATCGCTCCACAAACGCGTCGATCTGCGCCGCCGCCTCCGGATGGTCGCGTCTCCTCAACTCTTGCTCTTGGGAGAGACCAGCTATAGCTCGGGTTAAGATACCTTCCACTGTTGTGACCTCTGTTGAGTTAAAAGTAAACACTAAGGCTTGTTTCACTCTTCAGCGTGCCACCGGTCGCGTCCGCGAGTTGACCATTCACAGCATATTTATCTGTGCTGTGAATGGTCAAAATTAATTTCTCTGTGCTGTGAATGATCAACTCGCGGACGCGACCGGTGACACGCTGAAGGGTGAAACAAGCCTAAGGGAGTTGTCACACTGCGTCTTTTGCAGCGCGTTTGTATCGATACAAACGCGCTGCGAACGCGTAGCTCAAAAACGCGCTACAGAAAACGCAGTGTGGCCACTTCCTTACTATGAAATAGTGCCAAGTAGTGAATAAACGTCTGTCTATCCGTACCCATATTATAAAAGTGAAAGTGTGTTTGTTTATTTGTCCTGCTTTCACGTCAAAACAGAGCGACGGATTGACGTGATTTTTTGTGTGGTGATAGTTGGAGGGCTGGAGAGTAACATAGGCTACTTTTCATCCGGGTACCACGCGAGCGAAGCCGCGAGCAGCAGCTATTGTATATATATGCCTAGGTCTAAATAACGATTAAATTAAAAAAATATGAAAAAAACAGCGACATACCCCTTCATCTAATCTAATCTTTGTAATGTCGAGTCGACCCTAGCACAGAATAAATAATAGCGACTCTTGCTGCGACGTAACAAAGCAATTCAGCTCGCATAAGCGCTTAGTGGAATCAGGCGGTTCATTTTTTTGCTTACGTAATTAATGGACGCCCCCCTAACGCATAACCTAAACTACGGAGTGAGACCCCCCTGACACCACTATACGAAATGGACAAAGAGATGATGTAGATGATGTTTTCCATCACCGTACCTCCTTTCTGGCTCTGCGGCGGTATCTCGAAGTCTAGCTCTGGTATGGTGACGCTGCTGAAGTCACTCTTCACCACCTGACGGTTCAGGTCCTTCGGACTCTTCACTTGCAACTCCCATCTAAAATGAATAGGAATTTGAAAATGAAAAATCATATCAAAATTTTGGCTTGTTAGTGTTGATGTTGGTGTGGTTTAACACTATGACAAATAAAAAACGACATTTCACGTTTCTTGAAGAAAAATAATATTACGTGATATTTTCCGAGACCCCCCCTCACCCCTCACGTAATTAATGGATGCCTCCAAAGTGGGTCCCTAAATCCTCATTTGCACCATGCTAAATCTGCATCGGTCTATCTGGGTGCTGCAAAGTCGATTAAAAGAAAGAAAATGAAAAGTATTTTCAAAATTTTTGATTCCGACGGGATTCGAACCCGCATTGATACAAGCGACCTTCCAGCCGGAGTGTCTTAACAAACCACGGAAACCACAGAATCCATACATACGCCGGCCGGTGGGTCGAAAATCTTGATAAGCCGGTACCGATTTTTCATTTTCAATAAAACATTACCTAAATGCGGTTTAACACTAATTTCAGACTTCCAAACGGCTCAGCTCCTTTTGTTGAAGTCAAAAGTCAAATTCATTTATTCAATAAGATCACTTCGTGTATCACTTTGAATCGTTTTAAGAGCTAGGTAATTCCACTCCTGTTCCTTCGCGACTAAGATCGTGAAGAACCAGGGCAACAAACACAGTTTGGGGCCTAACATTCTTTTCGGTGACACACTTTAAAAATCCGTAAACACTTTAGGGCCTCTATTAATAAACTCGTAATAACTTCTGTTAAAGTTGCGCTACGGATTTAACTATTGCCATCCTGTTCTATTAGACAGTGACAAATAAGGACGGCAATAGTTTAATCCGTGGCCCAACTTTGACAGTTAATCTGAGTTTATTAATAGAGGCCTAAGTTTAACACCTACCTTACTCCTAGCTCAGCGTAAGCCCCTCCAGGTTGTATCTCATTGTTAGCGTATCCGCATTCATCACACGAGAACGACATGAGAATCACATTCTTGTAGAATGGTATCCTGGTTAGAAGCAGGCGTGTATTACCCTGGAACAAGCGAATTTTAGGGACTAAAGTGAAAATGAAAAGTCTTATCAAAATTTGCGATTCCGACGGGATTCGAACCCGCACTGATACAAGCGATCCTCCTTAAGCCGGAGTGCCTTTACCAACTCGGCCACGGAATCCATATTACGATAATCTTGATGAGCTCATTTGTCAGTTAAAGCACTGATTAGCGCCATCTACACTACAGTATCAGTGCGTGTTCGAATCCTGTAAGATGACTTTTCATTTTCAATGAAATAATACCTTGACAGAGTTTTTTTTTTTGATTTGATTTTATTTGATTACCTAATTTTTAATTGGGAAAATTCTTGTTTTGTTTGAAAGGGTATAGGTACTTTCTGATTGGTGCCACAATTTGGTGAGGATCTGTCGAGGATCTTCAGAGTAATGAACAGAAATGTTATGCATCTCGAGTGCAGATTTCTCAGCTTATCTAAGTACCTACCTATTATCCCCGTAGGAATGAATTAAAACCACTATAAGTATGATAACAAAATTATTTATTAGTAAATTTTGAAAATGACCTTATATTACAATTAGACAAATAAAAAGATTTTGAATAAGTACATCTATTAAAATTCGTACGATTTTTTTTGGGAAAAAATGTCGACTGTGTCCCCAAGGCATGGTAGACACAGATTAGTCAATCCAGTTCTTTTGAAGATGTCTAAGCGAGTAGTCAGAGGTATGTCTAAATAGGTACATATTTAACACAAGTTCACGTATTGCAGTTAGAAGTTAAAAATCCATAAAATGTTTTGGGGTGTAGTTGAAAATTAAAAAGAAATCTGTCTCTGTTTAATCCGGTTTTTTATCAAGTCGATTATGAAAAGTATAGAAACAATTTTTATTATAATTGAAACACAAATAAATCTTGCATTTTGAGCACATTATATTCGTTCTGCTCTTACACCGCTCTCGACGGCAGAATCTCTGAGATTTTATACTTTTGTCGCATATCAACCAATGATCTTTGCCGTCGAATCGTTCATCAATTGATGCTAAAGATGGCGGCCGATACAACGGCATTTTAACATCAGAACAATCGGGTGCTATTTCACTAATATCTTCATCAGTATGACTAAGTTTAACCTGTTTTAAACTATCATTCAGTAAATCTTCAACTACTTTCAAACGAAAACTAGTCGCGTCTAGAATTTCATTATATTTCTTACCAAATCTTTTCAACTCATCTTTGTATTCGAAATACGAGTTAGTTAACGCTAAATCGAATAGATACAGAATAACATTGACCGGCCATTTTGAACTTTTAAACGATGTTGTGTATAAATCCATCAGTTGATTTGCTAGATCAATACCGAGAATATTTTTCTTGTATTGTGTAAATATATGTGGATACATCACAACTAAAGATTGTCGGCATTTTTCATCATACTTTTCGATTCTTTTAAAAGGCTCAGCTCCAAAGACAGTTGACATTAATATTGAGCTTTTAGAATCCATCCATTTAATGGCACAAACTTTATCATCCCTACTTAATACTTCAAAATCTCCTCGCTTCATATCCTTGTCTTTACTAAACTCCACACTTTTACATCTACTTGACATTATTAAACCTGTACCATTAATTCCTCGGTTAGCCAACTCATTCATTAAGGGAACAGTTGTGAAATTCTGATCAAAATATATACAAGCTTCGGGTAATGTTTTCGCTAGTCTAAAAATTATAGCTGCATTCGTTCCAATAGAACAATCAGGTAGATCCGTGTATGTACCTTGGTAGATCTCAAAATCGACTACCAAACCTTGGGGATCCGTTACAATGAAGTTTTTGAGGCCCCTTCTGGGGCCAACTCTAGGTCCAACAAAGTTGATTACTTGTTGACCGATACTGTAATGATTGCTATGTCGTTCTAACTGTTGGCATCTTGTTCTGACTGATTGTAATACAGGTTGCACTTTCCAAAGCCGATTAGTTATCTTTTCAATCTCATCAGGGTGATCAGTATCAACTGCTCGAAGGGATATCCTGATCTGTCTAAACTTCTCGTAAGTCAGTGTGTTTGAAATAGGCCCGTATCGAAACTTAGAATCAAAGTATATTTGTTTTTGTGGGCATTTTAGGATACCCATTAGTGCATGGACGCCAAAGAACTTTTTTATGCAGTTGGTATCGCAGTAATTAGCATGTTTCTGTCGAGAAATCAATGCTTTCTTTGTGTAGACAGCGATTTCCACAAACAATTCTTCAGGAAAGTATTGAGAGAAGTAGTCTATAGGAGTTTTTATGGTTTCGACTGGCAATGGAACTTTTTCAGTTATAGTTTTGGATATGAACTCCTTTTTTTCCCATAACACAGTGTGTTTGGTTATTGATTCATTTGAGATGGTGATGTCGGGAAGGTCAAAGGAGTCTGGATCCCATGAAACGTCTCCGCTGTCTTCTTCGATATCAGAGTTTTCCAGGAGTTCAGCTACAGTCTCATCATCGGGTAGGAAGCTCATGGTTTACTTTCTTTGTGTTAGCGGAAAATCAGTTCTGCGGTCTTTAGATTGAATATTCAGATAGCTCAAGTATCTTGGCCATGCTGTGTATACATTGATCTGGATCACTTCTGCTATCTGTAGATTGTTTGCAGTTATATTTAAATAGTGCTCTTGTGTATTTTGTAGTAAAGTACCCTAAGGTACCTATATTTGTTTCTGTTTAAAAATAAATGTTTTTCTTGTTTTTAATACAATAAGGTAATTGTCTAATTAGAATGTGTTTTTGTATCAAGAACATTCAGTTTAATTTTAATTTTACTTCAAGGTTTTTGAAGAAATCAGATCTGAAATTGTATAAACACAATACATGGATTTATTTACTTATATGCATATAGATCATATATTAAAATAAATAACAAAATTACTTATATCAGAAATCAAGACTTCATACACTTGCCTGTTTTTGTAAATCTGGGAGTACCAGATGTTATAATTATATTTTAATTTATAATTATAACTTTCTTGGCGAATATAGATACGTTCTATGCTCAGTATGCAAACTTGGGCTAGTTACAAGGTAGGTTTATATGTTATAACAATTTGGGATATCTTATAACAATTTGGGGAAGTTCGGGAGTGCAAGGCTTAAGTGCGCAGACTCGGAGGCCTTGCGGAAAAAAATAGGGATCAGATGTACGGTACGAAATGTAGGTTAAGTATACCTACCAATAAACCTATTTGGACATGCGCGAATTTGTCTCACATTCAATTTGTATGAATGAAATAATACAGATACCTAGCTGATAAACCTAGAAAGCTCTTTTTCGGTCAATTTTTATGGTTATACCCCCAAAAATATGTAAAATCTACCGTACTGAATACTTCAAAAAATATGCAATTGACTTACGTTTTTGTGACAATTCATGCACATTGATTCCACTTCGGTTACTTCTGGATCGGGATCGTCTCCCGAAAGATCCCTGAAAATAGGTTTTTGTTCTTCCGCGGTCATTTTTATCGTATTTATTATTTAAGAATTTCGATTAGAACAGATGATAGTTAAATAGTTAAATAGCAACAAAACACACGGTGCTGCTGTGTGATGTCTGTCACGCACGGCACGGTGTGACACGAGCATAGAATGTTTGGAACATTTTGACGTTGACAATGACAGTTCTTGTTAGAACAAAGTTGTAACTTTCATCTACTCATCACTAGATGTCGCTAGTAATGTTGCAAAAAAATTAAAATCTAGGTTTTTCATGAAATGTCTGCGTGGTATTTCTACTCGTTAAGAGATGGCGCTATTTGAAATTATAACTAGGCGCAATATTACAAAAAGATTTGTCTACTATAAATCTATTCTCTTCAGTTGTCTCCTTGGCTTCCTGTCTTCCGAAAAGAGTAAGTAGTGAAAATTATGTAAAATAAAAAGCTTTCAGAATGAGTCAAATTAGGGAATTATAATAAATCAGAGGCAAACGTCTCGTTGTTTTGTTGTCAGAATAAAATTCACCTACACACCTACATTTAAAGGTAGATTTTACGTAAAATTTTTGTATGACAGAATCGTTAAATCCGGAAATTTGTACCTAGGTAGGTACCTATTATACCTAATCTTCTCACATAACTCACTTTACCCACAAGTCACAACCTCGATCTAAGCAAAGACTATGATGTCATTAGAAATAGTGCCCACTCAACCTTGAGAACAGAGCATGACGTCATTTTAAGCCGTGTAATTATAGAAACCACGTGAATCTATATGAAATACCAAATTAGCAGTCTTCACAATTTATCCGAGTTATAAAATTTGTTGCCGCTCAATAGTACCTAGTCAAAAGTCAAAACACTCCTTCCTAATTTGAATTCAGTCAATGTCAGACCTCTTTGCGCGCGAGTCAAGAGCGAGTTCTCATTTAATTTGAATCTAGTGTTGTGTTTAGACTTAATTAACTAAATATTTTTATAGATTTGATTACACACATAAATTTTGACGGAACTAAGAAAATAAAATTAATGTAAGTACCTACATTAAACAATTTGTTCTCCACCTGAAGCATCGTGCTTACTGTGTAAACGTTGAGTGGGTGACTGCTAATGTGATAATCATACAAACTATTAACTTCGTTTATTGGACATGTCAAACCAAATCAAAACGTCTTTTTTCTTTAACAACCTGCTAGCTAGGAGCTTTTAAAAACAATATTAGGTAAGTATAGTAACAGAAATTAAATCAGAATAGTAGTAGGTAGGCACCTATGTAATACCTAGGTACCTACTTATTTATTTTGTGTCAATACTAGGTACATCCCTAGCAGTAATTAATTATTCCTGTTTAACGATTTGATTTAAATAAAACCGATTGTTTGGTTCAGAGTTACAAATAAATAGGATTCTATCAATGTACCTACTTATAACTATTATTTGCTCTTCGACACAATCGTTTAAATATACTACTTATAATTCTTATAATACCTAGGTAGAAAACTACTACCTACTGACTGAACGCATTAAAATGATCGAAAATAGATTCTGTTTGTTGGTTTTAGCTCAATACCTAGATAGCTAGGAAGCCGCGTTGTAGCTAATTTTGTATGTAAACAAATATTCACATTTGTGTCGCGGTCACTGTGATGTCATCGTTATGTTTTTCAATGAATAACTTTCGCTTCCCGTGGAATTTACTCGTAGCGGGACTAATCAAAAACCGATACCTAGCAAAATTTTTACACGTAGATACTAGCGCCGCTCTAAAGGCACTTTAAAACTCATGGTAAAGATACAACACTATTTCTTTGCCCTACAAAAAAATATTGCCGAATTTTTCATCGATGTCGCCACACAACTGTGACCTGTTTATCTAGTCGATGACCTAATTGGCGCGGGATCATACCTACGATTTTCTATTTATTCCACGGATTCTAAATCAAGAATCTACTGCGTGGAGGGCGTGGAGCGCCAAATGGCAGTGTAGGTAGCCATCCGGCTTTTTGGGTTAGCTAGCTAGCAAGATCACAGACTTACTAGTGTTGAGCTAGATTAGACCTGCAGGCTGATTGACTAACTTGTCTCAAACCTCAAATTGGTCTCAAACTGTCAAAACGATAGCGTAGAATCATTTGTCGCGTTCGGTCTCGTTGAGATTATGACAGTTTGAGACCGATTTTGGTCGCTATCAGAGATAGACAATCAAGGGGCGTATCGTAATCGTATATTTTTTTTCAATGGCAGTGTAGCCATCTATTGATAAATTGTGTGTCCTGTAAGGTTTTGCGAGATAAGTACCTATAGTAGGTAGTCCGTTTCGATTATTAACGGCAGGGATTCTGTTGTTTCACTTGATAACCTAACTAAAATTTTAGGACTTCTTTTCAATTTAGAGAATTTTAGTTTCAGTAGGTTTCGAAAATATGTTAATCGTAAGGTGTCGGAACGAAACGAACCGCTAAACAAGCGATGACATCACGCACGATAGATAGGTAACCAAATGTTCATGATATTTAAATATTCGTACATAGGTAAGCATCTGAATAAATACTCTTTAGATAAAAATGCAGTTACGAATTCAAGGTTACGGTTATCTTTGGTGGAATACTAACTAAGTGTTTCACCAGCTTGTATTTAGAAACATAAAACAATGTTTCAGAATATAAGTACTTACCTACCTACCTAAAAAAGAAAATACTGTTCACAAACCTAGATAAGTACCTACCTACTTAATAGTATTTTTTCGTGTAACGAGCCGTGTCAGAGTAGGTATGTGGAATGGCTGAATCTTCGAAACTCGTTTCAAATTAAGAGGACAAATGGATTGATGAAGGAAAGCATTTTGAGGAATGAGTTAACAGGTTGGGCGGGAATGGCTGGATCTTCGAATCTCGTTTCAGAAAATAAAGAGGATAAATGGATTGATGAAGGAAAGCATTTTGAGGAATGAGTTTACAGGTTGGGCGGTAAAGTTGTCCAGCCACATAATCTTTTGTATGAAAAAAAAATCTTGGATGGGAATGCTATAAAAAAAAATTATAGGTAGGTAATGCTGAATATTTCACACAGCATCATCTAGTCCCAAAGTACAGAACCCAATAACAATTGTAGGTACGTAAAAGTACGCCTATAGTAAGCAAAGCTTGTGTTATGGGAACTAACTACATGTCTGATAAAGGCACTACCAATATACTTAGGTAGGTACCTACCTTTTTAAAAAAATTATAAACCTACTTAGGTGCTTAATAACAGTAAGTATAACATAGAAAACACCATATTTTCCTTCACCAGAGCAATGGGCAATGATAAAGAAGACTCCGGCTTCGGCTTCAAGGACCGTGCGAAGGCCGAGGAGACGCTGCGACTGCTGGAGCAGCACGACCCCAACTACAGGCGGCTCACTGTGCGCGGCCTGCTTGGGCGAGCGAAGCGAGTACTGTCTAGTAAGTGTACAAAGCATTTTTAAACGACTTCAAAAAAGGAGGTTCTCAATTCGTCGGACCCTTTCACCGATTACCTACTCGAAGACGCCTGGACCGATTTGAAAAATTCTTTTTTGTTTGATAAAATATACTTTCCAATTGGTGCTATAAAAATTTGGTGAGGATTTGTTGAGGATCATCGGTGTTATGAGCAGAAATGCAACTCAAGATTGCAGAAAATTTCTCAGCTTATAAGTAACATTGATTGAAGTCGGTTTTTTAACCACTACTAGCATTATCATTTTGTTTGAAACATTTCTTTATGAGTACCTACATGGTACATGAGACAGATGGAGATTGCTACTCTTGGAACAGAAGATTCTAACTAACGGCGCCGATAGTGGCTCACTTTGCTCGGCTTTCTCTAGCGAGCAAAGCGAGTTCTGTCTAGTAAGTGTCCACAACATTTTCGACACTTCATCAAGTGTAGAAACTCCGTGAACTTATTCTTACTTTTCTAGTGACAAAAGCTGAGGACAAAATAAAAAACATCAAAGAAGCAATGGAAGTGTTTGAGACCTGGCTCGCGAATCTCGACAGCAACAAGGAGAAGAAAGAAAAGAGAGAAGATAAGAAAGAGAAAAAAGAAGAGAAGAAAGAAAAGAAAGAAGAGAAGAATAGTGATAAGGTAAGCAAACTCCTCAAATAAAATTGACAACGCTTGTGCTAAAACGCTTTTCAATTTCTTATTAATCTAGTAAGCCAAGCAAGCTAAGTAAGTAGGTACAATAATTTCACAACTTGGGTGATTTTGAATGTTTTTTCCAGCATTGCTCTCTCTCTCTCTCTCTCTCTCTCTCTCTCTCTGTGGTTGGCTCTTCATGGTAGAAGATCGTGATCACTGGTTGTCTTCGTGATAGCTTGCCTCCAACGAGTTCTATTAGTGGACTGGCTAGGTGGACCACATCGTAGAACCTGTGTTTTTTTTATGTTACCATAATTCAATTTATTTAATGAACAACATACTACCTACATAATTCAAGGTTACGGCAGCTTTTCAGTCAGCTAATATGTTGAACGAACGCCATAATAATGTAACTTCTGTATGTAACGACTACCTAGCCTTGTAATTGAATGGCGTTGTTCAATCAAGGGCTGGCTCTGGCCGTTATCAAACGGCGGTTTAACCAGTTAGCTGTGATGGATACCCATTCCAGGAGTCTATGTCTGATGAAGAAGAGCTTCCATCGGAGTCGGTCTCCGGTCTGGGCTTCAAGGACGCGGTGGCGGCGCGCGGCTCGCTGTCCGTGCTGGAAGGACGTGACCCTGACTACCAGCTGCTGGCTGTCAAGGGACTGATCGGACGGGCCAAGAGGGTGCTCACTTGTAAGTATAATCTATACCAATATTATAAAGCGGAAGAGTTTGTTTCTTTGTTTGCCCAGTCGGATTTGAAAAAATCTTTCTGCATTTGACAGCTGAACTCTTGAGGAAAGTTATTAGGCCGCCTAAAGGCCTCCGTCATTGCAAGCCGGGACCTAACGTACCCTTCGAAGCACGGAAGCGCTCAGTTGTTAATGCCAAAAGTGGTCACTCATCCAAATTGTGACCACTAAGAATTCAGAACGTTGCTTAACTTCCACAACGATTAATCAAGAACGTCTAATAACAAGAAAACACTTAGGTACATAGACTAGGTATACCTACATGTTGAAAAATCCTCGACATAATCCCTTCATAAACTAGAAAAGAGCTAATGATCTTCAAACTGCTGAACAGATTTTGATGAATCATGCATGCCTAAGAACCATCGCTTGAAAATCAGCTTTCAAACAAAAAAAACTGCATTCAAATCGGTGTCATAGGAAGACTTTAAATTCAATAGGTCAATAGGTTCCTTCTAAGTAAGCGTGCTCCATCTTAGACCACACTGTTGCTTTACATCAGTCAGGGTGTGGTCAAACGCGAACCTATTTTCGTTAAAAAAAGGCTTTAAATTAAGGTTTTCTTATCTACATTTACAGGTACAAAAGACGAAACTAAATTGTCTAACATCAAAGAAGCCATGGCCATACTGGAAGAGTTCGTTGATGAGTATGACAACAAACACTTGAGTCGGCAGAACTGCCCTTACTTGAGTGTGGGTTTCGTCAGGACCGCTCATAACCTGGCCGGGGAGTCTGTGACGGACCAACAGGTATGACTTGAGTCTTGAGTACATTAAAGATAGGAGTCGACGGACCTATCAACTAGTGAGACTCACTTGAGTGCAAGCTGATTTTTTTTTAAGTTATAGCACAGAATACTAAGTAGTACCTACTACGTATACTGGTTATAGAGAGAACTGCATCTACCTACCTGAGTGTGAGATTTTCAAGTAGGTAGGTACCTACATTTTTTAAGCAATATAAGTACTTGAGTTGATACTTGCTTGAGTAGGTACCTACATAAATAAATACCTATATATAAATAAATAAAGGTAACTACGATGCTTTAATCGACCACCTTAACAATATAGGTAGCCTGGGATCCTTCACTCTGCGTAGGTACTGTTGACGAGGCTGTAAATCTCTTTTATAGTTATCTTTACTCTAGCATTGAGCAATTTATCCCAAAATCTATATCCCACAAACCCAACACTTACCCAGTTTGGTATGATAAATTTCTCATTAAATTAGTTCGCGACAAATATAAAGCACACAAGCGTTGGAAAAAATACGGAAATCTTAATGATTATAATGACTTTTCTACTTTAAGGACTAGAGAACGCAAAATTGAAAAAGAATGTTTTGATACATATATAAGTAGGACTATTGAGGATATTAAAAAAAACCCTAAGGCATTCTGGACTTTTGTAAAATCAAGACGCGGTACAAGCTCGTACCCTACGTGTGTTACTTTCCAAGATCAAAAGTTCTCTACTGGCGAAGGAATCTGCTCTGCTTTCAATGACTTTTTCAAGAGTGTTTTTATACCCCCCGCCCACGACTATCCATCTCTTAATCTTCCGCCTCCCTCTAACGGAATCACTAGTATCAATAACGCACCTCTCTTATCCCCGTCAGACATAAAAAATGCACTTCAACACTTAGATATTAACAAAGGCCCTGGATGTGACCAAATCCCCCCCGTATTTATAAAACGCTGTTCTACAGCACTAGTTAAACCCCTACATATAATCTTCAACAGATCTATTCGAGAAGGCATCTTTCCTGCAAGATGGAAAAAGGCGCACATTATTCCTATCCATAAAAAAGACTCCAAACTAAAGGTAGAAAACTATAGACCAATCTCCATATTAAATATTTTTGCTAAAATGTTTGAAAAACTTGTCTACAAATTCTTATATGCAACCCTGTCCCCAAGCATCCCACTGGAACAGCATGGTTTTCTTGTTGGCAGATCCACAGTTACTAACCTCTCGGTCTTTATTACAGACTTACACCTTGCCATCGATAAAGAAAAGCAGATTGACGTGATCTACACCGATTTCGAAAAAGCTTTCGACCGTGTGGATCACGTCATTCTGTTACGTAAGCTAAAACACTTAGGTATACAAGGCGATCTTTTACGATGGGTAACTTCTTACCTCACAAATCGCTCTCAGGCTGTTGTTGTAGGGGGCTTCTGCTCGGATTACGCTAAAGTAACATCGGGAGTTCCACAAGGTTCCCACCTTGGTCCCCTCCTTTATAACGTCTATCTCTACGACATTTACTCGTGTATCAAGCACTCCAAATATCTAATGTATGCTGACGACACAAAAATATATATTGACATAAATAAACCCGAAAACTGCATTAATCTCCAGCGTGATCTTGATAGGTTGTCGGAATATTATGTTAATAACCGTATCAAAGTAAATACTAATAAATGCCAATCTATATCCTTTACTAGGAAAACCAAGCCAATTATGTTTAGGGTCAGGGAGGCTAGGTTGGCTCGGATTTTTTCAGAGGGCTCTAAAATGTAGAAGAACTCAAAGGATTAACCTGAAATTTGCACATGTTGTTGCTAAACTATCCTAGTTTGATATGGCATCATTATATTTTCATTAAATACTGCTAAAACAAAATTACAAACCAAAAATCAAAAAGTGAGAATTGAGCAACTGTGTACCACCAGGTGTACAGAGTGGCTCAGTGATTCAGTAGTGGTAATTAGTATTAATAAATTACAAAACGTTAATTATTTATTTTCTATTTTTTTATAGAAATAAAGAAGAATTATTCTAGTCTTTATATGTTGTTCATATCAACCTAAAATCATTTTTACTGAAATCAACCTTATCCCCTCTTTTATTCTTTCAGTAGGAGTATTTCCTATTTTTCTCGTCGTGGTAGTCGGTGGCCGTGGCATTCTATTGATGAAAAAATAAAAGTAGAATTATAAAGTGCTAAAATAATTTATTTTAGGTCTTTACGCTGCACCAATACACAGTGACTCATGAGTCACTGTGTACTTTTTAAAATTGAGTCACTGTTCGCAACTACGCAGTTTTGAAAATATTCAATGACGACAATCGAATCAGCTAACAAACACATCAAAGAACTACACAAATAAGACTTCTACAATATCTACTATACGGCAAACATAATGGTCACCACAAATTACGATAAACTAAGGTATGACAAACAAAAGAAACTTACCTTAAAAGTAATTTTGTAGGCGCGGAAACTAAGAAATGCAATAACACTTCGGTACCGCGCTCGATCTGCCGCCTGATTGGTTTGAACACATTTGGGGTACACACGCTTCAATTGTGCGATAGAGATAGCCATCTAAAGTATGCCGTTCTAGTCGAAACACGTGTGAGCCACTGTTGTCTCCTGAGTCACCGTACCCTCCCTGACCCTACTTATTCCATCCAAGGATCACCCATATCTAAAACAAAGGATATTAAAGATCTCGGTGTTTATCTTGACCATAAACTACTCATGGATAAACACATAGACAACATAACATTAAAAGCATTTAAAAACCTAGGCTTTGTTATGCGCGTTTGTAAACCTATAAACGACTTGAACTGTATAAAAATGATATACAATGCTTACGTTCGAAGTTCCTTAGACTACGCTAGCCCAATCTGGTACCCTCAATACATAACTTACACAGAACAGCTGGAACGTGTTCAATCTAAATTAACTAAACATCTTAATTATAAATTCCGGAAATATTTCGATACCTATGAAGATGCATGCTCATACTATAAAATGCCCCCACTTCGTACACGCTGCATCATATCTGATATGCTTTTACTCTATGACATTATTAATAGTAAAGTTGATTGTCCGACTCTGCTAAATCATCTTGCCATAAATACACCCATTCGTCGCACTCGCCACACTAACTTGTTTCAGGTAACATTTCACCGTACCAATTTTACTCAGAACTCAGTTATAAGCCGTTTGGCAGACACATACAATAACCAATTCTCGAATATAGACCTCTTTATGTATTCCAAATCATCTTTCAGACACCACATAACGAAAACCTTACTTCCAATAGATAAGTAGGTAGCCAAAAACATAATACTTACATTATTTACTACAATATTGGACCAAACCTTAACCCCTCCCCTTCCCTTGCCTATCCCAATATACATTCCAACTGGATTCCATTAGAAATGAAAATACCAAAGTTTGGTTTAACACTATAAAAATTAAAAATTCCAACTGGATTTGCTTGGTAACAGTACTAAAAAAAAAAAAAAAAAAAAATATTGCTTGATAAGGTAGGTAATGTGATGTTCTGTTAAGTGTTAAAGTAGGACCTATTTAATTTATGTGTGTAGAAACACTAGTTCTACTTGCTTTTTTTTTCACTAAGTAATTATCCTAATCGTACCGCAGCTGTTCCGCTTACTACTGTTACTTTTCTTTACCTTTCAGTATCTTATGTGGAAACCTGTAATTGGCCGTATTCTTAGTATCTAAAACTTAAATTAAGTATTTTAAGTATCGCTGTTGGTTTCCCAATAAATAAATAAATAAATAAATAAATAAATAAATACCTACTTAAATCAAAGAATATTGGTGGACATTAAATTTCACATCTGTGTGTAGGCTCATTTGAAATATGTAGCTCGCGATTACATAATAGCTTTAGGTATTTGAAAAATAGTTTTTAACAGAAAACTTTTTTATAAATAGGTAGGTACTTTCAAACGCATCGACCGAGTACGCAATACCATGCTGCGTTCCCTTACCGGCATAGTGGATGTTGGCAATAAATCTGCCAGGCTGAAGTGGGATTGGGCTGGCCACGTGAGCCGGATGCAGACAGATAGATGGGCCCATATATCTACCCAGTGGCGGATTATCCTTAAGGCAAACTAGGCAACTGCCTAGGGGCGCGAGCTTACAGAGGGGCGCTCAACTCCGGGCGCAGGCCAGACAGAAGAAACGCAAGACGAGGACGCGTCGCGGAGAGGGCGCCAGCGAACAGCGTCGCGCCCGCGCCCCGTCTCTTCTGTATATTTTGCGTCGCGACGCTTCTAGGTATACATTTTGTATGAAAGGGACGCGGAAGAGACAAATGTCCGCGCCCCGTCTGCGTCTTACGTCTTTTCTGTGTGTCCGCGCCCTACGTCACCCTATTCGATTCAAAAAAGACAGAAAATTTACGATGTTGGAGGTATAGGCCGCGGGGGCGCCCCGTATGGCGGCGGTCGGGGGGGCGCGGAGGGCGCGGGTCAGTCGTGAGCCGTGCGACAGGGATGATAATCGCGTCGCGATCATAGACGTACGTACGATCTGGCGATTTTTTGGATCGATCGAAAGTCATTAGTTTTTTCAGCGGATCGTTTGAATTTAATCAGATATAGCCGGATAGAAATAAACCGACAAACACTGAGCCTTCTTTGGGCACCGCAAACAAAATCAAGTGTCACATTGTTGCAATTGTCTTAAAAAAAATCTGCTCGCTTCGCTCGCATTTAATTTCATAAGTAGGTATGTTGCGAATAAAGTGAGTTATGTCTGACCTCAGAATGAGAACCGACAAGCATCGAGCCTTATCTTTGATCACCGCAAACAAAATCAAGGGCCACATGTTGCATTTATCTTTAAAAAAATATGCTCGCTTCGCTCGCATTTAACTTCATGTTATATTATAAGTAGATATGTTGCGAGTAAAACTGAGTTATGTCTGACCACAGAATAAGAACCGACAAACAGGGAGCTTTTTCTTTGATCACTGAAAACAAAATAAAGTGCCACATGTTGAATTTGTCTTAAAAAATCTGCTCGCTTCGCTCGCATTTTACTTTATACTATGGATAAATTTTATATTGTGAGTAAAGACAAGCATCGAGCTTTTTCTTTGATCATCGAAAACAAAATCAAGTGCCACATGTTGCACTTGTCTTACAAAAATTCGGTAGATTGTCATTTTTTCAGCACTTATTAGGCGCAGGCCAGATAGAAGAGACGGGGCGCAGACATTTGTCTCTTCCGCGTCCCTTTCATACAATGTGACGGCGCCCCGTCTCTTCTGTATGTTTTACGGCGCGACGCTTCTATACATTTTCTATGAAAGGGACGCGGAAGACACATAAATGTCTGCGACGAGTCCTCGTCTTACGCCTTTTCTGTATGTCCCGCGCCTTAGACATTCTAGAATTCTAGATCCATTGCAAATGTCTCCTTAGGTGGTCAGAGCAGAGCTACCCCCTTGGGTAGTCAGAGAGGCTTGTCCAAATACGGTATTTGATGGTTTTTGTTACCAGAGGGGCGCCTATGAGGAGCTTGCCTAGGGCGCTCTTGAAGCTTAATCCGCCCCTGTATCTACCTCTTGGGTTCCAATAGATGGAAGGCGGCGTCGGGGTCGGCCGAGAAAGCGTTGGCGGGACGACCTTGTCACCTTCGCCGATGGATGGTGGGACTCGGCGAAGGATAGGGACGGTTGGAAGAGTTTGGGGGAGACCTTTGCCCAGCAGTGGGACGAGATAGGTTAGGAAAAAAAAAAAAAAAAAGGTAGGTACTTAGTACGTAAATACCTACAGCAAATGATAATAGATGTCTATTTCCAGAAAGCATTCCTCTCTGCGTACTCTTCGGTTCGCGGCGAGTACAAGCGGCTTCGGAACGTGTCTACAGAGGGCAGCACCTGGGACGTCGTGCGGAACTCCACCTTGAAGGAACTCAAGGAGAAGGTAATCCTACTAATCCTACTTCCTACTAATATTATAAAGGCGAAAGTCCGTGTGTGTTTGTGAATGTTTGTTCCCACGTATCTCCATAACTACTAAACCGATTTTGATGAAATTTGGAATGTAGATAGATAATGACCGGGAATAGGACATAGGCTTTTTATTTCGAAAAAATGCACGATTCCCGTGGGATAAAAAAAATAGTAGTGCACGCGGGTGAAGGCGCGGGCGTCCGGTAGTTGTTAAGGCCCGATACCCTGACAATGCACCAAAAGGCACTTGCAAGATCCAAAAGTTTAAGAGTTTGGCTGAATTGTATTACATAAAAACAAAAAGGTAGTAGCTCAATAGATGTGCCAACAATAACACCGCGAGATAATTGCAAAATAATTACTTATTTCCGAGAAGAAAATAGATAAACTCTCTCAAAAATCCCGAAATCGACCTTTTTTTGTTCCAATTTTTGAAAATCCCCATTGGAGTTTATAAAAATCTTTATTGTTCACGATAGACACAAAAGTATGAACAAGAGCAATACCGCGCTAGATTTTGATTAAATCTCATCGTAAAGTTGAAATCTACGTCTGAACACTATTTATTTTTCGACGCAAAGCGTGCGCCTGCGTCCATACATTTTACTATGGAGTAGGTACGGACCGAACGTCGCTTTCTGCGCTGTATAAATGGAACGTTGACGTGCGAAAAATGGCAGTGTCGTCGCGGATACCGAGGTGGGAGGACGTCCGTTTTCCATCCGCTCACGGACGCACGCACATTTTAGGGTGGGGTGTGACTGTCTCCGCAATAATTATCATTATCATCACTTTGTATGACGTATTTTTAGTTATAGGAAATACTTACCTATTTTTAACCGACATCGGAAAAAGGAGAACGTTCGTCGGAATCTTTTTTTTTTGTTTTTTTTTATGTAGGTACATGCTTCTCTCCTTCCATGTTTCTCTTCTTTTCTCCTTCCATGATTACCTACTTACCTACCTTTGATTAATTATATGTCTAGACGGACTCTCTCGCTTCAATCGCAACAAGAACAACAGGCCAGGGCCTGTATTCTACTAGATGACAACCGCTTTGGTTTGGTTCGATCTCTTAAATGTCAGCCATTTGGTGAAATAGTAGAATAGCTTTTCAAAAATTTGTTCTGCCAAAGTTCAAAACCTCACCACAACTGAGTCGTTTGTTATTAGTAGTCATGGAAACAGTCGCTTTAGTTGAGGTTTTGGTTGAGGTTGATAAAAAGTTCGGTACGAGAATCGATGCCCAGGTTTGAAACGCTAGTGTGCGTATTACGCACACAAGTATGCAAATCTTCTATTGTCTATACAGGTGCGCTGCGTCACCTGTCAACATTGTCATCCATTTTTAGTGATACCAGCTCTTGAAAATTTCCCATAAAAGTAGGGGAAAATATGTTATGATATCGAAATGTCTCTAAAATTTGTTTCAAATTTTTTGAGGTCAATACTGGTTTTTGTTTACTTAATTTTTCTTGTAAGTATTCGATCCTTGGTTTCGATCCTGGATTTCAATCCTTGATTTCGATCCTTGATTTCAATCCTTGATTCTTGAATCTGGAATTTGAAATCTTGAATCTTTGAAGTGACAGCTGTCAAACTTCAAACCGCCATATCTCATGAATTACTCGTCCTAGACTCCCCGTTCTCAGTTCAAATGAAAGCTTTTTAAGCTTTTTAAGTGACAGCTGTCAAAATGACATCTGTCATCTGAAATGTAGATCTTGGTCATAGCTTTCATTTGAACTGAGAACGGGGAGTCTAGGACGAGTAGTTTCCGAGATATGACCGTTTTAAGTTTGACAGCTGTCAGTTCAAAGCTTAAACGGCCAATCTCGGAAACTACTTGTCCTAGACTCCCCGTTCTCAGTTCAAATGAAAGCTATGACCAAGATCTTCTTTTTAAGTGACAGCTGTCAAAATGACATCTGTCATCTGAAATGTAGATCTTGGTCATAGCTTTCATTTGAACTGAGAACGGTGAGTCTAGGACGAGTAGTATCCGAGATATGACCGTTTTAAGTTTGACAGCTGTCAGTTCAAAGTTTAAAACAGCCATATCTCGGAAACTACTCGTCCTAGACTCCCCGTTCTCAGTTCAAATGAAAGCTATGACCAAGATCTTCTTTTTAAGTGACAGCTGTTAAAATGACATCTGTCATCTGAAATGTAGATCTTGGTCATAGCTTTCATTTGAACTGAGAACGGTGAGTCTAGGACGAGTAGTTTCCGAGATATGACCGTTTTAAGTTTGACAGCTGTCAGTTCAAAGTTTAAAACAGCCATATCTCGGAAACTACTCGTCCTAGACTCCCCGTTCTCAGTTCAAATGAAAGCTATGACCAAGATCTTCTTTTTAAGTGACAGCTGTCAAAATGACATCTGTCATCTGAAATGTAGATCTTGGTCATAGCTTTCATTTGAACTGAGAACGGGGAGTCTAGGACGAGTAGTTTCCGAGATATGGCCGTTTTAAGTTTGACAGCTGTCAGTTCAAATAAAGATCTTGGTCAAAGCTTTCATTTGAACTGAGAACGGGGAGTCTAGGACGAGTAATTCATGAGATATGGCGGTTTGAAGTTTGACAACTGTCAAACGTCGAGATAAATAAAACGATTTCATTACGCGATTAAGTCCCGATAATAATAATTTTAAAAATGTGTTCAAGTCGCGAAAGTTTAAAATATGTATTGACAGCTGTCACTTCAAAGATTCAAGATTCAAGAATCAAGGATCGAAATCAAGGATCGAAATCCAGAATCGTAACCAAGGATCGAAATCAAGGATCGAAACCAAGGATCGAAATCAATAAGGTAAAAATATCCTGTCAATGACTTGGGCACACTACTAATCCAACAACGAGTGTGAAAGAGACAAAGCTACCAAGAAAGCCTCTCAACAAGACCAACAATCCTTATAACCAAGATTAAATTATAATAGATCGTTGTGTAGTCGTGTTAAGGTTCAAAGTCCCTTTTACATTAAAGTCGACTTAACCATCCTGTTTGTATATAAAATCCTTGGATTCAACACTTTTTTTTATTTGCTCACGCTTTCACATGGGTAAAATCAAAGAATAATTATGGCAACCCTCTTAGGGAGTGTACACATTGCGTTTTTTGCAGCGCGTTTGTATCGATACAAACGCGATTCGAACGCGATGCGAACGCGCAGCCCCCCGCGCAGCCCCTCCCGGTTCGCTTTTGTATGGAAAAAAAACGCGTTGCGAACGCGCGTTTGTATCGATACAAACGCGCAGCTCAAAAACGCGCGGCAGAAAACGCAATGTGTACACTCCCTTAGAACATGTTAGGATACAAGCAATTTATTCAAAAATAAAAAAACCCGACTGAACTGAAAAGTTGGAAACAGCATTATCTTATCAATCACAAAACAAAATTAAATTACTATTTTATTATTATTTAGGTATCTAGGGTTCGATGCCGTGCGCATTTTCCTAAACGTTGTTGTCACAGTTGACACACAGATGGCTCTGCGAGCAGGTAGGTACCTAAATTAAATGCGTAAGTTATTTCTTAAATATGAGATATCTCCTAAATGGCTGAACCAATTTCGATGCAGTTTGTTCTAAACGTTGCGTGTGACTTAATAGAAAATTTTAGTATGCGTTTTGGCTAGCAATTCTATTTAGGGCGAAAAATAGATTTTCAAAAATTTTGAGACTCGATTTAATCTTCGAAGATGTCATGTTAGATTAAAAAAAAATATATATTTGATATCAGTCTACCAACCTCTTGATTTTGACATGAATTTTGATATGATAGCGTGATTTTCATTTTGAAAATTCACACATTGTTGCATTTTTTAGCCGCACTATTTGATTTATCGAAATAAAAAGTATCCTAGAGCACAATCGAGATGGAGACGATTCTAACGATACCTCATTCATCAAAATCCATCCAGCCGTTTAGGAGAAACGTGGTAATAAAGAATATTACTTACATACGAACGAACCCACATACATAGAAACGCGCGATCTACATAACCCGGGTGACTTGACAGTCAGCCGGGTAAAAATTACAAAGTTTTATTTTCTTGTTTTCATAACTTATAGTTATTTATAGTTTACTTACCGATGCTATGTAACTTCCTCATTTATTTTTAGTCATCCTTTGTAATTCCTGCACACTTTAATGGCACAAATCACCATTTTTGTTTGCCGCCAAATTCATGTTTACAGTACAACGAACTTAGCGCGACTGAATAGCAGCATTTACACGCAGAGATCGGCCTGCGGATTTTCCTGCGGACCGATCTCTGGCATTCCAACCTTTGACAGTTTTATCCGCGGATATCTGTAAAGATATCTTTAAAGATATCTTTACAGTCCAGATCCGTGCTAAAAACTCTACCGTTTAAAGGCCGCTAGTTTTATCCGCGGATATCTTTACAGATAGGTATCTGTACAGTCCACACAACGATCTATTATCATTTAATCTTGGTTAAAAGGATTGTTGGTCTTGTTGAGAGGCTTTCTTGGTAGCTTTGTCTCTTTCACACTCGTTGTTGGATTAGTAGTGTGCCCATGTCATTTAAATTTCAGGATATTTTTACTTTATCGCGCTCGACAAAATCAGCGCTTTATTTCGATCCATGGTTTCGATCCTTGAATTCGATCCTTGATTTTGATCCTTGATTTTGATTTCGATTTTGATTTCGATCCTTGATTTCGATCCTTGGTTTCGATCTTGGATTTCGATCCTGGATTTCAATCCTTGATTCTTGAATTTTGAACCTTGAATCTGAAATTTTGAATCTTGAATCTTTGAAGTGACAGCTGTCAAACTTCAAATGACCATATCTCGGGAACTTCTCGTCCTAGACTCCCCGTTCTCAGTTCAAATGAAAGCTATGACCAAGATCTTCATTTGAAGTGACAGCTGTCAAACTTCAAACCGCCATATCTCGGAAACTACTCGTCCTAGACTCCCCGTTCCCAGTTCAAATGAAAGCTATGACCAAGATCTTCATTTGAAGTGACAGCTGTCAAACTTCAAATGGCCATATCTCGGGAACTACTCGTCCTAGACTCCCCGTTCCCAGTTCAAATGAAAGCTATGACCAAGATCTTCATTTGAAGTGACAGCTGTCAAACTTCAAATGGCCATATCTCGGGAACTACTCGTCCTAGACTCCCCGTTCTCAGTTCAAATGAAATCTATGACTAAGATCTACATTTCAGATGACAGATGTCATTTTGACAGCTGTTATTGAAAATTTAGATCTTGGTCATAGCTTTCATTTGAACTGGGAACGGGGAGTCTAGGACGAGTAGTTCCCGAGATATGGCCATTTGAAGTTTGACAGCTGTCACTTCAAATGAAGATCTTGGTCCTAGCTTTCATTTGAACTGGGAACGGGGAGTCTAGGACGAGTAGTTCCCGAGATATGGCGGTTTGAAGTTTGACAGCTGTCACTTCAAATAAAGATCTTGGTCATAGCTTTCATTTGAACTGGGAACGGGGAGTCTAGGACGAGTAGTTCCCGAGATATGGCCATTTGAAGTTTGACAGCTGTCACTTCAAATGAAGATCTTGGTCATAGCTTTCATTTGAACTGGGAACGGGGAGTCTAGGACGAGTAGTTCCCGAGATATGGCGGTTTGAAGTTTGACAGCTGTCACTTCAAATGAAGATCTTGGTCATAGCTTTCATTTGAACTGGGAACGGGGAGTCTAGGACGAGTAGTTTCCGAGATATGGTGCTTTGAAGTTTGACAGCTGTCACTTGAAATGAAGATCTTGGTCATAGCTTTCATTTGAACTGAGAACGGGGAGTCTAGGACGAGTAGTTCCCGAGATATGGCCATTTGAAGTTTGACAGCTGTCACTTCAAAGATTCAAAATTCAAAATTTGATAGGGCCTCCAGACTCTCTGCGAGAACCCCCGAGAACACCCGAGAAGCGTGAGTGTGAGGAGCTTCTCGCCTTCTCGTTCTCTGGCTCGCCTGTTCTCCGATCGGTGTCGGTATTTTTGGCCGAGACAAAGGATTTCAAACATCACGACGGAGAAAAATTGAGAGTGTGGATAGCTTGTTTGTTCTTCGAGAAGTCTCGGCGAGACTTCTCGCCGAGCTTTCTCTCGAGAGTCTGGAGGGGCTATCAGATTCAAGGTTCAAAATTCAAGAATCAAGAAAAAAACTTTGCGTTCCACGCGCCAGTCCAAAATCTGCGGTTATCTGTACAGATATCTTTAAAGATATCTTTACAGATATCTTTACAGTCCGGATCCGTGGGAAAATCTTTAGCGTTTAAAGGCCGCTAGTTTTATCCGCAGTTATCTTTAAAGATATCTTTACAGATATCTTTACAGATATCTTTACAGTCCGGATCCGTGGGATAATCTCTATCGTGTAAATGCCGCTATTGAGCGAAACGAACAAGTCAACCAACAGTTGGTTGACTTTTTTTTGGCGTTTTGACGCTCGAAATCGGGGTCTTGATATTTAGTTCGTCCAAGTTACCTACATACTTCTTATCTCACTATATTATAAACCTTCCATCATCATTATGACAATGCACAAAGTAATGAAACCAATCGGAAGTTGCTAGTGTGCTCTAGAACCGAATCTGACACGATAACTCAAGTAGGTACCTACGGCTCGACCGATTTTTATGTTTACCTACAAGTAGGTAGGTACATAAATTAAATAATATTTATAGCGTTTAATAAATCAAAATTGATTGAATGTACAGATATCGGATGTACCTACAGCTTCAATTTATAATACCTACCTAATAGTTCGGTTCGAATATAGACTCAATTCGAACCGTGCAACCGACTTGGATAGCGTCAACCCGGTTTACACTATGGCTCCACCCTTAGGCAACAAACACTCACCATGACATTTACGCCGGCCGGTATACATTGCGCATTTTCTAGGACATGCTTACAAATGCTACAGCGATGACGCGCAATGAGAAACAAACAAACGAATAAACGTTAGTGTGCATGCGTACTACGCTACGAGTTGCAGATGTGTGAGTGTAAAATTTCAAAGTGTGCGTAGAATGAGAAGTTCCCACGCTCACAATGTAGGGGCTTAAATAAAGGGTCACTTAGAACTTTAGATTGAAAGTTTTTGGGGCGATGATCGCCTTGCGAGTCTAGAGGCGATACTCTCTAGCTAGGCTATAATCGCATTCGCAGGTTTACATTGAACCAAAAAACAAAAACTCGCTTACGAGACTCGCATACGAGACTCTTCCGTTCAAACAAAAAACAAAAACTCGCCTTCAAGTACCTATGTCATACTAGACTCGCAAGGCAATTATCGCCCGACTTTTTGTTTAGACGACGAGACGGCGACAGAAATTGAACGAAAAACTAGCTTACGGACTGTAGAAGTGTAGACCTCACAAGCAACTAGCAAAAAATATTTTTTGAAACAAAAAACTCGACTGCGGGCAAAATAAAAATCTCCTCTCACTATGACGAAAGTTTTATAGCAAAGCACGGCACTGCCACAACACATTCAAGCCAAATTGAATGACACCTCTACGTTCAATTGGTAAGATAAGAACCATCCAATAACTATCGTATTGTGTTCAAAAGCTTGGTAAAAGAAGAATTATAAAGTTGAAAACCTAATAAAAAGAGATTCTAGATCAACGAAAATACCCAAGTACCTACCTACTTAGGTAGGCTGAAAAAGGTTAAATTTTATGTACCTACCTACTTAGGTATACTTACCTACATACTAGTGTACAAATAACTTTCCTTCATTTCAGCACGCAAATGCAAAACTATTCAATGAAAAAGACGAACCAACTTCAGAACACTTAGAATTCCTCCTCTGGGCATATTCACCCGAAGCGGCAAGAGTAAAGAAACTCCTCAAAGAAACGACAGAGGTGCCCTCTGTGGAATCTTTAGAGATAGAGAAGAAAGATAGAAAGAGAAGAAGCAGCGGGCATGGAGAGACGCCGAGCAAGAAGAATAGAGAGTGATATTGCGTTATGTGTGCTTGAGTAGAGATGAATTATAAAGGGATGTACTTGAGCTGAGAAGTCGGAAAGTTGACAGTGAAGCATATATGTGATTTTGCATAATAATAAAGGTGATTTAGAAATTTTGTAGCATTTCTATTAGGAACGGTACCTACTTAAATCTAGTAGCGGCCTACCCTGACTTTGCCCCTGTAGGTACCTTTTATAAGCTATTTCCATTTTGAAAATAGGTAGAACAAGTTATATTTAGGTTACCTACTATTATGTTGGAAGATGATTTACTCGTCCAAAAAAGTAAATAGGTATCCTATGTCATTATGGAAATAAGCTTTTTGTAGCTTGTTTGAATAATGGAGTTTCAAGGTTTTTTACCAAAATAGCTTTTTTTTTTTAAATTTATTTTACAACATTGTAAATAGCGCCATCTATGGGCGAGTAGTCACTTGGTCAGGCGTTTTGCAACTTGCCTGTATTCTTTAAATTCTGCAACATAATCAGCGCCATCTACCGATGAGTAGCAGAAGTACACTTGTCGAAAAGTACGTAGAATGGAACGTTGTTCACACGTTCCGTTACACGGAAGAAATCGATAGTATTCTTGACATAATCTTGTAAACAGTGAGGACAATGAACTCTTCGAATAAACTTGATAAAACCCTACATTCATTCAAGTTTTAAATGAAACAAGTTCTGTTTGAATTGTACTTAGGTGATAAAATTAATATCACAAAGAATATTGCTTTATAAAGTGTTATTTTGAGATGTAGTGTAGTGGGCGTGTTAGCCGCTATTAACTCTATTTTTAGGTTCAAAATTGTTTTTTATGCTAAGTTAGAAATAGTATGAGGTGTTAACTAAGTTGAACTTCAAAGAGTCTTTCAAGAATTGCAGAAAAACAGTCCATTTTGTTGAATATTGACAAATCTGTTGGTAAGTTTCTTGCTGTGCTTATTTTATCTTTCTACCTACCACCCACTACATTTTAGTTAGGTAGGTAAGTATTTAGTTTAATTTCACTCATTACAGGAGTTTCATTATTTATTGAAAATTATTTTACTTGCACCCTTCGAGCATTTACCAACTTGCACCTGATTGTTCCTTATAAGTACCTACATAATTAATTAAAAATATAAAATTTGAAGTGAACTTAATAAAATAGTGGGGGTAGTTTAATACAGGTCGGTATTTTATAAAATAAAAGGTTTATACCTACTGTATTCTGTGATACTACCTATTATGGAAATATTTATTTTGTTTGTTTGCAGTGTCGAATGGAACTAAAAATGCACATGCAAAGAAAAAGTATGGAGGCTAGCAGTGAGGCAAGCTACTGTGAGTGTGATATAAATAATCTGTTATATTAACTGACCCGAAAGATTCCCATAAAGATTTTAACATAAGAATTATCGTAGACGTGAATAATACCCAAATGAGGTTTTTTTTTGTCTTTCTACCTACTAAAAAAAATAGCACCTCTTTGGACCAATTTTAACAACTGACAAGTCAGTGAAAAGGCCGGCTTCAAATAGGTTTTCACTGAAATCCATAACCACCTCCTTGGCAAAACGCCAAGAAAAAAGGTTTGAAGACAAAACTATTAGACCAGCAACCTTTTTGCCATATTAGCGCCATCTCTTATCTTGACGTGAATTAAAGCTTCTGCTATGTACCGATAGATGTCGCTACTGGTATTTTACTCAACAGGTGAACGGGAGACTTGGGAGGATTGGGGGAGCCGCTCATCGCTCAGTCATGTTGAAGAAGTAAGTTAATTACTGAGTAGCATTTATTCATTTATTATGAAATACTCACGCCATTAGACAAACAAAACCGCCTCAAGATTTTTTCGACGGCCGCTACTACATTGTTGGCGCAAGCTTGCCGAGTGAACGACAATGCCAACGTGTAGACAGCACATTTGTCTTGCCTTGCCATTGCGTGGTGTCACTCGCCTAGCTGGCTGAGTGAATACAAGCGCATGGTTTGCATAGACTCGCCAAACGTCTGGTCTGGACTGGGTAGCACTCGCCTTGCGTCAATTTGGCTTCGCTCGCGTTGCCAAACTTAAACCAATAGGCTCGCCAAACAAGTATAGGCGGGGGGGCATAAAAGCTTTAGCAGAACTCATTTGATAATTACTGTACCCCGATCGCGAGTATGCACAGAGTCTACTATTCGATCCGTGACGCAGGGACGTATATAAGGGGGGGTTTAGGGGGTCCGGACCCCCCCCCTTAGCCCATTGAGTTCGGAGGAAACCTAGTCAATTTTTGTATTTTGGAACCCTTGGACCCCCCCCTTAACAATGATCTTTGTATTTTGGAACCTTTGGACCCCCCCTTAACAAAGCTATAGCTACGCCCCTGCGTGACTGTAGTTTAGATAGTCTCTCAAATGTATGGGATTCCGGTGCAGCGCCTCCAGTGGTAACTTGACTGAACTAAAATCCCAATACATTTGAGAGACTATACTACAGTCACGGATCGAATAGTAGACTCTGTGCATACTCGCGATCGGGGTACTGTTATAAAAAACGGTCACCCATCCTTATTGACCTCGCCGAACGACCCGTTTTCACGGCATATTTAATGGTTGCCATCGTGTTGCAACGTAACCCAGTTGCGACGACTCCTAACCACGGAAGTGACGCCTAAATATAGACTTTGATCTGATTTACGCACCCGCTGGAAGTGAGGATGGTTTTATTTAGGAGCTTTCGGTTTATTACAGCCCTTTGCTCAAGTATTTTAGTAAAGTCTATAATAATAAGCTGTTTCAGATTTAAAAAAAAAACAGTACTAAAGGTTGTGGCCTCGCTAACGTGGTCTATGCTATGGCTATGAACTAAGGGAGAGGGTCTATAACTTAATCTAGGTATAGGTTTAGGTAGGTACCTATCTACTTTTACTCTATAATCTCAATCCTAACCGTAGGTCAGTCATAGCAGGACCTAGTAAGAAGACAAATTGCTAGGATAGATAGGATAGGATTCTCTTTCATCATCAAAATCATCATCCACATCTCTATTTTACCCACAGATGGGTATAGTTAGGCCTCCCTTAATTTGTGCCATCCACCATGGTCGTGCACTGCAACTACTGGACTGATTTAAATTAAACTTATAAATATTATAGATCGATCGTGGAATAAATTCATTTTTAATGATCATACAGCGACCGGAGCCGTGGGCGAGATATTTTAATTACTTTCCAAAACTAGGTAGGTACCTACATTATGCCATGAGGCGGCCTAAAAACTCCGTCATCAAAGATACCCACTAGCTCATTCGAACATACATACATAATGATGTAAGAAATCAAACGGAATTCACTCCCACACGAAATCCGCAGAGAAAACTCTACACTTTATTCAAATGTACAAAGTAAATAATTTAGTTTGAAACCCTTCACATAAGTAAGTCAGTGCAGTCTGAACTGTATTACTTACGAGTAAAGGTATAATTCTCGTTGAACCTCACGATCGTAATTACTAAGTACAAGTTTTGGTTCGAGTAAAACTTTAAAGTTACATTATTTTTTCTTGCTAAGTCACATTAATAATAAAAGGATTCAACGTAATAATTTTAAGTTAGTACGAAAATTATATTCTTTAAAATATACGAAGATATCCATATTTTAAAATCGTGCTTACCATCAAATGAAAGTGAGATAACTTCGAGAATAAATCGAGTTTTGTTTCGATAGTAGCAGTGCAGTAAGAATTTGACGTTTACGAGAATGTTGCCATCAACTGGTTTATGTCCTTACTTATTAGGGTTTTGTTAACATTGAACTCCGAAAAATGCAAACTTTGGAAACATGAAATGAACAAAAATAACGCAGATACCTACAAGAAATTTGCATACGCCCGTGTCAAAAATAAATGTCAATCTTTTAATAAGTTTTTAATAAACATTTATGAAACGCTGTTATTATAATTATGCAGTCCCAAAACGGAAATAAGTAATAAATTCTTCAAGTAGGTATTTTAATCTGATCTAGTACTACTTAACATTACATGCGTAATGCTGTTTCTCTCAAAGATCACTTCATTCTCATTAACGAATTTATCGGGTAATTTCATTCAAAAACTGGCAGCACTGCAAAATGCGCCATTTCTCCGCCAAAGACGTCACAGCGCGATCGCGTCCATACGTCATCAGAACAACAGAATAAAGTCGCACAATTTGCAAAAATACGAACAAAAACATTGTCATTTTTATTTTGTTCTTATATTAACAGTTTCAATGAGTGTATGTGAGTGAAAAGTGCAGTTTATTGAGTGTGGACTATGTGACCTAGTTGTGTTGTGACGTCACAGCGACCGGCTGGTTTTATTTTTTTCCGTGGTCCGTGGTCTGTATTTTGAATTTTGAATGGGAGAAATAATTGTGCGCAGTTTTTTATTTGAAAAATCTTTACAAAGATTCGATCGTATTCTATAAAAATTAATGTGGTAATGTAGTTTTCAAACAGCAAGCAAGCAGTTTTATTTTTTATTTTGAGCAATTCAATATTTTTATTTATTAATAAATATTACAGCCATATAGTAAATTAACTTACATAATCAGAAAAAGGTACTTACCTATATAAACATTATTAGGTAAGTACCTACCTACCTAAGTAGGTGTTAAAAAATTAAATAGGTAAGTAACACATAAGAAAATAAAAAAATAAATAAAAACCTCCGATACCTACTTATATCCCGTTCATAAATTAGAAAAGAGCTGATGATCTTCAAACGGCTGAATGGATTTTCATGAAATCCCATGACACATGGGATCCCACGACACAGGCCTAGTAACGCCGGCTCCATACGTTGGGGCCAACGTTGGTCCCAACGTTGGGACCAAGATTTCGTGAACCATCCACACGTTGGCGATACACCAGTCTTGTTCCGTCAGAGCCAACGTGCAGACGTCCGATGTCTGCGCGTCCGATACAGAAATTGAAATTTCTCTAAGTGATTTTACATTACTGAATACCAATTTTATCACAATCACATCACATCATGTCACTATCACACTTCACACAACACACTATATTATAAAAGCGAAAGTTTGGATGTTTGGATGTATGTTTGTTCCTCTCTAACACGATAACCACTTTACCGATATGGGTGATATTTAAAATATAGATAGATAATAACCGGAAATAGGACATAGGCTACTTTTTATCCCAAAAAATTGCACGGTTCCCGTAACATAAAAAAAAATAGTAGACTCCATCATCAGATCAGCTCGCTGTCACCATATTATTACATTGTAGTCAGAACTTGACAAATATGCCGAGTTTCAACTCAATCGGCCTATTTACTGAGGAGTTCTGTTGAACAGCTCTTGACTCCATCGTCAGATCAGCTTGTTGATACCATAATATTTAATTGTCACCGAGAATCTATAAGTGTGCAAAATTTCAGCCCGATAGTTCTACAAACACAATAAATAAAGAATACGATGACATTCTCGCTCGTCAGTCGACACGTGCGCTCACGATGCGCGTCGAAACGGGACTGAGCATAGCGCCAACGTGTGGATGCGGGGTAACCCCGCATCCACACGTTGGGGCCAACGTTGGTCCCAATGCCTCTCACCAACGTGTGGTGCTGACAAAATAGCTTGGCGCCAACGTTGGGGCCAACGTTGGGGCTTGGCCGTGCCGTGTCGGTTTTATCAAAGGAAGTTGGCGCGCCAACGTTGGGGATCCGTCCACACGTTGGCGCTATGCTCAGTCCCGTTTCGACGCGCATCGTGAGCGCACGTGTCGACTGACGAGCGAGAATGTCATCGTATTCCTTATTTATTGTGTTTGTAGGACTATCGGGCTGAAATTTTGCACACTTATAGATTCTCGGTGACAATGAAATATTATGGTATCAACAAGCTGATCTGATGATGGAGTCAAGAGCTGTTCAACAGAACTCCTCAGTAAATAAGCCGATTGAGTTGAAACTCGGCATATTTGTCAAGTTCTGACTACAATGTAATAATATGGTGACAGCGAGCTGATCTGATGATGGAGTCTACTATTTTTTTTTATGTTACGGGAACCGTGCAATTTTTTGGGATAAAAAGTAGCCTATGTCCTATTTCCGGTTATTATCTATCTATATTTTAAATATCACCCATATCGGTTAAGTGGTTGTCGTGTTAGAGAGGAACAAACATACATCCAAACATCCAAACTTTCGCTTTTATAATATAGTGTGTTGTGTGAAGTGTGATAGTGACATGATGTGATGTGATTGTGATAAAATTGGTATTCAGTAATGTAAAATCACTTAGAGAAATTTCAATTTCTGTATCGGACGCGCAGACATCGGACGTCTGCACGTTGGCTCTGACGGAACAAGACTGGTGTATCGCCAACGTGTGGATGGTTCACGAAATCTTGGCCCCAACGTTGGGACCAACGTTGGTCCCAACGTATGGAGCCGGCGTAAGGCTCTATTATTATCTTGTCCTATGTGTGCGTGTGTATTATAATCATGATGTTATAAGAAATATATTATTATTATTATAGCTAAGAACACTCTCGACCAGACCAGTGGTGGTCGCAGACTTTGATTTTGGGTGGGTCACGTCTTTTGCTAGTATGTACCTATGTACATATTTTTTTGGAGGACCTCCTCGGACCGCGCATGCAGTCTCGAGAAAGATAACTTTCAACAAAAAAATAACAATTAAAATTGCTTCATCTGTTTATGAGCTATGATGCCACAGACAGACACACAGATACGATACACACTACAAACATATAACTAATTGTTGCCACCTTAGTGATGGTATATGGTGATGATGATGATGATGATGAAAAGTAGTCTATCAACTCAAGAGTGTAGCTATCAATTGCAGAAAGAATTTTTCAAATCCGACTGGTAGTTACTGAGAGCGCATTCAAACAAACAAACTTTAATAAAAACATTCCACATAATATGTTGGTATAGAATACATATAGATAAAATCACGCCTGTTTGTTATCATAATAGGGGTAGGCAGTGACCACAGATTGATCTCCAATTGCTACGGTCCTGACACACTTATTTCGCTTCATTCACTCTCATCTCAGTGGCTACCTGGGCCCCTACTCCCAAAACCAGAAACGATAATAATTATCATGCCAATTATCGTAGTTCAAGTTATGTTGGTGGAAACCAAATTCGGAACATAACCAACATACGCTGAAATACGATATACCATTTTCGGTTTTGGGAGTAGGGGCCCGGTACCTATGTTTTTCAATATAATCTTGAATAAATAGGTACCATAGACAAACTATCACTTTCCTCTCAGACAGGGGTGAAGCTGTGATGTCACTGGTACAGTCAGACATAAAAATCAAAGCTTTTATAAAGTTTTGTAGGTATTAAATTATATTGATCATTCTGAATTTTAAATTGTAATGTCTTGACCTTTAGTTTTTCGAAACGAGAAATCCATTGATGCACGGCCGGGATTCGAACCCAGGATCTACGGATCTTAAGGCGAGGTACTTTTCCACTTGGCAACAGGCTAAATTAAATAATTTTTTACCGACTTAAAAAAATGGAGGTTCTCAATTAGTCGGATTTTTTTTTTTGCTCTTTTTATGTATGTTCACCGATTACTCGAAGACAAAAATTTTTTTTTGAAAGGGTAGGTATAGGTACTTTCCGATTGGTGTCAATTTGGTGAGGATTTGGGTAGGTATAGGTACTTTCCGATTGGTGTCAATTTGGTGAGGATTTGTCGAAGATCTTCGGAGTTATGAACAGAAATGCACCTCGAGAGTGCAGAAAATTGCTCAGCTTATATAACACTAGCGAACGCCCGTGGCTTCGCCCGCGTGGACTACAATTTTTCTATCCCACGGGAACTATACATTATTCCGGGATAAAAATTAGCCTATGTGTTATTCCAGAACCTAAACTGTCTACATTCCAAATTTCATAAAAATCAGTGTAAGAGTTATGGAGATACGTGTTAACAAACATTCACACACACGCACACACACACACACACACACGGACTTTCGCCTAGGACTTAGGATTGAAGTTTTTTTTTTTTAATTAATTTTTAATTTTGCCACTTTTGTTAGTAACTGTCCCGTTTATTGTGATGGGGCGACAGTTCGGCGTCAGACGGAAAGGGTATGTTTTATTGGTCTGTTTCAGATCGTTTCGGGGGAAAGGAAAAACGTATGAGCTAGTGGCTCTGGTGACGGAGTTTTTAGGCCACCTAAAGGCCTCTTTAATAAAAAAAGTATGTTCGTGGGGGCGAAAAATCGCCAAAATCGCCTCACGTTATTGACGAACGCCCCCTACTGCGTTCAGTGTCCGCGACGCACATCTTGCACGCGGTCTGGCTCAGCAGGGAACGTATCAACGTACTAGGTAGACAGCATGTTTTTAATTTTTTAAATTAGTTAATCGCAAAGGCCCAGCGGCCCGGTTTAATAAGTACCTACGCCCCGTATCGCGATTGCAACACCGAGTTGCGTCAGATTGTTTGAAGTCGCTAATGGACTGAGCCAATTAGCTCTTAAGTTGACAGATGCTAAGATGCTGTATGTGGGTTAACGTGCCTTAACACTTCCTAGTTTGAATTCAGAGCTTCTCAATCTTTATAATTCGACCCCTGAGTAAAGGAGCTAAAAGGCCGTTATCCGTGAATCACAATGTGTTTCATAGTGTGAATCGTATTACAAGCTTAGCAATAGGGAACTCCCACAATTTTTTTATGATTTTATACGATAGGTTATATCGTCAAATAACCGTAACAAAAATTCCAGCGCCGAAAAACTAAAATTTTATAACAAAAATAATTTTTAAAAACCAACATTTTCATGCACTTGAAACGGACGTGACGTCACAAGTCAGCAATTACACGCGCTTGTAGGTAGAAAAAAAAAACTTTCTGTCGAGTTTGAAGGAGTGTGACGTCACAGCATATGTGACAAATAGCGTTGCGTTTCAAGTCTTATGAAATTCCCACTATATTTTTGCACTTTTTAATTATAAATTTCTAAGCGAAAAAGTAATAATATTAAAAAATAATTACACACACATAATTCTAAAGCCATAATGTTCATAGAAAAATACGTTTAACCCGCTTTTGAATCAGACGCATATTGCCTATTCCTCTTTAATTTCCTAAAATGTTAAACCAACCGGATTAATGTTTTCGTGTCGCAATTTAACGCCAAAATGATTCTGCTGTGATTTGAATACATTTTACGAAACTAAAGATAAATTGCTTTAGCTGAATTGTAAATACGTTTCACACTATGATATGAAACACATTGTGAATATTGTGATTCGGGCGGATAATGGCCTTTTTAGCTCCGCTGATGTGATGACCCCTTGGAATATGTTAATTAAACTGTGTCAGTTATTTCAAGGACGACCTTATTTTATATTGACGGAGTAATCAATACAAAGCCGTGTGGGCCGAGTGGTTGAGTCTCGACTTTCAATCTGAAGGTCGTGGGTTCGTACACACCCATTTCACATAGCATCATCTAGCTCAGAATTAAGAAGAGCTTGTGTTATGGAAACTAACATGACTTGATATACTATACTTACATATACATATACATACTCTTTTTTGACGAGCCTCCCTGTGATCGACTGGCTCCCCACTGGAGCTTGACTGTTTAGTTAGATCACAGATAATATAATACTATACTAGGTTAGATTTAAGCGCTTCACCGACTGCGCCAGAGGTCGTCAAACGAAGGTATAGTGTTAAAAACTCAACACTATTATAGCTGAACCTAGAACCTCAGTATCGATCCGTTCATACTACATGCCACGTATTCTGTGGCGAGAGTCCTGCAATCTCCCTCCCCCACCCCTTCTTCCTCCCCCTCTGTTACGTCACGACCTTGAACTTATCGTCCGCATGGTACCATTGAGTACCTACCTTACTAAGTATTGTCACAGAGTAAACAAGTATTTATTTCGATGTACGACACAGGATTTTACTTCGTTTTATCGCGTTATTTACCTTTTTTGCGTTATTTTTGGATTCGTTTATAATAATAATTTTAAGAAAATAGTAATGGAATGGTTACTTCTGTAAAATATGGGTATAAACTATACTGGCTGCATCCTCGCGGCGTTACCCGCATGGTGACTGACGGTATAATGGCGATGATGATGATGAAGATAATAAAAAGTAGCCGATAAAGAATCAAATGAGAAGAATTAAGTTATCATAATGCAGAAATATTTTTTCAAATCCGACTGCTAGTTTCAAATTTCAGCGCGTTCAAACAAACAAACAAAAAGACAAACTCTTCCGCTTAATATATGTATCGGTATAGACCACATTTACCCACAATAAATGCCAATACGCAGTCACCCATCAAACTCTCATCACCCTTAAAATAATCTCTTTGATCTTACGAAAATAACATTATAATATTTATAGGACCTCCACCTACAGTCCATCTGCGAAAACAAACTCGATTGGTCAAGTGTGTGTCGACATCTCGATGTGGGATTTGTTTACATAAGGGCGGCGCTTCCTTACGGCGACTTTACACGCGTCTGAGTCGCTACCTGTCCATCTTACTAGGTACAATGATGTATCTAGTAAGATGGACAGATAGCGATACACTGTCAGGAAGCAATCTTTGCCTACATGGGAAACTAGTGCCTGGGACGTTGTTGAGATGGAGTAGGCTTGCAGCACCTACACCATCCTCAGCTTAACCGGCCATATCCACAGGAAATACCAATACGTGTGGAGCTGACTAAAGTGAGGGTTTCCTCACGATGTTTTCCTTCACTGTTTAGAGCTCGTGTTAATGCACATATTTTTTCGTTACGAAAATCCCGAAAATCCATTGATGAACGGCGAGGCTTTGTACCCACGACCTTTAAAATTCAAATATCAAATCAGTAGGACCAGTATGATCACTTTGAAATGTCTTAAGAGCTAGGTGATTCTACTCCTGTTCTTTCGCGACCAACACCGTGAAGAATCAGGCCAACAAACACGGTATGGGGCCTAGCTTTCTTTTCGGTGATCCATTTCTATTTCGGATCCAAAGTCGAGGCATTATCCGACTCTGCAAATATGGCGTTGTGACCTCATTATTCCGCAGTCGTGCTGATAAGCGTTAAGAGCTAGACCTTCTGAATATGGTTTTATCAGCTCGTCCGATCTCCGGCTTATCTGCCTTTGACTTGTCTTCTGCAGAAGCGGACAGTTTAAGGCCCACGCAGACCGGGGCGGCATGGCAAAGGATTTAAATTTTTACCAAGAATGCCGTGGCATCGAAAATATCCCTTTCGTTTAAAAGCAGAGGAATTTAGTATTTCAATGTCGATATGTTTGATTGAATGTCCATTGGTAAAAAATCTAATTCCTTTGCCATTCCTTCCCGATCTGCGTATCTATGCCATAAAGCAGTGGTTCCTAACCTTTTCAATCTTGTCACCCCTATTGACGTGTCAATTAAAAATATTACCCTACTTTAATAGGTTTAAGCTATTTTATAAATCTTTTTTATAGGTATTCAGTACGTATGAAGCTAAAAGCTTTTGGTTTCCTCACGGCATTGACCGTTAGGCGAATATGGAGCGTAAACATACCAAAATGCAACTGCTTCTATAAAATTCACTTAACTATTCATTCAGTATGCAAACTTGGTACTCGTCGAGTACGTGATATGAAACATAAGCTAGTCGTGCCAAAGAATACTGTATTAAAATTTGGTCCGCTTCCGTCAAATTATGGCAGACAGTGCGACGCGTAGGTAGGCCCAGTTTGCACCAAAAATAGCATTTGTATGGTGATGATGAAATATAGCCTATATTAAATGTAACCTTCCTCAATTAAAATCTAAAATGAAATGAAGTTTCTGTCTGCCGATGCCGGTATCTTTTGGTTTTTTTTTTTTTATGAAGGTTCATGTTCACCGATTACTCAGACGGCTGGACTGGACCGATTTAGAAATTTTTTTTTGTTTGAAAGGATAGTACCTATAAGTACCTACTTTCCGATTGGTGCCACAATGATTTGGTGAGGATCTGTCGAGGACCGTCAGTTATGAACAGAAATGCACCTCGAGAGTGCAGAAAATTGATCAGCTTAATAAGGTAAAATTGAAGTCGGTTTTTTAAAATTCACACTAAGAATCTTATTATGATTCTACTATACAGCTATAACGACCTTTTTAGCCCGCTGGCCACTAATTTAATACGAACTTACCTACGTATATTACCCTATTTATTCCGTGATATTACGTGATACCTCTCACTCACCGCCCCTATTCAAATACAGATACCTTTCCTTCTAATTAATCTAATTTACGAACTCGCTAAATTGGTTAACTTACACGAAACTCTCTCAATACATTTTACATGAATATCCAATTTGGCCTGCGAATGTTCTTTTATGGTGACCGGAATCTAATTGCTTGCCGCAGCCTTGTAACACTGAATTAGCGACTTAATAAAGATGACCAATAGGGATGGGGTAGGATTGGTAAAGCCGAAAGGTTTCGGCTTAGGATTTAACCGAATCATACGAGGATTTCCACGTTTGAATTTTGACTGGCTCCCCACTGGAGCTTAACTATTTAGATTGGATTAGAAGCGGATAGATTACCGAAAAGAAAGCTAGGCCCCATACCGTGTTTGATGCCCTGATTCTTCACGGTTTTGGTCGCGAAAGAATCACCTAAGATGATACAAAATGATCCTATTGAATAAATTATGTTTTAATTTTTGATATTTGAATATCTGTTGTATGAACTGAGCAGGGAAGGGATGTACTCTACGGGAGTACTTTCGACCTGAAACACGTAGGTTCGAATCCGGGCCGTGTATCTATATCTAATAATAGACTTTTGGTTTTGGAATGTTATAATGCGCATTAACACGAGCTCGCGAAGGAAAATATTAAAAAAAAAGTGAGTGAGAGTAAATATCCCAGTAGTTCGAACAACTGATCAACAGACCAAAAAAACGGTGCCAAAATTGAATTTGGACGCTCTTATGACTTAAGTTATATTATGACTGCGCTTAGACATCATCAAAGGAGCTTAAATACCTACCTAGATGTGAGAGAATGTCTACCGCGCTTAGGGGATACTGACGTGATCCTGTTATAGAATACAATTTACATTGTATTGAAATATTGAAACGCCTGCTACTGCTACAACGATCTGCGTGGTTTCTGCAGTGGAGTGTAGACGGCTGTTGCCCTACCGAATTGGTTTGTAGATTGGCGGAAACCACGCAGAGAGACTGGTTTTCTGCCGTCTGGCACACGCTTTATTTGGAACCAATGAACCAATAGACAATTTCAGTAAGGATCGAGAGTACGAGACCGAAACGTAAGCCCGAATAATTTTCACAATTTTCTACCTCCCTAAAGTCTCATCCAATTTAACATGGGGTGACTCACGTACCGTTTGAAGTCTTTTTTCCATCGCAATAAGGTTCAAAATGCAGAACTTTATCATCGATCCTAAACCATTCGAGTTCAAGTCTTATCTAGACAGCTTTAAGGCAAGATTTACGTTGTTTTTTGCGTCGAAAAATTGGGCTGTGTTTAGGAGAATAAGGATTATGTTTACAGGTTGTTAGTTAAGGTATTTGCCGTGCAAATTAGAACATTTTTTTGTTGATTAAAATACTGGTTATATCTACAGACATTGAGCGTAACAGACACCTAGCGTGCCAAACATCGACAGACATCGTCGGTCGCGGTCGCTCTCAAACAAAAGACAGAGAAAAGAAGTGCACGGTCCTGATACGATTCTCTATTTACATTGATCGGCAGTTAGCGTAACGTAGTCGTGCAGACCCTATAATGGCTGGTAATGAATGGAACAGCTCAAATATTGTTTCGCCATTCCAAAATCCATAATTGAAAATCAAAATACAGATCACGTCTAACTTAACCACACAGTTCTGCAAGGCTAAAAAGGCCGTTAAAGCAGAATCATAATGTCGTCTCTTTTCATAGACATGAGAGTACAACAAGAACAACAACATAATACGAATCATACTATGATTCTGCTATAACGGCCTTTTTAGCTCCGCAGAATAAACAATCACTTACTCATCACATCACTCAACACATAATAAAGGTTGTCAACAAACAGTGTAATGTAACGTGAACACAGAACAGTTCGAAATGCCATCATGGCCGGGACGCGAACCCTATCATCAGAGCCGCCTCGCTCCACCGCCTACTACTACGCAGATCTTGAACGTCTCAAACGTAAATCCCCCGAAAATGCTGACGAGCTAAGCGAGTATGTCGTAGCAAATGAGGTCGTGAACGACATACCAGCGAGAGAGGTACCCCCATTCCGCGACAGACAATGGAGCCTGCCCGAGTACAGTACACCAGAAAACTCCAGAAAGGGAGAGACTTACTCAACAGCTGGGACCTTTCCCATGCCAGAGCCGAAAGAGAAAGAGCCGCTGCTAGCTGAGTTGGAAGTTGTAGGACGACTGCCGCTGACTCAGCTTGAGAGCTCGAGTGGAGTTAGAAGGAGTAGGAGCTGGTATCTCTGCTGTCCAAATGTGGGGGAGGAGGAAATTTCGAGGGATTCCTCGTGGAGATACTCCAGTTTGCGGCCGGTGACGGTGCCGCCGCTGCCGGGGCAGAACGGATTGAGCTTGGTAGGTACTTTGTAAAATGTGGAGACTTTCAAGTAGCACTGAAGATTGGTTTATTTAATTTTTTTTTTCTATTACAGTAATAATGAACATTATCGGTCTTTGTAGAGGGCCAAAAAATAATACCTAAGTGTGGTTTAACACTATAAAAAACAATTTCTGTCTTCCAGGTGGCTACGCATAGCAGCAATCGCAACGACGATCTCACCTCGCTGCGAGCGGAACGAGACGCGCTCGCTCGCGCGCTCGCCGGTGAGCGTGCTCGGGCGGCGAGCGCGGCGCGAGCGCACGACGCGCGGCTCGCCGAGCTGCACGGGGTTATAGCGGAGCTAGTGAGACGGAGAGCGCAGGACAAACATGCTGGGGCGATTCCCGAAGAGGAAGTATCAGGTAAGACCATGATTCAGATATTAGAGTGCGTTTCATCAAATAGTTCCTATGCCGTCATGTTGGTTTGTCTGTGTTGAGATTGTGGCTAAATAAAGGTCTATCTAAAATAAAAATAAAAAATTGCACCTTAGCAGAGTTCGGTTGCCCAGAAATTATATGGTAATGTTTGTTTCAGACGAATGTGAGTCGACTACCCAGCCGGCTGGTGAACTAGACAACGACGCAGACAGATCTAGAACTGAACAGGTGATTAGCATGCAAAATAAGCCGACTGTATCCTCAAAGAAGAAATCCGGCTCAGATCTTTACTTTCAAGATCTAAGTCAGTGATTCTCAAAGTAGTCCAGATGGACCCCCGGGGGTCCACGGGAGACTTGAAAGGGGTCTACGTTGGCGAGAAAAAAAAATAGGGGTGCACAAGTTGTCAGTGGGAGTCCACGAAAATTAATCTAGATTCTAAATAACAAAAATGTTAGCTTGGCTTTACCTATCAATGTAGGTAGGCAGATTATAAACTACTCAAAATAATTGGCCAAGCAAGTGTCAGATCACATAGTGTAGGGTTCCGTAGTTTCCCAAAACAATCTACCTGTTTAACACAACTAACAACTTCATCCTAAGGAATTTGTATGAAATTTTCCGTACAACTTGATAGATTATTACTCGTTACCTTTTGTTTCCCACCACCCAGGGGTGTGTTTACCCTTCAGCCAAAAGAGCCATGGCTCGGGGTGGCAGGCTGCGAGGGGCGGCACAAGATGCCTTGGGAATATGGTAGAAATGTAGCAGCAGGGCGTCCACCGAAACCAGTAAAATTTTGAAAGGGTCCATGAGAAAAAAAAGTTTGGGAACCTCTGATCTAAATGATACACAAATGGTGCACACAATGTATAAGTATTTATTTGAAAATGTAATACCTACAAAAAAAAGCGTCGATGGGCTTGCAACCTGTCACGTATGGAATGTTAACTTCTGCAAAATGTGGGAGAGTGTACCAAATGTGTTTGGACATAGGTACATCTTACTACCCACTTAGACATCTTCAAAGGATCTAAAAGTGCCTAAAGATCTGAAAGAATATGTCTACCGCACCTTGGGAATACAGTTGTGATTATTTATAATTTTTACATACAAAAAAAAAACCGAATGAATCGAAGTACGGTTTATAATATACTCTAGTCAAAACCAAGAGAGAATATTTACTAATTTTGCACTGACAGATCAATCAGCTGATAGCAGGAATAGACCTATCACAGAAAACTGAGATTCATTACGATTGGCCATATTGATATGCCAATCATATTTAATCTGTTTTCTGTGATTGGTCTATTCCTGCTATCAGCTGATTGATCTGTCAGTGCAATGTTAGTAAATATTCTCTCTTGGTTTTGGCTAGAGTATAAATCGACGATTTTACGTGAGTGAAAAAATTCATCATGAATGAATGATGCGAATCAATAATAAACGATTGTTTCAGAATGAATCCTCGTCAATCTTGAGTCCGTGCGAGCTGCCGACTCCTCAGGAGAAGGTGGATCCACTACCTGATGATACCACGGACACCAGCAGCCGGGATGTGCATATCAGGTACTTCATCATTTTTGAAATAATCCCAAAGAATTGCATTAATACGGAATTGGAACCTGCGATCCAACTGAATAATAGTAGAACATCCATGTTTGGGCTCATTTGAATCAGCTCATCCTTACCCAATAAAAGCTTGTCTTCAACAAAAAACTTATTAAGAACTAGCTTCCTATCTAACTTTAGCTTCTGCCCGCGGCTTCGCTCGCGTGGTACCCGGATAAAAAGTATAGAAATAGAAATAACTAGTGTACCTACGCCCGCGGTTTCGCCCGCGTGGACTACAATTATTTAATCCCACGGGAACCATACATTTCTCCGGAATAAAAAGTAGCCAGAGCCTAAAACATCGTTATTCCAAATTTCATCAAAATGGGTTTAGTAGTTATGGAGATACGTGGTACCAAACGTTCACACACACACAAACACGGACTTTCGCTTTTATAATCGATCGAGCGAGCGAAGCGAGCGAAGATCTTAGTGGCAAGTTAGGCGATTTTGCTTTGTATGTTTGTATGTTTCATTTTTATGTTCTCGCATAACTATCGAACCGCTTATCCAATCTGTATGAAACTTGATAGGTCAATAGGTTGTGCTATGGAAATTTGTTGTGGAGCGTATGAGCGTAATGTAGGAAGGGGTTGTAAAGATATGGGGTTCCCAAGGGGGTAAATTTTTTTCAAAGTTACCCAAATATATTGAGTGGGGTGTCATATGAAAGTACTCAACTTATACATTCCAAAATGGTTTTTAGTTTTCTTCTAGGTTCTATAGTTTTTGAAATACAGTCAAAAAGAAAAATTATGAAAACCAATTAACGGAAGTATGGAGAGAGCTCCCGTTTCATAGAGTTTCGATGTATTCGTAGGTCTGGTTAACAGACAAGGAGTGTGGCATCGTTGTGGTTTGGTTTGCAATGATTTTAGTTGCTAAGTACTTGATATTTTTTCTTGAGATTGAAAATAAAAGCCGTGTTGGCCGATTGGAAGAGTGCTCGACTTTCGATTCATAGGTCGTAAGTTCGAACCCTGGCCGTGCTCATCAATGGATTTTTCGATTAGAAAAATTTAAATGCGCATTAACACAAGCTCTAAACGGTGAAAGAAAACATCGTGAGGAAACCAGTTAACATTCTAATAGCGGCGATGGGCTTGCAACCTGTCACGTATGCAAATGTTAACTCCTGCAAATAGTGGGCTGGGCATGTACCAAAATTATAGAGGGAGGGGGAGGGGGAGGGGAGGGGAGGGGGAGGGGAGGGAGGGGAGGAGAGGGGGGGAGGGGGAGGAGAGGTGAGGGGGATGGGAGGGGAGGGGGGAGGGGGAGGGAATTGATTTTCTCATACATTTCGTATTGAACTGCTATTTTAATAATTTCTCGAACTAAGAGGCCTTCCCTGAGGCGCGGTACGAAGTTCGCGGGGTCAACTATTGAATATAAACACGACACGACTTAATGTATTGCATGCATGCCTATAATCTTTACTATACTGAGGTAGCGCATTAGATATCATTCTGTGGTAAACACTAGAAGGAGCACTTAACGTAGGTATAGGGGTAGTCAGAAACAAGTCCAAATCTAGGCTATCAATACAACGGTGCGCGAGATCTCAGTTCGGGGCGAACTACTAGTGTTAGTAGGATTTATTTGTATGTACAGAAAAGTTCTTAAAATAAAAATATAAGTACCTAACACATACTCCTAGCCTATCTCCTATTCCTGGTCAAAAATTCAAAATTAAAATATAATTTTTTCAGTAGTACCGCTATGCTATGACCATTTTGAATTTTGGTCATTATCTATCTAAATTTTAAATTTCAGCCAAATCGGTTCAGTGGTCCAGTTTTGGAGGAGAAAACATACATCCACACTTTCGCATTTATAATATTAGTGTGATTATTAATTGCAGAGTAGAGCAGTCATGTTTGGAAGCGTCAGTGATGCCGGAGTGTGACGTCAGCCTCAACTTGTCTGAGAGGGACTCGGATGTCTGTCTCAGCACTAGGTCAGTTTAACAAGCTTTTACTTACTTTAGTTAGCCATTGAACCGTCCAAGCGCGCGCGCGAACAATAATCCCTACGTCGAGCTCCTTTCGCATCCTTCCGCGTCCGAACGCGCGCGCGACTTCTCAACAAAAAACGATTCAGACAGGAAAAGTACTATATAGCTCTAGTCAAACAAAAAAAATTTTCAAAAAAAAAAATATAACCGACTTCATAAAATACTTGCACTAAAAAGCGAAAAATAAAAATACAAACAGAATTAATTAATTTGTTATCATTTATTTGTTGTAATGTTGAAATCGGTGTGCATAAAATATGGTCATTGTTTTTCTTAACACCGACTTCAACATTACAACAAATAAATGATAACAAATTAATTAATTCTGTTTGTATTTTTATTTTTCGCTTTTTAGTGCAAGTATTTTATGAAGTCGGTTATATTTTTTTTTTTGAAAATTTTTTATTTTTCCCTTTTTAGTGTTGTTTTTTTTACTTGTTTCTGTTTTTTTTTTTATTTAGAAAGATGTCACTTTACTTATGTTTGATGTCCTTCGCTCATCAAGCCCTTTCATTTGATACCCATATCACTAAAAAATTCCATGGAGCAGGTCCTGACTCCATCATCAGATCAGCTCGCTGTTACCATATTATTACATTGTAGTGGAAACTTCACAGATATGCTGAGTTCCGAGTTTCAACTCAATCAGACTATTTATTGAGGAGTTCTGTTGAGCAGCTCTTGACTCCATCTTCAGATCAGCTCGCTGATACCATATAATTATATTATAATCGGAACTTGACAGATATGCCGAGTTTCAACTCAATCGGCCTATTTACTGAGGAGTTCTGTTGAACAGCTCTTGACTCCATCATCAGATCAGCTCGCTGATACCATAATATTTCATTGTCACCGAGAATCTATAAGTGCGCAAAATTTCAGCCCGATAGTTCCACAAACACACAAAAACTTTGAGGGTTTCCCTCGATTTCCATGGGATCCCCTCATCAGATCCTGATTTGGTGAAGATGGGACCACCTCGGAAGTGTACCCTTTGTAACAAAAAAAGAATTTTCAAGATCGGTCCACAATTGACGGAGAAAACGATGAACATACATAAAAAAAAAAAAAAAAAAAAAAAAAAAAAAAAACATACATACAGCCGAACATAGAACCTCCTCCTTTTTGGAAGTCGGTTAAAAACAGCTGCGAAGAGGGTATGAAATGCCGAATTCATTATACTATAAATACAGGCAATTTTAAATGGACAAAAAAATCCCGACTGCGGGTTTTAAAGGTACAAAGAACCTAAAAACAAAAATTTTGTTTTTTGTGTCTACTAATATTTTTGTATTTTTAACCGACTTCAAAAAAGGAGGAGGTTTTCAATTCGTCGATTTATTTTTTGTATGTTTCGTTACTCAAATATTCGAAGACGCCTGGACCAATTTGAAAAATTCTTTTTTTTTTTGTTTGAAAGGGTATAAGTACCTACCTACTTACTTTCCGCCACAAAAAATTTGTGAGGATCTGTCGAGCATCTTCAGAGTTAGAACAGAAATGCACCTCGAGAGTGCAGAAAATTGCTCAGCTTATAACATTGAAGGCGGTTTTTTAACTTTTTTGATTCAGCCACTTGTTCGATGTGATAATTATCTCCCTATAACCTCTCACCACACTGGTTATTTGCAGATGCTGCGAGGCGTTAGAAGCTGGAGGCAGCAGTTGTGAAAGAGAACATGGATCGGCCGACGCTCGCCCGGTGTACACCGCCTCACCTGGTACATATTATTGTAACGCCGGCTATTTGGAATATTCTACGCCCAAGAGAATTATAGAGAGCTTAACAGTTATAGAAAACTCTATAAGAATCTCGAAGTTTGTAGAAACTTCGAGAAGCTTTGGCATAGTTAGACACCTTTCTAGAATATTCGATATAGCTCTAGAATAATTGCGATGTTTCCAGAACATTAGGCGAGAGAACTAGTCAGTGTGTCTAGTCAGTGTGTAGTCTTTTGGGCAGTCGACCGATGAACCGTCAAAATTTGACTCTGGCAGGCCAGTACTCTTACTTAGTACTTTAGTGAGGATCTGTCGAGGATCTTCGGAGTTATGAACAGAAATGCGCCTCGAGAGTGCAGAAAGTTGCTCAGCTTATAACATTGGAGGCGGTTTTTTAAAATACATACCTAATTTATCCTCTTGTTATTATTTCAGGTCGCTGTGAGTCGCGACAAGCGAAGTTAGCCTCTCGGGTCAAACTGAAACGTACTGAAGACAGCGACTGTAAGAACCATTTGGCTAATGAAGAGGTAAATATAGAGTACCTATTCCTAATGTTTACTGGAGTGATTGATTCATTTTTCTTTCATTCAATGTTCACATGGCTAACGAAATGATATAGAAAAGAACTTTCACTGTTCTATTCTTTTAATATGTCACCAAATGAAGTTGTGCGTCTTGGATGGCCGACTCCGAGTGAACGTTCACTTTCGTGTTCAGACGGTTCATTTTTCGTTCATTCGGAGTGCGAGTGAAAGATGCGAATGAACCGATCCTACATTGTTGGGTTGGTTCATTAATGAATTCACTTTTCTTTTTTTTATTCTTTGTTCAGACGCTCCATTCCTAGTGAAAGATGCCGAATGAAGAACAGAAATGAACGAAAAGTGAACCGTCTGATTCCATCTTTAGAGCCGTTTTCGAGAACGTGAATAATATAATAAATAAATATAAAAATACTAGCTGCTGCCCGCGGTTTCGCTCGCGTGGTACCCGGATAAAAAGTAGCCTATGTTACTCTCCAGCCCTCCAACTATCTCCACACAAAAAATCACGTCAATACGTCGCTCTGTTTCGACGTGAAAGCAAACAAACAAACACACTTTCACATTTATAATATGGGTACGGATTGCTCGTTTTATAGTATAGGATAACTGTTTGTAGGCATGGTGTACTGAAGCAGCGGAGAGGCTAGCATTGGATGTTTGCGCTCAAGCTGACTTAAGGGAGGCCTTGGTCGCGGCCAACAATGATGGTAAGTCACCATTACTTATATTAAAGACTCAGCATTAATTTTTTTCCTTCAATGTGGTATTACAAAGATCATAAATAACTAATTTGAGACACACATTCCCCACAACATTTTGGCTGCAAATATTAAAAAGTAATTTTTACGAAATGTTTAATAAAGATTAGCAGCGCCCTCGCGGCGTTGCCCCCGTAGTGATGGTATTGGTGATTATGATGATGAAAAAAACCTATAAAACCTTCCTCAAAAGTTTAGCTATCAAATGCAGAAATAATTATTCATATCTGACTGGTAGTTCATGAGATTAGCGCGTTTAAACAAACAAACGAATAAACAAACAAACTCTTCCGCTTTATTATATTAGTATAGATTAGTTATCTTTCTGTATCTTTGTTTCGGCCGTTATTGTTTTACTCCACCATCACCTCGCCTGTGTTTATAAATATCTGTACCAATCTAATAAGCTAGAGTTTTTTTGTTTTTTTGAACGTCTCAGGAACTACCAGTCGGATTTGAAAAATTATTTCTGCATTTGATAGCTAAACTCTTAAGGAATGCGCTGCTGGTATATTGGTATAGATTAAAGTAATTTCTCCGTCCCAGGTGAGGCGTTAACGGCTCGAGCTCGAGCGTGGCGGCTGCGTTGTTCCCGGCTACAAGCAGACTGCGCGGTGCTACAAGGCGCTCTAGCTCGAGCGGCCGACACCGCACACAGGTAACACTCACTGTAATACAAGCTCGAGCTCGAGTGTGCACTCAATTACCATTTACCTTTTAATAGAGCATAGCGGGAATCGTGCATAGCGGAACTAACCGAAAAAAAAACCAGAGTGCGTTTCATCAAATAGTTCCTATGACGTCATGTTGGCAGTAGTCCAACAAAACCTTGAAAAACCTGGAGTTACGTCTTCGCGTGTTGACACTGTTGACAGACAGGGGTTCCAATAATACGGCATAGGAACTATTTGATGAAACTCACTCTACGGCCAACTTGACGGCATAGGAACTATTTGATAAAACGCACTCTAGGTGTTTAGGTCTTTAGGTTTTTCAAGGTGTTATTGGACTACTACCAACATGACGACATAATATCTATACTAATATTATAAAGAGGAAAGATTTGATTGTTTGTTTGCATTGAATAGGCTACGAAACTATCCCTGATGAACATAGGGTAGGTATAGTTTGCGCCCCGACTTCGCACGGGTAATTTATAAATTAAAAAATTAAACCCATGCGAAGCTGGGGCGAACCGCTAGTAGGAACTATTTGATGAAACGCACTCTAACGCACTTTTTACTTCACAATTGATCAATACATCTTCCTCAGGTTATATACAGCGTGTTCCGTGAGTGAGTCAGCGTGCGTGGGCGCATGTCTGGCTCTGCGCGCCGCGGACCGCGCACTAGAAGTGTACGATGTACTACTCGCACTTGCTGAGACCGAACCTACCACTCGCACACAAGAGGTAATTTATCTATATGAAAATGAAAAACGAAGATAAAAAACATTTATTTCTCAGTAAGTAACGTATAGATACCGATATACTAAACCCCTATTACCCCGCGTTTTCACTAACTACAAAACATGTTGTTAACAGCTACCTATCGCACTCACTTTTTGAGAGTTAACAAAGATAGATAGATGTTTGCAACATGTCTTGTCGTTAGTGAGAACGCGGGGTTAGACGATGCTGGATTCAGTGTGTTAAAGGTGGAATCGGACGGTTCACTCGAGTGAAAGATCACTCGAATGAATGCTGGGGTTTTCTATGACACTTTTCTTTCAATTTTTGTTCAGATGTGTCACTTTGAGTGAAATATACAAAATGAACGACGGAAATGAACAAAAAATGAACCGTCTGATTCCAAATTTACTGCTTTTTCATTCATAAATTAGTGCTGTCTCGCTCTTTGGCCTAGAAATTGCGTATTGTGCATCCTGGGCCTTACTTATGAAAGATGTTTAAAGTGAAACACTGTTTAAACAACGTCCTGTCTTTATTTGTGGATAGTGACAAACAGAGACAGGACGTTGTTCAACCAGTGTTCAACTTTAAACATCTTTCATAAGTAAGGGGGCCTACTTTTACTGAGGCTAACTTCAGCAATCGGTTAAAGAGGTTAAAGAAGAAAGAAGAAATTTTTCGAAACGAAAAAAATCCATTGATGCACGGCCGTTCGAACCCACGACCTTCGGATCGAAAGTTGAGGTACTAACCCACGACACGATTCCTAAGATATGTTTTCCATGGACCTAGGGACCTAGTATAGATATGGACAGCTGGACTCGTTCCTTCTCACTCACACAAAACAAGGAAGGATTATAAGCAAGGAAAAGAGACAGAGCATAATTATGCTCTGTCTCATTTCCTTGCTTGTAAGGGAGTGGACACATTGCGTTTTTAGCAGCGCGTTTTTGAGCTGCGTGTTTGTATTGATATAAACGCGCGTTCGCAGCGCGTTTTTTCCATACAAAAGCGAACGGGGAGGGGGGCAGCGCGTTCGCATCGCGTTCGAATCGCGTTTGTATCAAAACAAAAGATAAATCTTTTGTTCATAGTCGCGTGCGGGCTTTTTGTAGGTAGAGAACTTATAAGTTGCGAATTATGTACTATTATGGACCTTATGTCTACGAAACAATGGCTTCACTTCATTTTTTGTCCCTTTCGGCGGCTAACTGGTAGTCCTTATGGTATAATTATTTATACATGGTTCCTACGATTTGATTTTTTTCCCTCTTACACTAACATTATGAACAACTAGATGGCGCCACTGCTTACCCGGTTCTAGATCGCGCTATCGTTGCGTTTTGCCGTTCACAACACCTCGGCTCGCCCAATCTACTGAAGCTAACAAACAAACAAACTTTCGCATAGAAAACTAGCTTCGCCCGCGGTTTTATTCGCGTTATGTTTTTGACAGTGCCCCAGTGTAAACTGATAGCACTTATTTCATTAAATGTTGTGTTGTACAATAGAAAATGTTGGTACTTTTACTAGTTTTCGCGAAAATCTAATGGCCTGCTGATTTTGTATGGGAGGTTGGTGCCTTTTTTTTTTCGCGCGGCCATCAACCAAACATTCAAATATAAACTCGGAGTACATTATAACAAACAATATTTGTGAGTGAGAACAGTACACAGCTTCACTCAGCCAGGACCGAGTTATACAGGTTGAGTTTTTCAAGAGTGCCTCTAGGGCCAAATCTGAAACTATTAGCAATAGCGAAAAACACTCAATGAAGTCTCTTATGCGATTTTGATAAAAAGTAAAACTGCATCATTACATTTTAAAATAATCATTTTCCTGGCCAGGAATCGAACCTGTTGGTTAAAAAAAAACTTTTTGTATTATTATACCATCCGATAGTGTAGATAATAAGGATCAATTTCTGAGAAGAAATTACATGTGCCAAACAAATGGAAAGTGCTGATTTTTAATAATTTGATTAAAACCCGTAAAGTATTTCGTAGATTACCCATAACTTTTTTTTTATTAGTTTGCCGTATGTAGGTTCTTTTCAGAAATTTGATTCTTATTATCTACACTATCGGATGGTATAATAATATAAAAAGTTCTTTTTAATTAACAGGTTCGATTGCTGGCCAGGAATATAATTATTTTTAAAATGTAATGATGCAGTTTTACTTTTTATCAAAATAGCTTATGAGACTCCTTTGAGTGTTTTTCGCTATTGCTAATAGTTTCAGATTTGGCCCTAGAGGCACTCTTGAAAAACTCAACCTGTATAACTCGGTCCTGGCTGAGTGAGTGAAGCGGTATACTGTTCTCACAAATATTGTTTGTTATACACCTAGGCTTGTTTCACTCTTCAGCGTGTCGCCAGTCGCGTCCGCAAGTTGACCATTCACAGCACATTTCTCTGTGCTGTGAATGGTCAACTAGCGGATGGGATCGGCGACACGCTGAAGAGTGAAACAAGCCTAACCCCCTTAGTTATGAAAGATGTTTAAAGTTGAACACTGGTTGAACAACGTCCTGTCTCTGTTTGTCACTATCCACAAATAAAGACAGGACGTTGTTTAACCAGTGTTTCACTTTAAACATCTTTCATAAGTAAGGCCCTAAGAGTTTAAAATTTTAATGTTTGGTTGATGGCCGCGCGAAACAAAAAAGCCACCATTTTCCGGCAAAGGCTTTTGCCCCCATATCTTTTTATCGTGTTGACTCAGGACCTTGATTTTTATACACCTAATAGGTACTATAGACCTCAGTATCTGGTATAAATATCAACTTCTTAGGTCCACCCGTTCCTGAGAAAATCGACGGTGACACACGGACAGACAGACGGACAAGAAAGTGATCTTATAAGGGTTCCTTTCCTTTTTCGTTTTAGTTCTTTTCCTTTTTTACGGAACCCTAAAAATTACCTTATACCGAAGAAAACGACGCAAAACAAGGTACTTTTAGAAATGTTACTTTCAATGTCATTCTGATTTGGTCTTTAGCGTGAACGAGATAAAAGCTATCGGTTTTAGTGACAATTTAATTAGTCAGTATATAAGAGAATCACCAGCATTCTCTCAAATCTTTTTAGACATTTTTAAGATCCTTTGAAGATGTCTAAGGGGATAGTCAGAGGTATGTCCAAATACATATTTGGTTCTTCTACACTTTGGAACTTCTACAAAATGAGGGCATGTAAGTACATGCCCACATTTTATAGAAATTACCATTTCATACGTGACAGGTTGCAAGCCAATCGACGCTATTAGAAAGCTAACTGGTTTCCTTACGATGTTTTCCTTCACTGTCTAGAGCTCATGTTAATGCCCATAATATAAATTTTTCGAAACGAAAAAGCTATTGATGCACGGCCAGGATTCGAACCCACGACCTTTGGAGGTACTATTTCACTCGGCAAACACGGCTCTTATGATAATTATGATTTTTCACCCACTTGTACTTACATTATTTACCTACTAGATGGCGCCACTGCTCTGTTCTAGATCGCGCTATCGTTGCGTTTTGTCGAACAGCAGAATCTAACAAACAAGCAAACTTTCGCTTAGATAGATTAGATAAACAGCTTACCCGCGATTTTATTCGCGTTTTGTTTTTGACAGTGCCCCAGTGTAAACTGAAGCACCTATTTAAAGGTGATTAATTAAACTTTCAAAAATTGAGAATAACAATCAATTTAAAATGTTGTGTTAAATTCCCCAACCTTTCCCTTCATCAACTATTATGAGGGGTTTCTGTAATCTATACCTACCTGAGTCCTGAAGATCTGTACCCGCTGTAAACGGCTACCTTTATTTGTTAATACTGAAACGATACCCGTTTTCTAAGATCTTTAAATTATTTTAAATTGGAACTCGTAGAAAATTCTGTCAGCTTCAACAAGAGCAAACAGTGTGATTATTTTTTTGTTTTTACTATACTATACGTTTGTTTTTACGTGGCTTCGCCTGCATGATCTTTAAACGGCTAACCAAATTTTCATGAAACATAGCTAAGAAAACTCTCGACACAGACACCTTTCAAACAAAAAAAAATTATTAGAGTTGGCCACTTGCTCATACGAACTTACTTAGTTAGTAAGCATGTTATTAAATGTATTTTCTTTGTATTATAGAGGGAGGCGGCAGAATTGATAGCGGGTCAGCTACTAGCACGGCTCGATTCAGCACCGACCGCGGTCAGCGTTGGTTCGCCGTTATTATCGCCTGGACCTTGGCTGCAGCACACACCGTATGTAGACTGACCTTGTAAACAATTATGAAAGCTTACGGTCCTTGAAAGATTTTAAAAATACCTAGAAACTATGGAATACTAGCTTCCGCACGCGGCTTAGCTCGCGTGGTACCCGGATTAAAAGTAGCCTGTGTCCTATTCCCGGTCATTATCTACCTATATTTTAAATTTCAAGCAAATCGGTTTAGTGGTTGTATAGGATCGGAAGCTAGTCCAAACTAAATGGGGAAATTTATAATAGTAGTATGATTAGAGTGATAAGAATTCTATCAGTTATCTGGTTCCCATAGTACAAGCTTTGCTTAGTTTGGGGCTAGATAGTGCTGTGTGAAATGTCCGCCAATATTTATTAATTAATTTATTCCAGCACGGTTCCCCCGGCCGCGTGGGACCGCGCCTCAGAGGAGCGGCTACGTCGACACGCGGCCAACCTTAAAGCGGATACTGTCGCCTTACGGGCACACGCCAAACCAGACCTCTTCACATATCATGGTATGTATTACAATTCGCACACCCATATCAACACTGCACTAAGTCAAAACAGCACTTCTCTCAGAATCGACTAAAAACTCCTCTTGTATCAAAGTTATTGCCAAGGTCTTTAATAATTCACATGAAACATACAATAATCTACATTAATTATTAAATACCTTGGCATTAACTTTGATACAAGAGGAGTTTTTCGTCGATTCTGAAAGGAGAGCTGTTTTGACTTAGTGCAGTGTTGATCTGGGTGTGCAATATATTACTAGCAGCGCCCTCGCGCCGTTACCCCCGTAGTGATGGTATATTATGGTGATGATGGTGTAAAGTAGCCTATAACCTTCCTCAAGAGTTTAGCTATCAAATGCAGAATGAATTTTTCAAATACAACTAGTAGTTACTAAGATTAAACAAACAAACTCTATCTATTTGAAGTTTAAAAACATGAAATACGACGAAAATACAGTTTTTATCTAATAAAAAGTTAAAATCGAAAAATTAAAAGACAGAACTAAAGAAATACTTCTAGGTTTCTTGTCAAAAACAAAAACCGAAAACAACGAACAAAAATAGTGTGATGTTCCTGAGATATTGCATAATGCACACTCTTAAAAGTTACCATACCACCCTATGGCCTCTATTATAATAAACTCTTATTAACTTCTGTCAAAGTTGCGCCACGGATTTAACTATTGCCATCTTTATTTGTCACTGTCTAACAAAAAAGGATGGCAATAGTTTAATCCGTGGCGCAACTTTGACAGAAGTTAATACGAGTTTATTAATAGAGACCTATAAGTATTTTTACAATTAAGATAAAATGAATTATTTGCATTTGTTAACAGACATAGAAGAGGATGAAATACCGAAGTCTGTGGGGAGTTTCAACATGGCGGAGATGGAGGCGGCCGTTATGATGCAGGTATGTTGTCAACCACTGGATAAACGGTGAGGGAAAACATCGTAAGGAGACCAAGAACTAAGCTGAACGGTGCGTGTTGAAGCGCTCGTGGCGTAGCTTGCTGAGACGTTCTTGATTGATTGAAGTTAAGCAACGGTGTGTGCGGTCACAATTAGGACGGGTGACCGCAAGTGGCATTACGTGCTTTGGTTTGTGGCGTGGCTTTATTAAGCCATGATGGAGGCCTTTAGGCGGCCTAATAACTCCGTCACCAGAGTTGGCCACTTGCTCATACGAACTTACTTTTTTTAGCTTCTTTGTTCTTTTTTTGTATCACGTCGCAATAAATTATTTTTTATTTGATTTATTTATTTATTCCAGGAGGTGCTAGCCGCTAAAGAAGCGATAGCAATCGCTCACGCGAACAGCCTACAAACAAACAAACACACAAACAAACATACACGTCGGGAGGACAAAGGAAGCTATAAGGAACATAAGGTGAGTGCTTACTAGCATAATAATTAACTAACTTTCCTTTTAAGACCCTACCCTGAGCCAAACACTGTATTTCCCTGTCTATACCCTCAATAAATAAAGTAAGTGGAAAGTAACTGAAAAGTCAACATGTACAGTCCGACAAGCATAACTTGGCGCACCTGTGCGCCACTGTGCTCGGCTCGAAACCAGTGCCCTGCTTACTGTGTGGAACTTAACCAAAAACAAAGTAAAAAAAAAAAACGATTTTTCACATTGATTTTATTCAAAACAATCTCCATGCATTTTAACTAGTCTGGCATAAATTTTTACGCGCTTTAGTTCTAGAAATCTCCACCGCCAACTTATACTTGTGGCACTGTATGTTTAACATTTTATCTTCTAATTCCCCGTTAAGAGGGCAGCGACGAACGAATTCTCCATACAAACGTACTACCGAAATCATTTAAAATTTGAGCGTATTTTCACCACTTTATGCACTTATTTAGATTAAGGAAGTATTAATCTAGGTTCCTGTTAAACTTTTGATCTAAAAAACTTACCTGAAACAAAATGTAACCAAATTGTATTTCTAACATTTTTACAGCAAAAATATCGTGTTTTCGTTGCATTTGTTCTGTATGATAAACAACAATGATTGTAATATCCTTTTAATAGGAACACAGCTTAGAGTGTCTAGTTACAGGCCATACAAAAAAAATTGCGAAATCATTAACTTTTCATTCATCATTTTTGGTATTACGGAATACATCGTAAATTCTTGTAAATTCTGAACTCGAGTATTGCCGTACGCGTTGCTCGGATGTCTTCAATGTGTGTGTATAGTCCCGGAGGCGGAGTTTCGACACTCACACTAACGCAAAATTGGTTTGCAACGACCACCGCTTTTTATAATTTTTAGCATTTTTATCTCGCTCGATGTGTAGGTATGTAGGTATAGGTATAGGTAGTATACACACTAACTAGATAGGTGTACCTAGCGTATATTAGAATTGATTTTTACTTTGAACAATTATTTCAATTTTAAATGGTATGTAGGTAGGTAGGTTTTGTAGACCCTTTTATGAAAATTACTTTCTTTTTAACCGACTTCAAAAACAGGAGGAGATTCTCAAGTCATAGGAATATTTTTTTATGTAGGTAGGTATGTTTCTCGAGTATCTACTTGAATAGGTGAGCTTGGACCGATTTGGAAAATTATTTTTTTGTTTGAAAGGGTACCAGGTGGAGCTATGGTCATCAGATCAGGTCAGGATCTGATAATGGAGTCAGGAACTGTTCAACAGAACTCCTCAGTAAATAGGCTGATTGAGTTTAAACTCGGCATAATGTAAGCTGTCTTGTTCCGTTTCGTTCCGACTACAATGTCATGTAGTACCTATGCGTACCTATGGTGACTGCGAGCTGACCTGATGATGGAATCAGAAGCTGTTCAAAAAATGGTGCTGGTGATGATGATGACGAGTTTCAGCTCAATCGGCCTATTTAGATTTAGGTAGGTACCTACTGATGTGTTCTGTTGAACAGCTCCTGACGCCATCATCAGATCCTGACCTGATCTGATGACCATGGCACCACCTGGGACCCTTTCAAACAAAAAAGAATTTTCCAAATCAAAAAAATTCCAAAAACATACCTACCTACATAAAAAAATATTCCTATGAATTGAGAATCTCCTCCTGTTTTTGAAGTCGGTTAAAAAGAAAGTAATTTTCATACCAAAGTTATGAAGTTGAAGTTATGAAAGAAGTTGAAGTTATGTTTTTGAACTTCAAAGTCTATAAATAGAACATAGTAGTTTTGTAATGACGTCACAAAATGACGGCGGGCCATTTGAATCTGCCAAGAGGGGCTTTTCCATCCTACTAATAATTTTACAGTGTGAAAGTTTGTGAGGATGTATGGATGTATAGATGTACCGCTATCTAGGGATGTTTGTATGTTTGTTACTCTTTCAAGCAAAAACTACTGATACACGCGCGGTCCGAGGGGGGGGGGGTCATGGGGGTCATGACCCCCCCCCCCCCCTCAAAATCCTTGAAAAACCTGTAACGTGCTACTGAACGGATTTTAATGAAACTTGGAATACATATAGGTAGGTACTTAAGTAGGTAGGTACCTATACGTACCATAATTTATGACCTGGAATAAAACATAGGCTACTTTTTATCCGGGTAGGTATCACGCGAGCGAAGCCGCGGGCGGAACCTAGTATATTTTACATTTGTCTCTCTGATGTTGGCTGTTACGTAGGTATTATGTTTTATCTCGCTTACATAGATACCTACCTACTCTACTGCCTATAACAGTGGCGGATTTCCAAATTTGCCGCCAGTAGGCTATTCAACTTTTGCCGCCCCTACACTCGATACCACATCACAATCATATTAATTACATTTTTTTTTGTTAATGAAATTGTAACTTTTATGATTTGTGTAATATTATTTTTAACCGACTTCAAAAAGGAGGAGGCTCTCAAGTCGACTGTGTGTTTTTTTTTATTTTAGGTATATATTTTTTTTAGTTTTTTGTGTGTGTGTTACGCCATTTCTCCGTCAATTGTGGACCGATTTTGACAATTTTTTTTTTTGGTTACAAAGGATATACTCCAGAAGTGGAGGATCTGATGAGGGGATCCCATGGAAATCGAGGGGAACTCTCAAATTTTATGGTTATTTATTGTGTTTGTAGAACTATCGGGCTGAAATTTTGCACACTTATATATTCTCGGTGACAATGAAATATTATGGTATCAATCAAGCTTATCTGATGATGGAGTCAAGAGCTGTTCAACAGAACTCCTCAGTGAATAGGCCGATTGAGTCGAAACTCGGTATATCTATCAAGTTTCAATTACAATTTAATAATATGGTGACAACGAGCTGATTTTTTTTTTCTTAAATTTGGCTTCGCATGGGTTTTGCATTCAGCCATCCGTTTTCCATTCAACCTATTTACTTTCTAAAAATAAATTTAACCTCGCACATAGATCTGTCAAAAAAGATGTTTTGTGAAATGCTTCATAGATGTTTCATAGATGCTTCATCGATGCTTCATATATGAAGCATCTATAAAGCATCGATGAAGCATTGATGAAGCATCGATGCTTCATTTAAGAAGCATATCGACGGTCCCACCGAATAAACGTGCAAAGTCAAAACAGTAACTTTACAGGAGAGCTTAAAAACGAATAACTCATTAATGGTTAGATTTACGTCAATATAATGTTCTACCAAATTAAAGACAAAAAATCAACCTTTATTTCTTCCAAAAAAAAATTACGAAAATATTGATAGTTTACGAGAAATTAATAAAAAACCCCTTTTACACGTTTATTCTGGTAACAAAACAAAACCGGCTGTTCGTATTCAATGTTTGCACTATTATTCGTGGGAAAATATGTAATTACCTAAAAGTGTATCTTGTTATTGCCCTGCTTTACTGTGAACATTAGGATTTGGCAATGTTTATTATTAGATAGTTGCACGGTTATTCTTGTAATTAACGATGCATATTAAAAGTGCAAAATTGTTTTAACATTTTTAATTTCCGACGCATAGTATTCCAAAGTAAGTTTGCATGAAATGTATGAGAGTTGACGGTGTGCCAATCACATTATTGCAATATTCGTGTGAGTTTGGTGTTCTTATTTTCCGTAGAATAAAAATTGGGAATACAATAAATTCAATATTAATTGGTAAAAAAATCTAAAAAAAATTGAGAAGGTGTATTTTAAGCCGATAAATCCAAAAATCGAAAAAAAAAAATATTACGGCAAGAGCCTTTGCACGTTTATTCGGTGGGGCCGTCGATATATGAAGCATTTATGAAGCATTTGATGTTTCATCAGATGTTTCATAGATGAAGCATCTATGAAACATCTGATTTTTCATCAAAAGTGGCCACTTTAGACCCCCAGACAATTACCTCAGCACCAACAACAACAACCAGCACCGACAACTCGTTTGGAGTTGTTTGCACACCAGCTTAAGATGAGCCGTACATTCAACGGTTCCTGTGCATTCCGGGTGTCAAGGATTCCGGATGTTTGTAATTTCGGAACTACAAAACCGATGACCTTGAAATTTTTACGGAACAATATATAAAGTACTTACTTTCAAACAAAGTAAAAACCGGTCAAGTGCGAGTCGAACTCGTACACCGAGGGTTCCGTACCTACCCATTATACCCATTAAGTTATTGAACAATTAGTAATTTTTTTGTACATATCCTAGTTCTGCGATAGCAGCGCCGCAAAGGTTCTGCGCACACGAGCATAATATTGCAATAAATATTTTCTTTTATTTTCTTTTACACAATAACACAATTTTATTTATTTACCTTATTTGAGGATGGTGCCAATTAAGCTAGTTCGCTTAATTGTATGAGCGCTCATACAACTCAGAAGACAATCTTAATTGGCGTCAACTATGTATGTATGTATGTATGGGAACACCCTTTAACTTTCAACTTTTTTAATTTTTTGGAATTTTTCCTTTATTTCTGCTATAAGGCCTTGCTTTTTGCCAAATTTCGTGATTCTAGGTCAACGGGAACTACCATTTAGGTTTTCGACCCAAAACCTCTAGGGTACTTCCGGTTGACCTAGAATTGTCAATTTTGGTTACAAGCAAGGCCTTACAGCACAAGTAAAGGAAAAATTCCGAAAAATAAAAAAAGTTGATAATTAAGGTATGTTTTGGTACTTACAAGTTTTCACGAAAACCTAAATTTGCCTATATCTTTTTATAGTGTTGACTCAGGACCTTGATTTTTATACTCACAATAGGGACTATAGACCTCAGTATACCTATGGTATGAATTTCAACTTGCTAGCTCCACCCGTTCCTGAGATAATCGATGGTGACAGACGGACAGACAGATGGATAGACAGACAGACAGACAGACGGACAAGAAAGTGATCTTATAAGGGTTCCTTTTTTTACCTTTTAAGGTACGGAACCCTAAAAAGAATCAATGAAATCGGACTACGCGCTCATGAATTACAACCAGATACTTATTTTGACTTTCATCCCCTCTCCCTAGGGAACCGTGCTGAATTTCAGGATTAAAAGTATTTTATATTAGACCTCGTAGTATGCACTCAAATAATACCAGGTTTCATTTAAATCCAACCAGTAGTTTCGACGTAATGCGCGGCCATGATACGGACAGACAGACATGAATGAAAAAAATTACAGTTTTGGCTTCAGTATCGACAATAGAGAGCCCTCCAAAAAAAATTTCAAAATATCTTCAATGTAGGTACAGAATTTGACCTGTTACAGTTTTATTATAAACTAGCTGCTGCCCGCGGCTTCGCTCGAGTTGTACCCGGATAAAAAGTAGCCTATGTTACTCTCCAGCCCTCCAACTATTTCCACACAAAAAATCACGTCAATCCATCGCTCCGTTTTGACGTGATTCAACTACAAATAAACAAACAAACAAACACACTTTCACATTTATAATAGGGGTACGGATACCTATTGATGTTTGATTGGTTGATGATTGATGATGTGAAATTTAATGATTAATGAAAATAAAAATTCTTCGGTACACATAGGGATTTTTCGTACATGACGACCTTACACGTGCTGATTACAGCTACAGAAACAAACATGATCAACAGGTAAACTGTTGGAAATTTTCGGGATACTACTGTAATTCGCGGGCCCATCTAAACGCACCGCCTTTATCGCTCGTTTCCAATCCAATTATGGAAAAAAGTTTTAAGCAAGAAAAGCTCTCACTCTAACAATTTTTAAAACATTACTTACATGTTGAATTGTTTGTGTGTACATAATAACATAGCATTATCAATAAATATAGGTAAATATTATTTTTCTGTAACACAAAAAAAATTGTTCCCTATTTGCCGCCCCTAAAATCTGCCGCCCTAGGCTCCAGCCTTCTCAGCCTATTGGTACCACCAATTGATTCGCCACGTCATAAGTACCTAAATATGCGTTATCCTTTGTTGCACTTATGGGGGCATCCATTAATTACGTCAGGCTTTTAGGGGGCGGGAGGGGGTTGAGCCAAATCGCACCTAATCCCATGTGGGATTAAAAATGAAAGGGAGGTCTCGGCAAATCTAGGTAGGTACCTGTTTAAGATTATTTTTTTTATTCTCACGTGAGATTAGGGGGTGGGGGAGGGGATCGAGCCAAATCTCAGGACATCTCACCAAGGGGGGAGGGGGTGCGGGGGTTGAAAAATCGCAAAAATCACCTTTAATTTTTATTCTTTAATTTTAATTAATGGACGCCCCCTAATTTCAGAGGGACAAACATCCGTTGTGACTTCAGTAGTTAGGTAGGTTAGGTAAGTACCTACCTACTTACCTATAGACATTGGACAGAAAAAAACATAGGTAAGTACCTACTTAGGTACCTACTTCCCTTTGAAAATTTAGGTAATTGTGTACCTACTTATATAGGTAACAACCCACATATTCTGTCTAGCGTCATAATGTCGATCTCATCCCTCCCTAAAAATCTTGAGAGTAAGATGGGTAGGTAATTACCTAGATATTGTAGATAAATTTCCAAAAAAAGCATTTTTACCATACGTTTATCTAACGATTCCATGAAATAAAATGAACATTATTCATTAGTGACTGACAATATAACATTTTTGGCCTCTCCAAAGATGCAAAAACTCAATATCAACAGGAATTGATCTCCATTCCGCAAGTACTTACCGCGCTGAAAGCGGAGCTCACAACCAATGAGCCAAACGTCCTGATGCATTTGTATTTGAAATTATTGAACAGTAGCTGCGCGTAATGCGTCCTGAATCGTGCAGAAAAGGGCGGGCCTCATGTCAGACTCATATCTGCCAATCACAGATTAGGTAGAGGTAATACTGCCAATCGGGGCTGTGATTGCTCATAGTAGACTGAGTAGTACACCTATACTATACTACATAGAGTTTTTTGCGTGACAAGGACGAACAATTTAGATAGATACGTTGGAAGAGAAGTTCCGAGCTCGACTCTCCGCAACCTTAAATATTTTTATTTAACGTCATATTTGCTTGATCATAAATCAACGAAAAAAACCACTGCTGCGTTTTCGGCGCCGCGGCCGCACGCATTCTAAATTCATCTTTATTTTAACGAAATCAAGACAAATATTTGAAGTTGCACTTATCGATGTGTTAAGGGGTAGCATCTTAACTTCATAAAGCCAGATATTCAATAACTTGATGCTAGTTGTTCCCTTGTCATTTAGGAAAGTTTTTATCTATATTGTGGTGACCAGTGTGGTGAAAGGTACTATTGCTATTTGTATTTCAGAATGAATCGACAAGGAGTCGCCGTCGACATTGGCTAGACACGCAAGCCTCAGAAACGGATCTCTAACAACATACTAGATAAGTGTCAGGAAGCCTACACTACGGGACGCTTTAGGGAATTGTACCGTAATATCTCAGCTTAGTTGACGCTGTCAGTCAAAACTCATAAGCGGTTAAAAGTAAGTTAAATTACAATAACTATTATTTTCTCTCAATTTCTAAAAATATTACGTTGTTTTTAAATAGGTATAAATGAATACCTAATAAGGATTAGTTGCTTCATGATGTACAAAGATTCAAAGATTCAAATTCAAAAATATTTATTTGGAACAAAAAACAAAGGTTATACAAACAATGGGAAACGTTGTATCTTTTACTTGTAGGTAATAATGTTTCGTTGCTGAGGTGAAAAATGTTGTGTGCCACACGAGACCAAAGTTTTTTACATCTCGAGACTTTGAATCCCTCGCTACACTCGGGATTCTAACGTAGAATCGCTCGCTGCACTCGGGATTCTAACGTAGAATCACTCGCTGCACTCGGGATTCTAACGTAGAATCAGAATTCGTTCGCTCGGGATTCAAAATCAGCACTCGAAGCAAAAATCAACTTTGCTCTCTCGTTGCACAACTGCACAAGTAACTATTATCGAACCAAATTAGGTAATAAATGGTTGACTATTTTTTTTCCTGTCAACTTTTGACCGATTAAGAGTTTTGACTGTAACATTTACAAATAAATTCATGACGAATCTTTAGTGCTATATTATATAAAAAAATGGAAATATAATGTAAAATACATAATCATAAATTAAATATCAAAACAGATTATATTAATTATATCAATGTAAGTAACTGTTTATCCTTCAAGAATTATAAGTAGGTAATACTAAAAAAATAGAGATAACTCAGAAATATTTAATACGAAATCTAGCCAAAAATGCTTACAAATGTTTAAATAGCGTGAAAGGATAGGTGACCGCTAGTATTATTGAGTCGCGGTTCACAAATATCGTCAAACATACCCATTTGGTCTGTCTTATAAAACACTAGCTTCCGCCCGCGGCTTCACTCGCGTGGTACCCGGATAAAAAGTAGCCTATGTCCTATTCCCGGTCATTATCTATCTATATTTGAAATTTCAGTCAAATCGGTTCAGTGGTTGTCGAGTTATAGAGGAACAATCATCCATCCAACTTTCGCAGTTGTAATATTAGTGTGATTGTTAATTTATAAATATCTACTCAAGCAGTTAGTTTTCTTCTTGTCACTCTCATGTCGATAAAAGGAGATGGCAATACAGATTTGGAAGCAGGGACCGCGGAAGTAATCCATGCCGGGGGGGGGGGGGGGGGGGCAAACTTCTCTGGTCACCCCCCCTTTTTAAAAGATACCTAGCACAGAGAAACGTAGTAAAATTGGAGGGGCGCGGCACCTCCCGTTTGATTTTAGGGGGGATTTGGACCCCTCTGCCCCCCCCCCCCCCATTCCGCGGTCTTTTCCGGGCAACCACTGACATAGGAAGCCTATAAGTTCATTATAAGACAGACCGATACAAGAATCTCCGTAGAATCTCGCTTACTTCGGTAATTCAGATTTAAAACGAAGACTAAAGACAGTCTGATCAATAACAAAATAAAACTAGTTACACCAAAATGTTTACAAAATTTTTGCATGAAAATCAATTTTTTTTTCACAATCATCCTTCGAGCATATAGAACCAATCATCGATAGTCCTACTCAAAATCGTTTATCACTATCTTTACTCTTCTTTTTATAATAACAGCAAAATATTTCTGAACTAATGTAATAAATTATGCAAAATGAAATTGTTATATTTGTAATATAGTACATAGCTTGCATGTTGTTTCGTTTACCTATAGACTTGCTTCCGCCTCGGCTTCACTCGTGATAAAGTTTTAAAGAATTTTGAAAAATAGGTTCAGGAGAGCGATTCTCACTTATAAATATCGCTTTCTACCAAAATATAATGCGATTATGTCATGTCGAGACCACACGATGCATATCGAACGCTTAGCCTTCGATATTTATCGAATGACATCTCGAGAATACCGTTTATCAAAGCACTCGATATTTTGACAGTGTCTGTGATAGTTATCGAATGCGATATCATAATCATTCGGACATTTTAAAGGATTTAAATGACTAAAGATCTAATCTAGATCTGTAGATGTCTACCGCGCTTTGGGGATGCAGTCATGATCCGCTTAAACTTATTATTGCGGCTGAACAGATTTTGAGATTTATCAAATCTGTTCAGGTAAGTAGGTAGGTATAGATAGATCGCGACTTGGAATATTTTTTGAGAACGAGTGAGGCCGTGGGTATAAGATAAAAGGAATATAAATAATGCATTTTGAACTGCATTTTGTTAAATTTCAGAAATATAGAAAGTCATTCGCCTTAGAAACAAATGTTATTGTATTTAGTTAGATGTAAGTAAATTACAAAGTTAATTAAATTCACGGCAGCTAAATATCATACGTACAAAACAAATGATTTTCTGATCTAAACGGTGAAGGAAAACAACATTCATTCATACTTCGTTGGTTTCGAAAAAACAAAGCTCTTTGAAGGATTTCACAGAGAAACCTTTACTTTACCAGGTAGTAAAATTGGAGGAGGCGCGACCCCCTGTTTGATTTTAGGGAAGGGGGGGCATTTGGCCCCCTCTGTCCCTCACTTCCGCGGTCCCTGTATTTAATGCTAACATCGGAAAAATGTGGGCATGGACTAAATATGTATGTGTTTGAACTTGCCGCTGACTACATTCTGACTTGTGTCTCTTGATTGACCGTGGAAGAGATGCGTTGTATGCGGTCAAAATTTGGATGGGTGACCGCAAGTGGGATTACGAGTTGAGCGCTTCCGTGCTTCGGAGGGCACGTTGAATTGTCGGTTCCGGTTTTCAAGTCGTTAAGCCATGACGGAGGCCTTTAGGCGGCCTTAAAACACCGTCACCAGAGTTGGCCACTTGCTCATACGAATACGAACTAACTTACCTACTTATCTCTGAATTATTTTCCTCAAATCATAACTCATAAGATAACATCACATTTTGCCGTGAATTTAATAATTTGTTGAATTGTAAGTCCTTTCACCATATCCTAATGTTCCAATTAAAATAACTGTCAGTTAAGAGCCCTCGCACACTGCATACTTTTCTAGTAGCTAAACCAGAAAATAATTATTGGCTACTTTTATCTACTTGTTAATCTTATTTAGAAAGTAACTAATCAACAGGATGGTGGAAGACGCCATAGATGTAAGTTAAAATCTGTTAAGTTGTTTCAAACAAATAAAAGTAATTTAGCTAAATGTGAAATGATTTACTAAGCTTGGGGGTATCTGAATCGGGAATTGCAACTCTTGGCGACAACTAATTGAAAACAGGTACTAGCACAGAATAACAGTATTACTTACAGAAGGCTCACTTCGCGGTAAAATTATATACATAGGGATTCTTGCTGTGACGCAACAAAGTGCAATGCAGCTCTCTTAAGCGCTTACTGCCTAGCGCTATATTCACCTAAACATTGCCTCTCTTTCCAACGTATAACGGTAACGGTAAAGGCACTCCGGTTTAAGGAGGATCGCTTAATCAGTGCGGGTTTGAATCCCGTCAGAATCGCAAATTTTGATAAGACTTCATTTTCAATGATAAAATACCTGTGTGGTTTAACACTATAGTTTAAAAAAAAAACATGTTTTTCCTGTCTATCATGCTAGTGTCATACTAGTTGTCGCAATGAGTCGCGGTGCATTGTAAATGTGTAAATGTGTACAAACAAGAGGAGCCGGTGCTACGCTAGAGCTAATAAATACTCTATTAACCAACTGTTGTTTTTATTTACCCTCAATGTATAATGTACTAATCGTTTTCCCTGTAGATGGCGCTAAACGGTGCTTTAACCAAACCGACTTATCAAGATTTTCGACCCAACGAATATGGATTCCGTGGCCGAGTTTTTCCGGCTTGAGGGATCGCTTTTATTAATGCGGGTTCGAATCCCGTCGGAATCGTAAATTTAATAAGACTTCACTTTCAATGGAGTATTTAACGCGTTTGGTGTCAATGACGCACAAGTGCTCCGGCAGCAGGCTGGGCCGCGGCCCTCCGCAGATGGGGCAAGGAAGGGAACAAAATTACCACAAAAATATAGTTCAAAATAAAACGTTTATTCATATTATCACACTATTTGATTAACATTAAATACATCATATACTTATACCTTTATATTGATATTTCGTTTCTTTAACTGAATGATCAATGACAATAATAGGTAAGTGTATATTTTTACCTTTTCCAGTTACTTATTATATTTTTTTATCTTGATCGTTAAGTTAAGGAAACAGCGTTATAATAAATTTAATTTTTACTTAGAATTAGCTGCTTTGGCCTCATTCTTGATGTCTTCGTAAGAAGCTTGATTCTGAAAGAATATTAATAAAATTATTAATTTAAAATTTACTTATAAAACCTGTGGGATCGGACTGTGTGAGCTGTGACGGAATGTGATCATTTTCGGAAAATAAAATTTATCTCGTAAAATGAGAAAACACACCCTTAGCTTCATGGTCTTTTCATACAAAATCAAGATTGGAAGTTGGGGTAGGTAAGTAATTTTAATACAAAAAGTGGGAATCTAAAATAACATTTAAGTATTTTAAATATTGTTTTAAATTTTTATATTTATTTAACTAAAAAAAACTACTTATATGTTATAGTATTGTGCCTTTAAACCCTGTTGGGTTTGTGTAGGCACTCACATTCGTCATTATTATTTATAATTAATTTACTTTGAATTTATTTATAATAAATTTACTTTGAAGTAATAAATCAATTCGTTGTAAGTAAGGAGACACAACTCACATCCCACATGTCGTCGTCCCAGGTCGGGAACAGTTTCCTGAAGACGTTGGGTTCGGTTCCCTGCCGCAGCGTCACCACCAGCACCGTGTCCACCGTGCGCTCCAACCCGTCGTCCTTTATATACTCCTGTGGATAAGGAAACAATTAACTAACTCATTGAGGGAAAACTTTTATTTTATTTAAATACAGAAACAAAGAAAAAAACACTTAGTTAATAGTGACACTTCTTATCTAACCTAAACAACTGAATTAAAAGGGTTTTTTATCTATAAATGACTAAAGATAGAAGACAGAGTTCAGATCACCGACCGCAGGTATATTATTATTGAGCCGTTTTGACTTTACCTATTTTTATAGTGTTAAACCACACTTAGGTAATATTTCATTGAATAAAATTTTACCAAAATTTTCGATTCCGACGGGATTTGAACCCGCATTGAGACCCGCACTCGAAAGGGAGGGAGGGTTAAAAGTTGCTAAAAAAACAACACGTGATTAACGGAAGGTCCTTAAGGCACTGTTGCTTGATGAGGATCGGTTGTATCAATGCGGGCTCGAATCCCGTCGGAATCGAAAATTTTATCAAAATATTCGATTTATAATGCTATCAAAATTTTCGTTTCCGACGGGATTTGAACCCGCGTTTTCATTTTCAATGAAGTTCCTTCAGTCTAGTCTAGCGAGCCTAAACAAAACATCATTCTTATCGTCATCAGAAATGTATCTTTTGTACTGTAATGCTCTTGAAAGTGGTAATTATTACTACCCGCGCGAGCTAACTTGAGACCTGGCTTTTTGACGTTTGTGCAAAAATACAGTGCGCAATGTATGTGCCCAAAATACAGTGTGCGATACATTGCGCACTGTATTTTTGCTAAAACGTCAAAAAGCCAGGTCTCAAGAAGTGAAAAAAGTGGCAAAATTAATATTTATAAAAAAACCGTCTTCGAGGATAAAAGCTGAGCAATTTTCTGCGGGGCTAAAAAGGTCGCTATTGCAGAGTCGCGGTGAAGGAATTGAACTATTGCCATCTCTTTTCATTGACTAAGAGTGAAAAGAGATGGCAATAGTTCGGTTCCTTTGATGCGATTCTGCAATAGCAACCTTTTTAGCTCCGCTGCACTCTCGAGGTGCATTTCTGTTCATAACTCCGAAGATCCTCGACAGATCCTCACCTAATTTAATGAGAAGAGTTGTATTTACCTTGATTATGTCCTCCCTGGCGGCCTGCACCCTGGCGGGCAGGTTCCGTCCCTGCCACAGGTACAGCTCCTCTCCCGTGTCCAGGATGTACACTCCATCATCAGATAAGTCCTGGGAACATTCATAAACCATTTCACTTTCAAAACTTTCGTGAGTTGTACTAGACATAGATATTATTTAATGCACGGGAATTACTCACGTAAAAATATCGTCGATTTAGATACCGACAATGTTTCGATTCATCCGGAGAATCTTCATCTGGGTAAGGAAGGAGTAGCGGCAAGGTATCTAAATCGACGATATTTTTACGTGAGTAATTCCCGTGTGCTAAATAATGATTAATAAACCATATAGGTATTATAAAGGCCTTCGTAAAATAGTCTATTAGTAAAAACTGTGTCCGTCGCGGGACACCTGGCAGATGTGAAACATCGAAACACCAACCAGGATTCAAAATGTTAGTGGGGAAACGCCATACCTAATTCTTTTTTAAATCTCATAATCCCCACTGGTGGGGACAGCTTAGTGGGGAGTATGGGAATAATCCGAAATTATTCGACTGAGCAAGGGCTCAGTTGGTAGAAGCACATTGGGTCCATGGTAGTAGCCCTGTCTTCTACGTTGTAGGTAGTGGGTTCGATTCTCACTCAGGACAAACATTTGTTTAATGAACGTAGATATTTGTTCTGTGTCTGGTTGATACATAAGTATATAGGTACCTATATATATTAGGCTAAGTGTACAAAATATTATATATTCTATCAGTTATCTGGGCGCCTGGTAACACTAACCTGCTGTGTGTACTCTTCGTCCATCTCCTCCAGCTTGACCTTGCCTGTCACTTTGACAGTGACAGCTGTCAGAGTGCGCGGTGACGTCACGCGACGGTTCACAGCCAGCTTCCAGCCTGTAGGGTCCTCCTTCTCCTCAGAAATGCCACCTGGAAGGCCATTCATACCTTTATTCGACTGCATTCGATTCGAAGATCTTCGAAAAGTAACGTTTCGTTTTGACATTTATTTAAAGTCATCTAGGTAAAGACGTAGGTACCTGGTTATCTATTTGAGACGCTCTTACTCTTCAGAATCGTAAATGATAAGCACCACTTAAACTAAGTATGTAGCGTTTCAGTATTCGGGTTTAAATAAAGAGCTCTATCTAATACGCTGAATTTAGTGTGCTAAATGCTAGTTCAGTTCATTCACAAATTAGCGCTCTGTCTCGCTCATTAGCCTAACGCCGGCTCCATACGTTGGCCCCAACGTTGGTCCCAACGTTGGCGCCAAGATTTCGTGAACCATCCACACGTTGGGGATACACCAGTCTTGTTCCGTCAGAGCCAACGTGCAGACGTCCGATGTCTGCGCGACAGTCATGTTTATAGATTGCGGGTTAATTCAATTTAATTTAGGTACATAGGTTTTGATTCTTTGGAGTTGGGTTGATTAATTGATTTTTGAAGACTTCTATCTTCAAATTACAATTTGAATACTTGGCTATAATTTACTTTGGCGCTGCGCTGATTTGGGGAATTTGTTTTCTAAAATGACCGGCGAACGTACCTACGTATCAACCTAGGAACGTAATACCAAAATAATTTAAAATTTGAGCATATTTTTATCACTTTATATCATTATTTGGATAAAGGCAGTATTTATCTAGGTTCCTGTTAAACTTTGGTTCCAAAAAACTTACTATAGAACAAATGAAAAGAAAAAATGCAATTTTTGGTGTACCTACAAAGATTTCAATGTGAAATGATTTCGGTATTACGTTTTTTATGGAAATTCGCCTGTCGCATTTCTAATAGCAAATCGCAACAAGGTATTTCTGTTACCTACGTAAAAATAGCTTAGGCGTGCTATCTAGTTACCCATTTTACCTATTTACAATTACAACTATCTACTTGGGGTTTGAGTGTTTTAATTTCTAATCTATCGTGGTAAATACTTTTTAAATAAATACATAGGTATTTAACATAATAAATACACGGATAGAAAATTTGAATACTTGGATATAATTTACTTTGGCGCTGCGCTGATTTGGGGAATTTGTTTTCTAAAATATTGAATTCATTTAAAGCTCTGATTTTTATATTTTCGACAATTTAAGGAAGATTAATATTCAATTGAGGTTTTAATTATATAACATTTACAGATTTGAGTCTATTGCGCTAAAACAACATACGGTTTTGAAACGCTAAAATTTGTATATTCCTGCTTGTTTTCTAATAGCAAATCGCAACAAGGTATTCCGTAAAAATAGCTCAGGCGTGCTATCTAGTTCCCGAGTTTACCTATTTACAACTATCTACTTGGGGTTTGGGTGTTTTAATTTCTAATCTATCGTGATAAATACTTTTTAAATAAATACATAGGTATTTAACATAATAAATACACGGATAGAAAATTTGAATACTTGGATATAATTTACTTTGGCGCTGCGCTGATTTGGGGAATTTGTTTTCTAAAATATTGAATTCATTTAAAGCTCTGATTTTTATATTTTCGACAATATAAGGAAGATTAATATTCAATTGAGGTTTTAATTATATAACATTTACAGATTTGAGTCTATTGCGCTGAAACAACATACGGTTTTGAAACGCTAAAATTTGTATATTCCTGCGTGTTTTCTAATAGCAAATCGCAACAAGGTATTCCGTAAAAATAGCTCAGGCGTGCTATCTAGTTCCCGAGTTTACCTAGCTATTTACAACTATCTATTTGGGGTTTCGTTGTTTTAATTTTTAATCTATCGAGATAAATACTTTTGAAATAAATAAGTACCTGTTTAACATATTAAATAGGTACACAGATAGACAAATATAAAATGTCGGGGAGCAATCATGTGAAAGTGATTTTACATTACTGAATGCCAATTTTATCACAATCACATCACACTATGTCACTATCACACTTCACACAACACACTGCGATTATAAACTAGGTACCTACCTATTGAAAATGCGAAAGTTTGGATGTTTGTTTGTTCCTCTATAACTCGACAACCACTTAACCGATTTAGTTGAAATTTAAAATATAGATAGATAATAACCGGGAATAGGACATAAGCTACTTTTTATTCCGAAAAATTGCACGGTTCCAGTAACATAAAAAAAAATAGTAGACTCCATCATCAGATCAGCTTGTTGTCACCATATTATTACATTGTAGTCAGAATTTGACAAATATGCCGAGTTTCAACTCAATCGGCCTATTTACTGAGGAGTTCTGTTGAACAGCTCTTGACTCCATCATCAGATCAGCTTGTTGATACCATAATATTTCATTGTCACCGAGAATCTATAAGTGTGCAAAATTTCAGCCCGATAGTTCTACAAACACAATAAATAAGGAATACGATGACATTCTCGCTCGTCAGTCGACACGTGCGCTCACGATGCGCGTCGAAACGGGACTGAGCATAGCGCCAACGTGTGGACGGATCCCCAACGTTGGCGCACCAACTTCCTTTGATAAAACCGACACGGCACGGCCAAGCCCCAACGTTGGCCCCAACGTTGGCGCCAAGCTATTTTGTCAGCACCACACGTTGGTGAGAGGCATTGGCCCCAACGTTGGCCCCAACGTGTGGATGCGGGGTAAGAATTGCGTATTGTGGATCCTACTTTTACAGTGCTAAGTTGCTAACTTCAGTCAGAATGTTAAACATATTATAATTTTAATTTCTATAGTGTTAATCTACACTTATGTGGGTACCTAATATTTAATTTAATTTCAGAATACAGAAGATTGAAAATTAAGTCTTATCAAAATTTTCGATTCCGACGGGATTCGAAACCGCATTAATTACAAGCGATCCTCCTCAAGCCGGATTGCCCGGCCACGGAATCCATATTCATCGGGTTGAAAATCTTGATAAGCTCATTTGTCAGTTATAGGTAGCTACATACACTTTTCACAATGAATCTAGGCATGCGTGAAGTTAGCCGTTTCGATGCGCAGTAGAAAATTTTCTATGTAAAAGCCGCACTGCGCATCGAAACGGCTAACTTCACGAATGCCTATTCCATTGTGAGAATTTTAGATAAATGTTAAACATAGTAACTCACCCAGCGCGTCCCAGAAGTCGTCTGGCTCGTCGCCCTGTTGGACGGTGACCGTCTCCCGCTCGCCGCCCGTCACGAACTTCACGAAGTTCTCGGCGGCCTCTAACTCCTTTTCGTGAGCCTCCTGAGCATTTTATGAAGGCATTTATTTATAATCGATGATATAATAGGATATCTACTCCAGGAAATACCTATCTACTTATTAACCGGCTTCAAAAAAAAAGAGGAGGTTCTCAATGCGTCAGAATTTTTTTTATGCATGTTCACCGATTACTCAAAGACGGCTGGACCGATTTGGAAAATTCTTTATTTGTTTGAAAGGGTATACTTTCCGATTGGTGCCACAAAAATTTGGTGAGGATCTGTCGAGGATCTTCGGAGTTATGAACAGAAATGCACATCGAGAACCCAGAAAAGCTCGAACATTAGTCGTTTTTTTTTAATTTTTTATTTAGCCACTTGTTCTATAAAGAGATATTGTAAATGTCCATACCTTCCCCTTCCACACGTAGACAGTTCCCTTGGTCTCCAGTACAAACACGTCATCGTCTTCTAACACGCTAGCTCGCTCCGTCGCCTGCATAGCACGCATATCCACTCCTAACTCCGTGCCTTCCACCTGCATTATTAAAATAAAAAAATATTTTAAAAAAAAAACAAAAACCCGACTGCGTCAAAACTAAAAAGAAAAAAACAAGCCTGCAAAGAATTACTCACAGTCGGTACCCATTCATTTTATTACCAATCAAATCTTCCCAATGTTATGGGTCCCGACTGTGAGTAATTCTTTGCAGGCTTGTTTTTTTCTTTTTAGTTTTGACGCAGTCGGGTTTTTGTTTTTTTTTTAAAATATTTTTTTATTTAACACTTTTTAGTTATGATAAAGTTGATTTTAAAATACCTTGATTAACTATTACCTACCCAACAAGAAATTAATAAACCAACTAAACTAAGTAACTTCGTATCGCCCTAATTATTTATTCAATTTTATTCATCAAATCCATCCAATCCAATTCCCCATCAGCCAATAATTCAATCCAATCCAATAATATCAAAAACTTTCGATAATGGCCCTCAAAAATTGATAGAATAGGTAAACTTTTCAAAACGCAACGATAGCGCGATCTAGGATTGGTTCAGATTTAGCAGCGACATCTAGTTGTGTTTTTGGTAATTAATGTAAATAAAAAATAATACTGAGGGTTGCGATGTTTGTAACTTCTGAACTACAAAACCGATGACCTTGAAATTTTTACAGAACATTTTAAAGTAGGTACATACCTACTTTCTAACAAAATTACCCTTCCTTTGCGTTGCGCAGTCGGGTAAAAAGAATCAATAAAATCGTACTATGTATTAATGAATTACAACCAGATACCTACCTACTCATTTTGATTTTCATTTCCTCTCCCAAGGGAACCGTCTTGAATTTCAGTAAGTAAGTAGGTATAGTAATCAAAAGTATCCTATTTATACCTCGTAGTAGTATAGTATGTATGCACTCAAATAATACCAAGTTTCATTTAAATCCGTCCAGTAGTTTCGTTCGACCGAGACGTGATGCGCGGCCAAGATACACACAAACAGAATTTTAAACCGTTATATTTCCTAAGCTATTATTTAAAATGAAAAATAGTAAAAGAAACCTAACATTGATTTTTAAATACCTATTCAACGATACCCCACTTGACATAGTTCGTCAATTTTGAGTTTTTCAATTTTGACAATATGGCGTCTGGTTGTAACACTGGTTAATTTTGATTACTTTCATGTCTTTAGTGACACTCGCAAGGTTGAGACAAATCGATTGACGTTAGAATCATCAAAATCGGTCCACGCGTTTGGCCTCTAGAGTGCCACATAGAAACATCCATAGCGAGAATAATTATTAATCAACTTTAAACCGTTATTTTTCCTAAACTATTACTTAAAATGAAAAATGGTAAAAGAAACATAAAGTTGATTTTAAAATACCTATTCAACGATACCCCACTTGACATGGTGTGACGATTTTGATTTTTTTAATTTTGACATTAAGGCGTCTGGTGGTGGCACTGGTGAATTTTGATTACTGTCATGCCTTTAACAACACTCCCAAGGTTCAGACAAATCGATTGACGTAAGAATCATCAAAATCGGTCCACGCGTTTGGCCTCTAGAATGCCACATAGAAACATCCAAACATACATACATAATAGACTGATAAACACATTACCCTTCCTTTGCTTTGCGCAGTCGGGTAAAAAAGACAATAATTACTAGTAGTTCGCCCCGAACTGAGATCTCGCGCACCGTAGATGGCCAACATTTGGACTTTCTTCTGACTACCCCTATAATTTCAAGTGCTACTACTGCCGGGTATGCCTATTGCGCTAGCTCTTCATGGTAAAAAATACTAGCATGCATGCAATACATAAGTTTATTTTGTTTTCCTGTACCTGTTTCCTTATTTTTAATATTTAAATAGATATAACGATTTAGTTACACTGTAATGTTATATACTATGTGTGTTATGAATTATGATAAATAAAATAAATAAATAAATAACTAAATAAATAATGTCGTGTCTAATTTTTCATTTATTTCATATTTATGAATTCTCGTCGTATTTTTAAAAGTATACGTCCTAGAATAAAAATAATAACTATTTTAGAATGTACAAATAAAGACCTTTCATTTGACACCACACTCAATATATTTGTTTACTTAACTTTTTTTACCCCAATTATTTTCATTTTTTATCAAAATTTTTTTTATCATGAAAATAAATCAAATAGCATCTAAAATCATTGCAAACCAAACCGCAACGATGCCACTCTCTTTTTAAGACCGACCAGTCAATGAGCTACGAAGACATCGAAACTCTATGAAACGGGAGCTCTTGCAGCTCTGGTTTCGTAGTTTTTGGTCTTTGGTCGTATTTCAAAAACTATACATCCTAGATTAAAAATAAAAACCATTTTGGAATGTACAAAATAAGCCCTTTCGTATGACACCCCACTCAATATATTTGTGTAACTTTCATAATTTTTTACCCCCTTGGGAACCCAATATCTTCACAACCCCTTCATCGATTAAGCTCATATGCTCCACCGTAAATTTCCTTACTACAACCTATTGACCTACCAAGTTTCATGCAGATTGGATGAACGGTTCGACAGTTATGCTCGAACAACAATTCGTGAAACATACAAACATACAAACATACAAAGCAAAATCGCCCAACTTACCACTAAGATCTTCGCTCGCTTCGCTCGCTCGATCGAAAAATGAAAAGTCTGGTCAAAATTTTCGGTTCTGACGGGATTCGAACCCGCATTGATAATGGCGGTGTTGGGCTACCCCGCTACTGCGCATCGGGGATGTGGCGGCGCGGGTTGATTGATTTGCCGCTTCCGCCCGCGGCTTCGCTCGCGTGGTACCCGGATAAAAAGTAGCATATGTCCTATTCCCGCTCATTATCTATCTAGGTATATTTTAAATTTCAGGCAAATCGATTCAGGGTTGTCTAGTTACAGAGGAACAAACATACATCCATCAATACATATTATGTTTGTTCCTCTATAACTTGATAACAACTGAACCGATTTGGCTAAAATTTAAAATATAAATAGATAATGACCGGGAATGGGCTACTTTTTATCCGAGAACCATGCTAGGAAGCACGGGCCGGGCGGAAGTTAGTAAACAACAATAATTAAAATCATTTTATCCGTTCAGGAGCTACGATGCCAAAGACAAACACACAGACAGTTACACATAAACATAAAGTCACAGTGACACAGATACACACTACAAACTTATAGCACCCCTCTTTTTCGTCAGGGGTTAAAAAAACGTGTTAGGCGCAGACCAGATAGAAGAGACGGGGCGTAGACATTTGTCTCTTCCGCGTCCCTTTCATACAAAATGTGACGGCGCCCCGTCTCTTCTATATGTTTTGCGGCGCGACGCTTCTGTACATTTTCTATGAAAGGGACGCGGAAGAGACATATGTCTGCGACGCGTCCTCGTCTTACGTCTTTTCTGTATGTCCCGCGCCTTATTTAGATTACATTTTTTATATACTGAATTCGTAAATTAATTTGCTTGTTTCTTGACTCACCCTGAACAACCGGATACTATCTTCCTCGTATGTCCCGTTTGTGTTCTCTGGTTTGTAGTCATTCGCCTTGTTGCCGAACAGGACCACGAGAGCTCCTGTGACAATCACATTTTATTCAAACAAGGCCCGATAAATAAATATGGAGTTATGACATATTTTCTGTAGGTACCTATTATAATATCTGTCAAATTGCAAAGTATATAAGTAATTAGTTCGTATGAGCTAGTGGCCAATTCTGGTGACGGAGTTTTTGCCTAAAGACCTCCGTCATGGCTTATCGACTTAAAAGCCGGGACCGACAATTCAACTTGCCCTCCGAAGCACGGAAGCGCTTAGTTCGTAATACCACTTGCGGTCACCCATGCGCATTGGTTAACTTCAACGATCAATCAAGAATGTCTCAGCAAGCTACGCCACAAGCGCTTCGCGAAGTTATTTCCTCAGATGAAAGTTATCTAGGTGATGTTGAAAAATCGGGTTGGAATAATAAGAATTAATTATTAACATTGAAGATGAAAGGCTTATCAAAATTTTCGATTCCGACGGGATTCGAACCCGCATTGATACAAGCGATCCTTCTTAAGCCGGAGTGCCTTAACCAACTCGGCCACGGAATCCATATTCGTCTAGTTGAAAAACTTGATGAGATCATTTATCGATTAAATTTTAAAACATCGATGAGCGCCATCTACAGGATAACTACTAAGTTACTGCTCATTGCCCGAAGTTACTGATAGATAAAGGAGGATATTACTGATATGATAGATTCAGAATCAAATGACGAAAGATGTCGGAATTGAAAATTTTATTTTTGATTTTCAATGTAGTACCTAAGTACAGCATTCGAATCCCGTCGGAATTGAAAATTTGACTTCTGATTTCCAATTTAGGTACAGCATTATCTATACATTTATAATACTTGCCCTTAAATATGGTTAGGAAGTGTTTAGGCTCCTTTCCCTGCGGCACTCGCACAAACGTAGGCCGCTCCAAGTCTTCCTCCAGCTGCAGCACCAGCTCCAAGGCCGCGGCCTTGTCCGCGCTGGACGCGTCCGAGCCCTAGACAGACATGCTACTATTTAATACTTATATATTTTCAACATGTTGCTTTCCACAATATCGCCAGTGGTTAATCAGCGGGCTGATTGTCTAACTTGTCTCAAACCTCAAATTGGTCTCAAACTGTCAAAACGATCGCGTAGGTATCTTTTGTTGCGTTCCGTCTCGTTGAGATGAGAGTGACAAAGCTACTTGCGTGTCATATTAGACAAATGCAGACCGATTTTGGTCGCTATCGAAGATAGACAATCAAGGGACAGTTCAGTGACCACGCAAGTAACTCTGTCACTCTCACAGACCGAACGCGACAAAAGATACCTACGTATGCGATCGTTTTGACGGTTCGAGACCAATTTGAAATTTGTGACAAGTTAGACAATCAGCCTGCTGATCATTTGACAGTTTGAGACCGACTTTGGTCGCTATCAAAGGTAATTTTATTTTGTTATAGTGTTAATCCACACTTGGGTATTTACATTTTACACTGAAAAATCTTTTCAAAATTTTCAATTCCGACGGGATTCGAACCCGCAATGATACAAGCGATCCTCCTTTAGCCGGAGTGCCTTTACCAATTCGGCCACGGAACCTCTGACGCCAGAGTTGAGCTATCAAAGATAGACAATCAAAGGGCAGGTTGACTGCACTTATAAAGTCAGTGAAAGTACTTACCACCCACATGTAAACCACATGCGCGTCGCCGTCCCCATCAGTGTACCGATAGGTGACGACGTACACTTCGCTTTGATACAACACAGCGGGACCTGACTCGATGGTCTCTGTTATATCCTCTTGATCTCCTGCCACCCTGGTACAAATATTAACCAGTATACATACAGGGCCTTATTTTTAAACTTGAACACTGTAATCAGCGTTCAAGTTTAATAATAATGCTCAAGATTTGCCCTGTCTCTATTTGTCACTATCTGAACAAAAAGGGGTGGCTAGTTTAAACGGTATTTCAGGAACAAATAGTTTAAACGGTATTTCAGTTTTCACAGAATTCTATAAGTAGGGGGGACAATGTGCAAAGAAAACACTAATGAAAGTGACGTGTGTCCCCACTGGTAACGTGTGTCCCAACTGGTAACGTGTGTCCCCACTATTGATGTTTATTCCCACTAGTGACGTGTTGTCTCACCTGATGACGCTCAGACTGCCGCCCCCCTTGTCCGGCATGAACCCTCTTGCGGCGGCACTCTTGCCGATGTGCTTGGCGACCGCCGCTGATTCCTCCGCGTCACCGGAGTAGTAACCACCATCTGTATTGAATTGGTATAATGTTGGGAGTAGATTAGGTAAGTAATGGATTGTTTACTTAGGGACCTATCAGACAGAGAGCGGTCACGCGGTCAAGCGTTCTGCGTTCCTTTCTGCGTTCGAGCGTTCTACTGATTCCTACTGATCTGTTCTACTTGACCGCCGCGGTCAGAATGCCTCCTGTGTGAGCATATCTATGTAACGTAATATAATACAAAGAACGCAAAACTGACCGCTTGAACGCTTGACCGCGTGACCGCTCTCTGTCTGATAGGTCCCTAAGTAAACAATCCATTAGGTACCTAATCTACTACCTACATTATTTAATTTACAAAATACATTAGTAGAACCAGTTCAGCCACCATCTAGAGATCGTTGTATACGATCTGTAACCAGAGACCATTTCTTTGGTAATCTCCTTCCTTCTCTAAGCTATATGCTATGTCTGCATAGCACATAGCTTAGAGACAGTACTTTGGAAACCCTTTCTCTACTAATCTATGGTAAAGTACAGGTTTCTTGTCTATGGTATGGGCACCGAGTAACCAGAGAGACAAACTCAAACAACGCGCGAAAATAGGTACTTCACTACATGCGCAGCGTTGTGTGCGTGCGCGTTCACCGACAGGCTCACTTACGAGCGGCGGGCGGCCGCTTCGTGAGCTCTCGGCCAGTCTCGGCAAACTCCGGCGGCCGACCGGCGGCTATGCGGTAAGGGACGCTCGGAGGCCGCGAATGCTACGAGTATGCGGCGGCCGCGCGGGTTACGTAGTAACTATTAATGAATCTGTGGCGCGGTCTTTTTCGAGTTCATTTTCATTCAGCCAGTAGGTAAGGTGAGTAGGTACTTACATCTAGCTAGGCAAAGTCATGCAGAGAAAAATAAAAAGTTATCATTTTTCACATACCTACCTACCTACTTACCTACTCAAAAAAACGTGACCGATAAGTTTACGTACCTACCTACTACCATTTTATTGAAATATTATTGAAGTAATTTTCTGTAAGTACCTACCTAATAAGTAGGTAATGGTACCTATTTACTAATATTTAAAGTCGATTTTAATCTAGGTAAGTAGGTACTTTTCATTGTCGTATCGATTTGAAAGTTTGCATTTGTATGTAATTCGGATACCTAAACTTATAATAATTTGGTATTTTCGAGCTGATCATGAACTCCTCAGTAAATAAACCGATGGAGTTAAAACTCGACATGTCTGTCAAGTCCCGACTACACTGTAAATAGGTACCTACATGGTGACAACGAGCTGGTTTGATGATGGAGTCAGGAGCTGTTCAAAAGAACTCCTCCGTAAATTAGCCGATTAAATTGAAACTCGACATGTCTGTCAGAGTACCTACAGAGCAAATACCATCCGTCCGTCAGCAGTACCAGCTGTCCGTTTATTATTTTAACACTACGCGAGTGACACCGCGCGGCGCAGTTAGTTTATTTCCATAAGTGACAGCCCTACAAGAATAGGCTATTATAAAAGTCAATGTTAGACCGCTGTTTCTCTGTTCATTTCTCTGTGGTATGGGTACCGAAGACGTCAGTCAGAAGTAATAATTTACTTCTAAAAGAGAATTTATCTATTTCGTGTATTTAGCTTGCACAGTGGCGCCCCCATTTATTTCTATTATTTTGTGTCGGACTATATTTGTCTATACCTACTTTATTTCAAAATTGAAAAATGTATTATTTTGTATCAATACAAACGCGTTGCACAAAACGCAGTGTGCCCACTGTCCACCCATCTCTAAGGGCCCTTTCACTCTTCAGCGTGTCGCCGGTCGCGATCGCGAGTTGACCATTCACAGCACAGAGAATTTTGAATTTTCGAATTTCTCTGTGCTGTGAATGGTCAACTCGCGGACGCGACCGGCGACACGCTGAAGAGTGAAACAAGCCTAAGTGCTTATTCACGTAGGTACGCGCGGGCCCGGGCGCGGGTGCGGGCGCGGGAAACGTTGCGAGCTCGTGTTCACATTAACCGCCAGGCGTTCGCGCGAGAGTGTGACGTATTGTCAGAGGTCGAATTATGAACGTCGCGAGTGAAACGCGCGCGCCGCCGCGCCGCTAGTTTGACATGAACACACACAAACATCTTCACGCGTTGAAATTACCGCGAGCGCTCCGCGCGCACCAGTCGCTAGCTTGCCCGCTAGTTAGACCGCACGTGCGTTTTGTACGTGAACACTTGGAATCACTACATATGTTTGATATTTCGTCACCGCGCCCGCCACCGCGCCCGCGAGTCAACGTGGTTGAACATTAAAGGTCTTAAGAGGGCTGCGACCGGCGAATTTCCATAAAAACGTAATACCGAAATCATTTAAAATGTAAGCATGTTTATATCAGTTTATGTTGTTAGATTAGGAGAGTAGGTATTTATCTAGGTTCCTGTTAAACTTTTGTTCCGAAAAACTTACCTAAAAAGAAATGTAAGCCAATTGAATTGAAATCTTTGTAGGTACACCAAAAATGGCATTTCCTTTTCTTTTGTTCTATAGTAAGTTTTTTGAAACAAAAGTTTAACAGGAACCTAGATAAATACTACCTTTATCCAAATAATAACGTAAAGTGATAAAAATTTGCTCAAATTTTAAATTATTTTGGTATTACGTTCCTAGGTAAGTAGATACGTTCGCCGAGCCCTTAAGTGTATCTCACCAGTCTCAGTCATGAGTGACCGTCCCCCGCTGGATGTCATCTCCCAGTCATGGAAGTATTGCTTGAAGGTCGCGCTCTCTGAACCCTCCGTCACCCTGGTCACGTTCACCTGTATAACAATGTCACTTTATTGAAGGTAAGGTAGGAAAGGTTGAGGGGTTGAGGTATTAATCCTCTTGGTTTCTTTTGACGACTTTGACGAGACTCACATTGTTCGACTGGCTCCCCACTGGAGCTTGACCATTTAGATATAAGCGGATGGATCACCGAAAAGAATTAGGGCAACAAACACGGTATGGGGATACCGTGTTTGTTGCCTTCACGGTGTCGGTCGCGAAAGAACAGTAGTAGAATCACCTAGCTCCTATGACGTTTCAAAGTGATCATATCGGTCCTACTGAATAAATGATATTTGATTTTGAATTTTGAAGTAGGTAAAACTTCTTTACGCACGCTTGACTTGGGGAGTAAGCTGGTGAATGCGTGACGAGAGTGTCAGAGTGTCACGAAGTGTGATCGGGCGAGACGAACGGAAGTTTTACGTACCTACTTCAGTCGTGTGGTCTAAACTAAAGCACGTTTTAAAAACGTTTTTATTTAATTTTTAAAATTTTACACCTACTTAATTGAATCGAAAATGTCTTATCAAAATTTTCGATTACAACGGGATTCGAACCCGCATTGGTACAGGAAGAGTCCCGCTTGCGTTAAAATAATGGCTGTGTGTAATCACGAATGTAATGCAGTTGTGTGGAATCCATATCGTGGGCATCATTGAATAGGGGCGTATCGTCAAAACGCTACTTTAGGTACAGGAGGAACAAAAAACTGTCTAACCTTTTATCGGGAAGATAAAACTGAAATTTTCAGGGTATTTTTATTGTATGAAACCTCAAAGTTTCGTAAAATGTAGGTATATGAAATGAACAAATGATTTCGTTTTGATTAGATCTTGTTAGCCCTTCTAATGTTAAGGTCACCACCCACCCAAGCGGGGTATCCCTTCAGCAGTAGATACTGGTTCGCGACATTGTGGTAATTCTTCTTAACATCAGCGTCCACTGAAGCGCCGAGCCACACGTACACACCTGAATCAGGCGTGTCTAGGATATACACCTCCTGTAACAATGTTCAATGGTGAATCAGAAAAACTTAGGCGGTGCTCACACTGCAACGCATCTCGCGTTGTGCGTGGTTGCAGATTTTATCAATGTATGCAAGTATCTCAATTTGTATAGAAAACACGAATAGTACAACACACTGACAACGCATCGACGCGCGTGATTTACAATGATAAAATTTGTAGATCTGCGGGCTTAAAAAGGTCGTAAAAGCTGAATCACAATATGAAATGAACTATAATGCCGTCTCTTTTCACTCTCAGTCAATGAAAAGAGATGGCAATAGTTCAATTCCTTGATTACGATTCTGGAATAGCGACCTTTTTAAGCCCGCTGCACAACGCGGCGTCGCCAGTTTGAGAACCGCCTTGGAGTGGGCACACGATGTTTTCTGCATCGCGTTTGTATCGATACAAACGCGCTGCAAAAAACGCAGTGTGCCCACTCCCTTAGGCGTTTATATATTTCATTGAAAATTAAGTCTTATCAAAATTTGCGATTCCGACAGGATTCGAACCCGCGCTAATACAAGCGATCCTTCTTATACGACTTATCCTTATCCTTTACCAACCACAGAATCAATATCAAATCAATCATTATCAAATCACAATCATTCTGCCACAGAATCAATATTACACTCGAAAAACACAACCCTCCTCAGGTGCAGTCGGGTAAAAAGATAGTAACTTACGTCGGAAGACAGGTGCTTCTGTCTATAAGGCTTGCTGATGGCCACCACGTCCAAATCGTCACCAAGCACGGCGCGGTACAGATATACAGCTGATATATCATCACGGGAATATGACTACAACATAGAAGACAGGGATTAATAAATCTGGAGCTGAAATGCATAAGGTCGGATCTCGAAAATTGACATTTTCGAGATCCGTCCTTATGGTGACCTTATACATCTCAGCTCCAGAAATTAATTACATAAACGAGAGAAACTCACATTAAAATTAAAAATTGTTAATATAATGTAAATCCGTTATTGGCTGTCAGTAGTAAATTTAACTTTTTGTGCACTCATTTTCTAAGAGCTGTGGATTTTGTTTAAGAAATAAATAAATAAAATAAAAATAAAATGCCGTCGATTTAGATTTCCCTCAAGGACCAAAGACCAACTGAATCATCTTTTCAAAACGATATAAATTGTGTCAATTTCCAAAACGAAAATTCCGAATTTCCGTAATTTAGCTTAGATACTTATGTTGGTCCAATGTTCCGAGGCACGATATATCGCTTTTATCACTTTCAAAACATTCGTGAGTTGTACCTGACATTGGTATTAACACACGGGAATTACTCACGTAAAAATATAGTCGATTTAGATACCGACAATGTTTCGATTCATCCGGAGATTCTTCATCTGGGTAAGGAGGGAGTTGCGGCAAGGTTACTCCTCGTGCGAGCGTCTCACACTGATTTTTACGTGAGTAATTCCCGTGTGTTAAACCGATATTATCGCTTTTTAAGGTGTAGGGACTTGATTTGGATGATGATCTATCGTGATACTTACTTCAGTACTGTCGTCGCTGGCCAGGTCTTCCTTGGAGCCGGAGCCGAGCGCCTCGAAGAACTGAGCGTAGTCCGAGTTAGACGAGAACTCGTCTGTTAAATACAAAACTGATTAAGAACTCGTCTGTTAAATAGAGAACAGATTAGGAATTCGTCTGTTAAATAGAGAACAGATTAAGAACAATAGAGCTTGTGTAATTGCTTAACCAATTCGGCCATATCTATATCGTCTAGTAAGTAAGTTGGTATGAGCAAGTGGCCAACTCTGGTAACGGAGTTTTTAGGCCGCCTAAAGGCCTCCATGACGGAGGCCTTTAGGCGGCCTAAGAGCTTAACGACTTAAAGGCCGGCACCGACAATTCAACGTGCCCTCCGAAGCACGGAAGCGCTCAGCTCGTAATGCCACTTGCGTGACCGCGCACAACGTTGATTGATTGATTGATTGATTAACTTAACTTCAATGATCAATCAAGAACGTCTCAGCAAGCTACGCCACGAGCGCTTCTAAAAAGCTTCTGTAGCGACATCTACCTGTCGCTAGATGAACTACAAAGACATGCTACGCCACTACGAGCTTCAGTAAAGATGGCGATACAACACGATGTCTAGATCGCGCAAGTGGTAATTTCTGGAGCGATCGACATATATCCCACCAGCCAACAACAACTGTTGTTCGAAAGCCTTCTAGTAAAAGTATAAGTGTAAAGTATAAAAGTAAAAAGTGGCTATTATCGAAATATGTTTACTCAATTGATGAATTTTTGGACTAATTCGACTGATTTTTAGATTTTAATAAATAAGAATATTTGCATGCCGAACTTTGGTAGGACATACAATGTACAGCATACAATAAAGATAAGACCTATTTTTAGCACATATGTTCTTGCGAATAAATGATTCTGATTCTGATTCTATATCTCACCAATAATCTCGATAGTGGCTCTCCCGTTATGGTAATCGTCCCTCAGTCCGTTGGCTACGCTGATGATCTTCCTCCGCTGCGTGGCCTTGGCTCCCTCCGGCATCAGCACGAAGATATCATGGTCCACCTCTAGGATGAAACAGTTGTCCGAGTTGAGGGAAGACGCTTCGGCTGCCACCTGTTACAAAAGAACAATAATTGATAAATCCAAACTTAAATACTTACCTACTAATATTCTTATTCAGTTAGGATTCGAATTATGATGCGCTCGTGGCGTAGCTTGCTTATGGCGGCCACCCACGATCAATTCTATTGTCCTTCCGATTGGATCCAATCGATGGTATCCAATCGACAGCACACCGTCGAATGGACAGTTCGAATTGAACGTGTGTGGTTCAATTCGAACTGTCCATTCGACGGTTCATGCCGATCCACGTCAACACACGGTCCATTCGGCATAATCAAACTGGCAGTATCCAATCGATTGGACGGCAGCAGACATCCATACATCCTCACAAACTTTCACATTAAAATATTAGTAGGATATAAGTACTTAGAAACATATATTTACCTATTAGGGAGTGTCCACATTGCGTTTTCTGCAGCGCGTTTTTGAGCTGCGCGTTTGTATCGATACAAACGCGCGTTCGCAACGCGTATTTTTCCATACAAAAGCGAACCGGGAGGGGCTGCGCGGGGGGCTGCGCGTTCGCATCGCGTTCGAATCGCGTTTGTATCGATACAAACGCGCTGCAAAAAACGCAATGTGGACACTCCCTTACCATTTTATAGATACCTACCCAGGTAAATATTGATAGGCACAGGATTATAAAATTGATTATTTTATCTAATCAATTCATTTGAATTGCTATGATTCGTGATTCCTTGATTCACCTGCGTTATCTAACGTATGATGCATTATGAGCAAAATTGTATTTGCAGTGTTTTCAGAAAAAAAAAAGTCACTCAAAATTTGGTGAAGATCTGATGAGGATCTACAGCGTGATGAGCAGAAAAGATCTTCAAAATGCAGTAAATTGCTCACTCTTATATTTGTACCAGTGGAACCGGCCCTTTAACTACTAGGTAGGGATCAATGGAGCTCCTGGGACCGCCTTCTTATCACAAAGCTAGAGAATTGTGAACATTTATTCGGTTTTAAGCTATGCAAAGACAGACTCGCGAGGTCTACAGCTCACAGAGCCACTAGTTTTAAGTGTTACCTCTTCAATCCTCATATTGGCAGATCCTGACAGCTTGAGTAGCCGTTTCTCCGCGCCCGCATTCGTCTCAACCTCCGTGAAGCCGGACTCATTGCCACCTTCCAGGTATCTGATGGCTGAAAGAATATGGAGTTACCATAAAGAGTAGCAGAACAGGGTTACCATAAAGAGTAGCTTGTACAGAGCAGGGTTAAATACCATAAAGAGTATCTATATAGCATTTCGTCCATGCTAGCATACCAAAACACAGAGTAGGTAGGTGGGTAGGTAAGATTCCAGTGTGCCATAGTAAATCAGAGCAATATCAATACATTTTGCTACATTTCGTTTTTGTCCGCTATGGGTATGGTTTCCATACAAAGGTGCCCAATAAATCATTTCATTTTCATTTCATTTCAAAGACTTTTAATACAAGTTTGTTGTTCTGTGATCCTTGGTAATGTGTAGTCTGTGGTCTTTTATACGGTCTGTGATCTGTGGTCTAGTCTATGGACTCACCAGGTTTAAAATACCCCAGGAACAGCGCGCTCTCGTGCCCCTGAACCTCCCTGTGATGCACGGCCTTCCCCCCCAGGGTATCGTCGAGCGTGACCGTCCATATTGCGGCCGCGCCCAGCTTGTCCTGGGACGCCTTGCTGCCGAGCCAGAAGTGGGCATCGTAGTGGAGGGTGGAGTTGTTCTGGCCTGTTGTCTGGGAAAAGGGAGATGTTTTAAGGTGCTAACACATCGCACCTCCAGAATAGATGTGACTCGATTAAAAAAAATTGGGAAAATGACTTGAATATGTAGAAAGACTCAGAAAGAAACTCTATCTGCTAGTTATTCAAAATCTGACATTTTTTGGTTAGAACGTGAAAAACATAATAACTGCGTCTCTTTCATTTCGGCAGTTTCTTCTCCCTCTCCCGCGGAAAACGGCCATTTATAGCATTTCCCAAAAATCATGATTTTTGAATTGAGTCACTTCTATTCTGGAGGTGCGACATGTTGGCTCAGGGTCGCATTGCCTCTCTATCGCTCTCGCCTTGAATCGATTCGCCTTCTAGCTCGCACTCGCCTAAGCTGGCCTAGGCTGGTCCAACATGAGTTAGCGCCTTTATAGCTCACAGATAATTATGTTGATTGAAGCGTTCGTAGCGTAGCTTGTTTAGACATTCATAATAGACCGTTGAATTGAAGTTAAGCAACGTTGTGTGCGATCATGCACAATATGGATGTTTGCAATTGCAACAGCGTTTAAACGGTCCCGTGCTTCGGAGAGCACGGCTTTTAACAGCCATGTAGGAGGCCTTTAGGCTGCCTAAAAACTCCGTCACTAGAGTGGGTCACTAGTTCATCTCGGGCACTTTTGATAGGCGTGGTATGCGGCAGAAGCCAAGAGGTCTTTAATGGTCTCCGATTACCTATTCGAAAAGGCCTAGACCGATTTGGAATTTGAAATTTGAAACTTACTTTGTTAAGTTGGTGCCATTAAAATTTGGTAAGGATCAGTCTAACTAAGGTGTTTGGTAAGGGTCTTCGGAGTTATGAATGCACGCACCTCGAGAGTGTAGAAAATTGCTAAACTTTTACTTATCATTGAATTCGGTTTTTTTTTACTAGTCACTTGTGATGGATACATAACACTATAGAAATGCATCCAAAAATAAATTACTTATTCAGTTATCTACCTTCAAAACGATATACGAGTCTCCGTTGTAGAATTTTCCGTACACCTTTGTGTCGACGGGCACCGGCTCAAAATTCTGAAAATAACAATTTTTTTATAGAACAACATCTAATTTATTCTGTAAGGAGGTAAGTACCTACCTAAAGAATTAAAACCAAAGCAAACAAATTACCTACACAAACGTTTGTCCTGGATGGGAATTGAACCCATAATCTCAGCGCTGGGAGAGCTAGGTATAACAACTGGCTGTTTACAATGAAAAACAGATGTTAAAAATCGAGCAAGCGAAGCGAGCAAAGATCTTAGGCGATTTTGCGTTGTATGTTTCAATAATGCTTGTTCTCGCAAAGTAACTATCGAACCCTGAATCTAATCTGCATGAAAGTTGGTTTGGTAGGTTGTGATAATTAAATTAAGAAAATTTAGGTACTGGGAAGCTTAGTTAATGTAATGGAGGGGTTGTAATATTGGGTTCTCAAAGGGGTGAGGTAAATATATAAGTATTTACTTAGGAACAAAATAGTGCAAAGTATCTGAAATATGAACCACAATTCTGAAAATAATGATAAGATGGTGTGATAATAATCAAATTAATCATCTCATTGCGAACTGATAATTTTTTTGGAAAAACTAATTTCATGATAAGTAGACCTAACTCTACCTACTTACCTACAGTTAACGCCCAACATGTAGGTATTATGTACCAGGCGAACAGAACTCATCAGGAGTAGGTAGATACCTAAGTAAACCCTCTCACCTCAATAGTCCAGATCTCGGTTCCTGCGCTAGCGCCTGCATTCTCGAAGTTTGGATGCGACATGTCTCACTCACTGCTAACTACTCACTGAGTCAGTTTAGGGTAGTGATTCATAGATAACGTATCTATTGCTATCTATGTACCTACCTACCTATTTAGATAGATACTAACTTATTCAATCCGTGAAGGTGTTGTTAGGTATTTCGGTTCTATTTATAGACTTTCATTTTTAAAGTTTTCAACATGTAGGTAGGTGCCTACAAACTTAGGTAGGTACCTATATGTAAGTAGGTAGGTACCTATGTTATTCATGAGCTAATGGCTTAACTCTGTTGACGGAGTTTTTAGATCGTTTGAAGGCGTCCGTCATGGCTGCCGGGAAGAACGAAAGCGCGCAGCTCGTAATATGCCACTTGCGGTCACCCATCCAAATTATGACCGCGCACAACGCTGCATAACTTCAACGATCAATCGCAAGCTTCGCCACGAGCGCTTCAGGCCGAAAAAGTGGTTGAATTATGTCTTCAAAATATGCTTCTTAAAATACCTAGATAGGTAGGTACCTACCTACCTCCCCCCCTACACGTAGGTACCTAACGTGTTTTTTTGCTAGTCTGTGACAGTCTGTCCCATCCATGGTGTGGGTTTTAGTGTGATAAGTTTTTCAAAAATATTATGAGTGTCTGTGTTTATGTTACCATTAGTGACCTCTACTCGAAGTGTTGTTGGCTAGAAGCACGTACAAATTCAGCTATAGTTTTGTTGTTATTATTTTGAAACTCACTGGTATTTTGCCACTAACATTTTTAATTAGCGCCATCTATTGACAAATAGCGCTATTAATGCATTTGTTTCAGTTAAAGCTGCGTAGTGTTTTCCGGTCTCACTTCGGAATGTCACTGTCAATTTTTTTATCGTGAAAATAGCTTTAGAATTTCAGTTTCTTCGTTTGTTGTGTGTAGTAGAAATAGACTATTAACAAAATATTGCAAATATTAATATTATTTCTGCAAATATTTGGCTCATTTAAAACTAAATTAAAACTTATTTAGTAATGACAAATAATTTATTAACTTTATGCAGAGTTTGCCTTACGAGTGATATCCCAATGACCGAGCTCAGCGACACTCCCTATCGGGAAATATATGAGAAAGTTAATACTGAAAAGGTACATATTTAATTCATATTTTAAAAATAATAATATTATTTTACAAAATACTTTAGCCATTCATTACTGAACAAAAGGCATCCAATTGGTCTCTATATGTTTTCTCGAGAAACAAAGACAATAGAGATAAGTAATATCAGTTTCTTACGAATTGTTCTCTATTACATTTATACTACTGCATCTCCTCCTCTGACTAGGTCTTCAAAGGATCTTAAATGTCTAAAGATCTGAGAGAATGTCTACCCTGCCTTGGGGATGGTACAGTCGTCATATTTTGTATTTATTAGGTACCTAGGTACTTTATTTTGCTATCAGCGAAGCCGAGCGAACGCCCGCGACTTCGCTCGCGTGGTACCTACCTGGATAAAAAGTACCCTATATGTTATTCCAGGTCATAAACAATGTATATTCCAAGTTTCAGCCAAATCCACTCAGTAGGTAGGTACTTCTTGTGTGAAAGAGTAACAATAAGTAGGAGTCCCATTTACACAACATGACAGCAACCTTCTCTTTAATCTGACTCACGTCTTCCCCATCCTTGTCTACTTTTTGTTCTTTCCAGTTAAGTGCAGCAGCAGGCATGCCGACCACACTGTGCTGTCTGTGCTCGGCTCTCTTGCGCAGATTTAAGACATTAATAGAGATGGCCCACCAAGCCGAGGTACTTCTGACTGGTCTACTCAAGAAAGGCGCTGAGGTAAGACAGATTTTTGATTTATGCCCACTGCAGGGCAAAGGCTTCCCTCCCTTTTTTCCACACCTCTTGATCTTGAGCCAAACTGCGCCAGTCATCTGTATGACTGTCTAGGTCGTCCCGCCATCTTTTCCGGGGTCTGCCACGACGCCGCCTGATTTGGGGGGTCCAATCAGTTATTTTGGCCCAAAGATCACCTAGCATACGAGCAACGTGTCAAGATATTTGATTTACTGCGTAATAAAAATCTATAAAATGAATCAAAATCATCATGGGTCGACGACATAGTTAAAACCTCAGGTCGTACATGGGTTAGATTGGCGCAGGACAGGAGCGAATGGCAAAAACGAAGAGAGGCCTATACCCAGCAGTGGGATAAGAAAGGCTGATGATGATGATGATGAATCAAAATCAAAGATGGGAACTAAAGTAAGATAGAATAGATTTTGTCATTTGGTAAAAACTATTAATACAATACAATACAATACAATCATTTTATTTGCAAAAACACTAATAAAAACAGGTGGAAGAAAAGTAGATCATGAAAAGGTATAACCATTTTCTGCTTCAAAGTGTGCAAAATTAATACACTTCATTAGAATTTTTATAAATTAAATGTCAAATTATTAAAATTAAATATCAAGTCACCTAATTAATACAAAGATAATCATTCGCTTAGGTAGGTAGGTACCTATTAATTTTTATCACACAAATACTCATTTATATTATAATATGCCTTGCCTAAAAAAAACTTACACAATTTTAATTTAAATAAATCTAATTTTAGGTCAAAATAGGAGTTAGGCAAGTTATTATAGATGCTTGCTATTGTTTGTTTGGTTTGAATCTTGCAACTGAAATTTATAGCAGTTATCCTGGACCGATTGAGTTGCAATTGGCACACATAGATCCTAGGTGACAAGACAATATTACTTTGACAGCAAGCTGATCTGATGATGGAGTCAGGAGCTGTTCAATTCCTCAGCGAATAACTGTAAAATACCCGCGCTCAGACTCATTAGAATCAGCTTACGATTTAATTAAAAGCTTGTTATTTGATTTTTTTAACAGAAAACTTATTATTATTAACCGACGAAAAGGAGGTTCTCAATTCGTCAGAATGTTTTTTTTGTTTTTTTTTATGTATGTTCACCGATTACTCGGAGACGCCTCAACCGATTTGTAAAATTATTTTTTTGTTTGAAAGGGTAGGTAGGTATACTTTCCGATTGGTCTCACAAAAGTTTGGTGAGGGTGTCGAAGATCTTCGGAGTTATGAACAGAAATGCACCTCGAGAGTGCAGAAAATTGCTCAGTTTAATATTGAAGTCGGTTTATTTTTATTTTTAATTTGGTAATCGTTTAATTTGGCCACTTGTTTTTTTCACCAGCTATCTGATACAGTAGCACAGTCCCCGCTAGTGCGCACACACCGACGAGCAGTGAGCGCGTTACACTGCGGCACACTGAAGACAGGCTTCGCGTTAAAGAAGGAGGGACACACACTAGTGGAAAATGTGCAAGGTATGGGATGTCTTATATTATAAATGCGAAAGTTTGTGAGGATGTCTGGCTGTTTGTTACTCTAGAAGCGCTTTCGTGCTTCGGAGGCCATGTTAAATTGTCCCGGTCTTTAAGTCGTTAAGCCATGACGGAGGCCTTGCCTAAAAACTCCGTTACCAGATTTGACCACTTGCTCATACGAACTTAAGCAACATTAGAAAAATATATGAAAGAATATGAAGATAGTAAGTAGATTTTTAGTATTTTACGAGTACTTGAGTAGTTGTTTGTTTATTTTGTTTGAGTGAGTGCGTTAGTGTCTGTATTATTTTGACTTGTCAAAGCTATGCAATGTAACAAAATGGTTAAATAAATTAATATCTGAATAAAAGTTAAATGGGTAGGTACAAGATCTTGATTTACTAAAACATATTTATTTTCAGAGTCTTATTCTTGGGGCGAAGCTCTGAAGACGGAGCCAGGCGAGGCCACTCGTGTCTCCGATACTCCCTCACGTACCGACGACTTGCCAGACACCAGTTGCACTAAACAGAGAACCATCAAATTCGCCTGCGACCAGTGGCAGTGCTCCCTAAAGTTTAAAACGGAAAAGTTATTAAAAACTCATAAGAAATCTCATAAAAATAACAAAAGTGATAAAAATACCTGTGAAAAGGGTTTGAAAATGTTCTCAACGAGCAATAATTTGAAGATTCACGCGAGATTACACTCGGGAGAACGGCCCTATAAGTGCAACGCGTGTCACAAAACCTTCCGTCGCAAGGACGAGCTGCTCAAGCATTCGGACATTCACTCACGTAAGCGATCACACGAGTGTCACGTGTGCCACGAAAAATTCCACAAGAAACTATCTTTAGATACTCATTTGAGGATACATAGCAAAAAACCGCTGCTGTCTTGCGACATATGTAGCAAAAAGTTTATTTACAAAAGCGCTTTAATAACTCACGCGAGATCTCACAGCGGCGATCGACCGTACAGATGTAAAGATTGTGATAAATCGTTCACATGCAAAAGCAATCTGAACATCCACGCGCTCACGCACTCACGTGACACGTTCACGTGTGGCGCCTGTCACAAAACCTTCAAATACAAAAGTAGCTTGCGGTTACATATACGACGCCACGGAGATACTTACATATGCCACAAATGTTCTCAAACCTTCACTTCTAAGAGTAGTTTAAATGAGCATGAGAAATTGCATATCAAGGAAAAGCAGTTCACTTGTGGATTATGCGATAAAAAGTTCTACCAGAAACATAACCTAGAAACACACTTAAAAGCTCACACAGAGGCGTTCGCGTGCGATAACTGCGACAAAACGTTCAAGAACAAAAACACGCTTCGACTGCATAGAGAGATGCACACAGGATTGAAGTGCGAATTGTGTGCGCGCGCGTTTAATAGGAAACATAATCTGCGCACGCACATGATGATCCATTCAGGCGTGAAGCCGCACGCTTGTAGCACCTGCGGAAAACGGTTCTACGAGAAATACAGACTGCGGAAACATCTCAAATCTTTCGCAAACAAGGAACACCGATACTCGCCGCCCTCACATGAATACACTTGCGATACCTGCAAGCACACGTTCAACAAACGACACAACCTAATCAATCATATAATCATCCATTCAGGAGAAAAACCGTTCGTTTGCGAGCGATGCGGGAAACGGTTCTCGCACAAAGCGAACCTTACAAAACACACAATCATGCACGAAGGGATACAACACGCCTGCGATAGATGCGACAAGAAATTCAGCTCTAAAAGTTACTTGAAAGTCCATTATAGGATACACACGGGTCAGTTGTTTCCCTGTGAGGTTTGTGCGCGTCAGTTTAAGCGAGGTGCAGACTTGCGTACGCATTTGCTTGTTCACACGGGGGAAAGACCACATGCTTGTCAAATATGCGCGCGAGCGTTTGCAAGGAAATGTAAGCTGACGTCTCATGTTGCTTCTGCGCACGCTACACCACCCTGAGTTGACTGAGAGGCTAGCAGTCTTTGTTGATTGTGAATTTACAAGCTACAGCAAGTCGCCTGGATGCATTTAGGAAAGCACGGCTTGGATTCCTTTCGATTTCAGAAGTCATCCATGGAGAAAGAAACTAGAGGGAGAAGGGAGAGGATTTCCAGAAGAGGAACAAGGACAGCTGAAACTAGTTTCGTCACTAGAGCTAGCTTTATACCTACGAGACTAGCAGCGCCTGAGATTAGCGCGTTCAAAGAAACAATCATTCAAATAAAAGCTTCCGCTTTAGATATATCTATAGATGTTGGAGGAAGTTATAAGCAAAATAAAAGAAGATTTCTAAATCTACCACATAGTTCACATAGGTTGATCAAACTTGATGGAGCGAGCAACTCGTGTGAGTGCCACGTGTCCTCAAGAATACTTTAGCTGAATATTCCAAGGGAATTTTAAATGGATATTTTGAATTTGTTTGATCTGTGTAAATGTAGTGCATTAGTTTACACTTACCTAACTATCGTCTGCAAATAAACATTTTAAAAGTGATCCTAGCGATCCTACTGAATAAATGATTAATTACTTTGATTAGGCTATTTTTGACATATTATTTCATAGTAAGTATTCGTGAAGTTAGCCGTTTTGATGCACAGTGGAAAATTTTGTATGCACTGCGCATCGAAACGGCTAACTTCACATATGCCTAGATCCATTGTGAGTAGTTTACCTAGTAGTTTCTACAAATATCACCGGTGATGTCCGAGAACTTATTAATACGACACACAACTTTAGAAGCAACACAATCGCATGACATCCAATAGAGATCCATTTTCTTGTCCGATTCGTAAGACAATGCAATCACGCCATAACACCGACCACTTCGCCCTGACCCCTGCAAGCTCATTACCTGCGAAGATCTCCATTTGAATCCGGAATGCCACGGGTCAGGGTATACTGGTCACGTCATGGTCGAGCCTCCGCCGCAGAATACCACATAGTTTGTAAGCGATCTTGCATAACGTTGTGTTTTGTTTCATTAAGCGAAAAAAGTTTTTAACCGACTGCTCCCAGAAAGGAAGTTTATGTTTTTCGAGTGTAGGCCTACCTATGTCTGTTTTTTGTGCCGCTCTGCAGCCTAAACGGTACCCTCACAGTCAGAGTTCTTGTTTTCTGTTGTTTTTGAATGGGTTGATTAAATTCTAAAGCTCTTAGTTTAGTGCTTTCTTCGGACTTCAAAGATTATTTAAAAACAAAAAAATAGCCGAATGGTCCAGCCGTTTTCAACACATTTTCATTATGTAGGTAAGGTACTTCCACTATTAAGTACCTACCTACTCTTTGGTACCTACAACAGCCTTCTGTCACACCTGATCAATTTGACGTCACTACAAATACAACTTTAACTGTACTAACTACTATCAGTTACTCCGTGCTTTGTGGTAAATCATTAAGCGTTTTTTCCACGTTGAATTAACTTACGCCATTTTGCGTGCGAGCGTGTGTAGTCTGGCGTGATTGAACTTCACCGTTGCGTTGTCTGCGCGCGCATCGTTTCATTTGAACTTGGAATCGGAGTCAGAGCGTCGGATCGGCCCGGATGTGTGAAATTCGAGAATTTCCCGCGAAATTGTGAAATATTTAATTCGTGGGTTTTGTGTGAAAATAATAATTATTGTGTTGTAATTTAAATTATTGTGAGTTTTGTGTGGAATCTGTTTTGTTGGATTGAAAAGACAGGATGTCGGTAAGTTTTTAAAATAAACTGGAAGATACACAAACATTGACCTCGTTTAAACGTTTAATAATTATTATACTTATTAGGTAGGTACCTATCCTACTAATTAATCTAAAAAAAATTACTTACTTTAGTTTTGCCAAAGTGGGTGGTAGCCATTTACTTTTTTATTTTATTGAATCCCACGTTGTGAAGTGGGCCAAAATTACGTTTAAAGATTCCGTTATGTAGCATAGATACAGGCATACAGGCGATGCTAAAAAAGCGTGTTAAACCAAATATTTCGATCCCGTTGCGTTGCTTGCTGTACCTACCTACCTACCTATACCTACTCTGCATAGACTGAAGAGACTAAACTTTCGGAATCTACCTATCCCGTACCTATTTAATTATGTAGGCTTATTTTTATAAGAGACTCACAAGCATGCGGACAAACCGTCACACGGTTTTTGCTGAGCTTTAAATCTAAAACTTTATTTTCTGTAAGTAAGTATAATTAAAATAAAAAAAAAACTGATTCTTCTAAATAGATTAAGGCAGGTCATTTTACAATTATTTACATTGCTACAGTTTATTTCACAAGATTTGTGTTTAGTGTATAGTGTATAGAAATATTTATTCTACACCAGTAAGTAACAGAATAAATATTTTGTTCAGCATACATTATGGAAGAACATTGACCCTATCGGCTTACAAACAAAATTTCTGGCAGGTAATTAATTAAATATTCAATGCAGACATTAAAGTACCACTTGCCGTCCTGCTTTTAAATGATGTTATGAATGAATTAATTAATGTTCTATAAGGTAGGTAAGGTACCTATTGAAATACCTACCTACACTAGGAGTACTTGCGTGGGTACGGTAAGAAAGACTTATATGGACTTGATATGGAAATACAAATAACATAATAGGTCTATTATGTTATTTGCGCGAATCATATTTTGATCAATATACCTACAACCTGACACAGTCCTGCAAATTGCAAAAAAACCGAGTGTGCTTTAGACCACACGACTGTAGTAAAACTTCCGTTCGCCTCGCCTGATCACACTTTTCGTAACGCTCTCGTCACGCATTCACCAGCTTACTCCCCAAGCACAGAACAGATAATACCTACTACTACGTACCACTACCCCAAGTCAAGCGTGCGGAATTTTTACTTAAAAATCGCAAGAAAATTTGAATTTTTAATTGACAAGTAAAGTAACCAATTAGTATAGTAGGTAACTAATTAAAGTGCTAAATGCACTTAACTAATTCTTGCCCAACACTTTATACTTAGGTATAGGTAGCCTCAAAGCCTTTTTAATAGCTGGACCGAGGCGTTAATATCGTCAAAAACCTTCTAGATCCTTATTTAATTGAGTTTCAAAAACAACATTCGTGACTGTTACTTACCTTACATGCCTTATACATAATATTGTTCGTTACTAAGGCCAAGTTATAAAGTCAGAAAAAGTGGCCAGCGAGAGTCCATAGCATGTTGTCGAGTTCCGTACACACGGAATATTATCCTGTGATTCAGGGTTCGGTGACCTGAGGACGCTTAGCTTGCAAGTTCAAAGTCAAGGTTGTTGTAAAGGCTTATATTCTTCTCTAGCGTACCACGGTTGAATATAAGAGATTTTAAAAATAGGCACCAAACAGTTTTTACCTACTGTAACAGATTTGTAACCTAACGAATAAATTGAGTAAAATAATTTTAATTTCAGCTTACTTATCAATAAAATGAAATATCACTCGATGAGAAATTAAAAGATCAAATAAAATAAAAATAATACTAGTAGTTCGCCCCGAACTGAGATCTCGCGCACCGTAGATGGCTTACATTTGGACTTTCTTCTGACTACCCCTATTATTTCAAGTGTTACTACTGCCGAGTATGCCTATTGCGCTAGCTCTTCATAGTAAAAAATACTAGCATGCATGCAATACATAATGTCGTGTCTAATTTTTCATTTATTTCATATTTATGAATTCTCGTCGTATTTCTAAAAGTATAGATACGTCCTAGAATAAAGATAATAACTATTTTGGAATGTACAAATAAAGACCTTTCATTTGACACCCCACTCAATATATTTGTTTACTTAACTTTTTTTACCCCAATTATTTTCATTCCTTATCAAAAATTTTTTATCATGAAAATAAATCAAGTAGCATCTAAAATCATTGCAAACCAAACCGCAACGATGCCACTCTCTTTTTAAGACCGACCAGTCAATGAGCTACGAAGACATCGAAACTCTATGAAACGGGAGCTCGTGCAGCTCTGGTTTCGTAGTTTTTGTTCTTTGGTCGTATTTTAAAAACTATACATCCTAGATTAAAAATAAAAACCATTTTGGAATGTACAAAATAAACCCTTTCGTATGACACCCCACTCAATATATTTGTGTAACTTTCATAATTTTTTACCCCCTTGGGAACCCAATATCTTCACAACCCCTTCATCGATTAAGCTCATATGCTTCACCGTAAATTTCCTTACCACAACCTATTGCCCTACCAAGTTTCATGCAGATTGGATGAACGGTTCGACAGTTATGCGCGAACAACAATTCGTGAAACATACAAACATACAAAGCAAAATTGCCCAACTTACCACTTCGCTCGCTTCGCTCGCTCGATCGAAAAAGGTACTTGCGTGAAATTTTAAACAAAGGGGGGGGGGGGGGGGGGGTGAAAGTTAACAGTAATAATCTACATATTTCTTGTTTAAATGATATATTTGTTACGGTATTCTGATGCGAAAAGCCATGTGGGTGTCGTCATTGGCAAGAATAATTGCGATTGACCTTCCGCGTCCGCCCAAACTACTTTCTGTATCGATGATAAACTAGTAGTTCGCCCCGAACTGAGATCTCGCGCACCGTAGATGGCTTACATTTGGACTTTCTTCTGACTACCCCTATAATTTCAAGTGCTACTACTGCCGAGTATGCCTATTGCGTTAGCTCTTCATGATAAAAAATACTAGTATGCATGCAATACAATAATGTCGTGTCTAATTTTTCATTTACTTATTTCATATTTATGAATTCTCGTCGTATTTCTAAAGTATACGTCCTAGAATGAAAATAATAACTATTTTGGAATGTACAAATTAAGACCTTTCATTTGACACCCCACTCAATATATTTGTTTATTTAACTTTTTTTACCCCAATTATTTTCATTCTTTATCAAAAAATTTTTTATCATGAAAATAAATCAAGTAGCATCTAACATCATTGCAAACCAAACCGCAACGATGCCACTCTCTTTTTAAGACCGACCAGTCAATGAGCTACGAAGACATCGAAACTCTATGAAACGGGAGCTCTTGCAGCTCTGGTTTCGTAGTTTTTGTTCGTTGGTCGTATTTCAAAAACTATACATCCTAGATTAAAAATAAAAACCATTTTGGAATGTACAAAATAAGCCCTTTCGTATGACACCCCACTCAATATATTTGGGTAACTTTGAAAAAAATTTACCCCCTTGGGAACCCCATATCTTTACAACCCCTTCATCGATTACGCTCATACGCTCCACAGCAAATTTCCATAGCACTACCTATTGACCTATCAAGTTTCATACAGATTGGATTAGCGGTTCGATAGTTATGCGAGAACATAAAAATGAAACATACAAACATACAAAGCAAAATCGCCTAACTTGCCACTAAGATCTTCGCTCGCTTCGCTCGCTCGATCGATAAAACAAAAAAGAATAATTGAAACAAAAAAAAGCCGACAACGGGTATAAATAAATAAAGCATGATGGACATTTCCAAAGTAAGCAGAGCTTGTGTTATAGAAACCACATGACTGGTATACTACTTAAGTACCTACATACTTTTTTTATAAATACATGCACTACATATTGTTATATTTACATAGAAATCACCCAGACCCGAGGCAAATATTTGCAGATCATACAAACATTTGTCCCGCGGCGGGGATCGAACCCACACCACAACCTCCTGCATCACAGGCGGGCTTTCGCCCACTGCGCCACAGAGGTCGTCTAAATACAATCATATGAAATAAGAATCGGAGACCTAGTAAGTGGCACACTTCTTCCAACGGATCTTGACATTCGTGAAGTTAGCCGTTTCGATGCGCAGTGCAACTTTTTATTACAAAATTTTCTACTGCGCAGCGAAAAGCCTAACTTCACGAATGCTTAGATCACGTGTGTTGTGACCTGTAGGTACACGAGATATTTTTTGCTTTTTAATTGTTTTTTTTTTATCTAGATCTTTTTATCAACCCCCGACAAAATGGTGTTTTAAGTTTGAAGTGTGTATCTGTGTGTCTGTCTATGGCATCATAGCTCCTGAACGGTTGAACCGATTTTAATTTTTTTTTTGAAAGCTGTTTTTGTCGTAAGTGTTCTTAGCTATGTTTCAAGAGAATCTGTTCAGCCATTTGAAGATCATCAGCTCTTTTATAGTTGATGAAGGGATTTGTCGAGGGTTTTTCTTTAAATTTTTAATGTAGTTAATTGTGTACCTATCTACAACTATTTAGGTAGGTACTACAGGTACTTTAATGTTATCGCTTTTAAAAACACAAAAAACAAAGTTATAAAGTCAACGCAAGCTCTACCTACCGTAGTTACTTGGGAATACAGTCGTAGGTAATCCTATTCTATTTTCATCAATAATTTCCAATATAAACCAGTTGTGTCGCTTTAAATCTGGATATAAATAATACAAAGGTTATTAATGAAATGCTAATGATTGTGAGTAACCAACGATGACGTCACGAAGTGAATTGTAAAACAGATATTACGTAATCTTATCCTTCTCATAAACGCTTGGTATTGAATACCTAAGCTCTAAGTCCGTTTATTTTAAATCAATCATTATTTTGATTTAAGACGATCGATGGATTACCGAAAAGAAAGCTAGGCCCCAAACAAGTTGTTCACGGTATTGGCCGCGAATGAACAGAGAGAATTACCTCGCTCCTATGACGTTTCAATGTAACGAATTGCAAAACTTATCAATAATTATCAAAAACAATAATTATTAAAATCAAAAACAAGTGGCTAAATTAAAAATTTAGAAAAACCGACTTCAATATTCAATAACAATAAAACAATAAATATAGGTATTTAATAACAGCAATTTTCTGCACTCGAGGTGCATTTCTGTTCATAACTCCGAAGATCCTTGACAGATCCCCACCAAATTTTTGTGGCACCAAACAACAAAAACAATCGAAAAGTATACCCTTTCAAACAAAAAAGAATTTTCCAAATCGATACAGGCGTCTTCGAGCAATCCTCACGTAAAAAACCTGACGTATTTTGTCGGCCTTCACCAATTCAGCCACGGAACCCTAACCTAACCCTACGTCAGCGTCAGTCCGAAAATTTCGATTAGATGTGCTACTTAGGTATAGTTTAACACTTCAAAATTAACACCTCCGCGCGAGCAGAGCATCTCGCCTCAATAGTGCACCCAATAACACATTTTATCCATATAAAATGTTATGACGTCCATTAGGATTCATAGATACTTTCTGATTACGCTTTAAGTTTTTTTCCTATACTAACTGTAAAAAAGCTTTGGGGCCTTCTACACATCTTTTTTTTTAACTTTGATAGGTTTGCGATTGACGACACCCTGCCTGATGTAAAGCAACAGTGTGGTCTAAGATGGAGCACGCTGACCTAAAAGGAACCTATTGACTCTCGATTTGAAGACACCCAAATTATACTTTTCTGGAAATACAGACTCCGGCAGAGAGTTCCCCATTTTCGCTGTGCATATGAAAAATCAGAGCGCTTAGTAACACTGAACAAATGGCGCCTTTCCGGGTATCTGGATGTCCGATAGAAGAAAGGGGACGGCAGAACTAAATTGTGCAGTTCCTCAGCACACTTACCTACTACATGATTTAACTAAACTAAACTAGGTAAACAGTGTCAGGAGGCAATCTTCGCGGGACACTTAACGGGACACTGGGGTGAGCCAAGCTTCTAACACTACAAGCCCTAACTTCTCAAACTCTACAGTCTACACCTTAGTCATGTGGCTTGGCCGTTTCGCCCGGGCGTAAGGTGAAAAAATTCAAAACTGCCAAGCCACTTATTTTGACTAAAGCCGGGTTGACACGATCCAAGTCAACTAGGACGAAGTCCAACTTGGATGACTCTGATTGGACGCCGTCTCACTCACGTGACTCAAAAAGTTACCAGATCTCATGTAGAGCCAAGCTTCTAACTACACGCCCTAACTCTACAAGCCCTAACTTCACAAACCATATCTACCATACACCTTAGCCAAAATACTTCAGGAAATTAACTCAGCCAAACTGAGCGAATAACACCTTTTAATAACGGTTCTATTTTTATGATTCCACGTAATGGTCGCAGTTTGATGTGACATAGATTCAGCAGATGTTATCAAGCTTTATGGAAAGGTAACAGTACTGAACGTTCTGCCAATAATCTACCTACTAGGGCTTGCAAAAACCGGGTAGTTTTGAAACCCGGTTTTTTCGGGTTTCCGATTAAAAAAAACCGGATAACCGGGTTTTTCGGTTTTTTCGGTTTTTTTTTATATTTGTCTCAATCAAATGAAAAACTTGCAGAATATAACTAACTTTTTATTCTACACCTTAGTAGGTTAGAAGTTGTATGATTATGCCGCAAAACACAAAGACACAATCTTTGTTTTTGACCTATCATTGACTGAGCGAGCGAAACGTCTCTGCTTCAGCTTAGACAAAAATACTTTCGTTTGTCCGCCGGATGTCTGTCTGTCTGTTCTCCTCTACAGGTCACATTTCTCAACTAATCCTCGTGAAATTTTGTGAGCAGATTCGATAATTTTATAGATTTTTTTTGTCGTCGGGGATGTTTGATTGGAGGGTACTTCCTCTAAAAAGGGGGCTACTGGATAACTCCGCCTTAACACATCCGATTTCGATGGTTCTTTGTTTACTTAAAGGTTGTTGTTGGTCTCATAAAAAAATAATAAAGATCTGATGAGGATCTTCAGCGTAATGAGCAGAAAAGCTCCTCAAAATGCAGTAAATTGCTTACTTTTAGATTTCTACTAGTGAAATTGGCCGTTTAACTACTAGGTAGGGATTGATGGAGCACCTCGGACCATCTTCTCAATATAAAACTAGTGGCTCTGTGAGCTGTAGACCTTGCGAGACTCTTTCGTTTTCGAGTACCTTTGCATAGCTTAAAACAGAAAAACTATTCACAATTCTCTAGTTTTGTGATAAGAAGGTGGTTCCAGGTGCTTCATCAATCACCTAGTAGTTATAGGACCGAGTCCTACAGAACCTGCATAAATCAGATCGTTCTCAACGTAAGATAATAATATGACAAAAACGTCTTTGATACCTCTCCCTTTAGGGCAAAGGATAAGGTACAAAAGCATTCCGTCATGGACATCCTATACGCTGACGACGTTTGCCTCATGGCTGACAGCATTTATAACCTCCAACTATACATGTTTATGGCTGCTTAGCCTTGAAGAATCATGCCGTAAGTTTGGCCTAGACATCAGTGTTTCCAAAACCCAGGTGTTGAAACAACCGCCAAGGGGCGAAACAGCAAACCCCACAGCAGTCACTTTTAGTGGGAAACCTCTCGAAGAAGTCTCATCTTTCCGCTATCTGGGGTCGACTGTTCGCAATGACAACTGACTTGTGACAGAAATCTCTTAACGTATAGCAAGGGCAGCTGCATAGTCGGGAAAACTTAGCAAAAGAGTCTGGGACTCCCACGATCTACAACTTCACACCAAGATAGCTATGAATAAAGCAATTATACTACCCATTTTGCTTTATGCCACGGAGACCGACAACTTGACATATTTCACATAAAATGCCTCAGGTCTATTCTCCGAATAAAGTGGCAAGATCGTGTGCCCAAGTCTGAGATTCTTTAACGAACACAGCTGAGTGGCATAGAGGCATTGCTCATAAAGGGACAACTCCGTTGGTGCGGTCATATTGTCCGTATAGAAAACACCAGACTTCCTAAAACGTTTTTTTCTCAGAGCTCATTCGTAAAACGCAAGTCTGGTGGTCAATTTTTGCACTACAGAGACGTTTTGAAACGCCACATAACATTATTGATATACCATGTAACAGTTGGGGGTAGCTCACGCATCGCCGCTCTGACTGGTGCAGTACCGCGCCTGCGCACGCTTTGTAGAAACGCGTCTCAAACATCTTGACGCTAAGCTCCAGCTGCGAAAAGCAAAACCGAAAACCGTCTACACATACACATACCACACTCTTGGGCAATTGTTCTGTGCGTCCTGTAACAGGACATTTAAAACTAAATTTGGTCTAGCAAGTCATATTCGCGCACATCAGCGAAATACCTAGCTCAATCCAATAGTAGGGTTCGCCGTCGACGGACACGTCGTGGAGGTCATCATGTCATCATAGGGCCAATTCCACTGGTAGAAATTTAAAAGTGATCAATATACTGCATGATGAAGATCTATTCTGCTCGTCACGCTGATCCTCATCAGATCTTCACCAAATTTTTATGAGACCAACTTAAAGTTACATACAACCTTTCAAACAAAAAAAGAACCAACGGAATAGGATGTCATAAGACGGAGATATCCAGTAGCCCCCTTTTTGATCCTTTTTGGAGGAAGAACCCCCCCAATCTAAGATCCCAACTATAGTAAAATTCTTTAAAATTATCAAACCTGCTCACAAAATTTCACGAGAAATGGTTGAGAAATGCGACCAGTAGAAGAGAACATTACACACACAGCAACAGACAGGTTTCCGGTGGACAAACAAAAGCATTTTTGTCCAAGCTGAAGCATAGACGCTTCGCTCGCTCTGTCAACTAGAGAATTGTGAGCATTTATTCGGTGCTTAAAACTAACTTAACTAACCACGGAGTAGTGCCCTAATACGTTGCGACGGCAGACCGCGAACGAGATGGAGAGACGAGCTTGCCAAATTCCGTGCCGACTGGACATCACTAGCAAAGGAGAGGGATGAATGGAAAGAGTGGGGGGAGGCCTTTGCCCAGCAGTGGGATATTGATGGCTGATGATAATAATAATAAGCTATGCGAAGCCACTCGCGAGGTCTGCAGTTCACAGAGCCACTAGTTACTTTAACAATGAAGTTAAACTATCAAACAAATAAGCAAATTATAAAATTTTCAGGTAGGTTAGGTATTTATAGTAGGAACTAAAATCACGTTAGTAGTCTTGCCTGCCAGTTTGGCTCGACTGAGCTTGGCCATTATAATAATTCATTAATTAAGGAAGAGAAACGGTAGTTTATGAGTATTTTTATCGATCGAAAAAAAAACCGAAAAACTCGAAAAACCGGGTTTTACACCATGAAAAAACCGATCTTCAAATCAGGCGGTTACCCGGTTTTTTCGGTTACCCGGTTAACCGGTTTGCATGCCCTACTACCTACCTACTCTTCAATTTTATAAGGACGTCATTTATTTTATACTAGCTGCGCCGTCGCAGCGTTGCCTCCGTATTGATGGTAATGATGATGATGAAAATAGCCTTTAACCTTCCTCAAGAGTTTAGCTATCAAATGCAGAAATAATTTTTCAAATCGAACTGGTAGTTCGTGAGATTAGCGCGTTCAAACAAACTCTTTATTATATCCGTATAGATAGATAGAAGTACCTATAGATAGTGACAAATAGTGACAGGGCGAATCTTGAGCATTGTTTAACCTTCAGGTTCATAAGTAAGACCCGTAGTGATGTCATCTTTTGGCTAGAGTAGGCTACACGCTCTAAATACACTTCCCATAATCCCATCATAGAAAGCTACACCGGCTATTTATCTCCAAGTAGATGATTATAATCTGTTATGGGAATTGGGAACAGAGCGTCACCTCCACAAATATTGACTGTCTCCGGGTACAGACAGCGACGAGAGTTGGTGAACGTCTTTGATTGAAATAATCATAAATTCTTAACATGTGCCTCCCGAAAGAAGGGACAGCAGCAGTGCGATTCAGACTTCAGAAAATGCATCCGATTCGATGATTTTCTTCGGAAAGTTGATGTTTTTCTAGCGAAGAAACGTCATTTTACGAGTTCGGAATACCTACATTCTGAGAAGGCCTGAATCGCACTGCAGGACAGCCTTTACATTCTGTGTTCAACGTGTTTTCCAAACGATAAACTAAAGAAAATGGAAAATTCAAGATTAGGTTGGTATAGCAGCGCCCTCGCGGCGCTGCCCCCGTAGTGATGGTATATGGTGATGATGATGAAAAGTAGCCTATAACCTTCCTCAAGAGTTAAGCTATCAAATGCAGAAAGAATTTAAATCCGACTGGGGTAGATAGTTTCTGAGATTAGCGCGTTCAAACAAACAAACAAACTCTTCCCTTTATATCGTCAATACCAATAGATAAAGCGGAAGAGTCTGTTTGTTTGTTTGAACGCGCTAATCTCAGGAACTAGGTACCAGTCGGATTTAAAAAAATCTCTGCATTTGATAGAGGATTTGAGGAACTCATATTCATCTTGATAAGCTCATTTATCGATTAAACTAAAGCATCGATTAGCGCCATCTAACGCGATAAAAGTTAAAATTATAAAATAAGATCTCCTTGTTATTAAGAATATTAAGATATTTTCTCACCTGAGCATGCGCTGCACGGTAGCCGGCATGTGGGTAAACAGTTAGACGCGCCGCCATGTTTGTTTTGCTGTAGCGTTAAAACTAAAATACTGGTATAATTTTAATCTCGGCCATAGAAATAATAATAACTATATTTAGATTGTATATGATGCCTTGTCGGTTTTAATTAGATAGGTAGATAATGTTTATTTATTTATTTATTTTAATTTAACTAATACGGCTTACACCAATTACATTAACTAGTAGTTCGCCCCGAACTGAGATCTCGCGCACCGTAGATGGCCAACATTTGGACTTTCTTCTGACTACCCCTATAATTTCAAGTGCTACTACTGCCGGGTATGCCTATTGCGCTAGCTCTTCATGGTAAAAAATACTAGCATTATGTATTGCATGCATGCAATACATAATGTCGTGTCTAATTTTTCATTTATTTCATAATTATGAATTCTCGTCGTATTTTTAAAAGTATACGTCCTAGAATAAAAATCATAACTATTTTAGAATGTACAAATAAAGACCTTTCATTTGACACCGCACTCAATATATTTGTTTACTTAACTTTTTTTACCCCAATTATTTTCATTTTTTATCAAAAATTTTTTTATCATGAAAATAAATCAAGTAGCATCTAAAATCATTGCAAACCAAACCGCAACGATGCCACTCTCTTTTTAAGACCGACCAGTCAATGAGCTACGAAGACATCGAAACTCTATGAAACGGGAGCTCTTGCAGCTCTGGTTTCGTAGTTTTTGGTCTTTGGTCGTATTTCAAAAACTATACATCCTAGATTAAAAATAAAAACCATTTTGGAATGTACAAAATAAGCCCTTTCGTATGACACCCCACTCAATATATTTGTGTAACTTTCATAATTTTTTACCCCCTTGGGAACCCAATATCTTCACAACCCCTTCATCGATTAAGCTCATATGCTCCACCGTAAATTTCCTTACCACAACCTATTGACTTACCAAGTTTCATGCAGATTGGATGAACGGTTCGACAGTTATGCTCGAACAACAATTCGTGAAACATACAAACATACAAACATACAAAGCAAAATCGCCCAACTTACCACTAAGATCTTCGCTCGCTTCGCTCGCTCGATCGATTAAATAAACATATTATGAAAGAGGCAATAAGTAGGTACACATTAACTAATAAAAATGTCGTAATTATCATAATTTATCCTAATAAGTACATAATAATAATAAAATTAAACAATGTCAAGCTAGAATTAAATCAAGATGTCAAATTTTAAACTATACTAAATGTGATGTAGCTCACAGAACTTTAAACATTCACGCAATATCATCAGCCATCCATCCGCAAACAAGTCAAAATGTTAAAATGTGCAGCCACGCACAACGCAGCGGGGTGCGTTGCCAGTTTAAGAATCGCCTTACGATGTTTTCTTCACCGGTTTAGAGCTCGTGTTGATGAACATATAGGTAAATTGAAAGGAAAAATTCATTCATGCGGCCAGGATTCGAACCCACAACCTTCGGACCGAAAGTCGAGGTTCTAAACCCACTCGGCCAACACGGCTTTGATCGAAGAAAACTACTCATAAAGACTCAAAACAAGTTACTTTTAGAAATGTCACTTTCAATGCCATTTTGTTTTGGTCTCTAATAGCGGGAACGAAATAAAAACTATTGGTTTTAGTGATAACTAGCTTCCGCCCGCGGTTTCGCTCGCGTGGTACCCGGATAAAAAGTAGCCTATTTCCTATTCCCGGTCATTATCTATCTATAGGTACTTTAAATTTCAGCCAAATCGGTTCAGTGGTTAAGTTATAGTATAGAGCATAGATTCTCAACCTTATTTTCCCCACCGCCCACTTTGAAAATATTTTTTTTTCTAGAGCCCCCCCCCCCCCCCTTTCTTACCTACTTTTTATTTTTCTTACTGTCGCGAATTTTAAACACCTTTTTGGAGCACAGTGGCTATTACTTCTTTAACTGCTGTTATTTAGTGATAGTGATTAGGGCATGGTCGTCACACTTTTCTGGTTAAGGGCCGCATAGGACATTGTGAGGTATCACTGCGGGCCGCACATTCTTGAATTATTTAGTTGACGATTTTTCTAAATTCCTAAAGGGGTTAAAATCCTAGTAGGCACCAACGAACTTGAAACTTATCATAAGTTTACGGGGCTCGAAGACTCGCTGCTTATCAGTTCCTATTCTGCGGTCTGACAAAACTCACTTTGCTCGCAATATAACTACTCATGAAGTTATGAATGCGAGTGAATTGAGCTTCAAACCAAGCGAGCGAAGCGAGCCGATTTTTTGTAAGTCAAATACAATACGTGACATTTGATTTTTTTTTGCAGGTTTCTAAGAAAAGCTAGCTTATCGGTTCATATTCTGTGGTTAGACTTTACTCACTTTACTCGCAATATACCTTATTTATGCAGAAAATGCGAGCGAAGCGAGCCCAATTTTTTAACACAAATGCAACATTGTGACACTTGATTTTGTTTGCGGTGATCAAAGAAAAAAATCGCTGCTTATTGGTTCCTAGTCTGTGGTTAGAATTTACGCTCTTTACTCGCAATATACTTAACTTACTCATGAAGCTAAATGCGAGCGAAGCGAGCCGAATTTTTAAGACAAATGCAACATGTAACACTTGGTTTTGTTTGCGGTGTTCAAAGGAAAAACTCGCTGCCTATCGGTTCATATTCTGTGGTTAGACTTAACTCACTTTATTCACAATATAACTTTATAAATAAGGATTTATAAAGTTAAATGCGAGCGCAGCGAGCCAAATTTTTTAAGACAAATGTAATGCCGTGTCCACACGTTGGGACCAACGTTGGCGCCAACGTTGGGGCCAACGTTGGGACTGATTTTGCTAGATCCACACGTTGGCGATAGGCATTGGTGCCAACGTTGGCCCCAACGTGTGGAGCCGGGGTAACATGTGACACTTGATTTTGTTTGCGGTGCTTATAGAAAGGCTCGCTGCTTGTCGGTTTCTATTCTGTGGTCAGACATAACTCACTTTGCTCGTATGATACCTACTCATGAAGATAGATGCGAGAAAAGCGAGCTCCAAACCAAGCAAACAAAGCGACCTTCCCTATCTCGAAGTTTTATAATCAATTATAATTATTATTGTAGCAACGTAGGTAGTTTCATTCATCATCATCATTTCCTTGCCCTTTTCCAACTAGGTTGGGTTGGCACAACATTTTCTCTAACGTGGCATCATTATCTATCATCATTATCGACCTCTGTGGCGCAGTGGGTGAAGGCCTGCCTGTGATGCAGGAGGTTGCGGGTTCGATCCCCGCCGCGGGACAAATGTTTGTATGATCTGCAAATATTTGTCTCGGGTCTGGGTGTTTTCTATGTACCTATAATATGTATGTATTTACAAAAATGTATATAAGTAGTATATCAGTCATGTGGTTGCCATAACACAAGCTCTGCTTAGCTTGGGGCTACATGATGCTGTGTGAAATGTCCAGCAATATTTATTTATTTTATTTTTATTTATTATCTATTATCTATCAAAATTGTTTGCTTGGCCGCGGGCTGCACCAATACCGTCCGCAGGCCACACTTTGACGACCACTGGATTAGGGTGTTTTATTTGCCTATTTTAGATAACATTATCGCCCCCCTGCTTCATCTCAACGCCCCCCAATTTTCTCTAGGTCTTCTACTGCCCCCCTGAAAGTCTCAAACGCCCACAGGGGGGCGTTATCGCCCACGTTGAGAACCTATGGTATAGAGGAACAAACATACATCCATCCATTCATTCAAACTTTCGCATTTATAATATTACCTAATGTGATGTGATAGTGTGATGTGATTTAGTGTACAGTAAGCTAACAACAGAATCATCGCCAAGCCTGTCAGCTCGCGGTGAGAACCGGTCCGCTAAACCAGTTGCCGAAGAATGCTTCGAATAGCTCACATCGTTCCAAGACGCGTTTGTTATCTTAACAATACTTTAGTCGGAGAGTTGAAATACAATCACGACTGTATTCCCGAGGTGCGGTAGACAATATTCTTTTAGCCCTCTGATTCAGACCTTCTCGGAATGTATTCTGAATTCGGAAAGTCAACTTTCGGACTGAAATCATCGAATCGGATTATAATTCGGAAGTCTGAATCAGTTTCAGCATGCAGATCTTTATGCATATTACCATGTTTTTTAAAATGACTTAAAGAAAGGAGTTTCTCAATTCGTCGGAATCTTTATCTAATGCTTTTTTTTTTGGATGTTTACCGATTACTCTGATCTCGAAGTCGCCTGGATCGATTTGGAAAATTCTTTTTTTGTTTGAAAGGGTATACTTTCCGAAATTCGAACCCGGGACCCCGGGATCGCAAGTCTAGGTGAGGTACCTACACTACCTACTATGCCACTCAAACAACACGGCTCTCCTTTATTGTGGTAATTAAACAAAATAATAACATTAAGCTGTCACGCGAATAGTATTGTGTGTAACGGTGTCTGCTGCAATCAATTGTAATTAATATTCAAACATTATGCGTCCTCATTGCTACGAAAGTCACGGATCGCTAAGAAAACCTTTGTACAGTCTGCTACAAAAATAAAAACCGGTCAAGTGCGAGTCGAACTCGTACGCCGAGGGTTCCATACCTAGCCATGGTGCCAATTAAGCTAGTCCGCTTAATTGTATGAGCGCCCATACAACTCGGAGGACAATTTTAATTGGCGTCAACTATGTATGTATGGGAACACCCTTTAATTTTCAACTTTTTTAACTTTTTGGAATTTTTCCTTTATTTGTGCTGTAAGACCTTGCTTTTTGCCAAATTTCGTTATTCTAGGTCAACGGGAACTACCATTTAGGTTTTCGACCCAAAACCTCTAGGGTACTTCCGGTTGACCTAGAATTGTCAATTTTGGTTACAAGCAAGGTCTTCTAGCACAAGTAAAGGAAAAATTCCGAAAAATAAAAAAAGTTGATAATTAAGGTAAGTTTTGGTACTCACAAGTTTTCACGAAAACCTAAATTTGCCTATATCTTTTTATAGTGTTGACTCAGGACCTTGATTTTTATACTCACAATAGGGACTATAGACCTTAGTATATGGTATAAATTTCAACTTGCTAGCTCTATCCGTTCCTGAGATAATCGATGGTGACACACGGACAGACAGACAGACGGACAGACAGACAGACAGACAGACAGACAGACAGACGGACAAGAAAGTGATCTTATAAGGGTTCCTTTTTTTACCTTTTAAGGTACGGAACCCTAACAAGTAAAAATTGATACAACCCGCCCGACTGAGGGTATAAAAAGATAGACTCAAAAAAACTAAATTTTATGGGCCCTTTCTACACGATGGGGTCGAGTAGAGGACGTAGTGGCGGCCACGATGGCCTGTATTGGCGCGTGTTTGTCTCGCTGTCGGTAAGTTAGGAAGTAAGTAGACATTGTTTGAAATGGCTTGCCCAGCACCTAAACCATCCTCTCAGCTTAACCGGCCATATCCACAGGAAAGACATAGTCAATGCGTGTGGGACTGTCTAAGCCGCGGGTTTCCTCAGGATGTTTTCCTTCACAGTTTAGAGCTCGTGTTAATTCAATTCAATTCAATTCATTTATTTCAGACAACATTAGTTTACAGTGTCCATATTTAAAAGCAATAATAAAAATAAAACAATAATAAAACACACACAATTGATAACTAAAACATTAAAAAACACATTACACTAAAAAAACAAATAGGTACGAGCACCAAGATAAACATAATTTATCTACTAAGTATGTGTGAAGCTACTGGTCAGGAGAGCTTAATGTGCACTCCTGTCCAATGCTTCATGAAGAGGCAGTCTGTATCCAGTCTCTCAGCGATTAACTGCAGGTAGCTGTTGGAGCTGCCACGCACCCGGCGCATCAGGGACGCTGACCTCTTGCGCATTATCGCCGCAAACCCGTCTATTCGTGCGTCAGTAAACATTCCTGATGCACTGCAGAAGCGTGGCAGCTCCATCAGCACCCTGAACGCGTTATTGTACTGGATACGCAGGGCATTCCAAGACATTTTTGGATGATTGATCCATAGGCTGCACGTGTAAAATGACTGACAGTATGCTCTAAAAAGCGTAGCTTTTACTTGCTTAGTGCAACGTGCAAACCTACGGGCCAGCATATTCGCCCTGATAGACAATGCCCTGCGTTCCCTCTCCATGTCCTTATCATCGGTGAGAGCCTCGGTGACCCAATGGCCCAGATACTTGAAGCAAGTTACTCGCTTCAGCTCACAGCCATTGAGTTTAACTGGCGGGGTGGTATCATAAGTTTTAGTGCCTGATTTAAAAACCATAAACTCACTTTTGCTCGAATTGTATCTTAGACCATGGGCCTCCGCATACCTCTCACAGATACCTAAAAGTGTTCTGAGAGCACTGATTGATGGGCTCAGCAGCACCATATCATCGGCGTAGCTAATGTTGTTAACAAAAACTCCACCAATTGAGCAGCCGACCTGAGCGCTGCTGAGCTCACGAATCAGGCGATCCGTGTACAGGTTGAAAAGTCGGGGCGAACTCAACCCCCCCTGCCGCACCCCACATTCCAACCTGTACGCGTCCGAAAGCGATCCCGTCCATCTGACGTTATTGGTCTGGTTGCCATACCAATATTTGAGAAGTGATATGAGCTCACGGGGGAGATCGGTATCACAGTATAGCTTCTGCCACAACCTGTCATACGCCACTAGATCAAATGCTTTTGATAAATCAAGAAAACAGGCGTAGACAGGCGTGTTTTTGCTAGTGTAGTACTGAACGGTGTGTTTGAGGCTTAGTACTGCAGTTTCAGTAGATAGCCCATATAAATAGGAAACGATAATGCGCATATAAATAGGAAACGAAAAATCCATTGATGCACGGCCAGGTTTCGAACCTACGACGACAGAGATCGAAAGTCGAGGTACCTACAATCCCCTCGGCCAACATGGTTCTTCAGATGTGTAACCAAACTAACTACAGCGTTTTTGGAGAAAAAATGTTTCATTTTCTGGCAGTCGCCATGTAATAAAGTAAGGTTTAATGGTGTTGTTCTGGAGGGTGTTTCGAGTGATAGAGCCTCATTGTGTTACATATTTCTTCAAAGGTTGGATACGTGTTTATTGATGAACGGGGCAATGGGTTCTGTCTAGGGCTTGCATTCGAATATTCGAATATTCGAATAATTCGAATATTAAATTCGTTCGAATATTCGAATACTGAAGTCGAATATTCGATATTCGATTAAAATTAATAACACCAAACTCAGAACTCTGATGTGCATAAAATGCCACTTTTATAGGATTCGGAAACACTCGAGAGTGCCGCGCGTGATTGCGTAGTGCTTTCGCGTATTTGCCGGCAACCCAGTGGAGGTGCTTTGTCAGGAAAATGCAAATCTATATAAAATCTACATGTTTGATTCCTGGCCAGGAGAATTGTTATTTTAAAATCTAATGAAGTAGTTTACCTTTTTATCAAAATTGGTTACCCAAGACTCTTTTGAGTGTTTTGTCGCTATTGCCACCTGCCATCACCTCGTCTAACCGAGTGTCCAGCCCAATTCCATTTAAGATTCGTGACCCTAACTCGGACGTCCTGGACTTTAGTCCGGTGCCGGATCTCGGTGTTACCAATTAGTTCTTGGAGTTTATGGGTCAATTTATACTAGCGCAGAGTCGAAGCGCATCGAGGCGTCTATCCAAAACTGAACATAACAAATTCAACCTTAACTCCACAGCGTAACGCTCACATTACTTCTGAGATTTGAAAAAGACGCGCGCATTCTTCGGAATTCGCGCGTCTGCGCGTGACCGACGCTGATTGGTGCGCGCGCATTCTCGCGAAGTAATGTGAGCGTTACGCGGTGGAGTTAAGGTTGAATTTCAGGTTATGTTCAGTTTTGGATAAGACGCTTCGATGCGCTTCGACTCTGCGCTAGTATAAATTGACCCTAATGCCGAGCATGGCCCGCTCCATGGCTCTCTGTGTAGCTTATACTTTGAACACAGTCTCCTTAGTAAGCGTCCACGTCAAGTCAAAGTTGGGAAGACACATTGGTTAAAGAGACGAGTTTTCAGGCACTGTGGAACTTTCTTCGACTGAAGCACATCTGCCAGTTTTCCGAACGCGGCCCAGCCGAGTTGTATCCTTCTGGAGATCTCCTTACTCTGATGCTCTTTACCAAAAGATAGAATATGCCCAAGATAAAGATACTTGTCAACTACCTCCAGTCTCTCGTTTCACCGTTACGGTAAAATTCGAGGTTCCAGAAGCATTCGCCATAATCTTCGTCTTGGACATATTTATGTTAAGGCCAACGGCTAAAGAGGCATCAAAAAGTTGTTGGATCATGAGTTGGAGATCTTCCAGGTTGTGGGCAAACAATACGAGGTCATCGGCAAACTTGAGATGTGACAGGAAAGCACTGTTGATTTTTATTCCGCAAGATCCCATGCAAGCATCTTCATAACGTATTCAAGAGCCGCCGTGAAGAGCTTGGGTGATATTGTGTCTTCCTGCCGTACTCTTGATGTTAATGGGGTTGGTAGTGTCGTGAAGGCGAACTTGCATGGTTGCCGTGCCGTATAACTCCCGCAGCACTTCCACGTATCGTGCGTCAATCTGGCAGCGATAGAGAACGTTAAACACAGCCCAGAGCTCGACTCTGTCGAATGCTTACTCGTAATCGGCGAAAGCTAAGCACAGGGGCCGGTTATATTCTGAACTCTTCTCCATCAGCTACTTCATGGTGGGGATGTGGTCAATCGTGGAATAACCACTACGGAAGCCGGCTTGCTCGACTGGCTGGTACTCATCTAACTGGCGAGTGAGCTGATTGCATACTACCTTGGCAAATAGCTTGTACACCTGAGATAAGAGACTTATGGGCCTGTAATTGCTCAGTTTCGAGCAGTCTCCCTTTTTGTGCAAAATGATCACAATTGCATTTTTCCAAGCATCAGGTGATTTTTGTTTGGTTGATGACTGCGCACGAAAAGGCACCAACCTTTCATACAAAATCAGCATAGTCATTTTATTGTAGACTAGCTTCCGGCCGGCTTTGCCCGCTAGGTACCTACCTACTTAACTTAATAGCCTTTGTTCATCCTGAAAGTTCATTTTTGAAATCGGATGAATAGTTTCGGAGATAACCTCCTACATACAAACTTACGTCTTTATAATATTAAGTACAGATATTGTTGACTGATTTTACTGAGAATTTGTGGTTGACTGTGCGTGTAATAATCGCCAATGTCTCGTTACTGCGACACAATCTTTTGTTTATGCAAATAACACTTGAAAGAATAAATGAAGATGTGATTTTAGTAAAAACAAAGATTTTTGTCTATTATTCGAATAATATTCGAATAATTCGAATATTACCCGAAAAAAAATCGAATATTCGAATATCAAAATTTTCGAATATTTGCAAGCCCTAGTTCTGTCTCTTAATACAATGAATTTAACTATATTGCAAGCTATGGTTAGTGCTGAGTTTGCACTCACACTACACAATTCCCTCGGCCAACATGGTTCTTCAGATGTGTAACCAAACTAACTACAGCGTGAACATTGTCCGCAGGGTATGAACGCGCGGCTGGCGTTCGCAATAGTCTCGTCGGCGTGCTGGTCTGCCTTCCAGCATGGGTACAACACCGGCGTGCTCAACACGCCCAGAACGGTGAGGGACCCTCATCACAGTCATCACACACAACACAAAATAACTGATTTCGTCTTGAATTGACTAAAGACTTAAACAATCACAAAGTCAAACGAAATCCAGTAAACTCCACCTCAGTCCATATTGTGGACAAACTCAGGTGGTCCACATTGTGGACAAACTGAGGTGGAGTTTACTGGATCGTGACACACAGATTGTGGACAACGTCTGCGAAGTCTGTCAGACAAAAGCGTCCGGCTACTGTGTTGTCCACATTACGTCCACATCTCGCACTGTCCACATCCCCAGGTCACACTCCGGACTCTCGACGAAATCTTTATGCAAAAGCGGCGTCTAACTACCTATATTTGCACTACACAATATCAGTTTTGTACACAGTAAGATTGTCACCGTACGAATAATGTACGCTGTGGTCTCGGTTTCGTCTATGCGTCTGCGCGTGTGGCGCGTTTCGTGCTCAAAGTCAGCTGCTCGCCAGTTCAAACTCTCAGTGTCCATTCTATACGTAGGTGTTATTATCTGTTCTGTGCCCAGGTGATGTCTGAATGGCTGCAGCAGACACTAGACGGGTCCAACTCGTCCCTGCCTGCGACGTCGGACCCGCGCGTGACGGCCGTCTGGTCGGTCGCCGTCGCTATCTACTGCGTGGGTGGAATGGCCGGCGGCCTGCTCACTGGCATAATCGCCGATAGGTAATAACTAGCGTTTTTTATTGTAAATTGTCCGTTATCCATCCATAGGTTGTCTGGTAGATATCGCTTTTTAGCGATAAGACCACCGGCGCGGATTGTATATTATAATTCTTTTATTATGTCGTGTGCAATAAAATATTTTCTATCTATCTATCTTTTCAGAAGCGCTCGTGGCGTAGCATGCTTAGACGATTCTCACACTGGCAACGCACCCCGCTGCGTTGTGCAGATCTGTAGATGTTATCATTGTAAATCAAGCACGTCGATGCATCGTCAGTAGGGCTTGCAAATATTCGAAAATTTTAATATTCGAATATTCGATTTTTTTTCGGGTAATATTCGAATTATTCGAATATTATTCGAATAATAGACAAAATCTTTGTTTTTACTAAAATCACGTCTTCTTTTATTCTTTCAAGTGTTATTTGCATAAACAAAAGATTGTGTCGCCGTAACGAGACATTGGTGATTATTACACGCACAATCAACCACAAATTCTCAGTAAAATCAGTCAACAATATCTGTACCTACTTAATATTATAAAGACGTAAAATTTGTTTGTATGTAGGAGGTTATCTCCGAAACTACTCATCCGATTTCAAAAATGAACTTTCAGGATGAACAAAGGCTATTAAGTTATGTAGGTAGGTAGGTACCTAGCGGGCAAAGCCGACCGGAAGCTAGTCTACAATAAAATGACTATGCTGAAAGGTTGGTGCCTTCTTTTTTCGCGTAGTCATCAACCAAACAAAAATCACCTGATGCTTGGAAAAATGCAATTGTCACCATTTTGCACAAAAAGGGAGACTGCTCGAAACTGAACAATTACAGGCCCATAAGTCTCTTATCTCAGGTGTACAAGCTATTTGCCAAGGTGGTATGCAATCAGCTCACTCGCCAGTTAGATGAGTACCAGCCCGTCGAGCAAGCCGGCTTCCGTAGTGGTTATTCCACGATCGACCACATCCACACCATGAAGCAGCTGATGGAGAAGAGTTCAGAATATAACCGGCCCCTGTGCTTAGCTTTCGCCGATTACGAGAAAGCATCCGACAGCTCTGGGCTGTGTTTAATGCTCTCTATCGCTGCCACATTGACGCACGATACGTGGAAGTGCTGCGGGAGTTATACGGCACGGCAACCATGCAAGTTCGCCTTCACGACACTACCAACCCTATTAACATCAAGAGGGGAGTGCGGCAGGAAGACACAATATCACCCAAGCTCTCCACGGCGGCTCTTGAAGACGTTATGAAGATGCTTGCATGGGATCTTGCGGAATAAACATTCCGCACATCAGCCTTCCTGTCACATCTCGAGTTTGCCGATGACCTCGTATTGTTTGCCCACAATTTGGAAGATCTCCAACTCATGATCCAACAACTTTTTGATGCCTCTTTAGACGTTGGCCTTAACATAAATATGTCCAAGACGAAGATTATGGCGAATGCTTCTGGAACCTCGAATTTTACCGTAACGGTGAAACGAGAGACTGGAGGTAGTTGACAAGTATCTTTATCTTGGGCATATTCTATCTTTTGGTAAAGAGCATCAGAGTAAGGAAATCTCCAGAAGGATACAACTCGGCTGGGCCGCGTTCGGAAAACTGGCAGATGTGCTTCAGTCGAAGAAAGTTCCACAGTGCCTGAAAACCCGTCTCTTTAACCAATGTGTCTTCCCAACTTTGACTTGACGTGGACGCTTACTAAGGAGACTGTGTTCAAAGTATAAGCTACACAGAGAGCCATGGAGCGGGCCATGCTCGGCATTAAACTCCAAGAACGAATTCGTAACACCGAGATCCGGCGCCGGACTAAAGTCCAGGGCGTCAGAGTTAGGATTACGAATCTTAAATGGAATTGGGCTGGACACTCGGTTAGACGAGGTGATGGCAGGTGGCAATAGCGACAAAACACTCAAAAGAGTCTTGGGTAACCAATTTTGATAAAAAGGTAAACTGCTTCATTAGATTTTAAAATAACAATTCTCCTGGCCAGGAATCAAACATGTAGATTAAAAAAAACTTTTTATGTAGATTTGCATTTTCCTGACAAAGCACCTCCACTGGGTTGCCGGCAAATACGCGAAAGCACTACGCAATCACGCGCGGCACTCTCTAGTGTTTCCGAATCCTACTAGTAGTTCGCCCCGAACTGAGATCTCGCGCACCGTAGATGGCCAACATTTGGACTTTCTTCTGACTACCCCTATAATTTCAAGTGCTACTACTGCCGGGTATGCCTATTGCGCTAGCTCTTCATGGTAAAAAATACTAGCATGCATGTGATAGATTATTTAAAAAATAATGCTCCAAATAACGAAATAAATATGTGTCTGTGATCTCTTGAGGAATAGTTTATGTTAAAATGAACAATTTAGTTAATAGGTACTAGCTATTTATCAAATAATTACATTAAATAACGAATATAATGTACAATTTGTTTTATGGAAATTATCAGTAATGCTTTTTGAACAATATTTGCAAAAAACGCGAGTCAAAAAGCATTGGTTTTAATTTTTATAAAACACGTAAACAAGTAAACACAGACTCGGTGGCGCCAGTTGTTTTGATCGCCAGGCGGCGCCGGAGTTGTTTACTCGCCACTATAAAAGCGCTGCCGCTCGGGTAGCTGATTCATTCTCTCTTTAACTGTCGAACTGAGCAGAGCTGTACAAAGGAATAACGAGCTAAGTAAATATTATATTTTATTGTTTAGCTACAATCACTTTTGATTTAAAAAATAATTCTTTATTGTTTTTAGTTATAAATTTGAATTAGATATCGAGTTAAGTAAATATTTTATTTTGTTTTGTTTATCTTGTTACTTTTGATTTTAAATAATTATTTGTGGTTTTTAATTTCATTTAAAATGTAAGTTATTTAGTTGTATTTTATGGATTACTTTTGATTTTAGAAGGAAAATAACTGTTTATTTATAAATTTAGTAAATCTAATTATTTTATATTTGTGGTCTTTAAGATTAAAAGAGTTGAAACTTAGTATCTATTTATTTTACTATTAAATTCGTTTGATTTTTATTTTTGGTATTATTTTATGTTTTTATAATTAAATTTATTTATTATCAGAAGATGGGATACGAAACTTTAAAAATATTTTATGTTACAGGACGTGTGGGCGTGGTTTCCAAATGGATCCAACCATAGTGGAGAGCCTGCTAAAGGCTATTCGAGACGCAGTAGCTGACCGACGCCGTGGCGACGACGTGGTACTACCGCCTTTTGACCCAGAGAAAAATGAAAAAGGTGCGGAGAGCTGGTGTGGTGCCATCAACTCCATCGCCGAAGACTTAGGATGGAGCAGCATCACGACGGTGGCGAAAGCAGGTAAAGCTTTGAAGGGCTCTGCTTTATTGTGGTATGAAACATGGGACCCAGATGAGGGTAGAACATGGGAAGTTTTCAAAACCACTTTGAAAGATTTGTACCCTGAGAAGCGAAACCTAACTGAAAAATTGTCGAAAGCAGTATTATTGACATCTGAGGTAGCGGAATCATATTGTGAATACGCTAGGGAGAAACTTAGGCTTTTAAGAAACACTAAAATAGCTTTTTCTGAGGAACAATTAGTCGAGCTTGTTTGTGGAGGTATACATGATATGACTGTTAGAATGGCCTCGCATAATAGTCTTGTTAAAACAACTGCAGAATTAATTTCTCTATTTACAACATACACCAAAAACCCTAGGAAACGCCCTTTTGATTCTGGAAACAAAACTGACCGACATGACAAAAATGATGATGCAAATAGCACATTTAGCAACAAACGTTCAAGGTTTGAGAACTCGGGAGACAATAAAAGGTGTTTTATTTGCAACAAAATAGGTCATACCCGAACAAAATGCTTTAAAAACCCAAATCGAGACGACAGTCAATCTGACAGTAAACCCTCATCTGACAATTCACGACCAGTTCAATGTTCTTATTGTAAGAAATTAGGTCATACTGACGCCACTTGCTTTTTTAAGCAACGCAGTGCACCCACAACCACTACAAACACACTGACAAAAACTGACGATGAAAATTTTCTTGTTTCTCGGAAGTCAAAGGGTTTCAGTTAACTAAAATCACAATCAAGGATATAAATGTTGATGCTCTAGTAGATACCGGTGCTAGTTGTAGCATTATGAAAGATTCATTAGCTAGACGATTAGGTTGTAATTTTGATTCTCATTCAGCAACTCTCCATGGAATAGGTAATGGTAGATTGCACATTTTTGCTAAAATAACAGTCCCTGTTCAGTTTGATGAAATATGCCTTGAAATAGAATTTAATGTAGCTAGAGATAAAGATATCCATTATGATTGTTTGATTGGTCGTAACATATTACAATACTCTGATATTGCTGTTATGATAGACTCTTCAGGCTGTAGGGTAACACGTAACATCTCATCAGTACCGTCCAATATGATTAATATAATTGAAAACTGTCTCAGTAAAGAATTAGATCAACTAAATGAATCAATAAGACATCTAGACTCAGACATTCAATCTAAAATTATAAATATATTTCGAAAATATCCATCAGTTTTACCATCTCAAAATGACATAGGAACTGTTAAAACAGGTGAAATGCATTTACGTTTAAAAAGCGATGAAATCATTCACTACCGACCTTATAGATTAGCACCTGTTGAGAGAAAGAAGGTAACAGAAATTTGTGATGACTTACTAAAAAAAATATAATACGAGAAAGTGATTCACCATATGCCAGTCCTATTTTATTGGTTAAAAAAAAAGATGGGACTGACCGTATGTGTGTGGATTTTAGAGCCTTAAACAAAATAATTGATAAAGAAAGATACCCTCTTCCTCTCATTGAGGATCAACTAGATAAATTAGGAAATTCTAAATATTTTATTTCAATAGATATGAAAAATGGGTTTCATCAGATTCCTATGTCACAAGACTCTATTAAATATACTGCATTTGTAACTCCAGATAATCATTATGAATTGTTAAAAATGCCCTTTGGTATATGTAACGGACCTTCAGTCTTTCAAAAAGCTATCAGTAAGGCTGTTCATCACCTTAAATTTCTATTGGTATATATAGATGACTTATTGATTCCATTTAAAACCATTGATGAAGGTTTACAATATTTAGAACAAACTGTAGAGGCTCTTAGTACTGCGGGATTTACAATTAACCTAAAGAAATGTAAATTCTTTGTGAAAGAACTAGAATATTTAGGACGACATGTTTCACAAGATGGAATCAGGCCAAGTGACAGTAAAGTGACTGCTCTTATTGATTCTCCAACCCCGGTTTCTGTAAGGGAAGTACGTCAATTTATGGGATTGGCTAGCTATTTTCGTAGATTTATACCTGAATTTGCGACACGAACAGCCTGTATTACTAAACTTACAAAGAGTGACCAAAAATGGGAGTGGGGCCCAGAACAAGATCAGGCTAAGGATTATGTTGTAAAACATTTGATAACAAAACCATTACTGACTGTATTTGACCCAAGTTTGACGACCGAATTATACACAGATGCTAGCTCTTTAGGTTATGGTGCAATTCTAATGCAAAAAGTTGATAATCAGAATAGAGTAGTAGCATACTATAGTAAACGAACTACCCCAACCGAATCAAGATACTGTTCTTACGATTTAGAAACTCTGGCAATTTATAATGCCCTTAAACATTTTCGGGTGTATTTATTGGGCATCAAATTCACTATAATAACGGACTGTAACTCTATTAAATCTACTATGACAAAAAAAGATCTCACTCCTCGCGTTGCAAGGTGGTGGACTTTTATGCAAGATTTTCAATTTGATGTAGTTTACAAAAAAGGTTTGTTTGTACAACATGTAGATTATCTTAGTCGTAATCCAGTAATAGTTAAAGCACCAGCTATTCATTTAATTGAGGAAAATGATCCAAATTTACCACCATCATGGTTAAAAATTGCACAACAAAACGATGATGAAACTCAAAGAATAATGAATCAAGTTCAAATAGGTGAAATTGATGCCAATCAATACACAATTATAAACGATTTATTGCATTATAAAACTAATTCAAATGCTACACCTAAGCTATTTGTCCCAAAGGGGTACAGACTGAGTATGCTGCGTCTCTTTCATGATGATAACTGCCATGTAGGTTATGATAAAACTCTCAACAAAATTCGTGAATATTTTTGGTTCCCTGGTATTGCGGCATTTACAAAAAAATATATTAATCACTGTCTAATATGTACTTCAAAAAAAAGTCATACTGGGTCTAAGCAGGGACTACTTCACCCTATAGAAAAATCTATACCATTTCACACGCTACATCTTGATTGTACTGGACCTTTCAAACAATCTGTAGAAGGATACAAGTACATACTATTAGTTGTAGATGGTTTCACCAAGTTTTGTATATTAAAACCCCTTAAGACTCTTAATGGTCATGAAATGTTGTCTGCTATATCAGAGACAGTTACATTATTTGGAACCCCTACCATTATAGTAACAGATAGGGGAACAAATTTCACTTCCAATCAGGTACAGTCACTGTTCAGAGATATGCAAATTCAGCATCATATGATATCCACTGGCACCCCTCGTAGTAATGGCCAAGTTGAAAGATATGTAGCTACAGTTACAAATATGCTTACCACAACAGTAAATACCACATCAGAATGGCCAAACGTTTTATGGAAAGTACAACTATCTCTTAACACAACTATTCAAAAATCCACTGGGTTTTCCCCAACTCGATTATTAATAGGTAGAGAAGGAAATATGCCATCCATACAAGCTCGGCTAGATGAGGTTGTTGACGATTCAATTAGACCAATTATAAATGTACAAGCTGATCGAGAGTTAGCTCAACAACGTCTTATAAATATTGCTAACCAATTCAAGAAACGTTTTGACACAACCAGACGTACCAATAAAACATACAACATAGGAGACATTGTTTATGTAAGCCAAGATCACAGACGTCATGATAAACTTAACTCTAAATTTAAAGGACCTTATGAAATAATAGAACAGTTGCAAAATGATAGGTTTTCTTTGAGAGGTCACAATAACTTGCGAAACATTACAGTAGCTAAAGAAAAATTACGAATATGGCCTGGTGAATGGATTGAACAAAACGTTTCTTTTGAAGAACTACCATAATGTCATGATGTATATACCGTGATAGATTATTTTAATAATGAATTTTAATTGAATTATTATTATAACGTATGTTTATAGAAAGTTTGTTTAATGATCGTTGAAATTATAATAGTAAATTAATAAATGCTAAGATCATATACTAATTAAAAATGAATTAAAATAATTATAAATAATTAATAATAATTAATAATAAATTATAATAATTATAAATAGTTAAAAGTTTTTTTTTTTTTAGTAGGTAATTATAATGTAAAAGAGAAACAAACACATATTTGGGGAGGTTTTCCGCTGGTCGGCTTTTGATCTGATGTTAGCTTGAATGTCACTGGCAGCGGGTGGCAGGGTTAATATGTCAAGGTCATAAGTCATTAGATACTGCTAGTCGGTCTCTGCCCTGATACTTCACTGATACTCATGGTGTAGCAGGTGATAGGTGCTGTATGCCAAGGCCAGAGATCACAAATAACAAACTGCTGGTCGGTTTCTGATCTGATACTTCACTGATACTCATGGTGCAGCAGGTGATAGGTGCTGTATGTCAAGTTCAGAGATCACAAATAATAAACTGCTGGTCGGTCACTAATCTGATGTAAGTCTGGTAACCATGATGCAGCAGGTGGGAGGATTTACATGGCAAGATTAGGGGCTATAAATACTATAATGGGTGTGTTGTACTTCGAGAGCGAAGTACTGGTCAGTCTGGCCGTGATAGATTATTTAAAAAATAATGCTCCAAATAACGAAATAAATATGTGTCTGTGATCTCTTGAGGAATAGTTTATGTTAAAATGAACAATTTAGTTAATAGGTACTAGCTATTTATCAAATAATTACATTAAATAACGAATATAATGTACAATTTGTTTTATGGAAATTATCAGTAATGCTTTTTGAACAATATTTGCAAAAAACGCGAGTCAAAAAGCATTGGTTTTAATTTTTATAAAACACGTAAACAAGTAAACACAGACTCGGTGGCGCCAGTTGTTTTGATCGCCAGGCGGCGCCGGAGTTGTTTACTCGCCACTATAAAAGCGCTGCCGCTCGGGTAGCTGATTCATTCTCTCTTTAACTGTCGAACTGAGCAGAGCTGTACAAAGGAATAACGAGCTAAGTAAATATTATATTTTATTGTTTAGCTACAATCACTTTTGATTTAAAAAATAATTCTTTATTGTTTTTAGTTATAAATTTGAATTAGATATCGAGTTAAGTAAATATTTTATTTTGTTTTGTTTATCTTGTTACTTTTGATTTTAAATAATTATTTGTGGTTTTTAATTTCATTTAAAATGTAAGTTATTTAGTTGTATTTTATGGATTACTTTTGATTTTAGAAGGAAAATAACTGTTTATTTATAAATTTAGTAAATCTAATTATTTTATATTTGTGGTCTTTAAGATTATAAGAGTTGAAACTTAGTATCTATTTATTTTACTATTAAATTCGTTTGATTTTTATTTTTGGTATTATTTTATGTTTTTATAATTAAATTTATTTATTACATGCAATACATAATGTCGTGTCTAATTTTTCATTTATTTCATATTTATGAATTCTCGTCGTATTTTTAAAAGTATACGTCCTAGAATAAAAATCATAACTATTTTAGAATGTACAAATAAAGACCTTTCATTTGACACCGCACTCAATATATTTGTTTACTTAACTTTTTTTACCCCAATTATTTTCATTTTTTATCAAAATTTTTTTTATCATGAAAATAAATCAAGTATCATCTAAAATCATTGCAAACCAAACCGCAACGATGCCACTCTCTTTTTAAGACCGACCATTCAATGAGCTACGAAGACATCGAAACTCTATGAAACGGGAGCTCTTGCAGCTCTGGTTTCGTAGTTTTTGGTCTTTGGTCGTATTTCAAAAACTATACATCCTAGATTAAAAATAAAAACCATTTTGGAATGTACAAAATAAGCCCTTTCATATGACACCCCACTCAATATATTTGTGTAACTTTCATAATTTTTTACCCCCTTGGGAACCCAATATCTTACAACCCCTTCATCGATTAAGCTGATATGCTCCACCGTAAATTTCCTTACCACAACCTATTGACCTACCAAGTTTCATGCAGATTGGATGAACGGTTCGACAGTTATGCTCGAACAACAATTCGTGAAACATACAAACATACAAACATACAAAGCAAAATCGCCCAACTTACCACTAAGATCTTCGCTCGCTTCGCTCGCTCGATCGATAAAAGTGGCATTTTATGCACATCAGAGTTCTGAGTTTGGTGTTATTAATTTTAATCGAATATCGAATATTCGACTTCAGTATTCGAATATTCGAACGAATTTAATATTCGAATTATTCGAATATTCGAATGCAAGCCCTAATCGTCAGTGTGTTGTACCTACTACGCGTGTTTTCTATACAAATTGAGATACTTGCTTGCATACAATGTTAAAATCTGCAGCCACGCGCAACGCAGAGGGCTGCGTGCGTTGCAGTTTGAGAACCGCCTAAGACGTTCCGTTCTTGAGATATTTTCGTAAATAAATTTGTTTGAACGCGCCAATTTCAGGAACTAAACCAGTTGGATTTGAAAAAATATTTCTTCATTTGATAGCTTAACTCTTGAGGAAGGCTACTTTTCATCATCATCATCATCACCATATACCCTAAATACGCTGGCAACGCCGCGAAGGCGCAGTTAGTCGCACTATCGCCTAGGCTGGCCCAATGGGTATTCGCGCATTTACCTAGACAGAATTCCAGCATAACTAATCTTCCAGATTCGGTCGCAAGAACGGCTTGCTTCTCAACAACATATTCGTGGTGGCGGGCGCGGCTTGCGAGGCCGGCGCCAAGACAGTGGCCTCTTCTAACTTGCTCATCATCGGCAGGTAACTATAGCTTTCAAACATGTTCTTATCCTATCCTAGACAGGACCTATCCCACCCGTACCCATACCGTACCAGTACCAAACTCGTACTGTACCCGTACCGTAGTACTAACCGTACCTGCACCCGTACCGTTCCGTACCCGTACCGTGCCGTATGCGTTATGTTTTGCTTTACCACATTTACTTACTACTATTTATTTATTTACTTACTAATTGCGTTTGCTGTAACTCCAGCTATGACAGAATTTTTCCGTACCCGTACGTACCATACCCATACCATACCCGTACCGTGCGGTAGGTACTGTGCCGCACCCGTACGTAATATATATAGGTAAAAAAAGGTATAACGCGATAAAATCTTGTGTATTTAAAGGAATGTGATATTTATGTGCATAACTAATTTACTCCTCAGATTGCTGATCGGCATCAACAGCGGGCTTAACGCGGGCCTGGCTCCACTATACCTGTCAGAGATAGCACCCGTCGCATTACGAGGATCAGTGAGTATTAAGTTAATATATGAATACATTTAGTAGCTGGCCCTGGCATAGTCTTTGGGGAACATGGTGGAATTGTTCCCCAAAGGCAGAGTAGGTGGTTCTCTGCAACGGGCCAATCTGGCCCACTTGCCCGTGGTCTTTCGACCAACAGTTGTTGTTGGTTGGTCGTATATATGTCGATCGCTCCCGAAAACATCGCTTGCGCGATGTAGACATAATGATGTTGTGTTGTGTCGCCATCTTTTCTGAAGCTCGTAGTGCGTAGCATGTCTATGTAGTTCATAAAGCGACAGGTAGATGTCGCTACAAGTCTATCCTAGGCACATTCTAGTATCTGAAGTGTAAATACCCTTACAGATCGGCACAGTCTACCAGCTAGTGATCACGATCTCTATCCTCCTAGCACAAGCGCTGAAATCTATCCTAGTCTATTGTCTATCCTAGAGTCTATCCTAGTATCTGAAGTGTAAATACCCTTACAGATCGGCACAGTCTACCAGCTAGTGATAACAATCTCCATCCTTCTAGCACAAGCGCTAGGTCTAGAGTCTATCCTAGGCACGACTGAAGGCTGGCCTATCCTCCTAGGACTGACGGCTATTCCCGCGATCATACAGCTAGCGACCTTGCCTCTCTGCCCTGAATCACCCAGATATCTTCTACTGAACAAAGGACAGGAGTTACACGCGCAAAGAGGTCAGTAAATATTTTTTTTTTAAAACTTATGCAGCAGTGATTTTTGTAGGTCGAACGTCAAAAAAAGTTTGCGATCAAAAGGCTCTATTTTCAAAGACTCGTAATAAAATGTATTTAAAAATATGTGATTCCAGCTCTAACATGGTTGCGAGGTGACGTGGCAGTGCACGGAGAAATGGAGGAAATGCATCAGGTACGAAAATATACTCGTAATAAGGAATTCGTATTTCCTATGAGTTCAAAAGATACCTACGCTTTTCTTTTGAACTCATAGGAAATACATTTTAGTAATTTTTAATTCGTAATTCCCAAATTCGTTACAATCTGAGAACGAAAGCGGACCTCTCCATCCCCTTAAGAAAGTTGACCCCCATGAGACAGCTGACCTTAAATTGACCCTCCTATAAGAAAGACCCCCCATGAGGAACCTAACCAACATAAGAAATTTAAAGAATTTTTCTTTTTTCTCTTTTGATTTTCTCTAAGTGTTACATTAAAAATAAATGTTTTTTTTCTCTCTCCTTTCATAATATTTTGACTTATTGAGTTATTTTTGTGTTAGGAAGCTGAGAAGAACAAAGTGAGCAAGAAAGTGACGGTGCGGGAACTACTAGGAAACCGTGCGCTCAGGAAACCACTTATTATATCTATGGTGGTTATGGTCGCACAACAGGTAAGGAACCACTTGTAAAATGACTGGCCTCTTAGCTCAGTTCGTAGTAGTTCTGCCTGCTGCGCTGTAGGTCGTGGGTTCGATTCCCACCCAAGACAAACATTTGTGTGATGAACTGATGAACATAGATGTTTGTTCTGTGTCTGGGTGTTATTAAGTATTTAAGTATGTATTTACAAATATATAAGTATTCTATCAGTTATTTGGTTCCCATAGTACAAGCTTTGCTTAGTTTGGGACTAGATGACGCTGGCTGTGTGAAATGTCCAGTAATATTTATTTATTTATTTGTTTATTAAAATAATTAACTAGCACTAGAACTGTAAAGAGAGTACTTTAAACCGACGAGCTTTCATGAATAATGTTATGCGAGTGAATGAAGCGAAAGAAGTGTGTCAGGACCGTAGCAAGTGGAGATCTGTGGTCTCTGCCTACCCCTATGATAGGACACAGGCGTATGTATGTATGTAGAACTGTAAAATAATTAGAAGCGCTTAGTTTAGAATTTTTGAATAACTGAAGCGCTCGTGGCGTAGCTTGCTGAGACGTCCTTGATTGATCGTTGAAACGCAACGTTGTGCGCGGTCACAATTTGGATGGGTGACCGCAAGTGGTATTACCAGTCGAGCGCTTCCGTGCTTCGGAGGGTACGTTTAACTGTGGGTCCCGGCTTTTAAGCGTAAAGCCATGACGGACGCCTTTAGGCAGCCTAAAAACTCCGTCGCCAGAGTTGGCCACTTTCTCATACGAACTTAAGTACTTATTGAATAACAGTAGAACATCCGTGTTCTGGGCTCAATTGATTCAGCTTATCCTTCCCCAATAAAAATTGTCTTGAAAAATATTTTTTAAAGCCCATCACACACACAGCAGATAATATATCTTATGAAATATAAATCTTGAGATCGCGCCCATACAAATTCTATGGAGGACCACACACAGCGAATATATATTACAAAATATATTTGGTGCGATCTGTCAAGATTTATATTTCAAAAGATATATTATCTGCTGTGTGTGTGGTACGCGTACCAAAAAAACTAATTAAATAAGTAGATAGGTACCTAAACTAAGGTATTACGAGTATGAGGGGAATGTATTGTGTACTTTTACTTTAAATACTTAAGCCTCCGCATTGTGAGCGTGGGAACTTCTCATTCTACGCACACTTTGAAATTTTACACTCACACATCTGCAACTCGTAGCGTAGTACGCATGCACACTAACGTTTATTTGTTTGTTTGTTTCTCATTGCGCGTCATCGCTGTAGCATTTGTAAGCATGTCCTAGAAAATGCGCAATGTATACCGGCCGGCGTAAATGTCATGGCACGTCATGGTGAGTGTTTGTTGCCTAAGGGTGGAGCCATAGTGTAAACCGGGTTGACGCTATCCAAGTCGGTTGCACGGTTCGAATTGAGTCTATATTCGAACCGAACTATTAGGTATTATAAATTGAAGCTGTAGGTACATCCGATATCTGTACATTCAATCAATTTTGATTTATTAAAAGCTATAAATATTATTTAATTTATGTACCTACCTACCTACTTGTAGGTAAACATAAAAATCGGTCGAGCCGTAGGTACCTACTTGAGTTATCGTGTCAGATTCGGTTCTAGAGCACACTAGCAACTTCCGATTGGTTTCATTACTTTGTGCATTGTCATAATGATGATGGAAGGTTTATAATATAGTGAGATAAGAAGTATGTAGGTAAGTAGGTAATCATGGAAGGAGAAAGGAAGAGAAACATGGAAGGAGAGAAGCATGGAATCTGGGAAGAAATATGGGAGGGGAGAAGCATAGAAGAGGCGAAGCATGTAAGAAGAGAAGAGAGAAGCAGGAAAGCATTTATAGAGAGAAGCACGGCAGTAAAAATTTATTTCGAAGAAAAGAGAAAATCTCTCCTTACACGCTTCCCGTCTTCTTTCCTTCCTTGCTTTTCTTTTTTTACCCTTCTCTCCACACATGCTTCTTTTTACTAAGTACCTATAGGTAGGTAGGTAGGTAGGTACCTACTTCTCTTCATTCATGATTCTGTTCTCTCGTGACGCTTTCCTTCTCTTCCTCCGAAAGAGGGATACTTTTCCTGTGAGTTATTGTTTTGTTCGCTCTAATACAGGGTTGATAAAAAATAGGAAAACCCATAAAAAAAGCATAGAAAAAAAATTGGTAATTTTTTGAGATTATGGCCTCATTGCTCCTATGGCGTCCTACGGCAAAAGCGGAAACTACTTTTGTTTTATTATGCTGATAAAATCAAGGTCATTCAGTAGCTCTAGTGTGTATAAATAAAAAAATATTTTAAAAAAACAAAAACCCGACTGCGTCAAAACTAAAAAGAAAAAAACAAGCCTGCAAAGAATTACTCACAGTCGGTACCCATTCATTTTATTACCAATCAAATCTTCCCAATGTTATGGGTCCCGACTGTGAGTAATTCTTTGCAGGCTTGTTTTTTTCTTTTTAGTTTTGACGCAGTCGGGTTTTTGTTTTTTTAAAATATTTTTTTATTTAACACTTTTTAGTTATGATAAAGTTGATTTTAAAATACCTATTCAACGATACCCCACTTGATATAGTGTGACGATTTTGATTCTTTTAATTTTGACAATATGGCGTCTGGTTGTAGCCCAGGTGAATTTTGATTACTGTCATATCTTTAGTGACACTCCCAAGGTTGAGACAAATCGATTGACGTAAGAATCATCAAAATCGGTCCACGCGTTTGGCCTCTAGAGTGCCACATAGAAACATCCATAGCGAGAATAATTATTAATCAACTTTAAACCGTTATTTTTCCTAAACTATTACTTAAAATGAAAAATGGTAAAAGAAACATAAAGTTGATTTTGAAATACCTATTCAACGATACCCCACTTGACATGGTGTGACGATTTTGATTTTTTTAATTTTGACATTAAGGCGTCTGGTGGTGGCACTGGTGAATTTTGATTACTGTCATGCCTTATTAACACTCCCAAGGTTCAGACGAATCGATTGACGTAAGAATCATCAAAATCGGTCCACGCGTTTGGCCTCTAGAATGCCACATAGAAACATCCAAACATACATAGACTGATAAACACATTACCCTTCCTTTGCTTTGCGCAGTCGGGTAAAAAGGAACTTACAAACTTGCTTAGTTATTATTATTCAAGCCTTATTTGGACAATTAGTATTTTTTTACATAACCTAGTTTTGCGATAGCGGGCGCCGCGCCTATCGGACTTCAGTGGTGGCTCGTATTCTATTTCTTATACGAAGTTCGCCGGGGATCAAGACAAAATGGGATCACACCACAAAAATAACAAACCCCACAAAAAAAATAAAGGAAGATTTAAAAAACCTAAGTGAGTACCTACATAAGGTATACCTACAACTGTCCTTTTTTATTTTTAAGAGGTAGGTACCTACCTATGTACAGTAGGGCCAACGGATCTCGGCGTTCGTGAAGTTAGTCGTTTCGATGCGCAGTGCAACTTTTTCATACAAAATTTTCTACTGCGCAGCGAAAAGCCTGACTTCACGAACGCCTAGATCCGGCGGCCGAACTGTACCGACATTGTAATGATAGCCTCAAGGGTAGACTGTCCCTACGCCATGCGCCAGGCACTGCTGTCAGCGACACCTATTTTCCAATCCGGCGGTTCTATTTTATAACTCAATTTTTATTTCGTACCTACCTATAGTACAAGTAGGGGAGAGTGGGTAACAGTGAATCACTTCTTTTCTAAGCCCTGTAGTTGAAATGTTTATGGCTAAATTTTCAATTTCTTTATTTAAATCACATCACACTATCACAAGATCACACTTATATTATATTCGATCGAGCGAGCGAAGCGAGCGAAGATCTTAGTGGCAAGTTAGGCGATTTTGCTTTGTATGTTTGTATGTTTCATTTTTATGTTCTCGCATAACTATCGAACCGCTTATCCAATCTGTATGAAACTTGATAGGTCAATAGGTTGTGCTATGGAAATTTGCTGTGGAGCGTATGAGCGTAATCGATGAAGGGGTTGTAAAGATATGGGGTTCCCAAGGGGGTAATTTTTTTTCAAAGTTACCCAAATATATTGAGTGGGGTGTCATATGAAAGTACTCAACTTATACATTCCAAAATGGTTTTTAGTTTTCTTCTAGGTTCTATAGTTTTTGAAATACAGTCAAAAATAAAAATTATGGAAACCAATTAACGGAAGTATGGAGAGAGCTCCCGTTTCATAGAGTTTCGATGTATTCGTAGGTCTGGTTAACAGACAAGGAGTGTGGCATCGTTGTGGTTTGGTTTGCAATGATTTTAGTTGCTACTTGATATTTTTTCTTGAGATTGAAAATAAAAGCTGTGTTGGCCGATTGGAAGAGTGCTCGACTTTCGATTCATAGGTCGTAAGTTCGAACCCTGGCCGTGCTCATCAATGGATTTTTCGATTAGAAAAATTTAAATGCGCATTAACACGAGCTCTAAACGGTGAAAGAAAACATCGTTAGGAAACCAGTTAACGTTCTAATAGCGGCGGTGGGCTTGCAACCTGTCACGTATGCAAATGCTAACTCCTGCAAATAGTGGGCTGGGCATGTACCAAAATTATAGAGGGAGGGGGAGGGGAGGGGAGGGTAGGGGAGAGGAGCGGAGGGGAGGGGAGGGGGAGGGGACGGGTAGGGGGAGGGGAGGGGGAGGGTGAAGGGGGTGAGGGGAGGGGTAGGGGAGGGGGAGGGGAGGGGGAGGGTAGGGAGAGGGGAGGGAGAGGGGAGGGGGAGGGAATGGATTTTCTCATACATTTCGTATTGAACTGCTATTTTAATAATTTCTCGAACTAAGAGGCCTTCCCTGAGGCGCGGTACGAAGTTCGCGGTGTTAACTATTGAATATAAACACGACACGACTTAATGTATTGCATGCATGCCTATAATCTTTACCATACTGTTAGATTATTAATGTTATATTTGTAAAATTTGTAAAGAAAGAAAGGCTGAATGAATAAAACCTACTTGGTAAAAATTAATCGAAAATAAAGGGAACAAAAAAATAAGTTTGATGGAAACTTTTTACAATGGATGTTCAGTCCTTCTTTTTAAAAAAAGAAATAAGGTGGAGTGCCGTAATTGCAACTAAAAAAAGTGGAGTCCTAACTTCATCACTTGGTAATTCTATATTTTATATAAAAAATGTATTTTTTGAAAGATCTATTCTATAGTAAATTTTATGTACATTTATATCATTGTTATGAATAAAGTAAAGCGATAAAGAATAAAACTCTATTGCATAAATTTATGACAGAGGGAGCAATAGTTGCAATTACCCGTTTTTGCGGGTAATTGCAACTACTTACTTTAACTCCTTTTTTTTCTATGGCGCTTACTACTGGGATTTACAGAACACATGCCTTGAATATCGCTCTTTCGATTTAAATAGCTACGCCCTTGCTACAAATGTCAAATTTTGCGCGAAAACACTTTTCAGCAAAGAATCCGGTAATTGCAACTATTTTACTACAAATAGTGATGGGAACCTTATCGTGATTTTTATCGACTCGATGTTTATTTTAATCACAGCAATCTTTTAGTTATGAAACTGCCTCTTTTACTCTTATCTTTAAAGTCTTCTATTATCTTTTACTAATTATTTTTTCTAACTTTATTTCAATCGCAATAAGTAATATTTTAGAAGTTAAACAGCCTTTTTATATTCGTTTCACATATTGAACGACTTTTGAAAGAGCTCCGCTAGCGCCAACATAATGAAGGGACTCAATCACTCAAACTACTTGCTAAGAACTCATAGCACAGTATGGAAGTAGATAGTATCCCTTTCAATAAAATATTACGTATCGACATAGTCATCGTCATTGTTACATCACTAGGTTTTTCAAACTTCATACAAAACCGGTCGTTAAATTGCAACTGTCAAAAAAGAAACAAAATAGTTACAATTACAAGACTATGCACTTTTTGTCTGGCAAATGTAACTGCATCCATAACTCTGAGTAGATTTATCGTAGAATACAACAACCACATAAAAAACAACTTACTGTGTCTTATAATCACTCTCACTGTGAACACACCGGCGAAAAACCACGAAAAACATTTTTTTTCAATAAATTACGAAGAGCGTCCGAGCGGCGTCACTTCCGAAAAATTGGCAGTTTTACAAAAAGGCCTGTCATTCGCTCAGTTTTGGTCCTATCAACGCCGTCTATATTTTTAGACTGAGACTTTTAGAAGATGTTCAATACCACATCTATCGATGTTCAAAAATGTGATCCTAGAGGGAGTTATTGACTCCAGTTGCAATTACCGGATAGTTGCAATTACGGCACTCCACCTTATGTCATTCGAGATAAAAACAAAAGTGTTGAAAAATCGGTATTTTCTTATAAAAATAATTTAACACGTAAAATGGGATAATCGAACAATAAATAGAAAATGTTATATGTTTTGGAAGAGTTTTATTGATATACTTCGTTTCAACTTCAGAAATTGGGATAAACACGCGCGATTGCTCGCCATTGGTTTGTATTGGTAAAAAGTGAAATAAAGGTACGTGTTCCAGTTTTTTGTTGCTCAGGTAATATAATTCTATTGGTAATAAAGCTTAGATAAGTAATAAAAGCAAATTTGTTCGCATGAAACGTTGATACCTACTTTAGGTAGGTACGTAGATATTGTGTTTCATACTTTGCGCGCGCCGCAACGCGCCACCACTACGCCGTAGCGGGTGAGTGCCCGACTTAAAAACTAGAGGTGCGGGTTCGATTCCCGCTACGTAAGAAATATTTATACAGTTGTACGCTTTGCAAACATCTTTTCCGACTAAGGTTGTCGTGGTACCAAAGTAATTGTAATTAAGATACTTACATGATCATAGTGATCCTATTGAATAATAGTAGATTGTATTATATGGGGGGAAAATAATATTTTTACGGCGAGGGCGCTTTTTTGAATCCAGAGCGAAGTGAAGGATTCTAGAGTAGAATCCCGAGCGTAGCGAGGGATTCTTTAGTAGAATCCTGAACGAAGCGAGGGATTTAAAGTACGTCGCCCGAGCCAAAAATATATTTTGCGCCCGAGTGATACACTCTACTTTTCATTACAATCTATGAGAAAATAAAAGGGAGGAGAAAGGAATGTGTTAAATCAACGAAGTTCCACTTGAGAAGAGTAATCGGGGATTACATTTTTTTTATTCAGACGGTGGCCGCGCGCCGGCTGAATGGTGGGCGGTATGTTTATCCGATACTAGCAGCGCCCTCGCGGCGTTGCCCCCGTAGTGATGGTTTATGGTGATGATGATGATGATGATGAAAAGTAGCCTATAACCTTCCTCAAGAGTTTAGCTATCAAATACAGAAATAATTTTTCAAATCCGACTGGTAGTTCCTGAGATTTCATTTCATTTCATTTATTTATTTATTTCTCTCACAAACAATATAAATATAAATAAATAGCTAAATAAATATACAGAATAATGAATATTAAAAACGTTGTAGGTAGCTATTATAAAAACCTGTTTTGTGAGATTAGCGCGTTCAAACAAAAAATCTCTTCCGCTAGAATTGCTCAATAGTTCCACGAAAACAAACTAGATGGCGCCAGTAGACCATCGTTCTAGATCGCGCTGACGAAAACGCACAGGATTTTATCAGGTTGGAATTACAATTATGTATGGATAGGAAACTGCAGAGTAATAAATCTCTAAATGTGATTACAACTGTGGTGTTTTTGGAAGAGTCCTCCCTCATTCATCTTGGTAGATTTGAGATGAATGTGGAAAGTAGTTGTACCTCAAAAGTGCGCGGCAAAGATAATTCATAGATAATTCCGGCGCACTTAAAGGGGATTAAAAACTCATTACTGCCCGCTAAACTTATAAAGAGGATTAAAAACTCATTACTGCCCGCTAAAAGTTCCTTGAAGAGGAATCATCTACTTTGGGCGCACTTAAAGGCGAACAAAGTCGTCCTTTTCGAATAGATGGAATGAAAATTATAATTATCTAAGTATTTGAATTTTAGAAACACAGGAAGTTCTTTTATGAGATTAGGGCATTGTATTATTGTATGATGTGACTATTGGGTGCTATGTTAATCAATATTTGATTATAGTAGGTATGTGAACTAACAATTCATTTTATGTTTTGAATACGCAGATTAAAGGCATCACAGGCGTCCCGTACACGAGACAGGCGTCCCGTACACGAGACAGGCGTCCCGTACACGAGACAGGCGTCCCGTACACGAGACAGGCGTCCCGTACACGAGACAGGCGTCCCGTACACGAGACAGGCGTCCCTTACACGAGACAGGCGTCCCGTACACGAGACAGGCGTCCCGTACACGAGACAGGCGTTCTCGTTCCCGCAGCGTGCGACCACGTGCGACCACCACCACCTTCGAGGGATATACGCGAGCGGTGACCGCGTTCAAGGTCAGATTCCGAAGTAAAAGGAAGAAGGCATCGGCGGGGCGTAACCAATCTCGGTTGTGCAGTGCTCAACGTTCACGAGCAGAGATGTGTTCTTGAGGTAGAACTCGTTCAAGGAACAAAGTGTTCTAAACGCAAAGTGCGTTATTAGGTAATCAAAGAACAAAGTGTTCTAAACGCAAAGTGCGTTATTAGGTAATCAAAGAACAAAGTGTTCTAAACGCAAAGTGCGTTATTAGGTAATCAAAGAACAAAGTGTTCTAAACGCAAAGTGCGTTATTAGGTAATCAAAGAACAAAGTGTTCTAAACGCAAAGTGCGTTATTAGGTAATCAAAGAACAAAGTGTTCTAAACGCAAAGTGCGTTATTAGGTAATCAAAGAACAAAGTGTTCTAAACGCAAAGTGCGTTATTAGGTAATCAAAGAACAAAGTGTTCTAAACGCAAAGTGCGTTATTAGGTAATCAAAGAACAAAGTGTTCTAAACGCAAAGTGCGTTATTAGGTAATCAAAGAACAAAGTGTTCTAAACGCAAAGTGCGTTATTAGGTAATTAAAGAACAAAGTGTTCTAAACGCAAAGTGCGTTATTAGGTAATCAAAGAACAAAGTGTTCTAAACGCAAAGTGCGTTATTAGGTAATCAAAGAACAAAGTGTTCTAAACGCAAAGTGCGTTATTAGGTAATCAAAGAACAAAGTGTTCTAAACGCAAAGTGCGTTATTAGGTAATTAAAGAACAAAGTGTTCTAAACGCAAAGTGCGTTATTAGGTAATCAAAGAACAAAGTGTTCTAAACGCAAAGTGCGTTATTAGGTAATCAAAGAACAAAGTGTTCTAAACGCAAAGTGCGTTATTAATCAAAGCACAAAGTGTGCTAGTAGTTTAGATAAAATGTGATTTATTTATGAAGAGCGCTAATGCGAAGTTGCATGCAAAGTATGTATTTGTAATACCTACCTACACACTACAGATAGAATATTGTTTTGAACGCAACGTGTGCTGAGTTAAAATCAAAATCAAAATCAAATATCATTTATTCAGTAGGACCGTTATGACCACTTTGAAACGTCTTAAGAGCAAAGTGCTCGTTTTATTATATTGATTCTGTTATTATTGTCATTTGATTAAAGATCTATGATTATTATACCTACAATGGTAATATTGTTACTTCAAAAGTTATTTTGCATGATAATAAACTAATATTCAATGCACGTGTGTTGCGTACGTACGTTAGGTACCTACAGTTTGTTTATGTAATTGTTAGATATAGGTACCTTAACTAAATAAGTGGTAGCTAGAGTTGAATTCAGCACTGAAGTCCGATAGACGCAGCGCTGCTATCGCAGAACTACCTAGTAGGACTTGAGAGTTGAATCCTACTCTACTAAATAACATCGTTGTAGTCATTCAGTCAACAGTGCTTTAACTTGTTTTTTTTTTTTTTTTTTTTTTTTTTTTTTTTTTTTAGTTTTGTTTAATAAGTACTTGCCTACATTTTAATTTTATTTAATTTTTTTTTTCTCTTCGTTAGAGGGTTTTGATTAAATTGTTTCTTTATTGAAAATAATGCACATTTTAATAAGTTTCACGAGGACGTGAACATTTATCAGGATGGACGAGCTGTTAGATTATTAATGTTATATTTGTAAAATTTGTAAAGAAAGAAAGGCTGAATGAATAAAACCTACTTGGTAAAAATTAATCGAAAATAAAGGGAACAAAAAAATAAGTTTGATGGAAACTTTTTACAATGGATGTTCAGTCCTTCTTTTTAAAAAAAGAAATATGTCATTCGAGATAAAAACAAAAGTGTTGAAAAATCGGTATTTTCTTATAAAAATAATTTAACACGTAAAATGGGATAATCGAACAATAAATAGAAAATGTTATATGTTTTGGAAGAGTTTTATTGATATACTTCGTTTCAATACTGAGGTAGCGCATTAGATATCATTCTGTGGTAAACACTAGAAGGAGCACTTAACGTAGGTATAGGGGTAGTCAGAAACAAGTCCAAATCTAGGCTATCAATACAACGGTGCGCGAGATCTCAGTTCGGGGCGAACTACTAGTATATTATAAATGCGAAAGTTTGGATGTATGTTTGTTCCTCTATAACTCGACAACCACGGAACCGATTTGGCTGAAATTTGAAACATAGATAGATAATGACCGGGAATAGGACATACAAACATGCGCGGTTCTTGTGGGATAAACAAAATAGTAGCAAACGCGGGCGAAGCCGCGGGCGTCAGCTAGTGTTAAATAAATGTTTTAAAAATTTTATAACAAAAATATTTTTTAAAATTTACCAACATTTTCATGCACTTGAAACGGTCGTGACGTCACAATCCACAGCAATTACACGCGCTTGTAGGTAGAAAAAAAACTTTCTGTCATTTATCATAGAGTTTGAAGGATTGTGACGTCACAACACATGTGACAAATAGCGTTGCGTTTCAAGTCTTATGAAATTCCCACTATATTTTTGCACTTTTTAATTACTTTTTTAATTACTTTTTAATTCGCTTTTGAATCAGACGCATGTTCCCTATTGAAATTGAATATTGAAAGGACAGGGGAGACGGGGGGGTGTTGAAAGTTAAACGGGGGTAAAATGGGTAAAATCTGTTTCATTGACATGTCATAGGGGTAACAAGGTTGAAAAGGTTAGGAACCACTGACCTAGATGAACTATAGTCCGACACAAAATAATAGAAATAAATGGGGGCGCCATTGTGCAAGCTAAATACGCGAAATAGATAAATTCTCTTTTAGAAGTAAATTATTACTTCTGACTGACGTCTTCGGCACCTGTACCATAGACAAGAAACCCGGCTGTCGAGTCACAGGATTATGTAGATCGCGAGATCGCGCGTTTCTATATAAGTAAATGATATTTTTAATACCGCATTGCTCCTAAACGGCTGGATGGATTTTGATGAATGAGGTATCATTAGAATCGCCTCAATCTCGATTGTGCTAGAGCACACGAAAAGTATCCTAGAGGATACTTTTTCCTAGAGATTTCCTAGATACTGTATCCTAGAGGATACTTTTTTATTTCATTATATAAATTATTATGGCTAGAAAATGCGCTCATGTGCAAATTAAAAAAAAAAACTCGCGATCATATCAAAATCCGTGTCAAAATCAAGAGATCGATGGACTGATTTCAAATACCTATACCTATATTTTTTTAAATGTAACATGACATAATTATTCGAAGACTAGATCATCTTTCGAAAATTTGAACATTTATTTTCCCCCTAAATGGAATTGCTAAACAAAACGTATCCTAAAATTTTCTATTTAGTCATAGGTACACAACATTTAGAAAAAACCCCATCAAAATTGGTTAAGCCATTTAGAAGATATCTTATTTAGAAAAAAATGCTGTTTCCAACTTTTTAGTTCAGCCGGGTTTTTTTTATTTGTAAATTGTTAAAATTGTTAATTGTTTAAATTGTTAAATTAATGTGAGGTCAGTGATACTCCTTAATAGGAGATTGTTACACTAGGGTTGAAATGAAAGTAACCTATTGAGGCACGAGATGGTTTGGCGCCTGAGCGTAGCGAGGGCGCTAATAGTTCGAGTGCCTTAATAGGCCTTTCACCCGAGGTAAACACTCTGCTTTTCATTTCGAATATTATTAGGAAAGTAAATAAAAACCTGATTAGCTCATTTTATAAAAATCTCTGCTCTCGATCTTTTCTCGATCGACAAAACCACAGAGAAACTAATACTACGTGATAAAACATCTAAAAATCGAGTTGGAGCTTTCCCGCCTTTTTGTTTTTTTTTTCTGTGGCAAACTACCAGCTACTTTTTTTTTATTTAAGATGGTAAATATTTCAAGCTCAAAATCTTGTATAATTATTTAGTGAAAAGTAAGTAAATTAATAACAATAAGTACCTAATCATCTAATAAAATTGTTGAAAATATTTTTTACAGCAATTCTCAATAAAAGGTAAATAGAAATGTCAAATATTGCTTTGGCTGTGTAAAAAGTTTCAACATGACTCAATAGAAATGTCAAAGTAGAATGTATATTTTTTTTTAATTTGACAGCAGGGAAAATTGCTTTCCAGGGCGGAAAAGTGCTACTTTCATCCCTCTGTTCAGGTAACTTCAAGCGTACTTTCCGTGTATGAGAAATGAAAAATTATTTATAAATGCAGCATTATAGCCCCAGATCGTGTTTGTTGCCCTGATTCTTCATGGTATTGGTCGCGACAAAACTGGAGTAGAATTACCCAGGTAATAAAACTTCAAATCAGGTTAAAAATGTCGTTTACTCCCTGTAGATCCAGTGATCAAGATCCAATTGGTTCTATTGAGAACTTTTTTTCCCATTAAATCTATTTTAAAAAACTACGTCACAAATTGGATCTATTGCATCTACTTAGAAAATGACTAGATCCATATTGGTTCCATTAAGAATCTTCTTTCTCATTAAATCTATTTAAAAAAATGCGTCACAAATTGGATCTACTGAGAATAAACTACGAAACTGACGTTATAAGGCCTGATTTTTAAATACAAACAACTTTTACAATAACTGGTAAATGAGAAGTCAGAATTTAACAAACCTTTTACCTATAATTAGATAAAAATCTTTTTTTATCTTGCCATAATATTCATCATATAAATTGAAATAATTTAAACGAGTAGTAGTAATAAAATACGTGGTAGTAGTTCTAATAAAATACATTAAATGGTATCCTCATTTACAAGTTATTAAATGGTATTAAATGGTATCCTCATTTACAATTGATATCCTCATTTACAAGTTGCATCTGAGCAAACAATAAAAAGTCGAATACAAAAGTCGAATAAAAGGGGAATAATAAGTCGAGCCGCAGAATTATTTTTTGGCCACGGAACCTAACTTCTGATTTTATAACTAAGCAACGGGAAAATAAGAAACCTTCTAATAAACTAACTCGTCTTTTTTACAGCATCAACTAAATATTCCAAAGAAAGCGTCAAGTAAATAACAACAATTATTTTTACTTGACCTAGGTACTAATTTATACATCGCCATCAAATTTACTAACTCGGCCACGGATTTTACAACTAACCAACAGTTTAGGTTAGGTTATATTATGAAATAACTACGCGCGAGGTAAGCGAGCGTAGCGAGCGTGCCGCGGCAGCGGCCGCCGAAGCAACAGAAATCTAATTCATAAAGAATACAATATGTTATATTCCGGTATTTTCGACATTTCTTTTCGAACTTTTTAATCCGAGTGAACAAATTATTGTTAGATCAAATTTTGGATCTAAATGATAATAGTAGATTGTATTATAAGGGGGCAAAATAATATTTTGACGGCGAGGGCGCTTTTTTGAATCCAGAGCGAAGTGAAGGATTCTAGAGTAGAATCCCGAGCGTAGCGAGGGATTCTTTAGTAGAATCCTGAACGTAGCGAGGGATTTAAAGTACGTCTCCCGAGCCAAAAATATATTTTGCGCCCGAGTGATACACTCTACTTTTCATTACAATCTATGAGAAAATAAAAGGGAAGAGAAAAGAATGTGTTAAATCGACGAAGTTCCACTTGAGAAAAGTAATCGGGGATAAAATTTTTTTATTTAGACTTTTTATCTGATACTAGCAGCGCCGAGTAGTGATGGTTTATGGTGATGATGATGATGAAAAGTAGCCTATAACCTTCCTCAAGAGTTTAGCTATCAAATACAGAAATAATTTTTCAAATCCGACTGGTAGTTCCTGAGATCGAAAACGCACAGGATTTTATGAAGTTGAAATTACAATTTTTGTATGCTATGCTATGCTATGCTATGCTATGCTATGCTATGGTATGCTATGCTATGCTATGCTATGGTATGCTATGGTATGCTATGCTATGCTATGCTATGCTATGCTATGCTATGGTATGCTATGCTATGCTATGCTATGCTATGCTATGCTATGCTATGCTATGCTATGCTATGCTATGCTATGCTATGCTATGCTATGCTATGCTATGCTATGCTATGCTATGCTATGCTATGCTATGCTATGCTATGCTATGCTATGCTATGCTATGCTATAGTATGCTATGCTATAGTATGCTATGCTATAGTATGCTATGCTATAGTACCTATGCTATGCTATGCTATGCTATGCTATGCTATGCTATGCTATGCTATAGTATGCTATAGTGCTAAGAGTCCTCCCTCATTCATCTTGGTAGATTCGAGATGAATGAATGTGGAAAGTAGTTGTACCTCTAAAGTGCGCGGCAAAGATAATTCCGGCGCACTTAAAGGGGATTAAAAACTCATTACTGCCCGCTAAATTTATAAAGAGGATTAAAAACTCATTACTGCCCGCTAAAAGTTCCTTGAAGAGGAATCATCTACTTTGGGCGCACTTAAAGGCGAACAAAGTCGTCCTTTTCGAATAGATGGAATGAAAAAAGTATTACCACTGGAACCAAATGGATCTTGATCATTGGGTCTACAGAAAGTAAAAGTTCTTCTCAGAACCAAATCATCAAAATTGGATCTAAAGACAAAAGGTATTCTCACTGGAACAAAATCAATTTGATCATTGGATCTACAGATGATAAAAGTTCTTGTTAGAACCAAATCATCAGAAATGGATCTAAAGAGAAAAAGTTTTCTCAATGGATTCAAATGGATCTTGATCACTGGATCTACAGGGAGTAAACGAAAAATGTGATCCTAGTACCTACATGCATCCCAAAAATTGTTCTTGCGGCCTAATGGCTCCGAACTGATTATCAAAGTGGTCTGACTATTTTAAATAAACAATTTTACTGATATTGAATAGGAGTTTTAATGTAAAATATTAAAATTATACCTACCTTATTAGTGTTTGTGTTAACTGATTTTTCTAAGTTGTATTGCCCTGAACTGATTAGTAGGTTACCTATGTAGTCTGACTGTTTTAAAATAAATAATTTTACTGATTTATAGTCTTTTTTTCAACAAGAAGTCAACTTCGGTTTTCGCGGGCTCAACATATAAATTTATGCCTCTAACTTCATAATATTACTAAACTAGCTGACGCCCGCGGCTTCGCCCGCGTGGACTACTATTTTGTTTATCCCACGGGAACCATGCATTTTTCGTCTATGTCCTATTCCCGGTCATTATCTATTTATGTTTCAAATTTCAGCCAAATCGGTTCAATAGTTATGGAGATACGTGGCAACAAACATTCACACACACACACGGACTTTCGCCTTTATAATATTAGTAAGATAGTAAGATAAGATTAGTTAATGGGTACATCAGATAAGAAGTTATTCTTTAAAAAAAAGACTTTAATACCTAGTAGGTATTATAACATTTAAAATTAATAGTAAAAAACCTTTTTTAAAACAAGCTTTTATTTTTACATTCTTTAAAAAGCAGAAAATAAACTTTATAAACCGATCAATTTTTTACATTACACAATTTAAATGTTATAAAATCTTGCTAAAATGTCTAGCTGTCGCTGATATGTTTCTAGTTTTTTTTTAAATTAGAATGACGTCACTTTACCTACTTATTGTGTTTCGCTCATCAAGCCCTTTCATTTGATACCCATGTCATTAAAAAGTTCCATAGAACAGGCACTGACTCTATCATCAGATCAGCTCGCTGTCATCCTATTAGGTACATTCTACATTATGGTCGGAACTAAACAGATATGCTGAGGTCAGAGTTTCAACTCAATCGGCCTATTTACTGAGGAGTTCCGTTGAACAGCTCCTGACTCCATAATCAGATCAGCTCGCTGATACCATAATATGAAATGGTCTCCGAGAATCTATAAGTGTGCAAAATTTTAGCTCAATCGGACATTGGGAAGTGGGTCAAATTTGACTCGCAAGATTTGACCCTAACAAACACTCATACATACATATATTGCAAGTTAAATAAAAGCTTTTAGAAATGAATTATTTATAAATAATATTATTTTCCCGTCATTTTCCCGACTTCAAGGCAAACAAAAAAATTTTACATCGGTGTTGCTATAATAACATACCTACCTTTTTTTCCGATCTTAATATGAAGTATGAACTTATAGAAATGTTTTTTGCTATTACCATTTTTCTTTTAGACCGTTACTTTTCTGGAAAATAAATTTAAAACATTTTAAACTCCGATTTTTTAACGAAATTAGGCATCGGACAAAATTATTTTAGACAAAAACACTTTATTTGTACCCGCTCTGTGACCTAGAAAGTAAAAAAGGATTAAAAAAAAGTGTGAAAAAATATGCGATATTTTGTCAGAGTCCTGGACTTGTTCATTTACAAGGCAAACAGATTGAAAAAAATTTGACATAGCTGTTACTCTATTAACATACCTTTTTCTCGAGCTTAATATAAAGTATGAGCAAAAACAAAGGTTTGTTGCGAAAACCATTTTTCTATTGGACTGTTAGTTTTCGAAAAATTAAATAAAGTAACTAAGTCACTGACACATTTATCATCGTTTTTCTCAAAAACTACAAGTCGGACAAAAAAAATTATACGGTAAAAAACCTTTATTTTTATGAGATCTTTATGAACAGTCATTAGTATGAAAAAAAAAAAAAATTTGTAAAAAAAATTCAAAGTCTCGGCTGCCTACTAAACTGCACACCCTTTGCCACACCCTCCCCAGTTTCCCCTACCTACCTGACGAGGAGTTTCGCTGAACCTTTTTATAACTAAAAAAATTATGCAATAGGTAGGTAGGTAGGTATTTGTGCCAGGAGCTGCAGGAGGATTTCACACCTCGCACATCACAAGGTCTACAGTGCTTGTGAAAGTAGACCTAACCTCGAAATAGTACCTAGGTACCTAGGTATTGTTTTGTGAATTAGTAGGTACCTAAAGCTTCTGCTCGCGGCTTCGCTCGCGTGGTACCCGTATAAAAGGTGGTAGCCTATATCCTATTCGCGGTCATCATAATAACCGATTTCGCTTTGTACCTATGTATACATATTTTAAATTTCAGCCAAATCGGTTCAGTGGTTTTCGAGTTATAGAGGAAAAATCATACATCCAAACTTTCGCATTCATAGGTAAGTAGGTAATATTAGTGTGATGTTCGTGGACCTAAGACAATTTTATGAGTTCTTTGCTCAGGTTGCTTGTTGCTTGTTTGTTCACCCGTCAGGACCTGTACCTCGAGCACCAGTCTGCACGAGTTTACTATTCTATCCGTGACGATAGTAAAGTATCTCAATTGTATGGAATTCAGTGCAGCGCCGCTAGCGGTAACTTGACTAACCTAAGGTTAGTCCATACAATTGTCCATACTTTACTGTAGTCCCGGATAGAATAGTAAACTTGTGCATACTAATGCTCTAGGAGTCTAGGCACTGAAAGTACTCTCTCTCAAGCCGGACAAAAAGACAGAATAGTAAGAGTACTTCGGTTAAAGTATCTTTGAACATTATTACCTATTCTTTAAAAATATATACATAATGATATAGGTACCTACTATAAAACTAATGATCTAGGCTAACTTACTTTCTTGTATTGAATGCGTCTTGGTGTGATTATGCACATCAGTGAAAAGCAGTTAAAGTTTTTTAATTTTTTAATTGTAACCTAAACCTGGAGGCCACCCACAGGTGAAGTCGGGCTGTTTTTGATGATAATGAATATAAATGTCCTCTTGTCTCTGCAATATTTTCACAATCTGTAACAAGGAATGAATTAAAATTACCTAGGTACCTACCTATTTATTTTTCAGGAGTCTGGAATGACTGACTTGAAGCACACAAGACAAAACAAGAACTGTATGCCTGCATGGTGAATAAGTACCTACAAAACAATGATGTTTGCAAAAGGGGAAGATAGGTGACTCACCAAAATGCCTGGTCCTACTAATGTGAGTCCTGTGGACAAACCTGCCCTCAGTGCCGCGCGGAACATCGTCTCGAACGCACCTTAAAGTTGCTTCTAGACAAGGATAGTGAAAGCAACTAAAGCAGTCATGCGAGCGAGATAGCATTGCAGAGCAGACGGGTTTCATTCTGGCTGGAGCCGTCAGAACCCGGCTGCTAGCCATTGCTGTCTCGCTAGCACGACTGCTTTACAATTCTCTATCCTTATCAATTGTCAATCAATGAAATGTGTATTTAGGACCCAAATACACATTATTCCATTTAATAGATTGCTCAGTGCATCACTACATACATCCAAATTTTGGGTGTATGTAGTGGTGCAGCAAGCCCAAGTTTTTGCATGTGATGTTAGTACGTAACGTATCTTCCCCTTTTGAAAACATCATTGCTACAAAATGAATAATTGATTATAATTATTTATAAATTATTACCTTTCCACTTGACTCCTCCTCATTTCTATCATTCCCAAGCTTTTTCCTTAATTCCTATCAAGGTTGTTGTTAGTTTCCTGAAACAAGATACAAGTAATATATTAGCTACATGCTAGCCACAAGATGCCATGCGTATGCCTGCCATGAGTACCTACATACCATGGCTTTGATTCAAAGGCTTATTTATACTAATGTAAGCTCATCATACTGCCCATAGGTCATAACCCGGCTGAGAATATTAACTTACTTTTAGCCCTCTCTCGTCTTCTCATCTCATCAGAAGAATTCACTTTTTTTTGTCGACTTGAATTTGAGATGCACAATGTTTTGTTTACATTTTTCTAGACCTAAACTTTAGGATACTTCAACTCACTTCTTCTATGTGACTAGGGGGGGTTGTCACGATTCTGCCAGTGTCCGTTTCATGGTAGTGTCCTATACTTTGTTGGAGGAAAGAAAATTAATATTATGGCCGGTAAAATATTGTAGAAAGTCTTTAAAAATATTTTTGGACCAGGATGAACTTTTTTTTTTTTTTTTTTTTTTTTTCTTTATTTTGGCTTCGCACGGTTGTGCATTCAGCCAGTGTCAAGTAATTATTATTCTTCAAGTTTACAAATAAATAGGATAAATCAATACATATTACAATACTTAAATATAATATCCCACCCCCTCCCCTTGTGCCTCAGTAAAGATGTGGGCCTTTACTGAAACATCAACACGGACTTTTTGGAAGAACTTGAAAAGCAATGTTAACCAATTTTGTTTCACTTCCCCACACTCATGCACGTTCACGAACACTTAACGGTTAATAATCCACCATTATTACACACTAACATTCGAAGAAACACAAGTTTTGGAAAATAAAACAAAAATGAAACTTGACTTCTCAAATTCCCGCCAAAAAGCCAGGATGAACTAGGGATGCGCCGATCCGATCCGATCTTTTAGAAGATCGGATCGCTTGCATACGATCAAGCGATTTTTCGGATCGTATAAAAGCCATTCGATTTTTTGGCGGATCGCTTGAACTACACCGGAGATCGGATCGGATCGAAAAGATCGAATGAATCAACTAAACGTATCGGTAAGATTGTTATTATCGGGACTATAATCCTAACTTGAACGGTGTAATAAGTAACTAGCAAAATAAAACACGTCACTTTACCTGCAAGTTGCTAAGTCGTGTGAGTCTTCCTATGGTTGGATCCAAATCATCTACTTATTAGTTATTTTTTTTAAGTTTAAATAAAAGGTTGGCACTTAAAATCATTAATCTGAAAGGTTGACATGTTTCTTTGCAATGCAAGTTTGATTTGCAAGTTAAAATAACATTTAAAAAATACTTTATTTGGTTTTATTTCATTCATTCTTTTGATACGATCTTTTGAAAATCGGATCGTAACAATGCGATCCGATCCGCGGATCGGATCGAGACATTACGATCCATTACGATCCTAAAAATCGGATCAAATGAAAAGATCGCACATCCCTAGGATGAACTTCATGATAGACATTTTCACTGAAAGAAAATGATGACAATGACAACCGCGTCAAGCCATCAATCAACTACGTCAACATAAAACGTTTCGTTTTACGGAATAAGGACAATTAATACACTAGTATAAAATCATGTTTTGTTAGTAATGAACAGCAAACAACGAACTAATTCGTCCATTTATATTTTACTAGAGAACTGTGGCTAAATTAAAATTTATAAAAAATTGTTCAATACAAACTGATAGTGGGTAAGGCTAAGGGTGAGCTTAAAATGAGCCCGAACATGGATGTTCCACTGTTATTCACTGAGAAGTTCCATTGAACAGGTCCTGACTCATCATCATCATCATCATCAGTTCAGCTAGCTGTCACCATTTTATTACATTGTAGTCGGAATTTAGCCGACCATTGAGTTGAAACTTGGAACTCAGTTCCAAGAACGAAAGAGTTCAGCACTCAATCGGACTATTTACTGAGGAGTTCAGTTGAACAGCTCCTGACTTCATCATCAGATCAGCTCAATGTTACCATAATATTGCATTGTCACCGATAACGTAAAAAGCTTTTAAAAAATACCCTAATCGCTTCAAGTGTGCCTATAAAATTTGAAGAGTTACCTCGATTTCTCCAAGATTCCATCATCAGATCCTGACCTGATGATCAAAAGGACCAATTGGAAAGTGTACCTACTCTTTCAAACAAAAAAGAATTTTTGAAATCGGTCGAGGCGTCTTCGAGTGATCGGTGAACATAACTACTTACTTACCTAGTAGGTACATAAAAAAAAAACAAAAAAAAAGATTCCGGCGAACCTTCTCCTTTTTCCGATGTCGGTTAAAAATACGTAAGTACTTATTTCCTATACTTAGGTAACTAAAAATACGTCATACAAAGTGATGATAATGATAATTATTGCGGAGACAGTCACACCCCACCCTAAAATGTGCGTGCGTCCGTGAGCGGATGGAAAACGGACGTCCTCCCACCTCGGTATCCGCGACGACACTGCCATTTTTCGCACGTCAACGTTCCATTTATACAGCGCAGAAAGCGACGTTCGGTCCGTACCTACTCCATAGTAAAATGTATGGACGCAGGCGCACGCTTTGCGTCGAAAAATAAATAGTTTTCAGACGTAGATTTCAACTTTACGATGAGATTTAATCAAAATCTAGCGCGGTATTGCTCTTGTTCATACTTTTGTGTCTATCGTGAACAATAAAGATTTTTATAAACTCCAATGGGGATTTTCAAAAATTGGAACAAAAAAAGGTCGATTTCGGGATTTTTGAGAGAGTTTATCTATTTTCTTCTCGGAAATAAGTAATTATTTTGCAATTATCTCGCGGTGTTATTGTTGGCACATCTATTGAGCTACTACCTTTTTGTTTTTATGTAATACAATTCAGCCAAACTCTTAAACTTTTGGATCTTGCAAGTGCTTTTTAGTGCATTGTCAGGGTATTCCACCTTAATGTATTTACTTACAGTTGTCCGGTATCAACGCAGCCATCTACTTCTCGACGGACATCTTCCTCGGAGTGAACCTCTCCAATGCGCAGGCGCAGTACGCCAGCCTCGGTGAGCACCATTATAATGATTAAATCTGTTAACTTTAAAAACCTAAAATGTGTCATCAGTAAATACACTGGCCTGCAAAACTAAGTACTACACTTTTAAATTTTTTCTTTTCTGAACTATATGTATTAGAAGTTAGAGATTTAAAATAAAAAACGTTTCATAGCAAATTTTATCAGCTTTCTGAAGTTTTCATATACAAAATTAAACTCTTTTTCTTTTATTTCGAAAGTATATCTTGTGTAGGTACATAAAAAGTTATTGCAATTTTAAAAGTGTGATACTTAGTTTTGCAGGCCAGTGTAGATCAATGTAAGTAACACATGTCTTTTACAAGCGTGATGTCGTTTATCTAAACTAAAAATAAGAAAGGGCCTAATACCGGGCCCTGTGGCACACCCATATCAATAGTCATAAAGGCCTTTCATTCAATAGCTTTATTTACCCGGCTGACTGTTTACTCTATTGAATATTTAATGGACAAGTTTACATAATACTTAGCTTTTTGACACCATAAAATTTAGATTTACAGATAACAGATTTACAAGTCAGTCGCATGACATACGCAATCCAACGCTTTCGATAGAATGCTTTACAACGATCCTTAGATCGCTCAATTGGTTCTAATGGATTTTGTAAAGTTATCTATACTATCTGTATACTACTATAATAAAGCGGTAGAGTTTGTTTTTTCTGTTTGAACGCGCTAATCTCAGGAACTACCAGTCGGATTTGAAAAATTATTTCTGCATGTGATATCTAAACTCTTGAGTAAGGTTACTTTTTATCATCATCATCACCATAAACCATCATTACGATGGCAACGCCGCGAGGGTGCAGCTAGTGTAAAATATGTACCTATTGATTTTCTGTTAATTAATATACTTACTTCTATTAAATTTCTTTATCTCCATAGGTATGGGTGGTATGAACGTGGTGATGACGCTCGTTAGCTTGTTACTGGTGGAGCGAGCGGGACGGAAGACATTACTACTGATCGGCTTCTTAGGAATGTTCGTGTGCTCCGTCTCGCTTTGTATCGCCAGTCTCTATGTAAGTATAAACATTAAAACAGAATGCCAGGCAAAATTATTATTGTTCTTAGGATTAAAATTTTTTAACCCCCGACGCAAAAGAGGGGTGTTATTAGTTTGACCGTTTTGTGTGTTCGTCTGTCTGTAGCACCATAACACCGATTTGAATTCAAATCTAATCAAATAAAATCAGTTTTTTGGCGGTGGTTCTTTTCATACAGGTACCTACATGTTTTATAAAAATCGGTTCAGCCGTTTCAAGATCATCAGCTCTTTTCTCGTTTATAAAGGGATGTGGGGGTTTTTAATACTTTATTTTTTTTATTAAGTTTTTATTTAGTTTCACCTTTTGATTTGACCCACCACCCAGTGTCTGATTAAGCTGATCTGATGATGTAGGTACCTACACTTATAGATTCTCGGAGACAATGCATTTATGGTAACAGCGAGCTTATCTGCGGGCTTAAAAAGGCCGTTATAGCAGAATCACGATAGGAATTGAACTATAAGCACTCTTTTCATAGACTGAGAGTGACATGAACGGGATATATTGCAATTCCTATTGTGATTTTGCTATAGCGGCCTTTTTAGCCCAGCTGATGATGGAGGCAGGAGTTATCCAACGGATTTCCTCAGTAAAAAAAAAGTAAGTAAAAACTAAAAACACCCGTGTTTAGGCTCCTTTGAATCTCGCGAAGCTTGTTATTCGAAAAACATTTTGTTCAACAGGAAACTTATTGTTTCACTTTCAAAACTTTCGTGTGAGATGCTCGCGCGAGTAGTAACCTTGCCGCAACTCCCTCCTTACCCAGATGAAGATTCTCCGGATGAATCGAAACATTGTCGGTATCTAAATCGACGATATTTTTACGTGTGTTAAATAACTTATTGTTTGTTACATTCAGACGCATCACGTGTGGGTGTCGTACCTGTGCGTTGCTCTGGTGATACTATTTGTGGTGATGTTCGCTGTTGGACCCGGATCTATACCCTGGTTCCTGGTCACTGGTGAGTTTTGCATTCATATCTATACTATTAAGTTGACTGTCCTCTTAGCTCAATCGGTAGTAGCTCTGTCTTTTGCGCTGTAGGTCGCGGGTTCGATTCCCACCCAGGACAAACATTTGTGTGATGAACATAGATGTTGGTTCTGAGTCTGGGTGTAATAAAGTATATATTTACAAATATATAAGTATTCTATCAGTTATCTGCGGACTTAAAAATGTCGTTAAAGCTGAATCACAATATGAAATGAACTATAATGCCGTCTCTTTTCACTCTGAGTCAATGAAAAGAGATGGCAATAGTTCAATTCCTTTATTGCGATTCTGCAATAGCAACCTTTTTAAGCCCGCTGGTCTTCTTCTTTCGAGTCAATGGCTTGACCTCAAATTTTTTAGTTATCTGGTTCCCATAGTAAAAGCTTTGCTTAGTTTGTGGCTAGATGGCGCTGTGTGAAATGGCCAGCAATATTTATTTATGTATTTCAGAGTTGTTCAGTCAGGCGGCCCGCCCCGCCGCGTCGGCCGCCGCGGTGTGCGCCAACTGGCTCGCTAACTGCCTCGTCGGACTGGGATTCCTGCCGCTGGAGGTACATACACACACACACACACACACACACACACACACACACACACACACACACACACATCAAGAAGATCCTGTTTAGATGACAGTTAATGTTAATAACAATTAAAAAAAAATGAAAAACTCTCGACATATCGCACCCCTAAACAAAAAACCCGGTAACTCGAAAATCCTACTTTTTCAGAAATGACAAAAAACTGATTTACAAATCTATGATAGACTATGAAAAACGTAAATTTATTTATGCAATTTGAACAAAACTCTTGAGTTATATCACCGTATTAGGTAATCAGTTTAGGAATTCGAAAACGCAACTGACTCCATTTGGGCACATTTTGAGTTATCGGAATTTTCATCTAGGGGTGCGATATTATTAGCCCTTCATCAACTAGAAGAGCTGATAATCTTCAAACGCCTGAACACTCAATCACGTCAGTTTTCAAACAAAACAAACCTCATTAAAATTGGTCTATTTGTTTCAGTTGATCCTCGGCACGAATGTGTTCGTAATATTCGCGGTGCTACAGCTTCTGTTCGCGCTGTACATTCGCGCGAATGTTCCCGAGACTAAAGGCCGCGCTACAGACGAGATCGCCGCTATGTTCCGACAACAGATGTAATTTAGTGTATGCGAGAAACTTCTTTTTAAAATGGCTTCTAAATGAGCCGTATTGATGACAATGACCAAAACTGTCTTATAAAATGATTCACAACTAAAAAACTTACGCCTTTACATCTTTACTAGATGGTTTTTAAACAGTGTCAGGAGGCAATCTTTGCCTACACTTAACGGGTCACTGTAGTGCCTGGGACAATGTTGAGATGGAGTAGGCTTGTAGCACCTACACCATCCTCTCAGCTTAACCGACCATATCCACCAGGAAATAAATCAATACGTGTGGGGCTGACTTTGCCACGGATTTCCTCACGATGTTTTCCTTGTTTAGAGCTTGTGTTAATGCGCACATAAATTTTTCGAAACGAAAAATCCATTGATGCAAGACCAGGATTCGAACCTACGACCTTCGGATCGAAAGTCGAGGTACTAACCAACTCGGCCAACACGTTCTCATTATAATAGAGTAAGTGACAAGAAAAAAGACTTCTCTTGCGCGGTCTTACAAGGCGCATCATACGTCATTACGAGCTTAATTGGACATACAAATGCGCGTTACACGGCGCAAGATACGCTGTGTGTGTTCGAAGCTTACGACTTGAAAAATATAGATAAGTTATACTTTTTTGATGCGTAATGTACTATTTTTACTACTACCTACTATTTTTTATAAGATTTTTCGTATTAAAAAATATGGAAAATTTATTGCTTTTTATTTATAAAACTTAACCTATTCAATAAACTAGTAGGTACTTACTAGTACTTACATGTGAACAATTTGCCAATTAAACAAGTTGATGTTTACGAAAGAGAATTTAAAACACTTGATTTCATATTTTTTACTTCATTTAAATATCAGAAGGATTCATAATCCTCATAATTTCATTAAATTTCATTATTTACTATAAATAAATAGAATGCTGTACATTTCACACAGATTCATCTAGCCCCCAAGTTAGCAGAGCTTGTGTTATGGGAACCACATCAGTGATACTTAATTTAGGCTTTTACATCTTTACTATAAATAGATGCTTTATAGAGTCAGGAGGCAATCTTTTTGCCTACACTTAACGGGACACTGTAGTGCCTGGGACAATGTTGAGACACATGACTGATATACTACTTGTACCTATACTTTATTAGGTATAATAATATTGTTCCCATAACCCAATAGTACGAGAGCCGACCGCAAAAAACCAACGTCACTTGATACTAAGATAAGCTCCATGGCACACGCTCAAAAAAGTGGTGCTAAGCTTGGATCAATTAGTCAAAAGGCTCCGATTTGGCCGGAAGCACAAAAAAAGGGGCTACTTCCGGTGAAAAAAAACGTGTCAATTTACGTCATTTGATACTAATGGCAGACTTATGGCAGCAGTTACTAATTTATATGCAGTGACAGATAAATCTAGTCTGCCAGTTCCTGTATGGCCGGAAGTACTTGGCAGACTGTCTCAAAGCTGACGATTCGGACCCCTAATTTACGTCATCTGATACTAAGTTGAAAATAGTGGCAGATGTTAGATATCAACCCTACGTTTCAGTATAAATTAGTCTGCCAAGGCTATTTTGGCCGGAACATCTTCAAAATGTCAATTTAGTGATGATACTAAGAAGAAAAATTTTCGTTTTTTTTTTGGTTTATCAATGTTTAGACATTAGAATGAAACAATATTATGTATTTATTCATGTTAATATTATTATTATAACCTACTAGAAGCTGCCCGTGGCTTCGCTCACGTGGTACCCGGATAAAAAGTAGCCTATGTCACTTTCTAGCCCTCCAACTATCTCCACACAAAAAATCACGTCAATCCGTCGCTCTGTTTTGACGTGAAAGCAGGACAAATAAACAAACAAATAAACACACTTTCACATTTATAATATGGGTAGTAGACATGTGCGCCGCGCTGAAAATTGTCGGCGGCGGCGCGCTGCAGTTTTTCGTCCGGTGGCGGCGCGGCGCCGGTGGCGTGGCTTTTTTTTTAAATAAAAATACACTAATAAAATCGATCTCTAACGTTTCACTACAACACAAATGACTAGGTACTTACGGATAATTATTATGTTAACAAATCACGAAAGTTTAACAAGTTATAGGTACATACATAAAATCACGCCTCTTTCCCACAGGGGTAGGCAGAGACCACGAACTTCCACTTGCTACGATCCTGACACACCTCTTTCGCCTCATTCACTTATACTTATAGGTACTTACTGTTCAATAATACTCTAATCATAATCCATGATATCCAGACTAGATCTCTTACAACAACTTTACGATAAGCTGGGATCGTCTGAAGGGCAGAGGCTCGTCTACAAGGTAGCACGTTTAAGGGTCAAAGCGGCATAGGCTTAGACATTTCTAGGATGAAAGGTCTAAGGGCACTGGATATTTCCAAGTGCCCCTGTGTAAAAGACCCCCGTGGAAATCTATTAAGTATGTAATACCTTGCGGTGAAAGAGAGATGGCGTTCGTACTTTCACGACCTGCTGAACAAGCAGCATAGAGAGGTATAGCCACCGGACCTCTCAATCAAGGACTAGTACTGCCAAAAACGCCTGAAGAAGTAGAAAAAGCTCTTCGCCGCATGAAAAATCGGAAGCCGTCAGAATCGATCCCCATCGAGTCCCCATCGAGGCCTGGAAGGCAATGGGCCCTCGTGGTGTGGTGTGGGCATCTTAACAAATCTTTACAACCGCATGCAAGTAGATGTTTGTGATTGATTGATTGACATACTGCACACTGGAGGGATCCCTCGCCAGAGAAGACTAAGTGCTATCACTCCGGTTTTCAAAGGCAAGGGATCTATCAAGAGTGTGACAGCTACCGCGGTATAAAGATCATGTCCCACACCATGAAACTCTTTGAGCGGATAGGAGACTCTCGGATCCGACTAGAGTGTGCGGTCTCGGAGTGTCAATATGGTTTTCGCCTTGGCCACGGAACCATAGATCCAGTCTTTGCCCTACGGACCGTCATGGAGAAATACAGGACGAAGAATACACCTCTATATTTCCTGTTTTTGAACATGGAGAAGACCTTCAACTGTGTTCCTCGTGCGATGATCTAGTGGGCATTACGGTCCAAAGGTGTACCAGAGGTTTATATTGACACCATCCGAGACATGAACCTACCATGATTCCGATTCTGTGGTTAGGACCGCTGTTGGTGACACCAAACCCTTCCCCATCACTGTTGGAGTACACCAGGGAACCGTCCTTAGCCCATTCTTGTTCAGCGGGATATTAGACGTAGTGTCGGACAGTATCAGGGACAGACATGAGAGGCTTGGTTACTCATGTATGCTGACGATATCGCGCTGGCAGATGCGGACAGAGGACTTCTGGTAAGACGTGTGAATGCGTGAAAGGAATCGCTTGAGAACGGTGGTCTGAAACTCAACGTGGCGTGGCGAAGACCGAGTACTTGGCTTGCAATAAAGCAGATCCCACATCCGTACGCTTAGAAGAAGACATGGTCGAGCGCACGAATCAGTTAAAATATTCTATTCTGTATCTGTGACCCCAAGATGCCAGTTAAGTTGAAAGGATATGGCAGTGAAGCGTGGTCGGTACCTGAGCAGCACAAGCAAGAACTGCTGGTCACTGAGATGAATATGCCGCGCTGGATGTGTAGGGTTACGCGGAAGGACCGCGTCAGGAACTATCGCATTCGTGGCAGCCTCCATGTTCGTGATATAGCAGATAAATTGCAGGACTGCCGCCTACGTTGGCACGGACACGTCTTACGGAAACCGGCAAGCTACGTGGGGAACAAATGCTCAGCTATGTTGGCTCCGCCAGGCCCCGGTAGAAGGGGTGGACCCAAGAAGTGCTGGCTTGACTTCGTAGTGGATGACATGCGTGGCCTCGATGGAGACTCGATGGGGATCGATTCTGACGGCTTCCGATTTTTCATGCGGCGAAGAGCTTTTTCTACTTCTTCAGGCGTTTTTGGCAATACTAGTCCTTGATTTAAAGGGAGGTCCGGTGGCGATACCTCTCTATGCTACTTGTTCAGCAGGTCGTGGAAGTACGAACGCCATCTCTCTTTCACCGCAAGGTCCTCGCATACTCAATAGATTTCCCCGGGGGTCTTTTACACAGGGGCACTTGGAAATATCCAGTGCCCTTAGACCTTTCATCCTAGAAATGTCTAAGCCTATGCCGCTTTGACCCTTAAACGTGCTACCTTGTAGACGAGCCTCTGCCCTTCAGACGATCCCAGCTTATCGTAAAGTTGTTGTAAGAGATCTAGTCTGGATATCATGGATTATGATTAGAGTATTATTGAACAGTAAGTACCTATAAGTATAAGTGAATGAGGCGAAAGAGGTGTGTCAGGATCGTAGCAAGTGGAAGTTCGTGGTCTCTGCCTACCCCTGTGGGAAAGAGGCGTGATTTTATGTATGTACCTATAACTTGTTAAACTTTCGTGATTTGTTAACATAATAATTATCCGTAAGTACCTAGTCATTTGTGTTGTAGTGAAACGTTAGAGATCGATTTTATTAGTGTATTTTTATTTAAAAAAAAAGCCACGCCACCGGCGCCGCGCCGCCACCGGACGAAAAACTGCAGCGCGCCGCCGCCGACAATTTTCAGCGCGGCGCACATGTCTACTACCCATATTATAAATGTGAAAGTGTGTTTATTTGTTTGTTTATTTGTCCTGCTTTCACGTCAAAACAGAGCGACGGATTGACGTGATTTTTTGTGTGGAGATAGTTGGAGGGCTAGAAAGTGACATAGGCTACTTTTTATCCGGGTACCACGTGAGCGAAGCCACGGGCAGCTTCTAGTAGGTTATAATAATAATATTAACATGAATAAATACATAATATTGTTTCATTCTAATGTCTAAACATTGATAAACCAAAAAAAAACGAAAATTTTTCTTCTTAGTATCATCACTAAATTGACATTTTGAAGATGTTCCGGCCAAAATAGCCTTGGCAGACTAATTTATACTGAAACGTAGGGTTGATATCTAACATCTGCCACTATTTTCAACTTAGTATCAGATGACGTAAATTAGGGGTCCGAATCGTCAGCTTTGAGACAGTCTGCCAAGTACTTCCGGCCATACAGGAACTGGCAGACTAGATTTATCTGTCACTGCATATAAATTAGTAACTGCTGCCATAAGTCTGCCATTAGTATCAAATGACGTAAATTGACACGTTTTTTTTCACCGGAAGTAGCCCCTTTTTTTGTGCTTCCGGCCAAATCGGAGCCTTTTGACTAATTGATCCAAGCTTAGCACCACTTTTTTGAGCGTGTGCCATGGAGCTTATCTTAGTATCAAGTGACGTTGGTTTTTTGCGGTCGGCTCTCGTACTACAAGCTCTGCTTACTTTGGGGCTAGATGATGCTGTGTGAAATATCCAGCACTATCTTGTATCTTGTTCTCTTTAATTAGATGACGGGCAAAACCACCAGGCATAGCTTGTGTGGTTTAACACTATAAAAATTAAAACTTATATCTTGTATTGTAAACAAATACTGCTTATTAAATATCGATGGTTAAAAGCCAAAAGGGCTAAAGCGACATTTTGTGCTAAATGTCGCTTATGCCCTTTTGTCTCTTAACCATCGATATGTACCTACTTATTTTTTATCCAAAAATGCTTGTAAGGCCGGCATGTACTGCTTCCGAGAAGCAGACAGGTTGCGCTGCGAGAAGTATCGCAGCGACTGGTTGCCCGACTGGTCGCACAACCTTTCGGGCAACCGCTCCTCGAACAGATCCAACGATGGTCGCCACGCTTGTAGGAACGCGCAGAGCTGAGGAAATAATAAATGAGTTGTTAAACGTAGTGCAGTGTTCCAAGAGTAATATTTATATGCAAACTATATACAAACTAGTTGACGAATGACAGAGGTGAGTGGAAGAGAAAAACATATTGTGCCGACCCCACTTAGCGTGGGATAAGGGCAGGGGAATGATGATGATATACAAACTAGCTTCCACCTGCGGCGTTACAAACAAACAAAAATCCAAAAAAATCTTTCCTCTTTATAATGTTAGTGTAGATTTAGATAAACTCTAACTTCAAGTGTCACCTCGGCGCAACTATTCTAACTAAACACGGCTGTCATAGACATTTTTAACCGACTTCAAAAAAAAAAACAGGTTCTCGAAGACGCCTGGACCGATTTGAAAAAACCTTTTTTGTTTAAAAGGGTTACTTTCCGATTGGTGCTACAAAAATTTGGTGAGGATCTGTCGATCTTCTTCGGAGTTATGAACAGAAATGCACCTCGAGAGTGCAGAAAATTGCTCAGCCTATAACATTGAAGTCGATTTTTTCTAATTTTTAATTTAGACTTGCAAATATTAAAACCTACCCGATCTCTTCTATCGTCGTCCGTACAGTAAACAGCCATGTCCCTCGCTAGGCCGCTGGCGAGCTCCATCCCGAGCAGCAAGGCCGCGCCGCCGGGGCCTAGCGCCGCCGAGACCGCGGCTAGGCCGCCGTCGCGGGATAGGAACTCCTAGAGATAGTGTTGAAGAGAAAATTGGTGTAAGAGTTGAGTTCATTGAAACTTACACAAAAACAATTAAGTAAAAAATATATGAAAAACCCTTGATTCTTAAAAACTCTTGGCTTCATACTGCGAACGGCTTAACAGACTTTCATGAAATATAGCAAATAACCCTCTCGACAAAGACACTTTTCAAACAATGAAATAATAAGTACCTAATTGAAATCTGAATTTAGATGTATGGAATCTGTTACTCTTTCATGCAAAAACTACTGAACGGATTTTAATGAAACTTGGAATATACATAGTTTAGGACCTGGAATAACACATAGGCTCCTTTTTATTCGTGGGCGAAAGATAGTTTAAACTAAATATTGTTAAAGCGAAAGAGGTGTGTCAGGATCGTAGCAAGTGGAAACCTGTGGTCTCTGCCTACCCCCGGGAAAGAGGCGTGATTTTATGTATGTCAAGCTTTATAATGGACATCGGTTATTTTCGTGATTTCCGAATATGTGTGTATGTATAATTCCACAAAACAATGTGACAGAAGTGCACGTCGTTATCAGCGCAGATCGCACGGCTTGCAACTTTTGCTTTTCTTAAAAATGACATTGATATTTATTTGTTTGCGATAAAGTTGAAAGTATGAGTAATTTTCATTTCCAAATGACTTTTCGTCAATCGTTTTTGTAATTTTATGCGATTATTTCTGATGTTTTCCGAGACGCATTCTTTTTCTGGTTTTACTATAAGATTGTTGAGCTACCTTAACGAGAAATGGGAAGCTCGGAACCAGTACATCCCCCAAAATCTTGGTATCCTTCCTCAGCAGTTGCGGCGGCGACAGCGAAGAGACGTCGCGTCTCGCGCGGACGAGACTCTCCAGTTTGTTCGCACTGTAGCAATAAGAGTCATAAGCGGCATTTACAAGGAAGAGTTTTTACCACGGATCTGGACTGTAAAGATATCTGTACAGATATCCGTACAGATATCTTTAGAGATAACCGCGGATAAAACTGTCAAAGGTTGGAATGGCGCGTGCTATTTCCCGCGGCATCTGGACTGTACAGATATCTTTACAGATATCCGCAAAGATATCTCTGCGTTTAAATGCTCTGGCATCTGGACTGTACAGATATCTTTACAGATATCCGCACAGATATCTCTGCGTGTAAATGCTGCTAATGTCTTTGAGATTTTATTATGGGTAAAATATTTTCGTGAATTTTGTTTTTTAATTATAATTATGTTTTTAATTATAATTATGTTTTTAATTATAATTTTAATTATGTTTTTTAACCGACTTTAGAAAAATGGAGGAGATTCTCAATTCGTCGGAATCTTTTTTTCTTTTATGGGATTTTTTTTTGTATGTATGTTCACCGATTTCTCGAAGACGGCTGGACCGATTTGAAAAATTCTTACCTATTTTGTTTGAATGGGTATACTTTCCGATTGGTGCCACAAAAATTTGGTGAGGATCTGTCGAGGATCTTCGGAGTTATGAACAGAAATGCACCTCGAGAGTGCAGAAAATGCTTAGCTTATAACATTGAAGATTTGATTGGAGTACTACTGGAATAATGTGAACCGGGCATAACTATAACCGCAAGTGGTTTTACGAGCTGAGCGCTTCTTTGCTTCGGAGAGCACGTTAACTGTCGGTCCCGGCTTTTAAAGTCGTTAAGCCATGACGGAGGCCTTTAGGCGGCCTAAAAACTCCGTCACCAGAGTTGGCCACTTGCTCATACGAAAGAAGAAGATAACTATATCTTGAACTCACCGCTCCGCCTGGTAGTCTGCCGGCTCGAGGATCGTCTCCAGGAACAGAAGCACCTTCTCATCATGAGGAGTTGCCTTATTCACCTCCTTGGAACAGTTCACCGTGTCCAGTATTATGGTCGCTGGAACGAACATTCTCAAATAATCTCTTGGTGAGTTCTGATTGCCTGGTACTTCTGTACTACAACAATCAGCACCTAGTTCTTTCACTGTCATTAACTACGTCTCAAATATTTAGGGAGAATTTCAGTAGGTTTTCGGGTGTTAGTCTAAGGTCTAGTAATTTTTTTAACCGATTTCGTCGGAATCATTTTATTTTATTTTTTTTAAGTAGATGCGACGCATCCTCGTCTTACGTCTTTTCTGTATGTCGCGCGCCTTATAATGATAAAATATTTTCATGTTTTTTAACCGACTTTAGAAAAAAGGAGGAGGTTCTCAATTCGTCGGAATCTTTTTTTACTTTTTTGGGATTTTTTGCCACTTGCGTTCACCCATCCAAATTGTGACCGCGCACAACGTTGCGTTTCAACGATCAATCAAGAACGTCTCAGCAAGCTACGCCACGAGCGCTTCCTCAAAAATACTTACAATGCAACATTTCACAGCAAGCAACGTTAGCCATAAAAAAGTCAACATCCTTAGCGAACAGCGCGCTCAAATCCATAATCCGCTGAGCAACCAACGTGGCGCAAGATCCAACTAGCTCTATAGTACTCCTAGTATCTTCTTTGAACTTCCACTGTGATTTATCTAAGGGTCTGTGGTCGATGACCTCTGAGACGAGAGGGGCTAATTCTTGGTCTTTTGCAGACAAAACATGGTGGTCTACCAATGTGATGTTGGCTTTTAGTAGTGATGGAAGGATAGGGTCGTTTCTGAAATGATAAGTAATGCGTACATTTCACACAGCATCATGTAGCTCCAAACTGAAAAGCTTGTACTATGGGAACCAGATAACTGATAGAATACTTTTATACCTTTTGTAAATACATACACAGAATACTTTATAATACCCAGACACAGAACAAACATCTATGTTTATCACATAAATGTTTGTCGGGCGTCTAAACGGGCTATATTCCACGACAATTTGTGGCTGCAATACTGTGGCCGGCAACATTGCTAGCAATACCAGCCACACTATGCAATATTTTAAGGATGGCCCGGCATTATAGCCACATATTTTTTGGTATGTCAAAATGTTTTTATGTGTAGCCGGCGTCAAAATCAAACGCCGAATCAAAGGCCATACTATTGCAGCCATATTGCAACATGTTGCCTGCAATTGATTGCTCAGCCATAAAATGCACTAAAATGTTTTTTTGATGGATGAGTGATTCAAATTGAAGTGATTTCGAAGCGGCACAATGTTGGCGACACGGTCGCGTGGTCCGCTGTACTGAGGGCGGTGACCCCGGGACCGAAGAACTCCACGAACTGACCAACCAGTCCTAGCGAACGGAGGTGCTGTAGTACATCTCCTTATAAGTCATGATTGCCTGGTACTTGATGGAGTAAAAAATATTTTTAGAAGAAAAATCGGGAAATTGAAGTGATTTCAAAAGAACAATTCAAGAGTTAGAGGCACATGTTGGCGATACGGTCGCGCGGTCCGCTACACTGAGGGCGGTGACCCCGGGACTGAAGAACTCCACGAACTGACCCACCAGTCCTAGCGAACGGAGGTGCTGAAGTACATCTCCTTATAAGTCATGATTGCCTGGTACTTGATCGAGTGAAAAAATATATTTTAGGAGATTTCAGAAGAACAATTCGAGAGTTAGAGGCACATGTTGGCGACACGGTCGCGCGGTCCACTGTACTGAGGGCGGTGACCCCGGGACCGAAGAACTCCACGAACTGACCCACCAGTCCTAGCGAACGGAGGTGCTGTAGTACAACTCCTTATAAGTCATGATTGCCTGGTACTTGATGGAGTGAAAAAAATATTTTTAGAAGAAAAATCGGGAAATTGAAGTGATTTCAAAAGAACAATTCAAGAGTTAGAGGCACATGTTGGCGATACGGTCGCGCGGTCCGCTAAACTGAGGGGCGGTGACCCCAGGACTGAAGAACTCCATGAACTGACCCACCAGTCCTAGCGAACGGAGGTGCTGTAGTACATCTCCTTATAAGTCATGTCATGATTGCCTGGTACTTGATGGAGTGAAAAAAATATATTTTTAGAAGAAAAATCGCAAAAGAACAATTCAAGAGTTAGAGGCACATGTTGGCGATACGGTCGCGCGGTCCGCTAAATTGAGGGCGGTGACCCTGGGACTGAAGAACTCCACGAACTGACCCACCAGTCCTAGCGACCGGAGGTGTTGTAGTTCATCTCCTTATAAGTCATGATTGCCTGGTACATGATGGAGTGAAAAATATATTTTAAAACATAAATCGGGAAATTGAAGTGATTTCAGAAGAACAATTCGGCACAATGTTGGCGACACGGTCGCGCAGTCCGCTAAACTGAGGGACGGTGACCCCGGGACTCAAGAACTTCACGAACTGACCCACCAATCCTAGCGAACGGAGGTGCTGAAGTAATCTCCTTATAAGTCATGATTGCCTGGTACTTGATCGAGTGAAAAATATATTTTAGAACATAAATCGGGAAATTGAAGTGATTTCAGAGGAACACTTCGGCACAATGCTGGCGACACGGTCGCGCGGTCCGCTGTACTGAGGGCGGTGACCCCGGGACCCAAGTACTCCACGAACTAACCCACCAGTCCTAGCGAACGAAGGTGTTGTAGTACATCTCCTTATAAGTCATGATTGCCTGGTACTTGATCGAGTGAAAAAATATATTTTAGAACATAAATCGGGAAATTGAAGAGATTTCAGTAGAACAATTCGAGATTTAGAGGCACATGTTGGCGACACGGTCGCGCGGTCCGCTGTACTGAGGGCGGTGATCCCGGGACCGAAGAACTCCACGAAATGACCCACCAGTCCTAGCGAACGGAGGTGCTGTAGTACATCTCCTTATAAGTCATGATTGCCTGGTACTTGACGGAGTGAAAAAAAATATTTTTAGAAGAAAAATCGGGAAATTGAAGTTATTTCAGAAGAACAATTCGAGAGTTAGAGGCACATGTTGGCGATACGGTCGCGCGGTCCGCTAAACTGAGGGGCGGTGACCCCGGGACTCAAGAACTTCACGAACTGACCCACCAGTCCTAGCGAACGGAGGTGCTGTAGTACATCTCCTTATAAGTCATGATCGCCTGGTACTTGATGGAGTGAAAAAAATATTTTTAGAAGAAAAATCGGGAAATTGAAGTGATTTCAAAAGAACAATTCGAGAGTTAGAGGCACATGTTGGTGATACGGTCGCGCAGTCCGCTAAACTGAAGGAGGTGACCCCGGGACTGAAGAACTCCACGAACTGACCCACCAGTACTAGCGAACGGAGGTGCTGAAGTACATCTCCTTATAAGTCATGATTGCCTGGTACTTGATCGAGTGAAAAAATATATTCTAGAACATAAATCGGGAAATTGAAGTGATTCCAGAAGAAAACTTCGGCACAATGCTGGCGACACGGTCGCGCGGTCCGCTAAACTGAGGGGCGGTGACCCCGGGACTGAAGAACTCCACGAACTGACCCACCAGTCCTAGCGAACGGAGGTGCTGTAGTACATCTCCTTATAAGTCATGATTGCCTGGTACTTGATGGAGTGAAAAAATATTTTTAGAAGAAAAATCGGGAAATTGAAGTGATTTCAGAAGAAAAATTCGAGAGATTAGGTGGGAATCGAACCCACGACCTACAGCGCAGAAGGCAGAGCTACTACCAACTGAGTGAAGAGGCCAGTCAAATGAAATAAAATATTTATTTATTTGAAACATTACCTACCATTCTTACATTATGATCACGACCAACGCGCGGTAGACATTTTCTCAGATCTTTTTAGGCATTTTAAGATCCTTTGAAGATGTCTAAGGGGGTAGTCAGAGATGTCCAAATGTATAAATAATGCTGAACATTTCACAGCATCATCTAGCTTAAAGACTTACTTGAACACCAAGTTCTCTTTCTCAATTCCATGGCTTCGAAAGACATAGGCCACCTCCGTCTTGATCTCATAGTCCTCTCGGTTAACATTCAGTAAAGGTACAAATATGTCATCCTTCACTTCTTCTGTCCGTTTGTCCCTGTGGAATATTTCACATTAATGTATGTTTATAGTGCTACCGCCCACGCCCACAGTTTCACTCGAGTGGTACCTACCCGGATAAAAAGTAGCCAGTATTATTAAAGGTAAACTTATACCTATTGGAGCTGAACGAATTTTAGAATTCTTTATAAGAAATCATATGAAACATTGCACACCTGCCATAAGGTTTCATACGATTTCTTATAAAGAATTCGACCACAATATCTCTCGGCCTATAAGAGTCGAGAGTACTGTCCTGCCGGAGTCATGCAACGGTTCATTTGTCATCTGCTCCAGAATCGTTGTGCTGATACCGCGATTGCGTCTCACGTCGCAGGAAAAAGGTGTTCTTAAACGTGTTCTTAGTAGTAAAGATGGATCTGGGCATTCATGAAGTCAGCCGTTTCGCTGCACAGTAGAAAATTTTGTATTTGCATCTAAACAGCTAACTTTATGAATAATTTTTAAGTTTTATAATGTTAAAACCACACTTTAGTATTTCATTATAAATTAAAAATCTTATCAAAATTTTCAATTCTGACGGGATTCGAATCGCTTGTATCATTGCGGGTTCGAATCCCGTCGGAATTGAAAATTTTGATAAGATTTTTCATTTATAACTTTATGAATGCCTAGATCCATTGTGCGTACTATTAGTATGTTAGTCTGTAAGGTACAATAGCCTAGTTACCTAGTGCATACTTTACACTGCATCTGCCGGTGCTGCCAGGCTAGGAATGCTGCGTAGACGAGGGCACACACAGCGGAGTCCAGGTCACAGCTCTCGTTCCCCATCACTATGTGTAGTGTGGCATAGTTGTTGGAGCTCTGGAAAAAGAAATCTATTTACAACTGCAACCCTGGGTATGGTATACATTTTATTGATCTATGTGATCTTTTAGAGGGATTTCAAGGGATCCTTATAAGGTTTTTATAGAAAAAGCCAGACAGGTTGAATTAAATTACCTTGTTTGGTAACTCGAAAGATTAAATATGGGTTTTAATGAAACCCAGGATATTGTTATCTTGTTTTATACCGGTAGGTAGGTACCTACCGGTAAAGTTTCATGCGAAAAATATTTTCTCTAAGTATTTTTGTGTTAATTTTGTTGTTAAATACCTACTGAAAATTTAGCTTGTTCTTTTAATGTCAAACTTATAAATCTATACTCTTTAAAACGGATTATTCATAAATTATTGTAGAATTCATACCAGTTTTTCGATAGTAGTTTTCAAGTATTCATTCATCTTGCAAGCACAGTTTTGAGACATACACTGATCAATTATTTTAGTAGGCACAACTTTACATTCACGAAACCCAATTTATTCCTGAAATTACACAGAAATTCTTAAAAAATAACCAAAACAAACAAACGTAACAAAAAAACTTTGTTTGTTTTGATTTGAATTATTATAATTTGAATGAAATGAAATCAAATATAATGCTTGATGACTGGACTGATTGATTGATCAAGAAAGCTTGATGAATAATGCAGATGACTGACTTGCCTACAACGCCATCTATTATTGAGTAGCAAAAATTTTCAGATAAAGTTACCATCACCTAATTTCAAATTATGTTCACACCTTTAAAAAAAAAATAATAATTTAAGAAAAGCGCTGCATTATGTAATTAAAAGGTCCGTAAAGGTCCATGCCTACACTTACTTAATGAGAAGTAGGTAACAGAAACACAAGCTTAAGCTCAGTAGGTAGACTTTATTACTTATTGTAACTAATTCAAAATCTTGTCTACTTCAGACTCATCACAATTTAAGTACCTGCTTACTGCATAATTATCAATATATTATATTTTATGTAGGTATACCTACTTTACTTACTAAATCTTAACAATAACCGTGTTTGGTATTGGTTGTATTGTACCCTACCCACAGATTATGTGGTTGTACTTGTACCACGTTGTACCTAACAGAGAAATTACAAAAAGTTTTAAGTTTTAATTCAAGTATAAAAACGACACCATAGCATTTCATCGAAAATGAAAACTTCAAAATATTTGAATTCTCTGGGATTCGAACCCGCATTGATCAAACCGATCCTCCCAAGCCAGCCACTTCGGCTTCGAAAATTTTGATGAGAGTTCTCATTTTCTACAACACTTGTCACAATTTTCAACAAAGTACAAAATACATTTTCCAAGTACCTACTTACCTATTTAATTAATGCTTAAGGGAGTGTCCACATTGCGTTTTCTGCAGCGCGCAGAAAATTTTGATGAGAGTTCTCATTTTCTACAACACTTGTCACAATTTTCAACAAAGTACAAAATACATTTTCCAAGTACCTACTTACCTATTTAATTAATGCTTAAGGGAGTGTCCACATTGCGTTTTCTGCAGCGCGTTTTTGAGCTGCGCGTTTGTATCGATACAAACGCGCGTTCGCAACGCGTATTTTTCCATACAAAAGCGAACCGGGAGGGGCTGCGCGGGGGGCTGCGCGTTCGCATCGCGTTCGAATCGCGTTTGTATCGATACAAACGCGCTGCAAAAAACGCAATGTGGACACTCCCTAAGATAAATGAAGATAACATAGAAAAAAACTTTTAAGGTGAACGTACACCTATCCGCGCCGAGCGCGTTCGGTTTCGGCGGTAAAAATTCGTATCGGACTATTGACCGAAACGAATTTATGAATTATTTTTATGAAATAGTATGACACCTCACACACCTGTCAGAGTGCCAAGTAAGAATTTGTTTCACTATTCGGTAAACGCCTTAAACGTGGATTTGTATTCAATCAGCCAATCACAAGCCCTAACGGTTAAGTTTCACGTTTTCGCCACTAGTTAGCGCTGTTCTAATACCACACAAATCCACGTTTACGGCGACGATACCGAATAGTGAAACAAAACCCAGATTCGGACGATTCGACGCGACTGTGCTTCGATAGGTATGCGTTCACCTTTAAATTGCGATCATTGAAAGGGGCAAAAAGCACATAAGCACTATAATGAGGCCTAGAGCCTAATGAGCTTTAGGCCGCCTTAAGGCCTCATTACAGTGAACTAGTGAGCCTATGACTATTTTGTTTCAGCCAATAATTCCTCAGCACCATGGCTTTTCATATGCTTGGCCAAGTATCCGCTCGTTCTGAACACCCTCTCACAAACATTGCATTGAAACTGCTTCTCCCCCGTGTGGCATCGCAGATGGCTCTTTAACGTGTCCTGAGCTGCAAACGTTTTAAAGCAAAACTCACACGAATAAGACTGTTGATCCGTGTGAGTCTTCATGTGTTTATTAAGACAATTTTTCTCTGTAAACTGTTTACCACAGAGTAAACATTTATGTTTTTGTCTAATTTTAGGGAAGTGTGATCGTTTGTGAACTATTAAATGACCTGTCTGACCGAATTGCTTAAAGCAAACATCACACTTAAAAGGTTTTTCATCAGTGTGAGTACGCAGATGTGCTCTTAGGTATGTTCTGTGCGAGAAACCTTTGTCACACTGATCACAAACGTACGGTTTCTTTGAACTATGCGATGTTATATGTTTTCTGAGTGAGCTTTGCTCGGAGAACGATTTCTTGCAAAAGTTACAGTGAAACGGTTTGGTGTGCTTTCTCAAATGTCTTTGAAATACTAATTTATCTTTACATTCGTAATTACAGTAGTTGCAGATGTATTTATGATTATCCAAATGAGCTTTTAAGGCGTCTACACTTATAAATGGTATCCCACAGTCTTTACAAGCAAATTGTTTCTTATTAGTTTCAAATTGCTTCTTGTTGGTTTCCAAGTGTTTCTTGTTGGTTTCAAATTGCTTTTTGTTGGTTTCAAAGTCTTTCTTATTGGTTTCAATCTGTGGTGTCCAAGTTGGGTCGAAGGTTTGGTCATCATTGATGTAATCTTCACACATCTTCATGAGATCTTCGGTTGGATCTGTGAATATGGTTTGTTGATAAATAAATGAATACAAATATTGGTGGTTAGCCCCGAACTAAGCAAAGCTTATACGAATACATACATACATACATGCACCTATTCATGTTAAAAAAAACGAGTGTGCTTTAGACCACACAACTGAAGTGAAACTTCCGTTCGCTTCGCCCGATCACACTTTTCGTTCCACTCTCGTCTCGCATTCACCAGCTTACTCCCCAAGTCAAGCGTGTGTTAAGAAGTTTTACTTCCCACCTTCGATTTTGACCGCCTCACTCAACTCGCTATCCTCCAACACCTCTTCCTTGATATCCATCGGCTCGATCTTGACCCTGACTACCCCTTCCATGTCGGGGAGACTCATGCACGCCACGGGGGTTGTTAGGAAGCTGTTGGTCGGACGTAGAGCAGTCACGGAGTCAGGTATCAACTGAAATAGTCATTAACTGTTATTTTTTATACACATTTATTTTGTCTTTCTATATTTTGTCATTGTTTCTGAAGAGTAAGAACATCTCAAATATTTAAGTAGTCTGAAACACTACTTAAATATTTGAGATGTTCTTACTATCCTACTAATTATATATATATTCGGGCATTAGCATTGAGGTTTAAATGGTGCAGAAAGTTGCTGTTGTTAGCCAGGCAGGGAGAGTGTTAACTTTTTGAGTGCCATGACTAATGCATTGTGCACTATGGTGTTTTTTATTTACAGGTGGACTTTAGGCGGCCTAAAAACTCCGTCACCAGAGTTGGCCACTTGCTCATTCGAAAGAAGAAGACAGGTGGACTCCATAATAAGAAAAAAAAATAATAGGTAATAATAATTTATGTAAGTATATCATCAAAACACCTTCATGTCACTGAAATATTGCAATATCATCAAATCAAATTTCAGCACAAACCAAAAAGTTTTTCGGTTCTACTTGATGTATGTATGTTTATTATTATTATTTTGTATGAGAATATCCTTTCTTGTCAGTGCGCTTTAAATATTTGTCCAGTCTATTTTTTAAATAAACCACTGAGGGGGCACTGATCACAGAGTCTATTTTTTAGAGTCTCTGTATGAGCTAGTGGCTAACTTCTGGACGATGGTACCTGAATGCCCTTGGCTTGCAGACGGCTGAGCACCAGCTCGGCTCTCCGCGCCATGCCGAGGAATCGCTGGCATCTCTGCAGCTGGGAGCAGCATATGTAGCATATCCTCCTCCCTCCGATTGCACCCAGCTGAAACATGGTCAAATATCTGGGTTTTTTTTTTCAAATTGCAAATGAAGCAGTCTTATGTGTAGTATTAATATATCTTGAGGCTTGAGCGCATTTTACGGACCTTTGTGTATTGCAGCCAAATTTTTATGGTAGAAAGGTAGTGACCTGGAAGGGCTTCCTGCAAAGTTTCATTTTGTAAGGCCTCCTAGTTTTTCTGAAATTAATTTTTGAAATTTTAAAATATTTTGAAAAATTTTGCCTTGGATCACTTATTGAACGCATTTTTGACACTTGATTAGACGTTTTTGACGTAATTACACCATTTTGAGTTGTCACTGTCAATAAAAAGCGCGGAATTTTGTGTTGTCAATGTCAAGAATTACTATTTTCAGTCATTGTTTGTGCCCGTTACAGTTGAGATCTTGTTGAGTACTCCTGTAACTAGACTTGAGTAGGTTAGGTTCTAAATGAGTGACAGATCTGACACAGAGCACCCCGACTTGAGTAGGTTAGGTTCTAAATGAGTGACAGATCCGACACAGAGCACCCCGACCCCACGTGGTCTTGTGCGTCACACCCCTAGAGTGTATATAAAAAACGCGGAGCCAGAAGCTCGCGTGGGAGGTTCTGAGTGGAGCAAGCCCTCTCAACCAAGAGGCGACTTCGCGAGAGTTCTGGCGGGAGCCCATCCCAGAAAGGCTTGAGTAGGTTAGGTTCAAAATAAGTGACAGATTCGATACAGAGCACTTTATTTTTCCAATTCTATTTTACAATTCTTCAAGTTAGGGGGGGTGGACCCCCTTTCAGCTACCCCACCCCTCAAAAAAACCTTAATTAATAAAAAAAATTAATAAAAATTTTAATTTTTTTTTTTTTACCAATACAACCCCCTCCCCCGGGGGGGTCCTACCCCACCCCCCCCCTCCCCCCCCCCCTCCCCCCCTCTCCGAAATACACATGGTCCGTATACTGCGAAACTTCCCAACGTTTTGATGTCTGTCGCTAGACACGTCCTACACACAACTGTTTCACAAGACATTTTCACAAATCTGAAAAAATCCTAAAAATGTTCTGAGTTGGCTATGTAGGTTACCTATTTCAAGATATTTACGAGTGAAATATATGAAGGTGTCAATCTAATATTATTAGCAAACGTGCATTTATTGCAAACCACCGCAAAATTATTGAAAAGGAAATAATTTTTATAAACAAATTTTTGTTTTCATTTCGCTTATGTCGAAAAAAGATGACAGCCGAATGACAGCCTGGCCGAAGCTATTTTACCCAAGGAATTTCTATACTACGTACCTGGAATGCTGACTGAGACAGAAAACAAGGTCCGCTTGAGAGATAAAACTTGGGCGGCGTGTCTCTTTCTAAAGGGTGACCATAAACTAAACATTCCTAGTCCCTAAGGGGCCTTTTCCATCATTTTCTGATTTACGTGATGTTTCAGGGCGTGATTTTTGAATTAAAATACTGATACAATTTTGATCCTTCATTTTGATTCTTGAATCTTGAGTCTTGATTCTTGAATCTGAAAACTGAAATTTTGAATCTTGAATCTTTGAAGGGGTACATATGAAAAGTCCGAAAACCGAAATGCCGATCCTTGAAATGCCGATGCTTGAAATAGCGAAATTCGATATGTAGAACGGTTGAAATGCAGAAAGCTTGAAAGATAGAAGTTTGTAAGGTCGAAAGCTAAAAGTCAGAATGCTCGAAATGCCGAAAGTTTCAATTGCCGAACGTTTACAAAGTAGAATGCTCAATAAGTATAAGTTCCAAATTCCGAATGACTAAAACATTGAAAATGATCGAAATAAGTACTTACATAAATTATTGTATTTTTAGTACTTATTTTATTTCTTGGTAGTTTTTACGGGTGCGAAAGTAGTTTAGGCGTGAAGTAGATAAATGGAAACGTGATAGTGAAACGACTTAAATACTTACAAAATTATTGTATTTTTAACCGAACTTAAAAAAATAAGGATGAGGTTCTCAATTCGTCGGAATCTTTCTTTTTTTTTTTTTGTTTTTTGTGTATGTTCACCGGTTACTCGAAGACGCCTCGACCGATTTCAAAGATTCTTTTTTTGTTTGAAAGGGGTACACTTTTCCAATGTTCCTTTTGATCATCAGGTCAGGATCTGATGATGGGATCTTGGAGAAATCGAGGTAACTCTTCATATTTTAAAGGCATACGCGATTCGGGTATTTTTTAAGAACTTGATAGGATATCAGTGACAATGCAATATGATGGTAACATTAAGCTGATCTGATGATGGAGTCAGAAGCTGTTCAACAGAACTCCTCAGTAAATAAGCCGATTTAGTTAAAACTCGGCATATCTGTCAAGTTCCGACTACAATGTAATAATATGGTCATAACAAGCTGATCTGAGGATGACATCAGGAGCTGTTCAACAGAACTCTTCAGTAAATAGTCCGATTGAGTTGAAACTTGGAACTCAGCGTATCGGTGAAGTTCCGACTACAATGTAATAATATGGTGACAGCTGCTGATCTGATGGATGGAGTCAGGACCTGTTGTGTCAGAACTTCTCAGTAAATAACAGTGGAAGATCCATGTTTGGGTTCATTTTAATCAACTCACCCTAGCCTAACCCAATAACTGCTTGTATTGAAGTCGGTTTTATTTATAATTTTTAATTTAGCTAGGTACTTGTTATTTACCTACTTCATTTCTTGGTAGTTTTTCACGTGTGCAAAAGTAGTTTATGTATAAAGAATAGAGATGGAAACGTGATAAGTAGTGAAACAACGACTTACGTAGGTACTATGTCATTTTTAGGTAATGTCCACGGTATTGGTCACAAACGTAGGTATCTACACAAGCATCTAGGTCATTCAGTTCTGTCCATACATACACAATAACAATAGGTACGATACGATAATAACGACACAATAACACACGAACTTTAAGGTATGTCGCGTAAACGTGCGGAAGCGGGAGCGAGAAATGAGCGCGCGCCTGGTCTTAAAATGAGATTCAGACTGGGGCGCGGCCCCGGTCTGCGCCGGAATACATTGGCAAGCACAGCGATAAGCTGAGTTGCATTTGTATTGTGTAGGTCGTCTCCCTCCCCCTCTCCCTCTCCCTCCCCCTCCCCCTCCCCCTCCCCCTCCCCCTCCCCCTCCCCCTCCCCCTCTCCCTCCCCCCTCCCTCCCCCTCCCCCTCTCCCTCCCCCTCTCCCTCCCCCTCTCCCTCTCCCTCCCCCTCCCCCTCTCCCTCCCCCTCTCCCTCCCCCTCTCCCTCCCCCTTTCCCTCCCCCTCTCCCTCCCCCTCCCCCTCCCCCTCTCCCTCCCCCTCTCCCTCTCCCTCCCCCTCTCCCTCCCCCTCTCCCTCCCCCTCTCCCTCCCCCTCTCCCTCCCCCTCTCCCTCCCCCTCTCCCTCCCCCTCTCCCTCCCCCTCTCCCTCCCCCTCTCCCTCCCCCTCTCCCTCCCCCCTCTCCCTCCCCCTCTCCCTCCCCCTCTCCCTCCCCCTCTCCCTCCCCCTCTCCCTCCCCCTCTCCCTCCCCCTCTCCCTCCCCCTCTCCCTCCCCCTCTCCCTCCCCCTCTCCCTCCCCCTCTCCCTCCCCCTCTCCCTCCCCCTCTCCCTCCCCCTCTCCCTCCCCCTCTCCCTCCCCCTCTCCCTCCCCCTCTCCCTCCCCCTCTCCCTCCCCCTCTCCCTCCCCCTCTCCCTCCCCCTCTCCCTCCCCCTCTCCCTCCCCCTCTCCCTCCCCCTCTCCCTCCCCCTCTCCCTCCCCTCTCCCTCCCCTCTCCCTCCCCCTCCCCCTTCCCCTTCCCTCATTCTAAATACAGGTGAAAGAATTTTTTAAATCAGATAAGTAGTTTTTGAGATAACCTCCTACATACAAACACACTTTACCTCTTAATAATATTAGTAAAGACAAAAAAAAATTCTTACATCTACATAATTATTTCGAGCATTACTGGTTTCAAGCTTTTATATTTCAAGCATTCTAAGTTTTGAGCTTCGGCATTTTAAGCTTCTGGGCCTTACTTATGAAAGATGTTTATAGTGAAACACTGGTTAAACAACGTCCTGTCTTTATTTGTGGATAGTGACAAACAGAGACAGGACGTTGTTCAACCAGTGTTCAACTTTAAACATCTTTCATAAGTAAGGGGGTCTATGTTTTAAGCTTCGGTATTTTGGCTTTCGGCATTTCGAGCATTCTGATTTTTAAGCATTCTACATTTAAAGCTTCTACATTTTAAGCATTCTTCTTTACGAGCATTCGCTATTTCAAGCATCGGCATTTCAAGGATCGGCATTTCGGTTTTCGGACTTTTCATATGTACCCCTTTGAAATGACAGCTGTCAAACTTCAAACGGCCATATCTTGGAAACTACTCGTCCTAGACTCCCCGTTCCCAGTTCAAATGAAAGCTATGACCAAGATCTTCATTTGAAGTGACAGCTGTCAAACTTCAAATGGCCATATCTCGGGAACTACTCGTCCTAGACTCCCCGTTCTCAGTTCAAATGAAAGCTATGACCAAGATCTTCATTTGAAGTGACAGCTGTCAAACTTCAAACGGCCATATCTCGGGAACTACTCGACCTAGACTCCCCGTTCAAAGTTCAAATGAAAGCTATGACCAAGATCTTCATTTGAAGTGACAGCTGTCAAACTTCAAATGGCCATATCTCGGGAACTACTCGTCCTAGACTCCCCGTTCTCAGTTCAAATGAAAGCTATGACCAAGATCTTCATTTGAAGTGACAGCTGTCAAACTTTAAATGGCCATATCTCGGGAACTACTCATCCTAGACTCCCCGTTCTCAGTTCAAATGAAAGCTATTGAAGAGATCTTCATTTAAAGTGACAGATGTCAAACTTCAATCAGCCATATCTCGAAATCTACTCATCCTAGACTCTTCCTTTTTAGCTCAAATGAAAGCTATGACCAAGATCTACATTTTCAATAACAGCTGTCAAAATGACATCTGTCATCTGAAATGTAGGTCTTGGTCATAGCTTTCATTTGAACTAAGAACGGGGAGTCTAGGACAAGTAGTTCCCGAGATATGGCCATTTGAAGTTTGACAGCTGTCACTTCAAATGAAGATCTTGGTCATAGCTTTCATTTGAACTGAGAACGGGGAGTCTAGGACGAGTAGTTCCCGAGATATGGCCATTTGAAGTTTGACAGCTGTCACTTCAAATGAAGATCTTGGTCATAGCTTTCATTTGAACTGGGAACGGGGAGTCTAGGACGAGTAGTTCTCGAGATATGGTCATTTGAAGTTCGACAGCTGTCACTTCAAAGATTCAAGATTCAAGATTTCAGATTCAAGGTTCAAAATTCAAGAATCAAGGATCGAAATCCAGGATCGAAATCCAAGATCGAAACCAAGGATCGAAATCAAGGATCGAAATCAAAATCAAGGATCAAAATCAAGGATCTAATTCAAGGATCTCTAATTCAAGGATCGAAACCATGGATCGAAATCAAGCGCTGATTTTGTCGAGCGCGATAAGGTAAAAATATCCTGAAATTTAAATGACATGGGCACACTACTAATCCTACAACGAGTGTGAAAGAGACAAAGCACCCAAGAAAGCCTTCCCAACAAGACCAACAATCCTTATAACCAAGATTAAATGATAATAGATCGTTGTGTAGTCGTGATAAGGTTCAAAATCCTTTGTACATTAAATGTCAGTTAGAACTCCAGTTACGTAGTTTAGAATCTTCTTGATTTTACCCTTTTCCACAGAACATAGAATAACTTTTTCATAGAAGTTCATTCCCTAGTACCTTCCTTCTATTCACCACAAGATGGCGTTAATGAAGAAATATTTTATTTCATTCATCCTTTCAGATGCTATCAGTCAATGACTGACTCAGTCTGAACTGAATGAAGTCCGTTCAGTCAGTTTCGCATCAGTCATCAGTTTATTTAATTTTTTAAATACAAAAATGTAATTTTACTGGGAATGGGAAATAATGTATTTGTTATTGATAACTAAATTGAGAAATTATAGGAAACAGCTAGGATGGTGAACTGTGCTGTACCTTCTTGTAAAAATGACTCAAGAAGGCAAACTAAAGTAAACAGCAACGTAACCTTTCATCGGTAAATATTTCTCGGAAGCTGGTGCATTTATTATTTTTGTTAATTATTCCAAGGTGCTTCTTACTTAAGGAATATAAGCTCGCTCACTACTTTACGAGATAGTAAAACCGGTAACTTTTTTATACCAACACTTGGTTGTTTTTACAAATTCAACGTCAATTACGTGTGTCAAATACATAAATTGCATTCCAGATTCCCAAGAAATGAGGAGTTACTCAGAAAATGGGTGGACGCCCTCCAAAGAGCCGACTGGGAGCCGACCATCAGAAGCTTCGTCTGTTCCGCCCACTTCCCGGAGTCATCCATGTACTTCAGCAAGAGTGGTCTCCGGAAGCTCATCCAGGATGCAGTCCCCGAGCTATCCCTCGACAACGTCCCACAGAAACATAAGAAACGAAAACGGAAATCCACCAAAGTTATCATGCCCTACATGTATGTAGCTGAGAAGAAAACAGTCAAAAAAGAAAGCTCCAGCTCTAAAGACACACCATCGGAATGTCCAATCAAAAAGAAGCTTAAGAAACGCATCATAAATCTAACTAAACTCTCCAAACGGCGAAGATTGAGATGCAATGCTCTCTACGCTAGTCTTAATAGGATTAGAAAGAAGGTGTCGACGATGCAGACGACGCTGCAGGACTTTCAGAAGAAGGTGTCAGAGAACTCTGAGCTTAATAGCATGCTGGAGGCCTGTGGAGTGTCCACTGTGGAGCTTTTCAAGGGGTTGTGGAAGAGAGAGAAGTCTTGTTCACCGGAACCACAGGAGGAGGAAGAATATTTATACTCAGAGGTATGATTAAAAGTAAAAACTGAAACAGTTTCTAAATCTAAGTAATTGCTACGGCTCAAAGGAGCCAGACCCAAAGAAAATTTAAGACACCACTACAAATCTGATTATGTCTAAAGAGCCGATCGCAGATGGAGAGAGAGAGAAAAAAAAATATAGATTAGCAGCCCTCACGGCGTTGCCCCTGTAGTGATGGTATATGATGATGAAAAGTAGCCTATAACCTTCCTCAAGAGTTCAGCTATCAATGCAGAAAGAATTTTTCAAATCCGACTGGTAGTTCCTGAGATTAGCGCATTCTAACAAACAAACTCTTCCATCTTATAATTTAAAAAGATTCATTGGCCTGTCATTAAATTGAAATATCAATTACAACTCATCAAAGTTTTAAAGTGGTATCACTTTAATCTATTTTCTTTTAACAGATCCCTAAAGACATCGAAAACTATGTACAAAACCACCCTCCAATAACCATCTACACAACATCATCGTCCAACGAGCCCCTCACCGAGTTGGACGTACAAGTCTCCGTGGTCAAGAGCGAGTACTCCCCACGCGCGGAGCCCGAGCCGGTGTTTATCAACACCAATACTGATGTGTGTAGAGGATGCCAGCTCGAAGGGACTCTGCTGCCGGTTGGAGAGGAACTGAAGGGGCTGTGCGAGAGACTGGTCGGTGTGGTGAGTGTTTATTGACATCATTTTATTAAAATTAAAAATGGGGTACATAACAGTTTAGTAAAAAAAGACTAGTACAAATGTAGTTACTTTAACAAGACATTTTTTCATAAAACAAAAATAGCAAAAATGTTTAATGATCTGGGCCCCAATTCTACTACATAATTATACAACGTCAACCATTCCGGTATCATTATCGTTGCGTTTTGTTTCGTTCTCCAAAATGACAGTAATTTGTTTGGAAACGTCACTACAACAGTTATTGGTAGATTAGGAAACCAAACAAAATCTAAGGTTTTGCTTTGGTTGGTAAATAGTTTGTATTAGAATCGGTCTCCTGAAAGAATATCTACGCGCCTTTGATCACGTCTTGTTTCGTTTACATTAATATTAATTGATTACAGCCTCGCGAGCCTGAGATGTTGTGTCGCGGTTGTATCACGACGTTGCAACGGTGTCGCAACCTTGCCGACGCTCTGCATGCTGACAATCAAACACTCAAGTGCTGACACAATGCATGCTGACATGAAGCAAAGAAAGCGTTGTCACAATGTATAGTGCTGACATAATGTATAGTACCGACTACCGATATTGTGCAGTGCTGACGCGACTCAAATAAAACGCTGTTGCTGACGTAAAGCAAAGAATATGCATCCACGCATATTCTTTAACAAAGTGCTGTCATAATAGGAAATGCTGACATGGTGTATGCTGCTGAAACTATAATTTTAACGCTATGCAATGTGCTGACACAAAGCATAAAGCTGACATGAATTTTAAATTTTAATATAAAAAATTAAGTTTACTAATTTTATGAACTTATTTAATTTATTTCATTTTCAAATGTATTTTTTGAACATCACAAGTAGAAAAAATATAATTACTTAATTTTAAAATGTATTTTTTGAACATCACAATTATTTATTTTGTCATATTTGTCTATTACACAATTTAGATCAATGAATAAAATTATATTAAAAAGTATGGAACAAAGGTTTTATTTTAACCTATTACAAGGGATTTATTCTTTAACCACATTATTTATATTCACCTAGCGGTAGACATTATCTTATAACTAAGGTGGACAGAGCTGCGTCTAAACTTTAATAAGTCCAGATTTTGAAATTAGCATTCCATACATGAATGGTTGCAAGCCCATTGCCACTCTAGAATAGGAATAGGTAGGTACTAACGATGTTTCTCGTGTGATACGCTTAAGTAGGTACCTACCTACTCATACATTTTTTTAAACGTAATTAAAATCTATTGATGTAGGTACCTACCTAGCTGCCTACATAGCTCATTGCTTAGCTTGCTTAGGCCACATACGTCAAGACTTTTTGTCTGATCGGTCGTCCGATACGACTGTCCCGCCATACCTTTGCTTCGGACTGTCGGATCGGACGTGTGTTTGTTAAAAGTTGGCGTTGGTGTCATACATTTGTTTGAACTTCAAACAAATGTAGGTATGGCACCAACGAACAAATGTATGGCACCAACGCCTTCAGCCAATCGGATCGGAAGTTGGAACGACTTTGCCATTACCTGTCTAGATCTAAGCATTTTATAACTGTTTCATTTGTGCAACAAGAATAAATAAATAAAATAAATAAACGACAAAAAATCGGACGTGTGTGGCCTTCGACGTTCTAGAATTCTAAAGATCGTTGAAACTTCAACTATCTATTTAGAATTCTAGAACTAACTAGCTTAACTAAGCGACGCGACGTTCTTGACAGTCACAATTTGGATGGGTGACAGCAAGTGACATTAACAGTTGAGCGCTTCCGTGCTTCGGAGAGCGAGGCTACAGTAAATTGTCCCGGGTTTCTGGAGCCCTCCGGCAGCCTAAAAACTCAGTCACAGTTGTAAAAATAAAATTCATTTCATGTGTATTTTCCCGTTAAAGTTATTGCGTCCACGTAGGTAGGTACCTACATGAAAAATTTCAATATGTACTTCCCAAAATAACATCAATTTCTTCCGTTTCTTTCTCTTTAAATTCCTCAAAATCAGCGTTTTCCTTCACGTTCATTCTGTCCCTCAGTCGACTTACAACTTTGTTAGTCAACTTCTTAGTAAGTTCGTCGATTAATTTCGAGTTGGATATGTTCCTTATAATATTCTTTAAATTGACTTTCTTGTTGGATCGCCGGTGTTGAAGATATTGTTGGACGAAGAGTTTTTTGAAGGTCCTCTTCGCTTCATCCGTGTTTGGATGCACTAAGTTTAGAATCGCTGCGAATACTGCAAAATTAACGTCAGTTGAATTTTACAAAGTAGGTAGATTCTACCACATTTCTTTTACTACTATTCATTCCGTAGGTATTATTATAACAACAGACACAAAGAACAGAGGTCTCTAAATTCGGGGCCCATATTTTTAGGGTTCCGTACCTTAAGAGGTAAAAAAAGGAACCCTTATAAGATCACTTTCTTGTCCGTCTGTCTGTCTGTCTGTCTGTCTGTCTGTCTGTCTGTCCGTCTGTCTGTCCGTGTGTCACCATCGATTATCTCAGGAACGGGTAGAGCTAGAAAGTTGAAATTTATACCATATACTAAAGTCTATAGTCCCTATTGTGAGTATAAAAATCAAGGTCCTGAGTCAACACTATAAAAAGATATAGGCAAATTTAGGTTTTCGTGAAAACTTGTGAGTACCAAAACTTACCTTAATTATCAACTTTTTTTATTTTTCGGAATTTTTCCTTTACTTGTGCTGGAAGACCTTGCTTGTAACCAAAATTGACAATTCTAGGTCAACCGGAAGTACCCTAGAGGTTTTGGGTCGAAAACCTAAATGGTAGTTCCCGTTGACCTAGAATAACGAAATTTGGGAAAAAGCAAGGTCTTATAGCACAAATAAAGGAAAAATTCTAAAAAGTTAAAAAAGTTGAAAATTAAAGGGTGTTCCCATACATACATAGTTGACGCCAATTAAAATTGTCCTCCGAGTTGTATGGGCGCTCATACAATTAAGCGGACTAGCTTAAGTGGCACCATGGCTAGGTACGGAACCCTCGGCGTACGAGTTCGACTCGCACTTGACCGGTTTTTTTTTTCTAATCTTGGCTTCGCACGGTTTATAAAAATGTGCTTACTAAATAATAGGTAGGTACTCCTATACCTATCCCAGCCCTCCCCTGCTACAGTAGCCTCAGTAAAGCTATGGTGCTTTACCAACACATCACACGGACTTTTTGATAGAATTCGTTATTTCGTTATCCACCACTATTACAATAAAGATAGATTTATTTTTGTGTCTACGTACTTAAAAATCGCGTAATCATAACTGCCAGTGAAATGGTGCGTACAAAACAATAACTTTTTACGATTGAATTCAATTGTTTCTATCGCTTTTGACATTGAACATGAAACAATGGAGATTTGTTCACTGAATGTTCAATGAATTAGATTTATAGTCGTATTGCTCCTTATACGGACTAAAAATATATAAAAATGACATTTGTTCCTTCAATTTTAGTCCGAAGAGTTTAATATTTTAATGTTTGGTTGATAGCTGCGCGAAAAAAATTGGCACCAATCCGGCTAGGCTTTTGTTATTTTCGGTATGCAATTAAAACGGCGGGGCCTAAGGCCGTTTTATAGCAGAAACATAATTGATTAATTAGAACCTACCTATTTATTCTTCAAATAAAAGTAATTACCTACTTATGTTCCTTTATTCTGAGTTAATAGTCATCTTGTAGTTTGAGCTTGAGCTGCTTTTCCTTGTTCTGTTCCACCATCCAGGAGCACCGAGGATCCGCTGGAAAATAACAATGTTTTCTTAATAAATCCTTTAAAATTTTTAGTTTCCTCACGATTTTCCTTCGCCGTTTAGAGCTGGCGTAAGGCCGGCCACATACGTCAGACTTTTTGTCTGACCGGTCGTCCGATCCGAAGACTGTCCGATTGCTTCTGACTGTCGGATCGGTCGTGTGTTGCATGTTCAAACAAATGTATGGCACCAACGCCTTCAGACAATCGGCGCTCTGATTACGTAAAACTCGTAAAACTTGCAATAGCAGTGCTACAGCAATCACTACAGCTACACGCCCGGTCAAAGCAAAATGTACTTTGGCCATGGTGCATTTTGGCGTAATACGATTTTTTGTGATATTTTTTAACCGGTCGCGTAGTGATTGCTGTCGCATTGCTATTGCAAGTCTTACGTATTGAATCAGGGCGCAGATTGGACAGTCGGACCGACGAAAAATCGTACGTCTATGGCCGGAATTTTAGCACATTTTTTTTTCTAACCAAGGCGGTTCTCACACTTGCAACGCAATCCGCTGCGTTGTGCAGATCTGCAGATTTTCACATTGTATAACAAGCACGTCGATTCGTTGTTAGTGTGTTGTACTATGCATGTTTTCTATACAAATTGAGATAGGTAGGTACTTGTATACAACATTAAAATCTGCAGCCACGCACAACCCAGTGGGTTGCGTTGCCAGTGTGAGAACCGCCTAAGCAACGCCACGAGCGCTTCTTAGTACCTTCTTTAGACGTTTGCGACAGTTGGTTACACCGCAGATATCTCAGCACACGGTCGTCGTCTTGCGGCTCGCGCACTCGACCTCGCGGCGCGCTCCACTCCTCCGACAGGAAGGGCGCTGATAACATGCACGGCTCGCGGGAGATTAGCGATAGACCTGTCATAAAGTGTGAGAAACAACTACTATTTTTGAGCTTTTAAGATAAGATAGGATAAGATGGGATGGGATAAGAGGGTGGTATGGGACATGATAAGATAGAATGGGGCGGGATAAGAGCATGGGATGGGACGTGATAACATAGGATGGGATGTGATAAGAGGGTGGTATGGGACGTGATAAGATAGAATGGGGTGGGATAAGAGCATGGGATGGGACGTGATAACATAGGATGGGATGGGATAAGAGGGTGGTATGGAACGTGATAAGATAGAATGGGGTGGGATAAGAGCATGGGATGGGACGTGATAGGATAGGATGGGATAAGATAAGATGGGAATGGGATAGAGTGAAACACTTACTCTCATCTTTGTACAGACAGACGAACATCCTGAGATGACAGACCGACAGAAAGGTACGGTACACGCCGTGCTGACAGCGCCCGCATACCATCACGTCGCGGAGGGGACACACAACGGGACACTCGCCGTTGTACTGCTGTTTATCGACTGAGGACAACGTTAAACCATCATCATACGCGTCATAGTAGTTGATGCGCTACTCATTTCGGCGCCACTGAACACCAGCGCTCTAACAGCCATGATGCTGCTGGAGCAAATGCTGAGAGGTAACCTTATTTTTTTGTCGGTTTATTTGAAAGCGCGCGTTCACATTAGCGCGAATTTTTTCGGCTCGAAACCGCGGCTTCGGCTTGACCCTACGAGTAGCTTCCTAATCAGATACGTACATTGGAATTTAACAGCTAGTTCTCTAGTTTTAACGAACATTGGAGAGAATTTGCCGCATCTTGGGGATAAAGTCGTGATCATTTTCATCATCATTCGATTCGCAGCTCTACTTCATAGCCAAAATGGCCGTGCAACGACAAATACTTACCGTCATCATCATAAATTGCATCTGAAATAAAAGGAAAAGTTGAACCTGTTATAAACTGTAGGATTGCTATGCTGATTGGTCTTAATCGCGTAATGAAATCATTTTATTTACCTCGACGTTCTGTCTCGTAAACGTTCTCGTTTTCCTCGACGTGAGTCTTCTCGTGACCACGGTAACTGTAATGTCACCGAAACGTCGAGGTAGGTAAATAAAATGATTTCATTACGCGCTTAAGTTCTGTTATTAATTTAAAAACTGGTATTTTGTCTATTTGAGTATTATTATTGAAGCAACCCATAAGTTTACCAGTAAAATTTTCCACGGAGTCCACCATGTTAACGTTGTCAACGTTGTGGCTATCGTAGGCCTCTGGCCAATGGATATCTTGCTCTGTCTGGTAAGCTACATCTGGTTCCTCATAAGCTTCACTCTGTTCCACTTGAGATTCTTCTTGGTCCTCTATAATTAGTCCCTGTTCCCCTTCAGAATCTTCTTGGTCCTCTATAATTTGTCCCTGTTCCACTTCAGAATCTTCTTGGTCCTCTATATTTTGACCCTGTTCTACTTGGGAATCTTCTTGGTCCTCTATATTTTGTTCCTGTTCCACTTGAGAATCTTCTTGGTCCTCTATGTTTTGTCCCTGTTCCACTTGAGAATCTTCATGGTCCTCTATATTTTGTCCCTGTTCCAATTCAGAATCTTCTTGGTCCTCTATATTTTGTTCCTGTTCCACTTCAGAATCTTCTTGGTCCTCTATGTTTTGTCCCTGTTCCAATTCAGAATCTTCTTGGTCCTCTATATTTTGTCCCTGTTCCACTTGATAATCTCCTTGGTAATCTATATTTTCTCTCTGATCTACTTGGTCCTCATCATATTCTCCTTGACCCTTGTTCCTATAAAACAGAATTGCTTAAAACCGGTCTCACCCTTGTATACTTCCAGTCTTGTATACTTCCGTACCATTCTTTACCCTCACTTATGACCCCACTTATTGGTCTATCACACACTTAAGTTAAGAGCCCACCGTCTCGTCCTTCTTAGTCTAACATACTCTCGCCTTTATGTCATTATGTTTCGTATTTTCGATAATTTAAAACTCGTCAATAGAGAACAAGCTTTTTTAATATCTTAGTAATTTCATACCTGTCGTCCCACTGCAGCACATCTTGTAAATTCTCTTGCGCGTCCACTTTCACGTGATCGTAAGGTGCCGGCGTGCCGATCAGCTTAACTACCTGCGGTTCTAAAAAGGCCGCTATAGCTGAATCATAATACGAGTCTCTTTTCATGAGTGAGGGTGACAAGAAAGAAACATACTTGATGCGAATCATTATTATGATTCATACAACAAATTGCACTAACGCACAGTGTATCAAAAGCCCATATTTTTTAGATAAATTCCCAGAGTGACTTTTTTGGAATGTTTTTGCATACTTAGGTACAGTAGGGTCAAAGAAACCCATTTTAGAAGTTTGGGCCAATTTGCCCACCGGGGGGGGCAAGTTGGCCCCCCACTGGGGGCAAGATGAGATTTTATATCCCAAAAATTATATTAGGCTGCAGAGGTCTTATGGGACAAGTATGGGTCAAATCGGTTGAAAATGGCCTGAGATATGGCCGTTCAAACTTCCAAAATATCGGAAAAAGGGTGAAAAATGGCCATATTTGACCCCATATTGCTCAGAAGAGCACAACTATGCGCAAAATCTTTTTACACTCCTAGATTCAGCATAACGTGGGATTACTAGATCAATCAAAACCCCGATGGGTTTTTCCTAGAACCCGAGATATAGGACTTTGAAAATTTTCAAAAAAAACCCTAAAATCGAACCGATCTAAAGTGTTTTAAATATGACAAAAATAATCAAAGAGCTTCCGGAACACGTTATTTTCAAAATTTTCAAAAAAAACCCTAAAATCGACCCCATCCTAGAGGGTTTTGCCTTTGCTGGGGGACTCCATCTTCAAAAGGGGGGTAGTGTTAGATAAATAATGTGATTGTTAGACAAAATTTTCAAAAAAAAACCCTAAAATCGAACCCGATTTTAGGGTTTTTTTTGAAAATTTTCAAAGTCTTATATCTCGGGTTCTAGGCAAAACCCATCGGGGTTTTGATTGATCTAGTAATCCCACGTTATGTTGAATCTAGGAGTGTAAAAAGATTTTGCGCATAGTTGTGCTCTTCTGAGCAATATGGGGTCAAATATGGCCATTTTTCACCCTTTTTCCGATATTTTGGAAGTTTGAACGGCCATATCTCAGGCTATTTTCAACCGATTTGACCCAAACTTGTTCCATAAGACCTCTGCAGCCTAATATAATTTTTGGCACCTAAAATTTCATCTTGCCCCCAGTGGGGGGCCAACTTGCCCCCCCGGTGGGCAAATTGGCCCAAACTTCTAAAATGGGTTTCTTTGATCCTACTGTACCTAAGTATGCAAAAACATTCCAAAAAAGTCACTCTGGGAATTTATCTAAAAAATATGGGCTTTTGATACACTGTGTAACGGCGGTTTTAGCCTCCTTGCGGGGCTAAAAAGGCCGTAGGTACGTATCGATTAATAAAAACCTGTCATTCACAACATATAGTAATTCATACCTTTTATAGCTCGTTTTGAACGCTTGTTTCCTGAAAAAATAATTAAATTCTATTAGGTAGGTACTCAAATTAAACCTCCTGAGATCCTGAGTCCTCACACACCCGATGGCATTATAACCGTCACGTAAAATTTGGACGAACCTCTATCTACCAATTTACGAACATGATATTATCATTCGGGTACATATGAAAAGTCCGAAAACCGAAATGCCGATCCTTGAAATGCCGATGCTTGAAATAGCGAATGCTCGTAAAGAAGAATGCTTAAAATGTAGAAGCTTTAAATGTAGAATGCTTAAAAATCAGAATGCTCGAAATGCCGAAAGCCAAAATACCGAAGCTTAAAACATAGAAGCTTAAAATGCCGACGCTCAAAATTTAGAATGCTTGAAATATAAAAGCTTGAAACCAGTAATGCTCGAAATAATTATGTAGATGTAAGAATTTTTTTTTTGTTTTTACTTATTATTATTAAGAGGTAAAGTGTGTTTGTATTGTACTCGTATGTAGGAGGTTATCTCAAAAACTACTCATCTGATTTAAAAAATTATTTCACCTGTATTTAGAATGAGGGGAGGGGGAGGGGGAGGGAGAGGGGGAGGGGGAGGGAGAGGGAGAGGGGGGAGAGGGGGAGGGAGGGAGAGGGAGGGGGAGAGAGGGGGAGGGGGAGGGAGACCCAAACATGGATCTTCCACTGTTATTCACTGAGAAGTTCTGACACAATAGGTCCTGACTCCATCAGATCACCATATTATTACATTGTAGTCGGAACTTCACCGATACGCTGAGTTCCAAGTTTCAACTCGATCGGACTACTTACTGAAGAGTTCTGTTGAACAGCTCCTGATGTCATCCTCAGATCAGCTTGTTATGACCATATTATTACATTGTAGTCGGAACTTGACAGATATGCCGAGTTTTAACTAAATCGGCTTATTTACTGAGGAGTTCTGTTGAACAGCTTCTGACTCCATCATCAGGTCAGCTTAATATTACCATCATATTGCATTGTCACTGATATCCTATCAAGTTCTTAAAAAATTCCCGAATCGCGTATGCCTTTAAAATATGAAGAGTTACCTCGATTTCTCCAAGATCCCATCATCAGATCCTGATCTGATGATCAAAAGGAACATTGGAAAAGTGTACCCTTTCAAACAAAAAAAGAATCTTTGAAATCGGTCTAGGCGTCTTTGAGTAACCGGTGAACGTACACAAAAAACACAAAAAAAAAATCCGACGAATTGAGAACCTCCTCCTTATTTTTTTAAGTTCGGTTAAGAATACAATAATTTTGTAAGTATTTAAGTCGTTTCACTATCACGTTTCCATCTTGCTACTTTACACCTAAACTACTTTCGCACCCGTAAAAACTACCACGAAATAAAGTACTAAAAAATTCAATAATTTATGTAAGTACTTATTTCGATCATTTTCGATGTTTTAGTCATTCGGCATTTGGAACTTATACTTATTAAGCATTCTACTTTGTAAACGTTCGGCAATTGAAACTTTCGGCATTTCGAGCATTCTGACTTTTAGCTTTCGACCTTACAAACTTCTATCTTTCAAGCTTTCTGCATTTCAACCGTTCTACATATCGAATTTCGCTATTTTAAGCATCGGCATTTCAAGGATCGGCATTTCGGTTTTCGGACTTTTCATATGTACCCTCATTCGGGTACATATGAAAAGTCCGAAAACCGAAATGCCGATCCTTGAAATGCCGATGCTTGAAATAGCGAATGCTCGTAAAGAAGAATGCTTAAAATGTAGAAGCTTTAAATGTAGAATGCTTAAAAATCAGAATGCTCGAAATGCCGAAAGCCAAAATACCGAAGCTTAAAACATAGAAGCTTAAAATGCCGACGCTCAAAATTTAGAATGCTTGAAATATAAAAGCTTGAAACCAGTAATGCTCGAAATAATTATGTAGATGTAAGAATTTTTTTTTTGTTTTTACTTATTATTATTAAGAGGTAAAGTGTGTTTGTATTGTACTCGTATGTAGGAGGTTATCTCAAAAACTACTCATCTGATTTAAAAAATTATTTCACCTGTATTTAGAATGAGGGGAGGGGGAGGGGGAGGGAGAGGGGGAGGGGGAGGGAGAGGGAGAGGGGGGAGAGGGGGAGGGAGGGAGAGGGAGGGGGAGAGAGGGGGAGGGGGAGGGAGACCCAAACATGGATCTTCCACTGTTATTCACTGAGAAGTTCTGACACAATAGGTCCTGACTCCATCAGATCACCATATTATTACATTGTAGTCGGAACTTCACCGATACGCTGAGTTCCAAGTTTCAACTCGATCGGACTACTTACTGAAGAGTTCTGTTGAACAGCTCCTGATGTCATCCTCAGATCAGCTTGTTATGACCATATTATTACATTGTAGTCGGAACTTGACAGATATGCCGAGTTTTAACTAAATCGGCTTATTTACTGAGGAGTTCTGTTGAACAGCTTCTGACTCCATCATCAGGTCAGCTTAATATTACCATCATATTGCATTGTCACTGATATCCTATCAAGTTCTTAAAAAATTCCCGAATCGCGTATGCCTTTAAAATATGAAGAGTTACCTCGATTTCTCCAAGATCCCATCATCAGATCCTGATCTGATGATCAAAAGGAACATTGGAAAAGTGTACCCTTTCAAACAAAAAAAGAATCTTTGAAATCGGTCTAGGCGTCTTTGAGTAACCGGTGAACGTACACAAAAAACACAAAAAAAAAATCCGACGAATTGAGAACCTCCTCCTTATTTTTTTAAGTTCGGTTAAGAATACAATAATTTTGTAAGTATTTAAGTCGTTTCACTATCACGTTTCCATCTTGCTACTTTACACCTAAACTACTTTCGCACCCGTAAAAACTACCACGAAATAAAGTACTAAAAAATTCAATAATTTATGTAAGTACTTATTTCGATCATTTTCGATGTTTTAGTCATTCGGCATTTGGAACTTATACTTATTAAGCATTCTACTTTGTAAACGTTCGGCAATTGAAACTTTCGGCATTTCGAGCATTCTGACTTTTAGCTTTCGACCTTACAAACTTCTATCTTTCAAGCTTTCTGCATTTCAACCGTTCTACATATCGAATTTCGCTATTTTAAGCATCGGCATTTCAAGGATCGGCATTTCGGTTTTCGGACTTTTCATATGTACCCTATCATTCCAACCTACCTTTAGTTTTTAGGACGTTATGTTCACAGTTCTTCATAGGCACCACGACACCTTCCAATCCTGAAGAAGTTTGATATACTTAGGTAATTAGACACTAGATGAAATAACAATATGTATTAATTTCTGTGGAGCCAATGGCAGAGTGGATTGTCCTCGCACTTTTGTGTTTCTACGGAAGCCCATCCATACTATAATGGATAGTCTGTCTGGCTTTCACTTGTTTTACTTCTCACCTTTATGACACTTGACGTAGTTCATCTCACATTTATTGACCATCACAACATACACGCTCCTATTACCCCCGCGGTCGACCAGGCGCGCGCATACAGGACTCTCCACCGGGGGGCAATCCAGACGAGCGCAGGAGAGGGGCTTGTCTGGTCTTGTGTCGTTCGAAGACCAGGTGCTGGGTACTGCTGGAAGGAAGTCCTTTCTTTTTCAAATTAGTCAGAAGGACTAAAACAGCAGAATTATTAGGTAGGACTTGGTTTGAAATGGAGTAGGCTTAGTTAGGCCAACCACAACAGCAACTTTATTCGGCCAGCCCTTTTATTTTCTTACCTAGTAACAAAAACAAAAGTTTACAACTCCACATTGCACCACTGAAATGCTGACTGCTTCAGTGACTTTACCTTTACGACTTTACATTAAAATCCAATCAATAATAACTTCTAGGCATGCATGTCGCTAGTACCTACCTACCTACCTTCTACTTACACTATTAAGTCTGTGATGTCGCTAGCAGTCTATGACGGAGTATTCGAGTTCTAAGAAAGGCCGGGGCATAAGATTTTCTCTAATTCTGAAAATACTTAATTTCAACATCATGAGTCCGCGCCAGCACTTAAGGCCTACGGCAAAAGCGGGAACTACTTGTTTTTAATAAGCTCTTTTAGTCACGGTCGTTCAGTTGTTCTGGTGTGTAGAATTAGCGAACGTACAAACTTGCATAATTATTATTGTTCAAGCCATAATTGGGTACCTACCTACCTAGGTACCTACTTAATTAGTAATTTTATAGCCTAGTTCTGCGATAGCAGCGCTGCGTCTATCGGACTTCAGTGGTGGCGCGTACCCTACTTTATTTAGTTAGGCTGTCGGTTCAAGTTGACTAGAAAAATAGAAAGATTTGCTTCCGACTGTCGGATCGGACGTGTGTTGCATGTTCAAAAACGCCTTCAGACAATCGGATCGGACAGTCAGTCGGACCGACAAAAAATCGGATGTCTGTGGCCGGCATTCATTACTAATTTATCAAAAGTTCGCTATTTAGTATCGCTAGATGGAGCTTAGATCAAAGAAACTGATTTATTTTTATTTTTTATAACTACTCATTACTAGATGGCGCTGTATCATCGTGAATTCGTGATAACTAAATTCATGCTAGGTTTACCGTCAGTTGATCGATTCGAATCTGTTCTGAGAAATAGCAAATTAATGTAGTAGAAATAGCACTTCCCTTCCCTTCCATCAAAAAAATCCAAAATATTTACGTTATTGTTTTCATTTGCAGACATGTCTTTGAATATAAGCATACGTTTCGGCGGCGGCGCCGAGCTGTTGTTCGACAAAGTGAAGAAGCATGATATCGAGCTTCCAGCACTAGACAAGTATTTACCAGACATTCACAAGGACAAATGGACCATCAGGGAACTATTAGTGTGGATAAAAGACAACTTGTTGAAGGAGCGACCTGAACTTTTTTTGCAGGTGATCATTCTCATTTCATTGTAACGAAATGATGTATTGGGACAAGAGGAAAGTGTTTACCTTGTAGTTTTTAATAAATTATTTTTTTAATAGAGTACCAAGGATGTGTGATGTTGATAATTACTGTCTTAGACATTTTCAAAGATGTTCTATGAAGGAGCAGAAACGGCACTGGCCTCTTCGCTCTTAATCCCACAAAATCACTCAACGAATCCGCTTATGGTCCAAGGACCGATCGCAGATGAAAACGGGAAAAAAAAAAATCTAAAATTGCATATCAAATTCTGAAAGAATTACGTCTAGCACCTTGGGGATATATATTTTTTTAAATTACTATTCTCTTGTTTTGTTCTTTGAGAATGTTCATTTGGGTAAATTGTTATGTAAGTACCAAGATGAAGATTCTGTGTCTATCATATTTCAATTTATTTGTTAACATTTTTCATTTATTTCTATTATGTTGCAGGATGACTCTGTCCGGCCTGGCATCCTAGTACTTGTAAATGATGCAGACTGGGAACTGGACGGTGAACTTGAATATGAACTACAAGAAAAGGACGAGATCATGTTTATATCCACTCTGCATGGAGGATAAAATACTTCATAGCATATTAACTTGTATTTTTTTGTAATATACTTTATCTTATGATTGTATATTTTTTTTACTAGCCTTAAGCCGGGTTGACATGATCAAAGTCAGCTTTGACAAAGTGCAACTTGGATGATTCTGATTGGACGCCGTCATCTGAGTGAGTCATGCGAGTCCGACGGTGTCCAATCAGAGTCATCCAAGTTGCACTTTATCAAAGCTGACTTTGATCGTGTCAACCCAGCTTTGGATACACAATCTTTGGACACAGGTAAAAACGTAGCAATTTAGCTAGAGCCATAGAGGTATAGTTTTTTTTAATTGAGCTTTGTTGCAGCAAGAGTCGCTATTTTAATAAATGTTTTCGCGAAGTCAGGCTACTTGTATTTGTAAGTATAAGTAAAATTCCATGATAATAAATAAAACAAGTTTATTGTGGTAGTCAGGAGAGGAGCGTAGGATGCGCCTTCACTGTGGCTCGGACCTCCTCGGGCAGCGAGGCCAGCTTGCTGCTGATGAAGAATCTGGAACATCATACTAAAGTTATTGTCCATCTATACTATACTAATACTAGCTGCCCGGCCCAGCTCCGCACGGGTGTATAATAAAGAAAAAAAAATTATAATCACAACTTTATCTAAGTGCGGTAGTCAGAGGTATGTCCAAATACATATTTGGTACATGCTCACATTTTGCAGAAGAGTTTTCTCCTCTACTGCTATCGTTCAGATGGCGTAACGGTTGAAGCGGTAGATTGTTAAGCCGTAGGCCGAGCGTTCAAACCCCAGCAGTAGACAGGTTTTTTATTTTGTTCATGTTTTGGGTAAATCTTTTGCTATCATTAAGAAATGTGTAATGGTCTCCTTTTTTTCTAGGAAAATCTTTTCTCTCTATTTTCACCCGAGCGGTCTCGGTCGCCCAGGTAATTCTATGTACGTGTACATACCTTAGCGTATCTCTTAGAGCGGGCGGGAAGGCGGGCGCGGCGATGACGTCAGACAGCGCAGTGTAGCACTCGGGCAGAGACCAGCGGATACGGAAGTCTTTGTTCTCACTCTGAAACAACATGGACTCTTATGCATACACCCCCTTACTTATGAAAGATGTTTAATGTTGAACACTGGTTGAACAACGTCCTGTCTCTGTTTGTCACTATCCACAAATAAAGACAGGACGTTGTTTAACCAGTGTTTCACTATAAACATCTTTCATAAGTAAGGCCCACAGAGTCAAAAGTATCCCTGCAGCTGTACCATGGCCTTCGAAGCGCGTTCTAATTTGACCTGTGGCGCCATCTAGTTTTCTTTACCTTGATAAGCGCCAGCCCCCTCAGCATGCTATCAGCCAGTTGCCACTCCATCGCGTGTCGCTGTCTCGCCCGCGCGCCCAGCTGTGGGAAGAGCGCGGCAGACAGCGCGCGACCTGATGGTAGACCGGAGACCAGCAGGACAGCTTCCACGTACGCTTGGATGAAGTCCGCGGGGTCTTTGATGGCCTGGTACGAATTAATGATGAACAGAAAGTGACAGAGTTATGCGTTACAAAGAGAGGCAATAGTCATTTATCATAGAGTTTGAAGGAGTGTGACGTCACATGACACGGAGCCGCGTGGACTAATATTTTTTATACCACGGGAACTATACAGACTATACACTTTTCCGGGATAAAAAGTAACCTACCTGTTATTCCAGAACCTAAACTATCTACATTCCAAATGGCCATGCCGATTTTGTATGGGAGGATGGTGCCTTTTTACCCGACTGCGCAAAGCAAAGGAAGGGTAATGTTTTATTCGCGCGGCCATCAACCAAACATTATGAAAAAATTCAAAAAAAAAATTAACCGACTTCATAAAATACTTGCACTAAAAAGCGAAAAATAAGAATACAAACAGATTTATTTAATTTGTTATTATATATTTGTTATTATGTTGAAATCGGTGTGCATAAAATACAGTCATTGTTTTACCATAAGCTTGTTTAGTTATGCATAAGTAGGTCCAAATTTGGAGTAACTTAACTGAGATAAGTAGCCTTATTATTCCGAGGCACAGCAACTAATGACCACGGTACACCAGTGTGCCGCGACACACCCTTTACGGAACACTGCTTTAGAGGGACAAATATCTGCAGGCCTAGTATGGCGATTTCATCTCTACTCTACACTAGAATAAACAACATAGGTTCTTATCTTCCGATTTTGTCTTTCACGCGAGCATAATCATAACATTATGCTACGACTATTGACTATGCTCTTACTTATTTTCTTACTTTTCTTACTTATCATCTTGCTTATCTTACTCATCTCATCTCATCATGCAATGCTAAGTAAGTATGATAGATGTAAGTAAGATAAGTACGATCGACTCATCTCATACAAAATCGGAAGATAAGAAACTGTGTTGTCTATTCTAGTGTAGAGTTGAGATGAAATCGCCATATTAGGTCTGCTGGAGTATTTTAAATACCTGTAGGTGTGTGTCGATGACCTCAGCTGCCCGAGGACCTAACTTCTTCAGATTCTCTTCTGTAGGGTCCTGCAGGAATCGGGCCACGTCCGTTTCAACCTCTTCCACTGCAAAATAGATATAAATTACCTATCCGTAGTTAGATGTGTCGATCTTAAGATAGATCAACTGGATAGCCACCTCATTTTACTTTCGATCACACATTCATGAGCTATCTATAGGTAGGTTAGTCGATCCTTAGATAGCTAAACACGCTAATCTCATCTTACTTATGAAAGATGTTTAAAGAGGAACACTGGTTAAACAATGTCCTGTCTTTATTTGTGGATAGTGACGAATACGTTACGAGACAGGACGTTGTTTAACCAGTGTTCAACTTTAAACATCTTTCATAAGTAAGGGGGCCCGTGTGTAAATAGGTAAGATTGGAGGACTCACCGGATATATCGAGTGATATATTGAGTTCTTGTAGTGTTGGCTGCGTTGTTTCCGCGTCGCTTTGATCAGAACCCGCCTCGGATTCTGATTGTGAAGCCTCGGAGTTATCAGAATCTGTTACATCTGAAATAAATAAGACATTTTTGATTCTAACACCGTTTACTTATGCCCGAATACTGGAACGCTACTTAAATATTTGAGACGTACTTATCTATTTCAAACGTCCCTACTCTTCAGAATCGTTTAGAAAAAGATAAGCACCACTTAAACTAAGTAGCGTTTCAGTATTTCGGTTGTCATATGAACGGATTTTTTTTTTGTCTAATAGCGACTCTTGCAGCGACGCAACAAAGTGCGATTCAGCTCGCATAAGCACTTAGTACCTGACGCGATATTCACCTAAACATTGTTTCTCTTTCTAATGCATAACTCTGTCGCTGTTTGGCGCGGAAGGGTTGTCGACTCATCGCATAAATAGGTAATCGACGCGAGCGGCTAGCGTGTTTGCCGAGCGGCAAGTGGGAACCCTCTGTGTTTAGGCAAACAAATAACAACCTACAACACTTTTTCGCCACCCGCGCTGGCAACACCACTTGGCCGTGTGACGCGCGAACGATGACAAAATAATATTTACCGTTGATTTATTTTAATATTACCAAACCACATGTAAAGGCATCAATAAACGTTTTATACTGGAGAATTTGGAGTTCCTGTCATTTAAAGAAAAAGGCCCATTAAAAATCCCATATTCCCAACCCACTGCCATACGCCTGCCCGAAGAGGCGCGCGGCCGAACGTACCTAAACTGCGGAGTGAGACCCCCATGGTAATAGTAATTGTTGTTTTATACCAAAGTCTTAGCTTGCGGCTTAGCCAGCCCCCACACGTATTGACCATGTCTTTCCTGTGGATATGGCCGGTTAAGCTGAGAGGGTGGTGTAGGTGCTACAAGCCTACTCCATCTCAACAACGTCCTAGGCACTACAGTGTCCCGATAAGTGTAGGTAAAGATTGCCTCCTGACACTGTATAAATCTAGTAAAGATGTAAAGGCCTAAGTTATACGTAAGTCGCTACAGATCCAGTGTTACGTACATTCGTCGTCGCTACCGTCTCCGTCGCTGAGCTCCGCCGCGTCGCCCAACTTGTCTTTCATTGTCCGGCGACTTGTCGCGTTGCCCAAACTGTTGCCTGCACAAACAAACATTAACGTCATTAAAGCGTTCAGAAAATCATCTCACGTAAAAATATCGACGATTTAGATCGAGAATTTAGAATTCTCTTTAAAAGCTAGGTCTTTTTCCCGTTTTTTTTTTTACCATTGACCTCTATTAAAGGCCTTAAAAGAACAAGCGAGGATAGGGATACACTGAAGTACTAGGCTATCATAATCAACAAGGATATACCTTTTATATATACCTTAAAAAAAATGTATATAAGTAGTATATCAGTCATGTGGTTGCCATAACACAAGCTCTGCTTAGCTTGGGATTACATGATGCTGTGTGAAATGTCCAGCAATATTTATTTATTTATTTTACAGTCTGAAATTCCTTGGACACAGAACATTTCTAGTTAAATACTAGTAAGTTTCAGCAGCAGTACCAGGCTACCATAACACACAAGGGGTCTTACTTATAAAGTTGAACTCTGGTTAAATAATGCTCAAGATTAACCCTGTCTCTATTTGACACTATCTTACAAAAAAGGATGGCAATTGTTTAAACGGTGTCTTAGTTTTAACAGAATTTTATAAGCAGAGGAGTAGTTAGTTTCATCAGAAGTACTAGGCTAGCATAACACACAAGTACTCACCTGCTAGTACAACTCTGGCCAGTCGTTCCCCGCTGTCCGGTAGAACAGTCAGTGCATTAACAACGTCCATACAAGCCTCGCGACCGATCTCGTTGTGACTGAGGTCTAGCGACTGAAAATAATCTTTGTTTTTAAGAATGCAGAAACTAGCGGTTTCGACCGCCTTTTAATTTTTGACGTAATAACGTCTTATGAACGCCGACTGCACGCAACGAAAGTGTCACGTTCCGCCTGAGCCGAGCGTGCAAGCGAGAGTTCGGAACAAGCGATAGAGAGGCACCATCGTTTATCAATGTTTTCCTATGACGTTATCAAGTAAAACTATCGTCTGTAAACCGACTTTACTGACAACCATTTTTTTAAGCAAGCAATTAAATTAAATGAAAAATCCCCGATATGTTCCTTCATCAACTAGAAAAGAGCTGATGATATTAAAACGCCTGAATAGCGAAACTGTGCCAGAAATTGTCCAAAACCAAACATTCGGTCGATTTTAAGTGTAGTTTATTCTACTGTTATACCTACTTACCTCTATTAACATGGAGTTGTCTTTGAAAGCTTTGGCTAACGCCTTGGCACCTTTACTCTTCAGTAGGCAGTCACCGAAATTAATGCATTTTAAGTTTTTTAATCTGAAACAATGTAACAATAAATAATTATTGGTTTATTAACTTTTTTTTTACCTGTCTGATTTGAAAAATTCTTTCTGCATTTATTTTGATAGTTTAATTCATGGGGAAGGTTACAGGCTACTTTTCATAATCATCATCATTACATCCGTACCCATATTATAAATGTGAAAGTGTGTTTATTTGTTTGTTTATTTGTCCTGCTTTCACGTCAAAACAGAGCGACGGATTGACGTGATTTTTATGTGAAGATAGTTGGAGGGCTGGAGAGTAACATATGCTACTTTTTATCCGGGCACCACGCGAGCGAAGCCGCGGGCAGCAGCTAGTTACATCATATACTACGCGGGCAACGCCGCGAGGGCGCTGCTAGTTATGAATAATAAGGAAAGTCTATTGTCAATATCAGAGTAAGATTCAAGTCATAATTCCAGCCGCATCGATCTTACCTCGGCAGGGCCTGTGCGATACTAGCCGCTCCTTTACCACCGATCGTGTTATCGTTGAGGTTGAGTCGGCTGAGGGAGGGATTGTGTTTGAAAGCCTCTGATAAGGCCCCGATGCCGACGTGGTAGATACCGTTCTGTGGCATCGCTAGCTCTTCTAATGTGCCCATATTCTGCAAGTGATTACTTTGATTATTAAACTTTGAGGCTGGCGAACACAGAACTATATCGAGAAGGAGGAAAAAGTTCGATGATTTGTATGGAAACCGACCGCGTAACATTTTGTATAGGTACTTTGACGAACGCAGTTGACAGTTCGGAATGCTTATTTTTACATTGCTGGTTTTCAATGCTGGCCAAGTCCGGCGCGTCAAATTAAAGCCGCAATGGAATGAATTCGGAATGAACTTCGCAGCGAGCAAAGAAGTCCTCAGCCCTTCTTTTCGGCACGCGAGGTACATACACTCTTTGCGTCTATCTCGATATTACTCTGTGCTGACGAAAAACAAATTGTCCATAAAAACGCAAGTAAAAACGTAATACCAAAATAATTTAAAATTTGAGTATCTTTTTATCACTTTGTTATTATTTGGATTAAGGCAATATTTATCTAGGTTTTTCACTTTTGTTCCAAATAAACTGCAGATCAAATGAAAAGAAAACATCATTTTTGCTGTACTACCTACAAAGGTTTCGTCATTAATTTTATGTAAGTTTTTTGGAAATATGCCTAAATTTTAAATTAGTTTGGTATTACGTTTGTACATTCACGACCCCCAGACCCCCCTGTGACCGTGCCTGGCCGCGGGCAGAAGCTAGTACGCTAGAGATGCACCGGGTACCCGTATAGGATCCGTTACGTGGCGGTTCCGGCATTTTTTCAGGATCCGACTGGATACCATACTGACTAAATGTATATTATTTATTTATTTATCGATGATAGACGAGCAGTTCTTAGCTGGTATGTCTGTCTATATCAAACAGTGTTGAAAATAGGCTTTGATTGTTTATAGTCTTGTTTGTTAAGATTAAATATAAATAAATATTGCTGGACATCTCACACAGCGCCATCTAGCCTCAAACTAAGCAAAGCTTGTACTATGGGAACCAGATAGCTGATATAATATATTTGTAAATACATACTTATAATACCTTATAACACCCAGACACAGAACAAACATCTATGTTCATCACACAAATGTTTGTTCTGGATGGGAATCGAACCCACGACCTAAAGCGCAGAAGGCAGAGCTACTACCAACTGAGCTAAGAGGCCAGTCTTAGCTTAGATTGGTTAATCTTTTTGAGCACTGATTTGTTAGTTCGTAGCCAGTAGTCGAGCTTGTTTTTCAATGCATTGATAGAGGTGGCTTTGACTTTGACTTGCCTGAAATACTTTAGCGAGTGCAGTGGCTCCGTCGTTCTCCAGTCGATTCCTCCCCGCGATGAATATCTTCAGTCTCCTCGGACGAGCCGACAACGCATTGGCTAGAAGACGCCCGCCTGTTATACCCAGTCCGTTGTTGTTTAGTCTTAGCTCCTGGAATGAAGTAGTAAATTAAATAATTTTTAATTTTATAGCGTATACTAGCAACGCCCTTGCGGCGTTCCCTCGTTGTGATGGTTTATGGTGATGATGATGAAAAGTAGCCTTTAATCTGCCTCAAGAGTTTAGCTATCAAATGAAAAAGGATTTTTGAAATCAGACTGATTGTTCCTGACACTAGCGTGTTCAAACTAACGAACTCTTTTGTTTTATTATATTTGTATAGAAGTATAGAATCCAACATATTATTTCATTGAAAATGAAAATTGTCAAACTGTCAAAAAGATCGCGTAGGTATCTTTTATCGCGTTCGGTCTCATTGAGATGATTGCATGGTCACTGAAATCTCATCGACAGTTTGAGACCGATTTTGGTCGCTATCAAAGAAGAAGTACCAGGCTTGCATAAATATTCAGTAGTATACCTCGAGCTCTCCGCAGACGTCGCTTTGCAGCAGCCGTGCCAGTCCCTCCACGCCGATGGGACCGAACGCGTTGTCACTGAGGTCCAGACTACTCAATCTGGCGCCCGCTTTGATCATACCCTCACCTAATGCGCTCTGGAATAAAAAGATGCAAAGTCGGCAAAAATTTGGTGCAGATCAAATGAGGATCTTTAGCATGATGAGCAGAACAGCTTCTCAAAATGCAGTAAATTCCATTGATAATGGTAATGGTTAAGGGGCCGGCGACAGACGAATTGTCCATACAAATAATTTGATTCATATCAAACGTAATATCAAAATAATTTGAAATTTTAACATATTTTTATTACTTAATGTTATTATTTGGATTAAGGCAGTATTTATGTAGGTTCCTGTTACACTTTTATTTCAAAAAACTTACTACAGAACAAATAAAACGAAAAAATTTCATTTTTGCCGGACCTACAAAGGGTTTTAGTTCTATTTGCTTACATTTCGTTTTAGGTATGTTTTTTGGAACAAAAGTGTAACAGGAACATCGATAAATACTGCCTTAATCTAAATAATAACATAAACTAATAAAATTATGCTCTTATTTTAAACGATTTTGGTATTACGTTTGTATGCACATTTGTCTGTCGCAGGCCCCTTAAGGCACTCCGGCTTGAGTTTCCTCCCTTCCTCCCCAAATATAAGTATTTCCTCACCAGAGCAGGAGGTATCTCTGTCTTCATCCTCCCAGTGAACATATCGGAGAAGCGAGCTTCCTTCAGTTCCGGTCGGGACTCCAGCGCGGTGGCGATGGCCTCCGCCGCCGCTACGCCCAGCGTGTTGCCGGTCAGAGTTAGGTACTGAAGACTCGGGCATTTGTTGATGGCATCCACTATGGGCTGCGCTGGAATAACATGGAGACAAGTGGCTAAATAAAAATTTAAAAACAGACTTTAATGGCTGAGCTATTTTCTGCAATCTCGAGGTGCATTTCTGTTCATAACTCCGAAGATCCTCGACAAATCCTCACAAAAAAATTGTGGCACCAATCGGAAAGTATACCCTTTCAAACGAAAAAAAAAAGATTCATTATAATTGAGAACCTCCTCCTTTTTTAAGTTGGTAAAAATGGAAACATAACTGTCACTGGACATCCCTTGCATTATTTAAAAAAAATATATGATCACAACTGTATCCCCAAGGCGCGGTAGACATTCTCTTAGATCTTTTTAGATCATTATAAATCTTTTGTAGACATCTAAGGGGGTAGTCAGATGTATGTCCAAATCAAATACATATTGCATTATTTATATTTACGATTCTTCCTGCGGCTTCGCCCGCGTGGTTTATTATCCCATGGGAACTCATTTATGGGATGAAAGTAGCCTTTAACCTATTCCCGGTCATCATCTATATTTTAAATTTCAGCCAAATCAGTTCAGTGGTTGTCGAGTTAGAGAGGAACAAACATACATACATCCAAACTTTCGCTTTTTTAATATTAGTATGATCTATATTAGCTATGAACCAGTAGACTTCTTCCAACTGATCTTGGCATTTGTGAAGTTAGCCGTTTCGATGTGCAACTTTTTCATACAAAATTATCTACTGCGCAGCGAAATGGCTAACTTCACGAATGCCTAGATTCATCGTGACAACTGTACATCCTGGTTTTGTTGGGAGAAAGTGAAAGATTAAGGAAACTAAAATAGAAGTTTATCTTCATTTTATTTAAGTACAACGCTAGTTCTAGTTGTATTTAGTAATTTCTATTCTTTATCTTGCTATTCTGGCTCGTTATCAATGAAGTGCTATGTTGTTTGATGAAGTACGACACAAACAAGCGAAATATTTACCACTGACTGTATAGGTTATGTTTTGTTTTTACAGAATTAAACAGAATATTCCAAGAAATTTATAATCCTAGCTTTCAGATACATCATAGGATATGAAAATGCAGGTGCACATAGCTCCAGGAAATAAAATAATTGTAATATTTACCATCTTTTGCTGTGTCAAGTTTCAGCGACTTTCCTGAGAAATCTACACCACTTGTTATCTTCCCGGGATCGTCTAGCGCTGAACTGATTGCATTGAAATCGAACGTCGTCATTTTATCCGATTAATAACACAATTAAACAACTAAAACTAAATAAACATGAAAAATAACACGGTAACGAAGAAGCCGTCAACGGAAAAATTTCAATATGTTTGGCAATGATTGAATTGATTGACTGTTTAGTTCAGTCAGTTCACTCAAAGAGCTACCACACGGTCTGCGACGACGACAGACCAAACCGCAGACAAATAGGGAGTGATGCCACATAACCTAACATAAATCTACCAACTTATTGTGAACGAAAGAATAATCTTGCTTGAAGGTACATACCTACCTACCAACCAACGTTAAATAATTAGTAGGTAGGTTAGGTAAGATTCGATGAAATAGATACCTGCTAAAAGCCTGCTAACAATAAAAAATAAATAGGCAACATAGACCGTCAGTGCTAATTTATTTTAAAACTCCCGAATTTGCAGGAAATCCCCCCATTTGGCATCACTCCCTATTTGTCTGCGGTTTGGTCTGTGTCGTCTGTTACGGCTATCACTGTCATTTTCGATCCATTCCGGTATCAGCATAGGAAGCTTCGACCCACCTTATTCCTAAAATTACTTCTGCTACTCACTAATAGATGGCGCTAACATGCAACAACGTCAAGTCAATGTCAAGAAAACAGCAGAGTCAAGTCAGCCAATCTAAACCAGTCAGTCACTGTCAGTCAAGCGTGTAGCGAGTTCGTTCCCCTTGCATTGATTCGTCGTCAATTCATAAAATCTCATTTTCTCGGTTTATTTCAAGGATTTCTGTAAAGACCCGTCGGCTATAGTACTACGTGACTACCTTACTGTGCATCATGGCGGGTAAGTAAATAAATACAAGAAAACTTATTCATCAAAACTTGATTTCAATTGAAAACATTGAGAGTAAATCTTATCTTTGCTTGGAGATACTATCATTTATGATATCTTGGATGTAATAAGAGCATGTTATATGCCTGCAACCTGCAATGCTCGTACACTACAATTACCCTACTTTTTATTCAAAGTAAGGCACAGGATAGGTACCTTAAGAACTTAAGGTACCTATCCTGTGCCTTACATTTTTGTAAACATTTCACCCTAACCTTTAAACTGCTCTCTGTGTTTACATTATCTTGTTGACACCTTATTAAATACCTAAGTTAAACTTAACGACCTCTAGATACATAGGTACCTACTGACTTTACTAAGTACCAAACCAACCTACTTAGAGGTCAAATTGATCAGACCTATAAACTTCCATCAATCTAATTAAGTTTATTAACAACTGTTTTAGCTCTATACTGTACCATACTGTACCTACCCATTAACTTCTACAATTTGAATGTCTAATACATATTGAATATACAATAGGTATAGTCTTTTAATAGACCTTGACTATTTAAATTTATGAGAATGGATCACTGAAAAGAAAGCTACCTTCAAACGTTATTTGTTGCCCTGATTCTTCATGGTGTTGGTTGCGAAAGAAAAAGTGTAGATCGATGTTTCAATGTGATCCTATAGGTCCTGCTGGATTTTTAAATTAAATTTTTATTTGAATGGCATCAAAAACTCTCAAACAAACATTACTTTTTATAATGTTGCAATCTTCACCAATATTGTAAAAAAGTAATGTTTGTTTGAGAGTTTTGGATGCCATTCAAATTCATATTTAAATTAAAAATAATTTATACAGTAGAACAAAAACAAATCATATATTACTAGTAACAACAAGTATCATTGCATAATCTATGATTTGTTTAATCAGACAGAAATCTCATGACATAATTTTCTTATCAGAATCTGATTAATTTGTGTTATTTGCACTGAGATGTCAGAAACAATAACTGTTGCGGCAACAGTCAACACGCAACAGTGTTGCTACTTAGAAATAATAAGATTGGTTTAATAATATAATGTTATAAGGGTTTTCTGAGGCAGAATCATACAACTTAACATTGATTACCTTTTTTAAATCCAATTTACATTGATCAATCACATCAGCGGGCTTAAAAAGGCCAATATAGCAGAATCACAATAGGAATTGAAGAACATGCCGTCCGTCTCTTTTCATACACTGAGAGTGACAAGAACGGCATATATTGCAATTCCTATCCGGACCTTAGCCCATTAGTTTTGGGGGAAACCTAGTCAAACTTTGTATTCTGAACCCTTGGACCCACCCTCCATAACAAAGCTATAGCTACGCCCTGTTTATTTATTTTTATTTATTTAATTTATTTAATTAGTACCAACGGCACAACCAATTACACTAATTAAGAAAGATGAGGTAACTATAATAAAATCAAATCCCATGATGTAATCATCTCGAATATGGCATAGGTACTAGATTGGGTACTAGTATCCGCCTGCGGCTTCGCCCGCGTGATACGAAGTTTGCCAGTTCAGCTACACATAAAATCATGTCTGAATCTTATAAGCATTTTTAATTTTTATCATGTTAAACCACACTTAGGTATTATTTCATTGATTAATCGGCGCTTCAACCGATAATGAGCTTATCAAGATTTTCGATCGGACGAATATGGATTCCGTGGCCGAGTTAGTAAAGGCACTCCGGCTTAAGGAGGACCTCTTGTTAGTCATCGATGCGGGTTCGAATCCCGTCGGAATCGCAAATTTTGATAAGACTTTTCATTTTCTTATAAGCATTGTTTTCCACGCCCTATCCAAAGGCACAGCCGAAAATATCTTGGTATTTAGTTAAAACTAAAATGAATATGAAACTCGTAAACATTACTTTAACTTATTTAGGCTAATTATAATACATTTGCATTTCAATGAGTGAACTTCCTGGCCTAGACAATAGTCAAAGAATTACATAAAATTATTAATTCTACCAATTACTTTGAACTAGCTTCGTCTTGCTACCTACGATTTAAAAGTTACTAGCAGACCAAGCGAACTTCGTACCGCCTTAAAAGCTGTCCTCACAAAATGCACGAAAAAATGAATTTTCTTCATAATATTTCTTCATATTTTCCCATGTTTTAATAGTTTTTCTGCTATTCGGAGCAGGGACAAATCCAACAAATCACAGATTATAAAAATCGGTCCAGCCATTCTTGACTTATAAACAGTGATCGGAATTAGGCGGGCTTAAATACCTAAAGTTCAAAGAACAGAGGCAAAAAAGGGGAGACTTCCTTACTACAAGAATTTTATTCTTGTTGAAGAATTTTATTGAAAGTTGGCACAATTTTCACAGTGAGTAAGTACATTTAAAATTAATGTTAATAATATTGTCAACTAATTCAAATAATTTTTCTATTTGACCGACGGAAAAAAGTTTTTTATCCTTATAATTTGCGTTTTAGTTTTTGTTATTAACTCAGGTAAAAAATTGATTCACCTTAATGTTAGATGTTCTTTATTAATGTCCCGGAAACGGAAATAATTGGGTCGAAAAATATTTAGTCCTAAGGCGTCTCCATTTGTCTCTGTTATATTTCGAACTTTAGGTATTTTAGCCCGCCTCATTCCGATCACTGCTTATAAAGTTATTCTGTCAACGCTGAAGATCCTCATCAGATCTTCACAAAAGTTTTATGAGACCAACTTATGGTTTACAACTTTTCATAAAAAAAATAATTATCGAAATCGGATGTCATAAGGCGGAGATATGCTGTGGCCCCCTTTTTGCCCCTTTTTGGAGGAAGTATCCCCCCAATCAAAAATAACCGACGGCAAAAAAAATCTATAAAATTATCGAACCCTTACAAAATTTCACAAAAATTAGTTGAGAAATGCGACCTGTAGAGAACATACAGACAGACATCCGGCGGATAAACGAAAACATTTTTGTCCACGCTGAAGCAAAGACGCTTTGCTCGCTTCGCTCGCTCGGTCAAAAATGTGTGTAAAAAAATATTATTTTGTTCTAGCTACCACCAACCCGTTCGATGGTTTGGTGAAGACAATAGAAATTGGCGGGAAGAGCTTCAAATACTATGACGTAGCACAACTGGGACCTAAATATGGTGAGCGAAAACATCAATCTTTGCCTACAATAACATAACGGGACACTTAGTGCCTGGGACATTGCTGAGATGGAGTAGGTTTGTAGCACCTACACCATCCTCTCAGCTTAACTGCCCCTATCCACAGGAAAGACATGTTCAATACGTGTGGGGCTGACTAAGCCCCTCACGTATTGAGTGTATATGTAGGCGATTCCAATTTTGATACAAAAAATGTTTATTACAAGTACTTTGGACACAGCAAGCCGGGGTCATTACGTACTTGAATATATTACAATAATTTGGGCGTGTCTGTATCGGTAGTGAATAATTATCGATTGAAAAGTAGGTAGTATTATCAATATAATGACGAAATACGCATAATAAATCTACTGACTTCATTAGATTAGCTTGTTATCATCAAACATTGTCATTATGAATTTCTACAACTGTGATGCGGCGTTCACACGCTCGCGAGCAAACAGACATTACACTAGACAGAGATATGCTTAGAGCGAGCACGAAATTTGGAAAAGTGCTCGTGGGAAATAGAGTCGATTAAGACCAACTTTTTTAACAAATGTTCTTTAGGCTAACTCTTTTTCAAAAATCTAAAAATGCAATAATTTTTTTCATTAAAATAAACCTACAGTTTCCTAAGAACAAAACTTTCTAACTACAAAAGAAAAGGTAGCTCTCCTTAAGTGCCCAAAAATTTGCCACATACTAGCAGCTCCCTCGTGACGTTGCTCCCGCCGTACTGATGGTATATGATGATGATGATGAAAAGTAGCCTATAACCTTTATCAAGAGTTTAGCTATCAAATGCAGAAATATTTTTTCAAATCCGACTGTTAGTTCCTGAGATTAGCGCGTTCAAACAGACAGAGAAACTCTTCCGCTTTATTATATTAGTAAAGATTCTTACAATGTCTAACGAAAACAAACTAAATTTTCAGATCGCCTACCTTTCTCTATAAGAGTACTGTTAGAATCTTGCGTTCGTAACTGCGACAACTTCCAAGTGTTAGAGAAAGACGTCAACAATGTGTTGGAATGGGAGAAAAACCAGGCCGTCGATGGAGGCGTCGAAATCGCCTTCAAACCCGCCAGAGTTATATTGCAGGTGAGTTTAATTTGACCTTTAAGGTGAACGCACACCTATCAGCGCCGAACGCGCCGATATTTTTCGTAATTTCACTGTTACCAGAGACGAGTACTGTTACTGTAGTTGTCACTTTATTTTTATTTATTACTAGCGGACGCCCGCGGCTTCGCCTCCGTGGATTACTACTTTTTTATCCCACGGGAAACATGCATTTTTTCGGGATAAAAAGTAGCCTAACATTTGCAGTATAAAAGTGAACTTGTGTCTCCATAGGACCTTACAGGAGTACCAGCCGTGGTAGACTTCGCGGCGATGCGAGACGCCATGAAACAACTCGGCGGCGATCCGGATAGGATCAACCCGATCTGTCCCGCCGATCTCGTCATCGACCATTCTGTGCAGGTCGACTTTGCTAGAGTGTGAGTATTAACGCATACCTATCGGAGCCGAACGCGTCGAACGAATCGAAAGAGAATAAAATATAAATAAAATTAGTTTCTTTCGATTCTTTCGACGCGGATAGGTGTCCGTTCACCTTTACTCTCCTTCGAACGACGTGTATAAAAAAACGAGTGTGCTTTAGACCACACGACGGAAGTAAAACTTCCGTTTGCCTCGCCCGATCACACTTTTCGTAACGCTCTCGTCACGCATTCACCAGCTTACTCCCCGAGTCAGGCGTGCGTAAAGAAGTTTTACTTCATAAATGAAAATTCTTATCATTTTCGACGTGATCGACGTTCTTAGGTATAATTTATGAAAATCTGTTTAGATCATTTTGTTTTCTAGTTAAAGGGATATGTCGGTGGATTTTCTTTAATTATTTAATTTACCTATTATTTTATTATTTCCAGACCTGACGCACTAAACAAGAATCAAGAACTAGAATTTGAGAGGAACAAAGAAAGATTCCAATTCTTAAAGGTAACTTCTAAGTATGGACTTTTAAGGTGGCCGCACACCTATCCGCACCGAACGAATCGAGCGAAACGAATTTTAGAATTCCTTATATGAAATCGTATGAATCCTCGCACACCTGCCCGCGTCGAATTGTCCGATTCTACCGAATCTGGCAGTACGTAGAGGATTCGGCGCGTATAGGTGTACGCTCAGCCTTAGCATGCTTTTTGAACCAGATTCACAAAGTTTTGATTTTTGAAGTATGAAAAAAAAAAGCATGAGTGTTTGAATGATAAAACATATTTTCGGCTAATTTATACAAATACATTAATGGCAATATTAAAAGCATTAAGTACACTTTTTTTTATTTAACATGCTATATGTAGTTGATGCTATATGGTCTCTGCCTACCCCTGTGGGAAAGAGGCGTGATTTTTATGTATGTACTTTATGTAGATGTTTAAATAATAATGTAAACTGTTCTAATTGTATATTTTGTTTGTCAGTGGGGCGCTGAAGCCTTCAATAACATGTTAATAGTACCCCCTGGATCCGGTATTGTGCATCAGGTAACACAAATATTAATATGTAAGAATACATAAATTAATACTGTAAGAAATACATAAAAGAATAATCGATCGAGCGAGCGAAGATCTTAGTGGCAAGTTGGGCGATTTTACATTGTATGTTTCACGAATTCTTGTTCTCGCATAACTGTCGAACCGCTCATCCAATCTGCATGAAACTTGGTAGGACAATAGGTTGTGTAGTGGTATGGAAATTTATGGTGGAGCATATCAGCTCTTGAAAGTATAGTTGTAGTCAGAAGAAAGTCCAAATATAAGCCATCTACCGTGCGCGAGATCTCAGTTGGGGGGAAAATTACTAATACTAGTTAAGTACGTCTCAGATTTTTAAGTAGCCTTTCAGTAGATGTCAGCAAGCTACGTTACGTGCGCTTCTATTCATTTTATTTTAAAATAAATAAATAAATATTGCTGGACATTTCACACAGCGCCATCTAGCCCCCACCTAAGCAAAGCTTGTACTATGGGAACCAGATAACTGATAGAATACTTATATATTTGTAAATAAATACATAGAATACTTTATAACACCCAGACACAGAACAAACATCTATGCTCATCACATAAATGTTTGTCCTGGATGAGAATCGAACCCACGACCTACAGCGCAGAAGGCAGAGCTACTACCAACTGAGCTAATAGGCCAGTCATTGTTTAATTGTTATTTGCAGGTGAATCTGGAGTACCTAGCCCGGGTGGTGTTCTCGGACGGAACAGTTTTACACCCTGACTCTGTAGTCGGGACGGACAGTCACACCACCATGATCAATGGACTGGGGGTGGTCGGCTGGGGGGTGGGGGGTGAGTATTACGAGCTACTTGACAAAGTTCAGGGGGTGTTCCTAAATGGAGCCGTTTGATTTGATGCTTTGGTTGATTTTTCTGCGCGCTCGAGGTGCGTTTCTGTTCATAACTCTGAAGATCCTCGACAGATCCTCACCAAAATTTTATGGCACCAATCGGAAAGTATACTTTTTCAATAAAAAAAATACTTTTCCAAATCGGTCCAGGCGTCTTCAAGTAATCGGTGAACATGATATATAAAAAAAGTAGAAAAAAGATTCCAATGAATTGAGAACCTCCTTTTTTTTTGAAGTCTGTAAAAAAAGTAGCCTGTGTTATTCCAGGTCTTAAACTATGTATATTCCAAGTTTCCTCCAGATCCGTTCAGCCGTTCTGGCGTGCTTGTGTGACAAACATCCATCCGAACTTTTGTAGTATTTATAGTAATTTATAGTACCTACTTAGTAAGATTATATTTTTTTTTGCTCTTTCTTCAGGTATCATACGGCCGTGCATCAATGGATTTTTCGTTTCGAAAAATGTATCATGCGCTTTAACACGAGCTCTAAACGGTGAAGGGAAACATCGTGAGGAAACCAGTTAGCTTTCTAACAGCCAGCGTCGATTGTCACGTATAGAATAATAACTTCTGCAAAATGTAGGAATGTACCAAATGTGTTTGATACCTCTGACTACCCCCTTAGACATCTTCAAAGGGTCTAAAAATGCCTAAAGATCTTAAAGAATATGGATGGGTGACCGCAAGTGTTATTACGAGCGCTTCCCTGCTTCGGAGGGCATGATAAATTGTCGGTCTCGGCTTTTAAGTCGTTAAGCCATAGCGGAGGCCTTTATGCGGCCTAAAAACTCCGTCACCTGATTTGGCCACTTGCTCATACGAACTTACTTAATTTTTATTATTTTTGTTCAGGTATCGAAGCGGAGGCCGTGATGTTAGGCCAAGCAATCTCTATGCTGCTACCCAAAGTGGTAGGGTACCGCCTGATCGGGGAACTGAACCCGCTAGCCACCTCCACAGACCTCGTGCTCACTATCACCAAGGTAGGAGATTCATTGAAAAGAAAAGTCTTATCTTTAAGCATATATTAATCAGGTTAGTTATTACTTAGATTAAGGCAGTATTTATCTAGTTTTCTGTTACACTTTTTTTCCCAAAAAATCTTACTCAAAACGAAATGTGAGTTAAGCCGCGTTGACACGATCAATGTACACTACATCCTAGTGCTACTTGGATGATTCTGATTGGACGCTCGCCGTCGGACTCACGTGACTCACTCGTACGACGGCGTCCAATCAGAGTCATCCAAGTAGCACTAGGATGTAGTGTATTTTGATCGTGTCAACGCGGCTTAAGACGTAAGCAAATTGAATTGGAAACCTTTGTAGGTAGGTACAGCAAAAATGACATGTTATCTTTTTATTTGTGTGTTGTACCAAATAAATGTTTTCTATTTGTTCTGCAGTTAGATTAATGGTACAAAAGTGTAACAGAAACCAAGAAAATCCTGTCTGAAAATGCTACCCCTAGCTGAAATTAGCACATCAATGAGTGCGACTAGTTAATACTTGTTTATTATTAATTAATTCGCCTGGAGATACAGTTGTGATCATATTTCACATTTTTTTCTCCGTTCGCTAGGACTGGTTCGTGGAGTTCTTCAGTCCCGGGGTCACCGCCCTCAGTTTAGCGGATCCCGCGACCGTATCGCCAACATGTGCCTCTAACCCTCGAATTGTTCTTTTGAATTTCCCGATTTTTCTTCTAAAAATATTGTTTTCACTCCATCAAGTACCAGGCAATCATGACTTATAAGGAGATGTACTACAGCACCTCCGTTCGCTAGGACTGGTGGGTCAGTTCGTGGAGTTCTTCAGTCCCGGGGTCATCGCCCTCAGTTTAGCGGACCGCGCGATCGTGTCGCCACCATTGTGCCGAATTGTTCTTCTGAAATCACTCCAATTTCCCGATTTATGTTCTAAAATATATTTTTCCATTCCATCAAATACCAGGCAATCATGACTTATAAGGAGATGTACTACAGCACCTCCGTTCGCTAGGACTGGTGGGTCAGTTCGTGGAGTTCTTCAGTCCCGGGGTCGCCGCCCTCAGTACAGCGGACCGCGCGACCGTATCGCCAACATTGTGCCGAATTGTTCTTCTGAAATCACTTCAATTTCCAAATTTATCACCTAAAATATATTTTTCCATTCCATCAAATACCAGGCAATCATGACTTATAAGGAGATGTACTACAGCACCTCCGTTCGCTAGGACTGGTGGGTCAGTTCGTGGAGTTCTTCAGTCCCGGGGTCACCGCCCTCAGTACAGCGGACCGCGCGACCGTATCGCCAACATTGTGCCGAATTGTTCTTCTGAAATCACTTCAATTTCCAGATTTATCACCTAAAATATATTTTTCCATTCCATCAAATACCAGGCAATCATGACTTATAAGGAGATGTACTACAGCACCTCCGTTCGCTAGGACTGGTGGGTCAGTTCGTGGAGTTCTTCAGTCCCGGGGTCACCGCCCTCAGTACAGCGGACCGCGCGACCGTATCGCCAACATTGTGCCGAATTGTTCTTCTGAAATCACTTCAATTTCCAGATTTATCACCTAAAATATATTTTTCCATTCCATCAAATACCAGGCAATCATGACTTATAAGGAGATGTACTACAGCACCTCCGTTCGCTAGGACTGGTGGGTCAGTTCGTGGAGTTCTTCAGTCCCGGGGTCACCGCCCTCAGTACAGCGGACCGCGCGACCGTATCGCCAACATTGTGCCGAATTGTTCTTCTGAAATCACTTCAATTTCCTGATTTATCACCTAAAATATATTTTTCCATTCCATCAAATACCAGGCAATCATGACTTATAAGGAGATGTACTACAGCACCTCCGTTCGCTAGGACTGGTGGGTCAGTTCGTGGAGTTCTTCAGTCCCGGGGTCACCGCCCTCAGTACAGCGGACCGCGCGACCGTATCGCCAACATTGTGCCGAATTGTTCTTCTGAAATCACTTCAATTTCCAGATTTATCACCTAAAATATATTTTTCCATTCCATCAAATACCAGGCAATCATGACTTATAAGGAGATGTACTACAGCACCTCCGTTCGCTAGGACTGGTGGGTCAGTTCGTGGAGTTCTTCAGTCCCGGGGTCACCGCCCTCAGTACAGCGGACCGCGCGACCGTATCGCCAACATTGTGCCGAATTGTTCTTCTGAAATCACTTCAATTTCCAGATTTATCACCTAAAATATATTTTTCCATTCCATCAAATACCAGGCAATCATGACTTATAAGGAGATGTACTACAGCACCTCCGTTCGCTAGGACTGGTGGGTCAGTTCGTGGAGTTCTTCAGTCCCGGGGTCACCGCCCTCAGTACAGCGGACCGCGCGACCGTATCGCCAACATTGTGCCGAATTGTTCTTCTGAAATCACTTCAATTTCCAGATTTATCACCTAAAATATATTTTTTCATTCCATCAAATACCAGGCAATCATGACTTATAAGGAGATGTACTACAGCACCTCCGTTCGCTAGGACTGGTGGGTCAGTTCGTGGAGTTCTTCAGTCCCGGGGTCATCGCCCTCAGTTTAGCGGACCGCGCGACCGTGTCGCCAACATTGTGCCGAATTGTTCTTCTGAAATCACTCCAATTTCCCGATTTATGTTCTAAAATATATTTTTTCACTCCATCAAGTACCAGGCAATCATGACTGATAAGGAGATGTACTACAGCACCTCCGTTCGCTAGGACTGGTGGGTCAGTTCGTGGAGTTCTTCGGTCCCGGGGTCACCGCCCTCAGTACAGCGGACCGCGCGACCGTGTCGCCAACATTGTGCCGAATTTTTCTTCTGAAATCACTCCAATTTCCCGATTTATGTTCTAAAAATATTTTTTTCACTCCATCAAGTACCAGGCAATCATGATTTATAAGGAGATGTACTGCAGCACCTCCGTTCGCTAGGACTGGTGGGTCAGTTCGTAGAGTTCTTCGGTCCCGGGGTCACCGCCCTCAGTACAGCGGACCGCGCGACCGTGTCGCCAACATTGTGCCGAATTGTTCTTCTGAAATCACTCCACTTTCCCGATTTATGTTCTAAAATATATTTTTTCACTCCATCAAGTACCAGGCAATCATGACTTATAAGGAGATGTACTACCGCACCTCCGTTCGCTAGGACTGGTGGAAGTTCGTGGAGTTCTTCAGTCTCGGGGTCATCGCCCTCAGTTTAGCGGACCGCGCGACCGTGTCGCCAACATTGTGCCGAATTGTTCTTCTGAAATCACTCCAATTTCCCGATTTATGTTCTAAAATATATTTTTTCACTCCATCAAGTACCAGGCAATCATGACTTATAAGGAGATGTACTACAGCACCTCCGTTCGCTAGGACTGGTGGGTCAGTTCGTGGAGTTCTTCAGTCCCGGGGTCACCGCCCTCAGTACAGCGGACCGCGCGACCGTGTCGCCAACATTGTGCCGAATTGTTCTTCTGAAATCACTCCAATTTCCCGATTTATGTTCTAAAATATATTTTTTCACTCCATCAAGTACCAGGCAATCATGACTTATAAGGAGATGTACTACAGCACCTCCGTTCGCTAGGACTGGTGGGTCAGTTCGTGGAGTTCTTCAGTCCCGGGGTCACCGCCCTCAGTACAGCGGACCGCGCGACCGTGTCGCCAACATTGTGCCGAATTGTTCTTCTGAAATCACTCCAATTTCCCGATTTATGTTCTAAAATATATTTTTTCACTCCATCAAGTACCAGGCAATCATGACTTATAAGGAGATGTACTACAGCACCTCCGTTCGCTAGGACTGGTGGGTCAGTTCGTGGAGTTCTTCAGTCCCGGGGTCATCGCCCTCAGTTTAGCGGACCGCGCGACCGTGTCGCCAACATTGTGCCGAATTGTTCTTCTGAAATCACTCCAATTTCCCGATTTATGTTCTAAAATATATTTTTTCACTCCATCAAGTACCAGGCAATCATGACTGATAAGGAGATGTACTACAGCACCTCCGTTCGCTAGGACTGGTGGGTCAGTTCGTGGAGTTCTTCGGTCCCGGGGTCACCGCCCTCAGTACAGCGGACCGCGCGACCGTGTCGCCAACATTGTGCCGAATTTTTCTTCTGAAATCACTCCAATTTCCCGATTTATGTTCTAAAAATATTTTTTTCACTCCATCAAGTACCAGGCAATCATGATTTATAAGGAGATGTACTGCAGCACCTCCGTTCGCTAGGACTGGTGGGTCAGTTCGTAGAGTTCTTCGGTCCCGGGGTCACCGCCCTCAGTACAGCGGACCGCGCGACCGTGTCGCCAACATTGTGCCGAATTGTTCTTCTGAAATCACTCCACTTTCCCGATTTATGTTCTAAAATATATTTTTTCACTCCATCAAGTACCAGGCAATCATGACTTATAAGGAGATGTACTACCGCACCTCCGTTCGCTAGGACTGGTGGGAGTTCGTGGAGTTCTTCAGTCTCGGGGTCATCGCCCTCAGTTTAGCGGACCGCGCGACCGTGTCGCCAACATTGTGCCGAATTGTTCTTCTGAAATCACTCCAATTTCCCGATTTATGTTCTAAAATATATTTTTTCACTCCATCAAGTACCAGGCAATCATGACTTATAAGGAGATGTACTACAGCACCTCCGTTCGCTAGGACTGGTGGGTCAGTTCGTGGAGTTCTTCAGTCCCGGGGTCACCGCCCTCAGTACAGCGGACCGCGCGACCGTGTCGCCAACATTGTGCCGAATTGTTCTTCTGAAATCACTCCAATTTCCCGATTTATGTTCTAAAATATATTTTTTCACTCCATCAAGTACCAGGCAATCATGACTTATAAGGAGATGTACTACAGCACCTCCGTTCGCTAGGACTGGTGGGTCAGTTCGTGGAGTTCTTCAGTCCCGGGGTCACCGCCCTCAGTACAGCGGACCGCGCGACCGTGTCGCCAACATTGTGCCGAATTTTTCTTCTGAAATCACTCCAATTTCCCGATTTATGTTCTAAAATATATTTTTTCACTCCATCAAGTACCAGGCAATCATGACTTATAAGGAGATGTACTACAGCACCTCCGTTCGCTAGGACTGGTGGGTCAGTTCGTGGAGTTCTTCAGTCCCGGGGTCATCGCCCTCAGTTTAGCGGACCGCGCGACCGTGTCGCCAACATTGTGCCGAATTGTTCTTCTGAAATCACTCCAATTTCCCGATTTATGTTCTAAAATATATTTTTTCACTCCATCAAGTACCAGGCAATCATGACTGATAAGGAGATGTACTACAGCACCTCCGTTCGCTAGAACTGGTGGGTCAGTTCGTGGAGTTCTTCGGTCCCGGGGTCACCGCCCTCAGTACAGCGGACCGCGCGACCGTGTCGCCAACATTGTGCCGAAATTTTCTTCTGAAATCACTCCAATTTCCCGATTTATGTTCTAAAAATATTTTTTTCACTCCATCAAGTACCAGGCAATCATGATTTATAAGGAGATGTACTGCAGCACCTCCGTTCGCTAGGACTGGTGGGTCAGTTCGTAGAGTTCTTCGGTCCCGGGGTCACCGCCCTCAGTACAGCGGACCGCGCGACCGTGTCGCCAACATTGTGCCGAATTGTTCTTCTGAAATCACTCCACTTTCCCGATTTATGTTCTAAAATATATTTTTTCACTCCATCAAGTACCAGGCAATCATGACTTATAAGGAGATGTACTACCGCACCTCCGTTCGCTAGGACTGGTGGGTCAGTTCGTGGAGTTCTTCAGTCTCGGGGTCATCGCCCTCAGTTTAGCGGACCGCGCGACCGTGTCGCCAACATTGTGCCGAATTGTCCTTCTGAAATCACTCACTACAGCACCTCCGTTCGCTAGAACTGGTAGGTCAGTTCGTGGAGTTCTTCGGTCCCGGGGTCACCGCCCTCAGTACAGCGGACCGCGCGACCGTGTCGCCAACATTGTGCCGAATTGTTCTTCTGAAATCACTCCAATTTCCCGATTTATGTTCTAAAATATATTTTTTCACTCCATCAAGTACCAGGCAATCATGACTTATAAGGAGATGTACTACAGCACCTCCGTTCGCTAGGACTGGTGGGTCAGTTCGTGGAGTTCTTCAGTCCCGGGGTCACCGCCCTCAGTACAGCGGACCGCGCGACCGTGTCGCCAACATTGTGCCGAATTGTTCTTCTGAAATCACTCCAATTTCCCGATTTATGTTCTAAAATATATTTTTTCACTCCATCAAGTACCAGGCAATCATGACTTATAAGGAGATGTACTACAGCACCTCCGTTCGCTAGGACTGGTGGGTCAGTTCGTGGAGTTCTTCAGTCCCGGGGTCATCGCCCTCAGTTTAGCGGACCGCGCGACCGTGTCGCCAACATTGTGCCGAATTGTTCTTCTGAAATCACTCCAATTTCCCGATTTATGTTCTAAAATATATTTTTTCACTCCATCAAGTACCAGGCAATCATGACTGATAAGGAGATGTACTACAGCACCTCCGTTCGCTAGGACTGGTGGGTCAGTTCGTGGAGTTCTTCGGTCCCGGGGTCACCGCCCTCAGTACAGCGGACCGCGCGACCGTGTCGCCAACATTGTGCCGAATTTTTCTTCTGAAATCACTCCAATTTCCCGATTTATGTTCTAAAAATATTTTTTTCACTCCATCAAGTACCAGGCAATCATGATTTATAAGGAGATGTACTGCAGCACCTCCGTTCGCTAGGACTGGTGGGTCAGTTCGTAGAGTTCTTCGGTCCCGGGGTCACCGCCCTCAGTACAGCGGACCGCGCGACCGTGTCGCCAACATTGTGCCGAATTGTTCTTCTGAAATCACTCCACTTTCCCGATTTATGTTCTAAAATATATTTTTTCACTCCATCAAGTACCAGGCAATCATGACTTATAAGGAGATGTACTACCGCACCTCCGTTCGCTAGGACTGGTGGGAGTTCGTGGAGTTCTTCAGTCTCGGGGTCATCGCCCTCAGTTTAGCGGACCGCGCGACCGTGTCGCCAACATTGTGCCGAATTGTTCTTCTGAAATCACTCCAATTTCCCGATTTATGTTCTAAAATATATTTTTTCACTCCATCAAGTACTAGGCAATCATGACTTATAAGGAGATGTACTACAGCACCTCCGTTCGCTAGGACTGGTGGGTCAGTTCGTGGAGTTCTTCAGTCCCGGGGTCACCGCCCTCAGTACAGCGGACCGCGCGACCGTGTCGCCAACATTGTGCCGAATTGTTCTTCTGAAATCACTCCAATTTCCCGATTTATGTTCTAAAATATATTTTTTCACTCCATCAAGTACCAGGCAATCATGACTTATAAGGAGATGTACTACAGCACCTCCGTTCGCTAGGACTGGTGGGTCAGTTCGTGGAGTTCTTCAGTCCCGGGGTCACCGCCCTCAGTACAGCGGACCGCGCGACCGTGTCGCCAACATTGTGCCGAATTTTTCTTCTGAAATCACTCCAATTTCCCGATTTATGTTCTAAAATATATTTTTTCACTCCATCAAGTACCAGGCAATCATGACTTATAAGGAGATGTACTACAGCACCTCCGTTCGCTAGGACTGGTGGGTCAGTTCGTGGAGTTCTTCAGTCCCGGGGTCATCGCCCTCAGTTTAGCGGACCGCGCGACCGTGTCGCCAACATTGTGCCGAATTGTTCTTCTGAAATCACTCCAATTTCCCGATTTATGTTCTAAAATATATTTTTTCACTCCATCAAGTACCAGGCAATCATGACTGATAAGGAGATGTACTACAGCACCTCCGTTCGCTAGAACTGGTGGGTCAGTTCGTGGAGTTCTTCGGTCCCGGGGTCACCGCCCTCAGTACAGCGGACCGCGCGACCGTGTCGCCAACATTGTGCCGAAATTTTCTTCTGAAATCACTCCAATTTCCCGATTTATGTTCTAAAAATATTTTTTTCACTCCATCAAGTACCAGGCAATCATGATTTATAAGGAGATGTACTGCAGCACCTCCGTTCGCTAGGACTGGTGGGTCAGTTCGTAGAGTTCTTCGGTCCCGGGGTCACCGCCCTCAGTACAGCGGACCGCGCGACCGTGTCGCCAACATTGTGCCGAATTGTTCTTCTGAAATCACTCCACTTTCCCGATTTATGTTCTAAAATATATTTTTTCACTCCATCAAGTACCAGGCAATCATGACTTATAAGGAGATGTACTACCGCACCTCCGTTCGCTAGGACTGGTGGGTCAGTTCGTGGAGTTCTTCAGTCTCGGGGTCATCGCCCTCAGTTTAGCGGACCGCGCGACCGTGTCGCCAACATTGTGCCGAATTGTCCTTCTGAAATCACTCACTACAGCACCTCCGTTCGCTAGAACTGGTGGGTCAGTTCGTGGAGTTCTTCGGTCCCGGGGTCACCGCCCTCAGTACAGCGGACCGCGCGACCGTGTCGCCAACATTGTGCCGAAATTTTCTTCTGAAATCACTCCAATTTCCCGATTTATGTTCTAAAAATATTTTTTTCACTCCATCAAGTACCAGGCAATCATGATTTATAAGGAGATGTACTGCAGCACCTCCGTTCGCTAGGACTGGTGGGTCAGTTCATAGAGTTCTTCGGTCCCGGGGTCACCGCCCTCAGTACAGCGGACCGCGCGACCGTGTCGCCAACATTGTGCCGAATTGTTCTTCTGAAATCACTCCACTTTCCCGATTTATGTTCTAAAATATATTTTTTCACTCCATCAAGTACCAGGCAATCATGACTTATAAGGAGATGTACTACCGCACCTCCGTTCGCTAGGACTGGTGGGTCAGTTCGTGGAGTTCTTCAGTCTCGGGGTCATCGCCCTCAGTTTAGCGGACCGCGCGACCGTGTCGCCAACATTGTGCCGAATTGTCCTTCTGAAATCACTCCAATTTCCCGATTTATGTTCTAAAATATATTTTTTCACTCCATCAAGTACCAGGCAATCATGACTTATAAGGAGATGTACTACAGCACCTCCGTTCGCTAGGACTGTGGGTCAGTTCGTGGAGTTCTTCGGTCCCGGGGTCACCGCCCTGTACAGCGGACCGCGCGACCGTGTCGCCAACATTGTGCCGAATTGTTCTTCTGAAATCACTCCAATTTCCCGATTTATGTTCTAAAATATATTTTTTCACTCCATCAAGTAGGTACCAGGCAATCATGACTTATAAGGAGATGTACTACAGCACCTCCGTTCGCTAGGACTGGTGGGTCAGTTCGTGGAGTTCTTCGGTCCCGGGGTCATCGCCCTCAGTTTAGCGGACCGCGCGACTGTATCGCCAACATGTGCCTCTAACTCTGGAATTGTTCTTTTGAAATCACTCAAATTTCCCGATTTTTCTTCTAAAAATATTTTTTTCACTCCATCAAGTACCAGGCAATCATGACTTATAAGGAGATGTACTACAGCATCTCCGTTCGCTAGGACTGGTGGGTCAGTTCGTGGAGTTCGTCGGTCCCGGGGTCACCGCCCTCAGTACAGCGGACCGCGCGACCGTGTCGCCAACATTGTGCCGAATTTTTCTTTTGAAATCACTCCAATTTCCCGATTTATTTTCCCGCACTTCCGATCGCTAGGACTGGTGGGTCAGTTCGTGGAGTTCTTCAGTCCCGGGGTCACCGCCCTCAGTACAGCGGACCGCGCGACCGTGTCGCCAATATTGTGCCGAATTTTTCATTTGAAATCACTCCAATTTCCCGATTTATGTTCTAAAATATATTTTTTCACTCCATCAAGTACCAGGCAATCATAACTTATAAGGAGATGTACTACCGCACCTCCGTTCGCTAGGACTGGTGGGTCAGTTCGTGGAGTTCTTCAGTCTCGGGGTCATCGCCCTCAGTTTAGCGGACCGCGCGACTGTATTGCCAACATGTGCCTCTAACTCTCGAATTGTGCTTTTGAAATCACTCCAATTTCCCGATTTTTCTTCTAAAAATATTTTTTTCACTCCATCAAGTACCAGGCAATCATAACTTATAAGGAGATGTACTACAGCACCTCCGTACGCTAGGACTGGTGGGTCAGTTCGTGGAGTTCTTCGGTCCCGGGGTCACCGCCCTCAGTACAGCGGACCGCGCGACCGTGTCGCCAACATTGTGCCGAATTGTTCTTCAGGAATCACTCCAATTTCCCGATTTATGTTCTAAAAATATTTTTTTCACTCCATCAAGTACCAGGCAATCATGACTTATAAGGAGATGTACTACAGAACCTCCGTTCGCTAGGACTGGTGGGTCGTTCGTGGAGTTCTTCGGTCCCGGGGTCACCGCCCTCAGTACAGCGGACCGCGCGACCGTGTCGCCAACATTGTGCCGACTTGTTCTTCTGAAATCACTCCAATTTCCCGATTTATGTTCTAAAATATATTTTTTCACTCCATCAAGTACCAGGCAATCATGACTGATAAGGAGATGTACTACAGCACCTCCGTTCGCTAGGACTGGTGGGTCAGTTCGTGGAGTTCTTCGGTCCCGGGGTCACCGCCCTCAGTACAGCGGACCGCGCGACCGTGTCGCCAACATTGTGCCGAATTGTTCTTCTGAAATCACTCCAATTTCCCGATTTATGTTCTAAAATATATTTTTTCACTCCATCAAGTACCAGGCAATCATGACTTATAAGGAGATGTACTACAGCACCTCCGTTCGCTAGGACTGGTGGGTCAGTTCGTGGAGTTCTTCAGTCCCGGGGTCATCGCCCTGTTTAGCGGACCGCGCGACCGTATCGCCAACATGTGCCTCTTACTCTCGAATTGTTCTTTTGAAATCACTCCTAAAAAATTTTTTTCACTCCATCAAGTACCTACCAGGCAATCATGACTTATAAGGAGATGTACTATCGCACCTCCGTTCGCTAGGACTGGTGGGTCAGTTCGTGGAGTTCTTCAGTCTCGGGGTCATTGCCCTCAGTTTAGCGGACCGCGCGACTGTATTGCCAACATGTGCCTCTAACTCTCGAATTGTGCTTTTGAAATCACTCCAATTTCGATTTATCAGCGGACCGCGCGACCGTGTCGCCAACATTGTGCCGAATTGTTTTTCTGAAATCACTCCAATTTCCCGATTTATGTTCTAAAATATATTTTTTCACTCCATCAAGTACCAGGCAATCATGACTTATAAGGAGATGTACTACAGCACCTCCGTTCGCTAGGACTGGTGGGTCAGTTCGTGGAGTTCTTCGGTCCCGGGGTCACCGCCCTCAGTACAGCGGACCGCGCGACCGTGTCGCCAAAATTGTGCCGAATTTTTCATTTGAAATCACTCCAATTTCCCGATTTATGTTCTAAAATATATTTTTTCACTCCATCAAGTACCAGGCAATCATGACTTATAAGGAGATGTACTACCGCACCTCCGTTCGCTAGGACTGGTGGGTCAGTTCGTGGAGTTCTTCAGTCTCGGGGTCATCGCCCTCAGTTTAGCGGACCGCGCGACTGTATTGCCAACATGTGCCTCTAACTCTCGAATTGTGCTTTTGAAATCACTCCAATTTCCCGATTTTTCTTCTAAAAATATTTTTTTCACTCCATCAAGTACCAGGCAATCATAACTTATAAGGAGATGTACTACAGCACCTCCGTTCGCTAGGACTGGTGGGTCAGTTCGTGGAGTTCTTCGGTCCCGGGGTCACCGCCCACAGTACAGCGGACCGCGCGACCGTGTCGCCAACATTGTGCCGAATTGTTCTTCTGAAATCACTCCAATTTCCCAATTTATGTTCTAAAAATATTTTTTTCACTCCATCAAGTACCAGGCAATCATGACTTATAAGGAGATGTACTACAGAACCTCCGTTCGCTAGGACTGGTGGGTCGTTCGTGGAGTTCTTCGGTCCCGGGGTCACCGCCCTCAGTACAGCGAACCGCGCGACCGTGTCGCCAACATTGTGCCGAATTGTTTTTCTGAAATCACTCCAATTTCCCGATTTATGTTCTAAAATATATTTTTTCACTCCATCAAGTACCAGGCAATCATGACTGATAAGGAGATGTACTACAGCACCTCCGTTCGCTAGGACTGGTGGGTCAGTTCGTGGAGTTCTTCGGTCCCGGGGTCACCGCCCTCAGTACAGCGGACCGCGCGACCGTGTCGCCAACATTGTGCCGAATTGTTCTTCTGAAATCACTCCAATTTCCCGATTTATGTTCTAAAATATATTTTTTCACTCCATCAAGTACCAGGCAATCATGACTTGTAAGGAGATGTACTACAGCACCTCCGTTCGCTAGGACTGGTGGGTCAGTTCGTGGAGTTCTTCAGTCCCGGGGTCATCGCCCTGTTTAGCGGACCGCGCGACCGTATCGCCAACATGTGCCTCTTACTCTCGAATTGTTCTTTTGAAATCACTCCTAAAAAATTTTTTTCACTCCATCAAGTACCTACCAGGCAATCATGACTTATAAGGAGATGTACTATCGCACCTCCGTTCGCTAGGACTGGTGGGTCAGTTCGTGGAGTTCTTCAGTCTCGGGGTCATTGCCCTCAGTTTAGCGGACCGCGCGACTGTATTGCCAACATGTGCCTCTAACTCTCGAATTGTGCTTTTGAAATCACTCCAATTTCCCGATTTATGTTCTAAAATATATTTTTTCACTCCATCAAGTACCAGGCAATCATGACTTATAAGGAGATGTACTACAGCACCTCCGTTCGCTAGGACTGGTGGGTCAGTTCGTGGAGTTCTTCGGTCCCGGGGTCACCGCCCTCAGTACAGCGGACCGCGCGACCGTGTCGCCAACATTGTGCCGAATTTTTCATTTGAAATCACTCCAATTTCCCGATTTATGTTCTAAAATATATTTTTTCACTCCATCAAGTACCAGGCAATCATGACTTATAAGGAGATGTACTACCGCACCTCCGTTCGCTAGGACTGGTGGGTCAGTTCGTGGAGTTCTTCAGTCTCGGGGTCATCGCCCTCAGTTTAGCGGACCGCGCGACTGTATTGCCAACATGTGCCTCTAACTCTCGAATTGTGCTTTTGAAATCACTCCAATTTCCCGATTTTTCTTCTAAAAATATTTTTTTCACTCCATCAAGTACCAGGCAATCATAACTTATAAGGAGATGTACTACAGCACCTCCGTACGCTAGGACTGGTGGGTCAGTTCGTGGAGTTCTTCGGTCCCGGGGTCACCGCCCACAGTACAGCGGACCGCGCGACCGTGTCGCCAACATTGTGCCGAATTGTTCTTCTGAAATCACTCCAATTTCCCAATTTATGTTCTAAAAATATTTTTTTCACTCCATCAAGTACCAGGCAATCATGACTTATAAGGAGATGTACTACAGAACCTCCGTTCGCTAGGACTGGTGGGTCGTTCGTGGAGTTCTTCGGTCCCGGGGTCACCGCCCTCAGTACAGCGAACCGCGCGACCGTGTCGCCAACATTGTGCCGAATTGTTTTTCTGAAATCACTCCAATTTCCCGATTTTTCTTCTAAAAATATTTTTTTCACTCCATCAAGTACCAGGCAATCATAACTTATAAGGAGATGTACTACAGCACCTCCGTACGCTAGGACTGGTGGGTCAGTTCGTGGAGTTCTTTGGTCCCGGGGTCACCGTCCTCAGTACAGCGGACCGCGCGACCGTGTCGCCAACATTGTGCCGAATTGTTCTTCTGAAGTCACTCCAATTTCCCGATTTATGTTCTAAAATATATTTTTTCACTCCATCAAGTACCAGGCAATCATGACTTATAAGGAGATGTACTACAGCACCTCCGTTCGCTAGGACTGGTGGGTCAGTTCTAGGAGTTCTTCAGTCCCGGGGTCATCGCCCTGTTTAGCGGACCGCGCGACCGTATCGCCAACATGTGCCTCTAACTCTGGAATTGTGCTTTTGAAATCACTCCAATTTCCCGATTTATCTTCTAAAAATATTTTTTTCACTCCATCAAGTACCAGGCAATCATAACTTATAAGGAGATGTACTACAGCACCTCCGTACGCTAGGACTGGTGGGTCAGTTCGTGGAGTTCTTCGGTCCCGGGGTCACCGCCCTCAGTACAGCGGACCGCGCGACCGTGTCGCCAACATTGTGCCGAATTGTTCTTCTGAAATCACTCCAATTTCCCAATTTATGTTCTAAAAATATTTTTTTCACTCCATCAAGTACCAGGCAATCATGACTTATAAGGAGATGTACTACAGAACCTCCGTTCGCTAGGACTGGTGGGTCGTTCGTGGAGTTCTTCGATCCCGGGGTCACCGCCCTCAGTACAGCGAACCGCGCGACCGTGTCGCCAACATTGTGCCGAATTGTTTTTCTGAAATCACTCCAATTTCCCGATTTATGTTCTAAAATATATTTTTTCACTCCATCAAGTACCAGGCAATCATGACTGATAAGGAGATGTACTACAGCACCTCCGTTCGCTAGGACTGGTGGGTCAGTTCGTGGAGTTCTTCGGTCCCGGGGTCACCGCCCTCAGTACAGCGGACCGCGCGACCGTGTCGCCAACATTGTGCCGAATTGTTCTTCTGAAATCACTCCAATTTCCCGATTTGTTCTAAAATATATTTTTTCACTCCATCAAGTACCAGGCAATCATGACTTATAAGGAGATGTACTACAGCACCTCCGTTCGCTAGGACTGGTGGGTCAGTTCGTGGAGTTCTTCAGTCCCGGGGTCATCGCCCTGTTTAGTGGACCGCGCGACCGTATCGCCAACATGTGCCTCTTACTCTCGAATTGTTCTTTTGAAATCACTCCAATTTCACGATTTTTCTTCTAAAAATATTTTCTTCACTCCATCAAGTACCAGGCAATCATGACTTATAAGGAGATGTACTACAGCACCTCCGTTCGCTAGGACTGGTGGGTCAGTTCGTGGAGTTCTTCGGTCCCGGGGTCATCGCCCTCAGTACAGCGGACCGCGCGACCGTGTCGCCAACATTGTGCCGAATTTTTCATTTGAAATCACTCCAATTTCCCGATTTATGTTCTAAAATATATTTTTTCACTCCATCAAGTACCAGGCAATCATGACTTATAAGGAGATGTACTACAGCACCTCCGTTCGCTAGGACTGATGGGTCAGTTCGTGGAGTTCTTCAGTCCCAGGGTCATCGCCCTCAGTTTAGCGGACCGCGCGACCGTATCGCCAACATGTGCCTATAACTCTCGAATTGTTCTTTTGAAATCACTCAAATTTTCCGATTTTTCTTCTAAAAATATTTTTTTCACTCCATCAATTACCAGGCAATCATGACTTATAAGGAGATGTACTACAGCACCTCCGTACGCTAGGACTGGTGGGTCAGTTCGTGGAGTTCTTCAGTCCCGGGGTCACCGCCCTCAGTACAGCGGACCGCGCGACCGTGTCGCCAACATTGTGCCGAATTGTTCTTCTGAAATCACTCCAATTTCCCGATTTATGTTCTAAAAATATTTTTTTCACTCCATCAAGTACCAGGCAATCATGACTTATAAGGAGATGTACTGCAGCAACTCCGTTCGCTAGGACTGGTGGGTCAGTTCGTGGAGTTCTTCGGTCCCGGGGTCATCGCCCTGTTTAGCGGACCGCGCGTCCGTATCGCCAACATGTGCCTCTTACTCTCGAATTGTTCTTTTGAAATCACTCCAATTTCCCGATTTTTCTTCTAAAAATATTTTTTTCACTCCATCAAGTACCAGGCAATCATGACTTATAAGGACATGTACGACAGCACCTCCGTTCGCTAGGACTGGTGGGTCAGTTCGTGGAGTTCTTCGGTCCCGGGGTCACCGCCCTCAGTACAGCGGACCGCGCGACCTTGTCGCCAACATTGTGCCGAATTGTCCTTTTGAAATCACTCCAATTTCCCGATTTATGTTCTAAAATATATTTTTTCACTCCATCAAGTACCAGGCAATCATGACTTATAAGAAGATGTACTACAGCACCTCCGTTCGCTAGGACTGGTGGGTCAGTTCGTGGAGTTCTTCGGTCCCGGGGTCACCGCCCTCAGTACAGCGGACCGCGCGACCGTGTCGCCAACATTGTGCCAAATTGTTCTTCTGAAATCACTTCAATTGCCCGATTTATGTTCTAAAATATATATTTTCACACCATCAAGTACCAGGCAATCATGACTTATAAGGAGATGTACTACAGCACCTCCGTTCGCTAGGACTGGTGGGTCAGTTCGTGGAGTTCTACAGTCCCGGGATCACCGCCCTCAGTTTAGCGAATCGCGCGACCGTATCGCCAACATGTGCCTCTAACTCTCGAATTGTTCTTCAGAAATCACTTCAATTTCTCGATTTATGTTCTAAAATATATTTTTTCACTCCATCAAGTACCAGGCAAACATGACTTATAAGGAGATGTACTACAGCACCTCTGTTCGCTAGGACTGATGGGTCAGTTCGTGGAGTTCTTCAGTCCCGTGGTCACCGCCCTCAGTTTAGCGGACCGCGCGACCGTATCGCCAACATGTGTCTCTAACTCTTGAATTGTTCTAAAAATATTTTTTTCACACCGTGAAGTACCAGGCAATCATGACTTATAAGGAGATGTACTACAGCACCTCCGTTCGCTAGGACTGGTGGGTCAGTTCGTGGAGTTCTTCGGTCTGGGGTCACCGCCCTCAGTATAGCTGACTCCTCGTCACCAACATGGTGTCCTATATTCTAATCTCGATTTAGCGATTATTTTTAGAAAGATCTCTTGGACAATTCATGCCGAAAAATGTCACCTTTCACGTTAAGAGTACCAGGCTATTATGACTAAACAAGAGATATCTCTAGCATCTACCGTTTCAAGAATATGAAGAGTATTCCCGATTTATCACGTTGAAAGTACCAGGCAATCATAACTAATAAGCAGAAGTTCTACAGCACCTCCGCTCCTTAGGAGTGGTAGGTCAGTTCGTGGAGTTCTTCGGTCCCGGGGTCACCGCCCTCAGTATAGCTGACCGTGCGACCGTCGCCAACATGTGTCCGGAGTTCGGGGCCACCGTCGCACACTTCCCTGTCGACGAGAGGTCGTTGGAGTATCTTGTACAGACTAGTGAGTAATACCTTGCTAAACTTAGATTTAAGCATGTCAAAAAAAAAAAAAAATTAAAAATCATTTATTTAGTAGGACCACTAGGATCACTTTGAATCATCTTAAGAGCTAGGTGATTCTACTCCTGTTCTTTTGCGACCAACAACTTGAGGAATCAACGGGGTTAAAAAGGGCTATAGCAGAATCCCAATAGGAATTGAACTATAATGCCGCCTCTTTTCATGGACAGAGTGACTGATTCTGTTATAGCGGCCTTTTTAGCCCAGCTGGTCAACAAACATGGTATGGGGCCTAGCTTTCTTTTCGGTGATCCATCCGCTTAAATCTAAATAGTCAAGCTCCAGTGGGGAGCCAGTCGAACAAAGTGAGGCTCATCAAAGTTGTCAAGAGAAAAAACGGTTGTCTGTAGAGTCGGTTTATGGACGATAATTTTACGTGATAACGTCATAAGAAGACATTGATGAACTATCGTACCTCTCAATCGCTTGTTCCGAGCTCTCGCTTGCACGCTTGTCCCAGGCGGATCGTGACACTTTTTCGTGCGTGCAGCCGGCGTTTATCGATTTATGAGACACGTCACGTCAAAAACAAAGAATAATATCTCATCGAAAATTCGCCTGGCACTAAAATACAATTGAATTATGCAGGCAATACGTCGGTTAACTAAAGCTGGCACACAACACATTTATTCTGTGGCCTAGGTAAATACTAATTTTTAATGTTTTCTATTTAATTTCAGACCGTTCGAATGAAAATATAGAAATAATAGAGAAGTACCTGCGAGCTACCAAACAGTTCAGGGACTACAGCAATCCCGAACAGGATCCAATTTTCTCTCAGGTAAGGAGGCCTAGTGTGGCCTTAGGCCGCCTTGTGTCCCCATAATGTCTGAAAACCTACTATCGGCCTTTTTAAGGTGACCCTTGAAGAGGCCAAAATAATTTTTGGTCGATTGTGGACAGAATCAGCGACCGAAAATACAAGGCGATCATATGTTTCAAAGAGGTATTTGTTTACCAAAAGTAGAAAAGTCCATCTGCAGACTGTCACTAAAGAATCAAATAAAATAATTCTGAACATTTCACACAGTATCATCTAGCCCCAAAGTAAGCAGAGCTTGTGCTATGGGAACAATAATTATGATATGACTGATAATACTACTTAATATCTGGGCGACCGAGCTCACTCGGGTGCAAATAGAGAAAAAATAAAAAGGACAAAAAAAAACTTGCAAAACAAAAAATATAAACTTTCATTGGCTGAGATTCGAACTCGCAGCCCTCGGTTGGAAGGCGAATTAACCACTAACCCTAGCCACTCTGGTCTCAACAAATTCCGTGAAATTACGAACCACATTGCACTGGTAAATCTTTTTGCGTGAAAATACCGAGAAAACTAATTTTCCCAGATATGAGACCTAGCTAGATCGATTTTTCGCCCCCGTAAACCACTGTACCGTAAACATCGAAATTGTTAGAGCAGTTTTCGAGAACGTGAGGACAAACAAACAAACAAATATTGCTCGTTTAATAGAATAGGATAGGTACATAGAAAATATATATATATAGATATAGAATACATTTTGTGAATACATACATAGAATAGCACCCAGTCCCGAGACCAATATTTACTGATCATACAAATATTTGCTTTGCGGCGGGAATCGAACTTTAAATGAAAGATGTTTAAAGTGAAACACTGTTTAAACAACGTCCTGTCTTTATTTGTGAATAGTGACAAACAGAGACAGGACGTTGTTCAACCAGTGTTCAACTTTAAACATCTTTCATAAGTAAGGGGTCTGTGTTTCAACGGGCCTTCATCCACTGCGCCAAAGAAGTCATCGGCTACTATTACGAGTAAGTACTATAAACAAAAACGCCTAGGGAATAGAAGTTTATCCTCATTCCAAAATGATACTGTTAGTGTTTTTGAAAACCTCTAGCTCAGTGGGCGAAAGCCCGCCTGAAACAGAGAAGGTTGCGGGTTCGATTTCCGCGCGAAGCAAATGCAGTATGATCTGCAAATATTTGTCTCGGGTCTGCTTTCCTTATGTATGTTTTTACAGAAAAAAAGTATTTATGTAGCATATTAGTCATCCGTAGCCCTATTATAAATGTGAAAGTGTGTTTGTTTGTTTGTTTATTTGTCGTGGAATCACGTCAAAACGGAGCGACGGATTGACGTGATTTTTTGTGTGAAGATAGTTGAAGGGCTGGAGAGTAACATAGGCTACTTTTTATCCGGGTACCACGCGAGCGAAGCCGCGGGCAGCAGCTAGTAATAATATAGTTCCCATAACACAAGCTCTGCTTAAATTGGTGCTAGATGATGCTGTGTGAAAAGTACAGCATTATCATTTCTTGACCTCTCTCTCATTCCCCCAGGTGGTAGAATTAAATTTATCTACGGTGGTGACGTCGGTGAGCGGACCTAAGCGACCGCAGGATCGAGTCTCAGTGTCGGAAATGAAGAAAGATTTCCAACAATGCCTCACCAGTAAGGTCAGTGATATAAATAGATAACATTTATTTTGATACACTTATAAAAATATAATTTAATAAAGAACGTTGCGACATTTTGGGCCCCCTTGTCCAACAGTGATGAAACATATGTCATATGAAAGCTCTTGGAATGTACTTTAATTCATTCTATTACAGCTAAGTTAAAATCGAGCGCGAAAATGGTGTTTTGGTGCAAAAATGGCGCGATGATGGTGATTTCTTGAACGAAACTAGAAAGCTGAAACTTGGAATGTAGCTTTCTTTTCTAGTAAAACCACCCACTAAGGCATTTTATTTTCGAATTTTAACCCCTATAGGGGTGAAAAGTAGTGAAAACGTTTGTATGAAACTTTTTAACGCGTAGTATGATTTGCTTGAAACTCGGTTTGCATACTTAAAATGCAAAATAAATGGACATGTATTTCAGGATTATTCAAAACAACCCTTATAAAGGAGTGAAATGGGGTGTCAAAGTTTTTATGGGTACTTTTAATAGGTTGTGCGATTTGCTTGAATCTGGGTTTGAATACTATTGATGACAAATAAATAAACACATATTTCAGGATTTTTCGAAACAACCCTTAAAAAGGGGTAAAATGGGGTGTCAGAGTTTGAATTGAAACTTTTTAAGGGCGGTGCGATTGGCTTGAGACTCGGGTTGTATATTATAAATGCAAAATAAACGGACACGGTGTTTCAGGACTTTTCGAAACTACCCTTTAAATGGGTTGAAATGGTGTGTCGAAGTTTTTGCTGGAACTTTTTAAGGACAGGGCAGGCAAGTACCGGCGTCTCTTGCATACACTTCGCCACCGGCTACCCGGCACTGGTTACCCGGCCCTTTGGTCCATTTTCGTAACTATTTTTCACAACCAGTTACGAAAGAAGATTTTTTTTTCACTGATTCTTAACTGGTTATTAAAAAGGAATATTTATTCCATGTACGTAACTATGCCAGCTACGAATTTTATTAGTAAACTTTATACAGTACTTCCAGATAAATAATGGGTATCGAAAAACATCAGAAATAATCGCATAATCGGCCATTATTCGGAACACACGAAATTAGCCAATGCCTATTATTTATCTGGAACTAGTACATTATTTATTTTATTTTAGTTTTTCAATTTTAGGAAAACTTAAAAGAAGACAAAGATACTTAAGGCTAATAACAAGTTTCCACTTATAATTATTTGAATAGTATAAACAAAACAGTATCTATTATCGTAGACGGTGATCGAGTAAAGAAAAAAAAATAAACAAACTATAATTATATAGTACCTAGACCTACTAATAGATACAGTTCAAAATCGACATCATAATATCAATCGTCCTAAATGTTATAAAAAGAAAAAAAGAAGCATCTCTTTTTGTAGCTAGATAACAGGTACGAAAAAAGAAAACAAGGTTCCATTTTCGTAGCTAGTTACCAAAACATGAAAAAAAAATTCATATCTGGCTATGAAACATGGTTACGTAGATGGAATAAATATTCCTTTTTAATAACCAGTTAAGAATCAGTGAAAAAAAATCTTCTTTCGTAACTGGTTGTGAAAAATAGTTACGAAAATGGACCAAAGGACCGGGTAACCAGTGCCGGGTAGCCGGTGGCGAAGTGTATGCAAGTGACGCCGGTACTTGCCTGCCCTGTCCTTAAAAAGTTCCAGCACAAACTTCGACACACCATTTCACCCCTTTTTAAGGGTAGTTTCGAAAAGTCCTGAAACACCATGTCCGTTTATTTTGCATTTATAATATACAACCCGAGTCTCAAGACAATCGCACCGCCCTTAAAAAGTTTCAATTCAAACTCTGACACCCCATTTTACCCCTTTTTAAGGGTTGTTTTGAATAATCCTGAAATACGTGTCCATTTATTTTGCATTTTAAGTATGCAAACCGAGTTTCAAGCAAATCATACTACGCGTTAAAAAGTTTCATACAAACGTTTTCACTACTTTTCACCCCTTTAGGAGTTGAAATTCGAAAATAAAATGCCTTAGTGGGTGGTTTTACTAGAAAAGAAAGCTGCATTCCAAGTTTCAGCTTTCTAGTTTCGTTCAAGAAACCACCATCATCGCGCCATTTTTGCACCAAAACACCATTTTCGCGCTCGATTTTAACTTAGCTGTAATAGAATGAAATAAAGTACATTCCAAGAGCTTTCATATGACATATTCATCGCTGTTGGACGAAGCGGGTCCAGTGTTCAAGCAATGATGCCCATGGTTCTTTAAAATTTAAAAAAAGATATTCTAAGATTATATAACACATTATTATTTAGAGCAGTGTTGGGCGAGTGGGTTAGTGCCTCGACTTTCAATCCGAAGGTCGTGGATTCAAACCCAGAATCAATGGATTTTTCGTTTAAAAAAATTTAAATGCGCTTTAACGCGAGCTCTAAACGATGAAGGAAAATAGCGCGAGGAAACCAGTTAGCTTTCTAATAGCGTCGATGGGCTTGCAACCTGTCACGCAAAGGATCTAAAAATGCTTAAAAGATCTGAAAAGAATATGTCTACCGCACCTTGGGAATACACTCATATTTTTGTAAAAATGTAATATAATAATGATCAATATTACATTTTTACAAAAATAAGTCAGCCTAAATAAAACAGTTTAACAGAGCACACTACGTTTTTCGTAGGTATAAACGCACTACGAACAGAAAACAAGACAGCTGTGACAGATTTTAAAAATGTGATGTCAGAAATTAAATCTTGATGTTCACTGGATCGATGACAGAATCTGTCAATAACAACTATCACACACCCAGTGACAGATTTACGGACACGTCTACTGAAGTAATGATAGCTACAACAGACAGATTTTAAAAATGTGATAATAGACAAGACATTGAATCTTGATGTTTTCTGGATCGATGACAAAATCTGTCAATAACAACTATCACACACCCAGTGACAGATTTACGGACACGTCTACTGAAGTAGTGATAGCTACCACAGGCAGATTTTAAAAATGTTATATGATAGTAGACATTGAATCTTAATGTTTTCTGGATCGATGACAAAATCTGTCAATAACAACTATCACACACCCAGTGACAGATTGACAGACATGTCTACTGAAGTAGTGATAGCTACAGATGACAGATTTTGATAGAAATTAAATCTTGATGTTTTCTGGATCGATGACAAATTCTGTCACTTACAACTATCACACACCCAGTGACAGATTGATAAACATGTCTACTGAAGTAGTAATAGCTGCAAATGACAGATTTAAAAATGTGATGACAGAAATGAAATCTTGATGTTCTCTGGATCGATGACAGAATTTGTCAATGACAACTATCACATACCCAGTGACAGATTGACAGACATGTCTACTGAAGTAGTGATAGCTACATATGACAGATTTTGACAAAAAAATTAAATCTTTATGTTTTCTGGATCGATGACAAAATCTGTCGCTTACAACTATCACACACCCAGTGACAGATTGATAAACATGTCTACTAAAGTAGTGATAGCTGCAATTGACAGATTTTAAAAATGTGATGACAGAAACGAAATCTTGATGTTCCCTGGATCGATGACAGAATCTGTCAATTACAACAATCACATACCCAGTGACATATTGACAGACATGTCTACTAAAGTAGTGATAGCTGCATTTGACAGATTTTTAAGTTGTGATGACAGAAATGAAATCTTGATGTTCCCTGGATCGATGACATAATCTGACAATTACAACTATCACACACCCAGTGACAGATTGACAGACATGTCTACTAAAGTAGTGATAGCTGCAACTGACAGATTTTAAAAATGTGATGACAGAAACGAAATCTTGATGTTCCCTGAATCGATGATAGAATCTGCCAATTACAACTATCACACACCCAGTGACAGATTGACAGACATGTCTTCTGAAGTAGTGATAGCTACAAACGACAGATTTTAAAAATGTGATGATGGAAATGAAATCTTGATGTTCGCTGAATCGATGGCAGAATCTGTCACTTACAAACTATCACACACCCAGTGACAGATTGACAGACATGTCTACTGAAATAGTGATAGCTGAAACTGACAGATATTCGATGAAAAAAATAACTAAATCAAAATTATTTAAAAAATAGATACAACTTACAAATAATGAAACATAAAATATTTAACAACTTTATGACATAAACAAAATCGATTATAAAATCTGTCAATTACAACTATTACTGACCCAGTGACAGATTGACAGACATTTTTATTTATTTATTTTATTTATTTATTTAATAAAAAGTTACATAACATGTCTTCTGAAGTAGTGATAGCTACAACAGACAGATATTAGAAATTAAATCTTGATGTTAACTGGATCGATGGCATAATTTGTCAATTACAACTATCACACACCCAGTGACAGATTGACAGACATGTCTACTGAAATAGTGATAGCTTCAACTGACAGATATTCGATGAAAAAAATATCTAAATTAATTGAAAAATAAACAACTATTACTTACAAAATTAAATAATGAAACATAAAAATATAAACAAAATTCAATGTTCATTGGATCGATGACAGAATCTGTCAATTATAACTATCACAGACCCAGTGACAGATTTACAAACATGTCTACTGAAGTAGTGATAGCTGCAACTGACAGATATTGGATGAAAAAAATCTAAATTAATAAAAAAATAGCTACAACCTTAATACGAAATATTAAACAACTTTATGACAGAAACAAAATATAATGTTCAATGGATCGATGATAACCAGTGATCGGAATTAGGCGGGCTTAAATACCTAAACTTCAAAGAACAGAGGCAAGAAAGGGGAGACTTCCTTACTACAAGAATTTTATTCTTGTAGTAAGTAAGAATTTTATTGAAAGTTGGCACAATTTTCACAGAGAGTAAGTACATTTAAAATTAATGTTAATAATGTTGTGAACTAATTCAAATATTTTTTCTATTTGACCGACGGAAAAAAGTTTTTTATTCTTATAATTTACATTTTAGTTTTTGTTATTAACTCAGGTAAAAAATTGATTCACCTTAATGTTAGATGTTCTTTATTAATGTCCCGGAAACGGAAATAATTGGGTCGAAAAATATTTAGTCCTAAGGCGTCTCCATTTGTCTCTGTTATTTTTCGAACTTTAGGTACTTTAGCCCGCCTCATTCCGATCACTGATGATAACATCTGACAATTACAACTAACACATACCCAGTGACAGATTGACAGACATGTCTACTAAAGTGGTGATGGCTACAACTGACAGTTTTAAAAATTTGATGACAGATGTTCCCTAGATCGATGAAAAAATCTGTCAATTACAACTATCACACACCCAGTGACAGATTGACAGACATGTCTACTGAAATAGTGATTACTGCAACTGACAGATTTTAAAAATGTGATGACAGAAACGAAATCTTGATGTTCACTGGATCAATGACAGAATCTGTCAATTACAACTATCACACACCCAGTGACAGATTTAAGGACATGTCTACTGAAATAGTAATAGCTGCAACCGACAGATATTCGATGAAAAAAATATCTAAACCTAAATTAATAAAACATAGCTACAACTAACAAATATGAAACAAAATATTAAACAACTTTATGACAGAAACAAAACGAATGTTTACTGGATCGATGATAAAATCTGTCAATCAAAACTATCACACACCCAGTGACAGATTGACAGACATGTCTACTGAAATAGTAATAGCTGAAACTGACAGATATTCGATGAAAAAAATATCTAAATTGATTAAAAAAAGCTAGAACTTTTAATATGAAACATAAAATATTAAACAACTTTATGACAGAAACAAAATCTAATGATCGCTGGATCGATGGTAAAATCTGTCAATTACAACTAACACATACCCAGTGACAGATTGACAAACATGTCTACTGAAAAAGTGATAGCTGCAACTGACAGATATTCGATGAAAAAATATCTGAATCTAAATTACTTACTTATTAAATAAATTGCTACATACATAAAATAATAAACAACTTTATGACAGACACAAAATCTAATGTTCCCTTGATGATAGAATCTGTCAATTACAACTATCACACACCCAGTGACAGATTAACAGACATGTCTACTGAAGTGGTGATGGCAACTGACAGATGCAATATACACAAAAAAATATTACCTCAATTTGTCGAAGTCCTTTCCTTCATGCCTCAACCGTAGGGGTAGGCAGAAACCACAATTTTTGTACTTGCTATGATCTTGACACAACTTACTGAACTTATTCACTTTTGACACATACTATAACACTTTTAACTTTGATTTCTAATCTAAGGAATAATTTTATTTTTTAGTAAATAAACGAAATTCCCATTTTTTTCGTATAAATAAGAACACTAGTTTAAAATAAATGTGCCTGTTGTGACTCTTTCTGTTGCTGTATTGATACTGACTTCAAACTATCCCTGGATGGGTATAAGTACCTGTAGATACCTCATTAAAGGTTGAATTTGTTAATAAGAGGTAATTATTGTAAGGGATTAATAGTGCTTAATTAGGATACCTGTGTAATAAGTAAATTAGTGATGTTTACTAGGAAAAAAGTGATTTTAATGATGTTAGATAAAAATGTACCTAATTAATAGAATAAGGTTATTTTTTTCTGATTTGCGGACAAACTTTTACAAAACATTACACTACCTTCCGCCCGCGGCTTCGCTCGAGTGGTACCAGGATAAAAAGTAGCCTATGTCCTACTCCCAGTCATTATCTATCTATATTTTAAATTTCAGCCAAATCGGCTCAGTGGTTGTCGAGTTATAGAGGAACAAACATACATCCAGACATCCAAATTTTCGCAATCATAATATTAGTGTGATTTATGTATGTTTGTAAGAGCTAGTGGCCAACTCTGGTGACGGGGTTTGTATTGTAGGCTGCCTAAGGGCCTCCGTCATGGCTTAACGACTTAAAACCGGGACCGACAATTTACCGTGCTCTTCTGAAGCTTTGTGACCTCTGATAACGTAGCCTAACTTCAAAGATCTATCAATAACGTTGTGCGTTCCGATCAAGGGACCAATGGTTCGAATATATTATCTTCTCTCTTCTTCTTTCTCCGTTGTTTTCCATCAACAGTACTATCTAGTAAGAAAGCTTTATGATGCGAGCACTCTCATAAGCTAAGTCACCAAATTGTACGGTTGAGGCGCTTTGGTCACTGCAAAATACCTGGAAAAATTATTGAAAAGCTATTGCATTTCGTCTTATTAAACTGCGTGTACTGCGTCGGAGTCGGAGCGTACCGACTTCAAAAAAGGTGGAGTTTCCATCTTCGACTGTATGTTTTTAGGGTTCCGTACCTTAAAAGGTAAAAAAAGGAACCCTTATAAGATCACTTTCTTGTCCGTCTGTCTGTCTGTCTGTCTGTCTGTCTGTCTGTCTGTCTGTCCGTCTGTCCGTGTGTCACCATCGATTATCTCAGGAACGGGTAGAGTTAGCAAGTTGAAATTTATACCATATACTAAAGTCTATAGTCCTATAGTATGCCTCTATAGTATGCCTCTATAGTATGCCTGGGCGAGGGACAACAGACGCCATATTTGCCATTCGCCAGCTGTGCGAGAAGTATAGGCGTGCGCACAAAAACTTGCACATGGTGTTTATTGACCTGGAGAAGGCATACGACAGGGTTCCCCGAAAGGTTCTGTGGTGGGCAATGAAAGAGAAAGGAGTGCCTGGGAAGTACCTGCAGCTTACTAGGGCTATGTACAGTAGAGCCTGTACACATGTTCGGTCCGAAGCTGGCGTCACCGATAAGTTCAATGTGGCTGTAGGCCTGCATCAGGGATCGGCTTTAAGCCCTTATTTGTTCCTCCTCGTAATGGATGCCTTGACATCAAACATACAGGAGGAAGCACCCTGGTGCATGCTGTTCGCCGACGACATAGTTCTTGTTGGAGAAGACGCAACTGAGGTACAAAGCAGACTGGGGAAATGGCAGGACAAATTGGAGAGTGTCGGATTGAAGATAAGCAGGACGAAAACCGAACACCTGTTCTGCGACTTTGGTGGTCCCTCCAATTTTGCCCATATTGCCTTAGATGGTGTATCCCTACCAGTCTGCTCCGATTTTCGGTATCTCGGTTCAGTAGTACAGAGTGATGGTGAGATAGATAAGGATGTGAGGAACAGAATAAATGCTGGATGGATGAAATGGCGACAGGTCTCAGGAACAACATGCGATCCACGTATGCCTCTTAAGTTAAAGGGGAAAATTTATAAATCGATCGTAAGACCTGTCGTGTTGTACGGATCTGAGTGTTGGGCAATAAAAGGGATGGATGAACGAAAGATACACGCGGCTGAGATGCGAATGCTGAGATGGATGTGTGGAGTGACGCGAATGGATAGAATAAGAAATGAGTATATAAGAGGAAGTTTGAAAGTGGCGCCAATAAATGAAAAGATGAGGAGCAATAGGTTGGCATGGTATGGGCATGTCATGAGAAGGGATGAATGTCATGTTACGAGAAGAGTGCTTGATATGAAAGTGGATGGATATACGAGTAGAGGTCGACCAAAGAAAAGATGGATGGATTGTGTGAAAGTTGACATGAGTAAGAAAGGGGTGAATGTTGAGATGACGGCTGATAGAGGGAAATGGAAGAAGAATACATGTTGTGCCGACCCCACGTAAGTGGGAAAAGGGCAGGAAGATGATGATGACTAAAGTCTATAGTCCCTATTGTGAGTATAAAAATCAAGGTCCTGAGTCAACACTATAAAAAGATATACTTAGGCAAATTTAGGTTTTCGTGAAAACTTGTGAGTACCAAAACTTACCTTAATTATCAACTTTTTTTATTTTTCGGAATTTTTCCTTTACTTGTGCTGGAAGACCTTGCTTGTAACCAAAATTGACAATTCTAGGTCAACCGGAAGTACCCTAGAGGTTTTGGGTCGAAAACCTAAATGGTAGTTCCCGTTGACCTAGAATAACGAAATTTGGCAAAAAGCAAGGTCTTATAGCACAAATAAAGGAAAAATTCCAAAAAATTAAAAAAGTTGAAAATTAAAGGGTGTTCCCATACATACATAGTTGACGCCAATTAAGATTGTCCTCTGAGTTGTATGGGCGCTCATACAAATAAGCGGGCTACAACATAATGGGTATAATGGGTAGGTACGGAACCCTCGGCGTACGAGTTCTACTCGCACTTGACCGGTTTTTATTTTATGTTTGTTCACCGATATCTACGTCAAATTGTGAAGCGATTTTGATAAAATGAAGTTTTAAGTTTGAAGTACCTCCGCCTTACAGAATATCGCAGCCAAACAACATCATTCTTCTCGAATGGTGTTGTGTTCTGAGGAAAGGTTGCCAGAGCTCTGCTCTGAAGCTCTGCGGTGACAACTAGTGGAGCAGTCTTGTCCATTGTGTTGTCGGCGCAGTGATTCCTCTTTTAAAGGGTCAGCAGCGCGAGTGTGACTCCTCTGGTGTCGCAGGCGTCCATGGGCTACGGCTTACCACCTGGTGGTCCGTATGCTTGTCTGCTACCTTAGTAGCATAAAAAAAAAGAAGAATTCGCTTATAAGTTTAGTATCACGCACGTATAAAATAACTAATATTTCGTCTGTGAGACCTGCCTATATAATATACATAAAATGTACGTTTGCGGTCAGAATGTACTATCAGCGACGAAAGTTGTAGTTCAAATATTTATTTGCGCTATGCAATACTAACAAATAAATAAATAAATATTGCTGGACATTTGACCCAGCGCCATCTAGCCCCAAACTAAGCAAAGCTTGTACTAGGAACCACATAACTGATGGAAAACTTATATATTTGTAAATACATACTTATAATATTTTATAACACCCAGGCACAGAACAAACATCTATGTTTATCACACAAATGTTTGTCCTGGATGGGAATCGAACCCACGACCTACAGCGCAGAAGGCAGAGCTACTACCAACTGAGCTAAGAGGCCAGTCAAGACTTACTTATTATTATTTTTATTTAAAAACCAGACTTTTTCAAAAAACTAAATAGAAACAAAATAACCCTCATTATTTTAATTAAAATTTCAGTGTGGTTTAACATTATAATAAGTTATATAAAAGCTTTTAAAAATATTAAAAACCATTCAAACCTATGGCTCGGCGAACTTCCATACAAAATGATTCACGAAGAAATTTTTTTTTCTCATACATTTTGTCTGGAATGGCTTTTACTAGGTACGAAATAGTATTACTAACATTAATACTTACTATTATAAAAAAATATAAAGGTACCTGACCTATATTTATGTATTTATTAATATTGTAGTAGGTATGTAGTATTATTAATAGTATCCATCTATTATCTAAGTGATGTAAGTATAACTTTTGTTTTCGATTTTACGTAGGTAATAACTTTATCAATTTGTGGCTTTTGAATTTATGAACATGTTTTTGGGGTTCATTGCATCTAAAGAAACAAGCAATTTATTCAAAAATAAAAAAACCCGGCTAAACTGAAAAGTTGGAAACAGCATTATCTTATCAATCACAAAACAAAATAAAATTACAATTTTATTATTATGTAGGTATCTAGGGTTCGATGCCGTGCGCATTTTCCTAAACGTTGTTGTCACAGTTGACACACGGATGGCTCTGTGAGTACCTAAATTTAATGCGTAAGTTATTTCTTAAATATGAGATATCTCCTAAATGGCTGAACCAATTTCGATGCAGTTTGTTCTAAACGTTGCGTGTGACTAAATAGAAAGTTTTAGTATGCGTTTTGGTTAGCAATTCTATTTAGGGCGAAAAATAGATTTTCAAAAATTTTGAGACACGATTTAGTCTTCTTTAATTCTTTATTGTACAAATAAAACACATAGAACAACGACATAATGTAAGGACATGTACAAAGGCGAGCTTAACCCTACGAAGATATTTAAGATTAGTCTTCGAAGATGTCATGTTAGATTTTTTTAAAAATTATACCTATTTGATATCAGTCCACCAACCTCTTGATTTTGACATGGATTTTGATATGATAGCGTGATTTTCATTTTGAAAATTCACACATTGTTGCATTTTTTAGCAGCATTATTTGATTTATCGAAATAAAAAGTATACTAGAGCACAATCGAGATGGAGACGATTCTAACGATACCTCATTCATCAAAATCCATCCAGCCGTTTAGGAGCAACGTGGTAATAAAGAATATTACAAACATACCCACATAGAAACGCGCGATCTACATAACCCGGGTGACTTGACAGTCAGCCGGGTAAAAAACAATACCCATGAACTCAAGTACTAAATGACTAAAGAAGTGGCAATTAAAAATTAAAAAAAACCGGCTTCAATGTTATAAGCGGAGCAATTTTCTGCACTCTCAAAGTGCATTTCTGTTCATAACTCCGAAGATCCTCGACCGTTCCTCACCAAATTTTTATGGCACCAATCGGAAAGTATTATTTTTCAAACAAAAAAAGATATTTTCAAATCGGTCCAGGCGTCTTCGAGTTATCGGTGAACAATGGTGAACAAGCATTAAAAAATCACAAAAAAAAACATTCTGACGAATTGAGAACCTCCTATTTTTGAAGTCGGTTAAAAACTTCTTCAATTATTTTCAAGTGTTTCAACAAAAAGTGCAAAGGGTGGAACCTATAAGACTCGAGTCTCACTCACCCTTGACAGCATTTTCTACGTAGTTCCAAGTTTTGAAACATTAAATTGTGTTGATAATGTTGATAAGGAAAGCCACAGGACAGGATACATTATAGTTCTCATAGATGTACCTACACTGTACAGTCGCCTGCAATAATATGTATACATTTGGTACATTCCCACATTTTGCAGAAGTTAACATTTCATACGTGACAGGTCGCAAGCCCACCGACGCTATTAGAAAGCTAACAAGCTTCCTCACTTCCTCACGGTGTTTTCTTTCACCGTTTAGAGCTCGTGTACACAAATTTTTCGAAATGCACGGCAGGGTTCGAACCCACGACGGCTAAAAAGGCCGTTATAGAAGAATCACAATAGGAATTGCACGGATTGTACATCATCTAGTAAAGATGTGAATTCCTAAATTTAATATTTCGTTTCTCATTGACTCGTTTCAAAGATATGCAAGTAAGCACCTTTTACAATAAGTAGGTGATTTATTAATTGTAAGTAAATTAACTGAGTTCTACTAATTAGTAGATCATTAGGTTTGTAATGATTATGTAATTAGGTGATGCGTTGCAATAGGCCTGTTTCATAATTTTGAAAAATGGTACTACAATGTTCAGAAGTTGCTTCTGATTGCTAAAAATAATATATTTCACAATAACTAATGAGATTTACAGAAAAATAAAACTTTTAAGTTTAATATTTAAAATTCACGCCAAAACGCTTCAATATGTCATGGCGTCTCCTGTGACGTCATCATTGTCACAGCCCTAAGTAACCAATAGTACAAAGTGATGTTGGTAAACAATTTTCTAAATAAATTCATTTTAATTGTGAATTCCAAAGGATATAAGTGGTGTGTAGTGCCTAAGTGCGACAATAATTCGAAATAGACACCTGAAAAGTTGTATAAAAACGTTTCACGGAACAAAACTATCTGTAAAAAGTGGTTTAGGTACTCTTGCACGGCGGATCTAAAACAAAGAAATATATTATGTAGGTGCTTAGTAAGCCTGCTAAAGGAACAAAGTTATTAACATTATATTTTTTAACAACAAACAACAAATTTAGTTTCCAATATACCTAGCTTATTTTCGAGATTAATACCTAAGTAGAAGGTATGTATGAAAAAATCTTTATTGTGCTTTTAAATTGATTTTATGGAAAAAACTTTTCTTATTATCTATTATAATGTCTATTTACGCGGAAGCCTTCACATTTCTGAATTCTGCCGAACAAAAATCATTGTTTGTTCTCAGAAACTCTCCCAACATTAGAACATCCACTATAGGCAAATTAGACGAATTTGCCGTGGTAAATCCTGGTTCCACTATTGTATCTTTTGAGAAAACGACGGACGATAAAATAGATATACCTAAATTAAGCACTAAGAACAAATTAAAACCAAAAAACGACTACCTACCAAAACTTGAAGAGTTATGCGATTTGTATGAATGAAGTTTGTTCTGTTCACTGACAGTAACACTCGTGACGTAATTCGCTCTGATTGGTGTTTCATCTATCATGGCGGATAGCCGTATTTTATGGTTTTATTTTATCAAAAATAAAATTAATCTCACTATAATTTCAATAATAAATATGTTTTACGGAATCTGTGAATCTTAGTTCATTAGATTAATGCATTAATTTAGTGATTACGCATTGCAGGAAACACGCCTATTTTGCAAAGGGCTGTGTGAACGCTTCTATAAAAAAAGTCCCAAGCAAATTCATCACTTTTTAACCGACTTCAAAAAAAGGAGGAGGTTCTCAATTCGTTGGGCCTGAACCGATTTGAAAAAATCTTTTTTTTTTGAAAGGGTAAACTTTCCGATTGGTGCCACACAAATTTTGATCTGAGGATCTTCGGAGTTACATAAGAACAGAAATGCACCTCAAAAGTGTAGAAAATTGCTCAGTTACATATTGAAGTCGTTTTTTTTTATTTAGCCACTTGTAAAAATAAAATAAAATGTCACCTCTATAAAAAGGCTTACTATTAATGGATTATTCGTATAAAAAAATTATATACTCACTAACACGAGCTCTAAATAGTGAAGGAAAACATCTTGAGGAAACCCGCGGCTTAGTCAGCCCCACACGTATTAAGCATGTCTTTCCTGTCGATATGGCCGGTTAAGCTGAGAGGTTGGTGTAGGTGCTACAAGCCTTCTCCATCTCAACATTGTTCCAGGCACTACAATGTCCCGTTAAGTGCAGGCAAAGATTGCTTCCTGACACTGTATAAAACATCTTTTAAGGCCTAAGTTTAGTATAAACCGAACCAAACAAAGAAAAATCCTTTAAATAAAATTAAGTAGAATTCATGAACTTACGTGGACGTGGCTCTGACCAACACTAGCATCTTAAAATAATCTTAGTTTTCTGATGTCCATAGTCCCATAGGTTACAGCCGTGAGCATGTATTTCTACAAATCACAACACTTTCACTAAATCTCATAATTTCTTTGCACTAAATATTGTACTAAAGACTTTCAACAACTTTCACTACATTTTATTCGTCAATTTCTTTGTATCAGCGCTTTTCGATTTCCGCGTATCTATATAATATACGTGACTGTCAATCTGTTTGTCTGTAACGGCACTACTAACTTGGGCCTTTTACATCTTTACTAGATGATTTATACAGTGTCAGGAGGCAGGACGCAATCTTTGCCTACACTTAACGGGACACTGTGGTGCCTGGGACATTGTTTGAGATGGAGTAGGCTTGCCCAGCACCTAAGGGAGTGTCCACATTGCGTTTTCTGCAGCGCGTTTTTGAGCTGCGCGTTTGTATCGATACAAACGCGCGTTCGCAACGCGTATTTTTCCATACAAAAGCGAACCGGGAGGGGCTGCGCGGGGGGCTGCGCGTTCGCATCGCGTTCGAATCGCGTTTGTATCGATACAAACGCGCTGCAAAAAACGCAATGTGGACACTCCCTAAACCCTCCTCTCAGCTTAACCAGCCATATCCACAGGAAAGCATGATCAATACGTGTGGGGCTGACTAAGCCGCGGGTTTCCTCACGATTTTTTCCTTCATCGTTTAGAGCTGCGCATATAATTTTCGAAACGAAAAATCCATTGATGCACGGCCAGGTTTCGAACCCAGGACCTTCGGATCGAAAGTCGACGTAACGACACTAGTAGCGGCCCGCAGAATATACCCAGATTAATACAGCGTGTCAAACAAACCCTGTTCGATCCAGAAGGGGCATGTAGGAACCCCAATAACATTCCCAAAAAATATTAAAATTGATTTATCCATATAATAAATCAGAAGAGTTTGTTTGTACGCGCTAATCTCAGGAACTACCTCTCCGATTTGAAACATTCTTTCTGCATTTGATAGCTAAACTCTTGAGGAAGACTATAGGCTACTTTTCATTATCATCATCATCACCGTATTACACTACGGGGGCAACGAACGCCGCGTGGGCGCTGTTAGTCATGAATTAAGGTGATCAATTTTACTTATTTTTTACCCAAATGACAAGAGTTTCATGTAAATCTAGTAATGGCGACTATGTTTACTTATTTTACGTCATATATTAATTACTATACATAATACTGTTTACGCATTTTATTTTTGAAATCTGGTCAATATTTTGTTTACAATTATCTTATTTAACCATGTCTTTTTAATGATTAGGGATTAAGTAACTGTAGACCTTTATAAAGCACAAACAATCTTGTTTATGCTTTAAAGACGCCTGCGGGGCTAAAAAGATCGTTATAGCAGAATTATAATATGATTCATAGCGAGATTCTCTTATTCGAAATCACAAAATTGGCAATGCAATACAATTCCTATAGGGATTCGTATCGGCAATTCATCTTTTTGACAGCTTCTCTTTCAAGCGAAACCGTGTGATATCTATAGTTTCAATGTAAGGTTAGGCTGAGTTTGCAAGGTCTCTAAATTGCTGACAACACACGCTGGGCCAATGTTCATTATAACACAAAAATTACGCTTTGTATGTCTGTAATTCTGAATCAAAACAAGGTCAATGTTTGCGAAAATGGGGTCAAGTTGGCTTCTTAAATTTTGCAAAACAGATAAACATGCGTTCTCTTCAGAAATCTAAATAAATAAAGGTAAATGTTTGAAATTTTGTCCTGTGTTAACTAGCAGCACCCTCGCGGCGTTGCCCCCGTAGTGATGGTATATCGTGATGATGATGAAAAGCAGCCTATAACCTTCCTCAAGAGTTTATCAAATGCAGAAATATTTTTTCAAATCCGTTATCGCGTTTAAACAAACAAACAAACTCTTCCGCTTTATATATTGGTATAGATAGATTTATTAGTTTCTAAAACATTAACAAGATTGTGATAAATAAAAGTTTTGGTAGAGTAGGGTGGATTGGATACCCTATCAGAATACATTACCAAAGTCTCATCATAACATAAGACAAACATACAAACATTAATATTAGATTGTTCATCTATACAATAATGTAATTGATGTAATTGAAGTGAAGCAAACAAAACCACAGTAAACACTATGTAAAAGTGCAAAGTACGCGTTTAAAGGTTGAAGTTTTGCGGAAGTATATTTAGTACGTGCTTGTAACGTGTGCCAATTTTTCGGACGTGCCTTGCCTACCCCTCTTGACTTTCCAAGGTGAATGTTTGAAGAAGCAGATATTCAGCTAAATCCTCGAAGTTTTCCAAGGGGGTAATCAGGAGCACGCCCAAATATCTGACACATACTCAGATTTTAATCCCTCGATTATGTATATTCATTGATTACTCGAAGACGCCTAGACCGATTTGGAAAATTATTTTTGTTTGAAAGGGTATTACCAGGCCTGTCTCACTTCTCACTTTAGGTATTTATCGGACGCGCGCCGCCTCGGGCGGCGCGCGACATAGGTTGCCACTTGCCGCTCGCTCGGCTTGCGGACTAGACGCATTGTGCGTAATTATCGTGATCTCGTATACTTACATCGTTTCTTGTGATTTTTGCACGATAACTAAACGATCTAATCCGTATAAAAGATACTGCTGTGTCTACGGGTGTCTAAACAAAAGGAAAAGCAATGAATGGACATTAACATTCCACAAAATTCCGGAAGATATTGAAAGGTTGGTAGGTACAGTCAGCGTCATCAATCGGTATCCCCCTATTGATTTTAACAAGGACCCTTTTCATTTCAACTTTGGATTTCAGTCGGATTTGCTAGTATACTTATGGATATCTAATTTCGCTCGAGTTCCTATACTAGCAAATCCGACTGAAATCCAAAGTTGAAATGAAAAGGGTCCTTGTTAAAATCAATAGGGGGATACCGATTGATGACGCTGACTGTACCTACTAAGCTTTTCTATAATTTGTTGTAAGTACTTACCTATTTAAATAAATCATCAATAAATACCTAGGTAGGCACTTACTTTTACTCTGTAACTGTAGGTGCATAATGAAAACGAGATTTTATAGGTACCTATTCGATTCCTTTTTGATTGAAAAGGTACCTGTTTACAAATAAACAAACATAATACACCTACAAAACTACCTACCTACAAAACTGTAGGTAGGTAGGTACCTACAGTTTTGTTTATTTACATATGTAGGTACCTAAAAGTAACTTATCCATTAAGTAGGTACCTAACCTACTTAATATAATAATTGTATGTGTTTAGAAGTTGGATTACATTCATAGAGCCATGTTGGTCGAAGTGATTAGTACCTCAACTTTCGAGACGAAAGTCGTGGGTTCGAGTCCTGGCCGTGCATTAAATTGTAAATGTTATTGCAAACCTAACATTAAAAGGGTGATTATCGGATAACGGCTCCCGATCTAGTTGTGTGATGATGATGATTGTGTGTGTCTGATTGATGTCTAGGTAGGTATGAAGGTATAGATATTTTGAAATGCAATTGTTTACAAAACGAACGAGATAATAATGTATCTACCTACTTCACCTACCTACGTACAATACGTAGTACCTACTTACTACTATTTATTCTGTGGTAACGGTAGATTAAATTATATTTGGGCCTACTTATTTTAGAACTTAAGTAGGTACTGTTTTTGTGACAGATAAAATAAATTAATTTATTTGTTAGTTGTCGCAAGCGAAAATTCGACAACCCTTACGAGTCGCATCACACAGCGCCAGACAGTGACACAGTTACGCATTAGAGCAGGATGGGAATGTTTAGGCAAATATCTCGATAGGTAATAGGCCCATAGGCGAGTTGAATTGCACTTTATAGCTTCGCCGCGAGAGTCTCTATTTAAACAAATTTACTCGCGAAGTGACCCTTCTGTACGTAGTACTAGTATTCTGTGGTATTACTTTCGAATTGGTCGAGGAACAGAAATGCACCTCGAGAGTGCAAAACATCGCTCAGCTTACCTACTCGTATAACATTGAGGCTGAGACTCCACCAAAGCGGAGAGGACAGGAGATGTGTTTAAACCACCAATAGAATTTTGTTATTCAAGCAATGTCATCACGAGATGTGTGAATAACGAAGTTCTATTGGTTGTTTAAACACATCTCTCCTCTCCGCTTTAGTGGAGTCTCAGCCTGAAGTCGGTTTTTATTTTTATTTTTTATAACTGTTGTCTCTGCCTACCCCTGTGGGAAAGAGGCATTATTTCATTTATGTATGTATGTATTTATATCCGCAGGTCGGTTTCAAAGGCTACGGCATCGCGGCACCACAGCTAAGTACCAAGGCGTCATTCACGTTCAGCGATGGCGCAGAGTACACGATATCTCACGGCAGCGTCATCATAGCGGCCATCACCTCCTGCACCAACACTTCCAACCCGAGCGTGATGCTGGGCGCCGGTGAGACGGATAGTCTGTCTTTATTTCTCACTAGCAGCGTCCTCGCAGCGTTGCTAGTGAGAAATAAAGTGTGATGGTAGCCTTTCTCAAAAGTTTTACTACTAAATATAGAAATAATTTTTCAAATCCGACTAATTCTTCGAATGAATTGAAAGATTGCCGGTATCTAAAACGACCATATTTTTACTATTAGTATTATAATGCCTACTAGTAAACTCGAAGAGCCGTGTTGCCGAGGGGTATAGTAACTCGACTTTCGATTCGAAAGTCGAGTCGAGTCGAGAAGGTCGTGGGTTCGAATCCTGGCCGTGCATCAATGGATTATTCATTTCAAAAACTGTAGAAACGCATTAACACAAACTCTAAACGGTGAAGGAAAACATCGTGAGGAAACCCGCGGCCTAGTCAGCCCCACACGTATTGAGCATGTCTTTCCTGTGGATATGGCCGGTTAAGCTGAGAGGATGGTGTAGGTTCTGCAAGCCTACTCCATTTTCCCGATAAGTGTAGACAAAAGATTGCCTTCTGACACTATATAAATCATCTAGTAAAAGATGTTTTTTAGTAAAACTCACAAGTAAAAAATTTTTTTCTAGGTCTGTTAGCAAAGAAAGCAGTAGAGAATGGATTAAGTGTGCTGCCTTACATCAAGACCTCTCTATCGCCTGGGTCAGGCGTCGTCACCTACTATCTAAGGGTAAGAAACGGTGATAGAAAACTACGTCCTTGCCTGTCATATTAGGTCTAGAATCGGTTTTGCTGTTGCTAGGATTCTTGTTTGCCACCTATCTAAGTGTAAGAAGAAAATGGTAATGGAAAACATTGAACTACTTTAATAGCAATAAGGTCCTCGCAATCGCGAGAATTTGAGGAAGAAACCACTTTAAGCGATTAGGCCGCCTATTGTATCTACTAATTTATCTAATATTAAGTTTTGTATCCTGCCTCCCTAGCCATATTACACTATCTACCGTCGCGATAGAATAGAATACTTCAAAATGTATAGGAATTGACGTTTCAAGGTGATGAGTCACGTGGTCAGAACGTCAATTCCTATACATTTTGAAGTGTTCTATTCTACAGCGACGATAGATAGTATAATATAGCTAGGGCCCCTGCTTACATGCGTACAATAAAGTGTTAATTCATTCATTCAGTACCCTATTATATTATTTCAGGAGTCCGGTGTGGTTCCGTACCTAGAACAGCTAGGTTTCGACATTGTAGGTTACGGTTGCATGACCTGTATCGGCAACTCGGGGCCCATTGATGACAATATCGCCAATACGATCGAAAAGGTAAGTTAATGATCATAATATTTTTAACCCCCGACTAAAAAAATAGGTGTTTTATGTATGTAGTGTGTATCTGTGGCATCATAGCTCCTGAACGGATGAACAGATTTTAATGATTATTTTTTGTTTGAAAGATTCGGCAGGTCGAAAATCTTGATAAGCTTCTATTTATCGGTTAAAGCACCATCTACAGGAAACCCTTAGTGAACTGCTCATTGTTCGAATTTACATTCAGAATCAAATGACGAAGAGCTAATTTTGAGAAGATTTTTCATTTTCAATGAAATAATACCTATATACGTGTGGTTTCAAAAAAAATATAATTCTTAGCTATGTTTTATATATTAAATAACATAATGTATTTAATGTGTTCAGGGTGTTTGGAGTTTATGAAGGGATATTGATGTCGGTTTTTCATTTCATTAAATTAAACTGTTCTATAAAATCATCTTGTCCGTTTATTGAATGTTATTAACAAAGGTTAAACCCCACCCACCACACGTTACAGCACGAGTTGGTCTGCTGCGGCGTGCTCTCCGGCAACCGTAACTTCGAGGGTCGCATCCATCCCAACACGCGGGCCAACTACCTCGCCTCGCCGTTGCTTGTGATTGCTTATGCATTGGCCGGGACTGTGGATATAGACTTCCAGGTGGAACCTCTTGGTGAGTCATGATTGCCTGGTACCCTCGTCGCTTTGAAATCCTTTTTAGCACAAATTAATGAAGAAATTCTTGACAAAACTAAGAAATTGAGATTGGAGCGTGGCAATCGACGACACCTCATAATTGCCTGGTAGTTTTGGCTTTAATAGGAGATTGTTAGGGGCGAAACACCCTTGCATTGGCCTGGACTGTGGATATTGAATTCCAGGTGGAACCTCTTGGTGAGTCATGATTGCCTGGTACCCGTGATGCTTTGAAATTCTTTTTAGCACAAATTAATAAAGAAAATCTTCACAAAAATAAGGAATTGACAAAGTTTCACGAGGATTGGTTGATAAAAAAATATACAGTCGACTTGAGAACCTCTTCCTTTTTAGAAGTTGGTTAAAAACGCGACCTGTAAGGTAGAGGGACACACTTAAAGACAGACAGACAGACATCCGGCGGACAAACGAAAGCATTTTTGTCCAAGCTGAAGCAGAGACGCTTCGCTCGCTCAATCAATTATATCTTCCATTTTGCAGTGTTTTCTTTCTCTTCTTGGGATTTTTAAAATAATCTCCGTGGACTTACTGAATACCTATTGACTTTGATTGTTATCGACAGGTAAGAGAGCTGATGGATCTCCCGTGTTCCTCCGTGACATCTGGCCGACTCGTCAGGAGATTCAAGAAGTTGAGAACAAACATGTCATACCCGGCATGTTCAAGGAGGTACGTATACCTACCGACCTCCTGCGGACCTAAAAAGGTCACTAAAGCTGAATCACAATTTGAAATGAACTATAATGCCGTCTCTTTTCATTGACTCAAAGTGAAAAGAGACGGCATTATAGTTCATTTCATATTGTGATTCTGCTATAGCGACCTTTTTAAGCCCGCTGATCACCTGATAGTTGAACTAAAACTGACAGTTGTGTTTTTTGTCTTTGACACACCATTTTACCCTTTATCGAGGATTATTTAGATTTTGGACTCATAAGTCATTCGAAACAAAAACATGTCTAAAAAATTTGATGAGTGCAAAAAAATGGCGGTCACCCATCCCAAAACTGACCGCGCCCAGCGTTACTTAACTTTTTTGTTCCCCATACAAACTTTCAACCCTTATTTTCACCCCAACCATGATTCTAGGGATGTAATCTATATCCATGCCAAATGCTATCGTGATCTGTTCTTTAGGCAAAGCAATGTGTATAGACTGAATTCTTTAAATGGACATATCTTTTTAATTTGTGAACGGATTTTGATAAAACAACCCCTATCTTTTAATCTTGGCTTCCCACAATACAACAGTGAAAACTACGTCCAAATCGGTTGAGCCGTTTCCGAGATTAGCGAGAACAAACACACAGAGAAACTGAAGTCACAGATTACCCATCATATCCTTGTTTTTTCTGTTCTGTGATCATATCCAACGAACCACAGCGTTCTAGATCGCGCAAACGATGTTTTTCGGCTCGCTGCATTAATATAAACCAGAAACTGACATCATTTAATTACATTCTTATAAGTTTGTACTTAAACTACAGTCTTATTATATGTATTATAGATATTAGATAGAATATATATAGAATGTATACAAGGAGCCGTGTTGGCCGAGGGGTATAGTACCTAGACTTTCGATCCGAAGGTCGTGGGTTCGAATCCTGGCCGTGCATCAATGGATTTTTCGTTTCGACAAATTTATATGCGCATTAACACGAGCTCTAAACGGTGAAGGAAAACATCGTGCGGAAACCCGCGGCTAGTCAGCCCCACACTTATTGACCATGTCTTTCCTGTGGATATGGCCGGTTAAGCTGAGAGGATTGTGTAGGTGCTGGGCAAGCCTACTCCATCTCAACAATGTCCCAGGCACTACAGTGTCCCGTTGAGTATAGGCAAAAGATTGCCTCCTGACACTGTATAAATCATCTAGTAAAGATGTAAAGGCCTAAGTATAGAATATACATTAATTTGCAGGTATACGAGAAGATAAAAGTAGGCTCGTCGACCTGGCAGTCCCTGGACGTGCCCCGCGGTAAGCTGTACGGCTGGGATCACAACTCTACATACATCAAGCGACCACCCTTCTTCGACTCCATGACCAGGGTACGTTCATCATCAGCTTATCATGTCATCACAAAATGTATCATTGTCATAGCGATTTACAGTAAAACAGAACAAGAATGCGTTTCGGAAAACATTGTAAAATTTCGGAAAACAATTGTTTGAAATAACAAAAACGATAGACGAAAAGTCATTTAGAAATGAAAAATTAATCATAATTTCAACTTTATCGCAAACAAATAAATATCAATATATTTTTTAAGAAAAGCAAATTAGTTGCAGGCCTTGCGAGCTGCGCTGCTAACGACGTGCACTTCTGTCACATTCTGTTTTGTGGAATCATACACTGCTGTCGGACATATTCAGAAAACACGAAAATAACCGATATCCATTATACAGGGTGTGGCAAATTCTTGGTCACTAAAGGGTAGCTACCTTTTCTCATGTAGTTAGAGAGTTTTGTTCTTAGGAAACTTCGGTTTTATTTTAAAGAAAAAAATTATTGCATTTTTAGATTTTTGAAAAAAAGTACAGTTAGCCTAAAAAATTACATTTGTCAAAAAAAACAAGTTGGTCTTAATCGACTCTATTTCCCTCCAGGAACACTTCTCCCAAAGTAACTTATCAAATCAAATCGTAAGTTTTTGCAATAATTCAAAAAAACACATCCCATACATTTTCTATGAAATTAGTGCCTAGTTGTAAACATTATAGTGCCAATAGGCAATATGCATCAATTTTTTTTATGGTTTTACACGATAGGTTATATCGTCAAATAACCGTCATAAAAATTCCAGCGCCGAAATACTAAAATTTTATAACAAAAATAATTTTTGAAATTTACCAACATTTTCACGCATCTGAAACACGATTATTACTGTTGTCACAGATTACTGTTGTAGTAACAATTTGTGAACTTTGACGTGTGACGTCAAATTGATACTAAGTACAACAGTAATCTGTGACAACAATAAGTTCGAGTATAGGAATTGTGAAAATTAAAAAAAAAACTTATCTATGGATCGTCATATCTGACTCGTCCTTGACTTTTCTTATGAACTCGTGTCGTCACATCCTTTCACATCCTTTTCAAGTATTTTGAAATTCCTACTATTTTTTGCAATTTTTAAAATTTATTTTCTAATCGAAAATGGTTTAATATTAAAAAATAATTACACACACATACCTCTAAAGCAACAATGTTCATAATAAAATACATTTAACCCGCTTTTGAATCAGACGCATATTGCCAATTATTCGATGGTTATTAGTTTAAATTCGTAACTGCTTCGGCATGCTGGGAGGCTATTGTAAAGCCTTATGCGCCTCAGACAGAGCCGCAAGAGAGAATGGTAATTTTACATCTGCAGGGAAGCACTTTGTTCTAAATTTAAATACACGCTTTACAATAGCCTCCCAGCTTGCCGGAGCAGTTATGAAATTAAATTAAGAACGATCGAATAAGTTTCACTGTAATGTTTACAACTTCTAATTTCATAGAAAATGTATGGGATGTGTTTTTTTGAATTATTGCAAAAACTTACGATTTGATTTGGTAAGTTACTTTGGGAGAAATGTTCCTGATGGGAAATAGAGTCGATTAAGACCAACTTGTTTTTTTTGACAAATGTAATTTTTTAGGCTAACTGTACTTTTTTTCAAAAATCTAAAAATGCAATTATTTTTTTCTTCAAAATAAAACCGAAGTTTCCTAAGAACAAAACTCTCTAACTACAAGAGAAAAGGTAGCTACCCTTCAGTGACCAAGAATTTGCCACACCCTGTATAGCTTGAGTTCAGTCAGACACAGATTTTCAACAGTATTACTTTTTATCAAAATCGGTTACGAGACTCCTTTGAGTGTTTTTCGCTATTTGCTAATTCTTCTTCTTCTTCTTCTTCTTTGCTAATAGTTTCAGATTTGACTCTAGAGGCACTCTTGAAAAACTAACCCTGTATAACTCGGTTCTGACTGAGTGAAGATGTAGGTATACTGTTCTCACAAATATTGTTTGTTATACTCCTAGAGTTTATATTTTAATGTTTGGTTGATGGCCGCGCGAAAAAAAAAAGGCACCAACCGCCCATACAAAATCAGCATGTCCATTTACAAATTATCGTGAATAATGATGAAAAACTTAAGTACCTTCAACATGTTTATGTTTTCAGGAACTTCCCGAACCGCAGAGCATAGTAAACGCGCGAGTTCTACTCCTACTGGGTGACTCAGTAACCACTGACCATATCTCCCCCGCTGGTTCCATCGCTAGAAACTCACCCGCCGCCCGATACCTCGCCGCAAGAGGGTAATGTACCGCTCACTCACTCACCCACCCACTCACTCAACCACCTACTCACTCACCCACCCACTCACTCACCCACTTATTCACTCCCCCACCCATATCCTCACCCATTCGCCCACTCACCCATCCACCTACTCACCCACTCACTCACCTACTCACCCACTCACTAACCATGGTAAAGATTACAGGCATGCATGCACTAAATAGTGAGTGAGTGGGTGCACTCACTCACTATTTAGTGCATGCATGCCTGTAATCTTTACCATTGAGACATTTTTGTGTAGTGAAGAGCTCATTAGACGACACGACATTGTGTAGTGAACTCAGCAGAAGTGGCTCTTAAACGTATAGGGGTAGTCAGAAACAAGTCCGAATCTAGGCTATCGACGCAACGGTGCGCATATCTTAGTTCTGGGCGAAGTACTAGTTAATTTAATTATTATTTTATTAAATACTAGCTTTCGCCAGCGGCGTTCCCCGTGAGGTACCAACATAACATATAGCCTATGTTCATCCTGAAAGATCATTCTAAATACTGGTGATTTTTTTTCAAATCGGATGAGTAGTTTCGGAGATTATCTCCTACATACAAACAAACTTTATAATTATTTTATTAAATAAAACTCTTTCCCCAGACTAACCCCTCGTGAGTTCAACTCATACGGGTCCCGTCGAGGCAACGACGCTGTGATGTCCCGAGGCACCTTTGCTAACATCCGCCTTGTCAACAAACTGTCCCCTTCGGCCGGACCCAAGACTACACATAGCTCTGGGGACGTTATGGATATCTTCGATGCAGCTGAAAGGTAGGATTACTCCTAGTACTTTATGATTGCCTGGTACTTCAACCTTTGCGACACTGGTTTTTTCGTGGTTTTATCTATCTGCACGCATTTGTCAACCACTGACAGATTACTCCTTCTGGATTATGGTAGCCGGGTATTTACACTGGTTATTTCATGGTTCTCTCAGTAATCCTGCATCACCGGTCTAACTTGTCTCAAACTTTCAAAACGATCGCGTAGGTATCTTTTGTCGCGTTCCATCTCGTTGAGATGTGACAGAGCTACTTGCGTGGTCACTGAACTGTTATATTTGACAGTTTGAGACCGATTTTGGTCGCTATCAAGGTGCTGGTGTCCAGTGACATTGAAATAACTAGTGTTTTGTGTGTAGTGAAATAACTTTCTAACTACAAAAGAAAAGGTACCTACTCTCTTAAGACCCCAAAAATGTTCCCCACCGTTGTGATCTTACAAAGGTTCCTTACATGTCAGGTACGCTTCGGAGGGTGTCCCGTTGATCGCGATCGTGGGCAAGGATTACGGATCAGGGTCCAGCCGAGACTGGGCCGCCAAGGGTCCCTATTTATTGGTTAGTACACAACTATAGCATTGGATAATAATGTAGATTATTACGAGTAGGTATCTTATTTGAAAATGAAAAATCTTATCAAAATTTTCAATTCTGACGGGATTCGAACCCGCAATGATAGAAGCGATCCTCCTTAAGCCGGAGTGCCTTTACCAACTCGGCCACGGATTCCAAATTCGTCAAGATTATCGATTAAAGCATCGATGAGCGCCATCTACAGGATAACTACTAAGTTAACTCACTGCTCATTGCCCGAAGTTACATTCAGGCTCATATTATTATATCTAAGTGTGGTTTAACACTATAAAAAATAAAAAATTGGATCTATTATCATGAGAGCAGTGTTGGCCGAGTGGATTAGTACCTTTCGATCCGAAGATCGTGGGTTCGAACCCGGCCGTTCATCAATGGATTTTCGATTATTTCGGGCTTTAGCACGAAATCACCGTTTAATTCAGCTCTAAACGGTAGAGGAAAACATCGTGAGGAAACCAGTTAGCTTTCTTATAGCGTCGATGGGCCTGCAACCTGTCACCTAGAATGCTAACTTTTGAAAAATGTGGGCATGAACCAAATATGTATTTAGCATTTACATACCTCTGACTACCCTTTTAGATATCTATAAAGGATCTTAAAATGCACAGTCGTGATCATATTTTTTTATTATAAACCTTATAACCAGGGCATCAAAGCCGTGATAGCGGAATCCTTCGAGCGCATCCACCGCTCCAACCTCGTCGGTATGGGGATTGTTCCTCTACAGTTCGTAGCGGGGCAGTCAGCGGCAAGTCTGGGATTGACGGGCACTGAGAAGTACACTGTCAGCTTGCCAGAGGATCTGGTGCCGGGGCAGAAGGTCACTGTGCAGGTGAGACGGAATGATGATGAGGAAGATAGTTATTACATATTTTAAACTTTCGCGACTTGAACACATTTTTAATTTATTATTAACGGGACTTAATCGCGTAATGAAATTATTTTATTTACCTCGACGTTTCGGCAACATTACAGTTGCCGTGGTCACGAGTAGACTGGCGGCCGTTGTTCACTCGTACCTTTGACTGATGAGGTTGGAACTACCCTCATTCAGTCAACACAAATCACTATTAGGGTTGCGACACACTACACTGACAATGTCCGGCGACATACTAGACGGCTTTTTACGACACGAACACTTCTTAATACCTAATAATTTAATAATTTAACTTAATAATTTCATTACGCGATTAAGTCCCGTTAATAATAAATTAAAAAAGAAGATAGTTATATTTGAAAAACTGAAAAAAAATCTTATGGACAAACTTAGGGATATACCCTGCGGTGGGTAAACTCGGACTGTGAATTATGATGATGATGATGAATTTTAAATCTAGCTAAAATAAAGGGAAAATGGGAGTGCAAGTGAGAGGGAAGACGAAGGAACGTGAAATTGGGAGTAGTGTTTGAAAATTAAGAAAAAAAATGTCTTCATGCATAAATCTAACCAAAAGAGGGAGATATTACGTCTGGACATAGGTCACTGTGCAAGTAAGAGGGAGAGAGATAAGTTTTTTTTTTGTTGTGTTTTCTCTGTTACTGCAATCTGTCTCCTGCATTGGGACATTCAACTGTATGTGTAGCCATGACGGAGGCTTTTAGGTGGCCTAAAAACTCCGTCACCAGAGTTGGCCACTTGCACATACAAAAGAAGAAGAAGAAGCTGTATGTGTGTCGGTATTTAATTTGGCTTGCTAAGTGTGTGACCAATGTACTAAATAATGTAAAATAGACAATAGATATTTAATTAGATAAGTCAGTAATTCTAATAATGCTTCTAATTGTCTTTGCAGGTCGACGATGGCAAATCATTCGATGTGATTGTTCGCTTCGATACAGATGTCGACCTAACATACTACAGGAACGGCGGAATTCTCAACTACATGATACGCAAGATGCTGTAACACGTTTAACGCGTTTACTGCCTTAGGACCTGGCAAACGAAGGGGCAGGACCATACTGGAGCTGAGATGCATAAGATCGGATTTCGAAAATTGTCATTTTCGAGATCCGACCTTATGCATCGGTCACCATAAGGTCGGATCTCGAAAATGACAATTTTCGAGATCCGACCTTATGCATCTCAGCTCCAGCATTATGTATGTTCATTTGAGCTTCTTCTTCTTTTCGAGTCGAGACTCAACTTATTTTGTAATACTACACAGTTCGTTTGAGCTAACGGTGACAGAGTTTTATGCGTGGAATTCACATCACTTTTCAGTGCAGTCAAATTAGGAATTAACCTCGGAATGAGAGATAGTAAGCTGAATTTTCGAACCTATACACCCAGGGCCAGGCGCGGATCCAGCCCTCAAAAAAGGTTGTGGGCACACCCACCCAAAACTTGGCCAAGTGCAAGCCGAAGTATGATATCGTTATGTTGAAAGCTTAACAGAGGTCCACACGCCCCTCCCTCCCTAAAATCAGGCCGCGTCGCTCTAATTTTACTACGTTTATCTGTTTGCCCCCCCTAAAATGAAAAGGAGAAACATAGGAAAATAGGAGTTTAGGTAAGTACTACGTTTCTCTGTGCTATGAAGGTGAAGGTTGAAGGTAGGGGGTGCCCCCCCCCCCCTTCGCGTCTTGGATTACTTCCGCGGGTCATGTAAATATGTCTTTTCTGAATGAAAACAGGGTTATTTTTGATATTTTCATATACTCAACGATACTTTGATAAGCATACGGTTTTATGGAATAATACAGCTCTATTTGATGATAACTTGTTTACTTTTTCCATCTACTTTATAAGATTAAGTACTAAATTAGTTGGTTCACCATAGCAATCTAAATATCAAAATGTAGGAATGCAAACATGCAAAAAGCATGTTTGTCCTCTATGCGTTCCTAAACCATTGATCAGATTGTGATGAAACTTTAATAATAATAATAATAATAATAATTTGGTAGGTTCTTCTGAGGACGCCCACCAGAGTTTCAAAAAATCTTTAAGTAGTAGATAAAAAAAAAATACTGGTGCGGTACGTAATTCCCCGGGTAGTAACTATTAATAATATTCAGTGGATAAGTAACTCAATCGATCAAAAAACGGTTGTATTTATAAATATAAACATTCTATTTTAATGTGGTTTTAGGGTATTGTTTTCATATTTACGGGATGTAGTAATTAAATAAGTCAGATCAATTCGCAGGTAATCCAATTTATTGAAATTATTTCTTTTAGCAATAAAATTTGAAAATAATAAATTCATGAATGAGGCCACCAAGTCTATGGGCAAGGATTTTTTGTTACAATTAACATTTTTAATTGGTATCTAAATTGGTTGTTTCTGTGAATTGATCTTCTGGTTATAGCAATAATAAATTAAGCTATGACATTATGGCTTAGCGCTTTCCTAACAAAATATATAAATGTTAAAGTTACCTACTTTCCAACAAGTAATTTAAGTTTTACACTTAAATAGTTCAAGCTATAAGCCATAACGGATAAGCTTATTGTTAGCCAAGTTAAATGTAAACTCATTTGAACGACCAATATAGTTATTATAAATATATTTTCCAATTATACTTACTTTTGGTGTTTGTAATTTTCTATGCAATTTTATTTAGCGTAAGAAATAAATGTTATATTTTGTTAAGAAAATTATTGTTTTATTCAAAGATCTGTTTGAGTGATGTATGTATGTATGTGTAGGGACTCCCTTTTCCGCATTTAGGCTCAAAGGTAGCTTTGATAGTTAAAGAAGAATTGGGTGATAATCACAGAACACTGATGCTAATTTTCTACATTGTTGTCCATAATTGAAATTTATTTTTCTTATATTAAATGAAAATAAAAATTAAAGTGGAGGGAATGGGGGGAGGTCTTTGCCCAGCAGTGGGACACAATAGACTTGTAATAATAAAATGAAAATCAGTTGACAAGCATTTTCATCATGGTGACACCCACACCACACGCATCACAACTGTTTACAACAAAACCTAGACTAATTAGATGAAAGTGTACATTTCAAACAAGCATTTACAAAATCAATTTAGATTTATTTCATTTAGTAACATAGAACATGGTCTTTTGAATGGAGATCTGTGATCCTCTAAGCATTCTTCTAGTTCTTGCATATTACCATTTCTCCCCATAGCTTTCTCATTCTGAAGAAAAGTTAAAAACAGTCTACCAAAATTTCTATCAACTGCACAATTTTTACTGTGCGACATTATCAGTTTTCTTATATAATTTTGAATTTGATCATTTTTGGCACAATCTTTATAAGCTGTGTGTATTACTAATACATTTTGAGAAAACCCATCCGAGGATATTTCAATACTAGACAATGTTTTTACAAATTCTGTGGCCGATTGTTCGTTTAATGCTGCTGTATAGTTGATTAGTGCTTGATTGGGTATTTTTGCATCATTTATTAGTATATGCAGTAGCTCTTTGAAAATGGAAGGATAATGTTCATGTAATCTTAGCATCAAATCAATACATGTTCTAGAGTACTGAAGTTTCATAAAAATTGGCATAAATTTTGTAATAAACGTGGTTAGAAAATTAGTCTCTCTTTTTTCATTGAAAATACTCTTGAATAGCTGTTCTATGGAGTTCGAAGATAGTTTTTCAGCAAGTTTAGTAATCAGTTCAGAGTTTTTAGTGCACTCTTGGATAACATACTCGATAGGAAAGGTAGATTCACTCTCAATTGTATCGAAAATATCTTCGTAGTTCGGTGACGCTTCCTTTTCAAGAATCATAGCGTTATTAGATTCTTTTTCCACTGTTTCAACGATTTTGACATCAGTTTCAGGAGTTTCAACACTTCCAACCGGTGATTCTTTGTTCCCGAATTTCTGAAACCATTTGTTACAGGGGTCAGGTGGCGGAGCTACTGCTGTACATTTCTCTAAATAAGGTAACGATGATGCGGAGAAAGTCCATTTATTCGACATTCTTATAAAAAACTAATTTTTCTATTAGCTAAACCGCCGGGCACGGGCACTCAATGTTTGTAAACAAAACGAAACGAAAACATCCACATCACCACACACATCCGCCATTCTTTTTTAATTTTGACATTGACATGACAATGACATTCATTGTAAAGTTGCCATCCAAGAAAGATTACATTACATGCCTATTTCAAATTTCAAACGATCAAGCTTACGAACAACTTGATGTGGAATGGAGAATTAAAATGACGAACATACTTTTTTTATTACACTGTTCTGCTACTCAATATAAGCTCGAAGACTCATTCAGTCAATCTCATAGACTTTTTTTTTTTTTGTAAACAAAACGATTGTGTCGGTCGTTCTGTGTTGTGTTGTGTTGTGATAATTTTATCAGTCTTGTTTTGCGGTGAAAAGAGTAGGTCGTCTCGTATCCATTTGAGTTTATAGCTTTGAACGGGTTTATCGGTTTATCTAATGCTGCAAAAGTAGGAGCCTGGTAAGTCTAAAGAACTAAGTAGGTACTTATACCTACCTTCAAATAGTTTGTTGTTAGGTAGGTACCTATATGTCGGACAATGATTAAAGAAGATAGATAGGTAGGAAGTAGGTACTGACTTTTGAAATGCATGCTACCTATTAAGTACCTACCTATATTATGTGTTCCTGGACTTTGAGCATCCCGTTTGTAAGCTAAACACAGGTATGAGGTAGGTAGGTACTTAAGTGTTAACTTGAGTACCTACCTAGGTACCTATTTGGGAAGGTAGGTACCTACCTAGTATCTTACGGTTGGTACCTAACCTACGCTACGCGTAGGTATATAGGTAGGTACGTCTACGGTAGGGGTACCTACAAAGTAAATCATTAGTACCTACCTACCATGCTAAAATATTTAGGTATTTAGTAATAGGTAGGTGTGCAATAACTAGATGGCACCCGCGGTTACACCCGCGTGGGAACCCTCACATCTATCCGCGCCGAACTAATCGACCGAAACGAATTTTAGAATTGTTTAGATTAAGTATATAAATGAAATCGTATGAAACATAGGACTTGGTATGAAACCTCGCACACCTGCCCGCGTCGAATCGTCCTATTCTACCGAATAGTACCTACAGTAGGTACCTCCTACTTTGAGGATTCGGCGCGGATAGGTGTGCGCTCAATCTTAACGCGGAAATTTGAATTTTTCTGGGGTAAAAGTTAACTTAAGTTCTTCTCCAAGGTCCAATCTATCACTATAACAAAATTCATCATAATTGATTAAGTGGTTTAGGCGTGAAAACATAACATGCAGACAGACAGACATACAGTTACTTTCGCTTTTGTATCGGTAGGTAGGTAGGTACCTATGCATAAATGCTTATCTATTGTTATTCTGGGGTCGCAGCTACAAACGTGAAACAAATTACATTAGGTACCTACATGCTATGATATTTTTATTATGATTTGCTAATGTACCTAAGTATAATTTACGTAGACAGCTAGGTACCTACCTATATCTAATATAATTTATCACTGTTTTAAATCGTTAGAAGGTTCTAAAAGAACAATAGAAGGAAATAAATAATTCAGTCTTTTGTTGCTATTGCTGGACTTGCTAGGGACACAGAGTTACTCGGTGCTAGGGATAGGTATATCTGGTTTTAGAGAGAAACGTACTTAGAAAGAGAAACGTAGGTAGTAAAATTGTAGGGACGCGGCGGCACCCCCGTTTGATTTTAGGGGGAGCATTTGGTTGGCTTTCTCTGCCCCCACTTCCGCGGTCCCTGAGTAGTAGCCTAGATCAAATAAGTACCTACCTACCTAACTTATTTGAGTAGTAACATATGAGAGTGGTAACCTATTAATCTTTCGAAAAACGATACACCGAATTTTGAAATCCATAAAACGTTTGATAGAAACTCGAAATCCAGATGCTTTGTTTTACATAATTTTATTACTCCGATAAAACATTTCACAGAAGTCTCATTTGACAGAAACACTAATGCCAGATTATCAGTTCGTTTTTTTTTCATTCGACAACAATATCCATATACCGATTTTTAAAAGACAGAAGTAACGCTTACCAGAAAATTTCCAGCCATTTATAACCTTTTCCATCTTACTCAATTATAAATATTATTTACGTAATTTGTGTTACTTTTCTTGTTGCGTCTGTCTTACCGTAAAACGAAACGTTTTTAGGTTATTATCGGTCTCAGAACCGAATCTGCCCACCCCGACTTCCACGTAGTCTTGTCTGTCCTACCCTAGAGTGTTTTTATGAACTCGGAGGCGCAAAGGGAGATGCAGCCCCCGCCCGCTGTAACAAAACGCGGCACCAGCCCGAGCTGGAGCGGTTGAGGCTGGTCGCCGCCGAAGGTGGCGACCAAACAGCCGAAGCTGCGAAGGCTCGTGCTGATGCCGCGTTTTGTTACGCAAGGGCGGAGGGGCTGCACTTCCCGAAGCGCCGGAGCCGTCACAAATTCGAAACGGATGAAAGATTTAGGTTAAATTTTGATAATTTGCCAAAAGTGTTTGGTGAGGTTACTTAACCATCTAGCACGAAATTAGTTAGGAAATGTTAAAGGCAATAAAAAAAGTAACTAGGTACATTAGATATCTACCTACAGTACTTCAAGCTACATAATGAACATCGGTCATTTAATTTTATGGTACCTAGTATTTATAACGCTCTGAATTATTACTAGATGGCGCTACTAGTAGGCCTTTAGAAAGATTGAATACATAATTTTGTAATAGGTCTTTCCTGAACCATGATTTTTCGGGATTACAAAATATATGGAAAACAAATATGCGGTAAAGTGAAATATCTGGATGTTAAAATTTCTGGAAAATGTTTAGATGTATTTTGTATTTCTGTCTTGTAAAAAAAAAAGAAATGAAAATCTGGCTTAAGAATTTATGGAATTCGAATTCCTGGATTATGAAAAAAAAGAAATCAAAAATCTGTCAAACGTTCCTATGGATTTCAAAAAACTGTCTTGTATTTTTCGTGACATAAATACGTAACCTATGAGAGTAGGTAAGTTACTTATTTGATCCATGGTAGTAGACAGTGCGCAACAAAATCATGACCACTGTCTCGTTGATGTATTTGAAACCGCACCTCCTGACCGTTAATCGGCCGTACCTATCCCTCTAGAATTTAATTCAGTAGAATCTAGTTCTACAAGTAGCGATATTTCCTGTCGCCATATTATGTGAAGCAAAAAAATGTGTGTCGCAGACCCGTTTTCATTTCTGCTATCCTGGTATCATCATACGCTTTTGTACCTACTGGTACAGTTGTCACAATGAATCTAGGCATCATCCGTGAAGTGAGGCTTTACGCTGCGCAGTAGAACATTTTGTAAGTAAAAGATGCACTGCGCATCGAAACGGCTAACTTCACGAATGCCAAGATCCGTTGGAAGAAGTGTACTTACCTACCCTACCGGTAAAACTTGTTGTACCTAGGTACTTATAACAATATTAAAAATATGACCTTGCATTCTATGTAAGTAGGAAACTAACACAAAGTTTTGAGCAAATAAATTATCTTGATCTTTGTATACTTAACCCATAAAATGCCCAGGAGTCCGAAAATGCCGCAAAACTTGGTCAGCTCTGACGCCTCCTAGATTAAAACTATAAGTAATACAAAAATTTAAAGAAAAATCGTTGACATAATTCTTTCTGGGCATACACTTATGGGATAATGGGGTAGGCAGAGGAATTCCAACGGGACTTGAATATTTCTTTGCGATCTTTTAGTTTAGACTTTGTGCTTCGTCGGACGTGGTTTGACAACTCCAATATTTTTAAGTGGTTCTTCTAGATTTTGTGAAACGAAATAAAATCACGATTGTATGCCCAAGGAGCGGTAGACAATCTCTACGATCTTTAGGGCATAATATGTAAGGCTGCAGTCTGAGGCACGTCCACGTGTTAAGAGGATGGATCACCGAAAAGAAAGCTAGGCCCCAAACCGTGTTTGTTGCCCTGAATCTTCATGGTGTTAGTCGCAAAAAAATAGGCGTAGAAGCACCTAGGTCCTATTGAATAAATTAAATTTGAATATGATTATTGACTCTGTGCCAATGCGCTTATTTTTCGAAACGAAAGATCCATTGATGCACGTTAGAAAATACTTTAACTTGGTAATTTTAAAGTAGGAATGTCGCACAGTAGGTAACTAGCTATCATTAACTAATGATCTATTAGTAATCTTGACCACAACCAGTCAATGAACTGGATAATTACCCTTTTGTGGACCAGGGTAAAGGTCTGCGCTCATTACATCGGTGCAGGCACGTACACAATGAAAGCTAGACTTGAATAAGTTAACACAGGAGACTGGAGTTTTAAAGCCGAAACTCGATTTCTTTTTAAGGACTGTTTATATCTACCGACATTGAGCGTAACAGACAAGACACGTAGCGTGGCAGACAAAATAATATTCTTTTATACAGTTTGTATGAATATGAACCTATTCATATCTAAAGTAACGAAGCCGCACAGACTCGCACAAACACGGATAGACACAGTACCTATTCATTCACGCAAAGAATTTTGTTTGCGCGGCGCCGCCGCCGGCGCGGCGCGGTGTGTGTCTGAGTGTCTGTCCGTGTCTGTGCGGCTACGTTACGCTAGCTGCCGGTCAATGTAAATAGAGAATCGTAATGAGACCGTGCAGTGCTTCTCTCTCAGTTTTTTGTTTGAGAGCGGTTAGGCGCGTTAGGTTGGTATAAAATGCTTTTTGGCGCATTCAATGCGCATGACGCACATGTGCTAAGAAAACCGACTGTCCGATCCGGGCAGGGAATGTGTTATCTTTATGCTTTCTACGTTCTTTGTCTCTTTAATGGACGTCGTTAACTAATGGGTGTATAATGGAAAGGATGTTTCAAGATAAATGGCTACGTAAACTGGGGTCAGATTGATTAATTTTGAGAAAAACCTCATTAGAAAACTGTAACGGTTGGCCCAAAAAAATTTAAAAATAATCTCTATTGAGGGGAAGATGTTAAGGAACAAGTAAGTATACGAAAAATGAAAAAATTAGGATAAGTAGATTCTGAGAAAAAAATTAAAAAGTGCCGTCTCAACTTCATACTTGAAACGGGGTCACTTTGATGTGCCCTGTTTTTATTTTGAAACTAGCTGTGCCCGCGACTTCGTTCGCGTATGCTAATTCTACTAATTTGCGAAATGTGAAAGTTTGTGAGGATGGATGTATCGATGGATGTTTGTTACTCTTTCACACCAAAACTACTAAACGGATTTTATTGAAACTTGGAATAATTACTTACATAGATTATGACCTGGAATAACACATAGGCTAGGTTCTTTTTATTCAAATTTTTTAAAACTCATTAGGTAGGTATTGCACTGGTAAATCTTTTTGCATGAAAATGTTGAGAAAACGAATTTTCCCAGATAAAAGACCTAGCTAGATCGGCTTTTCGCCTCCGTAAGCCCCCGTACCTACCGCAAATTTCATCAAAATCGCATAGCTTGTACTATGGGAACCAGATAACTGATAGAATAGGTACTTACCTACTTCTATATTTTTTTGTAAATACTTTAGGTAGGTAGGGACTTAATACTTGAATATCTGGGCGACCGAACTATGCTCGGGTGCAAATAGATAAAAATTAAAAAAGAAAAAGAAATAAAACTTACAAAAAGTAAACTTTTACTGGCTGAGATTCGAACTCGAAGCCATCGGTTGAGTTGAGAGGCGGACACCTATTTCACTTGGCCACCTTAGTTTCAACAGAAATTGTAAAATTACGAACCACATTGCACTGGTAGGTAAACCTTTTTGCGTAAAAATGTCGAGAAAACGAATTTTCCCAGATATGAGACCTAGCCTAGGTAGATCGATTTTTCGTCCCCTTTAACCCCCGTACCGCAAATTTCATGGTCCCAACGTATGGTGCCGGCGTATACGTTGGGACCAACGTTGGTCCCAACGTTGGGGCCAAGATTTCGTGAACCATCCACACGTTGGCGATTACACCAGTCTTGTTCCGTGACGGAACTTCCGTCAGAGCTAACGCAACGTGAGGACGTCTGATGTCTGCGCGTCCGATACAGAAATTGAAATTTTTGTATCGGATGTACTTATATGAAATAGATTTTTGAAGACTTCTATGTTCAAATTACGATTTAAATACTTGGCTATAATTTACTTTGGCGCTGCGCTGAATTGGGGAATTTGTTTTCTAAAATATTGAATTCATTTAAAGCTCTGATTTTTATATTTTCGAAAATTTAAGGAAGATTAATATTCAATTGAGGTTTTAATTATATAACATTTACAGATTTAAGTCTATTGCGCTGAAACAACATACGGTTTTGAAACGCAAAAATTTGTATTTTCCTGCTTGTTTTCTAATAGCAAATCGCAAGAAGCTATTTCTGTTTCGTAAAAATAGCTTAGGCGTGCTATCTAGTTACCTACCTATTTTTCCTATTTACAACTATCTACTTGGGGTTTGGGTGTTTTAATTTCTAATCTATCGTGATAAATACTTTTGAAATAAATACATAGGTATTTAACATAATAAATACACGGATAGAAAATTTGAATAAGTACTTGGAAATAATTTACTTTGGCGCTGCGCTGATTTGGGGAATTTGTTTTCTAAAATATTGAATTCATTTAAAGCTCTGATTTTTATATTTTCGACAATTTAAGGAAGATTAATATTCAATTGAGGTTTTAATTATATAACATTTACAGATTTGAGTCTATTGCGCTGAAACAACATACGGTTTTGAAACGCTAAAATTTGTATATTCCTGCGTGTTTTCTAATAGCAAATCGCAAGAAGCTATCTCTGTTTCGTAAAAATAGCTTGGGCGTGCTATCTAGTTACCTATTTTTCCTATTTACAACTATCTACTTGGGGTTTGGGTGTTTTAATTTCTAATCTATCGTGATAAATACTTTTTAAATAAATACATAGGTATTTAACATAATAAATACACGGATAGAAAATTTGAATACTTGGAAATAATTTACTTTGGCGCTGCGCTGATTTGGGGAATTTGTTTTCTAAAATATTGAATTCATTTAAAGCTCTGATTTTTATATTTTCAACAATTTAAGGAAGATTAATATTCAATTGAGGTTTTAATTATATAACATTTACAGATTTGAGTCTATTGCGCTGAAACAACAAACGGTTTTGAAACGCTAAAATTTGTATATTCCTGCGTGTTTTCTAATAGCAAATCGCAAGAAGCTATCTCTGTTCCGTAGAAATAGCTTAGGCGTGCTTTCTACTTACCCATTTTACCTATTTACAACTACTACTTCATGGTCATCACCTACCTAAAACCAATTTAAGTAATTATCATTAAGTAATTTTGAAATTCGTAGGTAATAAAAAAATGTTTAAAAATTTCCATGAGTGCAAAAAGAGGAGGTCAGACGGTCACCCATCCACCATTTTGTTCCCCATACAAACTTTCAACCCTTATTTTTTTATCTCAACCATGATAACATATGAAAAAAAGTAGCCTACGTCCTTTCCTGGGATATAATCTATATCCATGCCAAATTTTATCGTAATCTTTTCTTTAGAAAACAAAGTGTTTAGAAATTTAGATTGAATTCTTTAAATGTACATATCTTTTTTATTTGTGAACGGATTTTGATAAAAAAACTTCTATTTTTTAATCCCAACTTACCATAATACAACAGTCAAAACTACATCCAATTCAGTAGAGCCGTTTTTGAGATTAGCAGCAATAAACACACAGAGAAACTAAAGTCACAGTAGAATTCTTTAAATAGATATATCTTTTTTATTTGTGAACGGATTTTGATAAAACAACCCCTATCTTTTAATCCCGGCTTACCATAATACAACAATGAAAACTGCAACCAAATCAGTTCAGTAGTTTCAGAGATCTTAGTGCTCAAACACACAGAGAAACGAAAATTTCAAAGTCACAGATTACCAACAGTTACTATGAAGTGTTTGCGTTCAAGGTCAACGTAGATCGCGCTTATGACATTTTTGGACGTAAAAAGGTTATATGGATCAAAAACTGACATCACTTAATTGAATACTTATAAGTTTGTTCTTAGTCTTCATTCTTATTATATGTATAGATGAGATAGTGTCCCCTTAAACAAGCCTAAAAATGAAATAATATTTTTTTTCCTCCTATTAACTTAAAAGTTATGAGGAAATTTTAGTGTGCGGGGCGACTTTGATCTAAGTGATCACTGATCAGTTATGTTTTGTATCTCATGTTATTTTTTATAACATTTTTATGATAATAATGATTGCTTTTAATGCTAAAAAATATAAACATCAAATACTCTTTATAAAAATCTTTATTTTGCTTAAAAAAAATTAAAAAAAAAAAAAAATTATAAAGATTATCAAATTAGCTATCACATCAGATTCAAAGTAAAGATTCATGGCTTATTACAAATTATTTTTTGTATTCACGCACCATGGTTTATTTCTAAAAAAAAACAACTGGGGTGAAATTGATAATCAACAACAAAACTAACGTAACAAAAATCGGTGCTAGAAGGGGTGACTTTGATATATAATCAATGTAGCCCCGTACCACCCATCAAAGCCACCCCATGTTGTAAAACCTCAGTTTTAGCCTAACCTAGTCGACCAATCGAAAAAACAAAAACGGTTTTATATTAACGGTAAAATGTACAATAAATCCAGAAAGTAGCATGTGTCTAGGTTTAACAGATTTTTCTGCACATTCAGAGTTATTCAGACATGCATTTTTTACCTGTTTTCCGACTCAACTTCAACAATTTTTTTAAACATGAACTGTTGGTCACACTGACTAGATACCGTAGGACGAGATGGCCAACAAATCAAGGCTGCCGTATAAAAAAAATTTTGGCTGCGTTTCGTTTTATGAAAGTTATGAAGCTTATTGTAAATCCATCGTTTGAAAGTGACCCCAGTTTACCAGTACCTACTGGTTCCATCTGAAGCGCTCGTGGCGTAGCTTGCTGAGACGTTCTTGATTGATCGTTAAAGTCTGCGTTGTTCGCGGTCACAATTTGGATGAGTGACCACAAGGCATTACGAGCTGAGCGCTTCCGTGCTTCGGAGGGCACGTTAAATTGTCGGTCCCGGCTTATAAGTCATTAAGCCATGACGAAGGTCTTTAGGCGGCCTAAAAACTCCGTCACCAGAGTTGGCCACTTACCTACTCATAGGAACTTAGTGGTTCCATCTATTCTTGAAAAATGTTATTGAACTATGCGGTCCCAATGTTTAGGGCTCAGGGTAGGCAGAGGACAAAGTTGGTTATTAAGATTCTGATTTTTTTACATTATTCTTGGTGATATGATAATGCAATGGTGTTAAGAGCTGTTCGACAAAACAAGTAGCTCTTCAGTTTTCTCTAGATTATCTTTCGAGTGGCTCAACCTATTTGTGAAATTGGTATGATAACCTTCGTTTATTTTGTTTATTGTGATGGTATCGAGTGAATATCATCACATTGACAAAATAATCGGTCAAAATGCGTTACCTATCTCCTTACATGAGCACCAAAGCAAGCTTCTAAGAGCGTTGACGAAAATGTATTTGGATTGGACATACCTCTGACTATCCCCTTTAGATTTAAACATCAAAATATCTGAGAGAAATACCGCGCCTTGGGAATGCAGTTGATCATGTTTTAATTCGAAAGTAATTTATGATTATTGAATGATTAATTTTTCAGAAATGGCTAACCTCATAATATTATTGCTGTTGACGCTTGGAGCGGTGCATTCTACGCCTGTGGGGAACCCAACCCACGAACAATGTGGATATCGAGTAAGTAGATAATATGCAAATAGTACCTAGCTTCGCTTGTTTACTCCTTGCAAGTTATGTTATGACCGCCTGGCCTGGTACTGCACCTTGGTGTCAAAGTGATCATAGTGGTCCTACTGAATAAATGATATTTGAATTTTGAATTTTGGTGTTAGCTCGCATGTTCATAGTCAGTATGCGTGCTCGTATGCATACTGGTTCTTTTGCATCCTACGTCAGGTCATTGACCTCATAACAATCTTGTAAAGTAATTTGGGTTGATGACAGAACCAGTAGCAAACAAAATCGGATCTAGGGGGACGGTTTGATCAATGCGGGTTCGAATTCCGCCGGAATCGAAAATTTTGATAAGAATTTTCATTTTCGATGAAATCTGCTGACTGAATGAATCGATTCCACGGGAATCGAACCCGGTAGGTATGTTTATCGTCTCAACATCAATCGTCACGTTACTGAGGTCGTCAAACTATTCTATAATCTCGTACTGATAACATTTTGAACTCTTAATTACAGTCTTGTTGACGTATTTGATAAGAAATAAACAGTCCCTTCGATCTTATATGTTCAAATGCCCATAAATAAATAAATAAATAATACTGGACATTTCACACAGCATCATGTAGCCCCAAAGTAAGCAGAGCTTGTGTTAGGGTAACTACATGACTTGATATACTACTTAGATGCCCGTTGTATTATAAATACATACATATTTATACGTATAAAACACCCAGACCCGAGATAAATATTTGTAGATCAGACGGGCCTTCATCTACTGCGCCACAAAGGTCGTGGACTGCTTGAAACGAAGCGCGCGTTCATTCACATGCGACTATTTCAACGTGCGCTGATCGCGTTCGGGCTTTGGGCAGACCGCGCGTCGCAAAAATTCGCTCTAATTTGAACGCGCGCGAATGCTTGTTCCAGAACTGTCCCGCTACTGACCCTTCAGTGCTAAACGTGCACATCGTAGCGCACACACACGACGACGTGGGCTGGCTAAAGACGGTGGACCAGTATTACTATGGCAGTAAGTAGCTGATTCTCTTGTACACTGAATAGCTACAATATCGCTAATAGTGGCCGCTCACCTATCCGCGCCGAACGCGCCGAATTCTCGAAGGACTTGCCAGATTCGGTCGAATCGGACAACTCGACCGCGGACAGAATATGTGCGAGATTTCATATAAAGAATTCTAAAATTCTTTTCTTTCGGCGCGTTCAACGCGGGTAGGTGTGCGGACACCTTAAATCTGAAAGCTATAATTTCGTTCACGCTAAAGCATGGCATTGAAAGTGACATTTCTAAAACAAGTACCTACCTACCTACCGAGCTCTGTGAACTGTAGACCTCGCGAGCCTGTCTTTGTATAGCTTAAAACCGTATGAATGTTTCCAATTATCTAGTTTTGTGATGAGAAGGTGGTCTACCACCTTTCAAACAGAAAAAGAACCATCGAAATCGGATGTCATAGGGCGGAGATATCCTGTAACCTACTTTTTTTTATTGGAGGATAGTAGGTAGGGGAACCTGTTGAACCTCGTCCATTGATATCCCTCGGCCACCAAGGCTTATCTCGTAATCTGTGCGAGTTTTTTCGTTTTTGTCTGTGGCATTATAATCGTCATTGGTCAACACCAACATGAAGCTAGAATCGAAAAACCAGCGTGGAGTGAGTGAGGCGTGCGCATTAAAAATATAAAAAAGTGCTCAAAAAGAGGGTATTTTTAATTTTACTTTAAGTTAATTCATATATAACAGTACATACTTACGAGATAACCATTTCGTGCAATCAAATATAGGTGAAATGGACTTTAGATAGGCATAGAATTATCGACCCAAATCGAACTCAAAGTGCATTTTAAAAATTCGTTAATTTAAAATAAGGCAATGTTGTACCTTTGCCACCATATTTGCTTTGTACTTTGGACAGGGGCTCACGTACAAATTTGTATCAAGATATTAAACAGAAAAAAAAAACACCGAAGAAGGTTTATACAAAGAGGGAAGTCTATCTTGTCCTAAAAGCTGTAAAGTATTTGGACTTTTGTTGATAAATTATTATAATAGGACGCGATAATGATCTTAAGATCACAGAAATTTTAAGAACTTATTGTTCTTTTATTATTCTAGCATAACTTAAGATAAAAATGTAAATTATTATTATTTTTTATCGAAAGTATAAACCATAAAAATGTTATTTCCATTAATTTAAAAATAAAGCGTTATTTGATTCGATAACATGGTATTTTCATGAAAAAAGACTAGTAAGGTCAAGGTACATCTTGCAGTGACCAAGGTATATCTGGTTTGTTGTACCTTCGACAAAATCCCATTTTTTGTTCAAATCTCTTTAACTTCTAAAGTATCATTAAAAATACAATTTTTTTTTCATAAATATGTAGTCAAATAGTGTATCTTTACATGTGTCCATATTTGGTAAACCTAATTTCAATCTTTATAGACAAAAAAAATTAAATAAAATCGTGTGGCCGAGGTTCAACAGGTTCCCCTACCCCTCTAACCAAAAATTCCCGACGACAAAAAAAATCTATAAAATTATCGAACGCTCACAAACGTGAGAATCAGTTGAGCCCAAGACACTGGCATTATTACCGCACTGTATATTTATGGATTGATGACCAAGTGAATTTATTGCCTTCAGGTAGGAACAACATCCAGAAGGCTGGTGTCCAGTACATCCTGGATTCCGTGGTCAAGGAGTTGTGGGAGGACCCCAAGAGAAAGTGAGTATCCCAATATCCTTCTCTCCTTTTAAAATACTTGATAAATCTCCCAGTATTAGTACCAAAATCAAATAGTCTTGAACTCAGCATCTACTTATTATTCCACGTATTCAATAAGCATCATACCATAACATAAGTGACAAAGCAGATCAAAATTATCAAGTAGAACAAACCGTTATTTGAACGAATAATTGGATAACCTAACAATTCCAGGTTTATCTACGTGGAGACTGCTTTCTTCTGGAAATGGTGGGTGCGACAAAGCGAGAAAATTCAGTCACAGGTAATCGATAAGACATTTGTTTATTTCCCTTTCCAAAGGTTTAGAAACGTACAACTAACAGCCGGTGCTTTTGCGAGTCCAAAAGGCATGTTTTCATACTCGTACTAGCCGAAGATTCTCGCTTGATTCTGAAGTAGGGCTAGACCTCCGGACGGAACTCCGGTTTTTATGTAACTCCGGAGCTTCGAATGATTTTAGCATCTTTTGTAAAACCGGAATTATCGGAACTTAACTAAACGTAATTTCGAAAGAAATTCTGGAATTGAAATGCTGAGCATCAAAACTTAACTCCGGATCTAAAAATCAGTCCAAGTTTCAAGTCCTATTCTGAAGTACTTAGGTTTGCACTGTAATTTTTAAAGTGTCAAAACATTTTTAGCAACTTCTACATTTTCACAGCTTATAGGACCCAAAAAACATGTTTCGAAACTTGTTCAGCCGGGGCTTTTGCGAGTCCAAAAGGCATATTTTTAAACTTGTGTTGCCCGTAGGTCCGCACTCTTGTCTCCGAGGAACGGTTGCAGTTTGTAGGCGGAGCCTGGAGTATGAACGACGAGGCGGCCGTGCACTATCAGAGCACCATCGACCAGTTTACTTGGGGACTCAGGTGAATTGTTTTATTTGCCTTTTTCGTCCCATTTTCCCACTGCTGGACAAAAGATTTTTGTGCTATCAAAATGAACAAAAAAATTAAATACATAATACAACATTTACAGTAAAATCAACGACACATTCGGCCCTTGCGCGTTACCCCGCGTCGGCTGGCAGATCGATCCGTTCGGTCACTCGCGCGAGTTTGCGTCTTTGCTCGCGGCGATGGGATACGATGGACTGTTCTTGGGACGGATCGACTACCAGGACAAAAGGACACGGCTGAAGGGACGGAGTATGGAGATGCTGTGGCGGGGGAATGATGATTTGGGTAAGATAATGTACTGGAAGTGTACCGAAAACGTATTCAAGAAATGTAAGAATTTCTCCTACCGAAATGTGTACCCTAAGCGTACAGTAAATATATCGAAAAGTGTACTCTTAACTGTATTTGGAGTGTACCCAAAATGTCTCGTAACATGTACGCTAAGTGTACTTTAAGTGTGCCCTGATTGTACAAAAATGTCATTAATTCCATATATTCCTCTAATTAAGTGTACTTACACCAAACTACATATAAACATCAAGCAAATGTACCCCAAGAATTCCTAAAATGTACTCAAATTGTACCTAGACGATACAGTACCCATACAATAGGCGCGAAGTATTCAGTCACATTCTACTTCCTCATTTGACCGGCTGGTCTTCTTTTGACATGTCCATGCCACCTCGTCATGTTCTCAATCTACAAAACTCTATTCTAAGGCTGTGTCCCTGTAGGCAAACTGTGAGCGGCCGACTGAGTTTGCGGCGTATCGGTTTAGTACGCTCTTCCATTATATTTGAAATGGAGTGTCCACAGTTTGCTAGTTTTGCGCTCACTGTACGCAGTTTGCAGCGTTACGCGCAAAACTAGCAAACTGACACTCCATTTCAAATATATGGAAGAGCGTACTAAACCGATACGCCGCAAACTCAGTCGGCCGCTCACAGTTTGCCTACTGGGGACAAAACCCAAATCCTCACGTTTATCCATCTACAGGCAAATCTTCGGACATATTCACCGGCGTGCTATACAACACATACTCTCCCCCGCCGGGCTTCTGTTTCGACGTGCTATGCAACGACGAGCCGATAATAGATGACGTCACATCCCCCATGTACAACGTTGAAGAGAAGGTGAGAGTTGTACGGTTTTGGAACTAGATGGCGCTATTTTTAATTATTGTAGCGCTTCTTCTATTTTTAATTAATCTAGCTAGATGTTATAGGCAATGTCGACGCTGACAAATAGATTTCTTCAAAAATACGTCATCACGTCATCAACTTGTGTGGTTTAGCAAAAATGACTTCTAGATCAGCATAATTCAGCTAACAGTGTAGGTTTTGGACCAATGACAGCCGCAGGTGGTTGTGCAGTAAGAAATCATGAAATAATGGCAGTAAAATTGAGACTAAACAAAAGACATTAATAGCTGAGCACTTCTGTGCTTCGGAGTGTAAGTTAATATTGTCGGCTCCGGCATTTAATCCACGATGGAGGCCTTCAGGTGGCCTAATAACTCCGTCACCAGAGATTGACACTAGCTATACGAACAAACATACTATAATTCCGGTACGTAAATAAAATTATTTCATTACGCGATTACGTACGTGTCGATAGTATTTTCGAAAACTTGTAGGTAGCTGCGTTTATATCCATCGTCAGGAACATGTCACGAGCGTACACAACCCGTAATGTGCTAGTGACCATGGGAGAAGACTTCCAGTATCAGGACGCTGCTATGTGGTACACCAATCTGGACAAGCTGATCGAGTGAGTCCATGCTTGCAAGCTGCATGTTGGTCTAGCAAAGCAATCGTCCGAATGCAGCCAAACTAACGCACAATAATCGTAACTTAAACCACAGAATACTAGTACTACGTGCTTAAACTTGCATTCTGCCGAACTTGCGTGTAGCTTTTGCTAGTGCAAGTCATTCTAAACTGATTATAAGTAGGTATTAGTCAGTAGCGAGTGCTTGCATTCAAGTTGTAGGTCGGTCTTTGCATGTGAGTCCGGTACAAATTCTTGCGCGTAGCAGTCAAGCAGCAAATTACTGTAAAATGATTGTGTGAGCCAGTAGCGAGTTTGTCTAGGAAAACTGATCGTTACTTAGTTACATGCGTCATGCACCCAACTTGCGTGCAAGTTCAAAGTTAGTGCAAACAAGGTTTGGAATTCTACAATACTATTGAACTTGTAGAACAAAATACTTATGCTGAAGTCTTTCAAAAATATGAAATATTCTTCAGGTGAATCGCTTTTTGGAAATCAGCAAGACAATGTCCAAGTCCTACTCCTCCAACAACGTACTGGTGACGATGGGCGACGACTTCCAATACATGGACGCAGCGATGTGGTACACGAACCTAGACAAACTGATCGAGTGAGTGATTTGAGGAACGCTCTTCACTAGTTCTGTTGTGCTGACTAGATGGCTTTGGAGTAAGGATTTTTAGTTCCATCGGGATGACTAGATGGCGTTGTTTCAAAGATTTTTTAGTTCCATTGAGATGACTGGCTAGATGACGTTGGTTGTTTAAGATTTTCATAGGCTGAGCGCACACCTATCCGCGCCGAATTCTCGAAGTACTGCCAGATTCAGGTGTGCCAGGTTTCATACGATTTCATATAAATAATTCTAAAATTCGTTTCGGTCGATTCGTTCGGCGCGGATAGGTGTGCGGCCACCTTTACATTTCATCGGAGGGCTAACTACATGGCGTTGTTAATGTTTTTTATAGTATCAGTGTGAGTTTTGACTGGCAGAGAAGAAACTTAAAAAAAAACATTTTAGGGACTTTTTTTTGAAAAATATTCTTATTCCTTTAAGATTTTCGTATGTTTCTGCTGCTTTCCACTACACATACGGCTTCTTGTTTTTTGCCTGAATTGGTTTGCATGATTTGCACGAATTTTGAGCATGTTTTGTTGCTTGCAATAGTCTTGGTAATTACTTCGATGAGAATGTCTAGGTTTGTGTACCACAATAGCTTGCTTTGGAAATAAAAACCCGATGTCAAATGACCTCAAACCTTCAACTCGTCGAGGCCCGAGGGTAGAAAAACAAGTGCGAAAACAAAGAAAAACAAGTTATTTGTTGAAAATAATCCCTGAATAATTAGCTACCTACCTAATAATGAATAACCCTGGGAAAAGCTGCAATATCACTGTTGTAAGTAGGTACGCGAATTTACGAACGAAAAATAATGTAGGTTTTGTTGATTCATATGAGCTAGTGGCTAACTCTGATGACGAAGTTTTTAGGCCGCCTGAAGGCCTCCGTCATGGCTTAACGACTTAAAAGCCGACTTAAAACCTGCAACGTGCCCTCCGAAGCAAGGAAGCGCTCGGCTGTTAATGCTACTTCAGCGGGCTGCTGCGCGATCGTTTTGACAGTTTGAGACCAATTTGAGGTTTAAAACAAGTAAGACATAGGTAACTTGTTTTAAACCTCAAATTGGTCTCAAACTGTCAAAACGATTGCGACCAATTTGAGGTTTAAAACAAGTTAGACATAGGTAACTTGTTTTAAACCTCAAATTGGTCTCAAACTGTCAAAACGATCGCGTAGATATTTTTTGTCGCGTTCTCGTTGAGATGAGAGTGACCGAGTTACTTGCGTGGTCACTGAACTGTCATGCCGGGTTCACACGCACGTGTGCAAACAGACAGAGATATGATTACCCCGCATCCACACGTTGGGGCCAACGTTGGTCCCAATGCCTCTCACCAACGTGTGGTGCTGACAAAATAGCTTGGCGCCAACGTTGGGGCCAACGTTGGGGCTTGGCCGTGCCGTGTCGGTTTTATCAAAGGAAGTTGGCGCGCCAACGTTGGGGATCCGTCCACACGTTGGCGCTATGCTCAGTCCCGTTTCGACGCGCATCGTGAGCGCACGTGTCGACTGACGAGCGAGAATGTCATCGTATTCCTTATTTATTGTGTTTGTAGGACTATCGGGCTGAAATTTTGCACACTTATAGATTCTCGGTGACAATGAAATATTATGGTATCAACAAGCTGATCTGATGATGGAGTCAAGAGCTGTTCAACAGAACTCCTCAGTAAATAAGCCGATTGAGTTGAAACTCGGCATATTTGTCAAGTTCTGACTACAATGTAATAATATGGTGACAGCGAGCTGATCTGATGATGGAGTCTACTATTTTTTTTTATGTTACGGGAACCGTGCAATTTTTTGGGATAAAAAGTAGCCTATGTCCTATTTCCGGTTATTATCTATCTATATTTTAAATATCACCCAAATCGGTTAAGTGGTTGTCGTGTTAGAGAGGAACAAACATACATCCAAACATCCAAACTTTCGCTTTTATAATATAGTGTGTTGTGTGAAGTGTGATAGTGACATGATGTGATGTGATTGTGATAAAATTGGTATTCAGTAATGTAAAATCACTTAGAGAAATTTCAATTTCTGTATCGGACGCGCAGACATCGGACGTCTGCACGTTGGCTCTGACGGAACAAGACTGGTGTATCGCCAACGTGTGGATGGTTCACGAAATCTTGGCCCCAACGTTGGGACCAACGTTGGTCCCAACGTATGGAGCCGGCGTTAGAATGAGCACAAAGTAGCTCTGTCGCTCCTATTTCAAGGAGACCGAACGCGACAAAAGACGCGCACGCGAGCTTGCACGTGTGCGTCTGTACCCGGTACCATATTTGACAGTTTGAGACCGATTTTGGTCGCTATCAAAGATAGACAATCTAGGCCTAGGGCAATGACTTCCAGATATCGAAGTTCATATCATACGTGACGGAGCAGTCACATCACTACGTCACAAACAACGTCGCCGTCACCATGGGCGGGGACTTCACATACCAAGACGCAGCAATGTGGTACACCAACTTAGACAAGCTTATACAGTGAGTAGGATATATATAGGGATAGGTACTTATATATGAGATGACAGAATGAGGTTGTGTTGGAGCGGGACAAGATGGGATAGTATAAAAAGTGAGGATGAAATAATTGATCGAGCGAGTGAAGCGAGCGGGAGCCCAAGATCTTAATCTTGGGCTGCCACACAAAACCATGATGCGATGCGATATAACGCCGCATCGCAGGAACTTGTTCGTGCGAACTCGCAGATATTTGCGATGCGATGCGAATTCGCAGTTATGTGGGGCTTGGATGATTGTGCTTTGTGGGATGGGATGAGCCTAGTATTAAAATGCATGAAATAAATGTTTCATAATTAAGAAATATGTTTGCGTATGATACTAAAGCACTTGTTAAAATATCCCTACCAATTTTAACAAACTTAGATATTAAAGAAAACATAGACATGGGATTTTAAACGAAAAAGAGGGGTGTTATAAGTTTGTAGTGTGTAAGTAGGTATCTGTGTGTCTGTCTGTGGCATCATAGCTCCTGAACGGATGAACCGATTTTGATTATTATTTTTTTGTTTAAAAGGTCTCTTTGTCGAGTGTTCTTAGCTATGTTTCATAAAAATCTGTTTAGCCGTTTGAAGATCATCAGCTCTTTTCTAGTTTGGGATATGTCGGGGTTTTTTCATTAAATGGTTATAATTGTTTTACCTAAATCACGCGATAAAATCCCGTCACCCGTGCCGTGTCCATGTGTTTATAAACATTAATTGTAATTTGTAGGTAAATTCGACGGCCCCACCGAATAAACGTGCAAAGGCTCTTGCCGTAATATTTTTTTTTTCGATTTTTGGATTTATCGGCTTAAAATACATCTTCTCAATTTTTTTCAGATTTTTTTACCAATTAATATTGAATTTATTGTATTCCCAATTTTTATTCTACGGAAAATAAGAACACCAAACTCACACGAATATTGCAATAATGTGATTGGCACACCGTCAACTCTCATACATTTCATGCAAACTTACTTTAGAATACTATGCGTCGGAAATTAAAATTTTTAAAACAATTTTGCACTTTTAATATGCATCGTTAATTACAAGAATAACCGTGCAACTATCTAATAATAAACATTGCCAAATCCTAATGTCCACAGTAAAACAGGGCAATAACAAGATACACTTTTAGGTCATTACATATTTTCCCACGAATAAACGTGCAAACATTGAATACGAACAGCCGGCAAAGTTTTGTTACCAGAATAAACGTGTAAAAGGGGTTTTTTATTAATTTCTCGTAAACTATCAATATTTTTGTAATTTTTTTTTGGAAGAAATAAAGGTTGTTTTTTTGTCTTTAATTTTGTAGAACATTATATTGACGTAAATCTAACCATTAATGAGTTATTCGTTTTTAGGCTCTCCTGTAAAGTTACTGTTTTGACTTTGCACGTTTATTCGGTGGGACCGTCGAATTGTAATCGCTTGCGTTTCAGATACACCAACCTAAAAGCAGCGAAAGAAGGCCTAAACATTACACTGTTCTACTCCACCCCCAACTGTTATTTGAAAGCTGTCAAGGATGCCAAGTAAGTTACGCTTCTCACCTCACTAGTTACCATAGACCTAGTCTCACGCTACGTGTCTGTTACGCTCAATGTCTGTACAGTAAAAACAGAAAAATAATGCGTTTCGCAAAACATCAAAAACAATCGCATAAAATTACAAAAACTACTGACAAAAAGTCATTTGGAAATGAAAATTATGTAGGTAGGTTCTCATAATTTCAACTTTATCGCAAACAAATAAATATCAATGTAATTTTTAATAAAAGCAAATTAGTTGCAAGCCGTGCGAGCTGCTCTGATAACGACGTGCACTTCTGTCGCATTCTGTTTTGTGGAATCATACACTGCTGTCGGACATATTCGGAAAACACGAAAATAACCGATGTCCATTCCAAAGCTTGAAGTAGGTACTGTAGATATAAACAGTCCTTTAACGAGGACTGTAGCGACATCTACCTGTATAGATTACATACCTAGATATGCTACGAACTACGAGCTTCAGCAAAGATGTCGACACAACAGAGGTCTAGATCGCGCAAGCAAAGAATTTGCGAAAGATCGACATAATATACGACCAACAACGGTTGTTCTATAGTCCGGTGAAGTTTCAAAAGTCGACACGAGACTAGTCAACATAAAAGTCCGTCCGAAAAAAAAACAACGTTTGTTCGAAAGACCGTATTCTGTGACCACGGGCAAGTGGGCCAGATGGGCCGGCCCGTTGCAGAGGAACCTATATACCTACTCTGCCTTTGAGGAACAATTCCACCATTTATTATTTTTTTTTTTTTTATTTATTTATTTATTAACTTTAATTAACACGGCACAAAACCAATTACACTAATTAAAGAGATTATTAAAATGTATACAGAGAGATAATGTCAAAACCTATTAATTAAATTATGAGAACACAATTCAAATAACACAATTAACAGAAATTCATAGATGTCAAAGTTAAGAAAGACGCTCACAAAAACAGAAAGACGCTCACAAAAACGAATCCATATTCCCCGAAAGGACCATAATTTTCTGAGTAGGTATCTACCTACCTACTTTTGTTTGTTTTATTTCAGTCCAACATTACCGATCAAACAAGACGATTTCTTCCCTTACGCGAGCGACCCCAACTCATACTGGACCGGGTACTTCACCTCCCGACCCACTACTAAGTACTTCGAACGGGAGGGCAATAACTATCTGCAGGTTAGTTTACATATCTACAGGTCGAGGTGGGATCGACTCAGAAACTACGAGCTTAAAATTAACTTGCAATGTTATTAACTACTAGCAGCGCCCTCATGGCGTTGCCCCAGTAGGTAGTGATGGTAATATGATGATGATGATGAAAAGTAGCTTATAACCTTCCTCAAGAGTTTAGCTATCAAATGCAAAGAATTTTTCAAATCCGACAAGAGAAAAGGTAGCTACCCTTCAGTGACCAATAATTTGCCACACACTGTAGGTAGGTATACACCGTTAATTCTGGGTCAGTTTAAAGCCAGCACCCACTGCTTGTATTGCTTAATCGTATTCGTGTCGTTGGTTTAGTTTTTGAATTTGATAAGTATTTCATACGAAACTAAATAGTTGAAAAGATTAACAAAAGTGAGTAAAACACTTGTTATGGTGTCGTAGGCGCGCAGAGCTAATGACCTAGGTATGTATGTATGACTACGACGTAGCATAGACTCTATGCCGTAGCAACAGCTGAGCACAGAGCACGTATCTCCGTGATTTATCCTGCCTATGTTTCGTGATAATATTAATTGCAAAAAAATAGATCTCATATTTATTATTATTTTTGAGTAAGGTTATCGATATAGATTACGTAGGCGCCGGCTTTAAACTGACCAAAAATAAACGGTGTATATGTAGGTCACTTCATTCGAAGTTATAATAAGTTTAATATTTACACAGATGGCGAAACAATTACAAGTACTAGCAAATCTGGAAAAACATAATATGTTCATGGTGAATTCACTGAAGAGTGCTATGGGTAAGTTACCACCTACTTACATTTTAGGACTTTCACCCGAATACTGAAACGCTACTTAGTGGTGCTTATCTTATCATTGACATTTACTTACTGTCATTTTTACCTACGATTCTGAAGAGTAAGAACGTCTCAAATATTTAAGTACCTACCTATTTAGCGACAAATGATGTAGGTATGTTTGTATGAGCTAGTAGCCATCTCTGGTGACGGAGTAGTATTTAGGCCGCCCGAAGGCCTCCGTCATGGCTTAACGACTTAAAAGCCCGGACCGACAATTATCGTACCTTCCGAAGCACGGAGCTGTTAGTGCCACTTGCGGTCATTCAACGATGTACCAAGAACATTTCAAAAACGATTGAAATAAAATTAAAAAAACCGACTTCAATGTTATTTAAGCTGAGCAATTTTCTGCACTCTCGAGGTGCATTTCTGTTCATAACTCCGAAAATCCTCGACAGATCCTCACCTAATTTTTATGGCACCAATCGTAAAGTAACCTTTCAAACAAAAACAGAATCTTTCAAATTGGTAGAGTCGTCTTCGAGTAATCGGTGAACATACCTACATAAAAAATAAGATTCCGACGAATTGAGAACCCCCTTTTTTTTTTGAAGTCATAAGGGAGTGTCCACATTGCGTTTTTTGCAGCGCGTTTGTATCGATACAAACGCGATTCGAACGCGATGCGAACGCGCAGCCCCCCGCGCAGCCCCTCCCGGTTCGCTTTTGTATGGAAAAATACGCGTTGCGAACGCGCGTTTGTATCGATACAAACGCGCAGCTCAAAAACGCGCTGCAGAAAACGCAATGTGGACACTCCCTTAATAGCCAGATTGGTTCAGCCGTTCTCGAGTTTTGAGCTTAGGTAATAAGTAACATTTACCCCCTTACTTATGAAAGTTGTTTAAAGTTGAACACTGGTTAAACAACGTCCTGTCTCTGTTTGTCACTAGCCACAAATAAAGACAGGACGTTGTTTAACCAGTGTTTAACTTTAAACATCTTTCATAAGTAAAGCCCTTAACCATTTATTTTCACTTATATAGGAGTGATGCAGCACCACGACGCGATCACAGGAACAGAGAAGCAGCACGTGTCGCGCGACTACGAGCGACTTTTGGACGCGGCCGTCGAGAACTCGCTGGTCGTGCCGCGACAGGCCTTCAGGTCAGTCACAACTTATCTTTACTAGATGCGTACCGCCTCAGAATTCTAGATATTATTATCATCAAAAATTGTAAATGGAAGGTTCCTCGTTTTCCCGTTGCCTAATTATAAAATCAGAAGTTAGGTTCCGTGGCCAAAAATAATTCTGCGGCTCGACTTAGTATTCCCCATTACTTATTTCTTTTTTCTGAAAATACTGACCTCTAACACCTCTAAGTACCCCATAGACGAAACTTGTAGAATCTATCAAGTTAAAACTTGGAACTTAGCATTTATTTATTTATTTATTTTTATTTATTTTCAATTTAATTAATACGGTTACCCTATTACATTAATTAAATAGCAATCACAATGATATAATTAAAACAACGAAAATAGTATTCTCTTAAAAATTATAGAAACTAATGAACTAAATAATACATTAATAATTATAAATGTCAAACATATTAAATTTATCCTTGGTTATGTCAATAATTATCTACCTATTTATATGTCAAATCGCTCACAAAATCTTAAACAATCGCGCAATATCATCATCCATCCATCCGCAAACAAGTCACAGTTGGGGTTTTCATCCGTGAGAGCGTTGAGTGCTGTGAGGATACGCGGCAAAGGGGAGGAGGCCCGCGCAACGGTGCGACAATCAGGGACGGCAAAAAGCTTGTGCCTTCGGCGGCCACTGCCTCTGCAGTAATTGTTCGGAGTATAGAAACGGCACAGCTCATCGCTGAGGTCCGGAGCGTCAATCAAGCCCCGAAATATTTTGCAAGCCATAGTAATCTGGTCATTGGCACGCCGGGCTTTTTGAGAATTATACCCAAGACATCCTAAAAGGAATTCAGTGGGGTACATAAAAGGATAGTATCCAAAACGGAATTTGTAAAGATACCTCAAAAAGCGTTTTTGGACCTTTTCTAGCATCAGAATGTATTTGCTTTCGTGTGGGTTCCAAACACAGGCACTTGTTTCGAGTTTGCTGCGAACAAGGGAGTTATAGATAAGGCGGATGACGTGCTCGTTACGGAAGTCACGAGAATTCCTGAGAACAAACCCCAGGCGCCTGAACGACTCCTTTGCGAGAGTTTCAATATGGTGGCGAAAATTGAGCTCATGGTCAAATGTGACGCTCAAATCTTTTACCGTGCTGACTCGTGTGATAGGGTCGTTATTGATGTTGTAGTTATAAAAGATTGGGTACCTCATCCGACCAAAAGTCATGCAGTAGCATTTACTGGGGTTGAACTCCATCCCGTTGGCAACACTCCAATCAAAAATTGCGTCGACGTCACTTTGCAGCGCCTCACAGCATAATCTGATATGCCAAGTTCCAAGTTTCAACTCAATCGGATGATTTACTGAGGAGTTCTATTGAACAGCTCCTGACTCCATCATCAGACCAGCTCGCTGTCAAAATATACTTTCTTTCAGTAAAATGATGTCAGGGGACCCAACGTCTTCAACATTCTCATTCGACCGCTGTCGTCTCAACGAGACCAGTTGCAACACTTCCGAGCGAAGCGAGAGATTTGTGGTACGTACGGACGCTCCTTTGATTTATAAAACACTTCCGCCTTAGATTCATATATAATTTGTGACATAAATTGCTTAATACTACGCACAGAATGATTTTGCCAAACCAATTAGGAAAAAAAACCCGCTATTTTTATTCATCATTGATACTGTTTTTTTTTTTGTTTCAAATAATAATGTTTGCTTGTTATATGAAATATTATTGTGACTCCTAACTACTACATAATATTGAATGTATTTCAGGTAACATTGTACAATCCCGTGGCTTGGCTCGTCAAAGAGCCCATTCGAATCCCCGTCAAGGAAGGAATTTTTGAAGTATTCGCTCCTAACGGTAAGACCCAGTAATAGCACAGGTTATAGTAAGTATAGTAATGAATCCAGTTAACTCTTCGCAGGTTATGATAGCCTGGGACTTGGTTATAGAATTTTTGTATATTAACACTAGCAGCGCCCTCGCGGCGTTACCCGCGTTGTGATGGTATCTGGTGATGATGATGATGAAAAGTGGCCTATAACCTTCCTCAAGAGTTCAGCTATCAAATGCAGAAACAACTTTTCAAATCGACCGGTAGTTCCTGAGATTAGCGCGTTCAAACAAATCTTTTATTATATTTGTATAGATTTAAAAAGCAGGGAGCTAAAAATCTCAATTATACAATAGTATTTCTATGCTATGCAATATAAACACAAATAAAATTAAAAATTTAACGAAAATCCCCTGACATATCCGTTCATAAACTAGAAAAGAGCTGATGAATCTTCAAACGGCTGAACAGATTTTCATGAAACATAGCTAAGACCACTCTCGACAAAGACACCTTTCAAACAAAAAAAAAAATTATTAAAATCAGTTTTATTAAAATCGGTTCATCTGTTCATGAGCTATGATCAGGGGCGTAGCTATAGCTTTGGTAAGGGGGGGGTCCAAAGGTTCCAATATACCAAAGATCTTTGTTAAGGGGGGGGTCCAAGGGTTCCAAAATACAAAAATTGACTAGGTTTCCTCCGAACTTAATGGGCTAAGGGGGGGGTCCGGACCCCCTAAACCCCCCTCTTATATACGTCCCTGGCTATGATGCAACAAACAGACACACAGATACACACTACAAACTTATAACACCCCTCTTTCGTCGGGGATTAAAAATAATAATTTGACAAATTTTGACAAACAGGTGACAAAGTCGACTCACAGTTATCAAAAATACCTGAACAAGTCTTAAACATCCCAACACGAACTTCAGAGGCGACACACGAGCTCGTATTCATAGCGTATCTTAAACCACTGATGTATAAATCATTTTACATCAGAAAAATAACTAAATCCAAGCGAGATGTCACTTTTATTGCACCGAAATACGAAAATGAATATTACAAGACACAAGCAAAAGAATTCAAAGATTTAGATGAAATAGATTTCGACGTTTTGAAAGACATAGATGGATTTAATAATTACGAAAATCTGCTAAATAAGGATACAGTAAAAATCGATGAGATGTCTAAAAATGATAAAAATCTTTGGAATGATAAAGAAACTGAAGTAAGGATAAAAGAGGCGCGAGGGAAGATGGTCGAAGCAGCAAGGAAGAGAGAGATGGCCTATCCGAATCTAAATGATGAAGAAATGAGAATGTTGTCAGACGAACCGATGGTCGTGGAGAAGTTAGAAGATTACTACGTGATGGAGTATGACGTAAGACCTTTACATCTTAACTAGATGATTTGTACAGTCAAGAGGCGATCTTTGCCTACACTTAACGGGACACTAGTGCCTGGGACATTGTTGAGATGGAGTAGGCTTGTAGCACCTAACTAAAACATCCTTAACCGGCCATATCCACAATACATGGTCAATATAAGAAATACGTATAAGAAACAGAATAGAATCACCTATTATAGTTCGTTGATAAAGTAAGTTCGTATGAGCTAATGGCCAACTCTGATGATGGAGTTTTTAGGCCGTCTAAAGGCCCCGTCATGGCTTAACGACTTAAAACCGACAACTTAACGTGCTGAAGCACGGAAACGCTCAGCTCGTAATACCACCCGTCCAAATTGTGACCGCGCACAACGTTGCTTAACTTCAACGATCAATCAAGAACATCTAAGCAAGCTACGACACGAACGCTTTCTTTACTAACTTTGATGACTATATTGACTTTCATTGTCGTGCGTTTTTCTTTTGTTTTGTTTTCTTGACAAATCTTTGTTTTGCAGAACATTAAGGTCCATATAGACAACACATCGGGTGAAATCCGTCGCGTCTATTTCCCCAACAGTAGCGCCAACATCAGTATCTCCTTCTACTACTATCCAGGATGTGTGGGGAACAACGAGATTGCTGCTAACAGGTAGAATAGCATTATTCTTTGTCTTTACTTTCATCTTCATCTTAATCATCCTCTTCGTCTTTATTTTAATCATCACCATCCTCTTCGTCTTTACCATCACTATCCCCTTCATCTTTACTTTCATATTCATCATAACCATCCTCTTCGTCTTTATTTTCATCTTCATCATCAGCATCCTCTTCGTTTTTAATAATAATAATAATGAAATCTTTATTTCAGGCAGTAATATCAATAATATCTTATAATTGATATTACTGCCAAATTTTAATATCTTAGGCAATAATATCTTTATTTTTATCTTTCACCTTCGACATTATCTTCAGCTTCATCGACTCCATACTTTTCATGATTGTTTTTTTATTCATTGTCATTGTTATTGTAACTAACAACTTCTATATGATTGACATGACATCGTTTGGGTTTTTATCATGATCATTGTAGTCATTATTTTTGATGTATAATAAAGCGTTGTTGTTTTTGTGTGCGTTGTATTGAATGACGAATAATTATTGTCACAGATCTTCAGGCGCGTATATTTTCCGACCGAACGCCACCCAGCCGATACCTCTCACCCGGAGCCAAGGGAGCGTCACATCAGGCAAGGTACGGCCACGGCTATAGCCCCTAGAACAGTACGCTCACAACTTAAGCGACACACCCGCGACTACACGTGTGACCTAGATTATGTTTTAATACTATGTATATTTACAGTTAACGTATTTATTTCTATGGGCCATAAAATTCGTTTTTACCATTCTTAAGTTGCCTGAAAGAAAGTCTATATTATTATTAAGATTTTTACTATACTTATTAATAATAATTGATTTCATTAAAGCATTGTAACACATAGGACAAATAATATACAGTGGGCAAATAACCCCGCACTGAAGGTATTGATAATGAATGAGGTGAATGAGATGAATGAAACTCTTAACTTCTATAACAAATATTTTCCTTTCCAGGTATTCTCACAGATCCAAACGATCTGGTCAGACAACGTCGTCAGTTTAGTTCGTTTATATAGAGGACTCTATTACCTAGAAGTGGACTGGCTAGTCGGACCGATAGACATAACCGATAATATAGGCAAAGAATTAATAGTTAAATACGCCACAGATATAACCACAAATGGCGAATTTTACACAGATTCTAATGGACGACAGGTATTAAAAAGGAAATTGGATAAGAGGCCGCAATATAATGTTAGCATCAGTGAGCCGATTGGAGGGAACTATTATCCGGTGACCAATGAGATATATGTGGAGAATGGCGGAGATAGATTCACTGTGCTGACTGATAGGTAAGTTAATTGTTTAGAAATAAGCAAAAATTATTAATTGTAACAAAAAAGTCAAATTAAATAGGTAAGTAAACTTGAGGGCTCAGTTTTGGTACAGGTTTTTTGTTGTAAATCTGTTCAATATAGCATTATTTTGATCTTGTTTGGTTAAGCCAGCGTTGAATCAAACACACAAAAAACAAAATTTTACCCAACAAAGTTTGGTGAAAATGCCTATAACCATGGATTTTTTTTTCTTCAAATTGGAATTGTAAAAAATCAATCAAACAACAAACTTTATTTGTTAACAAAACTTTCAAATCGAGTTGTTTAAGTCAAAGTTTATAAAATTCTGTTCTTTTTAATTTCGGATTCAGACATTTTTTTGTCTAAAAGTCGACTATTACGAAATCAGCCCTTCGCAAAAAGGCACCCAATAACCACCACGTTATTTTTGTTTATAATAACATATTTATTAATATTTATAGATCACAAGGAGGTAGCTCACTATCCGAGGGAGAAATAGAACTGATGCTTCACAGAAGGCTTCTACACGACGATGCATTCGGAGTAGGCGAAGCCCTGAACGAGACAGCGAACGGAAAAGGTCTAGTAGTGAAAGGGACGCATAGATTGATACTATCAAACCTAGATCATAAGACAGAGAGGAAGAATATCGTCCAAATGCATCTCCGCCTGATTGTCTTCGTGTCTGACGCTAAAAGCTTGACGCTTGACGAATGGTTGAAGATGAAAAACTGCTTCAGTTACGTCAAGCAATTGCCTGATGGAGTACACCTACTTACTTTGGAACCTTGGGGAGAAGAATTACTACTTCGCTTGGAGAATCTTTACAAATCTAATACACAAGTCGATTTGAATGAAATTTTTGTTAATATTAATATTAAATCGGTTAGGGAGACGACGTTATCGGCTCATACAATTAAGAAACATTGGGAGTGGAAGACTGATGAAGAGTTTAGTGATGATTTTAATGAAGCTTATGGTGGTTTTGAGAAGAAAGAGAAAACTAGTAGAGAAAGGAATGATGATGGGAGAAATATTACTCTGAATGCGAAGGAAATTAGGACGTTTATTGTTGATTATGAATTTGTGGAGTACCCTTAAAGTTATGAATAAAAAATTCTACGAAGTTATTTAAATTTGATGTGTTGTAAACTTATATGTAAGTGTCGAAATCGCTTTCATTTATTATAGTATAGCGAACGCCATACTTCACATTAATCATATTTTTCTAAATATAATTTGTCTTTCTTCGTAGAAAAATCTTTTCATGATTTGACATGATTTTTTCGAAAACAAAGATTTTCATAACTGTACGTAGGTAATCAATTAATGGAGACTTTTACTAAGAAAACATTAGAATGACAAAATCAGACAGAATGCTTAAATTCCACTTAAGGGGGACCTTTGCACAACTGTCAGCATAGTGTAGGTAAAAATAGAAATGTGTCATACGTTTTTTAGAGACAAATAAAGCAATATTTTGTATTGATTTGTTTTATTTGCAATATTACCAATATCGAATAAACTGGATACAACAAATAAATATTCACAGCATGTCTTAATAAAACTCTGTCCGATCCTACCGCGCATGTAAGAATTCTAATAATAATAATTCTCAAAAAGTCATCATTTTGCTGCCCTGCGGGCTGATTGTCTAACTTGTCTAAAACCTCAAATTGGTCTCAAACTGTCAAACCGATCGCTTAGGTATCTTTTGTCGCGTTCGGTCTCGTTGAGATGAGAGCTACTTGCGTGGTCACTGAACTGTCATATTGGACAGTGTGAGACCGATTTTGGTCGCTATCAAAAATAGACAATCAGAGGGTGCTCCCACTTATGAGTGTGTACGTACGTGGGGTCACTAAATTAAAATTTGTTATATAATAAAAGAATGTATCTATGTAAACTACCCAAATGTCTCATAAGACGTAGTTTACATAGATAAAACTTTTTTAATACGGCAACCTCCCCCCCATTTTTGATCATCTCGCTTTGAAATTGTTTTTTTTACTTATTTTCTAGATTATGACATAAATAGAACCCTCGGACGAAAGAACGGGACGCGCCTTTATGATCCTACCAATCTTACCCCTCTAGCCAACGGCTAGGATTACTTTGACAAATCAAAATCAGGTACCGTCAATAAAAACTACCCTAATAATCGATTCTTATCAGTCTCCGTATCGTTATCACCGAGGAAGGTGCTCCATAAAAATGCCAATTTATGGTGCTATACCAGTGCAATAAAAATCCACTAAACCTCAAATCTTTAAAATATGGTGTAATATTTCATTATGTAAATGTTTTTTTGTGTTTTAGCTGATTTTCTACTTCAATAAACATTATTTTATTTTAACTGAGGTTAAAACATCGATTCAAAAAATATACGACTAAAATGAAAAAGATCGCATCGCCTGCCGTCACATCTCTGTTTAATTTTCAATCGTAACGGATACGGTGGATACGGTCTATAATTGCCTAGCAATGTCTATTAATTACTATATTTTGGACATCACTCATGCACTACTGTCTAATGACAACTGTCTTGAGAGACAGTACCACGATACTAATGCGGTTTTTAAAATTATGTTTAGCCTTATTGCGATTAGCAATAGTTCGAATTTTGAATAATTTAGGTTTACGAAGGTACAAAATTTACGTGGCGAGTCTATGCATTACGATGAGGTAATGTACAATTATTACTCCTTATCGATATCGATAAAACCATTTACATTAAGTTTCTTGAAGTTACATAATATACTAAATTATGTTGTATTGTACCTAGGTAGTTGTGCAAATTGGCACATAACAACATAATTATAATTTTTATAGTATTAAATCACACCTAAGTATCTTATTAAGATTTTCAACGTTTTCGTGTGCCTACCTACTTTTTCTATAATTTATTTGTTGTAATTATATTGTAAGTAAAATGCGCCCGACAATGTCGTGCTGGTGCACGCAGTGGATGAGCCTAGCACAAAGCCGAGAACAAACACATTGGCACGACCAAAAAGAGGCCTATATCCTGCAATGGGGGAAGTCGAGTTGTGCTGCGGATGATTATGATGAAGTACCTATAAACTTTTTGTTGACTTATTTCTAACCCCCCCCCCCCCCCTCCCCCCTCGGCGCAAAAAGAGGTGTCTAAGTTTGACCGCTGTGTGTGTTTATGTTTGTATGTGTGCACCGTAGTTCTTAAAAGGGTGAACCAATTTGAATGCGGTTTTTATTTATTTGAAAGCAAGTTTTTTATTAGTAATGGTTCATAGACATGCTTAATCAAAATCGGTTCAGCCGTTTGAACATTATAACAATAGGTAGAGTGCGCGCCCCCACTGAAGTCCGATAGACGCGGCGCTGCTATCACAGAGCTAGGTTAGGTTAAAAATTACTAACTGTCCAAATGCGGCTTGAACAATCATAATTATGCAAGTTTGTACGTTAGTTAATTCTACACATCAGAACAACTGAACGACCGTGACTAAAAGAGCTTATTAAAGTAAATAAAACTATTAGTTCCCGCTTTTGCCGTAGCACTTAGTGCTGACGCGGACTCTAGGTACAATTAGGTACAATTTGACTGGCCTCTTAGCTCAGTTGGTAGTAGCTCTGCCTTCTGCGCTGTAGGTCGTGGGTTCGATTCCCACTCAGGACAAACATTTGTGTGATGAACATAGATGTTTGTTCTGTGTCTGGGTGTTATAAAGTATTCTATGTAGGTATGTATTTACAAAAGATATATAAATATTCTATCAGTTATCTGGTTCCCATTGTACAAGCTTTGCTTAGTTTGGGGCTAGATGGCGCTGTGTGAAATGTTCAGCAATATTTTTTTTATTTAATTTTATAATCAACAATTATAAGCTTTACAAGACATTAGATCAACTGGATTTTACCTAGTCTTTTATTACAAGTATTTTTTTGGATAGAAATGGTAAAAAACTTGTAACCTAATATAGGTACCTACACATTTTCTACTGTTAGTGTAAAAAACATCGACATCTCCAATATCGATATTTATCAATCCCTATGAAAGTCATGTCAAAAGTAAATTTGGTAGTAGTGATACCAGTATATTTTCTCGCAATATTTTATGGTAGGTACAGATTTTTAGAGTAAGTAGATAGAGCTTTATTTTAAGATTAACTAAAAGTTTATAATGTAAAAATTGTGACAAGCAACATCATTTTTCTCTTTTTCTCACACAAAAACTAAGCCGCCGCGAGGACGCTGCTAGTAAAATATATTAGGTAGGTAGGTATATTTCTATAAATGTAAGAACATGTTGAGAAATCTAAAGATGTAGGTGATGTAGGTCCCTACTTTGTAAAGTTAACTACTTACTTAACTAATTAGCAGGGTGTCAATTCTAGTACCAAACTTTTTATCAACCTCAAGCAAAACCTCAACTAAACTTTAGATTTTCGACTGTTTCCTATTCTACTAATGACAAACGACTCAGTTGTGGTGAGGTTTTAGCTAAGGTTTGGACTTTGGCAGAACACATTTTTGAAAAGCTATTCTACTATTCACCAAATGGCTGACATTTATGAGATCGAACCAAAACGCAGCGGAATGATTGGCGATTCTGTAAATAAAATCGTTACAATTTTAAGATTTATTGATTACCTAAAGACAAAGTGTGCTACACGTCTCAACAAAATATTTTCAAATCGGGGAACATAAAATTATGATAGTGGTATCACTATAAGTTTTCATGTATGATAGCCCCTCCAGACTCTCGAGAGAAGGCTCGGCGAGAAGTCTCGCCGAGACTTCAAACAAGCTATCCACACTCTCAGTTTCTCTCAGTCGTGATGTTTGAAATCCTTTGGCTCGGCCAAAAATACCGACACCGATCGGAGAACAGGCGAGCCAGAGAACGAGAAGGCGAGAAGCTCTTCACACTCACGCTTCTCGGGTGTTCTCGGGGGTTCTCTACGAGAGTCTGGAGGCCCTTTGACAGAAATATATCATCATTATGTCAAAAATATGTCATGTGTGACAGTTGGCTCCCTTCCCCCCCAGCAAGTGGGACATATGGCAATTCGCGTCCCGTGGTTACTTCGTCCGAGATAGAACCAAATCTTGATCCATAATAACACCACAGATCGAACAGGGATTTTGTTAAACTAAAAACATTTCTAAATGCCGATATATTCGAACCAAACTACAAAAGTCCTAATCTGTTGCGGAAATAATTTGATACCAGTATCAACGTTTGCATCCTGTATTGGTATAATATCCTGATCCGATAGCCTTGTACCATTTCCCCCATACGCATCATTGAAATTCTCGTAAAAATCTTCTTTCTTCCTCCATTTCAACGGCATCCAGTCCTTCAACCATTTATTACCATCTAACGTCGTCTCATTGACATACCTCACTTTGATATTCAAGAAAAGATCTTTCAGAAACACCACTTTGATTCCATCGTTCACCGTATCAGATTTTTCTAAATAATTCTCTAGTCTCATCAACAACGTTCCGGAATTCCACTCCTGTAGCGTTAATAAATGAACTCCTATCGGTAGTTTCTTGTTTAAGCAGCTCAATTCATTCTTGCTTAACAGCCAGACATCTTTGCTCTGATTGAAATAAGGATTGCTATTTGACACCAAAATCTGAGGAGCTAGTTCGATTTCTTTAGCGAATTTCTTCTCAAATATCTTGTGCGGTTTATAATTAGCTTTTGATATATACAGATAATGTCTACCTCGTACTACCACCCCTTGTCCAAACTCTGTGTCGTTTAAATATGCTTGTATTCCACTGTCGTCTGTTAATATTCTTCTATGCAGCATTAAATCTATTTGTCCATCGTTGAGGGAGGTGCCGCCTTGTGACCGATCGTTAAAGACTGAGAAACGAATCTTTCTGTTCAAATCTTCGATGTGAATTTTCGATGTGACTGGGTAGATGTTACCTGTAAATTGAAATAACTGAAAACTAAAACTTTGATAGATAAAGTTTAAAGACCTGAGGTGGACAAAGCCAAAGTCAATATAAGCATCTTAAGTAGGACTGCTGGCGCACTTAAAACAGTCTCAAAAGGTGATACTGTAGGCCTAGCACGCGCAACGTAACAAATTTTTTTCGGCTCGATTTCTCGTACAAAATTGAGTTATTATCTCGTTGTCAACCACCGCTAACATGGCAGCGTAAATAAGTCTTCTCGTTTTGTCAAACGAAGACATGAAAGACGAAAATTGAATAAGTAGGTACCATAATATCTAAGTTTTCAACGGTGCCTATTTATTTTATGTAAAACTGAAGTTTTCAGTTTTTTTTACCGATATATCTTATGTTATACTCACCAGGTATAACATTAGCATTAACTGACTCGTAATCTCCTCTTTCGTTCCTGATTCTCTTCATCGTCTGCCTCCCATTAGAGTCAGTGTAGAAAACTCCATTGTTCTTCAAATCTGTTCCATACCTTACAAATACATCCTTCCCTATCCCATCGTCAACTGGTATCGGTCCTATCACCCAATCTACTTCGATAACTGGCTTTTCTGCGTACAATTTAACCGAGTAACCTGCATAGTTTGCAGTCGACACATGTAATTCTTCTACAATATCTGTTTTGATCACTTCGATATCATTATAATCATTAATTAACACTGGTTTTGGGTCCATTGGTTTGAAAATATAAGCTCCTGGTGGTTTTTCATCCCCTCTGCCCATTTTGTGTGGATCATCCGATGCGTAGTAAAGTAGCTGAACTTCCAAATCCATTCTCACTCCATTTGATAGCGTCACGCTTGAAATCTGTTTTGACGAATCTAATGTTATGTTAATGTATTTATTGCTTATGAATCTATCAGTGCTTGATACGTACATATAATTTTTCTCTATGATTTCGTAAACATCTGTCGTTGTGACTACTTCAGTTTTTGTTGTGGTTTGTTTTTGGTCCTCTATTGCAGATTCTTCGTCCTCTGTAGTTGCTTCTACTCTTGGTTTAGGCGTTAGTATCTCTGTGTCATCTTTGTCTTCCGCGCTTGCTGTGACATTCCCAAACTCAATTTTCGATTTCATCGTATAATCATCGTAATCTTCATAATCATTTTTTGAATCTGCGTTATCCAGAAGTGATTCATCATCGATTTTCAAATTCGTTTGTCGTATCAAATATTTCTTGCTTTTATTCTTGTTTATTTTCTTAATGATCGACCTTTCGGTTTTTTTAGTTGCAATTTTGTTGGTTGGTTTTATTTTAAGTTCTTTGTTGTATCTTTCTATATAGTAAGACCTGTATCCGAATGCAGGTATGTTCTCTGATATAAACACCAGTTCATGATCTAGGCCTGTGAATCGGTTGGGTATTCTCATGACTGCCTTTGGTAGCTTCACGAGCACTGGTTTCACTTTTTCTTCTGTAAATTTAATAAAATGATGAAGCATCATGAGTCTTTTATTGTTGAACAGCTCCTGACTCCATTATCAGATCAGTTCGCTGTTACCATAATATTGCATTATCACCGAATCTATGTGTGCCTTTCATCGCAATCGGACACTGGGAAGTGGGTCAATTTTAACCAAGATTTGACCTAAACAAACATAAGTACCTACATACAAACATTGCAAGTTAAATAAAAGTTAAAAAAAAAACAAAAGAAACAAGAGCAGAAGCAAGTAATTTTAAATTGATATCCACACTTAGGTAATTAATTTACTTATCCAGATTTTCGACCCGACGAATATGGATTCTGTGGCCGAGTTGGTTAAGGCACTCCCCGGCTTGAGGGGATCACTTGTATCAATTCGGGTTCGAATCCCGTCGGAATCGTAAATTTTGATAAGACTTCATTTTCAGAAGTAAATTCGTATGTGCTAGTGGCCAACTCTGGTGACGGAGTTTTTAGGCCGCCTAATAGGCCTCCGTCACGGCTTAACGACTTAAAAGCCCAGACATGCCCTCCGAAGCACGGAACAAGAGCAGAGTAATGTTAGTTTTACTCACGGTTAGGGTCTATAATGGTGTATTTGTAGTGCGACAAGTTGCCGACAGGGAGTCGCACTGGCCGGGAGACCGACCACGACAGCGGGTTGTATAACACTATCTGTTAATATAAAAAATAAATTAAAAAAAAAAACGAGTGTGCTTTATTAGACCACACGATACGACTGAAGTAAAACTTCCGTTCGCCACGCCTGATCACACTCTCGTTACGCATTCACTAACTTACTCCCCAAGTCAACGGTCTAGCGTGAGTCATCCTTAAAACTCATAAACTAGTAGTTCGCCCCGAACTGAGATCTCGCGCACCGTAGATGGCTTACATTTGGACTTTCTTCTGACTACCCCTATAATTTCAGTGCTACTACTGCCGAGTATGCCTATTGCGCTAGCTCTCCATGGTAAAAAATACTGGCATGCATGCAATACATAATGTCGTGTCTAATTTTTCATTTAGGTATTTCATATTTATGAATTCTCGTCGTATTTCTAAAAGTATACGTCCTAGAATAAAAATAATAACTATTTTGGAATGCACAAATAAAGACCTTTCATTTGACAGCCCACTCAATATATTTGTTTACTTAACTTTTTTTACCCCAATTATTTTCATTCTTTATCAAAAATTTTTTTATCATGAAAATAAATCAAGTAGCATCTAAAATCATTGCAAACCAAACCGCAACGATGCCACTCTCTTTTTAAGACCGACCAGTCAATGAGCTACGAAGTCATCGAAACTCTATGCAACGGGAGCTCTTGCAGCTCTGGTTTCGTAGTTTTTGGTCTTTGGTCGTATTTCAAAAACTATACATCCTAGATTAAAAATAAAAACCATTTTGGAATGTACAAAAAAAGCCCTTTCGTATGACACCCCACTCAATTTATTTGTGTAACTTTCATAATTTTTTACCCCCTTGGGAACCCAATATCTTCACAACCCCTTCATCGATTAAGCTCATATGCTCCACCGTAAATTTCCTTACCACAACCTATTGACCTACCAAGTTTCATGCAGATTGGATGAACGGTTCGACAGTTATGCGCGAACAACAATTCGTGAAACATACAAACATACAAACATACAAAGCAAAATCGCCCAACTTACCACTAAGATCTTCGCTCGCTTCGCTCGCTCGATCGATAACTAAAAAGAAAAAAAACCAAGCCTGCAAAAAATGACTCACACTTCACGACATTCAGTCTTTCTATTTATGTTTATAATAGGTACTTACAAAGTAGCGTCGCCTGTTTGTGACTCTGCAACTTGATATATTGAAATCACACCTGTAGTACTGAGTGCCTGAGACACAACCACGGAGCTTGCTGGAAAGGGCAAAGCATTTACAGAGTATACTTTTATACTAATATAATAAAGCGGAAGAGTTTGTTTGTTTGTTTGAGCTAATCTCGGGAACTACCACTCGGATTTGAAAAAATATTACTGCATTTGATAGTTAAACTCTTGAGGAAGGCTACTTTTCATCATCATCATCACCATATAGGTACCATCACTAGAGGGCAACGTATTTTGACTAAGGTGTAGGTAGAGTTTGTATAGTTAGGGCTTGTAGAGTTAGAAGCTTGGCTCCACATGAGGGGTCTTACTTATGAAATATGTTTAAAGTTGAACACTGGTTTAACAACGTCGTGTTTATTTGTGGACAGGGACGAATAGAGACAGGACGTTGTTTAACCAGTGTTCAACTTTAAACATCTTTCATAAGTAAGGGGGGAGGGAGGTCTGGTAACTTTTTGCCAGTCTCGTCTTGGCAACATTTTACATGAAAATGTTGTTGGTGGGATAATGTTTACTTGAAGGCGTGTCGCAGCAGTAGCGAGGCGCGTTGTACCGCGACGTACGCGCGTTGTCTGTAATACTTGTACACGTGCTCGCGCATCGCGCCTGATATCACGTTGTGATCTTGCAATGCACCTGGAAAACGTATTCCATGGGATAAAGATAACAAGCAAATTTGATTAAAATATTAATCTAAAACTAGTGGCTCTGTGAGCTGTAGACCTTGCGAGTCTGCGTTTGCATAGCAAAAGTGAGCAATTTACTACATTTTCAGAATCAGAATTAGAATCATTTATTCGCAAGATCATTGTGTATTAAATAGGTCTTATCTTTAGTTTATGCTGTACCTTGTATGTCCTACCAAAGTTCGGCATGCAAATATTCTTATTTCTTAAAATTTAAAAATCAGTCGAGATAGTCCAAAAATTCATCAATTGAGTAAAAACATTTCGGTAATAGCCACTTTTTAAATTTAGTATAAAGATTCAGGAGTTATTCTGCTCATGACGCTGAAGATCCTCATCAGATCTTCACCAAAGTTTTATGAGACCTTTCAAATAAAAAAAGAACCATCGAAATCGGATGTCATAAGGCGGATATACCTGTAGCCCCCTTTTTGGAGGAAGTAGGTTTCACTTCGTGATCCCAGTGGGATCATACAAAACTTTTGAGTTCATTAATACTTACATACTTACAAAAAGTTTTATAATATGATCCCATTGGGATCACGAGAGTGAGAGCATATTGGAATAAGCCAAGAGTTTCAGCTGGATAGCTAATCGGGAAGTGCTCGAAAGAAGGACGGTGAATGAACAAGTTGTTTTTACTTAGGTAGGTACCTACTCACCCATGATCCAGTTGTATTCTTCAAACAGTTTGTCATTCTCTGGAAGCCGAGCAAGTACTTGAAGTTGTTTCGCCAGCTGCGACAGAAGATCTTCATGAAATTAATTTCATCAAGCTAACTTCACGAATGCCTAGATCTTTGGGGAACATGGTGGATCTATTCCCCAAAGGCAGAGTAGCTGGTTCCTCTGCAACGGGTCCATCTGGTGCACTTGCCCGTGGACTTTCGAACAACGGTTGTTGGTTGGTCGTATATATGTCGATCGCTCCCGAAAACATTGGTTACGCGATCTAGACATATAATGTTGTGTCGCCATCTTTACTCAAGCCCGTAGTGCGTAGCAGGTCAGTTCATCTAACGACAGGAAGATGTCACAGATCCATTGTGAGAAGTGTACTTATTAAGTCCATACCTGCAAGTAAACGTGTCCCTCCCGCACTAGGTATTTGAGTGCGGGGCGCGACGTGAACAGTCCGGAGAGATGAGTAGCTCTGTCGTACGAGATGGGTACGAAATCAGACTGTTTCAGCGGCAACACTGGACTGAAATTAGTTTTATGTTGGAAAATATTTGGTACCTACTTATCCCAATGAAGTCCAAATCGAATTAAGGTGAATTCACGTTACACCGGGCCCCGGCCCGGTGTAACGTGAATCCACCTTAAAACTGAAAGATATTGGGAATCGTATCAAGGAGCTTAAATGGAGCTGGGCAGGATACCTGGCTGGACATGACAGGTGGATTATAGGAAAGGACAAGATAAGATTCAATAGTAGATTGTATTATAAGGGGGCAATAGTTATTTGTGCAACAAGAGGGCAAAGTTGATGTTTTCCTCGAGTGCTGATTTTGAATCCCGAGCGAACGAGGGATTCTAAGAATTGAATCACGAGCGTAGCGAGTGATTCTACGTTAGAATCCCGAGTCTAGCGAGGAATTCAAAGGCACGAGATGTAAAAACTTTGGTCTCGTGTTGCACACAAAATTTTTCACCTCAGCAGCGAGAACATTACTACCTATAAATAAAAGATACAACTTTGTACATAATGAAGCAACTAATCCATAATAGGTATTCATTTATATCTATTTAAAAATAAAGCATTTTTTTAGAAATTAAAAGAACAAATAACAGTTATTGTAATTTTGAAAAATAAAAGTTTCTGTTTTGTTCAGAACTTACATACGTGCTTCTCAGGAAGGGAACTTTGTTCATCACAATCACTTTTTGTCTCAACCCTTCTCTCTGGAGATAAATTAGTATATTCACCACTGGTTTCACTCATCTTTATTGTTTTATGAATTTTCAACAAATAAGTAGCGTAACAGAAACAAATTCCCGCTATTTTATTTTTAAAAGGTGCGTTATTGTTTTTTTTTCATAGACAGGCTAGCCAATGACCGCCATGCACTATCACGTGTCAATCTACGACATTCGAATTTCAAATCACTTTTCCTCACTGAAACCAGTGTGCAAAATGCGATTTTGCACACTGGTTTCTCGCAGCAAAGGATGCCATTTCGAGCTGCTGAGGTGAAAAATAATATTTTGTCGGCGAGGGCGCTTTTTTGAATCCAGAGCGAAGTGAAGGATTCTAGAGTAGAATCCCGAGCGTAGCGAGGGATTCTTTAGTAGAATCCTGAACGTAGCGAGGGATTTAAAGTACGTCGCCCGAGCAAAAAATATATTTTTCACCTCAGCAGGTCGAAATGGCATCCTTTGCTGCGAGAAACCAGTGTGCAAAATCGCATTTTGCACACTGGTTTCAGTGAGGAAAAGTGATTTGAAATTCGAATGTCGTCGATTGACACGTGGTAGTGCATGGTGGTCAATCGCTAGCCTGTCTATGATAAAAAAAAAATAACGCACCTTTTAAAAATAAAATAGCGGGAATTTGTTTCTGTTACGCTAGTTATTTGTTGAAAATTCATAAAACAAAAAAGATGAGTGAAACCAGTGGCAAATACACTAATTTATCTCCAGAGAGAAGAGTTGAGATAAAAAGTGATTGTGATGAACAAAGTTCCCTTCCTGAGAAGCACGTAGGTAAGTTCTGAACAAAACAGAAACTTTTAATTTCCAAAACTACAATAACTGTTATGATGTTCTTTTAATTTCTGAAAAAATGCGTTATTTTTAAATAAATTTAAATGAATAGGTACCTATTACGGATTAGTTGCTTCAGTATGTACAAAGTTGTATCTTTTATTTGTAGGTTAATGTTCTCGCTGCTGAGGTGAAAAATTTTGTGTGCTACACGAGACCAAAGTTTTTCACATCTCGTGCCTTTGAATTCCTCGCTAGACTCGGGATTCTAACGTAGAATCACTCGCTACGCTCGTGATTCAATTCTTAGAATCCCTCGTTCGCTCGGGATTCAAAATCAGCACTCGAGATAAACATCAACTTTGCCCTCTTGTTGCACAAATAACTATTGCGCCCGAGTGATACACTCTACTTTTCATTACAATCTATGAGAAAATAAAAGGGAAGAGAAAAGAATGTGTTAAATCGACAAAGTTCCACTTGAGAAGAGTAATCGGGGATAAAAAAAATTTTATTTAGATTTCGGTGGGCGGTATGTTTATCTAGCAGCGCCCTCGCGGCGTTGCCCCCGTAGTGATGGTTTATGGTGATGATGATGATGATGAAAAGTAGCCTATAACCTTCCTCAAGAGTTTAGCTATCAAATACAGAAATAATTTTTCAAATCCGACTGGTAGTTCCTGAGATTTAGCGCGTTCAAACAAAAAAACTCTTCCGCTAGAATTGCTCAATAGTTCCACGAAAACAAACTAGATGGCGGTAGTAAAAAAGACCGTTTTCTAGATCGCGCTGACGAAAACGCACAGGATTTTATGAGGTTGAAATTACAATTTTTGTATGGATAGAACTAAATCCGCAGAGTATAAATCTCTAAATGTGATTACAACTGTGGTGTTTTTGGAAGACTCCTCCCTCATTCATCTTGGTAGATTCGAGATGATTGTGGAAAGTAGTTGTACATCAAAAGTGCGCGGCAAAGACAATTCCGGCGCACTTAAAGGGGATTAAAAACTCATTACTGCCCGCTAAACTTATAAAGAGGATTAAAAACTCATTACTGCCCGCTAAAAGTTCCTTGAAGAGGAATCATCTACTTTGGGCGCACTTAAAGGCGAACAAAGTCGTCCTTTTCGAATAGATGGAATGAAAATAACTTTGTGCAGTCAGATGTACCAGGCTATCATAACTTAACAGGAGTCTTACTTGGCGTTATGCACCGCCTTTAGGTAACACGCTGGTGAGGAATAGAAGAGGCGGATCTTTCCTTCGCCCTTAGAGTTCACCGCACTGTCGACAATAAACATTTTACATAAGTATTTTTATCACCACAACACGTAGTTTTAGACATGCTTAAACCCTATCCTGACTTCCAAAGTACTATTTCAGTCATAAAGATTACTAAGCTAAGCAGTTATGATCTACAACAGCGTAGCTTTTTTAAACGCTTTTATTAAGTCACTTGTTTGTCCGTCTGTCGTTCCGGGTGGAATCTAGCAATTTAAATTTTGATCACTTCCCGATTCTCAATTTTGTGATTTCTAATGCGAGTATTTCGCTATGAATCATTTATGATTCTGCTATTACGACCTTTTTATCCCCGCAAAGTAAAGTACCAAAATTATCGAACCCTGCTCAAAAAATTTCACGAGAGTTGGTTGAGAAATGTGACTTGTAGAGGAGAACATACAGACAGACATCCGGCGGACAAACGAAAGCATTTTTGTCCAAGCTGAAGCAGAGACGCTTCGCTCGCTCGATCAAACTAGGTATCTACCAGGCAACTATGAACCTTCAGGAGATTAAGATGAAAAATAAAAATATGATCACGACTGTATCCCCAAGGCGCGATATACATTCTCTCAGGGCCTCAATTCCTCTATTTTACAACGTCAACCATTCAAATATCGTTTCGTTCTCCAAAATTACAGTAGTAATTTGCTAAACCTCATTGGTAATTTGTTAGAAAACGTCATTACAACAGAGTGAACCTAACCCCATTCATGGTCATTAGTAGATTATGAAACAAAACGAAACAGTTGACGTTTTGCTTTGGTTGATAAAAAGTTCTTTAGTAGAATCGAGGGGCTGATCTTTTTAGGCATTTTAAGATCCTTTGAAGATGTCTAAGATAAAGACAAGGATTTTTTATACTAACGTAACTGGATGGTTGTAAGAGGGATTTTGAACCTTATCACGACTACACAACGATCTATTATAATTCAATCTTGGTTATAAGGATTGTCGGTCTCGTTGAGAGGACTTCGTGGTAGCTTTGTCCCTTTCACACTCGTTGTTGGATTAGTAGTGTGCCCATGTCATTTAAATTTCAGGATATTCACTAAGGATTAGGAATGTTTAGTTCATAAATTATGATCGCCCTTTAGAAAGAGACACACCGCCCAAGTTTTATCTCTGAAGCGGACCGCGTTTTCTGTCTCAGTGAACCTTCCAGTTACGTTAAGTATACAAATTCCTTAGATCAGTGGTTCTTAACCTTTTAGTGACCCATTTGATAAACTTTCTGACTTGCCGCGGACCACCAACAGTAAGTTTTCTCTTTCAACTTTGATCCTTTGTCGCTTGTTTAATTTTTTCGGATAGCTTCGCGGACCACTTCAAGTGGTTTCAGGGACCACCAGTGGTCCGCGGACCATAGGTTAAGAACCACTGCCTTAGATAAAGATGACTCACTGTATAAGCGTGTCTATATTGTGGAACCAGATGGGTGCGTCGTGGTATCCGAACCGCTTCCCCATCACCACGAGCACGTGCTCGGTACCGTAGTGCGGACTCTGACGCTGACGCATTGACTCCACGAATACACCAGCCTGGGACAGAACATATTGTAGTCATCACTATCACTACATCACTATCACTAAAGTAAGTAAGTAAGTTCGTATGAGCAAGTGGCCAACTCTAGTGACGGAGTTTTTAGACCGCCTAAAGGCCTCCGTCATGGCTTAACGACTTCACTATCACTATCATCACTACATAGTATAAAACAAAGTCACTTCCCACTGTCTGTCCCTATGTATGCTTAGATCTTTAAAACTACGCAACGGATTTTGATGAGGTTTTTTTTTAATAGATAGAGTGCCAAATTGTGGCACCAATCGGAAAGCATACCCTTTCGAACAAAAAAATAATTTTCCAAATCGGTCCAGGCGTCTTCGAGTAATCGATGAATATATGGTAGGTACATAAAAAAAGCATAAAAAATATATTCCGACGAATTGAGAACCTTTTTTTGAAGTCGGTTATGAAAGAAAATACTTACATTACCTACAGATGTAAAATAAAAAATAACAAGTAGGCGGCCTTATTGGTCGCGAAAGAACAGGAGTAGAATTACCTAGCTCTTAACTTAAGACGATTCAATGTGATCACGCACGACCCATCACAGAGGTCTTATGGAACTTTTAAGATGCATAAATAAAGATATCTGTGTGGGCAGCAGTTACTCACGCGCTCGTCTGCGTTACGGAACTGCGAGTCGGAGGTGACCAGCAAGGGGTCGCTGCAGAGGCTGTCGAAACAGAACCCGGGTGGGGACCAGTAACCATCGAACAACTTGTGCGTGAATATATCCGTCGTCGCACCTGGGTTGATAAAGTACAGGTTGATGGTGGGGTTGAAGATTGATGGATTGATAAGTGGAATCGATAGATTGCAAATGGAGGTTGAAGATTGATGGATTTATAAAGGGGGTTGAGTTGATATAATATAATGAGGTCGATGGATGAATTGATAATGGAGATTGAAAACTGATTTACCTAAGTGTTGAAGAAAATGAGGATTGGATATTGATCATTTGGTAAATTGATAGATTGATAATGGTAATTAACAAATTTATAGACGTTTATGACTGTTATCAATGAAAGTTAATTAATAACTAATGTCTTTAATTACGATCTATCAACTGATTGACGATGAGGTTCGATTGATATACTGACCGAGGTCATCGCTCCCCCGCCACAGCATCTCTAATTCCTTCCCGCGCATGCGACCTAGCTCGTCATCGAAGCTTATTGGGCTGAAACATAAAACGTATTGACCAATAGCGGCGCGGTATTTTAAAATTTATCGATATTTTGATTACCTACTTAGATGAGACACTGGCCGGCTGGCAGTGCTTAGGCCAGTCACAAGCCTAGTGTCTCAATAAATGTGTTAGGTATTCTTATTTTTAATGTAGGTTTAGTAACTATCTAGGTTTGTAAGTTAGGTACCTACTACTAACACGATAGGGATCCATGGTCTGAAATGAACACATGTTTTTTATTGGTAGTAGATGAAACTAGCTTCCGCCCGCGGCATTTCAAGGATGATACCAAAATTTTTAATAGCCTAGACTTCGACTAACTAACTCACTAACTAACTTTCGGCTAACTTTAGGCTTCATCGGCAGTCGGGCGGATGATGATAATGATGAATGCAATTGAAGAACGAGATTGTGGGCCTCACTTGATGAAATGTCCGTCGAAGCCCATCTGCGCCATGAGCGAGCTAAACTCCCGCGCATGCGCGTACGTGTCCGACTGCCACGTGACCAGCGGCCGCGCGCATTCCAGGAACGTAGCGTTAATCTTTCTGAAATTATGTTGCATATCACACAGCACCATCTAGAATAGAACTACATCAAGATTGTAACTGTACAATCAGACGCAAACTATTGCGTCATGTAGGTAAAAAGAACGCTGAAGAAAGTGGAGGGGGTGTGTTTTGTCTCATGTTTGCGCATGGGTTACCTATTCGCAAACATCAGACAAAACACACTCCCTCCACTTTCTTCCACCGTTCTTTTTACATGACGCGACTTATACGTGCCTTGGTTTTAGAAACGCTCGTGGCGTAGCTTGCTTAGACGTTCTTGATTGATCATTGAAGTTAAGGAACGTTTTGCGCAGTCACAATTAGGATGGGTGACCGCAAGTGGCATTACGAGCAGAGCGCTTCCGTGCTTCGGAGGGATCGTTAAATTGTTGCCTAATTTAATAGTAGCTTGACAGCCAGCGTTCTTGTTACATGACGCGAACTATACAACACACTGACAAAGCATCGACGTGCGGGATATACAATGTTAAAATCTGGGCATCAAGCGGGGCGCGTTGCAGTGGGAGAACCGCCTTACCTGAGCGCGTAAGTGAATTGATCAATAAGTGCGTGGTAGCTGGTGGTGGCTTCATCCGGCATGCCCCACCCTCCCCCGATCAACGACAGACGACCCTGACGCACTAGCTGGTATACCATGCGACGTACTGTAACATTGATGGTGGATGATTGATGATGGATGTTTAAATATTGGTGATTGAATATTGATGACTGATGTTTGATGGTTGAATATTGATGATTGATGGTTGGGGATAGTAGATTGATGATTGTTGATTGATGATGGATGATTGATGATTGGAGGTTGACGATTGATGATTGATGGTTGATCATTATAGATTGATGATTGTAGATTGATGATTGAATATTGATGATCGATGATTGATGGTTGAACATTGTAGATTGATGGTTAATGATTGAATATTGATGATGGATGATTGATGGTTTATCATTGTAGAATGATGATTGTAGATTGATGATTGAGCTTAAGTCTTACCTGTTTCGTCCCGGTTGGCCCACCAGTGGAAGAAATACGGCAGATCAGACAGCGCGAACCTGGAATTTGGGAATACTTAAAATTTTAACGATAATGTTGCCCCCGTAGTGATGGTTTAAGGTGACGATGATGATGAAATGTAGCCTATAACCTTCCTCAAGAGTTTAGCTATCAAATGCAGGAAGATTTTTTTTAATCGGACTGGTAGGTAGTTCCTGCGATCAGCAAGTTCAAACAAACAAACAAACTCTTCCGCTTTATTATATTAGTATAGATAGTATAAAAGTATAGATTACTAGCTGACGCGGCTTCGCCCGCGAGGACTACTATTTTGTTTATCCCACGGGAACCATGCATTTTTTCGGGATAAAAAGAAGCTTATGTCCTATTCCCGGTCTTTATCTATCTATGTTTCAAATTTCAGCCAAATCAGTTCAGTAGTTATGGAGATACGTGGTAACTAACATTCACACACACACACACACACACACACACACACACACACACACACACACACACGGACTTTCGCCTTTATAATATTAGTAGGATAGAAACGTACGTCCTCTCCTCGTGCGCCCACAGTTCGCTGATCACGAAGTCCAGGATCCGTTTCATGTTGATATTGCTCTTGTCGTAGAAGTCATCGTCTGTGGAATAAATCAATTGTTTGCACCAAGACAAACGTCTTGGTGCAAAGCCTCTTTCTCGAAGCCATTCGGGCCATTTTCGTGCCTTACTTTGACCGGTCCATATTCATAATGCCCGACGGCCCGTGGTCCATTTAATAAAACAAGGATTGAATTTATCACTTAGACCGGGCAGTATGAATACTGCGCTAATTCTAGCCGGGCAATGTGATAAATTAGATTAAAATCTGTAGGCTAAGTTATGTTAGGTTAGCAAAAAAATAACGCGAGAGGCGATCGAGCGCAGCGAGCGTGCCGCGGCAGCGGCCGCCGAAGCGCCCGAAATGTAATAAATCAACTAAAACACTATAATTCATCTAATTTATTACATTGCCCAAGATAGGGTGGTGGTCATTATTCATAATGACCGGGCAGTGATTAATCATGCAGTTTTAATTATGTACATTGCCCACTTGACACGTTCATTAGGTATGTAAGTATAGGTTCGGACGGATTTATCAAATTGCCCGTAACACCTAGATCCATTGTGCGTACTGTACCTACTGAGATTCGGCCTTGTTCGTACGAGAGTTAAAAAACGTTTTTGGTGTTTTCCCTCATCTACTCACGTCCTGTGTAGTGCTGGTGGAAGGTCCGCGTGTACCCCATCTCCCCGTGCGTGTGAGGCACGAGGTGCACGTTCAGCACTCCATCCATTGGATCGGGACAGCTCTGAAATAAGAAATCAAAAAAACATTTATTACATACAGTTATTAACATAACAGTAAGTAAGTTCGTATGAGCAAGTGGCCAACTCTGGTGCAGCTTTTTAGGTCGTCTACTTAACATGCCCTCCGAAGCACGGAAGCGCTCAGCTCGTAATGCCACTTGCTGGTGGCACCACTTGGTCACCCATCTAAATGGTGACCGCGCACAAATCGTGAAGTTAGCGTTTTGCTGCGCAGTAGAAAATTTTGTATCCAAAAGTTGCACTGCGCATCGAAACGGCTAACTTCACGAATGCCAAGATCTATTAGAAGAAGATAGTATAGGCGAGGCGCATGTAGGTAGCATTGCTGCGCCCTAATGGGGTTTATGTTTGAAACTACTAATGTAACACAACACAACACCTTAATGTTAACAACATAGGTACCTAAGTGCGATAAATAATTTGAATTCGATTGTACCTCATATCCACACGCCTCTCCGTACTGTTTCAGCGGCGTCACGAGGTCCTGCGTCGTGGGATCCATGCTTAGCACGGTTACCAACATATCCATTGCGAACACTAGCCCAATAGCTACAGGCGACATCAAGGTGTTGCCAGATTCTTCCGGCAAAGAACAGAAGTAGAATCGTCTAGCTGAAATAAACATTCATTTACAGAAACTAAACTACTACATATTATTATTAACATCTTTACCTACTAGATGATTTATACAGTGTCAGGAGGAAAACTTTGCCTACACTTATCATAATGTTGAGATGGAGTAGGCTTGCCCAGCACTTCCTCAGCTCCAAAACCCTCCTTTCAGCTTAACGGCCATACCCACAGGAAAGACATGGTCAATATACCCACATGAAAGACATGGTCAATAGGTACGTGTGGGGCTGACTAAGCTGCAGGTTTCCTCTCGATGATTTCATCGTTTAGAGCTCGTGTTAATGCGCATATAAATTTTTCGAAACGGAAAATCCATTGATGCACGACCAAGACGACCCACGACCTTCGGATGGAAAGTCGAGGTACTATACCCCTCGGCCAACACGGCTTTAATATTATTAACAGAACATTATAAAATACAATAAAAACCAGTCGTGCCACCTAAGGATCGTTGGAAACGATCTATATAGGCCAGTCGGAAGCGTGCCCAAGACACTGGCAGCATTACCTCGCTGGATGGCAATGCTGATACGTTGAGCCAAATAAGCGCCAGACTCGCTTCGATTAGACGCCCTGAAAGAATTTTGAACACGCGATGGGACCCGGTACCCCACGGACCCAGGGTCTCAACCCCAAATATAATTTCCCTGTAACTTACAAAGCATGTACCTTCGACTATAGGCACAGAACATTAATAATACTACGCTGGCAGGTATAGCACATTGCCCGTTGTTTTACGCATGAAGAAATGTTTACAGTTGGTAGTTTTATAAATATCACCAAATATTTGTTTGTTTAAAATTCCAGTTTTGTTATATCTCAAATAAATAAACTTAAACAAATTCAGGAATGTATCCTTTAGCACGGTAGAAGTCTACTCAAACTTGTATGGAAGATAATGTAGGTATACGTACACACATAAAAAAAATTAGCGAACACTTTTAAAAGTTGAAATATTTTTTGTAAAAATGTTTTTACATAATTAAAATTTATGTTCGTGTGAGCTATTGGCTATCTCAAGTGACGGAGTTTTTAGGCAACCTAGAGGTCTCCGTCGAAGCTTAACGACTTAAAAGCCGGGACCGACAATGTTAACGTACTTACCCCCGAAGCCGAGACGTATTCAGGAGACGACGCCGACGTCCTTGTACTTTTAGGTACCTACAATAAAAATTATTATTACTTAAGTCCTTTAAATTTTCAGAAATGAGAAACCATTCAAATGAGAAACATTGATTGCACAGCTAATTCGAATCGAACTCACAATTTTCGTAAGTCGAGGAATTACTTCACTCTGCCCTCTGCCCAACCGGCTTCAAAAACTATCCAAAAATAAAACAGCAAATTACGAAAAAGTACAAAATTTTATTCAGTCGAGAAATGGTTTACAAAACAGTCAAATGTAGTGACTCAGTGTGGCACAGTCGTTTGTAGACAAACAATGTTTATTTTTAAACTTTAACGAATAATCATATTTTATGTAAGTATATTTTTGAAAGCTTATTTAAAAGTAATTGGTGAATATTTAACCAATAATTAAAAAAAAATATGTTAGTTTTACTTTCTTTAAAGAGCTAATTATTTAAAAGCATTTCTATCAAATACTTAAGCCATTAATTGGTAATAGTGTTTTAATGAAAAATAAAACTTTAAAAATAAAACAATTTGTTAAAATAATATTAATAACTTAATATGTTCAAAACATTCATTAGGTACATTAAAAATTGAAAACTATTATATTAATTATATCAACATTTTTGTTGGGTTGTTTTGTCGTCTACAAGCGACTGAGCCGGTTTATAATAATGATATGAACACGTTTTGTATAATTTCAATCACAGATTTTTATTATGAGTGATAGCTTTGCGAATTTAAAAAAGAAATTAAGAAATAATAATAAAAATCTGTAAACATTTGTAAATTATAAAAAATAATGAAGAATAAAAAGTAAAGTATGTCGGCATGGAAAAAACCTAAAACGAAATTGCCGATGAATGTATCAAACTATACTGACAAAATTACCGATTAATATTAAGTAAATATAAAAAATATTCTTAACTTAAATTCTTTAATTTAAAAAAATAATTGACTTAAAAAATTCAAGTTAAAAAATAGAATTTACTTAAAATTTGAATTATATTTTTGACAATTATAACAATTGATTCTTTTCAAAACTCGCAAGCTATCATTATCTTAAACTATTTTCAACAACAATTTTGGATTTTTTCCTTCAACAATTTCATTATAATCACAGTTATCGTTTTATGAACCTAAGTTGTGTGTCAGCCTCATTACTGTCATGCATTTGACAAAATAATCAATTCGAGTTATTATTTCTAAATACATTTTGAGCAAAAATTATAAGATCTGGCACGGAACGACCAGAATTCTGACTATTAAATACTTTCTGAGCCATAGTTGACAGCTGGCAAAATACTAGCCAGAATACTGGCTGATATTTTTTTGCTACTGGCACTATTACTTCAGAGATCTACAAAATCATTTAAATGCACTTATATTACCTATGTTAAATGGACAATACTTTGGTGGCAATTGGGTTGTTCATCGTCTTACCAAAATTTCGTAAAATAAATGCTCGGTTATGCAAGCTAAAGTTTTAAGTAGGTACGTAGAATTGTGATATTTTTATTACTGACTTCAAAAATAAGATTCTATGTATTTATTTTACAAGAATAAGATTAAAATACCATTTTTGGCTCATTTGAATCAGCTCACCGTTGCCTACCTACTAAGCTTTTTTTTTTATTTAAAAATGATTACTTATTGAAACAGTTACGTAATTTTGTTTTCTTCGGCTTTAATATTAATAAGTTTCTTTGAGGATACATTGTAAATAAAACGATCTTAAATTTAGTTAGACGTCTTAATAGCTACTGTGCTGTGACTATTGTTGTCACAATTCTACCAGTGATGCTAGGACTGTTATGTTACTGCTAGTATGAACCCTTGGTAGTAAAATAAATAAACTTAGGCTTTTACATCCTTGCCAGATGATTTATACAGTGTCAGAAGGCCTCTTTTAAAATAAATATGGCCGGTAAAATATGGTGAGAATCTATAGATTTTCTTTGACCAGGAAGATTTTCTAAAACCAAAAGAGCCAACACAACATTAGGTACAGGAATCAACTTAACTTTCAAATTCTAATTTAACACGTCACTTAGTTTATACCTAACCAAAAAATGTATATTTTTAACGAAATAATTTAGTGACCAACCGAATTCCCACCGTTGTGCTGGTTATTTAGTTACTTTTGACGCATTGTCTATTTAATGTAGTTACAATAAATACTACATCTTACGCTTACAGTATCAAATTGAGGCACTTGGATCGAATGAAAATCAGCCCCCTTAGAAAGGTTTATTTCAGATAACTATTTACCTACCGAAAAAAATGCTATTTTCGTGCAAATTTGGTCGTTTAATGACAGAGTACATACCGAATAAAAAGTATAAATAAATAAATAAATATTAGTGGACAATTTCATACAGCGCCATCTAGCCCCAAACTAAGCAAAGCTCGTACTATGGGAACCAGTTTTTTGTAAATACATATCATAGTATACTAATATAAAAGTAACTTTGATATATTTTTAATTTTAGTGTTAAACCACACTCAGGTGTTATTTTATTGAAAATGAAGCCAGCAAAATTTTCGTTCTTTATTACTATCTTTGTAAATAAAAGTGAATTATAATAATAAAAGTATCGTAGTACTTGGTACCTTTGTCCTCTATGTGTTCCTAAACCATTGATCAGATTGTGGTGAAACTTTGGTAGGGTCTTCTGGCGGCGCGACGCCCGCTAGAGTTTCTAGTTGTTTTATAATGCTTATGATAAGTGGGCTGATATTCAATTGTGTAAAGATTTTGATTGTTTTTTAAATTGGACTTTGTTTGCTACACGAGTCACTGGTTCAGAATGAGTAAGGTCAACGGCCTGATTATAATTTTCCGACAAGAGAACTAATACTGGTGAGTGTAATTGACAGAACCAGTGTGAGGAAAGGTAGGCACACTACTCGTTTAGTACAAGATTTAATTGTACATTAAGCGTCCTAAATAGCTTACAAGACTATAGTTAGTTATAAAAGCTACAATTATAATAAAACTTACAATAGGTATGTACGTTTAACCACTTGATTCATAATAGTGACTTACAATCATCTGCCTATCATCCAATCAATTAGATTTTAGATCATGCTGATTGTACTATAGGCAGTATTATTATTATGTTCTGTGTTATAGGCTATAACTGTTATAATTTTTTATTGAAAAATGGCAGAATTAGTTTGCTTTTCTGTAACTTGTCAATGTTATTCTGCCTGAATATCTGAAATGAAATTATATTTGATAGTCACTTATTAAGAATAAAGCCTTAGGTAATTAAATTGTAAGCTACCGATTACAAAAGTGCCTTTAAATCTACCTATTTTATATATTTTCAAAAAATGGTTTCATTTTATTGCTTTTAATTTTTTCGACTCACAGTAACTAATACTTAATTTTGGATCATATTTATGTACTAACCAGCCTTATTTTATTTACTAAATTAATTGTGCTACACTACTCGATTACACAATCACTAAAACTATCAGTGAGGCCCGTATTCAAAAACTAAAATAAAGTAATAATTGATAACGTTCTCTTTAGATCACGAATACTTACTTAATGTTACTTGCGGACTCTTACATGCATAAACTGTTGTTTAACTTCGTCAATTTCATCATGCAGAAAACGTATTGACTGACTGCTTGAGATGTGACTGTTATTGTGACCAGTCTTTGAATATGGGTCAAGTATGTTAAATAACGAACTAACATGAAAAATGCAATAATATTCTGATAACAAGCCATCTATTTATTTAAAAACATATAAAAGGGAAAATAACCGGCCCTGACAGTTCGATATCACAGTTTGAAGTAAATTGGTTAAAAATTGGTTAAATTAAAAATTAACTCATTTAACCGTTAAATTAATTGGCTCGTTATCAAAACCTGTTTGAATCGTGTTTAACGTAAAAATCAGTCTTGTAATTTTGAATAAAAATGAGATCAATTTATTTCACTTACTATTTGTAGGAGTAACAGAGATGCAAGAGGTAGAAAATATACATTGATAGAAAATTACATTTTTAGTTAAATTTAGTTTAAATTATGTTTTTAGAGCAACTTTTTTTTCATAAAATGTACTTTTTTCTAAATAATCTCCGGCTATAGAAATGATGCAGTTGAGATTTGGTAAGTTGCGTTTTGAGAAAGCTTACAGTGGATTTGAGATAAGAATATTAAAAAATAACAATTACACTAACAATCATACTACACTGGTACAAATTAACGAATTGCGAACAATAGTTTCTAATTTTACTAGGAATGCTAACATTTTGATAACATGGACATTGTAACAATTTTGACCCTGATTTATGAAAGTACTAGCGGACGCCCGCGGCTTCGCCCGCGAGAACTACTACTTTTTTATCCCACGGGAAACATGCATTTTTTCGGGATAAAAAGTAGCCTATGTCACTCTCCAGCCCTCCAACTATCTCCACACAAAAAATCACGTCAATCCGTCCCTCTGTTTTGACGTGAAAGCAGGACAAACAAACAAACACTTTCACATCTATAATATGGGTATGGATTTGACACTGTCAATTAGAAAGATTTAGTAGGGAACCTAAAATTCCTACCCCATTATTCATAGACAATATCTGGCGACCGAGCCCTGCTCAAGTGCAAATGGAGAAAAATTCAAATTTACCAAAAAACTGAATATCAATGTGAGAGGAGTGGATTCAGAGTTGACGAATGATAGAGATGAGAGAGGAAAACATGTTGTGCCGACCACACTTAGCGTGGGATAAGTGCGACTGATGATCTTAGAAACCCTACTAAATCTTTAGACAATATCTGAATCTTACTAACTAGGACTTAGGTTGTTGCATAAAGTAGACTTCTCAACTTATCATGATTATTTATTTTGAATTAAAAACTTTTTGATTGAATGTGTTTGAGAATATTTTATATGAGATTTTTAGAGTTCTGGAAACTTTACGTATCTTTTCTAATTATATTAGATTTTTGGCCCGAAAATGGAGAGTTTTCACTATTCTAATTTTAGACTGATGGATATAAAATATATTATCCAATTGGATTTTTTTGACAAAATTGACTATGGTTTATGGGTTAGGTTCTAAATGTTTTTTTATGACTATTTTTTGATTAGGACAGATATATTTAAGTACACTTGATTCTAGCAATAGCACCGAATAATTTCAGTCAACTTTTGAATGGGACTAAAGAAAATATTTTAAAAGTTTGGCTTGTGTTTCGTAAGTAGGCCATTAGCTCTTAATTTATAGTTATACACACATGATTACATAATTATAACAGTTAAGCATTTTTCTTACGTTTAAAAATATCGCTTAAAAATTACTACATATTTTTAACGAATTAATTAATTAAACTAGCACCTAATTACTAAACCAATTAATAGGATTAAAAAAAGTGAAGAATGAAATGTTAATGTCAAGAAATTGTCAGATTAGGTCAAACATAGTTTTAAGAAAACAGACAACAGAAGTAAATGTAGTCTAAAGTATAGAAACAAGAATTTAAGTATTTTTCTCACTATCAGTAGATTAGCAGATTATTCGATATTTTCCAGAGTAATGACAAAATTTTTGGACAAAATTTCTCAGCCCGACGAGATTTGGTCCAAAGATGAAGACTTTACTCACAAAAACAGTCTTTATGATGCTTAAAATGATGCCTTCTGGATATTAAAAGGAGTTATTAAACATTGCCTAGGCATATTCCAAAACGATAGTAAAAGATTCTAATTAGAGTCAATTTTTAAACCCATCGCTTGACTTTCTTGTTCAGTGTTTTAAACTAAACCCTAAGAATGACCTAGTGAAAAAAAAAAGATTCCGATGCATGGAGTACCTCCTTCCTTTTTTGAAGTTGGTTAAAAAGCCAAAACTAACCTTAAAAGAGTTTATTAATATGCCACTTACAATTCCAATAGCTGCTCCCGGAGTGCCATATGATTTTCGTCAGAACAATGTGCCATGAGTACTGACTCGCCCACAATGAGGTTTTCGAAGCACAACGAGCATGCATACAATGCGTCACCAAAACAAACTATCTTATTCTCATCTCGATACATTGTCATAGGGTTTAAGACAGTACTCGGCTGTATCTCTTTCCCAGCCCGAATACATTTTTTAACATAAGCTGTTTTGTAGACGAAGTGGATTTTCTCGCAGTGTGATTGACTCAAAATGTGCTTTAAGAGACCATTCTCTTCATACTCTGTGGTGTTGCAGACAGGGCAGTGGAATGTGATGATGTTTTTCGAGTCATTCAACTCACATTTAAGTTGTATGCTGTGTACTTGGATGTAGAAGGTGATCCGTTCGATGGCGGCTCGTTGTAACAGAGTAGAGTAGATGGTGGAATCATTGAAACTGTTATAGGAGATGATTTGGTCCAGGCTTTCTGAGTAAGCGGAGAGGGTTGACGAGTCAAGGGAGAAGTTACCGATTGATGATGTTATGGAGTGATCAGCTTTCTCGGCCTTTGTGGAGTCACAGTTACAATCACAGTCCATGTCATCAGTGTGCTCTTGAAACAAATGGAGCATGGCTTCCCTTAAATCAGGAAAGTCGAAATGCTTAATTCTCTTCTTGTTAGTGATCTTTCGTTTCATTTTCCTTGGCTTCGGCTCTTGTAAGTAAGTGTTGATAAAATTGTCCAGTACCTGTCTCATGGATACTAACTGAGTTCTAAGCTTGTGTTTTGTGTCGATATCGTCTTTCATAACGATGCTCCAAGCTGGACTGATTCCTCTTTGTAAGTCGATCATAACATCTCCGAGTGTTCTTGATGTGTTTTTGTCTGTGGTAGGCAGAGAGGCGACTATAGACTTGCCACTGAAGATCTTAGACACTTCAATATGGAACTGAAATTCTGTGAGTAGCTTCTTTAGGAAAATCTCCATTTTCTCAAATTTATTCTGATAGTTTAGGAGTAGTTTGATCCTCTCTTCTTCATTCTTATCGACCTCCACATCCGCAAAGGACTCGGGTGTCACCGAAGGTATCGGAGCTGGTTCCTCAGGGTCTACCTTCCTGCACATTTTAATGATCGGCTTTTCCTCAACATTCGTCGCGATAGATATATCTGTATCAGAGTGCTCGGAAATGGACTCAATATCAATATTATCTTCGTAAGACGAGTCAGAGTCGGTTAGATCAAATGACTGGTTGAAATTGAATCCCCGGAACAGTTCAGCGCTTTTGCAGTCCAGGAGTTTATGTTTTGGGGTATTTTCAACATTGACAGTGTTTTCCGAGTAGATGAATGAATCGCTTACTGATTGGTTGGCTTTTTTGATGTCTAACTTCAGCTTTCTGGATTTTTTCTTCTCTTGCTTGCTATTGTGGTTTGTTAGGAGGTCAGTATCGGAGAGAGAGCCTTTTTTTGCTGTGTAGGATCGTAAAGATTCGGGGAGATTCAGGCTGGCGCATTTTGATGTGGAGTCAGCTTCGACTCTATCAAACGCTATGTTCTCTGACGATGGAATGGACGAAAAGTAGCTCTGGCGATGCCTCTCAGCTGATCCATCGTTTAAGGCATCCGTTCCTTGGTTTTCACCTTCGCCTGACTTCGAAAAATACGAAATGTTTGATATTATCTTTCGAAACGAAAACGCCATTTTTGTGTTCGTATTCGCGAGTTTTGTGAGGAAACAGCTTTCGAAACTTCTGTAATGCGTTTGGAGCCCCACTGCAGAAATAAATGCAAATAAACGTTAATTTTAAAGTACGGACAAAGAACTTGGAACGTTTTTGAGTATTTTATAAGAATAAATACCTGTAATGCGGTTGCGGCAGTTCCCAACACAATCATGTAATGTTTATTACATGTTCGAGGGTAAAAATCAAGACTTTATCTAGATAGACCCTCAAAAATCAAAATTAATTAGAAAATACTTTTCACGAGAAATAAAACTTGACAAAAGGTGAATGAATGATGCGTAGCATCTATAGTAGTCTGTGAATGAATGCATTGCATGTAGCGATGGGCGAGTCGAGTTGGCTGATTCGAATAACTCGAATCAGAGTCTAAGCGAGTTGATTCGAATCAAGTTCATTCGCAACTCGAATCAACTCGCTTACCTACATAGCTACTAGAATGCGGATAACGAATGCGAGTTATGCGAATGCGAGTGCACGCGAGGTCGCGACTTCGCGAGTCAGCGATTCGCCAACTCGAAACCGAAACTCGACTCAAGAATAAATATACGAATATGGTGCATTCGACTCGACTCGCCGCGCCGATCCGTTTGGCTGCTGCCGCGAAGCGGATCCCATCCGGTTGATGCGAGTCGAGTCAACTCGCGTTGCGATTCAAGTTAGCGGCCGAGTCAACTCGAGTTATCCGAGTTGGAATAAAATCAACTCGTAACATCGCTAATTGCATGTTGATTGATTGATTGAATGAAAGTTGAAACTGAGATATTTATCTGTGGCAACTCTATTTTTTTATAACTGCGTTTTGTATCTGAACGAGAAATGAGCATTTTCAAAACGCAATATTATTTAGGGTCGCCAGCTTAAAATTGTTATCAAGAATTAGGGGTAATTATAGTCTAGCAAAAACGGGGAAAAACGGCAACTAAAATTTTGTTACAATGGAAACCCTTTTTCTACTAATCTATGGTCAAGTACAGGTTTCTTGTCTATGGTACAGGTACCGAAGACGTCACTCAGAAGTAATAATTTCCTTCTAAAAGAGAATTTAACTATATCGCGTATTTAGCTTGCACAGTGGCGCCCCCATTTATATCTATTATTTTTGCCAGACTATAGCTTCACTCTTTGTGTACTACACAACGATAAAGCCACAAATATTCATTTAAAAAAAATAAACCCACATGTTAAGCAAGCCTAAGATAACGCGAGCAAAATGATGAAAGGGTAAGGCTAGTGCTACCGTCTAGCTAGACGTTTGGCAAGTCAGGGCATGGTTATGTAAATTGACAGTGAACCAATTCGGTGAAATGCCGAAAACCTTTTAAAATATGACTGTCATGGATAGGCAAAACAATTTTATGAGTTGGAAACTTCTCATGCTGAAAAGTGAGTTGATTTATGATAAACTGTCAGGTCCGTCAGAGTGTGACACTGACAGTCAATTGAATTGAAGTCGACAAAAAAAAATCAAAACAAAAAATAGGGATGTGCGATCTTTTCATTTGATCCGATTTTTAGGATCGTAATGGATCGTAATGTCTTGATCCGATCCACGGAATCGGATCGCATTGTATCGATCCGATTTTCAAAAGATCGTATCAAAAGATCGAATGAAATAAAACCAAATAAAGTACCTATTTTTTAATGTTATTTTAACATGCAAATCAAACTTGCATTACAAATTAACATGTCAACCTTTCAGATTAATGCTTTTAAGTGTCAATCTTTTATGTTTAAACTTTTTTTATATATAAAATTAAATAGATAATTTGGATCCATCCTTAAGCTTCACAAGACTTAGCAACTTGCAGGTAAAGTGACGTGTTTTATTTTGCTAGTTACTTAATTATTAAGTAACTAGCAATGCTATAATCAAAACTTGGACGGTGTATTATACACCGTCCAAGTTGTGATTAATAGCCCCGATAATAACAGTCTTACCTACGTTTAGTTGATTCATTCGATCTTTTCGATCCGATCCGATCTCTGGTGTAGTTTAATCGATCCGCTAAAAAATCGAATGGCTCTCATACGATCCGATAAATCGCTTGATCGTATGCAAGCGATCCGATCTTCTGAAAGATCGGATCGGATCGGCGCATCCCTAACAAAAAAAAACCTCAAAAAAATCAAAAGTCCAAGTTAAATAAAAAGTTTGTTGCCGGTGGTTTGGCGACCACAGCAGAGTATTTCATCATTTGAATTATTCAACGAAAAAAGCGATTTTACTTTCACCAACACAAACTCGTGATAAAGTGCAATCAATTTTCCAAAAACTAATAACCTGCAAACGCGATAAATAAAAAATGAAAACGGCTATAGACGTGGATTCTCTCCGCTCGGAGCACGAGTCGGAGGAGCAATGGGCTGTGCGGCGGAACTTCATGCTGGAGCACCGGGACGCCTTCGAAGAGACGGAGCTGGTGACCTTGGCGCAACTGTTTACTAACATCGAATTTTTGGGATGCAGGTAGGTAGCATCTTTACCTATTATGGTGGGACGTTACGGGCTTAGAGTAACTTGAAATGATGAGAAGCAGTAGGCTGGCTTGGTAGGTATGGTCATTTAATGTAATAGGAAGAATGTCACGTAACTGAAAGTACACTTCTTCCAACCGATCTAGGCATTCTTGAAGTTAGCCGTTTCGCTGTGCAGTAGAAAATTTTGTATGAAAAAGCACTGCGCATCGAAACGGCTTACTTCACGAATGCCTAGATCCATTGGAGGTACTTTACTTAAATAAAAAAAAGAAAAAAAAAGAATGGGTTGTGTGAAAGTTTACATTTGTGAGTGCAGAGATGATGATCGATAGAGAGAAGAGGATTTCATGTTCTGCTGACCCCACATATTAGTACAAGTGCAGGAAGATTTTATGATGACCATACTGTAAGACCCTCTCAGATAAGATCTATATCCAATCCCTTGTTTTAATTGAAAGTGGAATGTGTCTTTCACAGATACCCTCCAGAGACAATGAAGAGGATCGCCAAGTTATCAGAGAAAGTCTCCACCAAATACCGCGAGAGCCGGAAGAACAAGCTCAAGAGGACATTTGTTGAAGCCAGCGATGCTGCAGAGGCAAAAGCTAAGAGGAGATAGAAACAAGTTAAAATTATAAGGTATATTCAGACAAGTAAAAGCTATAATGAAATAGGTAAATACTTAAACTCTCTCATTTCTCTCAGACAAGTATTCGGAATTTTAAATAAACAAATTTATATGACAAATAAGTACTTATTATTGTAATACATTATTTTGTTGTATTGTACAGTTATGACATAATTTATTAAGTTACTCCTATTCTAATTTCTATTTATACATGCTGAGAAGCAGATTCAAGGCTTTTACATATTTCCTACCTGTCACCTGTTTTTTTTTACCCTTGTAAATGATATTTTACACTATAATACTAAAAATGCGAGGATATGTTTGTTCAACTCAACCACAACTGATTTGGCTGAAATTTAAAATATAGATAATGACTGGGAATAGGACATAGGCTACAGGTACCAAGCGAGCGAAGCCGCGAGCGGAAGCATAATGTGTCCTCAGATATGTCCATATCTAAACAAATCCGAATGGATACCACGTTTATCACTACAACTGCTACCTTTGACACTGATTACACCAAGTGTGTATTATAAAGTTTGTAGGTATTTGGTATTAAAAAGTAAAAGTGTAAAAAAATTGTTTATTCAGAAAACAGTACTGATTTCAATCATTTACTAAAATAATCTTCTTACAGACTAAATATAAATTATTGTCACAAAAATGATTTTGAAGACTAAGAGCGCTTGTAGACGTCCGTTTTTTTTTCGACGGATAATGACCGTCAATATACGATTATTCTTATAGACGGCATAAATTGTTCGCCGGACCGATATCCGGCACGTGTACACACATTCATTACGCGCCATCGCGCCATACACCACCGCGAATCCGGCGAAAAACCCGGTCCGTTGTCCGGCGAAAAAAACGGACGTCTACAAGCGCTTACAGAATCCCCTCACTTCATACTAATTCTTATAATAACATTTTAAATGCATTTTAGCCAATTTTGGAAGCTCTTTACACAAGCTAAATCAAAATTTGTTGAGCAATTGATATTCTCTTAATATTTGCCTGACTGCATTCAGAGTCAGAGATGCGAACATTTATTTGTTCAAATAATAGACACAATTAATTACATCTAATGAATAAATTATTTACAATTTAATTTGTTTGATAAGGTGATAGCAGCGAGATAAGTGTTCAACCACGTTGACTCGCGGGCGCGGTGGCGGGCGCGGTGACGAAATATCAAACATATGTAGTGATTCCAAGTGTTCACGTACGAAACGCACGTGCGGTCTAACTAGCGGGCAAGCTAGCGACTGGCGCGCGCGGAGCGCTCGCGGTAATTTCAACGCGTGAAGATGTTTGTGTGTGTTCATGTCAAACTAGCGGCGGCGCGCGCGTTTCACTCGCGACGTTCATAATTCGACCTCTGACAATACGTCACACTCTCGCGCGAACGCCTGGCGGTTAATGTGAACACGAGCTCGCAACGTTTCCCGCGCCCGCGCGTACCTACGTGAATAAGCACTAATACATTTTATAACAATCTTAACATGATTTAAACGAACTAACGGGACTTTATCGCCTTATTTTATTATTTCTCGACGTTTCGAGTGCGTTACAGATCTCGTGGTCACGGGTAGACTGATGTATTGAAGCAGCAATGTACACTTTTCACAATGGATGTAGGCATTCGTGAAGTTAGCCGTTTTGCTGCGCAGTAGATTATATGAAAAAGATACACTGCACATCGAAACAGCTAACTTCACAAATGCCTAGATCCATTGTGATAGGTAAGTGTAATATCCCGTTAGTTCTTTTAAATTATGTCTACAGATCGCGAAAGTTTAAAATGTGCTAATCATAAGCTGAACAGCTATATTGTGGCCTATTCAAATAAATGTATGTTGCATCAGTCTCTAGTACGAAGTCCCCAGATGGATGTTCTTCTGGTTCCAACAGTGGGCCTTGCGATGGCGCTGTGGACAAACACGGCGATTAATGAAAGCTCGTGGCGTAGCTTAAATGTTCTTGATTGATCGTTGAAGTTAAGCAGCGCTGTGTGCGGTCACAATTTGGATGGGTAACCGCAAGTGGCATTACGAGCTTAACGCTTCTTCACGTTCTCGAAGACGGCTCTAACGTTTTAGAGTAAAATTTGCGTTATTATGGTTTACGGGGGGGAAAAATCGATCTACCTAGGTCTCATGGCTGGGAAAATTCGTTTTCTCGGCATTTTCACGCAAAAAGATTTACCTGTGCAATTTGGTTCGTAATTTCGCTGCAGTACCTTCTTTTTTCACCCGAGCAGAGCTAGGTCACACATTTATTTATGGGGCACGAGAAACTTTTTTGCCCCTTGTGCCCCTCCCAGAAAAAACTCCTGGATCCGCCTTTGCCTATATTTGTGTTTATTTACCTGAACATGAACTGGTTCATCTGTATGCCTGGCAGAGCGGCCCGTAGAGCGCTTAAAGAGGAAGCTTGAAGCATGCCCCATACTTCTAGGTACTGTAGCGAGGGAAGACTGCTCAGCTTGCTGGAACAACAGTGGAAATATTCAAATGCAGCTGATTGTCTAACTAACTTGTCTCAAACCCATGGACCTAGTATAGATATGGACTACCAGTTAGCGTGCCGCCGAATGGGACAAAAAATTAAGTGAATCCATTGTTTCGTAGTACACATAAGTACATAATTATTCAAGTTCTCTACCTACCAAAAGCCGGCACGCCAAAGATAACCTTTTTCTTAGCGGCATGCGATGAGGGACAAAAGATATTAAGCTCCGTTTTTTTTTTTCACAAGAATTTTGTATATATCCTTCTTTTTTTGTGTGAGTGAGAACGTGTCCAGCAGTTCATATATAAACTAGGTCCATGCTCAAACCTAAAATTGGTCTCAAAATGTGTGTGTATCTCAAAACGATAGCGTAGTATCTTTTGTCGCGTTTTGTCTCGTTGAGATGAGAGTGACAGAGCTACTTGCCTGAACTTTCATATTTGATAGTTTGAGAACAGGCTACATGAGCCAAGTGAAGAAGGTTGTTGTCATGTCGTATAAGGAGGTCAAGGAGGCTGCCCGAAAGAGTTTCGTGGAGAAAGAGGCATCAGTTATGCTGACATGGGAAAATCCCTTAATGTTTTCCCACAACCACATCACACCAACGCGACAAAGTGTTCAATATGTGGTTACGTGTGAATAGTTTCGCTGCGACATTTTGCGGTTGCGATGTGGTACCGACAAAGTGTCGATGTGGTTGGGTTGTCGCTAGTAATTATGAGGCCGGAAGCTAGTCCTCGGTGTCGCTATTAGTGGTTGCGTTGTGGTTGCAATGTGGTCGGTATCACACAATCGTCAATAACGACTGCGAAATGTGGTACATGTGAATAGACTATTCATGATCAATACAAACATACGCTCGACCACGTCGCGTGGTGTGGTGTGGTTGTCATTGTCTGTGGTTTTGGTATGTGTGGGATTAAATCGAAGAAGGTTTTGTGCAATATAGATTTTTCGCGTCTATTCTGGGTGTAAAGCTTGTTTTACTCTTCAGCGTGTCGCCGGTCGCATCCGCGAGTTGACCATTCACAGCACATTTCTCTGTGCTATGAATGGTCAAAATTAATTTATCTGTGCTGTGAATGGTCAACTCGCGGACGCGACCGGCGACACGCTGAAGAGTGAAACAAGCCTAAGTGTACTGTAGACTCACGCTAGTTGCGGCGCCGGTAGAAGGTAGCAGCGGCTCAACGCCAGGTGCTCCAGGTTTAGTAGACGGGATGTGGCCGCCAGGGCTCCGCCCCCGAGTCGCGCGCAGTCTGACAGGTCCAACTCTAGTAGGCGGGGACAGCGGGAACACAGCGCTGATACCACTGGGGGGATATTATACTATTTCATTCCATCTATTCGAAAAGGACGACTTTGTTCGCCTTTAAGTGCGCCCAAAGTAGATGATTCCTCTTCAAGGAACTTTTAGCGGGCAGTAATGAGTTTTTAATCCTCTTTATAAAGAACGTTGCGACATTTTGGGCCCCCTTGTCCAACAGTGATGAAACATATGTCAAATGAAAGCTCTTGGAGTGTACTTTATTTCATTCTATTACAGCTAAGTTCAAATCGAGCGCGAAAATGGTGTTTTGATGCAAAAATGGCGCGATAATGGTGGTTTCTTGAACGAAACTAGATAGCTGAAACTTGGAATGTAGCTTTCTTTTCTAGTAAAACTACCCACTAAGGCATTTTATTTTCGAATTTCAACCCCTAAAGGGGTGAAAAGTAGTGAAAACGTTTGTATGAAACTTTTTAACGCGTAGTATGATTTGCTTGAAACTCGGTTTGCATACTTAAAATGCAAAATAAATGGACACATATTTCAGGATTATTCAAAACAACCCTTAAAAAGGAGTGAAATGGGGTGTCAAAGTTTTTGTGGGTACTTTTTAATAGGTTGTGCGATTTGCTTGAATCTGGGTTTGAATACTATTGATGACAAATAAATGAACACATATTTCAGGATTTTTCGAAACAACCCTTAAAAAGGGGTAAAATGGGGTGTCAGAGTTTGAATTGAAACTTTTTAAGGGCGGTGCGATTGGCTTGAGACTCGGGTTGTATATTATAATTATAAATTCAAAATAAACGGACATGGTGTTTAAGGACTTTTCGAAACAACCCTTAAAAAGGGGTGAAATGGTGTGTCGAAGTTTGTGCTGGAACCCTTTAAGGACAGGGCAGGCAAGTACCGGCGTCACTTGCATACACTTCGCCACCAGCTACCCGGCACTGGTTACCCGGTCTTTTGGTTCATTTTCGTAACTATTTTTCACAACCAGTTTTGAAAGAAGATTTTTTTTCTCTGATTCTTAACTGGGCATTAAAAAGAAATATTTATTCCTTGTACGTAACCATGTTTTAAAGCCAGCTACGAATTTTATTAGTAAACTTTATACAGTACTTCCAGATAAATAATGGGTAGGTATCGAAAAACATCAGAAATAATCGCATAATCGGTCATTATTCGGAACACACGAAATTAGCCAATGCCTATTATTTATCTGGAAGTAGTACATTATTTATTTTATTTTAGTTTTTCAATTTTAGGAAAACTTACTGCTAGACAACAGATTAAAACAAGACTTAGATACTTAAGGCTAATAACAAGTTTCCACTTATAATTATTTGAATAGTATAAACAAAACAGTCTCTATTATCGTAGACGGTGATCGAGTGAAGAAAAAAAAATTAAACAAACTATAATTATATTGGTACATTTAGTACCTACTAATAGATACAGTTCAACATCGACATCATAATATCAATCGTCCTAAATGTTATAAAAAGAAGAAAAGAAGCATCCCTTTCTGTAGCTAGATAACAGTTACGAAAAAAGAAAACAAGGTTCCATTTTCGTAACTAGTTACGAAAAATGAAAAAAAAAAAACCATCCATTTTCGTCACTGATTACCAAAACATGAAAAAAAAATCATATCTGGCTATGAAACATGGTTACGTACATGGAATAAATATTCCTTTTTAATACCAGTTAAGAATCAGTGAAAAAAATCTTCTTTCGTAACTGGTTGTAAAAAATAGTTACGAAAATGGACCAAAGGACCGGGTAACCAGTGCCGGGTAGCTGGTGGCGAAGTGTATGCAAGTGACGCCGGTACTTGCCTGCCCTGTCCTTAAAGGGTTCCAGCACAAACTTCGACACACCATTTCACCCCTTTTTAAGGGTTGTTTCGAAAAGTCCTTAAACACCATGTCCGTTTATTTTGAATTTATAATTATAATATACAACCCGAGTCTCAAGCCAATCGCACCGCCCTTAAAAAGTTTCAATTCAAACTCTGACACCCCATTTTACCCCTTTTTAAGGGTTGTTTCGAAAAATCCTGAAATATGTGTTCATTTATTTGTCATCAATAGTATTCAAACCCAGATTCAAGCAAATCGCACAACCTATTAAAAAGTACCCATAAAAACTTTGACACCCCATTTCACTCCTTTTTAAGGGTTGTTTTGAATAATCCTGAAATATGTGTCCATTTATTTTGCATTTTAAGTATGCAAACCGAGTTTCAAGCAAATCATACTACGCGTTAAAAAGTTTCATACAAACGTTTTCACTACTTTTCACCCCTTTAGGGGTTGAAATTCGAAAATAAAATGCCTTAGTGGGTAGTTTTACTAGAAAAGAAAGCTACATTACAAGTTTCAGCTTTCTAGTTTCGTTCAAGAAACCACCATTATCGCGCCATTTTTGCACCAAAACACCATTTTCGCGCTCGATTTGAACTTAGCTGTAATAGAATGAAATAAAGTACACTCCAAGAGCTTTCATATGACATATGTTTCATCGCTGTTGGACGAAGCGGGTCCGGTGTTCAAGCAATGATGCCCATGGTTCTTTAGCGGGCAGTAATGAGTTTTTAATCCCCTTTAAGTGCGCCGGAATTATCTTTGCCGCGCACTTTAGAGGTACAACTACTTTCCACATTCATTCATCTCGAATCTACCAAGATGAATGAGGGAGGACTCTTAGCACTATAGCATACTATAGCATAGCATAGCATAGCATACTATAGCATAGCATAGCATAGCATAGCATAGCATACCATAGCAAACCATAGCATAGCATAGCATAGCATAGCATAGCATACCATACCATAGCAAACCATAGCATAGCATAGCATAGCATAGCATAGCATAGCATACCATAGCATAGCATAGCATAGCATAGCATGCCATAGCATAGCATAGCATAGCATAGCATAGCATACAAAAATTGTAATTTCAACTTCATAAAATCCTGTGCGTTTTCGATCTCAGGAACTACCAGTCGGATTTGAAAAATTATTTCTGTATTTGATAGCTAAACTCTTGAGGAAGGTTATAGGCTACTTTTCATCATCATCATCACCATAAACCATCACTACTCGGCGCTGCTAGTATCAGATAAAAAGTCTAAATAAAAAAATTTAATCCCCGATTACTCTTCTCAAGTGGAACTTCGTCGATTTAACACATTCTTTTCTCTTCCCTTTTACTTTCTCATAGATTGTAATGAAAAGTAGAGTGTATCACTCGGGCGCAAAATATATTTTTGGCTCGGGCGACCGACGTACTTTAAATCCCTCGCTACGTTCAGGATTCTACTAAAGAATCCCTCGCTACGCTCGGGATTCTACTCTAGAATCCTTCACTTCGCTCTGGATTCAAAAAAGCGCCCTCGCCGTCAAAATATTATTTTGCCCCCTTATAATACAATCTACTATTGTAGCGACACAGTTTATTACAATAGTAGCTGCTGAAACGGCGAAATGCCAGTAGCATTTCGCCGTTTCAGCTAAATGCCCGTAGAGCAGGCAGTCACCATCCGCCAGTCAAGTTATTCACACACTTTCATAGGTTAGGAATTTAACCAGGCTCACGTAGTGATACTTAATATAAAGTTTCCATACTGAACATTGTAACGTGAAATGAAATACAAGTGTTCTTGAACTGTGAATCTTTAATTTAACATCCACCACAGATAGGACATTTGAATACCAATAATAATTAGACTCTTCAATTGGTAAACTATTATCAAGCTTTGTCAGCTATAACGTAAAATTTCCTAGATCCTACCAAGAAACATTGCAAATGCGAATATATGCATCATCACAAGATTTTAGGCAAAATATGCATTAACTGACTGCATTGACTGAAAAATCTTCTCAAACCATCTGGGAGTTCGATTACGACCTTCGGATCGAAAGTCGAGGTACAGTTGGGCCGGCGGATCTAGGCGTTCGTGAAGTCAGGCTTTTCACTGCGCAGTAGAAAATTTTGTATGAAAAAGTTGCACTGCGCATCGAAACGGCTAACTTCACGAACGCCGAGATCCGTTGGCTCTACTGTACTATCCCCCTCGGCCAACACGACTCATACAAACATACCTAAATATATATCTTAATAGAAATAGATCATCAACACGAAAGAAGAAGAAATAGAATTCAAATGATTGCTTTGGCATTTCAAATAAGTCAGATACTCACTATCGTCGGTCATCAGTCTCGCTCCAGCCACGTTGAGTCTCTGCAATCGTGGCGGGCACATCGTTACCAACACCTGGAAAAGCAGACATATTTTTAAGTCTCTCTCTCTGTAGTCGGCCCCTTGTAATTGAGAATCGTCGTCGTCATAGCTTATTATTATTCATAGAAGCGCTCGTGGCGTAGCTTGCTTGGACGTTCTTGATTGATCGTTGAAGTTAAGCAGCGTTGTGCGCGATCACTTTTAGGATGGGTGACCGCAAGTGGTATTACGAGCTGCAGGCCAAGCATGGCGATTTCCTCTCTACTCTACACTAGACTAGACAACATCGTTTCTTGTCTTCCGATTTTGTATGAGATTAGTGTACAGATGCGAGCATGGCGTTCAATTTTATCTGATTTTGACATTCGAGAATAGAAACTTTCTTCCGAAATTGTCTACACCTCCTGAGACCTAGACAAGCGTCTTCCATGCGTTACAAACGCGCGTTCGCCTCGCGTTTGTAGTTTGCTAGTTTGCTACTTATCTTACTTTTCTTACTTTCTTACTTTTCTTACTTTTCTTACTTATCTTACTTTTCTTACTTTTCTTACTTATCTTACTTTTCTTACTTTTCTTACTTTCCTTACTTTTCTTACTTTTTTTACTTTTCTTACTTTTCTTACTTTTTTTACTTTTCTTACTTATCTTACTTTTCTTACTTTTCTTACTTATCTTACTAATATTACTTCACTTATTTTACTCATGAGATGAGATAAGATGAGATGAGTGAGATAAGTAAGATGATAAGTAAGAAAAGTAAGATAAGTAAGGAAATAAGTAAGATAAGTGAGATAAGTAAGATAAGTGAGAGCATAGTCATAGCATAATGCTATGATTATGTTCGCGTGAAAGACCAAAATCGGAAGATAGGAAAATGTGTTGTCTAGTCTAGTGTAGAGAAGAGATGAAATCGCCATGCTAGGGGGGCTGAGCACTTCCGTGCTTCGGAGGGCACGTTAATTGTCGGTCCCGGCTTTTAAAGTCGTTAAGCCATGACGGAGGCCTTTAGGCGGCCTATAAACTCCGTCACCAGAGTTGGCCACTTGCTCATACGAAAGAAGAAGATTATTATTCATTCATTCATTCAGTTTGTTTTTTAGCCAAGGATTTTCTATACTACGTAACAGGATAGTGAACTCGACTTTAATGTAAAAGGGATTTTGAACCTTATCACGACTGTACACAATCTATTATAATTCAATCTTGGTTATAAGGATTGTCGGTCTTGTTAAAAGGCTTTCTTGGTAGCTTTGTCTCTTTCACACTCGTTGTTGGATTAGTAGTGTGCCCATGTCATTTAAATTTCAGGATATTCATTAAGGATTAGGAATGTTTAGTTCATAAATTATGGTCACCCTTTAGAAAGAGACACACCGCCCAAGTTTTATCTCTCAAGCGAACCGCGTTTTCTGTCTCAGTTAACCTTCCAGTTACGTTTAGTATACAAATTCCTTGTTTTTAGCTTAATAAAATGTATCTCACCTGAAGACTGTCTTCGGACAGTCCGCACCAGCTGATGTTAAGTGACTGAAGGTCCTCGCAGCCCTTCAAGATGTGGGTCACTCCCTCCGGGGTGAGCCCGGATGACATAGTCAGGTTTAAAGTCTCTATGTGTGTGCAGCTTCCTGAAATATTAAAAAACTCATCTGAGTTTTTATTAATATTATAGAGCAGAAGTGTTTAATTTTTTTTTTCTTCTTCATTTTGGCTTCGCACAGGTTGTGCATTTAGCCAATGTCAAGTAATTATACAGGGTGTGGCAAATTCTTGGTCACTGAAGGGTAGCTACCTTTTCTCTAGTAGTTAGAAAGTTTTGTTCTTAGGAAACTTCAGTTTTATTTTGAAGAAAAAAATAATTGCATTTTTAGATTTTTGAAAAAAAGTACAGTTAGCCTAAAAAATTACATTTGTCAAAAAAAACAAGTTGGTCTTAATCGACTCTATTTCCCACCAGGAACACTTCTCCCAAAGTATCTTATCAAATCAAATCGTAAGTTTTTGCAATAATTCAAAAAAACACATCCCATACATTTTCTATGAAATTAGTAGTTGTAAACATTATAGTGCCACTTATTCGATCGTTCTTAATTTAATTTTATAACTGCTCCGGCAAGCTGGGAGGCTATTGTAAAGCGCGTATTTAAATTTAGAACAAAGTGCTTCCCTGCAGATGTACTAATGGTATGCTCCATGCATACCATTCTCTCTTGCGGTTCTGTCTTAGGCGCCTAAGGCTTTACAATAGCCTCCCAGCATGCCGAAGCAGTTATGAAATTAAATTAAGAACGGTCGAATAAGTGGGACTATAACAGGGGTATGCCATAAGCTCGAACCGCAATTGTGCAAAAACTAACGGGGGACGAGGTAAACACGCATTGGTGCATTCAAATCTCCCGCTTAATCATCCCGCACACCATTGGTTCATGATCTTAGTAATACGCACACAATTATGAAATAGGCGTGGTTACTGCGTATTACGCAGTGTTTACACGCACACTATGATAAATCTCTAGTGATGGGCATTCACTTAGACCGGTAAACCTGAACGATGAATGAATGAATAAAATTAGCGTTTTTTAAAGCGTCTGTGTAATACTATATTCATAGTCTGCCTTTTTTATCCGACTGCGGCGAAGCCCAAAAGGTATGTGTTTGACCTGTATGTATGTATGTCCACTCGTAACTACTCAACGGCTCCACCGATTTTGAAAAATGATACGTCATTAGATTCGTATTGATGGCATGAGTGTTACTGAGCACATAATTATAATTCTATAAAAACACAAAACGCCAGATTTTATTGTTTGAAAAAAAAAATCTCTGATTTGAATTACACAAAACTCAAAATAAATAAATTTTAAGAGCCATTATACAATTTCGCGCTCGACAAAATCAGCGCTCGGAGGGACAAAAGTTGCTAAATTCTAACACCCGATGAACAGCGCTCCGTTTCTTAGACTAAACGGTTTTGGTAATTTTCATGTGATTGATTTATTTGCGATAGTAAAAATACTTTTTAGGTAGGTACTTGTTTCTTTGTCCCATAAACCATATTGTGCTGATCTGATGGAGTCAGGAGCTTTTCAACAGAACTCTTCAGTAAATAGTCCGATTGAGTTGAAACTTGGATCTCAGCATGTCAGTCAAGTTCCGACTACAATGAAATAATATGGTGACAGCTAGCTCATCTGATGATGGAGTCAGGACCTGTTCCATGGAACTTTTTAATGATATGGGTATCAAATGACAGGGCTTGATGAGCGCAACACAATGCTGATCTGATGATGGAGCCAGGACCTGCTCCATGGAACTTTTTAATGATATGGGTATCAAATGAAAGGGCTTGATGAGCGCAACACAATGCTGATCTGATGATGGAGTCAGGACCTGTTCCATGGAACTTTTTAATGATATGGGTATCAAATGAAAGGGTTTGATGAGCGAAACACAATGCTGATCTGATGATGGAGTCAGGACCTGCTCCATGGAACTTTTTAATAATATAGGTATCAAATGAAAGGGCTTGATGAGCGCAACACAATGCTGATCTGATGATGGAGTCAGGACCTGCTCCATGGAACTTTTTAATGATATGGGTATCAAATTAAAGGGCTTGATGAGCGCAACACAATGCTGATCTGATGATGGAGTCAGGACCTGTTCCATGGAACTTTTTAATGATATGGGTATCAAATGAAAGGGTTTGATGAGCGAAACACAATTCTGATCTGATGATGGAGTCAGGACCTGCTCCATGGAACTTTTTAATGATATGGGTATCAAATGAAAGGGCTTGATGAGCGCAACACAATGCTAATCTAATGATGGAGTCAGGACCTGCTCCATGGAACTTTTTAATAATATGGGTATCAAATGAAAGGGTTTAATGAGCAAAACACAATGCTGATCTGATGAATGAATGGAATCAGGACCTGTTCCATGGAACTTTATAATGATATGGGTATCAAATAAAAGGGTTTTATGCGCGAAACACAAAGCTGGGTTAGGATTTACTTTTGACTTCGATTTTTGATGTTTGATTTTTCATTTTTAATCTTGATTTTAATTTTAAAATCAAAATCAAGAAATAAAAATCAAAATAAAAATCCGAATTCCGAAAATCGAGAAATGAGAAACAAGAATCAAGAATCAAAATCAAAAATTAAAAATTAAAAAATTTAAAATCAAAATCAAGAATTAAGAATCCGAGATACAAGATCCGAGAATCAATAATCGAAAATTGAAAATCAAGAATCAAGAACCCGATATCCAAGATCCGATAATCAAGAATTGAGACTCGAAAATCGAAAATCAAGAATCCGAGATCCGAGAATAGAGAAACTAAAATTGAAAATCAAGAATCAAGAATCAAAGTGAAAGGCAAAATCAAGAATCAAAGTCAAAGTAAACCCCGACCCAGCTTTGTGTTTCGCTCATCAAGCCCTTTCATTTGATACCCATATAATTACAAAGTTCCAGGGAACAGGTCCTGACTCCATCATCAGATCAGCATTGTATTTTGTTCATCAAGCCCTTTCATTTGATACCCATATTATCATTAAAAGTTCCATGGAACAGGTCATAACTCCATCATCAGATCAGCATTATGTTTTGCTCATCAAGCCCTTTCATTTGAAACCCATATGATTAAAAAGTTCCATAAACCAGGTCCTGACTCCATCATCAGATCAGCATTGTGTTTCGCTCATCAAACCCTTTCATTTGATACCCATATGATTAAAAAGTTCCATGAACCAAGTCCTGACTCCATCATCAGATCAGCATTGTGTTTCGCTCATCAAACCCTTTCATTTGATACCCATATCATTATAAAGTTCCATGGAACAGGTCCTGACTCTATCATCAGATCAGCATTGTGTTGCGCTCATCAAGCCCTTTAATTTGATACCCATATCATTAAAAAGTTCCATGGAACAGGTCCTGACTCCATCATCAGATCAGCATTGTGTTGCGCTCATCAAGCCCTTTCATTTGATACCTACCCATATTATTAAAAAGTTCCATGGAGCAGGTCCTGACTCCATCATCAGATCAGCATTGTGTTTTGCTCATCAAACCCTTTCATTTGATACCCATATCATTAAAAAGTTCCATGGAACAGGTCCTGACTCCATCATCAGATCAGCATTGTGTTGCGCTCATCAAGCTCTTTCATTTGATACCCTGTAACCTTGGTTATTCTACTCGTATCGTATGTCGCTGTCAAATTGACATTGACATGAAAATTACAATACATATAGACAAATGTCGATGTTTCCGTAAAATTAATTCTCACACATATTCAGGTCAATTTCGGAGATGGCAACTCCCCTGGATTTGTTTCGATTAGTGTTTTTATTGTTTCAGAAGTATTAGTGCGACTCCCTTCTTTTTCATATTTTGTTTCAGGCTCTTGCTTTAATTATCTACAACTTTATCACTCTAGTAATTTAAATTCATTGGTTAGAATAGTAATTTTATCAGCGTCCGTCAATGGGAAAATTGCAGACCATTGACGGCAACACTTTGGAAATGTCATTGGCGTATGGCCACGTATTAGGTTCCTTTTGAATCCTGGTCTTCGAGAACCTAGTCGGTGTCGTCTAATTTAAAGTGATTGTGCTTCAGCTGGTATGTATGCCAGCAGCCTGTCTTTAGGACAATGGTTTCTTCATCAGCGCGGCGCCCTTCATGGAATCCCGTCTGATTTTAGGGTCCGTGAGCGAGCGTCCGGGGCTTTGACAACGTGGCCACGCGGTGAGACCGTTGGTTAGGCCCTCACATCTGCCCTAGTACACCCGCGCGGATCACGGAGTCATCGTTAAGCTCGGATCGAGCGCCCCGGCGCGGTAAATATTTGCTTGCTAACCTACTTGGGCGCGCCACGTGCGCATGTCGTGCTAGGCTTTGTTCTAAAACAGTCTTCTTTCAACAGCATGGTGCTTCGCTGGGCTCAGCTGGAGCTTTGCCGCGCTTGACGCAGTCGTCGTCCCTCCCGACGATCGAAAATTATTAAATTTCATAACAACGGAACCCCTCTTGGGGTAAGTTTCTTTATATCTCTGGTTTAGGTTATTTAATTCTGTTGGATAGAAGCTATAGAGCCTTCTCCCTATCCACAGGTTCCAAGTTATACTCTAATCTTCATCGAGTCCCTGGATACCGGAGCCAGGTCACGGAGTGCTGGCGGCGCCCCCTTCTTCTGTGGTGCTCCCCTCCGTGCCTGAGTGACCGGTATCACAGCCAGAGAGGCTCTCTCTCGGCTGTGCTTTAACTATTCTGTGCCGTCAACACTAACTTACACACTTTTTCAAGAACGCTGCAATATCCCGGTTTAGTTTTAATATATAAGAGTACTGGTTACTAAGAACTAATTGACGTGTAGGCCTGTCTCCACACCCTGTTAACTTGTCTGTGCTCTACCGTTCATTGTATACAACTTATTCATAACTTTTAAAAGGCGCCCAACTACTTGTATCCTCTAGCTGATAATAAACACTTTGTATTTAAACTTCTAAAACTTGTTTTTTTAAATGGCACTTCCTACCCATTAGCCAGGCAGGAACTACAAATCTTAAGCCGTTACAACCCATATCATTATAAAGTTCGATGGAACAGGTCCTGACTCCATCATCAGATCAGCATTGTGTTGCGCTCATCAAGCCCTTTAATTTGATACCCATATCATTATAAAGTTCGATGGAACAGGTCCTGACTCCATCATCAGATCAGCATTGTGTTGCGCTCATCAAGCCCTTTAATTTGATACCCATACCATTAAAAAGTTCCATGGAACAGGTCCTGACTCCATCATCAGATCAGCATTATGTTGCGCTCATCAAGCCCTTTCATTTGATACCCATATTATTAAAAAGTTCCATGGAGCAGGTCCTGACTCCATCATCAGATCAGCATTGTGTTTCGCTCATCAAACCCTTTCATTTGATACCCATATCATTAAAAAGTTCCATGGAACAGGTCCTGACTCCATCATCAGATCAGCATTGTGTTGCGCTCATCAAGCCCTTTAATTTGATACCCATATCATTAAAAAGTTCCATGGAACAGGTCCTGACTCCATCATCAGATCAGCATTGTGTTTCGCTCATCAAACCCTTTCATTTGATACCCATATGATTAAAAAGTTCCATGAACCAAGTCCTGACTCCATCATCAGATCAGCATTGTGTTTCGCTCATCAAACCCTTTCATTTGATACCCATATCATTATAAAGTTCCATGGAACAGGTCCTGACTCTATCATCAGATCAGCATTGTGTTGCGCTCATCAAGCCCTTTCATTTGATACCCATATTATTAAAAAGTTCCATGGAGCAGGTCCTGACTCCATCATCAGATCAGCATTGTGTTTCGCTCATCGAACCCTTTCATTTGATACCCATATCATTAAAAAGTTCCATGGAACAGGTCCTGACTCCATCATCAGATCAGCATTGTGTTGCGCTCATCAAGCTCTTTCATTTGATACCCATATCATTAAAAAGTTCCAGGGAACAGGTCCTGACTCCATCATCAGATCAGCATTGTGTTTCGCTCATCAAGCCCTTTCATTTGATACCCATATTATCATAAAATTCCATGGAACAGGTCCTGACTCCATCATCAGATCAGCTCGCTGTCACCCTATTATTACATTATTAGTTACACTACAATTCAGAACATTATTCTGCTTTAACGGCCTTTTTAGCCCCGCAGAAAATATTTAAAAATATGTAATTAATAACTTAGCAACCAATGTATCAAACGCTCCTATTGCGCTATATTCTTCGTAGCCGGCGACGTGCTTTGCGAGTCGACTCAGTGCGAGCTCCGGGATGCAAAGCGATACGTCCACCCCCTAGAAGCGCTCGGCGCGGTCTGCTTGCGTCGAGTAGATAGGGTAGTAGATACGACGCGTTTTAGGTTGTTTTAAAAGATTTTTCATTGCCAATTTTTTAATCTTTTTGCATTTTTTTTTTTCAGAAAAGGATTGATTTTGAACTGAAGTTTATTTCTGTTTTGTTAATTTTACGAACAAGAGTTCTAAGTCAGTTCTAAGTAGCCAAAATCAAAAGCAATTCTTTGGCCGTTTTCTCGAAATTTGGACTAAGTTAAAGATTTTTTTACTCAAAAACTAAATAAAGGTAGTAAAAAGTGATCCATTTAATAGTTTGGTTGACTATCACAGCAAAACATCGTAATTTTTTTATACCATTTGGACGTCAAAATGATTCGTAAATATGGTGATTTCTAAACCTCTTACAGCAAAAATTCACAAAACAGTCGCCGGTTTGAGGTCGATTAATCAAAAAGAAATAATAAAAATACAAAAGTAGCTCATTTAATAGTACAAAATTGAAATGATATTTCATGCTGTGCCATAAATTTTTTAAAAATACAGTGTTTTCATTGAAAAATCCTGCCCCGAAACATCACGTAAATCAGAAAATTTTGTATAAGGGCTCTTAAAGCAAATAATGAAAAACGTATTTATACCCGACTACGGCGAAAATAATAATAATACGGCGAAGCAAAAAGGAGGGTTATCATTTTGACCGGTAGGTATGTATGTATGTATGTTCATCTGTCCCCTCGTAACTTCTAAACTACTAATGATAATTTGATAAATGAGGTATCGTTTGAAGCGTCTGGATCGTCCGCTGGTTATAGGCTATGTGACGTCACATTAAAGTGAATATGGCGCCCTCTAGAGGACATAACGTCATAAAATACAATAAAATATTGTTTGATGATGTAGGGTTGGGTATCCAATGAAAGGGCTTTATTAGCACACTAGCGGACGCCCGCGGCTTCGCCCGCGTTGAATCCATCAGCTACATAAAGTAAAATCATACATGCGTATGTGTTTCCAGTAAGTAATTTAATTTAATAATTACAAAGGTTTTATTCACATAATGAAAAAAATGTGCCCATGTTTCAATTTTAGATTTTTTTATGTTGCTATAGTGTATGTAATCTAAACCATTATTAATTTAAAAAAACGTTAAGTAGGCGGCCGAGACTTAGAAACGACAAAAAATAATTTTGACTTGTTAACAATATCTCGTTGACCTCCGGCTGCACGCACGAAAACGTGTCACGTTCCGCCTAAGCCGTGCAAGCGAGAGCGCGCAACAAGCGATGGAGAGGCACGGTCGGCCTAAGCGTTCGTTTCGTTATCACGTAAAATTATTGTCCGTAAACCGACTTTACAGACATACATTTTTTTTTTTCATATTAATGACTTTTCTTGTATAACTCGTAAAAATAAAATTTTTTTTTCGGTATAATTTTTTTTGTCCGACTTGTAGTTTTTGAGAAAATCGATGATTGATGTGCCAGTGACTTAGTTAATTTAATTAATTTCTCGAAAACTAACAGTCCAATAAAAAAATGTTTCGTACAAAAAACTTTTGTTTTTGTTCATACTTTAAATTAAGATCGAGAATAAAAAGGTACCTATGTTAATAGAATAACAGCTATGTCAAAATTTTATGGTGTTTGCCTTGTAAATGCACCAGTGCCTACTAATCGCTGCACAGCCTTATAAACACCCCGACCGATATCTTTTAAATTTCAATTACTTTTGGACAATAGGTAATAATCAGTGATCGGAATTAGGCGGGCTTAAATACCTAAAGTTCAAAGAACAGAGGCAAAAAAGGGGAGACTTCCTTACTACAATAATTTTATTCTTGTAGTAAGTAAGAATTTTATTGAAAGTTGGCACAATTTTCACAGTGAGTAAGTACATTTAAAATTAATGTTAATAATATTGTGAACTAATTCAAATAATTTTTCTATTTGACCGACGGAAAAAAGTTTTTTATCCTTATAATTTACATTTTAGTTTTTGTTATTAACTCAGGTGAAAAATTGATTCACCTTAATGTTAGATGTTCTTTATTAATGTCCCGGAAACGGAAATAATTAGGTCGAAAAATATTTAGTCCTAAGGCGTCTCCATTTGTCTCTGTTATTTTTCGAACTTTAGGTATTTTAGCCCGCCTCATTCCGATCACTGGTATATATATTTTGCTATTATACATCGCGTTTTGAAATAATTTAATGTTTATTCTATCATTCATTCGGTCAATTTCATTCAACTTGTCCCCGCACTACGCCTCAAGAAATAGTCGCCAATCTGTCAAAACTAGTAGTTCATCTAAATCAAAATTACACAAAATTACAAACACAAATGACAAAAATAGCATTTACAATGTGAAAGGAAATACCGTGTCCCCGTAAGTTTGTTGTCGCTGACCGCCTTTTACACAAAAATACTGCGCAATTCACCATATTCACGGAGCTCTACTCGCGACACGAAACGTCAACATTATGGCCGTGGATGCGAGTGAAGTACTTTTATTTAACGTGTATGGCCGAGGGGCCTGGATGGTCACAGAGGGGTAAGCCTATATGAGAATATCGATGCCATCTCCATTCTATAAGCTCGAAGGACTATAATGTTTACAACTACTAATTTCATAGAAAATGTATGGGATGTGTTTTTTTGAATTATTGCAAAAACTTACGATTTGATTTGATAAGCTACTTTGGGAGAAGTGTTCCTGGTGGAAAATAGAGTCGATTAAGACCAACTTGTTTTTTTTGACAAATGTAATTTTTTAGGCTAACTGTACTTTTTTTCAAAAATCTAAAAATGCAATTATTTTTTTCTTCAAAATAAAACTGAAGTTTCCTAAGAACAAAACTTTCTAACTACAAGAGAAAAGGTAGCTACCCTTCAGTGACCAAGAATTTGCCACACCCTGTATATTTCGAAGATATACAAATACATACTTATTACAATAACTATACATAAATATATATCCCACCCTGTGCCCTTGTGCCTTAGTAAAGATGTGGGGCTTTACTAAAACATCAACACGGACTTTTTGTTTGGGAGAACTCGAAATGCTATTTAATTTAGTTTCAGTGACCACGCAGGTAGCTCTGTCATTCTCATCTCAACGAGACCGAACGCGACAAAGGATACCCACGCGATCGCTTTGACAGTTTGAGACCATGTCGAGGTTAGGACAAGTTAGACAATCAGCCCACTGGAGATCATAACTATCTAAAAATAATTCTTGATAATGATATTTATATTTTCCCAACTTGTTAGTAAAATTTTCTCTTAAACTACCAGGCAACCATAACTATCTAAGAGTAATCTAGGAGCTCACTGACCTATGATTTCCGCAGTGGTGTCCTCTAAGGGCACGCTCTCCAGACTGAGTTTCCTGAGCAGCGGACAGCGTTGCAACAGATGGTTCAATGTGGTTACATCTATTGTACACATGCTGAGGTCTAGGTACTGGATGCGGGAGGGCTCTGGAGGACCCAAGGGATGCCATTCACCTATCTGGAATAAAGATGCAATTTATTTAATTTTTTTTCTGAATGTATTTTTGTGTACAATAATGAATAAAGAAAGAAATTGGCCTTTAAATTGATAGATAGATTAACACTTTATTGTACTTCAAATGAACTTAAAAAGTTTTTCTGTAACTTTCCCATTTTCTCGCTGACTGTACATTTTTTTCAAAATCTTTGAATGCAGTTCGAAATATCTTCAAAAGTTAATGTGAACGTTTTCTTCTAAATGGTTAGTTAGTAAATAGTAAAATGGTTAGTAGCTACATCGGTTAATTAAGCTACCCTTATTACCCATCTCAAAAGTTCACTCTGTATACCTCAGTAAGTTCATAAGCTAGATAGTGGCCAACTCTGGTGACGGAGTTTTTAGGCCGCCTATAGGCCTCCGCTATGGTTTAACGACTTAAAAGCCGGGACCGACAATTTAACATGCCCTCCAAAGGACGGAAGCGCTCAGCTCGTAATGCCACATGCGGTCACCCATCCAAATTGGGACCGCACACAACGTCACCTAAGCACGTCTAAGCAAGCTATAATATATACCTCTGAACTAGCGAGGCGGACTATGACGGGCTTCCTCGCAAGGATGCGGCCTAGCGCGTCCTTGGACAGCGTCTTGTTGCCGAGGTCTAGCCGCGTCCAAAGTGTCTCGTCGCACGCCACACGGTACCATCTGAAAATTAACATTAAGTAGCTACTTAGATAAGATACGTTTAGTTGCCCGCCCCGGCTTCGCACGCGTGTAGTAATGAAGACAATAAGGGAGTGTACACATTGCGTTTTCTGCAGCGCGTTTTTGAACTGCGCGTTTGTATCGATACAAACGCGCGTTCGCAACGCGTATTTTTCCATACAAAAGCGAACCGGGAGGGGGGCTGCGCGGGGGGCTGCGCGTTCGCATCGCGTTCGAATCGCGTTTGTATCGATACAAACGCGCTGCAAAAAACGCAATGTGTACACTCCCTAATAACCAACTAATATTATAAATGCGAAAATTTATGAGAATGTATGGATGTTTGACGCGCATAAGATGGGAAGACGATATCCGGCAAACGGCCGGGGTAACTTGGAGTAGGATAACCCAAGACAGGAGAACATGGCAGGCTTTAGGAGAGGCTTATGCGGAAACGCGAACTTACTTCGTGAACTTTTTTCCAAAAGCTACTTACTTCTTGCATAGCAGCATACAATGCGCCAATGTCCGTTTGGGCAGCCATCGGAAAACACTCAGCATAATCTGGAAACAAAACTGCATCAAAATCGTTTCATCCGTTAAGTCATTCATGATGCACAGACTATAGATACAGACTTCAAAAATAATTAACACCCCTCTTTTTCGTCGGGGTTTAAAAAAATTACATGGAAAATGTGATGAGAGTGAATGAGGCGAGAGAGGTGTCTCAGGATCGTAGCAAGTGGAAGTCCGTGGTCTCTGCCTACCCCTGTGGGAAAGAGGCGTGATTTTATGTATGTATGTTTGAAAAATTTTGAAATTCGTACAGAAATTTGGGTACGTACTAGCGTGGGTCACTCTTGTATGGAGAAAAAAAAAAGTTTAGTTTTTATACGGGCACAGTGACAAAACGGTGCCAATTGATGAGTGTAAATAGATTATGAAGTTTCATTGCAATCGGAATTGATCTTCTGCCTCCGAAATCATGTTGGGTTTCAACAAATATGGTTAAAACAGGCCTAACAGCACGACATTCAAAGTTACACTAAATAATCACTATTCATTAAAAAAAAGTCTTAAATCATTGGTAATTAAAGGTTTTTTAGAGAGCACACAATTTTTACTTTAAATATTATGGAAAACAATACTAGAATAATTATTAAAGTGAAGGGTTTAGTCTGTGGTGAAATCCTTTTTGCTGTCGAATTTCAGTATCGCTTTTCTCGAGTCTATCTGGGTTTTAAGAATCTTTCTGTCATTGTTTTATTGCATAAAATAGCTGATACTTCGGTCACAGCTTTAATTCCTCCTTCTACTGCTTTTTTGTGACACAGAAGGTGAAATAAATCCAATTCCCCTTTACTTTTTTTGTAGAATTAATAATCGGAGAAATTTTAATAACAATAGCTTAGGGAGTGTCCACATTGCGTTTTTTGCAGCGCGTTTGTATCGATACAAACGCGATTCGAACGCGATGCGAACGCGCAGCCCCCCGCGCAGCCCCTCCCGGTTCGCTTTTGTATGGAAAAATACGCGTTGCGAACGCGCGTTTGTATCGATACAAACGCGCAGCTCAAAAACGCGCTGCAGAAAACGCAATGTGGACACTCCCTTAGTGACACTTTTACACCAATTCAAAAGACCGAAATAATGTTGATGCGTTAAGTTTGTCTTTACTAACTGAAACAGACGCATTTTGATGCTGTTTTTGACTTTTCTTTCAAAATTTGATATGCAACTAATTCACGAACGTGCGGCTGGGGATCAATCAACATTGCAAGCAAAATGTTTTCCGGGTGTGCGATAAAGATGGTTTTTTTAAATTACTGGATCGTTAACGGAAACGAGCTAATACATTTAGGAATAAATCTCGACACATGCAAGCCGAAATATCAAAGAAAACGTTACTTCCAAGCTGAGACTCTTCCACATTGTTTTTAGGTGTTTTTTGGTGAAAATAAAGAAGGTTTTTGCATTTTAAATGTTAAGTTTGTAATAATACTTCATTTGTTTTGGTTCTACTGAGGGGTTAGAAGATTTTGACCATATTTAAATCAGGTTTGCAAATAAAACGGCCTCTATTTCTTTATACGTTGGATTTTTTTTTCGTTTCTTTCTTAAATTTCAACTTGTGTCGGGTCCACTCATAAAACATCATTACATCTTCGTGATTTTGCAATATGCTATCTTTAGAATCACGTAATAACCAAATAAGGGGCCCTTCCAACTATTTCGAGTGCATTTCATTTTTCTAATGTCGTAAAACCAATGACTGGCACCCATGCGTTTTACCTATAAATTGTGCTTCACTTGTCTCAACTTCCACCGCACCCTGTCCCTCCCTTCTCCTTTGTACTTAAACTACACTAAACACTTATGTTTTTGTCATAACTAAAAACTATTACGCATGAAATCTGCTGTAAAATAACTTTCAAAAAAATTTGTGAAGTGACATCAAAAATCTACTTTTTTAAATAACTCTATGACAATCCGGAGGCAATAAACCTTAAAATAATGGGATGAAACTTTACATATCAATTAACAACACCATTTGGCACCTTTTTAACGCTGAGCGTTTTTAAAAATCAAGAAAAAAAAAAAACGACCCTCCCTAGTACGTACTCTTCTTATAAATAACAATTAAATTAAAATTTCAATGAAAAACCTCAACATAACCCTTCATCAACTAAAAAAGAGCTGATGATCTTCAAACGGCTGAACAGATTTTCATGAAACATAGCTAAGAACGGCCACGTGGTAGACCCAGGCGGCGATGGCGGGATGAGCTTGACTCCTATAGCGAGGACTGGCCCCAACAGGCACAGGATAGGGATCGGTGGAGAGAGGGAAGGGAGGCCTTTGCCCTGCAGTGGGAAACGTCAGGCTTATAAATAAATAATAAATAATAGCTAAGAACGGAGGGGAGAGGGCGCCACCGCTGCATCAATAACAGCTGATTCATATAGCTCCGTATTTAATATTTTAAAAAACAGTGATTTAAAAGACAAACTCAGTGAAACCCGTGTGAACAGTGAACAATATAAAATACCAAGTGAAGTGACAATAACAGAACTGGAATTTGTGCACTACAAGAAGTGATAACAGTCATACTACGAATCTACCTACACATAGGAATCACAACGAAAATACACTTTACAAAGCATAGTTTGCAGAAAAACCACAAAAATCACGAAGATCTACTAACTACCACCACTATGAAATTATAGAATAAACAGTGAGTACATTTCCAGATTGTAAAACAAAAGGAAATAACCTCAAAAAGCGAAAGTCACCATTCACAGAAAGAAAAATAAAAACTCGTTACACCGCCCTCTAGTATAGAGTAGCGGAACTACAATCTGGCCTGGCTAGCATCGAACTAAAACCAATACCTAATACAGCGCTATCTAGTAACGAGTAGCGGAACAAGATAAATCGGCTGCGATCTGCATAGTTTTAACACCTGTCAAACACGACATCTAGTGAGGAAAAGTACGGCTTGAAGGTGCGAACATTCGCGAACCTCGGGATTAGACGCAGATCTCAACCAGAACTCGCCGCCAGAGGTCACTTACCTAAATCAATATGGAAGATGTTGCCGCTATGCTGATTTCTATACAAAAAGACATTAAAGCACAAAAGGAAGACATGAAGCAAATGGAAGCCAACATAACTATAAACATAAACAAACACATCGATGAAAAATTCTACGAACTGGAGCAAAACCATAATAAGTTAAAATCTCAAGTACAAGAACAAGAACGCCGCCTTGACCAGCTAGAACGTCAAAGTAAACGGAAAAATGTAGTACTATTCGGCGTGGAAGAGGCCGAACGGAACTATCTTCACTTGGTGGACATAGTACTCAACATTTTCAACAAAGACATGAAAGTACAATGTAAAGCATCAGAAATTGAGTTTATAAAAAGAATTGGCAGAAAAGGATCTAACCCCAGACCAATATCTATTACACTATCAACGCTGGGAAAAAAATAATACTTTTGCAAAATAAGAAAAGCTTACAAAACATCAATTACTACCTTAAAGAAGAATTTCCACCCAAAGTCGTCGGAATAAGGAAAAAACTACAAGAAGAAGTTACGAAATATGAGAAAGAAGGTATTAAAGCTATTATCAAGTACGACAAAATTGTAGTCATAGAGAAAAAAAATACTCAAACTTGCAATCAAGTATTTCAAAAAAATCAGAAACGAAACCTATCATTAACGCCTGAAGAAAATAGAGATAGAGACCACGCCGCCGTTCTCCAAACTCACAAGAAAAACAAGCCAAATCTAAACTCATTTTTCGCTCCAAGAAGAGAATCTCAGCAGACAAAACAACCACAAGAACCAGCTGGGACAAGTCAAAATAAAAGAATAAACCAAGATACTCAATAGCAACGAGCACGGGCCCCTCTACCAACATCCCCAACACGGCTTGTCACCGCGGGGATATGCGACTACAACCCTCCAGAGCAAAAACTCTACATATGCACCTACAATGCGAGATCTTTACTATCTGATGAACGAATGATACAATTTAAAGAAGCAATTCACCATTTGAAATATGACATAATAGGGATTGCAGAGATTCGAAGAACAGGAACAAAAATTACTGAAGACGCTGACCATATTTTCTGTCACATAGGAGAAACGCCAGGCCAACTCGGAGTCGGCTTTTTAATAAAAAAGAAATACAAATCGAATATTGAAAGTTTTATGGGAATCTCTGCTAGAGTATGCCTACTAAACTTGAAATTTACTACCATGTCTTTCACCTTAATACAAGTGCATGCTCCAACGCTGGAAGCCAAATCAGAAGAAATTGATAATTTCTACAGAGACCTGAATGAAGCCCATAAACTTGCAAGTAAACATGTCATTGTAATGGGAGACTTCAATGCTAAAATCGGCAAAGGAATCCAACCAGAAAGCTTGATAATAGGCAAATATTGGCACGGAAAAAGAAATAGCAGAGGTCAAAAATTAATTGATTATGCGCTGCAAAATAGATTCACCATAATAAACACAATATTTAAGAAAAAACAACAAAGCAAGTGGACATGGATCTCTCCCGACAAGAAAACAAAAAACGAAATTGATTATATTCTATCAAATGTTCCCAAACAATTCACAAATCTAGAAGTCATCAATAATCTGAAATACCCTAGCGACCATAGGCTAGTAAGAGGTACATTCATAATGAAAACAACAAAAAGTAGAGCAAGATACTCCACCACGCCTAGCACACTAAAATCTCAAGAAGAAACAAACCAATTTGTAGAGAACATGAAACTGTGTGACCTACGCTACAAAGAAAGTGAAGATGTTAATACGTACTACAACAGAATAGAAAAACAAATAAAAAATAGTCTAAAAAACATTAAACAAAATGGCAAGTTGAAAAAAGACATTATAAGAGCAGAAACAAAAGAATTAATTTCCAAACGCTTTCAACTACAGCAAAAGAAGACTCTGACCTACGAAGAAAAACAAGAACTTAAAAGACTCTACAAAACTATACAAAAAGAAATAAGAAAAGACTATAGAGAATACCGACTGGATATCATACAAAAACACATATCCACAACAGGCAGCGCAAAAAGAGCCTATAGACAACTAAATGCAAGCAAAACCTGGATATCGTGTCTTCAAAAATCTGCTCCAGCCTCTGCTTCTTCAAGAGTACAAACTAGAACCGAAATAGTCAACGCTGCAACGGACTTCTACAAAAACCTTTATAGCGATACAACAAACAACTCTGCAGAGATATATCAACCAAAGGAACATCAAGCGTGCGATGAAATAAATGCATTCAAGGAAAGCCAGATAATCAAAAAAATAGAGAAATTGAAAGACTTTAAAAGTCCCGGTCCTGATAATATATCAAATGAAATGATAAAATCAGCCAAACTCACCTTAGCTACACCACTAACAGATCTTTTTAATAAAATACTACACGAACAAAAAGTCCCAGATAGCTGGACAGCATCAGATATCGTGCTTCTATACAAAAAAGGTAACCCTAAAGATGTTGGCAACTACCGCCCTATAAGCCTGCTACCAACTATATATAAGATTTTCGCATCATGTATGGAAGAAAGACTCTGCCCAGCTATAGAAAATTGCCAACCGATCGAGCAAGCCGGATTTAGAAAAGGATTCTGCACTATCGACCACATACAAGCCGTAGACCAAATAACCGAAAAATATATAGAGTTCAGAAGACCACTCTACCTGGCATTTATAGACTATGCGAAGGCCTTCGACTCTATATCCCATTTAAGCATATGGAATGCCCTAGAACGGCAGAATATCCCAAATGTCTATATCAACATCCTAAAAGACATATACCACAAAAGCAAAAGTAGAGTCAAACTAGACCAGACAGGCCCAAACTTCAGGATATGCAGAGGTGTGAAACAAGGCGATCCCTTGTCACCAAAAATTTTTATCGCAGTGTTAGAAAACATAATACAGGGATTAAACTGGTCACAAAAAGGTATTAGGATCGACAACAGATTACTCAGCCATCTCAGATTTGCGGACGACATCGTTTTGTTTTCGGAATCGGCGAAGCAGATAGAGTCGATGATAAACGAGCTACGTGACGCCAGCAATCTCATAGGCCTCGAACTAAATACCTCCAAAACGAAACTGATGACAAATAGAAACCACACGACTATAATGGCGGGAAAAACACCTCTACAGTACGTAGAAGAATACGTGTATCTAGGCAAACAAATTTCATTTAAAAAAACAAGACACACTGACGAAATTCGAAGAAGAGTAGCAGCCAGCTGGGGAAAATTCTGGAGCTACAAGGAAATTTTGAAATCGACTCTACCAGTCCGCCTAAAAAAGAAAATCTTAGATACTTGTATACTGCCATGTATAACCTATGGATCACAAACATGGATATTCAATAACTACAACAGAGGAATAATTTATAAATGCCAAAGAGCGATGGAGAGGAACATTTTAAACCTAAAACTAAAAGACAGAGTAAAGAGCACGGAAATACGTAAAAAAACGGAGGCCATAGACGTCTTACAACACGCACAAAAACAAAAATGGAAGTGGGCCGGCCATCTGGCACGTACCGAAGACCAAAGATGGACAAAAACCACAACGGAATGGCAAGGCCCGAGCGGAACCCGTGCTAGAGGCAGGCCCCAAGAAAGATGGGCTGACGAAATAAATACAGTAGCTGGAAAAAGTTGGATGGAAACAGCTCAAAATAGGGAAAACTGGCTAGCTCTGGAGGAGGCCTTCACCCTAAGAGGGGTCCCTAAACAAACCAAAAACGATGATGATGATTAAAATAATATCTACATAATAATAATAATAAATAAGAATAATGATAATAATAATAATAATAAAGAAACAAAAATTAGAAATCAATTATTAATGCATGAATTTCTTTTAAAATGTTAAATAATTAAGCTATAATTAATTAATAATGAAGTGATTTATTTATTTAAGAGTTAAATTTTAAATTTTTTTCAATTGTAAAGGGAAATAAAGGCTATTTTTTTTTATTTAATAGCTAAGAACACTCTTGACAAAGACATCTTTCAAATAAAGAAATGATAATTAAAATCTGTTCATCCGTTCAGGATCTACGATGCGACAAAAGTAAGTCGTATGAGCAAGTGGTCAACTCTGGTGACGGAGTTTTTAGGCCGCCTAAAGGCCTCCGTCGTGGCTTAACGACTTAAAAGCCGGGACTGACAATTTAACGTGCGCTTCGAAGCACGGAAGCACTCAGCTCGTAATGCCACTTGCGGTCACCCAGCGGTCTAGTAGGACAGGATGGAATAAGCGATCCAAATTGTGACCGCGTATAACGCTGCTTCAACGATCAATCGAGAACGTCTAAGCAAGCTACGCCACAAGCATCTTCCGATGCCAGACAGATACAGATACACACTACAAACTTCTGTTTCGTCGGGTTAAAAATGTTTGAAAATTCGGTACGGAAAAATTCGTGTGAATTTGGGTGACTTTCCTTATGAAAAAAATGAGTGAGAAAGAATGGATGAACAGTAGAGATCTTCAAAAAAAATTGTCGTTTTCTTCAGTAATACATCCGTGCGAAGCCGGGGCGGGCAGTTAGTGTATAATATAGTGGCTGGCCTCTTAGCTCAGTTGGTAGTAGCTCTGCCTTCTGCACTATAGGTCGTGGGTTCGATTCCCACCCAGGACAAACATTTGTATGATGAACATAGATGTTTGTTCTGTCTGGGTGTTATAAAGTATTCTATGTATATATTTACAAAAAAAAAGGATATAAGTATTCTATCAGTTATCTGGTTCCCATAGTACAAGCTTTGCTTAGTTTGGGGCTAGATGGCGCTGTGTCAAATGTCCAGCAATATTTATTTATTTAATATTAGTTACCTCGTCTGAGAGCGCGCCGAAGGAGTCTGTTCCCGTAGGCTCCCAGTGCGGGCGACTGACCCGAGACTGTTCCACCAACAACGCTGGAACAACCACAATGTTACTATAGTCGAATTGCTCACTGTACGAACTAAAAATATACGAAAAATGACATTTTGACCGTCAATTTTAGTGCGTATAATTAGAAATACGACTATAAGGCTGGATTCGAACAAAAGTCATCTTACTCCAGAGTAACTAGCCGACTTAATTCAAAATACAATTGTTTAGAAACCACAACCGAACATCATTATGTGCATACAAATTATCCTGGTTATAAGGTGTCAACTTCACAATGTCAAAATATTCAAACAAACAGTAGTTTACTCTCAAATAAAAACTTAATCAGTTTGGTCTAATGTATAAAACTTATACCCTTACACCTTTACTACATAGATGATGAGTTGATGAGGCAATCTTTGCCTACACTTAACGGGACGCTGTAGTGCCTGGAACATTATTATGATGGAGGCTTGTGGCATCCAAACAATCCTCCACAGGAAAGACATGGTCAATACGCGTAGGGTTGACTAAGCCGCGGGATTCCTCACGATGTTTTCCTTCACCGTTTAGAACTAGTGTTATTGCGCATTTTATTTTTAAGGCATAACAACTACAGAGCAATATTATAGATATAATAATTTATCTGGAAACACTGTACCAGGCTATCATAAACAAAACAGAGAGATGATACTCACGTGTATGAGGTTGTCGGGGACAGGAGACCGGTATGTACTGACCCACAGATTGTGCCAACGGAGTCTCCTCATCAACTATAAAATCCGTTAACAATGTGCTGTCTAGATTTGTTTCTGTTAGAGGTTTGGCTGAAAAACATACATTTATTTTACTGACGCCCACGGCGATTACTATTTTAAAGTAGCCTATATCCTATTCCCGGTCATTATCTATCTATATTTTAAATTTCAGCCAAATCGTTTTAGTGGTTGACACGTTTTATAGGAGCAAACATACATCCATCCAACCTTTCGCATTTATAATATTAGTGTGATGTGATGCGAAAGTTTGGATGGACGAATGTATATTTGTTCCTCTATAATTCAACAACCACTGACAAAATGATGTTTTGTCGCCATCTTTTCTGAAGCTCCTGGTGCGTAGCATGTTTATGTAGATAGAAGCGACAGGTAGATGTCGCTACAGAATTACTCACATTTCTCACTGCTCCTGGGACTGAGTTTAGAAGGGCCGGGGCTGGAGGCCTTGCGTGGACTCTTCCGAGGGGACTTTATGACGTTGGGATTCAGATTCTCCAGGTTGTGCTTCCGTTTCAGGGTCTTGTGGTGATGCTATGGAGAAAAAATAGTTATGTCAGTTAGCCGTGTTGGCCGAGGGGTATAGTACCTCGATTCGAAGGTCGTGGATTCTTGGTCGTGGTTATGGGTTCGTATCCTGGTCTCCTATCCTCTACAGGTCGCATTTCTCACCCGATTTTAGTGAAATTTTATGAGCAGGTTCGATCATTTTATAGAATTTCACAGAGCCACTAGCAAAGTGAACTGCTTTAAAAACAGATTGGATAAACATTTTAAGTGCACTGACCAGTAACTGGATATGCACACAGCTTATAAGCTGCCTGGGCGTCGATTCCGGTACCGAACTTTTTATCAACCTCAACCAAAACCTCAACTGAAGCGACTGTTTCCATGACTACTAATAACAAACGACTCAGTTGGGGTGAGGTTTTGAACTTTGGCAGAACAAATTTTTGAAAAGCTATTCTACTATTTCACCAAATGGCTGACATTTAAGAGATCGAACCAAAACCAAAGCGGTTGTCATCTAGTAGAATACAGGCCCTGGTGCATTATATAATAATAAAGTCGCGGGCAAATGATGGATCGGACTGGCGCAGGATCCTGGAGGCTGGCACAAACTAATGGAGGCCTATACCCAGCAGTGGTCCTGGAATCCATGGGCGTAGCAGTACAACAATCAACAATAGCAGTAGTTGTACAACGAGGCCTGTGAAGACGCCAGGAAACTTCTGTGCTTCTGGGAGGAGCTAGGCTGGCTCCACAACTAGTGAGCCACGTCATCCCCACACATAAAGGACCGCCTTCAAGTCTAAATGCGAAAAAGGGAGTCCACATACATACATACACAGCAGTGGATGAAGTCAGGCTGTGGATGATGCTGATAGTTTGAGACTTACTGTGCTATCATTGCTATTATGTGCTTCATTTTCCTCTGGCTCCAACAAACTGACGCCCATTTCTTGCAGAACCTGAAAGAACATTTGAATATGTAGGCGGAATTATGGGGAGTGACAGACTTCCTATAGATGGATGCTCATAACATGGTCAACCAAGCTTTAGATAATGCTGAAGGTATGAACAAATGTATGTAAATGGACCATAATTCTATTCCCTAGTAGTTTCCAAAAAATATAGTTCAATTCCTACTGTGATTCTGCTTTAACGGCCTTTTTAGTGTGCCAGTTCCTAAAAGCTCGAAGGCCAGGTTCACGAGTTCACGTAGGGATTAGTATGTAGGTCTTCGATCATAATATCGATGATATAACGAAGATATAGGTATAGCATTAAAATGTTTTTGCTACATACCTAAAGCAGAACATCTAATCAGAGAATTAGGGCTAGCGCATATATACAACTTTTAAATCGACTAAACTGTTTCGTCGAGTTGTGTACTTGTCGTGATTTCTACACAACTAAACTGTTGAGTCGACGGAGGTGCGCATACAATCGATTTCAGTCGATTTGTAACCCAAACAAATCCAACAGTCTTTGCAGGCAACGCTCAAGTTACCATGTCTTTTAACCATAAAGTTTTAACTTGTGCTTTACTTTATATACGTTTTAAAAGAAACCGGTCGCCCCAGCCAGAGACGACTTCCACGCATACTTCTTCCCACAGTTTCTTTTTCAAATTTATATCGGAATACTCTTTAAGGCTTTTTAAGTAAAGCGCGGGCCTTTTTTCTACACTATTAATAAACTCTTCCGTGTCGTCGGTAATGGTTCCCGCCATTGTGAGAACAAACGTTGTGCCGCTTCCAATGCAAATGTGAGACTGAACAGTCGTGGATCGACTGTTTAGTCGATGGTATGCGCACTTCAATACATTGCAATACAAAATGAGCGTGAGATCGATAGTTGTCCAACTTTTTAATCAAAAGCAGATCGATGGGGCTTTTTGATTTTTTTGTCGATCAACTATCGAGTTGATAATATGCGCACGTTCATATATTGCTGTGTACTTATGAAACACAACTAAATAGTTGTTCAACTAAAAATTGTATATATGCGCTAGCCCTTACGATAGCTGAAACAGCTATTTTCATGACCTCAATCTACGCTAAAGAATTCGGCATAAAATAACACGGCTGCAAATCACCAAAACTTACTGCAAAATTACGATGTTTTGACTTGAATTTCTTACTAAATTAAACCTTGGGTGGGTTCTATGGACTGTTTAGTACTCATAGAAGAAAAGAAAGTGTTTGGTAAATGTAAAATTATTTCTAATATTTAATTCTAACCAAAAATAAGTGGGAAAAATAGCGGGAATGTAACGTCAATCTTACCTCATGATCAGTTTTTCGGTCCATTAGACTCCAACTTTTACGTGAAGCATTATCCAAACGCATACGTTTCCTGTGAAAAACACGCTTTTCTTTAATATTTCTATCAGAAATCGTCTAAAAATACGCACGTAAGAAAATGCACTTTGGCGCCTTTTGACTTTCCCGCTAACGATCAGCTGTCACCAACAACATGCACAGACGGTTCTGAGAGCAAAAATACAATATTTACCGCGGACTATCCACTTCCTCCAGATGTCTGGACGTAGTATATTCATCTTCGGAGTTATTGACGCTCATTATGCACTTTTTAGTTTAGTAATTAGTATTTCAGTGATCGTGCCGCCGCGGTCAACGAACTAAACTAACGTCATCAGGTTGCTCAGCCGGCCGCCGCGTGAGAATGAAATAATGAATGAATGACAGACAAATTGACATTGACAAAACCAGGGATGCCTCGAGTAAAATGTTGCTATAATTAAAATTTTGATTTTTTTTTTAGTCTTCTGCCAGTGTCTATTTTAAAATTAAATGTGTATTATTTCAATGGTATGGAATCCATACTGAATCCATATGAAATCTGTATTTTACAGTATTTCATAGAAACACGTAATAAAAAATCAATTTTTTCTTGGCTGTTGTTTTTTTGTTCGAGACCTGACATTCATTATTTATCTCTGGCAAGAACTTTTTATTTACTTCTTTGGACCAATCAGGATCACTGAGTGCTGATGCATTGGGACGTGATTGGCTTATTTTGTGTTTATGATCAACCAATCAGAAAACGAGCGATTCCCACGCTCTCCCTGCGCGCGCCATGCCAGTTTTGTTTGCGGCAGAAAAAAAAAAACAAAACTGCGCAGCGCAAGCAAATCGAAAACAAAGACGTCTGTCGTTGCTTGTTTTCAATCAGAATTTCTCGAAAGTACACGCGAATACTTACCGCGAGTGAGCAAAGCAGCGCGAAATATCGTTCTTGTGTTGTGTGCTTCAACATCCAAGATGACAACTCGAAAGCTGAACACCGTGGAAGATCTGAGCGGTGAGTAAACAATGCATTCAAAACAAAAACATTGGAAGTGACGAAACCAGTTCTACTACGAGTTTTCTCAAGGAATTAGCGCGTTATGTCGGAACATTATCTACGCAGTATGAAATCACTCATCATTTATAACGTTTCTAATCAGTTTTCGTTGCTAATTTCCGTCTTAAAAATAACTAATTAGCCTACGTGATATCTCGATGTTGTCTCGATGTAAGCCGACGAAAATGCCAATACACCGAATTGAAAGGATGGGGCTTGTTACAAAGAGCTTCTAAATTCAATCGCGTCGGACCTGTAGAAGCCAATCTCCTTTGTTGTTCTGAGTGCCTGGTACTTGCTCTTATCGATTGGCGGACATTTCTGTTTACTTTCTTTGTTTGTAAATAATATGGACTAGGTACCACCTACCTAGTTACTCCATAGACATTTCGATAGGTACATTTGACATCATCATTGTAGTTGTAGACTGTAACTGCTGGACATAGGCCTCTCATCTGTCTGTCAGTCTTTACCTACTTACTACATAGTAGGTACATAGTAACTTGAATACTGGTTAAATAATGCTCCAGATTCGCCCTGTCTTTATTTGACACTATCTAATAAAAAAGGATGGCAATTGTTTAAACAGTGTTTCAGTTTTAACAGAATTTTATAAGGGGTCTGAAGTAATAGTGGAAGTACCTACCTACCTTAGTATTAAAAATCATCACTTATTTTAACCACTAGCTCTTACAAACATTCACAATTAGTTACAATTTATACATTTAAGTTTCTGCATAAAGCTGTCTCTTGATGCAGTGCAAGATCAAAATATTTATACTAAATTCCTAACTATAAGTTCATTAACTTTATAACTTTGTTCGACTGGCTCCAATGGACATTATTTAACATTTAAATTAAACAAGATCACCAAAAAGAAAGATAGGCCCCAAACTGTGTTTGTTACCCTTTTTCTTCATTGTGTTAGTCACCAAAGAACAGGGGTAGACTCAATTAGCTCTGAAAATGTTTCAATGTAGGTATTAAGTAAGTTCGTATGAGCAAGTGGCAATCTCTGGTGACGGAGTTTTCAATCAATCAATCATTTATTAAATGTGAAACAAGAGTAAAAGAAATAGAATTTTTAGGCCACCCAATGGCTTCCATCATAGCTTAATGACTTAAGCCGGGACCGACAAATTAAGGTGGCCTCCGCCGAAGCACAGAAGCACTCAGCGCGTAATGCCACTTACGGTCACCCATCCAAATTGTGATCTTAGCCCGTAGCTTCATACTATAACAAAAAGAAATGGCACACACACAACATTCAAAAACAAAAGTTTTCCTCATTAAAACAACAATGTTTGGGAAACATGGTGGAATTGTTCCCCAAAGGCAGAGTAGGTGGTTCCTCTGCAACGGGCGCACCAGGCCCACTTGCCTGTGGTCTTTCGACCGACAGTTGTTGGTTGGTGGTATATATATACCACCAACCAACAACTGTCGGACATATGTCAAATCTCCTGAAAACTTCGCTTGCGCGATCTAGACATTATGATGTGTCGCCATCTTCTCTGAAGCTCCTAGTGAGTAGCATGTTTATGTATTTCATTTGGAGACATCTACCTGTCGCCATTATTATTATCTACTAGCGGACGCCCGCGGCTTCGCCCGCGTGGACTACTACTTTTTTATCCCACGGGAAACATGCATTTTTTCGAGATAAAGAGTAGCTTATGTCACTCTCCAGTCCTCCAACTATTTCCACACAAAAAATCACGTCAATCCGTCTCTCTGTTTTGACGTGAAAGCAGGACAAACAAACAAACACACTTTCACATTTATAATATGGGATGGATTCTAATTTCTATGCGGTCGCTACAAATGAAACGCACAAAATCTGCTCCGTGCGTTGTTATCAGGCTTCCTCCTCTAATTATTTGAACTATAGTGATATCATGTTTCAAAGCATCTTGGGCCATGACCCGTGGTTCCTGTCTTTGTTAAAAACATCTCACAATACACACAGTTAATCCTAAAATAGAATCAATAATTCGACTGCAGAACATAAATTGATCAATCATCTTCAACGAGCCCAAATTGGCCGCACATAGCACCCTGCCAAATTTAGAACAGGATGCTTTAAATTGGGTCTCCATTCTGTCCATTGGCCGTTTATTCCACTGTTAAACCGCCTGTACATGCTGGGCGAGCATAAGCCAGCGCAAGCGAAGGCGATGCAAGGTGAGTGCTACCTTCCAGACGCTTGGCGAGTTTACGCAAACCAATGAAAACTGGCGCTTGTATTCACTCGGCCAGCTAGGCGAGCGATGGCAAGGCAAGGTGCAGTCCACATGTTGGCATTGGGATTCACTCGGCGAGCTTGCGCCACCGTGTAGTAGCGGCTTTGGGCGGAAAATAAGAATGAAATACTTGTTAGAATGCTAACTAGGCTTTGGGCGGAAAATAAAAATGAAATACTTGTTAGAATGCTAACTGGTTTCATCGAAATAAAATCCTTGCAATTTTTTTTGACCTTGAATTTAGTACTCTCTTACATAACAAAGTAGAAACCAGATCTTTTAGGATATCATATAACTTGACTAACAGTGTGTGTCATACATACTGGGCCTTACTTATGAAAGATGTTTAAAGTTAAACACTGGTTAAACAACATCCTGTCTTTATTTGTGGACTAGCAGCGTCCTCGCGGTGTTGCCCCCGTAGTGATGGTGTATGGTAATGATGATGATGATGAAAAGCAGCCTATAACCTTCCTCAAGAGTTTAGCTATCAAATGCAGAATTTTTTTTTCAAATCGGACTAGTAGTTCCTAAGATTAGCGCGTTCAAAAAAAAAAATTCTTCCGTTAGTATAGAGCATAGGTTCCCAAACTTTTTTTTCTCATGGACCCCTTTCAACATTTTACTGGTTTCGGTGGACCCCCTGCTGCTGCATTTCTACCATATTCCCAAAACTCGTCAGAAAATGAGAACCATCGTGGCGTGGACCCCTTTCGAGTCTCCCGTGGACCCCTGGGGGTCCACCTGGACCTCTTTGGGAATCACTGGTATAGAGTATAGATATAGAAGTATACGAGTAGATAAAGATAGTGACAGAGACAGGACGTTGTTTAACCAGTGTTCAACTTTAAACATCTTTCATAAGTAAGGGGGACTGTGTTTACACAACTGCGAAGATGCGCTCGAAGATGTGGGGTTGTGATTTTGTGGTTTATGTGAAGCGCCCATTACATTATCCAATTTCCTGTATGCTAAATGCTGTCTGTCTCGCTCTTTGGCCTAAGAATGGCGTATGGAAATAATTCAAAGTACATCCCACAAAATGTTCCTTACATATACAGGGTGTGGCAAATTCTTGGTCACTGAAGGGTAGCTACCTTTTCTCTTGTAGTTAGAAAGTTTTGTTCTTAGGAAACTTCAGTTTTATTTTGAAGAAAAAAATAATTGCATTTTTAGATTTTTGAAAAAAGGTACAGTTAGCCTAAAAAAATACATTTGTCAAAAAAAACAAGTTGGTCTTAATCGACTCTATTCCCTACCAGGAACACTTCTCCCAAAGTAACTTACCAAATCAAATCGTAAGTTTTTGCAATAATTCAAAAAAATACATCCAATACATTTTCTATGAAATGAAGAGTTGTAAACGTTACAGTGCCACTTAATTGATCGTTCTTAATTTAATTTCATTATGCTCCGGCAAGCTGGGAGGCTATTGTAAAGCGCGTATTTAAATTTAGAACAAAGTGCTTCCCTGCAGATGTACAAATGGTATGCTCCATGTATACCATTCTCTCTTGCGCCTCTGTCTTAGGCGCCTAAGGCTTTACAATAGCCTCCTAGCATGACGAAGCAGTTACGAATTTAAATTAATAACCATAGAATAAGTGGCACTCTAATGTTTACAACTACTGATTTCATAGAAAATGTATGGGATGTGTTTTTTTGAATTATTGCATAAACTTACGATTTGATTTGATAAGTTACTTTGGGAGAAGTGTTCCTGGTGCGAAATAAAGTCGATTAAGACCAACTTGTTTTTTTTGACAAATGTATTTTTTTAGGCTAACTGTACTTTTTTTCAAAAATCTAAAAATGCAATTATTTTTTTCTTCAAAATAAAACTGAAGTTTTCTAAGAACAAAACTTTCTAACTACAAGAGAAAAGGTAGCTTCCCTTCATTGACCAAGAATTTGCCACACCCTGTATAGCAAGTTTTTCTTAAAGTCGCTACTACACGGTGGCGCAGGCTCGCCGAGTGAATGCCAATGCCAACATGTGGACTGCACCATTTGCCTTGCCTTGCCAACGCTCACCTAGCTGGCCGAGTGAATACAAGCGCCAATTCGCATTGGTTTGCATAGACTCGCCAAGCGTCTGAACGGTAGCATAGCATTCGCCTTGCATCAATTCGCCTTCGCTCGCGCTGGCTTAGGCTCGCCCGTGTAAAGGCGGCATAACGGCTTTCCTCGGCCCCATACATACCGTGTTGCCTTGATTCTTTTTGATGTTGGTCGCGAAAGAACAGCGGGGCTAAAAAGGCTACTATAGCAGAATCACAATAGGAATTGCAATTTATGCCGTTCTTGTCACTCTCAGGCTGAATTTTACCAAACTGGAATAAGTTTTATCTGGAGATTAAACCACAGATAAACTGCTGTTTGTTTGAATATTTTGACATTGTAAAATTGACACCTTATAACCAGGATAATTTGAATGCACCTAATAATGTTCGGTTGCGCTTTCTAAACAAATGTACCTATTTCGAATTCTGTCGGCTAATGGAATAACTACTCTGGGAGTAAGATGACAGTTTGGTAGAATCCACCCTTAGTCTATGAAAAGATAGGGCATATAGTTCAATTCATATTAGTTAGTTAGTTCGTATGAGCAAGTAGCCAACTGGTGACGGAGTTTTTAGGCCGCCTAAAGGCCTCCATCATGGCTTACTTAAAAGCCTGAAACGAACTATCCTACTTAATTCCTATTATGATTCTGCTATAACGGCCTTTTTAATCACGCAGGAATTGAATCACAAAGGTAAGTAGGTACATGATTTTTTAATTTTTGATGATCATGATGACTGCAGTCGTGTATTGTATTCAAGAAATAATCAATAATATTGATCGCGAATGATATGGCTGCATGTTGAAACGCTTTCAAGATAGCAATAGATAAAATAAACCCACTGGGGGCCAAGTGTTAATCCTTCCTCATTTGATAAGCAACTTAACCTCGCACTCGTAGCGTAGTATGCTTAGACGTTCTTGATTGATCGTCACAATTTGGATGGGTGACCGCAAGTGGCATTACAAGCTGAGCGCTTCCGTGCTTCGGAGGGCACGTTAAATTGTCGGTTCCGGCGTTTAAGTCGTTAAGCCATGACGGAGGCCTTTACTCGGCCTAAAAACTCCGTCACCAGAGTTGGCCACTTGCTCATACGAACTTACCTACCTCGCACTTTCCGAATTGTTTGTGGACCGCATTGTGGACTCGAATTGTTAAAAAAACCGCATCAAAATCGGTTCAATCGTTCAGTAGCAATAACTCCTCAGACGCACTACAAACTTTTAAACACAACACAAATACACACTAAGAACACCCTTCTTGAAATTTTGTAATATCTACCTAATTAATGACTTTGTTTAATATCAATCAAGAAAACAAAAAAATAACAAATATTTATAAAACCCCGTTGTAATAGTAATAAAGATATAAATTATGGGCCTTATTTATGTAAGATGTTTAAAGTGAAACACTGGTTAAACAACGTCCTGTCTTTATTTGTGGATTTTGTGCGTGCTGCGTGTAAATGCTTGTAGCGACGGAGCAAGACAAAGTGGACTGAGTTGACTCAAGCTAATTAGCTTGACCTTTGTTCGCCACGCAGAGCGGGGTACAACGCATCCACCTCAGTTTATACAGAAGATCATTGATGTATAAATCCTTGTTCATTCCTCTTGACTAGATACACATGTTTAAGTTCATTGTGCTATTATCAGCAGGCTCTTATCGCTTGTCTGCCAACCACAATAAATTGAAATTTAAAGATACTATTCTCATCATGTATCTTTTTTTACATTGTTTCCCAACGCGTTTTGTGTTTCACAACAAGCTTATCTGAATTCTGAAGATCAAGTGAGGGTAGTTGTGAGTTGACCATGTTTTTTCTTCAGATAAAGCTAAGTAGGTACCTAATTAATTCGTGAAAAAATATTGTCATTGTATATTTTTTATTACGTTATTTATTACGTTCTACTGTGTATTTTGTGTGTTTGGTAGCAAATAAATGATGTGTCTATGTCTATTTTGATTCTGGTTTCCATACAAGTTTCTTTGACAACGTTTTGGTAGACTTCTTTGTGAATTCTGAATGCCTGGTAATTTCGTAGCGAATGTAGCCTTTATTCTCGAGCAGTTTGCTACATCTCATCTCACAAAGGCTGTATGTGCCTTTCACCCTTTGCCGAGTCATGATTGCCCAGTACCATACTCGCGAAAATAGTCTCTAAGCTCATTCATTCTGAAGAATAATTTGTACGTTACGGTAATGTTTGTAAACAAAGAATTTTATGTCGCCTTGCGACTCTTGCGAGTTATGTTTACCTAGTACTTATTGGGAAATTCGGTTTGTTTCTTGAGGTATTTCTAAAGTTTCGATCTAAATTGATAAAACGGAACAATGAAACTGAATCAGGGGAACATTTATTTTGTCCCGCCCCGAGCATCGAACCTTCTCACACCACTATACATAAATTCTACGTTCACAAGTTTAATATAAGAGCACAAACAGATATTTTACTATGTAGTATGGTACGTACATTTGAAATTCGTAGACAATTTTGTGAGTACCAGAATTGCAGTTGCAGACAAGTAAACTTTAAAATTGTTTTAGGGTTCCAAATGAAGATGGTAGATAGTGAAATGTTACTCTATTCTGTCTAACAAAACTTTATTACAGTCTGGCTAGATTCGCTTACAATGTAGGAACGCTCAAACAAACAAAAATGTAATAAAAACTAATCAACACGATCATTTTTAAGTTTTTGCAACTTAATTTTAGTCATGATTTAAAGAGCCGCTTAAAGTTTTTAAGCTATTTGAAAAAGAACATTACCGTTTTTTTAACAAAACCGATTTCTACAGTTTATGCTTATGAGCTTCTCGATGAGCTGTTATTTAAAGAAAAAACATTGTGTGCTGATGAATTCAAACATTTTGTGAATTTATATTTCAATGTTATTGATATTGTTTTAGCAAGCAAGTAGGTACATTTTTCGGGAATCTGTTATACCTAATACAAACACACCCTTTTATCTTAGGTCGTCACCCCCCCAATACAGACAAAGAGGTCACTTACCCCCACCCCCAAGGTCAAACACCTAGGTGTCTCGCCGAAACGCCCCCTAGGTTCGTTCACCTCGTGTCTGCTACATCTGCTACGTTCATGATTGCCTGGTACCTAGGCTATCCTGCTGCGGGTTTGGGCTGGGATCTAGCTACCTAAAACCTCCGTAAAACTGAAAATAACATATTTGTTTCAACTACTCGCTGGCGCAGGCTCGCCGAGGGAACGCCAATGCCAACGTGTGGACAGCACCATTTGCCTTGCCTTGCTATCGCTCGACTAGCTGGCCGAGTGAATACTCCTACAAGCGCCAATTTTCATTGGTTTGCAAAGACTCGCCAAACGTGTGGATAGCACTCGCCTTGCATCAATTCGCCTTCGCTCGCGCTGCTCGCAAAGACGCAGCACCTTATTAAGTCTCCCAATATGTACATGAACACGGTTTCTGGCACTGCTCCAATTTCCGAACTATCTTGTAGATAAAGTTAATTCAATCTCACTTGGAATGGAAATAGTGCATTAGGTTCGATAGGATAAGATTTAAATTAGAAACAAATACTTTTTATCCTTATTTCTAAATCATTTTAAAATAAGCTTTGTTTCAGTTTCAAAGCTTTCGTGAAATCTAAATCTATCATTATTTGAAAGGTTGCCGCTAGTTTTGAATTAAAGTTACGAAAAATATCGGTGTTTTATAAATAATTAACTTAGTATAATTGGTTTTGCAATTTGTATGCGTGTCGACCTGTCGCGAAAAGCTAACCTTGAATTGACAATAACATGTTTTGATCAATAGTGCGTCGTAAGATGTATATACAGTGAATCACTGCCTATTACGGTGAAGTGATAAGAATCTAGGCCTGTAAGAAATTTACCTCTTTACTAGATCTATACTATACCAATATCTAAAGTGGAAGAGTTTGTTTGTTTGACCGCACTAATCTCAGGAACTACCAGTCAGATATGGAAAAATCTTTCTGCATTTGTTAGTTAAACTCTTGGCTAAACTATAGGCTACTTTTCATCATCACCATATACCATCACTACAAGGGCAACGCTGCGAGGGCGCTGCTAGTGATTTATACAGCGTGGGGGCATTATATGCCTGCTCTCAACGAGACGCTGTAGTGTTTTGGACTTTGATATGGACTAGGCTAATCCTCCTAAACCATCCTCTCAGCTTAATCGACTCCACAGAACAAACATGGCCAATACGTGTGGAGCTAGCTAAGCCACGGGCTCCCTTCATCCGTCGTAAGAGCTTTTGATAAACAAACACAAAAAATCCATTGACGAACGAAAGCAAAGGTGTTGATCTACTTTGCATAGTCAGTCTTGCACTATTTGGCCTGTCGCCATACTCGCCATACTTCGAATGTAGTGCAGTGTGTGTCCTTGACCGCCGGATAATATTTGCGCTACGTATGATGTACACTAATTCCACAGATGTGACGAATTTTTGAATTCTTCGAGCCGTTTAGGCTGCAGAGACCCAAAAAAATAGACATCCCATAGTTGAGGATCGTGACTCCGCGCAAGTATTACTTGTTCGATGGTTTTTCTCCATCTGCCACGTTCTTTGGCTTGATGGAGAGCGACACTGACGGACATGTTTAAATGTTCTTACTCCTGCGGTAGTATTATTATCTGTTCTGTGCCTGCGAGCTTATTGTCTAAAGCTGGAAACATACTGTCGGACGCGGCTTACGGACGCGGCAGACAGCCGCGACTGAATAGGTATCTGGATATAGAACGAACATAGAACTGTGCACTTTATCTGACGAAAGTCGCGGACGCGTCCTTGGACCTTCAGACGTCCGAAGGCAATCTGGCCCGCTGGGTGTTCGGACGGTGTGCACACTTATCAGTCGCGGCTGTCAGCCGCGTCCGTCAGCCGCGTCCGATAATTTGTTCCCAGCTTAACTTGGCTCCAATTTCAAATTGGACTTAAACTGTCAAAACGATCGCGTAGGTATCTTCTGTCGCGTTCGGTTTCGTTGAGATGAAAGTGACAGAGGTACTTGCGTGGTCACTGAACTGTCATATTTGAGAGTTTGAGACCGATTTTGGTCACTATCAAAGAGCGCCTCCCTCTGGATCTTTTGCCCTCTATTTTGCCTGTTATTATGACAAATGAAAAATAGACATACATACACTCAAAGCATAAGCCCCCTTATGCTGGTAGTCGGGTAAAAAACATGTTAACCTGATGCTGCAGCATCACGAGGAATCTGCAGGATACCCAACTTACAGCAGAGTCATCGTGTTCGGGCTCATTGAACTGGTCTCAATGTAGGTTTTTAGATAGATGATGATCAGTCAGTCAGGATCTGATGACGGAGCAAATCCCCAGCGTAGGGGAATTAGGGGATCGTAGTGGAATATAATGCTGTGCTGTGTAAGCCCCTGGGGGACTGATCTAGGGGATTTTAGTGGAACGAGTGCAACATCTTGAAGGTTCTTCTATTCTATTCTTAAAACCACACATTTTTGCCCATTAACTGAAGCTGTTGCAAATCTTTTGCACCTTGACTAGCCTTTGGACATTGACCTAAAAGTTAAAACAAAGAAAGGACTATTGACGCACCTTTGTGTAATGAATCAAAATTCAAGGTCGATTTATTTGGAACAATAGCTGTTCAGCTATTTGGACAAATGGGCAAATAAATATGTCATGGTCTTCCAGTTGAACTGTGTACCTCATCTAGTATTTTAGAGACAGAGTTCGCCAGCTTATTTAATAATGTCTTTGAAAGAAGATGTAGTGATGAGAATTGAGAAGTGTACGTTAAGATGGTTCGGTCATGGATGAATGAAAGAAGATTGACGAAACAGGTCCATATGGCGAGTGTGAATAGGACCGTCTCGGAAGGGGAAGACCTAGCTAGGCGCATATTCCTGGATCAAATTGGCGAATTATTGAAAAAGGCCAGGTCAAGAGTACCTTTAACCGACGAGCTTGCATGAAGAATGTGATGGATGAGAGTGAAAGAAGCGAAAGAAGTGTGTCAGGCAGGACCGTAGCAAATGGAGATCTGTGGTCTCTGCCTACCCCTATGATGGGAAACAGGCGTGATTTTATGTACGGATGTTATGTATGTCTTTCAATTCATCTTGATCACCCGAATAGGATACTAGATAATGATAGGACATAGGGTCACTGACTCCAATTGATGGGCTCGGAGGAAGTAGGGAATTACGGTGATCAGACGGTATTGGTGGGCTTGTTTGTATGTAAACGTATGAATTTACATCATCGTTTTTAACCGACTTAAAAAAAAGGAGGAGGTTCTTAATTCGCTAGAATCTTTTTTTAATGTATGTTCAACGATTATTCGAAGACGTCTGGACCGATTTGGAAAAATGTTTTTGTTTGAAAGGGTATACTTTCCGATGGTGCCACAAAAATTTGGTGAGGAACTTCGAATTTATGAACAGAAATGCACCTCGAGAGTGCAGAAGAAAATTGCTCTGAAGAAAACATTGGAGTCGGTTTTTTTTAATTTTTAATTTAGCCACTTGTAAAGGTAAGGTACATTTATACTTATACTAAATTATTCTAAAATATCCCGGACGCTATCTAGTCATTTATGTATCGATCGATACGTGACAGGCTGCAAGTCTCTTAGTTATTAAATATGAATAAAAACATTAATTGTTATCCTCCATGCCAAGGCTGCTCAACCCTATGCCCGCGGACCACACTGTGACCCTGACCATTTTTAAATGGCCCGCGCAAGCCTGTAAATAAAATACCCGTCAAGTTGAGAGTTCGTGTACGGTGTTCGGCTTCGGCTTGACGCATCCAGCTTCCGTTGGCTATCACTCCACCTAGCTGGAGGGCGTCCTACACTATTACATAAGTCTTACTAATACAATAAGTAACTAAAATAGTACCCATCAGTGGCCCGCCAGAAATATCTGAATTGTCCGTTTGGCCCGACTGATAAAAAAGTTGAGCAGCCTTGCTCGATGCATTCCTAGCGTTAACATACCTACGTGGCATTGCAATGCATGCCGGGCAATGCCAATTTATTATAATTACTAGAATGATTAGTTGATTAGTACACAATATAATTTATGGTGACCCGATCTTGAACTGAACATTCTCAATATAAAGCTTAACATTATCGCCTCTATTTCAATGCAGTAAAGTTCAAATTAAGTAGAATTATCCCGATGAACCTTTGGACTGCGTTTACTAATTAATTTGATTATTTGTTGTGATTTAGAAAGTAGCATCCGACTATTAATTCCCATGATGCAATTTCTAATCACCCAACTGCCCCCCAGAAAGGAGGGTTATGTTTTTCGAGTGTAGGTATGTGTCTATTTTTATAGGCAGCTGTGCAGCCTAAACGCCTAGATAGATTTTAAATAATTTATCTTTACTGCATTTTATCAAAATCTGTTCAGTGGTTTAGGCGTGAAAGGGTAACAGATTTTTTTTTGTATTACTAACATAGAGACAAGCATACGGCCCACCTGATGGTGGGCTGTAGGCTGCTCTACCAGCTGTCACCTCAGCGCTTCAGCAGAGCAATTCTACTAAATGACAACGTCAAACATTCCGCTGTGTTTTGTTCCGTTCTCATAAATGTCAGCCATTTGGTGAATAGTAGAATAGCTTTTTCAAAAATTTCAAAGTCCAAATCATAGCTAAAATGTCACCAAAACAGAGTCGTTGGTCATTAGTAGAATTGGAAACAGACGGAGATCTGAAGGTTTAGTTGGCGTTTTGCTTGTAGTTGTTAAAAAGTTTGGTACTTAGTAGAATCGGCACAGACTTAAAATAAACAAATTAATGCTGGACATAGTGGACATATCACACAGCATTATGTGGTCTACATGATGCTGTGTGAAATGTCTAGCCCAAAGTTTGGAAAAAAATTCCAACTATCTCTACCAGTAGCGATATATCAGTAGGGATACTTGGAGAAGGCTTTTAAAACTACTCTCGGTCAATTTGTGTTTTATCCGCGGTTCTTATCTGTCACAGATTGAACACCAGTTACTTCGTTATCAGAGTGCACACTGACCAATGGCAATTATGTTGATATGCTTGCCAGATGGTAAACACAAAACTAACGAGGTAACAGGTTGAATGTTTTTGATATTACATGTAGGTATTAGGTATCAAAATGTTCTAGAATCAGTCAAAGAGAAACATGGAAGCATTATTTAGAATAGAATAGAATAGAATAGAATAGAATATAGTTTATTGACAACACACACAGAAGACGGAGGACAGAAAGAATATAAGACAAAAAATATTTCAAAGGAATGCGCATTTTGATACAAAATTGGATAATTTCATACATCAACAACATTTATCACCAAAAACTTCAAAATCTAAACAAATGTTAAAGAAGTAAAATTTGTACATTTGATGTAACTCATAAATTCTTTCACAAGTGATAACTGCAGTATCTCAGTAGGCTTTGTTGGACATTAACACGAGCTCTAAACGGTGAAGGAAAACATCATGAGGCTTAGTCAGACCCTCAGGTATTAACCATGTCTTTCCTGTGGCCTATAGCCAGTTAAGCTGAGAGGATGGTGTAGGTGCTGGGCAAGCCTACTCATCTCAACATTGTCCCAGGTACTACAGTGTCCCAAAGTGTAGGCAAAGAGCCTCTTGAACTGACTGAGGCTGTATGTATTAATCATCTAGTAATTTGCGGTTGCTAGTAATCTCTATAACTGTTAAAAGTTAAAAGTGAAACTCATTGGAACTGGGACCGCTGCCAATTCCCTTTCACAGAATGCACACGTGTATTGTGACGTCAGAAATACACGCGCAATCTCTGAGTGTTAGCTTTATTCCCAAATGGACAGTTGAGTGGCTGGATGGGAAAGATGCTGGATCCTCTTGCAGAATTTAGATATTAGACATTATTATCCATTCCGCTCCAGCCTCCTCATTGTCTATCTTTGATAGCAACCAAAATCGGCCTCAAAAGTGGCATTATGAGCTGAGCGTTTCCGTGCTTCGGAGAACGCGTTAAATTGTCGGTCCCGGCTTTTAAGTCGTTAAGCCACGACGGAGGCCTAAAAACTCCGTCACCAGAGATGACAACTAGCTCATACGAACTTACGTAGTTCATACTGTAAGCAGGGCATAACCTAACCTAAACAGAAAGCCGTATATAGTCAGACCGTGCCAATAATCGTAGTTAAGCTTATGTTGGTCAAATGTTCCTGTACAGGTTCGTGTATGCCTTCACACAACCGTCCAGCACTTATATAAATAGGTATCAGGGTATATAGGTATCAGGTAGTTGAAATAATACACAGGTTGCCAGTTGTCTGTCAGGTGTGCAGGGACTACCGTCCTACTCGCGTGCCACAGCACGACTGACCTACCTGCACACCTTGACAATCATTTATTCCAACACCCCAGTGTTGCCCACTACATTATCCAAACCCCACACTATACGCTACATCTACCTTTTACAAAAGACAAAAGAAATAATGTTGAACCTTTTAGTATACATCTTACAATGAATCTATATGTTAACTAATTTAGTTTAATCATTATCATAACAACACAAAATAATCAAATAATTTATAATATACTACGTTATATTTAAGTTACAGATATTATTATTACAAACTGTTTATTAATAGCATTAATGAATTATCTCTCAGACAAGTATTCGGAATTTTAAATAGGTAAATATAAATTTGATAACTTAGTAAGACATACTTTTTGTATCATACGCATTTCTGACATTATTTATTAATTTGTTAAGGAGTCACTCCTATTTAAATTTCTATTTTTTTTTTTATATGCTGAAACGCAGATTCTACCTGTCATCTCTTCTTTTTTTTTTTTTTTTTCATTTGATTTGCATAGGTACTTAATAAATGATTATTTATTGATTTACGCTATTATTATTATTTTTTGTTTTCATGTTCTTTTTCTCAAAGTCTACATGGCCGAACTTCATAAGTTTCCACAATTGGGTAGTTTATCTCCAAATTAGCATCTGTGAAAACTCTGCAAGAGGTTTACACTTCATTGTCATATCATGTTTGAGTATAATAATATTTTGTGCTCTCACTCCCATGTCTGTGGAAAATTCATTATTATTAGTAAATCTGCAATCTGCAATTTCACTTAAAACAGTAGGACCAGAAAGTCCGATTGCCAAAAATCTGTAAGAAAAGTTACACCTAATATTCGGACAGTGCCGGTAGAAGTTATAACCTTAGCGCACGACGTGATCAATTTGAGCTACAATCAATTTTGAGTTTTTTCGGCAATTACAACCAAGATGTCTTCATAAGTAATTGATTGCATTAATTGAAAAACTAAAGGCAAAATAGCGACATTTTATGCCCAAATTACTCCTAGTCTGTATATCTTACTATGGTATTAAGATTTGAATGGAAGATACTTATGGATAATATAGATAATTTTAAATTCACAGAGCCCAAGACATGACTTAATTTAAAATACTCGACATAATTTATTGCCAAATATTGAGACATGCCCTGATTTCTAGTTAGGGTATTTTGATAAGATATTTCACATAATTATTGCTAAACATTATTTATTACCAACAAAAGCACAGAGCTTTTTCGAATTGAACTTTTATTTCATTTTAATAATATTTATGAAATCATCATTTTCTAAACAGCTTCAGCTAATGCGTAGCTTCGTATTTTACTTACAATATCTGGGCGACCGAGCTGTGCTTGTCGGCAACCAACGAACGCCATCCAGTGGTTCAACTACGAACCACATTGCACCTTTTGCGCGAAAATGCCGAGAAAACGGCTTTTCCCAGATATGAGACATAGCTAGATCGATTTTTCGCCCCCGTAAACACCCGTACTACAAATTTTATTGAAATCTTTAGAGCCATTTTCGAGAACATTAGTAGGTACAACAAACATTAAACATCAAACAAACAAATATTGCTCGTTTAATAGAATAGGATGTATATTTTGTATCACGCTCACGAAAGAGTTGTGAGACTGCATGGATCCCCATGATAGAGTGCCATTGCCTAGTGCCATTGACGAAAACTTGGCACTGAAGCCGGATGAAAAGAAATTCTTCTTGTTGATCCCATGAATTACATACTTACATACTCACAAATCAAGAAGTTTGCAACAGAAGTTTGAGACGATTCATCTCGCTCATGATCGCTCACCTATATCGCTCGCGTTTATGACTCTGGGTGGCAATTTTACTTAGTACAAAACCTATAAAAGCCACAAGCAAAACCTCAACCAAACCTTAGATTTTAGACTGTCTCCCATTCTACCAATAACCATCGACTCAGTTGTGGTGAGGTTTCAGCTAAGTTTTGGACTTTGGCAAAACAAATCTTTGAAAAACCATTCCACCATTCACCAAATTGCTGACATTCAAGAGAATGATTGACATTGTCATCTAGTAGAATTGCCCTGTTGGACTAACTCGCCGAGTTGGTCTGTTGCAACATTAACTACGTTAGCGGGATGTTCAAACGTAGAGGAATACCTGCGTCAGTAAAATCATGACATCACAAACATTGAGAAATATGGCTTTCCGCTGTATGATTCCCATGTTGAAGGAACACTATTTGTCCTGTAGTCACTGATTTGTTCATCACGCATTTCTAGTCTTAAGTATAGTTCACACCAGGCCAGCGCTGGCTGCCAGCGCTGCTGGCGAGAATAGAGCGCCCGTCTATTTTTTAAGCCAGTGATCTCCGCCTCTGCTTGAAAAACTGTTTGTTTTTTTTTTTTTTTACACAAGGCATTATACTTAAAGATTTTGTCATGGATAGTTCTGTTCATTAGATATGTTCATAATTTACTATACTTTGATCTGTATGTGTATATAGTGTATGTATACGTGTAGGTATATTGGTTTATCATGTTTATAACATATTATACAAAATCATAGTTCATTTGTTTGACCCACAATTGAACACAATGACCCATTATCAAAAAGGACTAACTACCCACAACACAGATTTTTTCTAGGGTGGGAATTAGTGTAGGTACAAATTTTATAACTAAGTACTTTAATTTATTTCTAACACTAACTATTATTTCCAGTACCTAGTTTTTCTTGTTCTTTTATGTACTGTCTGTAGGTACTTACTGTTATATAGTGTTAGTTAAGTTACTTCTAATTTGTACTTGTTTATATTTACACTTGTTTATCGCAAAATAAATAAATTTTACTTTTACCCTACCTTTTTATTCATTTCTAATTCGTAGGTATAAGGTAGGTACAGCTACTTACAGTACTTCAAGCTTTAGAATGGACCTCGGTCTTGTTCGTGTCTTCCGAATATGTCCGACAGCAGTGCACGATTTCACAAAACAGAATGCGACAGAAGTGCGTGTCATTATCAGCGCAGCTCGCACGGCCTGCAACTAATATTTTTCTTAAAAATTACATTGATATTTATTTGTTTGCGATAAAGTTGAAATTATGAGTAATTTCCACCTCCAAATGACTCTTTGTCAATCGTCTTTGTAATTTTATGCGATTGTGTCCGATTCTTTTGAACAAATACACGTCTACCCTTTTCTTCGCGTCGTGATCGAAAAGCCTCCCGCGCCCCTCCGCGGTGCCCCGTCACTTGGCCGTTTGACGCGCAACAAGCATAATCATCTTCAACGTATTTCATCATTTTTATTATATATTACTCTAAAATCGTACCACTAGAAGCAGTATTTGATTATACGCATATATTGTTCGAGAGGAGTTTTCATTGAAGAGCTGAAGCTCCACTCCTCAACACCGATGTCTTACGAAAACCATTCTTTTTCTGGTTTTACTGTACCGTAGACCCCTGTAACTTTGCCTAGTGTAGGTAACTTTGCCTAAATTATGAAAAGTACGATATTTATTTTCCTATCTTGATAACACTTATTTTGGTTCGTTGGTAGAAACCTAAATCATAAACTGCCAATAATGCACTATCTAGCTTTAAAATAACGGCAGCCATTTCATAGCAGTTGCAAAAAGTTTTCGATGGAAATCACGTAATTTTTTGAGTTGGCCCACAAAATTGTGTCATTGTGAGAAACTGGTCTGAGGCCCGTCTTTCAATATCTTTACAGTAGTTGGCAACTATCATCAGCTTTCCAAAAACAAAAGCTCATTGAAACACTATGATTATTAACAAGTTTTACAGAAAATATGGACCACAGGCAAAGTTAGGCTCGTTGCCTTAAGTTTGACCACTTTTTTTTTTTTTTTTTTTTACATATTAGCAAAGTTTTCAATGCTGTGTGTTCAACGCACACATTGAAAGCCCTTAAGTAATTTGTTGACTTCAGCATGACAGAATCGATCATTTATGATCAGTTTGGCGCAAAATTTAAAAAAAAAACTCGAAAAAATAGGCAAAGTTTGGGGGGTTTACGGTACCTATTTATATTTCCATATGAAATTGTTTATTATCCCATCCAGAATCCACATATTGTTTGGAAGCTTTTAGCGATACCTAAACCCGCCGGATTGTATGTCATAGTTATGTTATTTTAATCTGTTGTATTGTTAATTTTCAGTTGTTTTAATAATAATGTGCAATAAAACATTCCTTTGTTCTATTCTATTCTATTACCACCGCAACGAGAACAGCTGGACTAGCAAATAGAACTTTTTAACCAATTTATTGATATAGGTATCTTTATTGGCCTTAATACACAAAGCCACTTTAGTTGTTCATCAACTGTCTATAAGAATTTGCAACATAACTCACTTTATCTAATGTCATGTCGAAAAAAAATTTTTTTTTTCTACAGTTCGCCCTCTCTTTTTAATGAGGGTATTTGTGACATTTTCAAAGGCTAATCTGTAACGAAAGTAAATCCGCTTGTAGACTACTTCGAAACGAAACTACCTCTTGAAATATAATTCAGATATCATTCAACATTTTGTCAAACTATCATTTTAATTTTACAACTTGTAGGTACCGTTCAGATTTTCCCAAACTACCTCTTGAAATATAATTCAGATACCATTCAACATTTAATCATACTATTATTTTAATTTTACAACTTTTAGGTACCATTCAGATTTCCCCAAACTACCAATTCAGGTAACGTTCAACATTTTGTCAAACTATCATTTAATTTTACAAATTGTAGGTACCGTTCAGATTTCTCCAAACTACCAATTCAGATACCGTTCAACATTTTGTCAAACTATCATTTAATTTTACAAATTGTAGGTACCGTTCGGATTTCTCCAAACTACCAATTCAGATACCGTTCAACATTTTGTCAAACTATCACTTGCAACAGCCGTCATTTACAGGTACCGTTTGATAAACCAATGTAAACCAAACTACCTTTCCAGTGGAACCTCAAGACATCACAACAAGGCAAATAGGTTTAGGTAAACACTTCTTTTAAAATTGGTACTAACCTACGAAATTTCAAATAGGTAACTTAATTTTATTATGTCATGTAGGTACTAGGTACAAGAAACTGCATGTATCTTGAATAGTGTAGTACAAGTACTCTCAAATTGATTAGGTATTTACTAATTTCTTACGATAGGTATTTAGTATTTACATTACAACGAAATTGTCATTTTTTTATCTATAATGTGACCATTTACTTTTTTGTGTCAAAGCGGGACACTTACGGAATTTGGAAACAGATAGGTCTTCGTTTATATTTTCGCAATAAAAAATAGTTTTATTTTTTTTTCATTTTCGATAAAAATTAGGCTGTTTCATCAAAATCGGTTCAACAGTTCAGGCGTAAAAAGTAACAGACCGACAGTAAGTAACATTACTTTCGCATTTTTTTTTGATTAGAGTGCAATGAATTTGATTTAGTACGTAGAAAGGTTTGTTTACAAAAGCATTGTTTACAAGACATTTTTTGCACTCGCTGGGGACAGCGGGACAGACAGCCTGATAGCGGGACAGTCCTGCCCAAAGCGGAACGTATGGTCACATTAGTTATCTACCTAGTTAATGCAACCACTTTTTAATGACCAGTCTAGATGGCCCATTTTAAAATATAGGGTAGGTTGCTCAATAGGTACAGATTATTTAATTATGAACTTGTTGTAAACGGCCTGAGGTAACACTTTGTTTTGTACCCACCTATGTAGGTTCGTACCCACCTATGTAGGTTCGTACCCACCTATGTAGATTCGTACCCACCTATGTAGGTTCGTACCCACCTATGTAGGTTCGCGACGGCATGTCTGCTTGCAGGTACCAATCAATGAGTAGGTAAACAACCAGAATGTTCTACAATGTACGTTCGTAAACATGTTGAAAGCCAATTCTTCACTTTTTATTTTACTTTGATATTATTTATCTGCGTCAGGAAATTGATATAAAATAGGTAGTATTGAAAAAATATTCATAAATAAGGTAGGTATTTTGAAACATCATTGGAACAGTAAACTACACGAAAGAATACAAATACTCAGTTTATCTCAACTCTAATAACCAGTTGAAAATATAGATAAGCAGATACCTATCTACCAACATGTCAAATAATTTTGCAAAACAAAACAGTTTATCCACTCATTGATTTACCTCTAATTTTGTGTGTGTTAAATTGGTACTCACTTTTTTTATGTTGTACTTAACCATCCTGGCAGGGTCGCCACTTGTACAGGTTCGTGTATGCCTTCACACAACCGTCCAGCACTTATATAAATAGGTATCAGGGTATATAGGTATCAGGTAGTTGAAATAATACACAGGTTGCCAGTTGTCTGTCAGGTGTGCAGGGACTACCGTCCTACTCGCGTGCCACAGCACGACTGACCTACCTGCACACCTTGACAATCATTTATTCCAACACCCCAGTGTTGCCCACTACATTATCCAAACCCCACACTATACGCTACAGTTCCGAATTAGGCTTCCACAACTTAGGCTGAACTACGAAAATTGGCACGATGCTAGGAGTAGGCGTACAGGAGCCTCGGCTTTGCGATCTAAAAACTCCGTCATAAGAATTAATCACTATCTCGTACGAACATACAAGCAACCTCGATAATGTTGACTGTTTACACAAACCGCGTTCACGGCCGGTCGTGCAACTGGTCGGCGGACGAAGGTTCGTGTACAATGAATGAACAAACAGCTCACTACCACAGGCGAGTGTATTAGCCGGCAGTGAGAAACATGTGGTGTAAATAAAATAAAGAATTTTGGGACTACTGTAATGGTGCAAACACATGCTGGGTCATCCTTGGCGAACCTGGGCGAGTGCAAATGAGAAGGCGAATTGATGCAATGCGAGAGACAGAAAGTTCATTCGGCGAGCCTAGGCCAGCGTGTGTTTGCGCCTTGAGCTTTCTAAAAATAACTTGCTTCAGTCCATTGTTTCGGTCACGTGGTATAACTTAACATTTAAAGATTTTTTAAACTCCAGGTAAAAAGACAAACTTGTCAACCAACAAAGATTTTGAGATATCGCATTTTAAGTTTGGTACCTTGTGCTTTTTCCCTGTATGCGATTTTTTAAACGTCAAGAACTCTAAGACCAATTCGTGTTTTACCCTGTTCTGTTTACTATCGTATAGTACCGGAAATTCCCTACAAACCCGTATTCACAGATTAGTTTCGAAAAAAAAGCGACAAGTTCGTCTTTTTCCCTGGAGTCTTAATTTTTTGTTGCTATTGTTGATACGTTTACCTGAGCCGCGTCTATCTATAGGGAGATTGGAGATTCTTCTTCTTTTGGTTTCAAATAAATCAGTCCACTCGATTCAATGAACATGCTGCAGGTCAGACGAGATTGGAGTCACGTAGGCCGAAAAATTAAGAAGATCTAGAAACCTCAAGACCAATTACTGCCGCGCTATTGAAGACAACAGTAATTCAGTTTTTTTCCAAAAATTAGTTTTCCTTACTCAATTGTAGAGCTCGTTGAGCTCATTCCAAATCTGTATTTGGCAAAAACTGACATACAGTTGTCTTGTTGTCTTCTGACCTATAAGGCATACAGGCCAAATTATTTTGCCTTGTAAAGCCTATAGGTAATTGGTTCAAAGCCATTTAATCTCCCTCCCGATTTTGGTCCATAGTAAAAATTAGATTCACTAGATGATTTTAACAACACATCGTCAGGAGACAATGTATGACTCACTAAAAGGGAGGCTGCAGGGCCTGGGACGTTATTGAGATGGAGCCTTGTGAATAATCTAAATTGATCCACACCACAACTGAGGATACAAAAAAAAACATACATGCAGTCGAAATTGAACCTCCTCTTTTTTTTAAGTCGGTTAAAAAATATACGATAAAGATCGTGTGACATTAATTAAATATCTGTGCCGCTCAAACGATTATTAGTAAATGCGCTTCCGCACGTATGCGGTGCCTACGTGATTCGACCCACGTGGTCTGACCCGCAGCGTGTCTTTGTATCGAGTAGTCTGGTTGCTTTGTCACTGTATGCATGCATGCTAGCTCTGGTGACGGAGTTTCCAGGCCGCCTAAAGGCCTCCGTCATGGCTTAACGACTTAAGCCTTTGTCATTGTGTGTGAGTGTGGCTTTGGTAGAGCGTATTTACCGGGTGAGATCGCCTTGATTTTCAATCTAAAGATAGGCGGAACTCAATCTTCAGATTTTTTGAAAATTACAAAATATCTAGTACCTACTCCTCCGCCAATCTATTTATTACTATGTTAAGGTTGGCAGAGGAGTAGGTACTTAGATATTTTGGATTGTCAAAAAAAAATTTCCATCTTAAGGTCGTGGGTTCGAATTCCGGCCGTGAAGTCCGGCCGTGAACCGTTTAGAGCTCGCGTATATACGCGAGCTCTAAACGGTAAAGGAAAGAATCGTGCGCATAACGAAATATTCATTGGTGCACGGCTGAAACATGATAGAGCTGTGATTATTGCATCATCATATGCACTACTTTCATCATTGTAAACAAAATGACGTTCAAACGCATCGGATATTCATAGAGATTACTACTTCTAATTCGTAATCATCTAAATCTATTTCAATCTCAATTTCCTGAGAATAACGAACACTGAACACTGACGTCGTTTACACCTGTATCCATATTTTCTGTTTTAAAATGTACGTAATTTGTATTCTACATTAAAGGCTTGTTCCACCGTCAACTCAGATCAAATATCCAGACCGTCAAGTATATTTTGATTAGTTACTTCCTGTATTTAAATATTTAAGTAACTTCGTTAGTAAAAGTAACCAATAACTCATACAAAATGGAAGCTGATTAGCTTAAGCGGTGGTGAAAACCGGTACTGATCACTTTCATTATCCTCATCATCATTGACAGACATACTTTTCTGCAAAACATCTCTTGTTCTCATTATCATCCGCACCTTGACTTCACCCACTGCTGGGGGTAGGCCTCCGCTTTTTTAACCGACTTCAAAAAAGGAGGAGGTTCTCAATTTGTCGGACTCTTTTTCTATTTGCTCTACTCGAAGACGCCTGTCTCAGAATTTTGTTTGAAAGGGTATACTTTCCGATTGGTGCCACAAAAATTTACTGAGGATCTGTCGAGGATCTTCGGAGCTATAAACAGAAATGCACCTCGAGAGTGCAGAAAATTGCTAAGCTTATAACATTGAAGTCGGTTTTTATACATTTTTAATTTAGCCACTTGTTTGTTTCTCTCCTCACGGTCCTATGCTAGCCTCATCCAATTTCGTCCTACGACGCTTGTTATATCGACTGCCCTTCTTCCAGCCGGACGGCCGATATTTCTGTCTTCTTCAATTTAAGGGATTGCCATGTCGGTATAACTGATGCCTCTTTCTCCACGAAGCTCTTTCGGGCAGCCTCCTCCTTATACGACATGACAGCAACCTTCTCCTTCACTTGGCTCATGTAGCCTATCCTCGGTCTTCCTCTTCCTCTCCTTTCTTCCACATTTCTGTACCATACCAATATCATTGTTCTAACCTTTGTGCTCAAAAAGGTTTGACAAAGAAAACATTGTCCTAACCGTGTTACACAAATATTTACACTCATTTGAATGCAATTTATTTTTACACATAATACCTTTGCACGATTCCTTTGTGAGTCAAAGCGGTATTCAAAAAGGCAACGATGACAAAATTGTTAGATGTTCTACTAAGGATGTAGATGAGGTCTCTCTACTACGCTTATGTTTTGTAAGTTTTAGAAAAAAGTTTATACTTACTATCCATTCTACCAGTTTCTTCTAATGTAAGTTCGCTATGAGCTGCCTAAAGCCCAACTCTAGTGAACGAGTTTTGGTCGCTTTATCATTTTAAAATGGTCTTTCGTGCAATAATGAAGGAGTTTTGGTCCCTTTATCATTTAGAATGGTCTTTCGTGCGATATAATAACCAAACTGCATATTCAAATCATTTACAAACTTAAACTTTGTAATAGTTTTTTTTTATTCTTTGGTATCGATACGTAGTATTATTATCTATTCTATGGCATCGATTCCGTAAACGTGAATTTGTATGGGACCTGAACAGCGCCAACTAGTGGTGAAAACGTGAAACTTAAGCGTTGGGGCTTGTGGTTTGCTGAACCAATACAAATCCAGGTTTACGGCGTCGATACCGAATAGTGAAAACCACTCGTAAAGTTGTCACAATGGATCTAGGCCTTCGGTGAAGTTAGGCTTTTCGCTGCGCAGTAGAAAATTTTTATGAAAAAGCTGCACTGCGCATCGAAACGGCTAACTTCACGAATGCCTATGCCTGATCCATTGTGAGAAGTGTATTATGTGGGAAATGTTAGAAGATATAAAGGATAGGTACTAAAAGCAAGTGACATTGAGACATACTTCCGTCAATAGTTTCTTGCATCGTATTATCTCAATGATAAATAGAGCAGTAGCATGCTCTCTGTACATTCACCTGTTTGTCCACAGTATGTAAACAATACGTGGCGTCGACTGCGCCTACGCAATCGCAACCACGCCACCAGGCCGTTTGTTTACACGCATTCTTTTAATTGAAATTTAAATCAGTTTCTCTCGAACGCTCGGCGCGGACAGACGCGCCGGCGATCGCTCCACATTGAAATCGCGTGTCAAATCAAATACATTTAGTAAAAGTGATTGTGTTTTGCGCAGTTGTGTGACGTTTTATTTGAAGGATATATAATTGATAGTGATATTGACAATGTCGGAACCGAAGTGTTTGCCGGTTGAAGAGGAGCTAGGTCTGTTTTTCTTTGTTTCTGAATTAATTTACATTGTTTATGCTTGTGCTATTCAAATATTCATTTGATTTTGCGCAAATATCCTTGTCCGGTAAATTGATCCTGCATTCTTGACCTTCGGAGCATTACTTAGCTTAGCTTGATTTGAAAAGTTTGTTTACTTACAAGAAGTTGGAATAAGACCGCTCCCAAAAACTTATACCGGAGCATGCTTCCTAAACGTAATAAAGCAATAAGTTGGTAAAAATTTTAAGATAAGTATCGTATTTTTAAAGTTTGGAACGTTGGACTTGGAACCCTTGTGCTTTTTTTTTTTCCCTGATGCGATTTTTTAAACGTCAAGAACTGTAATGCAGGGGCCACACACACACCACATTACGAGGATATGGCAAATTAGGTATTTGCCGGATTTCTGTATTGTGGCTTTAAGATATGCGACTAATAATTTGCCATTTCCCCGTAGTCTGGCACCTGCATAAGACTAATTCGTGTTTTACCAGTTTTACCCTGTTCGGTTTACTATCGTATAGCATCGGAAATTCTCTACAAACATGGATTAGTTTAAAAAATAAAACCCGGTCAAGTGCGAGTCGAACTCGTACGCCGAGGGTTCCGTACCTAGCCATGGTGCCAATTAAGCTAGTCCGCTTAATTGTATGAGCGCCCATACAACTCGGAGGACAATTTTAATTGGCGTCAACTATGTATGTATGGGAACACCCTTTAATTTTCAACTTTTTTAACTTTTTGGAATTTTTCCTTTATTTGTGCTATAAGACCTTGCTTTTTGCCAAATTTCGTTATTCTAGGTCAACGGGAACTACCATTTAGGTTTTCGACCCAAAACCTCTAGGGTACTTCCGGTTGACCTAGAATTGTCAATTTTGGTTACAAGCAAGGTCTTACAGCACAAGTAAAGGAAAAATTCCGAAAAATAAAAAAAGTTGATAATTAAGGTAAGTTTTGGTACTCACAAGTTTTCACGAAAACCTAAATTTGCCTATATCTTTTTATAGTGTTGACTCAGGACCTTAATTTTTATACTCACAATAGGGACTATAGACCTCAGTATATGGTATAAATTTCAACTTGCTAGCTCTACCCGTTTCTGAGATAATCGATGGTGACACACGGACAGACAGACAGACGGACAGACAGACAGACAGACAGACAGACAGACAGACAGACGGACAAGAAAGTGATCTTATAAGGGTTCCTTTTTTTACCTTTTAAGGTACGGAACCCTAAAAAAGTGACAAGTTTGTCTTTTTCCCTGAATTCTTTATTTGCTTTTTAAACTATTTCTGAAGGATAGTTACCTACTTTGTTTTTGTGTGTCTTTGTTCAGAGACAAGCCCTCTGCAAAATTAAGCGTTGATTCTTTCAATTGCTGGAAGGGGATGACCTAGGCAAACATACCTGGATCAGATTGGTGATATTTTAGAGAAAGGCCAGGTCAAAAGTACCCTAAACCGGCGAGCTTGTATGAAAAATGTGATGAGAGTGAATGAGGCGAAAGAGGTGTGTCAGGATCGTAGCAAGTGGAAGTCCGTGGTCTCTGCCTACCCCTTTGGGAAAGAGGCGTGATTTTATGTATGTATGTATGTGTCTTTCAATTCAAATAAAACATTTCGCGAAGCCGGACGAGAAAAACTCGACATAATAATTTAGAACGTCAACAGCAATACACATATTTGACTAATAGTTATGCTATCTGTATCATACATAACGTAAGTTTTATTTCTAAATGTGAACGCACACCTATCCGCGCCGAACGGCCGAAAGAATCGACCGAATTAAGAATTCTTTGGATGAAATTGTATGAAACCTCGCACACGTGCTAGATTCGGATGAATCGACGCGGGCAGATGTGCGAGCCCTACACATACAGAAAAGAGGCGTGATTTTATGTATGTTGACAAAAAGTATTGTCGTGAGAGAATGCGTCATACGACTTGCTAATGGTCAGTCGTTTGCGAATGAATAGTGTAAATATTTAGAAAGTCATGCTAATGAATCACAATCGGAGCATGCTTCAGCTCTCGGTCTAATTATTGCATTTTGATTACTATTTCAATCACCACATTGATGAGTGTTGACTCGGTCTTTGACAAAACATAGATTGAAATAAAAAACCTCAAGTAAGCAAAGAAACCAGGCAAATTTAGCCAGCCAGACAAAGAGTTGGTTACAGCCTAACCAGCCCCTTTATTGTCTATCTTTGATAGCGTCCAAAATCGGTCTCAAACTCTCAAATATGACAGTGCAGTGACCACGCATATAGCTTTGTCACTCTCATTTCAACGAGACCGAACGCGACAAAAAGATTCTTACGCGATCATTTTGACAGTTTGAGACCAATTTGAGACAAGTTAGACAATCAGTCAGCAGAGCTGACACCAAATGAAAGAAGAAGTGCCAGGCGAGCGAGCCTCTTTGGAAAATGCAAAGTATACCATACAAAATTAAATTCATCATGAATCAAGAGAACTCATTTTAACAGAATAAGAATGTTATTTAACACGGAAAGCATCCAAAGCTAAGGTCATGGCCACTCAGTTCAGTGAAACTCGTTGTATACCGGTTCCAAATGTACCCGGGGATCATAACTAACAGGTGTTTATTGTAACGATTATTTACTGATAGTGTGAGAAGAGTTGTATCGAATTGTAAGTTTTACTTACGGGTTTATGAGTGCATAATATAGATAAACACAACTCATTTAAAGATTAAAATCCTACAATGAGTCGCCTTTCAAAAAGAAAAACAAAACTAAAAAAAAATGCGTTTTTACTTTCTACTATCAGAGCGACCTTGAGTGGAGTCTACCTTGGAGGTTCAAGTTCGTTGAAAAAGTAAAGATAAAAATTCAAGGAATTAAAAAGTAAACAGATAGTGAAATGCAAGTTTTGTTTGTTTTCCGTGATCTTGGGCTTGTAAAGCGCTTGCGTTGTCATATTATGGATGGGTGACCGGAATTAACAGGTAAGCGCATTGGAGGGCTCGTCAAAGGTGGCCGCACACACCTATCCGTGCCGAACAAATCTTTATAATATTAAATCGTATGAAACCTCGCACACCTGCCCGCGAATCTGACGATTCGATCGGATCTGGCAGTACTTCGAGAATTCGGCGCAGATAGGTGTGCGCTCAGCTTTAATTACCGGTCCCGGCTTTAAAGTCGTTAAGCCATGCATGAGGGAAGCGTTCAGGTAACCTTAAAACACCACAACATTATGATGGACTTATTTATGAGCTAGTGGCCGACTCTGCTTAGCTTCTCTGCTTGGCTTCTAAGCCATTAGTTACTGTTTTAAGGATGTTTCTTTGTATCCGTCATGCGTCAAACTATACGTATATACGGCGTTCACTTGATTACGACGATCACACACCCAATTTTCATATTTGTTGTAACAACCAGTTTATAACGAGAAATATGTTATAGGGGTTGCGTAGGTAGTTAGTGTGTAGGATTTTATGATCCTTTGTATCCAAAACTAGTTTGAAACTAGTCTATTACGACCACTAGTATACCTCTACTATAAGCAACGATAACACCGTCAATATAACGATGGGTGACCTTTACCTCTGTCAAGTGGAGAAGCTTCATTATTAAAGGGCGCAGCCCTGGAGGCCTAAAATCCTTTGAAATCACAGTCCAAGTCGCCTCAAGTACCAGGCAAGCATAACCTACAAAGACGCCCCGATTCTTCCAAGCATGGTCGCAACTTCAAACACATTGCAATATGATCCTTGCCATTGTTTGATCCTGTTGAATTTCGAAACTGCATTTAGTGATTGTTTAATTATCTGTGGCGGGACGCGGGATCGAGACAAAAGGGTCATAGATTGGTCAAAGAGTAGTGACGTAGGTAGATGTGTCTTGTCTTATCGGTTTTGTTCTTTTGTTCCACAAGGGTGATGGGTGAATGGAGACGATAAATGTCAAGTGACTCATCTGTTTTGTCCTTTCTGCGTTTCATCATCATCATCATCAGCCCTTCTCATCCCACTGCTGGGCATAGGCCTCTCTTCGCTTTTGCCATTCGCCTCTGTTCTGCGCCAATCTCACCCATGTACGACCTGCGGATTTTACAATGTCATCGACCCATCTTGTCGGCGGACGACCGACACTCCTTTTTCCGTCTCTAGGCCACCACTCGGTCAATACTTTGCTCCACCTGTCATCACCGCGCCTGGCCACGTGTCCTGCCCAGCTCCATTTGAGCCCCAATATTCGCTTGCTAACATCTTGAACTTTTGTCCGCTTGCGAATTTCGATATTGGGGACTCGATCTAAAAGTGTGATGCCGAGCATGGCGCGCTCCATGGCTCTCTGTGCAACTCTGATTCTGTGCACAGTCTCCTTTGTAAGCGTCCATGTCTCAGCACCATAGGTCATTGTAGGCAGGACACATTGGTTATAGAGGCGGGTTTTCAGACATTGTGGAACTGTGTGTGATTTTAAAATGTCGTCCAGCCTGTTGAACGCTGCCCAACCCAGTTGAATTCTCCGAGAGATCTCCTTTGACTGTAGTTCTTTTCCAAAAGACAGAACATGACCAAGATACACGTAATGATCTACAATCTCCAGGCTCTCGCTTCCAATCGTAACGTTTGGAATCGGGGTCCTGGAGACATTCGCCATTATTTTTGTTTTGGTCATATTCATCTTCAGGCCTACTCTTATGGATGCGTTGTTAAGACTGTCAAGCATCTTTTGAAGATCCCCCAGATTCTCAGCAAATAGGACAAGGTCGTCTGCAAACCTAAGGTGGGACAGGAAGACACCGTTGATTTTTATTCCTGAACTGTCCCATGCAAGCGTTTTTACTACGTCTTCTAGAACAGCCGTAAAAAGCTTGGGTGATATAGTGTCTCCCTGTCTCACCCCCCTTTTGATGGGTATAGGGTTGGTGTTGCTATGTAGCCGCACTTGCATGGTGGCCGAGCTATACAGTTCCCGGAGTATATCCACATAGCGGGAATCGATGTGGCAGCGATGAAGGGAGTCAAACACGGCCCAATGCTCAATGCTGTCAAAGGCTTTTTCGTAGTCTACGAAAGCCATGCATATGGGCCGGTTGAACTCTTGACTCTTCTCCATCAACTGCTTCACCGTGTGGATGTGATCTGTGGTAGAGAAACCACTCCGGAAGCCTGCTTGTTCCACGGGCTGGTACTCGTCAAGCTGGCGGGTGAGTCTGTTACATATTACCTTAGCGAAGAGTTTATAAATTTGTGATAATAAACTTATTGGCCTATAGTTGCCTAGCTTAGCAGTGTCACCTTTCTTATGGATAATAGTAACTAAAGCGGTTTTCCAGGGCTCAGGTGTATGAGTCCAGACAGGACATCATTAAAAAGTTTGAGAAGAACATCCATTACAGGTTGTCCTCCAGCACGAAGTTGCTCAATCGTGATGCCATCTTCACCGGGAGATCTTTCACTCTTCATTTGCCAAAGTGCATGTTCTATTTCTCTACGTAGAATCTTTGGAAGGTCTTCAAGATCTCGAGTTCTAACTGGTGATGCTATTGTATCATCATTACTCGGTTCAATGCCACTAGATTGAGAAGCGTATAGGCTACCATAAAACTGCTCAACGACACCCAACATCTGCTGTCTGTCTGTCACTAAGTTGCCATGTTTACATTATTTAACACACGGGAATTACTCACGTAAAATTATCGTCGATTTAGGTACCGACAATGCCATGTTTATCTTTTAATTTGATTATTTGTTTGGATCCTGTGCTAATTTTCCTCTTGAATACTTTTGGTCCTCTATATCTCTCTATTGTATTTATTATTATGTTAGTATTATATTTCCTCAAATCTCTTTTAATTAATTTACGTACTTTTTTGTTTATAGCTAGTATTAGTTTATGATCTTCAATTGTATTTTGAGGCATTGCTCTTCTCTTTTCGATCAAACCTCTGGTCTCAGCTGAAAGTTTGTGGACCTTTTTATTATTGGCTCCAAGATGTTTTTTGGTTGTTTCAGAAATTGCCTGGCAAAGCAACTGATTGATTTGATCGACATCCAAATTCTTTTCTTCAAGTCCTTCAAATTGATTACGAAGGTCGTCGCGGTATTCTTCACGAAGGGAAGCAATTTCCTGTGTTTTGTATCTCTGCTGAGTACAGGTTAATTTGGCTCTTTCTTTCTTAAGATTAAATTTGAATGTCGACCTAACCATCCTATGGTCACTTCCTGTTTTGAATCTTGCAAGGACAGAAACATCTGTGACGACGTGCTTATGTGAACAGATGACGTAGTCCACTTCATTCTTGTATTTGCCGCCCGGGCTCACCCAAGTCCACTTCCTTGAAGGTCGTTTTTGGTAGAAAGTGTTCATAGCGTATAGCTGATGTTTTTCAAGGAAGTTGACAAGAGTTTGCCCTCTACTGTTTCTCTGTCCAAGTCCGAAACTACCGACGGATTTTTCATTCAGCAAGGGAGGTCCTATTTTGGAATTTAAATCGCCTATTATGGTGTTATAATAGCAAGGAGATTCATCGAGAGCTTTTTCAATGTCTTCATAGAATTCCTCCACCTCGTCGTCTGGGTGGTCTGACGTCGGTGCGTAAACTTGTATTATTTTTAGTGAGTAGCGCTTATTCAGTTTTAAAATTGTATAGCAAACTCTGGTAGAGATACTTTTGAAGTTCTGAATAGATGACGCTAAGCTGCTCTTCACCAAAAATCCCACACCCCCATAGGCAGAGTCTTCATGACCTCTATAATAAAATAGATCTCCCGAAGTCAACTTTAACAAGCCTTCCCCTTTCCTCCGTATCTCCGAGAGACCTATTATATCCCATTTAACTGTTTCCAATTCGCTTAATAGTTCTATTAATCGGTCGTCCTTTTGCAACGTCCAGGGCCCTGATTCCGGTACCGAACTTTTTATCAACTCCAACCAAAACCTCAACTAAAGCGACTGTTTCCATGACTATTAATAACAAACGACTCAGTTGTGGTGAGGTTTTGAACTTTGGCAGTACAAATTTTTGAAAAGCTATTCTACTATTTCACCAAATGGCTGACATTTAAGAGTTCGAACCAAAACCAAAGCGGTTGTCATTTAATAGAATACAGGCCCTGGCGTTATAGCACGCCAGGGTCAGGGTCGTGGTGTTTTGGCAGCTGGGCTTCTTCCAGCGATTCTTAGCACCCTCTGCCCCGCCGGAACCGTGACCGCTGCCAGAGTCAGGAATAGCGGGGCTGCTGGGGACTGAGGGCCGGGGCTTATTGGCATCAATCATAGCGAAGAGGAGTTGGCCTTAAAACGCCACGCTGGCCAGTGCGTCTTGGCGAGTTTATTCCCTGTCACGTTGGCCTGTGGTAAGAAGTATAATAATTTAATTATTTATTATACTTCTCACCACAGTTACCAGGGGGGACCACGTGGAGGTGTGACTCGGAACTGGTACAACAAGTTTTGTGATTTTAAGCTACGGCACACAAGCCTTGTTCCCCTACCCCCCCCCCCCCCCCCCCCCTTCTGCGTTTATTCTTAGTTAATTTATGACGCAAAGTAAATATTAAAGATGTAAAGAGGCTCACGACAATATCCTCAAAGTATACCACCATGTATAACGACTATAAAGCCAACACCGTCAATTTAAGGTAAACGCGTGTCGCATACCTATCGGATACGAAATAACCGAACGAAACTAAATTTCGCACACCTGTCACCTTCGTCCGATTCGTCCGAATCTGGCAGGTGTGCGAGGTTTCATACGATTTCATATGAATGATTCTAAAATTCGTTTTGGTCGATTTTTTCGGCGCGTTAGGTTCTGCTATTATGTGCGTTCACCTTACACGAGCCCTTTGGAACACGGAACGAGCTAGAGGAAACTGTTTCTAGGCCCCCTGAACGGTTCATCCTATGGCCCAATTTAGCACTTCCGAAGCGTTCGATGATAGCTGTAATCCTGCCACCAAGAACATCGTTAATCGTTGTATCAACCAGTGGCTAAATTAAAAAAAACCGACTTCAAAGTTATAAGGTTATCAATTTTCTGCACTCTCGAGGTGCATTTCTGTTCATAACTCCAAAGATCCTCTACAGTTTCTCACCAAATTTTTATGGCACCAACCCTTTTAAACAAAGGAATATTCAAATTGGTCCAGGTGTCTTCGACAGGTAACATACATGACAAAATACATTAAAAAAAATACTCTGACGACTTGAGAACCACCTCCTCGATTTGAAGGCGGTTAAGGCTGAGTGCACACCTATCTGCGCCGAATTCTCGAAGTACTGCCACATTCGGTCGAATAGGACGATTCGACGCGGTGTGCGAGATTTCATTCTAAAATTAATTTTGGGTGATTAGTTCGACGCGGATAGGTGTGCGGCCACCTCAAAAAGGACTAGGCAAGCTACGCCACGTTTCTGTTGACATTGTAGAATACACTGTCGTTGTGTAGTCGACTCCCCTTGACCTCCGACGCGTACGACAGACTGACAATGATGAATGGTCGATAATTTATGTACATTAGTATATTTATAGCCGCAAATGTTACTAAATGTTTCATTTCATATATTCTAATAACACACGGGAATTATGTACTTAAAAACAAATGTCGATTTGGATACCGGCAGCAGTGTTACGAATTTTATATATCGAATTTATTGGCGCAATAGCTCGCGTGATACCTACCTAGATAAAAAGTAGCCTATGTGTTATTCCAGGTCATAAACTATGTATAATGCTAATCACTAAGTTTAATTAAAATCCGTCCAGTAGTTTTCTCGTGAAAGAGTAACAAACATCCTTACATCCTCACAAACTTTTGTATTAAAAATATTAGTGGGATTAACAAGAGCTTTAATACAAGCCTACTCCATCTTAACGTTCTCCCAGGCAGTGTCGGTATACTGTCTGTACAATGCATGATGTAGAAATGTTAGCAATATTTATTTTTAACCGACTTCAAGGAGGAGGTTCTCTATTCGTCGGAATCTTTTTTGTTCTTTGTTATGTTATGTATGTTCGTTCACCGATTATTGGAGATGCTTCGACCGACTTGAAAAAAATCTTTTTTGTTTGAAAGGGTATACTTTTCAATTGGAGCCACAAAAATTTGGTGAGGATCTGTCCAGGATCTTCGGAGTTATGAACAGAAATGCACCACGCGAGAGCAGAAAATCGCTCAGCTTATAACATTGAAGTCGTTTTTTTTTTTTTAATTTTTCATTTAGACACTTGTATTTCACTAAGTACTTACTAAAGTCCACAAAAAGCAGTGGTCGGAAACCAGGTGTTGTTATAATTTTCTGAATCACATAGATGTAGATAACATTGTTGATTACCGTGGTCAAACCAACCATTATCACGCAAAGGCTGGTTTTCATCAACGTTTAATCATCCGTTTAGATTTATTCCAATTTCTCTGTCAATTTTCAATGTAAACGTTCAATGACTCAAATTATATTTTTAGTTAGTTAGATTGGCGCGAGACAGGGACGAATGGCAGAAACTAAGAGAGGCCTATTCCCAGCAGTGGGATGAGAAAGGCTGATGATGATGATGATGAGATAAAAGTCTGCCTAGGCCCTAGCTCGTATAGTTTAACCGCCCGTTATAAATTGATGGTCCATTGCACTATTGTTTACGACCGCAGTGACGTCACACCAGAGCGGATGTTGCCGTGCTACAGTGATAGACTATAATTAGCCAACGCAGCGACATCCTGTGTTCTGATTCTGAATAAAATACACAGATTTCTCACAATGTTTAAGTTGCGTTTTTACCAAAGATGCGAGAATGCTGAGCGGTATTAAAACCACCTATAAAAAACTCAACCAATGTCTAAACTTTACTCGACGCTGTAGCGGATATTGTTGAGATGAAGTAGACTTACATTACACCCCCTGATTGTCTATCTTTGATAGCGACTAAAACCGGTCTCAAACTGTCAAAATGACGGTTCAGACCACGCAAATAGCTCTGTCACTCGCAACGAGACCGAATGCGACAAAAGATACCTACGCAATCGTTTCGACAGTTTGAGAGCAATTTGAGGTTTGAGACAAGTTAGACAAACTCAAACTCAAATTCATTTATTCAGTAAGATCACATTTTGTATCATTTTGAAACGTCTTAAGAGCTAGGTGATTCTACTCCTGTTCCTTCGCGACCAAGACCGTGAAGAACCTGGACAGGAACAATCTGGCTGAGGCTGAACCATCTTTTCAGCAGCTACAAAGAAAAATAACGTCAATACGACACGTGTGGGGGCTGACTGTCGCGGGTTTCCTCACGATGTTTTCCTTCTCCGTTTAGTGCTTATCATTGCGCATGAGAGCACGAGTACCACAGTTATGGTACCAAAAACCAAAACTCATACAAAAAATTTAGATTAAGAAAAAAATACTTCTCTGGGTTCCAACTCGCTTTTTATCACCAAAGACAAAGTCGAATTCATTTATTCAATAGAATCACATAGTGTATCACTTTAAATCGTCTTGAGAGCTTGGTGATTCTACTCCTGTTCCTTCGCGTCGCGACCAAGACCGTGAAGAACCAGGGCAACAAACACGGTTCACCTTAGCCGGGCACACTAACCCGTCACGGAATCACCTTCGCAAAACTACAAAATACACCCTTCCATTTATGGCGAAGATACTCTAGATTTGAAGAAACCAGAACAGCTGTATCTTAATAACCATAAAACATACGATTCTGTTTATACATATTAAAGTTGAGGATATTACCTAGTGCGTCGTAAAAGCAAAAACACGATTACTAACACTTCACTCGCTAGAAAGAAATGACAAAGTTACCTCTAAATAAATCTTAGAACATCGATATCTGGCCTGTCTCATCTATTCAAATATTTGTATTCTTTTCAGAATCGTGGGTGGAACTCAACTCGGGCAGCGGTCTAGCCGCCGTTGAGAATGAGTACATCAGACTGCTGCGGGAGGCTCAGAGGGAAAGCAGGGACTCCTCCGTGAGGCATTCCCGCGCGTCCAGCGTCAAAGGCAGGTGAGGTACTCCTGACTGCGTATGATTGCCTGGTACTTAGTAATAGGAACACTTCCATAAGGCTGTCAAGCCGTCTAACATCATTTTATTTAATCTTTATTTTTAACCGACTTCAAAAACAGGAGGAGGTTCTCAATTCGTCGGTTTTTTTTTTGCTTTTTTATGTACGTTCACCGATTACTCGAAGACGCCTGGGCCGATTTGAAAAAAACTTTTTTTAAAATAAATAATGCTGGACCTTTTTGTTTGAAAGAGTATACTTTCCGATTGGTGGCACTAAAATTTGGTGAGGATCTTCGGAGTTATGAACAGAAATGCACCTCGAGAGTGCAGAAAATTGCTCAGCTTATAACATTGAAGTCGGTTTTTTTTAATTTTTAATTTAGCCAATTGTGAGATCTTCATTATATTCAGTTTGCCAAAAAAAGTTGCATTGTTTGTACCTCTTCGTCCTATAATGGTCGAGTCACCCTTTATTTACGTAGGTACGCAAGTTCTTTGTGCGCAAGCATCTTTCAATGAATCACGGTTCGGCGAACTCTTGTCCATTTCTGATCGCCTGGTACTTACAAGTGAATATATTTAGGCCTGAACGCTAAGGTCGCAAGTGAGATTTTATTGTATTGACAGAGGACCGAAGCGACCAGGCCTACGTCAGGGCTTATGCAACCACTTTCCGTTGTTGAACGAATCCACGACCTTCATGGTTATACTTCCCGCTCAATGGGTCAACAAACTTAAGCCATTACTGTGTAAATAGCGTCTATAGCAGTGGTCGTCAAAGTGCGGCCCGCGGGACGATATTGGCCCGCGACCAAGAATTTCAGTAGATAATGATTCTACCACGTTAGAGGAGAACATGTTGTGCCGACCCAACCTAGTGGGAAAAGGGCAAAGAAATGGTGATAATGCTTGCTTGTTTGCTTGGTTTAGAGCTCACTTTGCTCGCATTTTAGTTTCAGAGTTGAGTAGGTATAATGAGAGCAAAGTGATTTATGACTTGTAGAAATTAAATAAAAACGCAGAACTAAATATCACGAGTAACGGATTATATTGCCAAGAAGGAATAGACAATTTACAGAGTTTCATTCATAGAGCAGAAAAACATAAGCGCCACAAGTGACGAGTAGCTGAACTAGTAATGGCTGCGTTCCGATTAATGTGATTTATGTTTAGCGTTCCAACATCCTCCCTTAAGCATAAATCAATCCCATCCTGGTAGAGCAGTAAGCCAGTTTTGAGTGTGGCGTCGCTTTAGTAAGTGCATCAGCTACCATCATATCCGTCTGTATGTACTTCACATCAATGGCTCCTCCAGCGACTTTGTCACGTACAAAGTGGTGCCTCACATCGATGTGCTTGGTCCTGGAATGATAACCATCGGAACCTGAAAGTTTTATAGAACTTTGATTATCACTGTAAATGATCATAGCTTCATTCTTCAACTGTGGCCAAAAACTTTCTTGAAACTGTTTTAACCACATAGCCTCTTGTACACACGATGATAGAGACATGTACTCTGCTTCTGTTGTAGACAGAGCAACAGTAGGCTGGCGTCTAGAGTTCCAGCTGATCGTTCCTCCCTGAAACAAAAATGTGTAACCAGTGCAGGAACGCCGGTCATCATCTGAGCTTGCCCAATCTGCATCACAGTAACCATGAGTCATTTCCTCTTCAGTATTTTGTTTAAAGCTCATTCTACATTCTTCAGTGCCTTTCAAATAGCGCATGACTCGCTTCAGAGCTATCCAATGCGACATCTCAGGTTTATTATTAAATTTACTTAAAAAGTTTATGGCAAAACTTATGTCTGGGCGAGTAATTTGCGAGATATACAACAAGCAACCAATTATCTCTTGATATGGAATATTTTGTAGTATTTCTGTCTCCTCAGATTTCTCTTGAAATTTTGTATTAGCATCAATTGGAGTTTTTACACTTTTGCAATCAGACATGCCATATTTATGTAGTACTTCCTGTACATATTTTCTTTGATCTAAATATATAATTCCATTCTTTCTGTCTCTCTCCACATGTATACCAATACAGTAATTGATATCTCCCAGATCTTTTATTTTAAATTGCTTTTGAAGCTCCTTTTTGATATAATTTTGTGAGTCCACATTATTTGTAAATAAAATTATATCATCAACATAAATTGCTAGAAAAACCATATTATTCTTGTCCACAATTTTATGATAAATGCAGGGATCTAGCTTGTTCTGTAATAAACCCATTTCTTTCAATTTAGAGCTAAGCTTTTTGTTCCATTGTCTGCTTGCCTGTTTCAATCCATACAAAGATTTTTTTAGTCGACATACTTGATCACCGTTGTCATACAGAGGTGGCTGCCTCATATAAATCTCCTCTTCTATGTCGCCTTGTAAAAAAGCTGATACAGCATCCATTTGACAAATTTCCAAGTCATACTTTACTGCCAAAGCGAACATATATCTCAGAGAAGCATACCTTACAACTGGTGAAAATACTTCTGTGTAGTCGATTCCAGGTCTTTGTGAACAACCTTTAATTACAAGCCGAGCTTTATATTTAACTATCTCACCATTTTCATTTGTCTTTGTCTTGAAGACCCATTTGCATGGTATTGGACGTTTGTTGACTGGAAGAGTAGTCATTTCCCATGTATTATTTTCCAATAAGGACTGATACTCCTCATCCATTGCTGTCTTCCAATGTTCAGCATTAGTGCCTGACAAAGCTTCTTTGAGAGTCAGTGGATCTGAAATCTGTTGAACACACATGAAATTATTCCCTTGCACATTCTGTCTTCTATCAGATCTTAAAGTGATATTTCTACTAAAACTATCATTGCAGCTTTCATCACTTGTGCCGGGATAATATGTTTCATCATCAGTTCTATTTCTCTCACAACTGTCAAAAGATGCATCAGCACTCGAGGGTGACAAAGTGACATCTAGTGTCTCATTCTGTGAGCTATCATCATCAACAGATATTATTTCACTATCTTCCTGAGTTAAATTCTGTTCATCACTACTGATGAGAGGGAGTGTAATAAGCTGTGGTACAGTTTCAGTTTGTTTGGGTGGGATATTATCATTCATTGTCTTTTCGATAAATATTACATCTCTACTGATAACAATCCTTTTAGTTAATGGATCATACAATCTATAGCCTTTTGTGTTATCGCAGTATCCCACAAAAATCAACTCTCTTGACTTACAGTCCCATTTTAAACGACTTTGTTTCGGGATATGTACCATGGCCTTACTACCAAAAATCTTTAAATGTGAAATATTTGGTTTCTTACCAGTCCACTTTTCCAATGGAGTTACCTCACCCAAAACTCTTGATGGTGATCTGTTGATGACATAGGCTGCAGTGGTGACTGCCTCTGCCCAATATTGCTTGTGTAGCTTTGCTTCAAACAACATGCTCTTTGCACGTTCCACCAACGTCCTGTTCATCCGCTCCGCTAGCCCGTTCTGCTCAGGAGTGTAAGGAGCGCTGGTCTGATGTTTGATGCCGGAAGCTGCTAGAAAATCAGAAAGTGTTTTATTACAATATTCCTTTCCATTATCACTTCTCAACACTTTTATTTTCTTTTCCAACTCATTTTCAACATTTTCTTTAAATGTTTGAAACACCGACTTAATATCCAATTTGTTCTTTAAAAAATATACATATACTTTACGGGAATAGTCATCTATGAAGGTTATGAAGTACTTCGCACCACCAGCGGATGGTGTCTCCATCGGACCACACAGATCTGTATGTACTATTTCTAGTAATGCATTTGCTCGGGAACCAGAATGTGGAAACGGTAATCGTGTTTGTTTTGCTTCACAACATGGTATACAAACGGTATCAACATCTTTGTTGGTAATAGTTATACCTTCAGCACATAACTCTAACCTCTTTACGTCTGCTATATTTAAATGCCCCAATCTCTTATGCCATGTAATAATATCTGTCTTATTTTCACATGAAACAGCATAAACATTTCCAGTGACAGTATTCAGTTTGTACATATTATTGTTTAGACTTGCAGTTGCTATGAGAATCTTATTAGCATTATAGATATTACAGCCTATATCAGTGAATTCAACTTTACAGCCATTCTTTGTTAATTGACTGACCGACAGCAAGTTTGCACTCAGTTCAGGAATAAATAAAACATTTCTCACCTGGATTGGACGCTCTTCTTTACATAAATTGGTTAGAATATTCACTTTACCCATATTTTGTACGGAGATAGCATCATTGTTAGCCACCATTATTTTCTGAATCGGAGGTGCTTGTACATCATACATCCAGTCTGAACGTCTTGTCATGTGCATTGTGGCACCAGAGTCAATATACCAATCATCTTCATTCATTGTGCTGCAAGCTGAAAAAACGGCTGCAAAACTATTTTGAACTGATTTCTTCGCTGTACACTGATTTTTAAAATGACCATGTTTGTTGCAGTTAAAGCATCGAGGCCCTTTTCCTTTGGCCTTAGTATTATTGTTAGAGGTATTTTTGTGCTTTGTGAAGAAAGCCGAAGACTCGGAAACTTTCACTTCCTGTAAAAGTTTTGTCTTTATGAAATCTGATGAAATTCTTATGCCGGAACTCTCCAGACCCATGATCATTGGTTTATAATTATCCGGTAAACCCGCCAACATGAGTGTCCCAAGCCATTCATCACCAACTTCAAATCCGATATTCCTTAGTTTGTATGCAGTACTCATGATTTTATTCACATAATCTTCGATACTGGCGCAGTTATCTAGCGATGTGTTAATTAAATCCCGCAATAAGCCGACTTTTCTAGATAGCCCGGAGTCCTCGAAAGCATTTTGAAGATTTGTCCATACTTCACGGGATGACTTCGCATTTTCAATATGGACGTAGTTGATCGGTTCGACCAACAAAATGATTTTGGACTTAGCTTTTACATCTTTCTTGCAGTCAACTTCGGTGCCGGGATCGACACATTCCCACAAATCCTCGTGTTCTAGATACGATTTTACTGCAAACTTCCATGTCGAATAATTCTCCCGACCGGCTAGCTTCGCTATTTGAAGATTTTGAAGGTTTGACGTAGCCATATTTTCGGAGACGATTTTCGGTGTAAATACTCACGAAATACTTTATAACGATACTTTACGACAAATATAATTATACTTTGAATTTAATTAGGTTTACGGCTGGGCCCATAACCTGTAGAAATTAAATAAAAACGCAGAACTAAATATCACGAGTAACGGATTATATTGCCAAGAAGGAATAGACAATTTACAGAGTTTCATTCATAGAGCAGAAAAACATAAGCGCCACAAGTGACGAGTAGCTGAACTAGTAATGGCTGCGTTCCGATTAATGTGATTTATGTTTAGCGTTCCAACATGACTGACCACAAAATAAGAACCGACAAGCAACGAGCCTTTCTATGTGCACCGCAAACAAAATCAAGTGTCACAATGTTGTAGTTGTTTAAAAAAATTGGCTCGCTTCGCTCGCATTTATCTTCATAACTACGGTATATTGCGAATAAAGTGAGTTAAGTCTAACTACAGAATAAGAACCGATAAGCAGCGAGTTTTTTCTTTGAACATCGCAAACAAAATCAAGTGTCACATGTTGCATTTGTCTTAAAAAATTCGGCTCGCTTCGCTCGTATTTAACTTCATGAGTAAGGTATATATTGCAAATAAAGGGAGTAAAGTCTAACCACCAAATAAGAACCGATAAGTAGCAAGTTTGTTCTTTGATCATCGCAAACAAAATCAAGTGTCACAATGTTGTAGTTGTTTAAAAAAATTTGGCTCGCTTCGCTCGCATTTATCTTCATAACTACGGTATATTGCAAATAAAGTGAGTTAAGTCTAACTACAGAATAAGAACCGATAAGCAGCGAGTTTATTCTTTGAACATCGCAAACAAAATCAAGTGTCACATGTTGCATTTGTCTTAAAAAATTCGGCTCGCTTCGCTCGCATATAACTTCATGAGTAGGATATTTTGCGAGAAAAGTTAGTAAAGTCTAAGTAAAGTATAAGAACCTATAAGCAGCGAGTTTTTTGTTTGATCACCGCAAACAAAATCAAGTGTCATATGTTGCATTTGTCTTAAAAAATTCGGCTCGCTTCACTCGCATTTAACTTCACGAGTAAAGTATATATCGCGAGTAAAGTGAGTAGTCTAACCACAAAATAGGAACCGATAAGCAGCGAGTATTTTCTTTGATCATCGCAAACAAAATCAAGTGTCACAATAATGTTGCATTTGTCTTAAAAAATTCGGTTCGCTTCGCTCGCATTTAACTTAATGGGTAAGGTCTATTGCGAGTAAAGTGAGTAAAGTCTAAGCACAAAATAAGAACCGATAAGCAGCGAGTTTTTTCTTTGATCATCGCAAACAAAATCTAGTGTCACATGTTGCATTTGTCTTAAAAAATTCGGCTCGCTTCGCTCGCATATGACTTCATGAGTAGGATATTTTGCGAGAAAAGTTAGTAAAGTCTAAGTAAAGTATAAGAACCTATAAGCAACAAGTTTTTTCTTTGATCACCGCAAACAAAATCAAGTGTCACATGTTGCATTTGTCTTGAAAAATTCGGCTCGCTTCGCTCGCATGTAACTTCATGAGTAAGGTATATATTGCGAGTAAAGTGAGTAGTCTAACCACAGAATAAGAACCGATAAGCAGCGAATTTTTTCTTTAATCACCGTAAAAAAAAAGTGTAACATATTGCATTTGACTTGCAAAAATTCGGCTCGCTTCGCTCGCTTGGTTTGGAGCTCTATTCGCTTGCATTATAACTTCAGGAGCATTGCGAGCAAAGTGAGTTATGTCAGACCATAGAATAGGAACCAACAAGCTGCGAGTCTTTGAGCACCGCAAAATTATGCTAAGTTTCAAGTTCGTTAGTAGGTAGTTAAGTACCTACTAGGATTTTACTACACAAGTATAGGAATTTCGAAAAATCATCATATAAATAATTCTAGAATGTGCGGCCCGCAGGGATACCCCACATTGTCCTATGCGGCCCTTGGCCAGAAAAGTGTGACGACCACTGGTCTATAGTATAGATAGATAGTTGACACAGCATTTGGAGCCAAAATTATAATTGTCTCAAACTTCAAATTAGTCTCAAACTGTCAAAACGATCGCTTAGGTATTTATTTATTTAATTATATTTTATCGGTATCTTTTGTCGCGTTCGGTCTCGTTGAGATGAGAGTGACAGAGCTACTTGCGTCGTCACTGAACTGTCATATTTTGACAGCCGATTTTGGTCGCTATCAAAGATACCCAATCAAGGGGCTGGACTTGGCTATCAAAATTAAGTTAGGAAAGATAGGTTACTGATACATATTATGATTCTCTTCAACGTTTTGAACTCAATTTTCTAATCCAGCTCTAATAACTAAATAACAGACCTTAGAATCGGCAGTTCCTTCCTATCTTTAAATCCCACTGAACAAACAAGGTTGGCCTAATTAGGCCACAATGCGAGGAAGCCGCATACTAATGAGATCACCGCACGCGGTATGCATTCCTGGTATAGCTAATCATGAATTTGCATTGCAATCCCCCACGCGATGGATCGATGATATTGTTTGATAGATATATTGAAATTATAGTTTGTGCGGTTGATGTGATGATGATTAGCAAAATAGGATCCATTTTATACTTTCAGTGCACCTCTGCTTCGTGTCCTTTCACAGCCGCACACGTTCCCCAACTATTCTTCTATTCGGTGGGATAAAGCGGGTGGGCCTGCTCCTCTTTGTCCCGTTGCAACTGTTCTTCTATTCGCCGGGATCGTTCCTTTTGACGGCGGGCCTGCTCCTCCTTGTCCCGTTGCAACTGTTCTTCCAATCGGCGTGATCGTTCTTCCTTGTCCCGTCGCAACTGTTGTTCCAGTCGGCGGTATTGTTCCTGCATCGCCATAAAGGCAGACAGGTCAGCCGGTGATGGAGTAGAAACTACCGATGGATGAGCAACTGATTCCGTCTTCGACTGGGATCTTGCGAACCGCCTTTCGTTCATTTCTTGATTTCTTGCCGTCGTACCCTGGTACGAAAACGTACGAATGCCGACCAAATATGTAACCAAAACTAGACTGACTCCTTGCGCGAAACCGCCGGTGTTTATATGAGCCGACCCAAATTAGTGGAACATTCGAGAAAGGTCATTAATTAACCGACCTCAGAGTTCTCATACATATGGGTGGGACATTCTCCGAACATTGAACATATCGAATATTCTAAAATCGAGATCCTTGTAGAATTTTCTAGAACTTTCAAGCTTTCTTAATGTTCTCGGGCGTAGTAGAATAATCCATATAGCCGGCAATATCAACTTATAAAAAAATATTTTTAGTTTATTTTCTTTCAACACTAAGGCTGGTCTGTTTCATGTTATACGTCTGGCTTGTGTCAATCTCCCTACCTTACCCTACCTATATAATAAGGTGGCGACTATGGTTGCCACCTTTTTTTAGTTCGAATATAAAAGTATGTAAGATCTATAATGAATAAAATAGTAGATGAAAGAAAAAGAATCGAAAACTGTAAAACTTTTAGTGAAATGGAAACTTTCTATTTCACGAAAAATTATTGTAAATAAAAGAATTATAGCATCTGTAGCAAGACATCATTCATTACCCAAATAGAAGCCATAACCTAACAGAGCGATTGGTTTTCCATTGGTGAAAAATTCTCAAGGTCAAAATCATTCTCTTCAAATGCAAGTCGGTTAAACTCGGAACGAATTGGATTAATGCTTGCGTAACTAACGAGTGCTTTACGTCATCGCAGCCTCATTCAATAGGTACCTACTCTGCATCTCCTAGCGTTTCATAACGCCCTGGTAGTTTGGTGTCATAACGTTTTCACTTTTGCTCGCTTGCTTCGGCATCAATCTTTTGATCAGCTCTGAGCTCCTGGTACTTTTGCAACTATGATGAACTTTTGAAATAAAAATTACGTTGTGTTGTGATGCGCTAAGTAGCGAAATATGCTTTGGTATTTCCAATTTTTATACAAGTATGCATGGAATGTTAGCTTACGCAAACTTCGAGTATAGACTTATTGTTTTTGCATACAAATATTCATCATTTTGCCATACTTCATTGTATACTTTTATACAATACACGAAGATTTGATAATGTATGGAAAACATTTCCTCAGGCTACCCCAAATGCCATGTACAAACGCGAGTTTTATCCATACAAACGCGAACCGGGTGTGGGCACACTGCATTTTTTGAAGTGCGTTCACATCGCGTTTGTATCGACACAAAAAACTTAGGCCTTTACATCTTTTACTAGATGATTTATACATACAGTGTCAGGGGGCAATCTTTGCCTGCACTTAACGGTACACTCTAGTGCCTGGGACAACGTTGAGATGGAGTAGGCTTGTAGCACCTACACCATCCGGCCACCATCTCAACTATCCTATCGATACAAACGCGACTCAAAAAACGCAGTGTGCCCACTCCCTAAGGACTAGACAGATACTAGGGTATCATGTAACGTGTGGTGGCGACGGCGCCAGACGTCACTTGAAGGGTATCGTAGAGGAACAAGGTTCTATAGATGTTTATCAATTTGTGAAACTTGCGATTACTTGCGATGTAGCTCGTTTATGACTAAAAATAAATTAGGCCTTTACTAGATGTTATATACAGTGCCAGGAGGCAATCTTTGCCTACACTTAACGGGACACTGCATTGCCTGGGACATAGTTGAGATGGAGTAGGCTTGTAGCCTCTACACTCTCTACCTCTCCGCTTAACCGGCCATATCCACAGGAAAGACATGGTCAATACGTGTGGGACTGACTAAGCAGCTGGTTTCCTTACCAAGTTACTCCTGCTTTGCTTCGTTTATTGGTAAAAACTACAGAATTCGTGTTCTGTGGTAAAAACAAACTTGTGCAGACAGCTTTGAACATCCCGAGAAAGCCAGTCAAACGGGACCCACTACTAACCTGTTTGAAAGTCAAAGACCGAAATAGAACATGGGAATCTAGTTTTGCCTAGACTTTAGCAACGTAAACAACTTACACCCACTGAAACGCCTCTTAGTTTGAGTGGTACTTATCATTGACATTGTCAGTTTTGTATACGATTTTGAAGAGTAAAAACATGTCAAATAGATAAGTACGTCTCAAATATTAAAGTAGCTGCTCAGTATTCGGACATAAAAGCCTAATGCCCTAATGAATTAGCGAGGAAGCGCTGCGGTGACAACTAGTGGAGCAGTCTTGTCCATTGTGTTGTCGGCGCAGTGATTCTTCTTGTAAAGGGCGAGTGTGACTCCTCTGGTGTCGCAGGCGTCCATAGACTACGGTAATCGCTTACCATCAGGTGGGCCGTATGCTTGTCTGCTATCTTAGTTTAGTAGTATAAAAACCGTGTATAACCCATTGAGATAATAACTAGAGAAGAAAGTACAAACCATAGACGTGTCACAAATGAGACGGAACATGGGCGGGGCCTAATGAGAGATTAGACACCGCACAGAAGCGACACAGCTTTTTTACCTACTAATTATTACTCTGCCTTATCTAAACAAATTGACTAGGTCGTGGGTTTGATTCCCACCCAGGACAAACATTTGTGTGACGAATTATATTATTTTATAGGTAGTATTGTAGGTACCTATGTATGCATTTCCAAATAAAAAGTATTCTACCATTTTCTACCAAACAGACAGACAAACGGCATAGGCTGAGTAGGTATTTTATGAGCTAAACAATAAATCAGTTATATTATACCTAATTGAGTTAAAATAACTAGGTCCATAAATTATGAGTTCACCAACACTTATTACCTACCGTGTCCAATCTGTACAGTTCAATTTTCATATTCTATGATTTTCTAGAAATGGCGGCAAATTTTGACAAAAATTAGTTTTGCTTTGTTTTAGTTGATGTTTTGTTTACTTACCGATGATAAGTTACGCCACTATCCTTTTTTTGTATAGTTGTTGCGTTTTTGCAAGTTTTTAAAATGCAAGACGGCATTTTTGAAAGTCATTTTTATAACTTTTCGTCAACATTCAACACCATAGAGCCAGCGACCGATTGTGATGAACGTGAGCTAGTGAATGAATGAGCTGACGCCGATCGGCTTCAGTTGGATCGTCAAGTATGAGTTCGCCGGTGTCCGTTCTAGTTTACATATTTCTTCAAAGGTATAACCCTTACGAGCAATGATGTTTTCAAAAGGGTGACTCACCAAAATGCCTGGTACATACTCGAATGCACCTTGAAGTGGCTTAATATCCTATCTTCCCCTTTTGAAAATAAAATATCATTGCTTACGAAGCTTAGTGTGACCGTATTCCTAAAGAACTATTATGTTTGGTTCCAGCCCGAAGTCGCCCCCGAACAGTCCCAACCTGGAGCCTTCCACGGAAGACGAGCTAAAGGGAGTCTACATCAACTGCTGGAGAGTGAGTCTAATAATTTATTGTTAACAGATAACAGCTGAAATTAAATAAAATCTTGTAATCGATCGAGCGAGCGAAGCGAGCTAAGATCTTTGTGGTAAGTTGGGCGATTTTGCTTTGTATGTTTGTATGTTTCACGAATTGTTGTTCGAGCATAACTGTCGAACCGTTCATCCAATCTGCATGAAACTTGGTAGGTCAATAGGTTGTGGTAAGGAAATTTACGGTGGATCATATGAGCTTAATCGATGAAGGGGTTGTGAAGATATTGGGTTCCCAAGGGGGTAAAAAATTATGAAAGTTACACAAATATATTGAGTGGGGTGTCATACGAAAGGGCTTATTTTGTACATTCCAAAATGGTTTTTATTTTTAATCTAGGATGTATAGTTTTTGAAATACGACCAAAGACCAAAAACTACGAAACCAGAGCTGCAAGAGCTCCCGTTTCATAGAGTTTCGATGTCTTCGTAGCTCATTGACTGGTCGGTCTTAAAAAGAGAGTGGCATCGTTGCGGTTTGGTTTGCAATGATTTTAGATGCTACTTGATTTATTTTCATGATAAAAAAAAATTTGATAAAAAATGAAAATAATTGGGGTAAAAAAAGTTAAGTAAACAAATATATTGAGTGCGGTGTCAAATGAAAGGTCTTTATTTGTACATTCTAAAATAGTTATTATTTTTATTCTAGGACGTATACTTTTAAAAATACGACGAGAATTCATAAATATGAAATAAATGAAAAATTAGACACGACATTATGTATTGCATGCATGCTAGTATTTTTTACCATGAAGAGCTAGCGCAATAGGCATACCCGGCAGTAGTAGCACTTGAAATTATAGGGGTAGTCAGAAGAAAGTCCAAATGTTGGCCATCTACGGTGCGCGAGATCTCAGTTCGGGGCGAACTACTAGTACGTACCCTTTTTAACCGGTTAAAAAAGGGAGGAGGTTCTTAATTCGTCGGAATCTTTATTTATGTATGTTCACCGATTACTCAAAGACGCCTGGACCAATTTGGAAAATTCTGTTTTCGTTTGAAAGGATTATACTTTCCGATTGGTGCTATAAAAATTTGGTGAGGATCTTCGGAACAGAAATGCACCTCGCGAGTGCAGAAAATTGCTCAGCTTGTAACATTGAAGTCGGTTTGTAATTTTTTTAATTTAGCGACTTGTAAATGGACTATGTCCTTGCGAACATTATATTGTTTAAATTCGGGCAGAGCTCCATACATTTTCTTTCTTTCTTTTTAACATATTCCGTGCCAGCAACCAAGGTGCTCTCCTCCGACTGCACGCAACAGTCGCACGTGCGTTATGGGCACTGAACGCCTTAAAAGTGTTTTATGATGAAATTGTACGTTTCAGGATGACTCGAACGATTGGGTTTGGGAATGGAGCAGCAGACCCGACCAACTGCCTCCCAAGTGAGTTAATAATACATTTAACACCCTTATTTTTAAACCTAGACTTTGTGTATGTGTGTGTGTGCTTGCGTGCGGGTGTGTGTGTATGTGTTTGTGTGTCTGTGGTAGCGCGTAGCGGGTGAACCGATATCAAAATCTGTTTGGAGAACATGGTGGTGACGTTCCCCATAAGCAGAGTAGGTGTTTCTCTATAACGGGCCGGCCCATCTGGCCCATTTGCCCGTGGTCTTACGACCAACAGTTGTTGTTTGTTGGCTGATCGTATTATAATGTCGATCGCTCCCGAAATTACCGCTTGCGCGATCTAGACATATGGTGTTTTGTCGCCATCTTTATTAAAACACGTAGTGCGTAGTATGTCAATGTAGTTCATCTAGCGACAGGTAGATGTTGCTACAACTATTTTCTAGTTTATGAAGGGAAATGTCGAGGGTTTTTAAACATGTTTTCTTGTACAAATATTCATCGCTAAGGGTAGCTCAATCTGGTTTAAAGTATCCAAGAATAATCTTTACCAGTATATTAAAGCGGAAGAGTTTGTTTTTCTGTTTGTTTGAACCAGGAAGCGATTCGCAAACCCTTGAAGGGGTTTTCGAAAGGTGTTGGTAAAAAAACCCATTCGGTATGGATTACAGTATTTATCAGAAACCCTTTAGCGGGGGTAGCTGGTAAGTTTCAGTATTTGGGCCTTACTTAAAAAAGATGTTAATCACTGGTTAAACAACCAACGTCCTGTCTTTATTTGTGGATAGTGACAAACAGAGACAGGACGTTGTTTAACCAGTGTTCAACTTTAAACATCTTTCATAAGTAAGGGGGTTTGTGTGTAAATGAGTGTCATCTGTGTTCGGCAGGGATTGGCGGTTCAAGCATCCCACGAATGCTGGTCGAGGTCCACCTTCAGCCACCTCCTCAATTGAGGTGTTGGAGCAACAAGTCCCCGCCATGCAACAGGTTAGTATGAACAAGTGGACAACTCTGCTGACTAAGTTAGGCCTTTACATCTTTACTAGATGATTTATACAGTCTCAGGAGGTAATCTTTGCCTACACTTATCGGGACACTGTAGTGCCTGGGACAATGTTGAGATGGAGTAGGCTTGCCCAGCACCTACACCATCCTCTCAGCTTACCGGCCATATCCACAGGAAAGACATGCTCAATACGTGTGGGGCTGACTAAGCCGCGGGTTTCCTCACGATGATTTCCTTCACCGTTTAGAGCTCGTGTTAATGCGCTTACAAATTTTTCAAAACGAAAAATCCATTGATACACGGCCAGGTTTCGAACCCACGACCTTCGGATCGAAAATCGAGGTACTATACCGTTCGGCCAACACGGCTTAAAAGTTACAAAAAGGTACAAAATATAGTCGACTAAAATAAATGAAATTGTAGGTTGTTTGTGCTACAGTAGCAAATGGGCTGCGACTCAGCTGTTTTAAGGCAGAGAAGACTGTTATTCTGCCCGCAGCCACAACAGTTACAGGACGGACAGTGACGGATTTTTAAGCCGCCTAAAGGCCTTCGTCATTGCTTAACGATTTAAGAACCAAACGACAATTTAACGTGCCCTCCGAAGCACGGAAGCGCTCAGCTCGTAATGCTACTTGCGGTCACCCATCCAAATTGTGACCGCGCACAACGTTGCTTAACTTCAACAATCGATCAAGAACGTCTCAGCAAGCTACGTTACCAGCGCTCCCGTAAAATGGTTGCGTTCTTGTAAAATGGTTACCCATATAGATGTATCGACTGGCCTCTTAGCTCAGTTGGTAGTAGCTCTGCCTTCTGCGCTGTAGGTCGTGGGTTCGATTCCCATCCAGGATAAACATTTCTGTGATGAACATAGATGTTTGTTCTGTGTCTGGGTGTTATAAAGTATTATAAGTATGTATTTACAAAAAAAAGTATATAAGTATTCTATTAGTTATCTGGTTCCCATCAAGGACTTTATTTAAAGTCCTTGGGTTCCCATAGTACAAGCTTTGCTTAGTTTGTGGCTAGATGGCGCTGTGTGAAATGTCCAGCAATATTTATTTTATATATTTATTTATTGTGTTACAGAGTCACTGTCTGTCTGTCCGTCGTTCGTGTCTGTTCAGTCGCGGCGCTGTGTGCGCTGTTCTCGTCACTAACCTGGTGTCACTACTGCTCGGCGCAGGCATTGGGTGAGTACACTCATACCTTAAACTATTTTTGATTTTTAACCGACTTCAAAAAAAGGAGGAAGTTCTCAATTCGTCCGAAACTTTTTGTATGCTTTTTCACCGATTACTCGAAGACGCCTAGACTGATTTGGAAAATTCTTTTTTTGTTTGAATGGGTACACTTTCCGATTGAGGCCATAAAAATTTGGTTAGGATCTGTTGAGCATCCTCGGAATTATGAACAGAAATATTTAAATTTTTAATTCAGTTACTGGTTTATCCCCATCAAAAAATATATGTATCTGTCTGTGGCATTTTTTCATTATTATTCATTAAACTTCTAATTTATTAACATTGTTATTCACATTTAATTTTCCCTTTCCAGTGTATGGCTGAGCAAGAAGGGCATGTTGCCTCCGAGACTGATCGTCATCAACTGAGCTCCAAGACTGAACCGAGTGCTGTCGGCCCATCACCACACTGGTCACTTACACGGCAATTACATACAACCTACCTAGGTCATTGAACAACTTGCTTCATAAAAAACTATATAATTTAGGAGTTCAATATCATTAAAGCACACTTCTCACAATGGATCTAGGCATTCGTGAAGTTAGCCGTTTCGATGTGCAGTGCAACTTTTTCATACAAAAATTTCTACTGCGCAGCCAAAAGCTCAACTTCACGAATGCCTAGATCCATTGTGAGAACTGTATCTAGGTGACCTGGTTCATTGACCAACTTGCTTCTTAGAAACCTATAATTACGTGAATTTTTGAGATGGGGCAGTTAGGGCTACCTTAACTATTGTAGCTATAGGAAAACGTTCTTCGGAGACTATCCTTAACTTTTGAAGATATTCCGACCTGCATTCACAGATTTTGAAAAAAAAGTAAACACTGGTTCGAAACAATCTCTGAAAAGTCAAGGAAAAAAAGCTGGGCTAAAAAGGAAGATAAAGCAGAATCTGAATTGCACTGTATGCCGTCTCTTTTCATAGACACTCATGTGAGAAGAACAAAAATATAATACGAATCATAATTAATATTATGATTCTGCTATAACGGCCTTTTTAGCCCCGCAGTTTTGAAGTAATTAATCTTGCTAACTTGGTAAGTGGCCGTGAAATCGCCAGTGTGGTGACAGGAGCCATCTAATAACAACAGTACGACTCCGTAAGGGATGTTAGAAATAAACTTTTATAAAAACTAGAAAAAAAACTTAGAAATAGTTTTTACCACTTTTGTATTTTTACTACACAATTTCCAAAGTTGCTGTCATTTCAATTTATAAACAATTTCGTCCAAAACTTACCTAATATCTTGCAAAAAAAGATTAAACAATTTTATAAATGAAATAATAAGTAAATTATTTTACAAGATCAAGTTCAGCCATCTTTAGATTTTTGCAACAATCGATAGATAGCTCAAATGATCCAAGATCGCAAAGACACATCCTAATACATATCAAATATTTAATTTTTGTTTTTGAAGACATTTCTGAACTAAAGAAAAACTTTATCATGCAATAATAAGAATAAAACCAGTTGAACCACCCAAAGATCGTACAAACAGATCTATAGATAGCTCAACTGATCCTAAGATCTAGGTTTAGAAATTGAAACGTCAGGAACATTAAGCTTGAAAAAAATATTAAATATTTTTATAATAATAGATCCTAGTCGTAAGTTAAAATATAAACCTATGTCATAGTCAAAGTGATAACTTTTAACTGACTTCAAAAAAGAGGAGGTTCTCAATTCGTCGGAATCTTTTTTTTAAGTTTTTTTTTATGTATGTTAAACGATTACTCGGAGATGTCTCAACCGATTTGGAAAATTCTTTTTTTGTTTGAAAGGGTATACTTTCCGATTGGTGCCACAAAAATCTGGTGAGGATCTGTCAAAGATCTTCGGAGTTATGAACAGAAGCACCTTGAGAGTGCAAAGAATTGCTCAGCTTATAACATTGAACTGGGTTTTTAAATTTGAAATTTAATTCCTTGTTTAAATACAATAAATTGTATCACTTTGACTGATCCAAAGGTTATTAATTAATGTGATGTGTTTCGTTAAACCAGCTTCGTATGAGAATTCTTTCCAACATATAGTTGTGAAATAATTTGTAAATTCATTAAATCTCGGCTGATTGGCCGGTCTTACTTGTCTCAAACATCAAATTGGTCTCAAAATGTCAAAATGATCTTTTGTCGCGTTTGGTCTGATGAGTGACAGAGCTACTTGCGTGGTCACTGAACTGTCATATTTGACAGTTTGAGACGGATTTTGGTCGCTATCAGAGATAGACAATCAGGGGCAGGTCAGGGGGTCTAAAGTGGCCACTTTTGATGAAAAATCAGATGTTTCATAGATGCTTCATCTATGAAACATCTGATGAAACATCAAATGCTTCATAAATGCTTCATATATGCTTCATATATGAAGCATCGATGCTTCATCAATGCTTCATCAATGCTTCATAGATGTTTCATAGATGCTTCATATATGAAGCATCTATGAAACATCTATGAAGCATTTCACAAAACATCTTTTTTGACAGATCTATGTGCGAGGTTAAATTTATTTTTAGAAAGTAAATAGGTTGAATGGAAAACGGATGGCTGAATGCAAAACCCGTGCGAAGCCAAATTTAAGAAAAAAAAAACCTCAGACCCGCTCCCGCGACAATTCACCTTTTTATTTATTTATTCGTTGTGCCTCAAAAATATTTCGTCCATCAGGGTGGCGCAGTGCAATCATTTCTATAAAAAAACTAAGTAGGTACCTACCTATTTACTTTCTAAAAATAAATTTAACCTCGCACATAGATCTGTCAAAAAAGATGTTTTGTGAAATGCTTCATAGATGTTTCATCGATGCTTCATAGATGCTTCATATATGAAACATCTATGAAACATCTATGAAGCATTGATGAAGCATCGATGCTTCATATATGAAGCATATATGAAGCATATATGAAGCATTTGATGTTTTATCAGATGTTTCATAGATGAAGCATCTATGAAACATCTGATTTTTCATCAAAAGTGGCCACTTTAGACCCCCAGGTCGTTGCAAAGTTTGTCTATTCTAGAAAGAAATTTCACAAAATATTTTGCACTTAGTGGTTAGAGTAGCAGTACTATTGGTATATAATATTTGTATGTAGGTACTTTTTATATTCAGTAACATTAAAATTTAAGTAAGTGCTTTATTCACAGAAATGCTTTGTGAAAAACGATTGTAGGTGAAAATTGTTATTCTTAATTTTTAGTAAATATAAATTTTGATGTTGCAGTCCCGGGATTCATCTACATTTTTTTGTAATTACATTATTTCATTTAATTTTGTGAATAAAGCAAAAAGTCTCAACATAATAAAAATATATCACGCTCTTTACTGTGATTTAAAATTATTTTTATTTATTTTAAGAAAAGATAATTTCGGTTTGATTTTATTACTATGTAAGAGAAAATTGTTACTTGTCTTTTTTGTTACTCCGAAATTATCATTTAAGTGACAAAACATGGGTTCCAACAATGCCTTTTAAATGGTTTTAAAGGAGTTTTTTCATTTATATAGCATTCGTTTGTAGCGAGTAGAATTTTTAAGTTTAAATAAATATTTTAAATGCTAGCTTGTACTTATTTCTTGTTTTATTTTACTGCTATTTCATCCTACATGAATTAATTATTTCCTGGGTTAAAATAAAGCCCAAAATTTTCGATACAATTTAATACATAATTTTTTACAATAATAAAAAAAATACCTAAATTAATTACAAAAAGTAAAGATGAGTTCATTTCAAACCGAGAGCTTTTTTTTTTCAAAAATACAGTCTTTGGTCATTGTCATAGATCTACAAAAATTAACCAACTGAGTGAGCTTCATACATTTACAAGGTCACAGAACATTTTAAAGAAATGAAATGGAATGAAAAACATTTAGATAGTGGCAAAGTAACCTACTAGTGAACCTACTGTTTTTTTTTATTGCCTTTGCTAGAAGATTTAGACAGGTTTATACGGGTGAACGCAGACATGGGCCGCACCGCAGTCTCCGCAGTCCCCGCATTCGATTTCTTTTTCTAAAGTTCTATGCAACCTCGCACACCTATTCGCGCCGCAGTCGCCGGTCGCCACAGTCCTTGAAGCGAAGCGATGCCGATGCGCCAATGACTGCGGGGACTGCGGTGCGGTGCGGCTAAGTGTGCGTTCACCATAATCAAACAAGCACGGGATTAATGGACGTGCTTTTGCATGCAGCTCGACTCGAATCATTGTTAGAATGTTGTAGTGTGCAATGGTGCAACACTAAATTTGACATCTGCACCAAGACCAACAGTTTCTGAACGAAAACGTCAAAAAATATGTCAAATCAAGCTGTCAAAAAAGTTAAAATCAATGGCGGACGATCACACACATCGTAACAAAACAAATTTTTAAAACCTAGATTCTAGTTAAATACAGCAATCAATACATGCTAGCTGCTTCTCACAAAGTCTAAAATGTCTACTGTCGTCTCCGACTGCTTCACTATCGGCAGTATTGTTGCCACGCGGACTTGCTACAATGAAGAAATAGAAGGGGAGGTGCTCGCGTTTGATCCTCAGACTAAAATGCTTATATTGAAATGTCCGTCTTCAAGCGGTAATCCTAAGCGACACGACGTGAACATCGTGAATCTCTCCCTCGTCTCGGACGTCCAGATCAAGAAGGAGGTGACCACAGTGCCCGAAGCGCCCGCTTCTCTCAACCTTCACAGATTGAACACTAGGGTCCGGAATTCTATAGAAAATAAACGCAGACTGGTGAGTACTGCACATTTCTGCCTTTAGTTACAATCTCCTATGATTTTCTGAACTTTAACGGATATCTAACTTGAAAGGATAATCAGAATGTGCTAAAAATCTGATGAAATTTTATCCAGCTTTCATCAGAAAAGTTGGGAACTTGCATAATTAAAATGTGCCTAAGTATAAGTTCCCAAAATATGCGGATATAGAGACCAGCTCTTTCGCCTATGTCTCTTATCTATTAACCTGATATCAAAATCACAAACCTTTTAGAACATTCACTAAATCTTCAGCATATTTTCAAGAGTTTTAATGCTGGTGACATGCACATCTCTGTTGCTCTGATTCTTCACAGCGAAAGAACAGGAGTAGAATCACCTACCTCTTCAGACGATTCAAAGTGAACATAGTGGTCCTACTGAATAAATTAGTTTTGAATTTATAATTTCAATGTCTGCTGGTTGGTTCAATGGTTGTTGAAGTTCCACAACTCAACTTTCAATGGGACATAGATTTTTATTATAACAGATCACAAGCCATTGGTGGGCTTGTTTAATCCAGCAAAATTGATACCTGACCAGATCTCACTGAGGATGTTGCATCTTTGAAGCTGGCTTGTTATAATGACACATTTTTTTCATCACCTTCGCTCGAAGTTTATCACAAAAAAAAATCAATGTGTGTTTTAGGTATCTGCACTAGCGGCATGCTTGGACCCGGAGGGACAGCGTCTGTTCCTGGCGATAGCGCGCGTCATCGACGACGTCTGCTGGAGCGGACAGAACATACGCGTCTACAACGAGGTCATCATCATACCACCTTATAAGGTACACACTGTCTTACACATTTACTGGCATACAAACTTACTAATGCCTAGCCTGCTGATTGTCTATTTTTGATAGCAACCAAAATCTGTCTCAGAATATCATGGTGGGTTCAGACACTCACGTGCAAACAGACATTCAAAGGTCTATTTATCTTCTGTCATGTTTGGTCCCTTTGAAATGAGAGCGACAGAGCTACTTTGTGCTCTAATCATATCTCTGTCTCATTCAATGTCTGTTTGCATGCGAGCGTGTAAACGCCGCTTAAAGTTTACATGCTCGAAAATGACTAATGGTGTGTTTACATAGTGTCATTTTCGAGAACGCGAATACAAATATTGCTTGTTTAATATTATAGGATCCACAGGTATGTCCATAAAAAGCCCCGTAACATAATATTTGTGTGTCAGGTGGAGAACGTCCTGGGTGAGAAGGAGTCCAAGCCGTACAACTACATCCGCAAGTTCGTGGAGCGACACTGGCGCGACGCGCCGCCCGCCACACACTAGCCACAACATAATATATTATTCATGTATTATACTCACATCTGTTTCATTTTATTTATAAAATATCTGAGCGACCAAACTCTGCTTTATAGAGAAAAACTAGAATTTACTTGAAAGAAAATTTAAAAAAAATTACAAAACAAAAGTAGGTACTTACAAAAAACCTGTCAGTGGCCGAGATTCGATCTCGCAGCCGCAGGCCGATACTATGACCGCTTAGCCACCAAACCCACAGTCGCTGCAGCGAAATTACGAACCACATTGCACTGGTAAGTTAGCCGGATATCGTCTTCCCATCTTAAGCGCCTCTTTCTTCCTTTTATTTTGTCTTGGACACCATTCGCCCATTTTTCTCTCTTACTCATCATAATCTCTAATGTCCTGCCCATCTCCATTTGAGTTTTTTAATGCAATATGTTATGTCGTTGACTTTCGCATATCTTGTTTCGTTAGGCTCTATGTTTGGCATCCATATTATGTAAACGACATTATGCATATAATTTAAGAGTAGGTATAGAATATTATAAATCCTCTCGTACGAGTATCTTACCTAAAATTGTTGTGCGAAAATTCTAAGAGTATGGCTATAGGCACTAAACAAACAATTATCTTAAAAAGGGTAATCAGAGGCACATCCAAACATACATTAATTAAAACAAAATATAAGCAGTAACATTTATTCCTAAAATAAACCACTACATGAGTACATTTACTACACTATAAATGGCGATGTGCGGCTTTAGCAAAACTTATAAACAATAATTGGAATGATTAACTGAATAAATAGTTATTGGATATCACGAAATATATTATTTACGCGACTGCGAGGGCTGTGCTATTTCAAGAGTGATGTAGGTCTATGAAGGTCTATGTCCTTTAAATATAATATATTATACATACCTAGTTCTATATCATATAGGATAAGTGGCAAAAAATTCAAAATGGCGGAAAGATCACTATATTGACTTGCTAGTTTTTAATATTATGGTTAAATTGTAACTTCTCGCAGCGAGTATTTAAATATTTGTTGATTATTCTCTAAAATTCTACATTCCTCAACAGCAAATCTAATACAATAATAATACTTGTACGTGAGATAAAGTTAAACATGATTTTCGTACAATTTGTAACAAAGCTATCCATTTTGGACTCTTCTCTCAAAGAATTTGCTTGATTTAGTTGACGAGTTTGGTGACGTAGTTGCTTGGGAAGAGTCCGGTCATGCCGCGAAGCTCGCCTGGAAATAAATTAAAGATTATAGGTGGGATTATATTATCCGGACTGATTGGCGAAATAAAGAGGAGGCCTATACCCAGCAGTGGGTGCAACCAGGCTGAGATGATGATGATGATGAATAAAAATGTAATAAAGTAGTAATGTGTAATAGTCGGCGAGTGTTGTCAAGTGGCAAGGTAAGGGCTAGCGCATATACAGGGTGTGGCAAATTCTTGGTCACTGAAGGGTAGCTACCTTTTCTCTTGTATTTAGAAAGTTTTGTTCTTAGGAAACTTCAGTTTTATTTTGAAGAAAAAAATAATTGCATTTTTAGATTTTCGAAAAAAAGTACAGTTAGCCTAAAAAATAACATTTGTCAAAAAAAACAAGTTGGTCTTAATCGACTCTATTTCCCACCAGGAACACTTCTCCCAAAGTAACTTATGAAATCAAATCGTAAGTTTTTGCAATAATTCAAAAAAACACATCCCATACATTTTCTATGAAATTAGGAGTTGTAAACATTACAGTGCCACTTATTCGATCGTTCTTAATTTAATTTCATAACTGCTCCGGCAAGCTGGGAGGCTATTGTAAAGCGCGTATTTAAATTTAGAACAAAGTGCTTCCCTGCAGATGTACAAATGGTATGCTCCATTTTTTTTTTTTTTTTTTATACTTACTACTAAGGTAGCAGACAAGCATACGGCCCACCTGATGGTAAGCGGTTACCGTAGCCTATGGACGCCTGTGACACCAGAGGAGTCACACTCGCGCTGCTGACCCTTTTAAGAATTTCAAAACGCCCTTTTTGAAGAACCCCATACTGTAGTCACTGGGGAAAACCGCGGCAGGTAGATCATTCCACAACCCAACTGTTCGCGGGAGGAAATTCCTCTGAAATCGCACCGTACGTGACCACATTGGTTTCAAGGTGTGAGGATGGATCCCCTGCCGATGGCTCCATGCACACCATTCTCTCTTGCGGCTCTGTCTTAGGCGCCTAAGGCTTTACAATAGCCTCCCAGCATGCCGAAGCAGTTACGAATTTAAATTAATAACCATCGAATAAGTGGCACTGTAATGTTTACAACTACTAATTTCATAGAAAATGTATGGGATGTGTTTTTTTAAATTATTGCAAAAACTTACGATTTGATTTGATAAGTTACTTTGGGAAAAATGTTCCTGGTGGGAAATAGAGTCGATTAAGACCAACTTGTTTTTTTTGACAAATGTAATTTTTTAGGCTAACTGTACTTTTTTTCAAAAATCTAAAAATGCAATTATTTTTTTCTTCGAAATAAAACTGAAGTTTCCTAAGAACAAAACTTTCTAACTACAAGAAAAAAGGTAGCTACCCTTCAGTGACCAAGAATTTGCCACACCCTGTATACAATTTTTAGTTGAACAACTATTTAGTTGTGTTTCATAAGTACACAGCAATATATGAACGTGCGCATATTATCAACTCGATAGTTGATCGACAAAATAATCAAAAAGCCCCATCGATCTGCTTTTGATTAAAAAGTTGGACAACTATCGATCTCACGCTCATTTTGTATTGCAATGTATTGAAGTGCGCATACCATCGACTAAACAGTCGATCCACGACTGTTCAGTCTCGCATTTGCATTGGAAACGGCACAACGTTTGTTCTCACAATGGCGGGAACCATTACCGACGACACGGAAGAGTTTATTAATAGTGTAGAAAAAAGGCCCGCGCTTTACTTAAAAAGCCTTAAAGAGTATTCCGATATAAATTTGAAAAAGAAACTGTGGGAAGAAGTATGCGTGGAAGTCGTCTCTGGCTGGGGCGACCGGTTTCTTTTAAAACGTAGGTATATAAAGTAAAGCACAAGTTAAAACTTTATGGTTAAAAGACATGGTAACTTGAGCGTTGCCTGCACAAGACTATTGGATTTGTTTGGGTTACAAATCGACTGAAATCGATTGTATGCGCACCTCTGTCGACTCAACAGTTTAGTTGTGTAGAAATCACGACAAGTACACAACTCGACGAAACAGTTTAGTCGATTTAAAAGTTGTATATATGCGCTAGCCCTAAAGTTAAACAATAAAAATATATAGGTAACCTCTTTATAGTGTGTCACGAGTGGTAAAAATTAGCGAGTGTAATCAAGGGGCGACTAGTAAAAAGTCACGAGTGGTACAAAGTGGCCGTTTGTATCAAGTGGCGGCTAGTATAAGTATCAAGGAACAAAATAATAGTTGTAACGTTAAAATGTGAAGTTGCAAGTCGCTCTCCACTCAGCAATCGCAGCGCAGCTCACGCAGTCAAAAGTCATAAGTCACAGATTATTATTAATTCAATAAGATCATGTAGGTAGATCATTTTGACACGAGTTGATCACCAAGTGGCACCGCGCGTCATGTAATAAGAACGCTGGAAGAAAGTGGAGGGGTGCATGTTTTGTCTCATGTTTTTTGTCCTATTCGCAAACATGAGACAAAACACAGTACCTCCACTTTCTTCCAGCGTTCTTTTTACATGATTTGACTTATACATAGTGTAAAATGGGCAGATGTATAAGAGAGTGTCCACATTGCGTTTTTTGATTTGCGCGTTTGCATGAAAACAAATGTGTTCAAGGAGGGTTTGCTTTTTTGCTTGTTTGTCTGCATAGCATAGCATAGCATATCATAGCATTTCATAGCATTGCATAGCATTTCATAGCATAGGTGAGACGAGGTGAGATAAGTAAGATAATTAAAATAAGTAAGTAATACAAACTAGCAAACTACAAACGCGATGCGAACGCGCGTTTGTATCGATGCAAACGCGCCTTCGCATCGCGTTTGTATCGATACAAAAACGCAATGTGGACACTCCCTAAGTGTTGTGTGGTGTAACACTTACCCTGCCACCAGGCGGGGTCCTGGCTGCGGTCTGTGACGGCTATGATGTCATCCTTCTCGAAGCTCAGCTCGTCCGCATTTTGTGCGGTGTACGGATACAACGCTATCACCTGTCATAATGGATTACATTAAGGACGTAATTACATTTTTGATGCATTCGAATTTGGGTATTTGAGACCAAAACAATTGAAGCCGCTTTACGCTCGATTTTTTATAGACTAACTAATTTTGGTACTTGAAAGTTTAGTATGGGTAGGTAAAGTAATTAAATTAAATTAGGTGTTTGCAATAGCATTTGGTGTAATGTATCTTCTATCTGCCTATTCTATTTATATTATTCTACTAATAAATAATAAAACTGCAGAAGGTTGAAGCTATTTTATTTGAGGGTAGCCTATTAAACGTTCTATAAGCTAAAACAGGGGGTCTAAAGTGACCACTTTTGAAGAAAAATCATATGTTTCATAGATGCTTCATCTCTGAAACATCTGAATTCATAAATGCTTCATATATGCTTCATATATGCTTCATATATGAAGCATTATATGAAGCATTTGATATTTCTTCAGATGTTTCATAGATGAATCATCTATGAAACATCTGATTTTTCATCAAAAGTGGCCACTTTAGACCCCCAGATTAAGAATAAATAAAAAATTACTCAAATAAAACAATAATATGTAATTACTTTTATAAAAGTACTTTTTATGTAATTATTTTATAAAAGTGTTAGTATGTATTATCAAAATAAAAAATCAAATTCAATAAGATTATGTAAATACGTTGCACTTTTCTGGCCTAACATTTGGCAGCATAATATAAATTATTTTACATTTAGTTTTTTTCTCGTTTAATAATAAATTGTCCACATTAAACCATTCCACGACCATGGAGGTAGCACTGTTTACTTCGTCAATGTAACTAACTGCCAACTTGGTCTTCATCGATATTTTATAACAGGTATAACAGTTGATTTAGGTACATACACCATCGATCGTCAGCTTTCTTTTTTTGGGTAATTTCTGAAAGGAAAGAATTTGAAATAAAACCTTATTAAAAACTCTGTAAAGCTATTAGTTTTGTACGATTCGGTTTCCATCGAAACAAAACAATGCATTAACGATAATTAAGCCGATACAACTACAACACTAGATAGTAGAAGAAATTGAAGATGAAAATTTTTATCAAAATTTGTGATTCCGACGGGATTCAAACCCGCACTGATACAAGCGATCCTCCTTAAGCCTTAAGGCTTAACCGCTCGCCTGCTTAAAGACGGATCCGCTCGAGACACAATTGATTTTCTATTGTGTCTGGAATCCCGACAGACGAGGGATTAATTCCAAAATGAGTGTCATTTTCGTAATCACTACCCTCAAAAACCCCGATAATGATAATTGTATATTAATTTTCCATAAAAAGTGACATCCGCCGTCTTTAATTCCAAAATGAGTGTCAAATTCATAATCACCACCCTCAAAAACCCCGATTATCATTATAATCGATCGAGCGAGCGAAGCGAGCGAAGATCTTAGTGGTAAGTTGGGCGATTTTGCTTTGTATGTTTGTATGTTTGTATGTTTCACGAATTGTTGTTCGAGCATAACTGTCGAACCGTTCATCCAATCTGCATGAAACTTGGTAGGTCAATAGGTTGTGGTAAGGAAATTTACGGTGGAGCATATGAGCTTAATCGATGAAGGGGTTGTGAAGATATTGGGTTCCCAAGGGGGTAAAAAATTATGAAAGTTACACAAATATATTGAGTGGGGTGTCATACGAAAGGGCTTATTTTGTACATTCCAAAATGGTTTTTATTTTTAATCTAGGATGTATAGTTTTTGAAATACGACCAAAGACCAAAAACTACGAAACCAGAGCTGCAAGAGCTCCCGTTTCATAGAGTTTCGATGTCTTCGTAGCTCATTGACTGGTCGGTCTTAAAAAGAGAGTGGCATCGTTGCGGTTTGGTTTGCAATGATTTTAGATGCTACTTGATTTATTTTCATAATAAAAAAATTTTTGATAAAAAATGAAAATAATTGGGGTAAAAAAAGTTAAGTAAACAAATATATTGAGTGCGGTGTCAAATGAGAGGTCTTTATTTGTACATTCTAAAATAGTTATTATTTTTATTCTAGGACGTATACTTTTAAAAATACGACGAGAATTCATAAATATGAAATAAATGAAAAATTAGACACGACATTATGTATTGCATGCATGCTAGTATTTTTTACCATGAAGAGCTAGCGCAATAGGCATACCCGGCAGTAGTAGCACTTGAAATTATAGGGGTAGTCAGAAGAATGTCCAAATGTTGGCCATCTACGGTGCGCGAGATCTCAGTTCGGGGCGAACTACTAGTTATAGATATTGGTTTTTCATAAAACTGTAACATCCGCCATCTTTTATGGGAGTCATGGTGATGATGATGATTGTAGTAACCTACCACACAGGTACCTAAGTACTTTTTCAAATCTAATTCTGGCTATGCACTTACTTTTATTTTCTGTCCAAAAAAGTATCAATATAATTCACTCGCACTATAAAACACACACGATACAATTACTTTAGAACCTTGTCGTTCCAAATAAATTTTCAAAATTTCGATACATCCGTGCTTCCATTGCCGCGTCTTGACGCGGAATGACGAGCAGAAATGAAATCTGTCTGCGTTTTGTCAGTTTTCCTTTGAAAAATGTATGGAGAAATTCTAGTGCATTTTCTGCCGTCTATTCTTTCTCATAAATAAAAATGTAATTTATTTGGCAACAAAATAATCAGAAATTATTATAGAGGACTCTAAAAGCTACAATATGGTATTATAAATTTGTTCAAATATGCAGCGGGATTGGCTATTTATGTACCTAATCAGACCCCATTTTTCGGTATTTTCAGCGATTCTTGCAATGGTAAAAACGTGTTTTTATGAAAATTTTGTATGGAACTGCCCAGTTTTTATTTGAAATTTTTAGAGATGAATATATTACCTTTAATTTTATACCATAACATTCTTACAAATGCGATTCCTGGTTCTTTAAATGGTACCTAAAAACCGTTGATATTTGTTGTTACGTCCTTAATATACGTTGTAATCATATCCTATCCTACTAATATTATAAATGCGCATATTTGTGAGGATGTATAGTCTGGTAAAAAATAATAGACATAAATGGGGGCGCCACTGTGCAAGCTAAATACGCGAAATAGATAAATTCTCTTTTAGAAGGAAATTATTACTTCTGACTGACGTCTTCGGTAGCCGTACCATAGACAAGAAACCTGTACTTTACCATAGATTAGTAGAGAAAGGGTTTTCATTGTAATGAAATTTTAGTTGCCGTTTCTACCCGTTTTTGCCAGACTAAACCTATGGATATTTGTTATTCTTTCACGTAAAAACTACTGAACGGATTTTAATGAAACTTGGAATACTTATACATAGTTTATGACCTGGAATAACACATAGGCTACTTTTTATCCGGGTACCACGCGAGCGACACATATTTCGCATCTTTCACTCTTCTTCAATGATGTTTTCCTTCACCGTGCAGGAAGGTATATTGCATTATGTTGTTACCTTATCTATGACGGTCTCTGAAGGCAGCGTCTCCTTGGAGAATACAGGCGTCGTGCGACCAGACGTACGACCGGACGACTGCAGCACCTGAGAACCAATAAGATAACTATATTAATTTCACATTCAAAACTTTCGTGAGTTGTACAGTTGGGCCGACGGATCTCGGCGATCGTGAAGTTAGGCGTTTCGCTGCGCAGTAGAACATTTTGTATGAAAAAGTTGCACTGCGCATCGAAACGGCTAACTTCACGTACGCCGAGATCCGTTGGCCGTACTGTACTAGACATTATTTAACACACGAGAATTACTCACGTAAAATATCGTCGATTTAGGTTATTCCTCGCGCGAGCGTCTCACACTGCGCCTAGCGCTACATTGCTCGCAGTGTGAGACGCTCGCGCGAGGAGTAACCTTGCCGCAACTCCCTCCTTACCCAGATGGAGATTTTTCGGATGAATCGAAACTTCGTCGGTATCTAAATCGACGATATTTTTACGAGCTACTACTCCGTAGTCCTTACCTTGACGTAGCTGGCGGGGAACCAGCCCAGCTGCTTGCCCCGTCCCTTGGCCTGCAGTTCCCCCTCCCACCACCCCGAGTCTGTCCTGTCCCTTGTATCCACTAGTCCGTACCTTGACGTAGCTGGCGGGGAACCAGCCCAGCTGCTTGCCCCGTCCCTTGGCCTGTAGTTCCCCCTCCCACCACCCCGAGTCTGTCCTGTCCCTTGTATCCACTAGTTCGTACCTTGACGTAGCTGGCGGGGAACCAGCCCAGCTGCTTGCCCCGTCCCTTGGCCTGTAGTTCCCCCTCCCACCACCCCGAGTCTGTCCTGTCCCTTGTATCCACTAGTTCGTACCTTGACGTAGCTGGCGGGGAACCAGCCCAGCTGCTTGCCCCGTCCCTTGGCCTGTAGTTCCCCCTCCCACCACCCCGAGTCTGTCCTGTCCCTTGTATCCACTAGTTCGTACCTTGACGTAGCTGGCGGGGAACCAGCCCAGCTGCTTGCCCCGTCCCTTGGCCTGTAGTTCCCCCTCCCACCACCCCGAGTCTGTGCTGTCCCTTGTATCCACTAGTCCTTACCTTGACGTAGCTGGCGGGGAACCAGCCCAGCTGCTTGCCCCGTCCCTTGGCCTGTAGTTCCCCCTCCCACCACCCCGAGTCTGTGCTGTCCCTTGTATCCACTAGTCCTTACCTTGACGTAGCTGGCGGGGAACCAGCCCAGCTGCTTGCCCCGTCCCTTGGCCTGTAGTTCCCCCTCCCACCACCCCGAGTCTGTGCTGTCCCTTGTATCCACTAGTCCTTACCTTGACGTAGCTGGCGGGGAACCAGCCCAGCTGCTTGCCCCGTCCCTTGGCCTGTAGTTCCCCCTCCCACCACCCCGAGTCTGTGCTGTCCCTTGTATCCACTAGTCCTTACCTTGACGTAGCTGGCGGGGAACCAGCCCAGCTGCTTGCCCCGTCCCTTGGCCTGTAGTTCCCCCTCCCACCACCCCGAGTCTGTGCTGTCCCTTGTATCCACTAGTCCTTACCTTGACGTAGCTGGCGGGGAACCAGCCCAGCTGCTTGCCCCGTCCCTTGGCCTGTAGTTCCCCCTCCCACCACCCCGAGTCTGTGCTGTCCCTTGTATCCACTAGTCCTTACCTTGACGTAGCTGGCGGGGAACCAGCCCAGCTGCTTGCCCCGTCCCTTGGCCTGTAGTTCCCCCTCCCACCACCCCGAGTCTGTGCTGTCCCTTGTATCCACTAGTTCGTACCTTGACGTAGCTGGCGGGGAACCAGCCCAGCTGCTTGCCCCGTCCCTTGGCCTGTAGTTCCCCCTCCCACCACCCCGAGTCTGTGCTGTCCCTTGTATCCACTAGTCCTTACCTTGACGTAGCTGGCGGGGAACCAGCCCAGCTGCTTGCCCCGTCCCTTGGCCTGTAGTTCCCCCTCCCACCACCCCGAGTCTGTGCTGTCCCTTGTATCCACTAGTCCTTACCTTGACGTAGCTGGCGGGGAACCAGCCCAGCTGCTTGCCCCGTCCCTTGGCCTGTAGTTCCCCCTCCCACCACCCCGAGTCTGTGCTGTCCCTTGTATCCACTAGTCCTTACCTTGACGTAGCTGGCGGGGAACCAGCCCAGCTGCTTGCCCCGTCCCTTGGCCTGTAGTTCCCCCTCCCACCACCCCGAGTCTGTCCTGTCCCTTGTATCCACTAGTTCGTACCTTGACGTAGCTGGCGGGGAACCAGCCCAGCTGCTTGCCCCGTCCCTTGGCCTGTAGTTCCCCCTCCCACCACCCCGAGTCTGTGCTGTCCCTTGTATCCACTAGTCCTTACCTTGACGTAGCTGGCGGGGAACCAGCCCAGCTGCTTGCCCCGTCCCTTGGCCTGTAGTTCCCCCTCCCACCACCCCGAGTCTGTGCTGTCCCTTGTATCCACTAGTCCTTACCTTGACGTAGCTGGCGGGGAACCAGCCCAGCTGCTTGCCCCGTCCCTTGGCCTGTAGTTCCCCCTCCCACCACCCCGAGTCTGTGCTGTCCCTTGTATCCACTAGTCCTTACCTTGACGTAGCTGGCGGGGAACCAGCCCAGCTGCTTGCCCCGTCCCTTGGCCTGTAGTTCCCCCTCCCACCACCCCGAGTCTGTACTGTCCCTTGTATCCACTAGTCCGTACCTTGACGTAGCTGGCGGGGAACCAGCCCAGCTGCTTGCCCCGTCCCTTGGCCTGTAGTTCCCCCTCCCACCACCCCGAGTCTGTACTGTCCCTTGTATCCACTAGTTCGTACCTTGACGTAGCTGGCGGGGAACCAGCCCAGCTGCTTGCCCCGTCCCTTGGCCTGTAGTTCCCCCTCCCACCACCCCGAGTCTGTCCTGTCCCTTGTATCCACTAGTCCGTACCTTGACGTAGCTGGCGGGGAACCAGCCCAGCTGCTTGCCCCGTCCCTTGGCCTGTAGTTCCCCCTCCCACCACCCCGAGTCTGTGCTGTCCCTTGTATCCACTAGTCCGTACCTTGACGTAGCTGGCGGGGAACCAGCCCAGCTGCTTGCCCCGTCCCTTGGCCTGTAGTTCCCCCTCCCACCACCCCGAGTCTGTACTGTCCCTTGTATCCACTAGTTCGTACCTTGACGTAGCTGGCGGGGAACCAGCCCAGCTGCTTGCCCCGTCCCTTGGCCTGTAGTTCCCCCTCCCACCACCCCGAGTCTGCTTTCTTCCGCACCACGAGCAACTGACCCTTCTGTAGGGAGAGTTGCTCCGCGCTGGAATAACAACGACAAATAAGACAAGTTGCTAAATTAAAAATCTTAAAAAACCGACTTCAATGCTATAAGCTGAGCAATTTTCTGCACTTTCGAGGTGCATTTCTGTTCATAACTCCGAAGATCCTCGACAGATCCTCAGCAAATTTTTATGGCACCAATCGGAAAGAGTACCCTTTCAAGCAAAATAAGAATTTTCACAATCGATCCAGGTGTCTGGGTTGTGTTATTTATACTACTTATATACTTTTTTTTATAAATACATACATAATAAACATAGTAAACACCCAGATCCGAGACAAATATTTGCATTTAACATTTTATAATAATACAGACAGCACCAATAAATAGAATATAATAGAAAAAAGTTCTATTTTCACCACTACGATACATTCAAAACACAAATCAGGAATGTTACTAATAAAGTGACAAGAAAATAAGGCTACCCCTCAGCATTTGGTCCAGCAGCACCATGAATGACTCACCTGGTGGCAGTGAATGTGGCAAGCGCCTGCGCCACCTCCGGCTTGCGTCGTCCGGTGACGGAGTCCCGCCCCGACTCGCTGGCGCGCCGCCCTGCGCTGGCGGGACGCGCGCCGGCGCCGGCGGCAGACATCGCGTTAGATGTTATAGAGGCCACTTCCGATGTTGTCGGCGTGGACGACTTTTGCTCCTGCGAGTATTACAAATATTAGAAATAATTTGAGGAAAATGTCATAAAATTTGAGAGAATGCTTTGCTTTTACTACTAAAGTAATGCCTAAGTCTATATTTTCTTAGTCACCCTGATTAGGTCAATATATGTTGATGAAAGAACCAGCCCCCCTAGCCATATTACACTATCTATCGTCGCTGTAGAATAGAAACACTTCAAAATGTATAGGATTTGACATTTCAAGTAGATGAGTCACGTCGTCAGAACGTCAATTTCTATACATTTTGAAGTGTTCTATTCTATCGCGACGATAGATCGTTCTACAGCGACGATAGATCGTGTAATATGGCTAGGGCCCCAGGGTAGATCAATAACTCTATGCAGTTACAAAACTACCAGGCTACCATAACCCAGTAAGAGGTAATACAAACCTCCGCCTCTCTTTTTTTTTTTTTTTTCTTTATTTTGGCTTCGCACGGTTGTGCATTCAGCCAGTGTCAAGTAATTAAATAAACTTCAAGTTTATAGATAAATAAGATAAATAAATACATATTATAATACATAAATATAATATCCCACCCCTCCCCTTGTGTCTCAGTAAAGATGTGGGGCTTTACTAAAACATTAACACGGACTTTTTGGGAGAACTTGAAAAGCAATTTTATCCAATTTTGTTTCACTTCCCTACACTTATGCACGTTCACGAACACTTAACGGTTAATAATCCACCATTATTACACATTAACATTCGAAGAAACACAAGTTTTGGAAAATAAAACAAAAATGAAACTTGACTTCTCAAATTCCCGCCAAAAAGCCCTCCGCCTCTCTTGAACTCTACAATATTCCTAAATGTCCCTCAAAAGAATCAGCGGGGCCAAAAAGGCCGTTTTATGAATTGTATTGTTTTTGTTCTTGTCACTTTTACGTCTATGAAAAGAGATTTATGATTCTGCTATAACGGCCTTTTTAGCCTCGCAGTGCGATAAAAAGCCTTTCAAAATGAAAATCATATTATTTTTAGTACTAGGCTACCATAATCCAGTAAGATATAAGACAAACCTCCGCCTCCTTCGGGCTCTGCGGCTCATACGGCGCGGTGTATTCCTGCGACATCGCCGATGTCACGGACGTGGTTGACGTCACGGACGTTGTCGCCGTGAGGGGTATGTGTGACGTCACCGGCGCAGGTGGGTCGGGCTGCGGTGACGTGTCGGGCTCCGGCGCCTCCGGTATGTCGCATGTACCGGGGGCGGTGGTCGGATCCTTCGTTACGTAGTTTGATGGGAATATACCGGTACTGGGTACAAAACAAATAAGCTAGTTTTAGATAGGTACCGTACCTTCTTTAGAATTAATACCTGCCTACCTAATATTGTAGTGCCCCAACGGGGCTCTTGTTGCGGTCTATGTGCGGCCTATTACGCCTCTCGTCGGGTATGAAATACGAGTATATTCTGTGGATATAAATAGATGACATCCCCTTGATGACCTGTTGTTAACAGTAACGGACTGCCTTATGAGGGCTTAATTCAAACAAAATGCAAATGCCAATAGGGATTTTATTTTAGTTACTTTCTGTTGTTACATTTTTAAACAAGATTTTTTTACTAATATAATATAACTTCCACTCTGCCTCAAACGCAAATTCATGGACACTTGTATTCTCCCAACAACCCTCATGTACGGAGCGCAGACTTTGACACTTCAACAAAAGTCTAAACTCGAGGTCTGTCAGCGTGCTATGGAGCAAAGTCTTTTAAGGATTCGACTGATCGACAAGATCAGGAATTTGATATAATACAAGTAATTATTATAACAACTAAACTGAGTTGCATCTAAGGAAACAAACTTTGCGATCCTGGATCACCAATTAAGTATAGGTAATTAATGAAATGCCCCCCTGATTGTAGATCTAATAAACGATAGTGGGCAAACTTCACCCAGCTCCGCCAGCAATGTAATTAATATGACTCGAAAGACCTAACAAAATTAAGCATTTTTCATTATCGACGCATTAAAATCTATCCCAGGGGTCACTAGATAAATACATGTTTGTACCTAGCCTGAGTACTAGATTGTATGAAAACTATGACAAGGGAGCAATTAGTAGATTCTTACAAGTTGGTTGAAAGTAACCTATTCAGGCATGAGATGGTTTGGCGCACGAGCGTAGCGAGAGCACCAATAGTTCGAGTGCCTAAATAGGTCTTTCACCCGAAGTAAACACTCTGCTTTTCATTTCGAATATGATGAAAGTAATTAACAAATTCTAACTTAGATACGCCTCTGTTTTTTATCTTGTAAGAGCTATATAATACGCTGAGACGCCATGGCCACGTCGCCGGCCAAGTGGCCAAACAGTTCGTATTGAAATGTATGGCAGATAACTCACTTGGCTACGGTCTGGCGTCAGGATCCAGATCTCGTGATCCTGATTCCGTAATCCTAATCCCGTGATCCTGATTCCGTGATCCTAATCCCGTGATCCTGCGTGATCTTGATCCCGTGATCTTAATCGTGTGATCCTGATTCCGTGATACTAATCCCGTGATCCTGCGTGATCTTGATCCCGTGATCCTAATCCTGTGATCCTGATTCCGTGATACTAATCCCGTGATCCTGATTCCGTGATCTTGATCTCGTGATCCTGATCCTGAGATCCAGATTTTACGTGATCCTAATCCCGTAAACCTGATCCTGTCATCCAGATCTAGTGATCCTGTGATTCTGATCCAGTGATCCTGCGTTATCTTGATCCCATAAACATAATTACGAATCATTACTATGATTCATAAAAGGAATTGCAGTAACGGCCATTTTAGCATCTCTGTAAGTTAAACCTATTCGACTTAAAATAAATAGAGAACCCCGGGACAGAATTTGATGCGCATTGGCACAGAGATACATGGCTGTGATACCTTCTAAACAAAAGTAGTCTGAGCTGTGGCGGCCGTGGGTGAAGTGCCCATACATTTTTGCCCACACTCCTTTAATTTTCTTTCATATTAGTTAGATTTCATATTTAAATCAAATCAATTTTACTATGCTGCTAACCATGATCAAACTAGTTATTAGGTTTTTATCCAAGTAACCAAATTTTACAAACTTACATTAATTGCAAGTGTTATGGCCGGCCATAGTGGCAATAAAAACCCATAGTTGGAAACACTGACCGATCATCCAACGCCCAAACTGCGTAAAGTGTGTGGTCTGTAAGCATTCCCGGCAATAAAATAACGTAAACATTCCATTTTCGAATTACCAACTGAAATTAATGAACAGATCAACGACAATTATTATTTATTGGGCTGATTTTTCAATCGATAAATAACTTTTATCTGAGGAATAATTATAGCGTTATGACATATTTTCAATACAATATCTGGCAAATCGCTTATTTATTTCCTCAGATAAAAGTTATCTAGGTATTGAAAAATCAGCCCTTAGTGTATTATATTTTCGTGATATTTGTATTCCCGTGCTTTGGGCACGTTAATAATAATTGACGGTCGTTAATAAGTCACTAAGCCACAACTGAGGCCTTCAAGCGGCCTAAAAACTCCGTCACCAGAGTTAGCCATATAAGGACATATCTAGTATCTATTGTTTTAAAAAATAATATTATTAAGCGTTTTATTTTTTTAGAAAATTGAGGCAGGATGACAGTAATCAAGTATCGCCAAAATATTTATCTGATCTAATGAAATAGGATTCAAAGATTTTGAAAAATGTATTTATTCTCTTATTAATGTCGAGATTAATAATTTATTTGTTCAAATAAATCTTCAAAATACAACAATCCGCCATGATAGCTCAAACACCCATCAGAGCGAATTACGTCACGTCTCAGTAAATTACATTTTGTTTCTATGAAGCTAAAAGGCCCTACTCACACACCTGCCATTGGGGCAATCTAGGGTGTAGGAGTGGGGATGACCCTTAATTGCATCCTTAATTGTGATGTGTGTAGGCAAGCAGGGGCAATTTGGCAATACTCCCGATATTGCCACAGCCGCCACGCACCTAGATTGCCACCTAGATTGCCCCTGCGGCAGGTGTGTGAGTAGCGCCCTTAAATTGGCATCACTGGTTAATATACTGACGCCATGACACCGGCGAGCGTTTTGGCGTGAATTTGAAAATTAAAATGTAAATGTACTTTTATTGCACAAAAACATTAATTTTCTACAGAAATATGATATATTGTAGACATAATAGATACTTCTGAATATCATAGAAGAGATTTCGAAAATTAGTCATCCATCATGCCTATTATAATCATGAGATCATAATATAAAAAAAAAAAAAATTATGCACATTTATCACAGATCTGTGACTCATGTGCATTGATTTATCTTGTAAATTTCCTTAGGTTTTCCTGGAGCAGTAATATAAAGAAGGAAAGCTAAGACTTTGTACTCATTACTAGTCGAAACTTACTACAATGTTGGTGTTTATTGCAGTGTGTGCGTTGCTAGTAGTTTCAATCAACTGTGACATAGAACAGTCACAGCTCTTGAATCCCGATGGCAACCATCTCTTGCCGAGAACCCTTGCAATCGTAGACAAGGGTAAAAGGGTGCCAATGGACATACATCAAGGATGTACCGGTAACCGTCGTGTTGTTCATATATATGGAAAGAAGTACTGCATTCACAATACAAGGAGTTTAATTAATAGGAGTGTTATAACGCATAGAAATTGTTCACCTGGCTCTGTCAATTACCAATCAGAGAGCGCTAAAGTCAAGCAAAATATTCTATCCGGAAGAAACTACTCTGACGAGAAAAACACAAATAGGACAGATGAAAAAGTTAGAGTTGCAATGGAAATTTTTAAACACGATTGCCATGCTGGTATGAGAAATTGTCAACCTAGCTTAGTCAAGTACCGATCAAACTTAAGAAACTTGCTTACTGGCAAAAACTATAGCGAGAAAAACGTAAATGTGAAAGATAAGAAAGTAAGAGTGACAAGAGCCATTCTCGCAATTTTTTTGCATCCTTGCTTTAGAAAAATTGGAGACAAGTGTGTTAAACTAGTTCCAGCTGTTCAAAAATTGACGCAGGTTCCTCGTAAAGGAGCGCTCGCGCAGTACCACAGAACACAATCGCAGTCATGAGTTCGAGCGGCCGACGCATCGCAATATGTAGCATTTTGTGCAGTTGTAATTACTTACTAACATTTTACTTAGAATTATGAACGTTTTTAGTAGTTTCATAAGCTTGAAAAAGAGCCGTTGCGCATTTTATTAAAAACCAGGGTTCGAAAAAATCCGATTTTTATAATAAATATCAAAAATCCGATTTTTTTATATTTATCCGATATATATCGGATATACAGGGTGTGGCATATTCTTGGTCACTGAAGGGTAGCTACCTTTTCTCTTGTAGTTAGAAAGTTTTGTTCTTAGGAAACTTCAATTTTATTTTGAAGAAAAAAATAATTGCATTTTTAGATTTTTGAAAAAAAGTACAGTTAGCCTAAAAAATTACATTTGTCAAAAAAAACAAGTTGGTCTTAATCGACTCTATTTCCCATCAGGAACACTTCTCCCAAAGTAACTTATCAAATCAAATCGTAAGTTTATGCAATAATTCAAAAAAACACATCCCATACATTTTCTATGAAATTAGGAGTTGTAAACATTACAATGCCACTTATTCGATGGTTATTAATTTAAATTCGTAACTGCTTCGGCATGCTGGGAGGCTATTGTAAAGCCTTAGGCGCCTAAGACAGAGCCGCAAGAGAGAATGGTAGGTATACATGGAGCATACCATTTGTACATCTGTAGGGAAGCACTTTGTTCTAAATTTAAATACGCGCTTTACAATAGCCTCCCAGCTTGCCGGAGCAGTTACGAATTTAAATTAATAACCATCGAATAAGTGGCACTGTAATGTTTACAACTCCTAATTTCATAGAAAATGTATGGGATGTGTTTTTTTGAATTATTGCATAAACTTACGATTTGATTTGATAAGTTACTTTGGGAGAAGTGTTCCTGGTGGGAAATAGAGTCGATTAAGACCAACTTGTTTTTTTTGACAAATGTAATTTTTTAGGCTAACTGTACTTTTTTTACAAATCTAAAAATGCAATTAGTTTTTTCTTCAAAATTAAACTGAAGTTTCCTAAGAACAAAACTTTCTAACTACAATAGAAAAGGTAGCTACCCTTCAGTGACCAAGAATTTGCCACACCCTGTATATCCAGGCTAAGAAAAAGAAGCGAATTTTATTCTGTAAGGGAATTAAACACTTTAAAATGTGTAAGTAATTTGTAAAATAATATAAGTGTCAAATTACCACATTTTTTATTTAAAAAACTTTAAAAAAGTATAAAAAAATTGGTGTTTATCAGAAAAAAAATTATAATTTTTTATTTGTTATAGTGTTAAACCACACTTAGGTATTTGCATTTGAAAATGTAAAATCCCGCAATGATACAAGCGACTAAAAGTTCCGTGGCCGAATTGGTAAAGACACTCCGGCTGCTGCTAAATGAGGATCGCTTGTATCATTGCGGGTTAGAATCCCGTTGGAATTGAAAATTTTGATAAGATTTTTTATTTTAAAAATAATTTTTTAATTAACACTTAAAAACAATCTAAATTATTCGGAATTGTAGTTTTTCGCTACGTGTTGCCAAGGTAAACATTAATCTCCAAAATTTTTAGTTCAGGAAAAAATCCATTGATATATATCAAGATAAAAATCAATTGATATATATCGTGATATATATCATGATATATATCCGCTGATATATATCGGCGAACCCTGTTAAAAACTTGCTTCGGAATTTTGGTTATAATTCCATTATTAAAATTTGTAAAAAGCGAGACGGCTATTATATAAGTTAATATTCTCCACCATTTGTTCGTATAAGCAAGTGGCCAAGTCTGGTGACGGAGATTTTAGGCAGCCTAAAGCCATGGTTGTACACAGGTATATCTTTTGTATTTTTTTAATAAATTCTGGAGGTTAAATCTTGATTTTTCAAGTGGAATCACTGCGCCGACAACGCAATGGACAAGACTAGTCTACCAGTTTTCAGCGCAGCGCTTCCTCGCAGAGTTCTGAGCCTTCTTCTATAACTTACTACTCAATGGGCATGACCTTGACCCTTTCTGCTGTAGTGTGCCTACGTTCAGAAATAAGCTTAATAATTCATTCTTCGACAGGTAAGACTTTGTTTGATCATGGTTTACTGAAATGTTTCTTTTTTTCTATAAAAACTGAGTAAAGTAGGCAATTTTTCCCGCATTCTAATTGTGAAGGACCTTAGACCTGTAACCTAGTAACCTGTCCCCCTACCTCCTAGCCATAACTATCTTTCATCGCGATCGCTGTAGAACACTTCAAAATGTATAAGAATTGACGTTTAAAGGTGATGAGCAGTGATCGGAATTAGGCGGGCTTAAATACCTAAAGTTCAAAGAACAGAGGCAAAAAAGGGGAGACTTCCTTACTACAAGAATTTTATTCTTGTAGTAAGTAAGAATTTTATTGAAAGTTGGCACAATTTTCACAGTGAGTAAGTACATTTAAAATTAATGTTAATAATATTGTGAACTAATTCAAATAATTTTTCTATTTGACCGACGGAAAATAGTTTTTTATCCTTATAATTTACATTTTAGTTTTTGTTATTAACTCAGGTAAAAAATTGATTCACCTTAATGTTAGATGTTCTTTATTAATGTCCCGGAAACGGAAATAATTGGGTTGAAAAATATTTAGTCCTAAGGCGTCTCCATTTGTCTCTGTTATTTTTCGAACTTTAGGTATTTTAGCCCGCCTCATTCCGATCACTGGTGATGAGTCAAGTGGTCAGAACGTCAATTCATAAGATACCTAAGACCAACCAGCCTAACATGTGCAACATCGAGAGAGATATCTCGTTCGGACGAACTACTCTAACGCATACGTTAGAGCAGTTTAACCGATCGAGAAGTCTCGTTTCTCGACTCTCGATGTTGCACATGTTAGGCCGGCCGTATATTGTACCAACTTGAAACAATAAATGAATATGAATATGAAATATTGATGTGAATCAAAACATTATTGAATTCCTTTTTTTTAATACTATGGTCGTCACAACATGTCGTTGTGAGATGTATTACCAACTGAGCCACGGTGTGGAGGCTTGTCAACTAAGCCGCTGTATGGAGTCTACCAACTGAGCCGCGGAGATTTACCAATTGAGCCGCTAGTAGTAAAGTAAACTTTATCGCGAGAGCCACTGCTCGCTTGTACTTTGTACTACCACGGAAGACCAGCGCTATGGTAGACTATCTTCCGTAGCTTATACTGAGTGGAGGTCTTTTGTTAATTCAATTAATTAATTCCTATAATTATAATAGCATTTACCTTGTCTTCTAGCACTAGTTTTCATATTTTTGCATGATTGAATGTATATTATGTTGGTGGCACAAATAAATAAATAAATAAATATTTTAACAACAACAATGTACCTAATAACTTATGTTAACAAATTAAATTATTTGATTTGATTTTAGTTATATGTACCGTGATCCGATCCGTCCCGTCCACCAGTCTCCGTCTCGGCGCGTGACCTCGATCCTCTCACCACCCTCGAACTGTAGGTCACCCGGCTCGGCGGATTGGTAGGGGTACGCTGCTATGTAGAAGTCTCCACCTTCTGTGTATCCAGGTAAGGTTCAAAGTAGAATGGTCAATGTGTATCCGGGTAGGGGGAGCAAAAATGTATAAAAGTTTTTTGAATAATAAAACAAGTGGCTAAATTAAAAAAACACACTGGGAAGGCAGTTTTGACACATTTCAATAATGACATCAATAAAGTGAAATAATGTCAATAAACCACTATTGACATGAACAACAGCAATTCGCTCCTTCCAACTACATAATTTATAGGAATCTTCATGTATTGACAAACGTTAAGAGCGCGGCGACGAACGAATTCTCCATACAAACGTACTACCGAAATCATTTAAAATTTGAGCGTATTTTCACCACTTTATGCACTTATTTAGATTAAGGAAGTATTAATCTAGGTTCCTGTTAAACTTTTGATCTAAAAAACTTACCTGAAACAAAATGTAACCAAATTGTATTTCTAACATTTTTACAGCAAAAATATCGTGTTTTCGTTGCATTTGTTCTGTATGATAAACAACAATGATTGTAATATCCTTTTAATAGGAACACAGCTTAGAGTGTCTAGTTACAGGCCATACAAAAAAAATTGCGAAATCATTAACTTTTCATTCATCATTTTTGGTATTACGGAATACATCGTAAATTCTTGTAAATTCTGAACTCGAGTATTGCCGTACGCGTTGCTCGGATGTCTTCAATGTGTGTGTATAGTCCCGGAGGCGGAGTTTCGACACTCACACTAACGCAAAATTGGTTTGCAACGACCACCGCTTTTTATAATTTTTAGCATTTTTAGCTCGCTCGATGTATAGGTACCTATGTAGGTATAGGTGTAGGTAGTATACACACTAACTAGATAGGTGTACCTAGCGTAGATTAGAATTGATTTTTACTTTGAACAATTATTTCAATTTTAAATGGTATGTAGGTAGGTAGGTTTTGTAGACCCTTTTATGAAAATTACTTTCTTTTTAACCGACTTCAAAAAAAGGAGGAGATTCTCAAGTCATAGAAATATTTTTTTATGTAGGTAGGTATGTTTCTCGAGTATCTACTTGAATAGGTGAGCCTGGACCGATTTGGAAAATTATTTTTTTGTTTGAAAGGGTACCAGGTGGAGCTATGGTCATCAGATCAGGTCAGGATCTGATAATGGAGTCAGGAACTGTTCAACAGAACTCCTCAGTAAATAGGCTGATTGAGTTTAAACTCGGCATAATGTAAGCTGTCTTGTTCCGTTTCGTTCCGACTACAATGTCATGTAATATGTAATACCTATGCGTACCTATGGTGACTGCGAGCTGACCTGATGATGGAATCAGAAGCTGTTCAAAAAATGGTGCTGGTGATGATGATGACGAGTTTCAGCTCCATCGGCCTATTTAGATTCAGGTAGGTACTGATGTGTTCTGTTGAACAGCTCCTGACGCCATCATCAGATCCTGACCTGATCTGATGACCATGGCACCACCTGGGACCCTTTCAAACAAAAAAGAATTTTCCAAATCAAAAAAATTCCAAAAACATACCTACCTACATAAAAAAATATTCCTATGAATTGAGAATCTCCTCCTGTTTTTGAAGTCGGTTAAAAAGAAAGTAATTTTCATACTAAAGTTATGAAGTTGAAGTTATGAAAGAAGTTGAAGTTATGTTTTTAAACTTCAAAGTCTATAAATAGAACAGTAGTAGTTTTGTAATGACGTCACAAAATGACGGCGGGCCATTTGAATCTGCCAAGAGGGGCTTTTCCATCCTACTAATTTACTCTTTCAAGCAAAAACTACTGATACACGCGCGGTTCGAGGGGGGGGTCATGGGGGTCACGACCCCCCCCCCCCCCCCTCAAAATTCTTGAGAAACCTGTAACATCCAGCAAAAAGAGAGGTAGGTACGCACTACCAAAACTAGTGACCCCCCCCCCCAAGATCAAAGTCTGCGACCGCCAGTGCTACTGAACGGATTTTAATGAAACTTGGAATACATATAGGTAGGTACCTATACTTACCATAATTTATGACCTAGAATAAAACATAGGCTACTTTTTATCCGGGTAGGTATCACGCGAGCGAAGCCGCGGGCGGAACCTAGTATATTTTACATTTGTCTCTCTGATGTTGGCTGTTAGGTAGGTATTATGTTTTATCTCGCTTACATAGATACCTACCTACTCTACTGCCTATAACAGTGGCGGATTTCCAAATTTGCCGCCAGTAGGCTATTCAACTTTTGCCGCCCCTACACTCGATACCACATCACAATCATATTAATTACATTTTTTTTGTTAATGAAATTGTAACTTTTATGATTTGTGTAATATTATTTTTAACCGACTTCAAAAAGGAGGAGGCTCTCAAGTCGACTGTGTGTTTTTTTTTATTTTAGGTATTTATTTTTTTTAGTTTTTTGTGTGTGTGTTACGCCATTTCTCCGTCAATTGTGGACCGATTTTGACAATTTTTTTTTTTTGGTTACAAAGGATATACTCCAGAAGTGGAGGATCTGATGAGGGGATCCCATGGAAATCGAGGGGAACTCTCAAATTTTATGGTTATTTATTGTGTTTGTAGAACTATCGGGCTGAAATTTTGCACACTTATATATTCTCGGTGACAATGAAATATTATGGTATCAATCAAGCTTATCTGATGATGGAGTCAAGAGCTGTTCAACAGAACTCCTCAGTGAATAGGCCGATTGAGTCGAAACTCGGTATATCTATCAAGTTTCAATTACAATTTAATAATATGGTGACAACGAGCTGATTTGATGATGGAGTCAAGAGCTGCTCAACAGAACTCCTCAATAAATTGGCCGATTGAGTAAAAACACAGCATATCTGTGAAGTTCCGACACAATGTAATATAATAATATGGTGACAGCGATCTGATCTGATGATGGAGTCAGGACCTGTTCCATGGAACTTTTTAGTAAAATAGAAATAGAAATAAGTTTTATTTTCGCCACTACGATACATACAACACAAATCAGAAATGCTACATTACAGTGACAAGAAAATAAGGTTACCCCTCAGCATTTGCTCCAGCAGCGCCATGGCTGTTAGAGCGCTGGTTTTCAGTATCTTAGTTTTTAGTAGTATAGTAGTAGTGACATGAATATCAAATGAAAGGGCTTGATGAGCGAAACACAATAAGTAGGTAAGATGACATCATTCTTAATAAAAAATAAACACTAAAATGAAAAAATAAAAAATAAAATACTTAACCGACTTTAAAATATACTTGCACTAAAAAGCAAAACATAAGAATATAAACAGATTTATTTACCTAATTACTAATTACGCGCACTCCGCACTTTAGGTACGAAGCTACAAGTACATTGGTGGGCCCGCCCGGGCGGGCCTTGGCAGGGTTCCCACTTGCCACTCGGCTCTAATACCTTTCGCGTGACAACTCGACAACCCTTCCGCGTCAATCCGCGCCAGACAGTGACAGAGTTATGCGTTAGAAAGAGAGAATTTGTGTAGGCACGTGTCAGTGCATATTGCACTAGGCAAAGAACGCTTACGCGAGCTGAATTGAACTTTGTCGCATAATTCTGTGCTACAACGTAGGTATTTTATTCAAAGTTTTCGTCAGAATCTACGACTTTTTGCCTTCTTGAGAGAATCATTTTGAGACAGAGATTCGTAGATCACACATACATTTGTCTCACAGGCAGGCAAAGGGAATTAAATTTGCAACCTTCTGTGTTTCAGGCGGTTCAACCTTCTGTGTTTAAATTTATTTTTATAAATTAAATAGGTAGGTACCTACTTAATTTTTTTATAGAAATGATTGCACTGCGCCACCCTGATGGACATATGGAAATATTTTTGAGGCACACGAATAAATAAAAAAGGTAAATTGTCGCGGGAGCGGGTCTGAGGTTTTTTTTTTCTTAAATTTGGCTTCGCATGGGTTTTGCATTCAGCCATCCGTTTTCCATTCAACCTATTTACTTTCTAAAAATAAAATTTAACCTCGCACATAGATCTGTCAAAAAAGATGTTTTGTGAAATGCTTCATAGATGTTTCATAGATGCTTCATCGATGCTTCATATATGAAGCATCTATAAAGCATCGATGAAGCATTGATGAAGCATCGATGCTTCATTTAAGAAGCATATATATGAAGCATTTATGAAGCATTTGATGTTTCATCAGATGTTTCATAGATGAAGCATCTATGAAACATCTGATTTTTCATCAAAAGTGGCCACTTTAGACCCCCAGACAATTACCTCAGCACCAACAACAACAACCAGCACCAACAACAACAACCAGCACCGACAACTCGTTTGGAGTTGTTTGCACACCAGCTTAAGATGAGCCGTACATTCAACGGTTCCTGTGCATTCCGGGTGTCAAGGATTCCGGCTGTTTGTAATTTCGGAACTACAAAACCGATGACCTTGAAATTTTTACGGAACAATATATAAAGTACTTACTTTCAAACAAAGTAAAAACCGGTCAAGTGCGAGTCGAACTCGTACACCGAGGGTTCCGTACCTACCCATTATACCCATTAAGTTATTGAACAATTAGTAATTTTTTTGTACATATCCTAGTTCTGCGATAGCAGCGCCGCAAATGTTCTGCGCACACGAGCATAATATTGCAATAAATATTTTCTTTTATTTACTTTCACACAATAGCACAATTTTATTTATTTACCTTATTTGAGGATGGTGCCAATTAAGCTAGTTCGCTTAATTGTATGAGCGCTCATACAACTCAGAAGACAATCTTAATTGGCGTCAACTATGTATGTATGTATGTATGGGAACACCCTTTAACTTTCAACTTTTTTAATTTTTTGGAATTTTTCCTTTATTTCTGCTATAAGGCCTTGCTTTTTGCCAAATTTCGTGATTCTAGGTCAACGGGAACTACCATTTAGGTTTTCGACCCAAAACCTCTAGGGTACTTCCGGTTGACCTAGAATTGTCAATTTTGGTTACAAGCAAGGCCTTACAGCACAAGTAAAGGAAAAATTCCGAAAAATAAAAAAAGTTGATAATTAAGGTAAGTTTTGGTACTTACAAGTTTTCACGAAAACCTAAATTTGCCTATATCTTTTTATAGTGTTGACTCAGGACCTTGATTTTTATACTCACAATAGGGACTATAGACCTCAGTATATGGTATGAATTTCAACTTGCTAGCTCCACCCGTTCCTGAGATAATCGATGGTGACAGACAGACAGACAGACGGACAAGAAAGGGACCTTATAAGGGTTCCTTTTTTTACCTTTTAAGGTACGGAACCCTAAAAAGAATCAATGAAATCGGACTACGCGCTCATGAATTACAACCAGATACTTATTTTGACTTTCATCCCCTCTCCCTAGGGAACCGTGCTGAATTTCAGGATTAAAAGTATTTTATATTAGACCTCGTAGTATGCACTCAAATAATACCAGGTTTCATTTAAATCCAACCAGTAGTTTCGACGTAATGCGCGGCCATGATACGGACAGACAGACATGAATGAAAAAAATTACAGTTTTGGCTTCAGTATCGACAATAGGTAGAGAGCCCTCCAAAAAAAATTTCAAAATATCTTCAATGTACAGAATTTGACCTGTTACAGTTTTATTATAAACTAGCTGCTGCCCGCGGCTTCGCTCGAGTTGTACCCGGATAAAAAGTAGCCTATGTTACTCTCCAGCCCTCCAACTATCTCCACACAAAAAATCACGTCAATCCGTCGCTCCGTTTTGACGTGATTCAACTACAAATAAACAAACAAACAAACACACTTTCACATTTATAATAGGGGTACGGATACCTATTGATGTTTGATTGGTTGATGATTGATGATGTGAAATTTAATGAATAATGAAAATAAAAATTCTTCGGTACACATAGGGATTTTTCGTACATGACGACCTTACACGTGCTGATTACAGCTACAGAAACAAACATGATCAACAGGTAAACTGTTGGAAATTTTCGGGATACTACTGTAATTCGCGGGCCCATCTAAACGCACCGCCTTTATCGCTCGTTTCCAATCCAATTATGGAAAAAAGTTTTAAGCAAGAAAAGCTCTCACTCTAACAATTTTTAAAACATTACTTACATGTTGAATTGTTTGTGTGTACATAATAACATAGCATTATCAATAAATATAGGTAAATATTATTTTTCTGTAACACAAAAAAAATTGTTCCCTATTTGCCGCCCCTAAAATCTGCCGCCCTAGGCTCCAGCCTTCTCAGCCTATTGGTACCACCAATTGATTCGCCACGTCATAAGTACCTAAATATGCGTTATCCTTTGTTGCACTTATGGGGGCATCCATTAATTACGTCAGGCTTTTAGGGGGCGGGAGGGGGTTGAGCCAAATCGCACCTAATCCCATGTGGGATTAAAAATGAAAGGGAGGTCTCGGCAAATCTAGGTAGGTACCTGTTTAAGATTATTTTTTTTATTCTCACGTGAGATTAGGGGGTGGGGGAGGGGATCGAGCCAAATCTCAGGACATCTCACCAAGGGGGGAGGGGGTGCGGGGGTAATTTTAATTAGTGGACGCCCCCTAATTTCAGAGGGACAAACATCCGTTGTGAATTCAGTAGTTAGGTAGGTTAGGTAAGTACCTACTTACCTATAGACATTGGACAGAAAAAAACATAGGTAAGTACCTACTTAGGTACCTACTTCCCTTTGAAAATTTAGGTAATTGTGTACCGACTTATATAGGTAACAACCCACATATTCTGTCTAGCGTCATAATATCGATCTCATCCCTCCCTAAAAATCTTGAGAGTAAGATGGGTAGGTAATTACCTAGATATTGTAGATAAATTTCCAAAAAAAGCATTTTTACCATACATTTATCTAACGATTCCATGAAATAAAATGAACATTATTCATTAGTGACTGACAATATAACATTTTTGGCCTCTCCAAAGATGCAAAAACTCAATATCAACAGGAATTGATCTCCATTCCGCAAGTACTTACCGCGCTGCAAGCGGAGCTCGCAACCGCTGAGCCAAACGTCCTGATGCATTTATATTTGAAATTATTGAACAGTAGCTGCGCGTAATGCGTCCTGAATCGCGCAAAAAAGGGCGGGCCTCATGTCAGACTCATATCTGCCAATCACAGATTAGGTAGAGGTAATACTGCCAATCGGGGCTGTGATTGCTCATAGTAGACTGAGTAGTACACCTATACTATACTACATAGAGTTTTTTGCGTGACAAGGACGAACAATTTAGATAGATACGTTGGAAGAGAAGTTCCGAGCTCCACTCACCGCAACCTTAAACCTGCTATCCGAAAATGATTGTACTATAGAAGATTTACTTACCCACTATCGGCATGGCTCCTCCCAAATCATTCGCTATTTCAGCTTCGGGTACTTCAGCGATTCCTGAAATTATAATTAAATTATGAAAAAAACCCCGACATATTCCTTCATTTTCAGAAAAGAGCAGGGGGGCAATTCTACTAGATGACAACGTCAATCATTCCGCTGCGTTTTGATTCGATCTCTATGTCAGTCATTTGGTGAATAGTAGAATGGCTTTTCAAATATTTGTTCCGCCAAAGTCCAAACCTTAGCTAAAACATCACCACAACTGAGTCGTTTGTTATTATTGGGTAGAATAGGAAACAGTCGAAAATCTAAGTTTTAGTTGAGGTTTTGCTTGTGGTTCATAAAAAGATTTGTAGTAGAATTGTCACCCTGATGATCTTCAAACGGCTGAACAGATTTTCATGAAACATAGCTAAGAACACTTGGTTGTCTATCTTTGATAGCGACCAAAATCGGTCTCAAGCTGTCAAATATAACAGTTCAGTGACCACGCAAGTACCTCTGTCGCTCTCATAACAACGAGACCGAACGCGACAAAAGATACCTACGATTGTTTTGACAGTTTGAGACCAATTTGAGGTTTGAGACAAGTTATACAATCAGCCTGCTGGTTCAATTAATTTTGAAGGTTGTTTTTATAGTTATGGGGTCACCTGGATAGCTCAATATAGACTTTGGGATGGCCGGTTTGACGTTTGTCAGCCCATGAAGTTTCGCATAAATTAATGACAACGTTTGAAGGAGCGAATTGCTGTTCTTTATGTCAATACTGATAAAGGACATTATTTCACGTTATTGATGTGTCAAACCGGTCTTGTTTTTGTGTTTCGACTATAGTGACAATTTGAAGATATGGGGGCAGTCAGAGGTTTGATAAGGACAGATTATGTAGGTAGAGCTTACCTTCTAGTTGTGTCTTGGTCTCCAAAGGTTCGATGATCTCTGCTGCGTAGGCCGCGGCGGCATTTATATCTTCAACGTACGACTCCGGGAACCAACCGGTTTGACCTGAGGACATCATGTTAGTAGATCGATAATGTTAGATGCCGTTATAGCAGAATCACAGGAATTGCACTACATGCCGTCTCTATTCATAGACTGAGAGTGACAAGAATGGCATATATTGCAACTCCTGTTCAGTTATAACTCGCTGAAGTGCAAATAGTACATAATAGCAGCATTTACACGCAGAGATCGGCCCGCGGGAAATAGCACGCGCCATTACAACCTTTGACAGTTTTATCCGCGGTTATCTGTACAGTCCAGATGCGTGGTAAAAACTCTACCGTGTAAAGGCCGCTAATATTACTGCCGAGGCCCACAAGTGCAACATTGCCGGACGATCGTGAGTATTACTGAGTCCGGCAATGCTCAGTTGTGGCCAAGGCTTGTATAGTGCTACACGGAAAGTACCAGGCAATCATAACCTACCAAGAGGAATCTCTGCCCGCGCAACTTACCCCTTGAACAATGCCCTTCAAAAATGCAGTATGAACATGCCCCACTAACGTGGAAAGTACCAGGCAATCATAACTTACGAGAAATCCCTCCCCACGCCCCTTCAAAAATGCAGCTCGATTTGGAGCCCTAAAACATCGAGACATTAAACATTCTTGAATAGAAAGTACCAGGGAATCATAACCTACCAAGAGTAACTCTTTTCTCGTCTCTTCGGTTGGATCTAGGACTCTGAACAATGCCCTTCAAAACTTGTATGTTGGTAGATACCTCTAGTGGTGCCCCACTGCCACCCGGGCTCCGGTTGCCTGGGCGCCGGGGCCGCGCACACCAGCTCCCCGGGCTGCAGCCCCAGCTCGTCCGACGAGCGCGCACTGAACGAGTATATACAACGCCATACTGGGGCAGACGAGGACAAGGGGGCCATTGGCTCCACTGCTGGGGATAAATACATATTATTCAAAAGATTATTTATACTATACTAATATATTAGGTTTACCTATGAAATTGCCGTTTTTTATAAAAAAGGTAACATAATTTTTTTTCTACACTTTTATTTCTATTAATCAAAGTAATCAAATCACCCATGCAATCGATGGATCTTTGTCAACGCCGCCGTGGCAGTTCATTAGGCTCTTCTTGAAGAAATTAGCTGGACAGGAGGCAACAAATTCTTCCAAGGCATTTTGTACTGCCTCTCCGGAATTCAATTTTTTATCCAAGTTCAAGTATCCAGTTAGGTAGTTAAGTTTGTTATATTGTTTTTTATAGTGTACCTGTGGTAGAGGGCGCGTCCCCCCAGGCTGCTTCTGTGGGGGGTTCCTCCCCCCAAGCATCGTTGGATGTGCCCCAGTCCGGCTCTGAAAACCACATCTAAAACTGTTCAGGGCCCCAATTCTTCTAATTAACAACGTCAACCATTCCAGGATCATTACCGCTGCGTAACTGCGTTTCCGTGTTTCGGAGGGCACGTTAAATTGTCGGTCCCATCTTTTAAGTCGTTAAGCCATGTCGGAGGCCTTTAGGCGGCCTAAAATCTCCGTCACCAGAGTTGGCCACTTGCTCATACGAACTTACTTTTTGCCGCTGTGTTTTATTTCGTTCTCCAAAATGACAGTAATTTGCAAAACCTCATTGGTAATTTGTTTTAAAAAGTCATCACAACAGAGTAACCTCACCTCAGTAGATTATGAAACAAAACGAAATATTTGACGTTTTGCTGTGGTTGAGAAAATGTTTGTTAGTGGAATCGAGGGACAGTTACTTGATAAAATTGTAACTTGCTAGATCAGAATGCGGTAGTAGCAAAGCTTGCTTAGGTACGGCAAGTTTCAATATTCTAGTGTGGTTTGGTTTTGCTTACTTTAGTAAGGTAATGGCATTCCGTTGTCCACTGAATTTATTATTTATTTATTTAATTATTGCATGCCTAGAATTAAGGGTAGACTACATTGATTCTTACCACACATTTTTAGTATTCGTAGCAATAAACGATACTTTGACTTTGACCGATAGCTTTTATTTCGTTCACGCTAAATACCAAATCAGAATTACTTTGAAATCAATTATGCATCTAACACCTTCGTTAACCGTTCCATGAACGTAAATAATGATTTAATTTCTAATCTCGATATTTTTGAGCTCTCTCTATCGAAATTCAAACTCGCCATAGGCGAGGAACTCCGTCGCTGTAGTTTACCCAATGTTTGAATTTTATCTTCTCAAGTAAGTTCTTATATTTTTGTTTTGATGATGTTTAGTTTAGCTTATTTTTTGTTTAAAATTCAACCCGTGTGTTATCGTCCCACCATTTGCTTGACGTGTATGTGTTATTTAATAGTGAAAACTTTTTTGGATTATGTTCAACTTTATATTATTTAATGTGTATGTGTCATTGTTCTGTTTGTTTCCCAAATAAATAAATAAATAAATAAAGTGATACTTCCTATTAATTTATATAGAATGTTAACTTACCAATAGCCTGCGCGGCGCTTTCCGCTGCGGCGGTCGTACGCTGAGTGTACTCGCTTCTGTAATTAAAATATCATGATAGATAAGGGAACAAGTTTAGATCCTTGAGTGACACCAATTTTGAACATTTGTGATATGATAACACTTATAACATTTAATGAAAATCATATTCCTTCATAAACTAGAAAGGAGCTTGATGATCTTCAAACGGCTGAACAGATTTTGATAATGCCAAAGAACTTACTACAGAACAAATGAAAAGAAAACATGACTTTCTTCTGTAAAAAGGGTAAAAATTCAATTTGCTTGCATTTCGTTTTAGGTAAGTTTTTTTTGGAACAAAAGTGTAGGAACCTAAATATATACTGCCTTAATCGAAATAACAACATAAAGTGTCTTACTTATAAACTTGAACAGTTGTTAAATAATGCTCAAGATTCACCCTGTCTCTATTTGACACTATTTAACAAAAAAGGATGGCCATAATTTGAACGGTGTTTCAATTTTAACAACAAAACTTTATAAGTAAAGGAAAAAGTGATAAAACTATGCTTAAATATTAAAATGATTTTGGTATTACGTTTGTATGCATACCTTCTCTGTTGGTACAACTGCCAGACAGTCTCACACTTGTCCCTGAGCTGTGACACTTGATCTGTCAACTCTGACAGTTGCGCGTCACTGTTTGACAGGTCTGACTTCTTGTGCTCCACGATGGCTTTGGCTGCGTCCACCTAGGAAGTATCTAAATCAATATACTTGCCCAAATATCCATTACTAGCAGCACCCTCGCGGCATTGCCCCCGTAGTGATGGTATAATATGGTGATGATGATGATGAAAAGTAGCTTATAACCTTTCTCAAGGGTTTAGCTACAGAAATAATTTTTCAAATTGGACTGTTAGTTCCTGAGATTAGCACGTTCAAACAAAAAAACTCTTCCGCTTTTTATAATTAGTATAAATAGTATAGATATAGATTGAATGATCAAGACTGTATTCCCAAGGTGCGGTAGAGATAATTCTTTCAGATCTTTATGTATTTTTAGATCCTTTGAAGACCTCTAAGGGCCAAGGGAGTAGTCAGAGGTAGGTCCAATTACATAATATATTTGGTACAGTTGTCACAATGGATCTAAGCATTCGTGAAGTTAGGCTTTTTGCTGCGCAGTATAAAATTTTGTATGAAAAAGTTGCACTGCGCATCGGAACGGCTAACTTCACGAATGCCAAGATCCGTTGGAAGAAGTGAAAATGTTGATCGTTTTTTGCCGCTGACTGTACATACATGCCCACATTTTGCAGAAATTAGCATGCCATACGTGACAGGTTGCAATCCCATCGACGCTATTAGAAATGTAACTGGATTCCTCACGATGTTTTCCTTCACCGTTTTAGAGTTTGTGTCATTATAAAAGCTTATGCCGGAAAGTGTGCCTTTTTTGTTTCGCGCGGCCATCAACCAAACATTAAAATATAAACTCTTATGAGTATAACAAAAATATTTGTGAGAACAGTATACAGCTTCACTCAGTCAGGACCGAGTTATACAGGGTGAGTTTTTCAAAAGTGTCTCTAGGGCCAAATCTGAAACTATTAGCAATAGCGGAAAACACTCAAAGGAGTCTCATAAGCGATTTTGATTAAAAGTAAAACTGCATCATTAGATTTTAAAAATAATAATTAACTGCATGCGCCAAACTAATGGAAAGTGTTGATTTTTAATAAACTGATTAAAACTTTTAGTGTTTCGTAGATTACCTATAACTTTTTTTTCATTATTTTGCCGTATGTAGTTTCTTCTCAGCAATTGATTCTTATCATCTACATTATTGGATGGTATAATAATACAAAAAGTTTTTTTTTAATATTCAACGGGTTTGATTTCTGGCCACGAAAATTATTATTTTTAAAATCTAATGATGCAGTTTTACTTTTAATCAAAATCGCTTATGAGACGCCTTTGAGTGTTTTTCGCTATTGCTAATAGTTTCAGATTTGGCACTAGAGACACTTTTGAAAAACTCACCCTGTATAACTCGGTCCTGACTGAGTGAAGCTGTATACTGTTCTCACAATATTGTTTGCTATACTCCTAAGAGTTTATATTTTGATGTTTGGTTGATGGCCGCGCGATATAAAAAAGGCACAAACGTCCCATACAAAATCGGCATGGCCCTTTTCGAAACGAAAAATCCATTGATGCACGGCCAGGATTCGGCCACGATCTCCTGATCGGAAATCCCAGCACTATCCAAGCAAGGTCCACAACCACGTAAGTTCCAAGGCATTACAGGGTCCCGTTAAGTATAGTCACAGATTGCCTCCTGACAGTAATCTTGAAGGATACATGAGAATTTCTAAGTAAAGTACTAGGATATCAGAAATGTATAGGATACCTTATCGCGTAGTTGTTTGAGCGTGACCTCCATCATATTCAGTTTGCCGTCCTCGCCAGCGCCATCTGTTACTTTAGCCTGGAATACATTAAAATTCGTTAAAAGTTACTATGGTTTGTCAGAAAAAATCAGCGGGGCTATACCGGCCGTTACAGCAGATTCAATATGATTCATAGAAAGATTCCCGTAGTATAAATAACAAAATTTATAATTCCTATATTCGTATCGGCAATTCATCTTTTTGACAGTTTTGTGGAGAATCGTAAAATGGCAGTACTGTTGGTTGATTGACCTGTCAAAACTGTCAAAAAGATGAATTGACGATACGAATCACTATAGGAATTGTAATAGGAATTGTCATTTTTGTGATTTCAAATACGAGAATCTCGCTATGAATCATATTGTGAATCTGCTGTAACTGTTCTTTTTAGCCCCGCAGATCTTAAGAAGACGTTCCTAATCACCTTATTTCGGTGTTTTCGAAGTAGAGAGAGAATGTTGTGAAATTTTTAAATAATGTTTATTACTTAGTACTGCTGAACCGTAAGTACCAGGCAAGCAGAACTCAGTAGGAGACGTACCTTAGAGTCGAGCTCTGCCTTCTCCTTGTTAAGAGCTATTTGCTTCGCGTTGAGCTCTTTCACTCTCGCCTTCAGTTGGTGCATCTCAGACATGCTGGCGTCTCTCTCTGACCTGGAACAAGGATTCTTCTATAATAGGTGACAAGTAAGTAGGGACGTTTTTGGTGGAGGATTTTATGCGAAGGTTTTCGTAATAGCCGTGATTTTGTAACCAAACATGGCCGAAACCAGTTCGGTAGTATAATACCGTAGGTATTATACGTAGTTTAACTGATTTGCTAGTTAAATAATAGTTGTTACCACCAAAGGACTTTGCCTTCATACGTAGGTACTCTGAGTGGTGAGCAATATCATACAATCATTAGAAGTGTTGAAAAATTACTCTTCTTGACACTGGTTTCTTCTTAGTTTGAGTGTGAGGTCATTGACCTTTTAGACAGGATATTGATGGATGAATGATATAAAAACAACTAGTGTGATGAAAGAATCAAAAACATTAAGTTTCATTCTCTTATTGGAAGTACCAGGCAACCATAAGTTACTAAGAGCATTCAGCTTCTTATTCTTACCTCAAAAGATTGAAGAATGTTCTTACTACAAATGTTTACCAACGACCGTTGCTGAAAGAACCAGTATGATGAAGGGCCTCAATTTGACCCTAATCCTATGAAAACACCATTTAAAACTACCAGGTGGTCATAGCCCATCAAGACTAATCCCTACCTCATTGCGTCTATCCCGCACTTGTGATGTGCGACCGCAGTCCTATGAATGATTGATATAAAAACAACCAGTGTGATGAAAGAATCAAGAATATTAAGTTTCATTTTCCTATTGGAAGTACCAGGCAACCATAAGTTACTAAGAGCATTCAGCTTCTTATTCTTACCTCAAAAGATTGAAGAATGTTCTTACTACAAATGTTTACCAACGACCGTTGCTGAAAGAACCAGTGTGATGAAAGGCCTCAATTTAAACCCTAATCCTATGAAAACACCATTCAAAACTACCAGGTGATCATACCCCATCAAGAGTAATCCCTACCTCATTGCGTCTATCCCGCACTTGTGATGTGCGACCGCAGTCCTAGTATCCCTTATCTCGTTGGCTAGGGCTCTGACCCGGGCTGCGCCCCCTCCCAGCGAAGCGGCGAGGGTCTGCGCCTTGGCCTTCAGACTGAACACCTTGGACTGCTCCTCGGTACGGAGGAGCTCCAGTTCACGGGTCCTGGGGAGAGGAGGCCACTTGTGGATTCAACGATTAAGAACAAGCAACTATTTATTAATAGGCTATTTGACTAGTTTCTTAAAACCGTCTCACATAATTTAATAGTGTTTATGGACCGTAAAAATAATATTTATTTTCATTTATTTTAAGTAGGTATCTTGTTAAAAAAAAACCATTAAAATACACTCATTTATCGATCGAGCGAGCGAAGCGAGCGAAGATCTTAGTGGTAAGTTGGGCGATTTTGCTTTGTATGTTTGTATGTTTGTATGTTTGTATGTATGTTTCACGAATTGTTGTTCGCGCATAACTGTCGAACCGTTCATCCAATCTGCATGAAACTTGGTAGGTCAATAGGTTGTAGTAAGGAAATTTACGGTGGAGCATATGAGCTTAATCGATGAAGGGGTTGTGAAGATATTAGGTTCCCAAGGGGGTAATTTTTTTTTAAAGTTACACAAATATATTGAGTGGGGTGTCAAACGAAAGGGCTTATTTTGTACATTCCAAAATGGTTTTTATTTTTAATCTAGGATGTATAGTTTTTGAAATACGACCAAAGAACAAAAACTACGAAACCAGAGCTGCAAGAGCTCCCGTTTCATAGAGTTTCGATGTCTTCGTAGCTCATTGACTGGTCGGTCTTAAAAAGAGAGTGGCATCGTTGCGGTTTGGTTTGCAATGATTTTAGATGCTACTTGATTTATTTTCGTGATAAAAAAATTTTTTGATAAAGAATGAAAATAATTGGGGTAAAAAAAGTTAAGTTAACAAATATAATGAGTGGGGTGTCAAATGAAAGGTCTTTATTTGTACATTCCAAAATAGTTATTATTTTTATTCTAGGACGTATACTTTTAGAAATACGACGAGAATTCATAAATATGAAATAAATGAAAAATTAGACACGACATTGTGTATTGCATGCATGCTAGTATTTTTTACCATGAAGAGCTAACGCAATAGGCATACTCGGCAGTAGTAGCATTTGAAATTATAGGGGTAGTCAGAAGAAAGTCCAAATGTAAGCCATCTACGGTGCGCGAGATCTCAGTTCGGGGCGAACTACTAGTTTATTTATGCTCAAAACGCTAGCTACTGCAATATGGCGTCGATTCAGACAAGTGACGTCATTTCCTGTAAATCAACCTCGGAAAACGTTGAAGAGCAACAAGGAGAGCAAGTGTTGAATTACAAGCGTGTGACGTCACAGTAAATTATGGCAATCAAAACCGTTTACGATAGCGTTCCAATGGTTTTTTTAAAATATTTTTTGTGTTTTAGTTGCTTTTAAAATCCGTAAACTACGCGGATGGCAATAAATAATTACCTAATTACTTTTCTTATTGTCAAATAGCCTATTGAGTCAAAAAACCCGACAGCAGTTACGAAAAAAGAATAGTTGGGCCTACTCTAGTAGTATGTGATAGAGAATATCTTACCTCTTCTTCTCCCATTCCAGTTGGCACTGTCTTTCCATCTCTTTCCTTGCAGCCTCTCTCTTCTCCTAAAAAGTTTCATCGTCATTTATATTTTTAAAAGGGTTTTAGTTTTTTTTTGAAGGTATTAAATAAACTGTAAATTCATTTTTTTCACCCCCCGACGACAAAGAGGTTAAAAGTTTGTAATGTGTAGGTATCTGTGTGTCCGTCTGTGACATCATAGCTCCAGAACGGATGAACCGATTTTGATTTTTTTTTAAGGTGTCTGCATTGAGTGTTCTTAGCTATGTTTCTAGATTTGTTTAGCCGTTTGAAGATAATCAGCTCTTTTCTAATTGATGAAGGAATATATTGTTTTCTTACCTTGGATTCCTAAAGAACGCAGGAAAAGGAAGGAAAATATTTTAGTTGATTTTCTATCATTCCATTGACAAAATTAAAATTCTTATCAAAACGTCTCGCCTTGCTAAATTGACAGTTAATTTTATAGAACTATAAGAAATAGAAGTAAATACCTGTTCCTCCTTCTGTTTCCTCAGCTGTTCCTCTTGTTCCCTCTTCAACGCCTCCAGTCGCAGTTTCTCCCTCTTCTCTGCTTCTTCTCTTTCTTTCCTCTCCCTCTCAGCCTGTCATAAACATAAAGAAACTCTAGGTGAAAATTTTCTATGCTGATTATCTTGGCATTATAACAATATTACAAGACTTAATAACTGATTTATGAGATTCAACCCTTAAAGGGGTGAAAAACAGTAACAACTTTCTGAAGAAAACGTCTTTAAAACTGGAAATTTTTAGAAAATTACATAAGACAATCACACAACACACTAAAAACATCCCGTAAGGGGTGAAAAATAGAAAAAATATTTTAACACGAGCTTCTTAAAACATTTTCAGTACAGAAGTATACATTTCATCTAAAGGATCTACGTTCATAACATTCCCTAAGGGGGTGAAATAAAGTATTAGTTCTTTTCAAACATATTTTATTTACAAGATCTATTTGAGAAGAAATTCCTTATGGAAATGAAGGGGTGAAATAGAGTAATCTAAGGAAGAGTGGACAGGTACAGTATTATTATTGGAATCTACACACCTGTGATCACTTTGAGATTTCTAAGGGGCAGTCAAAAGGCACGTCCTTACCAAACATACATAAGCACGTTTCTGAAGAGTTTCCAAAAAAATCTTATAGAGTGAATCAAAACAGGATAATTTAGGAAAACTTATGCTTATGCTTTTTAATAAATATTCTCTATTGAAAGGGTTGAAATAGAATAATAGTTTACTAAAGTTCTAATCGTAGCTACGCAGGCGAAGTCACAGGCAATCTAAATCGTGCAATTCATTGTAATTTAATTTGTTCATTCATTTACCTCTTGATCCTAGAAGGGCGATGGGAAAAAACTTAATTAAATAATTTAATAAATATTTTGGATAAAGTATTCGCTCTTTGTGTAGTTTGATTCGTTCATAGATCGTCGTAAGGGTTATCAAAATGATGGACCGTTTGTGCCTAAGCACACTATGCGGAAAATACGCGACCGAACTTCGGCGTGATTGATTACGCCTGCAATGCTATTTCAACACATTTGATGAATGATGAATAAAATAGCGAGTGTTTTTTTTTTATGAATTTTTAGCTAATTCGATTCCCAGGTGAAGCAAGCGAGTTTTAGAAAGTCTTTGAATGCAGTTTTGTTTTTTTTTTTAAATAAAGGAATGTTTCCTTTAAGTAAAACAATCTATCTTAAGAATTTAAAGTGGTTTCCCTCCAGGGCATTTTTTAATTTTTTTTATTTTTTCCACCCTGTAGACTTCTCCCTTCTCCTAGATCTCCCTATGACCAACAAATCCAACAATATCTACCTTCTCCTTGAGCTGTATGTCGTGCAACTGCTCCCTGTGGCGCTCGAGCTCGGCCTGACCTCTACTTCACTGTGTGACACAACATCTCCCTTCGCCTAGATATCTACCTTTTCCTTGAGCTGTATGTCGTGTAACTGCTCCCTGCGGCGCTCGAGCTCGGCCTGACCTCTACTTCACTGTGTGACACAACATCTCCCTTGGGCTAGATATCTACCTTCTCCTTGAGCTGTATGTCGTGTAACTGCTCCCTACGGCGCTCGAGCTCTGCCTGACCTCGCGCCATATTCTCCCGACGACGCTCTTCGTAAGATTTCGAACTGGTGTTGGAAGTTATCGAGTCGCGTCTGTAGTAAAAAAGGTTTATTGTTGAAAAATAAATAAAAATACGCAATTCTTAGGTCAAAGAGCGAGACAGGGCTTTACGTCATCGGACAACTTGCTTGTCTTGTTTCACAAACATATTGCCCCAAAACTAGGCATAGTAATATAGTCCTTACCTGAAGGTAGGAGGGATCATTTCAGCGGGCAGCTTGGCCGGCGGGTTCTCGCCCTGAGTCGCTCGCTCGCAGAGATACATCGCTAGCACAAACTCTTCACAACCTGACACAAAATATAATATAATCACACTAATATTATAAATGAGAAAGTTTGGATGTTTGGACTTTGGATGTATGTTTGTTCCTCTATACCTCGACAACTACTAAACCGATTGGGTTGAAATTTAAAATATAGATAGATAATGACCGGGAATAGGACATAGGCTACTTTTTATCCGGGTACAATGCGAGCGAAGCCGTGGGCGGCAGCTAGTTTATAATATTAGTGTCTTCCTCTTGAATTGTGTTGTTACTCACCCAGCTTCCCGTCCGAGTCGAGATCGGCGAGTGCCCAGATCTGTGCGAGTGTCTGTTGCGGCAGACGTGACTGTAGCATGATGGCCCGCGCCTGCGCACCTGACACCGCGCCAGCCTTAGCGCGGTCCGTAGCGTTGAACAGTTGGGTGTATCTGTTGGATATCTCCTACTGTTTATGACCGCCTGGTACTTTTGTTGAATTACACTAGGGATTTAGCTTTTCTAGATCTTTTAGGAACTAAACTAGGTGATATTTTTCATAAAAGTTGTGCATTTTCCTCACTAACCTAACACGTAGATCGATCCGACTCCTCCATTCCATTGCATTCATGAAAGACTAGTAGGTATTATAAAATAATGACATGAGTATTTAAAGACGGGCATAGATTCTATTATTATCTTAAATCTTCATTGCATTTATGAAAGCTAAAGTATTTTAGAAACACGACAGGAGTAAAACCGCATTTCACCTTTTCACCACAGTGATTCATTAACCTATAGTCGTATTGCTCATTATACGGACTAAAAATATATGAAAAATGACATTTTTTCCTTCAATTTTAGTCCGTATAATGAGCAATCCGACTATAGTGAAATTAGGCCGCGTGTAGGCCTCCACTCACTTGAGTTTCTGCGGCTGGGGGATGGCCCACTCGGCGGGCGGCGGACTCATCATCCCCATCGGCTGCTCAGTGGGACTTGTCACTGCCGACCCGACCACTGATCCTGACAAATACATTGAGTTTACAAATTCACTTCGTATTTCAAAAATGCTGAAACACAGACGCATTGGCAAATAATATTTAAAACAGGTAAAATCGAGTGTCAATACAATTTAAAAGAAAACTTCATAGTTTAAGGATGCAGCATTTTATTTTCATACGTGATAATTTAGTGTAGTGTTATTTATAAAATATGTATGTTAGTTGTAAGGTATTTATTGCTATGGGCCGTAGACTAAGTAAAATAACATCTTGTAACTTATTCTAATGTTGCCTGAAATAAAGTTTATTATTATTATTATTATTGTAGTTAAAGATTTGATCTTCTCGGTTTTAGAAACCGGTGATGACTGGAGTTCACGGGCCTAGGCCAAGTGAACCCCAGAGGGAGATTGAGCTTCGTGAGGAAGTTCGTTTTGCAGAAATTTCCTCACAATCCTGCATGTGTTGAGAATAGCTGCTTTTTGCAAAATAATGTATGTGTGTTTTGGAAGATCTAATGATGTTAAGGATTGTGATAGCTGTTTTGGAATGACACCAGTTGCTGAAAGGACTATTGGAATTATAGAAACGTTTTGCAGCCGCCACATGCGTGTTATTTCATTTTTCAAGTCAATGTATTTGGACAGTTTTTCAGCAATGGTGTTTTGTAAGTTATGGGTATTGGGGATGGCAATGTCTATCAGATGTGCTGTGTTGCTGTTTTTGTGCAGAAGGGTCAAGTCGGGTCTGTTAAAGTGTACGGTCTTATCTGTAAGGATTGCTCTGTCGAAATAGAGTTTGTGAGTTGCGTTTTCCAATATTATTTCGGGAGTGTATTTGTAATAGGGTACTGGTGCCTCATTTGTGTCTATGAGCTTGTATTTCCTGGCCAGCATTTGGTGAATGATATTAGCAACCTGGTCGTGTCTGTGTTTATAATCAGTTTGAGCGATTGTTTTGCAGGCCCCGGTAATGTGCTGAATGGTTTCGGAAGTACTGTGGCATCGTCGACACAAGTCAGTTGGTAAACTATGTAATTTCATAATATATTTCTGGTAGTTTCGTGTCTCAATTACTTGGTCTTGAATGGCAATCATGAACCCTTCGGTCTCGGGAAAGAGTTCACCCCGACTGAGCCATTCGTTCGACGCCTGTTTGTCGACGGTGGGTTGACTCAAGTCTTGGTGGTGCCTTCCATGTAGAGACTTACGGGTCCATTCATTAATAAGTGTCTGTCTGTCTGTCAGTTCTTCATGTGTCTGTTTATTGTAGTCTTTCAAATTAAGCGGTGTTAGTTTTTTATCTAATTGAACCACTGACTTGTGGAGCGACGATGTTTCAGCTTTCGTGTGAAAATATGACCTTAGAGTTATTATTTGTTTATTGTGTAGATTTTGGATGTCTATGATACCTCTACCGCCCTCAGCTCTTGGGAGGGTTTGTCTTTGTATGCACGCTCGCGGATGATGTTTTCTCTGCTTGGTCATATTGACATTTATAACGCGTTGTAAGTTCTTTATCTCTGTTTTGTTCCAATTAATTATACCAAAAGAGTATGTAAGAATAGAGATGGCATAAGAGTTGATTGCTTTAGTGATATTTTTAGAGCAGAGTTGAGATTTTAAAATTGAGTTTAGTCTATGTTTAAAATTTAGAGTTAATTGAAGTTTGGTTTCCTTATAATTAATTTGTTTTGACTGGTGATACCCTAAATACTTATACGTCTCGTTTTCGGACAAAGGTTCTATAGTTTCACCACTTTGCATGTGATAGGAGTGCTGGTGAGTACGCCCATCTTTGATGGAGTTGATTTTGCATTTATCAATACCAAAACTCATTGATATATCGTGCGAAAATTTTTCCGTGATTTTTATGAGGTGCTCTAAATCGGTCTGTGTGGAAGAGTAGATTTTAATGTCGTCCATATAAAGTAGGTGACTTAGCTTACATAATGGTGTGTCAGTCTGTCTGTCTTTTGTGTAGTTCATTGTGTAACCTATATTTGTTGAGTTTAGAGTGTTAGACAAGGGATTTAACGCTAGGCAGAACCATAAGGGACTGAGTGCGTCTCCTTGGAAGATACCTCGCTGTATCCGTATGGGTTCCGTCTCTATAGCTGCATTAGATGTCTGTGCGTGTAGTGTGGTGGTCCACCTAGTCATAGAGTGTTTCAAAAATTCTATTAATTCTGGATGTATTTTATATATTTGTAGAATTTTTATCAACCATGTGTGTGGGACGGAATCAAACGCCTTTTTATAATCTATGTAAGTAGTATAAAGGTCGGCTTTGGTTTTTTGTACATTATTTAAAACAACCATGTCTATAGTCAGTTGTTCCTTGCAACCCTGACTAAATTTTTTACAACCTTTTTGTTGCTCAGCTAGTATTCCGTTGGTGTCAATGTGATTGTATATAAGGCGTGACAGGCATGCGGTGATGATTTTATAGATTGTCTGTAAACATGTAATTGGCCTGTATTTGGCAGGATTTCCTAAATCATTCGTATCTTTTGAGATCATGTGTGTAATGCCGTCAGTGATATATGAAGGGAGAGCCTGAGGATTTTTAATGAAGTTATTGATATGATTATAAATATATGGGTGTATTGTTGTAAGTTTTTTATACCAGTAGCTGTGTATATGATCAGATCCTGGTGTTTTCCAGTTATGCATTGATTTTAAAACCTGATGAAATACTTCTATGGATATGTTTTCATATTCCATGGAAGCTAGGCTTAAGTTTCTTGCGCATTCATCTTGTATCCATACGGCTTCCTCATTCAGCTCAACTGGGTTTTCCCATATATTTGCCCAGAACTGACGTAATTCAGACGGGTCTAATATATTATTCTGTGCTTGGTTTGGGGCTGTAGCAGCTGGTGCTGGTAGGTTGCGTGTTGAATTTGACAAGGTTTGATAAAATTTACGTTCGTTATTGTTGAACTGGTTGTTCTGCGTTTTACGAAGGGAGCATGCTTTATAGCGACGAAGACGACTGCTTACTACTGAAAGTTTTTGTTTTAAGGTATCTAGATGGTGTGTGAGGTCTGTGTTTGGTTCTTCGTGGATTGTGTGGGTTTTGTACTGATCTATTATCTCGTTAACCTGTTTAATGAGTGCCCTACTCCTACTTCCTTGCATAAATTGTGTTAATCGTCCTATCTTTTTTCGTAGATCTTCCACTTTTCTTTCTAGGCGTCTCTGCCAGCTAGGTACTTTGTTCTGTTTTGTTTGATAAGGTACCTCTTCAAGTGGTAATTTAAGTTGTTTTGAGCCGTTCATTTTTGCCGCAGTCCATGCCACACAGTACACTATTGTTTGGAGGGTATCAAAATCAGTTTCACTTGTAACATACTCAGGTAGAATGATTTCATTAAGGTAGGTGACGGTTTTTGCGAGTTTTTTGGAAGCTTTTTGTTTTGGTATAAAAGGTCTTTTTGCGGGGTTAGTGTTGGTAAAATATTTTAAAGCTTCTTTAAATATTAGGTGTTCTTCTTGGTTTATATGTTGATCAGCTAGATTACTTGAGCAGGTTTGTTGCTGGGAAGCAGGCATTTCAGATAAGATGGTCGTGTCGTTGGATTCTGATGCATCATACCATATAGTTGTGTTTAGGCCATCTTGAGTTTGTTCGAGTTGTCTTGTGGCCGTCTGTATGTTAATGATTTGTGTACCTAACTCGTTAGCAACTTCTTGCCGAATCTGATTTAGTCTGTCTTCATTAAAGAATTTGTTTGCTATAATGACCCTTCTTTGATCTGCATATTATTATTATTATTATTATTAAGAAAGAAGTATTTCTTCAAAATTATCAATTTCTGCGAAACTTAAGTCTCAACTGCCATTTGTGAGATCGTGTTTGAGCAGTGTTAACTGTTAAGTATTGATTGGTGACATATTCTTATTTACTTACATCTAGACTACATTTACAGTACGCACAATGGATCTAGGCATTCGTGAAGATAGCCGTTTCGCTGCGCAGTAGAAAATTTTGTATCACAAAGTTACAATGCGCATTGAAACGGCTAACTTCACGCATGATAAGATCCATTGTGAGTACGAACTTATATACTTACCAGGTTTTGAAAGCGGATCCTTCAAAGTAGTTACTGGCGTAGAAGTGACCGGCATGGGTTTAGGAGGACTGCTAATCAGAGAGGGCACTGTGGCCGTCGCGTGCGGGGGAGACTGCGGGATCAACGACCCTAGCGGGGTAGTGCCCATAATCGGCTGGGTAGTCGACATTATTGGTTGAGAAGGAGGTATAATCGGCTGGGAAGGTGGTATAATCGGCTGGGTAGTGGGCATAACCGACGGGGTAGCGCCCATTACAGGCTGCATAGATTGAGAAATAGACGTCGACATAACAGAATTCATCGACATTGTCGTACCACCGATCAGCGGTTGGTTAAAGTTTTGGTTCATAATTTGAGAAGACATAGGCTGAGTGTCGATAAGAGATGGTTTGACTCCAGATATAAGATCAGGCACAGACGGCATTGGCGGTTTCATTGGCGGTATCAACGGCTGAGAGCCCATGATTGGCTGGTTAGTACCCATAATCGGTTGGGTAGTGCCCATAATCGGCTGGGTAGTGGCCATAATAGGCTGATTCGGCATCATATTCTGAGCCGGTGTCGTGTTAATAAGCGGAGAGTTGTTAAAGTCGCCGAGTAAGGAGTTACTGGACATAGATTGAGCTGGCATACTAGGGATAGGTTGGGGGGCCATGGTTGGTAAGGGGGGGACAGCTGGCATGGGGGGGATGGGGGGTTTCGCCGGGGCAAACTGTTGAGGCTTTTGAGCACCTGCAAATAATGATTTTATAATAACGCACTGGAAATATTCACTTTTAAAAACGATTATTTTTTGATTTTTTTTCTTTTTTTTTACTAACCTGCAGGGCTGAGAGAAGCGAGAAGCGAGGGAGGAAGAACTTTGGGCACTTCGATGCCATGGAGCTTTAAGTTGATGATCTGAAATCAAACTGAGGCTTTGGACAGAGGCCTTAAGATAGCCTAGAGGTCAATAACTTATACGAGTAAATGTGAAGATTTTAATAATAGTCAATAATATGATCCAACTAAACAGAAGGGTGTTATAAGTTTGTATCTGTCTGTGGCATCATAGCTCTTGAACGGATGGACCAATTTTGATAGTTTTCTATTAAATTTTAATTTTAATTGCTCATTTTGTAGTGCTTATCCTTAAATTTATCCCCACGCTTATCTTTAAATATTTTTAAATTCATTCCACAAATATCAGCCACAGAATTGTCTGATGAATAGGTCTTACCTTGCAAGCAATAGAAAACTCCTTCAGATCCAACTTGCCATCCGCGTTGGTATCAGCCAACGACCAAATCTGACCCAGGATTGGTGGAGGCAGCTGACTCTGCAATACAATTAATTTATAAACAAAAAACCAAGATGAAGAAAAAAAAAATTATGTAAATCTAAAACAAGTGACTGACTATGGCACAGAATAACTAGGTACGTCTGACTTCGCGAAAACGTTTATTTAAATAGCGACTCTTGCTGCGACGCAACAAAATGCAATTTAGCTTGCGCAAGCGCTCATTGCTTAATACAATATTCACCTAACCAAATCCTCTTTCTAACGCATAACTCTGTCACCGCCTGGGTCGAGTTGTACTAGTTCGCGTAATACCTATTACGCGGATAGGTATAACGCGCGACGCGGCTAGCGTGCGAGCCGATTGGCAAGTGGGAACCCTGCCTGCCAAAGCCCCCCCGCCAATGTACTTGTACCTAAAGTGCGGAGTGCGCCTTCTGTACCTATTCTGTGACTATGTGTTTGACGACTTTGACGAGACTCACATTGTTAGACTGGCTCCTCACTGGCACTTGACTATTTAGATATTTAGCAGATGGATCACCGAAAAGAAAGCTACGCTACCGTGTTTGTTGCCCTGATTCTTCACGGTGTTGGTCGCGAAAGAACAAGAGTAGAATCACCTAGCTCTTAAGACATTTCAAAGTGGTCATAGTGGTCCTACTGAATAAATGATATTTGAATTTGTGCACTGAATGCCTTACCTGTAACATAAACCTCTTGGCCTGCTCCCCGGACAGGTTGCCCCCGGCCGGGCCGAGGTTGCGGAAGTGTTCTGCAAACTTAGCATGCTCGTGCGGCTGAACCACCCACGGATCTCCAGCCATCATGCTATGGATTATCATTAATATTAGAGGGAATTTTACCCAGAGCTATCTAGCCCCAAACTAAGCAAAGCTTGTATTACGGGAACTAGACTGATAGATTACCTACATTAATTCAAATATTTTTTTGTTTAGTGAGCTGAATGTTTCTTATGCTTTGTTTTATACCTGTTATATAAAAGGTATATAAGTATTCTATCGGTTCCCAAAGTACAAGCTTTGCTTAGTTTGGGGCTAGATGGCGCTGTGTGAAATGTCCAGCAATATTTATTTATTTTATTTATTTATTGCAATTTGACTAGTCAAAGCATATCTAAAGTCTCTATCTGCCGCCCCGACCACACCTAGTATTGTATAACATTGTATGTTACACAAAATAATAGTCAGAAGACATAAAGGTATACTTTCTAATATATTAGGTTCATGCGCTAGCTAGTGGCTAACTCTGGTGATAGAGTTTTCAGGATGCCTGGAAGGCCTCCGTTAAAGATTGATTAGCTACACCACAAGCACTTTAATACTATAACTATCAGCTTTAGCTTATTGCTTCACTAGATCTTTCCTGGTTATCCTGTAGATTAACGACCAGAGGATAATTAGAAGGCCTGAGGTCTTGATGAAGTTTTATTGGAAAGAGACAGGGAAGATGAAATGCCTTTTAGAAACGCTTTTTCTATAGCAATTATTAGCTGGGTGGTGCCTGGAGAGGCTAGTTACCTCGATGTTGTTTTCCTTTAATGTTTGAGAGCTCTACAGGCATTATCAAGAACAGTTAAAACTATTTGATTTTACAAAAACGAAATGAAGGATCGATCCTAATAAAATGTAGGTACCTTTATTAACGTTTGATTGGTATTACTTACAGTTTGTGTTCCTGAATGCTAGAGTGTGTTTATTAAAGACTTGCAAGTAAAATAAAACGTCCTTTTCTCGTTCAAAGTAAAATCACAGAACTTTTACAACAAGAGAGAAATTTTATTATTGATTGAGGCTCAGGGGAGGTGCCGTGAAATTTTACAGAAATTTACCGAATAGCTGTCAAAGTCAACTGACATTGAGGTGTTTCCAACTAATATTTCTGAATTTCGCAAATAAATCCAACAACTGACTGGTTCGCACAGAAAACTGAGGCAGTCAGTCAGTCTGAATTTGAAGACGTCTCACGCACGCTTCAACTTCAAAATAAATAAATTCTACTCACCGGTAGATGGCGCTTTGTCACATGTGCTTGAATCTGTGGCTTGAGTTGGGTCGTGTAAATAGCAGTAGTAAGTGTTTTTTTTCGCGATTGTTGTGTACGAAATACAAGAAAACAATTTATTAATTTCTTTTGTCGCACTTTTGTCCAATAAAGAACTACCTGGTAGAAAATTATAAAAAGGCGTGTTCAACAGCGTGGTTCATTCACGAAATCAGTGTAAAAATTGTTTATTTCTCCAATACAAGGGGCATGTAAGTAGGTACCTACATATTTTATCTGGAATAGATCGTACGTAGCGATAAGCCACCATTGTTGTATTTCAATGCCGTAATGTACCTCTGATTTTTATCTTTTCGAGGCCATTTGCTTTTACTCTGTCTGCAGTGATTTTAATTTAAAAAGAAACTACCTAGGTAGGTACTGTAGAAAATAATATTTGTTAATAAGAAATTGTGTCCAGAGGCTTAAATGTTGTAGGTACCTAGTTAGGAGCACATTATGAAACAAAACAAGTCCTAACTACGAGTGTGATGTGTGTGGTGGTACCTAAGAAGTGAAGCTCAGTTGAACATTATAAGAATCAGCTTGGTAAAAACAATAGAATTTAATTAAGGTATTGTCTGTCATCTCTCCAACAATCATAATCAGCCCAGATCAAATGAATATAAAAGAGAATAATAAGCCTCCTTATTTTCATACAGCTTGGTCCAGCCAGACCTGTGCCAGTTGAACTGAATTCCTTCCTCTTATCTTTTATCTTTGGATTAGGTACCGTGGTTTGCCTTGCACTCTCTGACCAAATCATTGTATAGATAGGTTTTTGTGAACAAACTATTTAAATAAATTTTGTGAAATTGTAATAGTGCTTTGAGAAGCTAGAATGGTGATTTTAGTTCACGTTTACCTTTTTGGTTTGATGTTTGTGTAGCTACATACCTAATACCTAGTTGTTTTATCTTTTACAGAGGATGGAAGAAGTTTACATTAAATCTGAACATGTCGAAGTAGAAATCAAAGTAGAGGAAGCATTGGAAGCTACCGAGAGAAAACCAGAGTTAAGCACAAAACTTCAAGCAAGTGATAATTCTCTGAACAGTGGTACTGATATTATACCCGACGATGACAATGAATATCCGGAACCTTCACCTGAACAGAAAATAGAAATCAATGGAAAGGTTTATGAGAACGGCAAGATAAATCGACTATCATGCAGCCAATGCGATAAAACTTTCAAAAACCGAGCCAACTTAAGAAACCACATAAAATATGTTCATTCCGGTAACCATAGTGTGGAATGCACTCAATGTTTCCGAACATTTAAGTCACATGGGCACCTCCGGTCTCATTTAGACTCCGTACATGCTGTAAATGCAGAGGTCAGCTGCAATATTTGCGATAAAGTGTTCTTAAACCAGAAAAAACTCAAAAATCATATCTACTACACCCACCCGCAGCCAGAGGATCAGGTAACTTGCACCGTTTGCTTTAAGATATACAAATCTCAGTACAATCTCAAGATACACATGAGACAAGTACACCCAGACGGACAATCTGTCTCCTGTCCTTATTGCGACAAGACTTTTAAAGTTGATATGTTACTCCAACGGCATATAAAATGGAGCCATCCGGACGACGGAATGATCTACAAATGTCAGCAATGCTTTAAGATCCTACCATCCCTCGCTTGCTATAAGAAGCATATTGAAAACACACATGATATCAACTCTCGAGCTACATGTCAACTTTGCAAACGGACTTTTAAGACCAAAAAGTCACTTGATCGTCATGTTAAGAATCTACACAGTGGACAAGATGTCAAACCTTATACTCCTAGTAAATTTATCTGCACGTTTTGTGAAAGGGGGTTTGAGAGTAATACAACTTTGTTCTGGCACATACAGAAGTATCATGTAAGTGATTCAACAGAAGCAACTCATTGTGAAATCTGCGATAAATCTTATTCTGACAATGCGTCACTCCAACGCCATCTGGCATCCGTTCATTCTCTGGAGACAGCGACATGTCAGATTTGCATGAAAGAGTTTAAGTCAGCTATTAATCTGCAAAGTCATATTCGAATTACCCACGCTCCGCCTGAGGCTATCCAGACATGCAATATTTGTGAAAAAACCTTTAAATGCGCTCTTCATCTACGAATGCACATGAATGCAGTTCACACTGTAGGTGAATTCACGTGTGATGTCTGCAACAAATCATTCACATCTGCGAAATATCTAAACAAACACAAAAAAACACACATAGAAACTCGCGAACATCCATGTGACATATGCGGGAAGATGTTTAAGAGTGTATTTGCAGCGAATAAACATAGAAGAAATGTCCACAGTGGAGTTAAATGCTGCTTCTGTCATATCAAACAAGGAAAGTTAGAAGAACACATGCTTAAGTGTCCTAAACGAACAGATGCGTGTGTTAAATGTGGGAAAATGTTTGAAAGTAATGCAGAGTTACACGGACATTTCTTAACTTGTGGGTTTGAAGGTGTTCCTATTAAGATTGAAAATGAAGATGAAGACTTAAGTCTTAGCTAAGTTAAACTATTGCTTGTGAATAACTTTGGCAACAAGGTTTCTGTAAGATTAAGGTAAGAATGTTTAAAAAATTATTATACGTAGGTACTTATTAATTTGAAGTTTTGTTTTAGTCTAGCTCTTAAGACGTTTCAAAGTGGTCATAGCGGCCTATTGAAAAAATGATATTTGAATTTTGAAATAGATAGAGCCACATTGGTCTGGTGACTGTTTCGACTTTCGATCCGAAGGTTGCGAATTCAAATCCCTACCGCTAAATCCTATCAATGGATTTCTTGGTTCTAAAATTAACACAAGCGTTTAACAAAAGGTGAAGGAAGACATTGTGATGAAGCCCATGGCTTAAATTCAATGTATTGACCTACGACTTTCCTGTGGATTAGGTCGGTTTACACATTCAGTGCCACGATGCACCTGTTAATCTTGCACGCTGTCTTTTACTACTCGCTCTCCGGAGAATACCTAGTAGCTGGGTATGGAATGTGTTATTGTTATTTCATGAGGCATATTAGGAATCCGGTGGGTGGTGAACGCGTTAAGTATAGGCATAATGGTGTCTATTGAATAAAAGTTCTATAAATCTTGAGGATATTTGAAAGCTCACCTATTTCGTAAAAATTTAAAAACAGAGATCCAAATAATATTTTAATTTAATAACAATATTTACAATATTACTTTACGAACAAGACTTTCTAAGTAATCTAAATTTTAGTATCAAAGTCATAGGTACTTTAGCTTACCAAAAATATCTATTTTATAATATATGCCAGAGTAACTTCAGATTAAGAGTAATATATAATTTAAGCCTTAATCCACGACAGTAGTATTTTCTCCATGTTGCAATACAGGTCTCAGACAGCGATGCACTGGTTGATGATCTGCACTAAGTTGTTATTTTCCAACGCAGCTGCCACTCGTTCCTTGTCAGCCAGCTGTTTGTTAACTGCATGTTCGGACACATGTGTGCCCTCCGTCACCTGTGAACATAGAATGCGTAGTTTAAACATACAGATTTACTCTGATCTGCAGGTACATTAAGATCATTAGAACAATTTTATCATGGATCTCATGTAATCTTAAAACAAACAAAAATGTTTTTATTTTTAACTCACCAGCGTTCTTGAGTTATAAATGGTGTAGGTAAGTTACACCATTTATAACTCAAGAATGGCTGGTAAGTTACACCATTTATAACTCAAAGAATGGCTGGTAAGTTACACCATTTATAACTGAAGAATGGCTAGTAAGTTACCCCATTTGAGTGGTGTTATTCAGAAGGCGCCCAACCCCGGATTTTGCGAAAATGATTTTCAGCATTAAAATTCATCTTCGCAAAATCCGGGGTTGTTCACCTTCTGCATAACACCACTCATTTATAACTCAAGAACGGCTGGTGATTTACACCATTTGTAACCCAATCAAGAACGGTGACAATGTCAGGTATGTTACACCATGTAACTCATCTGACTTAATTTTATTTCTAAGTTAGAGTAATAAATAGTAGATATGCAGTCTTACCAGTACAGTGACTTTGAAGCGTGAGGGTAGGGCTCGCAGCAGCTGCACTCTGATGGACAGCCCTGGAATACAGTGATTAGATCGATTAAACATTTTTCATGTAGGAGAATAAGTTACTTGTGCAAATGACTTAATCAGATTGTGACATGATGAGCAATGGGCTGTGGGTTATTATGTTAACACTTAGGTTTCTTTGATTATTGGCGTGCGAAAAATAGTGTAAACTTCTTATCACACTATCACACTAATATTATAAATGCGAAAGTTTGGATGTATGTTTGTTCCTCTATAATTCGACATCCACTGAACCAATTTGGCTGAAATTTAAAACAGATAGATAATGACCAGGAATAGGACATAGGCTTGGTGCTTTTTATTCCGAAAAAATGCACGGTTCCCGTAAGATAAACAAAATAGTAGTCCACGCGGGCGAAGCCGCGAGCGTCAGCTAGTTTATAATATTAGTAGGATTACCTATCAACGTAGCCATGCTACAATGAGGTATGGTCGGCGTAAAGTGCACCACGACCTCGTTCTCCTTGTTATTTAGCAGCACATTCCTCTGCTCCACCACCCTCAGCTCTTCCAGCGAGAGGGGATGCTCGGGGTCGGTAATATTGCGGATCAAATCGAATATTTCTCTCTCATCGAACTCGTCAGCAATATCTTCGTCGTGGTCGGCGGAGGTGACTTCGCGCTCCGAATCTTTTTCGTACACGTCTGGGTTTACGTTGTCCGCTGTTTTCGTCATACTTAAATGTGGAAAAAAAGGCCTATTTGCCAATTATTATGCGATGAAAATAGATATAACAACAAACAATACGACGAGAAATTGAATGAATGAAATGACTTGACTGACGAACCTGAGAGATTGACCTCAAAAGAACTGTCAGCTTCGAAGAACTGAAACTCTTTGCTATTTGAACGCCATCTAGCGATGAGTAGCATTTAGTTTTTGCGTAATCAAGTGGAAGCTTCATAGGGTGAAATGGTGAATGGCGTTTTTTGTATTCTGTGGTATTTTGGGATTTGGAAAAAAACTGTGGAACAGCTTTTTGGCGGGAATTTGAGAAGTCATGTTTCGTTTTTGTTTTATTTTCCAAAACTTGTGTTTCTTCGAATGTTAATGTGTAATATTGGTGGATTATTAACCGTTAAGTGTTCGTGAATGTACATAGGTGTGGGCAAGTGAAAAAAAATTGGATAGCATTGCTTTTCGAGTTCTCCCAAAAAGTCCGTGTTGATGTTTCAGTAAAGCCCCACATCTTTACTGAGGCCTGAGGCACAAGGGGAGGGGTGGGATATTATATTTATGTATTGTAATGTGTATTTATGTAACTTATTTATCTGTAGACTTGCAGTTTAATAATAAACTTGACACTGGCTGAATGCACAAGACGTGCGAAGCCAAAATAAAGAAGAAAAAAAAAAACTGGAACAATGTATTTTTGGCGCCATTTTCAAAAATCTAAGCACTGTGACTCGGAAGAAGGTCCTGGCCAAGACTCGAGAATAAAAAAGTATTTGATTCTTAGTTTATATTACTTACCTACCTATTATACCTACATTGGTGAAGGAAAACATGAAGAAACCCGTGGCTGGCTTAGTCAGCCCGCCATATCCACAGGAAAGACAGTTGGTGCTGGGCAAGGCCTATTCCATCCCAACAATGGCCCACCAGGCACTATACTATACTAATAGTGTCAGTCCCGTACGTTGGGATCGTTAACTTAGTTGAACTGAAGATACCTAACCTAAGTACCTAGGCTCCTACTTAACTTTATCGTAGGTAGGTAGGTAATGGGAATGATTAAAAAAATAAGTTTTGAAATATAAAACCAACCAGATTGCATAAAGTCAAAATAATCTAGTAGGTCAGAAAACAAAATATTCGCAACCAAAATTTTCAATTCTTTAAAAATGTATTTGGAGCGATTGTTGGTATTTTTAGTGATAATTTATTACGTGGACTGCAGGAACAATGTTAGGGCGCTCACCGACTCGTTGGGGTCAGAGGTCATTGAGATTGACACCCCTATCAAAGGTGACATTTAATTTTACTGTTTATTGTGTACCATTTACTGTTTAATATCCTCTAGGTAGGTAGCCTAAAAACTCCATCATCAGAGTTAGCCATTATGGTACCTACATACAACTTACATATCCTCACTGTTAAATTCGTATTTGTTGCGGTTTGGTCGCGAAAGAACAGGAGTAGAGTCATCATCTAAGTACCTACATCCATTTAATTTACAACACTCGTCAGCTAATACCTACATATAGGATCAAAGAATCTTTATTTACATAAAGGCATTTGTTCCTATAATATTGGTTTGTTAGCAGAACTGCAAGAGCTACCGCCAGACGTGGAGGAAGAGCCGTCTGCCGAGGCGGAGGAGACGCGACCCACGACGCTACGGAAAGAGACCAAGCGAGTGCTGGTCAGTGAAAACTGATACACTGGCTGATTTTAGTCTCACGCTCACCGTCAGCGCTGATAGGCGAGTGATCTTTATTACAATGAAATAAGGATACTGATTGTTTAGCAGAAATGGCTACGCTGATTGCTCTCGTCAGTGCTGGACAATCAGTATCCTTATTTCATTGTAATAAAGATCACTCACCTATCAGCGCTGACGGTGAGCGTGAGACTAAAATCAGCCAGGTACGCGCGCGACAAACAAGTTTTCCTCTAGCGATCAACGTGACAAGGATGCACAATACGCAATTCTTAAAGGCGCTACTCACACACCTACCGCAGGGGCAATCTAGGTGGCAATCTAGGTGCGTGGCGGTTGTGGCAATATCGGGAGTAAGTATTGCCAAATTGCCCCTGCATGCCTACACACATCACAATTAAGGATGCAATTAAGGGTCATCCCCACTCCTACACCCTAGATTGCCCCAACGGCAGGTGTGTGAGTAGGGCCTTTTAGGCCACAGAGCTATACCGGACAACTTGTATCTACTTACCTATCGCGTAATAATACCAACAGACTATTCCATAGTAGATAGACTTCTCGAAGCGCTCATGGCGTAGCTTGCTTAGACGTTTTTGATAGATGAAGTTTTATTGGTCCTGGCTAAATTTTGGGTAGGTAATCAAGCCCTGACGGAGCGAGGCGGCTAAAAATCAGTCACCAGAGTTAGATACCCACTAGCTCATACGAACATACATACAGACTTTTATTCACGGTTTTGGTCGCGAAAGAACAGGAGTAGAATCACCTAGCTCTTAAGACGTTTCAAAGTGGTCATAGCGGTCCTACTGAATAAATGATATTTGAATTTACTATCTCCTGACTCAATAAAGCTTGCCTGACTTTAGCTGTTGTTTCAGACGACCACTGCCTCGACGACCGCTAAGCCCAAAGAGGAGAAAGAAGAGTCAATCAGCCAGGAGGACGAGGAGGCGAGGATCGAGAAGGAGCTGGCAGAGATATACAAAGACACCGGTGAGGCATTAAGGCTGCGTCCCCAGTAGGCAAACTGTTAGCGGCCGACTGAGTTTGCGGCGTATCGGTTTTTACGCCGTTCCATATATTTGAAATGGAGTGTCCACAGTTTGCTTGTTTTGCGCTCACTTTACGCAGTTTGCAGTAAGTGCATTTTACTCAGTCAGCCGCTAACAGTTTGCCTACTGGGGACACAGCCTTGCCCTATATCACGTGGGGTCGGCACAACATTCCACTTGATATTTTCCCAACGACCCCCCCTAACCCACTCCACCAGTGGGTTCGTTGGGATTTTTTTCCCAACGACCTCACTGACTTTGTGGTAGGGTCCATGGGAAAAAAATTCCCAACCACACCCCGTTTAAAAAAAAATTAAGTACCTACCTATTAGAAATACTTATTCAATCTTCACTACCCATTCACATTATTCCATTCCCCTCTATCAGCAGTCATCCCAGCACTCATACCTTTTTATCTTTCACACAATCCATGTTTTCTTTGGTCTACTTCGCAGACTACAAATCAGAGAATGTAGAAACGAAAGTGTTGAAGAGTGCTGCAGACAAGGTGGAAACCAACATGACGGCAGACAAGCCCATCGCCCGCACGCGGTTGAAGTGAGCTAAATTCTATAAAAATGACCTTTAAGTACGTTTTTAATACAGTTGCTCAAAAAGTGGCGTATTGCAGGGACGTATAGCGTTCGGGAAGTGGGCTATTACACACTCGTGCTTTTTTTTTACCTTTCCCGCACTCGTGCGTTCTCTTTCCCAACTGTCAAAATAATGTCTATTAAAAAGAAAAAACCAACCATGAAGTTTTTACAAAAAAAAAATCATAGAAGTTTTTATGATTCATGCAAATACGTATATTTCTAAAAAGAAGCTACTAATTTGTTTCTATATCAGATTTAATGATTTGATTGAATGAGTTAGGTTAGGTTTCATTTCATCTCATTAAATTTCATTTTCATTTCATATCAATAAAAAATTCTACTGAAGACTTGGCTGTATGGGCATAGTTCCCTTTGCCTACCAGAATCGGTGAAAAAAAATATCTCTTATATTCTACGGTTGGCGCCATTTTCTAGATTAAATTGCTTCATTTTTTCGCAACTGTATTAAAAATAGTCGTTCAGTACACGTTCGGAACCGTCATTGCAACTTGTTCCGACTGTCAACCCTCGCCTTCGGCTGCGCCTCGGCTCGGGTAGACATTTGTCGGAACTCTTTGCAATGACAGCCTTTCCGAACTTGTACTGAAATATACTATTTTTAGGTACAGAAAGCGTCATTAATTGGTATCCCCCTAGTAAGAGGTCGGTTTGCAAGCCGTTGATCTCAACTTTTGTAAAAACTTCCTTGCTTAGGTACTTATGGATATCTAATTTCGCTCGAGTTCCTAAACGAGCCGATGCAATAGCTGTTATAATACCCGACTGAAATCCAAGGTTGAAATAAAAAGGGGTCTTTGTTCAAATCAATAGGGGGATACCGATTGATCACGCTGACTGTACCTACCTACTAGGTGATTTATGAAGATGAAAACATGATGAGGAAACCCTAGGCCCCAAGTTTCCTCATGACATTTTCTGTCACATTTTAAAACTCTCAATGTCCCAGGCACTACTAGTGTCCCGTTAAGTGTAGGCAAAGATTGCCTCCTGTCACTATATAAATCATAGGTTCTCACCGTGGGCGATAACGCCCCCCTGTGGGCGTTTGAGACTTTCAGGGGGCAGTAGGAGACCCAGAGAAAATTAGGGGGCATTGAGATGGCGCATTCAGATATGGGGGGGTGGGGGGCTCTTGGAAAAAAATATATTCTCAAAGTGGGCGGTGGGCAAAATAAGGTTGAGAAACTATGGTATAAATTGTCTAGTTTCTCTGACTACTCCATATTCCAGCTTCAAGTTCCAACCCGACGTGAACAATCGTCAGGACATCGAGCGCTTCAGGACGTCAGTGGACGAGATCAGCTGCGAAAAGCGCGTCACGCAGAAACTACAGGCTGACGTACGTTACCACTCAATAAACTTCATTGAAATCCATCCTCATTGAAAATCTCCAGTCCATCGGCGAACTATTAGTATACCTACCTGTCGCAGGCAACTGGTTGAATTAGCCATTCAATTAAATGCCTAGCCATTTCATTGAGCGCCGCCATTAAATTAAATGGCTGAACGTCGGTTAGTCAAATAGTTGAACACAACGTTCAACACTACGGCTAAACGAAGGTCAGCCATTTAATTGAATGGCGACGCCGACGCTCAATGAAATGGCTAGCCGGTTCATTTGCTCACTGATAAAATAAGTAGGTTTTGGTTTTTTTTTATAGCACGCGTATCTCACACCCACGCAGAAAGACTGCTAGACCCTTATTTTGTGGCATACGAATAACACTGGGAACTAATTTGCTTTATTTTTCACGACAAAATAACACACAACGTTCAAGAAACACCAGCTGTATCTATACGCCATCTTGTAAACAAAGCGAAAGTAGCGCCGCGGTGGCAGAAAAACATACTAATTCAATGAAACGGCGTCCTTTCAATCAGGCAGAGTGTTGAACGTTTTAAACGCTTCAATGATTCAACTATCCGCCTAGCCATTTAGTTGAATGGCGGCACTCAATGAAATGGCTAGGCATTTAATTGAATGGCTAATTCAACCAGTTGGCTGCGACATATCCGCCTAGCCATTCAGTTGAATGGCGGCACTCTATGAAATGGCTAGGCATTTAATTGAATGGCTAATTCAACCAGTTGGCTGCGACACACCTACTAATATCTAATAGTGGCGTAGCTTACTCTTGATAGGTAGATTGAAGAGCGACTTTCTGGACGTTCACAATGAGAATGTACCAAATCGTCAGAAATTATAGTCGATCCTCGTTATCAATCGCACAATATCCTATTCTATTAAACGAGCAATATTTGTTTGTTTGTTTGTCTGTGCTCACGTTCTCGAAAACGGCTCTAACGATTTCAATGAAATTTGCGGTACGGAGGCTTATGGGGGCGAAAAATCGATCTAGCTTTCTCATATCTGGGAAAATTCGTTTTCTCGGCATTTTCACGCAAAAAGGTTTACCAGTGCAATGTGGTTCGTAAAACCACAGAATTTGTTAAGACCAGAATGGCTATGTGGCTATGGTGTCTGCTTTACAGCCCAAGGTTGCGAGTTCGAAACTCAGCCAATGAAAGTTTTTTTTTGTAAGTTTTTTTTTAATTTTTCTCTATTTGCACCCGAGCAAACCTCGGTCGCCCAGATATTAAGTTTTAAGTACCTTGCAGTTTCTGATAGTTTTCAGTAGGAGCTAAACTGGTGAAGGAAAACATCGTGATGGTTTCATGGTAGCTTAGTCAGCTCCATTCCTCACCTCATAGCTCATTGATCATGTCTTGCTTGACTTTAAAATCCTCTTGTTTAGCTGTAAAGGCCTGTGTTTAAAATTTTCTAATCTTTTCAGAATTCAAAATCGACCTCCACAAGCGAATACATTATGAGTTTTATTGAAATAGGGTCAGTCGTGCTAAATCTCTTCATTTGCTATTAAGATCACAAATCGAATTATATTCTTGTGTTGATGAATAAAAAATTACTAAGTACATTACTTGGTTTTAGTTGCTTGGGTTGGGTATGCGCTTTGAACGCCGAAGGCTGAAAAAAATGGACACGACATAAGTATTGGCCTGCCTGTAATCTTTACCATAGGTGAGCTGCCGCATTAGACATCACAGTGTAGTGAACTCAGCAGAAGTAGCACTCACGTACCTATATGAGTAGGTAGTCAAAAACAAGTCCAAATGTAGGCTATCAATCAACGCAACTGTCTGCGAGATCTCAGTGCGGGCACGTAGTTCGAGGCGAACTATTAGTTAATTAATAACTTCCGCCCTGAAGTGCCTACCGGAAACGGATTGAAAATTGTGTTGCTATGGCGCAGGCCAGATAGAAGAGACGAGGCGCAGACATTTGTCTCTTCCGCGTCCCTTTCATACAAAATGTGACGGCGCCCCGTCTCTTCTGTATGTTTTGCGGCGCGACGCTTCTATACATTTTCTATGAAAGGGACGCGGAAGAGACATATTATGTCTGCGACGTCTTCCGTCCTCGCCTTACGTCTTTTCTGTATGTCCCGCGCCTAAGATGTCCACTTGAACTATAATGTATGTACTGAAGAGTGTAATGTTAGCCAACCGCAGGAACAACATCACACCAACTTCAGTAACCAAACATGGGCATGGTCCGACTGGCCTCATTGAATGAGCGGTCGCGCTCATCAACATGACTAATTTTATCAACGGAACAACACTCCGTCCTTAGGTACTTACTCACCTGCCGATATCTACTTATTTATGTGCTCTAAAATAGTATCGAACAATGCAATAAATCTGGCTCGATCACCGCCGCCGGGGCGCGCGGGGCGCGGCGGGCCGCGGGCGGGGCGGGGCGTGCTATTGTTGCTTACTCTGTGGCTCGATGCGCGAATCTATTTTTCGTCGCAAGTCGATGTAATTATCGATGCGCTTAAATGGCAGTAGCGCTGCAAGGCGGTGCGCTCTCCTTGTAGGGCGGCGCGGGCGCAGGCGCGGCGCGCGGGTATATAGCGGTGTCGCGCGCCTCTCGGCTCACTTCCGTCGCTGCCGTCGCTGTGTTCGCGCCGTGAGTTTCTTTCAATCCACTAACTTGTTCCACTTACCAATTTTTTTGATCGTGCTTCGATCGGCAGTGCTGTGAGCTAATAGAATTCGTGAGCTTAAAATCTAACAGAAATCGAATCAAGCTAAACCGTGAACTTAGTGCTTCAGCGGACAGGTCTCGATCTGCTTCAATCTCTCTATCTACCTATCTAAAGTTTCGTTTGGTAATCTCCGATCTCCGATCTGCCACGCTACGTTCGATCCTCCATCGAAAGCTTCGATCCCTTCGAATCCTTAACGATCTCAGAGTTCAGAATCGGTCCACGAAGGCAAGCATAACAGCATCGCCTTGTGCTTCTTCCAGGATACCCGCGCGGAGTCAACTAAAGAGCGAGCCAGCAAGAGGAGAGCGGCAAGATGTGCGACGAGGACGCGGGCGCGCTGGTAGTGGACAACGGGTCCGGTATGTGCAAGGCAGGGTTCGCGGGAGACGACGCGCCGCGCGCCGTGTTCCCCTCCATAGTGGGCCGGCCGCGCCATCAGGGCGTCATGGTGGGCATGGGACAGAAGGACTCGTACGTGGGAGACGAGGCGCAGAGCAAGCGCGGTATCCTCACCCTCAAGTACCCCATCGAGCACGGCATCATCACCAACTGGGACGACATGGAGAAGATCTGGCACCACACCTTCTACAACGAGCTGCGCGTCGCGCCCGAGGAGCACCCCATCCTGCTGACCGAGGCGCCGCTCAACCCTAAGGCCAACCGCGAGAAGATGACGCAGATCATGTTCGAGACGTTCAACTGTCCCGCCATGTACGTGGCGATCCAGGCGGTGCTCTCCCTGTACGCGTCCGGCCGCACCACCGGCATCGTGCTCGACTCGGGCGACGGCGTCTCGCACACGGTCCCCATCTACGAGGGCTACGCGCTGCCTCACGCCATCCTGCGTCTCGACCTCGCCGGGCGGGACCTCACCGACTACCTCATGAAGATCCAGACGGAGCGCGGCTACTCCTTCACGACGACGGCGGAGCGCGAGATCGTGCGCGACATCAAGGAGAAGCTGTGCTACGTGGCGCTCGACTTCGAGCAGGAGATGCAGACGGCGGCCGCCTCCACCTCGCTCGAGAAGTCGTACGAGCTGCCGGACGGGCAGGTGATCACCATCGGTAACGAGCGCTTCCGATGCCCCGAGGCGCTCTTCCAGCCCTCCTTCCTCGGCATGGAGTCGTGCGGCATCCACGAGACCGTCTACAACTCCATAATGAAGTGCGACGTGGACATCCGCAAGGACCTGTACGCCAACACCGTCCTCTCCGGCGGCACCACCATGTACCCGGGTATCGCCGACCGCATGCAGAAGGAGATCACGGCCCTCGCTCCCTCCACCATCAAGATCAAGATAATCGCCCCTCCGGAGCGCAAGTACTCCGTGTGGATCGGCGGCTCCATCCTCGCCTCGCTGTCCACCTTCCAGCAGATGTGGATCTCCAAGCAGGAGTACGACGAGTCGGGCCCCGGCATCGTGCACCGCAAGTGCTTCTAGACGCATTTTTTTTCTAATTCTTATGTCGCATCGCATCGCATTCGAGACCGCATGCTCGATCGGTTATCGTGTAAGTTCTTTATAAGTTTACTTTGTTAATTTATTGTTATTATAATTTTTGTTACCTAATCTGTGTCCGTGTATTGATCTCTCTCGCTGGCGCATCTGACGCGGAGCCGTATAAGGAAGGCGTCGGGTGCGCGACTTGGCCGCGGATAGTATAGTCCCCCTCCTCCCCCCGCAACTGTCCACCTCCCCCCCGCCCCGATTGATCTGATCGATGCTGCGTCTGCGCTGCGCCGCGCGCCTAGACAATACACGATCGATCCGATCGCAATAAATAGATTAGTGCGCGCCGTAAATAGCTGTCGTCTGAAGATCAAGTGACCACCAATGAGCCTAATATTCAACAACGGGAAACATTTTTGCTATTCAATTCTATTTCTGCATGCATGGAACTTCAGTAGGTAATTAAAATTTAAAGGGATACTGTTTTTGGTTTCAAATGCAAACCATTCAAGTTCACTCAGTACCTACCTAGTCTTAAGTTGTATTACCAAGTTCAAAACTTCGAAAAATGTGGTGGCAAAATATAGCGTTCATTAGGATTACCTACCTACCTAAGGTGGCAGTTCGCGCCCGACACTGAGACAGGAGACCGAGACCAGAGATAGGCTTGGTAGGCGCGCGCGAAAGTGACACGAGACAGAGAACCGTCAGTTTATATGACAACGGTCTCCTGTCTCGGTCGCGGGCGCGAAGAGCACCTTAAGCTAATAAAAAGCTGTTTTACTGAGTGTCTAGTGAGCAACACGACTTTTGTTCACACTAGCTAGCGGTCTGCCTCGAATTCACCCTGGTCAATATAATTCCGCTATAACTACGGTCAATCGATATATTGCACGTAGAGCAACAACAACAAGCAAACAGATCATACTATTCTAGGACAGTTTTCCTGAAATATACAACATAGGTGCATTTAAAGAGATTATTCAATAGTAGGTATCGACGTAATACCTATAGATATTACTGCCACAGCTCTAGCCAGACAGCTGGAAGTCGAATACCTAAGGTAGATGTTGGACGATAACTTTCTGTGCCTCGAGCACCAGTATACACGAGTTTACTATTCTTTCCGTGACTATAGTAAAGTACCTATGGACTGAACTTAGTTTATTCAAGTTACCGCTAGAGGCGCTGCACTGAATTCCATACAATTATAAAAATTATAATGATCGAGAAGTCTCGTTTCTCGACTCTCGATGTTGCACATGTTAGGCCGGCATGACAAGTCTCTAGTCTTGACTTGACACCACGGCTTGCGCAGGCGTTACGCATGAGTTAGGCAGAAGCCTACTTTTGTCTATCTACCTACTTGACTACTTTATCACATCTTCTTAGTTTTTTTAAATTTAATTTTATTCTTATCTTCTAAGGGCAAAGAAAACTCTTGAAATTTTAGTTAACATTATTTTATTGAAATTTACAAAATTGATTCGTAAAGGTAGACATAGGTGTATTGCTTGACACCTTATTTACAGGTGCAGACAGTGTTATCTGTTCGTTGAATATCAGGAGGTACAAGATTATTTCCTCAACAGAGAGCACAGAAATAAAGCTGTTTCCGAGTTTGAGAGTCCTTCATCAATAGATAAACTTCTGAATAATATCACTTAAGGCAGTAACAAACAACAGCGTTTAACATAATTATCTGGATATTTACACAAATCATTATTTAGTTCAAACAAACAGGTATCAATACTTAATTTGTTCGATGCATGTCGTCAAATAGTCCACACCTGCCGGCCATCATATTCGTCACAATATAATATCACGTAAAGTCTACTAATATAGTCACGTTATGAGGTCAGCGAACATTATTTCGGTCCAAAGAACCGGTTCATTCGAATATCGCTGTAACAGAGTATAGAGTTCGCATTGAGCAGAAACGGACAACAGCGGTGCGGACACCGGTCCGTTCACGCAGCGGCGGCGGCGACAGCGGCGGCGGCGCGGGGAGAGGGGCGGCGCGGGGTCGGTGGCGGGGGTGGGAGCCACTTAGAGCAGGCGCGCGTCGGGGGTCGTCTCCTCGTCACTGGAGACGCGCTCGAAGCGGATGTGTCGCGCGCTGCGGCGCCGCTCCCCCGCCTCCGCTTCGGGACCTCCGCCACCCCCCGCATCCCCCGCGCCGCCCGCCGCCAGTCACACCTTGTCCTCGCCACCGCCCGCGCCCCCCGACCGCACGAACTGCAACAGAAGCGAGACGTCAGTGCGTCGGCCGGCGCGCGCCGGTCGCCGGCGGCGGGCGCACTCACCGACACGGTGGTCGCGGTCGCGGAGTTGGCGCGCGGCCGGAACGTGAGCACGCGCCAGCGACGCCGTAGCTGCGCGAGCACCTCGCCGTTGCAGAAGCAGTAGAGCACCGCAACGCACAGCCCCTGCAGCGAGGTCGTCAGCGCGGCGCAGTACTCGTAGGCGAGCCACCAGCGCGCCGCGCGCGTCGGACGAAACGGCATCAGCAGATACTGCAGACCGAGCAGCGGCGCCAGCAGGCACGTCGCGCGCAGCGCGTGCAGCGCGGTCGCCGAGGGACGCGCCGCGCCCGCAGCGCCCCCGCCCGCGCGCAGCTTCGAGCACAGCACGCGCACTATGTTGCACAGGAAGCCCAGGTTGAGCACCACCGCACCGACCGCGAGCACCGCCAGCTCGGCGCGCGGCGCCTCCTCGTCGGTCCAGCAGAGCGCGCCTCCCTCGCCCGCGCGCCGCGCCGCGTACACCGCCAGCGCGGGCAGCGGGAGCGCCCAGCCGAGCGCGAGCAGCGCGCGCACCAGACGACGCTCCGACACGAAGGCGGACACGAGCACCGTGTGCAGGTACAGCCCCTCGCAGAGCATCCACGTGTAGGTGGTCAGCATCGCGTACTGCACGGCCGCGTTGAGCGCGCGGCACCACGCGGGGGACGCGCGCAGCGTGGCCGGCGCGCGCACCACCAGCGCGTACCAGCACAGCCAGCCCGCGTTGTTCAGCGCGAACGACACGAACAGGTTCATGTGCACCGTGATGCGCGCGCACCGCAGCGACCTGAAGTACAGCAGGATGCCGAGCGACGCGACCAGCGCCAGTAGCGATGCGCCGTACCCCGCCTCGTACACCGCGATGATGTCGCTCACGTCCTGCGGGAGGGGACTCGGTCAGCGCGGCCCCCCTGCGTGCGGCGCCCCCCCTCGCCGATACTCACATCCTCGGGCTTCACGCAGGTGGTGTAGTTGGACCAGTGGCGGCCGGTGCCCGGGTGCCGGAACCAGTCGCCCTCCGCGTCGCACTCCTTGTGCGCGAACACTGCAAGCGGACGGAGCGGTCAGCGGGCGGCGGTCGTGCGGGAGGGGAGCGGGGGGCGGGGAGGGCTCACGTTCGTCGCTGAAGCCGGGCACGAAGTCGGGGCAGCGCACGTAGGCCGTCGTGTTGGCGGGTGTGGCCGGCCAGCACAGCCACGTGTCGTACGTGCCCGGACAGTACGGCGCTGCAACAGAGAGGTGAGAGAGGAGTCTCGTCAGAGCGTCGGATGGAGGGGTGGGGGTGCGGCGAGGGCTCGGCTCTCACCTGGCGGTGGGTCGGTGCTGTTGTTGGCGAGGTCGCAGACGCGTCGCTCGCGCGCCATGCGCTCCTCGTCGTCCATGTGGCGCGCTGCCGCGTGCGCTCGCTACCGACGCCGCATGCCGCTCGCGCTGTTGCCTGGCTGGAAACACATTATGAGTGAAGCTCATATCTACGACTGACTTTTAACGACTCTGAATCGGCTGCGATTGAAAGCTATGCGATCGTTGACGAGTATCGACTCACGTCCAAACTGAACGGGCTCGCTTGGCTTTAAAAAAATAGAAGTCTTCAGATTGTCTTGGTTTCTTGGAGATTGAAACTATATTACTACAAACAGAAGTTGAAGCATTGAGTTATGGACCTTATGACCCATTCGTAGAATAAAAAATAATAAAAGCGAAAACTAAATATACCTAGGCTATTGAAAAAAATATTGAAGCCTATTAATTTAACAAAAACCTATAAATTAAGTTCGCGGCTTTTTTTGAAAATGAATAACGAGGAAGGAAGGACTAGTAATAAAAAAACTCGGTTGCTATTACATAACGTATGATAGTGTTGGCGGCCGCGGCAGTCAGCGCATTCAGGCGGAGAATCGGGGCGGAAGAGATTAGGCGCGCGGCGCGGACCGACCTAACCTGAGTATCCACTAACCTCCCACATTGCAATAGATACATATCTACTACTTTCTGACACACATTTATGGCTTGAAGACATCGGAAGTAAATTGGTAAGGAAATTGGTGTACCTACACATGGCACATAATTACGAATTCTAATCTTGCATACCGATCCTTCTAGGTAGGTAATATTTTAAGATTATATTTGTCTGTGATATAAGAATATTATTATAATGTTTGGGCTTGCGGTCGCGCCGCGTCGCGTCGTCGCGCGCGGTGTGAGTGGTAGGTACCTATCATTTCCGCGCGGAAACAAGAAAATAAATTGAACGTCGGAAATCGATGGGTTTCGCTGTTCTCGGAAAGCACCGTTAAGCTCTTTTATTTTTTGAACTTTGAATTGTAGTGCTTAGGGGCTAGCTTTCAGCGAACCCATTTGCGGAACCTCTTCATTTGTAAAAGGTTCTGTGAATGATAGAATGGTCATCTTCACGTGAAATGAACTACATGTGGATATGGCGTTGCTGGCTGTTATTGACCAGTGGAATTGATTTTCAAAAAGCAATTAAGTACGAGTCAATTTACATTGAAACAAGTAACTCAAGTCATTTTGTAAAACTCAGAAACACGTGAGCAATTGCTAAGTGTGAAGCAAACTGCACGAGTTAAAAATTTCTTGAATAAACTTCAAAACCTTTTGCAGACTTCCTTATGTTCAGCGGAGAAGCTCGATTTAAGTAGTTTGCAAGCTCAAGGGGAATATAGGTAGAATTTTTATAGGTAGTATGAAAACTCCACCGTTTGATGGTTTCGCCATTTTAAAAAGCTACCCACTGTATTTGCTGATTCGATTCGAATTGACATTCATCAAGGCCAATTCAGTAAGTCAATCAAAAAATTAGACTTTCTGATCAGGAAGCAATCTGCATTAATCTTTATTATCAGTATAGATGTGAATTATTGAAGGAACGTCTTACCAAAAAATGGAACAACTCCCATGTGGCAACGCGGCGCGGGACGGAGGCGGCCGAAGACGATAAATCAAATTAATTTGACACCAGAGACGCAGATTGGCCAACAGTTAGCGGGCGCAGGAGTCGGGAGGCGCTTCGCGGTTATTTAATTATCTTATCAATCGCCGCGCAACTGCTACAGCTCCTCTGTGGATAACCCGACTGAATCAGGCCTCGAAGCTGGACAGACATAAATATCTGTCTCATAACGAACCGACCACTCACCCTACTGTACTGTACGTACTAGTGACCAGGAAATAATGTATTATTTTTGTTACTCTAATTAGGTTAAATTAACATTAATTTAACAGCGACACTCGGTACTCGGTGCTCGACGTGAAATGTAGGTACATCGGACAGTCTCGAAATTGGAGGCCGCGCCAATCAAGCGCCGTCGCCTGTCCGTGGCGCGTTCAATTACAGAGCGCGTTGTCGGCGAAATAAAACCTGCCCGTTTGTACCGATATCATTAATTTGAGTTATTTGTAACGAAGCCCGGTGCGCCTTCAAGCGGACCGGAAACGAAAACATCCTTCAAGCTTAATAGTGTTTGTTCAAGTGTCAATCATCCGGCGCGGGCGGCTCGCTGGGCCGCCTCGGGCCCGCTACTTCAATTAAAAACAACATTATTTTTTTGCGTTGTACAAATGAGAACCCCGCCGCGCGCCGGCCAGGTGGAGGAGAGGATAGCCCTATCATTCGAGACAATGTTGTTCAGGTTGGTCTCTCGACTGTCGACTGGCGCTGAATACTAATCACTGGAATCGCTATTGGATTCATCTGTCGAGTCGTTCGATGCGCGTCACGTCCGCGAATCTGTTGATATCGGCATTTCTCTGAACAAACAAGGTTCCTTCACATCGAGTCTACGATTCGATGCAGACTCCCATCCCATGGTGTTGTAAACTTGTAAAACTTTGAAAGAAAAAAACATTTGATATAATTAACATTGATAGTTGCTTCATAGAGCTTACAAGTTGTAAGTGCTAGTACTTACAAGCGTTGTTGTAAGTTACAACAACGCGATGACCTCAACAAAAACCGGCCAAGTGCATGTCGGGCCACGCGCAGTGTAGGGCTTCGTAGCCCCCCGTTATAATCAAGCAACTACTTCATCTTAGTCACTTTAAAGGATTTATTCTAAGGATTTTGTATTTGGTAAAAAATTATCCAACACCCTACCTAAACGAATAAAGTTATCCGCTATAGTTTTCCTTTAAAGTTCATGAAATGAGCATTAAAACGAAGAACAGAATTAGCAGCCAATAAGTCATTTGAAAAGATCTATTCAACCACATGTAGGGGACCACACGTCACTTCACTAAGTAGATACACTGAAAAAAAAAATATTCCAAAATTTTATTTTACCACTTTGTCGGCGTAATTGATGTACACACCCCTACAAAATTACGGCTTTCTAGTAGAGACAGACAGACAGCCGGACATAACGAAACTATAAGGGTCTTGTCAGGACTTCGGAAGCCTAAAAACTGACATAAGTTAACTGACTACTAGTTACCAGTCGCACAATAAGAGCAAAGCTTTCTTCATTTAGCCTTAACTCCCTCCTCCCCCCCTCCCTACCTGGAGCTGTGCGGAGGGAGGTCTGAATCGTTCAAACACGATTATCTTGGAATTCGTCGGCACTCGCCGCGCAATCAAACGCACACAACACAATATCTACTAGAGCGACGTTGGATAAAGTCAATATTTGATTCAAAGCTTTATTCTTACAAAAATCCTTACAAATCGTTGAGTACAATGAATATACCTACTCGTATAAATATTTATGTACATTCTTTCACGAAAGGGTGGGCGGGCAAAGACCACATACTTCCAATATTGATGAATATAAGATAAGTAATGCCCGGGTTACACGAGGCTAGTTTTTCAAGCTAGGATAGCAAGCTAGTGTTAGTAAGCTAGCAAGCTAGTACTTCTAGCTTCGTGTAGACAAAACTAGCTTCATTTCTAAGCTAGTAAGCTAGTAAGCTAGTTTACAAGCCAGGATAGTTTTTAATGGGATGGAGTTCTATTTTTCAGGCTAGTAGCGCCCCCCACCACTGATTTGAAGCCAGGATAGTAAAATCAGTCGTGGGGGGCGCTACTAGCCTGAAAAATAGAACTCCATCCTATTAAAAACTATCCTGGCTTGTAAACTAGCTTACTAGCTTACTAGCTTAGAAATGAAGCTAGTTTTGTCTACACGAAGCTAGAAGTACTAGCTTGCTAGCTTACTAACACTAGCTTGCTATCCTAGCTTGAAAAACTAGCCTCGTGTAACCCGGGCATAAGGGTGAGTACAAACTTTGCAAGTGTCAGGAAGAGTGTCATTCTGTGGCTAGAGTAGGATTCAGCACTCAAGTCCTACGGAAAAAGCAGGAACTAATTGTATTATTTTCTTTATTATGCTCTTTTAGTCAAGGTCGTTCAGTTGTTCTGGTGTGTAGAGCTAACGAACGTATAAACTAGCATTATAATATTATTGTTCAAGCCTTATTTGGACAATTAGTAATGTTTCACATAACCTAGTTCTGCGATAGCAGCGCCTCGTCTATCGGACTTCAGTGCTGAATCTGACTCTAGCTGCGGACTCGAGGGCGCTCAGGACCACTTTCTCATACCAAATTGAATAAACGGCACTCGCGCCCTTCCTGCAGGCTAATCAGATTCTATCGCATTTACACACTAGGTGGACCTACTTAGACCTACGAGTAGGTATTATATTTTCTAGATGTTTTTTTGTTGCCGTATTACAAAGATTTGCTAGATTTAAGGAAATTGAGGTAGTTTGGATCAAAAAATGGACGGTTAAATTGCTCATATTTTATTATTATTTTTTTTTTTTTTGGGATTTGTGATTGGGGTCATTGTCATGCCGTCATGTCCCTTTCGGACAGGGTTTTTTACAAGCTGCATTCCTTTAAAAAACTTTGTGACTCGTCGCTGGCGGCGTCAGCTTGTAACAAAACTGTGCAACGCGGGTCTCAGAGGAGAAAACAACGTTTGAGTACTCATTCATTCATTCATTCGATCACGTCTCTCAGAACTGTAACCTAATTTATAAAGCTTTTAGATGAACATTACATAAAATTTCTGTTTATCGAATATTTCAGTTGGAAAGGCTCAGTAAAATTATATTTGGCGGGACGTAACAGTGAGAGAGGAGCCATAGAAGCGGAACCCTTGCAGCAATCGCTGGCGGCGTAGCGGCAGCGTAGCTACGATGCGCTAGCCATCGCGCTACGACGTAGCGCGATGGCTACGCGCGCTCTCAGAAAGCTTTTAGGAGAGTTATTATTTGAAGCAGGTGAAAGATATAAGACATTACTTGCACACATGAGTCTGCGTATACGTTTTGTACGTGCCGGCCTATCCGCATGCGTTTATTTCACTAAAAATATTCTAAAAAAATTATCAGTCTAAACACTTTTGTTGCAAATGTAGCTAATGAATCGAGGCAGTGAAATGAGGCATAACACGAAGTCACAGTTGGACAATAGTGTGACAAACATGTAATTATTGCCGGCCGAAGTGCCCGACATGCATGTGGCTGCTTTGAACGTACGCCGGCGCCGAGTTGAGCGTCGATCTAATTGGGAACGATTTCTGAATAAAGAATGAATATTATAAGTAATTTCATTATGAATTTGAAGAAAAGATGCATAATCATCATCCAACTAAACGAATTCGTGTTAAATCTAGCATTATCTTCAGTAAAATATAATACTCTTACAAGCAGTTTATGTGATAAAGGTATTTTCTGCTGCTATTTGAATCCAAACGCGAGAAATGTGATGCAGCTTGAGAAGCACTCGCGAAGCAATAAACGTGCAAAGTTCAGAGAGAGCTCCGCGCCTCGCACTAACTCAAACATTGAGAGCCATTGCACTCGGGGAAACGAGATAAAATTAATATGAATATTATTTTGTCCAATGTAACTCAACCCTGTAATAGCCGACCTGTTCAATTGCGGCTCGAGTTCGGATCGCAGTCGACAATCTGTAACAGAATACAAACTCATTTCACAAATAATGTCGGCCGCAATCTGACGAAATAAGAACCTAAATTGGAAATAGAGTGCGAGTACGTTCGGGACGGCATCGGGAAGGGTCGCGGGATCTATGTATTGGAATGCGGAAATAATCCGCGCAAACAAAATCAATCGATTACGTACGACTTCGTCTTCTTCTTTCGTATGAGCAAGTGGCAAACTCTGGTGACGGAGTTTTTAGGCCGCCTAAAGGCCTCCGTCATGGCTTAACGACTTAAAAGCCGGGACCAACAATTAACGTACGACTGAAAAAATACTTCCGGTTACACAATTGCAAATACTAACACAAATAAAGCCTGTGATCATCCAATTGTTTGCACTTGATATAAATAAACCAAAGTTAATAAATAGATTAGGGGATTTATCAACCTTTGAGAACCGGCAGGGGATTTCTGGATAAAAAGTCAGGGGATCATCGGGGATTTCTGGAATAAGCCCACCTAAATGAATAAAGAAATGAAATGAAAGTAATTGCATTTAACGTTTCCAGATTTTTTTTCTGCAATCACTAAATAAATTTAATATACATCAATGAAAAAAGGTACACGAGTCCAGAGTTATTTTGATTTGAACCACAGAATAGAAACAATCCATTGTTTATTTTGTATGTAAAGTTACAGTTAGAAGATTAGGGTGTTCATTCACCTTATCGAGGTCGTGATTTATTTATTTGATTGAACTTGATTAGTCTACGTAGATTAGGTCGCAGTGTAAGCGAAAGTTAGAAAAGTTGACTTTGTTTCATTTCTGAAAATGATCAGTTCCAGTAAAGCCGCGGAACCTAGTTATAGTACTTTATAATATCTAAATGGCGAAATCGTTGTCGGGGCTAGCATCACAATGACGGAATTTTTGAGAACCTTCGCTCAGCCAGAAAACTAGCATTCATAATAAGTAGCTTTTGGTAGGCGCTCGTTACCGCACGCGCAGCCCGGAACTAACCGCTGCCTCTATTGCTACCGCAATAAGGTTCCGAATGAATCGGCGCTCGCGTAGGCTCCGCATTGTTTCTTTGAGATAAATCGCTCAAGGTTCACGTGACATTTATTGGTAGATGGATCATCGGGAAAATGTTTCGACTTTACCGGAAATGTAATTTTTGTGGTTGAATCCATTTGTGTAATTATGATTACTTATCCTTACCATGTGAGGTGGAAGAAACCGAGAGTCTGCTAATTTCTTTATGTATCGTTTGTGATAACCTGATAGTTTAGGATCAGATATACGTGTTTGTTGATTGGATTCGACCAAACTGTCATCTTACTCCCAGAGTAGTTATTCCGTTAGCCAACAGAATTCGAAATACAATTGTTCAGAAAGCGCAACCGAACATTATTAGGTGCATTTAAACTAGTAGTTCGCCCCGAACTGATATCTCGCGCACCGTTGTGTTGATAGCCTAGATTTGGACTTGTTTCTGACTACCCCTATACCTACGTTAAGTGCTCTTTCTAGTGTTTACCACACAATGATATCTAATGCGCTACCTCAGTATGGTAAAGATTATAGGCATGCATGCAATACATTAAGTCGTGTCAGGGGCGGCTTAACCTATAGTGCAGGGGGTGCAGTGCACCCGGGCGCCGGGTGTAAGGGGGCGCCTAGAGCGCTCGCGACCGACATAAAGAACCTCCGCTATAGCACTCCGCACGGAGCGGGCGCTCGGCGGCGGCATCGGCAGGGCGCTGGCGCAGTGCACTCAGCGAGTGGAAAAACGGAGGGGGTGCGTAGCGGGGTTCTATGAAAACTGATTTACGGTTGTCCGGACACCCCCCTTAGCAAAAGACAAAAAAGATCCGCGGAATAGGTATTTATAATTTGTATCCGACATGGGGTATCCATGCAGGTGGTTCATGAGCTCCCAGGTTCTCCTCCAAAAATTGGGAGGTCCTTTTTAGGAGTTTTTCTAGTAAAATAATCTTACTTGTACAGTCAACATGACTCATTTTCATTCAATCTAAAAAAACCATATGCCATGGTTTCTGTTACAATAAATTGGCGATATTAGGCAAACATTTGCTTAGTGTCACATCTTGTGCCTTAAAAAAATTCGGCTCGCTTCGCTCGCATAAGGGTTTTGCGAGCAATGTGAGTTATATCTGACTGCAGAATAGGAACCGACTAATAGCCAGCCTTTTTTTGAGCACGTAAGCAAAATCAAGTGTCACTTATTGCATTCGTTTAAAAACAACTCGGCTCGCTTCACTCGCATAACGAACCTGCAAATAGCCAGCCTTTTCTTTGAGCACGTAAGCAAAATCATTGCATTTGTTATAAAAAATTCGGCTCGCTTCGCTCGCCTAAAAAATAGATACCGACAAGTAGCCAGCCTTTTCATTGAGCACCTTTAAAAAAATCAACCGTCACATGTTGCATAAAATTCGGCTCGCTTCGCTCGCATAAGGGTTTTGCGAGCAACGTGAGTTATTCTCACTGCAGAATAGGAACCGACAAATAGTCAGCCTTTTCTTTCTTTAATTCTTTAATTCTTTATTGTACAAATAAAACACATAGAACAACGACATAAAGTAAGGACATGTACAAAGGCGAGCTTAACCCTACGAAGAGTTCTCTTCCAGCAAACCCTTTGAGGCTAGAGAGAAGTGATATTAAATAGTGGGTTCATGTACAACTAGAAAATAAGCAACAGTAACTTAAATCTATTTAAAATAGCTACCTAATTATAATATTATAAATAAATAAATAAATATATATATATATATATATATAATATACTTACATATATGATAACTATATACCTACATAATATTTGAATCTTAATATATAATATATACCTACATAATAATAATACATATCTATAAATATAATACCTACATACGAAGTAAACAATTAAAGAGATAGATAATGCTCTTTCACTTTCTTTTTAAAAACAGTGACAGACGGGCTCTCACGGATGCTATGAGGTAGCGAATTCCACAAGTTCACAGCACTAACTGTAAATGAACCACCGTAACGACTACTAAAATGAGTGGGAGTTTTAAGGAGAAGAGATTTAGCAGTTCTGCAAGGGACATCACGTGGGACAAGGAAATTGAAACGCTCACGAAGATAAGGAGGGGTGATAGGATTAAAAAGAATTTTAAAAAGAAGTGTTAAGACATGAAGGTCCCTACGACGACGAATAGGGAGCCATTTAAGTTGTGATCTGTACTGTGAAACGTGATCAAACTTGCGAAGCCCGTAAATAAAGCGGATGCACAAATTTTGGAGACGTTCAAGTTTCTCAAGTAGTTCCTCTGAAGCATCGAGGAAACAGACATCGGCATAATCAATTATGGGTAACATTAGGGTCTGAGCAAGGGTGATTTTAGATTTAAAGGGAAGGAAGTTTTGAAGACGCTTCAGAGATTGAAAAGAGTAATGAACCCGCTGACTAATTCCAGAAATATGACTGGCCCAGGATAGCCTATTGTCGAAAATCACACCTAGATTTTTTGCCTTCACAGAATATGGTATTGTCATTCCATCATAAATTACAGATGGGATAGTAGTTTGACTGGCTATGTTTAGCATATAAGGGCTGCCTATAAATATAGCTTGTGATTTTGATGGGTTAACTAGTAGACCAAACGACTTTGCCCAATTACTAATATTTACGAGATCTTCATTAATTTGGTTGATGCCTAAATCGAGCTCATTAACATCAAAGCTGTGATAAATTTGTAGGTCATCTGCGTACAGATGACAACTGGAGTTGATGACCTGGGTAATGGAATTAATAAAAATAGAGAATAGTAGAGGAGAAAGAACCCCCCCTTGCGGGACACCAGCAGATATGTCACACCATTCAGAGCGAGACTCATCCAGGCGAACACATTGCGACCGTCCCGAAAGGTAAGAGTAAAGCCACGAAGTTACAGAGTGTGAAAAATTTAGAGAAGAAAGAATGGCTACGAGAATATCGTAGTCTACTGAGTTGAAAGCACTACTAAAGTCAAGCAGTACTAATACCGTGACACGCTTGTTTTCTATGGCCCAGCGAATGTCATCAGAAACTTTGGTAAGAGCAGATACGGTACTATGACCAGATCTAAACCCAGATTGGAAAGGACTGAGTAGGCTATGCTGTGAAAGAAAGAGAGAGAACTGCTTGTGGACTACATATTCAAGAGTTTTAGACAGAATTGGTAAGATGGAGATTGGTCGAAAATCAGAAACAGAGGTAGGATTTGTAGTTTTAGGGAGGGGTAACACAAAAGCTTTTTTCCAGACTGATGGGTAAGCACATGACATAAGTGAATGATTAATGATATGAGTGATAGCAGGAATAAGTTCAAGAGAAAGAAGTTGCAGCATTTGTATATGAATATCGTCAATACCAACCGCTTTTGTGGAGATTAACTTAATAGATTAACTTAATAGAGAAAAAACTTTCTTTAAGCACGTAAGCAAAATTAAGTGTCACTTGTTGCATTTGTCTTAAAAAATTCAGCTCGCTTCGCTCGCCTAAAGAATAGGTACCGACGAGTAGCCAGCCTTTTCATTGAGCACCTTTAAAAAAATCAACCGTCACATGTTGCATTTGTTGTAAAAAATTCGGCTCGCTTCGCTCGCATAAGGGTTTGCGAGCAACGTGAGTTATATCTCACTGCAGAATACGCACCGATAAATAGTCAGCCCTTTCTTTATGCACATAAGCAAAATCAAGTGTCACTTGTTGCATTTGTCTTAAAAAATTCGGCTCGCTTCGCTCGCATGAAAGCTTCATTAATATTTTGCCACCACGCTAACCAAGTTTCAAGCCGGAGACAAATATTTGCAGATCTTTGTACATTTTGGAGTCCATAGAATACATTTTGGAACCCTTGAACCCCCCCTTTAAAAAAGCTATAGATATCTACGCCCATGGGGCCGCGTAACCGTTTGTATTGTGAACTCGACCTTATTCGAATATTATAAAGTTTAGTCGATCGTGTTGTATGTAAGTACCTACCTACCTTATTCATTTTGACCGCGCATTTTGATACAAGAAGGCGCCAGGGGAAAGATTGCACCCGGGCGCTACATATGCTAGAGCCGCCCCTGAGTCGTGTCGTGTTTATATTCAATAGTTGACCCCGCGAACTTCGTACCGCGGCTCAGGGAAGGCCTCTTAGTTCGAGAAATTATTAAAATAGCAGTTCAATATAAAATGTTTGAGAAAATCAATTCCCTCCCCTCCTCCTCCCTCTCCCCCTCCCCTCCCCCCTCCCTCTCCCCCACTCCCTCCCCTCCCCTCCCCCTCCATCCCCTCCCTCCCTTCCCCCTCCCTCCCCTCGCCTCCACCATCCCTCCCCTCCCCCCCCCCTCCACCATCCCTCCCCTCCTTCCCGCCCCTCCCCTCCCCCTTCCCTCCCCCTCCCCCTCCCTGGTTTCCCCACGATGTTTTCTTTCACCGTTTAGAGCTCGTGTTAATGCGCATTTAAATTTTTCTAATCGAAAAATCCATTGATGAGCACGGCCAGGGTTCGAACTTACGACCTATGAATCGAAAGTCGAGCACTCTTCCACTCGGCCAACACGGCTTTTATTTTCAATCTCAAGAAAAAATATCAAGTAGCAACTAAAATCATTGCAAACCAAACCACAACGATGCCACACTCTTTGTCTGTTAACCAGACCTACGAATACATCGAAACTCTATGAAACGGGAGCTCTCTCCATACTTCCGTTAATTGGTTTCCATGATTTTTCTTTTTCACTGTATTTCAAAAACTATAGAACCTAGAAGAAAACTAAAAACCATTTTGGAATGTATAAATTGAGTAGGTACTTTCATATGACACCCCACTCAATATATTTGGGTAACTTTGAAAAAAATTTACCCCCTTGGGAACCCCATATCTTTACAACCCCTTCATCGATTACGCTCATATGCTCCACAGCAAATTTCCATAGCACAACCTATTGACCTATCAAGTTTCATACAGATTGGATAAGCGGTTCGACAGTTATGCGAGAACATAAAAATGAAACATACAAACATACAAACATACAAACATACAAACATACAAAGCAAAATCGCCTAACTTGCCACTAAGATCTTCGCTCGCTTCGCTCGCTCGATCGATTATCCTGGGGCCCTAGCCATATTACACGATCTATCGTCGCTGTAGAACGATCTATCGTCGCTGTAGAATAGAACACTTCAAAATGTATAGGAATTGACGTTCTGACCACGTGACTCATCTACTTGAAACGTCAAATCCTATACATTTTGAAGTGTTTCTATTCTACAGCGACGATAGATAGTGTAATATGGCTAGGGGGGCTGGTTATAAGGTGTCAACTTTACAATGTCAAAATATTCAAACAAACAGCAGTTTAATCTGTGGTTTAATCTCTCGATAAAACTTAATCCAGTTTGGTAAAATCCAGCTTCTTAATAGCTCGATACTTCCTATTTATACGATGTTTGTATTTTGACGTGACGGAGCAGCTGGCAACGGAGCGGGCGGTAATGTTTACTAGGGAAGTGTGCGCTCGCCGCTCCGACACACAACTTGAGCTCTGACTCCACTCCGATGATCAACGGCTTTTCCCGTCAACTTCGCCTCGACTGGTATTAATTACAAAGCGGACACTTGAAAGGCACTTCCTGTTAACTTGTTGAATTTGAAAGCAAAGTGTCCTACTCAACACTTCACTAAATAATCCTTACTTGAATCAATTTTACGTTCCTTAAAGTTAAACACAAAATGGTTCCGCCAACAACTGCCTACCCTAGTTAAAATACGGCTACAAACAACCATGTCGACTTATACGGTCAGGCAGTGAGTCTATCATGCTACAGTAGACAGTGTCGGCAGAAAGAGCTGCTTTGCGCGGAACAAACAAGCTCGTAAACGGAAGTCTCATTCCATATTGTGGTCACGGGGTTATTGAGGGCCTCATAAATAGGAGCGGGCGGCCCATTGATCTCCACACAGCCCATTGGGAAAAAGTAGTTTTGTTGATTTGTTACAACCGCAATAACTTTAAATTGCTTTTTTGTTATTTTGAGTTAGTTACTGGGTCTGATACCAGAGCGTCGTTAAATTCTATCTCAGATGATAATTCAGAAATTATAATCTCAAACTTTAATAAATAGTGGCTCATAACGGCTCATTCGATAAACAGAGATAAACTCAGACGTAACTACATACTTAAGTAGGTACGCAAACGTTCCTAGAACTACTTCAAAACTTTTGAGTAACGCTACCTAAGATAAGAAATATCGTTAAATATTGTTCAAGAAAGTAATGTCGTGTAATATAGTATTGCGGGGTACTTCTCGGCGGCCCTGCTACCTGGCCGGTCCGAGGTCCGGGAATGTCCGCCATCCACTTCGGTTAGCAAAGACTTTATAATAATTACTGAGCCCTGGCATCCCATCCCACCCTTACAGTAGGTATTTCATAAGCTCACATTCCTCGCAAAGGTGCGTGGTAAATGTGGCAGGTACTCGGATGGTTGGCATCGTAGCTTAATGAGTAACTAGCTAATATTCTAATTTAGTTCCAAATTATCTGTCCATCATTTTATATTATCATATTATGGAGCTGATAACCGGGAGTGGGTGAGATTACAACGTTTAATTTGGGTACAGATATTTCTTAGACATTAATCCCTTTATTACCAGCTAGTGAATAAAAAGTAGCTTAATAACAAGTATATTCCTTTTACCTAGCGTCCCAAAAGCCCGTATTCGGCGCGACAGGCGGCGCGTGACGGGTGGCGTGCTTCGCGGCGCTTACTCGCACGGCGCTATCCGAAACTTACATCAACTGTTTTACAGCCGCCATTGCCCGCTTGATTAATACTTGAGCAAACACTCGGTTCACTAGTTTCACTTTATTTCATTTGTTCCGATCGTAACAGAGAGATAGAGATACTGAAGAGTCCTAAAAAAACCGAAAGAATTTAATATGAAACCATTTGATTGCGGGCTTGTCCCATTTCGGAGGCATCTTCATGCAAATGCAAGTATCGCTATAAAAGTGCCGGGGCTCGTCCCGCGGCCGCGCCGCCGCCAACTCGGCAGCAATGAGACTTATAAAATTAGTTCTTAGGAGATTGTAACAAACACAAATATTTTATTTGTAATTCTATAATGAAAAGAACCGAATTTTCATTGAAGAGTTGTTGATTAAAGTAAAATTGTAACTAGACTATAGTCATGTTCAGATTTTTCTTTTTCTTTAGAGGTATTCTGTCCGTAATAGTACAGCGACCACGTCGTTTACTTTTGACATGTTGTTTTTAGCCAATAGGTACAATAGGGTTTTTACCGAACCGCACGAACACGTCAATCAGAGAGCGGCCGGGCATCGTCGTTAAAAGCCGCTACAGCTCCGCCATAGACAGCAAACAATTCAAAAGTGTTTTTATGCAGATTTGCTAGCTTGCTTCAAGTTTCAAAGCGTTGAGTGGAGTAAGCGCGACTAACAAAAATCAGCTGACGCTCGTGAAGGCGATTTAGAGCCGCTATTAAACTGGCGATCATTACTCTTTGAAGGTGATGGTTCAATTGTCTTTTTATAGTCGAGTGTCGCGATTTCCACTCAATTTATATTTAAAAGCTTCATAAAAAAAGCAGCAGGATTGCGTTGATGCGGCGTGACAGCCGCGGTGTCTAATTGCCAATCAATCGACAATTTTGATCCAAGGCCGCCCCCCCACCTTGCCCCCCGCCCCGCACGCCGCACGCCACAATGGAAATATTTCTGTATGGTTACCACATGTATTGTGCTCTCCAAAGCATGAACGCCGTTTACTACATGACAAACGCTATGTCTTCATCTATGTCATTATCATGATTATTGGTGTTCTTTGCTGAATAGTTTCAGTATTCTTTGTAACTCCCTCCGATGGTACTTAATAGGTATACATACATGCCAATACTGCAACAGGAGTAGAATCACCCAGCTCTTAAGACGATTCAAAGTGATCCTAGTTGTCCTACTAAATAAATAATATTTGAATTTCTCTGCGAATGGAGGGGGGGCCCTCCATTCGCCCGGAAGACGAGTCCGGCGCGGCTCCTACGCGTGCTTGATTCCGGACTAATCTGTCGCTAATGAAGCCATACGTCACGGTAAGCTGGGAATTTATAGCTCGATTTAACACGTGCGGAGAGACAGAGGCGGGAGGGGAGGGGGCAGGGAGGGACGCGAGGGGGAGGGTGCAGAACAGCTGCAGTGCCACTTCAGCTGTTCTGCTGAAATCTTTCTCAGGTGGCAATTTCTCAGTTAATCTGTTTTTTAACGTTAATGGTAGTCTCCTCCCAAGATAGATAGATAGATAGATAAATAGATTAACACTTTATTGTACACCACAACAAATTAAAGACACACAGAACATAAGGAGCGAAGACAATGGTCGGTCTTATTGCTATGAGACAACCTTAGGATGAATTGGCTTTAAAGGAAGGCAAAAGGCGGTGTAAATAAAATATCCAAGCAGTTCTACAAAAGTTATTTCGAAATTCAGTCGATACTTAATCGATCTCAAATTTAAAAAGAAACCTTGGCTAAACTTCGTGGAAGTTGTTTAGTCCAACAACTTCATCAAGGGGTAAAACAGAAAGTTGAGGAAATTTTTTTAGGGATTCCTTCAAATGCCATTAAGAAAGCTGAAATTTGTATTTTCTAAGTAAAACAATAAAAAAAAATAAAAAAAAAATTGCGAGTGGCATCCGAGCAACATGTGGTTGGTAGCGAAGTGCAGTCGAGCATTGGTGGAAATGTAATTTCGCGGAGGTAATAAGACGGAAATGCAATATGTGTCGCGGAAGTGTCTTATCCTTAGTCTGAGGGCTAGGTGATGAGTCCCGCGGGACTGCGTGCGTCCCTCGGGCCGCGGGGGCGGGGAGCGCTCCGGCACGCGGCGGGCCGGCGGGCGCGCGTGTCCACTTCGTCGCGCTAATCACCATCGCTCCGATACACTCCTCACGGAATGATCTTATCTTAATGGAATCACTCGAGTGTCCTTCCTGCCGATAGGAGCGCGGAGATTTCATGGAAAATTAAGCAAACGACTGCAACAAATACAAAGATAGTCTTGGTTCAATGAATGGCCAGCGATTAGGAAAACAGAATCGCTGCACGAGAGCGAATGTCATTTTTCTCGGCGCCGGTCACTCGCGCACGGTTGTGGAGACTGTGTTTTGATGTGATTGAACTATTTGGCGATTTGCCAGAGGACAATTTTACTACTGGAATGAATGACCGTCACCTTGAAGCGACAAACTACCGAGTTCTAATCAAATGTTGAAAAGTTTAGAAATTAATTGCAGTAGCGTCGTGCATTTCACAGCGAAAGTTGTGACATTCATGTTTTGTTCACAGTTTGATGGTCTCTTGTTTCAAATTGAAAGTTTCAGCAGTGAAACATTAATAGCTAGTATTGCAGTGAGAGCTCGTCTCCGGGGAAATGATTAGAGACCGGCGCCGCGTGAGCTGCTCGATGTTTGCAGGCTGATGTGTACCTCCTGTATAGAAGTGGCTCGAGGTATTCTCCACGCAACCATTGAGTAATAGCCTCCTCGCTCTCCCGTCACTGCTACGTGCCCGCACAGAGCAGGAAGCTATTAAATTGTTCATTATTCGAATCTGCTCCTACGGGGAAATCCCCGTATATTCGCGGTGCTCTGAGTTAACGCTCCCGCTGCAAATTGAGGAATTAATAACTGTTCCCGTTTATCGTTCACGTATCACGTCTTTCGTATGATGAAACACAATATTGGTCTGTAGATCGTCTGTCCTTTTGCGATGCTTTGCGATAGGTTTTTCTATTGATGTGTTGCCGCGACATGTGTCTCCGGGCGGCGTGAGTTAGGGTGGACGGTGGCGATATATCACAAGTTCGACGGAAGTGGCGCAACTTCCTGCTCAACATATTATAATGTGGACATAACATACAATACGGTTTTCTGTCCTTCGCCGGCTTTCAAAACATAAGCTTACGGCGTGTTTACAAGGTCGCTTTTGGTGTAATCCTATCGCATGCAGATGAGCGTGCAAACAACAGGTACCTTAGTACAAAACCCGTAAGCTGCGATTATTTTTGTTTTTCAAAACATTGGAGAGTATAGCTATAGACGAAATAAATATGAAACAAAGCAGCACCCTATGATCGAAATCTCGCCAAACTAAAAGCAAAGAAAATAATAAAGAAATACACTAACTCCTTAGTAATTTCTACGCGCGTGGCAGTAAGCACTTAAGCAGTAAGCCGGTTTCGTAGCAACCAACGTCATCGTGCTACGCCGTAGCCTTCGTAGCAGGGTCTACGCGAGGGCAGTTGCTTTGATTGCAGTACTTCGTCCCGAGGGACAGAGTTCGTCCAGTTCGGCGAAGGAGTGAACGAAATAAAGGCGCGGTCGCGGGGAGGCGGGGGGAGGCGTGGAGGCTATTTTTAGCTTTAGAGAAAGAAGCCTCTGAATAAAAAAGCTTTTATTATAATCGTTTTTGAATTGCTTGGGTTGTATTAACTTGTATTGTTTCACGTATTTTTTTTTTGTAAATTATGGGTCAGCTTATTACAATACTTCGAAGATAAAGTTTACTTCCTTATTCCTTGTCCTTGTCCTTTGCTTCACTAGAAGTTATGGTTAAAATACGGGTATATTCAAAGCTTTGTGATTACAGAGCAGTTGAATAATTTATAGCATTGTAGGAAAGCTGCAGGTGCAGAAGCTTGTCTACTCGGTTATTATGCAGGTGTGTGTCGTTTCACCGCAAGATAGTAACGTTAAAGCGCCGGCGCCGCACCGCCACCGCATCTTTACCGCACGTCTACACTCAGCCCCATAAGTCAACCCGTACTTTACATAAATGGAGCGAATTATTTTTGCAGTTTCCAAAATAATCGGGCAAATAAGTATAAACAATAATATCTGCTTTAATTAAATTCAAACGCGGCGCGCGATTGACCTCGATTTTCAAGCTGTATTATTAATCTGGTCTGCAGTTTATATTTATACTTTAAAGTTCCATCAGCAAAATTTAGTGTTCCGGTTCAAATAAGTTTTTAAACGTGGCCTAGTGACCGTTAAACGAAAACGTTTCACAAAAGGACAAAAGTTAGCAAAAGTAAGTAAGTAAGTAGATCGAGTTCATATATAGCTCTACTTCACTTTTTAACTGCTGACAAAGGTACAAAGATTGTATTTGTCAGTGAAAGGTCGAGCCACTGCTCCCCCGTCGGCTTGTGGACTGCGCGCAAACTTAATTTGCAGCCGAGCGGCTCCGGCCCGGCACGGATCGGCACTTTGGACCTGTTAGCCACCGAACGCGCCTTCACCCGCGCTTTCGAGCTTACGACTATTTATTTATTAGATGGAAGTAGGTTAACCTAACCACCTAACTGGTAAAACTTAAAACTTTGCATCTTCACTAGATGATTTTATTCGTCAGAAGGCAATCTCTACACACAGATTAGACGGAATAGGCTTGCAAACCATTCCCTCAGCTTTATCTGCCTTTATGTACAGGAGAAAGTCAATACGCGTGGGACTGACTCTTTTTGAACTTCTCACAAAGTTTTACTTAACCATTTAGAACTTGATAAAGTAGGCACTATCCTATTCGGCCTTTACGGCTCTGACTAGTGACCTATCATAAAATCTGATAATGACGACTCTGACAAAATGATGTGACTCACTGGTATTCCGATTTCGAAAGTAGACTGTAGGTCCGTTGACTAAGAAGTGATTCTGAAACAAAATGTACCTTTTAAAATAACAGTTCAAAGGACCATGCATACAAAGTAATTATGAATTAGGAAGGTCGTCGCCGGCCGCCCACACAACGTGCGACGCAACTGATCCGCTAATTCTACATGTACCTACACTCTCTCAGCTCGCGTGCCGAACATCGCGATAACGCTCTCGTTTCTTTGTATTTTCGAAATAATACATGAATGTGGTTTTAAAGGGCGTGTTTTGTGTGGTTCTCTAAAACAATAGCATTCTCATGAACAGCACCCGCTATAACTCATAAAAGTCCTTACACGATAGCAACGGCCAAACGAATTCGTGTGCTTGTAATGCGCGACACTTGTGGTGAAAATACAGCGTAGTGTAGTGTAGGTGTATAGAATAAAGTTGTGAAGTCGTTCTATGGGAGCATAAAGTCGTCGCGGTACATTTGCAACAGCGAATGTCTCCTACAACGAGGGCTGGCACGAAATGTACCTCTCGCTAGTGCCCGCTCGGGGAAGTTGGTTCCCACGTGCGGAGACGTGAGACCAGCGTAATGGAGGACGAAGGTCAGCGAAAGAGGGGGATGCGGGGTGCGGGCGGGGCCTTTTTGCCAAACTTTTATTTTGGTTTCAGCTCCCTAGTACTTTTGCCTTCTGCCTCGGAACATTACTGCTTTTGTAACTTTAATCCCTTAATAAAGTTTATATCCTGGCTGAGATTATTATACCAAACTCTTAAGGTTACTTAAGTGCTCGTCAGAATATAAGTGGGTAAGACGAAAGTACACCACTGAGTAATTTAAATTAGTTAGGAAATGAAATGTAAGCAAACTCGACCTAAGTAGCTGAGAACGCAGGTCAATGGAATTAAAGTAAATGAGACGGGACCCTTGGCGGCAGTTGTAATGTCTAGGGCTGCTTGCGGTGTGCGAGCGAGGGGGGAAGGGGAGGGGATGTCGCGGTTTACCCTTTAGTAACTTTGGCTGTCGCTGCTGTTTCTTGAGCAAATTTTGTTTATTTAACAGTTACCAAGAATCACCGGATAAGATAAATAACTCAATCAAAAGCTTCATTAATAGTATCGGCTTAAAACTCCTACCCAATCAAATTATTTAATTTTATTTAGTTCACACGAGGTATCTAGATAGACCTTGCCTTGTTTTCAAATCAAGATGTACCTACCTACTTTGCTACTAAATATTGTTAGAATTGGTTAAGCCATTTGTTAGTGATTGATATCGTACTAGAATCTTTCTAAATTGTGACTCAATGGACATTGAGACATCCTGTTTGCGTTTCATTGGTGTCCATTGAACGCGGCTGCTAAACGAATCTGCGCCTCTAGCCAACTTACAATCGCTAACACTTTAGATAACAGAGAAAATGTATGGGAATTGTAATTCAATGACGATTAAGTCACGTGGTTAGAAGTGCCAGTACAAAGGATTAGCGATGACAGAAAGAGATTCGATACAAAGCGCTTGTAAATGGTTAGGGCCTCAGGTGAGTGAGCTCATCGAGCATGTGCGAGAGGTCATGTCTGAATGGAACTGTGAACTCTACCATTGTGTACACCAGCTACATTGTCGGACGATGCCACAGAACTGGAAATAGGTACTGTTCTTTTACTTATTCGTAGAAGAAGGATCTAAACATCAGTCGTTATACGTTTATCCCCATTCTCCTTCCTTCATGTCTAAGTATACACAACATGCTCTGATTTTAAAATACATGGTAGCATGACTTTGTGTAGAATGAGTACGTTTATCAATTTAAAAGGCACACGGAAGTGCGGCAGTAATAGGGAACAATAACAACGTAAACTTGCTTTACGACGCACACCTGCCGCACGCCGAATGCCGCGTGTCGCGTGTCGCTGCGAAAAAAACAAACAACGACAAACGAATAAACAGTACACTATCTAAACAGTGGCCATGGGAACTTTATGGTTAATCGCTGACATTAACTAGTAGCTCCGCAATTCATCCGCAACCTGACTTCACCCACTGCTGGGTATAGGCCTCCGCTTTTCTGTGCCACTCCTCACGGTCCTGTGCTAACCTCATCCAATTTCGTCCCACGACACTCGCTGTATCGTCTGCCCATCTGCAATACGAACTAAAATACTTTAATTCAATGAACCTTGGGTAAAAACATCATAAGATCAGAAATAGAAGAAAGATGAACAAAATAGTAACCCCTCCTTCATGTCTCTGCCAGTCCCTCGTCATAACAACAATTTATCTCATTCCAAATCAGCAGGCTTAGCTAAACGCAGATGTAATTAAATAATAGGATTGAAACCATCGCGTTTCCATTTATCACAATATTGTTCGCAAATTTAAGAAATTATTCTTCTTAGGCTGCCGGATTAAAACAAAAAACAGGGATCAGCTCGAGAGACCGGCCGGACGATCTTTCACTACAAAGACAATTCAATTTCTTTAATTAATCCAGTTGGTTATCTCAGAAATTATTTCTCAACAGTAATACCAAACCAAGTTTGGGATCAGCTTTGCCTTATACAAGAAACCCGCAAACTCTTTAAGTAGGTAAGAAGGTTTCGACGCACCGAGCATTATGTTTCAGCCGACAAAGTTACTACTTATAAGTTACCAGCCTCGTGGGATTTGCTTGACGGAAGAATTATAAGGCACTCATGTACCTACTGAAGTAACGTGCCAGCTGCCAGCCAAGTGGAAGTCATGTCGAAAGATAAATTACTTACATTAATTTGCGAAAAAGTTTTCAGGACTAATGATCGAGTTCATATTGGCGACGCTTTCTAATCATAGTCTGCGACCAGCACGATCGCATTACAAACCAACACAAGAGAAAAAGAATGTCTCAGACAACAAACCATCAATTTGGAACTTCCTAATCACTGATCGGCATCACGTGACGCCTCCAGAGCCCAGACGATCGATGCGGTACATGCTGAGGACCTACTTTTTTCTTAGTTATTGCGAATATAGAGCCGAGAGGACGAATTTTAGGAAATTATAAAGGTTTATGTACTTATTAGTATAATATAGATAATAACTCAAGAAGAAACCTCTACATGAATATCTCAATGGAAGTTATGAAACTTATGGCGGAATATTTGAAACTCCGTCAGGAGCTCAGGAGCGAATATTGCGCTCTAATTATTTTATTGCAACTTGCTCTGTGCAGCCACGGTACACCACCGCGGGAAACAAAGTGAGCGACGAACTCCGCTCATTAATTCATGGCGCATGCAACGCTGTAGCAAGCTGCTGCGATTTAGGTTATTTAAATAGAACTTTCATATTCTAACTCGCAGAGCAAGGCTGTGCCCTTTCCGTCCCAATTGCAGCAATGTACTCACACAGAGACGCCACTAAACAGTTCATGCATACAGACGACCGACGTGTGAATAGGGTGCTGGCGCAAGCACCTTAATGGACTCCTCGAGTAAGGTGGACTGAAGTTTCCGTTAGTCCAATATGCTTCGTGTCTGTGCGGAGACTTAAAATTTATGTTTCAACTTTATTACCGTTGCAATCGGTGTTTCATTTTATCGCTGCATAGACCTAAATACACTGCTTTGAATATCTTCTCTCAATAAGTTTCGTCGTATGAGTTATGTAGTTTAGTACGGAAGAAACTTTCATGCGAGTTATTGAATCTCTTCAGGCGTGTGACAAATGTGGAGCGATGGCCCCGCGCCGACGGCGAGAAATGGACGCGTTAACTAGCAGCGGCCGCGCTCAATTATGTGATGAGCTTCGCGCGGCCTAGATGAGCCATTTATTTGGCAACAGAATAAATAAGAATCAATAAAAGTGATCAACCCCTTAGGCGCCACACTTTTGGGAAAGAACAGTAGTTCACCTAGCTCTTTTAAACTCCGTCACCAGAGTTGGCCACTTGCTCATAGGAACTCACTCACCTAGCTCATAATTTTGTAGGTCCTACAGAATAAATGAATTTTGATTTTGAATAAACGCAGCGGAAAGAGATTAGGGGGGAAAAGATGATCGTATACACTAAATGCTTTTCTGTCCGTCACACTTGCAGGTGATGACTGTGACGAGTAGGATTTGGGGCAACAGTGTTGCAGCAACTACTATTAAGTGCAATGATGTCGCTGATCATAGTGAGTGCTGGCAGGTGCTGGTGGGTCGCGGAAGCGGCGGCACCGCTGTGGCCGGCCGTCGCTCGGGGAACTGGCTTATAGCGGTCGATAGCTACAGCCGTGCCTTTATGATGATTAGCTTCATTTTTCTGGTGCTCGTAATATTTCTGACCTTTCTACGCGATTGACAATAAAGAAGGAAATTGGCTTTTCTTTGCTAATAAAAAAATAACTTAATTTTTGACTTTCTATGGAAATGGAATACACTAAGAAAATAATGAATTAAACAGGCAAATGAGCGTTAGTGCTATAATTCTTGCGTCTGCACCTCCTCCTCCAGAACACAGAGGAAGAATTTGAATAATGATCTAAATTAGGAAATAGTAACGCACACAATTTTGAGGAGAGTCCTCAAAATTTGCGTTACTATTTTGAGGACTCTAAAAGTGGCCCGAAACATCTGCTCTTCATTTAGGAGCCCAGATGTTAAAGAAAGCAATTGTATCGTTTCTTATGAGATGGTGGTATCGGGTCGGGGGCAAATCGGTACCATTTACAATACAGTGTGTGGGGGCAGTGCGGGTGTGTGAGAGGGGGGGGGGGGGGGGCAGCACGGTAGCGGCCGATATAATAGTGAAGTGGTCGGATATTGGCGGCGATATTGGCGCGCGTTATTGTACAAAGTTTAGGGTGTCTCTGAGTGGTCTCGGTGCAAACACGAGCTTGTTGTTCAGTTGCCTTCTGACGTTACTAATTCTTTTTCTGTACAGATTGTCAGGGTACGTGAATGTATGGTATATAATTCGTTCTGATATATTACATTAACAAATAGGACCTAACAGATTTGCATGCCAAAGCTTTTGGCAGGACATAAATTGGATTAATTTATTTTTAAAAATATTTTTTGTATAGGTAACTATGTGTTCGTGCAAATAAAAAGTACTTAATTTATAATTTATATGAAAACTACCTAGCCAGTTGAAAGTTATAGTTACCGAGCTCCTATCGTTCTACAAATAAGTTTTGGATAACCCTTGTTCTATATATAGGTTTATATTGTTCAAGATCGTTTTACAACGAATAATTTAATGTTGCTTCTCTTATGTTGGTTTATTTGTTAGTGGAAAATTAATCTTAGCAGCTAGCTCAATTCTAGATGATTTAGGTACGTCAAGAGGCAAAATGCTTTAACTCCGAAATGCTTTGTATTGTTTGGGACGTCTGTTGACGTTTGATTTCAAACCTTCGGATCGAAGTCGGTACATTTTGCTAGTCCAACTCAAAGTCCTAAATTCATAATATCTCGTTAGTTGACTTTATTATCCATATCCGTATTTATGGCCAAAACACAATAGCCAGTAACTGCTGGCTAATCTGTGCCGCTGTTCCCGCATACCGACTGGTGCGTTGGCTGTGGCGCGTCCGCTGCCGGACCAAACTATTCATTGCCTATAAATAATAACTAACAATAGCCGTCGCGTCGCCGTCCGTCGGCCCAACGACTCAATCTATGTTTGCTATTGGAATAAATATACGACTTTTGGGGAACAGGGTGGAATAGTTCCCCAAAGGCAGAGTGGGTGGTTCCTCTGCAACGGGTCGGCCCATCTGGCCCACTTACCCGTGGTCTTTCGACCAACAGTTGATGTTTGATAGTTGTATACAAGCTTCAACTCGTTAGAAACTCCGCTTGCGAGATCTAGGGAATTCCGATGTTATTCCGATGTTGCGTGTGATTCCGTTGCTCCTTTAGCCTGCAATCTGGTCTGAGGTCTGATACTGTCCAGCGTGTTTCACTTTTTGCAGTAGTAGTTGCTTTGGAGTAGCTTGGACGTTCTTTATCCAAGGATAACTCAGATAGGAGTCGTTGATGTCGAGCGTGGCGCCATCTGTAGTGCGTAGCATGTTTTCTGTAGTTCATCTAGCGACAGGTAGATGTCGCTACATCACTCCCTTTCCAGACCGAAGGTCGATATGATCTTGTCACCAGCATTGTACGTGTCCACGGTGAGTCGGGACGAAGCGGTGCATCGGTGCGTCTACGGTGAGTCGAGACGTGTCCACGGTGAGTCGGGACGAAGGGATGCGTCGGATGCGTCTGCGGTGAGTCGAGACGATGTCTGTCCACGGTGAGTCGGGACGGAGAGGTGCGTCGGGTGCGTCTACGGTGAGTCGAGACGTGTCCACGGTGAGTCGGGACGACGCGGTGCGCCGAGTGCGTCTACGGTGAGTCGAGACGTGTCCACGGTGAGTCGGGACGATTCGGCGTGTGGTGCAGTGCTCTGGGTGATGTCCACGGTGAGTCGGGATGAGATACCCAGACGATGCTGCGGTTGAGATATCTCCACGAAGCGTATCGAGGAGCGGAGAGCCTGCAGAACCAGGAAGTCGGGGCGGCTTGCGATGGAACTGCGGAGGCTGGAGGCTGAAGATTGCTGGTGTGGTGTGAAGCTGCTGGTCCGGAAGTTAGGCTTGAGAGAGAGAGAGAGACGAAGGTTGATGTGCTCGCTGCTGATGATGATGATGGCGCTGAAGGTGCTGCGTGTTGAGGGTTCCAGTCGTCGGGTTTCGGCAGGAGTCGTCCGAGGTAGTCGACGGCTGGATCACGTCGGGGTCACCAGTTTGGGGAACAGGGTGGAATAGTTCCCCAAAGGCAGAGTGGGTGGTTCCTCTGCAACGGGTCGGCCCATCTGGCCCACTTACCCGTGGTCTTTCGACCAACAGTTGATGTTTGATAGTTGTATACAAGCTTCAACTCGTTAGAAACTCCGCTTGCGAGATCTAGGGAATTCCGATGTTATTCCGATGTTGCGTGTGATTCCGTTGCTCCTTTAGCCTGCAATCTGGTCTGAGGTCTGATACTGTCCAGCGTGTTTCACTTTTTGCAGTAGTAGTTGCTTTGGAGTAGCTTGGACGTTCTTTATCCAAGGATAACTCAGATAGGAGTCGTTGATGTCGAGCGTGGCGCCATCTGTAGTGCGTAGCATGTTTTCATGTTATCGAATAAATTAGATTGGACTTTCCTTTTTAATAAATGCTTGCAACAGATGTTGAAAGATAATAAAATAAGAAAGACGTCAGCGACTAGAGCGAGAACATGAGCAGTTTTAGATTTTCGACTAATTGACTCAAAGGTTTTGTCTCCAATAAAACTTTATTGGAAGCAATTACCTCAAGTCAGTTTAGAAGATTAATTGCATTCTGAGAATAATGAAACGTAATTTAATTAGTGGATAAATCACTTATAGTGAGAAATGTCGAGTTGGCAAACGCCCAACTGTGCCTTTTCTCGCGAAAGACACGCGTCCACATTTAGTAGGTACTACTTACTACGAGACTACACTTGACATTTTAACTAACGATGTTGTAAACTTGCAGGTGCACAATCTATCTATACCTACTAGATATAGTAAAACAGTAACTTATCGATGTCTATTTTTGAAATATATTTGAGTAAGCAAAACTATTTTTAGGGGCATCGATTAATGCAATAGACCTTTTTTAAATGTTTTTCTGTTTGTGTGTTTGTCTGTGCGTTGTTCACGCTAATCTCAGAAACTGATTAACCGATTTAGTTTTCACTGTTGTATTGTGGTAAACCAGACCAATTTTTTTTGTTTATTTTATCAAATCCGTTCTCAAATAAAAAAGATAGGTCTATTTAAAAAGTCCCCTCTATGCATTTAAGTTATTGCTTTACTTACCTGAAACTTTGATACAGATATTAAGTAGTCTGTAAAATTAACATTATGAACCTATAATAATAATTCGTCTATATAATTCATATATATCTATATTTATATCTATCATAAGTACCAATGTTGGATTGGAACGCACTAATCTCCAGGAACTACCAGTCGGATTTGAAAAATTATTTCTTTGAGGAAGATTATAGGCTACTTTTCATCATCATCATCATCATCATCATCATCATCACCATTTGCCATCACTACGGGCGCAACGCCGCGAAGGTGCTTAAATAACAATCAGAACTATAGTTTGGAGTGTCGTAATTTCGAAGCTTTTGACACCGCGGTGGTTGGAACGAGCCTGACCAAATAGCGGCTGCATAATCCGACAAGCTCAGCGTCCGTAATCCCGCATGCTAATGCATCCCTCACGGCCGCGGCCTGTTGTGTATACCCTGCTCTCACTCTACTTTACTGAAACATCTTAGGCTTCTTACACTCTTTAGCGTGTCGCCAGTCGCGTCCGCGAGTTGATCATTCACAGCACAGAGAAATAAATTTTGACCATTCACAGCACAGAGAAATGTGCTGTGATTGGTCAACTCGCGGACGCGACCGGCGACACGCTGAAGAGTGAAACAAGCCTTAGGCCTTTACATCTTTACTGGATGATTTATACAGTGTCAGGAGGCTATCTGTGCCTCACCGTAGAGCCATTGGGACATTGTTGAGATGGAGACGGTTTGCCCAGAACGTAAACCATCCTCTCAGCTTAATCGACCTATCCACAGGAAAGACATTGTAAATGCAACAAAAGCAATAACAGCACCGATTTACTAAGGGCCCTATCTCACAAGTGCGCCACCATGGTTTCCTAGTGAGATAGCCTTAATCAACTACCTACATTCTTTTTCAATAAAAATTCTCACCAACTAAAGTAAAGTGAAAGCTATTTCATACGTGAGTGAGCCGCCCCAGTGGACCTCCACTAAGAATAGTTAAAATATTCTGTGTCGACTACGAGAGGTCTCGTTAGAATATCAATCCGACAAGTTTAATGCAGAGCCGAGAGCTATGCCTTCAGTCTCAAGAAGGTGAAACTAATTTTAAAACGACTTTTTAAGAATAGTTGAGCAGCACCGCCATGCAAATACCTGGCGGGGCGGGGAAGTGGGGGGGAGGGGGCGTCTCGTACCCCTGGGCGCGTTGGGCTCAACTTACCTTTTACTTAGATTTGAATTAGAATAGGTTTAGGATCGTCGGTGTTTGAGTCTGAATAACAAGATGATTTTAATATAAGAGAAGCTAATATTACTTTTTAAGGACATACGGTCACAGTGCAATGTAGACTAGCTTTCTATTTCGATTTTCTTATATTCTGCGTTGTCTAAAGACTTTTCTTAGTACTTAAATCTAAAGTAATTTTACATTTGTGATATAAGTTAAAAAAAGTAGGTAAAAAGGTAGGTAAAAAGTACATCAATGAAGATTGATTTGTTGAGGTAGGTTGAGGCTGTCCACAGATAAATAATACTAAGCATCTTCAAAACACAACTTGGCAAAGATTGGCTATTCCAGCGCAAAACGGAACTTGGCAAGGAAATAATCTTTTCATTTGTAACAAAGTGCTGAAACACCGGATGTAATGGAGGGCTTGCACTCATGTGCGGGGAGTTAACAAGCCACATAAAATGAGGTACCTACATCGTTAGAATTCTAGACGCGACGCTGAAGTAAACATTCCGGTGGTGTACTAAAGCCGTTACACAGATTAAGTTGCAGTAATCTAAGCTCTACAAGTGGCTCGTTTAGATAGGAGTGGAAAATATTAAAAAAGTTTATTTTTTGAGCTACAAAAGCGCTGACATCAATTTGCACGCATTGTTCACAAGTCTGTAGGAGACAGAGGCCGGCAGCGGGCACCTCTCGCTGAGGGCCGACACAGATAAACTTTTAATTAGAACAAACTCCGCAAACTACCTAGCTGTAATTGTCGGGCACGCTCGAGCCCTTGCTTGTCGTCAGGCCGCGGCGCGACTCTCCACCTTATTACACAGGCAATACGGCGACTCTGCCGTTGTCGTGAGAGTTATTGTCGTCAGTCGCGGTCGCTGCACTCGATAAAGCGTTGCATTCAGATTGTATTGATACTGATTTTATGAGCAAAGGTCGACGGCCTGCTCATGAGAAATGGCACAGCACGCGGCCTGATCCGCCTCGCCTAGTTTACGTAGAAACAGAACAAAAATAGTCATGTTTGTGTACTCGAGTACTAATTTTACGAACAATATGGAAAGTATTTGGGCCGCATTGCTACAAAGGCTTCCTTTGCGACTGTGCCTAATATTTGGAGCTTTGTGGAAAATTTTAAAATGCTCATTCTTTCGACTGCAACAGGTGCCTGCTGGAATTGGCTCCCTCGAGCCCGAAGTTCGGCGCCTCTTCGCCCACGTGAAAGACGAATCATTCTTTCAGAAAATATATCTTTCATTCCCAATTACGCTACAGGAAGTAGGTAAGAGTGTTTTATGATCTCTCTGTATAACTTTATGCAATCGTATACTGCTTCGTTATTGGCCTTGCGGGGTTCACTGTGCTAATGATTCAAAACTCAAACAATGCTTAGGAATTCATTTTTTAGGTGTGCACGCGGGCCGGTTTGGCGGCGCGGTCCACTCGCATCAGGCTAATTCGAGCCAAGCACCACTTGTGTACTACACTTGTGCTGTATCCGAGTCCGAGCTATTGTTGCGACTCGCTACCGTACCGGCTATTTACGGATCACGATGTATTGTGCAATGTCTCTAATAAAGGGGAACATCAACATGCCGAGACTTTTCAAAATTACTTAGAAATAATTCAAAAGCGATATTTAACAGAACGTCCCCGCGTCGCGTCGTCTGAAAAATTGCAGACGGTAATAAACGTCAAATAAAACTTCTTCACTCGTCAGCGACAAAAATATTAAATAAATTCTTCGTTTACCTTTAAATTAGTATGTAGTCATTATTACTTTCAATTAAAATACAAGCTATATATCGTTCCATCCCACTAAAAAGCAATGTCCCAATAAGGGCGGGGAATGGCGTCCGGTGTGTGTCAGCACTCCGCTAACGTGCTCGCGGACAATAAAATGGAATGTGAGTGGCGACCACACGCCCGGGACCACGGGGACCCGGGGACCCGGGGTACCGGGGTGGCTGACGGGCACCGTACGTCAGCCGCGCCACAGCGCAACAACAGTTACTACAGGCCACACTACGTGAGTTGAAACTGGAAGGAGCCAGAGTAATAGCCCGATCCGTTTCCCACTCTGCAGTAATGAAATGGTGTGTGGAACAGTTGAACGAATCGACGACCTGATTAAAATTGATGTTTTACGCGCATTTCTACTGGTACCTAAATAGAAGTAGGTCAGCGTAAGTACTCGATATAGAGTTCAAGTTTGCCGAAACGTTAAAATGAAATTCCATAAAGAATAGGCGTCGACCCTAATTAATCCGACCGATAATTAATTCATGAGAACAAAGTGATTCATCTAAAATGATGGTTATTGAGGCTAATAATGTAATCCCCGGCCCACGTAATTCCATCCATTATGCTTTCATTACCGCATCATTGTGGATCGGGCGAGAGTGATCGCCCCGCCCGGCCGAGTCGAGCCGAGCCGTCTGCCGCCACTGACTTTGTGACTTCTCATTCTCACAGGGCTTATCGCGCGATGTCACCGACACAATACATAGGTACTTACTTACTTCATAAAATTATGAATTAAGTATTGGTTTTCACCGGCAGCTACCCTCGCGTGGCAGCAACATTTTATGGAGCCAGATGCTTTTCTAACAATATTTTCCAAGTTTGATCCATGTTTGATCCAATTGTCTTAGATGGGTTAGGCGTGATCGAAACGTAAACATTCAGATAGAATAGTGTAGAATAGGAAAGTAATATTGGCCGATTTACATTGATACAATAGCTAGATCCAGTGTCATTGCAGAGCTGAAGATTTAGTTTGGAGCTTTTGGAGTTAGACATAAACTCATGGACTCCTTAGCTGCTCAAGGATAGATACATAAAAGCTTTTATTTATTTATCTGAAGATGTACATTCTACGCCTGCCTCTCGGAGTAAACGTTTCGCTACGTGACGGGAATTGTATCATAAGGTAAGTTATCAATATAGCTATAGAAAGCGTCACCCCAAAACAATATCTTAGACGGCATCATCTATCACCGTGTCGGTCCCACGTCAGGAACGCGAAAAGATAATAAAATAGAATTAACATTGTATTATCGTATCTCGGACGGATGGTTCAGTGCTGTGCGCTTCATCTGGCGCTAATCTCTCCGGACATTCGTGAACCAGCGTTGTTTATCTAACGCACTCGCGGGCAGGGCAGCGCAGCCACAAGCCCGGGATTATAGCCAATCCCGTACTTCAAGTGCGGGATTTAACGAAATATAGGAATTTGAAATGTACTTTTTAGTTACAAAGTTGCATCACGTAGCCAGTATTATAATTTAAGTTACATTTTCTACAATCCCGTACATAGAGGATATCTGCTAATAATCTGAAGAACATCCAAAACATACATTTGGTATTTGTACACTTTTTAAGTAAGTAGGTACATCGTATCTCATGAGACTGGGCTGTACATACGCCTCTCGACTTTTATAAGAATATACTAACGGTATTTCTACCGTTCGATGTTCATTCGAATTCATATCAGTGTACCTAAAACTAAATATATTTTTTTTCGTTAAAAATATAAGTATTTGTACAATGAGATGAATTCATTCATGAATGACAATCCACGAATTCGTACATCGACCTTCGAGGCTGTAACATTTTTAATAAAAAGCTTATGAATGTCAGTCGTGTGAATGCTTTCTTTTTTAAACATTTTTATCGCAACTAGTGCCAAGAAAAGTCTTTGATTATTATGTATACCTATCATCAAAGTAGTAAGTATTGTCAGCGAAATTAATGATTTAGGTACTCGAAATGTGATATCTACGTTGTGAAATGTTGCCAATATCTTGAATTAAAAAAGTAAATCTCTAACACAGTACTAACTCTGCTTAGTTTGAGGTTAGATTATGTGTGAATTGTCTGTTTATATTTTTTAGTTAGGTACCTACCTACCTATTCGTTACAAATGAATTGATAATCCCGGAGTGTAGCGAGATCCCGGCAAGAGGCGCGGGGCGCTCACCGCTGCAAGATTGATGTCCTCCGTGGGAAGCGGGCGACAACTTCACTATTTACTCTGTTATTAATGGAGCTCGTGTCACCACTTCATAACTGAAACATACGTCTAATCTAATACAACCTTGAAGCCACTTGAACCAAACATGAGAACTTTCAATTACAGCTACATTTCAGATGCAGTAATATGCTATGCCTGCATTCAAGCGATGATTCATTGCTCATTCATGCTCTGCAATCCACAACTAAATGATGTTTATTTGTTGTGAATTTGTGTTATTGGTTAAACAAACCTAGTCATACGATTTTGTACTACATTATCTAACTTTTTTTTAGTTATCGGAGAACTAACATAAATGGTTTCCGAATTGGAAACCAAAGAGTAAGATGAACTCGTTCTTAGCTAGAGTTGACTGAAGAATGTGTTTATTTTATAAAAAATCATGATAATACTGGTCGGCTGTTATATAGGTAGGTAAACATCATAAATTTGCACTCGCGGTTCTCGAAACGAAAAAGCGAAACTGAATATCAGAGCTATATTTTTGTTAGAGTTTGAATTACGAGCACTTTATTGGATGTTTTTCACATATTTCACGGATGTAGCCGAGTGAATACCTACTTGTGAGGGCGCCTCAGTCGGCCGCGCATTGATGTACGCGCCCGGTGGGATGTGAGACCACATTTATTCTTCACCAGCACATAAAAAGCGATGGGTACCGATCTATTTTCATACGTCTAAGTATCTAGTTAAAAAAATAAACAGTTCATGTCCATCGATCAGGTTCTTCATGATATTTAAGGAACAAGAGTAGACTCATCCTAGCTAAGCGATACACATAGACCAGTAAACTCGTGCATACTGGTGCTCGAGGCACTTATACGGCTCTTTAAAAAGTACCTAAGTAAAACAGCGCTTTCAAAAATAGACGTTTTAGTAGCGCGGCTGCAGCGCGAAAGCCGCGTGGCTGTCGCGTAACAGGGGCCTTACTATGAACTCTTAGAGCAATGTCAAAGTAAGATTACTCTGATTCCTATAAGACTAGTAGTTCGCCCCGAACTGAGATCTCGCGCACCGTTGTGTTGATAGCCTAGATTTGGACTTGTTTCTGACTACCCCTATACCTACGTTAAGTGCTCCTTCTAGTGTTTACCACACAATGATATCTAATGCGCTACCTCAGTATGGTAAAGATTATAGGCATGCATGCAATACATTAAGTCGTGTCGTGTTTATATTCAATAGTTGACCCCGCGAACTTCGTACCGCGCCTCAGGGAAGGCCTCTTAGTTCGAGAAATTATTAAAATAGCAGTTCAATACAAAATGTATGAGAAAATCATTTCCCTCCCCCCCCTCCCCACCCTCCCCTCCCCCTCCCCCTCCCCTCCCCCTCCCCGTCTCTCTCCCTCCCCTCCCCTCCCCGCCCCTCCCCCTCCCCTTCCCCACCCCCTCCCCCTCCCCCTACCCCTCCCCGTCCCCCTCCGTCTCCCTCTATAATTTTGGTACATGCCCAGCCCACTATTTGCAGGAGTTAGCATTTGCATACGTGACAGGTTGCAAGCCCATCGCCGCTATTAGAACGTTAACTGGTTTCCTCACGATGTTTTCTTTCACCGTTTAGAGCTCGTGTTAATGCGCATTTAAATTTTTCTAATCGAAAAATCCATTGATGAGCACGGCCAGGGTTCGAACTTACGACCTATGAATCGAAAATCGAGCACTCTTCCACTCGGCCAACACGGCTTTTATTTTCAATCTCAAGAAAAAATATCAAGAAGCAACTAAAATCATTGCAAACCAAACCACAACGATGCCACACTCCTTGTCTGTTAACCAGACCTACGAATACATCGAAACTCTATGAAACGGGAGCTCTTTCCATACATCCGTTAATTGGTTTTCATCATTTTTATTTTTCTCTGTATTTCAAAAACTATAGAACCTAGAAGAAAACTAAAAACCATTTTGGAATGTATAAATTGAGTACTTTCATATGACACCCCACTCAATATATTTGGGTACCTTTGAAAAAAATTTACCCCCTTGGGAACCCCATATCTTTACAACCCCTTCATCGATTACGCTCATACGCTCCACAGCAAATTTCCATAGCACAACCTATTGACCTATCAAGTTTCATACAGATTGGATAAGCGGTTCGATAGTTATGCGAGAACATAAAAATGAAACATACAAATATACAAACATACAAACATACAAACATACAAACATACAAACATACAAACATACAAAGCAAAATCGCCTAACTTGCCACTAAGATCTTCGCTCGCTTCGCTCGCTCGATCGACTAAGGTAAGGTTAAAGTAAGCCTAACGAAGGAATGTTTTGGTAACGTCTCATCGTGGAGTGTCAAGTGTCGAGTCATTGACGCGATGCAGGACTGTTTTCACCTTGTTTTGACATTGCTCTAAGAGTTGGTGGTACGCCGGCTGAGCTCTGCAGCCGCGATGGATGACAGCTATGCAACAGCAGCGCTTCTAAGTCGTGCCGCAGCCGCTGTAGTATGAAGGGATCCACTGCTGTAGCACGACAAACGCTTATATGTGAAAGCGCTCTAACCAATTTTCTACGGTAGATACCTACCTATTATTGGAAATGTGAAACGTTACAATACTGTCGGATGCAAACTCGTATCTCTCACTTTGAAATTCAACTTTTACGACGCCGCATCGGAAGCATATTTCGTTTTTGAAAGTGCTGTTCGCGCAGGTTTGGTACTTAGTGAGACATCAGTCAATTTAACGACTGAGGAAATTCTGCTCTTTGCTCCAGCAGCAGACGAAAAGGGTACTAAAACCCGGAAACTGACGGAGCGTGTTGGTTATCTCTTTTATGATCGTTGAAACTAAAGCACAGTGAAGGATGGTTGAATAGAATAACGACTTACCTCCTTATTAACAAAATACTTCTTACTTCGACACAAACTTTCAGGTTTCTGCTCAGTTAACAATAGACAATTCTTTTCTTCCGCTAGTGTTCCAGAAGAAAGGACAACGAGTCGTCGACCCGAAGTCGGCGACGACGAAGCGCCGCTAAATTATAATTATATTTGAGCAATCCAACTCAGCCACAACGAGCCACTTCGGAGTTTGTGCGGAATCTCCGGAATTCATTATCTTATTGTGTTGCTACCGTCAATTTAGGTACCTACCTATAGCACCTTGACTACGACAATAGGAAGTTTATTTTATTTTTGACAATTTGCTTCCACAGAATCTGTGCAAGTAACTATCGACCCTTTCAAACGCAAATCAAGGCAAACAAAACAAAAGTTTTGATTTCATGTTTTGACAAAATAGATTCCGAATATCTTTAGATGACAAAAGCTTTATTTATGAGGGACTTTTTCGAGTTTCAGCAATTTTTACATACAAATGTCAGCACTCTATGAAATCTAAAATCGTCAGTCTTCGAATTTTCTTTATTTATTTTGAAACTTTCAGCATTGAAAGATTACTGAAGGTTTTTCATTTCATACAAAAGTTACATTGATAGCCGCATGTGACCTTTTACATTAGCCACACGTATTCTGGTTCCATTTTTTCCTATTGAAGTACGGAACCCTGAAAACCTCAGCTTCATAAAATAAGAATGAACCTTGAACTTAATCATAACTGTTCCAGGGTGTAAATACTAGGTACATTAGGTAGGTAAATATTATTATCAACGGGATAATTACCATGATTATTGAGTTTTCTTGCTTCCCAATATTTCGACGCAGTTGCACACGCCATGATCACGGGTAACTCACGGGTATTTATGTTCGTAACCATGATAGTTTTAAAAGTTATATTACATTAGGTAGGTAAGTAGTACTGGAACGAGCGGACACTCCCGCTCCTGTGTCGCTTCATAAACCGCGGGACGAGCGCGTGCACTTTATTTAACTGTTTCTCTCACCTACTTAGCAGACCTACCCTCCTCAGGTTTCGTGACATTACGCCACCGACTCATAAATTCTGTCACCTAATAGCGTGTTTCTCTATTACCCCTTGTACACTGCTACTGTACGGTCGGCATAATTTTATTATGACGGCGCCGCTGTCTCGCGAAAGCGGCCGCGAGTCGCGTGTGACCCGAATTCGTCAGTTTAACGCGAGCAGATGCCGCGCGATAGGGTTTAACACTTTATATTTCATGACTGTTTACTTTTTTAAATACTTTTACGGTAAAAATCCATAATCCATTCCAGCACAGCAATGCTGCAGCTGTACCATGACCTCTTAGTAAACAATTCAGTTTAGGAGTTCTTTATCCAGTTAAGGTTCCTAATCTGGATCGCAAACTATTCGTACCATAACCTGTTTTAAAAGTGACAGTTTTGACACAAAAGTGAACCTACTCAACGCGTATTAAACGGTCATGGTACGAATTGAGTGAACGAAACTTTAACCAACAATTCAGTTTAGGACATGTTTAGGTTCTGATATTTCGTCAGCGTCATAGCATACGTCAAGCGAAGCAGTTCAGTTTAGGACCTAAACAGGATCACATACCTATATCATAGCTCATGGCAGGCAGCCTGATATTGAACTCGATTATAATCATGAATTATGCAAAGGTATTAAAATTAATAACTAAATCCAATAATTATAGTTTATGGTGACATAAATTAAAGTTTAAACTATTATTTTATAGCCGTAACGCAACAGGCGGATGATGGCGGGCGGCGCCGCGGCGCGGCGCGTGGTTATGAATATTCCTCGCTAATTAAACATCATTAAATTCAAATCGAAAGTATATGTCCGAGCGGATGATGCCGAGACTTATTTGAATTTCAAAATTAAAAAGCTGCTGAAAGAATTCAAGAGTTCATGCGCACTGAGGCAGGTCTGCTTCAGGCAGGCAAGTCTAAAAGAGAACATCTATAGAACGTATAGGTAATGTAGAAACCTAATCGAAAACGAATACAAGGGCAATGATAAACATATCGTGTTCATAACCCGTGATTAAGTAAACACGCGAGGAAATAGATTCACATCACCAAGTCATAACACCAATCCTATCCCAGACTGACGTCATAAAGATCCCACCTTGTGTCAATAGAGCAGCTGACAAGTCAACAGAGTAATGCAGCTAATATCGTTCCTTTCATGCCATTGTGGTTTTTATCCCGTTGACAATAGGGTCCTGCGGTGCTACGCCGAGGCGGGCACTCAGGCGCTGACGACAATCGCTTCACGTCGGTGACGGCGTCGGCGGCAAACGAGGGATTACTCCGCTGTGATAGCGCGCCACAGCGCAGTGCCAGCCAGTACGACACAAAACGGATTACAGACAAATAGCGCATAACATTCCTGTATTTTATCACCCACTCTATAGCATAGTTAGACTTCCTCTATGTAGTTCCTGGATAAATGAACTCGCGACTTTTACAACGTCATCACTCAGGTGATCCACCGCGGACTGACTTACAATTCGATATAATAAAGAAACTAGCATCCTAGCTATCTTTACCATACTAAGCTAGCGCATTAGACATCAACTTAGCAGAAGTAGCACTTAAACATAGGTTTAGGGGTAGTCAGAAACAAGTTCAAATCTAGTTTATCAACGTAACGGTGCGCGAGATCTTAGTTCGAGGCGAAATACTAGTGTAATAATTATTGTGACTCACCTATATTGTTGTTGCTGGGAATGGATTGTAGTATTTATCTCTTTTATGTCGTAGTTTGTACGCAGCTCCTAACGTCCGCAGTACCTGGAAAGGTATAAGATTATTGAAATGACTGTTCCACACACTTAGTCTTTGGCATTTTTTGTTTCTGTTTTCCATGAAAACCTACTTACAGAAGCTAGATTAAAGTCTGGTTGGAATAATACATAGGCTACTTTTTATTCGGGTTGGTTCCACGCGAGCGAAGCCGCAGGCGGAAGCTGCTTAGCTATAACATTCTATTAGCTAGAATTTAAGACGAATATCCTAAGCTAATAGTCCCTGCTACGCATTTGAGTTACTGTGTACAGCCGCACTATGTCTATTGATATTATAAAGACGTCTATTGATGTCACGAAGACGCTGCCAAGCCCTCAGCAAACCTAACTGACGTCCTATCTCTCCCCTCCCCCTCCCTCCCCGGCCCCTCTCCCTCCTGGTAGGGTACAAAGGCTCGCATGTAACAGGAGGGAATCATGACAGGCAGTAATTAACCTCGAGGAACCCCACCATGATGCCGGCGCCTCGCGTCTACAAGCTTACATTACTTATATGTAATTAAGTATCTTCTCACAGCTCTCGACCGTCTTCAAGGCGACAGACGAACGTCCGTACAAACGTAATACCAAAATCATTTAATATTAAAGCATATTTTTATCACTAAGTATAAGTTATTATTTAGATTAAGGCAGTATTTATCTGGGTTCCTGTTAGGTAATATTATAACCATTTTACTGAAATACAGGTAAAGCTTTTACATTTTCTACTTGATACTTGTCAAAAATTTCCGCTTATAAATTGTGTTGTAATGTAAACGTAAACACAGGCCTCTATTAATAAACTCCGCTCAACTTGTGTCTAAGTTACACCACGGATTAAACTATTGCCATCCGTATTTGTCACTGTCTAACAAAAAAGGATGGCAATAGTTCAATCCGTGGTGCAACTTTGACAGAAGTTGCGCCGAGGCCAAGTGGTGTAACAGGTTGTTTCTTGGTTGCCTGGATACCGCGGCCCGTGTCTGACGCACGCATACATTACTTCGGCTCCTCGAGACATATCGTGCACTTTGCTGATTGCTAATATCGTTTTGCATAAACTCAGCTACTGAACTTGATAAAAATGTTTAGTAAACTGAAATATCTTTAGTATAGGTTTTAACCATAATTTTGGTCCAGATTCGATGATTCGCCTTGACTCGTTATCATTTTTCCACCGAACCCGTCTAGTCAAGATGCGTCTCGTGAATGATCTTCTCTGAAAGTGTTAATTTACTTATGTTGCTAAATGTTCCTACTTGTGTCACGCTAAACGTTACATTGTCGGCTCTACCTACGTGCAGCGCGGGTTTCGATTCGCTCTGTGGTTTGTATCGCTCTATCTATTGTTTGCAGTTTACATAATAACAGCTAAAAAATGTGGGCTGATCGACGTTATTATCGGATTAGAATGTATCGCTTATCTATTTTCCTATTATTTACTTATGTATGTTGGAGTTCACGCTAGAGCACAACACGAGAATGTAGGTAGACAGTGGAGGATGTTTAACGTCTCTTTTCCTGATCGAATTACCAAGATACATTACGTCTCAGTTTTGCTCCAACACAACACGCCGGTAATATCTGCTTACAATCGCTTTCATCCGGAATATGAATAGATCAGGCGCACGTTACTACACCAACACATGTTATTTCCCTACAACCAGCGCTGAGTCGGCTGTTCCGGCGCCGCAGACAAATGTCCGGACTCCGGAGTACGATATGCGTTAACTTTGAGATAGTCAATGTATTTGCGCTGAATATAGCGCTAGGCAGTGGGCGTCTGTCTACGGGAATAGGGCTCACTGATTCGATTTGGCCCACGTCTCGGGCCCGAGGCCCGCTGATGTGAGGAAACCTCAAAATTCAATATAACATCAAGGACCCAGGCCTCTGTACATATTGTTTCAAAATTTGCGATATTGAAATTCACTTCCATCATTCACTTCCTTTCTTTCCTTTACAGGAACCCTTTATGGAAAAAAATAATATTACTTAGGTACTGAAACAGCAAGTCAGTGAGTCTCGGCAATTTGTCTACGTTTCACGTTAATCTTGGATTTGAGCTTCAGAGTATTTTGGTAGAGTCATTTTCAGGTGATTATTATTAATGTTATTCACCGCGCCGCTATAGATAACATCGTATTCGTGGTTCTCTGCGCGACAACATTTTTGATGGCTATCACGTAAGTAAGTATACTATATTAAACTGATATTTAATAGTAGGCATCTGGTAACAATGTACACATGTAACACCAATTAATAATATATTAGGCAAATGGCGCAATACCAAATAACTATACAAAGTAGTTAATCTGCGAAACATGAACCGATAACTGAGGCTCATTTTTTACTGGCTCTTTTGCAATCCACTATTTTATCATTATTATTTTGGAAACTTGATTTTCTTGCCATTCCAGAGTTGTGGTAAGTGTGACCTGTCTAAGTATGATTTAATGTTGAAGTTTAGAGTAAAATATAACTACATACTTAGACAGATTCACTGAACAAAACAAATCAATTTGTGTTAAAATATGGAAACATTTTCTCCCTCAAGTAAAGCACACGACATCGTGTTTGTATTGTTCGCGCGACAATGCGAGCGCGACAATGCGAGCGCGACAATGCCGCGCGACATTGCCCACAGAAACGTCTCCTAATTGCGTACACGCTCACCGGTAATTACTTCGCACTGAGAAATAATTAGTTTCTTTACTTCAGGGTTGGAGTACTCCGGACTTTTGAAATTTAATCCGGCCGTGAAATAGTCCGGCCTTACTTACTAAATATATTCATGAAACTTTCTTGTTTTTTCACGATCAGTTATTATTATTTATCTTTAATCAACATCTCATGTACAACTTTACGCGCAGCTTTTCTTTTCTTTACTGAGATCATTATTTTCCGTTTTCCGCAAATTAATTGGGTCGGATATAAATTGGTCCGTCTTTTTTCTTTATTTTGGGAGAAATTAAGATTTCTCAATATTCCCGCTTCGTCGCCGCTTTACTAATGAATAGTGAAAGCTTGTTTGCCTGATGGTCTCGCGCCATAATCCCGTAAATCACCGGCGAGCGACACAATGCACCTGTCGTTTGTTAAAATGCTAAGAGCACTCGAACGATCGAGCGAAAAATGTGGAAAACAAAAGAACTCTGGGAAAATAACGGGTGTGTTATAGAAAACGGAAATATGAAGCGTTGAAGATAACAAAGTCTTGCAATTTCAAAGAGTCTTAGGAATATGGGAGTCACAATGGGCATGAGTATTGTCCGTGACTGACGACATTTGCCGCCACAGAGTGACGTACCTGTACTACCTGTGTGCACTGAGAATTTTCAGTACCTTGCAGAGGATCCTAGGTACGTTTCAATATCAAATCGGCTGGCTCCTCTCGTTTAAGCATGCTTAGCATAATATACTTTGCTCTTAGCTATTACTTCACAACCAGACACGTTTTCAACAGTCACTAATGAAATAAAATTAACGTAATTTTACAAAATGATGAAGGTAAGTACCTATATGAGTTTGATGGTCCTTTGTTTTGTGAGTAAGGAAGAAGAGATATTATATTATAAGGAACATTTAATATAATTTTCCGTTATGTTATAAATTCGGCACATGACAGTCTACTTATTAATAGCAGAATGTTTCATAGAATTTGTCGAGCATAGTCAAAAGATTTCCGAATGCGAAGCAGTTAAGCGTTCTCCCGCACCTCCACTTAATCTCCGGCGTCGCAAGTGCGGTGTGCGAGCAACTAATTATGTCGCGAAACGTGTACTTTGTGCTCCATTGTGTGTGATGTGGCATGTGCTCTCATACGCACATCACTTGGCATTGTGCGCCACACCGTGACCGAGCTTCGTAATGTATCACAAGGTTGTCTCCCATTAACTAAGCGCGAAACAACCTATGTAACTAACCAGCATGAATAACGTACACCTCGTATAATGATGATAACAAGTTAGGGCACCAAGAAAGAAAAAAAAAGGTCTAAGTGCTATTGCAGACAGTATAAGGATGGCTCCATACAATTTAGTCAACGTATCTTTTAAAGCAAAGAAACCATTAGCGATCTTAAACATTATTTATTAAACAAATGCGCTGAAAGGAGCTCTATCATAAATGTTGCGGTCTAGACCAACTGAACTACAAAAGCTTTACGCGCAGTGACGGAACACGATACATTGTTAAAATAACCGCTAGACAAAACAAATAATTTCGTGTACAATGGAAGCAGGTACTTAAATATTGGAAAGGCATAACCGCGATCATAACGCCAGCATCGGCGGGGCACAGCTCATAGCAAAGCGAGTCGGTCGCCTCGACTCTATGAGGAGCCCTCACGACCTTGCCCGCGCCGAAACCAGACCACCTGCCTCGACACAATGTGCAATTAGAGGTACCAAACTAACGACTCTACCAAAGTGATACTTCCGTGTAATGGAACTGGGTGAGATGTTGTTTGACAGCAGGCGGCAGCGCACCCATCATAGAGAAAAAACACTATCAGTTGGCTTCGCAGTGTGATGGAAAAAGCCATGATTGAAAGGCAGAACTCTAACAAATTCTGAGATAACCAATACAATTTCTTTTTTGCTTTGAAATTCTGGAGGTTAAGTAAATTAGACTTTCAATTGGTTTAGTAAAAGTGATTTTCTTGCAAAAATGGAGTAAAGATTCCACTTAAGTATGGCTCGTGTCTCAAGCATAGTTTTTAACCAGGTTTCAATGTAAATAAACACTGTATAGAATTTCATCAAACAAATCAATGCTTCAGTCATTTTTGATAGTAGTGATAAACCATACTAAGCGCAGAGCTCACGCACAGCCACTTCATTGGAAATACTTAGTAAATTTTTTGTGGTGATAGTTTACGAGTAGCATGCAGTTGGTGTACCATCCTCTCGAGAGCTGCCGCAGCCCAGCAATGGCCGGTCGCTGGCGATGACAACCGCCGCGCAATATTTGGTGTTTCACGAGCCATAACCCGCCGCACGCAGCGCCACACAACCAGTACCTCAACTACAAGACCTTGAATAGGTGACTAGATATCCGTCTGAGGTCTCATTGTAGTGAACATGATCAAAATAAGGCTGTCTTATCTACTTATCTAGGCTACCTAAGTATAAACGATTACCACAGATCTTGACATAATCTTGTTCGTGTAAACATAAAGTAACAAAGCGATCGTGTTTACGCGTCCAACGATCTGTTCAACTGTATCACGTTGTTCACATTATTGAACAAGAAATCGAATATCTGCCTTCGCTTGACAACGCACCTTCGCAGTTTTATGTTTGTACATTGTCGGTTCTCAAACCATACATTTTAGATCAAGAGACAAGAATTAGTGCTGTACAGGGCCGGGTGACTGCGCGCCACCTGTTGACCTCCGGGGGCGGCGGGGGGAGCGGGGCGGTAGGTACAGGGGGGGGGTCGTGCACTCAGCGCTCATTAAACTCAACTTTACGCACGCATTTATTATCGGATTATTATTTTGTTTGAGTAGCGAGCTACACTTAATGGAATTGAACACTTTTATGCGATGACCCGACGGAAATAGCCTCGCCTTTGTTCCACGCACTTTGCAGCTTTCACAGAGTTCACGAAGAGTGGTGAAGACGCCTCCTGCAGCCGCTCACTCGGCAAGTGAGCGCACGAGGCCGCTTCGTCAGAAACTTATGAATATTATAAATGCCTTCTTTTCGCCTGCGGCATAATCTAAGTTCAATAAAATCCCCACAGGTTTGAGACAAATATAAATTTGCGCCACAATCCGTACCCATATTATAAATGTGAAAGTGTGTTTATTTGTTTGTTTATTTGTCCTGCTTTCACGTCAAAACAGAGCGACGGATTGACGTGATTTTTTGTGTGGAGATAGTTGGAGGGCTGGAGAGTAACATAGGCTACTTTTTATCCGGGTACCACGCGAGCGAAGCCGCGGGTAGTAGCTAGTAATTTATAATCGTTTGTTTGCACAGTTCACCCTGAACTGTAGGATCACACAACTCACGTGCACACTATTTGTCTATGCTAATGTTCACCTACATATTGAGCTAGCGTTAGCCATCGGCATCGGTTATGTCAGCATAGAGCAGGAAAAACATAACTTGGGAAAATGGGTTTTTAATCATATTTGGAAATATTACATAGGTACTTACATACAAAAAATTCCCATCATAGGAGTAGGCGGAGACCACAGATCTCCACTTGCTACGATCCCGACACACTTCTTTCGCTTCATTCACTCTCATCACATTCTTCATGCAAGCTCGAGGTACTCTTGACCTGGCCTTTTTCCAATAATATAATTTAGAAATATTGACCAAAAAATTATTAATTAAATAATTGTGGTTGCAAATGAGTAAAAAAGACTATTGTATTGTGCACCTGTACGGCCCAGAAATTGCCAATAAAATTCATGAAGATTTAATTTTCTTACATGTGATCGTAAGAAAATTACATCGGGTACATGTGATCGTCGATTGGTGAACTTCAGCTTGGTACTTTGAGCTTTGAGCTAGTTAGCGCCACATGTGGCGATGGCGAGGTGTCGATGACGTCGCTGAGACGATCCGATCGGTGTCCTATGGTTATTACGGCGCCACGTCGCTCGCAGCTAAGGATCGTCTGCATCTTGACTTTAGTGGTAAACCGAGCTAGGAGTGGAGAAGGGACTCCGCGAATAGTAGAGCCAGTAAATTCGTTATAATAACGTCACTCAGTGAACCTAAACACGTAACTAAATTAAAAAAATTAAAAAACCGATTTCAAAGCGGTGCAATTTTCTGGACTCTTGAGGTGTATTTCTTTTCATAAACTCTCCTCCACAGATTTTCACCAAATTTTTATGGCACCAAACGGAAAGTATACCCTCTCAAACAAAAAAATAATTTTCCAAATCGGTCCAGGCGTCTTGGAGTACAAACATAAAAAAAGCACAAATAAAGATTCCGACGAATCAAAACCTCCTCCTATTTTTTAAGTCGGTTAAAAGTATGAATAAATGACGAGGAATTCCATAAATTAAATTAAAGAACAAGCTGGACTCTAACCAAAACATATAACTTGTTACATATGGAGTAGTGAAGAGTCGTAGAAAGAAAGGGTAATCTCTGCCGGAGTAGGACGATAGTGGCTGAATCATAATGATACAGTTAGATACTCCGAGAGCCTTACTTCTTATATTTACCTTACCGTATATTACTATGCCATACTGTTAAAGAAGATCCATCTCAGTAATACCTTTCAGCTTCACTCTAAGCTAAACGCTCAGCTAGTGCCACATCAATACCTTAATAAGTCTGGCGCCAGGAAGTTATGAGACTGCGTCGTCCCCTTCCGACGGAGGTGTAGGTACGTCATGAAGGTTGTGGACCCATTAGGCGAGTAGGTGACGAGTGCCCCGTAAGTGCCCATCCATGAACTTTACCAACTCACATCTCCCAGAAATAAGCTATTCTGGTACACGATCACATTTGCGTAACGTTCAATGGCTGTTTTCAAACAGTTCACTGAATACTATTTTCATAATAACAGTGAACGCTTTAATCAGTTAATACCTACCCGGTCATTTGGTGTAAATTACATTTAAAATGGGCAACAATTTTCTGAGTTATCTGCAACGTAGTTGTAATTAAGCCAGCTTAAAGATTTTGAGTGATTGGATTTCAAATAGCTATAAACCCTTCTCAGTGGGAGTGAATCAATCGTAGCGCTCGGGTTTACGACGATAGCTAATCTGATAAAAAGCTGCGTAAATTAGAACAGCAGTTGGCTGCAGCACACGTCTCGTAAATCTAAGTGGGAGTAGGTGGCGCTGGCCTGCCTCTGCTCCGCACTAATTATGAACTCAACGGTCAAACTAGCTTTGAACGCGCGTGGAACAAAGGCAAACATGAAAATTGGGAGACCAATTTCAGCACAGATTGTTCTGAAAATAGCTTGTTTAATATTCATCATCCAACACGAGGTATTACCATAGTACTGTCCAGGACTACATTAAGTCTTTTATTATTCTTCTACTTGTTTATTCTCACTGGCAGCATTAATGTAGTGGCCGGTAAGTCCGCCCTCGGCACGGCGGCGGCGGAGCTCGTTTGGCCACTGTCGAACCCAGCCCTTGCCCGGCGAGGACAAGGGCTGTCCGTAAACAACCAACATAAACGTAAACATTCAAGTCATTGTCTAACTTTGGGGACTTAGGACGTTAATTTGAATGTTATTGGACAATAGAGAGGAATTGGGTAAACCTTTCAAGTAAATCTTAATTCTACGCAACAGAACTGCGGACATGAGCGGCAACCATGTAATCCTCATGAAAACTCATGAAAATACCCTCGCCAAATAGCGGTGGGGCTTTATGAACCAAGTATTATATTTTGGAAATATGACGTTATTTTCTTACAAAAGAGTCGAATGGAGGATGCTACTTCAGAAAACCTTGCCCTTTTCTCATTACTATGTTGAAGATATTGCGAAATGAAAATCATTTAGAGAAGCATGGAGTCCTTTTGCATTGCAATCTACGTCTACGTTAGGTATATCAGACATGACAACAAAATAAATAGATGAAAATTTAAATCAAATCAACAAGGAAACGCTTTACTGGTCAATTCTCATTATTTCCAAATATTGATACACGGCCTTATGCTAATGTATCGTATTGAATATAAAACAAACACTTGTAGATTTTCAAGCAGCTCTCCCCTCGCCCCGCGGCCTGCCCCCTTACCTACTCCGAGACTAAAATCCTCAATTTATGAACATTACAGAAATATCTAATGCGTAATTCAATAAAGCCGCCACCGAGATACAATCCGCCGATCGGAGGGAATGCTGTTACACTGCGAGCCCGGAGCGACGTCGGAGTTCGTCAATCAGAAATGTAATAACGAAATAAACAATATCGGTGAAGCTGAGAGGATCTCACGGACGCAAGTAATGGATGAGTAGACGTGAAGTTCGTCGTACAATCGCGGGGATTAGGCCTCGAGAGGCACTCGGAGACGAGGGCCCTCACCGACAAATCTTACTATTCCTACATTTCCCACCTGTTGCTACGACAATGCGTGCCCATTCATACATTCTGTATCATTTTATGTAGACCTGTATTAGTTTTTAAACCGATACTTAGACTAGCACTTATACTCTCTAGTTAAATGTTGCAAGCTCTAGTAAATCTAATTGGTTTTAAAGAAACATTATGATAACGGTCCTAAAATGTACATGAGCTAGGTACCTACCTACTTCTCATTTGTTACCGTTTCGTTACGATTTTCTTAAAGGTGATATGGATATTGAAGACACGAAAGAGAGTGTGTGCTTGAGATGAAAATACATACAACAATTTCAGGCATCATTCTGTCGGTGTCCGCATCGTGGGCACGCCGCCTTCGGGCCGTCTGTAGATCACGAGAAGGCAAATAAACAGAATCTTTTTCCAGCGTATTTTACGGCGCGAATCAGCGCGCACGTTATTGCAGCTATAAAGAGTTCCCAGAACGCGATACAACAGGATAAAAACGTAGATACCTACAGCTACAGCATGTACCTACGCGACTGAAGTAGAACTCGGTGACACATCTAGGAATGTTCCAGCTGCGAGTTGCGAACTCCTTATCAGATGGTGAATAGATTTACATAATGGTGTTACATTACAAAAGTATGCAAAGAATATTGTAATTTATAATAATAAACGTAATTTTTGTTGTAACTTGATAACGTAACCTTGAAAACAGGTCACAACATACAATTTCAACACTCTTCAAACTTATTTTAATAATTGTATTTCGATAGTTTATCTGTATCCGTTGTTTCTGTTCTGATAAAACGGAGCTGATTGGACTGCCCAAAATGCCAGTCGAATACATAAACCAGAAAAATAAACATTTTGTTTGGAACAGTTTACGTTAGTTTTTTTTGTACCGCGTAATATTGCCTCGGCAACATGGTCGAGGTTCGTTAGTCGAACAGCTGGAGCACGCGGCGACTTTCCAGTCAATTGGAGAGAGTCAATATCGTGGCGTGGCGTGACGGGACGCGACGGGGCGTGACGCGATGATTGTGGGTAACTAACCGCGCAACGTCCCACACACAGAAAAGAGAATCGCTCGCTTACGCAAGTAGAAGTAGCATGTTGACTTATTACTAAGAGAACCAGTGTCGCCAAACTCATACACGTAAAAATAAACACACTTAGAAATAAAAGTTACAATTGGTCGAAAGAGAACGTTAAAAAGGACCTAAAACCATAAAACTAATTTTATAGATAATAAACCATAACGTCATAGGAACATGGTTCTAAACTTAATAAAATAATAATAAAATAATATGATTGTCTACTTGTCACGAGATGGCGATTTTCATTCTGGATTTTCCTTAATTAGTCTCTAACAAGTAGTAATAAGATTGATAATGCAATGGCTGTTACTAGGTTGACCAAAAAACTAAGCTACTTGACGCGAGATGGCGTTATCGCTGTTAATTCTGTTAATAGTCTTTACCAACAAGATTTAAGATTGATATTACAATGGCTAAATACTTGACAACATAGCTACTCGCTTAGTGTTGTGCCAATGCCAATGAGGATACAAGATGAATGTATCGAAATCGATTATTATTTACCAAATGATGTGTAACGATCGGTAGCACGTCAGGTTATATTTGTGGTGGCCGAAATAAAAAGCTTTTCTTATCTTTCTTTCCTAATTTACACAATCAAAGGTTTACAACTCGTAAATTGTATCACTGTTTAAAATAATGGTTCTTTTTCTTGTGTTTTCTTTTTATGGTGTAGGTATAGGTACAGTACTCGTACAATAAAGTTATATTCTATGTATTCTAAATACTTGGAAAATATTAGTGATCGAGCGAGCGAAGTGAGCGAAGAACTTAGTGTAAGTTAGGCGATTTTGTTCCTTAATTTTATCAAGTTTATTGATTATCATCACACTAATATTATAAATGCAAAAGTTTGGATGTTTGGATGGATGGATGTTTGGATATATTTTTGTTCCGCTCGACAACCACTGAACCGATTTGGCTGAAATTTAAAATATAGAATAGATAGATAAAGACCGGGTATAGAACATAGGCTTATTTCTACCCGAGCGAAGCCGCGCGCGGAAGCAAGTTTGTTTGACGTAGCTAAGCATCAGTTTCGGTAAAAACTAGTAGGTAGTTTGCCCCGAAATAAGATATAGCGCACGGCGCGCACCGTTGCGTTGAGAGCCTAGATTTGATCTTGTTTCTGTCAAAAATGACAGATAATGTCAAACATAACAGATCATGTCAAAAATGACACTAGATGTACTTATGACAGATAATGTCAAAAATGACAGATTAGGTAAAAAATTACAAATTTAAAAATTACAAATTTTCAATTCAATTCAATTCAATTACTTTTAAGACATGTTAGGTATTAGATGAACCGCGAACGATCCTTGTTTCTGACTAAATAGGGGCATATTTCAAGCTTTTTGTGTTGCATATTATAATCTGATTTCTAATCATAACCATTAAAGTTATCGATAGCACATTCATCAGTATATAGGGTCACATCCCTAATTGAGTAGCGAAAGTTGAGGTTTAAGAGAAACGCGACCTTAAGTAGTGTGAATCACAGGCTAGTTTTGTTTGACGGTTTTGCATTTTAAACAAACCAAACAAAACCGTTTAAAAACAATTAAATAATATTAAAAGGTTATATGATATGCCCCCTGTTATTAATGTTTTTGTTCGGCTATCGTTTTTACACTCCAAAACAGCGCAATACGGCATTTTTATATTTTTTTGTGATTTTTTCGAGTTACGTTTCCTCTGACAGACTTCAAACACGACTAAAGTATGCGGAGCTTGAAGTGCGCGCAATGCGCTTACTTGGTGCTACGCGGGCCCCGCCTACTTACTATTTCTAGTCTTATTCTCAATTCTGTGGTCCCACACAACCATCCATTACGTTACATTCCAAATACAAAATTGCCTTAAAAATTCTTAAATCCCCGGTGATTGTATACAATCCAAGTACATTGTGAGCTAATTAAGGAAAGTGCCTCGAAAAAGGAATTGTACAGGGTAGTTGGCTGGTACTCGTGCTTAATACAATTAAAGCTAAATAGAGCGAACACTTAAACCGCGTTCTTTTGTGTAGGTAAAGCTTTGCGATTGGAGGAGAAGATTACGAACTTTTCTGTTCTGTACTTTGTAGCTTCGACAATTAAATAAACGTGGATATTCCAAGGGAAGACAAAATCAACGCACGTGTTTTTCATGCAACGTTGTGAACAAGCCTTCTGCGAGAGTGATCCCCGATCTTTCTGCGAGCGAAGATTGATTTTAAAAAGTTTATATTTTCGTTACTAAACCTTTACCTACCTTTACCTAACCTAGTAGTTTTAATCCTTTTTGTCTATTACTTATTCCTGTGGACCTGTGTCCGAAATAAAGATTTTTATTTCATCAATTTATTGTGCTAAGTCATCACTGCCCCATATAAATATGGAGCAGCGACGTACCACAATAAACCACCAGATAACAGTTCTAGAGTATAAAAATGCAATTATTCTTTACGACCGTTACCGAGACTTAATTTCAATAAAATGAAAGTCTATAGCCGTCTGCAAAATATTTAATTAAATTCAATATAACAGTTGACACTCTGCACCCAGAGAGCGGAAATTAAAACGTCTACATTCGAGAACAAATCGGATATTTTCTATTATTATTGGCATTTGGGGGTTTGTTTATTTAGGGCATTTCAGTCGGCATGAGGCGGCTCTCAAACACAACCACGATCACGATATAATGCAAGATTACAACTGGGAAAGGGTGCACGCCTCGCAACAACAACTACAAAACAAAACAACATTCACAGTTGATGGTAGGTATAACAAATTCAAAATTTAATAAAAAAAACCCCCGACATATCCCTTCATCTAAATACCAATATTATAAAGCGGAAGAGTTTGTTCAACGCTTAGTTTTCCAAAATCAAAACTAGATGGAGCGACTAACAATGACCCAATTCTAGATCGCGCTGAAGAAAACGCGGGGACAGCTAGTAAAGTAAACTACAGAAAAGAGCTGATGATCTTCAAAAGGCTGAATAGATTTTCATGAAATATAGCTAAGAACACTCTCGACAAAGACACCATTCAAACAAAAAAGATTAATTAAAATCGGTTCATCCGTTGAGGAGCTACGATGCCACAGGCGTACACACTACAAACTTATAACACTCCTCTTTTTCGTCAGGGGTTAAAAATACAAATGATACGACATAATTACGTTGTATATAGGATCAATTATTGATCGTGTGTTGTCAGGATGTCATAACAGCCGAGCCCAAAACGATTAGTAGATTGACCACCACCGTAGGTGACCATTAAAAACTCGTTTGCGTATCAGCACATCGGGTGGGACGCAGAGGCTAGTGCGATAGTGGGTTTGGTTTAGGAAGGTGACATGCTATTGGTGGCAAAAGAACATGTGCCATACTCTTACTATAAACTCTTAGAGCAATGTCAAATTAAGATTACTCTGATTCCGTGCTAAGATAAGACTAAGGTAAGGTTAAAGTAAGCCTAACGCAGGAATGTTTTGGTAACGTCTCATCGTGGAGTGTCAAGTGTCAAGTCATTGACGCGATGCAGGACTGTTTTCACCTTGTTTTGACATTGCTCTAAGAGTTGGTGGTACGCCGGCAGGAGTCACACGTAGTTCTTGGTCTATTCGGCACAATCCCAGCAGTGATCTCATTGAATAAATTTCTAATGAAGTCATTAGGTATTGTAGCTTATGTAGTTCAAAACTTTGGTTTTCAAACGGGGATAAGCACGAATTCGGGCTTTTTTAAGTACCATTATGCGGCAATTTTAGTCTGTTTCTGCGGATTTTGCAAAGCCTACAAAAGACCTATTTCCTAATACAATACTAGCTTCCGCCCGCGGCTTAGCTCGCGTGGTATCCGGATAAAAAGTTCTATTCCTGGTCATAATCTATCTATATTTTAAATTTCAGCCAAATCGGTTCAGGGGTTGTCGAGTTACAGAGGAACAAACATAATCCAGGCATCCATCCAAACTTTCGCATTTATAATATTAGTATAGTGTGATGACGGCTTTTGATATGTGGATTGTGGTGCACGGCCTTTTGTGCACTTCACACAAAATGTTTGTCGCTTTAATTCATGACAAAACAACTCTCTGTAGGTACTTTAAATAGAGAACGAGAGTCAGTATAATATAATCAACTTAAAACATCTGAAGAAAAGGTAAATAACGTGATAGAAGCATGTGTCACAATCACAATGCATATTAATAAGAACTTCGAGAAACTTATTTTATTATTAAAACACTTCTTATTAAGAAGTGTACATTATTAATGAAATAGGGATATGCGTGAGCACAGTTTGGAGCAATAACTTTCCCACAAGTTCACAGCTGTGCCGTGCTTATTAATTTGTTAATACCATTCTCAACCCCATGAGGTACAGTCAGTAATAAAATTAGATTAACACTTCAAACTTCTCTCAATAGAAATATCAGGTTTTTATATTATTTTGGCACATCATCGATTAAGATACTGAATAATTTCCTGATTTTTCCTTCACATCACAATGTAGAGCTCGCAGTGGTATAACTATAGGGTGGCAGGGCTGGCTAAATGCCACGGGCCCCCGACCCAAGGGGGCCCCGGTCCAAGAGGCCGCGAGCTCGTGACGATTTTTACTGATAGGGCCCCATCAAAAGATTTTGCCACGGGCCCCAGACGGTATAGTTACGCCACTCGTACTCCAGACGGTATACTTACGCTCGTGTTAATTTGATTAATGCATGTTTAATTTTTCAAGACAAAAGGTCCCGTCGTCTGTAGCTGGCTTGTTACCGCCGCGAGCAGCCTTCCTAAAACAATATCGAACAATTTCCAAAGTAATTTCATCCACGTCGTGACGTCACGCCAAATTGAGTTCCGCGACATCATATCCCTGTCCCGAGACATGTACCGTCAGCACGAAAGCCTTCTGCTCAAAGGGTACGTAAGCCTATCGTTTTCAGCTTGGTTCGAGTCTATGTAAATATTTAATTGTTGCTTGACGTTAACTGTCTTGAAATAATCCAGCATTAATTTTACAGTGATAGTAAGATCAAAATTTTGTTATGGAAACGACATTGATATTTTTTTTATGTAGTCTTTATACATTTGCCATGGTAACCTATCAATCTTTCGAAAAACGATACACCGAATTTTGAAATCCATAAAACGTTTGATAGAAACTCGAAATCCAGATACTATGTTTTACATAATTTTATTACTCCGATAAAACGTTTCACAGAAGTCTCATTTGACAGAAACACTATTGCCAGATTATCAGTTCGGTTTTTTTTTTTCATTCGACAACAATATCCTTATACCTTATTTTAAAAGACAGAAGTAACGCTTACCAGAAAATTTCCAGCCATATAAAACCTTTTCCATCTTACTCAATTATATTATTTACGTAATTTGTGTTACTTTTTATGTTGCGTCTAGTATCATTACATAGTTATGTAGTATCTTACCGTAAAACGAAACGTTTTTAGGTTATTATCGGTCTCAGAACCGAATCTGCCCACCCCGACTTCCACGTAGTCTTGTCTGTCCTACCCTAGAGTGTTTTTATGAACTCGGAGGCGCGAAGGGAGATGCAGCCCCCGCCCGCTGTGACAAAACGCGGCACCAGCACGAGCTGGAGCGGCTGAGGCTGGTCGCCGCCGAAGGTGGCGACCAAACAGCCGAAGCTGCGAAGGCTCGTGCTGATGCTGCGTTTTGTTACGCAAGGGCGGAGGGGCTGCACTTCCCGAAGCGCCGGAGCCGTCACAAATTCGAAATGGATGGAAGATTTAGGTTAAATTTTGATAATTTGCCAAAAGTGTTTGGTGAGGTTACTTAACCATCTAGCACGAAATTAGTTAGGAAATGTTAAAGGTGATAAAAAAAAGTAACTAGGTACAATATTTATTAGATATCTACCTACAGTACTTCAAGCTACATAATGGACATCGGTCATTTAATTTTATGGTACCTAGTATTTATAACGCTCTGAATTATTACTAGATGGCGCTACTAGTAGGCGTTTAGAAAGATCGAATACATAATTTTGTAATAGGTCTTTCCTGAACCATGATTTTTCGGGATCACAAAATATATGGAAAACAAACGTGCGGTAAAGTGAATTATCTGGATGTTAAAATTTCTGGAAAATGTTTAGATGTATTTTGTATTTCTGTCTTGTAAAAAAAAACAAATGAAAATCTGGCTTAAGAATTTATGGAATTCGAATTCCTGTATTATGAAAAAAAAGAAATCAAAAATCTGTCAAACGTTCCTATGGATTTCAAAAATCTGTCTTGTATTTTTCGTGACATAAATACGTAACCATTTGCCATGTCGCTTTTCAATAAAAAATATTTAATAAATAAATAACGCTGGACATTTCACACAGCATCATTTAGTCCCAAAGTAAGCAGGGCATAACATGCTCTGCTCTGGTACATCAGTCATATAGGTACTTACTTACTTTTTTAACCGACTTCAAAAAAAGAAGGAGGTTCTTATTATATTTTTTTTGTGCTTTTTTATGTATGTTCACCGGATACTTACTCGAATACACTGGGACCGATTTAAAAAAATATTTTTTTGTTTGAAAGGGTATAAGTACCTATCTAATTTCTGATTGGTGCCACAAAAACTTGGTGAGGATTTGTTTAGGATCTTTGAAGTTATAAACAGAAATGAACCTCGGGAGTGCAGAAAATTGCTTAGCATAAATGAATGATGTCGTTTTTTTTTAATTTTTAACTAAGCCACTTGTTGTAAATACACACATTATTATAAGTTCATAGAAAAACACTCTGATCCGAGACAATTATTTGCGGATCATTCAAACACCTCGCGGCGGGAATCGAACCCGCAACCTTCTGTGTTTCAAGCGGGCCTTCGCCCACTGCGCCACAGAGGTTGTCATTTTTCAATTGACTAATTTTATTTGGGAACCTATCACAGCGACTGTACCTAGCACTGCTACAAATAAATTGTCCATGAATACTTGCTCGGTATTTCGTCTCCATTACAAGGAGTCTTGTTTTTCTACAGAACTCGCTGTCACGAGGCCGGCCGGGTGACATCGCGATTTGGGTACACGAATGAAATATTTATTTTAAAGTTTACAATAAAAATTTGATGGCCGTCCCGCTAACACAACAAGGCTTTTTCTTTCTAAGTTAATCTATAGTTAAGTTATATCTGATACGATGATTGTAAGTTCAAACCTAGGATGTGCATGAATGATTATTTTCATAGGGGACGGTGAAGGAAAAGATTAGCTTGCAGAAGTAAGCAATCCGTCACATACGGAATGCTCCTTCTACAAAACTTCTTGAAAAATCTTAAATTACTGTTTACTCAGTGGCTTTTATAAACAAATGTTTTTAGTGTTAAAAGAAGGCAAAGATTCGAGGAAACGTAGCCGTTTCCGAAAGGAAGCGGCGCGCGTCGAGCTCTCGGTCCATCAAACGGTTTTATGACGATTTTAGCATCGGATATGTAACGTGGAACAGCTTCAATATTCATAAATATTCATGAGTGAATCTGTACATAAAAACAGTTGGTACCTACAGGTGCTTGGGCATGCCGTAAAACATAATTTACACGTTTTATGACTTCTGAAGTGTCGCCATGTTAGGTGATAAGAAACTTGAGACATTCCAACAGCAATTCACACTAAGTTTTAAATTCTAGTTAATTTTGTATTCAAAGCTCAAGAAAGCGTTGTTCGCAGATAAGTTAATTTCATTAGCATACAGGACGTGGGGGTCCGTCCGGCGTGTGGCGGCGCCCTTAGTCTTGTTTCACTCTTCAGCGTGTCGCCGGTCGCGTCCGCGAGTTGACCATTCACAGCACAGAGAAATTTGCTGTGAATGGTCAACTCGCGGACGCGACCGGCGACACGCTGAAGAGTGAAACAAGTCTTATGGCGTGTGCACATCACTTTGGGTACAATTTAGTAGAGTACTTATCGTTTGTGGAATAAGGTAATGACTTGTGGTTAATTTTGAACCACAAAAGTAGACTGTTTAGTAGGGTTCATCTACCATGTTCCCCCAGCCCGATCCCCTACGGGATCCTCGTTAACTCGTCAGTTAATCAGAATCCCCAAACCACACTAAGCTGCATTCAAAAAAAGACTATTAAACATGTGGTCAACTAAAAGACTAAACTCGTCAAGAAAATAATAGTCACATGTAAGTACTCGTAATAATACATACAATATTAATTTAATTTTTTCATTTACACTCCCAAAAAGAAAATTGCACTTACACCGCCTAGGGAACTTCCACGGATGTTTAAGAGGGCTCCGACGCTATGCCGCTCGTCAGTTTTAGGTATTTACGGGCGGGAAACGTAGCGCTCAAGCTTGTGTGCGTAGAACGCACACATTGAAAGCGCCACGCAGTGCGGGCCGCTCTGACACAAAGCGGTCAAAGTTTCGGCAAACATTTTTTACGTTTTAAAATTTATAACTTCATAACGATTTTGTATTGACATCTATACCAATCTAATACCAATTCTGTAAAGCGAAAGAGTTTGTTTGTTTGTTTGAACGCGATATTCTACAAGTCAGATTTGAAAAAACTTCGCATCTTATTTATTTATTTATTAGACAAAATCCACAGCTCTTAGTAGTAATAAATCGACTTATTTATGTTTCTTACAGCCAATGACGGATTTACATTTTTTAGAGTAAAACATATATTACGACAGTCACTAGGTACTATTTCACTTTCAAATCTAAACCAAATCGACGATAATTTTACGTGAGTAATTCCCGTGTGTTAGGTAAATAATGTCTAGTCACTAGGTAGTATAGGTTTTAGAGAAAAGTAAATAACAATAAGAATAAAAATAGTTACATACAACCAAGCACTTTCGTGGTATGTGTGTGCAGCGTGTGTGTGTGTGTGTCTTCGTAACTTCGCAACTTCACATCTTCGCATCTTCGTAACTTCGCAACTTCGTAACTTCGTAACTTCGCAACTTCGCAAATTCGTATCTTCGTAACTTCGTATCTTCGTAACTTCGTAACTTCGCAACTTCGTATCTTCATATCTTCGTAACTTCATATCTTCGTAGCTTCGCAACTTCGTAACTTCGTATCTTCGCAACTTCGCACCTTCGTATCTAGAAAAAATGAAGATACGAAGTTGCGAAGTTGTGAAGTTGCGAAGTTGCGAAGTTACGAAGTTACGAAGTTTTGAAGATACGAAGATACGAAGTTACGAAGTCACGAAGTCACGAAAATACGAAATCACGAAGTTACGAAGGAACGAAGATATGAAGTTATGACCATATGAAAAACTTCGTATCTTCGTAACTTCACACCTTCGCAACTTCGTAACTTCGCAACTTCGCAAATTCGTATCTTCGTAACTTCGTATCTTCGTAACTTCGCAACTTCGTATCTTCATATCTTCGCAACTTCGTATCTTCATATCTTCGTATCTTCGTAACTTATCAACTTCGCATCTTCGCAACTTCGTATCTTCGTAACTTCGTAACTTCACACCTTCGCAACTTCGCAACTTCGTAACTTCGCAACTTCGCAAATTCGTATCTTCGTAACTTTGTATCTTCGTATCTTCGTAACTTCGTAACTTCGCAACTTCGTATCTTCACATCTTCGTAACTTTGTATCTTCGTATCTTCGTATCTTCGTATCTTCGTATCTTCGTATCTTCGTAGCTTCGCAACGTCGTAACTTCTAGATACGAAGGTGCGAAGTTGCGAAGTTACGAAGATACGAAGTTACGAAGTTACGAAGTTGTGATGTTACGAAGTTACGAAGTTACGAAGATGCGAAGTTACGAAGATACGAAGTTGTGAAGTTACGAAGTTACGAAGTTACAAAGTTACGAAGTTGCGAAGTTATGAAGATACGAAGTTGCGAAGATACGAAGATACAAAGATACGAAGATACGAAGATATGAAGTTGCGAAGTTACGAAGATACGAAGTTGCGAAGTTACGAAGTTACGAAGTTACGAAGTTACAAAGATACGAAGTTACGAAGTTTTGAAGATACGAAGATACGAAGTTCCGAAGTTGCGAAGATATGAAGGTAAGAAGTTGCGAAGTTACGAAAATACGAAGTTACGAAGATGCGAAGTTACGAAGATACGAAGTTGTGAAGTTGCGAAGTTGCGAAGTTATGAAGATACGAAGTTGCGAAGATACGAAGATACAAAGATACGAAGATACGAAGATATGAAGTTGCGAAGTTACGAAGATACGAAGTTGCGAAGTTACGAAGTTACGAAGTTACGAAGTTACAAAGATACGAAGTTACGAAGTTTTGAAGATACGAAGATACGAAGTTCCGAAGTTGCGAAGATATGAAGGTAAGAAGTTGCGAAGTTACGAAAATACGAAGTTACGAAGATGCGAAGTTACGAAGATACGAAGTTGCGAAGTTGCGAAGATACGAAGATACAAAGATACGAAGATACGAAATTACGAAGATGCGAAGTTACGAAGATACGAAGTTGTGAAGTTGCGAAGTTGCGAAGTTGTGAAGATACGAAGTTGCGAAGATACGAAGTTACGAAGTTACGAAGTTACGAAGATGCGAAGTTACGAAGATACGAAGTTGTGAAGTTGCGAAGTTGCGAAGTTATGAAGATACGAAGTTGCGAAGTTGCGAAGATACGAAGATACAAAGATACGAAGATACGAAGTTGCGAAGTTGCAAAGATACGAAGTTACGAAGGTACGAAACGAAGTTACGAAGATACTAAGTTACGAAGTTTTGAAGATACGAAGTTACGAAGATACGAAGTTGCGAAGTTGTGAAGTTGCGAAGTTATGAAGTTACGAAGAAACGAAGATGCGAAGATGCGAAGATGCGAAGTTGCGAAGTTGCAAAGATACGAAGTTACGAAGGTACGAAGTTACGAAGGTACGAAACGAAGTTACGAAGTTTTGAAGATACGAAGTTACGAAGATACGAAGTTGCGAAGTTGCGAAGATACGAAGGTAAGAAGATACGAAGTTACGAAGTCATGAAGATACGAAGTTACGAAGATGCGAAGTTACGAAGATACGAAGTTGTGAAGTTGCGAAGTTGCGAAGTTACGAAGTTATGAAGATACGAAGATACGAAGTTGCTAAGATGCGAAGTTGCGAAGTTACGAAGATAAGAAGATACGAAGATACGAAGATACGAAGTTGCGAAGATACGAAGTTGCGAAGTTGCGAAGTTGCGAAGTTACGAAGATACGAAGTCACGAAGAAACGAAGTTACGAAGTCACGAAGTCACGAAGTCACGAAGTTACGAAGTTACGAAGATACGAAGTCACGAAGTTATGAAGTCATGACGATATGAAAAGATAAAGATATGACGATGACGATGATGATTGTGTTTCGCTCATCAAAATCTTTCATTTGATACCCATATCAATAAAAAGTTCCACGATCATCATCATCATCATCATCAGCATCATCATCATCAGCATCATTGTTACGGACAACTTCGTATAGTTTAAAGTTTTTAGCCTGGTTAGGTAATTTAATTGTATAAACTTAGACTTAGTGTGTTTTATTTGAAGTCTAAGGTTTTTAGCCTGGTTAATTATTTTGAATTGTATAAACTTATGTTGTGTTTTTATTTGGAAGTCTGAAGTTTTTAGCCTGGTTAATTATTTTGAATTGTATAAACTTATGTTGTGTTTTTATTTGGAAGTCTGAAGTTTTTAGCCTGGTTAATTATTTTGAATTGTATAAACTTATGTTGTGTTTTTATTTGGAAGTCTGAAGTTTTTAGCCTGGTTAATTATTTTGAATTGTATAAACTTATGTTGTGTTTTTATTTGGAAGTCTGAAGTTTTTAGCCTGGTTAATTATTTTGAATTGTATAAACTTATGTTGTGTTTTTATTTGGAAGTCTGAAGTTTTTAGCCTGTTTTTTATGATGACCTATGTAAACTTAGACTTATGTTTGATTATATCGAGATACCTAGATATAATTAGTTTTACGGCTGAAATAATTATGCTATTTTAAGATGGTTGCTACGCGACGGTCGAAAGAATAATGAGGTACCTATAGTTCGCGTAGCCAATATTTATAACCTCGGTATGGAAATTAAGTCCGACTGTTTAATTGGAGGAATTTTTGGTAGCAATATTCTGATTGTTTATTAATCGATGTCATTTTGTATAAATACAGGAGCTATTTTTATTATATTCAGTTCAACTCGAGAGCTCAGTACAGCAACACATCAACCAAGAAAAAGTCAACAAGCAGTAGCAGAATAGGAATCCAGCGGTGTACCTACTATAAGAACAAAGAAATACAGTCCACTACCATCACCACCGAGTTATCATTTCCACCTCCACCACCCACTGTAGGCCAACCCCCACAATCATCATCATCAGCATCATCATCACTTAATCCAGATGATAAAAACATAAAATGATTGTAAAGCTTTCTATGTGGATGTGCATGCTTCCGTACGTATACTTACCTATAGGCACTTACTTACTACTTAGGTACCTATGCTGATAGAAAATAGTCCATTTTTTATGCCAGGCAAAATCTTTATCAAAAGATGCCTTACATACTGTAATCTGATTTTATCGAAAATATGACATAGCACGTTTACGCGACCGCTTCTCATGTAAGAACACAGTCACGTGACGTCACTGGCTCTGCCACAGCTTAGCTAATAGTATTTACGCAATGTAACGTGCTCCCAGCTCCAATGGCCGCGGCCGTCTGACGATTTTTGGCAATGAATCGTCCTTTTATTCATAGTAGCTACTCCATAGAAAAAATGTATGGAGAGTTTTATCTTCAACTTTCTTGCCTTTATTGTGTTGAATATAGCTACACCTACGAAAAAAAAAATAGCTCACAGGATAGATAAAATATTGAACTTGTTGTTTTCGTATTTTTTAATTCAATTGAGTAATTTAGTGTTCGGTCAGGCTTAAAACCCCGCACTCATATTTTGTGTACTTTGTCCAGTAATTTATTAAAAAAATACATAAAATATTGAAATATAAAATAGCTCACAGTGTAGATCAGTTCATTGGTAGTACTTAGAGTATGTTTTTCACTATCTTAATACGATTTGCTTTAAGAAAATCTTTAAAACGGTAAACCTCTATTTTGACAAATTCACCTCAGTAGGCTCTTAAGCTGGTTTTCTATAAATTACCGAAATCCGAGATGCTCGTGATTACTTTCTCACCCTTATTTTTTATTAAGTCATTCTTAAAGCCGAGTGCATAAAGGGGAAAGTCTGCTAATATTGCTTTTTTGTTAAATTATTAATGACTGTTAAATAGGGAAATGAGTTATTGCCTCTACAATACGTAGGACACTCGCTCACTAGGAATAGGTATTCTTAGGTCCCTGTATAAAGGTATGTAACCACATTATTAGCATTTCAAATATGAACAAAAGAAGGTCAAAGTTCCCCTGAAACCCTTTGTAGGCAAAACTGTTTTTGTTTTCATGAAAAGTTGAAACGGCCTCCTGGTTTGAATACTAATTAAAGGCGCGTCTGCTCGGATTGTATAAGTTGAAACTAGTTTTAATGATCGTAATTTGTAAAAGTTCCAATTTGTACAATAATTTTATTGTTAGTAAGCAAACGAAATCCTTCGTTTTTTTGAAAAGGCTCGTACATTCTTCATGGAATCCTCACAACATGTCCTAATAATAAAACATCTTCCCATTATTTTATTCTCATTCAAGTTTTTCTTATAATTTACTGAATAATATAAAAGTAACTACCTAGAGCCTGGTATATTTAGCTGTTCGGTAGAATGTTAAACATACTCAAGTCTGGAAAACTTAAACATATTAAAACTATATCTAGGTTAGTACCTATGTATATTTAAGAGTCGTTTTAGGTGGTAGAGAGATATTGGCCAGAGTAATCGAATTGATTACATTTTTATGAGCCGATAACGATGAGCCGTTATGAGCTGTGAGCCATGAAGTGTGAGCGGAACCAGATGAGCCCGCTCGGTGGCCCCGCGACGACGAGTCCGACACGAGACGACCGCCACCAGGGGCGTACCACCGAGTATTAGAGCAATGTCAAAACAAGCTTAAAACAGGTTTACTGCTTTAGGAATGACATTCGTTGTCATGTTTCAAGCTTGTTTTAACATTGCTCTAAGAGTTCATGGTACGGCTACAGGGATACACTTCATACGGAGAGGATACAAATAATTAGCCTTTTACATTATGTAATGTACATGAATTATGTATTGTACTTAGCCTCAGGAAGCAACATATGCCTGCACTTTAATCGGACCGGATAATGTTGAGATGGAGTAGGCTTGCCCAGTACTTAAACATCCTCTCAGCTTAATCGGCCATAACCACAGGAAATATTAGGAAATATTTATTGTCAATACGTATAGAGCTGACTAAGCCCCGGATTTCCTAACGATGTTTTCTTGTGGCGTTCACAATTTGACTTCGTGTCAGACATGGTACATTTTCCGTAGTAACAAAAATTCTAGCCCAGGACATTCTTACAGAAAAATTAAAAATGTATAATAAAATATACGATAAGAATTAGAATTATGAAAAACTGTTGGAAACAGGTTGGAGACTGGAGTATCATGTTCATACAGATGGAGGTAGATGTGATCAGTTATATTTTATGCGCAAAGGTACTGAATATTTTTAACTACAAAAACTCACACTTCGTACTCTGTACAATAAGGTCGACTTTTTACCGCAATCTGTCAAAGCTACACTGATTTCCTAAGCTTAGGTGGACATCGGCGGACATCCTGGGTTCCTGATATATTGGGTACAATACCCTCGTCTCATCGGTTACACGAATATAGCTTTACGTAAGATTGATCCTAATGTTTGTACGTTTCGACCAGGGTTGTTGCTGATGCAGTTTTTTTACACATCAGCGGATGCTGATGCTGATGCTGATTTTTGACTTTGACATCAGCGGATGCTGATGCTGATGCTGATTTTTAACCGACTTCAATAAAAGGTGGTTCTCAATTCGTCGGAGCTTTTTTTTCATGTATTTTCACCGATTAAGTACTCGAAGACGCCTGGATCGATTTAGAAAATATTTTTTTGTTTGAAAGGGCATATTTTCCGATTGGTTCCATAAAAAAATGGTGAGAATCTGATGAGGATCTTCGGAATTATGAACAGAAATGCACCTCGATAATGAAAAATATGGCTCAGCTATAGTCTGGCAAAAACGGGTAGAAACAGCAACTAAAATTTAATTACAATGAAAACTCTTTTCTACTAATCGATGGTAAAGTAAAAGTACAGGTTTCTTGTCTATGGTACAGGTACCGAAGACGTCAGTCAGAAGTAATAATTTCCTTCTAAAAGAGAATTTATCTATTTCGCGTATTTAGCTTGCACAATGGCGCCCCCATTTATGTCTATTATTTTTTGCCAGACTATAAATAACATTGAAGTCGGTCTTTTAAATTTATTTAACAAAAAAAAATATCCTTATTGAATCTACATCAAAAACCTTTCTAGTTTCTTTGGTAGTGAAATTAATTATGTTTTTAAATTATTAATGTTTTTGAGTCATTTATTACGTCAATCAAAAAATTCAATCTGCTTAATTTGTAGTTAAGTATAGGTACATAAGTTTATAGTTAAGTACTTAATCATAGAAAAAATGTATCATAGGTATTTTAACCGACTTGGAAAAAAAAGGAGGTTCTCAAGTCGTCGGAATCTTTTTTATTTTTTTGAACATAAGTCTGGCAAGTGTGTTGGACCGAACTACCTGGAAAACTCGAGGGGAGGCCTTTGCCCAGCTGTGGGACAGTGTAGGCTAAAAACAACAAAATAATGCCTTCGGCATTATGTTCGCCAATTGGACGTATATTCTTGAAAACTTTCCATTCCAGAGAAAAGCCGAAAATGAGTTGAGTATGCCACAGGTACTAGAGACATAATCTATCGACCTGTTAAAAAAAATTAATACTTAAAACATTTTTTTCATAGTTTTAGCGACATTTCAAGTTTTTGGAACGTTTACAAAATGTATGGGGACCTTTTATTTATGATTAACAAAAACGATCCAGCCCTCTTGGTAGGTGTTTATTTCTTTTTTCACGCAAAAACTACTAACCGGATTTTAATGAAACTTGACAGTATTATAGTCAATAAATCATATTATCACATGGGTCATGATTTATTAGGATACCACCAGGGCGACGCCCTAAGGGGAGGCTAGGATATAGCAAAAGTTTGTAAAAATGCAACAATAAAAATGATTTGAAGATCATACCAAGGAAAACTACTGAAGAAATCATCGTCAAACCTTCAAACCCTCATAACTCAAAACTAACATGATGTGGAATGGAACGTTTTCCTGAAGCTACGTCCAATTATACACTAGTTTTGTAATTATGTGCAATAAAGAATTTGAATAAATTAATAAGCAACAATAAACATAAGTCTGTTCCTTATTATTAAACGAACGATGTACAAAAAGCCCCGCCCCTTATGTCCTGGCACGACTGGAACATCAGCATTGAATATCAGCATCGATCAATGCGGATGCTGATGCTGATGCTGATGTTCCAAATGATGCTGATCATCAGCGGATGCTGATGCTGATGCTGATATTCGCAACAACCCTGGTTTCGACTATGGGTGGTGTAAGCAGTGCCAGTCACCTGCACAATGAATGCAACCAAAGTTTTAAGAATTTAAATTTTTTATCAATATTTTTATGAGTATGAAAGAAATAAGTTAGTCTACTCATTTAAAAAATCATTTCGCCGTTTTACAATTTTCATTTTTTTTCAATTTTAAATGTTCATTATTTCAGATGAGCATAGGCATAGTAATATTGCATATTTGCAACCTTATTACTTATTTAGTAGGTATACATGGAAACAAGATTTCTAATAATATACCTACTTACCTACTCGTGTTTTGATAAGTCACAATTGTGTGTGAGGCACAACTACATCCCACATATTACCTACCCTAGGGCCCTAGCCATATTACACGATCTATCGTCGCTGTAGAACGATCTATATCGTCGCTGTAGAATAGAACACTTCAAAATGTATAGGAATTGACGTTCTGACCACGTGACTCATCTACTTGAAACGTCAAATCCTATACATTTTGAAGTGTTTCTATTCTATCGCGACGATAGATAGTGTAATATGGCTAGGGGGGCTAAATATCTGAGACATGGTAGTCACTGCTGATTTATTAAAGGATAAAAGAATATGTGTAGAATATATGTAGAGCGCTGACGGTGCGGGGTAATTATGCTGATTCGCAGGTTTAATTACACATTAGTAATCTGAATAAATAAGATTTTAATTTAATTAATAAACAGTAGCTTAGGTACTTAATTAATCTGTTTTCGTTAGGTATATATTTACCGAACTAGTCTCGCTATATCAAATTTTCCCAATTCCGTTGTAATGAGATTTTCTTCCCAATTTCAGAATTTGGAAATCCAAACCCAACAAGATATTTTTATTTTTATCTTATTATGGTATTAATCTTAACTGGCGACCGCTTCTACAATCATAAGTATCATTCGCCTGGTCTAATCCTTTGAGCTGATATGCAATAAATATAATTTTCGGTCAGTACGATTAACATAACCTACTGACCTGTCAGTCAGTTGGGCAAAAACAAGCTATTTCCATTAACGATCATAATTATTACTTTCCTGTAATAAAAAATGTAATCAGAACGAGCTAGACGAGAAGTTATGAGGTTTTCAACACAAAAAACGTTCAAAACATTTACAATAAACAATATCCTACACTCAAAAGTTTATTCTATGCTATGCTAACTTTTGGGTAACGAGTACCTGTTGATATTTAATATTTAATTTCCAAAACAACCCTTAAACTGTTAATAAATAAATAGTAAACTAGTAACAAAGTTTGGACGAAAAATTTAACTTTAAAAGTTTGTTTAAAGCTGTAGTCACACTCACCGAACTCCAGTAAAAGTCCAAAGGTCTTCAAGTGAATCTTCTTGTATCAGCTTCCGATAGTTGGTTGTGGTGATGACGTGAAGTTGCACTGTCGGCTGCTGACGACCGACGGGGGGCGCGCGCGGCGGCCGGGGCGAGACTGACGCGACTCCTGCTGGAGACGAATACCTTCCATCCTTCCACCACGCACACAATCACAAACTGCAACCGCTACTCAAAAAGTACCAGTATTTAATCTAAAGATATCCTAAAATTAAATTAAAATGTTAACGTTTTCACGGGTAAGTGGATTTCTATAATACGAAGACCCTTCGCACCGATTTCAGTTTTCACACCCGCTGTCTCTTCTTCTAGCTGTTTAATTCACTTTCAAAAGTCTAAACTTCATCCTTACAAAGGTAGATTAAGCACGATTTTTCTATTAAAAAATACTCAATTTTCACTTTTCAAAGTCCAGTAGGTAATTTATCACTTTGAGTAATACGAAATGTTTAGGAATTCACGAAACATTCAAACAGTGAGACGTAAACAGCTAAACACGTCAACATAATTCAGTGTTTCGAATTATTTCGCCTCGCGCGAGACGTTTCGCAACGGTTACTTTTGTACTCTAACAAATGGTGGCACCTACACTACACCTACTCCTATAGGCAACTACCGACTCGAATGAGGGAACTCTGACTCACAAGTCGTTCTGCAGATCAAAGTGTTAATGTTAATTAGAAATATCGTAATTTTATATAGCCTAATTAACTTTCCAGCATCGGGAAATCGTAATTTTTATTTTAGTGCGCGTCTTGGAGAAGTTAATGTAAAATTTAATGAAATGTGACCGACGACCCTGGGCCGGGCGGGGCGGGGCGGGGCGCGGCTGGCGAAGAAGTAATGAATTTTGGTAAAGTTGGTGCGTTTACAAGACAATTGTGTCCGCACTTTTCTCATTAGATTCCCGCTCCGCGGCCGCAGCTCTCACACTGCGCGCTGGCGCCGGCGCCGCGCCTGCTGGGGGAGCGATCAGCAGACTGCTGTCTGGCAAGCTGACTGACCTGCAGAGTGCAACTGAATAACGACAACCTAACCTATGCTACCAGAGTTATGTCCATTACAAAACTCACGATATACTTACAACTTACTTATTTTAGCACGTTGAGGGCAACCGACGCACATTTTGGATTTGTATGCGGCCGTCTCCTTCGTAGGGCACGACAGTGGTTTAAAAGCAGTTTCATAAAGGTCTTAGGTTCTCAGTTGCTTGAATTGCTTCCATTCGAGTGGTCCACTGGCACGCACGCAGGAGTCGGCGCCGACACGGCCGGCTTTCGGCGTGTACGTTATTCCGAGTTGTTGTGTAACGAACATTTTTAAGGAAGTTCTATAAACAACAAGTACAACTTATTAACCACAATAAAGACCCATTTAAGGCTTCCAATTTATTGCCCGAATTATTTTTCTGAGCTTGGGCTTTACAACGCTGAATAGAAGCTTCCCTAAGAATAAAAATATAGCATGAATACAATATCTCTCCACAATATCCTATCATTTTAACAATACGGCTGGTATTAATGTTACACAACGTATGTTAGACAAGAAAATAATCTTTATGAGGTTATCTGTTTGAGTCCTTTGATCAACGAGCAAGTTTAGTGAATAACTAATTATAAAATGATTACAGGTAAAGCGAAATCCAAACCAGCCGACAGCGTTTGAAATGTTCAAATAATGTCTCTAATTTCGGAACACGCTCGACACATTTCCAGTTTGATGCGCGTTAATTGAGTTTGTAGTTTACCGAATATTTTAATCAAACAATATCCGAACATCATCAACACGGATATTAATTATTTTATTTACTGAGTTGTAAACAATTTTATTATCTAGATTCACCTATACGTTGTATCTACTGTACAGAAGGCCTCCAGTTCACAACAACGAGCATCGCCCCAAAATAATCGTACATAAAAACACGCATGACGACACACACCTACAGGGTGAGCTCGACTCAATTCAAATCTAAACATTTGCAAAACATTGAAATCAAACTCGAACCCATAACACTTATATTAACATACACACACATACACACGGACACTCACACACACCTCGATCACTGTCGGTTTACCTGATAATATAATGTAAATCCGTTATTGGGTCAGTAATATATTTAAGTTTTTGTGCACTAATTTTCTAAGAGCTGTGGATTTTGTTTAAGAAATAAATAAATAAATAAACCTTTTTAGGAATGATTTAAGAATCGTTAGGTACACCAAGTCACTATCGCGTTAGATGACCTATGATAAAACTCAGCCTGTATGTTCTGAAATAAGTGTAAAGAAATGCTCTTCGGAATGGCAGGTACACAAGTATTATAGGCGCACAATACACGTATTGTTTGCGGCGCGGGTGGGGAGGGGGGAGGGGAGAGGGAGAGGTGAACTGGACCGGGACTTCCTCTGGACCTTATCGCGAGCGCCACGATCGCGGAGAGATTAACAGATTAAGGTGCTAATAGTAGCCGATGACCTTGAGCGAATGGGTGTGGCTACTATTTCGGCCCCGCACCACCCGCACCTTCCGCGCGGTTCCGCGCCGGCCGCGAAATAGTTTTCGCGCGTAAACTAAGCCGCAATTGAAGACATCCGTGGAATGGTAAACGAATGCTGCGCAAGAGATTCGGGTTCGATTCCCATTACGGGATACATTTTTACAAGATCTGCAAGTACCTATGTATTTTTTCCTGGTCTGTGTTTTGTGGTAAGTAGGTACCTACCTAACTTCCTACCATGATGTGAGTAACCTACCTTTTCGAAATTCTTGATACCTACCCATGACGGTGTAGGGACAGAACTAAGTAGGTAAGTAGGGTCAGGGAGGCTAGGTTGGCTCGGATTTTTTCAGAGGGCTCTAAAATGTAGAAGAACTCAAAGGATTAACCTGAAATTTGCACATGTTGTTGCTAAACTATCCTAGTTTAATATGGCATCATTATATTTTCATTAAATACTGCTAAAACAAAATTACAAACCAAAAATCAAAAAGTGAGAATTGAGCAACTGTGTACCACTAGGTGTACAGAGTGGCTCAGTGATTCAGTAGTGGTAATTAGTATTAATAAATGAAAAAACGTTAATTATTTATCATTATTTTTTTATTAGAAATAAAGAAGAATTATTCTAGTCTCAAAATGTTGTTCATATCAACCTAAAATCATTATTACTGAGATCAACCTTATCCCCACTTTTATTCTTTCAGCAGGAGTATTTCCTATTTTTCTCGTCGTGGTAGTCGGTGGCCGTGGCATTGTATTGATGAAAAAATAAAAATAGAATTATAGAATGCTAAAGTAATTTATTTTAGGTCTTTACGCTGCACCAATACACAGAGACTCATGAGTCACTGTGTACTTTTTAAAATTGAGTCACTGTTCGCAACTACGCTGTTTTGAAAATATTCAATGACGACAATCGAATCAGCTAACAAACACATCAAAGAACTACACAAATAAGACTTCTACAATATCTACTATACGGCAAACATAATGGTCACCACAAATTACGATAAACTAAGGTTTGACAAACAAAAGAAACTTACCTTAAAAGTAATTTTGTAGGCGCGGAAACTAAGAAATGCGGTGACACCTCGGTACTGCGCTCGATCCGCCGCCTGATTGGTTTGAACACATTTGGGGTACACACGCTTCAATTGTGTGACAGAGATAGCCATCTAAAGCACGCCGTTCTAGTCAAAACACGTGTGAGCCACTGTTGTCTCCTGAGTCACCGTACCCTCCCTGACCTACTTAGTAAGTAGGTATGTGACTGTTGGGTTTTATGTTATTGTATCAACCACAGACTACTAGATGCTACGCATGGTATCAACGAGTAAGTACCTACCTACGTAAATAAGATACGGGTGGAATGATTTCGAAACAAAATCTCTAAGCTAAAGGAGAAAGGGAATACTGGACCTAGAGACAAAATTGCGGTTATAGGGGTAACCTATCAATCTGTCGAAAAACGATACACCGAATTTTGAAATCCATAAAACGTTTTATAGAAACTCGAAATCCAAATACTATGTTTTACATAATATTATTACTCCGTTATAACGTTTCACAGAAGTCCCATTTGACAGAAACACTAATGCCAGATTATCAGTTCGTTTTTTTTTTCATTCTACAACAATATCCTTATACCTTATTTTAAAAGACAGAAGTAACGCTTACCAGAAAATTTCCAGCCATATAAAACCTTTTCCATCTTACTCAATTATTTATTATTGGGGAATAATAAGTCGAGCCGCAGAATTATTTTTTGGCCACGGAACCTAACTTCTGATTTTATAACTAAGCAACGGAAAAATAAGAAACCTTCTAATAAACTAACTCGTCTTTTTTACAGCATCAACTAAATCCGTGGCTCGCGTGAATACGTTGATATGTCGAGATGTCAATTTTTTTTTTATTGGCTTAAACGATATCTACGCCTATGAAGTATCTATAAAAAAATTGACAGCTCCCTAGCTAGACAAGTTTTCGAGTTATGGCCTTGCCAACTCCTCCATTTTTCGTATTTTAGTTGACATAACTACTTGTCAATTTTTCAAGCCACTAACACACACATGTTTTTGTAGATATTTCGATTTATCAACCTACTCATTCGCCAAAATTATATTTGTTACATGATATCTCGACATATACATATGATATTTTTGATTAACTTTTAACAAATTAAAATGTCAGGTTATGGCTAACCAAAGTATTCCGTTTAAATTGTGATACATTGAGTTGTTCAGTTATGCCCGCGCGCTCTCGCGCTGGCATAACCGAACATGTCACTCGTATTGGTAAACAAAACGTCAGTTCAGAAATCTTTTTTTTTTTAAGTATTGCTTTTACATGGAAAACTGATAAATTTTAATTATTTGTTAAACTATAATGACATTGCTTGATTTTTACAAGCTTTTATTATTAACTTGCGATTTTTGTTCGGGTCTACTTTTGAAAATTAAATTTGACTGACTTCTCAGTGTCTGATTAAGCTGAAATTTGGAATACCTATAGGTTCTTGGTGACAATGCAATATTATTTTAACAACGAGCTGATCTGATGATGGAGCCAGGAGCTGTTCAACAGAACTCACTTTTTTTTTAGTGAAATGTTGCAAGTTCAATTTGACCCACTTTCCAGTGTTTGATTGAGCTAAAATTTGGCACACTTATAGATTCTAGATAACAATGTAATATTATGTTAACAATAAGCTGATCTGATGCTGGAGTCAGGAGCTGTTCAACAAACCTCAATATTTGTTTGGATTAAATCTTGCAAATTCAATTTGACCCACTTCCCAGCATCTGATTGAGCTGAAATTTGGCACACTTATAGATTCTCGATGACGATGCAATACTATTGTAACAGCGACCTGATCTGATGATGGAGCCAGGAGCTGTTCAACAGAACTCACTTTTTTTTTAGTGAAATCTTGCAAGTTCAATTTGACCCACTTTCCAGTGTTTGATTGAGCTAAAATTTGGCACACTTATAGATTCTAGATAACAATGTAATATTATGTTAACAGTAAGCCAATCTGATGCTGGTGTCAGGAGCTGTTCAACAAAACTCAATATTGTGTTCGGGTCAAATCTTTCAAGTTTAATTTGACCCACTTCCCAGTGTCTGATTGAGCTGAAATTTGGCACACTTATGGATTCTTGGTGACAATGCAATATTATTGTAACAACGAGCTGATCTGATGATGGAGCCAGGACCTGTTCAACAAAACTCATATTTTTTTTAGTGAATTCTTGCAAGTTTAATTTGACCCACTTTCCAGTGTCTCATTGAGCTAAAATTTGGCACACTTATAGACTCTAGATAACTAGTAACTAGTAGTTCGCCCCGAACTGAGATCTCGCGCACCGTAGATGGCTTACATTTGGACTTTCTTCTGACTACCCCTATAATTTCAAGTGCTACTACTGATACTGCCAAGTATGCCTATTGCGCTAGCTCTTCATGGTAAAAAATACTGGCATGCATGCAATACATAATGTCGTGTCTAATTTTTCATTTAGGTATTTCATATTTATGAATTCTCGTCGTATTTCTAAAAGTATACGTCCTAGAATAAAAATAATAACTATTTTGGAATGTACAAATAAAGACCTTTCATTTGACAGCCCACTCAATATATTTGTTTACTTAACTTTTTTTACCCCAATTATTTTCATTCTTTATCAAAATTTTTTTTATCATGAAAATAAATCAAGTAGCATCTAAAATCATTGCAAACCAAACCGCAACGATGCCACTCTCTTTTTAAGACCGACCAGTCAATGAGCTACGAAGTCATCGAAACTCTATGCAACGGGAGCTCTTGCAGCTCTGGTTTCATAGTTTTTGGTCTTTGGTCGTATTTCAAAAACTATACATCCTAGATTAAAAATAAAAAACATTTTGGAATGTACAAAATAAGCCCTTTCGTATGACACCCCACTCAATTTATTTGTGTAACTTTCATAATTTTTTACCCCCTTGGGAACCCAATATCTTCACAACCCCTTCATCGATTAAGCTCATATGCTCCCCCGTAAATTTCCTTACCACAACCTATTGACCTACCAAGTTTCATGCAGATTGGATGAACGGTTCGACAGTTATGCGCGAACAACAATTCGTGAAACATACAAACATACAAACATACAAACATACAAACATACAAACATACAAACATACAAAGCAAAATCGCCCAACTTACCACTAAGATCTTCGCTCGCTTCGCTCGCTCGATCGAAAATGTAATATTATGATAACAACAAGCTGATCTGTTGCTGGAGTCAGGAGTTATTCAACAAAACTCCTCAGTAAATTTTTCGATTGAGGTGAAACTTTGCATTTTTTTCTAGTTCCGAATACATTGTAATAATATGGTGACAATGAGCAGATGTGCTGATAAAATCTGGTTGTATTCCATTCAAATTCTCAGTGATTAACAGTAGAGCATCCGTGTTTGGGCTCATTTAAAATCAGCTTACCCTTACTATGTTAAATCTCATTTCTAAACGGTATGAATGGTTCTGAGTAATAAGTAGGTATTTTCGAGTAGGTATTTCGAGTATTTTCGACATTTTAAGCATTCTACCTTCCAAGTATCGTCTTTATAAACTTCGATCAATCGATCTTTATACATTTCAAACATTCTTGATTTTGAAATTCGCAATTTTAAGCTTTGGCATTACAATTAATGTTACACTATATTTTTAACATGCTCAGTTATAAAATTAGAAGTAGATAGACTTACTTTATTGGTGTCATAATTAAATATTTTAGGAGTTCCCGCTTGAATATGTGTTACAAATTTAGATGCTAAAAAATAACTGCCATGCTGAGTTGTATTTACAGTGGCTTACATCGAGGATATTTAGTGGCTAAGATAGTAGTTTTTAGTGGCACATTGATAGTGGCTGACTTAGTAATTCAGAGGTCAATGTAAATTTTTAGAGGCAAAAAATGCTATTAAATAGAAGGCGGTTTAATTAGCACCCTTTATTATTTACGTAATTTGTGTTACTTTTTATGTTGCGCTGTGACAAAACGTGGCACCAGCACGAGCTGCGAAGGCTCATGCTGATGCTGCGTTTTGTTACGCAAGGGCGGAGGGGCTGCACTTCCCGAAGCGTCCGGAGCCGTCACAAATTCGAAATGGATGGAAGATTTAGGTTAAATTTTGATAATTTGCCAAAAGTGTTTGGTGAGGTTACTTAACCATCTAGCACGAAATTAGTTAGGAAATGTTAAAGGTAATAAAAAAAAGTAACTAGGTACAATATGTCTTAGATATCTACTTACAGTACTTCAAACTACATAATGGACATCGGTCATTTAATTTTATGGTACCAAATATTTATAACGCTCTGAATTATTACTAGATGGCGCTACTAGTAGGCGTTTAGAAAGATTGAATATCTACATAATTTTGTAATAGGTCTTTCCTGAACCATGATTTTTCGGGATCACAAAATATATGGAAAACAAATTATATAGAAAACAAACATGCGGTAAAGTGAATTATCTGGATGTTAAAATTTCTGGAAAATGTTTAGATGTATTTTGTATTTCTGTCTTGTAAAAAAATAAAACAAATGAAAATCTGGCTTAAGAATTTATGTAATTCGAATTCCTGTATTATGAAAAAAAAAGGAATCAAAAATCTGTCAAACGTTCCTATGGATTTCAAAAATCTGTCTTGTATTTTTCGTGACATAAATACGTAACCCAAAGCAAGGTAATCGTAAGTATGTTTTCGAATTGAATAAGTATAAATTTTTTGACTTTGATTATGGATGTTTTACCATAATGATGTTCTAGTGGGGTACGTTCGAAAACCGAAATGCCGATCCTTGAAATGCCGATGCTTCAAATAGCGAAATTCGATATGTAGAACGGTTGAAATGTAGAAAGCTTGAAAGATAAAAATTTGTAAGGTCGAAAGCTAAAAGTCAGAATGCTCGAAATGCCGAAAGTTTGAATTGCCGAACGTTTACAAAGTAGAATGAGTACTCAATAAGTATAAGTTCCAAATGCCGAATGACTAAAACATCGAAAATGATCGAAATAAGTACTTACATAAATTATTGTATTTTTTAGTACTTACTTTATTTCTTGGTAGTTTTTACGGGTGCGAAAGTAGTTTAGGCGTAAAGTAGATAGATGGAAATGTGATAGTGAAACGACTTAAATACGAGTACTTACAAAATTATTGTATTCTTAACCGAACTTTAAAAAAAAGGAGGAGGTTCTCAATTCGTCGGAATCTTTTTCTTTGTGTTTTTGTGTATGTTTACCGGTTACTCGAAGACGCCTCGACCGATTTCTAAGATTCTTTTATTGTTTGAAAGGGTACACGTTTCCAATGTTCCTTTTGATCATCAGGTCAGGATCTGATGATGGGATCTTGGAGAAATTGAGGTAACTCTTCATATTTTAAAGGCATACGCGATTCGGGTACTTATTTTTTAAAAACTTGATAGGATATCAGTGACAATGCAATATGATGGTAACATTAAGCTGATCTAATGATGGAGTCAGAAGCTGTTCAACTCCTCAGTATTTTTTTTTTTGATTTAGTGATTTTCTCAAAAAATATTTCAATTGACCCCAGCCTCCCCTAGGTAGCAGTGTAAATGTGCAATTTTTTAGTGTAGGTTTTAATTGTACCTATTCTATCGTCTCATTAGTAATGTTTAGTAATTGTGCAATTTATAGTTTAGGTAGGTAGGTAATTATTGTGCTAAGTTGATTGGTAGGTACTTTACATTATTTTTATTATTTTAAGTATAATATTGTTTTTTTTTTTTTGGTTTGCTGAATAATATATTAAGTTTTTAACTAATTATAACGAATTAGGTACCTGTAAGGCCTGTAATGTTATATTAGTATTACAATAATGAATTGAATTGATTTATAATTTAATTTTGTTTGGAAACGCCTACTTCTTTACGTGAGCAAGCGTCATGCCTGCTACTAACTGTCTGCCAAGGATGTAGGTGTGTTTTTCAAATCAAATCAAATTAAAGAACTTTATTTGTTAACATCAATTATATAGTCAAGTAAATAACAACAATTATTTTTACTTGACCTACTGATATATACATCGCCATCAAATTTACTAACTCAGCCACGGATTTTACAACTAACCAACAGTTTAGGTTAGGTTAGATTATGAAATAACTACGCGCAAGGCGAGCGAGCGTAGCGAGCGTGCCGCGGAAGCGGCCGCTGAAGCGACAGAAATCTAGTTCATAAAGAATACGATATATTATACTCCGGTATTTTCGACATTTTAAGCATTCTACCTTCCAAGTATCGTCTTTTTAAACTTCGATCAATTGATCTTTATACATTTCAAACATTCTTGATTTTGAAATTCGCGATTTTAAGCTTTGGCATTACAATTAATGTTACACTAAATTTTAAACTTGCTGAGTTATAAACATAGAAGTAGATAGACTTACTTTATTGGTGTCATATTTAAATATTTTAGGAGTTCCCGCTTGAATATGTGTTATAAATTTAGATCCTAAAAAACAAATTTAGATGCTAAAAAATAACTGCCATGCTGAGTTGTATTTACAGTGGCTTACATCGAGAATATTTAGTGGCTAAGATAGTATTTTTTAGAGGCACATTGATAGTGGCTGACTTAGTAATTCAGAGGTCAATGTAAATTTTAGAGACAAAAAATGCTATTAAATAGAAGTCGGTTTAATTAGGACCCATAATAACTAGTAGTTCGCCCCGAACTGAGATCTCGCGCACCGTTGTGTTGATAGCCTAGATTTGGACTTGTTTCTGACTACCCCTATACCTACGTTAAGTGCTCCTTCTAGTGTTTACCACACAATGATATCTAATGCACTACCTCAGTATGGTAAAGATTATAGGCATGCATGCAATACATTAAGTCGTGTCGTGTTTATATTCAATAGTTGACCCCGCGAACTTCGTACCGCGCCTCAGGGAAGGCCTCTTAGTTCGAGAAATTATTAAAATAGCAGTTCAATACAAAATGTATGAGAAAATCAATTCCCTTCCCCTCCCCCTCCCTCTCCTCCCCTCCCCCGACCCTCCCTCCCCCACCTCTCCCCTCCCCTCCCCCTCTCCTCCCCTCCCCCTCCCCTCCCCCTCCCCTCCCCTCCCCTCCCCCTCCCCCTCCGTCTCCCCCTCCCCCTCCGTCTCCGTCTCCCCCTCCCCCTCCGTCTCCCTCTATAATGTTGGTACATGCCCAGCCCACTGCACAGCAGGAGTTAGCATTTGCATACGTGACAGGTTGCAAGCCCATCGCCGCTATTAGAACGTTAACTGGTTTCCTCACGATGTTTTCTTTCACCGTATTAGAGCTCGTGTTAATGCGCATTTAAATTTTTCTAATCGAAAAATCCATTGATGAGCACGGCCAGGGTTCGAACTTACGACCTATGAATCGAAAATCGAGCACTCTTCCACTCGGCCAACACGGCTTTTATTTTCAATCTCAAGGAAAAATATCAAGAAGCAACTAAAATCATTGCAAACCAAACCACAACGATGGCGATGCCACACTCTTTGTCTGTTAACCAGACCTCCGAATATATCGAAACTCTATGAAACGGGAGCTCTCTCCATACATCCGTTAATTGGTTTTCATCATTTTTATTTTTCTCTGTATTTCAAAAACTATAGAACCTAGAAGAAAACTAAAAACCATTTTGGAATGTATAAATTGAGTACTTTCATATGACACCCCACTCAATATATTTGGGTAACTTTGAAAAAAATTTACCCCCTTGGGAACCCCATATCTTTACAACCCTTTCATCGATTACGCTCATACGCTCCACAGCAAATTTCCATAGCACAACCTATTGACCTATCAAGTTTCATACAGATTGGATAAGCGGTTCGATAGTTATGCGAGAACATAAAAATGAAACATACAAATATACAAACATACAAACATACAAAGCAAAATCGCCTAACTTGCCACTAAGATCTTCGCTCGCTTCGCTCGCTCGATCGAATAGATAGGTGGGTACCTATTTTTTTCTAAGTTAAATTGTACCGAGATTTGAGCGAATCGAGCCAAGGAATGAAATTTTAGACAAACGGTTTATCACCCCTTTTCACCCCCTTAGGAGTTGATTTATGAAAAATAGTATAACTTGTGTATTATTCAGGAACCTAAGCTTTCTACATGCCGAATTTTAGCAAAATTGGTTCAGTAGTTACGGTGATACGTACGGACAAACATACATAGGTACTGACTTCTTTAGTATTTAAAACTAGCTCCCGCCCGCGGTATTGTCCGTGAGGTACTTACATAACATAATAGCTATGTTCAACCTGAAAGTTCATTCTAAATCAGGGTTCGAAAAAATCCGATTTTTATAATAAAAATCAAAAATCCGATTTTTTGATATTTATCCGATATATATCGGATATATATCCAGGCTAAGAAAAAGAAGCAAATTTCATTCTGTAACGGGATTTAACACTTTTAAATGTGAAAGCAATTTGTAAAATAATATAGGTAAGTGTCAAATTACCACATTTATATTTACAAACTTAAATAAAGTATCAAAAGAATTAGTGTTTATTTGAGAAAGAGTTTTTTTAATGAACACTTTAAAAAACACTTAAAATCACTTTAAAAAACAGTCTAAATTATTCGAAATTGTAGTTTTTCCTACGTGTTGCCAGGGTAAACATTTATCTCCAAAATTTTTAGTTCAGAAGACAGGAAAAAATCCATTGATATATATCAAGATAAAAATCAATTGATATTATCGTGATATATATCATGATAGGTATATATCCACTGATATATATCGGCGAACCCTGTTCTAAATACAGGTGAAATATTTTTTTATATCAGATGAGTAGTTTTTGAGATAACCTCCTACATACAAACACACTCTACCTCTTAATTATTATTTCGAGCAGTACTGGTTTCAAACTTTTATATTTCAAGCATTCTAAATTTTGAGCTTCGGCATTTTAAGCTTCTTTGTTTTAAGCTTCGGTATTTTGGCTTTCGGCATTTCGAGCATTCTGACTTTTAAGCATTCTACATTTAAAACTTCTACATTTTAAGCATTATACATTACGAGCATTCGCTATTTCAAGCATCGGCATTTCAAGGATCGGCATTTCGGTTTTCGGACTTTTCATATGTACCCATCCTATTGTGTTCGAATTGAATAAAAGATTTTTGACTTTGACTTTGGATGTTTTACCAATGATGTTCTAGTATAGGTACCTACTCCAGCGTTATCACTCCAGTTTCAACTTGAACTTGTTCGGTCTCTGTACATTTGTGAATGAATAATAATGTAGGTACGTGAGATCAGTACCTACGGTAGACACCTACCAAACAATAATGAGTAAGAATAAGAAGCAAAGAATACGGGTCGCTAAGATGGTGTCGTCGGTGACCCAGATTCATTAGGTACCTATTCTCAAGTGTATTTAGGTACCTACAGGTAAGTTAGGTAGGTAGGTACTAAGTAAAGTAGGTACATATCTACTTATTTACATCTATCTTCGTTCATTTGTTCCTACTGTCCGTGCACGAGTTGAGTGCAGAGCTTAGGAATCGGCTAGTGTTGAATTGAAGGACAACACATAGCTATACATACACTACACCGTCGACGTCGTCGTCGGCGTCGTCGCGCGGATTGGTTTTACAATGTGAATTGACACTTATGTACATGCGCCAGAGAGGTCCTACCTAACTATTTATGTACCTAGTAGGTATCTTATCTAGTAGTAGTAGGTAGGTATAGGTAGGTTACACGATATCATTTTATTTTGGAATTGGTATATACCTACCTGTTTTCTTTATCGGGAAGTTGTCTTTTTCGCGACCTCCTAAAATAACAAACATACCTACTTACAAACATGAAAATCTACATACTTAATATTTCTAATAGGTAGGTAAGGTAGGTATTAACAACAAATTATTATCTAACACTAAATATAGCGTCCATGCGCTAATTACTTTTAATTTCGTAACACTAAATAAAACGTTCATGCGCGGATAACTTAGATTACTAAATAAATCGTCTGTGTGCAAATAACATAAAATACCAATAAGTCGACAAGCAAAAAAAGGTGAGTGCGAGGCAGACGAACACAACCATCCCGTACGACAGTCAGCATTACTCTGCCGCCCGTCGCCCCTGCGACCGTAACGCCCACTAATTATTCGGAAAAATGGAAAATAATTAATTGCCACGAGAAAAACCGTCGCAGCACAAAATCGCAAGTACAACTTGAAGATAAAGTCTTTGCGCACATTTTAGTGAAAAAAAAATGTCAAAATTTTATGTCGTTTAGAGGTTGAATCGAATCAAAAGTCGAAAACAGCTTCACTTTGTTATTTTTTTTCACATAGTAAATAAACAGGTAGAACTTTTTCAAAAGTTCACTTTGTAGATAAAAGGTCAAAGAATGACATATATTTTTTTGAGCACACAAAACTGATTCCTCTATGAGGAGAATGCCTCCAAATAAGACCAATCAGGTCCTACATGCGCCTTAAGTTGGTTTAGCGAGAGGTTACAGCCGTCACTCAGCCAGCAGTGCATAGTGAGCTCAACTATTGAGCCGCAAGCTAAAAGGCGAACTAATAAGTATACTTAGCTTAGTGCAACTAAAGGTTCACCCACCCGTTTTGTGACCTAGATTAACGTCGCTCAACTTGCTTTTATTGGAAACGACTAGGAAAGCTATCCACGAACGCTTTCATAAAATCCATTTTGTGACAAAAAAAATATTTAGTTCTCAACTTCTTAACACGCTTTTAATGATACGAATACACTTATGTTGGAAACCGTAGCTTAAGCTATTACGTAACTGTTCGTTAAACGAGTGGGTATTCATTGTTTTGGAAGTGAATTTCGGTGCTAAGCGCATTTGTAATGAACAAGCACATCGATGTTATGAAATTAAATTATCAAATGATAATAATTTTAGTGATTTTAACTGTAATGAAAACGTAGTAAGTATTAAGTAATTAGATTTACTAACTCTAAGTGCAGACAGCATCCGACCTCTAGTCTAGTGGTCGTTCACCTCCAGTACAAACTCTAAATTCGTTGCGAAAAATCTAGTTGTAATTGAATTAAAACTGGCAAAGCTGATTGGGGTGATCCAATCATGCCGGTAATGGGCCACAACGATTCCCCGAGTGCTGATACACGCTACATCTAATAAGATGATGAGATTGTCCCGCACCGCACCGCACCGCACCGCACCGCACAGAGACACTGCAGCGTGCAGGTCATCTCGCCCCGTGCAACGACCTGTAAGTGCCTTTTCGTACGCCCGATTGCCGGGTAGCAGGTTGCCGGAGAAGTGTATGCATGTACGGTAGCTTTCAGACTTTATAAAAAAAAAATTGTTCATTTCCGTCATTCATTTTGCATATTTCATGCAAAGTGACACATCTGAATATAAAATGAAAGAGAAGTGTCATAGAAAACCCCAGCATTCAGCATTTCATCGAGTGATCTTTCACTTGAGTGAACCGTCTGATTCCACCTTAACTATCTACATGAAAATGAAATCAGTTCAAGTTTAATAGAAAAGCTTACATACGAGCACTCTATTGTTAGAATATAGCTGGGTACTTACATGAAAATCTTCAAAGGAGATTTTACTTCGCAAAAATTACCTAAGTTAATTAATCTGTAGGGTTCTAATTAGCTGCTCGTTTCAGAACGATTATAAAATTATGTACTTAGGTAAGCCACAAAATAATAACACAATTAATCGGTTTCTCCTTTCTTAAGATACTAAATCGGTGAATTTTTCGGTTTATAATTATGCCCGTTGGAAGTAGAAAGCGCAAACAAAGCGAGGTGCCGATCGGCTGGAAGCGCTCCTTGTTCCGAATTCATAATGGATTTATTACTCTATGCGCTCTCTCTCCTTTGATCCACGGATTACAACGACTTTAAATATTATCAGGGATTTTCATGTATGATTGATTTTGTTGAAGAAAAAAATAATAAACACAGCGCGAACTTTCGACTTTCGCGAACTTGGTGCTGAGAATGAAACTGTAGAAATAAAGTATGGAAGCGTACTTTAGAATAAGAGAAGTGTGTAATATCATTGTGTACCTTTCACTCTTATCTTATTGCGATGGCATTTCTTCAGTTTAGTTGGATAATCCCGGTATGATTGCATTGCTCGCGCCCCGGGCGCTGGAGGGGGACGGGAGGGAAGGGGTGAGGGGAGGGGTAAGGTCGCACGGGATTTCTGAGATTCCGGGGTCAGTGGCGCTCTTACTGAACTACGAAAATTGCATTTGTTTTTACATTAACTTGTTTTTTATACAAAATTGTAAAAATGTTCTCGTATAGTCCTCACCAAGGTCGTCAAAAGTTCCTCTGTTACACTGCACCGTGTAACGTGTTTCTGTTTTGTGTTTTATACTGTAAGTCGCTGATCACTGCAGCTTCCCAGGTCTGCTCCGTGTTGGTGGATATTGAAAGCTACCTGCATTAAATCAGGCATGTTGCACAGCGTGTGATCTTACTCAAACACGGCGAGTACGAGAGGACCGCCCACTCCGGTGTACTCCGGTGTATTCCTCTCATATAAACTTAATAGTTTCATTACTACCAGCTGTGGTGATCTCCTAAAGGTTACCGCACACCTATCCGCGCTCAACGCGCGAATGAATCGACCGAAACGAATTTTAGAATTCTCTACATGAAATGGTATGAGACTTCACACACCTGCCCGCGTCGAATCGTCCGATTCGACCGAATCTGGCAGAATCTGGTGTGCGAAGGAGGGGGCCGATGCACCGCCTACAGCATACCATGTGCAGGACTCAAAGGGCCTTACAAAAGCCCTTCAACTTTGAACACTGGTTAAACATCGTCCTGTCTCTATTTGTTAGATAGTAGACAAATAGAGACAGGACGTTGTTTAACCAGTGTTCAAAGTTGAGAGGCTTTTGTAAGTAGATAAGGCTAGTGTTAGTGTTTAAGTGGGGCCGGCCTTTTCGATGATAATTAAATATTATAAATACATTATGTATCCGAGAATTTATCACCTTTTTTAGAAATAATGTGTTCAACGTTTTGTTCAATATCTTCTCTACTTTAATATACTATCACAGAATACTAGTACTGTCGCGGAATAAATGCATCAAGCTTGTTTAGTTTCTTTCGGGAACGCAGGTTTCAGAAATAATTAATATAAGTGATTAAATATACTTACCTAATCATAACCACTTTTTCAAGATTTCAACGAAGTAATTTGAAAGTTAAGATGCAGGTGTTTGATTAAAATGTCAAGATAACTTTGAATCAAACTTTATGATAAAACGCACCACGACAGAATAGTAAGTTGAATACCTTTATAAAATGAGCTATAACTAAACTTTTAATTGACTAAAGAATGGCGCTGACTGAATAATTAAAACTTTACTATTGTAGCTAGAGTTCGCCCAGCGTAACAGGACCCGCAAACTGACGAGCTCTCTTTGCGAAACAAACAGTTTTAAAAAAGTTTTAACCGACTTCAAAAAAAGTAAAAGGTTCTAAAGTCGTCGGAATCTTTTTTTTTACAGGTCAGCTCTTTGTAAAGCGGTTCCTAGGTGCCTGAGAAACAGACTTAGGAGTTAATAAAAATATCAGAAAGTTAAGTAGGTAATTTGTTTTATAGTGGGACTGTTTAAAAAAACCAGCCAAATAAAAGATGTAACACTATCATGCGACTATCATAAATCTAATCTTAATGACTTAGATATTTTTGCCTCACATGAAGGCAGGTTTAAAAGATGTATCCATAGAATCTTAATACTTATTTTTATTTTGCAATGTATAATTTTTACTTTCACTCAAGTTCTAGTTTTTAGTGTAATTTTAATCTTAATCTTGCAACACTAACTCCTTCATGATCCAATAAATTGATTACGAATCTAGAACAATTCGATTTGCATCCATAATAATAAGTTTATTGATTGTAATCTGCTTTGTAAACTTTAAATAAATAATCATAAGTCATAAAATACTTGATTTTGGTTCCAACGTGTTATCGTTTGTATTTTGTCAGGTGAAAGAGGAAGTAACGGAGACGGTTGTTCCGCCGGCCACCGTCGGGCGTGGGGGTGTAGTACATACAGGGCCTCTAGCCAAGTGGCATCAATCGATTCTATTTCTACAATTCGCTTCGCTTCGCTTACTATCGCCGATGTTTCATTGGTGGATAAATGAAACGAAGACCACGTGACCTTACGTTCGACCAATGAAACGTCACGTTCGAGTGTTAGCGAATTATAGAAATCGAATCGCTTCATAGTGAATGCCGGTTGGCTAGGCCCTCAAGGCTTATCCGGTGAAAACCGGGAACGCTTACTTACATTTTGATTTGCCCCCTACTTCCACATTATGAGAATCTTAGAATCTTATCTTATTCTTATTTTAGAATTATGAGTCAAGTGTGAATAAGTGTCTTCTAGACCTTTGTGATCCATCGTCAGCCACATCGTCGCTTACCATCAGGTGAGATTGTGGCTAAACAAAGGTCTATCTAAAATAAAAAAAAATAAAAAAAATCTATGCTGTTTTAACTTCATAATCTACTAGCATTATTTGTCTTCGACTGAACTAAACACCCACCTTTGAAGACTTTGAAAGTGGTACCAGTTCATGAACGGAAATAATAGGTATTTTTTGTAAGTTCCCAACTCGTACCATCTAGTACAAGAGTTTTTAGTACGAGATGAGGACTCTAGCAAAATGAGTAGTTCTCAGTTATTTACCTCTAATAGTTAGTTTATCGATCGAGCGAGCGAAGCGAGCAAAGATCTTAGTGGTAAGTTGGGCGATTTTGCTTTGTATGTTTGTATGTTTGTATGTTTGTATGTTTCACGAATTGTTGTTCGCGCATAACTGTCGAACCGTTCATCCAATCTGCATGAAACTTGGTAGGTCAATAGGTTGTGGTAAGAAAATTTACGGTGGAGCATATGAGCTTAATCGATGAAGGGGTTATGAAGATATTAGGTTCCCAAGGGGGTAATTTTTTTTTAAAGTTACACAAATATATTGAGTGGGGTGTCATATGAAAGGGCTTATTTTGTACATTCCAAAATGGTTTTTATTTTTACTCTAGGATGTATAGTTTTTGAAATACGACCAAAGAACAAAAACTACGAAACCAGAGCTGCAAGAGCTCCCGTTTCATAGAGTTTCGATGTCTTCGTAGCTCATTGACTGGTCGGTCTTAGAAAGAGAGTGGCATCGTTGCGGTTTGGTTTGCAATGATTTTAGTTGCTACTTGATTTATTTTCTTAATAAAAATAAAAAAATCTTGGTAATGAATGAAAATAATTGTTCGGGAACCTGAAAATAAATTACGTAGTAGGTTAAGTAGTAGGTTACGTTAGGTAGGCTAAACTTGGTAGGTCAATAGGTTGTGCTATGAAAATTTAAGGTGGGCAAAATGAGCTTAATCACTAAAGGGGTTGTCAAGATATTGGGTTCCGAAGGGGGTAAAAAAAAAATTAAACAAACATATTGAGTGGGGTGTCAAATGAAAGGTCTTTAGTTGTACTTTCCAAAATAGTTATTATTTTTATTCTAGGACGTATAGGTACATAGGTACTTTTTGAAATACGACGAGAATTCATATACTTACCTATTAAATGAATGAAAAATTAGACACGACATTATGTATGGCATGCATGCCAGTATTTTTTACCATGACGAGCTAGCGCAATAGGCATACTGGGCAGTAATAGCACTTGAAAGTATAGGGGTAGTCAGAAGAAAGTCCAAATATAAGCCATCTACGGTGCGCGAGATCTCAGTTCGGGGCGAACTACTAGTTTTAACGAACGTTTGATATACCATGGTGCTGATATAATAATTACAAGTTTCTGTGAATGCTCGGAGCTTCTCATTACTAAATGACTACTAATGATCCTATAGGGGTTGTGTTTTTTCCTTTGAAGCACGGAACCGTAACAAGATCTACGCTATTTATTGCTATGCTAACAAAAACAATACAAAGCGTATAGATACGAATTCTCACTTGCTATTTTGATTGAATGAAATAAGATAGAATAGTTGCATATAAGCTACTCATAACATATAACCTGACTTCACCCACTGCTGAGTATAGGCCTCCGCTTTTCTGTGTCACTCCTCACGGTCCCGTGCTAGCCTCATCCAATTTCGGCCCACGACACTCGCTATATCGTCTGCCCATCTCGCAACCGGACGTCCGACATTCCTGTATCCTGTTCTTAGACGCCATTCAGTAGACGCCTTACTTTAAATAGGACCCACTTGAAATATTTTGATATTTTGCACGACACATATTTTCTGAACGTGGTACCATATTCCCAAAACCAAAATCGAAATAAATTGTACCTACATCCAATTTTCACTACATGTTAAAGTCATATTTTTTCTGTTATATTTCTATTTTGTTTTGAGTAAGTAGTTTAGTTAACTTCAAGGAAACGGTGCCGGCCTGGGTCCGTCGCCGGCCGACGCGACGCGACGGTAAAGTTTCCTCGCGGCACTCCGATGCTCCAACTAAACTGAGTGCCTTCAATTACCAGCTGTTTGGGAAACTAAAGATTCGAAATCTGAGCTCAGGTATTCCTATTATGATTCAGCTACTTATAACAACCTTTTTTAAACTCGCAATATTATGTTTGGGTGGATATTTTAGTAGGTAACGAAAAAGTAAGATAATAGACCGGGGGGGGGGGGGGAACGTATAGATGGACCGACGATGCTCTTAAGCCATGACAAAGATCAAAGATCTTCCTTTACTAAAAATTCTGCGACTCGAGTTGACCAGTAACTAGCTCATGGAAATTTCTCTGAAGGTAGATTAAAAGGCGAAATAACGCAACAGAAAGAGCAATATTGTTCAAACACTATCAATAGTTTAACAATCTACGGAGAAGTCTAGTAGAACTTTTTAATATTGGTGAAGGGGTAAACACAAATCCATAAATAGAATAGAATATAATATAAAAAAGTTTTATTTTCGCCACCACAAAATAGAGGTGTTAGGTATATTACATTTGTTTGTCTTCTAAAAGTATCCAGGCTTAGTAACTTATTAATTTTCCATCAACTTTATACGTAGATACTTCACTGTAAAGCCGGCTGTTTGCGCGGCTAATGCCTTTCATATCACGTTGTCGCTCCATTTTTTCCAGTAAACCTCACATATTGTTATTCCTCTACGCTCGCAGATAGAAGACTTAAATCCCTACGTTTGAGCCCCCCCCCCCCCCTCTCCTCTCACTTCCCCCCTCTCCTTCCCCTGGATCCTGACACACGCATATCACGTAGCACACCTGAGTTACAAGAAAGGCAAGAAAAAGGTACCTAAGAAAATTAAATTATGTTTGTAACGATTTAATTTACCAAAAATCATTACAAAATTTTACACGATTCTGTTAAACTAACTCAATTATCGCTAAATCCGAGAGCTCTTATTTCGTTCATGATAAAGACCAATGTAAATGTGAATTAAAATGTTGATTGAACTGATTGTATGAATGTTGGTTGCTTGATTCTGTAAATCTGTCAGAAATTCTAACGTTAAATAGAAACAGAGTTTCATTTCATTATTATAAGGGTGGAGAAAAATCCGCGGGTAAAAGCTACGTACAAATAAAAAGATATTTAAAATTGTAGCAAGTTTGTAGAGGCCCTACAAAGCGTAGAGGCACTACGTAAGTTGTAGAGGCTCTACAGCGTAGGCGGCTACGGCGTAGCGTTAAACACGATTAACGCTGCTGTAATCTATGAGCCATCGCTACGCTACGCACATATTAATTCCCTAACGCTAAATATTAGTTAATGCTTCTAGTTTATTATTAACAAAGCCATTAATTAGGACGGATTTGACCTGAATTCTAAAAGGCGGCTTTGCTGGATTCGCAGAAAATTTCGCCACAGCTACCTGTTAAACAAGATTAATCTTTTGGTAACAAATAGAACATAACTTGCGTTGTTTAGCTTTCAGTTTTTAGGGATCTGTACCCAAAGGGTGCCAACGGGACCCTATTACTAAGTCTCCGCTTCCGCTGTCTGTCCATCCGTTCGTCAGTCACAGTTCTGAATCTTTTGAACCGTAATAGGCAAAACACATATCGTCGTCGATACTGCAGTAGCGCGGATCTACTATTTGCAATAGTGCGTAACTACAAGGTTGACAACTTTACAGGAGATAAAAAAAACTTTTTAATTTTAGTATTTCGAATGTTAAGCGCATCTTAATGAAATAATAGGGTTTTTAGAGTACCAGGCCATCAGTCAGTGGTAGAAAATTTGCGATTTTCCTAGTAGTTTTCGAGTTTTATGTCACTTACGCGGTTTTTTTTGTAGCAATATCTGGTCTCAATATGGGCAGATACTGGCAGATACGCGTAATTGAAACTATGATAAAAAGTATAAAACAATTTATTCATATGAAACACAAACGGAAGGTACTTCTTAATCACAAAAATATGGAAAATAAACAGTTTTTTTACGGAGCGCAAAGTAATCACAACAATTTGTTTACGTTTTGATAAGTTACTTCTCCTCCAACTACAACCAGAGAGCTTCTGATGGCTTATTCAATGTGGTGTCTTCACCAACTTGCGCCAATGACTGACTAGGACAGCGTGGCACGCAAATTTGAATTTCGCTACTTTTTGCAGTTTCGCGGTATTGCAAATGGTAGTTCAGCGCTATTGCAGTATCGTCGACGATATCACATAACACATCAGAGTTACTCTGAGTATTTATTACTATAGCAGCTATAACAACAAATAAAATCAATCAATTTAAAATAATCCTTCGTGTGCTAGTCCGACTTGCACTTGGCCAGTTTTTTATGATCCTTTCATTCAACAAACCGGCCATACAACCGATAAGCATCCGCTCACATGAGCAGCCTCAGTCTCAGATCACTCGCAATTAGTTCATCTCAGCAATACCCGATCAAAGCGAACGCGGGGGCTAATTACCACAGACCAGAGCCAATGAATATTTAGCCCGCGACGGCCAATTAACGTTTTTGTTTCTACCCTCTTCATCATCCGTGTCCCGGTGTGGGGCACGGGGGAGGGGGGGGGGGGGAGGGAGGGAGGGGGGATGCATACTGAAGGTTGATGGATCCTCTGTCATTCATGAAGATTGCTATTTAACGCTGCATCGGTTATTCATAAAAAGAGCCGCGTTAGCTGAGTAAGATAATCCCGGCAGTGCATCTGGATTTTTCATTTGGAAAAAATTAAATGCGCATTAACATTAGCTCTCAACGATAAAGGACAACATCGTGAGGAAACCAGTTAGCTTTCTAATAGCGTCGATGGGCTTGCAACCTGTCACGTATGAAGATACAGTCTTAACCATATATAAATCCAGAATATAATACTACGAATCGAAAGGTGATCGTGGCTGCATTCCCAGGAGTAGACAATCAGACAAAAACTTTCTCAAAATAAAAACATGCTTTAACATATTTGACATTATCTTGATTTATTCTTTTTATTATAATTTGTATTTAATTTAATTGTTCAGAAGCATGCCAATCTCTCAATTTGCACACCGAATTCGGTAAACCATGTTGTGACATCCTCTATCATTATCATCTAATCTACACATGTTTAAGCAAATAAATAATCTTTATCTTTATCTTTATCTTTAACATGAATTTGGACCGGCCCCTGATTACTCTCACAATCGTCTTCAAAGGACCTTACATGCCTGAAAAAAGTCTATTATACCTTGGTTATACTGCCGTGACCCTGTTTCGTATTTATATTTGTGTTTTGATAAACAAAACATATTAGCATCGCATGCAAATAACTCCCACAGCTCCCGCACTCGCTGACAAGTCCACAGACAATGTCCAGTCACAGTGAAGCTGCCATTAGGTGATGCTCAATTCAGTGCACTAAAGGTGGAATCAGACGGTTCACTTTTCGTTAATTTCTGTTCTTCGTTCGGCATCTTTCACTTAAAGTGAAAATCAAATAAAATCTAAACATAAAGTGAAAGAAAAGTGTCATAGAAAACCCCAGCTTTCATTAAAGTGATCTTTCACTCGAGTAAACCGTCTGATTCCACCTTAACTGCTTGTTCATTAATAAATTAGTGCTCTATCTCGCTCTTTGGCCTAAGAATTGCGTATTGTACATCCTACTTTTACTGAGGCTAACTGTGGCTAACTTCAGTTAGCATCAGTAAAAGTAGGATGCACAATACGCAATTCTTAGGCCAAAGAGCGAGACAGAGCGCTAATTTAAGAATGAATAAGGGAGTGTACACATTGCGTTTTTTGCAGCGCGTTTGTATCGATACAAACGCGATTCGAACGCGATGCGAACGCGCAGCCCCCCGCGCAGCCCCTCCCGGTTCGCTTTTGTATGGAAAAAAACGCGTTGCGAACGCGCGTTTGTATCGATACAAACGCGCAGCTCAAAAACGCGCTGCAGAAAACGCAATGTGTACACTCCCTAAGCAGTTAGCACACTGAATTCAGCATGGTGTTATGTCGGCTTCACGGGGCGGGAGGCGGCGCGGCGCGTGATGTATGACCGCGTCAACTGCGGCCCGCGCTAAACAGTTAGCATTTTTTTGCAAATCGCCATATTTTTCAACGTCATGTCGAGACCAGCGGGAATATGGCCGCGTTTCCAGAGGATGGTATCATCATCAAAATCCTAAATTAGATAAAGATATCTATTATCTTGTAACTTATTCTAATGTTGCCTGAAACAATTTTTTTATTTTATTTTGTGTATCAATTTGAACATCTCGGTACTATGGAGGCCCGGACCTTTGACAAGTATGCATGGGGCCGAAGCCAACACACAGACTGAGGCCCTTTTGACAACTTTAATCTTTTGTGATGGACACACATTCCGGCGATTACCCTGTATAACACTATAAAAATGATTTTGAGGGCAACACCCGGTCTGTGCAGGACTATTACAGATATGGAAAACTACTACCGGGCTATGGGGGTAGTATGGTAGTGGGCTGGTTACCGGGGTAGCTATGGGGACTATGTCACCCGCTATTATTATTGTTATTATTTGCTCTTTATTCCTATTAGCTTTATTTTGTTTACCGTTACACAGTCATGTTTTGTGTAAATATATAAATCATCCTCCTACCCCACCAGCTGCGTTTCACACTTCTCGGAATGCATCCGATTCGAAGAATTTCTTCGGAAAGTTGATGTTTTCTCAGCGAAGAAACGTCACTGTCTCAATTCGGAATGCATTCCGATGGTTGAATCGCACCGCGCGCAGGTGTTAACATCATGTTTCCTTTCTCGAATTTCCCGCAATATTCGCCATTTCAATACGCATTCCCTTCATTCGTATATTTGTATCCGCATTCACGCAGTCCATCCATCTTTTCTAAGGGCTGTCCTACCGATGTATCTGTTCGATGTAGGGAACAAACTTGTAAATAAAATAGTTTTTGACTTGGATATGTATAATGCGCGTTTACATGAAATACGACACATTAAATTGGTACAAAATTGGGAAAGAAAAATGTAGTATGATGAAGAGTTCAATGGCGGTAAGCTAGGTTAATGACCACGTCACGAGCGTCGAATAGTGTTGCCGTGTTGGAGCCAGTGTTGCCATCAACCGGGCGTAAACATCTTCCCGGCCGTTGAAAGCTCTATGGAGGCTTTCAAGCTTTATGCTCTCCTTTCTCTTCGGAGGTAGGTAGTAAGACGAGCCGATTGATTGCTCTCCTTATGGTGCCAGTGGACGTCGCTATGTCAGCTACTCTAGGCGTCTGATCGGAGCCCAAGTATAGACGACTCACTCTCCCTAGGCGCCAGCATAGGGGTGGAGTTTGGGCTTCCTTTATCAAAACAAGGTCATCGATCTTGAGGTCCCGGGACTTCACTCTCCACTTGATTCTTTGTTGAAGCTCAGCGATGTACTCTGAAGACCATCTGCTCCAGAAGTGCTGCTTCACTTGTTCTAGGCGCTGGAACCGGTTGAGATTGTGCGTAGCGGAGTCCAGGTAGCTTGCTGAAGGGAGCGCCATCATCTGTCTGCCAATCAAAAAGTGAGCTGGGGTAAGGGACTGGAAGTCATTAGGCGACGGGCTTAGAGGACATAAGGGTCGGCTATTTAGGATAGCTTCTATCTGTGTGAATGCAGATGTCAATTCCTCAAAGGTCAGGTGTGATTGACCCAAAGTGCGATACAAGTGAAACTTTGCTGATTTGACGCCGGCCTCGGCCAGACCATTGAAATGAGGAGCGTATGCGGGGGAGAAACGAAACTCAATGCCCCGACAGGCAGCAAAGTCACAAATAGAGTCGCGATTAGACTGTAGAAAACTGCCAATTTCTTTAGCGGCAGCTACGAAGTTGCGACCATTGTCACAATAAATAATCTTAGGCATTCCTCTACGAGAAATAAATCGTTTTAATGTTAGTATGAACGCATCTTTGGTTAATTCACTAACTAACTCTAGGTGAAGGCACTTATACCTAAAACAAACGAAAATGCACAAGTAACATTTTGATATTTTGCACCCTCGTCCCTTACGATCTGTAATTAGAAATGGACCGGCAAAGTCAGTGCCAACAGTACTGAAAGGGAAGTCAGGTTCTACTCTATCCGCAGGTAAGTTCCCCATTATATTGGTCATGGTTTCACCCTTGAATCGCCGACAAACGAAGCAGTGTCGTGCGACGTCTCTAGCGAGCTTGCGGCCTCCTATGGGCCAGTAGCGCTCTCGGACAGAAGCGAGTATATGCTGCGGACCTGCATGCAAAAGTTTGACATGTTCAGCTTGGAAAATTAGTTTAGTTAGATGATGATTAGCCTTTAAAACTATAGGATGTTTTTTATCATAGGGGTAGGCAGAGGTATCAATGCGACCTCCAACGCGAAGTATCCCTGCATCATCAAGGAACGGGTTTAATGAGCAGAGATGAGTATTTGGTTTGAGAGACTTTTTTGCCTTTAAAGAGATTATTTCTTTCGAAAAAGAATCATTTTGAGCAATTTTAGAGAGACAAGTGATAGACTTGTCTAGTTCATGAACTTGTAGAGTTCCAGTTAGCTTATTGGTTGGATTTCTGCAATTGTGAATAAATCTGAAAACCCTGGCATAGACTCTTTGTAGAAAGGAGAGTTTCGAATATTTTTCAAAGTTTAGGTTCGGTACCGTAGGTACATCCTCCGCCACCAAAGCGGGCAGAGCTTTTAATTCAGGTAGCTCCATGTCCCTTTCCATAGAGAAGGAGGGCCAAGATGACTCGGGTTGTTTGAGGAACGATGGCCCATGCCACCATAAGGTCAAGTTATTAACTTCTTGGGGCTCTACGCCTCTAGAGGCAAGGTCGGCTGGGTTTTGAGAAGTGGGAACATGGCGCCACGCGTCTGAATCAGTAAGTTCACCTATTGCGGCTACTCTATTTGCTACAAAGGTTTTGGTTTTGTTGGGTGATCTTAGCCAGCCTAGCACAACACTGGAGTCGGTCCAGAATACAGAGCGTTTTATCTCAATTCTCAGAGCCTTTTTGACAGCAGCGCTTAATTCAGCGCCTAGGAGAGCGCCACATAGCTCTAAGCGAGGAATCGTGCAAGCCTTTATGGGAGCTACGCGGGCCTTTGCGCATAGTAGGTTGACGTGCACCTCGCCATCCTTGTCGACCGATCGGAGGTAGATACAGCTTCCGTAGGCCAACTGTGAAGCGTCACAAAAACAATGAAGTTCAACATTACTTGTGTTATCGGCTAGGACATGTCTTGGGATTTTTAGAGACGAAAGTGTATTTATTTGTTGACTGAATTTTTGCCAAGAAACTTGGATAGAGTGGGGGACTGGTTCATCCCAATCTATTTTTTCGGCCCAAATTTTTTGGAGAAGGATCTTCGCACTGATAGTGCACAAAGACAACAGCCCTAGGGGGTCAAAAATTTTGAATGTTGTAGACAAAATAGTCCTTTTAGTGGACTTATGGTAAGCGTCCACATGTCGGTATCGTACGCATCGGACGCATCGCACGCAACGGATCGTAGTATTATTTGTATAGAAACTCATATAAGTGCGTCCACATGTCCGCATCGTACGCATCGCATTTCACAGATAATCCGTTTGATGCGATCCGTCCGCTGCGTGCGATGCGGGCCTGTGGACGCTTACCATTAGTGTCTGTTGAGTGGGAGTGGTCAAGAGGAAAGTTGATGTGATCGTGTTGAGGGGACCAGCCAATGCCGAGCGTACTAGAGGCATTACTGATGATCAGATTTGAGTCTTCGGATGTATCAGAGACAGAGAGAAGATCAGGTAAGTTAGAACGATATTTCCTTAGTGGGAAGCAACCTTTAGCGAGTTCATTGGAGACGGTGCGTTGAATGTAACGTAGCTCTTCAGCGGTATTAGACCCTGTTAAGAGATCGTCACAATAAAAATCGTTTTGGATTATAGTTTTAATAGTAGAGTCGTTGCACTCTTCCCCAATCTGCCAAATGCATCTAGTGCTGAGGAAACTTGAGCTCGCGAAACCGTACGTAATCGTATTTAATTTTAGGGTGCGCAAGCAGTCATCTTCTTTATCGCGCCATAGAATTAGCTGCAGGTTGCGATCTGATTCTCTTATGTTCACCTGTCTATACATCTTCTCTATGTCTCCAGTGACGACGTAACGGTACTGTCGAAATCGAAGAAGAATGTTAAATAGAGAATCTTGAATTGTTGGTCCTATCATTTGGAGGTCATTGACCGAGAGGCCAGAGGTGGTAGGCTCCGACGCGTTGAATACTACGCGGAGTTTGGTAGACTCACTTTTCTCTCGGATGACTGGGTGATGAGGAAGAAAATATGAGTTAGGCGGTTTAGTCTCCGAAGACTCTGAAAGGTGGCCAAGGTCTGCGTACTCATGAATGAAGTCTGAGTACATCTTTTTTAACTCAGGATTTTTTCTAAATCGAGCTTCAAGATTAAGGAACCTTTTCTTAGCTATAAAGTAGGATTCGCCCAGACAATCTAATTCGTCCTTTAGTGGAATGCCTACACAAAAACGGCCGTCACTTTCGCGGCAAGTAGTGGAGAGGTAGAGCTTCTCACAAAGCCTTTGTTCCTCGGAAAGAGGTTGAACTGAGGGAACGTTCTCAAGTTCCCAGAATTTAGATATTTCCTTTTCGATGTCAGTGTGACTTTCATTTTTAATGAGAAAGTTGCAAGCTAGAGACTTGTTAGGCGGAAATTGACTTTGATTAGGCGCAGGACCTGCGAGGAGCCATCCGAGCTTGGAGCTACGAAGATTAGGGTTATTGCACCCTAGAGACTGCTGTTTGGAACCTATCAAATCCCAAAACAGGTCAGAGCCGACAAGCATATCTATAGGGGATGGCTCATTAAAGCCGGGGTCTGCAAGTTCATAGTCCTGTAGTTTCAGGGAATCAATACTGAAGGGATGTTTGGGTAGATCATCCGTTATAGTCTTCAGTACTAAACATGACATAGTTACTTCGAATGAAGTTGTTATGGAATTTAGTTTGAGAGCGCATCGCTCTGGATTTAGGTTTAGAGTGTTATTACCGATAGCTACGATGCTGACATTTGATGGCTGAGGAGTCAAATTGAGTCTTAGCTTAACACCTTCAGTGATAAATGACGATTGGCTCCCGCTGTCAAGTAACGCTCGGACACTAATAGATTCATTGGTATTAGGATTAGTTAGGCGCACCTTCGCGGTGCATAGTAGAACTTCTGGGGTCGACAAAGCAGACATGACTACTGATTTAGATGGGCTAGAAGCCGAGGACACGGTATCCGTCAAATGTAGAAGCGAATTATGCCTTTGCTTACAGTAACGACATGAACCGGGGAGCTTGCAAGCCTGACTAGTATGACCAGATCTTAGGCAGTTAGTACACAAATTCTGTGATGCGACAGTGGAGTTCCTATCTTCAGGTGTCTTAGACTTAAATGTGGTGCATTCATAAATGCGGTGCTTGCCAGAGCACACTACACACTCAATGTGACTAGGCGAAGAGGATGTAGACCCCTTAGACGTAGCAACCAGAGATTTAATTTGTGACTTGTTTTGATTTGAATTGTTTGGGACTTGCTTGTTGTGTGTCAGTCTGTCAGTTTTGTTCCTGTTTACAGTTTCGAGAACATCTGCACGATTTTTCAAAAATGAAAAGAATTCATCAAGAGTAGGTATTTCAGTTAAGTTGTTGCGGTGTTCTTCCCACTTGAAAACAGTACTGTTGTCTAACTTTGCCACTAGGATGTGAATGATTAAGACATCCCACTTGTCAGTAGGTAGCCCTAGTGAGTTGAGGGCACGTAGGTTTTTGCTTACATGGTCAATGATAAACCTGAGAGACTTGTCAGTCTCACGAACAGATTCGATCGAAAATAGAGATTTTAAATGATTGTTTATAAGCTGCCTCTTATTATCGAAACGGTTGCAGAGAAGTGTCCAAGCTTCAGAATAATTTTTATCAGACACTTCCAAGTTACTTAGCACTCGCGCAGCTTCGCCTTCCAAATAGGAACTGAGGTAATGGAATTTGTGAATGTTTTTAATTCGAGAATTATCATGAATCAGTGAGGAATACACTTCTTTGAACTCTAACCATTTGTAGTAGGTACCATCAAACTTAGGAATGGTTATAGTAGGCAATTTGAAACCTAGTGTATCACAACCATTGTGTTCATGATGATGATGATGACATCCATTAGAATGAGAACAGCTAGAAACATTACCTTCAGCAACCTTGGGAGGCGAACTGTGTGATTGAATCAAATCTTGGGCGATTGAAATGCAATTGTCAAATTCTTGTTCAATTAAATCACGAGTAGTTATTTCTAAATCTTGGTTAGCTTCGCTAAGTACTTCTATTTGGCTCTGCAACCCATCGAACTCAATGAACAACGCTTCCATTCGGGATAACTTCATTGCAAGCTTGCTGAGTTCCACGGACGAGATACTCTCAAATGTTACTAGTGAATCTAGATATGTTTTGAATTTAGTTATGCGTCCCTTGATGGAACCACGCTTAGTAGTTAAATCTTTAAACTTTATGTCAGAAGGCATTGCGATGAAGTATCCGAACACTAGTAAGTAAATAGAAATCAAATTGAGTACGATACGCTCCTCGTTTCGTTGTCCGGCACGAAGTGTAGGCCCGACGTCTTATCAGCAGCGCACACGATCAGCTGAGCAGTGTAGGTAAGCCAGAATGCAGGCACGCGCCCGGCCGTTGACCCGCACTCGTTTATGCTGGAATCAACGTCGAGACAAATAAACAGCTGCTTGCGCTAAGCGAAAAGAGCAGGAGGACAGAAGTTTACTAATAAAAGTGCATTTAACTTGGTAAATGTGAGGCAGTGATGCACTTAGTAGGATTGAAACGATTGTAAAATGTAACAATTGGGTCGATGAGTAAGTATGTAATTTTTAGTTTTATAAACTGGGCAATAAACTTAGGCTTGAAAATAAAGGAATGGTTTGCGTTGCAAAAATAGGAATATAGGCTAAATGCTGGTCGGTTTATCTGGGTAAATATTTCAATAGTAGGTGAGTGCACAGCATAGGCGAGTGAAATCAAAGTAGTAGGTAATTAGGCGTGCAATGAATTTAGCGTGCAAAATCCCTTTGTTGGAATGACTAGGCAAAATGCTTACCGCTAATTCTATAGGCACGTAATTGAGTAGGCACTTAGCACTTAATTGAATCGAAGATTTCACCCAACACTCAGAGAAAAAACGGTACATACACACAGATAGAAGGGGAGCAAACTAGGAAAATGATAGGAACGGGCTCACTTTTAGATGATAGGCGAAGCAGAAGAGGTAGGTATCCAGGATCCCCAGCTGTGTTGTCAGCTGCTTAGGCGGCTCCAGGAGACGTAGGCACCTCCAATGCGCCCCGCAGATAGGTTATGTGCGTACGCGCGGGGCGACCACGCGTTCTCGTTCGTCTTCTCCGTTGCCGTTGGGCGCGATAATCCAACGAAATGTTTGCTTCTTGGTCCTCTCCCGACGACTGTGATGCTCCAGTTCACCTTGGATTGGTATTTGAGGACCTGTCGAACTTGTAAAACGAATTACGTGCAAGTCGGTTCGGTCCTGTCTACGGTCGCCAGTTTTGTTCGATGTAGGGAACAAACTTGTAAATAAAATAGTTTTTGACTTGGATATGTATAATGCGCGTTTACATGAAATACGACACATTAAATTGGTACAAAATTGGGAAAGAAAAATGTAGTATGATGAAGAGTTCAATGGCGGTAAGCTAGGTTAATGACCACGTCACGAGCGTCGAATAGTGTTGCCGTGTTGGAGCCAGTGTTGCCATCAACCGGGCGTAAACAGTATCTATCCACATTCATAGTCATCACTCATTGTGTATTATGATATTTGTGTAGTACCTACAGTCACATAGTAGTTATTATCTTTTAGTACCTACTTTTAACGTGTGAGTTACAGGATTAGGTACCCCAAGCCGCGGTACTCATTCTCTCAAAATGTTAGGTCTTCAAGATCATTCGAAAATGTGTAATCGGATAGTCAGAGTCACGTCCAAACACATACATGACATATTTTGTAGAAGTTAGCTTACCATTTCTTATGTTATAAACCATCACCGCCTATTAGAATACCAGTGATTTCTTTATGATGTTTTCTTTACCATTTAGTATTTAATTTTTTCTCCATATATTTTATGATTACACATTCAGATTTCTTTCAGTATTGACAACTTAAATACACGCTTGGTCGATCCGACAAACCAGATTGTCGAAATTATTAAGAACAGACCCGCGACCAGATTAAACGACGGATCGATCGAATGGTCAGAAACTTGACCTTTCTCAATAATTTAAGTATCTACTCGTATAAATATTTTTATCTTTTCATTAAATATTTGTACTAATAATTGTTCTTCCTACTTATAACTTTGTAAATTAAATTTCAACATTTTATAGTAGGTAGGTATACTTGGGTACTTGTTCCTCCGACCCTCGTCACGCGAGCGCCCTCTCGCGGGCCCTCGTTCAGCTCGACAGAATGAAACCGCCATTATTGTCATTATGATTGACAGCACGGCCTGTACATCTCTGACACATCACAGGTAAAAAAGGTGATCTATTGATTAGCGAGCCAACAGTTTTAACTCATTAGCCGCGTACCCACCTAGCGCATAGGCTCGCGCGGCAGCCTCGGTGTCCGGATCGCGAGCGATGGCTCCCGAGGCAGCCTCAGTAGTTTTGTTCAATTTACACGAGGAAGCCTTGCGAGGCAGGCTGAGCCATCATAAGTCCGCGACATACGACCGTTCCCACCTAACGCACAGCGCTCGCCGAAGCGCCTTTGAGCGCGTCATCGTTTGGTCGCGAGCGAACGCGCGCCCGAGGCCGCCCGAGGCACGTCCACATCAGCCAAGCATTTGGCTCGCGAGGCTGCCGCGCGAGCATGTGCGCTAGGTGGGTACGCGGCTATTAAATACTATATATCTGCCGTTAGCTTTGAAAGACTGTGCGGAAATGTTGTAATTATGAAAAATTAATTGTAAAGTGAGTGTGTAAATTGGAAGAGTGAATTTGCACACGTCATACATAAGTGCTCGAGCGCATTTATGAAAGAAACAACACTGAAAAAACAATGCATTTTATAGACATCATGGCGTATCTAACGATAATATATGATATTATATGAATGGTCAATTGTGTGTCAGCGGTTTTAGTCACCAGTGGATTACCCCTGTAAAATGTGATGCCGAAATACCTCTGTTGTACACAATTTTAGATTCGATAATAAAACATTTGATCGATGTGAATATAAAAGATGTGAATGTAGTTTGGTCAAGGAACTTATTCCTACATACCTATACAAGTTCCTTGAGTTTAATAAAATCGTAAAGGAACTCGGAGATCTCAGAGAGATAGAGAGAGAGAGAGAGAGAGAGAGAAGACGTGTTCTTCATTCATCTCCAAAACCTGTTGGTACCTCGAGCGCGGCCACGGGAACTAACCTTCGTGATATTAATGCGAATCAAACCACTAAAACCACAAACTAGCGGATCTGCCTCTTTTATTAAAGTTAAACCAAAAACTAACGTAAACATTATAATTAAAAAGTCAGTAGGGTGGTTGGGATATTTTTTTTTTGTCCCAATTATCCCACCACTTGATTCAGTAAGGTCGGATTAAAAAAAATGTACTTACCTCCCTATTTACTAGGTTTATAAAAACCCGAACATAATTTGTTTACGAAGTCTCGCAGTTTTGAATGCAATGGAGCGACAATAAGCTACCGCGGGGATATTTTTGAACAATGAATGCGAGTGGTCTTAATGAGGAGTGCTCAGACTAACTCCCAGAGTCTCAGAGACGCCACAACCTGTAAAATGACCGAGACAACAAACTTTTTTCTAGCTTAAATAATATCGTGAAGAAACACGTTACAAAAATTTTAACACAAAAATAACAGTTTGAGGAGCCGAAAAATTATAACGGTGGATGGCCCGAATATTTGCGAGTGTTGTCGAAAAAAGACAACCAAATCAAAAGTCAGAAGACAACGCGACACGACACGCAATCCTCTGCAATACTTTTTTATTAGTCACATAAACCATGTTATAGTGTGGTGCGTTAAGAGTTCCTCATTCACCAGCACATTAAAATTACTCGGTTGTTTTATTCAGTATCATCCCCGCGTCCCCCCAGCCCCCGCAGCCCCTGCACCGTACGCGGGGATTACCTGACAATAGAGGTCAAACAGGTCGAACACCCCATACTTTTGTAAGGTCATGCATTATGTAACGCTTATAATAATACTCTGGCTATCCTCTTTCGAAATCTTGAGAATCCGAGGGGTTGGCGACCGAGCTCGGGGATTAGTCGTATTATTTTATTTTACGGTTTGGACTCAGTTTCTCATTCGTTTTACAGCATGAACAAATCCATAGAGACCTATGGATGAATATAACCCTTGAATGAATATGATGACACGGATGAGATGTTCAGTAATGAGATCTCGGGCGAGGAGCTGTCGTCGCGAGGTTCATAATGCACCGCGATTGTGGAATCTAATCCCGGCCAGCTAACTAAAATAAATCTTTTGATAGCGGGGGCTGTGCTTTGCAAGTTCTAGAAGCCACTCGCAGTAAACAAACACATTTAATTATCGAACACGGAGCATAATTACACTGTTCTTTTATTACAATTTTAATTTGTATTTACCTAGGTAGGACTTCAATCTTGCTCTCGTTAGAATAGAATACACATTGTTAGTACAATGCAGTGTTTCTACAATTAGAAGATCAACAATTAAACGCTGAAAGATCTTACACATGGATGCTAGTCTATAAACAGTTTTTGAAAAAAAAGAAAGCAAAAATGAGTAAAGTTGAATCCTTGAATGTGTACAAAGGATTTGCACGACTAATGTAAAAAAATGACCAGTAAAAATGTCCAAAAGAGTTAAAAGTCATTAAGCATTTATTCCGCTTTAGGGACCGCTGGGATCCCTTAAAATGGTCTTAAAAGCTAGTTGATCTACTTCTGTTCCTTCACACAATCAATACCATGAATGGGCAGTATGTAAAAGGTTTGAGGCCTAGCTTTCTTTTCGGTAGTTATAAGTTAGTCAGAAATATATAGAGCTGCTTGTACCGCGCATTCCGCGGTAGGTGCCACTGTCAGCAGTGGCGACAGCCGGCAGCCTTGGCTTGGTAGTTTGGATGGGGTAGTTCAAAAGAAGAAGTGTCAAAAGCCCTCATATTCCCGGGCGCGGAGATATTACTACTGTAATAAAATTTGCTGTTCCAAGCTAACTCATCCGTTAGGTACGTGCCTTTACGAAACGCTCTCCTAGCTTTGTAGTAACAGGAAGCCTTAACTCGCAAAAAATTAACTACTCAGAATTCAGAGAAAACTTCCGGCAAAATAAAGTGACGAAAGGTCTTTAGTATAGTAGGTTATGACCGTTTCTTGCGCCATATTCTTCACTTTAAGGAGGTTTTATGTTGGAGAGTAATGAAGTGGAGAAGGAGTAGCGATTAAGTATGTTCTCGTGTAACATTCAGACAGTTTCCATGCATACACTATCACGGGGGTTGCGGGGTGCAGCGTGCGGGGGAGGAGCCACTCGGTTACATTATTCACAGCTCCGTGGAGACGCAGCACGACGAAACAGCTATACCACTTCACGATCATAAAATCATACTAAGTAAAAAAAAACATTGAATAGGATCACGAGTTACTGGTAGGTATCCCCAAGAAAAAATGATCTCAAACTTTAAGGCATTGTATTTGCCAATATAGGTACCTAATAAACTTTAGATCTTAGGACGTAGAAAGACGAAGACATACTAAGAAATACTGAAACCAAATCGAAAGCTCTGAAACCCCAGCAATGTAAACAATTTATAAAGAAACATAAGGAATAACGTACTTATGTAAAAAAGTTTATTAAGGAAGGATTAGTGAAATAGATGAAGTATTCCGTCAGTACCTTCATTGTGTGCCGTTCGCTCGAGCTGACTGATGGCGTATTGTCGGAGGTGATGCTCGCTTTGTGCCGGCGCTGTAATATTCTCCGTCTTGCACCTCTGCCCTTTGTGCGCCGGGCGCTTGTTTCGCATCGCGCTCCGCTTTCATTTTAATGAGTTCAGCGGATCTGTACAGATACCTTCACACTTCACTGTCTCACGACTCTTGCAAAACGTTGTTATACCTAAGTACCTACATCTGAAAATAGACGAATTAAGATAAGTGCTTGAAGATCAAAGTCTACAGACTTTTGATGAGCACATACTTAGGTTTTTATTTTTTTTGTTCTGGTTACTGCAATTTTTGTAAGCAATTTAAATCATCTATCAGCAAATTTTAAAATGGTTGGTTATCAACAAAAGTTAGAAAAATTTTCAACACAAAATTCTCAAAACACGAAGTTTGCAGGAAACCTATTTGCTACTACTATTCGGTTCCACGTACTATACTAGAAAGTTGAGAGCAAGTCAATAGTCCAAGTTCCCCTTAAGGTACTCATAGTAAGTATTTGAGAACATTTTGCTCAGCAAGTACTACATTAGAAGGCACACGGCAGCGCCAGGATTCCAATTCCATTAGCCGCGCGCATTCCATTTGTTCCAATTAAGTATCATTAGTATTTACACGACAGCGCGGCATGCACAGCGTCTCTTCACCGCTAATGCAGCCAAGCCATTGTCTAAACCATTTTAAATTATATTTTACTTAAATGTACAAACTGAAAATTATATGGACACGGGATTTTATCGCGCGGAATTTACCTTATTTATCCCGACGTTTCGGCTATGTTGCTATGTTTCGTATAGTGATCGCGAAAGTTTAAAAATGATTATTAAATGTACAACTCAATTTAGCAAATAGTAGAGTTATTGACCCAACCCTAGTGGCTGAGTTTTATCCCCCATTTGCCATAACTTATTTGAATACTTAATCAAATAAACAAGTTTTTCTTACACTTTGATCAAAAATCGACTCCGATTATGTATTGTATGTATTCTAGAGTATTTTGAAAACAATTTCACGATTATCATGGCTTCTAAGGCGAGATAACGCATAACAGACAACGTAATTACGCGTCAATCCTATCGCGCTAATGGACAGCAACCTTGCGAAAATGGTTTAATTGAACTGCTATTGCGATTTGTAGCTAAAATGTCGATGAAGCATAATTATTATGCTGACTGTGGCTGTGGCGAGGGCCGCTCGCCTGAGGTCCTATCCTACTTCACGGACGAAGTTTCGAAATGTTTACGGCTCTCGAGCTCGTAGACACAGCTCATAATTTTCATTACAGATGTGCATGTATCAATCGCAAGCACGCAACACGATATAGCGCGAAATAATACGGATTTAGAGAGGGTCTGTGCGAGATCAATACATTATTTGTACAAAACCGTGAAGTGGCAGATTGGAGTGTTGACGGAGGCTTCACCTGTCCCCGCGAGGAGCAGCCGGCGCAAATGGAGTTTAGCGACAAGCGGCCGCCCCGGTGTGGCGCGGTGGTTTAATTGATTTCTGATCGCTGCCGCCGAGTGGGGCAGGGCCGGACCGAGGGCGAACCCTCTTGGCGACGAAGATAAATTACACGATTAGTTTTAGATTTTTAATGAGAACGCCTGTGTCACAAGTCACAAGATCATGCCAGTGGTTAAAATATATTAAATTTAAGTTAACAGCGGTTATCTTGTAATTTAAATACCTGTGGGTCAATGTGAATGTAATCAAAGTAAATCTCAGGGTTAATGGATGGCTTCATCAAATCCGACGTCCGATGTCTCCGAATGGACGCGGGGCGGAGGCGGGATCCTCACGGAGTCGGAGTCGGTAAAGATTCAATTACTGCAGGAATCCTCTACTGCGAGAGTGTCCCGAGACTTCTGAGGCCTTCGCAAATTCTTTAACTTCATTTCGTGAACTTTTGTGAAGGTTTCGAAAGAAACATGTAATTCGAAAGGGACGAGCTTTTTGGCAATTTTCTGAAGGCTTCAAGCCGGGTGTGCTGTACAAACCATTAGTAGATAAATTGTGGAAAGCTTTGAATTAGAATGAAGAATTGATCGACATAGACCTTTCAATAAATTGATTCATTCCATCACTCTCATGTCTATACTACCTTTATCTTTCAGTTTTAGCAATTCTGTCTTCCTCTTAGGTATCTTCTTAGTAAATATTACAAAGAATCGCATAAATCTTGTAGACTCATAAAAACATTCTTTGCGGTGGCGGTAGTTCCTATTGGCAGGAGAGCTTCGCTTCTATCGGAAATCGAATAGGATTATAAAACCTCGCATAATACACAGCGATCGCGATTGCGATGCAAAGTTGGTAATGCGATTACAGGAGCGCACGCGGCGGCGGGGCGGGCGCGGGGCGGAGCGGGGGCGGGCTGACACGCGCCTACTTTGTGATTGGACATTGTGGACTTGAAGACTTACTGACTAGGGGTGTCTATAGAAGAATAAACTATTTATTTTCACGAAAGGAAAAGTTAGTAAAATTGAGTCCATTATATGACGCTAACTTGTTACTTACCGATCCGCCTTGAAAGTTAAAGGACGAAGCAAGCTTTAGAGCAGAGTTCAAGTACTTATAGAAATATCTCAGTTGACTAGGTGTTTCGCACCTCTTAGGTGACCCTGTCGAGCAAAGCCGCTGGACGCGAGCACTTTCAAAACTGTTTGTGATTCTGAATGGTCGGAGTGTTGGCACTCTGTGGCATGTAGTGTAGAGTAGCTTGGACTGAAGGAACTTTGATTGCGTCTATCATGCAAGGAAACTTTTAAAAAAGGCCATTTCGACGCTCCTAAAATTATCGAATGACGCTTCAATGTTTTGGATTGACTTGCCAATCAACAAGCAGGTGTGCGGCGGGGAGTTACGTGCTTGCAATGCTTGTTTGTCGAACGGCTCCGAAGTCCAAGAAGAAAGTCAAAGTCGACTAATAGAAGCTTTTAGTCAATCGAAAACAAAACAACAATTAATTAGTGTACACTAGTAACTAGTCGATAATTTCAGTAATAACAGGGTAAGTGAAGGCGCGGCTGTCAAAATTATCAGCCTAGCGCGGTGTAGGTAATTAATCGCCGAGGGACGGGCGATTACCGACATCGCCCGCCGTATTATCTACGACAACAAAGTAATTGGAGTCCTCTAAGTGTAGCTACTGCTGCTCCCGCTAGTTCCGTAATGAAGGGCGAATTTATGTTTCAAACTTTGCAACAACTTGACATTTCCACTCGATACTCTAAGTTCGAAATGACGGGGCTTCGCTAGTTACAGATAGGTACCTACTTAAAAGGTTGGAGCGAGGAAGTGACCGTAAAGTACTTTATAGAGCAGGCAATAACCATTTTGCTTTAGATACCTACTTACTAGCCGGTTGAGTAATAAACAAACATTTTATGGATTAACTGAACGCGTAAACCTTGACAGCGAAATAAAAAGGTTTGCGCCGAAGTTTAGTTTACCTCCGCAGCTTCGATACAAACATTTACAGTTTTTAATTCCATTACAGAAACAGACGCTCTTTACCGTTCCAAAAATACAGATTAATGTTCAGCTGGCGGAGCGAGCCTCTCTCAGCGAGGTGATTACATACCAGTTAGGTCAAGTGCGAGTCGAGGTCTCGTGTACCTGTGTGTACATCTGGAAAAATAATAATAAGCCTCGCCAGGTGCGCTTTGTAATGCGAGTTTAAGCATAAACAATCAAATTAGAACTCACTTAAACATTGCAATTAAAAAAAACACTGGATCGCAATTAAAGTATCTAAATGGCAGGAGTAGGTACCTAGAGTGATATGCTTTGAACACAGCAGCCGGCCCGCAACCGTTCCGCACCGGGACCGCAGTTTCCTTGTGTTCGCAGAGGTTAAATTCAACATTACTTCCGTTTATAAATAAGCGGCAGGAGCGCTTTGTGCGTGTCGTGAAAGGAAGGCGACTTACGAAACAATTAAATAAACAACGTAATTTATGTAGGTAGGTACAGTCAGCGTCATCAATCGGTATCCCCCTATTGATTTTAACAAGGACCCTTTTCATTTCAACTTTGGATTTCAGTCGGATTTGCTAGTATAGGAACTCGAGCGAAATTAGATATCCATAAGTATACTAGCAAATCCGACTGAAATCCAAAGTTGAAATGAAAAGGGTCCTTGTTAAAATCAATAGGGGATACCGATTGATGACGCTGACTGTACTATAATAATAATTAATAATGATGCCCGATTTGCCTCAAACATTTGTTCAACAAATAAATAAATAAATTGTTAGTAAAAATACTTCTATAATTTTTATACTTACCTCTATCTAGTCCGTACCCATATTATAAATGTGAAAGTGTGTTTATTTGTTTGTTTATTTGTCCTGGTTTCACGTCAAAACAGAGCGACGGATTGACGTGATTTTTTGTGTGGAGATAGATGGAGGGCTGGAGAGTAACATAGGCTACTTTTCATCTGGGTACCACGCGAGCGAAGCCGCGGGCACCAGCTAGTATTTTATAAATTTTAGACAATTTTGGCATAACACATAATATAATATATTTGAATTATGTAGGTATAGGTACTGATCCACATGAAACATCGAATGAATAGAATCAAATTGCACCGAAAAGTTTCGTCTATATTCGTGAAAACTATTTCATCCGCATTTACATTTCAAAAGGCAGAAATGACCGGCTATTTACCTACACTACCTGCAGGCACTTGTGGACCATTCGAGCAGCTGCATTTTTCACTAACCTGCGTCCATTAGGCACTCGTACCGACTGCGTTGTGTGAAAATCGACATGTTCTCATCTGCATCAGAGTTAGAAACATTTTCAACCAGAATTCACTGACCTGCTAAGCTAAGCTAATTCACTAAGCTTCAATTTCAATCAAATAATTCCATTGACTCATAACCTTAAGCACAAAATCATTAACTACCTACAAGTATTTCAAGATACTTTATGATCTGTTTCTTTGAAAAACTATTTCGATCTTATATCTTTCATCATGTTGTTTGTTTACCTACTACACAATTCGCTACACCTATTTTAAGTTCAATTAAAAACAATGGAAATAACTTGAATGATTCGAGTTGAATCAGACACTTTCCAAATTTTTACGTGTCCAATCTGGGTTGTGATGAAGTTGTCGCAGTTGTGTATACCTACTAAGCCTCGTTACGGCGAACGCCACACTCGTACGTGCCCATCACATGCAGAGCAGAACGAAAATATCGGAAAATATCGAGCACAGAATGGCACCTTTCAGAGATTTGAATTTGAAATGAGTGCCATGCAAATGCAGCAGTGGGCGACGCAATATCAATAGCCCGCTGTGCCGGCTTACGTTAGGAGCGAGCGAAACCATACCCTGCTTTACATATCAGCAACAAGGTGCATACCTACTTACACTTCTTTTGAAATTCTTCCATCATATTTTGCTTATCATAAAATGTCATCTGTTAGTTTTATTTGTCGGCATCCTTCAGTCATCGTCTAGGGTAGAAAATAATTAAGAAGTCGCTTCATGTAAAAAGAACGCTGAAAGATAGGGTGTGTTTTGTCTCGTGTTTTGTCTCATGCGCATGGATTATAGTCTGGCAAAAAATGTGAACTGTAGGGTCCTAACATCAGTTTTCGATTATCTCCAGCTGCCAATTTTGACATAAATTCAACAAAAATACCATAAAGCAGTATCCGTCCAGCGATAAGACCACCAGCTTCCGGACCCACCCACGCACTGCTAAATATTTAGGTGGGTATAAACATGTTTTAAAATAAGTTATTTCGTCACTGATACAACGTGGGATGACGGGTGGGAGGCCACGCACTGAATTCCTCAGTTTACTACCAGAGTCTATTTTTCTGACGCAAAACATCTTGATTATAAAAATTAACTGAACAGATCTATTACATTGCCCTCCTCCGCTAGACGGTAAAAAGTGCCAAAAAACTCTTCGGAAAGCTATAATTCCTTCATTTAATTTGTTTAATGGTCCGTAAATTTCATTGTGCTACTTTTGAGGCTCGCCCTAACCCAAAGTTCGATGAGAAATACTCTGACAGTAATGTGTATGCAGAGTAGTGCCTTGAACCTTAAACAGCTGAGCAAACAAAATAAGCTATTGGGATTGATTGGGATAGATGGTCATCATCCTTTAATTACGGACCTTTTAGCATTGAGTCCCATGATAGCGTGCTACCTGCTTGACCACAGAATTTATTAATTAGACTTACTACAGATCCCTTAATTTGCAAATTAATGAATTATCCTATCGAAAATCTAAAACGAACAAAGTAATGAGGCAATATTTGTGCTGCACCTGTGATTATCCTAAAATAATAAAAAATAATTCAGGTAAGTAGTGAAAAAAATTACCAGACATGTTTTCCAAACAAGAAATAACAGATAAAAGTTAATATCTCGTGAAACATTTAGAATGTTTCATGAGATATTAATTTTCAAATTCTTTTACAGAAAGTGAGGTAATCAAGAAATCATAGACCAATTTTGCCTTGTATGCCCTCCTCAGAGCGTTATTCTTTTACGCGTCTGGAAACTCATTAGCATTTAGATGAATGGACCTCGAGTGAGTTCCCTCGGGGCCAGTTCCTCCGACCTCTTTCAATAACTTATGCATTTTTAATTTCTGTTCTCTAACAGTCTACCGTCTACCATAACACAGCTAACTTAGCTTATCGAATAGATTTTAGCTACGGCTATCCAATTAGCAATCCACTTTAAATATTTGCAAGAACGTGGTCTGTTTTGAACACTCCAGTCAGGTAAAGTTCTTATTTATTCACAAAATTTATTCGCAAATAGTTTACTCGTAGACAGTTGAAAGTATAAATAGGTTCTGTAAAATGCACTGACTCCAACAGGTTGCATAAGTGCTTATTTATTCAACGCCGCTTGCAACTTGTTTGTAGTGTATTTTCGCTGCAGAAGTTTTAAGGCGGTTCTCCCACTGCAACGCACCCCGCAGCGGTGTGCCTGGCAGCAGATTTTAACAATGTATGCAAGTATCTCAATTTGTACCTATAGAAAACACGCATAGTACAACACACTGACACACTGGACGTGCGGGATTTACAATGTTAAAATCTGCAGTCACGCACAACGCATCAGTGGGGTGCGTTACAAGTGTGAGGACCGCCTAAATCGCATTTCAGACTACGCTATAATATTATAATATAGCATAGTTCATAGCACAACAATATCGCGCTCCATGCATTTTTATAGTAAAGCCAATAATATTATCATACAGTAGGTACGGTGTGAACGTGTCCATAATAAATGTATGGGCGCAATATTGTTGTACTATGAGCTACATTGCTAAGTGCTATAATTATAGCGTAGTCTGAAATGCGCTTGAACGTGTCCATAATAATGTATGGTGCGCGATATTGTTGTGTTATGAACTAGATATATGCTATCATAGCATAGGTAGTCTGAAATGCGCTTAAACCATTTACTTACAGAAAAGAAGTCTGATAAACCTACTTTATATGATTAACCTATATTATTAACTGCAAAACACTCAAGCGTTGTACAATATTATTTTATTGTAGCTCTCTCCCGCGCTAGTAACTAGGCCGACTGGCAATAAATAACGACATTCAACAAATAGATTGTACAAACAAGGAACTGAGCGAGGCATGGGTAAAACTTTGTTCCCTTGTATAACATCTGTAATGTTCCGGCGCTGTTTACCGTCCACCGACCTACTGGGAGTTCAAGGCTTCTGTAACTGCAAAGGATGAAAGTATATAATATGTGTGCTAAATAATGGCTTGTAATGGGGTGTGCAATGACGTAAAAATGTATATTTTCAAGCTTATTAGTCAAAGTTTGGAAAGAGATAGTCGTTCTTTACAAACACCTGTTCCCAAATTAGGAGTCACCAAAAAATCATCCATCGCCAGTTTCAAAGTGCCCCAAAAAGAAGCGCGTCCATTTATCTCTCCGCAGATTAAATTTTAATGAGCAACGAAAACTTTTCCAAAGTACTTATAGATTAATTATGTTACAAATTACTGTGGACCCGTGACTACTACCTGTTGACATGGAAAAGGCCGGAAAAAAGCGGGATCCAAAAGGCAGAGGAAATATTTTTAAGTTACCTCTGACGTGGTTAAAAAACAGGATGCACTCTTTTCGTAAAATAAAGTAGCGTAAAGTTGTGTTGTATTTTCGTCGGGGTAAGGGAGAAAATATAATAGATCCCTAGTGTGTGCTGCTGCCGAGCACAACTGTAGACTAAAAGCCAGACAGCTAGTTTCTTCCCAGTCCTCGAGAAACATTACATTACATTCTTAATTAAGAATGTAATTAAAAAATGTATTATTCTGTAAGTTTCGCCGCAGCGCCGACACGCCGGCCGGGTCACTGGTACGAGTATGTAATTCATTGCTCCAAAGGTTGAATATTGTTTAATAATTCCTGTGACATCTAGGAAGCTTCGTAATACAAATGCGATGCGAACGCACTGCTCAAAAACGCGCTTCAGAATCCCCTCATTCTTACAAACTTTCAGTTATAGAATATTAGTAGAATTTCTCCAGTAGTATTTAATTACTGCTTTTTGGACAGATGCTATACCTACACTCTGAAATTGGAGTTCCCAAATTAAATGCATGAGTTAGTTTGTTCCAACTATGACCTAGTTTATGTAATTTATATTTCTTAATTTAAACTTCTGCAAAATCTGGGAATGTATGTACCTAGGTACCAAATGACGTGTTAGGACATACCTGACTACCCTCTTAGACATCTTCAAAGGATCTGAAAATGCCTAAAAATCTGGAAGAATATGTCTACCGCAACTTGGGAATACCTACAGTCGTGATCATAATATTACAATTTCATAGCAGACCACATGACAGTTACTAAAAAGTAATTTTATGAATAATATGTAATAATTTTATGTAATTTTATATCAGTGGAAAAACTATAAATTAGATTAGGTAGGTACTTATTATTAAAATAATTATTACCAGTGAGTGGAGTAGGTAGGGGAGCACGGGGCATAACGGGGAAGCTAAGGAAAAACATCGATAAAAGCATCAAAAACTTAAATTAGAAAAAAAACATTGATCACAGCCTTTTTGGCAATTATTCTTCTAGCATTTGGCATCTTCTTCGCTAACGATAATATCAAGATGAAATATATTTTTAAAATCTACTAAAACCTTACGAAAACCCCGTTGTGCCCCGAGGTAGGGGCATAACGGGGTACTTGCTAATGTGCTATTTTATTCTTACAAAATATTACAAATATGAATTTCGTCAGCGTCAGGATCATCAACGCCAGCACGGGCCATAATATGAGACCAGCGTCCGCACAGCAGGCAAGTGACCCACTTTTCTGTGGTTTAAAAAAGTGTTATTCACAATGCGAGGATTAACACACTTTTTAGGTCTTTTAAAAACCTCTAGCTCATTTTTATAAGGCGTTAAAGTAAGGACTACAGTACTTATTAATCAAAATTAAAAATTCTTTAATTTAATTAAACGTGAGAAAAATGTACCTAAATGGGGTACCCCATCATGCCCCGTAGCTACTTCCCCGTTATGCCCCAACTTATACTTTTTTAATCAATCATCAATAACAAAATCCAATGAACAGATGGAGTATTTTTGTTCTTCAATTTGACAACAATAAAGAACCTCAGAAAGCGTAGGAATAAAACCATAAAATTATCAATAAAACTCACCTTTTTACAAGCGATTTATTATAGCACAAAATTGGATGGAACGGCGCGAAAAAATGTAATTGAGTTTTAAAAATTAACGCATGCTCTGTGTTCATTAGTTGCTTCCGTATAAGTTCCGATATAAAATAGCCATCTGTCGATGAATATAACGTGCGGCTAGCAGTTACGATTGCGTCTACAGGGGCAAACCCCGTTGTGCCCCGCTACCCCATTATGCCCCTCTCTCCCCTACCTACATTATGAATGAATCGCATCTACAACTTTCTGCAAAGTGTCTCAATGTGTATTATCCCTGTTCTAAGACAGGCTTCGTAAATCATGTTTCTGTAGCATCTCATGCTGCATAGGAAAGTTAGCATGAGCAAATTACAAAAGTACGTACCTACACAGTCTTAGCTAGTCGAATCGTACGTGACTGCTTAGCTCAGCCATTTGCCGGAGCGCGGGGAGCTCACGGCGCGCGGGCAACATTTGAGCCCCTGGCTGTTTACAGTGTTTACCTTGTAAGTTAGCCTAACTTCAACTCCGTCGTATACCTTGCAATTTGGTACTCGATTGCGAAGCAGAACTGCGAGAAACTCAGCTGAAATTTCGTACCGCTTAATGTGAGCAAGTGTTAACTTGTTTTTATAGAGAACCAGGACGAGTAAAGTCAACATCATGTTCATTATGTTTGAACGAGGTTCTTAAGTATCCGGTGTACCTACCTACCAGAAAGAAAGGACCAATATCAGCTGACACAAACCAAAACTTTGAGTTGGTACCTATTTAAAGTATTGGAAGCATGGGTTGGGTAATGCGAATGATCCTTATGATCTACACTAGGTAATGGGAATTATTAGAAATATAGATTTCCTCGGAATAGTTATTGTAACGAGGGCCCTTGAGGCCGATCTAGGGAACACCTGCGAGAAATGCGGACTGATTGCTTTATGTAATTTTGTTAAACTCGCTTACAAAACACCCACTTACACGACATGAGGGATAATAATAACTGCAAAGACATTGTCGGGTTGAGTCTCTCTCTCTCTCTCCTGAGCATTATTATTCCCATCTGTTGGACATTGTCGGGATGAGTAAAAACGCTGAAACATTCTATAAACATCAGCCTTCTGTGAATACACAATAGGTGGGTATTTAAAGTATTTGGTTACACAGTTCGTGCACTCTTTAATCCAGGGTGTGCGGGCAGGGGGCAGTGAGCGGGGGCAGGGGGCAGGGTAATTACAAGCAGCTTTTATGTAAACTGAGTGTTCAGAATCGCGCTCGTTTGCATAACATTTCAACAACGCTGTGTCACAATGTGGACATACATAATGTGATATCCACCTCACAATTTGATTAGGTACCTAGGTATTTTATTTTTTTATTTTTTGCATGCTATTTGAACTCATTTAAATTGATTACGGAAAAATAACTTTATTTAAATTTTATACAAATAAATAAATAGTTGGCAGGGGCACTTCGGTGCCCCCAGATACTTATATCTGTTATTATTATTTATTCTATTAGTTAGGTATTAATGGCTTTTTATTTTTTCTGTCTGTTATGTAAATTTTTTATTTTTGTGTGGCATCCTATAATAGCAAAACACAGGTAAGCTTAAGACAATATTTACATACCTAATTATTTTTTTAGTGATTTTGTGTTGGATGTCCCATATAAGTAAATAAATAAATACATGTGGCCATGCCTTTTACAGCAAAACAATGGAAAGGTATTTAAAAGGGACTTTGTACGATGTCAGATAACATTAATTCAATTATTTAAATTTGCAAGTTGTTTATTATCAACAGAATATTAAATAGAATTAGTAGGCCGATATGTAACCCAAAAAGGTAGAAACATCTAGATATTTTATCAAAAATACCTTTTCTTTCCTTGGTTTTTTGAATGTTTTCGGTAGGAGCTCGGTTGCTAATGAATAGGGAATCTTCCTTCATAAAAGTAGGAAAGGTATTAAATCGGGAGAATGAAGCAAGCTCCTGGAATCCCAGCGCAAATTATCTATTTTATATGAATTCGTTTTGTTCCTTGGAAAGGTCACGGATATTGTGAGGAGAGAGTGAGTGGGATTGTAACCCAATTATGGCGGCAGACGGGTTACAGCCGGCGTACAGTCGGCGACAGCGGGACCCGCACCTTCGCTCAGTCGAGTCAGTAGAAGATCGCATGAAGAATTGCTAATGAAATTATCAACTAACAAAAGGAATCAAGACACTCACTCTAGTAATAGAATTAACGTTTGTGCTGTAGGACACCACTTCGTAGCTTTGCAACAGTGGGTGTATCGCGAGTTAACTATTCTATCCGTGACTATAGTAAGGTACTTATCTCAATTGTATGGAATTCAGTGCAGCGCCTCTAGCGGTAACTTGACTGAACTAAGTTCAGTCCATACAATTGTCCATACTTTACTATAGTCACGGATAGAATAGTAAACTCGCGATAAACCCACAGAACTGTAGTTTAAGCCACTAACGTTCACATCATTGTATCTACTTAATATGCGGTTTGCCTTAGGTAAATAAAATTATGTCCAGTTAGTGTAGGTACACATCCATCAACCTTCCTACCCCATTCCCACTCACGTGGGGTCGGCACTATTCTTCTTCCATTTCCCTCTATCAGTCGTCAATCGTCATCTCAGCATTCACCCCTTTCTTCCTCATGTCAACTTTCACTCAATCTTTTCTTTGGTCTACCTCTACTCTTATGGATGTACACCACATTCATATCAAGAACTCTTCTAGTTACATGCCATTGGTGTACAATTAATGTAAGTACCTACACAATATTCTAGAATTAACTACTTACTTACATATTTAACTTACCAATGGCTTGACAGGTGTGTTAGTATAACAGGAGCAGAGTGTACCCAACATCGAAGAGGGCAACGCGCGGTCCTGCTACAATCGACTTCAGTCTCAACTGATCTGGAAGGTAATTTATAAAGTTAAGACGTAACCTGATTGTCGGCCGAACTAGTGCTGCCAACTGCTGAGGACTAACTATGTAACTAGTTTACTTATCGCGAGTCGGGATCCACCGGGCAGCCGGCGTTCATCACGAAACTATGTTGGTTGTTGGACGCACCAAGATCAAAGCGAGAAATATAATAATACTAGGGTCTTTTAGAGCCGTGTTGGCCGAGGGAGATGATACCTCCTCGACTTTCGATCCGATGGTCGTGGATTCGAATCCTGGCGTTTCGAAAAATTTATAAGTACTTAGATATTTATGCGTATTAACACGAGTTCTAAACAGTGAAGGAAAACATCGTGAGGAAACCCGCGGCTTAGTCAGCCCCACACGTATTGACCATGTCTTTCCTGTGGATATGGCCGGTTAAGCTGAGAGGATGGTGAGCCTACTCTATTTCAAACAATGTCCCAGGCTATTTCAAACAGTGTCTCGATAAGAGTAGGCAAAGATTGCCTCCTGACTCTGTATAAATCATCTACTAAAAGATGTAGAGGCTTAAGTTTTAAGAGAGTTAGGTCTAAGCAATCTCACACACAAGTAGAGTCACAACTCACAAACCCACTAATGTTAATTAGGTACTTAATGCATGCAAGCGTTGTGTATGTAAAACGTATAAATAAACTAATTTTCCTACTGTTATTGAAATAAAATGTTAACAAACTTATCGCCTTCTGTTTAAAGTTAAACATTCGTTAATTTTATTAAAGGTTTATTTGTCATAGACATACTTAGGCTGAGCGCAGACTTGAGTCACGACAGTTTTAAGACAGACTTGCCTCACCTAGCAAGTCTGTCTTAAAACAAAACAAAACTGTCAAAACTGTCGCTCGCACAACTGCTTTAGTAGTCCTTACCAATTGGCAATGTATAAAATGGAGCAATGTACGTATGTATTTTGGTGTTTGTAGTGAAGCACCGAGACCAAGTTTTTTGCATGCGATGTTTGTTAGTGCGTCACATATTTTCCCTGTTTGATGTGTCATTGGTCTGCGTCAATTCTTTTTCAGTAAGTTGGTACCTATCAAAATGGACTTCATAGATACCTCGGTTGTGAAAAACGACGTAGGAAAAAAGTAAAGGAAAATTTTATACACTTGTTAAACTTTCGCGATTTGTTAACATAATAAAAGGTACGCCATAAAATCCCGTAATAATAATTATCATTATATTTTATACACTATATACCTAGTATAGCAAACTAAGACAACACAATTTTTAATTATCATATCACCCTTGTAGTGTTACCAAAATGGATAAAGACTGAGTTTAATAGCAAGGTAACAACACTAAGTAAAAAATGGTTAAAGTATTAAATAATTGAACTAGATGTCGCTAGTTTTTTTTGTCGCTAGCAACATCTAAAAAAAAGTCGCTAAGGCAGTTAATAATCCCTAGATCTAGCGACAAATTCGCTAAAACGGCAACATTGGGTACGTCGCTAGACTGTTTTGTCGTTTATATGCGCGCCCGCATACATAATTATATAAAAGGGAAGTCGACAATAGTTAAGGTAAATGTACCATATTACGGGATATTAAGGCATTTTCAACTTTGAGGATGATTTTTAGAAGAAGTAGGAAGGTGCTAGGATTGAAAACTGTTTTATTCTGTAGATTGATATTATAAGATAAGTGTAGAACATTATTTTGCGTCGTAGCTTTTGATTTATAGAAATAATTGGTATTTTGCGGAACCTCCAGTTTGTCCTTAATTCCGTGATAAAATTTGGCTCCTTACCTAATCCCGGGAATCGTTGTACGTAATTCCGGGATATCTTTGAAGCATACGTTATTTAGTTACTTTGAGGCAAAAAAATGGTGCCTAGGAGTCTTTATTAATATACTTATGGATTAAAATAATTATAATTGGTAGGTACCTACCTATTCAAATAAAAATACTTTAAAACAATCTTATGCCTACCTGCATTTAGTTAGATATCAAACTTTTATTCAAAAATGAGTGAGCTAATTCAAATGGGCCCAAACGCGTATGTTCTACTGTTATTCACTGAGAAGGTCCTGACCTGACTCCATCATCAGATCAGCTCGCTGTCACCATAATAAAATATTGTACTTAGTCGGAACTTGCCAGATACCTATGCCGAGTTTAAATTCAATCGGCCTTTTTTAATGAGGAGTTCTGTTTTACAGCTCCTGACTCCATCATCAGATCAGCTCGCTGTGCTCGCCCCCTCCCCCCACTTATTTTTTATTATTTGCAAAAGAAAACATAGAAAATGTTTCTTCTTCTCTCCTTACTTACTACTAGTAGTATACACTCCGGGTATACCGGAATAAAGGACATGAGTAAAACTCTCGTGTGCTTTATTACGGGAGTCAAAAAAATGGTTTAAATTTTACTTTTTTATGAGGTAAAATTAAAGAAAAACATATCCCGTAATTACCTCACGATAATCTGCGGTCAATACTAAATTTAATTGCATTAAAGGAATCAATTAATTTAACCCCAGTTACAAATAAAACACAAAAACATTTGGGACCTACTTTCCCTTATTGCATGATACTCCCGCAATTATGTTCACCGCCTCAGATTGTATGAACATAATTGCGGGAATCATAAAATAGTTAATTTCTCTGAAAATAATGCTTCATATCCTCCGAATTAGCTATTAAACCCTCTGTTGATAACTACTAATTAATAATTACACAATTTTTTATCAAATAAACTTACCGGTATCACATTATATCCTTAAGAAAATCGCACTGTCACCTTATGCTCACTGACAACAGGGTCGTACGAGACTGCAGTGTGGTCGCGACTGGCGCGTTTGGAAGCTCGAAATGGATATTAGAACTATTATTTTTATTTTAAAATCGTGTTATTTTGGTTGTATTCAAACCGTAGTTGATGTGGTATTGTATAAAATCATAATTTTCCTGACTGTTTTCTTATTTTGCGGCAAAAATCAAAATGCCACGGCATAATGTACTATCCCGGCATATGGTACTTTTACCTTAGTCAGACTTGTCGCCGTGCAGTACCTGCACGGCTGCACACTGCACAGTAGCACCGAGTAACTGTGTTACCGAGTAACCGAGTGTTCATTTCTCTGTGACAGTAGGTACTGCACGGCGACTATAGACAATTTTGTCAATGAGACCTTTTGTTTGAAGTGTGCGCGTCTTCATAACGTTTTTGTACCTACAGCAATAGTCTGTCTTAAAACTGTCGTGACTCAAGTCTGCGCTCAGCCTTACATCTAGGATCTATACCCACATAGTATTCAGTGTGTGGTACTTTATTTTACTGTTGTCACGACTTGCCTTTTTAATGAACAGCCAAAAGTATGTTTAGTTTTTCGTTACCTAGATGACTTTAGGTACTCGTTGTTCGAGGCTGTGAAAAATTAAAAAATACTTAAGTACTTTTATAATTTAGTAATAATATAATTTAGTTGCCTAAGTCTGATTTTTTTTTAATAATTCAAAGAAGAGTCACCTGGCGTAACCTTGATTGCAGATTAGCAGGTCTCTGCTGTGCTCTGCAGCTGCTGGCGGCGGGCGCTCAGCTGCTGCCCAGCTTCACGCTGCCGCCCTCCGTCACCCTCAGAGGTACCAACAAATCACAGTGGTTTGCGTACAAACCCAATTATACCCCGCCTTTTGTTTTCTTTTTGACCAAACGTGACCCCACAAACCTTGTTTCACTCATGTGAAACACTTCTAATAATTTGTCCTTGCAGACTTACTAACGTCGTTGATTGAGGCTCCTTTAATGTAATAAGTAAGTTCGTATGAGATAGTGGCCAACTCTGGTGACGGAGTTTTTAGGCCGCATAAAGGCCTCCGTCATGGATTAACTAATTTTTTAATTTAATGTACCTACTTAATTGAAATATGCGAGTTGTTTGTGAGCAAATGAGGTGGTGTGGTGTGCAGATGGCGAGTCGCACCCGTACATCGTGGTAGGAGCCGGCGCGGCGGGGGCAGCTGCGGCCGCGCGTTTGGCGCGTGCCGGGCGCTGCGTGCTGCTCATCGAGGCCGGAGGGGACCCTGACCTGATTTCGAGGGTATCCCATTTTACTGTTCTTTCCCTCGACATTCGTAGCTCCCTAGTACAGTGTAGTCCGGTAAGACGACTACAAATTTTCGTCTTTTATCATAAGATATGTTTTACCTAACTGTAAATAATACTTGGGCAAAAACGCGCAAAACTGTACACTTTCTCAAAATTGTGATTTGTTTTTTTTTTGTGGAATTTCATTGAAATGTTTATTTATATGCTATCTATAATTATTCTTCTATCTACAAACGAAAAAGTTTTCTCGTAAAATTGATATTTTAGGAGAAATTAGCAAGTTTATTACTATAAGGAGAAATTTTAATCCAATTCGTTACCGCTGGTTTTTGGTTTTTTAAGATAGTAAAACTCAAAATTATTTTATTAATTTATTTATTAAAGAAAGAGAACATGTTTTTAAATAATAAATGTATAAAATCAGTTTGATATCTTAGAAATACACGAGTTTTATCAACTTTTCCTTTCCAGTTCGTTACCTATGCTCTAAAATGGCCTTTAAAGTTTTAATAAAATTCCCAAAATTGACTATTTTCTTAATAAACTATTTAAATATTGAGTATTTTGAGAAACCACATCATTTTGCTAAACAATGTCTACACTTATTTTAAACTATTTAATACAAACTTAACATTTTTGTAACTTGGATTTGGGGGACAGACATCTAAGGTTAGGTTTACATAGCGCCTAATTCTAAATCTTTTTGAATTTTTATTTACTAGCTATAAAATCGTTGAAATTAATGATTTTAGAAGTAAACTAGAACTTGTCAAAATTAGTCTTAACTAAGTAAAGGAACTAAGCAGAATAATTTGTTTCGTCACAAAAAAAAATACTTTCAAATAGTGGTACCTGGGCAAAAACGCGAGAATCTGTACATTGGCATTTTCGAGGTGTCCCCAGGTAAAATTGACTGCTACGCAGCTCTATAGAAGTTTTACAGGAGTTGTAACCACATTATCTGATTCATGGTGAAATTGGCATGCCATATTTATTAAAATGTAACGCTTAAAACAACATTATGATATCGAAAATTAATTTTAAAAAATCGCAATTTTAGCCTGTAGTACTGTCCCCTAATCAAAATCCGACCTTTAGCAGCGTTTGGTTAAAAATAATTCCACTAGACTGGCAAACTTTTAGCTATATATTTGAAGTTTAGTGGGTTACCTAGGGTTCTAAATGTACAATTTGCTGCAAAAGCCAGAATTTCTACTAAATAAGTAATATTTAAGCCTGTCCCCGGGATTTGGGCCAACTGGACATGTCCGGATTCCGTTACCGCGTTTTCGAATGATTTTACAGTTTTTTTGTTCCGAGGGGTAGTTATTTTTTTACTTATACAACAACATTGCAACGAGACAGACGTAAAAGTAAAGGAGATGTCCATAGTTTTTAAGCCAAAATATTCAAAACAATTGTTTGATATTCGGCGTCAGTGAGAGGTTGTGTTTTTTCGGGCACTGTCCGGTGAGTATTAAATTTTTTTTTCATGTTTAAAACGTATTTCCAATGCATATTTTTATTTCAAAACTGAAATAAACTATCCAAGATTAACTTAGTGTGAAAAATCGTGTGATAAATATCAGCAATTTGAGATAATTCATATTTTTGTGAACAGGTACCCAAGTTCGTTACTTCCGATTCGATACCATAGAGCTGATAATCACGTTAAGCAAGGTTTACATAGCGTACACTTTATTTTATCTATTATTATTTACCCATTATTTTGGTAAACCTACGGCCACCATAGGTATCAAAATTATTCGTTTTGACCTATGTTCCGAAGAAAAAGTGGTTAAATATCAGTAGGTACCACTATTTGAAAATATTTTTTTTGTGACGAAACAAATTATTATGCTTAGTTCCTTTACTTAGTTAAGACTAATTTTCACAAGTTCTAGTTTACTTCTAAAATCATTAATTTCAACGATTTTATAGCTAGTAAATAAAAATTCAAAAAGATTTAGAATTAGGCGCTATGTAAACCTAACCTTAGATGTCTGTCCCCCAAATCCAAGTTACAAAAATGTTAAGTTTGTATTAAAAAGTTTAAAATAAGTGTAGACATTGTTTAGCAAAATGATGTGGTTTCTCAAAATACTCAATATTTAAATAGTTAATTAAGAAAATAGTCAATTTTGGGAATTTTATTAAAACTTTAAAGGCCATTTTAGAGCATAGGTAACGAACTGGAAAGGAAAAGTTGATAAAACTCGTGTATTTCTAAGATATCAAACTGATTTTATACATTTATTATTTAAAAACATGTTCTCTTTCTTTAATAAATAAATTAATAAAATAATTTTGAGTTTTACTATCTTAAAAAACCAAAAACCAGCGGTAACGAATTGGATTAAAATTTCTCCTTACAGTAATAAACTTGCTAATTTCTCCTAAAATATCAATTTTACGAGAAAACTTTTTCGTTTGTAGATAGAAGAATAATTATAGATAGCATATAAATAAACATTTCAATTAAATTCCACAAAAAAAAAACAAATCACAATTTTGAGAAAGTGTACAGTTTTGCGCGTTTTTGCCCACCTACTGATATTTAACCACTTTTTCTTCGGAACATAGGTCAAAACGAATAATTTTGATACCTATGGTGGCCGTAGGTTTACCAAAATAATGGGTAAATAATAATAGATAAAATAAAGTGTACGCTATGTAAACCTTGCTTAACGTGATTATCAGCTCTATGGTATCGAATCGGAAGTAACGAACTTGGGTACCTGTTCACAAAAATATTAATTATCTCAAATTGCTGATATTTATCACACGATTTTTCACACTAAGTTAATCTTGGATAGTTTATTTCAGTTTTGAAATAAAAATATGCATTGGAAATACGTTTTAAACATGAAAAAAAAATTGAATACTCACCGGACAGTGCCCGAAAAAACACAACCTCTCACTGACGCCGAATATCAAACAATTGTTTTGAATATTTTGGCTTAAAAACTATGGACATCTCCTTTACTTTTACGTCTGTCTCGTTGCAATGTTGTTGTATAAGTAAAAAAATAACTACCCCTCGGAACAAAAAAACTGTAAAATCATTCGAAAACGCGGTAACGGAATCCGGACATGTCCAGTTGGCCCAAATCCCGGGGACAGGCTTAAATATTACTTATTTAGTAGAAATTCTGGCTTTTGCAGCAAATTGTACATTTAGAACCCTAGGTAACCCACTAAACTTCAAATATATAGCTAAAAGTTTGCCAGTCTAGTGGAATTATTTTTAACCAAACGCTGCTAAAGGTCGGATTTTGTTTAGGGGACAGTACTACAGGCTAAAATTGCGATTTTTTAAAATTAATTTTCGATATCATAATGTTGTTTTAAGCGTTACATTTTAATAAATATGGCATGCCAATTTCACCATGAATCAGATAATGTGGTTACAACTCCTGTAAAACTTATAAAGAGCTGCGTAGCAGTCAATTTTACCTGGGGACACCTCGAAAATGCCAATGTACAGATTCTCGCGTTTTTGCCCACTTACGCGTTTATGCGGTGCCTGGAGATCAAAAGGAGCGGACGTGGGATTCCAACAATCGTTCGCGGAGCGAGGCTCGAGTTGCATCATGTTCTATTTCCAGATCCCGAGCGCTGCCATGGTGCTGTTGGGCTCGAAGCTGGACTGGAAGTACGCGACGCTGCCCAACAACGTGTCGTGCCTGGCGTCGCGCGGCCGCCGCTGCCAGGTCAGCCGCGGCAAGTGCCTCGGCGGCTCCACCAGCATCAACTACATGTTGTACACACGCGGCAACCGCCGGGACTACGACGACTACGGCGTCCCCGGCTGGACCTGGCGGGATCTGAAGCGCTACTTCCTCCGCTACGAAGGGTTGAATCCTTCGGTCCTGAGACGGTTTCCAGCCTCGTCAAAACCCTATCATAACACGAGCGGGATCATGAAGTTGGAGCTCTTCGCCGATCCCGAGAACCCTTGGCAGGAGAGAATAATCGAGGGGTTCAACGGTCTGGGGTTCGACACCAACCCCGACGTGAACGGTGCGACGCAGATCGGCGTCACACGCAACGTCGGCTACGTGTACGACGACGAGCGCATGAGCACGGCGCGAGCCTACCTCGGCGACCAGAGGACGCGGACGAACCTCAAGATCGCCAAGAACGCCTACTGCACCGGAGTCATCTTCGACGACGACAAGGTCGCAATAGGGGTCACGGTGGTGCAAGGGTCGACGAGTAAGCGAATATACGCCGAGAAGGAGATCATCCTCAGCGCGGGAGCCATCGAAACTCCTAAAATTCTGATGATGTCCGGCGTGGGCCCGGCCGATCACCTGACAGAGATAGGTATCCCGGTGGTCTCCGACCTTCCGGTGGGACAGAACATGAGCGACCACGTGCTGCCTCTGCTGATCGTGCAGATGGACCCCGAGGAGGGGGCGGTGGAGAGTACGGTGTCGCTGGTCGGCGACGTCACCGAGTTCCTCCTGAGTGGCGGCGGACCAGCCGGCTCCATCGGCGTCACCGACGTGACCGCCTTCTTCAACACGTCGTGCTACGCGCGCGGCAACAGAAGCCTCACCCGGCGTCGCGGCTGCGAGCTGCCCAACATCCAGGTGATCCACGCTTACGTCTCCAGAGGTCTCGTGACGGTGGGAAAATCGGTCTTCCAGAACAGCGTCAATCTGAACGACGATGTGATCGAGCAGATCGCGGAGATCAACTCCAAGAAGCCAATCATGATCGTGTCTACGATCCTCCTGACGCCGTACTCCCGCGGGTACGTGAAGCTGGCCGGCCGCGATCCGCTGGTGCAGCAGGAGATATTCCCGAACTACCTCGAGGACGACCGCGACCTGGACCAGATCGTGCGGGCGATCGCCGTCATCGAAGACCTGATGCGGACGCCACCCTTCAGGAGGCGCAACGCGAAGCTGTCGCTGCTGAAGCTCCCCGGGTGCCCGCGGCCGGCTGCGGGGCGCGCGACCTCGGCGTACTGGCGCTGCTACGCGCGGCACATGACGTTCTCTGTGTTCCACGCGATGGGCACGTGCGCGCTGCGCGCTGTGGTGGACACGGAGCTGCGCGTGCGCGGCGTGCGGCGCGTGCGCGTGGCGGACGCCAGCGTGTACCCCGTAGTGGTGCGCGGCACCACCGCCGCCGCCTCCATCGCCGCCGGGGAGCGCGTCGCAGACTTTATCTTGGGGAGAGACTGACCTGCGTTTTCTCCCCGATCCGAGGTCCGTTTCTCGAATAACTCGTGCCGGTTTTTCTGAACCCGAAGAACCATCGAGACTTTTCCCTAATAAATGTTATTCCCAGTGAATTAAACGCTTTGATTTCAGTTCGATTGAGCTCGATTGCCACTAATAGAAAAAGTTTGGGCATTGAAATTAACTTTCCTTTTTGACAGGCATTGTGGCGGTGGAGAGTGATGGCGTATTGCTTTTGAATTTACCTAATTAGGTAGTTAAAATTTCTCGTACCTATTTACGCTTGCTTGAGGTAGTAAAGCCTGGACTAAAAACGTCTTGTAAAACTCGGTATAAGGGAGTTGACACATTATCCAGTCTCTACCCCGTCGCATAGCATGACCGTAGCAACACCGGCCCGGCAAAAATGATATTCTTTGTATTGAAATGTATGCGACGCCCCACACCACACCGTTCCTACACCGTCGCGTGCCCTGCCCGTGCCATGGCCGTCTTGTCAATCTCCGGCCGCCATGATTATTTTGCTGACAATCAATGACAAGCCCCGCCCATCTGTCAATCCATATAACCATCATATTAGTAGCGTAGCCAGGTCAGCCCCTAGGGGCAGCTTTTCAGCCTTTTTCTATAAATAAATAATGCTGGATATTTCATAGCATCATCTAGCTCCAAGGTAAATAGACCTTGTATGGAAACTATATGACTGATAAACTACCTATCCTAAGGTACGCGATAAAATCCCGTAATAATAATTATCATTACCTATCCTTTTTTTTTGTAAATACATAATATTACACAGAAAAACACCCAGACCCGATACATATATTTGCAGATCATACAAACATTTGCCTCGCAGTGGGAATCGAACCCGCAACTTTCTGTGTTTTAGCTGGACCTTCGCACACTGCGCCACCGAGTTGGTTCGTTTTGTTGGTACTGGATGTTGATTTATGGACACGGGATTTTATCGCGTAATTTACCTTATTTATCACGACGTTTTGGCTGTTGCAATAGCCGTGGTTGCGGGCAGTCTGCCCGTGATTATGTCAAAATGACAGATCATGTCAAAATGAGAGATTATGTCAAAATGACAGATTATGTCAAAAAGACAGATTAGGTGTATATTAAAATGACAGATGGGCCATCTCGTAAACCACTTATCCTAGACTCTCCATTCTCTTCAAGTGAAAACTATTGAAGAGATCTACATTTAAAGTAACAGCTGTCAAACTTTAAACGGCCATATCTCGGAAACTACTCGTCCTAGACTCCTCATTCTCAGTTCAAATGAAAGCTATGACCAAGATCTACATTTAAAGTGACAGCTGTCAAACTTTAAAAGACCATATCTCGGAAACTACTCGTCCTAGACTCTCCGTTCTTAGTTCAAATGAAAGGTATGACCAAGATCTACATTTAAAGTGACAGCTGTCAAACTTTAAAAGGCCATATCTCGGAAACTACTCGTCCTAGACTCCTCATTCTCAGTTCAAATGAAAGCTATGACCAAGATCTACATTTAAAGTGACAGCTGTCAAACTTTAAAAGGCCATATCTCGGAAACTACTCGTCCTAGACTCTCCGTTCTTAGTTTAAATGAAAGCTATGACTAAGATCTACATTTCAGATGACAGATGTCATTTTGACAGCTGTCACTTTAAATGTAGATCTTGGTCATAGCTTTCATTTGAACTGAGAATGAGGAGTCTAGGACGAGTAGTTTCCGAGATATGGCCGTTTAAAGTTTGACAGCTGTCACTTTAAATGTAGATCTTGGTCATAGCTTTCATTTGAACTGAGAATGAGGAGTCTAGGACGAGTAGTTTCCGAGATATGGCCTTTTAAAGTTTGACAGCTGTCACTTTAAATGTAGATCTTGGTCATACCTTTCATTTGAACTAAGAACGGAGAGTCTAGGACGAGTAGTTTCCGAGATATGGTCTTTTAAAGTTTGACAGCTGTCACTTTAAATGTAGATCTTGGTCATAGCTTTCATTTGAACTGAGAATGAGGAGTCTAGGACGAGTAGTTTCCGAGATATGGCCGTTTAAAGTTTGACAACTGTCACTTTAAATGTAGATCTCTTCAATAGCTTTCACTTAAACTGAGGACGGAGAGTCTGAGATAAGTGGTTTTCGAGATATGGCCAACCTGTCAATTTAATCTGTCCTAATCTGTCATTTTGACATAATCTTTCAATTTAACATCTGATATTATTCATCAGTAAACTTTATACACTATATTGGTACATTTGGTGACAGCTGTCACTTTAAATGTAGATCTTGATCATAGCATAAGTATTTATTTATAACAATAACGATTTTATTTTTTGTTGATGATGAAGATTTATCTTGTTTTAAAGTTTATCAAAATACGGCTTCGTGGCTGTGCCCCTATTTGATAGTTTTATTTCGGGGTATTGTACCTTGCTTGACTGTCCATCCACAGTAGGAGCACTAGGATATGCTTATCCTTATGTTCCTACTGGTAGGAGCATAAGGATGTATTGGTCCTCGTGCAGGAGCAGTAGGAGAATCGAGTAGGAGCAAGAGGAAACGCTCCAATATTGGTTATATAATAATTCAGTTATTTTTCTCACTTCACAAAGTCTTTCAAGTACCCCCATTTATACACATGTACATGTACACATTCTAAAAACATATCAGTATCACCCCTAAATATCAAGTAGGTATAGGGTAAACGACCCTAATTTTGGCCCCCCACCATTTATTATCACCCCTTTGATTTATCCTATTTATTAAGAAACAACCGAATCTCACAGTGCTTCAACTTATCGAAATCGATGAAAACAATCATTAGCTACAATATTGACAAACCAAATAACGAAAAAAAAAACATAGTGGCGTCGGTACAACAACATTAATAAAATGTCTCGATTTGAGCAGTGAGAAACTATGTTTTTGCTAAGGTAAGAGCTTTGTTAATTTTATCGAATCTAAGTTTATCAGGGGGTTTTACTTTTGCTATAGTGTTTAAATCATTTCAACACATATTATTCGAGCTTCCTGAGCACTAATTTTTAAGAATTACATTGTTTTCGTTCTTTTATTGCAGTGCCAACATTTGGTACAGCAAAATTAGTTTTTTTCCATTTTATTGGCATTGATGACAATAATTGGTATTTCTGAGATTTCTATGAGTAGACCAATTATCGACACTAGGCCAATGTTTGAGCATAAGTCTGCTAATAATTGGTCTAACTAATGAATCAAACAAGAAAGAGAGGAATTTCAACCATATCAGCCAAACAACAGAAATTAGGAAGGAAACAACAAAAAAGTAAAAAAGTGTAACGAAACTTGTGTTACCTAAAAAGTTAGATACTGTGGAAATAACTTTAACTCACAAAAAGAAGACTGTAATCCGAATGAAAAACAAGACGAAAATAAGAAAAATGATAGTGACTATGTTAATGTTATAACAGACAATTAATGAAACGAAGCAAAACAAAATACTGCATCTCAGCTGCACTATAGCTAAAATAGAGAATTTTTAGACTGAGTTTGATGACAAGATTGAAGAAAAATAATAAATAAGTCTTTACGGATGTATTTTAAACTCTCTTTAAGCGATTTCTTTCAATTTACTTAACAGTTAGAAGGGCCAATAAATTGGTCCAACTTATGCCAGTAATTAGTCAAAGTATGCCCATAATTGGTAAAATCATGTTTTTAAATAAACCGCAAAAAAATAAATACAAAACTATGTTTAAGTACGTTTCCCATGTATTAAAAACATCAATTAACTTTCATTCTATCATTTTGACTACTTTTTTTTGTTTGCTACACATAACAAAGACAGTTATCATGATTTAAGTACATCAAGATCCTTAAAGGGCCAATAATTGGGGGTTTTACCCTACCTATAATTTATAATTTTTACCTACGAAAATTCCCTAAAAGGATTTCCTCCTGAGTCGATAAATACCCCAAATTTGAATTAAAAACCCCCCATCTAGCATCACTGAATGCGTTCCGCACGTTATGTGACATTTATCAAACGTCAAAATCCCATACTGCCCTCCGAAATCAAAGTGTAGTAACAGCAAAAACACGATTTCGAAAAAAAAGATAAGCTTACAAATTAAAAAATATCCAGAAGAGGTTATTCATAAAACCTTGAATGTAGAGTGAAAGTACACTTAATCTATACCAACCAGTAATAAAGCGGAAAAGTTTGTTTGTTAATTTGTTTGAACACGCTAATCTCAGGAGATTTGAGGAAGGATATAAGCTAATTTTCATCATCATCATCATGATCGCAATAATAATTATGCCATCACTATGGATTATAATTGGGTTTCTAAAAGGGTTTCTTAAAAGTCTGTTTTTTTAAACCTTGTAGATAAAACTCCCATTTAAAGTTACACAAAATATGATGAAATATTGCACTTTGCTAGTAAACCCGACAAAATGTGTGCAATATGTATTTTAGTCTGGTTTAGCTTGTAAACGCTTTATATTTACTAAAGTATTTTACAAAAAAAATTGAGTGATAAGTTTTAAAATGGGCTTTCAGAATAATTGTGTATTTAGCATAAAACCAACAAAATGTCTATTACTGTGGTATAGGCTCGGGATTACGCTTCGCAAAACGGTTATGAGACGGTCCTAGTTTGATACGGTCTTAGTGTGTAAGGTGCTATTTTCGTGACGGGCTCGGTTATGGCTCGGCCCGCTTATGATACTGCGCAGTGAGCCCAGACCTTAAAGCTTTAATTTTAATATTGAGACAGTCATAAATTCAGTCGTTTCCTGAATATAATTTATTAATTAAAAAGCAAGATTTGCCTAGAAAGAGCCCACTGATAAAATTTAACGTTTATTTAGATAAAGATAATTTAATTCGCGTCGGTGGTCGCTTGGATAATTCTAGTTTTTTATTTGAAAAGAAACACCCCATTATTTTACAGTCCACACATAATGTCACGAAGTTGTTGTTTGAGGCTGAACACAGAAAATTAATGCATGCCGGCCCTCAACTTTTACTAGCTACGATTAGAGAAACCTATTGGCCGATAGGTGGTCGTAATTTATCAAAGAAATGTTACCGTCAATGCGTGCGTTGCAATCGCTTAAAGAGTAAAACGTTTAACCCGCTGATGGGTAATTTACCACAGCAGCGACTTGTTTCAGGTGGATACCGATTCGAGAGTGTAGGCGTGGACTACGCGGGCCCTGTCGCCGTCGCTAGTCGCACCGGCCGCGGTTGTAGACTTATCAAGTCGTACATTGCTATTTTCGTATGTTTTACAACTAAAGCGGTACATCTTGAGTTAGTGGGTGATTTAACAAGCAATAACTACCTGTTAGCATTACGCAGATTCATTTCTCGCAGAGGAAAACCCTCTCATATATTTTCAGATAACGGTACCTCATTCGTTGGCGCATATAATGATATTTCTAAATTTTTAAAGAGTAATTGTGACACTCTGGCTTCAGAGACTGCTCAGAATAGCATTCAATTTCATTTCATACCTGCATATAGCCCTAATTTCGGAGGTCTCTGGGAGGCTGGTGTCAAGTCGACAAAATATCATTTAAATAGAGTGCTGGGAAATTGTAATTTAACGTTCGAGGAGTTTACTACTGTGTTAGTGCAAATCGAGGCGATACTTAACTCTCGGCCACTCTCTCCGTTGTCGTCGGACCCAGAAGACTTGACGCCTCTCACGCCCGGCCATTTCCTGATCGGCCGCCCTCTCACTGCCCTGCCAGAAAGGAACCTCCAGGACTACCCAGTCAACAGATTGACACGCTTCCAGCGCATCGCGCAATTACGTCAGCATTTTTGGACACGATGGAGTAAGGAGTACGTAGCTGAACTTCAACAGCGAGTTAAATGGCGATCCTGCAAGTACTCCCTAAAGAATGATACTCTTGTCCTGTTGAAAGAAGATGGTGTCCCGCCGCTTAAGTGGAAGCTTGGACGTGTCGTAGCTGTGCATCCTGGACCGAGTGATGGCATATGTCGAGTCGCTGATATTAAGACAACCAACGGCGTCATCAGGCGAAGCTTCAGCAAGATTGTCCCTCTGCTGCCAGAAGATGATGTCTCCGGTTGAAAGACAAGCTTTCAACGCGCGGGGGCATGTTCGAAATTCAAATCTTCGCGCCTATTTTTGTGAAACCGCCGTACCTACCGTCTACTTTTTTATTGTCCCTTCATCTTGTTAATGCAAAATTGGAGTAAACCTATCCGTCGAAATTATTGAATTTTATTATCTAAACCATACCACAAGTCCCCTACAGTGGTAAACACTAGAAGGAGCACTTAACGTAGGTATAGGAGTAGTCAGAAACAAGTCCAAATCTAGGCTATCAACGCAACGGTGCGCGAGATCTCAGTTCGGGGCGAACTACTAGTTAATCGATAGTTAGGCGATTTTGCTTTGTATATTTGTATGTTTGTATGTTTCATTTTTATGTTCTCGCATAACTATCGAACCGCTTATCCAATCTGTATGAAACTTGATAGGTCAATAGGTTGTGCTATGGAAATTTGCTGTGGAGCATATGAGCGTAATCGATGAAGGGGTTGTAAAGATATGGGGTTCCCAAGGGGGTAATTTTTTTTTAAGTTATCAAAATATATTGAGTGGGGTGTCATATGAAAGTACTCAATTTATACATTCCAAAATGGTTTTTAGTTTTCTTCTAGGTTCTATAGTTTTTGAAATACAGTGAAAAAGAAAAATTTTAAAAACCAATTAACGTAAGTATGGAGAGAGCTACCGTTTGATAGAGTTTCGATGTCATCGTAGGTCTGGTTAACCGAGTTAGTATTAAGAAAGTGTATGGCATCGTTGTGGTTTGGTTTGCAATGATTTTAGTTGCTACTTGATATTTTTTCTTGATAAAGATTGAAAATAAAAGCCGTGTTGGCCGAGTGGAAGAGTGCTCGACTTTCGATTCATAGGTCGTAAGTTCGAAACCTGGCCGTGCTCATCAATGGATTTTTCGTTTAGAAAAATTTTAATGCGCATTAACACGAGCTCTAAACGGTGAAAGAAAACATCGTGAGGTAACTAACTTTCTAATAGCGGCGATGGGCTTGCAACCTGTCACGTATGCAAATGTTAACTCCTGCAAATAGTGGGCTGGGCATGTACCAAAATTATAGAGGGAGAGGGAGAGGGAGGGAATGGATTTCCTCATACAATTGTACTGCTATTTTAATAATTTCTGGAACTAAGAGGCCTTCCCTGAGGCGCGGTACGAAGTTCGCGGGGTCAGCTATTGAATATAAAAAAATAGACACGACTTAATGTATTGCATGCATGCCTATAAAATCTTTACCATACCGAGGTAGCGCATTAGATATCATTGTGTGGTAAACACTAGAAGGAGCACTTAACGTAGGTATAGGGGTAGTCAGAAACAAGTCCAAATCTAGGCTATCAACGCAACGGTGCGCGAGATCTCAGTTCGGGGCGAACTACTAGTTTATTAAGAAGTGACTTCCATTTTTATTAAGTACTATTTTTTGCATGCTGAGAAGCAGAGTCAAGGCTGTACCTACATTTTCTACCTGTCATCTGTTTACCTTTGATTCGCAATAAATATATTATGATTAAGTATGGGGGCGTATGCGCATATTATACGTATAGCATTCTGAGCATTCTGTTTTTTAAATAATTAAAATCGGAGGTGTGACGTCAAACAGCGCAGCCGGCGCCCGCCGGCGCGCCCCACTAGTACAAAATCGCTACATAATTTCAAACTAGCTTCCGCCCGCGACCTCGCTCGCGTGGCACCTGGATAAAAAGTAGCCTATGTCCTATTCCCGGTCATTATCTATTTACTTATATTTTAAACAGCCAAATCAGTTCTGTGGTTGTCGAGTTATACAGGAACAAACATACATCCGAATGTCCGAACTTTCGCGTTTTAATATATTATTGTGATAGTGTAATTAGGTTGGTAAGTATGTGATTATATTGACTCGTACATACAAATTATTAATTAGGTACCTTTTACCTTTTTTTTTATTAATTAGGTAGTAGTACCTACCTACCTAGAAAGTTAGGTAGGTACCTACTTAAAATTCTTTGAACCTACCTAGGTAACTAGGTAAGTAGTAAGTTACTTAGTAGTAAGTTTGTTACTTACTACTTACCTAGGTACCTAGGAAAGTTTAAAGAATTTTATTCTCAAAAAAGACAATACAGCCACTTACATGAGAACATTAATAAGTTGCTAGGAAAGTATTTACTTATTAAACGTTATTAACACGAGTTCTAAACGGTGAAGGAAAACATCGTGACGAAACCCGCGGCTTAGTCAGCCCCACACGTATTGACCATGACCATGTCTTTCCTGTGGATATGGCCGGTTAAGCTGAGAGGATGGTGTCGGTGCTGGGCAAGCCTACTCAGGGGCGTATTTACCCTTAGGCCAAGAGGGCCATGGCCCGGGGCGGCAGGCTGAGAGGGGCGGCGCAAGCCGCCCCTCTCAGCCTGCCACAATTTCTTCAGGCATATACGGACAAAAAGAAAGGCCCAGGATATGAAGGTGAGAGCGAGAGGTGGCGCAAGCCGCCCTTCGTTCTCAGCTTCTTGCGCTTTTTTTTCTTTAAATGCCTAAATAAATAAAAAAAAGCCAACCTAATTAACAACTCAAACTCATTTAGTGGGTGGTGCAAGCCGCCCCTAGCTCTCAGCTTCGTACGCTTTTCTTTTGGTCCTGTGCCTGAAGAAATTAAAATAGCATATCTAATTAACAACAACTAAAACTCATTTGGCTGAGAGCGAAAGGCGGCGCAAGCCGCCCCTCGCTTCATATCATGGGCCTATCTTTTTGACCTTATATGCCTGAAGAAATTTAAGACAAGCCTAGGTACCTTTATCAACAACTAAAATGAGTGAGGGGCGGCTCGCGCCGCCCCTCGATCTCAGCTTCATGCGCTTCTCTTTTTGTCCTTAAATACCTGAAGAAATTTAAGAAAAGTCTACCTAATTAACAACAACTAAAACACATTTGGGTGAGAGCGAGGGGCGGCTAGGTTCATGCGCCTTTCTTTTTGTCCTTGTATGCCTGAAAAAAATTAAGAAAAGCCTACCTAATTAACAACAACTAAAACGAGGGGCGCGGCGGCTCGCGCCGCCCCCTCGCTCTCAGCTTCATGCGCTTCTCTTTTTGTCCTTAAATGCCTGAAGAAATTTAAGAAAAGTCTACCTAATTAACAATTAACTAAAACACTTTTAGGTGAGAGCGAGGGGCGGCTAGCTTCATGCGCCTTTCTTTTTGTCCTTGAATGCCTGAAGAAATTTAAAAAAAAGCTTACCTAATTAACAACAACTAAAATCACTATCGTATTACTGACCGGTCATTTTCAGAGACTGACCTTGCGATTTTTAACTTGACAGGAAACTGTAGGTAGGTATTATTTTAAAGGGCCTCCAGACTCTCGTAGAGAACCCCCGAGAACACCCGAGAAGCGTGAGTGTGAAGAGCTTCTCGCCTTCTCGTTCTCTGGCTCGCCTGTTCTCCGATCGGTGTCGGTATTTTTGGCCGAGCCAAAGGATTTCTCGGGCGAGAAAAGAGAAGGGTCCTACACTCACGTTTTGTCTCATTGCAGATTAATGAGCGGCGGTGGGCAGACATCCATATTGTTTGTTTTTTTCGAGAATTTTCTTTCGTAAAAATGTGGAATAGTAAATAGAGTTGAAATTTATCGATTTTTTTCAATCTGAGCCTATTTTATGGGATGCTAAATATCGAAACTACTAAGATAAAAGTTTTTTACATTAAGTATTTTTTTTTTTTTAACATTATTTTTAGTTACAACATTCACAAAGTTACAGTATGCAATGGCACACAGAGCCAAACCGGGTGCAGTTTCAAAATCGACGTCCATACCGGATAAGCAACAGATCACGACTGAGAACAATTGAGAGTGTGGATAGCTTGTTTGTTCTTCGCGAAGTCTCGGGCGAGACTTCTCGCCGAGCCTTCTCTCGAGAGTCTGGAGGCCCTATGAAACTCGAAGGGATAAATCCGTTACAGTATAAATCTTCGAGGCGATTTTAGGCAAAAAAATTCTTGAGTATCACATGTTGCATTTGTTTAAAAAAAAATCGGCTCGCTTCGCTCGCATTTTATAAGCTTCATGTCATAAGTGTTTTGCAAACAAAGAGAGTTGTGGTCAGACACAACTCTCTTTGCTTGCAAAACTCTCAAAACACGCAGAATAGGAACCGACAAAAAGCCATCCTTTTCTTTGAGCGCGTTAGTAAAATCAAGTGTTGCATTTGTTTTGTTATAAAAAACTTAGGCTCGCTTCGCTCGCATATAGAATTCAAACCGACATGCAGCCAGCCTTTTCTTTGATTACCATAAGAAAAAAAATTGTCAGTTGTTGCAATTGTCTTAAAAAAAAACGGCTCGCTTCGCTCGCATATAAGCTTCATGTCATAAGTGTTTTGCAAGCAAAGTGAGTTGTGTCTGACCGCAGAATAGGAACCGACAAAAAGCCATCCTTTTCTTTGAGCGCGTTAGTAAAATCAAGTGTTGCATTTGTTTTGTTATAAAAAACTTAGGCTCGCTTCGCTCGCATATAGAATTCAAACCGACATGCAGCCAGCCTTTTCTTTGATTACCATAAGAAAAAAAAGTGTCAGTTGTTGCAATTGTCTTAAAAAAATTCGGCTCGCTTCGCTCGCCTATAAGCTTCATGTCATAAGTGTTTTGCAAGCAAAGTGAGTTGTGTCTGACCGCAGAATAGGAACCGACAAAAAGCCATCCTTTTCTTTGAGCGCGTTAGTAAAAACAAGTGTTGCATTTGTTTTGTTATAAAAAACTTAGGCTCGCTTCGCTCGCATATAGAATTCAAACCGACATGCAGCCAGCCTTTTCTTTGATTACCATAAGAAAAAAAAGTGTCAGTTGTTGCAATTGTCTTAAAAAAATTCGGCTCGCTTCGCTCGCCTATAAGCTTCATGTCATAAGTGTTTTGCAAGCAAAGTGAGTTGTGTCTGACCGCAGAATAGGAACCGACAAAAAGCCATCCTTTTCTTTGAGCGCGTTAGTAAAAACAAGTGTTGCATTTGTTTTGTTATAAAAAAATTAGGCTCGCATCGCTCGTATATAGAATAGGAACCGACATGTAGCCAGCCTTTTCTTTGATTATGTACCATAAGAAAAATAAAGTGTCAGTTGTTGCATTTGTCTTAAAAAAAATCGGCTCGCTTCGCTCGCTTATAGGCTTCATGAGTATTTTGCGAGCAGAATGCAAACCAAGTTTCAAGCCTGAGACAAATATTTGCAAATCATACAAACATTTGTCCCGCGACGGGAATCGAAATCGTTAAATGCGTTGCGCGTACGGTACCTAATCATAACGCTTACGAAGTCGAGGTCACAGCTAGTAGGTATTGAACCTAACTATTGCCTTTTTTGTTTTTTCATTCACTAGGTATCTGATTTTGCATTTTCCGCTAATTTATGGGGCGGCAAACCTTATAGGCCCAGGGCGCCGAATTTTTAAATACGCCTCTGAGCCTACTCCATTTCAAACAATGTCCCAGGCATTGCAGTGTCTCGATAAGTGTAGGCAAAGATTGCCTCCTGTGACTCTGTATAGGTAAATCATCTACCTACTAAAAGATATAGAGGTCTAAGCAATCTCACACACAAGTAGCGTCACAACTCACAAACCCACGATCAGCTTAACACATTCTAATGTTAATTAGGTAGGTTAAGTGTTAAGTGTTAAAAAAGATTTTAAGTTGTTGATAAACATTTTAAGTTGTTAACTTGTTAGTTTAATACCTGTTATTTTATGTAACTTCAAATAATTTTAGCTACTTAGCTTATTCATATACCTCCTAGCTCTTTTCTTAAAAACTTAAACGCGTGTCATAGTAGTTGATGCGCTACTCATTTCGGCGCCACTGAAAACCAGCGCTCTAACAGCCTTGGTGCTGTTGGAGCAAATGCTGAGGGGTAGCCCTATTTTCTTGTCACTGTATATGTTATTTTGATTTGTGTGCATGTAGTACCTTATAGTAACGAAAATAAAACATATTTCTATTCTATTCTATTCTATTCTACTTAATACATGCAAAGCGTAATGTATTTACGCTTATATATGTATTTAAGCGTAATGCATACCTACTCTTTTTCCTACTGTTATTTAAATAAAATGTTAACAATTACTTATCGCCGTCTTAATTTCATTAATGGTTTATTTGACATATAAATACTTAGGCTGAGCGCAGACTTGAGGCACGACAGTTTTAAGACAGACTTGCCTCACATTCACATAGCAAGCTAAAACAAAACTGTCAAAACTGTCGCTCTAAAAAATGATTAAAGTATTAATTAAATAATTGAACTAGAAGGTCGCTAGTTTTTTGTCACATCTAAAAAAAGACGCTAAAGCAGTTAATAAACCCTAGATCTAGCGACAAATTCGCTAAAACGGCAACATTGGGTAGGTATGGGTACGTCGCTACGCTAGACTGTTTTGTCGTTAATATGCGCGCCCGCATACACAATACAAAAGCGAAGTCAACAATCGTTAGTCAGATTTGTCGCCGTGCAGTACCTGCACGGCTGCACAGTAGGCACCTACTGCACGGCGACAATAGACAATTTTTTCAATGAGACGTTTTATTTGAAGTGTGCGTGTCTTCATAACTTTTTTGTACCTAAAGCAATAGTCTGTCTTAAAACTGTCGTGTCTCAAGTCTGCGCTCAGCCTTACATCTAGGATCTATACCTACCTAGTATTCAGTGTGTGGTGCTTTATTTTACTGTTGTCACGACTTGCTTTTTTCAATGAACAGCCAAAAGTATGTTTAGTTTTTCGTTACCTAGATGACTTTACTCGTTGCAAATTGTTTAACATAATTCGAGGCTGTGAGAAATTAAAAAATACACCTAGTGCCTAAGTCTCTTTTTTTTATAATTCAAAGAATAGTCACCTAGCTCGTAACCTTGATTGCAGACTAGCAGGTCTCTGCTGTGCCCTGCAGCTGCTGGCGGCGGGCGCTCAGCTGCTGCCCAGCTTCACGCTGCCGCCCTCCGTCAGCCTCAGAGGTACCAACAAATCACAGTGGTTTGCGTACAAACCCAATTATACCCCGCCTTTTGTTTTCTTTTTGACCAAACGTGACCCAAACACAAACACAAACCTTGTTTCACTCATGCGAAACACTTCTTATAATTTGTCCTTGCAGACTTACTAACGGAGCTCGATCTACGTCTATTTGTTTTCGCAACCCTCGTTGATTGAGGCTCCTTTTAATGTAGGTAATTGAAATGTGCGAGTTGTTTGTGAGCAAATGAGGTTGTGTGGTGTGCAGATGGCGAGTCGCACCCGTACATCGTGGTGGGAGGCGGCGCGGCGGGGGCAGCAGCGGCCGCGCGCCTGGCGCGTGCCGGGCGCCGCGTGCTGCTGATCGAGGCCTGAGGGGATCCTGACCTGATTTCAAGGGTAGGTATCCCATTTTACTTTTCTTTCTTTGACATTTTACTAGGAGTAAAGGCATTTGTAGCGCCCTAGTAGGTATAGTGTAGTCCGGTATGGGTATTTGGGTATGACGACTACAAATTGACATCTTTTAAAGTGTTTTACCTAATTACATTTTTTACGGTTACGTATTTATGTCACGAAAAATACAAGACAGATTTTTGAAATGCATAGGAACGTTTGACAGATTTTTGATTTCTTTTTTTTCATAATACAGGAATTCGAATTCCATAAATTCTTAAGCCAGATTTTCATTTGTTTTTTTTACAAGACAGAAATACAAAATACATCTAAACATTTTCCAGAAATTTTAACATCCAGATAATTCACTTTCCCGCATGTTTGTTTTCCATATAATTTGTTTTCCATATATTACTCGATAACTTCCCTTTTTTTTGGAAGTCGGTTAAAAATTACCCGAACGCGTACGAAGTCGCGGGTAACAGCTAGTCTTTCATACATTTCGAATTTGTGACGGCTCAGGCGCTTCGGGAAGTGCAGCCCCTCCGCCCTTGCGTAACAAAACGCGGCATCAGCACGAGCCTTCGCAGCTTCGGCTGTTTGGTCGCCACCTTCGGCGGCGACCAGCCTCAGGCACGGCCTCACGGCGGGCGGGGGCTGCATCTCCCTTCGCGCCTCCGAGTTCGTAAAAACACTCTAGGGTAGGACAAACAAGACTACGTGGAAGTCAGGGTGGGCAGATTCGGTTCTGAGACCGATAATAACCTAAAAACGTTTCGTTTTACGGTAAGACAGACGCAATATGAAAAGCAACACAAATTACGTAGGTAAATAATATATTTGGGTAAGATGGAAAGGGTTTTATATGGCTGGAAATTTTCTGGTAAGCGTTACTTCTGTCTTTTAAAATAAGGTATAAGGATATTGTTGTCGAATGAAAAAAAAACGAACTGATAATCTGGCATTAGTGTTTCTGTCAAATGAGACTTCTGTGAAACGTTTTATCTGAGTAATAAAATTATGTAAAACATAGTAGGTATCTGGATTTCGAGTTTCTATCAAACGTTTTATGGAATTCAAAATTCGGTGTATCGTTTTTCGAAAGATTGATAGGTTACCATTTTTTACGTTTATCCGGCGCCTGGAAATCAAAAGGAGCAGGCATGGGATTTCAACATTTGTTCGCCGAGCGAGGCTCGAGGTGCATCATGTTCTATTCCAGATCCCGAGCGCGGCCATGGGGCTGCTGGGCTCGAAGCTGGACTGGAAGTACGCGACGCTGCCCAACAACGTGTCGTGCCTGGCGTCGCGCGGCCGCCGGTGCCAGGTCAGCCGCGGCAAATGCCTCGGCGGCTCCACCAGCATCAACTACATGATGTACACACGCGGCAACCGTCGGGACTACGATGACTACGGCATCCCCGGCTGGACCTGGCGGGATCTGAAGCGCTACTTCCTCCGCTACGAAGGGTTGAATCCTTCGGTCCTGGAACAGTTTCCCGCCTCGTCGAAACCCTATCATAACACGAGCGGGATCATGAAGATGGAGTTCTTCGCCGATCCCGAGAACCCTTGGCAGGAGAGAATAATCGAGGGGTTCAACGATCTGGGGTTCGACACCAACCCCGACGTGAACGGTGCGACGCAGATCGGCGTCGCACGCAACGTCGGCTACGTGTACGACGACGAGCGCATGAGCACGGCGCGAGCCTACCTCGGCGACGCCGACGTGAGGACGCGCAGGAACCTCAAAATCGCCAAGAACGCCTACTGCACCGGAATCATCTTCGACGACGACAAGGTCGCCATAGGGGTCACGGTGGTGCAAGGGTCAACGAGCAAGCGAATATACGCCAAGAAGGAGATCATCCTCAGCGCGGGAACCATCGAAACTCCTAAAATTCTGATGCTGTCCGGCGTGGGCCCGGCCGATCACCTGACAGAGATGGGTATCCCGGTGGTCTCCGACCTTCCGGTGGGCGAGAACATGAGCGACCACGTGCTGCCTCTGCTGATCGTGCAGATGGACCCCGAGGAGGGGGCGCTGGTCGGTGATGCCGCCGAGTTTCCGCCGAGCGGCGGCGGATCGGCCGGCTCCGTCGGCGTCACTGACCTGAACGTCTTCTTTAACACATCGTGCTACGCGCGCGGCAACCGGTGCCTCACCCGGCGTCGCGGCTGCGAACTGCCCACCATCCAGGTGATACACTCTTATGTCCCCAGACTCTTGGTGACAGTGGGAAAATCGGTCTTCCAGAACAGCGTAAATCTGAATGACGATGTGATCGAGCAGATCGCGGAGATCAACTGCGAGAAGCCGATCATGATCGTGTCCACGATCCTCCTGACGCCGTACTCCCGCGGGTACATCAAGCTGGCCAGCCGCGATCCGCTGGTGCAGCAGGAGATATTCCCGAACTACCTCGGGGACGACCGCGACCTGGACGAGATCGTGCGGGCGATCGCCGTCATCGAAGACCTGATGCGGACACCGCCCTTCAGGAGGCGCAACGCGAAGCTGTCGCTGCTGAAGCTCCCCGGGTGCCCGCGGCCGGCGGCGGGGCGCGCGACGCCGGCGTACTGGCGTTGCTACGCGCGGCACATGACGTTCTCTGTGTTCCACGCGATGGGCACGTGCGCGCTGCGCGCTGTGGTGGACACGGAGCTGCGCGTGCGCGGCGTGCAGCGCGTGCGCGTGGCGGACGCCAGCGTGTTCCCCGTCGTGATGCGCGGCAACACCGCCGCCGCCTCCATCGCGGTCGGGGAGCGGGTCGCAGACTTTATCTTGGGAAGAGACTGACCTGCGTTTTCTCCCCGCTCGGAAATCCACTTCTCGAATAACTCGTGTCGGTTTTTCTGAACCCGAAGGACCATCGGGTCTTTTGCCTAATAAATGTTATTCCCAGTGAATTGAACACTTTGGTTTATGTTCGATTGAGCTCGATTGCCACTAATAGAGAAAGTTTGGACATTGAAATTTACTTTCCTTTTTGACAGGCATTGTGCGGCGGAGTGGTGGCGCATTGCTTTTGAATTTAGCTAGTTAAATTTATTTCGTACCTACCTCAAGCATAATTGCTTGAGGTGAATGAGGCCGACTAAAAACGTCTTATAAAATTCGGTATAAAATCTCAACGGAAAATGAAGACTTAACTCCCTGCCCATAAAACAAACAAATTACATATTTAAGTTCTACGAGTGAGCTACTAGACCGGCTTTGTTCTAATTCGTACTGAGAGAGCCGCGGGCCAGAAAAACTTTGGATTTAATCATAAAGAGGCAACCTTTGTATTCGTATTTTAAGTAGGTAGGTACCTATTATACTTTTTCAACAAGCAACCTACATGCCTACACTGTGTAACCAACCATTGCATTAATTTAAATTAAGCTGCTACTAGCCAGGAGTGAGTCAGAGCTTTATCTCGGGTCTCTACAATAGTGATAGAGCTACGACACTTCCCATTGTAATGTCCCGAACGTCGCAGCTAAGTACATATTGCTTGGTGCTACAGAGATAAAATTTTATTCACGTGTAGCACTGCAAGAAAGGATAACATTTTACTTTTGACGACACGACGTGGTTCCTCTCGGTTTATTATCAATTGCGACAAAGTGCATTGATCTGAGTCTTACGGAGTTGCGGAGGAGTGAGGCTGATGTATCTACGTCTTAAGTTTCTTTTGTTAATCGAAGCAAACATATCTCGACATTATCACTACTTCACGCTAAAGTAGACGAGCAAGTAACAACAGAACATTAGCAACTCGACACCAATAATAAATGGAACTAGATATCGAGTAACTGGTACCTACATTCCCATGCGATCTGTTATTTGTGCGTTGATATATAAGTCGTATTGCTCATTATACGGACTAAAATTGAAGGAAAAAATGTCATTTTTCCTTCAATTTTGATTAGTTTTGTTACGTTTTATGTCAAAATTGAAGGGAAAATGACATTTTTTCCTTCACTTTTAGTCCGTATAATGAGCAATACGACTATAGTTTACCTAAGTACGTATTTTGTTGAATGGTGTGATGACACGTTGTGACTTTAATTTTGTTACAAATTACGTGGGGAAAATGATTCATTACGCATAATATTTCTTCCATAATAATAATAATAAACTTTATTTCAGGCAACATAAGAAGTAACAAGATAGGTATTATTTTACTTAGTCCACAGCCCATAGAAATAAATAACTAACATACATATCTATTTTATAAATAACACTACACTAATTGTCACGTATTATCTGGCACTAATGGTACCTATTTGTACAACGAATAACAGTTCGTAGCACGTCCGTAGACATTTAAGAGTATGTGGCACTCTACGATAACTTACTTCGCACTGGGAAAGGCTACGCCGTAGCACACCTCTACGACGTAGGTAACGAGTAATGCTGCTGCAGTTATCGTTTTCTTCTAAAATACTGATAAGTACCTACCTAAAACATTGAGAAAATTCACTAAGTAGCAGTCTTAACACATAGAGCTAAAACCAATCGTTTAATCCTACACACACAGATGTGAACTATTCGTGATATTATTCGGGTTATTGCAAAATACAAAAATAACTCAAATGAAAAAGTAAAGTTTATAACGCTAGTTCGCTGCTCCGCAGCTCCGCACCGCAAACAAGTTGTCGCGAAGTTAACCGCAGACAAATTCCACCGAGCTACGAGACGTAGATTCAGTTTAGCCGGCTTAGTGGGCCTGGGTCCTCCACGAACATTTCGTAACACAATAAAATTTATTTTTTTACAGATGTTAAAAAACCAATAAAAATCCTACAATGCAATAAGTGTGCTCATGACATAAAAAAGTACTTGTTTACCTATTTAACACCTTTAATACCATTATGTTTCTAGCAAATAAAATTATTTCATTTCATTTCATACATTCTTGATTGATTTGACTTGCCCAGATAACCCACTTAAATTTTTAGGTAAGTAGGTAGGTAGGTCGGTACCTAATTGACTACAAGCTTAAAGTAGGCATAGGAATTCTTATCTACTACTTAAATTTGGTATCATCTACTAATTAAATTAGGAATTGTACGAACTGCCCATGAAGATGTTAAAATGCCCATAACTTCTCCTTTGACATGTTTACAAAATCAGAAAATGTACTGCGTCTTCGAAAAACAGTCGTAGGTAATATTCGTTTCATTTTCGTTCTAAGGAACGAACTAATGTCTAGCTAGGTGGTAGATAATTTCGATCCATGTCAATGCTCTCTTATCCAGCTTTAAATGAACCACGTAGCACCAAGTTAACTATGTACGCGGACAGATAACAGAGCACGCCGAAATCGCGGGTCGGAGGTACAAGCACAAACAAAACGCATTCATTATTTAGATAGCTCCATATCGCGCACAAAGGGAATGCATAACGAGTCGCTCGCACAACCAGCCACCAGCCACGGGATGTGGCTCCCGAATTGTGAGTTCGAGACGTGACATTACACTTTACTGAAAGAATATTAAAGTCGTTAAGTACTTCTCCGTCGTGCCACGTTATCAGCTCCTCGTGTTCGTCGTCCAACCTGACTTCATGTGCCGTTGAATAAGTTCTGCTTACAGATTCTCCCCCAACACGCGTGAGTTATATTGGTACCTACTACCTACATCTTTTTGTGTGCATAATGCAGGAAGCGTGGTCGTGGAGTGTGCAAAATTAATTTCGTTCTGAGTGTGATAGCGCTGCTTCGGATAAGAATGTTTTATTGACAGGCCTCGTAAATTGAGCGATCCGGGTTTCTATCCCCCGCCTGTTGGTTCGACGCTGGTACTTTCCCTCTTAATCCAAATTCTTTCTATTCCAAATCCATTAAAAACTGTGGATTTTAGAGGTGATTGAACCACGGACTTATTTTATAGAAGACGTGCTTATAAAATTATTACCTAATAATAATTGTGTGGTACCTAGGTGCTAGGTACCTCTGGAGTTGTTTATGTAAATCTTATACCTCTGGGCGAAAGTAGAGTTATGCTTTGAATGCGGTGCATTTTAATACTTACATCAGCAGTCAGTACGCAATACTAGTCAGTAGGTACCAATACATCAGATAATTATCTTTTTATCTCTATCAATTATCATTATTTTAGCTGTAGGGAAATCTTATATCTTTATGGTCCTTCGAGCCGGATGAAGTCTTATCCAAGGGTTTGGCACGAACTATAGTAGGTACTGTTCCTTCATCTCATGTCGAATTTGATACTCCGATGCTGAATATTTCCATGCTATAGTGGGTAAGTACCTAGGTATATCTCAGAAATGGTGAATCTTGGGGAAAACAATGTAGAGAAAATTTTGTGAAGAATAGCGTGATCTACATTTCGGTCTTAACTGGTTTTACTATAAAACTAACCATTTTGCTGAAAAATCCAAAAAACCGATGTTTGACATCTTTGACCTTGAACAATAGAAAGTTTAGCATAAATGGGATCAATGGGGACTTCAGTTTGTTGACAATGGTTTTCCTAATATTCCTACCAATTTTCAGCTTTCTGGGAACTTTGCATAAGTACATCTATAGTCCGCCGGTCTACGATGGCCGGCGGACTATAGACTAGTCTATCGAAGATTCAAAGATTGAATCTCTTCAGCTTTTTTCGCTACCAAAGCATTTCAAGGACTACTAAAGCCATCTAGTGCACCAAAAACGACTTAGATTCGAAGAAATCATCCTTCGCATGGGATACGGAGTACAGTGGTAGCAGTCCCGAATGTTCCCTCCACGGGCTTTGACAAACCCCATCCGCACTTAGGTTGACTACTCATTCACAGATGGCAGCACTCGTTCAGTTAACTTCGAAAGAAGACCTACAGACCTACCTATTTAAAAACTTATCTTTCTTTTTTACACAATCCCCCTTACTTATGAAAGATGTTTAGAACACTGGTTAAACAATGTCCTGTCTCTCTTTGTCACTATACAAAAATAAAGACAGGACGTTGTTTAACCAGTGTTTAACTTTAAACATCTTTCATAAGTAAGACCATGTTACCTACCCTACCAAGGAATTTAGGAAATGAGTTCAAGAATATAAAAGTTTGTTAACCTTCCGAAAATTACACTATAGTCTCTATAGTCGAAACACGATAACAAGACCGGTTTGACACATTTCCATGACATCAATAACGTGAAATAATGTCCATTAAGGCCGGCCGCATACGCACGTTTTCCGAATTCGTTTTTTTTACGCAGACGTTCAATTTTAGTTCGTATGACCTGTACGCACGGTTTGTTTTCGAAATGAACGTCAAGTATTTTTCCGTTCGGAAAAAATAAGAACGTGTGCGGCATGTAGAACAATTTGTATTGAATGCGTGCATTCCGAATTCGGAAAACGTATACGGAAAACGTGCGTATGCGGCCGGCCTTATTGTCCATTTATCATTAAGGGCGCTACTCACACACCTGCCGCTGGGGCAATCTAGGGTGCATGGCGGTTGTGGCGATATCGGGAGTATCTCTACACACTTGCCAAATTGCCCCTGCATGCCTACACACATCACAATTAAGGTTGCAATTAAGGGTCATCCCCACTCCTACACCCTAGATTGCCCCTGCGGCAGGTGTGTGAGTAGCGCTTTTTATTGCCATACAGAACAGCAATTCTCTCCTTCAAACGTTGTCATAATATAAACTTCATGGGCTGACAAACATCAAACCGGCCATCCCAAAGTGTTTGTACTATAGATCTTCTTAAATTTTGCTTAAACCTATAGAGATGTTGAGAATTGAATAAATGAAAAGCAGCATTGCACAGTCTCTACATGTAATACAACGACTACATACAAAACATAGAATAACAACAATACACATTATCACTGTCGATTGGAACTTTACCACTACTTTTTGGGCTAAAATACACATCGGCTTAAAATATAATCTTTGACACTACATCCGGGTGTAGAAACAAAGTGACCTCAGTCCAAATTCGAATATTTTTAATCTATCAATGTAATTTTCTGCATCTCGTCAATGTCAATTGATTCAAATAAAAATTTACAATCAAAACGGCATCAGTCCTGAGTAAATGCATAGCATATATCAGCGTTACAAGCAAAGGCGCCTCAGTCCTCAAAATGTGAGGTTCAAAATCACCTCAATCCATTTCGACCAATCACAAACCAGCATTTTTAAATTTTCAACATGCCTGATCTGTTGTTTTTCAAGGTGAATTTGTGACTGTGTAATAAATTTAAATATAAGATTAAAATTTTCATAATTTCGTTTTCTTGTTTTCCAAATGAGCCAAAATCGATTTTTTTTGCTGTTAGTACCTCTAAGCAAAATGGATGTCGTACACAACTGTGAGATGCAAATACACCTCAATCCATTGATGAAATTCAAAGACGCTTCAGTCCATTATAATTTTGTGTATTTTGCTAATTTCTGATCAGCTGTCATTTTAAAAGTATAGTTTTTTAGAGATCATCATTTTTTACGGATCTATTGTCCCTAATTTTAAAATAAAGCAGACATTATAACTAAGCGAAACAAAATAACATGATTTACTCAATTTCAATGTTCTGGGATTGAGGTCACTTTGTTTCTATACCCGTCTTTTAATCTATGTTTTTGAATGCTTTGACAATAAAAATATTCCAGCATATTGCTTACCAATTTGCCCCATTGATATAATCCCTACAAAAACTTTCCCACTTCGTAGTGTAGGGATTACGAAGAAATGAAATAAATAAATAAATATTGGTGGACATTTTACACACAGCGCCATCTAGCCCCAAACTAAGCAAAGCTTGTACTATGGGAATGAATGAAACTTTTATTTTGCATTTTGTTACAATCCCTATTAGTGGAAAGTTTTTGTAGGCATTAATGCTAGCCTGAACTAAACCTATTTATTGATCCACCTTGGGTATAGTTTTATTAAAGCTTAGGTACGTACATTATAAATGCAATTATCGAAAATAATTTCAGGAAGATCAGGTACACAGCAAATCTCTGTGATGTATTGTATTAAATGTTGCCAGCACGTAATTAGGCTTCGCTTGTGTGTTTCCATCAATACACATTGTGTTAGTGTGCGTGAAATATGACTCTGCAATTGGGTTTTTATCTTACACCAGAAAATGTGTATGAGAATACACGACAACAAAAGCTATAATAGTGAAGTAAACAGTAAGTGCTGATGAAATTACTTACAAAACACAGTCCTATTTATAAGGCTATTGCTCTGTTTAGTTTAGGAAACCGATCTCTAAGAATCATCGCTCTGTCTCGCTCTTTGGCCTACGAATTGCGTATTGCGCATCCTACTTTAATTATCCTAACTGTAGCTAACTTTAGTCAAATGTAGGATGAAAAAAGTAGGATGCACAATACGCAATTCGTAGACCAAAGAGCGGGACAGAGCGATGATCGGTTTCCTAAATCGGAAAGGGTAATAACCACTTTATAGATAGGTAGTTTCGTGATCGTCTCGGTTGTTCGAATCTAAACCTACGTTTAAAGCTCTGTTGCTCGCGCAGGGGTTCACAATTCAGTACAATCAAGTAATAGAACATGACAGAACACGGCGCTACTAATACATAATGCAGTGCAAATAGGCCTTGTAAACATACTCCACTTGGCTTCGCCCCACTTGCACCGTTTTTTTTATTGAAAAAAATAATTGCAAGCTCATGATGTGAAGTAATAATCGTAGATGTATTTTTTTGTTTATTTAGCGTTCAGTTAGAGGTTTTTTTTTCTTTCAATTTCTGTTATTTATGAATGCGGTGCAAATGGGCCATAAATGACTCTTATAACGATTACGAATTCAATTCCGTTGCCTTCGGGCAATGTGCGGGACACAGACAAAATCTTACTTCATAATTTTATTTTACAATAAAAAACAAAATTAAAGACAGAATTCAGTGATACATCGCCTTGCGTCCAGCAGTAGATAGCAGATATTTTTTTTTGTACTTAAATAAAACTTGCAACATATACCAATTTGAGTTTTCACACACTCTTTTATGTATGGATGCAGTATTTGGGGGATCAGCAGTGCGATTCAGACCTTCTCGGAATTCCGAATTCGAAAAGTTACGTTTCTTCGCTAAATAAACGTCCACTTTCCGAAGAAAATCATCGAATCGGATGCATTTCGGAAGTCTGAATCGCACTGCATGTACCAACCGTAAGTACTTAGTATTTTTATGCTCAAATTAATTTTTATATGCATTTTAAAATAGTTGTTAGTAATATGATAAATGCAGCCCATTTAACAATGTATCGCACACATTGCCCTTTTTACAATTTAACATTAACTACTTAACCTTACGTTAATTTACTTATTCGCGTTTAGTTTACATTTTATTTTTGTTTTGGTTTTTTCAGCCTTTACTTACTTACTTGTTACAATAATTTGGGTTTATTACTCTAATTATTTCGAGAATCTTTGGCTCGAAAATATCAGTATTTCAACGGAATGAATATGACTTTACTACGTGTCATGTTATTTTTTAAACTTAATCGGGCTTAAGTTCACCAACGTTATGACAAGCTTTAAATGACTATTATCCTGATCAATCCTGAAGAAGTATTACCGTGTAATTACCGGGGCTAATACAGTATAATGCCCATTTGTGTTGGTGAACTTAGGCCCTACATTTTATATAGTCAATGGAACTAGGACTTTTAATCGGTCCAGTTACATCGACCGCGCTTAACCTATGACTAAATAATCACTTAGAACACTAAAATAAATGCTATGCATTGGTATAACATTAATTAATAAATAAATATAAATAATTTACCGTCCTTTGAACATGGACGTCAAATCGTTAAATAAACGCTAACGTGTGCAGAGTATTTTGTGCTTCTACAACATTGATCCTTATTGACAGATGCCTTAAGGTCGATAATGTCTTTGGCCACAATTTTTTTTTTATTAGATAACTTACACAGTGACTTTTCTTCGACACAACAAAATAACAATTTACAAAATCTAAAATAAAAAACATTGTAAAATAAATAGTTGCTCCTTTCATAAAATAATTTATAAAAGTGCTAAACTTCACTTTATGCATATTTTTACAGCACTGTCAACATGTACGAAAATAGATCTGTATGAGACATTTTATCTAAAATACAGGGTTTGTTCGGCTCAGAATACTTTTTGACTAATCGTCATAACATCTAAGTTACAATAATCTCAATATTGCATACAACATACGTCTAAATACCGTGTCCCAGAACAAAATAATATTACGAATTAATTCTCTGTATAGAAAAAAAAGTTTTTGAAATGCTCTTCATGCATTTGTCAAATTGGCGTCAGTTGCACGATCATTTGGAATACATTTTGGTTGAGACAAAACAAAGGATAAATTCATCGGTCACATTTCATAATGAGGAAATCACTTGTAATGTTTGATTGTATCATAAACAGGGCAGTGCTGACAGAGGAGACGCGGGCACATAGTTAAACTCATTTCGAATAATTGAGCGTTAATGCATTCGGGTATAGATAATTCTGAGACACAATAGATGATCAAAATGTATTCTTCTTACCTCTCGTTCATCTTGTAAAGACAGCCATTGTGGTATTTCACAGGAAGTCAATGTTCTTTCTTTGTTGGCGACCGATGTAGCTTGCCTGCTTGATGAAAACATTTTATTGAACAGCAACATACTTATCGTTCACATTTTCAGGTGGAATTGAGAGTTTTCTTAAGATGTGGCTACACTTTCTGGATTCGGCCTAAACGCGATGTGTGACCAAGAAACATACTTCGTTTATTTATATTTATTATTTATGGTAAGAAGTTGACGAAGTATGTAGATTCATGTGTGTGACAGTCATATTCGAAGAGAAGCGACGCGTCACGTTTTTAAACTTCTAAGTAAAAACTCTATTTCCATTGGGTAAGGTACAAAGTTCGAGTGCGAGTGAATTTAATTTTAAGAATTTATCGAGTAATGGTAAGGAATTCGTACCCATATTATAAAGGGAACGTGTGTTTTGTTTGTTTGTTTATTTGTCCTGCTTTCACGTCAAAACAGAGCGACGGATTGATGTGATTTTTGGTGTGGTGATAGTTGGAGGGCTGGAGAGTAACAAAGGCTACTTTTTATCCGGGTACCACGCGAGTGAAGCCGCGGGCAGCAGCTAGTATGAATACAATTGAGTGTACTGAGTCAGTACACTCAATAGGGAACTCCCACAATTTTTTTTTATGATTTTATACGATAGGTTATATCGTCAAATAACCGTAATAAAAATTCCAGCGCCAAAATACAAAATTTTTATAACAAAAATAATTTTTAAAATTTACCAACATTTTCAGGCATCTGAAACACGTTTATTATTGTTGTCACAGATTACTGTTGTAGTAACAATTTTTGAATTGTGACGTCACGCGTCAAAGTTCACAAATTGATACTAAGTACAACAGTAATCTGGGACAATAATAAGTTCGAGTTTAGGAATTGTGAAAATTAAAAAAAAAAACTTATCTATGGATCGTCATATCTGACTCGTCCTTGACTTTTCTTATGAACTCGTGACGTCACATCCTTTCACATCCTTTTCAAGTATTTTGAAATTCCTACTATTTTTTGCAATTTTTAAAATATATTTTCTAATCGAAAATGGTTTAATATTAAAAAATAATTACACACACATACCTCTAAAGCAACAATGTTCATAATAAAATACATTTAACCCGCTTTTGAATCAGACGCATATTGCCTATTGTATTCATCAGTCATACAGTCAGTACTACTGACCTGCGCAGTAAGTTGTCTCAGAGCAGAGCGCATCGTCCGAGTCGGCGACGACGACGCGGCTTCTCAGCCTGCTGCGGGTGAGAGCGGATGATACGCACCAACTGTAACAACATGACACCTGAAGCACCAAAACCACTCGAAAACGTATTTGGAGTTGGTTTAGTTTCACAAGTGAAACTCATCCTACCGAATTCAACTCCTAAACTTTCCGCTAGAGGCGCTGCCAAGGAAATGTATTGAAGGAAACGTAAACCAATACTTTTTTCCAAAACTATGTGAGAGCTGTCAAAACTCATACTAGACACACTGTAGATCACACATGTCATCACACCTGTAGACACATCTGTCATCATACTGATGGATACCGTACAGGCTTGTCACTCTATCAGAGTCAAATACACACTATCCTACTAATATTATGTGTGTGTGAATGTTTGTTACCACGGATCTTCATAACTACTCAACCGATTATGATGAAACTTTGAATGTAAATAGTTTAGGTTCTGGAATAACACATAGGCTAATTGCTACATGCTTAATGCGTATATAGATTGAATACACGTTATTGCTCTTGCTACGGCTATACTATAGCGATAACGCGATGATTTGCGTTGTCGCGACACATATTATTGCGACAAAGTGAGGTAATGTAGCTGTAGAGTGCGCAGAAAACTTAATGGCGGCTGAAGTGCGTGGCAAATTCGACTTTGCGCAGGTACAGTCAACGCAATAGAATACAGTAAACTTTATCTACATAGCCCGCCTAGCCCCGCCCCTCACCACCTTCACTTCCCCGCAATTGCGTTGACTGTACCTGCGCAAAGTCGAATCTGCCGCGCACTTCAGCCGCCATTAAGTTTGCTGCGCACTCTAGCATCAGTAACATCAGACCAGTGAACAGCTCGCCCCGCCCCCTCCCCCCCCCCCCCCCCGGCCCACTTGCAGTCAGTACCTCGTGGAAGGCCGCGTCTACGTGCAGCGGCGGCTCCTTGGCGCTGGTCTCTATGTACGGCGCGCCAGCTCTCGTCTCGCCCCCTCCCCTCCCCCCCCCCCCCCCCAGCCCCCCCGGCCCCCCTGCAGTCAGTACCTCGTGGAAGGCCGCGTCTACGTGCAGCGGCGGTTCCTTGGCACTGGTCTCTATGTACGGCGCGCCAGCTCTCGTCTCGCCCCCTCCCCTCCCCCCCCCCCCCAGCCCCCCTGCAGTCAGTACCTCGTGGAAGGCCGCGTCTACGTGCAGCGGCGGTTCCTTGGCGCTGGTCTCTATGTACGGCGCGTGCAGTTCGCGCGCCAGCTCTCGCCCCGCCTCGGGCGCGACGCAGCGCGCGCCCACCAAGTCCACCTTGTTGGCGCACACCAACATCGGGTAAGAGTCCCTGAAAACAGAAAACATTCCGGTATACCCACTGACTTCCAGGGATAGTGATGGTGGCGACCGCTGACAGGGCAGGCTGATTGTCTAACTTGTCTCAAACCTCAAATGTCGAAACGATCGCGTATAGTCGGATTGCTCATTCTACGGACTAAAATTGAAGGAAAACATGTCATTTTTCCTTCAATTTTGACATAAAACATCAAAAATAATCAAAATTGAAGGAAAAATGACATTTTTTCCTTCAATTTTAGTCCGTATAATGAGCAATACGACTATAGGTATCTTTTGTCGCGTTCGGTCTCGTTGAGATGAGTGACGGAGCTTGCGTGGTCACTAAGCTGTCATATTTGACAGTTTGAGAAAAATTTTGGTCGCTATCAAAGATAGAAAATCAGATCTTTTAGATCTTTCAGAGGACCAAATCTCCATTACATTTTAGGTACTAACTAACCCCTAGTTTTAAGCTTACTAACAAAATGGACTGTTTAAATTGTCTGAATAAATAAATAAATTATTATCATTATTATTTAGGTATTCAAGATCCTTTGAAAATGTCTAAGGGGGTAATCAGAGGCACTTCCATCATTGCACTACGTAATTGCGGTTTTACTGGTCAGTCGCCACTAATGATGAGCATATAAGTCAGTAACCTGTCCTTAACGCGTAGGATCTGCGTGTGGAAGTGTCGTATGTTCTGATAGCTCTGCGGGTCGGTGACGGAGTACACGAGCAGGAAGCCGTCTCCCTTGCGCATGTACTGTTCCCGCATCGCGCTGAACTCTTCTTGCCCCGCCGTGTCCAGCACTGGAAAGCAAAAATTTCATACTAGAATCACCTAGCTTTTAAGACTATCCTAAAATAGGTCTTAGAGAGTTGGCTGCTACCTCCAGGACCGCGGAAGTAGGGGGCAGACCAGAGCCCCCTAAAATCAACGGGGGGCCGCGCCCTCTTCTATTTCATAACGTTTCTTTATGATAATTATGTGCTATGTGCTATTTGCTTATCTTAAAGGAAGAGGGTGACCAAAGAAGTTTGCCCCCATCATGGAGTACTTCCGCGGTTCCTGACCTCCTACAAACTTACCTAAATGATTACGATATTTCAATCTAAGTAATTTAAATGCCATATAGCAAACATGCAATAGGATTTACTCATAGCCCAGCCCCGACAATGTGCGAGGTAAAAAAGTAAAAAGTTTGTTTGAGCTAGTGACGGAGGTTTTGTAGGCCGCCTAAAGGCCTCCGTCATGGCTTGACGACTTAAAAGCCGGAACCGACAATTTAACCTTCCAAAGAAGAGTAAAAACAAAAATAAGTAAAATGCAAGGTAAGTTAACATAAATTACGTAGGTAGAGATCGCGGCATGTAAAAAGAGCGCTGAAAGAAAGTGGAGAGGTTTTTTAATCTCATGTTTGCGAATAGGTAATCCATGCGCAAACATGAGACAAAACACACTCCCTCCACTTTCTTCCACCGTTCTTTTTACATGACGCGACCTATACCAAGAGTTTATGAAGACTTACCATCAAGAATGCACCACTGTCCATCCACCTCTGTGTGCTGGATATACGAGTCCTCAATAGTGGGGTCATAGTCGGTCACAAACAGCTTCTGGAAGAACTGGATGGTGATGGCACTTTTGCCCACACCGCCATCTCCCACCACCACTAGCTTCACCTGAAACGAGTAAAGCAAATCAATAATACCTAACATTCAAATGAGTCAAAGTCCTTAACTTGTCTGATTTTAGTCTCACGCTCACCGTCAGTGCTTATAGGCGAGTGATCTTTACTACAATGAAATAAGGATACTGATTGTTTAGCAGAAATGGCTACGCTGATTGCTCTCGTCAGTGCTGGACAATCGGTATCCTTATTTCATTGTAATAAAGATCACTCGCCTATCAGCGCTGACGGTGAGTGTGAGACTAAAATCAGCCTTATTGGCTTGACTGGCCTCTTAGATCAGTTGGTAGTAGCTCTACCTTCTGCGCTGTAGGTGGTGGGTTCGATTCCCACCCAGGACAAACTTTTGCGTGATGAGCATAGATGTTTGTTCTGTGTCTGGATGTTATAAAGTATTCTAATGTATGTATTTACGAAAGTATACAGGTATTCCATTCGTTATCTGGTTGGATAAAGCTGAAGGATAGTAAGTATAGATAAAAAGTGGCAGCATTCCATTAACTGAGTTGGTAACTTCATTAAAATTAGCTAAGACTACTTGAAGGAAAGGCATTAATATGCACTTTTTGTTTTGTTGTAAATACTGGAGTCTATGAACAAACGACGAACTAACTAATTCATTCAGTTCAAGCAAGATGGTACACCACAATTGCATCATACAATTTGAATATGGGTAGACCGATCTTATAAACTGTTAATGAGGCAGAGTTAAACTCAGATAATGCCAGCACCATACACTGGATGTATTTGCCACCAAATGTGGTAGTTTAGCCAACGCTTCTATTCTATGTGTGTATCTGGTCTTGGACAGATGTTGGACAAAAACGACCGATATTCACATTGGAGCATTGGCTAAAATACCACACTTGGTGGCAAATACATCCAATGTCATCATCATCATCATCATCTCCCTGCCCTTATCCCACTAGGTGGGGTCGGCACAACATGTTTCCCTCTTCCACTTCATTCTATCACTCGTCATCTCAGTGCTCACCCCTTTCACACACATATCTGCATTCACACAGTCCATCCATCTTTTCTTAGGCCTACCCCTGCCGGTGTATCCATCCACATTCATATTCATCGCTCTCCGTGTAACGTGGCTATCATTCCAAATTCATTTCAAATACATCCAATGTATGGTACCGATATTATGAATACCTACTAAGTTGTTTACAATGGATTCAATTAATAGTCCTAAAATGAGACATATTGACCCTAATATAAGTAGGGCAAGGACAGAAGGACTAGCAGTAGAGACAGGATAGCAAAATTGTTTCTACAAGGCAACTATAAGGTCTCTAGCCCACATACACTGTCACAGCCTTGAAATATGGACATAATGCTCAGCCGATACCGGGGCTCGTCTGAAAACCAACAACCAATATAAGCTATAAGACAAACAATAAAGCAATATGACTAACAATGCCAAATAACAATACCAGGAACCAGCATTATGCAAAAAATAAGCAAACTCAGCTGCAGGGCTAAAAAGGCAGTTATAGCAGAATCATACTACGATTTGTACTGTACACTACTTGTCAGTCTATGAAAAGAGTCAGCATTAGTGAAATTCAGATTATGATTCTGCTTTAACAGCCTTTTTAGCCCCGTTGTTTATTCAATTCAAATTGAAGGTAACTAAATGAAAACACATTCATTTATTCATTGTTTATTCCAAACTTTAAACCATTTAATTTAATCCACAGAAGCAAAATCTATAAAATAACAAAATGTACAATACAATTCTAAATGGGAGCATAGAGCAGACACAACTTCCAGAAAAATCTGAATAACCAGATCCCTGTGAAGAAAGCCCCGATGGAAAGCTTCAAAATTTTAAAAGTTAAGCAGGCTATGCTTTGCCAATTGAAATCTATAGAAGCGAAAGAATTAGTTTGTTTGTTTGTCGCGCTAATCTCAGGAACTAGCAGTCGATTTGAAAAAATATTTCTGCATTTGATAGCTTAATTCTTGAGGAAGGTTATAGGCTAATTTCAATCATCATCATCACCATGTACCATCCTACGTGGGCAACGCCGCGAGGGCGCTACCTACTAGTGCTTAATAAGACGAGAAATTGAAGTAGGCAGAATGTAAATGGATGGATACTCACTGTTGGCAAATTCTCATTTGGAGGCCCAGGTCTCGTCATTTTGTAGCCGGAACGTAGCTCCACGCCACCACCGTATAGTAAAACTTAAATTCACCGTGATCATGGAATAATTTCTGTAATTTCACTAAGCAAATTACTAATTTTACAAAGCTTTTATTTTAGGTGTAGCATTTCATTTTGCAGAACTCTATTCTAAACTGTAGGCTTGTGTAAAAAATATCGATATTTCGAAATATCGAGATTTTTCCATTAAATTATCGAAATATCTTCGTCAATCGATACTTTTAACAGCGATATAACAATAAACAATATAAAAAAAAGTTACGGGTACTTATTTTACGAATTTCTAAAAGTGCTAAGTTTAATATCGATCAACACTTTCCATTAGTTTTTAGCTTGGCTAAAAATCTACTACTGCAGTTTTACATTTTAACAAAATCGGTTTCGAGACTCCTTTGAGTGTTTTTCGCTATTGCTAATGGGCCTTACTTGAGTAACTCCTAAATTCGTTGTCTCATAGCTTTTTTGCGTATAGTAAAAAAAATGTGATTGTTTTACTATTAAAATGCCATTATTCAAAAGATAAATGTCTTAGTCACCTATTCATTATAAAAGGTCAGAGGATAATGCATAAAATCAATAAATATTTAGCTTTTAGTTCCATGACTCTGAAAAAATTGTTCCATTGAGAAACAAACAGAATTGCATGTAAAACCTTTCAATGAAACGCAAAGTACTAACTTTTAATATTTTTATAGAGGAAATGACGCATATTTATCGAATAGTCACAAAAACTGATAGAAAAATCAGATTAATGGTGTAATAATCTCAATAGTTACTCCATTGAGTTACTTTTCTGACTCAATGACATCCTTTAGTTAGCTAGAACTCAATCAGTTTGAAAAAAATAAGCACAAGGAGCTTTCTGGCAAATAGAAAACACTTTTTGTAACAAGTTAACATCACAAGAATAAACAATTTCAAGTAAATTAGACTGTATTTTAAAAAATACTGAATCAAAATTGAGGGACAACTTCTCAAAATTATGTAAGGTGGCGTTCACCTTTGAATACTTTATTTACAAAAATAGCTTCAGGTTAGAAATTAAAACGAATTATCATAAAAGTTATATATTATTATTATGAAATATTATAAAAGTGTAAAATATAATATATTATTATAAAACTGTCCCGTAAAAAGTGTCCCTTAGCAAAAGTGTCCCGTAAAAAAGTGTCCCTTAGCAAAAGTGTCCCGAAGAAAGTGTCCCTTTGCAAAAAGTGTCCCTTAGCAAAAATATCCCGAAGCAAGTGTCCCGTAAAAAAGTGTCCCTTAGCAAAAGTGTCCCGTAGCTAAAGTGTCCCTTAGCGAAAGTGTACCGAAGCAAAAGTGTCACGTTAGAAAAGTGTCCCTTAGCAAAAGTGTCCCGAAGAAAAAGTGTCCCGAAGCAAAAGTGTCCCGTTGAAAAAATGTCCCGAAGCAAAAGTGTCCCGTTGCAAAAGTGTCCCTTGGCAAAAGTGTCCCGTAGCTAAAGTGTCCCTTAGCGAAAGTGTCCCTTAGCAAAAGTGTCCCGAAGCAAAAGTGTCCCAAAGTAAAAGTGTCCCGAAGCAAAAGTGTCCCGTTGAAAAAGTGTCCCAAAGCAAAAGTGTCCCGTTGAAAAAGTGTCCCGAAGCAAAAGTGTCCCATTGCAAAAGTGTCCCGAAGCAAAAGTGTCCCTTAGCAAAAGTGTCCCGAAGCAAAAGTGTCCCGTTGAAAAAGTGTCCCGTTGCAAAATTGTCCCGAAGCAAAAGTGTCCCGTTGAAAAAGTGTCCCGAAGCAAAAGTGTCCCGAAGCAAAAGTGTCCCGAAGCAAAAGTGTCCCGTTGAAAAAGTGTCCCGTTGCAAAATTGTCCCGAAGCAAAAGTGTCCCGTTGAAAAAGTGTCCCGAAGCAAAAGTGTCCCGTTGAAAAAATGTCCCGAAGCAAAAGTGTCCCGTTGCAAAAGTGTCCCTTGGCAAAAGTGTCCCGTAGCTAAAGTGTCCCTTAGCGAAAGTGTCCCTAAGCAAAAGTGTCCCGAAGCAAAAGTGTCCCGAAGTAAAAGTGTCCCGAAGCAAAAGTGTCCCGTTGAAAAAGTGTCCCGAAGCAAAAGTGTCCCGTTGAAAAATTGTCCCGAAGCAAAAGTGTCCCGTTGAAAAAGTGTCCCGAAGCAAAAGTGTCCTTAGCAAAAGTGTCCCGAAGCAAAAGTGTCCCTTAGCAAAAGTGTCCCGAAGCAAAAGTGTCCCGAAGTAAAAGTGTCCCGAAGCAAAAGTGTCCCGTTGAAAAAGTGTCCCGAAGCAAAAGTGTCCCGTTGAAAAAGTGTCCCGAAGCAAAAGTGTCCCGTTGAAAAAGTGTCCCGAAGCAAAAGTGTCCTTAGCAAAAGTGTCCCGAAGCAAAAGTGTCCCTTAGCAAAAGTGTCCCGAAGCAAAAGTGTCCCGTTGAAAGTGTCCCGAAGCAAAAGTGTCCCGAAGCAAAAGTGTCCCGTTGAAAAAGTGTCCCGTTGCAAAAGTGTCCCGAAGCAAAAGTGTCCCGAAGCAAAAGTGTCCCGAAGCAAAAGTGTCCCGAAGCAAAAGTGTCCCGAAGCAAAAGTGTCCCGAATCAAAAGTGTCCCGAAGCAAAAGTGTCCCAAAGCAAAAGTGTCCCGTTGAAAAAGTGTCCCGAAGCAAAAGTGTCCAGGGACACTTTTTCAACGGGACACTTTTGCAACGGGACACTTTTTCAACGGGACACTTTTGCTTTGGGACACTTTTGCAACGGGACACTTTTGCTTCGGGACACTTTTGCTTCGGGACACTTTTTCAACGGGACACTTTTTCAACGGGACACTTTTGCTAAGGGACACTTTTGCTTCGGGACACTTTTGCTTCGGGACACTTTTGCTTCGGGACACTTTTGCTTCGGGACACTTTTGCTTCGGGACACTTTTGCTTCGGGACACTTTTTCAACGGGACACTTTTGCAACGGGACACTTTTGCTTCGGGACACTTTTGCTTCGGGACACTTTTTCAACGGGACACTTTTGCTTCGGGACACTTTTGCAACGGGACACTTTTTCAACGGGACACTTTTGCTTCGGGACACTTTTGCTTCGGGACACTTTTTCAACGGGACACTTTTGCTTCGGGACACTTTTGCTTCGGGACACTTTTGCTAAGGGACACTTTTGCTTCGGGACACTTTTGCTAAGGACACTTTTGCTTCGGGACACTTTTGCTTCGGGACACTGTTTCAACGGGACACTTTTGCAACGGGACACTTTTGCTTCGGGACACTTTTCTTCGTGACACTTTTGCTTCGGTACACTTTCGCTAAGGGACACTTTTGCTACGGGACACTTTTGCTAAGGGACACTTTTTAACGGGACACTTTTGGTTCGGGACACTTTTGCTAAGGGACAGTTTTGCTAAAGGACACTTTTCTACGGGACACTTTTGCAACGGGACACTTTTGCTTCGGTACACTTTTTCTTCGGGACACTTTTGCTAAGGGACACTTTTCTACGTGACACTTTTGCTTCGGTACACTTTCGCTAAGGGACACTTTAGCTACAGGACACTTTTTTACGGGACACTTTACTGGTTTTTGACAACTTTACACACTGCTTAAAACATAACCCTCTTTTAGTTTTCGTGTTGGGTAAATGGAATAAAATCTCAACTGTATCGCGGCTTTTGCGTTCCACTGAGTTACAATTTGTTCCACTGAGTTACGAAATTTCTCAGTGGAACGTAACGGTTCTGCTGATTCAGAATTAAAATGAAAATAAAAATAGGATAGACGATTACTTTCTTGTTGTTTAGTGTAGTTTTAGTTGTGGTGAATACATAGGGAACTAAATAATACCAAGTTGCTACATGAAACCAGCTACTTACCACCAAAAACTCCGTAACTCAGTGGAACACAAAAAAGTCCTTCTGAGAGCGACCTTCTGCCACGGCACGACGGTCGAAACAGAAAGGACAAAAATCGAATTGGCTAACGTGCATCGTCTGTTTAGTGATGCTAAGTAAAAAAAATCATAACATTTAGCAGTATTTTTGGTAGAAAATCAAGAAAAAGCTCGTAACTCAGTGGGAGTTTCCACCGAGGTCCATATTTTGACCTCACACTAAATTGTATCTCTCTAAATTTTTATGTACTTTAGAATAGTTTTATCGTCAGATACCTAATAATAAATAATTTTTGAAGGCTATAAGCCCTACATAATATACTGTTACGTTGGCAAAAACAGTAAATAATCCAACTTGAAAATGACCAATTATGGAAAGGACATGGCAAAAATCATGTTTTGCCGAAAACAAAGTTACTTTTTGTATGAAAATCTTTAATAATCGAATAATATTTTAACATATTCTTGATGCCTATACTGTATAGTTTCACATTAAAATTTAATATTGGGTATGAAACATCTACATTTTTCTAAAATCCAACAAGAGTAGCGAGGACACCGGAAAAACGCAACAGACAACGAATTTAGCAATCGCCCACTTATGAAAGATGTTTAAAGTGAAACACTGTTTAAACAACGTCCTGTCTTTATTTGTGGATAGTGACAAACAGAGACAGGACGTTGTTCAACCAGTGTTCAACTTTAAACATCTTTTATAAGTAAGGGGGATAATTTTCAGTTTGGCCTTATAGGTAGGTACTCATGACAAACTCACCCGTATAACTCGATTCTGACTGAGAGAAAATGTATACTGTGCTACAAACTTACTCATTATGAGTTTAAAATTATTTTAATGTTTGGTTGATGGCTGTGCGAAAAAAAAGGTACCACTTTTCGGATAGGCTTTTGAACGGTTGACACGATTCTAACCAAATAATCTATTAAAACGAATGCAATTGTACAAACCACAATTTTTGCACCTCTGTAGGTAAGGGTGACGAGTGCCAGTCAAAGAATTTGTTTTTTTTGACAAAACTCGGAATTGTGTGATTTTGAAATGTGTATGAATGATCATGCGAAAACTGACGATAATTCGATATTTTTCACTTGACAATAATTCTCGATGCCATTTTAAAATCGAAAATCGATACGAGACATATCGATTTTTTTTTTACTTGCCCATCTCTAAAACTCTACAACCATTTTCATGCCATGACATTGGCATATTTTGATTCTAATTCTGACTTTTCAAAAAATCACGCAAATCAAGTCAAGTGAAGCAAGCACTGCGAGCGAAGCAAGCTAGAGCGTGAAAGAATGAAAGGAACGAAGAGACATGGCAAATAAAATTTGTTTTAGAATGTTGGAGACAAACGTGAATGAAAACTGAAAACTATGTGAAGGAGCTCAAACGCAGCACCAATCAGTGATGCCAGATGGGGGGATTTCCTGCAAATTCGGGGTATTTCTAGGCTCCGGAGGAGTTTTGGGGGCACAAATCCACTGGGGGGATTTTCACAGAGAAATACTGTTGATGAGAAATGAGAAATGTATTTATTAATATTAATAATAGATAGGTATTTTATTTTTTTGTTGAATTTTGATTTGCAGAAATAAACTTACGAATGTTTTTATTTAAAAAAATATAAATAAAAAAAGTGGCTATATAGACTGTTGCAAACAATCTCGCGGGACAAAACAAATATATTTTGTATGATCTGCAAATATAATTTGTTTCGGGTCTGGGTGTTTTCTATGTAGGTAAGTACCTAACCTAATATTATAACCTACATAACGTAAACAAGTACATTGATATAGGTATTTACAAACAAAAAAATTAGCTGTCTGTAAAGTCGGTTTACAGACGATAATTTTGCGTGATAACGTCCTGAGAAAACATTGATGAACGATCGTGCCTCTAAACATTGATGAACGATATGCCTGTTAAAGGAGGTTATTCAGGTTTCATTATATAATACGTACCTACGTGGTTAGGCATCACAAGAGCCAAAGTTCTAGCCAACAAAAAAAAGGTGTGGTCACGTTTGGGAAGTCCATCCGAGTATTTTTCGTTGGGCACTAAGTCTACAACTATTCCTTCAGTTATTTTGTTAGAACGAAATTTCGGCACCACTGAAAACCAGCGTATGTGTCAATTCACACGTACAGTCAGCGTCATCAATCGGTATCCCCCTATTGATTTGAACAAAGACCCTTTTCATTTCAATCGTCATGATGTGGTTGCGATGTGGTCGTATTACACAGGTGGTCGATAACAACGGCAAAATGTGGTACGTGTGAATTGTAAATTCATTTTCAATACAAATATACGCCCGACCAAATCGCGTCGTTGTGGTGTGGTTGTCGGTGTCGTGTGGTTGTGATACGTGTGAATTGACACTAACAGCCGCTGCTGGAGCAAATGCTGAGGTGTAGCCTTATTTTTTTGTCATTGTGTGGTAGCATTTCTGATTTGTGTTGTGTGTATCGTGGTGACGAAAATAAAACTTATTTCTATTTCTATTAATATCAGATTTCAGATTTTTGTAGGTAATTTATTTCTCGATCAGAGTAAGATTTTTTGGCTGATATCATAGTTAATAACAGTTCAAAGACATCATGCCAACAAGATCATAATTATCAATATCACTTTTTCCGCCTGCAGGGAAAATATTTTTTTAATAAAATGTTTGGAAGTCTGATTTTTATTTGGTGCCCTAATGAAAAATACTTGGATAGCTGGGTACTCACTCACTTAGCTTGTAGCACGTAATTGAACAGTATACCTACAGCATCCGCAGAAAAAATACAGTAGGTACCTATCAAGTTTCATAAGGTGTTCTAGCATGATCGCAGTGATCCTCCGCGCCACCGGGTGGCAATTTATGGTACGAGTCCGTCCGAGATCGATCGCAGTTAGCAGTCTGCGATCGGTCTCGGACATGGTACTCACTTGAATATTGATGCTGTATCTCTTACATGGTTACGTATTTATGTCACGAAAATTACAAGACAGATTTTTGAAATCCATAGGAACGTTTGACAGATTTTTGATTTCTTTTTTTTCATAATACAGGAATTCGAATTCCATAAATTCTTAAGCCAGATTTTCATTTGTTTTTTTTTTTACAAGACAGAAATACAAAATACATCTAAACATTTTCCAGAAATTTTAACATCCAGATAATTCACTTTACCGCATGTTTGTTTTCCATATAATTTGTTTTCCATATATTTTGTGATCCCGAAAAATCATGGTTCAGGAAAGACCTATTACAAAATTATGTATTCAATCTTTCTAGTAATAATTCAGAGCGTTATAAATACTAGGTACCATAAAATTAAATGACCGATGTCCATTATGTAGCTTGAAGTACTGTAGGTAGATATCTATTAAATATTGTACCTAGCTACTTTTTTTTTTTTACCTTTAACATTTCCTAACTAATTTCGTGCTAGATGGTTAAGTAACCTCACCAAACACTTTTGGCAAATTATCAAAGTTTAACTTAAATCTTCCATCCATTTCGAATTTGTGACGGCTCCGGCGCTTCGGGAAGTGCAGCCCCTCCGCCCTTGCGTAACAAAACGCGGCATCAGCACGAGCCTTCGCAGCTTCGGCTGTTTGGTCGCCACCTTCGGCGGCGACCAGCCTCAGCCGCTCCAGCTCGTGCTGGTGCCGCGTTTTGTCACAGCGGGCGGGAGCTGCATCTCCCTTCGCGCCTCCGAGTTCATAAAAACACTCTAGGGTAGGACAGACAAGACTACGTGGAAGTCGGGGTGGGCAGATTCGGTTCTGAGACCGATAATAACCTAAAAACGTTTCGGGTAAAAATTTAGTATTAAGAAGCAGGATTTTGGGGGGGTGGGGGGTAGGAGGGAGGAGAGGGGGTTCCCCCTCCCCCCTGGTACCACTCCCATTAGGTAACGCACCGTTCTTGAGAAAATCAAATTATTGTAACATAACCTAACCTTTTTTTTTTTAGAAAGGGTTCGCTTCGCTCGCTTTTTTATATACAAACCTAACCTAACCTACAGGATGCCCTGTGTCGGATCTGATTTAGTTTCTCATTTAGATGTTATGGGGGTTTATGCGAGCAGATTTTATGGGTGGGCTCGCTTCGCTCGCTTTTTTATATACAAACCTAACCTAACCTACAGGATTCCCTGTGTCGGATCTGATTTAGTTTCTCTTTTAGATGTTATGGGGGTTTGTGCGACCAGATTTTGTAAGTGGGCTCGCTTCGCTCGGTTTTTTATATACAAACCTAACCTAACCTACAGGATGCCCTGTGTCGGATCTGATTTAGTTTCTCTTTTAGATGTTATGGGGGTTTGTGCGACCAGATTTTGTAAGTGGGCTCGCTTCGCTCGCTTTTTTATATACAAACCTAACCTAACCTACAGGGTGCCCCGTGTCGAATCTGATTTAGTTTCTCTTTTAGATGTTATGAGGGTTTATGCGACCAGATTTTGTGGGTGGGCTCGCTTCGTTCGCTTTTTTATAAACAAACCTAACCTAACCTACAGGGTGCCCCGTGTCGGTTGCCCCGTGTAGGTTAGGTTAGATAAAAAAAAGGTTAGGTTAGGTTACAATAATTTTATTTTCTCAAGAATGGTGCGTTACCTTGTAATGAGAGTGGTACCAGGGATGCGGGGGATCCCTCCACCCTCCCCCCCACCAAAATACTGTTACCGAATATTAAATTTTTACCAATTTTTACCAGTTTGTATATAAAACAATAATTTGATTATCTCCAGAACGGTGCGTTACCTTGTAATAGGAGTGGTACCAGGGGGGAGGGGGAACCCCCTCTCACCTCCCCCCCTCACCGCCCCCCTCAAAATCCTGCTTAGTAATACTAAATCCAACCCAAGATGGAAAAGGTTTTATATGGCTGGAAAATTTCTAGTAAGCGTTACTTCTGTCTTTTAAAATAAGGTATAAGGATATTGTTGTCGAATGAAAAAAAAACGAACTGATAATCTGGCATTAGTGTTTCTGTCAAATGAGACTTCTGTGAAACGTTTTATCGGAGTAATAAAATTATGTAAAACATAGTATCTGGATTTCGAGTTTCTATCAAACGTTTTATGGATTTCAAAATTCGGTGTATCGTTTTTCGAAAGATTGATAGGTTACCCTCTTACATTTCGTGCTACAATCTAAGTGAGTACCCGACCCGGCTGATGTAGGTACTTCCCAATCGTGATCACACCATTTTTTTTTTGTTGACTGGCACTATGGCTTTAGGCCCAAAATGAATGACCTATGTAATTAACAAGACTTTGAATGGAGTTTTTTTCGAAAAACCTGTTTTTGGGGGGATTTCAGACTAATTATGGGGTAAATTCATAGAGTACTACGGTGTTAGGGTAAATTCACTTAGCCATCTGGCAGCACTGCCGGACGTAAATTATCATCCTCTTCCTTCATTGTCATAATAATTTATTGAATAAATTTTACAAACGTATTATATTAAATTCAGTGCCTTGCTTGTATTTGGTATCAAACGCTTACGGTCGGTATTTTATACTAAATATTCGTGTCTACATCAATAAATAAAAGTTTTGGAGAGAAAAACATAAACATCGAACGAATGAAAAAAAAAAGAACTGAAGTGATTTTTTTTTTGCGTTTGGTAGTGAAGTGAAAATGCGAGATTCCGTTATTTCGGAAGTTACTGATTCATTTGATGTGAGTGACGAATTCAGAAGAACCACAATTTTAAATGGTATGTACCTACCTACCTACTATTAGATACTTTTAGATTTTATCTCAAAAATTCTTTTTATTGACGACTATTAAGATTTCTACAAAAAACATTTATACTTATTTTTATTTATTTAAAAAAAGGACACCCATCCAACACAGGTGTTCATTCATTCAAAAACATTTCTTTAAGCTCTTAGTAGTATCTTAGCTCTAATGCTCCCGAATAGTCCCTAAATCAAAGATCAAGTAGAGCCCGCGCCAGCACTCAAGTCCTACGGCAAAAGCAGGAACTAATTATATTATTTACTTTATTAGGCTCTTTTAGTCACAATCGTTCAGTTGTTTCGGCGTGTAGAATTGACGAACGTAGGTACAAACTTGCATAATTATTATTATTCGAGCCTTATTTGGACAGTTGGTAAGTTTTTACATAACCTGTTCTGCGATAGTAGCGCTGCGTCTATCGGACTTCAGTACTGAATCCTACTCTAGACTAGAAAACAGTACTAGTGTGACTAGTATTTTTATTAATACTTATTAGGTAGAACCTAATGCGCGTTTTTCCACTAGACGGCACGGCACGGCAACGGCGACGGCGACGGCACGGCAATCGGGGACGCAAAAATGTATGAAAATGTACGGCTCGCCTTTCCACTTACCGGCGGCGCCGGCACCGGCATGGTTTCATACATTTTTACATCCCCACCACCGGCCCGTCTCGCCGTTGCCGTTGGTGTGCCGTGCCGTGCCAGTGGAAAAACGGCTATTATCATTATGTAGGTACCTATTGTTAAATTTAATAAGTAAGTAATACCTACTTAATGATAGGTAACTTACCTAGGTACTCTAGAAGCAAATTACGAAAATGACAATTTATGATGGTACGCTCGTTTGTCGTTTAAAATGTAAGGCTTTCATCCTGGTAGGTACCTACTTACCTATATTAGAATGTTGTACCTAGGTCTAGGTATATTTTTTTTCCCGGGCCAGGCAGTGTTCACTGTTTGGTATCAACTTCAGTACTAATAAAATAATGGATAAATGTAGTAGCGAGCCGGTTCTCTGGTCATTCAGTTCACTGAACACATCAATCAAGCATCTAACGTTCAATCGCTTGTTCATTGAATCAAATGAACTAATTGATTACATTAAATAGTTAGGGTTCCTTATCTAACCTTTATTAATCGTGATACCAAGAGTATCTTACGTAACTTTCGTATTATTCACTGAAGTGAAGGCTGAAGCTGAAGGACAAGTAAAAACAATTTTGAATTTCGGAATAATTTCTCCGCGCCCCGTTTCATCCTTTCCTTCCGTTTCCCAGCACTCGTCCGTCGGTCGGTCAAAAAAAAAAACCAAGTTGATTTTATAATGTTGTTATCAGTCGGATGCCTTGACTTGACTTTTTGTTTGACCAAAGCAAACATTCAATTCAAGCAAGCAAACAATCAATATTGACATTTCGGAGGAATTACATTTACGAAATCGAGAAATAAATCAGCCGGGTAATAAAATAACTTGCAATTTGCAAATAAACAAGCGAGACGAGAGGGAGCTGAAGCGAAAATCCTATCCGAAACCCTATAGTGAAATTGATTTGTTTGTTTACTTATTTCTGGTTCTACTTTTGCTGGTGTTAGCTGGTCAGTGGTGGTGAAGAGATAGAAATTAGAAGAAAAGATAAAGCTACAGAAACTAAACCAACTTCGAATGTAAATAAAAACTCCTAAATGGATAGTAAACAGCTGGCGGAGCAAAGGAAGCTGCTGGTGGAGTTCATCGAGACGTACAAAGAGCTGGCGTGCTTGTGGGACCGGAAGCACCCGGGGTACGGCGTGCGCGGCGCGCGGCAGGCGGCCTACCAGCGGCTGCTGCGACAGTACCGAGCCATCGACCCCCACGCCACGCTGCACAGTATCAAGAGCCGAGTCGACGTCATCCGCAATGGATTTATTCGGGAACTGAAAAAGGTTCGCTAAATTTGATCTTGAAGAATGCCACCTTTAATTATCTAAACATCAGGAAAACTTTGTATGTAGGACTTCATTGTCGAATTTGATCTACTTTTGCTTTCATCCACTGCATGAATCCCCTTACCTGTTGCTGGTCTTAATAACCTTGCGAGCCTAACCTTGTGAACTATATTCAACAAATAACTGTATTTGTATTGGTATACCTTGGAAAGATGGCAAGATGAGATAGTGGCCATAGCAGGAAAGTCGTGGGCTAAGAAAGCACAACACCGAGAAGACTGGAAGGCTTTGGAGGAGGCCTATACCCGTAGAGGGGTCCTCAGCTAATCATACTCATTAAAATAAAATTAATAGTAGAATAGTCTCAAATGTAAAGCTGAGGAATAATAAAGGCTTTTTTATTTATTATTTATTTATTATTGGTATACCTACCTTTAAGAGGAACATGTTGCAGGTACGATTGTCTAAAGAGATGTCTTCGGACCCTGCAATGCACTACACCCCTCGGTTGTGGTATTATGACAACTGTACCTTCCTCGAGGACCAATACTTGCCTACAAAGGAAAGTAAAGCTGCCTGTGTGTCTAAATCAGACTTTGTTAAAGAAGAGGTAAGATTATTTTTTCTGAATTTAATATTTATTATATTTGTAATATAGTGTATGGAGGAGACCTATGCCCAGAGTAGTGAGTTAACTCTGGCATTTGATGATCAGATAGATATTACTCCTTTATGGTGAGCGCATAGGTACCTATCCACATAGAATCGGACAATTGGATGTGGGCAGGTGTTAAAAAGTTTCATATGATTTAATTTAAAGAATTCTCAAATTCTTAACGTTATTTTTGATTATCGATCGAGCGAGCGAAGCGAGCGAAGATCTTAGTGGCAAGTTAGGCGATTTTGCTTTGTATGTTTGTATGTTTGTATGTTTGTATGTTTCATTTTTATGTTCTCGCATAACTATCGAACCGCTAATCCAATCTGTATGAAACTTGATAGGTCAATAGGTAGTGCTATGGAAATTTGCTGTGGAGCGTATGAGCGTAATCGATGAAGGGGTTGTAAAGATATGGGGTTCCCAAGGGGGTAAATTTTTTTCAAAGTTACCCAAATATATTGAGTGGGGTGTCATACGAAAGGGCTTATTTTGTACATTCCAAAATGGTTTTTATTTTTAATCTAGGATGTATAGTTTTTGAAATACGACCAAAGAACAAAAACTACGAAACCAGAGCTGCAAGAGCTCCCGTTTCATAGAGTTTCGATGTCTTCGTAGCTCATTGACTGGTCGGTCTTAAAAAGAGAGTGGCATCGTTGCGGTTTGGTTTGCAATGATTTTAGATGCTACTTGATTTATTTTCATGATAAAAAAATTTTTGATAAAGAATGAAAATAATTGGGGTAAAAAAAGTTAAATAAACAAATATATTGAGTGGGGTGTCAAATGAAAGGTCTTAATTTGTACATTCCAAAATAGTTATTATTTTCATTCTAGGACGTATACTTTAGAAATACGACGAGAATTCATAAATATGAAATAAGTAAATGAAAAATTAGACACGACATTATTGTATTGCATGCATGCTAGTATTTTTTACCATGAAGAGATAGCGCAATAGGCATACTCGGCAGTAGTAGCACTTGAAATTATAGGGGTAGTCAGAAGAAAGTCCAAATGTAAGCCATCTACGGTGCGCGAGATCTCAGTTCGGGGCGAACTACTAGTTCTAAACATAAGCTATTTTTATTTTTAGGAAACAGAAAGTGATGAGCGTAATGAAATGGAGCCAGAGTTTTTGGAAGATTCCAGCAACAGCTCCAACGATCATGATGAACCTCCAGTCAAAAGAAGAAAAGATGCTGTCATTAGAGCAGAAAGCTCAGATGAAAGCCCCACCAAATATAGTGAAGAAGACTTGGATTGCATAGGGAGGGGCATTGCCTTACAAATGAGAAATCTTGACCCGTACCAATCTGCAATTGCACATAAGCTCATATCAGAAACTATATTTTATGCTAAAATTGGGAAACTGACTGTTGACTCTCATGTTGTTCTGAATTTAGGAGAAGGCTCTGATTATTCTTCTTCTTTACAGCGTAACCTGCTGGAGTAGTACCTACTCCTAGTGAAAAGAGTGCAATGCTCCCTTTGAAAGGTTATGCTCGAGAAACCGTACCTCGGCCCCCCAGTACACTAGCTGGTCTAAAAAACCCGCTTTAGTTGAATTATAATGGGAATTGTATTAAATGCAGTCTCTTTTCATAGACGATAAAAACGTAATACGAATCATAATAAGATTCACAGAAAGAAGAATAAAAGATATTTGAATTTTGTAATAATAAATTACGGATTTATTCTAAAAGAAGTCTGAGTACAGTTGGAGAACTAGAACCACATAGGGTCCTTACAAAACATGAAAATGTTGGCAAATTAAGTGCTGGGTTAGTTCATATTTTAGACTAATTTTAGAAGTACTGTGTATGAGTAGGTATTATACAAAATGTTTGCTATGTTATAGTAGTATTAAGCTACGCGTTCACTGGGGCGCAATCGAAGCATACGCAGCGTACGATCAGAGGTGTCGCCGTCGGTATTTACCGATCCAGTGCACCGCTATCATATGCTGATAGCAGGCTCGCTGTACCTACCATATAAATCAATACAGAGCCTAAACAACAAAGCCTTCCGCTCCTACGCTCCGATTCCGACCCAGTGGGTGCGTACCTCTACAATAAGTAGGTAATTTTTTGTAAGTATAAAGTAAGAAAAGTAAATAAATTCTAAATGATTCAATGTTGATGATTTTAATGAGTAAAGCCACTTTAGGTAAATAATAATTTATTTATACCTCGATGTTTTGTGATTTCTGTTGACTGATTGAGGGTAGTTGCTAACTTCATCAAATCATCATTGAAAGATGCGAGCGGACACCGGCCGTCAGTCTCACAGAACAATATTATTCTGGTCAGTCTTCCCGTGACGGTGACTGTACCTAATGTCGCCGTGACCGACAATTTAACAAGCCTTCCGAAGCACGGAAGCGCTCAGCTCGTAATGCCACTTGCGGTCACCTATCCAAATTGTGACCTCGCACAACGCTGCTTAATTTCAACGATCAATCGAGAAATCTACACCACAAGTGCTTCTGTGCATTAAAATCAGACGGCATTACCATACGTGGTAAGTATCTTATTACTAGGTAAACTTCACGATGTGAAAGATCAATGGCCGAACCGAAAGGACTCACTGCGACAACGCACATAAAAATAAAAGTAGACTGAACTAAATAGATTGCTATTTACTTCGACTAGTAGGTCAGACCTATACCTTCCTAGTTAAAGTTTCATAATAAAGGGGTGTGGTTGAGTGTCATTGGACATTTGGTCAGGTTCATTGGCCGGCGCGGCCTTGATACCGCGATAACCGTTGACCCCGCGACGCGAGCCTTGCGGATCCAGTAGAACTGATTACGCAACACCTTCCAGTGCGGCTCTGATTAGATTGCCTAGAATCTGCATGATCTACCCTACCAGTTGTAGGTGCTTCTTACACTAAACTTATGTCACAGTTTTCATCTTTTGAACGGATTATAGGTTGGTACCTACCTTTGTACCTACAACTTCCGGTTTAAGACAGTTGCTATACTAGCTGCTTCATCTAACTAAAAAAAACCTGCGGCAGTAAGTAATTCTATCGTCCTGCTTTCCAATCTTCCATACCCCAGAAAATTAAATTTTTCCTATACTTCCGCGTTTCGGGCCAGGGCCAGGGTACGAAATCCTCGTCATTTCGCGACAGTCGGTACGTGAGTTGAATTATTCATAAGCTAGGTACCTACCAGGGGCTACGGATATCGGTCTTGTTGTCGATTCGACGATGGCACAGCCAGAAACACAATTACTTACATACTTCCTTGAGTGCGCGCGTTGGCGCGCGTTGCAATGCTTACCGGCAAACGGCAACTTGAGAGTTATTTTGGATACATTTGTCCACATTTCGAGAACAAAAAGTAAGTGCTCAAGCTGATTTGCATTTTTGAATTCCAAAACTTTATGTTGTACCTACTCGTTCATATTCATAGTCATTTTTGGATAAATGATACAAATTAAAATGACTAGGTAAGTACTTACCTAACTAATAAGTAAATATCCTTTCATCAAATCTGTTTTGTAGTATGAAAAGGTAGGTTTGTAGTAGGTTACTTACCTATGCTTTTGGTTAATTTTTCTTGTTGTTTAGAATTTAACTTTATTTTTCAATCATTTTCTTGTAAACCGGCCTCCCGCACGCGTACAAGCTTGCCTTGTCGGGGACGATGGGTTTGCTGGTGGTCCCCGCACAAGGCAAGCTTGTGTTTCTTTGGTAAATAAATTAATTTGTATTTGTAGGTACCTACTAAGTACGTGCATACCTACCTACTTAATTGTATTTACGCTTCTATGGTTTATAAATTGAAGACGTAAGGTAAGGGGTGCGAATCTACCAAGACAATCAACCCCCAGTTGGCGACACTGGTTACTAAGTAAGTGCTGCGTAATCTGTGGTGAAAGGCTTTCAGTTCGCACCCCCGCGCTCCGAGACCCTCGCCTCCGCCAGGCATTGGCAGTGCGTCGCCCCAGCCCGGAGGGAGCGCTCGTCTTCACGTGCCCAAATATATGCTTCCCGGTTCACTGGACTGACTATTGTTATTTGTAGTGCTCCTACGACGCGACGCCGACACAAATATTAATGAAAACAGACAGATAAATTCTAGTTTCGGAAGTGTCTGCTCAAGAAAGTGTAGTGTTGTGTTGTGGAAGAGAGATGGCGTTTGTTGACAAATAAAGTGATGCTGGAGGGTCGGTGAGTGCTGCTCGTAATGGAGGCATTAGCGACGCGTGCCGCGGTTTACTTACCGATGTCGAATCATTTCCACAATCAGGGGGTTCTTATTCTTTGTTGACTGATTTATTTGTGCCCAATTACTGAGGTACATTGCATGTTTGCGAAATAAGTATAGTAATCTGTGGTATTATGCAATGAAGTAGTATCTCGCAATAAGGAAGAAAATTAAGTTACAGTTTTTAATGATTAGGTACCACTTATTTGGCACACAAGATGTTACCGGTAGGTAGTCTCAACGCTTTTATACCTACAATTAAATCAAAATCTACCTAGGTAGGGTGAAAGCACCAGTGCTCGACACTTTAAGAGAAGTGTGTGACTAAAATTTGAAATAATTTCGTTATTTTTAACATTATATCTACAGCAGTTAGTCCAAATGATAAATAATATATTCAAGAAAGGTTAGGTAGCAAATTTTTTCACATTAAAGCTATATGTTTTTACTCAGAAGACGAAAACCAAAATACCTACCGAATCTCCAGTAATGAACACCAATATTCCAGTGATAAACACTGATAAATCACCAGTTAATGACACTCCAGTTATGAACACCCAGTAATGAACAAACACAAAACATGCAATAACTAACATTATTTAAACTACCTACCGGAAGGGAGGGACTTGCCCTGCAGTGGTACAGTGACTGCTAACTTTATTAATAATAAACTAGTAGTTCGCCCCGAACTGAGATCTCGCGCACCGTAGATGGCTTACATTTGGACTTTCTTCTGACTACACCTATAATTTCAAGTGCTACTACTGCCGAGTATGCCTATTGCGCTAGCTCTTCATGGTAAAAAATACTTGCATGCATGCAATACATAATGTTGTGTCTAATTTTTCATTTATTTCATATTTTTTATGAATTCTCGTCGTATTTCTAAAAGTATACGTCCTAGAATAAAAATAATAACTATTTTGGAATGTACAAATAAAGACCTTTCATTTGACACCCCACTCAATATATTTGTTTACTTAACTTTTTTTACCCCAATTATTTTCATTCTTTATCAAAATTTTTTTTTATCACGAAAATAAATCAAGTAGCTTCTAAAATCATTGCAAACCAAACCGCAATGATGCCACTCTCTTTTTAAGACCGACCAGTCAATGAGCTACGAAGACATCGAAACTCTATGAAACGGGAGCTCTTGCAGCTCTGGTTTCGTAGTTTTTGTTCTTTGGTCGTATTTCAAAAACTATATATCCTAGATTAAAAATAAAAACCATTTTGGAATGTACAAAACAAGCCCTTTCGTTTGACACCCCACTCAATATATTTGTGTAACTTTAAAAAAAAATTACCCCCTTGGGAACCTAATATCTTCACAACCCCTTCATCGATTAAGCTCATATGCTCCACCGTAAATTTCCTTACTACAACCTATTGACCTACCAAGTTTCATGCAGATTGGATGAACGGTTTGACAGTTATGCGCGAACAACAATTCGTGAAACATACATACAAACATACAAACATACAAACATACAAACATACAAACATACAAAGCAAAATCGCCCAACTTACCACTAAGATCTTCGCTCGCTTCGCTCGCTCGATCGATAATAATAATTAATACGTATAATCATGATAATGTATTGCTGAGTTACTTATGGGTGCATTTATGTTCATAACTCCGACGATCCTCAACATATCCTCACCAAATTTTTGTGGCACCAATCGGAAAGTATACCCTTACAAATAAAAAAAGAATTTTCCAAATCGCTCCAGGCGTCTTTGAGTAATCGGGGAACATACATAAAAAAGAACAAAAAAAAAAAAGATTCCGACGAATTGAGAATCTCTGCCTTTTTTTGGTTAAAAACTAGACAAGTCAGCCATGAGAAACATTTCTTATTATTTTATTATAATTAATAATCCATTTGTTCGCGTGTGTAGTTTTTTCTGGGAGGCATCTGAAACCAACTCCAGTAATGAACACTTATTTTACCCAGTGTTCGACACATGTTCTTTATTGGAGAACATGTATCAATCGTTGAATTTCAAACATTAACGTAATCAGTTCATGAATTAGACTTAAATTTGGTTAAAAACTAAGAAAGTACGTAAAATAATAAGTATGGACACCTGTCGATTTCTGGAGAAGGTGAATTTTGCTGAACCAGTAATGAACATCGACTATAAAATAAAATTAAACATGCGTAGGTGCGCTACTGATATACAATTAAATCCAGAATAATATAACCGTTCCATAAAATCAATCGAAATTCGATTATATTGAATAATGCCAAAAATGCTGGCAAAAATGTAGACTTAACTTCTTAGTAATTTCGTTAGTAAAAGTGTATTTTGGTTCAGCAGCGCACCAACACACAACTTTTTCTTCAATAACTTGAAAACGAAATGGCCGATTTTCGTGACGTTTTCAGGAATAACAACTGGAAATGTGTTGTCTACGGTTTTGTGTTTCTACCATAGATTTATTCAACCTAAATCTTATTGTAAGTCATTAAAAAAAAAAGTGTCAAACACTGGTGCTTGTTCATTACTGGTGCCACCACCCTAAGTAGGTATAGGTATATTTTACAATGTATTTTATATTCCATAAAATCATGATGCGCGTTGATTCTTGCTGCCATAATTAGATTGCAGAGTCTAACCAAACATACCGTTTGCTTTTACGATGCCATAACAATGAACTCTGCTATAAAAGGAACTGAGCCAATGACCTGAATTTAGGACCGGAAACTCCTGAATAATACACGCATCTATCATAATTAGTTTCGTAACGACGACGCACAAGATTTTGGCGCCCACCGTGGGGCACTATCGTAAATCGCGGTACATTGCAAGGGAAGGGTTAGGCACTGAACATTTAGATGCGATGCGTGATATACCTACGTTTAATTATATCCTATAAAAATATTAATTATCGGTACCTACTATTATAATATCCCAAAATGATATACTGCCGCCCAACGTGGGGTTCTTGATTGATACAATTTAGCAAAACGTACTTTTTTAATATTATTTTATGCCGATTTGCCACAATACTTACATGAACATATTGTATAGGTACCTACAGCCATGCATGTGATTGATCTAAGAGTAGAGATTTAAAATAAAATGCATTGGCGCCCAACGCGGAAGGGTTAACTTGTTTCTAGCATTATCGTCTGACCATTGTTATGTCAGGTCCTCCAAAATGTAAGGACCTTCTTTTAAGTATTTATATAAGCATCAATTCATCATTAAGTATGTAACTGAGCGGGGGGGGGGGGGGGGGGGGGGCTGCAAATTCTTTGATTTGTTTCTCAATTGAGAGCAAAGCGTATCAATTTATGTAGTTATTATGTAGATAACTCAGGGGTAGGTACATTACATAACTATGGGGTAAATAGAGCCCGAAAAAAATTGGGTCAATGAATTTACTTTTCTCGTGTGAGTTAGGTAGGTACATCATTTAGTGTCCGTCGTCATGTGAATGGGAACACAGTGCATTAAGCACGAACATTAATAGGTATATAGGTACGTATGGATGTGTGTGAGTAGGTATGCGATAACTCATGCACGACTGATTTGCGTTTCAAACGAGGGTGGAGTAGGTTGGGGTATTTTTAAACAAATGTCAGGAATTTTCGATTACAGGATTATGCAATCGTACTAAGCCTGAATGAACTTTGTTTATCATAAGGTTTTAAAAATAAACAAAGAAAATCCTTGAACTACACATCAAACATGAAAAGATCTTACAAAATTAGGGGAATAATTTATCAAACAGTTCAGCTTTCATCAAAAAATTGGCAGCAACTTGAAACTTTCCGTTGCTCTGAAAAGTCTAACGGCGCAAACAAAACTGCATCTTTTTGCTTTGAAACAGAGTTTGTTCAGCGTTGTTTTGCTTGAGGGACCCCCTATTTGGCTGTTTTCAATAAAACGCTCTATTGCTTTAGTTTTAAAGTAATTTTTGGTGTAGAGTTAGGGGCGAGGGTGAACGACCCTCAGAGACTCCCCCGCTCATGTTGCGCAACAGTCCGTCTGCCGACAAGCCAGGCCGCTAATGCTTTTCGTGTAATTGCCCATCTACAAGCTTGTGAATTATTTATTTCAAAGCATTTTTCAAACTTAAAAGGACCTGTTGTCTTCCTTTGATTGAGGGAGAGTCAAGTCATTGTTTAAATGATTTTTTTCGTCCGTAATGTAGACCAAATTATAGAAAAAGGAAATGAAATTCGTCTGCCAACTTTTGAAGAAAATTGATATCCATTTTGCTTAAAGCTTTTTAAAATAGGTAGGTACGTTAGCATTGATGAAAGGCAGCCTTCAGAACTTATAGGCCCTTGCGATTCCTCAGCTGTTAATGGGGGCGATCACTCGGGCCGCTTGATTCTGGCCCGCAGGCCCCGCCGAGGGGGATAATTAATAGCAGAACACGAGATACGCGCAGCTTCCGATGGCGGGATTCGAAGGGTCCTTGGGAGGTTTATGCAAAACCACGAACATAGAGGCGCGATATCTTTTAGTGACAGGTCGTGAACAATCTATTTACCAAGTCATGTAACATGAGTCATGTTAAAAGGTTCTATTATGTTATGAAGGCAAAATATTATTGTGGGCAATAGCCATGCAATGACTTTTTCATTCATGATAGAAACACCTTCCTTTGAATACGCTTCCGACGCCCACACCATACTTTTAGAATTGTATATCCGCCATTTGTATTATGTCGACCGCATCCGGCAAAAAATGCACGTGTAATTATTTTAATGGTGGAACCGCGTAACAAGGCTTGCGCGAGGGGTGCATGGGGTGGAGGCGCTCTGAATATAATTTTAATGAATTGTTTTAATTGTGGGGCGCCGGTATTAGATTTTTATGATTTCATAGCAGGAAGTGTACGATTTCAATTAAAATCTCTGGACTCATCTACTTACTTACGGTTACGTGTAAGCTCCCTTTAAAACTGTGTTACTTACCTCTTCGACCTCAAAGCAACATATTTAATGTAAATTACATTAATTTAGACCCTTACTGACACACAGACTCACACAGTTCAATATAACTATTAGGTACCTACGCGCATATAGTTCGGCCAACAAATCTGATACAGACAACAATTCTAACAGAAAATTTTCCCACAATACATGAATTCACAAAAGCCTTGCAGAGCAGACAATGGCGGCCGTAAATTACAGAGGCCTTGGGATCCGGCAGACAGATTAGTTACTACCTTAGCCGATACCTACCCACCCAAGTGCCCCAGACAGATAGTGGGTGCACTGGACCGCAGACTCATGGATAACCACTACCGTTCATGGGGAATGGGGAACTGCACTAGGGCTTGCATTCGAATATTCGAATATTCGAATAATTCGAATATTAAATTCGTTCGAATATTCGAATATTGAAGTCGAATATTCGATATTCGATTAATATTAATAACACCAAACTCAGTACTCTGATGTGCATAAAATGCCACTTTTATAGGATTCGGAAACACTAGAGAGTGCCGCGCGTGATTGCGTAGTGCTTTCGCGTACTTGCCGGCAACCCAGTGGAGGTGCTTTGTCAGGAAAATGCAAATCTACATAAAAAGTTTTTTTTAATCTACATGTTTGATTCCTGGCCAGGAGAATTGTTATTTTAAAATCTAATGAAGCAGTTTACATTTTTATCAAAATTGGTTACCCAAGACTCTTTTGAGTGTTTTGTCGCTATTGCCACCTGCCATCACCTCGTCTAACCGAGTGTCCAGCCCAATTCCATTTAAGATTCGTAACCCTAACTCTGACGTCCTAGACTTTAGTCCGGCGCCGGATCTCGGTGTTACGAATTCGTTCTTGGAGTTTAATGCCGAGCAAGGCCCGCTCCATGGCTCTCTGTGTAGCTTATACTTTTAACACAGTCTCCTTAGTAAGCGTCCACGTCAAGTCAAAGTTGCGAAGACACATTGGTTAAAGAGACGGGTTTTCAGGCACTGTGGAACTTTCTTCGACTGAAGCACATCTGCCAGTTTTCCGAACGCGGCCCAGCCGAGTTGTATCCTTCTGGAGATCTCCTTACTCTGATGCTCTTTACCAAAAGATAGAATATGCCCAAGATAAAGATACTTGTCAACTACCTCCAGTCTCTCGTTTCACCGTTACGGTAAAATTCGAGGTTCCAGAAGCATTCGCCATAATCTTCGTCTTGGACATATTTATGTTAAGGCCAACGGCTAAAGAGGCATCAAAAAGTTGTTGGATCATGAGTTGGAGATCTTCCAGGTTGTGGGCAAACAATACGAGGTCATCGGCAAACTTGAGATGTGACAGGAAGGCTGATGTACGGAATGTTTATTCCGCAAGATCCCATGCAAGCATCTTCATAACGTCTTCAAGAGCCGCCGTGAAGAGCTTGGGTGATATTGTGTCTTCCTGCCGCACTCCCCTCTTGATGTTAATAGGGTTGGTAGTGTCGTGAAGGCGAACTTGCATGGTTGCCGTGCCGTATAACTCCCGCAGCACTTCCACGTATCGTGCGTCAATCTGGCAGCGATAGAAAGCGTTAAACAGAGCCCAGAGCTGTCGGATGCTTTCTCGTAATCGGCGAAAGCTAAGCACAGGGGCCGGTTATATTCTGAACTCTTCTCCATCAGCTACTTCATGGTGTGGATGTGGTCGATCGTGGAATAACCACTACGGAAGCCGGCTTGCTCGACGGGCTGGTACTCATCTAACTGGTGAGTGAGCTGATTGCATACCACCTTGGCAAATAGCTTGTACACCTGAGATAAGAGACTTATGGGCCTGCAATTGCTCAGTTTCGAGCAGTCTCCCTTTTTGTGCAAAATGGTGACAATTGCATTTTTCCAAGCATCAGGTGATTTTTGTTAAGTTGATGACTACGCGAAAAAAGAAGGCACCAACCTTTCATACAAAATCAGCATAGTCATTTTATTGTAGACTAGCTTCCGGTCGGCTTTGCCCGCTAGGTACCTACCTACATAACTTAATAGCCTTTGTTCATCCTGAAAGTTCATTTTTGAAATCGGATGAGTAGTTTCGGAGATAACCTCCTACATACAAACAAATTTTACGTCTTTATAATATTAAGTACAGATATTGTTGACTGATTTTACTGAGAATTTGTGGTTGATTGTGCGTGTAATAATCGCCAATGTCTCGTTACGGCGACACAATCTTTTGTTTATGCAAATAACACTTGAAAGAATAAAAAAAGACGTGATTTTAGTAAAAACAAAGATTTTTGTCTATTATTCGAATAATATTCGAATAATTCGAATATTACCCAAAAAAAAATCGAATATTCGAATATTAAAATTTTCGAATATTTGCAAGCCCTAAACTGCACACAATGGAATATCGAACTGGGCTCACAATACAGTTAAATTCTGCAGAAGCTTTGTTTCATTCTCTTTTATCCTCAGAAGAGTGCAGTTCGTTGGTGGAGTTAAGAAAATAATACTTTTCTTTTTGCATTCGTAGCAAACGAAATCCGCAGAAATCCAACCCATGCAAGGAATTATAAGTAGATACTAAACACACGGAGTAGCTTTTGAATCTACATTCTACTAAGCTCTATTCCAAGTGTCTGTCTCGGTCCAACAAACGCCAGTCTGATCTAATTTGCTCACTTGTTCCGCCCTGCGCCCTCCCTGCAGAGGCACCTTCTGGCACCTGTCCCGTCCCCTCCGACGAATTTATCAATGCAATTTACACGAGAGTAGGGTGGGTTGTCCAGCAATGAACCAGGTAAAATTCAAACGTCCATATCTTTTTCATTTTTTGACTTACGGATCTAAGATTTGGCGTGAAGTAAGGTGATTAATCTGGCTAAGATTGTGCATTATTAGTTTATTCATATAATCTTTAGATTTCTTAGAAATACAGATTTAGCAAAAAATGAGAATTGGTTCATTGCGTAACACGGGTGGTACGCATTGAACCAGACCGAATTCTGCAATGAACCACCTATTTACCAAGAGAAAGGGCAATGTTTTTACTTTATTATTAATACCTATCAGCAAAATTATTACTAACTACGAAATATAAGCCGTTAGAGGTACTGTTAATTATATTTAGGCTTGAGTATTTTAGTCTTAATAAAATCTATGTATTGACATCAAGCAATATGGTTTTTTTTATCATAATACTAATTATAAGTAGGTTATCATACAAATCTAGTTGTAATAAGTGGTGGTTTAGTTTTTCAACGTTTAAAAATGATAGGTGCAGCTCGGACTGGGAAAATGTATGTGAGTACTATGGTTCAATGCAGGACACTATGTCATGGCTCATTGCTGGACACACCCCATTGACAAAACAAACCTCAGAATTTCACCTGGTAAATGATGATACAGCATACTAACTATAGTGTAATTTACAACGTTATGTATGTGTTATCATACGTAACAGGCAAAAAAAACTGTAGGTAAGACCCAAAAAATGTAGAAAAAGAATGAAATCAACACAAAAAACTGACTTTTATGATACATTTTTATAAATTCGATCACTGGGCGTACGTCTTAAGCTTGCGCTGCTTGTAATTTGGGGAGAGAGTGAGGGATGCGTATGCGTTCCTGTTGGCAGTAATCGTAAAGAACGGCAATGTCACATTTTTGAAATATAGCGGTGGTTCATTGCATCTGCCTGGTTTGTTGGAACTAGATCTGAAACCAGTTGGATCTACTGGCATCAGCTGATAGTTCTGATGAATGAGAGGCCACCAAATGCTGTAGATATCATGGATGCAACACGTTGGTATTACATCAATGCATGTTGTATCTTGGCTCAGAGATCTTGGATGAGAAATGACAACAAGGGCGTTCTTCAATTGTCCGCTTTTATTACTCAGAATAAACAGACGAACAATGTCGTCAATGATGGTTAGAATTATTAAAGATATAATATTAGGATTAAACTTACAATAAAGGTTACCTACTATCATGGCGGTCACGACAAAAGAGAGAGAGGGAAGAGGCAGTGTTTCAACCTGTCAAACGCTAATGTCATATTATGTCACAAATGTCAGTGTGACTGATTGACAGTACAAAACTTATTGTTAGGATTATCAGCATGAAATATTATGTGAAACAAAAGTACTACTATTTCAACACTACCCCTTAATCCAAACAATATCATGTCACATTAAAATCAATCAACTATCATTACTAGGTACCTACTCTAGAGCTCTACATAAAAAATTAAAAGTACTCTACAACTCTATAGTCAAATTGTACAATGCTCTATGACTCTACAATTTATTACAAGTCCATTGAGTACTTACACTCTACAAAAATTAAAAGTACTCTACAACTCTACTGTCAGAAATTGTACAATGTTCTATGACTCTACAATTTATCACAAGTCCAATGAGTACTTACACTCTACACAAAAGAAAAACAATAAAATGCCTGTTATGATAATTAGTAACATAGTAACATCTTAAAAAGTCACTTAACTATACACTTACTATGTTAGACCTTTACATTCATAACATCTACAAATTTATTGTGTTTCACAGTACCTAGTGGCTTCGTTAGAACATCTGCTATCATAGAATCTGTCTGCAAATACTTAATTGTCACAGAATCCTCTTTAACAAAATCTTTTACAAAATGGTATCTAATGTCTATATGCTTAGTACGTTTATGACAATATTCTGTGACTTGTAACAATTTCTGAGCTGACTGATTATCATTAAAAATTGTTACAGTGCATTCTTTCAGCATGACCTCATACATAAAATTTCTTATGAAGCAAATGTCTTTACACACATCTGTTATTGCTAAATATTCCGCTTCAGTACTAGATAGCGCTACACAACGTTGTTTACGAGACTCCCAGTTAATAACATTGTCCCCCAGCTTTACAACAAACCCAGTGTATGACCTTCTATCAATGGGATCATTGGCCCAATCAGCGTCTGCAAAAGCAGTCAAATTCAATTGACCCCCTTTATAAAAATATAAAGAATAGTTAATTGTACCTGCTAAATAACGCAAAATCCTTTTAGCTGCCTGCCAATGAGTGACATCAAAACAGTTGTTAAACTGGCTTAACTGACTACAAGCAAATGAGATGTCTGGCCTAGTACATACAGACAAATACATAAGACATCCCATTAGCTGTCTATAACTATACTGCTCATCACTTAAACTAGTTACACCCTTAACTAGCTTACAGTTGGTAGGCATAGGAGTTTTTACAGCTTTACAATTTTCCATACCAAAGCGTTTTAACAATCTCTTTATGTACTCAGATTGATTTATTTTCATTATTCCCTTTGCTTGATCTCTCTCAATATTCATTCCTAAACAATTTTTCAAACTTCCCAAGTTTCTTACATTGAAATTATTTTCAAGCAAAGAAAATACATCATTACATTCAGTACTGTAAAATACATAAAAGTCATCAACATATAAAGCTACAATAGTTATATGTTTATTACATCTTTTTATGTACACACAAGGTTCACATTTACTTTGCATAAAACCATTACTAGACAATAAATCATGCACTTTTTGATTCCAAATTCTACTCGCCTGTTTAAGGCCATAAATTCCTTTTAACAGTAAACAAACCTTGTCTTTACAATTGTCATCAATAAAGCCTGGAGGCTGCTCCATATATATAGTTTCCTGAAGGTCACCATTTAAAAATGCAGTTGTTACATCAATATGATCAATACTTAGATTTAACTCAGTAGCTAATGAAAATAATATTCTCATAGTACTATGACGCACTACAGGGGAAAAAGTATCATTATAATCTAAGCCTTTTATTTGACTAAAGCCCCTGGCAACCAAACGTGCTTTGAATTTATCAAAATTACCATTAGCGTCATATTTAGCCTTATAAATCCATTTACATTTAACAACATTTTCACTAGATGGCCTATCAACTAATTTCCATACATTGTTAGAAATCAGTGAATCATATTCACTTTGCATTGCAGCCTGCCATTCATTCCTATCAGGAGAACTTACAGCTTCTCGATACGACTGAGGTTCAGCCAATGGAATACCTTGTGCTATCAAAGAGAAGTCTGTTTCGTAGTCATTGTACTTTACCGGTGGCCTAGTACTACGCATGGGACGCCGACTCGTGGATACCGGGGGTGAATGGTCACCTCCGCCCTTAGCTGACACGTCATGGGAGGACGTCACACGCTGCTCGTGGACATCACTCTCCGGCGATGCAGCAGGGACACCCTCGTCCTCGCTGCCCGTGCAGTACTCCTCATCTGAAAAAGCCATTATGCCACCTGTAATTTCTTTAGATACAGACTGTTCATTTGAACTAATATTTTGACTAGAAATTGTAGCATCATCATTAATGGAATTAGAATTACTGATATCAATATCACAGGGACTTTCATTCGATTGATTAATTAAATTATTATCAAAATTCAAATTATCCATTTCACTAGTCAATTCATAATAAAAACATTCATCATTAGCATTGTCCATGTCATGAAAATCTTTATAAAATTTATTTTCAATAAATGCTACTGTCCTGGACAATATAACCTTAGTAGGAACTGATGGGTCCAATAACCTATAACCTTTTGAAGTCTCAGAATAGCCCACAAAAACATACCTTTTGCTTCTAGGGTCTAACTTACGACGTTTTTGCTCGGGAACCAGAGAGTATGCAATACAGCCAAACACATGGAGGTGACGAAGATCAGGTATAGATCCGGTCCAAACCTCCTCTGGCGTACGTCCGGAAAGAGCCGAAGTGGGGCACCTATTCTTCAAATAAATTGCAGTTATTACTGCCTCACCCCAATATCGCCCACCGAGACCTGCTCCTCTCAGCATACACCGAGTCTTCTCCAAAAGTGTCCTGTTTAGGCGTTCACTGACGCCGTTCTGGCTAGGACAGTACGGTACAGTTGTTTGGTGAATAATTCCTTGCTGTTGCAAAAACTTAGAAAAACGATCATTACAATATTCACCACCCCCATCAGACCTCAAAATCTTAACTGGTAACCCCACTTGTTTCTCTACAAGATTTTTAAACGTAATGAAATGAGACATTACCTCAGACTTGTGCTTCATTAAATAACCGAAGGTCTTCCTGGTGTAGTCATCAGTAAAAGTAACCAAGTATCTCGCACCACCAAAGCTGCTCTCAGGCATGGGCCCACAAACATCAGAATGAACTAACTCGAGGGACTGGGTAGCCCGCCTCGCCTCTCCAACCGGAAACTGCTTGGCAGACATCTTTCCCTCCAAACATGGTACACATTCCTTCAGCTTCTGTACATTGCCAGTCTGAAACAGAACACCATTACCACAAACATTCTTTAAAGTACACAAACCTTGCATACTAATATGACCAAGCCGCCTGTGCCACACATCAATGGGCACAAATTGAGCAGTATCCTGTGCACTCAGGGCCTCTTGTCTATCACACAGGAGAGAAGAGTGCACACATTGCGAGTACCTACTAGATCGACACACCCCCAAATTAACCATAAATAAACCATTGACCTTTACAGCACACAAAATTGGGTTACCAGAAGCTTTAATGCTCTTGTCGTAAACTAAACAACCCCCATGATCAAACAAAACTGTGTAACCTTCCTGCGTAAGACAGCTGACAGACAATAAATTATGAGAAAGTTTAGGTACATATAAAACATTTAAAAGTTTTCTTACCATGCCTCCAGTGTTTACATGAATAGTACCTTTACCCAAACATTCCAACTTCTCATCATTTGCGATACTAATAACATTGTTACAGTCTTTTAGCTCTTCAAATAAAGTTCTATTGTTACACATATGAGCGGAGCACCCAGAGTCAATCAACCAACTGTCTTGAGATTTAACCACAAACGCTGTAGCAACAAGCGATGATTCTTCTGGCTTCGTCTTGTCTCTCTTCAATTTGAAACATCTAGACTTTACATGACCTGTCTTCTTACAGTAGTGGCAGATGATCTTGCTCTTGAACCGATCACTCTTTCCTTTTGACACATAGGCGGTGTCATTCCCGTTCAAGTTGTTCTTCCTGTAAGCCTCTTGAATAAGTCTAGCACGAACCAGCTCGCTCGACAACTCGTTGGTTATACACGCAGTTTCTAGGTTAGAAACCAGCGCATCGAACTCCTGAGGTAGGCCACTGAGGAGCAATTCCGCGACCTCAGCATCTTCAATAACTTTGCCTATATCCGCAAGCTGCTGTACACGTGTCATAATTCCGTCGATGTAATCCGTCATTGACGCGAATTGTCCATACTCAGTATGATGCAGCTGACGTAACAATAGCACACGCCTGTACAAACCTTTGTCCTCAAAGGTATTAGCAAGCCTTTGCCATGCGTCCTTTGCCGTGACGCAGCATCTCACATGTTGAAAACACGCCGTCTTCACACTAAGGCATATGCGTGCCAGAGCTCGTTGATCTCGCACCAAATCTGTCACACTGTCCGCAGTACTCTCAATACAATCCCATAATCCTTCAAGCGACAACACCATCCTCATTTGGAACTTCCAACTGTTATAGTTGCTAACGCCTTCTAATTTCTCAATATGAATGCCTCCGCCGAGCGAGGACATTGCTACACCGGCACCAGGCCCCAAGACTCCACTTCCAGACAGCCTGTCTTCCATGACAACCACGTGTACGTGCACACAGTGCACTTTGTGCGCACACACGCCGGAAACGTCGGGAAATCTTCACAACAACAAAATCTTCAGCAACACAGTGGGAACGTGGCCTTTGACGTGTAGGTCTGAGCACGACCTGTTGACACCGGGCTCGAAACCCGTTGGCACTCTGGGCGCAAAACCTGTTGGAACTAGATCTGAAACCAGTTGGATCTACTGGCATCAGCTGATAGTTCTGATGAATGAGAGGCCACCAAATGCTGTAGATATCATGGATGCAACACGTTGGTATTACATCAATGCATGTTGTATCTTGGCTCAGAGATCTTGGATGAGAAATGACAACAAGGGCGTTCTTCAATTGTCCGCTTTTATTACTCAGAATAAACAGACGAACAATGTCGTCAATGATGGTTAGAATTATTAAAGATATAATATTAGGATTAAACTTACAATAAAGGTTACCTACTATCATGGCGGTCACGACAAAAGAGAGAGAGGGAAGAGGCAGTGTTTCAACCTGTCAAACGCTAATGTCATATTATGTCACAAATGTCAGTGTGACTGATTGACAGTACAAAACTTATTGTTAGGATTATCAGCATGAAATATTATGTGAAACAAAAGTACTACTATTTCAACATGGTTCACAGGTGGACAACCCACCCTACGTGAGCCAGACTGCCACGAGAGGATTCACTAAAGTTACGTATCGTAAAAATGAAAACTAGGAATGCAAAACTAGTTTAGAAACCTCTAGGTTTATAAAGCGCTGCTCGTACCTACTAGTGCTTGTGTTTGATTGATTGGTTTTGAAGGATGGATGAGCATGCATGAGTGGGCATCCAATCAGCGTGATTGCAGTTCACAGCTTTACAATGTCTTCTGAAGTGAACTTTACGTCACATGCATGCTGTTTGTTTACCACAAATACCTACTTATGATGTGAAGGGTATTAGTTATAGAGACAAGAATTTAAATTTTTACAATTTCATAAAAATACCTCGTACCTAGACCTACCTACAGAATTTTTCTATAATGTTTCTACCTAATATTGATCCATAAATTGGCAAAGCAATGTTTATTAATAAGGTTGATCGTGGATTTTACCTATAAAACGTCCGTGATCCATCCTTATAAGGCGACTGGTAATGCCAATGGCCTTTAGCGTTTGGCGGCCGGAGTTGTTGCTCGTTGCAAGTTCAAGTCGAGCTGATGCACTGAGGGTGAGGATGAGCCTGATTTCCCTGTAAACGCGGAAACGTCTGCTATCTGAACAACTACTTATTCATGGAAAGGAAACCTGAGGGCGGAGGCTCAATGTTTTGCAAACTGTGATCAACATTAGATTTTCAACTTTGAAATAGGAATACCTAAGTAGGTAGGTAGGTACCTACCTACTTACTTACCTATCAATTTATTCATCTAGCACTTTCACATATTAGATCTATCCCTTTTCAGCAGGTACACCTTTACCTACTACTCCATCCATTGTAGTTCTTACAGTGGTAGCCTTCGTTCAATTATGACAATCCTTTTGCAAAATTTAGGCCACCATCAGCAAAAACCTAACCGAAGAGGCTATTTGACTTCCCCCCGCAGTACCTACCTACCTAACTTTGACTAAGTCTGAGAGTTATAAGCTGCTACCTACCCAGCCCAAACACGCACTGCACCTTCGTCAGTTTATAGTGTGAAGATAAACCGACTTTTATGCGTCTTTTTAGTTTTTATAGTCCAAAAATAGCTTGATTGATGTGGTGATGCCTGAAAATGTTTTATTGATATTTTTATGACTAGGTACTTTCGCTCATTAAATTTAATTAGAAGTGTCATCAGTTTATTTATTAGGTAGGTACCTACCTAATACCTATATCTAGCCAATGTTATAAAGTCTAGGTAGGTAGATCCTACTTATATCTAGGTATAAAGTGCCTAGATAGTTAACAAAATTGTCTAGAAACAAAATTCTTCGTCTATTTTATTAGTGTAGGTAGGTTATCTAATCTAGGCACCCAAATTATGAAACCTAGACAAATTTATCGTCTCTAGGTACTTAGTGGAGCCCACGCCCACCATTCCTTTCCCAATAATTAATCCGTTTGTCTGTCAGCTCTCAATTAAAGCCGTGCGGGCGCGTCCAGGGGCCTTGTTACTGAGCGCTGGTGAGGCTCTATTGACCTCCCCCTCTCCCCTCACCCGACAGGGCAACTCCCCCTCCCCCTGTAGTCCATTCAGATCATAGCCGGATGAATATGACATGTCTTTTCATTTTCAGGGACGATGGTTTTGAATGCATCTAAAATGAAAGGGTTTTTATGTGAGTTTGGAAGTTTCTTTGATTTAGATGGAAAATGATGGAAACCGTTCCATCGAAATAATTCCAATATGATTGAACCTATGTTCAAAATATATGTTTAATCGGTACCTCCATACGTAGATAACTTGTATACCTAAATATCTGGTTATTCTTAAACCCTGAAAGATCTCTTATAAATAGGTACCTACCTAACCTAAAATATTTAATTTTTAAAACAGGCTAAGTATTTATTTCTACGATATCAGTCCCAGAACGTTGGGTCTGTGCCGGTGACGAAGGGAGTGGGACTTATCTGACAAGATACAGCATGTATCTATCTAGTTACATAACTCTCATAGTTACGAGGAAATCCAATTGACGACCCTTCGAGGGTGGCCAATCTTTGCTATAACGGGCTGCTGCTATAGGCGTGTCCTTACATAACTAGTAGTTACGCGAGCTTTAGGTCTATTGTTGTGTGGCCCCAGGCAAAGCCGCGGGGCAACTGAAATATTGCCTGAGATAATCCTGCTGTAATCTTGCGAATGATTCCCACTTTTATAACACAACCAGGTAGGTTAACTACTTTAATAAATCTCCCTTCCTTATTTTAAGGATTGCTCTCCGTGATATAGCAAAACCCTTTATAACACTGTAGATAGGTATATTCTTACTTCAATCTAAACCTCCATTAGATGCACATCACATCAGCTAAGCAGTTTAAATTGCTGAGGTTTCTGTACCTAATCCAATACTTATCATAATGAGTGTTTTAATTAAAAAAAAAACCCTAAAGGCGAAGGACGCTTGTGAAAAAATACAGCACCTGCCTGGTTATTTGAACGTGAATGGCAAATCATAATATCAGGCCCTACAGCAGTATTTGTGCTACCTGTCACTTGTGCGGGAACAGCAGTGACTGCTAACCAACACAAACAAACCTCCCCTTGACCATCGTAAGCAGACCAGGGTCATCTCCCTGCCACTTGATAATTTGCTGAAATGTCGCCCCAAAACTGTCGTTCAAAAGCTCTCGTTAAGCTGGACAAGGGTGGCAAAGGGTTGGGGCTGTAATCACGCGGTGGCTAAATGTTTGATGAAGCATTGTTTAGACAGGTACCGAAGTGTGGCTCCTAAAGTGAAGACCTCTTTATTGGGAACTGTCTAGTATCTACCTAAAGGGGTCATACAGTTTATTTCCCACAAAACACTTGCTACTTAAGTAGGTATTACTATAAGACCACCGCACCGGTACGAATGACTAGTTAAGTTACGAATATGTAGGTACCTACCTACCTATCTTTCCAACAGCAATATTTGTGAAATGTGAGAACAATGAACAGCATATCCCTTTGTTGAGCATTATCAAGGATTTCCAGATATTACTGCGTAAATTCAGAGCATTTTTATATTTTATCATGTCAGCAAAACACGCCGAACCGAAAACGATAAATCAAGATATCTTTCAGCACCCTCTTTTCGCCACAACTTTGCAAAAATTCTCGACTAAATTGAGATGTTTTATCCTCGACGACGCGACCTATAGGATTGTAGTAGGTAATTGTGACATTAGCTGCGATAAAATGTTTTGGCTTCCTTCCAGTGGTACCTACTCCGTACCTACATACCTATAAAATGTCCTCAAAAGAAGATAAGGTAATAGTGTAAGTTGGCCCGTTCCCACCAACTTGTAATCTAGTTAGAGCCGCGGAGCTTTCGGCAGACGTTCCTCAGACTTTGCTCTATTCCTGAAGCTATTATACCTAAGTCTCTCTCTCTAGATTTATTGCAAAAGTTCTTGTGAGATACCCATTATTATTATAAGACCTTGGTTTAATGGCCCTCAATGAATTTCTTGATACACTGGTCTGACGTATTCAGTCAGGATGATAAAAGATGATAATATTTTTGAAGATTATAGGATGATTTTCCATAAGAACTTATAATATTGCTTTTCACCTGTAAAAGTAGGCCAGACCACAAACATATTAAGTCTCTAATGATAGACTACACATTTTTACTTTGAGATGAGTAGGTTATGTAGATACCTATCTTACCTACCCCGAAAACATTGCCGGTTTAGAAATGAGCATTGTAAATATTTCAAAGCCAAATGTCTACCTACCGATACATTAATTTGCCTACCCAATATTTACATGTTGTAAACGATAACCCTCCCTCTCAATACTTATGCGCGAGCAATAGGAGAGGGCCGAGCAACGAGCCCTGAGGGAGCCCGGACGTTTCATTTACCCCACACGCAGAGTAGTTGCTGATTTCTATGAGGGGAGTAAAGAAATACATTTCTAAGGGAGGGTTTTCTGTCTTTGAAGTCAAAAGTTTCTTGTAGGGTGAAGAATTATTGGGTGTAGGCTGGTGTAGGCTGATGTTTGTCGGACTAACGGTTGCGTTTTATTAAACTTATGAGTTATGTCGTTATGTTACTGGGAAATGTAACAAAATAAATTGCCTTTCTTAAGTGCTTACACTTGGTTTTGTTTTGCATTTGAACACAATGGCCGACGTACAAGCGCAGCCGGCCGATTTTTGCCTCAAAGCAATAAAAATATTGAATCATGATAGAGCTTGTCTGAAAAGTTTTGAATATTTTCTTTCTGGATGTACTTTAGAGTTCAGAGTAAGCTGAGATGGTGAAATAGAGCCTGAATGTGGTTAGAAGTAACAAGAGTTTTGTATTGCAGAGTTTGAAGAGATGTGGAGCCCCGTGGAGTACACGGGCGGGTCAGGCGCGGGCGCTGGCGGCGGGTCGCGCGCGGCGCCCTGTGCGCGCGCCAAGCACTCCGCCACGCTGCTGGATGGGCACGTCTACGTGCTGGGCGGACGCGGCGCCGGCGGCGCTGTGCCACTTAGGGACTTCTGGCGGTACACGCTGGGTTAGTACTCTTATGAGCCTCCGTTCTTAACATGTTAGAGATGGTCCACTGATCTATGATCCCTGGTTCTTGCTGATGATAGAGGTCTACTGGTCATGATGACAGTATTCTTACCTGGTTCTAGATGGGTCTGTCTCTCACTGTCGCATTAGCCATTGACTACAAGTTAAAGCCAAGCGAAAACGTTATTTACTGATGTCAATTAAAGTTATAAGTCCTACCTATTGTGGTTGGAGATGAGACAATTAAAATCTAAAATCCCTCTCACTGAAACAGCTAAATTAAATTCTGTGGAAGTCAGTTACATTCATTTGTCTGAATCAGCATAATTAAGTTCCGTTTGAGTCACGAACCGCGCACAGCCAGCTAAGCGTTTCCTCGAATCTGATTGATTGGAGCACTCTCGAGGTTCAGACGAGCGCCTCGCGTCAGCGTCATTGAGGGCCCTCGCTCGCTGTCGGCCGGTAGCTGCATTCAAAGCAGACTGCCGGCGCTTGCTAAATACTATTGCTAAAAGCATCATCTTATCGAAGTAATAGCCTGTTCTAAAAGCACCTAACGAAGCAATTTCTTAGTGATTTTTCCATATCTTGTTGGTAATCCGCTTTCTACCTGTAGGTAAAAGAGATCTCGGTTTCCCTTCCGCGTGCCAGCAAGAAGGCCCTCACATTCCGCGCTCGCTGAAAGCTTCGTTCGTTATTTCATTTAGCCGCCGAAACCTTTACCACTAGGTAGGTAGGTACTCACGTTTCTTTGAACTCGATTGCAATTAACTTCGACTGCAATTGCTTTTAGTTTTATCAAAAGGCAACAAGTAACATGATTAACGCAGTTTTTTTAGAATTGGTCCTACTTACTCCAACTTATTCTACTCCTTTATATTTTGTTTTCGCTTCGAACCAATTTGCCAGCCTTCGTAGTATAATTCAATAAATTCATACGTCTAGACTAGACAAAGTTTATGCAACAACCACGGGGGTAACGAGGGAATATCTCAGGGTGACCCACGGACCTACAAACACACACACACACACACACAAACTAGTGGTAACTACAAACAAACTGTCATGTGTTTCTCCAGCGACGGGTGTGTGGGAGCGGCTGGCGTGTGCGGGCGAGCCACCACCGTCGCTGCAGGAGCACACGGCCACGGCGCACGGCGGACGCCTCTACGTGTTCGGCGGAGAGGCCACCGCGCTCTCCGCCGAGACGCCGCTCTGGATATACGACACTGAGGTAATTCTCTTTACTGAGCAGTTTTTTATTTATTGGTCACCAAATCTTACAAAAAGTTAGGTAATAAAAACAGCCTCCACTGAGCTTTTTCTGAGGCAGAGAGCCTACCATGACTATGGTCTTCCGTGGTAGTACAATGTAAACAAGCGATTAGCGACTCCCACTTCAAACATAATGCTCCTCTATTTGCTTTCTGGTTCTGCAAGGCAGGATCAGGAGGAAGAGATAAATTAGATTGTCTTAGGTCCACAATACAATTATTACTTGCATGAACTACGAGTAAATATGCTATGCATGCTATTATAACTAGTGGGGCTAGTTATTACTTGGACACCCTTTCTGAACGGCATCTGTCAGGAATGCTCGAAGGGTGAAGGTGAAGAAAGAGTGGGAGGGTTCTACACTTTCACATGAGCCATAAGAATACCACTATTATTGTACCTACCTACCACATACTATTTTTCGTAAGTCTTTACCCTAATAGGTTCAAAGGTCCCAAGTTTAAGTGGGTTATGCTAGTATTATAACTGTGGTTATGCGTAGGCGTTGACCTGAGTTGACACAAAAATATTTATAGGTCAGGTCAGTCCGTCAATTCTTTGAGTATTACTTTTTGTTCTTTTTATTTGTGCTTCGTTGCTTGTATGGATTTATCGCGTGCATTAGGGTCGTGAGTAAACTTGGAGCTCATATTGAACACGCAAATGTATGGAAATATGGCTGCACTCGATCTTGTTTCGAGGGCAATAATCACGTGTAATATCAAGGAGACTTGCTCTACAGAATTTAAATGAAGCGCTGTGACTATGCGGGATTGCTTCAAGTATCGGCCAAGGACATACATTACCGAGTGCCAGGGAGACTGGCATGGATGGGCCAGTAAATTACAGTCATTCAGACTTTTTGCTTTTGTACGAAAGTGAAGAACTGAAAGGAGTTTTTGAATACCCAATTTAAGGAAAGACCTGATCACAAAGGTTGAGAGTGAACGGTACCTACCTACCTATCGCGATTATCAGATTACCAATGCCGGCAAAATGACAGATGGCCAATTCTGCTTAATACCAGTTAGGTAACGAATTCTGTCGACAGCCCAAAACTTGGATCCAGAGTTACTTAATCACAAAACCATCCTTTACCAGTATCCTGTGTTCCCCAGACTCAGTTCTGGCGCAAGCTGCCGGGGCAGGCGTGCACGGGCACGGTGCGGCGGCGAGGGGCTCGGGGGGCGGGGGGCGCGCAGGCGGGGGGACCCTCCGGCCGGCGGGGGCACTCCGCGCACGCGCTCAAGGACTGTCTGCTCATCTACGGAGGATATAAGGACCTCCGGGGCTCTACCAATGAACTCTGGGCGTTCCATTATGGTAAGTTATCCCATACGACTCAAATCAAGTGGTGTTCATACTGAACCAGCTCACTTTGTTAAGTCGGAGCTGGAAGTATGAAAGGTTGAGCTGAGGCAACACGGATTGCTGTCTCTTGATCTTTCTTCTTCTTCTATGGGTTCCCCTCCTATCGGAGATTGGACAACATCATGGCTATTTTGATTTTGGAAACTGCGGCTCTAAAGAGATGTGGCACTGCAGCCAAACCAGTCCCGCAGGTTTTTTAACCAGGAATGGCGTTTCCTGCCAATTCCTCTTATCCCTTCTATCTTACCTTGGATGTTCAGTTGCAGTAGGTATGTGGTATTTGTCGTTTCTCATAACGTGACCGAAGTAGGTACTCTTGATCTTTATTTCTCGGTATTCACGGATCTTGGATGCGAGTCTCCTTCGAGGAGAGTCGCCTCATTCTGGAGATGTGACTAGGTATCAGGTACATGTGGTGTTTGCAGAGTCGGAGTCGTGGCAGGCGGTGCGGACGGGCGGCGCGGGTCCAGCGCGACACCGGCACGCGGCGGCGTTGCACGACGCGCGTCTCTACGTGCACGCGGGACAGTGTGACCTGCGCGCCTGCAGCGATCTCTGGACCTACGATACCAGTCAGTATCGATGTTTAAGGCTGGTTTTAGTGTCACGCGTACCGTCGGCGCTGATAGGCGAGTGATCTTTATTACAATGAAATAGGGATACTGATTGTTCAGCACTGACGAGTGCAATCAGTGTTGCCATTTTTGCTAAACAATCAGTATTCTTGTTTCAATGTAATAAATATCACAGCGCCGACGGTACGCGTGACACTAAAACCAGCCTAAGGGTTTGCCCTTCGATTTCTCCATAGGAGTTCATCCTCGATAATTTGACATCTGGCCTGAATCGTACAGTGCGATAAATACGTGTGTTGTGTTGCAGTATCCCGCGTGTGGTGCCAGGTGCGGCCGGCGGGCAAGCTGTCCCCGGGCGCGCGCGCCGGGCACGCGGCCGCGCGCGCAGGGGCGCATCTCTACGTGTTCGGAGGGGACGCCGCCGGGGACGCGCTCAACGACATGTGGCGATTCCACTTCGGTGAGGAACATCATCAACACGATCACATTACATCTCTCCATCCAAAAAGCTTCTTCAAAAAGAGTTCAAAAGTTACCAAATTCTGGTTAAAATCCTGGCTTCGACTGTTCGAGTAGACATGTATTTTCTCACTTCATCTCTCGAATTCCAGCGACCGAGTCGTGGGAGCGCATCGTGCCCTCGCACCGGTGGCCGGCTGCGCGCGTCGACGCGTGCGCGCTGCTCGTGCCGCGCGCGCCCCTGCACCTCGCCGCCCCCCTCGTCACCGCCCCCGCGCCCCCCCGCGCTCCCCCCACGCTGCTGGCGCGGCTGAGCTCGTTCCACGCCCGTCGCGCGCCGCGCTGCGCGTACAGCGTGCTCGGCGAGCGCGACTCCACCGAGAGCCTGCCGCGGGACTCCCCCGTCATCAACAAGTCCCGCTCCGCGCACCACCTGGCGCGCCGGCAGCCCGCCGACGGCGCCGACGCGACCGGCGACGACTCTCTGACGCGCGACCCGATCTCGGTGCCGGACTTCGCGGACATGGTGCCGCCGACGCAGGCGACCAAGCTCGTCTACCTGGACTCGGACTCGGAGGAGGAGCCGCGGAGGGAGCGCGAGCGGCACCCGCCGACCGCGCTCATCGTGGGCAAGTCCGCCTCGGTGCGGTTCAGGAGGGAGGCGGCCGGCACCGACGAGGAGGGCGAGTTCTCGACGTCCGACTACGCGAGCGCGGAGCGCGTCAACCGTCTGTCGGGCGCCTCGCTCGGGTTCAGCAACCCGCACTACCTGGGGCCCGACGTGCGCGCGCTGGCCGCGCTCACGCCCGACTCGGGGCTCGGCGCGGGGGACATCGAGCTGCAGGACCTGGGGGCCGTGCGGGCGGCGCGGGGGCCGGCGAGGGGGGCGCGGGGGGAGGCGCTGCACCTGCTGCTGGTGGGGGGCCGGGAGCCCGCGCATCCGGCGCGCCTGCAGGGCCCGCTCTCCATGTGGACGTACCGACTTCTGTAGGCTCACCGTGACGAGCTCATCAACGTCAAAGTTCACAGATTAATGCCGGAGAACTACCGGTGGATGAACTGCGGTATGCGGTACGACCCGGCAGATGAACCGCGTTAAGTCGAAGCGACGAAAAGTGAAGGCGAGAATCGAGCATCACGTTCCGAGTGCCGAGTGCAAGTCTGTTTCACTGTTCGGTGTCGACGCATAAACGTGAGTTTGTATGGGATCAGAACAGCGCCAACTGGTGGCGAAAATGTGAAACTTAGAAAAGCGTTAGGACCTGTGATTGGCTGATCCCGTACAAATCCACACGTTTACGCGTCGATACCGAATGAAACAGACTCGTACTTGGTACTCTGTGGAAAAAGTAGCTGAACGACTCGTATGTTCGCGTCTGAACACTCGAAAAGGTTACTCAAGAATCTGATATTCGTCCTGCTGATGTGTTCACGGCGTCTGGGCATGTCGTCACTTTGCTCATTTATCATATTGAACGCCGCAGCCTCGTTTCAATTCCTACAAAAAGTATAAGTAGGTACCTAATGATAATTTTTCTATGGTCCTGTTTATGTAGCGGTTTTATCGACGTCCATTAGCGATAAATGATTAACGAGCATTTATGTAGCTTAGACTAGACGTTCCGACTAGATCTATTTTTGTGGCTCTAAGAAATAAGATAGTATTTGATTATTAGTGACGTAAGATAAGGAGCATCGTTCAAAGTAATAAAATTAAGACAAAATTCAATGGAAAAAAAATACTGAGGGTCTTATCTCGCTGTGTGATACCTACTTGATATTATTACTAATTCGATTATAATATTTGACTAATAAATCTTTATGAGAGTATAACAATAACAGGCATGCATAATTTACCTTTCAGGTATGACGAATAAATTGCCGCAATTTAGTGAGAAAGACCCTACGTATGAAAATCAAATTATACCTTTTGGACATGGTCAAAAAGTACCTAAGTATTAGCGTTACGTCCAATGTTTGACATTTTGTACAATTAGGTAATTTAGTTTAGGTTTGTAGCTGTTGTACCTACTATTTTCCTCAAGGTCAAACTACATTCATGGTATGCTGCAGCAGTCGGTTCCTACTAACACAACTTTTTTTTACAACTTCTTTAGGCTATGTCGGATGAGTGGGTCGAAATTATTTCATCGATAAATAGGCCTTTAGTAACTAAGTAGATAATGCGGAAAATTCGCGACCGAACTTCAGCGTGATTACGCCTGCAATGCTATTTCAATTAGCAACATATTTGCCGAAAATACGTCACGGTATCTGTACAGCAACATGTTTTACGCGACGGGTTTTCAAAGGTAGGTCGACGAACGGTAAAACAAAAGACGGAACGTTACATACGCCGAAATGTCTGTCCGAATGTCTGTCGCGTAATTGAACGTAATATCAGCCGCAGAAATTCGGTCGCATAACTTCGGCTTAGTGTGTTCAGTTAGTTAGACACACTTACTGTGTTGTTAATATTTACAGGCGCTGCGCAGCATTCCATGTTAAAGTTTGATTTTATTTACCTTTTTGTACTTATTGTTAGTTGATAGATCATGATTGTAATACCTGTAATACGTATACTCTGACCATACCTACCTTGTAGCTATTTAGTTATCAAACTCAAAACAGTATTAATTGTGTTGTATACTTCGAGTTTATAAACAGTTTATACATGGTAGATAAGTAGCCAACCTATATTTGCAATGCAAAGTTTAAGTGCAATATGTTATTGATTTTGACGTGACTTTTGTTGAAGTTTTTGTTAGTTTTACCAGATTTGTTTACTAGATTATTAGATATTTCCGCCAAGTACAACGTACAACTACTATAACGTTACAGCGTAGTGCGCTAAGACTGAGTAGTGTAGTGTATGTAGCTGTTTCGTCTTATTTATATGGATTGTCCAAGTTTGTTACCAGAGAAGCCCGGTTCTGGCAATTGTCTATTCTCTTGAGAATCCAATCGATGTTCACCATTTGTCACAATAAACTATAGTTGAAAATTTTGAGTGCTTATTGCGAGATTTTACGCAGATTTGCATGGAAAAAGAGCAGCGCCACGCCAACTATTACAATCCATACCTCTACTTCAAAACAATACCTACAATTATGCGTTCGTTACTGTGATGGAGTAGTTACTGCCTAGGTAAAATCTCGCTTTATGTAGGTACTCTGGTGTATAAAATTTAAACCTGATATATTTTTGGAAACAGTCTTCAAATCTTTTACCATGTTATAATATCGGCCGGGCTTTAGAGTATAGTGAACTTCCTTGCCACATTTTTAAAGAACTTTGTGAATTAATCGAGTATTTCAAATGTTAATAAATGTAATTTAATCTTAAACAATGCATTTAATTTAATTCGAAATAACTATAAAGCTAATTAGGTTTTTTTAATGAAAGCCAAAAGTAATCCAATAAATTTAATAGGTACTGTAAAATATAATGTTTCTATGGATGTGAACACTACCTACATATTAGAATGTAAAATTTTTAGATAGATACATGAGATCCCAATTTATAAAATAACACATTGATTTAACAAAAAAATGCATTTTTTTTTTTTATTTTTTTTTTTTGGTTGTGTTGGTGTTTTTTTGGTTTTTATTGTTGGGTTGGATCATAATTCATAAAGTTAAAACTTATTTCTATTTAGCTCTTACATTTTAAATACATTTAATTGCTGTCTAAACCCAGTGTCAATAATAGTCGCGGTAATGTTTTTTGTACATATAATTTTAGAATACTTTAGACCAGGGGTGCCCAGACTTTTAGTGTCGGCGATCGACCAGAAAATATTTTGAAAGCAAAGGATCGACTAAACTACATACTATGTAGGTAGGTAGGTAGGTCTTGATGATGATGGATAGCATTGCATATTATCCGCGTAATTTTCATAATGATGGTTTTGTTGGCGATCGACTCGAAAAGCTTCGCGATCGACCGGTCGATCGCGATCGACTGTTTGGGCACCCCTGCTTTAGACAATAATCTCTCGGCGAAGGAAGAAATCTAAAATGTCAACAATATGATACTACTTATGGTAGGTATCATAAAATTTATTCTACAATAATAGTGTAGGCAAATTATTATCAAGTTACTTACACCTGAATACCGAAACGCTACATAGCTTGAGTGGTGCTCATGATTGACATGAATTGTCTTTTTTGTATACGATTCTGAAGAGTAAGAACGTCTCAAATATTTAAGTAGCGTTTCAGTATTCGGGCGTTAAACTTTAACCGGTTATGCGTATTGCCGCGTTATAAGCAAGATATCGAATGCATTTGATTATTTAACGTACGGTACGGTATTTATTAAAAACATTTGAACAAGAATTGATATTGAAAATAGGTTTAATACGCAACCCTTAAAACAATGTACCTATGTACCTACTTTTATATAACTAATGTTTCAATATTACGACGATGCCTACTACGTACCTACTTTAAAAGATAAACTTTCTACTGTTTTTCTAATCTATCCTCCATTCTCTTCGCATTCCAAAGAATACGCCGGCGCCGCGCGGCTAACAAGATTTGAGGGTTCAGAAGCATTTTAGTGATATATTCTTGCAATGTTGATTGATGTTGCTAAACATGTTGATGTTGAATTGTTGCCTTGCGACTACATATCTTTCTCATGGTAGATTTAGCTCGTCAACAGTTTCTGCATAAATGCCTGCAAGTCCTAGTTAGTTGTAATTTTGTATGTTGTGCTGACAGCATACAGTTTGGGAAAAGTTCAGGAATATAATCCTATGGTAAGCTAGCAGCGGGCGAGCTGTGGGTAATTTAACGACCCTACTGTTGATGTAACTTGCTGACCCAAGGTAGGGGCTTTAGAGAACGTGGGGATTTATAAGAACTGGAGGGCCATGAAACCGCTATGGAGATGCGGGCCATGAGGGCCGTGGGGACCATAAGGAACGTTGGGCTACGGAGAACGTGGGGGCCATTGAAACCGTGGGACTATGGAGAACGTGGGGACCATTAAAACAGTGGGGCTATAGAGAACGTGGGGGCCATGAAAACCGTGGGGGCTATGGAGAACGTGGGGACCATTGAAACCGTGGGGCTATGGAGGACGTGTGGTGCGGATCATAAAAACCGTGGGGATATGGAGGACGTGTGGTGTGGATAGTTAAAACCGTGGGGCTATGGAGAATGTGGGGGCCATTGAAACCGTGGGGGCTATGGAGAACGTAGTAGTAGTTCAGAGGGCTCTAGTTGTGTACGAGGCGCTCGTCATCGAATGTTATGTTAAGGATGTCCTTGCAGGCTGCGCGCGCAGCACGCTTGCGGGCTTCACGCTTGTTCGGCGCTGCAACAAGAAACATACCTAAATATTAATATATCTCAAGCAAAGAGTCCACTGCCAATAAATCTTGCACAAGTTGACTTGCGCAAGCGACTTCTAACGTGTAAACGCTCGCGCAAGTGGACCTCTGCAAGTTAATAAAACTTGCTGCAAGTCCCAAGCATATGCAAACAGGAAAATTGCAGTCAGTGGAAACTAGTCGTCGATTGATTTCTGCAAGAAATTGCGGAAGTTACTTGACTTTACTTCAAAGGTTCCAATTAAAGCTTAGCGTCGGTTGTTCAAAACAAAGCTAATCTTCCGTTGTCTTGTCATGCTCAAAACAATAATGCTGATTGGATGCCTACTTGGGACACAATTTACATAGCTGTGTGCAGTTTCGTTATTATTGTTTTTTGTATGACTACGGTTAGTCAATAAAGGTAAAATTTGCAGAGATCTCACCTTTTCCGATGTAGGTTTTCTCGTCCACATCGACCGCGATAGTGAAGATCATGTTTTGCGGCTTGTCTCCCTGCAATACAGAACTATCGTTATATTGGGCCTTAGGTAGCTTTATAAGAGTATAAGAGTAAAATTTCTTTGAGAAATAAATAATCTCTAACCTTAAATATTAATAAAACACACACAAGGTCATTGCACTCAAATCTAAGGTAATTTGTACGTTAGTATTGGCAATTTAGTAGCTTTTCGGCTCAATGCCGTAACGCTTTTATCTGCATATACAAACTCCAGTCTATTCTTAATAAGGACTTTGTTAGTCGTTTGATGTAGTGACAGAACTCTAAATTCTGTGATTCGCAGCAAACGCAGCTCTGCCTAGCAGGGCACGGCAGAGAGCATGGAACCTTGTACAGTCGAGGGGACGGTACATCTGCCTGGCAAGGCACGGCAGAGCATGGCACCTTGTACAGTAGAGGGGACGGTACCTCGGCCTGGCAGGGCACGGCAGAGCATGGCACCTTGTACAGTAGAGGGGACGGTACCTCGGCCGCTAGCTCGCGGTAGGCGGCGTGGGGACGCAGCACGGTGAGCAGCATGGCGGGATGCATGGCGGACGCGTTGTCCGGCACCTTGGGTTGTTTGGGCATCCGCGGCTGCGGAGGCTTCAGCGGCAGACGCTCCTCCTCAGACACTTGCTGTACAAACAATCCTTTTATAACTAGGTGGCGCTGTTATATCTACTAGATCGTAGGTTCTCAACGTGGGCGATAACGCCCCCTTGTGGGCGTTTGAGAGTTTCAGGGGGCAGTAGAAGACCCAGAGAAAATTAGGGGGCATTGAGATGGCGCATTAAGATATGGGGTGGGGGGCTCTTGAAAAAATTATATTCTCTAAGTGGGCGGTGGGCAAAATAAGGTTGAGAAACGATGTACTAGACTAGATCGTGCGTTGCGTTATATATTGAACAATCCCATTTGTCAATGAACACATTTCTCAGATCAAATCGAGCAATAACAGGCTCAGTTAAAGCCAGGTTGACACGATCCAAGTACACTTGGACCAAGTCCAACTTGGATGGCTCAGGGTGGCAATTCTAGTACAAAACTTTTTATGAACCACAAGCAAACCCTCAACTTAACCTTAGATTTTCAACTGTTTCCTATTCTACTAATGACAAACGACTCAGTTGAGGTGACGATGTAGCTAAGGTTTGGACTTTGGCAGAACAAATTTTTAAAAAGCTATTCTACTATTCACCAAATGGCTGATATTTAAGAGATCGAACCAAAACGCAGCGGAATGATTGACGTTGTCATCTAGTAGAAATGCCCTGCTGATTGGACTAGATGCAGAGGACTAGAGTCAGTACCTGGCTGGGCTGTCTGGCGCGCAGCTGTGGCACGTGGTGCCCGGCGCCCTCCCACTCCGCGAACAGTTTGTGCAGCGCGAAGGATAGCAGCTGGATCATTGGCAGCGCATCTGTTCCGTCCGCTTCTAAGGCCGCCTCCACCGCCGCCTCCGCCGCCGAGCCCGTGCTCGCGCCTGCAAAAAAGTCAAAAGTCAAATTCATTTATTCAATAAGATCACTTAGAGTACCGCTTTGAAACGTCCTAAGAGCTAGGTGATTCTACTCCTGTTCTTTCGCGACCAAGACCGTGAAGAACCAGGGCAACGAACATGGTTTGGGGCCGAACTTTCTTTTCGGTGACACACTTTGCAACCCAACACATTCTTATTGACCGAACAAGCGTCTCTGCTTCAGCTTGGACAAAAATGCTTTCGTTTGTCCGCCGAATGTATATCTGTATGTTCTCCTCTACAGGTCGCATTTTTCAACCAATTCTTATGAAATTTTGTGAGCAGGTTCGATAAATTTTTTTGTCGTCGGGGATTTCTGATTGGGGAGTTATTTCCTCCAAAATGGGTCAAGGCTACAGGATATCTCTGCCTTATGACATCCGATTTCGATTTTATTTGAATGGTTGTAACTTTGGACCCAAAAACTTTGGTGAAGATCTGATGAGGATCTTCAGCGTGATGAGCACAATAACTCCTAAGAGTAGTAAATTGCTCACTTTTAGATTTCTTTAAGCTATGCAAACAGACTCGCGAGGTCTACAGCTCACAGAGCCACAGAGCCACTACACTAGTATTAATACCTTCATATAGAAGACCCTCTTTTTTAAGATTTGACCACACTTCGTGACCGAGTTTAAAAAAATGTTTAACTTGTTACCTGGTGTGTCGTCGGCTGCGGCCTGGCTGTTACTCGCAGTGTCGCCGGCGGCGGCCTGGCTGTTACCTGCGGGGTCGCTGGCGGCGGCCTGCGCTATAAGCTCGCTGTAGCGCGCCATCTTGCGCAGCACGATGTCGCGGATGGCCTGCTCCGCCGCCGCGTTGCGCGCAGCTAACTTGGTCTCGCCTGGCAACACATCACTACATTTACTCTAAATTTTTAATTTACTACACTTACATTTACCGTGTTATGCCAATACACTGTAAGTTGAAAAAGTGCGTTTTGAGAAATCGCGTAAGAACACTGTAAGTACAGTGTTTTTAAATCGTGTTTTCACAGTGTAGGTGATAGGTAGCAGAAAATTTAAATACAGGGGCATAGAACAGATCAAAAGAAAACAATTGAGCCTTGTTATGGCAAAACATGTGTTTTGGTATAACACGGTAGTAACTACTATACTTCCAATGATAATTAATTCCTTGTCTTAACTCTCCTTATTTCATAATTCTACCGAGGTCAGCACAATCTTTTCCATCTCCGGTTATCAGTCTCAGTCCTACCAATTATGTCTTTTTTTAGAGTAATGTTTTTACAGATAGATCAAAAATTTAAGTTTAATTAGCAGAAGAGCAGTTTGATGATTATGAGAAAAAAAGGCAGGTTATCAAGTTGGTCTGACAATTCTACGATCTCTGGAACAGTGGAGATTTCTGATATGGCCAGTAACAAAAGTACCTTACCTAAAGGAAATAGAGTTGAAACTTTAAAGTTTAAAAAATATGACGCTTTCCTTTGACTCAGTGTGAGTTGAGCCATAAAATAACTTGAGTGACGCAGTCTCACCGAATCCCTTGTAGGTGACGCCGTCAAGCACGAGCTCGGCACAGAAGTTGTGCATGCTGTGCAAGAAGCCCTCGGGCGGCGTCGCCTCCACCTTGAATTGCTGGAACACACCACAAACCATTCAGTTTGAGGAAATCTATAAGTTTCATAACCATTAATTCCATTATTCATGTTTTGACGTAGGACCAGATAACGAGGCTTATCCCCAGCATTGAGCGTTAAGCTGCTACTAAACGCTGACGCAGGCCAGCACCATTTGCCTTGCCTTGCCATCGCTTGCCTAAATAGCCAAGTGAATACAAGCGCCAATTTTGCATTGGTTTGCTCTGGACGGTAGCACTCGCCTTCGCTCGCGCTGGCTTAGGCTCGCCCAGCGTGTATAGGCGGCTATAGTGTTTTAACCTGCTTTTCATAACACCGAAGTCAATGCAACTAGCAATCACAGTACGATTTTAGGACCATTTAGAAAATCCGTTTTCATATCGAAAACATACCTTTAACATAAATGCTTGGTTTTAGCACACATGCTGTTACAAAAGATCATTAGTTTTCACAGCGGGGACTTACATTGGTGACCTGTTCGTTGGGCAACATCTCGTTAATGCACATGAGTGCATTCTTGGGCGAGGTCAGCCGACGGAGCAGAGCGTTCTGGCGACGGCGACGCTCCTTGTTGGATATCTTCTTTACTGTAACAAAATATTCATGAAACAATCATCTTTACTGTAAGCACAACATTCATCAGATTGCATGTTGTAAGCTTAAAATATTAGTTGCTGAGTAATTTACGAATTATTGGAAATCTCTTTGACTTGACAAGGGCAGATATTATATATTCTATGTAATATAATAATTCTAGGTAGCTGATGGTCGTCACTTACTTCCAATTAGCTTTGTCTTGAAGAACGACTGCCGGGAGTTGCTCGGAGAAGATTCGTCCTCAAGAGCTGCTGACTCCATCTCTACGTCCTCTTGCTGCAACATAACATACAGTTATACTGACATTGTACGAAACATTTAAAGATACCGGTCACGATTCATCTGGGTCAATTGAAAGAAAATTTATGGAAACACTTATCTGAAAACATTTCAAAGGTAAAGGCAGAAATAATCCATTCAGTAGGATCTCTAGGATCACGTGGAAACTTCTTAAGAGCTAGGTGATTCTACTTCTGTACCTTCGCCTTCGCGACCAATACCGTGATGAATAAGGCAAAAAACAGACAATTTCCAGTATGCCAGCTATGCTAGTCTTGTTAACAATCACCATGAGTTTATAAAATTATGTTTGAATGGTAATCGATTAATCCATTTTATTATTTTACTAGCAGCGCCCTCGCGGCGTTACCCCCGAGAGATGATTTATGGTGATGATGATGTTGAAAAGTAGCCTTCCTCAAGAGTTTAACTATCACATGCAGAAAGAATTTTTCAAATCCGACTGGTTCTTCCAGAGATTAGCGCGTTCAAACAAACAAACAAACTCTTCCGCTTTATTATAATTAGTATTAGTGTAGATATTCCCCTGGTCCTAGAATTTGGGCAAAGCGTGGTAGATGTACCTTCATGGGGGCCTCCTCTCTCCACGGGTCGGGCTGGGGCTGGGGTTCGGGCTCGCGCGGCGCGGGCGGCTCCACGGCGCGCGGCAGCGGGGGCGCCGGCACCTCATACGTCTGGTGGTTCTGGAGACAGCACATCTATCAGTCTTAGCAGGACTTTTCGAGCACAGCCGGACGATTCACACTTTATTCAACAGCATTCAATTTGAAGATCTTAGAGAAGTGATGTTTCTTCACAGACAAATAAAGTGTGAATCGTCCTGCCGGCCTTGTTTTGAAGAAAAGCAACCACTATGCAATTCTGTGTAGTAATTGAGATGAACAAAATTTTGAGTTCTGAAATTCAAGCTATATAAATTTAGTGAAATATATTTCTAATTCTAGACATTTTACTACATACATTACATATTACAGATATTACTAATAGTTTTAACTTTTAAGTACTTAGCTTGAACAATATTAATAAGATTGATATGCTTTCACTGTGGTATAATCTGATGTTGTACTGTTTGTGGCTCTACACTTACATTTGGATGTCCATGGCTGGAGCTGCAGTGCCGGAGTACCCTCGCCCTTGCCAGCCCCAATCAGCTGATTCACAATATGTTAACACCACCCACCCATTCATCCAGTCTAATCTTTCAATATTTAGGATTTATAGGAACTCTGAATGAATTAGGAATCTTTGTTATTCTCTGGGGGTTTGTGTTTGTAAAAATGTTACAAATCACATCCACCTTTAGATGAAAATAATAGTTCAGTATTGGTAGGTATAATTATTCAAATGATTTTTGTCTACATTTTGAGACTTACAACATTCAATCAGTGAGGGTGCCACATATTGTACATCACCACCCATATTCCTCTCATGTGGGCTGCTGAGTGAAATTGCACTTTCTTACATCACCTTCAGTCTCGTAACAACTTCAGAGAGCCCCCACATGTTAGAAGCAGAGCAGCTGTCCAGTCTAGAGAACCCGGTATGTACACGAGATGGCTGTCTCGCAACCATAATGTTTTCTCAACAAACGGCTACCCTCTGAGAGGCACGTGTCCCTATCCCTCCACCTGACCATGAAGGACCAATAATTTTGAACTTTTCTAAACCAATTGGAATTTCAAAATCAGATGTCATAATTCTACCATCACCAGGCTTTCTACAGCTCTAACGCCTACGGTGGGTGAAATCATAGCAAGAGAATAACAAACAAATTGAGTTTTGCGTTTATCCCGTGCTATGATTGGTAGAGGATTGAAACCCGAGCTCAGTCAGAGAGTATCCTTCAGACTTTCAGCCGGCGCTGGGGCGTGCGGTCGCGCCAGCTGCGATAACAAACATCAGTTAGACTGGAGAATTGATAGTTTGCATCACTTTTTTCTGATTATAGCTTTCAAATGTATTACCGATGATGAGGGAGGAACAAAGCTGCCTGGTCGATTGAACCGATTAGAGTTGCGTGTGTTATCTGATGACAAAGACACAAGGTAATGATTGAGGTCATTCAACCTATTTTATACAGTAAGTAGGTAAGGTATCTATTTTAATAATACCAATGTAAATATAATAATAAAAAATCGTTTCCGTCCTGTCCCGCCTCAGAACACCCCCGGAGGTTACTTATTTGACTTCTATAGAACAATGTCGGTCGGCTAATGGCGCATACAAAATCAATACCTACTCGACATGGCGACATGATCGTCGAAAGAGGGCGAGTTGAGTAGGTACGTAACAGTAACAGTGAATGCTGACCGAGATGCTGACTGATGAAAAGCTATTTCGTGTAATGTAGTTTAGCATTTCTTTGCTGGTGAAATCGTGAAATCTTATTCCGGTAGGACCACTAGCGTCGGCATTCAGCAGCTTTCATGCGACTCTTCATCGATTTTGTTCAATGATGTACTTACGTTGCCGTGGACTTTGGTAAGACATTTTGTCGGAACTGCTGACTTTCCGTAATTATAAAAACACTACAAAGACAGCTAATCGCTAACAATCCGAAAATAGGAGCAAGTTGAAACAACAATATAATAAATACACCACACGCACGCACGACACGAAATGGAGTAATTAGGGATGTTCGATACGATATGAAATTTTCGTGTATCGATACAATGGCATACGACACACCCGATATTTGTATCGATACAACACATGCAAGTTGTATCGGATCGAAAGTATCGTATCAAATTGTTTTGATGACGAATTGTTTTGACTTGCAAGTTACCCGGTTAAAAGGTGGCTTATGTCCTATTTCCGGTCATTATCTATCTATGTTTAAATTTCACGCAAATCGGTTCAGTCAGTGGTTGTCGAGTTTTAGAGGAACAAACATACATCCAAACATTCGCATTTTTTAATATTAGTATGTTATCACCAGTGATCGGAACTAAGCGGGCTAAAATACCTAAAGTTCAAATAACAGAGGCAAAAAAGGGGAGACTTCCTTACTACAAGAATTTTATTCTTGTAGTAAGTAAGAATTTTATTGAAAGTTGGCACAATTTTCACAGTGAGTAAGTACATTTAAAATTAATGTTAATAATATTGTGAAGTAATTCAAATAATTTTCCTATTTGACCGACGGAAAAAAGTTTTTTATCCTAATAATTTACATTTTAGTTTTTGTTATTAACTCAAGTAAAAAATTGATTCACCTTAATGTTAGATGTTCTTTATTAATGTCCTGGAAATGGAAATAATTGGGTCGAAAAATATTTAGTCCTAAAGCGCCTCCATTTGTTTCTGTTAATTTTCGAACTTTAGATATTTTAGCCCGCCTCATTCCGATCACTGGTTATCACAAAACACCTTTTTTTTTACAGTTATAACTACGCACATTTTCGTAATAGCGCTCCCATATAGTGTACCTACTAGACATGAGCGCCGCGCTGGCGTGCCGCCGCTGTTGCCTCTCGGCACGCCGCCGCCGCCGCCACCGTTTGTGATCGGCGTGAGATTATCGATCGAGCGAGCGAAGCGAACTAACATCTTAGTGGCAACTTGGGCAATTTTGCTTTGTATGTTTGTAGGTAGGTTGTATTTTACAAACTGATGAGGTTTTGCATGGATAAAAGTATTCATCATCATCATCTTAGCGATTTCCTTGTTGCGTCCTTTCGGAGTTCGGGGTCCGCTTTCCTAGTCTTTTGCCTCCACTTTAGACGGTCTTCTGCATCCTTTTTGGTGAGTTCATTTGCACGTATGTCATCTGCTACGAAGTCAAGCCAGTACTTCTTCGTCTACCCCTTCTACCGGGGCCTGGTGGAGCCAACATAGCTAAGCATTTGTTCCCCACGTAGTTTGCCGGTTTCCGTAAGACGTGTCCGTGCCAACGTAGCCGGAACTCCTGCAATTTATCTGCTATGTCACGAACATGGAGGCTGCCACGAATGCAAGAGTTCCTGACGCGTTCCTTCCGCGTAACCCCACACATTCAGCGCAGCATATTCATCTCAGTGACCGGCAGTACTTGCTTGTGCTGCTCAAGTACCGGCCACGCTTCACTGCCATAAAAAAGGGAATGATAATGATGGATTTATAAACGTGTCCTTTCAACTTAACTGGCATCTTGGGGTCACAGATAAAGAATAGAATATTTAAACTGATCCGTGCGCTCGACTATGTCTTCGCCTAAGCGTACGGATGTGGGATCTGCTTTATTGCAGACCAAGTACTCCGTCTTCGCCACGCCACGTTGAGTTTCAGACCACGGTTCTCAAGCGATTCCTTTCACGCATTCAAACGTCTTACCAGACGTCCCCTGTCCGCATCTGCCAGCGCGATATCGTCAGAATACATGAGTAACCAAGCCGCTCATGTCTGTCCCTGATACTATCCGACACTACGTCTGATATCACGCTGAACAAGAACGGGCTAAGGACGGTTCCCTGGTGTACTCCAACAGTGGTGGGGAAGGGTTTGGTGTCACCAACAGCGGTCCTAACCACAGAATCGGAATCGTGGTAGGTACATGTCTCGGATGGTGTAAATATTAACCTCAGGTACCTACACCTTTGCACCGCAACGCCCAATAGATCATTGCACGAGGAACACAGTCGAAGGCCTTCTCCATGTTCAAAAACAGGAATTAAAGAAGTGTATTTTTCGTCCTGTATTTCTCCATGACGGTCCGTAGGGCAAAGACTGGATCCATGGTCCCGTGGCCAAGGTAAAAACCATATTGACACTCCGAGACCGCATACTCTTGTCGGATCCGAGAGTCTCCTATCCGCTCAAAGAGTTTCATGGTGTGGGACATGATTTTTTTACCACGGTAGCTGTCACACTCTTGGAGATCGGAGTGATATCACTCAGTCTCCACTGGCGAGGGATCCCTCCTGTGTGCAGTATGTCAATCAGTCAATCAAAAACATTTACAAAACTTTCGTGAGTTGTACTAGATATTATTTTAACACACGGGAATTACTTTCGTAAAAATATCGTCGATTTAGATACCGACAATGTTTACAATAACATCCGGAGAATCTTCATCCTCTCACTGCAGTGTGAGACGCGACCGCGAGGAGTAACCTTGCCGCAACTCCCTCCTTACCCAGATGAAGATTCTCCGGATGAATCGAAACATTGTCTGTATCTAAATCGACGATTTTTTATGTGAGTAATTCCCGTGTGTTAAAATAATGTCAAAAACATTTACTTGCATGTAAAGATTACCCACACCACACCACGAGGGCCCATTGCCTTCCAGTCTAGGCCTCGATGGGGACTCGATGGGGATCGGTTCTGACGGCTTCCGATTTTTCGCGGCGTTAACAGATGCGGCGAAGAGCTTTTTATACTTCTTCAGGCGTTTTTGGCGGTACTAGTCCTTGATTTAAAGGGAGGTCCGGTGGCTATCTTGTTCAGCAGGTCGTGGAAGTACGAGCGCTATCTTTCCCTCACCGCGAGGTCCTCGCATAACAGATTTCCCTGGGGGTCTTTTACACAGGGACACTTGGAGATATCCTGTGCCCTTACGCCTTTCATCCTAGAAAGGTCTAAGCCTGTGCCGCTTTGACCCTTGAACATGATAGCTTGTAGACGAGCTTCTGCCCTTCAGACGATTCCAGCTTATCGTTAAGTGTTTGTAAGAGATCTAGTCTGGATATGATGGATAGAGTATTATTGAACAGTAAGTACCTAGTCATTTGTGTTGTAGTAAAACGTTAGAGATCGATTTTATAAGTATATTTTTATTTAAAAAAAAAAGCCACGCCGCCGGCGCCGCACCGCCGCCGGACGAAAAACTGCAGCGCGCCGCCACCGACAATTTTCAACGCGGCGCACATGTCTAGTACCTACCCGTTGAGGTGCCCCGCCCCCCGGACCGATTGCCTGCCTAGCCAAACCAACGCCCGCGCAACTGTTGCCAGCGGTTTAACTTTTTTTGCCAGTGATTTTATTCCTGGACTAAACCTGTTTGTGGTATCATTGGAATCGGAATTTAACAAGCTTATTAAATTATTAAAAGTTTCTGTTTAACAAATATTTTTTTTTTAATTATTTAAGTACCTGCATACTTTGTCTTGATTCGATACTGTATCGATACGAAATATCGTATCAAATGCCCTGTATCGATACGCTGACCGATACAATGCATTACGATATTTTGCGATACGAAATATCGATACAATTCGAAATATCGAACATCTTTATGAATAATAGTATTCTGTGGTTGCACATCTCTACACAATGCACTCATTCACTCACTCCACACACTCCATTAGTTTATTTCATTCATTCACCAGTGTTGCCAATTTAGCGACTTTGTCGCTAGAAATAGCAACTTTTACTTATGTGTTAGCGACTTAAAATCAGTTTTAGCGTCAAAATATTTTTAGCAAACTTATCTAGGTCAGGGGCGGCCTTAGCTACCGCGAGGCCCCGGGCGGTAGATCTTTGCGAGGACCCGGGCGGTAGATCTTTGCGAGGCCCCTGGTGACGGGCGTGGGACCAAGACTTTTTGGGGGGTCACATGATATTATGTTGAGGGAGGGAGGGGGAGCAAAATACCTACTCACGAAGCTAATATGCGAGCGAAGCGAGCCGACTTTTTTGAGATTAATGCAACATAAGTCACTTTGCTAGCAAACTAATGAAACTAATATGCAAGCAAAGCGAGCTCTCTAATGCTTATAAAAAAAAATCTCTAGTCGCTTGCTGCGCGAGGCCCCTACAAGCGCGAGGCCCCGGACGAGTGCCCTGCCGCCACTGATCTAGGTAGCGACTTTTTGACTGTAACCTACAGATCAAAACAGTGTACTGAACAACCCCCCCCCCCCCCCAGCTCCTGGTTAGAATCAATTTTACGACTTTGCGAATTTTTAAATTGAATCTAGCGACTTGGATTTATTGGAGTAGGCAGTACCAGTGTTGCCAATTTAGTGGCTTTGTCACTAGAAATAGCGACTTTTGCTATGGTGTTAGCAACTTAAAATCAGTTTTAGTGACAAAAAAAATTTTGCGACTTATCTAGCGACTTTTCGACTTCAATTGGCACACCAAAACAGTATTAGGGCAAGTAATGGAAAGGTGGACAAGACAAAAAGTCAACTGAATCTACCGACTTGGATTTATTGGAGTTGGCAACACTGGGCAGCACTGTCATGCAGTGTTGCCAATTTAGCGACTTCGTCGCTAGAAATAGCGACTTTTGGACCCGTGTTAGCGACAAAAAATCGGTTTTAGCGACAAAAAATATTTAGCGACTTATCTAGCGACTTTTGGACTTCAACGCTTCGACCAACAAATTAAAAGTATTTTTATTGGTAGGCTTGGTGTCTTTGACAGAATAAACATACGGAACTTTATGCGCGTGATCACTACTACGGGTATTTTGCGTTTAGTTTGATACGCGGGACATTAGCGACTTTCTAGCGACTTTTCGCACTCAATCTAGCGACTTTTAATTTTTGGAGTTGGCAACACTGCTGTCATGTCATGTCATTCACACTCGTTCAGTGTTGACGAGAAAAATAAGCCGTTTTGTCTCTTGATTCATTTTAGTTAAAAATAAAGTGTTTTAATGGTTCTGTTCTGATTTAATTTAGTTAAGGTGTTGGTGAACGTATCAGAGAAAACTTCTTGACACAGTGGAGCAGCAAATTATGTACAAATAACACATCTACCAGCATTTGATTTCGTTTTGGCAACTTTGGCGTACCTATCTGCTTGATTGAAAAGTTTCTAAACTCTTATTTTGGACGTGAATGTTGGAAGCTACTCTTGTGTTCTGTAAGCTTACAGAAAAGTGAAGTAAGTTTGCAATAATGTAATAATACTTCTCATGATATTCAGGGGCGGCCTTAGCTATCGCGAGGCCCCGGGCGGTAGATCTTTGCGAGGCCCCTGATGACGGGCGCGGGATCTGGGCTTTTGGGGGGGGGGGGGGTCACACGATATTATGTTGAGGGAGGGGGGGAGGGCAAAATACCTACTCATGAAGCTAATATGCGAGCGAAGCGAGCCGATTTTTTTTTACGATTAATGCAACATAACTCACTTTGCTAGCAAAATAACGAGGCTAATATGCGAGCAAAGCGAGCTCTCTACACTAGCGAAATACCCATGAATCAAAATGCGAGCGAAGCGAGCCGAATTTTTTAAAGAAAATTGTAAAATGTGGCACTTGCTTTTGCTTACGGTGCTCAAAGAAAAGGCTGGCTACTTGTCGTTTTCTATTCTGCAGTCAGCCATAACTCACTTCGTTCGCAAAATACATATGAAGCTAAAATGCGAGCGAAGCGAGCTGATTTTTTTAAAACAAATGACACGTTGATATGGCTATGATATGACACGTTGTGGGATGAAAAGGGCTAAAAAAGTTTGTATGAACAATTTAGAATTCCTTTAGCGTTTAAGCATTTAACACATTATAATATACTAGCGAACGCCCGCGGCTTCGTCCGCGTGGACTCTATTTTTATCCCACAGGAACCATGCATTTTCCGGGATAAAAATTAGCCTATGTGTTATTCCAGAACCTAAACTATCTACATTCCAAATTTCATCAACATCAGTTTAGTAGTTTTGGAGATACGTGGTAACAAACATTCATACACACACACACACACACACACACACACACACACACATACACACGGACTTTCGCCTTTATAATATTAGTAGGATTATGCTGGGGGGGTCATGGCACTGGGATCGAGCTGCCTAGTCAATGCGAGGCCCTACCAAACTACCTAAAGCTATTGAAATTTTGATGAAGAAAAGTCTGAGCCGCGCACATATTATAAAACAAAGTAATTCGCCCCCAGCTCAGCGTCTGTCTCTGTTTGTCTGTTCGCGATAAACTCAAAAACTACTGAACGGATTTTCATTTGGTTTTCACCAATAGACAGAGTGATTCATGAGGAAGGTTTAGGTGTATAATTCGTTAAGTTTTTGTATAAATTGGTTGAATTAAGATGAAGATTGTTGAAAATGTCGAAAAAATATAAGTAGCCGACTGGGAGTTTTCATAGAAAAAGCTGCCTAATCCTTTTGGGATAACTTATAACAAAATAATTTAGGAAGGCATTGTTCTTATTTTATAGGTACCTAAGTAAGTATACAGAAAAGTCCACAATGGAATTTGTCTATCTTTAACGGATAGGTTTACTAATGCCCATAAAAGATTTTCTCTAGTCGGCTTGCTGCGCGAGGCCCCTACAAGCGCGAGGCCCCGGGCGACTGCCCTGCTCGCCACCCCCAAAGGCCGCCACTGATGATATTACACTCAATTGAGTCCATTGCAACAATGAGTCAAACTGCAAACAAACAAGTATGTGTTGGACTATAGTCAATGAGTAAAGTTCTTTACTTACTTTACCAGGCGTGTGCTATGGAGCTTGGAAACATAATGGGCATCAAAGGTCATTGATAAAGATGATTTATTTTGTAAATGCTTTTTAGGAATGAGATGACATCCACACTGAAATGTCATCAGTCCACTGTGTGGTTGTGTGGGAGTTCCAGTGCGGAGGGCAGTGGGTGCCGCACACCCCAGGGGTCACTCGGACCCTGGAGAGAGCTCACGCCAAGAAGCTGACAAGAGTGGTGTTGTCCGATGCGGACCCTGCATTGAAAGGGCACCATGTTAATCTGAGGACCTTAACTCAATGTCGGGATATGCCAGGTTTGTAAAGGATATAAAAATAAGTGTAAATTAATTGAAAGTTTCAATTAACTTGATATGAATTGTACTGAAATGCTTGAACAAAGAAAAATAGTTAGCTCTGTATAATTTGATCTGAACTTGATTCCTACAATAAAGACTGGCTCCAAAGAAGCACAAAACAGAGATCAGTGGAAAGAGGGAAGGTAGGCCTTTGCCCTGAGTGGGAAACATCAGGCTTATAAATAGGTTTATAAATTTTCTGTGTATAATAATAATAAGTCACCTGAAATAAATAAATTAAAAAATAAAGGATCAGGCAATAGCCGGACTGGGAAGAATGGCAAGTGCAAAGGAAGGCCTTTACCCAGCAGTGAGAGAAGTATGGCTGCGAATGATGATGATGAATGCAACATGGTGGTTTCAGATGGAGGCACTACAGAGTGCCATGTGCGTAGATCGTGCTACAGTGTGCAGTCTGTGGGCGGGCGAGGGGCTCGGTGGGAGTGGGCTAGACTCTCCTCCCCACCGCTACCTGCCGAGCTGCACTATGAGCCCATGCCGATGGAGGTATGTGTATGCCTGTGTATTTTTTTCTGTATAGTGTAATCATTTAAGAATTAGGAATGCAATGATGTAATGGTGAGTCTTGTTTTTATGGGATGTTAATTGAGCTTTATTGTCCAGAAATGAGCTCAATATGCTGATACTGTTTCATCAATTTAATTTTGGATGTGGCGTATTCGAACCTCCACAAGCTTGTTTTATTTAGACTGCAATTTCATTAAAAAATCTCATAGTTAGAACCCGGCTAGAATACCGTAGGTTCCACGTAAATTGGTGATCCCAACGCGAGCTAAACACGCAACCTTCTGTTGGTCCGCTACGTGTAGGCTGCGGCGCAGCGGTGCGCTCGCGCGGGTTCGAATACGCCGCATGTAGCTAACAAAATCAGATTGCAATGAAAAACATAGATGTTTGTAAGAAGTGGCAGAGTTTTCTTTCATGTACGTCGGTTCTTTTTTCGTGAACATCTCATTTCATCCCCTCGGGAGCATGTTCGTACATCAAACACCTCAGCAAGCAATTTCATCTAAGTAGGGCTCGAGGCGCATCGCGCGGTTTACCTAGCCAGTGCACATTCGGACAGCGATCGGTCCGCACTCATATCAGCATTAATCATTATCATTTGCGTAAAGTTCTTGAATACATCGTTTTATATTACAAGTTATCAATCCAGCATCCCACCCCAATCGCGTGCGGTTTCGTACAAAGGCTGGCGAGATTAGACGTGCAATAGTCTTCGTGTGTCGCGTCCACTACCTATCGGGGTTCCTTCGCGTGTGTTACTTACCGAGGCTAGATGTGGTCGTGTGACGTTGGGTTTGGTCTTCAGGCTCAGTGTGTGACGGAGGAGGCGTGGGTCCGCGGTGCGGAGGTGTCGTGGGGCGCGTGGCAGTTGTCACCGGGCGGAGGCCTGGCGCGGCGCGGCGCCGCCGTGCGACTTCTGCGCCGCGCGCACCAACCCCCCTATCCACGCGCGCGCACCGCGCCCATCGACGCGCACGAAACGCACCACACAGGTACTATTATAACTTAGGCCTTTTACATCTTTTACTAGGTAGATATATACCTATATAAAAATACAACATTACTCTTTTAGAAGCATAAATTATTCTTAGTGCTCTATAGCAAAGTGTCCACTGGCAATAAATCTTGCACAAATTGACTTGCGCAAGCTACTTTCAACGTGAAAACGCTCGCACAAGTGGACTTCTACACGTTTTATTGACTTGCCGAACTTGCTGCAAGTCCCACGTGTAGGTGTACGTATAGAAAAATTGCTGTAAGTGGAAACTAGTCGTCAATTGATTTCTGCAAGAAATTATGGAAGTTACTTGTCAGTGGACACTTTATGAAAAAATAGGTAAAATCTAGGAGGCATTATAACACCCTGATCAGTTCCAGCCCGTCGACCGCGCATTCCGCAACAACACACTGGGTCGAGCGTCCACTCCGTGCAGTCCACGCTCTCTGCCCACTCGGTCCACTCTGCCCATTCTGTCCATTCTGCCCATTCTGTCCACTCTGCCCAGTCTGCCCACTCTGGCAGAGAGAACCGCGAGTCGTCCCACATCGCTCAGGCGGGCAGGGGCGGCGCACGGAGCGCCTCGCCCAGGGACCGTAAGCCTAACCTCGCCAGACAGATCCTACACAACTTGAATATATTCAGTGAGTACCCGCTTTGTCTAATAACGACCAATAGTCACCCATATACCAAACCCCACATTAGAATTTCAACCAAGAACTGTAGAACAGTGTACATGGTTACGTAGTGCAGCTTCTCTGGTCTTTCTCAATAAATTGAAAGTAAAGTTCAGTGCTCTTCCTTCTTATAACTGATGCTTGAAAAGAATGTTAAATGATTATTCTTCTCTTAAAATAGTCGAGTTATTAAGGTATACTACTTCTTAAGCCATGACCTTTAATTTTATTTTAAAACTAGCGAACTTGTTATCCAACCACAGACCTCGCTAGCAAAAAATTTCGACAAAATCACCATATACCAGGTCAATTAAATAGTCAAGAATAATTATCCAGGTGTACAAAAAATGACCCAAAAAATGAACAAACATTTTTTAACAAATAACCAATAAGTATGCAAAACAAAAAAAATCATCCTAAAGAATATTCGACCGTGACAGGACTCGAACCTGCAATCTTCGGATCCGAAGTCCGACGCCTTATCCATTAGGCCACACGGTCTGTACGTGAAGCCTTCAATTTGTGCTGCGGTTTCAGCGGCACATGCGCGCGCAACGCCGGACAATGAACCTTTGACCTTGTGACATATTTGACGAAATCTTTTGATTTGCAAACATTAATAAGACCTTCACCAGCCAGCAGTGGAAATAAGCATTTTAGAAACTTTAATACAACGATAATTTCACATAGGTGTAAGCTTACAGCAGATTTATTAGTACTTGAGCTGAGTAAGTAATAAGTATGCCTAAAATATCGCTTTATTTATTGAACATCGTCACGTGGTTTATATGACTCACCTATTTTATCAGTTTTCGTAAACACAACTATTGTAAGAAAGTCTGGTATTATTTAATTAAAATTTTACCATCCCTAAAATTGCAGTCTGAAATGTCTAAAGATCTGAGAGAATGTCTACTGCGCCTTGGGGATACAGTCGTCGATCATTTTAATCTTCAAAAGTCATAAGTTGAAAATTGTTCAAGAGATCTTTATAAGTTTTAACCGATTTCAAGTAAGGAGGTGATTCTCAATTCGTCAGAATCTTTATTTTTTGTGCTTTTTTTATGTATGCTCACCGATTACTCGGAGACACCTCGACCAATTTGGAAAATTCTGTTTTGGTTTGAAACGGTCTTTCCAATTGATCCCACAAAAATTAAATGTTTAAAAAATTGGAGTCGGTTTTCAAATTTTTTTAATTTAGCTACTTGTTCTATTGTAAAAACATAACTGGTTGGTGAAACCGTTATTCATTGTCAGGCAACAAGCAGAGCGCGGCTCCTCCTGACACGACTCACCTGACGGAGGCTCAAATGGCGGAGGAAAGCGAGCCGCGGACGGACACAGAATGTAGCAGTACACGGTCCACACGTCGACACAGTGTAGACACCATCTCTACATACCTGAGTCACGAGAGCAAGGACAGTCTACAGGTACGTCGGAGGAAAGCGAGCCGCGGACGGACACAGAGTGCAGCAGTACACGGTCCACACGTCGACACAGTGTAGACACCATCTCTACATACCTGAGTCACGAGAGCAAGGACAGTCTACAGGTACGTCGGAGGAAAGCGAGCCGCGGACGGACACAGAGTGCAGCAGTACACGGTCCACACGTCGACACAGTGTAGACACCATCTCTACATACCTGAGTCACGAGAGCAAGGACAGTCTACAGGTACGTCGGAGGAAAGCGAGCCGCGGACGGACACAGAGTGCAGCAGTACACGGTCCACACGTCGACACAGTGTAGACACCATCTCTACATACCTGAGTCACGAGAGCAAGGACAGTCTACAGGTACGTCGGAGGAAAGCGAGCCGCGGACGGACACAGAGTGCAGCAGTACACGGTCCACACGTCGACACAGTGTAGACACCATCTCTACATACCTGAGTCACGAGAGCAAGGACAGTCTACAGGTACGTCGGAGGAAAGCGAGCCGCGGACGGACACAGAGTGCAGCAGTACACGGTCCACACGTCGACACAGTGTAGACACCATCTCTACATACCTGAGTCACGAGAGCAAGGACAGTCTACAGGTACGTCGGAGGAAAGCGAGCCGCGGACGGACACAGAGTGCAGCAGTACACGGTCCACACGTCGACACAGTGTAGACACCATCTCTACATACCTGAGTCACGAGAGCAAGGACAGTCTACAGGTACGTCGGAGGAAAGCGAGCCGCGGACGGACACAGAGTGCAGCAGTACACGGTCCACACGTCGACACAGTGTAGACACCATCTCTACATACCTGAGTCACGAGAGCAAGGACAGTCTACAGGTACGTCGGAGGAAAGCGAGCCGCGGACGGACACAGAGTGCAGCAGTACACGGTCCACACGTCGACACAGTGTAGACACCATCTCTACATACCTGAGTCACGAGAGCAAGGACAGTCTACAGGTACGTCGGAGGAAAGCGAGCCGCGGACGGACACAGAGTGCAGCAGTACACGGTCCACACGTCGACACAGTGTAGACACCATCTCTACATACCTGAGTCACGAGAGCAAGGACAGTCTACAGGTACGTCGGAGGAAAGCGAGCCGCGGACGGACACAGAGTGCAGCAGTACACGGTCCACACGTCGACACAGTGTAGACACCATCTCTACATACCTGAGTCACGAGAGCAAGGACAGTCTACAGGTACGTCGGAGGAAAGCGAGCCGCGGACGGACACAGAGTGCAGCAGTACGCGGTCCACACGTCGACACAGTGTAGACACCATCTCTACATACCTGAGTCACGAGAGCAAGGACAGTCTACAGGTACGTCGGAGGAAAGCGAGCCGCGGACGGACACAGAGTGCAGCAGTACACGGTCCACACGTCGACACAGTGTAGACACCATCTCTACATACCTGAGTCACGAGAGCAAGGACAGTCTACAGGTACGTCGGAGGAAAGCGAGCCGCGGACGGACACAGAGTGTAGCAGTACACGGTCCACACGTCGACACAGTGTAGACACCATCTCTACATACCTGAGTCACGAGAGCAAGGACAGTCTACAGGTACGTCGGAGGAAAGCGAGCCGCGGACGGACACAGAGTGCAGCAGTACGCGGTCCGCACGTTGACGCAGTGTAGATGTCGCAGGCAACTGGTTGAATTAGCCATTCAATTAAATGCCTAGGCATTTCATTGAGCGCCGCCATTCAATTGAATTGCTGACCTTCGTTTAGGCGGAGTGTTGAACACAACGTTCCACACTACGGCTAAACGAAGGTCAGCCATTTAATTGAATGGCGGCGCTCAATGAAATGACTAGGCGGTTCACTTGCACACAGAAAAAGTAGGTAGGTTTTGGTTTTTTTTTTATAGCACGCGTATTACACACCCACGCAGAAAGGCTGCTCGAAGGTAAATTCATTATTTTGTGGCATACGAATAACACTGGGAACTTATTTTGTTTATTTTTCACAACAAAACAACACAACATTCAAGAAACACCAGCTGTAGACGCCATCTTGTGAACAAAGCGAAAGTAGCGCCGCGGTGGCAGAAAAACATACTAATTCAATGAGATGGCGGCCTTTCAATCAGGCAGAGTGTTGAACGTTTCAAACGCTTCAATGATTCAACTATCCGCCTAGGCATTTAGTTGAATGGCGGCACTCAATGAAATGGCTAGGCATTTAATTGAATGGCTCATTCAACCAGTTGGCTGCGACATAGACACTATCTCTACATACCTGAGTCACGAGAGCAAGGACAGTCTACAGGTACACTCGGCCAAGGGCGGGTCCAGGGTTTTTTTCTGGGAGGGGCACAAAAGCAGACGGGCAAAAAAAAATCACATTCAAATAAAAATCACACATTCTGTTTTAAGCTATGCAAAGCAACTCGTGAGGTCTACAGCTCACAGAGCCACTTGTATATTTTAACGACTCTGATAATTTGATTTGTCTATAAGTATGTACTGTGATGGAATCTCCACAGTAGGTGTCTGTCTTAAATCCGCCTTTGCACACAACCTTCGCACCGAAATTCATTATAAAAAATCGCTAAACTGCATCAACAGATTTGATCATAACACTCAATGAGCCTATCTTTGAAGCTGTGACTGTGCGATTTAAACTTCCTAAAATGCATTCTATTCGTTGATATTCTTCGGAAAGTTAAAGTTTTTTCAGTGAAGAATCGAATCCGAATTTCGATTACATTTTGAGGTCTAAATCGCACTGTGTGTCGAAATTTTCGAGTTCACAATAAACGCAATCTTTCGCAGAGTTTTTCTAATCGTCATACATGCCGAGACTATTGAGTATCCTTGTGTTGAATAGAGATGTTGTTCCAGCAAGGGTCTGTGGGCGAGCTGCTGAACTGCAGCGGCGGCAGTGACGACGTGTTCGAGTCTGCGCCCGCGCATCACACCGGGGGGGACGAGCTCGTCGGTGAGGCACACACTCCCCCTTACTTATGAAAGATGTTTAAAGTTGAACACTGGTTGAACAACGTCCTGTCTCTGTTTCTCACTATCCACAAATAAAGACAGGACGTTGTTTAACCAGTGTTTCACTTTAAACATCTTTCATAAGTAAGGGCCTCTTTCTCTCTTCATTCATCTGTTACGAAGGCTGATTGCCTCAAACCTCAAATTGGTCTCAAACTGTCAAAACGAGTGTCTTTTGTCGCGTTCGGTTTCGTTGAGATGAGAGTGACAGAGCTACTTGCGTGGTCACTGAACTGTCATATTTGACAGTTTGAGTCCGATCTTGGCTATCAAAGATAGACAATCAGGGGGCAGTTCCCACTAATCGAATCTTTCCGATTTACTGCATCGATTAAGCTCATCATCACCATAATTTATGCGTCCATATTCCACAGTTGAACATGGTCTCTTTTGATCTTGTCAAGCTCCCTAATTTTGTGCCAACTTGTCTCACGTATGACTAGCAGGCTGACTGTCTAACTTGCTGCTTGCTTTTGGTCGCTATCAAAGATAGACAATAAGTAAGTAAGTTCGTATGAGCAAGTAGCCAACTCTGGTGACGGAGTTTTTAGGCCGCCTAAAGGCCTCCGTCATGGCTTAACGACTTAAAAGCCGGGACCGACATTTAACGTGCCCTCCGAACCACGGAAGCGCTCAGTTCGTAATACCACTTGCGGTCACCCATCCCAAGAGTGACCGCGCACATCGCTGCTTAACTTCAACGATCAATCAAGAACGTCCAAGCAAGCTACGCCACGAGCGCTTCCTCGAAGATAGACAATCAAGGGGCAGAACTCTATGATAGAAACATGATATTACCGTCAGGTTTTCCCGTGGTGTTTATGGTATATGTTGTCTGGTTACAGACGTGCGTGCATTGTGCGTGGGCGTTGGCGCTTGTTCGTGGGTTCGTAGCGTGTCGTGCCCGCAGTGGGGCGCCGTCTGCCCCGTCTGCATGCAGGGGCTGGCGCCGGCGGGGGCGGGGGCGGGGGCTGGGGGAGGGGCGGGGGGCTGCGTGGCGCTGGCCGGCTGCCAGCACCTCCTGCATCTCCACTGCCTCGCCGACCAGCTGCGGGCCGCCGTCGACAGGGCCAACCATAATGAGGTATTGTTTTAACACACGGGAATTACTCACTACTACAATCACATCACACTAATCACACTATCACATCACACTAATCACACTATCACACTATCACACTAATCACACTAATCATCACACTAATATTATAAATGCGAAAGTTTGGATGTTTGGATGGATGTTTAGATGTTTGGATGTTTGGATGTATGTTTGTTCCTCTATAACTCGACAACCACTGAACCGATTTGGCTGAAATTTGAAACATAGATAGATAGTGACCGGGAATAGGACATAGGCTACTTTTTATCCCGAAAAATTGCACAGTTCCCGTGGGATAAACAAAATAGTAGTCCACGCGGGCGAAGCCGCGGGTGTCAGCTAGTAAATAAATAAATATTGCTGAACATTTCATACAGCGCCATCTAGCCCCAAACTAAGCAAAGCTTGTACTATGGAAACCAGATAACTGATAGAATACTTATATACTTTTTGTAAATACATACATAGAATACTTTATAACACCCAGACACAGAACAAACATCTATGTTCATCACACAAATGTTTGTCCTGAATGGGAATCGAATCCACGACCTACAGCGCAGAAGGCAGAGCTACTACCAACTGAGCTAAGAAGCCAGTAATGGGGTATTAGTCCAAAGGTCAAAATGTCAAGGTGTTAAAATGTCCAGCATAAAATACCAAGTAGTCAAAATTAAAGTTTAAAAAAGGGCTTTATTATTGTAAGACCTCCATTTCCAATATGTTTGTTTGTTACCCAGGAGGCGATCTACATCGAGTGCCTGGTGTGCGGGCGTGCGTACGGCGCGTCTCCCCCCGAGGTTCCCTCTCCCCCCTCGCCCCCGCTGCCCCCCCTGCCCCCGGCCGCCCCCGCCCCCGCCCCCGTGCAGCCCCCCGGCAGCATGGCGTGGCGGCTACAGCACGCCGCGCTGCCACAGTGCGCGTCAGACACCGCCATACTCGTCACATACAAGTGAGTCTACTAAAACTTCGCTTCTATGGTTTGTCCTATGTTTATGAGGACTAGAATGAACTATATGCCGCCTCTTTTCATAGACAAGAACGGCATATTGCAATTATTATTGTGATTCTGCTATAGCAGCCTTTTTAGCCCCGCAGTTTGTAGATGATCAACCAATTAATTCGGTTGACAATTACACACACTCACTGTCAGGAGGCAATCTTTGCCTACGCTTAACGGGACACTGTAGTGCCTGGGACAATGTTGAGATGGAGTAGGCTTGCCCAGCACCTACCCACATCCACAGGAAATACACGGTCAATGCGTGTGGGGCTAACTAAGCCGCCGGTTTCCTCACGATGTTTTCCTTCACCGTTTAGAGCTAGTGTTAATGCGCATACAAATTTTTCGAAACGAAAAATCCATTGATGCACGGCCAGGATTCGAACCCACGACCTTCGGATTGAAAGTCGAGGTACTATACCCCTCGACTCGGCCAACACGGGTCTAAGTTGACAACTAAGAAACAAGTAAAATATTAATATAGCGTAACGAACTATGATGAGAGTGGTAATATTATGTATAAGTACTTGAGCTATTTTGGATGTACAATGTTTACTAACACTCCACTGACAGATCAATCAGCTGATAGCAGGAATAGACCAATCACAGAAAACTGAGATTAAATATGATTGGCACTGATTTAATATGGCCAATCATAATGAATCTCAGTTTTCTGTGATTGGTCTATTCCTGCTATCAGCTGATTGATCCGTCAGTGCAATGTTAGTAAACATTGTACATCCAAAATGGCTCGAATATAGATAGTAGTATAACACAATATTGATGGTATGTACGTTTAGCTTCCAGTCTGGCGTCCAAGGCGTGGGTCACCCGGCGCCCGGTCAGCAGTACTACGCGGTGGGGTTCCCGCGACATTCCGTGCTGCCCGACGACGAACTAGGCCGCCAGGTGAGGCCTCACATTATTATCACACTAATCAGACTAATATTAAGACTGGCCTATTAGCTCAGTTGGTAGTAGCTCTGCCTCCTGCGCTGTAGGTCGTGGGTTCGATTCCCATTCAGGACAAACATTTGTGTGATGAACATAGATGTTTGTTCTGTGTCTGGGTGTTATAAAGTATTATAAAATTAGACATTATTTAACACACGGGAATTACTCACGTAAAAATATCGTCGATTTAGATACCGACAATGTTTCCCGTAGTAATTCCCGTGTGTTAAATAATGTCTAGTACAACTCACGAAAGTTTTGAAAGTGAAATACCTATTATAAAATTCATTACTTATTTTTTTATTCAGTATCTGTGTTGTACAGTGTACCACGTGTATACGTCTACCAACTATTCTATCCCCACGGTCTGTGTCCTTGATCTCGTGCTAACGTTACGATCTTGTCAGGTTCTATGCGCGCTCCGTGCGTGCTGGTCGCGCGGCGTGCTGTTCACGGTGCGCGCGTCCCGCACGACCGGTCGCGAGCACGTGGTCGCGTGGCGCGCCGTCCCTCCCCCCGCCTCACCGCAACACTACTTGCCCCCCGCACGACCGGCGCTGGCACTGAGGGAGGTGCTGGCGGCGTTACATGCTTTACTGCACGGTCAGTAGGCTCATTCTCTCACTTCGAACGTCGAAGAGCTGAATCCGCTGTGAGATGTGAATTTCGTATTCGAAATTTGAATCTTACTGCAAACACTTATAACTCGGTTCATTAAAGAAAGGAATCTAATCGAACGAGGCGCTTATCATGTTCTCTCGCTTGCACACTAGTGCCGTCTATACTCACGAAGCGAGAGAACATGATAAGTGCCGCCATTTTAGATTCTTTTCTTTAATGAACCGGGTTATACAATACATTCTTGCGAATTTAGTGAGCTCGGTCACTTGAGTGAATTCGAAGTGAGTCTAGTACAGAATGACTGCAGGGCTAAACTCTCTATATACTCCTGTGTGGAGCGCTGGCGGCGCTACTGTACACTTCCCCCAATAAATCTAGGCATTCGTGAAGTTAGGCGCAGTGTAGCTTTGTCATACAAATTTTCTACTGCGCAGCAAAACGGCTAATTTCACGAATGCCTAGATCCATTGGGGGAAGTGTACGCGCTAGAGCACGCTCAGACACACTCAGACTTTAGAAAATGTATCCGATTCGATGATTTGGATGTTTGACGTTTTTTCACAGCAAAAACGGCACTTTCCTAATTCGGAATAGATCTTAGCATCGCGACCGTATTTATAAGGCACCCGGCTAGGTGGCGTGCTCTTGCGACCGGGGGAAAAAATAACTATGATTTAATCTATGAGCGCGTATGGCGCGAGCATGACGGCCAATAGGAGCGCTTTAAATGAAAACATTACCTTATGTGGTGGCAAAATTTAGCGAAATCTGCCAATACGAGCCAAGCGAAGCGCAAGGGAACTACCTACCTTTTCTCTAAGCGCTTCGTCGTTTTTTGAAACCCACATAACTTGGGTTTGGATTATACCAGATAATTTTCGATTTAACGAAATTCTCGGGATCTGATGTCAATAGTGGACTGTGTCATTTACTGATTTACAAGAGGCCAAATTAAAAATTTAAAAAACCGACTTCAATGTGATAATCTGAGCAATTTTCTGCGTTCTTGAGGTGCATTTCTGTTCATAACTCCGAAGCTCCTCGACAGATCCTCACCAAATTTTTGTGGCACCCATCGGAAAGTGTACCCTTTTAAACAATAAAATAATTTACCAAATCGGTGCAGGTGTCTTCGAGTAATCGGTGAACATACATAAAAAAAGATTCCGACGAATTGAGAACCTCCTCTTGTTTTTGAAGATCGGTTAAGAATAAACTTGAAACTCAAGTCCCATGACCTTATTGTAGTTGTAAAAGTTATAGTATACTCTCAAGAAGAAATTTATAAAAGACATTAGTAAGTATAAGTATAGTATTTTATTTATACAACGAATCTATGTAGTTATATGTTAGTAACGTTTTGATATATTTACACAATTGTTTGTCTTCCAATAACATTCAATGTGACATAACGTCTTCCTTTATCAATGTTTGTGCAGCATTGTTCGAATGTGGTAGCTATAAGTAAGTTAGAATTTAGAGACTGCTGTGCAGATGTATTGTATGGAATAGTTGATGTATTGAACCAACAAAGTGTATGGGTTTTAAATGACATTTGAATAAAACCTAAAAAAATATAGATATTTATCAAAAATTGTAATTCGAAGTAAGTTTGTAAACTTTTTTACCTGTCAAAGCAGAACAAACAATGTTGTTCAATTTATCAATATTTTCTTTATACAATACATGGACTTAGTACATGTGAATGGACTTTAGTACATCCTCTGACCTCTACTGTCCTAAGGGGTAGTCACGGCAATTCCGAACAACATGTTTGGCTCGTGCAACATTTCCATGACAGATTTTATTATCTATTGATGCACAGCTCTATTATTGTAGAAAAATTATAAGTTAGACAAATAGGTTTTTAAAAACCAGAGCAGTATTTAGATTGCATTATTTTTACGTTTTAGACAAATTATTGTTATTAATCTTGCCAGTAAGTGCCTTATCCATAACTCATAGTTGTATGTTAGTGTAGTTTTAAATGTTAAACAAGTATACTAAAAGAGGACTCCACTTGAATTAAAGTTCTATAAAATTTGTCAATTTAGTAAGCCAATTCCGTAAACACAGATCGCCGCATTATTCATATTCAACGTTCTATAAGCTCGAAGTATTCAACTGTCAAATATTGTTGCCGCACATCCCCACCGAATTTTAGAATGATTTAAGTGAGTAAGTATGTATATGAATTCGTATGAAACCTCGCACACCTGCCCGCGTCGAATCGTCCGATTCGACCGAATCTGGCACTACTTCGAGAATTCGACGCGGATAAGTGTGCGCTCAGCCTTATGACCCTGATCGACAAGCGAGTAAAACCGCCGTCTTATGGCTCGTCGTCAAAGCTCGCCGGTGTATCATTGCAATACCGCGCTTTTGTGAGTTGACGAACCTGGCTCGCGGCTCGTCATGTTTGCTTCATTTTTTACTCAGCTCGATCAAATTCAAAATTCAAAACTTCAATTCGACTACGATACGACTGTTTCACTCGCTAGTCGATCAGCACCAACGAGCCGCGAGTAAAACCGACGTTCTTTAAAACCGCGGTATAGGCTCGTACGTCGATCATCCACTTTAGAGAACGTTTTTACTTGTCACTCACATGTCATTGAAAATAAATGACGTGACGACAGATTTAGGGGTAGTTTTAACTTTATTTATCAACAAATTAAAGTCTCTTTCAAATTAAGCACATTATGCGGCGTACTGTCTACTTCTTGTGGCAACTGTAGCTATCTAAAGACCAGTTTAATTTATAGAATTTAGTATGCCAACTTCGAAATATAACTGAATTTGATGTAAAATATCTTATTTTCTTCGCTAAGTGGAGTCCTCTACACTAGACTTCCATATTGCCATAAAGTCTTCCTCAGTGGGTCTTCCAGAGCTTTACTATATGAGAGGTGTGTTGCCAAAGCATTCTGCATCTTATCGTGTTATACATGAAGGCTATTTTAATGTTAACAGTATGTTATAGACTTATAGTTATACATTAGTTATATTTATGGAAATAAATTTGATTTCTGAAATATAAGTTCGTTTTTTTATATCCATAAAGTTGGTAATAAAACCAATGTATCGCACCGTAATTAAAATGAATGTATCACAGATTAAATTCTTCATCTATGAATGTGAAAAAGCGTTAGAAAATAAAAGGGTTTCTGCCGTAACTTGTATAATGTGAGTTGTTGTAGGTAATAAAGGTATAAATTATCTAGTGAAAACTTAAAGAATTATAGATTTTTACCTCCGGCGAGGAAATAAAATTGAGCCTTTTATGTTTTCACTAGATGCATTTTAAAACAGCGTCGGGAGGTTCAATGCCTTCAATCTGTGTTAGCATTAGTAACTGGACGTTATAGGTAAGTTTTAAAAATATTACTCTAAATTAACTAGTTAATTTTTGGAAAATATTTCACAAAATTAGTTACTACAAGAATAGAACCTGCGCTCGTGACTTTGCAGACCACCAAACAGGGCTCTTCAAATATTAGTCTATATGTTTTCCATTAGATATGAGAACAATCACTTGTTTGAATCAATAACCTCTAAGCCCTGCACAAACAGAACGTCGCATTTAATAACCAAATAATTATACAACTATAATTAAACATACAGGTACATAGGAGGTATCGGCATCTTAAACCGCGCCTTTTGGCTCATCATTAGCAAAAGTAAAGCTACAAAGTGCGAGTTATACCTTCTGGGGCTCTTGGTCTATTTGTCTATTTGTCACTGGTATAACAGTTTATCCTGAAACAGATTACACAGTTTCTGGATACACTTTTATACCAAAATACAGAAGGATTGTTAACAAAGTGTTTGCTTAGGTACATACATAGTTCTCAAAGACATGTCAAAATGACTTTATAACTGCCGACTCTATACCACGCTATCTTATTTTTTATTTTCAGTAGCAAAGTCATACTATCAACAAAATAGTATCAACTATTACGTTATGTTCTAATACAACAAAGGGTTTAAGGTGGTATTTGTATTGAGGAGTATAAAACACATTCCGTTAGTATCACATAGGTACTAGCAGTCAAAATGGTCGGCAAGGCGAGTCCGAAGCGCAGCTACAGTATTGAGGAGATCCTCACAGAGAAGCACATTCAATGCATCGTACGGAAATACTGCAATAATTCGGATGATTTTCGGATCATCGGCAGTCAAGGCGCCCCCGCCGTCGACGGCCTAGCCGGCTTCCTAGCCGACCACATACGAGTGCTTTTAGAAGTGGAGTGTGCTGGCAAAGTGGAGAAGATAAGACTCTTTGTGAAGCGGATACCGGTAAAGAACCAGCCTAAGGCGGAGTTCATCGATGGAAATAACTACTTCAAGAGGGAGAAGTTTATTTTTCAGCTGCTTGAGGAGATGAAGGGAGGAGAGGGTGAGTTCCAACTTCAATTTGTACCTACTTCGAATAAATAAGTAACGCGATAAGTACCTACACTTACATCGATAGAAAATATCGTAAGATAATTTTATTATTGTAGATGACTCTTCATAACTGTACCACGAAGTAACTTGTATTATGAGTAGAGTAGTAGTCCAATAAAAATATGATAGACTCCGTCATGTTGAGATGGTACAGCGAAAGAGACACATCTTCATGCTGTGGCACTATGTGGGGCTTCACTGAAACATCAACACGGACTTTTTGGGAGAATTTAAAATACAATGCTATCCAATTTTGTTTTATTTGCTTATGCGCGTTCACGAACAATCAATAGTTTATAATCCACCATTATTACCTACACGTTAACATTCGGAGAAACACAAGTTTTGGAAAATAAAACAAAACGAAAACATGACTTCTCAAATTCCCGTCAAAAAGTCCGAGACAAAAGTTAAAGAATGAAGTAGAAGGTTACAACAATGCATGTCCCCCCCTAGGTCCCTCGGCGTGGTGCGCGCGCTCGTACGTGTGCACGGACTCGTTGGTTGTGATGCCGGACCTGGCGGCCGAGGGGTACGTGCTGCGGCCGCTGCTGGCGCCGCTCGACCTGACGCACGCGCTGCTCACCGCCACCGCCGTCGCGCGCTTCCACGCCGCCTTCGCCAACTACGAGACCGACAAAACCATCCATTCACCCCGACCCTACGACTTCTACAGCCAGTACGGACATCTGCTCACCGAGACCACCTTCCGAGACACGCCGTGGGTCCGCACCGGAGCTAAGCTCACCGCGGACTTCATTGATGCTTTCTCTACGAAGTTTGGAAACCTTCCGGGCTTGGAAGAAGACCTCGCCAAGCTGTACGTCGAAGCGTGCGAGAGTCTGGATGTCGCAGAGGGCACGCTGAACGTGGTGGTGCACAAGGACCTATGGATTAACAACATCCTTTACAAGTATGATAACGAACGGCCGATCAACGCGTTGCTGATCGACTATCAATGTGTGAGGTATGGACCTCCCGCTTTCGACCTCACGTCCTTCCTCTACTTGACCACCACTAGGGAATTCCGTGAACAGCACGAAAGCCAGGTCTTCAAGCATTACTTCCAGGTGTTTTCCGCTTCTCTGGAAGACGCTACAAGGAAACGCTTGGACGCTCTAGGCTACGACGAAGAGGAGTTTCTTCTTTGGTGTGAGAAAAGTCGCATGTTCGGAGCGTTTGAGGCCTTGGCCATATTCCCCCAGGTCCTGATGGACGCCAAGTCTGCTGAGCGCGTGTTCGATGACCCGGAGACGTTCATGAAAATCGTCGAAGAGGACAGATCTGAGCCGGTGATCGCCTACGCTGAAAAACATCCAGACTACAGAGAGAGGAACTTGGAAGTTTCCGAGGAGTTTGTAGAGAGATATGTGCTCCGGAACCCGTAACTTAAAATGTTGAAACTACAACATCGGATGGTTTGTAGTACAACCATGATATTCTTCTCAAGCAGCTGGTCTGTGCATAAATGGTGAGGCTGGGCCTGAAGACTTTACGACTTTGTCATAAAATAATACGCTGCGAGCTTTGGGTCTGGATATATAGTTATGATCTCTTAGCAATAATATTTAAAATAATAAAAACGTTGCAATTGATAAAGTAATGTATTTAATTGCCATTCCACTTGGAGTGTTTATAAAAACGGCTTCCCAGACTTATTTGTCTTACAGAAAAATTGAAGCACAATTAAAAGTGTTGCAAAAGTGAGGTTCCCTGAAGCAAGTCCCCCTGTTCCTTACATACACTACTCTGTCTATGAATAACTGATTAGCAAGAACAGCTTTCTAGTCCCATCTAATCCCTGATGATGCAAGCAAGTGTCAACTAACTGACCATATGGCAATCGTATAGCCATATGGCCCGTCTGAGTATGGCGCGGCTAACCGTGTCAGTTGAGCGGTATTGCCATAACAAGGCGTGCTTTACCCTGCGTCGTGTTTGCTCGCTTGATGGATGGCTGAGGTCTGACTGGTACATAGAATAACGAAAATGGAAGTTATAAAGAAGGAAAATACACTAGATACTTAACAGCAAGTTGTACCGATGAAGAAATATGGTACCAAGCCTCTTTTGTAATGAAAAGTGCAATCCATTGGCAATTTTCACATGAAGATTGTGTACAAAAATCGTAAACAGACTCATGAATGTACCCGAAATACATTAACTCTGATCTGTTGTAGGTACCTAAGTAGTCAGAAGCGAGTCAAAACATAGGTAACACATGCCCAGGAGTAGGTAATTAGTATTCTACGTGACAGGTTGCCGATCGCCGTTATTAGATTACTATCTGATTCACAATGTTTTCCTTCACTGTTATTATGGAATTACTTTTGATAATAGATAACATCGAGCCGCTTTTCTAACTTTGTACAGGATTTTGAATATATTAAAGTGCAACAATCTCTCGAATACTAGGTACAACAAGGTACACATAAGTAGTACTGAAGTAGGTCGAGGAACAGGCAGGCTCCTGAAGGCCGCTGGCAGGTTGCGTCGCGGCAGAGCGCGCGTGACGTGACGCCGCGGACAATGGGCCTCGCTCCGTGTGCGCCCGGGAACGCAGCAATACTATACACAAGACAAACACACCACTTTCATGTTAGGTATATGTCTATAGTCCATAGGAAAATAAAAAATAGAACAGCTAATTTATAAACAATCATTTGGAATATGAAATGAGCTTTTACTATCGGAATTTTGGCCTATACTTTTTAGATAATCATGCTTTTAGTCGTTATTTATCATGACCAGAAGAAACGCTCGTGGTATAGGTACCTTGATAGGTTTGATAGAAAAGCTCTAAGGCTAAGGCCGTCCTAAAAACTTCGACATCTGTGTTATGTTAGCCACTAGTTTATACTGACTTACTGGCTACGAGTTAAATTATGCACTCATGTTTTTATAGTAGATACCTACCTACTTACTTCTGAAACAGAAGAGAGGATAGATACGTTTCCTTCAATGCAAGAAGATCTCTTGATGGCGTGGTAGAGTCATTCGGGGTAAGTGATCGCAGTGGGTAAGTGGGCGCAGTGCCATTATCTCCGAAACGGAGCACGGGGGGTATGCAGTTTGTTTTGGTAAGTTGGCAACGTTTATGCAGACAACTAGTTGCGACACATAGTTTGACCGCGCTGTGCGTGTACGAGTTAGTAAGGAGCGAACTACAATTTTGACAATTTAAAGTTAGTTTTGGGTTATTTTACGAAGCGTGTAGCATATACGTTCTAAGGTCGAAAGTGGTAAGGCTTTTGCTATAGATTTGGAACTTATCTGAGCGTGTTTTGCAAAAGAAAATTCTTGGCTGAATGAATAATTTTCTGATTTTGTGTGCATTCATTCGTAATTTGTCCGTTTGGGGTAAGTGGGCGCGGGTAAGTGTTCGCACTTTTACGCTAAGCAAATAATTAATAATAATTATTTTTTTTAGGTTTATAAATTTTATAATTATTAATTATTTCATTTGCCAACTTACTTAAGATAAGTTCTAGGTTTTTTTTTAACTTGATGTCAAATTCGATATACTAATTATGATTAACTGATCTCTAAATAGGTAAAATCTATGCAAACATAAAAGTTAAAATTTTGTTTAAATATATAGGTACATAACATAACGTTTTATTCGGTATATAAATTTTATGATGACTGTTTATTTCATTTGCCAATATGCTGGTATAATATTTAAAGTGATTCTTTCTTATGTGTTTTCTAAGTGTATTTTATACTAGTAATCGGAATAAATAATGCTTGATTTACTTTTATTTTGCAACGCGAACACTTAAACCACATGCAATCACTTACCCCGTAAGGGTGCGAACACTTACCCGCAAGTCGGGGCAAGTGTTCGCATTCCGATTTTTCGTCTTAAAATGCATTTATTTCAAAAACTGAAATAAATGACAGTACAAATTTCATTTATTTTAATTGACAGATAATTTTTCTAACTAAAAACAATACTTTAGATGCTCTAAATACTAGATCTTGAGCACAGTGAGGTGTCAAAGTGGAAAGTGCGCCCACTTGCCCCGAATGACTCTACTGAGCAGAGCGGTAAGGCCAGCCGGTGCCGCGGGAACATTGCATAATAACACATTATAAATCGATATTTACATAGCATCGGATTTTACGGCGTTTAATGATTCAGCATTCTCAAAAACAGGGCTGCGCTGAAGATTCAGCCAGTAAGTTTTGGCTAGTTGATTAAACGAAGGTAAACTAGGTAGGTACCTACATAGTGCCTGTATCGCACTGGGTGCGTTGGCTTATTAATTATTTTCTGCCATTTTCATCAATCACTAATAACTTTAGCACGTCGATCAAGGCCACCTCTACTGATATCCAATTGCTAGACTTTCATAAGTAGGTACTTACATTGTTTGTATTTGAACCATTTCAATGTTCCATCGTGTGCCAGCCCTGACAATCACCCCTCGTCGGTCGCGTGAGTGGGACAAGGGCGGCATGTCTCCCGATACGGAGCGTCAATGCTGCACTCACACTCGCTGCACAATCTACCAGCAGCGTGACCCTACACAACCATGACAACGTTTTTATAAATAAAAATCTTAGGCCTTTACATCTTTACTAGATGATTTATGCAGTGCCAGGAGCCCAGGAGGCTATGTTGTTGGCACTGTAGTGCCTGAGACATTGAATAGACATGCCCAGCATCCATCCATCTAGGTAACTAAACCATCCGGCCATATTCACAGGAAAGACATGGTTAAACTTTAGGCCATAGGTAGGTGCTTAAGAATAAAAAAATAGGTAGGTACTTACTTATTCAAAATTCATCCACGGAATAAAAGCACCCTTCCAGCAAGAGCTTTCTAATCGTATTTTTTAATATAAGTACTTACCTAAGTACCTAGGTACTTACTTAAGTTACTTTACCTTGGACTAAGTATTAATGCTTTCATTATCATGCTCTGCTGAACAATGCTATGCTGAATTAGCACTCAGATCAGTTAGAGCTATTGAGTAAGTAGGTACCTACATATTGACCTAAACGAATGTTTTGCTCTCCTTATACGGACTACTTATCGGTTCACAAGAAATCAAAGTAAGTACCTACTAGGTACCTACCTACTTAGAAGGAATATACGTCATCTTTGGTGATGTCAGCGCCCTTGACTTATTTTAAAATATTTTATTCCTCTCGCACGGATTAATCATCTCCATAGTCTAACTTCACCCATAATTGAGTTGGGGAAAAAAACCGAAGCATGTTAACTAGTAGTTCGCCCCGAACTGAGATCTCACGCACCGTTGCGTTAATAGCCTAGATTTGGACTTGTTTCTGACTACCCCTATACCTACGTTAAGTGCTCCTTCTAGTGTTTACCACACAATTATATCTAATGCGCTACCTCAGTATAGTAAAGATTATAGGCAGGCATGCAATACATTAAATAGTGTCTATTTTTTTTTTATATTCAATAGTTGACCCCGCGAACTTTATACGTTCGTATCGCGCCTCAGGGAAGGCCTCTTAGTTCGAGAAATTATTAAAATAGCAGTTCAATACAAAATGTATGCGAAAATAAATTCCCTCTCCCTCTCCCTCTCCAAAAACAGTCATATCTAATTTTGGTACATGCCCAGCCCACTATTTGCAGGAGTTAGCATTTGCATACGTGACAGGTTGCAAGCCCATCGCCGCTATCAGAAAGAACTGGTTTCCTCACGATGTTTTCTTTCACCGTTTAGAGCTCGTGTTAATGCGCATTTAAATTTTTCTAAACGAAAAATCCATTGATGAGCACGGCCAGGATTCGAACTTACGACCTATGAATCGAAATTCGAGCACTCTTCCACTCGGCCAACACGGCTTTTATTTTCAATCTTTATCAAGAAAAAATATCAATTATCTAGCAACTAAAATCATTGCAAACCAAACCACAACGATGCCACACTCTTTCATAAAGAATCTAATACTGACTCGGTTAACCAGACCTACGATGACATCGAAACTCTATCAAACGGGAGCTCTCTCCATACTTCCGGTAATTGGTTTTAATAATTTTTATTTTTCACTGTATTTCAAAAACAATAAAACTTAGAAGTAAACTAAAAACCATTTTGGAATGTATAAATTGAGTACTTTCCCCACTCAATATATTTAGGTAACTTTAAAAAAATTTTACCCCCTTGGGGACCCAATATCTTTACAACCCCTTCATCGATTACGCTCGTATGCTCCACAGCAAATTTCCATAGCACAACCTATTGACCTATCAAGTTTCAAACAGATTGGATAAGCGGTTCGATAGTTATGCGAGAACATAAAAATGAAACATACAAACATACAAAGCAAAATCGCCTAACTTGCCACTAAGATCTTAGCTCGCTTCGCTCGCTCGATCAATTATTTCAACAATTTTATTAGTCTTAGAAGTTCCTCAATATACCTAATACTTATCTATTCTATGCTAATACTCTGCATTTTTAAGCTAAAATGTAGGTAAGTTACCTAAATAATAATATACCTAATTGATAAATACATCAAATAAATAAATTAATATAAATATTGCTGGACATTTCACAGAGCACCATCTAGCCCCAAACTATGCAAAGCTTGTACTATGGGAACCAGATAACTGATAGAATACTTATATTCCTTTTGTAAATATATACATTAGTACATATAATACTTTATAACACCCAGACACAGAACAAACATCTATGTTCATCACACAAAATGTTTGTCCTGAGTGGGAATCGAACCCACGACCTACAGTGCAGAAGGCAGAGCTACTACCAACTGAGCTAAGAGGCCAGTCAAATGATTGGAAGGTCCTCTGATAACCTCTGTAGACCTCTTCAAACGAACATGAAAATCTATTAAGTACCGATTTATGAGCCTACTAATTTTAATACATTTGCAATTTGGCAATAATATTGCTAGTATGACAAATGATTGACAAAATGATTTCATACCAAACAAATAAATTATGAACTGGCAACCCTGCAAGCTTGATTACAACAAGCCATCTCCTGATAAACGTTTTGGTATCTTCAAGGTTTTTATAATGAATGAGACTCACAGCACCATCTGCTCGCCTTGACATACGATCACTGACACTGATGAGACAGCAACGAAAATACTAGATGCTTAACTTGCATGTTACTGGTTACTTTTTGGTCAATTTGCATTAGGTCAACGAACCATAGGTACATAATATATGCTGGGTCATGCATGACAGTCTTTTGGAGGCTGTTTTGTGTTAAAAGAAAGTCATTTTCTGGAAGCTTTCGTGTTATTAATTTGGAAGAACTTCATATTTTCTATAGGTAGTCTCTACTTTTAACTATACCTACCTATCTAAAATTATTAAAACGAATCAAAACACGATCACAGTTGTATACCCACCTAAGCACTATTATACTTAGGTGGTAGGTACTCATCTTATGATCTCAAGACCTAATTGAAAGTCGAGTTATCCGATTCTCAATAAATATCCTTCACAACAAAGGATAGATAGAACATTTTGAAATTGGCAAGTGTTCCGCAGTGAGCCTGCGGTCAGTGTAGTGTTGCCAGTGTAACGCACACGGCAGCGTTGCGACACGGAGTCCTGCGGCTGCGCTTGCGACACACTAATCACTTTAACTAAGGAACTAATCAGGCCAGATTTTAGAAACCACATTCTCACTACCTAGTTTGCTGTAAATCATGTGCGAATTGTAGTATTTAGACATATTAGATACCTCTCGAGTTATAAACAAATGCCTTATTTATCAGGACATGATTATGCTGAAACGTGAGCCTGTTGAGTTGTGATACTGAAAGATATTTTTTAATAGATATACCTACTTAATTTGTATCAATTGAATTATAACTTTCATATTATTTCAGTCCTAATACTTATAAACAATGAATGAAGGTTTGAGAGAATGTTCAGGATCAGGACCGAGGAAAAGATGGCGCAACGATCTGGAATTTGGATCCTGTATTGGCCACACAAGCATTGGCATTGGTGCTAAGTCTTAGAAAACAAGGAGGAAGACCCTTTCTCATCTCTCATTTCATATGATATTAAACATCTGTCTAATTCTCATAGCTAACTACTAGCTAAAACAAATGACAAATGGGGCCTCAACCGAAGGCTCTATCAATTGGCGCCGCGCCTTTTCCTGACCTTGTGTGGTTCCTAGTCCTAGGTAAATAAGACATTAGCTACATCTTGCACGTCTGACTGTTTCTAGCAAGGTCCCGCCCACGCGATGCACAGATCACTCATTACCTTCCAACTTCATTAAACCGATATTTACGCTCCTATCTCGTAAACATGTCATTTTATTATGCAAATCTGTATTTACGTCTCATTTTGTTTTATTAACGCAACTATTGCGGATTATTCAAATCTTGATCACTTTTTCTAACTTTCACACTTTATGAACTTTTACTTGCCTTGTTATGCTTGTCATAATAAATCTAGTTTTATATTAGATTACTCAATATTTTCGAATCATGTGGTAACAAGTACTTTTTAAAAGGTAGCGCGTTGAAATCTTTTCTTTGGATTTTTAGTTCAACAAGCCTATTTTAATTTTATGTACGTGCCCTATGATTGTAAAGCTCGATTTTGAATATTATGATATCCTTAATCTATAGTTAGGGTTCCTTACTGTAATAAAAAAAACGAGACCCTTATATACAGGATGAGTTTTTTTTTCAGTCTGAAACCGTGAGAGTTATCGAAAAGTCATGTTAGGAGTAAGGGGCTCGATTTAAACGAGACGAAAAAATTAGTTCTGCATTAAAAAAAAGTTAATTTTTTTGAGTTGTAAAAGTTTTGAATTATTATTTTTTTGCATGTTTGGCTTCTTTGTTAAATAATAAAAGGAATGCATAGAGGATAGACATATTCGTTGTAAAAATTCGCAATATTTATCACCATTAGCTGAAGCTAATTTGGTGAACCAAATCTTATCTAACTGTTCGATAGTCTAACTAAGCAATCCATGCCACACAGTTCATAGAGACTTTAGAATTTAATTCTGCACATTCTCTCAAACCTTCTTGCCATACAAGATCCTTTGAAGATATCTAAGGTGGTTGGCAAAAGTCACGTCCAAATACATATTTGACGCATGCACACCTTTTACAGAAGTAGATAAATCAAAAGTCAAAAGTCAATCTATACTTATAATAAGAATGAAGTCTAAGCCCAAACTTATAAGTATTCAATTAAGTGAAGTCAGTTTTTGATCTATATAACCCTAGAGCCTCAAAACACTTCGTAAGCGCGTTTTAGAACGCAAAAAGTGCTGTAATCTGTGACTTTAGTTCTCTGTTCGCTGTTCGCGCTGATCTCAGAAATGGCTTAACCGAATTGGATGCAGTTTTCACTGATGTATTGTGGTAAGTCTGGACCTTTTATTAGTGTTAGTTTCATCAAAATCCGTTTACAAATAAAAAAGATATGTCCATTTAAAGAATGTACTGTGACTTTAGTAAAAAAATAATATAAAAAAGGATGTATCTTTTTTATTTGTGAACGGATTTTGATGAAACTAACACTAAAAAATGACCCAGGCTTACTACAATACAACAGTGAAAACTGCATAAAAATTGGTAAAGTCATTTCTGAGATGAGTCATAATTACCCAGAATAGTTCTGTTCTGAACTAAAGTCCCACAGTTACCCAGCATATCCAAGTTACAATGAACTTTTTGCATGAGTTTCAATATTATTAAAAAACTCTTATCACAAGTAAGTAATTAAATACGACAACTTCAATCATTAAATTTAAAGTTTTTTCGAGAACAAAGGACATAGAGACATCTATTGGAGCTAGCTGAAACCAGATTGTGATATCTGGTTCCCATAGTAGCTACAAGCTTTGCTTAGTTTAGGGCTAGATGGCGCTGTGTGTCTCCAAAAAAAAATATTAATAAAAAATTAAAAAACCCGGTGATCTGAAAAGTTGGAAATAATCTATACTTATCTTTATCTTTAATCTATACTAATATAATAAAGCGGAAGAGTTTGTTTGATTGTTTGATCGCGCTAATCTCTGGACGTACCAGTTGGATTTGAAAAAAATCAAAACTAGATGGCGGGACTAAAAATGACCATTTTCTGAATCGCGCTGATGAAAACACGCGGCAGTCACTTATTAGTCTACGCGTGATCTAAAACATTTTTTCATTAAACCGACTTCAAAATAAAGGAGGTACTCGATTATTTATTACTCGAAGATGCCTGGACCGATTTGGAACATTATTTTTTTGATTGAAAGGTGGTGTCTTGGTCAGATCAGGTCAGGATCTGATAATGGAATCCTGGAGCTGTTCTACAGAACCCCTCAGTAAATAGGCCGATTGAGTTGAAACTCGGCAAACCTGTCAAGTTTCAACTAGGTACAATGTAATAATATGGTGACAGTGAGCTGATCTGAGGATGGAGTCAGGAGCTGTCCAACATAACTCCTCAGTAAATATGCCGATTGATTTGAAACTCGGAACTCAGCATATCTGTCAAGTTTCCAATATAATGTAATGATATGGTGACATCGAGCTGAAGGGGAAGGGGGAGAGGGGGAGGAGGAGATGGGGACGGGGACGGGGACGGGACGGGACGGGACGGGACGGGACGGGACGGGACGGGGATACATGACACAAACTTATTTAATTTAAAATCCAAAAAAATCTGTTTATGTACAGAATATAAAACCAAACACTTTTTTACTTCACTTCACGTGGCATTGCAACGCATGCCGGGTACAGCTAGTTTCACAATATAACCCTTAACTAAAGTTAAGAAAACAATATAACTAAAGTTAAGAAAGTAAGTGCGAATGAGCAAGTGGCCAACTCTGGTGACGGAGTTTTTAGGCCGCTTATAAAATAATAATACCTAAAACCCTTAATCAGTGTCAGTGATCATGAAGTAAGTACCTATGTGTAGTAGTGCGTGCGTGTTGTGCGTGCGCACGATAACGTGCGCGTGCCACTTGCACTACCGGCGCCTACGTGAGCCAGGAACTAACATAATAAAATCAAAAACCATTCATTTGGTAGGACCAGGATCACATTGAATAGTACCTATGTAGAGTCTAGGTGATTCTACTCCTGTTGCCTCGCAACCAATACCGTGAAGAACCAGAGCCACAAACACTGGCCTATACAATATCCTCAAACCGTGCTGATAAAATTAATAAGCCTGTCCCAATATTTACTTAGATGCTTCTTCGGATATGAAGGACGTAATTTTCTATGATCCTTTCAGGTTCTTATAAAGTAACTTTTTATCTATAGGTAGGTATTTTATGTCCAATTATTATTTATTTATCATGTATTTTACCAAGGATTATACAAAGTGCCTCTCGCACCGCATGCAAACCTTCCAAGCAGTCGGTAGGATAGGGACTTAGTGAGCATTTTGGTGAGATTTTCTTTACTTTTATAAGATGTAGGCTACTTATAGTTTTGTTCGTCACATATAAGTTTTGCAATACTACAAGATATTTAACATTACATAGGTAGGTACCTATTTATTAATTTTTTTGCAAACTGTGTTCTAACTCTACAGTACTATACTATCCAAACAACCATAGGTTCTTCAACGCTAAACTGAACATCCAGAACTACCAAAAAAAGCTTAACCAACATCAATGAAGAAACCAAAAAGAGCATCGTTCGGAAATGAGCAATCGTTTTATCCAGCATCGTGACTTCATCCACCACCGGTCGATATTCGCAAGCCACTCAGTATGTTGTCAGCTCAGGGGTGCGTAGGCGCAGGTGACGTCAGCACACCCTTATATGGACCTCACACTCTCATTTAAATGGCGTATAATTTATGTAGCTCCTGGCTTTTTAGACAGAGATTATTTTGGTTTAAAAAGGGGTGGGGCAGAGTAATCAATCCAATGATTTTTAATAACTAATGGGTAATTAATTCCTTGTGTGATAAAAGTTCTAGAAATCATTAAAAATTTCAATATCCGGTGTTTATCATAGCTACTGTGTAGGTACCTATATCTACCAACATCTTGCAATTAGAAGAAACATTGTTATATTTCCTAGAAAGTCGAGATAAAACACGTTAGACTGATGGAATCTCCACTCATACGTAATGCGTTATCCATATCTTTCTGATTATTTAATATTAATTACGCAAGGGAAAGGTCAATGCCGACATCCCTTAAAGGGCCAGGTTTCATGAAGATAAGAATTCGGAGCAAAAAAATGTTCTCTTGACTCGCGATTTCAAAACCCCGACTGATATGGGCAGGACCGCTATTGCCCGGGACGAAGGGATCGTAAATATTTATCCAAGGTTTTTCTGCCTTTCTATTTTTAACAAGCTGTTAATGTGAAAATATTATCAGACGAGATTACACAGTTCACGAAAAATCTGTGCTCTATGACCTACTTAAATCATATTGCTAAGCTTTTATTTACCTGCCATTTAACTTTTCGATTTTTAAACGACTTCGAAAAAAGGAGGAGGTTCTTAGTTAGTCGGAATCTTTTTTTTTGTTTATTTTTTATTTGAGATAAAACTTGTACAACGATGAAATCGTGGTTTTCTATTATATGCTTGTTTAAAAAATAACTTATTTGCAATTTAATGTTAGTTCAACGCATGTTTCCGTATTCATCTTTCTGTTTTGTCTATGGATGTTACCTTTAGGTCAACATTAGTAGTTATAGTTCTAGAACTATTAGTATTTCTTTCTATAGACAACATGCCATGACATAGCCAGACTGTAGGTTTATTACAATTTGTTCCCACCTATTGTGTTTATTACTGAACATTAAAATTCCGGCCACTACAATCATACCAGCCTGTAGGTAGAGTTTTATATTTCGAGACAAGGTATACTATATAAGGATGTGAGTGGGCTACGTTGCAGATCAATGCTCATTGATATTATGCCTTGTTAGATGATGCTCCTCGTCAGTTTTGTCTACATGATCTAGCCTTTGAAATAAGATGTAAGGAGATCGCTTGACGTTGCCAGTATGTCTAGGTAATACTTACGAGTTTTTTTAACTAGCCTCTACATAAAACTTTTGTTCCTACTTACGGCCTACTACTGATTTTTTTGTGATGTTTTCTTAGTTGTCTGAAATTGCAAGTGAAAATCTAAATACGAGGTTTTTTTCAGAATTTTTCTTATGTGAAGTGAAGTCTCTGTAACACCTCTGACTTGAATGATTTGTATTAAAAAATAAGGTATCCAGTAAGTTAAATTAGCTGAATTTTTACTAAATATAAGTAGGTATATAACATATAAAACATAGCACCAAAGATCAAGTTATATTCATAGGAGAAAAAGACACACAAAATGATTTAATACTGCTATCAAAGCTGTAAAAGGAGTTTATCTAATACATTTATTATCCGCCGACGCCCGCGCAGCTTTGAACTTGCCCCTACATCGCCTATTCAAATGAAGCGGTGCTCGCGATAGATTTATTGGTGTTTCGGCTTATTTTGACATGTTTTTCAAGGATTATCATTGCATTAAAGATATCCGTTTCAGACGTAATCGATCTTTTAGACAGGTCCTAATATACTTGTATTTTACGAGGATGGGAAGTCTGTTGTTTATATCTTTACAAAGTGGTTTTTTGTTGACTTTCTTAGTGGTGTCTTGGTAGACCAGCTGCCAGGTGGATGAAGTTGTAGTCGTACTGGATGTAAAGAGCTCAGGATCGAGTGAAATGGCGTTCAACTGAAGGCTTATGCCCAACAGTGGGTTACAACAAGCTGGTTTACAATCAGCGAGTAAAATCCACTACTGGTGGTCTTTAACCACAGCACTGCTAACAATTGTGTACAAACTGAAAAAGATAGGTTCTTAGGAACAAATAATTTTATCTTGAAAGTGACACGCAGTTCCACGATGAAATGTTCACAAAAACGCTGTAGGTATCACCGCGGTAGATATTCAAATATCCATTCGAGTCTCTAGTATTCTGTGCTATAACAATCGAAGTTTACATACATACACGGCACCGGACGGTCCAAACTATGACATCAATTGACCGCGTATAGGTGCCTACTCACTGCTGCACAAATTCAAGCAATCAGTCAGTGAATTTATTATTAAATGTAAATAATCTGTTATGAATTAGGCTAGAGGTATAAATATTAAATAGGTCGCCCTGACTCTTAATTACTCAGAACAATCACTAGCTCACAATTAGCTTGGACCTAAATAAAGTTTTCTAAGAATGCTCCAATGTTTTGCCGATTTCATTCATGAGACAAGTTTTCTATTTATAAAGCTTACTGCAGTAGGTACTTAGAGTATTAGTAATGGCTAGACCTTCAATAGAGGTCATAAAGATGTAAGCATACATAAGGAAAAATTATGCAAACAATTCGTAAAACAAAATAACTCACTTCTAATGCGATTCACAGTTATGTTTCGTGAAATTTAAACATGCTAAACGAGATTTCAGATTACAATGGAAAAAAAAATGATAAGAAACCGACCAAGATCATTATATTCTGATTTAAAGTGGAGAGTATTGGACAGCCTCAGAGCAGTGATTCATTGCAGTAATCCCATTTCTCAAGCCTTGTGCAAACCGGTCCTGCGCCGGTCGACATTGGCACCCACCCATCCATTCAGGCTGACGTCATCGATGCACTGCCTTATCCAGCTGGTACCTTATGTATGACTGAAGAGAGAGAGGACCATACTATTAAATTATGCAGAATAATCTGGACTATTTTGGAGCTTAACTACTCTAGGTCCGTAAATGATGCACATAATCAGAATCACAGAGTAAATACTCAGAAAAAGGCTTCAGGAAGAAAAATGACTACCTATGACTAAAAGTTGCTAGTTGCTTGGTCTCAAACTAAATACATGCACCACTTGAGTTAAGTCAAGCCAATATATTTATTACAAAATGTATTTAGATAAAGTAGTATCATAAGGAGGATCGCTTGTATCATTGCGGGTTCGAATCCCGTCGGAATTGAAAATTTTGATAAGATTTTTCATTTTCAAATGAAACCTAAGTGTGGTTTAACACTATAAAATGTTGAAAATTACGTATTTACTACATCGCCGTCCCCGGGGAACAAAATGATAACTGCCATTATCTTAGTTTTAGTGTTATGCCATATTTGTAATCTTTGGGTGCTAATACATCTGCTCAATTTTTTTCGTAACTTTCATTCAGTTATTCGCGAAGTTACAAAATATTACAATACTATTCCACGATTCGACCCATGCCTGAAGTTACAAGAATAAAGTTGTACTATAATCTTATCAAATTGTATTTACCCCTGTTAATATGACAAACAATCATTATCATTATGTTCTCGTGAAAAATATTCGTCTAGATCATAGGTTCTCAACGTGGGCGATAACGCCCCCCTGTGGGCGTTTGAGACTTTCAGGGGGGCAGTAGAAGACCTAGAGAAAATTGGGGGGCGTTGAGATGAAGCAGGGGGGCGATAACGTAATCTAAAATAGGCAAAAAAAACACCCTAATCCAGTGGTCGTCAAAGTGTGTTTGTCTTCAAAAATTTGGCTCGCTCTCGCTGCGCTCGCATTTAACTTTATAAATCCTTATTTATAAAGTTATATTGTGAATAAAGTGAGTTAAGTCTAACCACAGAATATGAACTGATAAGCAGCGAGTTTTTCCTTTGAACACCGCAAACAAAATCAAGTGTTACATGTTGCATTTGTCTTAAAAAAATTCGGATCGCTTCGCTCACATTTAACTTCATGAGTAGGTTAAGTATATTGCGAGTAAAGAGCGTAAAGTCTAACCACAGACTAGGAACCAATAAGCAGCGATTTTTTTCTTTGATCACCGCAAACAAAATCAAGTGTCACAATGTTGCATTTGTCTTAAAAAATTCGGCTCGCTTCGCTCGCATTCAACTTCATGGGTAAGGTATATTGTGAGTAAAGTGAGTAAAGTCTAACCACAGAATAAGCACCGATAAGCAGCGAGATTTTTTTTGATCACCGCAAACAAAATCAAGTGTCACAATGTTGCATTTGTCTTAAAAAATTCGGCTCGCTTCGCTCGCATTTAACTTCATGGTATATTGTGAGTAAAGTGAGTAAAGTCTAACCACAGAATAAGCACCGATAAGCAGCGAGATTTTTTTTTGATCACCGCAAACAAAATCAAATATCACAATGTTGCATTTGTGTTAAAAAATTGGGCTCCCTTCGCTCGCATTTCACTTCATAATTAAGGTCTGTTGCGAGTAAAGTGAGTAAAGTCTAACCACAGAATATGAACCGATAAGCTAGCTTTTCTTAGAAAACTGCAAAAAAAAATCAAATGTCACGTATTGTATTTGACTTACAAAAATTTTCGCTCGCTTCGCTCGCTTGGTTTGAAGCTCAATTCACTCGCATTTTAACTTCATGAGTAGCTATATTGCGAGCAAAGTGAGTTATGTCAGACCGCAGAATAGGAACTGATAAGCAGCGAGTCTTCGAGCCCCGTAAACTTATGATAAGTTTCAAGTTAGTTGGTACCTTGGGTTTTAACCTCTTTAGGAATTTCGAAAAATCGTCAACTAAATAATTCAAGAATGTGCGGCCCGCAGTGATACCTCACAATGTCCTATGCGGCCCTTAACCAGAAAAGTGTGAAAAATTCGCGACAGTTGGTAAGAAAAATAAAAAGTAGGTAAGATAGGGGGGCTCTAGAAAAAAAAATATTTTCAAAGTGGGCGGTGGGGAAAATAAGGTTGAGAATCTATGGTCTAGATAATGATAACCGCATGTTATCATTTTATTCTCGTCAAAACTCGTCCTTGCATTTCGTATAATACACTATTATCATAATCGCTTCCACCCTGGTAAAGCGTCGAATAACATGATAGAATAGTGGTACAATATTAGGTTTTGCCTAGAAAATACGAGGAATAAAATGATAATCGACATTATAGAACTTAGACGGTGATTGATTTTGACTAACTTCTTATTTATTAAATATCTCTATTTTGGCATTTCTTACGCGTGTGTCATTAAAACATTCCGAATGCAAAAAAAAACAGCATTGCTTAAAGCTAACAATCATCTGTCTACGTCCAGTATTTGTGAAGTTATTAACGAAAACATGTTTTTTGCTCCTCCTGAAAAGTTACGTTTTTGTAGTTATCATTTTGTTCTCCGGGGACGGCGACATGTTCACTTACCTACCATTTATGATCTGTATTATTGAGTTTCCCTATTCATAAAATCTATTAATGTAAAGAGGATGTATGTAAACATTGTGGTAGGTATTTTTCTCAATTTACAACCTGGTTTATTTAATTTATTCAGAAGAAACATTAGACGCATTAATTTGCAAACATATTGTGTTAATTAGCAAACAAATGTTAATGTTATGTCGTTATAAAAAAACTTATCAAACGCTGATGGCTTGCCTTTTTCCATTATTCCATTAACCAAACATTACAGTAGGGCCAACGGATCTAGGCATTCGTGAAGTTAGGCTTTTCGCTGCACAGTAGAAAAATTTGTATGAAAAAGTTGCACTGCGCATCGAAACGGCCGACTTCACGAATGCCGAGATCCGTTGGCCCAAGTGTACTTTGATTGATAAATGGTAGTTTTTACTCTAGATGTCTACCAGGTAAGATAAGAGAGATTATTAACTAGTCTTGCTAAGTTCTCAAGTCTTATCTAAGTGGTCGGTAACGTCTCGGTGAGCACGGCTGTAGTTCCGGGTGGTGGACAATGGCGACCGTCGCCGCCCGCCATTGTCTCTGCAGCTTCTTTATCTTCACTATCACTTTCATCTCCTCCTTATCTTAAAACATCAATAATTTGGTCTTCTGGCTTAAACTTATTAACTTTTCTCAATAGGAAGATTAATAACGACGACGATCTATAACGGAAACTTCGGGAACATTAAAAAAAATCCAGTGTCATACCTTTTTAAAATATTAATTCTTTTGATGTCAACTTCAAACAGTCTCACAGCTTGATGTTGGATTGGACTAAGCCGGCCGCCGAAATAAACAACGAGAAGAGCGTGATTCTGAGAAGGCGATAAGTGCAACGATGGGAGGAGAGGCGTCCCGGGGCCGAGCCGAGGCCGGAGCTGGAGGTTGCGCAGGGGCGCAGGCGCAGGCTGCGCAGGGGCGGCGGCGGCGCGGCGCAGCACGAGTCAGTGATCGCTCGGCCAGCAGCCGCGCCGCACGCCCCCGCCCGGAGCCTCCGCGACACAGACCGACCCCGAGTGACCCCAGTGCATACCGAGACCGACTCGAACGAAACGACTTCGCGAACTTTTTTATTTATAAAGCAACTAACATAACATTCAGCTTTTTAACACGTGAGCTTTTAACGTAATTTAAGTTAACAAGGGTGTATTTGTGCACTGGAAGCTTTGAAGAACGTTTTTAAATGTTAACGGGTGCCCAGTAGCCGGCGACACGACCACAGGTGAGACCTATCAACTAAAGTTTTTAAGTACCTATATTTATTCTTATTCCTATATCGTCCACGGTTCTCATACGAAATGGCGGTGTTTTTGACAGCTGTTTTTTGGACGTGTCTTCGCATAAATTAGGATTACCTACGAACAGCCTCCCTATTTATAATTCTGTTATGGGCCTTATTGCTATCGAATAAAGATCGATTTGGTATGTGGGAATGTTTGAGGAATTTGCTTCGGTTGTGTGTTATCGTGGTTGTCTCGAATGTTTGGGTGTCGAGTATCGTTGTTGTGGAATGCCCCGGCTTGGCTCGCTGTCGTCATCACAACAAATATCTCGACGTCTACATACTCGTATGTTATGTTTGTTCACCTGTGTATGCTGTACGTTTGGCTGTACGATACTTTTACTATTGCACATACAGCATACAGTAATAAAATAAATTGTAAGTTTACCGGGAAATCTAAAATTTGTATTTATTTTGTATGGAACGGCTTTTTTGATGAAATTTATTCTGAAGTGGTACCTATGAAATTCGCCGGGTCAGCTAGTTCCTACCAATCTACTGAATTTCCTTTCGGTATTGTGTATGCCAAGCTCAACATACACGTAACCTGTTCATTTTAATCACCAAAGAATAGCTTATTGTTCCAATATCTTTCATTCTTTGTTACGGAATCAGGTTTAAAGTCAAAACATAGTAAGGAGTGCATCATCCATTCCTTGTGCAATGAATCATAAGTCCTGACAATAGTAGTGAACGTTGAAATAATTTAAAAACTCATATTTGCAAAGTATATTACTTAAATATTAATGATTCATACGTCAGGAGGCACAGTTAGTTTTAATTATTGGCACAGTTTGGTTGACTTGACGGAGTTCATCAAGTTAACCCTATATCATCATATCAGTCTATCTATGGTATCTATCAAAGATGAAGACTCAACCAATGTTGATTCAGGTGCGAGGCTTTCTTCTTCATCTCTCAATGCCTCTCCATTAATGAAGGTTGCCAGTTAGTGTAACCTCCTTGACAATAAACGATTCTATTCTATTCTATTAGGTTCTTAAAATTTTCCTTGTCCAGCGCAAGTCTGAACAGTTGTTCCACCGTTTTTATCCCTGTCCACTCTCAGATGTTACGGAGCCGTGACATCTTACGTCTTCCAACCTTACCCTTCCCCGGTATTTTGCCCATCATGATAGTCTGCAAGAGATGATACCGGTCATGTCGCAGTACATGTCCATGGTAATTCGGAATAATAATATCGTTGATCGTTGCACGGGCAGAATTTCAATCTACGACCTTCAAGAAACCTAAGCCAAAGCTTTGATTGTACATTTTGATATGGCCACATATTTTCAAAGGATTATATTTATTTTAAAAACAAATAAAAAACACACTGTATCAAAAATAAAGATAGAAGACAGAGTTCCCGACCGTAGGTAGAGTGCCAAAAAAGATGGCAGCGTTGCCCCGTTGGATTGCTATGCTTATCCTCTGTTCGAGGTAAGTACTATTGGCATGCCTAGCCACATATTTTGATGTGATCAGATTTCAAGCAGTTATTAGTCTTTCACTTTTCCTTTTGTTGAGAGCTCACACAAAAAATGGCGTCCTATTGTATGGTTTCAACATCACCATAAACTTTTTAAGTTGACGCCTCCGATTTCACTTTTTAAAGGGGCTTACTGGTAGTTGAGCTTTTTTGTACAGGTAGTGATATAAGTTCACCACTAGACCCTTCGCTAGAACAGTGATCAGACTTTTTCTATATTGTTCATCATTTGTTATTTTGTGCGGTGTGTGGCTATTTTGATCATCATGGATGATCATTTATTATGGTGCATTGGAGATTGGTGACGTTTTTGTATAACCGATTCACACGAATACAGGAATCTGTAGGTGTAGAATTTTCGGGAAAACTTATGCGAAGTTTTTCTATATTTTATGGCAAGTATTAGGACAATAAATGAAGGTTATCGCTCATGTGAGTGATCGGGATAATATTTTCAAAAGGTTTGTCCAAACTATCGTATTCTCTATGGCATAATTTTTTCATTTTCATTCTTCTACTTCGATTGTACTTGCATTCCTTGAAGTTTTTAGCATGGGCTTCATGCTAAAGCACGCGATGCGCTTGACCCGCGGCCGTCCCGAAGCGTGCGCCTCCGGCGCCGGCGCATCTAGCCGCACGTGCGCTATCTCTCTCACGTTTATTTTGTTTGAATTCTTCCGTTGAACATCGCCTTATTGGATGTGTTCCTGCGAGATAGGACAAAAACTGAAATTGTTTTGTTAATGACCTGATAAATCTGAGTCTTTGTCATGTCCTTATCAAACGGTATTCGTATTTAAGTATTGTAAGTAGGTAGGTACTTATATTTAATTTTTGGTAGGTGATATGATTTACAGTACGTAGAAAAAACCTGGGGGATCTATAGTACCGCATATTGGCTACATTGCTATTGGTACAGAACCCTAAAAATATTCATAAACGTGACTTCTACCAATCCTTTCACGCAAGCAGTTAGCAATCCATACACAATGAGTTCATTAACACTGTCAATCAAAGTCTTCAACACATTCGAAGCAACTAACCTACTCGTTCTTAATAGACCAACGGTTTTAAGCTACGATTAATGCAGTATTCACATGGATGAGTGCTTTTATACTTGGGAAGACACGATAAATTATGTCGGTCCCAGCCATAAACTCATTGAGCCACAGCAAAACCCTTTGTAGACTTCAAGATTCCACGACTGACATTCGAACTACCTTATTTACAAACGTAAAGTCACAGGGCGCAAATCCTGGAGATGCGTAGTAACCATAACCTCACAATATGAATTGAACGAATGCAGTCTCTTTTTATAGACTGAAAGTGACAAGAACGGCGTATATTGCAATTCTATTTTTTAAGACCGCAAAAGCTCGCATCGGGTGCAACAAGGCTAGGTAGTTACGACACTACTATAAAAGTTCTATAATAGTATTCTCAACGATCATCTCAACGATCAGTTTGAAATGAACCGGCTCAATAATCGATTAATCTGTGATGGAGTAGAATAAATTACAGAGCGTGCCACCCAGCGCGGCGCAGCTCAGCAATTTGCCAGCCGACGCGGCGGAATGAGCTTTCAATAATATCTGATTATGCGGATATTGAGATGATATTGATGACTGCTAGTGGCAAAAAGCAAGTCTACTTTAAAATTGGACCAAGTTACTTTTCCGTAGGATGCTCCTTTACCCAAAACCTTGAAAAAGGTTCTAAAATGTCTATGTTTTCCAACCACCACGCAGTTAACACCACATTACTAGGTTACTTATTAGTTTTGACTTTAAAGTAGAAACCATGACGGAAGCTCTGGAACTAAATCCTCGTGTGAACTCACTGCTTAAGTACATGATTTTCGTCTTAATAATATCAATCGATCGAATGAACTCGAGCTGGGTACTATGAGCTTGGAAAGAGCTTATCTTTGCTTTATATAAAGATCAAGAAAGCTCACTACAGTTTACGCTCAGGATGAGTTGATCCAACTAACGATGAACATAACGACAAAACCAAAATTACCAATAAAGAACGGATGAGTTTTTTTTTATCGACAGCGACGGGCTTGCAACTTGTAACATGTGCAAATACTATGTAGGCATGAGCTAATACTGTACGTGCCTCTGATTACCCTTATTAACATCTTCATATTATGATCTTACGCGATCGTGAAGCGCTGGTGGCGTAGCTTGTCTAGACGTTATCCTGGATGGGTGGGCAAGTGGTAGCTCTAGCCTTCCGTACTTCGAGGGGCATGTTAAAATTACGTTCCCGGCTTTTACGGGCGGCTTACCAACTCCGTCATCAGACTTGCCCACTATAGTCGTATTGCTCATTATACGGACTAAAATTGAAGGAAAAAATGTCATTTTTCCTTCAATTTTGATTAGTTTTGATACGTTTTATGTCAAAATTGAAGGAAAAATGACATTTTTTCCTTCACGTTTAGTCCGTATAATGAGCAATACGACTATAGCTTATTCGAACTTACTCAGTTTACTTGGTAATCTGATCAAGCACCAGAATGCGCGTGCGCAGGCTGCCGTGTGTGGCCGCGCCCGCCATTAGGACGTCACCGCCCTAATGGCTCAGATTACGCTGTACTTTATGGCCAAGTACTGTCAGCGTTTATCTTCGGATTACCAATGTTTATGAAGCCGACTGTAGCACCGAAACCGCTCTATCTATACTACTACTCGAAGGACTATCTATCTGAATGAAAAGTGTGAGATCCTCTCACATGGAGTATCTTAAAATTCTTTAAAAGAATACACTATTTTCAAAAAGAGGTGGATGAAAGAATTTGAGAGACCTTTGCCAAGCACAGAGCAAGATAGATTAAAGAGTTAAAGATTATAAATAAAGTACAGAAGAAATAAAAAAGTTAAAAATAGACGAATATAATCGATCAACAATTCACAAATTACATGCCTGTGGAAAACACCATGAACGATTATGAATTACACCATTTACAGCGCCGGGTTACAAGTGGCAGGTGCCGGCCGATCTGTCATAGTTAACGCATCACGACTGCGCCCACGCATTGCTATCTGCGATGCACTTCGCAGGGCTTCCTTTTAATATCAACGCTGCCTCCAGTTTTTCTACAGTTTTCTGTCTGGTAGAGTACATCTCTCATCCACAGCGCATTCTCAACGAAATGGAGATGTACTAAACTGAGATTTTTGGAAAAAATAAGTAAGTATTTTAAGTTTTGTTTGGCTTGCATTTACTTATCAACATACAACTTATCGCATTAATTTATTTTAATGATAAATTCGATAGTTTTTGGGCAAAATCGTGGTTCATTTACATCGTATGCACAAGTTAATTTTTATGCAAACGTTTAGTTTATTACCTTCGATCTATTAAAAAAACCGCATCAAAATCAGTTGCGTAGTTTTAAAGATCTAAGCATACAAGGGACAGACAGACAGCGGGCGACTTTGTTTTATACTATGTAGTGATATTGCATCTTTTATCCAAAAATATTAGAGCGTGGAGTGGCACCCCTGAACATCTAGTTGCATTCGGATGTGCAACGATCACGATAACGATCGAAAGTGGAAAATCGCGTCATAGGAACAACATCATGATTATCACTTGTCTGTGGTCAGGTAGACCTAGTAAATGCTCTTTGAAGAACCCCGTACTGTAATTTAAACGAAATTAATTTAAAATGTGCCCGTACTGTAGTTTGGAAAATTTGAGTTGGGAGATCCCCAGATTCCCCAGTCTTGGCAAAGAGTACAAGTAGTCATGGCGCTCGATCCATTTTGTAACTGCGGAGTTTGTCGTATAAATTCATGCCTTACTACTCGTTACTTCTATTCTGTTCAACTCGTATGAGGTGGCCAACTTGATGACGGAGGCTAGGCCGCCTGATTGGCCGCTCTACATGTGTTCTCACGAGTGTTCCGAAGCACGGAAGCGCTTAGTTGTTTTTTTGCCACTAGAAGTCACCCATCCATTTTGTGACCGTGTAGACCGTTGATTAACTTCGAAGTATGTATTAGCAGCATCTATTGTTTTGTGTATGTTTGTAAGTATAAGTTACCGTGTGGGAGGAATGTTGTATTAAAATCATCTTATCCTTTTCTCATGTGACGTCAGCCTCGCTAATCAGGATTGCCTCGCTGCCTACGCGCACGGATTTTGGCGTAAATTCATTACTTCTCACTTTGGATTTCCTATTCGACCCACGGCAGATGTTTTTGTTACGACAACGGGCAAATGATATGCTGAAAACAAGAATAGATGAAAATACAGATATTTTTAATACTGTTGCCAAGGGGTTTAGTGCCAAGACTAAAACTATGGTTTCAAATCACTAGCAAAGAAATTACACATCGCTAATCCAAGTGAGTGTCTTCAAAGACAAACCCTTTTTCCAGTTTATCTAAATCTACAAGAACAATGCCAATGATCCGACGAAGTTCATGCTATTATTCACAGCAAGGTTTCCACTGAATATTTTCAAATTAACCAATTGACTAAACATTATCGTGCTAGAACACGTTCGCCCACGGCTGGGCAACTCTTCAATAACAATTAAACACTCTACTCGTTCACTGTTTACTTTGTCTCGACTGACGGCCGATACGTTCACTCAAATTAATATGTCATCAGTGGATTGCTAATGATAAACAAATCGAGGCTCATATCGTACCTGAAGTCACATACATACATATGTAGACTCAGGATGGCCTACATCAGAATTCATCACAGGCGTGGTTATGCAGATTGATACTTTGGGATGAAATAAATGTCTTTTTCTTGACAGTTTACATTAGTCACGAAATAAAGCTTCTACATCGTAGATCACATATACCAAACTCGTTATCCACTCTAACTTAATTTATAAAAGCCTGGATCAAAACAATACTTAGCGATTTGTTGAAGACGTGGTGCGCAGTTGACCATCTTTCCAGAAGTCCCCTTCTCAAGATTGTCATCCCGCCTCCATCGACACGACACTTCGCTAGAGCGACCTTCTTGGTCACTCTGGTTATAGACTATTCGCTAGAGCGACCTCCTTGCAGTTCATGCATGTCACTCTTGTTATAGACAATTCGCTACAGTGACCTTACATTCTTCCAGTTCATACTTAATTGTTATAGACAATTCGGCAAGGCGCCGACACATACAATATACTTCAAGACATGAAACTGTCATAACAAAAATGTTTTAGAAAATGATATGCGCAGCGCACTTTAGTGCATAGGTAGAGACTTGTTTTTGAGAGATTTGACACCTACTTGTAGTTCTTGATAAAGAGAACGCAATTGTAAGATCAGATGGGGCAGTTTGGGGTTTCTTGCACCATTTCAAAAATATTGTAAATTGCGTACTAATCTTCGTTATTATTTTCCAAGGAAAATTACCTGACATTGGTTTTCATCAACTTTTCTCAAGCAACATTTATTAGAACCCCACGCGTATAATTACCATTTTCCACAAAAAACCGCGTCAGCCTCGTGCGTAGGCGCAGCTCCGATACCCGGAGTCACTCGCGAGCCCCGTGCCTTACCGGTGCCATCTGCGCACTCTCTTGCAAAAACTTATTTTATCAGCGAAATTTGTGGATTTGGATCTAAGTCTGTCTCACAAACTCCTGCTTTGATAAGGGTATAAGTTTCTGCAAGGCGATACCTCGTGGCAGAAGTGCAGTCGCTGTTAGGGCCTCGGGACTCTGGCCGGATTGTATCCTGCTGGTGGATTGCACAGCGTAATCCGTTTTTAATATCGGTGAGTATCCTAGTCATCTACGATACTTTTTTTATAAATACAGGGAATCTCTTTTTGAAACTAAATAATTTGAGTTGATGATGTAAATAATGAACTAGAGAACCAGAGTAACTTCTACATAATCTAACACTGCCTTATTATCACACTAATATTATAAATGCGAAAGTTTGGATGTTTGGATGGATGAATGGATGGATTTTGTTTGTTCCTCTATAACTCGACAACCACTGAACCGATTTGCCTAACTAATTTAAAATATAGATAACGAAGACTAATAATAATCCTGATGCCAAGCTAAACAAGAGATTACTATAATCTTCTTCGACTATTATTGACTAGTAAACGCCCGCGGCTTCGCTCGTGTGGACTATTATTTTTTTAGGGATAAAATGTAGCCTATGTGTTATTCCAAACTATACTCTATCTCTGTGTTAAATTCTATCCATATCAGTTTAGCCGTTCTAGCGTGATAGAGTAGGTAACAAACATCCATCCAAACATCTAAACTAGTAAGATGTAGCGTTATTGTTGCGTTCCAGCGCATTATTAGCCCAGTCAAATTAGGAATTAACCTCGGAATGAGAGATAATAAGCTGAATTTTCGTATATACCTTCATTTAGGCGCCCTAAAAGTTGTCTCAAAAGTCTCATAAAATCTCGTGTCTGCGTCTTAAGTTATTCAAGGTCAAAGGTAAAAAAAATAGTTTTTCGCGAATATCTCGGTTGCTATTGGTCCAGTGATGTTAACATCTATTATGAAGTTGTAGAGCTTAAAATTTGCGACCAATTCATTGAAAAAAAAATTCCATGCGCTCAACCGTTTTTGCGATACAGGGCCGTGAGCGCAAAGCGTTCAGTATGTGTATTTCAAAAACTATACCTACTTCCTAGAACAAAAATAAAAACTATTTCGGAATGTACAAATTAAGTCCTTTCATATGACACCCCACTCAATATATCTGTGTAACTTTTATCTTTTTCACCCCCTTTAGATCCCAATATCTTTACAACCCCTCCATCGATTACGCTCATATGTCATATATCAAATTTCCATAGCACAACCTAGTTATCTACCAAGTTTCATGCAGATTGGATTAACGGTTTGATAGTTATGCGATAACATAAAAATTACACATACAAACATACAAAGCAAAATCGTAAGATCTTAGCTCGCTTTGCTCGCTTGGTCGATAATTAACTGATAAATAAAACAAATTATTCAAAATTCAAGGTATTCACAGATATTCACGTTTGACTTTGCGTTACAGTACCTACGCGTATGGTTGAGCGCTGCTCACTCACCCTCCTCTATCGCGAAAACGGTTGAGCGCATGAAAAAATGTTTTAAACAAAATTTGTCGCAAATTGTATGCTCTACAACTTTATAATAGATGTTAACATCATTGGACCAATAGCAACCGAGATATTCGCGAAAAACTATTTTTTTTTACCTTTGACCTTGAATAACTTAAGACGCAGACACGAGATTTTATGAGACTTTTGAGACAACTTTTAGGACGCCTAAATGAAGCTACATACGAAAATTCAGCTTATTATCTGTCATTCCGAGGTTTAGACCATTTTTATGCTAAGCTGACTGGACTATATACAAAATCTATAAATAACAACTTGAAGCAATAAATATAAATATGTTTCAAATTGAACGCAAATAATACTTACTTAAATAAAAAAATATTTAACTTATAAACCTACCTACTTCACACCCGAAATATCCTCTCATAACATCTTTGTTAGTTAACATTCATTTACATCTCGCGGTCCTCTTAGAAAACCTAACACTGAAGTTCGGAAAACCTAGCACTAGAGGCACACGGATTATATTTTCTTCTAATTACCTCTACACAATCTTTAAACAAAACCCAGTTACTAAGACCTAAATACCTTCGATTAGGTGTATAAAATTCCAATTGCAACCATGTTACTTGGAATAAAGATTAGCTAAATTACCAATAACTTATCACTCTGTCCTCGTTTCAATAAACAAACGTAACTACTTAGAATTAAACTATTTTAAGAAGCAATGTTATCAATTCGTGACTAATAATGTCTTGGGGTAACAATAATATGAATCGTGGACTAAAATTCGCTTTTCAAAACGTGAGCAGACTCAAATTCCTCTTTGGAGTAGTCATTGTCATTTCCAGCGACTGATTGCTGTGTACCTACACTTCTTCCAACGTACTTGGCATTCGTGAAGTTAGGCTTTTAGCTGCGCAGTAGAAAATTTTGTATTAAAAAGTTGCACTGCGCGCGCACGGCTGTTAGCCGTTTCGATGCACTGTTAGCCGTTTCAGTGCAGTGCAACTTTTTCATACAAAATTTTCTACTGCGCAGCTAAAACCCTAACTTCACGAATGCCTAGATCCATTGTGGGTAGATCAAATGTAGGTCTACTTACATTAGGTCTGGTAGGCACAGCGAAAATGTGGAAGTACATAGTATAAAAACAAAGTCGCTTCCCACTGTCTGTCCCTTCCCTATGTGTGCTTAGATCTTTAAAACTACGCAACGGATTTTGATGTGATTATTTTTAATACCTAGATAGATTGATTCAAGAAAAAGGTTTTTATGTAAATACATGCATAATATGGTAGAGAAACACTGATTATTTCTGAGGTTTCTAACGTGATGTGACCAGTGCGAAGCCGGGGCGGGTCGCTAGTTTTAGTTATTTTCCAATTCAGGATCTAAAAATAAGAACCAAGGATTTTAAATAATTTTTTTTTTAGAATTTTTTTTTTCTTTCAGAAAAATTACCTTATGTACTTCTTGATCATTGATAAATTGTTAGAAACCCACGCAGTAGTTAATTTGCAATCTATATAGCCAATTATTCTTCTTCATTTTATATACTCGCTCATTTTTTATATTCGCGGCATTCGTACTAAATGTTACACATTTCTTTCGAATTTACTTAGAAATGACTATGTGTTAGCAACGTCACCTAGAATAGAATAGATTTAGATTTAAAATAAGATTAATTAAGATTTTTAATAAAGAAATTTTCCTATTTTTTAGCTAGGGAACTTGGTAGATTACCATTGTAAATAATTTAGAATAGGTTGTTTTATTTTAACTTCGGACCATTCACATAAGCGAGATAGATATACTCAAATAGACAAAGACAGCTAGCTAAGAATGTTCGAGAGTTTTCGAGAGTCTCTAGATTATTCCAAAAACAGAGACAGACATATAAAATAGAAAGAGACAGAAAGCTAGTTAGACAAAGATAGAACGAAAATGAGAGAGCAGGACAGATAGAGAACGCTCTGTGATTGGTCCGAATCGCTTGGCGCGCTTTCCCCTCCCGCTAATCGCCGCCAGGCAAGATTTAGTATAAATACAGAACCGATTTTGTGCGAAGCATGTTGTTTTTCCGGCGTAGAGCCTTCTGCTCTCGCCATAGTCCGGTAACGTTGCAAAGGTCGACACGTGACCAGTCAACATAAAAGTCCGTCCGAAAAAAAAAAAAAAAAAAAAAAAAAAATGCGAAGCATGTCAGTTTATGTTCAGTATCAGTAAGAAAACATACAAGAAGAAAATAAAGGAAGAAACTTTAAGACTGGTGTTTCAATTGGACCGCACTCTTCGCCGAAAACCTTCGCAGGATAAGAACTACTACAATTACAGTCCACTGAAGAATATTTCTACAATATTTTTTGATCCTTCGACTGCCGGATTGAAGAAAAGAAGATGCCGATCGTCCGTTCGCGATCACCGGTCGACAAGTCCAGATCGGACAAAGAAGATTCTGCCGAAACATCGACCACCGACTGGTCAATGGAGACTCCGGCAACGACTGATACTGAAACCACGGAGGCATCCGCCGGGACAACCGCGTCGCGCCGCACCGTAGCTGCCGCTAGCGCCACCGCTAGCACAGCATTGGAGCTCGCCGTCGCCTCGACCTCAGGGAGGAGGACTCGCGCCGCGTCGGCGGCAGCTACCGCAGTTGCCGCCCCTCCCCCGCGCCCCGCCGGCGCCGCCGTGAAAGAACCGAAAGCCGCTCAGACCCGAACGTCTAAGCAGGCAATGACCACGCCCGCGAGCGTGAGTCTCGCGTCCGCGTCCGCTCGTGCTACCGAGCTCGGCCACTCTGAGCCCGTGTTTGCACGCCCCGCGTCGGTATCCGCGAAGCTCACCCCGGCGTCGGTGACCGCGTCCGCAGCCGAATCTGCGGCCACGCAACGAACGAAAAAGAACCTGAAGAACATTGGAGGGAGACCTACCGCCCCACCGTGCGCGTCTTCAGAAACCGTCATCCCGAGAAAACCGGAGAGATCTACAAAATCTAGCAAACGAACCGAACTGGAGGCTCTCCGAGAACTACAACAGAAGCAATTGGAAGCCGCCCAGGCTGCCGCCGCGCTAGCCCAGACGAATCTGGAGTTGGCAGAATACGCTTCTGAAGAGGAATTGGATGAGGAATATGAAATTGAAAGATCGACTCACGTTGAACAATGGGTACAACAGACGAACACATACTTCGAGAACCCAGAACCAATCGAGAACGAGCCAACTCAGAAGAGTGAAATAAAGGAACTCGCCGAAGCTATCATGAACGCCACCCGATCGGTACGACCGAGCATGACCGTATCACCGAAGATTTGGGACCTACCAGAATTTAACGGGTCTCATGAAGAATGGCTGCCATTTAAGAGGGCATATGAAGATAGCGCGGCGATGTGTACGACCGTACACAATATGGCTCGCCTCAGAAAGGCAGTGAAAGGAGCTGCCAAAGAAGCCATCAGAGGATTACTGTTCGTGACTTCGGACCCCCAGGACATCATCGCCGCACTAGAAAGACGTTTCGGAAGACCTGAACAGCTGGTGCTGGCTGAGCTACAGAAGATAAAGGAACTGCCACGCGTCGGAGACACGCCGAGAGAAATATGCATCTTCTCCAGTCGCGTCGGGAATGCGGTTACGACAATAACCGCCCTGAAGAAACCGCACTACCTGTACTCACCAGAAATCAGCCGGAGCATCACAGAGAAGCTCTCGCCAATACTCCGATACAGATGGCTAGATTACAGTGCACGAATAGGCGATGAAGAGCCAGAACTATTGAAGATGAAGAAATTCTTAGAAGCGGAAGCAGACCTGTGCGGAAAGATAGCGCCACCGGAACTGACCATTAAGAAACGATATCCGGTGCACGCTACCCGCGAAGAAGAAGACTACGAGTCAAGCACAGTCGCTGCAACCTCAGAAGGATTTAAGAAGTTCTGTGCTCACTGCGAAGGCGAACATTGGATTACCGAGTGCAAGAAATTCAGGGACGCATCGAACAAAGAACGATGGGAAACTGCTGTCCAGAAGAAGCTGTGCTTCAAGTGTCTACGCAAGCGACACGCTAAACAGAACTGCCGAAGCCAACCCTGCAGGAAGTGCAAGAGACCGCATCACATCATGCTGCACACGGAGCAGACTTATAAAACGACTCCACCTGAACCAGAAAAACCTGCAGGAGCGCCTCAACCAGCAACCGAAGAAAGTGTAGTGAAGCCAGTATTTACAGCAACCGATGGAAAGAAAACTTACTTGAAGATGGTCCCGGTGGATATTTACGGCCCGAAAGGATCGACTCGCATTCTAGCACTGCTCGATGAAGGTTCGACAGTGTCACTGATAGACAAGAGCGTGACTGATCGTATCGGAGCCACCGGAGAAAGAGAAGCACTCACTCTTGAAACTGTTGGCGGAAAAATAATAGAGAAGAAAGACTCCCAGAAAATGGATCTGAAGATAAAGGGAGCGAAACGAAGAGATCGAAGAACACTCCAAGGAGTACGAACAATTGAAGATTTGAAGCTGTCGCCTCAGACCGTCAGCAAGAGCACCATTGAAGGATGCAGCCATCTGAAAGAAATGATGAACGAACTGATCTATGAAAAAGAAAGCCCGACCCTACTGATCGGTCAAGACAATTGGGATCTGATCGTATCCCGGAAGATCTTGAAAGGGAAACGGAACGAGCCTGTCGCGTCACTTACCAGCCTAGGATGGGTGCTTCATGGGAGCAGCACCGGATCTGCCGCTGCACCAGTCAACTACGTGAACCACTGCCGCCAGACAGACAACGAGGAAGTGATCGAAGAATTGATAAAAAGACACTTCGACTTGGATTCGATCGGCGTGCAGCAGCGGCACCCTAGCAACGACGCCGACGGAAGAGCTCTTGAACTATTGGAGAAGACCACCAAACAGCTACCCGACGGGAGGTACGAATCTGGACTGCTGTGGAAGAAGGAAGATGAGAAGCTGCCGAACAACTACGCGCAGGCCTACAATCGTCTGCTGGGCGTAGAGAAGAGATTGGACAAGGACGCAGTTCTCAAAGAAGAATACGGCAAACAACTGCAGAAGCTCTTTGACAGCGGATATGCCGAAGAAGCCCCAACAGTCTCCACTCCAGATCGAACGTTCTACCTACCTCACTTCTCCGTAGTGCATCCCGTCAAGAAGAAGATTCGCATCGTGTTCGACGCCGCCGCGAAATATCAAGGGAAAAGCCTCAACGACGCTCTGCTTCCAGGACCCGACCTACTCCAGTCCTTGTTCGGAGTACTCCTCAGATTCAGAGAAGGGCCTGTTGCAGTCGTCGCCGATATAAAAGAGATGTTTCTTCAGATCAGAATAAGGCAAGAAGATCGTGACAGCCTGAGATTCCTTTGGCGAGGAGAAGACCGAAAATCAAGACCCAAAGAATTCCGTATGAAATCAGTGATTTTCGGCGCAGCATCATCACCAGCTACGGCAATCTTCGTCAAGAACACTAACGCCAAGAATCACGAGAAGGAACATCCAGAAGCAGCCAAGGCGATAATACGCAACCACTACATGGACGATTATCTCCAAAGCTTCAGAACGACCGAGGAGGCAGCAAAGGTGGCGGAAGAGGTGAACCAGGTGCACAAAGCAGCGAACTTTGAACTCCGACAGTGGGCGAGCAACAAGAAAGAAATCTTATCAGAACTAAAAACTGAGGAACCTCCGAAAGAAAAAAGACTCGGAGACGAAGAAAAAACACTTGGAATGAGATGGCTGGTTGATGAAGATGCATTAGCCTTCAACATCGGACTGAGAAACACTCCAGAAGAAGTGTTGAAAGGAAACAGACTTCCGACAAAAAGAGAAGTCACAAGCGCTGTAATGTCGACCTTCGATCCCATGGGTCTCGTCGTTCCCGTACTGATCAAGGGAAAGAGACTGATTCAAGATATATGGCGAATTGGAACGACATGGGACGAAACCATCAGCGAGAACAACCAGCGATTATGGTTGGAATATATAGAAGAAATTAAAGCTTTGAAAAATTTGAAGATTCCCCGATGCTTGGCGCCATTCAATGGAACAGGAGAACTCCACACCTTCGTAGACGCCAGCGAGACTGCATACGCCGCCGCAGCGTACTGGAGAACGAACGACACATCCGGAAAAGTACATGTCGCTTTGATAGCAGGAAAAGCGAGAGTTGCGCCTGTCAAGAACACTTCGATCCCACGCTTAGAATTGCAAGCCGCGCTACTGGGAGGTAGACTAGCCGCAACCATCGCCGAAGAAATGGACCTGACCATCACAAAGAAAACTTATTGGTCCGATTCCAGCACTGTACTCCAATGGATGAAGTCAGATCCGCGACGTTTCAAAACGTTCGTCGCCCATCGCCTCGCTGAGCTAGAAGACCTGACAAAACCCAGAGACTGGAGATGGGTTCCGACTAAAGAAAACCCAGCTGACGACGCAACGCAAGACACACCGAAAGACTTTAACGAGTCGGCAAGATGGTTCGTTGGTCCCGCGTTTCTCCGCAAACCGGAGTCAGAATGGCCCAACAGGAGATTTGAAGGAAGCATCAGCACAGGGGAAGAAAAGAAAAATCCAGAAACGGTATTGACGACAAAAGTCCAAGAATCAATGACACCGGACCCGAACAGATTCTCAAGCTGGACGCGCCTACTCCGTGCAACAGCGAGAGTCTTCATGTTTTTGGACTTATGTCGAAGAAAAAAGGCCAGCACGAACGCCGCCAGAGAAAAGAACTGGAAGCCATACAAGAAGAAAGAAAAGATTAGCAAACCACATGCTCAGAAAAAGAAACTAGAAACTAGAAAATGGCTACCAATAGAACCCGAACACTTGAAAAAGGCAGAGAAAGCTCTCATCAAACAAACTCAGATGAAGTCGTTCCAGAAAGAAATAGAGAACCTCAAGAGAAACAAGCCGCTCGATAACTCAAGCCGTCTGAAGAAAATCGACGTAATGCTAGATGAAGACGAAATACTTAGACTCAACAGCAGAGCAATGAACATCAGGGATTTTGGATCACAGAACTTGAGATTGCCCATCATCGACGGGAAGGGTCGTGTGCCACAACTGCTGATAGAGCATTATCATCGCCACTTACATCACGGCAACCATGCAACGGTCATCAACGAGATACGGCAGAAATTCTGGGTCCTATCACTACGAAACGCTGTGAAGAAAGTATCGCATCATTGTCAGTGGTGCCGAGTGAAAAGATCAAGACCTGAAGTACCGCCGCTGGGAAACTTACCTCGAGAACGTCTGGCGCACCACCAGCCCCCGTTCACATGTACCGGAGTCGACTACTTTGGCCCGATGCACGTGACGATAGGAAGAAGAAAAGAAAAACGCTGGGGTGCGCTCTTCACTTGCTTAACCACAAGGGCGATACATCTAGAACTAGCGGCATCACTCGACACGAGCTCCATGATAATGGCGCTAAGAAGAATGGCGGCTCGGAGAGGAACCCCCCGAACGATTTACAGCGACAACGGAACGAACTTCGTCGGAGCAGATAATGAACTGAAAAGAGAGATTGAGAACATGCCTCAAGAAATCGCCGAGGCGGCAAGACGAGAAGGAATAAATTGGAAATTCATTCCACCCGGAGCACCTAACATGGGAGGTGCCTGGGAGCGAATGGTGAGATCGGTGAAGACAGCACTCGCAGCCGTACTTGGAGAAAAGAGTCCACCAGAAGAGGTTCTACACACCCTCTTAACAGAAGTTGAACATACGGTGAACTCTCGGCCGCTGACGCACCTCACGGCGGATCCGATAGAAGAAGAAGAAAGTCTGACTCCGAACCATTTCCTAATTGGAAGATCCTGCGGAATGACTGTCTTAGGAAACTTCGACGACACTGACCTCATCGGGAAGCCGAACTGGAAGACTGCGCAAAGACTAGCAGACCACTTTTGGAACAGGTGGTTGAGAGAATATCTGCCAACCCTCATGCCAAGAAAGATAAATGGGCAGGAGCGCGTCACCTTTAAAAAGGGCGATGTAGTCATCATCGCAGATCAAACCTTCCCGCGCAACACATGGCCGCGCGGGGTGATTGAAGAGACATTCCCAGGACCAGACAAAAGAACGCGGATCGTCAGCGTAAGAACCAGAGGAGGCGTACTAAAAAGGCCGACCTCACGACTCATCCTGCTAGCACCAGGGAAGACGTTGCAGCCGAAAGATGGAGTGCCCAACGACACGTCGTGCACTGGCGGGGAGAACTGTTAGCAACGTCACCTAGAATAGAATAGATTTAGATTTAAAATAAGATTAATTAAGATTTTTAATAAAGAAATTTTCCTATTTTTTAGCTAGGGAACTTGGTAGATTACCATTGTAAATAATTTAGAATAGGTTGTTTTATTTTAACTTCGGACCATTCACATAAGCGAGATAGATATACTCAAATAGACAAAGACAGCTAGCTAAGAATGTTCGAGAGTTTTCGAGAGTCTCTAGATTATTCCAAAAACAGAGACAGACATATAAAATAGAAAGAGACAGAAAGCTAGTTAGACAAAGATAGAACGAAAATGAGAGAGCAGGACAGATAGAGAACGCTCTGTGATTGGTCCGAATCGCTTGGCGCGCTTTCCCCTCCCGCTAATCGCCGCCAGGCAAGATTTAGTATAAATACAGAACCGATTTTGTGCAAAGCATGTCAGTTTATGTTCAGTATCAGTAAGAAAACATACAAGAAGAAAATAAAGGAAGAAACTTTAAGACTGGTGTTTCAATTGGACCGCACTCTTCGCCGAAAACCTTCGCAGGATAAAGACCTACTACCTACAATTACAGTCCACTGAAGAATATTTCTACAATACTATGACATCATAGCAATCACCGAAACCTGGTTATGCGATGGTATTTTTGACTCCGAATTTTGTGATGCGCGTTATGACGTATTCCGCTGTGATAGGAACCTAGCTGCCACAGGTAAGACTACTGGAGGCGGGGCCATGATTTGCGTTAAAAAGGAACTCTCTGCCTACATAAGCATGGAAAGCAATTGGACATGCAAGACCATTGAATTAGTTAAACTGACGATTCCATCGCGCACTATAAGCACAAATAATGACTTGCACATAATATGTACCTATATCCCTGGAAACCCAAGGCATCAACCACGAAACATTGACTCTTTAATATCACTTGTCAATTCATCAGTTGCCTCTCACCCAAATAACCCTTTTATCTTGATTGGAGATTTTAATCTCCCATGTATCTCATGGACCTCTTCCACACCAAATATTACAAAAAAAGGCCCGGTAGAAACACAAAACGCTGCATCTAAACTGCTGAACGACCTTAGTATACTAGGTTTTACTCAGTACTCCTACTTCAAAAATCACGCTGGTAATACATTGGACCTAGTATTTAGTAACTTTGCCATCGAAACACTCAGATCTGATTCTCCCCTGATAACACCAGAGGATTGTGCTCACCCTTCTTTTACAATCCATCCTGCTGACATATCGATTGTTCCATTAACTAATAATTCAGTTGTAAAATATCGCTACCACAAAGGTAACTACGATGCTTTAATCGACCACCTTAACAATATAGCCTGGGATCCTTCACTCTGCGTAGGTACTGTTGACGAGGCTGTAAATCTCTTTTATAGTTATCTTTACTCTAGCATTGAGCAATTTATCCCAAAATCTATATCCCACAAACCCAACACTTACCCAGTTTGGTATGATAAATTTCTCATTAAATTAGTTCGCGACAAATATAAAGCACACAAGCGTTGGAAAAAATACGGAAATCTTAATGATTATAATGACTTTTCTACTTTAAGGACTAGAGAACGCAAAATTGAAAAAGAATGTTTTGATACATATATAAGTAGGACTATTGAGGATATTAAAAAAAACCCTAAGGCATTCTGGACTTTTGTAAAATCAAGACGCGGTACAAGCTCGTACCCTACGTGTGTTACTTTCCAAGATCAAAAGTTCTCTACTGGCGAAGGAATCTGCTCTGCTTTCAATGACTTTTTCAAGAGTGTTTTTATACCCCCCGCCCACGACTATCCATCTCTTAATCTTCCGCCTCCCTCTAACGGAATCACTAGTATCAATAACGCACCTCTCTTATCCCCGTCAGACATAAAAAATGCACTTCAACATTTAGATATTAACAAAGGCCCTGGATGTGACCAAATCCCCCCCGTATTTATAAAACGCTGTTCTACAGCACTAATTAAACCCCTACATATAATCTTCAACAGATCTATTCGAGAAGGCATCTTTCCTGCAAGATGGAAAAAGGCGCACATTATTCCTATCCATAAAAAAGACTCCAAACTAAAGGTAGAAAACTATAGACCAATCTCCATATTAAATATTTTTGCTAAAATGTTTGAAAAACTTGTCTACAAATTCTTATATGCAACCCTGTCCCCAAGCATCCCACTGGAACAGCATGGTTTTCTTGTTGGCAGATCCACAGTTACTAACCTCTCGGTCTTTATTACAGACTTACACCTTGCCATCGATAAAGAAAAGCAGATTGACGTGATCTACACCGATTTCGAAAAAGCTTTCGACCGTGTGGATCACGTCATTCTGTTACGTAAGCTAAAACACTTAGGTATACAAGGCGATCTTTTACGATGGGTAACTTCTTACCTCACAAATCGCTCTCAGGCTGTTGTTGTAGGGGGCTTCTGCTCGGATTACGCTAAAGTAACATCGGGAGTTCCACAAGGTTCCCACCTTGGTCCCCTCCTTTATAACGTCTATCTCTACGACATTTACTCGTGTATCAAGCACTCCAAATATCTAATGTATGCTGACGACACAAAAATATATATTGACATAAATAAACCCGAAAACTGCATTAATCTCCAGCGTGATCTTGATAGGTTGTCGGAATATTATGTTAATAACCGTATTAAAGTAAATACTAATAAATGCCAATCTATATCCTTTACTAGGAAAACCAAGCCAATTATGTTTACTTATTCCATCCAAGGATCACCCATATCTAAAACAAAGGATATTAAAGATCTCGGTGTTTATCTTGACCATAAACTACTCATGGATAAACACATAGACAACATAACATTAAAAGCATTTAAAAACCTAGGCTTTGTTATGCGCGTTTGTAAACCTATAAACGACTTGAACTGTATAAAAATGATATACAATGCTTACGTTCGAAGTTCCTTAGACTACGCTAGCCCAATCTGGTACCCTCAATACATAACTTACACAGAACAGCTGGAACGTGTTCAATCTAAATTAACTAAACATCTTAATTATAAATTCCGGAAATATTTCGATACCTATGAAGATGCATGCTCATACTATAAAATGCCCCCACTTCGTACACGCCGCATCATATCTGATATGCTTTTACTCTATGACATTATTAATAGTAAAGTTGATTGTCCGACTCTGCTAAATCATCTTGCCATAAATACACCCATTCGTCGCACTCGCCACACTAACTTGTTTCAGGTAACATTTCACCGTACCAATTTTACTCAGAACTCAGTTATAAGCCGTTTGGCAGACACATACAATAACCAATTCTCGAATATAGACCTCTTTATGTATTCCAAATCATCTTTCAGACACCACATAACGAAAACCTTACTTCCAATAGATAAGTAGGTAGCCAAAAATATAATACTTACATTATTTACTACAATATTGGACCAAACCTTAACCCCTCCCCTTCCCTTGCCTATCCCAATATACATTCCAACTGGATTCCATTAGAAATGAAAATACCAAAGTGTGGTTTAACACTATAAAAATTAAAAATTCCAACTGGATTTGCTTGGTAACAGTACTAAAAAAAAAAAAACAAAAAAATATTGCTTGATAAGGTAGGTAATGTGATGTTCTGTTAAGTTTTAAAGTACCTATTTAATTTATGTGTGTAGAAACACTAGTTCTACTTGCTTTTTTTTTTCACTAAGTAATTATCCTAATCGTACCGCAGCTGTTCCGCTTACTACTGTTACTTTTCTTTACCTTTCAGTATCTTATGTGGAAACCTGTAATTGGCCGTATTCTTAGTATCTAAAACTTAAATTAAGTATTTTAAGTATCGCTGTTGGTTTCCCAATAAATAAATAAATAAATAAATATACAAAACGAATGCATTTGATCGAGGAATTTTCTATTTTTTATAATCTTTCTCTAATTTAAATGAAATCAAGCATCTCAACAAGCTATCAACTTTATTTCTATAACATCGACACATAGGGATCCAATGTTAAATGTTGACCTTGATATTTGAACAAGACCATAACCTATGGTCATCTTATATTGGTCCTTCTATAGCTAAAAAAGCTACCAAATCTCTTGTCCTCTCTTTTCAATTAAGTACATGAGAGTGACAAGAAAAAAAACACTATCTAACTAAAGCCTTGCTACTGACAGTAAAGTATTTACCTAAGTAAATAGGCATAACTCTAGAGAATGTATCATTGTAATGTCCTTAGAGTTATTTAAAGAGATGATGCCAGCCAGTCAATTGCTGCAGCCGGCCGATAGTGTTCCGCTCTCCAGATGGTGTCATCGTTTCCTATCTAATTTATTAACCTGAACAGAGGTACTTTATCTAAAGATTTACACTCATAGGGCCTTACTTATGAAAGATGTTTAAAGTGAAACACTGGTTAAACAACGTCTTGTCTTTATTTTAATAGTGACAAACAGAGACAGGACGTTGTTCAACCAGTGTTCAACGTCGTCAGTCAGTTGTCATCGGTAATCTTCAGAGTGAGGAGGAGGATATTACTTTTGGTGTTCCTCAGGGCAGTGTTCTCGGGCCTACCCTCTTCCTCATTTACATCAACGACCTGGTTAATATGCATCTTCCTAACTGCAATATCTACACATACGCCGACGACACCGCTCTTCTGGTTACCGGTCGCAACTGGAGCGAGGCACTTGCAAATGCCGACTCTGCACTAAATTCGGTCTTAGTATGGCTCTCTAACAATCTCTTGACGTTAAATATTACCAAAACAAAATTCCTAACCTTTTCTCCACTCTCCATAACCCAACCATCATCAACTTTCTCTCTACATGCCCATACTTGTCTTTCCTCCGCCAATTGCCAGTGTCCCGTTATTGAACGTGTCCGAAAAATCAAATACCTAGGCGTATGGTTAGACAACACTCTATCCTGGGCACCCCACATTGAGTGCACTGTTTCTAGGGTAAGAAAACTCCTCTACATCTTTAAAACCCTCAGAAGCAGCGCTGACCTACCCTGCCTTAAGATGGTATATTTTGCTCTGGCACAATCGATCCTATCTTACTGCATTACTGCTTGGGGTGGTTCTGGAAAGACCAACATGTTGAGAGTAGAGAGATCACAGAGAGCAGTCCTTAAAGTAATGACATCCAAGCCTAGACGCTTTCCCACAACAACCCTTTACTCGATATGTCAAGTTCTCACAGTACGGCAATTATTTATCCTAGGAACTGTCTTACGCAAACACTCTCAGCTCACATTTGATCCTACCCATTCGACCGCAAGACGTCGCGCGGACATTGTCTGCAAACGTGAAACTCACAGAACTGCTGTTGCAGGCAGACACTTTTTTTACCTAAGCGGTCCACTATATAATAAAATTAACAAAGAAATTAACATATACTCACTGCCAACTAACAAATGTAAAATAAAATGTGCAGAATGGCTTCTCACTCTTACATACGAAGAAACTGAAGAACTAATAGAACCTTTCATTAGAAATGAATGGTTTAACACTATAAAAATTAAAAAACCTAATAGAACCTTACCAATAAACAATTAAAAATCTCATGCAATCCCTAAACTTAACTTTTCTCTTACACACACACACAGACACCACACACACACACACACACACACACACACACACACACACACACACACACACATACACACACACACACACACACACGCACGCACGCATACACGCACGCACGCACACACACACATACCTACACACACACTCCTTCCGTATCCTTGCAGTATTCTTTAAATTCACATTAGATTCATAATCTTGTCTCTAGAACTCGCAATTTTAATTATCTGTAGTGATAAGTAAAGTACCTACCTAATAATTCTAGTTTTGTAAACTTTCTATATTTTAGCTACTTACATTATTTTTGTAACTTAGTTGCTGGAACCCCATCCTCGTTGTTTGGAGGAGAGCGCTGATTCCGCTACTCAGTTTTTAACTTTTGCGGTAGTCAACGTTTCCTTTTTGTACTCTACTACCTTGTAATATTGTTCCAAATAAACGCTTTGAATTGAATTGAATTGAACTTTAAACATCTTTCATAAGTAAGGGGGATAATACTAGGCACAAGAGAATATTTAATTGAACATTTGACTCACATGACTTAATGTGATCATGTTTGTAGTTTTGAGTTTATTCGTTTTGTGGTTTTCGAATTGGAAACAATTTGGACCTAACTCCAATCTCTATATAAATAACCCTGTTAGCCTTATTGGTGTTATCTCTTTCAATCAATTCATAAGTTAAATATAAATTGTAATATAAATAAATAAGGTTTCTCTAATCCCTTTAGACATCATTAAGAGATTTTGATTTGCTATAATTCTTAGTGGAAATTTTCTAGACTTTAAATACAGAAATGAGCTTCAAAGCACAAACACTACGGACCCACCATACCCCTGCACTAAATATATTTTTGCTTCTAACTCTTCTTGGAACTTCAGTGTAACATTTTTCATCAGCATTTTGGGCCTAATTTTTCTGACCATTGTGCATTGTATGGAAAAACTGTCAAAGCATCATGTTTCTTCTTTTAAATAAAAGTTATCTGGCGATGCAATAGACCTTTAAACAAACCATGCAGTGAATCTGAATTTAAGAGCTGGTACACATTGGGCGCTTTCAAACGCGCGCTTTGCCAACGCGCGTTTTGAGAAAGAGTTTCAATTGATGTGTACACATGCAAGCGCGCGCTTCTCTTAGTTCTCGAAATGCGCGTTAGCAAAGCGCGCGTTTGAAAGCGCCTAATGTGTATCGGGACTTAATATCACAAGAACAGCGTACTCTGGCCGATGCGGGTATTCTGTACCTGCCTACCCAGTACACCACTGTGTAGATCCTTCCAGAACAGGTTTGTGCCTCCTTGTTTGTTTTATTTACCCGCGCGAAGCTTAGGTAAATTGCGTGAATAAATATAAAAGTAATTGGGTTTCTGATTTTATGATTGTTTAAATTGCTTGACCCAGGGCAATTGCTTCTGTCATGAATGATGGAGTTACGGGATCTAAATTAGCACTGTTGTTGGTGTAAAATAGATAGGTAGGTGGTTAGAAGCAATATTCTGTCTATTAGTTTATGACTAAAGACATCTAAGATAAGTGCAAAACTAGCTTCTGCCCGCGGCTTCGCTCGCGTGGTACACGAATAAAAAAAAACCCATGCCCTAACCAGTCATTGTCTATCTATATTTTAAATTTCAGCCAAATCGGTTCAGTGGTTGTCGAGTTATAGAGGAACAAACATACATCCATCCATCTATCCATCCATCCAAACTTTCGCATTTATAATATTGGTGTGATAGTGTGATTTTAATTAGGTATTTATCAAAATTATAATTTAGCCCTAGTAATACTTTCTGCTTTGAGTAACAAGGGAATCACGACTAAGTATTGGAGAAAAAACCAAACCAGTATTAAAAACTAGTAGTGAAAATGAAATATATATATCATTTTCACTACTAAGTAGTTTTTAATTGAATGTGTTGTGCTGTATTTCAAACTACATAGTATTAAAACATCGCCTTAGAAAATACATAGATATTATAAGTTAAAGGATCGGTGGATTATTTAACGTGAAAAAGATTTATCGGTTTAAGAGGGGTAGGCAAAGGCAGGCCAAATTCCTTGATATGTATTTTCTAAGGTGATGTTTTAATACTATGTAGTTTGAAATATAGCACAACACATTCAATAAGTATATCATTTTCCCCTGCTCACATTATTTTAGCATATTATAGCATCCCATACCATGACAGATTGCAATCCCATTGGGCTCTTTACAATACAGTGTGAATGAGATTACTAACAATTTTTTTTGCCTACGCGCCGTTTTAAGTAAGACATGTATACACTAGTTCCAAAATAGGTGAAGATATTTATGGTGTTGCAAATAAAACTTTATTGACTAAATTCCGAACAGAACCTAATGTGGCAGACCGACACCTACGGAAATGGTGCTCTAAATTGTGCTTTACTAAAGCAGACTTAACTCTATATAATGGCATAGGCTCATACATATGCAATTCCTGAGAGAAAAATGAGAACTGTATAGAAAGAAATCAGGAGATTGAAATGTAAATCTCTATTTTTTAATCTTAAAAATAATTTCAAATTATTAATTTAATTTGCTAATTTTTTTTATGTTCTTATTCTTAACAGACTGAACGTGCCTAGGACAAAATATATCCAGAAAATCGTAAAACTTTATTAAATCCGACGATGCAAGCTGACAAACAAAGACAACCACTACATTAATCGCTTTCAAAACGTACGAAGGTGTTGTTGAAAGTACTGAACATTGTACCAAAGCAAGAATAACATCGGACGAAACATGCACAAGGCTGTTCGTAGTTGTAGCACAGAAGAAATAATAGCGTGTAGTTTGGTTTGCTACATTCGGCGGGACTAACACAGCTCGCATGTTCTCAAAACAGAATGGAAATGTAGACTTGTTGAATTGATAACTACGGCAGAATCAATTTATTCCCTAGGGAACAGATTTTTGTATATTAGTGTCCATGGTTCCTTAATTTTAGGGCCCAGAATTTAGGCACACTAACTGCATTTATAGATTAAAACCCCCAATTTTTCTCCATGGTGGTTGCCTTCCAAAATATTGTTATTAGCATGATGAATTAATTTTGGTTACGACACGCTCTAGCTAGCTAATTACTTTGAGATGTTAATCTAAGTATTACTTTTATTCCCCCTGAAGATCACAACTTAGGAATCGAATCAAAAGATTGTGTATTTCAGTAATTGCAACATCGTTGATAACATCGTTTTAGCATACTATTAAATTCTCCTAATACACACAGACAGCGAGCGCGTTGAAGTCTTTTGTTAGAAAAAAAAAAAACAATTTCCTAAAACGATTTCATTTTCAAAAGCCTTTCTTCTCATAATATGTATAACAGAGCACGATGGGCATAATTATAGTACGAGAGCCGACCGCAAAAAACCAACGTCACTTGATACTAAGATAAGCTCCATGGCACACGCTCAAAAAAGTGGTGCTAAGCTTGGATCAATTAGTCAAAAGGCTCCGATTTGGCCGGAAGCACAAAAAAAGGGGCTACTTCCGGTGAAAAAAAACGTGTCAATTTACGTCATTTGATACTAATGGCAGACTTATGGCAGCAGTTACTAATTTATATGCAGTGACAGATAAATCTAGTCTGCCAGTTCCTGTATGGCCGGAAGTACTTGGCAGACTGTCTCAAAGCTGACGATTCGGACCCCTAATTTACGTCATCTGATACTAAGTTGAAAATAGTGGCAGATGTTAGATATCAACCCTACGTTTCAGTATAAATTAGTCTGCCAAGGCTATTTTGGCCGGAACATCTTCAAAATGTCAATTTAGTGATGATACTAAGAAGAAAAATTTTCGATTTTTTCTGGTTTATCAATGTTTAGACATTAGAATGAAATAATATTATGTATTTATTCATGTTAATATTATTATTATAACCTACTAGAAGCTGCCCGTGGCTTCGCTCACGTGGTACCCGGATAAAAAGTAGCCTATGTCACTCTCTAGCCCTCCAACTATCTCCACACAAAAAATTACGTCAATCCGTCGCTCTGTTTTGACGTGAAAGCAGGACAAATAAACAAACAAATAAACACACTTTCACATTTATAATATGGGTAGTAGACATGTGCGCCGCGCTGAAAATTGTCGGCGGTGGCGCACTGCAGTTTTTCGTCCGGTGGCGGCGCGGCGCCGGCGGCGTGGCTTTTTTTTAAATAAAAATACACTAATAAAATCGATCTCTAACGTTTCACTACAACACAAATGACTAGGTACTTACGGATAATTATTATGTTAACAAATCGCGAAAGTTTAACAAGTTATAGGTACATACATAAAATCACGCCTCTTTCCCACAGGGGTAGGCAGAGACCACGAACTTCCCCTTGCTACGATCCTGACACACCTCTTTCGCCTCATTCACTTATACTTATAGGTACTTACTGTTCAATAATACTCTAATCATAATCCATGATATCCAGCCTAGATCTTTTACAACAACTTTACGATAAGCTGGGATCGTCTGAAGGGCAGAAGCTCGTCTACAAGGTAGCACGTTTAAGGGTCAAAGCGGCATAGGCTTAGACATTTCTAGGATGAGAGGACTAAGGGCACTGGATATTTCCAAGTGCCCCTGTGTAAAAGACCCCCGTGGAAATCTATTAAGTATGTAATACCTTGCGGTGAAAGAGAGATGGCGTTCGTACTTTCACGACCTGCTGAACAAGCAGCATAGAGAGGTATAGCCACCGGACCTCCCAATCAAGGACTAGTACTGCCAAAAACGCCTGAAGAAGTAGAAAAAGCTCTTCGCCGCATGAAAAATCGGAAGCCGTCAGAATCGATCCCCATCGAGTCCCCATCGAGGCCTGGAAGGCAATGGGCCCTCGTGGTGTGGTGTGGGCATCTTAACAAATCTTTACAACCGCATGCAAGTAGATGTTTGTGATTGATTGATTGACATACTGCACACTGGAGGGATCCCTCGCCAGAGAAGACTAAGTGCTATCACTCCGGTTTTCAAAGGCAAGGGATCTATCAAGAGTGTGACAGCTACCGCGGTATAAAGATCATGTCCCACACCATGAAACTCTTTGAGCGGATAAGAGACTCTCGGATCCGACTAGAGTGTGCGGTCTCGGAGTGTCAATATGGTTTTCGCCTTGGCCACGGAACCATAGATCCAGTCTTTGCCCTACGGACCGTCATGGAGAAATACAGGACGAAGAATACACCTCTATATTTCCTGTTTTTGAACATGGAAAAGACCTTCAACTGTGTTCCTCGTGCGATGATCTAGTGGGCATTACGGTCCAAAGGTGTACCAGAGGTTTATATTGACACCATCCGAGACATGAACCTACCATGATTCCGATTCTGTGGTTAGGACCGCTGTTGGTGACACCAAACCCTTCCCCATCACTGTTGGAGTACACCAGGGAACCGTCCTTAGCCCATTCTTGTTCAGCGGGATATTAGACGTAGTGTCGGACAGTATCAGGGACAGACATGAGAGGCTTGGTTACTCATGTATGCTGACGATATCGCGCTGGCAGATGCGGACAGAGGACTTCTGGTAAGACGTGTGAATGCGTGAAAGGAATCGCTTGAGAACGGTGGTCTGAAACTCAACGTGGCGTGGCGAAGACCGAGTACTTGGCTTGCAATAAAGCAGATCCCACATCCGTACGCTTAGAAGAAGACATGGTCGAGCGCACGAATCAGTTAAAATATTCTATTCTGTATCTGTGACCCCAAGATGCCAGTTAAGTTGAAAGGATATGGCAGTGAAGCGTGGTCGGTACTTGAGCAGCACAAGCAAGAACTGCTGGTCACTGAGATGAATATGCCGCGCTGGATGTGTAGGGTTACGCGGAAGGACCACGTCAGGAACTATCGCATTCGTGGCAGCCTCCATGTTCGTGATATAGCAGATAAATTGCAGGACTGCCGCCAACGTTGGCACGGACACGTCTTACGAAAACCGGCAAGCTACGTGGGGAACAAATGCTCAGCTATGTTGGCTCCGCCAGGCCCCGGTAGAAGGGGTGGACCCAAGAAGTGCTGGCTTGACTTCGTAGTGGATGACATGCGTGGCCTCGATGGAGACTCGATGGGGATCGATTCTGACGGCTTCCGATTTTTCATGCGGCGAAGAGCTTTTTCTACTTCTTCAGGCGTTTTTGGCAGTACTAGTCCTTGATTGGGAGGTCCGGTGGCTATACCTCTCTATGCTGCTTGTTCAGCAGGTCGTGAAAGTACGAACGCCATCTCTCTTTCACCGCAAGGTATTACATACTTAATAGATTTCCACGGGGGTCTTTTACACAGGGGCACTTGGAAATATCCAGTGCCCTTAGTCCTTTCATCCTAGAAATGTCTAAGCCTATGCCGCTTTGACCCTTAAACGTGCTACCTTGTAGACGAGCTTCTGCCCTTCAGACGATCCCAGCTTATCGTAAAGTTGTTGTAAAAGATCTAGGCTGGATATCATGGATTATGATTAGAGTATTATTGAACAGTAAGTACCTATAAGTATAAGTGAATGAGGCGAAAGAGGTGTGTCAGGATCGTAGCAAGGGGAAGTTCGTGGTCTCTGCCTACCCCTGTGGGAAAGAGGCGTGATTTTATGTATGTACCTATAACTTGTTAAACTTTCGCGATTTGTTAACATAATAATTATCCGTAAGTACCTAGTCATTTGTGTTGTAGTGAAACGTTAGAGATCGATTTTATTAGTGTATTTTTATTTAAAAAAAAGCCACGCCGCCGGCGCCGCGCCGCCACCGGACGAAAAACTGCAGTGCGCCGCCGCCGACAATTTTCAGCGCGGCGCACATGTCTACTACCCATATTATAAATGTGAAAGTGTGTTTATTTGTTTGTTTATTTGTCCTGCTTTCACGTCAAAACAGAGCGACGGATTGACGTAATTTTTTGTGTGGAGATAGTTGGAGGGCTAGAGAGTGACATAGGCTACTTTTTATCCGGGTACCACGTGAGCGAAGCCACGGGCAGCTTCTAGTAGGTTATAATAATAATATTAACATGAATAAATACATAATATTATTTCATTCTAATGTCTAAACATTGATAAACCAGAAAAAATCGAAAATTTTTCTTCTTAGTATCATCACTAAATTGACATTTTGAAGATGTTCCGGCCAAAATAGCCTTGGCAGACTAATTTATACTGAAACGTAGGGTTGATATCTAACATCTGCCACTATTTTCAACTTAGTATCAGATGACGTAAATTAGGGGTCCGAATCGTCAGCTTTGAGACAGTCTGCCAAGTACTTCCGGCCATACAGGAACTGGCAGACTAGATTTATCTGTCACTGCATATAAATTAGTAACTGCTGCCATAAGTCTGCCATTAGTATCAAATGACGTAAATTGACACGTTTTTTTTCACCGGAAGTAGCCCCTTTTTTTGTGCTTCCGGCCAAATCGAAGCCTTTTGACTAATTGATCCAAGCTTAGCACCACTTTTTTGAGCGTGTGCCATGGAGCTTATCTTAGTATCAAGTGACGTTGGTTTTTTGCGGTCGGCTCTCGTACTATTATGTTGTAAACGCAGGACAGCCTTCACGGTGCGCGCGCGCAGCCGGTCGCGCGAGTGGCGCGAAGTGGCGAGCTGTAATTGTTTGTGACTTGGATGGAAGGCTTACTGGGCTGCCAGCGTTGGGTTACATGCGAAGCTCAGTCTTTATTACCAGGATCTACTGGTATTTTATTGCAACCGGAAAATGTTTTTTTCAAGATACTAAATAACTGTCAAGAATTTTTTAAATAGTTAACTTGGTGAATTGGTGGAGATGTAAGGAGCCTAGAGTTATTTATTTATTTACTATATTTCTGATATAGTTTGTGCGAGTTTTTGTTGAGGTGGAATTCAAAATCGAGGTATCGCACGGCAATACATACATAGATAATTCTTTGACCAATAATAATGACAATGATTTGAAATGATGAAGGGTTTTCATTCTTTCTGATAGAGCTGTAGCTGTATACGTTAGCAAAATATTAAGATCCATTTTGCATCTGCGTAAGAGATTTGCATTCAGCGATGTTACCATAAATAGCACATTGTTTTGCTAGAAACAATATAAAATCACGAAACTGTTCAACATCAGTGTTATGAATGAATCAATGAATCATTAGTATTGGTTGTGTGGTTGTTCAGCGACCATGACAGTGTGTGGGATCCCTGACTCACTCGCTTCATGTTTACTAACTTTCGAAGCCTTAACAGGGCTGCTCAAAGTATAGATCTTAACGTTCATGTTTAGCGTATGATACTAAAACTAGATTACATATTTTAAACTTTCGCGACTTGAACACATTTTTAAATTATTAACGGGACAATCAGACCTTCAGTCTTCTCGTGACCACGGCGACTGTAATGTCGCCGAAACGTCGAGGTAAATAAAAATATTTCATTACGCAATAAGTCCCGTTAATAACTTAAAACTAGATCAAGATGATTTAGATTTAGGTATATAGCGTCAAGAGGAAAGGATGGAGCGGTCTTTCTTAAATCATAATCTGTACCTAATTGGCCACAGAAATTCTCCTTTTATAAATACCTTTAGCATGAGAATCATAAGGCTATTCTTCTAATCCTGGATTTGAAGAGCAGCTCCACGGGCCACAGCCCACATCCCTAGGCATTTCCAGTTCCACCTAGGCACAGAATGTGAGATCACAGCGCACGTGGGCTTGCTGATGTCATCGGACGCGGTTTTGGGCTTTTATTGCAAATGCCTTATTGCTAGATTTACAATCACTTAGCGAATCATGCTGATTGGTAAATTGTTCTGCAAATACTCTTATTTAGAAACTACGTCGCGGTAGTCGGACATTCATGATCATTTCAATCAGTTGTTTGCAGAATTATAACAGACTCGTTACTAGGACCTAGGACGGTAAACAACCACTCAGGTTTTAATTCCAGATCATTATGTAGCCTCCAGACTCTCTGAGAGAAGGCTCGGCGAGAAGTCTCGCCGAGACTTTTCAAAGAACAAACGAACTATCCACGCTCTCAATTTTTCTCACTCTTGATCTGTTTCTTATCCGGTATGGACGTCTTTATTGTAACTGCAGCCGGTTTGGCTCTGTGGGCCATTGCATACTGTAATTTTGTGAATTTTGTAACTAAAAATAATGTTAAAAAAAAATTAAAATACTTAATGTAAAAAACTTTTATCTTAGTAGTTTCGATGTTTAGCATCCCATAAAATAGGCTCAGATTGAAAAAAATCGATAAATTTCAACTCTATTCATTATTCCACATTTTTACGAAAGAAAATTCTCGAAAGAACCAAACAATATGGATGTCTACCCACAGCCGCTCATTAATCTGCAGTGAGACAAAACTTCTCTCTTCTCGCCCGAGAAATCCTTTGGCTCGGCCAAAAATACCGACACCGATCGGAGAACAGGCGAGCCCGAGAACGAGAAGGCGAGAAGCTCCTCACACTCACGCTTCTCGGGTGTTCTCGGGGGTTCTCGCCGAGAGTCTGGAGGCCCTATTACAACTTTATTTATGAGCATGATGAATGTCAAAGTGATAACTAGAAAGCAAGGAAGAGGTAGCAAGAAAAAACTTCCTTGCTAGAAAGATCTAATTCAAACTTCATTGTTTTAGTCAGTGAAGTTTAGTCTTTGGTCTTAGGTCAAAGTTTTTATTTAGTAAGTAGGGTTTGTATTGGTAACTGTTTGCAGATTTATATTTTTACTAGATGGCGCCCGCGGCACGGCAGTGAAATAAATTCAATTTCTACAAAACTGTTCGTGCTGTAAATTGACCAGTTTTCTGACAAACTGACCTTGCCATATATGGATTTATTTAATTATCTTATGCAATGAAACCAGTCTGAATATCGCCCTTGACAAGGTAAACAGTGCACCGGACATGCGCCTGCGCAGTGACATCATGGCGACAGATTGGACTGTAGACGTATTGATGAGATAAGTAGACTCGCACGACTGTTCACTAAATACTAAAATGGAATAAATCACTTCGCTTGTTGGCTAAATTGGAACAGGAGTTAGATTAGACAAGATAATTGTATGTAAGACTTCCCAGAAAAATCAAGCAGCAGCTCGTGATGTGTGGTAAGATTATGTCTAAACATATTTGTAGAGACTGGACGTTGTTTAACCAGTGTTCAAAGTTGAGAGGCTTTTGTAAGTAAGGGCCCATTGATAATAATTCTATGAAAAGAGACGGCATACAGTTCAATTCCTATTGTGATTCTGCTATAACGGCCTTTTTAACCCCGCGGGTCACAATAAAAGTTGACTAAATTGTTAATCGATATGTATGTAAAATAAAATTATGAATACTATACGAAACTCGTAAATAAATTAAAACTCGTCTTTGAGATTAGGTATCTGTTCGAGGAACCGGCTGAGGATTGTTATCTCGGACCAAAATAAAATGAACAAGTAAAGTCGTTCACAGAAAATATTTGGTGTACAAAATATCATATTTAAACAAAACAAAAACTTGCTTGACTAAAATATAAGGTCATGTGTATAAAACAGGATTACGACTTTATCCCCAAGTACGGCAGACAGAAGGTGTTTTAAAGGGTAATCCAGTCCTTGCTATACGCCACAATAGTAATATAATGTTGCGGTATGTTTGACTCAACTTTTATCGTTTGATTGACATCAGTACCTACTCAATATAGGTTCTATTAATACAATAATTTAAGTATGTACATAAAATACAAATGTATGTTTTCATTCCGATAACATAAGGTATCATTATGCAACTTCTGTTTTACCCGTCCTACATTTAATTTTATAACCATCGTAAACTGTTTAATTGATATGCGAGACATTAACGTTAATTACTTGCATTTACTTCGATGTTTATGTGACATCCTGTGTGACGTCATCGTCACTTCCATAAACTGGTAAACTGCGGCCGTACAGTAGGCGCATTCTGTAAACTCACTTCGAACGTCGGAGCGCTGAATCCGCTGTGAGATTTCAAATATCATATTCGAAATTTGAATCTTACTACAAACACTTACAATACATTCTTGCGTATTTAGTGAGCTCGGTCACTTGAGTGAATTCGAAGTGAGTCTTGTACAGAATGACTCTGCAGTACGTGACGAGATTTCGTTAGAGATGAGAGTGAAAGCATTGGAATTGAATTATTTAGGGAAAAGTGACATTTGCGGATGTTGTGATAGTTTTCACTTAAAACTGTCACATAAAGTTCACAACATAGATCCGTGTGAGATTAGGACCTAGACTAGACCCAAGCGTTACACCGAAACCCACCCACACATACTCATTGATTGAGGTGATACTTAAAAGATAGCTCCAAAAGAAAGAAGAAAGGCCTCTCCTTCATGAAGTTTGACTTATTTAATTAATGCGCAAAAACACCTTTAAATGTCACTTAAAAGAAACAAATTCGACGTGTTATCATAAAATGTCATCACCCAAATTTTGCACGAATCGTCTTTCGCTTCTTCTTAATGCAAATGAGCAATTTAAATGCGTATAACTTGTTTAAATAAACTCTGAATGCGGATTATGTCACAGTATGGTTTGTTTGGCCATAAATCACGACTCTTTGGTTTTTTGACACGATTATCTAGTAACCTCTAGAAAAATTCCCCCTTATGAAAGATGTTTAAAGTCGAACACTGGTTAAACTACGTCCTGGCTCTATTCATCACTATGCAAACTACAAATAAAGACAGATCGTTATTTAACCATTGTTCAACTTTAAACATCTTTCATAAGTAAGACCCATTAATTCTAGGATTATGCAAACTACTTCTTTGATATAACTTTTGTCTGATAACTGTTCGCTTCACCTACCTACTTTTAAAGCCATTTTTTTCTAAGAAAAAGGAACGATTTATCTATGTATTTTTGGGCTGATTTTTCAATAGATAAATAACTTTTATCTGAGGAATAAATATGGCGTTATGACATATTTTCAATACAATATCTGTAAAATCGCATATTTATTTCCTCAGATAAAAGTTATCTAGATATTGAAAAATCAGCCCTTAAGTGATTAGAGACAAAATAACGGCCATAATATCACGTCAAAGAGGTTTACTTGCTTTATTTATACCTAAGTAAGTACCTGTTTTAATCAGGAACTATTTGTGGCAAGATTTCGATTTGTCTTAATTTTGTTAGATGGTTGTGTTTGCGGGAGGTTTGGGGCCATTAGCTATACTATTTGTATCTGTGATTGTCAGACGAGCATTAGTGACGTCATTGCAACTCGCCGTGTCCACTTTGCTTCACTTATCACTGTTTTACTTTTTAATTTGTCAATCGTCAAGTGTGACAAAAAAAGTTAGGCGTTGTCCTAATGGGACCACTTGTACCTACTATGCGATCTTGCGGTCAATGCCTTCTTTCACTTTGAGAATGAAAAATAATATGCTTTGGTCGTAACAATTTAATAAACACTTAAAAAATCTAGTAGCTCCCTGTTTTACCAAGAACAGTAAACATTTTCACAGGTCCTGGATAAAATAGAATAATGTTATATTTTCGGCACTTAATACCTACAAACAATACATTTTTCAAATTAAGTAAAGGTACAAAAAGTGACAATAAAATAGAGCTACCTCTTTGAATTTTCAATTACGGATAAGAGCCACATTCAAATTAGCAAATAACCATTTCTAATTACTTACACACTTTCTAAAAGGAAAAAAACACTTTAAAATAATCTTAAAAACATTTATCAATCTAGAACTAGAGTGTCCATTATCGCCTTTTTAGCTTTATCACATAAATGATTGCAGTGACTTGTTGACTTTAACATGGCCCCATTCCCATACATTGACAGGTCAGCCATGTGTTTATTACATCGGTAGAATGCCTGCTCTGAGCGGGTGGGGAAGGCTCCATATTCAGCCAAGTGGAACAAGGGCGAAGCTGCTTAAGGAGCGAGGCTCGACGCGACCCTGCTTACAGAACTTTATCGAGCCGTTAAATGTTTTTTGTAATTAGTTGAGTCAGATAATATCACTCTGTATTACCACAAACAGTATTGTACCATAGTCGTGAAGTGATTTAGAACGTAGTAACTGAGGAAAATATTTCTCTTTTTGCACATTAGTAAATTCTATTTCTTTACGTACGTTTTGCATAGATTTATGGAATTTGAAGGTGCCTGCTTTGATCCAAAAATATCATCACTTTGAGTCAAAGTGAGTAAAAATCTAAAAAAAATACTCAAATTGGTGATGTTTTGAAGAAGCCCCTGGACAAATCTTGTGAAAAGAATGAACTGAAAAATGTATCAGGATCATATAGCACCGTTGAAACCTGTGGTCTCTGCCTACCCCTGCCTATGGGGAAGAGGCGTGTTCATACACCTAATTAAAATATATTTTTAACAGTATACGACAGCATAAGCGACGAATCTCCAACTAATATGTTTGGAACGATTAAAAAAATCCTATAAGTAACTAAAACAAGAGTTGGTGCTGGTTAGGCACATATAATTCGTATACGTGTACGAGTATGTATCACCCCATTGGTCGATAGTAATGATGAATGAAACTAACGTGCGGTTGTCCTTAAGTCCGATCAAGGAAAACTGCTGGTAAAATCAGCTACTTGAAGCTAATAACACCAAGCCATTAAAACGCAATAAAAGGTGCAGATAAATATGATTTAATATATGTTGTGCATTACTCTGCCCACGCGCATCTTATTCATTCGATACTATCCAATTGATCGCCCACACTTTGATCTTGTCTGCAGTTTTTTTTAATGGACCGAGCAAGGATCTTCTACGAAAATAAATGTTTGGCAAAAGCAAAATGCTTTTGGAAAGATTTTCATCAGATGATCAAAACTTTCTTGGGCTCGACAGAAAATGTCAAAAGTATCAAATACATAGTTCAAAAGATAAAAGACATTAGACAGGTTTAAGGACGTAATTACATTTTTGATGCATTCGAATTTGGGTATTTGAGACCAAAACAATTGAAGCCGCTTTACGCTCGATTTTTTATTGACTAACTAATTTTGGTACTTGAAAGTTTAGTATGGGTAGGTAAAGTAATTAAAATAAATTAGGTGTTTGCAATAGCATTTGGTGTAATGTATCTTCTATCTGCCTATTCTATTTATATTATTCTACTAATAAATAATAAAACTGCAGAAGGTTGAAGCTATTTTATTTGAGGGTAGCCTATTAAACGTTCTATAAGCTAAAACAGGGGGTCTAAAGTGGCCACTTTTGAAGAAAAATCAGATGTTTCATAGATGCTTCATCTCTGAAACATCTGAATTCATAAATGCTTCATATATGAAGCATTATATGAAGCATTTATGAAGCATTTGATATTTCTTCAAATGTTTCATAGATGAAGCATCTATGAAACATCTGATTTTTCATCAAAAGTGGCCACTTTAGACCCACAGATTAAGAATAAATAAAAAATTACTCAAATAAAACAATAATATGTAATTACTTTTATAAAAGTACTTTTTATGTAATTATTTTATAAAAGTGTTTGATAATACATACTGTATTATCAAAATAAAAAATCAAATTCAATAAGATTATGTAAATACGTTGCACTTTTCTGGCCTAACATTTGGCAGCATAATATAAATTATTTTACATTTAGTTTATTTCTCTTTAATAATAAATTGTCCACATTAAACCATTCCACGACCATGGAGGTAGCACTGTTTACTTCGTCAATGTAACTAACTGCTAACTTGGTCTTCATCGATATTTTATAACAGGTATAACAGTTGATTTAGGTACATACACCATCGATCGTCAGCTTTCTTTTTTTGGGTTATTTCTGAAAGTAAAGAATTTGAAATAAAACCTTATTAAAAACTCTGTAAAGCTATTAGTTTTGTACGATAAGGTTTCCATCGAAACAAAACAATGCATTAACGATAATTAAGCCGATACAACTACAACACTAGATAGTAGAAGAAATTGAAGCTGAAAATTTTTATCAAAATTTGTGATTCCGACGGGATTCAAACCCGCACTGATACAAGCGATCCTCCTTAAGCCTTAATTCCAAAATGAGTGTCATTTTCGTAATCACTACCCTCAAAAACCCCGATAATGATAATTGTATATTAATTTTCCATAAAAAGTGACATCCGCCGTCTTTAATTCCAAAATGAGTGTCAAATTCATAATCACCACACCACCCTCAAAAACCCCGATTATCTTTATAATTATAGATATTGGTTTTTCATAAAACTGTAACATCCGCCATCTTTTATGGGAGTCATGGTGATGATGATGATTGTAGTAACCTACCACACAGGTACCTAAGTACTTTTTCAAATCTAATTCTGGCTATGCACTTACTTTTATTTTCTGTCCAAAAAAGTATCAATATAATTCACTCGCACTATAAAACACACACGATACAATTACTTTAGAACCTTGTCGTTCCAAATAAATTTTCAAAATTTCGATACATCCGTGCTTCCATTGCCGCGTCTTGACGCGGAATGACGAGCAGAAATGAAATCTGTCTGCGTTTTGTCAGTTTTCCTTTGAAAAATGTATGGAGAAATTCTAGTGCATTTTCTGCCGTCTATTCTTTCTCATAAATAAAAATGTAATTTATTTGGCAACAAAATAATCAGAAATTATTATAGAGGACTCTAAAAGCTACAATATGGTATTATAATTTTGTTCAAATATGCAGCGGGATTGGCTATTTATGTACCTAATCAGACCCCATTTTTCGGTATTTTCAGCGATTCTTGCAATGGTAAAAACGTGTTTTTATGAAAATTTTGTATGGAACTGCCCAGTTTTTATTTGAAATTTTTAGAGATGAATATATTACCTTTAATTTTATACCATAACATTCTTACAAATGCGATTCCTGGTTCTTTAAATGGTACCTAAAAACCGTTGATATTTGTTGTTACGTCCTTAAAACCAAAGGATCAATGCACATTATCATTATTTTCTTCTTTTTGACTTTTTTGGTTTAATTTATTTTCTTTAGACTTTTTTAGACTTCTTGTAATTTTTTTAAAATAAGTACTGTCCATTTATTCCATTTTATAACGTCTTTTCTTTTCTTTTAAAATAAATAAATAAACGGTAAAGAAATAAATTCCGGTACCTATATCATTACCGCTGCGTTTTATTTCGTTCTCTACAAAATGACTCTACTCTGTGATGATGTTTTCAAAAAAATTGCCAATGAGGTTTTGCCAATTTGTTTGAAAACATCATCACAGAGCTTTCGAGTCACAGAGTAACCTAACTTCATTGGTCATTAGTAGATTATGAAACAAAACGAAATGGATGACGTTTTGTTTGTTTTAAGAAAAAGTGAATTATTTTTCTAAGAGAAAAAGTTTGTTAGTAGAATCGAGAAGCAGGACGTTGTTTTGATCGTATCTACGCTCTGTGATGTCAAACCGGGATGTTTCCCGGTCATATCTCGTTTGTATCTTGTTTGTAATTCGATCTAAATTGTTTGATTGTGGTGCATAGAGTGCGGTGTGGGTGTGAGGTCATTGAGAAGTGGCCGGAATAAATCTGGCAATTGTGGTGGCCATCCATGTCATGGTGACTAATTAAACTCGTCTGGAAGAAATAAATTAGTAATACAGAAGTAATAAAATAATCATTGATGATTATTGAGAATAAAAAAAAGTAATTACTAGGTATTGTCCCGGATGTGTCATTAAAAACTATCTAATATAGTGAAGCCTGAGAATCGAATAAAAAATGATTTGTGTAAAATATGTTTAAAAAATTACCGTTCCCCGCTAAAGAACAGCCGTAGAGCCCGTAGTAGCTACAATCTCGTAGGCTCGTAGCAATTTTCGTAGCAAAGTGTTTTCAGTGACGTTCTTTGCAGTAAACAATCAAACCGTTTGTAACGTGTTGTTTTCTTTGGTTCCAGCATGTCAGAGGGAGACGTGAACCTGATCCGCGACGAAGACGTGCTGCGTCGTATGGTAGGTTATCCAGTCTAAACCTTACCACACACACCTTACGCTTCACCCAGGTACACTCTGGATCTGGCGGCCTTTATCCCACACAGCGCAATACTAAATAGTGGACGTACTCAACGAAAAATCATTTAGTAACATTGGGCCATTTGGATAGGTGACCGCAAGACACGAGCTGAGCGCTTCCGTGCTTCGGAGGGCACGTTAAATTGTCGGTACCGGCCTTAAAGTAGTTAAGCCATGAGGCCTTTAAGGGGCCTAAAATTCCGTCAGCAGCAATACGGTAATTTTTAAGGTCTATTTTTGATTCAAATCTATTCCTTATCCGGCCGACTTAGTTTGATGTATTTGCATTTATGTAAATACTGAACTATGAATCTTTTTTATAGGTTCTTAATAAGTATATAGTTTAATACACCTAGTACCTACTGGGCAAAGGCTATTTGATCCTCTTCAAGGTGCTGTTTAGATAAGTTAGTGATGGAGCGTTTGTGTGTTTCAGTGGCAGCAGACGGAAGACTTCGGCCGCAAGAAAGAGATCCGCGCGCACATGTACCGCCTGCGGGAGGAGCGCCTGCGCAACCTCTACTCGCCGGAGCCCACGCCCGCCAAAGGTATTGCTATGATATTTTTAAATAATGTCATGATAGCACTTACAAAGACAAACAAAACACAGACAAAACAACATTCAGAGAGTGTTCCAGACAACAAAAGCGCAGCGGTCCAGAAAGGTCGTGGGTTCGAGTCATTTGATACATTCCTACATTTTGCAGAAATTAGTACTTATCCTAAACGTGACACGTTGCAAGCCCATCGCCGCTATTAGAATGACAACTTCACCGTTTAGAGCTCGTGTTAATGCGCATTTAAATTGTTATATAAATATTTAAATGACTAATAAAGCTGGAATTTTAAAAATAAATGCACCTGCGTGATTGTCCCAACTTTAAAACCGAAAATAATACAATAAAAACTAAATAAGTATGGCAGAGTAGGTTATTCAAGGTACAGTTTGATCTTACGAGGAACTACCTGTGTACTTTTTTATATTCTATGAAAACCATTCATGCTAGCTATACAAGGCTATCTAGCATCGCTTATCTAATCAGGTAGAAATTTTGTTTGTAGTACCTTAGAAACGCTTTTATTGTGCTTTATAGTAGGTACTTTTTATTTGCATGGTGACAAAAAAGGCATGAAAATAATAACGGTACCTATTTATCATATTCAATGATTTTCCTATTTAGATCTAGGCTCAACGTGACAATTGCAGGACAATTGGCTTTTAGTTATTTGTGATTGATGTTTGTAGCTGACTGTTTAGTAGGTATATTAGACTAGAATGTTAGCTAACAAGAGTGTCATACTATTTCACAAAACAGCCAATCATAATATCTATCGCGCTAAAGATGACTATGACCCTATCGCTGTGGATTCTTTACTTGCACGCTTTGTTTGTGAATGTTTAGATTAAGTAGATTTGATAATTGGGAACTAGCGTAGTGTTGCCGCTTCAACAGGTTGTGAGTTCTCATCGGGACAGGCGCACGTGGACTCCTTCGCGGACCAGACCTTCCAGTCCATGAAGAGCAAGGAGGTGCGCGATGCCAGCTCCCCTCCCAAGGAGTTCAATTACCGCGGCCAAGGTGCTCCCCCACACCACTAGTCTAACCCGACTAATGCTTATTAACGCCTAACATAAAAATTCAAACCATCCAGATTTTAATCCTTATGTACTTTTCCACAGATCTGAAGGAGCTGTCCAATGCCGGCTGGAATGTGGAATCTGAAGACAAGACGACGGATGACGGACGCACTCATATGAAGTCTGTCAACGCTAATATCGAGGGAAGGTACGATGTAGAAGGTGGGAGAGGGCAGTTCGCAGCCGTCGACCGCCAACGTCAAGCTGTCACTGAGTACCAGGATGATCACACCAAGACGCGGCGCGATGAGACTTCTTCCAACACCGCTGCTCATGAGCACGTCGTCAGACAGACTGACGACGGGACGAGATTCTCCAGCACCACCAGCTCGTCCAACAACTCCAGCAAATTCCAGCAGGTGTCCTCCACGGTACACGAGACGCCAGCGATCCAAGACTATGACCAAGCAACACACGACACTAACCGCAACGAAAAAGTAACTAAAATAACTAATACCGAGCAAAATTTGAGGAGCAGCGACTTTCAGAATGGGGAGTTGGTCTCACGTAAGATTGACTACCCTGATAATAACACGAAAGTGATCGTGGAGACGCGATGTCTCCCTGATGGTACTAGAGTTACAAGCACTAGGCGGGAGTTCCGCGCGCCTGCACAAAGCACCCGATCCGAATATCAGACGAGAAGCGAAAGCAAATCTTACTCTTCGCAACAAAAGTCGGACGCTAGGGAATCCTCTTCAAAGATCATTCAACACACCACCGACAGTCACACCGACAAAAGTCTTAAAGATTCCAAGACGTACCAACGCACGATTGACAGTCGCACCGACGACATTGTTGACTCTCAAAGACACGTCGACGATAACGACTTCAAGCGGCAACTTCGCGAGTACACTGTTGATGATGACACCAGCTCGGAAATTCATCGCACGAACCGACGTTACGACACGAAAACTAGTAAAGCCAGCGATTACTCTAAAACCGAAGATGATTTCACGCAAACTCGCTACGAAACTCGAGTCAACAACAAAGTTATTGACCGATCTACAAATGTAAAAGACGATTACACCCAAGTCCACCATGACAAGCAGCAATATGCCGACAATGTCGATCAAATGGATCGCCGTGAAGTGGTCCAAATACATGATGATCGGAACATCTCACATAAAGATGTCAAAGAGGCTCGCCATGTGATGGATAGCAATGAAAAAACCCACTATACTATCGAAGAATCTCGTCGTTCTCCTGACAAACTTGTTCGTAATATACCAAAACCTGAACCCGGTCGCAATGCCCCAAAAACTAGTGACGAACCAAGTCGCAGTGCATCAAGGGATGCCAATAATCCTCGTCAAAATTTCCCTGAAGACACTAGTGAACAAGTTCATAACATCTCGAGCGTCACTGATGAGAGAACTCACAAAATCATCAAGGACTCTAAAGTGGAAGAATACGTAGAAAGAAAGACGAGCAACGATCATTATCAAACTACGTATCAGAATGACTTTCAGCAGAAAAAAGTGAGCAATGATTGGAGTCCTACGCACCAGGCTTGGGCTAGCACACTGCGCGCAGACACGCCATCCACAACCCGGCCCTCGACCAGAGCCTCATCTCCCGGCAGCAGGACTTTCAAGTCCAGTACATCTTCGTTGAGGAGCAGCGTCAGCCCCGACAAGACTTCCCGGAAGCCATCCAGTCGTGGAGGCAGTCCGAGTAAAGTAGACCGCTACTCACCTACCCGCACTGTTACTTCTGACCGACACTCGAACACCCATTCCTCTCATTCTGTCACTGAAGTGAGAACTAATAAGTATACGAGTCCTGAAAGAAAGCTGCCTGCAGGTCGCTCTCCAGCTGAATACAGTCCAGAGAGAAAACCGCAAGACAGTCATAGTCAGAGACCAAGCATTAGCCCGGAAAAACGACCACAAAACATCACAAGACCTAGTGCAAGTCCTGAACGCAAACCGTCAAATAAAACGCCTACTGACGGTTTTCCTAAACACAAGTCACCCACTCGTGCTGCAGGTTTACCTTCAGGACCACGACAAAGCCCCGAAAGACAGCCTTACCAACCTTCAAGTGGTAAAACTTGCCCCGATACTGGCGTTTCTCCTTCCCCACACAGGCCAAGCACTAGTCCAGAAAGAAAGCCCACAGTGGACAGTTCAAAGCCCACTTTCCCGAGGGCTAGTCCAAGTCCTGATAGAAAGAGACCTAATGATTCCGAAAAACCTAAAGCTAGTCCAGAAAGAGAAGTAGGTTACAAGCAACCGACCCCATCACGTGAACCTCAAGATTTCAATAAACGACCAAGCGTCAGTCCTGATAGGAAACCCAGCTACATGAGACCGACTGCTGCTAGTCAACCTACTTCTGATTCAAGAAGTCCCTCCAAACCAGTAGATGAACCGCGAAGCGATTCACCATTTGACCCATCGCAAAGACCTGATCGCAAATATTCCCCACACAGGCCAAGCACTAGTCCAGAAAGAAAGCCTACAGTGGACCAGGCCAAACCATCAAATAAAATGCCTACTGATGGTTTCCCCGCACACAAGTCTCCTACTCGTACTGCAGGTTTGCCTTCAGGACCACGACAAAGCCCCGAAAGACAGCCTTACCAACCTTCAAGTGGTAAAACTTGCCCCGATACTGGCGTTTCTCCTTCCCCACACAGGCCAAGCACTAGTCCAGAAAGAAAGCCCACAGTGGACAGTTCAAAGCCCACTTTCCCGAGGGCTAGTCCAAGTCCTGATAGGAAGAGACCTAATGATTCCGAAAAACCTAAAGCTAGTCCAGAAAGAGAAGTAGCTTACAAGCAACCGACCCCATCACGTGAACTTCAAGATTTCAATAAACGACCAAGCGTCAGTCCTGATAGGAAACCCAGCTACATGAGACCGACTGCTGCTAGTCAACCTACTTCTGATTCAAGAGGACCCTCCAAACCAGTAGATGAACCGCGAAGCGATTCACCATTTGACCCATCGCAAAGACCTGATCGCAAATATTCTAAGACAGTAACCCAAGTCAAGGAAGATCACTACGAATTAATCGATGAAGAAACTAAGATGAATACTCGTGACAAGGTACCTTCTCCAAAAAGAAAAAGCCCTAGTAAGGACTCTCCTGATTTTGCTGAGTCCCCAATTTCTAAAGGCAAATCACCGTCTCCACAGAAGAAAACAGTTATCGTGACTGAAAATGACGAACTGTATGGACGAATTGACAAAACGGTAGAACTAGTCGATATCACTACCACGCATGATAAACAAACAGAAGACACTAACTCATTAAAACGCACTTCTAAGGATGGTCCAGAAAAGAAAGGTATCCCGAGTAGAGAAATTTCTCCGACTAAATTTGGAACATACGATAAAAAGAAGCCACGCGACGTAACGGAATCTACTGATGTTTCGACTGTAACTTCTACTAAGGATAGTAGTTACGACTCCTTGAACCGACGTGTTAGTACCTCACCGAAGAAAGCTCCGGAACCAATATTACCGACTAAAAAGAGCCCAAGAGATAGTACATCCCCTATGAAATCACCTACAAAAGACACTAAGTACAAGCACACCACTGACTTTATCAATACTGAGAAAACAACTGAAGAAGTAAATAAGAAAACTACAACAAAGGAACGCCCAAGACAACTGCAAACTCCATCTTCGAGTCCTACAAGGAAGCCGAAAGTTGAAACCGAACCTTCGACTGGTCAGAGCTCACCCACTACATCTGTGAGTGGATTTGTTTATTTCGGATCTCCAAGTAACGAAAAACCAATTGTAACTGATTTAGATGATGACTTTGAACCAGTGACTGTCTACCCTGACGAACCCCCACGCTCAAGACCTGACAGTCTGAAGCTGACGCGCTCTATATCTCCATCTAAAATACCATGTCGTTCTCCTTCGCCTGAAAAACACGAGTCATTGACGAAAGAAAGTCTTCCTAGGAAAAGTTCTTTGAAAAAACCTTCAAGCTTTGCCAATCCTGCATCTCCGATGGACAAACCACCGTCTAGTTTTCGAGTATCACCAACAGAGGACAAACCTGACCGCACCAATCACAAAGTTGTCAAAAAGGACCACCCTGATGAGCCAGAATCTAGTTCACCTATGAAGGCTAAACCACCTTTAACACGACGGGAAACCTACGAAGATCGTTGTCGATTAATATTGGGAATGGTTGACACTGAAAATGTTACAAAAGAGACTAAGAGAATTAAAAAACCTGAATCCAACAAGAGTTCACCTAGTGTATCTCCGTGTGAAAGTCCAATTCCTCAGGAACCTTCTCAATTCCCAGGTTTTGAGATTCATGAGAAAATCGACAGCACTAAAACTGATGTCATTGACTTCATAAACAACGAGCAAGATAACATTATCAAGACTACTAAAACTCGTGAGCATAAAACAAAAATTCCATCACGAGAGAGCTCACCCACTAAAATTGAAGATGTAGTCACTAAAACCACGACTGTGAGTCAAATCGATAGTACAACACATAAAAAAGATAAAGATGTGACCACTGTCACTGAATCAAAAATTCAATCAACACGACAGTCCCCTAAGAAAATACGTCGACCCAGTGAAAGCCCTGAAAGGCAAATCAGAAAGACTCCTACTGACGATATAAAAGTACCTGAAATCCCACAAACAGAGACTTCAGAAAAAAATCCTCGCGGTACTTCGCCAACTAAGCTTCCTCGTCTGTCAGTAAGCCCAGAGCGAAAACAACCCACACCTATTAGGGATAGTCCACGCAGGCCGGCGACTGGTGAACCCAAAGAAACATCGCCTACTAGGACAGTAAATACCATTGTGTCTTCTAAAACAATAACGTGTCAAAATACAGAATTCGATGATTTATCTGTGAATGATGATATTCGGAAAGATTTCAGTACTACTACTAAAGAAAAGTCCACTCGAACCAGAGTGTTAGAGTCTCCGACTCGCCAAGTTCCACCTACAGCAGAACCATCTTCAGAGCGTCCAAGACCTCGCCCCGTTAGCAGTTCACCGACTGAGGCGTACCAGCCATCAAGTCCTTCATATGAGGAACTTAAACCTGAGGAACAATATCCACAAAAGAGGTCACCGAGTAAACCACGACAAAGCCCTGAGAAGACTACTGCAATTTCTTCAACAATTGAAAGCATTGAAGATACAACTGCTTTGACAATCGATAATAAGAAATATAAAACGACAAAGTCATATAAGTCTCCAACACGCAGAACTTCACAGGACGTTCCTCGCTCAGTATCTCCTACTAAACCCTCAAAGACCTCACCTGGAGTTCATAAAAATGAGCACTCTCCTGAACGTAAACAGTCTAAAGATGTCCCAGTTAAGAGCACGGAGTTAAAGGAGTCATCTCCACGTGATCTTCCAGGATACATGAGAACCACTGCATCAACTGTATCTAAAAATGATACCATTACTATAACTGAAAATATTAGCGAGACCACCACCTCAACTGTGGATCAGAAGCATCCGTCATCGAGATCCTCGGAATCTCCCACTCGCAAAGCATCTGGGCCTCGTGCACCATCTCCAACCAAGATCTCTCTTCAACCATCTGGCACTACTACTCCGAAAAAAGTAGACATGCCTTCCGTGCATAAGCAGCCTTCGTCACCGAATAAAGATGACATCACCAAAACGTTTAAAGCTTCACCGTCACAGGACCGGTCACCTACTCGACCAGTTTCGGATAAAGTACCTGGCTACATGAAGACCACAACATCTGTAAGCGCAAAGTATGAAACTGATGAATATAATATTACCACTGAAGATACACAGGAGACGGTCTCATCTAAAACTACAGAAAAGAAATACCCAACATCCAGACAGTCACCTAACCATGAGCTACCTAAACCTACTGAAAAATCTTCTCCCGAATATCTTCGTTCTGGATCACCGACAAAGCCCACAGATCGCACGACTAAAAGGCAGGATTCACCTGAACTTAAGCCTGGAAACCAACGACCATCTGGTGATAGTCCGAAGAAGAAACCTCATGAAAAATATCCCGGAGAGCCTTCTTCAACTTCTGAAACAATAGGATACAAAAAGACTGATAAAACGTTTCAATTTGATACTACGTTTACCACAGAAGACTCAAAAACCACTACTTCTGTGCAAAAAAGATATCCAACGGAACCTAAAAGTGAGACTCCAGGCAGGTCCTACACTTCTCCTGAGAAGAAACAAGGATATCCTACACCTGCGAAAGACGGCACAATCAAAAGTCCTCAAGATAAACCTGTTGAAAAGACTGCTTTTACTCGACCTAGCAACAGTCCTGACAGAAAACCGAGTTACATGAAACCTACCGCTGCTGTTACGTCTAGACAGGGAACTTCGACGACAGATAAGGATACACAAGAAACTTATCCGTCAGAACTATTGGATCACAAGCGTCTTTCACCAAGATCTTCTCCAACGCGCCAGTCTCCTCAAAAGATTCCAAAAGATAGCTTGGTCTCTAAACCTGAAGAAGAACCAAGGCTACTTAGAACTCCATCTCCAACTAAAAAAACTATTAAGGTAACAGAAGTCAGTACCGATTTCCTTATGTCCGAGAGAGAGCAAGAAATATTAGATAGGGTTCACAAATCTTTGAGGAAACTATCACCTGAGCGAAAAGAAAAATCTCCAAGTCGAGAAAAGAGTCCCAATAAAACTACCACAAGCTTGTCTGATTTGGATATTACTTCGGAATCAGTCGAAACGAATGAGGTTGAAACAGAAGACTTGTCAAATATTTTGGAGGAACAGATTTCCTATAAAACTGAAAAGATACGTCCAGGAAAACAAAATGATATAAAACCTAAAGATCAGACTCCAACCAAACCTTCTTCGAGAAATGTTTCGCCTATCAAAAGGGCACCATCCACTCCTCACTCCTCGGTTTCCACTCCTCAGGTAGAAAAAAGTCCTGAGTCACCAACAAAATCTAGAAGCATTTCTCCACGGAAACCATTAACACAGGCTGATCGTCCCCAATCTCCTCATGGACCTAGAGCTAGCGGAATCAGACCCAGAGATCAAGTTCCTTTTAACCGTAAGCCTACTCCAGCTACATTATCTACCTATAGAATTGAGAAAGTAATAACTGATGTCAAAAAAACAAATGGTGTAACCAAGCAAAATGTTTCAAAGACTTCTACATCTTCTAAAAGTACAACAAGTCGACTCATTTCACCACAATCAACAAAACCTAATGAACCTGAGTCAAGGCGTTTGACAACCCCAAAAGGGATAAAGGAGAATATCACTACAAAGAAAGAAACCGTAACACGCACTTCTAGTGACAGCAATATTAAACCAAAGAAAACATCGCCTCAAAGAATGAAATCCAAACCTGAAATTCAGGTAAACGACTTATCTACTAAATCTCCAAAATATCAAAAGCCAGTCATTAAAGAACCTCATTCAAAGTTGCCTGCGAAGCCTAAGTCAGCAACCGCACTCAATACTTCAACTGAAGATGATGACGACATCATCATTGATGTTCAACAATCAAAATCATCGCGTGAAAACTCTCCAGATCGCATTTGTCCTACACCAGTGAATTTCGCTGATGATGTTGGGACTCCAAGATTCCCCGATGAAGTGAGTGAACCTGATGATGAATACCGCAGGCGCTCGTATCATACAATTCACGAAACTGAGTCAGTTGTTGATGACATTGTTGAAATATGCGAAGATGAGGAACTTTTTGTCAAAAAGACTGATGGAACATCTGAATACGACGATAGTCTTTTGAGTGTCAATGACAAAGTAAGTAAGTTCACTTCAAGAATTGAATCAGTAACTAAGCCTAAGGACACAACGAAAACTTTCAAAGATGTTGAAAGACTTGTTCATTCAGATTTTGTTGCTGAGAACATAAAATCTGACGAATGTTTACTTTCGGTATCTGAAAAGGTAAATAAATTTGCAAGAGGTCCAAGGGATACAAAAGACAATCGAAGTCCTTCGCGCAAAATAACTGACGAGTATGATCAACATACAATTTATCAGGATGATTATACAAAACTTAGCGTCAACGACAAGGCGCATCTATTTGTAGAGACTGCTGAGAGCATTAAGATGCCAAAGGTGAAGCTAGCACAAAAAGTGGATAGGCCTGATTTATCAAATGTTGATGAATCGCTAAGAAAAGATGATTGCCTACTTAGCGTTTCAGACAAGGTTAACAAGTTTGTAAAAACAGCTGAAAACTTCTTAACTGAAACTCAAGAAGTTGACCAAAAAGAGAAAAAAATAATGGAGCAACACGAAAAAATTATAAGACAAATCGTTGATGATACAGATGAAGACGAAACTTATAAAATAAATGAGTCTAGGACGACTACAAAAATTAAGCAAAACGTAGAAGAATATGATAGCAAACCCACAACATACAAAAAAGAAGCTACACCACAAGCTAAAGGCAAAGACTACATCAGTCCTAAATCAAAACCAGCTGACAGAGCTCCTACGGTTAAAATTACAACTCTACGTAGCAGTGAAGCAGTAAAAAAAGCCAAAGCTTTGTTCGAAAATATAGCTTCTACCCAAAAAACCAAAGATGTTACTCAGACTACATCAAAAACTACCAAACTTACTGACATAGGTGTTGTAAGAAAATCACCAAAAACTGACTCCACTACTGTGTTGCATCCTTCGGTAGAATACGTGTCTCCGAATGTAAATATTGTTGATAGTGAACTGGACACAGCACCACATACGCCGCGTTCTACGGAGCGTCCTACTAGTGGAACTCTCACCAGGCCTCGCCATCCTCACGTAGAGGAGAAACCAAGAGCGAGTCCAAATCGTCTCACCGCCCAATCGCCTGAAGTTCCCAGGGCCAAGTCACCAATGCGGCAGAGTGTCGAAACAACAACTACAAGAACAGTTTTGTCGAGATACCCAGCTGCGACCAGGGCAGAATCGCCCAGAAATAGAGCAGAATCGCCCAGATATAGGGCCGAATCACCAAGGCATCGCCCTGAAACGGAGAAATCAGACAAGGTTCCAGGCTACCTGCGGCCAACAAAAACTAGTCAGATCAAGGAAGAGACAAAAATTGTAGAAGAGAGTGAAGTAAGCAGTCGCCGTGGAAGCGGCAAGTTTGGAGTCGAGTTGCGAAGGACGAGTATCGAGCGATCGACGGTCAGCAGCGAGCGGCGCCGCAGCGTCGAGCACCACCAACCCTGCATAGAAGATATCTTCGATTTGGACCTCCTGGAACAAATGGTTAGTAAATACTGCTACAGTTTACTTACTTGTTTATATATCTGTTTATCTGCTTCATATATTATTTATATGGGTATTTTATTTAATTTTTATTTTCAGTTGGAAAAGGTCGTGGGTTACGAACAAAGGCGGCGCATCAGATCTCAAATACGAGTAGTCAAGAATGATACCGAGCACGTGGAGACACAAACTCATATCAGAACAAAACATACTTCTAGTACTTCAAAGTCAAAGACGTCAGAACATCACACTGCTAAATCGCCTGAAAGAATGCCGAAAACAGCACCTCAGAGGGCCTTATCTCCTGAGCGTCAAAGCAAAACTCCACAACGAACTCATCCAGAACGCAGCCAACCTTCAGCACCAGTCATGAATGGCCACTCTAAGGAGCCCGTAAAGCCTACATCGGCTTCTCGCCTGAGACCTCACAGTCCTGAAAAACTAGCCCCGAAATCAATTCGTTCAGCCAAGAGTCCTGCTCGCCAGCCCAGTCCTGTCAAAAAGAGGACAGTTTCACCAACTAAAGTGACTCCAAAACCAAAATCTAATCGCTTTAACGAATATGCTTCTGCATACATGAAGAAAGTAGGTCTGAATGAGACCGATAAGATCAAGTCTTCGGACAAAAAAAATAAAAAGGCAACTGAAACAAAGAAAACAATAAGTCATGAAACCCAGGATCGAACCTCGCAAGAGTTCACTACAACAAATAACTTTACTGCGACTTCTGAGCGGACATCTTCAAGAGACGTTATAGAAATTGTCCATGTTAATGGTAAGCGAACACCATCACCCGAAAAGATTACAGGTATACTTCGCAAACCACAAAGTCCCGATCGAAGAGTGTACAATCCCGTTGGTAGAACTCTCAGTCCTGAAGGTCGAGATCACAGTCCAGTTAGCAAGGCCCCTGAACGCAGGGCCCATAGCCCTGAACAAAGGGTTTACAGCCCAGTAGGCAAGAATCATGTGTCAGACCGTAAAGCCCAGAGTCCCGAACGCAAAGTGTACAGCCCAGTTAATAAAGCCCCTGAACGCAAGGCTCAAAGTCCTGAAAGAAAGGCCCACAGCCCGGAACGCAAAGCGCCAAGTCCCGAACGTAAAGCGCTAAGTCCTGAACGTAAAGTATTAAGTCCTGCTGAGCGCTTGTACCAGCGGACTCCAAGCCCCGAGTTCAAGAGACAAAAACCAGACACCAAGAAGGAGACCATTATCAAAACCGTTTATGATATTGAAAAGAAGATATCACCGAAACCTGTTCAAGAAGAGAAACCTTCATGGATAACGAACAGAAACTTGAAGAAGATTACATCTGAAACAAGAACATTCAGCTCTAAAAAGTTGGAAACTGAGAAGCCGAAGTACCGTGCTACCAGTCCTTCGAAGGTGATCTCTAAGCCGATCGACGTCATCACGTCGAGCTACGGTCCTGGCCCGCTGGACGCTGATGGTAGACCGCTATTTGGCATCAAGGCTCTCCGAAATGGCGCCACTAACGTTCAAGGTATTTGTCATTTCAGTATGATTCATTTTATTCGCTGCGCTCATTCATTCAGTCAATATTGACGCAAATGTAGCGAGTTACCTTGCTATCTCGAGCATTTCTACAAGTTCAGTATTGTATATAAAGTAGGCAAACACACGTCTTGATAGCAGTTCAAAATTCTTTATATTTGTTTCATTAACCGGTTTCAAAAACGTAAAAAATACAAAAATAGTTACGCGATGTAAACATGCATTCCTACTTTCAATCCCTAAAACATTCTTTCGAATCTTGCAAAAATTATTTAATTGTAGTTGTGTTTCACGCATGGGCGTATATAAGGGGGGGCTTAGGGGGTCCGGACCCCCTAAGCCCCCCCTTAGCCCATTAAGATCGAAGGAAATCTAGCCAATCTTTGTATTTTGGAACCCTTTGGCTCCCCCCCCCCCCCCTCCCATAACAAAGCTATAGCTACGCCCATGGTTTCACGGTATAATGTTTCATATTTTTCCCAGTGAAAGGAACAGTGATCCGCCAAGAGTTCCACTCCCGCAACGGAGGAGAGCCCGAAGGCACGGTGTCCGTGACAGCGTACTCCTCGCAGCCTGACGAGCTGGAGCAGCTGATGGCGGCGCAAGGTGTGGAGCCACCGTCTCGAATCCACGGCCTCTCCGCCATCACCACTACCAAGAAGTTCGGCGGAGACACCGGTATCTCTATGTCCAGTGTCAACACGGTAAGTGCCTGGAGTAGGTAACTTAAAAGCAATCAGAAATGCGTTCGCCTTATACAGGGCGTGATTTTTTAATTGTAATGTTTGTCAATATACTTACTTAACTGTTATTTATTTTTACCTGGATTAGATAAATCACACCATTCGAAAATACCAAGGATTTTATACTTTCAAGATCGGTAGACAGACATCTCATTTCGACATACCTAGCTAAGAAACCCTTCCAAGTATTACCTACACTATCGTCATTAGCTATCAGATTTTATTATAGACAGATTGTTAGCAGCTTGCCGCTTATTAGATTGCCAATCGGTTTTGACCTTTTATTTTATAATGTTAGTTAACCTCACACATATGGATCTTTATACTAATCGGTTACCTCACAATGATCTTAAATTAAGAGAACTAAACACATTGTTTATTTTTAAAAAACAGTAAATTACGACTGGCTTCGATCCTTACGACCTGATTAGAGATAGCAAACATTGAACTGAAACACAAGTGTAACCCTCGTAATAAAAGTTTGTTATATTTCATGCAGAAAGAAGAACGCGCAAGCCTGGACCAGTTCACCCACACAGACCGAAAAATGGAGAGTCAGATCGAGAACATGGAGACTGGTAGCTACGACACCCAGCAGGAGGTCATTGACTCCATGCAGATCGACTCCAGGAAATCTGACAGGACTGACAGACGTGAGAGGAGGAAAGAAGAGAGGGTGACTGAAGTGAGGAAAGGACAAAAAGAGGAAAGGAGAGAGAAGATGGAGAGGAGAGAGGACAAGAAGACAGTCCGCCAGAGCTCGGTGAAGTCGCTCACGGAGAAGTTTATCAAGAGTGCAAGTAAGTCTTATTTGTTTTCTACTAACGAACGTTGTCTTGTTTACACATTTAAAAACTTAAATAGAAAATACTTAGGTACTTATTACTCTTTTTCATGCAAGCCTTGGCCTAGCAGTTACGAATACAACAAAAAATACGCGCAGGTGATGATCTTTCACACATGCGGAAATTGGTTTTTTTATTCAGACATTTATTTAAATTATGTCATACTATTTTTAAGGACTTATTTCTTGCACTAATTGAGGTTCTTAAGCGTACCACACACACAGCAGATAATATATCTTTTGAAATATAAATCTTGACAGATCGCACCAAATATATTTTGTAATTTATATTCGCTGTGTGTGGTCCTTCATAGAATTTGTATGGGCGCGATCTCAAGATTTATATTTCATAAGATATAATATCTGCTGTGTGTGTGATGGGCTTTATTGTAATTTGCATTTCTAGGCGGTTAAGGTTTTTCTATGATAATAATATAAGTACGATTACAAATAGAAATTACCTAATTCTAGTTAAACTCATAAGTACGAGTTTCTTTTATCGTCTTCGAAAACCTCTTAACTCCATCTTTTTGACGAAAATGATTTTTTGATGCAATTTGGTTCAAAATTTAATTCAAATAAAAAAATCCACTACTACTACCCACTACTACCACGTCTCTTACCAACGAAACTTAAAACGAATGGAAACGCTACTTTACTTATGTACCTACAACATAACATTTACTTACCTAATAACATTTTGAATTTCTCTTGTATTCGAATCGGGAGTTATAACGATCATATCATAATCGGCTCGTAACCAGTTAATCACATCAGCAAAACGCGTCGCCCAGTTTTCACCAAAGTGTAACATACCGTGATTACTTGCAATTACTTGCGCAACTACTTTCATGGAGGCTTCAGCGGAGGCAGTCGGCCAGTCACCGGCCACCGCTCGAGGCTGCGGCACCATGTATCAGGAGTACGTTGATATTTTGCGATTGATCAAAAGTGAGTGCGAAAAAGTGTAATTTAGAGCGGTAAAAAATTATTATGACTAATAGTTTTTTTACTATGAACTTTGTAGAACTGTTATAAGTAATCTAAGTTTGTTACGGTAAAAATATAAGTTCGTATGAACTATGAATTAAGGGCAAATTCTGGACGGAATTTATTTTGTTTGTTTTTTGTGTTAATACGGTTACAGCACATGAGTTTCTTGAAAATAGTTCAATATTTATTTATCAAATTAAATTGATATGCTTTGGTGTATTATGGTAAATATTATTTACAAAATACCCAAGAGCGATTTAAGGATATAATCTGACCCCCTTACTTATGAAAAATGTTTAAAGTTGAACACTGGTTAAACAACGTCCTGTCTCTGTTTGTCACTATCCACAAATAAAGACAGGACGTTGTTTAACCAGTGTTTAACTTTAAACGTCTTTCATAAGTAAGGCCCTGAGTGTTAAGTAGGTAGGTATGTTTTAAAAAAATAAATTGTTGGAATACCTGTGATATAATTTTAAGCACTTCATGCCGCGAACTTTGATTAAAAGAGATTGATCTAACTTTTTGACTAGTGAAGTAGTCAGGTTTCGTCTGATAGGTAGTCGGACAGGTTGTACCCATGTTATTTGTTTTGTTTATTGTATTAATAAAATGTATTAGATAGATACTTTAGGTCGGTAAAATACTTTTGCCAAATAAGAAATAACACTCAATATTATCTCGAAAGCCTAAGTCAAACAATGGTTGTAGAGAGATTTTTATAGAAGTTATATTAAAAAAGTAAATTATTATTTTACATATATATAGGGATCGATGGAGGGAGGGAAGGGAGGCCATTGCCCTGCAGTGGGAAACGTCAGACTTATAAATGAAATAGGTAAATGAAAATGAATTATTAAAAAAAAATTGTGAACGACAGCAAGAGATCTATAGAATGACCCTTATCATGCTATATACCTATAGATCAAAATCTATAAGTAATTTATTGATACTCGTAATTACTGGGCTTAATAAATAAGCTAATAATACCTACTTACTTACCTACCATAAAATTTATAGTATTATTAAGTACAATATTAGCAAGTACAAAAAGGAAAATTGTAACTTGTTTTGCTTACCTATAGGCGGTGCTTACATTTGTTCTATGTTTATTTTCAAAAAATTGTCAGTGCCAGCTTGTAAACGAACAGTCAGGAAAGTGTATGAATATTCATAGTGATACTGGGCTTCAGTAGACCAGGCCGTGTGGATTCATGTCACGCACGTATCGGTTAACTTGTAGGTAAAATGATTTGGGTACATTAACATAACAATGTGGGTACAGTTAGACGCATCAAAGTTCATTCATAAAACCGTAGCTGCAATTGGGGAAATTCACATTACTCATCTAACTACATAATTCGGAGACTGGAATCTGTGATTGCTGGTTTCCTGTCCAAGTTCTCAAATCATTGTTACTGGACTATGACAGAACCAAATAATATTTTATAAACTATATGAACTAACCTTTGGTATAAGTTCCTACCTAAAGCTTAAAAAATATTTTATGTAGTATCTAGCAGACAGGCAAACCGGGAAAAATAAAACAATTTTTAAATTCAAAATTCTCAAAAGACCCCTATAAACGTCTATTACCAACCGACCAACCACGCTGTCCACCTAGTTGGACGGTTAGTTATTATTTTTCTTAACCGACAACCTAAATATTGAAAGTTGTCACTTCCTTCAATTAAAAGTAAATACATTTCGCCAACCTAATTGAAATTACTTCACTTAAAAGCTACAATATGAGTTGTATCCGTTGCACGACAGATTTCGATATCTTTGGAAGTGGCGCAAGCGCAACTGAACGGTTTGTTTTTATTGTCTGTCATCGAAGTTGGAAGCACCGAAGCGTGGTTTATGACATAATAGGAATTAGGTGATCACGAAGTCGACCAACTATATTGTATAAAGTTATGAAGCGTGTTTGGGAGTCTATGACCTAGATAAGGAATAAAAGAAAAGTCTAATAGTCTACAAGAATTTCATTTATCAATAACTACATTTACGTAAAGTTTGCACATTTTATGGGCATGCTTGCAATTCCAATTCATTTTAATAAATTTCAAAAGATTTCTCGAAGTCCGAAGGTACTCCTTCAATGGTGTACTAGCACATGATTAGAATTATAAGAATCAGTATCTACTGGACATAGCTCTATCTATCCTATTGGTGCACTCGTAGTAGTGCCAAATCCGGGGTAAAGTTTCAATTGAAATCGGATCGAGTGTCGGAAATAAGCCCCCCAGATTACAAAATGGATTTTCATAGTAAATTACACAACCACTACCTTTATTTTTTTTTTTCTTGTAGAGTCATTTAACGGTAAGTTTTTTTGTGGTGACAGATGACAGCGGTAAAACTGACCGCAGCACCTACCCGAAAGCAGGTCTCATCCTGCGCACCACCTCCACGCTGCGGGACAGCATCTCCAGCGACGAAGCACACCCTGGTATGTATGCTGTGACTTACTGCTCAGGAAAAAAGAGAAGAAGAAAAATTTAAATTTATATTTCTCGATATAGCTTTAGCAAGAACGGACAGCGAGCACAGCATGGGCTCGGTAGAAGACGTGGTGGTCACCAAGAGCACTGACCGCGGCGGCGCCGTCACCACCACCACCCGCACCTCCCGCCACCACGGACCCACCACCACTCAGCGGACCTCCACAGTCACGCACCACGAGCCCATCATCACCACTAAAAAGACCACGACGGTCATCACGAGTTCCCAAGAGCCGGTGGTGACGAAAGTGGTGACTCAAGGGCCGGTGGTGACGAAGACTGTCACGGGGCAGCGCGGGGGCTCGACGGTCACGGAGAGGTCTTTTTTGGACAGCAGTACGAAGGTCACGGGGGTTCAGGACATCTTGACCAGGATGAAGAATGCTGATATAGGTTCGTATTCGTATAACTAATTAATTCTTAATATGCGATTTCTAATTATTATGTGTGTGATTTTAAAAATTTACTGAAGTAGTATCTCTCATTTCACGTATAATGTGAAATTTCAGATGTTTATGTTAACTTGAGACGTCGACTGAGTCAATGTTGACGAAATTTGGAATACTTGAGTGCTCACATCCTTCACTTCATAAACATCCGTCATTGGTTTCCCAAAATAAAATCCAAAAAGTGTTTTGCACATAGAATACTTAGATATAGTTTAGTTAGATTATAACGTAGAATACTCATCACTCCCCAATAATCACCAGCAACTGGATAAATCACTGACGATCCACTTACTTTGATAAAATCTTCATGCAGTGATCGAAGATGGCGACTCAGTGGAAGACAGCGAGGCTCGTGCTCTTCTGAACAAGTTCCTCGGCGCCACCGTGCTGATGGCCGGCATGCAGGGCTACGTGTCCGACCAGCCTACGGGGAAGCTTTCCATCAACCAGGTTAGTGCATGCTATAGGCATTATTCTATAGGGGCAGGAGCTAGGTTACTATACTGTGCTGTGAACGAACTGAGATGTATCAAGCACAAAGAACGGCTTCGCTCCCTTTAGGTACACTTCTTCCAACGGATCTTGGCATTCGTGAAGTGAGCCGTTTCGATGCGCAGTGCAACTTTTTCATACAAAATTTTCTACTGCGCAGCGAAAAGCCTAACTTCACGAATGCCTAGCTAAATCCATTGTGACAACTACGATGATGGAATCTTTCGTTTGAATTTTTTTTTATAGAAGGTGTTGTTTGCCTACGTTTATTTACCTTTGAACGAAGTATTTAATGAACTCTGCAACTTCCAATTTGATCTCATTAAGCCCCGGGCATGGTTAAGAAATCTTAACCATGCCCATTTTTAAGATTTTTGTAAATTTGTAATAGAAACATTATAATCTAAACACAAATCAAGTAGGTAACGCAACTCGTATTCTCTACCCAGTTCCCATACATCCCAAACGGAACAATGGTGTTTATTTGGCCAAGCTATCCGATAATTAGCAAGAATTGCGAGGAACCATCCATCCATTCGCTACGTGGAAGCCCCGGCGAGCGCACGCGCACGTCACGCAGTCATTGTCCGAGTAATTAATGCAGCGCTGGCAGTTGGCACAGCCGAAGTTCCTGTACAGGTGCAATATGCGGTTAATTAATTTACCTACCTACTTGAAGATTTACGGGTTCATTTAAAATTGATCACAATTCTCTAATAGGGGACCAAAATTTAAGGATTTTTTAGGTTATGTACGTACACAATGAGATTGAAACCCATCGCCATCTCTGAAGGTGACATATGGATTAGAATTTTGGAAGGACTAGGTAACTTTACGGAAAGAAATCATGAGCTTTTCTTAGTATTACCAAACATCTCGTGTATTTTTAAGAAAAATCCAAGCGTAAGTAAAAGCATGGATAAAAATATCGTCCTTGGTAAAAGCTGTTTTATTTTCTGACATTTTCATGAGCTTTGTTTGATGTTGATGTCAACAGCGTTGTACAAGTTCAGTCAACTAATCATAACAACCCCGACCTTGCTGCCTGCCCAAACATTAGCGCATGACATGTGGATAAAGCAGATATCTATTTGCGCACGTCTGTAAACAAAAGTACGTCACGGCATCCGCACATGCAAGGATTTAAAAATAATTCACTTACCTACACCTTCCTACTTGGATCAAAGAAGTGCGTCAAAACACACACCTCTTGCTACTATAATAACATTCCCTCATACTCGCAAGATGTTGACTCGTTTACTTTATAAATCAAAAAGCTATCCACCTCTATCAGAACTACGGTAGGTAGTAAGACTGTGTTGATTGAGGCAATGTGTCTGCCAAAATAACTAGGCCGCTCGCTTCAAAGCTAACCATTTGACATTACATCTTCGGACCGTCTGAGCTTTAGGTAGGTACCTGATTCGTAATTTGGCACGAACAATGACCGAGACAAACTATCAATAACACAGTAAATTGTGGAATCTGTGAAATACAAGCTATACCTGCTTCGTAATTTGGCACATACAATGACCGAGACAAACTATCAATAACACAGTGAATTTGTAAAATCTCTGAAATACAAAACGCACATCGGTTTATTTTTACCACTTCTGTAACATTACATTGGATCGGCCATAAGATCCTGAAATCTGTCCAGATCAGACTGAAACTCATTAGCAATAAAATCAACGGGCCGAGAAGAAAGAATGGCCAATCTTTCCGCATTGTTTCAGAACAATGAGAAGAATCGTAATGTGCTTACATTAGCATAGCTGTTCCGCTTCACAAGACATCAGTCATTTAGAAAACTCAAATACAACTAGGTACCGATAAAAATGCCGCGATAGTGCGTAAGTTGCGTAAGCTTTCTGTTGGAGTAATTCACACGTGCCTCGTAATCGGGATGTGGGTGAACAGCCCAGAGACCCAGTAGCTGGCTGCTCCTAGTAAACAAAGCCGTACGTACCTACACATTATTGCCGTTTAAAGGCACGCGCGAGCGGACTCTCCACGCGCGCGGTAAACGCGCCGGCAAAAATAACATGCCCCGGACTTTTCACCACTCACTCACCACCAAACAACATATCTAGAGAGAAAAATCACAGGATAATAAACCTTGGGGGTTGTGAAATAGAGCGGGAAGTAGTGGAAAACTCATGCGCCACTATATTTGGCGAGGTGACGTCAGACACGGCGGTCCGCGCAGTCCGTCCCGCAATCCCGCGCAGACCGGTTCGCGCCAAACATGACATAAAATTTAAAAAATAACCATTAATTATTTATGGTTCAGTTTTTTTTATTAGTGCAGTACATTGCAGTAATCGGTCTATACAGGATCGGTTGCAGCGAGTAGGCTAGTGGTGTAGTTTTCAGGATTGCGCTTTTCCGATCTCCTATTTCGGGTGAGTTGACTTTACATTTTACTAATTCTTGGCGACTGAATATTTGTTACAATATAGTCAATTTGTTTTAAATTGACAATAAAGTTCAGTTTGCACCAATCTAACAATAGTAACTTTATTTGCGCTTTTCAGTAAAATAGCAGCTTTCGTGTAAAAGCTCAATATCAGTAGATCTAGATACCCACATAAATAGTACTTTATCACATACTTAACTAATAAATAATAATGTAATGTAATGTGTTACCTCACTTATCAAATCACATAATTTTTCACTAAAAAGTCTCTTATGCACGCCTAGTTGTGATAGTTTTCCTGAAGCCCGCCTAGCGCTGTTTGCATCACACTGCATAGTATTCGCTATTCGGACCAATCTAAAACCACTATCGCTATTTCGGGCGGGTTCGATTTTCACTACACACGGTCGCCACGCCTGTCAGATCTGACATTGCGTCCGTCATCACAGGCTCCGGCGAGGCCGCTTGCGACACACTGCTACTGAAATAACAACACAAACATTTCGGTGACATTTCTTATTTATTGGAGAGAATATTAGAATGTAGAGAACCTTGTTTCTCGTCTAGTTAGAGCACTTGATTAGGTTGGATTTTATTGAATTGAGTGAAAGTCAGACAATGTAGCTCTGTTGACTTATTATTGCACACCTCGTTGCGCACAAACTACTCTAAGTACTTCTTACTACCGATAGGTATAACAGAGATGATTTTTATAAATAATAAAAAAAAAACGAATAAGTATCGTCATAAATAATAAAAACTTGATTAGTACAATTACAGTCACGACCATTGATTTGGGTGACCTAGAACCAGGTAACATGGAGATACCAAATTACAATAGCCAAAAAAGCTCTACATTTCTAGACTTCTTCAGAGTCTAAACGCACCACAGCCAGCATGGCAATGGGGACTGCAAAAACTCCTTCAATAATGGGCAAGTCTGTCGAAAATAATAATTCCGAAACAATTAATTTAAAACGTTATGTAACCGAGTTCGAAAGCAATCCTCGATGATTTTTTGCCGCCCAATACGGCACAAACACTTGAAAAAGCTTGATTGCAACGTTCCTCGGAATTTCAACAAAGAGCCACTTAATTCGATACCACCATCAATTATGTGGTCACTCTTACCCAGAAGTACAGCTCTGCAATTCTGACTCTTCGCAGAACTAAAGATAATGTTGTATGATATTGTGATCTTCTCAGAATCTGCTGAAAATCGTCTTTTTCACTTTTCAAAGTGACTTGTGGAAAGTGACAAACAACAATCGTGGCAATCATTAAAATAGTCCAGGGATTTCACCGAATAAAGCTGAACCACAATAATGAATTGTCTTTGCAATGTGTTTACTTTACAATAATGTCCTAGTGGGACTACAGATAAGGGTGGTAAGTCTGCCCTACTGTCTAACAATGTCAAAAACTTCATTAACTTGTGTAGGTAATAGAAAGCAATCAAAATACAAACAACTTCTCTGCCATTGACCTCAACATAATAAAATATTGTAAAGCTACAGTAGGTATTTAAAGCCCTGTAGCGATTAATTCGAGTGCTGAATGAATCCAACTCATCTTTGGCCCAATAACAGTACCTAAAGGTTCTGATTTGTTGGTCGAAACTTCTTCATAATGTTCGTCCTCGTCTTAATGTCGATAAGTAATATTATTTCCCTTTAATGAATTTTATTGTTACCTATAAAATTCATCAATGACATTTTCTAAAATTTTGCTCAAATATCAACCCTTGAATTTTATTTTGCCTCTATGCTTTTATTATTTATTAAAGCTAACATCATAATAATTTTACGACTAGGTATAAAATTTAATGTCACTATGACTTTCATATAAACAGAAAGCAACAAAGCCATTTAAGCTACAAAAAGCCTGTAAATCCAGTATTACGAGTGCTTAGTTTGCAAATCATTATCCATTTTATGGTTTCTGCCTGCCGCGTCCGCACACGCACTGGTACCTAGCCGCGTAACTTGAAGCGGCCGTTCACACCGGAGTAATTTTAACCGTAATAAGCGCTTGCGCCAAATATACAGCGATGTGGGTCAGCGCTACAGCTGCTTGGGCTTTGTTGATCCATCTTACCTGTCTGTAGCTGTTTATCAACTGATGCCTTTACGTCACTGATAGCTTTTAAAATCCTATCTTTGGCCTTTATTTTAGTGAATCTAGGGGAGGAATTTCTTTCTTTAATTATTAAAATGCACACATCAAACCTTCATCAAAACATTGATGCAACATTAGGTAAAAAAAACTACAATGAATTAACGCAGCAGTGAGACACGATAGACTAATAATAGTAACGAACAGACTTTGCTATATCTACAATGATTTGACTATGTCAATGAATAAGCTCTCCAAAGAAGTTACACGTCAAATAGTAAATTTAATTAGAATAACTGAGTCAAATTAATTTTTATTCCCTAACAATTTAGGACAATAACACAGGGTAATAAACACTTCATCAGACAATTGTCCGAACATTACTATTGATTCTAAATCAATAGGTAAGACATGCCGCATGGCTGCTTATTTACAACTTCCAATTACGCAACGCGTGCGCTTGTAGCTTTGTTTTAGCTGACAGCTACTCTACGACGTAGAATTATTATATCCTCCATTCATTGTTTATTCGATTTAACTAAAATTTGAAATTGTGAAGAAAGTCGACTCTGCAGTCCTCTCCGAGAACAATTTTAATAAGTCAACCTATCTCAACGTTCTGTTTGGGTTTCTTCTTCAGTGCTCTCATTTAGTTAGCAAGAATTTTCACTGACATAAAATGTTTCCTCGTACATTTCAGCTTGTGATGTGTTGTACAGATATTCTGGCAAAGTGCGCATCTAGCGCGGAGCGTCGACCTTACGGCTATGTTTGTCTGCTTCCTCTCGTAGCCACATTCGGCATTTGGCGAGCGCACTCACGCTTTCCTAAGAAAAGGGCCAAGGTTTTTTGTTTTCCGTATTTTACGCGACGCAATGATTTATGGACTAAACTTTCGTGTGTCAGTTTTCTCATCACATAAAATGAAACGTAATAGGTACCTATGTAGGTATTTATCGTTAAGTATACGAAGGTACCTACTCACTCCTTTTAATTCGATAGGTACTTTGATTGATTTATGTTCACGTAAGTAGGTATAAAAATTGGTTCAGAGCTTTCATACTTAAATGTATTCAACAAAATCATATACTGTAGGTAGTAGTCCAACACGTTATTTCTAGTTCTACCCTCATTATCCATTTACAGATTTTACAGCATCAAGCTAAAGAAATCAGAGTCCATTATTAACTCGTCCGCGCACAAATAACTAATTTTAAACTTTATTGCATCATGACAAGGGTGAAAGTCGAGGGTGATAGTGAGTTTTCTCCGGTGAAAGAGGCGTGACGGAGTGTTTATGTGCTGTTATTTCAGCGATAATTGATATTATGATAAAAACTGCGGCTAAAGCTATTACTTCTTCCTCCGATTAGCGAGATCACCGCTCCGCTTTTCAGAGTGAATCGTCTCTACTCTTGGCAACGCAGCTCTACCAATTTCAAATTAAATTAATAATCCATTTCTTACTGCTTTTTATCATATTTTCTGTGGCACTGACTTTAGTAATTTGTACTAGGTAAGTATAAACAACATTATAGGCATTCGTGAAGTTAGGCTTTTCGCTGCGCAGTAAAAAATGTTGTAAGGAAAAGTTGCACTCCGTATCGAAACGGCTACTTCACGAATGCCAAGATCCGTTGGAACAAGTGTTATATTGCCCACGTGGCTACGTAAGACAGTGCGTAAACAGTAACCAGATAATTATATATTATCGTTTTGAGCACTCGTTGCGTAAGTGTACTTATTTCTTCATGTAATTATGGTGATGTGATTATTTTAACTTTCATGTCGTTAAAGTAAAAATTTTAATTGAAATTGTAACATTCAATTACAGCACAAACTTGATAATTACCTATGTTGCGGTTAAGTTGATTTTGTTGCGAGTTTGGTGAACATAAGGTTTTTGTACAAAATTTCACTTGACCTTTTTCGACAAAGGCCTATTAGAAGTAGAAAAAAAACAGAAACTTAATGATTAATTGAAAAGGGGGTAGACAGACCAGGTACTTAGCACGATTATTGATAGTAACATGGAGGCAAAGAGAGCTATAGTAGCCGTACCATGAACTCTTAGAGCAATGTTAGAACAAGCTTGAAACATGACAACGAATGTCATTTCTAAAGCAGTTGGACTATTTTAAGCTTGTTTTAACATTGCTCTAAGAGTTCATGGTATGGCCCCAGAGTTGTGTAGAAGATTCGTTTCTTATGCAAAACGGCAACCGGCTAGCAAGGTAGAAAGCAGACAAAACATTGTTTATTTTTCTTTTGTGCGTCGCTGCGGCCGACAATAACCGTTCCGAAGCCATTTCCGAGCCCGGCGCGTTTTCCAACTTTCCAACACTTATTTCAATAATATTTTATTGCTGTTTACTAACAGAAAACATTAAACAACTAGTATCGAGCTTTCATTCGTGTGGTTTTTGATTGAAGTTGGTTTAAGACGTGCAAAATATACCTACACAAACTCGTTGTTAGTACCTAACAGGGAATCTTAGTGTAGGTAGGTGTGGACTGTGGAGACAGAGACTAACGACCGCCATACACGTTCCAATCGGCATGATCAATGATCATGCCAATTTGATTTTTCGTCCAATCGAACGGTCATGCCGATCCACGTCCACACACGGTCCATTCGGCAGTACCTATCCAATCAATTGGACAATATAATTGATCGTGAGTGGCCGCCTTAAGAGACAAACTGATCCCAACGCAACCTAAGCAACGAATTATGATATTTGGACTCTTGATTTTATATAATAACTAAGCAATAGAAACACACTGATCATGTGCAACGTAAAGTACCTACGATAAGTGTAGGTGTTTCAATTGCATTGTTTTTCAGATAAAATTAAGTTTCCAGATACCTACCTGATTGCGATGCATACGTTGCGTACGTGGGATCAGTTTGACTCTAGCTTTAATAATGTGACTACTTATTATAACTTAATGTAAACTTGAGTACTTATAAACTCAATTCCTTTGGTCCATTTACCTACGTAAATATTTTCCAATTTAATTCCAATTCCTAATACGTGCACGCAACTTTCGTGGTTGACTCTACTTAAATTCACGTTCTTAATGTTGTAATGCCTGGTTAATTTCCTTATTTTAGATAAAAAGCTCTGAATTGACTAACTTTTGTGTCTATCTGTAAATAATCACCTAAATTTTTGCACGTTTTAGAAGCAAGTGTTTTATACATTAGAGCCAGCAGTGGTTAGAAATAATGCATAATGTATCGGTAACGGCCACACGGACAGCACGATTTGAATGCATTGTTGATCGGCCTGCGCACGCGCACGCCATTAGCAAGCTGTTTATTGATGTTTTGTACAAACTATCGTTTAGTTTTATAGACAGAGTCTTTGTGTCTTTGGACTCGAAAGTAATATGGGGCGATATTAAATTATCGATATGAAATACTTATTACTCAGACATACAAACTATTACCTACCTTTAAGAACAAATAAAAACCTATTATAAACAAAAACAAGAATTTTGTTTTAAATTGAAATTTGTCTGTAGAAACAAAACAGATTTCAGGTTGTCTAATTATAATCCTTCGCAGGAGAACTTTTGCACAGCTCCAAAGGTGGGTAAAATAAAAAAGAGTGGAATAAAAAACTGGACTGGCATAAACTTTCTTTACGATTGAATGTAAGCAAGTTAATGACTTTATTGTTGTATGAAAGAAAGCGTAATTTTATGACGATTGGGAATTATTTTACAGCCCATTCTTGTACTTCTATTCACTGGATAAATGAGGCTTTAATGTTTTACATACTTCCATATCCGTCAGAAGACAACCAATGCCTACGCTTAACGGGACAATGTTGACATAAATAAGGTTGCCCAGCTACCTCAGCCTAGCAGTTCCTGTCTCCGGCTAGGCTGAGGTAGGCATACCTATTCCTATATATATTTGGAACTGACTAAACCGCAGGATTACTTATAATTTTCTTTATAGTTTAGAGTTTTATCAATTTATAGATTTTTATTTTTTTAATTTTTGATAGGTACATCGAGGTATCGATACTTCTGTCCTTACTTTCGTACGATACGTTTCATCCAATCCCGGGTCCCGAGCTAGAGAGCTAAGAAGGAATACCCAGGCGGAAACAGCAGGCGCCTCTGGCATCGGAAATATCCTAGCTGCAGCACAATTGGCGGCTAGAAGATCACTGGGCCAGATAGTTGGCAGGTCACCCGACGGCATCGACCGCGCTATTTATAGTGGAGTCGCTGCTTCCAGCGCGAATGTCATGAGCGGAACGTATTCCAGCACCGATTGGTTCTCATTTTAGGACTGTGATAGACCATCATTGTTTAAAATACCCGCGCGTCACGGATTAGATCGAAGAGACATGCAAAAAAGCCGCTTAAAGGTGATCGTCATAGCTTATAACGACAACTTTATAGCAGACTTATCTATCGAGTTTAGAAGTTCGTCAAGGGCATGATACGTCTCGCCCAACCATTTGATGAAAGGGCTGCGTAACTTTTCATTTTTGTGAAACGCCACGCTCGTCTTCGATAAAAATCAAATTATTTCTTCATTATAAACGTAAAGCTTTATTAACATCTACAATCTCAATTATCTACCATTAATTATTTCTAGAAAACAACTTTAGTCTTAATTAAAATAATCTTTACTTATCAGTTGGCAAACCTCATCCCACTAGACGGGGTGCCGGCTGCGCCTTCAACGTCTTAACAGCGCACTTGCTAGTCTGCCAAAGCACCTCTTCTGAGTCATCTTGTTTACAACCATTCACTCCATAAAAGGAAAGATTCTTAAATTGCAATTAAAGCACAAAAGAATACGTATAAAACAAAGAGTCATGTCACTCGTAAAATATTATGTAGGCTACCGAACCTCACGAAACGTTGGCAGCGGCGCTCGCGACTTTAGTGTCATTTTGACTCATGTTTTTGTTTTGTCACATCAATTGGCTTATCGCTATATCTTTGTCTCGAGCCCTTCCAGCCTCATTACTGAAACGAATAATCCAAAACTCTGCCCTGAATGTTTTAGAAGACGCTTCTTTCTTTGTAGACTGAAATAACTCTGCGAGTTTTGTGTCCGATTTGTTCAAGAATGAAACAAAAGTGTTTGTTTGGAATGCTCTCCTTCAGTCCCAAGGTGTAGGACGTACACTTCTGAAAGTATCTGGTCGAAAGTTAATGAACGCCCTATTTCTAACAATACAATGGATAGACCATAAATCTTTGTAAATGATTTGTAATTTAAACATGCCCTCTGAAGTTCAAAAGCGCTCAGTTCTTTATGCTACTGTAGTATCTATATCTACCCATCCGTTTTGTAAACGTCTTGAATGTTATTTCACAACGACGGTCTATCAATAAGTAGATACCTACTACGAATAGTTCATTAGAATGAATCGCAGCTTCCTACTCAATATAATAATTATGCGTAGTTACTACATTAATTACCCATTGGCCCACTTGGCACGTGTCATTTGTGACATGGCGTTTTAGATCACTAATTGGCTCAAATCGATCGCTTTATTTGTGAGTCATTCGCTAATTGCTAATCATTGAATAATGCATTACGTTGTCGATTTGAGTGATGACTCGCGGCTTGCCCAATCTTTTTGTATCAATTCACTCTTACTTTTACTTACCTACTGAAAAATTGTTAACAGTAGTTTTATATTAGTAGTTGATGTTCAGAATAATTTATTTGTTCTCTTAAGTGCCAATTTCATACTAAAGTATCTTTGGTAAACTAATTTTAACAAAATTTTAGCAATCCAAAAATAATCTTTATGCCAAATATTGCTACTAAAATGACTTAGCTAACAAGTCGTCCATGCACAGGTACCTACGTCGTTCCTTGGATGCTTTCCGTAAAGGATTTTGAAATTCAAATCTATCAAGAAGTTAGAGGATGCAATCTAGTCAAAATGTAAAGTCACGATGAGTGTGCAGTGTAGTAAAATGTGAAGTGACGTAGTTCCCTTCCGTTCCGGGTTGGACGAGCGCCATCCTCTCCAGATGCTAACAGGGTTTCCAATAAAAACACCAGCTTAGTGAACACCATCATCGTCAAAGTCTATAACTTGTATCAAAAAATCTAAAATCATTTATTTAGAAGGACCTCGAAGATCACATAATGTGTCTTAAAAGCTAGGTGATTCTACTCCTGTTTCTTCGCGACCAATACTGTGAATATATCAGGGTAAGGAATTTGGTTTGTGGCCTACCTTTTTTTCGATTATCTTCCCTCTTAAATCGAAATAGTCAAGCTCCACTTCAGTGTATCTTGAAAGACCAGCTTAGGCTTTGATCTCGAAGATTCAGTTTCAGGTTCCTCAGAATTATCTGGTGGTGTGTAAATAAAGAAAGTCAGATGGAATTAGGTTTATAATAAGCATTACGGGTTAGGAAAGTAGACATTTTGAAGGGTTTCTTGCTTGATACTTGCTTCTTAGTTGCAAATCTAATTGGCTGCTCCTAAGGGTAAAAGTTCAAAAACACAGTCAACATCGGTAATGATTTCTAAAATTAGCATAATACTTATGTAATTTTGTACTGTCTCGTTTTGATGAAATATCAAAGCTACCAGGCAAATTTTGACGGAAATTAGCATTTATTACAGATATCGAGTCCGAGTTGGACACTCGCCCATTCACTCCAGCGCATTATAAACAAACGAATATAAACATTTCGCGAACGCAAGAGGTTTGTAGGTCAGACTGCTTCCGCGGTACCTCATCACCGAAATATAAATATAAGAACTAAGTATTCTAAATCTTCTCTAAAATAAAACGCGAAACATTAATGAAAGAAAATAATTGACTAAATTATAATTAACGGGTATTCCATCTGGACACTAAACAGATAAAAAATGAACACAGAAGCTTTTTTACTATTTAGAACTTTTAAATATTTGTAAAATAAATTGGCAATTTTAGGAAAACTTTCTCAAAACCAAATGTTTTTCTCTGCTCTATTTGTATATGATTGTGAAAAGCCCTTCGCCATTTAGCATTGTAGAATCTCAGGATTCTTTTAAAATCGATAATTAAATAATAGCCGAACCAGTTAGACAGTATTTTGGAATAAACGGTTTAGTTTCGCCATTGACTTTCATGCCATGGTATTTCAATGCACTGTACAATATTCAGGAGTAACAGTATACACGACCGACGAGGATAGTTATCATGAAATTTTACGTAACGCGTTATATCTGCATTCGAAAGAAAGATATAAAAACTTTAGTACATTATTGCACTAGTTTTTGAAATCAAGCCAAACTTTAATAAAACTGAACTTCACAAACTTTTCATTTTATCAATACTACGGCATATTTCTCAACAGCTGATAATAATAGGGTTTATAACATTTTAATAGATTCTCTTATATAAAGCTTGGATTTATTGCCATCGCATGCCAAACGCTATTCTGGTACATTGTGTAACGAGGGAGTAACTTGCAATACAATGCAGATGTTTGCCGCATAGTGTGAATGATTCTCGCGTCTTTCAAAATCTAATTTTGCAATTTGCAAATGAATCAGTTTCGTTGCCAAGTGAATAGCGCTGGTCTCGTGAGCTAACTTAGTTATTGTTTTGAGTGTGCTACTCAGATTAATAATTAATCTATCTATGATTATTAGTATTATCTATTTCATGGCAAGCTTTTGCCTACGGCTAATTCCGAGTGAAGTCATTCTGTTTTAGGTCACGATAATTTATGTTTGTTCAATTTGATTCAGCCTTTACGATAGGTATTAACTAACCATAAATAAACGGACAAACCCCCTCACAAACCTTTTCACATTTAAAAGTCAGATTCTGTTTTGAAATCGCTCCAGGCGTAACAGCAATACAAACGTAAAACAAAAAAACATTACTGATGTAAAATAATAAACCAATAAATCTCAAAAATATGCGAGTCTACAATAACACTGTAAATCTCAGGTCCGACATAATAAAAAGCGAATTATCTCCACCTGCAAAAGATAGCAGATCATTCACGCCACCTACCCATCAGCTGAAAAAACTACGACAGCTGCGCACGATTCACATTACCGCTTTCTAGTAGAGTTTAGCTGCGTGGGCGCAACCCGTTGCGAAATGTACAACCTTGAATGAAACATTTATTTATAACCACTCATAAACTGTCTACTCACCGAACTTTAAGAAATAATGTGGATGAAAAGATCTTGTAGGTACGAAAAAGAAGAAGAATTATTTCTAGTTTTCTTTTAATTACTAGCATACTGTTTGCCTGTATCCACTGATATTCCAGGCATACATTTGATCTTCAAACACCATTAATTAAATTGATCACTTAATTACCTCTACTAATTATTTTATTTAAAGTTTACTATTGCTTTTGTTTTTTACAATCCAAAAGAAAGTAATGGAAGAGCGAGGCCTCCTAATACAGGTATTTATATAAGTAAGTACTTAAAAGGAGGTCTCTAAACTTCTTCTTCTTTCGTAAAAGCAAGTGGCCAAGTCTCTAAACTGGAAATAGATTAAGAAACTGAAATAAAAAATATTTCATTGGATTACCTAGCTAGGTGAGTGAGCGGTGAGTGAGTTACAATATTTTATGTTTCGTCCCTCAGTGTTTTTTCTAGGTAAATGGTAAAATGGTACTTTGAATTCCTTAGTCAATCAAAAATAGGAACAGACAACACGAATCATAAAGACACCGACTAATTTAGTTCAATCAATAACGTATCAATGAAACCCAATATCCAATCTATATCAATGAGCCAAATAGAAAACAACCACAAGCCACAACGTTGCTACTGAACACTGGGTTTCATAAAGTTTCGCAATAGCAGCTCATTTTTTTAAAAAGGAACCTTATTACAGGATATTATCGTGTTTATTTACATTTGCCTTCGACCACGTTTGTTGAACACCAAAACATCGGGAAATACTTAAAAATATAAAATTTAAATAACACAATAAAATCATATTTGTCAATTTATTTAAAAATATAACTTTTGGGGGTAGTTCGGCTCTCCCGCTGACAGCATACACTTAGCACGTGGCGTGTGGCCATTGTGAAATCTCAAGGCTCATTCTACTATAGTTTATTTTCGTTGTATGTAGATCATAGTTTTAGATTATTTATATAGTTTTAAAATGCGAGAGATGAATCGAAAGAAGTATGTCAAGAACGTAGTAAATAGAAATCTGCCTGGAAAACAGGCATAGTGAGTGATGCGAGATAAGGTTTAAAACCGTTTTCCAGGCAGGTTGTCGGTGTGCTAGGACTCTAGTTTAATCTTATCATAAAGTATTATAATTTTACAGTTTTATAGTTAGTTTTAGGCTAAGAAATAATAGTAAATTATAACTTTAATACTAAACAGTTAATGTTTGTCCTCAGGAGTCAGTCCGTAGCAGCGGTAAAGTGACCAGTACCCGCGTGGAGGACATCGACCTCGAGCAGTGCTGGGACGAGAGGCTCCTTAGGAAACTTGTAAGTGGTTACACTAGACTTTACAGTTTCTCTGCCGTTTCCTTTCGCGTGACTAGGTATACCTGCCTAACCGATTCATGGCTTCAAAATTAATTATGTCCAAGATAAGTATGATTGAATATATCCACTAAACTCTATTACACACACGGGAATTTTTCACTACACAACTCACTAAAGTTTCAGTGAAATATACGAGTATCATTTTTGTCGTTTATAAAAGGCTCATTTATCCCGGTTTATTATCAAATTACTTGCAGATAATTTACCAATTTTTTATTAGTCTTGACGAAATTATTTCAGTTTTGAAAGGCTTTTCGCAATGTCGCGTAAGATCTTGACCGAGTTACCTTAACAATGACACAATGCTAACAAAAAACTAGCCTACCGGTTTGTTAGCAGTGAAATATACCAACGAAGACTGTAGGTCCCTACAGTTTGAAACAGTTTACAGTTCCTAGCGAAGTGTGTGGATCTAATTTAGAGGAGAGGTTTCAGTTCTTTCTGCCTTTGATACGTTGTTGAACCTTTGATACGCAAGAAGAAAAAGTCGACAAAAACGTCGCGAAATCAATCATCATCATCACGTGATCGTACAAGACAAAGCATATTTTAATAGCTTCCGTACCATGTAAGACAAAAGTGATGTTAAATTGCGTAACCGTGTAACGTATGAAAGTCATAGAAACGCGACTCATTGCGCGGCACTCACTGTCAGCCGGCTCGCTGTCGGTTTCATCGGTCATCGACACACGAACAGCTCTGTCATTCCACTGCTCATCATTTTATATTAACTAACACTCACTGCTCAGGGATTCATTTTCACTTTTTTTGCTGTCAGCGGGTCCTTCATTTTTTGTAACGTTTTTTTTTGAGCCAATAAGATTTGTTTGGAACGGAACGTGGAATTAAGCGGGCGAAAAATTAAAAATGAATAAAATTACCATTGCAGCATGGTCCACAATTACTTTTATTTTAAAACGCCGCCGCCGCGCCGAAGTTTTCAGGCAGAGCTGTTGTGTGTGATGCAAAACCATCAAAATTTCATTGAGAAAGAAGATCAGATGAGAGTAGAAATACCTAGATTAACTAACCTTCCAGTAGTAGATAGAGAAAAGTTGCTTAGCCGTTCTGACTTTAACATAAACATAGAGAAACTCCTCTAAATTGTGTTCAAGCCAAGTTCAGTCACTGTCCGACGTCGTCAACGTCGCTCAAGACTTAATGAGCTGCATTAAGCGAGGCAGTGGAACCTGCTGATCGGAAATCAATTTCCAGTCCTTAGAAGGGAGTAGAGGGCTCGGAAGCACGGTGTGAAACTCGTCACGATTGACTACTCGCGAGCAAGTCACAGGCGCTCGGCGGCATTGTCATTTATTTCACCAATACTTTTAAGTCCATGTTGACCCACTGGTACTACAAGGGATATAGACCGTCCTCCTCATTTACTAGACTTTTTTATCCATAGCCAATTGTCCAGTTTGGAGATAAAAATTCAAACTCGTCCCGTCATCTGCACAAATTACGTCCATTATTGATCTAAAAATTACTGACCTAACTATAATCATGTTCTTAGTCAAAATAAATTGAATTGTTAACTTAGTGTCACATACCTCACATGGCTGACTGACCATCGCAATTTTCCGATAATATTGTAAAGGGGCGGCAGGATTGAACTGGTACAGGATCAGAAAAAGCGGAGAGAAAACCAAGAGTCCTATATTCAGCAGTGGGTGGACGCAGACTGACAGATATAGATTTGGACAGATATAGATTTGGACAGATATAGATTTGGCCCTGATATTTTACTGCATATAAAACGGAACATAAGTCATTTAGTTCGATTATCATACCTACAAAAATCATAGGCTATATAATCTTACTACTTAACACACTATCATGGAGTTTTTTCAATCTTTATGATGTGTGTTTGCCCGCGATGTCTAGTGACATGCGCGTGCGCAGGCGCAGGCACCGTGGGAACGTTCGCGCCTGCGCACTGCAATTACTGCGCGACTGGACAGCTCGCAGATGCGGGCTGGATTAGATGGATTAGCCAGATTATGCTCACATAATTATTAACAGGAGAATACGGTTGATTTAATTATTGGATGATGAAAATAAAGTAAAAATATATTGTCCCTATGCAATCGCCAAAAACTTATTACATTATAACAAAAAAACCTAATTTAGTACTTCGGACATTGTAGTTAAATTATAGTCCGGCAAAAACGGGTAGACACGGCAACTAAAATTTTTGTACTTTGGAAACCCTTTCTCTACTAATCTATGGTGAAGTAGGTACAGGTTTCTTGTCTATGGTACTACAGGTGCCGAAGACGTCAGTCAGAAGTAATATGTAATTTACTTCTAAACGAGAATTTATCTATTTCGCGTATTTAGCTTGCACAGTGGCGCCCCCATTTATTTCTATTATTTTGTGTCGGACTATAAGTACTGCAGTGTGCATTCAATGTCTGTTGATCAGCTCCTGACTCCGTCATCAGATCAACTCGCTATCACCATAATATTGCATTGTCACCGGAATTCAATAAGGTTGCTTAGTTAGCCAATGCTGGGTGGCAACTCTACTAGATGACAACGTCAATTATTCAGCTGCGTTTTGTTTCGATCTCTTAAATGTCAGCCATTTGGTGAATAGTAGAATGGCTTTTGTAAAATTTGTTCCGCCAAAGTACAAACCTTAGCTAAGACGTCACCACAACTGAGTCGTTTGTCATTAGAAGAATAGGAAACAGTCGAAAATTTAAGGTTTAGTTGAGGTTTTGCTTGTGGTTCATTAAAAGTTTTGTAGCCTGTTAGTTAACAGTTACCTATATATTAACTTCAAGATCTATCCTGTTATTTAAGCTGTTAAATTTGTACTTACAAAAGCTTGAAAATAAGTTTTAATTGAAGACCACATAGACGTAGCTAAACATGAAGCACACAACATAATTACAACAATCGCACAATTTCAAAATATATTCATTGTCAGACACACCTTTTTATCTACAATAAAGAGTAGGTACGATGACAAGTTTAGTAAATAGTTGGTATTTGGGACAGTGATCGCTTCCGGTCTGCGCAGCGCTTCCGGTAGTCATGCACAATGAGACCGTTGTCATGATGACTGGCGAACTCTTGGAGAAAGTCGAGGGCCATTGACGCTGAAGAACAGAATATTGTATATACGGAAACACTGAAGTTTCTTTGAGCTTTGGCATATTATTATCTGCATAATACCCGTTTTTAATCCTACCTTAATAAAATATAGGCCTTTACATCTTTACTAGATGATTAATACAGCATCATCAGGTGGCAACCTATGCCTACCTTTACGGGACACTGTAATAGATACCTGGGACATTGTTGGTATGGAGTAGGCTTGCCCAGCACCTTTGATTGTATACCTGTCACCTAAACCATCCTCTCGCTCAGCTCAGCCTTATCCACAGGAAAGACATGGTCAATACGTGTGTATCCTATTCAAAAGTTTTATTACAAATCTGAAGTAAACCGATTTGGATTGAACTTGAAAAAGGTAAAGATGGAATACTTAGTTTATTAACTATTTAAAATTGTTACCGCTGGCAAACTCTGGAGAAACTAGTAGGTACTTAACAGGTAATTGGTGAAGGTGATGGTGAAAAACTCAACCAAAAAACATTGTTTTTACTCTAAAATATGGCTTGTAGTTGAGACTTTGAGCTTTGACAATATTATATTTCTAATATTTACTTTAACTAAGTAATGCTCCTCACGCACGTCCCATGGACATGGATAAACGCGCTACCAGTTTTGAACAAACACCTTTAGAAGCCAAATATTTGCCTCTAGTGGAACGTGACTCAAACAACGTGGGTAATTACTAAAATAACACAATCGTGAGTATTACCTACTTACCCACTTTAGGGGTCACACACTGATCAAGGAATGTGTGTGAATGTGACTCATCTTCTTTGTGATGTGTCGAGTGTTTTGGGGACAAAGGGGTTAAATTGTTCTTAGAACTTGAAATTTGTTTTTTCACATAAACATTGAGAAAGATAATATAGACAGACATGTACCTACTTATGTCTTTGTTTTAGAAAGGATGCAATTCTAAGTATTTTAAGAGTGATTTTAATGATTCCAGTTGGACGAGTGCACGGACTACGATCAGCGGCGACGCTTGCGCGCGCGCATCCGATCTCTCATGGCGGAACAAGAAGGTTAGTTTCATATTTTACAACCAGATTGCGTTTGCAAACCAGCTCTTGGTTCAAAGATTAGGGTTTTTTGTAAAAAAGAACGGCCGTGCTCGACTTGGCGAAGAGTAGAAGAAGGGCTTTTGCCCTGCAGTGGGACGACCATGGCTGAATAATAATAATAGTGGTAAGCCGCACACCTAAAAATTGCACCCAGATAAGATTTGAACCCCCAACCTGGCTTAACCATAAAATTAAATCAAAAAAAAAAAAAAAAAAAAAAAAAAAAAAAAAAAAAACCATAGCCATCTGCCATAGCTATGCTCTAGTTACCTAGTCCAATGGATGGTTAGATAATCGACGTCACTGGCGAAATTTCGTGGGAGTACAGACTTCACAGTTTACGCCGTACGCGCCGTTCATATTGTTTATCCTTACAATTGGCACTAAGAATATTCTTATCTTGCAGCATGCGCAGCGGCGGTGACGGACGCGCTGGGAGCGGCGCACATCACCTCGGAAGCGGAGGGAAGCGGCGCCGGCGCGGAGAGCGGCGCGGGCGATGCACGCGGTGAGTCCCTCCTACTCCCGCTGCTGCAGGGGCTGCTGGGCGGCGGCGGTGAGCGCCTGCTGGCCGGGCTAGGCGCCGCACCCGCCGACGTGCTGGCCGACGTGCGTCGCTCGCTAGCGCGCCTGCGCGCTGCGCTGGCCGAGCCCGCCGCGCACCCGCAGGCTCGCGCGCTGCTGACGCTAGCCGACCGGCTGGAGGACGCGCTGGACGCAGCCGACCGGCTCGACGGCTGCCGGCGCCGGCCGCGCCGACGCCCGCGCGCCGCGCGACACACCGTCGGCGTCACCCGGGAGGAGCTGGACCAGGCCCGCCGCAAGGTCGACGCCGATCCACTGGGGCTCTCGGTCAAGGACCTTTCAAACTCGACGTCCGCCGGCTCCACTGGCACCAGCGACGGCGCGCCGACCCCCGAACGCAAGGCCAGCGTCGATGTGGATGGTGAGCTAGATTTTCACGCGGCGGTGGAAGCGAAGCGGAAGCCCCCGCCTCCGCAGCACTCGATCGGCTACGAGCCTCCGAGGGTGTCGCGTGATGCGCGGACGATGCCGGCTGTCCAGCCGGTGGAGCGGCGAGCGCTAGCGCCCCGCAAGCCGGACTTCTTCAGGCATTCGGTCGCGGACGCGACTCCCCAGCAGCCGATCCCTCGGATGGATCGCCGTCCTTCGGAGACCAAGAGCAGCATCGCAGCCATAGCCAACAAGTTCGATGCGACGGCTCAGATGGAGCGCCAGCAGACGGCGGCCGTTCCACGTCGCGCCCCGGTCGTGGCGCCTAAGGCACCGGTCAAGGATGAACAGACGCGGACGTTCTTCCGGCCACTACCTCCGACGTACAACTTCGCAGCCCCTCCGCCTCCAGAGGAGGAGTCGAAGCCGCTCAGCAGGTTCAACGGGAACAAGAAGCTGCGCATGAAGCGCGCGAACACCATCGACATCGGGCGACCGCTGGCCGGCTACCGGCTCGACAGCGACACGGACGAAGACCAGCGTGCGCCGATCGTACCAGAATTCCAGCCGCAGACTGAAAACGACAGAAAATTCGTTGCTTTCATGAAGAAGAACGAGGCGGCCGAGAGAGATGCCGTCAACGGCGTCGGTCAGGCCAACTGGAGCAGCAGGTTCGGCAACATTAAAAATGCGTTCGAAAGTCGCGACAGAGATGACCACAGCCGCTCATCGAGCGCATCATCGTCGGCGCGTCGGTTTTGGCGCGCGGCTGAAGATCCAACACTTGGAGCGCCGTCTGGAATGCCACGCGGAAGAAGGTTGTTCACGGAGTCCACGCCGGAGATCGTCAAGCCCCCGTGGGTGACGGACCGTCGCGAGCCGACTCGCATCCCACCTCCACAGCTTCCGCGGCAGGTCCATCCCCCACGAACAGTAGTCCCTCCGGTACCACTTCCTGTGCAAAACCCTACTCAACATCGAGATCCACCTCCCTACAAAGCCTCCGCCCCATATATACCAAAACATACATTTATATCAGCTCCGGCACCGGTCCCTCCCATACCAAAACTTGCCCCGGCACCACCACTTCCGAAACTTATCCCGATTCCGCCACCCCAAGTGCATGCCGCCCCTCAGTCGGCGCCGGCCTCCAACCATCCCCCGCTTCCCGTCCCGCAGTCCCCAACTCGCCCGACAACGAAGCCTTTCGTGGCGCGTCCCATCCCAGTCAATCAGTTTTCGCACGCCCCCATGTCCGCATTCAAGCCACCGGCTAAGATCGCGTCCCCGGTGAGCGCCCCCCCGCACGTCTGGAGCCCTCCGTCGTTCGGCGTCACATCTCCATCTTCGGAGCGCGCGCACCCCTTCCCCTCGAGTCCGCGCCCCTTCGCGACGAATCCTTCGCCACCCAGCTGGGCACCGGCGCCGGAGCCCGCGTGGGCCGTCCCCTCGGCCGCGAACAAGCCCGGGGGTCCCCGCACCAACGGATACGCCCCGGCCGAGAGCGGATTCTCCGCGTACGACCCACCCCCGCCCCCTCCGCCGACTCACGCGCCCCAACCACCGCCAGCGTCCTCGACGAACCAAAACTATCCGGTGAAGGCGATCCCCAGCCAGAACGACCTCTCGGCGCCGGAGCTCGTGCGCAGGATGAACGGTGAAGCGCCAGACTCGCCGCCGGAGATGGACGCGCAGCGGCTGCAGATCGAGTTCTACGAGCGCCAGATCCGCGAGAAGCGCCGTCGGGAAGCCCTCGAGCCTGCTCCGCCGCCGAGCGAGCGGGGCTCCAAGCCGCCCCCGCCCCCCGGATACACGATCACCGACTACACGCCGCACGGAGGCGTCTCCACGTTCATGCCGCTGCAGCGCACGCCCGACATCGAGAAGGCGCGCGCCCACAAGGTGGACTACCTGCCCGACGTCGTCACTAACGAGACCGACCGACCCCGCACCCCCGCCGCCCCACCCGCGGCCCCCGACTCACGCTCCCCGCGCCCAGCGGAGCTGCCCATCGCGGCGCGCAACGGAGACGCGCACCGGGTGGAGACCCCCGGCTCGGGCGCGGCGCGCGAGGCTGCCACGGAGCACTCGGTGGCGGTGACGCGCGTGATGCGCGGGCCGGTGCGCGGCGCGGCCACGCTGACGGCCGGCGTGCGCACGCGCGGCGACCCGGCGGACGCGTTGCGCGGCGCGCTGGACAAGCTGTCGGCGCCGCGCCGGCGGAGCCAGGTACCGCCCCCCGCCGGCCGCTCCCCCCCGCCCCCGCACGTCCGCCCGTCCCCGCCGTCCCTGGGCGCGTCTCGCGAGTCGGTCGCGTCGAGCGAGTCGATGCCGAGCGCGGGCGCGCTGAGCCGCTCGGGCTCGTGGCACCAGCTGTCGCCGGCGAGCGGCAAGTCGGCGTCGACGTCCCCGCGGCGCGTAGTGTCGCGCGCCAAGTCCATGCACCTGCTGGCGCTGCCGAAGCTGTTCGAGGGTGGCATCTCGCGCGACCAGCTGCCGGACAAGCGGCGCACGGTGGAGGCGTACTTCGCGGGCGCCCCGCCGGTCGCGGGCCCCGCGACGCGTCGGACCGGTAGGACGCAGTTCGCGCTAGGCCGCAGCCGCACGATGGCGGCGGTGTCTGAGCTGCAGTTCCTGGACGAGAGCAACGCGGATGACGCGTTCGAGGACCTGGTGTCGGCGCTCGCGTAGCCGCCGCGCGCACATTCCACTAGTTACAGGAGACGAGCGAGACGCGCGTGAGTCGTGTGTGTGTGGGAGCCTACCGCTTGCCGCGCCCGTGTCGCATGCCCACCCCGCCCCGCCCCGGACCCGTCCCGCCATCCGCGATCGCGTCACACATCGTTCGTTGACTGTACATACCGTGTAACATCCGTGTTCATACCACCGTGTCCCGTAACCGTGTTATTTTGACTAATAGCTTTAAGTATCGTTTTTGTCTTGCTGGTTGTTTTCAAGTGTTTTTATTTAGTTTTAGCGACTTAGAATTTCATATTTATCGTTGGACTATTTCGCCACCTCTCATGTTCTGACGTATTTTTCTCGTTGCAGAGGAAGAGGAAGTAACTGTGACATCGAGCGTTAGAAGGGACTCCTCTGAGAAAACCTCTAGCAGTAGTACCACTAAAACTTCGAAAGGTAAGGCACTCGAAGAATAACGGAGCTACAGAGAACCGTCCTACGACTTCTAAAGTCCTAATCATAAATAATATATTCTGTTCAGTGATAGAGAGCGTGAGCCGGACGGCGCCCAAGCCCGTGTCGCCGTTCGCCAAGTTCCGTCAGCTCGAGAAACAGAACTCAACCAACAGTCCTAAGTAAGTGGTCCACCATGTCCCGTCCTGTCCCCCCCGCGCCTAGATAGAGACTCAGAGGGCACAAGACCTACACAGCGACAACCACATACAAATCAAATACTCAGAATAGCTTCCAATCATACTATATCAATCTTTTCGCTTCATAAACTATGTAATGCAATGTATTTTATTTATGTTTGGCAGCGATATCTGTGGATACGAATAAGGATTATTTACAAGTAAATATACAATTACTGATATGCATTATAACATGTATAGTAGACGCTTTGATAAAAAAATCTTTATACAACAAACCATCAGAGAGACGCATAGCAAGTACATACGGATATGTAGACTGTCAATAACGCGTGTGTACTTAACCCGACATACAGAATTCCACTCGGAACGTAGCCGCAGTCGCTTGAGATGAAAACGCACGCGAAGTTTTCATTGTAAATAACGAGGCGCCGCACGCCGCACCGGTTGTGCCCCGCACTGAGACTAACACTAACCGCGCCACGCGCACGCGCACGCGCCACGAGCGACTCTAACCTCAGCTCCATTGTAGCCCGCCCCAGAGCCCGCAGAGCCCGCGCTCTCCGTCGCAGCCCTACTTCAAGTTCACCGACCCCGCGCTGCAATGCAGCGCGCTCACTATTAAAGAGCGCTTGCTGCAGTGGTGTCGCGACAAGACACGGAACTACGAGGTACTGACCGCCCGCACACTCCCCACTGCGTCTATCTGCCCCTGCCCCGCACTCACTCCGCTGTGATGCGCTCTGATAACCCTACCCGGCTCGTGCCGACGCTGAGAAGGGTAGCGTTTGTAAGTCCAGATCACATAACGAAGGTGCGGAAGCGCTAAATCACATTTCGAAAACTGCTGTAAATAATCGCTACGTAGTAGCATAACGCTCTTTCTTGCCTTCCTAGTAACTGTAAATATACGTAATGGGGAGGTCTCAGTTGCGATAGAAGTAAGCAGATGCACTGTCTTTGACCACGATCTGGTGAAATTCCCTGCTGATACGAATTCGGGTAAATTGCATCGGCTTATGAGGGCGCACGGACGGAACGGATTAACCGCGTTGTCGGCGGAGTGGCATGCGACGGCTGCGCACGCGCACACAGTATTAACACTCACGAGGCTGAAGTCTTCACCCACGTTCCACCACGCTTCTCTTGACGCTTCATTTTTGGCTGCGCTGTTTTCCTGTATATACCTATTCTATTTACTTGTGTTTAATAATATTATTTATATTTTTCTGAAACCCCCCCGTCTCGTTCCAAATGATATTACTTTGGTTTCGATTTACATAACGACTGACGAATTTTTAAAATGTTATAATATACGTACAATGTCAATGAAGTGTGACTCTGAATATTAACATGGTTTCAATTGCCTCCCCCGAAATGCATTACGAGTAACTAATCAATAACTCTATTAACTTGATTTTCAATTGAGTGACTTATTCGTAACTGAAGCGATATTGTAACAGAAGCATGGTGTTCTCTGTTCTATCAAAACACAGACATGACATGCATGTTTTTTGTGTGCGATTTTGAATTAGCTAGATTAATTTCAAGTAATGTAAATACCTGAAAATAAAATAGTTTGTTTGTAGACTTGTTTAACTCCAGTACCAAACTGGAGTTTAGTTGTGTGGCACAAAACTAGTGTAAATAGATTTGATAGAGTTAAGTAATAGAGCACTGGTTCAATAGTTGAGCACTTGGTAATAAGTAGTTACCAACAATAAAAAGTATCTCTAGATATATCTATAACATGTTGGAAAAACTTTGCAAACGATAATTTAGATCAAACTTTTCCTCATCTAAAGGCCTTGACTTTCGGAATGTCTTGGCAGAACCTGAGCGATATTGAAAATGTAAAATGTGACACTGATGAATTGATGATGTTGCGTTGCTCAAAGCTAGAGGCAAGGCTCATATCAAGATTCTTGGAGCTACCAGGAATTCGGCAAAGATTACGCCTCTAACACTTGTAACAGCCGAGTTTTAGCTCCCCATAAAAGATGTTTTTGCGTAGAATGTAAAAAGTGCTTTGGGTTGCTCAAAGATAGGGGTAGCTGTTGGGGCTAAATTGGGGATTCGGCGAAGATTCGTTTATCGTCTCTAACCTTTGTGACAGCACGAACAGTTCGCCGTATTTCAGGATTTAATTCAGAGACCGCACACAAACTTTCAAGCATTGATTTTTAGACAGTTCTCTATGGAAATTGAGTAATAAACGCTGACTAACGTTTGAGTGCGACCTCTAAATCCTTACCCCGGCTCCACACGTTGGGGCCAACGTTGGTCCCAATGCCACTCGCCAACGTGTGGATCTAGCAAAATCAACCCCCCAACGTTGGCGCCAAGCTATTTTGTCAGCTCCACACGTTGGCGAGAGGCATTGGGACCAACGTTGGCCCCAACGTATGGAGCCGGGGTTAGAAGGCCCAGCTTGAAAGTACAGTGTTGTGCGTAGAATGTGAAGCTGGAGAACTTCTCGACGAGCTGGGCGGACGGGCTGGCGTTCTGCGCGCTGCTGCACCATTTCCTGCCCGATGCCTTCGACTACTCGCGCCTCACGCCGGACCAGCGCCGACACAACTTCACGCTCGCCTTCAAACTCGCTGAGTAAGTACTTCAACGGGGCCTTCGATTATTTGATATATCGAGATATAGTGATCAGGGGACCTAAAAAGGACGCTAAAGCTGAATCACAATGTGAAATGAACTATAATGCCGTCTCTTTTCACTCTCAGTCAATGAAAAGAGATGGCAATAGTTCAATTCCTTTAATGCGATTCTGCAATAGCGACCATTTTAAGCCCGCGGGATAGTAAGCGGAAATCGGTGGTCTCTGCCTATGTCTAAGGAAAAGAAAGCAAAAGGAGTAATGTTATGTTTCGTAGTTCAGCTTCTGATTGAGAAAAGGTTCTGAACTGTACTTAAATAAGCACTTATCTTTTTTATTTCGAGGTCTATGTGCAGAGAAGAAGACTGCCTATGTAACTTTTATAATGTTAGTATTCTATACAACAAACACACTTTTCTGGTAGCGTAGTACAATACCAGACAGATAAGGTGGTATGTGTTTAGGCACTGCTAGTGCAGTCACCATAAAACAGCCAGGAAGCATCCTATATTTCTATCAATTCGGTTAACATGAAGGGACCTTCAGGATTCCCTTCAAGATGCTTGCAGGAAAGATTTTATTGAGATGAAATCTTTGTGATCTGAATTTGTCAATAATTGCTTTAGTATTGACTTATGTTTCGTTTCCAGTGAGAAGGCGGGCATCTACCCCCTGTTGGACGTGGACGACATGGTGGCGATGCGCAAGCCGGACTGGAAGTGCGTATTCACATACGTGCAGGCCATCTACCGCCGCTTCAAGGACGAGCCCTAGCGTCCCGCGTCCCGCCCCCCCCGCCACACTCCCCCCGCAGACACCCGCCACCGGGACGCAAGTTGTGCTCGGTGGCGAGTGTGTGCGGGCCAGGTCGTCAGCTTCGAGTAGTCGAACGTCGTAGTCACAAATATAATCTAAAGAGTAGGTATATTTTTCCAAAGAGCGTAAGTTGTTGTTGATTTGTTTGTTTGTTAAATGTTTATTGTCAGCCGCCCAGTCGTCTCTCCAAGCGCCGTCTCGAGTCCTCCTATTTGTAATCTCAAGATGTATGTGATTTCTTTTATACTTAGAGTAAGACTAACATTGTAATCGAGCGTAGGTCATAGTCTAGTTTGAGCACTGATCGGGAATCGCTTTGTCTTATTCGTGCACATAAGGAAGTAGTATTCTCGGCGCAAGTGTCCGAGTGACAACACGATGTACTAACAATTATATTTAAACTTGATATATTATTTAACAGTGAAGCTATTTTATGAAGATGATAATATTGTAATGAAATTATGTTAATTTATAATAATGAATAAATATTGATGATATTAACATTTAATTTGTTTATTTATTTGCCAGCTCATACAACGTAATGTAAGAGATAAGTCCTAACACGAAGCCTTGCAATACCATTTATAATTATTGTAAGAACATTTGTAGGTAATGAACTCTAGTCAAATACTTTCAAAAAAACACAGGTTACAACAATATAGATTTACTCCGAATATTTAGTTTCTATGTATATTTTGTCATCTTATGCGATTTTTTCCGTGCAAGCATTAGTGCAGACCAAGTTTGATACCGTTGTGTTTACCGTGCTATCAGCGTAGCGAGGTCTGGTCGAAGCGGACCACCAGCATATAGGATATGAGGAGTAGGCAGCAGACGCAGGTTGAGAGAACGAAATACACGAATATTAGAGACATGCCCATTATTACTTCAAGGGCAAAGAATCTCAGTGTCTTCTTTGTTGCAACCTTGAGCTGCAAAAATAAAACCAGATAGATACCTAAATAAAATCACACCTAAAACATTTTCATGTAAAATGTGCCATAATTATGGATCGTACTGTCGAAAAGTTACCAAATCTCATGTAGAGCCAAGCTTCTAACTCTACAAGCCCTAACTTCACAAACTCTACATCTTAGTCAAAATACGTGGTTTAGCCGTTTTGTTACTACAAGAACTATTTTATAGCAGTAAAGTAATGAGCAGTGTATAAATTTTTCAGCTCACTCATTTGACGGTAGCGAAACGGCCAAGCCACTATAGATGTATCCTTAGCTAGGGTCTACGGATAAAATGTGCTACGCAGCTACGGCGTAGCAAGCAACACAGCAGAACTTCATATTTTGGCAGTTTTTTTTTTCTTACCATGCTAAAAAGTAAGCAATATTCCGATGACTATAGTTTTACTAGAAAGTCATGACTTTGCATGCATACTAGATTATTTAAGCAAAATGACGAGACAACGTATGCCTACATTTAACGAGACTAAGTACTGTAGTGCCTGAAACATTGAGATCGAGAAGGCTTGTCATTCTTGCCAACCACTTATATGATCCTCTCGGCTTAATCAGCCTTAATACTTATCAGGAATTCGATCTCACAAGCTTCGAAAAACTCGAACATCCTACTTAGTCAATAAGAGGTGCAAAAAAAGCAATGAAATCAAATGGAAGCATACGTGTTAACTATTTAAGCCTTGACCAAACCAAAGCGTTCAGCTAGCGTCCACCGAAATCGGTGTCACGATGCGTCCTCTGATTGGACAACAACTGATCGCCACCTTGCACGCCACTGAGGACGTTAGCTAAACGCTTTGGTTTGGTCAAGGCTTTAGTGATCGGTGATACAGCGCTCACGTTCAAGGGTCAGGCGGCGCCACCATGAAGGGGTCGGCGACGTTGGTGCTGCGATGCTGTCGGTCGGCGCTGGCGACTATCGTCGCGTCCGAGGCGGTTGGAGAGTCATCCTGCAGGCGCACGTGCACGTGCAGCGTGCTGTCGCGCCAGCTCCGCCACGACGCCTGGTGCTCCTGCACCTTCAGCAGCATCCACGTCGTCAGCAGACCGTTCAGAGCACCTGACACAATGTTTAGCATCTGTTGACGGTGAACTTGTACGGTGCTTCCGAGATTTAACGTCAGGAGTCTTATTCCCGACACTGGATTCGATTCTAGCCGTAATTTCATAGAATAAGGGAAAATAACAAAACAAGAATGAGGCCGGTGTGATGAAGGCGTCGAATTACTTATCGACATGAGTAGGCAAGATAGTGGGTGTAGTAATGTTAATGTTAATAATCTTCAAAGATATGAATAGTTTCACCGACTAACGAAGCATCCAGGTGAATACTGGTAAGAGCTAAAGCCTACAGCAGTAACATAAGCATCAAAAAGAGTAACCGATGATCCCGATGAGCAGCGAGGAGAAGAGGTTGGCGCCGAGCGCAGCGCCCCCACCGCGGCGCGCGCCGGCCTGCAGCACGGCATCGCAAGCGTGCAGCGCGCGCGCCGTGCCCAGCATGGAGCACGCGCCCAGCGCCGCGCCGCGCCACGCGTCCGCCGCCAGCGCGCGACCGCGACCGGACACCGCCCACGCGCACACAGACCTCACCCACGACCATCTGCACACGGACAGTCTGAACGAGCACTCCAGTTTAAGGCCTTTCAGCCTTGACCAAACCACCGATTCATCGGTGTCACGATGCGTCCTCTGATTGGACAACAGCTGATCGCCACCTTGCACGCCACCGCGGACGTTAGCTGAACGCTTTGGTTTGGCCAAGGCTTTACTCACAGCGACCGATCCGTCCCGCCAATACGATCCTAGAATACATCTTGAGAACGGATCGTTGAATCAGATCGCAAGGTTGCACTGTCTCCGATCTGTTCTACGATACGTAACCGTTCATTCTACTTCAAGATTATTCGCCATCTATAAAGCGTCCTGTTGCCACGCCGATCACATGATCGCTGTCACCGGATCGCGAGATCGCATGATCGGCGTGCGATCACTTGAACGGTGTTGCGTTCTACCGCAGGCAGTGGGAATGCATACGCGGGCAGCCTTTGGGTATCTACAGAGAATGCCTTAACTATTGCGTTCAGATCGCATCGTCAGATCGTATCGGCGTCACGGATCGGTCGCTGTGGGTAAAGGCCATAATTAACTCGTTCGCTGCAGTCTCAGGCACAGTGCAGCTTGCTCGGGTGCATCATGGGCATTGAACGTGCTAGCTCTGATCGAGCCGCTCTGTCCGAGAAGCGCTTGTTCCTCCTACGTAGACGGTACCGTAACGAAGGAGTACTTACCTACAAGAACTCAGGTAAAGAACGGGCTATCAAAATTTAATAAAACGATTCCTACGAGTTTACGCTGTGCGAAGTAGGTACTTAGGTACTAATTAGACTAAAATCGACGAACCATCTACTTCTTGCTAGGCCAGTACCTATAATAACTTCGTTATCTATTAGTATAGTAGCTCTAGTAAATGACTGACTTGTGACTTCTGGTGACGACGTAGTGGTGCCGGCAGAGCTCGCAGTAGGAGGTGGCGGCCTGCAGCAGCCAGCGCTCGAGGCAGGCGCGGTGCACGGCGGCGATGGTGCCGCGGCACGAGCACGGACGCACCAGCCGCTCAGAAGACTCGCCGCCGAAGCAGATGCGGCAGATGTTGTCAGACCGCACGCTGCCCGTCAAACTCACCACCTCTTTCGGGCTGGTCGATGTGGTCTTCGGAATAAAGCAAAGCTTTTATTCCAATCCTCAGATATTTTGAAGATGTTTTGTCAAGCAGATCCAATGAATAGATATAGGTAGGTACAGGGTAGGTACCCACATATTACAGATCAGGCAGATCAGACAAGGTTCGTTGAAGAATATCGCCGAAAAAAAGACAATCCTTCAAGCAAGCGTAAAATTATAATACCTAAGCGTATTAGGTAAGACATGAGGAATAATAGCCTCACAACATCGTTGCTCTGTATGCATAAGGTTTGAACGGAAGGTTGGAGTGGAAGAGGTTTAACGAGTTCGATAAAAAATGGTTTAGTCTGGCCAAATAAAAAGAGCTTTATGCACTACTTTGTGTTTCTCGTGGGACCTCACCGGTTTATTGAGCAATAACGCGCACACTGAGCCCAGTATAGACATAGACCGACCGGCAGGCTGCAGCATAGAGGACGCGGGCGATGAAAACGTCAGGGAACCTGTATGTAACAGAAAGAACGTTGTTCCGAATGGCTTACGAAAAACTGCTCGTGAAAAATCAGCTTGCCTATAATAATAGGTTATAGCTTTATGGCCTGGCTATAACCGAACAAAGAGAACAACCCTCGTCAGCCGCAAAGCAGAATACCTAAGTACTTAATGATAATTGAAATCCTGCAGATGAAACTCCTTCAGTTACATACTATGGTATGGCGCTCCTTCAGTTACTATACTTATTTTCGAGCTTAAACCGTTACTGGATTATGAGTGGTATGAGTTACATAGGTACCTAGGTATATACCTGCATCCGTCCGTAGGTACCCATATTATAAATGTGAAAGTGTAGGTATTTATTTGTCCTGCTTTCACGTCAAAACAGAGCGACGGATTGACGTGATTTTTTTGTGTGGAGATAGTTGGAGGGCTGGAGAGTAACATATTATAGGCTACCTACTTTTTATCCGGGTACCACGCCAGCGAAGCCGCGGGCAGCTAGTAATAGGTACATAAATAGGAACCTAGGTACACTACACAGTAGGTACACACATAAAATCACGCCTCTTTCCCATAGGGCCTACTAGGGTAGACAGAGACCACAGATTTCCTCTTTCTACAATCCTGACACACCTCTTTCGCTTCATTCCTCATACAAGTTCGCCGGTATAGGGTAGGTACCTACTCTTTATCTTGCCCTTCTCCAAAATCCAAGCTATGCTCGCCTAGGTAGGTACTTCACCTTCCAGATTATCCCATTCAAATTCACACTCGAGTGTAAGGAGTTACAAACCTGGTGAAGCCATCCCGGGAGTGTACCGACAGCTGATATCAGTCTGCTGCGCGATGGAGCGTAGCTCTTTATCGCGGGCATTCTGCGTCTCGCCTGCCTGTATTTTGATGTTATTAGGTAGGTAGTTATTATAATTATAAAAATAAAATAAAAAGTAAGAAATTTAGGCAATGAGCAACTAACAATCATGACCGTGGAGGAACAGCTGGAGACTGACATGCTCATAGTGACCTTGCTCTCGGTGGGCTCGCAGCCCCAGAACATCAGCAAGGTCTCGCCCTCTCCCACATTGCACTCCTGAAAAAGTTCTACCATTTTAAGCCCCTACTAAAATCGTACCTACCTAATAGCAAAATTCAATGGATTTTCTGCAATGAATAATCTTTCAATTAAACTTCGCGCCGCTCGTACCTAATGGGTTGAAAGTTAGTTTTAGTAGGTAGAACCTGTGGGTACCTAGTAAAATCCCTACATAAGGTAAAGGTAATCAGGGTTGGGTTCTTGGACTAGATTGCAAATTGACTTTACCTTATGTACAGTTCGGCCGACGGATATAGGCGTACGTGAAGTCAGGCTCTTCGCTGCGCAGTAGAAAATTTTGTATGAAAAAGTTGCACTGCGCATCGAAACGGCCAACTTCACGTACGCCGAGATCCGTTGGCCCTACTGTAGGTAGTTACTTAGGTACATTACACTCCTCACGTCCCCCTCTCAAAGAACCAAACCAGACACAGGGTAGGTACTTACTCTTATGATATTGGAATAACTACAGGTTCTATGAAACCGAAAATTAACGTTCTTTAGGGCCTGCTGAAGTATAGGTTTGTAAATAACGGGAGCCAGCACAGCCTGTCTCAGGCTTTGCACTGCATCGCTTGGAAAGAGTTCGGTGTCTATCTTATCAACCAGGCAATTCAGTGTCACGAATTTACGCATTTTTGTGGGTTTTCTTTGGCATCTTGATGTATTCCTTTACATTTTGATAGACTTTACAATTTTGCTGTGTAGACATAAACAGCAAAACCAAGTTACTGTAGGTACCTATTGTAGGTGTTTTAGGAAAAATTAGAAAGTCATCATGAAGTCACATGTTGTAACTTACAATTTCAAATAGGTTACATTACAATCATGGACTACATTAAAATAAATAAAAAATACGATTTTTACACACAACTGAACGCAAAATAGATGAACGCGACCATTACCAATTGACAGCTTGCTAGAGTCATAAGAATTTGTTTTGTTCCGTTTTATTTCTTGAAATATGGCATGGTAATGGTGAGTAACTTCTCGATATCGTTATCTTGCTTAGACATTAGCTGGGAGAGAGAACAAAGAAAAGAAATAACAATATTGTCATACATAATATATCAAGCCAATGTAGAATTGAATTCGGAACGGAAATAAAGATAAAATGCTTCGCTCTTGTCAAACTGACGTAAATTGGATTTCTTTCTGTCCAATTCTCCGTGTTGTTTTACCCACGCGTGAAGAGCCAAAATATATTGTGAAATACATTGAAATTGTGCGTTAAATCGAAAAAGAAAGCATAATCATGGCAGTTCGCGTCCAATTCGAAAATAATAATGAGGTGGGAGTGTTCAGTAAAATGACAAATTCTTATTGTCTGGTAGCCATCGGAGGTTCGGAGAACTTCTACAGCGTGTTCGAAGCTGAACTCGCAGACACGATCCCCGTGGTGCACGCGAGCGTCGGCGGGTGCCGCATCATCGGCCGCATGACGGTGGCCAACAAGAACGGGCTTCTGGTGCCTTCATCGACTACAGACACGGAGCTTCAGCATATCAGGAACAGTCTGCCGGACACTGTCAAAGTTCAGCGCGTAGAGGAGCGCCTGAGTGCACTGGGAAATGTGATCGCTTGCAACGACTACGTAGCGCTCGTGCACCCCGACCTGGATCGCGACACGGAGGAGATCCTCGCCGACACACTCGATGTGGAAGTGTTCAGGCAGACAGTCGCAGGCAATGTACTCGTCGGATCATATGCGGCGCTCAGCAACAGAGGAGGCCTTGTACACCCTAAAACAACCATTCAGGATCAAGATGAGCTTTCTTCTTTATTACAAGTGCCATTGGTGGCAGGTACAGTCAACAGAGGTAGCGAGGTGGTGGCCGCCGGTTTGGTGGTCAATGATTGGTGCGCATTCTGCGGCATGGACACAACATCAACAGAGATTTCAGTAATTGAGAGTGTATTCAAATTGAATGATGCTAAGCCTACAGCGATTACTTCGACTATGCGTGCTTCTCTTATTGACAGCATGTCATAACAAACTGGAAGACTCATGTGATATTTAGAATAAGTTCTATGTTGAATGTTCAGGATGATGCTAGGGATATTTCTGTTGGACAGATAACATTACAACCATTGATTCTTTGTTTTTGTAACAAATAAATATAATTCTAACAAATCTACTTTTTTTTACTTCAATTTGACAACTAGAACCTTGTGAGAAGTTTGCTAGAAATATAAATGAGACACTGAATACCTTAAACATATTTTATTAAAGTTCATTAAAACATAACCATCCTATCTACATTGCCACTTCGTTTCACTGGAAGTTCATTCACCCGTCACTGACCGACCAACACAATAGGAACAAAACTACTACAAACAATTTACTAATCAAACATAAACAATTCACAAAAATGCCCATATTCATAAACAATATTGTTTAATATTATTTTGTTTTCAAATACCAATATTTTCTCTTATTCTGTTTTCTCTTATATTTCATGGAGGGTATTTATGAAAAAGCTGTAGTTTACAATTTCGAAGATAACATCTTGATAAGAAATGGTCAATGACATTTTATAGTTGGAACAAGTCAGCCGTCTAGAGAAGATCATAAATGTACCTACTTAGTACCTACCTGCAAAATTATATTCAGAAACTGTAAACAAAACAATTTAGCCCTGCCCTCTTGACTGAGTTTCACAATGTTTACATAATATTTAATCAAATAAGAAATATTGCAAGAAAGTATATGACTCATCCAGTATTGAGGAGTTTCCCATTAAAAATGTAGGTTTTATTAATTCTCAATGACTCATCATCATGAAATCTGCTTGAGGAGAGACAAACTGTTACTGCAAGTACTCACATTATTACACCTTCAAAATGCAATATTTACAGGGTTTTATTACCTGTAAATTGCGTTTTGAAGGCGTAATTGTTTTAACCGTTTTTAATCAAAGGAATGGATTTTAAAAAATGAGAATTGGATGTGGTTCCAGAGATTACCTCTTACAAAAACAATTTTTAAATAAATACCTAAGTAGGTAGAGTGCGCCGCAAACTTAATGGCGGCTGAAGTGCGCGGCAGATTCGACTTTGCGTATGTACAGTCAACGCAATAGAATAAAGTAAAATCTACATAGCTCGCCTAGCCCCACCCCTCACCACCTTCACCTCCCCGCAATAGCGTTGACTGTACCTGCGCAAAGTCGAATCTGCCGCGCACTTCAGCCGCCATTAAGTTTGCGGCGCACTCTACCTATGTTTTTATAAAATAAACAGATTGTATGAATATGGGCAAGAGGCTCCTTAACTAGAATGTTTGGTGGGCTACACTATAATGGTGACCTATGAAAATTTACAAGCAAATAACTTTTAGCTAAAGTTAGTCTACCATTCTCCAGGCAGTCTTTAGCACATGTACAGTTTAAACCGTATACACAATGGCCTATTACTACTAGTGGCCCTGTCCCAATAGCGTAGGTAATAATTGTACAGAAGACTAGAGAAAAAACCGGTCAAGTGCGAGTCGAACTCGTACGCCGAGGGTTCCGTACCTAGCCATGGTGCCAATTAAGCTAGTCCGCTTAATTGTATGAGCGCCCATACATACAACTCAGAGGACAATTGGACGTAGTTATGCATAAAGGATCCAATCCACACAATGATAGTTTTGAGAAAAAGCAGTTTTTGTTTAAATTCTGTAAAGAAAAAAAGTTATGATTAATTTTAACAAAGTTTGTTTACAATATTGTACAAAATACTGTTTCCTGTGTATGTAAGTATAATTTCGGAGAAAAATATTAATATTTATAGTATTTTTTTTTAAAAAACCCACTGGTTCCTTTTAGCAAAATGGCTCATGTGTGGGTTGGTTCCTTATTAATTTATTCTGTTGTTGAATATTAAATGCATAAAATAATAAATAATCGTATTATATTTTGTGAATTTTATTTAAAAAGAAATATCTTAGGTTTAACATGAAAAAAAAACTATAAAAATAATTTATTTCAGTAGGCTACATTCATTTTAGCCTAACTTTCCTCTACTTCAAAATCAAGTTGACCTGAAAACCCTTCTAAATCGTCTTCTATGGCTTCATCTCCTACCAGATTCACGTAAAAGTCTTTTGACCTCTAAAAATCGCTGAAACAGGAAGACCTGTCACTAATACGAAGTTAAAAGACCTAAAAGTGTGCTACACTTGATTCCGCAAGAACCACACCACTTTTATGTGAATCTGGTAAGAGATGAAGCCCTAAAAGACGATTTAGAAGGTTTTTCAGGTCAACTTGATTTTGAAGTAGAGGAAGATTGGGTTAAAATGAATGCAGCCTAGTGAAATATGTATTTTTATAGCTCTTTTTCATGCTAGACTTAGATATTTCATTTAATATAAAATTTACAAAATATAATTAAAATTAGGTACTTATTGATTACCTTAGGTATTTTATTCATTTAATATTCAAAGAGCAACTAGTGCAACGAGAACTAACCCACAAGAATGATAAAAAAAAATACTTTTACAAAGAAACATGTGGTTTGGTTCCTTACAGAAAAAAATAAATTTGTAGATTTTTCAGATTTCTGGGGTTCCACAGAGCATGGATCTTTTTAGTTTATTGTACAAATGTTGTTATGTGGGTTGGTTACTTTGTCGAGAAAATGTTTTGTTAAGTCAAAATTGTCAGATCACTTTGATATTTACAGGGTTAGTAGAAGGTGGATTTTAAAAGCTTTCTGTATACTTAACTCAATTTTGACATGAGTGTGGATTGGTTCCTTTGTGCATAACTACGTCCAATTTTAATTGGCGTCAACTATGTATGTATGGGAACACCCTTTAATTTTCAACTTTTTTAACTTTTTGGAATTTTTCCTTTATTTGTGCTATAAGACCTTGCTTTTTGCCAAATTTCGTTATTCTAGGTCAACGGGAACTACCATTTAGGTTTTCGACCCAAAACCTCTAGGGTACTTCCGGTTGACCTAGAATTGTCAATTTTGGTTACAAGCAAGGTCTTCCAGCGCAAGTAAAGGAAAAATTCCGAAAAATAAAAAAAGTTGATAATTAAGGTAAGTTTTGGTACTCTCAAGTTTTCACGAAAACCTAAATTTGCCTATATCTTTTTATAGTGTTGACTCAGGACCTTGATTTTTATACTCACAATAGGGACTATAGACCTTAGTATATGATATAAATTTCAACTTGCTAGCTCTACCCGCTCCTGAGATAATCGATGGTGACACACGGACAGACGGACAGACAGACAGACAGACAGACAGACAGACAGACAGACGGACAAGAAAGTGATCTTATAAGGGTTCCTTTTTTTACCTTTTAAGGTACGGAACCCTAAAAACAAAATGAAATGTAGGTAATTAACTGAATTTTTGCTTTATTTTTATCTATCTCCATATCTACTTGTAAAAAGTTGCCTTATCTTGCTCTCAAACGTTTTTTTCTTAATTCTTCTGTAGAAATGTTCTCTTGCTATAGAGGTTGGTCGACGGCTGATAAGAAAGCCTGACGCCGGTATATTTATCGAACTTGAATCAATTCTTTGAGATTGATTTACATTGTCTGACCATTGTGCAGAAGACCCTTAAGGGGAAGGGACTAAGATTGAATTAATTCAATCTTCTCACCAAAACGCCTACTCAACTGAGTCCAGAGGACAAACCTGCCCTCAGTGCCACGCGGAACATCGGCTTGGAAGCACCTTGATCAGGGACGTATATAAGGGGGGGGGTTTAGGGGGTCCGGACCCCCCCCCCCTTAGCCCATTAAGTTCGGAGGAAACCTAGTCAATTTTTGTATTTTGGAACCCTTGGACCCCCCCCTTAACAAAGATCTTTGGTATATTGGAACCTTTGGACCCCCCCCTTAACAAAGCTATAGCTACGTCCCTGACCTTGATACGTCACGCTTAAATACTCAAATCAGCTCACCCCTTTTGAAAACATTGTGGGTATGTGATTTCCTCTCAATACTTTTTTAAATACTTAAATTGTGCTAGTTACAATAATTACGTGGTATTTACATTACATTCTTAGACAAGAGTATTACGAATCGATGAAATAAATTGAGCCTCGAAACAATTTTAAATCTAAAAGGAAAACATTTCAATCAAGCCAACGAAACAGTACCTAAAATAAGCCAAAAGCTTGTGACTAATACATATTTTAAATAAAAGCTAACACTGATGACAGCAGCAAGTCCACTAAATAAATAACATTGAAATACATTTGATCATAATATTATATCACCTACATTACAATCAATCAATACATTTTGGGCACCAAATTTAATAGCCACGCTACTGAATACTCTATTTAGCTGATCAGCCCGAAAATTTAATTTTCAAAGGACAATAATAAGACAAAATATTTACAATTAAATATTGGACATGTGTTATTATAATTAAGTACTAACAGACAGACAGATGTTTACAGCTGAATTTCATTTTATTTTTAAAATATTTGATTGAATCTATACAAATAACATGGCACACGATTACATAGCAGATTTTAATAAAAAGCAATAGATACTCGTATAATATTGACAACCATCTCATTACTAAACTAAAATCAATGTTTTCAAAATGTTAAGCAACATGATCTGTCTCTTTCTACACCTATATCTATTTCACATCTAGTTGAATATTCGAAAGTGCGATTGGATATGTCCCGTTACAGTAAATGCAAAATGTAGAGTAGGAAATATAGTTTAAGCTCATTTATGTACAAAAGATTAGTTTTTTTGGTGAATTTAGAACACATTACTTTTACAGTTTAAAATGGATTCAAGTACATTATAGTTTTATTAGTCAAGTGTCTATCCAAGCATTAAGCGCCGAAAACACAAGGGGACATTTTGTCCCGCAACACGACGCGCAAATACCTACACTAGGGAACATTTTGTCCCGCATCATGACACGAAACAACGCTGCAACGTTGCTTAGTGTCCCGCTAGCCCGCAACATGCCCCGTAACATTTTACGTGACGTGGGACATAATACTGTCCCGCGGTCACGTAATAATATGTTACGGACAATATTATTGCTTGCTGCAAACAGTAGTGTGGGCCTGTATAAAGTTCCGCAACATTTCACTTTCAAAACTTTCGTGAGTTGTACTAGACATTATTTAACACACGGGAATAGGCATGAATCCTAATTTTCAAAATCTCTTCTATGATATTCAGAAGGATCTATTATGTCTAAAATATATCATATTTCTGTAGAAAATTAAGGTTTTTGTGCAATAAAAGTACATTTAAATATAAATTTTCAAATTCACGCCAAAACGCTCGCCGGTGTCATGGCGTCTGTTTTTACGTCACGAATCGGTATATCAACCAGTGATGCCTACATAGTTACTATAGAAACAAAAGGATGTTTACCGAGACGAGACGCAATGACAGACGCCATGACACCGGCGAGCGTTTTGGCTATCATGGCGGATTGTTGTATTTTGTAGGTTTATTTTAGCAAATAAATTAGTAATCTCGACATTAATAAGAGAATAAATACATTTTTCAAAATCTTTGAATCCTATTTCATTAGATCAGATAAATATTTTGGCGATACTTGATTACTGTCATCATGCCTATTACTCACGTAAAAATATCGTCGATTTAGATACCAACTCTCCTTACGACACCGGTAACTACAACAGCGCGCCCTCCACTACTCCCTCCGCGACCCTCGTCCCGCGCCGAGCGTTACATTGCTCGCAACTCCCTCCTTACCCAGATGAAGATTCTCCGGATGAATCGAAACATTATCGGTATCTAAATCGACGATATTTTTACGTGAACGGCTAACTTCACGTACGCCGAGATCCGTTGGCCGTAATGTAATCGAATGTGCGTGTATATTGAAGAATTTTTTTATCGAATTCTGTCATTTCAAATGCTTGGATGCACTCTTTGAAGCACTTTGAAGGTATCAGATACAATAATGACAATGAAGACTTTTAAAATTGTAATTCAGTCACACAAAATTTAAATATTTTAATAAGAAAATACTTGTTTTCTTTTCGTAATATAGGTAATTCTCGATAAAAGATAAAAATTCGAATGTCATATTTTTATCATTATTTTGTAATTTTATTATCAAAAAAGCTAAAACTCTTTAACTCAGACAAAGTTTACTACTTTTTACTGCGTCATTAAAATTTATCAAGAACAGTAAACGCTGAAGTGACCATTTAATCCGTTGTACCTTAGGTAATATGGATGGAATATAACAACCTTTACATGAAACAGACTTACACATACACATTGAACTTTAAATGACATCATTTTGATATCATCATAGGAAATATAGTGTAAGTAATCGTTAAAATTCCATCGCCGTTTGTTGATAATTTCGCCATTTAGGTTCTAAGTGTACCGAAATTATCAACAAACGGCGAAACAAACCGCGATCTCAGTTAGAGGGACGTTAAAATGGGGCATCTTGACATAAATGGTCGAAGGATGCAGCCTATGGCATACTAGTAGTTTATCTTTGAAGAAGTCTGTTTCGTCACAACAGTCAAACACAACGTGCCTTAGCATCGCGTTTTAAAAGCTTAAAAATGTCTTAGCACGTGAAATATAACAATTCTAAAGGACATGTTCACCACCACAAATCGGAATGTCCAAAACTCTTTGTAGAACAATTTCATTTTGCCAGTAAAAAAATCACTTCACTTTTATCACTGCGACTGGCTTGAAAGCAGTGGAAACAGCGAACGAACTCACTTCTAGCTGTCAATAGTGTTGTGCCAGGAACCACGTCCGTCTGGACGTCGCGGGGCGCTAGAAGGGGTGGGCGATGGGGGGCGCGGGCTGCGCGGCGGAGAGGGGCGTGGGGGGCTTGGAGGGGGGCAGGGGCTTGGTGGGGGGGAGGGGCTCGGCGCGTGCGCGCTCGTAGAACAACATGTACGCCGAGCAACGAAGGACTTCTTGCAGGGAGACCTCGTGGACCAGCGTGTCTGACGTGTACCACCATCTGGAAATAATACTGTTATTGAAGCAATGATGTGGTGATTCCTCACCATGTTGTCACACAAGTTGTTAGTACTTCTGTATTGCTTGAATTCAGCTAACTTTCTTACGTACCTACTGAATGATGACAGATTTTAATATCAAGCTAGCCCCAAGCTAAGCAGAGCTTGCGTTAAGGTGGGAACCACATGACTGATTTACTACTTATATTTATACTTTTTTTTGTAAATACATACATATTATACATAGAAAACACCCAGACCAGAGACAAATATTTGCAGATAATACAAACATTTGTCCCACGGCGGGGATCGAACCCGCAACCTCTTGCGTCACAGGCGGGCCTTCACCCACTGCTCCACAGAGGTCGTCGATGTAAAGTGTATTGTACCGTTTAGACTCAAAGCCGTTCCCCCGTCGGTAAGTAGCGAAGTGTCCACTCCTCGGCCCCCCGACGTGCACGACGCAGGCCGTCAGTCGGTACGAGCCCCCGCCCCCCGCCCCCGCCCCCGCACCGCCCACCGCCCCCGCGTTCAGCGCCGACAGACGGTGGCGAAGCGGGTCCCCGCCCATTGACGATAGATCCACCTGACAAACAAGAGAAATATTAAATTAAATCTTTCTACGCCTCATCTGCACGCAAGATGACATGTTATAGGCCACAGCTACCATATTCCCTAAAGCCTAGACTAAACCAAAGCGTTCAGGTAACGTCCGCGGTAGCGTGCAAGGTGGCGATCAGTTGTTGTCCAATCAGAAGACGCATCGTGACACCGATTGTCATCATCGTTAGTTGAACGCTTTGGTTTGTCAGGGCTTAACTCAGTTGACATCAATTTTATAGGTAGTATAAAACTGATGTCAACTAGTAGTAGATAGTATCTTTGTAGGTTATTGTTGTTATCCTAAAGTGATGGTGATTATCACGTTACGTCAAAGCAGCAGTGTACAGCATAGTGCCTATCAAATAGATGTCAACTGAGTTCGGGAATGGGAAGCCAGCAGTCTGAATTGTACTGCAGATCGTGTAATCGAAGTGGCTACTTACTGAGCGAAGAACATTTGACAAACCTGTTGAAACATTGATGGAGTCCTTTAGGGAGTGATGGAGGGTACCTGATGCGATAGAAGTCCTTTTTTCGTGAAACGTACCTTGGGTTCGTGCGCCTGCGCATAGGGCTGCATGTGCAGCGTCTCTGGGAAGGCCACGAACTCGCAGCGCTTGTTGAGCGCGCCGCGCGCCCACTCCACGCGACCTATGTGGACACACAGCACACACGGCAGCTGGAACACACAATAATAATTAACACTCGTCCGGAATACACTAAGGCCAAAGCCCCACCGCAGGTGAGACGCTTAGTGGCAAGAGGTTAGCTGATCGCTTTGATAACTCATCCTAGTGAACCTACACAGGGCACGTTATGTGCGCGGCCCCACCGCTCGCTGAGTGGGTCGCTTGGCGCCTCGACAGCGAGCGGTGAGGCCGGGCACATAACGTGCCTTGTGTTGGTTCACTAGGATGAGTTATTAAAGCGATCAGCTAACCTCTTGCCACTAAGCGTCCCACCTGCGGTGTGGCCTTGGCCTAAAGGTAGCCGCACACCTAACTGCGCTGAACGCGCCTAACGAATCGAATTTCAGAATCGAAACCTCGCACATCTGTCCGCGTCGAATCGTCCGATTCGACCCAATCTGGCAGTACATAGAGAATTCGGCGCGTTTGGCTCGTATTAGGTGTGCAGCCACTATAATTCAGATTAAAAGATTTCTAAGATTGTTAGTCTAGGTCACGAGGGAAAAGAAAGGATATACAAAATGGGAATTGGAACTAATGTTATTCATTATCAAGGCTTGAAGAATGTTACCTTCCCGAAGCAGACGGTCTTGATATGCTTGGTGTATGCTGGTTGCGGCTCGGTGGCCGGCGCGGGGCAGCATTTGTCACACTTTACACCTTTCACCATCTCCGGAGCGGTAAAAGCACGCAGTAGACCTGTGGGGGGATTTAATACTGTATTCTGTATCTTATATTGTTTTTTAGCACAATCCAAATAGAAGACAGAGACAGTTACGTGTTAGAAAAACAACTTAGGCCTTTACATCTTTACTAGATGATTCATACAATGTCAGGAGGCAATCTTTGCCTAAACTTAAAAGAAAAGACATGGTCATTTCGTGCGGGGTTGAATAAGCCGCGGCTGCAATGCATTTTTCGTTTCGAATTTATATGCGAATTAATACGAGCTCTAAACTGTGAAGGAAAACATCGTGAGGAAAAGGAATGGAACTCTTACTTTGTTTACTGTTATAGTTTACCTGCTAAACTGAAGGATCCTGTGAGGCCGGTGCTGGCGTTCGCCATCGATAGAGATATGCTATCGAACTTGTCGTACCGGATTGGACTCTGAAAATTGCAATAAAATAACAAATAACCATTTGTTAACTAGATGTCTTGACAGAGTCGAGAATGTTGGTTCAAAATTCGGCTAGATCAATAGATTTTTCATTCAATTGAATTTGATCACAGAATAAGTACAGAAGGCGCACTCCGCACTTTAGGTACAAAGCTGCAAGTACATTAGCGGGCCCGCCCGGGCTGGCCTTGGCAGGTAGGGTTCCCACTTGCCGTTCGGCTCGCACTCTAGACACGTCGCGCCTAATACACAAGTAGACAACCCTTCCATGTCACTCCGCGCCAGACACTGACAGAGTTATGTGTTAGAAACAGAGGCAAATGTTAAGGTGAATATTGTACTAGGCACTAAGCGCTTATGCGAGCTGAATTGTACTTTGTTGCGTCGCAGAAAGAGTCGTTATTTAAATAAATGTTTTAGCGAAGTCAGGCGAAGTATCTATTTATTCTGTGGTTTGATATAAGTCTACGCACATTGTAGTAAACAGTTGATAACACTGTATTATGAAGATGTATCACATACATACATAAACTCACGCCTGTATCTCATCATAGGGGTAGGCAGAGACCACAGATCGCCACTTGCTACGATCCTGACACACTTCTTTCGCTTCGTTCACTCTCATCACATTCTTCATGCAAGCTTGTCAGTTTAGTGTACTTTTGACCTGGCTTTTCTCCAAAACATCACCAATCTGATCCAGGTATTTTCGCCTAGGTCTTCCCCTTCCAGCTGTTCCATAGTAAAAAGTTGATAACATAAATATGTATCACAAGGTTGTGGTACCTTGGTATTGCAGACGGTGCACTGTAGACGCGAGGCGAGGGTCCCGCGGAAGGGTGGCGGGGGCGCGGGGCGCGCGGGGGCGGGCTGGAACCAGCGCCGTCCCACCGAGCTCAGCTGACAGAACGACCGCGACACGCCCTTGCGCAGCGGAGTCGGCGCAACCTCTGTAACGCACACACAGGGCTGGCCACACGGCAGATGGTTGGGCTCTCTGCAGAGAACTTCTTAGCAGAATCTGCCGTGTAGCCGGCTGTCGGCCGACATGACTTTCAATGACCTTAATCGGCGGGCGTGTCGGGCCAACCAAAGTGTGCTATGAATACAGGCATATAGAACAAAATAGAACTCTATGGAGCGCGTCAGAGAACTCAAATTACACTGAAGTTGGGAGCTTGTCGCCAAACGTTGGCAGACCTGCCAGCCGACACTCCAACAAACGTGACCGCTGCAGAGAGCCCGACCATCTGCCGTGTAGACACCCCTTTACAGTACTCTCACAATGATCTTTCTCTCTCTGAAGTTAGCTGAAGTATCGTATTTTCTCGCTTACTAAGCAGTAAGTATATGCGCTATCCTTTGTTGCACCTAACTTCAAAGAGACAAAGATCCATTGTGACCTGTAACTTAGTGGTAGCCCAGTGAAGCTGCAGCCAGCAGTCACAGTGACAGCATAAAAGTGCATCCGAAATAAAATGAAATAGCCTAGCTAGGTCCTTAGGCCTTATGCAACTCTATAAAGCCCCAAGGGCCCGAACGGTAAAACCCATGAACATCTTACATCTTCATGCTTTGGTATGATCAGCCGCGCGCCTTTCCGGGAGGCGCACGGCATAGGTTGCCACTTGCCGCTCGCTCGGCTTGCACACTAGCCGCATCGCGCGTAGTTATCAAAGTATTTCTTTCCGTGATTTTTGCAAAAACGTATGTTACGTAGCACTATTATTCTGTGGTAGTACAGGGTGCAGGCTCACGTTGGTTGGAAAAAAAAACAAAAAAGAACCCTCAACTTCAACTGATGTTCAAACTAAACAAAACACACATTTCCCTCTATGATCATCTTACCTGGTTCCACTAACTCCGGCTCGTCTCCTGGCGCGGCGGAGGCTGGGCGGGCGCCCAGCAGCCCCGGCGTGGGCGGCGAGGAGTCCGCCCGCATCGACAGCGACGGAGGAGACGCTGGGGACGCCAGCGCTGACCACGCGCGACCCCCGCCCAGCGCCAGGGCATCTGAGAGACAACCTGGCTGGAATTGTAATACATCATTTTTAATCAGTTTAAGAGCTGGTCACACCAGATGCGTGATGCGTGGCATGTAAGTTGCTGCCTCACAAACGTTCGCATTCATGATATTAGTAGGAAGGATTATCTATATCTTCAGGATGTGTATGTTTATGTTTATTCATATGAGCTAGATGTTAACTCCGTCCCCTGATTGTCTATCTTTGATAGCGACCAGTCTCGAACTGTCAAGTATGACAGCTCAGTGACCAGCAAGTAGCTCTGTCGCTCTCATCTCAAAGAGACCGAATGCGACTAAAGATACCTACGCGATCGTTTTGACAGTTTTGAGACCAATTTGAGGCTTGAGACGAGTTAGACAATCAGCCCACTGGTGATGAAATTTTTAGGCTTTCTATCTGTCTCCATCATGGCTTAATGACTCTAAAGTCGGACTTAAAAAACGACAATTTTACAAGCTTTTCGAAGCACGGAAACGCTAATCTGTTTATGCCACTATCGGTCAACATTTCTACCTACCTTTCTAGCCATAGCAATGGTTTCTTCCTCAACACACGAGAGCAGCACATGCAGCAGCTCGTGTGCGTCCTGCTGGTCGGCGGGGATGACCCACCCCGCTGCCCGCAGAGACTGTAGCACTCCCAGCGGGCAGACCGGCGTGCCGCGCGCTGACTCGTGGGTGCCATTTACAACTGTTGACAATTACCACATACATTTTGTGTGGAAAGAACCTTGCATAGGCATTCTCAAATGAAGTCCTAATATACTTAATATACCAACAAAGATCTGTTACCAGAATCAGTGATCGGTTCAAAAACAGACTGGACAAATATTTAAGTGAGCTCAAAGAGCTGCCTGATAAAAAAGACGAAATTGAAAATCATTTTAAATATGTAAGATCTTAAAGATCACTTTATATCTCAAGAGCTAGGCGATTCAACTCCTGGTTCTTTTGAGACCAACGCCATGAAGAAAAAGGGCAACAAACATACCTAGTTTGGGGCCTAACTTTTTTTTCAGTGATCCATTGTATTGAATTTAAATTTTGTTTAATTATTACAAATGGAGTTATAGCATTAAAACCAAAATAAAAGTTAAAGTTAAAATGTATTCCTTACCACATATTCAAAAACTATAAAACAAATGATCATTATTTTTACAAAATAAACAGTACCATGGAGTAGGAAAAACCAACCCAAACATAATCCAACCCTGGACATTTTCCACTTCAACAATCGGATTTCATTAGCTAACGATTTTAAGAGCTGTGGATTTTGTTTAAGAAATGAATAAAATAAGTAAATAAAGCTCTTTTCTTACTGTGACTACAATGACTACTGCAACAAAGTTACTACCAAATGGTAGTAGTAGATTGTGTGATGAGTTAAGTAAACAAACCTTCAATAACAGTGTACAGGGTGGTGATCATACTGTTGTGTGCATCTGCCTTGGCGTATCGCTTAAGCCACTCTATGAACGTAGGGCACGCAGCCAGCGACTGCAGCAGGGTGTTTAGAAAACAAGTCCTCCCGAGGTTCTGGAGGCCTGCGATCTGACCGCGGCGCTTCCGCACCTTCGGAGCACCCCCAGGACCCCAGAGAACAAAGGCTCCAACGACCACTGCCGCTGTGAGCCCAGCAGCGACCAAAATCCTGTCCCCACCATCCATTGTCGCGAGATGGTGTTTTGGTAATTGGTTTGAAGACAATTATCTTACATAGTAGTAAAACATCGTTTACAAAATTAGTTGAACACAATAAGTAGGGCTCTGAAAGTGCTATTTTTGATTTTTTTTCAATAATAAAATCACACGAGAAATACAAAAGGAGATGTCATTTTTGACGTTTTAAAATTGATTTGACAATTTGTTTTGTTTGACATTTTTTTTTTCAGCGAGCTGAGAATCCTACAATATTTTATTGACATTCGGTAAAAATAAAAATACAGTTTGAGCTCTATCTATTTTAGTTTTGAATCCTAAATTCAAAATTTCTATCTATTTTGTATTAAAATCATAGAAAAATGATTCATTATTTTACAAACTGTCAATCAATCAAGTGACAAATTTACGAAATGACATTGACATCCAAAGTTTTCTAACCTCTTACTCAATCAAAAATCAAATCAAACCTCAAAAAAAAAAAAATCCTCACTCACTCAATCAAATCAAAACAAAAACAAAGATTAATTTTCCGCATACAAATTAAATATTGAATTACTTGAGTGTAATTTAGATCGACGCGACGACTATTGATTAGCGCTGTACATCCGTATGACGAACCTCTCATGTAACGTGTTTGGCTATTAATAATGTTTTGTGCGTAAAAATCTTGACGATAAATCTACAATCATGATTCCTTCGAACACGATTTGTGTGTCTCAGGAAGGCCCTGCAAATGCTTTAGCTTTGAATAAGGACTGCACTCAGGTCGTCATAGCTGGCCGAAATGGTAAGTTAACAAGACTTAACTTGAAGTTACCCAAATTATGGCAAATACTTACAAATATAACTTCTTATTTTATTTTTCTGCAGTTTTCAAGGTATTTTCAATCGGCGAAGATGAATTCTCCGAGGTCTGCAACCTACGAGTGGGGAAAAATTTAAACTTGAATTTTTCTTCGATTGATGTAGCCTGGAGCACTATCGAAGGTAGGCACCAAGTTAAATTTATTTTGATAATGTATACTTAAACTACTCGGTCGGAAAAAAAAAATTTTTTGTAAAAAAATTCTCGGCTGCCTACTAAACTGCACACCCTTTGCTACACCCCGACCCACTACTCACAATGAATCTAAGCATTCGTGAAGTTGTCTAACTTCGCAGTGCAGAAAAAAAAATTGTTTGAATGCGCATCGAAACAGCTAACTTCACGAATACCTAGATCCATAGTGCATACTGTAACTTGCCTATATCCATCTTACAACTGATGATACTTTGAGCAGAGAACACGCTGGCCACAGCAGCAACTAATGGAGCAGTGGTGGTGTGGAACCTGGGCCGTTCAGGCCGGTCCAAGCAAGAGCATGTATTTTCAGACCACAAAAGAACTGTCAATAAGGTAAGTTAAATACACCAGAAAGTAAAATAACCACCCCAATTTCTTCCATCATCATCATCATTCTTCTGCCCTTATCCCATGCTAAGTGGGGTCGGCACAACATGTTTTCCTCTTCCACTCACATCACTTCGTTAAGCCAAGACGGAGGCCTTTAGGCAGCCTAAAAACTCCATCACCAGAGTTGGCCGTTAGCTCATACAGACTTACTTGCTTTTAGTTTAGTCCAATATAAATATAAAAAAATATTTTTTTGCTCCTCCTAGGTGAGCTTTCACCTGACAGAGCCAGCTCTCCTCATCTCAGGGTCCCAAGATGGCATGATGAAGTGCTTTGATCTTCGCATGAAGGAGGTGGCAAGAACCTTCATCAGGTAGGTACCTGCCTCTCGCCTGGAACTATACACTTTTTTTTTATTAAGCCTAGCAAGCTTTACTAATAATTTGTTGATGCATACAAAATACAGTGTCTGTCAGCTACTGTTTCACCCAAACTAATATAGATCTTCAACTGATCTAGATTAGTGCCAGTCACATTTCATGTTTCTTGATTTGATCTAAAAACAGATAAAAGAAAGTATAAGTAGGTATGTGGTGTAAATATAGTACACAAAATATGTAAAGTAGAAGTAGGTAGGTACCTAAAACCTCGCATTATTCAGATTAATAATTTTGTTTGTTTGTTATCATTATCACTAATGGGCGGTTATTTGGGTCAACAGTTTATGCTAGTGTAATTTAATACTAGTACCTACCTATCTAATTAAATGCATTAAACAGTCTAAGTCTGGCGTATGAATTAACTTATTTCAAAGTGCGTTAACGCGTTCAGTGCCTATGACGCACAAGCAGATGTTGCATGCTGAAGGCTATAGGCTACTTTTCATCATCATCGTCATCACCATATACTATCACTACGTGGGCAATGCCGTGAGGGCGCTACTAGTTAATAATGTTAATCCTCTAGTAACACAGAGTCGATCCGCGACGTGCAATTCAGCCCGCACCAGGCGAACACCTTCGCAGCTGTCTCCGAGAACGGCAACGTCCAGCTGTGGGACGTGCGCCGCCACGAGAGATGCATCCAGCAGTTCACGGCCCACTCTGGCCCCGTGTTTGCGTGCGACTGGCATCCGGAGCTGCCCTGGTTGGCCACGGCGTCCAGAGACAAAACTATCAAGGTAAGAATACCAGCTGAAGTGGAGATTTTTCAAACGATTCACCCAGCAGTTCACGGCACACTCTGGCCCCGTGTTTGCGTGCGACTGGCATCCGGAGCTGCCCTGGTTGGCCACGGCGTCCAGAGACAAAACTATCAAGGTAAGAATACCAGCTGAAGTGGAGATTTTTCAAACGATTCACCCAGCAGTTCACGGCACACTCTGGCCCCGTGTTTGCGTGCGACTGGCATCCGGAGCTGCCCTGGTTGGCCACGGCGTCCAGAGACAAAACTATCAAGGTAAGAATACCAGCTGAAGTGGAGATTTTTCAAACGATTCACCCAGCAGTTCACGGCACACTCTGGCCCCGTGTTTGCGTGTGACTGGCATCCGGAGCTGCCTTGGTTGGCCACGGCGGCGTCCAGAGACAAGACTATCAAGGTAAGCACACCAGCTGAAGTGCAGATTTTTTTAACGTTGCACATTTAATTCTGTCCCTGTGATTGTGCTGCCCTGGTTGGCCACAGCATCCAAAGACAAGACAAAAGGTAAGACCGCATCAGTCTGACCTATAATTACTATTATGCATGTTATTATGAAATAGATACAATAAATTATCTAACACTTATAATAGGTATTTGAATAATCAACACGCGTCAGATATACAAGTAGGTCAGATGATAACACTGTCTGGCGACCGCCCCTAGATCATTTGCATGCACTCGCTTTCGTACTACGTTTTGCTCGCACAATTTCTATAGATGTTTTGGACGCTAACAGACTAGCTAACTGCCTAGTTAATTCCCTAAGATCTGATAGAATGTTTACCGCGCCTTTGAGATACAGTTCGTGATCATGTTTACGTGTGTAAAAGAGATCTTTTCTGAGACCAATAATGTAATATTTATATCAGAGAATTATCAGGTTTTGTGAGAAAGACCGATGCAACTGCAAACCGCAGCTTGTAAAGAGTAGGTCTAGTTCAATTACTTTAGCTACAATGTTACATTGTCTTGTTAATAAGGCTTTTATTGAATACACGTGTTATATATTTGCATGAGTAATATTGTCATTAGTGTCGTTGACTCTAGTTTATCGCTTCTTACAATGTTTGAATTTGTATAGCGGCGTAAGTAAGTTCGGACCAAAAATAGAACCTTGTGGTATACCATACGGATCCTTTTTCAAAGTGAACGTGTGCTCCACATAGATGATTTTTATTTGTTATGGTGAATTGGATACTCTGAAATAGTAACATTATACAATTCTCAAGAATTATGTATGTATTCTATAACACAGATTTTGTAATTGATGAAAATAATTTGCAGAGTGATACCATGTCCAAAGCCTTACAAAGGTTGATGTTTATTTTTGGGGAATTCAATTTCATCGTTTTGGTTTCAGGTGTGGGATATTCACGCGAAGCCTAATTTAGAGCATACGATATATACCATCGCATCTGTCGGACACGTCAAATGGAGACCACAAAAGAAGTAAGAAACATCATTACCTATATAAAATATCACGTTAACCGTCATCATATTGTTATCTTAGGTAATCCACATCACATGAAGGCAATTTCACATTAACCTTAGGGGTATAACTGAATGCTTTTACTAACTAACAACATGTTTTTATTCGTATTTGGTTAAAAGTTAATCTCTCTTGATTACAGTAAGGTTTAGAATCTAGTACAGTGTATCAATTTTTGTATTATTCTAACTTTTTTTGTAAAACTTGTAGGTTCCAAGTAGCGTCTTGCGCGTTAGTACTGGACTGCGCTGTCCACGTGTGGGACGTGAGACGGCCGCACGTGCCGCTAGCCACGTTCGCGGAGCATCGTGACGTCACCACCGCCATCGCCTGGCAGGCGGAGCCACACGCATTTCTGTCTACTAGTCGAGTGAGTTTATTAGAAGTACTCTATTTTCATTATAATACACCACAATAGTATTTGAAATGTGAAACGTTGCGAGTCTGTATGTATGTCTTTAGACTGAAATAGCTGAACAGATTTGAAACCATAATTTGGAATGGACGTAGGCTGCAGTTTATTCCCCTCCACATAGATTTTTTTGTTTGTATTTTGTTCGTCGTGTGTTTCGTAGGACTGCAGCCTATACCGTCACCGGTTCACGGAGGCGGCGCACCCCGTGCTGTGGGCCAACCCTCACGGTGTGTGTGTGTCGGCGCGCGGCGACCTGGTGCACGCGCAGCCCGAGCGCGCGCTGCCCGCGCTGCCGCCCGCCGCGCCGCCGGAGCGACACGTGCCCGCGCTAGGGTATGTAGCCTGCTCACTCGACTCACTGTGGGCCAACCCTCACGGTGTGTGTGTGTCGGCGCGCGGCGACCTGGTGACGCCTAGTAGAGCCTAGTAACTAGATTATCCGCCAAAAGATCCCTCGAACGAGAAGTAAATCTTGAACTGAGTAGGGCACATCGTACCTCGACTGCCATTTTCCCTGTTTACAACGCCGGCTCTGTGACCGTGTTACGTCCGAAGCTCGGCTCGGACCCGACACGGTCTAGCGTGAGTCATCCTTTATCCCCTGATGGACAAATAGCTTCAGGCTACTCTGACATTCAATAACTTTGTTCTCATTCTCCAGCCGCAAACAGCCCACGGCGGGCTCGCTCAGCGCCGCCGCCCAGGCCATACTGGAGCGTGCCTTCCCCAACGGAGCGTCCTCGATTCTCACCCGCTACCGCATCACCCCGGCCCCCATGACCCCGGCCCCCATCACCCCGGCCCCCATCCCCCCGGCCCCCAAAACCCCGGCCCCCATCCCCCCGGCCCCCGGCTCCGACGGCCAGGACAGGTGTGATGATGAGAGGCCATCGTGTCCCGTGGTGGCCTGCGCGCTAGAGTACAGGATCCGAGGCGCGCCGCCGCACGAGCTAGCCGAACATAATGCGAAGGTGGCGAGGAAGTATAACAGGCATATGGTAAGAATTTTAAGCTGTTTACTGCACAATCACCGTTTAGAGCTCGTGTAAATGCGCATACAAATTTTTCGAAACGAAAAATCCATTGATGCACGGCCAGGATTCGAACCCACGACCTTCGGATCGAAAGTCGAGGTACTATACCCCTCGGCCGACACGGCTCGTGAGGAAACCCGTGGCTTAGCCAGCCCCACACGTATTGACCATGTCTTTCCTGTGGATATGGCCGGTTAAGCTGAGAGGATGGTGTTGTGTAGGTGCTGGGCAAGCCTACTCCATCTCAACAATGTCCCAGGCACTACAGTGTCCCGGAGAGTGTAGGCAAAGATTAAATATAAATAAATAAAAGTCTTTATTGAATTAAAATTGTTGCACATTGATCACATACAAACGAATACCAAAGATCTTGCTGCAAGCCTGAGTAAATCATGTTTTCAAGCATGCGCTATAAACAAGTTGAAATCACAAAGAAGAGAGAAAGAATTAAAGATTCACTCTCACGCGCCTACTTACTGCAACTACAAATGACTCGTGTAAAACTCAGACTTAGAACATTTTTTTTATTTTAATTTCTTGGCCTAAGAATTGCGTATTGTACATCCTTCATGTGGTTCGCTAGAGGACAACTTGTTTGCTTATACGTGTGTGTTCCCCCACAGGTGGGTCACGTGTGGGACGTGGTGCGTTGCGTGTACAGCGCCCGCGCGGCGGCCGCCCGCAGCTCCCCCGCCCCGCGCCCCCCCCGCGACCCGCCGCGCCCCGCACCGCCGCCCCGCACACCGCCTTATAGGTACACATTTGGGGAACATGATGGAATCGTTCCCCAAGGTTGCTAACAAAGTTAGACGGGTTGATTGTCTAACTTTGTTAGCAACCAAAATTGGTCTCAAACTGTCAAACAAAAGTGACAGGGAACGATCTTTTGTCGCGTTCGGTCTCGTTGAGATGAGAGTGATAGAGCAACTTGCGTGGTCGCTGAACGGTCATATTGAGAGTTTGAGACCAATTTTGATGGTAGCAAAGTTAGACAATCAAGGGGCAGTTTCTAAATCATGTTCAAAATTATAAAAAAAACATTTTTAAAAGCTTTTTAACCGACTTCAAAAGAAGGATGAGGTTCTCAATTCGTCGGAATCTTTCTTTTTTTATGTGCTTTTTTAAGTAAGTATGTTCACTGATTTGGAAAATTATTTTTTTAGGGTTCCGTACCTTAAAAGGTAAAAAAAGGAACCCTTATAAGATCACTTTCTTGTCCGTCTGTCCGTCTGTCCGTCTGTCCGTCTGTCTGTCCGTCTGTCCGTGTGTCACCATCGATTATCTCAGGAACGGGTAGAGCTAGCAAGTTGAAATTTATACCATATACTAAGGTCTATAGTCCCTACTGTGAGTATAAAAATCAAGGTCCTGAGTCAACACTATAAAAAGATATAGGCAAATTTAAGTTTTCGTGAAAACTTGTGAGTACCAAAACTTACCTTAATTATTAACTTTTTTTATTTTTCGGAATTTTTCCTTTACTTGTGCTGGAAGACCTTGCTTGTAACCAAAATTGACAATTCTAGGTCAACCGGAAGTACCCTAGAGGTTTTGGGTCGAAAACCTAAATGGTAGTTCCCGTTGACCTAGAATAACGAAATTTGGCAAAAAGCAAGGTCTTATAGCACAAATAAAGGAAAAATTCCAAAAAAGTTAAAAAAGTTGAAAATTAAAGGGTGTTCCCATACATACATAGTTGACGCCAATTAAAATTGTCCTCCGAGTTGTATGGGCGCTCATACAATTAAGCGGACTAGCTTAATTGGCACCATGGCTAGGCACGGAACCCTCGGCGTACGAGTTCGACACGCACTTGACCGGTTGTTTTGTTTGAAAGGGTATACTTTCCGATCGGTGCCATAAAAATTTAGTGAGTATCTGTCGAGGATAATGGTAATTATTATTACGGGATTTTATCGCGTACCTTTTATTTATTTTCCTTTCCCGACGACGTTTCGAACACGTTGCAGCGTTCGTGGTCACGGGATGACTGAAGTACTGGAGCTACCGTCGAGGATCTTCGGAGTTATGAACAGAAATGCACCTCGAGAGTGCAGAAAATTGCTGTCATTGAGTCATTGAAGTCGGTTTTTTTTTTTAATTTTAATTAGCCACTTGTTTCGTTAGTTTCTCCGGCAGCGCCGTGGAGGAGGAACCTTTAGAAGAGGTTGAGGAATGGGCGGACTCGTTCCACAACAGCGGAGTGCTGGGCATGCCCACACTTAGCATATACATCCCACCAGCCAAGTACGCACGGAGGGGCGACGGTTAGTGCCTGTCCTCCTCAATTTAATAAATATTGCTGGACATTTCACACAGCGCCATCTAGCCCCAAACTAAGCAAAGCTTGTACTATGGGAACCAGATAACTGATAGAATACTTATATACTTACTTTTTTTGTAATAAATATATACATAGAATACTTTATAACACCCAGACACAGAACAAACATCTATGTTCATCACACAAACGTTTGTCCAGGTTGGGAATCGAACCCACGACCTATAGCGCAGAAGGCAGAGCTACTACCAACTGAGCTAAGAGGCCAGTCGAATCTATAAGTAATCTATAAGTCTTTGTCAGTACCTACCTACCTATTTTTTTTTTCAGATGATTTGTGTGTTTTAGGTAGGTAATTATGTTGTCTGAGTGTACTTTGTGATACCTTCCCAGTACTACATCTTTACTTTATAAGTACCTAATTTTAACTTCGTTGTACCTACTTTTGTTAAGTTTGTCTAGTAAGACTATATTACGAGTATGTTGTTATATTTTACTTTTCTTTGTGTACAATAGTGTTCATTCATTCATTTTTAAGCCTGCTGTTCTCGTTTGCCACAGGCAGGGGCGTAGCTATAGCTTTGTTAGGGGGGGGGTCCAAAGGTTCCAAAATACAAAGATCATTGTTAAGGAGGGGGGGTCCAAGGGTTCCAAAATACAAAAATTTACTAGGTTTCCTCCGAACTCAATGGGCTAAGCTAAACCCCCCCCTTATATACGTCCCTGGCACAGGTTACTGCTTTTTCGTTGACAGCTACATTTCTCGTTCCACAGAGAGCACGCCGTCGACTCCGGGCACGGTGAACGGATGGGTGTCCGCGGCGAGCGCGCACTACGTGGACGTGGACGCGGCGGATTGGACCCTTCCCGAGGAGGCCTTCCCCCTCCGCGCCGCCCCCGCACACCCCTCCGCACCCAGACCCACCACGCCCCCGCTCCCGGAGAAAGAGACAGGTAGAGTGCGCCGCAAACTTAATGGCGGCTGAAGTGCGCGGCAAATTCGACTTTGCACAGATACAGTCAACGCAATAGAATAGAGTAAACTTTATCTACATAGCCCGCCTAGCCCCGCCCCTCACCACCTTCACCTCCCTGCAATTGCGTTGACTGTACCTGCGCAAAGTCGAATTTGCCGCGCACTCCAGCCGCCATTAAGTTTGCGGTGCACTCTAATATTGGTGTAACTCTTCTAGTCTGCTTTCATTTTGCGTGTGAGAGGAAAGTTGCCGAATTCAAGATAAATAAATAGATAAATATTGCTGGACATTTCACACAGCGCCATCTAGCCCCAATCTAAGCAAAGCTTGTACTATGGGAACCAGATAACTGATAGAATACTTATATACTTTTTTTTTTGTAAAGACATACTTACTTATAATACTTTATAACACCCATACACAGAACAAACATCTATGTTCATCACACAAATGTTTGTCCTGAGTGGGAATCGAACCTACGACCTACAGCGCAGAAGGCAGAGCTACTACCAACTGAGCTAAGAGGCCAGTCCCATCCATCCAAAATTTAGCATTTATAATATTAGTGTGATGTTGTTGTGTGGTAGGTCGAATCGGTTCGGTGGCGGGCAGTGGTTCGCCGGGCGGCAGTTCATCTCCCGGCAGCGGTCTGTCTGCGCCGCCGCTCGACCACGCCCTTCTCACACAAAATTCGGTGAGTTCTGCGGGCTGATTGTCTATTCTCAAACCTCAAATTGATCTCAAACTGTCAAAACGATCGCGTAGGTATCTTTTGTCGCGTTCGGTCTCGTTGAGATGAGAGTGACAGAGCTACTTGCGTGGTCGGTGAACTGTCATAGTTTGAGACCGATTTTTTGAGACCGATTTTGGTCGCTATCAAAGATAGACAATCAGGGGGCTGTCCCTGTTCCAATTTTGTTCGTAAATCCTATTTCCAATCTTGTCTATATTTTATTTTTGATCTAAGTTTCTCTCTGCCCTGATTTCCGTCTTCCTTCTATTTCCATCTGAATTGTATCCCAAAAATTGCACCCAAATAGAATTTGAACTCATCTTAAACGCGGCCATTGCTGTATCATTTTCACTACTTCACAGAAAGTTTTTCCATCATTGGATGACTCGTTAGGGAGTGGCCATACTGCGTTTACTGCGGCGTGTTTTTGACCTACGCATTTTATCGATTCAAACGCGCAGACAGCTCCCTTCCCACAGAAATAGGTATTGTATCCAAACAAACGCGATGCGACCGCGCGTTTGTATCGATACAAACACGCAGCTCAAAAACGCGCTGCAGAAAACGCAATGTGGCCACTCCCTTACTTCTAAATTCAAATTCAAAAATAGATGTTCTATAAGAGAATAGGAGCACTTGGCTAGAGAATAGGGACGTTGTCTTCTGGCTCTGAGTAGTGTGTAGCCAGAGGAGGGCTAGGGCGCGGTTTCCTGATCAGGCTGTTAAATAAGTCAGCATGACGTTGTCTGGAAACCTGCCCCCCTAGCCATATTACACTATCTATCGTCGCGATCGCTGTAGAACACTTCAAAATGTATAGGAATTGACGTTTAAAGGTGATGAGTCACGTGGTCAGAACGTCAATTCCTATACATTTTGAAGTGTTCTTCAGCGATCTCGACGATAGATAGTGTAATATGGCTAAGGCCCCTGGGTCTGAGCAGTTGTTGTGTACAACAGACGGAGGAGGGCGAGGGAGTCGGGGGCGCTCTGACCGTGCGGGCCAGGGAGGCGGCCGCAGCCTTCGAGCCCGGCGTGCTGCTAGCGCACGCGCTGCGGCAGCACGCGGCCCTCGGGGACGTGCAGACACCGTGCATAGTGCTGCTGGCGCTAGCACGACACAGGTACTCTATACATCCTTACATAGATACAAATGATGCTGTGTGAAATGTCCAACATTATTTATTTTATTTTTATAGGTATCCAGCCATAGGTAACGACTGATACTTAGATCATATCATTGATTCTACGACTCATACATAGGCGTCTATGCAAGACATACAATAGCCTAATAGGACTTATACTAAAACAGAAAAGAAGAAGGATTCTCACATTACAGAAAAGAGGCTTAATGCCACAGCACACAGCGACTTTAGAATCGTAAATCGTATAAGTAGACAAAAATATTATTATTTAAACTGAATATCTAGCATCTAGTAACTATTAATGTCACAATTTTTACCTGCTCGTTATCTGCATGATAGCCATATTTGAATAGACATTATGGCAGCCGTTACTACTTAAAATTTATTCCAGGAGTGACTTGTTTCCGTACATCGATGAGGGCACTCAAGAGCATTGGCTGCTCGGGTACATCGAGTTTCTGCAACGACACAAGCTGTGGAACCGAGCTACTGAGGTATGTGTCATTGTCTTCCGAATCAGATACCAAACAATTCATAACATTGAGCTTCTTGAAGATTAAACGCATGAAGAATTTAAATGACATGGGCACACTACTAATCCAACAACGGGTGTGAAAGGGACAAAGCTACCACGAAGTCCTCTCAACGAGACCGACAATCCTTATAACCGAGATTGAATTATAATAGAACGTTGTTAGGTCGTGTTACGGTCCAAAATTCCTTTTACATTCGAGTGAACCATCCAGTTACGTTGGTATAAATGAATATTGCTGGACATTTCACACAGCGCCATCTAGCCCCAAACTAAGCAAAGCTTGTACTATGGAAACCAGATAACTGATGGAATACTTATATATTTTGTAAATACATACTTATAATACTTTATAACACCCAGACACAGAACAAACATCTATGTTCATCACACAAATGTTTGTTCTGGGTGGGAATCGAATCCACGACCTACAACGCAGAAGGCTGAGCTACTACCAACTGAGCTAAGAGGCCAGTATATAAAATCGTTGGGTGTTTGTCTGTGCAGGTGGTGCGTTGCGCGTGGGTGAGCAGCGTGTGGGCCATCTCCCAGCAGTCGACGTCCGTGTCGCTGTGCTGCGCGCGCTGCGGTCGACGCGGGCGCGGGCCGCACGCGCGCGTGCCCTGCGCCTGCGCCCCGCCCGCGCCGCGCCCCCCGCCGCCCGACCTCTGCGCGGCCTGCCACCAGGTAGAGTGCGCAGCAAACTTAATGGCGGCTGAAGTGCGCGGCAGATTCGACTTTGCGCAGGTACAGTCAACGCAATTGCGGGGAAGTGAAGGTGGTGAGGGGCGGGGGTAGGCGGGCTTTATAGATAAAGTTTACTGTATTCTATTGCGTTGACTGTACCTGCGCAAATTCGAATTTTCCGCGCACTTCAGCCGCCATTAAGTTTGCGGCGCACTCTACCCTCCCTCACATGACTTCGAGTATAAACCGGTTCATTAAAGAAAGGAATCTAAAATGGCGGCGCTTATCATGTTCTCTCGCTTCGTGAGTATAGACGACACTAGTGTGCAAGCGAGAGAACATGATAAGCGCCTCGTTCGATTGGATTCCTTTCTTTAATGAACCGAGTTATACATTGTTAGAATTGCAGTGCAAGTACCGTTTTTATCGGTACTTTTACTGCAGATAGATTACTAGTCCTAACAGTTTATCTGCAGTGCGATTCAGACTTCCGAAAATGAATCCGATTCGATGATTTTGTTCCAAAAAACTTAAAACGAAATTAAAGCAAATTGAAACCTTTGTAGGGAAGCAAAAATGACAAAAATAACTGCTTTCACGCGCAGATGCTAATTTGTCGGCCCAAAAAGTCCCCGCTGTAAAAGTAATCTCCCGAGTTGGAGACGCTCATTATATCCCTGTTTCCAGGTGGTGCGGGGTCTGTACGCGTGGTGCCAGGGCTGCTCGCACGGCGGACACCTGGCGCATATGCAAGAGTGGACGGCCAAGCATCGCCTGTGCCCCGCCGGCTGCGGACACCGCTGCCAACTGGGATAGCTACCCCCGAGGGATTTGTATACTAAACGTAACTGAGGGCCTAGCCAACCGGCCTTCGCTATGAAGCGATTCGATTTCTAACTTCGCTAATACTCGAACGTGAGGTTTTTATTGGTCGAACGTAAGGTCACGTGGTCTTCCACCAATGAAACATCGGCGATAGCGAAGCTAATTGTAGAATAGAAAAGATTGATGCCACTTGGCTAGAGGCCCTGGACTGTTCACTGAGACAGAAAACGCGGTCCGCTTGAGAGATAAAGCTTGGGCGGTGTGTCTCTTTCTAAAGGGCGACCATAATTTATGAACTAATCATTCCTAATTCAAAAAAATTCAAAATTCAAATATAATTTATTCAGTAGGACCGTTATGACCACTTTGAATGGTCTTAAGAGCTAGGTGATTCTACTCCTGTTCTTTCGCGACCAACACCGTGAAGAATCAGGGCAACAAACACGGTATGGGGCTTTCTTTTCGGTGATCCATAATCCTTAGTGAATATCCTGAAATTTAAATGACATGACCACACTACTAATCCAACGAGTGTGAAAGGAACAAATCTACCACGAAGTCCTCTCAACGAGACCGACAATCCTTATAACCCAGATTGAATTATAATAGATCGTTGTGTATTTGTAATAAGGTTCAAAATCCCTTTTACACTAGTAGTTCGCCCCGAACTGAGATCTCGCGCACCGTTGTGTTGATAGCCTAGATTTGGACGTGTTTCTGACTACCCCTATACCTACGTTAAGTGCTCCTTCTAGTGTTTACCACACAATGATATCTAATGCACTACCTCAGTATGGTAAAGATTATAGGCATGCATGCAATACATTAAGTCGTGACGTGTTTATATTCAATAGTTGACCCCGCGAACTTCGTACCGCGCCTCAGGGAAGGCCTCTTAGTTCGAGAAATTATTAAAATAGCAGTTCAATACAAAATGTATGAGAAAATCAATTCCCTCCCCCTCCCCCTCCCTCTCCGCCTCCCTCCCCTCCCCTCCCTCTCCCCCCATCCCTCCCCCTCTCTCCCCCTCCCCCTACCCCTCCCCCCCCTCTCTCCCCCTCCCCCTCTCTCCCTCCCCTCCCCCTCCCCTTCCCCCTCCCGCTCCCCCTCCGTCTCCGTCTCCCTCTATAATTTTGGTACATGCCCAGCCCACTATTTGCAGGAGTTAGCATTTGCATACGTGACAGGTTGCAAGCCCATCGCCGCTATTAGAACGTTAACTGGTTTCCTCACGATGTTTTCTTTCACCGTTTAGAGCTCGTGTTAATGCGCATTTAAATTTTTCTAATCGAAAAATCCATTGATGAGCACGGCCAGGGTTCGAACTTACGACCTATGAATCGAAAATCGAGCACTCTTCCACTCGGCCAACACGGCTTTTATTTTCAATCTCAAGGAAAAATATCAAGAAGCAACTAAAACCATTGCAAACCAAACCACAACGATGCCACACTCTATGTCTGTTAACCAGACCTCCGAATACATCGAAACTCTATGAAACGGGAGCTCTCTCCATACATCCGTTAATTGGTTTTCATCATTTTTCTTTTTCTCTGTATTTCAAAAACTATAGAACCTAGAAGAAAACTAAAAACCAATTTGGAATGTATAAATTGAGTACTTTCATATGACACCCCACTCAATATATTTGGGTAACTTTGAAAAAAAATTACCCCCTTGGGAACCCCATATCTTTACAACCCCTTCATCGATTACGCTCATACGCTCCACAGCAAATTTCCATAGCACAACCTATTGACCTATCAAGTTTCATACAGATTGGATAAGCGGTTCGATAGTTATGCGAGAACATAAAAATGAAACATACAAATATACAAACATACAAACATACAAACATACAAACATACAAAGCAAAATCGCCTAACTTGCCACTAAGATCTTCGCTCGCTTCGCTCGCTCGATCGATTAAAGTCGAGCTAACCATCCAATTACGTTTGTATAAAAATCCCGCACCGCCCGGGTCTCACTCCGCAATTTAGATACGTTCGTGGTGCGCGCCTCTCGGGCAGACGTATGACATGCGGTTCCCACTTGCCGTTTGGCTCGCACGCTAGCCGCCAGCCGCGTAATCCATACCTCCATACCCATATTATAAATGTGAAAGTGTGTTTGTTTGTTTGTCCTACTTCCACGTCAAAATAGAGAGACGGATTGACGTGATTTTTTGTGTGGAGATAGTTGGAGGTCTGGAGAGTGACATAGGCATTTTTATCCCGAAAAAATGCATGTTTCCCTTGGGATAAAAAAGTAGTAGTCCACGCGAGCAAAGCCGCTAGCGTCCGCTACTACCTGTATAAGTGACAAGTCCTTTCGCGTCACTCCGCCCCAGACAGTGACAGAGTTACGCGTTAGAAAGAGCGGAAATGTTTAGGTGAAAAACGCGTTAGGCACTGAGCGCTTATGCGAGCTGAATTCCACTTTGTTGCGTCGCAGCAAGAGTCGCTATTTATATAGTTTCGCAAAGTGAGCCTTCTTCGGGCCGATCGCCCAAACCGGTTGTTGGCGACGCGACACGACGCCAACCTATTTGATAGTATGAAACATCTTATACAGTGATTCAGCATCATCATCATCATCCACAGCCCGATTTCCGAACGTAGTTCGTCCGTTTGTCGTGAAACACAGTCTGTGCACAGCTATGGATACTCGGTCCATGGATCATGATGTCTATTGTTTTGCCTTTAATTCATTATAGGTTGCTTTACAGACAACCTTATGTATAATTATCAAATCAAAATAATTAATCAAAGTGTAATTTTAACTATCATTGTAATTTTTAACTTTGTACATAAAATTGCTATTGCTATTTTGATGTTAATTTAAGAGTCAATACGTAATTTAAGACATAATATAAATTGTTACTTAGGTTTAAGACTGATTAATTACTTTTATACTGTTTTGTGAAGTTAAGTCTCCCAGATCTAAAACAGATGCCCCACACAGATGTGTTATAGAGATCGATATCGCCTTGTATTATTTCGATATCAGAGTGTCAAGTAAGAGTTTATTTCACTATTCGGTATCGACGTCGAGGACGTGGATTTGTATGGGATCAGAACAGCGCCAACTAGTGGCGAAAACGTGAAACTTAAGCGTTAGGGCTTGTGATTGGGTGATCCCACTTTTACGCCGTCGATACCGAATAGTGAAACAAGCTCGTACATTTTCAATGAAACTCATACTTGGAGCTCAGTAAGCCAACATGCGCAACATCGAGAGATATCTCGTTCTTGATTCTCGATGTTGTGCATGCATGTTATGCATGATGCAAGTATAAAATTGTGTTCATGAAATAAATAGATATGGGAAGTGTATGGCTGTTTTTTTCACGGTCCCTTATTTTTAAGTTGAGACATGGTAAGTTTTTTTCCTTCGATTCTTGCTCAGTAATGAACGTCACTACTACACGAAAAAATAAAAGTTGAAAATCAATGAAATTATAACGAAATATAGAAATCGAAAATATAAAACATTTTGTAGCATGAAATTGTTTTATTTTATTAATATTTACAGACAAAATAATACTCGACTTCTAGCTATCACACAATCTTAATGTTAATTTAAATGCTTTTATACATTGTTGAGTGGAGAATAATATAAGATAATATAAATAGGAGAATTCGTTGAGTGATCTATAGGTAGTAAGCGAAGTTAATTGGACAATACTTTGATTATAAAATGTAAAGACAAAGGGAAGATCATGAGCACATTTCAAATTTTCCTAGCGCAGTGCTCTTATAAATCTTTGAAGAATAATAAATACCGAAATGAGGAAAAGGATTCATTACAAAAAGGCAGGCTTGTATAACCAGTTCCATTATGTCTTATGATCAAGGCCCTAGAATTGAATATCGCCTAACATATAGCACAGCAAGGTGCCTTGCAGGATTTCTTGGTTTCGACGCATTCCTCGACGAGCGCCTGCCCTCGCTTCACTCGCGACATCTGACGGATCAGCGTCAGGAACGCCTGGGGAGAGAGCACTAGCTGTAAACATAGTTTATTTCCTAGATTTTTTAATTCACAAAGTCCGTTTAGCTGTGTTGGTTGTGCAACCTCGAACCAGAAAAATCTGATCGTTTATCAGAAGAATTAATTTTGAGATTTGAAAAAAAAAACGCAATAGGCAATATGCATCAATTTTTTTTATGTTTTTAAACGATAGGTTATATCGTCAAATAACCGTCATAAAAATTCCAGCGCCGAAATACTAAAATTTTATAACAAAAATAATTTTTGAAATTTACCAACATTTTCACGCATCTGAAACACGATTATTATTGTTGTCACAGATTACTGTTGTAGTAACAATTTGTGAACTTTGACGTGTGACGTCAAATTGATACTAAGTACAACAGTAATCTGTGACAACAATAAGTTCGAGTATAGGAATTGTGAAAATAAAAAAAAAAACTTATCTATGGATCGTCATATCTGACTCGTCCTTGACTTTTCTTATGAACTCGTGTCGTCACATCCTTTCACATCCTTTTCAAGTATTTTGAAATTCCTACTATTTTTTGCAATTTTTAAAATTTATTTTCTAATCGAAAATGGTTTAATATTAAAAAATAATTACACACACATACCTCTAAAGCAACAATGTTCATAATAAAATACATTTAACCCGCTTTTGAATCAGACGCATATTGCCTATTATTTGAAGATTGCGAAATGTGCCTCTAGACTGCATAGTATTATCTTTTCAGAATACGCGCATAAAAAATGTAAGTACATACACGACCAACATAGTCAAATGGACTTCGTTAAATAGATTAAGTATCTGTAAAGAAGTTACCCCACGTCGAAAAAACATGAAGTAGAAAATGATGTTAAACATGCTATAAAACTTCACTCAACTAAGTACAAATAAAATATGGTAGGTACAAAAAGTGTACGCAAATAATGCTGTACGTTCGTATGAGTTAGTGATATTATTTATTCTGTGCTAGTATATATCTAGCAATATTATTTTGTGCTGCTTACAGCACAAAATCAAGATAAATGTCATTGGTGCGTTAACTGTACCTATTGAATTCTACCAGTAAGCAAAAAGAAGTGAATTCTACCATGATATTGCATGCAGAAATCAAATACCTATGTTAGTGATTCTTCAGGCAAATTGTTTTCATAATTTATCGCGGGGAAATAGAAATTAATAATTTGATGACTTCATTTATCTTAACTAAAGTTAAACCAAAGCGTGGTAAACTAAGTCACTACTATGCATTTTGTTACAGGTTAAAACTATTTCTTACCTTTAATAATTTTTTGTAGTAAGGATCTCCAATGATACCACAAAATATTGCAAATTTTTATATTCCTGCTTTTATCAATATTTATAAACTTGTGTACTATACATACATACACATACTTCATACATTGTGAACAACTAATCTACAGGAGATACATATACAGGACATGATTACACCTACAGTCACCTGCTATTACTTAAACTAGCTGTTTAAGGTCGTAGCAGACATAACTCGGAAAGGGATCGTTACCGTATCAACTCGAGCCGTTCAGTATTCTTGGTATAAAACTCCCTACTGCAACGCACACTGATCGGAATCGTAACGTAATCGCCTCGCCTCGGGACAAGCCCGTCTCCGCGCTTACGTCCGTACCGTATTTTCTTTTTCCTCCTTATCAAGTGCTATGGCTATGATAGCCATATCGCGTATTGTGAACCGGGACATAACCGTGCGCTATACTTCACATTCGGAATAAAACTGATTGGACTGGTGCCGCCTAGCTTTCATCCAGCGGTCGGCGAGTCGATTCAGACCTCGGAATGTATTCCAAATTCGGAAAGTGACGAATTGCTTAAAAAACGTCAACTTTCCGAATAAAATCATCGAATCAGATTCAAGTCTGAATCACACTGCTGATCCGCTTTGGTTACATGCTTACGTTAAACAGACGCCTGGTTGACGGCAAAGCGAAAGGCCATACAGTGGCGATCCCTTTCCGAGTTGATATGTCTGCTACGACCTTTATGGAACACTGTTGGAATGGAAATATAATTGTAGGACAAGGCAGCCGCAATGGCTTCTTTCGATGTAGACATTACAAATGGCGCCAGCTTCTTATTTCTGATTGGGCAATCGAAACGCCATATTGTTTTTTGTGGTTTTAGGATCGGTTGAAACTTTAGGCGCTTAATGTACGCGGGAATCGAATAAACTATTTTAATTCATGGCCATAGCATTTAAAAACAAAATATATTCTACAATATCATAAATGGTTTATAGAAAATCATTATTCGAGTATATTATCCACGTTGGCATACCCTAACCTACGCTAACTAGCATTCTAGTGCTTGCAACTCAAAATTAACTAACACTTAATTAGATTTTGAAGAATATTTCATTAAGCTTTACAGAGTCTATATTCTATTTCTCTTCAAAATCTAATGATACCTATCTAATAAATAGTTTTGCATTGTGAACGGACGCATTTACAGTTGCTTCAATTAATCCATAAAATTGCTGAACACTTTAAATCTTATTACAAAGGGCATAAAGTGCTATAATGGACCTTAATATTTCAAAATTTATAAATAAAATAATTATGCGCTCAAACGTAACTCAAGTAATTACCTACTTAATTTTTTACATTCATTTGCCAGTAAGTCAAACACTAATATTAACATTAGTGGACACCTGCCAAAACAAAGAAAGTGCCCCGCCCTCTAACTTCCCCTTTAGACATCTTCAAAGGCTCTTAAATGACCAAAGATCTGAGCGGACCTTCATTGGGGATAGAGTCGTGAGCCTGGTCACGTTAAATATCGTCTATTTAAGACATAGTGTTCTAGGCTTTAAGAGGGATTGATTTTCTATTTTACGAGCAACGTGACTTTAAGATCTTTAATAATAAATACAAAATCTTATTATTATAGTACATGCATGTACGAATGAATTACTGGCGTTTTAAGGCGCTGTTGACACCGGAGAATTTAATAAGAAATACCTACTATTCATCAGGAAAAGTCTGTTAATTACTTGTTAATTATTACCACAGAATACTAGAGTACTACGTACAGAAGGGTCACTTCGCGAGTAAATTTGTTTAAATAGAGACTCTCGCGGCGAAGCTATAAAGTGCAATTCAACTCGCCTATGGGCCTATTACCTATCGAGATATTTGCCTAAACATTCCCATCCTGCTCTAATGCGTAACTGTGTCACTGTCTGGCGCGGTGTGACGCAACTCGTAAGGGTTGTCGAATTTTCGCTTGCGACAACACAAATAAATTATCAGGTAAATTATCAGGCTAGGTACCTACCTACCTAGCTAGGTACTTACTTTTGTTTTAAACTGGGTCTAAAGTGTGTTGGCCGAGTAGGTTAGTGCCTCGACTTTCGATCCGAAGGTCGCAGGTTCGAACCCGGGCTGATGCACATCAATGGATTTTTGGTTTCGAAAAATGTACCTACTTATACCTACCTAATAAGCGCATTAACACGAGTTCTAAACGGTGAAGGAAAACATCGTGAGGAAACCAATTAGAGTTCTAATAGCGTCGATGGGCTTGCAACCTGTCACGTATGAAATGTTAACTTCTGCAAAATGTGGGCATGTAGGAAGGTACAATATGTATTTGGACATACCTGTGACAACTCCCTTAGACATCTTCAAAGGATCTTAAAATGCCAAAAAAGATCTGAGAGAATGTGTATCGCGCCTCGAGGATATCTACAGACGTGCGTGATCATCACTCCTACCTATTTCATTTCATTTCATTTCATTTCTAAAGCGTTTACTTTTAGGTACCTAGGTAAATAAACAAAACTGTAGGTACCTACCTACCTACAGTTTTGTAGGTAGGTAGTTTTGTAGGTGTATTATGTTTGTTTATTTGTAAACAGGTAGGTATTCAATCAAAAAGGAATCGAATAGGTACCTATAAAATCTCGTTTTCATTATGCACCTACAGTTACAGAGTAAAAGTAAGTACCTACCTAGGTATTTATTGATGATTTATTTAAATAGGTACTTACAACAAATTATAGAAAAGCTTAGTAGGTACCAACCTTTCAATATCTTCCGGAATTTTGTAGAATGTTAATGTCCATTCATTGCTTTTCCTTTTGTTTAGACACCCGTAGACACAGCAGTATCTTTTATAAGGACTAGATCGTTTAGACATCGTGCATAAATCACAAGAAACGATGTATACGAGATCACGATAATTACGCACAACGCGTCTAGTCCGCAAGCCGAGCGAGCGGCAAGTGGCAACCTATGTCGCGCGCCCCCCGAGGCGGCGCGCGTCCGATAAATACCTAAAGTGAGAAGTGAGCCAGGCCTGTTATTACGAAAGAAACATAAAATAGATTTAATAGATTTCTTTTAGATCGATGTGATCCATCCTCGGCCACACCGTCGCTTAACATCAGGCGAGTTGGTGGCCAAACATAGATCTACTTACTTTAAAAAAAAAAAAAAGTACTGTGAAAACAGTAGGTACCTACCTAAAATAATTTATTGTCGGTGTATTCAAGGATTTCAGTAATTTATGATTATAAATAAGATTACAAAATAACGTGCAAGCATCAAGCTTATCATAGCAATAATATTAAAATTGCGAATTCTGTTCTTAAGGAATATTTCCGAATTAAAATAAAAAAAACTTTGCTGTTAAATTCATGCCAATATTCCCAAAGAACAATATTCGCTTAAAATGCCAGCACCAAAAATGGGCGAAATACAATAGTAGGTACATTTTTACATAACCTTACGCAGCATACACTTATAATATCAATCGGTTACGCAGTGTTCAGTGATATTGATGTCTATCTACAGATCATAAGAGTTATAATCCGTTGGGTTGTAAAGTTCATGAAAAAGAGAACATTTGAATTAAATAATCGTATTGAAACAGCGCAAACAACACCTGTCTGTCTCATACACACTAAACTCAAAGATTACTGAAAACTGCGTACTTTTTCTTAGCCGATGCTGACGCACACACACAAATACACTGCACACACTGATACATAACTCACTGGCGGTGGCTTGACAGAACGTAATATTTGCAAATCTAATAAATTCTAAAGGAGACTCGGCCCTTATTCGAAAAGCACTAATAATTATATTTTAATCGATACACTGGAACAGCACTTAATATCAATGCTAAGGACACACCTGATTCAAAAACTGTTTAAACATAAATAAGAGAGATGGCAGTCAAGTGTGTCGTTAGTATGGACACGTTGTGGTGATCCACATAGATCTGACGCAAAATCCCAGGCAGTTCACATCACAAAAGCCATAGCGAGTTCAGCCAGATACAATCTTATAGGCGGTACCCAAATGCCTATAGTCCCAGCTAAGTCACATAGACCAAGAGTCCTGCCGACCAAGAGAAGTCCGATAGGATACCCGTAAACCAGCGGAGTCCTATAAACCTAGCTGAGTTTTATATACCAAACTGGGACCTATAAAACGAGCTATGTCGAGACTAAGACGAGTTTTATAGGCCAAGAGTCCTACAGGATGTCATAGGATGATCGGAGTTTAATAAACCAAGGCGACAAAAAACTTCAGGTCAAATTGGGTCCTATCTGAACTGGGTCTTATGGTCGAACTATGAGTTACAGGCCAATTTGGATGAGCTGAGTCTAGACACCAAGATGAGTCCTACAGGTCAAATTGGGTCCTATCTTAACTGGGTCTTATGGTCGAACTGAGTCCATTAGTCTTACAGGCCTATTTGGACGAGCTGAGTCTAAAGACCAAGATGAGTCCTACAGGTCAAATTGGGTCCTATCTTAACTGAGTCCATTAGTCTTACAGGCCTATCAGGACGAGTCTAGAGTCCTACAGACCAAATCCTATATTCCAGTACAAAAGTGGGACTCTACAGGGCGTGCCCAGAGCGGAGTCCCTCAGGCGGCGAGGCGGGGCCTACAATATGTTGCACTTGATGCGTTTCCGCTTCTTCTTGACGTCGCCGTTGGTGGCGCGGCTGTCGTCGCTCTTGCGCGACCGGATCTCGCGCATCAGGTCGAAGAAAACCTGCGCCAACACCCCCACGTTACACACGGAAATTGTACGTTGACCCCTAAATGCTAGTCTATACCAATAGCGGAAGAGTTTGTTTGTTTGAACGCGCTAATCTCAGAAACTACCAGTCGGATTTGAATTTTTTTTTCTGCATTGATAGCTTTAGTTTTCCCCTTCAACAGTTCGTTTTGTGTCATAAAGTACGGCCAAAGGGTCAACAAACAATTTCCAATGAAACAACACACAAAGCTTTCTCCCGAAACCAAAACATAAACCGCTCTACTTATAAATTCCACTCAACTTCTGTCAAAATTGAAACACCCTCTACACTATTGCCATCCTTTTTTGTTAGAAAGTAACAAATAGGGCTAATTTTTAGCATTTTAACCAGTGTTGAGGCGTTTATAAGTAAGGCCTAAAATGATACCCAAAATGACACGTTTCATTTGAATTATGAAAATGATTACCATTGTATTCATTAATACACGATAATAGAAGAATAGGGTGTAAAAATAGTGTAATTTTCAAAAAAATATCATTGGTAAGTACTCAAGTATTTTCAAAATGCAAAGATATTGCCTACTAAGTCATCCAAAGCCAAGCAGAGCCGCACATTATGGACTACGGAAGCGAAATCAGTAAGAATCAAAAAAGCGAAATGTGCAAAGCTCAGGCTTGGCCGTGGATCCGAGATCACTGCCGATTTATCCTGACCGCTCTGAAGTTAGCTCCAGAAGAAAATTTATAGCTCGGTAACTTCAGGTCGGTAACGATACATTGGCAGTACTTACATTCTAATTAAAAGCTTATTTCACTATTCTTACGGTTGTTTTTAGAATCGATGGGATCCGAAGGTGGTCATCTAAAAATATCGTTTTGGAAAAGGTAGCTGCTTTAAATTCCAGTTAGTGACGATTTTGAAGAGTCTACGACTTCTGATTACCGTATCTCGGTATCAGCCATAGAACAAATGAATAGCCACAGACCTCACCAAACGAACTAAGTATTTCCATTACCTGTATCTCCCAAAAATCCATGCCTGTTACTGGCAGGCATTGGGTTTTGACGCCGATCTGAAGGCTACTATGTTAGATATGTGGATTCCATCCATCTTATCTCTCACCTGGCTCCTTGCCTCAGGCATCAATCAATCTACCAGCAAAGTAAACTGACTTTTGGTGCTGGTCCACTGGTCTTTTAGAGCACCTGCAGACTGGGCAGTACTAACCTTGTCCACATTGTCCCTGGTCTTGGCGCTGGTCTCCACGTACGGCACCTGCCAGGCCTGCGCTCGCTCGCGGCAGGTGTCGAGCTCAATCTACCAGAAAATCAACTGACTCTTGGTGCTGGTCTTTTAGAGCACCTGCAGACTGGGCTGTACTGACCTTGTCCACATTGTCCCTGGTCTTAGCGCTGGTCTCCACGTACGGCACCTGCCAGGCTTGCGCTCGCTCGCGGCAGGTGTCGAGCGGCACGCGCCGCTTCTCCGCCAGGTCAGACTTGTTGCCGACCAACAGGAACGGAATGTTCTCGTCGTTCTTCACACGTAGAATCTGCTCTCTGAAAACGATTGTGGTCTATGAAAAGCTTTATAAAGTTCTAGGAAATCGACATACACGATAGTCGAAGACGGTAGCAGATCTACAGAGTCATTCTGTGGACTCATTTCGAATTCACTCAAGTGACCGAGCTCACTAAATACACAAGAATGTATTGTGAGATTCAAACGTATATGCAATTTGAAATCTCACAGCGGATTCAGCTCTTCGACGTTCGAAGTGAGTTTACAGAATGACTCTGCAGCGCCAAGTTGTCAATTTACACTGATAGATAAGGCTGAAAATCTATATTACCGTCTTTGGATGTCATAGTAAAATTATGTTAAAAAAAGGGGATAAAAAAAGTGAGTTCGTATGAGCAAGTGGTCAAATCTGGTGACGGTGTGATGTCTTATACTCTCGACTTTCGATCCGAAGATTCCATATTCGAGTCTCGATTGTGGATAGATTATTATTAGTTTCGTAAAACTTCAAGACAAACCAACTCTCAACGACGGAACTTCTAGCAAGTTTCTAGGGCGACCTTAGATGTATTAAGCCGATCTGTCTCACTACAAAACGGTCCACCATCTTCGGCTCCAGAGCCTTTAGCACGAGTATGCACAAGTTTACTATTCGATCCGTGACTGTAGTATAGTCTCTCAAATGTATGGGATTCCGGTGCAGCGCCTCCAGTGGTAACTTGACTGAACTAAAATCCCAATACATTTGAGAGACTATACTACAGTCACGGATCGAATAGTAGACTTTGTGCATACTCGTGCTCGAGGCCCTGATGCTTACCTGAACTCCTGCGTAGCGTCGAAGCTCTCTGGTTCGGTGATGGAGAAGACGCAGAGGAAGCCCTCGCCGGAGCGGAAGTAGTTGTCCCGGATGGCTGCGTAGTCCTCCTGCCCCGCCGTGTCCAGGATGTCGATCTGGACTTCTTCTCCGTCGAGTACCACCTGGAAAGTTATGACAGTTAAGTAATTTCATCAGCCATCGCAGATTTGGATTTCCCACGGCCATCCCACACTAAGCTAAACATACTTCGGAATTAATTTATTTTGTCTATTTCTGCTTTCAGCAATCACTCTAATCACACTCATTAGTAGAAGGCACCGCGACTACCTCATTCAAACTTCTTCACGCTGCAGTAGCGTTAGAGTATTTTATATTTTAGATGGAAGATTCAAGTTTAGATATTTTGGATTTTGGTTACTCGATCATACATCCCGATTCCCGACAGAACAACCTCAAATGTTTTGGAATAAGTGGTACCTAGAATAGCTTAGTCACTACATTCATCGATTGGAGACGCTAGTAAAAGTTTTAAGGTACAAGTTCGTAGAGATGCAGACAGCCGCAGCAGACGACGTGTTGCCGGCGACACTAGGTAATACTGATTTCTATGTATTTCTATGAAATACCTTTCGTGGCTAACACGTACAAAACTGTTGCTGGACAACACGTCGTCTGCTGCTGCTGTCTGCAGTCGGCTACGAACTTGTACCGTTACAAACAACAAGACCAACCTTCTTCCTATAGCTATCAGCCTTAGTAGGCTCGTAATCCTCGACGAACTCGTCGTACATAAACTGCAGCGTGAGCGCGGACTTGCCGACACCGCCGGAGCCCACCATGATCACCTTGTGCAGCGTGGGCTGCGCCGCCGGCTTCTTCGACATGCCGACTGGGCCCGGCCGGGTCTTGCGCTGGAAGTTCACAGTCAGGTCACATGCAGAATTGTTAAAGTACCAGGCTGGCAATAGGTGCGATTCCCGTGGCGGAACTTTTTTTTAATCTGAAGATATTTGTTCCGGGTCTGCAGAGCTAAAATGATCGTTATAGCAGAATCATAATGTGATTCATAGCGAGATTATACATCCACACATAAAATCACACCTGTGACCCATCATAGAGGCAGAGAACACAGATCTCCATTTGCTACGGTCCTGAGTCTTGACACACTTATCTTTTGCTTCATTATTCAGCGAAATTATCGTATTAGAAATCACAAAATTGACAATTTCCTATCGTGATTCGTATCGGCAATTCATCTTTTTGACAGTTTTGACAGGTCAATCAACCGATACTTGCCGATACGAATCACTATAGGAATTATCAATTTTGTGATTTCTAACACGAGAATCTCGCTATGAATCATATTATGATTCCGCTATAACGACCTTTTTAGGCCCGGTGGTTCCTGTAAGTAATTTACATTCAGGCTGCATACAAAGAACAGTCGATAGCGTGGCAGGCTAGAGTCCAGCTGAGATGGAGTTGTGTAGGTGTGAAGGAGTTAATATGTTCCGGGTTTATGATATTGTAAACATTTAAGCCAGCGAGATGAAGAAGGGCATTAGATCTCTGCGTGGGTGATCCACATCGGATGAAATTTTCCGACCGTCCAAGGCCTTTGCGATAAGTAGGATAAGGATAAGTAGGTATTTTAATTGCATTCTTAGAATAATAACAAGCGAAGAAACTTTTATTAGTTTTGCATCACACGCAATCTTACAAACAGCCGAAACGGTTCCAATCCAAGCGAAAAGTTTAATTGCAATAAACTTGCTGTTATTTAGCTTACTACCTATAGCTCAAACGGCTGCTAAGCTGCTAACTCTGTTGCCATCTCTTTTCAATGAAATGTGAGTGGCAAGAAAAAAACATTCTCTAAAACCTTACTCAATTGAATTTTTTTTATGATTAATGGGGTTGGCCTTTACCTCTATTCCAAGTGAATTATTTAGCGTTAAACCTTAGCCTAAACTAAACGGCACTTTCTCAGGAACGGCCGCAGTACTTGGAATATTGTTAAGATGGAGTAGGCTTGCCCAGCACCTGACGCATCCTTTCAGACAACAAAGATAAAACAACTGATCCACAAATCAAACAAGCCACCAATTACCATGACAGACATGGACAGAATTCCATCCCATGAGCGAAAGTCGAGGTACAAAGCTATAAATAATAGCACACAGATGACAGATTCTAACGAATTAAATAAGGGAAACATTATCCATTTAGCTCAGTGATGTGAATGACCGACGCGTCAGACATTATACGATTACGGATAGTAATAACACAGAATTAGAACGTGGGTGAGAACAAGGCGAGAACACATTCCGAGCCTATTTCGATGGTTTGCATTGCATCATCGACAAGCTACATTTTGGAAGATTAATATGCTCATCATTATTCAAATTTAAAAGGTACCTACTCGTATTTATTTCAATTAATAAACGAAATAGAAGTATGTAGTCACGCCCTGCTTCTCAGAATGGTAAATCACGAAGACAAAAAGTAAGTTCGTTAGTAGCCAACTCTGACAGCGGAGTTTTAAGGGCGTCTCTAATTCTCTGCCAGTAACCTACGACTTTAGCAAGGACCATTGATGTGCCCTCTTAAACAGAGAAGCGCTTAGCTGTTATTGTCACTATCGGTCACCCATCCGTATCTGACCAAACAAAACATGGCTAACCTAATTTCAACCTATCAAGAAAAGATTTACTCTTCTTTTGATTTTCATCGATCATGAATAGCAAGAGTTATAACTAAGAATATAAGCGGGCTGTTATAATGTCATACGAAGGCACTGCCTGGCACACAATTACTTCACAACTCAATTACCTACTTGCATCTTCGTTCAGTATTTATTACACATTGTATATTACGTTGGCGTTGTTATTCTGATTTACATTACAGTAGAAGATAATAAGAAACTATTTGAGGCAGTGAATGGGGTCGTAGTAAAGGGTAATCTATTGTAAAGCAAATGTGATTTGACCTTCATGAATCGAAATGCCATAAGACCCTTAAAAGGTGCTCACTGAATGTGAAGTGAACGGATTAGATTGGTTTAAAATATTTTCTTACTAACTTTTTTTTTGCTGTTATAGACTAATCGTATCAATGTCTAGGACTCGTCGCAATGCGATGTGACGTCATCTTTAATAATCCCGAGAAATAAACAAGGCTACTGGGGCGTGAGTAGGTACACGTAATAATTACCTCAGCCAGACGAGACATGCGCTACTATTCAATCTATGACTCACTGGTAGGGTTGATATTACGTTAGAAACACGCAAAGATGAGATATTGAGCAAAACTGGCCAGTTCCAGTATTGTGCCACTGGAGGCAAAAACACGCAAAGATGAGATATTGAGCGGAACTGACCAGCTCCAGTTTTGAGGCACAAACTTGCAAAGATGAGATATTGAGCAGAATTGGCCAGTTCCAGTTTTGTGCCACTAAAGGCACAAACACGCAAAGATGATATATTGAGCGGAACTGGCCAGTTCCAGTTTTGTGCCACTGGAGGCACAACAAACAAACATGATCACGACTAGCGGTCACAGTGTTGGTAAACAGTTTTGTGCCAGAATCTCCGATACATCAATTGTTGATTTGTAAAGCTACAAAGCAAACTAGCAAAACGTTAATTATACACTAGAGACAACCCTATCCATAAAGTTCGTCCTTGTCTGCCACTGCCATCCCCCGTGACTCCACCCCTAGCTACTAATGTAAACAACATTTTATCACCACTGTTATTCGTATCTAAACCAATTTCATTGTGGCGTATTACAAATTCGGAATTGCTGTTCATAAAATAGGCATTTTAGGAACGGAATATAAACTGGAATAAATTCAATTGAATATTGGGTTTCAGGGAAAGTTTTTGTACCTAGTTTGTATGATTTGGTACATGCCTAAATTTTGCAAAAGTCATCTAGGATCAAATTAAAAGATCTGAGCGAATGTCTACCGCACCTTAGGGATACAGTTCTGGTCATATTTCATTTCATTTTTCATTTTTATGTTTTTTATTTTATTATTTAAATTTCATCCTATCCTACTTCATTGATAGTTTGTGAGGATGGATGGATGGATAGGATCTATGTTTATTACTCTTTTACGCAAAAATTACTGAATGGATTTGGCTGAAACTTGGAATATACATAGTTTATGACCTGGAATAACGCATAGGCTACTTTTTAGCCGGGTAAGTACCACAGATTCTAGTTCTCCATTTCAACAAGGCTTTAGATAGACTTAGAGAGAGTATCTTCATGGCACTATTGAAAAGGTCAGCGAAAATGTATGGCATGAGATTTAACACCCTTTTGAGCTAAGTTAAGCTTCTAAGCTCTAAGCTAATACCAGAGAAAGCTTACAGCTAATTTATTTTAATGCAATACAGACGAATCAAATACATAAAAGATGAAATCTACAAGATACAATTCAACTAAATTAGAAATTAATTCCCATAATGAATTCAAGATCAGTATCATACCCAACTTGACAACAATAAGGTCAGTGTGAAACCGCAACACATTGTCTAACGGGGTATCCGCATTGCAAGTGGAGCAAGTGCGCCTGCACTCATTACTACACTTTGAGTGCGTATGTGTAGACAAACGGCCACACAAAGATTAGCGATAACGATAATACAGTTTCGCACATAGCTGATCCGCTACATTTCGCATCGTCGAATGTCTAGTGGGAAAGGTGTGCGTTGAATCCTGATTGCTGCCGGTAACGTGAGTTAACTGACAAGCTTCAGTGTTTCAAATTGCCTAAGTTCGAAATCTAGAATTAGGACATTAAAAGCTTAACATTTTTTGCAATGCTCATGTACCTGTTTCAGCCGACGGAAACTCTACATCTATTGAAACCCCCAGAAGTTTGGTATTGCAACAGAAATTCAATTAAAAAAATCTATTGCCAAGTCTGAGCGAAACCAAATAAAATGAGCGTCTGTGGTAATCTCGAATCAAACCCAATTTTAGAGGCCTTACACTAGTATAGCGATTGCCTCAGAAAAGTAACGTAACATTTTACAAAAGTAACAATATCAAGAGCAAAAATTATTGTACCTGAACCACCACGTACTGAGTCTGCCTGTATAAGTTCTAGTCGCCAACTTTTGGTGATGGAGTATACAGCTGAAGTGCCCATCAATTTGCCACACTCTGTATAGGCCGGCTTAGGACTTTTGCCATGGCCGGAACCGACAATGTAATGTTTTCTGAAGAATGAAAGCGCTCAGTTGTTAAAAGAAAGATCACCCATTCATTGACCGCGCAGAATGTTGCTCAAGTTCAACGATATATCAATAACGGCTAAGCCAAGCTACACCATGAGTGACAATGACAACACCGCCTGAACCATTATACCGTTTCGTATTGCGAATATAGCGATTGACATGCGTGTGCATGTGCACAGGTGCGCCGTAGCGTGTCCGTAGTGGATTGACGCGTGTCCAGCGTGCGTAATCATTGTGTTTGTTTACGTGTGTTGTAGTTCAAGTACATATACATACCTACGCGATCATGTGCAGATCTTAGGAATGCTTGGCGTCGGGCCAAGAGAAATGGAATGAGGCAGAGGGACAGGTTGTTTTCACTGTATAATTTACGAAATACAATTCAAATGGCGTGGTTTGAGTTTGCATTAACTATTCTTAGTCACTATTAACGACTTAAGAACCTCCTCCTTTTTTGAAGTCGGTTAAAAAGTGTGTTTATGAGCATATTAATTTACTTACAGTACTACGCCTCTTTCTTCTCGACACCTTCTATCTAGCTTACTTTTAAATCGGCTTTGAAAAAGGACAACATGTATTTCCTTTAAACGAAATGAACAACAGCACTGTATGAAATCCTAGTTAACAATGGTTTCTGATGAAAAACAACATAATTTCCGTAAATCTGACCCCGACTGCATAACGTCAAATCGAGTGCTTATCTGCGGTTAGTCACCGATCAGCCGAGCTATATTAATAGCTGCGAGATATCATCACACGTTTAAGGAAATACCAAGACTAATATAGTATCAGTGGCGGCGTAAGGGGGGGGCGGACGGGGCGGTCCGCCCCGGGCGCCACGCACCAGGGGGGTGTCGCCGTGGACCACGGTGAAAAAAAATCCGTACCTACTTTTTTGTAAAATGTACCTTTTAAAGGGAGTGCCAGAGGGTGTTCAAATTGGTATTACCCGTAAGGGGATGTAAATGGGTATTTGAATGAAAAAAGTGTCATCACGCATTTGTCTTAAGAAAATTCGGCTCTCTTTGCTAGTGGATCTCGCATATAGCTTCATGAGTAGATAACTATTTTGCGAGCAAAATGAGTTATGTCTGACCACAGAATGGAAACCGACAAGCAGTCAGCATTTTCTTTGAGCACAGTCAAGTGATGTCACATGTTGCATTTGTCTTAAAAAAAAATCGGCTCAAAAAGTAGGACGCTCGCTTCGTTTTAATCTCGCTTTGCTCGCATATTAGCTTTACTGAGTATTTTGCGACCAAAGTGAGTATAATGCCATGCAGTGGCAGCCTTAGGGGGTGGCGAACAAGGCAATCGCCCGGCCTTACGCGGCTTGCGGCCCCTTGTCATTCCGTCATATAACGTGTCATGTGTCTTAAAAAATCGGCTCGCTTCGCTCGAATTTAGCTTCATGTCTATTTTAGTCATAAAAACAGACAAGCAGCCCGCTTTTTCTTTCAGCACCGTAAGCAAAATCAAGTGTCATCTCATTATGTAGCATTTGTCTTTGAAAATTCGGCTCGTTTCGCTCGCACTTAAGCAGCAGCCTTTTCTTTAAGCACCATAAGCAACCTCAAGTGTCACATGTTAAGTACATTTTTCTTTAAAAAATTCAGCTCGCTTCGCTCGCACTTTAGGTTCATGTGTATTTTGTAAGAGTAGGGAGCTCGCTTTGTTCGCATATTAGCTTCAGTATTTTGCGATTATGTAGCATTTGTTAAAAAAAAAATCGGCTCACTTCGCTCGCATATTAGCTTCATGAGTAAGTATTTTGCGAGCAAAGTGTAAACCGAGTTTTACGTTACAAATATTTGCATATTTATCCAAACATTTATCTCTGTGTCTTTCACCCATAGTGTCAGAAATTATTTTTTGGAGGGGGGGGGGGGGTGCTCAATAGAATACCGCCCCGGGTGCCAGCCCATGCTACGCCGCCACTGTATAGTATAATAATTACGTACAAAAAGCACACCAACTCAGGTGTTATTTTTACTAGGAGATTTAATACTAAGAGTTTCTGACATAAGGTTTTTTGCCTTAAGAAAGAAATGTCTTATCAGGGTTCTTCAGACTCTTCAGAGTAGTGTGTACGCCGAATTTCTTCAAAATTCAAACGCTTTCACTTTCACACGAATACAAGTTATACCCCAGTGAAAGTGAAGTGAAGGAAACCGTGTGAATACCAATGCAGGTCTATATCAGTGGACTGATTGACATTTAAATTTAGGAATAGGTTCCTAAATAGACACGGGAATTTATCGCGTTTACAGCCGTGCACGCGAATAAAGTCACTCGCCAGCGACCACGGTTGTATCATGGCTGAAACGTATGGATGTATGTATGTAATTACGGTAAATAACGTGCTTCTATGTATTTTTTAAAACTACCAAGGTAGCAGACAAGCATACAGTCCACCTGATAAAAAGCGGTTACCGTAGGCTATGGACGCCTACGACACCAGAGGAGACATACTCGCGCTGCTGACCCTTAAAAAATTTCAAAACGCACTTTTGAAATGTCATTTACATTTCAAAGGTGCGTTTTGAAATTTTCAAGTATTTCTTTTTTTTATTTCTTGAATTGTATTCACAAAGCTGATTAGTCTCGTTTTGTAACGCTATGCAGATTTACTGATAACGTTCATTTTCCTGCGACTGTGCGATAGTGCAGTGATTCATTTTTAAGCAAATTACTTTTAAAACTGTCTGTACATAGGTTTCGCTGTGAAGCGATAACCTATCAACGTATGGCCAACACCCATGACGGAGAGCCTAGAGGCCTTCGTCATGGCTTGACGACCGACTGTGGGCACATGGGTATAATTTGAGTTCATCATAGCTCGCTTGTTATACATTTTTCAAAAGTACAATGACAATATCTAGCTTTTTTTAAATGAATGCCAAAATTGCACTTAAGACAGGATTTGAACCCTAACCGTGGGACCGTGGCCGTGCTCTAGTTTAACTGGGTAAACGACATAATATGGATTAAATTTTGTGGGAGTACAATAATATAGGAGTAAGAATAAGATCTAAGGATGATACTTAAGGTGAGTTTACTCGTTAAGATCATCTGATATGACAAGCCAGCAGTCATTGTCTCCAGTAACAGAGACAAACGATTTTGTGCTGCCTCTATTATCACCGACCTACATTATCAATATTTCGACATTATTGTAAAACTGCTTTTATATCATCTGTAGTTGTATCTGGCAAGAGATTATGATTAGCTATTTTATATCTTATTGTTGAGTAAGACAGATATGCCTGCACAGAGATAAAAGGTCAATGCACAAAAAAATATGTGCGTGTATGAGGTGGTATGAGCGAATTTATAGATCGCCTAAAGTTTTCTGTCATGGCTAAGCTACATTTACTTAGTCAGGATCAGTAGCTTTCGGCCGGAATTTCAATGCAAGACAACTAAAGTACCTACTAAGCCAAATGAAACAGTCACATCGGCGATGGGCGACTCAAAGATGCTCTATCGCACGCGTTTTTTTACCATTTTCTACTAAAGATGCCTAAAGGAATACCACTAAGCAAATATAAATTTAATCTTCCAATAATGTTGCAATTGCATGTCTGAATTCAGTAGGTACTCTATGTAATGACAGGCAATTATTAACAAAAACGCGATGAGACAATAATATTATACAAGTCCGCAAAAACACGCTTTTCACTTCACTTGTGCAGAAATAGAAATCTACTGTGACAATGATCTCAGGACACAGTGTAGTAGGGGCTAGCAGAAGGAAAACTGCTGCATAGCTCAGGAAAAAAATTCCCAGTAGTTCTGCCGACAGAACTACTCAACAGAACAGGTTGGAATAGACGCAATTCTTTTCTATAGCAACCAATAGTCATACTTCTGACCTTATACTAGGATTCACTGGGCTGTGTGGGTGGATATCTGCCCGATTGTCCATCTTTGTAACGCGATTGCGAACTTCGTACCGCTTTCGAGATATCATCAAAAAAGCTGTTCCATACAAATTGTATGAGAAATGAATTTTCTTAATATTATTTGTAATTTTTTCCAATATGTTTGTAATATGTTTTTGAATGTATTTTCTTGTTCCTAAAATAGGTAAATTATATTGTTAAAGTAGCTAAATAAAATATAAAAAAATCCAGTTATTTAGGGCGTAATTATAAAAATCGATTCAGCTGTTCATGAGATATAAATGGTGTAACTAACACAACTTTGTTTAATATTTCCGATGTGACTCAGGCTTGTTACACTGTGACAATGACAAACAATACTGATTTATCTTTGTTTTAGAAAAGAAAAATTGTATTGTTGTTCAGACATAGGTACATTTTCTACATCTCAGTTTCTATACACATTGTTAAGTTAAATGTCTGTACAAGTCATTAGTGAAACTGATGTCTCGCTAAGATTAGTGTGGCTTTAAGATGATGACTCTGGCAGTTGGGCTATGAGTAAGCAATATGGATTTAATTGTTGTGGTTTCTTAGTTTGTCAAATGGTTTTTAGGTAATAAATATCCTACTAATATTATAAATGCGAAAGTTTGTGAGGATGTATAGATGTATGGATGTTTGATGCTGTTTCATGCATAAACTACTGAACATATTTTAATGAGACTTGAAATATACATAGGTTATGATCGGAAATAACACATAAGGTACTTTTTATCCAGATAAGTACCACGCGAGCGAAGCCACGGGTGGTAGCTAGTAAATAATAATAATAAATAATTAAAGAAAGAAAACTCATTTGGTATAATTGATTATCAACTGGTTAATCATAGTGAAAACTCTAGAAAATAAAGTCAAAGTCAAAGTCAAAGTCAAAAGTATTTATTGCATCATGTTATAAGTAGGTACATTTGAGATCTTATCAATTTTGTACTAGTGGCTAGAACATGAGTCCTGAAAGGACATTGCAAAATTTTTAATTAAGTAGGTACTTAACTAAGTTAAAAGGTACTTATTTTAAAATTAAAATTAGCTTTTTTATGTGGCTTAAAACTAAGAGATCAGATTTCTTACAGCTAATTTGCACTTAAAAACTCTTGCAGAGAGTAAAAGCAGTTTTTAAGTAGATATTTTTTTAAAAGGTTTTTAAATTTTTGTAAACTATCCTCATTTTTAATATTACTAGGTATTTTGTTATATATTTTAATTGACATGGCATAAGGAGCAGAATGGAGTAATTGAAGTTTAGAGAAAGGGAGGTCTAATCTGCTGCGTTGACGTAAATTTTGGGGGCGAGTGTAAATTTTGAAAAGATTGAAATGTTTTTTTACAAAAACTCCTACTTCTAGGATGTATAAGCTATGAAGTGTTAAAATTTGTTTCTTTACAAAGTACGGTTTGCAACTTTGCATGGCGTCTAGATTATAAGTGATACGTATACATCTTTTTTGTAGAATAAATAATTTTTGAACATCTGAGCTATTTCCCCATAAAACAATTCCATAAAGGAGCCAAGAGTGTGCATATGCATAATATGCACTCATTGCTGTTTTTTCATCAGTTATCTTTTTAAGTTCATATAGAGCATACGTAAATCTTGAAAGTTTACTTGATATTTTTTTTATGTGTGATTTCCAATTTAAAGAACGTTGCGACATTTTGGGCCCCCTCGTCCAACAGTGATGAAACATATGTCATATGAAAGCTCTTAGAATGTACTTTATTTCATTCTATTACAGCTAAGTTCAAATCGAGCGCGAAAATGGTGTTTTGGTGCAAAAATGGCGCGATAATGGTGGTTTCTTGAACGAAACTAGAAAGTTGAAACTTGGAATCTAGCTTTATTTTCTAGTAAAACCACCCACTAAGGCATTTTATTTTCGAATTTCAACCCCTAAAGGGGTGAAAAGTAGTGAAAACGTTTGTATGAAACTTTTTAACGCGTAGTATGATTTGCTTGAAACTCGGTTTGCATACTTAAAATGCAAAATAAATGGACACATATTTCAGGATTATTCAAAACAACCCTTAAAAAGGAGTGAAATGGGGTGTCAAAGTTTTTATGGGTACTTTTTAATAGGTTGTGCGATTTGCTTGAATCTGGGTTTGAATACTATTAATGACAAATAAATGAACACATATTTCAGGATTATTCGAAACAACCCTTAAAAAGGGGTAAAATGCGGTGTCAGAGTTTGAATTGAAACTTTTTAAGGGCGGTGCGATTGGCTTGAGACTCGGGTTGTAAATTATAAATGCAAAATAAATGGACATGGTCTTTCAGGACTTTTCGAAACAACCCTTAAAAAGGGGTGAAATGGTGTGTCGAAGTTTGTGCTGGAACTTTTTAAGGACAGGGCAGGCAAGTACCGGCGTCACTTGCATACACTTCGCCACCGGCTACCCGGCACTGGTTACCCGGTCCTTTGGTCCATTTTCGTAACTATTTTTCACAACCAGTTACGAAAGAAGATTTTTTTTCACTGATTCTTAACTGGGTATTAAAAAGAAATATTTATTCCTTGTACGTAATTATGTTTTATAGCCAGGTACGAATTTTATTAGTAAACTTTATACAGTACTTCCAGATAAATAATGGGTATCGGAAAATAAATAAATAAATAAATAATCCTGGACATTTCACACAGCATCATGTAGCCCCAAGCTAAGCAGAAGCTTGTTATGGGAACCACATGACTGATATACTACTTAGATACACATTTTTTTTTGTTTGTTTTTTTTTGTCAACATTAGAACATCAGAAATAATCGCATAATCGGCCATTATTCGGAAAACACGAAATTAGCCAATGCCTATTATTTATCTGGAAGTAGTACATTATTTATTTTATTTTAGTTTTTGAATTTTAGGAAAACTTACAGCTATAGCTAACAGATTAAAAGAAGACATAGATACTTAAGGCTAATACCGAGTTTCCACATATAATTATTTGAATAGTGTAAACAAAACAGTCTCTACTATCGTAGACGGTAATCGAGTGAAGAAAAAAGAAAAAAAACATACCTACTATAATTATATTGGTACATTTAGTACCTACTAATAGATACAGTTCAACATCGACATCATAATATCAATCGTCCTAAATGTTATAAAAAGAAGAAAAGAAGCATCCCTTTTTGTAGCTAGATAACAGTTACGAAAAAAGAAAACAAGGTTCCATTTTCGTAGCTAGTTATGAAAAATGAAAAATAAAACCATCCATTTTCGTCACTGGTTACCAAAACATGAAAAAAATCATATCTGGCTATGAAACATGGTTACGTACCTGGAATAAATATTCCTTTTTAATAACCAGTTAAGAATCAGTGAAAAAAAAATTATTTCTTAACTGGTTGTGAATAGTTACGAAAATGGACCAAAGGACCGGGTAACCAGTGCCGGGTAGCCGGTGGCGAAGTGTATGCAAGTGACGCCGGTACTTGCCTGCCCTGTCCTTAAAAAGTTCCAGCACAAACTTCGACACACCATTTCACCCCTTTTTAAGGGTTGTTTCGAAAAGTCCTGAAAGACCATGTCCATTTATTTTGCATTTATAATATACAACCCGAGTCTCAAGCCAATCGCACCGCCCTTAAAAAGTTTCAATTCAAACTCTGACACCGCATTTTACCCCTTTTTAAGGGTTGTTTCGAATAATCCTGAAATATGTGTTCATTTATTTGTCATCAATAGTATTCAAACCCAGATTCAAGCAAATCGCACAACCTATTAAAAAGTACCCATAAAAACTTTGACACCCCATTTCACTCCTTTTTAAGGGTTGTTTTGAATAATCCTGAAATATATGTCCATTTATTTTGCATTTTAAGTATGCAAACCGAGTTTCAAGCAAATCATACTACGCGTTAAAAAGTTTCATACAAACGTTTTCACTACTTTTCACCCCTTTAGGGGTTGAAATTCGAAAATAAAATGCCTTAGTGGGTGGTTTTACTAGAAAAGAAAGCTACATTCCAAGTTTCAGCTTTCTAGTTTCGTTTAAGAAACCACCATTATCGCGCCATTTTTGCACCAAAACACCATTTTCGCGCTCGATTTGAACTTAGCTGTAATAGAATGAAATAGAGTACACTCCAAGAGCTTTCATATGACATATGTTTCATCGCTGTTGGACGAAGCGGGTCCAGTGTTCAAGCAATGATGCCCATGGTTCTTTGAGTCTATTTCTATTCCTAGAAGAGGATATGTGTTTACGGATTCTAGTGGAGTGTTTTGAAATGAGTAATTTATGATTAATGGTTTTTTTTGGTAGGGATAAAATTGCATTAGTTTAGTTTTTTTAAAATTTAATTGAAGGCTGTGTTCATCTAACCAATTTTTTATATCTAACAAAGTGGTTTCTAGTATTTTATTACAGTCTGAGGCAGTTTTGATAGGAATTATGACTGATATGTCGTCTGCAAAAAGAGTACATGAGTTTACTATATTTTTAGGCAAGTCATTTATATATATCAGGAATAAAATACAACCTAGAACACTGCCCTGTGGAATTGATTTTAAGACATTTATTTTTTTAGACTTTACTTTAGTGATATAACCTGTGGAGTTGTTATAGTGTTCTATTTCTACATATTGACTTCTATTATTAAAATATGATTTAAACCAATCGTGAACCAGGCCTCGGACACCTATTCCATGAAGTTTCTTTAGTAATATTTCATACGTTACTCTATCATAAGCTTTGCTCATATCTAATAGTAAACCAACAGCGTGGTTTTTATTATTTATTATGTTTAATATGTCATGGATATACTTATAAACTGCTAGGGATGTGGATCGATTTTTTCTGAAGCCATTTTGGTTGTCGCTAAATATTTGAAACTTTTCACAGTAAGAGTACATACGGCTAGACATCGCACCTTCAAATAACTTTGAAAAGGTGGGAAGCAGGGCTATAGGTCGATAGTTGTTGCAATCAGTTTTGTCGTCTTTTTTGTGTAGTGGTTTAATTACTGATATTTTTAATAAATCTGGAACAGTGCCTTCAATAAAAGATTGGTTTATAAGATATGTCAAAGGGGATGCTAGTTCCATTATACATTTTTTTAATAAAATTGGAGGAATTTCATCATGCCCACAGCTTCGCTTATTTTTTAGTTTTTGCATGGATTTTATGGTTTCTTGCACGGTGACAGGTTGTAAATACATTGAGTTCTCAGCAGGGGTAATTACTGGTCGACCGGTAGGGACTTGAGAGCCTGTACTGTTTCCGACTGATACAAAAAAGCTATTGAAAGTGTTTGCAATTATTTCTGGATCCTCTAATATTTTGTTATTTATTTTTAATTTTATGTTTAGTTTACTTTTTTTTGGTAATTTATTTGTTTGTTTTTTAACTATATGCCACATAGTCTTAGTAATATTGTCTGATTTTTGAATTATTTTGATGTTTTGTAATTTTTTGGAGGTAACAACGGTTTTTCTTAACGTTTTTTCATATTGTTTATAATTTTCATTAAGAGTTGGATTATTGAAATGTAATGCAATGATTTTTAAGGATCTTTTATGCTTGCAAGATTTTTTTATGTTAGTCGTTAGCCATGGTTTTTTGTTTTTAGTTTTTATTTTTATAATTGTTTTTGGAATGTGTAGATTGAGTAATTGTACAATGGTTTTAGAAAATAAATTATAATTTATATTAACATTATTATTGTTGTTTATAATTTTTCCAAAATCTATTTTTTTTAGTTCCGTTACAAAAGTTTGTATATTTTTATCGTTGAATATTCTTTTCTCTACTAACCAACAATCACGTGTTTCTATATTTTTTATTGGGATGTTAAGAGGGCTGCGACCGGCGAATTTCCATAAAAACGTAATACCGAAATCATTTCAAATGTAAGCATGTTTATATCAGTTTATGTTGTTAGATTAGGAGAGTAGGTATTTATCTAGGTTTCTGTTAAACTTTTGTTCCGAAAAACTTACCTAAAAAGAAATGTAAGCCAATTGAATTGAAATCTTTGTAGGTACACCAAAAAAGGCATTTTTTCTTTTCATTTGTTCTATAGTAAGTTTTTTGAAACAAAAGTTTAACAGGAACCTAGATAAATACTACCTTTATCCAAATAATAACGTAAAGTGATAAAAATATGCTCAAATTTTAAATTATTTTGGTATTACGTTCCTAGGTAAGTAGATACGTTCGCCGAGCCCTTAATGAGTATTCCTTTATGATCACAAAATCCGTATTCTTTAACATTTGTGATGAATTCTTTATTTTCAAAATTAGTAAATATGAGATCTATGCAAGAGGATTTTATAGTATTTGTTTTCTTTGATAAATATATCCTTGTAGGTTCTTTCACGTGTTGGCAAAAATTAAAGCTATTCATCAGATTTAGAAGTGGAGAGGAAACTGAATGTTTTAGAACATTGACATTAAAATCACCTCCAATTATTATATATTTTGTTCTATATTTTTGCTGTAAGTGCTGCAAGAGTCTTGTAAGTGTTTTATAAAACAATTCTGGCATCCTCTTTCTGTCAGGCCAGTATAAATTTATTAATATTAAATCTAACTTTGGTATTTCAATGGCACATATTTCAATCAAAAATTCTATACTATACTCTGCAATATCTTGTAGTTCTCTAAAATCTATTTGTTCTTTAAGAAATATACAAACTCCTCCACCGTCAAAGTTAGATCTGCAATAATATGTTGCTAGTTTGTAACCTTCCACATGGAGTAAGTCTAGTTTTTCTGATGTGACCCATGTTTCTGAAAGACATAGAGCTTGGATGTTTTTATCATGTTCTGTGGCTGCTTCTAGAAGATGTCTTTTATTGCATAAGCTTCGCATGTTTTGAAATAAAACATTTATTTTACTTTCGAAAAAACATATCAGAAGATTGGGATGGGGTGATTTTTGTTTGTTTGTTGTGACTTCTGTTTGAGCTTGTTGTTTGTTGTCTATTTCCATGAGATGGTTTCGTTTCATCGGTTTTGTGGTAGTTGTTTGTTGGTGTATTTATCTGTGTCTCGTTTGCTTCTGTGAATTCCCTTCCATCTATTATTAGTTTATTATTTATGATATTTGCACGTTGCCCATTTCTGCGGGCTTCAACTAGTTTTTCTATTAACTTTTTCCTTTCTTGTTGTGCCTCGGGTCCTAGGTAATCTGAGATTGATAAACCAGTGTTCCTAAAGTAGCGTCTGTTTTGAAGTATATGTCTGGTCATGCTTTTGCTTAGTAGTTCAATGACTAATGGTCTCCTTTTTCCCCATTTACCCAATCTCTTCATGTCTTCAACATATCCTGCAAGGTTGATGTTGAGTATATCTTGAAAAATATACACAATTCTCTCGTACAGTTCATGTTCATCTCTTTCATTTTCTTCTAGACCATAAAGGACAATTTTCTTAGAAGTTTCAGTCTCCGCGATATCTTTCTGTTGGTGTATTTCAGGTTGAGTCAGACATGACTTTTGAATCGCTTGTATTTCTTTTTGTAATTTTAAATTTTCTTTTTGTAGTTCTATGACAGCTTTGTTGGTGTCTGCTAGAGTTTTTTTGAGTTTGCTTTGTTCAACCGTTAGAAAGTTAGTTTTGTCTGTAACCTCTTCTCTAAGTTTTCTAATTTGGTTCGAAGTTGCTGAAATGATAGTAGATTTTACTTCGTTTAGTATGGATATTTTAATTGTTTCAAGTTTTCTATCCAGAAGTTCTTCAATTTGGTCTATGGTAATCATACTTTGATGAGAAGGTTTTTCCGGGGTATGTTCCTGTAGGAGACTGTTGATGTTTCTCATCAATGGAGTGTCACCAAGAATGTTTATATCATCATCTGATGATGTGTCTTGTCTATGAACTGGTGGTTTCTTTGGTCTCCTTGGTTTTCTTGATGCCATGGTAAAGTTTTGTGTTTCCTTTAGACTCATTGAAGCGGCTTCTGCAGCTTTTCTTGAAGGAACAATTTGCCGTTGTGGGCGTGAGTAAATCGGTGGTTTGGGGGTATCGAGGTTGTGTTGTTCAAGCCTTTTATTTATGCATTGTTGGCATTCCCAGTTCGATCTATCCATAGTATTGTAATACCGCGTGAAAGATACATTTGCACATTGTATATCATAATTTTCTTTGCACACAACACATGTAAGATGTTGCCTTTCGGGGATAGTTTGAAGGCATCTAGCACACTCTAATGACGCCATCATTTAATATCAGAACCTTCAGATTGATATGAAAATTATCGTTGCTTTCACGAAAAGTCCGACGCTAACCTCGAAAAGATGTTTGAATTTGAGGGTTACAAATTTAATGTAAAAAACATCCCAGGCAGATAAAAAAGCGTCACGATCACTCCAAAAGTCTGTTTCAATCGTTTTATGGTTGTAAATTGTTGTAATAGTCGTGAAAAACACTCACTGAGCTGCAAAAGTTTTCCTTTGAAAATAGCACTTTTACACTATTGTTTCTCGAAATTAATATAGACACTCAATAATCACACACTTTTTAATGTTTATCTATAAGAACCGCTTACTATCAACTCGTAAAAACTATTTTATTAAACTTTTTCGAAAAGACAATTTTTGTAACATGTTTACCCCAGTGTTGCCAACTGAATTTTTCATTATACACAAGTATTTAATAATTATACACAAGTGGCTAAATTAAAAATTTTAAAAAACCGACTTCAATACAAACTGTTATTGGGTAAGGCTAAGGGTGCGCTAATTAAAATGAGCCCAAACATGGATGTTCCACTGTTATTCATTGAGAAGTTCCATTGGACAGGTCCTGACTCCATCATCAGATCAGCTAGCTGTCACCAAATTATTACATTATAGTCGGAACTTAACCGACATGCTGAGTTCCAAGTTTCAACTCAATCAGACTATTTACTGAGGAGTTCTGTTGAACAGCTCCTGACTCCATCCCCAGATCAGCTCGTTGTGACCATATTATTACATTCTAGTTGAAACTTGACATACGTGCCGAGTTTCAACTCAATCGGCCTATTTACTGAGGAGTTCCGTTGAACAGCTCCTGACTCCATCATCAGATCAGCTCAATGTTACCATAATATTGCATTGTCACCGATAACCTATAAAGCTTTAAAAAATTAACCTAATCGCTTCAAGTGTGCCTATAAAATTTGAAGAGTTACCTCGATTTCTGCAAGATCCCATCATCAGATCCTGACCTGATGACCAAAAGGACCAATTGGAAAGTGTACCCTTTCAAACAATAAAAGAATTTTTGAAATCGGTCGAGGCGTCTTCGAGTAATCGGTGAACATACATAAAAAAAAAAAAAAAAAAAAAAAAAAGATTCCGACGAACTGAGAACCTCCTCCTTTTTTCGAAGTCGGTTAAAAAGCAGGTTATGTTTCATTTTTGTAACTTGGTTTACACAATGCCTCTGAATCACAGCTCGCTGAGTCTATGTAATTACAGATAATTGTAATTTAATTTGCTGGCATTACCGCTGTCATGAAGTCAAGGACGTACAGACACCAACAAAATGCCAAATGCTGACTGAAACCAACAATGTGAATGGCGATAGTAGGCAAAGTAAATTTCTTTGTTGGATAATGATTTTACTGATTATTCACACTGGTTATAAAACCCTTTTGTTATGAATTTGCTTTGTAGCTCACTCAATACAACTGTACCTCTTATCAGATGTTGCTAATTAACAATCAACCAGCACAATGACAACAGAATCACTTAACATTTTGATGAGTCAATTAAGTTTCGCTGTTAGGAATATTCTGGTCATGGCTAAATTACTGTTAATAGCTACGATGTGGGTACCTTTTGTTCCTCGATAAATTTAGTAGATAGCTGGTATGCGAGGGCTGAGAACATCACGCGCTCAGGAAGCCTCCTGGCACAGGAGGCGAAAGAGCGCTCACAAGTCCCATTATACACTTTCACTGCCGATTTTGTCTCACAAACACACAGATTTCTAAGCCTGGTGACCGCGCTGGGGTGCACCAGCCGTGACAACAGTAATTGCAATGAAAATTCACGAGAAATCAATCATTACAGTGAGTCACGAGCTGACCCGCTGTCGTAAACTCGAATCTATCGGCCGAACTGCCTGCGCTGGCGTGCGAGTATGGAAACACGGTCTCCCGTCGAACCGGGCCGGGAAAAGCGCAATAACACGTGAGAACCGTAAGACAATACGCGAGAAACTGTGAGAATGAGGCGTTGCCATTTGTAGTAAACATTACCGTCTCGTCACGTCATTGACCCTCGCCAAGTCGCTACACCTACTTTCTGAACGGCACTGCACTTGTGTAATAATGAGACTTACCCAAATCAAAATAAATAATGCAGCGAGTTGCCCTTGACTTTTACTGTTTTGAAGATGGTAAAATTCACCATTTAATTCCACAAACAAAAAAATATTTTCACTGCTTCGCTTCGAATCAAATCTCACAATCATAGGGATGCGCCGATCCGATCCGATCTTTTGGAAGATCGGATCGCTTGCATACGATCAAGCGATTTTTCGGATCGTATGAAAGCCATTCGATTTTTTAGCGGATCGATTGAACTACACCAGAGATCGGATCGGATCGAAAAGATCGAATGAATCAACTAAACCTATGGTTATCGATCGAGCGAGCGAAGCGAGCGAAGATCTTAGTGGCAAGTTAGGCGATTTTGCTTTGTATGTTTGTATGTTTGTATGTTTGTATGTTTCATTTTTATGTTCTCGCATAACTATCGAACCGCTTATCCAATCTATATGAAACTTGATAGGTCAATAGGTTGTGCTATGGAAATTTGCTGTGGAGCGTATGAGCGTAATCGATGAAGGGGTTGTAAAGATATGGGGTTCCCAAGGGGGTAATTTTTTTTCAAAGTTACCCAAATATATTGAGTGGGGTGTCATATGAAAGTACTCAACTTATACATTCCAAAATGGTTTTTAGTTTTCTTCTAGGTTCTATAGTTTTTGAAATACAGTCAAAAATAAAAATTATGGAAACCAATTAACGGAAGTATGGAGAGAGCTCCCGTTTCATAGAGTTTCGATGTATTCGTAGGTCTGGTTAACAGACAAGGAGTGTGGCATCGTTGTGGTTTGGTTTGCAATGATTTTAGTTGCTACTTGATATTTTTTCTTGAGATTGAAAATAAAAGCCGTGTTGGCCGATTGGAAGAGTGCTCGACTTTCGATTCATAGGTCGTAAGTTCGAACCCTGGCCGTGCTCATCAATGGATTTTTCGATTAGAAAAATTTAAATGCGCATTAACACGAGCTCTAAACGGTGAAAGAAAACATCATGAGGAAACCAGTTAACGTTCTAATAGCGGCGGTGGGCTTGCAACCTGTCACGTATGCAAATGCTAACTCCTGCAAATAGTGGGCTGGGCATGTACCAAAATTATAGAGGGAGGGGGAGGGTAGGGGGAGGGAAGGGGAGGGGAGGGGAGGGGAGGGGAGAGGAGCGGAGGGGAGGGGAGGAAGGGAGGGGGCGGGGTAGGGGAGGGGGGTAGGGGAGGGGTAGGGGAGGGGGAGAGAGGGGAGGGGAGGGGAGGGGGGTAGGGAGAGGGGAGGGGGAGGGGGAGGGAATGGATTTTCTCATACATTTCGTATTGAACTGCTATTTTAATAATTTCTCGAACTAAGAGGCCTTCCCTGAGGCGCGGTACGAAGTTCGCGGTGTCAACTATTGAATATTAACACGACACGACTTAATGTATTGCATGCATGCCTATAATCTTTACCATACTGAGGTAGCGCATTAGATATCATTCTGTGGTAAACACTAGGAGCACTTAACGTAGGTATAGGGGTAGTCAGAAACAAGTCCAAATCTAGGCTATCAATACAACGGTGCGCGAGATCTCAGTTCGGGGCGAACTACTAGTAATTGTTATTATCGGGCCTTTAATCACAACTTGGACGGTGTAATAAGTAACTAGCAAAATAAAACACATCACTTTACCTGCAAGTTGATATGTTGTGAGTCTAGTTTATAGTTCAGATAGATCCAAATCATCTATTTTTTTTTTTTAAGTTTTAACATAAAAGATTGGCACATAAAAGCATTAATCTGAAAGTTTGACATGTTTATTTGCAATGCAAGTTTGATTTAAATGTGATTTACATGTTAAAATAACATTTTAAAAATACTTTATTTGGTTTTGTTTCATTCGATCTTTTGATACGATCTTTTGAAAATCGGATCGATACCATGCGATCCGATCCGCGGATCGGATCGAGACATTACGATCCATTACGATCCTAAAAATCGGATCAAATGAAATGATCGCACATCCCTACACAATCACTCACACAATCACAAATCTGTCAAAAAGGGTTGATCGGTCGGTGTCATGTCATTTCATTTCGTTTCGTTTCGTATTGATGCGAGATCGTGCGATCCTCCACATTTTTGTGGTATTTTTTAAAATACCTATATAAATATATAAACCTCTTTAAATGGAGCTCAGGACTTATATATAAGTGCTGAGCTCGGCTTGAGCGCATTTTACGGACCTTTGTGTATTGCAGCCAAATTTTTATGGTAGAAAGGTAGTGACCTGGAAGGGCTTCCTGCAAAGTTTTATTTTGTAAGGCCTCCTAGTTTTTCTGAAATTAATTTTTGAAATTTTAAAATATTTTGAAAAATTTTGCCTTGGATCACTTATTGAACGCATTTTTGACACTTGATTAGACGTTTTTGACGTAATTACACCATTTTGAGTTGCCACTGTCAATAAAAAGCGCTGTATTTTGTGTTGTCAATGTCAAGAATTACTATTTTCAGTCATTGTTTGTGCCCGTTACAGTTGAGATCGTTTCACGTACTCCTGTAGCTAGACAACGTGACTAGATCACCCCGACTTGAGAAGGTTAGGTTCTAAATGAGTGACAGATCCGACACAGAGCACCCCGACTTGAGTAGGTTAGGTTCTAAATGAGTGACAGATCCGACACAGAGCACCCCGACCCCACGTGGTCTGGTGCGTGACACCCCTAGAGTGTATATAAAAAACGCGGAGCCAGAAGCTCGCGTGGGAGGTTCTGAGTGGAGCAAGCCCTCTCAACCGAGCTAAGCGAAGGGGGGAGGTGGCGAGCGAAGCGAGCCGGCGACCTCCGTAGCGCAGCGAAGGTTGAGGGGGCTTGCTCCACTCAGAGGCGACTTCGCGAGAGTTCTGGCGGGAGCCCATCCCAGAAAGGCTTGAGTAGGTTAGGTTCAAAATAAGTGACAGATTCGATACAGAGCACTTTATTTTTCCAATTCTATTTTACAATTCTTCAAGTTAGGGGGGGTGGACCCCCTTTCAGCTACCCCACCCCTCAAAAAAAACCTTAATTAATAAAAAAATATATTTTTTTTTTTTTTTTTTTTTTTTTTTCACCAATACAACCCCCTCCCCCGAGGGGGTCCTACCCCACCCCCCCCCCTCCCCCCCCCTCCCCCCCCCTCCCCCCCCTCCCCCCCCCTCTCCGAAATACACATGGTCCGTATACTGCGAAACTTCCCTGAGCTCCATTTATGGAGGTATATTTTACAACAAAAGCCCTAAAGTTTGAAATTAAAGACTAACTTAAACTAGTCTTAAAGTTATGTATGAGCACTATTACAACATACGATGAAGGCAATATTTTATGCCAGGTAGCTTTCTAACAGGACATCTAGTTACTTTATCACATTTCATTAAAATACAATCGCAAAATTGCTAAATGCGTAATAAATTTTGGAATAAAAAAAATCAAAATCACAGTAGACTGAAAAACAAAGCTAGCAACACTTTCTAAAAGTGACGTTTAAGTTCTCGTTCAAAAACTTCTCAAAAAAAGAGTTAGCGTTTTGTTTTTACTAAGAAATGAAGTTACATGGTCTGTGCTGATGCGCAGAGCAATACCAAAACGCATACGTCAAAACAATCACAATGATGGCAACGATGCGTTTTTGTGTTTTGAAAACAAAGTAAACTTTAATAAAATTTTAAGAGCTACTCTACTATAGTTTAAAAAAAACAATGTCGGGCGCTAAGCTTGACGTTATTTGGTCGCCAGTACATCATGACAAATTTATTATTTGGGGTCCAGACATAACCTTGTACGAAGTATCCAGTATCCAAGAGATAGAAAAGAAAACTACTTGTAAGTTTTTCTTCTAAGTACAATATTAATAATAAATATGCTTAAGGTATTAACTGATTAATAATTGCTGCTGTGCTATTCTACTCTTTTGATAAAATTTACCTGCCTACAAACGGTATTTATTCTTTTGTACCACAGAATTTAGAATAAACACTTCTGTGTGTTGTACACATTGAACTTATTATTACAATCCTAAAAACGTTACAGTATAAACATAATCATAATGTTAAAAATATTTTTATGCTGTGATATTAAATTTAGTTTAAAAGTACTAAAAGTAAGTAAGTTCATATGAGAAAGTGGCCAACTCTGGTGACGGAGTTTATTATTATTAACACCACTCTTTTGCAGTTGTGCCCATATCCTCAACCTTAGGCGCCACCGTTGTTGCCTCACAGAGTGCTAACGGAGTCCGCTGTGTGGACATCAGTGCTATACCAGAGTCACCCGACCCATTGCTAGCACTCGGCTACTCTAACGGCCGAGTAGCCCTGTCTAGCCTGAAGCAGTGCTATGACCCTTTGGGCCTAGTTGGGAGAGAATTTGGTAAGATAGAGACCAATCCTTTACATGTTAACTATACACATACATACAAATAGTGCTAGTTGAAAGCATTTTTTTTACTTTGCTTATCATAGCATTGTTTTACAAATTACTAGCTGCAACCCGTGGCTTCACTCGCCTGGTACCCGGATAAAAAGTAGCCTATGACCTATTCCCAGTCATTATCTATCTATGTTTTAAATTTCAGCCAAATCGGTTCAGTGGTTATCGAGTTATAGTGGCACAAACATACATCCAAACTTTCACATTTATTATATCAAAAGTGAATTAATGTGATGTTGTTTCTACTTGCAGTGCCAAAGTATCCTCGGCTCTGTAACTCAGTGTCATGGAGCCACGTGGAGACCAATATGCTGGCGGTGGCGATGGAGAAGCATCGTAGTGACCACTGCATCCTTCTGTGGGACGTCAACCGAGGCATGTCACCAGGAGAAGCATCAAGAGGTAAGGTTTAAACTCAATTGACTTATTTATAATCTGACGTCCTCCGCCTATATCTTGTTAACCAAAAAATTTATAAATATTATTATCAACGGGATAATTACCATGATTATTGAGTTTTCTTGTATATATTTATGTTCGTAACCATGATAGTTTCAAAAGTCAAAAAATTGATGTTCTATGAATCATTCATGGGATGAATTATGAGGAGTATCACAAGGACCCATTTTAGAGCATTATTTTAGGACATTATTTTCACACTAGTTTTCACTCATGCATATTCTAAATATTTATTTATTTTAGATGGTGCAAGTGTGATGCAAACCTCAACGGAACTGGCTCGGCCTCTGGCGGAGATGGGGCTCTCGGAGACAGCTCACAGCGTCTCATGGTCTAACTGCTCCAACCGCACCCTCATTGCATCCATGAATTTGAAGTTTATCAAAATCTTTGATCTGAGAGGTAAGAATGTAATATTCTGTTCTCTTAGATTGTTATTTAGAACCAGAATTAGCGCATAAATCAAAAAACCACACTTGAATAATTGTGATCTTATCTTCTGGATTTAGAGACATTCTTTCAGATCATCAGGCATTTAAGATTCTAATATCTATTTATGCAGCCAACTTACAAATAAGGTGAGCGACCTTATTTTTATGTTAGGCTAAAGAAGGTAAACAGATCCAGGACTCAAAATTTTAAAAAAAGGACTCAAGACTATCAGTAATTTTCCAATAGGTACACCAACTGTAATTTTTGTTGAGATATTAATCCTCTTTTTTTTCTTTTGACGACTTTGACGAGACCTATATTGTTCGACTGGCTCCCCACTGGAGCTTGACTATTTAGATTTAAGTGGATGGATCACCGAAAAGAAAGCTAGGCCCCATACCGTGTTTGTTGCCCTGATTCTTCACGGTGCTGGTCGCGAAAGAACAGGCGTGGAATCACCTAGCTCTTAAGAGGATTCAAAGTGGTCATAGCGGTCCTACAGAATAAATGATATTTGAATTTTGAGTTTTGTATGTCCGTAGACTGGTCGAACAAGGCTGTGAGCACGGCGACTAGCCGGTACTGCTACGGCGCGTGCGCGGACCCGCTGAACCCGTGGCAGCTGGCGTCGCGCGGGGACAGCGCGGCCGTGGTGTGGGACGCGCGCCAGCTCGCCGCGCCGCTGCTCACGCTGCCGCACCCGAGACCGCTGCACGCGCTGCAGTGGTGTCCCACCAGGTACCCAACCTGACCACCACAGAGTTAGCTCAAGCTAACATCTTAAGTTATTTATTTTTATTTTATTTATTTATCGACTAGCAGCGCCCTCGCGGCGTTGCCCCCGTAGTGATGGTGCATGGTGATGATGATGATGGTGATGAAAAGTAGCCTATAATCTTCCTCAATAGTTAAGCTATCAAATGCAGAAATAATTTTTGAAATCGGACTGGTAGTTCTTGAGATTAGCGCGTTCAAATAAAATAAAAACCGGTCAAGTGCGAGTCGAACTCGTACGCCGAGGGTTCCGTACCTAGCCATGGTGCCAATTAAGCTAGTCCGCTTAATAGTATGAGCGCCCATACAACTCGGAGGACAATTTTAATTGGCGTCAACTATGTATGTATGGGAACACCCTTAAGTTTTCAACTTTTTTAACTTTTTGGAATTTATCCTTTATTTGTGCTGTAAGACCTTGCTTTTTGCCAAATTTCGTTATTCTAGGTCAACGGGAACTACCATTTAGGTTTTCGACCCAAAACCTCTAGGGTACTTCCGGTTGACCTAGAATTGTCAATTTTGGTTACAAGCAAGGTCTTACAGCACAAGTAAAGGAAAAATTCCGAAAAATAAAAAAAGTTGATAATTAAGGTAAGTTTTGGTACTTACAAGTTTTCACGAAAACCTAAATTTGCCTATATCTTTTTATAGTGTTGACTCAGGACCTTGATTTTTATACTCACAATAGGGACTATAGACCTCAGTATATGGTATGAATTTCAACTTGCTAGCTCCACCCGTTCCTGAGATAATCGATGGTGACACACGGACAGACAGACAGACGGACAGACAGACAGACAGACGGACAAGAAAGTGATCTTATAAGGGTTCCTTTTTTTACCTTTTAAGGTACGGAACCCTAAAAACTATTACGCTTTATATAATTAGTATAGAAGTATAGATTATAGACGAGCAGATTTTAGCTGGTATGTCTAAATCAATATCACACAGTGTTGAAAAAGTCTTTATTGAATTCGTTTGTTTATAGTCTTTGTTTGTTTATAGTCTTGTTTGTTTAAGATTCGTTAATCTTTTTGAGCACTGATTTGTTAGTTCGTAGCCTGTTGCAGCGCTTGTTTTTAAAAGCATTGATAGAAGTAGCTGTTACAACGTCATCTGGCAGTGCATTCCAATTGTGGACCACTCTGTTGCTGAAGAAGTGATAAGCAGCTAGTATGTGCGTAGATACACGAATGAGCCTGAAGTTAGGTCAAAGTTAACATGATTAAGATAGGAATGTAGGCTTGTTTCAGGACATTCTAGCGGAGCCGACCTCGGACACCGCTAGAATGCTCTATGAGTCTATAAGCCGGCTAGTCAATAAGTAGTATAAAATAAAGTAGAAGACTTTATGGAACTGGCATAGTCGGACACCGACAAAAGTTCCTTTAAAAAAAATAGATTAAAAAAAAAAAAAAGATAGGAATGAGTGCTGAGATGATGGCTGATAGAGGTAAATGAACGAGGCACAGCTGGCTCTATCATCGTTCTCTAAGTCAATGTGGGACATGGATGAGCTACGTCGCTCTCTACTACAAAGCTGTATCAAAAGTAAATTATAAAGTTTTTCAAACAGAGAACCCGCGTTAATATAGCTATTTTCAGACGCAACCTGCTGCTGACTCTGCAGAGAGACTCCAACAGTATCCGCCTGCATGACATCCAGCAAGCCCACAACGACAGCAAAAACAGCAGCACTTCCAGCGACATTGTGAGCACTCCTATCTAATTATATCTTTACCTCAAAAATATTAGAGAGCGTTTTTGTGAAACTTAGAATGATCACAGTTAGTCCTGGGATAACTTTAGTTAACTCGATTAAGTTTTATCTGGAGATTAAACCACAGATTAAACTGCTGTTTGTTTGAATATTTTGACATTGTAAAGTTGACACCTTATAACCAGGATAATTTGAATGCACATAGTAATGTTCGGTTGCGCTTTCTAAACAATTGTATTTCGAATTCTGTCGGCTAACGGAATAACTACTCTGGGAGTAAGATGACAGTTTGGTCGAATCCAGCCTCAATAAAATTTATGAATTGAATAACCTAATAAATAAAATAAAAAATGTCAAATATTGAGTTCTCTGCCGAGTCCTTGCCTTGAAGTAAAGTTCCCTTGTCCGCAACAGCAGTTGGAGGCGAGTGCGATCGAGGCGGACGCAGCAGCGGAGTGGGCGGGGGGAGGGGGCGGCGCGGGGGGAGGGGCGCGCGCGCTGCAGCGTGACGTCACACCCGCGCCCTCCGCGCCCGTTCTAGCCGCCTTCAGCTGCCATCCTACAGACCCGAGGCGACTGCTCGCGGCTACTAGCACTGGTACAATTATTGGAAATGGTCTTCATTAAAGAATAAAATAAAAAACCGGTCAAGTGCGAGTCGAACTCGTACGCCAAGGGTTCCGTAGGTACCTAGCCATGGTGCCAATTAAGCTAGTCCGCTTAATTGTATGAGCGCCCATACAACTCGGAGGACAATTTTAATTGGCGTCAACTATGTATGTATGGGAACACCTTTTAATTTTCAACTTTTTTAACTTTTTGTAATTTTTCCTTTATTTGTGCCATAAGACCTTGCTTTTTGCCAAATTTCGTTATTCTAGGTCAACGGGAACTACCATTTAGGTTTTCGACCCAAAACCTCTAGGGTACTTCCGGTTGACCTAGAATTGTCAATTTTGGTTACAAGCAAGGTCTTCCAGCACAAGTAAAGGAAAAATTCCGAAAAATAAAAAAAGTTGATAATTAAGGTAAGTTTTGGTACTCACAAGTTTTCACGAAAACCTAAATTTGCCTATATCTTTTTATAGTGTTGACTCAGGACCTTGATTTTTATACTCACAATAGGGACTATAGACCTTAGTATATGGTATAAATTTCAACTTGCTAGCTCTACCCGTTCCTGAAATAATCGATGGTGACACACGGACAGACGGACAGACAGACAGACAGACAGACAGACAGACAGACAGACAGACAGACAGACAGACAGACAGACAGACGGACAAGAAAGTGATCTTATAAGGGTTCCTTTTTTTACCTTTTAAGGTACGGAACCCTAAAAACTATCTGAAAATAAATTATGACAGGATTTTTTGCGCTTCTAAGCCCAAGAGAGTAGGCTCATAAACGAATTGAAGCCTTGAAAAATAAAATTCGATGGAATCAAAGAACTAACTGTTAAAACTGTAACAAAACTACTAAACAACCCTTGTGACTTGAATGTCAGCCGGTAAAAAAAAAAACTCTAACGAAAATAGCTTTTATTATGACCGCTTAAACTTGTCTAATCACACCTACACAATGTTAATAAAATATAAAAGATTGTTTAGTATCGGAGTACCTCAAGGCTGTACTTTCGGGCCTCTCTTATTATTTGTGCTTACAGGTGGTATATTCGATTACACGGTCTGCGAAAGGGTCACAGTGGCGTGGGGCGGGGGTTGCGGCGGGGGAGGGAACCTCCTGTGGACGGGGGGAGGGGGGAACATCAAGATACTGTCGGATGAGTTCAAGGATATCTCCTATACTATGAAGCGGAGAGCTCAGACCGATTATGGGCTTAAGGTATAATAACATTATTTTCATCTTGAAATAGCTTCTGCCGGCGTCTTCGCTCGCGTGGTTATAAAGGATAAAAAGTAGCCTATGTGTTATTCAAGCGGGCTTAAAAAGGTCGCTAAAGCAGAATCACAATATGAAATGAACTATAATGCCGTCTCTTTTCACTCCCAGTCAATGAAAAGAGATGGCATATAATTCAATTCCTATTGCGATTCCGCAATAGCGACCTTTTAAGCCCGCCGGTCATAAAATATGTAAGCAAGTTTCTGCCAAATCCGTTCAGTGGTTTTTGCGTGATTGAGTAACAAAAATCCAAACTTTCACATTTATAACATTAGTAGGATAGGATAGGATGAGTAGGAAATTGGATTTTAAGATCCTAAGAATTTTGGAATGTTATGTAATTTACAAAGGTGAGGTATAAAATTTTTTGTCTTAGAAAATGTGTTTTATGATAATAGAATTTGATATTGTTTATAGCCTGACTTATGGCAGAATGCAGATTTAGCGGACGACGAAGAGCTAAGCAACCTGTGGCATTTTCTAGCGCTCAGCAAATCTCTAGTTGAAGATGGTGAGTGATCTTAAAAACGATTTAATAATTTATGTATTCTTAATAGCAACGCACAAATAACACATTTCAGTATTGCCTACTAGCTTCCGCACGCGGCATCGCTCGCGTGGTACCTAGATAAAAGTAGCCTAAGTCCTATTCCCGGGCATTATCTATCTATATTTTAAATTTCAGCCAAATCGGTTCAGTGGTTGTCGAATTATAGATGAACAAACATACATCCAAACATTCAAATTTTCTCATTTATAGTATTAGTGTGATAGTGTGAAGTATGATAAATTAACCAAATTCTATCTGGTGCTGTCCTCTATAATGACTAAATGAATATCTAACAGGATGTTACCCTGCCGTAACACAGTCTAACTAGCACGGAGGGTAAGGGTGACAAATCAGCATCGAGCTATGCTGCGCTGTACTGCGCTGTGCTGTGTTTCTTAAGCTTCGTTTTTTTAACAATCAACATCAAGCTGTGCTGCGCTTTGCTATCGAGCTATGCTGCTCCATAAAAAACATAGCACAGTTCGGCACAGCGCGGCTCAGCACGGCGGGTAGCGCGGCTCAGCACGGCGGGTAGCGCGCCTCGCTCGAGACTGCTGCGTTTTTAAACAGAGCGTAGCCTCACACAGCGCAGCACAGCATGGTTTGTTTGTATCCTCATTAAAATATTAGACGAGCGAGTTGACCAACCATAGCACAGCGCAGTACAGCGCAGCATAGCTCGATGTTGATTTGTCACCCTAAGTGTATGTAAATACCTTACATGGTCTCTTAAAATTAAGTACTTAAAATAAGTACCTATCTCTGTTTAGTATGTAAGTTACAAGAAACATGTACAACCTTACTTGAAAATAAATTATCTTATCTTATGTTGTACAGGGTGTATCCGCGGCGTGGGCAGTAAGCACCCGGGCGTGTGCGGAGTGTTGGAGGGCGGCGGGTATCGCTCCGAGATGGTGCCCTCGCTGCTGCCCGACCTGCCCAGCCGACGCGTCACAGTCTACAAGTCAGTACATCACTCTACTCTAAAGGCTTGACCGAACCAGCCCCCTAGCCATATTACACTATCTATCGTCGCTGTAGAATAGAAACACTTCAAAATGTATAGGATTTGACGTTTCAAGTAGATGAGTCACGTGGTCAGAACGTCAATTCCTATACATTTTGAAGTGTTCTATTCTACAGCGACGATAAATCGTTCTACAGCGACGATAGATCGTGTAATATGGCTAGGGGGGGCAGAGCACAACTCTCCTTAACTTCAACTAAAGCCTTGACCGAACCAGAGCGTCCGCGGTGGCGTGCAAAGTGGCGATCAGTTGTTGTCCAATCAGAGGACGCATCGTGACACCGATGATGACAATTGGTGTCACGATGCGTTCTCTGATTGGACAAAAACTGATCGCCACCTTGCACGCCACCGCGGACGCTCTGGTTCGGTCAAGGCTTTAGTTGAAGTTAAGGAGAGTTGTGCGCGGTCACTTTCAGGATGGGTGACCGCCAGTGATATTACGAGCGGAGCGCTTCCGTGCTTCGGAGGGCACGTTAATTGTCGGTTCCGGCTTTTAAGTCGTTTAGCCATGACGGAGGCCTTTGGGCGGCCTAGAAACTCCTGAGTTGGCCACTTGCTCATATGAACTTACTTACTCACTCTACCCTTATTATCAGGATTCGATGACCAATGGCCAGTTTCATTATTCTATCTATCTTTGTTTTTGCTTACTGTGGAATGTCGTTTCTGTTGTTTATGTTGTTGATATACAGATTAAAAAGAGTGGGGCTGAAAGTACTCCCCTGAGAGACACAGTTTACACTATGAGAATAGCCAAACTAAGACGTTGACGCGAAGTCGAAGTCAACCGTACACAATTATGTAGTCCTGGATTGTAGAGAAGCATTTCTGATTGCTAAATATTCAAGCAATTTTATACAACGTATGCATGTATCGGAAAGGAAACAGAGTCAAAAGCCTTGGCTGGAGCGAATATAACTTAATTTGTTAAAGCTAAGAAATAGGTTGGTTGAGATCCCAAATGTCTGGTTTCCGTCTTCTTATAACCTGAATACCTTTAAAAAGAGAGTTAATAAGTATGTTCTAGGGAAGCTCGTTCCATCGTCTACTTCATCTTTGCCTAAGCAAGGAGCGAAGTCAAGAGCTAACCTATCCTACTAATACATATTATAAAGGCGAAAGTCCGTGTGTGTGTGTGAATGTTTGTTACAACGTCTCCATAACTCTCCATAACACTAATTTCCATAACTACTAAACCGTTTTTGATAAAATTTGGAATGTAGATAGTTTGAGTTATGGAATAACACACAGGCTACTTTTTATCCCCAAAAAATGTATGGTTCCCGTGGGATAAAAAAAAGTAGTATACGCGGGCGAAGCTGCGGGCGTTCACTAGTCCTAAATAAAAAAAAATGATAATCTGGTGTAGGAGCGTGGAGCGTCAGCGCGCGCTGCAGCTGTGCGGGTGGGGGTGGGGGTGGGAGAACGCGGGGGCGGGGGTGGAGCGCGCAGAGGCGGAGGGCACGCCGTGCCGCGCCGCCGCGCTCGCGGCCTTCCACCTGCGCGTGCGCGCCGCGCTCGACGTGCTCGCGCGCGCGCACGAGCCGCAGCTGCGCGTCGCCGCGCTAGCGCTCGCCGGACTCGGGGAGGTCAGTAGCCCTGCAATTTTTTATACTACTAAGTCTGATTTTAGTCAGCGCTGATAGGCGAGTGATCTTTATTACAATGAAATAAGGATACTGATTGTTTCGCAGAAATGGCTACGCTGATTGCTCTCGTCAGTGCTGGTATCTGTATCCTTATTTAATCAATCAGTATCCTTATTTCACTGTAATAAAGATCACTCGCCTATCAGCGCTGACGGTGAGCGTGAGACTAAAATCAGCCTTAGGTAGTATACAAGTATACAAGTATAGTATCCTTATGGTGAGCGGTTACCGTAACCTATGAACCACCAGAGGAGTCACACTCGCGCTGCTGACCCTTTAATAGAGGAATCACTGCGCCGATAACACAATGGACGAGACCGCGGCGGTCCACCAGTTGTCACCGCAGCGCTTCAGAGCAGAGCTCTGGCAAGTTCTCTTTTTTCCACGCAAGACAAAACATGCGTCACTTACACGGCTTGAGCACAAATTCAAATTAGCTCGTGAGGCAAACGCGTCTTCACACCCTGAAGCTGCTTAGCTTCTCAAGGCATGCTTTGCGATGTCGACACCCGGTTTAAGTGTAATGTGTGGTGTGATGGATGTTCAATTTTGTCATTTTATGCGAAGCGAAATAATTGAATGCGTTTCCCTTGTGTATCAGGAGCGGTTGTGGCGCGAGGCGCTAGCGGCGGCTGCGCCGGCGCTGCCGGACCCGTACCTGCGCGCGCTGACGCACTTCCTGTCCGCGTCCGCGCCCGCGCACCCCGCGCACTCCCCGCCCGCGCCCCCCGCACCCGCGCCACCCGCCGCGCAGGACTACAGCGCGGTGCTGGTCAGTACAGTACATACAAGTCTCCTCAAATTATAAATAGCCAAGGATTTTATATACTACGTAACTGGATGGTTCACTGGACTTTAATGTAAAAGAGATTTTGAACCTTATCACGACTGTACAACGTTCTATATAATTCAATGTTATAAGGATTGGCAGTCTCGTTGAGAGGCCTTTGTGGTAGCTTTGTCTCTTTCATACTCGTTGTTGGATTAGTAGTGTGCCCATGTCATTTAAATTTCAGGATATTCACTAAGGATTAGGAATGTTTAGTTCATAAATTATGGTCGCCCTTTAGAAAGAGACGCAGCCCAGGTTTTATCTCTCAAGCGGACCGCGTTTTCTGTCTCAGTGAACCTTCCAGTTACGTTTAGTATACAAATTCCTTGTAAATACCATTAGCTTTACTTTGTTGTGCTTTACTAACACCTGTTTGACTGTTTGTTGTGTCCGAAATAAACAATTTTTATTTTTTTAGGGTTCCGTACCTTAAAAGGTAAAAAAAGGAACCCTTATAAGATCACTTTCTTGTCCGTCTGTCCGTCTGTCCGTCAGTCCGTCCGTGTGTCACCATCGATTATCTCAGGAACGGGTAGAGCTAGCAAGTTGAAATTTATACCATATACTAAGGTCTATAGTCCCTATTGTGAGTATAAAAATCAAGGTCCTGAGTCAACACTATAAAAAGATATAGGCAAATTTAGGTTTTCGTGAAAACTTGTGAGTACCAAAACTTACCTTAATTATCAACTTTTTTTATTTTTCGGAATTTTTCCTTTACTTGTGCTGGAAGACCTTGCTTGTAACCAAAATTGACAATTCTAGGTCAACCGGAAGTACCCTAGAGGTTTTGGGTTGAAAACCTAAATGGTAGTTCCCGTTGACCTAGAATAACGAAATTTGGGAAAAAGCAAGGTCTTATAGCACAAATAAAGGAAAAATTCTAAAAAGTTAAAAAAGTTGAAAATTAAAGGGTGTTCCCATACATAGTTGACGCCAATTAAAATTGTCCTCCGAGTTGTATGGGCGCTCATACAATTAAGCGGACTAGCTTAATTGGCACCATGGCTAGGTACGGAACCCTCGGCGTACGAGTTCGACTCGCACTTGACCGGTTTTTTTTAATTTATTTTATTAGCAGCGCCCACGCGGCGTTGCCCCCGTACTGCGGCAACGCTGCGCTGCTAGTCATCTAGTAAAGATGTAAAGGGCTAAGTTTGATCGTTTGTTGTGTTGTGTACAGAACGAGACGGGCATGCGTCTGGAGGACCGCGTGGCGTTCGCGTGCATGTTCCTGAACGACGCGCGCCTGCACGACTACCTGCAGCGGACCTGCGCGGAGCTCAGCGCGCAGGGACGGCTGGCGGGGCTGTTACTCACCGGTAACACAGTTTAAACAATACAACAACACTACGTATAATCTGAGGGACATCATGAAAAATAAAGAAACAAACATGCTATCAAACGAAAACTTTTTAATACCTGTGTACTGCCTGTACTAACATACGGTTGCCAAACCTGGGCAACAACAAAAGCCCACAACAAAAAGCTAGCAACATGTCAAAACGCCATGGAAAGAAGTATGATGGTAAAATTAGGATTACTACCATAAAAAACCACACTAAAACAAAAGATGCAATAGTAACCATCAGAAAATTAAAATGGAAATGGACAGGCCATACTATCAGAGGTAGCGAAAAGTGGTCAAAAACTATAATGTACTGGTTCACAAGAAACAAGAAAAGGAAGAGAGATAGACCGTCAAGAAGATGGGTTGATGACATAAAGGCCACAGCCTGTGGCACATGGTCCAGGCTAGCAAAAGACCGAGAGGCGTGTTTCCTGTAATGCGTAATCACTAAATTAATGCATTAATCTAATGAACTAAGATTCACAGATTCCGTAAAACATATTTATTATTGAAAATATAGTGAGATTAATTTTATTTTTGATAAAATAAAACCATAAAATACGGCTATCCGCCATGATAGATGAAACACCAATCAGAGCGAATTACGTCACGAGTGTTACTGTCAGTGAACAGAACAAACTTCATTCATACAAATCGCATAACTCTTCAAGTTTTGGTAGGTAGTCGTTTTTTGATTTTAATTTGTTCTTAGTGCTTAATTTAGGTATATCTATTTTATCGTCCGTCGTTTTCTCAAAAGATACAATAGTGGAACCAGGATTTACCACGGCAAATTCGTCTAATTTGCCTATAGTGGATGTTCTAATGTTGGGAGAGTTTCTGGGAACAAACAATGATTTTTGTTCGGCAGAATTCAGAAATGTGAAGGCTTCCGCGTAAATAGACATATTATAATAGATAATAAGAAAAGTTTTTTCCATAAAATCAATTTAAAAGCACAATAAAGATTTTTTCATACATACCTTCTACTTAGGTATTAATCTCGAAAATAAGCTATATTGGAAACTAAATTTGTTGTTTGTTGTTAAAAAATATAATGTTAATAACTTTGTTCCTTTAGCAGGCTTACTAAGCACCTACATAATATATTTCTTTGTTTTAGATCCGCCGTGCAAGAGAACCTAAACCACTTTTTACAGATAGTTTTGTTCCGTGAAACGTTTTTATACAACTTTTCAGGTGTCTATTTCGAATTATTGTCGTACTTAGGCACTACACACCACTTATATCCTTTGGAATTCACAATTAAAATGAATTTATTTAGAAAATTGTTCACCAACATCACTTTGTACGTATTGGTTACATAAGGCTGTGACAATGATGACGTCACAGGAGACGCCATGACATATTGAAGCGTTTTGGCGTGAATTTTAAATATTAAACTTAAAAGTTTTATTTTTCTGTAAATCTCATTAGTTATTGTGAAATATATTATTTTTAGCAATCAGAAGCAACTTCTGAACCTTGTAGTACCATTTTTCAAAATTATGAAACAGGCCTATTGGAGGAGGCCTTTGTCCTAAGAGGCACACAGGCAGATACTGAGGCAGATGTTAGTTAAGCTGTAGGATTAAGTTAAAACAATGTAAAATGTCTGAATAAAAGGCTTATTTATTATTACGTATAATCTGGCAAAAAATAATACACATAAATGGGGGCGCCACGAGACTTACGAGACTTACCTCTGAACCATTGTCTGTGCAGGCGTGACGGCTGAAGGTCTGACGCTGGTGCAGCGTTGGGTTGAAAGGAGTGGTGACGTGCAGACGGCAGCGCTGCTGGTGGCGCGGTGCTGCACAGGAGAGTTGCTGCACGAACCGAGAGCGCAGCACTGGCTGGACAGGTGAGCGGGGGCGGTCGCACACTTTCATTTTAGGGGGGGGGGGGGGGGGGTCACATTATTTGCTAGTGCGTATAGTCTGACAAAAACACAAAAACGGCAACTAAATTTTCATTACAATGCAAACCCTTTATCTACTAATCTATGGTAAATTACAGGTTTCTTGTCAAGAGTTTAGCTATCAAAAGCAAAAAGGAATTTTTCAAATCCGACTGGTAGTTCCTGAAATTAGCGCGTTCAAACAAACAAACAAACTGTTCCGCTTTGTTATATTATTAGAATAGATAGATGTATAGATATACAAAGGATCTGGATTACCTGTAAATCTGACATAAATAACATGTTTGGTTTTATTGTTATAGTCCAGTCAAATTAGGAATTAACCTCGGAATGAGAGATAATAAGCTGAATTTTCGTATATACCTTCATTTAGGCGCCCTAAAAGTTGTCTCAAAAGTCTCATAAAATCTCGTGTCTGCGTCTTAAGTTATTCAAGGTCAAAGGTAAAAAAAAAAGTTTTTCGCGAATATCTCGGTTGCTATTGGTCCAGTGATGTTAACATCTATTATGAAGTTGTAGAGCTTAAAATTTGCGACCAATTCATTAAAAAAAAAATTCCATGCGCTCAACCGTTTTTGCGATAGAGGGCCGTGAGCGCAAAGCGTTCAGTATGTGTATTTCAAAAACTATACTTCCTAGAGCAAAAATAAAAACTATTTCGGAATGTACAAATTAAGTCCTTTCATATGACACCCCACTCAATATATCTGTGTAACTTTTATCTTTTTTACCCCCTTGAGATCCCAATATCTTTACAACCCCTCCATCGATTACGCTCATATGCTCCTCAGCAAATCTCCATAGCACAACCTAGTTACCTATCAAGTTTCATACAGATTGGATTAACAGTTCGATAGTTATGCGAGAACATAAAAATTACACATACAAACATACAAAGCAAAATCGTAAGATCTTAGCTCGCTTTGCTCGCTTGGTCAATAATTAACTGATAAATAAAACAAATTATTCAAAATTCAAGGTATTCACAGATATTCACGTTTGACTTTGCGTTACAGTACCTACGCGTATGGCTGAGCGCTGCGCACTCACCCTACTCTATCGCGAAAACGGTTGAGCGCATGAAAGAATGTTTTAAACAAAATTTGTCGCAAATTGTATGCTCTACAATTTGATAATAGATGTTAACATCATTGGATCAATAAAAACCGAGATATTCGTGAAAAACTATTTTTTTTACCTTTGACCTTGAATAACTTAAGACGCAGACACGAGATTTTATGAGACTTTTGAGACAACTTTTAGGACGTTTAAATGAAGGTATATACGAAAATTCAGCTTATTATCTCTCATTCCGAGACTAAGCCCTTTTTAGGGTTCCGTACCTTAAAAGGTAAAAAAAGGAACCCTTATAAGATCACTTTCTTGTCCGTCTGTCTGTCTGTCTGTCTGTCTGTCTGTCTGTCTGTCTGTCTGTCTGTCCGTCTGTCTGTCTGTCCGTCTGTCTGTCCGTGTGTCACCATCGATTATCTCAGGAACGGGTGGAGCTAGCAAGTTGAAATTTATAGCATATACTGAGGTCTATAGTCCCTATTGTGAGTATAAAAATCAAGGTCCTGAGTCAACACTATAAAAAGATATAGGCAAATTTAGGTTTTCGTGAAAACTTGTAAGTACCAAAACTTACCTTAATTATCAACTTTTTTTATTTTTCGGAATTTTTCCTTTACTTGTGCTGTAAGTCCTTGCTTGTACCCAAATTTGACAATTCTAGGTCAACCGGAAGTACCCTAGAGGTTTTGGGTTGAAAACCTAAATGGTAGTTCCCGTTGACCTAGAATCACGAAATTTGGCAAAAAGCAAGGTCTTATAGCACAAATAAAGGAAAAATTCCAAAAAATTAAAAAAGTTGAAAATTAAAGGGTGTTCCCATACATACATAGTTGACGCCAATTAAGATTGTCCTCTGAGTTGTATGGGCGCTCATACAAATAAGCGGGCTACAATAACATAATGGGTATAATGGGTAGGTACGGAACCCTCGGCGTACGAGTTCTACTCGCACTTGACCGGTTTTTTTATGCTAAGGTGACTGGGCTATTAGCCTGTTTCGTTTCACACATTATTTTGCTGGTAGGTAGAGCATTTTGATTCTTGTCTATTCAGCTGAACGTGTTGCATTCGATTTATCAATATTAGCAAATACTCTTACCTACTTTACGCAATTATTTAGATAACGATGCATTTATTAATGTATTTCTTGACCCAGGGTCGATGTTTTTGTTTGCAAATTAAAAAGAAGTGCAATTTGATAATTTTTATAATTGCGTACTAGCAACAAGTTTGTTATTTTAACTGTATCTTACTAGGGTAGCGTGGCCGAGCGGTCTAAGGCGCTGGTTTAAGGCACCAGTCTCTTCGGAGGCGTGGGCGTGGGTTCGAATCCCACCGCTGCCAAAAAGTATTTTTTATGGGACAAATAAAGATATATTAGCCTAAACATTACGCGTAAATACCTAAATCTACAGTGTCGTCAAAGGAAAATAAGTACTTACATAATAAACCAAGTAGGTCATTCAAATAATTTGTAGTACCTACTTACTTATTTAATTTGATTTGTGGATATGATGTTTCCAAAATTATAAAACAATAATGTACTAAAACTTCACCGCAACAGCAAAATAATATCTGGCAGCGGTGGGATTCGAACCCACGCCTCCGAAGAGACTGGTGCCTTAAACCAGCGCCTTAGACCGCTCGGCCACGCTACCCTTGCAAGATCTCTCGAAATAACATAACGCAGGGAACAACCGTTAATTCTTTTAATACAGTATTTAAGCGCACGTAGTGCATATTTTGAAATCAAGACTACTCATAATTATGTAGGTAAAGAGTTATTATTAGCTAAAATAACATGTTATTTAACTTCACCAATATTATTTCGAACATTATTATTAATAGAGTGTTCATGTTTTAATGTGATGTAAATATAAGTAATGAGTGCGATTGACAGCCCCTATGATAGGACAGTTGACGCGAGTGGGCGGCCATTTTTGTTTTCATAGTTAATGCGTTCTAAATAGAAATGTTATGCACGTTTGTTGTGATGCTATTTGCAGATTGTTACACGGATGTTCCGGAACATAATATTTTCGTGAAACAATGACACGGAATAATTACATAATCTTGTTTTGCGATTTGTAATCTTCGTTTTGTTAACTTTTATATAATCAGCTTATATAAAAGCTATTTACTATATTTTGTTTTGTGTTTGTGAGAGACTTTGACGGCTTCTTGGAAAAGCTTTTGTGATTGAAGTGTACCTACAATTTTTGGTCGAATCCACCGTACAGGTCTCAACCATACGGTCCATATCGGGCGTAGCTATAGCTCTGTTATGTGTCAATGTCCAATGGATTCAAAATGTACAAAACTTCAGTCAATTCATGCCTAATCTTTAGAAAATAAGTGGTGACGAGAAAGCTAATTTTTTTTATAAAATGTTGGTTAAGAAAGAGAATACTTAACCATTTTAATTTTCTTTAAGTTTTTAGCTGCTTACTTACTTACTCCATTGGCTCAGGGACCCAAAGTGAGTCTTGGCTTCCGAAACGAGAATTCGCCACTTCTTTCTGTCCATTGCTGCCTCTAGCCAGTTGTTGGCTCCGAGGTCGCGCAGGTCAGCTTCTGTCGCTCCAGCGATACTTGGGACGACCAATCGGTCAACGGCCGTTCGGTCGACCCAGGTATGCCCTCTTAACGCTGCGATCTTTTAGCTGCTTATGAAAGAATATTTGATCGTCTCGTTCTCAGCTACCGCATGGTGCTGGACAGCTGGCAACTATGGTGGGCGCGGTGCGCGCTGGACACGTGGGTGTCGGGGGGTGCGGGTGGCGGTGCGGGCGGGGCGGGGGGCGCGGCGAGGCACGTGGCGGTGGCCTGCACGTACTGCGGCAAGTCCGTGGCGGCGCCCCCCCCGCGACCCGGCCCGAGACCCAACCTCGCGCGCCTGCCCCCGCCCGCTGCCAAGATGAAGGTAACATACTGACATTCTTAGGCTTGTTTCACTCTACAGCGTGTTGCCGGTCGCGTCCGCGTGTTGACCATTCACAGCACATTTCTCTGTGCTGTGAATGGTCAAAATTAATTTCTCTGTACTGTGAATGGTCAAATCGCGACACGCTGAAGAGTGAAACAGGCCTTAGGGTGCGTTTCCACTGAGGCGGAGAAGAGCTTAGCGGCGCATGAATTGACCCACCAGGGTGCATTTTGCTGCGTTTCGATTTCGTCATTTGATATGTGATTGATCAATCCATGTACCGCTTTGCTCCGCTGCTTAGCTCCGCTCGACTCCGCCTCGGTGGAAACGCACGCTTAGCCGGGGTTCCACCGCGAGCGGAGCGAACCCATTAAGAACTCCGTTTAACTCGCAAGAGTAAACTGCATAGGTAACTACTTCCTAACCGACTTCAAAAAAAGGAGGGGGTTCTCAATTCGACGGAATCTTTTTTTATGTGCTTTTTCTTGTAGTGGGTATGTTCACCGATTACTCGAAGACGTCTGGACCGATTTGAAAAATTATTTCTTTGTTTGAAGAGGTAAACTCCCAATGTGGTTCCATAAAAAATTGGTGAGGATCCGACGAGGATCTTCGAAGTGGTGAACAGAAATCTCGAGAGCGGTAATCTGCTCAGCTTACGACATCGAAGTCGGTTTTTTATGTGCTTGTTTTAATCGCAGCAAATCTCATCATGTCCGAACTGCCGCAAGCCGCTTCCCCGTTGTGCTGTATGTTCGCTGCACCTGGGCACGGGGGGCGCGGGCGCGGCGTCCGGGGGGGCGGGGGGCGGCGCGGGGGCGGGGGGCGCCGCCTTCGGGGGCTGGTTCGGGTGGTGCGTGGCCTGCAGGCACGGCGGGCACGCCGCGCATCTACTGCAGTGGTTCAGGTCAGTGAACCTCGAAAGCATGAATGAGCAAGAGAGAGCAAGAGAGAGAACATCTAATTAAGACTTGATTTTAGTTTTTGCCAAAAATTGAGTTATTGTACTCTTCGTTAGGAGGGCAGAATAGGTAATTTGACTAGTTTCTGAACTTTTCATTTATCCTAAGGATTTCGCTAAAAAATCATTACAAAATACACTGATTAATATAAGCTCACACCGTCGCTTAACATCAGGCGAGTTGGTGGCCAAACATAGATCTATTTTCTTAAAAAAAAAAAAAATGCTGTCAAAACGCTTGCAATATGGCGTCGAGTCAGACGAGTGACGTCATTGTCTGTAAGTCAACCTCGGAAAATAATGAGGAGCAAAAGTGACAGCAAGTGTCGAATCGCGAACTTGTGACGTCACAGTAAATTATGACAATAAAAATGTTCTTGTTATAATTTACTAATTGTATAATGTACTAGCAGCGCCCTCGCGGCGTTGTCCCCGCAGTGATGGTTTATGCTGATGATGATGATGATTAAAAATAGCCTACGACCTTCACAAGTTTAGCTATCACATGCAGAAATAATTTTTCAAATCCAACTAGTAGTTCCTGGGATTAGCGCGTTCAAACAAACAATCAAACAAACTCTTCCGCTTTATTATATTAGTATGTTTTTGTTCCCAGCGAGCACACGGAGTGTCCCGTCAGCTCGTGTAACTGCCACTGTAGCACGCTGGACCCTCCCGACAGGCACTAGTGACGCGAACTCTTTAACGAATATAACTTTATAGAATACGGAACCTGGCCGTTTTGGTGTGAATTAGACAGTTAAAACTGTAATGTCTGGTCTAGAGGTGCAAAGTATATCCGTAGATTATTCTGTATCCGGTCTATCTGGGCATTTCAGCGCTCTCTGATATCCTGTTAGATGTTATCCTTGTCACTCTCATGTCTATGAAAAGAGACGGCATACAGTGCAATTCATATATTATGATTCTGCTATAACAGCCTTTTTAGCCCCACAGGAATCTGAAAGCATTGAGTATGTTAAGATTAATTGAATTTGTAAATAATATACCTGGATTAGCTGACCTTTTTGTGCATATTTCACACCACAGCTACACGAAATTTTAAAATTAACCCTTGCGCGTTAATTTTGAAGATAAGGTAAGGTTAAATGTTTATAAACTTATATTTTATTTCTTTTGAATGCTCGTACGATTTCGGCTTCGAATATCTAGCGCTCGGGCCAATTATCCGAGAGCCGGACTCTAATGGCTCAAAAACACGTTGGGCCAGCGAAGGCAAGCCTAGGCGAGCGCGAGCGAAAAGGCGAATCGATGCAAGGCGAGAGCGATAGAGGCAATGAGAGCCTGGGCCAACGTGTATTTAAGCCTTAACCGTAGCATCACTAGAATATAGCCCGGCGGTCGTTTCGGTGATTCGTTTGTATAGTTTGTATATCATGCATGTTCCTACTACAAATTCTAGAAGAAACGATGTACTTACCATCTCGCAGGAACACCATTTTGTTCGTACCTTACTTGGATTAATCAAATGTAATAAACTATGTAGTTATAAGAATAGCCATGTTCAATGACAATTATTCCTAACTGCCGGCATTTGCAATGTTTTTCTGATAAGTTTGTTTTGCCAAATAAAGTGAACTTATTTCGGACAGTAGATAATTTTAACGTTGGCGCGGTACATTGTACAAACAAAAAACATGCCTTAACAAGTTATGTAAGTATATTTTTTTTAATATTTAGCGTAAGAACTGTTATTTGTTAAAGTTGTTATAATGTTTAGCTTACGATATATTTTTTTGTCCTATTAATATAATGGTCACTAGCTGTAGTCAGAGACAAGTCCATTGTCTATTAAGCTTTCTGACAACTTACCAATAAATACATAATGATTGTGTTCATTAGTTAACTCTAGTCAAAGACTATCTTCGTGTTCAATAGTTATGCTTCTTCCATAGCTATAAGCTCCAATAACGGTTTCAGTTCCAAAATCTCTAATTGCTCAGTTATTGGGTAGTTTATTCTACAACTTTACGCACAAAATTGGAATCTATTTAGCGCTTTTCATGATTCAATTTTAATAGGATACATTTGACTAGTAAAAAATATGGTGTATATAAAATCAAGCTTTTGTATTTTATAAGAAATACTGATTTATTTTTGTAAATAGGCTGTAAGAATTGTTTATTTTTGTATAGCGAGAAACGAGGCATAAACTTTTTCATATACCTACGTCTTTCATTTCAAGGCAGGGTCAAATAAAAATACATATAAATTTCCAAATATATATATACATTTATTAAATAATTATTTCATCTGTATTCCAATTTAACAATAAAGTTCTCAAAGACACAACATTGTTTAAATCTGTTTATCGTACAAGATCCCATCCCGTACGTCATCGGAGACGGGGCGTCTCCGTGTCTGTACTATCAGCCGCATTTACAAATGACTATAACATATTGCACTAATGTTAACTATATTTATATATTACTACTCTGAAGTGGCCAAATATCTTTAGACCCTACATAACGGAAATAAATTGACGAATCCAGTGGTGGGCGGGTGCCCGGCGAGAGGTGCCGGTTCGATTCTGTAGCGGGACACACATTTATTCCCGATCAAGATGTACCATAACTGATACGAATATTTACATTTATTTATTGATAATAATAACAACAAACTGAATAATACGAGCATAGATTTTTGACCATAATGCTCAAAAATATATGCTATCTATATATAAGTAATTTAAAAAGTTACTGGTCTAAGCAATTCAGTTGTTTCAACTATACAGACTCCGGCCGCGTGCTATGCACACACACATCTTCTATATTCGTTTATAAATGCGGTTGTTTCAAACTTCCACTAAAACAAGCTTATCAAGAGCACAGCTTCACTTCTGATCACTGAACATTTAACATTTATAGGATTTTATACATTTATTATTTTATTCTGTAACACTTCAATATCTATATTTCCAAGTAAAGTTGCGTTTAGCGTCTACGCTCCGTGTACAATCATTCATCCGGTCGGAGGCTCGATGTAACACAGTTACGAAAAACAAATTGAGCTGATCGGATGCGGAGCGTAAGCGCCGAACGCGCACGCAACTGACGATGCGGATTCAGTAATAAATAACTTTAGGGACAGTCCGGAAATGCTTACATTTTAAAGTTCCAAAAGTCTAATTCGTTTTACTCTTACATTAATCATTATAAAAATATAGCACATCCAATAGACGCGGTGCTACGGTACTCGCTCGAGTACCTACAATGGCTCGCGCCATAAAAAGGAGATTATCATCTCTATTATTTAGAAAAACGTCAAAAGGACGGCTCGGGCCGCCCTTACAAATATGAAACGATTAGAATTCCCATAATTCTATGACAATACCTCTCTAATACATTAATGTGTACGCAATTTCTGAATTTGATTAAATCTTTGGTATAGTATAAAATATAACGTTAGATTTATATCAAAATTATTCGAATGTATGAGTTTCCACTCGCCAGACAGAAGAGGTAAAATGCACCAGCCGGAGCCAGCCGCGGCTCCGGCGACGTCCTTAACATACTTCGTATTTATACTTAAAAGCTTCTCATCCAAATATATAACATTTACTCGTATTTGTACACATTATTTTTCTACTTTTTAAAGCTTTCAAATTAAGATTTGTCTTAATTCATACCGTCTACACATAAAATTCGCTAAACCTTCACTAATTCATTATGAATTATTACATCGAATAAACATTTTTATGTAATATACATATAACATCGCATTTACAGAGAAAATAAGTATTTGGCAGGACACGTTTCGTTTACAACGTTAACTACTCGCATATAAAAGTTATCTACATCAGACGTCCACGCGTCTCCTACATCCATCCATAAATATACATAAAATCTTTAAACTCATCCGCAAAATATCACCTGCATCCCCTAACGCTAAATAAATAATCTATCGAGTAAACTCTGTCACATTTAACAAAAGCGCGACGGGCGGTCGGAATCCGTCTCCGACTCGGCGCGGCGAGTGAACATTCGAGTACCTGCGACCCGACTCTAGACTAGCGGCCCGCGGCGCGGGGGAATGTCGACGGGAGGGGGCACGGGGGAGGACCGGGGGGCGAGGGAGGGGGGGCCTCACTTGCCCTCGTCCTGCTCCATCGGCTCCTCCGACACCGACCGCGAGCTGTCAGGGGACCTGCAACAGTACAATCGGTTGTAGCTTCGAAGGCTACTACACTGAAATCGGGCGGGACCATCAATCAAGTATTAGGACATGGTCACAGGTGCAAACGCATTTTGCAATAATTAAAATTCATACTTTTTCTATCCTCCTTAGAACAACTTGCCTCGGGCCATTGGCCGGCGACGCTCTTGATGCAGTTCGGTAGAGAATTAGACTTTCTACCAAATTGCATCAAAAAAATATTTTCGTCAAAAAGACGGAGCTACGAGGTTTTCGAATTTAGCCGGCGATATGGAGATGCTACAGGTTCTCAGTAATACAGATAGTGTGCACGAAGACGCGCTCCACTACTACCGTGCACCTACTACACTACCGCGATCCCCTCAACCAAAAATTGTTGGGGCGCGTCTTCGTGGATTGCACTATCTGTAGTTTTTTTTTTTTTCTTTATTTTGGCTTCGCACGGTTGTGCATTCAGCCAGTGTCAAGTAATTAAATAAACTTCAAGTTTATAGATAAATAAGATATATAAATACGTAATACAATACATAAATATAATATCCCACCCCTCCCCTTGTGCCTCAATAAAGATGTGGGGCTTTACTGAAACATCAACACGGACTTTTTGGGAGAACTTGAAAAGCAATTTTATCCAATTTTGTTTCACTTCCCTACACTTATGCACGTTCACGAACACTTAACGGTTAATAATCCACCATTATTACACATTAACATTCAAAGAAACACAAGTTCTGGAAAATAATACAAAAATGAAACTTGACTTCTCAAATTCCCGCCAAAAAGCGTTCTATCTGTAGTTGGTGATAGTATGTACGTACTGCAGTAGCGGCGCGTGGTGCACGGAGAGGCTGGCCATGGCGGCGGCGGTGTCGGCCGCGTCGCGCTCCGTCTGCAGGCGCCCCAGCCGCGCCGCCGCCAGCAGAGGACCAGCCTCTAGCGCGGACATGCTCACTAGACCGCTGAACTTCTTCACCTGGGGACAAACACATACCTTACAGATTTCAACCAAAATATTAAGTTTGGGGAACATGGTGGAATCGTTCCCCAAAGGCAGAATAAGTGGTTCCTCTGCAACGGGCCGGCCCATCTGGCCCACTTGCCCGTGGTCTTTCGACCGACATTTGTCGGTTAGTCCTAGTTATGTCTCTCGCGGCTGAAAACTTGGTTAGCGCGATCTAGACATTCTGATGTTGCGCCATCTGTAGTTCGTAGCATGTTTATATAGTTCATCTAGCAGTAGATGTCGCTACATTAAGAATTTTGAAAAACCCCTGACAAAAAAAGTTAAGCTTTTTAGGCTGGATTTTACCAAACTGGATTAAGTTTTATCTGGAGATTAAACCACAGATTAAACTACTGTTTGTTTAAATATTTTGACATTGTAAAGTTGACACCTTATAACCAGGATAATTTGAATGCACCTAATAATGTTCGGTTGCGCTTTCTAAACAATTGTATTTCGAATTCTGTCGACTAACGGAATAACTACTCTGGGAGTAAGATGACAGTTTGGTCGAATCCAGCCTTAGTGTTACAGTATTGCAATGAACCCCATTGCAGCATTGAGTGTAGTGTAGTAGAAATGTAGATAAAACGTAAATAACGCCACCTGCTTTCATTGTTTTCCAAATTCAAAACTAGATGGCGTGACTGAACCATCGGTCTGGGTGAAATGTTTTAGAGGCATTTAAAATCTTTTAGAAGAAAATAAAAGTTTTGAATGTTAGAACTTTTTTTCTCCCAATAATTTGGGAGAAAAAAAAGTTCTAACATTCAAAACTTTTCTTAAAAAGTTTTTTCCATAGACTAACCCCCGTATTTATAGACAAGCAATTACTTGCTGCTAAGTAATTTCTCAAGAAAGTCATTACTTGAGGATAGAATTCTTCACTATAAAATTTTATTCTATAGCCGAGTAATGTCATGTCAAAATCAAACGCAAAATGAACGAGTTCTCAATGCTCAAGTAAAGAAAATGGTGACTATTACTTGGCGAAGAATTCTAACTTTTGACAGTACTAACTTCATGCAATTTCTAAACTATAGGATAAAAATCATTGCTAGAGTAATTACTTTTACTAAAGTAATTACTTTTACTTGTTTATAAATACGGGTGTAAGACCAACTGCCTTGTAAAACTAGCACATCGATGTACACTATTTCCAGCCCTATGCTGTGGCCTCCATGACATCACATAGGCGCAGAGGCGAATGATGCTGTAAGGGTTACATCTTTAAATGATAAGATTATTCCATTTTTCTTACAAGCTATGAATGATAAGTAGAAGAGCCTTACCGAGGGCCAATGCGGGGTCTGCGCCGCCATCGTGGCATGCAAGGCCCGCTGCGCCCGGGCCGCGGGCCTGCGTGCCAGCTCGGCGTAGGGCGGGGTCGCCACACGCTCGCCTAGCAACGCCCGGACACACTCCTGTGCGCAGTCACACATCGCCGCTAGGTCGTATCCACCCTCTAGGGATAACACCACCTGCAAATATAACCAGTTAATACTTCTCTGACTTTAAGACTCAACTCACAATGACTCAGAGTCGAAGTGAAACGGCGCGTCATGTTTAAAGTAAATTCAACTCTAATTCCATTAAGTAAGGTACAAATTTGTGTTATGCAAATTATGAAAACGCGTGGCGCCGCGCGTCGTCGAGCGAATTCGTACACTTCTCACAATGGATCTAGGATTCTAGGCATTCGTAAAGTTAGCTGTTTCGATGCGCAATGCTACTGCGCAGCGAAACGGCTAACTTCACGAATGCTTAGATCCATTGTGAGAAGTGTAGAGGGGACGTGGCTGTGACTAACCTTCCCGTTGGCTAGCTGCATGAGATCCCGCGTCATGTGTGCGAAGCAGGCGGCCGACACGTTGTATCCACCGAGCGGCGCCGGGTGCCCGCCCGCGGCGTCGAACCCGCACGATACCAGCACTATCTCTGGGTTGTACTCCTGCGGATAGTTACCACACATTTTTAACCGACTTCAAAAAAAGGGGAGGTTCTCAAATAATCTCTTTTTTTTGTGCTAAAGGAGTCGGAGTGATAGGAACCAATCTTTTTAGGGTTCCGTACCTTAAAAGGTAAAAAAAAGGAACCCTTATAAGATCACTTTCTTGTCCGTCTGTCTGTCTGTCTGTCCGTCTGTCTGTCCGTGTGTCACCATCGATTATCTCAGGAACGGGTAGAGCTAGCAAGTTGAAATTTATACCATATACTAAGGTCTATAGTCCCTATTGTGAGTATAAAAATCAAGGTCCTGAGTCAACACTATAAAAAGATATAGGCAAATTTAGGTTTTCGTGAAAACTTGTGAGTACCAAAACTTACCTTAATTATCAACTTTTTTTATTTTTCGGAATTTTTCCTTTACTTGTGCTAGAAGACCTTGCTTGTAACCAAAATTGACAATTCTAGGTCAACCGGAAGTACCCTAGAGGTTTTGGGTCGAAAACCTAAATGGTAGTTCCCGTTGACCTAGAATAACGAAATTTGGCAAAAAGCAAGGTCTTATAGCACAAATAAAGGAAAAATTCCAAAATGTCAAAAAAGTTGAAAATTAAAGGGTGTTCCCATACATACATAGTTGACGCCAATTAAAATTGTCCTCCGAGTTGTATGGGCGCTCATACAATTAAGCGGACTAGCTTAATTGGCACCATGGCTACGGTATGGTACGGAACCCTCGGCGTACGAGTTCGACTCGCACTTGACCGGTTTTTTTTATTTATGTTCACCGATTACTCGAAGACGCCTGGACCGATTTGGAAAAGTCTTTTTTAGTTTGAAAGGGTAAACTTTCCGATTGGCACCATAAAAATATGGTGAGGATCTGTTGAGGATCGTTGAGGAGTTATGAACAGAAATGCACCTCGAGAGTGCACAAAAGTGATCATAACGTTGAATCCGTTTTTTTTTTTTAATTTTTAATTTAGCCTCTTGTATATTACAGACATTTCATCATCTCCCGGACCCTATCCTACAAAGTGGTGACGTGGTTTCGGCACAACATATTTCCTTTCCCCATTTTCTTCTATTACTCGTCATCTCAGAACTCGCTCCTTTTACACAGTCTATCCATCTTTTCGTAGTTGTTACCCAAATTACTATTCTTGACGGTCGCTATACGTTCATGTTCGTCAATGTTTTACTCGATTTAGCCAAAGCTTTCGACACAGTTTCTGTGCCCATGCTCCTCAGGAAGTTAGACAAAAGTTGGCATTCGATGTACTTATGTCACTAAATCTTCTTGCATACTACTTGAATAATTGTATCCAATTCCAAACCGCAAGAAATAACTTACTAGCCGATCACTAAAAATCTTTTTATTTTGGAGTTCCACAAGGATCTGTTCTTGGACCGACGCTATTCTTAATTCATACTGATGCATGCCTTTTGAAATATTTCCAAGTAGTCAAAGCATGATTTATACACAAAAATATTTAGATTAGGTAATTACCTTAGCAATAGGCATAATAACGCTCCTGAACGCCGCCAGATACTCTGCATCAGCGAGCGGGGGGGAAGCCCCGCCGCCCCACGCCACGTTAACGTTGAAGCCGAGGCCGGCGCCGGCGCCGCACTCCGTCGCCGCGCCGGTGCCGGGGAAGAAGTTCCCGTCGTCGTGTCGGTGGATACTCATGTATAACACGTGGGGGTCTTCGTAGAATATTTGCTGCGTTCCGTTGCCGTGGTGCACGTCCTAAGAAAGGAAGGAAATATATTTATTCAACAAATACAACAAAGCAAAATAACAAATCGAGAAAAATAAGACAAACAAAAAAAGTACTTGTTGAATCGGCGACAACTCAGCTTATTGCCTAGATCTAGGGATCAGGCGCTGATTTTCTACGGGGTAACGTCAGTTGTAAAGCTTTTATGAAGTTTTAAAATTTAGCTTTGTTTAGGCTGAGCGCAGACCTGCGGACCTAAAAAGGTCGATAAAGCTGAATCACAATTTGAAATGAACTATAATGCCGTCTCTTTTCACTCTCAGTCAATGAAAAGAGATGGCAATAGTTCAATTCCTTTAATGCGATTCTGCAATAGCGACCTTTTTAAGCCCGCTGAGTTACGACAGTCTTAAGACGGACTTGTCTTTCTCTCTCTCTCTTGTGCAGTTCCTGTAGGTATTAGACAATTTTGTCTGTGAGACGTTTGTTTGAAGTGTGTGTGTCTCCATACTTTTTGTACAGCAATAGTCTGTCTTAAGACTGTCGTGATTCAGGTCTGCGGTAAACCTAAGAAGGGTAGGTTATTAAGGAATTGATGATTCTTCACGGTGTTGGTCGCGGAAGATGACCATGAAAAGAAATAGTTGTCTGGTGAAACCAGAGGCCTTGTGAAACAAGAACCTAAGAGGAGAATTGTTGGATTTCATGAATAAAACCAGATTTACTTTTGGAGATGTACGGCGTATTTATTGCTAGCAGAATGGTCAAGCAAGAAGTGCATGTTTGACACATCCGTCAAAACAAGTAATCAATCATGATGATTGACATCTGACAGTAGGACATTGACATTGACGTTAGAAACAGAGTAAATAATTAGGAACACTACCTATTAGAAGGCATTATTTAACACACGGGAATTACTCACGTAAAAATAATGTCTAGTACAACTCACGAAAGTTTTGAAAGTGAAATACTATTAGAAGGCGCCAAAATTTAAATATTACAACAAGAATAAATGGGTGAAGAGAGAAATGGGACTCACCCAGTCTACGATGAGTATCCTCTGTAGCTGCAGACGCGTGTGCAGCAGTCTTGCGGCGACGGCCACATTGTTGAAGAAACAGAAGCCCATCGCTTGGTTGGGCTCCGCGTGGTGACCCGGCGGACGGACCACCGCGAACCTACGCGAAAGAAACTCTGTTACAATATGAGGTAAAATAACAAAAATTAACAGTTCCACTTGTATTTTTATTTTAACATCGAATATGTTCTTTCTGGAGATGTTTTGAGTGAATTCAAGAGGATGAGATATTGAAGATGTCAATGCATAAAGTTCTTATTTATTTATTTATTTAAAAATAAATCGTAGATTTTTATTCATTGAAAACTATGTGAGTCTGATAATTAAAATTGTGAAATAGTTCAGCACTTTCATGGTGTGGTACAGACCATAGGAAGGTATTAATCTAACCTTTCCTGATGTATAAGTACAGATCCTAAACTTCTGACACAGTTAACCAACGTTTATGATGTATCTTGACCGAGCCGACCGATCTTAAACTTTTGACAGTCAACCAACTGTTGTGACTCTAACTACCCTTTCTGGAGTACGTACCGATCCTTTTCTAAAATTAGAGTACGCGCCACCTCTCAAGTCCGATAGACGCGGCGCTGCTATCTCAGAACTAAGTTAGGTAAAAAATTACTTATTGTCCAAATAAGGCTTGAACAATAATAACTAGTAGTTCGCCCCGAACTGAGATCTCGCGCACCGTAGATGGCCAACATTTGGACTTTCTTCTGACTACCCCTATAATTTCAAGTGCTACTACTGCCGGGTATGCCTATTGCGCTAGCTCTTCATGGTAAAAAATACTAGCATGCATGCAATACATAATGTCGTGTCTAATTTTTCATTTATTTCATATTTATGAATTCTCGTCGTATTTTTAAAAGTATACGTCCTAGAATAAAAATAATAACTATTTTAGAATGTACAAATAAAGACCTTTCATTTGACACCACACTCAATATATTTGTTTACTTAACTTTTTTTACCCCAATTATTTTCATTTTTTATCAAATTTTTTTTTATCATGAAAATAAATCAAGTAGCATCTAAAATCATTGCAAACCAAACCGCAACGATGCCACTCTCTTTTTAAGACCGACCAGTCAATGAGCTACGAAGACATCGAAACTCTATGAAACGGGAGCTCTTGCAGCTCTGGTTTCGTAGTTTTTGGTCTTTGGTCGTATTTCAAAAACTATACATCCTAGATTAAAAATAAAAACCATTTTGGAATGTACAAAATAAGCCCTTTCGTATGACACCCCACTCAATATATTTGTGTAACTTTCATAATTTTTTACCCCCTTGGGAACCCAATATCTTCACAACCCCTTCATCGATTAAGCTCATATGCTCCACCGTAAATTTCCTTACCACAACCTATTGACCTACCAAGTTTCATGCAGATTGGATGAACGGTTCGACAGTTATGCTCGAACAACAATTCGTGAAACATACAAACATACAAACATACAAACATACAAAGCAAAATCGCCCAACTTACCACTAAGATCTTCGCTCGCTTCGCTCGCTCGATCGATTATGCAAGTTTGTGCGTTCGTTTATTTTACACACCAAACACAACTGAACGACCGTGACTAAAAGAGCATAATACAGTAAATAAAAGAATTAGTTCCCGCTTTTGCCGTAGGACTTGAGTGCTGGCGCGGTCTCTACCAATCAGCTTTTGTGTTACTCACCCATTCCTGAGTTCGTTCCGTGCTGTCCTGAGCGCGAGGTCTAACACCGCTCCGGCGGCCATCCTCGCGGCGGGCGCCGTGTGCGCGTCCGACCACGCCGTGTCGGAGTCCACGCCCAGCCCGCCGCACGACAGACGCACCAGCTGACGTACCCCCGCCCCCGTCGCCCCCGCCGCCCCCGCCCCCGCGACCCCCGCAGCCCCCGCCCCCGCCTCGCGCGCTCGTCCGCCGTACAGCAGAACGTGCGCCTCCGTGTGCACCGACTGGAGGGTAGACACACATTAGTTTGCGCATACAGATGCTTACCATAAAGAAGTGTGCGACCGAAACAGGATTTTTTAGCCGAAACCGAAACTGCGGCCTAAACCGCACCTTCGATCGGTCACTATTATAAAACCTTGAACAGCAGAAGATCATTGCAAATAACACAGTAAGACAGACCAGGAGTTTTTTGGCGAGAATTTGAGAAGTCATGTTTTCGTTTTTGTTATATTTTTCAAAACATGTGTTTCTTCGAATGTTAATGTGTAATAATGGTGGATTATTAACTGTTGGGTGTTCGTAAACGTGCATAAGTGTGGACAGATGAAATAAAATTGAATAGCATTGCGTTTCAAGTTCTCTCAAAAAGTCCGTGTGATGTTTCAGTAAAGCCCCACGTCTTTACTGAGACACAAGGGGAGAGGGGGGATATTTGTTTACGTATTATAATAATATGTATCTGTTTATCTTGTGTGTCTATTAACTTGAAATTTACAATTACATTGACACTGGCTAAATGCAAAAACCGTGGAAAGCCGAAATGAAGAGAATAAAAAAAGCCAGACCTGTAGTTCCTCCTGTGTGGCCTTACGCGGCCTAGTCCTTTCGCTGCGCGCGGCCAGCCCCGTCTCACACAGCCGCGCCCACACCGACTGTAGTCGCCCGCCGTGCTCCGGGTGAGTCGGCGCGTGCGCACCGCAACCGCAACTGTACCAACACAGACACCAACATGAAACGAACGTAAGAAGCAAATGACATTGATCTTTATTTGTTTGAGGTAAAGTTGAAATTATGAGTAATTTTCATTTCCAAATGAGTTTTCGTCAATCGTTTTTGTAATTTTATGCGATTGTTTCCGATGTCTTACGAAAACCATTCTCTTTGTGGTTTGTTTGTAATGTTTTCAGAAAACTTACCCATGTTTGAGCATGAGTGCATCGTATGAGAGTCCTGTGGGGGGCGTCCTGGCCCCCACAAGCGGGGAAGAAAGCGCGCGCGCGAGGGGCGCGGGCTCCGCGGGGGGGTGGGGGTGGGGGTGGGGCGGGGCGGGGGGCAACACCAGCGGGGGGTTGCGGTTGCGCGCCGTCAGGTCGATGACCTCGCCCTCCTCCTCGCGTAGTTGCGCCGCCGCCGCGTCGTGAGCACGGGTTAGCACCTACAGAAAAAAGAAAGTTGAAATTTTTGGCATGTTTTTTAACTTGTTGCCGTTTATTTGGAAAAAGAATGACTGCTGGATCGTCTCTTCTCACTCACACAAAAAACAAAGAAGGATATACAAAATTCTTGTGAAAAAATGAGACAGAACATCATATTTTTTGTCCCTCATCGTGTGCCGGCTCTTTGTAGGTAGAGAACATCTATGTTCTAAAATTCTGTCCTAATATGGACCCTAAGTGTACTACGAAACAACTTAATTTTTGTCCCTTTCGGCGGCACGCTGTCAGTGAATCTAGTACTAATACATCTATGAATGAGAGTGACTCTGATTGTGATTCGCCAGTATACTCACAGTCTTCCGTATCTGGTCTCGCAGGTAATGGTGCGGCTGCAGGGCTGGGTCGCCGAGGGGCAGGGGGGCGGAGTGCGTGCGTCCCAGGGGGCGCTTGGCGCCGCGCGGGCACGACGCGCCCTCCGGTAGCGCGCCCATGTAGGCCTCCGCCTCACACACCGGCGGGAGGGACACGGATACCTGACAACAAATATCTTACTGAATTTCGAAGGTTTACATTTTTCTCCTACTCGAAACAATAATAATAATAATAATAAATTTATTTCATAAAACATTAAGTATAACACATAGGACACAAATAGTTTAAATAAATAGGGCAAATAATTTACAAAGACCCCGCACTAGGACAAGCCTGTATCGCGGGAGTCAGAGTAAATACCTTACAGACTAACATACATATAAAAATTATAAAATAAAACTAGTTAGGGCGCTTTCTTCGTAGGCGGTGCTTCCCTATACCATAATAAGCACTTGTTTTATCATCTCCGGGTAAGTTAGCTATCAAATAAAGTGAGGTTTTAAAGTTTCCAATAACTCCTCCTATTCTATTAAACGAGCATTGTTTGTTTGTTTGTCTGTACTCACGTTCTCGAAAACGGCTCTAACGATTTCGATGAAATTTGCAATACGGATGTTTACGGGGACGAAAAATCGATCTAGCTAGGTCTCATATCTGGGAAAAGCCGTTTTCTCGGCATTTTCACGCAAAAAAATTTACTAGTGCAATGTGGTTCGTATTTGAACCACTAGATAGCGTTATGCACCCGAGCAGAGCTCGGTCGAGAGAAATAAAAAATAGAGATAAATATCGATGCACTGCTTGATTTGATTAGTGTTCACTTTAACAACTCTATTTTGAAGCTAATAGCGAAGACTTGTAATTGGCTCACTGTTTCTACTATAGTAATTTAAGGACACCTTGTAAAGCTGTTGGTTTTCCGAACACAAACAAATAAATAAATAACTTAGAGACGAGCTTGCCAAATTCTGTGGACAACACTGATTCACTAGCACAGGAGAGGGATGAATGGAAAGAGTGGGGGGAGGCCTTTGCCCAGCAGTGGGATATTGATGGCTGCCAATAATAATACATAATAAAATAACTTACCGGGGTTCGCGGCGGTTGAGGAGGCGCGTGATGCGGGTGCGGATGCGGGTGCGGGTGCGGGTGCGGGCGGCCGAGGGAGATGTTGGGCATGGAGGGAGAAGAGAAGAGAAGGTCCGGCGCACGCTCTGCCTCTTCCTCTTCGCGGATGGGAGCCGTGGCGCCCGCGCACCCGGGCGGGGAACCCCGGGGCGAGCTGCCGTCACAATCTGATAATAATGAATATAAATATAAATATTGCTGGACATTTCACACAGCGCCATCTAGCCCCAAACTAAACAAAGCTTGTACTATGGGAACCAGATAACTGATAGAATACTTATATACTTTTTTTTAATACATAAGTACAGAAAGCGTCGCTAATTGGTATCCCCCTAGTAAGAGGTCGGTTTGCAAGCCGTTGATCTCAACTTTTGTAAAAACTTTTAGATCCTTGCTTACTTATGGATATCTAATTTCGCTCGAGTACGAGCCGATGCAATAGCGGTTATAATATCTGACTGAAATCCAAGGTTGAAATGAAAAGGGTCTTTGTTCAAATCAATAGGGGGATACCGATTGATGACGCTGACTGTACATAGAATATTATATAACGCCCAGACATAGAACAAACATCTATATTCATCACACAAATGTTTGTCCTGGGTGGGAATCGAACCCACGACCAGAAGGCAGAGCTACTACCAACTGAGCTAAAAGGCCAGTCATAATGTACTATTAATTCCTGTTTATTTCACTAAAGTACACTTATTCCAACGGCTAACTTCACGAATGCCAAGATGTCATTCGTGAAGTTAGTCGTTTCGATGCGCAGTGCAGCTATTTCATACAACATTTTCTACTGCGCAGCGAAAAGTCTAACTTCACGAATGCCTAGATCCATTGTGACAACTGTAAGTAAAGTCAACAGCCACGGATAATTAACTTCAAAAAATAACGCAGAGATAATAATTATGTTGCAGCTAATATTCGTAGAAATGTTGGTCTGAGATCTGTGACAAAAATATTATGATCATGTTTGAAATAGATTCAGTTTTCGGTTTGAATTTGTATTAGACAAAGACATAAAAAGTTAGAATTAGGTAGGTAAGTACTTCATAAATAATAATAACTTAACAATTCGATAATTTACTTCGTAAATTATAATTCTAACTTTTTATGCCTAATTCTAGTGTTAGCAGCTTTATTGTGACAAAAAAATCCGAATTTTCCGGTTCAGGATCCTGACTAACAAGTTTTTAATGCACGTCATACCTCCTCAAATTAACACGTAACTAGACATCGCAACTTGGTACTAAAATTCACACATCAGAAATATCAAATGTAAATTATCACGTATCCTTATAACTAGAGACTGGTTCACGCGGTCAAAATTCCGATATGTATTTGTCCTGTCATCATCATCATCTCAGCCGTTGGACGTCCACTATTGGACATAGGCCTTCCTCAAAAATTCCATGTGTTGCGCCGACCTGCAGTTTTTACAAGGTCGTCTGTCCATCTTGACTGGTCGTCCAATACTGCGCTTGCCGGTCCGTGGCCTCCACTCGAGAACATTTCGGTTTTGTCCTGTAATGACTATAGATACAAACTTAGATCTTTGTTCTGTGGTACTTACTTCTATGCTTGACTCTTTTCATAGGGCGGCGCGCCAGCGGGGAGGCGCGGCGCTCGATGACACGGGCCTTTAGACGCACCTTCAGCATGTTTGGCTCCGACGCTGTTAGTGCACACATCATGCTCAAAGTTATTGTTATAACACTCACACGGCAAATCTATTAATTTAGTTGTCGGCAGTGAACATCAAGTTATTTTCAATTTAAAAGGGATGCTATTGATTTTACACGGTTAAGTTCTACCACACAAAACAAACAAAAATGCAAATTCCGTGCTGTTAAAATCCCATAAAAATTGTTCAACTCTTCTCATCTGCTAGTAAAGGTCGATTCACAAATATCAGCGAAGCCACAGTTCCGACACAGTACCGGCACAGGGCGAAATATTCTTTCATACATTCTCTATGAACGTATCCCCACTTGTCAGTGTCAGTGACGACACAGTGGTATGATGATATTCACAGAGATGGATACTGAACTGAGCGAAAACGTTTCCGGAACTGTGACTTCACTGATATGTGTGAATCGACTTTCAATGTTACGATTTAGACAATCAAATTATTCAATAAGAAAACCACAAAACTAACCTGTCTTCCGCAGTGGGTAGTCAGCTGGTGATGACTGAGGCGGCACCGCGTTCAACGTCAAAGGTAAGGGAGCCGGCAGTCTGTATGGGTGCGACCCCGTCGTCCCCGTTGACGTTATCGACTCCCCTGATGATGATTTTACTATACCCCTGAAAAAACAACAATGTATAAAAACTAACGAAACTACCACTACTGAGCTTCTACTGAGAGATCGTCACAAAACAAATTGTGACTAAGTCGTCTTGTTGTAAAAACAAAAAACAAAACTTACCAATTTCTAACTGAGAATGACGGACTGGGTATCGTCCCATTTGCATTAGCTTGTTTTTTCTTAAGGAATTCCTGAAACAAAAATTGAATACCATTTATAAATGTGTAAGATCAGCATGATAGAAACTTTAAATATTTATCAAGCCAACCGCCCCGTAAAGATATAAAATTGTAACGATAAATCTAAGCATCAACATTTGATACAGTTTTATGAATGGAAATATACTTGGCTGGTTCGACACATACGTAAGCGCTGACGTCTTTTTACAAATCATTGAAACACAGATAATTTCTAACAGTTTGGATGGTGTGAATAAGGATGATTAAAGTTGCTGTAATGTGCAATAGAAGAAGTGTAGAAAACAGCCGAGCCGTTTAGAGCCGTGTTGGCCGAGGGGTATAGTACCTCGGCTTTCGATCCGAAGGTCGTGGATTCGAATCCTGGCCGTGCATCAATGGATTTTTCGTTTCGATAAATTTATATTCGCATTAACACGAGCTCTAAACGGTGAAGGAAAACATCGTGAGAAAAACCCGCGGCTTAGTCAGCCCCACACGTATTGACCACGTCTTTCCTGTGGATATGGCCGGTTAAACTGAGAGGATGGTGTAGGTGCTGGGCAAGCCTAGTCCATCTCAACATTCTCCCAGGCACTACAGTGTCCCGTCAAGTGTAGGCAAAGATTGCCTCCTGACACTGTATAAATCATCTAGTAAAGATGTAAAGGCCTAAGTAAGAAAACAACATGTCATGCATGGTGAAGTATGTTTATAAGGTTTACTATCTAGCTAGAAGAACTTACGAATGTAAAGAACAGACCTGCAATTTCTGCTTGACTTGTGTGGAGGCGTTTGCACTGTGTTCATGCTTGTCTTTCTTACGGAGCAGCTCGACTCTATCCCTCTCATGCCTCTCACGGGCCTCCCTCGCTTCCCTCGCCTCCCGGGCCTCGCGCAGGGCTGCCTCCTCCATAGCCTTCTGCTGTTCCCATAACTGGAATCCGAAAGGCTACATAAGGAATAGATATATGCTCGTAAGTAGAACTGTGGCAATACTAACGAAAGGTTTCGTAACTTCTAAATATAACTCGAACTCTGTCGGTCAACTCGGTAAACTAAAGGTGTACGTTGAAGGTGAAGGTTGCTGTTATGGGTAAATGACTCAGAGTCACAAGTGTAATGTCATTTTCCTGGAATATAAATGATATCACAACTATGAAAATATTTTCGATTTTATCAGTTTCATCATCATGAGTAAAGCATTTTTAGGGGATGTGTCACGGATTCTATTTGATATAAAAATGTAGTACAGTTATTTGGTGCGAATGTTCAATGTTCATCACCCCACGTTTTTGGACGCACTCCACATTCCCTGAATATTACATGGATGCGAAATGTTTCAGAACATTCAACTTTGTTTTCGCGTTGCGAGTTTTCGTTCATTTGTAAGGTTTTGTTGTTGTTGACGTAGAAGCCAAAACAAGATCGCGACCCAAATATAAATTTCGCAAAAGTACTTATCAAACAAATTGTCCACGTTCTGTGGCTGCTACGTTTCTAGAATCTATTATCATGTTTGCATTTAAATTCATTAGAAAATGTGAAACAAAATATTATGCATGAAATTGTTCGGACCACTTGAATTCGCTTCTGATCTCATTAACAGGAGTGGTGGTTCACAAATGAGCAATGAGCTCCCAAACGAGGCTAATGCAATTATACAACGGGCTTGTATGAATGATGTAATTACTGGCCGGCCATTCACGGCTATTTATATCCGCGTGGATGTGACAAGCGCTACGCCCATTTCTGCAATTGGAGCCAACGAGACAAATTCCATTAGGAAATACACTGCTTGGGACAGATACGAACAAAATATCCGATGTTTTTAATAGCCAAATGAGGCTTCGTTCCTAAAGGCAGGCGTGAGATAAGAATATAAATCAAAATGAACATTATTATTAACATTTAAAAACCTATCCAGCCAGTCTACACAAAAACATTAAGTGTCGGTCACGAGTTAGCGATGGCTTGAGTTTTTGTGCTTAACTATCGTGTGTGGGAAACGAGTTTTCGTGATGATATAGCGTCATCCAAGTAATATCACTAATCATCACGATTAAACACAATCAGATACAACTTAGAAAAAGCAAACTTAAATTCTAACAAGATTATGTGGCACACTTGTTATAATGTTTATTTTACTGTCCTGCAAAATTACAGTTTATTTCAGAAGCTTCCGACGGGTATTAGTGGGTTTGTAATGATAGATTTAATTATATATTTCGTTACAAACAATGTACTTCCTATTAATCAGGGTTTAAAGAAAATTAATCATTTATTATCGATTAAAAATTTTACACGGATGTCAAACGTTTTGCTAACAACAGTGAATGAAAGTCTTTAACAGGGAAACAGATAAGTCCATTCATTCGGCTTAAGATTGTATTTTGCTTTGGAAAAACCGACACCTGCCGACAAATTGTGGCTATGAACCAAAGGAAGATTATAAAGACATTAAACAGGCAATGGTTGTAGGCAAACTTGATTTAGAATATGTGTACACTTTCAAAGCAGCTATTATATATGGCTCATTCTGTTTTTGTGTTTCGTTTATGGTGTAAAATAAAGTAATTTTCCATTCTACCTACCTATAATATAATATTATACTTAGACCAGCGATCTGCTGTGTTAAAAAGGCCATTACAGCAGAATCACAATAGGAATTGAACTATATGTCGTCTCTTTTTATAGACTGAGAGTGACAAGAACGGTATTATACTGAAATTCCTATTGGCCTTTTCAATCCCGCAGAACCAGCGGATGAGTTTATTTTGCGCTTTAGAATGTATATGGTCTAATACAGAGGCTTAACCGAGCTGTGAGGATGGTGTATGTGCTGGGCAAGCCTACTCCATCTCAACATTGTCCCAGGCACTACAGTGTCCCGTTAAGTGTAGGCACAAATTGCCTCCTGACACTGTATAAATCATCTAGTAAAGATGTAAAATACAGAGGCATGTATAGAAGTGTTACCTTCAGATGATGCCTCAGCTGCTGCTCGTGCTCCTGCGCCAACTGCTGCCGCTGCTGCTGGAAGTGCTGCAGAAGGATCTCCTGCTGAAGTTGCTGTTGCTTCTTCAGCTGAAACAGACACCCACATAATTTGACCATAACCAAAGCAATGCAAAAACCTGTGGGTGACAAGTTTTGTAGCAAACAATGCAGAAGTTAGTACGTTTAGATTGTTATTGATGTCAGGAATTAACTCGTAACTAACCTAAGATATTAATTAATCAATTGGCATTATTTAATTATGAATTTTCTTTTTGCAATTACATACAAAAGATTATTGAAATCCTTAGTTTATTAACATTGTTAGGTGCTGATTAACTATTAATTAATACGCCACACACGTTATACTTAAAATTCTTTGCAAATAAGTTTGTGCAATATTCAATTTTACATCTCATAGGAAATTGACGATTGTTAATAAAATTTTCATGCGTTTACAATTATTCAAGAAACATCATTTAATTCATCTTTGAATATAACACGGAGGGCACACACTCTGAACACAACACTCATATTGAAGTTTAGACTCACTTGCAACAGGAAAGTATTCTCTAACGTTTGCTTCGCTCTCTCCGCTATTTGGTTCTTTCTTGGGCTCTGATTCTGACAACGAGAGAGGAAATACATGTAGGACATCGTCACCCAGCACTCATGTTAGTGTAACTGGTACTACAATAAACCGTACTTGTGTGACACATGCGATGTGATTCACTTGAGTATAGTTCATCTGATGTTTCAGATGATTTATTGTGGTATTGCATGTTGCAGTCATTGCTCTAATATTAGTCTGAATTTAGTGATTCGCACACAAGTATGCTTTATTTTATTCCAAGTTTATTTAATGCACCTAGTTTTCCTTAAGAGCGTACTGAGGTGAATTTGTCAAAATAGAGGTTTACCGTTTTAAAGATTTTCTTAAAGCAAATCGTATTAAGATAGTGAAAAACATACTCTAAGTACTACCAATGAACTGATCTACACTGTGGGCTATTTCATATTTCAATATTTTATGTATTTTTTTAGTAAATTACTGGACAAAGTACACAAAATATGAGCGCGGGGTTTTAAGCCTGACCGAACACTAAATTACTCAATTGAATTAAAAAATACGAAAACAACAACTTCAATATTTTATCTATCCTGTGCTCTATTTTTTTTTTCGTAGGTGTAGCTATATTCAACACATTATAGGCAAGAAAGTTGAAGATAAAACTCTCCATACATTTTTTCTATGGAGTAGCTACTATGAATAAAAGGACGATTCATTGCCAAAAATCGTCAGACGGCCGCGGCCATTGGAGCTGGGAGCACGTCACATTGCGTAAATACTATTAGCTAAGCTGTGGCAGAGCCAGTGACGTCACGTGACTGTGTTCTTACATGAGAAGCGGTCGCGTAAACGTGCTATGTCATATTTTCGATAAAATCAGATTACAGTATGTAAGGCATCTTTTGATAAAGATTTTGCCTGGCATAAAAAATGGACTATTTTCTATCAGCATAGGTACCTAAGTAGTAAGTAAGTGCCTATAGGTAAGTATACGTACGGAAGCATGCACATCCACATAGAAAGCTTTACAATCATTTTATGTTTTTATCATCTGGATTAAGTGATGATGATGCTGATGATGATGATTGTGGGGGTTGGCCTACAGTGGGTGGTGGAGGTGGAAATGATAACTCGGTGGTGATGGTAGTGGACTGTATTTCTTTGTTCTTATAGTAGGTACACCGCTGGATTCCTATTCTGCTACTGCTTGTTGACTTTTTCTTGGTTGATGTGTTGCTGTACTGAGCTCTCGAGTTGAACTGAATATAATAAAAATAGCTCCTGTATTTATACAAAATTACATCGATTAATAACCAATCAGAATATTGCTACCAAAAATTCCTCCAATTAAACAGTCGGACTTAATTTCCATACCGAGGTTATAAATATTGGCTACGCGAACTATAGGTACCTCATTATTCTTTCGACCGTCGCGTAGCAACCATCTTAAAATAGCATATTTCAGCCGTAAAACTAATTATATCTAGGTATCTCGATATAATCAAACATAAGTCTAAGTTTACATAGGTCATCATAAAAAACAGGCTAAAAACTTCAGACTTTCAAATAAAAACACAACATAAGTTTATACAATTCAAAATAATTAACCAGGCTAAAAACTTCAGACTTCCAAATAAAAACACAACATAAGTTTATACAATTCAAAATAATTAACCAGGCTAAAAACTTCAGACTTCCAAATAAAAACACAACATAAGTTTATACAATTCAAAATAATTAACCAGGCTAAAAACTTCAGACTTCCAAATAAAAACACAACATAAGTTTATACAATTCAAAATAATTAACCAGGCTAAAAACTTCAGACTTCCAAATAAAAACACAACATAAGTTTATACAATTCAAAATAATTAACCAGGCTAAAAACCTTAGACTTCAAATAAAACACACTAAGTCTAAGTTTATACAATTAAATTACCTAACCAGGCTAAAAACTTTAAACTATACGAAGTTGTCCGTAACAATGATGCTGATGATGATGATGCTGATGATGATGATGATGATGATGATGATCGTGGAACTTTTTATTGATATGGGTATCAAATGAAAGATTTTGATGAGCGAAACACAATCATCATCGTCATCGTCATATCTTTATCTTTTCATATCGTCATGACTTCATAACTTCGTGACTTCGTATCTTCGTAACTTCGTAACTTCATGACTTCGTGACTTCGTGACTTCGTAACTTCGTTTCTTCGTGACTTCGTAACTTCGTTTCTTCGTGACTTCGTATCTTCGTAACTTCGCAACTTCGCAACTTCGTATCTTCGCAACTTCGTATCTTCGTATCTTCTTATCTTCGTAACTTCGCAACTTCGCAACTTCACAACTTCGTATCTTCGTAACTTCGCATCTTCGCAACTTCGTATCTTCGTAACTTCGTATCTTCAAAACTTCGTAACTTCGTTTCGTACCTTCGTAACTTCGTACCTTCGTAACTTCGTATCTTTGCAACTTCGCAACTTCGCATCTTCGTATCTTCGTATCTTCAAAACTTCGTAACTTAGTATCTTCGTAACTTCGTTTCGTACCTTCGTAACTTCGTATCTTTGCAACTTCGCAACTTCGTATCTTCGTATCTTCGTATCTTTGTATCTTCGTATCTTCGCAACTTCGCAACTTCGTATCTTCATAACTTCGCAACTTCGCAACTTCACATCTTCGTATCTTCGTAACTTCGCATCTTCGTAACTTCGCAACTTCGTATCTTCGCAACTTCGCAACTTCGTATCTTCACAACTTCGCAACTTCGCAACTTCACAACTTCGTATCTTCGTAACTTCGTAACTTCGTAACTTCACAACTTCGTAACTTCGTAACTTCGTATCTTCGTAACTTCGCAACTTTGCACCTTCGTATCTAGAAGTTACGACGTTGCGAAGCTACGAAGTTACGAAGTTACGAAGATACGAAGATACGAAGATACGAAGATACGAAGATACAAAGTTACGAAGATACGAATTTGCGAAGTTGCGAAGTTACGAAGTTGCGAAGTTGCGAAGGTGTGAAGTTACGAAGTTACGAAGATACGAAGTTGCGAAGATGCGAAGTTGATAAGTTACGAAGATACGAAGATATGAAGATACGAAGTTGCGAAGATATGAAGATACGAAGTTGCGAAGTTACGAAGATACGAAGATACGAATTTGCGAAGTTGCGAAGTTACGAAGTTGCGAAGGTGTGAAGTTACGAAGATACGAAGATACGAAGTTTTTCATATGGTCATAACTTCATATCTTCGTTCCTTCGTAACTTCGTGATTTCGTATTTTCGTGACTTCGTGACTTCGTGACTTCGTAACTTCGTATCTTCGTATCTTCAAAACTTCGTAACTTCTTAACTTCGCAACTTCGCAACTTCACAACTTCGCAACTTCGTATCTTCATATTTTCTAGATACGAAGGTGCGAAGTTGCGAAGATACGAAGTTACGAAGTTGCGAAGCTACGAAGATATGAAGTTACGAAGATATGAAGATACGAAGTTGCGAAGTTACGAAGTTACGAAGATACGAAGATACGAAGTTACGAAGATACGAATTTGCGAAGTTGCGAAGTTACGAAGTTGCGAAGTTGCGAAAGTGTGAAGTTACGAAGTTACGAAGATACGAAGTTGCGAAGATGCGAAGTTGATAAGTTACGAAGATACGAAGTTGCGAAGTTACGAAGATAGGAAGATAGGAAGATACGAAGTTACGAAGTTACGAAGTTACGAAGTTACGAAGATGCGAAGATGTGAAGTTGCGAAGTTACGAAGACACACACACACACACGCTGCACACACATACCACGAAAGTGCTTGGTTGTATGTAACTATTTTTATTCTTATTGTTATTTACTTTTCTCTAAAACCTATACTACCTAGTGACTAGACATTATTTAACACACGGGAATTACTCACGTAAAATTATCGTCGATTTGGTTTAGATTTGAAAGTGAAATAGTACCTAGTGACAGTCGTAATATAGGTATGTTTTACTCTAAAAAATGTAAATCCGTCATTGGCTGTAAGAAACATAAATAAGTCGATTTATTACTACTAAGAGCTGTGGATTTTGTCTAATAAATAAATAAATAAGATGCGAAGTTTTTTCAAATCTGACTTGTAGAATATCGCGTTCAAACAAACAAACAAACTCTTTCGCTTTACAGAATTGGTATTAGATTGGTATAGATGTCAATACAAAATCGTTATGAAGTTATAAATTTTAAAACGTAAAAAATGTTTGCCGAAACTTTGACCGCTTTGTGTCAGAGCGGCCCGCACTGCGTGGCGCTTTCAATGTGTGCGTTCTACGCACACAAGCTTGAGCGCTACGTTTCCCGCCCGTAAATACCTAAAACTGACGAGCGGCATAGCGTCGGAGCCCTCTTAAAGCAAACCAGTGTCGTAATCATTCGCGTCCAAATTGATTATCAGTTAATATATAATTTCATTTATTTTTAAAACACCAATATTTTTGTCGTAGATTAGATACGGGATCGATAAGAACATTAAGATTAAGATTTCCATGATGATTTGATTTAGACGAAATATCATAGTCCCGCTGAACCATAACCTTGATGTAGCGCGGAAGCTTGCCGTGAAAATAAAGTCGGCACAACGAGCCCGGCGTGCGCGCATATTTCTGGCCACGCGCATTATTTTCGTTTGGATGGAGAAAAAAATGCGGGCGGGCGGAATGTGACGCGAATAGCGCGCGTGGACGGATGTTTTGCGCGTGGGCGTGGGCGCGCGCGTGCCCAAGGGACCCTCGTGCTGAGGGACTAGCCTCGACATCAGGCCACGTTTCAAAGATACTGAGCTGATCCATGCCTATTGTATTCCAATATTTATAATCTATCGATATCAAAAGTTCTACATTATATCGCACAGTTGCGAAGGCAGAACGTACCTTAAAAGCTTTTGGTCGAAGTAAATGCGATGGTGTGGAACATTACCTCCTTGAGGCGATACTCTCCACTGAACTAAAGGTTCCCCCTACGAAAACGGTACTCAACGCATTAATTTTGGTAAGCCTTAGCTTTATTAATTATTAATTTAATAATATTACAGGGGAGGGGCTAGATATTTATTCCGTCGGCCAGGTAGACATATTTTATAGCTGTACTTAGATATTTGTTTCTTTGATTTCTTTCCTGTCAGTTTGGTTGTGTTTTCAGCATCTAGCTCTCACTTATACTTACCTATTTATTTGCCTGTTTGTCTACCTAAGTACCTGTGTCTTTTGTTTGTTTACTTATGTACCTGAGTCTTTTGTTTGTTTTTAAATATTATGTAGCTGTTTTCCTGTGTGTGTGTTTTTACCAAATAAATGTGTATCTATCTATCTATCTAATATTGATAAAACTAAATTATATTAGTATCGAGGATCAAAAAGATATAAAGAAAAGCATTAACAAATATGACAGATCAACTCGTAAAATCTTTATACATTGAGCTTAATGATATTTTTAGCTGGCTAATTGATTTATGGTCTGCAAAATTAAATGATATATGGATAAAAAAAATGTATCCACAAACACGGATATTCAAAACTGCGTATTTCATATTTCAATAAATGACGTGCTCATTTTTTATGAGTGATATATACGTTCAAAGAATCGTGGGGCCGCATCAACGTTAAATTCTAAATATATACGTACGTATCTCACTTATTATACGTATATAAATATAGTATGCGGCGAGCGGAGCAGAGATAATCGTATAGGTATACTTTGTGCGTATCGGGGTATTTATATCTGGCATGCTCCGCTAAGTTTTTATAAATAAAGTGAGCGTGGTGTGTCTAAAATAAAAACAAGTTGATTTGGCGTCGTGAGCGCAATATTTTGGGAAAAGGTCACGGTAACAGCGCAGTTTTTTGTGCGCTGACCCCACTCGCCTTCGTAAGCGGTTTAACTTAACCAAGGAGAATATAAGTCAGTTTATCTTTAGATCATTTTTCAGGGTGTAATGGGAGTACTCACGAAAACGAAACTAGCAGTGCATTCAATTCAATAATCGTGTACCGCAAAGAAAACATTTTATTCTGGGACGATGTCCAGTTGTATATGATTTATAAATATTGGTATCTCTGGTCGAAATATTTTGTTACTTATTCAATGCTAAGGGCCTGAATAGAAATAAAAAATAAAATAATTTGAAAAAACTGTTTAAGAACATAACCGACCGATATGAAACGTAAGTTTGAATGTTAAATGAAAGTTTATATAACTAGCCAACTTTTATATACAGGGTGGAAAAAATGAATGGGCCCCGGAGGGAAACTACTTTAAATCCTTAAGATACAGTATTTTACTTAAAGGAAACATTCCTTTTTTTTAAAAAGAAATAAAACTGCATTCATAGATTTTCTAAAATTCGCTTGCCTCACCCGGAATCGAACCAGCTAAAAATTAAAAAACAAACCTCGCTCTATTTAATACCACTAATCGATAGGATTTATATCAGGATAAAATCTTTATAACACACATTTGGTTTTAGAAATAAAAAAGATCATGAAATCTAACATTCATTTTCACAATTATTATTTTCATTAATTTTTATTATTTCACCATTCGCGACAAAACTTTTCTAGACGGTATTTGTCTATCTGAGGTGAGATTCAGACTTCCAAAAATGCATCCGATTCGATGGTTTTCTTCGAAAAGTTGACGGTTTTTCAGCAAAGTAACATTATTTTCCGAATTCGTAATACATTCCGAGAAGGTCTGAATCACACTACTAAGTACCTCTCACCATTCCACTGTAGAGCTAAATTGCAATTAAAGCCCTATGTACTAAATATTAGATTTCATGGATTTCTTGTACGACAGACGAGTGTAAGACCTCATGTTTCTTTGAGAAGTTTTATCTTTAGTATTGAATGTATCGACTAGTGGAATAAAATTGGAAGTGTGTAATTTTTGAATTTTTAGCTGGTTCGATTTCTGGGTGAAGCAAGCAAATTTTAGAAAATCTTTGAATGCAGTTATGTTTTTTTTTTTAAATAAAGGAATGTTTCCTTTAAGTAAAATACTGTATCTTAAGGATTTAAAGTAGTTTCCCTCCAGGGCCCATTCATTTTTTCCACCCTGTATTATATTATTTATTTCAAACAGTGTCCATAATTATTACACAGATTAACATTGTATTTCAACTCTATTTTTATAACCTTTGGAAAAAGTCAGAATAGCACCGCTTTTGCGGCGTCACTTTTATTATTTTGACGTAGAATCGCGAAAAATACACGAATAGATTCTGAAATAAGCAAACAAGGAAAAATCTGTGAAAATTTTATATTAGTAAACAACCTTTACAAAGATTTACATAGGTTAGGTATATTGTAAAAATAATAAAATATGGATATATTTATTGTAAAATATACCTATCCTCAATATGAGCAAGATTTTTTAGGTATGGTTTGAATATATTTACCGTTTCAAAATGATACCTACATACATTGGGTAAGTACATAATACGTCGACCAATACATTGACCTTATCAATTTTAATTATAATAATCAATGTTCTTACATTGTTGGTCGGGAAGAAAACCCATATCATAAAAAAAGCAGAACCATCATTGGTATGGCAGGCGGTGTTGCCAAGCTGACCCACGAACAATATTTACACAAAGTTCAAAGTGGTTAAAAATACGAGTATCATTTCAAATTAAAACTTAATTTCATAAGGACCTACTTATATATTTTAATACTTACTAACATTCCTGTCATGTCAAAGGCATAATAATAATAACGCTTAAAATTCCGTAACATTTTGCAATGCGGGCCAAGCCTACATGTTACCTACATGCACCTACATAACCATTGTGTATGTGTACCTACTGAATTGAAAATAAGTTCTGAAACAAAACTACTGTTACAGATTTTTTGACACTATCAGGTAAGTTGGTAGGTTAGGTCTGCGTTCCTAGTGCCTTCTTCGCTGAAAGTTTTGAGTTCAACTGCTACCAGTTTCCTAGTATCTATATCTATAATTACAGTTGTAGGAATTGTCTAATTTTTAAATCCAAATATTAACACAAGTTAGGGTTGAGGTAAGTTTAGGTTGAATGGGATATCGGTCTCGCTCTTCTGTTATTTTTTTTTGCATATATAAAGCGCGTCTAGCAAACTGAAGTTTACGGCTGAGTCTTAGTTTCAGATTTCATACCCTAAAGTGAAAACCGGAACCCTTTTAAGCTGAGACTCTACCAAAGCGGAGACGAGAGGAGATGTGTTTAAACAACCAATACCATTTCATTATTCTCACATCTCTCATTATCGCTTGTGCATTCTATCAGTCCCAGGCGTTCTTTTAATCTATATAAGTCATGGTGCCCTTTTGGATATCCAAAAGTGTATAATGTATGTGTCTGTACATGTATTTGAAGATCGCACCAAGACGATTAGAGCTGAAAATATTTTTCGAAGGTAACTCAGGTCCTTAGCGATACATTGAAGCATTGTTGATACGTTCGTTAATAGAAAGTTCTAGGGTGCGTGTCTCACCTGCATGATCTGGTTATGGAAGCTGGCGTCAGCGGCGGGCAGGCGCGGCGCGTGCGGCGGCGACGGTGTATGCTGGGGGGAGCTCTCGGGGCCCGCGCCCGCCTCGTGAGCCATTTCAGCTGTGGGAGAACGAAACCTTTCATATTTTGACAAAAAAATTCTTAACAGGACTAAAAGACTGCAACTAATGTTAGAATGCGAAGCCAAGCGACGAAACAAGTTTAAATGTGTTACTTAGGTCTTCCCACTAAGGCTGCGTTTCCACCAGAGATGTGCGATAGAAATGTGTCGTGCGAGGATGTCTAGCTGTGCTGTGAAAATGTGTGGGGGTTTCCACCAAAGCTGTGCGATGAAAATGTACCTACGAGGATGTGTAGCGGAGCTGTGAAAATGCGCATTAATGTGTGGTGCGAGGATGCGTTGCGAAGCTGTGAAATGTGTCGACGGGGGTGCGTTCCTCGCAATACATTACTCGCAACACATTCCTCGCAACATATCCCTCGCAACACATCCCTCGCACACATCCCTCGCTTGTTTTGTATGCGCAAAAATCCAGCTCCGCTGAGCCGTTTCCACCAGAGCTGTGCTGACCGAGGCGAGGTAAATGAAGCAATTCTATTGGTTCTTTACAAACACATTCCTCGCAACGCATCTTCGCACATCTCTGGTGGAAACGCAGCCTTATGCCCGGTTTCTATATTCAACGAACTATCGTGCAATTCAGATTATGATTCTGCTATAACGGCCTTTTTAGCCCCGCTGATGAAAAATAAGTGTTTTTGCTGTTATGTGCCTCCTGGGCCCCAATCCTACTAATTAACAACCATTGCGGTATAATTACCGCTACGTTTTGTTTCGTTCTCCAAAATGACAGTAATTTGTTTGAAAATTTCACTACAACAGATTAACCTAACCTCATTGGTCATTAGTAGATTAGGAAAAAAACTAAATCTAAGGATAAAGTTGACGTTTGCTTTGGTTGATAAAAAGTTGGTTGTTAGGATCGGCCCGATGCGCATTACCTCGCATCCACACGTTGGGGCCAACGTTGGTCCCAATGTCACTCGCCACGTGTGGATCTAGTAAAATCAGCCCCAACGTTGGCCCCAACTTTGGGGCCAATGCAATTTTGTCAGCTCCACACGTTGGTGAGAGGCATTGGGGCCAACGTTGGCCCCAACGTGTGGATGCGAGGTTACGCTGTGTTCTCCTATCTCCTACACCGTTTACGACTGTACTCGTAGAAATGATAAACATACAGTTCTAAAGCAGCTATCTCACGCAACTTTGACTTATCAAAGCAACAAAATAACTTTAAAACATTTCTGGGGCAGAAAACAAATATTGTAGCTCGCGTTCCACAAATAAATATATATTTCCACGAACTAGGCCAACCGACAATACAGCCTGAGTGACCTTACGAGCCTGTGACCTAAATCACCTAGATCGAGGGTGGGGAGGGGGAAACAGGCCCAATTCGATAACCTAGTATTTTAGGTCTACAGATTAAAAAGAGTTTTATATATAAAAAATACTGCATGCATCTCAAGAACTTTTAATTGTCTTCGCGTAGCTAACTCACTGTAAGCTCTTTTGTAAGAAACCTGTTAGTATCTATCTAAATCCGTACCCCTATTATAAATGTGAAAGTGTGTTTATTTGTTTGTTTATTTATCGTGGAATCACGTCAAAACGGAGCGACCGATTGACGCGATTTTTTGTGTGGAGATAGATGGAGGGCTGTAAAGTAACATAGGCTTTTTATCCGGGTACCACGCGAGCGAAGTCGTGGGCAGCAGCTAGTAATAAATAAAAAAGATAATAGATAACAATAGGGAACTCCCACAATTTTTTTTAATGATTTTATACGATAGGTTATATCGTCAAATAACCGTCATAAAAATTCCAGCGCCGAAATACTAAAATTTTATAACAAAAATAATTTTTGAAATTTACCAACATTTTCACGCATCTGAAACACGATTATTATTGTTGTCACAGATTACTGTTGTAGTAACAATTTGTGAACTTTGACGTGTGACGTCAAATTGATACTAAGTACAACAGTAATCTGTGACAACAATAAGTTCGAGTATAGGAATTGTGAAAATAAAAAAAAAAACTTATCTATGGATCGTCATATCTGACTCGTCCTTGACTTTTCTTATGAACTCGTGTCGTCACATCCTTTTCAAGTATTTTGAAATTCCTACTATTTTTTGCAATTTTTAAAATTTATTTTCTAATCGAAAATGGTTTAATATTAAAAAATAATTACACACACATACCTCTAAAGCAACAATGTTCATAATAAAATACATTTAACCCGCTTTTGAATCAGACGCATATTGCCTATTGCCAAACAAAACAAAGTGACCGGTTCGACAGTGTCTGATTTAAAAATACAATAAAAACAGATTTGTAGTAGAATACAAATAAGGACGAAGAATAAAGTATCAACCGAGAGATCTTTGTTCAGAGATTAGGAACTAATAGGATTAGGCTTAGGGATAGGATTTACAATCTCCTAAAAAAGCAAAGACGTAAAACTTGATAAACCAAATAATTATCATCATCGCCTTTCAGTCTGTCATTGCCATCTGCAGAGCCTCTATGCTTATGCTATAAAAAGCACAGAAGGCTTAGAACTTATAATCTTCGAAATCACAACTCTATTGTCGGGTTTCTATATTCTAATGACAGTTGACTTGTCGTCATAGCGTCGTTTACATATATAAAAAAAAAATAAGTATGTAGTTTTTTTACAGATAACAATGTTGCTTTGGCAATTTGTGTACTAACGACAGTCCGTTGAATATAGAAACCGGACATCAGTAAACAGAAACGATTCAATTGAAAGCCTTTTCAATTCTCCGCAGGGCCTAAGTCCCAATCATCTAGATTATCGTCCAACTCCTACTAGGCCCCTTCGGATGTAGGTCGTGCGAAGGCCGCGGGGAGGGACGAGGGGGGAAGGGACAGGAGTAGAGGGAGGGGTAGAAAGTTTATTTTGAGCCGTCTATATTTAGGCATGGGCCGGGTCCCGAGGACTCGCGTCCTTCGAGTTGTTCGTTGGTTTCAAGGTGCGCCGGAATTATAAATAAATTGTTGCTTTGTTTGAGTTGTAAGGCTTTAGAGAAATTACCACTTTACCCAACAGGCCACTGAAGCTGAGTCAGAAATAGTCGGGAATTATAAAACATCAAGAAACAATAAATGTTTGTAGAAAAGTAGGTACACCAAACATCAACAAAATAGACTGAGACTACCGGTCTCGTTCATAGTGGTTCGAACTAATTTTTAGCACAACCCGTGCACTGCAACTTAGAGCTTAAATAACAAAGCAACCAGTACTAATGTTGAATAAATGAATGCATCAGTTGTCTAAAGCCTAGGCTGAAAACCAAAAATACACACGACCTACTCGTTCTCATATAGAGACGTCCTAATTACTTATTCATGGAATCTATTGAAATGGCTTCTCTGCTAAGCCTGCCGCTTCGACCTGTTATTTATATGGAAATAATCTCATCATGAGGTTCAATAATAGAAATCCTTGACGTGGCAGGAAAAATAAAACTGGTCAGTCACGCTAAGCTGTTTTTCAAACTCGCTTGTTTTATTTCCTAAGTCTATTTTTATAATTGTTTCGCAATATTTTTTCTATAAAATTCAGTCAATTTTATTTCAGTGCAAAGAAAGAAAGCAGGGAAAGGGTCGCTTACGTTTTCTTAAGTAAGATACCCTTCCCCTGCTTTCTTTGGCATCGATGTTTTGACTCAGATCATATGCGTCAACTGATATTTACTGTTTGTCTTACGTTTGTTAATTTTGAAAAAATCTTACAACTATAAAGAAAGATTATATCCTCCCATCCTCCTCTAATAAAGATATCCGTAGCAAGTGCTACGTTCCCAAAGCCTACGAACAGGGAACACTGCTACGTGACTCGTAGAGCTTCTACGCTAGCTACGCCGCCTACGCCTAGTCCAGTCTGATTTGTGAGATAGATACCTACTTTATGCACCGAGTAACCAGAGAGACAAACTCAAACAACGAGCGATAATAGGTACTTCACTACATGCGCAGCGTTGTGTGCGTGCGCGTTCACCGTCAGGCTCACTTACGAGCGGCGGGCGGCCGCTTCGTGAGCTCTCGGCCAGTCTCGGTAAACTCCGGCGGCCGACCGGCGGCTATGCGGTAAGGGACGCTCGGAGGCCGCGAATGCTACGAGTATGCGGCGGCCGCGCGGGTTGCGTAGTAACTATTAATGAATCTGTGGCGCGGTCTTTTTCGAGTTCATTTTCATTCAGCCAGTAGGTAAGGTGAGTAGGTACTTACATCTAGCTAGGCAAAGTCATGCAGAGAAAAATAAAAAGTTATAATTTTTCACATACTTACCTACTCAAAAAAACGTGACCGGTAAGTTTACGTACCTAGCTACCTACTACCATTTTATTGAATTATTATTGAAGTAATTTTCTGTAAGTACCTATCTACCTAATAAGTAGGTAATGGTACCTATTTACTAATATTTAAAGTCGATTTTAATCTAGGTAAGTAGGTACTTTTCATTGTCGTATCGATTTGAAAATTTGCATTTGTATGTAATTCGGATACCTAAACTTATAATAATTTGGTATTTTCGAGCTGATCATGAACTCCTCAGTAAATAAACCGATGAAGTTAAAACTCGACATGTCTGTCAAGTCCCGACTACACTGTAATTAGGTACCTACATGGTGACAACGAGCTGGTTTGATGATGGAGTCAGGAGCTGTTCAAAAGAACTCCTCCGTAAATTAGCCGATTGAATTGAAACTCGACATGTCTGCCAGAGTATCTACAGAGCAAATACCATCCGTCCGTCAGCAGTACCAGCTGTCCGTTTATTATTTTAACACTACGCGAGTGACACCGCGCGGCGCAGTTAGTTTATTTCCATAAGTGACAGCCCTACAAGAATAGGCTATTATAAAAGTCAATGTTAGACCGCTGTTTCTCTGTTCATTTCTCTGTGCTTTATGTCCTGATTTCGCTTTGATTTTTATTATATCAACAAATTTTATTACAAGAGGCGTTTGTCAGTAAACACATTTTTTTTTCGGTATAAGTGTTCAGAAAAACTAATGTTCTCAGAAAAATATTAATTTATCCTTCACGGAGTTCATCCACCTTCCTCAGTCATTCACCTTTGTTAGGATGCCAGCGACAGCGGGTAGTTCCAAGTTTACCGTATTTATTAGTCTTACATATTATTATTGTCCGTATCATTGTGATTTGAATGTTTTAATATTTCACTTTGAATTCACAAAAGGCTGTTCTGTGCGACTGAAACATATTAACATATGAATACTTTAAAGGGTTTTGTTTGCGATACTAGTAGTTGTACATAATGTTGTTATAATTACGTTTATGAGCAGAATATGCCAGAACGAATTAATTTTACAGCAGCCGACAAATCTTGAATTTTCAGTATAATTTCATTTAGACAATTAGGCAGTGAAGGTAAGGTATCAAGTAAGTCTAAATTTTTATGCAAATTGAGGATAGTTAATAAATAAACTCATAGCAATACATACACAAAACACAACAAAGGCACGCCGCGCTTCTCCTAACATATAAAGTTAGAACTGTTGTCGACGAGCGACAAGTGAAGGACGCACTCACCATCGATTCCCTCTCTTTCCCTCTTACAGAAAAGTCACATGAACAAGTGAAATGGAGGAACACAATGAAACAATTGAAAATAAAAATAGCTTATGCACGCGATCTTCGAATTTGATGTGTAAATTATTTTATCAATTTGCACTTTAGAGGGAATTCAACGTAGGCGAGGCGTTGTAAAAACTAGAAGCATTTTGTATAACTCCGTTTAAAAAACTTAAAATACAGTTGACTACCAACACAATGTGTGCTGAGCAACTACTCCTAATTAGAAAAAATATTATGATATCGTATATGAATTGGTAATTTCAATTTAAAACCTGTTTTTTTGTATTCTTGACAATTTTGTACTCTTATTTACTTCTAGTTACCATGCCTTACACATACAAACACTCTCCATATCGACAGTTATGCTATTTGACATCAAACAATGACGACATCGACATCTATTTTGAGCGATTTTGAGCATCATTCATAAACCAGGCTCTATTTTATTTATCTGTTTCTAGGCGGTTAAAAATTTGCTTACATTATAATTTTCGATATATTCACAATGCATCATTTATTAAGGATGTTTATTGGTGACGATTATGAATGATGTCTTTTTGTCTTAGATTATCTCAAAATGTTTAACCATTTCAACAACACATACAGTGTTAGGAGAAGAAGTCCTACGATATGGGCTTCCAGAAGATGAAAGTGTCGATGCGAACTGGAAGCTGGTGGACTTTGGAAAAAGAGCATAGAGAGATACAAATACCGACGCCTTGCATTAATACAAATATGTGCTAATTTAAGGCGTGTTTTGGCACAAAACAGCAATTAGTATTGGTATCGAGAAACTGCTCAGAAACGTGGTTGTCGTGAGCATTATAGTGTCTAAAAGCAATGAACCAGTGAAGCTGGAAATAATCCAACACTGCACATCCTGTAGCTTCCTAGCTCCGACGCAGACCGAAATAAAGCGCCATAAAAGCAACTCTTCACCCGTTCCACATCCAGAAGCGAAACTAAATCTATTTCTGTTGTAAACTGTTTATTCGGTGCGCGCGCGCCGCGTCCGCTGCTATTTCCAATCGGCTAAATGCAGCCGCCACCGGAAAGATTACAAATGGACCATTCCAGTTTTTTACTGATGCTTCAATATAACTATTTTAGGTAACTAACGAAGCGAGTTGGCACTTTCTAATTGGAGTTCAAGAAAAAAAATTTCGAGAATTAATATCCCGAAAATAGCAACTAGCTTTGAATACTTAATCCAATCTGAATGCAACCTCATAATCAATAGAGAAGTCGATGCCAAAAATTAAATTAATAATGTTAATTGAAGAACAAAATAAGTACAAACAAGACACATTTTCATCACAAATTTCCAAACAATTATGATGCAAAAATATCTTATTTGAGTATAAGAACCAGCATCTAAAAATAATTCGACGAAGAAATATTTGGATCCAAATACACATACACATTAAGGCGGATTTTAAAGCAGCGATGAATATTATAAAATACTGTGCATAATAACAAAATCATTGCAAACATTCTACCAGTTTTAGTATCACGTTGTTTGTGTATGCAACGAATAATCTCTCTCCAACTACTACAATAAACACAATATTATAAGACACCGTACAGATATGGCGATCACGCCGCGAATGCGCTCGGGTAATCATGATGCAACTACATATTTACTGCGTTACTACCTACCTAAAGCTAGCAAAATGCTTGCGTTCTATTCGCGCTCAGACGGGGTTTATGCAGTTTAATCTCACATCACTTCTTTAAAATCTCTCTTGAAAAGGAGCTTTTGAAAATATGTAAGCTTTAATAAACAGATGCATGTGTTGCACGCGTGCAGTTCGCGAGCCCTTCGCAAATATTCGCTGTCACTAGTTGTGTACGCACCCTAATACTGCTTTGTAATAAACACAAAGAATGTAATATTCAGCCTCCATTCATGATAATGTGAGCACGCTAGTAAATTTGTGCCAACAGATAAATGCTTAGAAGATAATGCGGACAGCAGATGGCGATAGACACCGGAGTATAATATAAAAGCCAAAGACGATAAATTTAAATCAGCACGTGTATTCGTGGGAGAGTATTCCTGTATCTACAAATGAGCCAGTCCTACCAAACCACGATGAACGCTTGAAAATATGTGTCGAAACTATAAAATCCACATTTAAAATCCATTTCAAATTCTTGTTTAGTATGATTAAATGACAAATTGACCAGTAAAATGTTCTTAATTATTTATGACCAAAGAGATTAGATGATCATTTAGATACGGATATTATTGATACGTAAAATTAAGATCTTTATCTGAGCAATGAAATAAAAAATGGTGATCGTAGATTAGAAGTCAAGAACGTGCTCAAAATAGAATCGCTAATTATAGACGCATTAGCATTCAGGAACTCTCAGAAATCACAACAATGAGTAAACAAAGAGACAACTACGCGCCGTTTCAAATACGATGATCAATCTTATATACTGCTAGTTTTTATGTAAAACAATACAAGAGCTGAAATAGACTAAATGTAGGATAATTAAATACAAAAAATATCCTTTTATAAACGAGGAATAAATAGGGCAATCAGCACATGTAAGCAATAATTCATAACTAGCCGGAGTAGCTCCGCTCGGCGACTGCGCAGGAGTGATTCACGCCTATAAATAGTCGGTGGCTATAATTAGTTTACCATACAAAGGCTTGCATATCGGTTCAAAGGATTCCGTTCCTATTGACTCACGTGTGAATGCTCTTTGTCTCAAGGATTCGTAGGAAATATTATTGCTTTATGTGTTTATGTGATTGTTTGCGATGGCGATGTCGTTGGCTTCTGAAAACTCAGCTTTATTACTTTCATCGAGTAAAGCTTTCGTAATTTATACAAAGGGTATTGCGATTACAAAGTTTTCATTAATTTATTGTGATTACTAAATTGTTTCATAACGATAATACAGGTTAAGGTTAACCCATCTATTACGAGTACTGAAGTAGTTTGTGTTGGCACCTGTATATCGCTTTCTCAACCCCTCTGCACTTGACTACTTCACGCGCATAACTTTTTGTCAACCTGTTTCAACCTGTCACCCCAAGTTTTAAATAACATAAATAGACTAGTAAATCTCCCCCGCTTGGCGTGTCTACTCTATAAACAGATGGGCGCATTCCGTGCTGCGATATTTTTAGAACGGAGGACCTAATTCTGGATACACCGACTCTTGGGACGTTTCTGTGGTATTTTTAAAAGAAAACTAATTGTGACGTCGCTTGTAGTTTTTTATCACTGTTGATCAATTCGCAGAGTAGATACTTTATTATAGTAACATTTTATTTTTACTAACAAGTCTAAAAAGAGATAAAGAGAGTTTGACATGACATGAAGAACTTTTTTTTTATTGAAGATAGACCTTTGTTTAGCAACAATCTCACCTGATAGTAAGCGACGATATGGTTGACGGTGTATCACAAAGGTCTAGAAGACCTATTCACTCTTGACTTGAAGAGACCCAGGCCCGAGGTTACGTTTGCGCCATTGATTTGCCCAATTAAGAGGGCAGCGACGAACGAATTCTCCATACAAACGTACTACCGAAATCATTTAAAATTTGAGCGTATTTTCACCACTTTATGCACTTATTTAGATTAAGGAAGTATTAATCTAGGTTCCTGTTAAACTTTTGATCTAAAAAACTTACCTTTAACAAAATGTAACCAAATTGTATTTCTAACATTTTTACAGCAAAAATATCGTGTTTTCGTTGCATTTGTTCTGTATGATAAACAACAATGATTGTAATATCCTTTTAATAGGAACACAGCTTAGAGTGTCTAGTTACAGGCCATACAAAAAAAATTGCGAAATCATTAACTTTTCATTCATCATTTTTGGTATTACGGAATACATCGTAAATTCTTGTAAATTCTGAACTCGAGTATTGCCGTACGCGTTGCTCGGATGTCTTCAATGTGTGTGTATAGTCCCGGAGGCGGAGTTTCGACACTCACACTAACGCAAAATTGGTTTGCAACGACCACCGCTTTTTATAATTTTTAGCATTTTTAGCTCGCTCGATGTATAGGTATGTAGGTATAGGTGTAGGTAGTATACACACTAACTAGATAGGTGTACCTAGCGTAGATTAGAATTGATTTTTACTTTGAACAATTATTTCAATTTTAAATGGTATGTAGGTAGGTAGGTTTTGTAGACCCTTTTATGAAAATTACTTTCTTTTTAACCGACTTCAAAAAAAGGAGGAGATTTTCAAGTCATAAGAATATTTTTTTATGTAGGTAGGTATGTTTCTCGAGTATCTACTTGAATAGGTGAGCCTGGACCGATTTGGAAAATTATTTTTTTGTTTGAAAGGGTAGGTACCAGGTGGAGCTATGGTCATCAGATCAGGTCAGGATCTGATAATGGAGTCAGGAACTGTTCAACAGAACTCCTCAGTAAATAGGCTGATTGAGTTTAAACTCGGCATAATGTAAGCTGTCTTGTTCCGTTTCGTTCCGACTACAATGTCATGTAATATGTAATACCTATGCGTACCTATGGTGACTGCGAGCTGACCTGATGATGGAATCAGAAGCTGTTCAAAAAATGGTGCTGGTGATGATGATGACGAGTTTCAGCTCCATCGGCCTATTTAGATTTAGGTAGGTACTGATGTGTTCTGTTGAACAGCTCCTGACGCCATCATCAGATCCTGACCTGATCTGATGACCATGGCACCACCTGGGACCCTTTCAAACAAAAAAGAATTTTCCAAATCAAAAAAATTCCAAAAACATACCTACCTAGGTACATAAAAAAATATTCCTATGAATTGAGAATCTCCTCCTGTTTTTGAAGTCGGTTAAAAAGAAAGTAATTTTCATACTAAAGTTATGAAGTTGAAGTTATGAAAGAAGTTGAAGTTATGTTTTTAAACTTCAAAGTCTATAAATAGAACAGTAGTAGTTTTGTAATGACGTCACAAAATGACGGCGGGCCAATCTGCCAAGAGGGGCTTTTCCATCCTACTAATAATTTTACAGTGTGAAAGTTTGTGAGGATGTATGGATGTATAGATGTACCGCTATCTAGGGATGTTTGTATGTTTGTTACTCTTTCAAGCAAAAACTACTGATACACGCGCGGTTCGAGGGGGGGGGGGGTCATGGGGGTCATGACCCCCCCCCCCCCCCCCTCAAAATCCTTGAGAAACCTGTAACATCCAGCAAAAAGAGAGGTAGGTACGCACTACCAAAACTAGTGACCCCCCCCCCCCCAAGATCAAAGTCTGCGACCGCCAGTGCTACTGAACGGATTTTAATGAAACTTGGAATACATATAGGTAGGTACCTATACTTACCATAATTTATGACCTGGAATAAAACATAGGCTACTTTTTATCCGGGTAGGTATCACCCGAGCGAAGCCGCGGGCGGAACCTAGTATATTTTACATTTGTCTCTCTGATGTTGGCTGTTAGGTAGGTATTATGTTTTATCTCGCTTACATAGATACCTACCTACTCTACTGCCTATAACAGTGGCGGATTTCCAAATTTGCCGCCAGTAGGCTATTCAACTTTTGCCGCCCCTACACTCGATACCACATCACAATCATATTAATTACATTTTTTTTGTTAATGAAATTGTAACTTTTATGATTTGTGTAATATTATTTTTAACCGACTTCAAAAAGGAGGAGGCTCTCAAGTCGACTGTGTGTTTTTTTTTATTTTAGGTATATATTTTTTTTAGTTTTTTGTGTGTGTGTTACGCCATTTCTCCGTCAATTGTGGACCGATTTTGACAATTATTATTTTTTTGGTTACAAAGGATATACTCCAGAAGTGGAGGATCTGATGAGGGGATCCCATGGAAATCGAGGGGAACTCTCAAACTTTATGGTTATTTATTGTGTTTGTAGAACTATCGGGCTGAAATTTTGCACACTTATATCGTCGGTTGCAGGTTCAATTGGCGTAACTGACAAAACACGACTTTTCACTAGAGCCGTTTAAAGTTTTTTTTCGTGATAAATTTAACATAACTTTTTTTGTGTGTGGCCTTTTTTGGATCCGCTTTGACAGAATAGCTTAAAATTCACTAAGCTTTCAGCCTAAATATGAAATTTGTTCATAAACTCTCTATTTTAGAAAATGAATGTCAGTTACACCAATTTTTTTTCAAACTTATGACAGTTACACCAATCTTTTTTTAAACTTATGACAGTTACACCAATTTGACCTCGAGACTTCTTAAAATATTTCAGGTCGAAATGGAGTATGGCTTCTAAAATAACAAGTTACGGCAATTCAGTTTGATGTAAGAGACGGTGTATTACTTTGTTGTTTGATGTTACTTTAGTTAAAATGCTTAAGAATGTAAAGAAAAATAAAGAAATAATCACCTAATGTCAGTTACGCTAATTTTACTGTTATTTTAAATTTATTTGTATAGGGTAAGAAGATTCAATAAAAATAATTTTATTTAAATAATCTTAATTTATTCAGTAAAACCCACTTCCAAATAGTATTTTTAATTAGCTTACTCTTCAGTTTAATTTAGCGCACACTGCACTACAACACACAACCTTTTTTTAAATGATTAAAAGAAAAAAACAATCAACTGAATCATTGTTCAACGCAATTATATTTTCATTTCCAAATAGTATTTTTAATTAGCTTACTCTTCTAATAAGTTTTATTTAGCGCAGACTGCACTACAACACACAACCTTTTTTTTTTAAAATGATTAAAAGAAAAAAAAATTAACCTAACCATTGCTAAACGAAATTATATTTTTAGGTTTTACTCTTCTTCTAAAGATAAAGATAATTTATTTGCTCAAAACATTGTGTAAGTTACATACGTAGCATGCAAGGTCATATTTTTAGTTTACTGAGTCTTCTTGATCAGTTTGGTTAAGAGTGTCTTTTACATCTTTGGTAAAGGGTAGGTTTAAATAATCACTATGGTATCTGTTAGGAATAACACCGTCATCGCACAATTTTTTTAAATCTTTATACTTCACTTGTGATATAGCCAGTTTGCTTTTGTAAGGGAGTTCCAATCCTTCAACACTTTTCTAACCCTTGTTTCAAATTGCTCTTGTGGTTCATTGACAACCTTTTTTACTCTAGCCTTTCCTTTCCCTTTTCCTTTCCACTTTAAATCTTCTTCATCGACCTTGATTTCATAGGTCATTGCATTGGTTTTCATGGAATGTTTTGTTTTAATAGTTTTTATATCTTTTTTCTTAATTTTGGCAATCCTGACCTTCGAAATCTGTAAATTGTTCGTGCTAGGAGAAAAACATATTTGCGTCACTGGATCCCAATCAATGAAATCTTTGTGTTCGAGGACAAATACCTTGTAGGGACGAGGATTTTTTTCGTGCCGATTCCATGAAACTTGGCCATTGCGTAGGACTCCATACAGTCAATTTACGCACTTCGCATTCTATTATAGAGTGACTATCTACCGGCATGTAACTATGGCCTGGCAGCAGGTAATTAATTTGGATGATCATTTTAATTTTGTCTCCTACACATAGGGTTGCTACTTTTTTTTCTGCAATTAAAGTATATCACACTATCACACTAATATCACACTATCACACCAATTTTATAAATGCGAAAGTTTGGGTGGATGTTTGGATAGATGTTTGGATGTATGTTTGTTCCTCTATAACTCGACAACCACGGAACCGATTTGACTGAAATTTGAAACACAGATAGATAATGACCGAGAATAGAACATAAGCTACTTTTTATCCTGAAAAAATGCACGGTTCCCGTGGGATAAACAAAATAGTAGTACGTAGTAGCCGTAAAATACTTTATTATAAAGTATGGGTGGCAACCCTACCTTCACATCTTAGGAGAAAGAACGATAGCAATAGTTTGAGCGTGCGCGGAATGTGTAATCCACTGCAATTTGGTCGGATAATAGTTTTCAAATTGAGGTAAAAAGCAAACTATTATTTCATTCCCACGTGCAAATTTGCGTAACTGACACTAAGCTTAAACCTAGTTTGAGTCAATTGACGCAACTGACCATTAGTGAAATAATGTTGATGACATTTTGGTGTATGCGATGTAAATTTTTTTTATTTAAATTATAATTGGTGTAAGAGCACATAATATAACCTTAAATTTTTCGGGGCTACAGTTACACCAATTTGACTTGTGCAAATGGGTGACTTAATCAGTTACAGCACGATTTAGAAGGAAATCTGAAAAGTTCACAGCTGAAATTGTGATGTAACTGAAAATTTTTTAAAGCTAGAATTTTTTTGAGTATACCATTCGATAGAGCAGAAAAAACTAAGAAAAACTGTATACTCAACTCATTTTACGTGTTTTGTTAGTTACGCCAATTGAACCTGCAACCGACGATATATTCTCGGTGACAATGAAATATTATGGTATCAATCAAGCTTATCTGATGATGGAGTCAAGAGCTGTTCAACAGAACTCCTCAGTGAATAGGCCGATTGAGTCGAAACTCGGTATATCTATCAAGTTTCAATTACAATTTAATAATATGGTGACAACGAGCTGATTTGATGATGGAGTCAAGAGCTGCTCAACAGAACTCCTCAATAAATTGGCCGATTGAGTAAAAACACAGCATATCTGTGAAGTTCCGACACAATGTAATATAATAATATGGTGACAGCGATCTGATCTGATGATGGAGTCAGGACCTGTTCCATGGAACTTTTTAGTAAAATAGAAATAGAAATAAGTTTTATTTTCGCCACTACGATACATACAACACAAATCAGAAATGCTACATTACAGTGACAAGAAAATAAGGTTACCCCTCAGCATTTGCTCCAGCAGCGCCATGGCTGTTAGAGCGCTGGTTTTCAGTATCTTAGTTTTTAGTAGTATAGTAGTATAGTAGTAGTGACATGGATATCAAATGAAAGGGCTTGATGAGCGAAACACAATAAGTAGGTAAGATGACATCATTCTTAATAAAAAATAAACACTAAAATGAAAAAATAAAAAATAAAATACTTAACCGACTTTAAAACATACTTGCACTAAAAAGCAAAACATAAGAATATAAACAGTTTTATTTACCTAATTACTAATTACGCGCACTCCGCACTTTAGGTACGAAGCTACAAGTACATTGGTGGGCCCGCCCGGGCGGGCCTTAGCAGGGTTCCCACTTGCCACTCGGCTCTAATACCTATCGCGTGACAACTCGACAACCCTTCCGCGTCACTCCGCGCCAGACAGTGACAGAGTTATGCGTTAGAAAGAGAGAATTTGTGTAGGCACGTGTCAGTGCATATTGCACTAGGCAAAGAACGCTTACGCGAGCTGAATTGAACTTTGTCGCATAATTCTGTGCTACAACGTAGGTATTTTATTCAAAGTTTTCGTCAGAATCTACGACTTTTTGCCTTCTTGAGAGAATCATTTTGAGACAGAGATTCGTAGATCACACATACATTTGTCTCACAGGCAGGCAAAGGGAATTAAATTTGCAACCTTCTGTGTTTCAGGCGGGCCTTCGCCCTCAGCACCACAAAACATTGTTGTCATGATGAATAATAATGGATTCATAACATGTCGCATATTGTGGCTGTTTTCGGCCTCCCGTGATCGTTTCACTAGGTTTTAACAGTTCAAAATAGATGAGATTCTTCTGATCCTACCAAATACAGGGGGTCTAAAGTGGCCACTTTTGATGAAAAATCAGATGTTTCATAGATGCTTCATCTATGAAACATCTGACTTTTCATCAAATGCTTCATAAATGCTTCATATGCTTCATCTATGAAGCATCGATGCTTCATAGATGTTTCATAGATGTTTCATAAATGCTTCATATATGAAGCATCTATGAAGCATTTCACAAAACATCTTTTTTGACAGATCTATGTGCGAGGTTAAATTTATTTTTAGAAAGAAAATAGGTTGAATGGAAAACGGATGGCTGAATGCAAAACCCATGTTTCATAGATGCTTCATCGATGCTTCATATATGAAGCATCTACACCGTTTATTTTTGGTCAGTTTAAAGCCAGCGCCTACGTAATCTATATCGATAACCTTACTCAAAAATAATAATAAATATGAGATCTATTTTTTTGCAATTAATAATATCACGAAACATAGGCAGGATAAATCACGGAGATACGTGCTCTGTGCTCAGCTGTTGCTACGGCATAGAGTCTATGCTACGTCGTAGTCATACATACATACCTAGGTCATTAGCTCTGCGCGCCTACGACACCATAACAAGTGTTTTACTCACTTTTGTTAATCTTTTCAACTATTTAGTTTCGTATGAAATACTTATCAAATTCAAAAACGAAACCAACGACACGAATACGATTAAGCAATACAAGCAGTGGGTGCTGGCTTTAAACTGACCCAGAATTAACGGTGTATAAAGCATCGATGAAGCATTGATGAAGCATCGATGCTTCATTTAAGAAGCATAATATGAAGCATTTATGAAGCATTTGATGTTTCATCAGATGTTTCATAGATGAAGCATCTATGAAACATCTGATTTTTCATCAAAAGTGGCCACTTTAGACCCCCAGACAATTACCTCAGCACCAACAACAACAACCAGCACCAACAACAACAACCAGCACCGACAACTCGTTTGGAGTTGTTTGCACACCAGCTTAAGATGAGCCGTACATTCAACGGTTCCTGTGCATTCCGGGTGTCAAGGATTCCGGCTGTTTGTAATTTCGGAACTACAAAACCGATGACCTTGAAATTTTTACGGAACAATATATAAAGTACTTACTTTCAAACAAAGTAAAAACCGGTCAAGTGCGAGTCGAACTCGTACACCGAGGGTTCCGTACCTACCCATTATACCCATTAAGTTATTGAACAATTAGTAATTTTTTTGTACATATCCTAGTTCTGCGATAGCAGCGCCGCAAATGTTCTGCGCACACGAGCATAATATTGCAATAAATATTTTCTTTTATTTACTTTCACACAATAGCACAATTTTATTTATTTACCTTATTTGAGGATGGTGCCAATTAAGCTAGTTCGCTTAATTGTATGAGCGCTCATACAACTCAGAAGACAATCTTAATTGGCGTCAACTATGTATGTATGTATATGTATGTATGGGAACACCCTTTAACTTTCAACTTTTTTAATTTTTTGGAATTTTTCCTTTATTTCTGCTATAAGGCCTTGCTTTTTGCCAAATTTCGTGATTCTAGGTCAACGGGAACTACCATTTAGGTTTTCGACCCAAAACCTCTAGGGTACTTCCGGTTGACCTAGAATTGTCAATTTTGGTTACAAGCAAGGCCTTACAGCACAAGTAAAGGAAAAATTCCGAAAAATAAAAAAAGTTGATAATTAAGGTAAGTTTTGGTACTTACAAGTTTTCACGAAAACCTAAATTTGCCTATATCTTTTTATAGTGTTGACTCAGGACCGTGATTTTTATACTCACAATAAGGACTATAGACTTCAGTATATGGTATGAATTTCAACTTGCTAGCTCCACCCGTTCCTGAGATAATCGATGGTGACAGACAGACAGACAGACGGACAAGAAAGTGATCTTATAAGGGTTCCTTTTTTTACCTTTTAAGGTACGGAACCCTAAAAAGAATCAATGAAATCGGACTACGCGCTCATGAATTACAACCAGATACTTATTTTGACTTTCATCCCCTCTCCCTAGGGAACCGTGCTGAATTTCAGGATTAAAAGTATTTTATATTAGACCTCGTAGTATGCACTCAAATAATACCAGGTTTCATTTAAATCCAACCAGTAGTTTCGACGTAATGCGCGGCCATGATACGGACAGACAGACATGAATGAAAAAAATTACAGTTTTGGCTTCAGTATCGACAATAGAGAGCCCTCCAAAAAAAATTTCAAAATATCTTCAATGTACAGAATTTGACCTGTTACAGTTTTATTATAAACTAGCTGCTGCCCGCGGCTTCGCTCGAGTTGTAACCGGATAAAAAGTAGCCTATGTTACTCTCCAGCCCTCCAACTATCTCCACACAAAAAATCACGTCAATCCGTCGCTCCGTTTTGACGTGATTCAACTACAAATAAACAAACAAACAAACACACTTTCACATTTATAATAGGGGTACGGATACCTATTGATGTTTGATTGGTTGATGATTGATGATGATTGATTGATGATGTGAAATTTAATGATTACTTAATGAAAATAAAAATTCTTCGGTACACATAGGGATTTTTCGTACATGACGACCTTACACGTGCTGATTACAGCTACAGAAACAAACATGATCAACAGGTAAACTGTTGGAAATTTTCGGGATACTACTGTAATTCGCGGGCCCATCTAAACGCGCCGCCTTTATCGCTCGTTTCCAATCCAATTATGGAAAAAAGTTCTAAGCAAGAAAAGCTCTCACTCTAACAATTTTTAAAACATTACTTACATGTTGAATTGTTTGTGTGTACATAATAACATAGCATTATCAATAAATATAGGTAAATATTATTTTTCTGTAACACAAAAAAAATTTTTCCCTATTTGCCGCCCCTAAAATCTGCCGCCCTAGGCTCCAGCCGAGTCCAGCCTTCTCAGCCTATTGGTACCACCAATTGATTCGCCACGTCATAAGTACCTAAATATGCGTTATCCTTTGTTGCACTTATGGGGGCATCCATTAATTACGTCAGGCTTTTAGGGGGCGGGAGGGGGTTGAGCCAAATCGCACCTAATCCCATGTGGGATTAAAAATGAAAGGGAGGTCTCGGCAAATCTAGGTAGGTACCTGTTTAAGATTATTTTTTTTATTCTCACGTGAGATTAGGGGGTGGGGGAGGGGATCGAGCCAAATCTCAGGACATCTCACCAAGGGGGGAGGGGGTGCGGGGGTTGAAAAATCGCAAAAATCACCTTTAATTTTTATTCTTTAATTTTAATTAGTGGACGCCCCCTAATTTCAGAGGGACAAACATCCGTTGTGACTTCAGTAGTTAGGTAGGTTAGGTAAGTACCTACTTACCTATAGACATTGGACAGAAAAAAACATAGGTAAGTACCTACTTAGGTACCTACTTCCCTTTGAAAATTTAGGTAATTGTGTACCTACTTATATAGGTAACAACCCACATATTCTGTCTAGCGTCATAATATCGATCTCATCCCTCCCTAAAAATCTTGAGAGTAAGATGGGTAGGTAATTACCTAGATATTGTAGATAAATTTCCAAAAAAAGCATTTTTACCATACATTTATCTAACGATTCCATGAAATAAAATGAACATTATTCATTAGTGACTGACAATATAACATTTTTGGCCTCTCCAAAGATGCAAAAACTCAATATCAGCAGGAATTGATCTCCATTCCGCAAGTACTTACCGCGCTGCAAGCGGAGCTCACAACCGCTGAGCCAAACGTCCTGATGCATTTGTATTTGAAATTATTGAACAGTAGCTGCGCGTAATGCGTCCTGAATCGCGCCAAAAAGGGCGGGCCTCATGTCAGACTCATATCTGCCAATCACAGATTAGGTAGAGGTAATACTGCCAATCGGGGCTGTGATTGCTCATAGTAGACTGAGTAGTACACCTATACTATACTACATAGAGTTTTTTGCGTGACAAGGACGAACAATTTAGATAGATACGTTGGAAGAGAAGTTCCGAGCTCCACTCACCGCAACCTTAATGGTGGAAACGTAACTGATTAGTTATGTTTGCGCCATTAATGGGGCAGACGTAACTGGTTAGTTATGTTTGCACTATTGATTGATAGGGAAATGAAAAAACAGACAAACAGACCGTATTAAAAAAATTGAAGTGTGTATCTAGTTAAAACTCCTTCAGGTGGCAACTATTAGACACTTGATAAACAGATGTCAAAAATGACAGATAATGTCAAAAATGACAGATACCTAATGTCAAAAATGACACTGGATGTCAAAATGACACTACATTTTCAAACAGAATAAATATGTGAAGTGCATTACAAGCTTCAGTTCTAACATCCCAGCACCGCGCTCGGGTCTATACACAGCCTGTCTAAAATCGGAATAACCGAACGAACCTGTTTTAGTAAACTAAAAATACACGTAGGGCCAGCACCAGTTATGAGGGGGAATTATTTTTGACCAACAAAGAGTGGAACAAGTTGCTTACTAAGAATAGAACGCCCGATGATTTTTCATTCGTAGTTGGTACAGGGACGTTTTAAAAAGCCACTATTCTAATTTATATACTCAACTTTAGTTTGTTGTAATTTAAAATGACTTTTAGGTTACTTTGATTAATGCTTTATTTAATTTGTGTATTTTAGGAACTGCTTTGCAATATAAATAACACAATTCAATTCTTGACAATATTTTAAAACTATTGGAATAAAACATGCGTTTGGTACAAACAAATTATATAAAAATGATTGTAGTCGCTTTGAACTCAGTGACCCTTCCAAAAATACGAATTCTAAATTAAATGTCGTTACTTATATAATGTTATCCACATTATCTGGGGGCACGGTAATGCCCCCGCCAAGACGAGCCAAGCGAAGCGCATTAAAGTACCTCCAAAATAACTTTGCAGTACATGATAACAAAACGAAGAGGTATTTTGTTTGACATTAAAATAAAATATTCTAAAAAACAAATTAAAAATGTACAACGTATTAAACCAGTTAGCAGTCAAACTCGTTCTGTGAATATAGTTTTAAAAGTATGCTTTAGGGTTCCGTAATGACTACACTTCTGAATCGTTTAAGACAAAGTAGAGTCATAACATAGATGGCGTAAAAACTACAAATAATAATGATGTAATGTGTTGAAAAATGCTATAATTGGACATGTTATAGTCATTTGGTTTGTCGTAATACGGAAGTCGGATAGCACAGACTGACTCGCGCTTGCCTGTATTTTTATTATTTCAAGGCATTGAATAATAAGAATGAACCATGGCGCCTCCGAAATACTTGTTGCGTAAGCTCAACTCTTTATGTAACATGCCATCTGACATTTATCGTACTTTGTGAAAAAATTATTTCGCCAAACAAAATTCTGGTGAAATTTAATTTGCCATACGTTATTGCTTCGTTCAACTCCTTTACCATCAATAGAAAGTCTAACGACTTCTAATACAAAAGCATTTAGTTTTATTATTGGTATTTTATTTACATTTCGTTTTAATATTGGTATTTTATTACTTTTATGATTGGTTGTTGAACTTCACCATGGCCTGTGGCTTTTAATATGTTAGGTTCAACCCTTCAACCGTACAAAGTCTTGCCGAGTTATAAATATACAAGATTACATTTAAACAACACACCATTTTGTTGAATCTACTTTTAACTCGCAGTTTAAGGTGAACGTACACCTATCAGCGCCGAACGCGTCGAAGAATCGAAAGAAATAAATTTTAGAATTAATTCTATAAAAGCGTATGAAAAACCTCGCACATTTGCCAGATTCGGACGAATTCTAAAATTCGTTTCGGTCAATTCGTTCGGCGCGTACGGCTCCGATAGGTACACGTTCACATTTAGAGAGCTTTACATGGGAGACAAGCTTTTGGCACCAGATAAACTATAAAGTTGTTGGTAGGCGCTGGCGTTTCCCGTGCTCCCGTGCTCGTGGGAGGTTGCAATTGAAACAAAATCAATAATAAGAGGAGGTAATCCGTCTAAATCCGTGCACTCAAGGCTGGCCGGCACGACTGCGCGTCGTGACTACCACGGGGCTATAAATAGCAGCCTATTGACGGACAGCTGGAGTGCGAGGGCGTGCCAAACAAACAATCAAACATGTACAACATTAATAATGTTTATAAAATACTTGCAGATATCCGCTCCGAGAATACATTTCATTGTGATTTCCTTTGTTGTTAACTCTCAAACATTTATAAACTGTTATCTTCAATCAACCACCCATAAAGGACAGGGCGACATCATTATAAGACATTTAATTACCTAACTTAATTCCTATACACAATTAAACAATTAATCTGATGTAATTGCAAGTTATTCAGTGCAATAGATAATTATCAATTTATCACATTCATTCAGTTCTACAATTATCGAAGAACCAGCCCTGAATCATGCCACGGCAGCAACCCGCCACTTATCTGCGATTGTTGTGTAGTTTTACCCGGCTGACTGTCAAGTCCCAGGGTTATGTTATGTGTGTTTGTAAGTGTTCTTATTTTGTCATCATTGTTTTGCTTGAGTTAAGTTTCTGCTAGGTTGACAGCATATTTCCGTTATCTGTCAACATTTGACCGCGTGTACTCGTATAAATCTGATTCAAATGTATTTGGGTCAATCTCCAGAATCAGCGTGTTTAGTTGATTGCTATGGTGCTTTTTAAATATCGATATTATTGCTTTTTTGTATTTTTATTTCGAGAAGGAGGTGTCTAAATAAGCATATTTTCATATTGGCCCCTGAAGGGGTAGAAAAGCAATAATATCGATATTTAAGGGGCGCCATAGCAATCAACCAGGTCCGCTGATTCTGGAGACTGACCCATTTGCACTTAACTTATTTTCTCTTGTTCTATTATGCATGTATTACTTATTCGCTTCTTCAGTTATTAGCGTTGTACGACAATTGTTCGCCTTGATTATTGCGGAGTTGCTTTATGACTGCAATTTCATATTGATTAGTTGGCTCGTATCACGTGACAGTGTATTTTTAGAGTCCATTACAATCGTGTTTAGGACTGGTCCAACGACCCGCGTGCACGATACGGCTATTTCGGTATTTTCATCGTTTTCTGCTGACGCGCAAAGAATATCAATGGTAATTTGCGCAATCGACCTTACGATGCACTCACTAGTGTTACTAATTAGACTGAAGTTTGGAATATTATCGCCAACAATACTTATATTATTTCTTCTTAAAAGGTAAAGTAGAAAGGGAATGTTTATAGTCGAATTAGGTTATATTGTTGTATGTAAGTTTTAGATACCAAAATCCTCAGTGCGCTTTGCGTTGCACGCAAACAAGTGCTAAGTAGGTACCTACATATTATTTCGAAATCACGTACCTTCCTGGCATATTTATAGGTATTTAACTATTTATCCTTAAAAATTGTTTTCCTCACTTTGTTACTCACAATTGAGTACAGCCTTACATAAACACAAATATTTTTTATCAAACAAGCGGGTGTAGCAAGGAAAACACGCAAATAGAATTTGTTTGCGCCATAATAATAAATAACACAAACACTCGCAAACAATTTGCTAATTTGTAAACAGGTAAGTTCATGACTACGTCATCGTTGACGAATTAATCATTTTAAAGTTCTACGTTTTAGTAATCTATATAAATATCCTATATTATTATACGAGCAATATTTGTATACTTGTGTAAATATATTTCTTTCGCGTTCTCCAAAACGGCTCTAACAATTTCGATGAAAAATGCAGTTCGGAGGTTTACGGAAAATTAGTTTTCTTCGTATTTTCACGCAAAAAGGTTTCCCACTTTCCCCGCGCAATCTTTTTTTGGGATAAATCTTTTGTTATTGATTTTGAAATGAAAAAAGCTAAAGATGGATAGATGACATGCGTAAGAAAGGAGAGAGAGAGCTGAGACGATAACTGATACTTAGAGAAAAGTGGAAGAAGAATACAATTATTATGTTGTGCCGTGCCGACCTCACACAGTGGGATAAGGGCCCCTTATCTCACTGTGTGGGGTCGGCACGCACGGCACAACATATTTTATTCAAGGGCAGGAAGAAGAAGAAAAGTACGAATTTCATAATTCAGGAAAAATTAAATCTTTGTCTTTATTTGGTTGTGTCAGATAGTTTTAAATATCAATGCCTATAACCATCGGCTACTATGATATCAAGTTTTCACTTCTGTACTGAAAATATCTACAGTGTTCTTATGCAAGAGTAGAGGTGCATATGATTACTTCCGAATATAAACAGGGATCTTCCTTTTGATTGCTAGGTGTTACGCGTCAGTGATAGAGTAAGTCTCCATACATTGAGTCATTGATTATACATATTTTCCTGTTCATTCTCTCATTGAGGTTATTACCAGAAAAAATATTTTTTCATTTTGATACGAGGAAATTTGATTCATTACCGCTTTTATCTTCAAACATTTTTTGTTATGGTTTACAAATAAAGTCTACTGATACGTATCTCGTCCAATCATAATGTTTCATCTACACTGTTATTAGAGTGATGTCACTTAGAGGTAAAAATAGCTTTATTACTTTTATATGAGTGCGCCAATCGATGACCATAGATAAAGTAGAGTGTCGATCGCCGGGGTTAACCGGTCGATCAGTCACTTCTATAAATATCGCTTTTGTATACGGCTACTTTAGGTTTTTCACATATTTGCAGCCATAGTAATAAGTTAAGTACTCGTAAATAAGTTGAGGATTTGGCTGAACGACATTTTAGAAGATCACATAATGACCTTAAATGTTTATAGCACTAGAGGATACAGAAGAGTACGTTTACGTTAGCGGTATTTAATGTCCCATACGAAGTACGGAAGCGCTCAATTGCTAACACCGTAACACCACTAGCAGTCCCTCATCTATTTGAGCATTCTGAACGTCGACTAACTTCTTCGTTCGGATTTTAGGACGTGATCGATCTACAGTTACTAATGTAATAACCAAACATCTTACATATTGATATACACGTGAATGTTACGTGTATATCAATATGTAAGATACAATTTCAAAATAGAACCGAGTAATCAGATATTTTATATTGTAAAGCGAGTCGGCAGCGACAGTACACATGCCATCCATAATGACATCACCGGGCCTAACTTACGTAACAACTAGGACATAATCTGTGCTGCCGCGGATAAAAATAGAACAAATTGGCGAGTTTATCGCCAGCCACGCCATATGTGGAAAATAACGCAAATAGCATTTTACATCAATGTTATAAAATTAACACTTTAATAACTAGTAGTTCGCCCGAACTGAGATCTCGCGCACCGTAGATGGCTTACATTTGGACTTTCTTCTGACTACCCCTATAATTTCAAGTGCTACTACTGCCGAGTATGCCTATTGCGCTAGCTCTTCATGGTAAAAAATACTAGCATGCATGCAATACAATAATGTCGTGTCTAATTTTTCATTTACTTATTTCATATTTATGAATTCTCGTCGTATTTCTAAAGTATACGTCCTAGAATGAAAATAATAACTATTTTGGAATGTACAAAATAAGACCTTTCATTTGACACCCCACTCAATATATTTGTTTATTTAACTTTTTTTACCCCAATTATTTTCATTCTTTATCAAAAATTTTTTTATCATGAAAATAAATCAAGTAGCATCTAAAATCATTGCAAACCAAACCGCAACGATGCCACTCTCTTTTTAAGACCGACCAGTCAATGAGCTACGAAGACATCGAAACTCTATGAAACGGGAGCTCTTGCAGCTCTGGTTTCGTAGTTTTTGTTCTTTGGTCGTATTTCAAAAACTATACATCCTAGATTAAATATAAAAACCATTTTGGAATGTACAAAATAAGCCCTTTCGTATGACACCCCACTCAATATATTTGGGTAACTTTGAAAAAAATTTACCCCCTTGGGAACCCCATATCTTTACAACCCCTTCATCGATTACGCTCATACGCTCCACAGCAAATTTCCATAGCACTACCTATTGACCTATCAAGTTTCATACAGATTGGATTAGCGGTTCGATAGTTATGCGAGAACATAAAAATGAAACATACAAACATACAAACATACAAACATACAAACATACAAACATACAAACATACAAAGCAAAATCGCCTAACTTGCCACTAAGATCTTCGCTCGCTTCGCTCGCTCGATCAATAAGAATTTATAAAGGTAGTTTTGTAATCACAGCGTTAAATTACAGAAGTTGGCTTTAAAGACAAATCATTCATCATTCACCCACATTAGTATTGGTAATATCTTGAGTTGTGAAGAACCGATGACATACGGAGTTCCTCAGGGGAGCGTCCTGGGTCCAACCCTTTTCTTAGTATATGTAAACGACCTCTGTAATCTTAGGCTCGACAAAGGGAAAATCTTTTCATACGCCGATGACACAGCGATCGTCTTTGAGGGGAATACTTGGGAGGAGGTGAGAACTCGCGCTGAGAAGGGCCTTAAGACCGTTATCAAATGGCTACAATCTAATTTACTGACTCTAAACGTGGAAAAAACTAAATATATGGCATTTGCTAATGCTCGTACGAGGAAACCGGACTTCACAATAAAAGCGCACGTTAACTGTACATCGGATGATTGCGACTGTGATACCCTGGACCGCGTAAATACCATTAAATATTTAGGGGTCACTATTGACGATAGAGTCAGTTGGAATGCCCACGTGAAAACACTTTCCAAACGGGTCCGTAAACTTATATATGTATTTAGGCACCTAAGAGAAGTGGCGGATCGTAAGCTAATTATAAATGTCTATAATGCTCTCTGCAAGTCCTTACTCACCTACTGTAATACTGCATGGGGAGGCGCTTGCAAAACCTATATGCTGCAGTTAGAACGGGCCCAACGTGCAGTGTTAAAAGTAGCTACTTTTAAGCCCTATAGGTTCCCAACTACCCTCCTGTTCAACGAGTGTGAGGTCCTAACTGTTCGACAGCTGTTTATAGCTAAAATCATTGAGTCGCAACATAAAAAGGTGGATGTCAGTGCATACCTTGCTTCAGATAGAAGAAGAAAGGACATAGTTATGAGAGTTCCTAAGTGTAATACTGTTTCTGCTCAGCGTCAGCAAATCTTTCTTGGTCCCTTCATATACTAGTAGTTCGCCCCGAACTGAGATCTCGCGCACCGTAGATGGCTTACATTTGGACTTTCTTCTGACTACCCCTATAATTTCAAGTGCTACTACTGATACTGCCGAGTATGCCTATTGCGCTAGCTCTTCATGGTAAAAAATACTGGCATGCATGCAATACATAATGTCGTGTCTAATTTTTCATTTAGGTATTTCATATTTATGAATTCTCGTCGTATTTCTAAAAGTATACGTCCTAGAATAAAAATAATAACTATTTTGGAATGTACAAATAAAGACCTTTCATTTGACAGCCCACTCAATATATTTGTTTACTTAACTTTTTTTACCCCAATTATTTTCATTCTTTATCAAAATTTTTTTTATCATGAAAATAAATCAAGTAGCATCTAAAATCATTGCAAACCAAACCGCAACGATGCCACTCTCTTTTTAAGACCGACCAGTCAATGAGCTACGAAGTCATCGAAACTCTATGCAACGGGAGCTCTTGCAGCTCTGGTTTCGTAGTTTTTGGTCTTTGGTCGTATTTCAAAAACTATACATCCTAGATTAAAAATAAAAACCATTTTGGAATGTACAAAATAAGCCCTTTCGTATGACACCCCACTCAATTTATTTGTGTAACTTTCATAATTTTTTACCCCCTTGGGAACCCAATATCTTCACAACCCCTTCATCGATTAAGCTCATATGCTCCCCCGTAAATTTCCTTACCACAACCTATTGACCTACCAAGTTTCATGCAGATTGGATGAACGGTTCGACAGTTATGCTCGAACAACAATTCGTGAAACATACAAACATACAAACATACAAACATACAAACATACAAAGCAAAATCGCCCAACTTACCACTAAGATCTTCGCTCGCTTCGCTCGCTCGATCGATAACATAGCAAACAAAGTAATAGAAGATTTGGTAATTTACAAAAAAATGGAATGTCAGAATGCGATAAAAAAGTGGTTACTAGCGTTGTGCTATGATGACACTGAAAACCTACTTAGAGTCATTAAATAATAATTATTATGTATTTTTATTTTATTTTTTTCATTTATAAATATTGTCTTTATTAATAAAATACACAAATACACACCAATAATACACCTACACCCATTTAATTGATGAAGTTGTTTAAAATAGGCATTACTAACAATTATAGTTTTAAATATGTGAAGATAATTACATAAATAGCAATCAAATTTAATTTAATCATTACATAACAGCAATTAAAATTAATTAAACTTATTATTTATTTAATGAAATAGCTTGAGATTGTAATAAATATATACCTACCTAATAATTCCTACAAAATGAAATAATAATTTATGTACTAAATTTGTAATTAAATTTGGGATAAAACTTGTTAATCGATTGTTGAATTTAAAAAATTAAAAAAAAAAAAAATTATGAAATACTGCTCTTGATTATTATGCATGCCTGTTAATAATAACTGTTATTAATTAATTATGATCGTGGTTATAATGAAATTTGATTAGTCTGGCTTTGATACATCATTGTAATCATAGAAGGAAGGCAGCACCTGCAACACAAGTCTCACCACTTAGTGCAGGTACTGTAGCCCAGCTTTTGAAAACAAGCCATAAATGTATAAAATGCTTAGATTAGATTATTATTATATATTATGTGATACTTATTGTACTTTATGCTTGAAATGAAATAAATAAATAAATTGAAATAAATTGAATTCGTGTTTGTAGCTCTGATGCTCTTAAGTAGAGCCACCTAGCTCTTAAGATGATTCTATGTGAACTAAGTGGTTCTATTGGACAAATGCCTATTGACTTTGACTGAGTATTTGTCTTCAGATGTATGGATATTAGCGATAAAAGACTCACTGCTGAAGAATTATATTATGCACAGCACACCCAACGGCTGATATGATGACGATGATGATGATTGTAACAATAACATCCAGAGGTAACATAAGTAACAATGAACCCGCGCTATAAAATATAATGTAAATATACATAATTCGAGTAAAGGGAGGCCTATACCCAGATGTGGGAGAAATCTGGTTGCGGATGATCATTATAGGTGATGATACATAATTCGTTTGGGTGTATTAGGTGAGGGCTTATTTACATGTGGAAATTATGTCCTAACATTTAATTTTAGATGATTAATCCGTCAAAAGCCTACACTTACAAGACACAGAACGATAAAGAATGCCTGAGGTATTGCAGATTTACAAAAAAAAAAAACAATACGGGGAGCTCATGTTAATTCACATTCATATTCTGAAATAAAAAATCCTTGAATGATTGGCAAGGATTCGAAACCACGACCCAGATGTTCACACTTACAGCATCACTTTTGATCTGACCATAATATTTTGATTGTTATTTTATGAGTTCATTGCTCGGCAATCTGACTACCAATGCAGATTAGAAACGATAAGATTACTTTACCAATGATAACACTGCTAGAGTGATGTCACTTATAATTCTGACCACGTATCTTATCTTACCTGTAATAAAAGAAAAGTAATCATTAATATTTTGTGAAGGCCGTATAACAAATCGCAAATTAAAATTAGAATAGGTACTTAAAATAACATGGTTATCTCTAATGTTAATTGACACAAATTTATGGCGCTCTGCTATTTTATTTTAAAAAACATGTCCATAGGATTGACACAAAAATTAGGCGATCATTTTGAAATGGTTTTGGAAGCGCTATATTTCTTGAATTACAGTAAAGAAATATTTGCATGATCTGCTAATATTTGTTCTGGCTACTGGGTCTGGATGTTTTAGTGTATTACAACATCCAGATTGTCAAAATCCAGATTGTCCCAAAAAAATGCATGTTTCCCGTGGGATAAAAAAGTAGTAGGTAGTCCACGCGGTCGAAACCGCGTGCGTCCGCTAGTTTGTTTAAAAAAAACGTCAGCACAACAGAGTCGTGGATCATTATTAGATGGATAGATAGATAACACTTTATTGTTTACCACTAGGAAACCTTACGAGTAAGTATAAATTATGTAAACATAGGTAAAAAAATATTACATTAGGAAACAAAACGAAATCTAAGGTTACAGTTGATGTTTAGCTTTGGTTGATAAAAAGTTAGACTATGTATGTGATTTATGTATATTCATTTATACAAAACTTTTTTTAATTCGATAGAATCAGAATCAGAATCAGTTTATTCCATTAAGATACACAGAGTACACTTGGAAAAGATATATACAAAGCTTCCTCGTAGTAAAAGCATTCATAAACGGAATCAGCTTTAACAAGGCACAATCACTTTCGCAAGTCAACCACAATAAATAATGGTTGCTGACTGCTTGTTTAAAAGCCGTCAACCAACAGCGGCGTGTCAATTCGAATCTATTTTCGCAACAGTACGAATAGAATTTCCGCGTGTGCGTTTTAACGAGTCTATTTCTGACGGTGTCGTGTTGTCGGTTCTTTAAATTCGTCGAGTTTGAGAGTCAGCGGCGACAGCGGCTAATTGAGATCTTCTGATTGCGCTCAATCCTTTGTTTGTATCTGACCGTGCGGTTTGCTTTGTTGTTGTTTGTCAATGTTAAACTCCGGAAGATAAAGAGCTATTAAGAACTGTTGTATTACCATTTGAAACAGGTATTATTAACATTGTAGTTGAGATTTTAACATTAATTTTAGTTGTCAGTTGTCGAATATGTTTTAAAAATTCTGGCCATATTTAAAAGTGGATAAGGACAGTGATCATTCCATTTCTATCAAGTTAAGTTTAGTTTAAAAATGTACAACAGAAGGTACTTCACTATTTCAGAGGCAAAACAAAGCGCTACAGCGTTCGTTGCTTATTTTACCTATCATTTTTGTCTAGTGGTAACCACAGAGTTTAATTGGCGATCCAAGCTTGTAAGACCCAACAGATGTCTTGACGCAGCCTAAAAATTTCGTCACCAGAAATTGCCACTAGCCTACACGATTACAATCTAGCAAAATAGTTCACTTATTTCTCGCCTACGACGCCCTACAAGTAACTTAAATGCATCGTAAGCCACTCTATCAGCTAAATCAGCAACAACATTCCCACCCCCGATAAGGGTACCGAGAAGCCAGAGTGGGTGTGCCCTGGAGGCGATAGTGCATCCGGCGAGGTCGTCGCCCTTCCGCCCAGATAGGGGTCAGCTGGGTCGGCTGCCTGCTGACATTGTGGCTTTTCAATGTTCCGAGCTTTAAAAATATTGTCTTCATTGGTTGGTCATAAAGTTAAGATTAAAAACCAGTTGATGTAATCTTCTTCTTTCATGCCAGTGTCTTTACACGTAAAGTTGATGTTATGAGTGGGAGTGTGTGAGGCGAAAGATGTGTCAAAATCGTAGCAAGTGGAAATCTGTGATCTTGGTTTACCTCTTTGGTAAAGACGCGTGATTTTAGGTATTTAGCACCATTGAGAAAATAGCGCTGGTGCTTATGATACGTGTTCAACTTTCGTGGCTGTAGATAGATAGAAAACACTTTATTGTTTACCATAAAGAAACCTTAAGTATAAATTATCTAAACATAGGTAAAAACAATTGACGGCCTTATCGCTAAAGCGATCTCTTCCACTACTGTACAAAATCTGTACTAGAGTAAAGCGAACTAAATGAGTAGGTAAGGGTTAGTCACATTTGAAATAAATAGGAGGCAGCTGTGACCTACTACTAAGCAGATCTCCCTTTATCTCACCTGCGGGGTTAAAAAGGCCCGCTGTAACAGAATCACTAATAGTAGGTACTTAATAATAATCAAAACATTCTTGTTACTCAGTCTATGAAAAGAGACGGCATATATTTCAATTCCTATTGTGATTCTGCTACATAAAATGTAATTTTAAACTCTATTCACACAAAATGAAACTACTTTCAACTTATAGGTAGGTACTAAAATGTTTCAAGTTTATATAACAAACTGGTTGAAACACGTGTATCCAAATGATGTATATTGTATAGTGGGCACATGAAATACCTTGACTCATAAATCGATGGAGGGGCCTTGACCGTCCGAGAGCCTATCCGCTTTAAACAACCTATATCACAGCAATAAATGTCGCGCGAAGCAAGTATTTATTAACATATGCAAACACGACAAAACACATTATGCAAATGAGAGATAGAATTGGAAGCGAAACAAGAAGGAATGAACCCATTAAAATATTTAATCTTATTTGATGGTTTTAGAATAGGTTACATACTCTGGTGTTTATAAACGTTAACTACATTCCTAATCAATTAATTATTTGTTATTTCCTTCCTAGTTTTGCTCATTCAATACCCTAGTAGAAGTAAACCTAGCATTTATACACACAACAATTCCAGATTCAATTCAAATCGTCTCTTATTTATGTATGTATCGTGTGATTGAATCACATCACATAATCAATTCCTATTCCGAGAAAATTGATCTAGGCAGAGTTGGCAAACATTTAACTACGCAAGTAGAAGTGGAACATTAGAGTGTGACGATGACACACACTAGCGTAAAGATAACATTACCGAGCTAGCGTCATTGATAAAGGTAGATGCGAGACAGACAAATGTATCGTGTCGTTGCGCCAGTCCGAGTGTTTTTCCTACAATTAATGCAGCGAGGGGCATGTCGCACATGCCTGGCGAGCCTTGTGTATGGGAATTTCCTCTGATAGAAAAACAAAATACTTGTTGAGTAACACATGGAGCACAGCGCATTGCTAACTTTGGTGCCGGCACCGCGTCACTCCATTCAGGAGGAAACAACGAGACGCCACTACAAGCTGTTTCAAAACAATCATACCGTAACAAGTAAACAAGCGAACCTGGTAATCTTCAATGGGATTTGGTCAACGAGGCTGGCAATCGCATTAGTCACCACTCTGAGGTAGCTTTGCTGCATCTATATGCTGAAATAACATCCCTCCGCCAATAAGAGACCTTCAAATCAAAACGTTCATAATTTCCGATCAAAACGTAAGGAGTTTCTTATTGGCCATCAGCAACAAAATGGGGATCTCAGAAATGAGTTATCAATTCTTGAACCCTACTGTTTTTGTGTCCTGCTTCATTAAATTATACTTTGTTTCATTTTGTCTTTGTTTTCCATTAATCTCTTATTCATCTTTTAACTTATTATTGATGGTTAAACAAACTTACCAAGTGAAGTTTGGCCATAATTATACGAGACGGTTACATCCGAAGAGATCATAATATTTTTGACCATGTAGTTTCACTTCTCAATGTACTAGGGCATCACATAATTTTAGAGTACTGTAAAATCTGTAAAATTAAAGCATTAGTAACAAAATAATGACACTCTGGCATCCCTATCTGGCAACCCACTCGCTCGGCTCGCGCCAACTTCATTCCTTCAGAGACACTTATGTCGTTAAAGTACCAAGGGCCTTTATGGGTTCGGGTGGGACCTTCTTGATCTCTTCGGATGTAACCGTCTCGTATAATTATGGCCAAACTTCACTTGGTAAGTTTGTTTAACCATCAATTATACTACGACGGTTACATCCTCAAGATCATAATATTTTTGACCATGTAGATGTTTAGCGACCTTTAACGACATAAGCGGTTAACGCAAAAGCAGGTAGGTACATTAATACCTAATGATGTCTTACAATCAACTTAAGATTGCATGTTTTGACAAAAAATGGAATCTGCAAATAAATAAATATTCAATTCAAAATATTCAATTATTTAAATATTGGTGAAACCGATAGAATACTTAAAATATTTTACAAAAAACCCAAATACATCACGCTCATCATTTTGGGTCAAATGTAGAACTTCTGACCAAACGAGTCGGTTCGTTATAAAATATCTAGTGGGACTCTGTTACGCATAGACGCCACTATTTGATTGACAAAATCTGTATTATCTATCGGCTTATTGTCGACACACTCGCATTATGTATCGTTTTGTAAGAAAAATTTATCTGTTTAGGAAATAATTTCGAAAGATGATCAAGCACCTACAAGATTCAGATTTCAGATTATTTTCATTATTGGAAAAAACAAAGTTTAGTTCTATTCTATCATCTTGACTCATCCGTTTACCAAATATCAGAGCAAGCGCTGAATGACAAGTATTCAAAGTCGAATAATTTGACCCAGATTTATATTCGCTAACTAGAAAATCGATTACAAATAGAATATAACTTCTAAAAAGTCAATTTAAAGTTTGGTGCAAAAATTGCCACCATTTTGTGGAATCACAGTTATTATTGTTTAAAAGAACTTTTAGAAAAAGATGATAGGTATATCAATTTTATAGCACTTGCTTACAGTGCTTGTCTTGAGTAGGCTTGCTCAATAACAGCGATGACACTAGGGTGTCGCTACCAGAGTCTGAAAGTTGAAAAGAGTACCTAATGTGGTATTATGTAAACTAGTTTGCCTTGAGATATAAATATATATATTTTTATGAACAATGGGTACCATGGTACCAAGGCCGCTAGGCCAATAAGGAATGACCAATTCTAGTAGCACGATTATTGCTTAGTTTACTTAAGTATATTAAAATGAATGAAAAAAGGAGGGAATGTGTAGAAAGAAATAAACACTCCAGTCTAGAGTAAACGCATCGATATCGAATGCGGACGGATCTCGTTTCAAGAGACGAACTTATGACATTTATATATTTATTCTAGTGGCAAATAAATAATTTTCATAAATCATTCAAACTTGTTTGAGATAGACTCCATATTGTATCGATAATAATTATAAAACATCTGGATCCCTGGTCCAGCTTCCTTTTTGATTTTGGATTTTTCAAAGATGCTACACTATAACGCCGCTACTAGATCTTACAACTTAAATTGTTTAAATGCTTAAACTGGACACCTCCTCATCATAATTACATATCGCGTTCGTTTTATCGTTACGGATCAAAATTTATTTTGTATCGATTTGCCAGCGAAACACTGTAATTCTATAGAAGCGGCTTTAAGTTCTAAAAGGTTGATAGTGTATCTGGCTCGGCAGACCTAGAAACCGTTTACATGTTCTCCGTTAAAATTAAGACGCCCCAATCCTTTAAAGGCGCATCCATAAAAATCTAATACCATAAATAGAATTATTTGAAATTAAAATATAATTTCGCCACAAAGACAAATCTGGATATAAGCTACTCGTAGGTATATGTGTGTTGTGTACCATGTAGGAGTCATAGTCGTTAAATCAAAGAAAATAGAAATTATTCAATTTCAAGCCGATTCGAAGCGGACCTATAGCCGTTCACGGGCAACTGCAGGACAAGCTGAGCAAAGTAACACGAAAAAATTTCGTGAAATCCCTTAGGGTTAGTGAACGAGTTTTAACAAGATAAGTGTTCTATTTGTGTTAAAATTCTGCCAAATTCAGGCACCTGTTAGGTACGAGAGTCTAATTCGAACTCAAAAAGTTTTTTTTTTTTTTTTTAAATGAGATAAGGTTACTTTTTTTTTTATGGTTAATAATAATAAAACCCAATCTTGAAGGTTTCCTTGACTCTGTCGTGGCAATAATAAGTATCATTTATGCACTGAATTTCATTTTAATAAATGACTAGAATCAGTCCGTATTTCTTAGATACATAAGAAATGATAGGCCCTTATGGACCGGGTACTAAAAAAACATATGTATCTTGCAAGTCTATCATAGCTATGAAGCAGTCTTTAATAAGTAATTTAGCAGCGGTGCAAATATCTACTATTTTAAAATATTGACTGAAAGATAAATCGACTTAACACTAAATCTAGAAGTGCCTTCACGAATAATTTGTCAAAAAAGTTTTAGATAAAAATGGTCCGGAATATGTTTTATGTAAGCATCACAGATTCTGATGACTATAACTTATGAGTAGCTGAACATAACTGCTCTACGAGTAACTCCGTATTGCTAAACTTTTGGTTAGCTTGTTCCAACATTTGTACAGGAGGCCTACTATTAAACGGGATTTTAAATCCATTCATATAGCTAGGTACAGCTAATGATATTTTTCCAACAGAGAGTTATATTAATTAAACTCATTATAAAAGCTTTCAAACGCGGCGAAATTGCTCTACAGCTAAGTAGGTAGAATATTCGCAGCTTCGTTTACATTACATCACTCAAGAAACCAAAAGATAGCAGAGAAATACAAAACCTCGTTGTCAGAACGAGATAAATATAATTTTCACAATTACGTGAGCAGCAAGTCGCAAATGACAGCCTGTGACGAGCGATCGAGTTGACTCAAGCTATCCAGCCCGAAGTCAATTCGCCACGCGGAGCGGGGCACAACACAACACATCTACCTCAGTTTGTAAGGTATAGTAGAAGATCATTGGGTACAGCAGAGTGCGCAGTAATTAGCATAAAATAGCGCAAATTGTTAGCATGAAGTAGTATTACTTACCTCTTATGCGTTTTGCGGGTCCTGAACTCAGTCTTGGTGCAGGAAGAGCTCGCGGCAGGTGGTGGTCTCCGCCCTTGGAACGGGTACCCATCTTAAGACGATTACCTCAGATTTGGCATCTGTTCTTCGGTCCACCCCACCTGAATGGTCTGGGTGGTTTAGTTCTGGAATGGCCTTCCAGTTTGCCTGCTCCTGCTTCGATCTAGAGAGTAAGCTAAGGTCATACCTTTTAATCTGAAGGCCTCTATATTTATAGAATATTTAAATATTAAAGTCTTTTTTACGAGGTCTCTTTGGTTTTCTTGGTCTCGGTCACCTTCACCGTTTAGAGAGTTCCTATAAAGATAGATAATTATAATAATTATAATAATAATATATTTCTTTATTCAGACATAATGCATGAACCGATTGTCATGGTCTGACTATGACAAATAAAGTAGAGCTCCCAGTGATGGAGTCTGGTATTATAATAGCCGCGCTCTGAGAGTGGTAGAAGACATACTACGCTTTCATCAAAGTTACAAAAGTCAGGTAATATAACCTGTACAGTACAATGTGCAGTCTGTAGTTGTTATTGGATTTAATGTCATTGGTCGTCGTCATGTGACGACATGAGACTGAGCGATAGAAACTTGTTCGCGTCACGCAGTATGACACAATACTTACAGGTAAACATACTTACAATCTGCAGTTTGCAGTTTTTATTATTTTAAAACCATTGATCGTCATCACGTAATAAAACAAGACTGAACGATATCAAACGTGATCGCGTCACACAATATCACATAGGTAGATATTGGGCAGGTAGGTATACATAATAATACTTACTATCTGCAGTTTGCAGTTTTTATTATTTTAAAATCATTGGTCGTCATCACGTGACGACACGAAACTAAGCGAAATCAAACGTGATCGCATCGCGCTATAACGCTGGTAGATATATATCACCCTTGACCTTTATGCACAGATATACATATACTTACGATCATATACTTACGATCTGCAGTTTGCAGTTTTATTGTTTTAAAGTCATTGGTCGTCATCACACGACGACACGAGACTGAGCGATATTGAACGTGATCGCGTCACCCAGTATAGGTAGATTTTCCACCTTCTTGACTTGTATGCACAGGTACTTACAATCTGTAGTTTGCAGTTGTTGTTATTTTAAAGTCATTACGGACTAAGCGATATCAAACATGATCGCGTCACACAGGTAGGTTTTTCACCTTCTTGAATTGTATGCACAGGTAGACATACTTACAATCTGCAGTTTGCAGTTGTCGTTATTTTAAAGTCATTACGGACTAAGCGATATCAAACGTGATCGCGTCACGCAGTATAACGCAGGGGACCTAGGTTTTTTACACCCTTAACCTGTGTGGGCAGGTAAACATATACATACATCCAATCCGCAGTCTGCCGTTTTAATTGTTTTTTAAAGTCATTTGGGCGATATCAAACGTGATCGCGTCACGCAGTATAACGCAGGTAGGTTTTCCACCTCCTTGACTTGTATGCACAGGTAGACATACTTACAATCTGCAGTTTGCAGTTTGTTGTTATTTTAAAGTCATTCCGGACTAAGCGATATCAAACGTGATCACGTCACGCAGTATAACGCAGGGGACCTAGGCTTTTTACACCCTTGACCTGTGTTGGCAGGTAGACATATCCATCCAATCTGCAGTCTGCCCTTTTTATTGTTTTAAAGTCATTGGTCGTCATAATGTGACGAAACGAGACTGAGCGATAATTATCAAACGCAAGCTCGTCGCGTAATATATCGCAGGTAGGTATTTCAACATCGTTGGTGACCTGTGTGCAAAGAAAAAAAACACCGGCAGTTTTTGGCACTTTGACAAAATTGTTATTACTAAGACGTAATCTAAATCGTTTATCATTATGGATAAATATCACAATGCAACGATAAACAATACAACAATAAACACGAGACAAAAATAAAATGAAGGTAGTCACATATTTTTTAATGTGAATTGTCGACATGTAAAAATTATTTGTCGTAAATAATTTACGGTATTATTTGTCGTATGCATCTATAGGTAATATTTTTTGATTATTGGGTGAAATTGAGTAAACAAAAAACTGTTACCTCCCTTCATCTCTCGTAGACGATGATGATTTCCATAAACTCCTTTCCAAAAGTTTAATCTTCTTTCTTATTCTATAATCACCACTTCGTTTACGTTGTTTTACCAATTATAAACTTTTAATTATAACTTTCTTGCGAAAAAAATAATTTCGTAATTATTGCGATGTTGCGATGCCCGCACATAAGAAACGAATGAAGTTGGCGCGAGCCGAGCGAGTGGGTTGCCAGATAGGGATGCCAGAGTGTCATTATTTTGTTACTAATGCTTTAATTTTACAGATTTTACAGTACTCTAAAATTATGTGATGCCCTAGTACATTGAGAAGTGAAACTACATGGTCAAAAATATTATGATCTTGAGGATGTAACCGTCGTAGTATAATTCTTTTTATTCAACTTATATAGTTGAATGATCTTTATTATTTTATTCATTTAGGTATATCAGTGTCGCACTCGCCTGGCTCCGACGGAAAATCAGCGTTGCGCAGCATATTCTGAATCGGACACCAATTTGTAGCATCACGCACGGATTTAGAGATTCATATTTTCGTTTCAATTTTTTTTACACTAGACTTTATTTCATTGTTTTTAGTTTTTATTTGTGTTCTGTATCTGATGCTACAAATAAACGTTTTTCTGTCTTTCTTTAGCCCTATCTTTCAGTTAGTTTGATTTTAGCAGAGTAATCAGTGGTAGCAAAAAATCTGTGTGTATGACCTGGTATTGTATTGGAGTGACACCGTGGGAGCCGGCCGCTTCCCGATTCCCGTCCCAGTAGCCGGGCCAGTTGGCGCCGCCACTGACAGACAGACAGACGTTAATGCCGTTATTAATTACTCGCTACGGCTGATTGGCATCGATGCCGATTGATAACCTTTGCTAATTTGGCCAGAGTTGGTTTACTTTTAAGGGAACTCGAAAGACTGCAAGAGTCGGAAGAAGACGCTGATGATACGAGTACTTTAAAATGACAAATCGTTTTGCAAAAACTACAAAAACGGAAAAGATTACGCTTCTGTCTTTACAAATTACTTTGCAAAGTAAGAAAACCATCCATAGCTTTCCGATCGTAATCGCAACGCTTACAATTCCGATCAACGGGCCATTCCAAGTATTATACAGTCCATTAGGTCGCTGAATCAAATGGGTCAAGTACCAATTTTCGGTATCGTAAAATGAAATTGTATCGGTGGTTTGGTATAGTGTAGTGTAGTGTCCAACAGTTAATTCGAACGGGGACCTTGGCCGCGTCGGCTTCGCATGACAGGTTGCGTTGCACAATGCACACTATTCTGATGCATCACCTTGCTGCCCGCGGGACCACAGTTACAACACAGGTGACGCGACAAACCAATTTACCGCACCGCTCCGTTTTAGAGACACGATGACAAATGTGCCACAGCGCACGTCTATTCAAATGATACTCGATTTCGAGCATGTAATGAGGAAACTCAACATCAATAATGCCGTTGAACATCGAGCTTCTCGGAATCAACAACTGCAATAAGATTGCATGCTTATTAGGTCCTTCTACCTAAACGTTTGTTTTGTATAGTCTGTGCGTATTCGAGGTTAATAAGGTTATTTTTGAATCGAGAACGTATTGTGCAAACAGATCTCATCGCAAAGCAATTATTTGAAGAGGTGATGTTTTGGTTCAATTCCTCGAACAACAAAAACGTAAGTGTGTCGTAGAGATAAGTTATCGCAGGCTCTTGGTAGCAAGAGTGGTTAGCGCCGCTGCGGCTGCGCAGTGCACGGTGCGGTCGCGGCGCGGGAGGCGAGCGGGCGGCGCGCGGGTTCGCTGCGGCAGCAGTGCGTCCGGCGACCCACAGTCTGCCGCAACTAACGCGGTCAAGGCGCAGCGATGCAACATCTAGTGATAATTTATAGCCGCTTTGAACGGCTTATGAATTATTAGAGCCCTGCTATTAAATCGTAATACATTGCTTAGGACAAGACTATTTGGAATGAGGTGTTACGAATTATTCATGTTATTAATCATCGGTCGCAGCTGTAAATTTGCGCCGTTTAAATACCTTGTGAGAAAATTGTTTGTGGTTTTCCTATTTCACCGCACATAAAATATTTTCCCTAAGTAATTGTTTCTCTGGCTGGCAGTGCTGCACGTGGTCGCTAGGCCGCGGGCCCTCGTGCCTTGTGCCAGCAACATTTATCAGCAGAGTTCATTACGGCACCGCATATTGCAGGCAACGCCCGTTTTACAGCTGTGAACTGCACACAACATAATTAATTTAAATATACACACAGCTCATGTCTCACACCTAGACGTCTAATAATAGCGGCTCGATTCCACCGAGCATTTGTCTTTAAACGCATTCAATGTTCAATTATGTTATTTTGAACAGTCACAGAGTCAAATTTATATGGATTCCGGTATGCGAGTACTGCTCGTCGTACGTGTAATTATTGGCATCTAACACTACGGACTAGTAATGAGTGGTTCATGTTATTTGAATTGTTTTATATTGGCTGATGCTTCATATTTTTAATCGACTTCAAAAAAAAAGGAGGAGGTTCTCAGTTCGTCGAAATCTTTTTTTTCATGTATATCTGTTCCCCAATCACGCAAAGACGCTCGGACTGATTTAGAAAATTATTTTTTACTTGAAAGAGTTATTACTCCCCATGTAGTGCTATAAAAATTTGGCGCGGATCTGTCGAGGATCTTCGGAGTTATGAACAGAAATCCACCTCAAGAGTGCAGAAAATTGCACAGCTTATAACTTTTTTAATTTTTAATTTAGCTACTTGTATATCATGTCGACTTACGATATTAAACAGTCAGTGAATTCAAAGCAAACAATCGTCAAAGGTTCATCAAAGGTACATGAGTCACGAAGGTTCTTTAATTTTTAAACATTTTGTAAATTGTAGGGTTGCACATAGTAAACATACTTAGTCAAATGTACGTTTGATATGAATCAGAAATTCGATGGTATCAATTGTCGAATATGTGTAGAATGAGTCAACTGCAGCACGCAATAGAATGATCAACATGCTCCAAATTAATAACTACCGGCTTGTGCCAACATAGCACAATTCATATACTCCGCACCCCGTTAATAAACGCTGGTATAAATCTATTGCCACAATCCCGTGTCTAATGCCAAATATACAATGAAATAATCGTAAACAATATGAATTGGCTGATCGTCAGATACGATACTTCTGAAATGTTGGTAGGTACATTTGTATACCTATAAATTATCGCAATCCAATGAGGAAACAAGTTCTATTTTTGGACAGAATAATAGATAAGACATTATTGTATAGAGCTAATGCTACATGATATTTAATTTTGATATTTTCAGTGTAGGAGAAAATTCAACTGATACAAATAGCATATATGTGATAAACTCTGACACTATAGATAACACATCACGCGAGGTTATAAATAAAACTATCCCAGATGACGTCATAAGAGATAACTGTAAAAATGTAAACCGTAATTATTTAGTAAAGGCTAGTGACAACGATGACCCACGAAAGATTCGTGAAGATATTACACTGGAGAATACTAGTACAGATCTCGAGATTCCTAGCAGATCCGCTGGCATCCCGTGAACGACAACCGACCTCGACTTAGCACGCCAACTAAAACAAATAGCGTCGACACACCACGCCTCTCTCTAGTCTCTACCATTTATTTATACACCAAAAGAGATTAATCAATTTCAAATTATAACTTTTCATTTATTATTCAAAGAAAATATATACTTGGAGCGCACCACAAATAATATATCTTATGAAATATAAATCTTGACAGATCGCACCAAATATATGTATTTTGAAATTTATATTCGCTGTGTGTGGTCCTCCATAGAATTTGTATGGGCGCGATCTCAAGATTTTTCATAAGATATATTATCTGCTGTGTGTGTGATGGGCTTTCTCTAGAAGATGTATAAAAACAATTTGTCATCGGAGAGCAAGGTACTCGTAATGCAATAAGAAATGTGGAAAGTAGCAATACAATTTCACATCCTGCATCCTTGTACACGGCCTTAAAGACACATATAGAAGCAGTTAATTATAGAAAGACCAACAGGTTTTATTGGGGGCTGGATTCAGCTGTTGTCTCACACGAATTTTCGAATTTTTCGAATCAACAAATACTCGTAAGAATAAAACCCGTTTAGCCAAAAAAATATAAAAACGGAAAAGTGCGAACTAGACTCGCGCTCTGAGAGTTCTGAACTGAAGCTTATAAAGTGGCATGCAACAAAATTGAAAAAAAAAATAACAAGTCACTTTCACATAATCTTATTTTGTGGGTAACAATTATTGTTGTTTTTTTTCCTTTATTAATGTTACAAAAGTTTCTAGTATCCAGAGTTTGGAGGTTATTGGAAGTACTCTAGAGGTTTCTCATATTAAATTTTTGCTGTTTTTAAGTTATTACCAAAGGTCTTTACTAGACGATCGTACAAATCGGATGGTCATTAAAGGGTTCCATTTTTTTGTATGGAGATACGGAACCCAAAAAGTTGTTTTTAAGCTATTTTCGTACAACCATGACGTGAAAAAACTTAACCTTTAGCTTAAAGCTACAAAAAAGACTGCATCCGTATGTAAAAAAAAATGTTATCCAAAGCTATCTGACATTTCTCTACTATTGCGACAGTGTAATCCTGGCTAACAAGAACTAATTCTGGCTGCGATCCAATCAGGTGCAAAATGTATATATTCAGTCGTTTGGCCATCGCTAATTATACCCGGGAACAGAGCCGCTCCGTTTATAGAGTAACCAGAATAGACGAGGGAACTTATAGACACGCTGCTGACAGACATGTGCATGTGCATATAGCCAACGGATTTAGAACTATGGGAACTACATCTACAGCGATAAATAAAAGTTCTGTATTTAGATTTCAAGAGATGGATGAAGAGAAAGTTAGAAAATTTCTTTTTTAGATCTGAGAAGGCAGATGGCTAAATTATAAATTTTAAAAAACCTACTTCAATGTTATAACTTTAGCAATTTTCTGCACTCTCGAGATGCATTTCTGTTCATAACTCTGAAGATCCTCGATAGATCCTCACCAAATTTTTGTGGCACCAATCGGAAAGTATACCTACCCTTTCAAACAAAATAAGAATTATCCAAATCGGTCCAGGCGTCTTCGAGTAACACATAAAAAAAGCACAACAAAAAGATTCCGACGAATTGAGATTTTTCTCCTTTTTTTGAAGACGGTTAAAAATAAACCACAAACTGTGTTTTTTACCCTGATTCTTCATGGTATTGGTCGCGAAAAAACATGAGTAGAATCACCCAGCTTTTGAAAAGATTCAAAGCTATCTCAGTTGTCTTAAAGACATGAATTTGATTTGAAATAAATTGTTACCATATGTAATGCATTGGGAAAATTGATAGTTTAAATACTAACATTTTTAATTTAAGTTAACTGGTATAAATTAGGTGTTTCTAAGCTGTTAAGTGCAACTTGAAACCAAGTGTCATCAAATATTAGCATATTTTTATAAGCAGTCATTTAGTTGCATTTATTTCTGTAATCCGATATTTTGTTAGTTTCGATGATTCAACATTCACATTGTAACAAAGACTTTCATTGTAATTCAATTATTGGTTCAGACAGTCAACTTCATTCATAATAATACTGAATTTCTTTTTACTTTTACTTATACCATGATTCCAAATTCCTTAACATTTTATTATCTGAGCATGTTTAAATTTTAAAACATTCTTATCACATATTAAACTAAGTATTTATAGACGATGTCATTGTTGCGAATTCCATTATCTGACCGATTTTTTCATTGAGTTGGCAGTTTGTTTGTAAAAGCTAACGAGCCAAATTCTGTGGCTGCTCTCGGCGAGTTGGCTTCGGCATTCAAGCGTCATTTCCGGTGCCGCATTATTTTGCGTTCGCAATCTTACAGTTTCCGGTTCAAATAATAGCTATATGTATAGAATCCACAACAAATAAATCGTTTAAAACCAATCGCTAAAAACAAATGTCTTGATTTCTATTTACTTAGGTCAAAGTTTGTTAACATACCATCATTAATAGCACGATAATTACGACATTGCAAAAAATTCAATGGAATATATTTGCAAAGCTACTACGGAAGATCAGGTGGGGTCTGCGCTAGGGTCTGCCTAGTCTAGGGGCAAAAGCTGAGTGGAGGCCATTTTTGCTAACAAAATTCATTACATTTAACATTAATACTTAATGTACTTAGCTTGTAAGTTATGATAACATAATAAAAAAAAACTTAGTAAATAGCAGCAACAATTTTAAAATACGTGGTATATATTTTTAAATACTATGTCTGTCACTGTTTTAACCGGAGCGAAATCAATAAAAGTATTCAATGTATTTAGACGTGGTTACTTTCGTCCGAGATTTAGACCGCTGCAGTCTTACAAATTATGAAAGTAAACTGAAAGAAAACTACGACGATATAAATGAAAGCAAAACAGTCCCAGGATGATTCGCAAAAAGCGGTCCGAAAAACGGTACCCCATTTTCGCAATTTTTTTTTTGGTTATTTTTAAAAAAAAAATAACATACCTAATTAAGCACTCAAAGACATGCATTTTAATGTTAGCGGCCCTCAATTTGATAAAGCCGTTTTGAAGTTTTAGTGGTTTAAATATATTCGTGCCCATTGAAATTAGGTTTGGTCCAGAGAAATTAGAAAAATGCCAGAGAAATTAGCAAAATGCCAAAGAAATTAGCAAAATGCCAGAGAAATTAGGAAAATGCCAAAGAAATTAGCGACAGAGAAATTAGTTTTTTATCGCGGACACATTTGTTTGCTTTGTAAAACAGTAACGTGGAGTTAAAATAACATGAAAGGATGATTCGCAAGAAGCGGTCCGAAAAACGGTACCCCATTTTCGCAATTTTTTTTTTGGTTATTTAAAAAAAAAAATAACATACCTAATTAAGCACTCAAAGACATGCATTTTAATGTTAGCGGCCCTCAATTTGATAAAGCCGTTTTGAAGTTTTAGTGGTTTAAATATATTCGTGCCCATTGAAATTAGGTTTGGTCCAGAGAAATTAGAAAAATGCCAGAGAAATTAGCAAAATGCCAGAGAAATTAGCAAAATGCCAGAGAAATTAGGAAAATGCCAGAGAAATTAGCGACAGAGAAATTAGTTTTTTATCGCGGACACATTTGTTTGCTTTGTAAAACAGTAACGTGGAGTTAAAATAACATGAAATTTGATTCACCACTACCTAATAGTATCTTTATTAACGTTAACGTTATAAAAAGTGTCAATTTATATTTCATTATTGCGTAATAAGCGATTGAATGCAGATAGGGGTGTCGCGGACACACCAGAGAACTTAGATTTCACGACTTTAGAAATTAATTACAGCTTTCCTATGTATATAATTGAGGATATTACTAGTGCCATAATAGCGTACTCGTATACTATTTCCAAATAAAAATACAACAATACTGAAACTGGTCATTTTAATAGGTTCGCAAGGCCGGACATGCCAAAAACACGAGTCCTGCGAAACACCCCCCACCTGTTTACGCTTTACAAACGTATTAGTGGGACCTAACCCTTTAAGGCGTGGGTGTCCCCGGCGCGTGTGGTAGGTCGCCGCGCGGGACAAACCACTTTCAAGCTGTTTTTTATGTGAAGTATAGAAATGGGAACAATTGATATAAACAAACATATTTTCACATATTCCCTTTGAGAAATGTTTATATTCACGATACAGAGAGCATATTGGAGGTTAGATATGACGGAATACATTTCAAATACCATGTATGATCGATAAGTTTATTGGACTAGTAGAGCCAGCCGGTCGTTAAGGTGCCTGCCGAGATGGCGAAAACTCTTTGCTGACATATCGTAAAATAGGCTATAAATATTCAATAATTTATTAAAATTTGAAATAACGATTGCCTAATTTGCTAAAAGGCTAGTTTGCGGTTTAGTTTCTGAGAGCGTATCGCGAATCATCAATGTTTTGAGTTTTGACAACTCTCGAAAACATAGCAGTTGTACGAATTCAACTTTTAATAAAATATCTTATCTACAATGTTTCACGGAATCATTTCAATAAAATGTGCATACTTAAATAAACATTCTCAGTATTTTGCCTGTGAAGTCACAGAAATAACGCATTAACGACATCGTGAAAAGTTTTTAAAACAGACTGCAAACATGTAAGCACGTGATGATAATAATCAAATTTCCATAGGCTGTAATGTAACGAGCACAAGAGTTGAATCGAAGCAATCAATTGATATTGGCGCCGCGACAACTGCAGCCGCGTGGAATCTTCCAAGACCTTTTGCGTGTACATGTGTGTGTACGCAGAGGGGAAAGTTTCGACAGTTTATCTCGCATGAAAATATTTTATTGTAAACAATGAACACTAACAATATTGATACTGGGTTTTTTAATGGAGGTGAACGTTTATGTGATGCTGGACATTTCACATAGGGTAGCACACAGCTTGAAGATGGTGACAATTAATTTAAAAAAAATAGATTTTTAGATTAACTTTTTGATTTAAGTAGTTACATAAATTTGCCTGTTTTTTTTCTTGCTTTTTTTTTACTCAATTAGTAAACTCACTTAAGTTTTGCAAGATGTCATAAAATGTGCTTGGAAATAAGTTGGAAATATCATAGCTAAGGTACTTATCATTTTACGATTGTAGATGGCGTAACATAAATTACTAAAATAATAGTAGTCCAGTCAAAATAGCCCGAAAAGTAGGGACACCCATGCAAAAATTCCCAGAAAGCTGAAAATTTGCATGAATGTTAGGAACACTATTGTCAACAAACTGTAAATTCCCAATCGATCCTATGTATACTTTTTAGTAGTGTCGATCCCACGTATGGGTGGATGTCTATTTTGACTGGACTATAGAGTCATAAGCTCAATGATCGTACCAATTGCAGTTACGTCACAGGCTCAGATGCCCCAGTGATCGATGTGACGCAAACTACTGGACCATTAGAGTCATCGCAGATCCGCTCAAGGCTACAGCAAGCGGCAGGTGGTGGTATGATCTGGTCAATTTCGGTGCCTGAACTGTTGACACGGAGTTATTACCGCTTCCTGCCCACGATGCGCCAATGAGAGCAATTGTTGCTTCTATAAATGAAACTCGAGCATTATGAGACTCAAAACGCATCCAAGATAAGCTTAAGTTAGTGCTTTTCTTTATACATAATCTACTCTAATATTATTAAACATGACAAATATGTTAGACGTCGGCGTCGACAAACTAGATTGTGAAACTGTTTAATTATAGCAGTGTTTCAGGATCATGGCAAGTGGAAGGAAATTCGTGGTCTCTGACTCTCTGCCTACCCCTATAGGAAAGAGGCGTGATTTTATGTATATATAGCAGTAAACAGATTAGATTGAAAAATACAAATCTGAGATTAACTTATTAGGATAGCTTTGTGTTAAATCAAATTGCTAGCTCTAGATTGCTAAAACTTTACACCTACGTAAAACAACAACTTTCTTAACAACTATGTAATTTATTTATACATTTGAATGTATGAGTGTTTTGAACACAACTCGATAGTATAATGATGTCATCCCCTTTCATAGCTGTAATTAAGTTTGTTATTAATAACGATACAGATACAATATGGACAACTATAACTTACAACTAGAAAGAAACTACTCGAGCTATTGAGTATTGTGTGGAATTTTTCTAATAAAGGAAGTTATTTTTAAAGCCCAATAAATACTGTATTTACCAATAAAATTGATTTGGTATATACAATATTGCAAACATATGAAATACACTTAAATGAAGAGACACTACGTAAAGGACATAATAATGGTTACGTAAATCTTAACAATGAACAAAAAATCCAAAAAACATGAAACTTAAGTCAGGATTCTCAGAATTTGATACATATTTTGCCAGCTACTTAGAAGTCGAGTAACGCCTACGAAAAACCATCGAAAGGTCGCGGGAATCTGCACCTACGCTAGTTTAGAGAATCAACAATAAATCCTTTGAGAATTACACACTTTCTGCCCACTTTCTCCAGAGCTTCAGGTTGTCGAAAGAGTAGAATTAATGAAGGTTGCAAGACTTTGCAAAGATCAAGGTTCGCGATAATTTTATGAAAACAAAGTATAAGTATGGCAAGTATTGTGACAGTCCTAATAGATACACTATTTAAATACATGCTAGTGATCCTTTAACACAATACAAACTATTAGTTTTGAAACTGTAAAACTAAACTTAGAAACTTCCCGTTGTGTATTTTCAACAGGAAACCTCTAGTAAGAGACGGAAAACTATTAGCTCAATTCAATTTCACGGTTCACTGATGCGAAATAAAAGTCCACTTCCTAAGAATTCAAAGGAAATGCAATATTGCAAGGAAACAGCAAACACAGCAAGCGAGGGTCAGGAACGCAGGAGTAAAATCTATCCCCATTTGTATGTAATATGAATCGAGACTTCTAAAAGTACAATCTCGCTTGAAGCTTCCAGCTGAGGATGGTCCAGTGCACCACTTGTCACACGAAATGCGAGCACGGAAACGTGACAAGGTCGACAGTTTTTCTTGCCTAACTTTTTATCATTAACCTTTTTGTGAATGCGTGTTATGAATAGTCACGGAAGTCAGCTAACTGTATAATGTAAATAGTTGTGTTCTTACTGAACTTCATAGTATTTGCCAGCGAGGCACATCAAGAACTTTTATAAATCATTACATTCTAAGACGTAAATGTTTCATTAAAATGTAAAGACATGCAAAACAATTAAGTGTTTTATGGAAATACCACAACTCATTCATGCTGTGCGATGACTAGGTGGAACAAAATAAGGATAACAAATTATTTAGTGACCTGAAAATTGACTACGTCAATGCGGTTAGGTGGTGTGATGACAGGCACGAGCAACACACTAACTTGTACTTAATTCTTGTACTTTACATACCTACTTTACTTGTAATTGTAAAAAAAACGTACATTATACAGTCCTATTTATTTATAAGCTTAGTTTCAAAGAACATTATTACCCTATTTGTTTTAAATAGGATGTATTTGCAACACAGCTGTACGTTGTACAACTGATGTTCAGTAATGATAATGAAATAGAGAAAGCGAATGTGATAAATGAATGGCGAAACCACAACATAGTGCTGCAAAATCAACGACCCGTATGTACGAATAATAATACAAATTGAAAGTTTATCGTTCGTAACAAATTACAAATGGAATGCAGAACTATGATGAAAAATTGAATAATGAGGTAAGAGGAAGATGACCACTATGGTGGACAAAGACGTTCCAAGCAAACCATTGAGATTTAATTAAATACCGGCATATTCAGGCATTGAAATTTAGAAACACAAAGAACGAAATGCGAATGGCAAAGACGAACAATAAACAAAACAGTTTGATGAATGAAGTAAGAAATGTACCGATTTTAGATCACCTTTTCATTTACAAGGTGAAGAACAAAGTAAACGTAAGAATCTCACACAAAAGTATAGAAACGAAAATGCGTCGTCTAGACATGCGTTCCGCTATTATTTCTGTAGCGTGGCGTGCGTCATTCGCGCCTTGACGCAATCAACCGAAAAAATAAGGCATCAATTGGCACGCCGCGATTATACTGCAACATTTGACTATGTATGAATGTATGTGAAGCTTGCTTTCATTCTCAAATTATTTGGGCGTTGGTTGTTGAGTTTGTTCAACTATAAGGATAGGAACGGTTTAGTCACATTTGATATATTTATATGTATATAACTTGCTCATTCGTATATCATTCTGGTTCATGCTACCAATATTTTACCACTATAGACAGAAATTAAACATATTTGTTAATTCTCGACAGTACAAACACTATTATGGTGACGAGCTAATCTGAAGGACGCCATGCATGAGCCGTTCCTCAAAACATCTTAGTAAATAATATTAAGTTCTTGTTTCCAAGCTCGTTTTGATCAGCAACGCTAACATATTTATTAAACTTATTAATATTTATAATGTAGTTTTATACGAGTATAGTACTAAAATATTCAAGACAAATATTCATAGTATTATTTAGTTCAACAGTGTATATATTTACACTAGGTAGATACTGATATTATCGCTTATCAGAGCAATGACTATTCTATTATTAGCATGATAAGGATTTAACTCAGATTCTAGTTAATATAGGTTAACTGAATCCGGTATGTAAGGGCCCATGAGGTCAACGGACGACGCCGGAGCGTCTGCGCTTCTAGACTTTTCCAGGGTGGTGGGACTGGTTCCGCCTAGCGGCCCCGGGAACCGTGTCAATCGCGCAAATATTTAGTACGCAGCCAACGGCCGCAGCTTGACTCCGCATTCGTCGATGCCAACGACATCGATTAATGATTTGTCAAATGTTTTTCAAAAAATTAATGACATCCGCGTCAATTTCAAATGTTCCTAATTGTGTATATTCCTATAATTATGCAAAAAAGTAAATGGCTCTTTTCAAAAATTCTAAATTAAAATATAATACATTGCTCATAAATAAAACATTCAAATGTTACTTTCAAAATATAATTTACTAATTTACATTTTTTGAAAACGGGTCTCGCCATTTGGTTTCGTCATCAATAGAGGCAGATTCAACCAAGGCCTTATTTTTGAATTCTAATTAATGTTTTATACAGATTTTTTAATTTCGCTGCTGGAGAATTGCTACACGTGTTGCGACTTTGGAGCCGCGATAGAGTTACGATAAATGTGTGATATGCATTAACTCTGAATGTTTTATATGACAATCAATACAAAACAATTGATACAACGCATTATATTATGTACCTACACATCTACTACTTAGTCTTTGATAAATAATAGGTATTCATCTACGTATTCTACAGGTTATTCATCCATTACCTAATTATTTAAGTGTACATAGTGAAAGCAGAAGCGATTTTTTATGTAAATTGTATGTTAATATTTTTGAAATGTCAAAAATGTAAGACAAAATTGCATAACATAACTGTATAATACCTTTTTGAAACTTGCATAACTTTTTGGAAACGTCTGCACATTGCTGTTTTAATTAAGAGTTGCAGACACAAATGATAATATATCGTATTAATCCAACCATGTAATTAGGTAACTGTTTCCTAGATAAAAGAAAAACGTATTTAAATAAGTAGACAACAAGTTGGGAACACCTAATTTAACTTAATAATAAAATAAATAGTTCTAAATATTATACTAAACTGCAAATTACTCTATACTGTAGCAGTTGTTCTGAGATCTTGAATAGGTAGTAGGTAGAGGTAATTGAACTTATTAATGTTACACACACGTTTAAGTACGTACTAATAGAACTAAGAGCACGAATAAATCCGATTTGGAAAAGTTGCACTGGCTAGGTATGCAAATCCAAAGTATTTGAAATATTGTCCAGAAACAGTTTCATAAAATTTTAATCCAGCCATGCATACTCACAAGCTTGACAAGATCACGACACAATGTCTTTAATTAAATTATATCGAAAATTTCTTGTGTAGGTAATGTATCAATACAGGTTATATCACAAGAGATGATAATGCTCACACACACGATCTCAACTTGTGATATAGATGTGTAAGTGTGCGTTTTGTAACACTGATAAAGGATGCATTTATGTTGGCTTTAAATATTGAGAACAAAGTTTTTAGTAGGTATATTCTAAAGGTTCAACTCCGATTTGGGTGTAAAACTTAGATCCAAATGTATTAGTAAATATGTTTCATTATACTAGTTACTCGCCGTCATGGTTTTTAATTATAGGTATATTTTAAAACGAAGAAAAACAAACTTTGAAGATCTTGAACAGGCTTGGCAACTGAATAATGGTTCAATTTAATTGTCTTCAATTTCAACCGAAGAAAACGATAAGAGAGCGAACGCGGATACGACGAGCACACATACTCACCCGAATATCCATATAGACGTAAACGAGCACTCACACAACGACGAGTTACAAAAATAGCAACGCGCCGATAGCGCAAACACACCAACACACGCCCACACTCTGTACATGAACTGTAATAAAAACATACATATACATACACTGCGCTATGAATAAGATACAAATTGAAATGGTAAAAGCAAGTGAAGTGATTGTATGTAACACCGAATAAACCACAGATGACAGAGCCAATTCTCGTATGGTAGCAATCAAAGGACCCACAGCCGCCAGCAAAGAGAAAGCTGATTTGGAAAACGAACCTCGAGGCTATATTTGCATGCGGCAATAAAACTAGGCCTAATTTGACTCGCAAAAATATTGCAATATACGATTGAGACTATACCGATACCGGTTCCGTCTAGTTCTAAGTTCCAATTATAGGACCGTCGCAAGTGAGCGGTGCTGCATATCGAAGAATGTGGATCGACGACGGAATGTCAAAGCGGACTCACCTAAATTTATGACATACATGGCCTGGGAGCGCTCGAGCCTCCTCGCGTGCTCCACGGCCTGGTAGAGTCCGCCGGAATCCACTTTGATGCACTTCAAATTCTACACAAAACAGGATCCACTGCGCTGTGCGCAAACATCTTATAGTGGGCACTGGCACTGGCCGTCTCGCGGCACCGAAACAACTGTGTACACTCGATGGAGCGGCAGGTGAGCTCGGATCGCGGTCGGACACTGACTGACGGCGCGGCGCGGGCGCAGGCGCGGGCTGCGGCGCTGACGTGCGCGCGCACGAGCCGAGCCGCTCGCGCCGCGCTACGCTCATACAGATAAACGACTTAAAACTTGGCAGTCATACTTATACAAAAACGCAGAACACTTCACGAAATGCAGCTTTTCCAAGAAACTAAATTTATAGAATACTGAGAAATAAAATAACAGACACGCCAGCAACATTTACAGATGTTATGATTGGTTTATTATGATTTGAATGTTATAATCAAAACCACAGAAGCAATTTAATAATTTAACTATTAATTCACTTATTCACACTATCTTTTCTTCGGTCTACCTCTACTCATATATCCATCTACGAGTACTTTTATATCAAGCACTCTTCTCGTCACTTGACATTCTTTCCTACCATTATCATTTTAAAATACTCGTAACAACATATGTATAAGCAAGCGACCAAAAAAATGAATATTGATTTACAAGGACAGACATGGTTTTAAAAATAGGCCTACTAACATTCAAATTGACTTAGCTAATTAAATCACAAAGTTTGTAACATAAGTAATATACGGATGTAAGACATAAGATCAAAGTTCATGAAAGTCAACGACAGAGTTCTAAGCCAGGGTTAAAAACAAAGTATCATTCCAAGAATATTATAGTACCTAATTTAAATTAATTTCTCATACCTACTCAACCTAATTAAAAAAAAAAACTACTTATTTGAGATTAAATCAATAAAAAAAGTCAACGTACAGTTCGGCCGACGGATCTAGGCGTACGTGAAGTCAGGCTCTTCGCTGCGCAGTAGAAAATTTTGTATGAAAAAGTTGCACTGCGCATCGAAACGGCCAACTTCACGAACGCCGAGATCCGTTGGCCCTACTGTAACTGTGCACAATTTGCTTTATTTACTGAGATTCTGAAGTGTTTTCTAATCTAATCTATATTTTATTTCTATTACGCTAAAATAATGTGGAAATATATAGCATAGCAAAACATATTAATAATTTTTGACCGCTGTACGTCAGCGGTCAAAAATGAGGCCAAAAATATATATTTTCGTATAGCTAGCGTGCGTGGTGGCTTGTTGTGATAAAATATACAGATATTAATAATATAATATAGCTACATCTGTGACGAGCTTTATGCTGATGCATATAAATCTGCACAGACTTTCAAACGGAACAAATATGTGTCAATCATTTGGTACAGACAGCTCGACCGCCGACACATTATGATAACGTCAGTCCCACTGACGCAGGTTATATTCCGATCCGATCTGTCTACTGATAAAAGTTGCGATTATCATAAATCTATTAGAGGCAAACGTGATTGACTTATCTCAATCTCCGAAACCAGCACACAAAGTAGTACTCGTATGAATATAATCCTTTTCAAAACAATATCATGACAAATGTAACTTTCTAACGCCACCTCCATACGAAGATCAATGTTATAAAACATAATGAATTATTGGAAATCTGTCCGAAAATAGATAAGTTGTGGTAAAAGTCTTAATTTGACTGTTAACATCATTATCTTGAGGATACTCCAGTGCAGTGTCATTGATATATCATTATGATCTTAAGAGTGGAACAATACTTTCAAACTTCTCTGAATGATAATCGAAAGTTGTCAACATCGAAATTGGCAGGAAACAATCAATGAAGTCGCACGCGCACGAAACTGCAGGAAATGCTGATGGCATAATAAATTATATCACATCTGAGGTGTCAGATATCAAAACACCAGTTAACTTGGTGCCATTGATTCATCAGGTCACTAATAGCCTTGAGTAGAGACGCGGTCGTGGACGTCATCTGGTGACACATCCGCGCGACCTCGGCTTTGACTTGCCAAAAAACGAATAACAGTTAATTCGGTAACGCTAACTGGAGTGGAGAGCGACTGTCGCCAGCTGACAGCAGAAACTCTGATGGGTAATGAGTTACTATATTTGTAACAAAGAACAAACTACTTCCAAAAATCTGTAGTCTCAGAAAGCAACGGAATGATGTCTGACAAGTCAAGGTGTTCAAATCAACATAAATCGAAGACGAACAATATACACGTTGAAGCTAACTTTGTCACACAACCTTATACCGTTCAAACTTTTCAAGACAGATATCAGTCAATTCTAAAATAAATTGTTAATAACACAAATTAATTATTATCTTCTGTTCTATTTTTAAACTATATTCCATGAACTAAATTAATAACACGCAATTTTGCGTTTGTAATTTTGTCATGTGTATATAAATAGATTTTATATCTTATCATACCAGTGATAAAGTGAGTGATATCCAAAGCTATTCATAAATGTACAGTAGCCAGAGCATAGAAATGATTAGGTTAGAACTTGATACTAAAGTACCATGAGTGTTATATGTATAGTGATTCTTATGTTGACAATACTGCAAGGGATCTGCAACTTTGGGACTGCAAATCTGGCAGAATGATTACGCGATTCTAATTTACGTCGCCAAGCGCAGCAGGCGCCGGCTTGTTTGTAGGTGATCAACCTTGTCTAGACACCAAACTGACTAATTCTAAATCCTGTTATCAACAGCTCATTTTCAAGAAGGCCCTGATTGCTGACAGTGATGGACGTACACGTGTACGTTTGAGTTTACAAAAACTAGAAATTGTAGGAGTCTTTCTCAGGGTTTGAACTTGTTCTTCCTCGTTTGAAGCAAACAAGATCGCGGCTGTACTACGGCCTCAAGTCTGGTAGCAAAGTGTCTCAAATATTTAATTTTTTTGGTAGAGTCTAAGGCTGAATTCGACCAAACTGTATTGGTCTGGACTGGTTATAGAGTATTATAAGTACTTATGTATTTACAAATATATAAGAATTCTATCAGTTATCTGGTTCCCATAGTACAAGCTTTGCTTAGGTTGGGGCTAGATGGCGTTGTGTCAAATGTCCAGCAATATTTATTTATTTAATCTATATCAAAAGGCTAAATAAACATTGAATATACTCGTAAAAGACACATTGCGCCGTCATATTCAACATGATATTTTATTTATACACGTTTTTTTTGCTATTTTTGAGAGGATACTAAAATATGTAAATGTTCTTCACAGACACATAGTTTAAATAATTAATTTAAAAGCTAAACTATTTTGGATTTACATTGATTTATTGCTACGAGGGATACATAAATTGAAGCTTAAAACCGGCGGCGACATATTATAAAATTAAAAACTCAATTTTGTAATAATGAATGGCCCCGTAGAGTATTTAACGTAATTTTTCAAATTAATATTTTTGAGTAGCACATAGGTACTTTTAAAATATTGTTGCCTTTATTTATAGGGTAATAAATAATACATACTACACAAAACATAATTTAAATTACTCTTTTCGTAGACTAATCAACAGAATTTTGGTTGGTACCTACATACTTTTTTTTATTTGGACCGGAATCCATTCAAGAAGTTGTTGTACCGGATCGACGGGTCTATCATTTAAGTATTCGTTCACAAGCGCAGTGAGATCATTATCAAAGTAGTTTAGTTCTCAATATTTCGGCACACTCGCTGGCGCCACTTTATTATTTTTTATTGCTTGTCTATTCGATTCAACAATATTATCTCAGTTTGCTAGTAACTAGCCGACAATGCCTACATCACCCGTTATATTTACCGAGTGACTACAACTAAGTGTGGCGCCATTCGGCCACCTCAGCGCCAACTCAGATCCTACAAAGACAGAACTAGTGAAATTGGCGCCCGCCACTTCAGCCACGGATATATCCTGCTTTCAGTTCAGTCGTCTAACCGTGACAGCGGCGCCTGGACACACGTTAAAATAGACATTACACCATTTACTGCCCATTCGAAGTGATTAATAATGTTACAGTCATAATCTTCGCAGTGGTCGTTTGCTATTTTCACTCGGGAAATTAAATTGTGAGAAAATACTAAAACGCATGACGGATACATTTGCGATGTGGGTTGATCTAGGCGCATACTGTTTTTACTACATTTCACTAGTTGACTCTTTTCGTAAAAAGAGAAACGAGAAGCAAAGTATATTAGCATAACATTAGGTAGGTGTCTTCTATCATACCGCAATGATTGCTACAGTTACCTTTTTTATGTCACCTGAGCTCTGATTTAATCTCTAATGGTGTTGATACAGTTTCATTTATTCCTTTCACTTCCAATTAAGCAATTTGGACAGGGTCTGGTTCCAAAATCGCACTGTCTACTCATGTTAGTGTCGGCGACAGCAAACGAGGTTGAATACCGGACTATGTCGAGTCACAAAGATTTAAAGAGAGATCACGCACGATTGACCCTAGCTAATCATACTCCATGTTGTGGGAACCGTGGATTACGCTCTTAAGATGTTGCAATATCAAGTCTAAGAAAGTTAAGAAGGAAAGGATATAATAAATTATCTAGTTACATGCACATACTACAATCTGTTATGATACGTAATATTTATAAAAGCTTGGACACTCTTTTGACACAAAATTAATTGCTTTTCATCTAGCTACGCACAAGGGAGCTTAATAGAAGCGAAGATGTTACTGTTACTCAAGAAAACTGTTTATCAAGATAAATCCATAAAAATTATTCTATAATCCAAGTGAAATGACAATTGACCGAGTGAGTCACAGTGCATGCGCGTGGGCAAGAATTGAGGTAAGCTATTTCAGTCGACCTTATCAAGAATCCGAGAATAACCGCCGGTAGTTGGTACACAATCTGGGTAAATAGCCGCTATTATTCGGACAACAGAGGATTATGTAATAACAGAGATAGCAATAATGTAGCACAAAACTAAAATAAACCTCTTTGTGTAAGAGTTTATTATTGTAGACAAAAATGTATTCTAACTGAAAGCAAAACTAAAGTAAAAGAACCTAATATTATTACGATAAAGTAGTATAAAAACAACAAAAGGTTTCAGGTGAGTAATCAACCAAAAATATCGATGCAAACTTATAAAAGTAAATAGAGATGTTTAGAGCAGACGTTGGCGACACTGTCTGTCTTCTCTAACTAGTAGAAACTAATTTGCTATGATTTAAAGATTAAAATTGTTACCGTATTGCGATACTTAGTTTTACTCATGAGTGGGATTATGTACATTGATCAAATCATAAAACAAGTAAAGAGTAGGACATTAATGAAGTGAAATCGCTTGGAATGGACGATCATAATAATTGAGAGTAGGTGGACCCTACCCTGCTAGAAAGTTTAAGTGATTTTATTGACAATTGAAAGCAAGTTTTTTTAGCAGGTGATATTAGATGAGTCAGCTGTGTGGGAAATCCCAGACCGCCAGACGGTCACCGCAGCGTGCGTCAGGGCGCCCTAAATATATGCGCGACTGTCGGAAGACGGGACTGATTAATTAGTGAGGAGCTGATCAGGAAATGGAGCTATACCTACTCTTGTGCTTTGGTTTTCGCTACACTTTTTTTTTTAAATTTTACATTCTACTCAGCAACAAAACCTTTGTTCTTCTATGTAGATGATTGAATAAGACATCGGTCGGTATATTTGGGAATATGAAAAATTACTTTGTACCTATACCCAGCACTCTCAGCAGTGACGATTAGCTTGAATACAATGTAAAACCAAGATTATCCCGTAATATATTTAAAAGGTACGATCAATCCTGGAACTGCCTCGAAACATTAACCCCGTCCTTCACCTGTCGAGTGTATATTAGCCATTCCAAGAAGCTTGAGACATAAAAATTATATAACTACAAATATGTTTTCTCGAAACAATTATTTCACGTAAGTATATCAAATATAGCCTTCAATTTATTTTCTAGTTAAATCAAAGTTCTTGAAACAGCTTTTCTTGCGAACGATAAACCCTTTCTAGCGAAATTTTGGTAGATTATGAATTTTGGGGAATAAAATCCATGGCCCTTTCAAAGTAATGGTTTCTAATGGTGGAGGCACACGCAACGTCACGCGATGACACGTCACCGACGCAGCATGACGTCATCGCGCCATTATAGAGTTTAAGTTGAGGCTTGAGGGTGGCCGATTAACGGTAGGTCAAGTTATGAAGTGGAACGTAACACCATTGTGAAGAAGGTGACATTATCTTGTATGTCACAAGTCACAATGGTGCTAATAGTGACAAATCTGAATGGTCATGATGATAGTGGGCATAGGCTGATAACATCACATAATATGACAAATAAGAAGTAGATATTATCATCGTTTGCATTGATTAATAAAATATGAATTTCTAAAATCTTAGCCAAATCATGACAAAACGCAAAGTTTCAAAATTTTGCGTTTTTAAAACTTCATCATATAATATTAACCCTCATATACCCGGGAATGTAACCAGCTAAAAATTCAAAAAATAAACCTCGCTATTTCATTTTACTAATCGATAGAATTAACGTCAGGATAAAATATTTATAACAAATATTTGGTTTATGAAATAAAAATGATCATGAAATCTAACATTAATTTTCACTATTTTTTTCATTAATTTTTGTATTTCACCATCCGCAACAAAACTTTTATAGACGGTTTTTGCCTAATTGAGGTGCGATTCAGACTTTCGAAAATCCGATTCGATGATTTTTTTCGATAAGTTGACGTTTTTCAACGAAGAAACGATATTTTCTGAATTTGGAATACATTCCGAGGTCTGAATCGCACTGCTGGATACCTCTCACCATGCTACGGTAGAGCTAAATTGCAATTAAAGCCATTATGTAATTTTTTAGATTTAATTCATTTATACTGAACACGTATAAGTACTGTTAAACAGCTTTCTGTCTGTCAACTAGTAAAATAATCCGACATCTGATTTAATTGACATCGTGTGAGTCAATTGGACTTGAAAGCACCGCGGTACTTAGTTTCCGACAAATTATTACGCTTAATTAGACATATAGACGGCGAAATGCAAACAAATTTAGCAAATGTTTTAAGTGAAAGTCTTAACCTGATGAACAACAGTTGCAACGAAAGAAAAAATCTTTTCCATACCAATTACAACCGGATTATCAATTTAAACATTCTGAACAAACCATAACATCTTAATTAAGATAGCAAACATAAAATATTAAGATACGATATAAAAATGACATATAATCTGAATGAATGAAGATAATCTTTATGCGAAAATACGATTAGATCTAATTAAGATAATATAAGGTGACCACCCACTATAATCTAAATTCTCATCTTAAATAAAACTTCGAACCGCTATTTCAAATAGATCTAGTTTAAAGTCATAGGTAAATTGATGTGTAGTGTTTCAATTGCTAAAATAAATGTACATAAAGGATATGGAATGAAGCCAATCTTCGATTCGATCGACAAAGACACGTTTGAAACTAAAAGCCTATGCCGGAAAATGGTGACTTTTCTTTCCTTTTTCTCATTTTTTAGGGTTCCGTACCTTAAAAGGTAAAAAAAGGAACCCTTATAAGATCACTTTCTTGTCCGTCTGTCTGTCTGTCTGTCTGTCTGTCTGTCTGTCTGTCTGTCTGTCCGTCTGTCCGTGTGTCACCATCGATTATCTAAGGAACGGGTGGAGCTAGCAAGTTGAAATTTATACCATATACTGAGGTCTATAGTCTCTACTGTGAGTATAAAAATCAAGGTCCTGGGTCAACACTATAAAAAGATATAGGCAAATTTAGGTTTTCGTGAAAACTTGTGAGTACCAAAACTTACCTTAATTATCAACTTTTTTTATTTTTCGGAATTTTTCCTTTACTTGTACTGGAAGACCTTGCTTGTAACCAAAATTGACAATTCTAGGTCAACCGGAAGTACCCTAGAGGTTTTGGGTCGAAAACCTAAATGGTAGTTCCCGTTGACCTAGAATAACGAAATTTGGCAAAAAGCAAGGTCTTATAGCACAAATAAAGGAAAAATTCCAAAAAGTTAAAATAGTTGAAAATTAAAGGGTGTTCCCATACATACATAGTTGACGCCAATTTAAATTGTCCTCCGAGTTGTATGGGCGCTCATACAATTAAGCGGACTAGCTTAATTGGCACCATGGCTAGGTACCTACGGAACCCTCGGCGTACGAGTTCGACTCGCACTTGACCGGTTTTTTTAAATTTAAATCAGGAGTATAAACAAACACTCAATAAAACTCAGTCAAAACGAATTATACAACGTGAGTTTTACAAGTGTGCCTTTTGATAAAAAGTATAACTGCATCATTAGATTAAAAAAAAAAGAATTTTCCGGCCAGGAATAGAACCTGTTCGTTTTAAAAAAATATACATTTCAAAAACGAGAAGCCTTCACCGAGCTTGTACACTGTACAGCCAGCATAATACTCAAAACAAAACATGGTTTTATGGTTCCGAGAGATAGTATTTTGACGGATTAATTTTACATTTAATTAGTTTTGGTGAATTTACTAAGAAAACTTCAAACCTCTCTATCTTGGTTCGGACTGAGTGTAGAGGTATTCTGTTGATGTAATATTGTTTGTTGTACTGTTCAAAAATAATGTTACATACAAAAATTTGTGGATGGCCGCGCGAAAAAAAAGCACTAACTCCCATACAAAAATCGGCATTGTCTTTTTAACTACGAAAAAGTGAAAAACACAGGATTTGGACTGTGTCCTACTGTATTTTAAACATTAAATTATCTGTAGATGTCTAAATTAAAGGTGTGTATAAATCAATTAAATTGCATAGAGATAATAATCGCGCTACAAATGTTAATTTATAAATGAATACTACAAGTAGTCACTTCCATTATTAAGTTGTAAAAAGAAAATCAAAAACAATTTAAACAATTTAAAAAATGTTAAAACAAAAATAAAAATGCAATTACCTCTAAAATCTCAATACGTTAACACTAAGTTAGGTGCTGGCCAAAGTTATTGCTTCAAAAACTCCACTTAGCCTTGGTTTTTGAAACATACAAGTCAATTTGCATTTCATTTTGATGTCTGACGTGTGCGTGGCACCATGTTAAAATAAGTAATTAGCTAAGAATAAATAATGTTACACCTCGATACTCAACTCTTTTTCAAGCTGTGGTCGTAGTTTTTGTATAATATTAATAATGAAGCTGAGCTTTTGCCTTTTCAGCATGCGGACAGTTTTAGTATAGCTTTAGTTAACTGTCTTGTTATTGTTCGTATATTTTGCTGAATAAACATGTTTTCTTTTGAGTTTGAGTTTTCTTTCTTTTTTAATATATTTAGGTGACCTCAGCTTTCGGCTTCCGATAGCTAAACTTGTATTTTTTCCAAACCAGGAAAGTCGTTTTGAAAATGTTACAACAGTTGTATAGGAGCCCAAGTCCTGACCTTGAGAGAAAATAGTGGCACTAAATATTTCGTCCAAGAAAAAAGACATTTGAAAAAAAAAAATTTTTTTTCTATAGTTAGATTTTATGGTTTTTTATAAAGGACATGCGAGCAAATCTGCATGTCTAAGCTACTTCCGAGAATCAATATAAATAATTGGCGCGAAACCCTAACGCTAGGGAAAATTAATGAAAACGAATACAAATGTAATAACAATAATGAGGCACATGAGGTTGGTGTATACTGTGAATAATCAAATAGGTACTGATGACAATGATACAGTCGAGTACAATAGACACAAGTGTGATGGTAGACGTGAATAAACCTGCAAATATGATACAGGTGTTCCACACGTACTTTAATGAAATAATGAACAACACGACACACATCTAGATTTACCTTTAGCAGCCACAGTTGTTGGTTTGACCGACATTGTTTCAAAGTCTTTCAGGAGCACGTAAAGTACATTACACTACGATCACGTGACTTTCACTTTTATAACAACTACACAGCAATTTGCTGCCGCTACATAATGCTAAACTACGAATAAACGTTATTTAAAATAACACCGAAAATGATTAAAGAGTAATGTTTATTGATGTGAAATAGAGATCGGTGTACATTCCAGGTCGGTACTGTCGGAGCACGGCAGACGGCAGACGGTAGACCTCAGGCTGGGTGAGGCACACGCGCTCCAGATGGCTGCCCGAACTCGACTGGCTGGCTGCCAGCGCTGGGGGTGCGAGGGAGGCGAGGGGGCGCCAGGAAGCACAGCCTCCGACCAATAACAATTATGTAAGAGTAAGAGAGGGTTGTTGTTGCTATTTTTAGAGGCCTGGCGCACACGTAACCGGTTCGCACTATTCGCAGCATTGCAAAGCAATATTGTGCTATCGGTTTAGTATAAATAGCAGCGTTCACTGCAGTGGGAGTAGTTATGTGTTTGCAATGTTTCTATTTCTGGAGCCTTTTATGCTGTTTCGCAAGTAACAAGTTTAGTGGTGGCCGTTTGAGCCCCGGCTCGCCGGAACCAGATCGCGGTTTAACCGGCACCTACCTCTTCTACCCATCGGAGTAATTAAACTTCTAAAAGCTTTTAGCGGGAAAGTAGGCATGAAACGTGTTTGTTCTCGGTTGTATTAATGGTTTTGTGGAGCGTGAAACGGTTTTGGACGTGGTGAAACTGGGAACGAGCTCTACGTACCGACTTACATGTTTCGTAGCGCACCGCTACGCTACCGTCCCCATGTTTTGATGTAAATATCTTACGTATTTAAAACGTGCCTCAGCTTTCGTGAAGCTTGCATAAGTTATCAAATAAAATTTCGTAAAACTTGTTCTACACAAGGGCTTCAGTGTGAAATGAAATTTATCCGTAACTGTATCACCTAATGTGGTTTCATCTTCATAACCAAATTCCTCGTTCTACATCTATGCAATATAGAGCACACATCCCCCAACTCCCCTCACCGAGGCAGGGGAGGGGGGAGCGGTGAAGTGCACTCCATCAGGGATCGAGTGTGGAGAGGCTGACACAGTTTGCCACTTGCAATATGGCGACCTCGTTAGCGGATGCGCTTTGCACAGTTTCGGGATATTATCTAGGTTAGTGGCAAACGCTACTCGCTAGTAAACAATGGACGACTGAGAGCTGAGGGTTCTATTTTGATGATAGTTTTAACTGCAGTAAAAATAAAACTAGACCATTGAATTTGACCAATAGATTTTATTACTAGGTACTAACTAATCAAACATGAGTCAAACCAAACCGCAAGTTTTAGTGCTAGCCGCCGTTCTCGCTAAAGTTTTTAAAGTACGCATACGATAACAGTTTACTTTTTTTTATTTATTTATCATAGAATTAACAGCACTTAAACTTTCTAAAATAAACAATTAGACTTAACTTATTGTTACAATTAGTGTACCTATTATAAGTCATTACTTATAGTTTTTGATCTTTCATAATTTGCATGTTGATGCATTCAAAGCAGTTCTGATGTGGAAAAACTCGAAGCTATCACAATTTCAGATGACAATTACGAGCATGGTTAATAGAATTTATGTAAACTTCTATTTTTTTTTATATAAGTAGCGGTTCCTCGTAGAGCTCTGGCAACCTTACTCACAGGAACACAACAACCATTCGAGAAGAATGATGTTATTTGGCTGCGATATTCTGTAAGGCGGAGGTACTTCCCCAGTCGGGCTTCTCGTATATGGAGTGAGAAAAACCCACTTCGCCCTTCCGCCCATCATTTTCTTATAACCCTTCTCAGACTGATAAGGGCCAGAATTCGAAGTATAGGTACCTATATCCTACTAGTCCAAGACCAACGTTGACAGTCTGTAAGCATGCAATACCAGCTTCAAAACTTTGGATCATCGCAATTTTTTCGTGTTTATCGATACAACAAATATACAATATTCGCACAGAGCGTTGTTGTAAGCTTCGCAAATCGCCGCTATCAAAACAACCGTAATGTCTGCTGGACTGGAGTTGCTCAGACTGTTTGTTTTCGTTCCGTAAAAAGATTTTCATTTCAAGAAACTACGTTGCAGTTTTTAGCTTTTTACGAATCATGGTCTTTTTATATGACTGAAATTGTCAACAGGCTCACTACCACGTCATATGATTAGTAGCTCTCTTCCATAGATCTCAATAACTAAATAAATTAAATCAATAAATTAATAAAAGCACTATTTAAATACCCGTATTTGACAAGGACACGTACTTTATACGAGGAAACTAAAATATTAAATCTACAGCAACTATACACTTTCAAAACTTGCGTCCTGGTAAAAAAGGTACTGATGAATAAAATACACACACAAATAGAATTTACAAAAAGAACTTTTCGCCATAACCTAAGAAATAAAAACAAACTGAAACTTAGAAAGCCTAGAACCAACTATGGTCAAAAAAATATAATGTACGAGGGTGCACAACTATTTAATAATTTACCCGATGATATAAAAACTTCCTTATCACTACCAATATTTAAAACTAAACTTAAAAAATATATATATGAGAAGATCTTTTAATGTATCTGCCAGATCTCTGGAATGAAACTTACTTAATTAACTATTAGTTATAAACCTAGTTTTTAAGCTCATTATAAGTGAACTCTGTTCTTTTATGAGTCAATAAATTTCTCTAACCATAACAAAATGAATCATTTTTGCCTGTAACCTGGTCTACTTACATTATTGTGGGTGAACCACATTAAATACTTCAAAATTAAATAGAATAGAAACAAACTTTATTTGTAGCATCAACATCTTAGATGGATACAGAATATAAGAGCTAACTTAGAGAAAGTTGAAGTAATTGAAAAAAAATCCCATTAGTTCAACTCGTTGAACTTAGTGGAATAGAAGAATGCGAGAGGCAGTGACGAGGATTATTATTTATCTTCTTTAAAACTAAATATTCCCATAATTTAAAAAATCTAGGTACCTATACCTACTCCTGGTAATTCGTGACCAATATTGGTGAGTTTACATAGTTTTCATCAGTCATACACAGAGAGTAGAGAACCAAGAATGGGTGAGTATTTTTAGAAAGCACCCCTAATTATAAAACTATTAGGTAAGCCAAGCCAAGTAATAAGAGTAGTAGTCGAATACCTGTTACATAATATACGAGTAATCTGGAAGTTTCCAAAGCTAACACTGCATAAAACAAACTGGAAATCAAAAACACTCCTAAAACGCTCTAGATTGTGAACATAATTTAGTGAGTTTCAGACATTTCTGAGAAACCACCACCCTCGTGGCTTACGCCACTTCGGTTCCGGTATTGACGTAAATTGAACTTTAACGCGCCAGTGGTAGGTTCAATCTTCTTTAGTTCAAAAAGAGATGTGAAAATTGTACCTCTGGAATTCTTACCAAGATGTAGTGACTTGCCTCATGTCTATTCCAAAGACTACATCAAAAATTTGATGTTTGGGCGTATAATGCCTAGGGATACGGTCCTGCCTGAGCGATGCCTATAATTCAATTACGATTCAATTTCAGTAGCTGTATCTTCCATACCAACAATCATGTTTTACTCCGGATTTCGCTTTAAATCCAGAAATCCTAAAAGTATAGAGATTTAAAATCTTCAGTCTTGTCTCTGGAACTGGCATATCATGAGCAGTAACAATATAACCTGTGGCAGCCGGCCGCAGTAGGAGGGGGCATCCTTACCGGGCCACCCGAGCCTCGAACACGCTGCGTAGGCGTGTGTTGACAAACGATGTTGCCGAGTCTATTTCTGTCCCGAGCCCCGCCCATGTCCCCCCTTCTCCTCGCCGCCCGCGCACCGCCCCCTCCCCAAAAGCGCCCTTGACCTTCCGTATCCAAACAACCGCAGTCACAACAAGCGGATTCTTTCCGATCCTCTTCGTGCAGATCATCTCTTCCAATCATTCTTCTAGTCTAGAAAATGAACGAGCGAGCGCATTGGGTACTTAGAATTGAATTAGGCATTAACTGGAAACTTGTTTGAATTAGCTTATCAATGAGCATGACAAATCGAACAGACTTGTTATGTTCGGTACTGAATCTAGGTTTTTCAGCAAGCAAGAACATTAGAATTTCTCAAAATATATCTTTTATAGGTACCAGGTGAATTATCTGTGTATTCTGTGTCAGTTCTACCCTTATTTAACTCGGCTACAGTAAACTGAGGAGCGGAGGCACTAAGTGCTGACTTTGATTAAAGGATGGGCTCACTTACATATTCAACGACGAAATCGGAACAGAAAGACGCACTGAAATTACTCATAAGGTAACCAAAATTTTCAGCGAAACGGCATATCCACGCCTTAAACAGCAACAGTCGTACTTATAACCGTTTTTCACAGTTTCTGATTTTTATGTTTTCACAGATTATAGATTCACAATAGTCACATATCTACATAGTCCAATTACACAGGAATTCCCTGATTTGCTGAAATCTGCAACTACACTGTACTCAATACCATGACACCCACAAAATTTCAACCACTACGTCGATTGCCCGGTAGCTGAATTGCTTTAAAACAAGGTCACGGTAAGGCATAGGTTGCAAATCTCGTCTGGGTGCAATTTTTGGGATGCGTTTAAAAAAGCATAACACCTGAGTAAGACATTACCACCGTCTCTATCTTCATTATTCAAATTAACCAAGGCTTTAGAAACCCTTCATTTTCATTATTATTCCTAGTATATTTCATGCTAATGAAAGAGATGTCTACTTACAGATTTAGCAGGCGGAGGCCTATGAGCCTATGAGTCCAGTATGAATCCCTTGTTATTCAATGTCTCTACATTGAAACTTCCATTGGAACTTTCTAATGTCAGCGAGTGAGTACGTCATTTAATATCAAAACTGTAATAGACATGCCAACATCGTCATCACATCGGAATTCTATGCAAAATAACACCTACTCAAATGCTCTCAAAAAGTTTCGTCAAAGCTTTTACGATGTTTGATAAATGCGAGCGAAATGGCTTCTGAGCTTTCAGCACCGGAACGTAACAAGCGACACGGCCCGACTTGCTCGTGATGTTTGATGGCTCGTGATCATAGAAATAATGACAAAAGAGCTGTTTTTCATAAAAGCAATATTCTTCTGTAAATTTTTGTCCTTAATATCCTAGCACACACCTTGATGTTTATTTCTCATTGAGAATTTAAAGTAACTAACGGAGAAATCTCATTTAAAATTGCAATCAATATTAAACTTTTAATTTTTGAAGATTAAAAAATGAGAATCTAAATAACCCAATAACCCAAAATATGAATAGTAGGTTAAATTGACGTTCCCGGCTTTTAAGTCGTTAAGCCATGACGGAGGTCTTTAGGCGGCCTAAAAACTCCGTCACTAGAGTTGGCGACTTGCTCATACGAACTTACTTTAGTAGGTAATAGGATACATGGTAATAGCACGTTATAGTCCAAATATTTAAAGCAAATGTGAGGAAGAAAGTGACAAAGTGTCTAGTAAAGATTCCTATCGTCAATCATTAAAACTCTGAAGTGGTGACTCTTTATGTAAGCCACAACTACACTCAAAAAATTTACAGTCACACAGACCACAGATATGTTAACATATTACTTAGTTTGAGCTTGTAACATTCTGTATTTTATACGAAACCCAGAGTAATGTCATTTTAGAAGCCCTTCAGTATATAAAAGAGGTTTCTGAAACCATTATGTTCAATTTACCGTAAGGAAAACCACGGATCAGCAGAGTCACGTTACTCCGAAACACTGAGCAGCGATATAAGCGAGTTCAAAAAACTTTCCACCAGACTGAAAGCCGGTTGCCATGGAACCTTTCTAAGAAGGTGTCAGAAGAGCTCAGAGACTTCGCCTAGCAACGTCGATCGGTAGGTGCCGTAGGTACAATACAAGCCAGTCTATACTCGCTCCCTCCCCCCCCCCCCCAGATAAATCCTTATCGACATTTATATCAAAAGTGCTTTCATAAATCAATCATCAAGCCTCGTAACACTAGTTTCTGACGTTTTTTCAAGTTTCGATTTTCAAAAGACGTCAAAATCATGTAATCAATGACGCAGAGGGTTTTTTTATAACTTGGTTGAATTGAATAATGAACTCAAAATACCGAATCTTATTTTAGATTTGTTCCGTAACAAAGTTTGGGACGGATCTAAGGGTTGCGTAAAGTATCCCATAATTTGATAGTTAAGTATTACTGTATTACGTCACAATAGAAAGTGTTTTTTGAACGTCTATCATCCAGGCTTGAAGGATTGAAGGCTCTACAGCGTGGCTTCAAAGGGACTGATGTTGAAGAAGAAGTGAAAAATCTCACATTCAAGGAGAAGCCTTCAGCTATACCGAGCGGAAGATTTCATGGATGATGATGATGACTACACAAAAGCAGAAACTAGTGCTGGCTCCTGCTAAATACTCAGATGATATGCTTCCCTACCCAAACATAATCTACTTATCGGTCTTTGATTATATACCTGTCATAGTCATATTATATACCGGTATATACAGGTATATAATCAAAGTTATCTGTTATCAGCATTGACGAAAATGTTGACGAGTTTACATAATATAGTTACAGTCATATTAAAACAACGTGTTTTAGATTAAAACATTTATGGTTCATTCCATTTTTACAAGCTTTTATTTAACTTGCAGTGTTTGTATGTTTGTATGTTCGAGTCAAATCTCGCAAGTTGAATTTGACCCACTTCAAGATTATCGGTGACAAGGCAATGCAATATTATGGTAACAGCGAGCTGATTTGACAATAGAGTCAAGAGCTGAATGGAACTTCTGAGTGAATGAAAATCAGTGTTTGCACCATTGCACTCACTTGTATCAGCTCACTCTTAGCCTATAAAGCTTGTCTTGAAAAAAAAATTTTAACAAAAAACTTATTCTCTGTCATAGATTCTCTGTCACAGTCGATAGAATTTTTTTAGAAAGGGTTTAAACTCTGAAGTTTGAAGTAGTAGGTACAGTAAGTGTACATTTTGTATCCAAGATGGCATCTTGAGGAAACCCGCGGCTTAGTCAGCCTCACATGTATTGACCATGTCTTTCCTATGGATATGACCCGTTAAGCTAAGAGGATGGTTTAGGTGCTGGGCAAGCCTACTCTATCTCAAAAGGTCCCAGGCACTACATTGCCCCGTTACCTAAGTGGCAAAGATTGCCTCCTGACATTGTATAAATCATCTAGTAAAGATGTAAACGCTTGAATTTTTGTATCCAAGATGACATTGAGCATACACTCAAGAAATTATGTCATTATGATTACTTTGAATATTATCAGAAAAATTACGATTACGTAGTTTATTTATCTACCTGATACCGAACTGATATATTTTTATCTTATTTGTATGTAGACGTGCAAAATAAGACGTACACCGTGAGAATACCAACACGTATTTTCCATATGATTATGATTTCATAATCGCATACGATAGGAGTGGCCTATGAGACCAAAAAACTTTATTTAAAAAAACTGCACACGGCTTCGCTAAGTATCATCAACACAGCCTATAGTAGCTTCTGAGATAGTTTAGCTTTCACATTCCACCCATGAAATAATTTTTGAAATAAAAGTAAGAAATGTCTTAGGATAAGTAGGTAGCTTCGAAATAACCGTCTACATCCCAACTTACAAACTTTATCTCTCCATATCTGTGATGTGGAACAAACTACCGGAAAGTGTGATTAGTGCTCCTTCAGGGAACTCTTTCAAAAACAGACTTGATAATAAACATTTTAAAATAGTGCACTGACAATGATATACACGCATCAGCTCCATAGCTGCTAGTGTATCAATCATAATAATGATAATACTAATATTATTATAGATTAAAAAATAGATGGATGTTACCTTCTGTTAGAATTTCAATGTCCAAAATGTCCGATCCGACGCTATGAATCATAAAAAAGCCATTCGATTCAATGATACGTCACTTTTCGACGAAGATCTTCGAATCGAATGCAGTCGATTAGAGTATGAATCGCCCTACTGATAGGAATTGTATGGCAACCCCTTGTACCGCGCACTGTAGGTACACTCTGTACAGTAGGTACACAAAATAGTATAAAGTACAGTAAAACCAGAAAAAGAATGGTTTTCGTAAGACACCGGAAACACTCGCATAAAATTACAAAAACGATTGACGAAAAGTCATTTGGAAATGAAAATTACTCATAATTTCAACTTTATCGCAAATAAATAAATAATGTCATTTTTAAGAAAAGCAAATTAGTTGCAAGCCGTGCTAACTGCGCAGTTAACCACGTACACATCTGTCGTATTCTGTTTTGTAGAATACACTGCTGTCGGACATATTAGGAAAACACGAACATAACCGAGATCCATTTTAAAGCTTAAAGTACTGTAAGTAGGTAAGTGTTATCGGCTGAAATATCCGATTAAATGACAAATTAAAATGAAATTCGTAATTTCACGAATAGGAAAACTTTATCGACTTAATCACGTCACGTTACTTAGATACGTTACTTAAAAAAGAAGTTAAAAAATTCCTAAATCAGTCACATTGAAATTATGAATACGTTTAATAAGCGGATCAGGTGAAAAGATTTAGAAGAGTAGTGCATGGTAAGGTATAGGAAATAGTCCATGGTAGGCAGGAAAAAAGGCAATAAAAGAACAAGAATTAAATGAAAGTTTTTTAGTTTTTTTTTAAACTAAAATAGTGGCAGCGTTTGACCACACTGCCTGATCCAAAGCAATTCAGTGTGGTCTAAGATGGAGCACGCTTACCTAGAACGGATCTATTGACTATTGAAATGTTTGTGATCTTAATACTCTGACAGCGGCTCTTGGATTTAGTAAATCGTAGAGCAAATTAGGTTTTGCACGATAAACGTGATCCGCATTTTAAAGTGTTACCTTAATAACAAAAGGGTTCTTATTTCGAAGGTCGCATAATAGAGTTCAAGACACTAAACTGGCTCCTTGCCAAAGTGGCTAGTGGATATGCTGGTACGGTAACTTAATCTATGGAGGATAAAGACTTAAGAGCATTGGATCAGAAACCATTAGTGATATTGGCAGATATACCTACAATCCAGTATTGTTTTAACACATAAAACACGAAGACCACAGTTTAAATACATCTCTGAATGACACTATTGTCAAGTATCTTACAAAGCTCCTAGCTAGTGGAATTATTGGAAGGTACTAATTTATTTCATTGACTGGACATGTAATTTCTCCAATGTATGTCCTTAGCTTGGCTTATTCCAGAAATCCCCTGCGATCATGTAATCCCCTTCCGGTTCTTTAAGAGGAAGCAAAGGGGATTTCGCTTTAAGGTTCGGCGAGGCATAGCATAAACAGTCTCTTACATGGTATAGAGGCATTCGATGACATTTTCTCGTTTCAATCTTATCAATGTCTCCAATGTTCCGAATCCAAGATTCCCGCCCAAAGACACAATGCTGGGTAAAACAACAAAAGGGGGTTTTACACGTGGACACGTTCCCAAGGTCAAGGGGGCGTCGAACTAGCATCCATCATGAGGGCCCGGGCGGCTCTTCCCCACAAACGCTGCCCCTGCATTACTTCTATCCACCTTTTAATGCACAATGAGCTTTATTACCATGGTTTTAGGCGTAAAATCATAGAGAACAATATTGTACTTGTTAACCAAGGTTGCATTATACTTGACACAATCGGACTTTATAGTTCGTTTAGTTCTAAAATAATTAATGACTATTAAAAGCTGGGCAAAGTGACACTGGTCACCACAGAATCCTCAGAATCGACCGCTGGTATTACCTAATGCTGGGGCCACACTGCGGGGATATGGCAAATTATTTGCCGGTATTCTGTATTGTGGCTATACGAAATTTGGCAAATAATTTGCCATATCCCCGTAGTGTGGCCCCAGCATAACGTTATTATAACACCAACACCAACTGAATTGCACGAAGACACAAATCAGCAAGACCTCCGTTTTTTTATTACTTAGGTATGTAATTTTTCAGTTACAGTAAAACCAGAAAAATAATGTGTTCCAGAAAACATTGGAAACAATCGCATAAAATTACAAAAACGATTAACGAAAAGTCATTTGGAAAGGAAAATTACTCATAATTTCAACTTTATCGCAAACAAATAAATAATGTCATTTTTAAGAAAAGCAAATTAGTTGCAAGCCGTGCGAGCTGAGCTGCTAACGACGTGCACTTCTGTCGCATTCTGTTTTGTGGAATCATACACTGTCGAAACATAGGTATTCAGAAAACACGAAAAAAACCGATGTCCATTAATATAACTTGAAGTACTGTACATGTACTCAGTTACATGTACAGTTAATGGTATATGTTCTGATTGCAATGATTTCTGAGTTATTAATGAGTAGGTACCAGCAATGTTCTCGAAGTGAGACACCAGTATCGTACATGACTGCTATTTGCTCCATAGCAGGGGGCAGGGGGATGAGGCGCGCGGGCGGGGCTCTAGGGGCAGAGCTGGTGCTATTTATAACGAATCGATAGCACGCCCGTGGCCTTGGCGGCATCGATCGCGACAGGGGCGTGCGGGACGAGCCCCCGGATCCAGAGAAACCTGGAGCCTTCTAGTTTAACTAAAATAGGTTTGCATTTGACCACACTCCCTGATGCAGAGCAATTTAGTGCGGTCTAAGATGGAGCACGGTTACCTAGAAGGAACCTATTGACTCTCGATTTGAAAACACCCAAATTATCATCATCATCATCATCTCAGCCGTTGGATGGCCACAGTTGGACAATGGGCCGCCCTCAAAATTTTCCATGTGTTGCGGTTGGAAGCGGCCTGCATCCACCGCGGACCTGCAGTTTCAGTCATCATCATCGTCACCCAAATTATTATTTTCTGGAAATACTTAGGGAAATACGTAAGGAGTTCCACATTTTCGCAATGCATATGAATGACACAGGTAGACTCATAGCGAACTAGGTACCTGGCGAAGTACCTACCTATGCCTATGTAGTAAGAATATTTTACTTGCTTATGCTTACACAACATGCTGACATGTTCTGTTTCTGATGATGATCTTTCAAGTAGGTAGAATTGTAAGGTATTCTGTTTTTTATAGATGTAAAAAAATAAAGTAGGTAGTCTAAAGACGTTACGTCTAACGTACCTATTAATGGACGGCGATCGATGGGCTTGCATAAACCGCAAATAAAATATGGCATGTGTTGTTGAAATATTATTTTTAGACGAAACTTAAATACCCACCAAGACACATTGAAAGGATCTCAATAAGCTGCCTAAAAATCTGAGCGCAGTAGGTATCTGAATCTGGGGAAACAATAGTCACCTTTTTAACCGACTCCCAAAAAGGAGGTTCTCAATTCGTCGGAATCTTTTTTTTTTTATGTAAGTATATTCCCTGATTACTCGAAGACTCTTGGATCGATTTGGAAAATTATTTTTTTTGTTTGAAAGGGTAAGTAGAAACGGTAGGTAATTATTAGTCTCGTCCATGTTTATATTGGCATATCAGACTCAAAAGTAATACGCGAAGTGTATAACGCGCTCACTGCCACCTTCTGTGACCCCCGTTGAAGGAGAGAACATTACCGCCTGCACCCTGTTTAACATGTGGTGTTGCTCTAACCCTGTTATTCTTAATGGACTTAAAAGTTTATTAAAATGCAAGTGGCTGCGCAAAAATAAAATCTTCAAACCCTAAAACTTGAATGTTTGTTTTCAAAAACTAAAAATATTAATTATGTACAACTTACCTTTATGAGAAGGCCCCGGATCATCAGCCATGGCTCAAATCTGAAAATATATTTTTAAATTACACTTCACATGCTTTGATCATCCTGTTTTTCCGAGTCCTCAGCTACAAGTACAATAGATTGACAATTTTGGTGATATTCAAAGCAGATGTCATACAACTGCTGGTGGCATGAACAATCAATAATTCATAGCTTTTATACAATAGGTACATGCAGGTATAGTAAGTAGGTACTTCAATCAAAAGTGAACTGTTTGAAAAGGGTGATCCCCCATTATTGTGTGACACAGATTAATAACCGTATTTAACTCATTCGTAATATTGTAAAATGTGCCATTACCTTTGAGCAACTGTTCAGAATTGTTGTCTTCGAAGAAGTGAGATGGACAGATGATATTAACAAGCATTGTGGGAGGAACTCGGATGAGGCTAGCACAGGACCGTGAGAAGTGGCACATAAAGCCTATGGTGATGATGAAGAGCACAAACTTTATGTTTAAAAATCAATCTTCAAATGTTTAAAAAAAAAGAAATTAATATTTATTGATTGAACATTCCATCTCCGGCAAAAGACCAAGAGGGAGACCAAAGACCACCTGGACATCTGCGTTGGACCGAGATTTTAAATTATGCAACATTCCAGTCATGGACAGGGCGAAGTAGAAGAAGAAAGTGAAGATTTAATCATCAGCAGTTTCACTTCAGATCATCCACTTCAGAGTCAATTGAAATGAATAACACGATGCTGGCTGATTTTAAAACTAGAGTGCTGAACTAAACTCTAATTATAATTTTAGATACCTAGGTTATGAGGACCTAAGTACCTAGAAATCCAGTGAATTTATTAAAAGGGATCTTTGTACCTACTGAAGGAAAATCAATTTATGTACTTAACTACCTACGTTTTTTATTTTATGAATATCATAAAATGAAAACATTCAAAACCCGCTGTGTAATTTGATTTAAGAATAAAAAACCAATTTGAAATCTTTAGAAGTTTTAAAAATACAGAAAATCAAAGATACCTACATGAACTTGATTATCAAAATTGAAACAAATAAGCAAGACTACACGCAATTTAATTTATGTACAAAAAATGACCTCCAAATAAACAAAATAACTTAAAAACAAGCATGCCAGAGCAAAAACAACTCAAATTGTACCATTAATTGTCCAGCTGGGCTCCAAAACTTTGTAATACCACCAAAGTCCAATAATTTCGCTGAATTTCAAAGTAACATACAACAACAAAAAGCACTACTCATTTTTTTATCAATAAATGTATTAAAACTGTATTACGAATAAATAGTGCTACAATACAAGTAAAATAAAATCTTGCGATGTTGTTTTGATTCAGTAAATTGAGTTTGAGTTCACGGGTAGAAATGTTCCTAGTCAGAAGCTTGGACTTGTATATAATCTGTGCTTTGATCAGAAAACTATGTATGACAGTTCGTTCTCCGCTCCTCAAGTCTTCCGATTCCGAATGAGTTGCTATTTTGATGACAATGTCAATGTCAATGAATGATTGAGATCTTTGAGGGTAGGTATAGTGCTACTTTTATTAATAGAAAGGGAACTAAAATTTCATTCATTCATTTATTACAACGGCAACTCTAAAGTACAGGTTTCTTGTCTATGGTACAAGTACCGAAGACGTCAGTCAGAAGTAATAATTTCCTTTTAAAAGAGAATTTATCTATTTCGCGTATTTAGTGCGAGTAAAAGTGACAATAACCAACGTGAAACATTACGGTGTGGCACCAGAGAAGTGATTTTCAATGTTTATAAGCGATGCTCGTTGGAATTAGAAGCCGGAAAAAATTCATCAGAGACACACAAGTTTTTCATCGTACCGTCGAATTAAGAGGTATTTGATTAGATCCAATTATTTTATCAGTAACATTTGACTACTCTTATTACATAATACTGGTTATTTACCTTTATTTGGCCCTAAATTGAGAAATTATAAAACGACGATTTGTTGGTTATGTTTACATTGTATTATAGAGCAACAAGGCAATTTTGATACTTTTTTACGACTTCAAACAAAAGTTCCCATTTGGTCGCAAATGTTAATGGTCTCATTTATATTTGCAGGGAAATCTATAAGCACAGTCAGAAGAATTGTGAATGAAGGCATATAAGATAACGGAAAGTTCTCTTCGCCCGGGAAACAGACCCAGTCGTCCAAAAACTACCTTTAGAGCCAACCTATTTTTTTTTTTAGAGAAAATAAATAAATAAATATATATATTTAACCTATAGTCGGATTGCTCATTATAAGGACTAAAATTGAAGGAAAAAATGACATTTTTTCCTTCAATTTTGATATGTTTTTAGTCCTTATAATGAGCAATACGACTATAGATATAAATGTTTTAATTTATAAGATTATTTTTGTTATTCTGTACGCTAACATCATCATTTCATCTTATTTTATTTCTTTATTGTAGGTATGTTTTTCTATTTTATTCAGTGTTAAAATAAATTCGACATGTGTGTAGGTAGGTACCTACTTAAATAAATAAGTGTCATCTAGTTTTGTGTCTAGATTTGTACTATTGTAATTTGTTTCCAATTATTAAATTTTTATTGTATTGGTTTTTTTGTTGTTATTTCGTTTTGTTTATCCTATGTGGAGGTATCACTATCACTTCACTACATAATATAAGACAAAGTCGCTTCCCGCTGTCTGTCCGTATGTTTGCTTAGATCTTTAAAACTACGCAATGGATTTTGATGCGGTTTTTTTAGTAGCTAGAGTCATTCAAGAGGAAGGTTTATATGTATAATACATTCCATATTATAGTATAGAAACACTGATAATTTTAGAGGTTTCTAATGTGATGTGGCCCCTGCGAAGCCGGGGCGGGTCGCTAGTAAAACAATATAAATATTTTTTTTTACAAAAACAATTGTTCTATATAATAGTCAAAAGGTGTAACATAAAGCTGTTACACACAGGTAGGTTGTACGCATTTAACTTGTGTTAGGTAGGTATCAATTATGAGAAATAAAATATCCGAGTAAAAAATAAATAAAATGATCAAGTATCAAAATCGTTTAGCTGCATATTTTGGGGTTACCATATAGCTTGCACAGTGGCGCCCCCATTTATGTCTATTAATAAAAGTAGCACTGTATCTCTGTGGATGTGGGTAGTCTGTGCTCTGCGGTCTAATGTCTAACGATCATTGTGTATTTAGTTTGTTGATTTTCCCCGCCTATTTCTGTTCCTTATTAGCTGCAAACGGTTTGTACCTTCTCAGTACCTACGATGTATTTTATGTGTTGTGTTAACTTGTGTTGTACCAGGTTGTACAAATTTGCGAAAGGCCGCTGTATTCCATATTCCCAGTGTGTAGTGTAATCAGACTCAAAAAGTGGCTCGATTGTTTATGCAGTGATTTGTTGAGAAACGTGAGTTTGAACGAGATTTCAAGACGCCAAGTGTGTCACAGACATTTTGAGGCCTTTATGACCCGCCCCGGCTTCGCACTGGTCACATCACACATCACAGAAACCTAAGATTTATCAGTGTTTCTCTAGGTACTATATTATGCATGTATTATACATATAAACCTTCCTGTTGAATCACTCTATCTATTAAAAAAACCGCATCAAAATCTGTTGCGTAGTTTTAAAGATCTAAGCATTGCTTAAATCTTTAAAACTACGCAACGGATTTAGATGATGTTTTTTTTTTACATAGGGACAGACAGCGGGAAGCGACTTTGTTTATTATACAATATACCTACTATGTAGTGTTAAGAAAAAATTTAAAAAAAAATAATAAATGATTATCTATGTTTCGTTGTTTTCTATCAACAACATCTTCTTTCCCTTAGGCCACTGACCTTTACTATGGCATTGATCTCAATATTACACATTGAGATCAATGCCATAGGAATATTGAATGAAAAAAGCAATCCTACCAAATTAATTTGTTTGGCAGAATGACAATTCTGCTCGGTGCCGGTGTAGCAGAAAAAAAAAAAAGAAACGTCATACATCGTTTTCTGATAGCCAATCAGGAGCGAGTAACATCTATATAATCTGTGAACACAAGTCCACACTAAAATGTTCCCGACATTTCCATCTGATACGTAGTATCTCTACCTAATCTGTGTTTGAGTTGAGTGAGTGAGACTTTGAATTGAAGTTTGAGTTGAACACACTTGACAAGACAGACAGTAGACTGACTTGACTGGATAGTAGTGTGTAGCCAATCGTGATCCTGTTCTGTCAATTGCTGTATTTGTCACTGTCAGTCGATGTGTCAAATTGTGAGTTGGTGATGCCAGATGAGGGATTCCTCCCTGTTATTTGAGTGTTATTTCTATTTTAGTTTGTTTGTTGTTTTGGGTGGCTTCGTGAGAGGGGATACAATCCCTTTGGGGGGATTTTCTAAGAGAAAAATTATGAATGGGAAATGAGAAATTTATTTATTCAATATAAAAGAGATTTATAATATGAAATTTTTTTGACAGAAATAGACTTAAGAGTTGATATTTACAAAATACGAATGAAACATTCACATTTTGTTCAAAAATTCAAATTTGTTGCAAACAATCTAAAGATGACAGCTTGGTTGGGGTTTATTTAGAAGAATTTTAGATTGTTTGGGGATAAATTCACTTATCTATCTGGCAACACTTACATGAGGCTGCTGCTCAGTAGAATCCAATAGTGTCAATGTCAATGTCAATTGTCAAGGCAAATGTCAAGCACGCAACAATCAATTTTTTTGTGCAATAAAAATCAATCAATAGGTATACATAATATAACTACATACAATACAAAAACAAAATAGTTTCATTCACAAAGTGAGTCATTAAATAAATTAAAGTTAACGCGTAATAAATTCAGTCACTATGTTTTCTTCGATATTTGGTAAGCGAAGATCCTCGCCGGTGGAAGACGAAACCCCTCCAATACCTGGAGCTCGCCAAGACGATGGGTTTGTCGTAGTGGATCCTACGTCGCCCAGAGGAGGCATTTACCCAAGCATCGGTGGCAATCCCCCGATCCCTCAGCGGCCAGCACCTATGGCCCCGAAGCCTGCGATAGATCCGACTTTTCACTATCTGCAAGGAGTACCATTCACTATGTCTAAGGAGCTACAAATGGCAACTAACAAAGACACTTTTGCGACTGAAATTGGCGATATCCTGGCGTTTTTATCCAGCAAAGTGAACATGAGTGGCTATGAATATGACTTTTCAACGGAAAAAAGTGTATTGAAAGAATGTTAGCATTTTCTTATATCTGTCAATTCAGAGGCCTTATCTGGAAAAAACAGCTAAATAATTAAATTAATGTTCCCTATAAAATTAAAAACATAAATGGTTGTTTGTAACACATTTTATTAGATTCCAAATAATATGAATGATCAATCACAAACACAATGAGTCCTACATAATACTAAGAAGGTTTTATTGATATGTTTTTGCTTTAAATGTGCCTAAAGGTCATCTACTACGAAACACTAAGCTTTGCATTGTTTAAGATTTAATTTTATTTAAAAATTCAATTCAAAATGTAAGCATTCTGTAATTTGAAATTGTGGTATACATGATAATTTTAGGCTTTAATATATATTATTTTATTAATATGTTACAAGATCTGTAATTAAGGAAAAATTAAATATAAATGTACACAGAGAGCTAACTCTTAATGTTGGATAAAACATTTACTTAAATTATTTTAGTTTTGAATAATCCACATTTAGTCTAACAAGACTATAAGTAAAGATTTCTAAACAAGAATGCCAGTAATAACACCAACAACAAAGTTATAAACAACCTACTCACTAACATAGTTGCTATTACTACATTTTACAGACATAAAACCACAAAATTTTCTGAGTCATATCATACTTCATACATTTTTATTTTACATTCATAATGATTAAAGGTTCTCGCAAAACCTCTCCAATTTAATCTAAGCATCACATGCCGAGATCCTTTCCTTATGCAAGTATGTATTTAAATATAAATAAGATTAATACAATACACCTTAGAAAATAGACATAATTTATTCAAAAAACTTACAACACCAAAACATCAGTCATACTTAGATCAACAGGAAAGATAGAGAACTAGATTAGTGCAGCTAGGCCACATATAAACGCAACTATAATAAGAAATGGTAGCCAGGTCTTCAGGAAAGCACCAAAACTGAAATAAATAAGGTTTTAGATTAACATGGATGGATATCAATTGGACTTCGCCACCGCAGTGATGACGGTATAATGATAATGATGAAAAGTAGCCTATAACCTTTCTCAAGAGTTTAGCTATCAAATGCAGAAATATTTTTTGTTGAGATTAGTGTGTTCAAACAAACAAACTCTGTATTAGTACTAGCTTTCGCCCGTGGAGTTGCCCGCAAGGTTTTCATACTGAAAGTTCATTCTAAATACTGGTGAAAGAATTTTTGAAATCGGAGTAGTTTTGAAGATTACCTCCTACATACAAACAAACTTTTACCTCTTTATAATAATAATAATGGTAAAATTAATATTAATATCTTTTTAAAATACTAACCAAACTGCACACAGCTATGCATTAAATTATATTAAAATAGAATGGTTTTATGTTTGCTATCCTTCAAACTAGCAGGTGCCCACGGCTTCACCCCCTATGGACTACTATTTTTATTCCAAGGGCACCATTGTTTTTTCCAGGATAAAAAGTAGCCTATGTCCTATGCCCAGTCATTATCTATGTATATTTTAAATTTTTAAGCAAGTTGGTTCAGTGCTTGTCGATCTATCCATCCAAACTTTTGCATTTATAATAATTAGTGTGATAGTAGTTACCTGACATATTTGGAGTATGGAATCATGTAGAATGCCAGTTTCACCATGTTCCAATCCTTGCAGCCCCCATAGTTCATGATGTTGAGCGCCTTAGCCACATGAGAGTGGCAGTTGTCATAGAATATTATGTGCTGAAACAGATTTTAAATTATATTACTCTGCTCGGAGCTTTAACATTCTGTTCTTTTAAACATAAACAACCTTGTTTTTGTGCTGCAAAATATTGTATCCCGAGGCTGAATTGGCTAAAGTGAGATGTGCTAGAAAATATTTCAGGTTTGAATTTGAACTAACCATTCTCTTTTTATAAATCTCTGAGGCTTCAGCAACAGCTGCATCCCACCCAGCCTGTCCATCCATTGCTTTATGCGGAGACAACTGCCAGTATTTAGTGGGATTACCAAACGCCATCAAGTCCTCTGACACAAAGTAAGGGCCAGCAAAGTCTCTTATCACGCCATTAGATGTGCAGATTCCCATGTGACCAAGAAAAGGAAACATCCATCTGAAAGATGGTAACAATATGAGAGATCAGAAACCAAAGTTACTTGGAATTGTTGGCAGTGGCGGCCTTTGGGGGTGGCGAGCAGGGCACTCGCCCGGGGCCTCGCGCTTGTAGGGGCCTCGCGCAGCAAGCCGACTAGAGAAAATCTTTTATAAGCATTAGCAAACCTACACGTTAAAGATAGACAAATTCCATTGTGGGCTTTTCTGTATACCTACTTACTAAAATAATAATGATACATAATATAAAATGCCTTCCTACATTAAGTATCCCAAAAGGATTAGGCAGATTTTTCTATGAAAACTCCCAGTCGGCTATATTTTTTCGACATTTTCAACAATCTTCGTCATATTTTAACTAATTTACACAAAAACTTAACGAATTATACACCTAAACCTTTCTCATGAATCACTCTGTCTGTCTATTGGTGAAAACTAAATGAAAATCCGTTCAGTAGTTTATGAGTTTATCGCGAACAGACAAACAGAGACAGACGCTGAGCTGGGGCCGAATTACTTTGTTTTATAATATGCGCGCGGCTCCGACTTTTCTTCATCAAAATTTCAAAATCTATAGGTACTTTGGTAGGGCCTCGCAATGCAGGCAGGCTCGATCTCAGCACCATGACCCCCTCCCCAAATTTTTGACATACCTACCTCTAACATCCAGCATAATATAATACTTAATGTGTTAAATGCTTAAATTAATTTGGAATTCTAAATTTTTCACACAAACTTTTTTAGCTCTTTTCATCCCCTGCCATATCAATGTGTCATTTGTTTTTAAAAAATCAGCTCGCTTCGCTCGCATTTTAGCTTCATGTGTATTTTGCGCACGAAGTGAGTTATGGTTGACCACAGAATAAAAACCGACAAGCAGCCAGCCTTTTTTTGAGCACCGTAAACAAAATAAAGTGTCATTATGTTGCATATATGTTTAAAAATTCGGCTCGCTTCGCTCGCATTTTAGCTTCATGCGTATTCTGCAAATAGAGTGTGTTTATAACTGATCGCAGAATAGAAACCGACAAGCAGCCAGTCTTTTCTTTGAGCACCGTAAGCAAAATCAAGTGTCACATTTTACAATTTTCTTTAAAAAATTCGGCTCGCTTCGCTCGCATTTTGATTCAAGGGTATTTTGCGAGTGTAGGGAGCTCGCTTTGCTCGCATTTTAGCCTCATTATTTTGCTAGTACAGTGAGTTGTTGCATTAATCGTAAAAAAAAATCGGCTCGCTTCGCTCGCATATTAGCTTCATGAGTAGGTATTTTGCCCCCCCCCTCAACATAATATCGTGTGACCCCCCCCCCCCCCCCAAAGTCCGGATCCCGCGCCCGTCATCAGGGGCCTCGCAAAGATCTACCGCCCGGGGCCTCGCGATAGCTAAGGCCGCCCCTGATTGTTGGTATGGGCATCGAGCTGGTTTTAACAAGTAATAAGATCAGTTTTACTTACGTTAGAACAGGAATAGGAGTCCAGACGACGCAGTAAGGGTATCTGCTCCTCTCGTGATCGATAGGATCCATGAGTACAGCGTTTTCAGGATCGTTGATGTCTATAGGGCTGGTAGGACTTCGGTCACCGTTCATACTTTTATTCACGCAAAAATTTACCCATGAGAGAGAACTTTCAAGGGAAAAATTGCAAAACCCACCTTCGAAATCCTTTCGCAAATAGTCAATAAAAAAACAAAACCAAAACAAACTCCTCTTTCATTCAAAAATAATGCTGAAAATAAAAATATCATGATGCATGATTGGAACTGGAACAAAACCTGCAAACAAATCCATTCGTTCAGGCGCAAACACACGCACTTCGCTGGCCCGGTCTCGCCGAGTGAACGCATTGTCTCTCTCTCGCTCTCGCCTTGCATCTATTCGCCTTCTCGTTCGCACTCGTCCAGGCCTAGACTGGCCCAGCGTGTGTTTGCACCATTCGAATCCGTCAAGCCGAAATGACAATGACATTGACTTATACGTGTTTTTTGTTGGTTTTTTTTATTTTCTTTAATTTGGCTTCGCACGGCTTGTGTTGTGCATTGCTTGCACTTGTGTTCGTTGTGTTGTGTGTTGTGCAGTGTTGCCAATTTATCGACATTGTCGCTCGAAATAGCGACTTTTGCTTACGTGTTAGCGACTTAAAATCAGTTTTAAAGACAAAATATTTTTAGCGACCTAACTAGTGACTTTTGGACTTCAACTTGCAGATCAAAACAGTTTTAGGGCAAGTAATGAAATGTGGAAAAGACAAAAAGTCAACTTGAAAAAACACAATTAGAGATGTAAAATTTTCATTTTATCTAAGCTCGGCGCAAACGGGCCACCGACCACAGCCACTGGGTTGGCCAGCGATAGCGACTTATCACAATTTTTCATAAATTTTGTAGCTGTAGCGCGAGATACCTTAGATAAAATGAAAATTGTAAGTATGTAGGTATATTTTTTTTTCAAGTTGAAATTTTAGTTTTTGTGACATTATTTTTGTACTGACCAAAAAAACACTCCTGGTTAGAATCAGTTTTTAGCGACTCTCGATACTCGGATTTATTGGATTTGGCAGCACTGGCAGGGTTGCCATTTTTACGAGAAATCTCGTACTTTTACGAGATTTAGCAGTCTCTTACGAGAAACGAGAAAAGTAAAAATCTCGTAAACTTTTTTACGAGATTTTAATAATGTTGACTGCGTGCGATAACTTAAGTATACAAACCAAAAACATTATAAAAAAAATATAAGTCAAACAAAATAAAGGAAATAAAAACAATCCCAAGTTTTGTAAACAAATCAGTTGACTGACAGATTGACACTGACTGACTTGTTTGTCACCACACAGATGCAAATATCGTGGTTTTGCCGATTGCGTTCGTCCTAAAGTCGGCTATTCATGTAAAATCGTGTCAATCGTTCAAATTTCGTGGATCTGTGGGTTTCTCGGCTGAACAACAGAGATTTTTTTTTTGCCATAAAGTGAAGCCAATTTCATCAATCACCTGTGGTTCCATTGAGCACAGTTTGGGCCTTACTTATGAAAGATGTTTATAGTGAAACACTGGTTAAACAACGTCCTGTCTTTATTTGTGGATAGTGACAGACAGAGACAGGACGTTGTTCAACCAGTGTTCAACTTTAAACATCTTTCATAAGTAAGGGGGTTTATGTCGTAGTTTAGATGTATCCTTTCATAAGTAAGGCCCAGTGTAAATTAGATATAAGAGACTTTATATAGGTACCTAATAAAATTGAATAGGTATTTATACATACTTTTACGAGATTTGTATTGAAATTACGAGATTTTTGGCATTTCTGGTACGAGATTTTGAATTCGCCACCTGGCAACCCTGAGCACTGGTGGTGTTGTGTGTCACGGGTAGAAATGTTCCTAGTCAGAAGCTTGGACTTGTATATAATCTGTGCTTTGATTGGAAATTGATTGGAAAACGATGTATGACATTTCGTTCTCCGCTCCTCAACTTTTCCGATTCCGAATGAGTTGCTATTTTGATGACAATGTCAATGTCAATGAATGATTGAGATCTTTGAGGGTAGGTATCTCTGTGGATGTGGGTAGTCTGTGCTCTGCGGTCTATGTCTAACGATCATTGTGTATTTAGTTTGTTGATTTTCCCCGCCTATTTCTGTTCCTTATTAGCTGCAAACGGTTTGTACCTTCAGTACCTACGATGTATTTTATGTGTTGTGTTAACTTGTGTTGTACCAGGTTGTACAAATTTGCGAAAGGCCGCTGTATTCCATATTCCCAGTGTGTAGTGTAATCAGACTCAAAAAGTGGCTCGATTGTTTATGCAGTGATTTGTTGAGAAACGTGAGTTTGAACGAGATTTCGAGAACGAGAACGAGACGCACTGGTCACATCACACATCACAGAAACCTAAGATTTATCAGTGTTTCTCTAGGTACTATATTATGCATGTAATATACACATAAACCTTCCTGTTGAATCACTCTATCTATTAAAAAAACCGCATCAAAATCTGTTGCGTAGTTTTAAAGATCTAAGCATTGCTTAAATCTTTAAAACTACGCAACGGATTTTGATGATGTTTTTTTTTACATAGGGACAGACAGCGGGAAGCAACTTTGTTTATTAAACAATACCTATACCTACTATGTAGTGTTAAGAAAAAATTTAAAAAATAATAATAAATGATTAACTATGTTTCGTTGTTTTCTATCAACAACACCTTCTTTCCCTTAGGCCACTGACCTCTACTATGGCATTGATCTCAATAGTACACATTGAGATCAATGCCTTAGAAATATTGAATGAAAAAAGCAATCCTACCAAATTAATTTGTTTGGTAGAATGACAATTCTGCTCGGTGCCGGTGTAGCAGAAAAAAAAAAAGAAACGTCATACATCGTTTTCTGATAGCCAATCAGGAGCGAGTGACATCTATATAATCTAGGGATGTGCGATCTTTTCATTTGATCCGATTTTTAGGATCGTAATGGATCGTAATGTCTCGATCCGATCCGCGGATCGGATCGCATTGTTTCGATCCGATTTTCAAAAGATCGTATCAAAAGATCGAATGAAATAAAACCAAATAAAGTACCTATTTTTTAAATGTTATTTTAACATGCAAATTAAACTTGCATTGCAAATAAACATGTCAACCTTTCAGATTAATGCGTGCCAATCTTTTATGTTTCAACTTTTTTTTAAATAAAAAATAGATAATTTGGATCCATCTCAGACTCACACGGCTTTGCAACTTGCAGGTAAAGTGATGTGTTTTATTTTGCTAGTTACATAATACACCGTCCAAGTTGTGATTATAGCCCCGATAATAACAATCTTACTTACGTTTAGTTGATTCATTCGATCTTTTCGATCCGATCCGATCTCTGGTGTAGTTCAATCGATCCGCTAAAAAATCGAATGGCTTTCATACGATCCGAAAAATCGCTTGATCGTATGCAAGCGATCCGATCTTCTAAAAGATCGGATCGGATCGGCGCATCCCTAATATAATCTGTGAACACAAGTCCACACTAAAATGTTCCCGACATTTCCATCTGATACGTAGTATCTCTACCTAATCTGTGTTGTGTGTGTTGTGTTGTGTGTTTTGTACGATGCGATTGCGATGTTTCGCGCTAAATTGTTTTCGGAGAAGTAATTAATTTGTGCAGCAGACTTGATAATTGTTACTAAGTTTGTGTAAAAAGAAAAATCCAAAATGCCGGCGTTTTTAAAATTCATTGACATGGAGAACTTCAAGTCCTACCGAGGGAATCATCGGATAGGACCTTTGAAGTCCTTCACTGCAGTCGTGGGGCCCAATGGTTCAGGTAATTGCAGTCTCTATACTTACAAATAATGCCTATTGCCATTGCGATTATAAGTTTTGGTTTAATACTCAGACCAACTCATCGAAAATTAGATCAAAACAATCCCTTCAAAATAATATCATTGGCTTGATTTTCTCCAGGGAAGTCCAATTTCATGGACGCCGTAAGTTTTGTGATGGGAGAGAAGACGTCCCTGCTCCGTGTGAAGCGTCTGAGTGACTTGATTCATGGTGCTTCGATCAACAAACCTGTATCGAGATTGTAAGTTGATATTTATCTTGTTTTGTAATAGACAGTCACTGTTAGGTACAATTGTCACTATAGATCTAGGCATTCTTGAAGTTAGGCTTTTCACTGTACAAAATTTGTATGAAAAAGTTGCACTGTGCATCGAAACGGCTAACTTCACAAATGCCAAGATCTGTTGGACGAAGTGTTTCTACCATTAAGTGATGTAAATTTTTTCGAAATAATCAATTCATAATATTTCAGTGCATCAGTGACTGCTACATTTGTTTTGGAGGACATGACTGAGAAACATTTCATGAGATCTGTTAACGGTCAGTCATCTGAGCATAAGATTGATGGGCAGGTGAGTGTTTTGTTCATGTATTAGTATCACATCCATTCATGTTACATCAGAAATGGTTTAACTGCTTCAACACCTAATTTTCACTACCTTCTAAATATGGAAATATGGAAAAGGAGTCCTCATACATACATACATCATAATAAAGTTTGCAATCACTTTTAAAAGTTAAAATATTTTTAATTCTTAAAATTATTATAAAAAGTCTATGAGGATTATTTGTTTAAAATACAAATTAAAATTTATTTATTTTTCATTTATTTATAAGGTCAATGCGGGGAAGACCGGCATATTTTTTTCAAAGTTCGGTTTGATTGATCATATCTCAGTCACTATGCATTTTTCTGTAAAGTTAAAGATATTCATCCTTAGCAAATTTATCCAAGAATCAGAAAAAGCTATTAAACCTTTAAAACTATTTAAAATTAACAATAAAATCGGAGGTTTTTTAAAACTCGGGTAGTAGACGGTCTTCCCCGGCTAAATGAGGGAAGTCCGTCTAGGAGTTATTGTAGGCGACAGGAAATGTTTAGAAGAGTCTAAAGTAACTCACAGCATGTATTACATCTTAACAATGAATTTTATGTCTTCAACGATTCGAAATAATCCAAAGATATTGTCAAAAATGTGTAAAACGGGGTAAGTCCGTCACATTTTAGGATTCAGGGGTGGTGAACATTTTTGCAACATTTTCTTGAAAGTAAGCCCCTACCAAAGCATCCAATCCTTTGGTAGGGACTTACTTTCAAACTAAGAATCATTATGTTTCTTATTAAACATTCTAAAGAAACATTATTTCTATAAAAATAATGTTATTATTGTAAGAAAAATGCACGGTTCCCGTGGGATATGAATACTTATGATTTTTTGTGTTAATCACTTTATTATAATTTCAACTTATTAAAATTATTAAAGTAGGTAGGTAGAGTAGGTACCCGAGTAAATAAAATGAAAATATTTAGTAAGTAAATTTAAAAATCTAAGCAGCACAATAACAATCTACTAGAGCAAGCAATCGCCAATTTTAAAGTATTTTACTAGGTTTGTGTTTTTTATGTGTATACCTATCTAATAGTAGGGACTAGGTACTTATCTAAAAACAGAAAAAAAAAATAAGTAAGCAGACTTTCTGGTTATGTAGTTTAACACCTATTATGATAGTCAACCCTCTACTCTACTATATCATAATTTATTGCAGGGCTAAACCATACAAGATAATAGAAAGAAAATAAGGAACAGTTATTACTAATTTTAAAGAAATAAAAGACACGGTCAAGGGGTCATGACAGGTCAAGGGGTCATGTGAGTTCAAAAGGTCATCAAGAGGTCATATCCAATTTATTTAGAATAAAAAGGTTTACGATTTCTGATTTGAGGCAAGTCCGGCATATGCCGGTCTTGCCCCGCGTAAAGTAGACGGACTTCCCAACTTGAACTTTTGGAAGGTAGATATTTTTGGATGCGATTATCTCAGAAGATATGGCGTTCTTTTGAAATTCGATAAGAGAAATAGGAGGGGGCAATATTATTAAAAAACTCTTATTATAATTAAATCCGACAACTTCACTCTTTATATTTAAAATATTCGTTTTTGTCACCACACGTCTATCTCGATATTCGAGTTAAAATTACACGAAAAGTTTGTGAACGTTTTTTCGCGAACTGTTACGACATAGAAACATCTATTAGAGCTAGCTGAAACCAGATGGATATGATGTATTTGCCAAAATAGGTAAAACATGCGTAGGGTGCATAGTTTCGTCAAAAAGCTCAGTGTACGGTCTTGCCCCGCAGACGGACTTCCCCGCATTGACCTTACAGTTGTTATTGTTATTTTCTGCAGTCAGTATCAGTAAGCCAGTACCTATCTCAACTGGAGAAGCTGGGCATCAATGTGAAAGCCAAGAACTTCCTGGTGTTCCAAGGGGCTGTGGAGAGCATCGCTATGAAGAATCCTAAGGAGAGAACTGCTCTCTTTGAAGAGATCAGTGGGTAAGTTATTTGCGGTTGTAATGGGCTTGCAACCTGTCACGTATGGAATAGATAACTATAGCAAAATTAGATGATGTGCCAAATATATTGTGGAGTTGGAATAAAGACATTCTTCAATGGTTTTTAGATGCCTGACCTAATAATAAGATACCATGGAGAAACAATCATGATCTTGATCTTTTTTTTTTCATTGAATAAGCCTTGTTTGATAGGCATAATCAATGAAAAAGATAATTTCCATTATTCAGGTCCGGTGTACTAAAAGAGCAGTATGAAGCGTGCCGCGCGGAAGTGAACCGCGCCGACGAAGAAGCGCAGTTCTCATATCAGAAGAAGAAGGGCGTCGCGGCCGAGCGCAAGGAGGCCAAGTTCGAGAAGGAGGAGGCTGAGAAATACACCAGGCTTAAGGAGGAGCTGGTAAACCATCTATGTCCAAACATAAACCAAAGAGACTGGCCTCTCAGCTCAGTTGGTAGTAGCTCTGCCTTCCGAGCTGTGAGGTGTGAGCTGTGTGTGTGTATGTGTGAGGTCGTGGGTTCGATTCCCATCCAGGACAAACATTTGTGTGATGAACATAGATGTTTGTTCTGTGTCTGGGTGTTAAAGAATTCTATGTAAGTATTTAGAAAAAAAAAACGCGGGCGGAAGCTAGTACATAATATCTTTAAAATGGCTTGCAATATATCACTTTAAACTTACAGCAAGAACAAAAAGTGGAGCTTCAGCTTTTCCATCTCTACCACAATGAGAAGGACATTCAATCCTGCGAGGAGGATCTCAAACATAAGCAGAACGAACTCGCTAAGGTTGAGAAGAAGCGGCTCAAGGCGGAGGAGGCCTTGAAAGAGAAGAAGAAGGAGTCAGGAGTGGTGCAACGGGAACTGGCTAAGATTGAACAGGATATTAGAGAAGTGGTTAGTATTCACACTGTCATTATTTGTAATACCTAAATCACAACAAGTACTGATTCTATTTATATACTAGCAGCGCCCTCGCGGCGTTGCCCCCGTAGATATGGTAATGATGATGATGAAACATTTTTTTTATGAAAAATACAGTTTTTAGGTCATATAATAATATTAAGCTCAAAGGGGTCTAAACAAAAACGACGAAACGAACTAGCATTGCACAAACTGGCGAACAGCTCTCTAGGATTGCAGGAATAGTTAGAAAAAATAGATACGTGTAGTAATTTAATTAAGAAAAATATTACAGGAAGCTGAGGTCTCCAAAAAACGTCCCACTTTCATCAAAGCCAAGGAGCGAGTCACTCACATGCAGAAGAAACTCGAGAGCGCCCTCAAGACGTTGGAGCAGGCCCAGAAAGCCAACGAGGCCCACCAGGCTGATATACGGAAACTGGAGGAAGAGTTGAGGCAGGTGGAGGAACAGAAAGCGACCTGGGAGCAGTCCGTTCTGGGAACCACCTCGAGAAGACCAGATGTGCATTTGGAGGAGGCTCAGGTAATTTTTCAATAGCACGTCCGAAAGTGGCAGGTATACATAATTTGGCACATGTCCACATTTTTCCGATGTTAGCATCCCATACTTAGGCCACAGAATAGGTATAGAAGCTCACTCCGCACTTTAGGTACAAAGTTACAAGTACATTGGCGGGCCCGCCCGGGCGGGCCTTGGCAGCTAGGGTTCCTACAGTCCGTTCACAGTTATTTTACCTCTAGCCGTCATGTTGGCCAACCTGGGCGTAGGAACAAACTTTACAAGGTCATAGCAAATTTGTTCCTACGCCCAGGTTGGCCAACATGACGGCTAGAGGTAAAATAACTGTGAACGGACTGTACTTGCCCCTCGGTTCTTACGTCGCACGTAATGTCTATCACGCGACAACTCGGCAACCCTTCCGCGTCACTCCGCGCCAGACAGAGTTATGCGTTGAGATAGAATGGATTTGTGTAGGTGAATATTGAAATAGGTAATGAGCGCTTACGCGAGCTGAATTGAACTTTGTTGCGTTGCAGCAAGAGTCGCTATTTAAATAAACTATTTCGCGAAGTCAGGCTTCTGTACTTTATTCTGTGCTTAGGCGTCGTCCTAATTAGTCATCGATCGCGCGATGGACAGCGTTGAGATTGCGCGATTCTTTAGAGTTGATCGCGCAATGGATGGATTGTGCTCGTCCGATTTTTTTTTTTTTAATATATAAACTCCATTCCTCAGATCCACGAGTACGAGGAGCTGAAGATGGAGGCGTCCCGTCAGGCGGCGCGATATCTGCAGGAGTTGGACTCTGTCAACCGTGAACAGAAGGCAGACCAGGACAGACTGGACAACGAACTCAGGAGGAAGGGGGAGTACGACAACAAACACAGACAGAAGGTACCTTATCAAAAAAACTTAGGCCTTTACATCTTTACTCTTACTCTAGCCAAGCCCTAAGGCTTGTTTCACTCTTCAGCGTGTCGCCGGTAGTGTCCGCGAGTTGACCATTCACAGCACAGAGAAATTCGAAAATTCAAAATTCTCTGTGCTGTGAATGGTCAACTCGCGGACGCGACCGGCGACACGCTGAAGAGTGAAACAAGCCTTAATCCTTTGATGCACGGCCAGGATTCGAACCCACGACCTTCAGATCGAAAGTCGAGGTACTATCCCCTTTGGCCAACACTATCAGTTATCTGGTTCCCATAGTACAAGCTTTGCTTAGTTTGTGGCTAGATGGCGCTGAGTGAAAACGTCCAAATATTATTTAAGTAAATATTATTTATTTAAATACTAGCGGACGCCCGCGGCTTCGCCCGCGTGGACTACTATTTTGTTTATCCCACGGGAACCATGCATTTTTTCGGGATAAAAAGCACGGTAGCCTATGTCCTATTCCCGGTCATTATCTATCTATGTTTCAAATTTCAGCCAAATCGGTTCAGTAGTTATGGAGATACGCGGTAACAAACATTCACACACACACACGGACTTTCGCCTTTATAATATTAGTAGGATTATCTATAATATCTATTTAATTATTTATTTTACCTTTTTATCAGGGTCATGAGAGAAATGAGGCTATGAAACGAGTGGACAAGCTGAATGAACACATCAAGAGCTCCGAGCAGGCGTTGGAGGAGCAGAGGCGATTGAGGGCTGAGCTGCAGGTAACATTCACTATCTTACACCCAAATACCGAAATGGCAGAATTAATTATTAACTGCTTTGAGTCTCACTTAGCTTTAGCATTTATTAACATATTTTTAGATATTATTGTATGTAAATACATACAAAAACCAGAATGCCACTAGTGGCAAGTAAAAATGAGATTTTAAAAAAGAATCTCAATAGAAATTTTGGGATCCATTTAAATAGCAACTCTTGCTGCGACGCAACAAAGTGCCATTCAGCTCGCTTAAGAGCCTTAGCTTAGCGCAATATTCACCTAAAAAAATCCTCTCTTTCTAACACATAACTCTGTCACTGTCTGGCGTGGAGTGACGCGGAAGGGTTGTCGACTTGTCGCGTGATAGGTATTACCCGCGACGTGGCTAGCGTGCGAGCCGAGCGGCAAGTGGGAACCCTACCTACCAAGGCCCGCCCGGGCCGGCCCGCCAATGTACTTGTAGCTTTGTACCTAAAGTGCGCAGTGCAATTTCTGTACCTATTCTGTGCCTCATTTGTTTTTCCTTAGTTTTTAAAGATATTTGGTACAAATTTAATAGGCGGACGTGGGCGAATGCCGCGGACGCGCGGCAGAGCTACAATCGCAGCTGGAGGAAGTGGCCAGCCAACTCGGAGACGCCAGGGTCGACAAGCACGAGGAGGCACGGAGGAAGAAGAAACAGGAGATAGTGGAAAGCTTCAAGCGGGATATACCTGGCGTAGTGAGTAGGAACTTAGCCTAATAGCTCGTTCACACGGAGTCGTGTCTTACTCTGTCGGATCTGATTTTTTGTAGGATCCGGGTCAGTGGCAACAGTATTTACGGTAGAGCATAATGAGCTTAATCGATAAAGGGGTTGTCGATATTGCGTTCCGAAGGGGGTAAAAAAAAAATTAAACAAATAAATTGAGTAGGGTGTCAAATGAAAGGTCTTTAGTTGTACTGTACATTCCAAAATAGTTGTTCTTTTTAGTCTAGAACGTATAGGTACTTTTTTAAATTCGACGAGAATTCATAAATATTAAAATGAATGAAAAATTAGGCACGACATTATGTATTGCATGCATGCCAGTATTTTTTACCATGACGAGCTAGCGCAGTAGGCGTACAGTTGGGCCGACGGATCTAGGCGTACGTGAAGTCAGGCTCTGCGCTGCGCAGTAGAAAATTTTGTATGAAAAAGTTGCACTGCGCATCGAAACGGCTAACTTCACGCACGCCGAGATCCGTTGGCCGTACTGTACTCGGCAGTAGTGCGCGAGATCTCAGTTCGGGGTAGGGACACGAAAAAAGTATCGATACTTTATGGTATCGAGTAGTTTTCTTTTTGTATCGAGTACTTATGTACTCGATACTTTGTATTCGATACTTTTACTTAACAAGTACTTTGGACAGGTGATCGTATCGAAAAAAATCTGTGACGAAAACGTTCAAAAAGACGTAATGACTTAGGAGTCATTTGCAAAAAATTTGTACATTTTCTTGTCTCAGAAGGTATTTTTGTGTAACGATTTTACGTACATTTGTGTATAAAATATCACCGAGGTGTCACAACAAAAAATTTAATAAAAAAAAAAATATCGTCTTTTTATAATAATTATCATTTGTATTATATTATGTCTATTGAATGAAACTACACAACGCAGTAAAATATTTGTGATTTTTACTTCAAATTCCCTATAATATTCGCGTAAGTTACACAAAAACACCTTGTGAAAAACCCGATCACCAAACAAAAAAACAAAAAAATTGTGGCTTTACTTACAGGTTGTTTTTATTTATCTTATATTTATGTACCTACACCATACTTTTTTTTTAATTATATTTTTTTATAAAGAAAAAAGAAAAGAAAGTATGGCGGAGGCCCTGCCTGAGAAAAGTACTCGATACTTTGAGGTATCGATACTTTTGTGTCGATTCTTTTACGAGTATGATACTTTTTTATCGATACTACTCATGAGTACAGTATCGATACTTTCTATTCGATACCGTGTCCCTATCGGGGCGAACTACTAGTTTAATATATTCCATCCATGTATGTTTGCAGTACGACCGCATGATCAATATGTGCCAGCCGACTCACAAGCGCTACAACGTGGCCATCACAAAGGTGCTCGGCAAGTACATGGAGGCCATCGTCGTTGACACTGAGAAGACGGCAAGGAGGTGCATTCAGGTAACATGGAAACTAATTCTTCAAGTAACAGAAGTTTGTGGTCTCTACGAGGATGATTGATGATTTTATGGATTTTCTATGGCAAATTCGGCCACAGACATCACATAGGAAAAAACACTGAATCTTGACAACAGCACTTACCAGCTAACATGTGCAACATCGAGAGAGATATCTCGATCGGTTGAAGTGCTCTAACGCATACGTTAGAGCAGTTTAACCGATCGAGAAATCTCGGTTTTCGACTCTCGATGTTGAAAATGTTAGGCCTACTGGTCCATCTAATAACCATCCAGGTGCCCCATAAGTACAAAAATATAAATTGATCAAGGACTATGTTTAAAACTTTGGTGAATTTAAATGATAATCAAAATAAACAAGTGTTATTAAAATTTCAGCTTTGGTCATATCCATAAAGATTTGATTCTAAATTCATATTATCTATTTACAGGTTCTAAAAGAACGGATGTTGGAACCCGAAACCTTCCTGCCCCTCGACTACATCCAAGCTAAACCCCTCCGCGAGCGTCTCCGAGACATTCGCGAACCGAAAAACGTAAAACTCCTCTTCGACGTGCTGAGATTCGAACCTGCGGCTATCCACCGAGCTGTCCTCTTCGTCACCAATAACGCTCTGGTCTGCGAGACGCCGGAAGACGCTTCCAGAGTCGCTTATGACCTGGATAGGACTAAAAACGCTAGATACGATGTAAGTATTTATTAGAAAAACAATATCGGACCTAGCAAAGATCCTTGTGATACTCCATAGCATAAAAATCTTAAGTTAATTTAGTTAATCTTAAGTTATTATCTACATTATCATTAGTAAGTATTATCTGTAATAGTAAAAACCACTACAAAAGTTTTAAAGTATATTATCAAAGCATTCATAGTTCTTGATGAGTACGACTAACGCAGGGAAGTCTATAGTGAGATCAAAACTATGTGTGACTGCAACAAACCATAGAAACCGTTGATTTATCAAAAGTTTATCTCTCTGTTCTTAGGCTCTAGCGTTAGACGGTACATTCTACCAGAAATCAGGAATCATATCCGGAGGTTCGTTGGATTTGGCGCGGAAGGCGAAACGTTGGGACGAGAAGCATCTCTCACAGCTCAAAGCTAAGAAGGTAAATTGGCATATTTACTTAGATTCTAAAGGAACAGGTTAGATAATTTTTTGTTTGACTTTGGTAGTGTGGTAGGCGAGTGCCAGGGTAAGACGCATGAAGTACGAGGTTGATTCACAAAGTGAGACATTTTTAAACGCTCCTGAATTAATCGCTCCTAAACTAATTAAAGATGAACGGCAAGTTTTACTAAATTTAAGATCTCAACGGTTTTATTCAAGCTAGATGTAGTCTGCATGTCTTTTCTCGAGCCTTTTTTATTTTATCAAATAAATATGTGTAAAGTCCCTTTTCTGATTTATAAATAATTTTTAGGAGAAACTAACGGAAGAGCTGCGTGAATCAATGAAGAAATCTCGTAAGGAGTCCGAACTGACGACCGTGGACTCACAGATCCGCGGACTGGAGTCGCGACTCAAATACGCCATCACTGATCGGGATACTACGGTATGATGGTTGTATTTATATTCCATTAGCCTCCGCCCAGTACCTACATAACATACCTATGTTCATCCTGAAAGTTCATTGTAAATACTGGTGAAAGAATTTTTGAAATCGGATGAGTAGTTTCGGAGATCATCTCCTACATACAAACAAACTTACCTCTTTATAGATTGTCTGTTATGAAATACTTTTAAAATAGAGACCTTACTTATAAACACAATGCTCAAGATTCGCTCTGTCACTATCTAAAGATTTTTTTTTTCAATAAATTACGTCTTCTTATGTTTCAGCTGAAGCAAATCAAAGCACTTGACGCAGAATTGGCTGAGCTGGAACGAAAAATAGACATGTTCGGAGTGAGTATACGTGATTATGTGTTGATATAGAAACGATTCAGTAATTTCAACAATGCTCAGCAGGGTAGCGTGGCCGAGCGGTCTAAGGCGCTGGTTTAAGGCACCAGTCTCTTCGGAGGCGTGGGTTCGAATCCCACCGCTGCCATGTTCTTTTCGTAAAATTGTTTTAATTCTATACTTATCTTATTTTATGGATAGTGAAATGTAATACTTTTAAATGACACGCATTTTATTAATTTGTTTTTTCAAGCTATAAACAGCACCGCTCCCAATTGGTCTGCTTATCAAAGTCCGATATCCGGTATCAACCATGTGCGCACGTTTTTGGTCCCCAAACATTTGCCTATTTTCATTGATTCCTAAACAAAACTAAAAAATAAACTTGAATGCCCATCGACGCAAAACTAAGAACTAATTTTGTTAATAATATTCCAGCCCCAAATCTCCGAGATCGAGCGTACGATAATGGCGCGCGACCAGCGCATACAAGAAATAAAGGAGAATATGAACAACGTAGAAGACGTGGTCTTCCGCGGATTCTGCAACGACATCGGCGTCGCGAATATTCGGTAACTCTTAGGCCTTTACATCTTTACTGGATGATTTATACAGTGTCAGGAGACAATCTTTGCCTACACTTAACGGGACACTAGTGCCTGGGACAATGCAGTGATGGAGTAGGCTTGGCCAGCACCTACACCATCCTCTCAGCTTAACCGGCCATATCCACAGGAAGGACATGGTCAATACGTGTGGGGCTGACTAAGCCGCGGATTTCCTCACGATGTTTTCCTTCACCGTTTAGAACTCGTGTTAATGCGCATATAAGTTTTTCGAAACGAAAAATCCATTGATGCACGGCCAGGATTCGAAACAACGACCTTCGGATCGAAAGTCGAAGTACTATACCCCTTGGCCAACACGGCTCTCTCGGTAACTCTGTACACTCGACTATAAACGACTAATGTTATATCTGGAAGTTTGGATTGGTTTATGAATGTGCTTTGAAAATTGTAAAAAGAAGAAACTGAAATGCCTAACACCCGAATACTGAAACGCTACTTAGTTTAAGTGGTGCTTAGTATTGACATTAAATTGTAATTTTTGTGTACGATTCTGAAGAGTAAAACGTCTCAAATACATAAGTACGTATCAAATATTTTAGTCGGGCATAAATATCAGTGGTCTATTGCACCCGGAAACCAGAAATGTAGGAATGAGCATGTTTTTTTTAAACTTGTATGTGTTTAACGGTTGTACGAATCGAATGAAAATGGATTTGAATAGCAACATTATTTAATAGAACGAACGGAGTCGCGGAGTAAACTAGTAATAAAACAAGCTTTTTTATGTTTTCAGTTGTTTTTACCTTCAAGATAAATATTGGTCATAGCCAATTTCCTTTATGATATACTAGCAGCGCCCTCGCGGCGTTGCCCCCTTGGTGATGGTTTATGGTGATGATTATGAAAAGTAAGCCTATAATCTTCCTTAAGAGTTTAGCTACCAAATGCAGAAAGAATTTTTCGAATCGGACTGGTAGTTCCTGAAATTAGCGCGTTCAAATAAAAAACAAACTCTTCTACTTTATTATATTAGTGTATTTTTTATGAAATGTGCACTAATATTTATTCGTATTGTGTACAGTCAGTATGAAGAGCGCGAATTGCGCGTGCAACAGGAGCGAGCTAAGAGACGGATGGAGTTTGAAGCACAACTCGACCGCATCTCTTCTAACCTGGAGTTCGAGCGCTCAAGAGACACGCAGAGTAAGTCTATAGCTATACAGCAGACACATTTTTAACAATCAATTAAAAAAAGTTTTAGAAAAGGTCTTGCCACTGTCGATAGAAAGTGATTTAGCTTCCTTACAATTTTTTTTTCAAACTTTTGATAAAGCACGTGTATTTTTCGTGGAAATTCCACTGAGGCATGTCCATTGTCGAGTGTACACCGCACTGGCTAGGCCAACACGACCCCACGCTGAGTTAGTTAGTGTATTACTTATCGCATTATCGAAAAGTTAAGAATGCGACAAGAAAATATTCCCTAACGTTTTCTCATGTCAAGTCGAATTGGAATAGGAAGACATTGTGAAATCAGGGTTACCGCGTTCAAATTATACCCTACTAGCTGCTGCCCGCGGCTTCGCTCACGTGGTACCCGGATAAAAAGTAGCCTATGTTACTCTCCAGCCCTCCAACTATCTCCACATAAAAAATCACGTCAATCCGTCGCTCTGTTTTGACGTGAAAGCAGGTCAAATAAACAATCAAATAAACACACTTTCACATTTATAATATGGGTACGGATGTTTGTCACAATACTCACAAATAAGTATCGCACAGAGAACGTGACCCGCTGGGAGCGTCAGGTACAAGACGCGGAGGATGAGTTGGAGAAGGGGAGGCAAGCCGAGGCGCGCCAGCGTTCAGACATCGACGCGGAACTGAAGCGTGCTGACGCACTCAAGGCGGAGCGGGCCGCCGCGCGCGCCAGGCAGGACCACGCGGACGATGACGTCAACAAGGTACATACAGCAACGTCAGCGAGGTACGGACAGCGACGTCAACGAGTTACGGACAGTGACGTCAACCAGGTACGGACAATGACGTCAACGAGGTACGGAACGAGGTACGGACAGTGACGTCAACGAGGTACGGACAGTGACGTCAACCAGGTAGGGACAATGACGTCAACGAGGTACGGACAGTGACGTCAACGAGGTACGGACAGTGACGTCAACCAGGTAGGGACAATGACGTCAACGAGGTACGGACAGTGACGTCAACGAGGTACGGACAGTGACGTCAACGAGGTACGGACAGTGACGTCAACCAGGTAGGGACAATGACGTCAACGAGGTACGGACAGTGACGTCAACGAGGTACGGACAGTGACGTCAACCAGGTAGGGACAATGACGTCAACGAGGTACGGACAGTGACGTCAACGAGGTACGGACAGTGACGTCAACGAGGTACGGACAGCAACGTCAACAACATAGGTCAAAGCCAACAAGGCAACTAAGTACAGACAGTTGGCGCTTATGCGTAGAAGTTTTTATAACCCTATTCGCGATATGTCGGCTTTGTCCACCAAAATCTGCCCCATGTTTGTCTATCTTTGATAGCGACCAAAATCGGTCTCAAACTGTCAAATATGAGAGTTCAGTGAGTTCCGTGACCACACAAGTAGTTCTGTCACTCTTATCTCAAGGAGAACGAACGCGACAAAAGATACCTACGTGATCGTAAGTAACTTTTGTATAGTAGTTTAAGATTAAGACCAATTTGAGGTTTGAGACAAGTTAGACGATCAGCCTGCTGGTAAAACTAATGATCGTCATCAGCTAACAAGCATTATATTTTTACAGGCCCGCAAAGATCTTACAGCGATCCAGAAGGAAATCCAGGCTGTTCAGAAGCAGATCTCCAGCCTTGAGTCTCGTATCGAGAGCAAGCGCAGCGAGCGACACAATATCTTACAACAGTGCAAGGTATGTTACACTATTGTATTGTAGTGTGAATTTTTCAAAATTTATTCTTAGTTATTCATCACATCACGTAACAGCCTTGAACTTACCAACAAACATTACTTAGAACATACCGTAACTTTCAATAATTTGTATGTAGATCGACGACATCATAGTGCCGTTGTTGGAGGGCAGTTTGGATGACACGCACGACACGGAGTCAGATCCTTCATCCATGTCCACTACGCACCAGTATCGGAAGGAATCCAGGTAAAGGGGGCGTCCATTCATAATCCGTACCCAATTATAAATGTGAAAGTGTGTTTATTTGTTTGTTATTTGTCCTGCTTTCACGTCAAAACAGAGCGACGGATTGACGTGATTTTTTGTGTGGAGATTAGGCATGGGTAATATACCTTTTACAGAATATCATATCGAAACCATATATTAAATAACGATATCGGATTTCAAAACTATATATTTTCTGAAACCATATATTGGCGTACGTAAGTATAAGGTTCTCGATAATTGTAAGACGTTTCTCTAAGTGTAGGTATACGATTGGTAGTTTACGATACAGCGTTTTTTAAACAATATCGATATCAATGAACTTTCCTTCATACATTTTCCTGGCTTTCTGTTTATTTTTGACTTTTAATTTTTTTTTTGTAATACCTACTCACAAACTTGCTTCACAACACAATTTAAATATGTTAGGCATTCATGTACCTACTTAGGTACGTACCTACCTACCTACAATGATGTAGGTACTAAATACCTGCACGATAGGTAGGTATCCGACTATCCAAAGATCCAAACACTCACACCATAGTCAGGCACATGAACACAGCTATAATATTTTTATTTACACATTTCCAGAATAAAAGTTACAAAAATAAAATATTTAGGTACAGAAATGTTTCCCTAAAAAGTCTTTTACACATTATTTACACAGTTCGACACTATCAAGACACTATCCTAATATCCTTTCATTAAAACAGACGAGTAAACGCTTGCACTGCGCAATTGTTTAGGTACCTACATGCAACTGATTGATTCAAAATAAATCGTCAATTTTCAAAAACAAAACAAACGAATTTTCTAGTTCAAGGCCAAAGTTCAACCTGCACAAAAACAATGCGTTTTATTAAAGTCATTATTGCCCTGCACATAAAGTTGAATGTTAAAACATTTTGTCTACAAATACGTTAAGATGAATTTGCATCTCTCATACATACCATAATTTTAAGGTTCAGATTTAGAACGATACTTACGATTAGCTTGTTCTCTTTCATTTACTACACCCTCGCCCTCTTTCATTCATGATGAGTTCAAAAATCTATTCGACTGCGATACGATACGAAACGATACGACTGAATCAGTAAAATCGTAATATCATCGTAATATCAGTATCAAGTAAAAATATCGTATCGGGGCGTATCGGTGCGATGCGCGGATGTGCGTCATATCGAGAATATCGTAATATCAGTATCAAGTAAAAATATCGTATCGGGCGTATCGGTGCGATGCGCGGATGCGCGTCATAACGAGAATATCGAAATATATGGTTTCAGCACAAGCCGATATCGATATCGTGATATTGTACCGATATATGGATTTGATAACTGTATACGATATATCTCACCCACTCCTAGTGGAGATAGTTGGAGGGCTGGAGAGTAAAATAGGCTACTTTTTATTCGGGTACCACGCGAGCGAAGCTGCAGTTAGCTAGCAAGCAGCTAGTAAATAAATAATGCTGGACATTTCACAGCATCATGTAGCCTCAAGCTAAGCAGAGCTTGTGTTGTGGGAACCACATTATGTGAAGCTTTTAGGGGGAGGGGGGGTCGAGCCGAATCTTACATCTCACGTCTTAGTAAATATTGATAAGGCCGATGATTTTATTTAAAATCAAACACGATGGTTCCAGTAATAAAATCACTCTTGAGACCACACAAGAGTCCCCGTGGACTGAATCAGAATGAATATTTATTTACGAATTTGATTACGTACTTAAATTTATAAATACTGTTAAAGGATTTGGCCGGATACTGCCCCAGAAGAGCCGAATATCGAATTAGACTATGCGTCAGAATAATATTATTTAAATAAAATATCACAAAATTAACTGGTACATACAGAATACTTAGATATCTCGTGCCGTGTGGGAATATAATTATGTTATTTTATTAGTAACTTTAGTCACTTCCGGTACTACAGTCCGTAATGCCTCTCCAGACTCACGGCGAGAAGTTTCACCGAGACTTCTCGAAGAACAAACAAATTATCAACACTCTCAATTTTCTCACTCGTGATCTGTTTGAAATCCTTTGTCTCGGCCAAAAATAGGTACCGACACCGAAGCGCGAAAACAAGAAGGCGAGAAACTCCTCACATTCACGCTTCTCGGGTGTTGTCGGGGTTTCTTGCCGAGAGTCTGGAGGTATCACAGAGAATATTTTTATCAGATAGACCTACCTTCTTTTTCGCGGTTGACATGACACTCAAATAGTAAACAAAACAGACGGACAAGAATTTGACAGATGTAAAAGGAATTTCGTTGAGTTTCAGTTGTGTGATTGTGTTGTGATGTGATTTATGAGGATTTATCATATTTTATTTAAAATTACAAAAACTGACGCCTTGGGATATGCATACAGACTAAAATGGAAGTGGGCTGGACATGGCTGGACGTCTACAAGATGGAAGATGGACTAGGAGAGTGACAAATTGGGAGGGTTCAAGAGGTCGACGCTGCATAGGAAGACCATACGCTCGCTGGGACGAAGACATCAAGAAAACTGCTGGACCAAACTGGCTCCAAGTAGCACAAGACAGGGACAGATGGCTGGCTTTGGAGGAGGCCTTCACCTTAGGGGTTCTCTAGTACCTACTTAGATTATAAGCATTAGTGATAAGAAAAAAATGTTAATTATAGAGAAATAAAAGGCTTTTTATTTTATTTATTTATATCATATTTTATTTTAGGTGGTAAGTACAGAATCACTGCACATGAGTGTAGATAATTTTATTGATGAAATTCCCAATTTTTCCTAAGTACTTTTCTTTTTTACTTTAAATTGTAGGTACTGGGAGCAGCTGTGTGCGTCAAGCTGCAACAGCCTCCTTCAGGCGATAGCCGACAGGCCTGACTTTCATCTTATTCAGTCTTGGGAGTCAAGGCATGCCATCTTGGCAACCTATACTTGCCATTGACTGTCCGGTTGTACCTATTTACCACTCAAATGTGCCACCGATTTTTGCCTACCTACTAATACTAACATAATATAAATGAATGATAATATTTTCACGTGAAAATTCCCGTGTGTTAAATAATATATGGATGAAAGTCTGAAATAAAGAATTTTTATTTTAATTTATTATTTTATTTATTTTCCATACCCTAGTTCACTCAAAATTCTGCCAGTCCATAATAATACTTACTAAATAATTATTGTTGGACATTACACACAGCGCCATCTATCCCCAAAGTAAGCAAAGCTTTTACTATACGAACCTAAAAAATATAGTTTCCTAGGTTCATCCGTTCATGTTGGGCGTCACAGCCTGCTGCTTTAACTTAGATTATCTTTTAAATCCCACTTTAAAAAGGAAGAAGATGAATGGAGTCTCACTATAAAATAAAAAAACAAACCCAAAAATCCCAATTTGGTCATGACGCAAGCATTCTTTCCTGTGGGCATCTGTGGGGCAAAATTGTTCTAGGAATCGGCCATGTCCTTTTCAATCTCACTTAAGATTAGGGGGAGGGGTCATGCCGAACCTGAAGAATCGTTAAAATCGCCTCGCATAATTAATCGATTCCCCCTAATCTCTTCTACAACTGTTACTTTTATTTAGAATTTTAGAGCCTGTTGTGTCCCCATGCTGAGCAAATACCTTCCCCCTTCTTTCCAGGCCCCTCCGTTTTGAAATATTGTGGATCAATCCTTTACAAGATAACTTTGTTTTAAGTTTAAAGACACCTATAAAATTACATGTTGATTACCATGTCAGTTTGGCTAAAGTGAGATTGTTCTCAGGATCCGCGTTGACTACCGCTCCCTCTCCGAGAATCTTAAGGATCTAGAGGAGCCGGACGAGATAAAGCGCAAGGCGGACAAGCTGCAGAAAGCTATCAACTCCTTACAGAACACCGTCGACAAAATACAGGCACCTAACATGAGGGTGAGTGATAATGATAAATCATAGGCACTGTTGAAAAGTTACTATGAACTACTAGCTTCCGCCCGCGGCTTCGCTCGCGTGGTATTAAAAGTCCTATACCCGGTCATTCTCTATCTATATTTTAAATTTCAGCCAAATCGGTACAGTGGTTGTCGAGTAATAGAGGAACAAACATACATCCAAACATTCGCATTTATAATATTAGTGTGATAGTGTGACAATACTAGCAGCGCCCTCGAGGCGTTGCTCCCGTAGTGATGGTATATGGTGGTGATGATGATGTTAATGAAAAGTAGGTAACCTATAACCTTCCTCAGGGTTTAGCTATCAAATATAGAAAGAATTTTTCAAATCCGACTGGTACTTCCGGATAGCGCGTTCAAACAAATAAACTCTTCCGCTTTATTATATCAGTATAGATAGGTTGTCTTATCTTGTATTACTTTTTTTAACAGGCGATGCAGAAGCTAAATGAAGTTCGTGAAAAAGTGAACGCCACAAACGAAGCCTTTGTCGTCGCGAGAAAACGGGCACACAAAGCCAAACTTGCCTTTGAAAAGGTACAATAAACTTTCTTCTAATCTTAAGTACATTTTAATAAACAGTACAGTATAGTTAAAGAAATAAATAAATAATTTTATTTACAGGTAAAGAAAGAGCGACACGACAAATTCATAGACTGTTTCGAGCACGTCGCCAACGAGATTGATGCTATTTACAAGGTAAAGGTTTTGGAATATAAATACGCCCTTTTATAACATGCTTGTGTTGTCCAGAGAAGTCGATCGTTCGTAGTTCCCGACCGCATGCATTCATAGATTTTTCGCTTCAAAAAGTTAATATAGACGTAAGCTTAAAAGAGTGAAGGAAAACATCGTGAGGAAACCCGCGCTTTAGAATAGGACCGATTAGGCTGAATGTGTTTTGGTGTGTTTGAGTCTCATCGTCTTTCTGCTCTTCTCTGTCACCGAAGGCCGCATCGCAATTCGCAAGCCTAAAGAGAAATAACAAGTGAACGCTAAAAAGGCGATGCGGTGCGGCGGCAACTGGTCAGCTAACCTTTATGGTTTACCTTCGTTTTTCATAACTGCCTCTGACGCTTTAAAAAAACCATCAAGTTGTACAAGCTTGTTTGCTGTTTCTGTTATTATATTGAAATGTGTCCCAGGCACTGGCGATGAACCAATCAGCGCAAGCATTCCTGGGTCCAGAGAACCCAGAGGAGCCGTATCTGGACGGCGTCAATTACAACTGCGTGGCGCCCGGGAAGCGGTTCCAGCCCATGTCCAACCTCTCCGGAGGGGAGAAGACCGTAGCTGCGCTCGCTCTTCTCTTCGCCATCCACAGGTAGCTACTTTAGAAGATTAAGATTTATCTTATTTTTTAGTGGTTTTTTCGTAAATTTATTATGAAGCAAATATGACGTTAACCCATTCCCTGCCCAGCCAGCACGGTGCACGCGACAGCCGCATGTGCATCATGAACGCTGAACGCGTTAAATAAAAATATTAAGCGGCAAATTACAATATAAAATGTTAAAGATACATGTTGGCTTTTTAGTTACTTTTTAGTTATTTATCGAAGGTATAGACAGGAAAATACAGTGTTTGGCTCAGGTCAGGCCCTTAAGGCCGTTTGTCCACCGCCGCCGTCACCGGCACGTCAACGATAACAAGATGACGGCCCCGAGGTAGCGACCATACATTTACTATAGCCGCCTGTCCACCAGAAGACCGTCACGTCATCTTGATCTCATACAGAAATAATCTCGTTGACGGTGACGGTTCGGTGACGGCGGCGGTGGACAAACGCTCTTATACTTACAAATTGTAACCGTCAAAATGTCCCCAGCTACCAGCCCGCGCCGTTCTTCCTACTGGACGAGATAGACGCGGCGCTGGACAACACAAACATCGGCAAGGTCGCGTCCTACATCCGCTCGAAGCGCGGCTGCCTGCAGACCATCGTCATCTCGCTCAAGGAGGAGTTCTACGGCTGCGCAGACGCACTCGTCGGTATCTGCTCAGAGGTCAGTATAGCAAAAATATGGAAAAGTTTCGGAGTATTCGTGTAAAAAAATAACATGCTCATAACTGTATCTTTAGAAAAGAACTGAATCTCATGTAGCAGCAGTTATTATACATTGAATTAAAGTATCGTGTCGCAGAATATGTACTGTCCGTAAATCAACGGGATAATTACTATGATTATTGAGTTTTCTTGCTTCCCGATATTTCGACGCAGTTGCATGCGCCATGATCACGGGTAACTGAAGTCTTTGCGATGTTCGTAACCATGATAGTTTCAAAAGTTATATGTAGGTACTGACTGGTTTACTTGCGAATGATGTTTTCAATCAGAGTGCCAAGTACGAGTAAGTTTGGTTTCACTATTCTTTTTTATGGAATCAGCCAATTACAAGCCGTAACGCTCAAGTTTCACATTATCGTCACTAGTTGGCGCTGTTCTGATTCTATACAAATCCACGTTTACGGCAAACTCGAATCACCAAATAAATCACCTCTCTCTCTCTTAATTCGTATTTTAACAAATTAATGTTTTTTATTTGTTCCAGCCCGCTGACTGCCTGGTGAGTGACGTCATCACTCTTAGCCTCGAGAACTACGATGACTAGCTATAAACTTGTTATAATGTATTGGTTAATAAGGACGTAGTAAAACTCCTGTCTCGTGTCCGAGCTCTTTATTTACAATAAAATATTTTAATAACTAATCGTGTGTTATTCACATCTTTATCACTTGAATTAGCCTAAAATAAACCTGAGAGCAGTATAGGCAAGCTACTTAATATTGAGTACATATTTTACCTGTTAGCTGCTTTTATATACCCCATAGTTCATTTGTACATAATAGTTAGAATATCCTATTTGACTCGCTATAGCTTGCCTATACTATTCTCAGATAACATTTAAATAATTATATTTTAAGACTAACTATGATTGTTCTATTCGGTATTGCAAACTTGGTATGAATCAGCAGAATGAAAGGAGCGTTTAACACAAAGATAAGTAATTTATAAGTTGCATCTCGAGAGCGATTTTCTTGTTGTATTGTTACTAGCATAACATCAATCTACGTCAAAATCTAACTTTATGTTTTTGACGAATCCATCATTCTAAAGATTCTTCCTTCCGCTTGAACTGAACACACATTTCATGATGTGTTTCTATGGAAAAGTGGAGACTGAAAAATCGAAATTATCTGAATTTTTTGACATGACAAGTGAACAATTTTATGGTAATTATTTTTAGTTTTCTCTATTGAAAAACGATTTGCAAACTCCGGAGCCGCTTGTCAAGTGCACAGAAATGAAACTAAAGCTTTGAAGTACGAACTTTGCTTCTCTAGCGATTGTATATAAAGGGCAAGTACCATACATCTGTTTACTATAATTTTTTAAACTTTCGCGATCAGTGCCTCGAGCACCAGTATGCACGAGTTTACTATTATATCCGTGACTGTAGTAAAGTATCTCAATTGTATGGCATTCAGTGCAGCGCCTCTAGCGGTAACTTGACTAAACTAAGGTCAGTCCATACAATTGTCCATACTTTACTGTAGTCACGGATAGAATAGTAAACTTGTGCATATTCGTGCTCGAGGCACAGACTACAGACTGGTAGTTTCTGAGATTAGCGCGTCCAAACAAACAAACTCTTCAGCTTATATTAGTATAGGTAATCTGACTAGTCTGGCGAGTGCGGCGGAGCGGTGGAGAAGTATGGAGCGGTGTGAGGTTGCAGCAGCGTGCGGCAGACGGCGCACACGCGAGCGGGCAGGCGACGCGGCCCGCTCGGCACTGTGTGCGGCAAGCAAGGGGAGCAGAATATCCGACCGCAGTGACGGCAGTGTACCTGCAACATACAACATGATACAGTGCTTCAGCAGGTTGTTTCTTTTTTCTTCATTTTGGCTTCGCGCGGTTTGTGCATTTAGCCATTGTCTGACTCAAATTCTCTCCAAAAAGCCTTCGGGCTTATAGTCTGGCAAAAACGGTTAGAAACGGCAACTAAAATTTCATTACAATGGAAACCCTTTCTCTACTAATCTATGGTACAGTACCGAAGACGTCAGTCAGAAGTAATAATTTCCTTTTATAAGAGAATTTATCTATTTCGATTATTTAGCTTGCACAGTGGAGCCACCATTTATGTCTATTATGTTTTGCCAGACTAATGTTATGACAATGTATTGTTACCTTTTTCTTATTGTTAGATAGCGCGGTGTGGCAGGAGGGGCATTGTGTGACGTCATCCTCGTTCTGCCACCGTACCTCCGTGTCTGCCTCGCGAATCCGCTGCAGTTGCACCTGCGGACCAAACAGTACTAGTACTTCGAACTGAGACCGTTGCGTTGATAGCCTAGATTTGGACTTGTTTCTGACTATGTGCTACGTCTGCTGAGTTCACTCACTACACAATGATGTCTAATGGCTCAAACACGCTGGGCCAGTCTAGGCGAGCCTGTGCAAGTGCAGAAGGCGAGAGCGATAGAGGCAACGCGTTCACTCGGCGAGCCTAGGCCAGCGTGTGTTTGAGCCTTAAGATTATGGGTTCACAATCAAATATAAAACCGATCGTGCGATCGTGCCTCTCTATCGCTTGTGCCGCGCTCTCGCTCGTGGAACGTGACACTTTTTCGTGCATGCAGCCGGTGTTCATGGATTTATAAGACGCTAACACGTCAAAAACGTTGCAAATGACCCTTTGAGCCACTCTGGTCTATAAAAGGTGTTGCCTAGCGGGCGGTTCCCTCGGCCCGGTGAGACTGTGTCACAGAATAAATAGGTACCGCGCGGCCACTTTAGGTACGAAGCTACAAGTACATTAGCGGGCCCGTCCGGGCGGGTCTTGGCAGGTAGGGTTCCCACTTGCCGCTCGGCTCGAATGCTAGCCGCGTCGCGCGTAATATACCTATCACCCGACAACTCGACAAACCTTCCGCGTCACTCCGCGCCAGACAGTGACAGAGTTATGCGTTAGAGAGAATTTTTGTAGGCACGTGTAGGTGAATATTGGACTAGGCAATGCTTATGCGAGCTGAATTGAACTTTGTTGCGTCGCAGCAAGAGTCGCTGTTTAAATAAACGTTTTAAGGTCAGGCTTCTGTACCTATTCTGTGGTTATGTGTTACCTGCAGCGACTGCGACAGCCTCACGAAGTCCTGTTGCACCTTTTCACTGTTGTCCAGTTCTTGTTGTAACACCAACACGCGCTGACGGACCTCCATCACCTCAGCTTGCAGACGTTTCTACAAAACACCTTAGTTTTAACTATCTCAATAATTTTATAGCAAAGGGAGAGGCAAAAAGGAATGAATGAACAAACATTAAACTGGTTAACGCCTAACTCTTGATGACGCAAGATAATTTATATACGGTAGTGTTATTTTTTAGTTGTCCAATGGACAATCAGTTATACTTTTAAGTACTTAACCCGGGTTAACTCTTTTTTTTTTTTTTTTTTTCTTTATTTTGGCTTCGCACGGTCGTGCATTCAGCCAGTGTCAAGTAATTAAATAAACTTCAAGTTTATAGATAAATAAGATATATAAATACTAAATACATATTACAATACATAAATATAATATCCCACCCCTCCCCTTGTGCCTCAGTAAAGATGTGGGGCTTTACTGAAACATCAACACGGACTTTTTGGGAGAACTTGAAAAGCAATGTTATACAATTTTGTTTCACTTCCCCACACTTCTGCACGTTCACGAACACTTAACGGTTAATAATCCACCATTATTACACATTAACATTCGAAGAAACACAAGTTTTGGAAAATAAAACAAAAATGAAACTTGACTTCTCAAATTCCCGCCAAAAAACTCCGGGTTAACTCTTTACTTATTTATTTAACCCGAGTTCTCGTGCAAGTGTCCCTTATAGAGTAGGATTCAGCACTCAAGTCCTACGGAAAAAAGGGGAACTAATTGTTTTATTTACTTTATTATGCTCTTTTAGTCAAAGTCGTTCAGTTGTTCTGGTGTGTAGAGCTAACGAACGTACAAACTAGCATATTGTTATTGTTCAAGCCTTATTTGGACAATTAGTAATTTTTCTATATAACCTAGTTCTGCGATAGCAGCGCGGCGTCTATCGGACTTCAGTGCTGAATCCAACTCTAGTAAGTGAAGATGTGTAGGGGACATTATTGAGAAATGTACCGTACCTTATCGTCGAGCAGTCCCTCGATCATATCGTTGGAGTGTCGCAACTTGTCCCCTAACTCCTTCATCTGTTCGCGCTCCGTCTGCAGCCGGTCCAGCTCTTGTCTGCCGAGAAACAACTTCTATGAATAGATGATAGATAGATGGATAGATAGATAGATTCTATGATAGATGGGGATGATGAAAAAAATTTTTCTTTGTCCGTTTTGTTGTTAATAAAAAATATTAGGTAGACACTTTTTTTTTTACGTAAATAATCAAAATATTCAAATTAAAATGACGTCACAATTTTGTAGATTGTATACAGATTTGTGACGTAGCGAGCCCCCCCAACTTTAATGCTTTTTATCTAAGTAAATTTTGCCTTTTTTTTAATATGTAATTTTTTACTGACGGACTTAATTTTTTTATTAAGGCATCATCTCTATGATCTTATTTCTCGGTACACAGGGACCGCGGAAGTGGGGGGCAGAGGGGCTAACTAAATGCCCCCCTAACATCAAATGGGGAATGCCGTGCCCCTCCAATTTTACTACGCTTCTCTGTGCTTGTATCTTAAAGGAAGAGGGTTACCAAAGAAGTTTACCCCCCCCCCCCCCCCCCCCCCCTCCCGTCGACTTCCGCAGTCCCTTTCGGCACATATAAGATTAGTGTACCTGGTTTCTCTGATCTCCGCGCGCGTCGCACTGAGCTCAGCTTCTTGTTGATGGAATAAGGCACCTTGTTCTAATAGCTGCAATAGATGTGTTACTGTTATTATAATATAAACATAGTTTTAATTAAATCTACCTTGTTTCACGCCAAAAGACGAGAAGACCGAACATTCTGAAAATATTTTGAACTGCGCCTATTATAGACGTAAATTGACTTAATAAGTATAAATGTTTATATATTATAAATGAACATTCCAGTATGATAAGAAATAGCACAGAAATGCAACCAAAATTAACCAATTTCTATACAATTAGGTAATATTTTTATTCGTCGTCTAAAAATACCTTGTCATACCGTCAATGGGCGCTGGGCCTTACGAATCATTATTACTTTTGTTGAGTTGAATAGTACAGTAGAAATATAATGATAATTATTATTACGGGATTTTATCGCGTACCTTTTATTTACTTTCTTTCCCGACGTTTCGAACACGTTACAGAATCCCGTAATAATAATTATCATTATGTTAACAAATCGCGTAATTATCATTATGTTAGCAATGTACCCACTTGATTTCTAAGTTCCCTCTCCGAGTCGTCTGCCTGTTCGCACCCGATCTGGCTGAAGATGAGCTGCTCTCGGAGACGCAACGTAAGCTCCTGCAGCTCCTGAAGAAACCATCAAATATATCAAACTCCTGCCACTATTCTAAAGGCCGTTAAATCCTACTAATATTATAAAGGCGAAAGTCCGTGCCTGTGTGTGTGAATGTTTGATACCACGTATTTCCATAACTACTAAACCGATTTTTATGAAATTTGGAACGTAAATAGTTTAGGTTCTGTAACACATAGGCTACTTTTTATCCCGGAAAAGTGTATGGTTCCCGTGGGATAAAAACAGTAGTGCAAGCGGGCGAAGCCGCGGGCGTTCACTAGTAAATAAATAATCCTGGAAATTTCACACAGCATCATGTAGTCCCAAATAGGGCATAGGAACCGGGTTTACCCGGAACCGAAAGAACCGGGATTACCCGGTTCTTAGGGCTGCCAAAAGAACCGGTTCTCAAAATATTAAGAACCGGGTTTTCGGTTCTTTCGGTTCTTTTTAAAAGTTCTTTTCGAAAGCGTGCAGAGTTCGTAGGTGTGTACAGGCAGCATAGTCTACCTTGTTTGTGATTAGTGATTGTTTAAAAGATTTAATTATAGCTGTTAATCCCGTTTGATTTTTGATCCCATCCATTGTAAAATTTTGTAAGATTTTACTTACAAAATTCAAACTATCTCGCTCTCTCGTCGTTCCTTCATGTCTGAGGATCGTGGTCAGCTTCGGGTTTGTCTCTGGAACGGATGATCGGCCTCCGCCAGTTTCTTCTAGCGCGTCCCTTACAACCGCGTGCAAGTTTGAAGACGAAGAGTCTTTCACGAAATATGAAAGAATGCATTGGTGGCTTATGGTATACAATCGGGTTTTAATTTGGAGCTGGGATAGGATCGATACATTGGTCCGTTTATCGGTATTCTTAGCATTTGCCTCCAGCACCTCATCTCGAATGCATCGATTCTTTGTCTTTCTCTGGCCAGAATTCTCCATGTTTTCACTCCATACATAAAGATAGGGAATACCAAATACTTACCTATACCAATGCCCGTAACAGTCTGATCTTAGTTTTTATACCTATTTCCTCTCTTCTCCCAGATGTAATTAAGGCGGGTCATTGTACCTTTTGCCATTGCAATACGCCTCTACGAGGGGCGTTCAAAGTATTATCGGTATGGATATGAAGGAAAAGGCAAAATAATTTGATTTTTCTATACAGGGTGAATTTTTGAGACGGGGCAGTAAGGGCAGCTACCTTGAACATCTTGACTTTGAACATCTTGACTTTGAACATCTTCGGAGGTGCTGCACCTTTTTTGACCACTAAATTGACTCGTATTTGCTCTCAAAGACGTAGGGACGAACCCAGGGTTCGTCTCCGGTAACGACGCGATCGAAAACACTGGTAGGATTTTCATGATAGAGCTCCAAAAACTCTCAATACGCGCTTGTCTCTGCGGTGGTGTGAGAATTCATGGCACCCACTTGCACTCGAAGCACGATTGTAAAAAAACTAACGGTGGAAAACTGACGAAATTTTGTAGTTGCCACTTTGGATAATTTCATAAGAGAACCACGGATAAAAACTACCCCCATCACTAACTAAAAAGTTCCGATACCGAGAATACTTTGAACGCCCCTCGTATCTCCGGGACACAGCTGCCATACTTACAATATTAATTGTGATCCTAGGTAGATATAGTGGTCAACAGTGTCGGTGCTTGAGATGTTGCAGGTGACATCTGTTAGTTTCCCCGCTCGATCCACTGCCATTTTTTTTGGTTTTCGCCCTGTTGACTGCGTGACTAGTGATACGACTCTCAAGCTCAAGTCTTTGGAAGAATTTTTCCATATATTCCACGGATGTTGCTACGAGAACGGTATCGCCGGCGTACCGAAGGTTTGATATCCTCTTTCCGCCGGCCGGGAAACCTTTATCTTAGTTTTCAAGGGTCATATGAAATATGTACTATCAAAAATAATGTTAAACAGAGCAGGGGATACGATGCAATCCTGTCTCACTCCCTTCTTGGTTTGGAACATACTAGAGTCTACAGCATTCGGTGCCCAACCTGATGTCAGAACGGTTTTCTATATTTGGACTCTTCTTGATTAAACCAACGACGTGTTCAGGAGATCCCATCTCCAGTAGTATATTCCACAATTTTTTCAATTGCAAACAGTTAAAGGCTTTGGTATAATCAATAAAGCATAGGATCACTAGGCTGTTGAATTCTCTACCCTTCTCTATTATTTGGCGAATATTGGTTACGGCGTACCCTTGCCTAATACCTGTAACAAAACCTGACTGTTCTCCGGGTATTTGTCGAGATAAAAAGTAGCTAAGGCGTCTTTTTAATACATGTAGGGCAGGAAGATCTTACTTGCGTGCTTTATTAACTTACTTTAGCAGTAATTTTCACATTATTTGCTTTTTTGTGCAAAGGAACAAAAATCGATTCGATTCGAAAAAAAAATATCATAGGAACCGAAAGAACCGAAAGAACCGGGTCACAGTGGACGGAATTTCGAGCCTGCCTTTCATAGGATTTTTGAAAAATAAAATCCTTTTTTTTGACGTTTAAAGAATGCAGTTTGGTTGTAAATGTCATAAAATGTAATAATCTAGTAGTCCCGTGGTTTTATTTTGTATAAACACCGTAAAATATGAGTTTGTACATTTAAAATGTATGGAAATGGAATTGGTTTTCCCCATAACTTATTCTGGTCTTGCATTGTAAAGCTGGAACTTTCAGATATTGTTGCCGAGCTTCTAAGGAAGCCATACAACCTTTGACCTTGATCCAGAGTTGTCCGTCAAAAGAGATATGAATTAATTAAAAAAGTACGTTTGGCCTATATTGTTATACGAGGTAAAGTATCGCAAATAATGAGATTAAAATTTTATTTTTGTCTAGTTTTGTTACCTGATAGATAATTAATGACTCTAAATAACTTTTGACCTTTACCAAGAACGTCCTTATTCATAACCTTTGAATTTATTGAAAATAAGTATTTTGAAAATATAGTCATGTTAATAATAGTTTTAACAAAGCTGGAACTGTTAGGTATTGTTACTGAGCACATAAGGAAGCCATATAAACTTTGAACTTGATCCAGAGTGGTCCTGTTTAGGAGATATGAATTTATTTAAAATGCACGTTTGGCCGATATTTGTCCTAGGTACGAGGTAAAGTACCGCAAATAATGAGATTGAAATTTTATTTTTGTCTAGTTTTGTTACCTGATGGATAATGAATGACTCTAAATAACTTTTGACCTTTACCAAAAACGTCCCTATTCAGAAAGCATGAATTTATAGAAAATAAGTATTTTGAAAATAATTAGTCATGTTAATAATAAGCTGGAACTGTCAGGTATTGTTACCGCGCCCATAAGGAAGCCATTATGACCTTTGAACTTGATTCATATTGGTCAAGAGATATGAATTAATTAATTAAAAATGCATGTTTGGCCGATATTTGTCCTAGGTACGAGGTAAAGTACCGCAAATAATGAGATTGAAATTTTATTTTTGTCTAGATTTGTTACGTGATGCATAAGGAATGACTCTAAACAACATTTGACCTTTACCAAAAACGTCCTTATTCAGAACGTATGAACATATTGAAAATAAATATTTTAAAATATAGTCATATTAATAATAGTTTCAACAAATCCTGAACATTGCATTGAGTCACTTGTCAATTACCTACCTACCCATTTTTATGGTTTGACTAGGTTGAATGCAGGTATGTAACGTGCCTACAAAAACAATAAAATTCGCAGAATAAATGGTAACTGCTCTCAGGTACCCATTTTCTGACAAACAAAGAACCTCATCAGCAAAAACAAAATATAATATAATATTTTGTTTTTGCTAACAAGGTTCTTTGTTTGTCATAAAATGGGTATTTACCTAACTACCTGAGATCAAAATATCGTTTGTTCTGCGAATTTTATTGTTAATGTCACCAGAGTTGGCCACTTGCTCATATGAAATTACTTATTGTTAATGGAGATAGGTTACTAATTCTCATGATAAGTCCTCCTGGAATAAGGTTACAGTTCTATTCTAAATGTAAAGCTGGAACTTTCAGGTATTATTACCGAGCCCACAAGAAGGCCACATGGCCTTTGATCTTGACCCAGAGTGTTCCTGTTTAAGAGATATGAATTAATTAAAAATGCGCGTTTGGTGAGATTAAACCTCAATACTGGCAAATATTATTAATTCTGTGATACTATTAACTATGTGCGTATGAACTAATGGAAAACTCTAGTGACGGAGTTTTAGCCCTAAGGCCTCCGTTATAGCTTAACGACTTAAAAGCCGGGACCGACTATTTTACGTGCCCTCCGAAGCACGGAAGCGCTCAAATGTTAATGCAAATCGATTAGAATTTAATGATACAGGAAAAGCATAATTAAATTAGATAATGTCACTGTCAGACAAGTTTCCTACATCTACAAACTCTACATTTTCTTTATCTGCACTTGAAGTTAATAACAATAACAATTTGGCTTCATCGGAAAGAGGTTTACTACGAAGTTGATTAATCTTAGGTCTGAAACTAGAGAGATATGGGTCCGAGGATACCAGCAAATTATGAATAATGTCCTCATTTGTTGCAATCCTGCTGGTTTTCCTCGAGTGAAAGGTTCTGAAATTTTTAAAATCTTTGTTGCGAGCTTCAGAGGCCTCTTCAGAAAGTTTGCCTATTGGAATAAAGTTATTGTGCTCAATTATATCGGCACCATGCACAAGTAATTTATGCACGCTTGAAGGCATATAATACCATGCATAGAGCTCGACATACCTATGAGCTGTTGTAGTACAATATTGCCGGAACTTTTCCACGTCGACAAACTCTCCACAAGAGACTACCTGAAGAATCACTCCGAATCTTCTGATGATTTCTTCATCAACACCCGTGATCTGCGCAGTTGCTTCGGGATCAGCAAAAAATCTTCTGGCAGTGTTCCCATCATTTGTAGTTCCAGCACCTTGTTTAACAACATCCACAAGCAGTCCCATTTCAGTCCGAAATCGTTCTTGAATAATTTTCTTTTTGTTGGCCAACTGTTGTTTCAGGTCTTCTCCTTTAGCTTGCCATTTCTTGAAGTCGAGGCGGTAAGCAATGTGTAAGATGCATTCCATGCATCTAATTCGTGCATGGAGGGAAGACAGGCCGAATTTAAACATATCCACAGAATGGCTTCTCTGCGATACCATGTGGATATTATTCATTTCCTTTGGTTTTGCTTTGCAGATGTCGCATGTCGCTGTGGAGGTATCTGATAGCTGTGAGGTAATTTTACCGTCTATCATTGTCATATGTAGTTTATGTCTCACATTTGCATCTTCGACTACAGTTGGCTGAAGAGCAGCAATTTCCGACTCCATTGACGCCATTTCTTCTTTTATATTTAAATCATTTTCCTTAGCAAATTTGAAATAGATCGGCCGGCAGTAAAAAGTTGAAGAGGCTTTGGGATTATTCCAAATCACTTCATCAGTATCATCTCTCACCAGTTTTAACGGTACAAATGAACACATGAAGATGCTGGAATCATCACCTTCTAATTTTTGCTGGTAGTTACTGTGCCCAGATGCACCATCAAATCCCCATTTGCTGATAAGGGTCAAATTATCGCCAATGACATCGGTTTCTAATGTTTTAAATAGTCTCTTGGTTGTGATATCTAAAATTGATTGTAATTTAAGTTTTACTTCAGTGTCGGTTATCACCATGCCTTCTTTTTCTACGTAGCACTCCTTCTTCTCATTCTGTAAAGCATCATATGTTGGGAAAATATCACACCCCATATCTTTTGTCGTCTTTCTCAATGTTACATATTGCCATTTTGATAGTTTAAGCGATGTTGACATACCCAGTGCCTTATCAGCAGTACAAGTTCGCTTTGTCGATTTCAGTCAGGCAGGCTCGAAGCATTGGTGCATCTTCAGGATGATGAATTAAATGCTTCAGTAGTTCAGCAAAGTCCGTTTGGTTTTCATTTTCACCAGCTTTCTTCACCAGAGCATAAGCTAGCGTATCAAAATCATTTTCGGCAAGAAGATTTTCAGTTCTTCTTCTTTTTTCAAGCGGACTTAGGTCTTCAAACTCCTTCCGAGGTGAGAATTTCGTGGTTGACGTTGACACAGATACGCTATGGGGCACAGCGAACTCAACTGATGATACTGTTGAAACACTTGTCGAGGCATCTTCGTATCCCATCACATTGTCCGATGATTCTTCAGTATCAGTACTAAACTGATCAATGTTTAGTTGATGAAACTCTGGCCATTTAATTTCTAAGTCTAGCCAGTCAGCGAACTTTTTTAAAAACAATCCTCGTGTGCTGTTAGTCGATTTCCATTTTCGTTTTAGATTACTCGTATATGTGGCACAAAACATTTTAAGCTTGGTCTTCTCTTCTTCCGACAGAGGCAGCCTCACAGAAGTTAATACTTTTTGAAACAACAAGTCCGCGTTGAAAGAATTCTGTCTCATATAAACAAATACGTCGAGATTTGACACAAGTCCTTCCATACTGAGCAACTCAAAATTTACGCAAGGAGAACGTTACGATACAAATCAATAATGATAAGTGAAGTGAAATATCGGTGCACTCAGTATTTATACTCTCATTTAGAATAGAACTCTACCCTAATTCCAGGAGGAAGGATTATCATGATAATTAGGAGCATAACTACATTAACAATAAAATTCGCAGAACAAATGATCTCAGGTAGTTAGGTAAATGCCCATTTTATGACAAACAAAGAACCTTATTAGCAAAATCAAAATATTTGGTCACACCTTTGGAAGAACAATAATAATTGATAATGAGGACTGGTTGTGACTAACCTGTCAAATTAGAATAATGCAGGTAGGTAACGTGCCTACAAAAACAATAAAATTCGCAGAATAAATGGTAACTGTTCTCAGGTAGGTACTTAGGTACCCATTTTTTGACAAACAAAGAACCTAATTAGCAAAAACAAAATATTTGGCCACATCTGTGGAAGAACAATGGACATTGAGGGCAGGCAGTGCCTAGCCTGTAAAACTATAAAAATAGGTAAGTAGGTAATTGACAACTGCATAGTGATTCAATGCAATGTTCAGGTTTTGTTGAAACTATTATTAATATGACTATATTTTAAAATATTTATTTTCAATATGTTCATACGATTTGAATAAGGACGTTGTTGGTAAAGGTCAAATGTTGTTTAGAGTCCTTTCTTATCCATCACGTAACAAATCTAGACAAAAATAAAATTTCAATCTCATTATTTGCGGTACTTTATCTCGTACCTAGGACAAATATCGGCCAAACATGCATTTTTAATTAAGTAATTCATATCTCTTGACCAATATGAATCAAGTTCAAAGGTCATAATGGCTTCCTTATGGGCGCGGTAACAATACCTGACAGTTCCAGCTTGTTATTAACATGACTTATTATTTTCAAAATACTTATTTTCTATAAATTCATGCTTTCTGAATAGGGACGTTTTTGGTAAAGGTCAAAAGTTATTTAGAGTCATTCATTATCCATCAGGTAACAAAACTAGACAAAAATAAAATTTCAATCTCATTATTTGCGGTACTTTACCTCGTACCTAGGACAAATATCGGCCAAACGTGCATTTTAAATAAATTCATATCTCCTAAACAGGACCACTCTGGATCAAGTTCAAAGTTTATATGGCTTCCTTATGTGCTCAGTAACAATACCTAACAGTTCCAGCTTTGTTAAAACTATTATTAACATGACTATATTTTCAAAATACTTATTTTCAATAAATTCAAAGGTTATGAATAAGGACGTTCTTGGTAAAGGTCAAAAGTTATTTAGAGTCATTAATTATCTATCAGGTAACAAAACTAGACAAAAATAAAATTTTAATCTCATTATTTGCGATACTTTACCTCGTATAACAATATAGGCCAAACGTACTTTTTAAATTAATTCATATCTCTTTTGACGGACAACTCTGGATCAAGGTCAAAGGTTGTATGGCTTCCTTAGAAGCTCGGCAACAATATCTGAAAGTTCCAGCTTTACAATGCAAGACCAGAATAAGTTATGGGGAAAACCAATTCCATTTCCATACATTTTAAATGTACAAACTCATATTTTACGGTGTTTATACAAAATAAAACCACGGGACTACTAGATTATTACATTTTATGACATTTACAACCAAACTGCATTCTTTAAACGTCAAAAAAAAGGATTTAATTTTTCAAAAATTCTACGAAAGGCAGGCTCGAAATTTCGTCCACTGTGCGGGTACCCGGTTCTGTGTTGAAACTGGAATCGAAAGAACCGGTTCTTGAAATGGGGCCGGTTCTCGATGCCCTAGTCCCAAAGTAAGCAGAGCTTGAGTTATGGGAACCACATGACTAAAATTAAGTACTACCTATTTACTTACTTATTTTTTTGTAAATACATACTTATTAGGTATACATCACACCCAGACCCGAGACAAATATTTGAAGATCATACAAACATTTGCCCCGCGGCGGGGATCGAACCCGCAACCCCTACGTCTCAGGGGCAGTCACCCACTGCGCCACAGGAGTAGAATTTGCTTTGGACCAAAGACGAGAAGAGCGTAGATCAGCATGGCGATTCACACGTAATATAATGCATTCGATTCGATCATTTTCTTCGAAAAGTTAACTTTTTTCACTGAAAATACGGCAACTTTTCGAAGAAGATCTTCGAATCGAATGCAGTCGAATAAGTGAGAATCGCCCTGCAGATCAGATATTATTAGCTTCTGAAGTAACCAACACTAGACAGGTCAGAAATCTTATAATTATATTCAATCATTTTATTGTATTGTACCTCTACGTTGTCCGGTAGGTCGATAATGTCGTTTTGCATTTCTTCAGCCTTTTTGAGATAGTGACCGATCAACATAGCGTTGTCTCGTTCTAACCTGAAATAAGAGATATAATTTTAATACAGAGGCGTTTAGACAGATTACCAAGTGCCCATACGCGATGGGTCGGCAGCTCAACATCGCTTATTACAATATTAACTGAATTCTTTACGATGTTTTCTTTACTGTAGGGGGTAGTTTTAAAATCACACAATTTTTCCTAAATGAAAATAGTTATTTGTGCAACAAGAGGACAAAGTTGATGTTTTCCTCGAGTGCTGATTTTGAATCCCGAGCGAACGAGGGATTCTAAGAATTGAATCACGAGCGTAGCGAGGGATTCTACGTTAGAATCCCGAGTCTAGCGAGGAATTCAAAGGCACGAGATGTAAAAAACTTTGGTCTCGTGTTGCACACAAAATTTTTCACCTCAGCAGCGAGAACATTACTACCTACAAATAAAAGATACAACTTTGTACATAATGAAGCAACTAATCCACAATAGGTATTCATTTATATCTATTTAAAAATAAAGCATTTTTTTAGAAATTAAAAGAACAAATAACAGTTATTGTAATTTTGAAAATTAAAAGTTTCTGTTTTGTTCAGAACTTACATACGTGCTTCTCAGGAAGGGAACTTTGTTCATCACAATCACTTTTTGTCTCAACTCTTCTCTCTGGAGATAAATTAGTGTATTCGTCACTGGTTTCACTCATCTTTATTGTTTTATGAATTTTCAACAAATAACTAGCGTAACAGAAACAAATTCCCGCTATTTTATTTTTAAAAGGTGCGTTATTGTTTTTTTTTCATAGACAGGCTAGCCAATGACCGCCATGCACTATCACGTGTCAATCTACGACATTCGAATTTCAAATCACTTTTCCTCACTGAAACCAGTGTGCAAAATGCGATTTTGCACACTGGTTTCTCGCAGCAAAGGATGTTATTTCGAGCTGCTGAGGTGAAAAATATTTTAACGACTTCCACTGTATCCTTGCCTGAATCTTTCAGAAAAATACCGATCTATCTAAATGCTAATAAATGAGCTATCAAGAAACTCTCACGTGTTCAGCAGTGTTGATAAAATATGCTAAATTTAGCATGTTTTATCATTCTTTAGCACTTTTTTTAGCGTTTAGCATATCGTCGTTCGGCATTCAATACCGCGAACGCGACATTTTTGTTTTGTAACGCTATGATACGCAATCCTACAAATCAATCTGGTTTTGGTAAAAAATTTCGCTTTCGCGGTATTGAATGCCAAGCGGCGAATAATTATAGCGTATTAATTTAGTATAACGAAAATCCAATTTTATCATTCAAAACAAGGAAATATTTACTACAACACCAACAATCCGTTTGCAGATTCTCCTATCGTCTCTCCTATCGTTAGCGCATTCAAACGCGGATGTTGAAAGAGTGTACACAACAAAGTACACTCTGCTCTGTGACCTACGACTAGCTTGCTCTAAGGAACCCTTACGTGTCCAGCTTCCTCTGCAGCGTCTCCCGATCCACTGTAAGTTCGGTGACCATCTCCAGCGTGCTCTGTTCCTTGGTCTGTGCCTCGCTATCCTCGTCTCGCAAGAAAATGAGCTACCGAATCAGTATCAGTCAGTCAGTCAATATAAAATCAGCGTGAGACGCAACCGTAAGGAGTGACCGTACTGCGAGTTCCTTTTACCTAGAAGAAGATTCTTCGGATGAATCGAAACTGTCTGTTTGAATTTGAGTGAGGTATAAACTCACGTATTCAGCTTCCTCTGCAGCTTCTCCCTATAGCTCGGTCACCATCTCCAGCGCTCTCCTGTGCTCTTATTTAACCTGTGTCTAAAATAAAGGTATCAAAGGAAAATGAGCTATCAAAAATCTCTCAAGTGTACAGCTTCCTCTGCAGCCTCATCCATCGTGAGCTCGGTCTCCGTCACCAGCTTACACAACAACTTACACTTTGCTGTGACCTGCGGCTAGCTAGCTTTCAAGAAACCCTTACGTGTCCAGCTTCCTCTGCAGCGTCTCCCGATCCACTGTAAGTTCGGTGACCATCTCCAGCGCGCTCTTCTCCTTAACCTGGGAATATGAGCTTTATAGAAACCCTTACGTGTACAGCTTCCTCTGCAGCCTCATCCATCGTGAGCTCGGTCTCCGTCACCAGCTTACACAACAACGTACACTTTGCTCTGTGACCTACGACTAGCTAGCTTTAAGGAACCCTTACGTGTCCAGCTTCCTCTGCAGCGTCTCCCGATCCACCGTCAGTTCGGTGACCATCTCCAGCGCGCTCTGTTCCTTGGCCTGTGCCTCAGCAGCCCTGGTTTGTACAGCTCGCTCGGTCTCTAACACGCGGGCGCGGAGCTCTGATAGTTGCGAGGCCTGGGTCGCGCGCTCCGTCTGCCAGGTGCGGACCGTCTCGTCGTGGAGGGAACGGACACCCTCCAGCTCCTCTGTGGCCTGGGGATTTTAGTTCTTTAAAAGATCTATTTTCATCATTTTTTATTATATCATTTTCGAAGACTGGTCCTCCACAGCATTGGACCGAGAAAGGTGGAAGGGGGATAGGGAGGCTTTTGCCCTGCAGTGGGACGACACAGGCTAGAAATAATAATAATAAAAGATCTATTGGACTGCAATGTTTCCCAGGGCGACGCGTTAGATAGAGCGAAGTGGAAGATGACGAGAAAAGCAGACCCCACCATCAGATGGAAATAATAATGTTTAGGAGAGAGAGAGAGAACGGGAAAACAATTTTTTTGGTAACCTATTCTTTACTATTAATCGAGCAATATTTGTATTTGTTTGTTTGTATTCAAGTTTCTTGAAAACGGCTCTAACGATTTTGTTTTGCGATACGGGGATTCACGAGGGCAAAGAATCGATCTAGCTAGGTCTCGTATCTGGGAAAATTCGTTTTCTTGGCATTTTCACGCAAAATGTGCTTTTCTCAATTTGTACCCGAGCAGAGCTCGGTCGCCCAGATATTATCGTCCTACTGATGATATCCGTCTCACCTGTGACCCTACAATACAGGCTCATTAGAGACCTAGTGTAGGGAACAGAGTTACCTTAGGTACTCGGGTCAAAAAAGAACAAAAAAAATAATGGCTAGCCTAGCTAGATATTATACTTACGTCTTACATGTGTCCGTGATACACGCTGTATGCATAATACTTATACCATAAGCAAGTTTAATGACCCTGTACCAAAATAGGTTTAAGAACAGAAATAAATAAATAAATAAATAAATACCTACCTTAGTACTATGGACAAAGGTTGCAACTGACAGATCGCAGTGTAAAGAGTTGGAGGCTTATGCCAAAAGGCACACCGAACAGTAAAAACTTTGATACCCGTACGAAGTTGTATGAGTTAGATACCTTCTTGAGGGCCAGGTCTAGCTTGTAGGCGCGGTCCCGCGCGGCGTCGGCGGCGCGTTGCTCCGACACCAGCTGCTTCTCGTAGTTCACACACATGTCGCACCGCCGAACTGACTCCGCTACAATAACAACAATTTAATTAATAAATTCATGAGTAAACCTATCCCTTCAGCGGCTGAACCGATTTTCATGAAACATAGCAAAGAACACTCTCGACGAAGACACTGTAACAGTTTTATATGGTTACATCGCCATCTATTGGCGCATTGCAAAACTAAAACCTTGACTTGTTTGTGCGCAAGAGTTCATCAGCTAACGAGTACCAAACTTTTCACCTAGATGGCGGTGCGCTTAGTTGTACATCTCTCAATAACTTTGTTCCTTTTGTTAGTAAATATTTAAATTACAAAATTATTAGCTGAATTTAGATAATTCATTTGCGATTTTTGGTGCATTTTAAAAATCAAAATTAACTTAGTAAATAAATACCAAAGACTAGATTTTTTTTGTTTGTTATTATTTTTTGTTTTACGGATGTCAACGTCTTGTCAATATGGCTGTCAACGAAGAGGTTAGTGTTGGACAGAGGTCGGTGAACTTGGTATCGAAAATTCTGTTTGAAAGTTTTGGAAAATCAAAAGTTGTTTTTTTTTTACAGGCGAAATCGTATTTTGTTGCAGGTTTTCTATAATAGGTGAGTTTCCGGCGATCGTTGTCTTATTCATGTGTGCTACGCCTCCCGACATAAGGGGTTTTTGAAATAATAACTAGGTAGACCCAAAAGGTCAAGGGTCACATCGAACCAAGCTACGTCTTGGATGTTGGAAAAGCAACGCACCTCACTAGAGAATTTAAAAGTCCCTTTTCATGCTGGGGACTGCTGAAGATGGCGGTCCCTGGAAAGCATTCTAAATTTTATTGTGTTTGACTCGGTCTAGTGGATAGATCCTCTTCTATTTTGAAGAATATGAAAACTAAGGATTGATTGCGAGAGAGATATTGGTGAGTATAGGCGAGGGAGCTCCAAGATCGAAGGGATTGAGATCTTGAAAATAGACGCCATGTGGCATATTTGTAAAACGTTTTATCTTTGTTTTAGAACATTTGATAGATGAACAATTTGAAGAAACCTAATTTCTATTGGACAATTGTTGCGGAGTACATTTGAGGAATTCTGAAATGTTGCAGTATTGGTTTATCCGGGTGAGTGTCACGTGTCTGTAATCCGGAGTTGTCTCCATCATCATGTTTTATTAGAATTTTGTCTGTAGCAAGCAAGTGTGGTAGGTGCACACATAAAGGCATGCTTGCATTTAGTAATTTAGTAAATAACATTTCAGGTTGAGGCTCGGTCCTTGGGCAGGGATAACATCTTACATCCAGCACATCCCGGTCTGCGAGTGGTGAGCCGAGAGGTCGACTCCTATCATCCAGGGCCGCATTTTAACGATCATGTCCTCGGCCACGGCATCCCACTCCAATTAATCGCATCAGGTGACCTTATTCCAATATTTTGGCTCCGTTCTATTGAAATTTATTTATTCCTTCGGTACTGCTCCATCAAAATTTTACAGCGTATTTAATATAGGGAGAGTTTTGTGCATAAGACAAGGTTAGTAGGTATTTTGGTCATTGTCTAAATTTAATTGTCATTCTACACATAGATCTATGGTGTTAGGGTTTAATTATAGTTCAGGTTTGAAACCTGGTTGTTGTTTATTTGGGTAGTGTTGTACTTAAATAATACAGTTAAGTTAGTAGGTAAATAGAATAGTGTTCAATATTTCTCTCACAATTTTCATTTTTTTTGGTGCAAGCTTTGTTGCACACCGTGGCTGCCCTCTTCTGGGGTTATTGTTATACCTGTGTTTAGTTGCTTCCAAAGTCATTAGAATTATATAGATTTTCTTGTTTGCATAAAAATTTTCTTTTGTCATTATTTGAACTTAACTTAAATTCCTTATTTGTCATGTTTAGACTCACTTTGTTTGCTTCACAAAATTAAAATTAGAATCATAATCTTACTGCTAGAAAACAAAACAACGTGCTTATTGCATATCTCACTTCATCTAATAAACAGGTTATATTGTAACGACTTCTGTATCGTTTCATTTTACTTTATTATTGTGTTTAGGACATTCGAGCTTTTGTCCTCATAGGTATCCAAAGTATAAAGCTCGTGGCGCCCATACAAATCCTCCTGTAGTTCTAGCATAATTTAAGAACCCAGACTAGCCAGGCATACCATCCTTTAGTAAACCAGACAGATCACTTTAATAGGTTACAATTGGCGCCTCAACTAGAGGGCTCAGGAAGATTTGGTTGTTTAGTTTTAGTATATTGTTTTGAAACCTTGTATTGGAAACCTTGTATTTTGAAACCTTGTATTTGAAGCCTTGTATTGGAAACCTTGTCTTTTGCACAACTCTCATTTTAGTCTCAGTATTGTTTACCGCTAGTATTATAATATAGCATATTATGTAGTAGTGTAGGAAATTGTAATTAGTAACTTTGATTTAGCCGTAGTATAGTTATACGGATACAGTTATTTTATTTAAGTGGAATTTGTTAGTATTGGATACAGTATTGCAAAGCTGTGTTCTTGAACATAAGTTTATTATGTAGGTACGTACTGCACTCTACTCTCTCTATTTATTCTCGCTTAAAATGAATACTAATTTAGATGTTTGATGGTAGTTTTTGATCAAAGAGAAATTTGTCTTTGAAGTTTTGGAATTTTAACTGGTCTTGAAATTTAAAATGTTTTTTTTAATAAATAGCCGTGACATTTAAATGTGGCGGAACAATTTTTGGATTGATGGTTTGAGATGGTTTGTTTGGTTTTGGTTTTTGTTGGTTATGTGCAATTTTGTTTGTTGTTCGGTTCAGACATTCTAAGTTCTGAACATAGTATTGTAAAGCCGTGTGTATAGGTTTGAGCTTAGATTGTTTTGAATTTTTTTTTTGGTTGTTTTGTACACAGTATTGTAAAGCTGTGTACTCACACATAAAAAGGTTGTCGGGTTCTCTGTCTTCGGTCCTTTGTGAGCTCTGAAGAATCACATATTGTCAAAGTGTGATTCTGCATATAAGGAGAAGAGGAGGAGAATTAGCGCCGTCGTTTGATGGTGTAGGACATGGCACCTTGCAGAATTTCATTTGTTAGTCTTTGTTTGTTTTTTTGTTTTGGCTATTAGGTTTTCAAACAAAGGAGCGGTGGAAGTAACTCCTTCAAATAAAGAAGCCTATGCTAGGGCGGTTGTTGGAAACCCTTTTACAAAGCCTTATTCCAACATTCTCACCTAAATTTTGTTTTTGTTTATTGTTTGTTTGGCATTTGGTTAGGTACTTCAAACAAAGGAGCGGTGGAAGTAACTCCTTCAAATAAATAAGCCTATGCTAGGGCGGTTGTTGGAAACCCTTTTACAAAGCCTTATTCCAAAATTCTTGTCTAAATTTTATTTGTTTTGTAGATTTGTTGGTTTTGTTTTCGTTTGCTTTTATGTTGGAATGATGAATCGTAGGATAGCAAGTCACTGACAATTTTAGTAGCTTACCCCATAGAAGACATGTAAAACTCTTTTTTCTTTTTTTTATATTTTTTTTCTTTTGTCCTTAGCAAAGCGGTAATGTAACAGTTTTATATGGTTACATCGCCATCTATTGGCGCATTGCAAAACTAAAACCTTGACTTGTTTGTGCGCAAGAGTTCATCAGCTAACGAGTACCAAACTTTTCACCTAGATGGCGGTGCGCTTAGTTGTACATCTCTCAATAACTTTGTTCCTTTTGTTAGTAAATATTTAAATTACAAAATTATTAGCTGAATTTAGATAATTCATTTGCGATTTTTGGTGCATTTTAAAAATCAAAATTAACTTAGTAAATAAATACCAAAGACTAGATTTTTTTTGTTTGTTATTATTTTTTGTTTTACGGATGTCAACGTCTTGTCAATATGGCTGTCAACGAAGAGGTTAGTGTTGGACAGAGGTCGGTGAACTTGGTATCGAAAATTCTGTTTGAAAGTTTTGGAAAATCAAAAGTTGTTTTTTTTTTACAGGCGAAATCGTATTTTGTTGCAGGTTTTCTATAATAGGTGAGTTTCCGGCGATCGTTGTCTTATTCATGTGTGCTACGCCTCCCGACATAAGGGGTTTTTGAAATAATAACTAGGTAGACCCAAAAGGTCAAGGGTCACATCGAACCAAGCTACGTCTTGGATGTTGGAAAAGCAACGCACCTCACTAGAGAATTTAAAAGTCCCTTTTCATGCTGGGGACTGCTGAAGATGGCGGTCCCTGGAAAGCATTCTAAATTTTATTGTGTTTGACTCGGTCTAGTGGATAGATCCTCTTCTATTTTGAAGAATATGAAAACTAAGGATTGATTGCGAGAGAGATATTGGTGAGTATAGGCGAGGGAGCTCCAAGATCGAAGGGATTGAGATCTTGAAAATAGACGCCATGTGGCATATTTGTAAAACGTTTTATCTTTGTTTTAGAACATTTGATAGATGAACAATTTGAAGAAACCTAATTTCTATTGGACAATTGTTGCGGAGTACATTTGAGGAATTCTGAAATGTTGCAGTATTGGTTTATCCGGGTGAGTGTCACGTGTCTGTAATCCGGAGTTGTCTCCATCATCATGTTTTATTAGAATTTTGTCTGTAGCAAGCAAGTGTGGTAGGTGCACACATAAAGGCATGCTTGCATTTAGTAATTTAGTAAATAACATTTCAGGTTGAGGCTCGGTCCTTGGGCAGGGATAACATCTTACATCCAGCACATCCCGGTCTGCGAGTGGTGAGCCGAGAGGTCGACTCCTATCATCCAGGGCCGCATTTTAACGATCATGTCCTCGGCCACGGCATCCCACTCCAATTAATCGCATCAGGTGACCTTATTCCAATATTTTGGCTCCGTTCTATTGAAATTTATTTATTCCTTCGGTACTGCTCCATCAAAATTTTACAGCGTATTTAATATAGGGAGAGTTTTGTGCATAAGACAAGGTTAGTAGGTATTTTGGTCATTGTCTAAATTTAATTGTCATTCTACACATAGATCTATGGTGTTAGGGTTTAATTATAGTTCAGGTTTGAAACCTGGTTGTTGTTTATTTGGGTAGTGTTGTACTTAAATAATACAGTTAAGTTAGTAGGTAAATAGAATAGTGTTCAATATTTCTCTCACAATTTTCATTTTTTTTGGTGCAAGCTTTGTTGCACACCGTGGCTGCCCTCTTCTGGGGTTATTGTTATACCTGTGTTTAGTTGCTTCCAAAGTCATTAGAATTGTATAGATTTTCTTGTTTGCATAAAAATTTTCTTTTGTCATTATTTGAACTTAACTTAAATTCCTTATTTGTCATGTTTAGACTCACTTTGTTTGCTTCACAAAATTAAAATTAGAATCATAATCTTACTGCTAGAAAACAAAACAACGTGCTTATTGCATATCTCACTTCATCTAATAAACAGGTTATATTGTAACGACTTCTGTATCGTTTCATTTTACTTTATTATTGTGTTTAGGACATTCGAGCTTTTGTCCTCATAGGTATCCAAAGTATAAAGCTCGTGGCGCCCATACAAATCCTCCTGTAGTTCTAGCATAATTTAAGAACCCAGACTAGCCAGGCATACCATCCTTTAGTAAACCAGACAGATCACTTTAATAGGTTACAACACCTTTCAAAAATAATAACAATAATTCAAATCGGTTCATCCGCTCAGGAGCTATGATGCCACAGACAGACACAGATACACACTACAAACTTATAACACCCCTATTTTTCATCGTGGATTAATAATAAATAGCATTTTTATTTTGTCTAGTTTCGAGATGAGCAATTAATTTTCAGCAGAGCAAACGATTTAAGATTTTTTGTAATATTTATCAGTATTGAACTACGCCATCTTAATAATGTACTCATCGATTTATATTTATTTTATTGTAATGCTTTATAGTTAATTACGTACCTGGTTCATTCTTGGTGTCTCCGCTGGGCGCGGCTGGCGTAGCTGCTGCTGCGGCTTTAGCTTTCTGACGAATAAAAGAAATGGTGTTCTATAACAACGAATATCATTAAAGGTAAAAGGTTTTTTTTTTAAATCATCCCTAAATGTGAAATAGGGCATGCTGATACATGCCCTATTTCACATTTATATCAAGGTTTATATCAAGCTAGTCGATTATAAATTCACATTCAATCCTAAGACGTTGACGATGGAAATCCGATCGAGCACACGGCTAGTTAACAAGTCAACATCCTAAACATCAGATAGGTGTTAAAATTCACTTATTTGTTTGTAGTAACACAGAATAGTGAGTGAACTAACCATAGCTTCCTGTAGCTGCGTATCCGTATCTCTCAGCTTCGTCTTCAAGGCTGATATCTCCTGTTCGAGGGGCTCCAGCAATGAGCGCAGGAGTTCATTGTCTTCCACCTACGAGGCAACATATTTTAATTTACATCCTATTCTATTAAACGAGCAATATTTGTTTGATGTTTGAAGTTTGTTTGTACTGACGTTCTCGAAAACGGCTTTAACGATTTCGATGAAATTTGCAGTACGACTGCTTACGGGGGCGAAAAATCTATCTAGCTAGGGCTCATATCTGGGAAAAGCCGTTTTCTCGGCATTTTCACGCAAAAAGATTTACAAGTGCAATGTGGTGAACCACTACATGGCGTTATGCACCCGAGCAGAGCTCGGTCGCCCGCCCAGATATTACAACATAAAATACCGTCTTTTTCCCGTAGGGGAAGGCAGAGACTACGGATTTCTTCGATCCCGCTCAACCAATCTCGTGAAATTTTGTGAGTACGATAATTTTAGAATTGTTTTGTCGTCGGGGACTTTTGATTAGGGTGGGGGGGGGGGGGGGTTTACTTTCTCCAAAAAGGGGGCTACAGGATATCTTCGCCTTATGACATCCGATTTTGATAGTTCTTTTTTTATTTGAAAGGTTGTAACTTTAAGTTGGTCTCATAAAACCGTGGTGAAGATCTGATGAGGATCGTGATGAGCAGAATAACTCCTAAAAATGTAGTAAATTTAGATTTCTATGGAATCGACCTTTTAACTATTGATGAAGCACCTGGGACTACCTTCTCATCACAAAACTAGAGAATTGCGAACATTATTCAGTTTTAAGCAAAGATGGACTCGCGAGGTCTACAGCTCACAGAGCCAATAGTCATGAAAAATGAAAATGAAAAAATATTTATTACCACAACATAGGAATCCTAATTACTATTTTAACAATGTCGAACTACATAGTTTGCCATATTATTCCAATATTATACAAAGTTAAGTCCGTTTAGCATAAACAACGGACTCCACACTAGGCAAGCCTGTATCGTGGAGACCAGTGGGTTGAACAAAGTGACTTGACTCGGAATTATAAAATTATCTTTCTAGTCATAAGAGTAGTAACTCACCCTCTCCCTCCGGCTCGGCTCGTCGGTATCAGCGGTGAGCTTCCTCGCCAGGTTGCGGACCAGGGTCGCCGGCGCCAGGGACACCTCCTGCCACACCAGTTGCATCTCTCTTTTACACTTGTCCACCATCACTTATACTACACTACCACACTTTATTATCTCCCCCTAAGCTTAATAGCGACCAGTTTCAATATTCTAATAATCTGCAGGCTTAAAAAGGTCGCTATTCCAGAATCGCATTAAAGGAATTGAACTATTGCCATCTCTTTTCATTGACTGAGAGTGAAAAGAGACGGCATTATAGTTCAATTCTCTAATAGCGACCTTTTTAGGCCCGCTGGTCTGTTTCAGACCTTGCTAGCTGCTCAGATATCCGACGCAGCTATCATGCTCTGCCGACAGACACTCAGATTGCTTGCCAAATAGCTTAGTTACAAGAGACCTATGGGACCGACATGGTCGACACTCGACCCAGGTCTCTAAATTAAAATAGATAAAAAAGAAATATTCTATAATCTGTGGTTAGATATTTGACATTACTTCTATACTAAAATGATAAATTTATAACCATAGTAAGCTATATTGAAACTGGCCAAAGACTGGAAATACTGAAATGGTACGAAAAACAGAATAGGTGAAACCAATTTTGAAAGAGAGGTTAAACCAAAACGTTATTACAAAATAGGTACCCAGTTGAGCACTAAACCATTATGATCCATTTTAAGTTAAACATATTTTGTTTTCATATTTTGGTGAAATAAACAAGAGAGTGAAAACTGCCAGCTAGGTTAAAACCTGGCTTTAACCGAGATTAATATTTTTTATTTCAATCTTCCTTTTAAATTTTACACTGGTACTACATTTTTAGATTAAATCATGATAATTTTTCCGCATGCAATATTTCATAACATTATGATCACCAAGTTATTTTAGGAACGAGTTTCCTTAGACCTTTGAAATAACATTAAGTTACTGTACTGTAGGTACTCCTTTATTTCAAAACGAATGTACTATTCACTTTCGTATATTCGTGTTTTTAAAACTAAAATATATTTACAGCACTATTCATCAAGACAATGTAATAAGCAAAATAATTGTGTGCAAAAACTTTTAGTTTTATTCATTTGAAATAACACGAAAACACTGAATCACTTATTATAAGTACAACACCGTCAAAACATAAAACTTGACTATTTCTTCAATTTCAATACACTTTTATTATCACTGTTTGTTTTTCTACAATTTATGTGAATTGGTTCCACCTACACGGCCGATACACAACACATCGAGTGTGTGATATCTGTCAAAACCTACTTACAAGGAAAATGGTTATGCTAATGTAGTTCCTACCGATAAACCGTGAGGATGCACGCACGAACAGGATTTTTAACGATGTAATCGATACCTTCTTCATTTATTAGCTGTGTTTCGCAAAGAAAATATTAATCTGTTTCTATGATTTTTTTTTACTACCTAATTCACTTTTGATTCTACTATATAAACCTTTATTATTTTTTTAGGGTTCCGTACCTTAAAAGGTAAAAAAAGGAACCCTTATAAGATCACTTTCTTGTCCGTCTGTCTGTCTGTCTGTCTGTCCGTCTGTCTGTCTGTCCGTGTGTCACCATCGATTATCCCAGGAACGGGTAGAGCTAGCAACTTGAAATTTAAACCATTACTAAGGTCTATAGTCCCTATTGTGAGTATAAAAATCAAGGTCCTGAGTCAACACTATAAAAAGATATAGGCAAATTTAGGTTTTCGTGAAAACTTGTGAGTACCAAAACTTACCTTAATTATCAACTTTTTTTATTTTTCGGAATTTTTCCTTTACTTGTGCTGGAAGACCTTGCTTGTAACCAAAATTGACAATTCTAGGTCAACCGGAAGTACCCTAGAGGTTTTGGGTCGAAAACCTAAATGGTAGTTCCCGTTGACCTAGAATAACGAAATTTGGCAAAAAGCAAGGTCTTATAGCACAAATAAAGGAAAAATTCCAAAAAGTTAAAAAAGTTGAAAATTAAAGGGTGTTCCCATACATACATAGTTGACGCCAATTAAAATTTTCCTCCGAGTTGTATGGGCACTCATACAATTAAGCGGACTAGCTTAATTGGCACCATGGCTAGGTACGGAACCCTCGGCGTACGAGTTCGACTCGCACTTGACCGGTTTTTTATTTGTTAAGAGTTTACCCTACGTCAAAACTGCTCCAACTCGCACTTTTGATCCCGTATATCAATAAAAGTATTGAACCAATAATATTGAAAAAAATATATAGTAAAGTTGAGGATATGCACCGGGGTTCATACGATGTGAAAACACGATTACTTAAAATTTTCTCGATAGAAAAAATTCACAAACTTCCCTCTGAATTTTACTAATAAATCGCAGAAGTCAATGAATACTTTGCTTATACTAATTAAACTTTGTATATAAACTCAACTAAGTACAATACATGGTTCATACGTTCTGAATTTAAAATAATGTTTTTATTTTCGTTGTTAGAAATTCAATTCTGAAATATTGCGTGTGAGCAGCGTCCGCCGCACGAATTCAGTCGCGCTCCGCCATTCGAACGGGGAGCCCGTGTCGCTTGCTCTCACGCATACCTACCGGATACGTACCTAAGAAATTAAAAGTGTAGAGAAATGGGGAATGATAAGTACAAGAAAATAAAAAGACGGAATTGGAGAAAAGAAAATGCTAAATACCTACATGAATAAATTAATGAAGGAAGTACCTACCTACTATGAGTCATAAAACGTTTGTTTGCACCTTTCTACAATTCTGAGTAAAAGTAAAAAAGTACCTGAGTTACTTTTTACTTATTCTGAGTAGGTATGATTATGTTTTGTTGACATGAAACACGATTATAAGTAGTAGGTACCTACCTAAATGAATTGGTAATTTACTTTCATAAGTATACCTACCTAGTAGGTAGTGTAGGTACCTAATGGGTAGGTACCTACCTATCTATGTAAGTAAATTAGATATATGTACCTACCTGTTTCGTAATCATATTATTGTACTTACCCAACTACCTACCTAACAGTTTTCATTTTCAGAAATAAACAAATATTACTCGATACTGACTGCAATAAAGAAAATAAAAACTGTAGAATTGTATGTTTATCAATTTAGCTAAAATAATTTGATTTATTTTTTTTAGGGTTGTCATCCCAGTAAGTTGCCATGATCACATAATATTGAGTTGGTAAATAATTCCCAACAATCCCACTGGCCCACCCCACCAGTAGGGTCGTTGGGAATTTTTTTCCAAACGACCCCACCACCTAATTCAGTGGGGTTGGTGTAAAAAAAAATCCCAACGACCCCCTGGCCCACCCCACCAGTGGGATCGTTGGAAATACATCAAGAACGGTGACCTATTCATTCGCATAATGTTATTTGTCATAAAATCACACGACATACGTATCTAGTCATACAATTTTGTTATCATATTATTACATTCGCATAATTATTTATAGGCATACATGTCTGATATCCTAATATTTTTCAAACATAATGGTAATGAGCATAATGGTGACAACTCCTATAACTTTTTGTCATACTACATTTTGATACTAATTTTGTTAGAAATAAACCTTTATGTCCTAATATTTATTGAACATAATGTTTAGTAGTCCTAATTTACTGTTTTATCATAAGTGGGCAAAATAGTTCAGGTTTATAAAATGTTTCATACGGTGACCTATTCATTCGCATAATGTTATTTGTCATAAAATCATACGACATACGTATCTAGTCATAAAATTTTGTAGTCATATTATTACATTCGCATAATTATTTCAAGGCATACCTTTCTGATGTCATAATATTTTTTAAACATAATGGTAATGAGCATAATGGTGACCACTCCTAAAACTTTTTGTCATACTACATTTTGATACTAATTTTGTTAGAAATAAACTTTTGTCCTAAAATTTATTTCACATAATGTTTAGTAGGTAGTCCTAATTTACTGTTTTATCATAAGTAGGCAAAATAGGTCAGGTATAAAAAGTGTGTCATACACCCACGCAGATAGGACTTTCTCACAGAAAAAATAAGTAGGTTTCGGTTATTTTTTTTTTATAGCACGCGTTTCACACACCCATGCAGAAAGCACTTTCTCACAGAAAAAACTAGTATGTTTTGGTTATTTTTTTTATAGCACGCGTTTCACACAGCCACGCAGAAAGGACTTGCTCACAGAAAAAAATCACACACCTACGTAGAAAGGGCTTGCTCTCAGAAAAAATAATCTGGTATGTGATTCTTGAATAAAACCGTAGTCTTCATATCATTATATCGTTGTATTGCTTGAATTCAAGCAGGGATAGGCGTACAGACAGTGCAGGAAGTAGTTTGGGACACGACAGGACACTAAAATATTTTATGATTTTCAATGAATATGACTTCAAAAATTATGACATTAAAAACTTTTGTTTATCGAAGTAGTATGGCTTGATACTATTATGACGATAAATATTATGCGTACTAAATTGTATGTCAAGTTATAAATATGGCTAAATATTTTAGGATTATCAATGAATATAACTTAAAAAATTATGACATTTATATTTTATTACTAGTTGAATTATTACAAGTGATGGTAGGAGTACCTAATGATGTTATTATTAGAAATGCTTATGAATAACAAATATTAGGACGTGAAACGTTATGACTTTTAAAACTATGACTAAAAAAATTATGCGAATGAACATAGAACCATGAAGTGAAGCATATTTTGTTACAGGATGCCAATACCAACGGAACTCATGGATGCCAGTAGTTCTAAAAATACAAATGAACCTGACTTTACGACGTTACAAATAAGATGATCAGTTTATATTTAGTTTATTATTCAGCTAACTCGGATTCGTTCAAACAAATTGTTTTTTTTTTTACGAACAACATTAAAGTTATTTAGCATAAAATTACTTCACATATTTTCATCATCATCATCATCATCAGCCTTTCTCATCCCACTGCTCGGTATAGGCCTCTCTTCGTTTCTGCCATTCGTCCCTGTCTCGCGCCAATCTAGCCCATGTACGACCTGAGGTTTTAACTATGTCGTCGACCCATCTTGCTGGTGGACGACCTACACTCCTGTACCCCTCTCTAGGCCACCACTCGGTAAGCACTCTACTCCACCGGTCATCACCACGCCTGGCCACGTGTCCTGCCCAACTCCACTTGAGCCCCAATATTCGCTTGCTAACGTCATGTACTTTAGTCCGCTTGCGAATTTCAGTATTGGGGACTCGATCTAGGAGTGTGATGCCGAGCATGGCGCGCTCCATGGCTCTCTGTGCTACTCTGATCCTGTGCACAGTCTCCTTTGTGAGCGTCCATGTCTCGGCACCGTAGGTCATAGTAGGCAGGACACATTGGTTGTAGAGGCGGGTCTTCAGACACTGTGGTATAGTAGGTGATTTTAAAATATCCTCTAGCCTTCCAAATGCTGCCCATCCCAATTGAATTCTTCTGGATATCTCCTTGGCCTGCAGTTCCTTACCAAAGGATAGAACATGCCCAAGGTACACATATGAGTCAACTATCTCCAGGGTCTCGCCTCCCATGGTAATATTGGGAAATGAGGCCCCGGAGATATTTGACATAACTTTTGTTTTGGTCATGTTCATCCTCAAGCCGACCTTCAGAGATGCATCATTGAGGTCTTTGAGCATCTGTTGGAGATTATCCAGATTTTCAGCGAACAGAACAAGGTCGTCAGCGAATCTGAGATGAGACAGGAATACACCATTAACTTTTATGCCACAACCTTCCCATGCAAGCATTTTTATGATGTCTTCTAAGACAGCCGTAAACAGCTTGGGTGAAATGGTGTCTCCCTGTCTCACCCCCCTCTTGATTGATATCGGGTTAGTAAGGCTGTGCAACCTTACTTGCATAGTAGCTGAACTATACAGCTCCCGGAGTAAGTCCACGTAGCGACTATCGATGTGGCAGCGATGGAGTGAGTCAAACACATATTTTACACAACAAAAATGTCTATCACTTTTTTCATTACCATTTCAAAGTATTCATCGTAAAAAAACAATTTTGGTTTGTCATTCATCATTTTTGTCATAAAAAAAATTCATCAGGGCCCATCCCTAATCGCCTGATGTACCTACCTACCTACATAACCGTAGATCTAAGTATTTTATCATCAAAATAATAAAACATTTTAGGAATTCAACATTTTGGAAAATCAACGTAATTGTCCTAAAGTGAATTTCGGCCCAACCCTAATCTTCATCGAGTTCCATTCTGCACTACTAATTAGTCTGTTCAGTTGGTCGGATTGGAATGACTGAAATAATATAATAAGTCATAGTTTTAAAAGCCATAACGTTTCACGTCCTAATATTTGTTATTCATAAGCATTTGTAGTATTAACATCACTACTCCTACCATCACTTGTAATAATTCAACTAGTAATAAAATATAAATGTCATAATTTTTTAAGTTATATTCATTGATAATCCTAAAATATTTATCCATATTAAATATGGATAAATATATTATGATTTTCAATGAATATGACTTCAAAAATTACGACATTAAAAACTTTTGTTTATCGAAGTAGTATGGCTTGATACTATTATGACGCTTAATATTATGCGTAGGTACTAAATTGTATGTCAAGTTATAAAATTTATAACTTGACATACTATTATTTTAGTACCTACGCATAATATTAAGCGTCATGTCATAATAGTATCGATAAACAAAAGTTTTTAATGTCGATGTCGTAATTTTTGAAGTCATATTCATTGAAAATCATAAAATATTTTAGTTTCCTGTCGCGTCCCAAGCTACTTCCTGCACTGTCTGTATATCTATTCCTGCTTGAATTCAAGCAATACAACGATATAATTATGTGAAGACTACGGTTTTATTCAAGAATCACATAGCTATTCACATAGGATAAAATTTGTCCTAGCCAGATTATTTTTTCTGAGAGCAAGTCCTTTGTACGTGTGTGTGTAATTTTTTTCTGTGAGCAAGTCGTTTCTGCGTGGGTGTGTGAAACGCGTGCTATAAAAAAAATAACCAAAACCTACTAGTTTATTTCTGTGAGCAAGTCCTTTCTGCGTGAGTGTGTGAAACGCGTGTTATACAAAATAACCACAACCTACTGTTTTTTTCTGTGAGCAAGTCCTTTCTGCATGGGTGTGTGAAACGCGTGCTATAAAAAAAATAACTGAAACCTACTATTTTTTTTTCTGTGAGCAAGTCCTTTCTGCGTGGGTGTGTAAAACGCGTGCTAAAAAAAAATTACCAAAACCTACTATTTTTTTCTGTGAGAAAGTGCTTTCTGCGTGGGTGTGTGAAACGCGTGCTATAAAAAAAAATAACCAAAACCTACTATTTTTTTCTATGAGCAAGTCCTTTGGGCGTGAGTGTGTGAAACACGTGTTATACAAAATAAACAAAACCTACTGTTTTTTTCTGTGAGCAAGTCATTTCTGCGTGGGTGTGTGAAACGCGTGCTATAAAAAAAAATAACCAAAACCTACTTATTTTTTCTGTAAGCAAGTCCTTTCGGCGTGGTGTGTGAAACGCGTGCTATAAAAAAAACCTAAACCTACTTATTTTTTCTGTGAGCAAGTCCTATCTTCGTGGGTGTATGAAACACTTTTTATACCTGACCTATTTTGCCTACTTATGATAAAACAGTAAATTAGGACTACCTACTAAACATTATGTCTAATAAATATTAGGACATAAAAGTTTATTTCTAACAAAATTAGTACCTATCAAAATGTAGTATGACAAAAAGTTTTAGGAGTTGTCACCATTATGCTCATTACCATTATGTTTAAAAAATATTATGACATCAGAAAGGTATGCCTTGAAATAATTATGCGAATGTAATAATATGACTACAAAATTTTATGACTAGATACGTATGTCGTATGATTTTATGACAAATAACATTATGCGAATGAATAGGTCACCACTTCAAGCTCTAGATTGTATCTCGGTTATTCTCGTGTTTTCCGAATAGGTACCTACGTACGACAGCAGTGTATGATTCCACAAAACAGAATGCGACAGCAGCTCTAGACATTGATATTATTTTAGCACACGGGAATTACTTACGTAAAAATATCCCGTATGTAAAAATAATTACTATTACAATACAACTCATGAAAAAAGTAAAATGATATTGATAATAAGTAGGTATGTATTTGTTTGCGATAAAGTTGAAAACCTACCTACCTACCTACCTAATTTTCATTACCAAATGACTTTTCGTCAATGGTTTTTGTAAACGCATTATTTTTCTGGTTTTACTGCACTAGAATCACAGAATACTAGAAAATAGCCTTCGTGACCCCTGTCGCGTGATGAACTCGTGCGAGCGAGATAGCTGCGAATGCGCGGTGCGGGTGGCTGGACGGCCGGGCAGTGAGGTGGGGGCAAAACTTAGATTCGAGCTGGCGTATAGCTGGCTCTTAAGTATTTTAATTATTTCCTACAAACCTTTATGTATTACACCACTTTATCTAGCATACAATACAACTTACTCAAACAATCCGAACTTGAGTTAATAAGATTTATATCACTAACTTACACTTCATGAGAAAATAAGTAACTTTAAAATGGTTATTCGGGCCTGGGCGCAGCGTTGCCGCGCCCGTGTTTCGACGAAGTTTCGACTTTTTTGGTTTTTAAGCATGTAATAAATGTGTTATTTATTTAAAAGTGCCTTTGACCAACCCTTATTGCTTCAATATCAATATCCCTGACTAAATACGGAGTGTGCAGCTGGTTTTACAAGATATTCCAAAAAGCTCGATAAGGCATACATACAACTTCTAGTAAATGTCTGTACTGATAACACTATCAGGGGATATGTAAATGACTTTACAAATAACAGTTGAGCTATATTTAACGTGAAAAGTGGTTTATTGATCGGAAATGTTGTGTTTGCTTAGATATTTAAAAGTGTGAGGACGGGACCGCGAGCGCTCGTCCTTACCCAAATGATTCTCCGAATAAATCGAAATATTGTCGGTGTCTAAATCGACGATATTTTAACGGAGTATGTTATAATTATAATTTACTAGCTTCCGCCTGCGGCTTCGCTCGCGTGATACCTACCCAGGTCATAACCTATGTGTGTTTTCTAAGTTTTATCAAAATCTGTTCAGTAGTTTTTGCGTGAAAGGGTAAATTGGCACAATAATAGAATAATAATTGGTAATCCACAAATTGGCTGCGCCAGATACACCAAATTCGGGTGTTTAGTGAAAATAAATACAGGTCTATTATAACAGCTGGTTCAAACGCACCTGTTGCTGCTGCTGATGCCTCAAGTGCCCCAGCTGTGTCTCTAGATCCATATTTCTGGCGCGCAGCCGCCGCGCCTCTTCCGTACCTGATGACGACACTTCCACCGTCTCTGTAAAGTCAAAGTCAAAAGTCAAATTCATTTATTCAATAGGATCACACAGTGTACCACTTTCAAACGTGTAAATACATAAAATATAAATAAATATAATATTGCTGCTGGACATTTGACACAGCGCCATCTAGCCCCAAACTAAGCAAAGCTTGTACTATGGTAATCAGAAAACTGATAGAATACTTATATATTTTTTTTTTGTAAATACATACATAGAATACTTTATAACACCCAGACACAGAACAAACATCTATGTTCATCACAGAAATGTTTGTCCTGTGTGGGAATCGAACCCACGACCCACAGCGCAGAAGGAGAAGCTACTACCAACTGAGCTAAGAGGCCAGTCTTACTCATGACTTATTATTATCTTAGTCATGACTGTATTATAGCATCTTTGACTGTAATTTAGCATGTATTTAGTTTGTAGTGACGGAGGACTTTAGGCGGCCTCAAAATTCAGTCACCATCATTGGCCACTTGGATACTAACTTAGTGTACTAACAAGACGGTGGGATATCATCCTACTACAATTTAGACTTGTAATTTGGAACCAAATGCCGTCTTTTGAACTTGATTTATATTGATTGAATAGTAATGATCATTATAATTAAAGAAATCTCTGACAACTTAAAAATATACTTAATATGAAAAAAACCGGTCAAGTGCGAGTCGAACTCGTACGCCGAGGGTTCCGTACCTAGCCATGGTGCCAATTAAGCTGGTCCGCTTAATTGTATGAGCGCCCATACAACTCGGAGGACAATTTTAATTGGCGTCAACTATGTATGTTTAAGTATGGGAACACCCTTTAATTTTCAACTTTTTTAACTTTTTGGAATTTTTCCTTTAGTTGTGCTATAAGACCTTGCTTTTTGCCAAATTTCGTTATTCTAGGTCAACGGGAACTACCATTTAGGTTTTCGACCCAAAACCTCTAGGGTACTTCCGGTTGACCTAGAATTGTCAATTTTGGTTACAAGCAAGGTCTTACAGCACAAGTAAAGGAAAAATTCCGAAAAATAAAAAAAGTTGATAATTAAGGTAAGTTTTGGTACTTACTCACAAGTTTTCACGAAAACCTAAATTTGCCTATATCTTTTTATAGTGTTGACTCAGGACCTTGATTTTTATACTCACAATAGGGACTTTAGACCTTAGTATATGGTATAAATTTCAACTTGCTAGCTTTACCCGTTCCTGAGATAATCGATGGTGACACACGGACAGACGGACAGACAGACAGACAGACAGACAGACAGACAGACAGACGGACAAGAAAGTGATCTTATAAGGGTTCCTTTTTTTACCTTTTAAGGTACGGAACCCTAAAAAAAACCGGTCAAGTGCGAGTTGAACTCGTACGCCGAGGGTTCCGTACCTACCCATTATACCCATTAAATTATTGGACAATTAGCAATTTTTTTACAAATCCTAGTTCTGCGATAGCAGCGCCGCAAATGTTCTGCGCACACGAGCATAATATTACAATAAATATTTTCTTGAAAGAAAATTATTACCTATTATTGTAAAATTGTGCTATTGTGTGAACACAATAGCACAATTTTATTTATTTACCTTATTTGAGGATGGCCAATTAAGCTAGTCCGTTTAATTGTATGAGCGCCCATACAACTCAGAGGACAAATTGGCGTCAACTATGTTTGTATGGGAACACCCTTTAATTTTCAACTTTTTTAATTTTTTGGAATTTTTCCTTTATTTGTGCTATAAGACCTTGCTTTTTGCCAAATTTCGTGATTCTAGGTCAACGGGAACTACCATTTAGGTTTTCGACCCAAAACCTCTAGGGTACTTCCGGTTGACCTAGAATTGTCAATTTTGGTTACAAGCTAGGCCTTACAACACAAGTAAAGGAAAAATTCCGAAAAATAAAAAAAGTTGATAATTAAGGTAAGTTTTGGTACTTACAAGTTTTCACGAAAACCTAAATTTGCCTATATCTTTTTATAGTGTTGACTCAGGACCTTGATTTTTATACTCACAATAGGGACTATAGACTTCAGTATATGGTATAAATTTCAACTTGCTAGCTCTACCCGTTCCTGAGATAATCGATGGTGACACACGGACAGACGGACAGACAGACAGACAGACGGACAAGAAAGTGATCTTATAAGGGTTCCTTTTTTTACCTTTTAAGGTACGGAACCCTAATTAAAGCAAAGTAAATAGATATTTATGGTACTTTACCATCAGGGAGTCCCCTATTTAAACAAAATATTGAAGAAAACATTAATTCGAGGCAAACATTAAATCTATTATTCCAATATAGTGCGCACGTTATGATGCTTATTTAAATAGTGACTGAATGAGGAAAGTTTTAACTCTAATTAGAACTGTGATTATTTTGATAACGAATTTACTACTGATTCAATACTTTTGATAAACAGCAGTATTTATTAATACTGGTATCACTTTGAATAGTATTAAAACGAGGTGATTCTACTCCTGTTCATTTGCAACCAATAACGTGATGAAAAGGCCACTTTAACTGAATTATAATTTAAATCTTAAACGTCATCCCTTTTCATAGACATGAGGGAACTAAGATTCATAAAGGTACATATTGCGCTAAAGGCCATTTTAGCCTCCCAGTGGGGCTAAAAAGGCCGTTGTAGCAGAATCTCAATAGGAATTGCAATATATGCCGTTCTTGTCACTCTATCTATAAAAAGATATGGCATTTATAGTCGTATTGCTCATTATACGGACTAAAAGTGAAGGAATAAATGTCATTTTTCCTTCAATTTTGACATAAAACGTATCAAAACTAATCAAAATTGAAGGAAAAATGTCATTTTTTCCTTCAATTTTAGTCCGTATAATGAGCAATACGACTATAGTGCAATTCCTCTTGTGATTCTGCTATAACAGCCTTTTTATTAGGCACGATCCCCTGTTAATGATGCATGGCTAAAACTTATAATAATTATATAATTTATTATAATAATTATAATAAATTATATAAATATAAAAAATGTATAAGAAAAAGAGGTATGAAAGTCCATCAATCATGAAATAGCATTACAATGATGAGGTTGGTAGACATACCGCTGACGAGCATCTGTAGGCTCTCAATCTCTGAGCGCTGGTTCTCGCTGAGCACCTGCAGCTGGTCCACCTGCGCGCGCAGCCCCGCCACCTCCGACTCCAGCTGCTCCTTGTCCTGATGCATCTTCCGCATGTCCACTGGACAACAAACATTCTTTATTGCACACAAAAATATATACAGAAAAAACTTAACCAAATGACATGTAGAGTCGGATTCAGCACTGAAGTCCGACGCGGCGCTGCTTTCGCAGAACTAGGTTATGTAAAAAATTACTAATTGTCCAAATAAGGCTTCAACAATAATTATTATGATAGTTTATACGTTCGTTAGCTCTACACACCAGAACAACTAAACGACCTTGACTAAAAGAGCATAATAAAGGAAATAAAACAATTAGTTCCCGCTTTTGCCGTAGGACTTGTGTGCTGAATCCTACTCTACAAAAGCGAGCTTAACCCTAATAAGAGTTTTATTCTAGCAAACCTTTGAGGATAGGAAAAGAATCAAACATCAGATCATTAGATATACTGTAGTAAAGAAAGGAAGGTTACTCTAGAATTTGTTAGGGAAATCTGGCCTAAATCTCTATCTCCAAATTTGGTCACTAACTCATACAAACTTACTAGGGGGAATCCAAGAGTTTGGATTCAGAAACTCAAGGTTTTTTGAATTGTTACAATCATTATTTTATTTTAAGTGTGAGAAAAGGCTAGTTTCAGGCTTTAGGTTTTAGATTCAGGTTTTAGGTTTGTTTCAGGACATTCTAGCAGAGCTGATCTCGGACACCGCTAGAATGCTCTACAGGTCTGTCAGCCGGCTAGTCGAAGAGTAATATAAAGTAGGTAGAAGACTTTAAGGAACTGGTATAGTCGGACACCTACAAAAGTTCTATAAAAATAAGATAAGAAATAAGAAAAAAAAATTAAGTGTGAGAAAAGACGGCGAAGAGTGACTGCACAAATAAATCTTTAATTTATCTATCTGCACATTGAGTCTCTGCCTTTTGCCCAGACGATGATTACCTGAATGAGTCAAACAAAATAATATCAAAATGTAGGTATTTTATAATATCTGAAATCACTGATTCAATTCTGATCATAATCAAAATAGTCAAGCTCCAGTGGGGAGCCAGCCCGACACAGTGAGGCTCATCACAGTGTGGAATTTACGTGGGATTAATTTGGGATTTAATTATTTACTACACACATCCTAACCTAGGTAAAACTCAACTACAAAACCAACTAAATGTTTATAACAACTAAAAGTAACATACTACAGGACAAAACATATTAGAAGGTACTTGGAAAGCAAAAGGTTTACTTTCACAAGTAATATTTTATAAACAATTTTAAACATACCAAGAAAAGTTTAAACAATTCACATTTGAGTTTATGTAAACAAAATGATTACTAAATATAAACTCATCGTAATCATGTTGATAACTGTTGTAATTACATGTAAATTATAAACTTAATTATTTACTCATTATAATATTTAAGTTAAGTGATTAGACTAACAGTGTAAATTAGTAGAAAATCCACATATTTAACAGCTAAGAAGGAACAAGTATGGAAAAGTAAGGAGCAACAAGAACCTATGAGAATGTTAATTCTAAACAAACATTAAACCAATTCCAACACAAAGAAATCTAGTCGAACACATGCAAGCTACCGTCTAGCACACACTAGGCCCAGTTTCCACCACCAGGGGTACGAAACAAACCTTCCTTCTGCAAAAACAGTTCTTTCATTTTGGCTCGCTGCACATTAAACTCCTCCTCCAATTCCCGCCGCAACTGTTCCGGCGACGGCGAGTCCCGTTCCCCCACAGCTTCCACTTGAAACAGAAACTACACTCAACTCCATCGACCTCACGGAAGCCCTAAATCACAAAACTACAGCACAAAATAACACACCTTTCAACTTCTCCGCCGATTCGCTGGACATCTTTGAACCACTGTCCTTTGCTATCTCTAGATATTTGTTATCTTGTAGTTTTTACTAGGATAAACATAGTTTAGTCCTGAAGCTGAATTTTGAAGAAAACAAAGAAAATTATTCAGGCTGAAACCATCCGAAAATTATCAAACTGAATGAATGAACGAAGTGAAGTGAAGTGAGTGAGTGACGCATTTGACGGTCGTTTGACATTTGACGGAGCGTCATGACTTTGATAGAGCCATGATCAATGACATTGATAGGATAACCGGGCCAAGGAATTTCCATACTACGTACCTGGAACGCTGACTGAGACAGAAAACAAGGTTCGCTTGAAATAAAACTTGGGCGGTGTGTCTCTTTCTTTTTGCAACTGTGTGAAAGAGACAAAGCACCTAAGAAAGCCTCTCAACAAGACCAACAATCCTTATAACCAAGATTAAATGATAATAGATCGTTGCTCAGTCGCGATAAGGTTCAAAATCCTTTGTACATTAAATGTCAGTTAGCACTCCAGTTACGTAGTTTAGAATCTTCTTGAACCGGGCATTTATCAGTGTTGCCAATTTAGCATTAAATATGCTAAATTTAGCATATTTTCACCTTGTATAACACTTTTTTTTAGCATTTAGCATTACAGCATATTCATTTAGCATAATGAAAATCCAATTTTATCATTCAAAACAAGGAAATATTTACTAAAACACCAACGATCCAGTTTGCAGATTTATGCGTAATATCTCCTATCGTTACCTAGGTAGGTACCGCTTTCAATCGCGGATGTTGAAAGAGTGTTCAGTCAAATGAACTTGGTAAACACAGTAAACACTAAGCTGCGAAATCGTTGCAGTACTTTAAATGCCATTCTGTATGCAAGATTTGACCTATCTAGAGAGAGCAGGGAAGTGGTGCTACTCTTAAACAGTTCAAGACGATGTCCTGGGCTGTAATGTACTTACCAAAGATAGTTACTTCGAGCCTTTTAAATTAAAAAAAATAAAAATTCCAGAGTAACAATTTCTGCTGATGAAATTGACATTTTATTTCAATAAATACCTGTAAATAGGTAAAAATCATGTTGGCATAATTTTTTTGGCTTATGTAGTAGGTACTCAAATTACTTTTAGCATATTTTTGGCATTTTTTTAGCACCAATCTAGCATATTCTGTAGTAGTCGAGTTGGCAGCACTGGCATTTATCGGCCGTTTTCTACCAGGCTCGCGGATTCTTCCGTCCGGATTCGGATCCAGATAAACCGGAAGACGTTTTTTAACGCCTGCAGCTTGTCCTGCGAGCAATCTGCGAGGGACAAGAACCGGAGGAGGGATTTAGGCTTATTTCACTCTTCAGCGTGTCGCCCACAGAACACAATTACTCGAGGTGTCGCCGGTCGCGTCCGCGAGTTGACCATTCAGGGAGTGTCCACATTGCGTTTTCTGAAGCGCGTTTTTGCTACGCGTTGCGAACGCGCGTTTGTATCGATACAAACGCGCGTTTGTATCGATACAAACGCGCGTTCGCAGCGCGTATCCGCGTTTGTATCGATACAAACGCGCGTTTGTATCGATACAAACGCGCGTTCGCATCGCGTTTGTATCGATACAAACGCGCGTTCGCATTGCGTTTGTATCGATACAAACGCGCGTTCGCATCGCGTTTGTAGTTTACTAGTTTGCCTGCTAGTTTGTCTGATGTTTGTCTGCTAGTTTGTCTGCTAGTTTGTATGCTAGTTTGTCCCTTATCAAAAGTGTCCAGAAGCTAACGTGTCCCTTCGTAAAAGTGTCCCGAAGCAAAAGTTTCTCGAAGCAAAAGTGTCCCTTAGCAAAGTGTCCCGAAGCAAAAGTGTCCCCAAGCAAAAGTATCCCTTAGCAAAAGTGTCCCCAAGCAAAAGTGCCCCAAAGCAAAAGTGTCCCTTAGCAAAAGTGTCCCGAAGCAAAAGTGTCCCCAAGCAAAAGTGTCCCGAAGCAAAAGTGTCCCGAAGAAAAAGTGTCCCGAAGCAAAAGTGTCCCGAAGCAAAAGTGTCCCGAAGCAAAAGTGTCCCGAAGCAAAAGTGTCCCGAAGAAAAAGTGTCCCGAAGCAAAAGTGTCCCCAAGCAAAAGTGTCCCCAAGCAAAAGTGTCCCGAAGCAAGTGTCCCTTAGCAAAGTGTCCCTTAACAAAAGTGTCCCGAAGCAAAAGTGTCCCGAAGCAAAAGTGTCCCGACGAAAAAGTGTCCCGAAGAAAAAATGTCCCGAAGCAAAAGTGTCCCGAAGCAAAAAGTGTCCCGAAGCAAGTGTCCCCAAGCAAAAGTGTCCCTTAGCAATTGTCCCGAAGCAAAAGTAAAAGTGTCCCGAAGAAAGTGTCCCGAAACAAATGAAAAACTTAGAGCAAATAAGCAAATTAGCAAACAAACTAGCAGACAAACTAGCAGACAAACTAGCATACAAACTAGCATACAAACTAGCAGACAAAAAAGCAAAGTACAAAAGCAAACCCTGCTTAAACACGTTTGTATCCATAAAAACGCGATGCGAACGCGCGTTTGTATCGATACAAACGCGCGTTTGCACCGCGTTTGTATCGATACAAACGCGCGTTCGAACCGCGTTTGTATCGATACAAACGCGCGTTCGCATCGCGTTTGTATCGATACAAACGCAAACCGGGAGTGTACACATTGCGTTTTCTGCAGCGCGTTTTTGAGCTGCGCGTTCGCATCGCGTTCGCAACGCGTTTGTATCGATACAAACGCGCTACAAAAAACGCAATGTGGACACTCCCTCACAGCACATTTCTCTGTGCTGTGAATGGTCAAAATTAATTTCTCTGTGCTGTGAATGGTCAACTCGCGAACGCGACCGGCGACACGCTGAAGAGTGAAACAAGCCTTACGCCGGCTCCATACGTTGGGGCCAACGTTGGTCCCAACGTTGGGACCAAGATTTCGTGAACCATCCACACGTTGGCGATACACCACACAGATTAGGTAGAGATACTACGTATACACCAGTCTTGTTCCGTCAGAGCCAACGTGCAGACGTCCGATGTCTGCGCGTCCGATACAGAAATTGAAATTTCTCTAAGTGATTTTACCTTACTGAATACCAATTTTATCACATTCACATCACATCATGTCACTATCACACTTCACACAACACACTATATTATAAAAGCGAAAGTTTGGATGTTTGGATGTATGTTTGTTCCTCTCTAACACGACAACCACTTAACCGATATGGGTGATATTTAAAATAAAGATAGATAATAACCGGAAATAGGACATAGGCTACTTTTTATCCCAAAAAATTGCACGGTTCCCGTAACATAAAAAAAAATAGTAGACTCCATCATCAGATCAGCTCGCTGTCACCATATTATTACATTGTAGTCAGAACTTGACAAATATGCCGAGTTTCAACTCAATCGGCTTATTTACTGAGGAGTTCTGTTGAACAGCTCTTGACTCCATCATCAGATCAGCTTGTTGATACCATAATATTTCATTGTCACCGAGAATCTATAAGTGTGCAAAATTTCAGCCCGATAGTCCTACAAACACAATAAATAAGGAATACGATGACATTCTCGCTCGTCAGTCGACACGTGCGCTCACGATGCGCGTCGAAACGGGACTGAGCATAGCGCCAACGTGTGGACGGATCCCCAACGTTGGCGCGCCAACTTCCTTTGATAAAACCGACACGGCACGGCCAAGCCCCAACGTTGGCCCCAACGTTGGCGCCAAGCTATTTTGTCAGCACCACACGTTGGTGAGAGGCATTGGGACCAACGTTGGCCCCAACGTGTGGATGCGGGGTAACCCCGCATCACATCACCAATGCCTCTCACCAACGTGTGGTGCTGACAAAATAGCTTGGCGCCAACGTTGGGGCCAACGTTGGGGCTTGGCCGTGCCGTGTCGGTTTTATCAAAGGAAGTTGGCGCGCCAACGTTGGGGATCCGTCCACACGTTGGCGCTATGCTCAGTCCCGTTTCGACGCGCATCGTGAGCGCACGTGTCGACTGACGAGCGAGAATGTCATCGTATTCCTTATTTATTGTGTTTGTAGGACTATCGGGCTGAAATTTTGCACACTTATAGATTCTCGGTGACAATGAAATATTATGGTATCAACAAGCTGATCTGATGATGGAGTCAAGAGCTGTTCAACAGAACTCCTCAGTAAATAAGCCGATTGAGTTGAAACTCGGCATATTTGTCAAGTTCTGACTACAATGTAATAATATGGTGACAGCGAGCTGATCTGATGATGGAGTCTACTATTTTTTTTTATGTTACGGGAACCGTGCAATTTTTTGGGATAAAAAGTAGCCTATGTCCTATTTCCGGTTATTATCTATCTATATTTTAAATATCACCCATATCGGTTAAGTGGTTGTCGTGTTAGAGAGGAACAAACATACATCCAAACATCCAAACTTTCGCTTTTATAATATAGTGTGTTGTGTGAAGTGTGATAGTGACATGATGTGATGTGATTGTGATAAAATTGGTATTCAGTAATGTAAAATCACTTAGAGAAATTTCAATTTCTGTATCGGACGCGCAGACATCGGACGTCTGCACGTTGGCTCTGACGGAACAAGACTGGTGTATCGCCAACGTGTGGATGGTTCACGAAATCTTGGCGCCAACGTTGGGACCAACGTTGGCCCCAACGTATGGAGCCGGCGTTAGCCAGTGAACTCGTTAATTCTGCAGAGCAGTGTTTTCCGAACATCACGAACTTCCGGTCGGTCCATAAAGGTAGGTAGAGTCGGATTCAGCACTGAAGTCCGATAGACGCGGCGCTGCTATCGCAGAACTAGGTTAAATAAAAAATTACTTGTCCAACTATGGCTTGAACAAGGACTTAATAATATTTATGCTAGTTTGTACGTTCCTTAGCTCTACACACCAGACCAACTGAGCGACCTTGACTAAAAGAGCCTTTATAGGACAGTACGGCCAACGGATCTCGGCGTGTGTGAAGTTAGCCGTTCCGATGCGCAGTGCAACTTTTTCATACAAAATTTTCTACTGCGCAGAGCCTGACTTCACGAACGCCTAGATCCGTCGGCCCAACTGTAAATAAAACAATTAAGTAGTATCGCTTTTGCCGTAGGACTTGAGTGCTGAATGAATCCTACTCTACCTACCTATAGGGACAGGCCGGAAAGTGATTATCTGGACAAAGTCGCATGCATGGACCGTACTATTTTTATGCTATTATTTGGCTATGTCCACACTTGTGCCCTTCATCTTCAACTTTCGTCGAATCATTCTCTTCAACTTTCGTTTGGCGTAAGTATTCAATAAATTGAATGCGTCAAACGACCGACGAATGCCAACGTTGGAAATCAGGAGGTAGGTTCGGTACTTGCGTTCACTGGTAGGTAGGTAGGTGCTACGTTTCAGCATCATTCATTGGTCAAGTCGAGCTTGCACACCCCCCTCGGGTTCGGAAATGATTACCTATCTTATTTTAGGAGCTCAAAAGGTAAAATTATCAAAAGAGTAAGAAAAGGTAAATAAACATACTTTTATACTAAATAAATAATTTATTTGGTATGTTTAAATGAGATTCAAATCTCATAGTGTACGATAGACATTGTAAACACAAAGCAAACACAGATCATTGAAAACCTGCACGTATCGTGATTGAAAGTTCGTTATAAATAAAATAAATATCTTTTAATCAATTCTATGACATAAACTATTTCAGCATTTCTATAGCGCCATCAACATAATCGTACTAGTACATAAAGGCACAGACATTATCACAGTTTGATGTCTAATGTTAACTAGAATAAAAATTACAATTTAATTATTTACAAGACTTGATAATTTTTAAATGCAGCGTATCTGTACAAAGGACGTCGCTGGATGGCGCTGTGATTGGTCCACACCGACAGATGTCGCTACAGATGCATTTAAAACCCTCGCTTCGCGTCTCTGAACTGCCTGCCGGTCGGCAGGTCTTCGAGGCACGGAACCTGGACCAAGTTGAAGTAGATGTGTCCCATGAGATGCGAGGCGGAGGTGTTCGTCGATTTGAGGCATTCGAAGAGCATATCGTCGCAGGTGCAGTGCGATTTGCTGTAGATGGAGTTGTTGGTGAGGTTGTAGCGGCGGGAGAAGGCGCGGACCTTGGTGGGGCAGAGGTCGTGCGTGCGGCAGCAGCGGTCGAGTCGCCGGTCGGCGCCGAGGTCGTGGTAGTCGGCCGCGATGTCGCCCGTGCCGCACCATTTCGTGCCTGGAAAGGAGATTGCGATGAGTAAACGGTTTAATAACTCTGTAGCATTCAGGCTTGTTTCACTCTTCAGCGTGTCGCCGGTCGCGTCCGCGAGTTGACCATTCACAGCACATTTCTCTGTGCTGTGAATAATCAAAATTAATTTCTCTGTGCTGTGAATGGTCAACTCGCGGACGCGACCGGCGACACGCTGAAGAGTGAAACAAGCCTAAGTTTTCAATCGATCACAACTGCACAACAGCGGGGATTTCATTTTAGCATCTCTAAGCGCATTTGTATGCAAAGTCGCAACGTTTTTCCAATGAGATCATCCTAATTATACAAGCCTGATCAGAGTTTAAAACAGTATTAACTATTACTTCTATTACCATCTAAGGATGGCAAACAGCCAACAAAGACTGTCCTTGACTAGTAAACAACAGGACTTATATCTACGTAATGTAGGTAGAATCTAATGTGGATGAGGGGTGGAACGGTCATAGATTGGATCCGAGTTATAAGATTTTAGTGCTTTTCTTCTTAGAGAACATTACCAGGTGCCTACCTAATAAACTCTCTCAAGTCTAGATTTTACTGTCACTATCAATCTCTTTGTTGCACGTTAAAAGAGTCCTTTCCGCTCAGCGATTTCCCGCTCATTGCCCTATTCTATTCACAATAATTGTAAAACTTCTATTACCGGGTATAATCCCCTGCAGCAGGGTGAGCGGACTGCCGCCCAGCAGGCCAGCGTGCGCGCCGCCCGCGTCGAGCCGCGCGCGCGCCGCGCCGCGCTCCCGCCACGTGCTGGCCGCACGCGCCGCCTCGTCAGAAGCCTCCACTCCTTCCACCTGGAAAAGGGGAGAAAATTGCTTGAAACGGAGATCATCACCCCTATTTTGTAACACACGGTAAGTCGCTGACTCGGATTCGTTAAAACGAATTGATTTTTTACGAACAACATTAAAGTTATTAAGTGCAAAATTACTTCACATATTTTACACAACAAACATGTCTATCGCTTTTTTCAACCATCTTCTAGGTACCATTTCAAAGTATTCATCGTAAAAAAAAAAAAATTGTTTGAACGAATCCGAGTTAGCAATTTACCGTGTGTTACAAAATAGGGGTGCATTAGAGGGAAAAAATCACGTTTGAACTTCCTTTATGGCATCCACCCACGACAAATTCTATCGTCTTTCCGATTGGATCCAATCGATCGTATCCAATCGCTCACCACACACGTTCAATTCGAACTGTCCATTCGGCAGTTCTTACCGATCTACGTCCACACACGGTCTATTCGGCAGTATCAAACTGGTAGTATCCAATCGATTGGACGATAGAATTGATCGTGGGTGCCCACCATTAAGCTACTTTCACAGAATCACGTGATGTCTCTATGTTTTGACTGTGATAAAACAACCATGAAACCTTCATAGAACATTTCAAAATATTCAGATCATAGTGCTCAGTGGCGGATTATCCTTAAGGCAAACTAGGCAACTGCCTAGGGGCGCGAGGTTGCAGAGGGGCGCGCAAAGAAGTTTTTAAGAAAAAAAAATTATAAGTAGGTATAGTTACAAAGCTCTAGGTAGTTCCATAGCGCTTCCGAAGTGCGTCCCATCTTCTTGATTACTCCGGGCGCAGGTCAGACAGACGAGACTTAAGACGAGGACGCGTCGCGGACAGGGCGCCAGCGAACAGCGTCGCGCCCGCGCCCCGTCTCTTCTGTATGTTTTGCGTCGCGACGCTTCTATACATTTTGTATGAAAGGGACGCGGAAGAGACAAATGTCCGCGCCTCGTCTGCGTCTTACGTCTTTTCTGTGTGTCCAGCGCCCTACGTCACCCGATTCGATTCAAATAAGACAGACAATTTACGATGTTGGAGGTGCGGGCCGCGGGGGCGCCTACGGGTCGGAGCGGCACGGAGGGCGCGGGTCGGTCGTGAGCCTTGCGACAGGGATGATAATCGCGTCGCGATCATAGACGTACGATCTGGCGATTTTTTGGATCGATCGAAAGTCATTAGTTTTTCGAGCGGATCGATTGAATTTAATCAGATACAGCCGGATATAAATAAACCAACAAGCACTGAGCCTTTTCTTTGAGCACCGCAAACAAAATAAAATGTCACATGTTGCAATTGTCTTAAAAAAAATCTGCTCGCTTCGCTCGCATTTAACTTCATAAGTAAGTGTGTTACGAATAAAGTGAGTTATGTCTGACCACAGAATGAGAACCGACAAGCATCGAGCTTTATCTTTGATCAGCGCAAACAAAATCAAGTGCCACATGTTGCATTTATCTTAAAAAAATATGCTCGCTTCGCTCGCATTTAACTTCATGTTATATTATGAGTAGGAATATTGCGAGTAAAGTGAGTTATGTCTGACCACAAAATAAGAACCGACAAGCAGCGAGCTTTTTCTTTGATCAACAAAAACAATAAAGTGCCACATTGCTCTTGAAAAAAATCTGCTCGCTTCGCTCGCATTTAACTTCATATTATAAGTAGCTATATTGCGAGTAAAGTGAGTTAAGTCTGACCACAGAATAAGAACCGACAAGCAGCGAGCTTTTTCTTTGATCACTGAAAACAAATTAAAGTGCCACAATTGTTGAATTTGTCTTAAAAAAATCTGCTCGCTTCGCTCGCATTTAACTTCATATTATGAGTAGGTAGATTTTATATTGTGAGTAAAGACAAGCAGCGAGCTTTTTCTTTGATCATCGAAAACAAAATCAAGTGCCACATGTTGCACTTGTCTTACAAAAATTCGGTACTTAGATTGACATTTTCTCAGCACTTATTAGACATTCCAGATCCATTGCAAATGTCTTCTTAGATGGTCAAAGCATAGCTACCCCCTTGGGTAGTCAGAGGCTTGACCAAATACGGTATTTGATGGTTTGTTACCAGAGGGGCGCCTATGAGGAGCTTGCCTAGGGCGCTCTTGAAGCTTAATCCGCCCCTGATAGTGCTTGTTCAACTGATTTTAACTGATGCCAATCACACCACAACAGTCGTGAAAGCTTGAAAGAAGATTTCAAAATATGAGGGTGTGATCGTCGATCGCGACGGCATCCATCAACGTCGATCGAATCGAAGTTGATCGACGATTTTTGTTTGATTTTGACGTTGACCAATCCATCTACCATCGATCGATGTCGTCGATCGACGATCGATCGATTGGTGTGGTAACACCCTGACTGATGCCAATCACTACACCACATTAGCACTACAGCTGCATGATGTTTTCGTTAGATAACTGGCTGCTGATTATAATTTTTATTTATTTGTCAAATAATGTGCACTAATAAACCTTGATATCGCATGTGTAATAGCAATAACATATTGATATGAATCACCTATCCAATGCCATGACACACAAGAGATTGTTATAAAAGCTAGTTATCAGAGTGGTCGATACAAAACTATTTATTTCCTGCTATTATTTCCAAATGGACAGGCCAAGGTTCTGGATACCCTTCTAAAATTGTGTCAGATGCAACTCACTAAGCTGATATCGCCGTAGTTATTTATAGGAGTTTTATAGAGTTTTGTTTTTATTTCACTTTCAAGAGTGTGAAACGCTCGCGCGAGGAGTAACCTTGCCGCAACTCCCTCTTTACCCAGATGAAGATTCTCCGCATGAAACGAAACAATGGCCGTTTTTCCATTAGCCAGCACGGCACCGGCACCGGCACGGATGCAAAAATGTATGAAAATCTCATAATGCCGGGCCGGTGCCGGCGGCGCCGGCAAGTGGAAAGGCGAGCCGTACATTTTCATACATTTTTGCTTCCCCGGCGCCGGTGCCGGTGCCGGTGCCGGTGCCGTGCCGGGCTAATGGAAAAACGCCCATTGTCGGTATCTACGAGTAACCTAAATTAGTAGTTTTACGTGGGTAATTTTTTTGTGTGTCACTCAAACCGTTATGCGTTAGTACCTGCATCCGTGTTACCTGCTGGCACTGGCCCATGAGGCGCACCATCTGTTGGAAGCTGACGCCGAAGGGACGGTTGATGGTGCTCAGCTGCCGGAGCAATCTCTCCGTGTCTTCTTCATCACTGAAATAAATAAATACATAAGTAAATAAACAAATATTGCTGGACATTTCACACACATACCACATACCACAGAAACATTATTTTATTGCAAAATAAATATCATCCAACGTAAGCTCTTTGGAACTATAATATTACATTGTCATCGGAATTGGATAACCTGGCAAGTTTCAACTCAATCAGACTATTTTCTAAGCAGTTCTGATGAACATAATGTCTATGAAAATAACTCTCGTTAGATAAGCTCGTTACCCATTCTTCGAGAATTTATCAATGCTCGAAGTACCAATTGCAGTGTTATCGTGATAAGTGAAGTGTGCCGTTCAGCTCGATCGGACACAGGCAAAAGTTCGTATGTATGCAAGTAGGTACAAATGTGACTCGGAAATGTGAAAATAATTGAAAAAAAGCGCAAGGCAACCTACCTATTTTGTTTTGCTGATAAAATTGTAGCGGTTACCTACCGGAATTCCCCCAATGCCGATGGCAGCAGGTAGTTATGAGAAGTGAAAGGCTCAGTGTAAAACAAATTAAATTATGAATAGATAAATTATAAATTCATTTATAAAGCGCAAACATTAACCTTCACCGTTCGTCAAAACATTACAAAACCGAGAGATTATCTCAATCACTACAAGTTAGGTACAGTCGCCCGAAGAAGGTGATAAACAATTTCACTTTCTATTTTGAAATTCGGTTTGATTTTTCGGATTCTACATAATTTCAAATGCACTATCCGAGTTAACAAAACGTTGATTTGGCTAAATTAGTTAGGACTTTAGGAGTAGGTACCAGTATCAAACCAACAAAAAAAATAACAATAATCAGAATCATAAGAAAATAACGCAAATCTGAATATGCTGAATATGGACGAGAAAAAGACAAACTTTTCACTAACTCAAGTAAGTAAGTATTTACATTTTATGGAATCGTTCTCTTCATTGTTTGAAAAGTTGAAAACAATATCATCAATACTTACTTAAGTACTTATAGGCTTTTTTAACACATTCATTAAAAATTTTCCCTACTTAGGCAAGGCTGGAACCCGCGTCCTACTTACCATGGGCATCGCTCTAACACGGTCTAGCAACTCCCGGAAAGCCTTAGGTTTTAAAAAGGCTGAAACCTACGTTCGTCATTGTAATTGACTGTACATGTAGATGGATAAGTAGATTTATTACGTAAGATCCGGCCAGTGAACTTGTGCTTTCACCAGGGTAAGTACCGACATCGTCACGTGACGAGCTGAACTACACGTGATGTCGACTCGTGGGCCGACCGGTTTAGGTGAAATGGACCGATGTCATTGAGGCGTATCAGCTGTTCGGGAACTAGATTTTCTGGAATTACGAGGTGGGCAATTGCAATTTGCACCAATTTGTTGGACTGCAAAATCTAGGGTATCAACTAAGTAATATCGAACTGCGTCAAAAACAACAAACTTCATGATTCTCAAATATTTAAACCTAGGTCACAGAACACTAGGTCTAGAATTCAGCCTAGGTAGAGTCAATCTGAGCTAGTGAATGGAGACACAATAGCCGATATATCACACAATGTGGCCAATTGAAGGAGCAGGATGACATCGTCCATAAAGCATGAATCGAACCATCGCCACAGTTCACACAAATTGAAGGGTGAATAAATAATGTGAGAAAAATAGCAGTCCAAGAAGTCCACAGGGTTAGTCTGTAATGTATATTATGTTACCAATACTTAATTATTTCTTTGCGCAAGTCATCAAATCAACAGGAAACATGAAATCTTTGTTAGTGTCTTTGCAGTCATTCATTTGATTCGAAGACGGATTAGATTGGGAGTTTCGGCATTGACACGAGCTCTAAACGCTGAAGGAAAACGTGAGGAAACCAGTTAGGACTCTAAATAGGCGGCGATGAACTTGCAACATAGTACGAATGGAATATTATCCACAAAAGCAAGAGCCAAACTTGGCAACTGTATGTTTTGAAACTGTTTCTGACCATCTCCTAAGAATCCTGAATGACTAAAGATCAGGGGAGTCTTTCGCGCGGACGATATACCCACTGTATGTACCTATATCCGGTTTTTTCCTGGTCCATAAATTGGAAATCCTACAAACCTTGAAAATGAATATTAGTACGAATGAGAAATTGGAAGGAAGTTATACCGAGACGTCAGTAATAACAAAAACCATGAAAGAAAGACAGAAGAAAGAAACATACCAGATGAGTCATCTAAAGATCGGTCGAAACAATCTTTCAATTGCTAAAATAATAGTAGGTAAGTATCTACCATCTAAGCATGAAAAGATAGATGGGCTGTAAATACTAATAGATATGAGTGTGTATGAGGAGTTGAGGACTGATATGACAAGTGATAGAAGAAAATGGAGAAAAGTAATACGTTGTGACGACCAAGACCAAGAGTAAGAATCCCTTCTCTTAAGCATTCCGTCTTACGTTGATGATCCTCATTAACCTAGTGATCCTGACAGTCATTAGAATGGACATTAGTTGTGGCACCTAATTATCGTTATGCAACAGTGTTATCTCATTAGTTCGGTGTCAGGCCATTTGCATACCTGCAGGTTGTTAATCAATAGTAAGCTCGTGGAATCTGTAATACCTGGGTGTTGTAAGATTAGCCTCCTTGACCTAGAACTGTAAGAGCGAAACTCGCGAAGCATTCAGCATTTCGGTGTGGCCAAAAAGGTTTAATCTCAGCGTGGCGTGGTACCTACTACGTACTACTTCCAAACACAAATAGTAAGGAAGTAGCCCTGGTTTTCAGATTAGTATGTTTGTCTAAATAAAGTTATTTATTTAAAAAGTTAACTAGGTACCTAAGTATTTCTCAGACACCAGAAATCAAACAATGTGCAATAAAGAAAGATATTGGATTGAAATTAAGCTTACACCCAGATTACAACAGCACACGCAATACTCGAAGATAATTCAATAAGAGAACCGGCGCAGTGGGTCGACAGTCGATAATCGGCACACTCACTCGTAATGCTGTGTCTACAATGAGTAACATAACTCCAAGCCACTTGAAGCCTTACCCAAAGAGTTATTTATATTCACTAGCTTCCGTCTGTGGCTTCGCTAGCGAGGTTAGCCTACAAACATGTTAATTTAAGCCACGAGGATGTTTTAGGCCCTAGCTAGACTGTCTTAATAAATGTAATATTCGGATTAAATAAACAACTCTTTATCTGGTAAGCCTAGCAGAAGTGCCTAAAGTGGCACAAACTTTAAGATATTGTGAAAATAAGCGATTGTTTATTATATAAATGAATACCTTCGCCGCCATGCAATCAATCAGTCAAGTGATCGTGAAAACCAACAATTGAATAGATATCTACAAAACAATGACTAGACGGCTCGTGCCGTGAAAACTGCATCAGCTTTCTACAGCTAGTTAGTTTTCTCCACTGTTTTCGCGATTTCTAATGAAATTGTATGGTGTTGTCAACACAATGAATTACTAGATAGCATCGGATTTTATAAACCTTATAATGCGTACAGCACATGCACTCCAACATAAAATAATTATTGCTTTTATGTCTCAACAGAAACCTCGTAATGGTACTTCTCAGTTTCAAAATGTCTGATCAATTTGTTGCCAATATCCTCTTCCGTCAGTAGTACCATCCGGACTTAACCCAAGAAGCTAATAAACTATTGCCGTCAATAGGATGAAGGCGGTAGTTAACTGGCAAAATAATCAACTTATCGATCGAGCGAGCGAAGCGAGCGAAGATCTTAGTGGTAAGTTGGGCGATTTTGCTTTGTATGTTTGTATGTTTGTATGTTTCACGAATTGTTGTTCGAGCATAACTGTCGAACCGTTCATCCAATCTGCATGAAACTTGGTAGGTCAATAGGTTGTAGTAAGGGAATTTACGGTGGAGCATATGAGCTTAATCGATGAAGGGGTTGTGAAGATATTGGGTTCCCAAGGGGGTAAAAAATTATGAAAGTTACACAAATATATTGAGTGGGGTGTCATACGAAAGGGCTTATTTTGTACATTCCAAAATGGTTTTTATTTTTAATCTAGGATGTATAGTTTTTGAAATACGACCAAAGACCAAAAACTACGAAACCAGAGCTGCAAGAGCTCCCGTTTCATAGAGTTTCGATGTCTTCGTAACTCATTGACTGGTCGGTCTTAAAAAGAGAGTGGCATCGTTGCGGTTTGGTTTGCAATGATTTTAGATGCTACTTGATTTATTTTCATGATAATAAAATTTTTGATAAAAAATGAAAATAATTGGGGTAAAAAAGTTAAGTAAACAAATATATTGAGTGCGGTGTCAAATGAAAGGTCTTTATTTGTACATTCTAAAATAGTTATTATTTTTATTCTAGGACGTATACTTTTAAAAATACGACGAGAATTCATAAATATGAAATAAATGAAAAATTAGACACGACATTATGTATTGCATGCATGCTAGTATTTTTTACCATGAAGAGCTAGCGCAATAGGCATACCCGGCAGTAGTAGCACTTGAAATTATAGGGGTAGTCAGAAGAAAGTCCAAATGTTGGCCATCTACGGTGCGCGAGATCTCAGTTCGGGGCGAACTACTAGTGTAACTTGATTCCTTGACCTTTTAATCATTGGATAACACTTTCATCATCATCACATCAAACATCACAAGAACTTTCCCATTTACGCCCAACGAAAAGAAATAAATGCTTAAGAAACTTCACACTAGCTATTAAAAATCGAGGAGAATCGGTCAGATAGCCTGTCGAAATGACTCTGACCGAGCGAGCGACCAACTACATAATCCGTTTTTCTATGATTTTAGTTTTAATGAGAATCAATCACTAAACGAAATATTGGGTTTCTAAGTATGAGGGCGTATACTCTTTAGCATTCTGAGCATTCTGTTTTTTAAATAATTAAAATCCATCAATAAATGACGAAGTTATTCAAGTTTTCTTTTCGGCCATTTCAAAACGCGCGCTCGGAGCTTCGCGCTGCGTCTGACGTCACCAGGCGCCCGCGGCTCGGTCTACTAGTACAAAATCGCTAGTTAATTTCAAACTAGCTTCCGCCCGCGGCTTCGCTCGCGCGGCACCTGGATAAAAAGTTGCCTATGTCCTATTTCAGGTCAAGAACTATCTAAGTTTTAAATTTCAGCCAAATCAGTTCAGTGGTTGTCGAGTTATACACCGTTTATTTTTGGTCAGTTTAAAGCCGGCGCCTACGTAATCTATATCGATAACCTTACTCAAAAATATTAATAAATATGAGATCTATTTTTTTGCAATTAATATTATCACGAAACATAGGCAGGATAAATCACGGAGATACGTGCTCTGTGCTCAGCTGTTGCTACGGCATAGAGTCTATGCTACGTCGTAGTCATACATACATACCTAGGTCATTAGCTCTGCGCGCCTACGACACCATAACAAGTGTTTTACTCACTTTTGTTAATCTTTTCAACTATTTAGTTTCGTATGAAATACTTACCAAATTCAAAAACTAAACCAACGACACGAATACGATTAAGCAATACAAGCAGTGGGTGCTGGCTTTAAACTGACCCAGAATTAACGGTGTAGAGGAACAAACATAAATACAAATATCCAAACTTTTGAATTTTTAATATTAACTAGCTTCCGCCCGCGGCTTTGTTCGCGTGGTACCCAGATAAAAAGTAGCCTATGTCCTATTCCTGGTCATTATCTATCTATATTTAAAATTTCAACCAAATTGGTTTAGTGGTTGTTGAGTTATAAAGGAACAAACATCATCCATCCAAACATCCAAACTTTCGCATTTATAATATTAGTGTGATTAGTGTGATAGTATGATTAGTGTGATGTGAAAGTGTGATAGTGTGATTTGAAAACCAAGTTTAGGTAGGTAGGTATGTAATTATTTTGACTCGTACATACAAATTATTAATTAGGTATTACGATTAAAAGTAGGTATGTATAAAAAAATACCTATTCACTAAAAAGTTTAAAGGCGAAAATTATTTTTAAGTAGGTACCTACCTAAGTAAGTAGTAAGTAGGTAGGTACCTACTTAAAAATGATTTAAGTAGGTAATAATTTAAGTAGGTAGGTAAATAATTTAGGTAGGTAAAGTTAATATTAGTGTGATTCGACTCCTGATTGTTAGTTTTGTTCGTTATTGTTTTCGGTAAGTACCGGTACTTACCTAAAATACCTATTCAGTAAAAAGTTTAAAGTCGAAAATTATTTTTAAGTAGGTAGGTACCTACCTAGGTAAGTAGCAAGTAGGTAGGTAGGTACCTACAAGGTACCTACTTAAGAATAATTTTTGCCTCTAAACTTTTTACTGAATAGGTATTTTAGGGAGGTACCGGTACTTACCGAAAACAATTACAAACAAAACTAACAATCAGGAGTCGAATCACACTAATATTAAAATGCGAAAGTTTGGATGTTTGCATGGATGTTTGGATGGATGGATGTATGGTATGACGTCACATCTAGTCGCGATCTTCTCGCGAGAGTTTTTTAGATTGGTGCACTAAAATCTCTGTCTGTAATAAAACTCGGTCATTTTTGATCCGATTAAAAAAACAAAAACACAGTAAGTAGGTATTTATTGTTTTTTTATATGTAAGGGGTAGTCCGAGGTATTTCCAAACACATTTGATACATTCCCACATTTTGCAGCAGACAACATTCCATACGTGACAGGTTGCAAGCCCATCGACGCTATTAGAAAGCTAACTGGTTTTCTCACAATATTTTCCTTCACCGTTTAGAGCTCGTGTTAAAGCGCATACCTACTTAGGTACCTACTTATACATTTTTCGAAACGAAAAATCCATTGATGCACGGCCGGGTTTCAACCCACAACCTTCGGATTGAAAGTCGAGGCACTAGCGCACTCGGCCAACACTGCTTCTCTACCTCTGACTACCCGCTTAGACTTTTTCAACGGATCTAAAAATTCCTAAAAGATCTGATAGAATATGTCTACTGCGCCTTGGGAATACAGTCGTAATCATATTTTTAAAAATAAAAATGAAATCATTTATAATTTTTTTAAATCTACAAATCTGCATAAGTACTTACTTAACAAAAAACGTGAATGACCTCGAAAGTTTGGATGTTTGGATGTATGTTTGTTCCTCTATAACTCGACAACTACTGAACCGATTTGGCTGAAATTTAAAATATAGATAGGTAATGAGCGGGAATAGGACATAGGCTACTTTTTATCCAGGTGCCACGCGAGCGATGCCGCGGGCGGAAATTAGTTTGAAAATAACTAGGGATTTTGTACTAATGGAGCGAGCCGCGGGCGCCTGGTGACGTCACAGCCAGTCGCGGTCTTCTCGCGAGCGTTTTTGAGATTGGTGCACTAAAATCTCTGTAACTCGGTCATTTTTGATCCGATTAAAAAACCAAAAACACAGTATTTTTCGTTTTTTTTTAATCTACAAATCTGCATACTCAACAAAAATCGTGAGTCTTTCTCATTCTTTGTCACGTCACGTTCGACCGGTTGGCTACCCCTGCTCTATATAATATAACAGTCTGCCTACGTTAGTAAAGTCACATGCGGAAGCCAGTGTAAACTTACTTCGTAATTCGTAATTAAAAAGTGCTTAAACGTGCGCGAGCGCGTTGAAATCTTTAATTAGAACGATCTTAGTATTAATTACCGACTAGTACAAGCATAATTCATTTCTGCAGACAATTACGAGTTATCGCGGAAGCTAAACCTTATTATCGAGTTTACAACTTTACACAACAACATGGATATCGTTTTCTCTTTGATACAACTGGTGTCGTTTTCAGTATGTATGTTTGTATGAACTGCGTCTAACTCTGGTGGCGGTGTTTATAGGCCGGTCACCAAAATTTTAAAGAGCAGGGGTAGCCAATCGAAATTACGGTACGCTCAATTTTAGCAGTTGCGGTTCAGGGGAGAATTTTTGCGTTTGTTATTATGGTGTCATGTATTACATATGCCAGATTCATTTCATAAACGGACTTCATGGAGTCCTGGAGCATTTTAACTAGCCATTACGAGTACAAGCTAAACGGCAGGACGTCGACTTCTGTTGCACAACTTCCAGGTGTCGTCGGTAGTCGGTAATGGCGCTAGGAAGTGCCGTGAACCTAGCCGCGGTATATTCTTTTATTGCAATTTCACAAAATACATCTAGAGCTAGCTCACTACGAACCACTACAAACCACAAACTAACGGTTTTTATAGAAACTATGTTAGAAGAGTTATTTTTTAATCGCCTTCAAAAAAAGGAGGAGGTTCTCAATTCGTCGGAATCTTTTTTTTAATGTACCTATGTTCACAGATTACTCGAAGACGTCTGGACCGATTTGGAAAATTCTTATTTGATTGAAAGGGTATACTTTCCGATTAGTGTAACAAAAATTTGGTGAAGATCTGTCGACGATCTTCGGAGTTATGAATAGAAAAGCACCTCGAGAGTGCAGAAAATTGCTCAGCTTATAACTTTTTGATTGAAGACAATTTTTTTAAATTTTTAAGTTAGCCGCTTGTTGTAAATCAAGTAGTAGGTACCTACCTAATAAATAAAACGAAGTGCAGAGTGCAGCCTCCAGCATCATTAGATTGCACCACTTTATCTGGCACAAGGATAGCGCCTTTCGGTACTGCCAATAAAATTGTTATGAACAAATTATGCGGTAGCGAAGATGCAATTTAGGCTTTGAAGTGTTTTTTTCTTGTCACTCACATTACATTGGAAAGAGATGGCTAGAGATTTATGGAAGAGCCGCTTTACCTTTACGAATGACAGGGACAGTATCAATTAAGTACTATTTTAAGTAATGACAATCTTTTGCCCAAAGATCTTAGACAGGTATAAGGTCTTTGCTTTTGCCAATAATGGATAACACGTTTTAAATGTCGATTCAGTGTAGGTATTTAGATACTGCAACCAGCAATCGAATCGACAAATACATAACAGATTGCATTTAAGTACCTAAGTATAAGAAATGTTGAGTTCAATGAGCGAAATGAGACTCTATTTTAGAAAAAACAAAGTTTGTGTGCACTCGAGAACTAAGTAGCAAACTTTAAAACGTCTCGGCAGTAAAAGACCGCTAATCGAAATCGATAATCCCGTTTTCATTAATAAAAATAATGTAGAGTTCACTGAACCAGAATTTCGATCGATCTTACTTTATGAATGAATGGTTGTACTGTCAGAGTCAAAAATCGATGGATACTAATGTTCAAACCTCTTCTACGCAACCTTAGCATGCTAACGCTGAAAAGTCTCAGCACTCAGCAGGGCATCAGCATACGATACGGTACTAATATTCTGTGACGATACGTTCACTGGAAATTAATTGAAAAAGTTTTTAGTCTCTTTTCCAATAGCAACAAAATTAAGAGAAGCTCTGCCAATAAAGAAAATTAAGTAAGTACTTATTTCATTTTGATTTTGAAAAAGTTAAAAAATATACCTACTTATTTATTATTTATTCTTATTATTGACTAGCTGCGCCCTCGCGGCGGCCGGCGTTGCTCACGTAAGATGGTGATAATGATGATGATGATGATGAAAAGCCTCAATGCTATTAGGTATAGCTGCCTTGTAATTGTAAATAAATGAAATGAATTTACTGCTACGTTACAGTGGGAGTACACACGCCACAGTCCACAGCTTAAGCCGTATACTATTTTACTTCAAGTGCCCATTACAAGGTCCCCAAATCCCAGATCATTGGACTGAGGGCCGTCCCGATAGCTAGAAGATTCGGAGTCCGTCTGCACCCGGGGTCACGTGTCGCTCCCACTCACAAGCGGGCATATGGCACTCGCGAGATATCAATTTGCATGATATTATAAAAGAGGGAACAAGTAATTCTTTTGATTGGTGGCCATTTTGTTGTTTGGTTAAATTTTGTTTAGCTTACCAAAAAGCTTGCCTCATAATTAAAATTTAGCAATTTTGAAATTTAAATTTAAAATATAAAAATTTGGCTGTTTTTCTTCTCACTCTCACGTCAAATAAAAAAGCTTACAAAAAATGTGGCTCTTGTTTCTATCTGTCGCTCAAAGTTATTGTTCGGTAAAGCCTTTAATTACGCCAATACCTTGCTAAGTTTCTTCGTCAGCGGTGTATTATCTTGGCATGCATAAAAGAATGCGAAATACCGATATGTGGTTGAACATCAGTTAAGTATAAATAGTTTTCTGTGACAAAGCTATTATTCAAAACTATACAATTCGACACTACCGTTTGCGATGGTTCTTCATAGATTATTCTAATAAACACTCTACCTACATAATAATTTTGAGAGGTTTCAAGGCAATCTACCAGGAAGATGTTTAAAACAGTTAAATTATGCACCGTGTGCTAGATTTAGACCCACTGGCCTCTACTCTAAGCCTGTTCCTTGTTAGGCTTCAACGCAAGGCTTACCGAAGCTACGAGTACGTTTATAGTGGGACAATTCTGTCAATCGGTTATTACATTATGCCAAGACACGTGCCAGAGAAGACTGTTGAAAAAAAAAAACAGAATGTTATAAGGAGTAAACGTCACCGGGCTGAAATGATGATGCTAAGTACCTTCTTGACCTGGTTTGACTAAACTTCTAAAATAAATAATGTAATAAAGCCTATTGCCATCTGCTAACATTATTGTTTACACAAGCTGACAGCAAAACTCTTCCGATATTGAACTTCATTCATGTCGTCATCACAGTCATGATGTCTCTACATAACCAGGGCCAATTTTCAATAGTTTATGCCATAAAAGTTATTAGACCTGAGACCATATTGCATAACATCGTCAGTACGGCAATTGCCCAATGATCCAATCAGTGCCCTGTCCCCTCCCCCTCGTCTGAGGAGTCCACGCACCTTGACACTTCTAGAATGAGACCTCGGGAAGGGAGGAAATCTTGGGTTAGGTTAGTGGATCAAGGAGAGCCTTGGAGTTTGTGAAATGGGTCTTCAAGTCAGAGCAAGGAACAAAGAGCTACCCTATCTAGATAGACTGATAAGGCGATGATGGATATCATGGATTAGAAACTTATAACGTAATTGGACGGCAAGGTCGAGGTCGTCTAAGGAAAAGTCGATAGGACGTTATCCTTGCCTTCAAGGACAGTGTAATAAGGTATCGGAGGACATCATAGGCGTTTGAGGTGACACCGATGGGAAAAAATGTATAAGGGTCAGAATAAGTTTAGCGACGCTGTCTCTTTTCACCTGTGAGCGAGCTATATGCAGAAACCGTTGGCTTCGTACATGTATAGCTACGTGGATAGTGTCTGGCAGGGCAGGGCACCAATAGGACTGGCCGAGATGGCCGGAGGGAAGACCGCCAAAACTGAAAGTCTTGAGACAAGTTAGACAATCAGCTTGCAGGCTTCCAGGATTCAAACAAACATTAATGCGCCTAAAATGAAGTAGCAAAAAATAAATCCAGTCACGTGTTCACAAAAACCCGTTCCATTTCTACGCACAAAAAGCGAACAATTAACGCGTCGAGTCGAAGCAATGAAAATGTAACACAAACCTACACGCGCAGAGAAAGCTACGTCCGGTATTTTTAATAGTGTTAATCAGGTTTGTGCAGCACATACCTACACAATACCTACTTTAAAAAAAGTTTTCTCAGACCTAGGCCAACATACCTGGATCAAATTGGTGATATTTTGGAGAAAGGCCAGGTCAAAAGTACCCTAAAACCGGCGAGCTTGTACGAGAAATGTGATGAGAGTAAATGAAGCGTATGAGGTGTGTCAGGATCGTAGCAAGTGGAAATCCGTGGTCTCTGCTTACCCCTGTGGGAAAGAGGCGTGATTTTATGTATGTATGTAAATAGTTCTTTACTTTGATTTAGATAATTGTGGGTCGAAGTCAAGGAGTATTTTCCATAACTAGAATAAACTATGCTAGTAAAACTGAGTCAACAAATCCATTCGAAGATATGGGGGTGAAAACTCACGACAGTTAAACACATCTTTAGCTGAAGCAGTGCTGTAGGAGAGAAACGATTTGTTTGGTATCAATCATCTTAAAAGTCACAGTATGTTCTTATCTTATTTCATGCTTGAAATATTAGACTACAACCTAATTAGCGGAACAGTTGCAGACTTTCTGACTCTCACATCAGATCTCACGTGATACGACCAGAGATAGTTGATCAGACATTCTAAAGATCAGATTACATTACTGACATCAGCAGGCCTACTCTAATTATCGTAGCTCAACCTAAGTTGGTAGAAGCCTAATTCGGAACATTCGAGCAACATAAGCTGAACTACCATAATTGGCACGATAATAAATATCGTTTTTGGTTTTGGGAGTAAAGGCCCAGGTAAGTATTTTTCGCTTTACTTGTCTGTCTAAGACACGACACAAACACCCATATCCTATCATTCCTTAGTTACCTACCTATGTAAAACGTATAGATTATGACAAGTCTTAAGATGATGAATAAAGACAATTTAAATTACCTTCTCGTAAAACCGTCAATACGTATTGAGCTGCTCATCGGCCTATATCAACTGCCGGCTACGCTCCTATTGTGTGCATTGTGAGAAACTGACACAAAACCGCCACCGGACACTGCACGATAGCCATTACGTTTCTAGTTATTGGGCCGGGCTGAAGTTCTGGGAAACCATGAGAATCGACTTGAGAAACATGAGTCTCGTGTTAACCAAGCTTAACTTAGAAGAATGGTACTTCAGTGAATGTGCACTAAATGTGCGTCCTGATCAGAAAGTCTAACTTTCAAGTTGCATAAGAGGGTCTTTTCACATCGCATAGTATCATAGACCATTAGGACGAGCAGTTTGTGACATTTGATTTGAAAGTACGGGATTTTTTAGGCTGTAAAACTGAGCGAATCAAATTGATATTTTTTTGAGAATATTGGCCTATGTTTACCTGACAGATTTTACCTAACAAGCTCGGAACAGTCCCCCTTACTTATAAAGGATGTTTAAAGTTGAACACTATTTAAACAACGTCCTGTCTTTGTTCATCACTATCCACAAATAAAGACAGGACGTTGTTTAACCAGTGTTCAACTTTAAACATCTTTCATAAGTAAGACCCAAAGTATTTATTGTTCCGAGATAAAAAGTGCCAAGTCAATAGTCAAGATTTTGTATTTTCAGGAAACGAGCTGTTCAATCAAACTTCCTACAGACAGAAGGTATAGTTCTTAAATTAAAAACTATGATGAAAATAATCTAAAGTGAACTCTATGCTTATTATAATTAGAATCAGAAATAAGAGTTTATTGCCCTAAAGTTATAAAAGTTAATATTTATGCAAAGCACATGCACGATGATGATGACGGAATAATAATGAAAGCGAAAGTGAACGCATTGACCAACACTAACATGTTTCTTTACTGTACATATTGATACCGTCAATAAATAGAAAGAAAGCCATGGACCTAATCAAAAGGATACAAACATCTATTTGAGAATTGAGACATAGTTTTATGAATTAGATAGGTAATGATATTTAAACATGGCTCATTATTTTTTAATAAATATTTTTCTATATTTATTAGGAGAGGCTTATTTGTTCAGCAGTGTACTGCTATAGGCTGATGATGATGATGACTAAATACACATGTAAGACGATGGAAAGCTTAAAAAAAGCTGAATAGATGGCAATAGGTATAAGTTTGAAAGGAGACATGAGAAGGAGATGCTGAAATGCTAGATTAGAGCGAGTAGAAAATGGACATCATAAAAAATAAAAATAAATATGTTTTATTTCGACCAGCAAAGGATCATAGTTACTTATGAAACATGATGAGGAAACAGACAGATAAAACCCAGATGCGAGACGTATCTGGTTTATCTATTTAGTTAGACTACATAAGTAGTTGGAATATTAGAAGGAATCTTCTTAGGATATTCAAGCCTAAAAGTTCCTAGTACTTCGCTTCAATAGTCTGAACTAGTTAATAAAAATGATTTTAAACTTACTTATGAATGCCTTGTAGAACAAGACTACACAACGTAGCAATTAAGTAAGTTGTAACAAGTATAGTCTATTCTATATGTTACTTGAGACATTGTAACAGCCATAAACCAAACCAAACGTGCCCTATCCATCCAATCAGGCACTATCACTTGAATTGCCGTGACGTCACAATGCAATGAAAGCATTAGAAGACAAATCACTGCGCACACGCAAGTTGCAGATGGCTATTGTCTCATTACAAGACACGTTAGCGTGACTGCATGAGACCTTGCTATTGACATTGTGGTTCTTTTGAGGGGTTAGTTCAATCTCTGGGTCTAAAAAGGCAGCTTTAGCTGAATTATAATAAGAATTGTATTAGATGCCGTTTTTTTTTCATAGACATGACAGTAACAAGAAAAAAAAACATAATACGAATCATCGATCGAGCGAGCGAAGCGAGCGAAGATCTTAGTGGTAAGTTGGGCGATTTTGCTTTGTATGTTTGTATGTTTGTATGTTTGTATGTTTCACGAATTGTTGTTCGAGCATAACTGTCGAACCGTTCATCCAATCTGCATGAAACTTGGTAGGTCAATAGGTTGTGGTAAGGAAATTTACGGTGGAGCATATGAGCTTAATCGATGAAGGGGTTGTGAAGATATTGGGTTCCCAAGGGGGTAAAAAATTATGAAAGTTACACAAATATATTGAGTGGGGTGTCATACGAAAGGGCTTATTTTGTACATTCCAAAATGGTTTTTATTTTTAATCTAGGATGTATATTTTTTGAAATACGACCAAAGACCAAAAACTACAAAACCAGAGCTGCAAGAGCTCCCGTTTCATAGAGTTTCGATGTCTTCGTAGCTCATTGACTGGTCGGTCTTAAAAAGAGAGTGGCATCGTTGCGGTTTGGTTTGCAATGATTTTAGATGCTACTTGATTTATTTTCATGATAAAAAAATTTTTGATAAAAAATGAAAATAATTGGGGTAAAAAAAGTTAAGTAAACAAATATATTGAGTGCGGTGTCAAATGAAAGGTCTTTATTTGTACATTCTAAAATAGTTATTATTTTTATTCTAGGACGTATACATTTAAAAATACGACGAGAATTCATAAATATGAAATAAATGAAAAATTAGACACGACATTAGTATTGCATGCATGCTAGTATTTTTTACCATGAAGAGCTAGCGCAATAGGCATACCCGGCAGTAGTAGCACTTGAAATTATAGGGGTAGTCAGAAGAAAGTCCAAATGTTGGCCATCTACGGTGCGCGAGATCTCAGTTCGGGGCGAACTACTAGTTATTATGATCGAAAAAAATTGTCAGTGGTACTATGTCAAAATACATATTTGATACGTGCCTACATTTTGCAGAAGAATATTATGATTCATAAAAGGAATTGCGCTAACGGCCATTTTTAGTATTCCATTACAAGCGACTGCTTTTCAATGCCTGTATTACCCCAGTTTATAAATTATCAAGGTTGTATGTAGGTTAGGTACCACAAAACGAATTCATCAATAAGTACTAGGTACACCATGTCAAGTTCTGGCCTCATCGATTTTCGATTAAAAGGTAGAATTAGTTATTGACTACACATGTTAGGTCGCATGCAGACTGATGGACGCCCAGTTTATAACTTTCATGCAAAACGTTGTATTTCTTCTATACAGTTTTTTAACCGCATTACTGAAATTCTAAGGGGATAGACAGAGGCATGTCCAAAGAAAACAAAATGGTTGGATATATAGTCAGAAGAAATATGGCACCGTTTCAAACTTAGCATTTTTTATATTTAAATGATAAATACCCGGATACGTATTTATGTGTTCTGCTGATCGCGAAAGTTTAAAAAAGGACATTTTGCATTTTTTGTCTGATTTTTTATAAAAAGAAGTCATAATGAGGTAAAGTAAGTAATTAAGTATGTTAGGTACCCCATAGAAAAACACAAGAAAAAAGGATTAGGTAGAGTTGTGATCCTGAGCTAAGCTAAGATCGAATCACAGTCAATATATTTTTCCAATTGCATAGTTTCCTACCTGAAATTGCTAGATAATTATAAATACATGAGAGCTGACCTTTTTGACTGGCGTCACAGGTCAATATGAGCAATATCGGAATTGACAGGCGAAGGTAACCAGTAATTTTGTATTTTCTAACGAGCGGAGCGTGTGTTCTTGAGCCTTCGATCAATGTCGTACATGGATTTTTCGTTTAGGAAAAGTTAAATGAACTTTGACGCGAGCTCTAAACATTGAAAAAATTAACATTCAAGTGGATTCTTTGGAAGTACAGTCATCGTCAGCCTTTTTAAGTACCTATTTTTAATTGCGTTAGAACTACTTTTTATTAGAACGTTGTTCTTTAGTCTGATAGTCTAAGATTTTCCTTGTAGAAAAATTTAAACAGACTGCTACAATCAAAAAACATAATCATACGTAGATGATCGTCTTTCATAAACCTTAGAAATCACAATATTTAAATTATATTCAACAGTGTTCTACCACAGAGCTGTTGTAGGTAATTGTAACATAGCCGAAACGTTCATACTCGTACGTAATAGATTTCTGTGGTAATAGGTTGAATAACACGATAATATCAAGTGTCTAATGATAATGACCTAAGGTCAGAATGACCGCGGGATTCCAGGACTTCCCTCGTTACTTCCAGGGTCACAAATATGCGTAGGCTATCCTATTCTAGAATCCACCTGGAAACAGTGTGTCAGGAAACTGTATCTTGGGCTAGCGTGAATTAAAGTATGTTTTTTAATGAAATAAATTAGAATATCGTTGCATAAAATTATTTCGTTTTGATGTTATAATTATTTCTCGTATAACAATTATGCTGTCGACTTTGCAAAAACCTGCCAAGAAATAAACCACCTTGGAATCTGAATACTGAGTACTTTAAATTCTGACAACTGTTAATTACCTAATCATAAAGTTTAGAACCAGAGGCGAATGGCAGAAACGAAGAGAGGCCTATACCCAGCAGTGGGATGAGAAAGGCTGACGATGCCGATGATGATGATGATGAAAGTTTAGAAAACTTGTTTTTTTATTGGACCAAGTTTTAGCTGACTAAAGTAAAACAGATATTTAGGCCTATAGAGGAAGAATTGATGGTTAAACAAACTTACCAAGTGAAGTTTGGCCATAATTATGCGAGACGGTTACATCCGAAGAGATCATAATATTTTTGACCATGTAGTTTCACTTCTCAATGTACTAGGGCATCACATAATTTTAGAGTACTGTAAAATCTGTAAAATTAAAGCATTAGTAACAAAATAATGCCACTCGGATCTGGCATCCCTATATTTACCCTACCCGCTCGGCTCGCGCCAACTTCATTTCTTCAGAGACACTTATGTCGTTAAAGTAGCAAGGGCCTTTATGGGTTCGGGTGGGACCTTCTTGATCTCTTCGGATGTAACCGTCTCGCATAATTATGGCCAAACTTCACTTGGTAAGTTTGTTTAACCATCAATTATACTACGACGGTTACATCCTCAAGATCATAATATTTTTGACCATGTAGATGTTTAGCGACCTTTAACGACATAAGCGGTTAACGCAAAAGTAGGTAGGTACATTAATACCTAATGATGTCTTACAATCAACTTAAGATTGCATGTTTTGACAAAAAATTTAATCTGCAAATAAATAAATATTCAATTCAAAATATTCAATTATTTAAATATTGGTGAAACCGATAGAATATTTAAAATATTTTACAAAAAACCCAAATACATCACGCTCATCATTTTGGGTCAAATGTAGAACTTCTGACCAAACGAGTCGGTTCGTTATAAAATATCTAGTGGGACTCCGTTACGCATAGACGCCACTATTTGACTGACAAAATCTGTATTATCTATCGGCTTATTGTCGGTCGAGACACTCGCATTATGTATCGTTTTGTAGGAAAAAATTATCTGTTTAGGAAATAATTTCGAAAGATGATCAAGCACCTACAAGATTCAGATTTCAGATTATTTTCATTATTGGAAAAAAACAAAGTTTAGTTCTATTCTATCATCTTGACTCATCCGTTTACCAAATATCAGAGCAAGCGCTGAATGACAAGTATTCAAAGTCGAATAATTTGACCCAGATTTATATTCGCTAACTAGAAAATCGATTACAAATAGAATATAACTTCTAAAAATTCAATTTAAAGTTTGGTGCAAAAAATTGCCACCATTTTGTGGAATCACAGTTATTATTGTTTTAAAGAACTTTTAGAAAAAGTTGATAGGTAAGTAATTATATCAATTTTATAGCACTTGCTTACAGTGCTTGTCTTGAGTAGGCTTGCTCAATAACAGCGATGACACTAGGGTGTCGCTGCCAGAGTCTGAAAGTTGAAAAGAGTACCTAATGTGGTATTATGTAAACTAGTTTGCCTTGAGATATAAATATATATATTTTTATGAACAATGGGTACCATGGTACCAAGGCCGCTAGGCCAATAAGGGACGACCAATTCTAGTAGCACGATTATTGCTTAGTTTACTTAAGTATATTAAAATGAATGAAAAAAGGAGGGAATGTGTAGAAAGAAATAAACACTCCAGTCTAGAGTAAACGCATCGATATCGAATGCGGACGGATCTCGTTTCAAGAGACGAACTTATGACATTTACATATTTATTCTAGTGGCAAATAAATAATTTTCATAAATCATTCAAATTTGTTTGAGATAGACTCCATATTGTATCGATAATAATTAAAAAACATCTGGATCCCTGGTCCAGCTTCCTTTTTGATTTTGGATTTTTCAAAGATGCTTCACTATAACGCCGCTACTAGATCTTACTACTTAAATTGTTTAAATGCTTAAACTGGACACCTCCTCATCATAATTACATATCGCGTTTGTTTTATCGTTACGGATCAAAATTTATTTTGTATCGATTTGCCAGCGAAACACTGTAATTCTATAGAAGCGGCTTTAAGTTCTAAAAGGTTGATAGTGTATCTGGCTCGGCAGTCCTGGAAACCGTTTACATGTTCTCCGTTAAAATTAAGACGCCCCAATCCTTTAAAGGCGCATCCATAAAAATCTAATACCATAAATAGGATTATTTGAAATTAAAATATAATTTCGCCACAAAGACAAATCTGGATATAAACTACTCGTAGGTATATGTGTGTTGTGTACCATGTAGGAGTCATAGTCGTTAAATCAAAGAAAATATAAATTTTTCAATTTCAAGCCGATTCGAAGCGGACCTATAGCCGTTCACGGGCAACTGCAGGACAAGCTGAGCAAAGTAACACGAAAAAATTTCGTGAAATCCCTTAGGGTTAGTGAACGAGTTTTAACAAGATAAGTGTTCTATTTGTGTTAAAATTCTGCCAAATTCAGGCACCTGTTAGGTACGAAAGTCTAATTCGAACTCAAAAGGTTGTTTTCTTTTTTATTTTTTTAAATGAGAAAAGGTTACTTTTTTTATGGTTAATAATAATAAAACCCAATCTTGAAGGTTTCCTTGACTCTGTCGTGGCAATTATAAGTATTTATGCACTGAATTCCATTTTAATAAATGACTAGAATCAGTCCGTATTTCTTAGATACATAAGAAATGATAGGCCCTTATGGACCGGGTACTAAAAAACATATGTATCTTGCAAGTCTATCATAGCCATGAAGCAGTCTTTAATAAGTAATTTAGCAGCGGTGCAAGTATCTACTATTTTAAAATATTGTCTGAAAGATAAATCGACTTAACACTAAATCTAGAAGTGCCTTCACGAATAATTTGTCAAAAAAGTTTTAGATAAAAATGGTCCGGAATATGTTTTATGTAAGCATCACAGATTCTGATGACTATAACTTATGAGTAGCTGAACATAACTGCTCTACGAGTAACTCCGTATTGCTAAACTTTTGGTTAGCTTGTTCCAACATTTGTACAGGAGGCCTACTATTAAACGGGATTTTAAATCCATTCATATAGCTAGGTACAGCTAATGATATTTTTCCAACAGAGAGTTATATTAATTAAACTCATTATAAAAGCTTTCAAACGCGGCGAAATTATTTTACAGCTAAGTAGGTAGAATATTCGCAGCTTCGTTTACATTACATCACTCAAGAAACCAAAAGATAGCAGAGAAATACAAAACCTCGTTGTCAGAACGAGATAAATATAATTTTCACAATTACGTGAGCAGCAAGTCGCAAATGACAGCCTGTGACGAGCGACCGAGTTGACTCAAGCTATCCAGCCCGAAGTTAATTTGCCACGCGGAGCGGGGCACAACACAACATATCTACCTCAGTTTATAAGGTATAGTGGAAGATCATTGGGTACAGCAGAGTGCGCAGTAATTAGCATAAAATAGCGCAAATTGTTAGCATGAAGTAGTATTACATACCTCTTATGCGTTCTGCGGGTCCTGAACTCAGTCTTGGTGCAGGAAGAGCTCGTGGCAGGTGGTGGTCTCCGCCCTTGGAACGGGTACCCATCTTAAGACGATTACCTCAGATTTGGCATCTGTTCTTCGGTCCACCCCACCTGAATGGTCTGGGTGGTTTAGTTCTGGAATGGCCTTCCAGTTTGTCTGCTCCTGCTTCGATCTAGAGAGTAAGCTAAGGTCATACCTTTTAATCTGAAGGCCTTTATATTTATAGAATATTTAAATATTAAAGTCTTTTTTACGAGGTCTCTTTGGTTTTCTTAGTCTCGGTCACCTTCCACCAGAATCCGACCCCAACGTTTAGAGAGTTCCTATAAAGATAGATAATTATAATAATAATATATTTCTTTATTCAGACATAATGCATGAACCGATTGTCATGGTCTGACTATGACAAATAAAGTAGAGCTCCCGGTGATGGAGTCTGGTATTATAATAGCCGCGCTCTGAGAGTGGTAGAAGACATACTACGCTTTCATCAAAGTTACAAAAGTCAGGTAATATAACCTGTACAGTACAATGTGCAGTCTGTAGTTGTTATTGGATTTAATGTCATTGGTCGTCGTCACGGGACGACATGAGACTGAGCGATAGAAACTTGTTCGCGTCACGCAGTATGACACAATACTTACAGGTAAACATACTTACAATCTGCAGTTTGCAGTTTTTATTATTTTAAAACCATTGATCGTCATCACGTAATAAAACAAGACTGAACGATATCAAACGTGATCGCGTCACACAATATCACATAGGTAGGTATTGGGCAGGTAGGTATACATAATAATACTTACCATCTGCAGTTTGCAGTTTTTATTATTTTAAAATCAGTGGTCGTCATCACGTGACGACACGAAACTAAGCGAAATCAAACGTGATCGCATCGCGCTATAACGCTGGGTAGATATATATCACCCTTGACCTTTATGCACAGATAGACATATACTTACGTTCATATACTTACGATCTGCAGTTTGCAGTTTTATTGTTTTAAAGTCATTGGTCGTCATTACACGACGACACGAGACTGAGCGATATTGAACGTGATCGCGTCACCCAGTATAGGTAGATTTTCCACCTCCTTGACTTTTATGCACAGGTACTTACAATCTGTAGTTTGCAGTTGTTGTTATTTTAAAGTCATTATGGACTAAGCGATATCAAACATGATCGCGTCACACAGGTAGGTTTTTTACCTTCTTGAATTGTATGCACAGGTAGACATACTTACAATCTGCAGTTTGCAGTTGTCGTTATTTTAAAGTCATTACGGACTAAGCGATATCAAACGTGATCGCGTCACGCAGTATAACGCAGGGGACCTAGGTTTTTTACACCCTTAACCTGTGTGGGCAGGTAAACATATACATACATCCAATCCGCAGTCTGCCGTTTTAATTGTTTTTTAAAGTCATTTGGGCGATATCAAACGTGATCGCGTCACGCAGTATAACGCAGGTAGGTTTTCCACCTCCTTGACTTGTATGCACAGGTAGACATACTTACAATCTGCAGTTTGCAGTTTGTTGTTATTTTAAAGTCATTCCGGACTAAGCGATATCAAACGTGATCACGTCACGCAGTATAACGCAGGGGACCTAGGCTTTTTACACCCTTGACCTGTGTTGGCAGGTAGACATATCCATCCAATCTGCAGTCTGCCCTTTTTATTGTTTTAAAGTCATTGGTCGTCATAATGTGACGAAACGAGACTGAGCGATAATTATCAAACGCGAGCTCGTCGCGTAATGTATCGCAGGTAGGTATTTCAACATCGTTGGTGACCTGTGTGCAAAGAAAAAAAAACACCGGCAGTTTTTGTCACTTTGACAAAATTGTTATTACTAAGACGTAATCTAAATCGTTTATCATGATGGATAAATATCACAATGCAACGATAAACAATACAACAATAAACACGAGACAAAAATAAAATGAAGGTAGTCACATATTTTTTAATGTGAATTGTCGACATGTAAAAATTATTTGTCGTAAATAATTTACGGTATTATTGGTCGTATGCATCTATAGGTAATATTTTTTGATTATTGGGTGAAATTGAGTAAACAAAAAACTGTTACCTCCCTTCATCTCTCGTAGACGATGATGATTTCCATAAACTCCTTTCCAAAAGTTTAATCTTCTTTCTTATTCTATAATCACCACTTCGTTTACGTTGTTTTACCAATTATAAACTTTTAATTAGGTATAACTTTCTTGCGAAAAAAATAATTTCGTAATTATTGCGATGTTGCGATGCCCGCACATAAGAAACGAATGAAGTTGGCGCGAGCCGAGCGGGTAGGGTAAATATAGGGATGCCAGATCCGAGTGGCATTATTTTGTTACTAATGCTTTAATTTTACAGATTTTACAGTACTCTAAAATTATGTGATGCCCTAGTACATTGAGAAGTGAAACTACATGGTCAAAAATATTATGATCTTGAGGATGTAACCGTCGTAGTATAATTAGATTGCGTAGTAGATATATTTATAAAGCCAAAGTCAATAAGCATTTATTCAGTAGGAGCACGGGATGGAATCACTTGTTTCTTCGCTACCAATACCATATACCATTATAAAGGATCAGGGCAACAGACATGGTTTAAGGATCAGCTTTACGGTGATCCTTCAACACCAGCCCAAGATCTATATTATTTTACAAAAATCTATCAAGCGCGTGATAATCGACACGAAAAGAAAAGCCAAAAAAATATAAAACAATGAAGATTACTAGAGCAAAAATGCTACGAAAAAAAAACATCTGCAGTAATAACCAGTTAGGAAGTAACGTAGGAGTAGCCAAGCTATCAAGCTATCTATAAAAGAGCATCTATGCTTCCGTAGAGTCCGTCTGCCCCTCGCTATGATTGATGTTCTCCGACACGTGGAATTGATCATGATTATGTAGCTAAACATTATCGCTGTATATTATCAAAAACATAGACCAATATGTTTTGACTTTATCTAGAACTAGAGGCCTTCAACTTCGGGCTCAGCATGAAATTATTGGTTATTTTACTTACATAAAGCATATTTTATTAAAAGTAAGTTCGTATAGCAAGTGGCCAAATCTGGTGACGGAGTTTACAGGCTGCCTGAAGGCCTCCGTCATGGCTTAACGACTTAAAAGCCGGGACCGTCAATTTAATGTGCCCTCCGAAGCACGGAAGCGCTCAGCTCGTAATGCCACTTGCGGTCACCTATCCAAATTGTGACCGCGCATAACGTTGCTTAACTTCAACGATCAATCAAGAACGTCTCAGCAAGCTACGCCACGATTGTCCTATGCTTATAGTTACGTTATTCCAACTAGGTAACCAAAACTTTTTAAGATGGTGATACAAGCCCTTAGTGTAAATAAACTAAGCTGGCTAGCTATTACGACGATAATAGAGCTACTGCACAGCCGTGACCAGTCTTGCCTATTGCTAAATAATTTGTCCTTGCATCGCGATTGAAATGCCGCGCAACCTGAATGATAAGGGCTGTAGTAGACAAGCCGCTTGGACAAGTATAAGATACAAACTATTTCTTAGACGATGTAAAACATTGTAAAAAAAAAAAATGAATACTTTTGGACTCATTGACCGTTAGATATGCCATGGTGAAATTGAAATTATTCCTTTAGTACGTAATAGTAATACCTCACGGTTTTTCAATTTTTTGAATGAGAATTGCAACTTGCAAAGTTACTTTTTACCCGACTGCGCAAAGCAAAGGAAGGGTAATGTGTTTATCAGTCTATGTTTGTATGTGGGTATGTATGGATGTTTCTATGTGGCACTATATAGGCCAAACGCGTGGACCGATTTTGATGATTCTAACGTCAATCGATTCGTCTCTACCTTGGAAGTGTCACTAAAGACATGACAGTAATCAAAATTCACCAGTGCCACAACCAGACGCCATATTGTCAAAATTAAAATAATCAAAATTGACGAATTATGTCAAGTGGGGTATCGTTGAATAGGTATTTAAAAATCAACTTTAGGTTTATTTTACCACTTTTCATTTTAAGCAATAGTTTAGGAAACATAACGGTTTAAAGTTGATTAATATTCACTCTCGCTACAGATGTTTCTATGTGGCACTCTAGAGGCCAAACGCGTAAACCGATTTGGCTGAAATTTAAAACATAGATAGATAATGACCGGGAATAGGACATAGGCTACTTTTTATTCCGAAAAAATGCATAGTTCCCGTGGGATAAACAAAATAGTAGCCCACGCGGGCGAAGCCGCGGGCGTCAGCTAGTTAATCATAAAAATCATCATCACCTAATAAATCATAACTAAAAAGTTTGAAATAAAAAAATATTTAAAAAAACAAAAACCCGACTGCGTTAAAGTTAAAACTAAAAAGAAAAAAACAAGCCTGCAAAGAATTACTCACAGTCGGGACCCATAACATTATGAAGATTTATTTGGTAATAAAATAAATGGGTACCGACTGTGAGTTATTCTTTGCAGGCTTGTTTTTTTCTTTTTAGTTTTAACTTTAACGCAGTCGGGTTTTTGTTTTTTTAAATATTTTTTTTTAAAGGAATACTTATAAGATGTTTTGTAGTGTAGAAAAACCTGATGCACTATCTCGGGAACAACTATTTTCAAACCTTGACCGCAAAATACTCGCTCTAGCTTCACTAGGCTGGTCAGATTATGTGTACTAGAACATAATGAGGTGATTTAAATGTATCATTCGTCCACCTTAGAGTATGCAAAAGAAGCGTGCACTATCTTAGGAATGTCTTGTGGAAAAACACAGAAATAAAACTCTGAAATGACGCACTGAATAATAACTACTTAAAGCCAAAGCTGGTAGATGAGGAAAAAAAATCAAGCAATTTTGCTGACAAATAAATTTTTTGCTAAACTAAATTTCAATTTTTTTTCCCACTGTTTAAATTAAATAGATTGAGATAAGGTATATAATAAACTAGCTTTGCCCAGCGGATTCACCCACCATCTATAGGTACTAGGTATATCGTAATATTGATAGTCTATCTATAGCCTATAACCTTCCTCAACAAATGGGATATCAAATGCAGAAATATTTTTTCAAATCCGGCTGGTAGTTCCAGAGATTAGCGCGTTCAAACAAACAAACTAGTGTAGAATAGATGAGAGACTGTCTCTTTGCAAATAATAATATGTTACCCCAAACTATTATACAGATCCGTCTGCCAATGGCCAAATCTAATTCAAACTGATTATTGACATTGTTCTACAATGGCAATATTTATAGAAATCTGCGAGATTGTAATGAGTGAATTTGACGCTAAAGGTCGAAGAGAAATCTGTAAACTGATACTCTCTCTCTTCCAAACCTGTAAACTGATACTACCGAGTGAAAATTATAATGTTTATTTTATAAACAAAGATCTGCTTCCATCCACAATGTTTTTGATTGTCATAACATTCAGAAAAAATAATAATGTAATGCCACCAGGAAAAAAAACAGAATCAGTCAGTCAAGGAACCATACAGTCTGGGACTCTGGGGTTCCTGTCCTACAACGCAAAAAAGTCGAATGCACAATCTACGTTTTGATATTTTTTTTATACCTGCTATAAGGTAGCAGACAAGCATAAGGCCCACCTGATGGTAAGCGGTTACCGTAGCCTGCCTGTGACACCAAAGGAGTCAGACTGACCCTTCAAAAGAGGAATCGCTGCGACGACAACACAATGGACAAGACTGGTTCACCAGTTGTCACCGCAGCGTTTCCTCGCAGAGCTCTGGCAACCTTATTCACCGCCGGGATACAACACCATTCCGAGAAGAATGATGTTATTTAGCTGCGATATGCTGTAAGGCGGGGTACTTCCCCAATCGGGCAAGTAATAAAGCAAGTCTAATAATTTTGGTAATCGATACTAGATTTTACTATACCTACTCAACTCTACTACTGGTTCTATCAATAGTTTTACATTTTACAAAACGGATAATTATTATGTTTGATACCTGGTTACGCTTGAAATGGATTAGATTATAATGACCAACAATCACATAGCCCTGACCAAAATAATGTTTTGAATAGAAATGTGCCTCATTATCGAAGGTGGGTAATTGCAATTTGAGTTCAACAATTCACCACACATTAGGTAACTAACATAGGCCTTTACATCTTTACTAGATGATTTATAAAGTGTCAGGATGCAATTTATGCTTAAACTTTACGGCCCACTGTAGTGCCTGGGACATTGTTGAGATGAAATAGGCTTGCCCAGCACCTAAACCATCCTCCCAACTTAACCGGCCATATCCACAGGGAAGACATCGTCATTACGTGTGGGGCAGACTAAGCTGCGGGTTTCCACACGAAGTTTTCCTTCACTGTTTAGAGCTCGTGTTGATGCGCATATAAATTTTCCGAAACGAAAAATCTAGGTAATAACGCGCGGCCAGTATTCGAACCCACGACCTTTAGATTGAAAGTTGGGGTACTAGCCCACTCGGTCAACACGTTTTAACACACAACACAGCTATTTCACAAGGAATGCAGTTAAATCTAGAAATTCTTAACTTAATTACTGAATACATATAACAATTTTTAAAATAACCGCGCACGAACATTAGGTATAATTTAGCCTTTACGTATTCTAGGTGTTTTACGTGGCATTGCAGGGTTTTGCCTACACAGTACGGTACAGAGAAAAAGTCGAAAGGCCAGCCGTTTTGTGGCCGAAAGAAGTACTTATGTTAGTAGAATCGGCCTCCCTTATACATAGAACCTTCTCAGCCTAGTAGACAACCATACTTTAATGTGCATGAAACTGAGGGGAACAGGGTAGTGGTGTGCTTGCACGGCACCTCGCGGCGCGCGCAGGTTCGAATACGCCACACAGGTTTTAGAAAATATCCCGAAGCTGAATATTTTTTCCTTGGCATTTTTCAATTGTTAGACATGTTTGGCAATTGTTAGACATGTTTGGATGTAGAGAAATAGAACGAACAACGAAAAATGTACTTATGGCATAAACATGTAGGTAAGGAAATTAGGACAAAATAGAATTGAAGATTTGTCTGATAAAAATAAAAAAACATACTTGAGAACCTCCTCCTTTTTGGAAGTCGGTTAAAAATGCCAGAAAAGTGCAATAAAGTGAAAAAAACGGGAAAAAGATTGCTCCTCGCTATTTGTTTCACCGTGAAACTTTCACGTCATGAAAGAAGTCAGTGAATGAACAGGGAACAGGATGCAATCGGAAAACATTATATTGGACATCGTTCACAAATGAAATCAAAGACAGACGTTGAAAGTTTGTTTTTCGCACTTTTCCGGTTGTCCGGCGAAATGTGATAGATACCCAACTTGCGAAAGAATCTACTAACAGAATAAATGCCGATCGAATTGAATGTACCTATATTTGAACGTACCACTAATTTTATTCATCAGACATTTTAATAGGAACTTGAACATCTGATTAGAGTCGAGTTAAAAGAAAAAAATAAATTAGATTAACAGAACTTGATGATATGGAATTTGATGAAACCACATGTCAACATCCGAATTCAGAGCATTAGTAAAAAAATACTAAATGGTAGGGACAAAGTGTGACCTGTGACTATCAGATGGTGCGGTCAAACAAAACCATGGGCTGTATACAGCTAGCTCAACACTTGCAAGTGCCACAAAGAAAAGCATGATGTCCAACAGTGGGAAATATGTCGTTACTAAAAACTCACGAATTGTGTGAGTGACCTGCCCATTGAATCTAGTACAGTGGTTCTTAACCTATGGTCCGCGGACCAGTGGTGGTCCCTGGAACCACTTGAAGTGGTCCGCGAAGCTATCCAAAAAAATTAAACAAGCGACAAATTATCAAAGTTGAAAGAGAAAACTTTCTGTTGGTGGTCCGCGGCAAGTCAGAAAGTTTATCAAATGGTCCCTCATCACAAAAAGGTTAAGAACCACTGATCTAGTAGGTATTGAATGTGTTTTTGCCACAGCCATTAATCAAATTGCAGCCCATTGAAAACTATTCATTGATCTAAATTGGGATCGCGCGACCAATTTGTTAACAATCCTGTCCAATTCTAGACAACCTGTTACCAGAGGAGAAGATTTCCACGTTAATCTTATTGTTGTTGCTCATTCTTCAAACCGATGCAGGTTGCTAAGTGTTTCAAGATGTCCGAATATTTATCTGAGGAAGTTTTAGTACTAAAACCCTTTAGATTAGTTACTGTTTTAAAAATAACCTATCTCCAATGAAACAAGTGAATTATGTTTAAATTAATCTGATATGCTCACCGGGGACAACGGGAATACATCATCTGGTAGACGTGATGAATTTGTTTCAGTTAGGAAGAATTGTAGAAAGATTTAAAAATATGAATTAATAACATAATTATCCATCATAGAGATGCTGATATTGAAATTGGGAGTTTATTTTATTGAATTTACGTGTATTTTTCCTGAAAATGAAACCAAACCGCTTCTTCGATACAAGTAAAAGTAAAAACACTCACATAGTCTCGATGAGTTCGCAGTTCAGCAGCAGCTTGTCTTCTCCCAACTCCACCACCGCCACGGTCTGGTCGTGGAAGTAGATCATCCTGAGGGTATCGTTCCCGACGCGCCGGCCCGTGTAGGGTTTCACTCCCGCCGGCTCCCGGCGCTCCGCTTCATCGGCTCGGGCGCCCACGCTGCCCACCAGCCCCGCCAGCGACCACCCTGCAGGGAAGCTCAGAGCGAAGGGCTTGGCTGATGCAGACGGAGGAGAGGACACCGCGATACACACAATCACGAATAGAGATACGAGGGATTTCAAAAGTCCGTCCGCGATCGGTGCGCCTCGCGTGATCGCTTCGCGCGCCGAACGTACCGCGCTCAAAAGCCTCCGGAGCGACATTTTCGTGTTTAGGGTTCGCGAAGAGCGCGTGACATGGCGTGCGGCCCGCGCGGGTGTCGCTCGCGGACTGACCGTCGAGGCACTTTCTTCTACCGATACCGAATAACCAGATACAACAATGCTATCAGATTAATGACGTTGACGGTCAGTGTCGAAGAAGTTTCACTGGCGTGTTCCATTGCCTTCCGTGTGGAAATGCTCGTGGGAAGATACAGCTGGTGGTAAATTGGATTTGAATTAATGGGGGCGGTATGAGGCCTTGGTTGTTAGAAAGGTGTTTTTTGTTGTTTAGAATCCATACTAGCGTTATGCCATGTTATTTTTAAAACCAGTTTGTTCTTACTATTTTTACGATCTGTTCAGCCAGATATCTGCCTGATCAGATCACATCAAAATCTTGATCTGATCAGCCCGACTGATGCGAACCAAACCGACACAAATGCAAAGACTTCTACTATTTTTGTTGTTGATACTATACATTCTTATTCTTATTTTGTTAACTCGACAAAACATCACTGCCCCAGCACGAGCGCTTGCTTCATAAGCCCGCGTCTAGTAGAGCCTGCTCTACTCGTGTATTGTACTTTGCCATACGGTTAAATAAATAAATAAATAAATAAAAAAATAAATTAGGTTTACATAAAAGGTTGCCACCCACAGAACACACTGCCTAAACTACACTTTCTGCGGCCAACTTGAATGCTAAGTCAAACTAATAAACTAATAACTTCCACAAGGGCCACGGCAGGGCTTGTCCTGGTAGTAGTTATTCTTGTGGGATGATAAAATTAGGAGGTATGGGATTTTTCTCCTACCAAAGCTTACACTGGAAACTAATGCGGCTTTTGAGTCGGGCTCGGCTTACGAAACATCGTGCTAATTTTCATGTTATAGCTGAAAATCTTGAGCTCACTTTTCATTAACATAAGTTGGTGGTATTCTGCAGTTATCGGTCGGTATTCAAAAAATGGTATACGGTTAGAAGGTGGCATAATAGTTTCGACATCATTGTCACAGATCATGTGTCTACCTACTTTCCTTTTCCATAATACTTGCTCGTCGATATGATGTCACAGTAGCGTTGCGAAATGTGCGACATAAGTTCATAATCGTAGGTATTTTATTTTGTAAAGATTTTTCTGCGTTTTCTCCAAATGCAGGTTTTGGCTTGACTTGTTTTTAACAGACATCTAATTGTCGAATGTTTAGAGATAATGTTTTTGATGTTTATCTTACTTGGTATTCCAGCGAGTCTTATTTTTAACACGCTCTATTCTATTATATTCTTTTTATTAGCTTCACCTGTATCTATGTATGTTAACAGATTTTTTGAACGTTATTTTAACCCACTACAAAACGTCGAATTAAATTGATACAATAATTTTATAAAAAAACTTAAAAGCGTGTTTTTTAGTTTTTAAAACTAATTATTAACATCGCATTATTTTTTCAGACAGCTTTTAAAACGTAAAATAAACTAGGCTTAACCGTAAAATACATATATTTTAAAAGGAATATTAAAAACGATGTTCAACATTCACAACCTCATACATTATTTTACGTTAAATTATAAAAACAATAGAATTGGGTACAAAAAATGCGACATTGCGAAATACGAAAATATGTACTTAGCTAAATATATATTTGGTATTATTAGATATTATTTTAAATCAAGTTATGTACTAGTTTGCGATAAATTATAAAACAATAAAAATATGTAAACTACATTGCGAAATATGAAAATACTACTTAAATATATTTTTTGGTATTATTACATAATATTTTCAATCTAGTTAAGTAATTGTTAAAGATAAATACACAAAAAACAATTGAAAGTCAATAGCATTACTGATTTGTCTAACATCTATATTTCCACGAAGATTTTAAACCTGAATATCTTATACGAAGTTCACTACTATACATCGATTGGTTTTGAAAAAGATATTTACATAAACAGACTAGATAAACCTTTGTCCAACAATGAAAACCGAATCCGCCTTCATTTTATACGGCCCTATCGACCGAATGCCGTAAAATCACTAAGAATTAAGTTTTTAAATGCATCCCTCATAATTTCAGCCCATTTGCTTGCACTCATCATCATCATCACAGCCCATAGGTAGTCACTGCTGGGTGTAGGCCCCTTTGCAATCGCCACAATAATCCGGTCCTGCCCCCCTATTACCTAACTCAGTTGTCATAAACTATGTAGGTATACCTATTCCGAGTTTCATTAAAATCCGTTCAGTAGTTTTTGCATGAAAAAGTAACAAACATCCATACATCTATTCATTCATTCATACATCCTAAGAAACTTTCACATTTATAATATTAGTTGCTTACTCGTTCTGTCGCTCTATCCATTATTCAGAATTTAAGACAAAGTTAAAATGTAGCATGTCAGTCCCAATAACAGCATTGTTGTCAATTTCCAACAATTCACCAAAAGAGACTAACAAAGAAATTGTCATCATAGCTCGTTTTGTACCTCCGTCTCACCTCTATCAAAACAACGAATGACACAATCATCATCTTGATAAAGGCTCGAGACCGTCAATAGCTCCAGTTATCATGGTTCTCGGAGGTGGTTCCCTTGATGAAGGGCAGGCCGGTGGGCACCTTTTTCTGGTATTGCATGTACTGGTGTCCGAAGAAGGTGATCAGAGTTAGCTCTTCAGCGTAGACGCGTTCACGGAAGAATGTCCAGGAGGCTAGCGCGTAGACTACGAAGCAGATCGGGTTTAGCAGGGTTATCTGTGGGAGAAGAAATCATATCGTCAGTGGAAAGGAAGAAACGCTAAAGCGCCAAAATGCGATTCGTGGGAAATCAACTTTAAAGTTTCAAGCTTAAAGTTGATTTCCCACAAATCGCATTTTGGCGCTTTAGCGTTACTTCTTTTCCACTGACGATATGGTAACACATTCTGAAGGGTATTTTTGGTTTGTTCGAATGCTAGTGAGGAAAAGGAGTGAGAAAACATCGTGAGGAAACCAGGCTTTCCAAAAGCGATATGGGGCTAAAAAATAAAGCAGTATCATAATCTGAATTGCACTACATGCCATCTCTTTTAAGTAGACATGAGTATGACAAGAGCAAAATCATAATACGATTCTGCTATAATGGCTTTTTTAGCTAACTTTGCAAAATGTGGGCATGTTTTTGGACATACCTCTGTCTGACTAACTTCTTAGATTTTATGGACTATCCCCTTAGACATAGAGGATCTTAAATTACTATAGATCTGAAAGAATCCTGTATCCTACTTCCTTTACAAAAAAAAAAAGTCTTTATTTCTACTACTAAACTAATTTTAAAAGTTTTAAATAGATACTAAATTATTCTAACACTTCCTTAGGCATAACATATATCTATTTAACTATAGCTGAAACTTTATGTAGCAGTCACCTCCTTGGCGCAGGCCTTCCTTCCAGGATTCTCTATCTCTTGCTTTTGTCATCCAGTTTGGACCGGCTCTCTCTGTAAAGACGTCTTGCCATCTTTTTGGCGGTCTGCCAGGAACCACTCTGTGATTCTTTTTGCCCATCGGACACAAGATTCGGACTTCCTATACTACTAATATTATAAATGCCAAAGTTTGTGTGGATGTATGTGGTAGCTTACCTGAGTGCCAATGGACCAGTAGAACCAGCCCACATAGCTAGGGTGCCGGCAGATGGAGTACACTCCGTGGGTCACCAACTGGTGGTCTGGTCTCTTCACAAATTGCACCTGGAAATGGACTTAAGATAAGACACTTCACAAAAACACTAAGTAGTTATAGGTGGTTTCAGAATACGAGGTTAAGGGCTAGCGCATATGGGTCAAAATCAGAGAGGTGAACATTTTGCTTCTGATAACATTTTTATGTTAAAAATAACATGAAAACAGTAACATACGCGCTTAAATACACTGATATTATCTCAAAGTATCTGCACTTCGCGTGTTTATTTTCAATAATAATGTTTTGATTGATTTTTGAACAAAAATATGTCTAAATCGTCATTTTGGGAACGCGTCCATATACCATGTTTCGTAATTCAGATTTGTTAAAAAAGAAAACGAAGTTATAATATCAATCGAATGTCTATAATATTAGCTTAAAAATACTTTAAAATATTAGAATTATCGTTAAATGAATTCAAAACATTTAAATTTTTCATGCTCTGGCTATTGAAATGCTGTCTGACATTTATAAAATCATTCAGTGAACATAGTCAATATTGTTTTATGGAACTAAAACAAAGCATTGCGCAGATGTCGCAAAAACGAAAATGTGAAGTCCACAAGTCAATGTAAACAATGTTCAATGTTTTTTCGGAAATAAATACTTTATTTTGCTGATAAAAACCATTAATTTGATAAAATGTCTAGCGTACCTTAATTCCCTGTCATTACGGGAACGCCGTTTGCTAATAAGTTTTTTGAAATAGCATTATGTTTTTGTGCAATTCTGACAAACATTACGGCTCACTTGTTATTAACCTCTAAAACCGACATAAAAAATAGCGTCATAATGCGTGACGTGAAAAAATCTGTCGTAAAGTCATTCCGGGAACGGTCATTTTGGGAACGTTCCCGTCTATGACAGGCGTTCCCAAAATGACAATTTGTGTATGAAATTCAACGTTACTGCATAATCAATAGTTTATTAGTAAGTTCGTATGAGCTAATGGCCAACTCTGGTGACGGAGTTTTTAGGCCACCTAAAAGCCTCCGTCATGGCTCAACGACTTAAAAGCCAAGACGGACAATTTAACGTGCCCCCGAAGCACGGAAGGGCTCAGCTTGTAACGCCACTTGCGGTCACCCATCCAAATTGTGACCGCGCACAACGTAGCATAAAGGCCTACCCTGAGCCAAACACTGTATTTTCCTGTCTACAGGGTGAATTTTTGAGACGGGGCAGTAAGGACAGCTACCTTAACCGTTGTAGCTACAGGAAAACGTTCTTAGGAGACTATCCTTAATTTTTGAAGATATTTGGACCTGCATTCACAGATCTTGAAAAAAAAAATGTACAGTCAGCGAGAAAATGGGCAATTTGCACAAAAACTTTATTTGATGCCAATCAATCCTGTTTCATCTAAGGATTAAAAGGCTCTATCGGACCAACTGAGGTAAGAGTACCAGAAAAGTCAGAAAACGCTAAAATTTATTTCTGAGACAAGACAGTAAGGGCTATCTTAACCGTTGTGGCTACAGGAAAACGTTCTTAGGAGACTATCCTTAACTTTTGAAGATATTTCAACCTGCATACACAGATTTTGAAAAAAATGTACATTCAGCGAGAAAATGGGCAATTTACACAAAAACTTTTTTTTGATGCCAATCGATCCCGTTTCATCTAAGGATTAAAAAGCTCTATAGGACCAACTGAGGTAAGAGTACCAGAAAAGTCAGAAATGGCTAAAATTAATTTATGAAACGGAGCAATAAGGGCAGCTACCTTAACCGTTGTAGCTACAGGAAAACGTTCTTAGGAGACTACCCTTACTTTTGAAGATATTTCGACATTTCATTCGAAATGATGAAAAATGACAACGTACGAAATGTATAATCAAAGTTTTTTAGGTTTTCTGAATTTTCTAGTACTCTTGCCTCAGTTGGGAACTCATAAAGACAAATAACTCACATATAAATAATAATACAAAACATAACACAACAAAATTATTACTCTTCCAAGCATAGTCGGGCGATACCTGTTGTATGCAAAAACCGCTGCATTGACGCATTCCTCATGCGCACGGGACTCGCTCGATGTTCACAGCGGTGCGCGCGCGCGGCTAGCTTCCTCTCACGCCCGCCCGGCAGTCGGACCTTACCCATCGACGAGACGCTCGTTCCGCACGCTCGCTTTCCCGCGTAACATTCGCGTAGCTTTCGCCGTATGCTTACTTTCTTTCTTCATGGTGTTCTATCCTTCTGACTCTTACCTACCTACTGTGTTCTATCTGTGCTTGTATCTACTTGTGCCGTGTTGTACTTACTCTGAACCGAACAATAAAAACAGTCAACGTAAGTGTGGACAATTTGCTTTATTTACCTACTGAGATTTCCCACAAGAGTCTTTTAATTCTTAGATGAAACAGGATCGATTGGCATCAAAAAAGTTTTTGTGTAAATTGCCCATTTTCTCGCTGACTGTACATTTTTTTCAAAATCTATGAACGCAGGTCGAAATATCTGCAAAAGCTTAGGATAGTCTCCTAAGAACGTTTTCCTGTAGCTACAACGGTTAAGGTAGCCCTTACTGCCTTGTCTCAAAAATTCACCCTGTATACACTCGATAAGTAAAGTAAGTGGAAAGTAACTGAAAAGCTAACATGTATTTTTAACATTTTATCTTCTAATTCTCCGTTTAATATTGTTATTTAACTTCATATTTGCTTGATCATAAATCAACGAAAAAACCACTAAAAATAAGATAATTCTTCATCTTTTTCACTTTCAAAACTTTCACGTGAGTAATTCCCGTGAGTTAAAATAAAATCTTTATCTTCTTCTAAAGTTGGTGTTATTTATGTTTTTATATTGCACCATTGGATAGGTCATTTAATAATTGACATAATTGCCGATTACTTTTTCCGATTGGTTGATAAAGTGATGAGAAATCTCCAAATAACTGCATTTTTGTCGTGTTTCGGAGCGAGCTGCTGTCGTAAGCGCCGCGGCCAAACGCATTCTAAATTAATCTATATGAACGCAGTTCGAAATATCTGCAAAACGAAGCTAAGACAAATATTTGAAGTTGTACTCATCGATGTGCTAATTTTAGCTCAGGGTACGGTCTTAAGGCGCTATCTCGATCTATCATCCCCCCAATTCTTCTAGATGACAACGTCAATCATTCCGGTGCGTTTTGGTTCGATCTCATAAATGTCAGCCATTTGGTGAATAGTAGAATAGCTTTTCAAAAATTTGTTCTGCCAAAGTCCAAACCTTAGCTAAAACCTCACCACAACTGATTTGTTTGTCATTAGTAGAATAGGAAACAGTCGAAAATCTAAGGATTAGTTGAGGTTTGCTTGAGGTTGATAAAAAATTCGGTACTAGAATTGACACCCTGGACTTTTAAAACAAACTGTTCAAACAAACAAATAAAAATATTGCCATAGATGGATAGATGGTGCGTTCCGATCATTTAGAAAACGCTATGATCATTTAGGAAACTACACTGTCATTTTGAGAACGTTATCGTCATTTCCGGGAACGTCACTAAAACTGCAAATAAATCAATAAATAATGATTTATCGTAAAATGTTTGCATACACAGAATCAAATGTCTTTTATACTTGTATAGTTATATTATTAGTAACCGCATAGCCCAGCTGTCAAAACAAAAAAATTAAACTTTGTATCAAAATTTAGACCAAATACAAAATAATGAAGAATATTTTTAAAAAGTAATGTCTTATGAATAAAAATATAGTGAATCACAATATTTTATGATTCAGAAACTTGCTCATTACAGGTTTTTAAAAACAATTGTTTATTATATTGGTTAAATATTTTTTTAAATTAATTTAAAAATCGTTCCCAAAATGACGTCCGACTAGCCCATAATTTGCATTAACCGCCACAACTTTGGAAATACGTGTTTTTTTGCGTGGCCCTTCTCAGGAAAGTTTCATAACATTTGGCGCTATAAACATCTTTTGTTGAACTCTATCAGAAGTGAAGTTAATTTTTCAGATATTTGAAAACGTAAAATGCCCACCTCTCTGATTTTGACCCATATATACAACTTTTAAATCGACTAAACTGTTTCGTCGAGTTGTGTACTTGTCGTGATTTCTACACAACTAAACTGTTGAGTCGACGGAGGTGCGCATACAATCGATTTCAGTCGATTTGTAACCCAAACAAATCCAACAGTCTTGTGCAGGCAACGCTCAAGTTACCATGTCTTTTAACCATAAAGTTTTAACTTGTGCTTTACTTTATACAGGGTGAATTTTTGAGACGGGGCAGTAAGGGCAGCTACCTTAACCGTTGTAGCTAGAGGAAAACGTTCTTAGGAGACCATCCTTAATTTTTGAAAATATTTCGACCTGCATTCACAGATTTTGAAAAATATGTACAGTCAGCGAGAAAATGGGCCATTTACACAAAAACTTTTTTTGATGCCAATCGATCCTGTTTCATCTAAGGATAAAAAGGCTCTTTCAGACCAACTGAGGTTAGAGTACTAGAAAAGTCAGAAATCGCTAAAATGTATTTCTGAGACAAGACAGTAAGGGCTACCTGAACCGTTGTAGCTACAGGAAAACGTTTTTAGGAGACTACCCTTAACTTTTGACGATATTTCAACCTGCATTCACAGATTTTGAAAAAAATGTACAGTCAGCGAGAAAATGGGCAATTTACATAAAAACTTTTTTTGATGCCAGTCGATCCTGTTTCATCTAAGGATTAAAACACTCTATCGGACCAACTGAGGCAAGAGTACTAGAATAGTCAGAAAACGCAAATAACTTTTATTATACATTTCGTACGAAATCATTTTGTCATTTGGCATAATTTTTCATCATTTTGTCGAAATATCTTCAAAAGTAAGGGTAGTCTGTAGTCTAAAGTAGCTGCCTTACTGCTCCGTCTCAAAAATACATTTTAGCAATTTCTGACTTTTCTAGTACTCTTACCTCAATTGGTCCGAAAGAGCCTTTTAATCCTTAGATGAAACAGGATCGACTGGCATCAAAAAAAGTTTTTGTGTAAATTGCCCATTTTCTCGCTGACTGTACATTTTTTTCAAAATCTGTGAATGCAGGTTGAAATATCTTCAAAAGTTAAGGGTAGTCTCCTAAAAACGTTTTCCTGTAGCTACAACGGTTCAGGTAGCCCTTACCGTCTTGTCTCAGAAATACATTTTCGCGATTTCTGACTTTTCTAGTACTCTAACCTCAGTTGGTCTGAAAGAGCCTTTTTATCCTTAGATGAAACAGGATCGATTGGCATCAAAAAAAGTTTTTGTGTAAATGGCCCATTTTCTCGCTGACTGTACATATTTTTCAAAATCTGTGAATGCAGGTCGAAATATTTTCAAAAATTAAGGATGGTCTCCTAAGAACGTTTTCCTCTAGCTACAACGGTTAAGGTAGCTGCCCTTACTGCCCCATCTCAAAAATTCACCCTGTATACGTTTTAAAAGAAACCGGTCGCCCCAGCCAGAGACGACTTCCACGCATACTTCTTCCCACAGTTTCTTTTTCAAATTTATATCGGAATACTCTATAAGGCTTTTTAAGTAAAGCGCGGGCCTTTTTTCTACACTATTAATAAACTCTTCCGTGTCGTCGGTAATGGTTCCCGCCATTGTGAGAACAAACGTTGTGCCGCTTCCAATGCAAATGCGAGACTGAACAGTCGTGGATCGACTGTTTAGTCGATGGTATGCGCACTTCAATACATTGCAATACAAAATGAGCGTGAGATCGATAGTTGTCCAACTTTTTAATCAAAAGCAGATCGATGGGGCTTTTTGATTTTTTTGTCGATCAACTATCGAGTTGATAATATGCGCACGTTCATATATTGCTGTGTACTTATGAAACACAACTAAATAGTTGTTCAACTAAAAATTGTATATATGCGCTAGCCCTTATTCAGTCGTCCGACCACCGGCGATGAACGAGTAACGAGTAGAACTAGAAGCTATAAACGAGTTGACGAGCAGCGAGAAGCGAGTGTTTAGTTTCGATTGTTCTGTCACTAGGCTATAAGCGAGTGTGCGAGTGCGGCAGGCGATTACTCGCGCTACTCGCGCGCGGCGACAGAAATGATCGCTACTTGGGCTCGGCGAGTTCAGCTACAATCGCCGAGCGAGTATTATCTTTGATAGCTCTGTCGCCCAGCGACAAACTAGTAAAGAGAGTCCTCGCTGGCAGTGTGAACAGTCAGCAATCAACTGTTAATATTTATGCACCTCTTTTGTTTATACAGAATATGGCTATTTTATCGCTTAAGAAACATACAATAGATACTATAATATAAACTATGGTCATGTACCAAATAAAAAACATGTCTATCTAAATAGGTACCTTGAAAAATATTACTCACAGTGTGATTGAAGTTGGTTTTAGCAGTAAACATGGCAGCCTTCCTGAGTAGTTCTCCACAGATACATACAATGAACCCGTAGTAGGAAAACCAGAACATTGATTTCATGCCTGAAATAGTAAAATAATAGGTGTGACTCACCGTTCACGAAATAAATCAATTCGTTTCCCTATTAATTATTTTTGTTAATGCCAACTATTTTGCTTTGGTCTCTAACTTGCACAAAATAAGAGCTTTTGGTTTTAGTTTTTATTTTAAATTTGTCAGTGTACAATGGAATAAGTGCCAATATCCTGAAGTGAATAATCCAGCAGGATTAGTCACTTAAGAATTTTTAATCTATAGGTATTTTCCTTAATATTTTGGGTTTGAATGCCATTGTAAATTGTAAGTAACTCAAATCTATGTTTAATATTATTTTTCCCATTCAATGGAATTGAATTATTTTTAATTTTTGCAAGATTTTATTTTAACAGTAAAACTCACCAGGAAAGAAGTAATACTCCACAGCGAATTCAACCCAACTCGCAACAGCAGCTAATCCATACTGAACACTGTGATTCAGTATAAAGGAATCTACTGTCAAGGTTTCAGGGTTAGTCAGGGCCACTGTCATGAACTCGGAGAAATGGAACATCGACAGGGACATCGCGTAGAGACCAAACACTTGTATGCCATCCTCGAACGTGGCGAGATACAACCCAGTAGCGAACGCAGCTCCCAGAAACGCTGACCGGACAGAAACCTAGAGAAGAGAGATTTCGTGAACATCTGTTTTGTTATTTGACTTTTATATGATTTTTGAAACATGTAGGTACAAAGGTTCTGAAGGTATCGGCTAATATTATACACTATGATACGATAGTTACTACGAAATTAACATCCAAATCGTAAGATAAGATTGCTAATTCAATAAACATTTACCTCATACACGAATCCTTGATAGCTGTACCTCAATATGAAGTTCATAAGACAGAAATACAACCCTGGCCCCCAGTAGTTAAGGGCGTACAGCTCTGAAGAGAAGCCCAGAGTGCTTCCAGAGAAGAAGGACGTCGTAAATATCAAGAATGACACAGAAAAACACTTTATAGCCTGTTTTCCAGATGGACACATTTTCACAAACACGTCCATTTTGGCAGCTTTCACTGCTTATCTTAGATAGCTGCTAGAGTATATTTTTACATGCAATTTAGATTTTGTGACATTTTTTATTATTTACACATTACATCCATCATGGAAAAGGAAACAAAAATTTCGTCGACGAAAAAAATTCAGCTCACGACCAGCTGGGCGGCAGGCAATAAACCAACAATGTTGCCAACTCCAATAAATCGTAGTCGCTAGATCCTATCCTGTCGTCGAAAAGTCACTAAAAACTGATTCTAACCAGCAGGGGCTATTTTGAGACACACGTAAAGACGTACGTTAACTCGGATTACTTCGGATTTTTTACGGTGAATAGGTACTTTCAAATCGTAGAAGATGGTTGAAAAAAGTAAAGAAATACATTTCTATTTAATGTGTTACTTAATGACCAGAGGTCGGAAATAGGTAGAGTTATTTACCGCTCGTCTGCTTTATGACGGATCCGCTCGAGACACAATTGATTTTCTATTGTGTCTGGAATCCCGACAGACGAGGGATTATGTACAGAAAGCGTCATTAATTGGTATCCCCCTAGTAAGAGGTCGGATTGCAAGCCGTTGATCTCAACTTTTGTAAAAACTTTAACATCCTTGCTACTTATGGATATCTAATTTCGCTCGAGTTCCTAAACGAGCCGATGCAATAGCTGTTATAATACCCGACTGAAACCCAAGGTTGAAAAGTTCAAATCTTTGTTCAAATCAATAGGGGGATACCGGTTAATGACGCTGACTGTACTTGCATCGAAATGTTGATTTTGATAGGATCTTCCCGGGATTTCTAATGGAAAATCCCGTGTAGCCAACAGTATTACAAGTAAATAATAATAAAAACCTCAGAGATAGTAGGTAAAACAAATAAAACAAAGATAATTAACATACAATTTCTATTAGTTTACATTTATTCACAATACAAATTATTAATAGTCTTAATAAAAGTAATAGTAAGCAAGTTCTCATACTTACCTATACTTCACCTTTTTTATAAATACGAAAATACTTTTGCTTCTAGCCTAAATCGCGGGATCTTTCTGCTCTTTAAAATTAATCTCGGGATTTGAGGCATATCCACTTTTTCTTTCACTGTATGAAATCAGTGTAAGTACCTAAACAACTCTACCTAATTCTGACCTCTGCTAATGACACAATCCAACAATGTTGGATCCGTTCGTATCTTTCACTCACACTTCGAATGAAGGAATAATGAACCGTCTGAACACGAAAATGAATGTTCACTTGGAGTTGGCCATCTAAGACGCGCGAATTCACTATAAGATAAAGACAAGACATAGAATAAAATAATAACAGTGAATGTTCTTTTTTTAGCACTCCGTCATAACCGTGTGAACATGGAATGGAAGAGAAATTTATCAATCACATTCATCCGAGTGAACCGTCTCTGATTCCACCCTAAGTAGACTTAATACATCTTTCTTTATTTTTTCAAGTAGACATTTTGTCTTTTCCACCTTTCCATTACTTGCCTTGAAACTATTTTGATTTGCAGATTGAAGTCCAAAAGTAATAAATATTTTCGCTAAAACTGATTTTAAGTCGCTAATTCCAGCTACAAACTCGTTAAACTAGCAACACTGCAAACAAAATGACCATTGTTTTTTTTTCTCATTCTCCATTTCCTCACCTGTCAGCTCATGACAGTGACAGCTGATCATGGATAAAATATTGGTATGTACAAGGAATTTGGTATGTATGCCTTTACCATGGCAACAATGATGAAAGAAAAATTGTTTCGACTTGTCTTTGTGAGATTATAGAATACTGAGCTTGTGATTGGTTGTATTTTGATAAATTTTCAAATAGTTAATACCATTGGTCAGTTACGACTCTATTAATCAAACTAATATACAATATTTGTAATAGAAAACCGAATGACATTGTTTGTTTTCAAAATCGTCGCGAATAAAAGCAGTTTTTCTTTTCAAATAATTTTAGCTAAAAAATAAACCATTTCCTTATTCAATTTGCAACGAAAACTTTGTAAAGTGTGTAAATTAATTAACTTAAATCGGTCGGGGTGGGTTGATTAGCTGACGTAATCAGCCATGACAACATCGCTGCTCGAAATCGGTGTTTGGAAAAAGTAATTTATTTTAGAAAATTAGCTTGTAAATTGTCTGTAATTTGTCCGCAGTGAAGTCTGGATGGGGCAGTAGTTGTTTCTGCGTTGTCGAGTATCGATGAGTAGGTGTTTGCGAGGGGTTTTGGGTGTTTTCTGGGTTGGGCCGGCGTCGCTGATGTAATTCGTTCGTGATGGATGATCCGTGGGACGTGAAGTCAGTGCGGCAGGCGGGACAGTACACATCTTTTATGAAGCTAAATGGGGCCCCACTTCTTCCACCGGTTGTAAGTCAATTTCTGATAAATTTAATTAATTGTAGTAAGTACCTATCCATTTGCAACCCGTGGTTGAACAGAACAGGTTGGTGTTTAGGTGATAGTTGGTAGGTAGTCTGCCTAAATAGAATAGTTCAAAAGCTAGCTTTTGAGTTTTTAATATTTTCATGAATGTACCTACTTTTACAGCCAACACATTTGTGTTAGAAATATGAAATGCAAATTACTATACAGAATTCAGCACTTTATTGATACTTTCTTGTTGAAAATATTGGGTACTATTATAAAAATCATGATGAGAGCACATTTTGAGGTGACAAACTTTTTCATTTGTGAAATTATTACTAACGGACTGTTAATATAATGTTTTTTTAACATTTCAGCTATCAAAGGAATGTCGTAAAGAAATGCAATATTACAAACTTCTTGCTAAAGAAGTTGAAAAACGAATTTCTATCCTTCAACCATATGTAAGCGACAGTGATACTGAGTCCAATGATGATAAAACTGATGCTCCAGAAATCTCAGAAAGTGAGCAAAATGAAGTAGCCCAGGAACATATAGAAGCTGCTTTTGATCTTTGTATTGACAAAGTTCCAGCTTTAGATAAACAAAAAGATATTGATACTGATATTCCAACCAATGATTTCTACCACAAACCTTCACCCAACATTGTGACTACGTCTGATGCTCCCAAATTTGTGATAGACTTCAGTTTGAGTATCAACCAAACTGGTAGAAATGTCTTAGAAACAGTCAAGAGAAAGTCACCATGTCCAGCAATAGAACTGCCAGAGAGAGATCACAACTGCGTAAAAAACAAAGAATTGCTACTGGAGTCGGAAACCAGTCGGCAGAAAGAACAGAAAAAAGACAAAGTTGTAGAAGATCTCGTAAACTTCAGTATTAGTGTCAAAGATGATCTCTCAGATCCTTTCCCGGAGTCTGTGTCTAGTCAGGGTGGGCCACCATCTATGAGCTCTAAAAGCTTCACTGGTAGCCTCAATGATTTACACACTGAGAGTGTCAGAGCTGTAGCTTCAAAATTGGCGAGACAGAGATCTTACACACTTTTGAATCCGAGTCCGCAACTTCTAGCCCACCTAGAAGTCCAGTCCTTGAACACTGGTGTAGAAATGAGCTGCATTTCCATGAGCGATAGCCTTTCCAACTTGAGCCTCCCAAACAAGAAACGCCGCAGCTGGGATTTAGAATCTGCTAAAGTCAAGTGGTCCTCAATGGCCATGGAACTTAAGGCTAAAAAACTACCATGCACAACTGGTAAAAAAACCACAGTAAAAAATGCAGCTAAAACCACTCAAGCTATTTACTCCCCGCCTAGAGCTAAATCTGTGGCTGCAGAGAGGAACAGACATGGAATTACACCAACCAAATTTACTAATAAGTCTGAGCCTCTTCAGAAGAGAAGGCCTAGCCCTATTAGAAATATACCATCTAATGTGACCCTAGTCAAAGGTCCCGCATCTTCAAAGCCCAACCAAAGACAGGAGCCACATTCCCCTAAATCCCCCACATCTTCTCCAAAGCCTCTTGTCTCCGAGTCTGAGGACCCCGCAGCGAAAGTTAGAGAGCTTTACGAAAAAATCCAGAAACAGCAACTAGTTCAAATGGCCAGTCTGGTCGAAAAACAAAAGAGGGAACAGAAGTTGCTACAGCAAGTCTTCGAAGAACAGAACACTCTTCTGTTTAAGCAACTAAAGACTATAGTTCCCAAATCTTCTGTTGAAGTGAAGGAAGCTTGGGGAGAAACGACTTTAGAGGGAGACAGAGGCCCGGTCAGCCTGAGCCAACTGATCAATCATAAGAGCCCAGAACAAATAAGCCCTATATCTTCGACCCTCACTGACACCAATAAGTACCTCGATAAATGCGACAATGTTCTTAAGAAAAGCCGAGATCTCTCTAACAGCATAAAAAAACCAAAATCTGCAAACCAAAACACCAAAATCCAACCACAAAAGGCTCAGCCAGAAGGCAGTAGAACCAGAACCCATTCCCCTATCAGAAACATATCAAACTCCTCACCAGTTCAAAGAAACACATCTCGGAAACTCAATTACGATACAACTTCCTCCTACGATCCGATTCTGACCGATCGAACGAACGATACGATGGCAGATTTAAATGTAACCTTCCCTACAGATAACAGCGATTGTGAATCTTACAGCCATAACAATACAGCCTTCCATCCAAGGAAGGAAGTGACAGTGATTCATGCTACCCCCAGCCCACCAAACCCCATGCTTTGTTCTTCAACGGATTCTGCTATCAACTGCATGGAGCGCAACATTCAGAACTCCATTAATAGTTGCCGACGCCCGAAATCCAATACATATTACCAGCAACCCACACCAAGAGAGGTAACTATGATCTCCGAATAATATTTGCTATCGGGTTTAGTAGGACCTAGTTTCGAAAAGTTCTGAATATTTCAATATAGGGATTTTTGCACCAATTGTGACTGTTTTCGTGTGATTTCGAATTGTTTTCTTTGTTATCCTTTCCATGATTCCATCGCTTTTTCCATTGCTTTAACTCTTGTCGAAAAAAAATGTTTTGTAACGTCTGTTTGTTCCTCTGTAGTTTAAATGTCCTTTCCTTTGTTCCTCTATCTTGATTCAACTATTTTATAAAGATCCTATCTTGAACCTTTACCTACAAGAAATATGTTTTAAAAAATGCCCTTCCTACCCAATCCATCCTCATAAAACTTATATCTGTATTCTTGTTCCCTTGTCATTCCTGTTTCCTATCATTCATAGCCAAAACACCACACCTCAGTTATCCGTTTGAAAAGTCTTCCTGCAATGCGATTCAGATCTTCTCTGTTTTCCGAATTCGGAGAATGACGCTTCTTCGTTGAAAAAACGTCAGCTTTCCGAAAATCATCGAATCGGATGGATTTTCAGAAGTCATAATCGCACTGCTGATCCAATCCTATCCTCGTGCATTTCCTTGCTTTCATCTATCTTTAACTTCCTGTCCTCGTGTCACTATTTGATGTACTCGACGTAGCTTGCAGCGGCCGCTACGATAGTGGCATACGCGAAGGGTTACCTGGTGCGACGGCTGATGCGAACGGAGCGGGTGATGGCGACCGTTCAGACAATCCGGGACGCTCTTCTCTGTGCGCTTCAGTTGCATCAGGACCGCGAGGGAATCCGGGGGGCCGATGTGGACCTGCATCGGAGGCTGATTCAGCAGGTACTTTGTGGGATCATACGCTGAAGGTCAAATACTCAAAATGACAAGAGGTTGTATGTTTTCGTTAAACGTCTTGCGTGTTTGACTTTATGTAGGTTTGACCTTCAGCGTATGATCCACTTTGTGGACTCGTTGCGGTTTTGGTTGCACTTTTGCAGGTCTTGCTATTTAAGAGTTTCTCTGTCTTAAATTTTGCCTATTCTATGAACAAAGTTATCTTACAGCATCTCTGAACTTCTAAATATCTAATAATTTTTTTGTGAAGATTTTTTGCCTCGGCTGTGAATTACGAATATCAATTTCGTCTTGAAGATGTATTAAGAGATTTAAGAATCACGTTACTACTTGTATCTTGCTTCGTCGTTTAATATAATAGAGACGTTCTGCGGAGACACGTCAAAGTCTCGGCGACGTACTTGTTTGAACAGCCAGCCTTCCTTGCCTACGGTACTGCATTCCCATACTCCAAAGACGACTAGGTAGAATAATCGAGATCAATATCAAGACTGACTTAAAGTCAAAAATAATTTATACCTACAGTAGGATCTCTGGGATCACATCAAATAGCTAGGTGATTCTACTCCTGTTTCTTCACAACCAATACCTTGAAGAACCAGGGCCACAAACACGATTTGGGGCCTTACTTTCTTTTTAGTGATCCATCGTCTTAAATCTAAATAATTGAAGACGAATAAAAAGGAGTTGGAGCATAAAGCAGTCCCAACCTTCTTTCTCATCCAGTACCTAATCTGATATTATATATTTTTTTCTAATATTCCTTTTATGATTCTGCTCTAACGGCCTTTTAACCCTGCTGTACTTTCCTCAGATCACGGCCGCGTGCTACTCCCTGCACGACACATTCATCGCCAGCTCGCCAGCAGAGCGCTGCGCTTTGCTGGCGGCGGACCGCGCGCGGCGCCGCTCGCTCGCTAACAGACCACCGGCGTTCATGAAACCTGCCCGGCACACGTAAGTATAATACTGTAATGTCCTTATATGTGTGTCTATTGAAATAGGACAGATTGAGGAAAGCAGTAATGGAATGGAGGCCTGTGTTCAGAGTCTGAGCGCTCATTGCACTAAATGCTAGGTCATTCATAAATTAGTGCTCTCTCTCGCTCTTTGGCCTAATAATTGCGTATTGTGCATCCTACTTTTACAGTGGCTAGTGCATGGTGTAATGAGCGCTTTAATCTAAGCTCAAGCTTCGATATTTAATAAGATCGTAAAAAAACTTTGTTGTTTAATACTAAGGATTGAGTAAAAGATGTGGTACCAACATCAGCTCCTATAACTGTAACAAGATAACTAAAATGATTGTAGCAGATGCGAGTGCGATGAGTGAATGCGATGTGATTCGTCCTTGAGAAGACGCTAAAGAGCTATAGTCGTATTGCTCATTATACGGACTAAAAGTGAAGGAAAAAATGTCATTTTTCCTTCAATTTTGATTAGTTTTGAGGCGTTTTATGTCAAAATTGAAGAAAAAATGACATTTTTTCCTTCACTTTAGTCCGTATAATGAGCAATACGACTTATAAGTTTGGGGTATTCAGTGTGAAAGTGAGAGATGTTGCATCGTGTCATCTTGGTGTCATCACTGATTATGAGCAAAGAATCTATTCAAAGACATCTCTTCTACTTTATTTACTCCTTCCTCTGAAAAGTGTGTCATATGGCCAAATGTCTCGTGTGACCTTTACCATGCCACCACAACACTAAGACCCGGAAAAATATCTGTAGATCATACAAACATTCTGTCCAGAGAAAAAGAAACATCACAACACCAGCATTGTTATGTATAAAGTATACCATCTAAAAGTAACTTGTATGTGTGCGTACAGAGACATAATGTCACAGAGCCACAGCGGAGTCTTCCCCGCGCGTCCAAAGCGCCACTCTACCTCGCTCATGACTCAATCGACCTATGGTAACACTGAAACTAGTTGAGAATGTTGCCTTTCAATGTTATGTTGCTGTGCTGAGAGAATGTTACGCTTTTCGATGTTATGTTGCCCGTTGCAATGATTATTTTTTCAATCATGATCTTAATCTGCCTAATTTTTCTCATGGATGTGAAGCATGCCATCAACCATCTATACTTAACCATTTAGATGTTAGGTACCTAATTTAAGTTCTTTTAATTTAGCTTGTCTCGTTTTGGTGTACTTAATTTGTTTTCAGCTATTCAATTTTTTTCTTTAAAGAAATTATGTTAATTTGGTCTTTCTTTTACAACACAAAAATCTGATACTTCACTCTCATCGTAGTTTATTTTATAAGGTTTAGTACGTATTCCATGCTGTGATCTTATGAGAGCTATTTACAAAAAAAGCCCCGCGGTATTTTATGGAACTAAAGAAAATCCTATGACAATTTATCTTCACGTAAGATGCCGCCTTCCAAGAGACTTCTTTCGTAAATCGGACTCTAAATTCGCTCTTCGAGTGCCACCGATCGGCGCGGGCTCTGCGCTGGTGCACAGTTCGCAAGATGGATTTAGGCATTCGTGAAGTTAGTCGTTTCGATGCGCAGTGTAGCTTTTTCATAAGTACTAAATTTTCTACTGCGCAGCGAAACGGCTAAACGAAACTTACGAATGTCATGATTCGTTGAAAGAAGCGTAGGTACTGTACCTACTCCTGTTCGAGTCGTTTTGAGATTTCCTCCTTTATATGGCACCTCCGTGACAGGGAGTAATATTTGTTACAATAATTTGCAGAGACTTATAGCAGCGACAAGGCGAGACGCGCGCGCTATATGCCGAGCCCGCGGCGCCGGCCGTGGCGCTGACAGCCCCCCGCCTGTCTGCCGCGGTTCTTCGCCCACTGTTGGGCAAGAGAAGACCACGTGTGAACGCAGGCTAATCGTGGACTTGTGACTTTTGAGTAAATTACTGAAGTGTTACATCTGACTTTGTTTGTAGTGAATAGTTTGCTGTAGGGACAAGCTGCAAAATGCTTAGCGCACTTGCTCATCTTGACAACGCATGCGATTTGGAATGAAAAATGAAAAATCAAAATGGGATGAAAAAAACCTGATAAGGACAGGGCGGTGATGATGATTTCATACTCAATATGGTTAACGCGTTCACTGCCACTCTGCTTTACCCTCCGAAGGGGCCGCAGCACCGCGTTGCAGAACAGAAACCCATGTGCGTCCGTGCACTCAACGTGCTAACCGCACTGATTAATAAAAGTGATTGCTAGCCATTGCTAGTCATAAAAATCATAAATCTATTTTTTGTGAAAAAAATAACGCAGCTCTCAAATCCATATTTACGGATCGAATACGAATCGAACTTAGTTCAAAATTCCATGTATTATAGTAACTAACCCACCTTGTTATATATGTTATGTTCTAAGTATGGTTAAGTGCCTAGTTTTATTTATTACTTAGCAGAGAGAAGTAAAATTGTTTAGGCTGGATTCGACCAAACTGGATTAAGTTTTTACTCGAGAGTAAAATACTGTTTGAATATTTTGACATTGTAAAGTTGACACCTTATAACCAGGATAATTTGTATGCACCTTCATTTGTATTTCGAATTGTGTCGGCTAGTTACTCTGGAGTAAGATGACTTTTGGTCGAATCCAGCCTTAGTAGGAAAATAGTACCTACCTAATGTTTTTAGTTCACAATACAACCGATAGAGGCGTTGGTTTAGTTTTGAATATTGCAGTTGTAATTCTTGCAAAATGTAAGTATAGTAGGTACCTACCTATAACTTCGTAGGTATATTTTATTATTGTAAGAGTAAACTACTTGCGCCTTCTGTCGTCTTCCTTCTCTTCCTTCTAATCAGCAATAACAAGTTTCTGGTACTTACTTATACAGTTGAAGTAAGATGCCAGTACTAGTACTATAAAATTAGAAGACGTAGCCAAGCTAGTGTAGTATTTATGTAACCATGTAATGTAAATCCATCAATTTTATGAAATGAATGTTTGCTAATATTTTGTGAATTTGTAATAAGCAACTCTAGCAACGCCAGCTGAGCCAATTTGATAAATCAAAAAGGTATTATGAATAAGGATTGTGAAAGTTGTGAGTTTGGTATCATATAATTGTCTTTAATCTTTCACAACTTGCTTTATTGATCTCTCTCAATTTTATCGGCACAGATGGCCTAGTAATTATTTTAGAACTATTTTACAAATAATGCCAAAAATAAATTATTCAGCTTGATTTCTTGAGGCTTTTGATACCTGTATTAAAATTAAGTTCTCTTGAATACCTACCCAAAGATATGTTGTTTTATAAATTATATTCCCGTGCATAATGTGTACTGAATACAAATAAAACAAACATGTGCGTTTTTTATTTATTTTTCCATAATTTTACAGACCCATCTGATTTGAATTCCAAAATATTTGATAAAATTTGGTGTACAGAAAATTAATCAAATCTCACGTGAACATAAACTAGCTTTTCTTCAAGAAGATGAGCAAATCATTAAAACTACTATAAATATAATGAATTTCGTAAGAGAAGCGTGTTGTAAGCACATATAATAAAACGTCACACAGTTTTTTTATCATCACTGTACAAATCGCGTCCATTGCACCAATTTAGAGACTCCGAGGCACTCGCGAAAATCGCATCACAAAAATACCCTTTCATTTTGTAAATTCACATAGAACCTTCGCCGGTAACTATTATGCTAAATGCCATTGTATCACGACCGCGTTACTGGTACAAGAGGTTCGTGAAGTTTAGTATTTTTTTTTAATATGCCACTACTAGGGCAGGGTGTACTTGACGTAGGGGACTTCCACGTCGCTGCCCTCTTCGTCGTTGCAGCACAGTTCGAACACCAGCGCTTTGACGTGAGGCTCCAGCTTTTTCTTTGACACCTTGGTAACCACCTCCGACATCGGCAGATTGAGACGCTCCTGGCGCTTCGCTTTCGGCATGAAGAAAGAGTAAAGCATGCAGACCCCTTGCGAGAGCATCGTAATCTCCAGCTTGTGCTCGTTCTTGAAGTAATCCAGGAACTCCTGCAGGGTGATCTCTCCCTTAACCTCGAACCTGTCCCATAAGGTCCACTTCTTGTCGTAGTAGGTGTTGGTCGGGGCGGAGATAGGTTCCGAGAAGCCGAAGAAGGGCAGAGCGAGGTTCACGAATCCGTTCTTGAAGACCTCAAGAACGTTGTATCCCTGGGCGAGCTTGTAAAGTTCCAGGCAGACGAGGCCGGCGACCACGGATGTTGTGGTGGCTATAGCGGGGATGATCTTTCCAGCGATGAGCTTGGAACGATGTCTGTCCGCCGGGGGGATGTCGTAGTTCGCCGCGCGGAGGTTGGAAGCAGCTACGATGAAGTCCATGTGGAAGTTTGTGTCGTCATCCTTCTCGAACTCGAGCGGAGTGATCTTGAGGGAAGCGAGTTTGCTGGGAGGAGGCAGCTCGTTGATGATAGTTTTGACGCGGTCCTGGTCCATGTCTTCGGTGGACTGCTGGAGCTGGGCATCTGTGACTGCGATCTTGATGCCGGATTTCGGACTGAATTCTGGGACCTGGAAATGGAAAACATGTCAGATGCATTTTAAGCATAGATTTTGAAGTGAGGAGCATTCCATAAGTGACAGGTTGCAACCCTATCACAGATTTTAGAAAGCTAACTGGTTTTCTCACGATGTTTTCCTTTACCATTTAGAACTCGTGGTAATGCGCATAACATTTTTTACAAACGAAAAATCCATTAGTACATTTTAAACGAGAGCTGTAATGCACTCGAAACGTCGTTCGTTTATATTATGAAAAATTCATTGATGCACGACCGGGATTCGAACCCACGACCTTCGGATCGCAAGTTGGAGTACTACCCACTCGGCAAACACGGCTCCCATATTCTATTATTTACAAAAATAAAAACAATAAACCAACCTCGATACTAGAAGCAATCTTGGCGATGCAATCCCTGTCCACACAATTAGGTATTCCGTACAAATTGGCTCTCAAGTTAGCTGCTGCTACAACGTAATCCAGATGCAGATCATTCGCCGTATCGAAGGAGAGGGGAGATGGGCATCTCTTGGGGCCGGACCAGAAGGGAGCTCCACTGGTTGTTTGCTGGTCGGGAGGGAAGTTGAAGAGGAGCTGTTTTATCTGGTTTGCGTACTGGTTCTCCCAATGCTGGCGCGCCCAGATCACGCAGTCTTCGAAGTTTAGCGGCCGGTCGTTTATTGCGTTCTGGAAAGTTACAAATTAGTTGGTGAGGCCTAATTTAGCTAGGTTTACAGCAATTTGATTGAATGCTTTTGTTACATATTATCTATTCACAATTTCATCATCATCTCCTTGCCCTTATCCCACTAAGTGGGGTCGGCACAACATGTTCTCCTCTTCCATCTATTCACAATTTGTTTTTCACAATTTCAACTGTTTCTTTATAATGTACGTTTTTAAGGTTTATAGAATTGATTAAAAGCTATCGATTAATCTATCTATATCTATACTATCTATACCATAGGTTCCCAAACTTTTTTTCTCATGGACCCCTTTCAAAATTTTACTGGTTTCGGTGGACCCCCTGCTGCTACATCTCTACCATATTCCCAAAAAACTTGTGCACCCCCATTTTTGTTTCTCGCCAACGTGGACCCCTTTCGAGTCTCCCGTGGACCCCTGGGGGTCCACCTGGACCACTTTGGGAATCACTGATCTATACTAATATTATAAAGCGGAAAAGTTTGTATGTGTTATGGTTTATGTTATATGTTTGTATGTTTGAAAGCGCTAATCTCAGGAACTCTCATTCCGATTTGAAAAACTATTTTCTGCATTTGATAGCTCTCTTGAGGAAGGTTTAAGGCTACTTTTCATCATCATCATCATCATCACCACATACCATCACTACGGGGGCAACGCCGCGAAGGCAATGCTAGTTATTATGTAAATAGAATCGTGCACTAGTCGAAAATATTCGTCATTTATTACGAGTATTGCTCTGAGGTATATTTGCAGAACTCGATCTTTGCATCACTACTCAAAACATGATCTATGCTTGCAGCGAATTTTGTGACTAAAGAAAACTATACAGTATGTTATATTGTTACCACGTACCCGAACACTCTCCAAAGCATCCAGCGGCTGGCTTCCCGGAAGTTTCAGCGTGCGCTCCACAAACTGCGGATCTTGTAGATAAAGCGCGGCATGCTCCGCCGCCTGACGGAACAGCCCTTCAAACTCGTCGCGCGCCCACTGGAGCGTGTGCTCGATCGCATTGGGGAAGTTCTTGAGGGTGCAGATGGGGATGGATTTCTCCGGGGGGTCTTGGGAGGAGCTGTATGACTCGGTGAGGGATGGGACTACGACCTGTGAATCATGGTTAAAATTTCATTCTACAGTTAAAAAAAAGAATGAAAAACCCCTGACATACGAGTAAAACAGTTAAAAAAAAGAATGAAAAACCCCCGACATATCCCTTCATAAGCTCCAAACAGCTGAACAGGTTTTTATGAAACTAAGAACAATCTCGACAACAACAAAAAAAACAATAATTGAAATCGGTTCATCCGTTCGGGAGCTATGATGCCACAGACAGACACACGGTACAAACTTACAAAACCCTTCTTTTTCATCAGGAGGTAAAAAAACCCGCTATATAATTATCCTTTCATCAACAGAAAAGAGTTGATGATGTGGTTAAATCTCACTTTTAAAACCATAAAATATGACTAAAAATTCTTAAGGAAATCAGTTTGGTAGTTGCTCAATGTAGTCGGTTTAAATGTACCTTAAGGCTGCTCCGCCGCTATGCCGCTCGTCAGTTTTAGGTATTGACGGGCGGGAAACGTAGCGCTCAAGCTTGTGTGCGTAGAACGCACACATTGAAAGCGCCACGCAGTGCGGGCCGCTCTGACACAAAGCGGTCAAAGTTTCGGCAAACATTTTTTACGTTTTAAAATTTATAACTTCGAAACGATTTTGTATTGACATCTATACCAATCTAATACCAATTCTGTGAAGCGGAAGAGTTTGTTTGTTTGTTTGAACGCGATATTCTACAAGTCGGATTTGAAAAAACTTCGCATCTTATTTATTTATTAAACAAAATGCACAGCTCTTAGTAGTAATAAATCGACTTATTTATGTTTCTTACAGCCAATGACGGATTTACATTTTTTAGAGTAAAACATATATTACGACAGTCACTAAGTAGGTAGTATAGGTTTTAGAGAAAAGTAAATAACAATAAGAATAAAAATAGTTACAACCAAGCACTTTCGTGGTGTGTGTGTGCAGCGTGTGTGTGTGTGTGTGTGTGTGTGTGTGTGTGTGTGTGTGTGTGTGTGTGTGTGTGTGTGTGTGTATCTTCGTAACTTTGCATCTTCGCATCTTCGTATCTTCGTAACTTCGCAACTTCATAACTTCGTATCTTCCTATCTTCGTATCTTCGTAACTTCGCAACTTCGTAACTTCGCAACTTCGCAACTTCGTATCTTCCTATCTTCCTATCTTCGTAACTTCGCAACTTCGTATCTTCATATCTTCGTATCTTCGTAACTTATCAACTTCGCATTTTCGCAACTTCGTATCTTCGTAACTTCGTAACTTCACACCTTCGCAACTTCGTAACTTCGCAACTTCGCAAATTCGTATCTTCGTATCTTCGTAACTTCGTAACTTCGCAACTTCGTATCTTCATATCTTCGCAACTTCGTATCTTCATATCTTCGCAACTTCGTATCTTCATATCTTCGTATCTTCGTAACTTATCAACTTCGCATCTTCGCAACTTCGTATCTTCGTAACTTCGTAACTTCACACCTTCGCAACTTCGCAACTTCGCAAATTCGTATCTTCGTAACTTCGTATCTTCGTATCTTCGTATCTTCGTAACTTCGTAACTTCGCAACTTCGTATCTTCACATCTTCGTAAATTCGTATCTTCGTATCTTCGTATCTTCGTAGCTTCGCAACTTCGTAACTTCTAGATACGAAGGTGCAAAGTTGCGAAGTTACGAAGATACAAAGTTACGAAGTTACGAAGTTGTGAAGTTACGAAGTTACGAAGATGCGAAGTTACGAAGATACGAAGTTGTGAAGTTACGAAGTTACGAAGTTACGAAGTTGCGAAGTTGTGAAGATACGAAGTTGCGAAGTTGCGAAGATACGAAGTTACGAAGTTACGAAGATGCGAAGTTACGAAGATACGAAGTTGTGAAGTTGCGAAGTTGCGAAGTTATGAAGATACGAAGTTGCGAAGTTGCGAAGATACGAAAATACAAAGATACGAAGATACGAAGATATGAAGTTGCGAAGTTACGAAGATACGAAGTTGCAAAGTTACGAAGTTACGAAGTTACGAAGTTACGTAGATGCGAAGTTACGAAGATACGAAGTTGTGAAGTTGCGAAGTTATGAAGATACGAAGTTGCAAAGTTGCGAAGATACGAAGATACAAAGATACGAAGATATGAAGTTGCGAAGTTGCGAAGTTATGAAGTTACGAAGAAACGAAGATGCGAAGATGCTAAGTTATGAAGTTACGAAGAAACGAAGATGCGAAGATGCGAAGTTGCGAAGTTGCAAAGATACGAAGTTACGAAGTTACGAAGGTACGAAACAAAGTTACGAAGATACGAAGTTACGAAGTTTTGAAGATACGAAGTTACGAAGATACGAAGTTGCGAAGTTGCGAAGATACGAAGGTAAGAAGATACGAAGTTACGAAGTTATGAAGATACGAAGTTACAAAGATGCGAAGTTACGAAGATACGAAGTTGTGAAGTTGCGAAGTTGCGAAGTTACGAAGTTATGAAGCTACGAAGATACGAAGTTGCTAAGATGCGAAGATGCGAAGTTGCGAAGTTACGAAGATAAGAAGATACGAAGATACGAAGATACGAAGTTGCGAAGATACGAAGTTACGAAGATACGAAGATACGAAGATGCGAAGTTGCGAAGTTACGAAGATACTAAGTCACGAAGAAACGAAGTTACGAAGTCACGAAGTCACGAAGTTACGATGTTACGAAGATACGAAGTCACGAAGTTATGAAGTCATGACGATATGAAAAGATAAAGATATGACGATGACGATGATGATTGTGTTTCGCTCATCAAAATCTTTCATTTGATACCCATATCAATAAAAAGTTCCACGATCATCATCATCATCATCATCAGCATCATCAGCATCATCATCATCAGCATCATCATCACCTAATACAGATGATAAAAACATAAAATGATTGTAAAGCTTTCTATGTGGATGTGCATGCTTCTGTACGTATACTTTACCTATAGGCACCTAGGTACTTACTACTTACCTATGCTGTTAGAAAATAGTCCATTTTTATGCCAGGCAAAATCTTTATCAAAAGATGCCTTACATACTGTAATCTGATTTTATCGAAAATATGACATAGCACGTTTACGCGACCGCTTCTCATGTAAGAACACAGTCACGTGACGTCACTGGCTCTGCCACAGCTTAGCTAATAGTATTTACACAATGTGACGTGCTCCCAGCTCCAATGGCCGCGGCCGTCTGACGATTTTTGGCAATGAATCGTCCTTTTATTCATAGTAGCTACTCCATAGAAAAAATGTATGGAGAGTTTTATCTTCCACTTTCTTGCCTATAATGTGTTGAATATAGCTACACCTACGAAAAAAAAAAATAGAGCACAGGGTAGATAAAATATTGAAGTTGTTGTTTTCGTATTTTTTAATTCAATTGAGTAATTTAGTGTTCGGTCAGGCTTAAAACCCCGCGCTCATATTTTGTGTACTTTGTCCAGTAATTTACTAAAAAAATACATAAAATATTGAAATATGAAATAGCCCACAGTGTAGATCAGCTCATTGGTAGTACTTATAGTATGTTTTTCACTATCTTACTACGATTTGCTTTAAGAAAATCTTTAAAACGGTAAACCTCTATTTTGACATATTCACCTCAGTACGCTCTTAATAAAAGCAGCCTATACTTTCAAGAATAAGATTCCATAATTTCATACAATTCAATTACGTAGAGATCAAGCTGCGATCACTTGCATTTCATCAACTAAATCACTCCTCACCTGCGTATTTCCCTTAGTGCCAAGAGTACCACTCTCCAACAGGGGTTTGTTGTAGTACACACAACGACGGTCCATGTAGATCCTAGCGTCCACATTGTCCAGGGCATTGGCCACTCCGTCCAGCGATTCGAAGAAGTGATCATCGTAGACCGATTCTGTCTCCGGGCAGACTCGGTTCTCTTGGGCGACCACGTTGACGAGCGGGTTCATGCGTTTGATGGCCTGGAAATAGATATTTTGTTGTGCTTTTGAGAATTTATTGTTAGTTTTGTTTGTTGAAATAGACTAGTGAAAATATTTTAATTTCATAGGTATTTTGGTCTTTCTCACAACTCAGGGCATCAACAAATTCCCTGTTCCTAAATAAAGGCACCAAAGAAACAACTTGTCACCTCACTTGTGTTCTCCATATTTAGCTACGGGGCTGAAACGTAGACCCTGTAAAAGGCCGATAGGGACCGCATTGACGCCTTTGAAATGTGGTGTTGGTTGAAGATGCTGCTAATTCCCTGGATTGCCTTCCGCACCAATGTGTCTATTCTGCGGGAGCTCTAAATAAATACCAGACTATGCAACAACTGTCTACACAAGATTCTGGAGTTCTTCGGACACATCGCACGAAAGAATGGCATAACCTCGAACAGCTGATGGTGACGGGCAGGGTTGACGGCAAACGACCAAGAGGGCGTAGCACGAGATGGACTGACCAAATGCGATCATCTCTTGACATCAAGCTTTACAATGCTCTCCATGAAGCCAAGAATAGAACCGGTAGGTGGCGTGAAATTGTCAGAAAAAAGTTGCTTCCGCGGGGGAATCACGACCCTCAGTAATGAGGAATACGACGCGAGGAGGAGGAAATAAAAGTGCGACCATTGGCTCAAGCAGCTGAATTTTTAGGACGTTAAGGACAAGTATCTAAGTTTTATTTCCTGTATCAGAAACTACGAGTATGCTATTTAGTAACAGTACCACAGCACCCAGATCAGGAAACAATCATGGTCCAAACATTGGTACTGCAGAGATCTAACACCACCTCATGCGTCTCATCCAGCACTCGTTTGCCAGGTCTCAGAGATCATGATACGAGCTTACTCTTCATCTGATCAGCGAAAGCTCATTACCTTCGCAGCAGTGCTGGACTTCGGCTTCTGCACATCGATGGGTCGGAAGAGGAACTGCCGGTTGAGGTTGGATTTCTCGATGAGGTCCATATCAGTGACGGTGATGCGCCCGCCGTCCGCGCCGACGCCCATCATCGCAAAGTTCTTCAGCAGCTCGCAGCCGATGGCGCCAGCACCTTTACCACAAACATAATTTTAAAGCTTGCATTGCGTGGAATCGGAGCATCAGGATTTGTTGCTTTGTGTTAATTTCTATGGTACTGCGTGCATCGCCATTTTTGCGCCGGAGACCAGCAGAGGCATTCTGTACTAGACTCACTTCGAATTCACTCAAGTGACCGAGCTCACTAAATAGGCAAGAATATATTGTAAGTGTTTGTAGTAACATTCAAATTTCGAATACGAAATTTGATATCTCACAGCGGATTCAGCTCTTCGACGTTCGAAGTGAGTTTACAGAATGACTCTGCAGGCTTAAAAAGATCGCTATAGCAGAATCACAATAGGAATTGAGCTGTATTTCTGCCGATGACAAAAAATTATATGCTACACGAGCTCTAAACGGGTGAAGGAAAACATTGCGAGGATAACAGTCAGCTAACAGTGATGATGGGCTTTCAACCTGTCACGTATGGAATGAATTTTGCAGAAGTTAGGTACTACAAAATGTGGACATGTACCATAAATGTATTAGGACGTACCTGTGACTACCCCTTAGATAGATAGAATGTCATGTCTCACTCCGAGAATGCCACAGGCAAAACGAAATATTAATTTATGCACATCTAGTATTCACTTACTCTTTCCACTCGAAAGTTTTCACAACTTTCGATTTGAAGGAATATCCCACTAGGTTCTAATAAAAGTTGCCTGTTTTACCAAAAACTTATTTCATAATCAAGTTCTCTTTTGCTTTGCTGATCGACATGAGGTTGATGACCTCATGTTTATTTATAAACTTAGGATAACAAATAAGTTTAATGATCTACCTACCAAACAACTTTTCTTGCAAAATTAACAAGTTTCTGCGTCTGTACTGTTGTTGCTTCTTATCTAGAGCATTGTAAGTCAGTGACCAAGATGTTTTTATAGCTCAGCATTAAAATCAGATAATTATGTGAAATGGTAACTGTGACTTAGCTAAGTATTTTATACAAAACATTTTTATTGATAGGCATGTCATATTCTATAGAAGGAGCCGAGAGGAGTGGAAAAAGTGGAGGGAGACCTTTGCCTTGCAGGGGAACACAACGGGCTTCTAATAATAATAATATTACACTATTGGATCCGGTAGGTAGACGTCCTGCCATCTTGCTACCAAAATATATGTATTCATCAATTATTTTTATGAGATTTGCTAAAAATCTGCTAGAAATCATTTTGTCTTTAGTAAAGATACAAAAAATCTCTGGCAGCGGTGGGATTCGAACCCACGCCTCCGAAGAGACTGGTGCCTTAAACCAGCGCCTTAGACCGCTCGGCCACGCTACCCTTGAAGACCGTCCCGAAATAATCCAATGGTTGCCGCATTTTTATAGCTGGCTAGTTTCTGATTTAGTGCTGGTTATGCAACAGTTTATAATTAGAAAAACTATAAGTATTTCCTCAACATTGTGCAACATTGTCCTAGATGTATTTTAATAGTTAAAGTTTGGATTTCTAATCATAGCGCTTGACTAGCCGAACCAATTTGAATGAAACTTGGAATATAACGGCGATTTATCAGTGGTACGCAGACACGAAGTTGTAAAAATTCAGGTTGCGTTACCAACTTCACCCAATTTAAGTTGTGGAATGGAACGTAAAATTTTACATTCAAAAGACAGACGCGACCGCCGAAGACTGACTGTACCGTGTGCCCTTCCCCTCTTCCACGGGTCAAGATTGTCCGGATGAATCGAAACATTGTCGGTATCTAAATAGTTGGTAGTTTTACGTGAGCAATAATGTCTGGAGCGTATTTTTTTTAGATCTAGTGACAGTAAATGACTGGCATTGTACTCGTACCATAGTAGCAAACACATTAGTACGTTTATCATGAAATAAAAGTTTGTAATCTACCTATACCAATCTAGTAAAGCGGAAGAAATTGTTTAAACGCGCTAATCTCTGGAACTGCTAGTCGGATATGAAAGGTTAGTTTTCATCATCATCACCTTCGGCCATCAGTAGGCGGGTAACGCCGCGAGGGCGCAGCTAGTATGTGATAATGTCCGATAATGCCTAATATGCCTACTGTATTTTATTTTACATTCAGCATACTCCAGGTGGTGCCAAAAACCAGAATAAATCTCAATAAGATCTGAGGGGCATATAAAGCAAAATCATAATCTGAATTGGACTATATGCCGTCTCTTTTCATCAGGGTTCGAAAAAATCAGATTTTTATAATAAATATCAAAAATCCGATTTTTTGATATTTATCCGATATATATCGGATATATATCCAGGCTAAGAAAAAGAAGCGAATTTCATTCTGTAAGAGTAAACACTTTAAAATGTGAAAAGAATTTGTAAAATAATATAACTGTCATATTATCACATTTTTTTATTAAAAAACTTAATAAAGGTATCAAAAGAATTAGTGTTTATTTGAGAAAGATTTTTTTATAAATTTTTATTTGTTATAGTGTTAAACCACACTTAGGTATTTACATTTATGTATCATTGCGGGTTCGAATCCCGTCGGAATTGAAAATTTTGATAAAATTTTTCATTTTAAAAATATTTTTTTAATTAACACTTAAAAAAACAATCTAAATTATTCGGAATTGTAGTTTTTCGCTACGTGTTGCTAGGGTTAACATTAATCTCCAAAATTTTTAGCTCAGAAGACAGGAAAAAATCCATTGATATATATCAAGGTAAAAATCAATTGATATATATCGTGATATATATCATGATATATATCCGCTGATATATATCGGCGAACCCTGCTTTTCATAGACATGAGAGTGACACGAACAAAAACGTATTACGAAACATATTCCTTAGAGCCCCGCAGTAACAGAATGATGATTTTAAATGATTCACAAGATAATGCTATAAGCTTATGTCAAGGTAAATACAGTTGCGAAGCAAAGTTACTTTGTTTTTCCGGGTTTGTAAATAATGTATGTTTATATACTGGCTTAGAATTTAATTAGTTCGCAATTGTTACGTTCATTGTTATGTGGAATAAGATGACTTTGAATAAAAATTATCAGGTATAGTTAATAATCAGAATCTACACTGATATTAAGATACTAGTAGTTCGCCCCGAACTGAGATCTCGCGCACCGTTGTGTTGATAGCCTAGATTTGGACTTGTTTCTGACTACCCCTATACCAACGTTAAGTGCTCCTTCTAGTGTTTACCACACAATGATATCTAATGCACTACCTCCGTAGGTATGGTAAAGATTATAGGCATGCATGCAATACATTAAGTCGTGTCGTGTTTATATTCAATAGTTGACCCCGCGAACTTCGTACCGCGCCTCAGGGAAGGCCTCTTAGTTCGAGAAATTATTAAAATAGCAGTTCAATACAAAATGTATGAGAAAATCAATTCCCTCCCCCTCCCCCTCTCCATCCCCCCTCCCCCTCCCTACCCCCTCCCTACCCCCCTCCCCTACCTACCCCCTCCCCCTCCCTACCCCCTCTCCCTCCCCCCTACCCCTCCCTACCCCCTCTCCCTCCCTACCCCCTCCCTCTCCCTACCCCCCTCCCCCTCCCCCCTCCCTTCCGCCTACCCCTCCCTTCCCCCTACCCCCCTACCCCCTCCCCTTCCCTCTCCCCTCCCCCTCCTTCTCCCTCTCCCCCTCCCCTTTCAATCTCAAGGAAAAATATCAAGTAGCAACTAAAATCATTGCAAACCAAACCACAACGATGCCACACTCTTTGTCTGTTAACCAGACCTACGAATACATCGAAACTCTATGAAACGGGAGCTCTCTCCATACATCCGTTAATTGGTTTTCATCATTTTTCTTTTTCTATGTATTTCAAAAACTATAGAACCTAGAAGAAAACTAAAAACCATTTTGGAATGTATAAATTGAGTACTTTTATATGACACCCCACTCAATATATTTGGGTAACTTTGAAAAAAATTTACCCCCTTGGGAACCCCATATCTTTACAACCCCTTCATCGATTACGCTCATACGCTCCACAGCAAATTTCCATAGCACAACCTATTGACCTATCAAGTTTCATACAGATTGGATAAGCGGTTCGATAGTTATGCGAGAACATAAAAATGAAACATACAAATATACAAACATACAAACATACAAACATACAAAGCAAAATCACCTAACTTGCCACTAAGATCTTCGCTCGCTTCGCTCGCTCGATCGATAAAGTTTGTAAGTTTTATTGTGAGGTAATTTTCGAAGCTTCTCATTTGTTTTCAACGGTTGGAAAACAGCAATCTCTCCGACACCCGAATACTGAAACGCTACTTAGTTTAAGTTGTGCTTATTGACATTAACTGTCATTTTTGTATATGACTCTGAAGAGTAAGAACAAATCGATAAGTACGTCTCAAATATAATTATAAGTAGCATTGTCATGCTTTTTATAAATCTAGCAGTTTATGCTAGTAATTTATAAATCAGGAAAGAGAAATACAAAGCAATGAATTTCTGTGCTCACTCACTAGTGATACTGAGATGTAAAGAGGTATAAGTAGACTATACTCGAGCCATTTTGGATGTACAATGTTTACTAACACTGCACTGACAACCAATCACAGAACACTGAGATTCAATATGATTGGCCATATTGAATCTCAGTTTTCTGTGATTGGTCTATTCCTGCTATCAGCTGATTGATCTGTCAGTGCAGTGTTAGTAAACATTGTACATCCAAAATGGCTCGAGTATAGATTTTCTTCTTGAAAAATATCAGTTCCCGGGAACTCTCCTGTAGATGAAACTAAATATTTAATGACATTTATTTTCCCAAGGCGAAGTCCCTCCAAGGTGCTTGTTAATTACACAGTAACTATGTAAATGGCGATCATACTTGCCCATATCCTCAACGCCGAGGCAAGGCCATTATCTAACCTCTATTTATATCAGTTTAAAACAATTAGAATTTCTGTTTTCACAGAAACAAAATAAAATTATCGACGAAAAGTAATAAAGTAAAACTCTAGAGTTTTTAGGCCGCATAAAGGCCTCCGTCATGGCTTAACGACTTAGAAGCTGGGACGGACAATATCACGAGCACCCCGCGCGCGCTCAGCTGCGGTCACCCCTCCAAACTGTGACCGCTCAGAAGATAGCTTAACTTCAACGATCTATCATTAACATCTAAGCAAGGTACGCCACGAGTGCTTCGACTAAAATGGCATTTCAAAGGCCCGCATCGATTTAGCTACTGATTTATAAGATAAGATAAAAAATCCAGAGATCATAGGATATTTGAAAGGCTTGGGGATACCACTGTCTTTCCAAAATCAAACACAAACCAAACAAAAGGAACACAGAAAATTGAGAACTTCTTTAGTACCTACATTTGTTTGTAACTTTCTTCATATATTTTTTTACTTTACTGTATTTTTTTGTGTGTTAAATAAATATTTTTCTATTCTATTCAAAAGAACTTCTAAAAGGGAACAAAAAACCATGGTCAAGTTTTTGCGAGACATTAAAGTTATTCTGTCTGCATAGATTTGAATAATATGGGTTCTGAATCCAAAAGACAGTATAAGTAATCCAATAAAAACTTTGACTTGGCTTCCCTATTGCAAGATTTACAGAACTATGAAGCAAGACTCAATGATGTTGGCGTTAGGACATCGATTGATAGTTTTAAATATTTAGAAATAGGTTTTATTAACAAGAGGCAGTTAAAAAAACTAAAAAACCCGACTGCGAAGAATGTTATGTAGGTGACAATCGCGCCATGAAGACGAATCTAATGACGTATAAGTTATCAAAAGTGGTTGAGCCGTTCAGTAGTTATGAGGGGACAAAGGAACGGATACATACATGCAAACATGCATACACATAACCCTCCTTTTGGTCTTCGCCGAATAAATTCGGTTAAAAATAAACGTATCTAAAGAACCTTAAATATAACAAAAATAAATAAAAATCTTGTCAAATGATTTAAAGGACATAGGTAAAAAACAAATTCAATTTTTTTATCAAAGCTATACACTAAACGTAATACGCAAAAAGAAATCAAAATTAACTACTCGCAAAAAAGACAAAGATGGAGATTCCCAAAGATGAAATTCGTAATGCCTTTTAAGACCTAGCGATATAGCCTAGGCACAATATGGCAATCATAATAAGCTAACAAAAAAATACTCACCCACAATAAAGTACTTCAGAGACCCCAGCTTCTTCTGGAACTCCTTGCCAAACACAGCCACCTGACCATCGTATCTAGATCCAGTCGGCTTGCAGACCTCCTCGGTGAGTACCGAGTGGTCTGGCGGCAAGCATTCAATAGCATCTAGGTAGAGCCACTGCATGATGGGGTGGAACTTGCCGGAGCAGGCCTTCATCACCTCCTGAGCTACCACACCTCCAATAGCTGCATTCATCGGGTTCAGATCACCAGAGGAAACCTGAAATGATTTTAAATTTTGGAGTTGAGATGGAAATTTACAATCTCATGGTGTTTGAGAGGTGGAACACTTGGAAATGTATTGGAGATGTACAGGATTTGACTTATATTGGTTGAAGATACTGGTGGACCATAGTTAGGAGCAATCTACCATGGTTGCAGATTACAGTTGCAATCAACATGAGAATTTTAAGTTTATTTGATTACTCTTAGAAAATTAACAGAAAACTATCTACAATGTAAAACTCTGACAGAACATACAAAGACAGTTTACATTCAGTTAATTATTAATTCCAATTACCAATTTCAAAGTGGTACACCACTAGTGATATTGAATAAACGAATTTGACTTTTTACCAACTTTCCAACACAGTTTAGCTCACTTGGTACCAACATAGTCTATTACTCAGGGATAATTGCTGTTTTCCACCCTTGAACTTTTTAAAATTGGTTTAGTAGTTTCGGAGAGTTTTATATTAGTAGTTAGTAGTACTTTGTCATCGAATATGACACAAGTAGGTTAATAGATTAGATTCACAATATACAAGCTACAATAGTAAGGAACATTACAAATACATTTTCAATATTTCAATGTAACATAATGGGTTTATGAAGGCTGTTTCAAACACTACCAAATTATGCTATTGTAACCACAAAGAACTCGGCCACTATGCTTCATCAATGTCAGAGCTGAATATTAGATCTCTTTGTTGATACGTGACTCATTGGATTAATTAAAGTTTCAGAGAATTGGTTCATACAAATGCAAGTTATAAATGTCTTGTGGAATGATAGAAAGACTAAAAGTCATAGACAACAAAACTATCTCAACACTTTATGAAAATAATGCATAATCATCTTCAAAGCGATGACTAATCATCATTATTATCAACCTGTGCCAGACTAACTATTTCAAACTTTGTTCATGAGACGTAGTAATATTATCTGTTCTGTGACATGAGCCAATATACTCATATTGGTGCCTCTGACATCCTCTTTTGGGCACAACCTGAGGTCGCTCTTCAAAGCCTGTAAAGACCCCAGGAAACTTCTGTGCTTCTGGGAGGAGCTAGGCTGGCTTCAGATTTAATGAGCCAGGTCATCCCCACGCAAAAAGGACCACCTTTGAGTCTAATTGCGGAAAAGGGAGTCCACATACATTGCATACATACATCCTCTTTTGGGCTCATAATCTAGTCTAAATTCAATATTAATCATGTCCCAAACATTACTCAATTTTCATAAACATTAATCAATTCCTGAGCTTAGACTCAAGTCTGGACAAAACTTAGGGCTTTACATCTTTTACTAGATGATTTAGTGTCAGAAGGCAATCCTTGCCTTCATCTTATGGGACACTGTAGTGTCTGGGACATTGTTGAGATGGAGTAGGCTTGCCCAGCCCAGCTCTATTTTTATATTGATTGTTACTTCTTTTTGAGTTAGACTTGTACATTATGGATTAGTGTAGTATAGTCAAAGACCAAGAACAATGGAAGGAAAGGAAGAAAGAGTTTCGTTTTTACTGATTTTCCCTATAGTGAAAAATTTGTGACTCGTAATAAATAGTTTCTCTACTAGCTAGTAGCCTTTTAGTTGTTAATGTGAATGTTTAAATCTATAACCATAAAAAGAGGCTCACCTTAGAGAAAATACCAAGAAGTTTCTCATTTAATTCATCTTGAATTCCCAATTCTGCCTTTACAGTCTTGGCCAGGTCCAAAAACTTGGCTGCATCATCATTGCTCCATGGCTTCGGGAGACGACCCTCAACCTCTTGGAACCTGTGCAGCGTTGCAAACCCTACATGCAATTGCTGAGGGTAGTCAAACTTTCCAAAGTCAGCAATCAAGAATTCTGGAGACTTGATAGATTCTGCTAGTGGTTTGAAGGCAAGTTTTTTGGGCATTTTGACTTGGGAGACTATGCCTCCACGCACATATTTGGAGAAGGTTGTGGTGTCTCCGATACTGAAGGTGTATGGGCCGAGGACTTTGATCTTGCGAGGCTCACAGCCATTCAGTTCCGTCATTCCTTGAACCTGTGGACATGAAAATAATCTGAATGATCTCATTTTAAAAGGCAGATTGATAGAATTAGATTAGTTTATAATCATCATGTGACATCTCAAAGTCAAGTTCATTGCAGTTCAATATCCTCACTTGGCAGGTCATACCAATCTATGACTCATCTCATTTGTTTTGACAACATTGTAATGCTTCGATTTAGAAAATTGACTAATATGAAAGGATTCATATTTTTATTATTGTGCAATAGATACCTCTTTGAAAGTGACATAATCGCCATCTTCCAGTCCATGTCTGGTGTCATCCAAGCAAGTTACTACAGCCTCATACTCATGTGTGATGTCAGCGACCATGGCGGACACGGGGTTTTCACCAGTGGTGTCCACGACTGTAAACTCAGGCCCAAAATCACAGAACACCTGAGAGTACAGCCCCCGAGTGTCAGCAATCACCAGAGCGATGTTATTTGCGTGCGTGATGGCAGCCACCCGCTCCTGCTCAGCTCTAGAGGCTCCCGTCAACACGACCACCCGGAACTTCTTCAAGAACTCTTCCGTCAGCGGCCCGGTATAAGCCGTCGTTAGAACATATCGATTTAGCTCCGCCAGCTGCTCGAATGACGCCTCAGCTCTATTATGGCCGATCAGACTCTCTGAAAGGTAGAACTGAGAAGACAAGTCGCTGATGGCACAAGTTTTCTCGTCGTGCAGAGTGACAGATTTGACACCGCCGAGAATCACATTCTTAGCGATCTCAACGCCGAGACCTCCCAGCCCCGAGATCAGCACGTCGGAGCTGGCCATCCGACGCATGGCATCGTGGCCGAGCACGTACAACTGCCGAGAGTACAGACTCTCGTCGATTTCATCCTCCACGCGCGTCCCATTGTTCGCCATTGCCGAGTTTTTGGAACGTGCCTCTCCTGTGTTCAGTTTCCGCTTTTTCGCCGGGGGGTCAACGGAATTATCGGCGACTTCAGCACTAGACATCGGGCACGAACGCGCACAATTTTGGCCGAATTTTGCTTTGCTTTTTCGAATCGAGAAGAATTATTTAGTTGATAGAAGCCGACATTCGCGCTTCGTTCGACAACTTTCGACAAGGCCCGCTTACTCACTGTCTTGAAGTTAGCTGCGAACGATCGACGTGGAAACAGTGTTGTCAACTCCAATAAAGTCAAGTCGCTAGATTGAATCTGAAAGTCGCTAGGCTAGAAAGTCGCTAGAAACTGATTCTAACCAGGAGCGGGGGGGAATGTCGTATAAAAATAACAATAATTTGTATTATAGTAAAAAAAACCAACCGTTTGATCATCAGTGTTACAGTGGCAAATTGATATTTTAAACTTGATTTGCCAGAAATGTTTTATTATATAATATATTATTCGAGTTACAGTGCCACAAGTATAACTTGGCGCGGTAGAGCGCCACTGTGTTCAAAAAATATAATTAATTGTACAGAAAATACCACGAAATTTGGGAAAATATGTAAGAAAGATTTAATCATTTGCGTATTTGTTTATGATAGTTTAGTGATATTTCGCATCTTAGTACCTAGGTACTCTTTTTCCGTTTTTTTGTTTTAGTTCCTCAAATCGCCACCGCCTACTTATACTTGTGGCACTGTATTCATCGTCTGCCAGGGGTATGCCATAAGCTCGAACCGCAAATGTGCAAAAAGTAACGGGGGACGAGCTAAACACGCATTGGTGCATTCAAATCTCCCGCTTAATCATCCCGCACACCATTGGTTCATGATCTTACAATATGCACACAATTATGAAATGGGCGTGGTTACTGCGTGTTACGCAGTGTTTAGACGCACACTATGATAAATCTCTAGTGATGGGCATTCGATGAATGAACGATGAATGAATGAATGAAATTAGCTTTTTTTAAAGCGTCTGTGTAGGTAACCTTTTTTATCCGACTATGGCGAAGCCCAAAAGGTATGTGTTTGACCTGTGGACATACATACCCAAAAGACAATTAGACAATTATTTATTTACAACTTAGGACTAACATTACAGATACTTAAATTTAAGGTTGCGGTACGTGGAGCTCGGAACTTCTCTTCCAACGTATCTATCTAAATTGTTCGTCCTTGTCACGCAAAAAACTCTATGTAGTATAGTATAGGTGTACTACTCAGTCTACTATGAGCAATCACAGCCCCGATTGGCAGTATTACCTCTACCTAATCTGTGATTGGCAGATATGAGTCTGACATGAGGCCCGCCCTTTTTTGCGCGATTCAGGACGCATGACGCGCAGCTACTGTTCAATAATTTCAAATACAAATGCATCAGGACGTTTGGCTCAGCGGTTGTGAGCTCCGCTTGCAGCGCGGTAAGTACTTGCGGAATGGAGATCAATTCCTGTTGATATTGAGTTTTTGCATCTTTGGAGAGGCCAAAAATGTTATATTGTCAGTCACTAATGAATAATGTTCATTTTATTTCATGGAATCGTTAGATAAATGTATGGTAAAAATGCTTTTTTTGGAAATTTATCTACAATATCTAGGTAATTACCTACCCATCTTACTCTCAAGATTTTTAGGGAGGGATGAGATCGATATTATGACGCTAGACAGAATATGTGGGTTGTTACCTATATAAGTCGGTACACAATTACCTAAATTTTCAAAGGGAAGTAGGTACCTAAGTAGGTACTTACCCTACTATGTTTTTTTCTGTCCAATGTGTATAGGTAAGTACCTACCTAACTACTGAAGTCACAACGGATGTTTGTCCCTCTGAAATTAGGGGGCGTCCATTAATTAAAATTAAAGAATAAAAATTAAAGGTGATTTTTGCGATTTTTCAACCCCCGCACCCCCTCCCCCCTTGGTGAGATGTCCTGAGATTTGGCTCGATCCCCTCCCCCACCCCCTAATCTCACGTGAGAATAAAAAAAATAATCTTAAACAGGTACCTACCTAGATTTGCCGAGACCTCCCTTTCATTTTTAATCCCACATGGGATTAGGTGCGATTTGGCTCAACCCCCTCCCGCCCCCTAAAAGCCTGACGTAATTAATGGATGCCCCCATAAGTGCAACAAAGGATAACGCATATTTAGGTACTTATGACGTGGCGAATCAATTGGTGGTACCAATAGGCTGAGAAGGCTGGAGCCTAGGGCGGCAGATTTTAGGGGCGGCAAATAGGGAACAATTTTTTTTGTGTTACAGAAAAATAATATTTACCTATATTTATTGATAATGCTATGTTATTATGTACACACAAACAATTCAACATGCAAGTAATGTTTTAAAAATTGTTAGAGTGAGAGCTTTTCTTGCTTAAAACTTTTTTCCATAATTGGATTGGAAACGAGCGCTAAAGGCGGTGCGTTTAGATTTGTTTGTTTATTTGTAGTTGAATCACGTCAAAACGGAGCGACGGATTGACGTGATTTTTTGTGTGGAGATAGTTGGAGGGCTGGAGAGTAACATAGGCTACTTTTTATCCGGGTACAACTCGAGCGAAGCCGCGGGCAGCAGCTAGTTTATAATAAAACTGTAACAGGTCAAATTCTGTACATTGAAGATATTTTGAAATTTTTTTTGGAGGGCTCTCTATTGTCGATACTGAAGCCAAAACTGTAATTTTTTTCATTCATGTCTGTCTGTCCGTATCATGGCCGCGCATTACGTCGAAACTACTGGTTGGATTTAAATGAAACCTGGTATTATTTGAGTGCATACTACGAGGTCTAATATAAAATACTTTTAATCCTGAAATTCAGCACGGTTCCCTAGGGAGAGGGGATGAAAGTCAAAATAAGTATCTGGTTGTAATTCATGAGCGCGTAGTCCGATTTCATTGATTCTTTTTAGGGTTCCGTACCTTAAAAGGTAAAAAAAGGAACCCTTATAAGGTCACTTTCTTGTCCGTCTGTCTGTCTGTCTGTCACCATCGATTATCTCAGGAATGGGTGGAGCTAGCAAGTTGAAATTCATACCATATACTGAGGTCTATAGTCCCTATTGTGAGTATAAAAATCAAGGTCCTGAGTCAACACTATAAAAAGATATAGGCAAATTTAGGTTTTCGTGAAAACTTGTAAGTACCAAAACTTACCTTAATTATCAACTTTTTTTATTTTTCGGAATTTTTCCTTTACTTGTGCTGTAAGGCCTTGCTTGTAACCAAAATTGACAATTCTAGGTCAACCGGAAGTACCCTAGAGGTTTTGGGTCGAAAACCTAAATGGTAGTTCCCGTTGACCTAGAATCACGAAATTTGGCAAAAAGCAAGGCCTTATAGCAGAAATTAAGGAAAAATTCCAAAAAATTAAAAAAGTTGAAAGTTAAAGGGTGTTCCCATACATACATACATACATAGTTGACGCCAATTAAGATTGTCTTCTGAGTTGTATGAGCGCTCATACAATTAAGCGAACTAGCTTAATTGGCACCATCCTCAAATAAGGTAAATAAATAAAATTGTGCTATTGTGTGAAAGTAAATAAAAGAAAATATTTATTGCAATATTATGCTCGTGTGCGCAGAACATTTGCGGCGCTGCTATCGCAGAACTAGGATATGTACAAAAAAATTACTAATTGTTCAATAACTTAATGGGTATAATGGGTAGGTACGGAACCCTCGGTGTACGAGTTCGACTCGCACTTGACCGGTTTTTACTTTGTTTGAAAGTAAGTAGGTACTTTATAATATTGTTCCGTAAAAATTTCAAGGTCATCGGTTTTGTAGTTCCGAAATTACAAACAGCCGGAATCCTTGACACCCGGAATGCACAGGAACCGTTGAATGTACGGCTCATCTTAAGCTGGTGTGCAAACAACTCCAAATGAGTTGTCGGTGCTGGTTGTTGTTGTTGGTGCTGGTTGTTGTTGTTGGTGCTGAGGTAATTGTCTGGGGGTCTAAAGTGGCCACTTTTGATGAAAAATCAGATGTTTCATAGATGCTTCATCTATGAAACATCTGATGAAACATCAAATGCTTCATAAATGCTTCATATATATGCTTCTTAAATGAAGCATCGATGCTTCATCAATGCTTCATCGATGCTTTATAGATGCTTCATATATGAAGCATTTATGAAGCATTTGATGAAAAGTCAGATGTTTCATAGATACATATAACCCGAACACCTTTAAAAGGAGAGTTAATAGGCATTTTCTAGGGAAGCTCGCTCCATCGTCGACTTCATCCATGCCCAGGCAAGGAGCGAAGTCAAGAGCTAACCTATCCTAAATAAAAAAAAAAAAAAAAAAAAAAAAGATGAAGCATCTATGAAACATCTGATTTTTCATCAAAAGTGGCCACTTTAGACCCCCTGTATTTGGTAGGATCAGAAGAATCTCATCTATTTTGAACTGTTAAAACCTAGTGAAACGATCACGGGAGGCCGAAAACAGCCACAATATGCGACATGTTATGAATCCATTATTATTCATCATGACAACAATGTTCTGTGGTGCTGAGGGCGAAGGCCCGCCTGAAACACAGAAGGTTGCAAATTTAATTCCCTTTGCCTGCCTGTGAGACAAATGTATGTGTGATCTACGAATCTCTGTCTCAAAATGATTCTCTCAAGAAGGCAAAAAGTCGTAGATTCTGACGAAAACTTTGAATAAAATACCTACGTTATAGCACAGAATTATGCGACAAAGTTCAATTCAGCTCGCGTAAGCGTTCTTTGCCTAGTGCAATATGCACTGACACGTGCCTACACAAATTCTCTCTTTCTAACGCATAACTCTGTCACTGTCTGGCGCGGAGTGACGCGGAAGGGTTGTCGAGTTGTCACGCGATAGGTATTAGAGCCGAGTGGCAAGTGGGAACCCTGCCAAGGCCCGCCCGGGCGGGCCCACCAATGTACTTGTAGCTTCGTACCTAAAGTGCGGAGTGCGCGTAATTAGTAATTAGGTAAATAAATCTGTTTATATTCTTATGTTTTGCTTTTTAGTGCAAGTAGGTATATTTTAAAGTCGGTTAAGTATTTTATTTTTTATTTTTTCATTTTAGTGTTTATTGTTTATGAAGAATGATGTCATCTTACCTACTTATTGTGTTTCGCTCATCAAGCCCTTTCATTTGATATCCATGTCACTACTACTATACTACTAAAAACTAAGATACTGAAAACCAGCGCTCTAACAGCCATGGCGCTGCTGGAGCAAATGCTGAGGGGTAACCTTATTTTCTTGTCACTGTAATGTAGCATTTCTGATTTGTGTTGTATGTATCGTAGTGGCGAAAATAAAACTTATTTCTATTTCTATTTTACTAAAAAGTTCCATGGAACAGGTCCTGACTCCATCATCAGATCAGATCGCTGTCACCATATTATTATATTACATTGTGTCGGAACTTCACAGATATGCTGTGTTTTTACTCAATCGGCCAATTTATTGAGGAGTTCTGTTGAGCAGCTCTTGACTCCATCATCAAATCAGCTCGTTGTCACCATATTATTAAATTGTAATTGAAACTTGATAGATATACCGAGTTTCGACTCAATCGGCCTATTCACTGAGGAGTTCTGTTGAACAGCTCTTGACTCCATCATCAGATAAGCTTGATTGATACCATAATATTTCATTGTCACCGAGAATATATAAGTGTGCAAAATTTCAGCCCGATAGTTCTACAAACACAATTAATAACCATAAAATTTGAGAGTTCCCCTCGATTTCCATGGGATCCCCTCATCAGATCCTCCACTTCTGGAGTATATCCTTTGTAACCAAAAAAAAAATAATTGTCAAAATCGGTAAACAATTGACGGAGAAATGGCGTAACACACACACAAAAAGCTAAAAAAAATATATACCTAAAATAAAAAAAAACACACAGTCGACTTGAGAGCCTCCTCCTTTTTGAAGTCGGTTAAAAATAATATTACACAAATCATAAAAGTTACAATTTCATTAACAAAAAAAATGTAATTAATATGATTGTGATGTGGTATCGAGTGTAGGGGCGGCAAAAGTTGAATAGCCTACTGGCGGCAAATTTGGAAATCCGCCACTGTTATAGGCAGTAGAGTAGGTAGGTATCTATGTAAGCGAGATAAAACATAATACCTACCTAACAGCCAACATCAGAGAGACAAATGTAAAATATACTAGGTTCCGCCCGCGGCTTCGCTCGCGTGATACCTACCCGGATAAAAAGTAGCCTATGTTTTATTCCAGGTCATAAATTATGGTAAGTATAGGTACCTACCTATATGTATTCCAAGTTTCATTAAAATCTGTTCAGTAGCACTGGCGGTCGCAGACTTTGATCTTGGGGGGGGGGGGGTCACTAGTTTTGGTAGTGCGTACCTACCTCTCTTTTTGCTGGATGTTACAGGTTTTTCAAGGATTTTGAGGGGGGGGGGGGGTCGTGACCCCCATGACCCCCCCCCTCGAACCGCGCGTGTATCAGTAGTTTTTGCTTGAAAGAGTAACAAACATACAAACATCCCTAGATAGCGGTACATCTATACATCCATACATCCTCACAAACTTTCACACTGTAAAATTATTAGTAGGATGGAAAAGCCCCTCTTGGCAGATTCAAATGGCCCGCCGTCATTTTGTGACGTCATTACAAAACTACTACTGTTCTATTTATAGACTTTGAAGTTTAAAAACATAACTTCAACTTCTTTCATAACTTCAACTTCATAACTTTAGTATGAAAATTACTTTCTTTTTAACCGACTTCAAAAACAGGAGGAGATTCTCAATTCATAGGAATATTTTTTTATGTAGGTAGGTAGGTATGTTTTTGGAATTTTTTTGATTTGGAAAATTCTTTTTTGTTTGAAAGGGTCCCAGGTGGTGCCATGGTCATCAGATCAGGTCAGGATCTGATGATGGCGTCAGGAGCTGTTCAACAGAACACATCAGTACCTACCTAAATCTAAATAGGCCGATGGAGCTGAAACTCGTCATCATCATCACCAGCACCATTTTTTGAACAGCTTCTGATTCCATCATCAGGTCAGCTCGCAGTCACCATAGGTACGCATAGGTATTACATATTACATGACATTGTAGTCGGAACGAAACGGAACAAGACAGCTTACATTATGCCGAGTTTAAACTCAATCAGCCTATTTACTGAGGAGTTCTGTTGAACAGTTCCTGACTCCATTATCAGATCCTGACCTGATCTGATGACCATAGCTCCACCTGGTACCCTTTCAAACAAAAAAATAATTTTCCAAATCGGTCCAGGCTCACCTATTCAAGTAGATACTCGAGAAACATACCTACCTACATAAAAAAATATTCCTATGACTTGAGAATCTCCTCCTTTTTTTGAAGTCGGTTAAAAAGAAAGTAATTTTCATAAAAGGGTCTACAAAACCTACCTACCTACATACCATTTAAAATTGAAATAATTGTTCAAAGTAAAAATCAATTCTAATCTACGCTAGGTACACCTATCTAGTTAGTGTGTATACTACCTACACCTATACCTACATACCTATACATCGAGCGAGCTAAAAATGCTAAAAATTATAAAAAGCGGTGGTCGTTGCAAACCAATTTTGCGTTAGTGTGAGTGTCGAAACTCCGCCTCCCGGGACTATACACACACATTGAAGACATCCGAGCAACGCGTACGGCAATACTCGAGTTCAGAATTTACAAGAATTTACGATGTATTCCGTAATACCAAAAATGATGAATGAAAAGTTAATGATTTCGCAATTTTTTTTGTATGGCCTGTAACTAGACACTCTAAGCTGTGTTCCTATTAAAAGGATATTACAATCATTGTTGTTTATCATACAGAACAAATGCAACGAAAACACGATATTTTTGCTGTAAAAATGTTAGAAATACAATTTGCTTACATTTTGTTTCAGGTAAGTTTTTTAGATCAAAAGTTTAACAGGAACCTAGATTAATACTTCCTTAATCTAAATAAGTGCATAAAGTGGTGAAAATACGCTCAAATTTTAAATGATTTCGGTAGTACGTTTGTATGGAGAATTCGTTCATCGCCGCCCTCTTAAGGCGTTAATCTAGTGAGATCAGAAACTAAAACTAAAATAAAAGCTTATTTAGTGCACAAAACAAAAATAAAATTTAAAACAAAAAAAACAAAACGTTGAGACACTTAAAAAATAAAAATTACACACTTTTAAAAATAACCAGTCTAATAAAATTAAAAAATAATAATCGATCGAGCGAGCGAAGCGAGCGAAGATCTTAGTGGTAAGTTGGGCGATTTTGCTTTGTATGTTTGTATGTTTGTATGTTTGTATGTTTGTATGTTTGTATGTTTGTATGTTTGTATGTTTCACGAATTGTTGTTCGCGCATAACTGTCGAACCGTTCATCCAATCTGCATGAAACTTGGTAGGTCAATAGGTTGTAGTAAGGAAATTTCCGGTGGAGCATATGAGCTTAATCGATCAAGGGGTTGTGAAGATATTAGGTTCCCAAGGGGGTAATTTTTTTTTAAAGTTACACAAATTATTGAGTGGGGTGTCAAACGAAAGGGCTTATTTTGTACATTCCAAAATGGTTTTTATTTTTAATCTAGGATGTATAGTTTTTGAAATACGACCAAAGAACAAAAACTACGAAACCAGAGCTGCAAGAGCTCCCGTTTCATAGAGTTTCGATGTCTTCGTAGCTCATTGACTGGTCGGTCTTAAAAAGAGAGTGGCATCGTTGCGGTTTGGTTTGCAATGATTTTAGATGCTACTTGATTTATTTTCGTGATAAAAAAAAATTTGATAAAGAATGAAAATAATTGGGGTAAAAAAAGTTAAGTAAACAAATATATTGAGTGGGGTGTCAAATGAAAGGTCTTTATTTGTACATTCCAAAATAGTTATTATTTTTATTCTAGGACGTATACTTTTAGAAATACGACGAGAATTCATAAATATGAAATAAATGAAAAATTAGACACGACATTATGTATTGCATGCATGCTAGTATTTTTTACCATGAAAAGCTAGCGCAATAGGCATACTCGGCAGTAGTAGCACTTGAAATTATAGGGGTAGTCAGAAGAAAGTCCAAATGTAAGCCATCTACGGTGCGCGAGATCTCAGTTCGGGGCGAACTACTAGTAATAATAGTAACCAATATTAATATTGGTAGTACCTACTTAAGCTAAAAAATAAACATCTACCACTACTACCATGGTGCTAGAGAGCTTGGCTCTTCACAGTAACTCAAGCACGCTCTCTCGAGTATCGGCCATCTGTCGGCGAAAATATCACACGTTGTGTTAGATACGGATAGAGCATTGAGGTGGCGTTGTGCCCGGCATACAGGCGATTGCTGGCGAGCTACTGTACGTGCAGGTCTCGGGGAAAACAGCGGCACTCGCCCAGGGCGGAATCTAGCGCGATGCTCCGGCACGCATAGCCTACTTACCTCAGCCAGTAACTCAGGACAATTAAACACCCCACGTAGGACTCTAATAATAGTGATTATTTGATCACAAAGCCTTCGAGTTTCAAGCGAGTTGAAATTTAGTGTACCCTGTAGATATTTGGTAGGGTACATGAAGGGATAGTAGCCGTATACCCTTTTGTAAAGAAAACGCAGAAACCGTTTCTGTACCTTCTCCAACATCAGGGTATACGTCACTTCATGCGGATTCCATACACAAGCACTAGACTCCAACTTAGATCTCACGAGAGAATTATATAGTATTTTAATTGCTTTGAAGTTTGAAAAATCTCTGCTATTTCTAGTGACAAAACCTAATTTCTTAAAACTATCCACTGTGAGTTTTCTAATGTGATTATGAAATGTGAGTTCTGAGTCAAAAATTACACCTAAATCTTTAACTGTGAGCGGTCTTGAAAGTAGTTCCCCATTTAGACTGTACGGCATGATAATTGGACGAGTAGATCTAGTAAAACTCATGACTTGACATTTAGAAATATTAAGGTTCAGTCTGTTTTCCTTACTCCATAACCTTACTAACTCCAGATCCCTTTGTAAGGCGTAACAATCGTCTGTGTTCTTTATAGTATAGTAAAGTTTGAGATCATCGGCGTATAGAAGACATTTTGCAGCAGTGAGTGTTTTCGCTAGATCATCAACCATAAGAGTGAACAGCAGAGGGCCTAATGATGATCCTTGGCTAATGCCTGATCTAGTGTGATAAGATGGTGAGTCAAAACTACCCAGCCTCACGAATTGCCTTCGGTCGCGCAGATAATCAGCGAATAACTCAATGAGTTTAGGAGCAAACCCAAAAAGACTCAATTTGTTCAGGAGCACATCATTATCTATTTGATCAAACGCTTTTTGAAAGTCTAGATATATGACATCAACCTGGGTGTTAAGGTCTAACTCGTTTGAGATGAAGTCTACTAATGTGAGCAGGTTTGTATTCACAGAGCGGCCTTTTCTAAAAGCATGTTGGGCATCATTCAAGTAAGGTTCTACTTGTTTGTAAAGTCGAGAATGCAGTCCTGTCTCAAATAATTTCGCTAGGGATGATAGGATAGCAATTGGCCTGTAATTTTCCACGAGTGACTTATCACCCGCCTTGAGAATAGGTACAACTCTTGACTGTTTCCAAACATCCGGATATATTCTATTTTCAAGTGATAAGTTAAATAAGTGCGTTAGAGGTGATGCAAATTGTGTTTTAAATGCTTTGAGTATGTAGGGAGGTATATTGTCTGGGTCTACGGAGTTTTTAGGCTTAAGTTTATGAATGTACTTTTCAATTTCAGTTTCTGTGAAGGTTTTTACAGTTACAGAAGTGTGTTCTTTTGCAAGGAAGGAAGTTTGATTGGCATCGAGATTGGGTATATGCGGTAGAAATACACTGCTGAAATAATTTGCAAAGGCTGCAGCAGCAGCCTGTCCAGTGTGCTTACGTCCTTCATAAGTAATACACGGTTCAAACCCACCTTTTGTTCTGAGACTTTTAACATAACTCCAGAAAGCACGCGGATTCGATGTAATATTATTCTGAATGTTTGTTGTGTAGTTGTTTCGTGCTAATGATACTTCGCGCTTTATTGATGTTCTTATTGCTGTAAAGAAGCTGTAAACATGAGGATCATTACAAGTTTTCCAGATTTTATGTAGACTCCACTTAATTCTTATATCTGCAATTATTTCTTTTGAGTACCAAGTTGGGTATCTACGCATAGGCTTAGTATTCCGGATTTTTTTGGGAACACTTTGATCAAAACAAGAATATAATTTCGAATAAAATATACCTACAGCACTATTGACTTCACTTTCACCAAGGACTTCATTCCAGTCAGTATTAATAACAAGTTCATAAAGTAAGGGGAAATCAGCTTTGCTGAAATTCCAGTCTGTCTTAGTGTCTATATTGCTAGCCTCGAGTGGAATAGTCTTTCCGATGGATAAGATACTAAATGCTATATCTAGTGGTGGATGAAATTTGTCTGCAATCTCTACCATGCCGCTGGCCGCCTCGCAAACGTTCACCTCAATTACTCTACTATTTGCTAACACTACATCTAGTTTACTACCAGTAACGTTATAAATGCTATTAAAGTCATTGAACTCACAAAAATTTAAGAAATAGTGCGTGTAGTTATTGATGTTCAATGAGGCACTATTAAGATTTAAGTCGCCTATTATTATAATATTATTATTATTTTTTAATACGGTGGATATATTATCTTCCACTTTGCAGAACCATGCCATGTATTCTTCATCTTTGGCCGAAGGTTTAATGTACACGACACACACATAAACAAAACTATTATTGAAGCAAAATGATGCCCATAGATCCTCACCACGCTCTGTCTCAAGGTCTTTGTGACGAGTGAGCTCTATGCCAGGCTTAGCAGCAAGTAGAATTCCACCCATGTTAGTGCCTCGATCTCGCCTAAGCAGGCTCCATCCATACGGTGAAACTTCGGCATCAGTGATAGAGTCGTCAAGGTTTGTTTCCGTCGCGCCAAAAAGGTATGATGTCCACACGTAACTACTCAACGGCTCAACCGATTTTGATAAATGATACGTCATTAGATTCGTATTGATGACTTGAGTGTCACTGAGCTCATAATTACAATTATTTATAAAATCAAAATGGCAGATTAGATTGTTTAAAAAAAAATCAGTGATACGAATCACACAAAACTCAAAACAAAGACCACAAAATGTATACCGTACATTGGGGCTATGTGGGACATTTTTTGAAGAAAAAATGATTTTGCACAAAAACTGACGATTGTAACGCTTGGACAGATTTTTTTTATAGTAGATCTTACCATTGCCCATTGGAGACTTGCTGCAGTATAGCTGTATTGTTAATATTTACAGAGATATAGCATTTCAAAGGGGCTGTTCCAAATATCGCCATTTTGGGGCTATTTAAAAATGACATATCTGACTTCAGTTTTTCTTACATTTTCAGACCTGTATTCATTAAAAGTGGACTAGCGATATTCAGAACTATAAACGGGAATATGTTCTTTCATTTAAAAATACTGTGCTTTGATTTCACTAAAAAACTAACTAGAAATCTCAATTTAAAAATTATTTAACATTTTATAAATCAAAACTTCTGGGTTATTTGGAACCCAAAGTAACTTGCTTTATAAACACACATTACGAAATAGGGCGATATTTGGAATTTAAGGGCAAGTTATATTTTTGGTAAAATAAAAAGTATTGCCAGTTAACTGCAATAAAACTGAAAAATAAGAACTATTGACATTTGCCTTTTCTTGTATTGGTATTTTTCGTTGTTAAGTATATATCCACCATGTTTCCAATACTGTAACAATACAAATAATTAAATACAACTATTGGAAATTTAGAGTATTGCATCCCCTTAAATCTAACCAAAAATGAGCACTTGGGGTTATTTGAAATTGCAAACAAATTGTTTATGAAACCAAAACTAAAATAGCAGGGGCTAATTGGAATCGGATTCCAAATAGCCCCAAAACGGCTCAAAAAGCACGTCAGTCAGTATAATTCTAAAAATATGGCGTTTAAAACGAGCTATTCTCAAATGAAATACACCATTAGAATCGCAACAAAATGCAGATGAGCATGGTAGCACTCATTCTTTAAGCATCTTTATAATAAACGGGCTGCAACTGGAAGTTTGACACCCACATTTTACTACCGTCAACAACGTCTGTAAACAAATTGAGCTAGCGGTTTGTGTGAAACTCTGACAACCTCAAAACTCGAAAGTAACATTGTCATTGAATCAAAGTATTGACATGTTGTAAGGAAAAAAATCTACCACGACTAGGAAAAAAGATACATGCAGTCAAATCTTTTATTTAAAAAAATTCCAAATATCGCCAAATTTCCAAGTAGCCCCAATGTACGGTACTTAAAATCCTTTAATTCACTCTGGAACACTGTCAGATAGAAAATACCTACCCTCAGTTTGATTCACTCTGACTGAAAATAAAAAACCGGTCAAGTGCGAGTCGAACTCGTGCGCCAAGGATTCCGTAACTATACCGCCATTATACTGCCATAATAAAATTTGTATCATTTTTATTGGTAGCTAAGTGATATTTGGGCAAATTTAGATTTTTGCGAAAACTTGTAAATACCTACATTTACCTTAATTTTCAACATTTTTTATTTTTTATTTATTTGTGCTGTAATATTTTTGTAACCTTGCTGATGGTATCATAATAATACAAAATTGAAACATGGGCAAATAATTTTAGATTTTTATATCGCTATAATGTAGGTAGGTACCTAATCTAAAAGATACCTACATATTAATTTTTAAAAACGTTAGTAGGCGGCCGAGACTTGGAAACGACAAAAAAACATTTTGACATCGAGAAAATCGATGATTGATGTGCGAGTGACTTAGTTAATTTAATTCATTTCTCGAAAACTAACAGTCCAATAAAAAAATGTTTCTTACAAAAAACCTTTGTTTTTGTTCCTACTTTAAATTAAGATCGAGAAAAAGGTATGTTAATAGAATAACAGCTATGTCAAAATTGTATTATGTGTTTGCCTTGTAAATGCACCAGTGCCTACTAATTGCTGCACCGCCTTTTAAACACCCCGACCGATATCGTTTAAATTTCAATTACTTTTGTACAATAGGTAATATACATCGCGTTTTGAAATAATTTTATGTTTATTCTATCATTCATTCGGTCAATTTCATTCAACTTGTCCCCGCACTACGCCTCAAGAAATAGTCGCCAATCTGTCAAAACTAGTAGTTCATCTAAATCAAAATTACACAAAATTGCAAACACAAATGACAAAAATAGGACTTATAATGTGATAGGAAATACCGTGTCCCCGTAAGTTTGTTGTCGCTGATCGCCTTTTACACAAAAATACTGCACAATTCACCATATTCACGGAGCTCTACTCGCGACACGAAACGTCAACATTATGGCCGTGGATGCGAGTGATGTAGGTACTTTTATTTAACGTGTATGGCCGAGGGGCCTGGATGGTCACAGAGGGGTAAGCCTATATGAGAATATCTATGCCATCTCCATTTCTTTATGCTCGAAGTCGTCTGCCGTAAAAATACAACCACTTCAGTAGTAAAATTAATTAGAACGGCATCGGCAGTCTTAAGCTAAAATGAAAAATATACATCTCTATTTAATCTTTTCAAGTGGACTTTTTTTCCTTTATATCTTTCCATTACTTGCCCTAAAACTGTTTTGATTTTCAGGTTGAAGTCCAAAAGTCACTAAATATATTTTGTCGCTAAAACTGATTTTAAGTCGCTAACTCCTATGCAAAAGTCGCTATTTCTAGCGACAAAGTCGCTAAATTGGCAACACTGCGTGGAAAATGATCTGCGGAAATTGCGTTTTGCTTGATAATTTGTAGGTACCTATCTGTATTTTGATTTTGCAAAATAGAGGATTTTCGTAAGAAAATGCCACCGTGACTAACTTGAAAATAATTTTCCAACCTTATTATTTCTTTATCTATTTGATTTAATTAAATCAGAAAAGTATTAGAAATATCAAAAAACTAAAGGATATCTTTATCTACCGAATATTTTAAGAGTAATCTCAACATTTTTGGAGCAAGGTAGTAGAAAAAGTTCCTGTTAGTCACAACTTTCTTCCTGTTATTAAACTATAATGCGCTGTTTTATTTAATTTTTTTTTACTAGAATCAATGTAAAACTGTTTGTTTTTCATAATGAAAAGAACAATCATAGTCTTAATATCACATAGCACAAGTAAATCAAATATTTATTTCAAGTTAGTCACTATCAGGGATTTTTGATCAAGTATTTTTTCATTTAAAGGAAATGAGCTTACTTATTAGGCAAACTAGCACCTGTAACGGTAAGTCGAATCTGTGTTTTATAACTTGTAGTATTTTAATATCACAATTTAGTCCTAAATTTACAAAATAAATGAACTTTTCTCTCATAAAAATGGTGAGACAGTGACAATGTGGGAACTCGACGTTACTAACTTGAACAAGTAAATCATCGTTCACAACATGCAATTTTATAGCGTAAACTAGCGAACACCCGCGCCTTCGCCCGCGTGCACTACTGCTGTCGGTAGATATAATGTAGGTAGGTATTATGTCAGATCTTTAGGCATTTTTTAGATGTTTTGAAGATGTCTGAAAGGTAGTCAGAGGGATTTGATGAGAGGAGGTAGGCAGGTAGGTACCTATACCTTCACCTAAATTTTGATGTAGGTAAGTACCTAAGTCGATAGGATTATACTACCTACCTATAGAAAATAGGTAGGTACCTAAGTACCTTGGCAGGGGGTTCAAATTTTTGGACTGCTACCTACTTAGGTAGGAGTCGTTGAGTTGCACCATACCTACATTTTTTTTTTATTTTTTTTTATTTATTTACCATATAAAATTTTACAAATGAAACTTAGGTAACTATAGCACAGAAAAAACCACTAAGGTTCGCAAAAAGTATGCTATAAATTTAGTCTGCTTAAATTAACAGGTAGGTACTTATAACAAAATAACATTAACATTTGTTATTGTAAGCTATCTAAAAAGTAACTTTTTAATTTTGCTTTGATATTAGAATGAGTAATACTGTCGCGTAAGTCAGCGGGTAGGTCATTAATCAACCGGGGAACAATATGCCTACCAGTGCGCTCACCGTAAGCATTGTTGACGCGCGGTACACATAACCGGTTTTGAGCTACTACATAGGTAGGTACTTAGTGATTTAGATGTGCTGTTTGCCGCAAGGTTTTATTTCTTGCAATGTTTGTGTAGGTTCAAACGCGCTCGTTGAAAGTCGTGCAGTGTGACCACATTAGACTGATAGTTTTAGTAATTCTTATGAAACCTATTAATAAATATAATACCTATGTATAATATACTAGGTATGTATAATATTGTAAGTATTTACAAAAAAAGTATTTAGGTAGTAGGTACTAGGTACCTACATATTTCCATGTTGGGTCAAAAATATAGCCCACAGACATTGGGCGTTTTTCCATTAGCCAGCACGGCACTGGCACGTGGAAGTGGAAAGGCGAGCCGTACATTTTTATACATTTTTGCTTCCCCGGCGCCGGTGCCGTGCCGGGCTAATGGAAAAAGGGCCATGAGTGGGCTTCTAAAAACAGCACATAAGCAAAAAAGCTATAACACTTGACATGTTCACAAATATATATATAAAATCAACAAACTGCCGGACATACATTAATTAATGATATAACACGCCTTTACAGTTAACGTGACGGCGGGGATGTGACGTCGACCAACTTCGACCGTAATTTTATTTATAACACGATATTCAACAATGTTATAAGATATTTAATTGCAAAATCTGTTGGTCACATACTTGTTCTATAGAGTATTTGTTTTTAATAATACAAAAGTCTTACCATTTTTCATAAATGACGTGACAAGACAGGAAAATTAATTTTGGCTTTCAAGAAGCAACAAACAAACGTCACGGATTTCGCTAATGAAAAGACATTAAATCAACGAAATGGCGGTTTTCATACACAGCTACTGTCGCCAGGAATTGAAAAAGATACCATAATAGTCGTTTTTTGTTGAGTAAAGCCTCCGTTTGACCTAATTTACATCGTGACTAACGGGAATTTCCTCATTTTGCTGATTCCATTACCCAGCTAAAAAATATAATATCTTAAATTATACGAGGAATTGGCTTTAAACAGTCATTATTTCGGATAAAAGACAAATTTTTACTAATATAAATCCATTTTCGGTAAGTATTTATGATATCCAAAGGAAAATACCGTACTTTTAAATTTTGAAATAACGAGTAGGACATCGAGAAAATTGCACCCCTGGAACTTACAATTACTTATTTACATAAGTTAATTCCTTAATCGTATTAAATTATTCTGTTTACGTAGCAAAAAAATAGATAATCTTTCAATGGAACCTGTATGTGAGGGTTATTGTGGTCCTATGGCTTTACAATTAAATTCTAAAGTTGTAGGACATCGCTTTTTGGTGGTTTGTGCACGGGCTTTTTTTGACGAAACCGCCCAATAACTATATTTTAAAACAGACTTGGCTTTCAAGAATACAGCGTCAAAATTAAAAGCACTTAAATAATTTTAGCATGATTGTCGTTGATTTGATTGTTTTGTGTATCCGAATATATTTTTGTAGCTGGCAGCATCAGCTTACCGTGTGTGTCACTGTCAGTGTCAACTGACCGTCATGTCACTGATTTACAGCTATCTTCATAGCAAACATTCCATTTTGTTTCATTTCGCGTCGAGAATTTTGTTTCAAGTTCACGGCGCGTCGCGCATTATTCTGATTTTACTCTCGATTATTTTGTTGATGAACAATATCGGCAGTGAAAGGCTGGACAGTATGCCTGTTGTGTGAGACAACTGCTGAGGGTTTTGGGAATCCTTGTAACTTTTGTTTTGTTGTTTTGTGAATCTAGGAAGATGGTCCAGGAATATGTGTCTCCCGTAAGGGTCCACAAGTACCCCTTCGAAATGGTGATGGCTGTGAGTATTTTGAAACAGTTGTTCTGTAAAACAGTACTTTATAAGTGAAAATAAAATAGATAACAAGGTCAAAAGCTGTCGAAAGTTGTGACCATCAAGGATGTTTCTGTTGCTGCAGATCTTACTTTAAATGTATATTTCATGACACCAGAAAGTTTAAGAACATTTTAAAACACTATAAACTGCAATTGGATATTTCAAACATTCACTCATACACATTCTCATACTCATACACATTCTCAATAGAGAAAATAGATTCCAAGTTGAAAGTCAAATCAGTTTAGAAAGAAGTTTCACTTTGGTTTCTTGCCCCAAATAAATATAAATATAATAAATGCTGCCTACAATCCTAACAAATACGTAGATAACCAAAATCAACATAGAAAACTACCAGCTGTTATGCATATACCAGCTGTTAATCAATCAGTGCTGGTTTATGTAAGTTTTACGTTCAATATTGTTCAATGAAAGTGTATTATATCGTTCTATTAGGACTAAGTATTTAAAAAGAACTAAAAAATACTATGTCATTGACCTATCTTGCTACCAGACACTTCTTTGTCCCATACTTGCATGTTTTATTATACCTACCTAGGTACTCTATTTTGCCACCATCTTTACCTGTTTGCAAGGAAAAATAAATCTTAAATGCTTTAATATCCTTATGTGTAACATTATTTTGTAGTTGTTAGAAATAGTTTCATAGGTTGTTTTTTTACCTACGTTTTAACTGACTCCAAAAAAAGGAGGTTCTCAATTCATCAGAATATTTTTTTATTTATGTTCACCGATTACTCAAAGATGACTGGACCGATTTAAATAATTCTTTTTTTGTTAAAGGGTTTTTTCCGATTGGTGGCACAAAAATTTGGCGAGGATCTGTTGAGGATCTTCGGAGTTATGAACAAAAATGCATATTGAGAGTGCAGAAAATTGCTCAGCTTATAACATTGAAGATGGTTTTTTTTTTAATTTTTAATTTAGCCACACTTGTATTTTGTCAGTTATGGCCTGATGGGCCTCGTTGAGCCATGACAAAAACACCATCATCGAAGTTGGCAGTTATTAGTACTTGTAAAGTGTAGAATGCGGAAAGCTGTATCTATGCCGTCAGATATTACATTTGGATCGTAGGTCGAAAGATAAAAGGTCCCAGTGCTACTTACATTTAGCTACTGATAATTTCGTAAACATCTGATATAGGTATGATAACTGAACAGAATTTTAATTTATAAATGAAATCATAAAACATGAAGCGCTTGTTTTAACATCTCTAAAAAGGTCCCAAGGAAGCTTTCTGTCAGTTAAAGTTGAGTATTTGGTTCTTCTAACGCCTGAACAGCGCGGGGCTAAAAAGGCCGCTTTAGCAGAATCACAATAGGAATTGCAATATAATAATATGCCGTTCTTATCACTCTCGGTCTATGAAAAGGGACAGCATTGTAGTTCAAGACAATTCATATTGTGATTCTGCTATAACGGCCCTTTAACCCCGCAGAAGTTTTTAAATTATGGCTAAGAACCATCTCTAACACGTTTTCAAACAATAAAAAAACCGCCATCATCCATTCAGGAGCTATGATGCCACAGACAAATAAAGATACACACTAGGTACCTACTACAAACTTATAACACCCCTCTTTGTCTTTGGTGATTAAAAAGGGGCAGTTCTACGACAGATTAATGGACAGACGAAACTGACGGTTTGTACCTATCACAAAGGATCCATTTTACCATTTCGTTCAGATACCCTAAAAGGACGCGTTAGATAGTGAACACCTTGAAAGGTACTACGTAAGCTGACCATTCATATTCAATGTCTGTACCATTCAAATCATAAGGAGTGAATAGCCATCCCTAACCATAGATAGAATCTATAGATATCACAATAACTCGCCTTCAGGCACGAGTGTGGGCCAGACAATGAACTAATAACGATAAAAGACGTTCTAGAAGAACGGCTCACGTATTATTCAGTTCGGAAATAAGATTGTGTGTGTTTTAGTTAGAGTACTGGAGAATTGAGTTTGCTAAAAGAGACAGGTCGCGGGAAAATTAAGATTTTCATATTCGAAAATCTAGAAATCTGTACATTTACGGAATGGTTAGAATTTGTATAGTGCAGAATTGCAATAGTGCTAGTTTTATTATAAAAAATCAATAAAATAAATGACCAAATATTTCTTTCCATACCTAATCGTAATCACGCGCGAAGCCTATTGCAGATCTTGGATTTCTTATTTTTATTTATATACAAATCCAGTCAGCAGCTGCAGTTTCTGCCATACTACATCTAAAAATAGTAACAAACTTCGAAATTAATTTGATACGAGCCTTTTGAGCCTTTATTTCATAACCGTACATAAAATTAATGAATATTTAACTTCTGCAAAATGTGGACTTTAGACATCTTCAAAGGATCTTAAAATGCCTAAAAAGACCTGAGAGAATGTCTACCGCGCCTTGGGCATACAGTCGTGAATCGTGATCATATATATATATTTTAATTATAGTGATAGGTAGCAGAGTTGGCCACTTGCTCATACGATCTTACTTACTTACTTTATTATATTGTATGACGACCAGCACACTATCACCGCACCGCATTTTCAGAGAACCGTCCTTTACATAAACAATGATAATAAATGTCCACTCGTGACTGAGTACCTAGTGCAGGTACATTATGTACACAACAGAGTTGTAAATTGTAACCAGCTATTAGCGGATTCTCACACGTTTTTCAACCCGCTCACCTGCCCAGGTATTTGATTATACAACTTTTAATTATCAACACGCGGGGTATTCTTTCAGTCAGTCGTTTCTTGTAATGTTTTATTAAAACTTATTATAATACTATGACAATATTTGTCTTTTTATTTTCTGATATCAACGCAATCTTTGGCTACAATTTGGGGACTTACCTACTGCCAATGTCAACACTTAACGTTTTTTAAATTTATTTCATGACGATGCACTACTTCTAACGTATGATAAAAAATACATACAAAGGGCTAAATTAAAATTAAAAAAAACCGACTTGAATTTAAGCAAATTTTCTGCGCTCTCGAGGTGCATTTCTGTTTTTAACTCCGAAGATCCTCGACAGATCCTCACCAAATATGGCACCAATCGGAAAGTACCTATACCCTTTCAACCAAAAAAAGAATTTTTCAAATCGGTCCAGCCGTCTTCGAGTAATTGGTGAACACACATTAAAAAAAGCACAAAAAAATGATTTGCGAGGAGTAACCTTGCCGCAACTCCCTCCTTACCCAGATGAAGATTCTCCGGATGAATCGAAACATTGTCGGTATCTATAGGTATATCGACGATATTTTTACGTGAGTAATTCCCGTGTGTTAAATTATGTGTAGTACAACTCACGAAAGTTTTGAAAGTGAAATTGAGAACCTCCTCCTTTTTTAAAGTCAGCTAATAAATTGGAGTTAGCCATCGTGACTGATCCTAATCATACTAGTTTAGCATTCAATTCAGAGCAAATTCAGAGTGAGACTCGACCGCGAGGAAAGACTTTACCACGAATCCTCTGACAGGATTAGGTATTGTTCTGTGCACGAATCCCTGCCTATCACTCAGAAAACCTTTCAAAAAACCTCGTCGAAAGATTTACCCTTCACACTTATCTTGAAACGTTTGGATTGAGAAACAAATATGCCAAACGACACTTCTCAAGGATACACTTAAAATTTGACGTGTAGAAACTGTGTAAAGTGATAACGAGGTCATTTGAGGACATTCTTTCTCAGGTTACTTTAATAATGAGAAACGACGAAGATGTGGTAGAAAATATTCAAAAAAAGCTCGATGGATTACTTCGACACTGTTCGGTCTACGGGTCTACGCCAGTTTCTTGCCAAAGCGAGGAGATTCAGGCCACAATATTCAAGCCATGTATTCAATAAGCATTCATTTAGGCGCAACATGTGACGCTCAACATTTTTGGCAACGTTGCACAGAAGAGCGAGTGACAATGGTAAACGTTAGTTACCGGTCAACGCGGAACATGCTAAACTATGATAAAAAAGAGTCCACTAAGTGTGGTCTCTTTTTCCGAAAATCGTCCTTATTAGTGCAGCATAATATTGCCAATAGCATAGAGCGATGCTCTTTATTTCGGGCCCCACGAAGGTCGTATAGCAGGAAAACCATGAACGTTCAACAACGTCCCTTCTTCAAGGCCCAATACGTGTTGTAATGTTCTATTTAGCTGCAATGCAGGCTAATTAGACCGCGCAGGAAGTAGGTGATTATCTGCAGCGGCCAAGTGAGAGTAGGCAGGTGGAAGGGGAGTGTAAAAATGTAGAGAGTTGCTCAGATTTTAAAAGGTCAGTAGCCTAGATAGCACCTGTTTGCTTTACTTTGTTATTTACTAAGAGTTCGACTACCTTAAGATTAGATGGTGTCTATCATGCTTGAAGATCAGAATCGTAAGATCAAATTTCTATCTTAAAAAAATGTTTTTGTATAAATCGGCCTTGTGTCTTGACACATACATACATTGAAAAGGATACATAGTCAAAGAAAGGTAATATTTCTTCAATAAGCCCATAGGATCACTATGTCCAACACCGTGAAGAATCAAGGCAAAAAATAGTATTAGGGGCCTATCGATTGTTGGTGATGTTTGTCCGTCTTCTCAAATCGAACTATTCAAGCTTCAGTGGGATGTCAATGGAACAAAGTAAGGCTTTTCAAAGTGGATTCTCATGCTATAGATAAACGGGATAAGTTCGTATGAGCTGGTGAATCTGGTGACGGAGTTTTTAGGCTGCCTGAAAGCATCCGTGTACAGTACGTCATGGCTTAACGGCTTAAAAGCTGGGGACGACAATTTTTTTACGTGCCTTTCAAAGAATGGAAGCTGTTAAGATGTGCCGATGGTCCTCCGAATTGTGAATGCCCAAAACGTTGCTCAACTTCAACCACATCAATAAACTAAAATAACAGGATATAATGCCTTAAAAAATCGCGAAATACATAAAAACATTGCAGAACATTAAATCTGCACAGCTAAGTGTTACATTGCATGATTCGCCAAAACCAGTTCGCGAACCGGTTTCGCACGCTAGCAAATGGACTATCTTATTACTTGTTTGTAAATTCGAACTTGTGGGTATAATGTTACGTTATGAGTACGTTAGTTCAATTATTTTGGATTCAATTTAACAGTTCCATTTCAAGAAAGATCACCTTGATAAAGGCCAGGCAGTAACGCAAAAATAAAACTCAGATAGATACACATTTTGGCACTCACATAGGAATAGGAATACAGTAATCATCCGCGTCGCGGGGCGGCAGTGGATCAGGTAAGCTCAGAGCCTGGAAGACTGGCAAAAACAAAGGGAGGCCTATACGCAGCAGTATAGCATAGTATAGTATGCGTAGCATAGCATAGTATAGTATGTAGCAGCAGGAGAGATCGGGCTGCGGATGATGATGATGAATCAGTTAAAAAATCGATCTTCTTTCCCGAGCGTTTGTGTTCCTCGCTCACGGCAGTTGCCCGACTGATGTGGCTAATTTTTACCTCCAACGAAAAAGAGGGGTGTTATAAGTATATTTATAGTGTGTATCTATGTACCTATTTGTGGTATCATAGTTCCTGAACGGATGCTCCGATTTTGATGCCGTTTTTTTCGTTTGAAAGGCCTTTGTTTCATTTGTGACGGGGGTTTCTTTAAATTTTTAATTTATGATTATTAGTTGGTTTGTTCATTTACAATTTTAAATATGTTTGTTGTCCTGATTCTTCGTAAAAGCGACAAGAGTTCTGATTATGGTGTTGTGATTATGAATTCGACCCAAAAAGTTAGGAGTTTGTTCATAAGTTTTATCGAGTTTAGGAAGTTGTTGACGCGTATGACTTCATTTGTAAGGGAAGTCCAAACCAGCTCCGAATATTATTTTATTTTATGACCCACTTTACCAAAATATTCTAAACAGAGGTTGGAGTACCTATACAAATATTTTTAATGACTTAAATAAGGAGCGGAAAAATTAAAACTTGAGAAGAGAAATTTGCCCAAGAACTACAGATTGACAACATCAGATTAAAATTAAAACAAAAGTTGCATTTGCATTAATGCGTATATATGCAAATAAATAAGTATGTTTATTTCAGGCTTTGTAAAATGTACATTAAAAATTGTTACGTACCCATATCACACAATAATACAATATAGGAGCATTGTGGTGTGGAGACCGGTAAACGAATTACCTATTCTTAAAAAAAACATTCTATTGGGCAATAATAATAATAAAATAAGTAAAAATCTATTTACTTGTAATTCAATGATAGCACTCAAAGAAAACACTCCAAAACGGCATATCCTAGACTAGTTGAATTTCCAACAAAGTAACCAACATTCTGAGTTCTGGTAGTATCAAACAAAAAGGGAAACATTAGTTATTCAGCCCATGTCTAATTCAAACATCCCCGAAAAAACGCTATCTCGATTTGGTTTTGCTGACAGCAACAGAATTTTGCACTTCGGTATCACTAGGGAATTCTCAGACTGTTTCAGATTTTAGGCTAAAAGAAATGGCCTGTTTGGGTTTGTGGCTTGGACGAATAAGGTTTGTGGTATAGTCCCGAGCAGTAAACAGGGTGAACTTTTGAAACGGGTCAGTAAGGGCAGCTACCATAACCTTTGTAGCTAAAGGAAAACGTTCTTAGGAGACTATCCTTAACGTTTAAAGCTATTTCGACCTGCATTCACAGATTATAAAAAAATTAACAGTCAGCGAGAAAATGGGCAATTTACACAAAAACTTTTTTGATGCCAATCGATCCTATTTTCCTTTTCATTTAAGTATTTCATTTTCCTGTTTCATTTAAGATTTTCATCAAGGATTAAAAGGGTCTACTTATCGGACCGACTGAGGTAGAGAACTAGAAAAGTCAGAAATCGCTAAAATGTATTATTGAGACGGAACTGAAAGCATTTACAACGATTTTGTATGAATTCCTCCAAATACATTATCATCTGTCACCCGCTCAGTACAAAGGAGAGTTAAGCTGGAAACAAACTATCGGACGCATCCATAAGTCGCGGCTGTTAGCCGCGACTGATAAATGTGCACACCGTCCGAACACCCAGCGGGCCAGATTGCCTTCGGACGTCTGAAGGTCCAAGGACGCGTCCGCGACTTTCGTCAGATAAAGTGCACAGTTCTATGTTCGTTCTATATCCAAATACCTATTCAGTCGCGGCTGTCTGCCGCGTCCGTAAGCCGCGTCCGACAGTATGTTTCCAGCTTAAAGCTGGAAACAAACTATCGGACGCATCCATAAGTCGCGGCTGTTAGCCGCGACTGATAAGTGTGCACACCGTCCGAACACCCAGCGGGCCAGATTGCCTTCGGACGTCTGAAGGTCCAAGGACGCGTCCGCGACTTTCGTCAGATAAAGTGCACAATTCTATGTTCGTTCTTTATCCAGATACCTATTCAGTCGCGGCTGTCTGCCGCGTCCGTCAGCCGCGTCCGATAATTTGTTCCCAGCTTGAATCTGTGGATACGTCAGAACGGTGACCATTTTGGGCATTTAGAGCTCTTGTTATTGTGTACATTCTTGTAATAATTGAAACAGCAGCTTTGAAGTATCGTTAGCATGTTTATAATTTGTTTGGGCACGGCTTCAGTCGTGACTAGCGCTGACGTGGGTACGAATAGCCTCTTGTAAGATTTCCCCGAAGGTTATCGATATTTTAGACATTACGAATCGAAAACGTGTGAGGTGTATCGTCAAAGAAAATTCAATTTCCTTTGTTCTGACTTTCGTTTCGTTCTGGCATTCGACTTTCTTTCTGGCTTTGATCGGAATTAACGGGTTTCTCAAAAGTGTATAAACGTAAAATAAAAACCGGTCAAGTGCGAGTTGAACTCGTACGCCGAGGGTTCCGTACCTAGCCATGAGCGCCCATACAACTCGGAGGACAATTTTAATTGGCGTGAACTATGTTTGGGAACACCCTTTAATTTTCAACTTTTTTAACTTTTTGGAATTTTTCCTTTATTTGTGCTATAAGACCTTGCTTTTTCCCAAATTTCGTTATTCTAGGTCAACGGGAACTACCATTTAGGTTTTCGACCCAAAACCTCTAGGGTACTTCCGGTTGACCTAGAATTGTCAATTTTGGTTACAAGCAAGGTCTTCCAGCACAAGTAAAGGAAAAATTCCGAAAAATAAAAAAAGTAGATAATTAAGGTAAGTTTTGGTACTCACAAGTTTTCACGAAAACCTAAATTTGCCTATATCTTTTTATAGTGTTGACTCAGGACCTTGATTTTTATACTCACAATAGGGACTATAGACCTTAGTATATGGTATAAATTTCAACTTGCTAGCTCTACCCGTTCCTGAGATAATCGATGGTGACACACGGACAGACAGACGGACAGACGGACAGACGGACAGACGGACAGACGGACAGACGGACAGACGGACAGACGGACAGACGGACAGACGGACAAGAAAGTGATCTTATAAGGGTTCCTTTTTTTACCTTTTAAGGTACGGAACCCTAAAAAAGTAAATTTAATTGATAGGTAGGTATTAATAACCCTACCGTTAGAAGAACTAATAAGACTAAATTGAACCTTTATTTCAATTCTAAGCAGAAGTTTGCCAAATGGATTTGTACCTCAAAATGACCTCCTTTTTAAATAAAATAAAAAACAAAAATTTGGAACTAAAATTAAATTAAGTACATATTCATAGACGTCGGCAATAGCATACATTCCACTGTTTACACAAATCTAGCTCGCAGACACGTGCTAAATCTAACTAAAACGTGCAACGCAAATATCTCTGTAACATTCAAGCTTAGATAATGTTTATTTATCGTACATTTCTGTAACTGTTTACATTTTACTAGAGGTCAAGTTTTATCTCCGTAAATTCTCACGTGCAGTTCAATTTGATACTAATTGTGATGGAGGAAGATACAAATTCGTTTCTGTAACAATTGAAGAAGATATAGCTTAACTTCGATGGGTTTGGGCTGTATTAGAATTTATTTAAATTAAAAACTTATTTGAGCGTATGCACAGTTGCAGCGTTTATTGACGAGAGAACGAACCATAAGATTTTACACAGATAAAAAATATAAATGTTACCAACTTAGGACTATGCTATTTAATGTTTCCAACATACTCCACTACAAGAAAAAGATTTTGGAATTACATTTTAAACTGTTTCAATTTTAATAAACATGTTACAAAAAACAGTCTTTTGTTTTTATCTGTATTATCAATCCTAACATACCTGAAGGGTTAAAAAATAGTTCCTTTGCAAAATATGAGATAGCTTGAGAATGGACTGTATTATAATTTTTATATATTTTGCTTAGTATAAACTAATAGGAACTATCTCCTTTACATTATGTTTGAGATGTTCATTCAATTATTTTTTAATGAAAACTTAAAAGTTAAGTTTATGAAAAATCTTTAAAAAATATGTAATGAGATCACAATAGAATTAGGTATACATAGCTACCATATTGACTAAAATTAGTGGGTATCATGACTTTACATATTTCTTATTTACTTTATGAAAATTAAACTTAAATTGAAATTCTTTACAATTCACAAAACTTTAAAAGTTAAAATTTTAATTATTTTTAGATCAGAAAGCATACTTAGAAACTAATATTACTTATTACTATTTGCCTAATCAATAGGAAGTATACATACTTTGGTAATAGAAGTCTTATGGACATTACCATTAGCTTTCTTAACTTCTAAAGCTCTTACAAGACCATCATGGCCTTCAAATACTCTGGTCACTCTAGCCATTGGCCAGCTCATAGGTGGAGTATCTATCTCCCTCAATATGACCAGGTCACCTACTTTTACATTAGGTATTATATCTTTCCATTTAGGACGATTTTGCAATACATTTAAATATTGTTTTGACCAATATCTCCAAAAATGCTGCTTCAGAGCAGTACATTGACGCCAGAAATTTAATCTATTGTCTGGTAGATCAGTTAGATCTTGTTCAGGAATACAATTCAAAGGAGCGCCTGTCAGGAAGTGGCCAGGCGTTAGGTAGGAAAGATCCTCAATATCAGATGACATTGGAGTTATTGGCCTTGAGTTCAAAATACCTTCTATTTGAACTAATACAGTGTTGAGTTCTTCATATGTTAATACATGAGAGCCTAATACACGTTTTAAATGATGTTTTACACTTTTCACAGCAGATTCCCAAAGTCCAGCAAACACAGGCGAGTAGCTCGGAATGAAATTGAACTTTATACCTAACTTTGAGGCTTCGCTTTGTACCTGTGTTTGGTGACTCTTGGAATTGTTTAATTTATACAATTCAGATAATTGGGTGTTGGCTGCCTTAAATGTTCCAGCATTATCACAGTATACATCTGATGGGACATTACGTCTTGCAATAAATCTCTTAAAGCTAGCTAGAAATGTATTTGTTTCTAGATTTGACACTAATTCAATGTGTATGGCTTTTGTTACAAAACATACATAAACGCAAATATAGCCTTTAGTTAATAAAGCCTTTCTAACTCTAGATTGTTTGATCATTATTGGCCCAGCAAAATCAATACCTACTTTCATGAAGCATCTATGTATATTGACTCTATCGGCGGGCAGTGACCCCATCAGCTGTTTTGAAGTTATTCCTTTGTGTCTAAAACAAATTGCACATTTATAAATTAACTTTTTTACTAATCTCAAACCATTTACAATCCAGTAACGTTGCTGAAGGCTACTCAAGACAAGTTTTTGACCTGCATGGAATAACTTCAGATGCTCATGCTTGATTATATAATGAGTCAGTAGTGACTCTTTAGGCAAAACTATTTGATGCCTTTGGCTGTACGGTAAGGAAGAGTGCTGCAACCTACCACCTACTCGGAGGATGCCTTCGGCATCAACAAAAGGGTTCAATGACTTCAGATAGGATGCCGCTTGCTTACCTTCTTGCAACAAAGCTAAATCACTTTGAAAATACTTAACTTGTTCATCTTTGATGAATAAATGCAATGCCTGCTTCGACTCTGCATATGTTACAAAACTTTCTTTTGTTTTAATTGACCCTGGCCTAGCGTTCCTACAAAATCTTAAAATATAGGAAAGGACATTTACCGCTGTATTGATATTAGAATATCTGTCTAATATGGTACTGAGAAATGATGGTGGTTTATCATGTGATGCTGCACAGATCACCTCACTCTTTGACACTTTGGCCTCGGGTAAGTCTTGACATGAATCATGACTGTATTTAATGAATTTGTGATTTGGATCACATAAAAAGGATGGCCCAGACCACCACAGTTGGTTACATTGCAGCTCAGTAGGAGGAATACCTCTACTTAAACAATCAGCTGGATTTTGATCAGTTTTTATGTATGACCATTGAAATGATTTTGTATACTCAGTAATCATTTTTACTCTGTTTGCAACATAGGCATTTAACAATGCTGGATCAGTCTTTTGCCAAGCCAATACTACTTGTGAATCACTGAATAAGTTCACACTTTGAATTGTGATTCTTTTACTAAGTGTTTCATGCACTCTCATACTGAGCTTAGCTAGGAGTAGCGCAGCATTCAGCTCCAGACGCGGAACTGTTAATTTATTAGCTTTAGGAGCAATTCTTGACTTTGAACAAAGTAAAGACATGGTTACATTATCTTGTTTATCAATGACTCGCAAGTAAATTGCACAACCAAATGCTGTGATTGACGCGTCCGCAAATCCTATGATCTGAATCGATTTACTATTTTCTGGACAAACATTTCTTGAAATTGTGATTGGCGCCATCTGTTGTAAGTCATTGTAAAACTGCAACCATTCTTTTTGTAAATCTGCTGGGGGAATAGAGTCCCATTCTACATTAGATTGCCATAGCTTTTGCATTATTATTTTGGCTTGGACAAAGACTGGTCCTGCAAGACCTAATGGGTCATAAAACTGACTTACATAGCTCAATATTTGCCTTTTAGTTTTAGGAACTTTATTTGAAGGAGGACATGTGATTCTGAAGGAATCTGTTTGAATATCAAACTTTAAGCCTAAGGCTTTTATGTCCTTTTTGAGCTCTAGCTCTCCATGACTCTGCTGTTGCTCCGGAATGTTTGTCAGAATGGACTTATCATTGGCCGACCATTTGTGCAACTGAAAACTTCCTTTACTAAGTAACTCTGTTAGTTCTGATTTTGTTGCAATAATTTTGGACAAACTATTCTCTGTGTGGAGGACATCGTCAACATAAGTTGAATTTAGCAGAACAGGAGTAGCCAATGGGTATTGGTTACCGAATCTGTTAGCTAACTCGAGCAAACATCTAGTGGCAAGCCACGATGAGCTTTTTAGACCATAGCTAACGGTCTGTAATTGGATACATTTGATTTCTTCATTTGGGCTGTCCCTCCAGAGAATATTTTGCAAGGATCTCTGATCTTTTTCAATTTTAATATTGCGGAACATACGCCTGATATCGCAAACGAAAAAATATTTGTGAAGCCTAAATAACAATAGGATGTCAAACAATTCTTGTTGGACTATTGGTCCGTTGAACATCAAGTCATTCAAAGAGACCTTGTTACTGGTCTTCATAGAACCATCGAACACAGTTCGAAGTTTTGTGGTAATTGCATCTTGCTTTATGACTGCATGATGTGCAAAGAAATAGACTGGATCCTTAGAAAGATCATAGAGAGCAATGTCCACAATTGTGCCATGTCCTAATTCAAGATATTCATGAATAAAGGTTTTGTACTCACTATTTAGTTGGTCATCTTTTTGCAATTTTTTCTCAAGATTTAGAAACCTTTTTAGTGCTAGATTGAATGAATCTCCTAATTTATCGTTCATGTCACTGAGAGGCAGCTTAAGAGGGATTGAAACCTCAAATTGGTTGTTTTCTAACTTTACTGTTTCTGAGAAATATTTCTCGCAGTATTGCTGTTCAGACGTGTGTTCCGCATATGTTTCTGGGACTTTTTCAGTTTGCCAAAAATTGGATATTGTTTCACTTATGTCATTTTGACATTCCTGACAAAACAGAGCAACAGCAGATTCATGAGTGGAAGAGCTAGGGACAGTACCTGCTACTATGTAACCGAACTGGGTGTGCACGAAAGTTGACTGTGCAGCATCACATTCTCCCACTCCTTGCAGCTGATCATCCCGCGGTAACAACGCCTGGAAAAACACATCGGCACCAAGTAAGACATCAATGTTACTTGTGACATGAAAGGAGTCATCGGCTAGTTTTATATTGTCTGGCACTTTGATTTTTGAGAAATCAATGGGGCATTGAGGTAACCTTGAGGTTATCTGATCCACTACCAATAAATTGGCCTTCACTTTATATGGGTAGACACATGAGAAGACATCTGTCTGCAAGGCATGACGAATTGTCTTCTCTGAATTGGCTATACCTACAATCTCAGTGTGATTGGGGGTCAGCGGCCTACCTATCACTCTTGCAATGCCAGAGGTGATAAATGAAGACTGGCTAGCGGAGTCTAGCAACGCTTTGACAATGACCTCTTGGCCATTGTTTGAAATCAGCTTGACCTTTGCCGTTGGCAAGAGAACTTGGGTCTTGCTATTTAAATTGTTTGCACCTACGTTTACTGTACTGGAACTTGTTGGTTCCTCACGACATTTCTCTTGTTCACTTTCAGAATGCAGCAGAGTATTATGACTCTGCTTACACTTTTGGCATTTGAAGTGAAATTTGCATTTGTTCGGATGTGAATTTAGACATACTTTACATAGCTTTCTACTTGTGACAAATTCTAATCTTTCTTTTGTTGAAGCCAACATGAAAGTTGGGCAAGCAAATATTTTGTGTTTTAACTTACCACAGAAGATGCACTTGACTTCCTTTACATTTACCACATGGGACACCTTTCCCGCAGAACCTATAGGTTTGCTGTCGCAGCTTGCCTCCTTGCTCCCTTCAGAGTTCTCCAGTGCTAGAGCACGGCCCTCTAGAAATTGTATAAGCATGCTATAAGTGGGTTGCAAGCAGGTTTGGCTCTGGTTTTGGTTTAGTGCAATGTGATATGCATTGGCAGTGGCAGGATCTAGCTTCCTGATTAGCAGACATACAAGTATACTGTCCCATTTATGAACGGCTTCACCCAGGTTCTTTAGAGCAGCGAGATGCTGTTTTGTGTTAGAGATCATAGATCGCAAAGTTGTAGCAGTAGCTTTGTTGCAAGAAGGCAAATCGAACAATGCACACAGATGATCCTGAATGATTTTGAACTTGTTATCGTACCTTTCAGTCAGAATGTCTAAAGCTTCTCTATAGCTAGACCCTAATATAGGAAGATTTTTTACTAGATCGTGTGCTTCTCCCTTGAGAAAGCCTCTCAGATAGAAGAATTTCTGAATATCGCTGAGAGTTTTGTCGTTGTGTATGAAAGCATTGAACAAATCTATGAACGGTCGGTATTCTACATATTTTCCCTCAAAGGGCTGTATGTTTACGTGCGGAAGCTTAATCTTTGCAGAAGAAGAGGGTGCGGTACATGCTGAAGAGGCCTCGGATCTTTTGGCTACGTCGGCCATGCGTGCCCGCAAGGCGGCCAAGCATTCGAAATAGCACGTTTCCGTAGCATCGGGGTCTTCCTCATCATCACCTAATTGCGAATTAACTAATTCGTACTCACCAAAGGCATCAAGTGCTTTTTCCTCTAATAAAAGAAGCATTGGCTTCGACGCATCGTCAATGATGCCACTTTCGACTTTTTTGCGCATTCTTGTTAGAACGCCTTTGAGAGATGCTCTCCTTTTAGCTAGCTTCGTAACATCTAGATCTGGCTGATCTGACTCGGCCATATTTACGTTTATGTACTTTTACAATTACAACGATGAAATTTCGTAAATATAATACTAAACGACGCACTTCGCAGAAATACCGAAAGTTTTGCAAATAAAAATGGCGCACTTTGAAAAACGTGGTGTGGCTGGTGAACGAAATTGAACGAATGAAGTGAAGTTGTAGATCTTGCTCGTTGATCGATCAAATGAATGATTACGTTCCCGATGTTGGCAGCGCTGTCAGCTCGCGACCAATCGCGGCACTGTCTTGAACTAGGGATTGAACGTTTGACGTCCCCGATGTTGGCAGCGCTGTTGGCTCGCGGCAGCTTGCACGCAGCGATGTCGGCGAACTTCACGGCGTAGACTACTCACGCACCTCGTTGTTCTTGACCAAATTGACCAAACCAGCAAAATGGCGTCCTTTGCTCCCGTTTCGGTGGCCAACACGGCTGACCACTAAATCTTCCAACTGGCACTATTGACGCTTTCCAATACAGCCAATATCCGGCTCGAATGACCATGAAGAAGTTATAGCTTAACTTCGATGGGTTTGGGCTGTATTAGAATTTATTTAAATTAAAAACTTATTTGAGCGTATGCACAGTTGCAGCGTTTATTGACGAGAGAACGAACCATAAGATTTTACACAGATAAAAAATATAAATGTTACCAACTTAGGACTATGCTATTTAATGTTTCCAACAACAATACAATGGGTAATAGCTACCGAAATCGATTCCGGCGGGTGTTTTGTGAAATGTTTGGCTGCAGATTAAACATTATTGCTTTATTCTCTGTGAGGAAATTGCGATGTTTCGGTATTGATTCTGAAAGGAAAATCTGAGTTGCGAGAAAGCTATTCGATCGCTTTCTCGCAAAAATAAATGAGCTATTTCTTGATTTGTGTTTAGGAAGATTTTTCCTTTCGTTAAGTTTTTTGAGAATTCATCATCATTGTCCTCTTGCCCTTATCAAACGTTGTCACCGAACCCTGACCTGACCCCACTTAACTTAAGTGGAGTCAGCACAACATGTTTTCCTTTTCCACTCGCTTCTATCATTCGTCAACTCCGAATCCACTCCTCTCACATTCATAAGTTTTCAAATCGGTTTTCTAAATTCTCGTTCTTCAGTAACTGATTATTAGATGTAACTATGTACCTATTCTGATGTATGTTTTCACTAATCATTTATTTCAGATTTCATATTTTACCACGTTTAGTCACTTGTTTGTCTGTCTGTCGTTCCGGGTGGAATCTTGCAACTCAAATTTCGAGGACTTCCCGATTAGCCGACTTCCGGACTTCCGGAAACTTTCAGGGTAGCTCACAACTCGATGACAAATTGTATTCTAAAAAAAACAATGCAAACGTGGTATTTAGATAATTATTTTAATCCTACTATTATAAAGGCGAGACTAATATTAATAACAACCGTGGTCCAGGGCAAACTAAAAAAATATAATATCCCCTGCATACTTCTAAAACGCCTGCTTATGCTCAAACTAAAATGACAATCTAGTTTTCGCTAGAATATGTAGGCTGTAGTTACTATTTTTGATGCATTTCTAGCATTTTTTGTATCTATACAACGTTTGTACATTACATTTTATATTCCATTTCATGATACGTGACGTGTAGGTCATATCCAGCTGGCATTTTCAATTAAGTTTTCATTTCACTTCACCTCGCGCTTGTTTGTCGAAAACATTTTTGTTACTTCATTGAGCATTCTGTGACATGTTTCATTAATATTTGAATGGTCACTCGCGTTTCAAACTTAAATTTTTTAAGCGCTCGTGGTGTAACTTATACGTTTTTGGTAATGGTTGAAGTCAAGCGACCGACGCACATAGAGGTATTAGGCCATTCTAGCCGGGTGAAATTGAAATAACAAATTCTAACTTAGAAGCAAAAATGAATACTTGTTAGCGAGCCAGATAGCTACTGCACAATATACAACCCTTTCTGAGCTCGTGGGCCCTCGCCAGCCAGCCACAAACAAATCGAAACTTGATCGTTGTCGCATGCGCTCGCGTCAGTTACTGGCTACATCAAAAACGTAACGTGTTTGAGACCTCCGTGCTTTATTATTGTGATTGATTTAATCAAAACTACTATGGATTATTATAATGCAAGTAAAACAGATTTATTTATTATAATTTACTAATGTTTAGATGTATTTGTAAAGGTTTAAAATCAATTTACAATTGTCTCGATTTTTCAAGCAGTTTTATCTGAATTGTACATTTCAAAGTGACTTTAGTTATCCTTCCCAGTGCTTCCCCGTAACGATTTATGTTGTAACGTATGACAAAATCTGTCGTGTGATAGATGTTTCACGAATTGGGTGCTACTTTTTGCTACTTTTGACAAAACTTACTCGTTAGTGTTGGTGTTAGCTGAAAAATATTAACCGTTATTTTCACACTTATTTTCAGAGAATCTGAAGATGATTCAGATTCAGCATCTGAAGCAGAAGAGCTCGGAGAAAATGACGATAAGCCCTGGCATTCTTCTTCATCAAATTAGATTTTATAATTTTTTTTGTGTAATTAGTTGACCAAAAAAACCTATTCCAAATCATGATTATTCTTTATTTTTTTTCTGTCGGATAAAGGCCTCCTCAATGGTTGTCTGTACATTTTAGTAAGTCTTACGACTTTAAAGCATAAATAACCGCACAAATAATTTAACCCGGCTAGAAAGCCAAAATACCTCTATGTGCGACGTTCAGAGCGGTCACAATTTGGATGGTGGAAGATTCATCAAAGTTTTATGAGATCAACTTAAAATTCAAATAAAAAAGAACCATCGGATGTCATAAGGCGGAGATATCCTGTAGCCCCCTTTTAGGCCTTTTTGGAGGAAAAAATTCTGTAAAATAATCGAACCTGCTCACAAAATTTCATGAGAATTGGTTGAGAAATGTGACCTGTAGAGGAGAACATACAGCAGGCAGACAAACGAAAGCATTTTTGTCCAAGCTGGAGGAGAGACGCTTCGTTCGCTTCGCTCGCTCGGTCAATAAAGTCAGAATATTGATCGTTGACCCTAGAAACTGTACTATCTTTGCTCTAATTTGAGTCAGTTCCTGAGTTGATAATGGTTTCCTAACTTGAGACGCAAAAATCATTATAATTACTCACGTGATGAACTAATTAAATGATTGATTACTATCTTGTAATTATTATTGTATTCTTATCGTGTAGTTTGCACGTGCATCTTCGTTCTGTCATATTTATAGAAGAAGCTACAGATAAGTTTTGTTTGTTATTTTACAATGCATTAAAAAAATTAGTGAATCAATATCTACAGTCAGTTTTAGGTTGGTTTTAGGTAACCTTTTCAAATACAATATGTGTCATGTTAAAAGAAGATTGTTTTTAAAGATTCTCTTTCAGCTTAATCTTTTAGAAATATTTTAATTATTGATTCGCCTTTCATCAGCCAGACGCGGTCTATTACCAGGGCCCCTATTCTTCTAATTTACAACGTCAACCATACCGGTCCTATCGTTACCGCTGCGTTTTATTTCGTTCTTCAAAATGGCAGTAATTTACAAAACCTCATTGGTAAATTGTTTGATAACGTCATCACAACAGATGAACCTCATTGGTCATTAGACTCATTAGTAAAGAAAACAAAATAGTTGACGTTTTGCTTTGTTTAAGAAAAAGTTTGTTAGTAGAATCAAGAGGCACGCTAGTTAGTTTGGTTCAAAACCTCATCTAGTTTTGTCAATAGCTTTGTCTCTTTCGAGGTCAAACAGATAAACGACCATTGGTGTCGGGCACACTTCCCTTTGTTATCGTTCTCCATCTTTGTTACCGTTGTTGTGGAGAAAACGACTATTCTGTCGTTGTCGGGCTGCGTCGTACTTTTAAGATAGCTGATTCAGATCACAAATATAGGTTACATCAGCCATATGCGGGCTAAACACCCAAGCCCATAGATAAGAGAAATTACCAAGCCTAATGTCTCCGTAGCCGAAATCGGCCAGGAAAATTATATACTTGTATATATACATATATATATACAGGGTGAATTTTTGAAATGGGGCAGTAAGGGCAGCTACCTTAACCGTTGTAGCTAGAGGAAAACGTTCTTAGGAGACCATCCTTAATTTTTGAAAATATTTCGACCTGCGTTCACAGATTTTGAAAAATATGTACAGTCAGCGAGAAAATGGGCCATTTACACAAAAACTTTTTTTGATGCCAATCGATCCTGTTTCATCTAAGTATAAAAAGGCTCTTTCAGACCAACTGAGGTTAGAGTACTAGAAAAGTCAGAAATCGCTAAAATGTATTTCTGAGACAAGACAGTAAGGGCTACCTTAACCGTTTTAGCTACAGGAAAACGTTTTTAGGAGACAACCCTTAACTTTTGAAGATATTTCAACTTGCATTCACAGATTTTGAAAAATATGTACAGTCAGCGAGAAAATGGATAATTTACATAAAAACTTCTTTTGATGCCAGTCGATCCTGTTTCATCTAAGGATTAAAAGGCTCTTTCGGACCAACTGAGTTAAGAGTACTAGAAAAGTCAGAAATTGCTAAAATGTATTTTTGAGACGGAGCAGTAAAGGTAGCTACTTTAACGGTTGTAGCTACAGGAAAACGTTCTTAGGAGACTACCCTTACTTTTGAAGATATTTTGACAAAATGATGAAAAATTATGACAAATGACAAAATGATTTCGTACGAAATGTATAATCAAAGTTATTTGCGTTTTCTGACTTTTCTAGTATTCTTGCCTCAGTTGGTCCGATAGAGTCTTTTAATCCTTAGATGAAACAGGATCGACTGGCATCAAAAGAAGTTTTTATGTAAATTTCCCATTTTCTCGCTGACTCTACATTTTTTTCAAAATTTGTGAATGCAGGTTGAAATATCTTCAAAAGTTAAGGGTAGTCTCCTAAAAACGTTTTCCTGTAGCTACAACGGTTAAGGTAGCCCTTACTGTCTTGTCTCAGAAATACATTTTAGCGATTCCTGACTTTTCTAGTACTCTAACCTCAGTTGGTCTGAAAGAGCCTTTTTATCCTTAGATGAAACAGGATCGATTGGCATCAAAAAAAGTTTTTGTGTAAATGGCCCATTTTCTCGCTGACTGTACATTTTTTTCAAAATCTGTGAACGCAGGTCGAAATATTTTCAAAAATTAAGGATGGTCTCCTAAGAACGTTTTCCTCTAGCTACAACGGTTAAGGTAGCTGCCCTTACTGCCCCGTCTCAAAAATTCACCCTGTATACCTATATAATTTTTGACCTGTTCCTAGTATCCTAATATAATATCCCTACTGGTTGGATGTTTTTCCAAGTATCCCTACACTTGCAAAAAAATCCAACCATCCCTACCAGTGGGAATATCAGTAGGGATACATGGAACAGGCTACATTTTAGATCCTATATGTGAAATTACTGTTTTTCGCTCCGAATTGAAACTCTTTCCATGCTCATACTCGTACTTAACGTTTTAAAATCCTGTTGAGCTGTATTTCATGAGAAAAGAAACAACAGTTTGTATCATCAGACAAACTTACATACATACAATAACTGACAAACTTACATATAAAAAAGACCGGTTTTCACAGAGACCTCGTTTCCCTCGTTCAATCATTTATCATGATTGTGATAAACTAAACTCTAAATAGTTTTTATTGAAAACGGGAAAACGGAAATGTTATATACTTAGTTGCTTTACGAAGCATAAACCATTAATAACTTACGCAGTTACATTCAAATACTTGTCATTTTAACCGACTTCAAAAAAAGAGGAGGTTCTCAATTTGTCGGAATCTTTGTTGTGCTTTTTTTTGTGTGTTCACCGATTACTCGAAGACGCCTGGACCGATTTGGAGAATTCTTTTTTTGTTTGAAAGGGTATACTTTCCGACTGGTGCCATAAAAATTTGGCGAGAATATGTCGAGGATCAGAGATATGAACAGAAATGCACCTCGAATGTGCAGAAATTCTCGTATAACATTGAAGTCGGATTTTTAAAAAAATTAAATTTAGCCACTTCTAACCAACAGTTTTATTGATACCCTACATTAATTAATACATGCTGGGACTACGTCAAAAGCGAACCCGGGTCACGTGCTATACTTTTATTGGCCCTAGTCATGCAATCCTCAATGGATTCCATTCTAGCTTTATGAATGGAAAGCTTGACAATATATAGGAATTTAATCTGGGGCTCATTTGAAAGGTCTTAAAGTTTACAGAATGTGACAGTTTGCGACCTAGATCAAACCGTGACTGAATCCTTGTGGATTGAATCGATGAGGATAAAAGCTGTTACTATCTTAGACAAGATATTCTTTAAGCTTCTTCAAGCTTTGAACCTTTTAAGCTTTCATTGTATTTGTTATCTTTACCGAATTTCCAAATGACCGTGTCTTTCGCGAAATCCTTCACCTGTACTGTTTCAGTTATGTACCATCCTTCTTTCTTTCACTTTATTCGATCGAGCGAGCGAAGCGAGCGAAGATCTTAGTGGTAAGTTGGGCGATTTTGCTTTGTATGTTTGTATGTTTGTATGTTTGTATGTTTGTATGTTTGTATGTATGTTTCACGAATTGTTGTTCGCGCATAACTGTCGAACCGTTCATCCAATCTGCATGAAACTTGGTAGGTCAATAGGTTGTAGTAAGGAAATTTACGGTGGAGCATATGAGCTTAATCGATGAAGGGGTTGTGAAGATATTAGGTTCCCAAGGGGGTAATTTTTTTTTAAAGTTACACAAATATATTGAGTGGGGTGTCAAACGAAAGGGCTTGTTTTGTACATTCCAAAATTGTTTTTATTTTTAATCTAGGATATATAGTTTTTGAAATACGACCAAAGAACAAAAACTACGAAACCAGAGCTGCAAGAGCTCCCGTTTCATAGAGTTTCGATGTCTTCGTAGCTCATTGACTGGTCGGTCTTAAAAAGAGAGTGGCATCATTGCGGTTTGGTTTGCAATGATTTTAGATGCTACTTGATTTATTTTCGTGATAAAAAAAAATTTTGATAAAGAATGAAAATAATTGGGATAAAAAAAGTTAAGTAAACAAATATATTGAGTGGGGTGTCAAATGAAAGGTCTTTATTTGTACATTCCAAAATAGTTATTATTTTTATTCTAGGACGTATACTTTTAGAAATACGACGAGAATTCATAAAAAATATGAAACAAATGAAAAATTAGACACAACATTATGTATTGCATGCATGCAAGTATTTTTTACCATGAAGAGCTAGCGCAATAGGCACACTCGGCAGTAGTAGCACTTGAAATTATAGGGGTAGTCAGAAGAAAGTCCAAATGTAAGCCATCTACGGTGCGCGAGATCTCAGTTCGGGGCGAACTACTAGTATTTTGGGGATGATAAACTTAGGCCTTTACATCTTTACTAGATGATCGATCGAGCGAGCGAAGCGAGCGAAGATCTTAGTGGTAAGTTGGGTGATTTTGCTTTGTATGTTTGTATGTTTGTATGTTTCACGAATTGTTGTTCGAGCATAACTGTCGAACCGTTCATCCAATCTGCATGAAACTTGGTAGGTCAATAGGTTGTGGTAAGGAAATTTACGGTGGAGCATATGAGCTTAATCGATGAAGGGGTTGTGAAGATATTGGGTTCCCAAGGGGGTAAAAAATTATGAAAGTTACACAAATATATTGAGTGGGGTGTCATACGAAAGGGTTTATTTTGTACATTCCAAAATGGTTTTTATTTTTAATCTAGGATGTATAGTTTTTGAAATACGACCAAAGAACAAAAACTACGAAACCAGAGCTGCAAGAGCTCCCGTTTCATAGAGTTTCGATGTCTTCGTAGCTCATTGACTGGTCGGTCTTAAAAAGAGAGTGGCATCGTTGCGGTTTGGTTTGCAATGATTTTAGATGCTAGTTGATTTATTTTCATGATAAAAACATTTTTGATAAAGAAAATAATTGGGGTAAAAAAAGTTAAGTAAACAAATATATTGAGTGGGGTGTCAAATGAAAGGTCTTTATTTGTACATTCCAAAAAAGTTATTATTTCTATTCTAGGACGTATCTATACTTTAAGAAATACGACGAGAATTCATAAATATGAAATAAATGAAAAATTAGACACGACATTATGTATTGCATGCATGCTAGCATTTTTTACTATGAAGAGCTAACGCAATAGGCATACTCGGCAGTAGTAGCACTTGAAATTATAGGGGTAGTCAGAAGAAAGTCCAAATGTAAGCCATCTACGGTGCGCGAGATCTCAGTTCGGGGCGAACTACTAGTTTATATAGTGTCAGGAGGCAATCTTTGCCTACACTTAACTGGACACTGTAGTGCCTGGGACATTGTTTGAGATGGAGTAGGCTTGGTGATAGATAGTTTGGAAATGCTACCAGAGTTCAAATTTTACTACTTGATTAAATAAACTGGTGGCACTACACCATAATTTAACTTTCAAACTTATAAAGTGTAAGACTCCGTCCCGTCCCTCCCTCATATTCTCCGGATGAATCGAAACATTGTCGGTATCTAATCGACAATATTTGTACATTAGTAAATTCCCATGTCAATAAAAATAAATTCCATAATTTTTCAAGTTCTCACGTTCATAAAACCTATCATCTATGATTCTAATTAATTACTATAATGTAATTCTATCACATCTTTCTTTGATTATTAATATTTGCATGCCTATTAGGTACAATAAATCTGAACTTACCATGGTATATCTGATTGTTACTTATATTCTGGCAAATAAACTAATCTTATCTTATCATCCACAGCCCGATTTTACCCACTGCTGGGATATGCCTCCCTAAGTTCGTCCCATCCACTACTATCCTGTGCCAGTGTCCATTATCATAAAATTCATCTCTACAAAAGTTCCGTATTAGTGACCAAAGCCTATTTTACTTTGGCAGTTTGGACTTTTACGGACGATAAATTAAGCTTGGCACGATGTCGGCTCCGGTGCTGATTACAGTAGCTTTTCAGGCGGTTCACTAATTAATGGTTCAACGCGAATTGGGTTTGTTGACCTCACGCAATAAGTGCTCAATGACATGTATACTTTTGTATTAGCTTTCGAGCTGCTCATTTTTGAACCACTTCAAAAGAGGTTCCATTTTCGATTATGTTTTGTTTACATCTTAGGATTCTGTACTCTAATAAAATAGCAATTAAATTACATAATATCCCTTCATCAACTAGAAAAGAGCTGATGATCTTCAACGCCTGAACAAATCCTCATAATATTATAGCTAAGAACTATCTCGATCACGTCAGTTTAAAAAAAAAGAGTAAGATGTTATTTCATTGCTTCTTTCAGCCCTACATTTTTCATCCCAATTTCAACAGTTTCAACCCAAAACATTAATGCTCTTTTCAACCCAATTAGTCCCAGATAATAGATAGGTAACTTTGAAGTCGGTTTTGAGCTTTTTGTACTATAAAAAATATGTTATTATTATCGAGAATGTTTTCTAAAAGGGTTCTTTGAAGTTTTTTAATTGCATTTCTGAAAAAATGAATATTTATAATGGATTCTGTTTCATGTTATTATTCCCAGCTAATTTCGTTTTCATATAAAATCTGTAATGCTCTCATGAAATATATTACGTAACTCTCTGGGTTCTACATAAATGTGCTCTCAGCAGGGGCGAAGTGGATGGAGTAAATGGATTGATTTTATTGGTACTTTGTAGCATTTTAGCCTTTTCCTGAATAATACGTCAGAGAGCCTGTTTTTTGAATATTCTGGTGTTTCTGCCTAGCCGACCTTGCCACGCTTACCGTCCTACAAATTATACATTTCAAGCACTGAACATTAATCATATATTAACCACATCGACATATTGTCGGTACCAGTGACTGATAAGTTGAGGAGTAAAAGGTTAGCGTGGTATGGGCATGTCATGAGGAGGAGTGATAGCCACGTTACACGGAGAGCGATGAATATGAATGTGGATGGATACACCAGCAGGGGTAGGCCTAAGAAAAGATGGATGGACTGTGTGAATGCAGATATGTGTGTGAAAGGAGTGAGCACTGAGATGACAAGTGATAGAATGAAGTGGAAGAGGGAAACATGTTGTGCCGACCCCACCTAGTGGGATAAGGGCAGGGAGATGATGATGATGAAGCACTGAACATTAATTCCGGTACTAACCTAATTATGAATTGCGCTCGCTGTTGGAAAGGCATTAGAAAATCGATAGGCGGCGGTTGCTAATGATAATCTACCTACACTTAAGTGGAATTAGACATCGGAAAACTGTTTAAAGGTCGCTCAACATTCTCGCGAGATTTTTGCGAGGACTCGAGAAAAGCAAGAAAAACGTGAATGTGTAGTCTTACACATAGTTCTCGTAGGTTCCCGCTTTGTTCTCCGAATTTTGCCGGATTTTGGCGCGAGACAAAAGAACGAAAACGTGAAAACAGACGTTGCAAGATTCACTCGAGAATGCGGATCATAGAAGTTCTCGCGAGAGAAGTGTAGAGTGGACTTGACGATTTTAAGCTAAATTAGGCAACCTTTTTAGATTAAAATGTTCTAGAAGCTACGGTAATGCCAACTGTAATTACGCCTTAATAAATCTTTGAGTCGGTGCATTACATTTCGTAATTTATTCGATTCGATTTCACAACACATCCTCGGAGAAGCCGAAGGTCGCCGATCTGTATTCGTACGATGATTCTATTTTCAAATTCAGATTCATAAAGTCCGAACAAAATTTTGTAGCTCTACATTCGAACGTATGTTTTATTGGACCGATAAAATAATCGATTCGAGCGCAGCATTGTTCGATTTAATATTAAACTCGATCAATCGGTGAACTTGGAATTAATCAATAACACTGCAGCACCGAATAAAAAATACTGCAGTATCCGTCAACGCGACGCGCCCGACTAATTGAATTTAAAATAGTGAATTTGCATTTTGAGGAAGTTTTTTTAATCGCATTGTTCATTCAAAATAAGTTCACAAAAATGCTCAAGAAACAAGGTTGCTGATTAAAATCTTTGCGACACCACAATCCAATAGAATACAATACAATAGATGAAGACAGAAATCATTGACATTATTACATTTAGCCCTTCACTAGATGAATTTATAATACAGCGCAGCACCAGAAGGTAACCTGTGCTTACTATCTTACATTTAGTGGGACGCGTACGTGCCCGAGAGATTGCTGAGATGGAATAGGCTTGCCTTGCACCTAAACTATCCTTTCAGCTCCTATCGACTGGAAAAACAAGATCATTAGGTGGAGAGTTGTCTAAGCCATGAGTTTCCTCATTATTTTTTTCATAGATCAACACTGCTTTTGACATAGAACCTGCATAGAACCTTCAAATCAGGAATTCTTAATAACAACACACAACTTAATAGTTTATGAAGCAAGATGATATTTGTGGAGGGCGCGTCAAATTGTCGGTCTTTAAATCGTTAAGCCATGACGGAGGCCTTCAGGCGACCTAAAACCTCCGTCACTAGCTCATACGAAAATTCAAACATAGTTGAGTTATTCTTTTGTATTTTGTGAAACTTTTACACTACACTACTGCTAGCTCTCACTACCACTACTCTTGTATTCGATGCTGTCATTGAAGTTGCTTAGTTTGCAAGGCCATTGTTCGCAGCTCAACGCCTATCGAGACGTGACAGCTGTCAGACGGAAGTTCTCAGGCGAAGTGTGAATGCATGGCACTTGTAAATTGGAATTAGGTCGCATCGGACCAGAGACAATAGAGACAATCACAACCAAAGCCTTTGGAATACGAAGCGAAACAGAATCAGTATTGTTTCCTAAGGAGATGTTCAAGATTCTTTGAAGATGTTTAGGAGATTAGGCAGAGACAAGTTCCACATGACTGATACATTTGCCAACATTTTGCATTTTGTTAACAGGTTGTTAGCCCATCGCCTTATTAGAATACCAACGGGTTTCCTCTCAATGTGTTCCCTTGTCCATTGACTGCACATTGGATTCGAAGTCTAGACCACCGGATCGAAAGTCAATTACATCCCACTAGGCGAACACATCAAGCCTCTGTTTTGAAATATTTCTCCTTAGGAACTAACAATGGAGTGTTTTCGTCTGACATTGTACAAAATGCCTACGGGCTTATGTATGTTTGACTTGTTCGTCCTTATCTTTCAACAAGTACCTTCTTCGAGCAGGCTTGTTTTATTTCATGTATTCGTTGTATGTATAGGCAAGTACTAGTGAACACGAAGGTCTCTACTCTAGGGACCAATTTTTCATAGAACCCGGGGTTTAAGGGTAGGTTTTACGGTCAGGCTCGGTATCGTGATGAACATTCCCGTTTAGTTTTGTCATAAATATGCATGATTTTATTTTGATTCATTGTGTTTGCTATTCCTATTTTTTTCTGCCTTTCTTTCGTAACGATTTTGGTGTGATATTAACGTAACTTTTTGGTGATCTGTGGTGTTAGTCACTTATTTTTTAAATGGATCCTGTACAGAAATGTATAAACTCATGCTCTGGATCTAGTTACTAGATTAAAAAAAAAACCTACCATCTGGTTCTACCATGTTTGTCAATAGACAAAGAACTAAAGATCAAACAAAAATGTTCTCGCGTCTAACCTTTAAAATTAGGAGTTGTTTAAGACTTTATAACAACTTAGAGGCATAAAAGTTCTGAAGGTCTTAAAACTTTAATGCTGATTAGACTTTTGTATCAATATTACTTTCATCTACTTATAGACCTAGGATCAAATTATGGATCATTACATTAAAAATGTTTCCATTAATTCGGATTATCATCATCGGGGTAAGAGGGAGAAGCCCACTGTGCGGTAACTCCTCAATGTAAAATCTATAAACCACTACATCCTGAATGAGCATACAAATATTACAACATTATTACTATTAGTATCCTCGCGGTCACGTCTCACATGGATATTCTCCTGAATATTTATGAAGAAACTTCTGATCATATTTTCTACATAAGCAAAATTTAAAATAAGTAAAAATTAATTACGAAAACAGAATGTAACCTCTGCGCGACCCAAATGTTACCATACGAATTGACTCGAGGCCCGAATACCTAGCTACATTATGCATTCACATAACTCACGAAACCTACATTCCTACATTAAACGAAAATATTGTCTTTGCCTGCTCGTGTTCTGTTTACGCCCCTTAACTGTTATTTTTGAGTAGGGCGAAGGTTTGGTGAAATGGAAATGGGGTTTGTGTTTATGTCAATATGAGTTTGCAATTTGATTATGAGTTATTTGTATGGTATTGTGATGTGGTTTGATGGTTTATTGGTTGTGATTTTTGACGAATCGACGAAACTACGAATTTAGTACGTTTTAAACTGCTTTGTTGATGTAAATAAACCTCACGACTGTATTACCAAAAGATGTCTAAAGGTAAAGGTCACAGACAAGTTCGAACACTATCGGCAGATGACCACATTTCACAAGGAGGTAATTTGCAATCTAGTCCATATGAACCCAACCCCATTCAACGTGACAGGTTGTAATGTAAGCCGTAGACAGAGCAACATAGACTGCTGGACACGTTCTTTTTCAGTCACACATAACAAGGAAGTATAAATACAAAATCCTTGTGGAAAAAAAGAGATAAAGTGTTATATTTTTTGTGCTTCAGCACGTGCCATATTTCTTTGGTGTGATAGAACATAAACGTTCTAAACCAAGTACCATGAAATTGTGGATTCACTTCATTTTTTGGTCCCTTTCGGCGTCATGCTAGCTAGCAGATCTAAAGGCCATGGTTTCAATATATAATATGCTGTTCTTATATTACCTAGGACCTACCTACCTACTTACAGGTGCTTATGGGTATTACTAAAGTAATTGTAAGAGAGGATACACCAGATCCCTTCGACCGCGTACATTAAATACATGCTGCGGTTTTCCTGTAGGACATTCTTGGCTATGTATTTTTAACTGATCTGTTATCACTTACCTACGCCTCAATATTTCTGAATAGTAGTAGTTTTTATTTCTGGCGCTAAAATCTAGTTTTCTAAAGTATAGTATTATTGTCGGGAACTGTAGTAACTAGCATAAGCCTCCCCCTCAAATACCACTTGTTTAAGTCCTGTGCTTTTTGCATCTAGTTCTGAAGAACTACGGCAATAATGTCCTCTTGGCTGCTGGCGTGACTCTTTGTATGCCCTCTTGGCCACCAATCGACTTATTCGTTAACTCGTCACTTTTGAAACTCGACTTTTGACGAGTTTCAGTAAAGAGTGACGAAATTTCTTTAAAGGCTTTACTCTAGCCAAGTATCTTGCCAAACTATTTGGTAACACGTTCTCCGAGATCCACTTCCTTTAAATGCCAAATTTCTGTATCCATTAGTGAGATACAAACATGGATGTCTCTATCAATTGTATTAGAATCTAATAAAGTATCTATAATTGTCACATTGTCCTCGCGCGTACTCCTACTGCATTATTATAGTGCTTCACAATATTTAAATGGTGTTTAAAACTTAATACTTATAGTATGAAAAGTGAAAACCAGTGACCGCATTAAACTTTCGTGGAACAGCTCACACGGCGACTCTACGAGAGAATTAGAGCGAGCATAATGAACAACGATTTTACTTTTTACTAGGGACGGTTTAAGTTCAAAAGAATATCTCCAAGTCTGTTATCAAGTGTTCGTCTTCAAAAGCCGTGTCGCTCAAGGGTTTCAATCCGAAAGTCGTAAGGTCTGCTCCGTGCATTAATGGGTTTTTTTGAAAAAATTATGTAAGCGTATTGAGCATTGACTTGTATGCCAGGTCAGCTAGTGTTAAGTATATAAAATGCAAATTAGATAATTAATTAAGTATCTTATTTATTTTATTTATCTCAAACAGCTCTACGTTGATATAAATGAGAAGTCAGTAAAAAGTGGAAACAATTCGTCAGCATAGGGGGCGTAATAGAAGCAACGATTTATTTTATCTATCACCTAAGTTTTACATTGCTACTCGTAGCATAAATAATAGTAATACGTACTCGTAGTTACAATAACCTTTACAAATGGTTTTATTTTGAAAATCCGTATTTTTTGTCGTGAATTTTTGTTAAGTATCGTATATTTTTTTGGTATCGTACATTTTGTTTTCCTACTATTAAATGTAAGCTCGTATGAGCTAGTGGAGTTTTTAGGCCGCCTAAATGCCCCCGTCATGGCTTAACGACTTAAAAACCGGGATCGACAATTTAACGTGCCAGACTCATTTGAATCAAGTGACGGTTACCTACCAAAATCTTGTTTCTTAAAACTTATTTGGATTTAAACTTGATAAATCTAAAAGTTTTAAAAACTTGACCCATACTTGTGTATCATAAATTCATAACAGATAATAATTACCCCAACACAGCGTGTGGTTCTTTAATCGAGCAATTAAAACCAGACAGTTAATTCTGTGATGAAAGCATTTAAAACAATTATTGCTTGCAATATAAATATTATTGCTGTGAAATAAAATTAAAATGCCTTTAAAACCATTTCCATTAATAAGACCGGTGGGGCGAAACAGGCGACAGGAGGACTTGAAGAGTTTGAAAATCTAGCAATGGGACAACACACAAAATAACTCGAAGTAACAAATAAGTTTAAGCTGTACAGGATAGCTAGAGGATGCCTCTGAACAGAAAACGAGCTCGTGGCAGACCACGCCGTAGATGGGGAGACGAGTTGGATGCCCATTTGAAGGATTGGTCTGCAGGAGCTCAAAATCGGGATGACTGGAGAGAAAGAAAAAATGAAAATGAAAAAAAAAAAAATGAAAAAATATTTATTAACACAACATAGGAATCCCTAATACTAATTTTAACAATGTAACTACATAGATTGCCATAGGTATTCCAATATTAGTGCATATACAACGGACTCCACACTAGGCAAGCCTGTATCGTGGAGACCAGTAAGGCTTGTTTCACTCTTCAGCGTGTCGCCGGTCGCGTCCGCGAGTTGACCATTCACACCACAGAGAAGTGAAGCTGAAGAGTGAAACAAGCCTAAGTGGGTTGAACAAAATGACTTGACTTGATGAGGAAGGGAGGGAGCCCCGCAGTGGGAAGTTACAGGTTCTTAATAATCGATCGAGCGAGCGAAGCGAGCGAAGATCTTAGTGGTAAGTTGGGCGATTTTGCTTTGTATGTTTGTATGTTTGTATGTTTCACGAATTGTTGTTCGAGCATAACTGTCGAACCGTTCATCCAATCTGCATGAAACTTGGTAGGTCAATAGGTTGTGGTAAGGAAATTTACGGTGGAGCATATGAGCTTAATCGATGAAGGGGTTGTGAAGATATTGTGTTCCCAAGGGGGTAAAAAATTTTGAAAGTTACACAAATATATTGAGTGGGGTGTCATACGAAAGGGCTTATTTTGTACATTCCAAAATGGTTTTTATTTTTAATCTAGGATGTATAGTTTTTGAAATACGACCAAAGAAAAAAAACTACGAAACCAGAGCTGCAAGAGCTCCCGTTTCATAGAGTTTCGATGTCTTCGTAGCTCATTGACTGGTCGGTCTTAAAAAGAGAGTGGCATCGTTGCGGTTTGGTTTGCAATGATTTTAGATGCTACTTGATTTATTTTCGTGATAAAAAAATTTTTGATAAAGAATGAAAATAATTGGGGTAAAAAAAGTTAAGTAAACAAATATATTGAGTGGGGTGTCAAATGAAAGGTCTTTATTTGTACACTCTAAAATAGTTATTATTTTTATTCTAGGACGTATACTTTTAGAAATACGACGAGAATTCATAAATATGAAATAAATGAAAAATTAGACACGACATTATGTATTGCATGCATGCTAGTATTTTTTCATGAAGAGCTAGCGCAATAGGCATACTCGGCAGTAATAGCACTTGAAATTATAGGGGTAGTCAGAAGAAAGTCCAAATGTAAGCCATCTACGGTGCGCGAGATCTCAGTTCGGGGCGAACTACTAGTAATATATAGACAAAGTTGAGACAAAGGGAGTTAGCATAAGCTGCATGTAGAACATACAGCGCGGGTTTTCAAATTACCCGTCTAAGTCGATGTACGCCGAGTTAACAATAGCTGAGTAGCGGGTTACATGTTAAACTAAAGTTTATAATTTACATAACTAACATAACCATCCTACCCTTATCCCATACTAGTTCCGTCCGCGGCTTTGGTCTCGGATACCAAAATAACATAAGATACGCAGGAATACTGGAGTATTCCGTGAATTTTTTTTTTAATCGGATGAGCAGCCTCGGCATCCAAACTAAAAAAAAGTTTTTGAAACAAGTAGTTTTCGTTGCTTGATTCCATGCTTTTACCGTGACATATAAGGTAAAAACACAAACCACAAGATAAAGAATTTGCTTACCTTTGTATGTTGTAGAATTTTTTTTTTTGGTAGAATTGGGCATTAGCTGTTATTATAACAATTCAATTAAATCACAGCACCAGACATACGGTGCTGCAATAATTCCATAATAGGTCCTAATAAGTCATTGTTCCTAATATAAACCTAGCTTTTATATTTTCATTCTCAGCAAAAAGAGATTGCAATATTCGCAACAGATTTAGCAACCGTTTGTGATTTAGGAATCACAAGAATAACAAGGTACTTACCTACTGCATAATATCTGATAAATACAGCCAACACGTGTCAATTTATCGTGTACCTCACGTGTGTCTGATTGTAAACTGTGCACGAGACATAGATTATGTTAGTACTCGCTATTGTAGTCTATTTATTCGTTAGAAGGATCTTATCTGAACCAGCTTGTGTATTAGTTACTAAGTCGAGACCTGTTGCATCTCTATCATGGTAATCCAAAGTACGACTTTATCGATTGGATATAATATAAACCTCCTTGTTTTTGCATACCTATTCACCATTTACAATCACAGGCAGACTTCACTCACTTCTGGGTGTGTGCTTCTTCTTCTTTATGCCATTTTTCATTAGAAATTCATTGTAAATAACCCTTTGCATTTCATATAAATTCATATTGGATATTGGTTCATTGTAAATTATTTGCCCTAATAATTTATCCTATGTTTGTCTTATGTGTGTTTGTTACAATGTTTTTATCAAATAAATTAGGTAGGTATTTATTATTTTTCACGGTGCTGTGCTAACTACTCAAAACACAATTTTTGTTCACAACTGAAACCGTAACTGAACTGTCAATTAAGTACAGAGCCTATCCACAAGTGAAGGTTCTAGGAAATATGAATTTCCTTATCCCATTTCTTGACTTTTTACATTAAAATATGTCTAGATCTTATCTGAATTGCCAAAACTCAAAGTTACGAAACTCCAATTATTCCGATTCAAATCTGAATAATAATTACTAATGAAATTTTGAAAGTTTCTTTTTAAAACTTCAGCAATTTGAAGCGCTCGCGGCTTGCTGACGTTCTTGATAGATCGTTTAAGTAAAGCAACGATCTGAGCGGTCACATTTAGATGGGTGACTGCAAGTGGCATCGAGACCTAGTGGTTACGTGCTTCGGAGCGTTAAATTGTCGGTCCTGGTTTTTAAGTCGTTAAGATATGACGGAGGCCAGCAGGAAGCCTAAAACTCCGTCACCGTGTCTTGTACAAATACAGTTGTGATCGTGTGTCATTCATAATTTCCTTGCCCTTTTCCCACTAGGTGAGGTCGGCACAACATGTTCTACTCTTCTATTCCCTCCTATCACTCGTCATCTCAGTAGTCACTCCTTTCACACTCATGTCCTCTCTCACACAATCCATCCATCTTTTCTTTGGCCGTCCTCTACCTACATATATCCTTCCGCATTCATATCCAATACTTTCCTTGTAATACTTTCGTTTTCGTTCATAATCACACAGTTATCTTGTTATCAAAATGCTGTTCGTCTGTGATTATTATGTTGTGCCAGACTGATAAAGAGATCCACACTTTCACCAAATTGATAATTCTATCAAAAAATAAACACTTCACACTGCGTCATCCAGACCCAAAACCAAGCAAAGCTTGTACCCAAAGACCTGCTTGTACCATGGAAATCATATAAATGATGGAATACAATAATACAACGCCGTCCCCGGAGAACAAAATGATAACTACAAAAACGTAACTTTTCAGGAGAAGCAAAAAACATGTTTTCGTTAATAACTTCTTATCTAATTGACGTAGACAGATGATTGTTAGCTTTAAGCAATGCTGATTTTTTGTGCATTCCGAATGTTTTAATGACACACGCGTAAGACATACCAAAATAGAGATATTTCTAAAATAAGAAGTTATCCAAAATCAATCACCGTCTAAGTTCTATAATGTCGATTATCATTTTATTCCTCGTATTTTCTAGGCATAATCTAATATTGTACCACTATTCTATCATGTTATTCGACGCTTTACCAGGGTGGAAGCGATTATGATAATAGTGTATTATACGAAATGCAAGGACGAGTTTTGACGAGAATAAAATGATAACATGTGGTTATCATTATCTAGACGAATATTTTTCACGAGAACATAATGATAATGATTGTTTGTCATATTAACAGGTGTAAATACAATTTGATAATATTATAGTACAACTTTATTCTTGTAAGTTCAGGCATAGGTCGAATCGTGGAATAGTATTGTAATATTTTGTAACTTCGCGAATAACTGTATGAAAGTTACGAAAAAAATTGAGCAGATGTATTAGCACCCAAAGATTACAAAAATGGCATAACACTAAAACTAAGATAATGGCAGTTATCATTTTGTTCCCCGGGGACGGCGACAAGGTCGTATATATTTTTTTAGCATTTATATTATGATGGTTTTCGTTATTGTCATAAGGCTTATGTTCATATTCCTTATATCCATCTGTGACCTTATACTTTTTAGCAAAGAAATATTGTCAAATATCTATCAGTAATCTAAATCACAGATATTAAAATATTGAATCTGGCAGCTAGTCTCCAACTTGATGCCTTTTCTATTTCACATTATTTTATATCTCTTGTTCAAACTAGTTGTTTTGTTTCAGGCCTACGAAAGAAGGTTTCCGAGCTGCCCACAGATCCCGGTGGTCGTGGAATGCGCCATCATAGAGGACAGCTGGTCTGCAGACGACTCGCAACGGGACACCACGAGGAAGTGTCAGCTCAATGTTGAAGCGCCGTACTTACTTAAGAAGGTCAGTCATTTCTGATATACGACTGTATTAAAGTGCTGATACTAAATAAAAAATTTGGTTACCAATCCATTTTGTGACTAAGCAGAACGTCGCGTCGCTTAAATTTGACAGTCTATCATGACTAAGCAAGCTAATCCAGCAGGCTGATTGTCTAACTTGTCTAAAACCTTAAATTGGTCTCAAACTGTCAAAACGATCGCTTAGGTATAAGATGAGTGTGACGCAGCTACTTGCGTGGTCCCTGAACTGTCATAATTAATAGTTTGAGACCGATTTTGGTCGCTATCAAAGATAGACAATCAAGGGGCTGATGTTGTCTTGCCCCAGGCCTCGCAAAGTAAATTTGTATCTCAACAACATCGCCACTATCCGGGGCCTACTGTAGCCCATCCAATCCAGGTGACACTAAAAAAATCTAAAAAATCAGTCAAGCCGTTTCGGAGGAGAAGAATTACTAACACACGCGTCACGCACACCGGAATTTTGAATCAACAGTGCCCAGATACTTTTTGTTCAGAAGTCAAGGATGTATTCACAATAACCGTGTTTACATTTAGTAATATTTCTCAGACCAAACAAATTCCGACGAAATAAACGTAATAAATATGCCCCAGACAACATAAGTCTTCTAAATTGAACCACTTTACTTCCCAGTGAGTGCTATCCGTTCTGTATGCTTGTATGTTGATGGGCGTCTGTCACGAATGTGCTCACGCACCTTTCTTCTAATATTGTCTTTGACGTCAGACCTTTGTACTGAAACGTTTATAGACAACACTATAACCACACGAATACAGAGATCAATGGCACATCAATTGCCATATTTATTTGATTATAACTAGTAGTTCGCCCCGAACTGAGATCTCGCGCACCGTTGTGTTGATAGCCTAGATATGGACTTGTTTCTGACTACCCCTATACCTACGTTAAGTGCTCCTTCTAGTGTTTACCACACAATGATATCTAATGCGCTACCTCAGTATGGTAAAGATTATAGACATGCATGCAATACATTAAGTCGTGTCGTGTTTATATTCAATAGTTGACCCCGCGAACTTCGTACCGCGCCTCAGGGAAGGCCTCTTAGTTCGAGAAATTATTAAAATAGCAGTTCAATACAAAACGTATGAGAAAATCAATTCCCTCCCCTCCCCCTCCCTTTCCCCCTCCCCTCCCTCCCCTTCCCCTCCCCTCCCTCCCCCCGCCCGTCCCCTCTTCCTCCCCTCCCCTCCCCCCCTCCCCTCCCCCTCCCCTCCCCCTTCCCTCCCCCTCCCCCTCCCTGGTTTCCCCACGATGTTTTCTTTCACCGTTTAATGCTCGTGTTAATGCGCATTTAAATTTTTCTAATCGAAAAATCCATTGATGAGCACGGCCAGGGTTCGAACTTACGACCTATGAATCGAAAGTCGAGCACTCTTCCACTCGGCCAAACACGGCTTTTATTTACAATCTCAAGAAAAAATATCAAGTAGCAACTAAAATCATTGCAAACCAAACCACAACGATGCCACACTCTTTGTCTGTTAACCAGACCTACGAATACATCGAAACTCTATGAAACGGGAGCTCTCTCCATACTTCCGTTAATTGGTTTCCATAATTTTTCTTTTGCACTGTATACCAAAAACTATAGAACCTAGAAGAAAACTAAAAACCATTTTGGAATGTATAAATTGAGTACTTTCATATGACACCCCACTCAATATAATTGGGTAACTTTGAAAAAAATTTACCCCCTTCGGAACCCCATATCTTTACAACCCCTTCATCGATTACGCTCATACGCTCCACAGCAAATTTCCATAGCACAACCTATTGACCTATCAAGTTTCATACAGATTGGATAAGCGGTTCGACAGTTATGCGAGAACATAAAAATGAAACATACAAACATACAAAGCAAAATCGCTTAACTTGCCACTAAGATCTTCGCTCGCTTCGCTCGCTGGATCGATAATGAAGTAACAATGTTTTTTGTCCGTCGAACATTTTCCCAAAATATACATTTTAACGACTTGTTACTGTTAATAATTTGGGTTATTGTATTTGTACATTTATGATATTTATGTTACACTCTTGAAAAATATTACCGACGTTGTTGGTCCAATCATGAAGGGGAAGTGGCCGAGACAAGGACACCGAAATAGGGGACGTCCACCGGCACGATGGGTCGATGACATCCGCAAGACCGTGGGTTGTACGTGGCTGTGGCTAGCGCAGGATCGAGGCGAATGGCATACACGAAGGAAGGCCTATGCCCAGCAGTGGGTTCAAAATGGCTGATGATGATGATGATGATGTTGGTTCAATAAATATTTCAGAATAATGTATTGCAACTAAGTTGTTAGTACTCTCGACCGAGATTACAATTTCATCGAATTCGGCTGTGCATCACTAGATTTTTCAGTTCGCAAAAGCGCTCGTGGCGTAGCTTGCTGAGACATTCTTGATTGATCGTTAAAGTTAACCAACGTTGTGCTCGGTCACAATTTGGATGGGTGACCCCAAGTGGCATTACAAGCTGAGCGCTTCCGTGCTTCGGAGGGCACGTTAAATTGTCGGTCCCTTCTAAGTCATGATGGAGCCCTTTAAGCGGGCTAAAAATACCGTCACCAGAGTTGACCAGCTCATACGAACTTAAGTTCGCAAAATTTAAACGCGAGTAAACATGAGCTCTGAAGGTGAAGGAAAACATCAGTAGAATACCAGTAATACAGTATTTTTATACAACAGATGGTCGGAGTGGACTACGTCTACTTCATCCAGAAGAACCACCTGGATCTGAAGAACCGCATCCTGGAGATCGATGCCACCAACGAAACCTTCGCCTCTCGTGTCGGCGTCAACGAGAAATGCAAGTACTACGTAAGTAACAAACAATTTAAATAATTGGGCACAGATAATTATAATATGGGTTAGTCAACTGTGTGTGGTGATGTGGTATTTAGGCATTAAAAAAAATTGATACGCAGTGTTTTACGAATGAAGAAAATTTAACCAAAAAACTAGGGCCTTTTGCATCTATTTAAGATGATTAATACATCGTTAGGTAAGGTTAATACAATCTATTCCTTCACTTTACGAGCCAGTAGAGCCTTTGACAATACTAGTAGTTCGCCCCGAACTGAGATCTCGCGCACCGTTGTATTGATAGCCTAGATTTGGACTTGTTTCTGACTACCCCTATACCTACGTTAAGTGCTCCTTCTAGTGTTTACCACAGAATTATATCTAATGCGCTACCTCAGTATGGTAAAGATTATAGGCATGCATGCAATACATTAAGTCGTGTCATGTTTATATTCAATAGTTGACCCCGCGAACTTCGTACCGCGCCTCAGGGAAGGCCTCTTAGTTCGAGAAATTATTAAAATAGCAGTTCAATACGAAATGTATGAGAAAATCAATTCCCTCCCCCTCCCCCTTCCCTCCCCCCTCCCCTCTCCCTCCCCTCCCACCCCCTACCCTACCCCTCCCCATCCCCTGCCCTCTCCTACCCCTCCCCCTCCCCTGCCCTCTCCTACCCCTCCCCTACCCCTCCCCTACCCTCCCCTACCCCTCCTCTCCTCCACCCCTCAAGAAAAAATATCAAGTAGCAACTAAAATCATTGCAAACCAAACCACAACGATGCCACACTCCTTGTCTGTTAACCAGACCTACGAATACATCGAAACTCTATGAAACGGGAGCTCTCTCCATACTTCCGTTAATTGGTTTTCATAATTTTTCTTTTTGACTGTATTTCAAAAACTATAGAACCTAGAAGAAAACTAAAAACCATTTTGGAATGTATAAGTTGAGTACTTTCATATGACACCCCACTCAATATATTTGGGTAACTTTGAAAAAAATTTACCCCCTTGGGAACCCCATATCTTTACAATCCCTTCATCGATTACGCTCATACGCTCCACAGCAAATTTCCATAGCACAACCTATTGACCTATCAAGTTTCATACAGATTGGATAAGCGGTTCGATAGTTATGCGAGAACATAAAAATGAAACATACAAACATACAAACATACAAACATACAAACATACAAACATACAAACATACAAAGCAAAATCGCCTAACTTGCCACTAAGATCTTCGCTCGCTTCGCTCGCTCGATCGATTAAGATGGACTAGAATCCAGCACCGAATCCATCCTTTTACCAATGGCTTAGGCCTTATCCGTATAATTAGTACAGAAAATACATTACCAATTTGTGACGGTGACTTAGCTGAGGCTTTCCTCCTGAGGTTTTCCTTACCCTTTTAAAGCTTTTAAAACACCTTAGGAAATAAAAAAATCTATTGATACGTCCGAGATTCAAACTCGCATCTCAATTACCACTACACTACATTAAGTATACAAGTGACACGGCGACAAATAAAGTGGTAGTTAAACAGAGGTCAACAATCCTGTAAATACTACAGCTAGGATACACAGGGCAAAGTGTAAGCCGTAAAAGTTTCAACAACTTATAATCACCCTACATCACAAACAGCTGGCGCATCCCCTGAGGTTTAATTAATGAAACAAGCTCGGACTTTTAATTAGGTTTTCGAAAGGGACGGTTTTTTGGAACTGTATTTGTTGTTATGACTTCATAAATGGTTACGACTGTGCTCCTGTTATTTGGAGCATCAGGGCATTTAAAATGCGACAACCGATGTCACTAAGGGGTCCGGCAAAATTTCCTTTTTTTTCCATTTTACCTACACTGGACATCTCAGCACACAGGGCATTTATTGTAATTCACTTTTGTTGGTGAAATAAACTGAACATTTTACCAACATGCGTAGGTATACGAGAATCGACATGATATTTCATTTTTAGTTTCAAAAGTACGGACGAAGTTAGCACAAGCGAAACGACCTAAAGATTCGATTTTAAATGTTTAGTCCCACGACTGTTACTGGATGCGGACTATAAAATGTATAGGTGATACATTTTATAGTATCAAAAGTTATAATAACTAGTAGTTCGCCCCGAACTGAGATCTCGCGCACCGTAGATAGCCAACATTTGGACTTTCTTCTGACTACCCCTATAATTTCAAGTGCTACTACTGCCGGGTATGCCTATTGCGCTAGCTCTTCATGGTAAAAAATACTAGCATGCATGCAATACATAATGTCGTGTCTAATTTTTCATTTATTTCATATTTATGAATTCTCGTCGTATTTTTAAAAGTATACGTCCTAGAATAAAAATAATAACTATTTTAGAATGTACAAATAAAGACCTTTCATTTGACACCGCACTCAATATATTTGTTTACTTAACTTTTTTTACCCCAATTATTTTCATTTTTTATCAAAAAATTTTTTATCATGAAAATAAATCAAGTAGCATCTAAAATCATTGCAAACCAAACCGCAACGATGCCACTCTCTTTTTAAGACCGACCAGTCAATGAGCTACGAAGACATCGAAACTCTATGAAACGGGAGCTCTTGCAGCTCTGGTTTCGTAGTTTTTGGTCTTTGGTCGTATTTCAAAAACTATACATCCTAGATTAAAAATAAAAACCATTTTGGAATGTACAAAATAAGTCCTTTCGTATGACACCCCACTCAATATATTTGTGTAACTTTCATAATTTTTTACCCCCTTGGGAACCCAATATCTTCACAACCCCTTCATCGATTAAGCTCATATGCTCCACCGTAAATTTCCTTACCACAACCTATTGACCTACCAAGTTTCATGCAGATTGGATGAACGGTTCGACAGTTATGCTCGAACAACAATTCGTGAAACATACAAACATACAAACATACAAACATACAAACATACAAAGCAAAATCGCCCAACTTACCACTAAGATCTTCGCTCGCTTCGCTCGCTCGATCGATAAACACAGCGGCCCATAAAATAATCCGTTAATCCATCCAAGAGTCGGAAAGCCATCCATAATTCAGTAGGCGGAATTCTTAGTCTTTGTTCAATGAAAAAATGAGTTCCATTCCTAAGGGTGTTTGGACAGTTGGAAGCTTGTGAAGATTTCATTTCTTCTTAGATTTTACACTGGATACAAAAAGCTAATTTGTTCGTAACTTCTGTTTGTATTTTCGTACAGACATCACCAATTTACATGATTTTAATCTGGTTATAAATGAATATTATTTGCTAGAATAATTAAAATCGGTTCATCCGTTCAGGAGCTATGATGCCACAGACAGACACATACAATGTATACCATTTCTTGTTGATAATTTTGACCCTGTTTCGCTGTTTCGTTTACAAAAGACTAACTTCAGAAGATTCATTTTGTCGTCTTTATTGGAAACTGGGAGTGTCATAAAACCACACCACCCAAATCCAGAACAAATATCTGCAGATCCTGTCAACATTTGTTCCGCCTCGCCACTGCGAATCAAAACTCGCTTACTACGCCACCGAGGTCGTCAATTATTTCAGTCATGCATATTCACGCTGTAGTTCAATTTTCAACCCAGCATTGTGCGTGAATGAATTCCAAATATCCGAATTCGCATTCAAATGTAAGTTGAAATGGTTTTCGAAATTCCCTGAATCCACTTGAATACTGACCTAAATGCATTTGGCATCGTTTAATTTCCGCTGTGTAAGCGGTTTTGGTCAACTGGATTTAATGCTGAAGATGTATCGAATATTATTTCTCTATAATAATTTGTACAGTCGGTTGGTAATCTAATCAATCACATCAAAATATTGGCGATTTAGCACCGACATCGTTTCATAATTCTGTTAGTGGTAGTTACTCTTCAAAGTCACGTCATACACAGACAAATTATTCTCCAAATTAATCGAAACATTGACGATATAGGCCGATATGTATTTAAAGTGAATAATATCCTTGTGTTATTGAAATGTCTAACACGAGTACATACGTTACAAATGTTTTAAAAGGAAAATTAAAGCAACTGTTAATTCTGAGCTAAAGAATATAGAATACCTCTTGCTAAATCTGACTGACCTTTGCGTTCGATAAAAATAGGTAGTATCCCAAATGCCAACATTTTTACTGACTCGAAAATTTACCCTTAATTTCGTCTGGAATCTAATTCTAACTTGGAGTTAACGAAATTCCCGGGATTTCGTTCGGAAAATGGGTCGGAAATTCGTATTTGGTAAACACTGATTTGAACACTCAAGTGAATTCCTTCTCTGAATGGCGAATGCTTGTTGAATTTAATTTATAATTTTCAGTCCTTTTCAATGTTTAACTAAGTAGCTTCCGTCCGCAGTTTTCTTTGCGCGACACCAATATTTTTCCAATTTCTAAATATCCTATTCTTGCCAATGATCTATATATTTAATGTATTCCAAGTCCCATCCAAATTGTTAAGCCGTTTTTGCGCGATTGAGAAAGATATTTTTTTTATAAGATTTCATTTATTTGGCAAACAATTTCGATATTGTAGCCTGCGCACGGCAGCTTTAAATTTTAGGGGTTGCGGACTGTACAAGCATCCAAACTTTCACTATATATCAGTAGTAGAGTAGGATTTTAAATTCTGTTCGTTTTGGATCCTGAAAACATCCTCTAACCGCTAAGAGCATCGCAAGCGACAACCTATCAAGAATATCGAAGCTATATCACGAGACCTTCAATGTAAAAATAAAAACTAAAGAGAAATAAATAGAAAACTAATCAATAGACTGCGTGAAAGAGGACATGACTAAGGGAGTGGGCTCACTGCGTTTTTCGCAGCGCGTTTGTATCGATACAAACGCGATGCGAACGCGCTCCTCCTCCCGGTTCGCGTTTTTATGGAAACAAACGCGCATCGATGCAAACGCGATGCGACCGCGCAGCTCAAAAACGCGCTGCAGAAAACGTCGTGTGCCCACTCCCTATGAAATTAAGTCGATAATGCACAGAAAATTAAATACGTGAATAAGAAAATAATTATGAATTTGCTCAACAGGTTTTAACAGCTTGCTTTTACGAGTTTATGAATTACAAGGATGTAATCAAAATCGAAACATCCGTCGGCGTAAAGGATGCTCTCGCAATCAACTCGATGCATCATTATCGACTATCCATTGTGGAAACGATAGGTTATGCAATCTTGGAAAGTGGGCTGTTGATGGAGTTAGTCATCCACTGTGATTTGGTTCAATGATCTAATCTGGTGAAATCGACCTGATTTGAATCCTTAAATCATCAGCATCCGCACCCGACTTCACCCACTGCTGGGTGTCCTCCTGGTTTTGCCATCCGTCACGATCCTGCGCCAGTCCGATCCATCGTTTGCCCGCGACCTTGTCAATATCGTCTGCCCATCTTGCTGCCGGACGACCAATATTTCTAAACCCTTGTAACCCTTGTACTCTATTCTCTGTGCTCTCTTCACTACCTGCACCCTTAGTTATCATCAATTTGATAGGCAGCAGTACATTGCTGCTTTGATGTAGAGTGGTAATCACCATCATCTTAGGTTAACAACAATGTATTATAAAGTGTCTATAAAATTGATCTCAACTGAGTTTGGGAATACGGCAGCTGCTATCGTGATAGTACTTAACTTCATTCATATCTATACTGGTATTGCAAAGAGGTAAAGTTTGTTATTCCTAATCTTTGCAAGAAGGAATAATAATTTTTTGCAACACTGATTTCTAGTATAAGCTTGCAATCTGTCGCGTCGTTTTTTGGACTTGTCTCTTGACTATCTCCCTAGATATATTTAAACAAATACTAATGTGTAAAATACAAAGTTTATATTAATTATCGGGTAACTCTCTGAGGTATTAAACTTGTGGTCTAAAACAGCCAAGTATTGACAACTTGACACGAACTTTCCAGCCACTTTCAAAACAAACGTAAGTTCAGTTAGAAGCGTGAACTTGACTGCTGAAAGTGTTCTCGAAACTTCCACGTTATCCGAGAATTCGACGCCATTAAAGTTGGAATTTTCAGTCTCTCTGTCTTATTTAATATAGGACTTTTAAAATTTTAGGTTCCGCTAAACTCTAAATTGCCTAATTTGAATAAAACCACAAAATTCAGCATCGTTTTAAAACAGCTCTGGTTTGTACTTTTGTAGTGTCTGATTACCATAATTGTAAAGCTGGGTATCCACTTGAGCAGCCTCGTGACGAGCTGCCTCACCCTGAGCGTGCCGCGGGCTGCGGAAAGTACATGCGTCTCCACTTGAGCTCACATAATATCGTATCGAGCGGCAAGCCTCAACCCGAGCCACGATTTTCTAAATTCCTCATTAACACATTATCCCTTTTGCCGCGTACCGAGCACACGTACGTACGTCTCCACTGAACGCACGGCTCACACCGAGGCGTCTTTGAGCATGGCCATTTACCGACACGATTTGGCTCGCTGCGCGGCCGCCTCGTTTGGTTCAAGTCGCGGCAAGTCTCGACTCGCGGCACGGTCTCCACTAGATCTTCCTCGGGTCGAGACAGCCGCTCGGCCCGAGGCTGCCTCAAATGGATACCCAGCTTACGAATATTCATGAGTGGATCACAAAACGAACTTTTCCCAAATCCTTCCTTTAGATTTTTTTCTACTTATAGTATTATAGATTTGGTTTTTAAGATTTATAAAAAGTTCGTCTGTTATTCATAAATGCCTTATACCTAAGCTTCCGTTAGCTCAGATAGCTGCTAAATCCGATGCCATCTCATTTCATTGACTGAGAGTGACAAAAACATTTCCTAAAACCATACCTATTTGCAAGTTGACTTTATTCATAGTTCATGTACAAATACTGAAACGCTACTTAAATATTTGAGACTTGCTTATGATACTTATAAAATGTTGCTGACGTATTTAGCAGGTGAAAGAAATCACATGAAAAATATGCCTCGTGTCTTCGAAGGTCAAGGCATCGGCCACCACATATTGTGTAATAAGTAATAACACAATAACCCTATAGTTTTGTAACAATTTGCTGCGACCCATAGCCATTATTACTTCATTTTGCTCAGTTTAATTTGAACTTTATGCGATTGATTACTATTCCATTTGAACTGTAATTTCTATCGATCCGAATAAATTAATTTATTTTGAACCTTGACTGAACGTTAATAAGTTTCATTACCTTCGTAGTTTAATTTGTCAGTAATTAATATAATGGTTTCCCTTATAATTGGTTGGTGGATGCCTGGCACAGATATCAGTAGCATAATAAGTGCCCTGCAATTTTGAACCGAACTTGCATGTTTTAACTAAATTTTTTACGTCGATTACTAAAATAGGTTGTTTTGATCATAAGTTTATTAAGTAAGGAAAAAAACATGTTAAAAATGCTATTTTATAGAATTGATCTGGACAGGTCTGTGTGACAAACGAGCGCCTATTTACCGGGGAGAGAGGAAAAGAGACTGCAGACAAAAACAAAAATAGTAGAGGCGCTAGACTAAATGTTTGCCCAGAACAGTGAAGTCGGAAATAATGATCTAAGGAAAATTATCCAAATCACAGGATCTCCACATTTTTTTCAACCTATTATGTTATACTGCTGGACAAAGATATCTCACAAAATCTTTCTCTGGTAATTTCTTATCACTCTCTCTCTCACCCATTGAGATCCCTCCAACGCATTTTCGCGTCATTCTCTTCTTTTCAACGAATATGCGAAGTAAATTCCCTAGTAAAAGCAGTTTTTAATTTATGCTGAATTGTTATCTAAACGCCATTGTAAATGAGGAAGCTACGCGATTTAAGATAATGGAATGACAAAGGACGGAAACGAACCTCCCTCGGGCCGGAAGGGATTTACGCGATGATAAACTTCACAAGTAATGTGTGTAATTGGTACTTTAAGTGAGTTTATTCATGTAAAACGTGAAGAAAATTACTTCACAGATGGTTAATAATATGAAGAGCCTATCGTTTTTGGTTTTTGGTTCTTCGTAGGGCCGGAAGGGTAATTTAGACCAGTAGTTACATAAGATCAAAAGGTATTCTAATACAATCGTTTACTACCAGTTAACCTAAGGTCGCCAAGTCATAAGGAAACATACCATACTTAGTACCTTACCAATTAAGTACTCGTGGCATAGCTTGCTGAGACGTTCTTGATTGATCGTTGAAGTTAAGCAACGTTGTGAGCGATCACAATTTTTATGGGTGACCGCAAGTGGTATTACGAGCTGAGCGCTTCTGTGCTTCGGAGGGCACGTTAAATTGTCGGTCCCGGCTTTTAAATCGTTCGTCATGACGGCGGCATTTAGGCGGCCTAAAAACTCCGTCACCAGAGTTGACCACTTGCTCATACGAACTCACTTTTTTAGTTAAGTACTCAGTTTGACATTGCCACTGGGTCCATCATCTACCTACAGCCTGTCTCCACCTACTGCTAGGTATCAGCCCCTCTTTGTTTCTTCACACTTCTGCTCCTCTCGATCCGTGTTGGCCTAGTTGGATGTAAATTGTCTTTCGAAGGTTGTAATTTTTAATTCTCGGCTGTGCTTCAATGAATCGTCAGTAACGAAATAAATGACGCATTAATATGAGCTCTAAACGGTAAAGGAAAGGATCATTAGGAATATTTATTTATCGATCGAGCGAGCGAAGCGAGCGAAGATCTTAGTGGTAAGTTGGGCGATTTTGCTTTGTATGTTTGTATGTATGTTTCACGAAATGTTGTTCGCGCATAACTGTCGAACCGTTCATCCAATCTGCATGAAACTTGGTAAGTCAATAGGTTGTAGTAAGGAAATTTACGGTGGAGCATATGAGCTTAATCGATGAAGGGGTTGTGAAGATATTAGGTTCCCAAGGGGGTAATTTTTTTTTAAAGTTACACAAATATATTGAGTGGGCTGTCAAACGAAAGGGCTTATTTTGTACATTCCAAAATGGTTTTTATTTTTAATCTAGGATATATAGTTTTTGAAATACGACCAAACAACAAAAACTACGAAACCAGAGCTGCAAGAGCTCCCGTTTCATAGAGTTTCGATGTCTTCGTAGCTCATTGACTGGTCGGTCTTAAAAAGAGAGTGGCATCGTTGCGGTTTGGTTGGCAATGATTTTAGATGCTACTTGATTTATTTTCGTGATAAAAAAAAATTTTGATAAAGAATGAAAATAATTGGGGTAAAAAAAGTTAAGTAAACAAATATATTGAGTGGGGTGTCAAATGAAAGGTCTTTATTTGTACATTCCAAAATAGTTATTATTTTTATACTAGGACGTATACTTTTAGAAATACGACGAGAAATCATAAATATGAAATAAATGAAAAATTAGACACGACATTATGTATTGCATGCATACTAGTATTTTTTACCATGAAGAGCTATATACGCAATAGGCATACTTGGCAGTAGGAGCACTTGAAATTATAGGGGTAGTCAGAAGAAAGTCCAAATGTAAGCCATCTACGGTGCGCGAGATCTCAGTTCGGGGCGAACTACTAGTTTATTAATATCACGGCTTAGTCAGCTCCACACACACACACAGAGATAAGGCTTATTAAGCTAAGAGGCTGGTTAAGGAACTAGGCAAACTCCATTTAAACAATGTCCCAGGCATTAGGCATAGGCTGCATCCCGTTTACTTTAGGCATTTATCTTATACAAATCATTTTGAATGGACGTAGAGGCCTTAATGTGATACGTAGTATTATAATAAGGTTCTGTGGTTCTGAGAGAAGTTTTCTCTCCCTTGAGGATTGAGTTGTTATCTTGTTTTGTTTTATTACGAAGTATACGGAATACTTCGTAATAAATATTGGGGAACATTTCACACAACGCCATCTAGCCCGAAACTAAGCAAAGCTTGTTGTACTATGAGAACCAGCATAACAGTGCGATTCAGACCTCCGCTAGGAGTAATAGTATTCTGTGATTCAGACTTCCAAAATTGCGTCCGATTAGAAGATTCTCTTCGGAAAGACTTCTTTTCATTGAAGAAACGACAACTTCCGAATTGGGAAAGCATTCCGAGAAGGTCTGAATTGCGCCAGATAGAATACATAATTAGGTACCTATATTATTGTAAATTCAAAATTATAATACATACTTACTTACTTTATAAATTTATAACACTCAGACACGGGGAAAATATCCGTTCATCACACAAATGTTTGTCCTGGGTGGGAATCGAACCCACGACCCACCGCAGAAGACAGAGCTACTACTACTAATACAGTTTCACAAACTAACTTAAATCAGTTATGTGTAAGTACATCTTATAAATGTTGATGTTTTCCATCACCAGGTACACCCAGAGAACTCAGACTGGACGTGCTTCGAGCAGAGCGCGCTGCTGGATGTGAAGAACTTCTTCGGGCTAGAGAATACGGTGGAGAAGATCGCCATGAAGCAGTATGCTGCCAATATTGCTAAGGGTGAGTGGGGATTTACAGTGTATTTATTGTTTTTCTGTGTTTTTGGAAAGGAAAATTATTATTTACAATTGTATTTACTTACGGAGAAATTTACACATCGAAAACATTTCAGCTGAATTCAAAACCTCTTATATGTAAAAACCGAATTATATGTGTATAGTTACGATTAATCCGGAGAATTTTTATCTGTAAAAGAACACACAATTACGAAACATAGTCAATCTAAATCGACGATTGTTAATATAAAGGAGGTTCTGAATTCTACTGAATTTTTCGGGTCATACTATAAAGTAAAGAAATAAGCGTCGTAGGATCACTTGGTTATCCGTTAGTAAATCGTCATTGTTTAGTAAAACTTAGTTATTGTGAACAGGCAAAGAGCTGATCGAGTCGTTCATGATGGAGGTCCACGCGGATGGCGTGACTGAACTGCAGCCGTGGAGCAGCAAGAGCCCTGAACAGAACCGGTATCTCAGGAGGATAGTCTCCCGAGGCACCGAGCCGCTCTCTCCCAGGGTCTCGTTGGAACCACGCTTGCATTCACAACCGGGTGAGTCTTTCTATACAAGGCTGAAGGAGCTGAACCTGAGCTCCCCTTTGTTAGAGTTTCGATGTCTTCGTAGTTCAGTTTAGACTGGCTGGATAATAGCTAGATATCGGTAACATTTCGATAAGCAGTGATTGCTATTTGTTTTTTTTTATAAAAATTAAATAAAAAACAAAGTCCTAACCCTCCATTTTGCTTCGCCGTAGTCGGGTAATTAGACACGACGTTATGTATTGTATCCATTCTTTACCATGACGAATTAGCGCAATATACATACTCGTATCACTTGAAATTATAGGGGTAGTCAAAAGCAAGTCCGAATATAAGCAATCTACGGTGCGCGAGATCTTCTAGTTTCGGCAGAGGAATGAAAGATGTATGCAACGAGTCATAGTGTTACGTTGTGTATGTTGTCAATATCTACTCCCACTAAACTTCACCAGCTTATCGATACAAATAAAATAAATTACTTTTGTCAGTCAGTCTGAAAGATTTGTGCTAAAATAGCTTTCCATAGTACAATCCCCTCCATCCTGTTTGGGCTCAGTCCACCGTTCCACATGGGACCTACGTCAATTCGTGCACAGATTACTCCGGCTGTGCCCCCATGCGGACAATTGGATAGTGCTGCAATTTATCAATTGTCATCGGGATATGGTTTCTTCCTTATTTATACCCATACCTATCAACTTTATCTGGCACCACAGATGCAAATGGGTATAAAATGTGAATAAGTGCCTCGGCTTTTGGTCTGACGATTGTCGAATGTGGACATGGACATGCCAAATATATATTTAGCTGTGCTTCTACCCCTTTAGACATCTTAGAAGGACCTTGAATGCCTATAGGTTGGAGGTCTACACCTACATTAAAATGAGGAGAGTCGTGCGTGATCCTTTGCCATTTTTACCCAGCTGTTCGTTTTTGTATTGTTATGACAAAGATTGTACTCATAAGAAATCAAAGTCAAAAATAATGTGTAGGTACCTCTGGGATCACATAGAACAGCCTTAAGAGCCAGTGATTCTACACCGGTTCCTTCGCGACCAAGCGAAGAACCAGGGCAACAAACACGGTTGGGGCCTAGCTTCCTTTTCAGTGAACCATCCTCTTAAATCTAATTAGTCAAGCTTCAAACTGTTTAAGGTTTTCAAAGCCCCGCCCATCGGGTGGCATCCATCACAAAAGTTATTCAATAACTCACACGAACTTACGTAATCCTCACTTCGTACATAACTTTCCGAAATGTTAATCGAATTTCCGATTTCGCACATAAAATGCTGCTGTAAAAATTCAGGCACATTTAGTGCCCGACTGTAAAGATTTAGTACGGTTATATTAGTTGGAAATACATTCCCCACACCACTCTCTCCTGTAAGTGCGTAACATCTGCTCTTAACAGCCTTTGTCTCAATATCAGAATGAACATTGTCTTTGATCGTGATATTGCTTTTACAATGCTGTATTCTAAGGGAAAAAATAGAACTCTTATAGGACCATTTGGTTGACCGTCTATCCGTCTGCTATGACCCTTTTTTCAACGGCTGGCGACATCAAATTGTCATTAATATCGATTATGTAGGTCAACTGTTCTTTGAACCTGTCAAAAAGTAAAAAAAATCGTTAACGCTAAGTCAACGCTATCAAAAAATAAGGCCATTTCTGTATATTTAGACATTCGCAAGTAAATTAAAACAATTATAAAAATTGGCAATATGTATTGTCTCGCAGTACAAATGCAGTCTGAAAACTTTAAATGTCTACTTTAATCAAAATAATATTGCGATTACAAACTTACATTTGCAATTGAAGAATTAAACATGTCGTCGATATACCAAAACCAATAGAAGTTTTCTTTTAAACAAACAAACAAACAAAGTTATGTTGTGTAATCTACTTTACCGGATCTCTAATACGAGTCTGATTCGCACATTGCCGAGTTTATTTTAACATGAGATACATTTTTTTCTTGCTAAGACTATTTTTCCTGTCGACTGATTGGATTTTTTGCAGAGTAATTTTCTATATCCAAACTCATTTCGCACAGTATTATTTTATCTCTGAGCCCGAGGGTCTTCGTTCTTCGAATCAAAGTACCCTTGTTAACATTGTGTAAAATACTTTGAGTCTTGCTCATGTCAAGGCTTTGTATAATGCTCTCATCCATCATTGTCTATTTCTAGTTAAGGAAAATATATGGGACTTTAATCTATCAAAGCTTTTTTCGGATATTCGATCGAGCGAGCGAAGCGAGCGAAGATCTTAGTGGCAAGTTAGGCGATTTTGCTTTGTATGTTTGTATGTTTGTATGTTTGTATGTTTCATTTTTATGTTCTCGCATAACTATCGAACCGCTTATCCAATCTGTATGAAACTTGATAGGTCAATAGGTTGTGCTATGGAAATTTGCTGTGGAGCGTATGAGCGTAATCGATGAAGGGGTTGTAAAGATATGGGGTTCCCAAGGGGGTAAATTTTTTTCAAAGTTACCCAAATATATTGAGTGGGGTGTCATATGAAAGTACTCAATTTATACATTCCAAAATGGTTTTTAATTTTCTTCTAGGTTCTATAGTTTTTGAAATACAGAGAAAAAGAAAAATGATGCAAACCAATTAACGGATGTATGGAGAGAGCTCCCGTTTCATAGAGTTTCGATGTATTCGGAGGTCTGGTTAACAGACAAAGAGTGTGGCATCGTTGTGGTTTGGTTTGCAATGATTTTAGTTGCTTCTTCATATTTTTCCTTGAGATTGAAAATAAAAGCCGTGTTGGCCGAGTGGAAGAGTGCTCGATTTTCGATTCATAGGTCGTAAGTTCGAACCCTGGCCGTGCTCATCAATGGATTTTTCGATTAGAAAAATTTAAATGCGCATTAACATGAGCTCTAAACGGTGAAAGAAAACATCGTGAGGAAACCAGTTAACGTTCTAATAGCGGCGATGGGCTTGCAACCTGTCACGTATGCAAATGCTAACTCCTGCAAATAGTGGGCTGGGCATGTACCAAAATTATAGAGGGAGACGGAGGGGGAGGGGGAGGGGGAGGGGGAGGGGGAGAGGGAGGGTCGGGGAGGGAGAGGGAAGGGGAGGGGTGGGGGGGAGAGGGAGGGTCGGGGGAGGGGAGGGGAGGGAGGGTGGGGGGAGGGAATTGATTTTCTCATACATTTTGTATTGAACTGCTATTTTAATAATTTCTCGAACTAAGAGGCCTTCCCTGAGGCGCGGTACGAAGTGCGCGGGGTCAACTATTGAATATAAACACGACACGACTTAATGTATTGCATGCATGCCTATAATCTTTACCATACTGAGGTAGTGCATTAGATATCATTGTGTGGTAAACACTAGAAGGAGCACTTAACGTAGGTATAGGGGTAGTCAGAAACAAGTCCAGATCTAGGCTATCAACACAACGGTGCGCGAGATCTCAGTTCGGGGCGAACTACTAGTTATTGTGAAGTTACACCGTCTAATCTAAATAATGTTATGACCGCACACAACGTCGTCTAACTTAGACGACGTTGTGTCATAACATCGATGTATGGCTGCTTGTCGCAGTAACTGAGCATTCGGGCTTCGGAGGGCAGGTAATTTTTTTCAGTTCTGATTATAAAGTGTTGTTTTTTTTTTATCTTCATTTTGGCGTCGCACGGTTTGTAAAGTATAAATTACTCGATTAGCCAGTGTCAAGTATTGTCATTGCCAGTGTTAAATATTTTTAACCGACTTCGAAAAAAGAAGGAGATTTTGAATTTATGCTACCGTGTAGTCATAGCAACACCATTAAATATTCACCGAAAAGTAAATTCAGACATTCTCAAATCTATTATCATAGTATAAATAAATTATGTTAACGTTGACCTTACTCTGTCTACTGAAATAATATGAATAAATTAGTGGACTCGGTACGGTAGGCAGACTTTGTCCTGAAAAACTTAGCTAGCATAAATAAAAATAAATATCTGAATCGCCCTGCTGGTCAAAAAAGAGCGCCACCTGCCGTTTCCAACTATAACTAACTATATTCCAGGTGATCCAATAATAAAAAAAATACGCTCGAGATCCCCATTGAAACCCACATATTCATATAAAAACCAATCTTAAAACATTCAGGAATAATCTAGCTTTCCATCAAAGAAGTATTAGAAGCGGATCAGCGGTTCCAGGGAAAACTTACAAACATAAAACAACTTTACCTCGTTATAGATTTAGTGCCCGGGAGCCGGGATTCTGAACGACCTACTAAATAATAAGTGTCATCTGAGCGGTATGAATATTTACTAACAGCCTTGAGATTGAGACGGCTTCGCAAACTTAATTCACCTGCCTTAGTTTAAGGTTTAGGGAGTGTTGTTTTTCTTACGTAAGATTAGAATAAAGTTTTATTTCGCAACCAACTACAAACAACATAAATCGGATTGGTACAGATCAAGAGACAAGACATAAAACTGACAAGAAGAAAAAGAAACAAAACTTAAAAGGATCGATAGATAGATAGATAGATTAACTTTATTGTACACCACATGAACATTAAAAACAAATTACAGACACACATAACATAGGATACGATTAATACGATTCAAATCACGTGAAAAGAAAATAGTGATCACCTTTTAATATTTATTCAAACCATAACGGTTAGAGCACTGGTTTTCAACAGCGCCGTACTGAAAAGCACACTGAATATTTCGGATAGCCTTTTAACGCTTTCAAGATACTTAAAACTTATTTTAGAGGATAAATATTGCTTTTATTGAAATTTATTGAAATTGATTTGATTAATTTTATTGAAATATGCGAGAAAACTGAGCGGTGCTCGAGAAGATAATCCACCTAAAGAGCTACTCTGAGCCGAGCGAGAGAAAAGTGATGTTTGCTGGCTGACTTCAGATAGTTCAGTTCTGACAGTCAGCTTAAAGGATGACTCATTCTAGACCGTGTCGGGTCACACCGTGGCACGGTCACAGAGCCGGTTTTGTCCGTTGCGCGGCCGTCACTCGGTATATCGTGATATTTAGTGTAATAATTAGTTTACCGTGCCACGGCCAACGCTCGGCTCGGACCTAACACGGTCTAGCGTGAGTCATCCTTAATAGACCTTACAACAGACTAGCTTTTTTTTTCAAAGTTTTGTGAGTTACGTACACTAAACTTCATACTAACACACACAGTGCGGCTTGTATGAGACGCGACCGTCAAAATGACCGTACCTTAGTCCTTTTTACTTAGATTCTCCGAAAAAATCGAAATGTCGTTACCTAAATCGTCTTAATACTACTTGAGTGATTCCCGTTTTAACAGATAGGTACGCAATTTCAAGAAAAAATATGTAAACAAAAGCTTTGTTGCCTGAGGGTCACCTTATTCTAATGGGGTCGAAAAGTCACGTTGCGTTTAAGTGGTTGGTGCGTGAGGTATCTTGTCTAATAGCTAAACTTAAAGAGCCATAAATGTCGTCGACATTTCAAAAGGGACTTCGGCATTTAACATGTTTGTGTTTTGTTGTATTTCTTTACGTTAGAATTAAAATGCAGCATTTAGCATGTTTTGTTTATCTAGTTTTAACCTCCCTAATAATTCTGTTGTATTTCTTTGAGTTGGGTTAAAAAAGCCCGGCCCAGGCGTATTTTAAAATATGATGATTTTACTTTATGAAATAACATGTTTTCTTTTAAGAATCGGTCCACAATTGACGGAGATATCGGTGAACATACATAAAAAAAACATACATACAGCCGAACATAGAACTTCCTTTTTAGAAGTCGGTTAAAAATGCTTGCTCTCGCACGACTGACACCTACACATCTGCGATCTCAGTATGAATCCTAGCTAATCCAATGAGTATCTACAGTCATGCATAATAAAAATCATTTTTATTTTTATTTCATACTCGTATGTAGCACATGTAAATAACTACCCAAAGGTTAGTAATAGGCAATATGCGTCTGATTCAAAAGCGGGTTAAACGTATTTTTCTATGAACATTATGGCTTTAGAATTATGTGTGTGTAATTATTTTTTAATATTATTTCATTTTCGCTTAGAAATTAATAATTAAAAAGTGCAAAAATATAGTGGGAATTTCATAAGACTTGAAACGCAACGCTATTTGTCACGTATGCTGTGACGTCACACTCCTTCAAACTCGACAGAAAGTTTTTTTTTCTACCTACAAGCGCGTGTAATTTTGGTGACTTGTGACGTCACGTCCGTTTCAAGTGCATGAAAATGTTGGTAAATTTTAAAAATTATTTTTGTTATAAAATTTTAGTTTTTCGGCGCTGGAATTTTTGTTACGGTTATTTGACGATATAACCTATCGTATATAATCATAAAAAAAAATTGTGGGAGTTCCCTATTGTAGACACAAAATAGTCAACGAGTCAAAGTTCAAAGTGCCCTGTCGCTAAATTATTAAGAGAGTTCTTGAAACACGCTTTTTTGTTGACTACAAAAAGTGCTTTAATGTCATTTTAAGCAGGAAACTGTACTGTTCGTTTAATATTTAAAAGCTTTCCTTGCGTCTATGTCCTGAATTTTCTTTGTTATATTTAAATTTTATGAAGGCCATTTCTTGTATCATTTATTATTCGTTTTATGAAAAGGATTGTGATTTAACAACAATTTTCCGTAGTTTTTGTTCATTTAAAAGAACTCTTATTTGTATGACTACTAAAGAATAGAAGGAATGTTGTCTTTACAAGTTATTCTACAAAATAATCAATTCTTGTGGGAAACTCCATGCGAAACCGCGGGACAAAAATATTAGCTAAATAAAGACTACTAAACCGATCATAGGCAAAATTAATTTCAGAATAATTAATTTCCGAGTTTGAACTATATTCATATCTGCGGAAAACTCATTCTGCGTGTGCTTAATAAAATTAAACTGCTCATTCCAGACGAAATTTTAATTAGAAATTGCTTTTCGAAAGTTACAATATATTCTTCTTGCATATTAATTTAATATTAAGAAGTAAAGTTGTTTAATGCTATATTTGCTCCTACCGATCTGGGTAGGTACCGATTTGTTGCTTCCAAAATTCTATCCGACATACTGTTCTGAGTTAGTAACTTACGAATTCCAAACCTCTACATATTTGAAACAATAAATGAATATGAACATGAAAAACGCAGGAAACCCAAAACAACAAATTATACAATACTAGCTTCCGCCCGTTCCGCGTGGTACCCGTATAAAAAGTAGCCTATGTCATATTCCCGGTCATCCTCTATCTATATTTTAAATTTTAGACAAATAGGTTCAGTGGTTGTCGAGCTATAGATGAACAAACATAAATCCATCCATCCTTCCATCCAAACTTTAGCGTTTATAATATTAGCGTGATAGTGTGATATTTTATAAACAACACTGACCAACTTGTACTCAGGTTACTGCTACAGGGATGCTTAAATTTTCATGCTCGACCCTTGCATTGTGTGAGGATTAAGATTTTGTTTGTCCAAAGTTGAGAGCTCAGCGTAATCTATGGAAATTTCGGCTAATGTTTGTACAAATTGTATGCCATTTTCTTGAATAATTCGCTAATTTGACTTTTTGAGTAGGATGGTAAAATATTTGCTGTTGTTGGTTTTTACAATTACCACAATCCTATCCCATGTTTTTTGCACAATATTAAACCGGTTTAATATATTAAGTCTGTTCTGTTTCCATCTCCCTCCTACCCTCTCCAAAATAATCCAACCTAACCCCACTCCTTCCACTTCGCAGGTACCTCTTTCAAAAATAGTTTCCAATACCCAAGATCCTCCCAGAAGTTGCTCTCTCATCCATCAGTGAGTCCTAAATCCTCTTACAAAGCCTCCAGGAAATCTACCACCAGAACGAGCTGTAAAGATTTAAGAAGGCCAGTTGCTGGTAGAAGTAATCTTGGAAAATGTAGCGCTGTTTTGACGAAGAGCAGAACTCATCTTAACAAGAAATCAGAAAGAGAAGGCGCTAACAAAAAAACTAATAATGAGGATTACAAGTCTGCGACTTTGAAGATGGCAATTTCTGGAGTCTCAAACACGAATATCAGACATAGGACTGATTCAGAGAGACGAAAAGATCATATTCAAAGAAGAAAACCGTCTCCTAATATAAGGAAAAACTCTGTTGATGAATTGAGAGGAATACAAGAGCAAATCAAAACTGCGTTTGATTCTAGACTCACACAGGACCCTACGGTTAGCGAGAGGCTGAACAGGTGGGACAACTTGCTGGTTATTCTAATACTAGTGATAGTGGTAGTGCTATTGCTGACGGCACCGCTGGCGTTCTTTCTAGGACGATGGAGGGATAGGTAACTAAGAGGAATTATAATTTTTATGTTATTTTTGTTTCTTTCTTTAGAAACTTGATACACATTCGGAGGATTAAAATTTTAGTCTGAAGATATGAGAACACTTTTCATCATAATAGTTAACCACACCCTGCCTGATGTAAAGCAACAGTGCAGTCTAGGAGCACGCTTACCTAGAAGGAACCTATTGACTCTCGTTTTGAAGACAACCAAATTATAGTTACACCAAAATTGAAAATGTATGTCCCATTATCTCACACTACTATTAGTTGTAATTAATAACTGCACGAACTGGTTTCAGTTACCTCAGAAGGAAAGCAAAACTTGCTATACAAGATTTTATATCTTAGTGCTGGTAACTCATTTATCAAGTACTGTTGTACTTAGTTTTATATCTTAGTGCTGGTAACTCATTTATCAAGTACTGTTGTACTTGATAAATGAGTTACCAGCACTAAGATATAAAATCTTGCATCGTATATTAGTTATTATTACCTAAATAATCCATGGTACTGTTTGTTATTATTAATATACTTTTCTGGAAATACAGACCCCAACGAGTTCCACATTTTCGCTGTGGTAAGTTCCACAAATACAAGCGAAAATTGGCACGATATATCGTTTTTGGTTTTCAGAGTAGGTCCTAATCCTAGGGCCATTACAACAAGCCCTAAAGCTTCGGGCGTATGGTAATAGTGTTTCCGTACGAGCTAGAATTTACTGAGTAATCTCATATATTAAACAATACAGGATTACGACTCGTATCCCCATACTACGGTATACATTCTTAACAGCTTTTATGGTATTTGAGGTCCTTTAAAGATGGGTCTTTTTAAGATTCTTTTCGAGGGAGTTACTTAGTAAATATGAAAGTTTGGATGTTTGGATGGATGGATGGATGTTTGTTCCTCTATGACTCGACAACCAATGAACCGATTTGACTGAAATTTTAAAAATACAAAGTTAATGACCGGGAATAGGACATTAGCTACTTTTTATCCGGGTACCACACGAGCGAAGCCGCGGGCGGAAGCTAGTGGATATATAAATGTAGCACCATAATCTTTAAAACACCGACAACGTTTCAAGCGACGAAAGGAAGTACTTCAAGGATACCCTTGAAACTTGAGAGCATCCTTGATCTAATAATCGAAGACAAATTACAAGGTCCTTTTAAGGTCAACCATTATACGAAGAAAATCTTTAGAGAGACTTCACCTATTTATAAACTGATTTTTTCCTCCATCAATCACTATTATGCCAACGTGTAGACAGCATATTTGCCATCGCTCGGCGTCGCTCGCCTAGCTGGCCGAGTCAATGAGGTTGTCCCATAATACATCATTGGGCCGAGTGAATACAAGCGCATGGTTTGCATTGGTTTGCATAGACTTGCCAAACGTCTGGTTGGCCTACGCTCGCCAAAGATGTATAGGCGCATTAGATAGGCACTTTTGTAAAATTCAATTTCACCCACGCCATTATTTAAGTGAAACCAGGGTCCAGGAGGAAGCGCTTGTGGCGTAGTTTGCTTAGTAGTTCTTGATATATCGTTAAAATTAAGCGACGTTCTGCGCGGTCCCAATTTCGACGGGTGACCGCAAGTGGCAATAACAGCTGAGCGCTTTCGTACTTTGGAGGGACGTTAAATTGATCGGTCCCGGCTTTTAAGTCGTTAAGCCATTACGGAGGCCTTCAGGCGGTGAAAAATAGTGAAAAGCCTATAAACTTCCTCAAGAATTAAGATTTCAAATGCAGAAATTATGTTTCAAATCCTAATGCTAGTTCCTGAGATTAGTGTAGACAGCGCTAATCTATAGTTAGAGATCATTTATTTAAACTTATTCTATCGTGAAGTTTAAAAAGCTTCAGACAATCTAGGTAGGTAGATAGTTATTTTGAACATTAATTATTAGTATGGATGTGACGAAAGTGACTTGTAATGTAAACACATCACCACAGCTAACTTTTCTACAAAGTTTCATCAAAAATAATCCTCCCGCTACGACATTTTAACCACAATTTTTTCTTTCAATTTTTTAGTTAGAATCTACGTGGTCATAAATAAAGTAGAATGTAACCGGGGGCGTTTCGGACGCCAACGGTCTGCCTACGCTGAAACAAAGTGAACTTCATTGTCATTGTGCGGAACTGCAAATAATGATCTTTGCAGCAGTTTGCGTGGTTTTTAACTCGCGACGCATGTTTAAATTAAAGGCCTTATAAACTTGAACACTGGTTAAATGTTCAAGATTCGCCCTGTCACTATCTAACACTATCTAACACAAAAAAGATGGCAATTGTTTAAACGTTGTTTCAATTTTAACACAATTTTATAAGTAGAGAAGTATAAGTTTAACGTATGTATTTGTGTAACTGTGTGTCCGTGGCCATGGTCATCGTAGCTCCACAACGGATGAACGGATTTTGATTTCGGTTTGAAAGGTGGTTAGACCAACAGTTTTCTGTGTGTTTGAAACGTCTGCAAAATGTGGGCATATGCCAAATATCTATTTGGACGTGCCTTTGACTACTTCAAAGGATCTTCTGCAGCTGAAGTTCTGAGAATGTCTACCATGGCTGGTATACAGAATTAGTAGTTTACTTCATGATTCTTTTATTGTTGTAAGTTTCTTTCAATATCAAGAATATTTTTCCTGAAAACGAAGACTTACGCAAGAAATAGAATCGTAAAAATTTGTTCTAAGAATTTCTTACGTTATTCACGTTGGTAGATATTATTATAGAGTATCAACGTAATTGGATTGAAATATCAGCTAGATAATTGGCTGTACTCAAAAGCAACTGTGGAATAATAATGTATAGGTACTTAATGATATCACTTGTCCATCGTTCAAAAATTCTAGGTTATTTGACGCAAATGTCAAAGTTCCTACTAATCTATACTAATATTATACATGCGAAAGTAACTCTATCTGTAACCTTTTCACGCCTAAACCACTAAACCAATTTTGATGAAATTTGATAAAAAGATAGATTGAAGATAGACATAGGCTGAAATAGCTGAACCAATTTTGATAAAACATGTCTAAAAACCATTTAAAAATGCAGACCAGTCCACGGTTTCCTCACTTTATTTCCTCCATCATAAAGTGCCTTTGACTACTACTTTGATAGGTACTAGCTTCTGCCCGCGGCTTTGCCCGCGAAGAACCCGCAAAAAACAGCCCTAAGTATATTCATCCTGAAAGTCCATGCAGCATGTTGTTGAAAGAATTTTTGAAATCGGATGCGTAGTTTTGCAGATTATCTCCTATAAACAAACAAACATTACCTATCCCTTTATAATACTAGTAGTTCGCCCCGAACTGAGATCTCGCGCACCGTAGATGGCCAACATTTGGACTTTCTTCTGACTACCCCTATAATTTCAAGTGCTACTACTGCCGGGTATGCCTATTGCGCTAGCTCTTCATGGTAAAAAATACTAGCATGCATGCAATACATAATGTCGTGTCTAATTTTTCATTTATTTCATATTTATGAATTCTCGTCGTATTTTTAAAAGTATACGTCCTAGAATAAAAATAATAACTATTTTAGAATGTACAAATAAAGACCTTTCATTTGACACCGCACTCAATATATTTGTTTCCTTAACTTTTTTTACCCCAATTATTTTCATTTTTTATCAAAAATTTTTTTATCATGAAAATAAATCAAGTAGCATCTAAAATCATTGCAAACCAAACCGCAACGATGCCACTCTCTTTTTAAGACCGACCAGTCAATGAGCTACGAAGACATCGAAACTCTATGAAACGGGAGCTCTTGCAGCTCTGGTTTCGTAGTTTTTGATCTTTGGTCGTATTTCAAAAACTATACATCCTAGATTAAAAATAAAAACCATTTTGGAATGTACAAAATAAGCCCTTTCGTATGACACCCCACTCAATATATTTGTGTAACTTTCATAATTTTTTACCCCCTTGGGAACCCAATATCTTCACAACCCCTTCATCGATTAAGCTCATATGCTCCACCGTAAATTTCCTTACCACAACCTATTGACCTACCAAGTTTCATGCAGATTGGATGAACGGTTCGACAGTTATGCTCGAACAACAATTCGTGAAACATACAAACATACAAACATACAAAGCAAAATCGCCCAACTTACCACTAAGATCTTCGCTCGCTTCGCTCGCTCGATCGATTAAGTAAAGGTAAAGATATACATACATTCCTGATCAAAGCAAGGAGAACGAAAGAGAAAGATACACGAAAAACAAGATTACGAAAAACAAGAAAATAAGGATAACAGAAATAAGTTTTAAACACCAGTATCCTAGTAGGTAGTAACATTCGCCCACGCTTTGAAGCCATGCCAAATGTACCTCTGCCAGTCACAATACAATTTATTGCAGACATATTGCAGCGAGCTTTGTGCCAGCTCACTGCGGTGCTAAGGTTTACTCGAATATAACACGGAAGAGCATCGTGAGGAAATCGGCATTTTTGAAATAAAGACCTACCTACTTCTGTGGATAGTAAGGATTTTGAAAGTTTGAGCAGAGATTATCATGACTTTAGCGTGTTTATGTGTCTGAAATGTTTTAAGGCATTCATCGGATGTGCTATATATCAACAAGATTTTGCAAGATGTGTAAACTGACAAGTCAAAATCATAAATAACACATCAAATAACGTGCTTTCCACTTTCCTTTAAAAAAATTGTCTAAAAACTTTGTCATCTTTGCACACTAGCTCATAAGAACTTCCTTAACATTTTCTCTATTCATTCGAAGCAAATCACCGTTTTTCACAAAGAGGCAATCATTCCCGTCAAGAAAGTAGGATCTATGCCTGTAATTGATAGGGAGTGATAGGGTGACATTTGCCGAACCGCTCGACGTAGAGCCTTGGACGGTATATTGACTGGACTTTATCAGATGGAATAGTCCGTTTTTCTCTTCCACTATTTTAATTCATAGATCAGTTTTTCTAGTAAACCAACATGTTGATTCAGACCTCCGAATTAGCATCCGATTCGATGATTTTAGTCGGAAAGTTGACGTTTTTTCACTTTCCAAATTCAGAATACATTCCGAGAAGGTCTGATCGCACTGCAGAAAGGATAGTTAAAATTGTAACATCATCCTAGCTATTTACACATGGTTTTTCAATCTGGATATGGAAACAAAAAGTACAAGAAGCCAAATAAAGTTGGAGCCTTTGATTATTACCTAATCAAAGGGTGGACCTAACTTACAGAAGAAAAACTACTTACTTAATTATATTTTTGTAATATAAGTACCTACAAGCTTTTGCAATGTATCTTTTCGAAATTTACAAAGTTGGTAAAAATAACAAAGCATTACAAAAAGCATTACAAAACGATTAAGTACCTAAATAAACAATCTCCACAAAGCGCTTCTGTTCTGCAAAATATGGGATAAATTAAAAATTTAAAAATAGCTCTGAATTTCGTTTATGTCCAAAGGTTGACTCGTCCTATCTGTAGATAAGTAGGCGTACGACAGCGCCATGTCCCGTTGATTAATGTTGAGCTGTGATATCTAAATATAGCACAATGCCCGTTAGGACAAAAGGGCCTCATTGACCCATCCATTGTGGAGGTATTTCCGTTGGTTGAAGCACCGGGGCCTTAGTGTCCTAAGGTTTAACATATCAGGTCTCAAGATAAGGATATTACTTTTTAACCAACTTCAAAAAAAGGAGGTTCTCACTTCTTCGTAATCTTTTTTTATGTAAGTATGTCAATCGATTACTCGGAGACGCCTGAATTGATTTGGGAAATTCTTTTTTGTTTGAAAAGGTGTATTCCCCATTCATTGGTGCCAAAAACATTTGGTGAGGATCTGTCGAGGATCTTCGGAGTTATGAACAGATATGCACCTCGAGAGTGCAGAAAATTGCTCAGCTAAAATAGCATTGAAGTCAGTTTTTTTTATTTTCAGTTTAGCCACTTAGTACTTATACAATTTAGTACTTAAGTATATTGATAAGTTAATTGTTAATTATTTTTGGGTTAACCCGCACAAGACATACATATACCTAAGACCTACATGCAACAGAATAGAGAACCTCCTTCTTTTTTCGAGGTCGATTAAAAATCTAAAGAACAAAGCTCAAAAGAGCTTTGTATAATATTGCCTTTACTAGCAACGATAACGTTTCAACATCCCTATAAATATTTGCAGAAAGCTATCCTAAAAGCTGCAGACTTCTTTGCGGAAGAGAATATTAAAAATTCCACGCGTTCAAAGTGAAATGGTTTGGAATAATGTTATGTGAGTTTGGAGGACACTTTCCTTTATTTTCTTTGTCCGTAGCAGCATGTATCTTATAGTTTCTAGTTCAAAGATAAGTACAAAGTTTGCAATGCGGCTTCATTTTAAAAGTAATTCAAATATAATAAACAAATATTACCTAGTTATGAAATAAATTAGTGAGTGCCTACCAAATACCTTGGTACTGTAAATAAAAAGCTACTAAAAGTTTAAATTAAACCATATAACACGGAAACAGTGCCGCCCCGGCCTTGACCTCTCTGACTTGCAAAAAGTTTTACGTTCCTACCTATACTGTTTCGAGTGGAACCTTATCAAAGTAATTTTAAGTACCTTGTACAAAGTTACACCTTGTAGGTAAGAGTAACTTATCTGAATTTTGTTTCGAAAGTTGTTTTCAATTACTTAAATACTTTTGTCTTGATTTTAAGGCTGTGGGGCAGTAAATTGTTGAGAAGGAGTAGGCTTCCCCAACACCTAAATAATCCTTTCTGCTTAATATAAAGGTGTCCATTAGAATCTGCCAGCGAACAAATAGACCATTAGAAGTATAGCAACAAGAATTCACGATGATCTAACTAAAATTTGACTTTGCGAAATCATTGACTCATGAGAATTTTATCGATCGAGCGAGCGAAGCGAGCGAAGATCTTAGTGGTAAGTTGGGCGATTTTGCTTTGTATGTTTGTATGTTTGTATGTTTGTATGTATGTTTCACGAATTGTTGTTCGCGCATAACTGTCGAACCGTTCATCCAATCTGCATGAAACTTGGTAGGTCAATAGGTTGTAGTAAGGTTTACGGTGGAGCATATGAGCTTAATCGATGAAGGGGTTGTGAAGATATTAGGTTCCCAAGGGGGTAATTTTTTTTTAAAGTTACACAAATATATTGAGTGGGGTGTCAAACGAAAGGGCTTGTTTTGTACATTCCAAAATGGTTTTTATTTTTAATCTAGGATATATAGTTTTTGAAATACGACCAAAGAACAAAAACTACGAAACCAGAGCTGCAAGAGCTCCCGTTTCATAGAGTTTCGATGTCTTCGTAGCTCATTGACTGGTCGGTCTTAAAAAGAGAGTGGCGTCATTGCGGTTTGGTTTGCAGTGATTTTAGATGCTCCTTGATTTATTTTCGTGATAAAAAAAAATTTTGATAAAGAATGAAAATAATTGGGGTAAAAAAAGTTCAGTAAACAAATATATTGAGTGGGGTGTCAAATAAAAGGTCTTTATTTGTACATTCCAAAATAGTTATTATTTTTATTCTAGGACGTATACTTTTAGAAATACGACGAGAATTCATAAAAAATATGAAATAAATGAAAAATTAGACACAACATTATGTATTGCATGCATGCAAGTATTTTTTACCATGAAGAGCTAGCGCAATAGGCATACTCGGCAGTAGTAGCACTTGAAATTATAGGGGTAGTCAGAAGAAAGTCCAAATGTAAGCCATCTACGGTGCGCGAGATCTCAGTTCGGGGCGAACTACTAGTTTATTATGCTCTTCTATTTATATAACCTGTTATTTGACTGCATAGTATCAAACGTCGTACATCCTGAACTTGATGTTCAAAAGAACTTGGAGTAGGAAGTCCAATAAGAAAGGATTAAGATAAAATCCCGCGGGAGGACCGGGATTGAAGATCCTACATTTCGTTAGCTTTGGTATTATCTACTGTCATTTGTGATATGCTATCATACCTACTAGTACGTTAAAATCTCTGATATCTACTGTACTGCTGTACATTATCTTATATCTATATTGTACCTATGTGCAATTATGTGAGTTTGTGTGATATTGTGTATGTTAAGGGGGATCTCCCTGCACAAATTACCAATTTAAAGAGTAATTTGTGCAACAAGAGCTGATTTTGAATCCTGAGCAAGCGAAGGATTCTAGAATTGAATCACGAGCGTAATTAGTGATTCTACGTTAGAATCCTGAGCGTAACGCGAGGGATTTAAAGACACAAGATAGAATATGACTTTGGTCTCGTGTAAATGTACATTACCTATTCCAGATGAACACAGTATAGGTATTAATCCGGGTGAAGTCGAGGCATACCGCTAGTAGTATGATAAAATCACGATTACTGCTGTTAGTATATTACTATTCGAATAAAATACGACCCTGAGCGGATCCAACTGACAGGAATTCGCTTAGCATTCCTGCAGCACCGAGCATTACAAATCGCTTGCACTCTGCGGTATGTTACTCTCCGAGGAATCCGCAGCGAAATGCGACCTTACTGCATATCCGAGTCTCTCTTTGTGGTTAACATTCTGTAGCGCTACAAGGTTCAGAATTGCATGCGGTCTCCCGAGATCCCCTTAGTTCCATTCGATTTTATATGAGCGTAAATAGAATTCGATCTTGCTTGTGGTTGAGAAGGTTGCAAATTGCATGGATGTGGTTGTTTTCTTATGTTCCTTCGAATATTTCATTCAATAAACTACTGGTAGTGGGTGTAGTCCAAATGGAATGCGGCTTTAGATTGTGTTGTGTAGGGTTTGTATTGGTTTGTAGTTACAATAGTATGTTGTGTGCTAGATGGATGTTTCCTCTAGGGACTGGGATCTATGGCCGCGTCCGTTAGAAGTGTTGGCCTATCAATGACAGGATTCCTTGGGGATTAATCTTGGAGTAAAGCAGATAGTGTGAAGGTTACGTCCCAACAATCGCATATTATTTTCACAAAGAAAATGATGGGATAGTGTGAAAAGGTTTTACAATAAATTAAGCGATACTTACCAAGTTAAAATATGAAGTGTTTACATGTAGATGAAGAATAATTTTCCTCTAAGAAACTAAATTACAAGTCCTATTACTAGGTTAGCGGTAAAATAAATACTTACTTAGGTACAATAATTTGAAGGTAAATAATTGTGACCTTCTACCACCTTTTAGGTAAGTACTTAATCGAATTCCAGTCCTTTATTCTCACGGGACTACCAGACTGGAAACCGTATAAAATAAATCTTAACGTGATTACCTATCTTTTTTGTTAACCTACTGTGTCCTCTCAAATCTTCAAGTGATGGTTGTCATTGGCCCCTCCCACTTTTCTCTTTCAAATAATCAAACTCAAAGACAACATATTTTTTTAATTTTATAAATCCACACTTAGCTAATCAGTGTAAGTACTCGTACCTTCTAATCGGTACACTCACTCGTAGCACTTAGTTAATCGATGCTATAACCGACAAATATGAGCTTATCAAGATTTTCGACCCGACGAAAATGGATTACCTACGTAGCCAAGGCACTCCGGCTTGAAGAGGATCGCTGGTATCAATGCGGGTTCGAATCCCGTCGAAATAGAAAATGTTGAAAAGACTTCATTTTCAATCAAAAATAATTTATTCAGTTCCCTTCGCGATTGTCCTACGTCCTACCAACACATTATCATAAAAAATATCTCCTAGTTCTAAAAAGGTGATCAGCTTTTAACTGTAAACGTTGGATAGCACAGACTAACATTTACTGCTTTAATACCTGGAGTTTCTGTCGCGTCTCAGCGTCAAAGCGACCTTGACCTGACTGTGGGATAAACGGATAAACGCTGGATAAAATAAAGCTGAATAAGCTCGCAGTTGTAGAACACTTGAATTATAGCCAGCGATTTGTGCCGAGGGCATATAGGTCTAGATTTACCGTCACAGCTGGCTGTAGAGCTGTTTTTTGAACGTAATTGTAAAATATCTAATGTCTGTTGGACTAATGGCGGCCGCTAAGCGATTCCTATGCCTGATTCTCATTATGAACTGCCGTTATAACTACTAATACTATTTCAAAAGCCTATGCCGAAAAGTGGTGCCTTTTTTTTCGCGCGGCCATCAACCAAACATTAAAATATAAACTCTTAGGAGTACTTATAACAACCAATATTTGTGAACACAGTATACATCTACACTCAGCCAGGACCGAGTTATACAGGATGATTTTTTTCAAGAGTGCCTCTGAGGCCAAATCTGAAACTACATATTAGCAATAGCGTAAAACACTCAAAGGAGTCTTGTAACAGATTGTGATAAAAAGTAAAACTGCATCATTAGATTTTAAAAATAATCATTTTCGTGGCCACTTTGAAATTTCAGTGCTGCTGACGACTCGGAAACAATAAATTCGGACACTTTGTCCGAATTGACACTTTTTAATTTATATTTTTTTCACTGATTCGGACACCAAAATAACGGTCATTATAGCTCGCTAATTGTTATATATTTGTCTACAGATCAATATACACTGGACAGTGAGTACATCAAGAAGAACCTCGGTGAGCTGACTCCGCTGCAGGAGTCACGGCTTCTGCAGCTCAGGAAGTGGATCGCTGATCTGCAGAAGGGCAAGGTAGGTAATTGATTTGTAACAAACAAATATACAAGGCTACAAAGTAATGAAGATTTCGTACTTATAAAGACGACGGCCACTTGGAAGGGTCAGGCAGAGATGATAACAAGAAATAGGCCCTTACCTCTGAAGCTGTCTGCAACGATAAGGGCCTATCGCTATATATAGGAGGGATAGACCCTCATCGAAGGCCTAAAACAAGAGGGAGGGATTTGCCCTGCAGTGGGACACTACAGGCTTTTAAAAATAATAACAAAGTCGTGAGTACGTTTACGTGTAGGTATATCTCATACGTAAACAGGCTGCTTCTTATCTTCTTCAATTATACTCTGTAAATTCGACCACCAAGCATCAAAGATTATGAAGCTATCAACAGGGTATTTTAGTTTAAAGAAAGATTATATTGATTTATATTACAAAATGAGGGTCTCTGTAGTATTGAAGGATGAATTTTCGAATTAGATGCGAGGGTAGAGTTGACCTCTGCAGTGCAAATATGACAAATGTTTGCATGTGTAAATCTAGTTCTATGTTATGGTTTGGGATTACTTTAACCACATTGTGGCGAAGACCGAGAATATAACGTCCGCTATGAAACGCAGTTACATGACACTATCGTATTTCATTTCTTGTTCAGGATTATTTCTTGTAATGATCTAGAATCTAGATTTATATTACCGCACACTTAAGATCTTCTAAGATTTTAACATAGGTAAGTACCAAAACGTAGGCACCGCGAATCTCCTTTTAGGACAGACTTAGTATGCGTAGGAACATAACCGAACGAACTGCTATGACCAAAAAATATCTATAAGTACTTAAGTACCTACCCTAATCTTACGATATTTCTGCTTCTTCCTCACTGCTCAACTGAATTGCTCAACTGCATCAAGTTGAGCAGTGGGTAATACCAACGGCTCAACTGGTAATTGCTGAACTATGAATAGTTGAGCAGTGGGTAATTCACTTGTAGTCGATTAGTAATAAAACAAGCTAACACTCGAAGGGTTGTATTTTTTGCTAACCTAAGCCTTCAGAAAGCCACGTAAGGGCTTCTATGTTCCGTTCCAGGTGCCGAGCGAAACGACACTACTCCGGTTCCTCCGCGCGCGAGACTTCAACGTGGAGAAAGCCAGGGAGATGCTGTCGCAGTCTTTACTGTGGAGGAAGAAGCACCAGGTCAATACACTTATTAGTATTTAGGAACACTAAACCTTACAGAACGAAACTGGATCGCCCCGGCATGAATCTTGGGTCACTCGAGATCCTAAGCGGACTCCCTTTCGGCGTTTTCCTTCAGCGTTTTCTTTCAGCGTTTATATAGCCTGTGGTAATGCGAAGGTCGTAGGTTCGAATCCTGGTCGTGCATCAATGGATTTTTCGTTTCGAAAAAATTCGTATGCACATTAACACGAGTTCTAAACGTTGAAGGAAAACATCGTGAGGAAACCCGCGGCTCAGACAGCCCCACACGTATTGACCATGTCTTTTCTGTGGATATGGCCGGTTAAATTGAGAGGATGGTTTGGGTGCTGGGCAAGCCTAATCCATGGGTTCTTCCCCGTGGCCAAACTATTTAGTCCAACTGGTTTGACCACGAGGAATCACCAACAATGTCCCAGGCACTACAGTGTCCCGTTGATTGTAGGCAAAGATTGCCTCCTGTATGAAATCATCTAGTAAAGATGTAAATGCCAAGTCTTTTTAATGTGCAATAAACTTTCGTTGGAATCAGAACCTACGAGATTTGGATAGAATGTCTCCTCTGAGATCTAAACTTTTTGGAGGTTTTTTTCCTACTAGGCCATCGCAGCTCGTGATCACAATGATGTTCCATTGCAGGTGGATCGCCTGCTTGCGGAGTACGAGTCTCCTGATGTGGTTCGCCAATACTTTCCAGGCGGCTGGCATCATCATGACAAGGGTATGTTACCCTACTAAACCCCTACCATCTTCAAATTTAAATAATGATAATAATACGGGATTTTATCGCGTATTACCTTTTATTTTCTTTTCCCGACGTTTTGAACACGTTACAGCGTACTGTACTGTACTGAATCTTCAAAATTATTGTAGTGGTTTAATTGAGTAAACGTCTATCCCGTCAAAAACATAGATAGATAGATACGTTTATTTGCTAGAATATATATACATAACTGTACAAAAATGCACAAATCTCGCAACGCAGTTCTCCTGCCTTAAAAAGTTGTGAAATCGAATGTAAACCAAGTCGGTAAAGAGTGACTTGGCAACGCACACAGAAACCGGCCATAAATCTACCTTACTATTTCCAAGAAAGTAACCAAAAGGAAGAGCCTACATTTATCAAACTAAGCCGTCTATTCATTCTTACTTTTGGAAGTAAAAAAGTTACGAGGGATCCTCGTGATTCAAGTTTAGCAATGTTGTTATCTGTCAAAAAAACATCATACATTTTTTGACTTACAAACAAAGTTGCTATGACGAGTCTCGTCGGTCGTTCGTAAGTTGAATATTATAGAAACCCGACATACGTCACGTGAGTATTGTGACCTTTCGCCGCAGTGGGCAGCGCCTTTAGTTACTTATTGTGTTCTATGGCATTACATTACCCATGCCAAGTCTGTTAAACAATTATTTTACTTTTTTCACAATGATAAATTGTTTGTTTTAGATGGACGTCCGCTGTATGTTCTACGACTAGGTCAGATGGACGTGAAGGGCCTTCTCAAATCAATCGGGGAAGACGGCCTCTTGAAGTTGGTAAGTTTATACACAGTCCTTCTATTTGAAAAGAAAATGAACGAAACATCACGACTGTCACTTTACATATTCTCTCAAACCTTTGGCCTCTATTAATAAACTCCGCTCAACTTCTGTCAAAGTTGCACTACGGATTTAGATATTGCTATCCTTTTTTGTTAGACAGTTACAAATAAGGATGGCAATAGTTAAATCCGTGGTGCAACTTATACACAAGTTGAGCGGAGTTTATTAATAGAGGCCTTTGGGCATAGATCCTTTGAAGATGTCTAAGTGGGTAGTTAAAGGAACTTCTATCTAGATACGAATTCAGTATAATGCCCGCATTTTGTAGAAGTTGTTTAGTCATATATGACAGATAGCAAGTCCATCGCCATTATTAGAAAACTAACTGGTTTCCTCACGATGCTTTACTTCCACTCTTTGAGTTTGTATTAATGGACATTATAATATAACTAATTCAACGTTACGGCGGCTTTTCAATCAGCCGTTTTAAACGCCATAATGATTCAACTATCCGCATAGCCATGTAATTGAATGGCGGCGTTCAATGAAAGGGCTAGCCGTTTAATTGAATGTCTAATTCAACCAGCTGGCGGCGACACAAATACAATAATATAGCCAAATAGTATTCGTTAAATCAACGGTACCATAGAGTTTGTAATAAGGTTCAATCATCATCATCATCATCATCATTCCACCCACTGTTGGGTATAGGCCTCCTCTGTTATCACGCCATTCTCTCCGATCCCTCGCGAGTCTCATCCACTGATTCCCGACCACGTTTACGATATTCTGGAAAATTTCAGACACTACATGTATGTGAGGAGGGTCTGAAACTGCTGGAGGAAGCGTCCCGCAGCTCGGAGCAGCCGGTCCTGTCGTGGTGCATGCTGGTAGACCTGGACGGACTGAACATGCGCCATCTCTGGAGACCTGGGGTCAGGGCCTTGCTGAGGATTATACAGGTGACTTTGATGTTTTTGGCCTAGAGTTTTCTATGTCAAGTAAAACATTTTTTTTTAACTGACCGATGTTTTGATATATTGGTGGGGTTGGGCCAGTGAAGGTCTGTTATATGTGATGGGGTAATAAGTGGTGGGGTCGTTCGGACAAAAAAAATCCCAACGACCACACTGACTTTTAAATTAATAATCTTAATCTTAATAATCTTTTTAGTCAAAACTCCATAGGATGGAAACAAAAGAAAACAGGATTTAGGCCTTCTAGCTACTTACTTTAAAGATGTCTTAGAGGTACGATTAAATAAGTAGATACTTTTATTAAATACAAGACACACCACCTTTAAATACTAATTGGTTTCAAGAATCAAATAACTTTATTTGTTAACTAGCATACAAGTTATAAGGTAGGTTCATATATTTTTTTTTTTTTCTTTCTTTGTTTTGGCTTCGCACGGTTGTGCATTCAGCCAGTGTCAAGTAATTATTATTCTTCAAGTTTACAGATAAATAAGATAAATAAATACATATTACAATACTTAAATATAATATCCCACCCCCTCCCCTTGTGCCTCAGTAAAGATGTGGGCCTTTACTGAAACATCAACACGGACTTTTTGGAAGAACTTGAAAAGCAATGTTAACCAATTTTGTTTCACTTCCCCACACTTATGCACGTTCACGAACACTTAACGGTTAATAATCCACCATTATTACACATTAAAATTCGAAGAAACACAAGTTTTGGAAAATAAAACAAAAATGAAACTTGACTTCTCAAATTCCCGCCAAAAAGCCAGGTACATGTTAATAAGCTAAATGATTTACCAAAAAGGCCTCCACTCAGCACTCAGCATAAGCTACGGTAGATAATCTACCATAGCGCTGGTCTTCCGTGGTAGCAAAAGTTTCCTTACGATATTTTTTATGGTGGCACTCTACTCCTAGACCTAGAGAAAAATAAGTCCAAATATTTAACGTAACTCCAAACTTCTTCCGAGTTCTAAACATTCTCGTTTTGACATGTCGGCCTAAAGTCTAGGCTGGTATTGGACTCGCTTACAAAGACTGATTGCGAGAGCCACAGCTCGCGTGTGTACTCTGTGCTACCACGGAAGACCAGCGCTATGGTAGATTATCTACCGTAGCTTATGCTGAGTGGAGGCCTTTTTGTTAACTCATTTAACTTAGTAACATGTACTTACCTTATAACTTGTATACTAGTTAACAAATAAAGTTCTTTGATTCTTGATTCTCGATTCTTGATAAGAGGCCATTTCCACTTGCACAGAATCCATAGCTCTATGTTGTTTTAGATCGTGGAGGCGAACTACCCGGAGACAATGGGTCGAGTTCTGATCGTGCGCGCTCCGCGGGTATTCCCCATCCTGTGGACTATTGTCAGCACCTTCATAGGTTGGTTTATTACATCATCTCTCTGCCATAATCACAGAAGAAATAGGTACAGAAACCTGACTTCGCAAAAACATTTATTTAAATAGCGATTCTTGCTGCGACAAAACAAAGTGCAATTCGGCTCGCTTAAGTGCCTAATGCCTAACGCAATATTCACCTAAACATACCCTCTCTTTCTAACGCATAACTCTGTCAGTGTGGCGCGGAGTGACGCAGAACGGTTGTCGACTTGTCGCGAGTTATAGGTATTACGCGCGACGCGGCTAGCGTGCGAGCCGAGCTGCAAGTTGGAACCACACCTGCCAAGTCCTGCCCGGGCGGGCCCGCCAATGTACTTTTAGCTTTGTACCTAAAGTGCGAAGTGCGCCTACTGTACCTATTCTGTGACATTATGCCACTAAGTAGGGTCGCTACATGTTTCTTTTTTCCATTTCCTTTCCTTAATTTGCTATACAAAAAAATATATTAAAACAAATACTTCCAGATGAGAACACACGCAGCAAGTTTCTGTTCTACGGCGGCAAAGACTACCTGCAGGCGGGTGGTCTACTCGACTACATCCCAAAAGATCTCATCCCGGACTTCTTGGGGGGACCCTGCAAGGTCAGTCTCATGGTAGAACATGGCGTTAAAGACAAGAAGAACTGTTAAACAATTTTTTTTTTAACTGAAATAGGTTTTATCACACCCTGCCTGATGTAAAGCAACAGTGCGGTCTAAGATGGAGCACGCTTACCTAGAAGGAATCTATTGCCTCTCGATTTGAAGACACCCAAATTATACTTTTCTGGAAATACAGACTCACATTTTCGCCGTGCGTATGAAAAATGTAGACTCAAAGCGCTTGGTACGAACACTGGGAATATCAACCATGTACAAATGGCGCCTTTCCGGGTATCTGGAAGTCCGATAGCAGAAAGGAGACTGCGGAACTAAATTGTACAATTGTTCCTGAGCACACTCTCCGAAATGTATCATCTAAAAAGATTACATTTCGATCTTAAGATTGACCGATTTTGTTGTGATATTTTTTGTAGTTTTGGTAAGCGTTGTCGAGATTCTATTTTGTTTCCAATGGGTATCTTTCTATTTTATTATATTTCAGCCTGATCTGTAGGTTTAAATTAGGTTTTATTTCGATTATATTTAATTTTGTTTATTTTGTAAAATAAGTTTTATTTTATGTTTTTGCGGCAGTCGGACATTATAGAGGCGCCATTACACGTGCCGCGACAGTATTACAATCATGTACGACGTGAGATACATGTACTAGTGTTGTGCTAGTCGAAATGTGCTATGTCCCATCACTACACGGTGATGTCTATGGTCACCATATACGTTCACTATATAACTATTTCACTCCATAACACATCACGGCCGACAGAAAATATCACATCGACAAGCTTTTCATATTAGTCGTAAGAATTTGGTAACAATTACGCTATATTAGAGTAAATACGCCAAAAAAAAAAAAACAATAAAATTAGCGTACCCCTCTTTTAGGCTATTTTATACCATTAATGTCCAAAAATAGGTAAGTACCCTCTTTAGGGTAAAAAAGATAATAAATCACAATGCCATTATCAAACACAACATTATGAATAGTCATAAAAGACACCTGACTGATTTTTTAAGGTAAAAAAAACATACAAGGTAGTCAAGCGTTGCCAAAAACACCTACACCTCTGGGAGATAACCTAAATCATTATACCCTATAAGGGTAAAAAGATTTACGAACGAACCATTATCACTACCATTGGAGGCAGTGATTCCAATCAAAGACAAATAACCTTTGAATGCAATGTTTTCTCTCCATTAAAAGTTTCGATTCAAAATTTTAGAAAACAAAGTAATACAGACGTTTTCTATCACACTTAAATGGAGACTTTGAGTATGATGTTGAGAGCGTTTTAAGATAACAATCGAATGCCTTCTAATTTTGACAGATCACCACTCTATTTTCATCACAATCTTGATTAAAACCTCAATTTGACGCCAAAATTTGCTCTTTAGTTGTCTTTAGTATACATACATTATTAAACTATCAATCTATTAAAAGAATCGCATTAAAAACTTTAGTCTATTTACTCATAAATCGTAAGTAAACTGACTAGATCAGAGAAGTATCATTTGTTCATAGGATGACGGAAATATTCATAGGATAAAAAAATTCGTATTGCAGAGTTTCGTTCACGAAGGAGGCTTGGTGCCGAAGAGTTTGTATGTGAGTGGAGCCTTCACGGAACGTGAGGGTGACCCGCTGTGCGAAGACAGTATCTACCGCTCCGTCAGCATTGGGAAAGGACAGGTAATACACTAACTCAATCTATACTAATCTATATCTATACTAAATTAATAAAGCTTAAGAGTTTGTTTGTTTGTTTGAACGCGTTATTCTCAAGAACTAGCAGTCCGATTTGAAAAATTATCTCTGCATTTGATAGCTAAACTCTTGAGGAAGGTTATAGGCTACTTTTCATCATCACCATATACCATCACCACGGGGGCAAAGCCGCGAAGGCGCGGCTTTATTATACTAGTATAGATTAGTATAGATGTAATGGGTTTTTATCATATTATTTCAGGTGCATGAAGTGATACTTCTAAACAAGGATCCACAGAGCGTCCTTACGTGGGACTTTGACGTGTTGCGACACGACATTGCGTTCACCGTGTACCGGAGCGACAGGGAATTGCGTTTGGAACCCGTCGACACCAACAACGGTACAGTAAAACAGAATTAATAGGCACAGAAGCCTGACTTCGAGAAAACATTTATTTAAATAGTGATTCTTGCTGCGACGCAACAAAGTGCCATTCAGCTCGCTTAAGCGTTTAGTGCCTACCGCGATATTCACACAAACATTACCTCTCTTTGTAATGCATAAATCTGTCACAGTCTGGCGCGGAGTGACGCGGAAGGGTTGTCAACTTGTCACGTGTTATAGGTATTACGCGCGACGCGGCTAGCGTGCGACACATGTGACACAATTCTGTCACAATGACACATGTGACACTATTCTGTCACAATGACACATGTGACCCACTAATGACATTTAAACACATTTTATGAGTCGTGTTTGGCCGAGTGAGATAAGTTCGAGTGTTGCATCAATGAATTTTTCACTTCGAAAAATTTATATGCGCATTAACACGAACTCTAATCGGTGAAGAAAAACCTATTGAGTCAGCAGCTTTCCAATTCGTTTTATGATCATACCTTGTGAAGTTGCGACACAATTCACGTACCAAATCCAAATACGTTCCCGATACATTTCATATTCATCAGGCCTTATTTTAATTTGATTTTTTGTTTTCAGTTTTCTTCATAGCATTATCGGCGTTATCATAATCTAAATAGGTGTGTGTATGACTTGCAGCCCTGTGCGTAGGTGCGGCCGACGAGGGATCGGTCCTGGACCAGAAGGGATGGCGCGAGGGAGACCATTTCCATCGAGTGGAGCCTACGCTGGTCTGCCATGATGGAGAGAGCATACAGGCAAGTTTTTACTTAGACATAAGGTGTAAATTCATGTCCACTTTAGAAAATGCTCCAGAGCAAAGATTCAGGCAAATGTTATACCTACCATAGCTTAGCCACAGAATAGGTACCTACAGAAGTCTGACATCGGAAAAACTTTTATTTAAATAGCGACTCTTGCTGCGACGCAACAAAGTTCAATTCAGCTCGCATAAGCGCTCATTGCCTAGTGCAATATTCACATACACGTGCCTACACAAATTCTCTCTTTCTAACGTATAACTCTGTCACTGGATGGCGCGGAGTGACGCGGAAGGGTTTTCGAGTTGACGCGTGATAGGTATATTACGTGCAACGCGGCCCGCGCGGTTAGGCTGAGACTCCACCAAAGCGGAGATGTGTGAGATGTGTTTTAAACAACCAATAGAATTTCAAAAGACGAGATGACATGTTTGAGTAACGAAATTCTATTGGTTGTTTAAAACACATCTCACAAATCTCCGCTTTGGTAGAGTCTCAATCGCGTGAGAACAGAGCGGCAATAGGGAACCTGAAACAAAATAAAAGTTTTTGTATTTGTATTCGAATATGAGATTTCATTGAGTACACTGTCTGATTGTCTGAAGCCTACCTTTTATTTTCGATAGTTCTTAAACCTTAGATAATAAGCTAGAGATGTAAATAAATTGTGAATATACAGGGATCCCACGTGATGGTGACCTCCGGCAGCTACGTCCTACAGTGGCGATGTGAGGCGATGGACACGCATCGCGCGGCACAGCTCATGTACTTCTACGAAACGCTGGCCAGCCACCAATACAAGTGAGATATAATCACAGAACAGATAATAATACTACGTATAGAATGGACACTGAGTTTGAGCTGGCGAGGAGCTGACTTTGAGCACGGAACGCGCCACACGCGCAGACACATAGACGAGACCGAGACCACAGTGTACATTATTCATACGGTGACAACCTTACTGTGTACAAAACTGACATTGTGTAGTGTAAATATAGGTAGTTAGACGCTGCTTTTGCATAGAGATTTCATCGAGAGTCCAGGGTGTGATATAATCAAACTAGCGAGCGCCCTGCTATTACCTGTCTGTGATTAGTAGAGAAAGGGTTTCCAAAGTACTGAAATTTGAGTTGCCGTGTCTACCCGTTTTTGCCGGACTATATCTATTTTTATCAAAGTATTATTCTTCCCAGGGGCTCAATGTCCAGCCTACAATCCGGCACCAGCGGCTTCTCTTGTCTGAGTGGCAAGTCCAACATCTCTTCGTGTCCGTCCCGGTGATACCCGCCCCCCGCGCCGCCCGCGCTCTCCCCCCCGCCGCGCTCCCCGCCCCTCTTGGGGGAAGATGACTAGATATTGTTAAAAACAATGTGAGTGAAAGACTTGTTTTAAAAATGATATGGCTGGCTATAAAGATGGCTGAAGCCAGTAGAAGTGTCAAACATTTGAAAACAGAAATTTTAAACTTTCGTGAGTTGTACTTGGCATTTAACACACGGGAATTGCTCATTTAAACAGAACGTAGAAGACATGAGTAATTGAGTATTCACCAGATGAATCGTTGTCGGTATCTAAATCTATGATTATTAACAACTAGCGGACGCCCGCGGCTTCGCCCGCGTGGACTACTATTTTTTTTATCCCACGGGAACCGTACAATTTTTCGGGATAAAAAGTAGCCTATGTCCTATTCCCGGTTATTATCTATCTACATTCCAAATTTCATCAAAATCGGTTAAGTAGTTATGGAGATACGTGGCAACAAACATTCACACACACACACACGGACTTTCGCCTTTATAATATTAGTAGGAAGGATATTGGTTTTTAAATTGATGAAATTTTTTGAGTTGTTCCCGTGTGTTACTAAGTTTGAAGATATGTTTGGGTAAATATCACGTATCTATAGAAAACTAGTAGAAAAGTGTAAAACTTTTGAAATAGTGTAGATAGTGTAGTTTGAATTGAAGTACTGTTGGGTAAAGTAACGCTTACGTTCAGTTTCAATATTATGTGGTTTTACTTACTGCGGTTTGAATTGACATTACTTCTAAGTTTAACTAAAAATGACAAAATTTTACCACAGTAAGCAAAACCACAGATATAATATTTAAAAAATGATATCTAAATGATATAAAAGAAAATATCTAACCAAAGTAAGCAAAACCACATTATTGAAACTGGACAGATAGTTACAATAGATTTAGATAATAAGCTGAACCTAAGCCAGTAATTGCTGGTAAAGGTTTAAAAACTAAAGTCCGAGTTTAAGAAACAAGTGATGTTGTAACGTGCTAAGGTTCTTTTCAGTTTTATTGAACTCTTTTTGGGTTGGAAAACGCTCCTTCCATACTCCAATACTCACCTTGTTCATCCATATTCAAAATATAATCTCTTTGAAAATAATCACATTTTTAAATCTCTAAAATGTGTGGAATTACAACGTGCAAAGGAATATATTGATTCAACAGAATGCCTGTTGGACTATAACTGCGAAATCAAATTGTTATCATGGATGTATCCCAATTTTGTGCCAAGTTTTGGGCACTTATAAATCTTAGTAAATTTAAGACAAAAGTGTTTTTTGTTGGCTCATATTTAAAACAACATTAAATTGAGCATTCGAGGATTTTTATAGAAAAAATACGAAAATGTTTAACAAAATAAGGAACATAATTGAGGTCGTCGTTCCTCAAATTAGTTAATGCTAAAGGATCATAAATAGTAGATTGTATTATAAGGGGGCAAAATAATATTTTGACGGCGAGGGCGCTTTTTTGAATCCAGAGCGAAGTGAAGGATTCTAGAGTAGAATCCCGAGCGTAGCGAGGGATTCTTTGGTAGAATCCTGAACGTAGCGAGGGATTTAAAGTACGTCGCCCGAGCCAAAAATATATTTTGCGCCCGAGTGATACACTCTACTTTTCATTACAATCTATGAGAAAATAAAAGGGAAGAGAAAATAATGTGTTAAATCGACGAAGTTCCACCTGAGAAGAGTAATCGGGGATTAATTTTTTTTATTCATACGGCGGCCGCGCGCCGGCTGAATGGTGGGCGGTATGTTTATCTGATGGTTTATGGTGATGATGATGATGATGAAAAGTAGCCTATAACCTTTCTCAAGAGTTTAGCTATCAAATACAGAAATAATTTTTCAAATCGGACTGGTAGTTCCTGAGATTAGCGCGTTCGAACAAAAAAACTCTAGAACAGCCATCAATAGTTCCACGAAAACAAACTAGATGGCGGTAGTGAATCGATTTCTAGATCGCGCTGACGAAAACGCACAGGATTTTATGAGGTTGGACTTACAATTTTTGTATGGAAAGCTAGCTATCTATAGCTATGCTAAAACCACAGAGTAATGAATCTCTAAATGTGATTACAATTGTGGTGTTTTTGGAAGAGTCCTCATTCATCTAGCTAGGTTCGAGACTTGAATGTGGAATCTTTGCACCTATGAGGTACTGCAAAGTAGTTGTACCTTATAGGTGCGCGGCAAAGATAATTCCGGCGCACTTAAAGGGGACTAAAAACTCATTACTGCCCGCTAAACTTATAAAGAGGATTAAAAACTCATTACTGCCCGCTAAAAGTTCCTTGAAGAGGAATGATCTACTTTGGGCGCACTTAAAGGCGAACAAAGTCGTCCTTTTCGAATAGATGGAATGAAATAGTTTTTTGAAGATCCGTAACATCGAAAGTCATTGTTGTAGTTGTAGAAAATTACATAAAATAAATTATGGATTTGAAAAATCTTATTATTAAGTACACAAATAAAACAAATTTATAATAAGAATAATTTTATTCAATTTTTCAAACTTATAAAAAAAAATCATAAAACTTTGACAGCTATTTAAAAACTTTGCTTTTGGAGAAATATTTCACACACCTAATCATAAACAGTTTCACAATCATTGCGTCCTCTTTACTAAGTACAGTCACAGACATAACTTGCTACTTTTAAATGTTCATGACTGTACTCAACACACAAACATTTGTATAAAAATGCTTTAAATAAAAACTTAAAAATTACAAACACAAAATTAAAATCAAGATTGAATATTTTTTCAGAAAATTGTACATAATAGGAATGTATTTTAGGGCAAATTAAAAAAAAATCATGAGATTAGTTTAGATTTTAAGGTTCACGTTGTGTCTCTGTCTTTCGTATGGGAAATGATATAGGATGCACTCGTCACACAGTGTGAATTCATAGAAATTCTTAGACTTAGATTAACTTACTTTAAACAGTGTAATTGAAAGTATTTAATTATTATCAATGTACCTACATAAAAGATTCAAATGTTGCTTAATATACTACGTTGACTTAGGCGAGTAGCTCGCCCTACCACTCGCCAACGGAACCTCGTATAAACTTTGCAAATTAGAAATCTCTTGTGAATTTAACTTATAAAAATTATCTTGATTTAATAACAAAATTTACTAATAATTAAATAAGTATAAATTGTTATAAAAATAGATTTGTTTTGAATGAAATTAAAGATTTTTAAGAATAAAGTAAGAATAGCCTAATTATCAAACTTTGCTGCATATTGTGGTGTGAATTGAATATCAAGTCTTGATCTGAAACTTTAGTTTTGTCTATTTATGCTGAAATGTCATGTGCCAATTAAGTTTGGATGTGGATCGAAGAATCTTAAATGCTTTAAAAGTTCTGAGAGAATATATATCTCGTTTTAGAGACGCAGCCGTTATCCAGAGGGCCGATTGTCTAACTTGTCTCAAACCTCAAATTGGTCTGAAACTGTCAAAACGATCGCGTAGGTATCTTTTGTCGCGTTCGGTCTCGTGGAGATGAGAGTGATAGAGCTACTTGCGTGGTCACTGAACTGTCTTATTTATGTATTTTTTTTTACTAAAAACTAGCAACGCATCTCTTATTCTTTCAACTGTTTACCCGGCTGACAGTTAAGTTATAATGTTCTGTAGATCGCGCGTTTTTGGCATAATCGGACAAAATCTAAGTTTAGCGTAAAGAAAAGTACAGTAACTCAATATTTGAGAGAGGATTGTTCTATTTTCTAATAAAATGAATGTAAATGTGAATAAAAAAAACACATATTTTTCCAGATGATAAGAATAATTAATATGCAATAGTGGTAGTAGAAAAATTTTGATCCAGTTTTGCTTTTTTTCATCAAACTGCATAAGTAAGTGACTTACTTATAGACAAAATAATAAAAAATAAGTAAGAAGTATTGCCTATTATTTTTTCTGACAATTTAATGGTCAAATAATCGGTAGGAGAATAAGGGCATGTTTACACTAGACCAGTAAATAGATTAAAAAAACGAATCATACCACGCTTATCGTAGCTATAAATGTTTCTAGAAAACGAATGTAAACCCTAAAACCCTAACAATAAAGCTCATTTTGCATTATATAGCGCAATAATGGTCCAAATCAATTATTTTCCAATTAAAACTAGCAATTCTTTAGATAAAATTAATTGTGTGATAAGACGGCGTTCAATTAGAAACCCTGTGTGCATAAATTTAGAGTGTATATTAGACTGGGATTGTTATCCAAATGGCCAAGATAGAAGTTTGCTTTATACATAGAACAAATTAAAAACTTATATCGATCGCTAGAAATATATTTTTACTTTCCTTTTTGTTTGTGGAATTGGATTCGATAATGTTATAAGATAAAAAATAAGAATTAGAAAAAGATGAAATAAAGATATAAAGGTAGAATAATATATTAGTTGTGATATCAAAATAGCGAAACTAAGTTAATTTAGGTTTATATTAGTAAAATATCACACACGACTGGTTATTATGAAAATACAACAAAATGTGTCTGATTTCGCTCATTTTTTATCACCTGTTTGTTTTTCATTTTTGAAATATTTTTTTTATGACGACCTCTGTGGTGCAGTGGGTAAAGGCCCGCCTGAGACGCAAGAGGCTGCGGGTTCGATGCCCGCCGCGGGACAAATGTTCGTATAATATGTAAGCATTTAAAAAAAAACTATGTAAGTCGTATAATATCAGTCATGTGGTTTCCATAACACAAGCTCTGCTTATTTTGGGGCTACATGATGCTGTGTGAAATGTCCATTATTGTAAATTTATTATTTAAGTATTCATTTATTTTTAAGCTGGTGTATACCCAGTAACCTAATGGATACCCAGCTTTAGACCTTTTGTGGTGAATGTATTGTATATACAAAGCAATTATGAAGCACAATAATACTATAGATAAAAACATAATAAATGAATGTTAGTTTAAAAACCTTAAATATTGAAATAAACCTTATACCCTTAGGCTGCGTTTCCATTCCGCGTCAATGCTGTGCGGAGATGAGCGGAGAATAGCGGTGAAAAGTGGTGAGTGTTTCCACTGAAGCGGAGCTGAGAGGAGCGGACCGCTTCGCTCTCCTAGCTACCCTCCGTAAGGCTGCGTTTCCATTGACGCGGAGCTGTGCGGAGCGGAGCTTAGCGGCGCGTAAATTGACCAATCAGGGTGCATTTTGCCGCGCTTCGATTTCGTCGTTTGAAAGAACCATGGGCATCATTGCTTGAACACTGGACCCGCTTCGTCCAACAGCGATGAAACATATATCATATGAAAGCTCTTGGAGTGTACTTTATTTCATTCTATTACAGCTAAGTTAAAATCGAGCGCGAAAATGGTGTTTTGGTGCAAAAATGGCGCGATGATGGTGGTTTCTTAAACGAAACTAGAAAGCTGAAACTTGGAATGTAGCTTTCTTTTCTAGTAAAACCACCCACTAAGGCATTTTATTTTCGAATTTCAACCCCTAAAGGGGTGAAAAGTAGTGAAAACGTTTGTATGAAACTTTTTAACGCGTAGTATGATTTGCTTGAAACTCGGTTTGCATACTTAAAATGCAAAATAAATGGACACGTATTTCAGGATTGACAGTTGGTCAGACCAAGTAAAATCACTCACCGGCCTGCCCATACCTGAAGCTTTGAAGACCGCCGAAAACAGGAAAACGTGGAGAAGCATAGTGCAACGAGTGATGAACTCAAATTCAGAGTAGACACGACCTTCAGTAATGAAGATGCCGACTGAGAAGAAGATTTCAGGATTATTCAAAACAACCCTTAAAAAGGAGTGAAATGGGGTGTCAAAGTTTTTATGGGTACTTTTTAACAGGTTGTGCGATTTGCTTGAATCTGGGTTTGAATACTATTGATGACAAATAAATGAACATATATTTCAGGATTTTTCGAAACAACCCTTAAAAAGGGGTAAAATGGGGTGTCAGAGTTTGAATTGAAACTTTTTAAGGGCAGTGCAATTGGCTTGAGACTCGGGTTGTATATTATAAATGCAAAATAAACGGACATGGTGTTTCAGGACCTTTCGAAACAACCCTTAAAAAGGGGTGAAATGGTGTGTCGAAGTTTGTGCTGGAACTTTTTAAGGACAGGGCAGGCAAGTACCGGCGTCACTTGCATACACCTCGCCACCAGCTGGCACTGGTTACCCGGTCCTTTGGTCCATTTTCGTAACTATTTTTCACAACCAGTTACGAAAGAAGATTTTTTTTCACTGATTCTTAACTGGTTATTAAAAAAGAATATTTATTACATGTACGTAACCATGTTTCATAGCCAGATAAGATTTTTTTTTTCATGTTTTGGTAAACAGTGACGAAAATGGATGGGTTTTTTTTTCATTTTTCGTAACTAGCTACGAAAATGGAACCTTGTTTTCTTTTTTCGTAACTATTATCTAGTTTATTTTTTTTTCTTTACTCGATCACCGTCTACGATAATAGATACTGTTTTATTTATACTATTCAAATAATTATAAGTAGAAACTTGTTATCAGCCTTAAGTATCTATGTCTTCTTTTAATCTGTTGTCTAACTGTAAGTTTTCCTAAAATTGAAAAACTAAAATAAAATAAATAATGTACCTACTACTTCCAGATAAATAATAGACATTGGCTATGGCTAATTTCATGTGTTCCGAATAATGGCCGATTATGCGATTATTTCTGATGTTTTTCGATACCCATTATTTATCTGGAAGTAGGTACTGTATAAAGTTTACTAATAAAATTCGTAGCTGGCTATAAAACATGGTTACGTATAAGGAATAAATATTTATTTTTAATACCCAGTAAGAATCAGTGAAAAAAAATCTTCTTTCGTAACTGGTTGTGAAAATAGTTACGAAAATGGACCAAAAGACCGGGTAACCAGTGCCGGGTAGCCGGTGGCGAAGTGTATGCAAGGGACGCCGGTACTTGCCTGCCCTGTCCTTAAAAAGTTCCAGCACAAACTTCGACACACCATTTCACCCCTTTTTAAGGGTTGTTTCGAAAGGTCCTGAAACACCATGTCCGTTTATTTTGCATTTATAATATACAACCCGAGTCTCAAGCCAATCGCACCGCCCTTAAAAAGTTTCAATTCAAACTGTGACACCCCATTTCACTCCTTTTTAAGGGTTGTTTTGAATAATCCTGAAATACGTGTCCATTTATTTTGCATTTTAAGTATGCAAACCGAGTTTCAAGCAAATCATACTACGCGTTAAAAAGTTTCATACAAACGTTTTCACTACTTTTCACCCCTTTAGGGGTTGAAATTCGAAAATAAAATGCCTTAGTGGGTGGTTTTACTAGAAAAGAAAGCTACATTCCAAGTTTCAGCTTTCTAGTTTCGTTCAAGAAACCACCATCATCGCGCCATTTTTGCACCAAAACACCATTTTCGCGCTCGATTTTAACTTAGCTGTGATAGAATGAAATAAAGTACATTCGAAGAGCTTTCATATGACATATGTTTCATCACTGTTGGACAAGGTGGCCCAAAATGTCGCAACGTTCTTTGATTGGTTAATACATGCGCCGCTTTGCCCCGCTCCGCTCAGCTCCGCCTCAGTGGAAACGCACCCTAACGCACCGCTCCGCTGTGCTCCGCTCCGCATCACCTCGCTTATTTTATATGAATATCCGTTCAGCTCTGCCCCGCTCCGCTCGTGCTTAGGGCTTGCATTCGAATATTCGAATATTCGAATAATTCGAATATTAAATTCGTTCGAATATTCGAATATTGAAGTCGAATATTCGATATTCGATTAAAATTAATAACACCAAACTCAGAACTCTGATGTGCATAAAATGCCACTTTTATAGGATTCGGAAACACTAGAGAGTGCCGCGCGTGATTGCGTAGTGCTTTCGCGTATTTGCCGGCAACCCAGTGGAGGTGCTTTGTCAGGAAAATGCAAATCTACATAAAAAGTTTTTTTTAATCTACATGTTTGATTCCTGGCCAGGAGAATTGTTATTTTAAAATCTAATGAAGCAGTTTACCTTTTTATCAAAATTGGTTACCCAAGACTCTTTTGAGTGTTTTGTCGCTATTGCCACCTGCCATCACCTCGTCTAACCGAGTGTCCAGCCCGATTCCATTTAAGATTCGTAACCCTAACTCTGACGTCCTAGACTTTAGTCCGGCGCCGGATCTCGGTGTTACGAATTCGTTCTTGGAGTTTAATGCCGAGCATGGCCCGCTCCATGGCTCTCTGTGTAGCTTATACTTTGAACACAGTCTCCTTAGTAAGCGTCCACGTCAAGTCAAAGTTGGGAAGACACATTGGTTAAAGAGACGGGTTTTCAGGCACTGTGGAACTTTCTTCGACTGAAGCACATCTGCCAGTTTTCCGAACGCGGCCCAGCCGAGTTGTATCCTTCTGGAGATCTCCTTACTCTGATGCTCTTTACCAAAAGATAGAATATGCCCAAGATAAAGATACTTGTCAACTACCTCCAGTCTCTCGTTTCATCGTTACGGTAAAATTCGAGGTTCCAGAAGCATTCGCCATAATCTTCGTCTTGGACATATTTATGTTAAGGCCAACGGCTAAAGAGGCATCAAAAAGTTGTTGGATCATGAGTTGGAGATCTTCCAGGTTGTGGGCTGTAGCGACATCTACCTGTCGCTAGATGAACTACATAGACACGCTACGCACTACAGATGGCGCCACGCACGACATCAACGACTCGTATCTGAGTTTCTTAAGGATAACGAACGTTCGAGCTACTCCAAAGCAACTACTACTGCAAAGGAAGAACACGCTGTGCAGTATCAGACCTCAGATCAGATTGCAGGCTAAAATGGCACCGGAATCACCACGCAACATCAAGAATTCCTAGATCGCACAAGTGAACGCCGATTCGCCGATCAGCTTATATACAACTATCCGACATCAACTGTCGGTCGAAAGACCACGGGCAAGTGGGCCAGATGGGCCGGCCCGTTGCAGAGGAACCACCTACTCTGCCTTTGGGGAACTATTCCACCCTGTTCCCCAAATGGGCAAACAATACGAGGTCATCGGCAAACTTGAGATGTGACGGGAAGGCTGATGTACGGAATGTTTATTCCGCAAGATCCCATGCAAGCATCTTCATAACGTCTTCAAGAGCCGCCGTGAAGAGCTTGGGTGATATTGTGTCTTCCTGCCGCACTCCCCTCTTGATGTTAATAGGGTTGGTAGTGTCGTGAAGGCGAACTTGCATGGTTGCCGTGCCGTATAACTCCCGCAGCACTTCCACGTATCGTGCGTCAATCTGGCAGCGATAGAAAGCGTTAAACACAGCCCAGAGCTGTCGGATGCTTTCTCGTAATCGGCGAAAGCTAAGCACAGGGGCCGGTTATATTCTGAACTCTTCTCCATCAGCTACTTCATGGTGTGGATGTGGTCGATCGTGGAATAACCACTACGGAAGCCGGCTTGCTCGACGAGCTGGTACCTACTCATCTAACTGGCGAGTGAGCTGATTGCACACCACCTTGGCAAATAGCTTGTACACCTGAGATAAGAGACTTATGGGCCTGCAATTGCTCAGTTTCGAGCAGTCTCCCTTTTTGTGCAAAATGGTGACAATTGCATTTTTCCAAGCATCAGGTGATTTTTGTTTGGTTGATGACTAGGCGAAAAAAGAAGGCACCAACCTTTCATACAAAATCAGCATAGTCATTTTATTGTAGACTAGCTTCCGGTCAGCTTTGCCCGCTAGGTACCTACCTACATAACTTAATAGCCTTTGTTCATCCTGAAAGTTCATTTTTGAAATCGGATGAGTAGTTTCGGAGATAACCTCCTACATACAAACAAATTTTACGTCTTTATAATATTAAGTACAGATATTGTTGACTGATTTTACTGAGAATTTGTGGTTGATTGTGCGTGTAATAATCGCCAATGTCTCGTTACGGCGACACAATCTTTTGTTTATGCAAATAACACTTGAAAGAATAAAAAAAGACGTGATTTTAGTAAAAACAAAGATTTTTGTCTATTATTCGAATAATATTCGAATAATTCGAATATTACCCGAAAAAAAATCGAATATTCGAATATTAAAATTTTCGAATATTTGCAAGCCCTACTCGTGCTGTTTCCATTGAAGTGGAGCAGAGATTTCGAGCATAGTGATTGGTCAATTCATGCACCGCTAAGCACCGCTCCGCCCAGCTCCGCGTCAATGGAAACGCAGCCTAACTCTGTTGTCAAAGGACTTTTTTTTGTTCTGAATTGTAATGTTCTGCTATTTTTTGTAGAAATGTTTAAATTATAGTGCTACCAGTTTCTCTGTTCAAGTGGAAAAAATTAAGCTAGGTATCTAATTTACAAATTGGCTAAAACCTCAAGCTATTAATTTAGTATAAGTATTCAGATAGAATTAGAGAAAGTATATGGAATTTAGTGAAATAAACTATTTAAAGGATTCTTAAGGTTCTTTTTAATGAACATATAAACTGGTGGCACTACATATTTATGCTGCTTAGACATTGTGTTGTGAATAAGCAATTTTATAATTTTAAGTCACAAAGTAAATTAAGCGGAGCTGGTATTCAGTGTTATTTATATGAACAATAAACTTAATAGTTGAATTTATTGAATGGAAATAAATATATTAATAAGTATAATACAATACAATTTTATTTGTACCGGGAATTCCGTTATTCATAATAAATATTTGGGTAAAATAAAGATTTTACACCCCTGAGGGCCTAGCCAACCGGCCTTCGCTATGAAGCGATTCGATTTCTAACTTCGCTAACACTCGAACGTGAGGTTTTCATTGGTCGAACCAAGGTCGAACGTAAGGTCACGTGGTCTTCCACCAATGAAACATCGGCGATAGCGAAGCGAATTGTAGAATAGAAAAGATTGACGCCACTTGGCTAGAGGCTCTAGGAAAACATCGATGAACAGTCAGCTTTCTTATTTTAGAATTGTTATTTAAAAAACGGCGCGTCTATGGGCTTGAAACCTGTTATGGTATGCTAACTTTTACAAAATGTGGGCAAGTAGGTACCAAATATGTATTTGGAGTCCAAACGTCCAAATTTTGGACATTATCAAAGACAATGTCTACCGCGCCTTGGGGATGCAGCTGTGCTCATCCTATACTATATAATGAGAAATATTTGTATATATTTGTATTCACGCTCTCGTAAACGGCTCTAACGATTTCAATGAAATTTGCGGCATGGCAGAACATTATAATAATACCATGGACTAAAATAATACTTGGCTTTGGGGCTAGACGATGCTGTGTGAAATGTCCAGCATTATTTATTTTATTTAAGTATTTCATTTCGTCGCATAGATCCACACCATGTACTTCAAACAACATACTTACAATATAATCTCAATAGGTATCACAACTCTAACAAGCTACAAATAAAACAGCAGTATAAAGCTATGTAATAAGTTTTTTATCAGCCGTTTTTTATAGTTCTTTGTTGGAAAATTTCTATGCCATTTTATGAATTTTGCAATTGCAGTTTATCGCTTGTTTTAGCGGTTTCTGCGGTGCGATTCAGACTTCCTAAAATGCATCCGATTCAATTCACTTTCCGAATTCATAGGATTAAATGAACAAGTCCAAATCTAAGCTATCAACGCAATGGTGCGCGAGATCTCAGTTCGGGGCGAACTACTACCTACCTAAGTAGTTAATTACCTAGGTACTACAAAAAATAATAAGTATTAAGAACCTACTTAAAATAACAAACGGCCAAGTGAGAGTCTGACACTCACACACTGAAGGTTCCTTTACAGTTAAGTAGGGTAGGATTGAAATAGCATTTTCATTCCATCTATTCGAAAAGGACGACTTTGTTCGCCTTTAAGTGCGCCCAAAGTAGATGATTCCTCTTCAAGGAACTTTTAGCGGGCAGTAATGAGTTTTTAATCCTCTTTATAAGTTTAGCGGGCAGTAATGAGTTTTTAATCCCCTTTAAGTGCGCCGGAATTATCTATGAATTATCTTTGCCGCGCACTTTTGAGGTACAACTACTTTCCACATTCATCTCAAATCTACCAAGATGAATGAGGGAGGACTCTTCCAAAAACACCACAGTTGTAATCACATTTAGAGATTTATTACTCTGCAGTTTTCTATCCATACATAATTGTAATTCCAACCTGATAAAATCCTGTGCGTTTTCGTCAGCGCGATCTAGAACGATGGTCTACTGGCGCCATCTAGTTTGTTTTCGTGGAATTATTGAGCAATTCTAGCGGAAGAGATTTTTTGTTTGAACGCGCTAATCTCACAAAACAGTTTTTATAATAGCTACCTACAACGTTTTTAATATTCATTATTCTGTATATTTATTTAGCTATTTATTTATATTTATATTGTTTGTGAGAGAAATAAATAAATAAATGAAATGAAATGAAATCTCAGGAACTACCAGTCGGATTTGAAAAATTATTTCTGTATTTGATAGCTAAACTCTTGAGGAAGGTTATAGGCTACTTTTCATCATCATCATCATCATCACCATAAACCATCACTACGGGGGCAACGCCGCGAGGGCGCTGCTAGTATCGGATAAACATACCGCCCACCATTCAGCCGGCGCGCGGCCACCGTCTGAATAAAAAAAAATTAATTTCCGATTACTCTTCTCAAGTGGAACTTCGTTGATTTAACACATTCCTTTCTCCTCCCTTTTATTTTCTCATAGATTGTAATGAAAAGTAGAGTGTATCACTCGGGCGCAAAATATATTTTTGGCTCGGGCGACGTACTTTAAATCCCTCGCTTCGTTCAGGATTCTACTAAAGAATCCCTCGCTACGCTCGGGATTCTACTCTAGAATCCTTCACTTCGCTCTGGATTCAAAAAAGCGCCCTCGCCGTAAAAATATTGTTTTCCCCCCATATAATACAATCTACTATTATCACCTAGCTCTAAGATTAAAAGTTTTTTCTATATTGGCATGTTGAATTTCACATAATATCCAACATTCCTATAGAACTGGCGTATCAGCTATTGGCAGCAGTTTTTCCGGACAGATACGACCTCAAAGGCCAGCAACGCACCTGCAGCTCTTCTGATGTTGATGTTGGTGAAAGCGGCTCATCCGATTGTTAAGGTGGCCGCACACCTATCCGCGCCGAACGAATCGACAGAAAATAATTTCAGAATTCTTTAGGTACATACATGAAACCGTATGTCGCACACCTGTCCGCGTCGAATCGTCCGATTCGACCGAATCTGGCAGTACCTCGTGAATTCGGTGCGGATAAGTGTGCGAGCCTCCTAAATGATTACCGCCGTCCACGACTGCAAATTCAGAAGAGCTGCAGGTGCGTTGCCGGTCTTGGAAGTAGGAGTAGGTAGGCTCTTTTGCCCCTTCCAAAAAAAATTCTTGGACTCGAGCCTTTTTTTCTTAACTCAAACAGTTATCCTTGCCCAACAACAGGTGGCGCTAGATAAGATTAATTGCAACTAGCAATAAATTACGAACGCACGGCCGCGAATGCATTTTATAGTAAGACAATAAACATGGACCGATAAGCCGTTCTGCCCGACTGACGCGATAAGGCCCGACAATTTTACGCCACGGAACTCGATGAATTTACATAGCTCGTTTGATAGTATGTTCTATGAGCTAGTGGCTAACTTTGGTGACGGAGTTTTTAGACCGTCTTAGGCCTCCATGGCTTAGCTTAAAAGCTAGGACCGATTTAACGTGCCCTCCGAAGCACGGAAGCGTTCAGCTTAATTCAATTTCATTTATTCATTAACAATGAATAAATGAAATTCATCCAAATTTTCACCGTTTAGAAGCGATATATCAGGAACTAGGTTCCTGATAGATCGCTTCAATTCGAATTCAATTCGATTCGAATAAAGCAAGACGCCACGAGCGCTTCCAGGGTTAGATTGTTAGACTTGTCTCTGACCACCCCTAGACTTGGTCTTACATCTTTACTAGATGATTCAGAAGGTAATATTTGCCTTGTCGACACTTAACGGGCACTAGTGTCTGGGACATTGTTTGATGCGGATTTGCTAAGACTGAAAGCACTAGAATATAATTTTTAAGTTCGATATTCCTCAAACTATTTTGTTAGAGAAAATAAACCGCACTAGTGCTACCGCTACTCCTGTTCCACGCTCTGAAATGAGATAGGGTTCTTATGATCTCTTGTCGACTCTAGCTTTTATGGTTATTCTTATTCGACACAGTGTATTGTCGGTAGGTATAGGTACCTACAACTGGGCGTGCCAGCGGCTTATGGGAGGATCTTTTGGTTGCTCGATTATCTCAGTTTTTGAGGGTTCCGTAGTTTCGTGATGTCCGAGGTTTTGCTAAGAGACCGCCCCCCCCTCCTCTAAAAGCTACTGCTGGCTGGCTTGAAAAATCTGGAAAAAATCATGACGATAGTGCATTTCATGAACTTTAAAGGAAATCTAATAGTCGTTGAACATGGGGTGTTGGATAATTTTGGACATCAATCTTTAAAATAAATTCTTTAAAGTGACTAAGATGAAGTAGTTGCTTGTTTATAACGGAGCAATAACGGGCTACTACGGAACCCGACACGCTTGGCCGGTTTTATGTAAAAATTACCGCCTCCATATTTGAGAGCATGAAACTTGTGCATGAAAACCTCCCGCCTACGGCTGGTACGGTCGTAAACCTGCGCCTGCGCTGAAATAATTGCTTCATATCTAGGGCAGGCTAACAACTGCCCACATTAAACAAAGCACTGTGAGTACAGTCGTCTGCAGTGAAATGTAGTATTTATGTACCTAAGAATAGTGTAGGTACCTGCTACAGCAACTTCAGCAATGCACCAAGACAGATTTGGCTGCGATTATGGGATGCACTTTTTTAAATCATAAACAAATGCAATTATTTTCAGCGTTTACAATATAAGCGTATAGGTATAGCCTTTATTCTGTGGTATTTTAACTCTAGTTTAGTTTTATCTTGAAGGCGGAACCAATTTGGCTAATAAAAGTTTTAAAATGTTTGCAATAGGTAGGTACTTCGAAAAAGGATATTAATTAAAATAAAATTGGAAAGTTGCCCTTATAATGGGGATAACTTATTCATAAATTTTTTTTTGTATTTGGACGGGACATAAAAAAATTGCGTTGAATTTTGTGATTGATGTTGGTACCAAGGGCCAAATAACAACGTAGTATTAATTTCTCTGTGCACTGGCACACTCAGACACAGTCAGAAACCTGCTGTATCTAGCGGATTCAGGATTTTACTTTGGAAGGGACTGAGGGTAGTTTAATTAAGGTAGTAACCTCTATAAAATCACACAAAATTTGAAGCGAGTCTCTCTCATCAATGATATTTGACATCATTGCCCTCGGACCTTCCACCTACCACTGGCTTTTTCTGGCCTACGCAGAACGGGACGGCACGACAAAGGATTACAATTTTTACCATTCAAACATAATATACTCGTAGAAATACGATCGAAAGGGCTTTCGATGTCACTAGGAATTTATATAGGTAGGTACTACCAGGTGATCTTTTGTTATCAGAGATGAAAACTTGTAAATAAAAGTAGGTACCTACTACTCACATTCTTTTAAAACCTTTTCCATTTTCCTGCAAGCCTTGCACGCGTCGATCGATTGACGCGAGCCGACTCGAGCCGGGGCGAACAAACTAGCTTGGCACCATAGTTTGCTCATACCGCTCGGGTCGACTTGCTGTCAAAATATTTTTTTTTGAACCTCTGAACATCTCTTCTTTGGACATATGAATTTCTTTGGCTTGACCTTTTTGATAAACTTGTTGATTCATCTTCACGAGACTTCGCACCACGCTGACTTGAAAATACAAGAAACACATGAAACTCTTACAAACTTCTGCACCCCTGGTACGTCAGAACTCTTCAGATGACTTTGCAGTTCACTTTTGTCTTCCGAATGTAAAAGCCTCACTATATTTATTGTTTGGTAGAGTTTGCAGCACGTCGCTGATTTTGTCACCGTATGCAAGCAATCTCTACCAGCTGCAGCTATGTTTCCTTTGATAAAGATTACCTGCATGAGCAAGACCAACTTCGAAAAACCACCTGCAAGATTCTGCTATCCTGGTACTGAAGTTTGCAGAGTTGGCACTAAGTTCTAGCAAATCTAGACTTTTCTTCCATTTCCAAGTCATTTTTTAGGTTATCCATTGAAAACACTTGCGATTTAAATGTGTTGTCAAAATCGTCAATCGAGAAGTCTTGAACCGGTTGGTGACGAATTTTATGACGCGAATTTAAATGAATTTAATTTCACTGAAAACTTGTAAGAAGGTATTGCCGGAAGGAGCGCGCGCACGCACGCCTATCGAGCACTGCCTCAAAAACTAATAGTGTTTGCACAAGTGTTTTCTAAAACAATTGTAAGTTTTCTACTATTGCTTCTGATGTTGTGGAGCAAGTGGGAAATCGTTTGAGTTGGAAAAACTAAACCGCCACGTGTCGTAGTGCGCCTTTTTGATGTCAAAATAACTACTGTAGGGTATCATAGCGAAGAGAAGGACTACCTACTTCTTCAATCATTTGTATCTATGTGTAGGTAGAACAATGAGATATTTCTCACTTAAATTGGAGATCAGCCCATCGAGGAAAGAAAGACCTTCTATCTTCGATCTTCTTCGATCTTACAGAAGAGGGATCTGTGCTAGTTGATTTAATACAGTGTTGAGCGGCAACAGAGCGCTACAGTTTAAAGAAAGAAAGAAAACACTTACATTTATTTGTAACAAATCATAAGTACCTACCTACAGTAAAACAATAAAAAGAACTCCTAAAAAAAAAACTGATAAGATTGAGTGTCCCGCAATCGTCCAAATGTGCTGCTACAAAACTGGTCGACTCAGCAGCTCTGCGTTTTTTTTCAACTTAGCGTTATACAGTCAGAACTATAAATGCAACGCTGGTCTTCCGCCAACTTAGAGCTGGCCCAGCACCGAGGAGATGGGTTTTATAATTACTGGAAGCGCTCCAGGCGTAGCTTGCTGAGACGTTCTTGATTGATCGTTGAAGTTGAGCAACGTTGTGCGTGGTCACAATTTGAATAGGTGACCGCAAGTGGCATTACGAGCTGAACGCTTCCGTTCTTCGGACACGTTAAGTTGTCGGTCCTGGCCCTGACGGAGGCCTTTAGGCGGCCTAGCCACTAGCTCATACAAATTTTACTGGGAAGACTGAGGTTAAGAAAAACATTGGTCTTTCTTTACCTATCACTTAGATTAGAATCTTTGATACCAGTCTACACAGCGTCAGAAGGTCATCCTGAGTCCAGCATCTAATTCATCCTCTCATATGTATATCTGTCGTATCCACAGGATAGACATAATCCATACATGTGGATCTAACGAAGTCATGTTCTTCAAGATGTTGCTGGTCTAGAAAGCATTCCTCTCAAAGAACGGCTTTATTTTTTAATTTTTTTTTTGTAAACCTAGCTAAAACCAGACAATCCCTCCTATTTCACTCAATAGCTACAACACAAACACAAGTGCTTCTCGTCCTACATACAACGTAGGTACCGTGGCCGTGCGATCGAACCTTATCGACGCTGATAAGTCGTGCCCCGTGAAATCGTAGCCAGCCAATGATTGTAGCGGATTTTATGCGCTTTTCATACCTTTTCTAAAATCCTCGGTTACTTAGGTACCTACTACTAGGTACTACTACCTACTGATGAATGATAAATAGAAATTCTATTTATGATTCATCCTATATATTGATTATAATTATGATTCATTCTAATAAAGAATCGTACTGACATAGGTATGCATACGTATTCGTCTGAGCTAGTGGCTAATTCGAGTGACGAAGTTTTTAGGCCGTTTGTAGACCTCTAACGACGGGCACTACAATTTTTGCCCTCCGAAATGCGCGACTTTTCTAGTAGGTACTCTTACCTCAGTTGGTCCGATAGAGCTTTTTAATCCTTAGATGAAACAGGATCGATTAGCATCGAAAAAAGTTTTTGTGTAAATTGCCCATTTACTGGCTGTCTGTACATTTTTTTCAAAATCTGTGAATGCAGGTTGAAATATCTCCAAAAGTTAAGGAAAGTCTCCTAAGAACGTTTTCCTGTAGCTACAACGGTTAAGGTAGCCCTTACTGTTTTGTCTCAGAAATACATTTTAGCGTTTTCTAACTTTTCTGGTACTCTAACCCCAGTTGGTCTGATAGAGCCTTTTAATCCTTAGTTAGATGAAACAAGATCGATTGGCATCAAAAAAAGTTTTTGTGTAAATTGCCCATTTTCTCGCTGACTGTACATTTTTTTCAAAATCTGTGAATGCAGGTCGAAATATCTTCAAAAATTAAGGATAGTCTTCTAAGAACGTTTTCCTCTAGCTACAACGGTTAAGGTAGCTGCCCTTACTGCCCCGTCTCAAAAATTCACCCTGTATAATAGGAACCTACCTTGGTACCACACTTGGTACATAGGTAGAGTAATAAATAGGTAACATAGTAGTAATCACTCCTGTGAAGTCCTGTGTCTATGTGATCATGACATGATCACATAGACACAGGACTTACTGCTACAGGCTTACACACTTACTGTACAGGCTGTTACATTGTAACAGCCTTTATTCATGTTATAGCAAACCACTCCGAGTTTTGATATTATATTTCAGCAGGCGTCCATTAAATTTAAAAAAAGTAGGTAGGTAGGTACCTACCTACTTACCTCCCAGGTAACATTACAGTACACTTTAACATAACAGAATAGATACCTACTTATGTACCTACTAAAAATGTTAAGTTACCCACGCACGTCTAATCTACAGTAGGCAGCACTTATAAAAATATCGGATAGTTTTACCTACTTCCTACTTGGTACTTTTAGCGGGGCAGAGCAAACAAGAATGCAAAAAATTCAAGAAGCTTTAACAATACCTAGTGTTGTGCTAGCGTGTGAAAACGCTATCGATAAAATGAATATAAAATGAAACATTTCAAAAAGCCGCTAAAGTTTTAAAATTATTTAAAATTAAAAAAATTAAAATTTAAAAATTTACTCATTAGGTACCTAAAGTTTGTTTAATAACTTAAAATAAATTATTTCAATTAATAATTAATCTATTGTTATAAGTATTTATTAGTTAATTGAAAACAATGTCTATAATTCGTTGTACGAGTTTTTAAGTGAATTCTCTTTCTATAAATAGGAAATATAAGATATTTTTAGAATAGTTTATAAAATTAAAGTTATAAATTTCTCTTAGTGATTTGTGGGTCAACGAATATGCAAATGTGGTTTCTATTAATATAATCATGATGAAAAAGTTGACTTTCTTATCAGTCATCATCTCAGACGTGACGCTACGCTACATAATAAGCAAGATAACATTAAAAGAGGGACTTATAGAACATATGCCGTCTCTGTTTCATCGGTCACTTTTTTTTTACTATAAAATCTATCATGCTTTAGAGGTCAGGTATCAGCACCAGTGATGACCACTGACCAGCACACATTACGTTATCGCACCACTATATACCTCAGCATACAAAATCTCGAACGGGAATACCGGATACCACGCGAAGTACTCAAAACTAGTTTCGTCCCTTTCACATTCTCCCTTCGAATGCGTTACCTCGCAGTCCGTCTCGTTCTCGCAACGGCATACTGAGCCCTATCGTAACGTAGCTATGCATGTATACAGAACCACAGAACGCTGGTAAACTATTCACTTTTGTGTTGTGAAGTAGTTTTGCCAAGTTGGTGTCGCCGAATTAGACTCGCTACATGTGTTTTGTGCGGGAAATGTCGAAAGTGCCGTGAACGTCTGATTATGTTTACCGTGCTATAGTGCTGAAGTGTTCTTATTTTATTTGAAAAGCGAAAAATGGTGCGATCTCCAGTCGAGCGTCAGTGGCGCGCAAACGCTGCATTTTTTAGATTCCGATAGACTTCGAAAGTTGCTAGTTATTCATTTATTTTAACTATGCAATAGTGCATCTACTCAGTGATAATTATTGTTTGGTTCTTGTGATTTGTAAACGTGACCTGTGAAAATGAAAACAGCGAGTTACAGTTTTATCGATGTAAGTTAATAAAATATTGAGTGATATTACTTAGCTATAAAATAATGCAATATGCATGTCAAATGTTAAAATGAATACTAACAGCTAGCGTGGGTGGTATTTTCATATTAGTTGCTCCTTTTCCCTATAAACAAAATGAATGACTAAGGTAACTTTTTCTCAGAAGTGAATCAGTTGGTGCCTTAGGTAGATATTTTCCTAGCTTCCTACATTATTCAAATATAGGGACCTAAATATCAACACAGTCATTTGTATTAATATGTATAAGGTAGGTATCCTATATTCTAATACATAAGTATTAAAAGACCGTATAGTATTTAATGCTGTTTCCTAATTATTTTCCTTGTAAACGTCCATGACAGACAAAGAAAACATCTGGCACCAGCCCAGATTTCGACTAAAATACATCAATGATTGCCAGTTATTAATGTAAGTTTACAAATAAAACAACATTATCTGCTCTTATTTGCACTATGATAACAAGGAGTAATATTATATTTACTTAACACTTATTTACAGAACAGAATTTCATCACAAAGATCGTTGCGTGAGTGATCTGTAAAAACAGCCATTCAAATCAAAATGTATAAAGTATTAAATTTTCATAATTCATAATGGAATATAAAAACATTCCAGGTCAAGAGTACCTACCTTAAACCGACGAAATTGCATGAAGAATGTGATGACTTGATGAGAGTGAAGTGTGTCAGAATCGTAGCAAGTGGAAATTTGTGGTCTCTGCCTACCCCTATGATTGGAAACAGGCGTGATTTTTATGTATGTATGAATATAAAAACATTGAATTTGAATTTTATTCAACGATGTATTTGCTCTGTATCGGTGTCGATGCCGGCCATAGCGAGCTATAATAAAGAACACATTGTCCGTCTGTCTGTTAGAGAATATAAAATATTGAATTTGAATTATATTCAACGATGTAGTTGTTCTGTATCGATGCCGATGCCATAGCGATAAAGAACACGTTGTCCGTCCGTCTGTTGTAATTGTAAATATAGAACGAGATAACCGACCACTCCTACTGGAATGTGTCCGTTCCTTAACACACCACATCCTTTCAATAACCTCGTCTCTCAAGAAAGAATTGGCTCTTCCCGAATACTTAATGCTTTATGCAGTTTTTATTTTTGTTTTTAATTGATTAGAGTCATTCGGGGTAAGTGAGCGCAGTGGGTAAGTGGGCGCAGTGCCATTATCTCCGAAACGGGGCACGGGGGGTATACAGTTTGTTTTGGTAGGTTAGCAACGTTTATGCAGACAACTAGTTGCGACACATAGTTTGACCGCGCTGTGCGTGTACGAGTTGGTAAGGAGCGAACTACAATTTTGACAATTTAAAGTTAGTTTTGGTTTATTTTACCAAGCGTGTAGCATATACGTTCTAAGGCCGATAGTGGTAAAGCTTTTGCTATAGATTTTGAACTTATCTGAGCGTGTTTTGCAAAAGAAAGTTCTTGGCTGAATGAATAATTTTCTGATTTTGTGTGCATTCATTCGTAATTTGTCCGTTTGGGGTAAGTGGGCGCGGGTAAGTGTTCGCACTTTTACGCTAAGCAAATAATTAATAATAATAATTTTTTTAGGTTTATAAATTTTATAATTATTAATTATTTCATTTGCCAACTTACTTATGATAAGTTCTAGGTTTTTTTAACTTGATGTCAAATTCGATATACTAATTATGATTAACTGATCTCTAAATAGGTAAAATCTATGCAAACATAAAAGTTAAAATTTTGTTTAAATATATAAGTACATAACATAACGTTTTATAGGTAGGTATATAAATTTTATGATGATTGATTATTTCATTTGCCAACATGCTGGTATAATATTTAAAGTGATTCTTTCTTATGTGTTTTCTAAGTGTATTTTATACTTGTAATCGGAATAAATAATGCTTGATTTACTTTTATTTTGCAACGCGAACACTTACACCACATGCAATCACTTACCCCGTAAGGGTGCGCACACTTACCCGCAAGTCGGGGCAAGTGTTTGCATTCCGATTTTTCGTCTTAAAATGCATTTATTTCAAAAATTGAAATAAATGACAGTACAAATTTCATTTATTTTAATTGACAGATAATTTTTAGGTGCTCTAAATACTAGATCTTGAGCACAGTGAGGTGTCAAACTGGGAAGTGCGCCCACTTGCCCCGAATGACTCTACAGTAGGTACTGTAGTACAGAAAGGTACTGTAGTACAGAAAGGAACAGTCGGGGTCGAAACGAAAAAGTAACAATTGCGAGGTCGTGTTTAATGAAAAAGAAACTTATTAATTAAAGAAGGCTCACACACGATTGTACCTTTCGTTTCCTCTCAGGCACAGTAGAGAACTGCTTTATCTAAAATATCATACGTACATTTTCGTTATTCTCCCAGCTAATAGACACGAATGAAAGATGAATAACTAGGTACCTGTCGATAGATTTTAAATTTTCGAGTAATCCCATCACTGTTTTAAATTTTCAATTATTAAATTACCTTCTCATGCTTTTTCTCTGTTATAATTATTTACATCTTCAATTTATCATCTTCTATTTACATGAGTTTTGGAAAAAAATACCCCATAATTAATTCAAAAGTCTACATAGCTTACTTAGTGTGTGAGTAATACAATTTTGAAATATCTATGTAGGTAACTCGAAGTAGGACATCTCTAAAAATAGTGATGTATTGCCTTGTCTGTGTCGATGAGTTAGCAAGTAAGTAGTTTAGAATAATTTAATCGGAAAACAAAGTAATGTAGATACCTAACCTATACACCGTTAATTCTGGGTCAGTTTAAAGCCAGCACCCACTGCTTGTATTGCTTAATCGTATTCGTGTCGTTAGTTTAGTTTTTGAATTTGATAAGTATTTCATACGAAACTAAATAGTTGAAAAGATTAACAAAAGTGAGGAAAACACTTGGTAAGGTGTCGTAGGCGCGCAGAGCTAATGACCTAGGTATGTATGTATGACTACGACGCAGCATAGACTCTACGCCGTAGCAACAGCTAAGCACAGAGCACGTATCTCCGTGATTTATCCTGCCTATGTTTCGTGATATTATTAATTGCAAAAAAATAGATCTCATTTTTATTATTATTTTTGAGTAAGGTTATCGATATAGATTACGTAGGCGCCGGCTTTAAACTGACCAAAAATAAACGGTGTATAACCTAAAGTCATAACAAGTTTAGGTAGGTACCTTACCTACTATGAGATAAAACTTATGATCGTTTTGATTCATTAAATAAATTAGGATTTTAAATTGCTGGTAGACAACTTAATTTATTTTCAATCGCAAGAAAAGACTAGTGAATAAATATTTGAGATGTATTACAGACTACTTTGAGATTTTTACGACACGTTTTTAAAGGTCCACACTGAAGTAATTTTTTGTGGAGTATGGCAACAACGTATTACAAAAATGTAAAGAAAGGCCGAAGAAAATAATTTGATTATGCTGTTTGATAGGAAATAATATAAAAATAAGTACTTACCTTTATAATAAAAAAAGAGAAATGAAGAGAAGAGAATAAATCAATTTGTACAATTTTTGTTTATACAAAACAATTTTATTCAATCGTGTAGCTAAGCTATGATTAACCATACATCAAAGTAATTAGAACGCGTGATAAGCCGCGACCCCTCGACAACAATTGGATAACTCAATAAAAGCAATCGTGGGTCTTGTAATCAAGTTAGTTAATGGCTGTTATTTGATGGGCTTGCGAGATCTCAATTTTAAAATCTTGAAACATATGTAAATTGGAACTTTGCATTATTGAGAAATCCAGTGATGAACGAATGAATGTAAAAATACTTTATTGTACACTTTTTAAATAAACTTATGAACTAGTAGCACAGAATTTATTCGGAAAAACGAATTAGTAAATCAATATTCAATAACAATATTAACCTAAAAGTGTGGATTAACACTATTAAAATTAAAAATTTATGCAAAAACTGGTTTTACTAAGGTAACAAAATAAAATATAAAACTAAACACATTAGGTAATATAATTTTTTTATCACTAGTTAGGTAGGTATATAAAATTTCTTGATTTGGACTTTCCAAGAGTGTATAAAAACAAAGATTAAAAATACTTATATATAACTTTCTTCTAGTTCAATAATTTCATCTAGTCCAATCGGTGCATAATATAATATTACTATGTAGGTATTTAATTATTATTATTAGGTGAATTAAGAGTAAGAATACTAGTCAGAAAACATATATAATAATAGATAAAATTATAAACACAGTTAGGTGAGTAACAATCAAATTTGAATTAGAACTACTCTAGTACCAGCTGCGGTACCGTTGTAATTACCCTCTAATTGGTCTGTAATCGCCAGCTTGGTGCTTACTTGTTGGCCACTATCGAATTAAGTAATTGTGCTAGTAGGTTGAATATTCTAAAACAGCTGAATGGAATTAATATACCTAACTTAAAACAAACTTCAAAGCTCTACCTACAGTTTCAGTTGCCTTCTGCGGTCTTTCTGATCAGTTCCACTGCATCAAATTATACATTCTGAATGAATAAATAAGGTAAATAAGGTAAGATTGACTTGTTGCTGAAAATGCAAAAACACTAAGTATTTATTCCTATTGAACATATATGGACACGCGATTTTATCGCGTAATTCTACCTCATTTACATATAAAAAAGGTAAAATTACGCGATAAAATCACGTGTCCATATATTTTCAATATGAATAGTGATCGCGAATGTTTAAAAAAGACCAGTATTTATGCCTATAAATTTTCAGGAATTCCATTTAATTTCAATAACATACTTACTGTTTTATCGCCCCCTATCTATTGTGAATAGTGCTTTAAAACTAAAAAGTTTTTATATGGGCGAACCCACTCTCTAATAAATTGGACCACAATAGAGTTGCTATAAATCCTGTCATAAATTAAAGCCCTTGGTTATTTTGAAACATTTATAGAGAAAATAGTCAAACTAAAAACGACCATTTAACATTATTGATCAAACATAGCTAAACAATAGCGCTATCTGTTTGAACAATAGTTCTTTGTTTTAAACGCAGCACATTAGGAAGTAGGTATAATACTCATTGGTACCTATAATACTCATTGGTAGGCAGTGGTACATCATGTTAAAATTCCTTCGGAATTGAAGGCCCAGATTAATTAATCAGGGCCTATGTAAGTAAATTATGTGGCATTTATTTCCAAAAAAGGGGCAAAAATTAAAAAGAAACTGACCGGATCTATTTTTGTTACCTATTAAAATAAATTTTACAAAAGTTTTAAAATAGAACGATTTAAAATAGAATAGTCATTTACATTATATAAGGAAACTACTTTAAACTCGTATAACCAATAATATCCTTGTGAAACATGCATTTAATTATGTTTTATCAAATGCAAATCTTATTTTAGTAGACAAGTGATCAGTTTTGCATAATCAATAGTTTGGTATACATATTTTATTGGTAGATTGTGGAAAATCTAGGTGTATTCATAGACACACCTACGGATATAAAAAGCCGAAGTATCAATCATCGACAGTTACGCGAAGCCCATGCGAACAAAAAACATTTTTTGCGAGGCTGAATCAAGGCGGTTCAAATCACTGCGTGCAAGGCTGTTGACCCCGCAACCCGCAAAGAACGATAAATCATTCAGTGTGCTATCAATAAAACTCGATTGTGTCGAGTTTGTAACTTATAAATTATCTTGAATCTGTCACCGATGAAAACAAAATGCTACTAGGTAGGTAACTTATGAATTATCTTGAAAAAACAAAATGTAGAATACCTATCTACATTTTGTTTTCATCAGAGTCACCTACCTAGTAAAAAAGTGTCAAATAAAATTATCGATAGTTTTTGTAGAATGCACATGTATGTCCCAGCACTAGTCAAAAGTTCGAATGAGCGAGTTCTATGAAAAGTTGAAACTTTATTATAAGATTTAAGAAATTTTTAACTAAATTCTGATATAAAAATTATAAGCACAGAGCTATAGTAGATAGGTACCTACTTTTTGAGCTTCATTTTAATAGAGGGCCGTTTAAGAAATTTATGAATAATTGCATCACCTTTTACTAATTTTTAACTATTATTCCTGGAAGTTTCAGCTTCAAGGTTTAAAAATTCGGCCCTCAATCAAGATAGGTTCGCGCGATCGTTTTAGGACCGCCTAAGTTCTCAAGTTCTCATGCTCATTTTATTTCTATCAAAAAAAAATTGTCAAACCTAGCTAACCTATTAAGTAGGTATAGTAAAGTAGGTAGGTAGCCTAATAGCTTAGTTTTTAAAATCTAAGTAGGTACTTAATATAATAAAATGCAAAAGAAGTGGCACGCGTTTTATAGATTTTACCTACATTAGCTGGTACCTACCTACCTACTGTTTACGCACCTACCTACCTAGGTACCTACTAAGCTTAGTATGTATGACCATGGACGAGTGTATCGCCGGCTCCATACGTTGGGGCCAACGTTGGTCCCAACGTTGGCGCCAAGATTTCGTGAACCATCCACACGTTGGCGATACACCAGTCTTGTTCCGTCAGAGCCAACATGCAGACGTCCGATGTCTGCGCGTCCGATACAGAAATTGAAATTTCTCTAAGTGATTTTACGTTACTGAATACCAATTTTATCACAATCACATCACATCATGTCACTATCACACTTCACACAACACACTATATTATAAAAGCGAAAGTTTGGATGTTTGGATGTATGTTTGTTCCTCTCTAACACGACAACCACTTAACCGATATGGGTGATATTTAAAATATAGATAGATAATAACCGGAAATAGGACATAGGCTACTTTTTATCCCAAAAAATTGCACGGTTCCCGTAACATAAAAAAAAATAGTAGACTCCATCATCAGATCAGCTCGCTGTCACCATATTATTACATTGTAGTCAGAACTTGACAAATATGCCGAGTTTCAACTCAATCGGCTTATTTACTGAGGAGTTCTGTTGAACAGCTCTTGACTCCATCATCAGATCAGCTTGTTGATACCATAATATTTCATTGTCACCGAGAATCTATAAGTGTGCAAAATTTCAGCCCGATAGTCCTACAAACACAATAAATAAGGAATACGATGACATTCTCGCTCGTCAGTCGACACGTGCGCTCACGATGCGCGCCGAAACGGGACTGAGCATAGCGCCAACGTGTGGACGGATCCCCAACGTTGGCGCGCCAACTTCCTTTGATAAAACCGACACGGCACGGCCAAGCCCCAACGTTGGCCCCAACGTTGGCGCCAAGCTATTTTGTCACGCCGGCTCCATACGTTGGGGCCAACGTTGGTCCCAACGTTGGCGCCAAGATTTCGTGAACCATCCACACGTTGGCGATACACCAGTCTTGTTCCGTCAGAGCCAACGTGCAGACGTCCGATGTCTGCGCGTCCGATACAGAAATTGAAATTTCTCTAAGTGATTTTACATTACTGAATACCAATTTTATCACAATTACATCACATCATGTCACTATCACACTTCACACAACACACTATATTATAAATGCGAAAGTTTGGATGTTTGGATGTATGTTTGTTCCTCTCTAACACGACAACCACTTAAGAGGGCTGCGACCGGCGAATTTCCATAAAAACGTAATACCGAAATCATTTAAAATGTAAGCATGTTTATATCAGTTTATGTTGTTAGATTAGGAGAGTAGGTATTTATCTAGGTTCCTGTTAAACTTTTGTTCCGAAAAACTTACCTAAAAAGAAATGTAAGCCAATTGAATTGAAATCTTTGTAGGTACACCAAAAATGGCATTTTTTCTTTTCATTTGTTCTATAGTAAGTTTTTTGAAACAAAAGTTTAACAGGAACCTAGATAAATACTACCTTTATCCAAATAATAACGTAAAGTGATAAAAATATGCTCAAATTTTAAATTATTTTGGTATTACGTTCCTAGGTAAGTAGATACGTTCGCCGAGCCCTTAACCGATATGGGTGAAATTTAAAATATAGATAGATAATAACCGGAAATAGGACATAGGCTACTTTTTATCCCAAAAAATTGCACGGTTCCCGTAACATAAAAAAAAATAGTAGACTCCATCATCAGATCAGCTCGCTGTTACCATATTATTACATTGTAGTCAGAACTTGACAAATATGCCGAGTTTCAACTCAATCGGCCTATTTACTGAGGAGTTCTGTTGAACAGCTCTTGACTCCATCATCAGATCAGCTTGTTGATACCATAATATTTAATTGTCACCGAGAATCTATAAGTGTGCAAAATTTCAGCCCGATAGTTCTACAAACACAATAAATAAGGAATACGATGACATTCTCGCTCGTCAGTCGACACGTGCGCTCACGATGCGCGTCGAAACGGGACTGAGCATAGCGCCAACGTGTGGACGGATCCCCAACGTTGGCGCGCCAACTTCCTTTGATAAAACCGACACGGCACGGCCAAGCCCCAACGTTGGCCCCAACGTTGGCGCCAAGCTATTTTGTCAGCACCACACGTTGGTGAGACGCCGGCTCCATACGTTGGGACCAACGTTGGTCCCAACGTTGGGGCCAAGATTTCGTGAACCATCCACACGTTGGCGATACACCAGTCTTGTTCCGTCAGAGCCAACGTGCAGACGTCCGATGTCTGCGCGTCCGATACAGAAATTGAAATTTCTCTAAGTGATTTTACATTACTGAATACCAATTTTATCACAATCACATCACATAATGTCATGTCACTATCACACTTCACACAACACACTATATTATAAAAGCGAAAGTTTGGATGTTTGGATGTATGTTTGTTCCTCTCTAACACGACAACCACTTAACCGATATGGGTGATATTTAAAATATAGATAGATAATAACCGGAAATAGGACATAGGCTACTTTTTATCCCAAAAAATTGCACGGTTCCCGTAACATAAAAAAAAATAGTAGACTCCATCATCAGATCAGCTCGCTGTCACCATATTATTACATTGTAGTCAGAACTTGACAAATATGCCGAGTTTCAACTCAATCGGCTTATTTACTGAGGAGTTCTGTTGAACAGCTCTTGACTCCATCATCAGATCAGCTTGTTGATACCATAATATTTCATTGTCACCGAGAATCTACAAGTGTGCAAAATTTCAGCCCGATAGTCCTACAAACACAATAAATAAGGAATACGATGACATTCTCGCTCGTCAGTCGACACGTGCGCTCACGATGCGCGTCGAAACGGGACTGAGCATAGCGCCAACGTGTGGACGGATCCCCAACGTTGGCGCGCCAACTTCCTTTGATAAAACCGACACGGCACGGCCAAGCCCCAACGTTGGCCCCAACGTTGGCGCCAAGCTATTTTGTCAGCACCACACGTTGGTGAGAGGCATTGGGACCAACGTTGGCCCCAACGTGTGGATGCGGGGTGAGGCATTGGGACCAACGTTGGCCCCAACGTGTGGATGCGGGGTCAGCACCACACGTTGGTGAGAGGCATTGGGACCAACGTTGGCCCCAACGTGTGGATGCGGGGTATGACAAACAAACCGAGATTGCGTTGAGTATACAGCCAAAAACCTCGTTTCGTTATTTACTTGAAGATAAATAATTTAAATGTTTACAGTGTCGCCATCTTAAGCTATTTTTAGCCAAGCCACGGTTGAACAATACCAACCACACTAGCAAACTATTGTTTTGTTTTACATGTAGGTACTTATGTTAATGTATTTATAGGTAGGTAGTAGGTCATACTAACATGCGTATTTATAGCCATAGGGTGTGGCAAATTTTTGGGCACTCAGGGTAGCTACCTTTTCTCTTGTACCTAGCTAGAAAGTTTTGTTCTTAGGAAACTATTATTTTATTTTAAAGAAAAATGTAAGTAATTGCATTTTTAAATTTTTGAAAAAAATGTACAGCTAGCATAAAAAAATTACATAAATCAAATCGTAAGTTTATGAAATACAACACATACATTTTCTATGAGAGCGCGAACAAAGTGCTTCCTTGCAGATTTTCGAATGATATGCATGGAAAAAAACACATCCCATACATTTTCTATGAAAGCGCGAACAAAGTGCTTCCTTGCAGATGTTCGAATGTTTGATAACTCTCTTGCGGCTCTGTCTGAGGCGCACATGCTTCACAATACCCTCCCAGCTTGCCGAGGCAGTTACAGAACCATCGAATAAGTGTCACTGTAATGTTTATAACTCCTAATTTCATAGAAAAATCCCATTCACATTCAATCTCATGATTTTATATCTTCGAATGAAGTGACTCATATAATAGTGATCGAACTTCACTTAAGAAGTTCGTTTGATCATCTATTTTTTTTAATCATTGCAAAAACTTACGATTTGATTTGGAAAGTTACTTTGGGAGAAGTGTTCCAGATGAGAAATAGAGTCGATTAATTATAGTCGAACTTGTTTTTTTTGACAAATGTATTTTTTTAGGATAACTGTACCTACATTTAAAAAAAATCTAAAATGGCAATAATTTTTTTCTTCAAAATAAAACAATAGTTTCCTACGAACAAAACTTTCTAACTACAAGAGAAAAGGTAGCTACCCTGAAGTGCCCAAAAATTTGCTACACTCTGTATATAGCATCATTTTAGGTTCCTATGTACAATTATAGGCACCTTCCATACCTTCTTATTTACCTACCATCTTATTTCATGGCGCCAAACAAGGGCGGGCGCAAGGGTTCGTCATGTTGGCTCTCAAACAATTGGACACATGGGGCGCATAAATAGAGGTCGATCGTTCTGTTTACCAACTAGAACAACCAAAGGAAAGTTTTACCAAGTTACCTACCTACCTAGGTTAGGTACCTACCAAGTAACCTTCCCGATAACCAGTGGTTTAACAAACAGAGGTCATAAGTTCGATTATTCGAGACATTGAAGATATAAGTTTATCATGTCTTGCTCGAAAATGTTACCTAACATTATTGAACAAGATTGGTTTTTGCTGGGCAGAAATATAATGGTAACCGTGGAGTTAATAAAAAGGTCGTTATAGCAGAATCACCATAGGAATTGCAATATTTGTGCCGTTCATGTCACCCTCAGTATAAGAAAAGAGACGGCATAAGTATACTTAGTTTAATTCCTACTGTGATTCTGCTATAACGACCTCATTAGCCCCGCTGGTAAGTATAAATTTTGAACTACTTAGTACGGTAGGTAATGCCTACTATAATAATAAAATCAATCCCTAAAACAAACTAAAGGGGGCTTCGGCTGCTGGACTGCTGGATTCCTAAGCGATTGTACCAAAACGTACCCACTTTTGTTATCCTATTATATCTATATATCGTCTACTTATACTAAACAGTAGGTGGGTAGATACTGGGTACATTTGCAACGTAAACATGGTGGTATTGAGTCATACCATGTGGTATCATAACACGTAACAAATGTGAGTATCGCGGCATGTGTAATATTCCATCCATTAAATACGATAATATGGATGTGACTTAATACTAGTATAATACTTCAGCGGGGCTAAAAAGGCCGTTAAAGCAGAATCATAATCTGAATATTGCACTATGATATTGCCGTCTCTTTTCTCATACTATAGGTACATGAGAGTGACAAGAACAAAACGTATTACGAATCATATTATGATTCTCCGATACCTATAACAACCTTTTTAGCCCCGCTGTGCCCCCGGACGCACATGACATGTGCTGCGGGTGCAGGCTAAAAGGTGAGGCAGGAAATGTGTTAAAGTCCTCACTTACTAGCTCAATCACAAGCATTGATTGTTTGACACTGTGACAAGTATACTTTGTGCAAAGGGAACTTCGTATTAGAAATCACAAAATTGACAATTCAATTCAGTCTATCCACTAGCTAGACGAATCCTATGATGAATTGTCAATTTTGTGATTTCTAATAGGTATGAATTTCTATTATGATTCTGCTATAACGGGCTTTTTAGCCCCGGAGCTGTTCTCTTCTAAGTTCAATCAATACACTACAGTTACCTATCAAAATAATCTAAACAAATCCTATTCTATTAAACGAGCAATATTTGTTTGTTTGTACTCACGTTCTCGAAAACGGCTCTAATTTCGATGAAATTTGCGGTACGAGGGTTTACGGGGGCAAAAAATCGATCTAGCTAGGTCCCATATCTGGGAAAATTCGTTTTCTCGGCATTTTCACGCAAAAAGATTTACCGGTGCAATGTGGTTCGTAATTTCACTTAATTTGTTGAGACTAAAGTGGCTGAATGATTGGGTGTCCACCTTCCAGCCAAAAGTTTTTTTTGTTTTGTAAGTTATTTTTTGTTCTTTTTTAATTTTTCTCTATTTGCGCCCGAGCAGAACTCGGTCGCCCAGATATTGTAACGTAACGTAACAAAGGTAACGTGCCGTTAATTGTTAGGTCTTTTGGTCTTGACGTCATCTAGTTACTAAATGATATGCACGTGCATAAGCCACATCCATTATTTTAATACTCTCATTCATAATCCACATAACTACAGCTAAACATAGGAAAGTACCTAGGTACTGTTTATTCAGCGGTTATATTAATATCATAATGTGTTTTAATGCGGGTTTTCCATAACATGATTTATGTACTTATCTGTTCCTGTACCTAATGGATCCGTAAGATAAAAATAAATAAATACATACCTAATTATTACATTTTGGCAAATGATGACGTCAGCGTATGGCGATAGTTAGGGTTCCCATATTGTCATTTATCTAAACTCTCTCGATAATACTCGTATCTATACAATATATAAAGCGGAAGTTTGTTTGTTTCAACCAGCTAATCTCAGGAACAACCTGACGGATTTGAAAAATAATGTAGGTAGGTAGGTACCTATATTTGACCCCTTTGATATAAGTACCTACCTACATAGGCCGTCAGATCGAACTGTCGTTTCAAGTTTATAAATTGTCATATGAAAGTTTTTCAGTTTTTCCAAACTTCTGCATTATCTAGGCAAGTTATCCATTTTTTTCTCTAAAATTTTATTTGGAATAATTTCATCCATATTAGGTATGAAGATTTAAAAAAATATTTACCAAATCGTTAAAGCTAGTAGACTCAAGTCCTAAAATGAAAGCTGAAGTCATGCGCTGTGAATCTGTGATGCGCAGACCAACACAATTTCATTTCTAGTTCTGTGTGTAAAACCCTGAAATAACAAGTGCTTAAATTAAAAATTTTAAAATACTTACCTACCGACTTCAATGTTCTAAAATCTAAGTTGAGCAATTTTCTGCACTCTTGAGGTGCATTTCTGTTTATAACTCCGAAGATCCTTGACAGATCCTCACCAAATTTTTATGGCATCCCTTTCAAACAAAGTCGAGGTGTCTCCGAGTAATCGGTGAACAATTGAACATTCATAAAAAAAGCACAACAAAAAAAAAGAATTTCCGACGAATTGAGAACCTCCTCCTTTTTTTGAAGTCGGTAAAAAAATCTTATAGAAAGAAGAAACAATACTTTTTGCGAATCCCCTTCTAGTCAGGTCAAGTGACTTCGTCCTAATTATGCAGTTGTGCCGCGACCAATTGCACAATAGGTCACTTCCTCAGCATCAAGGTGGACTCGAATAGCTCCTTGGTAGTGTCAATTCTGAAACCGGAAAACTGTAATTTGGTTATTTCGAATATACTTTTTTTTTGCCATATTTCCTTGACTATCACTTGGTCGTGTCAATTTTAAAACAAAACTATTAATTTACCTAGGTACCTACATTTACTTAGCCCCCGTAGTATGACTAAACATTTCTTCTATTTTTCGTTGTCATGCTACGGCAGCAGAAATGGTGCGTCTATCATTAAAATTATAAATACTAACTTATAAAAAATACGTTTTTAGAATAGCATGAAATTATGATATCGTTCGTATTATGATGATGTCTGCTCAATAAATTTTCAAAATGTTATCTTCAAATGACCCATCCTTTATCGGTTAAGTATTCCAAAGATATCGACACGAGGGAATGGTGCAATCATTTGTAGTAATTCCTGTGTAGATAATCGTACCTGATGTGATATTTGTATAAAGATTATTTGGTATGGGATGAAAGAGATCCAAAATTTTACCTTTTGAATGCTGCTCTACCTGCCTTCTAACTCGTTCAAAGTCATTTCTAACAAGTGATCGAGCAACGTATTAAATAGGTACAGTAAAAATCACAATACTTGCTCCTGCAATTACTGCTGGTTTAATGGGTTTTTGCTTGGTTAAACGCATTTCACTATTCCTCACGCCAGAGTAGGTAGGTATAACTATGTAGGTACCTAGTAAGTACCTACACTAAGTACTAGTATTCTGTGGTATGACGCTGGCTGAGACTAGGTAAGGTACCTATTCAGTGTTGAAACAAACCCTAAATATATATAAATCTGTATCTCCCATCAGGTGACAGTATGGCTCTTCGTGGTGTACCTGGTGACGTGCATCCCCAACATCGAGATGAGGGTTGAGGAGCAGGAGCATCCTCGGGAGGCTCCTAGGGAGGTAGGAGCCTATCTATACGAAAACACACTTAGGCCTTCGCATATAAATTTATCGAAACTACAAATCAATTCGGAACATTTTCGGTTTTGGGAGTAAGTAAGGGCACTGAACGCGAATAAAAACCACATTGCAAAAGATAGATCCGACCCATTCTAGTTGTAGGTAAGTACTAATAATTTTGGTGTTTTCCAGCAGCAGCTCCGTGCCACAACTCCTCTCCCGGAGCCGGTGGAGGCAGTAGAACAGTACCTGAGGATGGGGAAGTGTTTCCACATGTCACGGGGGCAGTGCCCCCCGCCTGGTGACGGCTGCCGGACCGTGGGGGCCTCCGCACTCTTCTGTTGTGATATCGATAGTCGATATCTGAATGAGACTTTGGGACATAATAGTATGTGTAGTATTAGAGTAACATACCGTAGAACGTACTACTTTACATTACTAAACACGCCTGACGCATGAGGTTGCGGGTTCGATCCCCGCCGCGGAAATGTTTGTTTGATCTGCAAATATTTGTATCGGGTCTGGGTGTTTATGTATAGTAATGTAGGTAGCTATTATTTACAAAAAATTGTATAGGTATGTCATGTGGTCCCCCATACATAATACAAGCTTTGCTTTCTTTGGGGCTTCATGATGCTGTGTAAAATTGTCCAGCACTATTTATTTTATAACCAAAACCTTTAGGTACTTACCTAAGTACTTATATTAGTTTAGTAGGTATGATAGAACCCTTTGATCGATGAGGAAAACATCTGCATTTCTCAGAATTCAAAATCAAAGGAGTATTGTCTAGTCTAGGAACTGATACACAATACCTCGTTACCTATAAAATACCTACATATTATTATGTGATGTGTTTTACCTTGAAGTGAAGTAGCGGTTAGCTAGTATTTTTAGCCGTATTGACCTCAAAGGCTATCTGTCTGTGGTACTTATCTATAAATAATGGAGAACAGCTGTATGTAAATCAAAGCTAATTCATAATAGCATGCTAAAGATCATTGTAATTATTTATGATCGTTTATTCTGCTATGGTTATAAATTGGGTCGAAGAAAAACATAGTGAGGAAACAATGGTTCTATCTAGGCATTACCTGTGATACTGTAATAGACTTGCGACCTTTGACGTTGAAAATCTACTGAAAAAAGAGGATTTAACTAGTGAAGCAGTCTTGTCCATTGTGTTGTCGGCGCAGTGATTCTTTTAAAGGGTCAGCAGCGCGAGTGTGACTCCTCTGGTGTCGCAGCGCAGGCGTCTCTAAGCTACGGTAACCGCTTACCATCAGGTGGGCCGTATGCTTGTCTGCTACCTTAGTAGTAAGAAAATAAACAGTGATGTTTTTCAGTAACGCACCAGAAGACCACAAAGTACCTTCACGTGCTGAACGCAAGCATAGAGGCGCTGGATGTGTCGCAGGCCATGTTCCGCCGGCTTGCCTCCATGGCCTTTACAGACGGCAGCATACACAAAATTGTCGGTGAGATACTAGGAATTGAACGGTGGTGTTGGGATAGCTTTTATACAGGGTGAATTTTTGAGACGGGGCAGTAAGGGCAGCTACCTTAACCGTTGTAGCTAGAGGAAAACGTTCTTAGAAGACCATCCTTAATTTTTAAAAATATTTCGACCTGCATTCACAGATTTTGAAAAAAATGTACAGTCAGCGAGAAAATGGGCCATTTACATAAAACTTTTTTTGATGCCAATCGATCCTGTTTCATCTAAGGATAAAAAGGCTCTTTCAGACCAACTGAGGTTAGAGTACTAGAAAAGTCAGAAATCGCTAAAATGTATTTCTGTGACAAGACAGTAAGGGCTACCTTAACCGTTGTAGCTACAGGAAAACGTTTTTAGGATACTATCCTTAACTTTTGAAGATATTTCAACCTGCATTCACAGATTTTGAAAAAAATGTACAGTCAGCGAGAAAATGGGCAATTTACACAAAAACTTTTTTTGATGCCAGTCGATCCTGTTTCATCTAAGGATTAAAAGACTCTATCGGACCAACTGAGGCAAGAGTACTAGAAAAGTCAGAAAACGCAAATAACTTTGATTATACATTTCGTAGGAAATCAATTTGTCATTTGCTATAATTTTTCATCATTTTGTCGAAATATCTTCAAAAGTAAGGGTAGTCTCCTAAGAAAGATTTCCTGTAGCTACAACGGTTAAAGTAGCTGCCTTTACTGCTCCGTCTCAAAAATACATTTTAGAAATTTCTGACTTTTCTAGTACTCTTACCTCAGTTGGACCGAAAGAGCCTTTTAATCCTTAGATGAAACAGGATCGACTGGCATCAAAAAAAGTTTTTGTGTAAATTGCCCATTTCTCGCTGACTGTACATTTTTTTCAAAATCTGTGAATGAAGGTTGAAATATCTTCAAAAGTTAAGGATAGTCTCCTAAAAACGTTTTCCTGTAGTTACAACGGTTAAGGTAGCCCTTACTGTCTTGTCTCAGAAATACATTTTAGCGATTTCCGACTTTTCTAGTACTCTAACCTCAGTTGGTCTGAAAGAGCCTTTTTATCCTTAGATGAAACAGGATCGATTGGCATCAAAAAAGTTTTTGTGTAAATGGCCCATTTTCTCGCTGACTGTACATTTTTTTCAAAATCTGTGAATGCAGGTCGAAATATTTTCAAAAATTAAGGATGGTCTCCTAAGAACGTTTTCCTCTAGCTACAACGGTTAAGGTAGCTGCCCTTACTGCCCCATCTCAAAAATTCACCCTGTATAACTTCACCTGTTACGAGTAGGTAGTTATATTGCAACTGAATTTTGACCCATTTACCATTTCGTATTTTAGAAATACCTACATGGACACGGGATTTTATCGCGTTATTTACCTTACCTATTTACCGTTGTAATGTAGTGTAGAGTGTTGTAGTGTAAACTAGCCAATCTATAGGTTTTAATATAATAAAGCGGAAGAGTTTGTTTGAACTCGCTAATCTCAGGAACTACCAGTCGGATTTGAAAAATTATTTCTGCACTTGGTAGCTAAACTCTTGAGGAAGGAAGGTTATATGCTACTTTTTATCATCATCATCATCATCCTTAAATATATCACGCCCCGAGGGCGCTGCTAGTCCGATAAAATTCCGTGTCCATGTATTTCTTCCCTACTTGTACAATACCTGTTGACTTTCTTCTATTCTTCTACTAACTATTTCCTATATTTCTTCTAACAATGTTTTTATTTTTACTCTGCACAGAGACGGCTCCTGAACATATAACTGTAGATCATGATGGTAAGTTAGATCCACAACATGCACTTATTAGTTTACGAGCTTTTCTTGTTGTTTCACCATGAAAAGAAGAAAAGAAGTTAAATAAACCTGGGAACTCTTATTTGAATGCAATGGAAAGTGTATACCTACACCACACGTAATTACTGCATTTTTAGGGTTCCGTAGTCCTGACAAGGAACCCTTATAGTTTCGCCATGTCTGTCTGTCGGTCCGAGGTTTTGCTAAGAGACCGTTAGTATTGGAAAGCTGTAATTTTGTACGGGTGTGTCTACCTACCTATCAATAACGCCGACAAAGGGTAAAATAAAATTTTGGAAAATATTTTTTTAAGCGTTGGCCCATCACGTATGTTCATCAAGTATCTTCTCCCGCTTTTGTTTGTATAAGTATTCTCTAAGTACCTATATCCTTTTATTTTATACAACTTTCTTATTGAACAGAAATTTAAGAAGAAAAATGGCGGCAGGTGAATTGTATTATGCCAGCTTTCATAGAAAAATGTTTGAAGCCCTTTCAATTTCAGGTCAGTTCCCGAAGTACAGCGCCGTTGCGTGCCTAAACATCTCAAACAACAATCTGACGAGCGCAAAGCTGCAGCCGTCGAAGCAGCGTCCCTTCGCGTACCTTTTCAATCTGACCGTGCTGGACGCCTCAGCTAATAACCTCACCGAGTTCCCGCTTAGTCTGGTACATAGTAATCGGAAGATATCTGTGGATTTGTCAGGTAATTTCAACTTTTTATTTAGCATTTAGATATCTTTTTATAAATAGGTACGGTGAAAACTTTAAATAGGTGAAACAGCATAGCATAGCAGGCATAGCAGTATTTTTTATGTTTTTTCATTCTTCACCTCGGATCTTGTTAATTGTATTTTTGTTTTCATGTAGTTTCTATGTAAATTATGATAATTTCATTGTTTTGGTAGACCTATGTTTATTTTAGCTTCAGTATTCATGTTTTTCTTTTAAATAATATAGGTAAACAACGTGTTATAATGCTATGCGTAATCCTGCTAATATTCTAAAGGCAAAAATCCGTGTGTGTGAATGTTTGTTACCACGTATCTCCATAACTACTAAACTGATTTAAATGAAATTTGGACTGTAGATATAAATAAAGTAGTAGAGCATTGTCAACTGCACGAAATATTGTAGTTTCATCAGAAGCAAGTACAAAATATAAGTCATCGACACCGAGTTTTCAGTTCTGTGCCTCGATCGCCAGTATGCACGAGTTTACTATTCTAACCGTGACTATAGTAAAGTTTGGACAATTTGAACTTAGTTCAGTCAAGTTACCGTTAGAGGCGCTGCACTGAATTCCATACAATTGATATGCTTTACTACAGTCACGGATAGAATGGTAAACTTGTGCATACTGGCGCTCGAGGTACAGGACGTAATCTAGTTTATTGAATGGTGTTTCCCAGGCAACAACAACCTGCCTTGCAAGCACTTCCAGAAGGCGATGGAGAGCAATAACAGCACACTGATGACCTTCCTCAACTACAACGACACCTTCTGCGCGCTCGACCTCAGCTTCAACTGGTTCAAGGACCGGGAGATCGTGAGGATCGACTACTTGAGGGTGCAGAAAGAGGTACGTACCTAAGATTTTATATTTTGTTTGTTTCTTCAGGTATTCACGTACTAGTTCAATTATTTCCATCATTATCCCATATCCCTTGTAACCATACGGCATTACTCCCGCCTGAATCTTTTAATTTATCACTCCTCATCATCATTCTCCTGCCCATATCCCACGCTAAGTGGGGTCGGCACAACATGTTTTCCTCTTCCACTCACCTCTATCATTCGTCAACTCAGAATCCACTCCTCTCACATTCATATCCTCTTTCACACAATCCAACCACTTCTTCTTCGGCCTTCCTCTACTTGCGTACCTAGTCACATTCATACTCATCACCCTCTTGGTAATATGGTTTTCATCCCTCCTCATAACATGTCCATACCAAGCTAACCTAATTTATCACTCCTCATATTTCCCCAATTAAAACGACACCTGCGCGCTCGACCTCACCTTCAACTGGTTCGAGGAGGTTGCAGAAGGAGATAGAACCTTTACTTTATTTATTATTTTTTCCATCTGTCCTGCCCTCTTCCTATTTGCGCCAATTATCTATGAAATTATTCAGTCACATTTTGTCATACCTACTAGTTGTGTTATTTAGTATTAGGGACTGTTTATTATTTTAAAATGGCTTTGGCGGTCATAGGGAGTTTTGAAGGTGATAAGTTTTAATGGAATGATAAGATTTCGTGAAGCGCTGACCAAAGTATACAATCGACTTGAGGGTCGATGACGGATCGGTTCATTGATGGGTCGACTATCCCCAAGGCGTGGCAGAAATTCTCTCATATCTTAAACATTTAAGCTTTTTTGAAGATGTAGGGTAGTCAGAGGTACCTGCCCACATTTTGCAGAAGCATTCCTTAAGAGACAGGTTGCAAGCCCATTGACGATAAACAGCTAACTGGTTTCCTCCGTTTCGCCTCTACTGTTTAGAGCTGGTGTTAACAGTCTCTTGAATGGGGTAAAATCTTGTTGCAGTTGAACGCAAGCTGCCGCAACATAATCCCGTCCAACATCAACTGCACATGTGTGCCGGAATTGGTGGAGGTTATCGGCACGGAGGTGACGCGGCTGGTGGCCGTGGATTGCTCCTTCAGAAACCTCACAGAGATGCCCACCAATCTACCGCCTAATACCGTCAAGCTGAACGTCTCTTATAACAGCGTAAGTGTCATCATCATTTCCTTGCCCTTTTCCCACTAGGTGGGGTCGCACAGTGTGGGATTTGACGTGATTTTCGGACATGGTCTTTTTATTGCAGAATTCGTTAGTATTAACGATTTAAAACGTTAGAGTAGAACTCCCGTGTTTCAGTTAAGTTTAGTTTCAGAGATGTGAATTTTTGAAAATACCTATATTTTTTGTGCCAAAAAATTTTAAAGCGTCGGTGCGCCTACATTATAGGTTTATTTAATAATTTGATTTCTGTATACCTAAGGATGTTTCAAGCTGCAATTTTAGAAATTATTTTGGATCTTCTATATGCTGTAAAACGCGAGTAATTAATTATTTTATATTTTTGGTTTTTATTTTTTTACTCCGAATTTAGGTCGTTGTAGCACATAATTTCTTCATAACACATAGCCCCAGATCCTAAGCAACAATGTGGTAAAAAACCGGAAAGCTAATCTCGCGTGGATTGGAAGTTATTAAATAATAACGTTTTTGCCGAAAACTTTACAGTCGGGGTTGTCACTTTTTAAATAATATTTTTTTTGCCAAAAATAAAGGAACTTATTTTTTTTTGATTTTCGTTTACAACGATCTTTAGATTATTCTATTCTCAATTACATTATATTGTTGTGAATATTATTGAGGATAACACTTTTTTTACATTTAGAATCGCTATATCTCAGAAATGGTGAATCTTAGGAAAAAGAATAAACGGCAAATTTTGTGGAAAATAGCATGATCTACATTTTATATTAATAAAGAAATCTGTTTTTCATAAATACCTCGTTTCCTTCTATTACCCAAAAAAAACAAAATTACCCTGCAGGGGTAAATAAATATCCACAGGCACGGTATCACTGAGATTTTCAGCTCTATCAATTCTTTTAAATTTTTTGCCAAAAACGTTCAAAATTTGACCAAATATTTTGTGACAACCATAACGAAAAAACTTAAGTCACTGTAACTTCCAATCCACGCGAGATTAGCTTTCCGTTTTTTTACCACATTGTTGCTTAGGATCTGGGGCTATGTGTTATGAAGAAATTATGTGCTACAACGACCTAAATTCGGAGTAAAAAAATAAAAACCAAAAATATAAAATAATTAATTACTCGCGTTTTACAGCATATAGAAGATTCAAAATAATTTCTAAAATTGCAGCTTGAAACATCCTTAGGTATACAGAAATCAAATTATTAAATAAACCTATAATGTAGGCGCACCAACGCTTTAAAATTTTTTGGCACAAAAAATATAGGTATTTTCAAAAATTCACATCTCTGAAACTAAACTTAACTGAAACACGGGAGTTCTACTCTAACGTTTTAAATCGTTAATACTAACGAATTCTGCAATAAAAAGACCATGTCCGAAAATCACGTCAAATCCCACACTGTGGGTCGGCACAACATGTTCTCTTCCATTCCCTCCTATCACTCGTCATATCAGTAGTCACTCCTTTCATACTTATGTCCTCACTCACACAATCCATCCATCTATTCTGTGGCCGTCCTCTACCTATGTATCCTTCCACATTAATATCCAACACTCTCCTTGTAATATGACTTTCTTCCCTCCGCAAAACATGCCCGTACCATGCCAACCTATTACTCCTAATTTTTTCTGTCACTGGCGCTACTTTCAAACAGCGTAAGTGTCTTACAAGTAAGTTCGTACAAGCAAGTGGCCAACTCTAGTGACGGAGTTTTTAGGCCGCCTAAAGGCCATCAGTCATGGCTTAAGCCGAGACTGACAAATTAACGTGCCTTCCGAAGCACGGAAGCGCTCAGCTCGTAATGCCACTTGCGGTAACTCATCTAAATTGTGACCGCGCACAACGCTGCTTAACTTCAACGATCAATCAAGAACGTCTAAGCAAGCTACGCCACGAGCGCTTACAGTGGAGGAGTTTTATAACAGCCGAGGTGTCTACAGCGGAATGTCTTATATAACAGTATGAACATTTTTATAAGAATTTTCATTTTCAATGATAAAAAAAAAGTTCTAATCTATTTCCAGATAACTTCATTGCAACCTGTCAGCGACGATCCGACGTTCGATCACCTGCGGCGCCTGATATTAGATCACAACGATATACCGAATATTCTAGAATTGGAGGGCACGAAGTTTATTGATAACTTCGTTTATTTCTCCATCACTTATAATAAATTGAAGACTGTGAGTACAATATTATACTTAAAGGTTGTAAGTAGGAGTTTTTCTACGTAGTTGCATGGAGCGTATTTTATTTTGAATTATTCACAGTAAAATGGCGCTGCATTGAATTCAAATTCTTGATTTACAAATTCAGATCGTTAAGCCATGACGGAGGCCTTTAGGCGGCCTAAAAACTCCGTCACCAGAGTTGGCCACTTACTCATACGAACTTACTTACTTAATTCAGATCCATTTCCGATTCCATTTGTTCTATGGAACATGACGTCATTGGACAAACTGAGACTGTTATTTCTCGTTTTGTTCTAAAGAACTCAGCTATACCAGCTTTTCACCCGAGCTCAGTGACGTCATGATAGAAAATGAGAATCTATTTTTCGCAAATTATTTTACGCCTTATTTTTAGCTTGATAAAATTGAAATTACAGAGGGAGTGAAGACTCTTTTAGTTAATAATTCATCTATTATTTGACAGATACACACATATGTGCTGTCAAACCGCTTTGACACGACGGGTCCAGGGTTGATGGTCGCCGGGAACTACATACATTGTGACTGCAACACTGAGAAGACACTAAAGGTGTGTTTCTAAAATTAGACCTTTACAATATTACGACACAAAACGGGCAGGCGGGAATCGCAATGACAGCTTCCAAAAACATAACAAAGTGTATTTATTCATGTACCTAAGTAAATAAAAATGACATTAGGCGGGTCCACACAGAGCGAGCAGCCTCGCGAGGCATTTGCCGCGCGAAGCAGCTCGGTTAGTGTGGACGTGCCTCGGCCGAGGCAAGCGGCAGCCTTGCGATAATACCAAGGCTGCCGCGCTCGTTTGGGGATAGTTTCCTCGCGCGGCAAATGCCTCGCGAGGCTGCTCGCTCTGTGTGGACCCGCCTATTACCGTAACTGTCCTTTTTATTAAGTACCTAAATGACCCTAATTTGCTTTACTCTCTCTTTATCATCTAGCAAATGTTAACGTAGCAATCCTCCATGTTTTTGACAATGCCAACTTTGATATTAGACGATCAGGACCGTCCAAAGGATGTGTTCTCAATTTAAAAACTTTTTTCAAGATGATATTTTAAGTATTTTTTTAAAAGGATATCACAAATAGAATTCTATATTGATACCATCACCTACAGTACCCACAATACGGTAGGCATTCGTGAAGTTACCCGTTTCGATGCGCAGTGCAGCTTTTTCATAGAAAATTTTCTGCTGCACATCGAAACGATTAACTTCACGAATGCCTAGATCCATCGTGCGTACTGTACACGGACGGACATAGGTTTTGCTTGCTGTAATGCTCTAATGATGGTATTTGTATCCTTTCCAGCCGTGGCTACTGGAAAACGCCAAAAACGTCCCCGACTACAGATCGCTACTCTGCCAAGGAATGGGCGCCGTCGTCGACCTGGTAGAATCCCAGGTCTGTCACACACCACGTGACTGGACCGACTATATCTACTACATCATCGGCCTAGAAGTCTTAATCCTCGTGCTACTAATCAGCAAAGTCAGTTATGACTACTGGGTGTTCAAAACAGCTGGGTATTTACCGTGGCCCGCGAATAAAATGCCCCGGCTGCCTTGTGATTGGCTGTGCGAATGATTAAGTGTGAATGGACTCACTACGAATGTGAGAGTGGAAAAGACATAATCCTCAAGTTCATAATGACTGAGGGCTTGTTATAGGAGTAAAGTGTTGTAGTTACTTTCTAAATAACGTTTAAAGAAAGTAACCGATAAGTCCTACAAAGGATTGGTGCAAATGACATGGTAGTAGATATACCTCAGTTTAATTGACAGTTTACTTGAGACTGGGAGAAAGTGAACAGACTCGGTGAAAACATAATCGGTCTGGAGGCTTATTTTGTTCGACAAAACGCTGAAATGGCAGCTATTTCTGTTGCTATATCATTTCATTGACATTGGAGTGAAAACGAAAACATTGTTTTATAATCTTGTTAAAAATATGACATCCCAAAATCAAATAATTATCTAATTGACTGAGCCGCGGTGGGCGGGGCTTACCAACTGAGCCGAACCCAAATAAGATCGATTTTTGTACTGCGTATTTGAAGTAATGACTATTTGGGAATTCAGATTTATAAATTGTTGACTGTTCAGTTTTAGATTTTATCAAGTGAAGAGCTGCCTTATTCCCTAACTATTTGAAATCAATTTGATAGGCATTTCGTAGTAAATTGTTGTTTTTCTAAAATGATGGTGAAATGATGGCAAATTGATGTCAACAAAGGCTGGGTTCGACCAAACTGGATTAAGTTTATACCCGAGAGTAAACTACTAGCCGACTTAATTAGAAATATGTACATCTTTTTTTATTCAATGGGTAATCAGAGTTAGAATTTTAAGTGCCTAATCCGGGTTAATTAACCCAGGAACGTGCAAGTGGGCCTTAAAGATATAGAATCTCCTATACTATGTCTCGGAAAAACTTCGAATTTGTACTCATAAACAAAAAATACTCTAAAGAGGCTAGAATGGATGAAAATATTGTGAGGCTTTTTGATAATAAAATTTAATAACAAAATTAACGACTTCTGTCTTATTGGTTAGTAATTTAAAATAAATATAGCTAGAAATAAATTGTTAAATAAGTGCCATAATTTAAATTGGCTTATGAAATTCAAAGATTAATTTTAAGTGTCCACTGCTTCTTCTTATTGATGTTAGATTGTATTTTTATGTATAAATAAATAAATAAATAAGTTTAAATAATAGCTTCACTTGTATTTGAGCCATTGTTATTTAGACCAAAAATATTTACAAATAAATAAGTAAGTTTGGTTCGAATACTTTGTGTTGCTATTTAGACGAAGCATAATTATGTTATTTTTGTAAATAATTACGAAGAAGACTGTATATTTTGTATGAGTTTTTAAAATAAATGATGTTTATAAATAGCTTAAATAAATATTAGTTTTTTTACTTTATAAAGTCCCATAGTTAAAAAACGCACTTTTCATTAATAGTATTTATTATTTCTTACTAATTACTTAGTAGGTTTGCTTTTTTTGACAAATTTTTTCTTCTTTTTATTAAATTCAGTCTGTTTTTTACTAACTTTTCCATTCTTTTTACCAAAACTATTCGATTTATCCGAATTGGTTTTCTTGTTGAAATTATTCTTTTTATCAAAATTGTTTGTCTTACTCTTATCAAACTTTCTTTTGACCTCCGTTTGTCCGCCGTTTTGTATTCTTCTGTTTTTAGTGTTTTTGGCGGTCTTCACTGCTTCCGTGTCTTTCGCTTTGTCTGTGTCTTTTTCTTTAGAAGAGTCTAATTTTCTCCTGAAAATAAGGAAAATATTTTTCAAATATTTAAACCACCAGCGCTATTCAAACTTTGATAGTTTTAGTTACCAATACAGGGAATTTTCATAGAAAATGGGTGCCGTTTTCGGTCGACATTTTCTATGAAGGTGTTGGTAGCAAAAAGTGTCTCAGTTTGCTTCAAATAAAATAAAGTTCAAAATGAATATTTACACGATTCAATTTAAAATACTTTGCAGGCACAAAAACGTCACCTTGCACGGTCTAATGAGTGTAGAAGTAGATCCATACTATAATGATACAATTCATAATGTGCATTAACACGGGCCCTAAACGGTGAAGGAAAACACCGAAAATATGAGGGGATAAGTGGCTGATGGTTTTTAACTTACTTGTCTGCCTTCTTGACTATGGTGGAAATGTTGTCCCTGTTAGGTGCCTTGATCATCCTCTTCTTTCTTCTGTTGGGGTTTTGCTTCAACTTTAGCATATATTCTGGGACCTCGCAGCCGGACTGTTTTATGACCGATGCTATACTGTGGATATGAAACATGAAAATTTTATTGATAACAAAAACAAGCAAATATTGTTTTCTCAAATATGCTACGATATACGACCATATCTCACACAACCTTCTTTGGGATAAATCGTTCTTGCAGCACTGGGTTAGAAAGTGACCAGCAATTTCTTATCTGGCCGGCTCGAGCGGCCGTCGAGCATTCACTTAAGTTTAATCTTTCGAACTGGTACGACAAAAAGAATGAGCCATTCGATACATGAACTAGAAAGATAAGTAGAAAAAAAATAATAATTACGACTGTATTCCCGCATGGACATAGTGTATGTAATTTACCTCCTTAGATTAACAACATCGTCTTGTGTGAAGAATGTGATAGCTTTTCCCTTCTGCCCCGCGCGTCCGGCCCGACCGACCCTGAAACCAAACGAACATGCATATTGTGCTAGGATTTTTGAATATTGAGCTAAACAGGTTAATAGTTACTGATTATGGCTAAAAATACTTAGTCATGGCTTAACTTCACAGCCGAAACCGAGAACTGAACGTGTCGAAGAAGCGTTCAGCTGTTAATCGGTTGCCTATACTTTTTGCGTGCAATCTAATACCGCGTTTACACGCACTCGTGCAGACAGACATTCAAAGAGACAGATTTATGGTTAGAGCGAGCACGAAGCACCTCTCACTCTCATCTCAAGGGGACCGAATGCGATAGAAGATAATGTGATCGGTGAATGTCTGTTTGCACGCGAGCGTGTGAACGCGCCATAAAAAGAACGGCTAACAAAAAAACACCTTTTACCTCTTGCGCCAGTAATGTTAAATTGCGTTGGCGCAGCCGGTAGGATATTAGTTTTGTAATTGAAACGAATTGCCCTGTATTATTTATTAGCAAGTAATTATAACTACCCTCACCTGTGTATATATGAGATGGCCGATGGCGGGAAGTCGTAGTTAAGTACTAAGTTAACGCCTCGGAAGTCGATACCACGTCCCATCAGCTCCGTACAGATTAGCACCCACACGCGACCCACGCGGAAACTACGCACCACGTTGTCTCGCTAAAACAAACATATTTTCTATCTATATCTATACTAATATAATTGATTGTTTGTTTGTTTGAACGGGTTAATGTCAGGACGGTCGGATTTGAAAAAATATTTTTGCATGTGATAGATAAACTCTTGAGGAAGGCTATAGGCTACTTTTCATCATCATCATCATCATACCATCACTACGGAGGCAACGCCGCGAGGGCGCTGCTAGTTCATAATGATTTGTCAATTTAGCTAAGCTTTAGAGAACCTAATGCCTTAACTTTCGATACAAAGGTCGTAGGTTCGAATCCCTACTGTGCATTAATGGATTTTTCGTTTCGAAACAATATGCTACGAGCATTCAACGGTGAAGGAAAACATCATCGGCATTTAACAAATGTGTTTTTTGGACATATCCGCTTAGACGCTTAGATTTGAGAGAGTACTACTACGCCTTAGTGATACAAAAACTTGACCATATTTCATTTTAACAGATAATAAAATTGAAAAAGTTAGCAGATTTGCTTTACCTGTTGTTGAGTTCTATCTGCGTGTATGACGTCAACGTTGATTCCATCGTATATAAGTTCCTTAAAGAGTTGCTTCGCACGATCCTTGCTTTGAACAAACACTGTAAAATAAACAAAGTAACTTACCATAAAATTTGCTGTTTCACTATAAAGCTCTACTATACACAAACACAAAAGCTAGAGGTAGTTTATAAAACGAATATTTCTGTATAAAATGTTTTAAGTACAGTTTTACAGTACAAAAAATCTTACTAATATTATAAAGGCGAAAGTCCGAGTGTGTGTGAATGTTTTTTACCACGTATCCCCATAACTACTAAACCAATTTTGCTGAAATTTGGAATGTAGATAGTTTAGGTTATGGAACTGCTAAGGTCTACCAAATTTTTTAATGAACTACAAAAAAACACAACTTGTCAGTTTTTTCTCATCATCTCATGTTGACGTTTTAACCGCGGTTTTTAACAGCTAGTCTAAAGATAAATTAATATTTTTGTACTAAAATGTCGTACCTAAAACAGGTGGTTTAAGTCCTTTCTGCACTAGTTGTCTAAACGCCACTAGCTTTCCATTCTCGTTGCCGCAGTACAGCAGCTCTTGGTCTACCAGATTCGTTGCAGCATTTCTGGAAAATAACGCAGTCTCACCACTGTATCAAGGACGGATAACCACAGAACTACATGCAATCAGATCCTTTGAAATCCAGGGTATGCAGAAGCTAAATATAAATGGCCATGCCGATTTTGTATGGGAGGTTGGTACCTTTTTAGGGTTCCGTACCTTAAAAGGTAAAAAAAGGAACCCTTATAAGATCACTTTCTTGTCCGTCTGTCCGTCTGTCTGTCTGTCCGTCTGTCCGTGTGTCACCATCGATTATCTCAGGAACGGGTGGAGCTAGCAAGTTGAAATTTATACCATTATACTGAGGTCTATAGTCCCTATTGTGACTATAAAAATCAAGGTCCTGAGTCAACACTATAAAAATATATAGGCAAATTTAGGTTTTCGTGAAAACTTGTAAGTACCAAAACTTACCTTAATTATCAACTTTTTTTATTTTTCGGAATTTTTCCTTTACTTGTGCTGTAAGACCTTGCTTGTAACCAAATTTGACAATTCTAGGTCAACCGGAAGTACCCTAGAGGTTTTGGGTTGAAAACCTAAATGGTAGTTCCCGTTGACCTAGAATCACGAAATTTGGCAAAAAGCAAGGTCTTATAGCACAAATAAAGGAAAAATTCCAAAAAGTTAAAAAAGTTGAAAATGAAAGGGTGTTCCCATACATACATAGTTGACGCCAATTAAGATTGTCCTCTGAGTTGTATGGGCGCTCATACAAATAAGCGGGCTACAATAACATAATGGGTATAATGGGTAGGTACGGAACCCTCGGCGTACGAGTTCTACTCGCACTTGACCGGTTTTTTTTTTTTCGCGCAGCCATCAACCAAACCTTAAAATTTTAACTCTCAGGAGTATAACAAACAATATTTGTGACAATAGTATACATCTACACTAAGTCAGAACCGAGTTATACAGGGTGAGTTGACATCTTGCCCCTAAATGCCCCACTACTTATTAGTCATGTTATAGTGCATTAGTGCCCCACTACTAACTAAGGTCATGTTATTGTGCATTAGAAAAATGCACGTTGAGTCAGAAATTCAAATCAATATCCTACCCAGATGAAAATCACCGAGATGAATCGAAATTTTGTTAGTAAATGAACAATATTTTTTTTGTGAAACTTCTCATGTTATTATTATTACAATGTCTATTTATCTAGTTGAACTCACAAAAGCTGTGAATATGAAATCAAACATTGTCTAAGAAGAAAACTGTGAAGGTGACGGTACCTCTGTCCTACGGTGATATTGATAAGTCCCCGCAGTTGATGGCGGCACCACTTGGCGAGCGGTGGCGTGTGCGTCGCGCTGAACAACGCCACACGTCGCTGTTTGCCGCCGCACGCTCTTAGTACTTGTTCTAGCTGTTGTCTGAAGTCTGACTGCTCCTCCACTGATCCTTCGAACAGCTTGTCGGCTTCGTCGATGATTAGCCAGCGAACTCTAGGGGAAGAATCAGCAGTTTAGTAAGTCGATTCTACTAACAAACTTTTATTTTTACCAAAGCAAAACGTCAACTATAACCTAAGATTTCGTTTTGTTTAATAAGCTCTTAATAAGCAATAACGTTAGTACCTAACTAACTCTAACCTAACTACTCTTTTTGTGATGACGTTTTCAAACAAATTTCTGTCATTTTGGAGAACGAAACAAAACGCAGTGGTATGATACCAAAATGGTTGATTTGTAAATTAGTAGAATTGGGGCCCGATCATTTAGTTAGACTGTTGGGTAACATCAATTATTATCTACAACCATTTTATTAAAAGCTTACACCTGAATACTGAAACGCTACTTAAGTAGCGTTACTAACCTAAGTGGTGCTTATAACATTGACATTAACTGACATTTTTGTATACGATTCTGAAGAGTTAGAACATCCCAAATATTTAAGTAGTGTTTCAGTATTCTGGCATTAGTCTTACTAAACCCTGTACAAAATTGAAGTTATTTTACTTTGTTGTTTTTTTATTTAGTAGTGGTGTGCAATAAAGTATTCCCTATCTATTCTATGGAAAACTGTTGCTTCTTACTTGTCCAGTGAGATGTTTACGTTGTCCTGGTTCAGTAAATAACACAGTCTGTTTGGTGTGCTTATTACGATATCTGAAAATTAAAGAAAAATGCTGAATTTAAGTCTTCACTTCTCCGGACCCTACTCAAACAATCTATTACATCACAAACCACTTATTATGCATTTAAAAACCTTAGAGATCCCCAAATCTGAGGATAATACTATAAAATCTAATTAAAGCGAAAGAGTTTGTTTGTTTGGACGCGCTAATCTCAGAAACTACCAGTCGGATTTAAAAAAATATTTCTGCATGTAATAGCTAAACATAAAGAAGGTTATAGTCTACTTTTCATCATCATAATCATTACCATTATACCATCATAATATAATAATAAATCATTTTATTCAATACAAACTTAATTACAGTTTACTAGAATAATATTTATTTTATTTCGTACTGAATCCCTTTTAGGTTTAGGCCTCCTTCAACAGCTTTCATTTTTCTTTATCTTTGGCAACCATTGTCCAATCTTCGCCAACAGTTTCGATAATCTCCATCTTTTTCTGGGTTTGCAAGCCCGCCGTTTGCCTTTTGGTCCCTTCCAAATTGTAGTGTCTTTCTTAGCTAGTATATAATAAGTATATACCCACTTACCACTCTTTCTAATAGTAGCCTCTCGTTCCTTCACCTTGCTCTGCTTCATATTCCTTACGACACTGACCCTCAGCTCTGAAGCAGCTGACAGTCTCAGGGCCTCATTGAATATTTGCTGTGCGAGCTCCCTGGTGGGGCAGAGCACTAGGGCTCTGGGCCCGCCCTGTGGAGCCCCGAGGGTGTGCAGTATGGGGACGAGGAAGGCAGCGGTCTTGCCTGATCCGGTGGGCGCGCAGGCTAAGATTTGTCTGTCCTAGAAGGAAATAGTTGAAATAAAAAGATCAACAAGCTAATGGATGTATCTTGGCATCTTAATCACAGTAGACATGGCTTAGTTAGATCTTAAAAACTACTTCGAAGAAGTTGTTATTATTTACATTTAATTTCATGTATCATTAAGTGTATGTTAAGGAAGAGCGAAGCCCCCCAATACAGGTATTTATACTTAAAAGGAGGTTTCGATTACTGTAAAGTTGTATGTAACTCAAGTTAAAAATAGTAAACAAATTTTGTATTTTTTGTCTTTAAAGATTACACTAATATTATAAATGCGAAAGTTTGGATGTTTGGATGGATGTATGTTTGTTCCTCTATAACTCGACAACCATTGAACCGATTTGTCTGAAATTTAAAATATAGGTAAATAGATAATGACCGGGAATAGGACATAGGCTACTTTTTATCCACGTACACCGCGAGCGAAGCCGCGGGCGGAAGCTAGTGTAGTAAAAAGTTTAGTGCCTCTAATTAACCCCTTAGACATCTGATTAGTTGGAATAGGAATTTACACCAATATTTAAATTAATGAGCTTTTAAGAGCATCTTACCTCCAACATACAAGGCATTGCCTGCCTCTGAATCGGTGTGGGCTCGGTATACCCGCATCGGGTCACCGTGTCCACCAACCCTTGGGAGACAGTGTATCTGGACATCAGCTCGGTAAAGTCCTTAAGAGCAGGTGGGACGTGCCGACCCACTGTCTTGATGCCATGCTCATTGCGGAAACGATTGTGCTGGAAAGTTTTAAGTATTGTAGATTATTTCAGTCAACCTGTTCTAATAGGTAAGTATTTGTAGGCAAATTTTTACTTATAAATGTGGCAGTATATTTTCTTATACACAAAATTCCTTGTTGGATTCGACTCTTCATGCCACTTAAAAGATTCAATACAAGTGGAAATCAGTGCTCTCAGCCTCAACTTTCAAAAAAAATGTGATTAAAATGTAGGTATTTTTTAACTTTCCTGAGAATATTCAAAGAGCATTTTGTCTTGACCATGATATGGGATTCAAGCTTGTATGCAAAATTCTCAATTTCTTTGTTGTCTTTACTTACAGTGATTAATTATTTAACACCTCTCAACTTGAACACTGGTTAGCTCAAAGTTAGCCCTATCACTATTTGTCACTATGTAACGAAAAAGGATGGCAATAGTTTAAACGCTGCTCCAATTTTGACAGAAGTTGAGTGGAGCTTGTAAGTTTAGTCATGGGGACCTATCTCATACATAAGTAACCATAGTTCAAAAAAACAATAATAGATGGCGGTACAGGTATCGGTTTGTTATTTAAGTTAGTGAAAATTAAATATCAGATCCAAATAAAGTGTTTTTATTTATCATAAAATACCATAGGTCAAGGAAAAAGGATATATAAAGGCTTTTTAATACAAATTTTAATATTTTTGCATAATTTCTTTCTCTGGTGGCATCCATTGTGTACTACCACAGAATACTAGGTACTACGTTGAGGTTTTATTAGGTGTCTAGTTACGGCTATTGACTAGATGGCGCTATTTGAAATTGTAGATTGACGATTCGTCTGACCATAATTTATAAACTAAACATTCCTAGTCCATAAGGGAGTGGATACATTGCGTTTTCTGCAGCGCGTTTTTGAGCTGCGCGTTTGTAACGATACAAACGCGCGTTCGCAACGCGTTTTTTTCCATAGGAAAGCGAACCGGGGGGGGGGGGGGGGGGGGGGGCAGCGCGTTCGCATCGATACAAACGCGCTGCAAAAAACGCAATGTGTCCACTCCATAAAGGGCCTTTTACATCATTTTCTGATTTGCGTGATGTCTCAGGGCATGATTTTTCAATTAAAATACTGATACAATTTTGATCCTTCATTTTGATTCTTGAATCTTGATTCTTGAATCTGAAAACTGAAATCTTGAATCTTGAATCTTTGAAGTGACAGCTGTCAAACTTCAAACGGCCATATCTCGGGAACTACTCGTCCTAGACTCCCCGTTCAAAGTTCAAATGAAAGCTATGACCAAGATCTTCATTTGAAGTGACAGCTGTCAAACTTCAAACCGCCATATCTCGGAAACTACTCGTCCTAGACTCCCCGTTCCCAGTTCAAATGAAAGCTATGACCAAGATCTTCATTTGTAGTGACAGCTGTCAAACTTCAAACCGCCATATCTCGGAAACTACTCGTCCTAGACTCCCCGTTTGCCTCAACTGGAGCTCCCTAAGTTCGATGGGGACATACGGCAATGGCCAGCCTTCAAGAACATCTTCTACGCGTCCGTGGACAGCACCGACCTGCCCGTGGTGAACAAGCTGCAGTACCTGAAGACGGCGCTGACGGGGGAGGCTGCGGGCCTCATAGCCTCACTGCTCATCATTGAGGAGAACTACTCCAAAGCTCTCGAAATCCTAGCTAAGAGGTACGAAAATCAAACAATAATTGTAAACTTTCATCTAAAAAGCATAACTAACTTTAGTACTATCACTCGATATAACCTCAAAGAATATTTGGTTCTGCTTCAACAAAGTCTAGACTCCTTAAGAGCCATCCAGCTCCCTGTGGAGCACTGGGATGCATTGTTGGTTTTTCTAATTACTCAAAAATTAGACAATTCACTCCGAGCCGCTTGGGAGATCAATCGCAAAGAAAATTCAATTGCTTCCCTAAGCGAGCTGCTTGATTTCCTAAACCAACGCAGAACAGCCTTCGAGTTAATGTATGATGTAAAATCCAAAAATGATAAAATTCAAAATGTTAAAGTCTCTCATGTTACATCCACAACAATCAGAGAAACTTGTATTCTATGCAATGGCGGTCATGCTTTGCATAAATGCCCTACTTATCTTGAGCTTACAACTCAGAAACGCATTGAACTGATCAAATCTAAATCACTGTGTTATAACTGTTTACAGCCCTACAAATTCAGGCATAAGTGCTCCAAATTTTACTGCCTAAAATGCAAAGGTAAACATCACACATCCATACACGAGGACAAGCCTCAACCACAGGTTAACTACATTACAACCACTTCTAGCCAACAGGCACACTATTCTACTCATAGCCAACAGGCATACAATTCTACTAACAGCCAACAGGCACACAATTCTAATCACAGCCAACAGGCAAACAATCTAACTCACAGCCAACAGGCAAACAATCCTACACACAGCCAACAGGCATACAATCCAACTCAAAGTCAACAGACATACAATTCTCTACAAAGCCAACAGGCACTAGATTCTACACATGCAACAGCAAACACTCTTACAACAGCTGCTACTCAAGCACATATACAACAAGGTTCTATACAACCAACACACAATCAATTTTCAAACACATCACTCAGTGCACCTTCTACAGTACTAGTGACAAACACTAACAGATATCAAATGTTGCTTTCCACAGCTCTGGTTCGAGTTCAACATGCTTCAGGCCGGTGGATCACCGCGCGTGCACTTCTGGACACAGGAAGTGAAGTCAACGTTGCTACTCACAGACTTGCATCTCAACTGGAACTACAAGTCAATCAACAATCATGCCTTATATTAGGTGTAGGCAATAGCCAAGAGCGTACTCAAATTCATCTATTGTACTACACTGGATCAAAGCTCCATACAAGCACAAACACGACACATATGTCACACACCGCCTCATGCAGGTCATCGACACCACCAGGGGTGAGGACTGGTACTACATAAACACAAAACAAAACCCAGCTGATCTGATCACCCGGGGAGTCATGCCTAAAGATCTTCAATCTTGTACACTATGGTGGCAAGGCCCTTCATGGTTGACTCAAGATCAATCACAATGGCCATCTACAATAACACATACACCTGATGTAGACATAAATATATCACACAATCAAATCTCACAAGTAGTCAATGTCTGCACAGACTCACAAATCAATCATTTATTCTTCTTTGAGAAATTCACAGAACACTCCAGTTTCTCTAAGCTTATCAGAATTGTTGCATACATACTTAGATTTGTACAAAACATAAAAAACAAACATAATAAACATACATCACATTTGACAGTTACAGAACTAAAGATTGCTCACAATTTTATAGTTCACACAACACAAAGTCATTCCTTCTCAAAGGAAATGCATGAATTACATTCTTTCAAAAATAATACTAACACGCAGACTTCACACACACAAAAGTCTTACACATTTACATCCAGCCCACTAAGGAAACTGAATCCATTCTTAGGTGAAGACAACATACTAAGAGTTGGTGGTCGCTTACAGCACTCAGACATTCCATACAATCAAGCACATCCTATCATACTTCCTGCCAAAAATCACATCACACAGATTTTGATACAGCATTATCACCTCAAGTTACTCCACTCAGGCGTACAGAACACACTCTGTAATATAAGACTGAAATACTGGCCTATCAATGGTAGAGGTGAAGTAAAAAGATGCATATATTCCTGTGTTAGATGTACTAGGTATAGAGGCAAGGTCTGTGAGCAACAGATGTCAGATCTTCCTGCTCCCAGAGTCACGTTGACCCGTGCCTTTACACATGTAGGAATAGATTTTAGTGGAGCTATAGCTATAAGAAGTTCAATGACCCGAAACTGTAAATACTCTAAAGGTTATATATGCCTATTTATTTGTCTAGCTACTCGAGCTATTCATTTAGAATTAGTGACTGATTTATCTGCACAAGCCTTTATTTGTGCTCTTAAAAGATTTATTTCTAGAAGAGGAATACCTACTTGCTTATATACAGACAATGCAACTAATTTTAGAGGTTCTAAAACTGAGTTACATGAGCTCTATAAAATGTTTAAAAATGATACTAGCTACAGTGAAATTATTGATTTATGTACTTCAAATTACATAGAATACAAGTTTACCTGTCCTCTTGCAAGCCACATGGGTGGTATTTACGAAGCAGGAATTAAATCTGTAAAATCTCTCCTCAAGAGACACCTATTTAACACTAAATTAACATATGAGTTGTTGTATACTATTTTAGTTCAAATTGAAGGAATACTTAATTCCAGACCATTGTATCCTATCACTGATTTACCTAATGATTTAACTTGCCTCACACCTGCTCATTTCATTATAGGTACAGCTATAACTGACCTACCTGAACCTAATGTACTAGATTTTAGTGAATCTGGATTGAATGTGTACCAGAAAATTATGCAATGTAAACAAAGATTTTGGAAACAGTTCTATTTTAGTTACTTATCTGAATTACAAACTAGAAATAAGTGGCTAAAAGTGCAAAATAATTTAAGAATAGGAGACTTAGTTTTAATTAAAGATGAAACTTGTCCACCCACTTCATGGGCTTTAGGTAGAATTACCTCTGTAAACACTAACAAGGCAGATGGCCTATGTAGATCTGTAAAGATTCGAACTAGTAAAGGAGAATTTACTAGACCTGTAAATAAAGTAATATTGCTTCCAAGCAAAGATTGAAACTAGACTATAAAACTAAATAAAAGTTAATTTCCATTGTATTCTAAAAATGTAAACATATACCTATATGTAACTTACTAAACGTATGTACTATACATGTAAGTATGTGTATCAAATTATTCTTAAGACCTAGATTAAACCTAGATTAAGAATTACCTACCTTGCCTAGATTAATTACTAGACTAAACCTAGATTAATATTGGTTTATCTAACTTCTATGTTCTCTAGAATGCTAAACTCATTAGATTTACTTTTCCAAATTTAACTAAACCAATGTTTATTAAACTTTTCAAGATAATATCTTTACTTTATATAATACTCAAGTACATTATAATTAGCTAACAGTAACTGTACCTAACTTTAACTTTTCTAAAAAATAGGGTTCTAAACTACTTAAATGAAACTCAATGTTCTATTTAAATTCAATAATTTTATTTATTATTGTGTAAACTCTTGTAAACTCAGCTTAAATACTTACTGAGGCATTCCTTTCTTTGGAGGCCCCAGAATGTTTAGTACTGGCAATGACGTACTAAATAAGTTGACAGTGACATTTAGGTAGGACTGTAATTTTAGTCTGTGGTTTCCTTTTTCCCTCCTTCTGAACTTTTCAAGCAATATGGCGACACGTCTCTCTCACATTGTAATATTAAAATAGCGTAATTCAGTGAAATAAACAGCAGTGGAAGTTTTATGGTGGTTTTTATCAAAATCCCAAACATTCTGGTCCTTCGTAAGCCGTCATTCAAGAGGATCGCCACATTTTCTTCGTGTCGTTTGGTGCGGAGGCGGAGAGAACGAAGCGAAGCATCCGAAGCATCCACGCTCCCACGCACGCAAACGCAGAAATCGGAGATTGGGCGGCGAGCCAGCAGCGACAACAGTCGAATCAAAAATCAACCACTGCTTTACAACGACGGGAGTCAGAAAATCTCACTGTTTTACCGAATAACGAGACTGAGTCCATACCTACCGCAACATCTACATTTGCAAAACGGCAACAGCCACATCTCATCTCATACATCTACATCTCGGCATCTCTAATCGGCCAACCAGCGAACACGCAAAACAGTCTTCTACAGGACAACATACAAGAAATCAACAGATTTCGATCGTACGGAGCAATCAACACTTCCGTACGCCATCTTGCCCACGCGCCACGCGGTGAGCACGACACGCGCGGTCTCTACGCACCGACGCCATTACTACAATTCTACATTCTACAACGCAACAGCGAAAATTACGAAATATTCTACAACGCAACAGCGAAACTTACCTACGAAATACAATACAATGATGTCTCAAAACGAAGATGAAACCTATCTACAAACCCTCAAGCAAAGAAGAAGTGCCATCAAAGGCAAGCTTACTCGAATCGAGAAATACATACAAATCTTCGACGCTGATCGACACTCCCTAAGCGAAATAAAAGTCCGTCAAGAAGACTTAGAGCAATTGATGCAACGGTTCGAGGATCTTCAGCTACAAATAGAATCGATAGACGACACCGCGGATCGACAAGACATTCATGAAGAGGAGCGGAGCGTCTTCGAAGACAGATATTACGGTCTCAAATCATGCATGATGAACGCATTGAGCGCTAGATCGACAATACCCACGACGGCGACATCACCTGCGCGCCACACGGATCATTTCAACTGTACGCACTATGATCACACCAAGCCACGTGTCAAGCTGCCTCAACTGGAGCTCCCTAAGTTCGATGGGGACATACGGCAATGGCCAGCCTTCAAGAACATCTTCTACGCGTCCGTGGACAGCACCGACCTGCCAGTGGTGAACAAGCTGCAGTACCTGAAGACGGCGCTGACGGGGGAGGCTGCGGGCCTCATAGCCTCACTGCTCATCATAGAGGAGAACTACTCCAAAGCTCTCGAAATCCTAGCTAAGAGGTACGAAAATCAAACTATAATTGTAAACTTTCATCTAAAAAGCATCACTAACTTTAGTACTATCACTCGATATAACCTCAAAGAATACTTGGTTCTGCTTCAACAAAGTCTAGACTCCTTAAGAGCCATCCAGCTCCCTGTGGAGCATTGGGATGCATTGTTGGTTTTTCTTATAACTCAAAAATTAGACAACTCACTCCGAGCCGCTTGGGAGATCAATCGCAAAGAAAATTCAATTGCTTCCCTAAGCGAGCTGCTTGATTTCCTAAACCAACGCAGAACAGCCTTTGAGTTAATGTATGATGTAAAATCTAAAAATGATAAAATTCAAAATGTTAAAGTCTCTCATGTTACATCCACAACAATCAGAGAAACTTGTATTCTATGCAATGGCGGTCATGCTTTGCATAAATGCCCTACTTATCTTGAGCTTACAACTCAGAAACGCATTGAACTGATCAAATCTAAATCACTGTGTTATAACTGTTTACAGCCCTACAAATTCAGGCATAAGTGCTCCAAATTTTACTGCCTAAAATGCAAAGGTAAACATCACACATCCATACACGAGGACAAGCCTCAACCACAGGTTAACTACATTACAAACAATTCTACTAACAGCCAACAGGCAAACAATCCTACACACAGCCAACAGGCATACAATTCTATTCACAGCCAACAGGCATACAATCCAATTCAAAGTCAACAGACATACAATTCTATACAAAGCCAACAGGCACTAGATTCTATACATGCAACAGCAAACACTCTTACAACAGCTGCTACTCAAGCACATATACAACAAGGTTCTATACAACCAACACACACTCAATTTTCAAACACATCACTCAGTGCACCTTCTACAGTACTAGTGACAAACACTAACAGATATCAAATGTTGCTTTCCACAGCTCTGGTTCGAGTTCAACATGCTTCAGGCCGGTGGATCACTGCGCGTGCACTTCTGGACACAGGAAGTGAAGTCAACGTTGCTACTCACAGACTTGCATCTCAACTGGAACTACAAGTCAATCAACAATCATGCCTTATATTAGGTGTAGGCAATAGCCAAGAGCGTACTCAAGTAAGTGTAAACACGAATATTGCATCTCGCTACAACACCTATCAAAGCAATCAAACTTTCTTGGTCATGGACAGTATTTCAGTGCCACTACCTCACACGCATGTACATACACAAACATGGCATATACCAGACAAACAAGCTCAATCACTCGCTGATCCCACATTCTTCATGCCAGGTTCTATTGACTTACTGCTGAACGCTGAAGTATTCTATGCTACACTGCAAACTGGGCGCATACAGCTTGGTTCGCACCTACCCTTTCTAATTGAAACTCTATTTGGATGGGTTGTTTCTGGTTCCTACTTACCTGATACTCACCTACATACACCAAAATGCAGCATGCACGCTAGCATGTTTTCTACACCCACATCAACAGATGACTTATTACAATCCTTCTGGGAGCAAGAAGAGCTGCTTCCTCAAAAGCTACTCTCACCAGAGGACAAACACTGCGAAGAGCTATACATGTCTACAACTACACAGGACAGCTCAGGCAGATACACAGTGGACCTACCACTACAGGTTGATAGAATAGACGATCTAGGTAATTCTTTCAACACAGCTTACAGATGCTTACTAAAACTTGAATCTAAAATGCAAAGAGATACAAATCTCTACACACAGTATAAAGCTTTCATACACGAGTTCATACAATTAGGACATGCTCACTACATAGAGGACTTCTCACCCACAGATACACAAGCTTACTACATGCCACATCTAGCGGTCATAAAGCCAGACAGTATCACAACTAAGTTACGCACAGTCTTCAATGCTAGTGCCAAGACATCCACTGGTATATCACTCAATGATATAATGTATGAAGGTCCAAACATATACAATGATCTATTAGAAATTATCCTCAGATTTAGACTTTACAAATATGCTTTCTCTTGTGATATAGTCAAAATGTTTAGAGCTATAAAGATAAATTCACAACAGACATCCTTACAAAGAGTTCTATGGAGAGACTCCAAATCTGAACCGCTTCAGTGTCTAGAGATCAACAGAATTTGCTATGGTACTAAGTGTGCCCCATACTTAGCTTGTCGCACAATGATACATTTAGCTGACACATATTCAGATACACACCCGCAGGCAGCGGACTGTATTAAAAGTTCTGGGTACATGGATGATTATTTGTATGGATCTCAGACTCTTGAACAATGTAAACAAGTATGCTCAGAGCTTATAGACTTATTGAACAAGGCAGGTTTTCAACTGCACAAGTGGTCATCTAACCACACAGACATTCTATCACATGTAGGCACAAGTTCTACAGAAAACACAAAAAATATACAATCTCTACATAACAATGTATACTCAACTACACAAGAGACATACAATTTCACATCAGCCTCCGTCAAAACGCTTGGCTTACAATGGCTACCTACACAAGACACACTTCAAGTCAACATTCCTGACTACAGTACTGCTCCTTGCACTAAAAGGAACATACTCTCACAAATAGCTCAGATTTTTGATCCTATAGGTATTCTAGCACCTACAACTATTCTAGCTAAGATTTTGATGCAAGACATATGGAAACAAGGTATTGACTGGGATTCTTTGATCTCAAAGGACTCTCTAGTCATCTGGCAGAGCTATGTTCAGCAACTACATTACCTGAAAGCTATACACATACCTAGATATTATTTTACAGATATACCTACACAAATAATATTAATAGGATACTGTGATGCTTCACACAAAGCTTATGGTGCTTGCTTGTACCTAAGAGCAACCTACCTTAACAAACCTACAAGTTGCACACTAATTACAGCTAAATCAAAGGTTGCACCTATCAAAAAACAACAATCTATACCACGCTTAGAACTGTGTGGATCTCTCTTGCTAGCCCAATTAGCAAAAAGATTCATGAACATTATACATAACAAAATTAACATTGAGAAAACTTATCTATTTACAGATTCATCTATTGTACTACACTGGATCAAAGCTCCATACAAGCACAAACACGACACATATGTCACACACCGCCTCATGCAGGTCATCGACACCACCAGGGGTGAGGACTGGTACTACATAAACACAAAACAAAACCCAGCCGATCTGATCACTCGGGGAGTCATGCCAAAAGATCTTCAATCTTGTACACTATGGTGGCAAGGCCCTTCATGGTTGACTCAAGATCAATCACAATGGCCATCTACAATAACACATACACCTGATGTAGACATAAATATATCACACAATCAAATCTCACAAGTAGTCAATGTCTGCACAGACTCACAAATCAATCATTTATTCTTCTTTGAGAAATTCACAGAACACTCCAGTTTCTCTAAACTTATCAGAATTGTTGCATACATACTTAGATTTGTACATAACATAAAAAACAAACATAACAAACATACATCACATTTGACAGTTACAGAACTAAAGATTGCTCACAATTTTATAGTTCACACAACACAAAGTCATTCCTTCTCAAAGGAAATGCATGAATTACATTCTTTCAAAAATAATACTAACACGCAGACTTCACACACACAAAAGTCTTACACATTTACATCCAGCCCACTAAGGAAACTGAATCCATTCTTAGGTGAAGACAACATACTAAGAGTTGGTGGTCGCTTACAGCACTCAGACATTCCATACAATCAAGCACATCCTATCATACTTCCTGCCAAAAATCACATCACACAGATTTTGATACAGCATTATCACCTCAAGTTACTCCACTCAGGCGTACAGAACACACTCTGTAATATAAGACTGAAATACTGGCCTATCAATGGTAGAGGTGAAGTAAAAAGATGCATATATTCCTGTGTTAGATGTACTAGGTATAGAGGCAAGGTCTGTGAGCAACAGATGTCAGATCTTCCTGCTCCCAGAGTCACGTTGACCCGTGCCTTTACACATGTAGGAATAGATTTTAGTGGAGCTATAGCTATAAGAAGTTCAATGACCCGAAACTGTAAATACTCTAAAGGTTATATATGCCTATTTATTTGTCTAGCTACTCGAGCTATTCATTCAGAATTAGTAACTGATTTATCTGCACAAGCCTTTATTTGTGCTCTTAAAAGATTTATTTCTAGAAGAGGAATACCTACTTGCTTATATAAAGACAATGCAACTAATTTTAGAGGTTCTAAAACTGAGTTACATGAGCTCTATAAAATGTTTAAAAATGATACTAGCTACAGTGAAATTATTGACTTATGTACTTCAAATTACATAGAATACAAGTTTACCTGTCCTCTTGCAAGCCACATGGGTGGTATTTATGAAGCAGGAATTAAATCTGTAAAATCTCTCCTCAAGAGACATCTATTTAACACTAAATTAACATATGAGTTGTTGTATACTATTTTAGTTCAAATTGAAGGAATACTTAATTCCAGACCATTGTATCCTATCACTGATTTACCTAATGATTTAACTTGCCTCACACCTGCTCATTTCATTATAGGTACAGCTATAACTGACCTACCTGAACCTAATGTACTAGATTTTAGTGAATCTAGACTGAATGTATACCAGAAAATAATGCAATTTAAACAAAGATTTTGGAAACAGTTTTATTTTAGTTACTTATCTGAATTACAAACTAGAAATAAGTGGCTAAAAGTGCAAAATAATTTAAGAATAGGAGACTTAGTTTTAATTAAAGATGAAACTTGTCCACCCACTTCATGGGCTTTAGGTAGAATTACCTCTGTAAACACTAACAAGGCAGATGGCCTATGTAGATCTGTAAAGATTCGAACTAGTAAAGGAGAATTTACTAGACCTGTAAATAAAGTAATATTGCTTCCAAGCAAAGATTGAAATTAATTATAAGTTAATTTCCATTGTATTTTTAAAAAATGTAAACATATACCTATATGTAACTTACTAAACGTAACATGTAAGTATGCGTATCTAATTATTCTTAAGACCTAGATTAAACCTAGATTAAGAATTACCTACCTTACCTAGATTAATATTGGTTTATCTAACTTCTATGTTCTCTAGAATGCTAAACTCATTAGATTTACTTTTCTAAATTTAACTAAACCAATGTTTATTAAACTTTTCAAAATAATATCTTTACTTTATATAATACTCAAGTACATTATAATTAGCTAACAGTAACTGTACCTAACTTTAACTTTTCTAAAAAATAGGGTTCTAAACTACTTAAATGAAACTCAATGTTCTATTTAAATTCAATAATTTTATTTATTATTGTGTAAACTCTTGTAAACTCAGCTTAAATACTTACTGAGTTTACACAATAATAAATAAAATTATTGAATTTAAATAGAACATTGAGTTTCATTTAAGTAGTTTAGAACCTTATTTTTTAGAAAAGTTAAAGTTAGGTACAGTTACTGTTATCTAATTATAATGTACTTGAGCATTACTTATATTAGAGATATTATCTTGAAAAGTTTAATAAACATTGGTTTAGTTAATTTAGGAAAGTAAATCTAATGAGTTTAGCATTCTTGAGAACATAGAAGTTAGATAAACCAATATTAATCTAGGTTTAGTCTAGTAATTAATCTAGGTAAGGTAGGTAATTCTTAATCTAGGTTTAATCTAGGTCTTAAGAATAATTTGATACACATACTTACATGTATAGTACATACGTTTAGTAAGTTACATATAGGTATATGTTTACATTTTTAAAAATACAATGGAAATTAACTTTTATTTAGTTTTATAGTCTAGTTTCAATCTTTGCTTGGAAGCAATATTACTTTATTTACAGGTCTAGTAAATTCTCCTTTACTAGTTCGAATCTTTACAGATCTACATAGGCCATCTGCCTTGTTAGTGTTTACAGAGGTAATTCTACCTAAAGCCCATGAAGTGGGTGGACAAGTTTCATCTTTAATTAAAACTAAGTCTCCTATACTTAAATTATTTTGCACTTTTAGCCACTTATTTCTAGTTTGTAATTCAGATAAGTAACTAAAATAGAACTGTTTCCAAAATCTTTGTTTAAATTGCATTATTTTCTGGTATACATTCAGTCTAGATTCACTAAAATCTAGTACATTAGGTTCAGGTAGGTCAGTTATAGCAGTACCTATAATGAAATGAGCAGGTGTGAGGCAAGTTAAGTCATTAGGTAAATCAGTGATAGGATACAATGGTCTGGAATTAAGTATTCCTTCAATTTGAACTAAAATAGTATACAACAACTCATATGTTAATTTAGTGTTAAATAGGTGTCTCTTGAGGAGAGATTTTACAGATTTAATTCCTGCTTCATAAATACCACCCATGTGGCTTGCAAGAGGACAGGTAAACTTGTATTCTATGTAATTGGAAGTACATAAGTCAATAATTTCACTGTAGCTAGTATCATTTTTAAACATTTTATAGAGAGCATGTAACTCAGTTTTAGAACCTCTAAAATTAGTTGCATTGTCTGTATATAAGCAAGTAGGTATTCCTCTTCTAGAAATAAATCTTTTAAGAGCACAAATAAAGGCTTGTGCAGATAAATCAGTTACTAATTCTAAATGAATAGCTCGAGTAGCTAGACAAATAAATAGGCATATATAACCTTTAGAGTATTTACAGTTTCGGGTCATTGAACTTCTTATAGCTATAGCTCCACTAAAATCTATTCCTACATGTGTAAAGGCACGGGTCAACGTGACTCTGGGAGCAGGAAGATCTGACATCTGTTGCTCACAGACCTTGCCTCTATACCTAGTGCATCTAACACAGGAATATATGCATCTTTTTACTTCACCTCTACCATTGATAGGCCAGTATTTCAGTCTTATATTACAAAGTGTGTTCTGAACGCCTGAGTGGAGTAACTTGAGGTGATAATGCTGTATCAAAATCTGTGTGATGTGATTTTTGGCAGGTAGTATGATAGGATGTGCTTGATTGTATGGAATGTCTGAGTGCTGTAAGCGACCACCAACTCTTAGTATGTTGTCTTCATCTAAGAATGGATTCAGTTTCCTTAGTGGGCTGGATGTGAATGTGTAAGACTTTTGTGTGTGTGAAGTCTGCATGTTAGTATTATTTTTGAAAGAATGTAATTCATGCATTTCCTTTGAGAAGGAATGACTTTGTGTTGTGTGAACTATAAAATTGTGAGCAATCTTTAGTTCTGTAACTGTCAAATGTGATGTATGTTTATTATGTTTGTTTTTTAAGTTTTGTACAAATCTAAGTATGTATGCAACAATTCTGATAAGCTTAGAGAAACTGGAGTGTTCTGTGAATTTCTCAAAGAAGAATAGATGATTGATTTGTGAGTCTGTGCAGACATTGACTACTTGTGAGATTTGATTGTGTGATATATTTAAGTCTACATCAGGTGTATGTGTTATTGTAGATGGCCATTGTGATTGATCTTGAGTCAACCATGAAGGGCCTTGCCACCATAGTGTACAAGATTGAAGATCTTTAGGCATGACTCCCCGGGTGAACAGATCAGCTGGGTTTTGTTTTGTGTTTATGTAGTACCAGTCCTCACCCCTGGTGGTGTCGATGACCTGCATAAGGCGGTGTGTGACATATGTGTCGTGTTTGTGCTTGTATGGAGTTTTGATCCAGTGTAGTACAATAGATGAATCTGTAAATAGATAAGTTTTCTCAATGTTAATTTTGTTATGTATAATGTTTATGAATCTTTTTGCTAATTGAGCTAGCAAGAGAGATCCACACAGTTCTAAGCGTGGTATAGATTGTTGTTTTTTGATAGGTGCAACCTTTGATTTAGCTGTAATTAGTGTGCAACTTGTAGGTTTGTTAAGGTAGGTTGCTCTTAGGTACAAGCAAGCACCATAAGCTTTGTGTGAAGCATCACAGTATCCTAATAATATTATTTGTGTAGGTATATCTGTAAAATAATATCTAGGTATGTGTATAGCTTTCAGGCAATGTAGTTGCTGAACATAGCTCTGCCAGATGACTAGAGAGTCCTTTGAGATCAAAGAATCCCAGTCAATACCTTGTTTCCATATGTCTTGCATCAAAATCTTAGCTAGAATAGTTGTAGGTGCTAGAATACCTATAGGATCAAAAATCTGAGCTATTTGTGAGAGTATGTTCCTTTTAGTGCAAGGAGCAGTACTGTAGTCAGGAATGTTGACCTGAAGTGTGTCTTGTGTAGGTAGCCATTGTAAGCCAAGCGTTTTGACGGAGGCTGATGTGAAATTGTATGTTTCTTGTGTAGTTGAGTGTACATTGTTATGTGGAGATTGTATAGTTTTTGTGTTTTCTGTAGAACTTGTGCCTACATGTGATAGAATGTCTGTGTGGTTAGATGACCACTTGTGCAGTTGAAAACCTGCCTTGTTCAATAAGTCTATAAGCTCTGAGCATACTTGTTTACATTGTTCAAGAGTCTGAGATCCATACAAATAATCATCCATGTACCCAGAACTTTTAATACAGTCCGCTGCTTGCGGGTGTGTATCTGAATGTGTGTCAGCTAAATGTATCATTGTGCGACAAGCTAAGTATGGGGCACACTTAGTACCATAGCAAATTCTGTAAGCTGTGTTGAAAGAATTACCTAGATCGTCTATTCTATCAACCTGTAGTGGTAGGTCCACTGTGTATCTGCCTGAGCTGTCCTGTGTAGTTGTAGACATGTATAGCTCTTCGCAGTGTTTGTCCTCTGGTGAGAGTAGCTTTTGAGGAAGCAGCTCTTCTTGCTCCCAGAAGGATTGTAATAAGTCATCTGTTGATGTGGGTGTAGAAAACATGCTAGCGTGCATGCTGCATTTTGGTGTATGTAGGTGAGTATCAGGTAAGTAGGAACCAGAAACAACCCATCCAAATAAAGTTTCAATTAAGAAGGGTAGGTGCGAACCAAGCTGTATGCGCCCAGTTTGCAGTGTAGCATAGAATACTTCAGCATTTAGCAGTAAGTCAATAGAACCCGGCATGAAGAATGTGGGATCAGCGAGTGATTGAGCTTGTTTGTCTGGTATATGCCATGTTTGTGTATGTACATGCGTGTGAGGTAGTGGCACTGAAATACTGTCCATGACTAAGAAAGTTTGATTGCTTTGATAGGTGTTGTAGCGAGATGCAATATTCGTGTTTACACTTACTTGAGTACGCTCTTGGCTATTGCCTACACCTAATATAAGGCATGATTGTTGATTGACTTGTAGTTCCAGTTGAGATGCAAGTCTGTGAGTAGCAACGTTGACTTCACTTCCTGTGTCCAGAAGTGCACGCGCAGTGATCCACCGGCCTGAAGCATGTTGAACTCGAACCAGAGCTGTGGAAAGCAACATTTGATATCTGTTAGTGTTTGTCACTAGTACTGTAGAAGGTGCACTGAGTGATGTGTTTGAAAATTTAGTGTGTGTTGGCTTTATAGAACCTTGTTGTATATGTGCTTGAGTAGCAGCTGTTGTAAGAGTGTTTGCTGTTGCATGTATAGAATCTAGTGCCTGTTGGCTTTGTAGAGAATTGTATGTCTGTTGACTTTGAGTTGGATTGTATGCCTGTTGGCTGTTAGTTAGATTGTATGCCTGTTGGCTGTGAGTTAGATTGTTTGCCTGTTGGCTGTTAGTAGAATTGTGTGCCTGTTGGCTAGAAGTGGTTGTAATGTAGTTAACCTGTGGTTGAGGCTTGTCCTCGTGTATGGATGTGTGATGTTTACCTTTGCATTTTAGGCAGTAAAATTTGGAGCACTTATGCCTGAATTTGTAGGGCTGTAAACAGTTATAACACAGTGATTTAGATTTGATCAGTTCAATGCGTTTCTGAGTTGTAAGCTCAAGATAAGTAGGGCATTTATGCAAAGCATGACCGCCATTGCATAGAATACAAGTTTCTCTGATTGTTGTAGATGTAACATGAGAGACTTTAACATTTTGAATTTTATCATTATTAGATTTGACATCATACATTAACTCGAAGGCTGTTCTGCGTTGGTTTAGGAAATCAAGCAGCTCGCTTAGGGAAGCAATTGAATTTTCTTTGCGATTGATCTCCCAAGCGGCTCGGAGTGAATTGTCTAATTTTTGAGTTATTAGAAAAACCAACAATGCATCCCAGTGCTCCACAGGGAGCTGGATGGCTCTTAAGGAGTCTAGACTTTGTTGAAGCAGAACCAAGTATTCTTTGAGGTTATATCGAGTGATAGTATTAAAGTTAGTGATGCTTTTTAGATGAAAGTTTACAATTATAGTTTGATTTTCGTACCTCTTAGCTAGGATTTCGAGGGCTTTGGAGTAGTTCTCCTCTATGATGAGCAGTGAGGCTATGAGGCCCGCAGCCTCCCCCGTCAGCGCCGTCTTCAGGTACTGCAGCTTGTTCACCACGGGCAGGTCGGTGCTGTCCACGGATGCGTAGAAGATGTTCTTGAAGGCTGGCCATTGCCGTATGTCCCCATCGAACTTAGGGAGCTCCAGTTGAGGCAGCTTGACACGTGGCTTGGTATGATCATAGTGCGTGCAGTTGAAATGATCCGTGTGGCGCGCAGGTGATGTCGCCGTCGTGGGTATTGCCGATCTAGCGCTCAATGCGTTCAGCATGCATGACTTGAGACCATAATATCTGTCTTCGAAGACGCTCCGCTCCTCTTCATGAATGTCTTGTCGATCCGCGGCGTCGTCTATCGATTCTATTTGTAGCTGAAGTTCCTCGAACCGTTGCATCAATTGCTCTAAGTCTTCTTGACGGACTTTTATTTCGTTTAGGGATTGTCGATCAGCGTCGAAGATTTGCATGTATTTTTCGATTCGAGTGAGCTTTCCTTTGATGGCACTTCTCCTTTGCTTGAGGGTTTGTAGATAGGTTTCATCTTCGTTTTGAGACATCTTTGTATTGTATTTCGTAGGTAAGTTTCACTGTTGCGTTGTTGAATATTTCGTAATTTTCGCTGTTGCGTTGTAGAATGTAGAATTGTAGTAATGGCGTCGGTGCGTAGAGACCGCGTGCGTGTGTCGTGCTCACCGCGTGGCGCGTGGGCAAGATGGCGTACGGAAGTGTTGATTGCTCCGTACGATTGAAATCTGTTGATTTCTTGTATGTTGTCCTGTAGAAGACTGTTTTGCGTGTTCGCTGGTTGGCCGATTAGAGATGCCGAGATGTAGATGTATGAGATGAGATGTGGCTGTTGCCGTTTTGCAAATGTAGATGTTGCGGTAGGTATGGACTCCGTCTCGTTTTTCGGTAAAACAGTGAGATTTTCTGACTCCCGTCGGTGTAAAGCAGTGGTTGATTTTTGATTCGACTGTTGTCGCTGCTGGCTCGCCGCCCAATCTCCGATTTCTGCGTTTGCGTGCGTGGGAGCGTGGATGCTTCGGATGCTTCGCTTCGTTCTCTCCGCCTCCGCACCAAACGACACGAAGAAAATGTGGCGATCCTCTTGAATGACGGCTTACGAAGGACCAGAATGTTTGGGATTTTGATAAAAACCACCATAAAACTTCCACTGCTGTTTATTTCACTGAATTACGCTATTTTAATATTACAATGTGAGAGAGACGTGTCGCCATATTGCTTGAAAAGTTCAGAAGGAGGAGGGAAAAAGGCAACCACAGACTAAAATTACAGTCCTACCTAAATGTCACTGTCAACTTATTTAGTACGTCATTGCCAGTACTAAACAGAATGTTTGGGATTTTGATAAAAACCACCATAAAACTTCCACTGCTGTTTATTTCACTGAATTACGCTATTTTAATATTACAATGTGAGAGAGACGTGTCGCCATATTGCTTGAAAAGTTCAGAAGGAGGAGGGAAAAAGGCAACCACAGACTAAAATTACAGTCCTACCTAAATGTCACTGTCAACTTATTTAGTACGTCATTGCCAGTACTAAACATTCTGGGGCCTCCAAAGAAAGGAATGCCTCAGTAAGTATTTAAGCTGAGTTTACACAATAATAAATAAAATTATTGAATTTAAATAGAACATTGAGTTTCATTTAAGTAGTTTAGAACCTTATTTTTTAGAAAAGTTAAAGTTAGGTACAGTTACTGTTATCTAATTATAATGTACTTGAGCATTACTTATATTAGAGATATTATCTTGAAAAGTTTAATAAACATTGGTTTAGTTAATTTAGGAAAGTAAATCTAATGCGTTCAGCATGCATGACTTGAGACCATAATATCTGTCTTCGAAGACGCTCCGCTCCTCTTCATGAATGTCTTGTCGATCCGCGGCGTCGTCTATCGATTCTATTTGTAGCTGAAGTTCCTCGAACCGTTGCATCAATTGCTCTAAGTCTTCTTGACGGACTTTTATTTCGTTTAGGGATTGTCGATCAGCGTCGAAGATTTGCATGTATTTTTCGATTCGAGTGAGCTTTCCTTTGATGGCACTTCTCCTTTGCTTGAGGGTTTGTAGATAGGTTTCATCTTCGTTTTGAGACATCTTTGTATTGTATTTCGTGGTCTTTGTATTGTATTAAGCAGCTCTTCTTGCTCCCAGAAGGATTGTAATAAGTCATCTGTTGATGTGGGTGTAGAAAACATGCTAGCGTGCATGCTGCATTTTGGTGTATGTAGGTGAGTATCAGGTAAGTAGGAACCAGAAACAACCCATCCAAATAGCGTTTCAATTAGGAAGGGTAGGTGCGAACCAAGCTGTATGCGCCCAGTTTGCAGTGTAGCATAGAATACTTCAGCGTTCAGCAGTAAGTCAATAGAACCCGGCATGAAGAATGTGGGATCAGCAAGTGATTGAGCTTGTTTGTCTGGTATATGCCATGTTTGTGTATGTACATGCGTGTGAGGTAGTGGCACTGAAATACTGTCCATGACCAAGAAAGTTTGATTGCTTTGATAGGTGTTGTAGCGAGATGCAATATTCGTGTTTACACTTACTTGAGTACGCTCTTGGCTATTGCCTACACCTAATATAAGGCATGATTGTTGATTGACTTGTAGTTCCAGTTGAGATGCAAGTCTGTGAGTAGCAACGTTGACTTCACTTCCTGTGTCCAGAAGTGCACGCGCAGTGATCCACCGGCCTGAAGCATGTTGAACTCGAACCAGAGCTGTGGAAAGCAACATTTGATATCTGTTAGTGTTTGTCACTAGTACTGTAGAAGGTGCACTGAGTGATGTGTTTGAAAATTGAGTTTGTGTTGGTTGTATAGAACCTTGTTGTATATGTGCTTGAGTAGCAGCTGTTGTAAGAGTGTTTGCTGTTGCATGTATAGAATCTAATGCCTGTTGGCTTTGTATAGAATTGTATGTCTGTTGACTTTGAGTTGGATTGTATGCCTGTTGGCTGTTAGTTAGATTGTATGCCTGTTGGCTGTGAGTAGAATTGTTTGCCTGTTGGCTGTTAGTAGAATTGTGTGCCTGTTGGCTAGAAGTGGTTGTAATGTAGTTAACCTGTGGTTGAGGCTTGTCCTCGTGTATGGATGTGTGATGTTTACCTTTGCATTTTAGGCAGTAAAATTTGGAGCACTTATGCCTGAATTTGTAGGGCTGTAAACAGTTATAACACAGTGATTTAGATTTGATCAGTTCAATGCGTTTCTGAGTTGTAAGCTCAAGATAAGTAGGGCATTTATGCAAAGCATGACTGCCATTGCATAGAATACAAGTTTCTCTGATTGTTGTAGATGTAACATGAGAGACTTTAACATTTTGAATTTTATCATTTTTAGATTTTACATCGTACATTAACTCGAAGGCTGTTCTGCGTTGGTTTAGGAAATCAAGCAGCTCGCTTAGGGAAGCAATTGAATTTTCTTTGCGATTGATCTCCCAAGCGGCTCGGAGTGAGTTGTCTAATTTTTGTGTTATTAGAAAAACCAACAATGCATCCCAGTGCTCCACAGGGAGCTGGATGGCTCTTAAGGAGTCTAGACTTTGTTGAAGCAGAACCAAGTATTCTTTGAGGTTATATCGAGTGATAGTACTAAAGTTAGTTATGCTTTTTAGATGAAAGTTTACAATTATTGTTTGATTTTCGTACCTCTTAGCTAGGATTTCGAGAGCTTTGGAGTAGTTCTCCTCAATGATGAGCAGTGAGGCTATGAGGCCCGCAGCCTCCCCCGTCAGCGCCGTCTTCAGGTACTGCAGCTTGTTCACCACGGGCAGGTCGGTGCTGTCCACGGACGCGTAGAAGATGTTCTTGAAGGCTGGCCATTGCCGTATGTCCCCATCGAACTTAGGGAGCTCCAGTTGAGGCAGCTTGACACGTGGCTTGGTATGATCATAGTGCGTGCAGTTGAAATGATCCGTGTGGCGCGCAGGTGATGTCGCCGTCGTGGGTATTGCCGATCTAGCGCTCAATGCGTTCAGCATGCATGACTTGAGACCATAATATCTGTCTTCGAAGACGCTCCGCTCCTCTTCATGAATGTCTTGTCGATCCGCGGCGTCGTCTATCGATTCTATTTGTAGCTGAAGTTCCTCGAACCGTTGCATCAATTGCTCTAAGTCTTCTTGACGGACTTTTATTTCGTTTAGGGATTGTCGATCAGCGTCGAAGATTTGCATGTATTTTTCGATTCGAGTGAGCTTTCCTTTGATGGCACTTCTCCTTTGCTTGAGGGTTTGTAGATAGGTTTCATCTTCGTTTTGAGACATCTTTGTATTGTATTTCGTAGGTAAGTTTCACTGTTGCGTTGTAGAATATTTCGTAATTTTCGCTGTTGCGTTGTAGAATGTAGAATTGTAGTAATGGCGTCGGTGCGTAGAGACCGCGCGTGTCGTGCTCACCGCGTGGCGCGTGGGCAAGATGGCGTACGGAAGTGTTGATTGCTCCGTACGATCGAAATCTGTTGATTTCTTGTATGTTGTCCTGTAGAAGACTGTTTTGCGTGTTCGCTGGTTGGCCGATTAGAGATGCCGAGATGTAGATGTATGAGATGAGATGTGGCTGTTGCCGTTTTGCAATGTAGATGTTGCGGTAGGTATGGACTCCGTCTCGTTATTCGGTAAAACAGTGAGATTTTCTGACTCCCGTCGTTGTAAAGCAGTGGTTGATTTTTGATTCGACTGTTGTCGCTGCTGTGCTGGTTCGCCGCCCAGTCTCCGATTTCTGCGTTTGCGTGCTGCGCACGAGCGTGGATGCTTCGGATGCTTCGCTTCGTTCTCTCCGCCTCCGCACCAAACGACACGAAGAAAATGTGGCGATCCTCTTGAATGACGGCTTACGAAGGACCAGAATGTTTGGGATTTTGATAAAAACCACCATAAAACTTCCACTGCTGTTTATTTCACTGAATTACGCTATTTTAATATTACAATGTGAGAGAGACGTGTCGCCATATTGCTTGAAAAGTTCAGAAGGAGGGAAAAAGGAAACCACAGACTAAAATTACAGTCCTACCTAAATGTCACTGTCAACTTATTTAGTACGTCATTGCCAGTACTAAACACCAAGTTCAAATGAAAGCTATGACCAAGATCTTCATTTGAAGTGACAGCTGTCAAAATGAAGATCTTGGATGACCAAGCTTTCATTTGAATTTTGAATGAGGAGTCTAGGACGAGTAGTTTCCGAGATATGGCCGTTTGAAGTTTGACAGCTGTCACTACAAATGAAGATCTTGGTCATAGCTTTCATTTGAACTTTGAACGGGGAGTCTAGGACGAGTAGTTTCCGAGATATGGCGGTTTGAAGTTTGACAGCTGTCACTTCAAATGAAGATCTTGGTCATAGCTTTCATTTGAACTTTGAACGGGGAGTCTAGGACGAGTAGTTTCCGAGATATGGCCGTTTGAAGTTTGACAGCTGTCACTACAAATGAAGATCTTGGTCATAGCTTTCATTTGAACTGGGAACGGGGAGTCTAGGACGAGTAGTTTCCGAGATATGGCGATTTGAAGTTTGACAGCTGTCACTTCAAATGAAGATCTTGGTCATAGCTTTCATTTGAACTGAGAACGGGGAGTCTAGGACGAGTAGTTTCCAAGATATGGCCGTTTGAAGTTTGACAGCTGTCACTTTAAATGAAGATCTTGGTCATAGCTTTCATTTGAACTTTGAACGGGGAGTCTAGGACGAGTAGTTTCCGAGATATGGCCGTTTGAAGTTTGACAGCTGTCACTACAAATGAAGATCTTGGTCATAGCTTTCATTTGAACTGGGAACGGGGAGTCTAGGACGAGTAGTTTTCGAGATATGGCGGTTTGAAGTTTGACAGCTGTCACTTTAAATGAAGATCTTGGTCATAGCTTTCATTTGAACTGAGAACGGGGAGTCTAGGACGAGTAGTTCCCGAGATATGGCCATTTGAAGTTTGACAGCTGTCACTTCAAAGATTCAAGATTCAAGATTTCAGATTCAAGGTTCAAAATTCAAAAATCAAGGATCGAAATCCAAGATCAAAACCAAGGATCGAAATCAAGGATCGAAATCAAAATCAAGGATCAAAATCAAGGATCGAATTCAAGGATCGAAACCATGGATCGAAATCAAGCGCTGATTTTGTCGAGCGCGATAAGGTAAAAATATCCTGAAATTTAAATGACATGGGCACACTACTAATCCAACAACGAGTGTGAAAGAGACAAAGCTACCAAGAAAGTAGTAGTAGTCGTACGCTACAACAAATCTACAAATTGCAAAATTTAAACAACGCTACATAGGTAAGGTAAGATACCTACCTACCTACATACACAGAAGGTGTATGTGCATCTATCTACTACACACTCAATCAAGATTACTAAAATTAGGTATACCGCCATCTATTGTTTAGCTGGCGCTTCTGATAGGGTAAATCTAATACGAGGCGATAGATGGCTCTGAAAAAGCAGAGCCCCCTATAGTCTTTGTAAATGAAACAAAATAGCCCGCAAAATAGCCCGAGTTAGGAGTGACGGGCTCTGTTGTATAGGATGGGGTATCTGTACTAGTATAGTGTGCAGGACGATCAATAAGTTAAGAGAGTGTTTGAATATTTAAGTTAGAATAAGCTTATTGAATAAACTGTGATTTGAATTTTATAGCGCTAGCATATGGAAAAGTGTAATGTTAGTTAGGTGTGTTTTACTGCCTACCCCCTAGTACAAATCCGTTAGGAAAAATAGGCTCATAAGAACATGATAGGCTAATAAGAAAATGAGTCAGGAATTTATTACTAGGTAGGATAATATAAAAGTAGGTAGGATATTAAAATGTAATAGGAAATAAGTAATATTGTATTATAATAAGAAATAAATAGAGCAAAATTGTAATGCACTTAATGCAATATTAGTAGGCGTGAGCAAAATCACGCGCTTGTTCCGCCGCATGTCGCGGCCAGGTCGACCGTACTATAAGTATAGGGTCATTTTTGTGAATAAATCAGTATCAAAATAGCACCGAACGAGTTTGGAATTACTTTCGTCAGAACCCTTCAAGCAGGCTAGCACCCCCCAGTACCAGACCGGTACATATAGTATTATATTATCTGTGGTTTAGTAGAGCAGTAAATATAAATGGGCACAGTTTAAAACAGTTAAAGGCAAATGCTTAGCAATCAAGTTCATACCTCTTCCAATTCTAGTTTCTGCTTCAACTCCTCAGTTTTTTCTTTCTTCTCTTTCTTTCTCTTCTCTCCTATCTTCACTCCTTTCACAAGTTGTATGTCATCAGCGTTCTCATCCTCCGACTCCGAGGAAGCTTGAGATTCATGATCCGAGTGATCCGTGTCCTGAGGTTCTAAATCTTGTTCATTGTCAGATAGTTCTTCTTTCTTTATTTCTAAATCCCCATTTTTTACTGAAGATTTTGGAGTTTGAACCTAAAAAATAAAATAGTAGCTAGTATTACCTAGACTTTTTTTATAGCAGATACTCTTTAAATGTCTTTTGGAGTGACTTCAAACTATTTTATATGAATGTATCAAAAGTAATGTTACAAAATAGACGATCGTATCTTTGAAACATCAGTTTGAAGTTTCAGTACAAACTGCAATGTTTTGTTGTGTGATTTCTATGTAATGTTGGAGTTGTTTTATTTCTAAAGAAAGTGAATCCTAAAGTGTATTTTGGAGACTTGTTTGAACAGTGAAATTAATCGTTTTCATGTGAAAAATTTAGTCTAAAACTTTAAAAACACTGTGCAAAGAGGTTATGTGCTACTTACACTGTTTTTGACGCCTAATACTTTATGTTTGAAGGTAAGACCCTTAGTCAACTTCTTGAATATATCATAGGCATCCATTTCATTCACATTTAGTATTAAATCACAGTAAAATAAGGTAATTCTCACGTGCGATATAAATAAAAATCTTGCCGTCAGTGTTACCAACCCTACCATCACATCTGTAGCTGAATCTTCCCGAAAAGTTGCTAGATACAGTTTTTCTTACCTCAAAAAGAAGCTAGATGAATCTAAGGAAAAAAAAAACGTGTTGTCTACGGTTTTTTTTGATAGCATAGATTTATTCAACCTAAATCTTATTTTAAGGGCCTTACTTATGAAAGATGTTTAGAGTGAAACACTGGTTAAACAACGTCCTGTCTTTATTTGTGGATAGTGACAAACAGAGACAGGACGTTGTTCAACCAGTGTTCAACTTTAAACATCTTTCATAAGCCACATGTGGAAATGTACATGTATGTAATTTAAAATAAACCACTTAAAAATAACACTGTGTCACTATGGTTGTAAAAAATGTAGCTAGTTTTTTAGCTACAATTTTTTCAATTTTGTAGCTGATGGTAGCTTAAAAGTAGCCAGATCTAGCTTTAAAACATCTAAGTTGGCATCACTTGTCAAACAATAATTTTATTATAATGTCAATGTCAATCAAGTGAATGAATGTCACTGTCAATCTGACATTATTTTAAGCGTTCGGATACGTATTTTCATTTCAAGAAAGTTTCCTGGAGTTAACTGGAAGTTCGGTCTGTATAATGATGTTTATGTAAAATGGACTATGGATCTGGATAAATAGGTAAGAAATAACTTTAATCCTTGTTCCTCAACTGCATGTAACTACGTACCTAGCTGAAAGTTTGATCCAAATCTGTTACCAAACGTAAGTTACCTAACATAGGTACCTACCACTTTCAGAAAAAACTGAATCATTGACGTTACGTTTTGAATAAATTTACGGCTGAGCAGTCATTATTTGAGCGATAGGCCCAGGCCGCCTCATATTTACGTTAGGCATCTACTTTTCTTATAATCTTGTGTCAGTCAAATACCATGCTTCCAAACTGCCTTTAAAGGCAGGTGGTCGCCTTGGTGTTCTGTGACTATCGCGTGGCCAACACTCGATCACTGCCTTTGTCCACGCGTCTTCTCTTCTCACCTTGCCTATTATTTATTAAAGTCTTGCCTATTACTCTTGTCAGTGCAAATTGCACTGACAAGAGATATTTTGAGGAAATTGCATCATTGAAAAGTGCAATGCAAAATTTCCTCAAAATACCTCTTTCTAATGCCATTTCCTTAACCTCCTTAGGTACCTACCTATACGACATGATAGCGACCTTCTTCTTAATCTGGCTTATGTAGGTAATTAATTCTTGGTCTTCCCCTTCCCCCTCGCCTTTAGATAAGTACTTTAAAGTACTTAAATACTTAAGTACCTTTTTTTAAAGCCATTTTTTGGCCGGATGGGACAGTAGCTAGGTACCTACCTACCTACCTCAACTTTCAGTCCCAATTAAGGTCATGGTTGACCCGAAGCGCTGCTCGTGGCGTCGTCGGTAATTTGTTTTTAGAAGTTCTTAATTGATCGTTGACGTTGTGCGCGGTCACAATTTGGATGGGTGACCGCAAGTGGCATTAAATTGTTGGTCCCAGCTTTTATCTAGGTAAGTCAGATGGAGACCGTTAGGCGGCCTGAAAACTCCGTCACCAGAGTAGGCCACCTGCTCATATGAACTTACTTTCCTTATCAATGGATTATCGTTTTGAAAAATTTGTGTGCACATTATCGAGTTATAAACGGTGAAGAAAAACATCGTGAGGCAACCCACGGCTTAGTCAGTCCAGTCCCACTCGTATTGATCATTTCTTTCCGGGATGGTTTAGGTGCTGTGCAAGCCTCCTCCGTCTCAATAATATCCTAGGCACTATACTATAGTGTCCCGTTATCAATCTTCTAATAAAAATATGAGTTTATTTATTTTAATTTCTAGGTAAGTAAATAGAACTACACTACAGGAAATAGGGTAGGGGTAAATAAAATGACGCAATGTCATCAATGGAATCACTGCGAGTTTATTTTATACTTTTACATTCAACTGACGCATGACAATGCAACGAACCAAAACCTTTTCGAAAGTCAGATCCAAAGATACTTATAGTACTAACTTCCGACTGATATGTAGACGAACTACTCATTCAAACCGATTCCTATTCACAATATCAACAACACCCAAACAAAATGATAGTTGACATTATCACTGGAACTACCTACCTAGCAAAACTTTATTCGTAGGTAACCCTATGATCTGTTAATTTTTAAGCTCCCCAACGAACAACGAGGCGTTTTTTTTGTAATATTTGGCAAATTTGCTTAAGTACCTACCCTAAACCGGCGAGCTTGAATGAAAAATGTGATGAGAGTGAAAGAGGCGAAAGAGGTGTGTCAGGATCGTAGCAAGGGAAATCCGTGGTCTCTGCCTACCCCTGTGGGAAAGCGGCGTGATTTTATGTATGTATGTATTTGCTTAATGGAATCAAGAGTAACGATCGAGGTGAAATGCGTTAGGATGTTTAAATGTCGTTTTAGAAACCGTTTCGGTTGATCCATTGAATTAGTGGATCAGCCTGAGTGAGCTAATAGCAGCATTTACACGCAGAGATCGGACCGCGAGAAATAGCACGCGCCATTCCAACCTTTGCTAAAAACCTTACGTGTAGATGCGCGACGCTGACAGTTCGATCTGGCAAAGTTTTTAGCACAGTTTTTGTGACAGTTTTTTGCACGCATCACCGTTCATAATCGTACCACGCGCCAGTCCAAAACTGTGACAGTAATTAACACGACAGTTTTACTCGCGGTTCGGAACGCAGTCCAGATGCGTGGTAAAAACTCTACCGTGTAAAGGCCGCTAATGACTTACTTACTTAAAATATATAGGTAAGTATTTATTTTAAAATAAACGACGATCCTTGAAATGTTGACTAAAATTTTGATCAGGGGCCATGGAAATTCAACTTCGCAGTTACTATTAAGTAATTGAAAATATTAATAGAAAAAATGTTCACCCATTTTTGTTGCTCACGTGATAAACCACTTTTTGCGATTAAAGCTTTACCTACAATGTTTTATTACTGATAGTGACTGGTTGACTGAGCTCTGCTCGAAAATGAGACTTTCTTTTTAAAAACAAAAAAAAAAAAAACAAGATTTACATCAAAAAACTGTCAAAAAGTAAACAAAATTACGAACGATATTGCGCGGGCTTTTTGCGTGAATATCCGGAGAAAACTAATTTTCACAGATATGAGACCTAGCTAGATCACTTGTTCGCCGCCGTATAGACCTATATTTTCAAGCCGTTTTCAAGAACGTGATTACAAGTATAAATAAACAAATATTGCTCGTTTAATAGAATAGGTTAAAATATCATTAGACACTATTAAATTAAAATGGTATAGGTGCTGACATACAGAGATCCCAGTAACAGTGTAGGTAAGTTTGTTTTATATTGCATTGATACAGTTTACATTGATGGAGATTGCCAAAACCTGGTTACCTAGTGAATGATTTTAAGATCTTGATTTTTCGTTTTCATTTTCTTAAGAGTAGATATTTGTTTGATAGTTCCAGTGACGTTGTAAACATCCACCTCACTTCTCACGCTACAACAATAGTACTTTAAGTGTCTTCACCGACTGGTCTTACAACAACTTCCCGAGAAGCCTACGGCGGCTCTACCGGAAAATTCCACTGGCGAAGTAATCAACATCAAATGTTGATTTGACAGTTAAAATGTCAGGAAATGTTCCCGATAGTAGTTGTTAAGGGGCTTAATGTGGCTCCCTCAATTTCTTTTACAAAACTAGAGAGCGGTTGACTTTAGATAATTTTGACAGATGAAGTTCATTACAATTACCAGGGGAATTCCCCGATAGGGCCGCAGGTCCGTATCTAAACTTACCAATCATATACAATACTAAACATCCTTTTTACAAACGTACGGACCCATCCAACATTAAAAAGTATAACAAAACTCATTAACTAAATGTATTTAACACATATTTTCTTTGATCAACGATGGCAAACTATAACTTTTACAAAATAACACAAATATTAGTTTAGGCATAATAACACTCAAGCGGTACTTGTCCTCGAAGAAGTCCTAATTTATATTTACCCTTAATTTAATAATTTAATTTAATTTTGATTACTTTTTATAAAATTCGAGAACAAGTACCGCTCGAGTTCGCGTTAAAGAAAATATCGATGCTAAATAAAAATGCAGATCGTGCATACGTTAAATTAAGAAATAAGAAAAAAAATCTAATCCTAAGTGTGTCAGCAAAAATATAAGTGCAGATAAAATTAAATTTGCCACTTAACTATACTTTGACAATAAATTGTATTTTTTCGTAAAAAAATATTTCTGTATAAAATGTGTCACCCAAGCATAACAAGTTCTGAAGTGGGACAATTCCGCTGAAAACAATAATTGTAATAATAAAAGAGACGAAAACTAGGTTATTAAAATTGATTAAGATTCTAGTTCATCAGAAGGATAGAAAAAGATTAATTGCTTTCATACCAACATTGGATTTTGACTCGTAATTTTTCGTCGTATCTTTCCCATACAAAAGATTTCAACGCGCGCCGAGTTGATCGAAGCTTACATTCCTTTATCAGTAATAAACCTAGAACCTTTATCAACATGTTGATCTATAAAATACAACAATATAGGAACTATTATTTGAAAGTTACTCAGAAAAAAATTGACTATCCACGGAAAGTGCCATTAGTAAACAGTGAAACAAATTTCCAGCAAAATTGTCCCACAACCTTATTTTACCTATTGATAAATGTTACTTCTAGATATAACTGTAGGTATATTGTAGTCATAAATGTATATTGTAAATAATTTATATTTAAGTAAAGACGGGAACAACAGGGTAGCTCAGCCGGGGCTCAGAATGTACTACTTAGTATTATAATACTTATCATTTTTAATATTAAAGTCGTAAGTGCACTTTGAGTTACATACGGAACTATTAAGTATAATTGTAGGACAGCAGAATACTACAACACTAGAAACATCAGATCTTTATCGAATTGTGACGAAAAAAAGTACTTTTTGGAATTTGAGAAGAACTACTCTGCTAAAATGAAAGTCACTTATTCATAAAATATATACATAACTAATATGAGGTACTATGGCAGATTGGAAACTATTGCTATACTAGATCGTATTTATAAGGGGATACTGACAAATATATTTAAAGCTATAGATGGAATACACCGGCGCATGCGTCGCGACCTCACCTTAATGCTTGGTAATGTCACAGCCAAGTATTTTATCAAATAAATTAAATTAACGAGGTTTGTGAAGCGAGCAACACCGCCATGCAATCGGCGTATTCGTTAACGGACCTCACCCCGGCCGGGCTACTTAAATTATTTCTTAAAATAACTATTGTAGGTACTGGGAGATCTATAACAGAGCGGAAAGTCACTTTCCACTACATCACAGAAGATTATCTATTGCATTTTATATGGATATGGTCAACGAAAATAATGTATGTATTGTGAAAATATTCAACAACTGTTAGAATCTTGTCTGACATTTACAATATAATAATTAGATAAAATATGATCGGTACTTATTGTATTGACACAATGAGGCGCGGTTCGCACCACAGCCAACGGCTACTTAAATTAATTAATACAATAAAATTAAAATCATAATTATATGGAGGTAATACTTAAAATTATTGGAGGTATTAATACTTATATCATAAAAGCATATTCTATAACCTTTTTTTGTGAAAGTTTGTGAACATGGGTTTAATATCAGGTGAAATAATATGTGAAAAATCTGTAAAATTTAATACGAATTTACGCCTATCTTACAAAAATAGGTTAAACGATTAATATACCAATTATATTTAAGCTTTCTTGTATATTGGCAGTCAGTATACCAAGGAAGGAAACAGGCGTTCGCGAAAAAAATACATTAAGTATCTTTATTTTTTTAATACTTTAAAATGACTTTTGGTGCAACCAAACGGGTTTGAATACTGAAATTATTGTAAAGCTTGAATCAGAGAGCAAGTATAATATCTCGTATCTTTATTCTAAAACTGTTCTGTACATTGAAATTCAATTCACAGACTCATAACTTACACATTTTACATCGATGATTCTAAAAAAATTGCTTCAAATCGTATAAAGTTTTAGGATACGAGTATTTGTCTGATAAAACACAAAAGTAGACTCTATATTCCTAAAGAATAACTCTTCATTTAGTGTTTCATTGTTTTTTTTTTAGCATAAAATGAAACTAATTATTGTATATATTTTGGGCATCCGGTCTTATTATCGATATAAGTTATATACTTATATTATATACTTTTACCTACACCGCAACGTCATTTTAAAGTATATGTATCTTATTTACCTATTACTTTAGGCTATTGTAAATTGTACTGTATAAAGGCATCCCGTTGTGTGCATTAATTAGTAACACAGTCGGTTTTTAGTAAATATTTAGTAAATTAAATAAAATTGGCAAAGAAGCGAAAAATATTGCAAATTTTGAAGTGAATTCAGTTAGATAAAAATATTTCTCACTTTGTCTTATTTAAATGCAGTATTTTGGTATACATTGCAAAATATAATGATTTTTATTGTTTCGCTGCTATAATTTTTTTGAATTTAGACTGCGATTAAATTTTACCGACACATATCCAAACTTAACGTAATTTTTTATCACCCCTTATACAATAGCAATTATATTATATAACCTTAATATAGCGTTTTCTTTATGAAATAACGTTTACAGGGTATATATTATAGATGCTGATCAGAAGAAATAAGGGGGATAAACCTTAACAACAATCACGACCTGACTTCGACTGATTGCTACGCAGCTGTCATATGAGATCAAACATTTAGAACTATAAAAAATGCCAAAAACCAAAATCAATGGTGGGTTTTCCAAAGTTTAACAAAGCAACCAACATTAAAACATTAAAACCAATACAAATAAGGCAGCGAAAACAATAAACACAAACATTAACTCTAACTCTAAGTTTTACTATCAATAAAATTAGTAGAATATATAAAAATCCTTTTCATTAATGATTTAATCTATTCGCTAGTTAGTTAATATCACGAGGCTTAACGCCACGATTCCATTTTTTATTAATGTACCTACATCTAGATATATTTACAAATCAATCTACCCGCTTGCTTGTCCTAAGCTCCAGCTAACTGATACTATCCATACTTTATTGTTATCCAATGGTTCTATCGAACTTATTCAAGAACAGCATGTAACATTGTTAAAAATTAAAAACAAAATAATATTACTGAGGTACTACAATATAACGGAGGTATACGCGTAATGAGATGCTCAATATACAACACGACCAAAACGCATCCGTTGAAGTACTAAACTATACTGAATCCCATCACTTGATATCACAAAGTATAATGTAGATTATATTGAAAACTCAAAGTCATAACGAGCCTTAACCGAAAAAAAATCACTAAATTTCATAAAAATAAATGCAAAAGTAGCAATAATTAAAAATATAATTGCATTGACGTTAAAATTATAAATTATTATAGGGTTTGCATTAATATTCGATTGTAAATGTTTCAGAAACGCGACACTTTGAGTGTCGACTGATATGTCCACGTCGGGGATATGGCGACACTGCTGTCACTATTTCTCAAATGCATACTATTTATGCTATGGATATTAAATGCAATAATCCGTTTTCTTTGGCCTTGTGAAATATCACGGTGTTAAATACTTTGTGTGAGATATAAGTCGCGATATGTACCTATGCACGGGTTATACAATCTTGCTCATCCATCGTTGACGACCAAGTAGAATAGATATGTCGATTTCCAAACGAATACGGTTCTCAAGCGATTACCTACAATATAAGTAAATAAAATATTCTTTTACAATCTGCAGCCATCTTATGGTTAATCCTAAAGACTTTTGAGAATAATATAATAATAATCTAATAAATTTTCAATAACGAGACGTCCTCTACGTTGGTCGACATTTAAATAAGAACCACTATACACTCATAGAGAGAAATCCGAAAATGGATACAGATTAAATATGATTCTATCGATGAATACCTAAATCTACGTTCTATACAGAAAAATGATTATTTCATGATTTGAAATCATGCACACGTATACGATAGTCGAACCGCTTTTCGAAGACCCGCGTTCAGGCTATCCAGCGCCTACCCTCCCGCCCGGCGGCCTAGCTAGGCCCCTGCCGACGCCGGACGGCCCTGTTCGTTCGCCTGCTGCTACTCGCTCCTGGCTTGTATACTACTCCTAGTGATGGCATGAAGACGAACGAAGGCACGGCTACTTATACACTGATCATAACAATTTATCGTTATCAAGCCAAATGCACATAGAATAGAATTGTTCAATTAGACGTTAATTTTGTACTTTCGAAATCAGATTCTAAGAAGTCTTTAATTTTACTCGACACCAACATCTTTAATCTAAAATTTTGGTAAATTATTTTCTAAATAATCTGATTTTTATTAATTTAGACTTTGGCGTTCCGAAAAAAGTTTCATTAAAAAATATTTTCTTTCCATTTAAAAATTACTGTTTTTAAAATTTGTACGTTCACTTTTTGTACAGTTACCGAATCTAATTTGACACTAGACAATTATCGAAAAGTGATTTTACAAAATGTATTTTAGAATACAGTTGGCATATATTTGGCAGTACTAGAAATATTAATACTTTAGTATTGCTTGGATTACATTGTCATCTGAACACTGTCGGGCGGCGCGCGACGGCGCACGACGCCGGCCGACGTCACACGAAGCGAGTCCGAGTCTCGAAGCGTACACTAGACAATACTGTATGTAACTTACGCTAACGTCAATATTTTACTAATTATAATACGATGAGCCGGGAAGGCGACGCGCGGCGCTCTGTCCGTGTGGGGGCCCGGGGGCGGGGGCGGTGGCGGGTCATTGCAGACCAGGCGGCAGCGAGGGGTGCTCGCCGCCAAGGTCGAAGAGGTGGTGCGGCGCCGGCGCCAGCGCAGAGTGCAGCGCGGACGTCTTCAGCAGCCGCTTCAGCATGCCGCTCGAGCCGCGGTGCTGCAGGCTCTTGTGCGTGGTTAGCGAGTTCTTGGTGCGATACCTCCGGTGGCAGAACTCGCACACGTACAGCGTGTCCGACTGCTCGTGCTTGTCCTGGAAGTGGCGCTTCAGCGAGTAGTAGCAGGAGAAGGTGCGCCGGCAGTAGGGGCACTCCTGAGGCTCGTTGATGCCGCCGGCGGTGGGCGGGGGCATACGCAGCGGCGCCGCTGCAACAGACCACACCTGTACTGGCCTGCCTCGCCTCCACGCTCGGACGAGGCGGACTAATGCAACGTCGGGCAAGCTGGTTAGTGGCGACACGGATCGGAAAAGAGTGATGTCAGATTTCGAATGCATTATTTTGAAAGTTTCGTATTAGGCACAATGTATGAGGTTAATTATAATAATAAATAATACTATTATAATGCACTGTACACATCGACTAACTACACAGTGATCACGAGATTTTATAATCAAAATTCAAGGAAATCGTTTCAACCACAATGACACAGAAACACGTGATAACAAAAATGATAGAAGCATGCTCCAAGCAACACAACAACATCAAAACTGCGAAACCTTCGGGGAGGGGCCTTGGCTAGGAGTAATCATAAGTAACCGAACAGAAAGTTAAATTAAACTCTAAAAAAATAAAGGAAAATAAAATAATAAAAACGAAACGTGAAAGGACCCTTATTGTATCTTAGTCTATTTTAGGAGTCGTGTTAATGAGTTAGCGTAGGTATCGTAGAGTTATCGTTGCGCTAACCTGGGCTGGCGGGGCGGGGCGCGGCGGGGCGCGGGCGGGGCGCGGCGCGCGCGCGCGTCTCTTCGCTCGCCGCGCGCTGCCGCCAGCTCCGCCCGAGCAGTCACTAAAAAAACCGGATTTGATCCGTCTCCCCTGGCCTCGACTTGTGGTAGGTGTATATGTGCGTCATCAGCGAGTTGCGCGAACAGTATACCCTTTCGCATATCGTGCATCTGTACTCCTCCTGCCTCTCGGCGTGCTTGTCGGCGATGTGCCGCTTCAGCGATGCTTTCGAGCAAAGTACCTTCCCGCATAGCGAGCACGAGAATAACTTTTTACCTGGAAACAGATCGAAAAACAAACAAAACAATGGGGGTGGGCCCCGTACGCGTCAAATCAAAATAATTGCTACCCTAACTCGGGTGTTTGAACAACACTTGAATTCACGCTTCTAGCTTTAATTCAAAATAAATAATGAAAAATCAAAATAATAAAAAACTAAAGTGTAAATGAAAAAGGATAAATTATAAATGATGGCGAAGCTACGGTGGCCGATGAGGGGGTGTTACAGACAGACAAACGCATGCGCGGGAGCGGAAACAATACTAGTAAGTAAATAATAGTCAAGCCGGAAACAAGGAAACAGTGCACACAGTGGCCCTAACACGGCTTGGGGAATAAGAAGCGGAGGAAGTAGTAGCTGTCACACTCCACGGGATCTCGCAATAAAACGGACAATACTTTTGTATATTTGTTTTATTAAAAACGCCATTATCATCAATATTAGGATTTATGAAGTTTTGTTTAACGATTACAAATTACATTTTATGAGTAGTTACTTCAATTATTTTAATTTAAAAAGTAAAGAAGGAAAATGAACTATTTTACGGATATAATAATATGATGTGGATTATTATAATAATAATTAGAATGCTTGTATGCAGCCCATTTAAACGTCATAAATATTTGAAGGCATAAAACTGTGCGATAACCAATATTACTTTTTCAAAAATGGAAGACAAAAATAAAAAGATTATAATATTTTGGCACAGACATGAGCAACACATCCAATGGACTGCATCGTACATAACGCCAATTTTTCAACATAAACAATCTAGTTTCGTGTTTAGAACAATAATTTAAAGAAAAAAAAATAATATATAAAATTTCAATACAACAACCAATAAATTAATTTAGATGCTTATAAAATAAGTAAAAATGCCAACAAGAAGTATAAGAACACATTGGATAAAGTCTGCGCACGAGTGCGAGTGAAAAATAAACCTTAACACGTTAGAAAGATAAAAACTTAAACAGGTCACAGAAACAGTCTTACACTTGCTAAAGGTCCTACCAACTAATGAAGTTTAACAGGGATGTGTTCTGCTCCTTAGAACACGATGTAGTACTCGCCCAGTTTAACCCTGGAGGTCCAACCCCCCGAGATCCCAATTTAACTTAGCACCTAAAAATTTCAACCAAAAGATCATCGAATCACAAAAATTCCGAGATAATACCAAAAATCACGCTTTTGACTTTTCGCCTGTGCGGCTTTATTTCTTTTAAACAATAATTAATTTAGTAAATAACGTACAATTTTCCTAAAATACGCCTAATAGTGTAGAATCAAACGCGATCTTAGTCTAATCAGTCTATAGCGTTATTAGATTTTGGCAATTTATCCAACGGGAGACAATTTTTCCCTAAATAATTTTCTAGTGCTACCCTCGTTTCGCCAAATATTCTACCTTCGCGCAGCACATCCCTGTACGTACAAAGTAAACGTTTGCCTACAGCTAATGAATCAGATATTACTTACTCTACTTACTCGACTAACTTAATTCCCAAACCCAAATTAACAAGAAAAAAACTATAGCTAACATTACTACAGAAAAAACAACAATCCTACGTTTTACGTTTGCAATTTTATGCAAATAAAAACTTAACATTTTCGCCATAACGGAATGTTGCGAAACATTTTCAAAATTTTGATTGCATTTTCGAATTTTCGAATCCTTATTTTTTTCTAACGTCTTTCCAATTTAGCACCAAATCTCTAGTCTTCCAATTCGACAAAGTATTACAAATAAGCTTACTAATTAAACAAATAATGGCTAAGCGTTTTACGTACCTACACAATAACAACAGAACCTATAACATTTAGCATTACTTAGGAAGCCTCTCATTATGTTAGTCGTCAAAAAAAGGCGCGTTTGAAACACGCCGGATCTTCTCAACAAGAAGACGCAAAAATATGTCTTTTTTAGAACACAATAATAATTATATAAAGCAGGCACTAATATAAACTGTATATAGATATAGTTTTACAATAAATTATGTGTTAAATTTACACGATATAATCTTATTGCTATTCAAAAAGAAATTGTAACAATATTAATTCACTGACATAAGTCACATGCATTAATTAATAATAATATGTGATGTATGTTCAACTAGAATAGTGTACTAAGTGATCACTTTAGGAAATTTGTATTGTTTAAGACCAATTTCACCAACGATGTAGAAATTTCTGATTATCAAAATAAAAGGAAATGGCTCTACATTATTTTGACGAACATTGAAAATTTAAATCCAAATTAATCATGATGTTTTGTTTAGAAAAAGTATTATTTTGGGAAATTATACTCAATTAAATCAACCTTTTCACTAGATTCAATTTTATCAAATTATTATTCATAATTATGTGAAGTTAAACCGTTGGTGAAAGCCGGGCTTAAATTGTGGTTATTATAGCACATTTTCATAAAAATACTAGAAAATTTAAAAATAATAGTAGACTCATACTACTATACAAATATGGCTTTCCTTATGCATACAGCAGTTTTTTCAGAATTAGTCGAATTTTTCAATTTTTTTTTGAACACGAGCAATGTGACTTTTTTCTCAACTAAGGGTATTTGTACACTTACGCTCAGAGAATACTCTGATAGAGCAGGGTTTCTTAACCTGGGGTCCATAGACCCCATAGGGGTCTACGAAAGGAGTGGTCGGTCCGTAGTATGTTAGGAAAATAAATAAATTATTGATATTTAAGTATAACCTTTGTACGATTTGTGACTTGCGTTCCAAATTTAACATTCCTATTGAGCAGAAGCAGAAGCAACCATGTAGAAGATCATTGCTTAAAATGCCTTGTTTTATTTCCCTACATTCAAATTAGGAAGGGGTCCATCAGATTTTTATAATTATGAAAGTGGTTCGATTACAAAAAGGTTAAGAAGCCCTGGATTAGAGTAAGTATAGCTATTTTAGTAAAATAATGAATATTAAAAAGTTAAAAGATTTAGAACTCATATAGAATTGAAAATGTCACCCAAGTTAATTCTGGATAATAGTCTCTTTAAGGCTGCCAATTGTTAATCCCAGTAAAGTCATTTTAAAGCTAAAAATTTTGTCGATTAAACAGTTGCCAATTTGCAGTTGCCAATTATATCTTCCTAAAATAAATTTAAATAATAATGAATGTATCATGTTAGAAAAGTGCTATCATAACTCACATCACTATGATACTAATGTTCTGTGTAACAGTTATCTACTGGTTTATTACTAACTGTGATTTTAGCTTCGGAATTACTTTTAAACTACATTTTATATAATATATGGCAAGCAAAATATCGAATACGGAACATCGTAGATCAAAAATTCACACTGTTGAAATTTAGGAACATTTAACACTGAGAATTATCAAAGTTTTATTCTATTACCTATGTATCTATGTATATAATGTGTTTTAATTACAATTGTACAACGAAATACCAACAAATGTACAAAATTATTAAAATTTCAAAAAGGTAATTGTTGGAAATTATTCTAATAAAGGCTCAACGAAACAAAAAAGAAACGAACACAAGTTTGTGCTAAAACTAATTATTATTGAAAAAATCAAAAAATCTGACTACACTAAATAAAATTAAAAATAGCCATATTCATTTTGTTAAATGGCACTTTGCGATTCACATTGCAAAAAACATGTGCATGGTTAAAAAAAATCATAAGAAAATAGCTAAGAAAGTAAATTGAACTTTGTAAAAAAATAAGAAGTAAAAAATATCTCGTCGACTCAAATACAATGCAATAAAGTGTAATAACTATTGTTATATTGTATTGAGTATGGTTGTGTGGTGTGTGCTATTATAGTTGTGGTATCCAGTTTGTTTGTTTGTATATCCGGTGTGTATGTGCGTTCTGCGGGTTATATTATGTTTGTTAGTTTGTGGAACGAAATCCTTCTGTTGCCTCTCTATCGGTGCTATGTCCTCGACATTTCAGTCTTGTAAATGAACAAAAAACACCTAAAATAAGTATTTTTGAAAAGCCTCATAAGCCAATTATATAGGTATATAATTGTAATATAATTTTTTTTAGTAATCTCGTATAAATATCTAAGAGTGAGATCATGCAGGTAAAATTACAGAAATAAATAAATTGCCGAAAAATGAACACAACGTCGAAATCAATATGCCTCTCTCGTTACTTACACGAACACTTTTCTTTTCATATAAATTTAAGCCTAATATATAAATTTACAGCACCAAGATTTTTCATCTTTTCTCAAAATATTAATTTTTCTCTTCGCCTTATTGTCGCACATTTAACATAGTTTAAAATTTCAGGAATTATAATTACCGCAGTATTGCACTCTGGGCGTCCGGAGTCGCGGGCGCCGGCCTAGCGTACGGAATGTGGGTCAGCCACGGGCTCCACCAGCTCAACGATCGTACAATCGTAAAGTTCTAATATAAAATATATCAACGAATCCCTCTCCGGGGATAAAAATATGTTCAACTAAATTTGAAATAAAAATAATCTGTAAGCCGATATCGGGGCCTAGACGTTGAACTGATCTTTGAACTTGTAGAAATCGATGGCGTGGTGCGGAGCCGGCAGCTTGGCGTCGGGCGCCGCGGAGAGGTTCTGCGGCGCGTGCGGCGCGTGCGACGCGTGCGGCGCGAGGGGCGCGTGAGGCGCGTGCGGCGCGTGCGGCAGCGCACGCTGGCGCCGGTGGTAGATGCTCTTGTGGTTGTTGAGAGAGTTGAGCGTGCGGAAGACCTTGTGGCAGAGCGTGCAGCGCGCCGAGTGCAGCGGCTGCAGGTGTTGCTGCTCCGTGTGACGCTTGAGCGTGAGGCGCGTCGAGAGCAGCTTGCCGCACACCTCGCAGCGGTGGCCGGCGCCCAGCGGGCCCACTGCCCAACACATAACGACCAACATTAGCGCATTAGTCAACCGCCGCGGGCGCGCCGCCGCGGCGCCGCGCCCGCGTCGCTTCCAACACCACCGCGACCGCTCTCGCATCCAACGGGTCCCATTATGAAGGAACCAATTGGCACAAATGCGCCGTTAATTTACATGTAGAGGCAATTCAACGTGTTTCTAGTTCGAATTTGACTAATGCGCTTTAACAAAGGTTGGTTGTTATGTGTGTACATATCGCGGATGTCCCAATTGGTTCCAGCAGGCGGGCGCCGCCCGTACGGATAGATACATATAGAGATAGAGTCTGCGATGCGCATGCACAACTATGCTATATACAAATGTTAGGAACATATCGCGTTACATATTTTATAAACTTAACAGAGTTCTACGGGCAAGAGTATGGCGTTTTGTTTAGGTGGTTAGGATGGCGGATGGCAGATGACCGGTCTGTCTGCTCGCGGCGCGGGCCGGCGTCAGTTGACCGGATAGAAGGGCCCCTGGCCCGCCGGCGCCGGCGGCGGCTGCTGCTTGCGGTGGTAGATGGACTTGTGGTTCCTCAGACTGTTGAGGCTGGAGTAAACCCGCCGGCATATGTTGCAGACGGGCTCCCGAGAGGGGCGCATGTGAACGTTCTGAATGTGCCGTTTGAGCCGGGTGAGTGACGACAGGCTCTTGTTACACGGGTCGCATCTGTAATCTTCTTGGGGGGTGCGGGCGCCACCTGGTCACAACACAAGCAGGTTAGCCCCGTGGAAGCTGCGAACGCACTTTTAATGCACTCTCCTGATCGTAGCCTCTCTGTAAGCACCGCCACCCCCCGTGACGACCGCCGCGCGCCAAGCAGTTAGTACAGTCAGTGCGTCAGTCGGCGGCTCAGCCGCCTACGCGCGAAAAGTTAAGCTCAGCAATGAATGTGGCATGATGGCGAGACGGTCACGCCGGCCTCGGATTTCTCTCGAACAAAAGCGTTATTCCTCAATGAACCGATTGAAACTCGACAATTATTTTCAAATAAACCGACACCGCGTTACCATTACTAAAATTCCATTGTCCGTTGCGATCGTCCCCAATTATTTTTACACGATATTCGTTTCTCAAGACATTATTATGATCGGATGTAATCGGATAGTGTATTTAGAAATATAAATGAGTCATGGGATCCGCTTCGCTTCGCAAAACCGAAAGTACATGCGCGGCATTCCGCCCGCCGCGGATTGTTCGCTCGCTTTACTCGAAACGTGCCATTTGCTTGACATCAATTTTGTTCTTGCATTTTTTAATTGTTTTTTAAACATTTTTAACAGCCAATTGGGTATAAATACAAGTCGAATACTTAAAGTATTTTATTGTTCGGGTGTGAACGAAAAAGAAATGAGGATTGAAAAAAATATAATGCAAAAGGAAATTAAGAACAGAACGGAGACATGGGAAGGGTTCCTAGCACACATGTTTTCAACTCACATCTAAAAACAAGCTGGCATCTTCATCGTATAGTAATACATTAAACTATGTTACAATACAATAACATGCACGCACATTGCGTTTTGGTTCAATGATCAACAGTTCCACTATTGTACAGAATGGACAGACGCTAAAACTAATGTCAACAAATAATTTTACCGGATAGCTCTCCATCGAACCATAACACAAAAAGCTAACATTTAATTTAGATACAGAACACAGAGCACAATGAACATATACAAGGGTTAGGAGGATATAGGTATATATAAACATATTAAATATAATATATGTCACGTGATAATTGCCTCATACATTTTTTAAATAAACCTAATATGATATATAAACCTAATAATGACAGAGCAGAGAGGAAGCGGTGATGGTGGCATACGACAGACAGTGCATTAAAAATATCGTTTGTTTCAATATGTAGGTAATGCATAAAATAAACTTGTTGCTAGACAAGCGGACTCACCTTGCGACGTGCCCGCGATGCCGTCTGGGTTCAGGGGGCTCTGCAAGCCTGGGGGCAGAAAAACACCTATAGCAGGGGTGGAGTTTGCTCTAGTACACAAACATTCAGATTAAACTAGTACATTTTATACATTTTAGTGAAATAGTCGAGAAAGATCTCTAGACGATCTCAACGATCCAGTTGATCGTCGATTGGTCTAAAGCGGCGAAGCACAGAGATAGCTGGGGAACTCTGATGTCGGACGCCAAGATTCACTTTGGGTCGTTGCGCCACACCATTAATTAAATTATAGCTCAACTGATTCTTTACAGTTTGTCAGTTTTATCCAGGTTTTGCAATTATGGTTCGCCAAGTTGTAATTTTATTGATAAATTATATTATTGGTTCATTGCTATATATTTTATTTATTAGAAGCATTCAAAATATTCTTATTAATTTTTTAAGTACTTATTCAACAATATTCAGACATACCTAATTTAATATCGTAGAATCAAAACTACTTTTATAAAAGTCTGTTATGCGCGTGTTTTTAGTAAAGCCAAATAATAATAATTTTTATTATAAAGCCGTAAATGCTGGTATGAAATAAGGATATTATCATATCGTGAAAGAAAAACATTGCATAAGAACTATTCCACATTTAGTCTTACGAAAACAGTTATCTAATTAGGTAAATAAATAAATGCTTACCGGATAACGCCGAATGCTGTTGAAGTGCCTCCATAGTGAAATTGTAGGTATTGGATGGTGTGAACATCTTCGTGTCCGGGGGATGGACGAAGGGTGAGGGGGGAAGTTGCGGCGGCGGCGTGCGATCCTCAGCGTCGGCTGAACTGCCACGGGACGGCGGACCGCCTCCCTGAGGCAAATAGAGAGTAGGCATTTTAGTTTGTGGTCTAGTGCACACTCTGTTGATTTATCTGTGGCGATAGGATTTCGATGGAAGTGGTGCGAGGTTTTGTGGTTCCTACAAATGTATTTAGTAAGGTTTCGCATAGACTAAATCCTACATATCTTTAAAAGGTCTTGAAAGTCAGAGCCTGACCGGTCTATGGTTTCTGGAGATACGGCTGTGAGCCTGTTTGTTTTTTTGCATAAATTATATCTTTTGTACTCTTATGATTTTTACTTTCTTTACTCAGTAATTTTATTAATATGAAGTACCTACTTGAGAAATAAGTATAGGTACAAAATATAATGTCACGAACTACCGAGGAAAGTTATAATTGTCAAGATCCTAGTTACGAATACGAAATGTTACTTTTAATGTAGTTACTTCATCTAACTAAAATATTTTCTTCCCTCCACAAAGAAATGTAGCCAGAACTTTCGCAAAGTAATTTCAGGTAGCTAATCTGAGTTATAGAGTAACTAACAAGGATAATCTTCTAAGTTTAAATTGAGAAAAAAAGACTAAGCACAAAAAATACAAAACGAAGTCATTTCTACCCAGGCAAATTAAAATGTTGTTAGACTTTCAACTATTCAAGTTACCAATTTAACTTTGGAATAAGTTATGTTTCGCAATAAATCTAAACTATAAATACAAATCCACCGCTCTACTTCTTTGATTATATACCTACCTGCATTATTATCAAAGCTCTACATAAAAACTCCTCTTAACTTTTGTCAAAATTGAAACACCGTTTAAGCTATTGCCATCCTTTTTTGTTTGTTTTACCGGTGTTCAATTTGAGAGGCGTATATAAGTAAAGCGCACCTCGCACACAGCAGATAATATATATTCATCATCATCATTATCAGCTTTTAATGACCCACTGCTGGGCATAAGCCTCCAGTTGACAGTTCGCACCAAATATATTTTTTAATTTATATTCGCTGTGTGTGGTCCTCCATAGAATTTGTTTGGGCGCGATCTCAAGTTTATATTTCATAAGATATTTATCTGCTGTGTGTGTGATGCCCTTAAGGCCGTTTTTACATACACTGACATTTAAAGTCACGATCATGACAATAGGATTTGTTTTATTTTAAAAAGAATTTTTTTTTTTGAAAAATCAAAGAGTATCATTCTAAATCTGAAATTAAGAGTATTTCAGACTGCGCTATTATATGATAGCATATAGCACAATATAGTTCATAGCACAACAATATCGCGCACCATACAATTATTATAAACACGGTCACACTTTACTGTACGATATATTATTGGCTTGCTATAAAAATGTATGGTGCGCGATATTGTTGTGCTATGAGCAATATGCTATGTGCTAAATATTATAGCGTAGTTTGTAATGCGCTTTAGAACTCGACCTTCATTCATTCATTGCAGTAGAGTGCTAAACGGCGTTTTATCGATAGCGTCAATGCAATACAATCGTGCAACCAGACACTTACAAGTTCCGAGTACTATTCTAGCCAGCTAGACGACGTCTTATACCCAGTAATTCCAATGCCATCCGAACGGTGCATTCGATTTGTAACTCATATATTGCTGGTTCATCACAGTACTGTACTCAAAGATGCCAATAAATACAGCAATGGTGGTTCAAATTGAGCTGATGACGAGCTAAGGTCAGGTTTGCAATGTCAAGGTGAACCGTGTTTAGACTGATTGTTATTTAGTCTAGTCTAGATGACACGAAATAATTTGGGAACACTATCTATCTGTTTGTACAAAGAATATCTGCCAATACAAATGATAAATTGTAGTAACATTGGAACGATATCAAAATACTTTAAATGTTTCATTATGCATTTGCAATTACGTACAAATATAATCCTTTGTTAGTTAGTCTGAATGTTTTAATTTGAGCTGCTGTTTCTTTTTACACTTAGCAATGATTTATAATTAAGTATTAAAATTAAAAGCCCGTTGTGTCTCACTACAGGGCAAAGGCCTACCTCTTCATTTTCCTTCTACTTCATTTAATAATGAAAAAAAAAAAAACAAATCAGTATCATAATTGTAGCCTAGACATAGTGTCTTTCTCTTAAATTTTTAGGCATTTATGATCCTTTAAAGATATCTGAGGACCTTCCTCTGAGTGAGAGGTACGTCCTGATACATAATATACGTCCACTTTTTGCAGAAGTTAGCAATCCATTTGCAACCAACGCTAAAGGAAAACATCGTGAGGAAACCAGTTAGTTTTAGGCGGCCGGCGGCGTTGGGTTAAAATATTGGGATTAGATTTTTACCAACTCACAATAGTTCTGTGTTGTGAATGAGGCGGCGTGTCGTCCGTGCTCCTATCCATATCAGGATTTGACTGGCAGATCATATCGAGAGGTTCATTCTTCACTTCATCCATCAGCCTCGGAGAGGGTGAAGAACTGCTATTGGATATCCCGTTCCCATTATTCGGCTCATGCGCACGTGTGTTGTTTATAGGGTGATGATTCTTTGTTGAGAAGTCGGCTGCGTGAATCTGTGGCTCTGTGTTGTTGTTGTCGTGGCGAGGGCGTTTGATCCCGTCGGGGGAGTTGTCTGCGGAACGGCTGATTCGGCGAGACGATAGAGGCAGGCGGCGGATCATTGGTGGTACAGACGATGTCGGCTGTAGCAGTGCCTCTTCTAGCTTCTCTGTGAAGCTGTGGTGAGGAGTGTGGGCCGCGTGAGGAGGCGTGTGAGGAGAGGGCGCCGTGGCGGACGCTCTCATCGTTTGCAGCAGGGGCTGTGGACAAGAAATCAAATAAATCATGCTGTCGCGGCCGCTCTCAAACAAAAGACTGAGGGACAGAAGCAATGTAAATGTACCGTCCCGTTACGATTCTCTATTTACATTGACCGGCAGCTAGAGTACCGTAGCCGCACAGACACGGACAGACACGCACCGCACAGACGAAATTCTTTGAGCGAATACTGTGTCGGTCCGTGTCTGTGCCGCTACATTATGTTAGATATGAATAAGTTCAACATCATTCATACAATATGCAAACATACAAACTGTATGGAAAAATGTTGTCTGTCGCGCTACGTGTCTGTTACGCTCAATGTTTGTAGATATAAACAGTCCTTGTTTAATCTACAGAATGTTTACATATCTGCACCTAATACGATATTTTTACGGGAGTAATTCCCGTGTATAGCTCCACACTTACCGCTTGCGTATCATCATTATGAGTGAGGCCGGAGACGCGGAGCACCTCAGCTGTCTTCAGAAAGGAGGAGAGGCTCCGTTGGTGCACGTTCACCTCGCCGTGGTAGATGAACTCCACCAGGGCTTGCAGGTCGGTGAACGCCACATCTTGCAGCACGATCACTGGGTGCTTGCATGGCGTTGACTGGAGAGGAAATTTATGCGTTACTAGATGTCACCCGTACACGTTGTGCCGACCCCACTTAGCGTGGTAAGGGCAGAAGAATGATGACTAGAGGTCGGGATAAAAATATTAATAATAATTTCATTTATTTCAGACACAAAATTGACGCGTAATATTTAGGTTTGCCCGTGACTCTGACTATGACTGTGACTCTATCTATGTGAACTATTTATTTATTTATTTAAAAAGAACTATGACTTTTATAAAAATCCATCAAGCTTTTTAGCCGAGACAGCGTACCAGAAAGACAGTTACTTTCGCATTTTTAAAATTAGTTAGGTAATAGTCGATTTTCCTGTTTATTTCTTGTGACTTTCAATTAAGGAGTACCTATGACATGTATTGCTCTACAATGATTCATAATCAGAGAAAACTGCAGGGAAGGGAGGCCTCTGCCTTGCCTGTGATAACCTGCTTTTATATAATTATATCAATATTTGAATTTTTTAAAGTACTTATCACTTGTGGTCAAAGCGGTTGAAAATTCGTTTTTTTCTTTTAAAATGACTGTTTTTTTTCCGAACATCGTCTGTAGGGTTAGCTAGTAGTTTAAAAAGCTTCAGGTGTTATTAAAAACGTTAAAACTCCTACATTAATCGCATGCGTCAACGTCAATCGTGTCGTCCCGGTGCCCATAAATTAGATAGCATGCAAAATATAAACAAAAACTCAATTACTAGTGGAATCGAAATAAAATATTCATAGAACATTCGTTAAAACTACCGAAACTGGCTATTTTAATGACATCGGAATTTATTGACTTTTAATCTATTTTTTGGTCAAGTTGAAGTTTACATACGTTTTTATTTTACGAGTATATACCTACCTATCGCATTTAGTGCTTATGACGCACATACGCTCCGGGTACAGGCTGTGTTTGGGGCAGGGAATGGGTTATTCAAATTTAGGGGTGTGAGTGAGCAGCAAATAAACCCTCAACACCTACCCCTAACATCAAAACTTTCATATTTATAAGATTAGTGTGATCGTCTTATAAGTTTCATAAAATTCCTAGGACGTCTTAAAATTCGACGTGATGTGGTATGATTTGACTGCAACTTACTTTCAAAAGCTCCCTGAAGTAGGGACTGCAGGCCGAAAGCACCACTCTGTGTGCCTTCAGACTTCTCCCATCACACGCCAGCGTGACGTCCACGAAGTCCTCGTCATCACGAAGGTTCTCGAACGCGCTCGTGATGCTGGACTGGTAGTTGTTCCACCGAAGGCAGAAATGCTGTGTGTCGACCATCTTGCTGCTTTAAACACGCCTCGGAGTCATGTGTGGTTATCTGTAAAGAAAATTTCATTTAATGATTGTCCTGGACTACCCTCAGAATTTTTAATATTTTATTATTAAAGCGTGGGTCCAAGTGGCACAAGACCGCGATATTTGGAAAGATCAAGGGGAGGCCTTTGCCCAGCAGTGGGAAACGATAGGCTAATAATAATAATTATTATTATTATGAAACGAAAAATTAAAAAGGATCAGGACTGTTTCCATAAGAGCAGTTGATAGCAGGTATTTTTAATACTACTAAGGTAGCAGACAGGCATACGGCCCACCTGATGGTAAGCGGTCATCATAGCCAATGGACGCCTGCGACACCAGAGGAGTCACACTCGCGCTGCTGACCTTTAAAAGAGGAATCACTGCGCCGACAACACAATGGACAAGACTGGTCCACCAGTTGTCACCGCAGCGCTTCCTCGCAGAGCTTTGTCCTTAGATCTTTTTAATGAAATTGATTTTGCTATTAAGTTATGAATAGTTTTAAGTTTTTAAAGTGTTAAGCCACACAAGTAGTATTTCATTGAAAATTAAAAGTCTTATCAATATTTTCGACCCTACGCATTTCCAGTTAAGGCACTCCGGCTTGAGGAGGATCGTTTGTATCAATGCGAGTAAATGTTAATTAAAAAAGATCCATCGGAGTTATCTGGTTCCCATCGTAAAAGCTTTGCTTAGTTTGGGGCTAAATAACGCTGTGTGAAATCTCCACCAATATTTATTTATTATTTATTTACTTATATTTGAAAATTATTGCCAGTAATAAATAGTGATTGACTATTAAAAATACAATGAAGATTGCAAAAACAGGTCAATTATAAAACATGTCGGGCCTAGGTATCACAAATGAGTTATTGTGTGTCTGCCCTAATTTAAAAAGAACTTAATAGATAACTATCTTACTGAGTTGCTTACATGAGCTTGACTCTGACCTGGTGACCCTATGATACCTAGAAATTATATTCTCGAGTTCTAAACGATATATGTAGTATGTTTGTGCAAGTGGCTAATCCTTGAGATGGCCTCCGTCATGGCAATAAAAGTTCTTGTAATTTTAATCTTTTTAAAGTCATTGGTATGAAATTGATGACTGAGAAACGGCGATGATGATGAACATCATCAATCTATGACACGAAAGTTTAAACTCCAGTTCACTTATAGCTAACTAGTGCATTTCTTACATTCATTTCTACCACTTTACGAGATCGATAGTTACGCAACTATCAACCTTAGCACGTTAAAAATTGGATTCAAATAGAATGATAATAACCAGGTTGTTTTTTAAAAACACGGTTAGACAATAAGGAGTGATCTTGGTAACAATGCTAGGGTATCAAGTTACCTATTTGTTTGTGAATTCACTGTGTCTAGATGTCTACTTAGCAGAAGTCTTAGGCCGGCGCCACACTTGGCGGAAATTCCGTCGCGGATCTTTCCCGATGGAACGTCAATACATGTTAATGCATATAAATTACGAATAGCGGGCACACTACGCGGAAGATTGGTTGCTCCGTTGGCAATACAATCGCGCTCCGCCGCGGAAGATCGGCGACGGAATTTCCGTCAAGTGTGGCGCCGGCCTAAGGTTATACCTAGTATGTAAGCTATTTAAGATAGTAGCCAATGATGAAGAAGGTTTAAGACGTCTGAAAACCTTCTAATACTTAATAATATTAATTTCATTTATTTCAGACACAAAATTACTTATGGTTTAACTTTATAGGTAGCGTCAAGTGCGAGTGACAGTGCCCTTCGAAATCGAAGTAACGATGCCAAGTCATATTGACGAAGTACAAAGATAAGAATTCAATATATATTTGTGATAGTTTACTAGTAAATGTTGTATTTAGACCAATAGCAATTTTGGCCATATTATTTGTAATAATAACGGCGCGATAAAAGTAAAATAACTTTTCTCTAGTAAAAATTGAAAATGACCCAAAATAATAATAATTATGTAGGTATATAAAAAGGAGAGCGTTTAGCGTTTCTTGCGTTGGTAGATATGTGTTCATTTTTGGAAAACGATTGGAATTGATTCTGTAGTAACTTGTTTGACAGCTCAAAAATAATAGCCGTTCTTGCCATTATACCAAAAGTATTATACATTTTTCCAGTGTCAAAATAAAATTTAGTAAAAGGACAACTGAAATCGTTTATTTGTTTTAAACTAAATTTTAAGTTTAAACTAACCCGTTTACGTAACTAGTACCTACCAGTAATTCCAAAGTTTATCCCAACTAAGGAAATTTTGTAAAATTGAGAAAAAACTAAACAATTATAACAAAGGTGCACAAAACCTTCAGGACCGGACAATAGTAAAACGAGATTTACATACAAACAGTTCGGAAGTTTTAATGTTGTTATTTCAGAGGTTTCTCAGTACTTTATATTTCATGAAACTTCGTAAAGAATTATTATGATTTCTTATTGTTCGAGTTTTTAGTTTTGTTTTTTGTGACGTGTTTTGTTTGAGGAATTGAAAAGATCTTTTGTTAATGAAACATTATGTTTAAATGAACTAAAAGAATTCGTATAAACAAAAATCTTACCATCGATCAATTGGAAAGTAAGGAAATAAAGAACTTTTTAAAGTTTTCAAACATTGTTCATCCAAAATGAATGAAAAAGTGAAAAAGTCTAGAAAATAAGACATTATATACTTTCTTACATAAATACAGAAAGCAACTTATAAGACGTTAAGCCCTGACGAAGGCCTTTAGGCGGCCTAAAAACTCTGTCACCAGAGTTGGTCATTTGCTCATACGAACCAAAAACAACGCAGATAATTGATTCTGATATTGTACTTATAATTATGAAATTAGAATACTGCAATTTATATTATGAATTATAGATTATGATAGTGCAAACTTCTAAGCTGCTCTGAAAATCATCTGACATGCAAACAATAAAATAAATCCTACTAATATTATAAAGGCGAAAGTCCGTGTGTGTGTGTGAATGTTTGTTGCCACGTATCTTCGTAACTACTAAACCGATTTTGATGAAATTTGAAATGCAGATAGATAATAACCGGGAATAGGACATAGGCTACTTTTTATCCCGAAAAATTGCACGGTTCCCGAGGGATAAGAAAAATAGTAGTCCACGCGGGCGAAGCCGCGGGCGTCCGCTAGTATATAAATAAATTCAAATTTGTTCATATTTTCATCAATATTTAAAACATCCTTTATTGTTGGGGTAATTAAGTTTTTGTTATAGTTATAGTTTGTGAAAGTTTTAGCCTGCTTTGTCTCTTCATATTTTCATCAGTATTTAAAAATCCTTTATTGTTGGGATGATTAAGTTTTTGTGATAGTTATAGTTTGAACCTGCTTTGTCTTAAATTTTCCTAATTCGTTCCATACAGAGAACGCCGGTTGTGTGAGATTATCATGAAAAATAACATTATCTTGCTATTCTAATAACAAAATGTCCACGATCCTCAATTGTAATAGCAAAACTACCCCTCCTATTTATTGTACATAAAATGTAAATAAATATACCTTAAAGAGATCACACCTAAAGCGTTAGAACCATTTTGTATAGCTGACAAAGATAAATAGCTTATACCAAGAGGTACAAACGAACATTTTGTAAGCTCTTTATAAAGATTAGTTCACACTCGATATTTATAACGACTTTTGAAAAATTATTTAAGTAGACTTCATTTTAAAAATTAAAAGCGTTTTGAAACTTTATAATAAAAAATTATGATCATGCCTGAACGCCTAAAGCATGGTTGATAATGTAGACCTTGTTTTTAATTTATTGGTACACCTTAAAATAAAACAAAATTAAATTACCTACCTACCTTACCATTAATTAGATGTCGATGAGACGGCTAAACATGGTTCAAGTAACAAGACAAAGCGAATTTTCCGTTAATCCTTTTGCTTTTGAGTGCAAGTCAACTCACGCTTGACCAGTATTATTTTATAGGTCAAGGTATTAAAATTTGACGTTCTATTTAGCGGCATTGGGCTTGCCAACGGTCATGTGGAATGTTTATTTCCGGGAAATATTGACATGACTTGCCTCTGATCCTAGATAATTCGAAGAAAGCAATGAATGTAGCTTTACATTAATGTATACCGTGCTAGCTTGTTTAATCCATACCCATATTATAAATGTGAAAGTGTTTTTGTTTGTTTGTTCTGCTTTCACGTCAAAACAGAGAGACGGATTGACATGATTTTTTGCGTGGAGATAGTTGGAGGGCTGGAGAGTGACAAAGGCTACTTTTTATCCCGAAAAAATGCATGTTTCCCGAGGGATAAAAAAGTAGTAGCCCACGCGGGCTAAGCCACAGGCGTCCGCTAGTATTTTATAACTTACAATAAAAAAGGAACAAATTAATCCGTAGTATTTATTAAGATGATTTTTTGTCGAAATTTGAATTTGAACAAAAATGTAATTCAGCATCTAAATTCTTTATTTTTGACCCAACGGTCAAATATGTCCTTTTCAATACATGAATAGGCAAAGGTGTTCGTGGTCTGTTTCATTTATGGCTATTATACTTGTACAAAGGAGTTTTGACACCCCTGTGTCTATGGTTTAAATGGTTACTTTATATAACGTGTCAATGGTTGAACCAATACATAAAGCTACAAAATAAACGGCAGCTAATTTAGACCTAGTGACAATGAGTAGTTTTTACTACAAAATGGCGGCGACTCAGAAAATATCAAAGATAAACTATAAAGCCTCGTAGAGGACGTACGAGACTTCTAGATAAATAATTCGCATCGGTTAATTTCGTGTTTTCCGAATATGACCGACAGTATCGAGGCAGTAGGTATTTAAGCTCTGTATGATTCCACAAAACAGAATGTGACAGAAGTGCACGTCGTTAGCTGCGCAGCTCGCAGGGTTTGTAACTAATTCGCTTTTCTTAAAAATGACATTGATGTTTATTTGTTTTGCGATAAAGTTGAAATTGTGAGTAATTTGCATTTCCAAATTACTTTTTGTCAATCGTTTTTGTAATTTTATACGATTGTTTCCGATGTTTTCCGAAACTCATTATTTATCTGGTAGTACTGTACAGTACTATTTTGTGAAATGACCTATCAAAGATCGTATAGAGTGGTAACACAGTTTTGATGCCTAAAGACTTCTGTCATGGCTTAACGACTTTACAGCCGTGACTGCCAATTTAGGGTCAATTTATACTAGCGCAGAGTCGAAGCGCATCGAAGCGACTATCCAAAACTGAACATAACAAATTCAACCTTAACTCCACAGCGTAACGCTCACATTACTTCTGAGATTTGAAAAAGACGCGCGCATTCTTCGGAATTCGCGCGTCTGCGCGTGACCAACGCTGATTGGTGCGCGCGCATTCTCGCGAAGTAATGTGAGCGTTACGCGGTGGAGTTAAGTTTGAATATGTTATGTTTAGTTTTGGATAGTTCGCTTCGATGCGCTTCGACTCTGCGCTAGTATAAATTGACCCTTAAGCTACACTATAATAATACAAAAGTTTGTTTTGCCTACGAACATTATCGTAATAATTATAAAAAACATGTGATATGAATAAATGAGTTAGACGGGAGCATAGGCACATTGTTATCAGCGTTTTTTGTAAATTTAGCGTTTTATCAAGACCTAGGCTATCTTATCGCAGTTAGGTTTCAGTGCTTAGTGTGTTACTAGTTTTTGGTTGGCATTTATTGATTTTTTAGATATGGACTAAGGCCTATGTCTTCCGCAGTGTCATAGCTGACCTACTTAGCTTCCAGTGCTGGACCACGTATTTAAAAAAAAACTTAGGCCTTTACATCTTTATTAGATGATTTTGAAACTGTCAGGAGGCAATCTTTGCCTACACTTAACGAGACACTGTAGTTCCTTGGACAATGTTGAGATGGAGTAGGCTTGCCCAGCACCTAAACCAACCTTTTAGCTTAACTAGCCATATCCACAGGAAAGACATGGTCAATACGTGTGGGGCAGACTAAGCCGCGTGTTTCCTCACGATGTTTTCCTTCACCGTTTAGAGCTCGTGTTAATGCGCATATGCATTTTTAGAAAATGATCTGACAGAACCAAAGTCGAACTATATTATCTCATAAGATTAGCAACTGGCAATGGTCTGGCCATAGTACCGCGAATTGCCACTCAAGAACACTTTATTACGAACGTATAGAACCACCTCAGGCAAGGAGAGACGATATAATAGTACGTCCGATGGATCTAGGCATTCGTAAAGGTATTTCGCTGCTCAGTTTAAAATTTTGTATGAAAATGCTACACTGCGCATCGAAACGACTAACTTCACGAATGCCTAGATCCATCGTGCGTCCTGTACGGCAGGAGCTGAATAAGAGAAGCTGATGATCGTGTTCAGTGGTGTAATTACTAATGATATAAACTTTGTAACATTATCCTATCATCTATCACTTTGTGCTTTGGTAGAAAGTAGGCTTTAAATTATCATAGTTAGGGACTGTCCCGTTATATTATTTCGTGACATATAAGTACCTAGCTTTTAAATAAATAATTAAAATTTAAAATCATGTTTTTATTGTGTCGACGTGATCTGATCACAGCTGTAAAATATATTGGCCACTGATGCGAGCGCGCATTAAAATAATAATAATTGCACTGTCAGGTACTAGGTGTCTTAATACTATCTCTGAAAACCCTATCCAGCTATACCCGTTAATGATATTATGATAATTTAAAAATTGTTGACCATTTTCTGAATGATTCCTGTTTTCTGTGTGTCTATGTCTAGTACTACTCACGAAAGTTTTTGTACAAAAGAAAAAAAAAATATCGTAACTCTTCATAATTTTTATGCAATAAAAATGATTTTAAACAGAATCTTTAAAATGACACCAGAGTTGGCTAGCTCATATGAAAACGTAGATACGTTCATAGTGTTACAATATTTGAGACAAGGTGAGCTATCTAAGGATCGTTGTAAATGATCTATAGGTAGCTCAACTGATCCAAGACACTGCCAGTCGGAAGCATGCCCAAGACACTGTCAGCATTACCACGTTGGATGGTAATGCTGATCCGTTGCATTGAGCCAAATATGTGCCAGACTTAGAATCACGCGTCGTTCGATCAGACGCCCTAAAATAATTTAAAAGATAAGATAATTTTATTAATTATTTTGAGAAAGGCCAGGTCAAAAGTACCCTAAACCGGCGAGCTTGTATGAAAAATGTGATGAGAGTGAATGAGGCGAAAGAGGTGTGTCAGGATCGTAGCAAGTGGAAGTCCGTGGTCTCTGCCTACCCCTGTGGGAAAGAGGCGTGATTTTATGTATGTATGTATGTACCTATGTATAATTTTATTTCTTAAAAACGTTGTTACACATTATTTTAAATACGCGATGGGACCCGGTACAAGACAAGTTACCAAAATAGGTACCTACTGCTTTCGTTTTGAATTGATTGCACAGATGTTTTCATAATGTCGGCCAAATAATGTCTATAGTAATGTTTGTTAGATTCGTAGTTCATTGTTGCAAGACCTTGGGACTGCGTGAAATTTTGTCCAAATAGGTACACATGATTACATAGAGTATCTATGTATCTTTACGAGTTTCTTTTTAATTTTTGAGGTTTAATTCGGTTCAAGTTTGTGTTATAACTTGTTATACATTATAATAATTTAAGAGAGGGGTTTTTCGGAATGCTTTCTTCTATAGGTATATCTATTATTTTTTTTTTGCAATAAACATAACAATCGTCCGGTTACCTAAACGATTTTTAACTATAGTTAGACCTTGTTGGTGGCGCTGTGACGAGATCTAGAATTAGAAGAGGGCCTTATTAGAAAAAAAAAAATTCAGTTGGTAACATATTATTACATTTTTTTAGTATTTATCTGATGGTTAGAGAGATATTTGAAGAGACATTTGACCTCGGCGGGACGACATAGGTTAATTAAAAAAATATTATTTTAATTTTTATCAATAAATGTCAAACAAAGTAAGCTTCAAAGACAAGTCGTTCAGTATCAGTACATACCTACCCAGTTAGGAGAACAGTGCAAAGATTATGCAAAATATAGTGTTTATCTGTAAAAAGTCTAAAATTTAGACTTTATCTAGCTTATGTTCAGAATATCAGGCATCTCATGACCCCGCTTATCGAACGATGTGCTAATTAAACTCTATAGGTATAAAAATATAAAGAGTTATTGTATTGACAATCTATTATAATCTATGTTGAAGAAATATAATGTTTCTGAATCAGTCTATTTGTGACATGCTGCAAATAATTTTAAAAACGAACTTAAGATTAAGTTCAGATGAACGCGCGGCGACGCGCGGTTGGCTCGACGCGCGGCTTGCGATTGTAACAAATCAATGTTGTTGTGTACATGACCACGCGTCACCGCGCGGTGACGCGCGGTTTAAGATCTACAATCCTGTATCGACCTGTTTAGCTGAACCGCGCGACAACGCGCGTCGCCACGCGTTCATCTGAACTTAGCCTTAGAAGGTTCGATTTTCAAAGTAAATTGATGTAAGTACCAGAATGAAAAGGCTTTTCATGTTAAAAAATGTTGTTTGGAATTATTATGATTTTTGTGAATAAAAGTTCGCGATCGTATTTATTTGCTGTTTCGTTAGACATATTAAATATCCCAGTATAAAAAAATATGTGTGGCATCGTATAATAGCGAAACACAAGGGCATATGACACTTGTTACTGTTTTTTTATTTTGTGATTTCGTGTTGGATGAAAAAAAGAACTGTGTAATTTCATTTATTATGAAAATCGAACTAGTTTCAGTCAAAGTCATTGTATAAAGTTTAAATTTTTTTTAGTATTATTTATCACAGCAGCACAATACGGCACGACTCCGGCACGACTCACGACTGTCTACGGTTGCAGTAACATGGAATAGAATTAATGAAAGCATTCACAAGCGTTGGCAGAAGCACTATTTTTATACTATTGTCGTGCAATTTTATACTTGCCACACTGTTGCCGATTAAAAAAATCGCTTATAATCACGCCACACCCGGTAATTACCTACGTGGCCGGTTGTCACTAGCTAATGCAAAATATTTGCGTATATTTATTTAACGTTACTGATATGAGATTTGTAGGTCAAATGTTGAGGTAGCACTCTTTTGGCAGAGAAATGTATATTACACTAGTGAACGCCCGCGGCTTCACCCGCGTGGACTACTTTTTTTTTATCCCACGGAAACCATACATTTTTCCGGGATAAAAAGTAGCCTATGTGTTATTCCAGAACCTAAACTATATACATTCTAAATTTCATCAAAATCGGTTTAGTAGTCATGGAGATACGTGGTAACAAACATTCACACACACACACACACACACACACACACACACACACACGAACTTTCGTCTTTATAATATTAGTAGCACTAGTTGCTCGCCCCGGCTTCGCACGGGTGTATCTACTAATGAATCAAACCAAAATATAAAAACTGAAAAAAAAAATATGACCACGACTGTATCCCCAAGGTGCGGTAGAGATTCTCTCAGATCTTTTTAAGCATTTAAAGATCATTTGTAGATGTCTAAGGGGGTAGTCAAAGGTAGCTCCAAATACAGATTTGGTACATGCCCACATTTTTCAGAAGTTAGCATTCCATACGTGACAGGTTGCAAGCCCGACGTTATTAGAAAGCTAACTGGTTTCCTTCACCGTTTAGAACTCGTGGTAATGCGGGTTTACATTTTTTGAAACGAAAAATCCATTCGAACCAGAATAAACCATACAAATGTTCGAAAATTAGATTAGTCCTTTTATTCCAGAACCTAAACCATCTACATTCCCACACACACAAACTTCTCGCATTTATAATACAAGTTAAATAGGATCACGCATCTTAATTAGGGCTAGGTTGGGGACATAGATTTTTGCTTGTTATTGACAAAATAAGTTTAATACTCGTACTCGCATAAAATAAATACTGCTAACTTATTTAGATTTTTTTTTTAGTTTATTTAAGAAGGTTTTCAATGAGATCAGAGCTTTAATATTATTTCAGCTTTAAAAAGGTTGATCATTTTTGTTGTTGACTGTACAACAATTACAAATACAATTTTGATAATAGGTAGAGTGGAATATAGGCAGTTCCTTACGCTATCTGTAAACCATTTAGAAAAGTATCTAGTAAAGTTTTTTTCAGAAATCAGATGAAATTATTTATGTTACTTACCTTAATTTATTGAGTTGTCCGTTCAACGTTTCTTTTGTTACACCTGTAATAGAATAAATATGGTTAGAATTTTCATTTTGTTAGTTCTTTATAATTTGGACTTGCTGAGTGCCTTTTCATACGTTCCGGTTGCCAGGTAGCCGGTGGGCGGCGAAGTGTATGGGCATGTATGGTAATGTACCGGCGTAATTTGCAAATAAACACCGCCGGGTACCCGGCACCGGGTACCCGGAAACCAGGACGTGTGAAATGGCACTGACTCTGACTAACGACTCATTTCAAATAATCTTAAAAGAGAGATTTTGTGTTCAGAATTGGTAATCTTTAGAAAAAATGCTTTGAATCGTATAAAAAATATATCTGAAATTCTTCGTAAGTAGGTAAAGTCATCACAGAAAATATAAGTTTTTGTTTTTGTTATAAGTACCTACGTCCAATCATGATAGAAAGATAGATATTTTTTTATTTTCTTAAAATTGTAACAAACATTGGTTAATAGTGTTTTTAAGGCTATGTTAGTTTTATCTAAACAATGTTCTCGTTTATAGTTAACATTATAGGCCTTACAAAAGCCTCTCAACTTTGAACACTGGTTAGACAACGTCCTGACTCTATTTGTTAGAAAGTGACGAAAAGAGAAAGAAAAATTAAGAGAAGATAAAACACAACACCGATGTTAAACCACGGGACATAGTTATATCTTATCGAGCGAAAATCCGGGCTTGAAAATCTATGTAGTTCAAAGTTTTTGGGATCTGACTACCCCTACGAGTCATGTGTTTTGGTCATCATCTAGGTATTAGGTATTTTGGATATTCCTGAGTGATGAAAATCCTGAAGGTTTAACAGTAGGTATATTACAAAAGTTACATCTAAGTTTCTATTCGAAGCTCTCCACGCAAGCGTGATACCGTGTACGCCTCTAAATAATATAAAATCAAACCTTCTAAACACCTAAACATATTCGAACACATTATTTCCGTAAACCAGTACATAGGAAGAGCCGACCAATCACGTCAAAGGTCAAACTTATCCCGACCAATAGCGTCAACGCTTGCGGAATTCCGAATATGTAGGCTTCATGCGAAAGTGAAAGTTGACCAATGACAAGTGACGTGCGTTAGTGTGCGTGTGTGGATGAATGAAAGCCTTTAAGGCTTTTGTTTCGGGTTATGTAATGTTTACTCGGATTACGTGGGATTCACGTAAGGAACTTAAATGATGGAATTTAGTTTCATTATCCCCTTAAAATGACTATAATTTATTCTTAAAGTGTGTTCGTGAATAAAGTATACCTTTATAGAATCTAGCATAAAAATATTTTCATAAATAGTGGATCGAATTTTTAACTTAATATTTATTAAGCTGAAAGGGTTATAAGTAGAAAAAAACGCACATGAAATTAAGCCAAATATTTGAAATTTCTGTGAGAAATCTCATGTTTTTTTTAACTATTGTTGGTTGAATTATATCTAAGTCGGATGACATCACTAGTAATTACTAATAACTTATAAGTAACTTAGATAAGGGTTCAATCGCTTCCTTGTACTTTTATAAAGGTTTTTTGACCCGGTCATTTACTTATTACATAGCTCGTTGTTATAAATGTACTATAAGTACTTAATAGTAAACATTTATGTTGATATAAATGTACTAAGTATAATAGATTTATCTAAGGTTCGACGACGAAGTTCATTCGAAAAAGGACCTTATTATAAACGGACTTCTTACAAAATAAAGTCATCGGGAAATAGACCATAACTTAATTCGTTTGGTTTCAAATTGCTGTGTCTTAGCTAGATATAGACAGAATGATTGTGAGCCAAAGATTTCATGGCTTAATGGATTTCATAGTTAATAGATAGCTTAAAGTGTTCAAGACAGTTGTCGTCATTAAAAAAACTGAATAATTAAAGTATTTATGGAATTAAAAATGCGATTCCAATTTGCAAATAATCTGTAACAAACACTTCATGGTCCACTTCTATATTTCAGAAGAACTATGTTTCATATTCGACTAGTGGTCACCTATCCATGAACGAATGAATGAAAACCCTTTATGTAAGTACATATCTTATAAAACATAATATGAAAGAATAAAAAACTTAGGCCTTAACATCTTTACTAGATGGTTTATACAGTGTCAGGAGGCAATCTTTGCCTACACTCATCGGGACACTGTAGTGCCTGGGACAATGTTGAGATGCAGTAGGCTTGCCCAGCACCTACACCATCCTCTCAGCTTAACCGGCCATATCCACAGGAAAGACATAGTCAATACGTGTGGGGCTGGCTATGCCGCGGGTTTCCTCACGATGTTTTCCTTCACCGTTTAGAGCTCGTGTTAATGCGCATATAAATTTTTCGAAACGAAAAATCCATTGATGCACGGCCAGGATTCGAACCCACGACCTTCGGATCGAAAGTCGAGGTACTATACCCCTCGGCCAACATGGCTCTATGAACGAATAAACCTTATGAATAATAATTGTACAATGGCGTCTTATCGCTTTGAAGCGATCTCTTCCAGACAACCTTTGAATGGAAAGAGACATCAAGATCCATGTTATTGTTACTGTAAAAATTGCAGTCATATTCTCATTTAATATGTCTAAGATTTTACTGGTCACCCATCAGCCTGTTGCTATCTCATAACTGCGCTAAAATTGCAAAATGAAAAACAAGTGGCTAAATTAAAAATTTTAAAAAACCGACTTCAATACAAACTGTTTCTGGGTAAGGCGAAGGGTGAGCTAATTAAAATGAGCCCAAACATGGATGTTCCACTGTTATTCACTGAGAAATTCCATTGGACAGGTCCTGACTCCATCATCAGATCAGCTAGCTGTCACCATATTATTACATTGTAGTCGGAACTTGACCGACATGCTGAGTTCCAAGTTTCAACTCAATCAGACTATTTACTGAGGAGTTCTGTTGAACAGCTCCTGACTCCATCATCAGATCAGCTCGTTGTTACCATATTATTACATTGTAGTTGGAACTTGACAGACGTGCCGAGTTTCAACTCAATCGGCTTATATACTGAGGAGTTCCGTTGAACAGCTCCTGACTCCATTATCAGATTAGCTTAATGTTACCATAATATTGCATTGTCACCGATAACCTTAAGGCTTTTAAAAAATACCCTAATCGCTTCAAGTGTGCCTATAAAATTTGAAGAGTTACTTTGATTTCTCCAAGATCCCATCATCAGATCCTGACCTGATGACCAAAAGGACCAATTGGAAAGTGTACCCTTTCAAACAAAAAAAGAATTTTTGAAATCGGTCGAGGCGTCTTCGAGTAATCGGTGAACATACATAAAAAAAAAAAGCACAAAAAAAAAAAAAAAAAAAAAAAAGATTCCGACGAACTGAGAACCTCCTCCTTTTTTCGAAGTCGGTTAATAAACCACTAGAGATTACGTTGCGCAGTTTTTTCTATGCAAATATGATAATATTTGCGCTGAGCATTAAAAACGTTAGGCTTTAGATAAGGCAAGTGCAACGACGTTTAGTGATGGGATGACATTCAATAGTTACGATAAAAAAAAATCAAGAAGATAATAAATAAAACTAGACATTTCACACAGCATCATCTAGCCTCAAAGTAAGCAGAGCTTGTGTTTTTGGAATAATGTGACTGATATAAATGCTTTATTCATCTTTTTCACTTAATTCAAGCAACGGGCGTCTCTAATAATTTATATCAATGGAAACATAAGCTTTTTTGTTTGAAGAACACGAGTAAATTATAGTTGAAAGCCATTTTTCATATCTTCTTTTTTTCTCACGTCAATAATAATGTTTTCTTTTTCTAATGAGTTAACTCTTTCACGATGTTAACATTAAAGCTAAAAGCTAGGGGCACATCTGACATCAATAAAAGTATGTAGTGAGTTATTGGCCAATTTTTATGACTTTGTAACTTAGTAGCTGGAAGCAAAAGTATAAAGATACCAATATTGTGATCAAATTGAGAGAAACAAAATGTTACGTTTATGAAAAAACATGTACTTAGATGTTGGTAGTTATAGAGTTAGGGTTGTGGGTTTACGAATCGAATCTAAACATCGAGCTTTTTAGCGATAACACCGCCCATTGTACAAATTATTGCTAAGGTTTACTAGTTCATAAGTTTCTTTTGTAATTGTGTACAATAAAGTATTTTCATTCTTTCATTAATTAATTCATTCATCGAGTTATCAGTCATCGTCAGCGTCACATCACTAACCTAGGGCAGGGCCGGCTATCAGTGTAAGATTGCGAATATCTAGATACTAGATAATGTCCGAATTAGACGAGATTACGTAAATATAGTGTGATAGTTTTCTGTTTCATTAAATTATAGTTCACTCTGTCACTACAAGCAAAATTAGTGAACGATAACATTCAAGAATTCGATGAAAAAGAAAAAAAATGAAAAATAAATAAATAACAAGGGTTCATTAATCGATGAATCAGTATTATAAATGGCAGAGTATAAGAATACTTTTTCCTAAACCACACTCCGATGAACATAGTTTAACGAAACTTTTAATATGTATAGCTCTTGACCTGGTTACCATAAGGAAACCGAGTAGGTACTTTATGGACTACCTACAGCAGGTAGGTATTAAGAAAATAGAACTTAACCCTATGACTTGACAGTCAGCCGGGTAAAAACTGACTGTCAACAAATCAATGCCACAAATTTTAGGCATTAGGGCGTACGTACGTATCTAACGATAATATTAGTTGTCAATGTTTTAAAGAGTAGTATTCCAAAATCTTACCTACGCTTACGTATTATGAATAAGGCTTATAGTAGAGCGAGCAATACAAATGACGTGTTTCCGCCAACAGACATCGCTAATGTTTTTATAATATTTGTTTGTAATTCAAGCCTAGAATTTGTTTGGCTTGCTTCGTCCGGCTAGTATTAATTTACTTTATCGAAATGAGTCTAAATATTGACTTTTATTCGCATAGACGAGGAAAACTTGTGTTTTTGTTCATAACCAATAACAAACATACTATCCGTGTTCTCTGCCTAAGCCAATGAGGAATATGCGTGGTTTTATCAATGTATTTGGCAATATTATTTTAAACAAAAAAACTACATCAAAACGATCCCCAAGGCACGATAAAGCGCTTGTGGCGTAGCTTAAGGCCATATCCTGAGCTAAACACTGTATTTCTCTGTCTATACCCTCGATAAATAAAGTAAGTGAAAAGTAACTGAAAAGCTGACATGTATCTTTAACATTTTATCTTCTAATTCCCCGTTTAATATTTTTATTACAAGTCATATTTGCTTGATTATAAATAAAAAAAAAACTATCAAAAATAAACCACTAAAAATAAGAGAAATCTTCATCTTCTTCTAAAGTTGATGTTAAATATCGTGTTAAAGCGCATATAAATTTTTCGAAACGAAAAATCCGTTGATGCACGGCCGGGTTCGAACCCACGACGAAGACGCGATAGACCACCAGTGATCTACAATTTATCTTTAGTAGATTAAAGTTTATTAAAAATGCGTTTATCAATTACCATATAAACGGAAATACTTTAATGTCTCAGAAATCGTAACAGGAGCTCCAGTTAGGTGGTCTATTCGAAGTAAGTTTCAAGTTAGGGTCGAACTACATACTGTCACATGCTACAGCAACAAAGTGTCCCACAGTCTATTGCCAATCAAATTGCAAAAAAATTACTATGATTAAAAAACACTTAGGTAATAAGAAAAACAATTTTTTTCAGTGTTGTAAAAAGTTAAAGTCGATCGAGATAAAAAATTGGAAATATGAATAATACTTATTTTATAGGTACTATAAATATTGAGTTTTGGCACCGAAAATCGAACCCGCCCTTCTCACTTTAGCTGTGTTATATGGTCTGCAAAATATTAATTTATAGGACGTTATACTAATGACAGCAATAATATGACGAATAAAACAGTTCTAGTCTTTCCATCTCTTTCTTATAAATCGTAATGAGAAAGACAGCGATATTTCAGAGCCGTCAGAGTTATGTAAAAGTACACAACATAATATATAGCTTAGTCTTTATTCATTGTATTACCTACATGGTAGAATTTTTCGATGACGTAGTAATATAAGATAAAATTTTATCTAGGAATAGGTGAATATGAAACTGTACATACATTTTTTCTAAAAATCAACCGAAACGCTTAGATTATAGAGTCTAAAATAACAATTTGATAAGTTCCTAACGGTCTTATCATTGTGGCAAAGTGCTCATATTTGAAACCTAAATAATATAAAAATGTTTTAGCTTATCACTATTAGCATTCTGTACAAGACTAGATTCTTTGACAATTTTGTTGTGATGCAATGTTGAAATTGAGGCGGCGATGGGTTTGCAAACTGTCATAAAGTCAAAGTTCATAAACTTCTTTTTCTCTCAAGACGGCATAGTATCTATAGATAGATCAACTCATCTCTAGGCCGATTTTTATCAACCAAAGCAAAAACGTCAACTATAGTTTTGTTTCATAATCTAATATCCAATGTCGTTGGGTTACACTGTGGTGATGACGTTTTCAAAGTTTCAAACAAATTACCTATGAGGTTTTGCAAATTACCGGCATTTTGGAGAACAAAACAAAACGCAGCGGTAGTGACACCGGAATGATTGACGTTGTAAATTAAAAAAATTGGAGCACTCATCTCCAGTCGAATACTTAAAACGATAGCATATAACATAACTCTTCATTCTCTATTCTATAGTTACTTAAAGCTAATAGCCGAGTTGTCGTGGTATTTGCCAAAATATTACGTATACTACCCTATAAACATCTTCGAAAGATCCTGAACGCCTGATCTGAAAGAATTTCTACTACGTTTGAGTAAATAGTCGTGATTTTAGTGTTTTGTTTATCTGTACTAATTTTATAAATGTAACAATATTTTTAAAACGTTCGTTGGAAGGACGGTCTCTACGCCTTTGAGGAGACTTGGTGGGAGATCTCGAAGAACAGAGATGGTTGGAGAGATGTGGGGGAGACCTTTGCCCAGCAGTTGGACGACATAGGTTGATAAAAAAAAAATTCGAGCGATCATGCACACACACTGACACTCACACCTTGATCACTGTCGGTTTGCTTTGCTAACATCTACCTGTTGCTGGATAATATTTTTTTTTTGTAATTGGTAATGAAACTATTGATTCGATCCTAAAAATTATTCCACAGTTTCACTACGAATCTACATTATCTGTGCATGTCATAGAATACGTTTTATCCAGGTATACAGGAACAAAGCCATGGACAGCAGCTAGTAAGCTAAATTTATACCGTATCGAAGACGTTGGAGTTTCTAATTTTGACGACCTCTGTGGCGCACTGGGCGAAGGCCCGCCTGTGACGCAGGAGGTTGCGGGTTCGATCCCCGCCGCGGGACAAATGTTTGTATGATCTGCAAATATTTGTCTCGGGTCTGGGTGTTTTCTATGTATTTTACGTATGTATTTACAAAAAAAAATGTATTTAAGTAGTATATCAGTCATGTGGTTCCCATAACACAAGCTCTGCTTAGCTTGGGGCTACATGATGCTGTGTGAAATGTCCAGCATTATTTGATTTGATTTGATTTATTTCTCCTATGCGTCGTTCTGAGCGGTAAAAATTTGGATGGGTGACCGCAAGTGGCATTAACAGCTGAGCGCTTTGTTCGGAGGGCATGTTAAATTGTCGGTCCCGGCTTTTGAGTCGTTAAGTCATGACGGAGGCCTTTATGAGGCCTAAAAACTCCGTCACCACAGTTAGCCACTAGCACAGACAAACAAGTAGGTCTCTATTAATAAACCCCGACTAACTTCTGTTAAAGTTGCGCCACGGATTTAACTATTGCCATCTTTATTTGTCACTGTCTAACAAAAAAGGATGGCAATAGTTAAATCCTTGGCGCAACTTTGACAGAAGTTAATCCGAGTTTATTAATAGAGGCCATAGTTTTTTTGTTTTATAATAAGTGATTCATCTTTACAGTACATGACAAGGACACCTCATTCTCTAAAACCAGCTGACATCGTATGATTGTATTCGCAGTAACTGTTGCGCGATCGTCACAGATTACTGTTAGTCAATTGTTGTGGATTGCGCCGACGCAGCTTTCTTGTTAATGAATGGCTTAGACACTGGCCCTTTTTTGGTTAACTTAGAGTCATTGTCCTCAACACGGTTTCTTAGTTATCTGGTTAAATATTGGCAAAGGTACGCTGGCCCTTTTCTGGTCTTGGGTAATTTGAGGACAAGTGTCCTAACATTTTTTTAATGACTTAGCGACGTAGAAGAATATTTTTGAAATATCCTTAGAATTTTCACCCTAAAGACACATAGTCTGTTTCTACTAGAATTATACCTTAATTAATTATACCTTAATTGCCTGAAATAAAGTTTATATTATTATTATTATTATTATTATACACAAATTTTGTGTTGTGGATTTCAGAAACTAATAATATCGTACAAAACAATACCCAGAACAAATATTTATTGATAATGAAATTGTCCCGTCACGAGAAAGGAACCCGCACCTCTTCCTTCTCTATGGACCTAGTATTGATATGGACTGCTGGATACGTTCCTTCTCACTCACACAAAACAAAGAAGGATGTAATTCTTGTGAAAAAAAGAGAGAGTAAAATATTTTTTGTCTCTCATCGCATGCCGGCTTTTTGTAGGTAGAGAACTTATAAGTGTGCCAATTATGTACTAATAATGAACCTTATGTGTACTACGAAACGATGCATCACTTCATTTTTTGTCCCTTTCGGCAGCACGCTAACTTATAGTCCATATCTATACTAAAGCTCTATGTCTATCTCAATCACACTAATCAATTCACTAAGTATAGATGTGTAATTATTATAGGCCTTATCATATAACCTTACTTTAAAATAGCCTCTTTTCTGGAAGTACCCCACAGGAAAGACGTATAGGTCAAACTATAAATAAGTTAGGATATTCCATTAGCTTCTAGAATAATTTAACATGCAACAAAGTAATACTACTAAACCTAAAAATATTTTTCAGTTTAAACTTCCTGTATGGTGCGATCTGTCTAGGCAGTTGATAAGGTTAGTTGCGTGCACAAGCGTCTACTAAACATCAAACAGGCTCACTACTGCAACCATAACGAAAATCCGATCAAGCATTCAAACCTCAAATTGGTCTCAATCGGTCAAACATTTTTTGTTCAGTGACCACGCAAGCAGCTCTGTCACTCTCATCTCAACGAGACCGAATGTGACAAAAGATACCTACGCAATTTTTTTGTTTTTTTTTTTAATTTTAATTTGGTTACTTGTTAGTGATTCATTATTTTAATTTGTAATGGTATTTAATAAAGCTAACAGTTTAAATAGAATAAAGTAAAATAAAAAACAGTAAAATCAGTAAAGCTCGCGAATTTATGCATGCATATTAGTAAGTAGACATTTTTTTGACTCAAGACACGTTCAAGATTTTAAGGTTTACAAAGTCAATACAAATTGCACTTATTAACCAATTTGTTTCTGATTGTACCCGTACATAGTTAGTGCTTATATTTCTGCATGATTATACCTAATTAGAGTTTAAACTGTTAATAGGGAAAAATTTGAAACTAAGTTCTAAATTTAGGTATTAATTTGAGTCTATAGGTGACCTTAAATAGCCGTATAGGGTAAATTATTTATCAACTATTTAGTAATCCTGAAAAGTATATAAATATTATTATTGTGTATTATAGGTAAATTTGAACTTTAATGGCAATGAAGTAAAATTATTTCTATAGAATTTGGGGGTCACCTACATTTAAAGGGGCGGTTCGCGACCGAGACCAGCGGGCTGCTTGTCTAACTTGTCTTAAACCTCAAATTGGTCTCAAACTGTCAAAACGATCGCATAGGTGTTGCGGGTTTGGTCTCGTTGAGATGAGAGTGACAGAGCTACTTGCGTGGTCACTGGACTGTCATATTTGACAGTTGGAGACCGATTTTGGTCGCTATCAAAGATAGACAATCAGGGGGCTGAGCCAGGCTTTGGAGGGGCGCGCGAAAGTGACACGAGAAAGAGAACCGTCAGTTTATATGACAACGGTCTCCCGTCTCGGTCTTCTGTCTCGGTGTCCGGTCTCGGTTACGGGCGCGAGCCGCCACCTTAACAGGACATAAAAGTAATTGAGACCTTATTGAGACAGATTTGACTGACCTAGCACCTAATGTTATCACTTTATCTTTATCCATAGGAAATAAACGGTCAAAAAGTGACAAAGCTATAGGTTTTATCACGATGTTTTCCTCCACCGCTTAGATCGCTTGTTGTATTAAATAATAAATAAATAAATAAATGAATAATGCTGGACATTTCACACAGCATCATCTAACCACAAAGTAAGCAGAGCTTGTATTGTGGGAACTATGGGACATACCTCTGACTACCCCCTTAGTCTATGCGTAAATGCTATAAGTCTATGCGTAGGTATTTAAGTGAAACCAGAGTAAAAAAAAATATAGGCGATCTGTCTAAATCATAGGTTCTTAACGTGGGCGATAACGCCCCCTTGTGGGCGTTTGAGACTTTTAAGGGGGCAGTAGAAGAAAATTAAAGAAAATTAGGGGGCATAGAGATAGCGCATTAAGATAAGGGTTGGGGGGGGGTTCTTGAAAAAAAATTCTCAAAGTGGGCGGTGGGCAAAATAAGGTTGAGAAACTATGGTCTAAATAATCTGAAAACACAAATTAAATCAACAGACAACGTAAAACAAACAAACGAAGAGAAAAAAAGAACGATTACATTTTTAACAATGCTTTTATAAATGGCTGAAGGCCATGTCATTATTAATGTCAAACTTACCAATTTCCTATTTGCTCCTTTTATTGTAATAGTACAATTTTACCTTGAAACTATTGTTCTGAACAAACACAGGTGTACAAATTGTACCGAGTGGACTAGTTTTGTAAAAAAAGTATTTAATTTGATTCGAAATTCACACAGTAACGATAGTCTACGAAACTGCTTGACGAAGTAATGTTGATTCAAATGCTGCGGGCCTAAAAAGGCCGATTTAGCTGAACCATATTGAGAATTGTAGGTACTATATGCCGTCTCTTTTCACAGACATGAGAGGAATAGGAAAAAAACATAATACGAATTATATTACGATTCATAAACTGAACTGCGCTAACGGCAAATTTAGCCTCACTGACCTATCCATAGATTGATTGTGACAATCTTCGGAATTCTCAACTGTTTTATACATTTTTTTAATTAGTATGTAAAACTATGACGTCTTGGTTTTATAATATACTAGCAGCGCCCTCGCGGCTTTGACCCCTTAGAGATGGTATATGGTGATGATGATGAAAAGAAGCCTATAGCTTTTCTCAAGACTTTAGTTAGCTTATCAAATGCAGAATGAATTTTTCAAATCCGACTGGTAGGTCCTGAGATTAGCGCGTTCAAACACACAAACAAACTCTTCCGCTTTATATATTGGTATAGATTAATTCATCCAAACTGTTAACCAACTGAGCTGCGAGTGAAGAACTCAAGACATTAGATCCATTTTGGAACTGCGTTGCATTCATAAAATGACATAAGTAAATGTTAGCAAATAAGGCCAGAGTTCTAATGTGTTGGTTTGTTCGATTTGAAACCTTAATGCGCCATAATTTCCTTGGAAGAAGTTCCATGTTATATTCGCGTTCACTAAAAGTCCCTTTATAACCGTACTCTAAACATCACTTATCGTCAACCATGACTAGAAGCTTTACTAGTACTTCTAAAAAAGATTAAAAAAATTGACAAGGATGAGTCGAGCTCGCTCCCTGAGGGTTACGTACTAAAAACTATTCTTTATCTGCCGACAACATTGAAATTAGCATTGGGCCGCCCGGAGTTTGGTTGCGTTTTTGTTCGAATTTTACTCGTACGAACACGCACGAATGATCAACTCTCCGAGTACTACGGAGCCTCGCACACTCTATGCGAAATTGCGAACTAGTCGTGCATGTACGCGCGTATTAGTTCCGACGTAAGAAAGGGCATTTGAACAGAAAAACGCAACCAGTGTGCGCGTTCAATTCGTACGCCTATTAGGCGGGTCCACACAGAGCGAACATCCTCGCGAGGCATTTGCCGCGCGAAGCAGCTCGGTTAGTGTGGACGTGTGGCTCGGGCGCGCGCTACCGCGGGCGAGCGTCCGAGCGCCCGAGCCACACGTCCACACTAACCGAGCTGTTTCGCGCGGCAAATGCCTCGCGAGGCTGCTCGCTCTGTGTGGACCCGCCTAATAACGTACGTATATACGCACGATGCAAAATCGTCTCCAAATCCAAAGTGCGGTCGGCCTGGCAGGTCACTTTTACCTACAAACTTCCACTACCCCATGAGTATCTTGTTTGACAGATAGACGGTAATAAGGTGAGGATTGGCCGTGTGAGTCCTTCTTGCCCGAAAAAGAAACGAGACATGATGACGACTTTATCCCCAAGGTGCCGTAGACATTATCTCAGATCTTCAGGCATTCCATGTCCTTCGCAGATGTCTAAGGGGTAGTCAGAAGAAGAACCTCTGACTTCCCCGTAACACATCTCAAATACGATTGGTACATTCACTCTTTTTGCCGAAGTTCTTTTGGCAAATCAGTTCAGTGGAGTTATTATAGAGGAACAAACATACATCGAAACATCCATCCAAACTTTCGCATTTATAATACTAGTATGATAGTTGTAATACTCGTTTTGTTTAGAATGCGGAACCCTAAAATTGAACGGGGACGATGCCTAGGTCGGCTAGTGGCTAGGCATAGTCCTTATCGGGGTTCAACGGCTGGTGTGTGATAAAAATGCGAGTTCCTTCCTACGGCCACGGTGTTGAGTACATATATTTTTTCATTTCATTGATATAAGTTGCTAGAAGCTAGCAATTGTGTGGAAATAAGTAGATATAATGAATGACTATCACAGATTAGAAATAAATTATAAGACAATTTTGAAAAGTATTTTTACTGTGAGGATAAAATTTTTAAATAGTTTTGGTTACCGTTAATCCCGGTCTTTTGAACTAAGTACCTATATAGTCATTAGATGGATCGTTAGATTCTTATGTATTTTATAAATAGATTAACTATTTTAATACTTACATAATCTTTTTTTATTTCGATTATTCTGGTACAGGAGTGTACATCTAAACTTAGGAAGATATTTATTCAACAATGGATAAAGTCGGATGATGATGATAATTTATCCGACTGGTAGAGGTTTGGATCAGTTGAACTACCTATAGATCATTTACAACGATCCTTAGGAGGCTCAACTGGTTCTTATTGTATTTTATAATGTTATGTAAATATACATATATTAGTTAAGTTTCTGTAAATGAATGTAAAATTCTCGAAACTTGACTAAAGTATGGTAATTTCAAACAATGTATTATGCTGTATTTTTTTTATTCCTAATGCACATACAATAATGCAACTAATTTCTTGTAAGTCAGTTTATCGAACTCAAGTGCAAATGCATATAAAGTGACTCACTGAAATATCTAACCTAATGTACAGTACAACACAATATAGGAGTTCCGACGGAATCGAAAATAATTTCAATTATGGCGAGATTAAAAAAAACAACAGTAAAAGCTGTGATGATTTTTATCATTTATATGACGTTATAATTCTGTTTCAATGCATAAACAGAATTGATCTTTGATTAAATTAGGAATAAATTGATATGGGATGAAACGAGTACTAAAAATCAAAAGTTTTGGTCTAATTAAAAAAAGTATCTATTGCGATGTAACATATTGGGTCGAAAGGAGAAGCTCTCTATTGTCTATCTTTTGTTTTTTTTTTATCAATTATGTTCTCTGATTAATTTCTGTTTGTTATTAATTACGTACATTTATTTAGGTTTATGCAAGTTATTTAATATACTGTCAGTGTATTTCCATCTATTATATCTTTTCCCTATTATATCTTTTTACATTAAATCCATCATAGTTTAGTTTTATTATTTTGTTGTATTTATTTCGTAGATATTTCAGATAAATAATTTTAATCCATTAATTTTTTTACACCTAACAGATTTATACACGATAGATGTAAACAAAATACAAACTCTATAACATTATTCCTTAAATAGTAACATTGCACTGTGGCGTAGCAAATTGCTACGAGCTATCATAGACGAATGTCTACGAAATGCATTGTCGTAGGCGCTCGTAGACCCGCTACGATAGTGCATCATAGAACATTTACTTAATTTCTACTAGTTTCAATTTACTTTATAATAAACAAACTAGTTTATCTAGTGGTATCAGAACTTCGCTTTTCAATTTAAGAAGAAAGATCACCGAAAAGAAAGTAAGCCCTCAAAATTTGCTAAATATTTTAAGAAAAAAGATCTCTTGTTTATTTACTCTGATTCTTCGAAACAAATGTTTTTTTATTCTTTGAATAATTTAGATTTTAAGATTTAAAGTTATCGTAGTTGTATTTCAAAATAAACTCATTAAATTTATTAAATAATTGATTTAATAAATTTAATGAGAAGAATGAATCTTCTGTTTTCGCGGCGAGCCAAAAATTCGCATGATCTATTTTTTCGTAAATGATTTGTGTTATTTTGTACAGTGTTTGCACTGTGATATACAGGGTGAATTTTTGAGATGGGGCAGTAAGGGCAGCTACCTTAACCGTTGTAGCTAGAGGAAAACGTTCTTAGGAGACCATCCTTAATTTTTGAAAATATTTCGACCTGCATTCACAGATTTAAAAAAAAATGTACAGTCAGCGAGAAAATGGGCAATTAACACAAAAACTTTTTTTGATGCCAGTCGATCTTGTTTCATCTAAGGATTAAAATGTTCTATCGGACCATCTGAGGTAAGAGTACTAGAAAAGTCAGAAATTGCCAAAATGTATTTTTGAGACGGAGCAGTAAAGGCAGCTACTTTAACCGTTGTAGCTACTGGAAAACGTTCTTAGGAGACTACCCTTACTTTTGAAGATATTTCGACAAAATGATGAAAAATTATGACAAATGACAAAATGATTTCGTACGAAATGTATAATCAAAGTTATTTGCGTTTTCTGACTTTTCTAGTACTCTTGCCTCAGTTGGTCCGATAGAGTCTTTTAATCCTTAGATGAAACAGGATCGATTGGCATCAAATAAAGTTTTTGTGTAAATTGTCCATATTCTCGCTGACTGTACATTTTTTTCAAAATCTGTGAACTTAAGTTGAAATATCTTCAAAAGTTAAGGATAGTCTTGTAAGAACGTTTTCCTGTAGCTACAACGGTTAAGGTAGCCCTTACTGCCTTGACTCGGAAATACATTTTAGCGATTTCTGACTTTTCTAGTACTCTAACCTCAGTTGGTCTGAAAGAGCCTTTTAATCCTTAGATGAAACAGGATCGATTGGCATCAAAAAAAGTTTTTGTGTAAATTGTCCATTTTCTCGCTGACTGTACATTTTTTTCAAAATCTGTGAATGCAGGTTGAAATATTTTCAAAAATTAAGGATAGTCTTCTAAGCACGTTTTCCTCTAGCTACAACGGTTAAGGTAGCTGCCCTTACTGCCCCGTCTCAAAAATTCACCCTGTATATAATGTATATACAAGTACACTTTCCAGTTTTTAAACTACCTAATTCTTTAATAAAAACATTTTTTTGTTATTTTATTGTTAAATTATAAATTTAAATCATTAAAGTTTATGTTTTATATCTGCATCACATGGTTGTACTGTCAGACTATTTTGTAATAGTATATATATAATTATGTATATTATTGTTGGTGACTGTATGTCCGTATTAGTAGTTTCTAATACCCACAAAACAGGAAATTCTAGGGTTAAGAACTGAATGTACTATTGTAATATTAGAGGCTAGGTATATATTTTAGATGACTAATACACCGTTAATTCTGGGTCAGTTTAAAGCCAGCACCCACTGCTTGTATTGCTTAATCGTATTCGTGTCGTTGGTTTAGTTTTTGAATTTGAAAAGTATTTCATACGAAACTAAATAGTTGAAAAGATTAACAAAAGTGAGAAAAACACTTGGTAAGGTGTCGTAGGCGCGCAGAGCTAATGACCTAGGTATGTATGTATGACTACGACGTAGCATAGACTCTACGCCGTAGCAACAGCTGAGCACAGAGCACGTATCTCTGTGATTTATCCTGCCTATGTTTCGTGATATTATTAATTGCAAAAAAATAGATCTCATATTTATTATTATTTTTGAGTAAGGTTATCGATATAGATTACGTAGGCGCCGGCTTTAAACTGACCAAAAATAAACGGTGTATAATAAATACTAGAAAAGTGACTAAGTGATTGTTTCACCACAGAACCAAGGTCCCCAGTAAGCTAACTGTTAGTTAAAGTGACATAATAAAGTTTAAGTATATAATAATAATAATAATTTTATTTCATAAAAACATAACTTTATGTTGATTTATGTTTAACTTTATGTTATTTTTTTTTTTATTAAAGCAGCCTATTTTGTTCCAATAAAACTTATCTAAAACGAAATGTTAGCTAATTGAATTTTTAACCCTTTTACAGCAAAATTACACGTTTTTCTCTCATTTGTTTTGTAGTAAGTTTTTTGGAACAGTGTTATAGGAATCAAGTTAAATACTGCTTTAATCTTAGACATCTAGAAGGATCATCAATAAATTATTATTTAAAAATTACGTTTTGAAATAAAATAGGCCGTCTGTAGGTATTTCAAAAAGTAGGTATTACCGTCTAGAAGCCGAGTCCTTGACGTTAGAGGTCAATGTCTCCTAGTGCCTGTGGTTTTTCCTTAAACATCTATCTTTGAAAATAACTCTAGTAGCAATAATAGCAAAATATTTGTATGGATTATTATTTATATCAATTGGCAACTTATTCAACAATTCTAAATATTAATATATTTATTTGTCCTAGCTTGCCCTAACTTCTAAATTTAAGATCTAAACCATGTTGAATCAAGATTTTAGATGATGAAAAAAAATCTAGCTATGCAAATATATAAGGGTTATTTCAATTACAGGACATAACTAAAAATAAGTTTAAAAGAAGATAACTACAAGTATTTTGCAATTTAAAACCTACCTAAAAATATAATTTAAACGTTTAAGTTATACCCTACTAGCGGACGCCCGCGGCTTCGCCCGCGTGGACTACTATTTTGTTTATCCCACGGGAACCGTGCAATTTTTCGGGATAAAAAGTAGCCTATGTCCTATTCCCGGTTATTATCTATCTACTTTCCAAATTTCATCAAAATCGGTTTAGTAGTTCTGGAGATACGTGGCAACAAACATTCACACACACACACACACGGACTTTCGCTTTTATAATATTAGTAGGATTCAACTATAATTACTTTTAGATAAAATTGGTTTGTAAAATCTAAGTGAAATATCTTTAAAATTTTACTAGATAGCTTTTCAAATCATTTCATCGATCAAATATCATAAAGTTAGTTAAAGTAATTGAGAACTACTGTAAATATTATCACGCTGTTTAATAATCTAAGACAGATCTGGTAACTTAAGACCATAATTTAAAACTTTTTTGTTATAAGAATTAAACATGAATGCATTTGGCTGTTTAAGAATAAACTTGAAGTGCGTGATTTTGTAAAAATTAAAGGCTTGTATTATTTAGTTTTGACTTTCATGAATGTCTTGATATTATAAGAAAACTGGCTGACCCGGTGAACTGCGTGCCGCCTGATTTTTATTGGAATCTGTTTTTTGGGCTAGAAAACCCCGTGGGTGTCTAAAAGACCCTTCCGCATAGAAAACAAACATGCAATCATTAATTTGATAAATCTAGATCAGTAGAATTACACATTATGCGACCACGAAGAGAGACCGTGACTCTCTCTTACCTATTTAAAGATCTTAGGGATGAATTGAATTATTTTCGGTATCCTAATTAATGATACTAACTTAAATAATTCCCGTAATAATGATCCCTAGAACTAACTCCGTTATTGATGTATGTGTTTATGTTATGCATTTTATAAAGAAATGTCTATGTTTAACTAGCCTAGAAAGATAGTCAATACATCCTATTGAACTATGGGCCTTACTTATAAACGCCTTTTAACTTGAAACCTGGTTAAACAATGCTCAGAATTCTCCCTGTAACTATCTAACAAAAATGGATGGCAATAGTTTAAACAGTGTTTCAACTTTGACAGAAAGAGTGGTTTTATAAGTAAAGCGGACAGTATCCCTGACACTTCCATAGTTCCTTTAGTAGGTTTGTATTATATTATAACAGAAACAAGTTATCTAGAAGAGGACTGATAGATACAATGAATGGTGTAACTTTTAATAACTTTGCAAAAAGGAAGTCTACTAGTATAAAGTGTTTATGTAATTGACTTGAAAATAGTGATTAGATTTTTAGGTACTGAGATAATATTATTGAATTAGTATGTTTATTATCTAAATGTATTTTGATAATAGGACTCATTTTACAAATTTAAAATGTATAAAAAATGAAACTTTTTAAGAAATTTAGCGAAATAAAGTTTTTACAGTTTGGTACCTCGTTACTTTCAGTTAGAAAATTGAAAAAATCGTGTTAGTAGGTAAGTATTACAAAAATTACAAAGTTTTCGTTATTAAAAACAAGTACTCACAGAAATATGAATATAATCTGTAGCACAATAACGCGTTGTACGAAATGAGGTTATCCGAATCTAACACATTTTTTTGTGCAAATAATTTTATCACTGCGACCTTGCTCCCAGCTATCGCCAATTTGATAAATGAAGCAAAACTTACCGTAATAGAAAAAAATAAAAAAAAACTTCAATCCTGAAAAAACACAACACGAATATCACTTGAAGTATGTTTGACGTACGCGTGAATGCAGTGATCGCGTGCAGCCCGGGTCGCCGGCGGCGCCGACTGAGCGGCGGCGCTCACGCACCCTTTCCTCCCTCCAAAAAAAAAACCCGCGAAAATATGGCGGGAGAAAACACGCAAAAACTGAAGGGGTGCGCTACTCGCCGAGTCTGAGGCTGTATGCTAATCCATCGCCCTTTTTCCGGGGGGAGGGATGCAATTAAAAACCCGCGCGTGCGTGGGGGGTGCGATTAGAAAGGAGACGGCCGGAATGAGTCTGTCACCGTTTTTTACTTTTTTTCTAGTCTGGCATTCTATGCAGATGTATGGAGAATCGATGCCGTCTGGCTCCAAAGAGATACTAGATGCTTCGACGTTTAGATAATTGTTTATCGTCCAGGAAATTAGAGACGAGACAAGCAATTTTGCTCTGATTTTTTGTCTATGGGTTTAATTGGACAATTACTGTAATTTCGAGTTTTTTTTTTCAAGCTTTAGGTGAAAGCATTGTCATGATTATAAATCTCTTGAATAATAAAAGCACAATACTTATGCAAATTAATTAAACTTCATGTTAAGTAAGTGATATTATCCTGTTTTGTATTCCAAAAGATACAACAGTAAATAGATACATTTAACATCAACATTTCAACAAAAATCTAGTCCATTTATTTGCTCTCACTAAATTTGACAATAATCCTTTTTGGACGCGACATGTAAAGAAATCTATGCTTTTAATTTTAGCAGACAATGGAGAGATTCACAATGGAGTAGCCAAGGGGACAAGTCTACAAGCTGCTTTCTGCAGCACAGACTTAGCTCCGCATTTTGCGCGTCATCCGACGAATGTGCTCAGAAGTACCACAATACAGCGTATGTGCGAATTCGCTTCTTCATTTTTAGGGCAAAGATTAAACTATTCCGCGATAAGATAATTTTTACTTCTGAATGAAAGTGGTCAAATAGCGAATTATCTATTTTGCCCTAGTTTTTATTAATAAGTACCTAGTTGTAGTGATTGTGATGTTTGTTTTTTAGCGCTTGCGGGCCAGAATTTAGAGCATATTAAATTAGATTGTGAATAGTTTTTCTGTCTTTGAAATTAGATACAATTTCAATTAATAAATCAACAATCTAAATACAGTAGTGGATAAATAAATCTAAATTTCTGTAACAAAATTACTTAAAAATAGGATAGGTACTTACATCATTTTACATAACCCCATTAAAAATATTCTTTTTTTTTCAAATACGTATTTTAAAAGTTCAAAAAACATTCCCCAAAGTTTTTTAAAAGTACGCGAAAGGTCAACGACTGCAGCATCTTCGAATCTATAATTTTATGCACGACCAACGGTCAGAGTGCAACTTTTTTCTAGTCTTGTATAATTTTATGCAAGATCTAATGTTGCCAGCATCAGCTCAATTCTGCAGCGAGCTCAAGTGTATTACCATTATAATGGTGATGGCTACGGAGGGTCAATTATTCAGACGTGTGATCTCAAAGATATTGTTTGTGAAATAGTTTTAGTAAATAAACTTCCGGTTTTTTAGTTGTTATATTAAATTTACATTTATAAGAAGCTTTGAGTGTTTATTAATTTTAAGTTTGAAATTAATGCTAAAGTTGTGAATAAATTTAAGGATTACTAAAACTTTACACACTTTAGACTTGTGAGAATAAAAAGTAGAATAATTCAAAATATTATAATAAAACAAAAATAATCACCCCCGGTTTTGTTAAAACTTTGAAAGTGATTATTTATACATTTTTACATCACAATTTAGTTAGAATAGTACATAATTTTATAATTTACAATAATATAAGTGGTAAATAGCTTACTTCCGGTTTGACTAAAAACTTTTGTTCTTTGCAATAAAATGAATAAAAAATGTAGCAGTTAAATTATCTTAGAACTAAACGAGCACAAACATCACTTACCTTATCTGGAGTCTTCGCTCGAACCAATAAAAATATTCAACAAAACAATCAACAAGAGTTCAACAAAATCACAGTCAATGATCGTACGCGGCTGCAAAAATATTTGTTACAACGCGCCGGAAAAATTCACCGAATAAAAACTGTTTGGAAAATTCTGAAAAAAGAACGAATGGGGTTTAAAAAAAGTAAAAGCGCGAGGCAGAGCAGTGGCAGTGGCGCGTCCGTCAGGCGAGCGCGCCCGCTGGCCACACACGCACGTGACCGAACTTCAGCCGAACTTTGCAAACTTTCACGCGTCGCGATAGTTCACAACTACCCAAAAAGCGCGCTCGAACTTGAAAACTCCCCAGACCGACCCCAAAATCCAAAAAAGTAATTTCCTAATTTAAAGTTATTTTCCCAAAAAGTTTTTTTGTTCGGAGGCGTCCACCCGTCCGGTCGGGTCCGGCCGGTCTGCAATATTAACACCGGCCGCGTCCACCTTTTGTAATGAAACGTTCACACATGCTTCCGCATTACCGTCCGATGCCATCAATAATGAACCGGGCGGGAAAAAACAAAACGGGGCACCTCTCCCGGCGAGGCGCCCGCCGACACTACAGCCTCCTCGTCAAAGATCAGAATTGCATATCTGGGTTGCGTTAATGAGCGGGGGTGGGGGTCGTGGGGGGGTCGAAAAAGTGGCACCGCTCGCGCGCGAATATAAATTCATCGCCAAAAAATCATTACGCGGGGGGTGGTATTACGGGCGCTCGCTGCGCGGTTCGTTCGTATAGTTTTTAAATCGGGCTCTCATTCGGTGGCGCGGCGCCGCGGCGGGCGGAGGCCGCGACGCTACTGCACGAGACGCGCCTCCCTGCACCCCCCGCTGCACCCCTGCACCCCGCTGCGCCCGCACTATGCCCAAGCCTAAGACACGCATGCACCTCTTACCTTACACTTACAGCGCTCCGTCTCTCGCAACGACCTTACATCGTCCACTTCCGCCGAATCAGCACAAAACGCAAATTAAGAAAGTATAAATCGGCGGGAAATTAATGCGAGCGGGAGATGGATTGATTTTTCCGCAGAGAGAGAAAAAAAGCTTCCACGTGTATGCAAATTCCTTTTCGGCGACGATCGTAATCAATTTGTGCGTAGGAAGTAGGAAGCTGGGCACACTGACGCACGCACTCACACAGCTAGGCATGTGCGACTCAAATTAAATCTAATACAAAATTGCGTTTTATGTTCTCGGTAGTGCGTGGAGGTGTGTGTGGCGCACAATGCGAGCGGGCGCCGGGACAGTCGCACACACCCCTGCGTTAGATAATAAGCTGAGGAAATTACATAAAAAATGTTATGTTCGCAAAACATCATAAACTTTAAATATCATATTTGACATTCCAACATGAATTGACGTTTTAAATTAGAATGTTAAACTTATTAAACTTGATGCCACTACAATTACATGCACAAGATCCGATCGTAACTGTGATGCTTTGGATATAGCTATTGATACTTATATCGTCGCCAAGTATATCAATTAATCATCCAACAGTCCCATAATCAGTCTTGTAGGTAACTAAGAGTGTCATGGTACCTCAACATTTAGACCCGAAACAAATATCTGCAGATCTTGCAATGTCCTGCAGCGAGAATCAAACTCATCACATTCTGAGTATCAGCGAAGCACTTGCACGCCACGTCACTGACACCGTCAACTGAAATCGCTAAAACACAAGTAGCTAAATTAAAAAAAAACCCGACTCCTATCTTATAAGCTGAGCAATTTTCTGCACTCTCGAGGTGCATTTCTGTTCATAACTCCTCACTAATCGGAAAGTATACCCATTCAAACAAAAAATAATATTCCATATCGGTCCAAGCGTCTTAGAGTAATCGGTCAACATTCATAAAAAAGTACAAAAAAAAAAGATTACGACGAATCGAGCACATCCTCGTTTTTTTAAGTTGGTTAATAATATTTCGAGCCACCTTATCAACCCTTAAAGAACCTAGAAACTCTTCTAATAGCGATGAAAATAACCTAAAACTCGTACAAAATGTATAAAATGAAACATGAAAACGTCGAACTTGTGAAAATTTATTGAACCTTACTATGACTTAGTTTTAAAAAACTAAAACTAACATCTAATCTACATCGTCGTCAAAATATTTCAAAAAAAGCCTCTAAAATATCTTTGAATAGTGTACTTCGTCAGTCTTTAGATGATTTTGTTTTTACAAAAATTCTATACTATAGTCGAATTGCTCATTGTACGAACTAAAAATATATGAAAAATAACATTTTGATCGTCAATTTTAGTGCGTATAATGAGCAATCCGACTTATTGGATGTCATTTTCAAATCATCTTCAACCAACTTCAAACTACATAGTAATTGTATTGTTACTGAACTAGAGAAACAATTAAACATATGTGAAACCATTGGCGGATTCATAATTAACAGGCTGGTGATACTATGCCAACATCTATGTAAGCTTGATCTAAAACTATACATACACTTCAAAATATGTCTATAATATTAACGAGTTCAGCTTAAAAACTTCTCGTATGTTCAAGTTCCCATTGGTAAGACATTAAAGTCTTAATTTTACTTACTTACTTATTACTATACCTACTAACTTTCTTATTTTTGGCAAAGGTACAAAAGTTAAATACTCAAAATTGATTAATAGTAAAAACGCATAAAATATTATTTTGGTTTTGATAAGTGTACTCGCACAAATACGAATACAACACACACACATTCTACATTTGCACACCAAATTTCAATAATTACTAATAATCATAATGATAATTACAAATTAGAGTAAAGCTTTTCTACGACGCTGTACTTTAAAACACACACAAGCTTAATGTTAAAAATGAATTACCAACACAGCCGCGCGCCTCCCTACACTCATTTTCATTTCGATGTTTTTGGGTTTTTGCGCAGGGGTGAAGCCACCCCATCCCCCACCCTATGAAAATAGGATATATTTTTATGTTTTATTTGCCCGGAAGCCTGTAGCTTAGTTGCATGTTTATTAGAAGTTTTTATTAGTAGAAACAATACCGTTTTTTTGCGTTTTTTCCCGGTTACATCCGTGATTTGCGATGTCTATGGGTAGAAGTCACGACATGTTTGTTTTCTGATTAGTACTAGTTTGTCGTTGGATCGAGTAGTTTATTGTCTATGGTATTATTGTCTTGTCATGAATAACCGAACGAGCTGTCAAGCCCCAAGTTACGAGCTGGGGTGGAGTTTTTAAGTTACTATGTCAGTGGGCGAAAGAGGTAAAAATACTAAATACGAAAATAATATGGAACAGGAAGCGATCCTTCGCATCGATAAGGATTAGACTGCTGACTAGCATTTTATGCATTTCATATTGGATTCGAAAAAGAACCATTTGTATTTTACTTATTGCACCGAGATTCGACTTTCCTATGTTCGCTTTAGAAAAGGAATTATAAAAATAAACTTGATAGCTCGTGGTAATTATTATGAACTAAGGAAATATTTACCTATATTAGCTTGGGCTGGAATCAGGCTGCTTATGATGATGATTATATTCAATACCTTTTTTTATATAAATCAACTATAGTCGACTTGAGAACCTCCTCCTTTTTGGAAGTCGGTTAAAAACTCCTTACAATACAACATTTTAGAACAATAATGCTTGAACTCTGAGTTCTGTAAAATGCAAATTAAATAATTGTATAAATTAATCAGTGATAAGTTGAGTAATAATTTCAGTTTTCTATAATAATAAAAGCTCAGTCGCATTAAATTATACCTACGCAAAAAATGCAGTTTTGATTTAAGACTTATCAGCCACTTCTTCTCTTTTATTTTATATAAATGTAGGCCAAAAACATTAGCAAAATCTTACTAATTTAAAAGACATTGAAGTTTATAAAATTGTTAGTGAAATACAGCTTATATTACTAACTGTACTAGCTATTAAAGCAATGCCTATGTACTTGAATCTAATGTAACTTTAGTACTATAATAAAAAAATACGACTTCTAGTAACGATTCCTCAAATAGTCTTGGATATTGAATATTACCTACATTTGGTACCTAGCGCGTATCTTTGCACATTTTCAATCGAATATTTTCAAATTAGACACCTATTTACCACCACATATAACTTATTTGTATAGGCTTTACACTTACACACTTTACACTTGCATACACTACTTTTATAAGTAGTGTCTATCTACGCCGTTAGCATTAAATAAACTAAATACCTAAATTTTAAATTAAAGATTTAGTATAGGTACTAACTGGATTTCACGTGATGTTTTCCTTCTCATTAGGAGCTCATGTTAATGCTCTGATAATGATGAACGGCATTATAACTTTTGAACCGAAAGTCAAAACACTATCCAGCTTGGCCAACACAAAGATATTTTTTCTTTTTAATTAAGTATAAATATAAATTATTTAAATTAGATCTTTCTACGAGTGTAATAAGTGTTGAAATATATTTATAGACAAATAATTTTATTATTTTATTTTCAGAATATTTTGTATAAGTACTTATATAATAGAAAAAATACTATTTAATACTTACTACAATTTAAAAAAAGTTTTTGAAAAAGACAGGTACAGAATTATTTCATCTTTTTTATCACCAAAGTTCATTAAAGTTCATTTAATTTTCAAAAAGAGTATACGAACACACGAACGAAGTGCAAAAAGTTACGTTTAATGTTTCGAACGTACGAAGCTGTGAAAAGAAGCAGTGTAATCGAGTAAAACCAGCCAGGAAGCGGCGTCGTTCAGCGTCTAGACTCTTTTTAGCTTTTCGTCGCGTCGAGTGTAGACAGAGAAATGTGTTTATTTGTTTATGAAATTACTTATCAGTGTTCGTAAATCGTGTTAGATGTTTTTCCTCACTTAAAAATGCTTTTTAAATAAAATACTTAGTCATAAATTTTGGTGGACGTCTCACACAGAGCCATCAAACTAAGGAAAGTTTGTACTATGGGAACCAGATAAATTGATTGAAAACATCGATATTTTTTTAAATACACACTTAAATAGCCACCAGACAGAACACACATTTGCGTTCATCACATAGATTTTTTCCTAAGTTGGGAATCGAACCACGACCAGAGCTACTACCAACTGTGCCTGTCAAACTTTATAATTTTACTAATATGATAAACTTTAAAGTTTATGAGTATGTTTGTATGGTTTAGGCACACCTGCGTTGGACCAATTTAAATGGAAACTTATATAAGGAAATTAATATAAGAACAAAAGTATTTTTTAACTAACAAATATAAATTAAAGATTTAAAGAACTATCTCCTACGCAATTTTTAAAATAATAGGTACTACAAGAACGGACGGACAACATGTCTATGTCGCAGGCAACTGGTTGAATTAGCCATTCATTTAAATGCCTAGCCATTTCATTGAGCGCCGCCATTCAATTGAATGGCTGACCTTCGTTTAGCCGTAGTGTTGAACACAAAGTTCCACACTACGGCTAAACGAAGGTCAGCTATTTAATTGAATAGCGGCGCTCAATGAAATGGCTAGGCGGTTCACTTGCACACAGAAAAAGTAAGTAGGTTTTGGTTTTTTTTTAGCACGCGTATCACACACCCACGCAGAAAGACTGCTCGAAGGTAAATCCATTATTTTGTGGCATACGAATAACACTGGGAACTTATTTTGTTTATTTTTCAAGACAAAACAACACACAACATTCAAAAAACACCAGCTGTAGACGCCATCTTGTGAACAAAGCGAAAGTAGCGCCGCGGTGGCAGAAAAACATACTAATTCAATGAAATGGCGGCCTTTCAATCAGGCAGAGTGTTGAACGTTTCAAACGCTTCAATGATTCAACTATCCGCCTAGCCATTTAATTGAATGGCGGCACTCAATGAAATGGCTAGGCATTTAATTGAATGCCTAATTCAACCAGTTGGCTGCGACATCTACAATGCAACTCAGTGCGTCACCCCTTTATATTTTAGACGGGAATGTCTATTGATTTGTTCGCCAAGCCTCCTTGATTTTAGAAACTGCCAAAGCCCTGGCGAAAATAAGTAAACTAGAGAAAGAAAGAACGTAACTAAAGTAGATAGGAAGGATTCATTTGAGTCACGGCTATTTTGCTAGTGACGTTGTCGAATGAACTGATTGTCTGGTTGGTGCCTTTTCATATTATGTCTATGGTAGCCGGTCGGCGGCAAAGTGTATGGGCGCACACGTACCGGCAATTTGCATACAAAGCCGGCACCGGCCACCCGAAAATCGGGACGTGTGAAAAGGCACTAACTAGACAATCAGTTCATTCGACAACGTCACTAGAAAATAGCCGTGCTTCAAATGAACCCTTCCTACCTACTTTAGTTACGTTCTTTCTTTCTCTAGTTCTCTTATTTTCGTGACGCATGAGTGCTTTGGCAGAGAGTCTCTAAAATCAACGTAGCTTGGCCAACAAATCAATAGATGTTCCCGTCTAAAATATAAAGGGGTGACGCACTGAGTTGCATCCAGACATGTTGAGAAAGGGTGAGTGCTTAGAGCAATAATAGTGAGAACGGAGCGCATAATCTTACTTGTGCTAATAGTAATGTTTTTATTGAGATTTTGAGTGCTTGAAGATCATAGAGAATTTCTTCTTTCTAGGTGTACAGTAGTAAGCCTATTCACGTTTTTATATTTTTTAATATTCATCTATTCCTTGTAAAAAATGAAATGAAATTAATGATAGACGACAGTTTTAGGAATTTAAGATCCTTTGAAGATGGTCTAAGGGGGTAGTCAGAGGCACGTCAAAATACATATTTGGTACTTCCCTTTGCAGAAGCTAGCATCGCTGCTTTAAAAAAAAAGTCTCGTGATAAAAAAATCACATTTTAATTTAATTTTTATTCATTCATTTTCCGTAATTTTTTTTTATTTTATCCTACCTTATTTCTATGATATATTATTATTTACTTACTTATGAAAAACAACTAAGTTAACATAAGCTTCTGAAGCCAAACTCAACTATGAACAATATAAAGTTACTTAACATTGTTCATACCAAGTCCACCCAAACGGTATTACCCCTCCAAGGGTAAGAGAAAGTGCATTACCTTGAGATGGGGTAAGGTCAGTGGGCTATCTTACCCTGGGGTAATACTTGGGGGTGTATTTTGTGGCTTGGAGCAGTCAAGACGTGTGGGTTAGTGGTGCGAAGGTCATTTTTAAGAGGGTGTTTTCGATACAAGTGTGTAATCTAATTTACATTGTTTATCGTATGGATCGGGACATTTTTTCGATATCGTTTTGTCTCGTATATGTAAAGAAAATTTTAATTGCATTAATGTGACTAGTATATACTTAGTTGTTATCTTTATTGGATTGAAGTTTTAGTTTATACGGATTTTTTAAATATGTTCAATGTGATTGTGTATTACAGTGTTGCAAAAATGTTTTTTTTTAACTGAATCTTTGTGGTTAAAAGCACAGTAGAGTCATGATCATTCATCAGAGAAGATCATGAAACATTTTAGTTCCTTTGAAGTTGTTTAATAAGTATTATTTCTTATCTTTCCATCTCACTAATTATAATAATCGATGCAATATATAACTATATTCGCAGTAAGCACTTTTAAGCTTCATATTAAAGCTCGTATCTACACATCCATACAATGTCGCACGCTAGGTAGCCATGAAGGAAAAACCTACCTACCCGTATATTTAAAAACAAAAGGCCGAATAAAATACAGACAATTTATAATTTGTAAAGCGCACACAACGACACCGTCATTGCGTCCCGATGACCCCACATACCTACACGTACGGAAATGACCGCCCAAATGATTTTAAAAAAGGAACACGACAAAAAACTAATGATAGAGCGAGACAGGAGATATTCCACGCGGGCCTATTCAAAACGAAAAGTAGTCATTTTTCCACCAATAGGGTATTACTGAAAAACTACGCCAAATGAATTTATTATACCCCACTTGGGGAGGCGGCCTCCACAACAATATTATTTTATTTTTAATATGCTATGGATATTCGTGTATGCTGCTTGATTGATTCGGCGCTTTTTTGCGAGTACTTTATTACGTAAATGCATGCGAAATGTTCGATCATCACTGAGTACTTACCTCCATGGGCGTGTGCTGGCTATGTAATTATTACGCAGCAAATTTACGAGTTTTACTCAAATAACATTTTCCGATGTGCGCTCCTAAGAAATAAAATCAAGATATTCTCAAAATGTATCAGTTTGTACATTACATGCTTAAATCAGGTCACATTCGAAGGAAATCACGGTAACGAAACTTAGGTTTTTCAAAGTCGAAGATAAGAACTCATTCAATAAAACTATTTTGTATCTTAAAATTTATAAATTCTCTCCTGCAAGACCAATATCATGTAGAATCAACAACACAACTTGGAGCCTAGCTTTCGGTGATCCATCTCTTCAAATTTCAAGTCATGTTTCAGTGTGATAGAGTTCTATAAAACGTAAAGTGTAGTTTATATGTCGTTGTTCAAACATAGTTAATGTTAAGCGACGATCGGCGATGTCGCTTTTCAGAAGCGAAATGCAGCGACCAACATTCCACACCGCACACTTAAAAACGCCAAACGCGGCGAGTTGCTAAAACGCGCGATTCCGATACCGCGTTCGAACGCAGGAAGTCGATGCAGCATCGAAAACGCGCGATTTTGATACTGCGATCGAACGCAGAGAGTCCCCGATACGCGATGCAGCATCGATGAAGTCGCAAAATCGCCGATCTCATTTGCATGCCATTATACCATTAGGGCTGTAGCAGCATATCTGCTACAGCCCTAATGGTATTAGCAACTCAGCGTTTATGCTGTTCTTCGGAGGATGTCGGTCATAGTCCGGTCCTGGCTATAAAGTCGTTATGCCATAAGCAAGCAAGTTCGTATGAGCAAGTAGCCAACTCTGGTGACACAGTTTTTAGGCCGCCTAAAGGCGTCCGTCATGGCTTAACAACTTCAAAGCCGGGACCGACAATTTAACGTGCCGTCCGAAGCACGGAAGCGCTCAGCTCGTAATGCCGCTTGCGGTCACCCATCCAAATTGTGACCACGCACAACGTTGCTTAACTTTAACGACCAATCAAGGACGTCTCAGCAAGCTACACTACGAGCGCTTCATGGTTATGCCATGACGAAAGACTTTAGATGACCTTAAAATTTCACCATTTCGAATTAAGTCATGCTCGTCTAGTATTACCTATAAATGAAATCTTCGATTTGACTTACCTCAATATAAAGATCGCTCCTCACGACACCTGTAAAAAACAACAATTCAGTTACTTCGTGTAAATAACATACAAACGTGTATAAAAGTCTTTATTCATAAGGAAAACCATAGATATATTGAAATTGTACGTTAATAGGTTAAATCAGAGTCAAAAATAGTTTAATTTATCTTTCTTGATTGATCCGTAGCTTCGGCTCAGGCAAATGGATTCGTAGAATAGGAATGAAAAAGTCAACTCTAGGCAAACTTTGTATTTATATCCTAAGGCGCGGGACACACAGAAAAGACGTAAGGCGCAGACGGGGCGCGAACATTTGTCTCTTCCGCGTCCCTTTCATAGAAAATGTATAGAAGCGTCGCGACGCAAAACATACTGAAGAGACGGGTCGCGGACGCAACTCTGTTCGCTGGCGCCCTGTCCGCGACGCGTCCTCCGTCTCACGTCTCTTCTGTCTGGCCTGCGCCTAAGAAATTATCCTGTAATGGTTATTAAAGGTAAGCGTCCACATATCGGCATCGCACGCTTCGGACGCATCGCACGCAACGGATCGTAGTAATATTTGTATAGAAACTCATATAAGTGCGTCCACCTGTCCGCATCGTACGCATCGCATTACACAGATAATCCGCTTGATGCGATCCGTCCGCTGCGTGCGATGCGGGCCTGTTGACGCTTAAGAGTTCTGTTGGAAATAGAGACATCTATAAGTAGTTATAGAAAATAATTTTTGTGGATTTTTTTTGGGCCAGAAACCCTCGCGAACATCCCCTGAAGACCCTACCAAAGTTCCATCAAAATCTGATCAATGATTTAGGATCGCATATAGGACAAACATACAAACATTCATATTATTTAAGTGATCGTGATTTCATTTTAATTAAGTAGCCATAATGGGCGCCAAAAATCAAAAAGAGATGAGGAATTAATGTTTTTCTTAAGAAAAAGAGGGACAAATAGTTTTACCCTATACAACAAATAAATTAAATAAAATTTATTGTTTAGAATAAAGAAGTTAAAGATATACTTTTAGGTACCCTTCGCGACAAAATCATTTGCAGAAATATTGTGCAGTTCTTGAAATAATAGTAAAATAGTGTTTAAATTAAATAATGCAGGACATTTTACACAGCATCATTTAGCCTTAAAATAAGCAGAGCTTGTGTTATGAGAACTACATGACTGATATATCTACTACTTTTATACTTTTTTTGTTGAAACATTATACGAGTACCTACACCCGATTATTTGCCGAACATACAAACATTTGCCTCGTGGCGGGAATCGAACCCGCAACCTTCAGTGTTTCAGGCGGACCTTCACCCACTGCGCCACAGAGTTCAAAACTACATTTCTTTAATATTTTATAAAGTTGTGGTTTTTAAACGATTGAAAAGTTTGAATACACAAGCAAGTAAAAGAAAAAGTAATTGAACAAGTTTAAAGAAGCTTAATAAATGCTTTTTAAGAGTACCTCAATGAACAAAAAGTATTGTCATGAAATAAAAATACAAAAGAATCTGTTCTGATCAAGTTTATATTATTCCAAAAACTTTTATAACATGATATTTTTCTACGGCCACGTTGAATTGTCGTTTTTTAAGTCGTAAAGCTATGACGGAGGCCCTTAGGCGGCCTAAAAACTCCGTCACCAGAATTGACCACTACATCGTATGATCTTACTGCATGGATTTTACAATGTTTTATTCAACTCCTACCATCTTATAGTTCTTCTTTCGTATGAGCAAGTGGCCAACTCTGTGTGGCGGAGTTTTTAGGCCGCCTAAAAGCCTCCATAATGGCGTAACGACTTAAAAGCCGGGACCGACAATTAACGTGCCCTCCGAAGCACGGAAGCGCTTAGCTCGTAATACCACTTGCGGTAACCCATCCTAAAAGTGTCCGCGCACAACGCTGCTTAACTTCAACGATCAATCAAGAACGTCCAAGCAAGCTACGCCACGAGCGCTTCCATAGTGCATTGATTATTTGGCTTAACTTATCGTTATTCCAAAAAATAAACTAGGTACTATGTTAAACTGACATTGCTCAATATGCACCATTAGATATTTTATATTGGTCTCGATTTTTATCAGTTGAAATTTCATCTAAATTTATTTAGAAGCTAAGATGCGATAAACACTAAGATAAGTGCTTACAGATTTTAGATTGGGACATCCTATAGCATGTTTACTCAATCAAACTAAAATAAACATGATACTCACTGATTTTGGATGAATATAGGTTGTCTGTTTTTAAACGGTTTTATTGAGCTTGATTTAAACTAAAAACACCATTTAATCAAAACAATAATTAAAATCGGTTCATCCGTTCAGGCGAGCTATGATGCCACAGACAGACACACAGATACACAGATACACACTACAAACTTATAACACCCCTCTTTTTCGCTGGGGGTTAACAATATTTATTATACAAAGTATTATTGAACACAATAGTACACGTCTAAGCACTTGGCAACTAGATACACTACTAACTTTAAAACTTCCTAGATTTTTTGCAATATGGCGGACACAGCTGTTTTAAGTTTCAGTCAGTTTAATTACTAGATCTAACCAACTGTTTCAACTAAGATGATGTTTAAATAATATCTGAATACAGTCATAGGCTAAATCGTGGGGGTGAAGTGTTTTTGATTGTTGGAAAAATGATTGTTTTATGAAACTTTTTCGACAAACACATTTTTTTAATACTACTAAAGTAGCAGACAAGCATACGGCCCATGATGGTAAGCAGTTACCGTAGCCTATGGACGCCTGAGACACCAGAAAAGTCACACCCGCACTGCTGACCCTTTAAAAGAGGAATAACTGCGCCGACAACACAATTAACAAGACTGGTCCACCAGTTGTCACCGCAGCGCTTCCTCGCAGAGCTCTGGCAACCTTACTCACCGCAGGAATACAACACCATTCGAAAAGAATGATGTTATTTGGTTGCGATATTCTGTACACTATACTTATCAATACAAAAACTTTACAATATATTTTACTTAGGAATGATTTAAGTACATGAAGATCGAAAGGTTAAGCGTTATTAAATGAGACTGTTTTATTTTCGTTATTTGCATAAAATTTCTCATCAACCACTCTAAACCTAATCTACTTACGCACTCAAGCAATAACATACGCAAACGTAAATTGAAAACATTAGATAAAAAAGTCTTCACATATTAAAAAGTTAAGCCTAAGAACCTACGAAAGGAATACGCGAAAAATCATATGGAGACAATATGAGGACCGACGCGGAGTGGAATTTAAATATGTAAGGAATTAGGGGGTGAATCCACCCCGGAGGTGGGGTTTTTGAAAACTAGAAAGAGAACGCGAGTTAGATCGCGATCCGAGCGCGTGTGTTGGACGCACACGGGATAAGTTAAACAGCTATCTTGGGATAATGTTTTTATCGATTCATGGTGAATTACTTAAATTCAAAGATTGAGTAGTGCCAAACTAGCTCCCTAGGCACAATTAGATTGAACACACTGAATCTTTGGACTGCATGATTGCCTATATAAAATATTTGATTAAATCGGAGTACTACTCTATCTTTTTAAAATTAATTATTATTTTAAATCAACAAAGTTAATAATAAGTTTTATGGGGTTTTTTTTGTAATCGCGAACTGTTTAATAATGAGCCTAAACACGGGTATTTTACAGTAAAGTATTTACAGAGCAGATTTGTTAAACAGCTCCTGACTCCACCATTAGATCAGCTCGCTGTCAACATACTATTTGCATTGTCACTGGAAATCTATAAGTGTGCCAAATTCAGCTCAATCGATTGATGATAACCGCTTTAAAATTAATGCAAGATTCCACCCGAACAAACAATACATAATTATCAAGTTAATTAAAAGCTTGTAAAAAGGAGTACTGTGATAAGTAGTGATTGTGTCCTTCTCTATCTTCTTCACGGATATCTCAAGATATATCCCAAGACATATATAGCCATGTGCAAGCCACGCACGCTTCGTAATGAGAGCGCGGGAGGTAGTTAGACAATTTTACAACTGCGCCCGTTTTTTGGGAGACTCGGGTAACCATAGAGCTTGGAATATAAATGTCTTAGACAGGACAAATGGAAATGCGCATTTTTATAGTGTTTCTATATTTTCTAAGTGGCTTTAGTTATTTTGAAAATCAGCAAGAGGAAGTCACAGTTTGTGTAGAATAACAACAAGCTTAATTGTACAGATGATTAAATATTTGAGCACTAAGCTAGGTCGATACAAAAGTAGTGTAATCCTTTGATTGTTGGTATAGCAATGAAAAATTATTTCCTTTTGACGGTTTCTATATTTTAGGTGTTTTAAAAAATGTTTAAAAAGATATGAGCTCTGAGATTATGAGGCAAAAATATACGTAAAATCATTATCATTTTGAGAATATATACTTGTTTAGTTTTAGGTAAATTTGAACAAAAAAACATTAGTAAATAATCACAGCGACGGCCTCAAGTCATGTCTAAACCTCACTAATCTATGCCTACATCTGTAGGTGCTTACAAATTTGCATATGTCGAAATAATTTAGGGGGTGACTCCACACATCTATACTGTGTACTAATGTGAGCAGTATCGACGACAGAGATAACTTAACGTACAGATAAGTCGTGTAAACTTTGACTTTCATTTTGACGCCTCTACAGCAGCTTGCCTTTTTGCGCATGGATGCGAAAGTTTGTGAGGATATATGGATGTCTGGATGTATTGATGTCTGGATGTATGGATGTCTGGATATATAGATGTATGGATGTTTGTTACTCTTTCACGCAAAAACTACTATATAGATTTTAATGAAACTTAAAATATACATAGTTTATGACCTGGAATAACACATAGGCTACTTTTTATCGGAGTAGCGGGTTGCTCGAGCGAAGCCGCGAGCGGAATCTAGTCTTACCTAAAAGTCGTATTTCATTAGGCAGACCACCAGCCAGATGGCCTGATAATAGTAAAGGCGACGGGGAACCACTGGATTTGAATAGTACAGTAAATGAGAAGGACTTGAGAGCGAGAGTAAAGAAGTAGGTATAGGTATAGAGAATCGTAACGCGACCGTGCAGTGCTTCTTCTCTCTCCGTCTTTTGTTGTAGAGCGGCCGCGACCGACGACGATGTCTGTCGATGTCTGTTACTCTCAATGACTGTAGATAAAACAGTTCTTTAAAACTAATGGTAATGCGCATATAAATTTTTCAAAACCAAAAAATTCTTATTTTTTTTTAATCAAAAAAAAAAATTAAGTAATTGATTCATGGATAGGATTTGAACCATCGTATCGAAAGTCGAGGTACCTTCCCACGGCTCTGATAAGTAAATTTCTTACTCAGAAAAGTAGGTAGTTTAAGAAAACAGGTATATCTGTACAGTAATGACTGTTCCCAGTAAAGATTGGAGGGAAATTTTCACTCATATTCTGAAAATATCGCGCACGGGGCGTGTTTTAGTAATTTGTCGATACTTCGCTGAGTTCACTTTTATACTTATGTTTAGATTGAGCTAAGTACTCACTAGATACTGTATACATTATAACGTATAAATATATATATACCCGGGTATTAGACATTATTTAACACACGGGAATTACTCACGTAAAAATATCGTCGATTTAGATACCTACCGACAATTTTTCGATTCATCCGGAGAATCTTCATCTGGGTAAGGAGGGAGTTGCGGCAAGATGTGTGAGATAGCGATGGGCGAGTCGAGTTGGCTGATTCGAATAACTCGAATCAGAGTCTAAACGAGTTGATTCGAATCAAGTTCATTCGCAACTCGAATCAACTCGCTTACCTACCTATCTACTAGTATAGAATGCGGATAACGAATGCGAGTCCGAGTTATGCGAATGCGAGTGCACGCGAGGTCGCGAGTCAGCGATTCGCCAACTCGAAACCGAAACTCGACTCAAGAATAAGAATACGAATACGGTGCATTCGACTCGACTCGCCGCGCCGATCCGTTTGGCTGCTGCCGCGAAGCGGATCCCATCCGGTTGATGCGAGTCGAGTCAACTCGCGTTGCGATTCGAGTTAGCGGCCAAGTCAACTCGAGTTATCCGAGTTGGAATAAAATCAACTCGTAACATCGCTAGTGTGAGACGCGACCGCGAGGAGTAATCTTGCCGCAACTCCCTCCTTACCCAGATGAATATTCTCCGGATGAATCGAAACATTGTCGGTATCTAAATCGACGATATTTTTACGTGAGTAATTCCCGTGTGTTAAATAATGTCTAGTACAACTCACGAAAGTTTTGAAAGTGAAATACCCGGGTATTTATCACCTAAATTACCTTTTTATTTAGCCCGAACGTTTTGACTAGATTGCACCAGCCGTGGTCGCGGTTTCCGTGATAAATACCCGGATACATGTATTTATAACTAGCTTCCGCCCGCAGCTTCGCTCGCATGGTACCCGAACAAAAATGCCTATGTCCTATTCCCGGTCATTAGCTATTTATATTTTAAGTTTCAGCTAAATCGGTTTAGTGGTTGTCGAGTTATAGAGGAACAAACATACATCGCATTCGCATTTATAATTTTATTAGTGTGAGGTGTCTAGAGGCGCGATTCAGACCTTCTCGGAATGCATTCCGAATTCGGAAAATGACGTTGCATCGCTGAAAAAACGTCAACTTTTCGAAGATCGGTTGCATTTTTGGAAGTCTGAAAAATCGCAATGCTGATCGCGAAAGTTTAAAAAAACAATATAAGCTATCAAGTAAATTTCTACTGTTGTAAGTAAGTATATAGATATGCATATAAGAATATGCTAAAACTGTAAAATACAGTCAACGAAAGAAAACGCAGCGATAATGATAGGAATGGTTGACGTCGTAAATTAGAAGAATTGGGCCCATCCATTGTATAACAAGCTTTTATAAGTTTTTTTTTGTTTCGGTATTTGTAATGTGTACTCGGCTTTAGGTATAGAGTATTCGTGTTCTTAGAAATTCGATACTGTGTGCGAGTTCCTTCATTTAAGAGTTTTGTATAGATGTTTTTGTATAGGTGTTTTTGAAACAAGTAGCGTTTCCTTTGTTAACTTGTATAACTTACAAAAGTTGAATAACAGTTAGTTGGTAATATTTCACGTTTAATTAAACTAGTTAGAGTAGAATTTTTCGTTTCGGAAAATTAAATGCACAATAACTTGTGTTTTTGTTTTTTTATGGATGAACCGCTTGCTCATTTAGTGATGATGAATTTAAAAATAATAAAGATGATAATGTGCAAGCGTGAAATTTACTATTTCTTAGGCTGGTTTTTACCAAACTGGATTAAGTTTTATCTTGAGATCAAACCACAGATTAAACTGCTGTTTGTACGAATATTTTGACATTGTAAAGTTGACACCTTGGATAATTTGAATGTACCTAATAATGTTCAGTTGCGCTTTCTAAACTGTAAATTGTATTTCGAATTCTGTCGGCTAACGGAATAACTACTCTGGGAGTAAGATGACAGTTTGGTCGCATCCAGCCTTAGAGTTGTTGTAGGTAGGTTGAGCCGTGTTGGCCGGAGTATAGTACCTCGACTTTCGGTCCGAAGGACGTGGGTTCGAATCCTGGCCGTGTATCAATGGAATTTTCGTTTCGAAAAATGTATATGCGCATTAACACGAGCTCTAAACGGTGAAGGAAAACATCGTGAGGAAACCCGCGGCTTAGTCAGCCCCCCACGCATTGACCATGTCTTTTCTGTGGATATGGCTGGTTACGCTGAGAGGATGTTGTAGGTGCTGGGCAAGCCTACTCCATCTCAAAAATGTCCCAGGCACTACAGTGTCCCGATAAGTTTAGGCAAAGATTGCCTCCTGACACTGTATAAATCATCTAGTAAAGATGTAAAGGCCTAAGTTTTTTGTAAATAGGTAGGTAATAACACGAGCTCTGAAATTATTTTAAATGCTGAAGATCTTGGTAGATCTGTCAAAAATAAAAAAATTTGATCACGACTGTATCTCCAAAGTGCGGTAAACGTTTTTCAGGCATTGTAAAGGGGTAGTCAGAGGTATTTCCAAATCCATACATTGAAACATGCCTACATTTTGCAGAAGTGCAACGTGATATGTTGCAAGCCCATTGACGCTATGCCCAAACAATAGTTTTCAATTCGAACGTTTTTTGTAGAATTTAACACAAAAACACACTATAGGCGTAGTAATTGATACGCAGCGAGAGTGAAAATTTTAGATTCTTTTTTGGGCTGGAATTGAGTATTCACGAGATATTTTAAACGTTAGATCCTAAAAGAGTGAATGGAATTTTTATTTGGTTCATATTTTTTATTGAGAGTGAAAGCCGAGGTCACACTCGCTAAAGCAAAAAGAGCAAAACGTAGTACGTTGTACGTTGTACGTGAGTCGTCAAACGATGGATTTTACCTATTTATTTTTATCAATGAACCTGGATATACAAACGTATATCAAACAAACAGAGTACTGAATGCCCAGAATATTTTAACTTACAGTTTTTGTAAAAAAATATGATCAGGAGAATCTAGACAAGACTTTATTCAGATGGCTAAAATCAGCGACTTTTTAAATATCCCGAAATAAGTTTTAGTAGGTTATAGAAGATCTAGAAGATTTTTTAAGATATCTTAAAAGTAAAAATGTCAGGGAATCTCATTAAAACTTGTAGCTTTAGGGAAAATTTAAGTTGGCATTGTGAGCACATGCTGCTGGCGGAATGTGGGCATATTTCAAATGTTTTTGGACTTGCTCTGACTACCCTCGTAGATAGTTTCAAAGAATCTTAAGCTGCCTTCTGGGGGGCTAAAGTGCCCAGTAAAAAGTACAAATTCTATTTTAAAATAACTAAAAACATTTCATACAGCATCATGTAGCCCCAAAGTAAGCAGATCTTGTCTTATGGGAACCACAATGACTGATATGTATATTTTTTGTAAATAATATATAATTTATAGAAAACCCCCAGACCGGGGCGCCCTGATTACATAAGACTTGCAATAGCAATGCGACAGCAATCACTACGCAACCGGTCGAAAGATATCCCTAAAAATCGTATTTAGGAAGCCAATCTCTACATAATCGTCTATAGCTCGCCTGTCGCAAAATGCTCTTTGGTCATAGTGAACTTTGCGACCGTGATACGATTTTTAGTGATATTTTTCCATCGGTCGCGATGTGATTGCTGTCGCATTGCTATTGAAAGTCTTGCGTAATCAGGGCGCCGAGACAAATATTTGCAGATCATACAAACATTAGTCCCGCGGCGGGGATTGAACCCGCAACCTGTGTCTCAGGCGGGCCCTCACCCACTGCGCCACAGAGGTCGTCAAAATAAACAATGAACCAGATAACTGATATTGTTTAGAAACTAGTAGATAAAATTAGTTTGTGCTCAAAACAAAAGTATCCCGTGACCGTTTCCATAGCGAAATAGGGTTGTATCGTATTTATAAAGATTCATTGTTTTGCAAAACCAACCTATATTACATTGTTTTGTTGAATTTTACCGTGAATTTTAGATTCAGAGGTCTTAGGTTTGAATTCCAACGGTGCAAAAATAGATAGCTTAGTTATAAAACTATATCTGAATTATTACGTAATTATACATTCAAATTTAAAAAAAATCTTAAGTACCAACTTCATTTCTTTAATATAAAATAAATTACTCTCTAAAACTCAAAAATGGCTTGATTGATTTGAATATTTTTTGATTTGTTTTGATTGCTCTGATACAAAAAACCAACAAGGGGTGGTTCAAAATAAAAAAATAGAGAAAACCTGCAAAAAAAAAAACAGTTTAAAATCTAAATATTAAAAATTGGTAATGCTGCCAATATTATCGATCTCACGTGGTACGAAGTTGATGGAATCATCTAGTTAACAATAATAATCGTATTTGAAAAAAAAAAACCTTTACTATGAGCAATACGATCAGAACTTAGAATGATGAAGTGTAGCGCTTGTGGCCTAGCTTGCTTAGACGTTCTTAATTGATCGTTGGCGGTCACAATTTGGATGGGTGACCGCAAGTGGACGAGCTGAGCGCATCCGTGCTTCGGGGGGCACGTTAAATTGTCGGTCCCGCCTTTAAGTCGCTAAGCCATGACAGGGGCCTCTAGGCGGCCTAAAAACTCCGTCACCAGAGTTGGCCATGAACTTACTTACTTGAATTAAGAATCTGAACTTATTTCATTATCAAATTTTTGTGTTATAAATACTTTAGCAACGTTTTACTTCATTACGATGTCAAAAACTTATAAACGTGTACATTTCGAATAGTAACACATTAAATTTCTACAATTTATAACATTTTAGATTTTATACTTCTGTAATTGGGTTAGCAAAACCTCCCACAGGCAGCTCTTCCGCAGATCTAACATACACGACACCACGCTTGTAATAAAAATTATATGCTCCAATTTACGATGCTGGGGGTGGGGGTGGCCAAAAAATGCCCCCTTCTACCCCATGATTGCGGGATCGGATCTCACTAAATGGGGGTAAAAATTCGAGGGAGGTGGGCTCACCCCCTACCCTCACAGCGATACATTTTTACCATTATCCCTTTCTAACTAACTATGAGCGAGAATTCACGAGTAATTATTAATATTCGCACGTTTTTTCATGATTTATTTCGGTTTGGCTCAGTCGGGGAGTTTGGGACGGTAGTATTGTAGTATTAGGCGTGTTTGTGATTTAAAGTTTTTACTTTGGATATAAATTTTGATCTTTTTCCCATGGGTAGGCAGATTTAGCGGATTTTCATTTGTTTTCACGGCATATATCTTTTTTAGCTTAATTTTATCAATACTTACTAGATATTATGATGTATTATCTTACTAATATTATAAACGTGAACGTTTAGAAATTTGAATGTTTTTTGTTACTCAATCACGCTAAAACGGCTGAACGAATATGGATGAAATTTAGCACAGAGATAGAATATAGTCAAAGCACATAGGCACCAAGCTGAAAATGATGATGATGATAATTTTATTATAGCTACAATGATGATAGTGATTATCATACCACCTTATCCTGGAGATCAAACAACAAAACACTCAATGACATTTTCACGAAATTATTGAATTTCATAACTTTTTTCGATTACGACAAATCCTTATACTGAATCGATTATTGAGATTGGTTAATCCTCCCAATTTTTACTCAATAGTAATTTTCCCTTCTAAATCACACTAATCACACTAATATCACACTAATATTTATAAATGTGAAAGTTTGGATGTTTGGATGTATGTTTGTTATTGTATAACTCGACAACCACTGAACCGATTTGGCTGAAATTTAAAATATATATAGATACTGACCGAGAATAGAACATAGGCTACTTTTTATCCGGGTACCACGCGAGCGAAGCCACGGGCGGCAGCTAGTAAATCATAAAATTTAATTAACTAGTGTTTAAAATAAATCTTTTAACAGGAGAAATATAATCAATACTTATAATAAGAAATATAAGTTAAAAGAATTAAATAAGTTTTAAGCTTTCGCCATCAGAACACATTACAAAATATTAAATAAAATTATTATTAATTAATATAATTTAATTATTATAAAGGTAAATTACGTGATAAGTACCCAGCATATTTATCTCATAATTATAACAAAAAAAAATCTAACACAACCTAACCTTAATATGATTAGTTTTTAAGCTTCGCCATAATTAGAAGTAGACGCAAACCAATCGCCATCCTTCATAAAATAATTATTGCCGATACTACCATCAAAATACGATTGATTGCATACTCGTATTACAAAAATACGTCTGCGTTAGTTGGGACACAGAAGAGTTACTAGTACTGGATTATGGATGAGTTCGCTACATTTAGCCATTGGTGTGGCATATTTCAAATTAAATGCTAGTAGAACGCCCTGAACTGAGATTTCGCGAGATGGCTTATATTTGGACTTGCTTCTGACTACCCTTATACTCTTAAGTGCTACTTCTACCTAGTATGTCTATTGCTCTAGCTCGTCATAGTTTTATCAAAAAAAAAAACAAATAACAACCATTAATATTGCAATGAAACCGCTAATCATTTTGTTTTAGAATATTTTGTTTCAACAGTTATTTCAAAACTGTTTTATTATTTTTTTATTGCACGCTGCTGACATTTGACAGTATCCATTTGATCTATTTCAGTCGAATTATTTTTTATTTATTTTTTTTTATTTATTTATTACATACTTAATCTAGTTAATCTAGTTAAAATTACTTAATCGTTATTTTGTTAATTTCTTTATTGAAATACACTGTTAGAGACCTTTGACGAGCGAGGTGAACATAGCATGAAGAACCAAAAAAATGTATTTAAAAAATGTGCCATGATGTAGTTCGGGCACTATACCACAGATTAGATTGATAGTTAGAAGGGATGTCATCTCACCCCTGTACAAAAACGCGGGAGCGGGGTCAATGACCCACGTGTGCTTTATTTTAACTTCCGTTTTGATAAACATTTTAAAACAAAGATATTAAGGAGCCTATAATTGAAGAAAAACTAATAAAATACATTTTATCAGTTTATTTAATTAAGAGGTCTACCTCAGCCTTGCAATAAAAAAAAGAACTTAAAAAAGTGTTGAAGGATAGATAGATAGATAGATAGATTATCACTTTATTGTACACCATAAACAAAGAGCACTAAAATAAACGTTAACTAACAAAAGTGTAACAATGGGTGACCTTATCGCTGAAAGCGATCTCTTCCAGGTAACCTTTGGATGGACAGGATATAAATAGGCATGATGACAGTAATCAATTTTCGCCAAAATATTTATCTGATCTAATGAAATAGGATTCAAAGATTTTGAAAAATGTATTTATTCTCTTATTAATGTCGAGATTAATAATTTATTTGTTAAAATAAATCTACAAAATACAACAATCCGCCATGATAGCTAAAACACCCATCAGAGCGAATTACGTCACGTCTCGGTAAATGTCATTTTATTTCTATGTAGCTAAGTTGTCATCACTGGTTGATATACCGAGCCGTGACGTAAAAACAGACGCCATGACACCGGCGAGCGTTTTGGCGTGAATTTGAAAATTAAAATTTAAATGTACTTTTATTGCACAAAAACCTTAATTTTCTACAGAAATATGATATATTTTAGACATAATAGATACTTCTGAATATCATAGAAGAGATTTTGAAAATTAGTCATCATGCCTTTTGACTACTAATGGCGGTGGCATACATAAAAAATCTTATCGTGACACTAAAAGATAAATTAAATAAACTAAATACAATACTATACTCTAGGTAAGTACTTAAATAAATTGGATTGAGATTGGAAGGAGATTGGCTTAAAGAAAAATTTGTGTTCACACCTTGTAACATAAAACTGAAACTTGGCTGTATAGAATGAATGACTGAATGAATGAATGAATGAACACTTTATTGTACGCATGTAAGCAGGATACAAAACTTAAAATTATATTAATTAGATACAATAGGCGGCCTTATCACTTAAAGCGATTTATGCCAGGCAACCTTTGAGTGGAGTAAAAAGCCACTATAAGAAGAAAATGAAGGTAGTGTCTAATTAATAAAGAAAGTAATGTAGGTAAAGATAATTTCACATACAAAAACTACTAGATATCGCTAAATAAAAAAAAACTTGTCCACAAACCGAGTTAGTTGCCCTAGTTCTTCACGGTATTGCCGGTGTACCACCAACTCTTAGAGCAATGTCAAAACAAGGTGAAAACAGTCCTGCATCACGTCAATGACTTGACACTCCACGAAGAGACGTTACCAAAACATTCCTGCGTTAGGCTTACTTTAACCTTACCTTTAGTCTTATCTTAGCACGGAATCAGAGTAATCTTACTTTGACATTGCCCTAAGAGTTCATAGTAAGGCCCTTGGTCGTGAAAGAATAGCTTTTAAGATGATTCACAGTAATCCCCGTGGTCTTATTAAATAAATGCCAATTGAATTTGAAGGCCTCCGTCATGGCTTAACGACTTAAAAGCCGCCACCGATAAAGTGCCATCCGAAGCACGGAAACTCACAGCTGTTAATGATACTTTACGGTCACCCATCCAAATTGTGACCGCCCAGGACGTCGCTTAACTTCAGCGATCAATCAAGAACGTTATGGGTGAGAATAAAGAAATAAAATCAGTAAATATAAGAATATATAATACAAAATGTTATGAAAGCTTTGTAAATGAAGTCACATAATGAAAATTCTCAGCGGATTTCTTTGAAAACCTTGAAGTGAGAGCTACGTCGTAGTACTACGCCGTAGCGGGCCTACGCACAACAATATTTTTCTTTTAGACTACTTAATCAACTTGGTTGTTCTTGAGGATTTTATATAAGTTTTTAAGATACTCGTAAGTGAAGTTTTCAGGATGTTTGTGTTTCGTGAACTTAGGACTGTATTTACAAAAAATATTTTTTTTCTTCACTATTATTCAACTTCAAGTCAGTATGCTAGAATCAATTTCTATTTTGACGAGATTCGAACCCGCATTGATAAAAGCGATCCTCCTCTAGCCGGAGTGCCTTGACCAACTCGGCCACGCAATCTATATTCGGTCGAAAATCTTGATACATATTTTTCGGTTATAGCTCCGATTAGCGCCAAGGAAATAATACCTAGGGTGGATCAACACTGTAAAAATTAAAGGAAAAATATATTGAAAATGTGCCTCAGATTACGTCTTAAGATGGATCTTGAATATGCATAGTATGTTTATGTTTACCATCTCTAAGGATACAGCAGCGAGCCTGGTTGTGTTTTTGTTTACGTTATCCTAATAAGAGTGTTTATGTTTGTGTTTTGATATTTGTATGTATGTTTGTGTTTTAATCACGCCTATTTGAATGATTGTTGGAAAAGCTAGATCGTGTCTAGGAATAGCATTAAGGCTTAAAATGTTAATACCATGTGAGTGAAATCATATCGCTCGCATGAAGCATGACGCGAATCAGAAATGAGGAGATAAGTAGAAAATCTCGGGTCATCGACATAGCCAAACGGATAAGCACGTTGAAGTGGCAATGGGCAGGCCATACAGCACGAAAAATGGCCGATGGAGCCGAAATGTTCTCGAGTGGAGGCCACGGACCGCAAGCGCAGCGTTGGACGTCCACCGAAAAGATGGACAGACGACCTTGTAAAATCTGCAGGTCGGCAGTAGATGCCGGCGCTTCCAACCGCAACACATGGAAATCTTTGAAGGCCTATGTCCACCAGTGAACGTCCTACGGCTGAGGTGATGATGATGATGCGAGCGAAGCCGTGGGTGAAGGCGGTTGCTTGTTAAATATAAAGCGATGCAAAATTATTTCCACAAACATTTTCTAACAAAGCAGCTTGTGAAATAATATTTATGTTTCTATTATAAATCAAGGAAACAGTTGAAATCGAGAATTAGGTCAAATATTTCGGTCAAGGAAACTGTAACGCTCGTATTTACACAGCCTTTTGAGGTGACATCGTCTTTGTCAAAATATGGTGGATCTGGGTTCAATTTTTGGACTATTGACCTACAGACCTACAGACATTGAGCGTAACAGACACGTAGCAGACAAAAAAATATTCTTCTAAGGTTACAACCATGGTTATGGTTACAACCATAAATACGTTCATACATGAACGTATTCATATCTAACGTAACAGCCGCACAGACACGTACAGACACGGGCCGTGCCGACATGGACAGACACAGTATTTGCGCAAAGAATTTTGTCTGTGCGGTGCGTGTCTGTCTGTGTCTGTGCGACTACGTAACGCTAGCTGCCAGTCAATGTAAATAGAGAATCGTAACATTAGATAACTTTAGGTTTTGGAGTCAAAAACAAGGATCTGCGAGTTTAAACCCACTACGAAAGAAATTGAAGTTTTTGGTACTTTACATCGGGTTCATAGAAAAAATAAAAACCTATAAATAGTGATATTATGATCTAATGAGCCTTTCTTCCATTGACACCCCTCTAGAATTAGGCTATTTAGGTTTAGGTTAAATCACCGAAAAGAAAGTATAGCCCCAGAGTGTGAATTTTTCTGACTTTTCACGAAATTTGTTGCCAAGCAAGAGGAAAACCTGAGAAAATCTTTATTCAGTGTCTTAAGACCAATCAAATCTATCTGAATCGAATAGAAAAATGCCAATTAAAGACTTAGAAATAATATGCGACTGTCAAAATCGAATAAAACTCTGCATGAATAAGGTTGGACTGGATGTTTAAACCTCTGTGATTCCGCTAATCCCCCACACATCCTGCTAAACACGGGGCATCCTACCCCTATAAGTACAAACAACTACACCACGTTGTACCTATAAGTACGTAGTTACCAAAAAAACCCAATCATACCCACACATACACACAATTGTAATCGTATTTATAACACATTACGCACACACACAACCTGTAGGCGTCACAAAGGGGCCCTGATTAAAAATCATGACATGCGCAGAGTAATTTTAAAAACTACCGGAGGCTGGGGTTAATTTTTAAGTATTGATCAAAAATTGCGTATAGCGTTCGTATGTGGGAGCGGGCGGGGTGGGGAGGGGGGGAATTAGAATTTTTAGGGAATTGTCATTAGCTGGGTAAGGAAAGTTTTGATGTTTTCACCGGTTTTGTTCTGGATTTTTGTATGAGGACTTGAAGGTGACCTATGCATGTTATGTCGGAGTCCATACCTTCATATTCTTGATATATACGCCCTTGATTCGAGAGTAATGGATTGTTTTAGTCTTTGATTCAATGACCATACGACCACAACAAATGATAATGATAAAGCAAGTGGCCAAACTCTAGTGACGGAGTTTTTAGGCCGCCTAAAAGTCTCCGTCATGGCTTAACGTCTTAAAAGCCGGGACCGATAGTTTAACGTGCCCTCCAAATCACGGAAGCGCTCAGCTCGTAATGCCACTTGCGGTCACCCATCCAAATTGTGACCGCGCACAACGTTGCTTAATTTCAACGATCAATCAAGAACGAGAGTTTCAGTGATAAATTAATGAACCATCAGTATTAAATAAAAAAAGAATTTATAGAAAAAAAACTTGAAAATAATAATTACATTAATATTTTGTTTTGTGTGACCTTAAAACGTATACGTCTCTACTAATAAACCGTTTATACTGATTCCGTCAAAGTTTTAAATATTCTGAAGCGAATCCAATGAGTAAAACCGAAATAGCTGAATTTTGTTTGAACTTTTTGTTATTAATAGAAAAAAAACAGTTAAAAGTGTAGCTTGATCGTTTTTATAGAGATTCGTTGTGTGTAGTACTTCAAAGTTTGGTGCTTGGCATTTTGGCACGGTTTCGTAGTTCGCTTCAATTTGGCTGTCTGAATTGTGATAATGAGGTTTCTTCTATTAGGTTTTGCTTTTGTTAGATTTTAGCAACCTCTGAATTGCAACACTGTATATACAGGGTGAATTTTTGAGACGGGGCAGTAAGGGCAGCTACCTTAACCGTTGTAGCTAGAGGAAAACGTTCTTAGAAGACCATCCTTAATTTTTGAAAATATTTCGACCTGCATTCACAGATTTTGAAAAAAATGTACAGTCAGCGAGAAAATGGGCCAATTACACAAAAACTTTTTTTGTTGCCAATCGATCCTGTTTCATCTAAGGATAAAAAGGCTCTTGCAGACCAACTGAGGTTAGAGTACTAGAAAAGTCAGAAATCGCTAAAATGTATTTCTGAGACAAGACAGTAAGGGCTACCTTAACCGTTGTAGCTACAGGAAAACGTTTTTTGAAACTATCCTTAACTTTTGAAGTTATTTCAACCTGCATTCACAGATTTTGAAAAAAAATGTACAGTCAGCGAGAAAATGGGCAATTTACACAAAAATTTTTTTGATGCCAGTCGATCCTGTTTCATCTAAGGATTAAAAGACTCTATGGGACCAACTGAGGCAAGAGTACTAGAAAAGTCAGAAAACGCAAATAACTTTGATTATACATTTCGTACAAAATCAATTTGTCATTTGTCATAATTTTTCATCATTTTGTCGAAATATCTTCAAAAGTAAGGGTAGTCTCCTAAGAAAGATTTCCTGTAGCTACAACGATTAAAGTAGCTGCCTTTACTGCTCCGTCTCAAAAATACATTTTAGCAATTTCTGACTTTTCTAGTACTCTTACCTCAGTTGGTCCGAAAGAGCCTTTTAATCCTTAGATGAAACAGGAAAACGGCAAAAACTGGCATCAAAAAAAGTTTTTGTGTAAATTGCCCATTTTCTCGCTGACTGTACATTTTTTTAAAATCTGTGAATGCAGGTTGCAATATCTTCAAAAGTTAAGAATAGTCTCCTAAAAACGTTTTCCTGTAGCTACAACGGTTAAGGTAGCCCTTACTGTCTTGACTCAGAAATACATTTTAGCGATTTCTGACTTTTCTAGTACTCTAACCTCAGTTGGTCTGAAAGAGCCTTTTTATCCTTAGATGAAACAGGATCGATTGGCATCAAAAAAAGTTTTTGTGTAAATGGCCCATTTTCTCGCTGACTGTACATTTTTTTCAAAATCTGTGAATGCAGGTCGAAATATTTTCAAAAATTAAGGATGGTCTTCTAAGAATGTTTTCCTCTAGCTACAACGGTTAAGGTAGCTGCCCTTACTGCCCCGTCTCAAAAATTCACCCTGTATATACAACAATAATTTTTGCAACAATTGAACCTTTACTTCAAATAAAATCTGGATTATACAAAAACTCGAAAGCGAAAGAAAATCTTTCGCTCGCCTTTCATGTCCTTCTTCCACTGTAAAATTAACATTTTCATCTTTGTCTTTGTTCACATTGGAACAATTAAAAGTAAAATTATAATTAGGTGTAAATTAGACTAGATCTCATTTTATGATTTTTAACATCGTTAACTCCTAATAAACCTACCGTTATGGAAAATCAAGAATCACTAAAAATAAAAAGCAGATCTTTCTGGTTTTCATGTTATAGTAATTCTTGACCGGTGATTTAGTCGCTTATAAGAAGCAAAATGCAGTGACCAACATTCCACATCCACACTTAAAAATGCCAAACGCATCGGTTCCGATACCGCGTCCGATCGCAGGCAGTCAATGCAGCATCGAAAACGCGCGACTTTTACTGCGATCGAACGCAGAGAGTCGCCAAAACGCGATGCAGCATCGATGCGGTCGCAAAATCGCCGATCGCCGATGCTAAAAGCCATGTCTGCTAAAGCCCAATTCGGGAAGTTATAAAACAAATGATACATTTTTTAATTACCCTTATTATGTACGATACGGAGAGGTGTCCATAGAACGCCTTGTCGTGCAGGGTCGAGTTGAGGGCACACGAGCACGTGGAGATCACCTATGAGATGGACCAACCAAATCAAGACTCATTTTACGGTCCATTACATGAATGCACCAGAAAAGCTGCGATACGCGATGAATGGTGTAGGATTGTCAAAATCACCACAACCCCCTCCGACATGACCACGACTACTCTGTCAAGAGTATTCGAAAGAGTCGAAAGAGAAGAATTATATTTGCTGTCATTCAAATCGTCTAAAACATGAAATTTTGTACAAGAATACAATAGTGAGCCTGATTTCATTTCTAACGAAGGCTTCGAAGAATTTTAAACAAAGCTCCGTCGATAGACCGCGGTGAAATCGATGAAATTAATAAATTGCTGATACGTTTCATGGGCTCTATAAGTTCCCCTTCTGATATTTTAATTTGGTTTAGCCAACTTGCAGAAACGAGGAAACGATGTTCTAGCCCCTGTTTTTACTTTTGAGCCTCTGTTTTTACTTTTGAGTGATCAAAATAATTAATTTAACATTTGTTGTTGAATAAAAGTAATTTGGCATATCTTAATAACAAACAATAAAAAAAAAATTGTTTTAGGCATTTTTTTATCAGAAGATCAAGTATTTATTTTATTTTAAAAGAAAATGAGCTATTATTCAATAATAAGTTTGAAATAAAATGTAGCACAGGATTAATTTCTGTAAAACTAAAAAAAAAAAACACAATTTGTTTAGGTTTCACCGATTTATCTATTCGTACGTAATCGTCATAGGTTTTATAGCTACATTTCGTCTTATAATAAAATTGATAGCATATTTATTGAAGTTAGTAGATCCTTGTCGATCGAGCGAGCGAAGCGAGCGAAGATCTTAGTGGCAAGTTAGGCGATTTTGCTTTGTATGTTTGTATGTTTGTATGTTTGTATGTTTCATTTTTATGTTCTCGCATAACTATCGAACCGCTAATCCAATCTGTATGAAACTTGATAGGTCAATAGGTAGTGCTATGGAAATTTGCTGTGGAGTGTATGAGCGTAATCGATGAAGGGGTTGTAAAGATATGGGGTTCCCAAGGGGGTAATTTTTTTTCAAAGTTACCCAAATATATTGAGTGGGGTGTCATACGAAAGGGCTTATTTTGTACATTCCAAAATGGTTTTTATTTTTAATCTAGGATGTATAGTTTTTGAAATACGACCAAAGAACAAAAACTACGAAACCAGAGCTGCAAGAGCTCCCGTTTCATAGAGTTTCGATGTCTTCGTAGCTCATTGACTGGTCGGTCTTAAAAAGAGAGTGGCATCGTTGCGGTTTGGTTTGCAATGATTTTAGATGCTACTTGATTTATTTTCATGATAAAAAAATTTTTGATAAAGAATGAAAATAATTGGGGTAAAAAAAGTTAAATAAACAAATATATTGAGTGGGGTGTCAAATGAAAGGTCTTAATTTGTACATTCCAAAATAGTTATTATTTTCATTCTAGGACGTATACTTTAGAAATACGACGAGAATTCATAAATATGAAATAAGTAAATGAAAAATTAGACACGACATTATTGTATTGCATGCATGCTAGTATTTTTTACCATGAAGAGCTAGCGCAATAGGCATACTCGGCAGTAGTAGCACTTGAAATTATAGGGGTAGTCAGAAGAAAGTCCAAATGTAAGCCATCTACGGTGCGCGAGATCTCAGTTCGGGGCGAACTACTAGTCTATTATAAGCTGAGCATCTGAATAAGAATTCTTGCCAAATCTTTATACTCGAAGCCCTGCTCAAAACAAGAGCTCGTGGCGTAGCTTGCATAATGTTCTTCATAAATAGTTGAAGTTATGCGACGTTCGGAGCGGTTAGAATTTGGATGGGTGGCTGCAAGTGGCATAATCAGCTGAACACTTTCGTGCTTCAGACGGCACGCAAAATTGTCGGTTCCGGCTTTTAAGTCGTTAAGCCATGACGGAGACCTTTAGGCTGCCTAAAAACTCCGTCTAGACTAGCTCGTACGGACTATCTTTTTTATTTATTTATTTATTTGGGAAACAAATAGAACAAAGACAGTTTTGCTCAAGACTAGCAAGCCCATCACCACCTACTAAAATACTAACTAAGTAAAGTAGTTACGTCATTATGTTTTCCTTCATTATTTAAAGCACATTATACATGTTTCGAAACGAAAAATCCATTGTTATGCCGTTAAATGATCGATGTCATTGCGAGAGTAGTATTACGTGTAAAATTAGCAAAAATGTAAAAATAAACTTATTTTCAGTAAAACTTTTGGGGGAGTGAATAGGTCTGTATTATGTCACTCATGCTAATCTACAGTACTGCGAATGTGGTAATATGGTCTACATATTATAGCATGCTTCAATCTCGAGTCATAGACAATTTTGAGTGTGAAATGTGATGAAGGTGATGTAAATTTCAGTATCTGTTTCAATCATTCGATTAAAAATCTGACTGATTTATAAAGTTTGACTAATGTGTGTTAGCTGTCGATCAACGTAATTACTATTTTGTATACTTACTCGCAATTATACGATTTCAAATAGAAACTGCATTGCAACAAAGATAATGATTAAGATTTGATTGAAATACAAATTATTTATATAATTTAAAACTTATAGTTTAATAAAATCTATAAAAAAATCCTGACCATTTATCTTCCCTTAAAATATTAGTTTGGTTTTCTTTTGAAATTACAGATTTAATTCTTTTTTTAACCAGTTTATATAAGCTAGTATTCGATTCTTCCTTACATTGAATTTAAACTGATTTAACATGAACAATTTTTAAAATACAGTCAACTTAATCCTGTTCAATCCCTATTTTGGCAATCTGCTTAGATCTGACAAGTCATTAATCCAACAAGCTAGTACTTAGCTACAAACGCTCGGGGTCCTTTTTCTAAAACAAGAATTGATTAAGCCCCTCTACCCTCAATCGATATCACATAACTAAGCACCCTACTGCTACATCTAAGCCTCCTAACACTACCCCTCTAAAAAACGAAATAAAAAACATCCAGAAGTATTTTCATTATCCTAACCCGAATGACGCAGCTTCCCCAAAACCATAGCTACTCCGTATATTCATTTCCGTTCTGTTAATACCGCATACTTTTAACTGTCTAACTAGGTGGCCCCCACGGGGGTCGGCCCCCCCCCCCTCACACCAACACTACTTACACGCGGTAGGCACAACTTTTATAATACTACGTACTCTGATGCTTTTTAACGAACCCCCTTTTTGGGAGGCGCGCCACCTGCCACGCATACCGAAAAATACGCAAAACGAGGGGGCTGACACCCCCGCCCCCTGGTTAGAAGTGAAGTGGCCGTATTTTGCGTATTTTTAAATTATTCCCCACATGCGGGTGTTTGCTCTGTTTAGTTCGTTTTAGGAGGTTTTGTTGCGGAAGCTGCGACGCGAGCCAGTTTTTAAATGTTTCGCGTCACCATTTTGTTTCGCGAGAGATATTCGAAAACGCAATCACTTAGGTACACATAACTACACACATTTGTATTCTTATTCTTACTAAGTACCTAGTTTCGAATTAGGTGTAGTTGAAAATAAAGAAAAACAAACAACATAAACTTAAAGTTTTATAAAATATCAAACAAAATCTACCCAGATGAATTTTTACATTATTATTCATAATATCTTTAACGAATTGAACAAAATCCAATTTAGATAAAAAAAAAACTACCTATGCTTTTGCATATAATTTTGTCACTTAGTAAAGTGTTAAGTCTTTCAACGTAGAAAATAAAACTATTCAAGTCAAATCCTTGACTATTCAAGAAAGAAGTAAACGGGTCTAATTTATTCACGGGATGCTAGGATTACAGTTAGAATGATGAGATGTTTTAGATTTGCCCAACATACATAAACTTGTACCATATTTTCAGACGAATAGCTCAGAACAGTTTTATACATAGGAAAATTATGTTTTTGAAATATTGCGAATTCAATAACTGGACGTAAGTATATGTAATTAGTCTAGTCAGACCAAAGTAATGTGTAGGTACTTTTCTAGGTACCTTGTCTTAGTCTGAGATTGAGCCAAAATAATAGAACTCTACGTGAGTTTTTACTATGTATGTATGTGGTCTTCATTTTTGGAACGATTAGTAAAAATTATCATTTAATTAGCATAATAACCACTATTTATGTATTTTTGGAAACTTTATCTTCTCTACTTTTTGTAACTGACTGTACTAAGGTCATTGATCCCGCAAATTTTTATAGTCAAACACCAAATCTTTACAGTTTCCACCCGTACCTCATCTATTATGCAACCGAAACTAAAATACGGAACCCTCCCTTCAAATACAATATTATTACCGCTATGAGTTGGCAAATATAGCAGATAAACATAAATAGTTTCCTTCCCTACTTACAAACATCTATAACAAATCCTAACTCGAAATAACAAGGTTGAAATTCCCGCGTAGATCTCACATGCAAAACATTTTTATACCGTCGTAACATAACCGCTATTTGACGGAACACTATGATATGACAGTTCTTGTTACTGACACGGAAGCAACAAGTTCCGATGCGGAACCCTATTTTTTACTGTCGGGAACACCTGTGTCGCTGAGAGCTTTGAAGGCGAACTATACAAGCATGAGGGGTGTAAGTGGAAAGTCTCGACTAAAGTAGCGAAAACTATTTTGTTACTTTTCACACACAAAAGTTTTTGTTGCGTCTTTTTATGTGATATCTAAGGTAAACAATGAATGTATGATAATATCAGTGACTGTTATAATTTAATTTTGGACATCCTTCAAAATAAATTAAGTAGTAGGTAGGTACATAACATAGTAAAGTGTAGTAAAAGCTGTCTTTAAATCTAAGTGTTTGTCAAATTATAGGATGCAATAGCATGCATTAACATAACTCAATGAGATTAATAGAATGTTGTTGCAAAAAAAAAAAGATCGAAGTGCACCAACTTCCTAATTCCAAGTCATACCTAAATATTTGATCAATCTCCGTTTCATTTTGATTTATTTTAAGTATGTCAGAATCCACAAGCTCAATATCAATGAAACAGATAAAAACAAAGCAAGTTTTAAAACATCGCAAAGACCTACTACAAAGCGGCCTCGTGCAATTTGAAGCGCCTGCATAAAATGCAGCGCCTTGCTAAAACGCAACAGCACCGCACTGCACTTGCTCCGATGTAATTGTAAGGCGCTAGCTGAATGCAATGGATGGAATACATTATTTCTGAGGTTGCGATGAGTGAGTTATTTTAAAGGGCCTCTTTTATTCTGAGGTTTATTTTTAAGCGAATTTAAAAAAAAAAACTGTTCTATTCACAATAGGAACTTTATAACGTAAGAAGTAAAACTAAGATGGATGTTGTTTCTGTTACAAAGAAATAATATAAAAAAAATATGTTTTTGAGTAGAAGGTTGTAAGAATATCAATCAATAAGATTATCAACCTTAATTTTCTAACAGAATGCTACTTATACATTTAATTGTATTAATATTGATTTGTAATAAAAATAAAAAAAAACAATTTACGCCTGTATGTTGTTGTACCCATTAGTAAAGAAAATACGATAAAAGCTGCTTTGTTTTGACGAAAATTTCGAATTGAAGTATTTCTAATTTCTAATTAAGTTTTAAAACCTAGACTTTATATAGTCTAGATTCATGTTAGTTGCTATTTTGGAAAAAAAACATCGTAGAGTCGTATCAAATAGCTTAGGCTTTGAGTATCGACTAGCTGCTAACATTAGCGCGCTGTTCGTTATCAGTATGGAATATCGTTTTGCTGAGTACCAAGATAATCCGTAATGTATGCTCTACATTTTTAATGTATCACAGGACTTAGTATGTGGTGCACTTTTCATTATTACTAAATTCTATTACTTAGTTATTATTCTTATAGTCATGCACACTAGAAAGTTTCATGGAAGATTTTTTTTTCTTGGAATTTTTTGAGGACCAAGAAAAACCTCAGTTTTTTACCCTGTACGACTTTTTGACAGCGCATTTTATCTATGGACGTTTAGGCCGAAACGAAGATGTTTTAAGAGAGACGTGATTTATGCAATTCATTAATTTTGGCTTCGAAATCGAAACTTATTTCGAAAAGTAAGTTCTAAACGAAAACAGTAGTAGGGAAATCTTAAAGGGGAACTTTAAGTCCTCACGTGATTACTATTGTATGTATTTCATGTGGATAGGGACGGCTAGGCAATGGCCTACTCAGCAATGCCTACAGTACAGATTCCTGTTGAGTGTTAGCATAGGTAGCCTTCTGCTATAATACATTACATATCGTTATAGTTAAATGTAAAGGTTTAAGTTTTTTCCTATTATGTTACAAATCTGCCCTCGTAAAATAGAATTTGCATCGAGAGAAAAGTGTCCTAAATGTAATAGGCATAGGGTGTACAAATCATCTATAGTGTAAGGTCAAAATTTTTACGTGAGTTTTGAATTTTATATTTATACTTACCTACGAATTAAAACTTTATATCAAGAGAGAAAAATATAAAATTGTAACAAAGATGCAGCCAATAACCAAGTTTCTAAATAACGGAACGTCACACAAATATAGCGCTAAAACAATTTATTACAAAATGTAAACAGGAAGAAGCGTATTTTCATTTAGAATACGATTTCCCAATTCCGCCACCTCCTCACCCCCGAATAGACGAAAATACTTGGTTATGATTAATTCCGAATGCGCCCCGCATTGATCAAGAAAGCAGCTTTTTACTTCAAACTACCCATCTCTTACCCCCCTCCCCCCTGTGCGAGCGAGACTAATGCACCATCCCCCGTCTCACTCTAAAACAAAGATGCTAAAACTTCTTTCGCTAGTATGAAGATTTTAATTTCATATTTTTGACGAAACGGTTCTAATTTTACCCGAACCACCAGTCAAATCTCAGCTCTATTCCCTCACAATTAGCACGAGAATCCTATGTTTTATCAACGTACTTGTTTCCATTTTCTAATTCCGAATTAGTTTTCGAAGTGAAGAGATACAGTCCCAAGACTGTGCGTGCTGATATACCGACTTCCTGCTTTGTTTCTTTGTAGTTAGGGTATAAATTCGTCCGCAGATTCGTTGGCAAGGAATAATTCTTCAGTTGTACCCCGAAATTAGTCGAATGGGGGAGAAAAGGGGTTCACACGGGTGGTTTAAAAGAAGCGAGCAAAAAGGTGGGGATAGAAAGATGCGCAAAGACTTAGTTCGCGGGGGTTGGGGTGGGTAGGCGTTATAAAATATATAATTCTATACTTACAATACTTGTAAATACGGCAGGCGGAAGTACTGTGGCCGGGTAGCCTTGGTACTTGGAAGGGTGGTTCTGGTTAAAGTTCTTATAGATTTTGATTTTAAGTAATTTATGATGTTGTCTAGCATTTGTTCGAAGAACTGAATACAAAAGTTTGTTTTAAGGTTTAAAATAAAATAGCTAAATCAAGACATGTTTTTATATAAGTTACTTTAATTCACTGAATCTATTATTTTTACCTAGTACTCTATTTTAAGCGCTCGTGGCGTAGCTTGCTTAGACGTTCTTGATTGATCGTTGGAGTTAAGCAGCGTTGGGTGCGGCCACTCTTAGGATGGGTGACCGCAAGTGATATTACGAGCTGAGCGCTTCCGTGCTTCGGAGGGCACGTTAAATTGTCGGTGCCGGCTTTTAAGTCGTTAAGCCATGACGGAGGCGTTTAGGCGGCCTAATAACTCCGTCACCAGAGTTGGCCACTTACTCATACGAACTTACTTTTTACTTTATATTATTACTTGTTTATTTAGTTTATGTCACGGTTCTTATTACTCACAAACAAAAAAAAGGGCGATTTTTTGTCCTAAATCAAATTTTCATGGATTAAAAAATATTAATAAACCCAAAAAAACACGCACCAAACATTTGTAATAAGTGAAACATATTGTGTGAAATTTGATAAAGACATTTATTATTCAAATAATTCTTTTATTTAGACATTGAAAAAGTGATGTCTTTTATGGATTTCATTTTATTTCGTTATAATAAATGAGCATAAGTAATCTAATAATTTTCTCAGAAGTATCAAGAGGCGTCGGTTGCGCTACACTGCTACATTCGCTGATATTTAGTCGCGAAACTGGATGTATTATAAAGGCGGGTAGTTGTTTAAAATAAGAGCGGGTGCGCTCGCGGCGTAGTGGTGCTTTGGAGGGCAGTGTGGGTTCGATTCCCTTAGTTTTTATGTAATAATTAAGAAGCTGTAATGTCGCCGAAACGTCGAGGTAAATAAAATAATTTCAATACGAGATTAAGTCCCGTTAATAATAATTTAAAAATAATTAAGATGTTTAGTTAATACGTGATTATTACAATAATTAGACTTTCTTAAACTTTCACGATTACAACTCATACTTTTAAATATGTTGGCACTTTATAAACGTTGGTATAGGTACATATTATTATAATTAGTTATTTCTATAGCTATAATTAGTGGGATAGTAATACTAGAAATATAAAAAAAACTATAGATAATTGGTCAAAATTACTTGTTTTTGATTATTATTGTAAAACAACTTTGACGTATACTTAGAATAGGATACGAGGACTTAATAAGCTTAAATAAACATTTATTATAATAAGCATATTTATATCTTTCAAAATATACCTACCGTTAAAAATGAAGGACGAAAACTTCCTTTGTATTTTTTTTAAGTTTAAATTATTACCTTATTAACTTATTTAAACTAGGAAAATGTGAATACAAATAGTTCTCATTATAGAAATAACTAATTTCACATCTTAATTCATAAGACAATTTGTATAAGCGAACAAAAGATGTTAGCATTAATCCAATCGCTTTAAATATAAGCCACAAGTACCTACACATAATTTCATAACCCAATTACAAATAGTTGTACAGTCCGAAGTGAAGCTACCTATGTTTTATCCACTCATTTCGCGCGGTTCTTACTAAAAAGTTGTATAGGGGGGCACTAGCGCCTACGCCGTAGCCTCGTAGCGCTACGTAGGCCTGCTACAGGGCTGAGCTACGCCACTTAATTACTTATTCTATTTTATTCATGCACAAAAACTTTGAATACAATTTGAATAAAATCTTACTTCATGTTTTTAAAATCACTATTTTAATGGAAGTTTTAATTTCAAGAGTACCATTCAAAGTCAGGAAAGCTTTGCATCTCAAAACGCATATTACTTTCGAGCGAGCGACTCCCGAACAAAGCCAAAATCTTACATGCATACTAAATCAACCCTCTAAGACACCCTAAAAACTTAAAAGTTCATTAGCCTTGACAACCCTACTGCTTACTATCTTGCACGTTCCTAAGATCCCCCCGAGGGGTTTAAAACACCCCCAAAGGGGGCACGCGGAAATATGAAGGGAGCACTCATTTATCAATACAGAGACTGTTTCTTTCGCTAAGAATTGATTATATTCTACTAAGAATATTGATGGGGTGGGGGTGCTTGAAAGTTTTCCAGCTTAATGGGGGTGGGGTGGGGTCGTAATGTTTTGATTAGAGTTTTTGATGTTCTGCTTCGCGTGTGATGTTTGTACGTATATGTTTTATGTTAAGTTGTAAAATGGTTATGTTTTGTGCCGACTTGAGGCACCCGAGTGTTATTGCGAGAGGGTTTCATAACGGAACTGTTTTTCTGATTCCCGATCAGTTTTAGAGAATGTTTAGTTTGTTTTTACAGAATTGAGAGCTTGTTGCAAAAATATGGTAGTTGCTGTATTAAAGGAATTTAGATATATTTTTGAAATAAAATATGATCTTGACTGTATCCCCAAGGCGCGGTAGACATTGTCTCAGATCTTTTAAGGCATTTTAAGATCCTTTGAAGATATCTAAGGGGGTAGTCAGGGGTATGTACGTACATTTTGGTACATGCCCACATTTTGCAGAAGTACCCATTCCATACGTGACCGTTTGCAAGCCTAACGACGCTATTAGAATGCTAACTGGTTTCCTCACGATGTTTTCCTTCACCGTTTAGGGCTCGTGTTAACGCGCATGTAAATTTTTCGTAACGAAAAATCCTTTGATGCACGCCCGGGTTCAAACCTGCGACCATATCATATATTTTATAAAATATATTCACGGGAATGTGGGCAATATTAGAACTTGGAAAATTAATAGATTAACAATTAAGTAATTATTAGATTAATAATTCAGAATGAAACTCTGACTTCGGAATTGACTCACGTAACAGTGAATTTTGATGTTGACAATTAAATGATTCGATATTTTCGTAGAATCTTTATTGATAGACAAAATATTCCACGTATTTCTAAAGTTAACAGTATGGTATTTTTTTCCCGAAACTTCCATACAAATTAAGTTTTTTTATTATTCTATTATATCCCACTGGTGGGAAAAGGTCTCTTAATTTCCATTCCTTGCGCTTCAAGGCCAAAGTTTGCCAGTTTTGCTCGAATGCTCAAATTAAGTTATTTTTATGATTTGTTTATTGTACAGCGATGTTACTGGGGAGATGAAAACATCTTTTCTCAGTTTATCGTTTTATTCTTGATCCCCTTTACCGGATTCAAAATTGGAAAAATCGGAACAAACATGCATCACAGAAAACAACGATTAATTGGTGCATGTTATCATCATTATCATAATCTCAATAAATAAATAAATAAATAAATAAATATTGCTGGACATTTCACACAGCGCCATCTAGCCCCAAACTAAGCAAAGCTACTATGGGAACCAGATAACTGATAGAATACTTATATATTTTCTTTTTTGGAAATACATACTTATAATGACTCTATCAAGTGAAAATTCATTTTAAAAATTAGTATACTCACGATCGTGTCCCTAGAAACGGTAGAAATTATTAAGATCAGTCTCTCAAAATCCTTTAAAGATTTTTAGGAGATAATCAGAGACAAATCAAAACACACGATTGGCAAAAGTCAACATTTTGCAAGTAGAATATTAGTTGATTTTGTCATGATATTTTATTTTGCAAAATTGATTCTATATGATGACGACCTTTGTGGTGCAGTGGGCGAAGACCCGCCTGAAACACGCGAAGAAAATCTTTGTATCAAAAAATATCTTAGGTCCGGGGTTTTTCTATGATTTAGATGTAGTGTTTAAAAAAGTAGTAAATCAGTCATGAAGTTCCCATAACACAAGCTCTGCTTGCTTTGATGTTAGATAATGCTGTGTGAAATGTCCGGCATTAAAATAAATTAATTAGATGGAATTTTTCATTCAATTCGCTTTCGCTTTTCTATGTGACTATATTCAAAGGATACAATATATTATTATACATTACAAATTCAAAGAATAAATTATACAGTATGATACTCGTACATTATACAGTATTACACACATTATACATTACAAAATTAAAACGCTTCGCCACGCTATCGGTTTGCTGTCTATTTGACAAAGCCTTTACCTATAGGGTCTATATTAGGTGAACTTCTTTTTGCCCTATCAGCATTTGATCTAATAGGTCGTTGACTTCACAGGTAGAAAAAGAACTAGTGATATGAAGACTATGAACTTCTAATTGTATTATTTTTCTGCTGAATAGTTATAATAAGCTAAATAGTAAATGTATAGTCGAATTGCTCATTTTACGAACTAAAAATATATGAAAAATGACATTTTGACCGTCAATTTTAGTGCGTATAATTAGAAATACGACTATAGTTAAATCATAATAATATCTTTGTCATTCATATTTATAACACAAAACTTTTTTCTAAAGTTTGAAATCATAATCTAATTTTTCAGCATATTTCAGAGTTCACACAAGAAATGAAATATACTATGACGTCAATTAGTATGACGTCAATGATAATTATTCTCATGAATTGAGAATACAATAGTGATGTAACAATTTATTTTATAACAAGAAAAAGTTAAAGTTAGTTTTAAAAGTTTGTGATACTTTAGGCAATTGTCAACTTTAGGTATTTTTACGTCACTTCCAAGACTCCTCATTTGACACTTGGATAAGTTTTAATTATCATAGATATCCTTTATCATAGAGTACTAATTTATTTTATTCTATGATAATGTTTGACTGTCTGTTCTTTGAGGCTTAAAAGGGTACAAAGATGTGATTGTAAAAATATTTCTGTCTCTATCTAAAAATTATAAGTATGAAAAAATATTACACAAAGGCCATTGTTCAAATTCAAATTCCACAAATTGTATCCTTCACATCTCGAACAACTACAACCTTAGCGCGTTAATTATCAGAGATTTCCTCGAAAGCCTCCTTCCGGCATCTGGCAGCTTCCGCGAAAACTACGCGCAAAAAAATCGTTGTAATTCAAAGGCGCGCGGAATCCCGAGCTCCAACATTTAGGTTAAAATATAAGGATCTTGCATAAGAAAACGAGGGGCGCCACCCCCTGTATCTCCGTTTTTAGTATTTTAGTAAGTTCGGGGGGAAATTACCCCTCGGGAGGCGGGGGCGAGGGAGGCAAGATGTTGATGTTTCTTAGTTTTATATTACTGCTGTACTTTATTACTTATTTGTGTTAGTGTGCGTCTGTGTGTGAGTGAGGGGAAGTCGTGACGCTTAGCGTCTATGCAGATGCTTTTATTCTATCTTTTTTCTCGTATTTTATAGAGGTAAGTTAGGGCCGGTAGTTAAAATTTAGAGGCTTATTTAAGTGTTGGCTTCACGGCTCGAGTTTGTAGTTTACCGTAAATTTTGATGAGCGGTGTAAAGATAGGGAATAGATTTTTTACTGTTCTATCTAGGCTTGCGAAATAAAAAGAAAATTTAAGTTTAGATGCTTGAAATAAAAAATGTTTAATAATAGCTTCATAATAGCCTCTCTAAATCAGGAAAATCATACCGAACATTTGTAAGAATTCGTCACCAACAAGTTGGAAGCCCCTGCAACTGAAAAGTGAAAGTTAACACGAAAAAAAAAAACCTTAAAAACGTGAAAAAAGCGCATCGCTGTCAATCATCGAACCAGCGGTAACCTAAATTGAAATAGGCCGTATGGAAAAATGAAAAAAATTCTGAATGCGGCCGCAAAAATTCCAAACGAATTTTTACCGATCTTTATTTGCTTTTTACGAGCAACTACTGAAAGTGAGAGTGGTTGGGAAAAAAAAAAGAAAAAAATACGTCACTATTTCTATCGGGCGCGCGAAAAAAGAAAAAAGAACGCCAACGAGAGTGAGAGTCCTATTTTGGGATTGGCCGAGCGAGCTTTTTTTATTTTTTTGAAGGATTTTTCGCATGTGCTCAAAGCAAGGCGTGAAAATTGGTTTGAACGTACTTTTTTTATCGGTCAACAACGCTTTTATTGAGTTTGAATATTGATGCCGATTTATGAGCTTTCGAATTTTTCCGGGAATTAGAGATTAGCCCACCCTGACTGAAATCAGCTTAGTATATAACTTTTGTTCATCTGTAATAATTTATGTTTCATATACTTAATGAAATAATTCTGTTCAAATATGCAGTGATCGCGTAGATACTTTTCACATTAGACACACGAAATTATCAACACTTAACCGTAACTTTTTTAATCATGACTCACCAACAAGACTACTATCATAAATATAAGAAACAATATCATTACCTACGCATAAGTAAATTCTTATGAGCTAGTGGCTAACTTTTAACGATTGAAAGATTATAATCGAGACCGATAATGTAACGTCTCAATATCTAGAATGGATGGAAAAATCTCTTAGTAAAACAGTAGGTTGTAGGTTTTCAATGAGTGATTTTTACGAATTAATTACACTAATAACACTATTATCACACAAATAATATTATAAATGCGAAAGTTTGGATGTTTGGATGGATGTATGCTTGTTCCTCTATAACTGGACAACCACTGAACGGATTTTCCTGAAATTTATAATATAGATAGATAATGCCCGAGAATGGGAAGATATTTTGAATTCCGGAAAAGTCCGCGCGGGCGAAGGCGCAGGCTTCCGCTAGTTACGAAATAATCATTGACGAAATAAGCAAATCGAATAGAGCATTGAATTCGAATATCATTCCACGATTTCAAAACACAAAGTGAAAAAAAATTAAAACATTCAATTTTAGCAATTTACAGTCAGAATATAATTATTCGTCGCATGTACTTCTGGAACAAAGTGAGACCGCAGAAACGAGTATAATAAATATATTATGAATGACTGCATTTAGTTAAAATTTTCGGACAAAAATCTCGCGGGTTTTCACTAGTAAATACGATGACTTTGCTTGGGAAGGCTGAAATTACCATTGTAATAATAAAGATTCGATTCTCATACATTATAACATTTATTATTGTACATACATTATTATTATTGTAGTACCTTGAACTATCATTATTCTTATCTCTTTCTTATACTTCCTTTTACACTAAACTTAACATTTCCAGGTTTATTAAAATAATAAAGAATTAAGATCCTGGTCTTAACCGGAAAATCATATAAAAATACAAAATCTTCCTTTTGTAATCATTAAATAATATATAATTTTTTTTGGGTAACTATACCAAGGAATCGTCGTTAGACCGTTAGAATGTAAATCGAAATTCAAATTCAAAAATAATTTATTAAGTAGGATCTCCTGGATCACTTTGAAACGTCTTAGGAGCTAGGTGATTCTACTCTTATTCTTTCGCGACCAACACCGTGAATAATCACAGAACACTGTTTAAAAGTGAAATAATAAAAAAAATTGTTTATTGTTTAGTTTCATTCGCTAGTCCAGAAGTATGCATAGACCAACACACGCTTGGCCGATCCATGGCATTGATAGATGGTCCCCAATCAGTTTAATTGAACAAACAAACAGCCAGCCAGACAATTCGGCATGATCGGATGCAAATGAGAACCGCTATGTACCACATACAGATTACTTGTACATAGAAAAAAGTAAATAGTGATAAAAAAGCCACATTTTATTATGAGCCGATCAGATGAGTGGAAATTTCGTGTTTGTGTTGGTTTGTACAGGGTGCTCTGAAATTATTATGTTTAATATTTTTTTTGTTAAGAATTAAGCTTTGATAAGATAAGAGGGATAATGTACTTTTGAAGATCGTGTGTGTGTTCGAATCCCGTGTAGCAGTAAATTTTTAGTTGGGAAAAAGAATACGTGCAATGTGCATTAACACGAGATTTAAGCGGTAAGGAAAATATATTGCTGGACATAATAATATTAGTGTTAAGTATGAAGCGGCGGTGGGTTTGTAACTTTTCATTATTACCTTCATAATACAGCACAATCTTAAAATTATTTACAAAGGCGCTATTTTTAAAAAGTAGGTATAATGTGTCTCTGATTACCCCAAAGACATCTTCAAAGGATCTTAAATATCTAAAGAATAGAGCGAGTCTTTCGTTACAGCCTTAATATAATGTACTTAATAAATGACTGTTTAGCTGACTGTACATATTATGTTATATTACAATGTCATGCAGAAATACAATCAATTCAATTAAAAATCACAAACTTTTAACGACCCGAATGTGTACCTCGAACTCGTAAATTAATTTCTCAATTAATTGACACTTAATAACACCGGATGTAAACAAGTGAGTCGTATTTTATCATAATTTAAAATATATTAAAATGTAAAATTATTAAAAATACATTGTATTATTGCCTAAAAATACATTGTTTTAGGCAATGAGGAGAAACGTTTGCCCTTCTCTGAGACAATAGTCAAAATAATATTTATATCACTGAAAAATGAAAAGACTATCACAGTTTTCGATTCCGACGGGATTTGAACCCGCATACAGGCGATCCCCCTCAAACCAGAGTGCCCTAACCAACTCGGCCACGGAAAGGAACCCACATTCGTCGGGTCGAAAATCTTGATCGGCTCATTTGTCGGTTATAGCACCAGTTATTTATATATCAGTTTTAGAAACGACATAGTAGTAAAGTTTTTTAATTATTTTTAAGTGTTTAAATCTCAATCATCGTTTTTCTTTTTTTGTGAAAAATATTTTTGTGAAGTGATTGTGGAAAATATTATTGATTTTATGATTTTACCTTAATTCTCCATCACATTAAAGTAACTTTAAACTGGTTTTCAGGTATCCATTTTCTATTATTAAAAATTAACGTAACAATATCTTGTATAAAACTAATATATCTTCTAATTTTGATTAAGAATTTTAGAATAATTTTAAATATCTTAAAACAAAAGTTTAATTATAATAAACACGCTGTATCTGCCACTATCTCTGTGTTGTCCACGCACACTACTGCACGTGCGTGTGTGTGAATGTGCATGTGTGTATCGAGGTCATTGCATATACAGCAGTGTGTGATGCAACAAAAAATGAATTCGCCAAGTTGGAGTAGGCCTTGTGAACTGAGACTCCCGTACTAAGCTTGATATTCTAACACTGAAAAATAAGGATTGTCATCAATATCTTTGATTGAGGAATCGCTTGCAATTTTTCTTTGTTTTTAGTGGATTTGTATCGTTCAGGGTATTGTTGTTTTGTCTAACATAAACATTAATAGATATGAGTATAACTTAAACGACTTAGAAACCGTATCGACAATTTAACGTGCCCTCGAACGAAGCGCTCAGCTCGTAATGCCACTTTCAGTCACCCATCCAAATTGTCACCGCGCACAACGTTGCTTACCTTCAACGATTAATCAAGAACGTCTCAGAAAGCTACGCTCGAGCGCTTTAGCTACGCCACGATCTATTTAAATTAATTCTATATTATTTCAAACGTACTCTCGAGAACATGGACCACATTAAATTAAAAATTAAATTATAAACTAAGTACATGATATAATCTATTCATCAACTAGAGAAGAACTGGTGATCTTCAAACGCCTAAACAGATCTTCATAAGTTAAAGCTGAGAAACATCTCGTTCTCGATCATGTCAGTTTTCAATCAGAAAAAACCGTTTCACAATCGGTTCATCCGTTCAGGAGCTATGATGTCACAGACAGACACACAGACACTGAATCACAGATACACACTACAAACTTATAACACCCTTTTTTGCGGGTTAGAAATAAGTTTTTAGAGACAGACTCACAGACACAAAGAAAAACAGATACACACTACAAACTGTTAACACCCCTTTTTTGGGGGTTAAAAATAAATTTTTCTCCCAAAGGGTTTTAATTTAAACGCGGAGCCCTAAAATGGCTTCAAGCCTACACAGAATTTGGAAAGTAGCATTTTATTCTTTACGAATAAAGATTTGTTTTATTAGCTGTAAAGTTTGTGTGAAAGTTTAGGTACGCGGCGCTCTTTGAACTTACATCGAGTTTATGCATACGGCCATTATGGAGTTCTCAGTACCAATAAAACTTGCAACTATGACACTGTTTTGGCGAAATTTCCTGTTTTTTTCTTAGAAGCGTGTGTTTCTGGTTGAGTTTTTAAGGAAATACATATTATTTTAGTTAACAAAAAAGTCAGTAAGCATCAGGACCACTAAGATTCAAGTCCTAATTACAAGCTTTTATTTAACTTTCCGTGTTTGTATGTCAATTGAAAAGTTATTTTAAAATTCACAAAAAAAAACTTAGGATTTTACATCTTTACTGTGTCGGAGGCAATCTTTGCATACACTTACACCGGGACACATTAGTACCTGCGACGATATTGAGATGGAGTATGCCCTATATGCCTACAACCTATATGCAGGTTGTAGGCATATAGGGCGGTAACCTATCAATCTTTCGAAAAACGATACACCGAATTTTGAAATCCATAAAACGTTTGATAGAAACTCGAAATCCAGATACTATGTTTTACATAATTTTATTACTCCGATAAAACGTTTTACAGAAGTCTCATTTGACAGAAACACTAATGCCAGATTATCAGTTCGTTTTTTTTTTTCATTTGACAACAATATCCTTATACCTTATTTTAAAAGACAGAAGTAACGCCTACCAGAAAATTTCCAGCCATATTAAACCTTTTCCATCTTACTCAATTATATTATTTACCTACGTAATTTGTGTTGCTTTTCATGTTGCGTCTGTCTTACCGTAAAACGAAACGTTTTTAGGTTATTATCGGTCTCAGAACCGAATCTGCCCACCCCGACTTCCACGTAGTCTTGTCTGTCCTACCCTAGAGTGTTTTTATGAATTCGGAGGCGCGAAGGGAGATGCAGCCCCCGCCCGCTGTGACAAAACGCGGAACCAGCACGAGCTGGAGCGGCTGAGGCTGGTCGCCGCCGAAGGTGGCGACCAAACAGCCGAAGCTGCGAAGGCTCGTGCTGATGCTGCGTTTTGTTACGCAAGGGCGGAGGGGCTGCACTTCCCGAAGCGCCGGAGCCGTCACAAATTCGAAATGGTTGGAAGATTTAGGTTAAATTTTGATAATTTGCCAAAAGTGTTTGGTGAGGTTACTTAACCATCTAGCACGAAATTAGTTAGGAAATGTTAAAGGTAGGTAATAAAAAAAAGTAACTAGGTACATTATTTATTAGATATCTACCTACAGTTCAAGCTACATAATAGACATCGGTCATTTAATTTTATGGTACCTAGTATTAATAACGCTCTGAATTATTACTAGATGGTGCTACTAGTAGGCGTTTAGAAAGATTTAATACATAATTTTGTAATATGTCTTTCTTGAACCATGATTTTTCGGCATCACAAAATATATGGAAAACAAATTATATGGAAAACAAACATGCGGTAAAGTGAATTATCTGGATGTTAAAATTTCTGGAAAATGTTTAGATGGATTTTGTATTTCTGTCTTGTAAAAAAAAAACAAATGAAAATCTGGCTTAAGAATTTATGGAATTCGAATTCCTGTTTTATGAAAAAAAAGAAATCAAAAATCTGTCAAACGTTCCTATGGATTTCAAAAATCTGTCTTGTATTTTTCGTGACATCAATACGTAACCATATAGGGCATATAAGTACCTCGACTTTCGATTAATTCACAAAAAAAAAAAAAAACGTATTTAATTTATACAAAATCACATTGAAAAGTAATGATTTAATTAAATATTTATGTAATATATAAATGAATATGAATTAAATACTTATGTATTTTCTTAGGTTTAATTAAATTTACCTATTGTAGAGTGCGCAGCAAACTTAATGGCGGCTGAAGTGCGCGGAAAATTCGACTTAGCGCAGGTACAGTCAACGGAATAGAATACAGTAAACTTTATCTACATAGCCCGCCTAGCCCCGCCCCTCACCACCTTCACTTCCCCGCAATTCCGTTGACTGTACCTGCGCAAAGTCTAATCTGCCGCGCACTTCAGCCGCCATTAAGTTTGCGGCGCACTCTACCAGTATAGTTAATTTACTTTTGTGGCTGACTGTACTTCTACATGAATTTATTAGCCCTAACTTCAAGAGTATTTAAAAAGCACCAAAAACTTTTATTTTAAGTACTCATTTAAACACACTGATTGTTATTGACATTTAAAAAACGTATAAAAATGTAATAAATACCTTAACAGTATGAAGATATTAATTTTGTAACGCATTGGAAAGAATAAAATCTTCATGCCCTTATCTTATTCAATGATGAAGTGAAAACGGAATGCAATTAGGGTTAAGAGATGGGATATTAAAAAGTCGGATTGTTTGAAAAGAACGGAGTAAAGGACGGAGATCGTATTTCTGTCATTTTAAAGCATAACATTCACCTTTTGTGGTGCACTAATCGAAAAGTAGGTAAGTATACCCTTTCAAACAAAAAAATAATTTTCCAAATCGTTCCAGGCGTCTTCGAGTAATCGGTGAACATACATAAAAAAAGCACAATAAAATTTTGACGAAGTGACAACCTGTTTTGAAGTGGGTTAAAATAATATTTTTAGCCGGAATAACCCTCGAAAACCGGACAAAGCAGCCCTAATTTCAGTAAAAGTTATAAAGAATAATGACATCATTCCATACATGCTCTTGTAGACGGCTTTGGCCATTCATCTTATTTATACACCACAAACTCATGTTTGTCTGTCCCACTTTAGGCTGCGTTCAAAATTTAGGTCAAAGACTTTAAAGTGTTTATTGTTTGACAGTAGGTACTGACGGTGAGAAATTGCTTAAACGAGACGTGATTATTTTAAATTTTAAGAAATGGTTAGGTAGTGACAAAATAAAAAAAAACTCCTGTTTTTGTTTGTGAAAAACTTTAGGATAGAATTAGACATGAGAAGCTTACTAAGCCGCGGATTTACTCATGATGTTTTTCTTCACCATTTCTAGCTAGCAGGCTTTTTAGCCGAGTTTTTAGTCAATTGATGGTTTGATATGATTTTGGATCTAAGTTTTTGCGTTATAAATGTAAGTTAGTAAAGGTAAGTACTTATGTGTTAATGATTTTTTTTTTGTGTTAAATGTTAAAATGTGAGCTAAGCTAACTCCTGTAAAAAAACAGCATGTACCGAATGGTAATAAATGGTAAATTCGGCTGGGACAAAGCAATCCTAGAAAACACTTCTTGCCTAACCGTGTATCTGTGATGTGGAACAAACTACCGGATAGTGTGATTAGTGCTCCTTCAGTGCTTTTTCAAAAACAGACTTGATAAACATTTTAAAATAGTGCACTGTGTATCAATAATAATATCAATAATAATAATAATAATCCATCCCATCCCACCCCCATAGCCCGGTAGTAGTTTTCCATATCTGTAATAGTCCTGCACAGACCGGCGGCTGCCTTTGAAAGCATTTTTATAGTGTTATACAGAGTAGTCGCTGGAATGTGTCTCCATCACAAAAGATCAAAGTTGTCAAAAAGGCCTCTGTGTGTTGGCTTCGGCCCCATGCCTGTCAAAGGTCCGGGACTCCATAGTCCCGAGATGTTCAAATTGACGTACAAAATATAATAATATACTTACCTTTAACAACCTCCTAGGACTTCTTCAAAAGATCTTAAATATCTGAGAAAATGTCTACCGTGCCTTGGGGATACGTGATCATGTTTCGTCTTCGATTTTATCCGAGTAAAAACCAGTATAAAAATAATGCCTAAGGATTTAAAGACACTTTTAACATCGTCTGTACATAAGTTAGGCACAAGTCGTGAAAGCTGTCAATTAACAAGTGCATTTATGTTTGGTTTTGAAATAAGCACATGTTGCCGAATTATAACGGGTCTGCTTTTTATCGAAGAAAAAACGCTAAAAGATTTTATTTAAAAAAAAACACTGAACACTGGTTAAACAACGTCCTGTCTCTATTTGTTAGATAGTGACAAGTAGAGACAGGACGTTGTTTAACCAGTGTTCAAAGTTAAGACACTTTTGTGATTAAGGCCCATAATGTTTTGATGAAATCAGATTCTTAGACATACCTATATGTTTAAGACTTGAAGTTAGGATAGTCAAGAGCACGTCCAGTCGAGCTCGTGTACCTATTCATTTTGCAGTTGCAAATTGTATTAGGTTATGTTGCAATCCTACTGCCACTAATTAGAAAACTAACTCCCTAATGATGTACTTTCATACTTTATTTATTTCTTTATAAGTAAATCTGAAAAAATATATCTTCAAAAAAGTTGTGAGCATAAAATTAATATAATTATACCTACAGTTTTTCAAAAACAGCCGCTGTATCAACTTCGAATACAGCTAACAGCATAAGTAATGGGTAGCTTGTTGCGTAAAGCGATTGAATCGATCGAAACCTGTTGTAACCTCTGTACGTTTCTTATTTCTTACAAGACCGCGTAGCTTCAGATGGGGCAGTAGCTCGCTAGTGTATTGAGGCGGCATTATTGAGGTAATAATGATGGTAGGATAGTTGCTTTTTGTATCCTTAAAAACTGGTTTTTCTTATTATGTAGGTGTTGGTAGGTACCGTTTTAAATGTTAGTTGTTAAATTATTTTTGTTGAAAAAAGCTCTACTTAACAAAATGACTTAAACTTTGGATTTAAGAAGTTAACCTGGTTATCATTGTTAATTATAACAAGGTTGCTATTTATTAAATCAGTTGGAACTATGTAACCCGCGCTGTACCTATAATATGTAATGTAATTCTCTAATAAACATTGTATTTTCAAAAAATGTTTCACAGGCAGAAAGTTGGACTACTAAATGCTATAAGTATTGTTAATGTTATAATGGCTAAAGGTTTATCCCGAAAAATAAAGTTTAATACTTACCTAAGTAGGTACATATTTTCAATTTACTTGAAGTATGAAATTAATACTTACTTAATAATTATTTTTCAAGAGTGATGATCGCTGACATATCATAGGTCGGGCCAGTGCACTCATCCATCTACTGTCCCGATGTGAATACAACATAATGATGCCGATACGCCATGTATATAAATGTTTCGTGTCAAAATACAAGAGGTCAATACATTAATAGATGGCCAACTGGATTGGGTTACACGGAGATAGCAAAAGTCAAGGGGACGACCGGATTTTCCTATAAAATTGAAGAATAATACCTGAACATGACATTTCCAAAGGTTGTGTGTGTAACATTTTTTTTTTTTTCACCTAGCTAAATGGCTATTGTAGTTTTTGTAGAGCGCTTGTAGAACGATAAAATTTTTGATGATAGTGACATTGACATTAGAATGGGAGATATTATAGCGCGAAATGTAAATTGTGTGTCAATGGAAACTGGTTATAGTTAGGCAGTTTTGAAAATAAATAAAAAATACCAACATTTGTCGTATAAGGGAAGTTACGATATTATTAAATTGCAAAAACAATACCAAATGTATACTCGTGTTTATTACCTTCGAAAATCGTTTAATTAAGGCAGGTTTTATCTGACCTTTAATTTGTTTATGTAATTCGATAGATACTCTTTCTGACGCAATGACACTACAAATTTCATTGATTATTTCGTAACCAAAATCTTATAACATTCGATGACCATATTCGTCGGTCGTATTCTGTAATTATCTTGGTGTGACAAGGTCTTGACGTTTGAACGGCTAAATGACAGCGCGATCATTAAAATGACAGCAATTTTCTTGATCCTTGACCTTTTAAATATTACCTTTAGCTTCTCACGATGACAGTATCGAGAATGCGTCACTTACATCCAAACTCATTTATGTAAAACAACAAAAGCTTTTATTATAAGTAAGTACTTACTTAAATCGTTCTCAAATTTTCAAAAAAATACAAATATTTACGTAAAAAATCTATTTAAAAAATCCAAAACGCATAAAGTAACTAAGTTATAATGTAAGTAACTAAGTTGTGTTTAAGTAACTAAGTTACTACCTAAGTCATATGCAAAATATATTCGAGTCAAGACAAAATACTTAATTGATATTGGCATCACGAGACCTAAAATAAAGATCATTCAGTACTTTCAGCGAGACTATTTGTGATCAAGACACACTTTGCAAAAACAACTACAAATTACAGAACAAAAAAAACAAATGTCGTTCCGGCCGTACGCGCCGACCGGCGCCTAAGTACGCGCTAAAGAAAAAAAAAAGAAAAAAAGCGGTTACTCTCTCTCACTAACTTTAAAAAGCGTGCAGACGATGCATTTATTCCAACGATTGACCTAAATTCACTGCGTCTTACACGATTGATGTACTTGTTCTGTGAGTGTGTGTAAACGCACACAAAATTAACATGTGTACACATGCTTTTTTCGTACCGACGGCAAATTGGGCGCAGATGCTTTTGGTGATTAATTATAGGAATTAAGGTTAATGTAACTGATATTTAAGCTTGAAACGATGTTTTCTGCAAGAATAGGCACGGATATTGATCACATTATGACCTGTTCTTTATTCTGTTTTTTTAATTAAGAATTGAACTGTATTAGCGGTATTATGCTTATTAGACTTACATCTGATACATTAATCAAAACAAAAGCTCAACAGTAGGTGTAATTCTAAAAAAATCATTCAATTTATGCATGGGCAGATTCAAACATAATTATTCTCAAAATTATTGTAATATAAAATACTACAATAATTACATTTAAGCATAAAATAAAAAGCTAATTAAAAGTGCATAAAACCAGGAAATGAGTTTTTCCTGCGAACGCTACGCCAATGACAGGCGATATTGAATTGTGGCTGTATGTATGTGTGCGTGTTGCCACACATTTTTGATCACAACATTTTTATTTGCATTTTTTACGATAGTGTGTGTTTAGTTGTGCGCGTGTGTGCGGGGTACGTTTGTGCGCACTAATTGCGATAGCTGCTTCATTTAAAATTCGAATATCAGGAGTTCGGCGAGAAAATGCTGTACATGGAAATTGAGAACTTTTGGGAAACTTTCGAAACAAGATGGCCACTTTGTTTTGTCAAAAAATCTAGGATATTTTTATTTTACATTTTATATAGGTACTTACCTAATTATTGAATTTTGAAAGTGAAATTATTGAATTTGTTCATAATTATGATATACGTAATTAAGTAGAAATTTTAAGGGACCGGCGAACGTACCTACGAACCTACCTAGGAACGTAATACCGAAATAATTAAAAATTTGAGCATATTTTTATCACTTTATGTTATTATTTGGATAAAGGCAGTATTTATCTAGGTTCCTGTTACACTTTTGTTCCAAAAAACTTTCTATAGAACAAATGAAAAGAAAAAATGCCATTTTTGGTGTACCTACAAAGATTTCAATTCAATTTGCTTAGATTTCTTTTTAGGTAAGTTTTAGGAACAAAAGTTTTTAGGAACAAAAGTTTAACAGAAACCTAGATAAATACCTACTCTCTTAATCTAACAACATAAACTGATAAAATATGCTTAAATTTTAAATGATTTCGATATTACGTTTTTATGGAAATTCGCCTGTCGCAGGCCTCTTAAGGCTATTTGCGTAGGATCAAATAGAAAATGACATATTCGAAAACTCATAATAATATCAACTTTTGGCTGCTAAGTTAATTGATCTTCTTAGATATTTTTGAATTCTTGATTATTTTTTAATAAACGTTTTAATAAAAATATTATATCTTTGTACAAAATTCTTACTTAAAAATGCGTTAGTCATCGCTAGGCACCTGCATTGTACCTCGCCGGCCTTGTGCACAAGGAATAAAGGTACACAGATATGTCACTAGTTACCTTCACAAGACTCACAAAGGTATTAAAACATAAATAGGCTCACGACTGTATCTTGTATCAACGAATTTTTAATGCCACTAGATTTTTGATAGCTTAATTTTTGAGTAAGGTTATAGGCTACTTTTCATTCATCATCATCACCATGTACCATCACTACGGGGGTAATGTCACGAGGGCGCTGCTAGGAAAATATATGATGGGAATAAAAATAATTTCAAGGTCTTAATTTACTTATTTTATTATCTTGAGTCTGTTCTTGACCACGGTATTGTTACCTAATACGTCGAGGTAAATATAAATTTAAATTGCCCGATTAAGTTCCGAGAATATTGGAAGAAATTAGAGACCTTAAAATATGATGTTATTTCATTTAAAATATTAAAAATTAAAATGCAATACTTAATAAATATTTTTTTATAAATTAAAAAATTAAAATCTTCCTATAATCTTGTTTCAAGATGGTTCAAAATAATACACAATATGCTTGAATGTTTCGTGCTATAAAATACATGTGATATGGCCTAAACTTGTTCGCATTGAGGCAAGCCAAAGGCTTAAATTATTAGGTTTCAACACGGAAATTACTAAAAGACTATAAATTAAGAGTTTTTATACCAATATCATAATGAAATTTCTTGTTTCATAAAAATAAAGAATCAGGATTGAGACTAAATTCTTGAGCTGCGGTAGACTTTTTCTAGGTATTCTATAATCACACTTAGGTATTATTTCATTGAAAATAAAAAGTCTTATGAATGCTTTAATCGTTAAATGAGCTTATCAAGATTTTCAACCCGACGAAGATGGATTCCGTGGCCGAGTTGGTAAAGGCACTCCGACTTAAGGAGGATCGCTTGTATCATTGCGGGTTCGAATCCCGTCGGAATTGAAAATTTTGATAAGACTTTTCATTTTTCTATTCTTTTGGCATTTAAAATCCTTGAAAGATATGTAAGGGGATGTCAGAAGCAAGTCTAAATACATATTTCGCTCATGCCTACATATTGTAGAAGTTTCATGCGCCTCTCATGACTTGTGTAGAAATAACTAAAAAGAAATAGGAATAATTATAGCCAGCTTATTCCAACTGATGATATAGATCAGTTGAGCTATCTATAGATCTATACAGATATCGTTTGTAAAGAGGCAAAGTTTGTTATGTAAATAAATACCGTGTAATAGCAAATTCATTTTAATAATGTGTAGACATTAAGTTTAAATTATATTTTATATTGCACGTCTTTACCACCGCTTGTGTAACTCGAAACTTCATTATCATTCGTATTTTAAAAGTTTTTACCTGAATAATTACAAACTTCTTAATATGTTCAGAGAATCACTGATAAATTAAGATTCCTATCTCGTCATCGGACCGAGTCAACCCGGTTTTGGCAAAAACCTTAATATGCTTAAAAAACTAATACCGTCAAAAAACATTATAATTTATTGTAAACCTACGGATACTAGGGCTGCAGTGGATATCCATTTACTATACGATACACAGCATTTACAGTCATTTTGTTAATTAATAATTTTCGATAGGCTCTTATAAATACGAAAATTATTAATTTACATTTGTTGAATTTTCATTCGATTTATATTTTTTGTAATCTTTTAGCTGATGTTAGCGAATCACAGCTCTATATCATAATATTATAATTAAAATATAAGTAAATAGCACATTTACTGTGTTTTTATTAAATTTAGACGCAAAACTCGAACAGCGACAAAAAGCTTTAAAAAACTTTGTCAGTTCGTATAGTCGTTCGGAATTACGAACTTTACCGATGCCTCTTAGATTTTCTGAACATTATATGACGGCGATGGTTTCTTAAAAAACATTTAAAATAATCAGCTTTCGAGAATGTTGCGCACACGCAACATGCACTATGCGTTTTAATTGCACACTATTTGGGAAAGTTAAATGCGGTTTTTAGTTAGTGCTCTTAATATTTTAGAGTAAAAAATTAATAGTAATGTTAATTAAAGTCATAAAAGTTACCTACACATAACCAAAAATACAGTTTTCTTTTTACACCTTGCACAAACGAGTTTTAACGTATTTATAAAAAAATAAAATACTTCACATACTACTGTAGATTCCTTATCAGTAGGTACTTGAGACATTCCAGATCCTTGAAAATATTATAAATGTTAATAAAAACATAAAAAAGCACTATTGAAATGAAGTCAAAAATATTTTTTTTTTTTATTAAACCTCTTTTATTGGCTTCCTATTCTGGATTTAGAGATCATCAATGACATTTGTTTGTATGTTTAATTCATGTCTATTTATTACAAATGTCTTATTTCATGAAAACACCTGAAATTGCTGTTACAACTTTTTTCCTGTAGCCGTCGCACGATAAACGGCCACTGCCGGACATTACGCCCTCATTTTTATTTGGCACATAGACAAAAACACCCTTTTTTCATATAACACGCACTCACACTTTAAACCTTATTATGTACCATTATATATTATATGGCGGCATATAGGCCCGCTCAATAATTAGTGAATGTTTTTAAACAGAATTCGATATTTGAAATGAAGTTTTATTTCGTCTGATTGGGTTTTTTAAATGTGGAATGAGTTTTTAATGTAATTTCGCCATTGGTACTATGGAGTTTTGGATTGTTTTGTCTGTGGAGATGTATGTTACATCATGGTACTTTCAGAAAAAGGTTTGACGATAACTTTCATATAATATAACAATCTCAATGATGGCCACGAGCTAAGTCAAGCATAATACGTTTACCTTATAAACTTAATACCCTTCATATTATCTGAACATAATAAAAATTATGTTTTTATTTCGAACCGCTAACTTTATATCTTACAAGTGACAGTGACAAACGAAAATGTAGTTTTAGTAGGTAGGTAGGTACTTATAATAATAATAACAGTACAATTTATTTACTTACTTATATACTTAAGTACTTACTTTCTCCTTGCCTGGGCAAAGAGCGACGTCATGAAATGACCTATCTATCTTAAACAAAAAAAATAGGTAGGTACTTAACTTATCTTTTTTTTTACATTTATTGTATTTAGGTAGGTATATTACTAAGTTTTTTCTTTCCACACATATAATTTCCTTTGCTAAAAGCCTATGCCGGAATCTACCAAAAATTTAAATAGGTATAAACTCTTAGGAGTATGGCAAACAACATATTTTGTGAGAACAGTATACAGCTTCTCTCAGTCAGAACCGAGTTATACAGGGTGAGTTTTTCAAGAGTGCCTCGAGGGCCAAATCTGCACTATTAGCAATAGCGAAAAACACTCAATGGAGTCTCGTAACCGATTTTTATAAAAAGTAAAACTGCATCATTCGATTTTTAGCCAAACTAATGGACATAATGATAATTATTATTACGGGATTTTTATTTTTTTATTTTTTATAGTGTGAACGAGGACTTTTCTGGTTCTGAAGACGAATTGGGGGTAGTCGTGGATCCTACTCTCAATTCTCGGCGGTAGCTCCAGTACTTCAGTCATCCCGTGACCACGAACGCTGCAACGTGTTCGAAACGTCGGGAAACAAAATAAATAAAAGGTACGCGATAAAATCCCGTAATAATAATTATCATTATGTTAACAAATCGCGAAAGTTTAACAAGTTATATTAAACTAATGGACCTCCAATACAAAATCGGCATGGCCTTATATGCACGTAGATATTCTTTTAACAATCGTTGTCAAGCCATCACAAAGCATCTTCAACAACTTATTTCAACCTCTAATAAGAAAGTTACTATTACAAAGAAAATCAAAGCAGCACTTGCCCAAACAACCTCCCCCTAAATCTTGAAGCAAAAAACCATAAAAATAGGCACAAACAATACCAACTACTGTATCCAAGAACGGACAAGGGCGAATCGTACTAAAGAGTCTTACCTTATACATTTCGACCAGTATATCATGAGCTACCTCGCCCCTCGCGTTCTAATATAATACAGAGAGAAGGCAGAGATTTGTTTAGAATTCACGGATCTGGGTATAGTGGACGGTAGTTTTGTAAAAAGTCGGAGAGCCCTTGAGGAGTTGTTGAGCTAGACTCGAAGGGCAGAGGGTCGGGAAACAGGATTGGAGGAATTTCGTGTCTATGGTTTTTGGTCTGTTACTATAGATATCTTGATTTATAGTTAAGTTTCAGGTTAATTTTAGAATTATGATAAAAATACAGGAACCTTTTTAGCTCGCTACAAAAACTTGATGTTTACGCAGATTTATATAAACAATAGAACCTATCTCCACATAAGCAGACGATCTGTAGATAGCTCAACTGATTGAAAAAGTTGCTTCCTAGAAGCCATAAATATTGGTAGGCTTCCTAAAGCTCGAACGCCCTACCTAATTAATAAATAATAAATAAATAAATTTTGGTGGACATTTTAACCCACTTTTCATCTTTTTTATCTTTTGCCAGTGACAAGAAAAAACTTGTCTTTTAAAAAGTTGCTAAATTTTCAGGTTAATTTCAATCATTATATAATAAAATATATTTTATAATATGATAAGTATGTGTTTACAAAAAATATAAGTAGTGATTCTAAAGCTTCGCTTAATTTAAGGCTAGATGGCGCTGTGAAAATGTCCACCAATATTTATTTATTTATTATTACTGGAGTTTTTATTAAGACTTACTTAATCTATTTACTGATTTATTTCTCCGCCATGTCGTTTTAGTTTGAAATAGTTTTGGAGTAAATAATTCTCTGAACTACGAACAAAGGAAACTTTCCGCAATAGACTTTAATGACTTTCTCAGTTTGGTTTCTATCATATTTCATGAAGTTCTAAAGTCTTAAGTGCCTTCTTAGAATCTGAAGTAACTATAGAAGACTTATGATTTCTTTAAGTACCTACTGAAAACTTAAACATGCAAAAAGCGGATACATATCAAAATGTAGGTGTATCTGATGATCACAAACGTTTAAAGAACTCAATTTTTTTATAGATCTGAGAAGTACGTAGGTACTTACCTACTTTGATTTAGCCGCGAGCCCGTTTAATCCTACGATCAATTTGAAATAGAAATTCACAAGCTATTTATACACTTTTATTGCAAATATGTTCATCTGTATCTCTTTGTCTTAATGTATTTGTTTACCGAAGTACATTATAGATTATTAGTTTGTTTCCAACCTAACCCTCACAAACAAAAGTGAGAGTCTATCCCAATTCACTGAAATCCCGATCAAATTCCTCTAAAACGCACACATTCACAGCGCTAGTTCACACACACTATCCACATACGTTTGCATGTGTGCGTATATCCTTCCTTGACCTAGAGGCGATAGTCGCCGTCTCTAGGTCAGGACCACTACACACTATACGGGACGCCCACTTTACCCGGACCTCCCCTCCCTCCTTCCCCCCACACATTCCTACACAATCCAGTGCATCGCTATACAACTTCGCAGGTCTTGTTATATTGGACGTGTGCGCCGACTAGACGAGTTGTAGACAGCGGCTTCTAAATTCGAATTTGGCGGTATTGTTCGGATTAGTTTTACTTCTCTATGGTTAGAGGTTTGTCTATGGTTTATGGGTTGTTAATTGAGGTTGAATGTTGAGGTCGTTTAAGTGCTTTGTTAAATAGATTTGGGATTTACAAGTACGTTTAAACCTGTTGATTTCTAAGTGAAATTTAATTAATAATGTACATAAGTAAATGTTTTGTTCCTTTTACTTTGTAAAGCGTAAATGTTTTGATTGTTACTTATTAGTCACTATTAGAAATTTAGAATAGAATCATGACAAAGACAATAATGTAATTTGGACATGTTAAATATGTACGTATACCTACCGAAGTAAGTCCTATGCTTATAGCATTGATACTTTACCAAAATAGTGTACTTATACTTAGTAAGTTTCTTAGTAGAGTTTCGGTACTGCTGTAAGGTGGAGTGCCGTAATTGCAACTAAAAAAAGTGAAGTCCTAACTTCATCGCTTGATAATTCTATATTTTGTATCAGAAATGTATATTTTGAAAGATCTATTCTATAGTAAATTTTATGTAGATTTATATCATTGTTATGAATAAATTAAAGCAATAAAGAATAAAATTCTATTGCATAAATTCATGTCAGAGGGAGCAATAGTTGCAATTACCCGTTTTTGCGGGTAATTGCAACTATTTGTTTTTACTTCTTATTTTTCTATGGCGCTTACTACTGGAAAATACAGAACACATGCCTTGAATATCGTTCTTTCGATTTATATAGCTATGACCTTGCTACTAATGTCAAATTTTGCGCGAAAACACTTTTCAGCAAAGAATCCGGTAATTGCAACTATTTTACTACAAATAGTGATGGGAACCTTATCGTGATTTTTATCGACTCGATGTTTATTTTAATCACAGTAATCTTTTAATTATGAAACAGCCTCTTTTGCTCTTATCTTTAAAGTCTTCAATTATCTTTTACTAATTATTTTTTCGAACTTTATTTCAATCGCAATAAGTAATATTTTAGTTAAACAGCCTTTTTATATTCGTTTCACATATTAAACGGCTTTGGAAAGGGCTCCGCTAGCGCCAACATAATGAAGGGACTCAATCACTCAAACTAATTGCTAAGAACTCATAGCATAGTATGGAAGTAGATAGTATACCTTTCAATAAAATATTACGTATCGACATAGTCATCGTCATTGTTACATCACTGGGTTTTTCAAACTTCATACAAAACCGGTCGTTAAATTGCAACTGTCAAAAAAGAAACAAAACGGTTACAATTACAAGACTATGCACTTTTTGTCTGGCAAATGTAACTACAACCATAACTCTGGGTAGATTTATCGTAGAATACAACAAACACATAAAAAACAACTTACTGTGTCTTATAATCACTCTCACTGAGAACACACCGGCGAAAAACCACGAAAAACAATTTTTTTAAATAAATTACGAAGAGCGTCCGAGCGGTGTCACTTCCGAAAAATTGGCAGTTTTACAAAAAGGCCTGTCATTCACTCAGTTTTGGTCCTATCAACACCATCTATATTTTTAGACTGAGACTTTTAGAAGAAGTTCAATACCACATCTATCGATGTTCAAAAAAGTGATCCTAGAGGGAGTTATTGACTCCAGTTGCAATTACCGGACAGTTGCAATTACGGCACTCCACCTTATCGTAATTTTTTTTTTTTTTAAACTTGGAACTTCTACACCTTTCTCTAATTTTATAAATTCAAATATGTTTGCCTTTAGATTAGACTAGCTATAGACATCATGATTAAAATCAATGGCAACCAAAAGCTTTGAAGAATGTCTATAATCCTAAGATCGTAGCCAAGGGTTTAGCTCGTGTTGTATATAGATAAAAGATGAGATTGTTTAAAATACAATCAAGCTTCATGTCTGTATTTTGCCTGTAAACGAAAATATGTATGTATGTTCGTATGAGCTAGTGGACAACTCTAGTAATTGAGTTTTAGGATGCCTGAAGACCTCCGTCATGGCTTACCTACTTAAAAGCCTGGACCGACAATTTAACGTGCCCTCCCAAGAACGGTTGTCACGATGATCACTAACATGATCATATTCGTACGTAAAATTCTACAAAATCGTAATGAAAATCATGTGAGATTCATCTTGAGGTTGACTCAGATGAGTGCTGGGAAGAATAGGACGTGCATTGCATAATTTGTCTTTTCTTAGTTTTAGTTATCTTGCTTAGTTTTATCATTCTTTTTAAGTAACAGCTAGTTACCACCTGAGTTAGCCGAGTGTAGCGTGTGATGCCAGGCGAATATTTGCTGAGGTATTTTTTCTTATGACAACTTTGATGAGCCTCACTTTGTTCGACAGGCTCCCCACTGGAGCTTGACTTAAGATTTAAGCGGATGGATCACGGAAAAGAAAGTGTCACCCCATACCTTGTTTGTTGCGCTGACTCTTCACGGTGTTGGTCGCGAAAGAACAGGAGTAGAATCACCTAGCTCTTAAGACGTTTCAAAGTGATCCTGGTGCACAGTGTGGGATTTGACGTGATTTTCGGACATGGTCTTTTTATTGCAGAATTCGTTAGTCTTAACGATTTAAAACGTTAGAGTAGAACCCCCGTGTTTCAGTTAAGTTTAGTTTCAGAGATGTGAATTTTTGAAAATACCTATATTTTTTGTGCCAAAAAATTTTAAAGCGTTGGTGCGCCTACATTATAGGATTATTTAATAATTTGATTTCTGTATACCTAAGGATGTTTCAAGCTGCAATTTTAGAAATTATTTTGAATCTTCTATGTGCTGTAAAACGCGAGTAATTAATTATTTTATATTTTTGGTTTTTATTTTTTTACTCCGAATTTAGGTCGTTGTAGCACATAATTTCTTCATAACACATAGCCCCAGATCTTAAGCAACAATGTGGTAAAAAAACGGAAAGCTAATCTCGCGTGGATTGGAAGTTACAGTGACTTAAGTTTTTTCGTTATGGTTGTCACAAATATTTGGTCAAATTTTGAACGTTTTTGGCAAAAAATTTAAAAAAATTGATAGAGCTGAAAATCTCAGTGATACCGTGCCTGTGGATATTTATTTACCCCTGCAGGGTAATTTTGTTTTTTTTGGGTAATAGAACGAAACGAGGTATTTATGAAAAACAGATTTATTTATTAATATAAAATGTAGATCATGCTATTTTCCACAAAATTTGCCGTATATTCTTTTTCCTAAGATTCACCATTTCTGAGATATAGCGATTCTAAATGTAAAAAAAGTGTTATCCTCAATAATATGCACAATAATATAATGTAATTGAGAATAGCATAATCTAAGGATCGTTGTAAACGATCTAAAGGAAAAATAAAAAAAAAATAAGTTCGTTTATTTTTGGCAAAAAAAATATTATTTAAAAAGTGACAACCCCGACTGTAAAGTTTTCGGCAAAAACGTTATTATTTAATAACTTCCAATCCACGCGAGATTAGCTTTCCGTTTTTTTACCACATTGTTGCTTAGGATCTGGGGCTATGTGTTATGAAGAAATTATGTGCTACAAAGACCTAAATTCGGAGTAAAAAAATAAAAACCAAAAATATAAAATAATTAATTACTCGCGTTTTACAGCATATAGAAGATTCAAAATAATTTCTAAAATTGCAGCTTGAAACATCCTTATGTATACAGAAATCAAATTATTCAATAATCCTATAATGTAGGCGCACCAACGCTTTAAAATTTTTTGGCACAAAAAATATAGGTATTTTCAAAAATTCACATCTCTGAAACTAAACTTAACTGAAACACGGGGGTTCTACTCTAACGTTTTAAATCGTTAATACTAACGAATTCTGTAATAAAAAGACCATGTCCGAAAATCACGTCAAATCCCACACTGTGTGGTGGTCTTACTGAATAAATGATATTTGAATTTTGATCAGAAGCCAGAGATCAAAGAATGGAAAAAAAGGAAAGCCGAGTAGAGCAGTGAGATTGAATAAGCTTTTAGATTACAGATTAGGTCAAGTTTACTAGAATACCAGTAAGTATTAGTATTGTATACCTAGTACAGTAGTAAATACAGTATTAGGATTTAGAAGTTTTATTATCATTTTGTTTTAAAATGCTTAATTTTACTGATTTGTGCTTGGAAAATTTATATGAAAAAAAAAAATCTTATAACAACATTTCAAGCTAGCATTCTTGTTGGTAGAAGAATTTGTAGTAACTCATCAAATAGCCATATGTGAGTATTTTCGTAAACGCAGGTTAGGTACAAACAAATAGGTACTTATAGTCAAGGGTTATACAGAAATGCATCGGGTTGAACGACCGCCGAAACGCAGCCAGCGACAAGGTCACACACACATGCACACAACGCACACATAGATGTCGGCCGTGAAATTAGAAATACTAGTGCTGGGCGGATCGTGGTCGATGAATTCACAGATCACGCTTTCGTGAGTTCACGATTGAATTCAATTTTAAATGATCGCTAAGAATGAATACAAAAGGAAATATAATGCACCAATGTTTACTCGACAATCTTCCGCTTATTTGATATAAAACTAAGAGTATGTAAGTGCATAAAACTTAAAAATTAACCTATTTGTTTTCAAAAGTTTGGCCTAAAAAAAATGTATATTAGATTAAACAACCATTGTGAATAAAGTTCACTACATGTTAAAACACAAGTTATTGTGTTTTAACGTTATAGAAAATCTTTACGACTTGCTTATTAAAACATTTACTTAACCGTATGTACATATTAATAGAATGTTAATTTTATTTATGCCTTACAATTAAAAAAAAACAATTATAACAATACTTTATTTATTGTAATTGTAATTATACCTAGAATAAAATTAAAAAAATACTTTTACATTAAAATTGAAGGCATAAAACCGATTATAATATAGAATTGAATAATTAAACTTTGAAACAATACCAAGCAGGTAATTAAAAAGGTTAGCGACCTATAACTAAAAATTATCAATTGAAATTGTTTTGAATAAAAGATTTTGACAGTTGAATGTACTGTTAAACTATGTAAATGTGGATTTATTTACTTTGAATAGGAGGTACCTATTGAATGCTTTGGTCAAATCCGGCCACTGAATTAGCGGTCAACGAAGGCTGAATTTTAATGCGTTCCGTTGTGAGAATTTACAACGAAGCAGGTTTTTAGACTATCCGACTATTTTTTATAACGGTGCCACCGTTATAAACTATGTTTTATCTAAAATAAAAAATTAAATGCAAAGTTCAAATATCATTTATTCAGTAGGACCACTAGGATCACTTTGAATTGTCTTAAGAGCTAGGTGAATCTAATCCTGTTCTTTCGCGACCAACACCGTGAAGAAATACTCTGATAGTATCTAAAGGTTCACAAAATGAATGGCCCCTATTAAAACTAGAGTAGGTAATTCTAATATTTTATGATTTTCAGCTACAATTCTCAACGTAAGAATACAATACTTACTAATCTATTTCACATAAGTACACTATAGAATTACCTAAATGTTTGAAATCTTAAAAAAATCAAACACAGAATTTCATAATGGTAAATGCATTAATGTAGTATGGTAAGTAAAAATCGCATTATGGATACTTAGTACGAATTTCCACTTTTTACGATCGCTTTTAATCATAGAAGGCCTTACTTATAAACTTGATTACTGGTTAAATAATGCTCAAAATTTGCTCTGTCACTATCTAATAAAAAAGACGGTCTTTTAATTTTAACAGAATTTAAAAGTAGAGGGGAGAATGTTTATATTTCCAATACTTTTTTCCCATCACTAAATATTGTCTTACCTTCGTTTTCAAAGATAAATTCATCACATTTCATGTGTCGTATCTACATCGTATCGGTAAGTATAACAAACTCGTTAGTCTGTCTCAAAAAAACGATCGTTTCCTGACGCCTCACTATGTTGCACATGATAATTTTAGCATTATAGGCTTGCTGATCGTAAAGTGATAAGCTTTTTATGATAATGCCTTACGTTTTGCGGATGATATGAATAAGAATTGCTAGTGTAATGTGTTATTTGTGAAGGAATTTTCGATTGAATTATGAAAATTTACACGTTTTTGAAACTGAATTTTGTGTGCAATGAAAGGGAAGTCAATAAAAATTGCATTAGATAGATCAATCATTTATGTATTTTAAAATTCTATGAACTTAGACCATGTAGAAAACATAAGCTTACTATTTCACGGATTATATTGTATTTTAGTGATAGTTTTAAATTATTTATACCAATCTGATGACAATCAATCAAGTACTTTTGGCCAGAAATTTTAAGTTAAAACATTAAACTCTTGACTAATTTTTAATAAAAATAATTATCAAAAAATCCTTATCCTGAAAACGAAACCAGTGATTACCTAAACAAAACCATTTTTCCCGTGATATCTCATATACATGTATCTCTATCGATAAGTTCACATGGTCACGTGTATCGATAAGGGCATCGACACTGTACATCTCTAGAGTCGTTGCACTGTAGGCAATGACTAATTTCGATTTCACTACTGTTGCTCCGACGCCCGCACTAAAGCTGCCTGCACATCGACAATTGAATTTGACACGGAAGTTAGAATTACTTATTATTTTACTGATTAAATCTTAAACTAACTCCCGACAGATGTTGTCCAGGGCCCCAATTCCTCTATTTCACAACATCAACCATTCAAGTATCATTGCCGCTGCGTTTTGTTTCGTTCTCCAAAATGACAGTAATTTGCAAAACCTCATTGGTAATTTGTTTGAAAATGTCATCACAACAGAGTAACCTCACCTCATTGGTCGTTAGTAGATTAAGAAACAAAACGAAATAAGTAGTTGCTTTGGTTGATAAAATATTTTCAGTAGAATCGAGGGGCTATACAAATAACACAACATTAAGTCCAGTGTTCATTGACAACTTTTTATATCACGCATCTAGGTTCCCCTGCTTCGCTCGCGTGTTACCCGGATAAAAAGTAGCCTATGTCCTATTCCCGGTTATTATCTATCTACATTTTAAATTTCATCTAAATCGGTTTAGTGGTTGTCGAGTTATAGAGGAACAAACAAACACCCATCCATCCAAACTTTTGCATTTATAATATTATAGTGTGAAGTGCGTGATAAATTATTTGTTTTAAAATATTAATTTTTATACAATGAAGGCTGGAATGCATGGAAGAGATGGAAAGGGAAGACCTAGGTGAACATTATTTTATTTTGTTACTTCAATAAGTGAGTTGTATTTCCGTTGGCTAGGTGGCGCTGTAAACAAACCTCACTATTTCAGGATTGTTTACTATGTGCCAATTGGCAATATGCATCAATTTTTTTTATGATTTTATACGATAGGTTATATCGTCAAATAACCGTAACAAAAATTCCAGCGCCGAAAAACTAAAATTTTATAACAAAAATAATTTTTAAAATTTATCAACATTTTCATGCACTTGAAACGGACGTGACGTCACAAGTCAGCAAAATTACACGCGCTTGTAGGTAGAAAAAAAAACTTTCTGTCGAGTTTGAAGGAGTGTGACGTCACAGCATACGTGACAAATAGCGTTGCGTTTCAAGTCTTATGAAATTCCCACTATATTTTTGCACTTTTTAATTTCTAATTTCTAAGCGAAAATGAAATAATATTAAAAAATAATTACACACACATAATTCTAAAGCCATAATGTTCATAGAAAAATACGTTTAACCCGCTTTTGAATCAGACGCATGTTGCCTATTAATAGTTCATTCACACCGACATTCAGAAACAAACACGCTTACATTTACATCTAAAGTTTTATCCTATTATATTAAACGAGCGATATTTGTTTGTTTGTTTGTCCGTACTCACGTTCTCGAAAACGGCTCTAACGATTTCGATGAAATTTGCGGTACGGGGGCTTACGGGGGCGAAAAATCTATCTAGTTATGTTTCATATCTGAGAAAATTCGTTTTCTCGGCATTTTCATATTTTTCATGAAAAAGATTTACCAATGCAATGTGGTTCGTAATTTCACATACCTTGTTAAAACAAAAGTGGCTCAGTGGTCAGGTGTCCGCCTCCTAATCGAAGGCTTCGAGTTCGAGACTCAATCAAAGAAACTTTTTGTCCGTGTTATTTTTTCTTTTTTAATTTTTCTCTATTTGCACCCGAGTGGAGCTCGGTCACCCAGATATTTGATTAAAATTACATAAGTACTTGTAAATTATAAAATATTAGATTATCTTTACATAATAATAAGTATTTAATTTTAAAGTGTTGTAACACACTTATAGCACATTAAATCGGTGCTCAACCAATAAAGATCTTTATCAAGATTTTTTGGTCAACGTCATAGGGTTCCGTGGCCTCTATAGACGGACTTTAAGAGGATCGGTTTAATCAATGCGGGTTCGAATCCCAAATGTACAAAATCAAACGTTTTAACAAGAATTTTCATTTTTGATAAAATATCTTCTAGTTTCTAGTTAATACTCCTACGTTCCTTCTAGGTATCAACATTTATAACATCTTTGTAATTCCATATCACGATTTATATTTCTTCGACAAAAATGGTCATCATCAAAAACGTTTTAGCCGTTGAAGTGTAATTGCCATTCGGACATACAAAATATACAGATTTATAAAATATGATGGTTAAGTTTAAAATTTCAACGATATTTCTAAGCTCACCCCGGACTAATTGTAAAGAAACAAGTATTATCACTACTGAACAAAGAAAAAAGCATGTTCCGTAGACAAGCTACGAAGCTACGCCGTAGACTAGACACGTCTACGAAGTGCTACGGTTTCTTGCCTACGAGTTCTTTGTAATTATTTCCTTTGTTGACGCGCAAACAAAAAGTATTCTTAAATGATTCTTAAAGTATTTGGATGTTTTAATTTAATATTATGTTAAGAACAAACAAACCATACATACATAGACTCATTTCTTGACTGACTGACAATTATCGTACTGCCTAAAACCAGAGAATTTAGACTTCTTAAAAGATCGTTGAAGTTTAGCGACGATCTGAGTGGTCTCAATTTGGATGGGTGACTGCAAGTGGCATTAAAAGATAAGCGCTTCCGTGCTTCGGAGGGCACGTTAAATTGTCGGTCCCGGCTTTTAAGTCGTTAAGCCATGACAGAGGCCTGTAGGTGGCCTCAAAAACTCCGTCACCAGAGTTGGCAACTAACTCATACGAACATTATAGCTTTGAAACTAAGGATTTCAAACAATTTCACAAGAAAGTATATTTAAAGTAGCAGACTTTTACCAATGTACAGTCACCTGCAGTAAGATGTATTATGTAAACTCAGAATGGCCTTTATCAGAATTCAAAACAAACGTGGTTATGCAGATTCATAGTTGGAATCATTTGGGATAAAATAAAACATGCCATTGTTATAATTTTTAACCGACCTCAAAAAAAGGAGGAGATTCTAAATTCGTCGGAATTTTTATTTGTTTCCGTTCGTTTAATAGTTTCTGTTTATTAGTCTCAAAATAACGCTTCTACAACTTAGATCACATTTATCAAACTCGCTAATTTGATTTAAATAAGCTTTGATTAAAGAAATTAATTCTTGTTACCGTTACCAGGTGCAGTCTATGTCCTGCTTGGATAATGCCGTAGATGTAGCTACATACTGGTCAAAGTCCCTATAGGTTGTAACAACGACACGAAAGAAGAAGAAGAAGTTACCGTTACGTTGACCATCTGTCAGGAAGTGCTCCTCCGAAGATGGTCGGCCCGCTTCCATCGACACGACACTTCGCAACTTCGCTAGAACAAACTTCTTTCAGTTCATGCATGTCTTTTTTTTTAAATCATTTATTTTCTCTTCACAACGCGAAGATGGGAAAAATTACAAGCTTTTATGAAAATAAAACACTTCAAAAAATAAATCACCCTAGGTTGTAAAAACTTTATAAAAACTTTTTGCTAGGGTTAATATCCCTTTTGCCTCCTCTGAAATTCTGAATGTACTTGCGATAGAAATGAGTTACATAATCCAATGGAACTGTCACGAAACATACGTCGCCGTTGACTTTCGTTCCGGACATGTCACTCTTGGTATAGACAATTCGGCGAGGCATTGAAATATACCTACCTCAAAGAAATTTCATACATAGTAGAATGCTGACTGACATTTAATGTACAAAGGATTTTGAACCTTATCACGACTACACAACGATCTATTATCATTTAATCTTGGTTTTATGGATTGTTGGTCTTGTTGAGAGGCTTTCTTGGGTGCTTTGTCTCTTTCACACAGTTGCAAAAAGAAAGAGACACAGCGCCCAAGTTTTATTTCAAGCGGACCGCGTTTTCTGTATCAGTGCGCGTTCCAGTTACGTTAGTATAAAAATTCCTTGACCTACCTACATTCCACAATTTTTTGACTAATGTTAACAGTAAACAAATACAACAATTATTAGTTATTTCTATTGATTTCGATACAAACCGATCGTAAAATTATTTTTCAGTTTTTGTTGTCTAATTACAGTTAGTGTTAGCTAGGTCTCATATCTGAGAAAATTCGTTTTCTCAGCATTTTCACATTTTTTACGCAAAAAGATTTACCAATGCAATGCGGTTCGTAATTTAACATATTCGTTAAGACAAAAGTGGCTCAGTGGTCTGGTGTCCGCCTCTTATTCGAAGGCCTCGGGTTCGAATCTCAACCAATGGAAGTTTATTTTTTTTGTAAGTAATAACTTTTCTTTTGTTCTATTTTATTTTTATTTTTTAATTTTTTTCTACTTTCACCCGAATGGAGCTCAGTCGCCCAGATATTGGTTTTAAAAAGTGTATTGTGTATAGGTACATCTTATTGCAGGCGACTGTACAATATTACCAATGGTATTGAATCCAGTAGGTATTCTAACATAAACACAAGCCAACGAAACTTTTAAATTCTCGGAAAAAGTTTTACAACTTTCCGATTGAGAGCGCGCAGTTCATTTCTTTGGCTTCGCAATAAGAATGCAACTCTCTAAATTGGGCAGATGTTATCCAAAATTCAAATACAACTGCCTAGCATCACCTTTAAATTACGACTTTATCCTTCAACAACCGACAAGCAACATCCAACCTTACAACGCACGAGACACGGCATAAATTACCTAAAAATACGACAAGAGATAAAAATTAAAACTGCAATACAATTGCCAGTCTTAACTCGACCGTCGAGAGCCGAAAATCATTTAAATGAACTAAAACAACCGGTCTCAAACTTGTTCTATTCAGCTCTAAGGGAAATTCGCCTTTGAATCAATAGGGTAAGGCTTAGTTTGGCGCGATGGGTTATCGAGGTCGTTAATGCATTTAGATATCGGTGGGAAACCGCCAAAATGCATCGGAAGGTCGACGAACTCTGCCATCCAAGGACAGTGCATTCCATTTTTGAATTTAAAGCTAGCGCCAATAGAATGGTTCTAAATAGGTCCGCCATCTTTGTTTTTTAATTATTTGAATTTTTTGGGTTGTTTAAAGGTTTTCGTTGAACAATGGAGGTTCCACGCATTATTTCGGCGGTAATTAGGGAGCGGTAACGACGTTCGTTAGTTTTGAGTCAATTTAAATGTTTTTAACAATCAAGACTGGAGATAAATGTAACAGAAATAATTGGTGTTTTATAATCTTTGTGCACTGGATGTATGTACTTAGTTACATGATTTATGAAATGCTAGCTGCCGCCCGCGGCTTCGTTCGCGTGGTACCCGGATAAAAAGTAGCCTATGTCCTATTACCGGACATTATCTATCTAAATTTTAAATTTCAGCCAAATCGGTTTAGTGGTTGTCGAGTTATAGAGGAACATCCATCTATCCAAACATCCATTCAAACATCCATCCAAACATCCAAACTTTCGCATTTATAATATTAGTGTGATAGTGTGATTATTATCATTTATTATTATTAAATTGTTTTTTGTTTAATATAGTGATCAGATGGCCGTGTTATAGTACCTCGACTTTCGATCCGAAGGTCGTGGGTTCGAATCCTGGCCGTGCATCAATGGATTTTTCGTTTCGAAAAGTTTATATGCGCATTAGAACGAGCTCTAAACGGTGAAGGAAAACATCGTGAGGAAACCCGCGGCTTAGTCAGCCCCACACGTATTGACTATGTCTTTCCTGTGGATATGGCTGTGGTTAGGCTGAGAGGATGGTGTAGGTGCTGGGCAAGCCTACGCCATCTTAAATGTCCCAGGCACTACAGCGTCCCGTTAATTGTAGGCAAAGATTGCCTCCTGACACTGTATAAATCATGTAGTAAAGATGTAAAGGCCTAAGTTAGTAGTGATCAGAAATAGAAGTTAATCGGTAACCGTGCCTGCATTGTGATGCTAATCTCGCCGGTCGCACTGAGCGTGACGTGCCGTGTCCTTCGCCTGGGACATATTGCTAACAGGGCCTCAATTCCTCTATTTTACAACGTCAACCATTCAAGTATCATTGCCGCTGCGTTTTCTCGTCTCCAAAATGACAGTAATTTGCAAAACCTTATTGGTAATTTGCTTGAAAACGTCATCACAACAGAGTAGCCTAACCTCTTTGGTCTTTAGTAGATTAAGAAACAAAACGAAATAGTTGACGTTTTGCTTTGGTTGACAATTTTTTTTAGTAAAATCGAGGGGCCGATCTTCCTCATAAACTCTGCTGTTAGTAATGTTCACATTTTGCGCCGTGTTGGCCAAGAGATAGTACCTCGACTTTCGATTTGAAGGTCGTGAGTTCAAATACCGGCCATGCATCAATGGATTTTTTGTTGCGATTTATATGTAGGTGACATGCTCAATCTTATAATAAGTAGTTTAGAGAAGAAGACATGTAAAAAGTAAGTTTGTATGAGCTAGTAGCTTAGAAAAAATCTTTTAAATTGTGGCATATGTTAAGGTAATCTCATGAAGAACCAATGAAACAAGATTTTAAATTTTTGTTTAACAGAAAGCTGCTTTAGAAAGTACCCACACGTTTCGTTATTGCAATACTCTTCACTTACCTAACGTTTTGATAATGCTCTGATGCATATTAACACATTGCTTAAGTTTTGCACAAGGCTTGTCAGGCGAATTAATTGACATTCAGTGAGTCTTCGAAAGCCTAGATTTTTGGAATTGGTGAAATTAAATGTTCACTTTTGAAAACGATTATTTACTTGGGAAAATATCATCTATGTTAGGTTAGTAAAGTAAGTTTGTATGAGCAAGTGGCCAACTCTGGTGACGGAGTTTTTAGGCCGCCTAAAGGCCTCTATAATGGCTTAACAACGGGTATGCAAACTAACTGACCCGACAGATCTTCAAAACCAATTTTATAAGTACAACCGCACGGAAGAATGACAGTAGCTGTCATTCTGTCATCTGTCAAAAGACCATAGATCCATAATCCATAGAGGCGATTCCCATACAAAATTACCAACTGTTAATTTTTCTATTTTTCAACTTTCTTATTGGGTTTCCTATATTTTTTTCTTCTTTTAAACCCCTAATTAGAACGAATAAAACAAAAATAGGTCAAGCCGTTTTCAAATTTTAGCCAGACTAACGCACAGCAAGTGATTTTTATACATAAGTAATAGATAGATTATAATACATATTAGATTATCTCATTTATATTGTAACTTTATGAAATGGCTATTAAATATTTTAAGCTATGAGGGATTTTAGTTAATTGATTCAGGCGTGACTTTGCGGAAGTCCATATTCAGATTTTTTTGAAAATTTCAAAAATCTACTAGATATTTTGAACTTTTCAAAAAAATATGAGGGATTTCTTCAGCTGGTATAAATAAATGTCTCGGACGAAGTAACCACGGGACGCGAATTGCCATATGTCCCACTTGCTGGGGGGGAAGGGAGCCAACTGTCACACATGACATATTTTTGACATAATGATGATATATTTCTGTCATACATGAAAACTTATAGTGATACCACTATCATAATTTTATGTTCCTCGATTTGAAAATATTTTGTTGAGACGTGTAGCACACTTTGTCTTTAGGTCAGGGACGTATAGGTATAAGGGGGGGGTTTAGGGGGTCCGGACCCCCCCCCTTAGCCCATTAAGTTCGGAGGAAACCTAGTCAATTTTTGTATTTTGGAACCCTTGGACCCCCCCCCCCCTTAACAAAGATCTTTGGTATATTGGAACCTTTGGACCCCCCCCTTAACAAAGCTATAGCTACGTCCCTGCTTTAGGTAATCAATAAATCTTAAAATTGTAACGATTTTATTTACAGAAAGTGATCTCCCCCCAATTCTACTAGATGACAACGCCAATCATTCCGCTGCGTTTTGGTTCGATCTCATAAATGTCAGCCATTTGGTGAATAGTAGAATAGCTTTTCAAAAATGTGTTCTGCCAAAGTCCAAACCTTAGCTAAAACCTCACCACAATTGAGTCGTTTGTCATTAGTAGAATAGGAAACAGTCGAAAATCTAAAGTTTAGTTGAGGTTTGCTTGAGGTTGATAAAAAGTTTGGTACTAGAATTGACACCCTGCTAATTAGTTAAGTAAGTAGTTAACTTTACAAAGTAGGGACCTACATCACCTACATCTTTAGATTTCTCAACATGTTCTTACATTTATAGAAATATACCTACCTACCTAATATATTTTACTAGCAGCGTCCTCGCGGCGGCTTAGTTTTTGTGTGAGAAAAAGAGAAAAATGATGTTGCTTGTCACAATTTTTACATTATAAACTTTTAGTTAATCTTAAAATAAAGCTCTATCTACTTACTCTAAAAATCTGTACCTACCATAAAATATTGCGAGAAAATATACTGGTATCACTACTACCAAATTTACTTTTGACATGACTTTCATAGGGATTGATAAATATCGATATTGGAGATGTCGATGTTTTTTACACTAACAGTAGAAAATGTGTAGGTACCTATATTAGGTTACAAGTTTTTTGCCATTTCTATCCAAAAAAATACTTGTAATAAAAGACTAGGTAAAATCCAGTTGATCTAATGTCTTGTAAAGCTTATAATTGTTGATTATAAAATTAAATAAAAAAAATATTGCTGAACATTTCACACAGCGCCATCTAGCCCCAAACTAAGCAAAGCTTGTACAATGGGAACCAGATAACTGATAGAATACTTATATATCTTTTGTAAATACATACCTACATAGAATACTTTATAACACCCAGACACAGAACAAACATCTATGTTCATCACACAAATGTTTGTCCTGAGTGGGAATCGAACCCACGACCTACAGCGCAGAAGGCAGAGCTACTACCAACTGAGCTAAGAGGCCAGTCAAATTGTACCTAATTGTACCTAGAGTCCGCGTCAGCACTAAGTGCTACGGCAAAAGCGGGAACTAATAGTTTTATTTACTTTAATAAGCTCTTTTAGTCACGGTCGTTCAGTTGTTCTGATGTGTAGAATTAACTAACGTACAAACTTGCATAATTATGATTGTTCAAGCCGCATTTGGACAGTTAGTAATTTTTAACCTAACCTAGCTCTGTGATAGCAGCGCCGCGTCTATCGGACTTCAGTGGGGGCGCGCACTCTACCTATTGTTATAATGTTCAAACGGCTGAACTGATTTTGATTAAGCATGTCTATGAACCATTACTAATAAAAAACATGCTTTCAAATAAATAAAAACCGCATTCAAATTGGTTCACCCTTTTAAGAACTACGGTGCACACATACAAACATAAACACACACAGCGGTCAAACTTAGACACCTCTTTTTGCGCCGAGGGGAGGGGGGAGGGGGGGGGGGTTAGAAATAAGTCAACAAAAAGTTTATAGGTACTTCATCATAATCATCCGCAGCACAACTCGACTTCCCCCATTGCAGGATATAGGCCTCTTTTTGGTCGTGCCACTGTGTTTGTTCTCGGCTTTGTGCTAGGCTCATCCACTGCGTGCACCAGCACGACATTGTCGGGTGCATTTTACTTACAATATAATTACAACAAATAAATTATAGAAAAAGTAGGTAGGCACACGAAAACGTTGAAAATCTTAATAAGATACTTAGGTGTGATTTAATACTATAAAAATTATAATTATGTTGTTATGTGCCAATTTGCACAACTACACAACTACCTAGGTACAATACAACATAATTTAGTATATTATGTAACTTCAAGAAACTTTTTATCGATATCGATAAGGAGTAATAATTGTACATTACCTCATCGTAATGCATAGACTCGCCACGTCAATTTTGTACCTTTGTAAACCTAAATTATTCAAAATTCGAACTATTGCTAATCGCAATAAGGCTAAACATAATTTTAAAAACCGCATTAGTATCGTGGTACTGTCTCTCAAGACAGTTGTCATTAGACAGTAGTGCATGAGTGATGTCCAAAATATAGTAATTAATAGACATTGCTAGGCAATTATAGACCGTATCCACCGTATCCGTTAGATTGAAAATTAAACAGAGATGTGACGGCAGGCGATGCGATCTTTTTCATTTTAGTCGTATATTTTTTGAATCGATGTTTTAACCTCAGTTAAAATAAAATAATGTTTATTGAAGTAGAAAATCAGCTAAAACACAAAAAAACATTTACATAATGAAATGTTACACCATATTTTAAAGATTTGAGGTGTAGTGGATTTTTATTGCACTGGTATAGCACCATAAATTGGCATTTTCATGGAGCACCTTCCTCGGTGATAACGATACGGAGACTGATAAGAATCGATTATTAGGGTAGTTTTTATTGACGGTACCTGATTTTGATTTGTCAAAGTAATCCTAGCCGTTGGCTAGAGGGGTAAGATTGGTAGGATCATAAAGGCGCGTCCCGTTCTTTCGTCCGAGATAAATGTCACCAGAGAAATATTTTAATTAGTACTTAACTGGTGTGACTTTTAGATTCTTATCTATAAATTCCCATTTATATAAGTAATGTTATCTGTTTCATGTTTTTGATATTTCAGGTAAGTACGTGACATTATAAAATGTATTTATAAAACGACCTTTATACAATTGAATCTACAAAAACGTCGATACTTCAACCTATGATATCTTTAACAACCTAATATAAACCATTCCAAAACAGCATCACAATATTTACAAAAATAACCATAAATCTATTTAAAATACATTGACGTATTCATAAATGAATTTTATTTTTGAAGCACGCAAATGTACAGTTTCTAAACGTGAATAAAATATAGAAAAATGTGAAAACGTGGGCGTATGAATGAAAGCGTAGACATTGCCTATGCTACGAAAACCGTAGACCTCTACGCTCGTAGCATAGACGTAGACGAGGCGTAGCTTCTAAGTTAGACGTAGATCTACCGTAGCATAGACGTAGATGCTATTTAACATAGTTGTAGCCGTTATAGGTACACAGCAAGACCCATAACTAGCAGTGTCTCAACAGTAACTTTTTGCCATCTCATTTTAACCGAAGTCAAAAACGGAGGAGGTTAATGTTCCACTATTTAGTTCACCCATTTCTCCGTCAATAGTAAACTGATTTTATTATTTTTTTGTTTGAAAGGATATACTCTCTTTGTGGTCCCATAATTGTCGAAAATGTAAAATCCGACGAACCGTTTAGAAGTAGGTAGTCAGAAGTACGCCCAAACTAGCGAACGCCGGCGGTTTCGTCCGCATGGACTACTATTTTTTTCCTACCAAAACCATACGTTTTTCCGGGATACAAAGAAACTTATGTATTATTCGAGAACCTAAACTATATATATTCAAAAGAACAATGCCCAAAAATGTATGAACACCGTCCCCACCCTTGTAGCACTTTAAAACCTATGTTAATCGAAGGACCTTAGTCATCTTATCATTTTATTGTAAGACAGCGAAACTGAAATGTGAATCCGAAAAAAGTTATATCGACATGAAGAAACCGGAATCAGTCACAATTATTTTGCCGTTTGTTATACTTTTTCGGCACAATGTTTTTTTTATAGATAGAGTAATTCAAGAGGAAGGTTTATATGTATAACTAGCGATCCGCCCCGGCTTCGCACGGGTGCAGTGCTCCCATATACGAGTATTAAGTAAGTATCAGAATTACACCAGTGCGAAGCCGGGGCTATAATACGTATCTGTCGCAGCCAACTGGCTGAATTAGCCATTCAATTAAGTGCCTAGCCATTTCATTGAGCGCTGCCATTCAATTAAATAGCTAGGCGCATAGTTGAATCATTGAAGCATTTAAAACGTTCAACACTCTGCTGCTCACTACTTCTGTTGATTATCGTTTTTGTGAAGTAGCCATTGACGTTTTTTTTAAGAATTTTCAAATAAAACTACCTTCTTTAAATACAAATATAACCGTTGACTTTTTATTACAACAAATAGATTAGTCGGTGTTTTCAGTCTCTATTACAATATTGTCCCAGGCACTGGCTGGCCCAACGAAATTCTCTAAACGCCTTCCTATCCCATAGTACCACACGATACTGACGACATGCGCGCGTATAGATTATATTATATATCTTATATAATATATTATATAATTGGTTGAATTAGCCATTCAATTAAATGCCTAGCCATTTCATTGAACGCTGCCATTCAATTAAATGGCTGAACGTCGGTTAGTCAAATAGTTGAACACAACGGCTAAACCAAGGTCAGCCATTTAATTGAATGCCGTTTTTAAATGAAATGGCTAGCCGGTTCACTTGCTCACAAAAAAAATAAGTAGGATTTGTTTTTTTTTCTAACACGCGTATCACACACCCACGCAGAAAGACTGCTCGAAGGTAAATCTATTATTTTGTGGGAACTTATTTTCTTTGTTTTTCACGACAAAACAACACACAACTTTCGAGGAACACCAGCTGTAGACGCCATCTTGTAAACAAAGCAAAAGTAGTGCCGCGGTGGCAGAAAAACATACTAATTCAATGAAACGGCGGCCTTTCAATCAGGCAGTGAGCAGCAGAGTGTTGAACGTTTTAAATGCTTCAATGATTCAACTATGCGCCTAGCCATTTAATTGAATGGCGGCGCTAAATGAAATGGCTAGGCATTTAATTGAATGGCTTATTCAGCCAGTTGGCTGCGACAGATACATATTAAAGACCCGGCTTCGCACTGGTGTAATTCTGATACTTACTTAATACTCGTACATGGGAGCATTGCACACGTGCGAAGCCGGGGCGGGTCGCTAGTTATACATATAAATCTTCCTCTTGAATTACTCTATCTATTAAACAAAAACATTGTGCCGAAAAAGTATAATAAACGGCAAAATAATTGTGAATTTGAGACTGATTCCGGTTTCTTCATATCGATATAACTTTTTTCGGATTCACATTTCAGTTTCGCTGTCTTACAATAAAATGATAAGATGACTAAGGCCCTTCGATTAACATAGGTTTTAAAGTGCTACAAGGGTGGGGACGTTTTGAACATTCTTCTTTCATTAAAATCGGTTTAGTAGTTATAGGGATACGTGGTAACAAACATTCACACTCACGAACTTTCGCCTTTATAATTTTAGTAGGATTTATATATTATAATTTTAGTAGGATTTATATATTATAATTTTGTTGTGTTGTTTCTGAAATGTAAATAAATAAATAAAAGTAAATAAGTAGGATACATATTCAGTAATGGCGATGGAATAAGATTTTCATGTTTTGTGCTAAGTTCACAGTCTATACACTAACACCAGGCATTTGTAGGTATCTGTGACCGTGTCGATGACGTCAGAACTTGTCCCCCAGATACTACACGCCACAAATACACTCCAAACCGTGTGGCGACAACGTGCGTATGTTCATCTTTTATTGTAGTTTTATCCTTATGTGATAGAGATAGATATAGATATAGAGATAGATGAAATTCTTAAGGTAGATAGAGACAAACTGATCCTACGTACGCAACGTAGGATCAGTAGATTTTTTGAGCCAGAAACAGATTTTAGAAAATCCTACCAAAGTTTCAACACTGACTTGGCAACGCATAGAGGACAACAATCGAACCCGCTAAAAATTCAAGGAACAAACCTCGCTTTTTAATTCTACTAATTGATAGGATTAATGTCAGGATAAAATCTTAATAATAAACTTTTGGTTAATGTTCACTATTTTTTACGTTAATTTTTATTATTTCACCATTCGCGACAATTTCGATTCGATGATTTTCTTCGAAAAGTTGACGTTTTTTTAGCGAAGAAACGTTATTTTCCGGGTTCGGAATATATTTCGAGAAGGTATGAATCGCATTGCTGGACCTCTCATCATTCCACTATAGAGCTTAATTGAAATTAAAGCCCTTGTGTACTGAATATTATATTTCATGGATATCTTGTACGACAGATGAGTGTAAGACCTCATGTTTCTTTGGGAAATTTAATCTTTAGCATTAAATGTATCGACTCTATCTCTATCTTATGGATTTAAAGTAGGTAGTTTCCCTCCAGGGCCCATTCATTTTTTCCACCCTGTATATGCCCACATTTTGACGACCTCTGTGGCGCAGTGGGTGAAGGCCTGCCTGTGACGCAGGAGGTTGCGGGTTCGATCCCCGCCGCGGGACAAATGTTTGTATGATCTGCAAATATTTGTCTCGGGTCTGGGTGTTTTCTATGTATAATATGTATGTATTTACAAAAATGTATATAAGTAGTATATCAGTCATGTGGTTGCCATAACACAAGCTCTGCTTAGCTTGGGGCTACATGATGCTGTGTGAAATGTCCAGCAATATTTATTTATTTATTTATTTTGCAGAAGTTAGCATTCCATACGTGACAGGTTGCAAGCTCATCGACGCTATTAGAAAGCTAACTGGTTTTTCAAACAAATTACCAATGAGGTTTTGCAAATTACTGTCATTTTGGAGACCGAAACAAAACGCAGCGGCAATGATACTTGAATGGTTGACGTTGTAGTAGAGTATAGAGGAATTGGGACCCAGGAAGTTTTGATAAATTCGATAAAATACATTATTTGCGTCACACTATTCGTTTCGTTTTCAAAATTCTACTTTCACCCCTTTCAAAACTAACCCTTCATTTTCCCCGTGCATAGTTTTCCCCTGACTAGCTAAGCAGGGTGGAAACAAATAAGGGTTGGTCCTCAAATTACCGGCATTAAGTTTTTATGTCATGATTACACATGTCCAGTACAGTAGGACAAAAGTTTTGGCAATATTTAATAATAATAATTTTATAATATTTAATAATAATGATTTAATTAATAATAATGTGCCAACGTTTGTGTAAAAACTGGTTGTCTGTAAAGTCGGTTTACGGACGATAATTTTACGTGTTAAAGTCATAAGATTGATGAAAAATTGCATATTTTTATGAATTACCGAACGCTTAGGCCGATCGTGCCTCTCCATCGCTTGTTCCGTGCTCTCGCTTGCACGGTTGGCTCAGGCGGAACGTGACACTTTTTCGTGCGTGCAGCTGGCGTTAATCGATTTATAAGACGTTAACACGTCAGAATATGCATATTAACTGGGTATGACTCTGATTGATCCCTTAGACATCTTCAAAGGATCTTTAAATGCCTAATAAGATCTGAAAAAGTGTCTACCGCACCTTGGGGATGCAGTCGTGATCATATTTCATGAATGAATGAATGAATGAACACTTTCTTGTACACAAAGAAAAGCAAAATATAACAACTGAATAAAGTCTTAATAAGTTCGTCGTAATTTCTTCCAGGCAACCTTTGGATTTAAAAATTAAAAGAAGCTGTATAGGATGCTGAACAGAAGTTTCAGTTAAAATCAACAGAGTTAGGTAAATAATGATTTTAAATAATCCATTCAATAAATAATATCAAATAATGAACTAACTATGTATTTTTAATAAATACTATAATTTAAAAAAGCTAACATATAGAATAAAACTAAGTATCATACTGAAGATAGTAACGCTTTAACACAAATTTAAAAGAATGCAGTGAAGGAGCTTTTCTTATATTTCCTTTTCATTTTGTATCGGTATCAAAGATTTTAAGTTTGAAATGTTTATCAAATTGTAGCTAACTGTACGCTCCTAATAGTTTGGGGACTGTGAGTTTTATGGCGATTCTATGTAGAAAACGTCCATTTTAAATTAGGAAGCTAATTGAACGCCATAAAAAGCCCATTTACACGATATAAGGCAAGCGTGAATAATATATTATTACTAGAGACCGGATTATATGCTATTTGCATATTGCATATCTAAATATGAAATGAAAAAGAATGAAATGAAATCTAAATATGAAATGAAAGAAAAAAAAAGATGAAAGTGGCCTAAGCCACTTTCATCGATTATTGCATATTTTGCTTAAAATCTCGTGATTGTGCATATTTTCGCTATTTTTGCAGGTATAATATTTCAAGTATGATAACATTTGGAGCAATTACCCACACTTTGTTGATCCTTTGTGTCAAATTGATAGTTTTATTAATGAGGCTGGTGAACTTTTTCCAGAAACAAGAAGTCCTAACATACTTACATGCATATTTCAGGATTTATATTTTGCATATAATCCGGTTTCTAAATATTACATAATATCGTGAATTAATAAGAATCGTTTTTCTTTTACTTTAAAATAGACTGATTTGCTTTATACTAGTAACCTTATAAATCTGAAAGCTCTGAAATATGTTTGGATATTGCGTTTCAATCACGCCTTTCTGAGGACCAATATTTAATATAATGTACTTAGATTAAAAATTATTAGTTATTATAATATCTACTCTTTGCATTGCTTTTGTTAAAAGTGGACACAACTGCAACTAATTTAATTTCAGCTTCAAATGCAAATTCAACAAAACCCTACATTTTCCTCGCACATTCCAGTACCACTATCTGATCGATAGATTGCCAACTAAAAAGAAAAAAAAACTGCAGTAATAATAGTGCGTGCGGCTGCATGGAGGTCAAGGTTTGTACGACTTTCGAACATCCCCTCCCTGATGCGAGCTAGGGATGGGAAAACATCGATAACGATCTTTCTTGTTAGATGAAAGTTTTTATCGATATCAATGGTTGGATTTGTTTATTCCGAATATTATTTTAATAACATTACACTGTGTATCTCAACATAACACTATCTACTCCGATTTAGGGTATGCAATAGTCCTGTATAAATCGCATTTCAAAAAAATGGCGTCTCGGGATTCTAATTAATTTATGTTGTCAATCGCAATCTTACGTTTTCTTTTTTTTATTACTTACTTTTTTACTCAATATTATCATAATCCACTGTGATAGTTACAAAAAATTTAACTTTGAGATCTAGTGTACCGACGGCTTTCCGAGAAAGCGAAACACGACACTCAGTGCGTTGAATGCACTTTCTAATTCTCAAAAATAATTACTGCGCTTTCGAGCCTATGTTAATTATAACTATCTCCTTAAATGTATTTTATTTTTTAAATAAAGTTATGTACGTATAAAATCATCTACATAATTGACCATTTCTTTTTTAATATAAACACTGCAGTTAGTAATATTAATAGTTATACAAATGACTAAAGGAACTGGCAACTGCTGGAGCATACCTGACAGTGGATGACTGGACTCTGATAATTGATGCCGATATTATAGAATTAAAAAAAACACATGTGTAGCAATTCTAGCAATACTGAGCAAAAATAAAATTATGAAAATATTTTTCACACTCTAGTCTAGACGAAATCAACGTAACATTTATAGTATGAAAAGTAAATTAGAACCGTTTGTTTTGATAGTACTCTACCTATTTCATTTTGACCTATTTCATCGACAATCGATAGTCTAAAAATCGATACTATCACAGCCCTACTGATATCCTTGCAAAGCTTGTGTTTTGTTATTTATAGTCTGTAGTATAAACATATCGTGGTCGTGGTTGTTTTAATGATTGCGGAAGGCCTGCGTCTGCGCATAGCTTAGGATGTGAGCAAGGACACGCACTTTCAAAAGCATTATGTGACAGTTTCAATTGCTAGGGGAGTTGCGACTTTCGAGAGACCAATTTAAAAATAGGATCATGACGTATCCACATAATATGGTAGACTTTCATATAGGTATACTACTAGCTCGTGGCTTTGGTCGCGTGGTAGGTACAGTCAGCGTCATCAATGGGTATCCCCCTATTGATTTGAACAAAGACTCTTTTCATTTCAACCTTGGATTTCAGTCGGGTATTATATCAGCTATTTTTGTTTTGGAACTCGAGCGAAATAAGATATCCATAAGTAAGCAAGGATGTAAAAGTTTTTACAAAAGTTGAGATCAACGGCTTGCAAACCGACCTCTTACTAGGGGGATACCCATTGATGACGCTGACTGTACCTAAATAAAAAGTAACCTATGTCCTATTTCTGGTCATTATCTATTTATGTTTTAAATTTCAGCCAAATCGATCCAGTGGTTGTCAAGTTAATATAGATGAACAAACATACATCTATCATCATCATTTTAATCTACATTAATTGCTTACCAATAATATTTTTTAAAAATATTTTTTATAACCTTCGCGTAAGACTTTTTGGCGGGAATTGGAAAAGCCATTTTCGTTTTTGTTTTATTTTTCAAAACTTGTGTTTCTTCGAATGTGTAAGTAATAATGGTGGGTTTTTAACTGTTGAGTTTTCGTGCATGAGTGTGGACAAATAAAACAAAATTGAAAAGCGTTGCATTTCAAGTTCTTTCAAAAAGTCCGTGTGATGTTTCAGTAAAGCACAAGGGGAGGGGCGGGGTATTTTATTTATATTTATAAAATGTATTTGTTTTTATCTATTATCTTGAAATTTACAATTACCTACTTGACACTGGCTAAATGCACAAACCATGCGAAGCCAAAATGAAGAAGAAAAAAAAAACGTTCGCATAGTTTTACGAGTATGAAGTTGTTTCACACAATGAGGCAGTGACAAGGAAAAGTACGCAGCTTGCAGCAACAGACAGACAACCTTGAGTCATCAGCTTTATGCTTAGCGATGCGTGTGTGGCTTTATGCTAAAGAAAGCTAGTACCATTTTTATTTTAACTCTTTATAAAGTAACGTCCGGAAAAAAGATTCCAACGAATTGAGAACCTCCTCTTTTTTTTAAAGTCTGCTAAAATTATAATAATGAAATCGCGATTTCAAAATCCCCTGTTTTCTCCTCCAAAACTGGATCGATTTTATTTAATATTTTTTTCAAGAATTGACGACCTCTGTGGTGCATTGGGTGAAGGCCCATCTGAGACGGAGTTGCGGGTTCGATCCCCGCCGGGAACAAATGTTTTTGTTACCTATATTAAAGTTTCAATACTCTTATACAATCTACTTACGGTCGGTTAATTTTAAAAACAAAAATTTTAGAATGAGTGTACCAATATAATATTTGTAACAGTTAAATAAAATAAAAAAATCGATTAAGTAGGTACGAGTATATCTATCGATCGTCATCAGAGTTAGCATCTAGCTCACGAACACACATGATTTAAAGGAGATCTAAAGACTTTTATTAAGCTCGTAAATCCAAAAGATGGCGCTCCTCAAGGTGTCTATTCTAAAAACATTAAAATCTCAATCATAGATGGCGCGTGTAGCATTCAAACTGTACTTATAAAAATATTTTCATTATCCTTGAAATGTCTACTGCTCAATAATAAACTTACTTATATAAAATATACAAGATTCATACGATCCTCTTCAAGCCGGAGTGCTCTAACGAATCAGCCACAGCACAGAACCCTATGACGTCGGTCGGTCCGAAAATTGTGACAAGAGTTTTTATTTTCGATGAAATAATACTTATATGATGGTAAAACCTATTTTACTATGGCAAATGATTCAGATTCCAGTCTATTATTATATTATTATAATTCGCCCTTTGTGTCCCACTGCTGGGCAAAAGCCTCCCCTTGATCCTTCCAAACATCACGGTCCTGTCATCAGGACCCAAGGCATCCAGCTCGTCCAATTCCAGTTTAATTCATTGTAAATTTTTTGCCCTAATTATTTATCTTATGTTTGCAAGTGTGCATGTTACAATGTTTTTATGAGATACATTATTATTATAATTAATATGGCACCACGTGGCAAGTCTAGGCAAAAAAGCTCCAATGCTATACGAGAATGCAAGCAGTTGTCCTTGCAAGGCGGGTTTACGGAAGCGTGCATAGATCCGACTAGCGACTAACCATACGAACCGGTTGTATTGACAGTGTGGTCAGGTCTTGCTTCCTGACGAGAACTTGTAAGCTAATTTTGCAGTTTTTTTTTCTCTCTCTCCATCTGCGTTCGGCTCTTTAGCCATAATCAGATACGGTGTGGTGTCTTGAATTTTGGGTTTGGCTCCTTTAAGCCGTGCCAATTACTTTGATTTTGAAACTGTTTCAATTTTTTGTTCAATTATGCAGTTAAGAACAAAAAGCGGTGTATTTTTATTTACAAAATACAAATACAGGCATTACCTACCTAAAGACTCTTCAATACTGTTTAGGCTTTTCTCAACTATACAAAAAGAAGTTCTCTAGGGGACAGAGAAAAGTACAAACGTTACCTACACACGTCTTTTTGTAAGTAATAATAAGACAGGTTGCAAGTCTATAGCCACATAATAGAGCAACATTATTTCCTTGTATAAACAGCTGAGCGCATCCGTGCTTCGGCTTAGTTGAATTATCGGTCCCGGCTTTTAAGTCATTAAGCCATGACGGATGCCTTTAAGCGGCCTGACACCAGAGTTGGCCACCAGCTCATACGAATTTACTTACTTTTTATCGCCACTTATTCGAAAACAGCATAATTCCCTTTTCTTCACTATGCTTGCATCATATTGACTGATTGCGGGACACTCAATCTTTTAATTTATTTTTAATTTTTTCTATTTCTTTATTCTTTGTGTTCCTTTTATTTTTTTACTGTAAGTATGTTGTTACATATAAATGTAGGTATATTCTTTTTTCTTTCTTTTCAAGTACAAACTGCGCAATTTCTCATATACGAGTACCTATATAGTTTTCAAAATGGCGTATATTTTCTACGAAATGTTTTATCTCCCATCTTATTGTTGTAGTTTCTTGAACCAGCCTTGAAGTTATCAGATGTCTAGCATTTCCCATAACTCATCATTACACAACATAATAATATTGCAAGAAATTATAACTGTCTATGTTTTTGCCATGGATGAGAACGGCACAGGGCTGATTAGAGTGGTGTTTGAGGGAGGAGACTTTTACCCAAACTCACTAAACTTAGGCCTTTTATATCTTTACTAGATGATTTTATACAGAGTCAGGAGGCAATCTTTGCCTACACTTAACGGGACACTGCCTGGGAAATTGTTTGGGATGGAGTAGGCTTGCCCAGCACTTAAACCATCCTCTCAGCTTAATCGGCCATATCCACAGGAAAGACATGATCAATACGTGTGGGGCTGACTAAGCCGCGGGTTTCCTCATAATGTTTTCCTTCACCGCTTAGAGCTCGTGTTAATGCGCATATAAATTTTTCGGATCGAAAAATCCATTGATGCGCGGCTGGGATTCGAACGCACGACCTTAGGATCGAAAGTCGAGGTACTAATCCCCTCGGCCAACACGGCTCACGACTTATACCCAGCAGCTTTAAATATTTCTATAATTCAAAAGCTACTGAGGTTGTTGGGAAAATATATTCCCAAAGAACCCCCTGACTTGAGTGGTGGGGTCGTTGGGAATATTTCTTTTTTTTGAGCAGCCAATGATGATGATGACGATGAAGTTTAAGCCATAGACGGACTAGAACAGAATCGTGGTGGATGTCACAAATAAAAAAAATATTCTTCGGAGTGTGTTGTGCTTATGCACTTCTCACAATGGATCCAGGCATTCTTGAAGTTAGCTGTTTCGCTGCGCAGTAGAAAATTTTGTATGAAAAAGTTGCACTGCGCATCGAAACGGCAACTTCATGAATGCCAAGATCCGTTGGAAGAAGTTATAGTCTAGCGAAAAATAATAGACATAAACGGGGGCGCCACTGTGCAAGCTAAATACGCGAAATAGATAAATTCTCTTTTAAAAGGAAATTATTACTTCTGACTGATGTCTTCGGTACCTGTACCATAGACAAGAAACTTGTACTTTACCATAAATTAGTAGAGAAAGGGTTTCCGTTGTAATGAAATTTTAGTTGCCGTTTCTACCCGTTTTTGTCAGACTATACCTATTTAGTTATGTCTTTTCACCAAGTGATCAAGATCTACATTTGATAGCCAGAGCATCGTCTATATATTTTCCTCCAGATATTTACAAAACAAACTTCAAACGCCAATTTAAACGTACAATAATCCCTTGCCAGCCTTTAAGCCACCGCACCGGGCAATATTCAAAAATTAAATCATTTACAACACTATTTTTGCGGTAGAATGCAGCGCTTCATTGCACACTGTCCTACAAAATTTAAAAAAGCTATCGTAGTTCTTTTTTAACGCGCGCAAAATAAAATTTGCATGTTACACAGGCTAGTTTGAATCTTATTGGAGTTGTGTTAGAGTTTACTTTGCCAAAGGATAGTAGTGAGGTTCTTAAAGGGCGGCTTATGAAGTTGGCTTTGTTTCCTACTCGTCTCTTGGTTTATTTTATGTCTAAAGACTTGCAAATAGACGTGTATGGTAGTGACAATGTTAGGACTTATTCATATTGGGAAAAAATATTACCTACCATGATTAGCGCTAGAAATCATGAGTTTGGTTCTGAAGCTTTAATTCAAACAAATATAGCTTACACAATAATTCCTGTGAATTTTAGTCAAAGCTTAAATCATTAAAATCACAAAAAATAAATATGTTATTGACGATATCCATTCTTTTAAATTATTCATAGTTCTAAAAATAATCTAGACCGTGTTTATAACATTATTCAAATTAGGGTTTCAATACATCATTTTCAAAGATGGTTAAGTCATTGTCCTATAAATTACTCATAGTTTTTGATGTAAACAAAAACACATCGGTGTCATTTGAAAATCAAAGTTAAATGACACTATAAATCGAATGCAATACAACATGGTACGTGTGTCAAAGTCACATTTTCCATTTTGAAATCATGTTCTGATAAATAGTTTTATTTCAACATTAAGTACCTTACTTTAAGCGCAACACTAGTTTTACTATTTATTATATTTAAGTACTTACCTATTTATTTTTAAAAATATTAAAGTACTTATCCCTAAAAATCTGTTAAACATACAAATGCTTTAACTCGAGCATAAAGATGAAAGTATCTTCAATTAAATTCATAAAAACAGCATCCTTAAAATTACAACAAAAAATTAAAAAGAAACAAAAAACGCCCGTAGAAAGTAGAATACTGCAGTTATTTTCCAAAAAAATTGAAATTTAAATGTGCTGCAATATGGCGGGCCTGCGCCCGCGCACTTTGTAGGCTTCAAAAAAAGAACACACGATCAAGATGGCTGACTTTCTCGGCAGTGCCTAGTACCGCTGACGTCACTGGACGACGTGTCCTTGTGACATTGCCTATGGGACTATCCCGATTCTAATGTGAATAAAAAATAAAACATTAAATATTGAACGTGTTTTGTTAAGATTTATCGTGCAAGTTGTCTAGACCTGGCGTGCAATTTTTGTTTCTTTTGTTAAACATTAAAGCTAAGGTAAAATTGTTTATTCGTTAAGTTAAAATTTTTGTTTAAAATAAAAAAATGTAATTTTCTGATAAAATGCAAATAAAAATAATAACACAAAAATTATTTAAAAAGAAAAATAATAAGAAGCACTTACCAAAACAAAACGATAAACACAAAGTCCATTAAATTCGAAAATAAATTTGTAAATGTCACAGCACACACGGCACAAGAGTCTTTTAATTATTGAAAAATTGAAAAATCTTGGTTTATTTTGTAAATATAGTCATCATTGGTTGACGTCTGTAAAATAAATAAATTTTCGAAATGAATACTGCGCCCGCGCATGCCCGAAATTTCGCTCAAAACGTTCGTTCGGAACTAGACAAATAGTCGATTCAATTAGAATCCAACTAGACCGCGCGCGCGCGCTTCGAGTTCTTCAAAAAATCGCGACGTACTGGCGAGCTAATAAAACTGCAGGAAGCCTCAGATAAATATTTTCAAAAATCGCCAACGAGCGTTTTGAGTCAAAAAATCTAACCTAACCTAACCCAGGCGCGGCGGGCGACTGGCGGGCGTGTAGGGGCCGCATTGCCAAATATTTTTTTTTTGCATCTCGGCCGAATTATGCACTTGTATGCGGCTTACGTCGTCCCTTCATTGTAGTGGTGCGACATGTACCGATTGGGCATTTTTATGTCGTCCGCATGTGTGCATCACTCACACACGCGCAACAGACGAAATTTTTGTCTGTGCGCGTTCGGCGGAGCCCTTCGTCGGGGAGTAGGTAGGTATATTTTAAAAATTTCCAAGTGTTATGTAAACAGTAGATTTTTTTGAGACTAAAAATACTTAGGTTTTAGCAAGGAGGGTCGTTGGCCGCGTTTTTCGGGAACACTGACTAATTTAGCTAAAAGGATCCATCAGAGAGCGCAGTGCAAAGCTCGTACCAGTGATCGTTTCTGCGCTGGCGCATTTTATTGTTAAAGCAACTGAGTTTGGAACATTAACACATTTGGTTCTTACAAGAATCTTGTTGGAACATAGTTTTATTCTATTTTAAAAATCTAGCAAGATTCCAACTCGTCTGCCTTTATCATGAACTTCAAGTCAAAGATGTCATGGTGTCCCCAAATAAGACATACAGACCGTTCAACTCATGCGCAATCTTGAACTCTATTCACCGGTCACTGAGTCGTGAATCGATATGTTTTTTGAACCGGTCATTTCAAAGTCGCATGAGTGGTATCTAGACGATCGTCTAATAAAAAACCTAGATGCTTTAAGTAGTTCTAGGAAAACTAATTCAGACAATTACTCATTGGTATTGCATTTTAGTTATTTTGCTGACGCACACTACGGTTTTTTTTTCAAACCCTCCTTTATTTGGAATGGATGGGATTGGCTGTTGAATCTGTTCGGCCTTTTGCACATTATATACATGTGACCATAAGTATTACATAATAATTACATTGTAATTATGTATGGTCGCATATACAACCAATGCGACTGAATTTCTTATAAGACATTTCTCATAAGACACAAGAAGTTTTCTTATAATGTGCAAAAGGTCTTCCGATTACATTTTAATAACAATCCTGCTAGTTTTAGTCACTAGCCATAAGTCTGGAATGAATCGGAGCCATCTTTGATTTTTTTTTCTTAACCATAACGATTTAACACTTAGTGATGCTATCACTTTATAGCAAATCAAGCGGATCCGGTAGGAAAACATTATCCTGTCACAAACAATTTGATCAAATCCCCGGTAGGTGAGGTTGTAGTCGATATCCAACTATAACTACGAGCCAGGTGATTCCACATGAACAGTAAATATATAATTACATCAAAACAGAAAAGAGGAGAAAGATTAGTAGCACTCGCAAACTGAAATGTTTAGTTTTAAAGATTTTAATAATCATGACAATGATAGTTAAATTGCAAGATTTGCAATAAACCAAAAAGTTGCAACTCCTTCAGATTCTTCTCCAGTTCATTATTATTCTTCCTGACCTTATCCCACAATGTGACGTCTCACTTTTTTCATAATCATCTTTTACACAATCCAGCCATCTTTTCTTGGTTCTACCTCTAAACATCCGCACTTTTCATAAAAAAAAATATGAAAAGCCTCCGACATATCCCTCCATAAACTCTAAATGCCTGAACAGATTTTCATGAAATTTAGCTATCTAAGAACACTTTTGACAAAGACACCTTTCAAACAAAAAAATAACAATTGAAATCGGTTCATCCGTTCAGCAGCTATGAAGCCACAGACTTACACACATATACACATTACAAACTTATAAAAACTATGTTTTTTTTATGAAAAATCCTTTAATGACTTATGAATTACCTCTTTGAATTTAAATTCAGCATATCACTATACTTAAACGATGCTTTGATTCACTATAAACCCGCGTTCTTCAGATTATAAGGCAGCATCCCACTAGGCCAACTAAACCCAACGTTCGGCAAAATCCTTTAAACATCACCGAAATCTCTATAAAAAGCCCAGCTTACCCGAGCTTGCAAAGGTCGACAGGTGCCTCAAAATAGTAAAAAATCCTTTTGAAACTATTCATTGGCTACGATAGATATAAACGTTATCATAGGGGTCGCTGGGTCCAACTAAATGATAATATTTGGAGCGGCTAATCGAAACCTTACGGGCTATTTTTGTAAACTTATTTTAGAGAAATATTTTGTATTTTATAAGCTGTTGTGTTATGCTGGATAAAAGATGGTAATCTTTAGATCATTGAAACCTCGCGGCTTAGTCAGCCCCAAACGTATTATTGGCCATGTCTTTCCTGTGGATATAACATATTAAGCTGAGAGGATAGTTCAGGTGCTGGGAAAGCCTACTCTATCTCAAACAATGTCCCAAGCACTACAGTGTCCCATAAAGTGTAGGCAAAGATAAAGATTGCCTCCTGTCACTGTATAAATCATTTAGTAAAGATGTAAAAGCCTAAGTTATTTTTTCTTTGCTTGGAAATAGATATATGCTCCGCTGTATCTCTTTACAGGTAAGCGCTGAAGCGCTCGTGGCGTAGCTTGCTTAGACGTTCTTGATTGAACGTTGAAGTTAAGCAACGTTGTGCGCTGTCACAATTTGGATGGGTGGCCTTACAAACTGAGCGCTTCCGTGCTTCGGAGGGCACGTTAAATTGTCGATCCCTGCTTTTAAGTAGTTAAGCCATGACGAATGCCTTTAGGCGGCCTAAAAACTCCTTCCAAAGTCGGCCACTTGCTCATATGAACTTACTTTTTTTTTACAACGAAGCGCTGCCGTGCTTTGGAGGGCATGTTTTGTCCCGACTTTTAATTCGTTAGGTCATGACAAAATCCTTCTGGTGGCCTAAAAATCTGAGTTTTCCACTAGAGAACACTATTAATCTATCTAACACGAGAACCTAACCTACGCCCCCTCAGCAGTGCATTTTTGAAGCACACATCTAAATGTGCTATCAGCAAGCGAAGGTTGTCGCCCGTGCGCCCTTGTTAGACAAAGGACAAATCGCCTAACGAATATTCGGTCACAGAGTTATGCACAGATGCGGCGCTTTTTCAAGGCCATTGCATGTACCTTAGCTTAAAATTAAAATGTATGTATGTATGCTTAAGACACAGTCGACATTAAGTCGTTAAGCCATGACGGAGGCTCTAGGCGGCCTAAAAACTCCGTCACCAGAGTTGGCCACTTGCTCATACGAACTTACAAATTTTAGAGTAGACATTCTCTCCAGTCAGGCATTTAAGATGTCTAAGTATACTACTATACTATAGCCAAATTTTCTGGTTCCAGATTGGCTGGTGGTCACACAGGCTTTTATGCGACCGGTACTAGCTTCTATAACTTCACCCTGTTAGTGGTCCGGCAGTGCAATTCAGACTTCTAAAAATGCATCCGATTCGATGATTTTCTTCGTTTTTTTTTTTCAGCAAAGAAACGTCACTATTCAAATTCGGAATACATTCAAAGAAGGTCTGAATTGCACTGCTGGTTTGGTCGTTTCTACGCCTCACCAGGGTCTGCGCCCTGTGCCTGGGCACCGCCCTTGTTATGGCACTGGCCACCATTCTGTCACTGCTTTCGTCCACCGACCGTAATCCCTTCTAGCCAAATGTCCCGCTATTATCTGAAAGTAAATATAATAATTATTTGAGTTACAACATTAGTAATCATCACAGTATCACACTAATCCCACTAATATGCGTTTTTATTATAAAAAGTTTGGATGTTTGGATGGATGGATGTATGTTTGTTCCTCTATAAATCAACAACCACTGAACCGATTTAGCTGAAATTTAAAGTAAGATAATGACTGGGAATAAGACATAGGCTACTTTTTATTGGGGTACCACGCGAGCGAAACTGCGGGCGGAAGCTAGTTCTAAATAAAACACTGTTTAAAATCAGGCATATTTATAAGCAAGCATGCAAGCAAGGGAGCATACTAGTACATGCAGGCATGCATGTGGCGCTCACTCCGCATCATTTAAAAAGTTTTATCTTCAAAATTATAAACTACTTAAGGCGCCTATAAATTACTTGGTGGTTCATAAAAGTAATTAAAAAAGACACCTCTGTTCAGTAAATAAGCTTGGGTACACACACACATTCACACAATGCGCCTGCGCCTACATCTATGGTGCCTGTAGATACCCTGTAGGTTGTATATCGAGACCGGATAAAGAATTAAGTTTTTTGCTCCAATAGAATGCAAATGTTTGTTTTTCGGACTCAGGTTGGTTGTTTCCTGAGCAATTAGACTGATGTTTATTTACTTAGAGATGTAGAGATAATCTAAATTAGATCCTTAATTTTAGTAAACAAAAGACAATAATTCTTATTTTTAAATAAGTAAAAACATTGTTTTCAATAGTTATTACAAATTAAATCGTGGTTTGTTTTTTTTCTATTTCTGAATGAAATGAAATGAAATGAAATGAAATGATTTATTTGCGTTAAGTGTGGTGCACAATGAACTTACACCTCCCTCCTCTAAATTAGATCCACACACTTCGCTAGGATACCCAGCATGCAAAAATGAAATAGGTACCTAGATTACATTTTAAATTAACTGAATACATTTAATATAATTATACTATGAAAACGAGTTAGATTAACCTAATAATTCCTTAACACTATAAAAACTATTCTATTTTTAGTAGTCCCTATACAACTCTTTTACTAAGGCTTAGGGCAGTTTGAACAATGATTCCTAATTGTATGCTAGCCTAAACACATTTTGGGCATACAAAAATAGCGTTTAGGCTAACTTACATTTAAGAACGTTGTGCAAGCCGCCCTTACAAATTACTGTCTACTTAAAAATAGGTGGAACTCCTATTATTTGTTTTTTCTTTATGTTTACTATCGGATAACGCCTATATTGATTCGGAGGACTTTTTTACTAACTTATAGTCACCCAAAATTATTTTTATTATACTTTCTTCAGCTACTTTTGTCATACAACAAAATCACATTTCTCCCAAGGGTAGACCAGCGGAGCTAAAAAGGTCGCTATTGCAGAATCGCAATAAAGGAATTGAACTATTGCCATCTCTTTTCATTGACTGAGAGTGAAAGAGATGGCAATAGTTTAATTCCTTTAATACGGTTCTGCAATAGCGACCTTTTCAGCTCCGCAGTTCTTTTGTGTCTTATACAATTCATTTTCTCTCGTAAATCAAACCAACTTTTAAAAGTTGGCTGATGTTTAAACCTTAAAAATAATAAACACTCGAATCTAAACATTCACATGTGTGTACGTATATGTGTGTATGTGCGCGTGTGCCAAGTTCAATCACTTCCCAAATGGATGCCAGTTCAAGCACCCTAGTCGGTGTCTATAGCATAAGTCATTTACGAACCTTCCTTAGCACAAGTTAATATTTTGCCTTGAAAAAATACTCTTTGCTCTTAGCTTTAGATCGTATGAGAATCGGTTTTAGAAAGTGGTCGTGGCGTATTTTGCGTAGTCGTTTTTCAAAGATCATCAAAGCTCTGCCGTTCTGCACAGTCAAAAACATGGTAAGTGACCGTTAGTTTAATACCAAGCGCTTCCGAGCTCCGAAGTTATTTCCGGCAATAAAGTCGTTAAGCTATGAAAAAGGTTTTAAAGTGGCCTAAAAACTCCGTCACTATAGTTGGACACTAACTCATACGAACTTACTTAAGGCTGAATTAAATGCTAGTCATTATGAATCCATACTTTTATACTTAGCCTAGCAGAAAAAAGGGTACCTAGGTACCTACTGCGATTCTTCTTCTCTCAAAAACATCGGTATTGTCTTGTCTCGCTAATGCTTTAGCAGCGGACCTCGACGTCGCCTATCTTCTGGCATTAATGGTGTGATAATATTGGTCCAGTTTCCTGAGACTAGCTCAGTGGCCATTATATTCAAAATAAGAAATATAACAAAAAATATGTTTACCAATACTCTAAGAAACTTTTCTTACGTCTCCCGATGCCGGGTAGCCGGTGCCGGGTCCATTGATGCACGGCTGGGTTCGAACCCACGACCTTCGGATCGAGAGTCGAGACGCTAACCCACTTTGCCAACACGACTGTTCTATTCGCCTGTACTTATCAATTGACTGTTTTTTTTTAATTTTAAATAATGTTCAAAACTAGTGCTAGCTCCATAATTTACTTACAAGCAAAGTTAGAGTACCTACATTATCAAGACACTCAGGAAGCGAGTAAATTGATAGTCCTCCTAAACTCAAAATTCGTATAAAATACATATTTGAGTATATGAGTTCATTTTCTGGCCTAATTAAAACAGTGAAAATATAAAAGGAAAAACTGCAGCAATATTATAAACAACAAGAGGCAGCTTATAAACAAATAAATAAAACCGGTCAAGTGCGAGTCGAACTCGTACGCCGAGGGTTCCGTACCTAGCTATGGTGCCAATTAAGCTAGTCTGCTTAATTGTATGAGCGCCCATACAACTCGGAGGACAATTTTAACTGGCGTCAACTTTGTATGTATGGGAACACCCTTTAATTTTTAACTTTTTTAACTTTTTGGAATTTTTCCTTTATTTGTGCTATAAGACCTTGCTTTTTGCCAAATTTCGTTATTCTAGGTCAACGGGAACTACCATTTAGGTTTTCGACCCAAAACCTCTAGGGTACTTCCGGTTGACCTAGAATTGTCAATATTGGTTACAAGCAAGGTCTTACAGCACAAGTAAAGGAAAAATTCCGAAAAATAAAAAAAGTTGATAATTAAGGTAAGTTTTGGTACTCACAAGTTTTCACGAAAACCTAAATTTGCCTATATCTTTTTATAGTGTTGACTTAGGACCTTGATTTTTATACTCACAATAGGGACTATAGACCTTAGTATATGGTATAAATTTCAACTTGCTAGCTCTACCCGTTCCTGAGATAATCGATGGTGACACACGGACAGACAGACGGACAGACGGACAGACGGACAGACGGACAGACGGACAGACGGACAGACGGACAAGAAAGTGATCTTATAAGGGTTCCTTTTTTTACCTTTTAAGGTACGGAACCCTAAAAACCCGCGTGCGGTGTTAAACTGTTTCAAACATTTCCAATTGAAACATTGATTTGATTGAAACATTGCGAATATTTCCGGACTCTCCTTTTAAAGCCATATGATGCCCCACTCCAGGGTCATGAAAAAAACCTAGTTTTTCAGACCGCACATTGAAAATTCGCCATTTTGATTTTTTAAGAATTTTATTCTAATGACGTATCATTCATCAAAATCGGTTAAGCCGTTGAGTAGTTACGATTAAGAGGATTACATACAAGTCATAAAAAAACCCTTCTAGCTTTCTTTTTGTTGTAGCCAAGCTTCATTATGGTGCATCTCGATCAAAGTTAGGTTAGTCCCAGAATTTAAAAGTCTAAAAGTCGCTTTTTTCCGGCTTCGTTAGCGTCCTCTTTTCTATACGCCTGACCACCTGTGTGCAAAATTTTATAATAATCTCTTGAGCAGATAAGGCGTGAAAACGTTACAAACAAACTCACATTCGCGTTTATTATTATGAAATATTAGGATTAGACGAACTTCTGGTAACTACTACACTGCGATAATATCACGTATTATCGCACACCTGTATAATAAAGCCTTTACCAGCACTCTAGTCCTGCAGTTTATAGATGCGGCGTGTCCACTCGAGCGGGCACGGATCAGATGCTTTGTGTTTGTCCACTCGTAAAACTGTGGTTTTACACCGCCTAGTAGCTGGTTCATGACTTCGCATTGTGTATTGAAATGGGGAAGCATCGGTCGTTCAACCGCCAAACTTACTCTACAGAAGAATTTCGCTGTAGCGTGAAACGTAAATAGGACGTATTAATACTCAAGTACGCTTCATTTTTAATTATTTCAGTCTATTAACAAACAACGAGCCGTGTTGGCCGAGGGGTATAGTACCCCGACTTTTGATCCGAAAAATTATCGTGAGGAAACCCGTGACTTTGTCAGCCCCACACGTATTGACCACGTCTTTCCTGTAGATATGGCAGGTTAAGCTGAGAGCATGTTTAGATGCTGGGCAAGCCTACTCCATCTCAACATCGTCCCAGGCACTACAGTGTCCCGTGTAAGCGTACGACCATTAACATTAAAAATTACCAAATTTTTGAAGCACTAATCTAACTTTAGTGTAGATGTGATGTTATCACAACCATTTTGTATATTGGCTACAAAACAAATCCACTACAAAGTCGCCTACGTACGCTACCTACTTATTTAAGGTCAATGTTATGTAAAGTCGTTTTTTTTTCGTCCACATAGACCAATGTCGCTAAGGTTAAAAGGACAACAGTCGGTGCAAAATGTACTTACAGGAGTTTTAGTTCTAATCTGAATACTACTAAGTAAGTTCGTATGAGCAAGTGGCTAACTCTGGTGACGGAGTTTTTAGCCTAAAGGCCTCCGTCGTGGCTTAACGACTTAAAGCCGGGACCGACAGTTTAACGTACCCTCCGAAGCACGGAAGCGCTCAGCTCGTAATACCACTTGCGGTCACCCATCCTAAGAGTGACCGCGCACAACGTTGCTTAACTTCAATGATCAATCAAGAACATCTCAGCAAGCTACGCCACGAGGGCTTCAACTGAATACTACTGAACAATGACAACCTCTGTGGCGCAGTGGATAAAGGCCTGCCTGTGACGCAGGAGGTTGCGGGTTCGATCTCTGCCGCGGGACAAATGTTTGTATAATCAACAAATATTTGTCTGTGGTCTCTGGGTGTTTTCTATGTATAAATGTGTGTATTTAAAGAAAAAGTCATACTTCCCACAACACAAGCTCTGCTTAGCTTGGGGCTACATGATGCTCTGTGAAATGTCCAGCGTTATTAAAAAAATTAAAAAAGAGTTTACTTACATAACTTGTTAAACTTTCGCGATTTGTTAACATAATGATAATTATTATTACGGGATTTTATCGCGTACCTTTTATTTATTTTGTTTCCCGACGTTTCGAACACGTTGCAGCGTTCGTGGTCACGGGATGACTGAAGTACTGGAGCTACCGCCGAGAATTGAGAGTAGGATCCACGACTACCCCCAATTCGTCTTCAGAATCAGAAAAGTCCTCGGCGGTAGCTCCAGTACTTCAGTCATCCCGTGACCACGAACGCTGCAACGTGTTCGAAACGTCGGGAAACAAAATAAATAAAAGGTACGCGATAAAATCCCGTAATTATAATTATCATTAAGTTTACTTACATGTTCTTAAATTACATTATTGTGGAAAGACTATAGAGAATGAAGGCATCAATCGCAATATTTATCCCCTAGATTTTAATATCAAAGGGAATAATGCGAAATGCTTCCGTGCTTCGGAGGGCACGTTAAATGTCGGTCTCGGCTTTTAAGTCGTTAAGCCGTGACGGAGGCCTTCAGGTGGCCTAAAAACTTCGTCACCAGAGTTGGCCACTTACTTTTACGAACTTACTTACTTACTTAATGCGAAATAAGTATAATACATACGGCTTGTAGCAAGACAGTCGTGAAAATCCGTCTTGTTCTGACTACTCCGATAATAAAATCTTAAAGTATTCTCAAAATCTAAATCTCTGGGTTAGTGTCTAACCTTCTGTAGCTGCAGACCTGTTTAATTCAACGACAAATAAACCACTCTCAAACATAAGAGCCATTAAAGAGCTACCTACAACAATAGGGAACTCCCACAATTTTTTTTTATGATTTTATACGATAGGTTATATCGTCAAATAACCGTAATAAAAATTCCAGCGCCGAAATACTAAAATTTTATAACAAAAATAATTTTTGAAATTTACCAACATTTTCACGTATCTGAAACACGATTATTATTGTTGTCACAGATTACTGTTGTAGTAACAATTTGTGAACTTTGACGTGTGACGTCAAATTGATACTAAGTACAACAGTAATCTGTGACAACAATAAGTTCGAGTATAGGAATTGTGAAAATTAAAAAAAAAACTTATCTATGGATCGTCCTATCTGACTCGTCCTTGACTTTTCTTATGAACTCGTGACGTCACATCCTTTCACATCCTTTTCAAGTATTTTGAAATTCCTACTATTTTTTGCAATTTTTAAAATTTATTTTCTAATCGAAAATGGTTTAATATTAAAAAATAATTACACACACATACCTCTAAAGCAACAATGTTCATAATAAAATACATTTAACCCGCTTTTGAATCAGACGCATATTGCCTATTGCCAAACATAACAAACCTCAGCTAGACGTAATAAACAAACTAGTCGAAAAACCAGTATTATCAAGCATGTAGGCATAGACATGACCTACACCAACCTTGTTCTATTCGTCTAGTCTGACCTTGTCCGGTCAATGGCTCTATCGTGAATACATTTTAGCAGTGACGTGTACATAGTGTGTTATTTAGCCTAGATGATTGTCGGTTTAAAATTTTGAAAGCTTTGGGAAAAGAGCCAATGATAATAAATATTAGCGCAAGAGATAGTGAAAGATGAAGAGAGCTTGTATAGCTTTTTGAGAGAAGAGAGTATTTAACGCTTGTATAGCTATTGTTGAGAGTACAGAATAGTGTACTAAATATGTATATTCAAATTCATTGAAAATTCATTTTTATAACATTAAATTCATTTTTAATATTTTAAACGCCAGAAAATAATAGTAATTTAAAATATTCATCTACATTAAAACACAGAAACATTTCATTAAAATTAAACAGCTAGATTAAGTGCTAAATCTGTTGCCATATATGCAAAGATTATTGTAGAGCTTTGAAATAATATATTTGAAGGTGGACATATATTTTTTCTTGCGTTTCTTGCAATTTGCAGGACTGTGTCAGGCAGGTTGTATTGTATCTTGATCAAAACATGAATCGCAAAACAATTTAACTTAGATAAGTAACAATAATTGCCATTTGACTGCAGTCCAAGGTTTTTAAAAGATAATTTAGAAAATTCCATTGTGCATGTGTTCATATTGTTTTTCAAGTAGGGAAATTTGGTGGAAAACCTACGGTTTGCTCCACATTATAATGCCCATCTTATCAAGCTAAGATGATCATTAGTGCTGTGCAAGCCTTCTCCATCTCAATTTCTCTTTCTTCTCTCAATTTAAATTCTTCTTAATACGTAAAAAAACTTAGGCCTTTTACATCGGTACTAGATGATTTATACAGTGTCAGGAGGCAATCTTTGCCTTCACTTATCGGGACACTGTAGTGCCTGGGACAATGTTAAGATGGAGTAGGCTTGCCCAGCACCTACACCATCCTCTCAGCTTAACCGGCCATATCCACAGGAAAGACATGGTCAATACGTGTGGGGCTGACTAAGCCGTGGGTTTCCTCACGGTTTTTCCTTCACCGATAAGAGCTCGTGCTCATTTACATATTTCGAAACGAAAAATCCATTGATGCACGGCGAGGATTCGAACCCACGACCTTCGGATCGAAAGTCGAGGTACTATCCCTCTCGGCCAACACGGCTCTACTATATGTAGTACGTAAATTAGTTAAATAATTGGTCAATTCTGGTGACGAAGCTTTTAGGCCGACTGAAGGCCCGTCCTAAAAAACTATAGATGATAATACGAAGCACACAAGCGCTCAGTTGTTATTGCCAGCAGTCACCAATTCCTAGAACATAAACAAATGTAGATTTAGAACTGACCTACCCTAACCTTCATCTATTCCGACCGCGCGGGTCGACGACTCTACGCTAGTTTGTCGTTGTGACGCGCACACCCACTTGTTACCCACCGGCAATGTTACCCTGACTTTGTTTTAGATAATCTAGATTTTATACAGTTTAGATTCTGAAAAGTAGTTCATACATTTTAATATTGATTTTACTTTCAAAACTTTCGTGAGTTGTACTATGTCTAGAACAACTCACGAATTAACACACGGGAATTACTAGCGTAACAATATCGTCGATTTACATTAAATACCGACAATGTTTCGATTCATCCGGAGAATCTTCATCTGGGTAAAGAGGGAGTGGTGGCAAGGAGTCCTTACCTAGATGAAGATTCTCCGGATGATTCGAAACATTGTCGGTATATTCTGTAAATCGACGATATTTTTTATCGACGAAAAATTTACAATTCCTATCTGGCAGTGACTTGGATCAAGCGAGCTATCTAAAGATCGTTCTTAAATGGTCCATCTGGTTCTAGTGTGTTTTAATATCATGTAAATATAAATTAGATTTGTGAAAAAAACATTGGTTTCTATTAAGTACTATATGTATTCATGGGTTAATATTTATATACAGGTATTCAAAAAACACGAACCTTTCAGTAAACTTAATTATTATGTAGGTACACAACAAAAAATAGAAATACAAGCATTTCTTTGTTTTCTTTCAAACTGTGGATGAAAATATCCACGAAATTTGATGCAGGAAAACCTCGTGAGCAAAAATAAAGCTAAAAATAGTGAAGAGTGAACGACTCTACCAACGCCGCCGAATGTAGATCATGCTAGGTATCTTAAGAATAAAAGAAATTCAAAGAAAAAAGGAATATTCATCATGAATTTTACATTTTTAAACGGGCTAAAATGGATTATTACTGGAGACGTCATCAACTGAGCGCTTCCGTGCTTCGGTAGTAAGTAAGTAAGTTCGTATGAGCAAGTGGCCAACTCTGGTGACGGCGTTTTTATGCCACCGACAGGCCTCCGTCATGGCTTAACGACTTAAAAGCCGGGATCGACAGTTTAACGTGCCTTCCGAAGCACGGAAGCGCTCAGCCCATAATACCACTTGTGGTCACCCATCTAAATTGTGACCGTGAATAACGCTGCTTAACTTCAACGATCAAGAACGTTTAAGCATAAGCAAGCTATGTGTGAGATGCGAACGTGAAGACGGAGGCCTTTAGGCGCCCTGAAAACTTCATCACCAGAGTTGACCACTTGCTCATACGAACTTACTTTTTAGTACTAGAATTGGTCTGGACTATGAGTGTAGCAGACAATGCAATACATTGAATAAGTGCTATGCATGTGTTATCTAAACAATAGATACCGGATGAGCGTAGTAGGCGTAGTGCGACGACCTAAGGTCAGGTTACCAAGGTCAATGTCAACTAATGGTAGGTCAACTATAGGTCAAACTTGTTTTCATTTTACTATCTTGCCCTCGGTTAAAAAAATCTTTACATGACATTTAAATAATCACAATAATATCACATCACACTATCACACTAATATTATGAATGCAATAGTTTGGATGTTTGGATGGATGGATGGATGTATGTTTGTTTCTCTATAACTCGACAACCACTGAACCAATTTGTCTGAAATTAAAAATATGAATAGATAATGACCGGGAATTGGACATAGGCTACTTTTTATCCGGGAATACGGAAATACGGATATAAAGTCAAATGCCGCTACATAGTGAGATAATTCGGTTTACATAATTAGCTGCACACATTTTGTGTCACGTAAATCTTTGTATTTAGACAAATTTTTCGTCTTAAAGAAAACGAAACAAAAAACACAAACCAATACATAAGAGAAAGACAGCAATACTCTGTCTCTATGGCCTGCTGCGTAGATCGTCAAAACAAAAATAAGCGCCAATTTTTTCGGCCCGAATTAGCCAATTAGTTGACTATTGCACCCGGTGACGTCACCGCCACAGATTGCACAACAACTAGTGTTGATCAGCAGTCATTGTTCTAAGAAAACTGACCTTGGCAATAAACCTTGGATCAGGACGTTACCGCTTCTAACGCACTACTGCATTGAAGAATGGAGAGTTTTTTGTATTTATAAAACACTAGTTTTCGTCCGCGGCGTTGCCCGCGAGGTATCTACATAACATAATAGCCTATGCTCATCCTGAAAATTCATTCTCATTACTGGTGAAAGAATTTTTGAAATCGGATGAGTTGTTTGGGAGATTACCTCCTAAATACAAACAAACTTTACTCTTTATAATATTATTAGTATAGACTACGGGGGCACGCTGCGAGGGCGCTGCTAGTGTTTTATATGTCCATTCGTCGCAACAAAAATGTGAACGTTTACATCCAACAGCGCTAGTTAAATCGATGCATCATTCTTTGTTTATGAAATGGCCAATTCCCTTACCAACTCCAGCCTTAGTAGATTCGTGCGAAAATACAAGTAGGTATTTCATTTGTATTTTGATTTTTTCAATTCTCACGTAGATTTACGTCACAAAATTTGCATAGAGGCAAAAACTGTTCAGTCTTCATAAACAAGACGAGAGTGCCGAAAATAGTCATATGATGCATTTTCCATTTTGCAAGATGGCGGATGTGCGAATGACCCCGTCCAAGGCTAGCCTACCTAATTGTTCGTGCATAGGTAATTTAGACCTTTTTGAATTTATTGCGGCAATAAAATGGTTGTGTAGGTGTTTTTGATTTGTTTTTGTGAGGAAACGTAATTTATAGGTTTTTTGTATTGCAGTTTCGTAGATAAGTCATCTACGAATTAATTAAATGATAAGTACTCTTTTAAAAACACTTCACATCATTTTACAATGAACTTTTCTCTCAAAATTAGGGAACAAAAATCTTGAGCATAAAAAAGGATATTTGGTACTAAAAGGTAAGTATAATATACCTAGTAGCTTTTTTGAATCGGTTACGACCTGCGGTTTTAACTATGTCGTGGACCCCATCTTGCCGGCGGACGACCTACACTCCTCTTCTATACCCATCTCTAGGCCACCACTCGGTCAGTACTCTACTCCAGTGTTCCACGAACTTTTTGTGTTCAATGTACATCTAGGAAATCGGAAAATTTTGAGGTACCTACTACACCATAAATTATTTTTTTTTTAATGCGAAATATGAGCTTGTTTAGTTGAGCATTTGCGGTCCAATTTGGAGTAGCGTAACCTGCGTAACTGAGATATTTTTAGAGGCACACCAACTAATGACCACGGTACACCATTGTGCCGCGGCATACCCTATGCGGAACACTGTTCTACTCCACCGGTTATCACCACGCATCGCGACGTGTCCTACCCAACTCCACTTGGATCTTGATAATCACCATACTAGTACACCCATCGAGTTCCATCCATCTATTTACACTTTCTCGATTAGACGCTATTTCAAAAATAACTATCTAGATGCATGGAAGTACCAAGGTCTGACTAAGCTTACCTAAAAAATAAGTTTATTCATCGCCGAAATTTTTTATTACGTAGTCTTGGATGCAAGTAGGTACACTTGTAGAGAGGGTAGGTCATTCACGCTTTTGAGCATCCGAGGATTCTGAGGCCATCGAATTGACGAGTAAGTTACATTGACCTGTCGTTTACCTACGTCCAATTGATTCAACCTTATACAAACTAGGGGTCTAATGCATACCAGAAATGTTTACGTTATTGCTTTGTAAAAGTAACCTAAACTCATGAATTACCAGCGTTTGTTGCCCTGATTCAGTTGTGAAAGAATAGTCTTTGATATATAATAGTCCTATCAAAAGTACATAGGTACCGCTAGACCAAGACAGTTCCAAAGAATATAAAAAACTTGGGCCTTTACATCTTTACTATAGTCGTATTGCTCATTATACGGACTAAAAATATATGAAAAATTACATTTGTTCCTTCAATTTTAGTCCGATTTTAGTCCGTATAATGAGCAATACGACTATAGATGAATTATAGAGTGTCAGAAGGCAATTTTTGCCTACACTTAACGGGACACCGTAGTGCCAGGGACATTGTTTGAGATGGAGTAGGCTTGCCCAGCATCAAACCATCCTCTCAACTTAACCGGTCCGGTCATATCCACAGGAAAGACATGGTCATGGTCAATACGTGTGCGGCTGACTAAGCCTCGAGTCTCCTCACAATGTTTTCCTTCACCGACCAACACAGTTCCAAATAAACATTCAACAAACCATTAGTAATTCCAGTTCGAACGACCTGCCTCACTAGTCATGACCTAATCGACCTTCAACTAGCGGCATCGTCCGCTTCTATGTAAAACAATTCGTCATGAGGCCTCGCTAGGTGGCGGTTTTATAATAAGACAAGACGATGAACCTAGGCATAAACACACACATTGACCGTATGTTAGGTTTAATTGGTGGAATATTATAATAATATCGGTGGACATTTCACACAGTGCTGTCTAGGCCCAAACTAAGCAAAGCTTGTACCAGCAGTGCGGTTGAGGCCTTCTCGGAATGTATTCCGAATTTGGATAGTAAGTAACGTTTCTTTGCTGAAAAACCGTTAACTTTCCGAAGAAAAACATCGAATCGGAAGCATTTACAGAAGTCTGAATCACACTGCTGATAACTGATAGAATTATTAGCAACAGTGTTGTCTAAGATAGAGCACTTACCTAGATTCTCGATTTGAAGACACCCAGATTATATTTTTCTAGAAATACAGACCCCGGCAAGGAGTTTCACATTATTGCAGTACTTATGTGTTCGGACGTTACTCTGACTACCCCCTTGGACCTTGAATGCCTATAAGCTCTGAGAGTATTCCCAATATGTCATGAGAATATTTGTGATCCCGCTACAGGTGCAATTAGATGGGCAGTCGGTAGTGACATTTGATGCTTCCGAGATTTGGAGGACACGTTAAATTGTCGGTCCCGGCTTTTATGTCGTTGAGCCATGACGGAGGTAAAAACTCCGTCACCAGAGTTGGGCACTGGCTCCATACGAACTTACTATTTAAATAACCACCTTGCTCAAATCTAGTTGACTTTTTTCCTGGTCTTCGCGCCCAGACCGAATCAACGACGATTCGCTATTCATCGTGTCAGCCCATTTCCACCCACTGTTGGGTATAGGCCTCCTCTTTATCACGCCATTCTCTCCGATCCCTCGCGAGTCTCATCCACTGATTTCCGAATGTCATAGTTGATAAGCTATTAATATAAATACTCTACACAATGTAACAAACATCTATCTAATTTCCTGGCCATGTGCTGAGGTCGTTAACCTCAGCCAAGGTCGTGGGGTCGCTCCGGATGTTGTGGCCATAGTTGAGGCAGGTCTAGACTAGGATGACTCAGTAAGTATGCGTGTAGTTGAGTAGGTAGAGTTTATTGGAATTAATTGGATTCTACCTAGGTACCTAGGCACAGTATTACCACAGAATAAATAATAGAACTTACCTAGAATCCAATAAAATCCAATTAAATGACTTCTGAGGGAATCTTTATTTTTTTTATTGTTTTTTTATTCAGGGCCTCTGGCCTTGAACATTATCAGGTTGTGGTGAACATACATATAAAAAAAATCCGACGAATTGTGAACCTTCTCCTTTTTTTAAGTCGGTTAGTAAAAATAGTATTCAATAAAGTTTTTAAAAAGCTACGACGCTATCGAAGTGGGTACAAAGCGAGTCGAGGTCAGAGTCAGAGCTAACGCGAGGCGGTTCGACGGCACCACCAAGGCTGTCTGATAGGAAGCTGTGTGTCACTCTCAGATGAATCTATCCAAGCAAATTGTATACCTACATTATAGGTAAAGATGTGAATATAGGATATGATCTTCGAAAGTATTTATCTGAAAAACAAAACGATACGAAACCCAAGGCGTGATTCTACCCTTCTCGGAATGCATTCCAAATTCGGAAAGTGATGTTTCTTCGCTAAAAACCGTGAATTTTCCGAAGAAAGTTTTCGAATTGGATGCATTCCGAGAAGTGTGACTAATGCGATTCAGACCTTCTCGGAATGCATTCCGAATTGGAAAGTAAAAAACGTCAACTTTCCGAAAAAAATCATAAAATCCGATGTATTTTCTGAAGTCAGAATCGCACTGCGTCATTATAAAGTTATCTTATATATTCGTTAGAAGATAATCTCTATCGTCATCTACAAACAGTTACTACCTTGTTTTGGTTTTGTTGCGTTGAAAAGGCATAAACACAATCCAATATCCATGTCAAAAAACGACCTATGTCAAAGGTTAGATTAGCTAACGCAGGATCAAGGCGATAGTTCGTCAACACTGCCAAGGACGCATGCGCCGTCTGCTTTAAACTCTGATCTTGTACAGATTATATTGGAAAAACATGTAAAGATTTTCAAATAGCTTTTAAAACAAATCTAACAGGATCACAGTCTTATCAACAAAAAGAAGAAGTCATTTTTTTTCATATATTACGGCGTTTAAGATTCTTTGAAGATATTAGATTGATATTAGGATTTATTTTAAAGGGGTAGTTAGAAGCACCTCACGATTTTTCGTTTCGGAAAATGTTTATGCTCATTGCACTAAATGGTGACGGTTTGGTCAGCTCCACTCGTATTGACCAAGTCTTTCCTGTGGATATGACCGGAGCTGAAAGGATGGTGTAAGTGCGGCAAACCAACTCCATCTCGACAATGTCCCAGGCTCTATAGTGTCCCGTGGTGTGGTCAAGATTGCCTCCTTGTATAAATCATGACATTCTAATAATTTTATGATTACCTTAATAACATTACATTAATAAAGGACCTAACAGATTTGCATGCCACAGCTTTTGTTAGGACATAGATTGGACTAATTTATTTTTAGGACCATTTATTGTATCACAGTGTTCGTGCAAATAAATGTCAGTTCTCATTTATCATCTAGTAAACGCTGTAAAAGCCCTAAGTATAGATTTACTTCCAAATCAGCCATACGTATATAATCTGAACGAATGCGACGCCATACCAAAATGCACGAACATCTAGATTGGTACATGAATCTCTGGCGTTGGCCTCATCTCTACGGTAGCTCAGTTCGTACACTGCAGGCAGGGAAAACGGGCTGAATTTGATAAATTTTTGCAAGGTTGATTATCAATATGTTTATCAATATTATATTATTTTGTATGTTGATAATTGAAATTTATTTTCGTTATTGTGAAAAACCCTTATGATTTTAACGATTGATAACTTCTTATGATTGAAGTTTCGATTCGAGTTATAAATCGTTCAGTCTTGATAATAAATTGATCTTGTATCAACAACTTGTAATTAGTTGTATTACATACAACAAGCTACACATACATTTATTTACAGAAACAAAACTACTACATATTTACATAAAAGTATAAAATACAAAAAGAACCAGTTGAGCCACCTAAGGATTGAGAGATATATATATTTATATCCCTATCAATAGATTCGGCTGAGGATCTCAAAAGGCGCAAATATGTAAATCTTGATAGGATTTATATATTTGAACCTTTTGGGGTTGAGACCCTGGGTCCGTGGGGTACCGGAGCCCATCGCGTTTTCAAAATTATTTCAGGGCATCTAATCGAAGCGACGCGTGAGTCCCAAGTCTGGCACTTTTTTGGCTCAACATATCAGCATTGCCATCCAGCGCGGTAATGCTGCCAGTGTCTTGGGCACGCTTCCGTCTGGCAGTGGCTTGGATCAGTTGAGCTAAATTGGATATAAATTGATTATATATTATTTAATAATAGTAGGTTTTACTAAAACTACGAAAACTACAAGTAACATGATACTTGTAATTTTTAAACATAGAAAATTCTAATTGAGATCAGAACTATGAGTATGATAATGAAATATAGTTACGAGTATATTGTTACCATATTAAGTGGTTTTTTTAATAGATTTTATAGAGCTACGTATAAAGCAGTCCATCGAGGGATAAAATAGTTATTATTAGATCCCAACTTGATAAAAATTCTAGAGTATTGATAGAAATTTTATAAACTTTTATAGTACTTTTGATAATCGTGCGAGAGTGTACGTTACAAATGTTTCTATCAAAATAAAAATCAGAAGCCTGACTTCACCAACTGCTAGTATAGAAATGCCTCTCCTTGTTCGCACCATCTGCTTGAATCTCAGCTCAAATCATATATCTAAGTGGCAAATATTTTGCACTGCAGTATACAGCATCGCTCTGAACATTTGCCAAATATTTTTTTCTAAATATGTAACCGGTCGGTCGATGACCCGGCCGCCATTATCGGGTGGCCGGACGAGTGGTTAGATCGTGTTGCGCCCGCGCAGCTCTCAGAGTTATGCGCTCTGTATACACGAAATGATTTCTCTGTTGATGAAGTTTTTTTAATAAAAGTGAATAATTCAGTTACAGAGTTTTGGCGATTTTTGTATGTGGACAGTAGGATATTTTAATGCATAATCATGTGATAATTGTGTCACATATGGAACAAGTACCTTTAAGTAATAGTTTTGAGGTTGACCGAGATAATACCTCGACTTCTGATCCGAACGTCGTGGATTCGAATCTCGCCGTGAATCAATATTTTTTTTATTTCTGAAATAGTACCTAACGATATAAGTTCTGTGACTAAAACTTTGTGACTTTACCCGCGGATCAGTTAGTACATGTATTGACCATGTCTAATATGGATAAAACAAATTAAACGTGCTAGGATGGTCTAAATGAGTAAGCCTACTCCATCTCTACAAAGTGACAGGAACTACAGCTTATTATTTATTTTGTGGGTGCATCGTGAGTTAACTATTCATTCCGTGACTATAGTAAAGTATCTCAATAGTACGCAATTCAGGCAGTTTATCTAGCGGTAACTTGACTGAACTAAGTTCATACAATTGTCCATACTTTACTATAGTCAAGGATAGAATAGTAAACTCGCGATACACCCACTGTGCTACAGCGTCCCGTTAATTTGTCCTCTATCATAACATAGTTGGCCATCAGCTGTAATATCGACTTGTAATTAAAAAGGAATACGTTTTGTAGCCCTTTTTCATGACCTAATATTATAATTTTTGACAATGCCCATGCCCACTCCACTCTTGGTTATCTATTTGTTGTCCGTCCATGCCGCACATTGTTTTACAGTGAGGGAGTGGACACACTGCGTTTTTTGCAGCGCGTTTATATCGATACAAACGCGATTCGAACGACATGCCGGTTCGCTTTTGTATGGAAAAAAACGCGCTGAGAACGCGCGTTTGTATCGATACAAACGCGCAGCTCAAGAACGCGCTGCGGAAAACGCAATGTGACCACTCCCTAAGAATAACTAGGCAAGTCACGATGACCGACATCGACAAGTATCGCTCCAAAATCGTTCGTGTAACCAACCCCTAATGTTACACTGTTTGTTAGTGTGTATGCGGATTTTATGTCCCAAATTGTAATTTTTAGATGCAGCTGTGAATGTGGGAACGGGTTTGAGTGTGCTGTTTTCGACGAGGCCATTGTACTGTGTATACAGCCTAAGTAATGTATAGAATCGAAAATACATCTTGAGCTAATTTTTCATTCTACACGTGTCCAAATTGCTTATTGATATCTAAACTTTTTAATGTAAAGCTCAACGATGTAGAAAAGCATTGTCTTAGGAAGGTTTTGAAAATTTTAGGTTTTTTTCTTTTTGAATTTTGTTTCCTTCTAAAATTCTTAGGGGCGTACCGTACAGTACGCACCATTAATCTAAGCATTCGTGGAGTTAGCCGTTTCGATGCGCAGTGTAGCTTTTTCATAAGTACAAAATTTTCTACTGCGCAGCGAAACGGCTAACTTCACAAATGCCTAGATCCATTTGTGAGTACTGTACCTACACAGAGCCCAAATCACCCGAACACTGCATGCCCGAATAACTGATAATAATAGAGTATTCGAATATAATTAGCTTGTTCCCATGGCTTCCGTTCATGGTATTTTGTTGACCCACTGGAAATTCGCGGGAAATCCGCTGGTTAATCGACTCCACACGTATTGACCTGACCATGTCTTTTCTGTTTAATATGACCGATTTCGCTAAAAGTATGGTTAAGTGCTGGGTCCTGTCAAGTGTAAGTGACAAGTCGCCTCCACACCGCATCGCCTTTTTAGCATATACTTGTCTTGTTCCTTCACTTTTGGATCCGGCGATCCTATGACGTTACGAAGTTGATGTAGTGAACGTTGGTCCATAGAATTCCATGCAAAGAAAACCGAGGCGATGCGGTGAGGATGCGGAGGCGACTGGTCAGCTATGACCTTTAATTGCCTGCTGATACAGTATAAATCATCTAGTAAGGAATGAACAATTAGTAGTAATAAAAAACGTCAAATTAGAAACCTGTATGCCACCAAAGAACTTCCAACAAACAAGCCATTCAAAAGAAAAACCACAATAGCCAAAGGGCCAAAGAAAGACGGTAAACGCAACCGTTCAAAGAAAACATGCAATTGCCCTCATAGAGGATAGAACTACCTCTGAGAGGCGGTGGCGGGCCGGCCCACCTGTTGCACACACTATCGCTAGTGGTAGGCGCTGTTCTCACTATCAAACCACTTTACTGACAGCTCAATCAAACGAGCTTGACTGATGAATGAAAAATGAAATGAAATGAAAACTCGATGAATGCAGGAAGATAACCTAATAATTATCTAAGGTTAGTAAAATGAATTGGAATTGTGAAATTGTTTTTCAATAAATTAAATAGAAACCATATTTACTCTATATTCTTACTATTTAATGCTGAGTATAAAGTCATTTTACTAAAAGCTTGATCAAACCAGCGGTCACTAGAAATAAAACCCAGGATTATTTTTTCCTCGCACTATTAGGCGCTATGCTGAGTGTCAAATAGTTTTACTAAGAGCTTTATTAACTAGCAGTTAATAGAATCGAATTAAAAACCGGGTATACTTTTTCTCCCACTATTAGGCGTTATTCTGTCTACTATCTTTATCTATAATAACCCTTGGTATCAGAGCTAATAAGTAGCGTAGCATTTTTACCTAAAAATCAATTAGATTTTTTTTCGTCATAAAACAAACTGAGTAGGTACATAATAGTATAATCGTGCTGTTCTGACTGTCAAGTCATTTTACAAAGATTAGCTAATAGCTTTAAAATGGTCCATGGCAAAGTATAAGCCCTACTAAACTTGTTTTTTTACTCTTTTTTTTGGTGCTAATACATTATCATTGACTTAGACTAGTTACCTCTAGTCTTTGTTTTATAATGAAACAGTAAATTTAGAAAATCTCAAAACTTGTTGAACAATAAAGAGACAACTTTGCATTAATTTATTTCGGGGAATAATAAGTCGAGCCGCAGAATTATTTTTTGGCCACGGAACCTACCTTCTGATTTTATAACTAAGCAACGGGAAAATAAGAAACCTTCTAATAAACTAACTCGTCTTTTTTACAGCATCAACTAAATATTCCAAAGAAAGCGTCAAGTAAATAACAACAATTATTTTTACTTGACCGAGTGATTTATACATCGCCATCAAATTTACTAACTCAGCCACGGATTTTACAACTAACCAACAGTTTCGGTTAGGTCAGGTTAGATTATGAAATAACTACGCGCGAGGTAAGCGAGCGTAGCGAGCGTGCCGCGGCAGCGGCCGCCGAAGCGACAGAAATCTAGATCATAAAGAATACAATATATTATACTCCGGTATTTTCGACATTCAGCCTTCCAAGCATTAAGCATTCTACCTTCCAAGTATCATCTTTATTAACTTCGATCAATCGATCTTTATACATTTCAAACATTCTTGATTGTGAAATTCGCTATTTTAAGCACAATTAATGTTACACTATATTTTAAACATGCTGTACAATTAGAAGTAGAGTTATACAATTAGAAGTAGATAGACTTACTTTATTGGTGTCAAATTTAAATATTTTAGGAGTTCCCGCTTGAATATGTGTTACAAATTTAGATTCTAAAAAACAAATTTAGATGCTAAATAATAACTGCCATGCTGAGTTGTATTTACAGTGGCTTACATCGAGGATATTTAGTGGCTAAGATAGTACTTTTTAGAGGCACATTGATAGTGGCTGACTTAGTAATTCAGAGGTCAAAGTAAATTTTTAGAGGCGTAAAAGGCTATTAAATAGAAGGCGGTTTAATTAGCACCCATTTATTTATTCATAAAATTTTCTGAAATCCTGAGATAGTAAGTTTTCATGTTCAAGCTACGTCAAGCACTACTTGATAGTTTGAAGTTGGCGTTATGTTGCGAGCGGGCCCTAGTTGACGTTTCTATTCAACGCGCAATATCAATGTTGTTGTACCTCGCTACAATAACTTCACGTCAGATATGCCTCATTCAACGGAAGCTGTTCATTGGAAATTGAACCATGTTTTAGTGAAATATCCAAAATTATTATATTTGTTACATCCTACTATCCTACTAATATTATAAAGGCGAAAGTCCGTGAGTGTGTGTTTGTGTGGTGTGAATGTTTGTTGCCACGTATCTCCATACCAAACCGATTTTGATGAAATTTGGAATCTAGATAGATAATAACCGCGAATAGGACATAGGCTACTTTTTATCCCGAAAAATTGCACGGTTCCCGTGGGATAAAAAAAAATAGTAGTCCACGCGGGCGAAGCCGCGGGCGACCGTTAGTAGTTTAATATAATTACTCGTAGGTCGAGTACGAGAAGTTTTCCCCAAACTAAGATAGCGCGCACCGTTGATTGCCACTGACTACCCCTATTAAGTGCTACTGCTGCCGAGTTACAGTTCATATAATTGATCTTTAGCCTATAGGTACGGTAGATTATTGAGATAGCGTCAGTTAACAGAACAACTAGAAAAAAAAAAGATTCCGAGGAATTGCGAACCTCCTCCTTTTTTTGAAGTTAAAAAGAGTTGAGTTTCGTTCGTAGCTAAAGATACGGGATTTTTTTCCCGGAATCTTTCTTTCATTTGAAGAAAATGAAATTCGTGGCTGCCATTATTAGTTTGGTTACTGAGAACCGTGTTGGTTTTTTCAGCATCGTCACGCAACTTTTGTAGAAAAGTAAGTTCGTACTAGCGACCTCTTGCTTGACTACTTTCTTTAGACATCACCATAAGTTCTCAAGAGTTCAATGATCTGCCACATGCCTAGGATATAAGTCGAAAGCTAAGTTATTTCATATCGAAGATTTTTTTTTTTTGCTCTGCTGAATGTAAGACTAGGTACAAAACTAATATAACAAACTAGCGGACGCCCGCGGCTTCGCCCGCGTGGACTAATATTTTTTGTATCTTACGGGAACCGTCCATTTTTCGAAATAAAAAGCATATGTCCTATTCCCAATCATTATCTATCTACATTTTAAATTTCATGTAAATCGGTTCAGTGGTTGTCGAGTTATAGTGGAACAAACATAACATCTAAACATCCAAACTTTCGCATTTATAATATCAGTGTGATAGTGTGAAGTGTGATATAATACACTTGTCCCTAACTACCCTATTCTTTTAACATTCCCTAGACTTTTTACGTTCCCGTGTTACTCCCATTTATATACAACAAATTCTCAATCACCTACACTACATAGAGAACTATAGCTGTTCCCTTGACCGTGTCCCATGCCCGCCTTAAGCTTACTATCAATAGACACGCACGACAGAGACGGGGAGAGTCTCCGCAGGCGAGGGAGGGAGACGGAGAGATAACATAAGAAACGCAAGGTCGTCGGGCAGTGGGTCAGTGTCTAGGCGACGTCTAGCACGCACACTTACGGATAGTAGTGATAGCAAAGAAAGTTGATAGTTTAGAGATTAGTTTAGAAGATGACTGAGCTATTGAGCTTCTTCCTGTAAATGGCTGCTTAAATGTGACGGTTCGCGCCTGAGACCGAAACAGGAGACCGAGAGAGACCAGAGACAGGCTTTGTAGGGGTGCGCAAAAGTGACACGAGACAGAGAACCGTCAGTTTAATATGACAACGGTCTCGACCCCCTGATTGTTTATCTTTGATGGCGACTAAAATCGGTCTCAAACTGTCAAATCTGACATCTCAGTGACCACGCAAGTACCACGCAAAGCGAAGCGCAAAGTTCCATGCGCTACTGTTACATGGGCGTAAGGTGATAACTTTAATCACTGTTCATTACTTTTCGATAAATAATATTTCTTGTAGTAACGAAACTGCCAAGCCAAGTATTTTGACCAAGTTGTAGAGTTTGTGAACTTAGGGCGTGTAGAGCTCTACACTCTAACTTCTAACTAGAAGCTTGGCTCTACATGAGATCTGATAACATTTTGGCAGTCTCGTCATGGAAAATTTTTACATGAAAATGTTTTTGGTGGGATCATATTTTCTGCATTTCTTTCTAACATATCAAATACATAACGTATAAGATTATGACGAAGGGTTTACCCAATTTACCCATATTGTTAACCCTGATAGACTTTGTCATTTAAATCAAGAAAAAACCAGTGACGAACAAAGAGAACAAACAAACCTGCAACGGCCATGCAAGTTGACATAACTGCTTAATGCTAATAAGCAAATAGGTACCCTAAATGGTAATGTATTCAAAAGTAGATGGTGACTTCTTCATACCATCAAATACTTGAAAACAAAAATTACAAATAGTGTGAAATATTTTATGTAAGCTTGAGTAGTTGTGTCAATTAGAGACAAATCGTAACTCGTGATAAAAGCTTTGTTCCTCTCTGATACTCTATTTAACCCCCCTTTTTTTTAATTGGCAGGGCTGTAACATTTATGATAATTAAATAAGATTTACTTATAATAATAAAAAGTAACGAGGGATGAATGGAAAGAATGGGGGGAGGCCTTTGCCCAGCAGTGGGATATTGATGGCTGGTAATAATAATAATAATAATAATTGTTCGAAAATTTTTACAGGCTGAATCTCGTACAGAAAGGGATTTAACCAATATAACCGCGCATACTGATGTGCACTTGGCTTAGGCCCGTGCACAACAGCTATTAACCGACTCCCGTGGGTCGAGCAGATCAGATCATCAAATAATAATAATAATAAAAAGTAACAAAAAGTATATCACCGAAAAGAAAGTTAGGACCCAAACCGTGTTAGTTGCCCTGGTTCTTCACGGTCTTGGTCGCGAAGGAACAGGAGTAGAATCACCTAGCTCTTAGGACGATTCTAAGTGATACACTATGTGATCCTATTGAATAAATAATTTTGACTTTGACTTTGTAACTCAATTGGTCAGACCACGGTTATACCGCGGTTGCGGGATCAAATCTTATCTTGATTTTTTTGGATGTTTTTAGGGTTCCGTACCTTAAAAGGTAAAAAAAGGAACCCTTATAAGATCACTTTCTTGTCCGTCTGTCTGTCTGTCTGTCCGTCTGTCTGTCTGTCCGTCTGTCCGTGTGTCACCATCAATTATTTCAGGAACGGGTAAAGCTAGCAAGTTGAAATTTATACCATATACTCGTACTAAAGTCTATAGTCCCTATTGTGAGTATAAAAATCAAGGTCCTGAGTCAACACTATAAAAAGATATAGGCAAATTTAGGTTTTCGTGAAAACTTGTGAGTACCAAAACTTACCTTAATTATCAACTTTTTTTATTTTTCGGAATTTTTCCTTTACTTGTGCTGGAAGACCTTGCTTGTAACCAAAATTGACAATTCTAGGTCAACCGGAAGTACCCTAGAGGTTTTGGGTCGAAAACCTAAATGGTAGTTCCCGTTGACCTAGAATAACGAAATTTGGCAAAAAGCAAGGTCTTATAGCACAAATAAAGGAAAAATTCCAAAAAGTTAAAAAAGTTGAAAATTAAAGGGTGTTCCCATACATAGTTGACGCCAATTAAAATTGTCCTCCGAGTTGTATGGGCGCTCATACAATTAAGCGGACTAGCTTAATTGGCACCATGGCTAGGTACGGAACCCTCGGCGTACGAGTTCGACTCGCACTTGACCGGTTTTTATTTTAAATGATTAAGGTGCGTGATTTCTCAGGGGCTCTATATTATCAAGGTACGTCTCAGAATATATTTTATTGACAAATGCATAGTCACGCAATCTGAGGAACATTGACAGAAATGAAAGTTCAATCAATTTATGAAAGAGGATTAATTTGACCCAGAATTCTCAATGTAGTATTATTATCAATAACTGTATCACACTAATATTATGAATGTGAAAGTTTGGATGGATGGACGGATGGATGGATGTATGTTTGTTCCTCTATAACTCGACAACCACTGAACCGATTTGGCTGAAATATAGATGGATAGTGACCGGGAATAGGACATAAGCTACTTTTTATCCGGATACCACGCGAGCGAAGCCGCTAACGGAAGCTAGTATTGTAATAAATGGTTTTTAAATTAATACATTTCACCTGGTAATATTGGTCCATTTAAGTCATGGAAAAAACAGTGCCTATTTTAACGCTCCAGTTGTCTTGACTATATAATGAGTTATTTAATATTGTTGACGAATGTTTCACACTTGTCGCCATCTATCCCCTAAGTTAACAATACCTACTCCAAATAGTTATTTGTCAACTTTATTTTGCTGACTGTACGGGCTAACCCCACACATGCATGTCGAGACCCGGGGGATAGTTCTTGTCCTTCGGAGCGCACGATTGAGCCGATAAGGGCCGGATATTTCTACAACCCGGCTTTGCATGAATAACTTGAGTATTTGAAACTTATAGGGAAACCTCTAGACCAGTGTTCAGCAAAGGGTGTGCCGCGGCACACTGGTGTACCGTGGTCATTAGTTGGTGTGCCTCGGAAAAATAAGGTTACTATCTCAGTTAAGCTACTCCAAATTTGGACCGCATATGCTCAACTAAACAAGCTAATGTTTCGCATAAAACAAATTATTATTTTTCACTTATTGATTTTAACTAGTAGTTCGCCCCGAACTGAGATCTCGCGCACCGTAGATGGCTTACATTTGGACTTTCTTCTGACTACCCCTATAATTTCAAGTGCTACTACTGATACTGCCGAGTATGCCTATTGCGCTAGCTCTTCATGGTAAAAAATACTGGCATGCATGCAATACATAATGTCGCGTCTAATTTTTCATTTAGGTATTTCATATTTATGAATTCTCATCGTATTTCTAAAAGTATACGTCCTAGAATAAAAATAATAACTATTTTGGAATGTACAAATAAAGACCTTTCATTTGACAGCCCACTCAATATATTTGTTTACTTAACTTTTTTTACCCCAATTATTTTCATTCTTTATCAAAATTTTTTTTATCATGAAAATAAATCAAGTAGCATCTAAAATCATTGCAAACCAAACCGCAACGATGTCACTCTCTTTTTAAGACCGACCAGTCAATGAGCTACGAAGTCATCGAAACTCTATGCAACGGGAGCTCTTGCAGCTCTGGTTTCGTAGTTTTTGGTCTTTGGTCGTATTTCAAAAACTATACATCCTAGATTAAAAATAAAAACCATTTTGGAATGTACAAAATAAGCCCTTTCGTATGACACCCCACTCAATTTCTTTGTGTATTTTTCATAATTTTTTACCCCCTTGGGAACCCAATATCTTCACAACCCCTTCATCGATTAAGCTCATATGCTCCCCCGTAAATTTCCTTACCACAACCTATTGACCTACCAAGTTTCATGCAGATTGGATGAACGGTTCGACAGTTATGCTCGAACAACAATTCGTGAAACATACAAACATACAAACATACAAACATACAAACATACAAACATACAAAGCAAAATCGCCCAACTTACCACTAAGATCTTCGCTCGCTTCGCTCGCTCGATCGATTATTCATAAATTATACCTCCAAAATTTTCCGATTTCCTAGATGTACCTTGAACGGAAAAAGTTTGCGGAACACTGCTCTAGACAATTATTTATTTATTTATTATTTATTTCAGTAAATGTAGAGATTAAATTGCAATGATGTTCATGATATATAAGGCTGATAAAGCTGAGTGGATCATTCAGCCCCTAGATTGTTTATCTTTGATAGCGATTGAAATTTGTCTCAAAATCTCAAATATGACTATTTGACTACAACGTAAGTAGCTCTGTCACTGTCATCTCAACGAGACCGAACGCGACAAAAGATACTCGTACCTACGTGATCGTTTTGATTTGAGACAAATGGTTCCTGTCAAAGTTGGACCATCAGCCAGCAGATTCAAACCTACTACAACAATATTCCAGGCACTGCATGCAATATCCAGCGTAGCACAGATTGCCTCTTATGGGAAATAGGATAAAGAATGAAAAAAAAGAACCAAATTTTAATATAAAATACGTTAAAACGTATATTGAGATCAACGGGCTTGTCTAACTTACGAGTATCTCAAACCTCTAATTAGTCTCAAACTGTCAAAACTATCGCGTAGGTATCTTTTGTTGCGTACGGTCTCGTTGAGATGAGAGTGACAGAGCTACCTGCGTGGTAACTGAACTGTCATATTTGAGAGTTTGAGACCGATTTTGGTCGCTATCAAAGATAGACAATCACTTGGCAGGTATGACTGTACGAGGAAGGTATAATGTATGAGTCCTGACACAAGTTTAGATCGCAGTAAAAAGAGGAAGTTTGAGGGCGTCCACCACTAATCATTTAGTGTTGCCATGTTCAAAATATTTCCATTGAGTACAAAACAAAATCATATTATTTTTTGCAACATTCCTTCTCCATGCATCGTTTTCCTCAGTGCTGAGGGTCGTGGCTTTCTCCAAGGATCACATTTTCGCTAATGATTGTGCTCCAGCCGATTTTTTTCCGACATTTACAATAGCCAAATTAATTGCACTAAAAAAATAAGGCCTTTACGTCTTTACTAGATGTTTTATACAGTGTCAGGAGGCAATCTTTTGCCTACACTTAACGTGACACTGTAGTGCTTGGGACAATGTTTTTGATGGAGTAGGATTGCCCAGCACCTACACCATCCTCTCAGCTTAACCGGCCATTTCCACAGGAAAGACATGGGCTATAAGTGTGGAGCTGACTAAGCCGCGGGTTTCCTCACGATGTTTTCCTTCACTGTTTAGAGCTCGTGTACTCGTAAATGCGCATATAAATTTTTGGAAACGAAAAATCGAACGTCCTTCGGATCGAAAGTCGAGGTACTAATCCCCTCGGCTATCACGGCTCTTTAATTGTATAAATCATCTAGTAAAGATGTAAAGGCCTCAGTTTTTCTTGTCTGTCTTCAAGTTGATATACAGATCACAATCAGCCAGACTTGATGTTTAAGCCGTTGGCTCTTAGCTAACGCTTCACCTTTCAGCTGTAGATTGTCGGCTGATAGCCGGAGCAACGCACGACACAAGGTCGACTGCCGCTTAGAATATGTATAAGGGAATTTATACGGGCGATTTATGTTGCTGCATGCAAGGAAACTTTTTTGTATTACATTTAAGTTATCAACAATGCACGAACGTGGTGATGACTAAGTTCAACAAGTGTCTAAATTAGGAATTTAAAAAAACCGACTCAATGTTTCTCCAGGTTCATAACTCCGAAAATCTTTGACAGATCCTCATCAAATTTTTATGGCACCAGTCGGAAAGTATACCACTTTCTGACTGGCGCCATAAAAATTTGGTAAAGATGTATGTTGAGGATCTTCGGAGTTATGAACAGAAATGTACCTCGAGATTGCAGAAAAAAGCTCATAACATCGAAATCGGTTTTTAAATTTTTTAAATTTAGTACTTGTTTTGACTCGTGTAGCACTGGCTGACAACTAAAATATTGCCCGGCAACAGTTGCTAAAGAAAATCGCCCGTACACCAGCTCCTTTAGAATTAGCAACAATGCACAATGTAAGCGCTACGTTACACGTAAACGTAGTGTAACGTTTGTTGTGGGCACAATACACTAATCAGGGGTTTTGATTTCACTGATTCTATCGGCTGTGGCTACGCATGACCAGGCACGTACAACGTGTGGTTGTTAACGTAATCACTGCCTCAAATCCAGTACAGCGTAGCAAAATGTAACCTAATCATCGGTGGCACTCAACGTGCTAGTATATAAAGCGTTCACTGCTACGCCACTACGGTACCAAATGATCACCTACACAAGTACATACTTACTACAAAATTTTGAACGCACATAACCATGTTATACAGTATGAAATTATGAATACTGTTGATCTTTACAAGGACCAACGTGAATTTGTTGGACTTTGTTGTTCAAATTTAAAAAATGGCCACTGATCACGACCATAGTTCTTTCTTCAGCCCCATTGAAAAGTGACCTCCAAGGTAAAGCCGATAGTTGGAGCATTGTTGCTCTGCTTAGCTTGGGGCTACATGATGCTATGTGAAATGTCCAGCAATATTTATTTATTATTTATTTATTATTGTAATTAGATATGAAGAGCCAATAGGCACAGAAGTAAATCCCTGGCACAGCTAAATAAACACAATGTTAACGAGATATGCAGCCTGCAATCCGTTCAGAAATTAAGCAAACAACCCAAATTAAAAACCGAATAAATAAAAAAAGAAAAACAACCGCCGTTCGTAATTTAAAACGTAATGACGTTCCATTCGCAGGACAGAGAGCACGAAAATTAAACACGCTCTACAGTGTGCCAGTTAAAATTATTTTTTCACTGCTTACCCGGCTGTGTGCAGTAAAAACAAAAAAACAACGCACTAATACAAACGCGAATCCATCATGAACGCACACATTAAACGGTAAACACAGCACATTAGTAGCATAAGCGCTACACAAACACAATAAAAATGCATTCGCGTACGCACACATACGTAACTTAAACGCACACTTCGAGAAAATTCGGTGTTCCTATAATCAAAATTTGCGCGTGTGTTGGTAGCGTCATTCCCACGCATGTATAATGTTAACATGCTAGTCTACAAATGAGATGCAACCTCCGAACTTTGGACTTTAACATAAAGTGATAAAACTCAAAATGCGAAAGCGCAAGTTAATGATCGGGTTGCATTATGCATGGATGTGTGGGTGAGCGATTCGTTCGTTTTGTTCCTTTTTTAAATTTCACCGTTTAGTTCAATCTATTTATTGGTTGTTTGGATGTGTGCGTTGCGGTTACCTCAATACACGGCATGCATGTGTGTGTTCTGGAAAGTGCGTAGAAAAATGGTGGGTAGGTATAATTACGTACAATTTTATACTAGTTATCGTCTGCGGCTCTGTTCAATTACTTTTAAGTAATAAAATATTTTTATAGCTCTAAAATAACTTCGATGTGAGTCACTTTTTATAATATCTTCCGTGTATCGAGGACGAGTTTTCACGCGGAGATTAAAAGATAAAAATCTACTTTTTTATTATAAAAGACACAAATGGAACCTGCTGTTATACAGCATCTTTAAGCACAGTAGACATCCTTTAAGATTTCTACTAGTGGTCGAAGGCATGGCCAAATATTTCAAGAGTAAAATTCTCTGTTTTAGTTATTAGATGACATGAAACAGGAACCTAGTTAGTTACTTTCACATTTTTTTTAAAACTAAGTATAATTTGTTTCTACTCGGCCGAATTAACATGACAACTAACTCAGATGACGTTTGTGCAAAAGTACACTAGGTCGATTGTACTAAAAAACTTTTTATTAACCAAGCAAAACCAAGCAAAACGTCAAATATTTCATTTTGTTTCTTAATCTACTAATAACCAATGAGATTGGGTTTCTCTGTTGTGATGACGTTTTCAAACCACCAATGAGGTTTTGCAAATTGCTGTCATTTTGGAGAACGAAACAAAACGCAGCGGCAATGATACTTGAATGGTTGACGTAAAATTAGTGGAAGTTCCGAGCTAGTGTCATGTTAATTCGCCCGAGTAGTACTTTTTTGATTAAAATTTAAAAATAAAATTAAAAGAATTTTTATAAAAAAAAATTAAATAAGATCACGACTGTGTCCCCACGGCGCAGTAGACAATCTCTCAGAACTTTTGACATTTATAAGATCCTTTGTAGATGTCTAATGGGGTAGTCAGAGGTATGAAAACTACATATTTGGTACATGCCCACATTTTACAGAAGTTAACATTCCATACGTGACAGGTTGCAAGCCCATCGCCGCTATTATAATGCTAATTGGTTTCCTCACGATGTTTTCCTTCACAATCCTATCCTATCCTATCCTACTAATATTATAAAGGCGAAAGTCCGTGTGTGTGTGTGAATGTTTGTTCCCACGTATCTCCATAACTACTAAACCAATTTTGATGAAATTTGGAATGTAGATAGATAATGACCGGGAATAGGACATAAACTACTTTTATCCCAAAAAAATGCACGGTTTCCGTGGAATAAAACAAAATAGTAGTGCACGCGGGTAAAGCCGCGGGCGTCCGCTAGTATTGAATAAGGGTAACTATAGGTATAACTTATGCACAACACAAGCTCTGATTACTTTGGGGCTACATGATACTGTGTGAAATGTCCAGCATTATTTATTTTATTTATTTTGTTTATCACCAAATTGACTCCAAAAACGAATTTAAAAAATCAAAAGTACTTAAAAACTGTTCTGTAGTGCCTTTCCCTCTGAATCCGATTGATAACCCGGTAACAACAAAAACTTTTCACTCCCGACCTCACTCGAAAAAGGTTTTTCTAGAATGTATTAGTTGAAATGTTTTTAATTAGTGAATTTCTAAAAATAGGGGCCATTCATCTCCCCACGTATCCCCTTTCAAATGCAGGGGTTGATCATAAGGGCCGTTCAAACGAGGATAGTTAGTTTAGAATTTAGGTAAGTTACTGTCTTTGTTTTTTTTTTGTCTTTGTTTACGCTCAGTAAAAAATGCCACTGAGAAAAATTATGCACAAAATCTACTCAAATTATACTGAAATAGAGATAAATAAAAATATATAAAATGTTTAAAAGAAATACAAACTTATTTTATTAAACTGGAGACAGTATTTTGGTCTTAACAATTTTAATCTTTTTTCCAAAATGACAACTGTCGACATTGTTTACAACAGTTAAAAGATAGCAACGAAATATTTAACAAAAATATAATTACTTAATCTTAGAAAATTTTGCTAAAATTAAATTAATGTTGGTATATTATTTACTATGTTCTAAAGGCTGTCTACCAAGACACAAAACAAGTATTACGTTATCTACAAATATTTCTCAACATGTGCTTCACTGTAAAGAAGAATTATTAAAAAAAACTGAATAATTCTTGAAGATCGCAAGATCTCGAAGATCGATAGAAAACCTTACAAAACGATCTCTATTTATATCTATTTAACATTAATAACAAATCTCTAATTCAACCAAAACTTTTTTACAACTTCGTAGACCTAGATACATTTCGTAGACGTCTACGCCTATTCCGTAGACCCTCTACGAAACTATTTATCTATGGAACTAGCAAACTACCTCGATCCGGTTTGATCCGCCGAAATCCGGTCTAGTCCCGAAATTTCCACAGGTGCATATTAGTGCAAGGCATGCGGTGTAGCAGTGTGCGTGTGTGTGTGCGTGTGCGTGAAATGAGACTTGTTCTAAGGAGTAGATTCGGGGCTGGGGTCGGCAACATTTTAATAGAGCAAATTTTTTTTTAGAGATTTTTATTTGAATTAAACAATGGACTGTGTGAGATTCAGTGGATGATGGTACAGGTAAATCAGAACGGAGAAAGATTAATTATGAGTTAATGAAAAAATCTGTGAGATTTGATAAATAAATCTAAGTAAAACATTTTTACAAAAATTTATCTTCTAGAAACAATCAAAATAGTTCCTCAATTGATTGGTTTCGTCGTTTCAGATGACAGGAAGTCCTGCCGGATCATTGGGGTCGGAGCAATAAACTTGCGTGCCAGTCACTGGCCCGCTATTGTTTTCTTGAGTTTAATGTGCTAGTTACATTTCCTTTGTTATTTTTCTACCACTTGCTTTTTCAAAAGTCTATGTAGGTTAGTTTCATAAATATTAATATTGTAGGACATTTCACGGCTCCATCTAGCCCCAAATTAAGCAAAGCTTGTACTATGGGTACCAGATAACTAATAGAATACGTAACTATATTTTGTAAATACGTACTTGTAATACTTTACAACACCCAGACACAGAACTAACATCTATGTTCATCACACAAATGTTTGACTTGGATGCGAATCGAACCCACGACTTACTGTGTAGAAAGCAGAGCTACTACTAACTGAGCTGAAAAGTCAGTCAATATTAATACTAACATAGTATTATTTTAAAAACATACTCGTAACAAATCAAAGATATAAATTACAAATATACTTGGTACTTATACAACGCCAAGACAAAAATGAGACAAAATTGTTACGTATAAAATATTATCGTTTTGCAAATTTTATGTCTGAACGAACCTCTTTAATGGTTCATTTAACACATTAAAACCTACGTGGTGTTAACATCTAGATAGAAATAAAAAATATACACCATGTACAGTCAGCGTCATCAATCGGTATCCCCCTATTGATTTTAACAAGGACCCTTTTCATTTCAACTTTGGATTTCAGTCGGATTTGCTAGTATACTTATGGATATCTAATTTCGCTCGAGTTCCTATACTAGCAAATCCGACTGAAATCCAAAGTTGAAATGAAAGGGTCCTTGTTAAAATCAATAGGGGGATACCGATTGATGACGCTGACTGTACCTATTGTACTACTCACAATAAAATAAATTGGTTAACAAAAAAGTATTACGTAATCTTTTTGTTACAAAATTAATGTTGTTTTGTTACATAATGTCTACCCTGCAGTTTACATAAGGACAAATAGATGGACCATCGAGTGAAGTACACTGACTAGCTCAATTATCGCTATATCTGAAAACTTTTATTTCGTTTACACTAAAGACCAATACAGCATGACATTGAAAGATATATAAAAGTAAGTACCTACCTTGTTTTTCGTCTTTGCGTAGTTCTAATCGGTAGCAGAAAATATAGTAATTTTAGAAATGTCACTCAGGCTGTCATTTTGTTTTGATCTGTAGCGTGAATGAAATAAGAGCTTTCAGATTTAGTGATAATCGAGCTAATCAGTGTACTATAATCATCGCCAGAATGCTTAAGGCGGGCCACATACTGAAGGTATTTTGTCTGCCCGGCCGTCCGATCCGACTGGCCATACATTTGTTTCCTTCCGACTATCGGATCGGATGTGTGTTGCATGTTCAAATAAATGTATGGCTCCAATGCCTTCAGACAATCGAATCAGACAGACGGACAGACAAAAAATCGGACGTATGTGGCCGGCCTAAATATCTTAGAAATTGTTAACCATGTATTGAGGAGACAATCGTAACCATGTACCATTTTTTCATCATACTCTGACAACCACACCCTGTAACTACCCTACAAATGAGTACCTATTCTCACAATACCCATTACTCACCAAAACACATCTAAAACAGACATTACTTAGTCCTACATGAAAAAACTCTCAATTAGACTAAAAAGTAAAAGGTTGCACACCTCTGCCATAGAATAATGTTACACGGTAACTGGTCTTGCGGCCATTTTGAAAATGTTTTTAGCGCTTTCGAAATTCGGGGCCTAGGACAATGACCTCGGGTAGGGCTTGCGGGCCTTGAAGGGGTACCTACGCCTTACTTAGCCCTAAAATGTACTTATTCCTTTTTCCTTTCAGTCTTTTGTGCGCCTATGGTCCCGAATATTTGAAGTGTGTGCTGAATGAAACGCGGTTTAGTGCTAGAAATAGCGCATGTGTTTGATGTCTCTTACATCCTAATACTGAAACGCTACTTAGTTTAACAAGTGCTTATCATTGAACTTAACTGTCATTTTCGTTACAATTCTGAAGAGTAAGAACGTCTTAAATAGATAAAAAACGTCTCAAATATTTAAGTAACGTTTCAGTGTTTGGGCATAAGTTAATCCAATTATGTTTGGATTTGCCTCTGTAGGTATATACTTATTCCTAGACATTTTATTTAAATATTATGTATTTATTGATATGATGTATGTATGATTCGACCAAAAGTCATCTTACTCCAGAGCCGACATTATTCGAAATACAATTGTTTAGAAAGCGCAACCGAATACTAGTAAGTATGTGCAATTGTGCATAAAAATTATCCTGGTTATAAGGTGTCAACTTTACAATGTCGAAATATTCAAACAAACAGTAGTTTACTCTCGAGTAAGAACTTAATCCAGTTTGGTCGAATCCAGTCTTAGTTTACTTAATTATATTCAATATTTATATTATATAATACATAAGTATTATCTTTCAAACGAAACGTTAGAAAGCAATACTTGTAGAGTAGGCCAATTGCAAGTAGGTATACTTAATTACTTACAGTGTGATCGTCCATCGTTATGAAGACACACTCAAGCGTAAAATTTCCGAAATAAGACAATTTTATGAATAATTTTAATTTATGTTGTCCTTTTTTTTGAATGCTGCAACTATTTAGGTTCCTGTTACACTTTTGTTCCAAAAAACTTATCTTACGTAGATGAAGAAGAACGAAATGAAAGCAAATTGAATTTTTAACCTTTTTACAGCAATCTTTTCATTTTTTTTTAACACACGGAAATTACTCACGTAACAAAGTTTGAAAGTGAAATCTTTTCATTTGTTCTTGGAAGTATAAGTTTTTTTGAACAAAAGTGTATCAAAAACTTAGATAAATCGCACGTTTAAAATTAAAAAAGCATAACTCGAAAAACACGAATTTTGGTAAATCGTTATTATTATTATTTGTATATCAAGGTTTAACATCTGGGGACTATGGAGTCCCGGACCTTTGATAGGCATGCATGGGGCCGAAGCCAACACTTATTATTATTATTATTAAGGCAGTCTTTAATACTGCCTTAATCTAAATAATAACATAAAGTGATAAAAACATGTTCAAATTCTAAATGATTTAGGTATTACGTTTGTAGGACATGTCGTCTGTCTTAACAGTTTTTAATAAAACAAATCAACTTTTAATGAAAACTTCGTATTTATTCGAATCGGTCCCAAACAAAGTCCCTGGAATAGCAAGTCGTAAATAATCAACGAATCCAATAGTCCTTGCAGATAATCCCAACACATAGGCGAGCTTCGGCCAGCGGTTTTCTAACTTTTCACTCTAAAGGGTTTTTTCGGAACTCGACCCTCCCTAACCCCGGGAGGGGGGTAGCCTGAATAAATACGTGAAAGTGGACCAGAGGTCGCTTAATTTCATTTCTATAGTATGTGATTATGTGTGCGTGTTTCTATGTACGTGTTTTAGGATTACAGGCAGTTTGTTTTTGTTATTGCGATTCAAATTTAATAGAAATGGATTTCGTTTTGATAACAAAGTTGGGAATATGTTTTGTGAGGAAAATTCTACTGTATAAAAGGTTTCTTGACGAAAATGTTAATATTTGGCTAGCTGACCCGACAGACGTTATCTTATCCAAATTTTTAGTTAGAGAGATCACATATTAATATCACTAGTGGTCAAATAAATAAATAAATAATGCTGGACCTTTTACACAGCATCATGTAGCTCCAAAGTAAGCAGAGCTTGTGTTATGGGAACCGCACGACTTACTACTGACATATATTTTTGTAAATACATTCACAATTGAACATAGAAAACACCCAGACCCGAGACAAATATTTTCAGATCATACAAAGATTTGTCACGCGGCGGGGATTGAACCCGCAACCTCATGCGTTTCAGGCGGGCCTTCAGCGTGGGCCACAGTGGTCGTCGTGGTCGAGTGACCACGCAACGTTCTCTCCGGTCAAAAGATGGTTACTCAACCATCTTTTAACCGGAGAGAACGTTGCTTTGAGTCACTATCACTAAACTATTATCAAGTACACAAACTACACCACGAGCAATTCCCTATCATGTAGGTACTCCTCTTATCTGTCAACATTACACTAAAAAAACGTAGGCCTTTTTACATCTTTTACTACAGATTACTACAGATGATTTGTACAGTGTCAGGAGGCAATCTTGCCTACACTTAACGGGACACTGTAGTGCCTGGGTCAATGTTGAGATGGAGTAGGCTTGCCCAGCACCTACACCATCCTCTCAGCTTAACCGGCCATATCCACAGGAAAGACATGGTCAATCGTGAGGAAACCTAGACAGGTTTCCTCACGATGTTTTCCTTCACCGTTTAGAGCTCGTGTTAATGCGAAATTTTTAAAACGAAAAATTAAACGCAAACTATACCACAAGCAATCCCTTATCATGTAATCCTCATATCTGTCAACATTACACTATAACTTTCCGTAATTCAGAAATCTCTGATATTCGAAAAAACCCTTCGAGTACGTTTCAGCAACTTATAAATTGACTTAGAGGGCCGTATATAAGGGAATCCTGTACAAAAACATTATTGGCGTTTGAAACGACGCCTCGGGGTGACATCGATCCTCTACACATTGCTCCATGTACTCGTTAGTATGGCTTACAAGACATGAGATATAGCGAGAGAGTGCCTGAAACCATACTGAGCATAGTTTCATAGTCTTACTAGCGGACGCCCGCGTGGACTTGGTACTATTTTTTTTGTCCCACGGGAACCATGCTTTTTTCCGGGATAAAAAGTATGTCCTATTCCTGGTCATTATCTATCTATACTTTAAACAGGCAAATCGGTTTAGTGGTTGTTGAATTATAGAAGAACAAACTTACATCCATCCAAAGATCTAAATTTTCGCATTTATAATAATACTAGCTGACGCCCGCGGCTTCGCCCGCGCGGACTACTATTTTGTTTATCCCACGGGAACCGTACATTTTTCCGGGATGAAAAGTAGCCTATGTTCTATGCCTGGTCATTATTTATTTACATTTAAATTTCAGGTAAATCGGTTTAGTGGTTGTTGAGTTATAAAGGAACAAACTTACATCAATCCCACCAAACATCTAAACTTTCGCATGTGATTTCTCTACCTACTGTCTACTAGCTTCATCGCTTGAAAATTTGATACAAGCCTAAAATAGAAATAAAAAATAAGCGTCCTTGCAACCCGCCGCCTCTCCCAGCCAACTCCACCCTGCCAAGCGAACCCTATCTAAAATCGTTTCTAAATAAAACACGCATAGAGAGCTCCTGTAGGAATTACCCTACGGCCTTCAACTAATAAATTGCTAAATAATGAGGGCCCCGAAGCCTTTTTTCGGGCCGCGGCCTGATAACACACTGTACTTGTCGTTCCCGGATGTTATGATGTAGGAACTCTTTGAGATTCTTATCATATCATATCATAGATCTTCTAACTATTAAAAACCTTATACCGTATCGGCTAAATGTATTATGATGTTCGTGTGAGCTAATGGCTTATTCTGGTGACGGAGTTTTTAGGCCGTCTGAAGGCCTCCGTGATAGCTTAAAGCGTAAAAGCGAGACCGATAGTTTAAGGTACCCTCCGCAAGGAAGCGCTCTGCTTTTAGGTCACCCATCCAAACTGTGAATGTCTCGCTTAACTTCTACGATCTGTCAAGAACGTCTTAGCAAGCTACGCCACGAGCGCTTCAAATGGCTAATTTCTATTAAAATTTTGTTTTGTATTTTTGGTCCTAAGGCTTGTGTGGGCTAGAATCCCAGCCGTACAACATTGAGTATTTTCTTTTGAAAAATGTATTGTAAGTAAGCTTATTTACAATAGAATGATTTTTTAACTTGTGATTTCCATTTTTAGTTGATTTTTCATTAAAGCTCGTTTTTATAACTACTTAATCTTTTTATTTTTTACTCCTTAGTTCTACATTTTTTTGATGTGGCAGCCGTTTATTATTTTTTATTTTATTAAATTACTATAATATCATCGGTCCTTGTTAAGTGTGCAAAGTTTCCATTTATTTTGAAGTGGGTCGAATGATCAAAGATTCTGTTACATAAGGAAGTAGTTAATCATAATCCTAAATAGTTTTCTTGGACCTATTGTTTTAGATTGAAATATAATTTCCTACGGAACCCTATTTCAATGCGATTCTTCAAGTTTCCTTAAAATTTATTCAGTCATTGAGGCGTGGTCCGCACACATACACACTCACATAAGAGGTCACATATTTTCAGAACTATATACATAATTAACATGTAGGATAGTAGCAAAATATTCCACGCCCACCTCTGCGTATGAACCTAAAATGTAAGATCAGTAGATATGGGCTTAGTGTTTTTGTTACCCTAATTTAAATTCTCTGATTTAGTCTGTTTAATTAAAAAAGTAAGCACCTACGGTACTTTATGCTGATCTAAAAGGGCTAGGTACGAAATGTGAAGGCTCGCAAAATGTAAATGCCTAATATTTGAGAACGACCTCCGGATGGCGGACCTCAAGGGTTAGGCCAGCATTTGCGACACAAGCAAGGGTACCCACTAACGATTCGTACTCTGTAAACCGTTTTAATGCGTGCCTTCGGACATATTTAAAACACAAAGTTTTCCGTACCCTCGCCCTCCCGGGCCCACATTTCGGTAGTTAGCGAGCGGGTAAAAAGAGAAAAAAGATCCCGACCCAAGTAAAAAATACGTAGTTTTAGCTAATCTGCATGCCGGGAGGAGGCTGTTTTAAACTGGGCCGGGGGTGGTTTTAGGCATTTTAACACTGTACAAAAATGGGGGTGGGTGGGGGCGCGTGTGTGGAATCGGACGTATTATGTGCGAATCTATTTATGTGATGTAACCCCTCGCGTTAATATCGGTTGCTATGGGGACGGGCCGATTACTGCATCGCATCTACTCGATTTTTCGACGCTTTTTCCGTTGTAATCAAATGAGGTCCCGCTCGTGTGTGCGGGGGAGGGGGCTTGTGGGGGGTAATGGGGCTCTCGGGGGGGTGACACGCGTGTACTCAATTATCCGCAGTGAATCAATAGCGGTGAGATGAGGGTAGTTCTGATGTTTGTGACGCGAGTAATGCCTTTTTATCTGTTTAATTTTTTTGGAGATATTTTCGCGTTTGTTTGTTGGTAGAGGCAGCGAGCCCCGGAGGCTGCGGCGGTGACCTATTTACGGAGCCTTCCGGGATAGAGTTTGTTAAAAAAAATAGATTTTACCTACACGTAAGTGGGTGGGAAGCTACTGTTTTCGCAAGCCCACTTTGTCCGTTTCGCTTTAGAGTTTTAAATGAAAACAATGACTGTTTTTCTTTGCGGAAGCTCATAGCACATTTAATGAAAATTTTAAATTCATTGTGCACATCATGTTTCATAATTTTTGGATGTACTTTTAACAATGAGCAAAACATCGTTAAAAAATCTTCTGGTGTGTTAGTCAGCTCTACATGAACTCTAGTCAGAAACATTGAGCACTTTACCTATGTGACTTTACCACGAGTACGACGAGCCTCAATTTATTCGATTGACTATTCAAAGTGGCGGCCAAGACAGGAGACCCGGGACCAGCGGGCTGATTGTCTAACTTGCCTCAAACCTTAAATTGGTCTCAAGCTGTCAACGATCGTGTAGGTGTCTTTTGTAGCGTTCGGTCTCTTTGAGATGAGTGACAGAGTTGCGTGGTCACTGAACTATCATAATATGACGAATTTGGTCGCTTACAAAGATAGACAATCAGAAAAACGAGGCAGGAAACCGTTGTCATATAAACTGACGGTTCTCTGTCTTGTGTCACTTTCGCGCGCCTCTACAAAGCCTGTCTCTGGTCTCGGCCTCTTGTCTCGGTCTCCGGCGCAAACCACCACCAATGTAAGATAATGGATCACCAAAAAGAAAGCCAAGCTCCAAACCGTGTTTGTTGTTGGTTCTTCTCGGTATTCGTGGAAGCGCTCGTGGCGTATTTCGCTTAGACGTTCTGATAGATCGTTGATGTAAGCGTCGTTCTAAGCGGTCACATTTGGATGGGTGACCGATAGTGGCACTTAAGCTGAGCGCTTCCGTGCTTCGGAGGACACGTTTAATTATATCGGTCCCGGCTTTTATGTCGTTAAGCCATGACGGAGGCCTTCAGGTGGCCTTAAAACTCCGTCATTAGATTTAACCACTAATTCATGCCAAAACCGTATTCGCGAAAGAAACAGGAGTAGAGTCATCTAGTTTAAGACTTTTTTTTATGATCCCAGATGTCCTACTGAATAAATGATTTAGTACTTTGACTTTAACTTGATGTACCATAAAACAATCACAGGTAATTCGTATGAGCTAATGGATAAACCATATGAAAAAGTTTTTAAACTGAAAGGCAGCGTGATCCTTAATTAGAATCAAGTTGACCTACTTCACAATTATCTTATGAATACTATCGGTCAGGGAAAAAAATGTTTCAACTTGATATTTAAATCATCAGGGGCCGTACCATGAACTCTTAGAGCAGTGGTTCTTAACCTTTTAGTGATGAACTTTTTGACTTGTCGCGGACCACCAACAGTACCCAACTGAGGTGGAGGGGGGTTAAGTATATCTTCACTTCTTTAATTTCTTCAGGCAAACCAGAACAATGTAATCATTGCGGTAAGTTTCCGAATGCCTTTGTCTAATAAGTTAAATTGAATAGGTAAGTATTTCAAATGGAGTAAAATGTTCTTTTGTTCTCCTTTAATCTCACTTAACACATAGTCAACCAATAATTTGACTCAACATATCAAAAGCTGAAAAGTTTTCAAGAACTTTCAACTTTGATCCTTTGTCACTTGTTTAATTTTTTCGGATAGCTTCGCGGACCACTTCGGGTGATTCCAGGGACCACCAGTGGTCCGCGGACCATAGGTTGGGAGCCACTGGAGCAATGTTAAATCAAGCTTAAAACAGTCATACTGCTTTAGGAATGACATTCGTTGTCATGTTTCAAGCTTGTTTTAACATTGCTCTAAGAGTTCATGGTACGGCTACAGTAGTGGATGATGGATAATTTTTTTATTTAATATTTTCTCGAACCTAGCTTGCTTGAATGCTACTACGTAGCATGTGTCTGTATTCCATGCACTAAAATGGTTACCGGTGTCAATTTTCTTTTGTAATAACAATATATTTAACTGTATTACAAATTATAACTACGATGCTATCTATAACTAAATTTATCCCAAAAAAATACCTACTACATTATTTGAAATTGCGCCATCTCATAAATTCATCTTGAATCTAAAACTAAGAAACCGAAATAAGGTTCAACTCATTTTCAGTTCGTGGAAATGGGGTGAAAAACCACATAGCACTTGTTTCCTTCTCCCCTCGATAGATGGCAGTTTAGAGCAGTAGCGCCATCTGTTGGACTTTCCACACAATATTAACCAGCGAGGGTTGGCATTGGCAAGAGTATGTCAGTATTTTTTACACAAAGCAACGTAGAAGAAAATAATTGTAGATAAAGTTTTCTAACGTACGGTACCTATTTTAAACAATAATAGTAAATTTCTGGATGTTTTTGTTTTTCTCTCAAGAGCCGTGTTGGCCGAGTGAGATATTACCTCGACTTTCGATCCGAAGGTCGTGGGTTCGTGACTGGTTACCATAACATGAAAAAAAATCCGCTTTCGTAGCTGGTTGTGAAACACAGTTACGTACAGTAGGTACTTCAATTTTTAAATCATTTTTTTGTCATTTCTAAAAAAGTAGGTTTTTCGAGTTACTAGGGTTTTCGACTAGGGTCGCGACGTGTCAAGCTGATGCCACGAGTTTACTCAAAATTTTTTTTTTACATCGTTACCTTTAATTTTCTGAAACTAAACTACGTTGAGAGAAGGCTGCGGCTCGACTCCTTTGGTAAAGTCTGGTTTTTCTATCTTTCAATTTTCACTGATCTTTAAAACCTTCTAATAATTAACTGAATTTCGTGATAGTTAATTATTACTCATCTTCATAGTGCCTATTTAGAACTATAATCATATAGAACTGACTAACATTGCAATCAATAAATACATAATATATCCGGGTACCTATTTATCAATATACTTATTACCATTTTATTTAGCCCTACTCCAGTCAAAACTATTCTAATCCAGTCGGAACGTCGTCGGGATAAATAAAAAGGTAATTTACGTGACAAATTCCCGGATACATTTGTATTTATAATGTGTTTTGCATTGCGATTCAGACTTCCGAAAATGCATCCGATTCGATGATTTTAATCGGAAAGTTGACGTTTTTTCAGCGAATAAACGCCACTTTCAAATTCTGAATACATTCCGAGAAGGTCTGAATCCCACTGCTGATCGCAAAAGTTTAAAAAGACGATTGCAATTAATGTTATAGTTAATTACGCGATAAATTAAAAGTTTGTTCTAAATTTTCAAGATTTTTTTAATGATGTAGGGAGCTTTATAATAACGTCAAGAAATATGAACTTTCAATAAATAAAATACCACTTCGCAAATTACATAAAATTTATTTTATAAAAGTAATTTAAATAAAATCATTTAAACGAATCATGCAAATGCAATTGCAATAATATCATAAGATATTCTTAATATTAACTTTCTTCTCTACGAATACCACTGTAGCTCGACTAACTAGGGAAAACTTTTTAGAAAAGGCATGTGCACATTTAGCGGATAATTTTCAGCGGAAAACGGATGCCACTTTTCCTTTTTTCTAACTGTAAATATTTCACAATATCTTGAAGAAAGCATACTGAAGTTGTCCGCCAAATGTACATTAAATAGAATATAGAATGTGGTATAATTTACAATGATACCTGCTACTCTAAATAATTAAATCTAAATAATTTTGCAAAACAATAACTCCTAATTTCAATGGTTTAAAGAATACTTTTGCTTGGCACATAAAACGTATTCGTTTGTAATACGGACGGCGCTAAATCTACAATTTATAATGTATGACTAATACATTTGTTTCAAAAGATCTTTCACTTATAACAAGAAAAATGTACCAGTGATACGAAATTTCTATCTACAACGTTACAAAAAAATTGATAGCTGGGGCGTCTAATTTTCATAGCCTTAGATTAATTTGTTTCACTTTTAGAAATAAATAAATAAAATACATTTATTTAACAAACATAAAACTATTTTTTTAAAAGGTACAAAAAGAAGTAAAAAAAAAAGCAAAAGAAAAATACTTGTTGAATCGGCAACATCTCAGCCTTTTTGCCTGGATCCAGCGATCAGGCGCTGTTTTTTCAGTGTCGCTTATGTGTCTTTTTCAAGTACGCTTATAGCGGTTTTAGTTCGTAACTACCACAAAAAGGTTTTTGACCCTTTTTTTTTTTACACAACAGACTGGTCAAAAAATGCAAACGGTTTCAACAATCTCTTTGAATGATTTTGGCGACATTTTATCTTATCAATTCCATTTATTTATTCTATGACACCTAACCTACATTTATTCTAATAGAAAAATTGGTGTGAGCCAGTCTCGGCTGGTATAACTGGAGAACTAGTTCCTAGCTTTTAGTAAAACAGCAATGATATTTATATTAAATCAGCTGTTTATTCTATGTTTTCTTGGTTGCATTTAATCATTAAACTTTAGTTTTATATTTTACGAACCAAAACAATTTATTCTTGTGTTCTAGATCTACCTATTTAAATGACAACAATTATCTATAATAATATTATTATCTAAGTTTACGTGAAATACAAGTATCTACGCAGATTATAATACTGTTTAGTCAACCTTGACAGATCAACTGTTCATTTTATTTAGAATTAACCTATATTTATTTACAAAACGTCGCGTTTAGTTTTACCTATTTCTTTTTTTACGAAGGAATGTTATTAAATGAGAAACTATCTAAACTTAGAGCTATAACAAATCACAAGAGTAACATCGAAGCTTATTATTATTTAAACTATTTTACGATTTGGATAAACTTTACAAAATTACGTCCTAATAGTATTATGCGGTTTCATAAAAACATCAAAACAATTCATTTGAATTTGTACTAGAAAACAAACCGCTGGTCATCAGGTGCCGCTCATGTTTTTGCATTAAAATGTCCGCTCAATGTTCAACCTAAAATCACTTATTTACATCGAACTACTAATTAACTGGTACCCTCCGATTTGCTAGACTCACTTTCCTCTGTGATGGTGATCATCGGTGGTGAATCGAAGGTAGATTCTGCCGGCGATGAATCATTGAACAACTTCTCAAACTTCGGCGACCCTGGGGGTAGAATTGCGTCTTTCACTGACTCATACATTTCTGTTCTTATTATGATCGGAAGCGATGCCCGTTTCCCTTTCAACATCTCCTTAGACGGTTCATCTTCTTTGATCGTCTCCATTACTGGTATTTCAGGCTCAGTTTTTTCGTCTTCTAACCGGACCGGCAAGCTATCCGCTCTATTCAAAGTCTTCTTAGGACTTTCAATTTTTTCTGGTATCGGAACTGCGACACCGTTTTCGATCTTCTTCTGCTGCAAGCTGTACTCTCTAGCTTGGACATCGGATAGTAGTGGTCCATCTGTAGATCCCTCGATACAATACCCTGGGCCTTGCAGAGCCTCTGAACCTATAATAGAGTCTTGTTTGAATATAGCAGCTGTAACAACAGGTTTGTCAGGATCAGCTGGGGTCTTACAGATCAGAGGTTCTTGTGAATCATCAGCGATGATTCCTTCAGGTATATCGTCCTTATTGACTTCATAGCCTGCATAGACGGGGTACCCAAACGGTCCTTGTTCATACCCCATTTGACTGCTGTACGAGTAGCTGACGTTGTGCGATCCAATTGAAGACATGCTGAGGTCTGATATGGATAAGCCAGTGCTTGATAGAGCGAGTGCTTTGTCTCTTTCGAACCTGCTGGTGTCGCTATCTGGCATCTCTTCTTGCACGCGGTGTATCAGTGCCAGGTTGGTGGCTATTTCAGGGTTGTGTGGAGGGGAGTTCAAAGCTGCCTTATTGTTGGGGCGGTAGGCGGAAGACTGTTGAACTTCTACCACGAAGATGCCGTCGTTGTCGGGGGAGTACTTCATTTTTGTCTCACGTCCGTTTCTGGTAATGTCCTGGAAAGATGAAATTGAATTTAAGAAAGGATTATATGGCATTTAGGGGTGTTTTTATAACAACACTCATTTTACAGATTCACTGATTTTGGCATAAGTACCAATTTTTTGTTACGAGTCATTCTTCCATACGAAGCATTCATAACTTAATAGTCAATAAGCTACAACATGACCCAACGGACGCCATCGGGTAATGTTAGTCTCAGCTACAATGTATAAAGCAATGACAGAGGTCTTTGGATGGTTGAAAACTCCATCATCAAACTAGGCTTTCAAAATACACTTTTTGAGTTTATTTTCAGATCAACTCTAGGCAGAGACTCCACCAAAGTGGAGAAGAGAGGAGATGTGTTTAAACAACCAATAGAATTTCGTTATTCACACATGTCATCTGGTCAGTGTCACGAGATGTGTTAATAACGAAATTATATCATGTAGTTGTTTAAAAACATCTCCTCTCGTCTCCGCTCTCGTGGAGTCCCAGCCTACGCGGCACAATGAGCAGGAGTTAACTTAGTAGTTCCCCTGTAGATGGCGCTAATCAGTGCTTTAACTGACAAATGAGCTTATCAAAATTTTTGACCCGACGAATATGGATTCCGTGGCCGAGTTGGTAAAGTCACTCCGGCTTAAGGAGGATCGATTGTATCAGTGCGGGTTTGAGTCCCGTCAGAATCGCAAATGTTGATAGATAAGACTTTTCATCTTCAATAAGCGGTACAAGTCATTGTTTTTAACAAAGTAAGAGCAAAATATTTCATGAGAAGAATCGTCCGTAAAAAATAGTCCCAAACAGGATTTCTTGACCCTAAGGCTGGGTCCCCAGTAGGCAAACTGTGAGCGGCCGACTGAGTTTGCGGCGTATCGGTTTAGTATACCATTCCATATATTTGAAATGGAGTGTCCACAGTTTGCTAGTTTTGCGCTCACTGTACGCAGTTTGCAGCGTAAGAGCGTTTGTCCACCGCCGCCGTCACCGTCACGTCAACGAGAACGAGATGACGGCGCCGATGTAGCGACCATACATTTACTATAGCCGCTTGTCCACCAGAAGACCGTCACGTCATCTTGATCTCATACAGAAATAATCTCGTTGACGGTGACGTGACGGTGACGGCGGCGGTGGACAAACGCTCTTACGCTGCAAACAGCAAACTGTGAACACTCCATTTCAAATATGGAAGAGCGTACTAAACCGATACGCCGCAAACTCAGTCGGCCGCTCACAGTTTGCCTACTGGGGACACAGCCTAAAATAGGATTACCAGCGTCAGAAACTATGAGCATCGTGGTACCACATCAATTTGTAAATTGGTATTAAATTGCTCTGCAGAATTGAAGTTACACCTCTTGCGTCGAAACCTTTGCGTAATCTCCAAGCTTACGCGCATAAACTGGATGACACTTGAGACCCAAACAAAATATCACTGACGAAAATCAGCCTCAGAAAATTAGCCGAACGTATTTTATCGCTCCCAGTTATCCTCAATCAATTGATAAGGGTCCCTATATCATGCATGATGACCCTTAAGCATTCTCAAGGGTTTCTGAGGTGGAAAACTTGAGGATCAGAAGCCAGTGTAAGTGATAAACAGGCTAATTTTAAATTTGAACGTATATTTATAGTTTTATGTTAACTTTAGTGTCAATTATTATTAGCGTAGATTGTCTTATTTATATCGTAAAGCCAGCAGGGAAGCATTGAGTTCGACTAGCACAGTGTCGGAAAAAGTAGCATGGAAATGTAGACGCGTAATAGGTAAGTATACCTTCCTTATTATTTTCACGTGTCACTTCTTCTCACCTCGTGGCTTGATCATTGAAAACTTGAAAACCCATACGTTTTCACTGTCATCTACAGCGTTGACGATTTTAGATAAGTAACTCGGATAGAACAGCTGATCTAATAATAGTTAAGTAAATACATTAAGATTTCATCACGACGACATGAAACTTACATTTCTCTCCTCAGTCTCCACAATAAGATGGTTATTCTTCAGCGTCATGGTGAAGATGGAGCCGTTGGATGCTGGAGTGTCTCCACCCGCAACGCTAGTCCCATCTTCTGTCGGCGACTTCAACTGAAAATGAAAAACAATAAGTTACTATTTTTGAAACCCAAACCGTAAATTACTTTAGCTCTTCTCATTGGTCATTTTATGTAATACATAGGTTGCCTCTTTTGACAGTATTATGCAAATCTAAATTCTTGAAGACAAGTTTTTTTAGTCAGAAGGGCATAAATAATTTTGGTGTTCAAAATTCTTCTTCGGCTTGACTCGGTATTTTTTTTACTACTGAATGAATGACTGAATGGTTCTCCGTAAGTATAGGTGACGCTGTTACCGATATCATTTTTTTTATTTAGCCAAAGTATGCTAGGACAATGTCTGTTTACCGGTTCCACTGGTAACTGTGTAATCTGGTTTCATATTCACCGTAAGTTCGTATGAGCTAGAGCCCAAATCTAGTGACTGAGTTTTTAGACCATCTAGGGCGCGGGACATACAGAAAAGACGTAAGACGAGGACGCGTCGCAGACATTATGTCTCTTCCGCGTCCCTTTCATAGAAAATGTATAGAAGCGTCGCGCCGCAAAACATACAGAAGAGACGGGGCGCCGTCACATTTTGTATGAAAGGGACGCGGAAGAGACAAACGTCTGCGCCCCGTCTCTTCTATCGGCCTGCGCCTAAAGATCAAAAAGCTTAAAGACTTAAAGGACGGAATCGTCAATTTAACGTGCCCTCCGTCATGTGCCTAAATAATATAGGTACCTACTTAAACAAATTTTTGAAAAACCGTCGATTTTGTAAGCTCCAACCACAAACCTTGTCCTAAATAAATAGTTGCCTAAACTCCGTATGCTAATGCAATGACGCACAATATTCGATGCTGGCTGCACTAATGACTTGCATGATGGTTGACGAATCATTCACCCGCGCCCACGCAGACGTAAGTCTTAAGCATATGCGATTTGAATGACAGTGAATGAGTGAATGACAGAATGAATTCTCCTCCCTCACCACTCTCAAATACATCTTAGAAGGATCTTACGAAGTAAATAAGTTAGTATTAGCTAGTGGCCAACTATGGTGATGGAGTTTTTAAGCCGCCTAAAGGCCTACGTTATTGCTTAACGACTTAAAAGCCGGGACCGACAGTTTAACGTGCCCTCCGAATAGAATAGAAGTAATTTATTTGCATGAAGCACGGAAGTACTCAGCTCGTAATGCCTCTTGCGGTCACCCATCCAAATTGTGACCGCGCACAACGTTGCTTAACTTCAATGATCAATTAAGAAAGCAAGCTACGCCAAAAGCGCTTCGGATCTTAGGGTCTTATTTGTGAAGAACAAAATGACCACCGTGTTAACAACTCTTTCATTTCTATGTATAAATAATTTTCTTTGATTAATCCTCTTATCCTCATGATCATCTCATGTAACAACATATGTTTTTAAGTTACAACCTTCATCAAAACTCCGTCCAATTACAAAAGACCCCTAAAATCTGATCTAAAATGCTCTGTACCCTGTTATTTTGGGCAAGTCAACAGGTCTTTGTTAACTGGCTACAGTGGCCATAGGATCTCAATTCGAAGGGTATTTTATTGTTATATTCTTTGAAATAAAGTTGACAATCGATTGTGAAAGCTATTTGGGTAAAAGAATTAAAAATCATCGGTATTTCGATTTCTGGTAAAAAATGTAGGGTCTAGATGTGAGGCAATTTGGTATTGAAAAGGAATCTGGGTTTTATGATCATTCTAAAATTTAGTTAGTTAAAATTAGTGAATTGTTTATTCATAACTGTTACCTAGATAGCGATATTCAGTAGTAAAAACTTTTCTAGTAAATAGTAGTTTTAATAGGTACTTACCTGGTTTTTTTAAAGTTTTCTAGCAAATTCGAATTTATTTGAAACAAAAATAGGCATCTATAAAATATTACAAGTATGTATGTATACTTACCAACTACTTGTTAAAGTGACTTTTATAAAAAGTCTAAAGTATTTTTACATGAAAAGCGTGAAAATTTTTGATACTTAATCATTACAACAATCTCTAACAGTCATCTACATCCCAATTTGAACAAAATCACTCAAGTACAACTCTAACTTCAAAAACAATATTCAAACCAATAACCAAAACTTACTTCGCAAACATTAACACTTAGGTCATCATCCAAACCTAGATTCCTTAGACCGAGGTCAATGGCCGGTCGTCGCCCGCGATTTCGGTCTCGTTTATTTTTTCTTTCTCCCTCCCCCCTCAGCCTCCGAATCGAGTTGCAGTTTTTAGATGCACCTACTCTTGCTGTACGACTATCTAACGACCGGACAACGGAAGGTGTAGAGAGGCCCAGATATTCCGAAGCGAAAAGTTTTGTAGTGACACGCCCCTACAAAACTTTTCGCTTTTAATTCAATTTTAATATTTTCTATAAATTGCTTCATAATACTTAGGTACTAAGATCGTGCTATTAGGATGTGTGTAAGAATTGTTTCATATTACTTAGCGTACTATCTTTGTGCTCTAAAGCTCTTTTTTGATATCAGAAGATTTACGAGGTAGGGAGAGTTGACATATCTACAAAAAATACTCTTCATTTCTGGATCAAGTTCTTTATATAACTTATGTGTTAGAATAAACTATTTGTAATAAATATCAGGAAAATCATAAAGACGTCAATCATGGGACGACTTGTTATGTCGACTGATAACTCAGTCAATAAATAAGTCGGCGCTGTTTACAGCTTCTCACGTAGTACTAACTTGCAGCATGAATTGAGTCAGTAATTAATTTTACGACAAGTCCCTGACTAGGCTCTAGCCCTATAAACATTCTAAATTACTCGTATCATAAATTATTTAATCTTAGAGCCATATTGTTGACACAGTAGACTTGGAACTCGACTTTGGAACTGAAGGTTGTGAATCCTAACCCCATGTATCGAAATCTCAAGAAGCATTATATTAAGCGGCGATCGGTCTAAGCCTTTCGCCGTAGAATCTATCAATTCAATACTCTACTTGCATGATTACCCTCATTAGACATTTTTGTAAACCTGAGAGATTGTTTACGATACCTACCTCGAGAAAACAGTCATGCGTCAGTTTTTTATCTTTGTATATTATATAAGAAAGATATCATGTTTCCACTTCCTTCTAGAAATAACTTTCCATCGCAGGCTTAAAACAAACAAGTACTAAGCCTACTCTATATATTTCTTGTGCCCACACGCATTCATCGAGAAGTGCGTTGCACTATAGCGAGCCAGTTTGACTAGATTTTTGGCAACGAACGGCGCATGCGCGGGATCGGGCCCGCGCCCCGTGCGCCCGCGCCGCTGCCCCGAACTTACGTAGGGCTGTCCGCGGAGAAATTAGAAATTGGGATGAAATTCTGGTTAACTCTACCACACTAATATTAGATTCAAATTTTTTTATGAGAGTATGTCGGTTACTTAACGCTGAAACTATTGAGCGGATTTAATTAAAAGAGAACTTTATATTTACACAGACTATTTTCCTCCCCTACTTTGTCTGTTCCTGTCGCAAATGAGAAAGGTTTCTAAAATTTAAACTTTAATTTTATAATTTTAAAAATTTTAGCGAAGCTTAATCGCGTGATACAATCATTTTATTAACCTCGACGTTTCTGATGAAAAAATCCGCGCTATATAAACCCTAACCCTTAAAAAAATGTTAATTTATATTTCCTCATATACAGTTAATTGATTCCTCATTTATATATAATTTCTGAGTCCATTTGAAATGTAAATGTACTTGTTTTATTTACGTCTAGGAACCAGTTTTTTTTATGTTACACATCTGAAATGGATTAACTGTACAAACTAGACTAAGACCTAACCTTGTACTTACCTACAACAGTTTTGCAATAAAATATTTGTAATTCTGCTACCCTACTTCCCGTTCCTACAATGAAGCCTTTGAAGATACGAGTACGAATCATTTTAGCCAGCCCTGTCCAGCACACAATTTCGCTGCGTCTGCGCATAAAAATACCTACTAAGGTGTTTTTAATGAGCCACGAAGCGGATTGCATTCAGGATTTGAGATAGGTTTGATTTACGATTTACGCGCGATATAAATAAACTTTATGGTCTTTAGCTTTTGAGGGAGTAATGTTCAATTAAAGTTTTTTTCTTTTATATAAAAACATTGGAGACCATTGTCCAACAGGGAATTTATGATGGCCTAAAAACTCCGTCACCAGAGATAGCCCTAGCTCATACGAACTTACTTAGAAATTAACAATAAAATATAATTATTACCAGTTAGCTTTCCAATAGTCGATGGGCTTGCAACCTGTTACGTATGGAATGTTAACTTCTGCAAAATGTGGGAATGTACCTAACCCTCTGACTACCCCCATAGACATCTTCAAATGCCTAAGGATCTGAAATAATATGTCTACCGCACCTTAGGAATAAAGTCGTGGTAATCATTTCATTTTTTTTACTTTTTTATAATTATTATTTATTCAAAAGGATCACATAATGCATCACTTTAAATTGTCTTAGAGCTAGGTGATTCCAATCCTGTCCCTTCGCGACCAATGCTGTGAAGAATCAGGGTAAGAAACACGGGTTGTAATGTAACTTGATTTTCAATGCTACGTTTTCTTCTAAATCTAAACAGGTACCTAACATTTAATATATACGGAGTTGGAGCATATTCAGCCCCAAGCTTTTTGGACATTCAAAAGGTAAAGAAATCCAAGTTTAGAAAAACATAAAAGGATCCTACGCAACTTATTCAGGTGTTCACGCCATTTTCCCTTCGCAAATGGCTTTATTTTGTCCTTTTTAGAGAACATACGCCATGAAAAGGTCAGAGATAAAGTATTGGCGGTCACCCAATGGTATAATATTGTGAAAACGGTAAATTATGGGTGTGGAGGTGCCTGGAGCTGTCGTGACGGTCTGCAAAACAAGTATTTTGAAAACTTTATTTTAAAGATGCAAAAAATAAAACAAGCACAGGATTTGAACTCATAATATTCCGCTTAGTACGATGATAGCACTAATTCACGTTTTCTGACGTTGTTTTATGTGATGATGAATTAATTTTTCAATAAAATTCCTATCTACGAAATTGCTCGAAATAAATAAACTTTCAACAGCAGTGATTTTGAATCTTAACCTGCAGTGCAATTCAGGCTTCCGAAAATGCATCCGATTCGATGATTTTCTTCGGAAAGTTGACGTTTTTTCAGCAAAGAAACGACCCTTTTGAATTCAGAAAACATTCCGAGAAGGTCTTAAGGTAAGCGTCCACTTGTCGGTATCGTACGCTTCGGACGCATCGCACGCAACGGATCGTAGTTTTATTTGTATAGAAACTCATAAAAGTGCCTCCACCTGTCCACATCGTACGCATCGCATTACACAGATAATCCGCTTGATGCGATCCGTCCGCTGCGTGCGATGCGGGCCTGTGGACGCTTACCTAAAATCGCATTGCTGGTATCAATACATTTTTCGTTTCGGAATATACAGGGTGTGGCAAATTCTTGGTCACTGAAGGGTAGCTACCTTTTCTCTTGTAGTTAGAAAGTTTTGTTCTTAGGAAACTTCAGTTTTATTTTGAAGAAAAAAATAATTGCATTTTTAGATTTTTGAAAAAAAGTACAGTTAGCCTAAAAAATTACATTTGTCAAAAAAAACAAGTTGGTCTTAATCGACTCTATTTCCCACCAGGAACACTTCTCCCGAAGCAACTTATCAAATCAAATCGTAAGTTTTTGCAATTATTCAAAAAAACACATCCCATACATTTTCTATGAAATTAGTAGTTGTAAACATTATAGTGCCACTTATTCGATCGTTCTTAATTTAATTTCATAACTGCTCCGGCAAGCTGGGAGGCTATTGTAAAGCGCGTATTTAAATTTAGAACAAAGTGCTTCCCTGCAGATGTACTAATGGTATGCTCCATGCATACCATTCTCTCTTGCGGCTCTGTCTTAGGCACCTAAGGCTTTACAATAGCCTCCCAGCATGTCGAAGCAGTTACGAATTTAAATTAATAACCATCGAATAAGTGGCACTATAACGTTTACAACTACTAATTTCATAGAAAATGTATGGGATGTGTTTTTTTGAATTATCGCAAAAACTTACGATTTGATTTGATAAGTTACTTTGGGAGAAGTGTTCCTGGTGGGAAATAGAGTCGATTAAGACCAACTTGTTTTTTTTGACAAATGTAATTTTTTAAGCTAACTGTACTTTTTTTCAAAAATCTAAAAATGCAATTAAATTTTTCTTCAAAATAAAACCGAAGTTTCCTAAGAACAAAGCTTTCTAACTACAAGAGAAAAGGTAGCTACCCTTCAGTGACCAAGAATTTGCCACACCCTGTATATAAGGAATAGTCAACAACCTAACAGGCGGCAATGAGGTTGCAACTTGTCCCATAATATTAAAGTATTGCCAAAGGACTTTACTGTTTTTCACTTTCAAAGATATGTAAGCGATTTCCACCTTCTTACCCTAGTGATTTTCCGGATAATCGAAACATTGTCGGTATCTAAATCGACGATATTTTTATGTGAGTAATTTCCTTAGGTTATCGATCGAGCGAGCGAAGCGAGCGAAGATCTTAGTGGTAAGTTGGGCGATTTTGCTTTGTATGTTTGTATGTTTGTATGTTTCACGAATTGTTGTTCGAGCATAACTGTCGAACCGTTCATCCAATCTGCATGAAACTTGGTAGGTCAATAGGTTGTGGTAAGGAAATTTACGGTGAAGCATATGAGCTTAATCGATGAAGGGGTTGTGAAGATATTGGGTTCCCAAGGGGGTAAAAAATTATGAAAGTTACACAAATATATTGAGTGGGGTGTCATACGAAAGGGCTTATTTTGTACATTCCAAAATGGTTTTTATTTTTAATCTAGGATGTATAGTTTTTGAAATACGACCAAAGACCAAAAACTACGAAACCAGAGCTGCAAGAGCTCCCGTTTCATAGAGTTTCGATGTCTTCGTAGCTCATTGACTGGTCGGTCTTAAAAAGAGAGTGGCATCGTTGCGGTTTGGTTTGCAATGATTTTAGATGCTACTTGATTTATTTTCATGATAAAAAAAATTTTGATAAAAAATGAAAATAATTGGGGTAAAAAAAGTTAAGTAAACAAATACCTATATTGAGTGCGGTGTCAAATGAAAGGTCTTTATTTGTACATTCTAAAATAGTTATTATTTTTATTCTAGGACGTACCTATACTTTTAAAAATACGACGAGAATTCATAAATATGAAATAAATGAAAAATTAGACACGACATTATGTATTGCATGCATGCTAGTATTTTTTACCATGAAGAGCTAGCGCAATAGGCACACCCGGCAGTAGTAGCACTTGAAATTATAGGGGTAGTCAGAAGAAAGTCCAAATGTTGGCCATCTACGGTGCGCGAGATCTCAGTTCGGGGCGAACTACTAGTTATGTAGTCGATTTTTTCTGCCGTCAGTACATTTCTGGCGGATTATCTCTCGGCCGACCCGGAAGACGTCGCTGCTTCAACAATTACGTGATACCTTTCGGTAGGCTTCGTAACAAATAATAGGGTAAGATAAGGTACATTTTGTTCACAGAAATCGTAACTTAGTTAACTTAAAAACTATCATCAGAGTTAGTCACTAACTTATACGAATTCACTTTAGTTTGTAACGCTATCTTGTTAAATTATTTATAGAAATAAATAGATTATGTCTGTGAATAATCTGTGCTAGGGAACACTGTGAATCAATACGTTAAATGTTTTGAAATCTGTATAAGAAACCGCCACCAAGTTTCATGTCTATAATACATGGTTTAGGCTTGATAAATCAGTCAGTCAATAAGATAAAACTTATACTTGTGCCTCTATTCTTAATGTATTTTGCAACTCTCATTTGCAAGCTGTCTGTCTCCTATAATTAATGTGACACTTGGCATGTATAATATTTCCATTTTTAGGGTTCCGTACCTTAAAAGGTAAAAAAAGGAACCCTTATAAGATCACTTTCTTGTCCGACTGTCCGTCTGTCTGTCCGTCTGTCCGTGTGTCACCATCGATTATCTCAGGAACGGGTAGAGTTAGCAAGTTGAAATTTATATCATATACTGAAGTCTATAGTCCCTATTTTGAGTATAAAAATCAAGGTCCTGAGTCAACACTATAAAAAGATATAGGCAAATTTAGGTTTTCGTGAAAACTTGTAAGTACCAAAACTTACCTTAATTATCAACTTTTTTTATTTTTCGGAATTTTTCCTTTACTTGTGCTGTAAGACCTTGCTTGTAACCAAATTTGACAATTCTAGGTAAACCGGAAGTACCCTAGAGGTTTTGGGTTGAAAACCTAAATGGTAGTTCCCGTTGACCTAGAATCACGAAATTTGGCAAAAAGCAAGGTCTTATAGCACAAATAAAGGAAAAATTCCAAATAATTAAAAAAGTTGAAAATTAAAGGGTGTTCCCATACATACATAGTTGACGCCAATTAAGATTGTCCTCTGAGTTGTATGGGCGCTCATATAAATAAGCGGGCTACAATAACATAATGGGTATAATGGGTAGGTACGGAACCCTCGGCGTACGAGTTCTACTCGCACTTGACCGGTATTTTATTTCTTGTATTATCGATCGAGCGAGCGAAGCGAGCGAAGATCTTAGTGGCAAGTTAGGCGATTTTGCTTTGTATGTTTGTATGTTTGTATGTTTGTATGTTTCATTTTTATGTTCTCGCATAACTATCGAACCGCTAATCCAATCTGTATGAAACTTGATAGGTCAATAGGTAGTGCTATGGAAATTTGCTGTGGAGCGTATGAGCGTAATCGATGAAGGGGTTGTAAAGATATGGGGTTCCCAAGGGGGTAAATTTTTTTCAAAGTTACCCAAATATATTGAGTGGGGTGTCATACGAAAGGGCTTATTTTGTACATTCCAAAATGGTTTTTATATTTAATCTAGGATGTATAGTTTTTGAAATACGACCAAAGAACAAAAACTACGAAACCAGAGCTGCAAGAGCTCCCGTTTCATAGAGTTTCGATGTCTTCGTAGCTCATTGACTGGTCGGTCTTAAAAAGAGAGTGGCATCGTTGCGGTTTGGTTTGCAATGATTTTAGATGCTACTTGATTTATTTTCATGATAAAAAAATTTTTGATAAAGAATGAAAATAATTGGGGTAAAAAAGTTAAATAAACAAATATATTGAGTGGGGTGTCAAATGAAAGGTCTTATTTTGTACATTCCAATATAGTTATTATTTTCATTCTAGGACGTATACTTTAGAAATACGACGAGAATTCATAAATATGAAATAAGTAAATGAAAAATTAGACACGACATTATTGTATTGCATGCATGCTAGTATTTTTTACCATGAAGAGCTAGCGCAATAGGCATACTCGGCAGTAGTAGCACTTGAAATTATAGGGGTAGTCAGAAGAAAGTCCAAATGTAAGCCATCTACGGTGCGCGAGATCTCAGTTCGGGGCGAACTACTAGTTTATAATATTGGCGAACCAAATAAATACATACCTAGCCAAAGACCTTAGGTCTTAGTACCTAGCCAAGATAATGATGAAAATAATATGTAAATTATTCCTTTTCAGTTTAATTAGGTCTGTTTATATATATATTACAGACATTGAGCGGAACAGACACGGAGCGTGCCAGACATCGACAAACAATGACAGACATCGTCGTTAGATATGAATACGTTCATACAAACTGTATAGAAGAATATTATTTTGTCTGGTACGGTACGTGTCTGTTACGCTGAGGTTACGCTCAATGTCTGTTGAATGTAGATATAAACATTCCTTAAATCCGCAACATAATTATCAAAATAAAACAGACATAGCATTCCCAAGCGGAGCTCTGACAATGAATTATGCAGTATATCCTTTGGGAGCCGTGGCCTGGTTCAGGAATTCAACCTTTGAGCTTCGAAATTAACAGAATCTAGATCTATTTTAGTTGATTGAACACAATTTAACAGACGTTTTGGTCAAGTGACCTGTGATCGACGATGCGACTTATGATCTTAAGAGGCCGGCGACAGATGAATGTCCTTACAAACGTAATATTAAAATAATTTAAAAATATTAAGTATTTAAATTATGACAGCATTTATTTTTAGGACACTAGGATTTTTAGTACCTGGGACATTCTTGAGATGGAGTAGGCTTGCCCAGCATCAAAACCATCCTCTCAGCTTAACCGGCCATATTCACAGGAAAGACATGGTCAATGTGTGGAGCTGACCAAGCCGCGGGTTTCCTCACGATGTTTTCCTTCACCGTTTAGAGCTCGTGTTAATGCACTCACATATAAAATACATTTTTCGAAACGAAAAATCCATTGATGTTCGACCGGGATTCGACCCCACGATCTTCGGATCGAAAGTCGATGCTATCCCCCTATGCAAACACGGGCTCTGTATAATGCCCTAAATATTCTGAACTGAATTTTAAATGGCTCAGCAACATTTTGGAAACAAAGAAGCTTCATTGACGATGCTCCGTGGTAAAACGTTCTTCAATAATTAACGAAGCAGGTTCCCGCGAGAGCCTTCGCGAAAAGCCTTTGAGTTCAAACCACAGACTTCACGGCATTGCTTTACTCAAGAATACAAACGTGGTTATAGTAAGCGCGTGTTCATATGCGACGATTTCAACGTGCGCTGATCGCGTTCGGGCAGACCGCGCGTCGCGCGAGAGTCGCGATGCGTGCGCGATACGTGTGCTACGCGGTTGCTATTCGGGCGCTGAGCTTGCGCGCGTTTTTTCGATCGAATAGAAAATCTACGTTATAACTAGAGACCCAACGTTTCTGAGTAGGAAGCAATAAACACATCCAACCCATTCGTTTTCTAAGCCAATATAGAAACCAAAGTTCTTTTCATTTCATTTTCGAGTAGTATCACCTTGTTTTTAAAACTAGAAAGACACTACTATACTACCACTCTTCCCTCACGGCCTTCGTCATGGCTTAGCGACTTAAAAGCCGTAACCGACGCTATGCTGCATATTATTAAGTAGTTATCTAGAAAAAAGATGTCGAATTTTATAATTTTATACATGTGGACAAAAAGCCTGCGATGTTTTATTTTATGTTTGGAGTATTACTTTTAATATTTTTTGAAGGTACTTTTGTTAAGCCGGAAATGCATCCTGCTATAGTTACCAAAACTTTTACTTGCATTTGCATAATAATTTTGATACTTATCTTATTCTACAATAAAAATCTCGGTTTAACTGCGCTGTTTTAGTGCTTTTTTAGGGTCGATGCCATCGCTAGAATTGCTCGTAAAGAAATCTTACAGTGCTTGTAATTCTAATTTGGAAACACGTTTGCTTCTTGACCAGGCAAACGGAAATCTGGTGCGTTTACACCCTTCCGAGCAAATAGGCATTCAACCAGTTCAGTGACCAACTGACCACGCATATAGCTCTGTCACTTCGAGCGACACACTTCATCTCAACGAGACCGAACGCGACAAAAGCTATCGTGCTCGTTGAGCCTGTTTGCGTGTAAACGCGAAATTAGTCGCAACTTGACAGTTGACAAATATTGTGTAGTACGAGTGGTGACCTTCTCAGACCTAAACTCCAGTACCTGTGCGTATGTTCATTCTTCTCTACTTATCGGGTTATCAACATGGCTCTTATCAATTTATTAGTTGGACCTGTAGGCAGGAAAATGTCTCCTACTGAGTCGTGAGTGACATTAGTTTGTTTAAAAGTACGGAAAAGTACTTTGAGGTACACCTCAGACTTCTGTTTTAATCATGGCGGAAAATATTTGAATTTGACGTAAAATGAAAATAATGGCGTGTTAATTAGGAGCATACTAAGCAGTGTGGTGTGTTCTAATTAGACACCTACATTAGTTTGGTTAAATATATTTCAATAAAACACCAAAAATCTGTTTATGAGTTTTTTCGCAGGTATTTATGTACTTGTAAATGAGAAAATTGTAAGCGTCCAATATAGAACCTTTTTTTCACACATCAACTCTGGCCGCCAAACTCAAAGTCATTGGCGCTACCAGTCGCATTAAAAAAGGACGACAGTTTTTTTTTTCGTACAAGTAGCCACCTACACGTGTAAAGTCCCAAAAAGTTTGCCTTTGGACCACAATAGGCCACAATGAAGAACTCAGAGTAAACTGTACTTCGTGTAGAAACCTCGCAATAAGTTGGAAAGGTTTTGTGTGGTGGCAACATAGAAACTTTTGTATTGAAAGCCTAAAGTTCCATAAGGAAACAACTTTAACTTTTTTCCTTTTGTGGAAGTAATTTTGATTGATCATTGATAGCTTGTGAAAGGAAATAAAACATAGATACATCTTCATTACTCAAGACACATACAAACATGATTTGGGGATGTCGTCCCTTCCCCGAAACGGGGACAACGAACAACGAGACATTGCTTAGATTAATTAGGCCTAGCATTTTTCAGTGATCCATAGTCTCAAATCTAAATAGCCAAACATCACTTGGATTGCAAATTGAGGCTTGCATTTTAAATAAATAATGTTGCACATTTCACACAGCATAATCTAGCCCCAAAGTAAGCAGAACTTGTATTATGGGAACTACAAGACTGATACTACTTAAATACTTTTTTGTAAACACATACATAGAAAAAATCCGACAACCCGAGACAAATATTTGCAGATCATACAAACCCTCGCGGCGAAAATCAAATCCGCACCCTTCTGTGTTTCAATCGGGCCTTCGCCCACTGCGCCACAGAGGTCGTCATAATGCTGAGTTGGGTAGGACCTTATTGTAATAGTTAGTTTAATAATAGTTAATAATTAATAATACTTAGTTACTTATTTGTATTTTTTGTAATCCTACCCTTATTGTTCCAATTCAATTTTGTCATTCATCATTCAATGCATTGCCGGGATTCAAACCCACGACTTGTAGATTGAATGTCATGATACCATCCCATTAAGCCAAAACGACGAAGCAAAGCAATGTGACAATAATGATAAATAATAACACCTGACCGACTGGGTCAAAATATACAGCTCTACCAATCGTTTCTAAAAAATGCTTCCCGTAATATAACGGCTGATTTCCAGATTATATAAAACAGATACTCACTGATTGACAATCAACAAACAGGCCTTTTTTTGAGATAGGTAGGTACTTAAATTGTATTTCTATAATATTAAATTAAAATTTTTAAAAAACCCCTTCTATAGATCGCGCTGTCGAAAACGCGGAGATTGCTAGTAAAACAATCTATCTTAAAAATAAATTTGATAAATACACCGAAACTAATAAGCTATATTGATTAAGTTTCAAAATAGCTAGTTGCTAGTACCTAACTTTAATTTTAGTTGTGCGATATAACGGCGCACTGTCAGCTAAAGTGAGCGACTTTCAACATCGCTGCGTAGCATAAACCTAACTAGCTGTCATTAGTAGGTAGGTACCAACCTAGGTAGTAGGTAGGTACATCTATCTGTCAAGCAAAGATGTACCTAAAGGCTCAACCACACGCTGGCCTAGGCTCGCCGAGTGAATGCGAGTGCCAACGTGCGGCGATAGATCCTCAAAAAGCTTGTTTTGGAGAAAGCGTGCGGCAGAGCCGTTCCGCTGGACCTATCGATCAACCGATAGCCCGACTTTCTCCCCAGGCCCTAGAATTGATGTTCAATTTATTAGCGAAACAAAAATGTATCATCATGATAAATCACGAGGATTTCTCACGTAATCTCATCAATTTTGGTACCAACAATGATGTCTAAATGTTCCACAAGTTTGCCTGCTTTTTTTGTGAAGGAAAACATCGTGAAAAGACGACTTAGTTAGTCTCACTTGTTTTGATGTACGAGTATTTCCAGTGGATAAGGTTGAAAGGGTAGTTAAGGTTCTAAGCAAGCCTACACTCACACAATGTCCCAAGAACTACAGCATATGCTATTATAGAATAGAAATAGAAAAAAGTTTTATTTTCGCCACTACGATACATACAACACAAATCAGAAATGCTACATTACAATGACAAGAAAATAAGGCTACCCCTCAGCATTTTCTCCAGCAGCGCCATAGCTGTTAGAGCGCTGGTTTTCAGTGGCGCCGAATATAGCATATTATAGCAATACCTATAGCATAGGGAAATTCGTATAACTTGATTATTTTTAACTGAATATGTTTTTACTAAGTTTACATTTCAATAAAATAGATATTTTTAAATTTTATTATTTTCATGTTTGCATCCCAGGTGTTATGGGGAATTTGTGTCTCTTTGTAATACCACATTTAGGCAAATAAATTAATTATGAATCATCTCGTACAAATTAAAACACCTGATTTCTATTTTCATTCCACTAACTAAGGCTAACTTACACATACAGCATAAAAATATAATCCACGCTAGTCTTCAATAAAACCAAAGCTTGCATAAGTCATTCTAAAGTCTCGTTAGCCTGGAATCGAAGGCGCGACTTCAGATTACTTCAAACAGAATTTATGGGCTAAGATGGTCCAAATTGTATTTTATTGCACAAATGTTTTTGGCTGCTGGGAATAGGGGATGATGGGGAGAGTTATTTTCTCCGGGGATGCGACACATGTAGTGTTTCACATTTTCATTTCGTTTTATTTTTCCGAAAATATAACAAACTTCAATAAAAAAATAGCATGAATAATATGGCTTTAATAAGTTTAGTTATGATTCGCTTTTTAATATACACTTAAGTTTAAGTATTTATCGTAACCATAATTTCCATTAGTCAAATTTTTTAATATTATGTACGAATATGGCTAGTAAGTCAAAATGCTATTTAAGTTTAGATCGTATTTTAGGCATTATTTGTTGATATTTCTTAAAAGAAACTGAATAATGAAATTTTGTTTGAGACAACACTCATTGCCAGCCTAGGATTCGTAGAGCTTGTAGCTATTCGTAGCTTTCGTAGCAAAAACTACTGCTACGCGCTGTATGCTAAACGTTGAAAACATTCTTCTAGATTTGGCGCATTTTGACCATACTTTTTGACTAAGAATATTACTAGCTTGCGCCCGCGGCTTCGGTTGCGTGGTACATAGTGACATTCACAGATACATCAGCTTTCCAAGTCAATGAATTTTTTAATTCGGATTAGTGTAGTTTTGGAGATTACTGCCATTCAAACTTTAACTTTTCAAATAGTGTAAAATGATGTCAGTTCAAGTCGTCGTACTGAGGGTTTCGACAAAAAAACTTTGGTAGTTTAGAAAATCGAGCTTGAAAAGACTATGCTAACTTCGCGCATCCTAATCGAACAGTCAGGTCTAAACTACAAGCTCGTAATTTATTTTCTAATTAAACCTCCGAAGTAAGGGTCGCGGCACCTGCTAATTGTGAGCAGATGGGCTTGCGTGCACACACAAGGTTACCAAAGTAATTTAAAGTATTAGTTTCGAGTTTCTTCTAACAACCGACACAATTGGTAATTTGTTTTTCAAAACCGCTACTACGCGCTGGTGCAGGCTCGCCGAGTGAACGCCAATGCCAACGTGTGAACAGCACCATTTGCCTTGCCTTGCCATCGCTTGCCTAGCTGTCCGAGGGAATACAAGCGCTGGCTGAGGTTCGCCCAACATTGTATGGGCGGCATTAGATTCAAAGTCAATCAATAGAACTTCATGAACAGAAGTTTGGAACTATATAGACTTGGTATTCGAACGTTGTCGACAATGTCTAATGAAGCCTTGTAACTTCTAGAACGTTCGCGTTTGAAGCGTAATGAAGGTCGCGCGAAGGTTGTATAACTTAAGGGCTCTGTGGGTTGTGGGTTTAATTCTACCTTAAAATAATAGACTTACCCTATTATTTAAATTCACCTGTCTATTTAGCAGCCTTCGAGAATGTTTACTGATCTGTTATTTAATGAAAAAAATACAACAAACATAAACCCAGTTTCTGTCTATTTATATATTAAGTGTAAGTATTTATAATTTTGCTCACTGTGCTGTGGTAAGATTTGTGATTTTTTATTAGTATAGAAGTAAAGTCTTTCTAAACACATTTTATCGAAACTGAAAATTCTTATGAAAATTTTAGATTTTGACAAGATTTAAACACCGATCCTCCTAAAGCCAAAGTTTAGCATTTTTTGGCATTGAGCAAACTTACAGGTAGCTTAATGAAATAAACATGTTTTCCAAAGCTTTGTCAAAGTTAAAATCGCATCTCAAAGTTTGATCACACTTTATTATTGTTTCGATACAATATGGTGAAATTAGAATCTATCAAAATGCGACCAGCGTACATTTTTCACCACAATTTCCGCGCTATCAATTCAAAGCCACATAGTACTTAGGTACAAACCAGAAGTACAGTTAGTTCCCGAAACTCGACAAAGATGCTGCTTGTGGCTTTTTCCCAACTTACCTGAACACCCACAAAAAGATACAATTAACCTTATACTTCAGACATTAGGGACGAATTTCGTTTTAGGGGCAGCAAAAGAAATTGCATTTTTCTGACGACTCAAACAATTCAAAAATGAGCTTTAAATGTACGAGGTAAAGGTAATTTTTCCGTGGCATTTATGAGATGTAGTTATTTAGGTTAAGAATTGTATGGTGTCGGACAATGGTGCAAATCGTTTTGTTTCAAACAAAGGTTTGTGAAATAAAAATGGTATGTTTATGTGCGGTAGAGACAAATTTCTTAGAGAATTTTAACCCTCTATTGCATGGGAAGCCAAAATTGGTTGTTAAAGTTCAACATTTTTTTTCTCTACTCTCCGTTTATATAAAATTGATAAAACTTTACAAGCATTGTTTATTACTATGTTGTGCATCAAAACGTAGTTTAATTGACTTATTTAAGTGTAATATTTACCAACTTATCTAGCTTTTACCAACGCGTGCGCTGTTTGTTGCACTTAGTATAATTACGAGAAACATTGATGGTCTACAAATAGGTCAATAAGGTAAGAAATCTCAAATTAAAAATTTGAAATGTAATGGTCTATTGCTCCTTTTTCTTTAACCATCTCAGTTTTTTTACGATATTATCTTTTCTATAACATTTCCTTACTTTTCCGCAGAGGCCAATTTTGGCTTCGTATGCATTGACGGAATCTTCTAATGGCTTTTCAGAATAGATCTTTTTTCGCTTTTATAGGGAAATCTAAGTACAGCAATGTTATTTCTGCTGATGATTTCAGTGCTTTGATGACTCTGCACCTTACGCATATCTAGCCTCCACAAATCACCTATTATTATCCCTAAATCTGATACAGATCCTTCTGAAGATGATTATTGAACCAAAACTAAAATACGCGGAAAACAACAATAAAGTAAAAGAAAGAAATTAAAGATACCTACAAGAAAAAATACCTTCATACGACGAGAAGAAAAGAAAGTTCACTGTATCCAGGATTTGCCAGATTGCATAGAAATCTTAGACCCTTCTGCTGAATTTTATAAATGATTTTATCACCAATGATTTGATGGATTTTATAATCGATCAGTCAAATTTAGAAGACCATTCAGACCAATTTATACAATACAGCTAACATTACAAAGGTCAGGTCATTAAAAAATGTTCAAAATCAAGCTTTTAGGATTTTCATTAGGTCATAATGAAGTATTTTCTGTGCATGGGAAGCCAAAAATGGCATTGTATTCATAGTCGTTAGTGCATACGAAGCCATTTTTGGCTTTGAAAATTATTTTCCATACTAATCAAATTATAAATTATTTTTCACCTTGTATTTCCTAATTAGCCCAAATATAACAGCATAAAACCACAAAATATTTTTTTTCTGCCTCTCTTCATAATTCATGCAATAGAGGGTTAAGGAAATTTCTTTTGGAATTTGACAACCGCACACAAAAACTCTGGAATTTGTTATACAGTAGACTCTTTATGTATGTACTTAAAATACTTGAATCTAGACTTGAATCAACATGTACCTTTGTAATCAAGTAGGGAAAGTTTTTTGTCTATCCTACTAGTATTATTTTTGAGTATATTTGCGTTTCAATATCGCCGATGATACAATTAGGATGAAACTAGAAATAAAAAGTGCCTTTTATACAATACTAGGTAAGTACTTAAAATGTTGGAACAATGTAAGTAAATGAACACGCAGGCAGAAGCAAATAGATTAATCAATCCCAAAACTTGAGAAAATGTGCTAATTGTATGAGCGTAGTAATCCTCCTTACCCAGATAAAGATTCTCCGGATGAATCGAAATATTGTCGGTATCTAAATCGACGATATTTTTACGTGAGTAATTCCCGTGTGTTAAATAATGTCTAGTAACGATTGAATTTTTGGTTAAAACTTAGAATAAGTACAGTGTTTTTTTGGACACTTCAAAAGTTACTCCCACGTAATTCATATCCGTAACACCGAAAATGATACAGAATCAATACCTACTTAAATCCTTTTTTTACTTTTTGTTAAAAGAAAACACACAATATTTTAAAAATCTATATTTAATAGTGGTTTATTTGATCATCGGTCGTCGCGCGATACAAAAGTCCGTGAATTTTGTAACACCTTTTCATTTACCAAGTATTTAATTCACTTTTGTTATGTAACGTCAATTCAGTTCCGAATTAAATATTATTGAAAACGATACAAATACGTTTAACTAATAATAAAAAAAAAAACATGGACCGCTTTAACTTTAAGCTTTGTAAGTTACACTGCACGTCTTTAATAACTTAATTTATATAACTTAATTTAGAATGTAATTCATGTATCGAAACTTGTTCAATTTCCAGTGAAATTAAATAATTTTCCAAACGAAGCAGTGAATTGGCAGAGCTCCAACGGGAGTCGAGATAATCGCATCTGAGTAGAATCACTTAGTTGCAACTTGTGCTTCGAACCTTTTAACTTAACTAAGAAGTTTGCTAAGTTGAAAAAGTATGAGTTGTAGCTTCGACTTTGAAATAAAATGTTACAAGATAAATAATAAACTTACGGAATGATTTTAAAAATCTCCTCGACTCCCTAATTTAAAACCAATATTTTTTTACCAACCTCTTTAAAACCAATATTTTTTTTAAAGAACCGAAATTATGAGTCAAAATGCACGTCAAAGTACATTATAAACTCCTAATATGTAACATTACACGATCGCTAAAATATTCAAACAAAACCATCTCAAAATCCCCATACAACCCAAGCGTAACAATATCACAATCCCACAACGCATTCTAACTCAACCCATGCCAGTTGCAAACCCCAAAAATACTCTTAGTACATGCTATTACTATTTATACATTATTATAGGTACCCTAAAAATGTACTTTGGGCAAACCGGCTTAACCACACACACACACATGCACACGCACACAGATGCGAATACGCACACTGCAGTAAGAAGGGCGAAGGGAAATTTTGGCAATATTTTTTAGTGTGCAGCTCATACGCTTGAAAAATATGCAACAGAATTGGCCTTGTAGTAGTAAAAAGTAAATTCGTATGAGCTAGTGGCCAACTCTAGTAACGGAGTTTTAAGCCGCTTAATGGCTTGACGATTTAAAAGCCGGGACCGACATTTTAACGTACCCTCTGAAACACGGAAGCACACATCTTTTAGTGCCACTAACTGTCACCCATCCAAATCATGACCATACAGAACGTTGCAATCTATTAAGAACGTCTAAGCAAGCTATACCGCGAGCGCTTCTATATTTAGTGTTACTTATCAACCGTGAAAAAACATGGTAAACGACAATATTTGGGACTTCACTATTTGAATTTTATTCAATACAATACAATACAATACAATACTTTATTGATAAAACCAGTTTTACAAGTCAATATAGGTAGTTCACGTTATTAAGATTAATTGTAATTCATAAAGGTAGGTATTAATGCAATCTAATTCATTTAAAATAATCTAAGTATCTAGAATATATTAACTTACTTAATTTAACCGAGGTGGGATTGTCATGGGTGAGGTACTTTACAGTTCAGGTAACTCAAAGAATTCATCTAAACTGTAAAATATCCCCTCCAACAACCATATTTTAATTTTATTTTTAAAAATAGCCGTGGAAGCAGCATCTCGTATTCGTTCTGGCAGTCTGTTATAGATAGAGGGGCCCAGAACGTATACAGATTTTTCAGATTTAGTCAGTTTGTGCGGCGGTGTGACAAGACGGTGCGAATATTTGTTGCTGCGCATGGCACGATTCTCGTTCGTGCCGCGGCGCTGAAACAAGTCCAGGTTTATGTGAGTAAAGAGGGCCAGATGGTAAATATACTCACACGGCAAGGGAAGGATCTTTAGCTGTTTGAAAAAGTCCCTGCAGGAGACATCGCTCGGAACTCCCACCATAGCCCGTATTGCACGCTTTTGCACGACGAACGCGCGATGTGAGTCAGAGGCTCCCCCCCACAGCTCTACACCATAAGTGATGAGGCTGTGGATGGTTGCGAAATAGCACGAACGCACGACGTCACGGGTGGCCGTGCTCGCCAGTCTGCGCAGAGCAAAGCAAGCTCGCCCGAGCTTGGTGCAGAGTTCCTCTATGTGGGTGTCCCAGCAGAGGGACGTGTCCAGGACGAATCCTAGTAGTTTTGTGTCCTGAACTTGTTTCAGCGGCGCGTCACCCGCGATTACTCGAATGACAGGCGGTTTCCCTCCGTTCAGCTGAAAGTTCATGTGACAGGTTTTGTCTCTGTTGAGGGCAAGGCCGTTGAATTTGAACCAGAGTTCTAGTCGCCGCACCACCGTGCTCAGCTTGTGCTCGAGCTGGTCGTCATTAGTCGCGGTGACTACCGCGGCAACGTCATCCGCGTACATAAATATGTCGGCGTCGGGTACTATACCCGGGAGGTCGTTGAGCAGCAAGCTGAACAGTGTGTTCGACAAACAGGAACCCTGTGGGACGCCCAAGACATTCTCCAGCTCGGACGAAATCACACTCCCCCCGTCGCCCACCACCGCCTGTGTTCTCTTAGACATGAAAGACGTAAGTAGGGACGAGAGAGGGCCGCGGATGCCATAACACTGGAGTTTACTCTTAATGAGGGCATGGTCCGCGGTGTCGAACGCGCGCGAGAGGTCGCAGCACAGTAGTGCGACGCGCTGACCCGCCTCGCGCGCGTCCAGCACCCGCCGCACCACCTCCCGTACTAGGTCAGTGGTAGCACGCCCCGGTCAATATGCGTATTGCCGCTCAGTCAAAATAGCGCGGTCAGCTATAAAATCCAGGAGTCTGTTGTTAAGTCCGACCTCAAGGATTTTGCTGATCGCTGGGACTAGTGAAATGGGACGGTACGATTTAGCGTCGTTCTTTTTACCCTTCCCTTTGTATAGGGGACTGATTTTAACTCTCTTTAAGGCAGAAGGGTAGGTTCCCTGACGTGCGCATAGGTTGCACATAAAACTAACTGAAATGGCCAATGATTTCGCGGCCACTTTAACGATGCTCGCAGATATGCCATATAGGTCGGTGCTTGTTTTAGGGGCTATTTGACAATGTATAATTTTCATAATTTCCGTGGGCGTGAAAGGTCGCAATCGAAGCGATAGGTCGCATGACGCGGAGTCTGCCACAAGAACGGAAATGGCGCCGGATATGTTGGCGACCGGGGCACCACACTTGCTTGCCGCCGTCACGAAATCTACGTTCAGAGCGTTAACCAAGTCAGTTTTCGTTGCGAAAGGACGTCCGTCATCACCGCGAATGCGGTCAGTGAAGTCGACTCGCTCACGATTATTACGCCCCAGCTCTGCGTTTATCACCTTCCACATTCGCTTAGACTTATTTGGGTCCTCGCGTATTCGGTTGGAGTAGAACTGAGTGCGTTTATGTTTAAGTAACGAGTGGTATTTTATCGATAGCTCATCAGCGAACTCGGTGAGCTTCGCATTCCCTGGGAAAATTGTTTTTAAGTGCAATACGTCAGACAACAGGTATTTTAAGTTAATAATATCTGAGTCAACCCACTGACCGCATTTAGGTAGGGCAGGTAGCTTCTTCACGGGGAAGCATATATCTATTTTGTGTACAATAATCGATATAATTGCTTCAGCCAATGAATCGCAGTCGTGGTTCGACAGCCCAATGACTTCATCCCAGTCCACGGATTCCATAGCTAGAGCAAAGTTTAACTTGCTAGCCATATTGAAAGTGCGCCTAAATACAAACAGGGGCGGGCTGGCCGCGCTGCGTGTGATGGTTAGTAGCTGCGCGTGGTGGTCGCTGAGATGCGGGTTGACGCCGACTATGCTCGCGACGCGCTCCGCTGTTAGGTTTGTATACGCATGGTCGATCAATGTACTACCATCACCTTGAAATCTAGTTGGGAAATCAACCAGTTGTTTGAAGTTATGTGTAGATAGTAAGTCACATAGTTGTTTTTTTTCGCTAGTATTAACTAACATATTTATATTTATATCACCTAATATTATTGCGCTGAGACCTTCGCTTGTAATTTTACAAAGTAATTTGTCAAATAGTTTCAAATAAGCAGAGTGGCTAGTGAGGTTCGAATGGTAAATACCTACTATCAATATGTCCTCGCTCATCAGATGTACCGCACAAACATCGAAAATCTGCTCCTGGGCCAAGGCACAGTAGTCTAATTTGTTACTAACCTTAATACCAGAACGAACATAAATGCAGCTCCCACCGCGCTCAACCTGCGGTCTACAATAGGCAGAGATCAAGTCAAAGTTGCATAATGTAACAGAATCGATTTCATACGATTTAAGAAAATGTTCCGTGATTACTAGTATGTCACACAATAATTCTTTGGATAATGATGCTTCTAGTGTCTTCGTTTTACTGCTAAGGCCGCCGATGTTGAGATGACATAAGGTAATGGTGTTAGACTGCGGCGGTGGTCTCGGCCGCGTTGGCCCTGCTGGCCCTGGAGGTACCGGCGGGAGGGGGGGCGGTGCGCCCGGTGTTGTTGCTGGCGGAGGGGCGACGACGGTAGCGTCGGGTTTGGCTGGGCGCGCCTTTCGCGTGCCCGTCGCTGCGCCGAAACCACTCGCTAACTTCGGTGCTGGGTGGCCAGTTATCGGCAGACATAAAAAAATCAAACAGGCTGCTAGGTACGGTTAGGCTATTCTCGGCCTACCTGATGCTGAGCGGTTACCGCAGCCTATGGACGCCTGTACACCAGAGGAATCACATTCGCGCTGCTGACCCTGGTCTTTCAGTTGTCACCGCAGCGCTTCCTTGCAGATCTCTGGCAACCTTACTCACCGCAGGAGCACAACACCATTCGAGAAGAATGATGTTATTTAGCTGCGATATTCTGTAAGGTGGAGGCACTTTCTCAGTCGAGCTGCTCGAATATAAAATGAGAAAAACCCACTATGCCCTATAAAATTAGCTAGTATCTTAAATAATGTAAAATCTAATTAATAAAAATAATGTGGAATCTGCATAAATAAAGTTTAAAGTTAGCTGCACATTACATTAAAAATTAAAATAAACGTCCCCAGTAACATTATCTGTAATGTATGTATCTCAATTTGAGTTACGATGTTTTTCCGCATGGGGGTTGATCTATTGTACTCGTGAGACTACTTTTTCATGCTCTTGACACAGTAAAGAATTAGTCTACTGGTTGTGCCAAACATGTTAGTATTGTATTGGCATTCTAGAGTCAAAATGTAATATTTTCGAATATTTGAGTTTTCTAGCTTTGTCACAACCCGGCCCGCCCTATCTTGGCCTGCAAAGTTTAATATTACTTAGTACCGTATTTTTTTAATGCATAAAGATTACATAATATTGTAGCCAAATAACATCATTCTTCTCAAATGGCGTTGTGTTCCTGCGGTGAGTAAGGTTGTCGGTGCTCTGCGAGGAAGCGCTGCGGTGACAACTGGTGGACCAGTCTTGTCCATTGTCTTGTCGGCGCAGTGATTCCTCTTTTAAAGAGTTAGCAGCGTGAGTATGACTCCTCTTGGTGTCACAGGCGTCAATAGGCTACGGTAACCGCTTACCATCAATTTTAGTGGGCCAAAATTGTCTGCTATCTTAGTACGAGGAGTATAAAAAATACATATATTTACAGCTAATTTTAGAGGTATTAAGGCCAGGTCAAGAGTACCCTAAACCAACGAGCTTGCATGAAGAATATGATGAGAGTGAATGAAGCGAAAGAAGTGTGTCAGGATCGTAGCTAGTGGCGATCTGTGGTCTCTGCCTACCCCTATGATGGGAAACAGGCGTGAGTTTATGTATGTATAACTAGCATCAGTTACATGGTGCCATACATCATAGTCAGATGGTGCCTTCTATATATTTTTTTAATAACTAAGTAGACTTTTCTGTTCCTTTATAAAAACGCAAACATTTATTATTTGTGCCTTCATTTCTACTCTCGCAAGATTTTGTCGTACTATTTTTTAGCGACTCAATTTTGAGCAGCAAGTTAGCCATCTCTATATTAAACCACGTTTATGTGTATGTGTGTATGTGTGTGAAGGTGATCATTATAGCGAGTACTAGAGTATAGGTAGTTTGCAGTTTGGAAGAAAGTTGCGCGCAGTTTTAAGGGTCGAAAGAGTTCGTTTCAATGTTGCAATCCACTGCATAAATGTTTGTTTTATTTATAATGAAGTCGAGAACTTTAATGTGGGACTGACTAATAATAACATTCTGGTAAAGATTAGACTAGGAGGGTGGTACAGATACTGGAAAAATACTTTTCCATTTTATATAACGTCTTATAGTACAGCATTTCTGAGACTACGTTTATATAGCCCAGAAAAATATTTATTCTGAATAATGTTTAGAAACAGATTATCTGCTTAGGTAAGTTTAGGAAGACTTATTTGTAGGAAGCACATTTTTGATATCATCTAGGTATATAAGATATACTTTTACTAAAAGTTATTTAAATTTGGAATATTATTTAAGTTTAGTAAATTGCCCAAGGGAGATTTTGTTGCGGTCAATCTCTCCTCTATTTGTATATTTAGCTTTTGTAGTTTACTTGCTGGGAGAGCCAAAATAATATTAATTTAATTTTAACTATAGGGCTTCGTTGGATATAGAATACGTAGATACAGATGATTTCTACAGCGTTAAAAGGTATTTAATGCTGTAGAAATCATCTGTGCCTACCTGTGGTCCACCTATTTAATCCACCAGCAGCCCGCTGATTGTCTATCTTTGATAGCGACCAAAATCGGTCTCAAACTGACAAATATGATAGTTCAGTACACACGTAGCTCTGTCACTCTCATCTCAACGAGACTGAACGCGACAAAAGATGCGCGATTGTTTTGACATTTTAAGACTAATTTGAGGTTTGAGACAAGTTAGACGCAACCAAAGAAAGGCCTGCTGTTGTATCACGGGCAAATATTTTTACCCGTTGTCCAACTGATAGATGGACGTAGTTATGCATAAAGGAACCAATCCACACTCATGTCAAAATTGAGTTAAGTATACAGAAAGCTTTTAAAATCCACCTTCTACTAACCCTGTAAATATCAAAGTGATCTGACAATTTTGACTTAACAAAACATTTTCTCGACAAAGTAACCAACCCACATAACAACATTTGTACAATAAACTAAAAAGATCCATGCTCTGTGGTACCCCAGAAATCTGAAAAATCTACAAATTTATTTTTTTCTGTAAGGAACCAAACCACATGTTTCTTTGTAAAAGTATTTTTTTTTATCATTCTTGTGGGTTAGTTCTCGTTGCACTAGTTGCTCTTTGAATATTAAATGAATAAAATACCTAAGGTAATCAATAAGTACCTAATTTTAATTATATTTTGTGAATTTTATATTAAATGAAATATCTTAAGTCTAGCATGAAAAAGAGCTATAAAAATACATATTTCACTAGGCTGCATTCATTTTAACCCAATCTTCCTCTACTTCAAAATCAAGTTGACCTGAAAAACCTTCTAAATCGTCTTTTAGGGCTTCATCTCTTACCAGATTCACGTAAAAGTGGTGTGGTTCTTGCGGAATCAAGTGTAGCACACTTTTAGGTCTTTTAACTTCGTATTAGTGACAGGTCTTCCTGTTTCAGCGATTTTTAGAGGTCAAAAGACTTTTACGTGAATCTGGTAGGAGATGAAGCCATAGAAGACGATTTAGAAGGGTTTTCAGGTCAACTTGATTTTGAAGTAGAGGAAAGTTAGGCTAAAATGAATGTAGCCTACTGAAATAAATTATTTTTATAGTTTTTTTTTCATGTTAAACCTAAGATATTTCTTTTTAAATAAAATTCACAAAATATAATACGATTATTTATTATTTTATGCATTTAATATTCAACAACAGAATAAATTAATAAGGAACCAACCCACACATGAGCAGTTTTGCTAAAAGGAACCAGTGGGTTTTTAAAAAAAAAATACTATAAATATTAATATTTTTCTCCGAAATTATACTTACATACATACGAAACAGTATTTTGTACAATATTGTAAACAAACTTTGTTAAAATTAATCATAACTTTTTTTCTATACACAATTTAAACAAAAACTGCTTTTTCTCAAAACTATCATTGTGTGGATTGGATCCTTTATGCATAACTACGTCCAGATTTAAATCAAAAGTTCATTAGACAAGCAATAAAAAAAATACATAATAATAATAAGTTATATAAGTACCTATAATTTGCCTCCAAACGCAGTTTAAATAACCTAGAATGGAATATAAAAGCCTTCGCTGAACGAAACATTCGCCAGTATCCATATTTAGGGAAAATCAATAAGTGAATATTTTAGAAACATTATTCTCGTCCACGATATTAACTTAAACTGACATATGAACTTCGATGTTCTGGAAGGATATGCTAAAACTTATGTGACGATGAAGTTCGAAACCCAACCAAGCTTCAATGGATTTTACGTTTTAGAAAACGTAAATGCTTCTAGACAGTTCTAAATTGAAGTTAAGTTTCCCAGCCAGTCGCCGCCGAACCGAACCCCACCATGGGAACTACTCACCGCATCGAATGCCAAAACTGAAGGAACAAGTAAACGTCGAAAAGGCGATGCGGTGCGGGTGGCGACTGGTCAGCTATAACCTTTATAGTGCCTAAGAAAGTTTGAGAATTATCTTTTAGCACTAAAAACCTTTTTCTAAATGTGAGATAAACGAAATAGTGTCAACAGAGTGTCAAGGCTTATGTCCTTCCCGACTAGGCAACATTTTCAAGTTTCTGGCAAGCTTTCAAATACAAACTTCTAATGCAGTAACTATTAATACTTTTTATAAGGAAGTAATTCTATGTGACAGGTTTGAAGCTCCTCACTGTCTATACAGGGAGGTGTCTTTGACTACCCCCTCATCTTCAAAGAACTTTGAATGTCTAATGATCTAGAAAAAGTCTACAGTTTTTGAGCCTGTTTACATCCATTTTTAAACTATAATCAGCATTAAAATAGTTTTCTTTCTAACTTTTTGAAATCTTTCTTAAGCACTTACAGTTCCTCAGCTCTAGCAGCTATCGTTTTACGAGAGTACAGGCGACTGGGACCACCCAATAGCTTTGGATTACCCATTTCTAAATTTTGTAAAAGTCATATCGGATGTTGACTGTTCTTACATTGTTAAAGCGTTTTCACATTATCCGATATCGGTATCGGACGCCGACACGATATCGGGGCAAGTAAAATGTATAAAAGATGTCCGCTCCGATATCCGATATCGGGTCGGACACGGGACAATGTGAAAGGCAGGTACATATTTCATACATTTTACTTGCCCCGATATCGTGTCGGCGTCCGATACCGATATCGGATCGGTTAATGTGAAAACGCTCTTAGCCGATCACAAATCTATAGGGAGTGCCGAATATGAAATCTGTGGATTCCTCTCAAAACGATAATTGTCAGAGCTTTATTTCATGCACATGGTACCCTTCTAAACGGCAGTAGATAAAGAAAGTATCTAACAATAATGTGTTTTCAAAAAACTTAGGGCTGTGTTGGCACAGTGGTACCTCGGCTTTCAATTCTAGTTAGTTTAAATACCGATCGTGCATCAACTAACTTTTCGTTTCGGAAAATATGCATAGAAATGGCGGCCACACACGATCAATTCTAACGTCCATTCGATTGGATGCAGTCAATTTGATGATGCCGAATGGACCGTGTGTGGACGTGGATCGGCATGACCGTTCGATTGGACGAAACAATCTAATTTCAATTCTTTTGGCATGATCATGCCGATTGGAACGTGTATGGTGGTCGTAATATGAGCAATCACTCTATCTCAACAATGTCCCTATCACAAGTGTTTGTGTATGTAATTTTCCTTCGGGAAGCGCTCAGGGCGTAGCTTGCTTAGACGTTCTCGACAGATCGTTGACGACGTTCTGAGCGATCACAATTTGCATGGGTGACCGCAAATGAAATTAGCACCTGAGCGCTTCCGTGCTTTGGAGGGCACGTTAAATTGACTGTCCTGGCTTTAACTCGCTAAGCCATGACGGCGGCCTTCAGGCGGCCTAAGAACTCCGTGCCACTAGCTCATACGAACATACATACATTTACATACAAATGCTTATTGACGATTATATCGATAACATAGAACGTTTATATGTGAAAAGGCATTTCGTTAATTAAATCAGTGATTAATAGTCCCTGGGCCCACTTGAGGGATGACGGGGCCTAAATAAATTTGAGATTGAGTGTTGGAGAGGTGCCAATTAAACGGTATCTATCGACGTTTGGTAGGGGGCGGAAAGGGGCTGAAATCATACAGGTCTCTTAAATTGACCTATTTTACATTATCTGTCTTTTAAATCGATATTCTACTTGGGACTTATCTTCGATGGCAAAAGATTCTTGGATTAGATTATCTAATATACCTACTTATAAAGATTGGTCATTATTCTAAAGAATTCATACGCTCTGATAGCAGCAAAACTCTCAGGTATTGTTTTTTCTTAAGTGACAATCAACAAAACAGTGTCGTTTTCTTTTAGATACCCCACATCGTTGTAACATAACTTGCATATTTCTACATAATCGCTTTATACATTAAAGCATTATTTATGCGACGCAACGTGTCAAATTTCATCAAATATTATGCCTCAAAATATAATACCAAAAATTTCAAAACTTTAAAATAGCAGATTAATTTGCAACGACGAAATATCGATGCAACTTGAACTGCCAAAATCGGTCGTCGCAAGCGCATAGGTCAAATGCACTCTTCTATCTCTCTCTAACCGGTGGAAGGGACAGAGAGGGGAGATAGGTCTCTAGCCTCGGGAATGCAGTTTGTTTGTATGTGTGTGTGCATTTTGGGGTGCGCACATAGACAGGTAGATTTACGATGTGACTGGGCGTTGGTGCCTACTGCAATTGCCGATGAGGTGTAGTTTTTGTTCTTCTTACATGCCGAAACTCAACTCTAATTAGTTAAAGTTTTAATCGACTATGATTTCGATTTGAACAACGACTCGCATTTTCAGAATGGGTACATCTATACATATAATAAGAATGAAGTCTAAGCTCAAACTTATAAGTATTCAATTAAGTGAAGTCAGTTTTTGATCTATATAACCCTCGAGCAGCAAAACACTTCGTAAGCGCGTTTTAGAATGACCTTGAACGCAAACACTTCATAGTAACTGTTGGTAATCTGTGACTTTGATATTTTCGTTTCTGTGTGTTTGACCACTAAGATCTCTGAAACTACTGAACTGATTTAGATGCAGTTTTCATTGTTGTATTACGGTAAGCCGGGATTAAAAGATAGGGGTTGTTTTATCGAAATCCGTTAACAAATAAAAAAGATATGTACATTTAAAGAATTCAATCTAAATTTCTAAACACTTGCTTTTCTAAAGAAAAGATTACGATAAAATTTGGCATGGATATAGATTACATCCCAGGAAAGGACGTAGGCTACTTTTTTTCAAATGTTATCATGGTTGAGATAAAAAAATAAGGGTTGCAAGTTTGTATGGGGAACAAAATGTTAGGTGACTCCGCCTCTTTTTGCACTCATGAAAATTTTTACACATTTTTTTATTACGAATGATTAACGATTTCAAAATTAATGATAATGATGTAATGTAAGCCTATTCTATTAAACGAGCAATATTTGTCTTATATTTATGTGGGAAAATCCGTTTTCTCTTGCAATGTGGTTCGTAATTGAACCACTAGATGGCGTTCGCTGGTTGCCATATGCCAAAATGTTTAAAAAATAGATAAAATTGTCAGTCATGTCACACTAGATGGCGTTCGTTTAACGATTATTTTTTCTCTATTTTTACATACGAGCAGAGCTCGGTCGCCCAATATGTAGGTATTGAAATAGGTACCATTCAATACATCCGAAATTCATTATGTAGGTAGGTATTTTTAATCTTTTATCTTACAACGACACAAATAATTGGTTGTAGAGTACGCGCCACCACTGAAGTCCGATAGAAGCGGCGGCGCTGCTATCTAATCGCAGAAAAAAAAATTACGTAAAGTCCAATTATGGCTTGAAAAATAATAAGTAGGCAATTTTGTACGTTCGTTAATTCTACACACCAGAACAACTGAACGGCCGTGACTAAAAGGGCCGAAACACATAACGGCGTTGCGGCGCCGCGCCGCTGAAATCGGCAGTTTGCGTTGCGGCGTTGCGGCGGCGTCGCGAAAAAGAGCGTTATGGTAGGGTAACCACAAAGACCTTTTACCTGTAGACACCCTTTCAGCCTCACTCACGTAAACACGTTCAAATTTATTGACCTTAAAAGATCCATAGGTACTTATTTCTGCTACTTCAGTGTCATCCTTATCCATACTTATTTTTGCTACTTCAGGGTCTCCCGGAAATTGTTTTATTATGCTGGTTTGTGCTGTCCAAGTTTGTCAGAACCGCCGCGGGAAACCTGATGATAAAATGCTCATATACCATCGATAAGTTTTGAAATTATCCTGAGTTTACAAACTGCTTCTGGGTTACGCGTTTTGTTTGAAAGAGTGATAGAAACGCTGAGTCATAACGCTGGATTTAGCGGCGCCGCGCCGCTAAAATCGGCGTTGCCGCCACCGCCGATTTCAGTGGCGCGGCGCCGCAACGCCGTTATGTGTTTCGGCCCAAAGAGAATAATAAAGTGAATAATACAATTAGTTGCCGTAGGACTTGAGTGCTGGCGCGGACTCTAGGTAGTATTTCATAAAACGTAGTAGGTAAACATGAAGGGCCTTACTTATGAAAGATGTTTAAAGTGAAACACTGGTTATACAATGTCCTGTCTTTAGTTGTGGATAGTGACAAACAGAGACAGGACGTTGTTCAACCAGTGTTCACCTATAAACATCTTTCATAAGTAAGGGGGGAAGTTTCAAATGAAGAAATGAACAAGCAATTCATTCAAAAATTAAAAAACCCGGCTGAACTGAAAAGTTGGAAACAGCATTATCTCAATCACAAAATTAAATTACAATTTTATTATTAGGTAGGTAGGTATCTAGGGTTCGATGCCGTGCGCTTTTTCCTAAACTTTGTTGTCACAGTTGACACACAGATGGCTCTGTCTGTTCTAAACATTGCGTGTGACTAAATAGAAAGTTTTAGTATGCGTTTTGTTTAGTAACATTATGGGCGAAAAATAGATTTTCAAAAATTTTGGAAGTCGATTTAGTTTTTGAAGACGACATGTTAGATTTTTCAAAAAATTATATTTGATATCAATCCACCTCTTGATTTTGACATGGATTTTGATATGATGGCATGATTTTTATTTTCTAAATTCACACATTGTTGCATTTTCTAGGCGCACTATTTGATTTATCGAAATAAAAAGTATCCTAGAGCACAATCGACATAGAGACGATTCTAACGATACCTCATTCATCAAAATCCATTGAGCCGTTTATGAGAAACGTGGTACCTAATAAAGAATATTACTTACATACCCACCCACCCACATACATAGAAACGCGCGATCTACATAACCCTGTGACTTGACAGTCAGCCGGGTAATTAGGCACGTAAATTACGTGATACCGGGTACTGTGTGAAGTGTTCACTTCACACAGAAATAATCTTTAGGTAGGTACGTGACGCAAAGTAAAAAAGTGATCTAGGTTTTAGAGATCTTTTGGACCAAATACCTAGGTAGGTACCTACCATCGCGGGCGTTTTCAGAAGATCAGCACCACAGTTTCATCACAATCTGGTCAATGGTTTAGGAACGCATAGCGGACAAACATACTTAGGTAGGTACATTTTTATTTAGATATGTACCTACCTACCTACATAAGCATTGTCCCATTAATTTCTTCACCTGAAACGTCATGCATGACCATCCAATTCAAAAACGTAATACTTACTTAGTACCTACTAGGTAGGTACGTTAATAAGGAATACCTTCCTACAACCAATTTGTGTCATTGCAAGTAAAAAGATCAAAATACCTAAGTAGGTAAGTACTTATATGAATTGCGGATGTATTGAAAAGTAGGTAGGTAGGTACTTATCTATTTCAAAAAAGTGATAAGAGTATTATGAGTAAGTAGGTACCTATGTAGATATGTATTTACAAAAAATATAGGTAGGTACCTACCTATGTAGACACCTAAAAGTATTCTATCAGTTAGGTAGCTGGTTCCATTGTACAAGCTTTGCTTAGTTTGGATCTATTCTATTCTATGGTTTGGGGCTAGATGGAGCTGTGTGAAAAATGTCCACCAATATTTAGTTGTTTATTTATCCTATTCTAATAAACGAGCAATAATTGTTTGATGTTTTAAGTTTGAAGTTTGTTTGTATGTAGGTACCTACTGAGGTTCTCGAAAACGGCAACAATTTCGATCACCACCAATTACATTATAAGAACGCATAGCGGCCAAACATACCTACCTACATACATTTTTATACCTATATAATAAATAATAATAAATAAATAAATAAATAAATATTGCTGGACATTTCACACAGCATCATGTAGTCCCAAGCTAAGCAGAGCTAATAATAGACAACCAATTTGTGTCGTTGGAATTATAAAAATCAAAATAGGTAAGTACCTACTTATTTAAGTACCTACCTGTATGAATTTCAGATGTAAGTACCTACTTACCTACCTATTGAAAAGTAGGTGGGTAGGTACCTATTTCAATAAAGTGTTATCCTATCCTATTCTATTAAACGAGCAATATTTGTTTGTCTGTACCTACTAACGTTCTCGAAATCGGCTCTACCTAATGATTTCGATAAAATTTGCGGTACAGGGGTTTAGGGGGACGAAAAATCGATCTAGCTAGGCTAGGTCTCATATCTGGGAAAATTCGTTTTCTCGACATTTTCACGCAACAAGGTTTACCAGTGCAATGTGGTTCGTAATTTCACAATTTCTGTTGAGACTAAAGTGGCCAAGTGAAATAGGTGTCCGCCTCTCAACCGAAGGCTACGAGTTCGAATCTCAGCCAGTAAAAGTTTACTTTTTGTAAGTTTTATTTCTTTTTCTTTTTTAATTTTTATCTATTTGCACCCGAGCATAGTTCGGTCGCCCAGATATTAAAGTATTAAGTACCTACCTAAAGTATTTACAAAAAAATATAGAAGTAGGTACCTATTCTATCAGTTATCTGGTTCCCATAGTACAAGCTATGCTTAGCTATGCGATTTTGATGAAATTTGCGGTAGGTACGGGGGCTTACGGAGGCGAAAAACCGATCTAGCTAGGTCTCTTATCTGGGAAAATTCGTTTTCTCGGCATTTTCATGCAAAAAGATTTAGGTACCAGTGCAATACCTAATGAGTTTTAAAAAAATTGAATAAAAAGAACCTAGCCTATGTGTTATTTCAGGTCATAATCTATGTAATATATTCCAAGTTTCAATAAAATCCGTTTAGTAGTTTTGGCGTGAAAGAGTAACAAACATCCATCGATACATCCATCCTCACAAACTTTCACATTTCTCATATTAGTAGAATTAGCATACGCGAACGAAGTCGCGGGCACAGCTAGTTTTTAAATAAAATTTGAAATATTGCAGAAAGTCTTTGTTACGATTCACGTCACGGTTTTTACAGAATATAATTTTCTTTTGAAATAAATATAGGAAATTGTCACTTTTTTTTACAGACTTACCTAGGTACCTATTATTTTGACAATATCATTCGTTAAAATCCATCACGCCGTGGTACAAAGAAATATACATACATTTATACATACACTCGAAAAACCCTTGATGGGCGCGGCGCAGTCGGTTTTGGGGGGCAGCCGGGTGAAAGATAAAGATGAAAATATAAAAGCAGTAGGTATCTTACACCCGAATACTGAAACGCTACTTAGTTTATGAGCTGTTGTTAGATGTCATTTTTGCATACGAATTCTGAAGAGTAAAGGTGGCCGTACACAAATCCACACCCGAACACTCCGAACGAATCAAATTTTAAAATTCTATTGAAAACCTCGCACAAATTCAAATATACATTTGGTTATACTATTCGCGTATTAGTTACCATCTATGGTAATACGCATTAGTTCATTAGTTGAACTGATTAATTTATCAAACTCCGCCCGTCATCCCATTATCATCATCTCCCGTGACATTGTCTAACATCGAAGCAATAATTAATTCCCATTCAGCTGGTAATGAGTGATTCATTCATAACTACCCGCTTGTAGGCATGAGCGAGCTCTGTACAGTCAGCTAAGAATATGTAAAACACATTAATTCTAATATTATAACTTTGAATGGTTTTGAGTACCTAGTAAATGGTGAAGGGAAACATCGTGAGGATACTTTCAGCCAAAGTCAGCTTTCTTATAGCGGAAATCTTAATCTTTCGCGATCACAATTCATATAGCGTCAATGGGCTTGCAACCTGTCACTTATGGAATGCTAATTTCTGCAAAATGTTGGCATTTTTTTTTAATAAAAGTTTTACCTACTTATATCAGTCATGTAGTTCCCATAACACAATCTCTGCTTACTTTGGGGCTGGATGATGCTGTGTGAAAATTCCAGCATTATATTTATTTACCAAAATATGTATTTGGACATCCATCTGATTACTCCCTGAGACCTCTTCGAAGGATCTTAAATGCCTAAAAAAGATATTACCAGTCGTGATATTTTTTTTGAAGTTAGGGTAAAAGCGGGTATCCCCGGTCAGGCGACAATGCCGGTCACCTCATTATCTTCCAAAATATAGCGTATATTCTCACATACGCACACATAGAGGGTGGCGTGAGTATTCCCTGTGCCAACGCTCCTGCCCCCGCTCAATTCCGAGCACGCGTTTGGGAGTACCATACGTTAGTATGTTTCGCGAAGTATCGTTGTAACTTTTTGGTCGCGGAACATAAGAGGTGAGTGTTTTGATTTCCATGTTTCATTTATTTTCAGTAGTGATTATAGCCGAGTAGCTATTTATCTACCCATGTAATCACAAGATTCGAGCACTTTGCACCAGGTTTTCGTTAAAAATATATTTAATTTGAAAATTATACGTGCGGCTAATGCCGGTCATGCTGACCGGTATTTCCCGCAAGTTATGTTTGCAAGTATTTAGATGATATTTTTGACTTTTTGATCTGTTGTACCTAATATTATTATTACCCGACTACACGCGGAAAGGATGGTTATGTTTTTCGATTGTTTGTATGTATTTAAGTAAGTATGTTCTTAGGTATGTATACATAAATGTCTATTTGTTTGTGCCGCTCTACAGCCTAAACAGTTCAATTTATTTTAACGTATTGAGGTGTCATTAGATTTGGTTTGGCTGTGGGAGTGCTTTAAATAATGTTATTTAGGTTATAAAAAATACGTCAAATTTTGTTATGTAAGGTTTTTCGTTTTAATTAATAATTTTTGCTTATTTTCTTTTACAGGATATCGGGAATTAAAGTAATACTTAAGTCTCGAAGGGGAAATGGAGCCAAAAAGTTTTTTTTTTTTGCCAAAATTTTTTTTGCCAAAATTTGAATAGTTCTGATCTTAATGGTTGTGATTATGTTAGAAGAATACCTAAAGTTACCTCTAATAAGAGTTTTTTTAATAAACATCAATTTTTGAATGAATAGTACTAATTCATGCTTAGGTGACCGGCAATACCCGTTCTTACCCTACACATATTGCGTATGTTCATCAAATCTCATATTTATAAAACTAGACCGACAGTACCCCGTTTATTACGGATTTGCCTTCCTCACGCATGAGAGCAAGTAATAAATCATGCTTAGGGGTAAGTAGTATTTCATAGAGCCTACTTATTCTTGTCAAAACCACCCTTACATAACTATTGGGGTGTTTTCGTAGCCACATTCCAACGCATGACTAAATGCGGTAAACAAGAGAAAATGGGAACGCATGAAAACGAGGATTGACTGTAGACATTATTGCGTTTACCTTTGTTTTAAAGCTTCATTTTGAAAAATTAATAGAAACAAAGTAGTAGGGGCTCACAAAAATAAGCAAGGAACTGCTGTGCACGCGTAGGAGCCCTTTGCGTGTAGCGATGCCCTAAATGAATTAATATAGAGTCATATACTCATCAGATACTCAGGTACGCTCAATGTGCCTCGAGACTTACGATGAATCGCGTATCCCAAGCTGAGAAGGAGCTCCTAATCAGCAGTGGTTACGAAACAGGGGAGAACTTCGCAAGTTCATATCATCCACGAGGCTCTAGCTAGACCGTTGCGCCCTAGGACTAACCTTCACAAACGTGATCATCGTAAAAGTAAGTTCGTATGAGTAAGTGGCCAACTCTAGTGACAATAGTAAAGACGACAAAAACAACACATCTACACATCAGCTACACGCAATGTAGGCGATAACAATAAACACACAGGTCACTGCGTCTACTACACTACCAACCGAATAGACAGGTAAAAGGTAAGTAATATTTTTGTGCTGTTTTTTAAACAAAAGTAAGGACTACTCATTCATACTCAATAGTAGGGACAGTTACCATGAGATTTTCCCATGAAAAGAGCGTTGTTATAGGCCATGTTTTAGTATAGGCGAAACTCAATGCTCAACAACAAAATGCTAAGAGCGTTAGGTATTGGAATTTAATATATTTTTTTAATTTTAGGTTACTTTACGATAACTTTTGAATCGAATTCGTTGCCATATACTGACTGTGATTCACTCTGATTTAAAAAAACACATTTCATACGAACCATTCAGAACTTTGAACTGTAAACGTACCTATTATAAAAGCAAGAAAGCGCCTTTAAGTTCGCCTACAGTCACGTAAGCCCGTTGCTTGTCGAATTAAACCAGGCGCCGTACTACTTTACAGTGCAAAACTTTATCCCGGGATTAATGGACTGTAAAAACTGCGACTGTTTTAAAACAGAGCTTAAAACTGAAAACAAAGTTAATGTTTGTTTATTGTTATTCGTATGAGCTTAAAATGTCAAACGTGCAGTGACAAAAGTTGACTCACATAGTTTTTTACGACGAGTTTCGTGTTTATGAAAACGTTTAGGATTGCAAGTTTGTTTTAAGACCCCTGAGTAAAATTGTTAATTAGTTACTTCATAAACAACGTTACTCGACAAGTAATCGTTATTTCAACTCGCTTTCGCTTATTATGCTACGATCACACTCACCTGTTGATGGTTGGCGTCTGGTTTCTCGCTGCTATCGGAAGTGGAAGACGCGGATGGCTTCTTGCAGAACCCAGGGCAGTACCGTCGGCAAAGACACCTGAAAAGATTGAGGACACTTTGAGAAACTCCATGGACTTTCATGGTCATCTTTTATTCAAGGATTAGGATAGAAATGATAAAAGAACTAAGTTTCTATCATTCATCATTTACAGCCCTATTATACTAGAGATAGATAACCAAATAAAGTCCTACTATGTTTACATAAAACTGGGTCCAGCTGACATCGCTATGTGGCTTTCGTTGTTTTTCGGTTTTTTTATGAAATTCCTAAACAAGTAGCGGAAGAGAAGTTTCCTGGCCCCTGGCCAAAACGTGATTGCTAAACTGTGACGTTTTTTATAGTTTTTCGTGTCACATCTAATTTTGAGGACCACTGAAGTGCATACCAATTTTGCATAGACTGCACTTTAAATAAAATACCTAGAAATCTTGGAAACCTTTTTTTTTAGCAAAATGTGTTATTTTGATGTGTTTTTCTCCTTACGTAACGTGGTAAGCTAGTGCTAAGTTATTTTTGGGCGCTGACAAGCTGACTGGGCGCGGAATGGATACTTTAGTTTTAAAATAGTACCAAAAATTGGTAAAAACTAAAACTAAAGTATCCATTCCATATACTACACACTTATCAAATACCGAGTAGAGTAGGTATACAGGGTGAATTTTTGAGATGGGGCAGTAAGGGCAGCTACCTTAACCGTTGTAGCTAGAGGAAAACGTTCTTAGGAGACCATCCTTAATTTTTGAAAATATTTTGACCTGCATTCACAGATTTTGAAAAATATGTACAGTCAGCGAGAAAATGGGCCATTTACACAAAAACTTTTTTTGATGCCAATCGATCCTATTTCATCTAAGGATAAAAAGGCTCTTTCAGACCAACTGAGGTTAGAGTACTAGAAAAGTCAGAAATCGCTAAAGTGTATTTCTGAGACAAGACGGTAAGGGCTACCTTAACCGTTGTAGCTATGGGAAAACGTTTTTAGGAGACTGCCCTTAACTTTTGACGATATTTCAACCTGCATTCACAGATTTTGAAAATAATTTACAGTCAGTGAGAAAATGGGCAATTTACACAAAAACTTTTTTTGATGCCAGTCGATTCTGTTTCATCTAAGGATTAAAAGGCTCTTTCGGACCAACTGAGGTAAGAGTACTAGAAAAGTCAGAAATCGCTAAAATGTATTTTTGAGACGGAGCAGTAAAGGCAGTTTGTTAACCGTTGTAGCTACAGGAAAACGTTCTTAGGAGACTACCCTTACTTTTGAAGATATTTCGACAAAATGATGAAAAATTATGACAAATGACAAAATGATTTCGTACGAAATGTAAATCAAAGGTATTTGCGTTTTCTGACTTTTCTAGTACTCTTGCCTCAGTTGGTCCGATAGAGTATTTTAATCCTTAGATGAAACAGGATCGACTGGCATCAAAAAAAGTGTTTATGTAAATTGCCCATTTTCTCGCTGACTGTACATTTTTTTCAAAATCTGTGAATGCAGGTTGAAATATCTTCAAAAGTTAAGGGAGTCTCCTAAAAACGTTTTCTTGTAGCTACAACGGTTAAGGTAGCCCTTACTGTCTTGTCTCAGAAATACATTTTAGCGATTTCTGACTTTTCTAGTACTCTAACCTCAGTTGGTCTGAAAGAGCCTTTTTATCCTTAGATGAAATAGGATCGATTGACATCAAAAAAAGTTTTTGTGTAAATGGCCCATTTTCTCGCTGACTGTACATATTTTTTAAAATCTGTGAATACAGGTCGAAATATTTTCAAAAATTAAGGATGGTCTCCTAAGAACGTTTTCCTCTAGCTACAACGGTTAAGGTAGCTGCCCTTACTGCCCCATCTCAAAAATTCACCCTGTATAACGTCCATCAAAGACAATAGGATAACTCAATAACAGCGGGTCAAGGAGGGAGACGCACTAGTAATTGTGTTGGAGGCTTGGAGCTCCATTTAATAGTTACGTATCGATAGTATTGAGTTACAGTTTGAACTATGAATTGCTGATGCACGAATAGAGGTAGGAAGCTATTGTTAGATAGGGATGGAAATCACACCAACAGTTTTCATTCCTGAGTGTCGCCAGGACAATGTTGTCTGTTGTTATCATTTGTCGCATTGGTTGGGATATGCCGACATATCGAGTCAATTCCATGGAATCAAAGCTAACAAAGGCAAACTAAGTTAGTTACAAATTGAGGAGACTTGTTGAAATGTAGCTTGACAGAACACAGACTGAGCCAAATTTGTAGAAGCCTCGAGGGATCCATCTGCAGCAAAGTGGAAAGATCCTATCTGTCTCAATGACAGCTCAATGTTTTAGGACTCGGTCTAACTAACGCGACCAAAACGACGAAACGAACCAAGTATTGACGCATTCGTTAATAGTGACATGTTTACACTGCTACACTTGTCTATCGACACTGATTTTTGGAACAACTCTTAACAGAAGTTTCTAGCGGCAATGTAGAGGTAGCTTAACTTTATCTTGTTATTCATAATGGACTTTTAAGCTAACTAGAGAAGAGGCTAAATCTGTTGCCATTTCTTTTTAATGAAATGTGAGAAAGAAAAATGCACTTTCCAAAGTCATGCTAAAATAACATGAAATTATTAAATAATGTGATTAGACTATAAAAATTATTGTCTAGATGTAGATTCCCACTTGACCTTCTTTGACATGATAAATTTGTATTTTGTCCGAAGTTTTAACCCATAAGATTGCTAGAAAGTAGAATGAAAACCAGCGCTTTTTCACCTGGGATTTACCTCCCACGTGAAGCTAGCTTAAAGTTGAGTCTGGGCCCTTTGTCAACCTGCGTTCTATCAGTATCCGGGTTTATCAGTAAATAAAGTGTTCAATGGAAAACTAGCATCACACGTAATTTGCAACATGGAAACACGTCTTTAAGTCGCTTGCTATTCACGTTTCTTTAACGCGTTTCTTGAAACGTTACCTTAAACCGGTAAGGAAATTGAATAGTGAAAATAAGGGAGACTCACTCATGCCTTTGTTTAAGATAGGTTTCCATTTGTGCTTAGTGATTTGGGACGAAAGTTAACCCTTTTTCTATGAATTGGCAAATACTGATTCGGCCCTTCTCAATCCTCATTACCTATAGTTTGTTGATTATTTAAATTTAGGCTTTATGGTTTAATAGTAACGATCAGGATAAAGGTAAAATGTAAGTTGGTATGAACTTCCTTTTCATCGAGGACGTGAACTTGAAAAACACAAACAGTTTTTTTCAAACTTTTTTATTTTTGTAGAGGTAATTTTAGATGTAATTTCAGGAAACACTGATTTGTTTTATAAACTTTTTTCACTGATAGTTCTACATTAATCTATATCAGAAAAAACTTGCTGCCTTGAAATATCTAGGAGAAAATGTGGATAGCTGACAAGCTTATTTAAGCACTTAGGACATAGGTAGTCAATTGTTGAGCCAATATAGTGAGAATTCTTCGTAGATCAATTGGAAAAGTAATAAGCCATTTCCAAGTATATTAGACTTCAAGTCACATAAAGGCTAAGCTTTGTGGAGTGGAATACGGCGCAGAAGGACCACTTATATGGATCCAATACCATAAATTCGTTCCTAAGTGTCTCTATTCAACTATTTCATAAGATTTATGTTGTAAATGGTACCTATGAAATATTTTGTTTTTATATGAACCATGAATATTTTGAAATTCAATGTCAGTTTTCTTTTAATAATTATAACAATATAAAACGCTCACTGTATTTAAGCAAATATGTAAATGCTTTGTTATTTTGTAAATTTTATGAGAAATAATCTTTAACCGTTACCGTTTGTATAATTTGTGTCGCTTTCCACTAGAGGGCGCACGAGACAGTACGTCGAATGTGCCACGCGTTTCCGTGACATTGCCTTTCCATTTATGTTTATTGTTGCTGCAGAATTTGTATTAAATATAAATTGTTTTGAAGCGAATCCTTCATTGCAATAAAATCGTTGAAACTGCGCACAGGTCGTTCTCAGTTCAATGGTCCCGCGTTGGGCGCCAATTTAAGTGTAGGTAATTATCAGAGGTCGTTGACCGGTCGTGAATTGCCGCGGTTGGAAACTAGAGTACTAGGCATTAATGAGTTAATGTCATTAGTCAGTTCATCAGTTAGCGAGTTTGGTTGGAAAAACAGTCAGCCGGGTAAAAATATAAGGCTGTTGGCGCACTAGTAGTCATTTCGTTAAAACAAGCAATATGTGGTAACGCAAAAACTTTAATACGCATATTATATTAGGATTATTTCATAATTTCCTAATGCATCCCGACAATTTTTACATCTTAAATATCTTGAGATTTAAGAATCTTGATAGTTTGAGAAGATTTCTACCGTATCTTGTTTAGTTGTAATTATGTTTTGTTTATTTTCTCTGAGAGACTCAGTACTCTAAGTATTTTAAAGATAAATAGCCAGATAGTGTTAAAATTTGCTAAAAAAAGCTCGTGTTTAGAAAAACAGAAACTCATTAATTATAGCGTTCATTATATCGTTTTATAGCATTTTCACAGTTCATTGTACCATTTATAGCGTTATTTATCAACTCCAAAACTCCAATGTCAATGCGTTCAAAGCGTAATTATCAAGATGTATTTGAAATCTTTCTCCAAAACTCGCAGACTGCAGACTTTCTGTCGGCCGATAGTTGGTCGAGCTCTTAATCAGTATGAAGACATGCAAGTACGCACACTACATCTATTCAGTATCAGCATCAGCTGTAGCAGCCCAACCCAACTAAACCCGACCAATAGAAAATTTTACAGTCTGCGATGTCTTACTAGTCATTTTCACTAACCTGATGAACAGAATCCCGAAGAGCAGAGCCAGCAGCGGCAACAGCGTCCCGAAGCAAGCCAGGAACCAGGTCTGCACGTCCGTGAACCCTGAGAACACAGACAGGACTGCGCCGGGTCACATGTCAATAAACACCAGTGCTTGAAGCCTTGTCGAACATAACGCGAAGTGAACGTGAACGCGAAACGAACGCAAACGTAAAGCGAAATGAGAAAATGTGACTAGATTCAAAGGATACCATCTTCGATCATATCAGATATATGATCGAAGGATACCATACATTACAAAATAAAAACGCTTCGCCACGCCTTCGCTTGGCGTTATGTTTGACAAAGCCATTCTATGCTTTTATAACAGCTAAAAGTGACAAAAAAACAGAGGTGAAAAATCATTTTTCAAGTACCTAGCAAACATCTATCTTAGCTGCAAACTGATTCAAATGAGTTGGTCGTGGATCAATAAATTTTATGTTAGAGAACATACTCTTTTAACATACACTAGAGCTGATTAAGCCAGAATTGTATACTGGGCAAGCCTTTTCCATCTCCATCAGTATTTTTGGTTTGATAACTTAAAAATCCAATTAACTTAATGTTAAAATATGATAACGGCGTTTGACAAACAAACAATGTAAAATTTATTGTTTAATTTCAACATTGTGTTAACATTTATCACGTTTATGTGGTCGCAAAAATGTATAATTTTGTGAAAATAAAACGTCTACTCATATTTTACAGCGCAGTATTTTATCTGAGCTACAAAACGTGCAAAAATTTGGAGACGTGTAAATCAACAATGTGAAATTTACGCGTGTTTCAGCACACTCAATTTAATAACGAAGAATCGTGGCTCTTAGTAAATTCAGAGGTTTCGAGCTTGTACCACGTTGGGCGCCAGTTGGAGAACTGCCATTTCTAACTTGCAGTGGATGTTGCTAAATTCAGTTAGCTGTTAGTACAACTTAAGAACTTAGTTTTTAGATTCTACTGCACCAAATAAGAATTAAACAAAATAGAAAATGTACTATTGCTATCACGTAATAAGGATTGTATTTAGGTCGATGTTTTTTTGGTAAGATTTGTTGATTTTAAATGAACTACTTTAACGCGTTCAATTCCCCTGACGCCAGTGAACGCATAAAACATGGAAGCATTCTTTGCGCTAGAAAATGACCCAACGAAAAGTGTGACACGGTAGGCGGGGCTTGAAAAGTGTGACACGGACGAGTTTAGTTGCGAAGTTGACATTGGCGGCAACGGTCAACTAAATTTCTCGTTTTTTTCATAAAAATGCCTTGTTGTGCTGTAAATTGGTGCGTAAGTAGATCCGATTTACACAACAAAAATAATGGTGTTAGTTTTCAGATGTAAGTACATCGCTATTTATCATTTTTTCATAAAAATAATCCTGGTTTTTGTCTATAGGGATGGTGTTATGCCACCCAAACCAAGTACCTAATTTCTACCTAACTGATATTTTTTTATTATTTCATATTAGTACCTATACTATAGATACTAATATTATAAAGCGGAGGAGTTTGTTTGTTTGTTTGAACGCGGTAATCTCAGGAACTACCAGTCCGATTTGAATACTTACATACTTACTTAGTTCACCCCGAACTAAGATCTCGCGCACCGTAGATGGCTTGAATTTGGACTTGCTTCTGACTACCCCTTTACTTTCAAGTGCTACTACTTAATAATCTGTGCTATTACTGCCGAGTATGTTTATTGCGCTAGCTCTTCATGGTAATGAATATTGGCATGCATGCAATACATAATGTTGTGTCTAAAATTTTACCCGACTACGGCGAAGCAAAAAAGAAGGGTTATGATTTTGACGGATTACGCCAAAAAACAGTTCCAAATGGTCTTGGCTGAACATAGAAAACGCCCAGACCCGAAACTAATATTTACAGATCTTATAAACCTTTGTCTCGCGGCAGGGATCAAACCCGCAACCTCCTGCGTCTCAGGTGGGCCTTCACCGCTGCACCACCGAGGTCTTCAAAGTGAGTGATATTTTGTAGATAATTTTATTGAATAAAACTTTTTGACTTTGACTTTGACTTTCACTGGATATAATTATAGATGTAACCTACCTTAGATAATAGTTTTGTAATTTGTACTAGTTACCTGCGTGTAAATATCAAAATATATATTATTTAGTTAGAGTCTAAATAATATACATATATTTTGATATTTACAAATAATTCAATGTTCTAAATTTTAGAACATTGAATTATTTTATTTGATTAGGAATATAAAGTAAATAATTACAAAGTTTTTACTTACTAAACAAACCTACGAGTAATAAGTACCCACCTACTCCTTAAAACCTATTATAATTTCGAACCCTTGAACAACTGCTACCATAGAACTCATAGAAGTTCGTAATACTTATGAAATTGTTTTCATAATTCACCATAATAATACGAATTAATTATTTGCATTGCATCTTATTACATAAAATCATCCCGGTTATCAGAGGCGTGGCAGGTAATGACAAGCGTTGGATGGCAATTTAAACCCAAACATCGAGGGAATAAAGTCGACTTTTAACTGTGCGTCCCGAGTCTTAGTAAATTATTGACCAATCAGCAAAGAAATTTTGACGGATTTGAAATGTCAGGTCGGTTGCAATTTTGTACCATTTTGCAAGAATATTTGCCTCGAAAGAATGCTTCCATGTTTATATGCGTTCACTGCCTGACGCACATGTTTCGGGCTGCAGACGTCCTGCGGTGCTCTTGTATATAAGCCTAAACGCAACGTATTCTGCAGACTTAAAAATAAATCTTCTTCATCATTAAGTTTGGTTAGAATCTAAAGTGATTTTAGCAACATTGTTTTGGATTTAACATGTTCATTGATCACGCTGATAATTTTCCAGATGAGCGCCTGCCATCAAAGCGGCAATGGCAACTGCCAATCAAATAGTTTGTTTCACGTCCAAAATTATGGTATTAATGAATTTCATCCACAACTCAGTGGGTGAGACAAAAACATAAATATGATTCAAAGTAATACGCCATTTTATCCTATTGAATAAATGAATTTGAGTTTGAATAAGAAAGTTGTATGAGACAGTCAACAAACAATACTTATCGATATTTTTTCCCATTTGTAACCTTATTGTCTGTTTCTGACGTGTTAGCTTACTCTACCATGATGACAACTTTTCCGCGCTGTCGTTCAAAGCCAGTGATGCATTTAAATCAATGACCAAATATTAGAACGTTATCGATCTTATTTAAATCCAAAATAAACCAGAGTAGAAATTATTTTTTTTATTTACAAACTTATCAATGACTACTTATATACCCAAGACACAAACCTAAAAACGGGTCTGAAATTAGATTATTAGATTCATTTCATAACGTTTTTCTCAATTGTGTTCTTCCTGCACAAATTATACTTACTGTAAACCCCAACCTCATTTTCTCTCACAGTTTATTGCAAATTTGAACTAAAATCCCCACTTAATAGCCTTACAAACATTATTTAAATTTCCAAATTGCTTCTGAATACAGATGAAACGATTTACATAACAATATTACCTCCGATAGTGGCTACGGCATCTTAGACGGGAGAATCAGACACTTGGCTTGAAGCCAGGTAACTCCTGATCTTTTAAATTCAAAAGAGTTCAGACTGACAAAAATATGTCTGAAAATAAGGCTTTTCATAACCTTTCCATTCGGAAACAGCTGTCTGTTATTGTAGTCTGAAATTTTGTTGTTTTTCCGTTATGGTTGCCAACAAAATTATTTTATTTTTTGTACACGCTTTTTTGCCGACTTCTAACTAACGAGCTATGTAATGGAATGAGTTTACGCACAAACATAAGTAAACAAGTAATTTTTCCGTCTGACGATGGTCACTTTACAAACTATGATACGATTACTTAGCAAGGAGAAAAAGTTATGAACCTGCAACTGCTATACAAATACATACTCTTAAGTAACTGTCGGGTAAGGACTTTAATTGAAGATAGTGAAAGATAGTAGGTAATAGAGCCGTGATGGCCGAGTGGGTTAGTGCCTCGACTTTCGATCCGAAGGTCTTGGGTTCGAAGTGTTCAAACCCGGTCGTGCATCAATAGATTTTTCGTTTTGAAATATTTAAATTAAATTAAAAAAAAAAAATACTGAACATAAAACATTAAAACGAGCTCTAAATATTGAAGGAAAACATCGCAAGAAAATCAGTTAGCTTTCTAATAACGTCGGTGGTGCAACCTGTCACGTATGGAACATTAACTTCTGCAAAATGTAAGCATGTACAAAATATGCATTTGGACTACCTCTGCCTACCCCCTTAGACATCTTCAAAGGAATTAAAAATGCCTAAAAGATCTGAAATAATATGCCTACCGTGGGAGTCGCGATGATATTTCATTTTCATTTCTTTTTTATACAAGTCCTAATTCAGTTATGACAATGTAAATTATATATGTAAACGACGCTCTGTAGATACTACTTAATGCTCCTTAGCTTTGTTTTAAAAGTCGTAAAACCATGACGTAGGTCTTTATGCAGCTTATAAGATGTTAGATAGTTAGTCACGAGCTCATGTAATTTACATTTTCCTAAATCATCCAAGAGGGCATACCAGAGGGCCTAGCCAACCGGCCTTCGCTATGAAGCGATTCGATTTCTAACTTCGCTAACACTCGAACGTGAGGTTTTCATTGGTCGAACCAAGGTCGAACGTAAGGTCACGTGGTCTTCCACCAATGAAACATCGGCGATAGCGAAGCGAATTGTAGAATAGAAAAGATTGATGCCACTTGGCTAGAGGCCCTGGGACGACCGAACGGCCGTCGACCGATTGGTCGTCCCAAGTATCACTGGAGCGACAGAGTAGAAGCTGACCTGCGTGACCTCGGAGCCGACAACTGGCTAGAGGCAGCAATGGACAAAAGGAAATGGCAAATTCTCGATTCGGAGGCCAAGACTCACTTTGGGTCCCTGAGCCAATAGTAGGGGAGTAGTAAAGCATCCAACATTGTTTCTAAAAATTAAACAAAATTGATGTTATTTTTCTTATCAAAAGTCCCTTCCGCATTATTTACATCATTTTTCGTTCCATAATGAGGCTTCTAGTTGCCGTTGCAAAAAATATCCTCTTTCTTTGTTAATTTTTTTAAAAACTTTGGTTAGAAAACCCCAATTATCAACACAATGTTGAGTAAACAAAATAACTAGAGATCCGAAAATTGGATAGCAGCGTTGGAAATCCAAATAGTAATTTGAGTTTTAATTAAACTAAAATTTACAGAGACCCTTTGTGGGGTTACATAATAGACTTTTCGGTCACGATAACGTATAGTGCATACTTTTAGCATTAATTTTTGACACTACTGATTTACTATTAATGTACTATTAAAACTTTTATGCATACAACACATCATCAATCATCATGTCCTCTTCTTGTCCTTTTTCCACTTACTTGGGGTCAAGTCTTTTTCTCACTGCAGCAGTGCGATTCAGACCTTCTCGGAGTGTATTCCAAATTTGGAAAGTGACATTTCTTCGCTGAATAAACATCAACTTTCCAAAGAAAATCATCGAATCGGATGCATTTTTAGAAGTCTGAATCGCACTGCTGCTCTTTCTCTGTCAATCGCAAGTGTTCGAATCGCAACATTGTCGGTTTTCGAAATATTGTCGGTATCTTGTTTTTATGTAATTTCAATATTATTAAACTAAACTCATGAAAGTTTATGATGTGAAATTGTAGTTAATTGAAAACTTGGCTGTGAGATTGTACGAGATTGGAAAGGTCGGTATGTATGTTGGCTTCGATCGATAACGGACGGAATGGGATATAAAACAAATTGGTCCATTCCAAATCTATTAGCCGGAAACAGAGTAGGTATTTTAGATATTGCTATTATTCCAATATAACAATAAATGCGATTTTTCTAAATTACATTTTGTAAGCTTGAAATATTATTGCTTTAATAAGTGTATGAACTATCAATTTAAAGTTCACTTCTATGCACTTAAGCGGACTGATAATGTGATCGTGCAGAACATCGCATAACATCGCATAACTTATGACTAAGCAAGCTTCACTACTCTTCCATTCCATAGTTATTCAAAAGGGCTCGTGAAATAGTTTTCAGTTCACATCTCTTCAACACAAAAGCTAAAGTTTTCAAAGCTTTTTAATACGTTTCCGTACCAGGTTCTTCGTGTTGAATACAAAAAGGTTTAAGATTGAAATTTCGGACTAGGCTTCTATTCCACAAAATATTTCTTCATTCAAATTCGTCACCAAGAAAAAGTGAAATATATGAGCTTCAGGAAAGAGTGAGACATTCTTGGTTGAGTTTAGTAAAGTATAGGATTTATTTACAGAAACTAAACTGCTACATTACTTAATACAACATACTTACAAAATACAATTAGAAGTAGTTGAGCCATCTAAGAGGGATGCCACTCGGGCGCTGCCGATGCCGCTCCGTTGCATCGTCGCAGCTGACTACGTTGTTTTCCATACTACTTAATCAGAACGACTGACATGCCAAACAGATCTTTAAAACGAAGCGCGTTGACGAAACGAAAACCATTGCGATGCGACACTACGCAACAGATCGGCAACGCCCTTGTGGCTTCGCTCTAAGGATCGTTGGTAAAGTGGATGTAACAGAAATTAACCAACGAAACACACCTTAATCCTTGGGCCTTGGGATAATACGCTTTCATAATTTAAACAAACGTAATTACTTTATTTCATTATTTCCTAACGTTTCTACGAAGAGTCTACTAATAAGGTAATTACGCGATTTACTATAGATCACGAAAGTTTAAAATGAGCTAATACGCTTTCGTTATAGAAAACGGCTTATAAACTAACCGAAAAAATATAATATTTTTCCAAAGCTTATTAGTTCGCTACCGTGATAATTTGTCAAAATAAAACACAAAGACCCTTTGTCCCGGGTAGGATGAGGCTTTGTTATTTTTAGGGCACCCTCGGACACGTTAACATGACGGACACAACCACGACACAACAGAGAATGACAAATTGATTTATTATATTACTAGATGGTGGAATTTGGGAATGTATCTTCTCTCTCAATGTTGGGTCCACATAGCACAAAAGCTTTGTAGATGACGTTTATTAAAATGCTCAGGGTATCAACAAAGAAAAGATATAGACCCCATTATTAAGAAATGAAACGAAATGAAAATGAAATTTCATTTCCTTCATAAAAACTGTAATTTTAGCAAGAAGTTGAAGAGTGATTTTTCTTGTCTCTCTTATCAATTTGCAGTACGGGCGTTTTACGGGGGCGAAAAACCGATCTAGGAAAATCTGGGAAAATTCGTTAGTCGGCATTTTAACACAAAAAGATTTACCCGTACAATGTGGTTCGCAATTTCGCTGCTGCTGTGTCGTCTGAGCGGGTAAGCGGTTAGGTTAGAGCACAGAGTACTAGTTGTCTACTCGGTGGTTAGAGTATCGGCTTGCAATGCCGAAGGCTGCGAGATCGAACCTCACTGGACAAGTTTTTTTTTGTTTTGTTTCGTCAGTTTTTGTTCTTTTTTCGGGTAAGATTTAATTTTTCTCTATGAAATTTTCATCTTTATTATCCATGAAAAAAGCAGTAGGTATATTTTTGAGTTTCGATGAGACTTTAAAAAAAATCATGAGTTAAAACTGCAGTAAGAGTTTTGATACTAAACTAATAATAAGCACGTGGCATATAGGTAGAAATAAATAAATTATTTTTAAAGAATAGTTACACAAAACACTTAAGTTTTTTTTTTACTTGAATTTATATAGTAAAAATTAGGTAGGTACTTTGACTACAGTAACACCGCAAGCACTCATCAAAAATTCGTGCATTAAATGTAAAAATCATTAAACTAACAGGTAGCAACGCTAAGGTTTCATAAAGTTGGGTATCAATTCACAAACCAACCTAAGTTAATGCTTAAAGTTTTAAACTTTTTTACAGTTTTTGTTGAGCAATCCTCATTATCTTAGTTTAAAAGTTTTTGTTTTAATAAGTTTTCTGGCAAACTGTATTAAGTAGCTACTTAATACCTTAATACAGTACTGTATTAAGTAGGTAGTTTAGAATAAACTGTTTGAAATCTTACATAGCCAACACTAAAACATAGACACTTGCTTGCAGATTTTAAATTCTTATAAACCCTAACATTTTCATAATCATCGTGATCTGACACAACTGCCCCTGATTGTCTATATTTGATAGCGACCTAGTTATAAGATACCTTTGCGATCGTTTTGATAGTTTGAGACCAATTTGAGGTTTGAAACCTTTCGTCTTCTTCTTCCATTCCTATCTATCTGCCGTCATCTCAGCATCCAATCCTACCTTACTCATGTACTTTTGGTCTTCCTCTACCACTACTTTCTTTTGCAATCAAATCTAACATTATTCTCGTCATATCCTCCGTATATGAGCTATGCCCTCCTCATGTCATGCCTATACTAACCTATTAATCTTCTACTAATCCTAAATCAACAACATAAAACAATGCTTTGTCAGTTCTGTATTATTAACTACCCAAAATTTCGAGTTCATAAATTTATGAGCTGTCATCTCAAGTGATGGAGTTTTTAAGCCACCTGAAGGCCTCCGTCATGGCTTAATGACTGTGAAGGCACCGATAAAATTTAACGTGCCCGCCAAAGTACCAAAGAGCTTTGAAGCTTACGATGCGTCATCTGATTTAATTATTCCCGTTACCGAGAGAAAAGGAGCTTTTTATTAATATTTTATTAAATGAAAAGTATGACTTTTTCTAAGCATATTAAAAAACCTTCCCAATTAAAAAACCTGCCCACTCATGTTGCTTTTTACTCCTATAAATACTCTTTTGTAACTCTTGGAAACAATTGCTTTTAAATAAGTGGTTCCATTATCATAATGAGCGCTTCACACTGTTTAATAACTGTAGTATTCTGAGCCGTGCTTACTTTGGACGTTCGATCTGAAGATTATCGACTTTAACCATAGGACATTCATGATCTAAGACGACTAACGGAGAGACTAAGCAGTGGGTTCCTTCACAACATTTTTCTTCATTAGATCGTGTAGAATCTAGATTTGGCTGGAATTCAAACCAAATCTTCAAAATCTTCAGATCGAACGTCTATTTCACCATCGGACGTCTAAAGTTTCCGTCTTTTGGCCACCATTCAGTCCAAGCTTAGATTAGATAATTCCTAATGTTTGAAGTTTATGCCAGCTGTACTATTTAAATTGCGATCCAAGGGGACTGTCCCTCTTTGCAGAGCTCTGTGCTTTGTTCTACCTAGGTTTTAATCAAGGCACTAAACATAGAATAACCTGGGGGAAACTAAACGAACAGGTTGCTAATCATCTGCTTTGGACTTGCTTTGGATAATAATGATTAGATGATGATATTTAAATATTTATTTAGATTTAATTTTTGTTATTCTGGTGGTCTAAAAATTGGTATTTATAGTCGTGTGATTATTGTAACTCAGAAAGGTAAATGATTTAGCAATACTCTAAAATAGAATCAATTATTTAATTGTGATTGGATAACCGATGTTTAATTGCTGCTATAACGGACAAATTATGAGCTTATCATAATTTTCGACCTTACGAAATTACGATGTGAGTTCCGTGGCCGAGTCGGATAAGGCACTCCGAACTTGAGGAGGATCGCTTGAATCAATGCGGATTTGAATCCCGTCGGAAGCGAGTATTTTTATGTTTATCAACAAAATAGTAGTTATATGTACGGTTTTACCACTCTGAGAAACTGAACAAGATATGAATGTAGCATTTATTTGCTTAGAGATCCGAATGCGTTCTTTGTTTATCTTTAACAAAGAACAATATTCACTCAGTAAACAATTCCAGTTTTGTTGTTACCGGCTCTTGTTCTCCTAATATTGTGGTTAGAAGGAGATATTTTATCTTTCTCTTTATGCAGTGACTGAACAAAGCTTTCAGGGTTGAATTCTAACAGTTAAAAAGTAAAATAAGAATAAAAAAAGGAGAGTAAGGAAGTTCACATGACCATTCGTTAGCCATGTTCGCCAACTATCAGAGTTGACTACTAGCTCATGCGGCGCAGTTTTGAGACTTAAAGGCTTACGTCATGGCTTGACAAATCTCTAACGGAGTAAAGGTTTACCGTGCTCTCCCAAACAAGAAAACGCTCAGTTTTTAATATCACTAGCGATCACTCACCCATCTGTTTTATGACTGCGCAACATATCGCTTATCTTCGATAGTAACAAAGCAGACGAGCACTTCAAAAGAAAAAGTAATCGCGTAAAGATCAATAATGAAATGGGTACTCACTTGTATCCGGAGCTAAATCATTGTCCACTTCATGGCCAGTGATGTTCAGCATATAGGCACTACTGTTCCCTCCTATAGTCTTCCCAACTTCCACCAGCTCCACGTAATCCACCTTTTTCAGCACATCACTACTGTTCCTACCATCACTATCGTTCTTTGAACTTATATCACTTTCATTTATCTTAGCGGCTATAAGAAACTCAAATCTTGGTATATCTCTAAACTCCGATTCAGGTTTGAAGAGAATGTCTGTGATTGATTCTTCTCTGTCAGTTTCAGAGTCGATGATATCTTCAAGTAAGGATGTTGATATGTTTAGTTTTTCATCTTTTGGCAGATCTGGAGGCTTAGGTCTCGCTCGGTTAACGGATATCCCTTCGTCTCTATCTTGTTCAGCGTTGACTATCGCTTCCATATTACTGTTTGAGCTGATATTTGTCTCTTCAGCGGTTTCGTCATCATCATTAGCGACCACCAGTGTATCAGAATTGGGATCCACGGGGATATTGAAAGTGTTATTTGTAGGGAATTTTATAACTATGTCTGTAGTGTTGTCTGGGGTTCTAGGGTTACCAGGAATTTGAGAGTTCATATTACCAGAAAAAGACTCAGAGTTGGAGGTGTCAGGGTAAGAGTTCGAGCTATCAGAGTAGCTTTGAAGGTTAGAACTATCGGGATAGCTTTGAGAGTTGCCATAAACTTGCGAATTTCCTTTGTATTGGGAGTTTGAATTCCCAGAATAAGTTTGAGAATTAGAGAAAGGTTGGGAGTTAGTGTTGCCAGAGTACGGCTGGGAATTGGAGTATGGATGGGAATTGATATTGCCAGTGTATTGTGAGTTGGTGTAGTGTGGTTGTGAGTCGTTGCGGTTAGAATAAGGGCGGGAGTGCACAATATCTGCAGCAAGAAGGGCATTGAGAAGGTAAAACATGAGTTTTAACTTGACGTTCGTCATGGCTCATTCCATTACTTTGCGAGTGTCAGTGGGTCATAGCGCGCCATCTAGCGATCTGGAACAAAAAGTACTTTAAGTATTCATTCGCGTACTATGAAAACGTACTTAGGGCTCAGAGGATAGATAAGGGGTTAAATTGCTTTAAGTTTACAAAGTCGTGATTTCTGTTTTAAACTACTTTCTATATCACTTGGTACTTTGGGAGTAACTCGAAAGATCTTAAATACATTATTGACGGGCGAAGAAATTAGAAAAGTTAGGAGTTAGGATTATTTTTATTTTTGAAAGTAGAAAAATTAAAGACAAAGTTTAAATACCTTAAACCTAAACCAATTGATCTAGAGTAGACGATCTAATTAATGTTAAGATGTGGACTAGAATAAAATCCACGGTAAAAAGTCAACAAATATTTATACTTATAATAAAAACCACAAAGGACATTTTCAATAGTTTAAATAAATCAGCATGTTCCTTCGCAAAAATACAGAGAAGACGAAGAGCCAAGAGTTATACCAGTCGAAATAAAATAACGTTAGCCCAAATAACACTCCCTGCAATGTCTAGTTATCTGAAATGAAATCCTGCAGATACATGTTCTAAATCTAGTCTGTCGCAGTTTAGGTATTTCAATGTCCCGCATACCGCATAGTTGGCTCAAAATGTTGAGTTCAAACCGTGTTGGCCAAGTGCATCTCCTCTTTCGATACGAAGGTCGTGGGTTCGAACCCTGACATCAAAAGATTTTTTGTTTCGAAAAAATTATATGTGCAACAATAAGGTGGAATCCTCATGAGAAAACCAGTTTCCTAATAGCTGCAATGGGCTTTCAACCTGTCATGTTAGAATGCCAACTTCTGCGTCATGTACCAAAATGTACTTGCCATCACTGACTCCCCCTCCTTGGGGATACAGCGAGGTCGGGGCGGCGCAAAGGTGGTTAAGGGAAGATTTTCATTGCAGCGAGTGAAGTTAGGCGGTTCTCACACTGGCAACGCACCCCACTGCGTTGTGCGTGTATAGAAAACACGCATAGCACAACACACTGAGGTTGAGTCCTGGGTCACGGCGTATCGTGGATGCGGATCCACCGCGCACAAAACAAATGCTCGACCGAATCTGTCCGAAATGCGAGCGGGCGCGGACTCAACCATGTCGAGCATTTGTTTTGTGCGCGGCGGATCCGCATCCGCGATACGCCATGACTCAGGACTCAGCCTCAGTGTGTTGTGCGTGTATTTTCTATACAAATTGAGATACATACAATGTTAAACTCTGCAGCCACGCTCAACGCAGCGGGGTTCGTTGCAGTATGAGAACCGACATAGACAGTGTTTGATAATTATGATGATGAGCTTTACATGAAAAGTGCGAGTTAATTAAGCTATTTCAGAAATTCCCTCTAACTAGAATTTTTTTTATTAAATCAATCTTCTTATTAAAGACAATATAAAAGTGCTAAAGATATTACCTGAAAAGAGTGAAATCAGAAAAAAAGGCATTAGAATCAATTGTATCAAACACACGCCACTTTTCATCGGAAGGCGGCCATTTGTCAGAGTCAGAGTGACGCTTATTGTAGGAAATTGGGACTTCTCTATTTCATCACGTCGCGTCGTTCACTACGTGATAGATGTGTGGAAAACGACGGGATCATTATATACCCAAAGCGGAGTATGTATTTTCTTAGATCTTTCTTTAAACTTTTAAGATCCTTTGAAGATGTGTAAGATGGTAGTCAGAGGTATGTCTTAATACATAATTTGGCACACATGCTAACAAAAATATTATAAATGTGAAAGTTTGAGAGGATGGATGGATGGATGGTTGTTCGTTACTGTTTCTCGCAAAAACAACTGAACGAATTATATTGAAACTTGGAAATCTTGGAATTTACAATGCCGCGGGCGGTAGCTAGTCTAGTATATTTTTACACTTATACAGACATTATACTCGTGTTAAATGAAATAAAAAAGAATACTTAATTTAAATAATGCTGAAAACAAGAATAAAATTATACAACAACAAAATAATATACGAGTCACGAACTCAGCCAAACGACACGCGACAATTCACGAACACTGAGCTGCTATAATTTATTTATGATGATGATGATAATTTATATCAAATTCATTCAAATTTTTGTGCAACTGTGCAGTGAGAATTTTCTGCAATATTCAACTATGCAGTGAGTACGAGTGGACTTAGTGATGATGATCTGTTCACAAAATGCATTTTGTGGTATTCCCCTTAACGCTCACACTTCATTTGAAACAAGAAAATGAAATTCAATACACGACTCATCCAAGCCATTCTGAATCTAAAGTAAACAACAACAAAGAACGTTTTCGTTGACGATGGTATGTCTTCAGTCGTGTACCCTATCGAGATAAATCCCCTAGCGAGATAGTGTAGCTCCCGGCACTTAACGGTCCTTAAGCGTTAGTTAACGTTCGCTATATCTCTTTCTAACATGTAAGGCGTGAAGGAGACAAGTGCTGCATTTGTTGCTGGCTCGAGAAAATCTTCCATTATTGGTTTGAATATTAAGATAGTCTCTGATAAAAAGAAATCCGATTTTGGATCTTTCTTGACAAAGTAGACAAGGCACGTTCAAATGGCACAAGCCTATATTATCCAAGGAAGTATGACAGGTTGAAAAACTTGCAAGTCTATCACTTCTATTATAAAACTAACTGAAATTATCCTTTATCGTTTAGAGTTCGTTTAAATTTTCATAAACAGAACAAATCCTTCAATGGCCCAATGCTAGAGCGAGGATTCGAATCAAAACCCTTCGGATCGTAAGTCAAAGTCACCACTAGACCTACAAGATCACCTCCTTTCAATCTTCATTTAGGTACTTACCATGTTTTATAAATCTGCGGGGCTAATGTGGCCACTTTTGGTGTTTCATATCGTGAAACATAATATCACAAACTACCTTTTTTGTCAGTTCTATATATATACTATTTGACTCAATTCTATAGTCTATAGAATTGAGTAAAATGGTTCACCAAATTTGAATTGCCGCAATGTCAAGTTTTACCCAATTCTATAGAGAACTATCAAAAAAGGTGTTTTGTGATATATTATGTTTCAAAACATAAGCTGATTGCATCAAATGTTTTACCATCGCTTCACAATTCAGCTGCCTTTGTAACAATTTCACTTCTAGGACATACAAAGTCTTTGCCTAGGACAATTTCTACGGTTTAGTTGAACAGAGCCATTCCTCTGAGAGATGGCTGACATCTATCAAGTTTTCAGAAAGCATTAGACGACGAAGAATTTTAATTAAACATTTCGGTGTGGAGAGTGGATTTTTAATTTCGATTTAAACATCGTGCGGAAACCAGCAGTGGTAGGACGTATAGAATGGAGTAGGTACCTACTTACTTCTGTAAAATGTGGGTGTGTTGTGTACCAAATATGTATATGGACATAGCTCTGACTACCTCCTTAGACATCTTCGAAGGGTCTTAACCCATTTCCTGCCACAGCCGTGACCACGTGCACCCGGAGCACATATGTGTCATAGGCACTGAACTCGTTGTGTACCTATAATGTATAATATACTTAAGTTATATTATTCATAATACACTCTTATAAGTATATGGTTTTATTATATAACCCATGTGAACTGTCTTTCACTGAAAGCACTTTCATGGCAACAATATATCATATTCCGGGATTTCCCCATATTTGCCGACCGCTGGTCAATCTGTCAAGTACGATGTTCAAGTGACGTCACTCGTTAGATGTGAGGATTTATGGAGCTAGTTTGTCCCGAGGTCAGCTTGGAGGACAGATTTTATTTATGTGAACGTTGAATGCGGTTAAAGACACATTTCGCGTCGACAATGTATCGCTCTGTGATATTTATGAGGACATATTTTTGCAGAAGCCATTGTTATGTTGGTTTTGATATAAAGCTATAAATTTAATAGAAATTGTTAGTTGCATTTTCATAAAGCTACGAAAATTGTTTACCAGTTTGAGTTATAAAGTGGGTCTTTCAGTAGATACTTGACATTTCTTTGTGCACTCTCAAAACAAGCTGCTTTCGCGAGTTATAAACATTTCAGTACTTGTAGGTACATATAACTCGCAAAAGTAACGCCCGAGCTCATACTATTTGCTACCTCAATGCCCGTTGCTTCTTCGTTCTTCCCCATTACGGTAAATCAAAATTTAGCTTTACGAACCATGTTACATCTTCGACAACGGTTGATACGTCAAGTAATTCCCTCATCATCATCACCATATTGATTCCTGCAGTGCGATAGGTACATTCTCGAAATGTATTCCGAATTCGGAAAGTGACGTTTCTTCGCTGAAAAAACGTCAACTTTCCGAAGAAAGCCATCGAATTGGATGCATTTACGGAAGTCTGAATCGCACTGCGTGACTCATCCGCGTATTATGATCGTAGGTAATTTACAAAAACAAATAGCAGACATTCTTCAAAAATATCGCTAAAAGATGGAAAGGATTTCCATGCACGCCTCGGGCTATATTCGTAAGCCCTGGATCGGATTATACGGGCTTTCCTTTTATTTATTTTTACGAAAGAAATGTGAAAACAGGCACAAACGAATCAGGTAAAAAACTCGAAGTTTAGTTGTCAGAGGTCTGAAGTAAGAGTGACCTGAGTTTAAATAGGTAGATACTCGTTAGTTTGGATAGCCTCATAGCTCAGCTAGTATTCCTAGCTCTGTGAACGCAAATCAATATTAATTTTGAACCAGACTACACAGCATCTTTTACATATTGTGGATCATATAACAACCCTTTTGATATCACTTCACTACATAGTATAAAACAAAGTCGCTTTCCGCTGTCTGTCCCTATGTGTTCTTATTAGATCTTTAAAAGTACGCAACGAATTTTGATGCGGTTTTTTTAATAGATAGAGTAATTCAAAAGGAAGGTTTAAATGTTAATACATGCATAATATGATAAACACTGATAATTTTAAAGGTTTCTAATGTGATGTGAAGGTTTCTGATGTGATCCGTGCGAAGCCGGGGCAGGTCGCTAGTACTTTATAAATAGGGAAACAGAACAGACCAAATAAGACGAAAACGGTATACTTACTCATGAATACGTAATATATGAATACGTCCCAATGTTTCAATTGTAAAAGTTCATAGTTTCGCCTATTTAATATGAACATTTGGGTTTCATAGGATAGTTCTTCTGCCGATTGAAAACTTGTGTCAATAATATATCAGTACGCCACCTCTATTTTTGAACGTCTACAAATGTCGCCCAACCGTTGTAGGCAAAAAAAAATTATCAATCACTTTTGTTAAATTTTTACAGTGTGCATGTGCAAAATTAAGAAGTCTCACTTTCGCATAAAAGTACCACCATCGAGACACCAATTTTAATAACTATACTTATAGTGAGACAACCAAAAACAGAGGTTTGCTGTTGGTTGAGACAATATTAAAATGCTGCTGTTGATTGAGATGAATTAAAAATCATGATTTAATTTTTTTTATAAAATCATACGCATACAAATCTCGACAACCTACTTGAAACGTAGCCTTCGTCTGAACAAGCAAGTTGTTCAATGTAAATAAACTGGTTTTGAATAAAAACCATTTCATTTTCATTTCAAAAAAGCCGGGGAATTACCTAAGTATCTGGAATGATTGCCAGTAATTACTTTTTAAAAGCTGCTAGGCTCAAATTAATGCTGCTTTCGGATTTTGTTTTATGAGATTACAGTTTCGTTTTGATTGGATTTGACAAAATAAACAAGATTATTATTTTGTTACCGAAATACTTTGTACTGATGTTCTTTCTTACACGAGCAATTAAAAGTTGCTGATTACAGCGCAACTTTCCTTCTAGATATTACAATATAATTAAACTATTTTTTTATTTTTTTATGTTTGTGTGACATTTGTAGGTATGCCTCAAAGATTGATTTGGGTGAAACTTAGTTAAAGCAGTTTAGTTTCTGTAAATAAATACACAACAATGACTGAACAAAAAAGTTAAAGCATAAGACATATAATAATAATACGTAGTTAATTATAGCATGAATATAGCTTTGTAAAGTATAACACTGTTATTTGACTGATAGACATATAATGACGGGGAAGAAGGCTACTTTTTATCCAGGTACCACGCAAGCGATGCCACGAGCGGAAACTAGTACATAATATACATAGAAAACACCCAGACCCGAGACAAATATTAAATAGTCCGCCAGGTAGCTATAAAATACGGAAACTGAACAAAACTTTCCCATACTTTCACAATCCTAGATTAAACCCAATAAACTTTTCTAGTTCCTCCAAAACAATTAGCCCGAGCAACAGAGCGAATAGCAAATTCAGCTGAAAACACAATTTACCGAGCCACTCTGTTTTTACCGGGTAACCATTTGTTTTTACACATAATTAAGGTCACGACTCTCGAATTTACCTGACAAATGTCCTTGGTCTTGATGTTTGTGAGGATTTCGTTTGAGGATTGTAAAAACAGGCTCACGACAATGTTAACAGAAATGTTTTTACGTTTTAAAATGTTTAAAGGGTCGGTAGCGCGAGTGTGTCTCTTCTGGTATTGCAAGCGTCCTTAGGCTACTGCTGCTTACCACCAGGAGGGCCATGCTCGTCTGCTATCATATGAGTATAAAAAATTACATTTCTATTTTCAATTTCGTTGACGCGAACTACGATTTGAATGGAATAAGAGCAGCGCCTTCTATCAATTCATCACACTAATATTGTAAATGTGAAAGTTTGGATATATTATTATGTTTGTTCCTCTTCTTCTTCTTCTTTCGTATTAGCAAGTGGCCAACTCTGGTGACGGAGTTTTTAGGCCGCCTAAATGCCTCCGTCTTGGCTTGACGACTTTGTTCCTCTACTATAACTCGACAACCACTAAACCGATTTAGCTAAAACTTAAAATATTAAGTAAATAGATAATGCCGAGGAATAGGCTACTTTTTATCTGGGTACCACGCGAGCGAAGCCGCGGGCGGAAGCTAGTAAGTAACTAATAAAAATAATACGAATCTGAATTTACGTTAACTCGATCGGATAGTGTAAGATTCTCACACTTATCTGACCGTCAGATATTATACCCCCAAATAAAACATAGAAGTATCACTACCGCTACGAAATCATTCAAATAAGTTTTTATTTTAGTTTTAGTTTTTGATCTCACTAGACTAACGCCTTAGATTTAAGTATCTGTAAGTCTTAAGTTGTAAATAAATAATTGTCTAATTGAAATGAGCCATTTGCGTTGACTCATTGCTGCAGCGATCAAGAACAATCGAGTAATTTTTTTTTTTATCTACGCATGACAGTCGTCAAGAAATGATAGAGTTCCTATGTGTGGATTCGTTTGTTTTTGTACCAAGGTCCACTTCCGTCGTTTATTTGTGTTTACTGAGCTCGGGTATACACATCTTCATACTAGTTTAGTTATAATTGAAGAAATAAAACATGTTGTTTCCAGGGGTCGTACTGCCAAGTCTTAGAGCAATGTCAAAGTAAGATTACTTTGGTCCGTACTTAGATAAGACTGAAGTAAGACTGACGCAGGCATAACTCCATTCTAAATCAGGCCTAAATCAACCTTTTTTTAATCCTGCCTTAAGACCAAAACAATCTTAACGCAGGGATGTTTTGGTGACATGACATCAACTAGATGCAGGACTGCGCATGTCCTGCTCGATGTCATCGAGCAAGACATGCGCAGAGAGAGCGTCGAGAGAGTGTAATGCGCATGTCCTGCTGCAATCCTGCGTCAAGACCAAGGCAGGAATAAAATAAGATTGTTTGATAATAAGAATGGATTTCACCTTGTTTTGACATTGCTCTAAGAGCTTATGGTACGGCTATAGTTCTTGAATAGCGTCGAGTGCCTAAACCTTAGGGAACGCTGTAGAGCTTCCGAAAATGATAAAGATTAAGTAGGTACCTAAGTAATATTATCCAACAAAAAGGCGAAACCCAAGGCACTTCAGAAAAAGCAATAAATTAAAATAAAATACTTTTCGCCACAAATGGATACGTTAAGTGGTTTTCCACACCTTAATTTTTCAGGCCATCCGTCTGGTAAAATAAAACAAAAATGTACAAAAACATACCGCTGGGAATTCGTGGTGGATTAGCTACTTCTGATGGATTGGAGTAAAGTTGAATCCCTGTGGAGAAAGGTTCAAACCACCAACCAACATAAGCATCTCCTCTGACACAAAAATACGGAGAATTTTATTATTACGACGAATCCTTTTCTTTCAGGGTGTCCAATATATTGCAGTCTCTATCATTCCTTGCGAAATCGCATCTCAGAAGCGGTATGTGTAAGACTCTATGGCCTATTTTCAAAATCAACACTCAAAAATGAATCGCATCTTAAAAAATTTAATAATAACACACAGGCATTACTCACGTAAAAATACCGTAAATACTGACAATAAGATGACAAGTGATAGAAGGAAACGAAGAAAGAAAACATGTTGTGCCAACCCAGTATTATAAATAAGGCATGGAGATGATTACTGTTTCGAATGCAGAAAATATTCATCTGGGTAAGAGGGAATTTATTTCATAATCACACTATACTTAATATTATTAATGTTTGGATGTTTGGGTGTATGTTTGTTCCTCTATAACTCGACAACCATTGAACCGATTTGGCTGAAATTTAAAATAAAGATGAATAATGACCGGGAATATGACATAAGCTACTTTTAATCCGAGTACCACGCGAGCGAAGCCGTGTATTATAATAAATTTAAAATATTTGACGTTTAGTTTATCTATCTATACTCTAATTCAGAAACCTAGATAATTTTCGTAAACAAAGAAATGTCATGATATGTCACTGTCATAATGACAAGTCAGGGGTAGAATTTCATTTTTACCATGGATCACTAATTATTAGTAATGGCGCGTGGTTTTGCTTGCGCGATAGATACAAAAATACAAAAATCAAAATAGCGTTATAAGGATTCCACGGAATCGAATTCGAATCCGAAGGTGAAAACCTTCGGATTACGAAATATTCGGATAGGAAACGAATCGAATGAAGTAAAATACCCCTTTTTTGGGAGAACTGAAAGTGCCAGTTGTTTTGCGTTCTTTCAAAATTCTTTGGACAGTTACTGCAGAGAGCCCCAAAAGCTCGGCCGTTCTTTTCGCACAAGCTCCAAGTGACCAAACTTCACCCGGTGGCCACTTTTTGTGTGTTTTTATAAACATTCATCACCATGACTTTTTCTGTGGAACTCATATAGGGCCTCCAGACTCTCGAGAGAAGGCTCGGCGAGAAGTCTCGCCCGAGACTTCGCGAAGAACAATCAAGCTATCCACACTCTCAATTGTTCTCAGTCGTGATCTGTTGCTTATCCGGTATGGACGTCGATATTGAAACTGCAGCCGGTTTGGCTCTGTGTGCCATTGCATACTGTAACTTTGTGAATGTTGTAACTAAAAATAATGTTTAAAAAAATAAAATACTTAATGTAAAAAACTTTTATCTTTGTAGTTTCGATATTTAGCATTCCATAAAATAGGCTCAGATTGAAAAAAATCGATAAATTTCAACTCTATTTATTATTCCATATTTTTACGAAAGAAAATTCTCGAAAAAAACAAACAATATGGATGTCTGCCCACCGCCGCTCATTAATCTGCAATGAGACGAAACGTGAGTGTAGGACCCTTCTCTTTTCTCGCCCGAGAAATCCTTTGGCTCGGCCAAAAATACCGACACCGATCGGAGAACAGGCGAGCCAGAGAACGAGAAGGCGAGAAGCTCTTCACACTCACGCTTCTCGGGTGTTCTCGGGGGTTCTCTACGAGAGTCTGGAGGCCCTTATAGATTTCTTTGGACGTTTTTTTTGTGGCGACAGATAGTCACTTGTTTGCGATGTTGATGGACCTAGCATCGCATCAGCCGGCGGCGGCGCCGTGGGCGGCCGGCGGCGCGGGTTGAGGTTCCATGTTTATTAAAAAACAAACACAACAACAAGGTTGAAAACTTAACACATATTGATAACAATAACAGACAACGATATTGTAAAAACGAAAACAAAACAAAAACTCAACAACGCACAATTGCACACGAGCAGCGAAAAAGGAACACATTCGACTTCGATGAGCGAGAGACGAATGAAATACACGAAATAAAATGGCGGCGCTTATTGTCAAAATGCAAAAAATGTTTCGAACTTCTGTGATTTGCTCCCATTTTACTCCGATGATACCAGTGTCGTAAAATATTTTCTGCTAATATTTCTTCATCATTTTATATTTTTGCTAATAAAATGAAATAAAATATAATTTATAGCACAAAACCATTGCTACATTCCATTCTATGGATATTTATTAGAAAATAAGCCGTACCTTAAGTTTTTAGAAAATTGGAGTAATCTTCTATTAACTTCTATTTCGAAACATTTTTTTTGATATGGTAACACCTTTGTTTACGAAAATTATCTAGGTTTCTGAATTAGAGTATAGAAATCGTTACAAACTGTCTATCACACAACCTTCGAATCGAAAGTCAAAGTCAGAACAACACTCAATGAAATAGTCTCCACGAGTAGATAGGTGCTATAATTTAACAAAGTGATCGTTTACGTCCGCAAGTGGAGTCGTTTGGTGCGCCTGCACCGAGCGGTCAAAACTTGTTTGTCTAAGACCCATGAAGGGATACTGGGGATCTTCCAAAGGAATGATAATAACTTGCTTCTTAATGAGATTTTATTACGAAGGGTGTAAGTGAAAATTAAAACGCCACAAAGAAATGGGATGGTGCATGAAATAGATAATGCTTTAGTGTACAACATAAAAAAATAATCACAAGAAAAATAGCTTAAAAAGTAGTACAATGGGTGGCCTTATCTCTAAAAGAGATTTCTTCCAGACAACCTGGGGCTGGAAAGTAATGAGTGAAGCAGCGTGAACGTCAGAGCACAGGACATATTAAAAAAAACTGTAGGTACAAAAAAAAATAGATTAACAGCCATGCTAGGTCCGTCTGCTTTTTGGCAACATCTCGGTATCTTTTATTTCAACAGTGTAGTATAAGCAAAAGTTGTCATGTATCCTGTTCAAATCGTCTCAAATGATGCATAGACGTAAATGCTTCTTGTACCAGCATTTCCGTTGAAATCCAATCAAGTTAGCTCCCTCGCATTGCTTATTGACTTGAAGCTAGAAGCGCTGCAGTATCAAATTATCTGCAATAATGTCATGTATTGATCAATAATACTGCCTGATCTAATTTAAACGGTAACACACTGCAGACTTTGGTAAGAAATTAGTTTCGTTGAATGTTTTTTAAAACAAGCTTTAGCGCGCGTTCGTGTCGAACTGGCTACGTCATGTCGAAACAAAAAACTTAAATACCTAACCCAGACTACAATTTCAATAATTGAGTCGAAAGCTAAATCATTGCGCCACCTTAAGAGAAAGCGCAAAAAGTTTAACACAAAGAAATCTCGGAATAAATCAACGATTCATAAACAGCTTAAAAGTCTCATCCACCACCATAACCAACAGACTTTTCTCCCCAAATTGCATGGTGTAGGCATATTTGTATTCTGCCGGGACGGAAACTTTTCTTTGACAAATGAAGGCCATTCTACCTCGTTGGTCACTTGAGAGGAACATAAAATATACAGTCTTTTATAGTCTTGTTATTAGATGAAAAATGTCGGCTTTGTTCGCGCTGAATGTAGTGCATAGCTTTTGTCCCTTTGGGGTACTGAATACAAATTGAAATTCTTATTTTGTAGTTTATAACAGTTTTATACGACCTTTGGTATGCTTATTATCGAACGTAATCGTAAGTTCGAACCCTGGCCGTGCTCATCAATGGATTTTTCGATTAGAAAAATTTAACGAACTCTAAACGGTGAAAGAAAACATCGTGAGGAAACCAGTTACTTTCTAATAGCGGCGATGGGCTTGCAACCTGTCACGTATGCAAATACTAACTCCTGCAAATAGTGGGCTGGGCATGTACCAAAATTATAGAGGGAGGGGAGAGGGGGAGAGAATTGATTTTCTCATACATTTTGTATTGAACTGCTATTTTAATAATTTCTCGAACTAAGAGGCCTTCCCTGAGGCGCGGTACGAAGTTCGCGGGGTCAACTATTGAATAAGTATAAAAAAATAGACATGACTTAATGTATTGCATTAACGTAGGTATAGGGGTAGTCAGAAACAATTCCAAATCTAGGCTATCAACGCAACGGTGCGCGAGATCTCAGTTCGGGGCGAACTACTAGTTATTAGGGCTATAGCAGACATGCTGCTTTTAGCATCGGCGATCGGTGATTTTGCGACTGAATCGATGCTGCACCGCGTTTTGGCGACTCTCTGCGTTCGATCGCAGTACCATAATCGCGCGTTTTCGATGCTGCATCGACTTCCTGCGTTCAAACGCGGTATCAGAATCGCGCGTTTTAGCAACTGCTGCGGTCTATCCAAGACGCAATAGACATTATCATAGATCTTTAGGTACCTACCTATTTGTTTTTTTTAGTCGAAGAAATCCGTATTTGAAACATGCCAAGATTTTGTAGAATTTATCATTCCATACGTGACAACATGCAAGTCCATTGTTGCTATTCGAAAGCAACCTAATTGGTTTTCACACGATATTTTCCTTCACCATTCGCTCGAGTTAAGAACGCTATATGAATAGATATTGGAACCTTTGGCTCTGGCAATAACATGGCTTCATAACAGCACCACTTTAAAGTTTCAGCTTCAATTGTAGGTACATATCTAATGAATACGAATTTTGTTTGCGTAAAGTTGTTTTGAACACCAATTATTTTGGCGAATATTTTCTGTTGATGATTCAGAATTTGTTCCAATCATTTTACGTATGGCGGCTCCTCACTTGGCGTATCGTGTTCGTGTATTTGCATTATTTGTCCAAATACAGCAATGTGTAGACGGTCTATTTGATTGTATTTGCTTTATTTGCACGAATATGGCAAACAACGCAAATAGCAAATTTGCCCGTACAAGTCCATGTGTGGATGACGTATTTGACGGTATTTGAAATATTTGATTATTTGAAGGCAAACACAACAATACGACTCACGAATACGCTAAGCCAAGTGAGGAGCCGCCAGATTTCTTTTTTTGGCAATAAAATATGGTTCTTATGAAATATAAATTTACCATAAAAACATTGCGAATTTTCTTGTTTTATGTAGGTATAGGATAATCTATGGTGCCACGAGAACGCAAAATAGGTGCCTATTTGAAAAGTTTTCCAAATATCCAAAATTTAATCGGCGATGGGCTTGCAACCTTGGTGCAAAAACCAATTGGTTAAATTGTATGTTCCAAATAATATTATAATGATAAGTAATTATTATTACGGGATTTTATCAAATAATATTGCTTGGATGTGCCAAGCTGAGTCGTTCCACAATAGGCCGATTCTACTAAAAACTTTTTGTCAACCAAAGCAAAACATCAACTAAGTATTTCTTTTGATTTCTTAATCTACTAATGACCAATGAGGTTAAGTTACTCTGTTGTGATGACGTTTTCAAACAAATTACCAATAAGGTTTTGCAAATTACTGTCATTTTGGAGAACGAAACAAAACGCAGCGGCAATGATATTTGAATGGCTGACGTTGTAAAATAGAGGAATTGGGGCCCAGATGATGAAAATTTATAGTTGGGTTTCCGTTTTATATTTGTATAAGATTTTAAGTCTTTTATTCAATAGGATTACTGGAATCATTGGGAATGGTCTTAAGAGCTAGGTGATCTATATCAGTCTTAGAAAATACAAAATTGCCAATGTGACATTCGTTGATAAAAAAATCATAGATTCTATTGGTGATGATTATTGTTAGGAAGCTTATGTCTACGTATGGTTAGGTACTACAGTATAAAAGAAAAACCAAAAAAAATAAATCAATATTTAATTTTAATAATTACTTATAAACTAATCAAAGTTCTCTCCAAACTGTACAAATTCCCTCATCAAATTAAGATGAAGGTATAATCCATACGAAATCATTTGTTTTAGATGAGTGAGCCATAAGAGTATAATAAAGATTAAATACTTACCATAATAACAACGTATCTTTCCATTAACACACCACACTTAGTTTAACACTAGAGTTTCCATAGAAAAACCATTTATTTTACAATATTTTTGGTGAGAGTACAGTTTTTCTATAACAAAGGTCACATTATCACACATCGGCCTAAAGCTTCATTCACACACTAGACTCAAAGAAAACTTTCACGTTCTCAATTCAAAATCTCACATCGAAATCGCGAGATATTTAACAATGTTTATACAGCATCGAATTTTGTGTTGTTTTTCTTTGATTTATTAAGGTTTTTGGTTATGATTTCGATCGGAAGCGGGTTTTTGCAGGAAATGTTATATTTCGCGAGGAACGACGTCCAGCCCGGGAGATCGGACGGGATCCAGAGGCTGACTCTCGCCCGCGCCGGTCGAAGCTGCATAGCCTGTCACTCCGCTCTTGCGTAACGGATATTATTAAATTGATAGCACGGACTTTACTGCGTTTTAGAAATACACAGATCTATTTGTTTGTGGACTAAGAAATACGTTGAATTAATAGCATTTAGAAAAATATTTCGCTGCAAAACAAACAATAATGAAAAAACGTAGGTAAGTACTGTGTTTCTATTTAACGAAGGTATGAAACTGTTTATCTAACCAAAACTCTTGTTTGTTGATAGTAATTTTGGCTACATAGACAACTATACACTACTACGTAAACAAGAAAAATAATATTACTTACCAAAATTGACACAAAATATCTCACCATACGAAGCTTCCACTAGAATTCGGGAAAAACCTTCCCGCGCAGGCGTGAACTGGAAAATTAGAAGAAGATAGATATAAAATGATATAAAACAGAGTGAGACAGGGATAGTGTTGAAGTGAGTGCATATAATCCAGTCAATTTGTTGTCTAGGCACGAACGAATTTACTTTTTCTATCGTCTCTGGCATTGTCGAAGTAAAATTATAACAATATTTTAAAAATGTTACCTAGGTAGGTACTTACTTATATTACCTATATTAATATAAATTATAGTTTAGGGTTATTTTTTATGAATTCACGTCAATGTATATTACAAACATAGATAAGTACTTATCTACTAATTTAAATCGATATCAAGGAACTCTGCTATAAGTACATTTATTTAAGTCCATCCTAGACAAATGTTAAGTGTAGGTAAGTAATTTTACTTACAAAATAAATTAAAATAAAACTTTTTCGATCCATCAAGACAACAATGATGTTTTTTGTATTCTAACCTGTAACATAACTCGAAACAAACAGCTTCAGAACATTTAATAAACCCAAATTTTTTAATACTTTGAGCTGCTTAGTGACTATGACAGACCCTTAAATAATCGCATAATGCTTTCCTTGTCGCAACTATATCTATAAGTAATTAAAAGAGATGGCAACAAACTTTACAGCCATTTAAGTTTACGATCTACCTACGTATTTCAAAGGTATTTATGACTGTTTTTAATAACACAATAAGTTAATTTAATTTAATAACACAATAATTTAACTCGTTTTTTCCTTCAGAATTAATGAAATAGTAAAAATTATAAGCGTAATAACTTTTGAAAGATTTACTCTTTAATTTTAAACAATAAAACATTTTTTAGGTCATCTTTACTTTTATTAATAGGTACTTACTAAATAAATAAAAACCGGTCAAGTGCGAGTCGAACTCGTACGCCGAGGGTTCCGTACCTAGCCATGGTGCCAATTAAGCTAATCCGCTTAATTGTATGAGCGCCCATACAACTCGGAGGACAATTTTAATTGGCGTCAACTATGTATGTATGGGAACACCCTTTAATTTTCAACTTTTTTAACTTTTTGGAATTTTTTCTTTATTTGTGCTATAAGACCTTGCTTTTTGCCAAATTTCGTTATTCTAGGTCAACGGGAACTACCATTTAGGTTTTCGACCCAAAACCTCTAGGGTACTTCCGGTTGACCTAGAATTGTCAATTTTGGTTACAAGCAAGGTCTTCTAGCACAAGTAAAGGAAAAATTCCGAAAAATAAAAAAAGTTGATAATTAAGGTAAGTTTTGGTACTCACAAGTTTTCACGAAAACCTAAATTTGCCTATATCTTTTTATTGTGTTGATTCAGGACCTTGATTTTTATAGTCACAATAGGGACTATAGACCTTAGTATATGGTATAAATTTCAACTTGCTAGCTTTACCTGTTCCTGAGATAATCGATGGTGACACACGGACAGACAGACGGACAGACAGACAGACAGACAGACAGACAGATGGACAAGAAAGTGATCTTATAAGGGTTCCTTTTTTTACCTTTTAAGGTACGGAACCCTAAAAAATGCACTTTGCGCGCACGGAGAAGTGTTTGTCTTGGTCAAAGTTTATATGCCGAAGGAATGCTAAAACTAAAATATAGGTAAGTATACCTACCTACTACTTGTTACAGATGCAAACTATTTAAAACATTTTGTTGCTAACAAAAAGTTAGTGGAGTGAGGCACAACATTTGGATGATTTCTCAGTGCCTGTAGGTAAATCTGTCAATGCCAAATGATTAAAAAATTTAGTAAATTATTACGACCATTAACTCACTATAATTTCCAAATTAATTCATGAAGTTCAATTATTCAAAGCTTAGATTCAAAAACTAGGAAGCTGAAAATCAAATATTTCATATAACCACCGTGTAATTATAAACGGTTAATATTTCACGAAGTTTATGTAATGGTGCAATAAACGTGAATATGCTGTAAACTATGGGCTCCGTACACAATAACGACTCGTCGTAAATAGGACTGTTTAGTTCAGTTTACTAAGTCCTGGTTAATTATCTTTTGAGTTTGTTTTGTCATTTGTAGAAATTGTGTTGTATTGATTTGATTATTTCATAAAAAAAACTAGCTTCCGCCCTCGGCTTATGTCCTATTCGCGGTCATTATCTATTTTATATTTTAAATATCAGGAAAATCGGTTTAGTGGTTGTTGAGTTATAGCGGAACAAACATACATCCAAACATCCAAACTTTCGCATTTATAATTAAGATTACGATCCAAAACGAGTCATCATAAAAAGGTATTTCTCACACAACCTGAGTAAGCAAAAAATGTATTCATAAAAAGTTTTACATTTGATATAAAAAATAAATACGTCACTAAATCGAAGGAGTGCCTTTAGGTCTGGTTGCTTGAATGGTGGTAACGTTATATTGCATCCGTAATATCGGTCTCAACTGAACTGAGTACAATTTAGTAACTTACATACGAAAAATTTCTTAAGTTTCTTGTGTCTCTCACCACAACCTTAATACGGGATTTTTGGTGATACGCGGTATGTATTAATGTGGATAACATGGGTAATATGGCGCCATTTTAAATAACAATACAGTGGTCTCGAACCTACCGATTTTTCGGTATTTCTACCGAAATGGGGTCTGTCCTACCGAAATACCGAAGCGCAACGATTTTCTACCGATTTCAAAGAATACATGGAAAATTTCCCGACATTTTACCAATTTTACAGTTTTAAGTTGGCAACCCTTTTCATTTATGTTTTACGGTACGGGGAATCCCCTAGGGGTCTTCAATACCTACTAATAGTTTAGCGATATATTTCGGGGAGTACCCTTGTGTCATGCAACTCGATGTTTTCGGGGATTCCCACGGGTAGAAATGTTCCTAGTCAGAAGCTTGGACTTGTATTTAATCTGTCATCTTGTATCTATCAATGTGCGTCTGAAAAATACTAACTTATCCACTCAAAGTTCGTTAGTATTATATTATCTGTGGCTCTACACACTAGAACAACTGAACGACCTTGACTAAAAGAGCATTTAAAGTAAATAAAACAATTAGTTCCCAATTTTTCCGTAGGACTTGACCTACGGCAAAAGCGGGAAATAATTGTTTTATTCACCTTATTTTGCTCTTTTAGTCAAGGTCGTTCAGTTGTTCTGGTGTGTAGAGCTAACGAACGTACAAACTAGCATAATTATTATTGTTCAAGCCTTATTTGGATAATTAGTAATTTTTTACATAACCTAGTTCTGTGATAACATCGCTGCGTCTATCGGACTTCAGTGCTAAATCCGACTCTAACTAAATATTCCAAATATTTAGTTGGTGTTTTAAAAAAGGAGAGTTATTTTATCAGAAGCTTTCTCATTTTCCCGTTGCTTAGATAAAAAAATCAGAAGTTAGGTTCTGTGGCTAAAAAAACATTCTGCAGCTTGTCTCATTAGTCCCCAAAAATAATTATATTTAGGTAGGTAGTAAGTTATACCTTAAAGCTGGGAACAAATTATCGGACGCGGCTGACGGACGCGGCTGAAAGCCGCGACTGATAAGTGTGCACACCGTCCGAACACGGAGCGGGCCAGATTGCCTTCGGACGTCTGAAGGTCCAAGGACGCGTCCGCGACTTTCGTCAGATAATGTGCACAGTTCTATGTTCGTTCTATATCCAGATACCTATTCAGTCGCGGCTGTCTGCCGCGTCCGTAAGCCGCGTCCGACAGTATGTTTCCAGCTTAAAGCTGGAAACATACTGTCCGACAGTATGTTTCCAGCTTAAAGCTGGAAACATACGGACGCGGCAGACAGCCGCGACTGAATAGGTATCTGGATATAGAACGAACATAGAACTGTGCACATTATCTGACGAAAGTCGCGGACGCGTCCTTGGACCTTCAGACGTCCGAAGGCAATCTGGCCCGCTGGGTGTTCGGACGGTGTGCACACTTATCAGTCGCGGCTGTCAGCCGCGTCCGTCAGCCGCGTCCGATAATTTGTTCCCAGCTTTATTTGTGTTTGATTTAAGTAAGTGAACCTGTAGTACCTACCTACTGTACGTTTTTTCTTATTAATCTAATATAATAATATAATACTTATTTGATTCAATATCGTTTTTTTTTTCATCTACCGATTTTAGGTCCAAATATACCGATTTTTGTAGGCAAATCTACCGATTTGGCTCATTTCCGTTCGAGAACACTGTAACAATATCAAAATCTTGCAAAAAAAACTAGTTAAGTAAGTAAGTAATAATAATAATTTAATACAAATACAACAGAAAAAAATGTAGCTTTCATTCATAAAAAGCGATCTTTGATTTTGATATAGTGTAGAAAAATACCAATTTGTTTTTTACTATTTTAAGTTGTAAATACAGTGAGCGTAGTCTGAAGTTATCCTTTGAGTTTTTAGGAGCGGTCCCTTTTTATACCCGATTTAAGCATCCCTGTGAAGTGGGTAGAAAATCTGATTCCAACGGGTCTTATAATATACGATGTTTATTTAGGACCGTTATACAACTGTCACCGTTTCTCAAAAACCTGAAACCCTGTCAGCGCCCGGCTAAATTAAATTTCCTCACAAAAATACCTTTTTGTACTTTGATGAAACTTCAGCCGATGTAGGGGCAATATTTTTATGAAAATGAATTGATAGCAGCTTTATGGAAGTGAGAAGTTGTCAAAGTATTTTTTACTTAGCTTATCAAACTTCGTTATGGTTCACTTTATATCTAAAGAAAATTAATATTTTTTTAGTTTAACCAAAATAAATTTCTTTACCTTGTTACAGAATTTGAAAGAGATTTTGTCGAATTAAATCTTGTTCCTAAATAGATTTGAGATGTTTATTTTCTATAGAAATATTACAAAGAGCTAAATTGTATACGTTTGGATGTAGGATGTGATCTCCGAAACTACCTCGATTTCAATTTTTTTCCGTATTTGTAAAGCTGGAGTGTCTCTTTGTCGTATGTAAAGAACTTATCTTTAAAGGTAAGTACCACATTAGCATGCCACCGACAGAAGCTATAAGGTAAATGTGCAATGTATAAGGCTGGGGGTACGAAACTTGCGACGGGCGGAGCGACGGCGGGGCGGCGCGACAGCGATGTAATCAAATGCATTAAAAACATTAAGCGCTGTGTACGAAACAAGCAACGGCGCGCCATCGCCGCACCGCCCCGCCCCGCCGTCGCTCCGCCCGTCGCAAGTTTCGTACCCCCAGCCTAATAGTTTCTGTTCGATACTTTATTAATACAATACCAGAAAATCCTTCTGAATCTTTAAGAAACGAATTCCTAAAAAAGAAAGTGGTTCGTACGTAAGATGAAATATTCAAACACGAATTATCAGAATACTTTCTCCGCGTGCTACGAAACGCTACGCCGTAGCAGAGCTACGAGATAAACATGTTTTTCACAATAACATTGATATGTGGCATTGATTGTGCACGTGTAAATAGGATAGCTTCACACAAAGACATTTTATAGCATTTGAAAACACCTCAGTGTTATTAGAATAACACAATGGTACCTACTCGTAATACGTAATAATATTGAGGTACCGGTCAATACCTTTGTAAAACTTCTGACTAACTATTAAAGACTATTACCTACACCGGACTATGTCAACACGGCTCTCTTGTGTTTTTATACAGGGTGTTATAAATTTACTTCGAAAAACTATATCAACAAAACCTTTTCATTCCGATGTAGGATCGGTGTGATCGTCATCTTTAAAACAACTCTAGCAGTATGACGGTCAAAAAGCATAAATGGATGACCACAAGTTAACACTTACAACTAAATTAGGACTTAAATATCGACAGTTTCTTCTTTATTCTTTACATAAGTGTAAGATTTACTTACACTATGAAAATATCGTCTCCTTTTTGTACTCTACTACCTTGTAATTTTGTTCCAAATAAACGCTTTGAATTGAATTGAAAATATTAAAATCTTCTTTATTACGAACAAACTTCCGCGGTTTTGCACGCGTAGTACTTACATTTTTAGTAGCCTGGTGACGTCTTGAGCGGTCACATTTTGGATATGTGACCGCATGTAGCATTAACAGCTGAGCGCTTCCGTGCTTCGGAGGGCACTATTACTTCACATCTTTGTCGTTCACGGCTTTTAAGTCGCTAAGCCATGACGGAATCTTTCAAGCAGACTAAAAACTTTGTCACCAGAGGTAACCACTAGCTCATACGAACATACTCACTTTTTTGTAGCTATTTCAGATCGATCTACGAAGTAAACCCAAGTCAAACATTCAAACTTTCACATTTTTCAAATTAGGTAAGCAGTAGGATTTTTTCAAACGAAAGCCTATCCTAATAATATTAGAAATGCTAATTGTGAGGATGTATGGATGTTTTATACTCGTTCACACAAAAACTACTGAACGGATTAGGGTGAAAGTTATATAAGTAGGTAAGTACCTACATACATAGTTTATGACCTGGAATAACACATTATGCTACTTTTTATCCGGGTAGGTACGAGCGAAGCCGCGGGCGAAAGCTAGTTTAGAATAATTTTTCGATGTTATACGCGTGGGCTTGTTTGAGTTTTCATGAGTAGATTTTATGCAGCCAATACGCTAGCGTGAGTAGCGTGCAAGCGTCACACCGTCGGTCGTCCCACAGTGATTTGATAGTCCCGACCTTGGCACTCGCCGCGCAAATTGTCCATTGGCACACAATGCACCTTGTTAGCGCGTCCGTGATTCGTCTCATCTCATACACAACGTAACTATGCTCACGACTGCATCCCGAGGGAAAGTAAACATCTTTCAATACTTTAGTAATCTAGGGACAGATCAAAAGTCTAAAGTGGCGACTTTTGGTGTTTCATGTAAAACAAAATGCCTCATTTATGAAACATTCACAAAACACCTTTTTTGACAGTTCTCTACAGAATTGGGTATTTGTCTTATCTATTGCGTAACAATTTAAATTGGCATTCTACCAACCTCATACATGAAGTATTATTTGTTATCTTACTAATCTTACCAATATACCTAAAGCAGAAGAGTTTGTTTGATAAAATAACGAAGTCAAGAATTTCATTCGAATTAAAAAGTTTAAATTTTCCAAACACATTTGCCAAATATATTTTGTTTGATTTGATGTGATTTCTGCCTTATTCAGTTTGTCTTGTCACAGAACACTTGGGTCTAGAACAGCAAAACAGAGGCAAAGTGATTGGAAACATACGTAATACATAGTTAGCTGAAGCCTCACTGTAGTTTAATTAGTTCCATTAATTGAATCGCAGAGCAAACCCAATTAAAATAATATCAAACTACAATTGAAAACTGACTGACTGATAGCCTCAGTTAATAAAGCACAGGCATTTTACGCGGTCTCTAAATTAATGGGTGACCGCTGGTTGCACGTTGTCAGTCCCGGCTATTTAATCAAAGCCTTGAAGCACTGCACTTATTTTAGAAAATTCTTCTAGTCGGCAAGAACAACCAGCTGAAATTCACTAGCGTTAACGTTATACTGAACTCAAAAGCGGGTCACTGGGCAGCATTAAATATTAGTTTGTTTAACATAAAATATTTCATATTCAACGGGAAAAATATTTACACGTGTTTGCCTGGCTTAGAAGTTTTATTAATATACGAGCAAGCCCATAAACTAAAAGGTTTTATACGTTTTAGTAAAGGTAATTTGGGATTCGGGATCTATTCAAGGGTAGGTACTCCTCAGTGAATAACAGTAGAATATCCCTGTTTGTCCTCATTTGAATCAGCTCACCCTTACCAAATAACAGTTTTTTTAATAATTAAATTAAATTAAAAAAATTGTTTATTGAACATGACAAGATAAAATTATGTCTTTCTTGCACTAATTGAGGTAACTGAATAATGAGTAGGTAAGTATATTTAATGTATGTACGCTTGAGACACAATTCTAAAGCTGGAAACAAACTATCGGACGCGGCTTACGGACGCGGCAGACAGCCGCGACTGAATAGGTATCTGGATATAGAACGAACATAGAACTGTGCACATTATCTGACGAAAGTCGCGGACGCGTCCTTGGACCTTCAGACGTCCGAAGGCAATCTGGCCCGCTGGGTGTTCGGACGGTGTGCACACTTATCAGTCGCGGCTGTCAGCCGCGTCCGTCAGCCGCGTCCGATAGTTTGTTTCCAGCTTAACTCAATTAACTTTAGCGTACCGACCGATCTTAGTAAGAAAGTAATTTCTTTCGCGAAACAGCGTTCAAAAAGTGTACAAAAATAGGTCACGACCGTACTCTGATCACTCTTGCAGCGATTAAATATTTAAAGAGATCATTGCATGCTTTGAGCATCAAAAATTGAATTCTAAAGTGTTCTCGCCGAGTGAGCTATGTGAATGTACTCTGCATATGAGAACAGCTTATCAAAAATGAATGGGAATTTTGTTCCTAGATCATTCTATGACTTCTGAAAAATAAATGGTAAGTATATACTTATATGTAAGTACCTACTGAATGTGGACTACCTCTTTTCGACATTTTTAAAGGATCATACCTAAATATCAAAGAGAATGTCTATCTACTATGCCTTGAGTGATAAGTGGTTCTTTTATTAACTCCCGACGAAAAATAGGGGTTTTATAAGTTTGTGTGTAACTGTGTGTCTGTCTGTGGCAACATAGCTCCTGAACGGTTTAACCGATTTTAATGCGTTTTTTTTTTGTTTGAAAACTGACGTGATCGAGATAGTTCTTATTATTTCTTAGCTATAATTTATGAAGATTTGTTCAGGCGATTGAAGACTATCAGTTCTTCTCGCGTTTACTGACTTACCCAGAAACCCTGTGTGTAGTGAAGTTTTCTGCCAAGTCTACAAACTGAAAGTGAAAACCCAATACTTCCATCTCAATGACAGCTCTGAGGGTTTGTTGGATAAGCCCTTATTCTCTAAAGCCGCCTGTACATGTTTAGCGAGCCTAGACCAAGGGGAATTTGAAGACGAGCTCTGAAGATGATACATTTTAATAGGTTACAGGATTTGCAAGTAGCCACTCGCAGTGAAAGGATCAATGCGCTCACTGCGATTTGCGACAGATGCTCACTGCGAGTGGTGCTAGAACCTCCATAACTTTTTTGAACAATAGTCTCCCACGATAAGGGAAGAACGTAATATAATTTAAACGAACTAACGGGACTTTATCGCGTTATTACCTTTTATTTCCCGACGTCTAAATTATGTCTACAGATCGCGAAAGTTTAAAATGTGCTAAGAACGTAATATTCAATATTCTATCTACCTGTGTAAAAATTACAAAAGTCTTACGTATTCCCCAAAAGGGTGGAACCTTCTTTAAGAATAAGGAGGCGAGGTTCTTAACGGGATTGTAACTTGGAAGTTTACTTCGAAGTTTTCGGGAAAGAGTGAGGTTTTGTCAAAGATAAAGTATCAGTACCGTTCCTTCCTGGATTTTGTGCGAGGTCGGTTTGTCTTTGACGGGCCCATTATATATACAAAAGCACTCTGTTACAGTACTTCAAGCTATATAATGGACATCGGTTACTTTCGTGTTTTCCGAATATGTCCGACAGCAGTGTGTGATTCCACAAAATAGAATGCGACAGAAGTGCACGTCGGTCGTTATCAGAGTAGCTCGCACGACTTGCAACTAATTTGCTTTTCTTAAAAGTGACATTGACATTTATTTGTTTGCGTAAAAGTTGAAATTATGAGTAATTTACTTGACCAAATACCAAATGACTTTTCGTCAATAGTTTTGTAATCTTATGAGATTGTTTCCGATGTTTTCCGAAATGCATTCTTTTTCTGGTTTTACTGTACTTATTTTTAGACAGCTTTGTAAGTTCGTAACGAATACAAGCTTCGAATAATATTTTTGACCTTTGTTTAGTTCTCAAATTATTTATTTTTACAAAAAAAAATGATTTAACAATCAAATAAAATTGGACTAGTGTTTGTATCTGGACTGTATTGTGGGTTGGTCGGGATGCACAGAAAAACACTTTGAATTGAATTTAGCACTTTGTATTGTGAAAACTATTAAATTTACAGGAGCATAAATTATAGGGACGCGTTTTGACCACACCAAGAGGAAGAGAGAGAGAGAGACAAGTTGCCAGCTTAGAAAAATATAAAATAATGTAGGCAGAGTTGCCAACATGCTCCCAGCAAGGAGAAGATAATTTGTTACCATTTGTTGCCAAGAAAATAATATTGACTATCACATTTATGAATAAATGCTAAAACCATAAATGTTGTTGTTTTATGAGCATGTTAACAACGTTTACAATATACTAACTTACTAGTTTAAATAACTAAACTCAGTTTTTAGGGTTCCGTACCTTAAAAGGTAAAAAAAGGAACCCTTATAAGATCACTTTCTTGTCCGTCTGTCCGTCTGTCCGTCTGTCCGTCTGTCTGTCTGTCTGTCCGTGTGTCACCATCGATTATCTCAGGAACGGGTAGAGCTAGCAAGTTGAAATTTATACCATATACTAAGGTCTATAGTCCCTATTGTGAGTATAAAAATCAAGGTCCTGAGTCAACACTATAAAAAGATATAGGCAAATTTAGGTTTTCGTGAAAACTTGTGAGTACCAAAACTTACCTTAATTATCAACTTTTTTTATTTTTCGGAATTTTTCCTTTACTTGTGCTGGAAGACCTTGCTTGTAACCAAATTTGACAATTCTAGGTCAACCGGAAGTACCCTAGAGGTTTTGGGTCGAAAACCTAAATGATAGTTCCCGTTGACCTAGAATAACGAAATTTGGCAAAAAGCAAGGTCTTATAGCACAAATAAAGGAAAAATTCCAAAAAGTTAAAAAAGTTGAAAATTAAAGGGTGTTCCCATACATACATAGTTGACGCCTATTAAAAGTCCTCCGAGTTGTATGGGCGCTCATACAATTAAGCGGACTAGCTTAATTGGCACCATGGCTAGGTACGGAACCCTCGGCGTACGAGTTCAACTCGCACTTGACCGGTTTTTTATTAACTTAAATATAGCATATTTTATGTATGAAACTTAATTATTTCAATAATTAAAGCGCTAGCAAGCTGTTTCTTATACTATTCAATATAAAAGGTAGGTAACCATAGGAAGTACTTATTGAATTATGGTACCTAACAATACACTAACTTTAATTACTTATACTAAAGGTTTATAATTACATAGTCAGGTACATAAGTAATGTTTACCAGGTATATTTAGTAGGTAACTAGAATTTTTCTTACATTATACTTACTTAAAATTAATGGAGAAAGTATATCTTTATTCAATCTAAAAATATATCTTTAATTTAAGAAGCATCTATAGGTAGAAGACAGACTTTGGTAACAGATCTTCTGTGTGTTTTACCATTTTGAGTTCTGACTTCAACTGCTCTTACTTTACCATCTGTTCCAGGAAATACATTTACAACTCTGGCCATAGGCCAATGCAAAGGTTGAAGATCATCTTCACGCAAGATTACTAAAGAACCTATCTGAATATTAGGCTGGCTATCTTTCCATTTGGGTCTGCACTGGAGCACATTTAAATAACTTTTACTCCAAATTTTCCAAAATTGTTGGAACATACTACAACAAATATTCCAGAACTTGAGTCTGTTGATAGGAACATCACTTATATTTTGCTCAGGAAAAGTGTTCAATGCAGCTCCAATTAAAAAGTGCCCTGGAGTTAAATATGAATAATCATTAATGTCAGTAGAAACAGGGGTAAGAGGCCTACTATTTAACATTGACTCTATTTGGTTTAGAACAGTATTTAGTTCTTCGTAGGTTAACAAAGCCTTTAAGATCACTCTTTTAAGGTGATACTTGGTACTCTTTACTGCAGCTTCCCACAGACCTCCAAAGACAGGTGAGTAACTAGGAATAAAATGAAACTTTATTCCCTGTTGAGCTACTTCAAATTGCACTTGCCGTTGGTGATCTGCGGAATTCTGCAGCTTGTACAGCTCATCTAACTGGTTCCTTGCTCCTTTAAACGTTGAGGCATTGTCACAGTAGACATCACTGGGCAGACCTCTGCGCGCGATAAAGCGCTTGAAGCAAGCTAAGAACGCGGCTGTGGTTAAACTCGATGCCAACTCTAAATGTACCGCTTTTGTTGAAAAGCAAACATACACACAGATGTATCCTTTTGATATAACAGGACGTCTAATACGAGCTTGCTTCACAGAGATTGGCCCCGCGTAGTCTATGCCTACCTTTTGGAACGGCCTACTTACATTAACGCGGTCTTGGGGCAAGGAACCCATCAGCTGTTTGGCTGTTTGGGCTTTCAGCCTAAAACATGTTACACAAGAATGAATAATTTTCTTGATTTCTTTGATACCATTAATTAACCAAAACTTTTGGTTCAAAGTTGATAACAATAATTTTTGACCTGCATGTAGATTTTTTACATGTTCATTTAGGACAATTAACTTAGTAACATCAGAATTGTTGGGCAAAACAATTGGGTGTTTTTGTGAATGGGGAATAGTTGCACAATCTAATCGACCACCCACCCTTAGTAGACCAGAGCCATCAATAAACGGGTTTAATGACTTTAAACTACCTACAACACTTTTACCTTGTGATATCAATTTCATTTGTTCAGAAAATTGCTTCTGTTGTTCATATTTGACAATTAAAAGAAGTGCTTCATTGAGTTCAACACTTGTTATGTAGTCAAGCTTATTTTTTACCAAATGGGACTTTACATTGTTACAAAAACGTCTTACATAGGACAATACTCGTTGCATTCTGTTTATACTAGAATATTTATTTAAAAAATCAAGACATAATGTATTGTCATTATTACTACAAACCATAGTACTCGAGCACGATTGTTCAGCGTCAGGCACCTTCACATCAGGTAAATTCTGCGGTAAGTTTTTACTATTAATATCGTCAGGAGCGTACTTACAGCTGCGCAGGTTGCGCGGGCCCTGCCACCACAGCTCATGGTCTTCCAGCTCATGGGGTTTTAATCCACGGCTCAAGCAATCGGCGGGATTTTCACCTGTGCTAATATAATGCCAAGAACAATTCTCGGTGCATGCCAAGATCACCTTCACTCTGTTCGCCACATACACGTTAAGCCTTGTTATATCAATCTTAAGCCATGCCAAAACTATTTGAGAATCTGAAAAAAGTAAGATATTATCTATTTTCAATTTTATTGATAATATTAAGTGTACTCTTTGTGCAAGTTTTGCAAGTAGTAGTGCGGCATTTAGCTCCAATCTCGGCGTTGTGCATTTATCATTAAGCGGAACTAATCTTGATTTCGAGCAAAGCAAAGTGATCTTCGCATCACCATTGTGATCAACGACACGCAGATACAGACAGCAGCCATAAGCTGTTGAACTCGCAGCATCTGCATAACCCAGTAATAGGGAACTCCCACAATTTTTTTTTATGATTTTATACGATAGGTTATATCGTCAAATAACCGTCATAAAAATTCCAGCGCCGAAATACTAAAATTTTATAACAAAAATAATTTTTGAAATTTACCAACATTTTCACGCATCTGAAACACGATTATTATTGTTGTCACAGATTACTGTTGTAGTAACAATTTGTGAACTTTGACGTGTGACGTCAAATTGATACAAAGTACAACAGTAATCTGTGACAACAATAAGTTCGAGTATAGGAATTGTGAAAATTAAAAAAAAAACTTATCTATGGATCGTCATATCTGACTCGTCCTTGACTTTTCTTATGAACTCGTGTCGTCACATCCTTTCACATCCTTTTCAAGTATTTTGAAATTCCTACTATTTTTTGCAATTTTTAAAATTTATTTTCTAATCGAAAATGGTTTAATATTAAAAAATAATTACACACACATACCTCTAAAGCAACAATGTTCATAATAAAATACATTTAACCCGCTTTTGAATCAGACGCATATTGCCTATTGGATGAAAGCTGCGTCGTTCACGGTGGCATTCCTATTCACATGAATGGGTTTCATTAAAAGCAAGCTTTTATAAAATTCTAACCATTGGTTATTTAAATCATCAGGCAAGTGAGAATCCCAGTCTAATTTTGCGGTCCATAGCTTTTGAATGAATGACTTGGCAGTTACAGTGATAGGACCAGCAAGACCTAAAGGATCGTAAAATTTGGCTACATAGCTCACAATCTCACGTTTGGTCCTAGGTTCGACCTCATTAGGGCTAGGGCTAGCAATTTTGAACGTGTCTGTGTTTGTATTGTATGTAACACCTAATGTTTTCAAATAATAGTTTTGTTTTTGAATGTCTACTTCGTCAAAATGACGTTTATCGTGAGGAATATCAAGCAAAATTTCGTCACAATTGGAGGACCATTTGTGAGCCTGAAATCCACCCAGATCCAAGAGCTTGAGCAATTGAGCCTTTACTTCCATCAATGATTCGAGCGAGCTACTTGCCACCAAGATGTCATCACAATAAGTTTGGTTTTGTAAAACAAAGGATGCTAATGGATATTCAACTTGGTACCTAAGTGCCAGTTCTATAAGACACCTAGTGGCTAGGAAGGTTAAGCACTTGAATCCATATGTGACTGTATTTAATTGGATACATCTCATTTTCTCATTGGGGTTTTCTCGCCACAAAATAAGCTGCAAAGAGCGATATTTGGGATCCAAATAAATTGATCGGAACATGTTTTTAAGATCAGTGCTAAAAACATATGAGCCTAATCGAAACAATAGTAAAATATCTAATAGTTCTCTTTGTACTATTGGCCCATTTAGCAACAAATCATTGAGAGACCTACGTTTATTCGTTAACATTGACCCATCGAATACTACTCTACACTTTGTTGTTTTCTTGTCTGGTCTTAAGACAGCATGATGGGGCAAGAAGTACACAGGATCGCTTGTGAGGTCGTATTTGTCAATGTCAATGTAGGTACCATGTCCTAACGCAACATACTCATCTATGAATGCCTTGTATTGTTCATACAGATCTGGGTTTTTATGAAGTTTATTTTCTAAGTTTTGAAATCTTTTCATTGCTAAATATTGAGAATCACCTAACATGTCATTGATTTGATCCAGGGGAACCTTTAAAGGCAGATCTACCTGAAATTGTTTATCTTTGAAAACTACACCTTGTTGAAAGATAAGCTCACTTTGCTCAAACTCTGGGTTCTTTTCTGGAAAGATTTCAGGCACTGAATCAAATTTCCATAGATTACTGATAAGATTGTCAGTATCTAAATCGCAGGATTGACAAAATAGGGAGATGGATTCTTTTTGCAACTGCTCATTGTGACATTGGTTTGAGAATGTGCCAGCGATTACATAACCAAATTTAGTGTTTAAAAAGCTTGGTGAAGATGCATGGCTGGTGGTGGCTGGACTACGTCGTGCTGGAGTCTCTTGTGGTGACAGGTCAGGCTGGGGCAGGAGTATCTGAAAAAATACATCGGCCGCCATTAGTATTTGAATATTACTTGGCGTGTCAAATGTTGTATCGGCAAGGCTCAAGTGTGCTGGTATTTTAATATCATCAATATTGATCTGCTGTTGTGGAAGCTTTGATGTTATTTGTTCGATCACATAACAGTTCATCGGCATCGAATAAGATGAATTTTTTGAATGAACTGTTAGTTGCACACTTTGATTGATGCTGCTGTGCGCATTGCCTATACCAATAATGCCTTTATTTATGGTTTTTGGTTTAAGACCCAACTGATTCACTAAATCTGTGGTCACAAATGAGGTTTGTGAGCCACTGTCCAGCAACGCCTTTGCTAACACCTCAGTTCCATCACTAGCATACACTCTTACTTGAACCGTTGGTAGCAAAATCTGAGAAGGGGAAGCCCCGGTCACCATGGTGACAGATGGCTTTGTCGTCTCCTCCTCATGCAAAAGGGTGTGATGCTTCTTCTTACAAATGCCACACTTGAAAAAGAAGCGACATTTCTTTGTGTGTAAGTTGAGACAGATGTTGCATAATTTTTTGTCCTCAGCAAATTTTGTTCTTTCTGTGGAAGACAGTTTTAAAAACTCTGGACAAGAGTAAAGTTTGTGGGCAGACTTACAGTATATGCAGGAAATTGCAGCAGGTGGGTTGTTGGCGATCACACTATTGACCGCTGCAGGTGCTGATTTAGACAGCCGAGCTGTAGCACCATGCTCCATCCGCTGGCCTGGCTGTGAAGACGTGCCACTGTGTGCCGATGACTCGGTGTTTTCAAGAGCCATGGCTCGCTTCTCTAGGAAATCAATTAAACCTTTAATCGAAAGCTCATTGCCTTGCCGCAGCATTTGGTATTCCCTATTGGAGTACAAGTCTAACTTTCTTGTAAGAATGCAAACGAGTATCGGGTCCCATGTATCGACTGACAGCTGAAGGTTTTTTAGTGCACCTAATTGTTGCTTGACTACACATACAAAGTTTCTTATATTACAAGCAGTCGACTTTGTTATCGATGGCATGTCAAGTAAGGTGTTTACATGATCACTAATGATACAATATTTATTATCGTACCGTTCTCTAAGAATATCGAGAGACTCGGTATAGCTCTCACCTACCAAGGGGAGGTTTTTGATTAGATCGTGCGGTTCGCCCTGTACAAAATTCCTTAAATAGTACAATTTTTGTATGCTATCTATCGTTTTGTCGTTGTGAATCAACGATTCAAAAAGTCCTATAAAGGTTTTGTATTCACCAGTTTTGCCACTAAAAATGGGTATGGTTATGACTGGCAGCTTCGTTTTCACATTACGAGTTTGAGAATCCGGGTTCGATTGATGAGAAGTCGTCTTGAGGTTGATTAGCTCGTGCAACAATGTTAAATTCTGCAAGTAACGTTCCTCCTGCTCATCAATGGGTTCTTTGTCGTAGCTAGTTAAAGTGCTGATTTCCATACACACGTTTTCATATTCTTTGAATAGATTCGTTAGTCGAGTTTCCTTTACTAGCAACGCTTCTTTGCTCAAATCGCCCAAAGCGGTTTTGTCTTTTAGTGATTTATCTATGCGAGTAAGGTTACCTTTCAAGTATCCGCGTTTGGAAATAAGTGTTTTGAGCTGCTGCTCATCAGCCTCACCGTCGCTGTTAGCCATTTTAGATACACGGCGTAACAGAACACTTTTTCACTATAAAAATCACGGACGACTTCACAAGTAGAACTTCTATGGCTGGCAGTAATGGCGGGCGTTAAAATTTTTCCTTCCGAAATTTTCGAATCAAGCAAGAAGAAAATACCATAGAGAAGTATCGTCGTTCGAAAATACCACCAACACGAAGATACAAATTGTTTCTTTCTTGCTCACGCACGCTGCCAACTGGATACTTGTTCTCGCTCACACAGTTCTTTATTCATTCGGTCTTCGCAGTGCCGGCAACTTGACGGAACTTGACGGAAGTGTGCAAACAATCTCGAACACAACTTTGCGTCTTGCAGGCTGCAGCTCGCGACACGACAAAGACGAAAAACAAAATGGCTTCTTTACACTCGACGATCTGAAGACACTCGACTCGAATTTCATGAACTTTTTCAGGCTCGTGGGACCATGTTTGTATCTGGACTGTATTGTGGGTTGGTCGGGATGCACAGAAAAACACTTTGAATTGAATTTAGCACTTTGTATTGTGAAAACTATTAAATTTACAGGAGCATAAATTATAGGGACGCGTTTTGACCACACCAAGAGGAAGAGAGCAAGGAATTTGTATACTAAACGTAACTGGAAGGTTAACTGAGACAGAAAACGCGGTTCCCTTGAGAAATAAAACTTGGGCGGTGTGTCTCTTTCTAAAGGGTGACCATAATTTATGAACTAAACATTCCTAATCCTTAATGAATATCCTGAATTTTAAATGACATGGGCACACTACTAATCCAAGAACGAGTGTGAAAGAGACAAAGCTACCAAGAAAGCCTTTTAAACAAGACCGACAATCCTTATAACCAAGATTGAATTATAATAGATCGTTGCACAGTCGTGATAAGGTTCAAAATCCCTTTTACATTAAAGTCGAGTTCACTATCCTGTTACGTAGTATGTAAAATCCTTGGAAGAGAGAGAGAGACAAGTTGCCAGCTTAGAAAAATATAAAATAATGTAGGCAGAGTTGCCAACAACTAGGTTAAGCTAAGGAACAACCATCACAACACAACTTTGGAATAAATGGAATTCACGTTTTTGAAATTCAATAAAAAACAATCTTAGTAACACAAAACTTTATTGATACAACAACGACATAACACAAAAATACTGATTATTACAATGTAGTAGTTTTAAAGATGTGTCATAACGGGTACATATGAAAAGTCCGAAAACCGAAATGCCGATCCTTGAAATGCCGATGCTTAAAATAGCGAAATTCGATATGTAGAACGGTTGAAATGCAGAAAGCTTGAAAGATAGAAGTTTGTAAGGTCGAAAGCTAAAAGTCAGAATGCTCGAAATGCCGAAAGTTTCAATTGCCGAACGTTTACAAAGTAGAATGCTTAATAAGTATAAGTTGCAAATGCCGAATGACTAAAACATCGAAAATGATCGAAATAAGTACTTACATAAATTATTGAATTTTTTAGTACTTTATTTCGTGGTAGTTTTTACGGGTGCGAAAGTAGTTTAGGTGTAAAGTAGCAAGATGGAAACGTGATAGTGAAACGACTTAAATACTTACAAAATTATTGTATTCTTAACCGAACTTAAAAAAATAAGGAGGAGGTTCTCAATTCGTCGGATTTTTTTTTGTGTTTTTTGTGTACGTTCACCGGTTACTCGAAGACGCCTCGACCGATTTCAAAGATTCTTTTTTTGTTTGAAAGGGTACACTTTTTCAATGTTCCTTTTGATCATCAGATCAGGATCTGATGATGGGATCTTGGAGAAATCGAGGTAACTCTTCATATTTTAAAGGCATACGCGATTCGGGAATTTTTTAAGAACTTGATAGGATATCAGTGACAATGCAATATGATGGTAATATTAAGCTGACCTGATGATGGAGTCAGAAGCTGTTCAACAGAACTCCTCAGTAAATAAGCCGATTTAGTTAAAACTCGGCATATCTGTCAAGTTCCGACTACAATGTAATAATATGGTCATAACAAGCTGATCTGAGGATGACATCAGGAGCTGTTCAACAGAACTCTTCAGTAAATAGTCCGATCGAGTTGAAACTTGGAACTCAGCGTATCGGTGAAGTTCCGACTACAATGTAATAATATGGTGACAGCTGCTGATCTGATGGAGTCAGGACCTATTGTGTAAGAACTTCTCAGTGAATAACAGTGGAAGATCCATGTTTGGGTCTCCCTCCCCCTCCCCTCTCCCTCCCCCTCCCCGTCCCCCCCCTCTCTCCCTCCCTCTCCCTCCCTCTCCCTCCCTCTCCCTCCCTCTCCCTCCCTTACCCTCCCTCTCCCTCCCTCTCCCTCTCTCTCCCTCCCTCTCCCTCCCTCTCCCTCCCTCTCCCTCCCTCTCCCTCCCTCTCCCTCCCTCTCCCTCCCTCTCTCCCTCCCCCCTCCCCCCCTCCCCCACCTCTCCCTCCCCCTCTCCCTCCCCCTCTCCCTCCCCCTCCCCTCATTCTAATTACAGGTGAAAGAATTTTTTAAATCAGATGAGTAGTTTTTGAGATAACCTCCTACATACGAGTACAATACAAACACACTTTACCTCTTAATAATAATAAGTAAAGACAAAAAAAAATTCTTACATCTACATAATTATTTCGAGCATTACTGGTTTCAAGCTTTTATATTTCAAGCATTCTAAATTTTGAGCGTCAGCATTTTAAGCTTCTATGTTTTAAGCTTCGGTATTTTGGCTTTCGGCATTTCGAGCATTCTGATTTTTAAGCATTCTACATTTAAAGCTTCTACATTTTAAGCATTCTTCTTTACGAGCATTCGCTATTTCAAGATTCGGCATTTCAAGGATCGGCATTTCGGTTTTCGGACTTTTCATATGTACCCGTCATAACTCTACCCCTAAAAACTATAGGTACTAATCACAAAAAAAACATTTGCGAAAATAAAATAACAATATTAAGTATAAACATTATTACAATGTACACATAAAGATCTGCTAGGTACTTAATTTGCTGAAGGCTGATTGTCTAACTTGTCTCAAACCTCAAATTGGTCTCAAACTGTGGAAACAATCGCGTAGATATCTTTGCGCGTAGTCTCGTTGAGATGAGAGTGACAGAGCTACGTGCGTGGTCACTGAACTGTCATATCTGACAGTTTGAGACCGAATTTGATCTCTATCAAAGATCGACGATCAACGGGCGTGTGATAAATGGCGAAATGAAGTGTCTATAATAATGCAATCTTTGATTTGTTCAATCAATAGTGACCTTACTGGGTCTATAAGAGTCCCCTACCACATCAGCCGTAGTATACCTCTGGAAGAAACTCCCTTTATGCTCTAAGCCCGTCTCTCCCGTCATCCCAGTCAAAGCCGTCACGACATCATTGGTCTTCCTGCCACTTTTATGACCCAAAGTAATATTATATTTAGATATATCAACACCAGTGCCTTTTAAACTTAAACTACGGCCAAGAGATTTGGATCTCTTTACAGTGAATTGATCTTTGGGGATTTTAATATCGTAGATGGGGTTAATTATTCCTGTGTATTTGAGGGGATGTTTGTTGGGTTCTATGTAGGTGTCGGATTGTATGCGAGACGGAGGGAGGTAGTCGGCGTAGCGGTTTGAAATCTGTGGAAAGAAATTGAGTTGTTTTATACAAATTAAGTTACAAGAGTCGATCAACTATTTTACGCACACTTTGCTGTCCCCGACCATTTTTTATTAAAATACGCTAAATGGTTATCTAGACACACATAACGAACATAACAATGGTATCTAAGCTCATTAGGCACAACGGGAAACTTAATTACGTTCTCGAAAATCTTTAATTTCCATGAAATTTTATAGTAACTCAGTAGACAAAAAGTCCGCTCCATACATGATATTGCTGTTCGAAGACCACATTCGACATGTAAACTTTAATTTAAACGTACTTACGCTTATTGGTTTTAGTTAATTCTCTTATTAGAACAAGTTAGTATGTTATAGTTTATCGTGAACTTAACAAAATAGAAATAGGCTAATTAACTTTTCCAAAAAAAATTCTCAAAAATCTGTCCCTCACTAGAATCCCCTTACTTGTGTATGCTGAGTTACCCTCCTAAATTTGACCCGGAAACACAGAGAAGGCCATGTTTGCCGTGGATAGCTTCATTTGTGTTTTCCTTTGGTCGTGTGGCGTGGTGGTGTCCTTTGATAGCACCGTCGAGCCGCCAGTCCGCGAAGTCCATAATATTTTAAAATATAATATGAGAATATAGTCCAGAATATTTCTAATGCTATACTATAATCAGAATATAGAAAAAAAAAATTTTTTTTTTTTCAAAAAAATATGGTCTGAACTTGTCCAAAGTGTGGGTAAAATAGTTGATCGACCCACAAATTACAAAGCCGAGTTTAATTTTTATAATAATACTGAATTCGTTTATTTCCGACAACTTAGGCCTTATTTACACACATTTCATTTAATACTAGATCACAATAATCACACTAGTAGTATCACACTATCACATCACACTAATATTATAAATGCGAAAGTTTGGATGTTTGGATGTTTGGATGTTTGGATGTTTGTATGTTTGGATGGATGTATGTTTGTTCCTCTATAACTCGACAACCACTGAACCGATTTGGCTGAAATTTGAAACATAGATAGATAATGACCGGGAATAGGACATAGGCTACTTTTTATCCCGAAAAAATGCATGGTTCCCGTGGGATAAACAAAATAGTAGTCCACGCGGGCGAAGCCGCGGGCGTCAGCTATGACTCCCGTGAATAATGACCGGGATTAGGACATAAGGTACTTTTTATCCCATAAATGGGTTCCCATGGGATAGCAACGGGGTAAAACGTTCCTACGAAAAACACACTTTCACGCTAAATATATCGAACAGATTTGGATAATATTTTTAAAACACTAATATCACACTAATCACACTAATCACACTAATATTATAAATGCGAAAGTTTGGATGTTTGGATGTTTGGATGTTTGGATGTTTGTATGTTTGGATGGATGTATGTTTGTTCCTCTATAACTCGACAACCACTGAACCGATTTGGCTGAAATTTGAAACATAGATAGATAATGACCGGGAATAGGACATAGGCTACTTTTTATCCCGAAAAAATGCATGGTTCCCGTGGGATAAACAAAATAGTAGTCCACGCGGGCGAAGCCGCGGGCGTCAGCTATGACTCCCGTGAATAATGACCGGGATTAGGACATAAGGTACTTTTTATCCCATAAATGGGTTCCCATGGGATAGCAACGGGGTAAAACGTTCCTACGAAAAACACACTTTCACGCTAAATATATCGAACAGATTTGGATAATATTTTTAAAACACTAATATCACACTAATAATTTTATAAATGCGAAAGTTTGGATGTTTGGATCCATCTTTTTCTTAGAGACCGTTAGCAAAACCAAAGTGTCTCATGTTTTTATCTAAACAATTTCCGCTTGCTTCGCGAGCTGGGGAAGCTCGCTACGCTCGCATGTTACTTTTACTATTTTACGAACAAATTAATTTACTGTTAGGAACCGACATATTTGTCTAAAAAAATTCCGCTCGCTTCGCGAGGTGGGGAAGCTCGCTTCGCTCGCATGTTACTTTTACTATTTTACAAAAAAATAATTTATTGTTAGGAACCGACAACCATCCATCTTTTTCTTAGAGCCCCGTTAGCAAAATCAAGTGTCACTGTTAAATTTGTCTAAAAAATTTCCGCTCGCTTCGCGAGCTGGCGAAGCTCGCTACGCTCGCATGTTACTTTTACTATTTTACAAACAAATTAATTTACTGTTAGGAACCGACAAAATCAAGTGTCACATGTTAAATTTGTCTAAAAAATTTCCGCTCGCTTCGCGAGCTGGGGAAGCTCGCTTCGCTCGCATGTTACTTTTACTATTTTACAAAAAATTAATTTATTGTTAGGAACCGACAACCATCCATCTTTTTCTTAGAGCCCCGTTAGCAAAATCAAGTGTCACTGTTAAATTTGTCTAAAAAATTTCCGCTCGCTTCGCGAGCTGGGGAAGCTCGCTACGCTCGCATGTTACTTTTACTATTTTACAAACAAATTAATTTACTGTTAGGAACCGACAAAATCAAGTGTGACATGTTAAATTTGTCTAAAAAATTTCCGCTCGCTTCGCGAGCTGGGGAAGCTCGCTTCGCTCGCATGTTACTTTTACTATTTTACAAAAAATTAATTTATTGTTAGGAACCGACAACCATCCATCTTTTTCTTAGAGCCCTGTTAGCAAAATCAAGTGTCACTGTTAAATTTATCTAAAAAAATTCCGCTCGCTTCGTGAGCTGGGGAAGCTCGCTACGCTCGCATGTTACTTTTACTATTTTACGAACAAATTAATTTACTGTTAGGAACCGACATATTTGTCTAAAAAAATTCCGCTCGCTTCGCGAGGTGGGGAAGCTCGCTTCGCTCGCATGTTACTTTTACTATTTTACAAAAAAATAATTTATTGTTAGGAACCGACAACCATCCATCTTTTTCTTAGAGCCCCGTTAGCAAAATCAAGTGTCACATATTAAATTTGTCTAAAAAAATTCCGAGTTGGGAAAGCTCGCTTCGCTCGCATATTACTTTCATGAGTATTTTACTAGCAAATTAATTTACTTCGACAACCATACATCTTTTTCTTAGAGCACCGTTATCAAAATCAAGTACTTATCGCATGTTGCATTTCTCTAAAAAATAATCAGCTCCCACCGCGGGTAACACCGCGGGGCACAGGAGTAGAATCACCTAGCTCTTAAGACGTTTCAAAGTGGTACACTTGTGATCTTATTGAATAAACGAATTTGACTTTTGAATTTGACTTTTGACTTTTGACTTTTGACAGCTAGGCATAGGCTACTTTTTATCCCGAAAAAATTCACGGTTCCCGTGAGATAAACAAAATAGTAGTCCACGCGGGCGAAGCCGCGGGTCTCAGCTAGTTATATTATAAATGCGAAAGTTTGGGTGTTTGGATGTATGTTTGTTCCTCTATAACTCGACAACAACTGAACCGATTTGACTGAAATTTGAAACATAGATAGATAATGATTGGGAATAGGACATAGGCTACTTTTTATTCCGAAAAAATTCACGGTTCCCATGGGATAAACAAAATAGTAGTCCACGCGAGCGAAGCCGCGGGCGTCAGCTAGTAAAATATAAAATTCATCAATACTATCTTATCTATACTAATATAATAAAGCGGAATAGTTTGTTTGAACGCGCTAATCTCAGTAACTTCGTACCAGTCCGAAGGCCTTAGGAGACAGATAGAAGAGACGGGGCGCAGACATTTGTCTCTTCCGTGTCCCTTTCATACAAAATGTGACGGCGCCCCGTCTCTTCTGTATGTTTTGCGGCGCGACGCTTCTATACATTTTCTATGAAAGGGACGCGGAAGAGACATATGTCTGCGACGCGTCCTCGTCTTACGTCTTTTCTGTATGTCCGCCTAAGTTTTTTTTAGTTACCTGTGGCGTGATTTCCCTGCTGGAGTGCCTCGGCAGAGGCGGCGGGGGAGGCGGCGCCTCGTCGCCTGACTCGGTGTCCAGTGGACGTGCTTTGTACCTCTGAGGCGCCTCTGAGGCACCTTCCGCCTCTGGGAGCTTCCATGCACTGAAATAATGAGAATCTGTTAAATTGTCCATATAATGCTGGACGTTTCACACAGCATCATTATCTTATCAATCACAAAATAAAATTACAATTTTATTATTAGGTAGGTATCTAGGGTTCGATGCCGTGCGGATTTTCCTAAACGTTGTTGTCACAGTTGACACACAGATGGCTCTGTGTGTAAGTTAAATGCGTAGGTAAGTTATTTCTTAAATATGAGATATCTCCTAAATGGCTGAACCAATTTCGATGCAGTTTGTTCTAAACGTTGCGTGTGACTAAATAAAAAGTTTTAGTATGCATTTTGGTTAGCAATTCTATTTAGGGCAAAAAATAGATTTTCAAAAATTTTGAGACTCGATTTAGTCTTCGAAGATGTCATGTTAGATTTTAAAAAAAATATATATTTGATATCAGTCCACTAACCTCTTGATTTTGACATGAATTTTGATATGATGGCGTGATTTTCATTTTGAAAATTCACACATTGCTGCATTTTCTAGCCGCACTATTTGATTTATCGAAATAAAAAGTATCCTTGAGCACAATCGAGATGGAGACGATTCTAACGATACCTCATTCATCAAAATCCATCCAGCCGTATAGGAGCAACGTGGTAATAAAGAATATTACATACCCACATACATAGAAACGCGCGATCTACATAACCCGGTGACTTGACAGTCAGCCGGGTAATAAAGAAGTATCTATCTATCTATCTACCTATCTTACATTGGTCCAAATTCAGTTCCAACATCGAAAATTGGCACGGTTAATAGTTTTTAGTTTTGAAAGTAGGAGACCAGCTTTGTTTTCGATGATTGTTTCAAATAAAATTTTCGTTCTATTATGAGCAGTGATCGGAATTAGGCGGGCTTAAATACCTAAAGTTCAAAGAACAGAGGCAAAAAAGGGGAGACTTCCTTACTACAAGAATTTTATTCTTGTAATAAGTAAGAATTTTATTGAAAGTTGGCACAATTTTCACAGTGAGTAAGTACATTTAAAATTAATGTTAATAATATTGTGAACTAATTCAAATAATTTTTCTATTTGACCGACGGAAAAAAGTTTTTTATCCTTATAACTTACATTTTAGTTTTTGTTATTAACTCAGGTAAAAAATTGATTCACCATAATGTTAGATGTTCTTTATTAATGTCCCGGAAACGGAAATAATTGGGTCGAAAAATATTTAGTCCTAAGGCGTCTCCATTTGTCTCTGTTATTTTTCGAACTTTAGGTATTTTAGCCCGCCTCATTCCGATCTCTGATTATGAGGTACTTATATAAATCTGAAGTAATTACCTGGACATCCTCTCACTACTCCTCGAGCGTGCGGCGCGTGCGAGACGGTGTAATGCGAATAAAGCACCTTCGCTGCCCTCGCCGAGCCAGGCGCATAGCTCCTGCAATATCTATCGGCACAAAATGTATCATTTTAGCATTACATGCATACATTCACGCCTCTTTCCCACAGGGGTAGGCAGAGACCAGGGATTTCCACTTCCTACGATCCTGACACACCTCTTTCGCCTCATTCACTCTCATCACATTTTTATACAATCTCTTTTTTAGCATTATTCTTTGGTACATAAATTAGTCAACTATCATCATCATTATCCATGGCCCGATTTGACCCACTGTTTGAGCCTACGATTTCCTAATCGTATAGGGAATGAAGTAGTCGGGAACGTCTTCAATGATAATTTTGATTTCGAGTAGTTTTAATCGTATAATTTAAATAAAATGTAATTACAGCTTATTTTACGAATGGTCAAGTGGAGGAGGAAAAACGAATTCTCATCGTATGACGTTTGTGCGCTATCTTCACGTTTATGGTTAGTTCCCAAGATGCTCGCTAGATGGCGTTAGGCGTAGGTAGCGGCCTGAACATGCCGGCCGCCTTGGAAGAACCGAGGCTCCAATCTTCCAACATGATGATCTCGATGACTGGTTACTGGCTCAATGGTTCCGCAAGAAGCGGGCAGATCTTCGAGAACGCTCGTCGGATCGTGCCAGTAGATGTCCGGATCTCAGCTACTCGTGCGATGCTGTCCTTTCCAGGAAATAGACGCACTATCCTACCCATTCTCCATTTTAAGGGTGGAAGGTTTTCCTCTTTGATGAGTACCAGGCTGTCTTGGGCGATGTCTGCGCTGTCATCCCTCCATTTTGTGCGTTGTTGGAGCTCGGAAACGTACTCTTTGGACCAACGTTGCCAAAAATGTTGTCTGAGCTGCTCCACCCGATCGTAGCGTGCCAGTCGCGTCGGCGTGGTCGATGTCAGGTCGCTGCAGGCTGGCGCAGTCAACGGTCGGCTGATCAGGAAGTGTGCTGAAGTCAGTGGAAGGAAATCGTTCACATCTGAGGACAGAGGGGACAGTGGACGAGAGTTCAGGACGGCTTCAATTTGCGTTAGTACCGTTCCGAACTCCTCGTACGTTAATCTTGCGTTACCAAGCACCCGCCTTAGATGGTACTTGCAGGACTTGACTCCCGCCTCCCATAACCCACCAAAATGAGGACTGTATGGAGGAATAAACGTTAATTTAATAAGATTGTTACTGAGGAAATCAGAAACATCATTAAAGTTATCGAAAATTACGGATAATTCTTTTTCAGCACAAACGAAATTCTTTCCGTTGTCTGAAAAAACATTGATGTGGCTTACCGCGACGTGATATGAAACGCTTTAAAGCTAAGAGATAATCCTGTGTGGTTAAGCTACCCACTAACTCTAAATGTACCGCTCGAGTAGGTAGTGAAGCAAATAAATAAACAAATGTACGATTTTATTAATTTTGCATTCTGCCTTTACGGTTTTGCCTAGCTAAGTTTTGAGGGCCTAGCACACACCACTATTCACGCATGAAATATACTAGATGCTGCAGTCCTGCATGAAGAAAACGTTTATGTTCATACTTACACAACAACTTAGTAAAACGATGCTTACCACATAACAAAGTAGGATGTTTTTTCTCAAAACTAAAACCACTCGCGTTACACAATCTACCACCAACACGAATACTGCTATTTTCATCTAAAAATATATTTAAACCCGCTATATTATTACGATTTTTAGTATTAATAGGTAAATTATTTTTTAGATTACGATATTCATTAGGAAACGATTCCTGTTGTACTAAACGCGTCAATGCAACTAGCGAGTGATTGAGTTCACTCGCAGATAACAAACCGGTTCTACGGCTGGGAACGGGTGCTCACGCGTTATATCTATAAATTGCAACAAATATGCACAAGCCCGCTGCAAACGAATAAAAGACGAAAACGATCGCATACGTATAATTGATTTGATTGCGCCGAAACTAAATACACTGCATACGATTTAAGTCTGGGCAATACCTACATGGTTCAATATTAGGTAGGTACATATTTACTTACATAACATTGATTATTGCTGTCGTATTTTAATGAATTAAAATTTAAAAAATATATTATTTTAATTTTAATTTACACTATTTTAACGGTACTTCACGATTTTCCCGCCACACTAACAGTTGTAAAACACACGAATATTATTGAATAATATCATTTAACGATTTTAGCTGAGGTGAATGAATCACCCAACGAATCAGCTGATTTCCTCAAAGGAATTCGAACAGAAAACCTACCGTGTTCAACACGCTCGGCACTTTCCGTAAATAACGTTTTGCAGTACCGATCCTCCTTCGTCAACGCGGAAGGCCAATCGGTCAGTTCTTCTAACTCACAAAATCTACGCATTTGAGAATCGAGTTGAACTAAGTTACACTGAACTCGGTCAGTGTTTAACGAATATTTATTACGAATAGGGCCAGATATGATCCACCCGATTTTCGAATCATGAAGGTATGGACCTGAACTGAGCTTTATTTTGCCTTCGTTTAGCAGCTCCCAAAATATATCCGCGCCTAGGAGTATATCTATATTGGACGGAACACTAAACAAAGGATCTGCGAGCGAGATATCACTAGGTATACGTATACACTCGCAGTTAACGTCTATCGATGGCACTTTCGATGTTATACTTGGAAGTACCAAGCATTCAATTTCAGTTTCGAAATCACTGACTTTGGAACGAATATTTAATTTACAAGTGTGGGTACTTTGAGAAACGGTTTGTCCCACACCTGAGACACGAATAGTGGACTGTATTTTAGGTAAACGTAAACGATTTACTAACGAATTTGTTATGAAGCAGTTCTGACTTCCGCTGTCAAGAAGAGCCTTAACTGTATGGTAGGTATTAAACGAATCAGGTACATCTATAAGCGCGGTAGATAACAACACCGGCTGTGCAGCGGCATGGCAGGTCAGCGCGTTGCGCTCGGTACCTACCTGCGCAACAGCTGATTGAGTGGATGCACCCATACCTACACTAGAACGAATATTATCTATATGAAGTAACGTATTATGCCGTTCTTGACATAATTTGCAAGTATGAAACGAGCAATCATTTGGCGAATGGCTATCTGAACGAATACAATTTTGACAAAGTTTTTTATCTGTAACAATACTTAGCCTATCTTGTACGGACATATTTAAAAACTTTGCACACGTATATAAATGATGATCGCTGCCACATAACGCACAAGCCGACCGTTGTCGGGTTTTGACAGAATTATTCTGTGATACGTACGAGTGTGTTTGAGGTAGCGGGTTCGAATTCGAAGTGTTCCTCTTAGTATTTTGTTGTAAATGCCTATTTGAATCGTTATGTTTAGCTGGAGGTATTGTTCTAGTGCTATTTGATTTAATCATCTCCAGCATATCTGCCCGGTTTCTAAGAAAAGTAAGTAGATCGTCTAGCTTTATACTATCTTTCGAATCAGAATCTTTCTTTGAAACGAGTAAACCTTTATGAGTTTCCCACTCGCGCTCCGTTGACGAATCAAGTTTAGACACAATTAAATAAACGATTAAAGTGTCCCATGAATCTGTTGGTTCATTTAGTGAGTTGAGGGCACGTAGATTGCGTAACGTGGAATCTATGAGCTTCCTAATCTGAACAGGAGATTCAGTTTGAAGAGACTGAGTGGTGAACAACGATTTCACATGGTTTTGAACGAGTAAACGGTTGTTATGAAACCTATTTTCTAGTAAGTCCCACGCGTGAACGTAGTTGAGAGCAGTAAATTCCAATGCACCGATAACATGAGAAGCAGTACCACTAAGCGATGATTTTAAATAATGAAATTTCTGTATAGCGTTGAGATCTTCACGGTTATGAATCATGGTAAGATAAGAGTTTCTATATTCGAGCCACTGATCATACGAACCGTCGAAGGCAGGTAATTTAATTACAGGCAGCTTAATCGACACAGGCTTATCTACTGAAACATTACAAACTGTTCGCTTTATTTCACTATCATTTAATATACACTTCGCGGCAGCCATTAGAGAAAAGTACTGAGATTCGAATAATTCTCTGTATTCAACTTGAGACGGAAGGTCCGATTCTTCAGCCACTTGTTCAATTTGAGTTTGAATGTCATTGAACTTTTCAAAATTAACGGATTGTGACTGAGTACGCAACTCGATTTCTGCTACGAGATTTTGATTTAACTCTAATTTTGCACTTTGGAATCTATGAATATACTTTTCGAATAACGATAATCTACATTTCACGGAAGCTCGCTGCTTTTTTAGCTCTGCGAGGCGGTCATTTACTACTGTGCTAGCTTGTAACCGGGGAGATTTAGGCCTATCTACATTAATTTTAACGGGATCTTTAGTCAAAGCTGGCCTATAAACCTCATCGTCACTCATTTTGGGAGATTAGAAAGGCAAGAGTACTTACAGTTTCCTCTTCGGTACCAGCTCGGACGGGGCGAGGAACACAAAAAGAACGCACGACTGAAACGAAAAACGGCACTATTAACGCAAATTGTTGGAACGGTGGAGGATAGGATGGATGATATGACCTGACCGTTTCTGCTCGCTTCCCCAATCTTCCTCCAACGGTTTGACTCGAGAACGCCGCTCCAACGTGGCCAGTTTCTTTCTTCTTTATTCGGCTCCGGAGGACCAATGTTTGAGCCTACGATTTCCTAATCGTATAGGGAATGAAGTAGTCGGGAACGTCTTCAATGATAATTTTGATTTCGAGTAGTTTTAATCGTATAATTTAAATAAAATGTAATTACAGCTTATTTTACGAATGGTCAAGTCACGGGTAGAAATGTTCCTAGTCAGAAGCTTGGACTTGTATATAATCTGTGCTTTGATTGGAAATTGATTGGAAAACGATGTATGACATTTCGTTCTCCGCTCCTCAACTCTTCCGATTCCGAATGAGTTGCTATTTTGATGACAATGTCAATGTCAATGAATGATTGAGATCTTTGAGGGTAGGTATCTCTGTGGATGTGGGTAGTCTGTGCTCTGCGGTCTAATGTCTAACGATCATTGTGTATTTAGTTTGTTGATTTTCCCCGCCTATTTCTGTTCCTTATTAGCTGCAAACGGTTTGTACCTTCAGTACCTACGATGTATTTTATGTGTTGTGTTAACTTGTGTTGTACCAGGTTGTACAAATTTGCGAAAGGCCGCTGTATTCCATATTCCCAGTGTGTAGTGTAATCAGACTCAAAAAGTGGCTCGATTGTTTATGCAGTGATTTGTTGAGAAACGTGAGTTTGAACGAGATTTCGAGAACGAGAACGAGACGCACTGGTCACATCACACATCACAGAAACCTAAGATTTATCAGTGTTTCTCTAGGTACTATATTATGCATGTAATATACGTATAAACCTTCCTGTTGAATCACTCATCTATTAAAAAAACCGCATCAAAATCTGTTGCGTAGTTTTAAAGATCTAAGCATTGCATAAATCTTTAAAACTACGCAACGGATTTTGATGATGTTTTTTTTTACATAGGGACAGACAGCGGGAAGCAACTTTGTTTATTATACAATACCTATACCTACTATGTAGTGTTAAGAAAAAATTTAAAAAATAATAATAAATGATTAACCATGTTTCGTTGTTTTCTATCAACAACACCTTCTTTCCCTTAGGCCACTGACCTCTACTATGGCATTGATCTCAATAGTACACATTGAGATCAATGCCTTAGAAATATTGAATGAAAAAAGCAATCCTACCAAATTAATTTGTTTGGTAGAATGACAATTCTGCTCGGTGCCGGTGTAGCAGAAAAAAAAAAAGAAACGTCATACATCGTTTTCTGATAGCCAATCAGGAGCGAGTAACATCTATATAATCTGTGAACACAAGTCCACACTAAAATGTTCCCGACATTTCCATCTGATACGTAGTATCTCTACCTAATCTGTGGGTCAAGTGGAGGAGGAAAAACGAATTCTCATCGTATGACGTTTGTGCGCTATCTTCACGTTTATGGTTAGTTCCCAAGATGCTCGCTAGATGGCGTTAGGCGTAGGTAGCGGCCTGAACACCCACTGCTGGGTACAGGCTTCCCTAAGTTTGTGCCATCGATCACGGTCCTGTGCCAGTCGCATCCATTGTCGCCCCGCGACGTGAACTATGTCGTCGACCCACCTCGATAAAATGATTATCTAAAGCCAAAGAATGCCAAACTTTAACATTATTTTTCTTTTGTGGTACCAAGATTAAGATGCCCAAGATTAAGGTTGAGGCACTTTACCTTGTGAGCAAGTTGAGTAGGGTAGTTATACATACTGTGAATTTCCCTCGTTCCAGCAACGCAGAAACCAAGTCTCCAGGAGCCAAGTGCAGGGTCTGGGCACCGCATCGACTTGAGAGCAAGTTGAGTGGTGCCGCTTGTCCTACAAGCCATTCTTCCTCCATTGACCACACTGGTTCTTCCATGTCTGATGCTCCTGATTCTTCCACTAAGAAAATAACGATGAATACTTTAGGAAGATAAGTAGCATTTACCAATGATGAAGAATGACATTCAGAGTTACGGGAGGAATGGCAGAGTTGTTTTTTCTCACTCTATATTCGAGCAGCCCGACTAGGAAAGTACCTCCGCTATACAGAATATTGCAGCCAAATAACATCATTCTTCTCGAATGTTGTGTTTCCGTGGTGAGTAAGGTTGCCGGGCGTCGATTCTCGTACCGAACTTTTTATCAACCTCAACCAAAACCTCAACTAAAGCGACTGTTTCCATGACTACTAATAACAAACGACTCAGTTGTGGTGAGGTTTTGAACTTTGGCAGAACAAATTTTTGAAAAGCTATTCTACTATTTCACCAAATGGCTGACATTTAAGAGATCGAACCAAACCAAAGCGGTTGTCATCTAGTAGAATACAGGCCCTGAGCTCTGCGGTGACAACTGGTGAACCAGTCTTGTCCATTGTGTTGTCGGCGCAGTGATTCCTCTTTTAAAGGGTCAGCAGCGCGAGCGTGACTCTTCTGGTGTCACAGGCGTCCATAGGCTACGGTAACTGCTTACCATGAGGTGGGCCGTATGCTTGTCTGCTACCTTAGTGGTATAAAAAAAAAGAGTATCGAGAGATCTATAATAATACTCTGTAAGAGAGCTGCTGTTACTAGTTAATTTGAGTTAGGTATTAGGTAATTTGATTTGTGAGGCACAAATAGGCAAGGGCATAAATCTTACATCTACATATTTTACATAATTTACACGGATGAGTAACCTAAGTAGCAATATCAAATGATATTTCTGAGCTTCAGAAAACACATAGTTATCGGTCCCTGCTCTTAAGTCATGAAGACCTTTTCTGAAATGAAATGAAATGATTTATTTGCGTGAAGTGTGGTGCACAAAGAACTTACACCTCCCTCTCCTCTAAATTAGATCCACACACTTCGCTAGGATACCCAGCATAATTTCGTCACCATAATTGACCACTAGCTAAAACCAACTTGATCTTTCTCCCATCTATATGAATCAGAATGCGTAAAAAGAACACTCACCGCACAACGCATCCTTCACACTATTAATAAAATCCAGCGTCTCCAACAAACTCGGTCTACTCAAAGCCTCTTTATTCCTCACAGTAGACCCAGCAGACCGTGGTCTCTGTCTCATCTCCTTGATACTCTCCACAGGTTCTTTATAGACCAGGCTTTTTAGTGTGTGGTATTTTCGTCTCATGGTCTTCTGGTCTGATTGGCTGGTGATGGATATTTCTGGGAAGCCGTGGGCAGTAGACGGTCGTGATCGGCGGGACCTTCGGCGAAGACGAGGTAATGTGTCGTCTGATGTGGACGGTATGATGTCTGGTTTAGTGCTGTTGCGCCAATAGTTCCCTGTCTTCACGCTAGCCAGAACCTCTTGGCTTTCGTGACGGGGGATCTTGGGCATTTGACTGTGGACAAAACATTGTAATGAATTCTACATCCGTACCCATATTATGAATGTGAAAGTGTGTTTCTTTGTCCTGCTTTCACGTCAAAACAGAACGACGGATTGACGTGATTTTTTGTGTGGAGATAATTGGAAGGCTGGAGAGTAACATAGGTACTTTTTATCCGGGTACCACGCGAGCGAAACCGCGGGCAGCAGCGATGGAAAACAGGCGTGATTTTAAAATATGAGATGATATAGGCAGAGACCACTGATCTCCATTTGCTACGATACTGACACACTTCTTTCGCTTCATTCATTAATGAAATCTAAATAACTAGTAGTTCGCCCCAAACTGAGATCTCGCGCACCGTAGATGGCTTACATTTGGACTTTCTTCTGACTACCCCTATAATTTCAAGTGCTACTACTGATACTGCCGAGTATGCCTATTGCGCTAGCTCTTCATGGTAAAAAATACTGGCATGCATGCAATACATAATGTCGTGTCTAATTTTTCATTTAGGTATTTCATATTTATGAATTCTCGTCGTATTTCTAAAAGTATACGTCCTAGAATAAAAATAATAACTATTTTGGAATGTACAAATAAAGACCTTTCATTTGACAGCCCACTCAATATATTTGTTTACTTAACTTTTTTTACCCCAATTATTTTCATTCTTTATCAAAATTTTTTTTATCATGAAAATAAATCAAGTAGCATCTAAAATCATTGCAAACCAAACCGCAACGATGCCACTCTCTTTTTAAGACCGACCAGTCAATGAGCTACGAAGTCATCGAAACTCTATGCAACGGGAGCTCTTGCAGCTCTGGTTTCGTAGTTTTTGGTCTTTGGTCGTATTTCAAAAACTATACATCCTAGATTAAAAATAAAAACCATTTTGGAATGTACAAAATAAGCCCTTTCGTATGACACCCCACTCAATTTATTTGTGTAACTTTCATAATTTTTTACCCCCTTGGGAACCCAATATCTTCACAACCCCTTCATCGATTAAGCTCATATGCTCCCCCGTAAATTTCCTTACCACAACCTATTGACCTACCAAGTTTCATGCAGATTGGATGAACGGTTCGACAGTTATGCGCGAACAACAATTCGTGAAACATACAAACATACAAACATACAAACATACAAACATACAAAGCAAAATCGCCCAACTTACCACTAAGATCTTCGCTCGCTTCGCTCGCTCGATCGACAATTACACTATTTGGATATTTGGTCCAGCAGCTAGTTATAGCAATGGAGAGTGGAAACCTCTCCATCCCCATTTGGTCCTATTTTTTTTTTTTTTTTTTTTTTTTTTTTTTTAACAGAAAAGTGTAGCGGTACAAGGTGTATTACTAATACTAAGTAATTAGTTAGGTATACTAAGTAGAGATTCTTTAAGTATGTACCATGAGTAAACCTCTGTTCCTTACAATTCCTTACAATGAGTAAGCCTGTATAGTAGGGTCACAGCGATTCGCACCGGTTGCTCTCTTTACATTATTTCATTTTATATTGTCCACTTGCTAACGCCTGTTTTATTACAATAAAAGATAGTAAGTAGGTAAATAAAAAAGTAAAGGTAAAACGTAAATAAAAAAACAATTAAAGAGGATAGGATAAAAAGGACAGGTGAGTAGGGAGGGGATCATAATTTTGGTGTATGTGTGTGTGTGTTTGCATGATTAGGCGAGAGTGATCATTTAGGAGTAGGTACTAGTTATTGTAATTGTTCAGTTTTTAGTTTGTGCATGTGTGTTAAGTTGTATAGTGTGGGTGTTTGTGTGTATTAGTCATGTTTTAGTGTGTGAGAGTGTGTTAGTGTGATGACGATTAATGGTAGTTGTTTTAAAGTGTCAGTGATTGATGTACAGTTTTAATTTGTGTGTGTATGAAATAAATTGTGTGTATTTGGAACGTGTGGGTGAAGTGGTGTTATGTGACAGTGTATGATGTTAAGTGGAGCATAATAAATTCTCAGTTTTGTCGTATTTCAAATTTTGTAGGTAACTAGACAATGTGTGCTTGAGTGTGTTGTAGTTTGAAGAGACTAGTGTTATGTCTGAACTTATCCTGTTGTATAGTTTTGGGCCCACGATTGTGAGCGATCTGTTCGCGAATTTTGTGCGGGAGTTGGGTACTACGAATATTTTGTCTTGTCTACGTCTACCTTGTAGTCTCTCTAGAGTAGCTGGGGTTACCAGAGAGTGTTGTCTGGTAACAGCTGCTTTTATAAAAAGTTGCCTTACACTTAAGACGTTGCACTCTCTGTAGAGTGCCTCGGTCGGGTGTTGCCTGTGTTTAAAGGTCATTACTTTTAAGAGAGCCCTTTGTGCTCTTTCTATAGCAATAAAATGACAGCTAGCTGCAGGACCCCACGCTGTATTGCATCACAATGAAACCTGAATGAAATGGAGATGAAATATTTAATCCACTATTGTAACAAAAAATATCGGTGACCCGATTACTTCAAAAACATATTTAGATTTAGGTCCCAGTTGTAGCAAAACAAAATGGAGGCCTTCTGGAGGCCTAGAGTTCACCACTAGCTTTTTCATTTAACTATAGGGATTATGTTCAAATTATTTCCAACATCCAAACCATTTCATAAAAAAAGAAGGGGAAAGTTGAGGTTTAAAAGTTGTTCCTTTAAGCCGGCTTCAAAAATGACGCATCGATACTATAATGTTCTTTTTATCGATAAAATGGGGGAACATTTTGCGTTCTCATTTTGGCTTCTTCATTCCCATATATATAACAATCACTGATTTATTGACCGCAGTAGGAGGCAATAGGGGAGACAGGAATAAGGAAACGTGTTGTGACAAGCCTACCCTATGAGAAAAGATAATTGATATATCCTGAGGTGGGGTAGATCCTACATTGATCTTTGATGTTGAAAATTCATAAAATACGTCAAGGGGAGTAATCAGAAGCTAGTCCAAACACACATGCCCATATCTTGTAAGTATTAAGCGTTTCACACAACACGTTATTCCGATTACGGTTTGAATCATAAATTTAACTTATGTGAGTTTTCTCCGTGCTTTTAACCGACTCTTACGTGGGTCATGCATGCATGCCTAAAACATAGACTTAGATAGACAATGTGTTTCCCGTGCCATATACTAGACATTATAATCTATAGGTTTATGGAACTTTAAGACAATTTAAAGCATTATAATCTATAGGTTTATATAACTTTTCAATTGAATCATTATTACTCATAAAGCTCCTGTAAATCATCGACAAAGCCCCTTCCAAGCCATCCACGTGACAAATAAATTGCTATAGAAACAAACGAACGCCGAGTGAACTTTTAACGATGCCTCTGAAGTCTATTTCCTGGAATTGGCGACCGCTTTATGGCCATTGTAACACCAATTTAAGAGGATATTTTTTTATTATTAGACTAGGGCTATATAGAGCTAAAGCTGATTGAGGTTGGCATGTACAAAGGCAGAGGTGATAACAACGCGGGAATTAATTTTAATGGACTTCGGACGCCTATCAAATATTTGACTATTAAAACTTATGTTTGTTTTTCACGCCACTAGATATTTTTAATAGATATTTTTAACATTCCCTTCCCAGGCAAAGCTCAAAGATCTCAGAAAGTAATACGAATACTGTAGTTACAAAAGGCGGCCTCACAATGTTGCCTCAACTGACAAACAGATTTGAATAATATTAATTGTCATTTCTTCGCCCATGACAAACTAGCTTTTGTCCATGGTACTTGCGTATGTAGATCATTTATTTTATCTATTCTAAAGTAGATACTATGTAAAGAAGAAATGTGCAAATTGTCACATTTGGTGGACGTTTTAAAGCGGTCACAGATTCATAACAAACGTTTTAAAGCGTCCGTGCTTATTGGAACAGAAAACGAGGGTGGAACGCCCTTCACTGTAGTTTGTTGTGGAACAATGATTTAAAATAAACAATATTAATACCATTTTAGACTCCATAACACTGACTAATTACAAGATCTTACTGAATGTCAGAAATAGGGGAAGCCTTTGCCCAACAAGAACAGTATAAAGACCTTAACATCTTTGCTAGATGATTTAAATATTTTCAGGATGCAATCTATGCTTTCACGGGATGTTGTTGTGCCTGGGACATTTTATGAGATGGAGTAGAAAAAATTGCATGGAAATAACGCATAGGTATTTATAGAAACGTGAAATTATTGAGCACTTTTTGAGCTAGATAAGCGAAATCAACATTATCAACTTACCAAGCGTGTGTTATAATATTTAGAAATTGTAATGTAGGTAAGTAAGTTCAGATAGTTCTACACCTGACCCAATGCTGAACAAAGGTTTCTTTCGAACTCTTCCTATACTGATTCTTACTACTCGTACGTTTATTTAATATATCACTAAGATCTGAGCATAGTATTCATTATTTTCATCAAAAAAATCATTTAAAAGGCCATTTTTTGGCAGCACAGATACTTTAGAAAGCGTTTTATCATGTCGGCACTACTTGGCAGTTAGCGAGGGACACGGCACGTCCGACTACAGACGTGATAGTTTATCGGGGAGATAAATGAGCTCGCAATATCAGCATCCAGCTAGCTGAAAAGATTTAGTGCTGCAGAGAATCTTTAGTTTGTTTCACATAATGTTTCAGCTGTGTTTAAAGACTCGATTTTTGTTGTCGATAATCTCTTAGGAGTAATTATCGTACCCAGGAGAGGTCGTTCAAGCTGCATATTATGACGGCGCAATGAGCACACATTTGTGAAAACTAGAGAAGTTATTGTTGGCCGTTATGCAATTCATTTGTTTTACATTGCGAATTATCATTATAACAACCATAGTTTAACGAAAACTCGTATTCATAAAATGAATTCAGTTATTTTTAGCCAGATATCAAAAGCGATGATGGTAATGCCACGTGGAATAACATTCCACAACTTACTTGCAAAATGTGACAATGTCCACTGGCAATAAATCTTGCACAAGCTTGACTTGCGCAAGCGACTTCCAACATGAAAACGCTCGCACAAGTGGACTCGTACACGTTTTATTAACTTGCCGAACTTGCTGCAAGTCCCACGTACACGTACACAACATCATTTGCCATACATGGCAAATGGATAAATTGATGTTAGTGGAAACTAGTCGTCCATCGATTTCTGCAAGAAATTGTGGAAGCTACTCCCTTCCGGGTGGTTTTTTTTTTTTTTTTTTTTTCTTTCTTTTGGCTTCGCACGGTTGTGCATTCTGCCAGTGTCAAGTAATTAAATAAACTTCAACTAAAAAGATAAATAAGATATATAAATACTTAGTACAATACATAAATATAATATCCCACCCCTCCCCTTGTGCTTCAGTAAAGATGTGGGGCTTTACTGAAACATCAACACGGACTTTTTGGGTGAACTTGAAAAGCAATGTTATCCAATTTTGTTTCACTTCCCCACACTTCTGCACGTTCACGAACACTTAACGGTTAATAATCCACCATTATTACACATTAACATTCGAAGAAACACAAGTTTTGGAAAATAAAACAAAAATGAAACTTGACTTCTCAAATTCCCGCCAAAAAGCCCCTTCCGGGTGGTTTGGTCTGAGTGTCAAAATGTACTGATCTACATAACGTACTTCGCCAGTGGACACTTTGCTTTAGGTATAGATCTGAGTAGTACTTTTGGAAGAACAAAAGGACCTGTGTATGTATATAATGGACTCCCTTTTCCGCAATTAGACTCACAGGTGGTCCTTTTCGCGTCGGGATGACCTGGCTCACTGGATGTGGAGCCAGCCTAGCTCCTCCCAGAAGCGCAGAAGATTCCTGGGGTCTTCGCAGGCCTCGAGGAGCGACCTCGGATAAGAGAAAAAGGACCTGTGATATGACTCACCATCTATCTCCCAACAGTGCATTCCCAAAGGCAGCTAGTACGCAACGCCTCGCCAGCCGACGCTTGGCCTGCTCCTTGTCGCGTCGGCTCAGCGCGAGGGGGCGAGACGCGCGCGCGCGGGGCGGGAGCTTTGTGGGGTAGGATATAGCCATGCCGTCTCCAGTTGGAAACACTAGTCGGAACTCTGGGGAAAACAAGTAACGCTAGATAAAGACGCTATAATTTCGGGTCGACGACATTACTATGAAAGGTGTTTAAAGTTGAACACTGGTTAAACAACGTCCTGTCTCTGTTTGTCACTATCCACAAATAAAGACAGGACTTTGTTTAACCAGTGTTTAACTTTAAATATCCTACTATCCTATCCTACTATCCTACTTCCTACTAATATTATAAAGGCGAAAGTCCGTGTGTGTGTGTGTGTGAATGTTTGTTGCCACGTATCTCCATAACTACTAAACCGATTTTGATGAAATTTGGAATTTAGATAGATAATAACCGGGAATAGGACATAGGCTACTTTTTATCCCGAAAAATTGCACGGTTCCCGTGGGATAAAAAAAATAGTAGTCCACGCGGGCGAAGCCGCGGGCGAAGCCGCGGGCGTCCGCTAGTCTTTCATAAGTAAGGCCCATAAACTCTCAACTTGATCACTAGTTAAACAATGCTAATGATTCGCCCTGTCAGTTTTTGTTACTATATAGGTAACAACAAGCAATTTATTCAAAAACTAGCTGTACCCGGCATGCGTTGCAATGCCACGTGACGTGAAGTAAAAAAGTGTTTGGTTTTATATTCTGTACATAAACAGATTTTTTTGGATTTTAAATTAAATAAGTTTGTGTCATGTATCCCCGTCCCGTCGTCCCGTCCCGTCCCGTCCCGTCCCGTCCCCGTCCCCGTCCCCATCTCCTCCTCCCCCTCTCCCCCTTCCCCTTCAGCTCGATGTCACCATATCATTACATTATATTGGAAACTTGACAGATATGCTGAGTTCCGAGTTTCAAATCAATCGGCATATTTACTGAGGAGTTATGTTGAACAGCTCCTGACTCCATCCTCAGATCAGCTCACTGTCACCATATTATTACATTGTACCTAGGTAGTTGAAACTTGACAGGTTTGCCGAGTTTCAACTTAATCGGCCTATTTACTGAGGGGTTCTGTAGAACAGCTCCAGGATTCCATTATCAGATCCTGACCTGATCTGACCTAGACACCACCTTTCAATCAAAAAAATAATGTTCCAAATCGGTCCAGGCATCTTCGAGTAATAAATAATCGAGTACCTCCTTTATTTTGAAGTCGGTTTAATAAAGAAAGTAATTTAGATCACGCGTAGACTAATAAGTGACTGCCGCGTGTTTTCATCAGCGCGATTCAGAAAATGGTCATTTTTAGTCCCGCCATCTAGTTTTGATTTTTTTCAAATCCAACTGGTACGTCCAGAGATTAGCGCGATCAAACAATCAAACAAACTCTTCCGCTTTAATATATTAGTATAGATTAAAGATAAAGATAAGTATAGATTATTTCCAACTTTTCAGATCACCGGGTTTTTTAATTTTTTATTAATATTTTTTTTGGAGACACACAGCGCCATCTAGCCCTAAACTAAGCAAAGCTTGTAGCTACTATGGGAACCAGATATCACAATCTGGTTTCAGCTAGCTCCAATAGATGTCTCTATGTCCTTTGTTCTCGAAAAAACTTTAAATTTAATGATTGAAGTTGTCGTATTTAATTACTTACTTGTGTTAAGAGTTTTTTAATAATATTGAAACTTTGCAAAAAGTTCATTGTAACTTGGATATGCTGGGTAACTGTGGAACTTTAGTTCAGAACAGAACTATGCTGGGTAATATATGACTCATCTCAGAAATGACTTTACCAATTTTTATGCAGTTTTCACTGTTGTATTGTGGTAAGCCTGGGTCATTTTTTAGTCTTAGTTTCATCAAAATCCGTTCACAAATAAAAAAGATACATCCTTTTTTATATTATTTTTTTACTAAAGTCACAGTACATTCTTTGAATAGACATATCTTTTTTATTTGTGAACCGATTTTGATGAAACTAACACTAATAAAAGGTCCAGACTTACCACAATATATCAGTGAAAACTGCATCCAATTCGGTGAAGCCATTTCTGAGATCAGCGCGAACAGCGAACAGAGAACTAAAGTCACAGATTACAGCACTTTTTGCGTTGTAGATCGCGCTTACGAAGTGTTTTGAGGCTCTAGGGTTATATAGATCAAAAACTGACTTCACTTAATTGAATACTTATAAGTTTGGGCTTAGACTTCATTCTTATTATAAGTATAGATAAAAAAACCCGGCTGAACTGAAAAGTTGGAAACAGCATTATCTTATCAATCACAAAACAAAATTAAATTACAATTTTATTATTATGTAGGTATCTAGGGTTCGATGCCGTGCACATTTTCCTAAACGTTGTTGTCACAGTTGACACACAGATGGCTCTGTGAGTACCTAAATTAAATGCGTAAGTTATTTCTTAAATATGAGATATCTCCTAAATGGCCGCACCAATTTCGATGCAGTTTGTTCTAAACGTTGCGTGTGACTAAATAGAAAGTTTTAGTATGCGTTTTGGTTAGCAATTCTATTTAGGGCGAAAAATAGATTTTCAAAAATTTTGAGACTCGATTTAGTCTTCGAAGATGTCATGTTAGATTTTTTTAAAAATTATATTTGATATCAGTCCACCAACCTCTTGATTTTGACATGGATTTTGATATGATAGCGTGATTTTCATTTTGAAAATTCACACATTGTTGCATTTTTTAGCCGCACTATTTGATTTATCGAAATAAAAAGTATCCTAAAGCACAATCGAGATGGAGACGATTCTAACGATACCTCATTCATCAAAATCCATCCAGCCGTTTAGGAGAAACGTGGTAATAAAGAATATTACTTACATACGAACGAACGAACGAACCCACCCACATACATAGAAACGCGCGATCTACATAACCCGGGTGACTTGACAGTCAGCCGGGTAAAAAAGGATGGCAATAGTTTAAACGGTGTTTTAACTCGCAACAAAAGTTGAGAGAAGTTTATACATAATGGGGAGAGTATGCTAGAAATGTTAGGATTAGTACCATGTTAGATTACAGTACAGATTCTCATTTATACAGATTTTCGTTATAACATAACCTTATGTTTACTGATACGATAACAAATACGATGAACATCTACTCAAATCACTTAAAAAATATGTTTGGGGATGTCAAAGGGATAGTCAGCGGAATCCATAATTTACTATTCCAATAAGCAAAGCTCTACCTAACGTTAAATATTAGGTCTTTACCTATGAAATTGCCGTTTTTCATGAAAAAAGTTAACGTAATTTTTTTTCTACATTTTTTATTTCTATTAATCAAAGTAATCACCCATGCAATCAATGGATCTTGGTCAATGCCGTGGCAGTTCATTATGCCCTTCTTGAAGAAATTAGCTGGACAGGAGACCACTAATTCTTCAAAGGCATTTTGTACTGCCTCTCGGGAATTCAATTTTTTTCCCACCAAGAAGTTATCCAAATTCTGAAAAAAGTACAAGTCTATAGGCACAAGGTCTGGTGAGTACTGTGGACGACGGAGAGCTTCCAACCCTAACTCTTGCAACTTGGAGACCGTCTACTATGCAGTATGAGGTCACGCGTCGTCGTGCAGGAGCAGCGGTGACGAGCGATTGATCAAAGCTGGTTGGGGATTGCAAGCTTCTCCATTATTGTGTTCAATTCTTCACAGTACACATCTGCAGTAATGCTCATCCCGTTTGGTAAGAAGCTGTGATGAATCACACCGGCGCTAGACCATCAAACAGTAACCATCACTTTGCTAGGGGCAATTTTTCGTTTAGGGGATTGTTTAGGTGCTGAATCCGGATCCAACCAACGTGCTAAGCACTTGCGATTGTCAAACAGAATCCATTCTTCGTCGCAGGTAACAATGCGGTTCAAATTCCTTCGTATGTTTGCCTGGTGAGCAATGCAAGGCACATCTCGACGCGTACCTCGCGCTGGCGATCATTGAGTTCGTGGGGCACCCCTTTGTTAAGCTTTTTTTACCTTGTCAATTTGACGAAAATGGACCAATATTGTTTTGATGCTAACGTTGAAAGCTGCTCCTAATTCAGCCGTAGATTGAGTATCATCAGCTTCCACAATCGCCTTTAATTCGTCATTGTCAACCAAAGTTTTTGGATGAGTACGGGGTTCATTTTCAGGTCGAAATTTCCAAAACGGAAGCTGGCAAACCAATAACAGGTGGTGCGTTCGTTTGTAGTGTTCGCTCCGTAAGCGTCATTGATGCTGCGTGCCACTTGTGTCGCGTTGCTGCCACGACGGTACTCATATTCCATAATTACTCGAATTTTTTACGTATCCATGATGACGAAAAAGATTCAAATGTGACGAAAACATAACGCTAATCAATAAACAAATGACTAATTTAGAAAAAAGAAACCCATGTTTTTAATATAAAATTAATTTATAATTAAAATTCTTAGTCAAACCAAAAAATATTTTGATTTGAAATGACCAGTACTGAAGAACGGCAATTTCATAGGTAAAGACCTATTATCAACAACAAAAGGATTATAATGTTGATGTAAAATAATCCGACGGACACGGGATCGCAACTTTGTCCAGATTTGCAACTCATTGCCAACTTATAGAACTAAGGAGAACCTGGATGTGGCGTGAAAGACGGAAAAGATATCGTCCAATCTTGCTTTTCCTAAATAATTGTAGATCACCGGAAAGTAGCCTGTAGCCGTGCCGTGAACTCTTAGGCCTCTATTAATAAACTCGGCTCAACTTCTGTCAAAGTTGCACCACGGATTTAACTATTGCCATCCTTTTTTGTTAGACAGTGACAAATAAGGATGGCAATAGTTTAATCCGTGGTGCAACTTAGACAGAAGTTGAGCCGAGTCAGATGGTCCAGAGGGAGTTTATTAATAGAGACCTTAGAGCAATATTAAAACAAGCTTGAAACCTGACAACGAATGTCATTTCTAAAGCAGTAGGACTGTTTTAAGCTTGTTTTAACATTACTCTAAGAGTTCATGGTATGGCAGGGGCCATACCATGAACTCTTAGATGATCCTTAAATCAAAACCTACAGGGGTAGGTTTTGATTTAAGGATCATGCTTAGACCTAAGTAGGTGCCTAGGGCCCTAGCCATATTACGCGATCTACCGTCGCTGTAGAACGATCTATCGTCGCTGTAGAATAGAACACTTCAAAATGTATAGGAATTGACGTTCTGACCACGTGACTCATCTACTTGAAACGTCAAATCCTATACATTTTCAAGTGTTTCTATTCTACAGCGACGATAGATAGTGTAATATGGCTAGGGGGGCTAGGTATTTGATACCTCCACTCATACTTTTAAGAATAGTCTTGATAGACTGAAAACAAAATCATATACGTAAGGGTTTTGTTTTTCAGAGTACCTACAGAATCCTTAAAAATTAAACGGTGGCCGCCACTTTTACAAAGCCAAAATCGTACCTTTTACCTATTTTGGTTATACTCAATACTACTTTTTCCAGCATATCTAGCCACCTACATCTTTGTAATCAGCCTCCCCTACTAACAAGACCAGGCACGTTGACCCCTCAACTCTCCAGTGCGCTGTCACAACTCCTCTAAACCACAACCCTCGAGGGTCTCGCTCCACTGGTCTGTTTAAAATGCTAACCTATTTTGATTGCAATGCAAAACTGTTGTGAAATGTTGATCCTACCCATCGTAGGAGCTAGTGCAGAATAAAGTTTTGTATTATAATAAGCTTGTGTCACGTATGGTATGCTAGCGAAATTTTTGCACGTGTCTAATATAATGTTTCAGTCATATTTTTGTGACAAAATACCTACTAGAAGTTTCTGATACTCACGACACAAATCCTTCTGTGAGATGTTTATGATACGGTATTATTACGTTTATATCTGTAGTTTATTTATTCTAAACAAACTTGTGACATCAATGCATGTCTTTCTTGTCTGTTTTTATAATTGAGATTTATTTACTAGATTACTTAAATAGATCTAAAATTAAATAGATAGAAGTGTTTTAAAGAGAAAAAAATATTCTTATTGATCCTAAAGTGGTTTAACGATTTAGATAAAACCAGCCTTAAAAAAATAATAGATTTCCCACAAAATTGACTCTTTATAAGTGGACTAGCTGTTGCAGAACTAAATTTCCCAGTCACTCTCCAGTCTAATCCATAAAATAGTACGAGTGGGCTAGCTGTCCCTTCAGGCAAAGAGGAATAAAGCCTTTTATTTTCCGCGTGTCAGAATATTCGGAATTTTTGAATAAATGTGAAATCCGAATATCGGGCCGGAATGCCGAAGATTTTGCAAATAAAATGCGAAACATTGCCGGGTTTTGTTTGATTGATTGAGTTGTTTTTTTGCGGTTTGATACGATTGGATGAAAAGGGCTTTGTGCGATTGTGAATGGGGACAGCTTTGGTTTTCTAGTTTAAATTGCCTTCGGTAAATTCATAGGATTCTATTGGATTTATATCGGAGTTAAATAAAAAAGGGTTCTTTTTCAATTGGTAACATGTTTTTTCGTTCCAATAGAACAAAATACCATGTTTCTATACTAGCTATGGTTTTACTTCATAAAAAAAACATTAATTAGCAAAGTCCTTCACTTCTTTAATATAAGAAACTTACAAAAGTAGGCCGATACAGGACTAACACTTCAAGCTACTTACAATATTAGGAGTAAGTTTTAAAAACTTCCCCTGTTATAACGGGCCTGGAGCTTTTGAAATGGCTTCCTTTTTTTTTTTTTTTTTTCTTTATTTTGGCTTCGCACGGTTGTGCATTCAGCCAGTGTCAAGTAATTAAATAAACTTCAAGTTTATAGATAAATAAGATATATAAATACATATTATAATACATAAATATAATATCCCACCCCTCCCCTTGTGCCTCAGTAAAGATGTGGGGCTTTACTGAAACATCAACACGGACTTTTTGGGAGAACTTGAAAAGCAATGTTATCCAAATTTGTTTCACTTCCCTACACTTATGCACGTTCACGAACACTTAACGGTTAATAATCCACCATTATCACACATTAACATTCGAAGAAACACAAGTTTTGGAAAATAAAACAAAAATGAAACTTGACTTCTCAAATTCCCGCCAAAAAGCGATTATGGCTTCCTTTGTTGTTCTGTCTTTTCACTTCCATAAAAGTGATAATGAGAAATAGATAAAAACCAATGATCTTCTATATAAACTGAGGTAGATGCGTTGTACCCCGCTCTGCGTGGCGAACAAAATTCAAGCTAATTAGCTGGAGTCAACTCAGTCGCACTTTTTCTTGCTCCGATGTTACACGTATTTACACGCAGCACGCACATAATTTATCTCTTTCTGACAATGGGGTTTTATGAATCTCTGCAATTTTTTATTTTTCTTGATTGATATTAAACAAAGCTGCTTGCTTATATTCTACGCGTTTTAGAGCTTTTTTTAATGTGTATTAACGTCTCTATTGGTAAAATCTCATTGATTGAAACCGTGTTGTCGTGCTATTGGTAGCTCAACTGAGCTACGGGGCAATCGACATCGAGTAGGGTTTAAAACATTACCTCATGTTGTTATGGACCCTGAGATTTACTATAATGGAAACAGCTGCTAAATCTGTTTGTATCACTTTAGGGGAATATGGTGGAATTGTTCCCCAAAGGCAGAGTAGATGGTTCTCTGCAACGGGCCGGCCCATCTGGTCCACTTTCCCGTGGTCTTTCGAACAACCGTTATTGTTGGTTGGTTGTATATTATGTCGATCGCTCCTGAAATTGTTGCTTGCGCGATCTAGACAATGATGTTGTGTCGCCATCTTTTCTGAAGCTCGTAGTGCGTAACATGTTGTAGTTCATCTATCGATAGGTAGATGTCGCTACACGCTTTTTATTGCCATACAAGTAATATTACGAGCAACAAGATAAAGAAGATGATGATGATAATGATGATGACGGTTATGATGACGATGATGATGATGAAAAAAGACACTGAAAAAAATTTATACAATTCTAAAGAAATTATAGCATGATGTTATTTACCGATATGTCTGAATCTGTCCACAAAGTCCACCACGGCCTTAGCCCAGGTATACTTCCTCCCAGCATCCAGGATTCCCTCGCACGGCTCCAGAACCCCGTCATGGACGCCCAGACAGAACTCTCTGAGACCTTCGAATTCCCTCTCACAGCGGCTGTCGAACTCTTCCAGGAACCAAGAGTTCTCGAGGGAAGACATGAAGAGGTTGTCCAGGTAGGGTTTTAAGACTGGACCTTGAATAAGAGAGATGTTGTAAACACTATAAACGGGATATTTACCAATTTACCACTACCAGCATTAGCAGTTTACCGTGATCATGGAGCATGCAACTGTGCCGAAATATCGGGAGACCTAAATATCCAAAAATCACGGTAAATATCCCGTTTATAGTGTTTACAATGTTTAGAACCATGATAGTTTCAAAAGTTTTAAGAGAGACGTGTTACCCGAGTGAGGTAGTACCTCCACTTTCGATCCGAAGGTGGCAGGTTCGAACCCGGGCGTGCATTAGTGGAATTTTCGTTTCGAAAAATTTCTATGCGCAGTAACACGAGCTCTAAACGGTGAAGGAAAACATCGTGAGGAAACCCGCGGCTTAGTCAGCCCACACGTATTGACCATGTCTTTCCTGTGGATATGGCCAGTTAAGCTGAGAGGATGGTTCCTATACCATCCTCTCAGCTTAACCGGCCATATCCACAGGACCTATCCTGGGCGAGTCTACTCCATCTTAAACAATGTCCCAGGCACTACAGTGACCCTTTAAGTGTAGGCAAAGATTGCCTCCTGACACTGTATAAATAGTAAATGTAAAGGTCTAAGTTGTATACCTAAATACTTCTTATCATCCTGAATCCCCTTATACAGCCAGTGTAGGATTGTCTTCATGATAAGCTGAGGGTCTGTGAGGTCGGCGCGGCGTATCACAGGGCAACTTTCAATGGAAGTATACATGTAATCACATACCTAAATACTTCTTATCATCCTTGATCCCCTTATACAGCCAGTGTAGGATTGTCTTCATGATAAGCTGAGGGTCTGTGAGGTCGGCGCGGCGTACCACAGGGCAACTTTCAATGAAAGTATACATTATAATCACATACCTAAATACTTCTTATCATCCTTGATCCCCTTATACAGCCAGTGTAGGATTGTCTTCATGATAAACTGAGGGTCTGTGAGGTCGGCGCGGCGTATCACAGGGCAACTTTCAATGAAAGTATACATTATAATCACATACCTAAATACTTCTTATCATCCTTGATCCCCTTATACAGCCAGTGTAGGATTGTCTTCATGATAAGCTGAGGGTCTGTGAGGTCGGCGCGGCGTATCACAGGGCAACTTTCAATGGAAGTATACATGTAATCACATACCTAAATACTTCTTATCATCCTTGATCCCCTTATACAGCCAGTGTAGGATTGTCTTCATGATAAGCTGAGGGTCTGTGAGGTCGGCGCGGCGTATCACAGGGCAACTTTCAATGAAAGTATACATTATAATCACATACCTAAATACTTCTTATCATCCTTGATCCCCTTATAGAGCCAGTGTAGGATTGTCTTCATGATAAGCTGAGGGTCTGTGAGGTCGGCGCGGCGTATCACAGGGCAACTTTCAATGAAAGTATACATTATAATCACATACCTAAATACTTCTTATCATCCTTGATCCCCTTATACAGCCAGTGTAGGATTGTCTTCATGATAAGCTGAGGGTCTGTGAGGTCGGCGCGGCGTATCACAGGGCAACTTTCAATGAAAGTATACATTATAATCACATACCTAAATACTTCTTATCATCCTTGATCCCCTTATAGAGCCAGTGTAGGATTGTCTTCATGATAAGCTGAGGGTCTGTGAGGTCGGCGCGGCGTATCACAGGGCAACTTTCAATGAAAGTATACATTATAATCACATACCTAAATACTTCTTATCATCCTTGATCCCCTTATACAGCCAGTGTAGGATTGTCTTCATGATAAGCTGAGGGTCTGTGAGGTCGGCGCGGCGTATCACAGGGCAACTTTCAATGAAAGTATACATTATAATCACATACCTAAATACTTCTTATCATCCTTGATCCCCTTATACAGCCAGTGTAGGATTGTCTTCATGATAAGCTGAGGGTCTGTGAGGTCGGCGCGGCGTATCACAGGGCAACTTTCAATGAAAGTATACATTATAATCACATACCTAAATACTTCTTATCATCCTTGATCCCCTTATACAGCCAGTGTAGGATTGTCTTCATGATAAGCTGAGGGTCTGTGAGGTCGGCGCGGCGTATAGCAGGGTCGCGCCTCACCGCGTCTATCAAACACGCTGATGACGCGTCGTAGTAGTCTTTCAACTTGTTCCATTTCTTGGACCTGCGGGCACAGAACAGATAATAATACTACGTATAGAATGGACTATAGGATGGATAGATGGTCAAACAAAGTAATACACTGGGCTGGCCCTATTGAAAAAAGAAAACGAGGCAGACCCCCTAAAAAGTGGCTCGACGACATTACTAAAGAGGCAGGAGAAAACTGAATACTGAAGGCCAAAGACAGAAAAGCATAGAGTGAAATGGAGGAGGCCTATACTCGTAGAGAGATCCCTAACAAAAATTAAACTTATTATACTAAACAAACGCACCTATAAAACTAGTAGTTCGCCCCGAACTGAGATCTCGCGCACCGTAGATGGCCAACATTTGGACTTTCTTCTGACTACCCTTATAATTTCAAGTGCTACTACTGCCGGGTATGCCTATTGCGCTAGCTCTTCATGGTAAAAAATACTAGCATGCATGCAATACATAATGTCGTGTCTAATTTTTCATTTATTTCATATTTATGAATTCTCGTCGTATTTTTAAAAGTATACGTCCTAGAATAAAAATTATAACTATTTTAGAATGTACAAATAAAGACCTTTCATTTGACACCGCACTCAATATATTTGTTTACTTAACTTTTTTTACCCCAATTATTTTCATTTTTTATCAAAATTTTTTTTATCATGAAAATAAATCAAGTAGCATCTAAAATCATTGCAAACCAAACCGCAACGATGCCACTCTCTTTTTAAGACCGACCAGTCAATGAGCTACGAAGACATCGAAACTCTATGAAACGGGAGCTCTTGCAGCTCTGGTTTCGTAGTTTTTGGTCTTTGGTCGTATTTCAAAAACTATACATCCTAGATTAAAAATAAAAACCATTTTGGAATGTACAAAATAAGCCCTTTCGTATGACACCCCACTCAATATATTTGTGTAACTTTCATAATTTTTTACCCCCTTGGGAACCCAATATCTTCACAACCCCTTCATCGATTAAGCTCATATGCTCCACCGTAAATTTCCTTACCACAACCTATTGACCTACCAAGTTTCATGCAGATTGGATGAACGGTTCGACAGTTATGCTCGAACAACAATTCGTGAAACATACAAACATACAAACATACAAACATACAAAGCAAAATCGCCCAACTTACCACTAAGATCTTCGCTCGCTTCGCTCGCTCGATCGATTATATGTAAAATAGTTTTGGATAAATAAAATGGCTTATTAATAATAATAATAGAATGGACACTGTGAGTTTGAGCTGGCGAGGAGCTGACTTTGAGCACGGAACGCGCCACACGCGCAGACGCATAGACGAGAGCGAGACCACAGTGTACATTATTCATACGGTGACAACCTTACTGTGTACAATACTGACATTGTGTAGTGTAAATATAGGTAGTTAGACGCTGCTTATGCATAGAGATTTCGTCGAGTGTCCGGAATGTGCTGCGGGGTAAAAAGGTCGTTATAGGAATTGAACTAAGTATATCTATTATGTCGTCTTTTTTCAAAGACTTAGAGTAACAAGCTGGGCTAAAAAGACCGTTATAGCAGAATCACAATAGGAATTGAACTATATCTATATGTCGTCTCTTTTCATAGACTGAGAATGACAAGCTGAATTAAAAAAACCGTTATAGCAAAATCACATTAGTAATTTCAACATACCTACGCCGTACTTGTAACTCTCAGACTATGAAAAGAGACGGTATATACCTAGTGCAATTCACATTATGATTCTGCTATAACAGCCTTTTAAGCCCCGCAGCTCAAATTAAGTCTCAATTGTTACCTATAAGTTGACAGATCCCTATCCATTTCCACCCAGGTCTTGGCATGAAAGTTGTTGACATATAAATCCCTGGCCTGGTCCAGCATGATAGCGAGGATATGTATGAGGTCCTCGATAGACTCCTGGTGAGGAGACGTCACCTGGATCAGGTTAGCTCGGAAGGTGCTGTGGGATTCCTGAAAGATGTTGATCGTAGGAAGGAACCAAAAATAAATGTAATATGATCACAACTGTATTCCCAAGGTGTGGTAGACATATTCTTTCAGATCTTTGGGTATTTTTTTCAGATCCTTTGAAGATGTATAAGGTGGTAGTCAGAGGTATGTCCAAGCACATTTGGTACATGCCCACATTTTGCAGAAGTTAACATTCCATACGTGACATACATTTATGACATATAGGAAGAAACCACCCGCTTACAATATTGATTGTTATTTTATATTTGAGCCGTATTTATTTAAGATCTCTTGATCTATCTGAGGTACCTCTATATACAGGGTGTGGCAAATTTTTGGGCACTTCAGGGTAGTTGCTACCTGTTCTTTCGTAGTAAGAAAGTTTTACCGCTACTTACAGCTACCCTGAAGTGCCTGAAAATCTGCCACACCCTGTATGAGCACATGCCTGTATTACGATAATACAGGTAATACTATTACCATTATTTACATTTTTACCGTAATTCCAAACTGACATCAAAGAAATACAGATCAAGTTGAAAGTCTACTCACATAGGATATCAAGTTCTTACACTTGACCAGCTCGCTACAAACCCGCCATAGGTATCGTAACTGTCGTCTGTTGTACGTAGTTCCGGCTGAGGCTTTCGCTTCCTTGTTTAGACTCTCCCAGCGACTGAATAACGCTGATTCCAACGACTCTGACGGAGAGGTTGGGATGTCGTCGCCTGGATGTAAGGAGTTTGTAAGTTGTAATAGTTGGAGAAATAGACCAGCTAGAAGCTCTTTGTGCATTAAAAAATTACGGAAAGTTGAAGCGTCAGATTAAGAAATCCTAAAAAGGTATGATACACTGTAGACCAGCGGAGCTGAAAAGGCCGTTATAGAAGAATCATAATCTGAATTGCATTATATGCCGTCTCTTTTCATAGACATGAGAGTGACAACAAAACGCAATACAAATCATATTATGATTCTGCAATAACGACCTTTTTAGCCCCGCTGGCGAAACATTGCCAGTAGAACAAAAATAGGGTACCTACCTATCAGACTTAATAGTTGTTAGCTGACAGTGGGTCTGTTTTCCTGCCACAGTGAAGGCTTTCTGGATTACTCTAAAAACTGCCTTACACTCCATACCTCTAGAGTCTAAAGCCACGTTGACTGATTGCATCCAGGTATACTGGAGGCTTCAACAGACTGACGGAACAGAGGTTCCAGTAGATAATCATCTACAATTCGATGTAAATATTGCACACAGGCAGACATGCAATGCCTTTTAATGCAATTCGAGCCGACCAAAGTCATAGGATTCCTTGGCTGAGTTGGATGAAGCAGTCGGCTTGAGGAGGATCGTTTGTATCAATGCAGGTTTGAATCTCGTCGGAATCGAAAATGATGAAGATTTTCATTTTCGAAAACATGCAATGTGCATCTGCTTCCCACTCCACACTTGAGCGTCGTGTGATGATATCGCGGTCTACTAAAGACAGACTTCAACAGACTAACAGAACAGACCAGTAGAACACTCACCGACAACTCGATGGAGGTATTGCAGACAGGCAGAAATGCATTGTGCATCTGCTTCCCACTCCACACCTCTAGATCCTCGTCTACTGATAGCATCTCGGTCTACTGGAGATATATATCCGGCTGGACCACCGCGTGAACACAGGTGTAGTAACCTGTAAGTAACCTTGTAAGTAAATATGTAGTATAGTTTAGTTCCAAGAAATTAATGACTGCTAAAAAACCAGGCCACAAAAATCTGCCTTAGTTTTCCTGAAGCTGAACAGTCTCGTTAGACTATTCACTGTTAAAAGTTAGTAAGTTTGAGTGCGTAGTTAAACTACATAACCCTGTGACTTGACAGTCAGCCGGGTAATAAGGTAAAACACGGATGCCGATTTACACCGAGTTTAATAAAATTTAAGATTTGAGTGAGAAAGTTAAGTTAAATATAAGTTTCGCGTAAGTAATCGATAGTAAGAATTGGTGTTTCCGACCCGTTTCTTCCTCGGTAGGTAGTTAGATTCGCACTGTTAATTGTATCATTGAAATATCGAGACGGCGCAAAATGCCGACTCAGTCACCTACTTAAAAGTGTACGTAACCGTACAGCACCTACGAAATTCTATAACTGAGACTCTTGAAACTATCATGGTTACGAACATAAATATATATCATGGTAATTACATACATAGGTATATACATACGTAAAATCACGCCTCTTTCCCACAGGGGTAGGCAGAGACCACGGATTTCCACTTGCTACGATCCTGACACACCTCTTTCGCCTCGTTCACTCTCATCACATTTTTCATACAAGCTCGCCGGTTTAGGGTACTTTTGACCTGGCCTTTCTCCATAGCACCACCAATCTGATCCAGGTATTTTCGCCTAGGTCTTCCCCTTCCAGCTGTAATTATCCCGTTGATAATAATATTTATGAGACTTACTCATCTAAAACCAGCAGGAGATGATGAGAGGAATGCGCAGACACGAAGCAACGAGCCGCAGAGCTGGTGTACGCCGCACATCTATCCAATCTTCTTCTCAATGCACAAGAGACTGCATACCGACTCAACACTCGAAGACTGCCCTGTTTACCAAAACACTGGTTAGAGAATGCTGTGGAACTGCTGTGAAACTTTGCACCTGCTTAGAAGGTCTAACAACAATGACCCCTTTTATCTTCTGTTGCAAAAGATTGCTTCAACAATGACTAAAATTAGTGACCCTTCCCATTGCAGATACACTGAAATAATGTCGTCTAAAGCTGCTTCGAACGGATTCCAAAACTGCTTTTAGTTAAGGAATATTTACTAAGAACAAACCTGGTAAAACCCTTCCCTCATCTTATCAACCAGAACATTCAGTGCCCCAGCGACCCTTCCCACAGGAGACACATCGGAACAGTGTCCGTCTAAAGTTGCTTCAAGCGCCGGGTTCCAAAACTATTATTTAGGAATATTTACTAAGAACAAACCTGGTATAACCCTTCCCTCATCTTATGAACCAGAGCATTCAGTGCCCCAGCGACCTTTCCCACAGGAGACACATCGGAACAGTGTCCGTCCAAAGCTGCTTCGAACGCCGGGTTTCAAAACTGTTCTTTAGGAATATTTACTAAGAACAAACCTGGTATAACCCTTCCCTCATCTTATCAACCAGAGCATTCAGTGCCCCAGCGACCCTTCCCACAGGAGACACATCAGAGCAGTGTCCGTCTAAAGCTGCTTTAAACGCCGGGTTTCAAAACTGTTCTTTAGGAATATTTACTAAGAACAAACCTGGTATAACCCTTCCCTCATCTTATGAACCAGAGCATTCAGTGCCCCAACGACCCTTTCCACAGGAGACACATCGGAACAGTGTCCGTCCAAAGCTGCTTTGAACGCCGGGTTCCAAAACTGTTCTTTAGGAATATTTACTAAGAACAAACCTGGTATAACCCTTCCCTCATCTTATCAACCAGAACATTCAGTGCCCCAGCGACCCTTCCCACTGGCGACACATCAGAGCAGTGTCCGTCTAAAGCTGCTTCAAGCGCTGGGTTCCAAAGCTGCTTTTCGCTAAAGAAGATTTATAAACAAACCTGGTATAACCCTTCCCTCATCTTATCAACCAGAGCATTCAGTGCCCCAGCGACCCTTCCAACAGGAGACACATCGGAACAGTGTCCGTCCAAAGCTGCTTCAAGCGCTGGGTTCCAAAGCTGCCAGTTGCTGCCTCGTTCTCCGCATATCACAGAAACGGGAGGTGTTACTGCCACAGCGTAGTAACCCTGAGAAAGATTTTTTATAGTGACGAACTCTGTAACTCCAGAAAACTTAAAGCAGTGCTTGAAATCTTGATCGATAGTAAGTAGAAAACTAAAAGTATAATGGCTAATTTTAAGAGTTAAATAAAAGTATCTAAAAACCTTTTCTTAGTTCCTCAGACAAAAAGACGAGTGGTTTTCTAGCTCAAAGGATTAGATTTGATTCAAATGTAGGTAAATGTGACTATTTTATATAATTTCACCAATTGCTGAAATAAAAACAGCTCTAAAAACAAATAGATGAAGACAAGGTACATGGAACCAGTAATAAGAAAACACCATAAATCAAAAATACTCTTGGTAAATTACACAAGTAGGTAAGTAGGTAGGTACTATATTTATTTTTGTGTTTTATCTATAAGCAAAATCACCACAAAGAAAATATGATCTCTGTACAGAGGGCGTACCACCAAGTCTTAGAGCAATGTCAATACAAGCTTAAAACAGGCTTAGGTACTGCTTTAGGAATGACATTCGTTGTCATGTTTCAAGCTTGTTTTAATATTGCTATAAGAGTTCATGGTACGGCTACAGATCTCTTGTTGCCAAACTTGACAGAAACTTACTCCCTGAACACTGGTATAGTGCAACAACGCCAACGGATGGGTCAGGGGTATCCTGGCGATATGGTGTGGGGTACACCCATGGACCCTGGCTGCCAGGACCAGCTTGGCTTCAGCCTCACCAGCTCCCACTCGGACCATCACCCACGCTGCACCTTCCACTATGGCAAGACGGCGGTCTGTTCTGGCTTGGCCGCCTGATGCTGTAAAACCCAAGGAATTTATAAACTAACGTAACTGGAACGTTCACTGATACAGAAAACACTGAGACATAAAACGTGGTGTGTCTCTTTCTAAAGGGCGCCCATAATTTATGAACTAAACATTCCTAATCCATAGTGAGTATCCTCAAAATAGGGCACACTACTCATCCAAAAACGAGTGTGTAAGAGATAAAGCTACCAAGAAAGCCTCTCAACGAGACCGACAATCCTTATAACCAAGATTGAATTATAATAGAAAGTTGTGCAGTCGTGATAAGGTTCAAAATCCTTTGTACATTAAATGACAGTGAGCATTCCAGTTACGTGTATATAACTTCTTTTGTAAAACCACAAAAAAAGAGAATACTGAGGCTGAGAGTGAGACTACACTAAAGTGAAGACGAGCGATATGTTTTAACAACCAATAGAATGTCGTTATTCACGCTTGTCATCTCGTCTGCGTCACGAGATGTGTGAATAACGAAATTCTATTGGTTGTTTAAACACATCTCCTCTCGTCTCTGCTTTGGTAGAGTCTCAGCCTGAAACTGTTCATAAATCTATGTACTTCTATAAAGTGACTATCTCGATATTGCGGCTGGTATGTGACCTCTATGATGTAAAAGGTGCGGTTTCCTCGAATATCTGATTGAATTGATAAAATAAAATTAACCTGATTTCGGCTACATTTCAACTGGGGTGGTTGCATGCAGTCTCTGCCCGTTACGCGACGAATTCCCATATCGAAAGTTTAAGAACTGTATTCAACAGACCCGTAAGTACCTCTTGTATCGAGCACAGTCTCGTGGACTGGATGAAAATAGACTATTACAACATAAAGTATACCTATACTTATGTACCTAAAGTTTAATAGCATGAAATCCAAATAATGATCCCTATGCTATAAGTCAAAGGCAAACTTTCCTAATCTGCAAATTTAATAGCCTTTGAACCAAAGACTGGAACCGGTTGCAAATGTCAAACTAATAGTTGGCAAGTTCCGGCGAAGCGCCTAATCTTGCTCTGCAGAGCTTTGACGATCTAGTTTCAGAGGTTTGCTGTGCTCATCATGCGGTTTGCTATGTTATTGCTCAGTTTAACCTGCTTAAGCACTAATTAGAAGGTAGAAGTTAAAGTATGATTTCAGTTAAGTACCTTATAGTAGGTGAAAAAGGATATAAAAGTAAGTACGTATGTACAAGTGGCCAACTCTGGTGACGGAGTTTTTGGACCACCTAAACGCCTTCGTTGCCGCTTGGCCGATTTACCAAAACAATAGATATATTCTTATCACAGGATTCGAACCCATAACTTGTATTTCTTGAACTCTTACTATCACAACTCATATAAAATGCTTTGCACAGTATTTGTGACTTCAAAATCTTACGATACTGGGCCATAACGGCACAGTAGATAGATCATACATAAAAAACTGAATAATATTTTGCGTGACGTCTTATAAAACTCAAGGTACGACTCCATAACACAATACATTCAGGAAAGCTTGCAGCCTACCGCGATATTGAATTTAATTAAAACTTTATCGGGGTTCCAGCAAGTTTAATCGCAGCGACCACATGTAGACATATAGGTAGCTATTATGTAATGTGAAACCTGCAAGGTTGCCGCCTGTATTTTTGTTAAATTGATAGGTTTTTATTTAGTTGTTTTAAAAGCCATGTTGACCTAATGGAATGTAGTCCAATTTCGAAACGAAGTTCGGGGGACAAATCACGACAGAGGAACTTTGATTTTTTTACAAATGTACTACGCGTCTTTAAAATTAACAAAACAATGCGAAGTGAAAATATTCTTGATTTAACTCTATAGACTTTTCGTATTGCTAAAATGGTAGGTATACCTAGGTACTGTTATTTTGTCATCAATATGTTTAAAAACCGTCCAAAATAGAAATAGAAGTAATGCCCTATGATGATGATAACGACTTAGGGAGTGTCCACATTGCGTTTTCTGAAGCGCGTTTTTGCTACGCGTTGCGAACGCGCGTTTGTATCGATACAAACGCGCGTTCGCATCGCGTTTGTATCGATACAAACGCGCGTTCGCATCGCGTTTGTAGTTTACTAGTTTGATTGCTAGTTTGCCTGCTAGTTTGTCTGATGTTTGTCTGCTAGTTTGTCTGCTAGTTTGTATGCTAGTTTGTCCCTTATCAAAAGTGTCCAGAAGCTAACGTGTCCCTTCGTAAAAGTGTCCCGAAGCAAAAGTTTCTCGAAGCAAAAGTGTCCCTTAGCAAAGTGTCCCGAAGCAAAAGTGTCCCCAAGCAAAAGTGTCCCTTAGCAAAAGTGCCCCAAAGCAAAAGTGTCCCGAAGAAAAAGTGTCCCGAAGCAAAAGTGTCCCCAAGCAAAAGTGTCCCGAAGAAAAAGTGTCCCGAAGCAAAAGTGTCCCGAAGCAAAAGTGTCCCGAAGCAAAAGTGTCCCCAAGCAAAAGTGTCCCGAAGCAAAAGTATCCCGAAGCAAAAGTGTCCCGAAGCAAAAGTGTCCCGAAGCAAAAGTGTCCCCAAGCAAAAGTGTCCCGAAGAAAAAGTGTCCCGAAGCAAAAGTGTCCCGAAGCAAAAGTGTCCCGAAGCAAGTGTCCCGAAGCAAAAGTGTCCCCAAGCAAAAGTGTCCCGAAGCAAGTATCCCTTAGCAAAAGTGTCCCGAAGCAAAAGTGTCCCCAAGCAAAAGTGTCCCGAAGCAAAAGTGTCCCGAAGAAAAAGTGTCCCGAAGCAAAAGTGTCCCGAAGCAAAAGTGTCCCGAAGCAAAAGTGTCCCGAAGCAAAAGTGTCCCGAAGAAAATGTGTCCCGAAGCAAAATTGTCCCGAATAAAAAGTGTCCCCAAGCAAAAGTGTCCCTTAGCAAAAGTGCCCCAAAGCAAAAGTGTCCCGAAGAAAAAGTGTCCCGAAGCAAAAGTGTCCCCAAGCAAAAGTGTCCCGAAGAAAAAGTGTCCCGAAGCAAAAGTGTCCCGAAGCAAAAGTGTCCCGAAGCAAAAGTGTCCCCAAGCAAAAGTGTCCCGAAGCAAAAGTATCCCGAAGCAAAAGTGTCCCGAAGCAAAAGTGTCCCGAAGCAAAAGTGTCCCCAAGCAAAAGTGTCCCGAAGAAAAAGTGTCCCGAAGCAAAAGTGTCCCGAAGCAAAAGTGTCCCGAAGCAAGTGTCCCGAAGCAAAAGTGTCCCCAAGCAAAAGTGTCCCGAAGCAAGTATCCCTTAGCAAAAGTGTCCCGAAGCAAAAGTGTCCCCAAGCAAAAGTGTCCCGAAGCAAAAGTGTCCCGAAGAAAAAGTGTCCCGAAGCAAAAGTGTCCCGAAGCAAAAGTGTCCCGAAGCAAAAGTGTCCCGAAGCAAAAGTGTCCCGAAGCAAAAGTGTCCCCAAGCAAAAGTGTCCCGAAGCAAAAGTGTCCCGAAGAAAATGTGTCCCGAAGCAAAATTGTCCCGAATAAAAAGTGTCCCGAAGCAAAAGTGACCCGAAGTAAAAAGTGTCCCGAAGCAAAAAGTGTCCCGAAGCAAAAGTGTCCCGAAGCAAAAGTGTCCCGAAGAAAAAATGTCCCGAAGCAAAAGTGTCCCGAAGCAAAAAGTGTCCCGAAGTAAGTGTCCCCAAGCAAAAGTGTCCCTTAGCAATTGTCCCGAAGCAAAAGTAAAAGTGTCCCGAAGAAAGTGTCCCGAAACAAATGAAAAACTTAGAGCAAATAAGCAAATTAGCAAACAAACTAGCAGACAAACTAGCAGACAAACTAGCATACAAACTAGCATACAAACTAGCAGACAAACGAGCATACAAAAAAGCAAAGTACAAAAGCAAACCCTGCTTAAACACGTTTGTATCCATAAAAACGCGATGCGAACGCGCGTTTGTATCGATACAAACGCGCGTTCGCACCGCGTTTGTATCGATACAAACGCGCGTTCGAACCGCGTTTGTATCGATACAAACGCGCGTTCGCATCGCGTTTGTATCGATACAAACGCAAACCGGGAGTGTACACATTGCGTTTTCTGCAGCGCGTTTTTGAGCTGCGCGTTCGCATCGCGTTCGCAACGCGTTTGTATCGATACAAACGCGCTACAAAAAACGCAATGGGGAGTGTCCACATTGCGTTTTCTGAAGCGCGTTTTTGCTACGCGTTGCGAACGCGCGTTTGTATCGATACAAACGCGCGTTTGTATCGATACAAACGCGCGTTTGCAGCGCGTATCCGCGTTTGTATCGATACAAACGCGCGTTTGTATCGATACAAACGCGCGTTCGCATCGCGTTTGTATCGATACAAACGCGCGTTCTCATTGCGTTTGTATCGATACAAACGCGCGTTCGCATCGCGTTCGTAGTTTACTAGTTTGATTGCTAGTTTGCCTGCTAGTTTGTCTGATGTTTGTCTGCTAGTTTGTCTGCTAGTTTGTATGCTAGTTTGTCCCTTATCAAAAGTCCCTTCGTAAAAGTGTCCCGAAGCAAAAGTTTCTCGAAGCAAAAGTGTCCCTTAGCAAAGTGTCCCGAAGCAAAAGTGTCCCCAAGCAAAAGTGTCCCTTAGCAAAAGTGTCCCCAAGCAAAAGTGTCCCAAAGCAAAAGTGTCCCGAAAAAAAAGTGTCCCGAAGCAAAAGTGTCCCGAAGCAAAAGTGTCCCGAAGCAAAAGTGTCCCGAAGCAAAAGTGTCCCGAAGCAAAAAGTGTCCCGAAGCAAAAGTGTCCCGAAGCAAAAGTGTCCCGAAGCAAAAGTGTCCCGAAGCAAAAGTGTCCCGAAGCAAAAGTGTCCCGAAGCAAAAAGTGTCCCGAAGCAAAAGTGTCCCGAAGCAAAAGTGTCCCGAAGCAAAAGTGTCCCGAAGCAAAAGTGTCCCGAAGCAAAAGTGTCCCGAAGCAAAAGTGTCCCGAAGAAAAAGTGTCCCGAAGAAAAAGTGTCCCGAAGCAAAAAGTGTCCCGAAGCAAAAAGTGTCCCGAAGCAAAAAGTGTCCCGAAGCAAAAGTGTCCCGAAGCAAAAGTGTCCCCAAGCAAAAGTGTCCCGAAGCAAAAGTGTCCCGAAGAAAAAGTGTCCCGAAGCAAAAGTGTCCCGAAGCAAAAGTGTCCCAAAGCAAAAGTGTCCCCAAGCAAAAGTGTCCCGAAGCAAAAGTGTCCCGAAGCAAAAGTGTCCCGAAGAAAAAGTGTCCCGAAGAAAAAGTGTCCCGAAGCAAAAAGTGTCCCGAAGCAAAAGTGTCCCGAAGCAAAAAGTGTCCCCAAGCAAAAGTGTCCCGAAGCAAAAGTGTCCCGAAGCAAAAGTGTCCCGAAGCAAAAGTGTCCCCAAGCAAAAGTGTCCCGAAGCAAAAGTGTCCCGAAGAAAAAGTGTCCCGAAGCAAAAGTGTCCCGAAGCAAAAGTGTCCCGAAGCAAAAGTGTCCCGAAGCAAAAGTGTCCCTTAGCAAAAGTGTCCCGAAGCAAAAGTGTCCCCAAGCAAAAGTGTGCCTTAGCAAAATTGTCTCTTAGCAAAAGTGTCCCGAAGCAAAAGTGTCCCCAAGCAAAAGTGTCCCCAAACAAAAGTGTCCCGAAGCAAAAGTGTCCCGAAGCAAATGTGTCCCGAAGCAAAAGTGTCCCGAAGCAAAAGTGTCCCGAAGAAAAAGTGTCCCGAAGAAAAAGTGTCCCGAAGCAAAAAGTGTCCCGAAGCAAAAAGTGTCCCGAAGCAAAAGTGTCCCGAAGAAAAAGTGTTCCGAAGCAAAAGTGTCCCCAAGCAAAAGTGTCCCCAAACAAAAGTGTCCCGAAGCAAAAGTGTCCCGAAGCAAAAGTGTCCCCAAGCAAAAGTGTCCCCAAACAAAAGTGTCCCCAAACAAAAGTGTCCCGAAGCAAAAGTGTCCCGAAGCAAATGTGTCCCGAAGCAAAAGTGTCCCGAAGCAAAAGTGTCCCGAAGAAAAAGTGTCCCGAAGCAAAAGTGTCCTGAAGAAAAAGTGTCCCGAAGAAAAAGTGTCCCGAAGCAAAAAGTGTCCCGAAGCAAAAAGTGTCCCGAAGCAAAAGTGTCCCGAAGCAAAAGTGTCCCGAAGAAAAAGTGTCCCGAAGCAAAAGTGTCCCGAAGCAAAAAGTGTCCCGAAGCAAGTGTCCCCAAGCAAAAGTGTCCCTTAGCAATTGTCCCGAAGCAAAAGTAAAAGTGTCCCGAAGAAAGTGTCCCGAAACAAATGAAAAACTTAGAGCAAATAAGCAAATTAGCAAACAAACTAGCAGACAAACTAGCAGACAAACTAGCATACAAACTAGCATACAAACTAGCAGACAAAGGAGCATACAAAAAAGCAAAGTACAAAAGCAAACCCTGCTTAAACACGTTTGTATCCATAAAAACGCGATGCGAACGCGCGTTTGTATCGATACAAACGCGCGTTCGCACCGCGTTTGTATCGATACAAACGCGCGTTCGAACCGCGTTTGTATCGATACAAACGCGCGTTCGCATCGCGTTTGTATCGATACAAACGCAAACCGGGAGTGTACACATTGCGTTTTCTGCAGCGCGTTTTTGAGCTGCGCGTTCGCATCGCGTTCGCAACGCGTTTGTATCGATACAAACGCGCTACAAAAAACGCAATGTGGACACTCCCTTATACCTATGCAAATTCACGGTACATTTATGTACGGCTCGTTTCTTACGACTTTCCATTTTAATATGATTAGGTGGGAGCCCTATGGTTTTATTTGAAAGTTTCAAGGCGAGAGTGCGTGGTTTCCATCAGTTCCCGACATTTTATGTGTAATGTAAGAGATTTGCGGGCTTCTACGGGTTCTGAAGCCTTCATGGTAGTCTGGGAGCCGTGTTGATAGAGTGATAGTCTGTTAGCTAAGTGGAATAGCGTCTCGATTTTCGATCCGAAAAAGAATTTTCGAATCCGGATTTTGTGTATCGAAAAATTTAAATGCGCATCAACTCGAGCTCTAAACGGTGAAGGAAAACATCATGAGGAAACCCGCGGCTTAGTGGATATGGCCGGGAGAGGATGGTGTAGGTGCTGGGCAAGCATACTCCATCTCAACAATGTCCCAGGCACTACAGTGTCCCCTAGGTGTAGGCAAAGATTGCCTCCTGACACTGTAGAAATCATCTAGTCAAGATATAAAGTCCTAAGTTTATACCCAGCAGTGGGTGGATGTGGGCATGAATAGATAGCCCAGACTGACCTCTCTCTAAATAGCAGTAGGAGTATGGCTGGGCACGCGCGTGCGCCTGCGCGGTGAGCACGCGCGACCCGCCGCCGCCGCGCGCGTTTGCACAACGGGCTATTAACTCCACCCAGCGTTCCACCACTTTATCTCTGAGAAAACAAAATACAACATATACTACATACATCAAAACTTTACCTTGAACTGATTCAACAACTTTTTTAGTTTTATGGCCTATTACGTCAGATATCTACGTAAATAAATAAATGTTTTTAAGGTTTCTTAAAGTGGAATTCGCTAACTCCTAGGAGTTCACCAGTTAAGTTTTTCAGTTAAGTTCACAGTCAAGATTTGAGTTATAACGACTGGCTTTACCAGCTATGCAGCAATACGCAACCCTCGATGGATTTTCTTGAGTTTGCATAGTTTACTCCGCCTACTACGATTTTTCGAATGATTAAAAAACACTATTTTCTATCACAGTTTTTATACTTACGGGCTTTTTGGATTTACATCCATACAATAACAAAAAACATATGTTAACACACTGTCTGCCGCGTTATGCCGACCCTCAACGCGGCTGACAGTGTTTTAACAGGTGTTTTTCCCTCAAGTTCACTGAGTACTCGAGGGAACGAGATCTCATCTGGACAAGATCACATTACCTGCACAAATACCCTGACGGTGTCATAAACTCCTCCCACACGTCAGCCTCGCGGCCCGTCAGCCGGATCTTGCCGTAGCCCTCAGCTCCGTCTGCGAGCCGACACTCACTGTCAGATGAATTGAGAGTCGGCAGGGAGTCAAGGGTGACCAGGTACTCGAGGGAACGAGATCGCATCTGTAGAAGACCAATACAGGGTCCTTCAGTTTTTTCTACAACTGAAATAGCAAACAAGCATACGGCCCATCTGATGGTAAGCTGTTACCGTAGCCTATGGACGCCTGCGACACCAGAGTCACACTTGCGCTGCTGACCCTTTAAAAGAGGAATCACTGCGCCGACAACACAATGGACAGGACTGGTCCACCAGTTGTCACCGCAGCGCTTCCTCGGCCTCGCAGAGCTCTGGCCACCTTAAGCTTTGGTCTGGTGATCATGACGCACAGCGCTGCGGTATGCGGTATGCGTTGCCGGACACTCAATCATATGAAAAACGTCGAGAATGTTCTCTTGTTCCGTCGCAGTATGCGTCAGCGGCGAGGGGCAAGCGCGGTGAAGTGGGGAGGTGTACTGCCGCAAAGCGCGGCGTCATTCTCGGTTCAACGCTGCGGTGTGCGGTGTGCGTCACGGGTGTGCGTCACTGAGTCAATATGGAATTTTAGTAGCCTTGGTAGCTGCGGCAAAATCAACTGACCACCTCTCCGCAGGGACGCTAAATGCTGCGTCGTAACGCTGCGTTGCGGCGCATACCGCAGCGTTGTGCGTCATGATCACCAGACCAAAGCTTTACTCACCGTATGGCTTGGTACGAGATTAATATAGTAAATCATTGGCTTGGTCTAGATTTAAACGACACATAATCTCGAGTGGTTTCCCCAAGGCGAGCATTCAGAGGTTCGAAAGAGACGGAATTATTGTATACTGCTTCCAAAATGTTCACCATTCAAATGTGAATTTTTCTTCACACTTCTCAACGGAAAATTGTTAATGTAATGACTCATTGCTTGACACATAATTCAGACGATGTGTTTTCAAATGAAACTTCATATGTTTTCTATAAAGTTGCTCTAGAGCAAAAATTGAAAGAAGTACCTTTTTCCCTCTGTGCAAGGCGATGAGATGACAGCATCTGAACCTTGGATCCCGTTGTCCAGCTCCATCCACTATCCTCTGCACCAGGCTTTCGACTGTGCTCTCGAGTTCAGTGGACATACGACCTTGAAACATTATCCAATACTATTAAACGAGGAGTATACCTACTACCTACTTGTATTCTTGTATACTTGTGAAGTTGTTCGCGTTCTCGAAAACGGCTCTAACGATTTCGATGAAATACTTATGCAATTTAGGGTTTACGGGTGCGAAAATCGATCTAGCTAGGAAATCTGGGAAAATTCATTTTCTCCGTATTTTCACCCGAGGAGAGTTCGCATATTGTATGTTGGAATGAGCTAAGAATACCGAGACAACACGGTGAAGTTTAGGTGCGGCGGCAACTTTATAGGTCAGCTATAACGTTAAACCGACAAATGGGCTTATCAATATTTTCAACCCGACGAATGTGGATTCCGTAGCCTCCGGCTTGAGGGGGGATCACTTGTATCAATGCGGGTTTGAGTCCCGTCGGAATCGAAAATTTTGACAAGACTTTTCATTAAAAACGTTGTTGTCGATACTGTACCTTTTTGATCTTCTTCCCACAGTGTGTCGACATAGGCGTTAAGGTTTCGGAGCTGGTTGACGGTGAACCTCAACCCTGAGGCCGGGAGCCGAAGGTCCCCGCCCGGGGTCTCAGTGACCGCTGACGCAGCTGACCCCATTACTGACAACTTGGTGTTCTGAGAATGTCTTTTGGCCCCATCACTGTAACGAATTCTGGATCTTCATTTTTAGAGTTTGTACTGACGCAATTGACCCAATCACTGTTGACAACTGAAGTTCTTACGTAGAATAGAATATAATGTGTTTTGGCCCCATCAGGCTGAGACTCCACCAAAGCGGAGATGTGTGAGATGTGTTCTAAACAACCAATAGAATTTCGTTATTCAAACATGTCATCTCGTCTTTTGAAATTCTATTGGTTGTTTAAAACACATCTCACACATCTCCGCTTTGGTGGAGTCTCAGCCTTACTGTAACGAATTCTGGAGCTTCATTTGTAGAATTTTTATAAATGCTGACGCAACTGACCCAATCACTGTTGACAATTTAATGAAGTTCTTAGAATCCCTATCACTGTAACGAATTGTGGAGCTTCATTTTTGTGTATAATCATCAATGATCACATGCTACGTTTCATCAATTCGAGTACCTACTAGGAACTAGCAGTATAAATCGATCAGCACAACAAAAGAGCCAGTAGGTACTTCCGCCGGAAGCGCATTATTTGCCGGCGGTCAAGCGCGCTGTGACCGTGAGGTGTGTTATCTAAAAGTACTGTTGACACGTAAACGATACACAAAAAAGTAATTTGTATGAATGGTCAATTCTGGTGACAACTTCGAAAACTAAAGGATTTCATAGCTAGGATATAAGTAATTGCGCAAACGCAAAACTTGGCTTTACCTTCAATGATCTATCACAGGAAGAATAACTAAACAAGCACAGGGACTTGTAAAATCATCTAGATTCATCGGATACTCCAAAAAATGTACTTACCTACTTATCATGTTTTTTTGTCTTTTATTAAACTATGCGCAAAGGAACACAAATTATTTATTATTATTTGTATGTCAAGGTTTAACATCACGGGACTATGGAGTCCCGGACTTTTGATATGCATGCATGAGGCCGAAGCCAACACACAGAGGCCCTTTTGACAACTTTGATCTTTTGTGATGGACACACATTCCAGTGACTACCCTGTATAACACTATAAAAATGCTTTTAAAGGCAGCCCCCGGTCTGTGCAGGTTATTATTATTATTATTATTGCAATCCCTCCTTACCCAGATGAAGATTCTCCGGATGAATCGAAACATTGTCGGTAGGTATCTAAATCGGCGATATTTTTACTTGAGTAATTCCCGCGTGTTAAATAATGTCTAAAACTAATGTAACCTATATGCACAGGAAATGCTTGACAAAGATCGTGTAAATAATTGTTAAATGCAATTTTTTTGTTTTCGATTTATACTTAAATCTAGAAGGAATTAATATAGATCGTGGCTGGAACTCTACCTCGTTTAGCCAACTCTACATATTTCATTGAAAGAGCTCCATGTCTGCCTATTTCTGTGAGCCTTGTAAAAAAAACAAAACTCGCCTATCATAGCATAGCTCTTGGTATATAAATAAAATAAAATAATAAATAAATGTAAGTACCTACTTATCTAGTGTTTTCTTGGAGGAGTTGAAACATTTTGACTCTTTTAAATACGTAGAGGGATTTTATTTTTATTACAAGCTAATCTTATCCAGGCCATGTCGCATTACCTATGTTATTTTACGAAATCTCATGAAATGCCATATGGTCGAAAATAAAACCATTATTATAGTTACTAATAGGCAATTAGCCCAGAAGGGGAATATAAACACGCAATAAAAACAGAGTGTCAATTAATTTACTTAAACCTACGAAATGTATTTACCAAATAGATACTTTAAACTTGAAAAATAACGTTTAAGTTGATGCAATAACTACCTACCTTGCGATACATAATTAAACCATTTAGGTAAATAAGCAGTTACAATCGCCTACAAGAGTTTATTTAACAAACCTGCCATGAGGCTTATGACAAGAATATATAGCAACCAACCTAGAGCTCTGTCACAAGTAAATCAAAGAAGAATACGGTATTTTTGTTTGCAAATACATTTAATTAAACTTTGAACCAGATTTTCATTTAAAATATTCATTAGGTAGGTACCTACTCAAATGGTCTGAGGGGTGTTAGCTTTACCAGCTGACCATACCTACAACTTATACTTGATGGTGGAGATAATATAAACCAAATACTTTCACCTACAAAAGTGAAATGAGTACTTAATAATTAGAATTCTGAGATACTTAGGTAAGGTTACCTATACAAAGTGAAATAATTAGAATTGAAAATATTTCTGAACTTTTGTTGCTCATTATACCTGTCTTGGTGACACGAACAACCTTTTAGCGATATCGAAATAAATTGTTATGCTCTTTGGCAAATGCAAATGTTTTAGTGATCCTTCCCTCACGTGTCACACATTGGAAAAATCCTTTATTAAATATATTTGTAAAGGTACCTACCTATTTATATTAGTTCCTACCTAGGTATTTGTATATTTGTTTATTTATATTAAAGTGGGGCTTTACGGGGGCGAAAAATCAATCTATATTGATGGGTCTCTATCTGGGAAAATACTTCTTGTCGGTATTTTCACCCAAGCAAAGCTCGGTCCGCCCAGATATTGACGCGTTGAAAATATTAGAAAATTATCAAAATGCGACGACACTCTAATGTACCTAGATATTATGAAATAGTTTTAACTAAGTACCTACCTAATTTCATTTATCACTACAAACTGAAAGTGCTTGAAATAAAATTACTAATATATCTACCTACCTAAAAACCTAATATTCAGGTTTGCCTATTTGGATAGATACAAATACAACATTTGCCAGCAACTAGATACATATATCTACAAGTGAAGCCTCGGACAGAAGCAATCTATTATAAATATTACATCCCGTCCATAACTCCATAGTTTACCACATTCATCACCATAATTACTAGAATAACTTATCCGATGTCCGATGACAAGTGTTTTTTTTTTCGTTGTGGCTACGCGGAAGGCTCGCTTGTGTGTGACGCTCCTAATTTTAATCTAAACAAAAACAAATTACTTTGACGTATGAATTCGAATTAAGTTTTTCAGGTTTTCGATGTTTTTCTTTCGTAGGCGTAGTAAAAAATTACCTAGGTAAGTACTTGAGTCTTGGCACCGGTGTTGCCTGTAATTTACGTCTTTTCCTGGTTGCCACCAAGACAAGTAGAGTTAGTCAATAGATTTAGGTAGTAGAGTTCCAACAAAGCTAAGTACCTACCTATTTACTTGCCTACTTCTATCAGTAGGGTAGGGTATCTAAGTTTAGAGACGCTTCTAGTTACACATCCAAATTCCATCAAATTCTGTTCAGCCGGATTACTAAACTAAAAGAAAAATCTCTTGATTATGTAGGTACCTAAGTAGGTAGGTACCTACTTAGATTGACTTAGATACCTATATTTTACTGGGAAAAGTCAGGTCATGTTAAATGCAGAAATAATTATTTGAAAAATAAAGTGCGATGAAATAAATGAGAAACATTAATGTAGGTAGATAGAGACCTATAGGTAGGTATCTACCTACATAGGTACCTACTTGCCTAAATGTTTTTCAACAATACGGGACTTATCACTTGAAATTAAAATACCCAGCATTGACCTTGAAGAAGTTCCGAATTTCCATCAATTGTTATTACAACGCTTCTACATTTCAAGGTACCTACCTACCAAGTACAGACAGCGACAAAAATCGATGAACATTTTGAGTTTTCCAAGTTACCTAGGTACCTTTCGCACATAGCGTGAAGAAAAAGTGCTTCACGCTATGTGCGAAATTTAAAATAATTAGTTATTAAGCAGGGCAAAGCATATAATATTAGATAAAATTTTGATTACCTACTTATGTATTTCTCACGGTTCAGTAGATACTTAAGTATACCTACTATAAATATTTAAAACTCAAAATGTTCAGATTTTTGTCGATGACTGTACTTATGTCACTTCTTCTAAGTTAAAAGTTTGTACCTAGGTAAGTACTACCTACTTACAAAAAAGTGATTTTTACATGTTAAAAGTTATTATTCTTGACTCTACTCATATACTTAGATAAGTAATTATTTTCAATAAATTAAGTAAGTATAGGTAATCGGTCGACGTCTCTACTGAAAGTAAAGTAACGGAAGCTAGCTAAGTCAGTTTTTGCAGAGAGTATGCTACTGAATAATCCGGTAGATATAATATGTAGTTACCTACATAATAGGATACATTTTACAAATAAAAAGGTCAACCTATTCATCAGACAGAATATTCAAATAGGTAGGTAAGTAAAAAATAGGAATTCACTCACCCTCATCTCGTTACTTTTCTAATCCATATTCTACGTAAGTAACGTAAAAACTTTTTCACACAGAACTTTTTCCCGCCTTTATTTTTTTTTCTACTTGTCGAGTAGCACAGACTACGGGCATTCAGCCCAGTGGGCGCGCGAAACAAAATGTTTGGTTTGATGGTTCATCAGTAGATTTGTTGTGCCATGTAGGTGGCACGTTCAAATTAAACTGTGGCCATGGTTTACATAGAAACTGCTGGTTTCTCTGTGCCACGGCGCTCTTTAGTGATGAGCATTGTGTATTGATGTAAAACTAGATCTAAAGTGACGGATAAATGAGACCTTCGATAAATGAGACCGCTAAAGTGACGACTAAACATGACGAGGTCTGGGGCCTTTTCGTGTAGGTACCCTAATTCAAAGATTTAGATTAGATGATTTCAAGCATAAGAATAACGAGCATATCCTCATAACTTTAAAGGCTGTTTCATGAAAGACTCCTTTTTAGAACAGCATTTAGTAGGTAGATAATTCCGTGTAAAGATGTCATAAGTTTTTCGTTACCACGCTTACCTACTTACAATATTAAAACCTCCTTCGTGAATGGACTTTACCACACCTTTACCATTCATGATATCAGCGGATACGGAAACATAGCGCATCACTAACGCTATTCTCGGTTTGAGGGGCAAGCTAAGCGGAACGGAACCGTGTTGTTTACTATTGTACACTGCAGTGCAATTATGTTGTTGCTAGCTCCCTAACAATAGTGTTTGCTTTGGGTGGACTGCCTGGAGTTTGGAGTGGTTTTCGTGATTTACTAAGCTCAGTATGTAGGTATGTTTAGGCACACTGCTACCATTTATGTAAGTACCTATCTACCTACAAAGGAATTCACACGGCACAAGTTATCAGACATTTTCACCCAAGATGTAAAGTTAATAAAACAAACTAGGTAGTGGCTCTGTGAGGCTGTGGACCCCGCGAGTCTGTCTTTGCAAACAGAATAAATGTTAAAGTACCTACTTACATCTCTAGTTTTGTGATGAGAAGATGGTCCCAAAATATGTACCTATTTGTCCAAATTATCTTGCCCTACAGTACACAAGAGGCACGTAGTAGAATAGTTCTCTTATCACCCGCAAACTTGCGAGGCCGAATTAAAAAGCTATTAGGACCGGCCTATCTGCACTAATCTACACAACTTGGAATGTTTACGTGCGAACAACTTTCCTGATTTATGTGGAAATGGAAAGATGCTTCGTTCGATTTTCAAACGCCTCAGCTCATAACTTTTTTTTTATTATTTAACTAAAGAAGTTATTCGATGTTATTCTGCCAGTTTTTACACAACTGAGGTGAAGCCTAAAAGGAGGGGTATGTGTTTGACCTGCCGTCGTACCACCAACTCTTAGAGCAATGTCAAAACAAGGTGAAAACAGTCCTGCATCGCGTCAATGACTTGACACTTGACACTCCACGAAGAGGTGTTTTCTACCAAAACATTCCTGCGATAGGCTTACTTTAACCTTACCTTAGTCTTATCTTGGCACGGAATCAGAGTAGGTAATCTTACTTTGACATTGCTCTAAGAGTTCATAGTAAGGCCCTGTACAGACAGACAAACAGACGGACAAAGCATTTTTTGGTCACGAAACTTAGACGCTTTGCTCGCTCGGTCAATAAAAGGCAATAAAATTCCTATTACCTAGTAATTTTACCACATTTTCCAGAAGTTAGCGATCCCATGACAGTTATCAAGCCACAGACTGCTGGATCTAAAGTCGCGGTACTATCTCACTCAGATAACACAGCTCTTGTAAAGTTAGGTAGGAGGTACGTAAGTTTAGAGTCAGCATAAAAGTTGTAACATTAGGTTGAGCAAGGGGCTGGCTAGTTTTGCTACTCGGCTATCCTGTGATTTGTGGCCGCAGAGTTTAAATGTTTGATGTTCGAAACTACAAAGTTAAATGAGATTCAGGTTTTATTTTATTTATGGCTTAGCTTTGAATTTTGGTAAAGCCAGGTATAGTTCGCTTTCATGTTAAAAGAACGCTGGAAGGAAGAGGGGTGTTTTGTCTTAGGTATCTAACCCATACGCAAACATGAGACAAAACACACCCCGTCCACTTTCTTCCAGCGATCTTTTTACATGACCCGATCCCATTTAAGCCTTTGTTATATACATCGGAAAATTATGATGTGATAAGGTTCAATAAAAGTTTTTATCATCAAACTAATAAGTTGCTGGTTATGGGTTCGAATACTGGCCGTGCATCAAATAAACATCACTAAACAACAGACTGCTGATTACAGGTTTGTAAAGGTGTTGCGCGATAATGGCGACTGGCGCTCAAGTTTTAATTTATTCGCTAACTGCCACTGAACACGCCGAAGTGTGGTAGGTACCTACCTAATCCTACAAATAATGACTTGCGTGCTGCATGTACCTACCAACTTGCGCAAGGTATTTTGACTGCTGTAAGTATATTTTACCACCCAGGTACCTACCTACTAATTGTTCATGTCCTAGGCTAGGCCCTAGATATGTACCTACCTACCAAGGTAATTTCTTTGTTTAGGTATTTACCTATGGATTTTTGCTGTTATTTCATGTACCTACCTAGCGAAAATAATTATGTAAGTATGCAGGTATTTAACGTTGCTGAAGCGATGTAATTATTTCCAAGTTTTAGACCTACTACGATCTTAATGCACAAAAAATGCGAAACAACACATTAAACTCAAAGAAACTGTTCCTTCTCCAACAAAAGAATGAATTTACAAGAATAACTTCGTAACTTACTTGTCCCCAGATTATATGAAAAGGATTCGGCTGGATTTAGGTACCATTCAGCAACTGGTTACGTAATTTTACCATACCATACTTCATAAAATCCTTGAATATAAATTATACTTAAGAGGGCTGCGACCGGCGAATTTCCATAAAAACGTAATACCGAAATCATTTAAAATGTAAGCAAGTTTACATCAGTTTATGTTGTTAGATTAGGAAAGTAGGTATTTATCTAGGTTCCTGTTAAACTTTTGTTCCGAAAAACTTACCTAAAAAGAAATGTAAGCCAATTGAATTGAAATCTTTGTAGGTACACCAAAAATGGCATTTTTTCTTTTCATTTGTTCTATAGTAAGTTTTTTGAAACAAAAGTTTAACAGGAACCTAGATAAATACTACCTTTATCCAAATAATAACGTAAAGTGATAAAAATATGCTCAAATTTTAAATTATTTTGGTATTACGTTCCTAGGAAAGTAGATACGTTCGCCGAGCCCTTAATGCAGGTAATTCAAATACTACTAAGTAGGTACCTAACCGAATTAGAAATCTCGGCGTTCGTGAAGTTAGCCGTTTCGATGCGCAGTGCAACTTTTTCATACAAAATTTTCTACTGCGCAGCGAAAAGCCTGACTTCACGAACGCCTAGATCCGTCGGCCCAACTGTACTGCGCTCGTGGAGCACGGTAGGTGCGCAAACATAACGGATACCCAGCTTTATTACTACGGAGGTATATTTTTGGCCATACATACAAAAGTGTAGTTGAAACCAGAAAATATACAAATACAATGCTAAAACATAGCCGAATTAGGCCGCCCCTGTTCAGGGGTCTGAACACAAAGTGATTTATTTACGAACTTCGCAACGAACTTGCTACAATGAACCTCCATAACTGCTCTAAAAATGATGGCCTAAAGTCCTTAGGGCAACGGATAAGGTCAGAGAGAAGATAGGTAAGTACCTACTTACTAAAAGCGCATGCCCACGAGACGGTTTCTCGCCGGAGCTAAGCCCGGCGTCAAACCGGGTCGTCACAGTAAAGTATGGGACACTATGGAGCCAAGCACACGACGCCGGCGCTAGCGTCGGCTCCCCGGCAATGGCATATTGTATACGATTCTGAAGAGTAAGAAAGTCTCAAATAATAAGTCGGTCTTAAATATTTAAGTACCTAGCTTATTGCCATACTCTGCGCCGCATCAGCGGCTACAGCAAGTAGGTATACACCGTGTTTGTCGAGGGCATTCAACGTGCTACCTACATAGAAACTTGTAATCCGCAAACTAAAACACATACATAATTTGAAATAGCACTTTATTTATATTTACATACAACAAAAACATTTCATACAAATAAAACCAAAACAATAATCTAGACATCTAGAAATTTCATGTTTAGGTATAAGTAGATTCTATACTTGGGTTAAATCTAGGTAGGTACTAGCTAGATAATCTAGATATTTCTTCTTCGATTGGGCACTTCTAGGCATAGTTCTTGGTATTTTAAAGGTTGCTTATACGGTAAAGACCACCAGATAAAAAAAATCTTGAATACCGTCTCCAAGCTTAGTTAACATTATACTCGGCTCTTTATTTGAAGAACTAAGTAGGTAATCTATGTTTTAGAAAATTATTACAAATCAAATTATTGCTTAAAAATGACCTACGCGCTTACAAAATACCACTAAACTGCACCGGTTGGAACGCACGCACCGCACGCACTGAACCATGGTTTGTTTCAATAACAATTTTCAATCAAGATATTTAAAATACACACAAACAGTCCAGAACGAAACTCAATTTTAATACTTATGCCTGGTTTACACGGGTATAGTAAGCAGTAGCAAATAGCATACTACTCTGCCAGTTGCAGTAGTATTACTGTTTACCTACTCTACTCTTCCAATATAGTCTACATTGGTATAGTTAGTAGGGTAGTTAGAACGGATCATGCGCGAAAGGTCAAATAGTCAAAACGACAAGAGGATGTAAGTTTTGACAAGTTAAAAAAGTTAACTTTAAAAAAAAATGACTTTATGTAGGTTTTGACTTTGTGCGTATTTGACCTTCCGCGTATGATCTGTTAGAAGTTAGAACTCTACAGTGATACTTTGCCGTTAACTCGATCCGTGTGCCCCAGGCATTACTCTGAAGCGTTTTGGGAACTATGGGAGTTATTTTTCCTTTATGTACACTTATTTTTTTCAATCCGTTACATGCCGAGCGTGCATTGCAGTCTTTGCAGGTCTATATACAAAACATCAACAAATTAAAATGGTGTAAAATTTTATCTATCAAACTTTAACAAAAAGTGCATAAAGGTACTTTTGGCTTACTTTAGAATTCATTACCTACTTTGTATTATTTGATAAATTGACATAATCTAGCTATTGTGCTTAACAGGACTTGTAAGAGAATAAACAGATTTTAGATAATTATTAACGAGAGTACCTTCATCTTCTTTCAGCTTTTGACTGTAAAGTCAGCTTCAAATAGATATTTTACTATTACTTCTTGCACGAAATTCGTCCAAGTGTGTGTAATTTGTGTTGTGTGTTAATTTGTTGTGACCGTACCGCGAGTTTCTCCCTCTTACCCAGAGGAACATTCTCCGGATGAATCGAAACATTGTCGGTATCTAAATAGTCAATATTTTTACATGAGTAATTCCCCCGCGGCCCCGTCTAATTCCATTATTTTTGAGAGCTTATTATAGGCTATTTGATAATATGAAAATTAATTAAATCCGCGTAATTATGGATTTTAAAAGGAATTGGCACTAAAACACAAAAAAAAATATTTAAGTAAATAAATTTTTTACCTCAAATAAAATTATTTGATTTGAAGTTGCAACGCTATGATCGTAAGTTTTGATTGTCCTAATTTACTGTGACGTCACACGTTCGCGATTCGACACTTGCTCTCCTTATTGATCTCCAATGATTCCAGAGGTTGATTTACGGACAATGACGTCACTCATCTGACTCGACGCATTGCAGTAGCAAGCGTTTTGACAACATAAATAAATCAATGTATTTTGTACTCGTATTTTTTTTTAACGAAATACTAAAGCATAGGTTCCCAAACTTTTTTTTCTCATGGACCCCTTTCAAAATTTTACTGGTTTCAGTGGACCCCCTGTTGCTACATTTCTACCATATTCCCAAAAAACTTGTGCACCCCCATTTTTGTTTCTCGCCAACGTGGACCCCTGGGGGTCCACCTGGACCACTTTGGGAATCACTGTACTAAAGTAATGAAAATAAATATTAATTTTACGGTCCTTAAACACCATTAAATAACGCGAGACGGTTTTTAAAAACTAGTCAAATAGCTTAGACAAGTTATTCTAGACTAGCTAATCCCAGCGGTTTCGCTTGCCAGAGCTAAACGAGGCCAATCAGATGAACCATCGCTAGATTATTCTTGAGAGCAGTTTATAATACGATTGTTACCAGAATAGTTATTCTAGACTAGCTATTCCCAGCGGCTTCGCTTGCCAGAGCGTACCGACTGAGACCAATCAGATGAACCATCGCTAGATTATTCTTGAGAGCAGTTTATAAATAAGATTGTTACCAGACAAGTTATTCTAGACTAGCTATTCCCAGCGACTTCGCTTGCCAGAGCTGACCAACTGAGGCCAATCAGAAGAACCATCGCTAGATTATTCTTGAGAGCAGTCTATAAATAAGATTGTTACCAGACAAGTTATTCTAGACTAGCTATTCCCAACGGTTTCGCTTGCCAGAGCGTACCAACTGAGGCCAATCAGATGAATCATCGCTAGAATTATTCTTGAGAGCAGTTTATAAATACGATTGTTACCAGACAAGTTATTCTAGACTAGCTATTCCCAGCGACTTCGCTTGCCAGAGCGTACCAACTGAGGCCAATAAGATGAACCATCGATAGAATTATTCTTGAGAGGAGGTTACAATACGATTTTTACCAGACAAGTTATTTTAGACTAGCTATTCCCAGCGGCTTTTCTTGCCGCTCTTTCTTATGCGCTCTGTCTTTTCTTGGTTTTCATCGGATTGGTTGGCGGGGGCGTTGACCCCGGGCTGGATATTCCGTGTGGTTTGCTCCCACGAGTGATCGGAAGATGCTGTAAACTGAAAGATAATTTGGATTACTTATCTATTCATTTTGTAATAAAGCAAGCAGGACCCTGCTTGCTTTATTACAAAATGAATTACAAACAAAATGAATATATTTCAATGTACATTTTTATCTGACTTCAAAAAAGGAGGAGGTTCTATGTTCGGCTGTATGTTTTTTTATGTTCACTGATTTCTCCGTCAATGGTGGACCGATTTTGATGATTCTTTTTTTATTTGAAATATGATGTTTCCGATTACGATGTTTTCCGAAACGCATTCTGGTTTTACTGTACCTGGTTGTACTGCGACTTGAAGGCCTGCTTGAGCGATGAGAGGCGGTTGGTAGCCGGGCCGGAGGTCACCTTCTCCACCGCCTCAACCACTCCTGGCGTCTCCTCGGTGTGCGCGGGCAGGCCGGGACGCTCCTTGTATCTAATAAATAATACATATTTTAAACTTTCACGACTTGAACACATTTTTAAATTATTATTAACGGGACTTAATCGCGTAATGAAATGATTTTATTTACCTCGACGTTTCGGTTAAGTCCCGTTAATAATAATTTAAAAATCTAATAAATAATATCATAAATATTGCTGGACATTCGAGCATCGACGGATTTGCAACATGTCACTTATGGAATGATAACTTCTGCAAAACGTGGGCATGTACCAAAAATATAAGAAATAAATAAATAAAAAAGAAAATACATTTATTTGTTACAATGTAAGTGTAAGTAGATGTTTACAAATCCTTACAATAAGTATTACAAAGGCAGATGCAGACGACAATCAGAAAAATAAAATAGCTGTAAGTTAATGTAGATACCTACTTACTAAGTCGCTGGTGACAATGATATAAAAAATATAGGTAGGTACCTACTTAGGTATCTGGACTTGTATTTGGACATACCTCTGACTACCCCCATAGACATCTTCAAAGGATTTAAAATGCCTAAAAGATCTGCAAGAATATGTCTACCGCACCCTGGGAATACAGTCGTGATCATATATTTTTTATTTACTTACCCGAGGCCGCATCCGCCAACGTTCAAGTTCTTCCCTTTGCCCTTCTTGAAGCGAGATTTTCGGAACCACGCGGATTGCATCGCCAAGTTTAGTAACTCCTCAGGTACTTCCTGTAAATAACAAGAAATATTAGAAAACTAATGAATTTGTTTATTTTAAAAGGGGCAATGTTGGCCGAGTGGGTTAGTGCCTCGACTTTCAATCCCGGTCGTGGGTACGAACCCGGCCACCAATTTGTGCACACCAATGCATTTTCACCTCAGCAGCTCGAAATGGCATCCTTTGCTGCGAGAAACCAGTGTGCAAAATCGCATTTTGCACACTGGTTTCAGTGAGGAAAAGTGATTTGAAATTCGAATGTCGTAGATTGACACGTGATAGTGCATGGCGGTCATTGGCTAGCCTGTCTATGAAAAAAAACAATAACGCACCTTTTAAAAATAAAATAGCGGGAATTTATTTCTGTTACGCTAGATAATTGTTGAAAATTCATAAAACAATAAAGATGAGTGAAACCAGTGGCGAATACACTAATTTATCTCCAGAGAGAAGAGTTGAGACAAAAGTGATTGTGATCAACAAAGTTCCCTTCCTGAGAAGCTATGTATGTAAGTTCTGAACAAAACAGAAACTTTTAATTTTCAAAATTACAATAACTGTTATTTGTTCTTTTAATTTCTAAAAAAATGCTTTATTTTTAAATAGATATACTTAAATGAATACCTATTATGGATTAGTTGCTTCATTATGTACAAAGTTGTATCTTTTATTTGTAGGTAGTAATGTTCTCGCTGCTGAGGTGAAAAATTTTGTGTGCAACATGAGACCAAAGTTTTTTACATCTCGTGCCTTTGAATTCCTCGCTAGACTCGGGATTCTAACGTAGAATCACGAGCGTAGCGAGTGATTCAATTCTTAGAATCCCTCGTTCGCTCGGGATTCAAAATCAGCACTCGAGGAAAACATCAACTTTGCCCTCTTGTTGCACAAATAACTATTTTCGTTTCGAAAAATTTATATGCGCTTAACACGAGCTCTAAACGGTGAAGGAAAACATCGTGAGGAAACCAGTTAGCTTTATAATAGAGTCGATGGGCCTGTCACGTATGGAATGTTAACTTCTTCAAAATGGACTATGATGATGATGATGATTGTAAACACTTTAAACGGGATATTTACCATGATTTTTGGATTTTCGAGTCTCCCGATATTTCGGTACAGTTGCATGCGCCATGATCACGGTAAACTAATTTTTTAAGCGAGTTTGTGGTTAATATCCCGTTTATAGTGTTTACAATGTTTACAACGATGATGATGATGTTACCTGTTGCACTCCTTCCAAGTTTCTAAGCAGATGTCCCGCGAACTCCTTATCCTTATGTCTGTCGAGTAAGGTGTAGGCGGCGCCCCTGACCCCGGCCCGCCCGGTGCGGCCGACGCGGTGCGTGTGTGTGTCGATATCCCGCGCGACGCAGTAGTTGATCACTGTGCGGATGTGGGGGATGTCTAAACCTCGGGCTGGGGGAGGAGAAAGAAAAAATGTTTTTTTTGGCGCAGCCTTTTTGGCGCAGCCTTTTTGGTGCAGCCTTTTTGGCGCAGCCTTACTGTTTGGGCTAGTGGTTAACTCTGGTGACGGAGTTTTCAGGCCGCCTGAGGCCACCGTCATGGCTTTCACCGACAATTTAAAGCACGGAAGCGCTCAGCTGTTAATGACGCTAGCTCTAACCCATCCAAATGGTGACCGTTTAGAACGACACCTTACTTCAACGATCTATCAAGGATGTATAAGCATTTAAGCAAGCTTCAAATTGGCGCAGCCTTGAAATTGAATCAATAGAAATCCTGTTCTCAGCAGAAATCAGCTTCCACAGTTAGGGAGAACTTCTCTCATCGACGTTACTTTATGTGAGCAATTCCCATGCAGAATGTTCTACAAAACTCACAATACTTTTAAAGATTAAATAAAATCTTCTCGTTTAAGCTTACCTGCGACATCAGTAGCGACTAGTATATTATTCTCCTGTCGTTTGAAGGCCGTGATCACCTTATTCCTGTCCGCTTGGTCCATATCTCCGTGCAATAGTAACGCGTCGTATTGCTGCACGCCGAGATTGGCCGCCGTTTGTTCTGCTTCTAACTAAAATATTTATTTGTTAAAAAACTATTGTTCAAAGCTTTTATGGGAAAACCTGCATTCAATAGATCTTCGAAAATATCCGTGTCCATCTGAGAACAATAAATAGCTGTCGGAAAACAGAACTGAACGGAACTGAACTGCACGGATCTGAACGGAACGGAACTGAATGGAACGGATTTGAACGGAACAGAATAAAAAAAAATCATTAGATCAGCGCGCAGTGGCCATAATATTGGATTTTAAGTAGCTTTTATGCTTTAGCACATCACGATCATAATTTTAATTATGAATTCCATGTTTTTGGTATATTAGTCCTTTGGTGTGATTATATTAGAATAATTGATCTGTTAACGCTTTCAGTGCCCATGATGCACAAGTTCTCCTGCAGAAGGCTGGACCGTGGCCCTCACCTTCGGAGAGCATCGCGGAGATGAGGCAGGGAATGGGTTAATTAGAAACTGATTCGTTTGCTTACCTTTTTGGTGACGAATATTAGTACAGTGCCAGCGGATAGGAATTCTACTAAATTCTTCAGTAACCACGACCACTTCTCTTCAGGTTTGTTGAATATTCTGTAACAAAATAATACGTTATATTTGCAGATCATACAAACATTTGTCCCGCGGCGGGGATCGAACCCGCAACCTCCTGCGTCACAGGCGGGCCTTCACCCACTGCGCCACAGAGGTCGACTGATGACTGATTTCGGAACATTTGACCAATATAAGTGAAACTACGAAAATTGGCACGAAATATCGTTTTTAGTTTTGGCAGTAGGCCTGCAGTAAGTTCGCCTAGGTTTTCCCACCTGTCTTGTAAAATGTCAAGCACAGTACAGTAAAACCAGAAAAAGAATGCGCTTCGTAAAACATCGGAAACAATCGCATAAAATTACAAAAACGATTGACGAAAAGTCATTTGGAAATGAAAATTACATATAATTTCAACTTTATCGCAAAAAAAATAATATCAATGTCATTTTTAAGAAAAGCATTTAGTTGCAAGCCGTTCGAGCTGCGCTGCTAACGACGTGCACTTCTGTCGCATTCTGTATTGTGGAATCATACACAGCTGTCCTGCATATTCAGAAAACACGAAAATAACCGATGTCCATTATATAGCTCGAAGTACTGTATGTATGTATGTATGTATGTATGTATGTATGTATGTATGTATGTATGTATGTATGTATGTATGTATGTATGTATGTATGTATGTACAGTACCTGACGTGCTGTGAGACGAGGTCGCTGGCCTCCCCGGCCGCGCCGTGCTGCACTCTAACGGGATCGTGCAGCGCGTCGCGCGCTAACTTCTCCACACGACGCTGGAACGTCGCGGAGAATAGAAGCGCTTGCCGATCCGGTCTCACGTGGTTGCAGATCGAACGGACTTGGGGCTCTGAAACAATAATCATTTTAGTAAAAAATGAAATGAAATATGATCAAGTATATCCCAAGGCGCGGTAGACGTTCTCTCAGATCTATTTAGGCATTAGCTCTGCTTAGCTTGGGGCTACATGATGCTGTGTGAAATGTCCAGCATTATTTATTTATTTATTATTTATTTTTAAGATCCTTAGAAGATGTCTAAGGGGGTAGTCAGAGGTATGTCCAAATACATATTTGGTACATGCCCACATTTTGCAGAAGTTAGCATGCCATACGCGACAGGTTGCAAGCCCATCGACGCTATTAGAAAGCTAACTGGTTTCCTCACGATGTTTTCCTTCACCGTTTAGAGCTCGTGTTAATGCGCATATAAATTTTACTATCGTCAAATATCGTTGGGCAGGTCACTTGACGAGAGAGATGGCAGATGGGCCAAGACGTTGACCTAGTGGTGGCCGAGACAAGGACACCGAAATAGGGGACGTCTACCGGCACGATGGGTCGATGACATCAGCAAGACCGTGGGTTGTACGTGGTTGAGGCTAGCGCAGGATCGAGGCGAATGGCAGATACGAGGACTATGCGCAGCAGTGGCTACAAAATGGCTGAAGATGATGATGATGATGAAAATATCGTAAACACAATTTATCGCTAGGTTTGGTCTTGCAGTGCTAAATGCTCTTAATAAATTTCGAGTCATAAAACGCGTGAGAAGAGCAGTAGCATTTTATTGCACTATGCGCTTCAGATGAGCCATTTGTTATTGCAGTATTAGTAAGCATATTATCAATAGTGCAAGAACATCACTAAATATGATTTATTTGCGACAGCGATATTATTGCGACGGCTAAACGACAGTACAGTAAAGTTTTGTCTTAAGATAGGTCGATATAGTCACTGGGAAATTATGTATACAAATGAATGTCATCATTACAGTCTTAGCCTAACCAATTTCGCCAAAAGTTATACTTATCAAAAGTCCTGCCTTAAAAATATAGTATAAATAACCAGAAATTGATAAACCATGGCATAAATGTACTTACCAAAACCCATGTCAAACATTCTGTCAGCTTCATCGAGGACCAAGTAGGTTACCCTCTGTAGGTTTGTCGCTTTACATTTAATAAGATCTATCACTCTTCCCGGAGTACCTACTATGATTTCTGCACCTCCTCCTGTGAATAAAAAAAACCGGTCAAGTGCGAGTCGAACTCGTACGCCGAGGGTTCCGTACCAAGCCATGGTGCCAAATAAGCTAGTCCGCTTAATTGTATGAGCGCCCATACAACTCGGAGGACTTTTAATAGGCATCAACTATGTATGTATGGGAACACTCTTTAATTTTCAACTTTTTTAATTATTTGGAATTTTTCCTTTATTTGTGCTATAAGACCTTGCTTTTTGCCAAATTTCGTTATTCTAGGTCAACGGGAACTACCATTTAGGTTTTCGACCCAAAACCTCTAGGGTACTTCCGGTTGACCTAGAATTGTCAAATTTGGTTACAAGCAAGGTCTTCCAGCACAAGTAAAGGAAAAATTCCGAAAAATAAAAAAAGTTGATAATTAAGGTAAGTTTTGGTACTCACAAGTTTTCACGAAAACCTAAATTTGCCTATATCTTTTTATAGTATTGACTCAGGACCTTGATTTTTATACTCACAATAGGGACTATAGACCTTAGTATATGGTATAAATTTCAACTTGCTAGCTCTACCCGTTCCTGAGATAATCGATGGTGACACACGGACGGACAGACGGACAGACGGACAGACGGACAGACGGACAGACGGACAGACGGACAAGAAAGTGATCTTATAAGGGTTCCTTTTTTTACCTTTTAAGGTACGGAACCCTAAAAACATCAATTTATATAATTGTTCTAATAAACTAGTAGTTCGCCCCGAACTGAGATCTCGCGCACCGTTGTGTTGATAGCCTAGATTTGGACTTGTTTCTGACTACCCCTACACCTACGTTAAGTGCTCTTTCTAGTGTTTACCACACAATGATATCTAATGCGCTACCTCAGTATGATAAAGATTATAGGCATACATGCAATACATTAAGTCGTGTCGTGTTTATATTCAATAGTTGACCCCGCGAACTTCGTACCGCGCCTCAGGAAAGGCCTCTTAGTTCGAGAAATTATTAAAATAGCAGTTCAATACAAAATGTATTAGAAAATCAATTTCCCCTCCCCTCCCCCTGCCCCTCCTCCTCCCCCCCTCCATCCCCCCTCCCCCTCCCTACCCCCCCCCCCTCCCTACCCCCCTCCCCCTCCCTACCCCCTCCCCCTCCCTACCCCCTCCTCCTCCTTACCCCCTCCCCCTCCCTACCCCCTCCCTACCCCTTCCTCCTCTCTACCCCCCCCCCCCTCCCTACCCCCTCCCCCTCCCTACCCCTCTCCCCCCTCCCCCTCCCTACCCCCTCCCCCTCCCTCTCCCCCTCCCCCTTCCCCCTTCCTCTTCCTCTCCCTCTCCCTCTATAGTTTTGGTACATGCCCAGCCCACTATTTGCAGGAGTTAGCGTTTGCATACGTGACAGGTTGCAAGCCCATCGCCGCTATTAGAACGTTAACTGGTTTCCTCACGATGTTTTCTTTCACCGTTTAGAGCTCGTGTTAATGCGCATTTAAATTTTTCTAATCGAAAAATCCATTGATGAGCACGGCCAGGGTTCGAACTTACGACCTATGAATCGAAAGTCGAGCACTCTTCCACTCGGCCAACACGGCTTTTATTTTCAATCTCAAGAAAAAATATCAAGTAGCAACTAAAATCATTGCAAACCAAACCACAACGATGCCACACTCGTTCTCTGTTAACCAGACCTACGAATACATCGAAACTCTATGAAACGGGAGCTCTCTCCATACTTCCGTTAATTGGTTTTCATCAGTTTTCTTTTTCACTGTATTTCAAAAACTATAGAACCTAGAAGAAAACTAAAAACCATTTTGGAATGTATAAATTGAGTACTTTCATATGACACCCCACTCAATATATTTGGGTAACTTTGAAAAAAATTTAACCCCTTGGGAACCCCATATCTTTACAACCCCTTCATCGATTACGCTCATACGCTCCACAGCAAATTTCCATAGCACAACCTATTGACCTATCAAGTTTCATACAGATTGGATAAGCGGTTCGATAGTTATGCGAGAACATAAAAATGAAACATACAAACATACAAACATACAAAGCAAAATCGCCTAACTTGCCACTAAGATCTTCGCTCGCTTCGCTCGCTCGATCGATTATAAACTAAGTTAAGTCAACTTCAAATAAACAAAGCAAGCAACAAAGTAAGCTACAAAATACAAGTGAAGTTAAATAAAAGCTTTTAAAATTACCTTCCAAAGCTTTGGTTTGTTCCCATTTGGATCCACCGCCGTAGCAGCAGACGCATCTAATATTGTACACTTTTCCGAATCGTTTAGCTTCCATATAAATCTATAACAACATAAAAAAATTAATGTAAAAGCAGGTCTCACTCTGCAGTTTAGGTACGTTCGGCCGCGCGCCTCTTCGGGCAGGCGGATAGCTATTTATGCGACAAGTCGGACAACCCTTCCGCGACACTCCGCGCCAGACAGCGAAAGAGTTATGCGTTAGAAAGAGAGACAATGTTTAGGTGAATATCGCACTAGGCACTAAGCGCTCAAGCGAGCTGAATTGTACTTTGTTACGTCGCAGCCAGAGTCGCTAATTAAATAAATGTTTTTGCGAAGTCAGGCTTCTGTACCTAATTTATACTGCTGTAAAAGTCTGAATTTCTTCATCTGTTGCTTTACAAAGAACGAACTTCCATACCTGCTGAGCCAACTCTCTCGTTGGTGCTAGGATGAGGCCAATGGGTCCGTCATCTGGTTGCAACTCCTTCTGGTCCATGATGTGAACGAGTAAAGGCCAGAGGAACGCCGCCGTCTTACCGGACCCCGTTCGGGCAATACCTGTAGAGACAAGAAAACATTATTAAAAACCCCCGACATATTCTTTCATTAACTAGATGAAAATATTCGATTTTTCATCCCCATTTTCACCCCCATAACTTGTAAATAGCTAAACCGATTTTGATGAAATATGCCTAAGAACTATGGCTAAAAAATCAGCTTTCAAATAAGCAAAAACTGCAATCAAATCGGTTCACTCGTTTAAGAGCTACGAGGCCCAAGATATCCAAGACTCACCAATAAGGTCCCTCCCAGCGAGCGCGGCGGGCACACCGGCGGCCTGCACGGGCGTGGGTTGGGAATACTCCGAGCGACGGATGGCACGCATCAGTTGCTCGTCGAACCCGAGGTGAGCGAAACTGCTCACTGGCTTCGGAGGGTCTGGACCTGATATCTACAACAAATACAAGTTCCTATAAGCTAGTGGCTACTGCTTTCTATAAGCTGGACTCAAAAAGTGACAAATGAGGAAGTCCTCCGAAGGGCACGAGAGATATGACCTACTTCAACTAATTATGATGGGAAAAGTTGCCGGCAAGAGGCGTGCTGGTCGGAGGAATAAATCTTGGTTGCGGAACATCAGAGAGTGGACGGGGATAGCGAGCGCTGGTTAGTTATTTCGGCTCGCTAAAGATCGAGAACAATATGCCATATTGACTGCCAACCTTCCCTAGTCGGAGAGGCACCATTAGAAGAAGTGGCTACTGGCAAGATACTCAGAGATGGACAAGACTCGCTACAGTTTGGAAGGGACCAAAAGGCAAACTGCGGGCCGGCAAACCCAGAAAAAGATGGACGAAATTATCGAAACGGTTGGCGAGGATGATTGGACGGTGGTTGCCGAGGATATAGAGATGGAAGCGGTTGGCTTCTATCTCTCTACTCAAGCGGTTGGTAGGTAAAACGCGTCTAGTATTCTATCATTTTTCTGGTTCCCACAGTACAAGCTATGCTTAGTTTGGGGCTAGATGGCGCTGTGTCAAATGTCCAGCAATATTTATTTATTTATTTATTTTATACCTTGACTCCTAAGTTCTTCTTCAACTCCTCAACTTGATGTGGCTCCAGAGCCTCTATTTCTTCATGAGGAGTGTAGAAGTTCTTTTCAAATGGCTCATACTTAATTTCGGAGTGGTCTATAGGAGGCAGGGGGTCAATGAATTTCTTCTTAGCTGGTGGTATGGGGTTCCCGTCTTCATCATATTCAATTTCAATGTCGGAGCCATCATCACCGTTGTGTAGAGGATTTTCTTCCATATATCTGAGAAGAAAGGTAAAAATTATAAGGTAACAATAATGAAAAAGCTTTTATGAAAAATAATTGACTTGACTATTTTAAAACAAGTCTCTAACTCTAAAAAGGGTTTGTTTAGCTGAGGACCCCTCTACGGGTATAGGCCTCCTCCAAAGCCTTCCAGTCTTCTCTTTAGGTTCCGCCTTCGGCTTCGCTCGCGTGGTACCTACCCGCATAAAAAGTAGCCTATGTAAGCCAGATTATAAACTAAGTACTTTACTCATTGTTATGATTTTCACAATACATCAACTCCTTAGGCCCGGCGGCGTCCATTGGCGGCACGGCATGGCAAAGTTTTAAAGTATAAAAATATAACCTAATCATATAGAAATAAAGTTAAAACTGCCTAAGCATACCGCGGTATTGTTTTTGGACTTACGACCGTTAACAATGAAATTTCAACTTTATTACAATACAATTAGGTTATATTTTCATTCGTCGCCAAAAATACCTAGCCCTGCCGTGCCGTCAATAGGCGACGGGCCTTAGAGATAACTTTTACTCACTTGTAATAACTCTCTTCATCATCTAGTTCATCAATATCTCCCCGAGTGCCTCTGCCACTGTCTGCCTTCCCGCTAGCCGCATTCTCCTTGCTCGCTACCAAGTCTTTAGCTGCCTGCTGTTCCAGGCCTGCCATGAAGGCATCCAGAGGATCCTCATCTTCCTCATCCTGCTAGAAATTAGGTTGCTATATGAGGGTTTTTCTAGTTATGGTAGTGACCATAATTCGTTATTTTAAAAAGCAGACATAATGGATAGTACAACAATAATGAATTATTATTATTTTTTTGTTTTTTTTTTTCTATATTTTTTTAGGGTCTTTGAGTCTTACATTAAAACTATGTCAGTCTCATAGGAAAATCTAAACGTAAAATTATTCAATATCGTAAATTATCTTGTATGTGGACTTATAAAGCATGACTGCTGCATCAGAAGTGGGTGCAGTCAGCATACTCTGAAATAAGCCCACATCAAGGAGGACATTGATGAATAAAATTGTAAATGTAAATAATTGTACACATAATTTGTATGAGTTTCCATGCTGCCTATCACATGTAAACAAATTAATTGAAAATGAACTTATAATAATTAAAAAACTCTCTAAACAAGAAAAGGTTTGCCTTTCAACTTACTTTAGAGCATGATGCTTCATTGGTTGGACTTCCAGGAGCGGGGATGTAGGCTAGTGCAGGTGTTACAGGCTCATCATCATCATCAAAATACCTGTGAATAAACAACTCAATGTCTGAAGGTGTGCATACTGAAGGTAAATTCAAAGTTTTTATTTTTTATTTTATGCTATCAGTTTTGTTGACTATAAGGAGATAAGAGATAAGAACAAATAAAAAAGGGCAGATTTTGCTGATCTACGCCAAGAACCAACTGGGGGTGGTTCTTGGCGTGGAGGGCTCTACTCTCAGCAAAATCTGCCCTTTTTTATTTGTTTTCAGTTCATCTGACTATCCCTGGTCGAACATGTCTCGCTGCTTTTTTAATCAATATATGGTTTCATGAGCTGGGTGCTTTTATAGTCTTAATTTGTAGCTATATTATAGCCTGGGATCACATAGGAAGCTTTAAAAACTATGTAGGAAACTATGTAGGTGCCTCTTCTCATGTTCCTTTGTGACCAATTCTTTATAGAACCAGGGTGACAATCACGGTTTGGGGCCTAGGTTCCTTTTTGGTGATCCATCCTTGTCCAAATGGTCAAACTACAGTGTGAAGTGAGATGAACAAAGTGAGGCTCATCAAAGTAACTTCACTTGCATGATGAGTTGTGATAAATAAGACATGATAAGGTCTGGTACATATTTTTCTCAAAAAATCAGTAGGTATTGCTGACAATCACGGTTTGGGGCCTAGGTTTCTTTTTGGTGATCCATCCTTGTCCAAATGGTCAAACTACAGTGTGAAGTGAGATGAACAAAGTGAGGCTCATCATAGTAACTTCACTTGTTCCCTAGTTGTGATAAATAAGACATGATAAGGTCTGGTACATATTTTTCTCAAAAAAATAGTAGGTATTGCCATTCAGCATGGTAATGCTGTCTTGAGCACACTTGGATCAAATGGGCTACCAATAGATCATTTACGATCCTTAGATAGCTTATCAGGTTCTAATTTATTTTGTAAAGGTAAATATGTAGTAGACTAGCAAGCCTAGATTCATCATCATCATCAGCCTGTAGCGGTACACTGCTGGACATAGGCCTCCCCTAATGGGCGCCATCGTGCCGTCTTCAGCTTGACGCATCCAACTTGTGCTGGCAGCCTTTCACAGATCGTCACTCCACCTGGCAGGAGGGTGTCCTAGCCTATATTAGTTACTATAAATAAATGTATATTTTATAACAAAACAAGGTGCTGTAGCTACTTACTCATCCTCGGTCTTAGCGCGTTTCTTGCCCAGCGAGCCAAAGTTCCCAGTTACCGCGTTCTGTGTTATAGCATTCATGGTGTGGTACCCTTGCTTCGACAGCCCAGACGAAGGTGGCGGCACTGCATGCATGGAAGTGGTCGGCGGTGGTACCGCGTGAAGAGACACGTTCGAAGGGTTCCGCTTCGGCATCGTGAAGCCAGCGAACCCAAACCCCTTCCCACTACCACTCCCACCCGAATTATAACTCATTTTCAAGCGCTAGACACTACCGGAGTCGCTATAAACAGAGGCCTCCTATGGCGCACACTCAGGTTAAGTTTACAAGTGTATTTAAGCTGTTAGCTGTCCATTCCTCAGCAGGGGTCGCATTGGAGAATTTCCCACCAATAAAATAGATTTGGTAGTGCTCTAAATCAGGAAATTTATGGCCAAAAAAATAGGAAGACTGTTTTCCGATTCCGCAACAAGACAAGAATCGATGAATGAAATGAATGAATGGATGGTTTGATTGAATGAAATAAGAAAAAAAAATGTGAACTTTATGTAGTCTGTAGACATCAAATAATTTTTCGGAAAACACCGGACAATTTGTTTGACAGTGACTCTTTCTTTCCTTTGCGCAATGACGTGCAAAATAATTTAAAAAAAACTCGCGTAAACAAGAAAAATCCAAAAATTTAAAATTGCTGCAATTATAAATAATTCAAGATGTATTTCAAACTATGTGTTTTCCTTTTTACACTGCTCACTGTGACTAATGTTGAAGCAGCATCTGGATACGATTTCGGTGACTTTTTAGCGACTGTTTTGGGAATCGGAATCAGCGCTGTAGGAATCCTCGCGTGTTTGGGTAATTACGCCAGACAGAAAGCGAGGAACGAATTTATATAGAACGCAGTCATGTGAGTAGCAATTACTTAGCAATTTATAGCATTTGGATTCATGATCGCATGTTGAAACTAAAATCACAGAACACTAATAATAAGTAATAATGTACAACTAAACTTAACCCAGGTATGCAATATTGTTTGCATAACTGGTTTGAAGATATATTTTACACATCTACCTACATAATGATATTTGCATAGAATTTGAGCTCAAGGTTTTTTGTAAAGCTACTCAATCAATTATTCATATAATTATTATGTACTTTATGTAATATTACCTACCATACTAAATAGTTTTCTAGGATTACATATTAAATTAGAATTTTGCTTTGTTACAGATCCTGAAACATTTAAAGGTTTAAAAATACAACTTGTACCAGCAAAAGATACCTAATAAATATACCTACATAGTAGGTAAACAGACTAAATGAAACAATCATAAAGATTTAACTATTTAGTTAAGTGGCAAGATCAGCCATAATATTTATCAAACAACTAATTATAATGTAGCCAAAACACAGTAAGACCTGTAATTTCTAAAATAGGGGTCGATGAATAACCAATAAGACCAGTACTTTCCAAAAGAGGGGCCGATGGGTACTTCAATGCATCAGTTGTCACAGAACACTATTATCCTACATCAAGGTACTTCAATGTTAACTGAAGAATGATATAGCCCCAATATAATGTATTGATGATAGTGAAGATCAATCTACTGAAAAACCATATTAGTAGCAAGTGATATAGATAACAAAATAATTTTATCTGATTTATGAAATAGAAATTGTCAAGAACTTTTTCAGTTAAATCTGATTTCTTAAGGTTGTAGATTTTAAGCGTACATTTATTTAAATATATTTCCTTACAAATTGTAATCTCATTTAAACATTTTTGAAAACTTCAATCAAGAAATTAAAAAGATTTTTTAGTGTTCTTCCCTTTGAAACGATGTTACAGTGTAGTTTCAATCTGCAATGTGCCTAATTAATTAAAAGTTTTCTACCACAACATTTGTTTCATTTTAAGATTAACCATCTGAAATATGGCTAAGAAAAATAAATAAAATGGTTAGTACTTCGTAAATAAATTTATAATTAAAAAGTATTCAATTCATCACACAAGACAACAATCATTAAAACATATACATGATAAAGTTTTAAATAACTTAAGTCTTATATTGCTTATTAGCTATCCTGTAATTCTAAAGCATCTATTTCTTTGATAATGTCATTTTTCTTTGACAATTTCTCTTTTTGATCTTTGTCAGGGACTATTCCTGATTTGAGTCTTTCCTCGAGAGTTTCAATGTCTCTCAGCTTTTTCCGTAGGTTTTTAAGACGTTTAACAGGGTCCGCTGTGGAAGCTGTATTACTAGAAATGGACGAAGCAGAAGGACTGCTCAGTGATTGCTCTTTTATTTCACATTTGGCAAGTTTTTCTGCAGTTTCATCTACAGCTGAAAAGAGAAATTCAGTTTATTCACTGAAATAAAAAAGTGGAATGCCAACTACTTGCAAAATGTGGACATGTGATAAGTATACTATACTTTTTTTTTAATCTATTTTAATTTAGACCTAGGGTCAAGAGTCGGCCATGTCGGTTCCATAGGGCTCTCATAATACTAGACATTGAATATTTGAAGATCAAAATGAATAAAAGAGTGTTCACAATATTTTAATGTTCTAAAATTAAATAGAATTTTAGATTTATTACCTGTCTTCTTTTTCTTCTTCTTCTTTTCAATATTAATAATCATTCCGGGGATGGGTTGAATGGTGCCAGGTTTCTTTTTCTTTTGTCCTTCAGCAGCCATCTCCGGAGGCATTCCCACAGGCAGCCCGGTATTCTGCCTAGCTTTGAACTGCTTTCCTTTGCTCTCATAGAGGGGCACTTCTTCCTGTGGGACATAGCCGTCCCTCACTCGTCGCGGCTTCCGCCAGGAACCGTCAGGGCGCTGAGTAGCTGGGATAAATCTACAACCTGAAAATATCAGGTTTTAACCGACTTCAAATAGGAATTAGAGAGTTTCACGGCTCGAGTAGACTCAGCCTAATGCACGAATGATTAAGACTTCTATAATGCAGGCAAAATTCAAAGCTATGGAATGCACAAAATAATGAATTAGATTCTCTCAACTTATTGTAGAGCAGGAGAGGTTCAATGAACTCACCATCTGCATCTTGCTCATAGGCCGTAGAGGTCATAGTATATCATGGATTACCCCAAGATAGTTGTCGCTAAAATAACATCCGAATTGATCGATTTCAAACATACGCTTGCGGATTCTGTCTTTCTATTTTCGTACCATACAACATACAAACACAACTTTCGAGTTCGGTTCGGACTATGACACTGACAGTGACATGACTTGACAACTAACTAAATCTAATAATAATAATAATAATCTAAATAAAATAATAGACAAAGAGTGAATGAACAAACATTTTTTTTTAGGTCAAATAAAATGTGCAAGGCATAGATCACCCTTTATCCTTGTCTATTAGTCCTACCTAAATTACCTAATAGCTTTAGCTGTCTGTGGTTTTGTTTGATTTGTTTGTTTGCTTGCTTGCTCGCTTCTCTCCCTCCGTTTTGTTTTGTTGTTTTGATTTAAAAGAAAGAAAGAGCTGTCTCGGGCTTTACAAAGGTTTTTTTGGCATAGAAAGATATTTTATTCTCAAAGTAACAAAATGCCCAAGCGTAAACGCTTATTTACTCCAATTAAAAACAGAATGAAGAATCTTGCGAAGCTTGAACCGAAATCTGGAGGTTGGTTTAATTTTGATTTTTATCTTTTACCAATTTTACCAAAACCTAAAACACTGTTGATTTGCAGAAGTGAACACAGCGCGGGGTAGGCTCATGGGTGCACTTATGGATGTCTTGGACCCGACAGCTGCAGACCAACTGAACGACACTGATGAACCAAGTCCGAGAGAAAGGTATAGGTACACTTTATTCTTTAAGAAATAGCGTAATTGATTCATAAATTCATATAAATAAAATATATAAGAATGCGCATAAAAATTTGGAAATCAATCGCAAATTAATGAGCTAAGATTGAGGTCTCTGTTTTGTTAAAAATCTATAACTTTTGTACATTACCTAGCTCATGTAACTCAAAACTCAAATGCATTTATTTAATGGGTTTACATGGTGTATCACTTTAAATCTAAGACGATTTGAGCTAAGTGATCTGTTCCTTCACGACCAAAACTGAAGAACCAGGGCAACAAACATGGTTTGCGGCCCAACTTTCTTTTCGGTGATACACTTTTTGTTTCTAAATATTATTTTATTCAGTATCTATCTGAGTTGGAGCATATTTAGTCTCAGATTACCTAGATGGCAAAACCGCCATCTAAGTAATCTGATATTTTAGTTAATGTTTAGGTAATTGATTTTTTAAATTTGTTAATTGATAAGTTTTAATTGCAATTCAGCTGGGACTTTGTTAAAAATGTGTACATATAGCCCTTTATATGATTTACTAACTTCTTCGAGCCTAATTATTTATTTATAAGCGAGTTTGTAATTATGTATTATTATTATGTTTTTAACCCTGTGTTTTAACTACAGTATCCAGTTAAGTGAAGGCAAAGATTGCCTCTTGACACTGTATTAATTTATCATCTAATAAAAGATGTAAAGACCAAGTTTTTATTTCAACTCTGTGTATTATTAACACAATATTTTTTACGTGATAACGTCTCTTAAGGGACCGGCGAATGTACCTACGTACCTAGAAACGTAATACCGTAATAATTTAAAGAGCATATTTTTATCACCTTATGTTATTATTTGGATAAAGGCAGTATTTATCTAGGTTCCTGTTACACTTTTGTCCCAAAAAACTTACTATAGAACAAATTAAAAGAAAAAATCCCATTTTTGGTGTACCTACAAAGATTTCAATTCAATTTGCTTACATTTCTTTTTATTAGATAAGTTTTTCGGAACAAAAGTGTAACAGGAACCTAGTTAAATACCTACTCTCTTAATCTAACAACATAAACTGATATTAATATGCTTAAATTTGAAATGATTTCAGTATTACGTTTTTATGGAAATTCGCCTGTCGCAGGCCTCTTAAATCGATGAACGCCGGCTGCACGCACGAAAAAGTGTCACGTTCCGCCTGAGCCGAGCGAGTGCGGAACAAGCGATAGCAAGGCACAATCGTTCATCAATGTTTTCTTATGATGTTATCACGTAAAATTATCGTCCGTAAAACGACTTTACAGACAACCTTTTTTTTTTCAGACAATCTAGTTCGGAAGAGTATCTCTCTGATGAGGAAGCCAAGAAGTGTCTACGCCGATCTCCCGCTAAGCAATCCTATGTACTGAAGCTGTTTGATCGAAGTGTAGACTTGTCGCAGTTTAGGGAGAATGCTCCTTTATACCCGATCTGTCGAGCTTGGATCCTTAATCAGCCGAGAGCTAACTACAAGACTTTAGGGTAAGAGCGATTTATTACTTTGTACTAGCAGCGCCTTCGCGGCGTTGCCCCCTTAGTGATGGCATATGGTGATGATGATGCTGACGAAAAATAGCCTATGACCTTCCTCAAGAGTTAGCTATCAAATGCAGAAAGAATTTTTCAAATCGTACTGGTCGTTCCTGAGATTAGCACATTCAAACAAACAAACTCTTCTGCTTTATTATATTAGTATAGATAAATGATTTAGATAGTAGTTGTCAATAGACATGTTATAGATAGAGGAACAAACATACATCCATCCATCCAAATTAGTATGATGTGATTATTAGTAAGATGACGTACGACGACGTGACACATTCAACTGTTTTGTAATTTCGCATCACGCAAACGTAGGCGCCGTGGCTTAGTTGGTTAAAGCGCCTGTCTAGTAAACAGGAGATCACGAGTTCGAATCTCGTCGGGGCCTTAGTGGAGGACTTAAGTTCCTTTTTTCATTTTATTTAGTTTCTGAAATTGCTCATCATCATTCCATGGAATGAAAAATTTAAATTTACAATTTTTTTGAAACACTAGTATCTTTAAATTTCTTTGGGTTTCAAGTAAATTCAAGCTTTTAAGAAATGTTTTCTTTTCATTTCCATCCTTCATTAAAATATGCAATCCCAGATTGCTCATCATTATCATCAGCCCGTGGCGACCCGTTCGTTATTTTAATAAGACACTCAGGGCGATTCGCACTTTGAAGTTATTCGATTCGAAGATCTTCTTCGAAAACTGACGATTCTTCGCCCAAGAAACTTCACTTTTCGAATTCGAAGTGTGAATCGCCTGCTGAATATGTTTTTATCACCCGACGAAAAAGGGCTGTTATAAGTTTGTAATATGTATCTATCTGTGTAGGTATAATATATGTGTATTACATTATATGTGGTAGGTATTCTACTTTCGATCCGAAGGTCGTGGGTTCGAATCCTGGCCGTGCATCAATGGATTTTTCGTTTCAAAAAATTTATATCTGCATTAACACGAGCTCTAAACGGTGAAGGAAAACATCGTGAGGAAACCCGCGGCTTAGTCAGCCCCACACGTATTGACCATGTCTTTCCTGTGGATATGGCCGGTTAAGCTGAGTGAGAGGATGGTGTAGGTGCTGGGCAAGCCTACTCCATCTCAACATTGTCCCAGGCACTACAGTGTCAAAGGCCTAAGTTTATAGCTCCTTATTATGAACTGATTTTAATTATTATTTTTGTTTGACCTTGTCAAGAGTGTTCTTAGCTGTATTATAAATACATATGTATGTATCCGGGTATTTATCACGTACTTAAATTACCTTAATTATTTTGCCCGACGTTTCGACTGGATTGCACCAGCCGTGGTCGCGGGATGACATAATGGGATCGCGAAAGTTAAAAAAAACCGGTCAAGTGCGAGTCGAACTCGTACGCCGAGGGTTCCGTACCTAGCCATGGTGCCAATTAAGCTAGTCCGCTTAATTGTATGAGCGCCCATACAACTCTGAGGACAATTTTAATTGACGTCAACTATGTATGTATGGGAACACCCTTTAATTTTCAACTTTTTTAACTTTTTGGAATTTTTCCTTTATTTGTGCTATAAGACCTCGCTTTTTGCCAAATTTCGTTATTCTAGGTCAACGGGAACTACCATTTAGGTTTTCGACCCAAAACCTCTAGGGTACTTCCGGTTGACCTAGAATTGTCAATTTTGGTTACAAGCAAGGTCTTCCAGCACAAGTAAAGGAAAAATTCCGAAAAATTAAAAAAGTTGAAAATTAAGGTAAGTTTTGGTACTCACAAGTTTTCACGAAAAACTAAATTTGCCTATATCTTTTTATAGTGTTGACTCAGGACCTTGATTTTTATAGTCACAATAGGGACTATAGACTTTAGTATATGGTATAAATTTCAACTTGCTAGCTCTACCCGTTCCTGAGATAATCGATGGTGACACACGGACAGACGGACAGACGGACAGACAGACAGACGGACAGACGGACAAGAAAGTGATCTTATAAGGGTTCCTTTTTTTTACCTTTTAAGGTACGGAACCCTAAAAAAGACAAGTTCTTAGATGTGTTTCATAAAAATCTGTTCAGCCTTTTGAAGATCATCGTTTAAAACTGAAACCCCACTTAAAAAATTGCCATCCTTTTTTTGTTAAAGCGAATCTTGAGCAATATTTAACCAGTATTCAAGTTCTAAAGTGAGACCATACATTTTTAATTTAATTGTTATTTTATCTATTTCCAGGTTAGAAAAAGAGGCAGAGCCAGTTGAAGATAGTGTATCGCTTCCCGGCCCGACCGGCGAGCTGGTGTCCAGGGTTCCTAAACTATTGAAGGAGCAACAGGAGGCTAGTAAACACAACATCAACCTGAACTATGTGAGTTGAGCAACTTCTCTTATAGTGCAAACACACGCTGGGACACCCTATTTAGTATTAGTTGACCATTCACAGCACAGAGAAATTAGTTAGCACATTTCTCTGTGCTGTATTCACAGCACAAGTCGCGTCCGCGAGTTGACCATTCGGTCAACTCGCGGACAGCGACCGGCGACACGCTGAAGAGTGAAACAAGCCAGTGCGAGCAAAGGCGAGTGCTACCGTCCACACGCAGTCTCTGCAAACCAATGTAAGTTGAAGCTCGTGTTCACTCGGCCAGCTAGGCGAGCGATGGCAAGGCGAGGCGAGTGGTGCTGCTCACACGTTGGCACTGGCGTTCAATCGGCGAGCCTGGGCCAGCGTGAGTTTGCTCTTCTAAGGCGCCTATACATGTTTGGCGAGCCTAGGCCAACGCGAGCGAAGACCAACGTGTGGCCGAAGATCGCGAAGAGTGCCAATCGGTTTCAGCCAATCGTATTGTCGAGTTATAGAGGAACAAACACACATCCATCCAAACGTTTGTATGAGCAAGTGGCCAACTCTGGTGACGGAGTTTTTAGGCCGCCTAAAGGCCGTCATGGCTTAGTGACTTAAAGCCGGGACCGACAATTTAACGTGCCCTTCGAAGCACGGAAGCGCTCAGCTCGTAATGCCACTTGCGGTCACCCATCCAAATTGTGACCGCGCACAACGCTGCTTAACTTCAACGATGAATAAAGAACGTCTAAGCAAGCTATGCCACGAGCGCTTTTCTTTCGCATTTATAATATTAATGTGATTTTTTCAGCGCGAAGCTCCTCCGCCTTCTAAAGAGCAGTTGCTGCGGTCTCATCTGTCCCGTTGGTCGGCTGTGCGACAGTCATGGCTGGACCAAGCTGCTAGAGTAGAAGCAAGGTAACTTACCTCAGAATAAATAATGGTACTATATTCGGATTGCTCACTATACGGACTAAAATTGAAGGAAAAAATGACATTTTTCACATATTTTTAGTCCGTATAATGAGCAATACGACTATACGTAAAGGCTCAGAACGCGAAAAAATTTAAATAAATAGCGACTCTTGCTGCCACGCAACAAAGTGCAATTCAGCTCGTATTTAGTGCCTAGCGCTATATTCAGAAAACATTGCCTCTCAAACGCATAACTGTCGCTGACTGGCGGGGAGTGACGCGGAAGGGTTGTCGACTTGTCGCATAAATAAGTGAGCGGAAAGTGGGAACCCACTGCCATACGCCTGCAAGCCAAGCAAACTCACTTTCTTATTTAAAATAGGTACTGATACTTATTACTGGCTTTATAAAAAAAAACAAACCAGTTTCCCTCCAGTTTTCTCATCACGCCAGCGTTTTTTAGGATCAATCATGCTAAAATCCGTAACTCTCGGAAAAACATTGTTTAAAGAAGCTAGTTTGTATGATGATTGATGAGTTTTTTTGTACTAATAAACACTTTATTTTCCAGATATGACGCTACTCAGCAAGTGCTCAACAGAATCAACATAGAATACATGAATAGATAAGTTTAATCATCTTCAATGACTTAAATGACTAATTTACAATTTCTTTAGCTTATTTTGCGTTTTTGATTGTGTACATTCAAATAATCATGTTGATTTAAAGTTTCTAACGCAACTTTGATATACTAAGTCTTTTATCCTACAATTTTCGTACAAAAGATTGAATTCTGTCTCTTTAATCAAAATAATTACTAATTTAAGAAAAAAATATATGATTTATAACCATTTATTTGTAAATAAACCTTGATCAAGCATGTTTTCTTTTCTTTTTATTTTGATCTTGGAGTTCCGGACACTGTGACCTCTTGTGACCTTTCTCTCGGCAGTTGAAGCAGGACTGAAAAGAAAATAAATTAGATTTATTTCTTTGCAGAAAAACTTTGATCTATTATTCAGTTCAGTTCAGCGGGGTTAAAAAGGCCTTTAGCACGAGTATGCACAAAGTCTACTATTCGATCCGTGACTGTAGTTTAATCTCTCAAATGTATTGGGATTTTAGTTCAGTCAAGTTACCACTGGAGGCGCTGCACCGGAATCCTATACATTTGAGAGCCTTTACTACAGTCACGGATCGAATAGTAAACTTGTGCATACTGGCGATCGAGGCACAGCAGAAACACAAGTACGAATTGAACTATATTCTATCTCTTTTCATAGACAGAGTGACAAGAACGGCATATATTCGCGTTTACACGCTTCCGAACAAACTAACATTGGAGCATGTTATCTTTTGTCGCGTTTAGTCTCGTTGAGATGAGAGTGACAGAGCTACTTACGCGTTCACTGAACTGGTTGAATGTCTATTTGCTCGGAAGCGTGTAAACGCAGTGTTCACTTGCAAGCACTTGCATTGTACTAACTAAAGACTGGAATAATGTAAACCGGCCTTAACTCTCTGGTTAGTTAAAATACTTGTTCCAAATCTTACCTGACTCTCCACAACAACACCACATTTATGTCCCTTCTCCAAAACGCATCTCTTGCATTCCTTGCAATGCGTAAACGTGGGCTTCACACATCTTTTACACGCGTTACAATGTTTATACGTCATGCCGTTTTTGGATGTGCATTCCTTGCATTTGTTGCAATGGTTGTTGGTAGCCGCTACCCAGTAGTTGCATTTATCACACATCTTGTAGTTTTTGTCGTTTGATAAGTCGATCGTGAGGAGTGGTAGGTTGGTGAAGAATCGGACAGGTGAACCGTGCTTGCGACCTGATTTTTTGTTCTGGAATTTCTTGTGGTTGACATATTCCACCTTAAAAGATAACCATTAGTTAATTGATTCAGTGTGACTTTGCGGAAGTCCATCTTTAGATTTGTTGAAAATTCCAAATGATCTAATACTCCTCCGCCAATCTTTACCGTAAAAGTTTATTTAGGAGGTTCTGTTCATATAAATTTCATTTGGCTAAAATTTAAGATCTAGATAGGTAATGACCGGGAATAGGATCTAGGCTACTTTTTGACTGGGTACCACGCGAGCGATGCCGCAGGCGGAAGCTAGTCCTAAATATAATATACTACACTACAGGTACTCCATTTGCGTCCAGATTCTCCTTTAGAGGCCACTGCAGTCAGGTCCTGGCAGTGAATGCATAATGCTAAATTTCAAAGGCTTATAGAAACTACTGTATGTATCAGATACAATTTATGTTAAGCCTTACCTGGAAATCATGCATTTTAAGCTCCGGCAATGTCCCAGTGATATAAGGCTCAGAGAAGTAAGGGAAGGCCCAGATGATTGGAAGCAAGTCATCCTCTTTCTCGCTGACTTTTCTGTAAGTGGCTGATAGTTCCTTAAGCGTGTGTGTGAGGGGCTCCACACGCCCTCCGAAGGGAGGGTCCATCACTATGCATGTGCCACCAGTTCTTAAAATAAGATAAACAAAACATGATTAACAATGTATATTGTCTTGGAGAGAACTTTTAAGCTATTGGCAAAGTAGGTGATTTTATTAAATAAATAATGCTGGACATTTCATCATCACACACAGCATCATCTAGCCCCAAAGTAAGCAGAACCTGTGTTATAGGAACCACATGACTGTTATACTACTTACTTATATACCTACTTTTTTGTAAATACATTAACATTACACATAAAGAATCTTGGATTGTGGTTGTGAATCCCAGCTGTACAAAAAGGTATTTTTCGTTTCAGAGCAACAATTAATATGCACTTTAACATGAGCTCTAAACAGTGAAGGAAAACACTGGAAGGAAACACGCGGTTTATTCTGCCCCACATATTTTATCAATGTCTTTGTGTTTCTCTGGTTTGCCTATTTACACTCCTTATTCTAGAACAGATGAAATAAAATTTAACTTACTTTGCTTTCTTGAGAAACTTTTTCAATGCCCCCTCATCTTCATTCCCATTGAACATGTAGTTGTTAAACATGTTGTACCACACAAACATGGCCGGTGCGTGGAACTGATGATGGCGCTTATCAAAGTCTAATAGGATGGAGTCAAAGTCGGGGCTGGACTGGGCCGCTTCGTGGACCGAGGGTGCTCCAATGCAAATGATATTGCTGAAATAAAGAATGATTTTAATTTACAGGCAACATACAATAGCTAAATTAAACTTTACATATTTTTTGTGTGGTAGAGTATTATACAACTGAAATTATAAATTTCCACTAGCTACAGTTGTCACAATGGCTCTACGCATTCGTGAAGTTAGGCTTTTCGCTGTGCACTAGAAAATTTTGTATGAAAAAGTTGCACTGCACATTGAAACGGCTAACTTCACGAATGCCAAGATCCGTTGGAAGAAGTGTACAATCCTGGAAACCTTCCATAAAGCTTTTTTTCAAAGCAATCTGAAAAAATTCAATAAGAATTTATCATACGAAATTAAAATAGTGAAAAAATGTATACTTACCTAATATTGTTATTTTTAAGAATATTCAATATTGTCCCCACACTTTTCTTAGTAAACATGTACTGAGCCTCCACAGAATCATTTTCTAGAGCTGGTAGCCATGATGATGGGGCAGCCAGCTGTTCGTCTGTCAGTCCGGTGATCACTCTGTGGTCTCTACCATGTTTCTTATTCGCAGAGAGCAGGTATAGTTCATCGCAAGTGCTGCAGTACGCTCTATCTGTGTAATGCCGTGATTTTATCTGGAAGATGTGAAAGCCAATTATATAAAGTGGAAGAGTTTGTTCGAATGGACAAATCTCAGGAAGTAACAGTCCGATTTGAAAAATTATTTCTGCATTTTGATAGCTTAACTCTTGAGGAAGGTTATAGGCTACTCTTCATCATCGCCATCTACGGGGGCAACGCCGCGAGGGCGCTGCTAGTACTATATAAAACTTAGGATAACAAACAATGTACCTACATAATAACCAACAACGTGAAGCTGTTTAAAGTAATCATCAAGCAGATAATCATGTTCTATAGTTACGTGTTTTTTTTTATTAATTTCGTAGACAATTGATTGTATAAGACCTATAATCAGAAACTGCACTGAAGCAATGATTCCTAACACAATTTTAAGAGCTTATAAGCTATGATAGCTTGAGCTTAGAAGTTAGGTCTAATCTAAGTGCAGATTCTGAGTTACGAACTAAAATTTATGCCAAAACTAACCTCAACAAACTTCTTCCAAGCAGCCGCCTTATCAATTTTCGGTATAAGGTTATAGTATTTTTCATTGCGTTTTTTAACGCCTTCTTTAGCCCAATCGTCTTCATCTATCAGCACAGTGCATTCCTTCTTATCCCTACATGAGGCACACGCGAAATATCGGCCTTTTTCACTCGAAAATAATATAGTTGGACCATGCATGCAAATTGGATGTGAAGTTACATCTTCTACAATAACTTCCACAGGCGCAGCTTTCTGTGCAGCAGCTTCCTTTGATTCAATCTTGCGTTTTCTACCCATTTTCAGTAAGTTTACTATGTTTTTTTAGATAATTCGATATTCTCAAATGCTCTGCACACGTGAACCAACTTTCAAAACAAATAATGAATGAACGGAACGAATGATGGCTAAGTGACTGAATGAATGGTTTCCTAGGGTTACACAGACTGTGAATCAGCTGTTTTCGGATGTCACCGATTTTTCTCTCGCTTCTCTAAAGGCGCTAACACATGTTGGCCCAGGGTCGCATTGCCTCTCTATCGCTCTCGCCTTGCAAAAATTCGCCTTCTCGCTCGCACTCGCCTAAGCTGGCCTGAGGCTGGCCCACTGACCTGTATCTATACAAGTACGCTGGACCTCTGACAAGCCGGGCCATAGTGAGGCGATTTGATTTTCGCCATTTTGGCGCTGATCGCAGAAGTGGGTGGGAAAGGAACTAATAATAGAGATGGGACAATGAGATAAAATACATCGATAAAAGACATTTCCGACGAGTTGTCTAATTAATTATACTAGGTAATATTATAAAGTGACTAGTTTGTTTGTTAGGTTGAACGCGCAAATCTCAGAAACTGCTAGTCTTAGGATATGCCGAAGCCGGACTAACGGGTACTTAGTATGTGGCTAGCTAGATCCAAAAATAAATAGGGAACGTTTTTTAAATAGAAATGTGTTTTTTTCAGGATGGAGTGGAATAGGTAAGGTATTTATAGAAAATAAAAATATATGTACAATCCTTTAACATTTTTTATTAGTTTCCGTCATCATTTTCATAGTTACTTATGTAACATCAAAAAATTTTTTAAAAGACTTACACGAGCTCTTGATTTTATCAAATAATTTTTAACTCTCTGCAATGCTTTTTTGGATGACTTAGGAGAGTTTTCATAACGATGATCATGCTTGATACTATAGCAGATTTCGGAGAGAGACCTAAAGGAGACCTGAAGGAGTACTCTGTTGCGGGTCACAGCTTGTACTTCAACGCCTTCGACCTGAAAACAAAATTTCTGTTAATCAACAATTAAACTACAAATCATAAGTACATAATCGACCCGATATCGGTACTGAATTTTAAATTTTTTCGTAATCTTAACCAATCAGAAGGAAGAAAAAAAAACAATATTCATTATTAATATACTATTTTAACACATGGTGGAAGGACAGCTTCCCAAATAACTGGAATATAGCTATATTTAGCTAGAATATAGCCCATCATTCAAAATCAATATCTACGGAATTTTCATCAGAATAAAAATTTTATGTATGACCTATCTATCTATACATTTTAGAAATGATACTATATTTTTATACTAACCGGCACTGCTACAGAAAATTGTTGGAGTACTGCACTTTTTCAAAGTAGTGCATGAGTTATGTTTAATAAAACAGTCATCAGAGAAGTGCTTTGAACATTTATGTAATCATATTTTTTCGGACGCCAACTAGGTTTTTCAATGTTGTTCAGCCATAATTCCAGTCTTATGTCTGTCGGAAACCTGTGAATTATTTAAAAATTATATGTACCTATTTGATAATAAAAATCGGTCATCGGCGATTTCCGTTCTTGAAAGTAAATAGATATCTATAGGAAAAATATCGATAAGTTTTATCGACAGGTAACTTGGACAACACTATTAAATTTTATTGTTTATAAAAAACCGGTAATATGAAGATAAATATGTTGTTATTACGTATAATAATTAAGATAAGTTTAATTTGATGAATATTAGCCGAAGATTAGCCGTAAATTCACTTACTTGTGGAATGTAACCCCACTTCCCTTCTGGTAACGAGTTTTGCTTAGCACACACTCTTTCATAGTTTACTTATGGAAGCCCACCACTTATTTATGTATCAACTAAATAAATAAGACACAACAAACAAGCTTAATCGCGTTAAACCTCCAAAAACACTTTAAAAACACGGGAGACAATACAAACGAGACAACGGCCATTTGTCAGTTACGTCAGATTTAGTTCTCTTCCCCCGCATTGGGGGCGCTTCAAATCGGCACATTCAAGAGCTGTCATTTCAAAGGGTATCAGAGGTCCAGCGTACTTGTATAGATACAGGTCAGTGGGCTGGCCTATTTGCTTTTTTTTCTACTGGCAATACAAATCTATCAGCCGGCGAAAAATAAAATTATTCTTCATTTATTTTATTTCTGACTTTTGGATTTATTTTGTCAGTTGTTAGAAATTTTACTGAGCAAACGAGGCCGTAAACTAGAAAAATACACAAAATGAACGGCCTTGTGAAATCGGCGCATAGGGTATTGCAAAGTTGTGTGAAAAGCCCGAGTTTGGCAAGTGCTCTGGTAACTCGCGCACAGGCGCCAGTGAAACGTGATTTCACCCGAGGAATATGGCATATGAGCTCCAAGAGTCTGAACGGCACTCCAGCCGCCACCGGCTTGCTCCACAACCATTCCAACACCTGCAGCTGTGGTTGTGGCCTCAAAGCTCTCCACACCAAAGGTACGTTGACCTCTGTCTTATCAGAATTTTGAGGTTATGATTGCACCATGCCCAAATCATCTAATTTCTGACAAGAAATTTGTATTTTGTATTCATGGTACGTTTTCTTGGCAGATCGTAAAGATGAGCAATCCTTTAAACCCAAGCCCCTTGGTGAGTATTTCCTCTTATCCTATCCTATACTGGTAAGTCCCAACCTATCCTCTGAGACCTTTTCCTGAGTTGATTGAAGTGTCCATTGTAATAAATGAACAAGAAGTTCTTATTTTTTACCATTTTGTTAAATAATACTTGTGTCAAAAATTTAATTAACAATGTCTATCAATACTACCAGGTGAAAGGGAATTAGTAGAGTTCCTAACTGAAGAAATTGTGGCCGAGAGGAAGGCGCAGAAGGTGAAATCCCTGCCTGCAGAGTTAGAAGGCTTTGTAGTCAAGGGAGACAGTGCTGAGGTCACTCTTACCAAAAAACTTAAGGATGAAAGGTATGCACATCAACAAGCAAAAAATCAACTGTACACTTCTTCCAATGGATATTGGCATTCATGAAGTTAGCTGTCTTGATGCGCAGTTACAGATTACTGTGGCGCAGTGCAACTTTTTCGTACAAAATTTTCTACTGTGCAGCGAAAAGCCTAACTTCACAAATGCCTAGATCCATTGTGACAGCTGTAACAATGGGATAAGATGGATTCTCAAATAATTTAATTTCTCAAAGTTTAATGCTAATCAAATTGTTTGAAATCCATTTTATATAATTAGGTTACTTTCCCCATTTATTTGCCACACTTGAATCCATCACACATGTGGATATTGAGTGCCAGAAATGGGGTATATCACTGCATTGATTTGAAGTTGATTTCCAAAATTTTTGTGGGAAATATTCAAAGAAGTGCTACATTTACCAACAATAAGTAATAAGAAAGCTACATCATTCTTTTGATTTAAACATAACATATTACAAGTATTATGGTTGCACTTAGGCCCCCTTACTTATGAAAGATGTTTAAAGTTGAACACTGGTTAAACAACGTCCTGTCTCTATTCGTCACTATACACAATTAAAGACATTGTTCCAGTGAACCAGTGTTCAACTTTAAATATCTTTCATAAGTAAGACCCAGGAAATCACCATAATCATTACTTGTGTGTTTTACATTTAGATTTTCCTACAGGACTGACATAGTTTTGATGTAGGACTCAAAGTACCTAAATAAAAAAAGAAAAGAAATAACTTGTTATTTCTGATTTGCAGTATCATAGTAACATTCAATGTGAACCACACAGTGGACTCCGATGACATGGAGGGCGAAACTCAAACCGAGAAGCAGGAGTTTGCTGAGATGCGCTCCCGGCCTCAGTTTGAGGTGGATGTGGTCCGCGGAGACACCACTCTAGGCTTCACATGCTCATTCTTGAATGAACCTTCCACGACTGAAGAATACAGTAAGTTACTACAGAATGTCCCTTATGTTAAATTAGCTAGGTCCTAGGGGCTTTCCTTGCATGATACCAATATTTATAACCTTAATGCTATTCTAAACCAAAATCTACATTTATTCCAAGTAATGAAAGGACGTCCCTGTGCGCGCTAGCTTCTTATTTAGTTTGTAGGTACATACATATACCTACCTAAAGGTTGAAAGAGCGTGTGTCTGCTCCTATTCTTATGTTCAGATTATGTGTTAAGAGAACCCTAGTGTCTAGTCAAATCTAACAAAGGCTTTAAGACACTATTTAACAGATAAATGTATTGTGTTGATGAATAAAATATCTATCTATCTATCCATTTAAGTTTCATACATAGTATTTTATTGTAGTGAGTTAATTTCCACACTGTTATTTTTCCAGATGACATTTTTGGTATAGATGAAGTGACTTTGTACAAGGGTGAATGGAACGACAAAGTTTACGCGGTCGCTGGCGACGTCCTTGATGGCGTAAGTATTCATTTTAATTTATAACAGAACAGAATACCTACATACATAATCCACAAGTATTTAAAAACATTGCGAAATGTATGTAGTACTTCCTTTTCCATTAAAGAATGTTGACAAAATATTAATCCAATTTTTCTTATCCTTGTCGGCTGGCACGAAACGACCAAGAGTGGCGTGATAGAGATGAGGCCTTTGCCCAGCAGTGGGTACTGTCGGCGGTGTAGATAGATATATCACACTATCACACTTCACACTATCACACTAATATTATAAATGCGAAAGTTTGGATGTTTGGATGGATATTTAGATGTTTGGATGTATGTTTGTTCCTCCATAACTCGACAACCACTGAACCGATTTGGCTGAAATTTCAAACATAAATAGATAATGACTGGGAATAGGACATAAGCTACTATTTATCCCGAAAAAATTCACGGTTCCCGTGGGATAAACAAAATAGTGGTCCACGCGAGCGAAGCCGCGAATAATAATAATAAAACGTTTATTTCAGGCAACAATAGTACAAGTGAAAGATATATTGTCTGCAGTAACTTTTTCATTTAATTCAGGTTGATCTTGAAAATCTAAATAATGTTTTTAAAACAAGCTATCACTATTTTCGCCTGTTACGTATACGCCTTCTTGGCGAAGCGTTTTCATGTTGGGATTGCGTTCCGAAGGTCGCGAGTTCAAATCTTGAAATATACAAAAATTGCCCCGTTTATTTGCCACACTTGAATCCATCACACATGTGGATATTGAGTGCCAGAAATGGGGTATATCACTGCATTGAGTTGAAGTTTATCTCTCGACTTTGTGCGTGAAATATTCAATAAAATGCTACATTTTACTGTTACTATACCTTTGCGCCATTAGTAAGTTATATTCCTCATTTGTAACATTACGAAAATAAAGTGTCAAATGGTCACCATTTACGGATCGTAATGTTAAAATTAAATTCATTAAAAACCTCCGACATATCCCTTCCTAAACTAGAAAAGAGCTGATCTTCAAACGGCTGAACCGATTTTGATAAAACAAATATCGCTCAAAATCCTGCTTTCAAATAAAAAAACCGGCATTCAAATCGGTTCACCCTGCTACAGACAGACACACACACATAGCGGTCAAATTTATAAAACCCTCTTTTTGCGTCAGGGGTTAAAAAAAGCATTAATCAATATCATCATCATTTCTTTGCTCTTTTCCGACTATGTGGGGTCGGCATTTATCATTATTATTAGATTGTTAATGAAAAATGTTGTTTGCTGTACAAATACCAAATCTATTGTAATATTAATCTGCCTGGAACTTTTGCTTATTTTGCTATTTTTTTTTTGTTTCAGTACCTGTACGATCTGCTAATGAATCTTCTAGAAGAGAAAGGAGTCAGCAATGATTTTGTGCAAAAGCTCTCCGACTTCAGCACTGCCTACGAACATACTGCGTACATCAACCTACTTGAGTCCATCTCCAAATTCACCATTGGAAAGTAGACTTTACTACTGAGATGATTGAGTTTGAAATTTTAGGGCTGTTTTGATGGAATTAGGGTTGAAAATGGTAGATTTTTGGCAGACAGAAAGTGTAGTACAAAACAATATAAAAAAAGCAATTTAGAAAAAGTATGATCTTACTGATCTGTTTTCAGTTCAACATTGTTGAGTAGTAATATTAATAAATTACAAAATGTTGTGAAAATAAGTTACTGTAAAACTTTGCCCTAAAATAATCTATTGTAGAAAATATATTGATGCTGGCATTTGTTACCCCGCGTTTTCACCAACGACAAAACATGTTGCAAACATCTATCTATCTTTATTAACTCTCAAAGAGTGAGTGCGATAGGTAGCTGTTTGCAACAAGTTTTGTCGTTGGTGAAAACGCGGGGTAAAAGGAGGTCCACTGTAAACTAAACCATTGCTATATTAAAAAAATCAGGCTATATTTTTCATGTTAAAAGGTGTTGCACACATATCCGCGCCGGATTCTCGAAGCACTGCCAGATTCTGTCGAATCGGACTAATCGACCGCAGGCAGGTGTACGAGATTCTATACGATTTCATATCAAGAATTCTAATATTCGATTCGTTCGGCTCGTTCGGCGCGGGTAGGTGTGTGGCCACCTTTAATCTGATTTATAAATATTTTATAAGTACTATAGCAAATTTTTCAACTCATACTTATCAAATTGACGCATTTGCCGCATCACAAGACTTTCACGTTTAATAATGGACCTTGGACTTGATAAATAAAAACGTATTTTTTCCAGTTTGTCCTTAGCTAGGTTTTTGACCCGAATTCGCATTTATTCTGCTCTAGGACAGCTTTAAGGAGTTAGTTTAGTTGACAGGTGTATGTTAGTGTTATTTTAGTTATTGTCTGAATAAATATTGTTCCAAGTTCTTTGTTTTACTCACGCGGAAACGTGTTTGTTTTGTAAATATGAAAAGGCGATGTCTTTAAGAATTTACCGGATGTTTTTAATAAATTGAAACCAGGCAGTCTGGAACTCTGATAGTGAAAGTGGATCACTATTTATATTTTGAGTAGGTTTAGGTACACTGAATGGAATAAATAATAGTACAAGCAAGTCACTGAACTGAAAGTATTTATATAGGTAGTACCTACCTAGTACATATATTTTATCATAAGGCCAAGTATGCTGATCAAAATTACCTACGTGGTTACCAATGCAATGAGGGCCCACACTCATTCTCTACTTTTTTCTGCTCTTTGGGATTCTAATAAGACACTTAATAAACCCCCAAAGATTAGCCGGCATTCTTACCTGAAACAGGCGTAAACTACTAAGTCACTATATAGCAGAGTAGGTGTACTAAAATATTTTCAAATAAGTAAATATTATCAGCTTCAAGCACGCCGGCGTGATCTGCACGTTCTTTCACTTCTTTTTAACATTCTGAATAATCCTCTCTCTCCTTCTTACCTCCGTGAACGCTTTCAGTTTCTTTATCCTAGGGATGTTCCTTGTTGAACATCGGTGTCCCTTCTCCTTAAATGTCCTGATCACTCTTCCAGCCGCTATGGTCGTTCCTTCACTGTCGCCGCAGTTGGTTTATGGAACTCTCTCCCACATGATATTCGTGCTAGCCCCTCCCTCTTCATCTTTAAACGTAAAGTCAAAGAACATTACCTATCTTTATGATTATGTTGTAGGTATATATTTTTACGTATGTATTTATTATGTATGTATGTATGTAAGTATAAAGTGTATGTATGTGTAACATAAAATATGTATTAGTTTAGTTTGTATGTTAGGTTAGATAAGGATAAATCTATTTTTCTATATTTATGCACACGCACCCACTATTAAGACTCCATCTCTCTCTCCCATTAAGGTTTGCTGGAAGAGAACTCTTTTAGGGTTAAGCTCGCCTTTGCCATTACCTGTCTAGATCTAAGTATTTTCTAACTGTTTCATTTGTGCAACAAGAATAAATAAATAAAAAATAAATAAATTCAATTATATTGTGTGCATGGCAGGGGTGTGGTCTTCCTAATGCCATGCTATCGACATTCTAGTAAAGCTTATCAACACCCACCTTCAGCCTCGTTTTTACCATTCGGTACATTTACCTATCTAGTTAATCTTTTTATCATTTGCACGAAATTTGAGCTACCTATAATCAAATTTGTAAATAAATGGAATGCTGTTTTCTAGTAGGTATAATACCTACCTACCTACAAACATTTTCACCCCATTTTTCCTAAACTGAAATTTTAAGATAGGTATAGGTATTCTCGATGCTTACATATGTGCTTGCCTAGGTACTTCACCTAGGAGTAAGGCCTTAAGGAAGGAACGAGGACTCACTAGCTAGACCTTCAGACCACCTTCCAGATGGATGGACTATAATTAGGTAGGTACCGTAGAACCCCCGAACTTTGCCTAGTGTAGGTAACTTTGCCTAAATTATAAAAAGTACGATATTTATTTTCCTATCACGACAACACTTATTTTTGTTCGTTGGTAGAAACCCAAATCATAAACAGCCAATACTGCACTATTTAACTTTAAAATAACGGCAGCCATTTCATAGTAGTTGCAAAAAGTTTTAGGTGGAAATCGCGCAATTTTTTGACTTGTCCCACAAAATTATGTCATTGTGAGGAACTGGTTTGAGGTACGTCTTTCATATCTTTACAGTAGTTGGCAAATATGATCGGCTTTCGAAACACAATTATCTCATCTAAATACTATGATTATTGACAGAAATATCTGAGAAGGCAAAGTTAGGCGCAATTTTTTGAATAAAGTTTTCCAAACTTTGCCTACCCTAGGGTTGTCAGTTTTAGATTTAACCAACAGAACAAAATGAGGGTTATGAATTTCAAACCACTCCAGTCTGTTTTCTTTTGGTATTTTTAACTAAGACATTGCTACTTTTATTATTATTATAGCCTTTATTCCCAAATTTATAAACATATTATAATCACATTAACTTATTAAAATTATTCATTCACATCACATCATTTTTATTACACATTTATTATTGTTTTATTATTTGATTTCATTCCAGTTTGTATTTATTATTATTATTATTTTTATTATTATTATTATTATTTTTTTCTCATTCGGGCACCCAAAAATGAGTGTAGGCCTCCTCCATGCGATTCCATGAGTGGCGATCTTGCGCTAGTCGAGTCCATGTCCTCCCAGCTACTTTAGCACCAATAAAAGCGGTTAGATGTTCGTTACTTTTTTCAATATTTTACTATCCATCTATGTACCTACTTTTATTGTTACGACTTGAAAAAAGTAGTGTAGGACACCCTCTGGCTTGGTGGAGTGATGATTTTCCAAAGGTCGCCGCGCCGTGGATGCAACAAGCCATGGACAGGATAAAATGGCGCAGATTGGAGGAGGGCTATGTCCAGCAATGGACTGTATAGGCTGATGATGATGATTACTTTTTTGTGACAGCCCTGACTTTTGGCGCATTTTGTCGGTAAATGATGCCCTAACTTTGCCTGCCATCATATAAAGTTAAATATAATTATTTGGAGTAGTATTGAGAATATAATCTATAAATGGTTCAATATATGATTAAACTGCATTAAAATCTATATGATTTACCAAGTTTTACAGAAAATATGGACCTCAGGCAAAGTTAGGCTCGTTGCCCTAACTTTGCCTACTTTTTTGACAGCCTCTACTGTCAAGGTTTTCAATGCTGTGAGCCTAGCACACACACACATTGAAAGCCCTTTAGTAATTGGTTGACTTCAGCATGACAGAACCGATTATTTATGATCAGTTTGGCGCAAAATTTAAAAAAACTCGAAAAAGTAGGCAAAGTTCGGGGGTTCCACGGTACCTATACGAGTAGGTAGATGCCGTACAGGGTAAGCCGGGTGCAAAAGGCCCAAAGTAGAGCTTTGTCGGTTAGTTAGTGTTCTTTTATCAATCAGTCAGTAACGTACATAATCAAGTTTTTGTAAGTACCTATTTAGATTATAATTTTTATTTAAAATTGGTTTATCTGCATCAGCCGTTCTTACATCACAAGCCAGGCCTCTATCACGCTCGCACGATCAACAATGAAAATGTTTTCACGATCACGACATGTTATTGGTTTTTGATAAAAGATAGCGGGATTTTATAAAACTGATGCAAGTAATCTACACGATCATAATTTCGCGCGCTCTCGCAGTCAGCTGACTTGTTGACATTTCACTATCACCAATTTTGCAAGGAATTCAAACGCACATAGCGTGTAGTATAGAGTTATCTCTTTCTAACAAGCACGTTATACATCTAGTCAAAACACACCCACTATATTTCCCGAATAGTTGCTGAAAATTCTATAAATAAAACATAGAGCACCAATCACAAATAAGCTTGAATATTGTGCTTAAAATTTGACCAATAAAAATTCAGCAACCACCCTGAAGATCGTGCGAAACGAAATTGTCAAATCGCCGAACAAAATGAAACGAGTTTTCTTTCATCTGTGCAAGATGGCTCACCTACGCTCGATAGGTTATCGCGAAGTAGTTGTAACACCATCTCACCTTTACGAATTGTGCTTGACGAATTTAGTGAACTATTTGCAAAGATGCAAGTGCGATCGGAATATGTTGCATACGCTGCCGGATACCATCCTGATCGATGTTTATATCAAGGTGAGTGTTCTTACACCATTGCTCGGATTACCGTTATTGTCCAATATGTTCTGTTTGCGATAACTTATCTTGGTCTTTCAGCGAGTGAGATTATGGTACGTTATTTTCATAGCGATGGGTTTGGCCATGAACCTCCTTTTGATTACGGAATGAGTTGATTCCTCATGATCAATGATCAGATCACTTTCACTGTTTTGTTGGGAGTCCGTTCTTTGTTACGACATTGCATTATATGCTTCTAAACAGTCGTGGCAGGGCAGAACATTACCGTAACAATCTTCTCACCTTGTGGCTCATGCACTTGGTTATATTTATGGTATGACGTGAAAAAAATGATTTTTTGCTTTTCCGAGTTGTGGGACAGTGAGGGCATAGCAACAACAATAAATAAATTAAAGAATGATGGACATTTCACACAGCATCATCCAGCCCAGCCCCAAAAACAGAGCTTTTGTCATAGGAACTGTATGACCTTACCTACTTTACTTGACCTTATATACTTTTTTGTAGATACACAAGTACATGAATACTAAATCTACATAAAAAACACCAATATAACAACGACAATATAGGTATTCAGATTGTACTCCTTCTGTAACACATTCCCCTCTATTTATAAAATTCTGTTAAAATTGAAACACTGTTTAAACAATTGCCTTCCTTTTTTGTTAGATAGTGTAGTGTGGTGTGACTAAAAGTTAAGACATTTACCGACCCATACTTAATTAACAACTGCTAACGACAAATGCTTATAACCAGTGATCGGAATTAGGCGGGCTTAAATACCTAAAGTTCAAAGAACAGAGGCAAAAAAGGGGAGACTTCCTTACTACAAGAATTTTATTCTTGTAGTAAGTAAGAATTTTATTGAAAGTTGGCACAATTTTCACAGTGAGTAAGTACATTTAAAATTAATTAATAATATTGTGAACTAATTCAAATAATTTTTCTATTTGACCGACGGAAAAAAGTTTTTTATCCTTATAATTTACATTTTAGTTTTTGTTATTAACTCAGGTAAAAAATTGATTCACCTTAATGTTAGATGTTCTTTATTAATGTCCCGGAAACGGAAATAATTGGGTCGAAAAATATTTAGTCCTTAGGTGTCTCCATTTGTCTCTGTTATTTTTCGAACTTTAGGTATTTTAGCCCGCCTCATTCCGATCACTGCTTATAACTGATCCCATACCACAGAATACTAGTACTACGTACAGAAGGGTCACTTCGCGAGTAAATTTGTTTAAATAGAGACTCTCGCAGCGAAGCTATAAAGTGCAATTCAACTCGCCTATGGGCCTATTACCTATCGAGATATTTGCCTAAACATTCCCATCCTGCTCTAATGCGTAACTGTGTCACTGTCTGGCGCGGTGGGACGCGACTCGTAAGGGTTGTCGAATTTTCGCTTGCGACAACACAAATAAATTAATTTATTTTATCTGTCACAAAAACAGTACCTACATATATTATGTTCTAAAATAAGTAGGCCTAAATATAATTTAATCTACCGTTACCACAGAATAAATAGTAGTAAGTAGGTACTACGTATTGTACGTAGGTAGGTGAAGTAGGTAGATACATTATTATCTCGTTCGTTTTGTAAACAATTGCATTTCAAAATATCTATACCTTCATACCTACCTAGACATCGATCAGACACACACAATCATCATCACACAACTAGACCGGGAGCCGTTATCCGATAATCACCCTTTTAATGTTAGGTTTGCAATCACATTTGCAATTTAATGCACGGCCAGGACTCGAACCCACGACCTTCGTCTCGAAAGTTGAGGTACTAATCACTTCGACCAACATGGCTCTATGAATGTAATGTAACTTCTAAACACTTAAAGATAAAGATAAAGATAAAGATTATTTATTTGCTTAAACATGTGTAGATTAGATGATAATGATAGAGGATGTCACAACATGGTTTACCGAATTCGGTGTGCAAATTGAGAGATTGGCATGCTTCTGAACAATTAAATTAAATACAAATTATAATAAAAAGAATAAATCAAGATAATGTCAAATATTAAAATGTACAATTGCATAATTAGGTCATAATTCGTCATTCAAAAAGTCGTCAATCTTATAGTAGCATTTTTCAGTTAATAGTTTTTTAAGCTTATTTTTAAATTCATTATTAGTGAGTTCCTGGTAGCTCTTTGGTATTTTATTATAAATTTTTGGTGCCATACATACTATACATTATTATATTAATTAATTAATTAACCTACTTAATATAATAATTACAATTATTATATTAAGTAGGTTAGGTACCTACTTAATGGATAAGTTACTTTTAGGTACATATGTAAATAAACAAAACTGTAGGTACCTACCTACCTACAGTTTTGTAGGTAGGTTATTTTTTTAGGTGTATTATGTTTGTTTATTTGTAAACAGGTACCTATTCAATCAAAAAGGAATCGAATAGGTAGGTACCTATAAAATCTCGTTTTCATTATGCACCTACAGTTACAGAGTAAAAGTAAGTACCTACCTAGGTATTTATTGATGATTTATTTAAATAGGTACTTACAACAAATTATAGAAAAGCTTAGTAGGTACCTACCAACCTTTCAATATCTTCCGGAATTTTGTGGAATGATAATGTCCATTCATTGCTTTTCCTTTTGTTTAGACACCCGTAGACACAGCAGTATCTTTTATACGGATTAGATCGTTTAGTTATCGTGCAAAAATCACAAGAAACGATGTATACGAGATCACGATAATTACGCACAATGCGTCTAGTCCGCAAGCCGAGCGAGCGGCAAGTGGCAACCTATGTCGTGCGCCGCCCGAGGCGGCGCGCGTCCGATAAATACCTAAAGTGAGAAGTGAGACAGGCCTGCCCATACTTAATTAACAACTGCTAACGACAAATGCTTATGACAGGCAATACAAATTTTGAAAATTGTATGCAAAATACAATTACAATTTCCTATTGCGGAGGTAAAAAGGCTGCTATAGCTGAATCACAATCAGAATTGCAATGTATGCCATTCTTGTCACTTTCAGTCTATGAAAAGAGATGGCATTTAGTTCAATTCCTATTATGATTCTGCAATAACAACCTTTTTAACCCTGCAGAAAACACAGTAATTCATAAAGCTGAAATGATCTGTCACAAAATCTATTTATTTATTTAAAAAGTACACACACCTCATTTATATTAAACCGCTCTTAAAAATAAAAACACAAATATATAAATTCTGATATAAACAACAATAACGGTGTACTCTAACATTTAATATAGAAACTTTCAAAATGGGTAACGGAAAAATAAAAAACAAAAAAGATTAAGTATTCTAATCAAGTAAGAAAAAAAAGACAGGGCGCGATGGCGCTCATTAGGGGAGGCCTATGTCCAGCAGTGGACTGCTATAGGCTGATGATGATGATGATGATGATGAAGAAAAAAAATAAAAAAAAACTGACAAGAAATATGATAAAGGAGAATGGGCATTCTGGCCTATGAGCGGCTATCAACAAAATTAGTATCATTGAAATGAGAAGTCATTATAGAATAACTTTTGTTCCGGAAGTACCTACCATAAAATATAATTTAGGAAAAAAGATAATTTAGGAAAGCTACCTTTTCTTTTGTACCTAGTTAGAAAGTTTTGTTCTTGGAAACTATGTGTCTATAGTTTTATTTTAAAGAAAAACTTCGATTTAGATTTAAAAAGACAAATATCTTGTTAAAAACACACATAAATGGCCGCTGATAGGCAAAGCGCCATACAAATTTGCCCATTGTTCTTTTCTATTCTTGTCACTCTTATTTCAATGAAAAGAGAGCAAACAGATTTTGTATCTGTTTAACTATGAATCCATTATGAGATGGATGAGGTTTTTCCAAATATTTCAGAAAAACCGTTGGCAATTAATGTTTAACATTTTAAGCTCTTTAATAAACAAACTTAGGTATAGCAATTTCTTATCATAAAATTGATGGTTAGACTAGTGAAATATTTATATACCTACCTACTTATTTTAACTTCCATAGTTACAATGTGAGGAGTAAAATAGGTACATATACCTACAGACTTTGCCATTAAATTATGATCTATTTAATAATTGCAGCATACTACAATATTATAGTAATAGAGGAATGAGTAGTGGGGCAATATGGGCTAAAAAAAACAATCTATACATGAAATGTTATGAAACTTTTTTGTTTTTTAACTCAAATAGGTTTGCGTTTGACCACACCCTGCCTGATGTAAAGCAACAGTGTGGTCTAAGACGGAGCGATATAAGGAACCTATTGACTCTCGATTTGAAGACACCTAAATAATACTTTTCTAGAAATACAGACCCCAGCAAGGAGTTCCACATTTTAGCTGTGCCTCGCACACCTGCCCGCGTCTAATCGTCCGCATCGTCTGAATCTGGAAGAACTAGAAATCTGTGCGATGCGTTCGCTACGGATAGGTGTGCGTTCATCTTAAATCCGATATCTGTAATAACATAAATGTAATAACATTAAACTGATAAAAATATGCTTAGATTTTAAATGATTTTGGTATTACGTTTAATATGGACAATTCGTCTGTCGCAGGACCCTTAAATATCCTTTAAGGTATAAAGAATAATGACGCGTCGCTTCGCTTCGACTCTGCGTCAGTGTGAGTTGGGCCTAAAGCGCACCACACACACAGCAGATAATATATCTTATGAAATTATAAATCTTGACAGATTGCACCAATACAAGTATATTTTGTAATTTATATTGTGTGGTCCTCCATATAATTTGTATGGGCGCGATCTCAAGATTTATATTTCATAAAATATATGCTGTGTGTGTGATGCGCTTGATATCATGAGTCACGTGTTATTGTACATTCTTAAATAACAGTTTATGTAATAGGCGATGAATTAATTGTTTTTTTGATGCCATAACATCGGCTAGACGATTAGACAGTTGTAAAATAGATAAATTAAACCAAAACGAAAGTGGTCAGTCCTGATTTATCACTTTTAGGCGTTGATTAACTAACCAACATGTCAATTTCAAAATTACTGGGTTAAATAATTTATTTATCAAACAAAATCATTAGGTACTAAAATTATAAGCTACAGGAAATGATCTTCTTTATAAATTGAGTTAGTTGTACCCGGCTCTGCGTGGCGAACAAAAGTCAAGCTAATTAGCTTGAGTCAACTCAGTCGCACTTTGTCTTGCTCCGATGTTAGACGCATTTACACGCAGTACGCACATAATATAGTTTATCGCTTTCTGACATGACAACAGGATTTTTATCTCTACAATTTTTTAGTTTTCTTGGTTGATATTGAACAAAGCTGCTGATATTTTACCTAAGAAGCTAGATCAATATTTCGTTTAAGAGCTTTTTATAATCAGTATAACGTTTACTCTATTGGTAAAATCTCATTGGCTTCAGGCCATTTTCTCTGATCTGAAACCCACTGAAAGTAATAAAAAGAGGCAGTTAAGTATAAAAAAAAATATTTTCGTACTCGCCATTTATCCCATTCGAGGGTCTTGTAAAAAGATTTTTATTTCAGCCCGCGCATTAGCGCATGAAATCCGCCATTTCGATTTTTTTTAAGAATTTTATGTATCCAATCCAGTGACACTCGCGCCATCAAGTCAAGACAAATCTAATGAAGTATCATTTATCAAAATCGGTTGAGCCGTTGCGAGCGGACTTAGGAAGGACATACATACAGGTCAAACACATAACCCTTCGCTTGGGATTGCACCAGTCGGGTAAAAAATACATTAATTTTGTAACACTTCATCAAAGCACAAAAGTATTGTATACACAAGATGTCAAGGTTAATATTTTATTTAAAAAAACACAGTAGGATAATATTTAATCTTGCTAATGCGGTTGACAATTAAACACTACACCGCGTCTAATCGTCCGATTCGGCCGAATCTGGCAGTACTTCGAGAATTCGGCGCGGATAGGTGTGCGCTCAGCCTAAGTGGGTAGTCAGAGGTGTTTTCGGAAGTGCTCTTATTACATTCAGTATACAATAATAGCTTTCTCCACTTTTGTCTACACTTTTGTTACGCGGTTAATGTTTACGTGGAACGGCTTACGCGGCTAGTTCGCCTTCACCCAAAATGCTAATTGCACGGCGTACTGTAACCGCGATCAGATTTCTAACTGTAAAGGTCTCATAGTTTATTTTCCACTGAAACTGAAACACATTTAATTATTATTTTATTAAATAAAAAAAAGATGAGCTTGTGGTAAGTTCGTATGAGCTAGTGGCCAACTCTGGTGACGGACTTTTTAGGCTGCCTAAAGGCCTCCGTCATGGCTTAACGACTTAAAAGCCGAGACCGACATAACGTGTCCTCCGAAACACGGAAGCGCTGAGCTCGTAATGCTACTTGCGGTCACCCAAATTGTGACCGCGCACAACTTCAACGATCAATCAATAACGTCTAAGCAAGCTACGCCACGACCGCTTCTCCTGATTTTCTAAATAGGTACAATTATCAATTTTTTTAAGAAGTTCTGCCTGATAGAGGAAATTGTTCTTCTTGTGTGTAATAAAGAGAAATGGTCTAGCTATCATATCAATAGAAATTATGTGTTGTATAAAGTACCTTCGATGGTACTATTTTGTTGATGCTACTGCTACATCACTGTCTATGTCTAGCCCACTTTACTAAACAGCCAGCGGCGCCTGCACTATTGTAGTTGCAACAACAACAAGCATTTTTCAATCGCTATGTAATCAATACATGCACACATGCATACACGCGTATTCAGTGTGTATGTGTGCACGTTTATAATTAGACGGCAATTGGGTGGTCTGCGTGCTACCACAATGTTTGAGCGTTTTCGAGGCCAAAATCAATTGACCACTCTATCCCGACTGGTTGGAAACAAACATTGTTATGTTCTAGACTAATTTGTCGATTGTTTTTGACATTGGAAATAGTTTTCGTTCGCTCCAATGTAGGCTCCGATTTCACGAAAAGTGCTATCCCCTTATATCTCGGAGAGTTTGAAGATATGATATTCAAAAAGCCACAAAAGACGCATATTCTCGAGAGCTGTAAGGTGCAAAAAGAATTATTCGAGAAAGTAAAAAACGAAAAAAGTTAAGGCCGAAATAAAGAAAAAAAAAACCATTTTATTCCGATTTTTTTATTTTGGCGCTCGATATTTTGGAAACGAAGATAGAAGAATAAAAAATAAAGATAGAAGATGATATCAAAAATTTGAGAAAAACTCCTCTGGACAATTTAGTCGGCTACCAATTTGAGCCTAAAACATAGACGATCGGGTTAAGGGTTTGCCCTGTAGCCTAACCTTTTTGAAAAATATAATATAATAGAAGCTCTCAAACATCTTACTATATTTGAAGGGCTTGAGTCGTCATACCATTTTTATACAACAACTACTTTCTTGTAGTATCTGAAAGTGTTCTTAATAAATCGCGAACTTTCACATTTACAATGTAAAGGTGACTGTAATCCTGTCCATCGAAACGCGACCCAGTTCTGACCATAATTGCCATGAAAGAGCACTCGAGTTTGAAGCATTTTTAACTGACTTAAAAAAAAACATACAGTCGACTTGAGAACCTCCTCCTTTTTGGAAGTCGGTTAAAAAGGAGAAGGATCTCAATTTGTCAGAATCTTTTTTCATTTGTTGTGCTTTTTTTTTATGTATGTTCATTGATTAAATGATTACTCGAAGACGCCTGGTCCGATTTGGAAAATTCTTTTTCTGTTTAAAAGGGTAGGTATATTTTCCGATTGGTCCCACAAAAATTTGATGAGAATCTGTCGAGGATCTTCGGAGTTATGAACAGGAACCTCGAGAGTGCAGAGTAAGTTTTTCTACCATACTTCACGCAAATAAATTATTTCATTTCATTTCATTTCATAAGTTTATTACTCTACATTGAAGTTGGTTTTGTAAAATTTTTAATTTAGCAACTTGTAGGTATCATTAGTACACTGACTAAGAAAAAGTTCTTTAACGTAATAATGAGAGGGCTTGCAAACCAAAACAAGTTACTACAATACTGTGCCAAAACTTTCCCCAAAGAATTTACCAGTTCATCTGCGTATTCATATAAAGTTTATATAAACAATGGAACTTTTCAAGAGTCCAGTTCCATTGAGCAATATTTACTCTTCCATCGGAAGTGGCTTCAGGTCGGAACAGGTTCTGCCAGCGTTCAGCGTTGTGGCGTGAGCACGTGAACACCTTTCGCTTTTCAAGGTGAATTTCTCTAGCGACACGTTAAGGCGCATCGACGATTTGATATATATTCGTAGTAACATAAGTAAGTCCGCATGAGCTAGTGGTCAACTCTGGTGACGGAGTTTTTAGGCCGCCTAAAAGGCCTCCGTCATGGCTTAACGACTTAAAAGCCGTAACGCAGTGTAACGTGCCATCCGGACCACGGAAACGCTCAGCATGTAATGCCACTTGCGGTCACCCGTCAAAATTGTGGGTTATTGTGACCGCGCACAACGTAGCTTAACTTCAACGATCAATCAAGAACGTCTAAGTTACGCCACAAGCGTAAAAACGTAAACGTAGTAACGCGTTGTATCGTTGTACCCTGAGTTATAATGTTACTCCCCCTGGAAGATAATACTACCTAGTAGCTTTGTAAAAATCGCCACTGTTGTGCAGTGCATGCAGTGGTTTGCAAGCTGCTTTAAATTTAAAGCCATCCATCAGCTATCTATTTAGATGGTTGACTATTTAAATTATGTTTGTTATTAGTTACCTCAGGTTACTCACAGCTTTCGATGACTAGTAGGGAATTCTAGTATAGGCTTTTATACGACCAGCTCCACGCGGTAGACAGCATAAAAGCAAAATCAAGTCTAGAGGGACTGATAAAATACATAAAAAAATGTGTCTTTTACCAGTAATAGCTGTCAGTATTGACCTCTAAAGAATCTTAAAAACAACTAGTGACATTTTCATTTAGACCGTCCTCCGGACGCTTTGGAAATAATTGAATTTTAGCGCCTCTCGAGCGCCCCCAAGCGCTGGTCATTATTTCCTTTGAAACAAGTAATCGTTCACTCAATTTTCATTCTAATTGAATTAGGTTGGCGAATGGAAACTGAAGTCTTTAGATCCACCTATATCAGATCCTAGTCTACCTAGCTGTGATTCTAAACTAAATTAAAAATTCCATCTCCACGTTAATGTCGCGGTAGACCACGCAGAAAATACCAAGGCGAAATGGAACTCAGTAAAGACTCCTGACTGGCGAAAGATGTAAAGGCTGGAAGAAATTGAAGAGGCCTTTGCCTTATTATACAGGGATTCTGATAACTATTATAACTATACTATAGCATTTGAAATTACTTTTTTGCCAACTGATTATTTTACCATTTAAGCTGCCGTCAAACATTTTTTCTGCGGCCTCACACGGCATTTGTTTAAGATTTAGGGCCTCCTACCATAAACTTAGTTACAAACACATTCATGAGTGATTTATATGTGAAGAGGCATTATTAACGGGACGCTGCAGTGCCTGGAAAAATGTTAGGATCCGGAAACATCCCTTCAGCATTATCAGTTTTATTCGCAGGAAAGTCATCCGCCTAGCAGTTGCGACAGAAGACTCCTAGCAGTTTTTTTTTTTTTTTTTTTTTAAACAAACAACACAATACATTTGACTGTACAGTTGTTACCGTATTAACTGACATCAAACTACTAGTTTAAAAGAACCTTAAGTGAAACGTGCATACCTCCACTTAACCGTAGCTGTTGCTGTGGGTCGGATCTCGGCTGCGAAATTTCACTTTCGCTCGCTTACGTAAACATACGACTCATTGACGAGCGATTTGTCATTTCATTTACTTACTACATTATTGCGTGAATTTATGCCACTGTGTACATAATACGTAAGGTATGGAGCCGAGTTAGCCTAGTGGGATTCTTATCTTTCTATAGCAATTTGTGGGTTCACAAATATTTGTAAGTATAGAAGGCACTATAGAACATATTCCAAGCTATTTATAAAGTCTCACCTGTCCCGGTATCTGCTGGCTGATTGTTTAACTTGTCTCAAACCTCAAATTGGTCTCAAACTGTCAAAACGATCGCGTAGGTATCTTTTGTCGCGTACGGTCTCGTTGAAATAAGAGTGACAGAGCTACTTGCGTGGTCACTGGACTGTCATATTTGATAGTTTGAGACCAATTTTGGTCGCTATCAAAGATAGACATCAGGGGGCTGATGTAATGAAATCTTGCAATTTAATTTTTTTCGTATTTATAGGTGTATTTATTCGCTCCCAGACCAAATTACAAAGCACGATATACAGATCGGCAGGTGTAAACAGCGAACAATAAATAAAGGGAGCGGTGTCGTTCTTTCTACATAAGTCACAGTAATGGACCTATTCATACCAGAACCATCAACTAAACTGGATAGTGACCTCATTCTGACTATATGTTACATGGTCTGATATAGTGTAGGTGGTCTAGAAAATGTACTTCTGGGTATTATTGAATTGAATTGTCTTTTTGAAGTAAAACTTCTTTACCCACGCTTGACTTGGGGAGTAAGGGAATGGCCACACTGCGTTTTCTGCAGCGCGTTTTTGAGCTGCGCATTCGCATCGCGTTTGTATCGCAAACGCGCGTTCGCAGCGCATTTGTTTCCATACAAAATCGAACCAGGAGGGGGGCAGCGCGTTCGCAACGCGTTTGCATCGCGTTTGTATCGATCAAAAAACGCAGTGTGTCCACCCCCTAAGCCGAAAGTTTTACTTCAGTCGTGTGGTCTAAAGCACACTCGTTTTTTTGCGTTGTCTATCATCATTGTCAAGATTAGCTTTCTCTATCTATCCGATTTAACTGTGACCCCTGTGGAAGTGCCTCTGGCTAAATATCTTAAAAGAATCTTGAATGTCTGAAGAACTGAGTAGTTAACTGACAACGTGTAGTTTTCCATTCAGGATTCAGACATTTTATTAAGACAATCAAAACATTGTTCAGTTCGCCTCAATATCTAAAAAGATGCAAACCTCGAATTGAACCAATCACTCGTAGCCTAGGTATTTACTCAAAAGACAAAAAGTGGTCACGTGCCTAGTGTTTAACATCTGATCTTGAAACCTGAAGATAGTATTTACCGTTTCTTATGAATACTGGTTATCCTGATTAAAAAAGAAGTGGTTTTAAAAGAAGGGATCGACACCATTAAATTCGGGCCATCCCAATCTCCAATTCGCATGCATGTCAAATATTTTCCTTACCGTGCCAGATCGCGCGATGTCGACTCATTGAGTACCGTTATCTTCGTGGAACTTTGGCATCAGACTTGGATCGATCACACTTGTGCGCTTTTAAGTTTCATTATCATGTTTACCTATTTGTTTTTTTTTACATTCTGAAATGGTTGAACGATTTTGTTGACGAGTGCTCCGAACAGCCGCCTATTAGGTTGATGGCATTCACCTCGAATTAATACACAGGCTATTTTTTCTAGGAGTAATCATCTCAGCAATGTCCCAGGAGGTAGCGTCCCGATAATTTTAGGAATGCTTCCTGATGCTTTATATATTATAATTTAGAAGCGTTTACCTCTCAAGAGACATCTCTCAAGGGGACATGCAAGTTAAACATTAAAGAACAGTAAATTTGTTTATCATGCTGCATTTTCCTGTATCAGTTATACGGGTTAGTGAGAGTTGATCACGGACAGAATGCTAAGGTCTTGTCTTTATTGTGTGAATTGGCTTAAGATTCACATTGTGCATGTGTCACACTTCACAATGCACTTTCACTGTGTGATGGTAAACTTTTTCTGTCTTTAGTACATTGTTGCCAAGCTACTTGTTGCTTATGTATTGAAAGGGTGTGCAAATTTGGTCTATGGAAGGACAAAAGACACCTCGCGATCGTTTTGATAGTTTGAGACCAATTTGAGGTTAGAAACAAGTAAGACAATCAGCCAGAATCGAAGAGAATGTCGATCATAACTAGTGGGGCTAGTTACTAGGTTTAGGTTAAGTTAAAGTTAAAGTATTTTAATGGTTTTGTGTTATTTTATTATTTTATTTAATAACTCTGAATAAAGTTGTGAGCATGTTTGTTTTTGCTACTGCGAGAGCGAAGGCAACGGTAAATAGTCGCAAATAAGTATTTTGTAATTGTTATTCATTATGCAATAGTAGGTTACGTGGTATGATGTCCGTTGGCCTCATTTACTTCTACATTGTAATAACAAAGTGTTTATTTTTTGTTCCAGGTAAATCTAACAAACAACATAATGATGTATTACACGAGGTAAACAATCTTATCATAAGGACATCAAACCCAGTACGTGTCACTTTAGCATGAGCGCACATAGACTAAGATGGTGTCTACGTAAAATTCACTACCCAGAGCCCCACTGCTGTATAGTATAATGAAGTAGACAGTAAGATTTGCAATAACCTTCTTGAGATGGGTATTGAAAATACTAGAATATCTAATACGGAGGAGTATTAGATATTCTAGAATTAAAGTCTCGTTCGCTGGATAAAAATCGCTGCGTTAAACCTCAACGTTGGCTAATTTAAAATACAAATTCAATTTAATGCCTACCGTGCGGCACTCAAAATTGAAATTAGCTTGACGCGTTTTAAAAGCTCTGACGTGCTTTTTCAACAGACGTTGATAAAACTATCGTACGACCGAGGCCTATCAATATCTCTGAAGATGGACTTGCGCGAATCTGCGAAGACGTCTTACTTTGACAGGTATCGCAAGCTTAGTGCAACAATTCTAATTTACAGTCTACTCTTCTAGGGAAATAAGTTCCGTTGCGTGTGTCCTAAATCTCGTTAATAGAATTAACGGATTCCCTACACCGCCCCGGTGAAGGCGCAACTGTAAATGAACAACCACAGACTAGGAAATAAGAGACGCATGTACTTAGCCTAGAAGGTATCCTAAACATAAGTCTAGGCTTACCTTCTAGTATTATTCCGAACGTGGCTACAGCGATAATGTGAATGAATTTTACATAATCCTTTTCCGTGTATATGTCTATTTAGTATATGTCTATTCCGTGTGTCTATTTAGTGTCTTTCGGATCGGATCGGATATTTATAGATTGAACCAAAAAAGTTACGAAATATACTCGGTGTCATTGGGTATAGGCCTCCTCGTTTCACACTATGCTTTTCGGTCCCTTGCGAGTCTCACTGATTTCTGGTTACACTGATCAGTCAGACCAAAGGATTGGCGATCTGCCTTTTGATCGCTGAGCGTCCCTGGACCACCATTCTGTGGTCGCCTTCGTCCATCTCCAATGGTTCTCATGATGTGTCCAGCATATGACCACTTCAATCTAGCTACCTACGTTCGATTGTGTTCTGTATCTACGAGTCGAACCGAAAACATATCATAAAACAGTATGTATGCAACAATATAATATAATAGTTACTTTTTATCGAGATAATATTTATACAGTCACTTATATACCAATCTAAATCATGTAGAGCACTGCTCAATAGTAAGGGTGTCTGGTAAAAAATTGATGTCCCTTTTAGTAATCCCTAAATTTTGTTGTGTAGTTTGAGTAATGATCGAATGCTTTTTGCATTGAATCTAACTAAAATGAATAAATGTCAAATGTCAATATTGAGTTATTATATTAGAGTGACCATGGCTCGATTTTGTTTGCTGTTTGTGGTATGCGTTATCGTGTTTTAGAACGGGATATTATGACAACATTTTGCAATTTATAGTGATATTTTAGAAAATATTAAAGGAGTATAAAAGACGTCGGTCAGTTCGAATCCTAGTCACGAAAGAACCAGGAGTGGAATATTCTAGCTAGATCTTAAGACGAGTTAAGGTGATCTACATGATCTTATTGAATAAAGGATGTTTGTTTTTGAACCGTGCAATATGAGCCCCCTACGGGTGAAGGTAAATAAACAACTAGGTACTCCTAGTAACTGTAGATATCATATTTTGCATGTGACCCAGACTCTTAATAGAGCAATTATACATTGTCAAACTGGGTAAGTAAGTTTATAAGTCTGTTTATTTGGCTTCGATACGGCAATAACTCAATATACAGAAGCCCCGATAGCATTTCGGGTCAACCGTCAAAGTCATACCTAAGCACAGAATCGGAGCAGCGTTATCGATGCTTATCGGTGTGGTGCACTAGGCTATTGCTCTCTGTAATAGTGCTAAAACACGCTCTGATTTGGTCTGTAGCGGGCAGCGGTTTCTGCTCCGACTGAACCATTTCCGACCGTCTGTTAGAGTGGTTCGTCGTACCATATCCGTCCGGACTATATACACAGATAGACGATCGGATATGGTTCGGAGCAGACCAAATCGGTTGGGAGACTAAATCCGAGCGTGTGTTTGTGCTTTATGCAATCGCCGTTTCCTATTTTAGTGGCAATAGCATCTGCTTCCGTGCTTCGGAGATTTCGTTTAATTGTCGGTCTCACCATAAAAATAAACAGTCCTCATCTTAAAAAAGTCATTATCTTAACTAGTAGTAACTAGTAGTAAACTCTATCAAACTCAAGAAAAAAATCTGTTAAATATTCATTATACATAATATCATACAAAGTATGTTCATCATTAACAGGATTTCATACATTCCATTTGCGAATCTCCTACGCAATTCATAAAGAATTCTGATACTAGTTTTTTCTACAACGACCCATAATGGCAACTCACACTCTATTAGGCCGACCTTTAATAAATTATATCTACAATGTTGCCGCGACAAAAACTCTTAATATAAAACAGTTGAGTTACTGACTGACGTATTAACTAACAAAAGAGTTGGTTCTGGTAACCAGCTGCCCTAGCCAAAGTTATTTATCTTATCTAAAATCGTTAAAGCTATAGATAACAGAGAAAATGTATGGGAATTATTAATTCAATGCCGATAAGGTACGTGGTCAGAACAATCGATTAGTGATGATACTCGTAGAAAGAGATTCGATACGAAGCGCTTGTAGTTTGGGGCTTGTATCCACAGATCCTGCCTAGGGCAGTATGTTGGTTGTGCTTATCTACTTGACGAACTGATATTGTGTCTGTCATAAAAGACGAAGTTTCTTCACAACCGTCAATTAGCCGGATCCACACCGGACGATCCAAAACGCTCCGATTGCGCGCGGCATGGAGCGCGCTCCACGGAGCGTAAAGTGTAGACGTGCCGCGCACATGGATCGCGCACACAGATCGCGCGCGGCACGTCTACACTATACGCTCCGTGGAGCGCGCTCCATGCCGCGCGCAATCGTAGCGCTTTGGATCGTCCGGTGTGGATCCGGCTATTGGCTTTTCAAAACATAATGATCAAGCGATCCATGAGTGTGGATACCATTCGCATATTCTTCGCGGCTTCGCGTCGCGTTCGCGCCTAGTTCCCGTTTGTTGTCGGTTTTTTGTCCCGCTACAAATAGTTCGCAAGACGCATAGCAACTATAAGCGCGAACCTCTGCGAATGTGGAACTGTGGCAGTTTTTGCCGTGAGTGTTGAGACTTGAGAGGCTTTTAGAAGTTATTTTCATCCTTGTTTTTGAGAACAAACGTAGAAGTATGAATAGGTGTAAGTATTAGAAATATTAATACTTATTTCAAAAACAATCCTGTGTTCATATTTGTATCTGAGTATCCCCTCCCGGACATCTTCAAAGGATCTTGCTCTATTTCTTACCTGGGAATGCAGTTTTGTGATCCAGTTTGATTTACTTTTCAATAACACTTCTAAATTAGTAACCTAAGCGTTATTCTTTTTAACAAAGTAACTTTCTAATCTAGATATTGTGCTTTATGCTGTACTGAAAAGTGATTATTTTTATTCAAAAGCTAAAAACAAAAGGGGTGCATACAAATTAATGAATGCAGACAAAGTCGCATTTGCGCCTCTAGCGGAATAATTAAAAAGCGGTCGCACTACAATGTGTTGCGGCATGTGGTCACCGCTGAGAACGGCACGTTAGAAACTCTTACAAAGTAACTGGTAACCACTTCTGTACTCCTGGTATAGTTCCCTCGGTGACAGGTTACAAGCCCATCGTCCATCGGTTTCAAGATCTTTTAAAGAGCAAAATTTTCATAATAAAACTTAATTTAGATCCAAAAGTCCTGTCTAAAAAATGTTGATAATGACTTTCGCCCCTATTCCACTCTGTTCCTTAGTGGCCATCATTCTGGAAGCTTTTTTCCTCACAGGAGTCACAGGTTATTGAAGCGAGTTGCATGACTTATGGCACTTAACAAATTTCAAGTCTATATCATTAATGTTAACCCATAGACCAGATGATAAATGGTGCCAACAAGTTATAACTTAAATATTGGCACGGAAATGAATCAGTATTCTAAACCAACATGACGCAGCCTTGAATTCGGAATTAGAATGTGATTGTAAAGGTGGAATCATACAGTTCACTTTCCGTTCATTTCTGTTTTTCATTCGGCATCTTTCACTAGGAATGGAGCGTCTGAACAAAGAATGAAAGAAAAATTAAAAGTGAATCAATCCAACAATGTAAGATCGGGTTCAAAAATGAACCGTCTGAACACGAAAGAGAACGTTCACTCGGAGTCTGCCATCCAAGATGCACGACTTCATTCGATGACATGTTAAAAGAATGACAGATCATGACAGACATGAAGACAGTGAATGTACATTTATATATCATTCCGTCTAAGCCGTGTGAACACGGAATGAAAAAAATGAATCAATCACTCAAGTGAACATTCATCCGATTGAACCGTCTGATATCATCTTGAAGCACTACACCCTTCAACAAAACCTCATTTAACTAGTAGTTCGCCCCGAACTGAGATCTCGCGCACCGTAGATGGCTTACATTTGGACTTTCTTCTGACTACCCCTATAATTTCAAGTGCTACTACTGCCGAGTATGCCTATTGCGCTAGCTCTTCATGGTAAAAATACTAGCATGCATGCGATACATAATGTCGTGTCTAATTTTTCATTTATTTCATATTTATGAATTCTCGTCGTATTTCTAAAAGTATAAGTACGTCCTAGAATAAAAATAATACCTAACTATTTTGGAATGTACAAATAAAGACCTTTCATTTGACACCCCACTCAATATATTTGTTTACTTAACTTTTTTTACCCCAATTATTTTCATTCTTTATCAAAAATTTTTTTATCATGAAAATAAATAAAGTAGCATCTAAAATCATTGCAAACCAAACCGCAACGATGCCACTCTCTTTTTAAGACCGACCAGTCAATGAGCTACGAAGACATCGAAACTCTATGAAACGGGAGCTCTTGCAGCTCTGGTTTCGTAGTTTTTGTTCTTTGGTCGTATTTCAAAAACTATACATCCTAGATTAAAAATAAAAACCATTTTGGAATGTACAAAATAAACCCTTTCTTATGACACCCCACTCAATATATTTGTGTAACTTTCATAATTTTTTACCCCCTTGGGAACCCAATGTCTTCACAACCCCTTCATCGATTAAGCTCATAAGCTCCACCGTAAATTTCCTTACCACAACCTATTGACCTACCAAGTTTCATGCAGATTGGATGAACGGTTCGACAGTTATGCGCGAACAACAATTCGTGAAACATACAAACATACAAAGCAAAATCGCCCAACTTACCACTAAGATCTTCGCTCGCTTCGCTCGCTCGATCGATTAATGTTACTGAACGAACAAACGCATTGTTAAAATAAGTGAAGGTTTGGAAAACAGTCTTCAGGTAGAATATTTGAGCTGGTAACAAACCTATGGTTTAGTAAGCCTCATCTTAGTCTATATTCGTTGATTCTTTGACTTCAAGATATATCCATTTTGCGAACTGCAAAAGTATATTCTAGTTGCTCAATATTTACCCAAGAAAAATGTCCTGGGATTGTGTTATACTCACAATACTTCTGATAACGGACGGCCTTCTGCACGAAGCGAACAATAATTATGAAGGTATATGTGGATAAAGCTGACGAGACGGGAGGAGTGACCTTGCTCCGTTCAGAGACAGTTTCAAGGGCTTCGCACAAGTGGCACACAATAGCAGACTACTGTCAATTGACGTACATAATGAAAGACGACGTATGATCGAGGCATTTTGTATCGTTTGAGTGATTTGTGCTTGAAATGTAGGGAAATGATTTCTATATGATTTTGTGGTGAGCAGACTGATAGCTGTAGTATATAAAAAGATCTTTGACATCAAATGCATAGCATCTTTGTGGTCTTCTTCTTCTCGTATCGAGAACTCAACTTAAACTGTTTAAAAATTACACTATATTGGACCAGTAAGTTGCGACTTCTACGCCTTGCTCTGTAGCTTGCATAAAGTCCCTGGTGAAGGTCTTTGTGTTATAATTGCAATAGTTTCTGACGCCCTTCTAGGAATTCTAGTACATACGTACAAAAATTTCTTGGTGGGATTGGGATTTATGTGGTTGATGGATTTATTTACCGAACCATTTTGTTTCAATTTCATGCAGATTTAGAGATGTCCTTTAGTGCAAAGCTTCGTAACAAAATGAGCTAGTAAATCAGGTTTCGAATTGATACAAAGATGGATGAATACATTGAAATAAGATCTGAACAATTAATTTTATCTTTGACGAGTTGGCAGAGTCAAGAAATTCAAAATTCAAATATAATTTATTCAGTAGAACCGCTACTCCTGTTCTTTCGCGACCAACACCGTGAAGAATCAGGGCAACAAACACGGTTTGGGGCCTAGCTTTCTTTTCGGTGACCCGAGTGCAATTGTACCTCGACTTTCAATTCGAAGGTCGTGGGTTCGAATCCTGGCCGTGCATCGATGGATTTTTCTGCAATTTCTTCTGCAATAGCAGACCTAGTTACGATCAATATCGCCATGTGACGGTCGCAGCAGACATGTACTGTTCGCGTGACACGGCCCCATGCTGTGCCCATGCGGAACACATGCCACCTGCAGTATTTGTGTCACGCGTTTCACACTAGTCTAGTCTATTGCATCTAGCCAACTCTGGGATTTGTGGATAGATCTGGCCACTTGTTTTGTCTCTTTTATCTTCTCCCAAACTTTACTGAATCCCAAAATAGTATGAACAAAGCGAACCCTATGTTTTTCGCATATTATAACTAGTAGTTCGCCCCGAACTGAGATCTCGCGCACCGTAGATGGCTTACATTTGGACTTTCTTCTGACTACCCCTATAATTTCAAGTGCTACTACTGCCAAGTATGCCTATTGCGCTAGTTCTTCATGGTAAAAAATACTAGCATGCATGCAATACATAATGTCGCGTCTAATTTTTCATTTATTTCATATTTATGAATTCTCGACGTATTTCTAAAAGTATACGTCCTAGAATAAAAATAATAACTATTTTGGAATGTACAAATAAAGACCTTTCATTTGACACCCCACTCAATATATTTGATTACTTAACTTTTTTTACCCCAATTATTTTCATTCTTTATCAAAAATTTTTTTTATCATGAAAATTAATCAAGTAGCATCTAAAATCATTGCAAACCAAACCCCAACGATGCCACTCTCTTTTTAAGACCGACCAGTCAATGAGCTACGAAGACATCGAAACTCTATGAAACGGGAGCTCTTGCAGCTCTGGTTTCGTAGTTTTTGTTCTTTGGTCGTATTTCAAAAACTATACATCCTAGATTAAAAATAAAAACCATTTTGGAATGTACAAAATAAGCCCTTTCGTATGACACCCCACTCAATATATTTGTGTAACTTTCATCATTTTTTACCCCCTTGGGAACCCAATATCTTCACAACCCCTTCATCAATAAAGCTCATATGCTCCACCGTAAATTTCCTTACCACAACCTATTGACCTATCAAGTTTCATGCAGATTGGATGAACGGTTCGACAGTTATGCGCGAACAACAATTCGTGAAACATACAAACATACAAAGCAAAATTGCCCAACTAACCACTAAGATCTTCGCTCGCTTCGCTCGCTCGATCGAAAATTTGACTTTACAAAATGTTTTACATTGTTATATTTCATTTCAAGAAGAAAGCAGCTATTTCAGCTTCAAGCCACTGTTAGTCAATTATTAATAACAGAGTGTTTTCTAACACTACTACCATAAATAATACGAAACTGTATGTGTTGAAAACAAAATAGAGACCAGACAATGTAACTAGAGAAAATGTCAAGTTTAAGAAATCTAGTAAGATTAAAACAATTATTTTAGAAAATGATCCAGCTAGAAAACTAAGCAGAGTTGGCAATTGTATAATACATAGGCCTGGCATTCTAGGCTCTACCAATGCGGTAACCGGGTGGCCCGCTTGCACACTTGCGCACGCGTTTTTGTAACCCCCTTGTAATTGACATACCTGTGGATGGTTTACATACCTGTGATTTGTGATGTGGGTATTGAACTAAACAGTCTAGTATATCACCTAACCTGCATAATTTAATTCGGTTCACCGATATAGCGAATGCATGTAATGTATCAGCTGTGCGATTCAGACCTTGGAATGTATTCCGAATTCAGAAAGTGACGTTTCTTCGCTGAAAAAACGTCAACTTTCTGAATAAAACCATCGAATCGGATGCATTTTCGGAAGTCTGAATCGCACTGCTGATCATTTTCTATATCGTGCCATACGTTTGGTCTAAGGTTACTCTCAGACTAATACTATTTGAACTAAACATCTAGACTATAGTTTAGCTGTTATAGTTATGTTATAGTTTAAAGAGAATGCACTACACGGATTTCTTACACCATTTTCCCATTTTTCCCATATACTATCATCATCGTCCCTGTCCTTATCTCATAAGTGAAGTCGGCAGAACATCTTCCCATACAATTTTGTATTATTACATTACATGCAAATTATCCACTCGTAGGCATCAGTATTGCAACCGAGCATGAGATATCAGTAATTTTCTCGTAAATTGTAATTTTGAAACATTGTAACACCGTCTCTTAGGACTTTATTCACCTTACGATTTATTTTATCGTGGTATTTACGTCAATGAAAAGAGCTAGTGGCAGACTCGTTAATCATTTTAATTAAGATTAATGCGACTACTATGAACAAGGTGTTCCTTTTTTTCGTGAAGGAAAGGGAAGGCGAAGCGAAGGTTAGCTTGGGGTTAGTTTGTCAATTCCTTTTGTGGTTCTGCTACAGCGACCTTTTTAAGCCCGCAGCATTATTTATTATTTATATTTATATAAATTAGCTTTTCATAATAACATCGGCATACATGGAAAATGTAGCTTTTTGCAAATTCTAGATGGAAAATTAGTAGGCTATCTGTTCGTAGCTAGAGATAGGATAGGCATGTCACGGGCACTGGCCACTGACGAGCATCACGCCGTCGGTCATTCACCCGCCGATAATGTAGCTGACCAGGATGTTTTTGTTCGATATATTTTTTTATGCGAAATACTTTTTATCTTTAAAGATTGACAAAAAGTATTTATTAATAACTAGATGGTGCACGCGGCTTCGCCCGCTTGGGAACCCTTTATCGCGGAAATTGGACTTTTTTCATCAGTCACACAGACAGTTTAACTCTGTCTGTCTAATCTAATCTAATAAGCCTGCTGGATCCCACTGCTGGGCAAAGGCCTCCCTTCCCTTTTTCTATTCACCCCGATGCAAGGCTTCTGTCTATCTGTAGTACCTATACTAATATTATATGAGTTACTAAATATTATAGTGTGGGCTTCTCCCACATTACTACTTCCTACTTAACCTATACTTACTATCTATATCTACATAGTTTTATCTATACTTACAAATATCTTAACCTACTTACTTAACCTAGGTACTTACATATATCTTATAATCTATCGTATTTCATTTACGCACCTTCATACAGTAAGTACATACTTGCTACACATAATAGGCAAACCATTCGCCTTAATAGTATGGATTAGAACAAGCTTTTATCAGAACATCTGAAGATCAACCAGTGTAGCTTGCACAGTCAATCATAATGATCGACGCTAGCGACGTTTAGCGTGGTCACAAATTGGATAAGTGGCCGCTAGTGCTTACATGCTTCGAAGGATACTTAAGATGTCAGTTTCGTCTATAAAGTCGTTAATCCATGGAGAGGTCCTTGGGAGGCCTTGACACTCCGTCACCAGTATTTTTAGTATAACGTTAGTGGAATTTCAGTAATTAAATAATAACTAGAATTTCAGTCATATATTTCTAGTCTTCTAGATTGTATACATGAGTCTGGCAGCACGGTAGTATAACGTTAGAAATTTCAATTAGCGCATTCTTTGTTCATAAACTATTAATTATAGTTAGAAATTCGTTGCGCTTAACATTATTATGTTAATTATTAATCTAATTAGCCGATGACTGGGCTTCCATTACGTTTTTCCGGAGAGAGCTGCTTAGATGAGGTGGAGGATGATGAAGTAATAATTTAGCGAACAAACTTTTAGATGACTTTATTTCATAGAAAATGAAAATTTTAATAATAAAAATTTTCGGTTCTGACTGTAACCCCATCATAGGTTTCGATACCATAAGACTTTGCTGTATCTTATACTTTCATATTGACAATTTATTATTGCAATTTTATAGTAATCTGGATCATTGAAGCTGTATGCAACGATCCTTATCTCGACTATGTAACTAGGTAACTATGTATGTTCAAACTGTAGGTTGAAATTCTATTAGTGTGAATGTTAGATTATTCGTGTTTGATATTTAATATATGCGTACATATAAGAGGAAATCGATTAGTCTGTTGTCTGGTTGTAAGTTAATTAACAATGTATGGCTTCGACACTGAACCTCGGGTCAAAGTGCCATTGGGTTTCAAAGGACGTATTATCACCTGGATGCTAAAATGGCAACATTAACATACAGAAAATTTAATTCCACTTAATGGATATTGATGTTGTTTATTTGTTTTTTTTTATTTGATCGTTGTTGCAAGTTGTTGAGAATAGAAGAGGAAGATGATTGACCATCTTATACGACATGACGGTTTTATTAAGAACATCATTAAAGAAAAAGTGGAAGGAAGGAGAGGAAGAGGAAGACCGAAAGCTACATGAGCCAAGTAAAGGAGAAGGTTGTTGTTATGTCGTATAAGGAGGTCAAGGAGGCTACCCTGGAAAGAGCTTCGTAGAAAAGGAGGCATCAGTTATGCCGACAAGGGGTAATCCCTTAAATTAAAGAAGAATTAAATACATTCTTAAGCATTATGCTTCTTTTAAAACAATTAAAAGCTTTTGAAGGAGATATTCGTCTGTATGTGACCGTCTTCTGTGAAACATACAGAATGTTCACACAGACACTCAGTCCTACCGCTCAGTTTTTAGGCACTTAAGACAATGTTGAATTTTTTTTCGAAATAAAAGTTTCTAGAAAGCAGCGTAATAGAAAACTAGTTTACAGAAAACATAATACCTACCAGTGTCTGAATTGAGTAATCACGGTTTGACGTCACTTTAGTTTAGATCTTTACACCCATCTGTCTTAGCTGTTTACATTCACTGATAATACCGCGATGTTAGGTTTATTGTTTTAGATAAAGGAAAAAGCCAAGTCGTTATCTCTAGTCACAGTATCAGCATTCTTCCTGAGCTATTAATTCAAGTATCTCCTGTTTGTTTCTCAGTCACCCCTTGTAGTCAATAACTCTCGACCTTCAAGGCAAAAACGTGAGATAGGTTCATCCAAAAACTGACGCCTAAAGGGTTTTATATCTTCGGATACACAATGACCCAAGTTATCCAAATTGACTTGTACAGAATAATGATGCTCGCTCAGGTTTTTATGTTAATGTTTAAAACCTTTGCTGTACACAAAGGTCATTGCTGTCTGAGAAAAGGTCTCAAAAGCATTTGATTTACGTTACACTCAGTTAATTTACATTTACTTTGCCGATTGTCTGCCGTTTTAGAACCAGTAACTAAGTCTGTTCATCGGTATTGTTTGTCCAGGACTTTGTCTCTAGCTCTTACAATTGAACTCTAGGATCAAGGTCCTCCATTTCACTGAAGAGCCGAACGGGTCCGTTGACCCAGTGGCTGGCAAGTCCAACTGGCAAGCCAGGTCAAGGTCGCTGCGCACGCCACTCGCCGCCTAATGGCCGTTAAGTATGTGGAAACTGTTCTATACAAACCATTATATTGGCTAATGGAATTTGTGGAAACAACCTTTTGAAGGTATGCTTTTACCGTTACTTTTATTGGAAACTGTTTTTTTACATTCGTGAGAACATACTGTTATACTTTTTAGTAAGTAGGTAGATACTCTCTATCATTAGCATTGTCAAACTATAAACTAGGATTGCTAAAAGAGCTTCATGTGGCTACTTTCTTCCTATCTCAACTTATTTCAGGAAATTGTTTAATACAAAAGAGCACAAAATGACGGGGTGCCTTTTCCAAGTCAGTCTTTTTACCCGACTGCGCAAAGCAAAGGAAGGGTAATGTGTTTATCAGTCTATGTATGTTTGGATGTTTCTATGTGGCACTCTAGAGGCCAAACGCGTGGACCGATTTTGATAATTCTTACGTCAATCGATTCGTCTCAACCTTGGGAGTGCTACTAAAGACATGAAAGTAAACAAAATTCACCAGTGCCACAACCAGACGCCATATTGTCAAAATTAAAAAAACCAAAATCGTCACACTATATCAAGTGGGGTATCGTTGAATAGGTATTTCAAAATCAACTTTAGGTTTCTTTTACCATTTTTCATTTTAAGTAACAGTTTAGGAAAAATAACGGTTTAAAGTTGATTAATAATAATTCTCGCTATGGATGTTTCTATGTGGCACTCTAGAGGCCAAACGCGTGGACCGATTTTGATGATTCTTACGTCAATCGATTTGTCTCAACCTTGGGAGTGTCACTAAAGATATGACAGTAATCAAAATTCACCAGGGCCTGTATTCTATTAAATGACAACCGCTTTGGTTTTGGTTCGAACTCTTAAATGTCAGCCATTTGGTGAAATAGTAGAATAGCTTTTCAAAAATTTGTACTGCCAAAGTTCAAAACCTCACCACAACTGAGTCGTTTGTTATTAGTAGTCATGGAAACAGTCGCTTTAGTTGAGGTTTTGGTTGAGGTTGATAAAAAGTTCGGTACCGGAATCGAGCCCCTGAGCTACAACCAGACGCCATATTGTCAAAATTAAAAGAATCAAAATCGTCACACTATATCAAGTGGGGTATCGTTGAATAGGTATTTTAAAATCAACTTTATCATAACTAAAAAGTGTTAAATAAAAAAATATTTTAAAAAAACAAAAACCCGACTGCGTCAAAACTAAAAAGAAAAAAACAAGCCTGCAAAGAATTACTCACAGTCGGGACCCATAACATTGGGAAGATTTGATTGGTAATAAAATGAATGGGTACCGACTGTGAGTAATTCTTTGCAGGCTTGTTTTTTTCTTTTTAGTTTTGACGCAGTCGGGTTTTTGTTTTTTTAAAATATTTTTTTATTTTTATAGAAGGATTTGTTGTATTGTATTTAACCTATACTGTCCTGCTGGGCAAAGCTCTACCCTCGAGCATTCCACTCTTTTCGATACTGTAACTGGTCACTGAAGTTGTCCAGCGCGTCTCGCCATCGCTTGCGTGGTCTGCCGCGGCGCCGCCTCATTGTCTCACTCAGGGCTCACTCGGTGGCTAGGTTGGTCCACAGTTCATCAGGCATAGAGCAGATGTGTCCCGCCCAGTCCCATTTTAGTTTTGCAGCCTTTAAAACAGCATCTACATCGCATGCAACTTTAAAAAAAAAATAAGTATTTACTGATTATTATCATGGACTAAAGGGTACATGCTATTATTGACTTCTCGATACATTGATTTTTATTGTTTTCCCAAGTAATTAAGGCCTGCCATGATGTTCTGTAGAGAAACCACACGCAGACAATAAAATCCAATCTTTCTTCAGTGAGTCATTGTTGCCACCGTCTGGCCTCCGCATGCTTCGCTTCGCTGAGAAAAGATCACAGACCTGTATTTCGGCATGTATGCATCGATCGCTGGAGTCTGAAGATGCGTCGACCTCTCTAGGGCATGTTACAGGTTCGTTGATCTACCTGAAAGGTCATGCTGTTCTGAAATATGGAATTACTTTTAGGTTTGGTCTCTGACGTTTACAACTGCGGCCTAATTGCTAAAACGTATATTTCTTTTAAGTTTCTTTTTTTTGTGGTCTTGAAGGTTAATGGAATCTCGATATTCAACCCATAGAGTGGAGATTGATGTTTTGACAAATAACAAAATTAATATCTATTTTAGCGGTACAGTTGTTAAAGGGTTGTAATTGGAATAGTTTCAGTGTTTTCTAGTTTCTACTAAGTATTGAAATTACAAGAGCCAAGGATTTTTTCGTTTTCAAAAATTATCTAGTCAGGAACGTAGGTAGTTATGTCCTTGATAAGCTCATTCACTTCTTCTTAATCTGTGAAGCGCGACGGTTGTTGCCACCGTTTTTTGCACCTCGTGACTAATCCACCAGGTCTATTCGTTGAATTGTGAAGCTATTATGTAAATGTGTACGGTTATTTCGAAGTTTCTAATTATTTACTTTAGAAGAATATATTACACAATTTGGTCGTAGTTTCGTTTTCGAGACCAGCTAAACGGGTTCTTTTGATGTTATGCAACAAAGTTTGTAAATTATATGATCTTTTGGGTGTCTGTTAGTGGCATTTACGACAGCGCCTCCGTGCTCCATGGATGCCAAGTTACTATTTTTGTGTGAGACTTAGTCATGGAATATTTGAAGATGTAGTAAACTAGATATCGTGAAAAAACCGTGTTGGCCAAGTGGAATAGTGCCTTAACGATGCGAAGGTCAGTTGATTCAAAAACCGGCCGTGCAACAATGGATTTTTGTGAAGAAAAACATCGTGAGGAAACCAGTTAACTTTCTATAGCGTCGATTGGATGGATGGTATGGAATGCTAACTCCTGCAAAATGTGGGCATGTAACAAATATTTATGATACCTCTGACAACCCCTTAGACATCTTCAAAGAATGTTTAAATGTCTAAAGATCTCCGAGGATGTCTACCGCGACTTGGGGATTCAGTCGTGATTATTTTTTGAGTTTTTTTATTACTTATAGGATATCGTGTCATTTACCAATAAACACCTACACAAAGTTATCAGCTAACTCTTCTACAAACAGGCATACCGAATACAAAGCAGATAAATTAATTAACACACAGAAAAAAAAAACTATTCAAGGTTAATCGACCATTGTAAATGAACATGTCAAAATAAATTAAGTTCTTGTTTTGCTAAATTATTGAAGTTGATTTTTTGGATTTACTGATAAATAATTAAGTTTCATTAAGTTTCTAGGCCGCCTAAGTAAGCTCGTAACATGCCTTCCGAAGCTCGTAATACCCATTCAATGCCGGTATCTTACAATCTTGCCTGATAAATATGAGGATGTAAGTATAATCTAAAGCTTTTTATTGTAATGATGATGACTGATTGTCACTTTGTCAAATCACTTGAACGTAGGAACTAGGCGACTTGATCTAGAACAGTGAGCCAAAAAGTCAACACACACAACTTGAGGCCATTTAGATATTAATCACAAATCCACAAGATAACATTCTACTCAGGATGAGTAGAGAAATGCAATAAAAATAGGAGATAGCAGAATCTCTTTACATCTTGTTGACTCCGGATAAGAATCCGTTATCAAATTGTAAACTTGGCTCTTATATAGGTGCAAATTCATATCTGAAGGTGAACGTTACTCTTCGGGCTATGTAGGGCATTTTTCTGGCCAATGTAAGACCTGCCGTTTTAAGTTGACGGGTTTTTTTTTTCATCCAATTCACGAGCTTCGCTACAGGCTGCGCCGGTAAACTTTTGTTCATATTATTGGTCTTTCATAATAGATTTCTTTATCCAAATATATTTTCAAAACAGAAGAGAAAAGAGAGCTTTGTGAAGATCATGATTTAAAGAAAAAAAAAAATAGGCGAAGAGTAAGGTTAATAATAAGCTAGAATCAAGTTTTAAAACGTAAAAGGAGAGTTTATATGAATTTTTTTTTTATTAATCTAGAAACAAGTTTTAAAAATTAAAAGGAGAGTTATTAACATGAAAAGATTTTTTTTTTATAAAAAATCTATCATGTCCCACTGCGTTTAGGAGAAGTGAACTAAACATTTTTTTATCGATCGAGCGAGCGAAGCGAGCGAAGATCTTAGTGGCAAGTTAGGCGATTTTGCTTTGTATGTTTGTATGTTTGTATGTTTGTATGTTTGTATGTTTGTATGTTTGTATGTTTGTATGTTTCATTTTTATGTTCTCGCATAACTATCGAACCGCTAATCCAATCTGTATGAAACTTGATAGGTCAATAGGTAGTGCTATGGAAATTTGCTGTGGAGCGTATGAGCGTAATCGATGAAGGGGTTGTAAAGATATGGGGTTCCTAAGGGGGTAAATTTTTTTCAAAGTTACCCAAATATATTGAGTGGGGTGTCATACGAAAGGGCTTATTTTGTACATTCCAAAATGGTTTTTATATTTAATCTAGGATGTATAGTTTTTGAAATACGACCAAAGAACAAAAACTACGAAACCAGAGCTGCAAGAGCTCCCGTTTCATAGAGTTTCGATGTCTTCGTAGCTCATTGACTGGTCGGTCTTAAAAAGAGAGTGGCATCGTTGCGGTTTGGTTTGCAATGATTTTAGATGCTACTTGATTTATTTTCATGATAAAAAAATTTTTGATAAAGAATGAAAATAATTGGGGTAAAAAAGTTAAATAAACAAATATATTGAGTGGGGTGTCAAATGAAAGGTCTTAATTTGTACATTCCAAAATAGTTATTATTTTCATTCTAGGACGTATACTTTAGAAATACGACGAGAATTCATAAATATGAAATAAGTAAATGAAAAATTAGACACGACATTATTGTATTGCATGCATGCTAGTATTTTTTACCATGAAGAGCTAGCGCAATAGGCATACTCGGCAGTAGTAGCACTTGAAATTATAGGGGTAGTCAGAAGAAAGTCCAAATGTAAGCCATCTACGGTGCGCGAGATCTCAGTTCGGGGCGAACTACTAGTACTATTATGGTAGCAGACAAGCATATGGGCCCACCTGCAGGGCAATTCTACTAGATGACAACGTCAATCATTCCGCTGCGGTTTGTTTCGATCTCTTAAATGTCAGCCATTTGGTGAATAGTAGAATAGCTTTTCAAAAATTTGTTCTGCCAAAGTCCAAACCTTAGCTAAAACCTCACCACAACTGAGTCGTTTGTCATTAGTAGAATAGGAAACAGTCGAAAATCTAAGGTTTAGTTGAGGTTTTGGTTGTGGTTCATTAAAGTTTTGTACTAGAATTGCCACCCTGATGGTAAGGCCTGTGACACCAGAAGAGTCACACTCGCGCTGCTGACCCTTTAAAAGAGGACTCACTGCGCCGACAACACAATGGATGAAACATTTAGATGATACCGTGACCAATAATTAGCATGTAGGTAGACTATTGAAAATGTTGTGGTACTACTTCACTATCACTATGCACAGACAATGATTGTTGTTTGTGGAATTGTAACAATGGATTACGTGACAAAGTGAAACCTGTGGAACGCCTGACCTTGTAATGGATTGGTAGCCTGGAATGCAACATACAGGCGGCGCTCTCGATTGCAATATGAAACAAACAAATTCCCAAATAGAAACTGTGAAAATGAAAACACTGATAGTAGCATATCCACGTAATGCATAAATTGTCATTTATGCATTCCATCAAAAAATACTACACAATTTTGGATGGGTAACCGCAAGTGGTATTACGAACTGAGCGCTTCCGTGCTTCGGAGGGCACGTTCTTATGTCTCCTCTTTTTCCTTGCGAGTCCGACCAACTTAAATATTAAAAGTAAGTAATTGCAATTTATATAAATACTTACAATTAATTGGAATGTTTTTTTTCGGCTTTTTATTATAAAACAAGAATAAAGATAAAACTGAAATGGCTTCTTTGTAATTCATTTGATGTATCAGATAACATTTCAAATTTAAAATTATTCTAAAGTTGTCATAATGACAATTCATGATCACGAGTTGGTGAATGGTGACCGCAAGTGGTATTAACAACTGAGCGCTTCCGTGCTTCATTTGTATAATTAAACGGACAATATAAAGAAACTGAATTACAACAACAACGCCACCTACTGAGTCCAACTTTCATCATCAGCCACAACCAGATTTTACTCCCTGAGTTTGTGCCATCCACTACGATCCTCTGCTAGTCACATCCATTGACTCCCCGCGACGTGAACTATGTAAATATAAATAAATAATAAATATAAATATTGCTGGACATTTCACACAGCACCATCTAGCCCCAAACTAAGCAAAGCTTGTACTATGGGAACCAGCTAACTGATAGAATACTTATATACTTTTTTTTTTGTAAATACATGTATAGAATATTTGATAACACCCAGACACAGAACAAACATCTATGTTCATCACAGAAATGTTTGTCCTGAGTGGGAATCGAACCCACGACCAACAGCGCAGAAGGCAGAGCTACTACCAACTGAGCTAAGAGGCCATCAGTCAAGCTAGTGTGAGTCTAACTAAAGCTAAGAACTATACAGAACCTGCCTCCCTATTACAAACGCTTCGTATCGATTATATTTCTATCATCGCTAATCCTTTGTTCTGACACTTCTGACCACGTGACTTATAGTCTTCTTCTTCTTCTTTTTATTTAAGGGGTAGCCCCTTGTCGGCATAACTGATGTTTCTTTCTCCACGAAGCTCTTTCCAGGGCAGCCTCCTTGACTTCCCTATACGACATGACAGCAACCTTCTCTTTCACTTGGCTCATGTAGCCTATCCTCGGTCTTCCTCTTCCTCTCTTTCCTTCCACTTTTCCTTCAATGATGTTCTTAATGAAGCTGTCATGTCGCATAAGATGGCCAATCATCTTCCCTCTTCTGTTCTCGACAACTTGCAACAACGATCTTTCCTCCTCTACTCTGTGCAACACCTCAATGTTGGTGACTCTTTCCGTCCAGCTGATCCTCTCCATTCTACGCCAACACCACATCTCAAAAGCTTCCAATATTTCTTTGTCCCTTTTAGTCATTGTCCACGTCTCACACCCATACAGAGCTATACTCCAAACGTATGTTTTGATAAATTTCTTTTTGATCCTTTTAGATATTTTAGATGTGAAAATGTTTCTTTTGTTATTAAATGCTTGCTTAGCTATTGCAATTCTTGATTTTATATCTGGTGTACATCTTGAATTTGAAGTTATAAGGCTGCCTAAATATCTGAACTTCTTTACTCTTTCTAAATTGGTGTTATCTAAAGTTATTGTGTTAAATACTGAATTGTCTGTTTTGGATGCTGTTAGTATTTTGGTTTTGCTGATATTTATTTTGAGAGAAAATTCTTTGAAAATATTATTCATGGTATCGAGTAGAGACTGTAGACCATTTTCTGTTTCTGCTAAAGCTGCTATGTCGTCTGCAAATCTTATAAATTTTATTTTTTCTCCGTTGAATTTTACCCCTTCGTTCGATTTTTCTAAGATTTTCTTAATGGCTGATTCTATAAAAATGTTAAAGATGAGTGGTGAGAGTGAGCATCCCTGTCTTACGCCTTGTCTAATTTTGGCTTCTCTTTTTTCATCTCCTATTTCTAATATTGTTGTTTGGTTTTTATATAGTTGATATATTATTTTTCTGTCTCTAAAATCTAAACCAACTTCCTTAAGAGTCTTCATCATTTTTTTCCAATTCACTTTATCAAACGCTTTTTCCAGGTCTATGAATGCAATGTGAGTATTAAGTCCTAAATCCATCCTTCTGTCAATTATTAGACGCAAAGCAACTATCGCCTCTCTTGTACCTTTGTTTCTTCTAAATCCGTATTGATCCTCGCTTAGGTTTTCTTCAATTTTATTTCTTATTCTGTTTTGTATTATTTTTAATAGTATTTTAGAGGCTTGGGATATTAGGCTTATAGTACGGTGTTCTTCACATTTAAGGGTGTTGGCTTTTTTTGGCAGTGTTATTGTTTTAGTTGTTTTAAAATCATTTGGTATCTCTCCTGTTTCATACATTTTTTGGGTCAGTTTAAAAATTCTATTTATTAAATTATTATTAGCGTATTTTATTCATTCAATATGAATTTTATCCGTTCCTGCAGCCTTTCCATTTTTCAAACTCTTTAGAGCTACATCAAATTCTTCCTTAAGTATACTGGGTCCAAGAAAGTCTTGCTCTATTTCCTCCTCATTTTCAATGTCATTGTCTGTTAGTTTCTCACCATTATACAGTCCCTCAACGTATCTTGTCCATCTTCCTAATATGTCTTTATTATCCAAAAGTATTTTATTATCTTCATCCAAAATAGCTGTTGATTTGGTTTTTATTTTTCTACTAAGATTTTTTATGATATTATAAGCTATGTCTGTTTTCCCTACACTCATAAAGTGGTCTATATTGTTGCAATCGTTTTCTAAGTCTTTTTCCTTTTCTTCTCTGCATTTAAGTGTTATTCTATTTGTAATTTTCCTATATTTAATAATACTATCTTCATCGACTTTGTTTCGATATTTTCTTCTTTCTAATATTAAATCCCTAATTTCTTTATTTAGCCATTTCTTCCTGGGTTTAATAGTCTCTCTGTTTAGAGTGCTTTCAGCACTTTTTTTGATGGTATCTCTAATATTGCACCATTCTTTATCGATACTTATGCTATTTACGTTATATTTATCTAATTCCTTATCTATCATATTACTATATTGCTTTTGAATAGTATTACTATTTTTTAATTTGTTGAGATCAATTTCTTTGGTTTTATGTTTTCTTTGTACTCTTCTTAATTGAATGTTTACTTTACTTGCTATTAAATTATGGTCGGTGTTGAGATCAGCTCCTGGATATGCTTTACAGTTAGTTGTCATATTTCTATATTTATCTTTAACTATAATATAATCTATCTGATATCTTCCTAAGTTCCCAGGCATTGTCCAAGTGTATCTTCTTCTTTTAGGATGTTCAAAGTTTGTGTTTGATATAGTTAAATTATACTCTCTGCAGAACTGTACTAATCTATCTCCCCTTTCATTTCTTTTACCGAGTCCAAACTTGCCTACTATGTTTCCATCAATGCCTTCTCCAACTACTGCGTTGAAATCACCTATAATAAATAAGTTGTCTTTTTCCTTAACTAGGTCTATTATCGTGTCTAACTGTTCGTACATTTCTTCTATTTCTTCATCTGGGTGACTTCCGGTTGGCATGTAAACTTGAATAATAAAAGTGTTTATTGGTTGACTTTTAATTTTTATGGCTGTTATTCTGTCGCTATGGTGTATGGTGTTCTCTACTTGGTTGCCCCATTTCTTATTCATAATTATAGCTGTTCCATTACTTCCTTGTTGTTCTCCTCCTGTATATATTATTCTGTACTCATCACTCCAGTAATCCCCACTTCCTGCCCATCTCACTTCGCTCAGTCCTAGTATATCTAAATTCAATCTCTTCATCTCCCCCTTCACTTCTTCCAGCTTACCTGGTGTAAGCATCGTGCGCACATTCCATGCTCCAATTTTGCAAGGATTTCGCAGGATGACGACCTGAGTAGCCTTACCTCTACCCCTGCCGGACTCAGACCGCCACGGCATGTTACATCGCGGAAGCCCGTTGTCAAGAACGTTACTTTCTTTATTGTTCATTGCATCAGTTTTATTGTTGGAAAGTGTTGTGCAGTAGTTTCCCCTTGCTTTCTGCACCGCAGTTCATAGACCAGCAGGCTACTCTATGATGTGTGGACAGGAGCCCTTCCAGAAAACTATTCTTCGGCCTTCTGCCACTACTGATACGGCTGCTGCCCCGCATCAGGGGAATGCTTATTTAATGGCGGCATTTGATCGCCATGTCACAAGGTCGTCATAGGAACTTGTGCAGCATTTTATAGGTAAGTCTGTCCCACCAAACTTTCCACTGCTTCCTGTTAACCCTGCCGCTGCTGGTCGGGGACTGCTTATTCAATATATTCGCAGCGAACCATCATATCTGATGGCCGTTCCACTATCCGCCACCTGTGGACCCCGTTGGTAGCCTGCAGCTCAGCCCCAACATTTTGTCAGTCATTGAAGTTCAATGACTTATAGTCATTGAACTTCAATTCCTATACATTTTTCTGTTTTCTATAGCGTTAGCTCCCTAGCCATAATATCTACAATCTGATGTAGCAGATACCAGACCTTCAAGAATCTATCTCTGTTAACCTATTTTTGATGCCGACAGTACGCTATCCAGCTACATATTACCTAAGGCAAAGTCTGGGTAGGTCTCTAGTTATAAAGTGAATGTGGGTGGCATCTCATAAATATTGTGCTACAACTACAACATAGTAACAATTTGTAACGAACAATAAAAACACGGTGCAATCTCTGACCCGTTGTTACAATGTTTTTAGCGATTACTCTCAAGACGATTACTCACATTGTATTTATCAGGCTGTATTTTTGCGTGTAATAAATAATCGGAACTTCCCTCATTATCAGCACTTATCGGATAATGTAGAAGAAATATATACGACGGCATACAATGTTGTATTCAGGCGACGGACGGGACGGAAATTAAACGAATACATTACATATTTTTCACATGTACGACGTTGGAAAATAAACGAATACATTATTTTTCACATGCATTTACAATTAAGAATTAAGCATTTTAATTGTTTAGGAATTTGGCCTCTTAAAAAAGGGTTTTACATAAATGTTTATTTAATTAATTTTTGACACAGTCGTCCTCTCAAGGTTGAGGACAGGAAATTCGCACTGTAATTTCAATTTAACCAAAAAAAAAAACTAATAAAACCAATGAGGTTAAACAATACTACATCATTGATTTAAATGTTGAAAAATATATTATAAAAATCTTCATCTTTAAATAATCATTTTAACCCGAAGATGAAGTTATCAACCTTGGAATTGGAATACAGTCCTGTATAGGTATATTTTGGTGTTATTTACCACATTGACTTTTTAAAACATTGTCGTGAAATAAAATCCTTTAACGCGTTCAGTGTCAATGACGAAAGTGCTCCGGGCAGCAGGCTGGGCCGCGGCCTTCTACTTCGGAGAGCATTGCAGAGGGCAGAGAATGGGTTTAATGGTGTCAAAACAACAAGCTCATTTAATTGTTGACATAACACTTAGCGCGATTAGCTCCGATTAGCGCAGCATTGTTATACTTCAGCACTTAAACGTAATTACCCATTAATGAACTATTGTTAATGTGGAGAGATCAGCGGGGTTAAAAAGGCCGTTATAACAGAATCACTCTAGAAGTCTAGAGTGTTATAATATCAAGAATAACTAATATTATGCAGAAAGACACAAACCTTGATGTACGGTGCAATTTGATATTTCAAAATTTTGAATCTGAAATGTAATTTAATGTAATTTCCTTTAATTTATAAAATGCAAGCCTCCGCCCGCGGCTTTGCTCGCGTGGCACCCGGATAAAAAGTAGCCTTTGTCCTATTCCCGGTCATAATCAATTATTAAATTTCAGCCCAATCGGTTCAGTGTTTGTCGAGTTATACATACAGTAACAAACATACATCCATCCAAACATCCAAACCTTCGCATTTATAATATTAGTGTGATTTTGTAGACAAAACTATTCTTGGATCAGGAGTCTGAATGATAATATTATGTTGTTTTAATATGAGACGATGTTATGCCCTGATTACACATTGTTCCAAACTATTACCAACTCTGTAGCCAAACCGAGATTCGCTATGGTTCGCAGTTTGTATTGGTATCAGCAATCAATGTTTCAAACTTGCGAGCTATTTCATTACATTATTTTGTAAACATACTGCCTGTTACGAGAGGTTATTAAGATAATAATTATATCAACTGGTTTCCACTAGCTTTGGTAAAAAAAAGTATTGGTAGGAAATAAGAGCTATTTCTAAAATGCAGCGATGGGCTTGCAACGTTGTAACACGGAATGCTTACTCTTTACAATAATAAATCAAGTACTTACCAAATATATATTTGGTAAGTACTTCTCAGATATATAAACGTCATTTTAATCTTTCGAATAGCAAGAGGTCAGTAACTGATACTTAACCTTATAAATCCCAAGTAATTACGACGAATTGAGACGCAATGGACCTTCTATTTCTAACAGAGGAGTACATTGGTTTGATATTCAATCTTACCAATGAGAAGCCAGACTAAAGTCAATTGATTGAAATTAGTACTTATTGGAAACCATGGATCAAAACCATGGAAAATCTGAGATATGCCCTGTTCTCTAAAATCCGTGGCATTGTTTTTTTTATACGTGTCAACAAAACAGCTTTATCTTTAATACCCGCTGTTATCCAACGCCAATTACAACATTGTTTTACAATTTACGTTCTAACGTGCGAGCTCACTGTTTCTTGATGACAACATTTTCACTCGGTCGCTCAAAGCTAGGGGCATATCTAGAGATACTATTGTATTAAACTACTCCAATTGCGCGCTATTCTTTGATGGCGAGGACACGGCAAGAAAATCAATTGATATGTTCAAAGTTGATACCGACTGATAGCAGTTTGATTCATTTCGTTATAGCCACCAAGTAGCTGATAATATTGAAACTTGAAAGAGACAATAACATGCTGTGATTAATAGTTTGTTATCATTTCGTACTATAAATACCAGCTTTTAAAAGGTAAACGGAATTTGCATGTACTGAGGTAAAATTCGGTATTCGTCTAGCTAACAAGTGGATGACAACAGCTTTTTTCTGATTGAGTTACACCGCTCAAATTCTAAACACATCCCTACATAGACCTAGTAAAGTAAAGTGCAAAAACTGTGCTCTCAATACAGAACAAACTTTATTCAATTGTCCTCATAAGCCACTGAGCCCTCACACAAAAGTGCTACAATGAAGTTTGTAACTGTATCGTTTTATTGCCTGGATTATGGCAATACAAAATTGTGGCAATCACAATTTTCTGATTCAGTGTACCGTTCAAATGCTTTCATAGAAATCCTTACAAAGTCTTATCTACACTTTGTTCGATAGAAGCGCTCGTGGCGTAGCTTGCTTAGACGTTCTTGATTGATCGTTGAAGTTAAGCAACGTTGTGCGCGGTCACTCTTAGGATGGGTGACCGCAAGTAGTATTACGAGCTGAGCGCTTCCGTGCTTCGGAGTGCACGTTATATTGTCGGTCTCGGCTTTTAAGTCGTTAAGCCATGACGGAGGCCTTTAGGCGGCCTAAAAACTCCATCACCAGAGTTGGCCACTTACTCATACGAACTTACTTACTTTGTTCGACTGGCTTCCCACTGGAGCTTGATAATTTAAAGCTATCCTCTTGAATTTAAATAGTATAATAGAGTTTAATATCATCGAGAAAAATAAACAAGGACCAAGCCAGTCCAAACCGTGTATGTTTCCCTGGTTCTTAACGATATGGGTCGCAACTGAAAAGAAAGAGAATTACCTAACCTAGCTAAGATGGTAAGGTAAGAGAGTCGTAACGGAAGGTCCTACCTAATAACTTCTCATTTCTTTGGCTTGACTTTATCAATATCCGATTCTATAGAAACTAATAACTACAACTAATATTTTCTAATGTGCTTTCATTAGAGAACTATAGTCCACATGCCCTTAAAATAGTGATGGCTCTGCGGGCTTAAAAAGGTCTCTTCACTCTCGGTCAATGAAAAGAGACGGCATATAATTCAATTCCTATTGTGATTCTGCTAAAGCGACCTTTTTAAGCACGTTGACTCCTTTTACATCAAGGTGCTACAATGAATAATGCTTTGCAGAACGCCGTATCGTTTACCTACCGACTTTGTAAACACGAGCCGTAGTTTGGTGTTATGCGAGTATCGGTGGCGGTGCAGACATTGTCTTCTACTATAGAAGTTCAAGCTACAAACGGAAGCAATTTATTTATTTATTTTAATTACATTAAAACAAAGATGTAACAGATACTCAAGCCATTTATGCTAATTATTTCAATTTATGTTTTTCTAATCATGCTTCTATTCAATTATTTATGTAAAACAAAAAAAAAACGTTAATTTTATTCAATTCAATCATCTATTCAGCTCATTGCGAATTTATTGTATCATGCATGATTCTCTGTTTATTGAATTAATAAATAAATTATAATTATTATGAACTGTGAATTGAAAATAAAATCCAACAAGGATCAAAGTCAAAACAATCAGATAATCAGATCAGTGAGTTACTATTCTAGAGAATTACTCACTAGTTTATCTAAAGAGGAAAGTTTCTGATTTTGTTCTTATGGCAATAAAACTGTGTTGCATATTCAACATTGTAAAATAAATAATGCATAAGTTTGTGAACATGTTTTCTTGGATGATCATTAGTGGCTGAATCGACTGACAAGATCAGGATTTTTATACAAAGACTAAAATAAACTTAAATTCTTATAGAATGTCACGATTGAGTCGTGTCGTGTCGGGTTAGTGTATAATCAAGTGTGATAGTACCTAGACCTGTGGATCGTGGCGTGGGTACGAAGCCCGGCCGTGCAACAATGGATTTTTCGTTTCGGATTATGTGTATTAACAAGAGCTGTAACCAATTTTATTATGGTAAACCAGATGGGATTGCACTCTGTCACGTATGGAACGCTAACTTTCCCAAATCGTAGGCAAGTGCCAGATGTGCTTCAACCCTACGTCATCTTCATCATAGTCATCTTTAATTATTGATCTTGAATTCCCTAAAGATATGAAAAATGTCTATCGAAATGGATATCGTGGGAGAAGTCGTGGTCCTGTTTAGTTTTTGTTAAGTTTTAATATTATAACGTTCCTGGAATGTTGATAAACGCTCTCAGTTCATAACTTGATGTAACACATTACATATTGGTCGACTCTACAATGTGCCTTATGTGCCGCGGCGTTCGTTGACGTACAAAATTGCGTTTATTGTTATTACTCCACTAAATAATACTACACCGCACTTGCGCAAATAATGCCTGCTTATATTGTATACTTTGTCATTCACAAGACTTTGTGTACTATCTGCTACTATAAGTGCTTATATGCATTAATATCGATGCGTAATGCGAGTAGTAACTAGTAAGTACTGTAGTGAATGTGTATAAGGTTAGAGGTAGATCAAAGAAAATATTAGATTGTATGAAAGACAACACCAGTAAGAAAGGAGTGAGTTCTGAGATAATGAGGAAGAGGACTTGGTAGAGGAAGACAATGTTGTGCCGTCCACACTAGTAGGACATGAGCAGGAATAAAAGAAGAATGTAGTAAGTTCGAATGAGCCAGTGGTCAAGCTAAGTTCCATAAGAGTAAGATTCATTATGACAAAAAAAAATAGATTCTTCGGCATACCTACGTTCTAGTTAAACATGAACACACATAGGATCATGCTCATTGAGGTTTTTCGAACGACATCACCGAACAATTCCGCTCGATATGTTTCGTTTACATTTTGAATCGTTGCTTAGTCGCTATTTCAATTATTTATTAAAGTCAAGCGCAACTATATTGCCTGACTCTGCGCAAGTCTTCGCAAAATGCATGTCTGACTACTTCTGACATTTGTACCGCAAATAAATAACATGACAATGAGTTTTTATTGCTCTATCTGCTGCATACCTACAAGTAACTAACTGAATGAATATAGATTTGTGGTAATTCGCTGTGAAATTTCCTGTTGTTGTGGTGAGAAGCTTCGTGTACAGAACCAGTTTCATACTTTGTTTTAGCTTACGATCTGCCGATGGATTTGTGTAAGTCTTAAATAAACCTACAAACGATAGCGTGTCTAAAATTGGCAACACCTCGCCTCGGCAATTACCGGAGTTACGTTGGAAGATGTAATTTTTGACTTCAAAGTTATATCATAGGTTTTAATCTTTCAAGAAACTGTTACTTCTTTACTGGTTTATTATTCTTTAAATTTTGAAATTCTTAGATTACAATCTGTTTCCTAGAACGTGTATTATGTCTTCTAGCTTTTAAGCTTCTGATTCTGATATATCTATAGTATAGATATTGCCACCTATACTAATATTCAACGAGTGGCTAATTAAAACTTAAAAAAAACCGACTTCAAATGTTGCACTCTCGAGGTGTTTTTCTGTTCATAACTCCGAAGATTCTCTGCAGACCCTCACCAAAATGTTTTGTAGTAATGTAATTTATGGGACATTCAAACAAAAAAATAATCATCCAAATCTAAGATCATACATAAAGTCGAACATAAAATCTCCTCCTTTTTTGAAGTCGAATAAGAAGAGAGTGCTAATTTTGTGTTTGGATACTCTAAGAATATACTTGATAACCTCTGTTTCCTTGTCTGCAGATGCTCCAGGAGAAGCGGCTATGCATCCTCGGCTCTGAGCTCTCCGACCTGGACACGTTTGAGCGGCTGCTGCGCTACGGTGGCTGCCACCTGGCTTTACTTCAGTGCTTCCAGGTTTGTTCACTCCCAGCTTGTGTTTCTAATCTTCTTCACATTCCCTTAGTCAGTTTTATTCTCAACAACTAAGTAAATAGAGTAAACCAGCATACCACCTATATTTTTCAAGAATAAGAGGAATTCCAAATCTTTTGGGAAAAAGTTTAAGGGAATTAAGCATCCTGTCCACTTTTATTTGGGATTGGTATCACCTGTTTTCCTGTTCGATTCTCCTCCATTTGTCGGCCATTATTCTTTCAACAACTGGCTCTACTTGTCATCACCTCGTCTCTTCATTTCACCATGCGTCATTGCATGTTTTAGTTGTAGCATGTTTTGCACATCAATGTCATGTACCTACTCTACGGTGCGTAATAGGTTTAAAACAATATCATTATTATTCATGGTATCGGTAATTGTCTTTATAAGTCGAATCATCATCACGAACACCAAACTATCGTAGATTATGAAGCTATGAGTACAACACAATAAGTGGCTAAATAAAGAGCAATTTTCTGCACTCGCGATGTGTATTTCTGTTCATAACTCCGAAGATTCTCGACAGATCCTCACCAAATTACTATGGGGGGTATACTTACCGTTTCAAGCAAAAAAAGAATCATCAAAATCGGTCCACAATTGACGGAGAAATCGGTAAACATTTATGTATGTTCCGAGATAAAAGGGTTGGCATTATGTTTCCGAAGTTAATAAAGATTCCGAGTATTTCCGACGAATTGAAAACCTCTTTTGAAGTCGGTTAAAAATAAATAGAATCGTACTTTGACCAAACTAATTATAAAACGCTCTTGTTTCCTTTTGAAATAATCATTTTGAAACAACACTGTAATTTCTTACAGAATGAATCAGCAGACTGTTTCATCTTCTATGTAAGTGAGTGTAGGTTTGGTTTCAAAACCATTAGATTTGAATAACAAACCACATTCTCAAGTCTCAAAACTAATACAAATTACTGCGCCAACTAGGTCTTTCCTCTATCTATGTCATACAAGATGAAATCTCTCGTCAAGCATTTATCCTCTTATGTTTCGAACATCCTTTCTTGAATCATTTTCTACTCAGCAAACTGAAGGCTCTAGAGCTGCCCGTTGATTGTCTGTCCTTGATAGCGAATAAAATCGGTCTCAAACTCAAATATGACAGTTCAGACCACGCAAGAAGCTCTGTCACTCTCATCTCAACGAGACCGAACGCGACAAAAGATATCTACGTGATCATTTTGACAGTTTGAGACCAATTTAAGGTTTGAGACAAGTTAGCCAAACAGCCTGCAGAACTTTATCCGATAAACTGATCATCATGATGATTATCGGTCGTTAAATAGTGGAAGCGTAAAATTGTTCGGCATAAAATATATTGGTGGCATTATTATTTATTTATTTTTAGACCTGAATCGTCTCACTGCAGGTTAAAGGTCTATCCTTCACTTTTTTCCACACCTGATCGTGAGCAAGACCTAAAATATATTGTGTATACTATCTAAATACTATCTAGGTACTGCTATATCTATATACAGCAGTGGGCTTCTCTAGGGTATGATGATGATATTAAAATGTAGACGTCATTTCTGGTCATGAATTATTTTCTTTAAGTAATAATAAGCCTCTTTGCGTTCCACGAGATGAAACATTTAAATCTTAGCATTTATTATTATGATATGATGCATTATGTTATCTTTCGCAAGTACTGTCTAGTGTGCGTTACGTGCGCATGCGCAGGCGCAATCAATTGTCGCGTTATAGCAGAGGTTCGCTGCGTCACACATCCAATCAAGACACAATTGCTGTTTGTAGCTTCAACTCGTCTTTTTCAATTCAATTCGTACTGACAAGCGTAAAACCCTTGCTTTAAATCTTATGTGTATGAATGGACCGAACCACTGTAGGTATATTGATGACAAGCAAATGCATGCAAATGCTTACGGCTTTCTTCACAAAAACATCGCAGAAAAATAAGAAAGTACACATACTTTGTTCTGAGACCAAAAATAAAGTGATGAAGTTCACATTGTAAGTACATATAATATTTTATTTCCTACTCTACTATCATCGAGTGTCAGCATGATGATTAAGGTTCGAATTCATATCAGTAGTTGCAGAGATTACCTCCTACGAACATAAAACAACTTTATCACTTAACTATCGCTAGCTCTTGCCGGCGGCTCAGCTCACGTGATTTCAACAAATCCAATGACTCTGTGAAAATGGGGGTTCCCATACGTGAAGTAATTATAAACTTTGGCTCATTAGTTTCTAGAATAATCTCCGCCAAACTTACATTACCGCTTCATAATATTAATGTAGACTATTCTGGAATGAGTATCAGTTCATAAGAAATAAACTTTTGCGTATTTCAATTCAAAATTTATTTCAGCTTTATAAATTTGAATTATTGAAATACGCAGCTTTCATACATTGTAAACATAATTATAATTATCATTTTATTACAAAAAAATTGCGTATTTCAATTCTAATTTATTTATTTCAGCTTTCATACATAAACATAATAATTATTAAGCAAAATTTTAGTAATAAAACAATGTTAAAATTATAAAAAGTGTAGGTAGGTAATGAAAAAAGATTTCCGACAGGGACGCTGGTTTCAACTCAATTTTTTATCTGATAATATTTTATCGAAGGAGTTATTAATTATGCATAACAATAACGAATAATAAACACATTACCCTTCCTTTGCTTTGCGCAGTCGGGTAAAAATCACAAGAAACAATAAAACAATGCAGGTTGTTGATTGATAGAATTATTCACGATGTACCTATGCAATATTAATGCATAAAACATGACCCATGATGACCTACTAACCTATGACTAATAGATACTCAGTGAGCACGCCTTATTTATCAAGCATCTATGCGCACACACATTGTAGTTTTTTCTGCGTGAAAATCATAATCTATATAAATCTGGAAGAAATCGTTCCTACGTGTATGCAAATAACATTGCAGTCTGTGGAAACTAGTCATCAATTGACTTCTGCAAGAAATTGCGGAAAGTACTTGCCAGTGGACACTCTGCTTAGGAGCTAGGTCCACGGCTTGGAATTTAGCTTTCTCTTCAATGATCTGAAGTCGAATTAATAAAATGGTGACTTGAACTAAATGTGTCCAGATCTGTTAGAGACACGTCTAAAAATTGTAAATCATTAATTCAGTAGCACCTCTGAGATCACATTGAATAGGTTTAAGAGCTAGGTGATTCTACTCCTCTTCCTTCGGGACGATTACATGAGAAACAGGGCAACAAATATGGACCTAGCTTTCTTTTCGGTGATCCATCCTCTTAAATCTAAATAGTCAAGGTCCAGTAGAGAGCCAATGCACAAAGTGAGACACGAAAACAAGTGGCATTACGAGCTAAGCACTTCCGTGCTTCGGAGGGCACGTTAAAGTGTAGGTCCCGGCTTTTAAGTCGTTAAGTCATGATGGCAAACTCCGTCACCAGAGCTGGCCACTTGCTCATAAAATGTATCATTGCTACTTCTGTCTTCTTTGTCGTCTATTTACATTATTGTTTTATTTCCAGGCTGTGGTGGAACATGGGTCCAAACTGTCAACTGAACTGGCATCCAGCTATACAGCGAAATGTGACGAGAACAGCAGAACCAAAGAATCGCTCATACAACTCGGACTAAGGCTAGGTGAGACACACTTTTCAACAACACACGAGAATGACTCATAAAAATGTTGATTTAGATACCGACAATGTTTTGATTTATCCAGAGATCATCCATACGGTTACGTCTCACACTAGGAATGTGTTGTTTGGCACGGGACGATAATTTTTACGCGAGTAATTCCCGAGCGTAATAAAGTACGGTAGAATCTGCTTCAAGTTACTGGTATTAGATTCTCTGAAGATAATGCTAGATTTTTTTAATTCGCTAGATTACTAGAAGGTAATCAGAGGTGAGTACAAAAACACGTTTGGCACGTTCTCACATTTTTGAAAATGCTTTCAATTTTCGTTACGACCTATGTAGTAGATGTATTAAAAAATACAGTGTTGTACAGAAAACATGCCTCATACAATGTATGCTGTCGTGTGGTAGGTCAGCAATGCCATTACATAATCGTAGAGCTCATGACTTTGCCCCATTAAACGCCCTAGTAAATTATATACCTACACATTGTTGTACAAACAGAAGGTCATAGCAGTTAAGTTTTAGATCGATAAATAGAGTAAGGGGAGACCTTGGTCCTGCAGACATTGAAATGTACATTTTATCTCAATTCCTGCAGATGGATTCAATGGGCTAGTAGGAATAGGAATAGAATAGCAGATCATATATGGTAGAGTTCTGTTGACTAGTGGAATTACCTATACTTTCGATACGAAAATCTTGACTTCGAATATCGAATTTTGAAATTTGACGAGCGCATTAATACAAGCTCTAAACGGTGAAGAATCTCGTGAGAAAACCCGCGGCTTAGATCCACACATGTATTTCCTGAGATCGGCTGAAAGAATGGTTTAGCTGATACAAGACATCTTATAATAAACAATGTCCCAAAAACTGGAGTCCTAGGTTATTTCGCTATACTTACTTATAAATCATCTAGATTTAGTTCGGTTTCTATAAATAAATGTAACGTTTCTAGATTTAATATAAAGACCTTAGTTTACATATAAACAGGATAATGATAAATAGCTGTAATATACCTAATCGTCGCAATGGAATATAATTTTACATCTAATAATCGAACAAGCCATTAGCAACAGATGTTTGCACGAAAGGCCTTGTATACACACCCTTGGCCACGACGTTCCATTAATAATAACATCGCTCTGACATAGACTAGGCACGAATAGAAACGCAACTTACTCGTACAAACAAGGTTTCAATGGGATACCCCGCGCGAGTTAACTTGAGACGATTTTTGACGTTTTTGTGCTAAAATACAGTGCGCGATACATTGCGCACTGTTTTAGTAAATTGGGCTAAATTACTTTGTATGTTCGAGCACCTACGAAGCGTAGAGCCGATCTGCGAAAGGTTAGTCGAGAGATTGGACTTTGCTGGTAACTTTATAAGCTAACTTGTGCTGCAAAACTAAATCTAAATTGTGATGCAAAACTCTACAACGTCTACAGCGGGGCTAAAAAGGCCGTTATGGCAGAATCATAATATGGTTTAAAGTATAATTCGTATTAGAAATCACAAAATGATGATTCGTCTAGTGATTCGTATCGGCAATTTTCTTGATAGTTTTGTGGAGAATCGTAAAATGGCCACAATGGTTAGAGAAATTGCTGAAGTGTTTCCGCTCACATTTTACGAAAATAAAGAGAAATTGCCATGGACACTTTAGCTTTAGCTGAATCATATTATGATTCTGCAACGTGACAAGTTTTTTCTACACGTTTTCTCGTGCAAAATCGAGGTAATTACTTATTTCGTTACGTCAACCTGCGCTAGAATAATTTCTACGCAAAATATTCTAAAATTCGTACGTTCTTTTTTTAACTGGAGCACATCAATATTAGCAGCCTAGATTTTCGTTTCTATTCGTCCTTACTTAGTGCATGCCCTGAAAGCTGGACTGGTTCCAATGCAAAGCAAGTTATTATTTCGCTACGACCATAACGCGAAACAAATTGACAGGCAAATTGTTATCTAATGTAAATGAACAGTGCACGTATCAACGACGCTGTAAATAGCTCCTTTGAAGTTATCTGTTATTTGTGTTTACCTTGTAAATATGTAAAGTCGAATACAGTGAACATTGAATTCAGTAGGTACTGGTTGTTTGAATGACAAAGCTGAAATGCTATAACTATAAGACGAAGGAATAATGTATTTCCGCCCGATTCTTCACGGTTTGGTCTCACTTAACAATCAGCGGGGTTAAAATGTTCGCTATAGCAGAATCACAAAAGGAATTGCAATACATGCCGTTCTTGTCACTCTCAATCTATGAAAAGAGACGGCATATAGTTCAATTCCTATTGTGATTCTGCTCTAACAACCTTTTTAAGCCCGCAGGCATAGTCAGTCACCTAACTTGGATTGGTCACAAAACACTATAACTCCTAGCGTTCGGTCCCACAGCTTACTTCCCTCTTGACCACTAGTATCTATAACAACTAAACCATGCTCTATAAATAAAATAAAAGCTTTATTTCAATCTTAAATCAATATACTATTGTTAGTAAGTACACTTATAAGCTACGTTAGTAGAATTACAAAGGCTATCCTACTATAATATTATAAATGCGAAAGTTTGTGAGGATGTATGGATGTCTGGATGTTTGTTACTCTTTCACTCAAAAACTATTGAGCGGATTTTAATGAATCTTGGAACATACATAGTTTATGACCTGGAATAACACATAAGCTACTTTTTATCCTGGTAGGTATTACGCGAGCGAAGCCTCGAGCGGAAGCTAGTAAAAGATAGTTTTGAACAACGTTACGCAGTCAGTGACAAGTCTAGGCTTTGGAGGGCACTAATGAAAGGCAGTGATGGCCTTCCGAAGTTTTAAAAACTCTGTCAGCATTGTTGGACAGCTCACACTTCTTCAGCAAATATTCGCCCATTGCTGGCCTCTTAATATTCTTCCACACTGCTCTATCACTGGTCTTTCTGGTCCAGTCTGCCCCGGCATATGCTTTTATGCTCATACTTTAGCTCACACTTACTTGGATCTTATCATGTTGTCTCCAGGTGGTTTCCTGAACGAAGCAGGCTGGTACGCTGACGCAGCACGAGTCCTCCTCCGCTGCCGAGACATCTGCCAGGCGCAACCACAGACTACCTACTACAAACGACTCACACTCGAGTGCTGCCATAGGTGAGCCCTAGTCTTTCTCTTTCTTTTCATGATTTATCCTGCGGGCTGATTGTCTAACTTGTCTCAAACCTCAAATTGATCTCACTGTTAAAACGATCGTGTAGGTATCCTTTGCCGCGTTCGGTCTCGTTGAGATGAGAGTGACAGAGCTATTTACGTGGTCAATGAACTGTCATTTAAAGACAATCAGGGGACTGGTCGCTCAGGGTCAGATTTAGATCTTCAGACAAATCAAGAGCCTTCGAAGATTATCTAGCTACAGAATCTAACAGCTTTCAATATATTGTCTCCCAAGGTTACTAAACACACAATCAGCGTACTGCTGCTTCCCGGCCGCGGCTGAAACCTACTCCATCGCGCTCGAGCTGATGGGTATTTCCGAAGACGATGACGTCACCAGCGAGCTGCCGGTCGGAGCTTTCGCAGTCGCCGAGACCTGCACTGTTGGCATACAGACTGACGATGTGGAATGGGATGAGAGGTCAGTTTAGCTAGTTATGCTGGATCTTGTTGCTTGATCACGTCAACTGAGATTCTGTGGCCAATAGGCAATATGCGTCTGATTCAAAAGCGGGTTAAATGTATTTTATTATGAACATTGTTGCTTTAGAGGTATGTGTGTGTAATTATTTTTTAATATTAAACCATTTTCGATTAGAAAATAAATTTTAAAAATTGCAAAAAATAGTAGGAATTTCAAAATACTTGAAAAGGATGTGAAAGGATGTGACGACACGAGTTCATAAGAAAAGTCAAGGACGAGTCAGATATGACGATCCATAGATAAGTTTTTTTTTTAATTTTCACAATTCCTATACTCGAACTTATTGTTGTCACAGATTACTGTTGTACTTAGTATCAATTTGACGTCACACGTCAAAGTTCACAAATTGTTACTACAACAGTAATCTGTGACAACAATAATAATCGTGTTTCAGATGCGTGAAAATGTTGGTAAATTTCAAAAATTATTTTTGTTATAAAATTTTAGTATTTCGGCGCTGGAATTTTTATGACGGTTATTTGACGATATAACCTATCGTTTAAAACCATAAAAAAAATTGATGCATATTGCCAATTGTGATTGATTTTTAGGGTCCCGAAATCCAGCTTCAATCAGATAAACTGAGGATAGGGTGAAATGGCACACATTAGGAAAGACCTATGTCTAGCAGTGGACATTTAAGCTGGTGTTGAAGTTGGAAGCGTACATCTTTGTAACCTAGACTGACATTAACGTACTCCCCGAGGCATGGAAGGCAGTTGCCATTCATTATAATAACGTCGCTTAAATTTAATCATTCTGTCAAGAATTCTTTTTTGCCCTGATTCTTCACGGTGTTGGTCGCGAAATGGTCCTACTGAATAAATGATATTTGAATTACCTGAATTACTTATGTATGTATATTCGTGTAAGCTAGTGGCTAACTCTAGTGACGGAATTTTGTAATAGACGCCTTCAAGTGCCTTAAAATTGTCACCGGAGTTCACAACTTAGTTCGTGCGAACTTACTAAAATTGTCACCGGAGTTCACAAGTTCGTGCGAACCTACTATTTTACTCTCATTTCCCCTCAGTGATAGCATGGAATGGCAAAGCGGTGGTTGTGGACGGTCACGTTGTGACGGCGCTTGGGGCGCCGCCGCGCTCGCCGCACGAACTTGCAAAGAGTTTAGTGCGCTGTTCTTCGTGCGCTGCGACTACAGTCTCGCGCATCAGTGGGCGGTGCGTGCGTTACGACTACTGGACCGACATACGCCTCCCAAGTGAGTCTTGTTACTTGATATTCGAAACAGAACAGGTTGGTAGAGTTTAGTGCGCTGTTCTTCGTGCGCTGCGACTACAGTCTCGCGCATCAGTGGGCGGTGCGTGCGTTACGACTACTGGACCGACATACGCCTCCCAAGTGAGTCTTGTTACTTGATATTCGAAACAGAACAGGTTGGTAGAGTTTAGTGCGCTGTTCTTCGTGCGCTGCGACTACAGTCTCGCGCATCAGTGGGCGGTGCGTGCGTTACGACTACTGGACCGACATACGCCTCCCAAGTGAGTCTTGTTACTTGATATTCGAAACAGAACAGGTTGGTAGAGTTTAGTGCGCTGTTCTTCGTGCGCTGCGACTACAGTCTCGCGCATCAGTGGGCGGTGCGTGCGTTACGACTACTGGACCGACATACGCCTCCCAAGTGAGTCTTGTTACTTGATATTCGAAACAGAACAGGTTGGTAGAGTTTAGTGCGCTGTTCTTCGTGCGCTGCGACTACAGTCTCGCGCATCAGTGGGCGGTGCGTGCGTTACGACTACTGGGCCTCTAGCCAAGTGGCATCAATCTTTTCTATTCTACAATTCGCTTCGCTATCGCCGATGTTTCATCGGTGGAAGACCACGTGACTTTACGTTCGACCAATGAAAACCTCACGTTCGAGTGTTAGCGAAGTTAGAAATCGAATCGCTTCATAGCGAAGGCCGGTTTGCTAGGCCCTCTGGACCGACATACGCCTCCCAAGTGAGTCTTGTTACTTGATATTCGAAATAGAATTGGTTGGTAAAGAGAAACTATGATCTAGTTTATTGTGTTCTCCCCAGGATAATGATAGACGTGCTCCGCGCGTGCGCGAAGGCTTGCGTGGTGAAGCGTCGGTTCGAGTGCGCAGGCGCCGCCGCCGCCGCCGCCGTCGGCGCCGCGCGCGCAGTCTACGGCAGCCATCATCCTAGATATGCGGCCGCGCTGCTCGATTATGGCTTCTATCTGCTCAACATAGACTCTATTGTTCATAGCGTCACTGTTTATGAGGTGGGTGAGGTGCTCTTTCAGGTGAGTTGAGACTGACACATCGCCTGATGAACCTACAAAGAGAAGACCTCAAAATAATCACAGGGACACTGACAGGACACTGTCCCCTCAATGAATACCTGCCCCTTTGTCTATCTTTCATGGCGACCAAAATCGGTCAAAACTATCAATTATGACAGTTCAGAGACCACGCAACAATTAGCTCTGTCACTCTTATTTCAACGAGACCGAACGCGACAAAAGATACCTGCTCTATGGTTTTGACAATTTGAGACCAATTTGAGGTTTGAGACAAGTTAGACAACCAGCCCGCTATACAACATCGGTGCCACGGACAGCCCACTGCAGGGTATGCCTAACCGAAGAAGAATCAGCTGTCCACGTAGTCCTGGAATGCGTGGGCGTAGCACAACGGCTGCAAACCCTCAACAACCCGAGATCGCTCGAGGTGGTCTGAAATCTACAACCATACTTCACTATGTTTAACTTCGGACACTGTTATTTAGGTGTCTGTTAAATAATAGTATATTATGCTACTAGTGAATAAAGGACGGATTTAAAACGAGGGCCATAGATGAGTCACGAGCAAGTGAAGGATTCTAACTGTTAGAATCCTGAACGACGCGAGTGATTCATGGCCCTCGATAAAAATACGTTTTATTCAAGAAAGTAAGTACCTACCTAGTTGACGTAAACCAGCCGTGATTTGTTGGGTGGCAAGTTTCCTACTATATCGGCCGCCCTCTCTTTCATAAACTCAGGTGTAAACACATCTTCTTCATCACTTGAATGCATTTTCAATCGATTAAGTCACAAAAACTAATCTTTATGTTCGTACAAAATAGCGCCAATTTACTAATGACAGCAAAGAACACAAAACAGTTTATAATAAAACTAAACTAAATAAAGCTAAACTCCTTGTCAAAATTTTCGACCAATCAAAACACGCGAAGTAAATAACTACTCGCGATTTGATTGGTCAATATTACGAGCGAAGAAAATGTCGACCAATCACATCTCACTCATTATTCACTGTTTTCAGGGACTAAAGTAAGCTTTTTCGAGGGGGTATGATATAAAGTATTCGTTCGTTCCAGGAAGCCCTATCAATCCTCCGCCACGTTTTCGGTCGCAGCAGCCTCCACGTGGCGACGGCGCAAGAAGACCTGGCCTACGCGCTCTATGTACTCGAATACTCCTCCGGAAGGTTCTACAAGGCGAGGGACCACGCCGAACGTGCCATCAGGATTATAGAGGTAACCAATTATCTACATAATGTCAGAGACACCCAACAAGCCTACCTATATCACAGACTAGCGGTTCGCCCCAGTTTCGCATGGGTTTAATTTATAAATTACTCGTGCGAAGTCGGGACGCAAACTATACCTACCCTATGTTCATCACGGATAATGTAGGATTCTAATGGTGAAAGAATTTTTCAAATCGGTTCAGTAGTTTCGGAGCCTATTCAATGCAAACAAACAATCAAATATTTCCTCTTTATAATATTAGTATAGAAGTATAGATAGTATAGATTAAATAGGTACAGAAGCCTGACTTTGCGAAAACGTTTATTTTAAATAGCGACTCTTGCTGGGACGCAACATAGTGCAATTCAGCTCGCGCAAGCGCTCATTACCTAGTTCAATATTCACCTACACGAGACCTACACAAATCCAAATTTTTTATAACTAAATTCTTTTGCCAGCCATATTCGGGTCATAGCGATATAACATACCTTCCGCACAGTGTGGGATTTGACTTGATTTTCGGACATGGTCTTTTTATTGCAGGATTCGTTAGTATTAACGATTTAAAACGTTAGAGTAGAACTCCCGTGTTTCAGTTAAGTTTAGTTTCAGAGATGTGAATTTTTGAAAATACCTATATTTTTTGTGCCAAAAAATTTTAAAGTGTTGGTGCGCCTACATTATAGGATTATTTAATAATTTGATTTCTGTATACCTAAGAATGTCTCAAGCTTCAATTTTAGAAATTATTTTGAATCTTCTATATGCTGTAAAACTCGAGTAATTAATTATTTTATGTTTTTGATTTTTATTTTTTTACTCCTAAATTAGGTCTTAGTAGCACATAATTTCTTCATAACACATAGCCCCAGATCGTAAGCAACAATGTGGTAAAAAAACGGAAAGCTAATCTCGCGTGGATTGGAAGTTATTAAATAATAACGTTTTTGCCGAAAACTTTACAGTCGGGGTTGTCACTTTTTGAATCATAATTTTTTTGCCAAAAATAAAGGAAATTATTTTTTTTTAATTTTCCTTTAGATCGTTTACAACGATTCTTAGATTATGCTATTCTCAATTACATTATATTATTGTGCATATTATTGAGGATAACACTTTTTTTACATTTAGAATCGCTATATCTCAGAAATGGTGAATCTTAGGAAAAAGAATAAACGGCAAATTTTGTGGAAAATAGCGTGATCTACATTTATATTAATAAATAAATCTGTTTTTCATAAATACCTCGTTTCGTTCTATTACCAAAAAAAAAAATATTACCCTGCAGGGGTAAATAAATATCCACAGGCACGGTATCACTAAGATATTCAGCTCTATCAATTTTTTTAAATTTTCGGCCAAAAACGTTCAAAATTTGACCAAAAATTTGTGACAACCATAACGAAAAAACTTAAGTCACTGTAACTTCCAATCCACGCGAGATTAGCTTTCCGTATTTTTACCACATTGTTGCTTACGATTTGGGGCTATGTGTTATGAAGAAATTATGTGCTACTAAGACCTAATTTAAGAGTAAAAAAATAAAAACCAAAAACATAAAATAATTAAATACTCGAGTTTTACAGCATATAGAAGATTCAAAATAATTTCTGAAATTGCAGCTTGAGACATTCTTAGGTATACAGAAATCAAATTATTAAATAATCCTATAATGTAGGCGCACCAACACTTTAAAATTTTTTGGCACAAAAAATATAGGTATTTTCAAAAATTCACATCTCTGAAACTAAACTTAACTGAAACACGGGAGTTCTACTCTAACGTTTTAAATCGTTAATACTAACGAATTCTGCAATAAAAAGACCATGTCCGAAAATCACGTCAAATCCCACACTGTGCTTCCATACCAGAAGGTTTGAAACAATATTTATATTTATGAGTGTTATTTCAGAACCTAGTCCCTCCAGACCACTTGCTGCTGGCGTCTGCGAAGCGCGTGAAGGCGCTGATTCTAGAAGAGATCGCTCTGGACATCCCCGCCGGGCAGGATATGAGTGGTAATAGATTACAAGCGCGGCCCGACCAACGAAGCAGAGTAGACAGACATGACGATACTACCACTCAATAAATACGTCCTCACTCCGCGAAAAAAAATTTAATAGCTCTGGCTGCGACGCAACAAAGTGCAATTCAGCTCGCATAAGCGCTTAGTAGCGCTATATTCACCTAAATATTGCCTCTCTTTCTAACGCATAACTCTGTCTGGCGCGAAGTGCCGCGGAAGGGTTATCGACTTGTCGCATGAATAGGTAATCGACCGAACGGAAAGTGGGAACCCACTGCCATACGCCTGCCCGAAGAGGCGCGCGGTCGAACGTACCTAAACTGCGAAGTGAGACCCTCCTGATGCTACAAACTTTACTAAGTTGGTGTAGAGTTAGTTTGAACGCTCTGCTTTGGTGTTCGGGTGCAGCGTGACATAAAAAATGTTATTTTCAAACCACAAAATAGATAAATAATCGCTGGAAGCACAGAGCGCTTCTGCACTTCAGAGGGCTTGTTAAATTGTAAATCTCATCTGTAAAGTCCTTACGGTAAAGCTCAGCAAACTTACTCTTTATTCTTATTCATCCATCCAAATTGTGACCGCGCAAAGCGCTACTTAACTTCAGCGATCAATAAAGAACGTCTAAGCAAGCCAGGCCACGAGCGCTTCAGAAGATACTTAATCCTGGATAAGTATTTACTTTTATTAAATTTTTTATCAGTTTTTTTCTTTTTTATTTTGGCTTCGCACGGCTTGTGCATTCAGCCAATGTCAAGTAAATATCCAGTTTTTTTTTCTGACCACTCACGTCATCTTCACTCAACCTAATCTATTTTCTTATTGTAACAGTCGCGTGTTGAAGAGAATCCAGAGTAATAGACAATAATAAAGTATGTGTATTACAGAGCCGAGCTTGCTAGAAGAATCGGAAGCGTTACACAAGGCGGCGCTGGCTCTTTCGACGCTGGCTTTCGGAGAAAAGAATGTACAGACAGCCAAACACTACGGCAACCTAGGCCGACTCTACCAAAGCATGCACAAGTTTAGTGTGAGTACTATACTAACAATCCTTCGCACCTTTGGTACAAAAACAAGTCCAACTCCTTGTTTTGGTGTCATCTGCCCCATTAACAGTTCTTGAGCCATCTGCTCCAGTCGCAGTTCAAGTGCCACCTCCCCCAGTCATAGTTCTGATGCCATCTACCCCATTAATAGTTCTGATGCCACCTGCCCCAGTCGTAGTTCTGATGGCATCTACCCCATTAGTAGTTCTGATGCCACCTGCCCCAGTCGTAGTTCTGCTGCCATCTACCCCATTATTAGTTCTGATGCCACCTGCCCCAGTCGTAGTTCTGCTGCCATCTACCCCATTATTAGTTCTGATGCCATCTGCCCCAGTCAGTTCTGGTGCTATCTACCCCATTAATAGTTCTGATGCCATCTACCCCAGTCAGGTCTGGTACCATCTACCCCATTAATAGTTCTGATGTCACCTGCCCCAGTCGTAGTTCTGCTGCCATCTGCCCCATTAATAGTTCTGATGCCATCTGTCCCAGTCACAGTTCAAGTGCAATCTACCCCATTAATAGTTCTGATCCCATCTGCCCCAGTCATAGTTCTGATGACACCTGCCCTAGTCACAGTTATCTGCCCCGGTCATAGTTTTAGTGCCACCTATAAGCACAAAACTATACATATATTATATGTATTGTCATATTTCAGGACGCGGAAACGATGCACCTGAAAGCGATAGCGATAAAGGAAGAGTTGCTCGGTCCGGAGGATTATGAAGTAGGGCTCAGCATCGGCCACCTTGCCTCGCTATACAACTATCACATGAACCTACACCTCGCGGCCGAACAACTATACCTCAGATCCATATCCATCAGTAAGTCACTATCATCATCATCCTAGCGATTTCCCGGTTGCGTCCTTTCGGGGCCTGGGGTCCGCTTTCTTACTCCTCTGGCCTGACTGGCCTCTTAGCTCAGTTGGTAGTAGCTCTGCCTTCTGCGCTGTAGGTCGTGGGTTCGATTCCCATCCAGGACAAACATTTGTGTGATGAATTAATGTTTGTTCTGTGTCTGGGTGTTATAAAGTATTTTATGTATGTATTTTCAAATAATATAAATATTCTATCAGTTATCTGGTTCCCATAGGAAAAGCTTTGCTTAGTTTGGGGCTAGATGGCGCTGTGTCAAATGTCCTGCAATATTTATTTATTTATAAGTTACCTTTCCATTTGTACAGTAAGTAATAATAGTTATGTTCGTCAGGTCTAAAGCTGTTCGGTTCGCGTTACTCCGGTCTGGAGTACGACTACCGTGGTCTGGTGCACGTGTTCACTGAACTCAAGCGACACGACCGCGCCGACCACTACACGAGACTGCTGCAGCAGTGGCAAGGTATATCATATAGATAGTCTTAAAGGGACATATGTTTATTTGTTATACATATAAGCCGAAGGGTCAGACCATCCCCACGGTAGCTGACTTAGACTGGATTCGACCAAACTGGATTAAGTTTTATCTGGAGAGTAAACTGCTGTTTGTTTGAATATTTCAACATAGTAAAGTTGACACCTTGTAACCAGGATAATTTGTATGCACTTAATAATGTTCGGTTGCGCTATCTAAACAATTGTATTTCGAATTATGTCGGCTAACTAGAATAACTACTCTGGGAGTAAGATGACTTTTGGTCGAATCCAGCCTTACTGTGTAGAATCAACCATCCCAAGGTATGTGACGCAGCTAACTTGTTAAAATGCCCCCTTAGTGATGGTATATGGTGATGATGAAAAGTAGCCTATAACCTTCCTCAAGAGCTATCAAATGCAGAAAGAATTTATCAAATCCGTAGTATCAAATCGGTAGTTCATGAAATCGCTTTATATATTGGTGTAAATATCCAAGTTTCTTACATTCATCATCTATTTACAGAGTTAAGAGAGCAATCCAAAGCCGAAGAACCACCGATCCTCGCAAAGGAACAAATAGTGCCACTCGAAGATATTCGCGCCAAATTCTTCGGCCCCAACGACTGAACGCCACAAGCCTCTAGACATCATGCAGACTAGCGGAAACGATCAACGAAAGACACCGACGGATTAAACTTTTAGTTATTTTTCTCGTAAATTATCAAAGGAAATATAGGCAATGGGTTCCTATATCAATTGTAACTTCAAAGTACGTAATAGTGATAAGTAATAAATGGGTTCCTATTGGTTTTAGTAATCGATCTAAAGTGACGATTACGACGAAAGGTATGTTATTGATTATAAAACGAACACTGTGTGATCCGCTCGTTTAGTATTTGAACTGAGTTTGCGGGTTCAATTCCTAACCGAGCGGTTTTTTTGTTCTAAATAATTTTTTGAAATCCATTGCGGTATTATTCAATTCACTGATAGGGCTCCAAATTACCCACTTTGCGAATTAACGATATAGGAAATCATATTTTCGTAATAACAACTGTTTTGACATCAAGATAAATGTGTCGGTGATGCTTTCGTTATTTTGTTACCCTGATAGTCGCATGTAATTTGTCTACGGCTGATCGTCTACGCTTTCGCGCCAATCGCGATCTCAATGTAATTTAGACGAAATCCTTTAAAATGGTAGAATTCTCGGACTTCGAGACGTCCGTACGTTATGCTAGTTTGCCTGCTTCGTTGAAACTTAACCCTTGAAGAGGTGAAAACAACCCCCTAGGGAGTATTAGAAAATAACGAAAACTCGCGAAAAGGTGACATTTCTTTTGGCCTATTTACCTTTGTTTCTGCGGGCTGATTGTCTACTTTGTCTCAAACTGTCAAAACGATCGCGTAGGTAGGTATCTTTTGTCGCGTTCGGTCTCGTTGAGATGAGAGTGACAGAGCTACTTGCGAGGTCACTGAACTGTCATATTTGACAGTTTGAGACCGATTTTGGTCGCTATCAAAGATAGACAATCACGGAATTTTGCGTTCAGCCGAACGCAAAATTCATATCTGGGATTCATTCAAATCATATTTGGGAATGTCGTGAAAAAATTTACTCCTATCTTTACACTAATATCTAATATCCTGTTTTATCTTATCTGTAAGTTTGCCGCTAAGATCAGAGATGCGTAATTTGTAAATAATTAAAGATGGCGATACAAAAGCACTACCTTAATAAAATAAATCCCTTGTAATTTATTGAACCCTTGGTTTAAGGAGTAACATTAACCAGAGCTTTTAAAAAGTAGGTAAGTATTCATAATATATTTTCAAGTAAAAAAAAAATATGAAAATTATGTTATGCCAATATGAAGCTACTTAGGAAAAACGTAATTTATAATTAAATATGTTTATCAGAAATAATCTTCTAACGCACAAGTAAATAAAACCAAATGTCCTAAATTTTGGAAATTCATATTTCACGAATCATAGATGATTATAAATACTTGTATCTGGGTATTTAACACGTAAATTACCTTTTTATTAAGCCCGACGTTTCATCATAGATAAATCATTAGTATGTTTTCACCAACTCTCCAGCCATTTCTATTGTATTTAACTGCCATTTTGCGCTAAGTAGACTGAAATGAACATAAAATTCGAGTGATATAAAAAAATCAGATATTTCTTCAGTAGCACAAATAATTGAGTATTTTAAATAATTTACTCAATCAAATACAGATAATCTAAATAATCTATGCTCAACAATTCATTGTAAATATCCTAATACGAATTTAACTATAAAATTATCTTTTTGGTGACTTAAAAGCCGCTTTTTATGCTTTTCAACTCTACATAGCTTAGTTGAAATTCTTATTATAATTATTTAACTGTTTTAGCTTAATTTTATAATCAACGATTTATTTAACGAAATAATTTTGAAATGTAAACTGAAATCTGAAAATTGTTAGTTTTATTTTAGTGAAGTCTTATGTGTAATTATATTGTAGAATAGTTTGTTTGACTGGAAGACGTGCAATGTTTCTTGTAAATACATATTTAAATTTTTCTGTTTTGCTAGTGTTCATTTTGTGTACAAGCCATTGACAAAAATCATATCTAATCGTGTTTGTGACTTTGCTCCAAAAAAGTCTTTGTATCATTTTTGATTTTCATTTTAGTGAATAGTGTGACTTGCAAGCAAATATTTCACTAAAAAAATTTTAGGATGCATTGAAACTTGAAAGTTTAAATTGTTTCACCGTTAGGCATATTCATTATCATGAAACTTGTTGGGCGCACTTGTCAGGACCTAATTTGAGGTTTTTTCTTCGAATTTTTGTCTTGTCTTAGTTGCCGATTTTAAAATACTTCACCATAGTCAGTATTTAATTTCATCTTAGTTTAAAACTAATACATATCGCATACAAGATGTGTCTACTCAGCTTGTATTTTGTGAACTAGTTCATTTGTGTTCTGCATTACAGTTTAAAATGGCTGTGCGTAAGAATCGCGCGAATAAATAAGTTGTATAATTAAATCTTCTGTTTTATTTATGACTTCAAGAAATTGGAAATTCTCAGTAAGCATACTAATAATAGGTATGCTGCACCAGGGACCCATCCTGATTCAGGGTTATCCACAAGAACTAAATATTACTTATAGACATACTTATAACTTTAATGTACAGTGTGGCAAATTTTTGGGCACCTCAGGGTAAAATGAATTGTTTTAGGCAAACTGTACATCTTTTCAATAATCTAAAAATTCAATTATTTTTTTCTTCAAAATAAAACAATAGTTTCTTAAGAACAAAACTTTCTAACTACAAGAGAAAAGGTAGCTACCCAAGTGCTCAAAAATATGCCACATCCTGTACCTATATACTTATTATAACTTTATGTATAGTGGAATTATCTTACAATGAAAGTCAGGATTTGTGTACTTAATAGTTTAATGCTTAAAATCAATCTGGGATTCAACTGGAATGCTTTGTAAATAGCCAATAACAATTTCAATAAATATAATTTTCACAACTAGGCACGTAGGCAAAGGCATTCAATTTCTACTATTTCTATTTTTCGACTGAGTCGTAGTTATTCTTTACTACAGCTAAAACAATTCTTAATCAAGCGTACACATTACAAAAAGCACACAAACAGATCTAAAGACGAGATTAAAAATACCTACAACCAAAATAGTTCGTTGTAATAAGATTGAACATAATATTATTTACTCTCTTGTAAAGCTTCTTTAAAGTAATATTGTGATGATTTTTAAACAAATCAATTACACACTCAAATCACGTAAATCTCAAAAATCTCACAGTATTTTGTAGAATCTAATATAACTTTTTTAAATCCAATAATCAAATAAATAACACCAATTATTGTTACGCTAACGTAAATACAATCACAAACATCAATACGCTTAGCTGCTTGCACCAAAAAAAAAAAAAAACAATTTGATCATCTGTAGCCTTCAATGATCGCAAAACAAGAATCCATTACACGCCTAGACAGGAGTGAATAGAGCAAAATGTTTCACATTTCTATTTTATTTATCTATTATTCTTATTTTATAGTTTATGCTACGGCATTGACGTGCAAATTCGTGGGGTATTGTCGATAGAACTTAATTTTCGATCTACGACGAATTTTATTGGTCAAATTGTTAAAGAACATGTAGTTTAACGCGTTAGCTGCTATTTTCTGCGGCGCCCTCCGCGCAACTGTTTACCATAAACACGGAGGGCAATCAACAACGTGTCAGTATTTAAAAACGCCATCGCGACAATTCAAGCGGATTGCACGGGACAATAAAAGCTTTGATAATGATAGATGCGTTTACGCTACTAAAATCAGCAAATAATTTATTTATTGCATCTTCAGTATTCGAATAAAATCCTAGTGAATCCTAATATTATCTTTTATACCTTTTTTGGTGCAAGTTAATCTACCTATTTTCTAAAAATAAGCAGTAATGGTGAGCGCATACCTACCCGTGCCGAATTCTTGGGGTACTGCTAGATTCGGTCGCATCGGACGACTCGACGACGTGGGCAGGTGTGCTAGGTTTTGATACGATTTCTTATAAAGAATTCTAAAATTCGTTTCGGTCGATTCGCTCGGCGCGTTCGGCACGAATAGATAAGCGCTCACCATAAATCTCCGGTCTTCTCTAGGCGGGTCCCAAAAGCGCCACAAGCGCTCTCTTGTAGTCGCCCGAAGTCTCCCCCTGCTGGCGCGTCGCGGAAACATCGAGAGTTGAACGTCGCGGTCGGATGATGGCGTGCGCATGCGAGGTGCGGGAAGAAAGCGACAATGATTAGTAAATTGTGTCGGAAATACGTCCACAGATAATATTGGGTGGGATAAGGCTGAGCGCACACCTATCCGTGGCGAATTCTAGAAGTACGAATCGACGCGGGCAGGTGTGCGAGGTTTCATACGATTTAATAGGTTTCAAGAATTCTAAAATTCGTTTCGGTCGATTCTTTCGGCGCGGATAGGTGTGCAGCCACCTTAAAAGTATAGTTTTTGATAGGTAAATCATTTTTTTAATCATGTTTAATTTTTATTTATGTAAGTAAGTAATTCCACTTTTTTAATATGGGATGAATATAACTGAAAATATAAGCCAATTGGTGGGGTAGTTTATCTGTGGATAGGCTAAAGATAATAATAATTGTGGGTTATTTTACTTTCAAGAAATAAATGTGTTTGATGATGAAAGAAAAAGTAGTTCTCGTTCGTTTACTAGATGGCTCTCGGATATATTGCACAATAAATTAAAAAATAAAAGTAATAATTGCGAAAAATTATGGATGATAATTCCATATGACAGAAGCCGCTGGCGGAAGCTACAATCGACAAGAAGAGCGAAAATGTAATAATCTTGAACTGTATTAACATTTTATCATCTTTATTGTGGGCGCCATCTAGAATCACTTTCGGAACTAAACTTTCTTCAAGAATTTTCCCGGTTATTACTAGGTATAAAACATACATTTCAATATCAATAATTAAAATTCTTAAACTTTTAACCTCACCTCCTTCATCCGATCACCAGAAATGCGATTAAATTTGTAAAAATATTAAAACACATTAAAATTTTACAAAAGTAATGAAATATTCCTAAAATATCAAAAGCGAGAAAAGATTTCATAAATACTATAACATGCTTCAGGCATAACATTCCTAAATAATTAAAAATGGTAAGTAATTAATATACTGGGTGTAAAAAATCCACTCCTGAAAACTGAAACCGGTTCAGATTCAAATTCAAAAATAATTTATTCAGTATGACCACAGAATACTAGTACTACGTACAGAAGGGTCACTTCGCGAGTAAATTTGTTTAAATAGAGACTCTCGCGGCGAAGCTTTAAAGTGCAATTCAACTCGCCTATGGGCCTATTACCTATCGAGATATTTGCCTAAACATTCCCATCCTGCTCTAACGCGTAACTGTGTCACTGTCTGGCGCGGTGTGACGCGACTCGTAAGGGTTGTCGACTTTTCGCTTGCGACAACACAAATAAATTCATTATTTTATCTGTCACAAAAACAGTACCTACCTACTTAAGTTTTGAAATAAGTAGGCCTAAATATAATTTAATCTACCGTTACCACAGAATAAATAATAGTAAGTAGGTATTGTACGTAGGTAGGTACATTATTATCTCGTTCGTTTTGTAAACAATTTCATTTCAAAATATATATACCTTCATACCTACCTAGACATCGATCAGACACACACAATCATCATCACTCAACTAGACCGGGAGCCGTTATCCGATAATCACCCTTTTAATGTTAGGTTTGCAATCACATTTGCAATTTAAAGCACGGCCAGGACTCGAATCCACGACCTTCGTCTCGAAAGTTGAGGTACTAATCACTTCGACCAACATGGCTCTATGAATGTAATGTAATGTAACTTCTAAACACTTACAATTATTATATTGAGTAGGTACCTACCTACTTAATGGATAAGTACCTACCTACATATATTAATACAATCGGCAAAATTATTACTATTCAGCCATCCTAATAAATAAATAAATAAATCCTAATAAACCCGTAGACACAGCAGTATCTTTTATACGGACTAGATCGTTTAGACATCGTGCATAAATCACAAGAAACGATGTATACGAGATCACGATAATTACGCACACACAATGCGTCTAGTCCGCAAGCCGAGCGAGCGGCAAGTGGCAACCTATGTCGCGCGCCGCCTGAGGCGGCGCGCGGGCGATTCATACCTAAAGTCACAAGTGAGCCAGGCCTGGTATGACCTCCTAAGGGAGTGTCCACATTGCGTTTTCTGCAGCGCGTTTTTGAGCTGCGCGTTTGTATCGATACAAACGCGCGTTCGCAACGCGTATTTTTCCATACAAAAGCGAACCGGGAGGGGCTGCGCGGGGGGCTGCGCGTTCGCATCGCGTTCGAATCGCGTTTGTATCGATACAAACGCGCTGCAAAAAACGCAATGTGGACACTCCCTAAGCGATCACAGTGAAACGTCTTGAGCTAGGTCAGTGTTCCGAAAAGGGTGTGCCGCGGCACACTGGTGTACCGTGGTAATTAGTTGGTGTGCCTTGGAAAAAAAAGGTTACCTATCTCAGTTAAGCTACTCCAGTTTGGACCGCATATGTTCAACGAAACAAGCTAATGTTTCGCATAAAAAAATGATTTTTCATTTATGGTGTAGGTACCTCAAAAATTTTCTGATTTCCTGGATGTACCTTGAACACAAAAAGTTTGCGGAACACTGAGCTAGGTGATTCTATTCCTGTTGTCTGAAGTACCTCGTTTTAGTTTTCAAGTGTATTTTCATCACACCCAGTAAAATTAAAATTTTTAGGGTATCATTACTTTAGTGCAAATAATAATGTGCTAGAATATTGTACGCAGTGCAGACCCAAGCATAAAGACCCCATTATTCATAATGGACTTATAAACGGCTACTAAATCTAAATTAAAAAACATTCTATAAAGCTAAACTCTAAGGAGAATTGAATAATGGGGTATTCTCACTAGCATAAATCATTTGGAAGTATTTAATCGGAGTTTTGGAGTAACTTTTTTTTTTTTTTTTGCTTAATTAGGTAGGTACGCCTTATTATAGCGAGTAAGGTCAAGTCAAGTAATATGTAGTGTATTGTATAGTATGATTCCCTCATACAAAACTACACTATTCCAAATTGTCTGTTTTATCCAAGAAAATGATCATTAAGTAACTACTTATAATGCTGGTGAAACTGCGAGGCTAGAAAGGCCATAGCAGAATCATAATATGATTGCAATATTTCATAGAGATAATGACACGAAGAAAACATTATTATGATTCATAAAAGGTATTGTGTTGACGGCCATTTTAGCCTTCCTGGGAGATGTATAGCTAGTATTCAATTAAACCAGTGATTCCCAAAGTGGTCCAGGTGGACCCCCAGGGGTCCACGGGAGACTCGAAAGGGGTCCACGTTGGCGAGAAATTTTGGGAACATGGTAGAAATGTAGGAGCAGGGGGTCCACCGAAACCAGTAAAATTTTGAAAGGGGTCCATGAGAAAAGAAGTTTGGGAACCACTGAATTAAATAAACTAAACAACAAAAACGCGACTATCAATAACGCAATTTTAAGTTTGAAAATATCAACACCAAAACTCCGACCAAATCATACCTTAAGATCGCTCTCCAGCGTCTTATCGAACTGCCGCTCATACTCCTCCTTAATACTCTGCAAGTCGACCTCAGCGCGGCCAACGATGATGCGGATCAAGGTCTGATCCTCGGTCCCGGCGCCTTGCATGGCCTTACGGAGTCTCGCCGCGAACCAGGCGGGCGCATTCTCCACACATTCCACTGAAAAAGTTAAGGTGATTTACCTTAACTTCAGATAGCAGCGTCTTGTCGAAGACTCTTTCGTACTCCTCCTTGATGGTCTGAAGGTCGAGCTCGGAGCGGCTCACGATGATCCGAATGAGGGTTCGGTCGTCCGTGCCCAGACCTTGCATGGCCTTGCGGAGGCGGCTCGCGAACCAAGCTGGTGCGTTTTCCACTGTTTCGACTGTTAAATTTGGTGACACGTGTTATGTTAACCGGAATTATTGTATTACTTTCACTGCCAGGCCGCAGGCTGAGCGCACACCTATCCGCGCCGAATTTTCGACTGTCAGATTCGGTCGAATCGGACGATTCGACGCGGGTAGGTGTGCGAGCTTTCATACGATTTCATATAAAGAATTCTAAAATTCGTTTATTCGTTTTCGCGTTCGGCGCAGGTACATCCGCCAGATTCCACATTCATGAAATAATTATTTCTTCTACATTTGTCAGTTTTTTTAACCTCTGACGAAAAGATAATTCCTTGTTCGACAGATCCATACGTAGTATCTCTACCTAATCTGTGACGGATTCCATTATTAGTTCAAAATCTGTAGGTTAGGTTAATTAATAAAAAAATTACGCGCGAGGCGAGCGAGCGTAGCGATAGTGCCGCGGCAGCGGTCGCCAAAGCGCCAGAAATGTAGAACTTCAAACAATATTTATGTCGAACGTGAAATCTGGCGTGAATGTGGCGTCAGTCATTTTTCTAATTCGTCATTAATGGCCAAAGTGCTGGCGAATGTGGCGTCAGTCATTTTCTTAATTCGTCATTAATGTTTGACCATGCACGTAATGGAAAAATAAACAGGAAAACATTACATTTGTTGTGACAGTTAATTATTTGCAGTCTATCTTTGAATTGGTTCAAATAAAATAACCAGTTGATGATTAAACTTGACAAGAGCATTGATTTTTGATACAAAGACTTGAAGAATTGTTCAATTCGTGACTTCCTGCGTCTCGGTCGGTTGTCGGCGATACGATGTACTACATAATGTGGGCAGCATTACCACGTCACAGCATTCCGTTCAATTGGCTCAATAATTCCATTGAAAAGCCTGTGTTAAGCTGAATAAACATTATATTTTGCTTCTGTATAAGTTGACTGTCTATAGTCGCTTGTTGGACTTATATTTTTAAATAAATGAATTTAAAAATATATGTCCATATGTTTAGGCCATTTGGATGGTTCTGAGCTCCAGATTTTTTATATTTTAATTTCTGTGGTTGGCAAGTCTGGTCTGCTTACCGGCCTAGTTTTATAAAAAAAAAAATATGACGTATTATCAGTTGCCTTGAAATCTCATGGGAAGTTAAAAAAAAAACCTCATCAAAATCGGTGACGCACACCGTATCATACATAATTATAATAAAACTGAAATTTTATAAATAAAGATTAAATAAAGGTACCTACATAGTTTTATTCTCTTTTCTGTATTTCTTAATGTCTTTTTTTCCGGATATTTTTGATTAAAATAAACATTTTTGTCCATCTTATCGTATATTTACCGATAGCTGAGAGAGCGTCTTTGAGTTCGCCACCTATCTCGGCCTTGATGGCCTGCTCGATGGTGCGCCCCGCTATATTCTTGTATTCCTCGAAGATCAGACGCAGCTGCGCGAAGCTCTCGTGGGCTAGGATCTACAAGTACGAGTATATTAATTAATATAACTATAGTCCTGCAGGGCTAATAGCGTCTAATAGCGTCGATGGACTTGCAACCTGTCACATATGGAATGCTAACTTCTGCAAAATGTAACAATGTACCAAATGTGATTCACCGGTAAAGTCAGGGCTATTTTGATTCACAGGTGAAGTCGCTAACTTGGATTACTTCCTACAAATTAATTTATACGAACAATATTAAAGTTATAGAATGCAGAATTACTTTACATATTTTACACAACAAAAATGTCTATTACTTTTTTCAACCATCTTCTACCATTTCAAAGTTTTCATCGTAAAAAACATTTTTTTAGGAAGTAGGTAATCCGAGTAAGCGACTTTACGTGTGAATCAAAATAGAGCCCTGCTGATCCAGATGAAATACTAGACAATACCGGATGAAATACTAGGGGATTAGACAGATTAGTTGAGACCGGAGTGGGAAAAATGATTCCAACGAATTGAGAACCTCCTTTTTTGAAGACAGTTTAAAATAAACAAATTAAAACCACTCACCCGATTGAAGACCTCTTCATCCGTCCCCCACTTGGCCTCTCCAGCGTCGAAGAGGGCTTGTGCGTCCTCGGCGGCCTTAACGGGGTCAACGCCCGCCTCTTCGTCGCGCGCGCCCTGGCGGTTAGAGGACTATACAGCCGTGGGCACTGCGCTTTAGGCCCCGGGCTGGTATGTTTGGTTGCAATACGTAGTAGACTTTTAAAGTTTTTAATTTATTACTTTTAAAAAAGATAATATAGCGGAAGAGTTTGTTTGAACGCGCTAATTTCTAGAACTCTGATTTGAAATATTTGTTTTTATAGCTCATTTCTTGCGGTATGTTATGGGCTATTTTCTTTTAAATTAAATGCGGGTAAAACCGCAAGGCACAGCTAGTGTAGGATATAGGAGAATTTTTGATATTTTAAGCGATGTTGTGCCCAATTTTCAATACATCGCGAATATTCGTTTATCATTATCATCAAATTGCCAAAAAAGTAGGTATTTAAGGATATCCAATAAAAATATTAGTTGAAACAACTGACATGAAAAAAAAATATTCTTGAAAAATCTCAGAAAGGATTTAATCTAAGCGGGCATTGTTAATCTTCTTTTTTCATTTGATTCAAAATAATACAATGAAATAGGAAGTTAAATTACATAATTTGTAAAGTATCTAGGTACCTAAGTATATAGGTACCTACTAAAAACTGATGTATCTTTAAACTAAAAGTTAGTGTTGGAAGGCAAACTCACAAAAACAACAGTATCACAAACCAACATCACAACCCGAGGCTGGGAATATTTAGCAAAGCGAAAGTAAAAGAATCATGCAGTGAGCGACTTTGAATGACCCCATCGTCTATTTTCAATCAAAATCTAAGGATGGGGTCTAATTATATTTATTAGGGACATCCAGAGACAAATTGGTCCTTCGTAACCACTTATTTTTTTTTTTTTTTTTTTTTTCCGTTTTCATCTGCGATCGGTCCTTGGACCATAAGCGGATTCGTTGAGTGATTTTGTGAAATCAAGAGCGAAGAGGCCAGTGCCGTTTCTGCTCCTTCATAGAACATCTTTCCTCTTCAACCGCCGTACTGCGCGGGAAGTGTCCAGTAGTTGAGTTGCGAGTTGGTTCGGGTGGAGGGCTAAGCGTTCGATATACTGCTTCTTGATTTTCTCTATCTCAGAAGCTACAGTCGGTATGTTGAGGTAGTTGTGTATTTCATCGTTCTTTGTGAACCAAGGTGCGTTGGCGATTGTTCGCAGGATGTGGTTTTGAACTCTTTGAAGACAGAGAATGTTGCTTTTGCTAGCTGTGCCCCACAGTTACATGTCACCGTATGTCCATATCGGCTTTAAGACACTCTTATAAATGAGCAGCTTATTGTCAACGGAGAGTACAGAGTTTCTGCCCATTAACCAGAGAAGGGATTTGAATTTGATGTTGATTTCATCTCTCTTGCGTTTTATATGTACTTTCCAAGTCAGTCTTCGGTCTAGGTGGAAGCCGAGGTATTTGACGCAGTCGGTGTGTGGTAATATGTCATGTCCAAGTGCCACTGGTGGACAGTTTCCTTTTCTGAGGGTGAATGTGATGTGGTTTGATTTCGAGGCGCTAGCCCTTATTCGCCATTTTTGGAGCCAGTCATAAGTGAGAGTTAAGAGGTCTTGCAGTCTTCTACTAGCATTTGTAGGGTCCGCGTCGCTGGATAGGAATGCAATGTCGTCCGCATAGGTTGCCACGGTTATATTGTTTGATGTGGGAATGTCAAAAGTGAAGATGTTGTAGAGGACGGGGCCCAAGACGGAACCTTGGGGTACGCCAGCCTTTATGTCAAACAGCTTTGATCGAGAACTGTTTTGTTTTACTAGGAACTCTCTGTCAGATAAGTATGATGATATTATGTTGTAAAACGAATGTGGTAGGGTTTGCTTGATTTTGTACAAAAGGCCTTTGTGCCACACCTTGTCAAAAGCTTGTTGCACGTCTAAGAAGGCCGCACTGCAGTATTGTTTCTGTTCAAAGCTTTGCCTTATTTTGTGGTACACTCTATGCATCTGCTCAGCCGTAGAGTGATACTTCCGAAATCCAAACTGATGTGATGGTATGATGTCGTACTGTTCCATGCTGTATTTCAGTCGTGTCAGAAATATTCTCTCCCACAGCTTAGAGAGCGCAGGAGTTAAACTAATTGGCCTATATGACGCCACTTCGTGGGGAGGCTTGCCCGGCTTGTGGATCAGTACAATTTCTGAGATCTTCCACATTTTCGGGAAGTAGGAGGTTCGAAGCACAGCGTTGAACAGGATGGCCAGAAAAGTCACACATTTTCTAGGCAGTGCCTTTAGAATTCTAGGTGTGATGAGGTCAAATCCGGGAGCTTTACCGGGGTCCAAGAGTCGGATTTCTCCCGCCACCTCTCTTGGTGATGTTGGTTTAAGCGGTGTGCATAATTGTAGATCTTGATCAAGTACCGCGTCTATCTCAGTTTCGTCTGTCTGTGTGGATCCATTATTAGGTTTGAATACATTCGCAAGGTGGGTTGCAAAGACTTCAGCTTTTTCCAGGTCGGTTCTGGCCCAGGATGGGGGTATTCTAAGTGGAGGATGAGACTGTTGTGGTTTGCCTGATATTTGAGTGGCCTTCCAAAGAGAGTGCATACCCTTGGCTTGCGGCGACATGTTGACAAGTAGCTTATTCATTTCCTGGTTGGCAGATTCCTCTAGGAGAGTTTTTAGTTTTTTCGCAGCTTTATTGAATGCTGCTTTATCTGTGGGATGGCGAGATTGGTGCCATACTCTTCTGAGTCGACGCTTCTCTTGTATTTCTTTTTTAATGTCCAGAGATATAGGTGTAGTTTTCAATTTATGTTCTAATACTGGTGTATTTTTCCAGGCAGCAACTTGTATGAGGTTTGTTACATGTACGCAGGCATTTTCGACATCGTTCGTTGTGGTTAGTGGGACTCTTAAGTTTATATTGTTGTCTATGTAGCGTTGAAATCCTTCCCAGTCTGTTTTTCGATTTGTCAGTGATTCATTGGGTTCAAGTGTGAGGGCGGTTGTACTGAGAGTCAAAATTACCGCTGTGTGGTCCGATGAGCCGTCTAGGGTAGTTTCTACTTTTGTGTAGAGATGGCTTATTCCTTTAGTCAGGAAAAAGTCTATCAAGTCAGGTATCTTACTACGGTCTGTTGGCCAGTATGTGGGCTCTCCAGATGATATAGGTAGGATGTGGAGATTTGCCATGGACTCATTAAGTGCGCGTCCTCTGGGCAATGTTAGACGCGAGCCCCAGAAGGTATGTTTGGCATTCCAGTCACCACCGGCTATGAATTTGCTGCCTAGAGTGTTGAGGTAGTCACTAAACATATCTGTTGTTATTTTATGCCTAGGAGGGCAGTATACAGCTGATAGATTAATGGAGTCTGCACGTTCTTCAAGTTTTATGGTAGTTGCTTGGATGTGGTTGGTCGCATATGCCTCCATTACTGAGTGTTTCAGGTTTGACCTTATCACCAGTGCAGATCCTGCATGTGCACCTCCATCCGGGTGTGGAGTGAAGTATACATTGCAGCCCCTAATACAATAGGAGCTTCTCTTTGTTGCGTGGGATTCGGAGATTAGCACTACATCAAGGTTGTTTGATATAATGAGGAGTTCGAGTTCACGAATGTTTGGGGATAATCCGTTTATGTTCCAGGTGGCTATACGGAGGCTTGTTCCATCCATCATGACAACTTTGAAATGATTGTAGTCAGTAGGTTTAAAAGAGTACCTATTTGTTGGATCAGCTGGTCTATTTTTTCGGACTGCTTGAGTAACATTTGCACAATGGCTTGTTGAGAGCTTTCATCAGCATTATTATTAGTTGATGTTATTTGTTGTGGGTTATTATTATTAGCTGGAGTTGCGGTGACATTAGAGTAAGTTCTTGTTTGTTTGTTCTGATTTGTGTGAGTTTTAGCTTCTGCTTGTGTATTTGATGTTTCTTTATTGTTGTGATCGGCTTGATTAAAATTGTTTCGCTTCGGGTGGGTTTTCTCGCTATGTGGTTGAGTAGGTTCCTTCCTGCTAGTCGTGTCGAGTCTGGGATAGTTTGAATCAAGTTGGGTTCCGGTTGCGATTTGATTGTGTGCGGTTTCTTTTTTATTAAGTACACCAGATCTAGATTTATTTTTTCTGGCCATAATTTCTTTATAGACCTGGCAACCTCTGTAGTTTGCTGGATGATCAAGCGAGCACAGGGCACATTTGGCGGGTGTGTTCCTGTCTTTCTTAGGGCAGTCTGCAGTCTTGTGACCTTCACCACATTTGACACATCTATAGGGTCTCATGCAATTGTTCTTGCAGTGCCCGTACTGCTGGCATCTTTGGCACTGGACTATGGTATTAGATTTTCGGGGATCTTCTATTTTCACACGTTGTTGGAAGATGTGGACAATATCTTTAGCTGCTGCATTGTTATCATTAGGTTCTAGATTGACAAAGAAAGTTGATGTAGGTTTTTTGTCAGGACCGTATCGGGAGTTAATAATTTCTCCTCTGACTTTGTTGCCAGTCTGCTCGATTGCATCAACTATGGCTTTATGGGGGGTTGTATGATGTAGATTCCAACGTCGTAACCACTTATGCAACGCATTATATCAAAATCTATGCAGTAGAAACAAACTTATCGTATGCGCGTAACTTACGCTAAGTGTATTTCTCCTCTACCTACTTATTAAATTCTGTTAAAACTGAAACACCTTTTAAACAATTGCCATTCTTTTTTGTTAAATAGTGTCAAATAAAGACAGGGCGAATCTTGAGCGTTATTTAACCACTGTTTAAGTTTATAGGTAAGGCCAGAGATGTTTAAGTCTATGGGAGAGTCGAGAGTCTATTTATTACGTTCAAAGCATGCAAGAATGAGGTTGTATTGTACGTAGTAGGTACTATTAGTTCAGCTATGTACAATACAAAGCTGAGTCACGTAATGCGGCCTTTGTACAAAGCATTGATTATGTTTACTGAGATTCGAGTTCGTAGATACAAGACTGGTTTTTAAGCGATAGTACTGCAAAGTATTATTTAACCTGTGGCGATATAGTAGGCTTCAGGCTCGGTTCGTTTTTTGTTTCGAATTACTAAGGGATTTTAAGTAATCGTATAAAATAATTTTAGCATAAGGTCTTCGTCACGATTGAATGATTTAAAAGTCGGAATAGACAACGCATCCTCCAGCCAGAGCTCAACGGGGCTAAAAAGGCTATTAAATATAGCAGAATCAAAATATAATTCGTATTACGTTTTGTTCTTGTCACTCTCATGTCCTCATGTCTTGAAAAGTATGAAAAGAGACGGCATATCGTGCAATATAGATTATGATTCTGCTATAACGGCCTTTTTAGCCCCGCTGGTCCGTTTACCGTATCTGGTTTTGTTGCTGGGGATACAGTCGTGGGCGAGTTTACCTACGTTTATTTTATTAGCACAAAACAAAATTAGTACATTACGTGCAAGCGAAAACGCGAAGCCATTTCTATAATAGGATGTTAAATGTATTAGTTCTGTTATGGGTGTACGAACAAGGCCCATTAGATAATTATAATAATGATGATGACGCTTTGAATATTATGGTATTAATTAACAAGGTTCGCTTTACGATTGGCACAACACAGAGACTTGGCTTTATATGTTGATTTGAAGATTTTGACGATCTACGGGGTTAAAAAGGCCGTTATAGCAGAATAACAATAGGAATTGCAATATAATTATGCCGTCTTTTTTCATAGACTGAGAGTGACAAGAACGGTTTTTGTGATTCTGCTATAGCGGCCTTTTTAGCCCAGCTGTGGTCTTCATCAATAAATTGTCTATTGGCTTTTTTGTGTAAGTTAAGTTGGTATGAGTTAGAGGCCAACTTTGGTGACGGTTTTTACCCGGCTGACTGTCAAGTCACCCTGGTTATGTAGATCGCGCGTTTCTATGTGGGTATGTATGTAATTTTCTTTATTACCACGTTGCTCCTAAACGGCTGGATGGATTTTGATGAATGAGGTATCGTTAGAATCGTCTCCATCTCGATTGTGCTCTAGGATACTTTTTATTTCGATAAATCAAATAGTGCGGCTAGAAAATGCAACAATGTGTGAATTTTCAAAATGAAAATCACGCTATCATATCGAAATCCATGTCAAAATCAAGAGGTTGGTGGACTGATATCAAATATAATTTTTTTTTAAATCTAACATGACATCTTCGAAGACTAAATCGAGTCTCAAAATTTTTGAAAATCTATTTTTCGCCCTAATTAGAATTGCTAACCAAAACGCATACTAAAACTTTCTATTTAGTCACACGCAACGTTTAGAACAAACTGCATCGAAATTGGTTCAGCCATTTAGGAGATACTTATCTCATATTTAAGAAATAACTTACGCATTTAATTTAGGTACTCACAGAGCCATCTGTGTGTCAACTGTGACAACAACGTTTAGGAAAATGCGCACGGCATCGAACCCTAGATACCTACATAATAATAAAATTGTAATTTAATTTTGTTTTGTGATTGATAAGGTAATGCTGTTTCCAACTTTTCAGTTCAGCCGGGTTTTTTTATTTTTGAATAAATTGCTTGTTTTAGAATCATTGTTATTAATTTTTTATCCCAACTGCTCAAAGTGCCTTCCGAACTCATTCGGTGCCACGATGATCATAGCTTAATTTCGTCTATAAAAGAACAACTAGGCTACAACACGAACGATTCTTGGAAAAATATATCATGTTTTATACATTATGCTTTGAAATTGATTGCATTTGGAATTGCACGTCAAAGGTACATTACTGTATTCAGCGAAAAGACACAGAATATCAACAGGACAATTCCAATTCCAACTTCATAAACATGTAAATGGGGGCAAGTGCCAAATACGTATTTGAACGGGCCTCTGATTACCTTTTTACATAATCGCTTATATCCGTATTAGCTAGTGGCTAACTCTGGTGACGGAGCTTTTAGGCCGTCTTCAAGGCCTCCATCATGGCTTGACAACTTAAAAGCCGGTACCGGCAACTTGACAAATTCCAACTAATGATTAGACTCGAGTAGTATTGTTGCTAAGACACTACGCGTGTTAACGAACTTTTTTCCATGCAGTAAATGTAAGATGAGCGTGAGTGAAGTGTGAAGGTACTTACGACCACGATGAGGGTGAGCAGGCGGCGGAAATCGCCAGAAGTCTCTGAGCACATGTGCTCAGCTAGGGGCCGGTCGTATACTACACAGGAATAATAAATAAGTCAGATAATAATAATATTCAGATAATTTTGAATGCTTGAATTTTAAGTAGAGGTTAACGCATCAAGTGCCCGCGACGCACATGTTTTAACACACTTAGGGTGTGTTAAAACATGTGCGTCAAAGTAATGTCTTAGAACTATAATAAACAAATCTGTATTGGATTGAAATGGGACTTCTACGTTCTACTACTAGTTTTGGGCGTGGAATAGAAAATTTCTGTAACGAATCTCCATACGTAGCGCATACGTACGGCGAAAGGGATCATCCTTATAGTATGTCACACGTTAAGGGGGGGAGGGGGTTAAAGAAGTGTGACATTGTGTGACAAAGTGTGGGAGGGGTCCTAAGTTTCGTGACGTCACATTTCAAAATCTTATAATTTGAACTAAACTTTTTTAATTGTAAAATTGTAAGAGAACCCCCGAGAACACCCGAGAAGCGTGAGTGTGAAGAGCTTCTCGCCTTCTCGTTCTCTGGCTCGCCTGTTCTCCGATCGGTGTCGGTATTTTTGGCCGAGCCAAAGGATTTCTCGGGTGAGAAAAGAGAAGGGTCCTACACTCACGTTTTGTCTCATTGCAGATTAATGAGCGGCGGTGGGCAGACATCCATATTGTTTGTTTTTTTCGAGAATTTTCTTTCGTAAAAATGTGGAATAATAAATAGAGCTGAAATTTATCGATTTTTTCAATCTGAGCCTATTTTATGGGATGCTAAATCAAATCAAATCAAATCAAATATCATTTATTCAGTAGGACCGTTATGACCACTTTGAATCGTCTTAAGAGCTAGGTGATTCTACTCCTGTTCTTTCGCGACCAACACCGTGAAGAATCAGGGCAACAAACACGGTATGGGGCCTAGCTTTCTTTTCGGTGATCCATCCGCTTAAAATCTAAATAGTCAAGTTCCAATATCGAAACTACTAAGATAAAAGTTTTTTACATTAAGTTTTTTTTTTTTAACATTATTTTTAGTTACAACATTCACAAAGTTACAGTATGCAATGGCACACAGAGCCAAACCGGGTGCAGTTTCAAAATCGACGTCCATACCGGATAAGCAACAGATCACGACTGAGAACAATTGAGAGTGTGGATAGCTTGTTTGTTCTTCGCGAAGTCTCGGGCGAGACTTCTCGCCGAGCCTTCTCTCGAGAGTCTGGAGGCCCTATAGGATATGTGACGTCACACTAGGGAGAAGGGGGTTCTCACAAATGTGACCAACTGTGACAAGGACGGGGGAGGGGTCAAAAAATCATGAAATTAGTGGACTACCTACTTTATGGATGACCCCAAATCTGAAAATACTGTACCATCAAATCCATTGCCGGGTAGGGTAGCGCAATTAGTTTGAGCAAGGCCATATCGAGGTCAAAGTTACAGGATCAATACGATTGTCAAAGAAGACAGAGTGCAGATTAGTTTTGTTACCCAGTTATACATAATGAACTTATAGAGCTCTTAGAGGTCAAACGGCTGCTAAAACCGTTGCCATCTTAAGGACCACCTCTTTTGAAAAACCATTCCTCAGTTGTTAAATAGTCAATGGCCCAATGGGGTTAATATGTTAAATAAATAATCATAACTACCCCTATACAATAAATATTTAAATATACCCCAAGTCCAACATTTTTCTTTTTTATTAGACTACACTACAATATTCACATCTATACCAATTTATAAAGCGGAAAAGTTTGTTTGTTTGAACGCGCTGATCTCAGGAACTACCAGTTGGATTTAGAAAAAATATTTTTGCATTTGATAGCTAAACTCTTGAGGAATGTTATAAATTTATAATATAAGCTATTTTTCATCATCATTATCCCCCATATACCAGCACTACCAAGACGGGGGCAACGCCGCGAGGGCGCTGCTAGTTGTCAATACTCAGCGTGAGTCGTATGTGATTTTTACAGTTAAGTTGTTAAATTTTGAAACTCACGTCTCTCATAAGCCTCCACGATGCTAGCGATCTCCTTCTTAGTCCTGGTGCAGAGGATCTCAACCAGGGTATCTTCATCTGTCCCCATGCCTTCCATGCAGTGGTGCAGCTCCTTGCAGAGGTACTCTTCTGGGGGCTTCATTAGCGCCACGATCACATCTTCGAAGTTACCGCCGAGTTCCGACTTCAGATCCTCAATGATGTCCTGAGGAGATGTATAATTGGTAATCGGTGTCGAGAGTCATAGACCAGTGTTCTGCATACTTTTTGTGTTCAAGGTACATCTAGGAAATGAAATAATTTTGGAGGTAGGTACACCATACATAAAAAGTCATTTTTTATTTGAAATATGAGCTTGTCTAGTTTAGCATATAATTATGCTCTCCAGGAGTAGCTTAACTGAGATGGTAACCTTTTTTTTCCGAGGCACACCAACTATTGGCCACGGTACACCAGTGTGCCGCGGCACACCCTTTGCGGAACACTGTCATAGACCACCAGCCAGATGATCTGGCGATATTGTGGGACATAAAGCCTAGCTAAATTGTCAGGAATATAAAAAAAGGTGTATGTAAGCTGCCACTCAATCGTGTTTGTTGCGTTGTTTCTTCATGATTTTGTTCGTGAAGGAACAGGAGTAGAATCACCAAGCTCTCAAGACGATGCAAAGTGATACGCTTGTGATCCTATTGAATAAATGCATTTAGTTTTGAGTTTGAATATTAGATTAGTCTGGCAAGGGACTGGAAAAAGTGGCGTCATAATGAGGAAGCCTATTACTCAGAAGTGATAGATAGATAGCGTTGAAGCTTGTTGTCATCTTCAATAGGTCGTCGAACTTAAAGATGTTATTGGTCACAAAATGGATAGGTGCCTGTTAGTGGTATCCAACTTAAAGTCAACTAAAATTACGTATCCTAAACCATGACGGAGGCATTCAGGCGGTATATTATAAACTTACTGAGCACAATGTAGCCTACTTAGGACTGAGTTGAGTTTTCTCCGAGGGAAAGAAATAAACTTACGCACAAACTTTCACATTTTTTAATGTGAAGTGTATCTGTTAATGTTTCATCAAAGTACAAGCTGTAAACAATCACCTTTTAAAAATGACTAGGACGTCATCCATTAGGTACGTAGTTTGTCCGCGTATGAATAATCCATGGCCAGTCATGGCATGCATTAAATATAATTGATCAAACCGGCTCCATGTGACTCACAATTTGAAATGTGAGGTTGAATGTTTCACTTTCAAAACTTTCGTGAGTTGTACTAGACATTGTTTAACACACGGGAATTACTCACCTTGCCGCAACTCCCTTACCCAGATGAAGATTCTCCGGATGAATCGAAACATTGTCGGTATCTAAATCGACGATATTTTAACGTGAGTAATTCCCGTGTGTTAAACAATGGTTTAATGTTCTTAGTTATCCTGTGTTGATGTTAATGGCTTTATAAAGAAGTAAGGTTTGTGGTATTAAAGAATTAAAAGAACTTTAGTGTGATTCAAAGGCCATTTGCACATAACTTGTGCAGGATTTAACGCAATTTTAAAGCGGCCCGCACCTACTTAACCCAGGTTATGATACTTTGTCTAACTGCAATAATTTATTTTTCAACCAAATTCGATTCGTGAAAGAATTTTTACAAATTGGCGAAGTCATTGGGGATATAACTCTCCACATTCAAATAAACATACAAAATTGGAACTCTCTCATAAAATGTATATTCATGGATTATGAATAACCAATCTACATCTATACCAATATATAAAGCGGAAGAGTTTGTTTGTTTGAACACGCTAATCTCAGGAACTATCAGTCGGACTTGAAAAATTATTTCTGCATTTGATAGATAACTCTTGAAGAAGATTTTTAGGCTACTTTTCATCATCATCATCACTATATACCATCACTAAGGGGGCAACACCGCGAGGGAGCTGCTAGTTAGTAAATATTTTTAGATGTGTGTGATGGTATTTTATAAAGATTTTATAAGACTGTTCTTATACTGCTGGCTATGTGCCATCATAATAGCGTAAAACGAGAGTATTGTATTTGTTGATGATTAAGCCAATTACAAATAACTGTTTCTAATTTTACTAGGTCTACTCATTTTGTTAAAATATCACCAGACATGGTAAAATAAGAGTGACAAGAAAAAAACACTACCTGGCCAAATTTACAGGAATATAAAAAGCTACAAGTTTAGTTTAGGTAATGGGCCAGTCTATGAGATCTAACATTGTTCGTTGCCCTGATTCTTCAGGGTGTTGGAAAGAACAGGAGTAGAATCACCTGCCTCTTAAGACGTTTCAAAGTGATCTTAGAGATCCTGCTGAATAAATAAATGGTTTTGAATTTGAATTTTTAACCATGGCTTTGCCGCTATACAATCCAGATAGAGTCATTCGGGGTAAGTGATCGCAGTGGGTAAGTGGTCGCAGTGCCATTATCTCCGAAACGGGGCACGGGGGGTATACAGTATGTTTTGGTAGGTTGGCAACGTTTATGCAGACAACTAGTTGCGACACATAGTTTGACCGCGCTGTGCGTGTACGAGTTGGTAAGGAGCGAACTACAATTTTGACGATTTAAAGTTAGTTTTGGGTTATTTTACGAAGCGTGTAGCATATACGTTCTAAGGCCGATAGTGGTAAGGCTTTTGCTATAGATTTGAAACTTATCTGAGCGTGTTTTGAAAAGAAAGTTCTTGGCTGAATGAATAATTTTCTGATTTTGTATGCATTCATTCGTAATTTGTCCGTTTGGGGTAAGTGGGCGCGGGTAAGTGTTCGCACTTTTACGCTAATCAAATAATTAATAATTATTATTTTTTTAGGTTTATAAATTTTATAATTATTAATTATTTCATTTGCCAACTTACTTAAGATAAGTTCTAGGTTTTTTTTAACTTGATGTCAAATTCGATATACTAATTATGATTAACTAATCTCTAAATAGGTAAAATCTATGCAAACATAAAAGTTAAAATTTTGTTTAAATATATAGGTACATAACATAACGTTTTATTAGGTATATAAATTTTATGATGATTGATTATTTCATTTTCCAACATGCTGGTATAATATTTAAAGTGATTATTTCTTATTGTGTTTTCTAAGTGTATTTTATACTTGTAATCGGAATAAATAATGCTTGATTTACTTTTATTTTGCAACGCGAACACTTACACCACATGCAATCACTTACCCCGTAAGGGTGCGCCCACTTACCCGCAAGTCGGGGCAAGTGTTCGCATTCCGATTTTTCGTCTTAAAATCCATTTATTTCAAAAACTGAAATAAATGACAGTACAAATTTCATTTATTTTAATTGACAGATAATTTTTCTAACTAAAAACAATACTTTAGGTGCTCTAAATACTAGATCTTGAGCACAGTGAGGTGTCAAAGTGGAAAGTGCGCCCACTTACCCCGAATGACTCTAAGTCTACACACCCACAGAATAAATAGGTATTGTATCCAAGCAAACGTGATGCGAACGCGCGTTTATATCGATACAAACGCGCAGCTCAAAAACGCGCTGCATAAAACGCAATGTGGCCACTCCCTTAAGGTTTTATGCTAATTTAAACTTACCCGCCCATACTCCCTAGTGAAAGCTTCCGAAATAGCCTGGCGCTGAGCATTGGAACGGGTGCAGAGGATGTCAATGATGGCTTGCTCATCCGTGCCGAAGCCCTTCATGGCTGCTCGAAGAGCAGCTGCATCCTCGGAAGCATTGAAGCTCGCCACACCTACCACTGTTGGGTTTCTCTGAGGAGAATATGCCATAATCAGTAAGAATTTGACAAAACTTAGAAATTAGACAATTTTAAACACTTGATTTGTGTGGAGTATAAGCATAATGCTTGTAGATAGAAGATACTTACTTAGTTTTACGACAACCATAAATATTATTATGAAAGAAAACAAAGGCAATGAGAATACAATTAAATATTTTATCATCTTCTTTCACCATCGAGCAAGACTTTTACATATACCTAGTTAGTAAATAGGTGCCAAGATAGTTTTTTCTGTTTAAAAAGCAAAAATTAAGGATATTTTTTTTACAATGAAACCGACTATTACATATGTATGTAAGTAGAAGTAGCGTTATCAGAAAATTATGAGTGAAAAATGTAATGTATGTCCATCAGAAAAGTAAACAACCTACCTATGATTCTAGGAATGTTTAAGGTACGCCTAATATTAGATTGATTATTTTGTTTACCATTCGGTCATGGCCTTTTCCGCCCTGCCTAACCCTGACGTCACCATCAGGAACCGCCCTACAACTGCCCTTTGCGGAAATGGCGGGAAGAGAAAAAAGTAGAAAGTAAGGTTTACTTACGTGTTGGACCATTGTCAGCGACGTGGAGTCTCAAGTCGGTATACTCCCAAAAGTGGAACAGGTTTTACTTTCGTATTTCGTATTTCGTGTTTTCACGTCACGACTGGAGTACCGGTGCTAGAAGAACTGTTACTTCTTGCTTTATATCACTGACTGGATGTGATGCATAAAGTGTCTTATTTTGGTTTTAATCTAATTTTCGGAATAAAGTCGGAATACGTCGTCGAACGACACACCGCAGTTTCACAAACTTTGACTGACTGAAATAAAAATTAATTTGTGCTTGACTTGACAGTTGACATTGACAATCATTGACAATACATGGATTTCGTTCAGAAATGAGTTTGAGGGAAAGGAGTTGTTTCATGGTTGTATGGAGCCCAGGCTAGGTCGGTGTTCATTTGTATAAAAATAGCTAAATCTAAGTAAAATCTTTTCCCACTGTCATTTTTACATTATTCTGCTTTGTTTAGTGCATATTTATAAATTAATTTTCTCACAAATAGCAATACAAAACTTATAACAACATGGCGGCCGCGTGGTATTGAGCTTGACAGCTTGTTGTCATTCTTCAATTTTGACAACGAGGGGAAATGCCTGCATTTCGTTCGTTCGTTCGCGACATTTCGTCGTGGAATGAAGCTAGATATTGGATGAATTTTTGTGAAAGTGAAAACTGGTTCTTTTCTTTTCTCTTACAACATTAGTAATGTTTACTGTTCATTCTAATCTAATGCAATAATTCCTAAATAGCCTAGGTAGGCGAGTGCGTGCGAGAAGACGAATCGATGCAAGGCGAGAGCTATAGAGAGGCAAGGCAATGCGACCCTGCTGGGCCAACATGTGTTTGCGCCTCAATACCTCAGATAAACTCAATACAATATGTACCTACACATATTACCTTCCTTGAGGGTCATTTTCAGCTATTACCATAATATATTTATTTAGGAACATGTGCACCTGATAATAAACACCTACAGTGAGTCGAGTTGGTGCCAAGGAAGTTGTGCTTTACAGCACGGATATTTATTTCTTAGCCGTTTGTGTCCCACTGCTGGGCAAAAGCCTATACCTACATTATTATGTACCTACTTATTGAAACCCATTTAGCACATAAATAACAGTAAGTAGATATGTACATTTATCTAGATAGCAACTGCAGTTCTCTCAATGGTAACCTCCAGCCTTTTTTCAAATAAGTTATAGGTACCTAGTGCCTACCTATACCTACTAGCTGCTTAGGTACACGAGTAGGGAATAAAAGAAGAGAGAATAAATAAAACCATTTTTAGTATATAATATTAGCTTTTATTGTTCTTCTTCATCTACATCATCCCTAACCAAAATTCTTCCATCCAGAAAAGAGGCCGGTGCTTCTATGCTCTCTTGCTTGGTACCAACCTAAATACCACACTGTAGTCATTATATGAGCACAACAACCCACGGTTCTCTGTCCGGAGACACAGCTACAATAATATTGTAATATTTTATCATCCCATCTTGATCCTTCTGTTGCCAGCAATATATAAGTATAGTAAACGCGTCCTGATTGATGGCGCGACTTTATACATCCTCTTATTAAAACAGAATCAAGATGGGGTGATATTGCTGCTGTTACAACTTCTGGGTGACTGGATATTTCATCCTGAAATGACCCATGCTGCCTAATGTGCTCTCCATAGTAGCTTCTAGCCTGTTTAATCTGATATGTCCCTAATGCAAAAAGTATTAGGTCAGACATGGTCATTTCAGGTTGAAATATCCAGTCACCCATACATTTTTAGTATTAATATTAGCTTTTATTGTTCTTCTTCTTCATCTACATCATCCCTAACCAAAATTCCATCCAGGAAAGAGGCCGGTGCTTCTATGCTCTCTTGGTACCGAGCCCAACCTAAATACCACACTATAGTCATTATATGAGCACAACAACCCACGGTTCTCTGTCCGGAGACACAGCTACAATAATATTGTAATATTTTATCATCCCATCTTGATCCTTCTGTTGCCAGCAATATATAAGTATAGTAAACGCGTCCTGATTGATGACGCGACTTTATACGTCCTCTTATTAAAACAGGATCAAGATGGGGTGATATGGCTGCTGTTACAACTTCCGGGTGACTGGATATTTCAACCTGAAATGACCCATGCTGCCTAATGTGCTCTCCATAGTAGCTTCTAGCCTGTTTTATCTGATATGTCCCTAATGCAAAAAGTATTAGGTCAGACATGGTCATTTCAGGAAAAATATTCAGCTCCGGAAGTTGTCCATTAATTTCAGAAAATTGGGCCCGGTGCCTATTAATCCGGTTAGATATTACGAGTTCTGCTAACTGGTTTGGCATGTACCTTCTTTGGAGTGCTCTAGTTAATATTTTATTTGCATCCGGCCTATTTACAATTACTGGATGGAATGCATTTATTAGAGCTGCACAAATACGTACATCATCCATCAGATGGGTGGCAGCTAAATTAAAATAATTTTGTCTTAGTAACTTGAAGTCTCTTTTAAATCTCCCATTCACTACTTCTACCACCCATCTGCATAAAGTAACACATCTGGTTTTATTTGCTTTATTTGTTGGCAACTGATGTTCTCCCCGATCTAGGCCCTCTGGTCTGTGAACTTTGAAACCCAATTCCTCCAACATTGGTATGGCATCACGAAAGCCTCTATCCAAAATGAAAACATCATTAGCTTGGAAAAAAGCTCTTAAGTTGCTGTTTTCACTTTGGAACAAGGATTTCATGATGTCCGAATCTGATGTAGTCGCTGCATAGGGCCCTAGAACATCTACAATATATCCATCAGTTGCCACAATTAAAAATGGTTTCACAAGATTTCTGTATTTGTGCAAGCTATAAGTTTTCTTTTGGTATAAATAATTAGAAGATTTTTCTACATAAATGTATGTGCCATCACATATAACAATTGGCACTCTTTCCTCCCTGTTCCCGAACAAGCCCTCTGGTATTAATAAGTTTCTATTAATTAATTCTTCACGAGACATATTACCCAAGTGCAGCGGTACAAAGAGATTTATTAGTGCATGTCTAGCTGCCGTAAGTAGTCTCGTTATAGAGGACTTGCTCAGATGTAACAGAGAGGCAATCTTTTCATGGGACTCTCCTGATCTCAGTTTTATAAGATACACACCCAATGCAGTTTTTGGGTTTTTGCAGGTCAATGCTGGGCTTATTTGGTTAAAAATAATATTAAAATTGTTTTTTGTAACTCCCGTCCAGAATTTGAAAAAATTATCTTCTATGTTTTCAATGTGTTCAAAATCAAATTGATTAACTTCACTTTCTTTCACAAGTAGCCCAAGCATAGACTCTATTTCATTCTTTGTGAATGTATTGGAAAACTGATGCTGATCAAGAAAATCCCAATTGTAAATTACTTTGTGTTCATTACATATTCTGGTATTGTCGGTGACAAATACCTTTTGCGTTCTTAATATTAGGTTTCTCAAATATTCTGGCACTAAGTTTCGTTCCCTGTTGGTACATTCTGGTACAAAGCAAGCAGCTAGTGAGCTGCTTGTATGAGTAAACTCATTGAATGTCATTGTAACATCTGTTTCATTTTGTCTCTCTTGAATTAGTAATCCTTGTTCGATTTGTACATTTTCTTGCGCCAGCCGCCAGCAGTTTCTGCATACAAGTTCATGGTCTTGTAACTGAAATAAAATAAGAATAAGTTTATTTATTTATAAGAAAAACTAAATAACTAAATATTGGGGGACATTTTCACACAGCGCAGCGCCATCTAGCCCGAAACTAAGCAAAGCTTGTACTATGAGACCAGATAACTGATAAAATACTTGTATATTAATAATACATGTACCCTATGTTTAAAAGTTCAACTGAAACACGAGGCTATTTTAAAGTACATAAAGACTTGCAAACCTGTCGATAGCCTATTGATAGGTCAACTGTATTAATAAAAATATAATTAAGTTAAGATTATCTATATGACTGCCATGGCAAAAGTAGACCGTTAATGTTGATATTATTATACATATACACTAGCAGCGCCCTCGCGGCGTTGCCCTCGTAGTGATGTTACGAGGTGATGATGATGAGAAAAAGTAGTCTATAACCTTCCTCAAGAGTTAAGCTATCAGAAATGCAAAAATAATATTTAAAATCGGACTGGTAGTTCCTGAGATTAGCGCGTTCAAACAAACAAACCAACTCTTCCACTTTATTATATTATCTAGATTACTTAATCACAAAATAAAAGTATGATTAGGTACCTACCTCATTGGGATGAATCCTAGCAGCAACTACATCTCTGATAGGACCATTTCTTGGTAATCTGTGAGTAGGCCTTCGGTGTAACGACATACGACACCATGCACATATGGAGTCTCTATGCAGGGACGCTTCTGGATTTCTAATTGCGTCAACATTTGCAGCACGTTGCACAGTTCTCCGTGCTGATTGCCAGCATGCATAACAAACTAGTCCTCCCAGTGGAATCTGAAAAATACAAAACAAAGATACATTGTTTGCCTTAGTCCTGTCAATATGATAATAAAATAAAATAAATTCACCTATCTTTATACATAATATATTAATATTTGATATGGTTGTTATGTGAGTGTTGTGTATAATGTGTGTCAAAAATGATACCTCTCTAGGATATATTCTTGCTGTTATTTCATTTCGCTCTGGCCCTTCAGGTATGGAATGTCTGCGACATCGGGCAAGAGAGCGACTGCACCATACGCATATATTTCTATTTACAGGAGGAGCTGGTATGACTCCTCGTTGTTGTAAAGTACGCTGAGTTTGTAACCAACAGTCAGCACATACTGAGCTGCCCTGTGGTACCTGTTTGTAAGAAGTTAAATCAACTATGAAAAGTATCACAGAATTGACTTGTGATTGTTGTTTAGAAGAAAGCCTTGTAAATAATATTTTAACAAAATGGTGTTCATACCTATAACTGATGCACATTCTATAGTAGTAATATTTTCAAAAATGTTATGTTTAATTATGTGTATTAGGTGTACTGTTGGTATTGCCTAAAATAAATAAACAAATTGTTAGTAGGTAGGCAGGTACTTACCACTCGTGGTGAAATGGCTTCCGCAATTAATTGCATTTGAGGACCCTCAGGCACAGGGTGAGCATTCCGTTCATATAATGAGTTACGACACCAAATACAAACATTGCTGTCATGGCGTTCTTGCAGTTCATAATCTTCTAAAGAGACATCGTTCAGAAGTCTATCAGAAACACCATTCAGAGTATTATCAAAACACCTGGAGCACAGTGCCCCATCATCATCAACCTGCAATAAAAATGGGTTTGTTGATTATATCTAATATGTACCTATAAGACATTTATTTGTAAGGATCAATAAATGTTTTCTAGTTAGATAAGCAAATATTAAATGGTTAAAGTGCCTACCTGACGACCAAGGTTCCGTTCTAAGACAGAAATAATCTCAGGACCCAAATCTCCAGCAACATAATATTGCTCATTTTCATTTATTGCACTGGAACACTGTAGACAGCGCGCCATTGTCAATAAACTGCAGAGAGAATAGTTTTGTTAACTTTTATCCCGGTGGGAAAGAAAACTAAGAATTATTGGGTGCATGGTAGGTTTACTGATAGAACTTACTTGAAACGAAAATGAACTCTTCTGCTAGGTGGTTGCAAACGACGGTATCCAAATCACACGCAAAAATCGGTATCCTTATAAGAAAAGCCGGGTCAAACAGAGAAGTCATCAATCAAAGTCCGTGAAACAAAACAGGTCGCCGAATAAAAACTCGAAAATACCGAACTCTATTGAAACACCGCAAGCGCACAAACAACAACACACACGACCACCACAACACAACTCCAACGAACGAACGAATGTAGAATGAAACATTAGTTAAACTGTCAAAAAATCATAAAACTGTCAAAATACAAGTGACAGTAACAGCTACGAAGTGAAGCCGCGTTGACACGATCAAAGTACACTACATCCTAGTGCTACTTGGATGACTCTGATTGGACGCCGTCGGACTCACGTGACTCACTCGTACGACGTTTGATCGTGTCAACGCGGCTTTACACCGTCATGGCCGCCCGGAAAATATGTTACCATTGTAAAAAGTCCTCGCATTTTAAACATTTCTCTGCACCAAACTATGATTCAAATTAGAGTTTGAGTATTTTTTTCGAACTTCACAAATTTTCCACTATTCTCTGTCTGGCGAACATCGACCTGGCCTGCTTTGAAACACCTCTTTTGGGGAAATTCAATAAAAAACTTATTTCCTAGAATATAACTTTATTGTAGAAAATACATTTAGAAAATTACATTACTTGTATAATAATAATGTAAAATGTACCTACTTAGGTATCCACTGCATAAATAGTGCGCAGCAAACTTTATGGCGCCTGCGTAGCTAAAATGGTCGCTAATGCAGATTCACAAATGATTTGCGTCGAGATTCTCGTATTAGAAATCACAAAGTTGACAATTCCGTACCGGCAATATCATCTTATTGTTTGACAGTTTTGTGGAGAATCGTAAAATAAAATGGCCACTATGAATTGGAATTGCACTAAGTGTCAATCAAATATTATTTATGTGTTTATTAATGATAATAAAACATACTAAATACTTACTTAAAAACCAAATACTTATTTACACAGTATTAGTAGTACCTAATAATACGATGCAATATTAAATGAAAACCAACCGGGTTATTTTTTTTCGTGTGGCAATTTAAGGCCTAGCATGTGATTCTGCTGTGAATTGAATTGCGTACAATTCAGCTAACATTTGACGGTAATTAAAGATGAAATGCTTTAGCAATATCAATACAAATCACCCGTGAATCATATTATTGTGAATCTGCATTAGCGACCATTTTAGCTCTGCAAGTGTGCGGTTACTTGCGCAAAGTCAAATCTGCCGCGCACTTCAGCCGCCATAAGGGAGTGTCCACATTGCGTTTTCTGAAGCGCGTTTTTGCTACGCGTTGCGAACGCGCGTTTGTATCGATACAAACGCGCGTTCGCAACGCGTATTTTTCCATACAAAAGCGAACCGGGAGGGGCTGCGCGGGGGGCTGCGCGTTCGCATCGCGTTCGAATCGCGTTTGTATCGATACAAACGCGCTGCAAAAAACGCAATGTGGACACTCCCTTAAGTTTGCGGCGCACACTACACGCATTTAAGTTCGTTCAAACTACTACCTACAGTGGCTACATACATACTTACTTAAAAACTACAGTCATCTTATGCTCGTATACCTACATACCATACATACAGTTGTCCCAAATTCCCAATGGATCTAGGCATTCGTGAAGTTAGGCTTTTCGCTGCGCAGTAGAAAATGTATGAAAAAGTTGCACTGCGCATCGAAAGAAACGGCTAACTTCACGAATGCCAGGATCCGTTGGAACAAGTGTACTCCCAATGGAATCAAATAATGGTAGGTATAATACAATAATGGCTTTTATTGGTGAAATAAAACCCGACTTCTTAGATAACTAAGTTACGATGGGGCAATATCTAAATATGGAAGTGTAAATCCTAGTAGATTGGCTAAATATATTTTTACTCTACCATCGGCTCTTCCCACAACACCAACCGATAGTCCCGGTCCACGTTGTCGACGTAAAACCCGTTCATATACACAAACGGAAATGCTCCACCCAGCTGGAATAATATTTAGATCATTGAGCATATCACTCCTACAAATTACAAATTTCATGAAATACCCCCAACATATCCCTTCATAAATTTCAAACGAATGAACAGATTTTCATGAAACATAGCTAAGAACTTTCTCGACAACTACATCTTTCAAAAAAAACCGGTCAAGTGCGAGTCGAACTCGTACGCCGAGGGTTCCGTACCTAGCCATGGTGCCAATTAAGCTAGTATTAATTGTATGAGCGCCCATACAACTCGGAGGACAATTTTAATTGGCGTCAACTATGTATGTATGGGAACACCCTTTAGTTTTCAACTTTTTTAACTTTTTGGAATTTTTCCTTTATTTGTACTATAAGACCTTGCTTTTTGCCAAATTTCGTTATTCTAGGTCAACGGGAACTACCATTTAGGTTTTCGACCCAAAACCTCTAGGGTACTTCCGGTTGACCTAGAATTGTCAATTTTGGTTACAAGCAAGGCCTTACAGCACAAGTAAAGGAAAAATTCCAAAAAATAAAAAAAGTTGATAATTAAGGTAAGTTTTGGTACTTTAAAGTTTTCACAAAAACCTAAATTTGCCTATATCTTTTTATGGTGTTGACTCAGGACCTTGATTTTTATAGTCACAATAGGGACTATAGACCTCAGTATATGGTATAAATTTCAACTTGCTAGCTCCACCCGTTCCTGAGATAATCGATGGTGACACACGGACAGACAGACGGACAGACAGACGGACAGACAGACAGACGGACAGACAGACAGACAGACAGACAGACAGACAGACAGACAGACGGACAAGAAAGTGCAGGTCATAGACAAAGCTTCCCTGTATAGCATAATGCCTTTATCAACCCTTACTTTGATAAACAAAGCCTTGTATTTCACTTACAACATACCAAAATCAAACTACAATACACGTTTTAATAACAAATATTTTTATTTATTAAAATATTGTCTTTTATACTTAAATTAATTAATCTAAAGATTGATCTTCCAAACTTAAACTAAATAATCTGAAAAATTAATTTGGCGTTTTTACATTTCTCTCTACAAAAGATGTCAATAAACAAAATACATTTTTTAGAAAAAATGGACGACTGAACAATCCGACCATAAACACATTCAGACAGATCCATAACAATCATTTTTATATTAGTAGTGCTTTTCACAAAAGAAATCCCGCTGAATTTTCAGAACTAAATAAAATCCTACGCCACATTACGAAAGGACTTCTTTCGTGAATCAGATTAACTCTACCTAATTAAAATGAGCAAGAATATTTTAAAAATGAACATTCACTAACTTCTAAGATTGTATTTGATAGTGAAACAGACACAATTTTATGAATAAGCCCTTAAAATACTAGACATTGAAGATCTATTTAAACCTGAATATAAGACTATTTTCTTTACATTATTTACATGCAAATATCATTTAAATTAGGTACTAAGTTCATTAAATTTTTATATAACAGATTATCAGACATTGTAAGCCGTTTAACAGCTCATATTTTGACGAAATATGTTTAACTAGGTGTTGCAGTAACCATTATGTATTTATTGAACTAATAGGGTAGGTACATACGGAAGTTGATTTTGGGTTTTACAAACCTGCAGACTTAAAAAGGCCGTTAAAGCTGAATCACAATATAAAATGAACTATAATGCCGTCTCTTTTAGCTCTCAGTCAATGAAAAGAGATGGCAATAGTTCAATTCCTTTATTGCGATTCTGCAATAGCGACCTTTTTAAGCCCGCTGAGCGTTTTCCGCTCCGATATGGCTCGCTCATAACCAAAACAGCTTCCAGCTTAATTTTCGGACAGTCAGAATAATCAGAGTATTTAATAATAATAATGTCACTTTGCATAGTTTAGTTTACATAGGGTCATCAATGGTGATTTCAGATTAGCAGTTTTAGCGTTCCCAAAGAGTGCCAACGGGACCCGTCAGTTTTTTCAGCGTTTACTATTAAAAATATTGCATGGTGTTATAGAACCCTTCGTCTGAGTCCGACTCGTACTTGACCGGTTTTTTTCTTCTGATGAAATTGTCCTTACCCAATACAAGCTTAAAACGCTAATCAGAAATTGTCTTTATTGAGTGAGTAGCTATAGTAGCTTTAAAGGTTATTTATTCTACTAGTTACAACCGAGCGCAATGCCACATAGACTACTGTGGATTGTGGTGTATTAGTGACGTACAGTTGTCACAATGGATCTAGGCATTCGTAAAGTCAGGCTTTCCGCTGCGCACTAGAAAATTTTGTATGAAAAAGTTGCACTGCGCATCGAAACGGCTAACTTCACGAATGCCAAGATCCGTTGGAAGTGTAGGTGTGACGTCACGCGTCTGCGGCGTTTTCTCTTGGGATGATCTGCCAGTGTCGCCGCTTCATGGGCGATGACAAGCGCTGTGGATGAGAGGAACTGTGTTTATAGCAAGCAGCACCGTGATAAAATGCAGTACAGTACTTCAAGCTTCAAGATTTAAGTTATCTTATCTATCGTATCTTTATAATGGACATCGGTTATTTTCGTGTTTCCCGAATATGACCGACAGCAGTATGATTCCACAAAACAGAATGCGACAGAAGTGCACGTCGTTAGTAGCGCAGCTCGCACGACTTGCTTTTCTTAAAAATTACATTGATATTTATTTGTTTGCGATAAAGTTGATGAGTAATTTTCATTTCCAAATGACTTTTGGTCAATCGTTTTTGTAATGTTATAGGTACGGTTGTTTCCGATGTTTTCCGAAAACCATTTTTTATCTAAATTACTGTAGGTGCGTATACCAGCTTGTAACAGTATCAGTAGTAAGTACTTATAATAATTGTATTCAGTAGATCTGTGGGGTTACTCTCGTATAGGACATTTAATCAATGTAGTTACATACTTTGATTCATCTGAATGATAGCCAATTTAGACCAGCTTGGCCGAACTAGTTTCCCTCGGAAGGACTGACCCCGATCTGTGGGGTTAAAAAGGCCATTACAGCAGAATCACATTGCCAATTGAACGAATGCAGTCTCTTTTCATAGACTAAGAGTGACAAGAACGGCATACATTGCAATTCATATTGTGATTCTGCTATAGCGGCGTTTTTAGCCTCCTGATAGCCTATCATTGATAGCGACCGAAATCGGTCTTAAACACTCAAATAAGACAGTTCAGTGACCACACAATCACTCTTATCTCAACGAGACCGAACGCGACAAAAGATACCTACGCGATCGTTTTGACAGTTTGAGACCAATTTGAGGTTTGAGACAAGTTAGACAATCTGCTGATCAGTAAGGCTAAATTTTATAACTGTATTAAAATAACTGGATCACGACAACGGCATCATACCGAATCCGATTATAGCTAAGTACCATAAATAAAAGAAAAAACTTCAAAATCGAGCAAGCAGTTTATGAGAAGTAGAAGTAAACACACCTGAATTTTATAAAGATATATATTATTGTTTCGAATTTAGAATGTCAGTCTGATTCACAAAATGAATTGCATAGCGGCCATATTAGCCCCCAAGCTCTTCAAATGTCGGGATACTGAGTGAGCCTTTATTAAATTACAAAAGTTACTACGGCTTTCAAAGATGTGTAACAGTTTTATATGGTTACATCGCCATCTATTGGCGCATTGCAAAACTAAAACCTTGACTTGTTTGTGCGCAAGAGTTCATCAGCTAACGAGTACCAAACTTTTCACCTAGATGGCGGTGCGCTTAGTTGTACATCTCTCAATAACTTTGACCTTTTGTTAGTAAATATTTATATTTCAAAATTATTAGCTGAATTTAGATAATTCATTTGCGATTTTTGGTGCATTTTAAAAATCAAAATTAACTTAGTAAATAAATACCAAAGACTAGATTTTTTTTTGTTTGTTATTATTTTCTTTTGTTTCACGGATGTCAACGTCTTGTCAATATGGCTGTCAACGAAGAGGTTAGTGTTGGACAGAGGTCGGTGAACTTGGTATCGAAGATTCTGTTTGAAAGTTTTGGAAAATCAAAAGTTGTTTTTTTTTACAGGCGAAATCGTATTTTGTTGCAGATTTTCTATAATAGGTGAGTTTCAGGCGATCGTTGTCTTTTTCATGTGTGCTACGCCTCCCGACATAAGGGGTTTTTGAAATAATAACTAGGTAGACCCAAAAGGTCAAGGGTCACATCGAACCAAGCTACGTCTTGGATGTTGGAAAAGCAACGCACCTCACTAGAGAATTTAAAAGTCCCTTTTCATGCTGGGGACTGCTGAAGATGGCGGTCCCTGGAAAGCATTCTAAATTTTATTGTGTTTGACTCGGTCTAGTGGATAGATCCTCTTCTATTTTGAAGAATATGAAAACTAAGGATTGATTGCGAGAGAGATATTGGTGAGTATAGGCGAGGGAGCTCCAAGATCGAAGGGATTGAGATCTTGAAAATAGATGCCATGTGGCATATTTGTAAAACGTTTTATCTTTGTTTTAGAACATTTGATAGATGAACAATTTGAAGAAACCTAATTTCTATTGGACAATTGTTGCGGAGTACATTTGAGGAGTTCTGAAATGTTGCAGTATTGGTTTATCCGGGTGAGTGTCACGTGTCTGTAATCCGGAGTTGTCTCCATCATCATGTTTTATTAGAATTTTGTCTGTAGCAAGCAAGTGTGGTAGGTGCACACATAAAGGCATGCTTGCATTTAGTAATTTAGTAAATAACATTTCAGGTTGAGGCTCGGTCCTTGGGCAGGGACAATATCTTACATCCAGCACATCCCGGTCTGCAAGTGGTGAGCCGAGATGTGTCATCCAGGACCGTGTTTTAATGTACATGTCCTCGGCCACGGTATCCCACACCGATTAGTTATCAGGTGACTTTGTTCTATTGAAATTTATTTAGCCTTCGGTACCGCTCCATTAGAATTTTACAGCGGATTTAATATAGGGAGAGTTTTGTGCATAAGACAAGGTTAATTAGTATTTTAGTTATAGTTCAGGTTTGAAACCTGGTTGTTGTTTATCTAGGTAGTTTTGTACTTAGTATATGATAGTTAAGTTGACATAATAGTTCAGAGTGTTCAATTTTTCTCTCAAAATTTTTATTTATTTTTGGTGCAAGCTCTGTTGCACACCGTGGCTGCCCTCTTCTGGGGTTATTGTTATTCCTGTGTTTAGTTGCTTCCAAAGTCATTAGAATTGTATAGATTTTCTTGTTTGCATAAAAATTTTCTTTTGTCATTATTTGAACTTAACTTAAATTTCTTACTTGTCATGTTTAGATTCACTTTGTTTGCTTCATAAATTTAAAGTTAGAGTCATTCTTACTTCTAGAAATAAAACAACGTGCTTATTACATATCTCACTTCGTTCAATAAACAGGTTATATTGTAACAACATCTGTATCGTTTCATTCTACTTTATTATTGTGTTTAGGACATTCGAGCTTTTGTCCTCATAGGTATCCAAAGTATAAAGCTCGTGGCGCCCATACCATTCTTCCTGTACTTCTAGCATAATTTAAGAACCCAGACTAGCCAGGCATACCATCCGTTAGAAAACCAGACAGATCACTTTTATAGGTTACAGATGGATGAGTTTTTTAGCGGGTAGCCATCTAGTATTTTATGAAACGAAAAAAAATTCTAGCATTAGTAAGGCATGAAAAATAACCACAAGTGCTGCTTACTGCGGGGCTAAAAAGGCCGATAAAGCAGAATCACAATAGGAATTGCAATATATTGCCGTTCTTCGGGCTTAAAAAGGTCGCTATTGCAGAATCGCATTTAAGGAATTGAACTATTGCCATCTCCTTTCATTGACTGAGAGTGAAAAGAGACGGCATTATAGTTCATTTCATAATGTGATTCAGCTTTAGCGACATTTTTAAGTCCGCTTGTCACTCTGTCTATGAAAAGAGACGGCATATATACTTAGTTCAATTCGTATTGTGATTTTTTTTTTATATTTATGTAGGTGTACCTACATAAATATAAAAAAAAAATCACATTATTATTTGTATGGTATTACACATATATTGGTATTTATTTTACAGAGCGAAAAGAAATATACATTAATACACTAAAATATAACGATGAGTTATGTCTGTTATGTTTTTCGACGCAGTCGGACAAAAAACAGTTTGGAAATTATGTAACTATGTATCTAACTAGATTCTGCTATAACGGCTTTTTTAACCCCGTTGATCCTATGATACCTTTGCATTAGCACAGAATTTGTAATAGTAATAAGTACAGCATAGCAATACTTAAGACTCCTCACTGCACTTACACTTCTCACAATGGATCTAGGCATTCGTGAAGTTAGCCGGTGCGATGCGCAGTGCAGCTTTTTAATACAATTTTTTTTACTGCGCATAGAAAAGGCTAACTTCACGAATGCCTAGATCCATTGTGCGGACTGTACATTGTATTGTCTATCGCAAAAAATCCTACATTTTGAAAATGTATGAAAGGTGTTTTTAGTACTTAGCTTATCCTACATGCAATGTAGATGCAGAGATTCAATAAATGTCATTTAATTAACTTGAGATTCAGTGATAAATGTAATAATGTATAGTAAAATATACAGTAAGGTAAAATAAACTTATTATGTTGAATATTTTAGCGTCTGAACTGAATTAAGCCATGAAAATTAAAATAAAATTAAAAGTTACAAGGCTTTGTTTACCGAAAAACGACGAAACAACTCCACTGCACATTAGAATAAAAAATATTATTTTGTTATTATTTAGAAAAAATATCAGACTTCTAGTACTTACATGCAATTACCTACTTTTTCAAATTTAAAAAAACATAGTTGTGATCGTGAAAGTTTAACAAGTTATAGTTATGGTGTTATAAATACATAATTATGTATCCGGGTATTTATCAGGTAAATTAACTTTTTATTTAGCCCGACGGACGTTTCGACTGGATTGCACCAGTCGTCAAGCGACAAATGATAAATACCCGGATACATAATATTATGTAAGTATTTATATGCTGTGATCGCGAAAGTTTAAAAAAGACAATAGTTACCATAACTATTGTCTTTTTTAAACTTTCGCGTTTTTTGATTGACCAATGGGGAACACATTTAGGGTGAAAGGCTATTTGGCTAGTTAGGAACAGATTCCAAGTACTTAGCATTTTTTTTTTTTTTTTCTTCTGAAATATTTGAGTTGATGATCAGAAAGGCAAATAAGTGACATAACTCAGTTTTTCTAAAAATGTTACTTAAATCACTTCACTAACTAGCCAATTATTTTCTCTACCATAAGATCTATATTCGAATACTGTCCCGTATCTGAGCAGTAATCAGATAAATAAAATACACCCTTATTACATCTTCAACAGTGAAGAAAAGCAAAAATGTTGAACTTTATTTACTTACCACATTGGAAGCAGATTTAACTGGTTCTTTTTCTATTAGCTCTGGCTCGTCATCGTCGCATATACATCCTGTAAATGCAAATAATAATTAGCTTCCGTGCTTCGGAGAGCACGTTGATTTGTTGGTCCCGGCTTATAAGTCGTTAAGCCTTGACGGAGGACTGCGCCCTAAAAACTCCGTCACCAGAGTTAGCCACCAGCTAGCTCATACGAACATACCTACATGGCAAATTTCATTAAAATTCGTTCAGTCGTTTCAGCGTGAAGTTAAAAACAAGCTTTCGAACTTATCTTATTGTAATTTAATAGTGCGACAAGGAATCACAACAATTTTAATCACCTGATGATGAAAAGTAATAGAGGTTTATGAAAATATACCAAAGATAAACGATAAAATGTGGGGAGGTCATTGTGTTCTAAATGTCGATGACCGAATTTTATCTTTACAACCTATTTGTAGACGATGGATAGACAGATACCTACTAAACATACAATGAACGCGTGTTTCACAATCTCCATGTTTTTTATTAGTTACTGTTACTGCCTAACGTTACATGGTAAGAGCTGCCGCACACCGCACCGGGCTACCGGTGGCCGCCACAAGTTGTGGACGCGCCACTTTGTATGCCATCGATCGGGGCAAACCAGGCGTTCGAGTGGCCGCGTCGAGTTACGAGTTGCGAGAGTCGCTCGGCTTGCTACTAGTGGTCGCGTTTAGTAGTCGCGACTAGTGGCTCAATGTGCGGCAACTCTAACAAATAATAGCTGGTTAATGCTATATGATGACAGCCGTGTGCAAGGTGCTCCTCACTTTAACTGACAGTCAACTTACTCAGGACTTTAATCGGATATGGTTAAATGAGCGGTTAAAATCATGGATATCAAATCTGCGCTAAAAAAATGGTTACATACAAAATGTCATGGCATAGGTACATATAAAGCGGAAGAGTTTATTTTGTTTCTTTGTTTTAACGCGTTATTTTCTGGAACTACCAGTCGGATTTGAAGAAAACATTTCTGCATTTGAGCTTAATTTTTAAGGAAAGGGGGTTATGAAGTAGACAATGAAAGTGTGCAAAAACTTACCTTTGGAAGGCATAGTAAGCCAGAACTGAGTCTTCAGCCGGTACCACAACCCTGGTGGTAGTTTCGCCATGGCTCCTTCGGTGACGGAGGCAGACAAGATCTTCAGGGCATCCACCATAAGGGAGGCCTTCCAGGACGCCGCGTAGACGATCTTCATCGAAGACTGCGCGGCGGTGGAACACACCATCGGGTACAGCGCAGGGTGGCGACGAAGGTTGTAGAAAGATACTCCTGGAGAAAAAAAAAAATAACAAGTGGCTAAATTAAAAAAAAAACGAGTGTTAGACCACACGACTGAAGTAAACGCCTTGCCGATCACACGTTTCGTAACGCTCTCGTAATGCATTCACCAACTTACTCTTCAAGTCAAGCGTGTGTAAAGAAGTTTTACTTCGAAATTAAAAAAAAATGTTCTTAAATGTTATAAGCTGAGCAATTTTCTGCACTCTCGAGGTGCATTTCTGTTCATAACTCCGAAGATCCTCAACAGATCCTCACCAAATTTGTGGCACCAATCGGAAAGTAGGTAAGTATACCCTTTCAAACAAAACAAGAATTTTCCAAATCGGTCCAAGCGTCTTCGAGTAATCGATGAACATACAAAAAAAGCACAAAAACCTACTTGCTAGAGGTCAAACAGCCGCTAAATCTGTTGCTCTCTTCTCAGTGACATTTTATTGACAAGAAAAAACACTGGCCAAAGCATTGCTAACAGTTGATTATGAATAACTTGCAGCATCCTAGCGCCGTTGCCCCCGTAGTGATGATGATGATGATGAGAAGTCTATAACCTTCCTCAAGAGTTTAGCTATCAGAAATATTTTTTCAAATCAGCCTGGTAGTTCCTGAGGTTAGCGCGTTCAAACAAACAACCAAACCTCTTTCGACTTTTTGGCGAATTATTATCTTAATAGGTCAACAAGGCTAGTGAAGATAATCCGTTGACTGTTGACATCCGCTAACTGTCCATATTTGTAGGAAGGAATAAATAATATTTATGGTTGAGTACAGTATAGATTATCACAAGTGAGCGTAGTACACTAGCTGATAAACGAAGGTGATCTGCACTTGGACGAATTCGTCCAAGCCTCTGCAGTTGCTAAGTAAAACCCGATAGGAAATAGATTACTGCTACATTGTAAAGTGGGTGATCGACGTACGAGCCTATACCGCGGTTTTAAAGAACGTCGGTTTTACTCGTGGCTCGTTGGTGCTGATCGACTAGCGAGTGGAACAGTCGTATCGTAGTAGAATTGAGGTTTTGAATTTGAATGAGATGAGTAAAAATAAAGCAAACATGACGAGCCGCGAGCCAGGCTCGTCAACTCATAAATCCGCGGTATTGCAATGATACACCGGCGAGCTTTGCCGACGAGCCATAAGACCGCGGTATTACTCGCTCGTCGATCAGGGCCTTAAGACAAGCTTTATAAGTTTTATATATTCTGATACTCTTTGATGTAAAGCCTTTTATATATTCTAATACTCTTTGATGTATATTTTAAAGTCTAGCTAGGTCAAGGTAACGCCATTTCAACTTCATCTATGGACAAAAGTGGTCTACTAGCTAATTTATTTATTTATTTATTTAATACACATTTGGTACATGCCCACATCACAGAAGGGAAGGGAGGCCTTTGTCCAGCAGTGGGACAGCACAGATTTATAATAATAATACATGCCCACATATATCTATACCAACCAATACCGTTATATAAAGCGGAAGAGTTTGTTTATTTGTATGGATGCTCTAATCTCAGGAACTACCAGTCGGATTTGAAAAATTATTTCTGCATTTGATAGCTAAACTCTGGAAGGTTACCTATAGGCTACTTTTCATCATCATCATCACCATATACCATCACTACGCTACGGCAACGCAGGCCGCGCTGCGATGTCTCTGCTAGATGTATCTAATATGTAGTATCTCGATCTTACCTTGTGATTTCCTATTGATATAAAACTCCAATGTCCCTTTCCACATATCCAATCGTATCCCAATGATGCTGCCTTTACAGAAGCCCTTAGAATCGTGTGCGATTATCTTGGAGTCGTGTCGCACAGCACCTGTGTAGGACAGTCCGTAGGACTCTGCACTGTTCCCCAGTAGCGATGCGAACTTGTGTCTAAACTCTGTTATGTCAAATTTTTCTGTTCCAAGTCCTACCATCTGTAAGCAACAAATAATAAAATAAAAATAAATATTGTTATTTCAGACAATTGTTTACAGTCCATAGTACAACTGAAACAGATAAAACCATATAGAAACAAAACCACAACCACAGACAGGATAATAAGTAGGTACCTGTAGTTATTACACCATCAATTTATATGACTATATGACTAAACTATAAATAAAAAAAAATTGTCACTAAAAATATGCTAATACTAATAAATACTGTAGCATTTTTAATAAATATGCTAATTTATTAAAAAAAATAACTAATAAATACTGTAGAATTATTATTCTACTCACAATATCAGTTCCATAAGTGTCCGTTAGCATTTTAACTTCCCAGTAGTAATGGCAGTTGAGTCTCATCGGTGTATCTCCCTTCACGGCAGCCGTCCCTGCGCTGTAGAAAGGATGGAATGTGACCAAGTGGTTGTCTTCCGATAGGACAACCCAGCTTGATTCGGTCTCGGCTGGCCGTTGCCATTTCCATTCTTTTACTGCAATTTTTAAATGAAAAATTGAGTTAAAAAGAATGTACACTTCTTACAATGACATTCGTGAAGTTAGCCATTCCGATGCGCAGTGAGTGCAGCTTTTTCATACAAAATTTTCTACTGCGCAGCGAAAAGCCTAACTTCACGAATGCCTACATACATTGTGTGAGAAGTGTACCATGCTTATTTACGTGTTTGAAAAAAAGAATTCAAAACAATGCTTACAGTCATCTTCCTCGCCGCACGAGCAGCACTCGTTCAGTTGTTCCCAAAGCGTTGGTACAGATACTTTCAGCCTCTTGTGCCAGCAGCGACAATAGGGCTTCGCATCACCACTAAACCTGCTAATATACCGACTGTTTGAGGGTGCCACCAACATTTTAAGATGTCACAAAACAAATATTTATTAATTAAACACAAGCTCAATCACTTTTAAGAATATTTTACAAGCAAAACAAAAAACACCACAAAAACAATGTTTTTTGAGAAATTACGCGACGACTATTTTATGTCAAGCAAAATCAAATCAACAAATCAACGTCACACGTCAGTAAATGTCACGCACGCACGCGGATACAACTCCAGCTGGGGGCTTTTTGGCGGGAATTTGAGAAGTCAAGTTTCATTTTTGTTTTATTTTCCAAAACTTGTGTTTCTTCGAATGTTAATGTGTAATAATGGTGGATTATTAACCGTTAAGTGTTCGTGAACGTGCATAAGTGTGGGGAAGTGAAATAAAATTGGTTAACATTGCTTTTCAAGTTCTTCCAAAAAGTCCGTGTTGATGTTTCAGTAAAGGCCCACATCTTTACTGAGGCACAAGGGGAGGGGGTGGGATATTATATTTAAGTATTGTAATATGTATTTATTTATCCTATCTAACTGTAAACTTGAAGAATAATAATTACTTGACACTGGCTGAATGCACAACCGTGCGAAGCCAAAATAAAGAAAAAAAAAAAAAAAAAAAACTCCAGCTGGGAAGCACTGACAGTGTTGCCAACTCTAATAAATCCAAGTCGCTAGATTCACTCCGAAAAGTCGCTAGAAAATCGCTAAAACTGATTCTAACCAGGAGGGTGGGGGGGTGTAAAAATAACATTAAGTATATCTATGATGTTTTAATTCTAATTTGCCAGATTTTTTTTTGAAGTAGTTTTCTTCAGTACAAATAAAAATAATGTAGGTACTTACCTAACAAAAAATAAAAATTGTTACACACTGTAGGTTATAAATCGTCTGTCGTAAAAAAATAACCACTTCCATAATTACAACGGCAGTCTATACCCTACATAAATTAACATTAGACTTTCTTAATTATTTTTTGAAGTTGACTTTTTGTCCTTTTCCACCTTTCCAGTACTTGCCCTAAAACTGTTTTGGTGTGCCGGTTGAATTCGAAAAGTCGCTAGATAAGTCGCTAAATATATTTTGTCGCTAAAACTGATTTTAAGTCGCTAACAGCATAGCAAAAGTCGCTATTTCTAGCGATAAAGTCGCTAAATTGGCAACACTGAGCACTGACTGTTATTTATGCTTTTTTTTTTATTTTCGTTCAAAAACTTTTTCAACGTGATGTTTTTTGATTGTCTTTATGGAGTTGTATGGTAATATCACTATGAATGTTTCTTTTATTTCGATATTTTAAATAGTTGAATATTTATTTTTGTCTTTGTTCATCGATTTCTCCATCAAGAGTCCTATAGAATCAAAGGCGGTAATCTGTCAAATTTGTCAAAAATGACATAATGGTATGGCCGTTTAGGGAATTTAAAATAACGTTTCATTATTTTCTCAATCTGTATCAAAGGTGGCATTCAAGCGTTCAAAATTGACGTCAAAAATCAGCATTAGTTTCAAATACGGCAATCTTTCTTTCAAAATAATTTCAAAACAGACTTAGTAAAACGTTTTTATTGAATTACCAAAATTCAGCCCAAGTACAGATTACCGCCTTTGATTCTATCCGTCAAAGTGCCTTAGGCCACTGTACTGGCCCGAGCTCTATTTGAGTCGTTCGCCGATTAAAATCACGATTTCTATGGTGTTAGGGCTTCCCCATACGTGGAAAGTGTCTTTATTTGTTGGTAACATTATTGTCCCACTACTGGTAACACTAAAAGTCATAGATAATATATAATATTTCTACAATGTGTCAAAATACCGGAAGAGAAAAATACGAAAAAAACTTTATTTTTGAAAGAAGGTTCAAATAAGATTTTCAGCGATGACCTATACATGTTTTGCATTAATTAAATCTGACAGGTATTTAGGATAATTACTGAACCATTAAAACCCCGTTTTATATTAAAAAATTTGAATTTGATCAACATTTTGAATGTTGCGGGTGAATTTTCTTTTTGAAGGTTGGCTATTGTGATTGATGTATAGGACTGAAGTGAATGAGGTTTGTTTTGTTCGTTTTGTTGGCTAACTACAGTGCCACAAGTATAAGTTGGCGGTGGCGATTTGAGGAACTAAAACGGAAAAACGGAAAAAGAGTACTATGATGCGAAATATCAATAAACTATCATAAACAAATACGCAAATGATTAAATCTTTCTTACATATTTTCCCAAATTTCGTGGTATTTTCTGTACAATTAATTATATTTTTTGAACACAGTGGCGCTCAGCCGCGCCAAGTTATACTTGTGGCACTGTACATATTTCTACCAATCAGAAAGACTTCAGACAAGGCTATAGGATGAAAAATGAAGTAGTATTGAATTTTTATTTGCCGTGAGCGCCCTCCCGCTCGTCGCGCGCGGAACAAAATGGCGTAATTTGGCCTTTTGCAAACGCGAATAGATAATTACTTTTAATGTCGATGTGTATATGTTTTGTGTTAAATAATAAAGGTGTGTAGTGTACTAAGTGTGTGCACCATGTTGACGCAGATATTTGCTACCAATTTTGAACAATTGTGAGTTTTTATTTTGCAAGGTGCCAAACATGTTTACGGAATGGAATAAACAATTTATTTGGTGGTGACAATGTAATCCCCTTGAGCAGGTAAGTAAGTAGTTAATAAGCTTGTTAAATTCCGATTCCAATGATACCACAAACAGGTTTAGTCCAGGAATAAAATCACTGGCAAAAAAAGTTAAACCGCTGGCAACAGTTGCGCGGGCGTTGGTTTGGCTAGGCAGGCAATCGGTCCGGGGGGCGGGGCACCTCAACGGCTATAGGACTCAATTATTATAATGTAGGTAGACTGATTAGAATGAGAAGATCTGACGAGGATCTTCGGAGTTATGAACATGCACCTCGAGAGCGAGAGTGCAGAAAGTTACTCAGCATAGAACATCGAAGTCGTTGTTTTTTAATTTGTTACTTGTAATCATTTTGATGATAATTGGTTTTTGAACGAAATTATGTAATCATTTTCCGGAAGTGCGGTAAAATTTTGACTCGATAGCAATTTGTAGGAACACTTGTTTGTTTTAGTAAAAAATATTAATTTTGCTGTAATTTTTATTCGTATCTACAATAAAAAGATAAAAATAAACTATTGAATGAAAATACTCGACCTTTTGGTATATACTTTGACTCATGAAAAAGTTATCGACTTCCGTTCAGTTGTTTTGCTGCGCTGCGCACCGCGCCCACTAATGGCTGTCAGTCATGGCGAGAAGTGAAATAAAAAATATTCTATCTAAAATACTTATTAGAAGTGTAGCATGATGTTTTCAATATATACATTACAAACGTCCTAAAATAAAGATTTTCAGAATGGTTAAGAATCATTTGAACGCTGCATAATGTTTACATAAACATGTTTTTTGTGCAATTTATTTTGCGAAATTTACCTAGATAGTTTTAAATATATTTTTATTAAATGTGTGATGATAAAATAATTAAATTTTGTTGTGGATATTCTAATTAAGGTGAGTTATAGTTTAGTGTCTCGATTTTCGCCAATATGTGAGTATTTATTTGGTATTTCGTGAAAATGTTTTGGATGCAAACATGGCAAATTTTCCGTCTCAAAATCGAATGTTGCTCATCATTTTAGGCCAAATAATGATGATGGAATATCTAAAAAGTCAGTGAGCATTTAAAATAATTTAATATACCTATAGGTACTTACCTACTATTGTTACACCTTTGTGGGCGCAGTTGAGTTGAAGCTATGACCCGCGTGACCTATTTATTACCGGATCGAGAAATCGATGTATCTAAATCCCATTTGCGACCTACATTTTTGCAACGAAACAATTCACTCAATCTTACATCGTTATTTAAAGACCTCTAACAACTAGGTACCTACATAATAATACCACATACCTAATACCAAACAAACATTCATCATTATTCTTTTAAAAAAGGTGTCAAAATGACAATCGCAAACTCTAAATTAGGCCTCAATTTAGGCATATAAATTCAATGAAATAATCAAGACTAATAGGGCCTCCAGACTCTCTAGAGAAAGCTCGGCACAACAAGCTATCCACACTCTCAATTTTTCTCAGTCGTGTTCTGTTTCTTATCCGGTATGGACGTCGATATTGAAACTGCAGCCAGTTTGGCTCTGTGTGCCATTGCATACTGTAACTTTGTGAATGTTGTAACTAAAAATAATGTTAAAAAAAAAAAATACTTAATGTAAAAAACTTTTATCTTAGTAGTTTCGATGTTTAGCATCCCATAAAATAGGCCCAGATTGAAAAAAATCGATAAAGAAGAATGTTCAAAACGTCCCCACCCTTGTAGCACTTTAAAACCTATGTTAATTAAGGATTAAACGAACTTACCTGTGAGTGAAGTTCTATCCTAATTATACTAGCGCCCAGTCCGAATAGATTAGTTGTTTTCTTATTTATATTACTACTTGTAGTATCGCATAGTTACTACCACTCTGCACTAAGTTGAGAATTCAGACTTTTTTTTTTTTTTTTTTGTGGGTACCTGTCTACTCCGCTCGGTAATCGGCCAACTTTCTTCATATAGTTAGGAGTTAATAATCTCAAACAATTTTATTGATGTTTTCCCTAATTAAGCAATATTGAGGGATAAGTGTGTGTTTCACGCGCGTTGGGCGGGCGGGACACACTAATCTATTCGGACTGGGCGCTAGTATAATTAGGATAGAACTTCACTCACAGGTAAGTTCGTTTAATCCTTAATTATACTGCGCTTCCAGTCCTCTAGATTAGTTGTTTTCTTATTTATATTACTACTTGTAGACTTTGAGAGTCATTAGGGAAAACAATCAACAAACTTGTCATTTTCTGAAAACTTAAGAAGTAGGTTTTTTGAAAACTTAGAGGTAAGTATTCATTATAAACCGTAACTAAACATTTCATACTCAACAGAAGATCTTAAGATCTTGCAAATCCTTGTTTTAAAATTTAGATCACTAGATTTAATTAATTAAGTACTTAATTATGTAGGTAGTTATTCTGATATTAATCAAACACCGAATAAGTCAGATCTATAGTATCATGGTCAACTATACACCGTTTATTTTTGGTCAGTTTAAAGCCGGCGCCTACGTAATCTATATCGATAACCTAACTCAAAAATAATAATAAATATGAGATCTATTTTTTTGCAATTAATAATATCACGAAACATAGGCAGGATAAATCACGGAGATACGTGCTCTGTGCTCAGCTGTTGTTACGGCGTAGAGTCTACGCTATGTCGTAGTCATACATACATACCTAGGTCATTAGCTCCGCGCGCCTACGACACCTTACCAAGTGTTTTCCTCACTTTTGTTAATCTTTTCAACTATTTAGTTTCGTATGAAATACTTATCAAATTCAAAAATTAAACCAACTACACGAATACGATTAAGCAATACAAGCAGTGGGTGCTGGCTTTAAACTGACCCGAAATTAACGGTGTATAGACATAGTATAGGTATTTAAAGAAACGAGTAAAGGTAATGGACCGCTTGTACCAGCCAGCCGGCTGTGTAACGGACGGTATTAATGTTCACACCGACTAAGTGAGCTCGTGAGATGGCAACTGTGCTGTAAGCGTTAATAGTGTGAAATATTTTCTAAATCAACTTGAAGCGATAAATTATATTGAATTGAATTGAATTGATCTGAAATTCATTTTGTTCAGGCAGCAGGTAGGCCTTTTATTCAAGAAAGGTAGGGGTGATACTGGTTGCTTATAACCTAGTCTTGAGGTTTTAATTTTGTATGAAATTTTAATGATTACTATTTAATCTCATAAAATCTTATTGTTTTTTAGACAATGTTAGGAACTCAATGTGCTCGAGAGCTAGTAACATAGTGACATTTATTTAGTTTCACCAACAAATTTATTATTAGGCAACGAACCCGTTACGAACGAACGGTCTAGAACAAAGTTATCTAGGAAAGAATACACATTTAGACAAAATTTTCAAATGGTTGTCATTGTGGTCTTAAAATTAAGGACATGACCGATCACGAGTTTAATAATAAGTTTCATAGTAAAAACCCTCGTTGAAAAGATGTATCATAAAATAAATTGCCTATTTGAAGTACAGAAATGTCATAAAAATCAGTTACTTAGGTAACTTAGTTTAACAATATAATATAATCATCAAATACAAGTATCTTGTGTCATTATTTCGTCGAAATGTCTGCTAATTATGCGTATAATATTATGTCTAACGCTGAGTTTTTGAATATTGCGCCAGGAAATGAGTTGCATATCCGGAAACCGGAGTACGATAATAATGCATGCAATTTTTCAGTTTCTGTAATGAGACGGGATTTAAAAACCGGATACTACAGTTGTGTAGGTGAGTATGGTCCTATCATGATGTTCCTAGTTTTGTTTGTCATAATTTTTCCAAGCGTTTCTAGAATAGTAGAAGAAAGGAAGGAAAGGCATAAAATTTCTACTTTTTCCAAGAGATGGTAAATGAAGCTACAGTCAGTGCGTCAGGATCACTTTGCCAAGACCTATTGGTAGTAGTATACTCAATCTTTGATTGATAAATTATTAAAAAACTAAAGTGCAAACTGTCAATATAAAAATCAAAAGATAAGTCAAAGTTTCAAAGGCCGTATCACTTAACTCTGATAAGCTGATTCTATGTCAGGATGACATACTTAATCTAATTACTTGAGACAAAATTGTCAAAAAGTTATCACAAATTGATGAAAATGTAACACGCAAAAACACATAACTTCTACTTTAGCACCATTATCAAAATTCAATTTTATAATTTGTGCGAAACGTGGATATTGAATACTTTCCAGTCTTAGACATTACTTAATACCCGGGACTTTCCAGTCTATTGAATTGTTGTTGGAATGCGAATTGCGGCAGTGTTGTCGATTCGTACAAGTATCTGGAAGTCAGATAATGTTACGAGCAAAAAACTTTTAAGAGCTTTGAATGCAGCAAGTAGCTCAAGATACCTAATTAATAAAATAATAATAAATTAATTATTATTAATGAGATTTTTCTGTTTCATTATTGACCACTACCGCTCGCAGTACAGCCGTTCTAGGAAACTCCCACACCCCATAGTTGAGGCGTCAGAGAGAGACAGAGAAAATTCAGCGCCTTCTAAATTGATGTAACATCTCTATTAATAAGCTACCAATTGATATCAGGCTGAGGGGACTGAGGAAATCACACAAGTAACATAGGTACTCAACCTATTTTAATATCCGTCTTCTAAATTAAGAGTTGACTCTTTCCATTTGTTAATGTGTAACCAGCCGTACCTATTCAACGACAGGGCAGGCTAACACTAAAGTCACTTATTTTTTAAATCTTCAAAAATCTTTGATATTATTTATTTCTTTGACTCCTGATGAATTTTTGTAATAAAAAAAATTTTGAGATGAAGAACTGCCATTCAGTAACGAAGCTAAATAATAAATAATAGCTAAATAAGTACTTTAGTACCTAAGCTTAAAATGGTCAATTTAATAAAATTTATCACTACTGGCTGAGTGCGCAAAAAATTATTTCATACCTATTTATCCTTAATAGGATAGGTAGTGCGAAAGTTTGTTGTACGAGACAATTTATTTTTATATGAAAGGTGTCGAGGTACTCAGCTGTAGGTATCCAGTATCAGCGTTGCTGCGACGACGTCCGCGATGAGTGCAAGTGCCTCGATGGCGGCGGAGGAGGTAGGGCGCGGAGGCGCACAGGAGTTCGCTGCGAGGAACGCAGTTGGGGCGACCGACGGCGACCGACGACGCGACGTGGCGCGCCGTCCGGCAAATTGTATGCCTACTAGGCAGTGCGGTTTAAAAACTTGACACGTCGGTCTGTGGTTTGGATTGGACCTCTTCAAAAAATTATTGTAAATAATAATTTGGTCAAATAAAATTATGTGAAATAAAAATTTTATGTTAAATAAAAATTAGGACAAATGAAATTATGTTAAATAAAAGTTAGGTCAGATGAAATTATGTCAAATAACAATTAGGTCAAATGAAATTATGTTAAATAAATATTAGGTCAAATGAAATTATGTCAAATAACAATTGGGTCAAATGAAACTAAGTTACTAAAAATTAGGACAAATGAAATTATGTCAAATAATAATTAGGTCAAATGAAATTATGACATATGAAACTATTTCAACTGTTGTTGTATTAATTGAACGTTAGGTTAAATTAAATGATGATTAGGTGAAATCTTCTTCTTCTTCTTCTTCTTAATTAGGTGAAATGTTGTTTAGTAAATGATTTGCACTTGGCTTAGGCCCGTGTTCGTCATTAAACTGACTCAAATGAGTCAAGTAGATGAGTATCAAAAAACCAATATAATCATTGTTTAGTTGAAACATACTTTTTTAAAACAATTTGATTTGATTTTGTATCACAGACGTGTCTGTGTCAGAAGTCCCACTGTAAACAGTTGTAATTAACCATCGGTGCGTTATTGAAAATAAACTGATGATGATAGAGAAGTCACCAATTTTTATAGTGTCATGTAATAATTTACAAAACACTACCTACTTAGATACTTATAGGTAGGTAAATATTTTATTATCCTTAGTGGATGTTCAGACTAGTTATGATAATGATGATGCTGATCTCATTCTAAACAGAATGTATCTTTGTATAGTGGAAGACTACTTTAGTCTAGGTAGGTATATATTTTTCTCTAGTGGAAAACACGCCAACTGTAGGTCGATGCAGCGAGACAGCGCCATTGACTGCATTTATACAGAATACGTCGATACGTAAAAATCGCAAGATAAATACTGTATAAATTTTTAAATTTTTACAGTGGTAAACCACACTTTGGTATTATTTCATTTGAAAAGGAACAATCTTATCAAAATTTTCAATTCCGACGGGATTCGAACCCGCAACGATACAAGCGATCCTCCTTAAGCAGGAATGCCTTTACCAATTCTGTGATTGTTAATAAAAGGTTAGGTTGCAGTTACCAGCGGAAAGAACGCCAACCGTAAGTCCATGCGGCGAAACAGCCCCAATTACTGCTCCGAAAGGTAAACACCTGTTCCACTGCCTGTAGTCCAAAATAGGCTGATGATTGTTTGTAAAAAGTTATGTTGCAGTCCCCAGGGGAAAGAACGTCAACCGTAAGTTTATGCGGCGAAACAGCTCAGATCTACGTTATGTATAAACCATCTCAGTAGGTAGGTATTTAGGTAATTTGCTTCTAAGTAAAATATTGCACGTAAATACATGTAGGTATAATTTGATAACGAGTGTTATCTGTTTTTAAAAGGTTAGGTTACGATCCCCAGCGGAAAGAACGCCAACCGTGTATCTATGCGGCGAGGTAGCCCCAATGGCAGCTCAGATTGCATTTATTTCTATGCGGCGAAGTAGCCCCAATGGCAGCTCAGATTGCATTTATTACATTACGTAAACACGTAAAAAATTATAGGTAGGTCTGTCTACTAGCAGCTCAGATTGCATTTATTACATTACGTAAATACGTAAAAATTATAGGTAGGTAATCACCTGTACCGCTGGCACCGCTATCCTCACAATGTCGTGATTTGTGATTTGGTAAAAATCAGGTCCAATGTACCCGACGTCGTCACATCGACGTAGTTTCCCATCCTTGATCCTTGGAAAATTCCTTGGAGCACAATACAGTTAACACTTCATTTTTTAAATAAAACGTAAAATAAAAAACACTTTCGAAAATATACGCGAAAATAACGAGCGAGAAGTGCGAGTGGCTTGAGCACTAAAATGCGAATGAAGAAAGTTGGCCGATTACCGAGCGGAGTAGACAGGTACCCACAAAAAAAAAAAAAAAAAGTCTGAATTCTCAACTTAGTGCAGAGTGGTAGTAACTATGCGATACTACAAGTAGTAATATAAATAAGAAAACAACTAATCTAGAGGACTGGAAGCGCAGTATAATCAATGGGCCATAACCATCTTATCATTATATTGTATTACAGCGAAACTGAAATGTGAATCCGAAAAAAGTTATATCGACATGAAAAAACCGGAATCAGTCACAATTATTTTGCCGTTTATTATACTTTTTCGGCACAACGTTTCTTTTAATAGATAGAGTAATTCAAGAGGAAGGTTTATATGTATAACTAGCGACCCGCCCCGGCTTCGCACGGGTGCAATGCTCCCATATACGAGTATTAAGTAAGTATCAGAATTGCACCAGTGCGAAGCCGGGGCTATAATATGTATCTGTCGCAGCCAACTGGCTGAATAAGCCATTCAATTAAGTGCCTAGCCATTTCATTGAGCGCCGCCATTCAATTAAATGGCTAGGCGCATAGTTGAATCATTGAAGCATTTAAAACGTTCAACACTCTGCTGTTCACTGCCTGATTGAAAGGCCGCCGTTTATGTTTTTCCGCCACCGCGGCACTACTTTCGCTTTGTTTACAAGATGGCGTCTACAGCTGGTGTTTCTCGAAAGTTGTGTGTTCTTTTGTCGTGAAAAACATAGAAAATAAGTTCCCAGTGTTATGGTATGCCACAAAATAATAGATTTACCTTCGAGCAGCCTTTCTGTGTGGGTGTGTGATACGCGTGCTATAAAAAAAAACAAATCCTACTTATTTTTTCTGTAAGCAAGTGAACCGGCTAGCCATTTCATTTAAAAACGGCATTCAATTAAATGGCTGACCTTTGTTTAGCCGTAGTGTTGAACGTTGTGTTCAACTATTTGACTAACCGACGTTCTGCCATTTAATTGAATGGCAGCGTTCAATGAAATGGCTAGGCATTTAATTGAATGGCTAATTCAACCAATTAAATAATATATTATAAATAAGATATATAATATAATCTATACGCGCGCATGTTGTCAGTATCGTGTGGTACTATGGGATAGAAAGGCGTTTAGAGAATTTCGTTGGGCCAGCCAGTGCCTGGGACAATATTGTAATAGATACTGAAAACACCGGCTAATCTATTTGTTGTAATAAAAAGTCAACGGTTTTATTTGTATTTAAAGAAGGTAGTTTTATTTGAAAACTCCTAAAAAAACGTCAATGGCTACTTCACAAAAACAATAATCAGCAGAAGCAGTGAGCAGCAGAGTGTTGAACGTTTTAAATGCTTCAATGATTCAACTATGCGCCTAGCCATTTAATTGAATGGCGGCGCTCAATGAAATGGCTAGGCACTTAATTGAATGGCTTATTCAGCCAGTTGGCTGCGACAGATACATATTATAGCCCCGACTTCGCACTGGTGCAATTCTGATACTTACTTAATACTCGTATATGGGAGCATTGCACCCGTGCGAAGCCGGGGTGGGTCGCTAGTTATACATATAAACCTTCCTCTTGAATTACTCTATCTATTAAAAAAAACATTGTGGCGAAGAAGTATAATAAACGGCAAAATAATTGTGTCTGATTCCGGTTTCTTCATGTCGATATAACTTTTTTCGGATTCACATTTCAGTTTCGCTGTAATACAATAAAATGATAAGGTGACTATGGCCCTTCGATTAACATAGGTTTTAAAGTGCTACAAGGGTGGGGACGGTGTCCATACATTTTTGGGCATTGTTCTTTCAACTCTATTCATTATTCCACATTTTTACGAAAGAAAATTCTCGAAAAAACAAACAATATGGATGTCTGCCCGCCGCCGCTCATTAATCTTCAATGAGAGAAAACGTGAGTGTAGGAGCCTTCTCTCTTCTCGCCCGAGAAATCTTTTAGCTCGGCCAAAAATACCGACACCGATCGGAGAACAGGCGAGCCAGAGAACGAGAAGGCGAGAAGCTCCTCACACTCACGCTTCTCGGGTGTTCTCGGGGGTTCTCGCAGAGAGTCTGGAGGCCCTATAACTAGTAGTTCGCCCCGAACTGAGATCTCGCGCACCGTAGATGGCTTACATTTGGACTTTCTTCTGACTACCCCTATAATTTCAAGTGCTACTACTGATACTGCCGAGTATGCCTATTGCGCTAGCTCTTCATGGTAAAAAATACTGGCATGCATGCAATACATAATGTCGTGTCTAATTTTTCATTTAGGTATTTCATATTTATGAATTCTCGTCGTATTTCTAAAAGTATACGTCCTAGAATAAAAATAATAACTATTTTGGAATGTACAAATAAAGACCTTTCATTTGACAGCCCACTCAATATATTTGTTTACTTAACTTTTTTTACCCCAATTATTTTCATTCTTTATCAAATTTTTTTTTATCATGAAAATAAATCAAGTAGCATCTAAAATCATTGCAAACCAAACCGCAACGATGCCACTCTCTTTTTAAGACCGACCAGTCAATGAGCTACGAAGTCATCGAAATTCTATGCAACGGGAGCTCTTGCAGCTCTGGTTTCGTAGTTTTTGGTCTTTGGTCGTATTTCAAAAACTATACATCCTAGATTAAAAATAAAAACCATTTTGGAATGTACAAAATAAGCCCTTTCGTATGACACCCCACTCAATTTATTTGTGTAACTTTCATAATTTTTTACCCCCTTGGGAACCCAATATCTTCACAACCCCTTCATCGATTAAGCTCATATGCTCCCCCGTAAATTTCCTTACCACAACCTATTGACCTACCAAGTTTCATGCAGATTGGATGAACGGTTCGACAGTTATGCTCGAACAACAATTCGTGAAACATACAAACATACAAACATACAAACATACAAAGCAAAATCGCCCAACTTACCACTAAGATCTTCGCTCGCTTCGCTCGCTCGATCGATAATGGGTACGGATGTTGACGAGAGAGTATTTTCTAATCTAATGTTGTGTTATCTATCATTTACCTTTGCTCAAATCTGGAACTGAAATCGATCCCGTTTTTATTAGAGACCTTTTTAGATTCTGGCAACATTTTTTAAAAAGTTATTCTTAGGTAGGGGTACTCAATCCTTTTACACAAAGGTTTAAGCATTAATTACATTTACCAAGAGTCGATCAACAATCATAAATACCCATTTCCGATGAAGGTAGGTGTACATTGCTTCTACCCAGAAGCAATGTTGGTACGTCACCTGGTAGGTAGGTACATACTTCTGGGTAGAAGCAATGTACACCTACCTTCATCGGTAATGGGTATTTATGATGCCCTACAAAACGTCAACATAATAAGCGTTCAACTGAATGATTATTATGTAGGTACATCTGTATAAATCTGCAATATTTCTCTATAAGTATTTAATTTTATTGTTGTGTTTATCTATTTGTAAAGCTAAGTAGGTACCTAGTCATTCAATAGTAATTATAATCACTCACCATCGCGTCTGGTCCCGTCCGCGTCCCCGCGGGCGCGGGCGCGGGCGCGGACGCGGTTGCTTCTCGATGCGGAACCGCCTTGAGCGCCGGCCTGCGGACTGTGCCCCCCAACAAAATATTTCATTATTATCGATCGAGCGAGCGAAGCGAGCGAAGATCTTAGTGGTAAGTTGGGCGATTTTGCTTTGTATGTTTGTATGTTTGTATGTTTGTATGTTTGTATGTTTGTATGTTTGTATGTTTCACGAATTGTTGTTCGAGCATAACTGTCGAACCGTTCATCCAATCTGCATGAAACTTGGTAGGTCAATAGGTTGTGGTAAGGAAATTTACGGGGGAGCATATGAGCTTAATCGATGAAGGGGTTGTGAAGATATTGGGTTCCCAAGGGGGTAAAAAATTATGAAAGTTACACAAATAAATTGAGTGGGGTGTCATACGAAAGGGCTTATTTTGTACATTCCAAAATGGTTTTTATTTTTAATCTAGGATGTATAGTTTTTGAAATACGACCAAAGACCAAAAACTACGAAACCAGAGCTGCAAGAGCTCCCGTTGCATAGAGTTTCGATGACTTCGTAGCTCATTGACTGGTCGGTCTTAAAAAGAGAGTGGCATCGTTGCGGTTTGGTTTGCAATGATTTTAGATGCTACTTGATTTATTTTCATGATAAAAAAAATTTTGATAAAGAATGAAAATAATTGGGGTAAAAAAAGTTAAGTAAACAAATATATTGAGTGGGCTGTCAAATGAAAGGTCTTTATTTGTACATTCCAAAATAGTTACTAGTAGTTCGCCCCGAACTGAGATCTCGCGCACCGTAGATGGCTTACATTTGGACTTTCTTCTGACTACCCCTATAATTTCAAGTGCTACTACTGATACTGCCGAGTATGCCTATTGCGCTAGCTCTTCATGGTAAAAAATACTGGCATGCATGCAATACATAATGTCGTGTCTAATTTTTCATTTAGGTATTTCATATTTATGAATTCTCGTCGTATTTCTAAAAGTATACGTCCTAGAATAAAAATAATAACTATTTTGGAATGTACAAATAAAGACCTTTCATTTGACAGCCCACTCAATATATTTGTTTACTTAACTTTTTTTACCCCAATTATTTTCATTCTTTATCAAATTTTTTTTTATCATGAAAATAAATCAAGTAGCATCTAAAATCATTGCAAACCAAACCGCAACGATGCCACTCTCTTTTTAAGACCGACCAGTCAATGAGCTACGAAGTCATCGAAACTCTATGCAACGGGAGCTCTTGCAGCTCTGGTTTCGTAGTTTTTGGTCTTTGGTCGTATTTCAAAAACTATACATCCTAGATTAAAAATAAAAACCATTTTGGAATGTACAAAATAAGCCCTTTCGTATGACACCCCACTCAATTTATTTGTGTAACTTTCATAATTTTTTACCCCCTTGGGAACCCAATATCTTCACAACCCCTTCATCGATTAAGCTCATATGCTCCCCCGTAAATTTCCTTACCACAACCTATTGACCTACCAAGTTTCATGCAGATTGGATGAACGGTTCGACAGTTATGCTCGAACAACAATTCGTGAAACATACAAACATACAAACATACAAACATACAAACATACAAACATACAAACATACAAAGCAAAATCGCCCAACTTACCACTAAGATCTTCGCTCGCTTCGCTCGCTCGATCGAAAAGTATTTCATGTACCTACCTACCTAAGTAGTAAGTACCTACTTAATACGTAGGTACCTACGCTTCAAGTAGTTTAGAAAAAGGGGTACCTAAGTAAAAAGAATCTTATTAGGTAGGTACCTAGATACCCCTTTTGTGTCCAACATTCAAAGCCTTCGTACCTCTTTCCCCGCGTTTTCACTAATGACAAAACATGTTGCAAACAGCTACCTATCGCACTCACTCCTTGAGAGTTAATAAAGATAGATGTTTGCAACATGTTTTGTCGTTGGTGAAAACGCGGGGTTTGAACGTCTTTTCATTACAGTGTTCCTGTGAGGTTCAACATTTATACATGTTGCTCACAAGTGTCAAATGGCCGCATTAGCATAGTGACGGACTTACGACAGGGGTCTTCCGAACAGGCGCAGTTCCGATGCATTTCTGGATAGACAAGCGCAGTCAGTGCGCGTACACCGGCCGTTATCGAGTGCCCTCGTCTATATCTGCTGGTAAGATTTATTTTGAGCCAGTAACTTTAAAACTTTAATAAAATTGCTGATTTCAACAAATAAAGACATTATTTTTATTAGGTACCTATCCTATAACATCACAAATCACACGAGAAAAAAAAGTTATGTGGTAGTATCAGTCATAATTGAAAAGGTTTGGAACCACTGTGTTATAGGAACCACAATTGTGGTTCCTATAACACAGTGGTTCCAAACCTTTTCAATCTATGACATATCACATTATATCAATGAAACAGCTTTTATCCCCCAGTTACGAACCCTGCCGTATCTTTAAAGTATTTACATACCTACCTAGGTACTTAGTTTGTTTCAATTTATTCGATAGGTTTCTAATAAATTTGTAAGAGGTATAGGTGCCTACAATTGTATGTTATAATAAAAATCTCGTTTCATTCTATTACCCCCTCAGCCCCTCAAAAAAGCTACTTTACTCACGCGGGTGTAATTATTACCCACAGGTTCCCCTGCTTACTTTGGTCAGATGATTTATATAATTTTGAAAAGAGATTTGCCAGTTGATGCTATGTGAAATGTCCATAAATATATGATTGTTGTTTGTCTAAGGGCGGGCGCGGGGGCGCGTGTGCGCGGGTGGTGGGGGCGGGGGGTGTGCGCGCAAGGGCATGGCGGCGCCGGTGCATCGCTTCGCGGCCGTCGACTGCCCACCGCGCCGCCCGCGCCCCGCCAGGCACTACCCGTGAGTATCCTACTTGACTACCCACAAGATGGGTGACCGCAAGTGGTAATACGAGCTGAGCGCTTCCGTGCTTCGGAGGGCACGTTAAATTGCAGGTCCTAGCTTTTAAGTGGCTTGTTTCACTCTTCAGCGTGTCGCCGGTCACGTCCGCGAGTTGACCATTCATTTAAGGTCAAAATTAATTTCTCTGTGCTGTGAATGGTCAACTCGCGGACGCGACCGGCGACACGCTGAAGAGTGAAACAAGCCTAATGACCAAGGCTTTTAAGCGGCCTGAAAACTCCGTCACCAGAGTTGGCCACCTGCTCGTACGAACTTACTTTTGCTACCTACGGGCTAAAATTGCCGCTATGCAAGGCCAAATTTTAAGACTAAGGCTCCAGGCTTCGACGAAGAAAAGCTGAGTTGGATTGCTATCGAAACGCTGCAAACCCCACAGTCGCAATGTTTCGTAGCAGTTTTTCAAATAGCTTCCTAAAATGGGCTAAAATGGGATGTCAAAGTATTTAAATACAAGCAGTTTTGAAAGCATGGTAAAAAACAGCTTTATTCTCAAAATCACAAAAAAAAATCTAACGACCAAGCAGTTTATTATTGTTAGTAAGATCGTTAGAGCTTAGTCGTTAACTCAAGCGATGAAGTTCGTGGGCTTCTTGAAATGCTAGCATTAGCTGAGATAGAACCACTCTACAGCCCTGCGCCAATCCCAACGGTGCACAGCACCCGTCGTCAGAACGAGGATATCTACGTGGAGATTCCCCTGGAGCCCCCGCACCCCACGATCGCGAGCCTGGCCGCGGCCCGCAGCGTCACGCCCGACACGCTGCTGCGGACGGCGGCCTTGGGCCTCGCGCACCACCACTCGCCGATGATGGCGCCGCATCTCAAGTTCGGGATAATGGTGTCTTTTGCGCTGGCGACGATGTTTCTGGCGGCTGCGAAGTATTACTTCGATCGGCAGGTGAGGATTTTTACTTTAGGTAAGTAGGTACCTTAGTTTTTTTACCCTAGTTTTTTTATGCGAAACATGAGCTTGTTTAGTTGAGCATATTTATACGTTTCTGGAGCAACTTAACTGAGATAGGTAGGTACCTAACCTTATTTTTCCGAGGTACACCAACTAATGACCACGGTACACCAGTGTGCCGCGGCACACCCTTTGCGAAACACTGCTCTTAGCTCACGAGCCTATTAGGTAGGTATCTATCTAGCTAATTACCTCCCTTTCGTCTTCACGTACCTACCTACCCTAGCTCAGCATTCTCGTCTTCACGTACTTACCTGCCTTTACCCTAGATTTTAGGGTAGGTTAGTACGTGAACTCGACCTTCATGTACTACTATTATTCCCTATAATATCATCTTCACTTATCTACACTGTAAAAATAGCCATGAATGAAACAGCCATGGTGTAGATTCTACACATTCTACACCATGGCTGTTTCATCACTGTTTCGTATAATCTCATGTTGACCGTCACATGACCGTGGGTAACAGATAGTCCGCGACAACTCGTCGGGCAGCGAGGCCAGCATCGTATGCGCGGCGGTCGCGTGCGTGTGCGGCGTGGGCTGCGCGCTTTCCATGTGCCGCGCCGCGCCGCCGCCGCCCACCGTGCCTGACAGAGTCACTTCCACCGCGAGGCGAGAGGCACATCTGCCTAGACAGGTCACTAGTTAATATTCCTTACCCTTCTAGGTTCCAAGTGATCCAGACTCCGATCTTTGCAGGTTTAAGTTCGCGTCACAGCGTCCGACAGGGTCTCTTCTATTGCGCGGCGCGAGGCACATCGGCCTAGAGAGGTCACTAGTTAATACTTCTTTGTCACTCTTCTAGGTTCCAAGTGATCAGAGCTTCAGGCTCCGATCTTTGCAGGTTTAAGGTCGTAACGTCACAGCGTCTCCTCTATTACGAGGCGCGAGGCACATCTGCATAGACAGGTCACTAGTTTAATACTTCATTGGACCCTTCCAGATTCCAGGACGTTGTATCTTCAGGCCCAAATGCTTGGACAGGTCGGTATTCATTCCGATCTTTGCAGGTTCCAAGTCGTCTGAGCGTCAGGCACACCTACCGAAACAGGTCTATTCATTTATTTGGACTCTTATAGCCTTTACTAGATTTTTCAAGAGGAAACAAGTTATCCTACCATAGCGTGTTCATTTGAATTCTGCAAGAAACTATGTATAACTTACCATCGCCACCAAAGTTCTCCACGAAATACAATAGTAAACTCCCAACAGCAATCAGAGCCATCCGACGACATATCGCTGACGACTCTCCTCCAGTCCGGTCCGGGCGAGTCCCCCGAGGCGCCGCCGCCGTACAAGATCGCCGTGCTGATGCCGGGCCGCGAGTCGCCTCCGCCGCCCGCCTACAGCGAGCTCAGCTAGCCGCTACACCCGGTGAGCCAGGAGTTTATCATCTAATAAACGATGCTGCGGGTAAGGTTCGTAAAGTATACATGAGAAATGCCATAGTTGAAATATGAAATATCAAATGTAAAATAAAAGTCAAAATACCACAAACAAAAAGATAGTTATGAAATACCAGTTTCAAAGCTTTTTAAGTACCAAAGATAAAATATCAAAATACCACAATTAAATAAAGTTACAAGTGAAACACCAAAGATTATAAGTATATCAAAATAGGTACCTACCACCACCAGGTGAAATAATAACCAAAGATTAAGTCCCAAAATACCACAGTTAAATAAAAATACTAAAATTAAACAAAAACCGAAAGGCCACGGTGGTATTTTTTTAACATAATATTACAGATAAAGCATGTCTAATAGGTAGGTAAATTATTACCTATTAAAAATTAGGATAAGTAGGTACTTAATTTTTTACAATAAAATGGTGTGTTAGTAAAATAAAATAATATTTAAGCGCAAATTAATTCTACTTCAATCTTCCTTTCCATTGTAGTCTGTTTAAATGTTTGCACCAAAATAGGTAGGTATATTTTACTTTTGGTTTTGTTTTAAAATTCCCTCAGAAGTCCGCTAAAAGTCCTATGTAGTGTCGGTCGGTAAAAATGACTTTCTAATTTATTTAATTTTGATAATTATGAAATACAGTAACCGTTTTTATTAAAAGGTAAAAAATTAAATTATCCGATCTTGTAGAACCTTACCCAATATGTTATCCTGACTCACCGAGTAGGTATTTTTACCTAATTATATATTTATCGAATAGAGAGTTACATAAATGTTTTGATTCGTGAACGGACATACAATACGAGCATCTAATGTGAGAACTGGAGAAAAAAAATGCTCTGAAAGTGTAAGAATTATTTTTTTAAAGTTCGCTAGATTTTTTGGCTTATTGCTGAGTTTTATGTTAAATATTAAGTGTGCTTATATCAATGTGCTAGATACCTTACTTTGTATACTTTTACAATATTTAAATGTTCATTGTGTGTGATATAGTTTTGCGACAATATTGTCTAATGTTAGAAAAAGTGAATTTAGTCTGGGGTACCAATACCCAATCATTGGTTGGTAATTTTTTTTAATTAAAACTTTTTGTTTAAGTGCCAATAAAGGTTATTTAGTTGAATTTATCTTAAAATGTACTTATTTAGATAGCTTAACTAGAATATAAAATGTTTATTCGAGTTGTAAATAATGATAAAAACGGTGTTCACTAAACAGCAAAAAATATTTTTTAGAATATTTCGAAGTTAGTTTTGTATACAATTTAAATGCATTTTAAACCCCATTGTAAGGTTTATGGTTATAAATGTCTAGAATAAATAGTTTGTAGTAAGTCGTCCAGTAAACATGTAGTTAGAGTCAAGGATGGTGTTACATCGATTATACTCACGTAGGTACCTGAAATAAAATAGGGTCAACTAGGGTTATTGTAATAGGGGTAATTGGAAACACAGATCTATGGACATGGAAACTTATTACGTGATAACTATCAATTGACGGGTGTAGAAACAAAGTGACCTCAGTCCAAATTCGAATATTTTTAATCTATCAATGTAATTTTCTGCATCTCGTCAATGTCAATTGATTCAAATAAAAATTTACAATCAAAACGGCATCAGGCCTGAGTAAATGCATAGCATATATCAGCGTTACAAGCAAAGGCGCCTCAGTCCTCAAAATGTGACGTTCAAAATCACCTCAATCCATTTCGACCAATCACAAACCAGCATTTTTAAATTTTCAACATGCCTGATCTGTTGTTTTTCAAGGTGAATTTGTGACTGTGTAATAAATTTAAATATAAGATTAAAATTTTCATAATTTCGTTTTCTTGTTTTCCAAATGAGCCAAAATCGATTTTTTTTGCTGTTAGTACCTCTAAGCAAAATGGATGTCGTACACAACTGTGAGATGCAAATACACCTCAATCCATTGATGAAATTCAAAGACGCTTCAGTCCATTATAATTTTGTGTATTTTGCTAATTTCTGATCAGCTGTCATTTTAAAAGTATAGTTTTTTAGAGATCATAATTTTTTACGGATCTATTGTCCCTAATTTTAATATAAAGCAGACATTATAACTAAGCGAAACAAAATAACATGATTTACTCAATTTCAATGTTCTGGGATTGAGGTCACTTTGTTTCTATACCCGTCAATTACAACCGAATGATTCAGTTCAGTACTATATTTTGTAAGTACCTACTGTTTTCAGTCCTGTTTCGAACTACCCTTTCAATTTTCAATTTCCACCCTATGTTGACAATTTTTTTTGTCTATTTATTTTTGTAAGGTTTTTATTTATGAAATATATATTTATTGATATCTATAGCTACACTAGTCTTCCAAATATTGCTGTCTTGTGTTGTCTATTGAAAGCTTTTTGAATATATATTTTAAAACCCCATTAGAAATATTATAGTTCGATGTAACACTGTCTTGCTTAAGTAGGTCCAGGCATTATAATGCGTATATTGGCGTGATAAATATTAGAGGCAAACTTACCACTACTACCACTAAGTGCTTGTTTCACTATCTGGAGGTAAGGTTCCAAGTAAGCTAACTGTCAGTTAGTGGGATATAATACGCATACGTCGTTGAGTAGCACTAACCACCAAATATTTGTAACTTTTACTTACCTACCCAGTAAGTTAACGTTATTTAAATAACTAACTACAAGCTAGGAAGTAACAAATTACAACTTTACTTGGAGATACTGAAACAAACCCTTAAATATTGTAAATCATTCGTTTATTTTATTGTACATGTCTGAGATTTTGCAATATCACGTCACCGAAATCTAATTAAACAATACCTACTGCTTGCAATGCAAAAACAACCTCCTCGGCTGTACGAAGTAGTTTTTATATTATAATAAGGAATGGAAAAGGCGCACTAAATGGAATTCAATATTAAAACTAAATGTGTAAGAAATTATCGATCGAGCGAGCGAAGCGAGCGAAGATCTTAGTGGCAAGTTAGGCGATTTTGCTTTGTATGTTTGTATGTTTGTATGTTTGTATGTTTGTATGTTTGTATGTTTCATTTTTATGTTCTCGCATAACTATCGAACCGCTAATCCAATCTGTATGAAACTTGATAGGTCAATAGGTAGTGCTATGGAAATTTGCTGTGGAGCGTATGAGCGTAATCGATGAAGGGGTTGTAAAGATATGGGGTTCCCAAGGGGGTAAATTTTTTTCAAAGTTACCCAAATATATTGAGTGGGGTGTCATACGAAAGGGATTATTTTGTACATTCCAAAATGGTTTTTATTTTTAATCTAGGATGTATAGTTTTTGAAATACGACCAAAGAACAAAAACTACGAAACCAGAGCTGCAAGAGCTCCCGTTTCATAGAGTTTCGATGTCTTCGTAGCTCATTGACTGGTCGGTCTTAAAAAGAGAGTGGCATCGTTGCGGTTTGGTTTGCAATGATTTTAGATGCTACTTGATTTATTTTCATGATAAAAAAATTTTTGATAAAGAATGAAAATAATTGGGGTAAAAAAAGTTAAATAAACAAATATATTGAGTGGGGTGTCAAATGAAAGGTCTTAATTTGTACATTCCAAAATAGTTATTATTTTCATTCTAGGACGTATACTTTAGAAATACGACGAGAATTCATAAATATGAAATAAGTAAATGAAAAATTAGACACGACATTATTGTATTGCATGCATGCTAGTATTTTTTACCATGAAGAGCTAGCGCAATAGGCATACTCGGCAGTAGTAGCACTTGAAATTATAGGGGTAGTCAGAAGAAAGTCCAAATGTAAGCCATCTACGGTGCGCGAGATCTCAGTTCGGGGCGAACTACTAGTTACTAGGTACCCATTTATTTGCAATGAAAAATGTTGACCCCCTTTTCAAATTGGGGTACGTAGATACTTAGGTACCTACGTACCCCACCTAAGAACATAAGTGAGCAAAGGTGTTATTTGTTTATTTTGATTTCACCCTTTTTTAAATGATGAAAAGGGGGTCGACGAGTTTTAGTGAGTAAGGTATGTACTTAACGTGTCCAAATGCCACTTATAGTCAAATAATTATATGTTAGCATAAATATGACTAGTCTTTTAGAAAATATTATCTTTGACCATACAAAATGTTGGGTGTAACAAGAAAACACGTAAAAATGTCTAGTGAGGTGAGTAAGTTCGTATGAGAGTGGCCAATACTTGTGACGGAATTTTTAGGCCGCCGAAACCGGGACAGCGGTTTAACTTGCCCTCCGAAGCACGGAAGAGCTTAGCTCGTAATGCCACTTGCGGTCACGTATCCAAATTGTGACCGCGTACAACGTTGCTCAATCAAGAACGTCGAAGCTGAGCCATGAGCGCTTCACGAGGATTTATATCAATGGTCAAGCATTTATGATCCCTATAATGTCTGGTGGCAGTTAGGGGCGTGTCCAAACAGTACTTACTCGTGTAGTATGTACCAGTGGTACCTACCAGCTTTTGTTGGGTCGAAGATATAAATGTGATGTATTTATCGATCGAGCGAGCGAAGCGAGCGAAGATCTTAGTGGTAAGTTGGGCGATTTTGCTTTGTATGTTTGTATGTTTGTATGTTTGTATGTTTGTATGTTTGTATGTTTGTATGTTTCACGAATTGTTGTTCGAGCATAACTGTCGAACCGTTCATCCAATCTGCATGAAACTCGGTAGGTCAATAGGTTGTAGTAAGGAAATTTCCGGGGGAGCATATGAGCTTAATCGATGAAGGGGTTGTGAAGATATTGGGTTCCCAAGGGGGTAAAAAATTATGAAAGTTACACAAATAAATTGAGTGGGGTGTCATACGAAAGGGCTTATTTTGTACATTCCAAAATGGTTTTTATTTTTAATCTAGGATGTATAGTTTTTGAAATACGACCAAAGACCAAAAACTACGAAACCAGAGCTGCAAGAGCTCCCGTTGCATAGAGTTTCGATGACTTCGTAGCTCATTGACTGGTCGGTCTTAAAAAGAGAGTGGCATCGTTGCGGTTTGGTTTGCAATGATTTTAGATGCTACTTGATTTATTTTCATGATAAAAAAAATTTTGATAAAGAATGAAAATAATTGGGGTAAAAAAAGTTAAGTAAACAAATATATTGAGTGGGCTGTCAAATGAAAGGTCTTTATTTGTACATTCCAAAATAGTTATTATTTTTATTCTAGGACGTATAGTTTTAGAAATACGACGAGAATTCATAAATATGAAATACCTAAATGAAAAATTAGACGCGACATTATGTATTGCATGCATGCCAGTATTTTTACCATGAAGAGCTAGCGCAATAGGCATACTCGGCAGTATCAGTAGTAGCACTTGAAATTATAGGGGTAGTCAGAAGAAAGTCCAAATGTAAGCCATCTACGGTACGCGAGATCTCAGTTCGGGGCGAACTACTAGTTTAAATGTTTTAAATTATTTTGCCATTCGTTGTACTGTCCTTTAGAAGGGAACTTCGTCTTTTGTAACAGACGCTTATTATAATAAAACTGTATAACTGTGATGCTTGCTGTTTTCATTCATAAATGAGGTTGTGTAGGTATAACTATAACTGTGGGAATTATTGTCGTTCATCGTTTAAGTCGGTGATAATCAAATTTGTTCATATGCTGAACCAAGAAATTGATTATTGATATATCGAATCTAACCTAACGATTCAAGAGAACGGACGCAGCACAATCAAAAATGTCTCAGGACTTGTTTAACTTTTTTATACCTACCTACCTATAGTACTGATTAGTTACTTTCTAAATAATGTTAATCGTAGTAACCTACGACCATGAGCTGCTATGCTATGCTATTCAAAGATGGTGAAAGGCGTCCTTCCCGGGCAGTTCGTACAGTTCCTAATTTGTACAACGATATCGAAAGTCTTTATTGGTTCAGCCGTGTTTGCGGTAGTACCTACCTACTCTTAAATTTATCTGACAGTTAGCTTACTTGGGATTGTGTAACAAGTGCTTGGACTTTCTCTGCAATCAACCTAAAAAATATGTAATTAGGAAGATCCAAGCTTAGATCGAAACCAAACTAATCAAGCTCATATTCTTGTATATTCAATTCATAACATTAAGTACAGACGTTAAATAAATATAGTATTTAATTAAACTAAAACTTATAAGTAATGGTGCATATGTGTACTAAATACCACTATCAGTGACTCCTACTATTTCTATAACATTTTTTACAATAAAATTTAAAGTTGGTACAATATAACAAATAAAAAAAGACTGTATCCACAAGGATGGTAGACAGCCTCATTAGACATTCAAGGTCCTAAAGATGACCAGGGGGATAGTCAGCGGCACATCAATACTCATCTGACTCATCAAAATCAAAATATATCATAAAATGCGTAAAATGGAATGGAAAGTCCAATCATATTAAATTAAATACATTCATAATTTAATAAATCGATAAATGAGTGCGTAAGTTAAAAGTTAAAAATGACTAGTCGTCATAAATGTTACAATAACACAGAAAGCTTTCATAAGAATAGTTACAATTAAGATTATGTCATGATACCTAATGATCACATAATAGTTCTGTTATGATGCAGTCACACTCCAAGGGTTAGTCCTTGGAGTCACTCTTATGCCGTCTATACAGGTTTGGTGAAGCCTAGACCAACGCAAGCGAATGCCAACGTGTAGACAGCATATTTGCCTTGCCTGCCATCGTTCGGTGTCGCTCGCCTAGCTGGCCGAGTGAATACAAGCTCATGCTTTGCATAGACTCGCCAAACGTCTAGCTAGACGGTAGCACTTGCCTTGCATCAATTTGTCTTCGCTCGCGTTGGCCTAGGCTGCTTGTTTGTTGTGTTGTTTAGGCGTGTTTAGGGAAGGCGGCTTTAGGCAAACAATTTACAGATTTACCACTTTTAGTTTTCATTTTTAATAAGATACACGCAATAAATTAATTAATGATTCTGAATAGTTTTCTATTACATTCGATTAAAAATAAAATACCTTTCTTTATATTTCGTATCAGTGTAAATGATTAAAATAAATTGTCTACAACATAGGTAGTATTTGAGAAAAATATATTAATTTCTACTAATTTTATAACTAAGTGCATAAAATTATCTTCAAACGGCCAAGCACTTCTTGCCTACTTTGATTTTGGCTTGAGTGACGGAAATTCTTTAAAAATATAATTTAGCTGCATAAATGTACATTCAAGCCAAAATATACATTATGACATACAAAATTTCACATTCACAAAATAAATATACCAATATTTAAAACTTTTGAATAATTAGTCCATTTATCAAAACTGTTTGAAATTGATTTACTTGTTATTATTTATCTTCCAATTTACGTTCGAAAATTGCTATTTTTTTCCCATTTGCTTTCTTGGTGACTGTTAACGAAGAACGAAGAATCGACAGCTGTTGTAAAGAGTACATGACATGTACAAGAAACATTATCTACCTCATTGACCATGAAATAACTTGAGTAGAAGAATTAATTCGCTTGAGGCGATTTAACATAATAAAAGTGGTTTAATTGAATAAATATTATTATTTAGTTTTTATTTTTATTTCTAATATATCGGCGACTGAGATTTATCCAGAATGAAAAAAGACGAAAAAATAAAAATACCGGTTTACATCTGGGGTTCGAACCCGCAGCCTCCGGCTAATCCGTGGCCTTCAACCGCTGCGCTATCTAAATTCTAAACAATAGCGGTAGTGGAGAAATCACAATGCATATTGCGCGGGGAATTCTTTTTAAGTATGTGAAATTACGGAGAAAACAAATTTCCCTTGAATGAGCCTAGCTAGATCGATTTTTCGTCCCCGTGCCAAATAGCGAATGTCATCGAAATCGTTAGAGCCGTTTTCGAGAATGCGAATACAAATATACAATTACATAAGTAATCAAATATGGACAAATGCTTTGACTCTGGCTTCAAGGACGCAACGCACTGTTTCAACCAATCGTAAGAACCTTTCCTCAAGAATACAAACGAATCTAAGTTTTTGGTGCGTATTGTAATGTGCCGATACAACAGCTAGCTTAGTAATAAATAATAAATTATGCTATCTACTTGTCAGGTAAATGTGGTCCTTAAACTCGCTGGATCTCGAACAGTTTCACATCCGTGTCATACCAAATGGGTGGATCCACGTTTCTGTAAAAAAAATAATTAAAAATTAAAAAAACCCTTGACACAAAAAACTTCTAAGGAAAGTGACAGCATTGCAATGAACCTCATTGCAGCATTGTGTGACAAATCCACGTTTATGGCGGCAGTCGATGCGTTATAGTAAACAAAACGCGTACTAGGCACTCTCATCATCATCATCATCATCATCTCGGCACAGCATGTTCTCCTCTTCCATTCCCTCCTATCACTCGTCATCTCAGTACTCACTCCTTTCACACGCATGTCCTCTCTCACACAATCCATCTATCTATCCATCCATCCATCGTACTAGGCACTCTGTTCCTAAAAAAATATTAAGAGAAAAAAAATGAACGTATGTACTACCGTATGTAAATGACGCCCCACAGGTAAGTTCTGAACCAGGCGGCGGTGCCCGCGTTAGCCTGGTACTTGCGGATGAGGATCGGATGCGGCACGGGCAGTAAACCGACCAGTGTGCCGTGCTGCAGGAAACGGAGGATCTCGGACTCGTCCGTCAGGCCCCTGAGAGGTAATATCGTATGAGCTAGTGGCCAACCGTTGACGGAGCTTTTTAGGCCACCTGAAGGCCTCTGTCATGGCTTAAAGATGTCATGAAGCGCTCGCGGAATAGCTGGCTTATCAGCATGGCATGGCAATCAGCTGATAGCAGGAGTAGACCAATCACAGAAAACTGAGATTAAATATGATTGGCAGACTCAATATGGCCAATCGTAATGAATCTCAGTTTTCTGTGATTGGTATAATATGTATATTATTTTCCCTTGCTCACTCATCAACATGTCAAATAAGTGCCTCTGACTATCCCCGTAGACATATTCAAAGATCTTGAATGCTCAAAGATTTAAGAGAATGTGTACCGCGCTTTAGGGTTAGTCTTGATTATCTTTCATACTCACTTGTCGATGATCTACCTACCAAGGATTTTTTAGACTACGTAACTGGATGGTTCACTCGGCTTTAATGTAAAAGGGATTTTGAACCTTACCACGACTATACAACGTTCTATTATAATTCAATCTGGGTTATAAGGATGGTCGGTCTCGTTGAGAGGACTTAGTGGTAGCTTTGTCCCTTTCACATTCGTTGTTGGATTAGTAGTGTGCCCATGTCATTTAAATTTCAGGATATTTACTAAGGATTAGGAATGTTTAGTTCATAAATGGCCGCCCCTTAGAAAGAGACACAACTAGGGCATAGGAACCGGGTTTACCCGGAACCGAAAGAACCGGGATTACCCGGTTCTTGGGGCTGCAACAAGAACCGGTTCTCAAAATATGAAGAACCGGGTTTTCGGTTCTTTCGGTTCTTTTAAAAAGTTCTCTTCGAAAGCGTGCATAGTTTTTAGGTGTGTACAGGCAGCATAGTGTACCTTTTTTGTTATTAGTGATTGTTTAAAATATTTACATTATAGCTGTGATTATAAATTCTCTGTTTTATTTTTGATCCCATTGTAGAATTTTGTAAGATTTTACTTACAAAATTCTAATAAACTAACTCTCTCTCTCTCGTCGTTCCCTCATATCTAAGGATTGTGGTCAGCTTCGGGTTTATCTTCGGAACGGATGATCAACCTCCACCCGTTTCTATCTAGTGCGTCCCTTACAACCGTGTACTACTAGACTTTGTGTTTTACTAGACTTTCATCGCCTCTGCGCACCACGTGGCCGAAGTATTAATGAGAGCGTTGGTGGCTCAAAGTAGCAAATCGGGTTTTAATTTGGAGCTGGGATAGGATCGCCACATTGGTGCGTTTATCGGTCCAGGGTATTCTTAGCAGTCGCCTCTAGCACCACATCTCGAATGCATCGATCGTTTATCTTTCTCTGGCCAGAATTGTCCACGTTTCCACTCTTGACATAAATACAGGGAATACTAAATACTTATACCAATGCCCGTAACAGTCTGATCTTAGTTTTGATATCTATTTCTCTGTTCTTCCAGATGTTATTTAGGCGGGGTCATTTTTTGCCATTCCAATACACCTCTTTATCTCCGGGACACAGCTGCCATCCTTACAGTATTTGTGGCCCTAGCTAGGTAGATATATATTGGTCAATGGTGTCGATGCTTGAGATGTTGCGGGTGGCATCTATTAGTTTCCTCGCACGATCCACTACCAATTTTTTTGGTTTTCGCCCTGTTGACTCGGACTAGACAAGTTCTAGACTTTGGAAGAATTCTTCTATATCTTCCACGAATGTTGCTAGGAGAACGGTATCGTCGGCGTACCGAAGGTTTCTACGGGAGTAGAATCATCTAGCTCTTAAGACGTTTCAAAGTGGTCATAGCGGTCCTACTAAATAAATGATTTTTGAATTTTGATATCCTCCTTCCGCCTGTCGGAAAACCTTTCCCTCAGTTTTCAAGGGTCCTACGAAATATGTACTCTTCATATAATGTTAAACAGCAGGGGATAGGATGCAACGGTGTCTCACTCCCTTCTTGGTTTGAAACATACTAGAGCATTCGGTGCCCAACCTGATGTAAGAACGGTTTTCTGTATATAAACTGACGAGGTGTTCAGGAGCTCCCATCTCCAGTAGTATATTCCACAATTTCTCCAATTGCATACAGTCAAAGCTTTGGTATAATCAATAAAGCACAGGATTACTAAGCTGTTGAATTCTCTACTCTTCTCTATTATTTGGCAAATGTTGATTCTGATTCTCGCGTATCCTTGCGTTTAACAAACCTACCTGTTTTTTAGGTATTTGTCGGGCTAAAAAGTAACTAAGACGTCTTTTTAATGCAATGTAGGGTAGGAGGATCTTACTTGCGTGCGTTATTAAAGCGATGGTCCGGTAATTTCCACATTCTTTGCCTTTTTTGTGCAAAAGAACAAACATCGATTCGATTCGAATAAAAATTATCACAAGAACCGAAAGAACCGAAAGAACCGGGTACCCGGTTCTGAGTTGAAACTGGAACCGAAAAAACCGGTTCTTAAATAATGCCCGGTTCTCGATGCCCTAGACACAACGCCCAAGTTTACCTCTCTCAAGCGGACCGTGTATTCTGTCTCAGGGAACCTTCCAGTTACGTTTACGTTTAGTATACAAATTCCTTGATATCTACTCACTTGTCGATGGTCTATCTACTCACTTGTCGATGCATATCTTCTCGACCTGTGGCACCAACACCTGCAATAGCCGCATGATGGTCTGCAGAGGCAGCTTGCCTCGCCACGCGCCAACCCACGACGCACTTGCGCGCCAAGAGCCTTCGCCCTCTGACACACGGAGACTGTCCTGTAATCATATAGTCGATGTTTGTTTACCTAAGCTTATTCAGAGGACCAAATCTCCATTACATTTTAGGTACCTACTAACTAACCCCTAGTTTTAAGCTTACTAACAAAATGGACTGTATAAATTGTCTGAATAAATAAATAAATTATTATTATTATTATTATAGTCGGATTCAGCACTGAAGTCTGATAGACGCAGCGCTGCTATCGCAGAACTAGGTTATGTAAAAAATTACTAACTGTCCAAATAAGGCTTGAAAAATAATAATTATGCTAGTTTGTACGTTCGTTAGCTCTACACACCAGAACAACTGAACGACCTTGACTAAAAGAGCATAATAAAGTAAATAAAACAATAAGTTCCCGCTTTTGCCGTAGGACTTGAGTGTTAAATCCTACTCTACTAAAGTAAGAAAATGAAATCGACGGGACTCGAACCCGCACTAATACAAGCGATCCTCCTTAAGCCGGAGTGCCTTTACCAACTCGGCCACGGAATCCTTATTCGTCGGGTCGAAAATCTTGATAAGCTCATTATATTGGTTAGAGCCCCGTCGGAATCGTAAATTTTCATTTTAAATGCGAAAATACCTAAATGTGGCGCGCTGCCGGCTCGCTCGGCCTCCGCTAGAAGTAGCACTTACATGTGAGACAGTCCGTTTGCTATCATCATCATCATCGTTGTTGTCCTCTCCGTCGGGATGTGCCCGGGGGGGCAGCAGTCGGTCCCCCACATCCCGGGGGGCGCTGCCGGCTCGCTCGGCCTCCGCTAGAAGCACTTACATGTGAGACAGTCCGCTTGCTATCATCATCATCATCGTTGTTGTCCTCTCCGTCGGGATGTGCCCGGGGGGGCAGTAATCGGTCCCCCACGTCCCGGGGGGCGCTGCCGGCTCGCTCGGCCTCCGCTACAAGTAGCACTTACATGTGAGACAGTCCGCTTGCTATCATCATCATCATCGTTGTTGTCCTCTCCGTCGGGGTGTGCGCGGGGGGGCAGCAGTCTGTCCCCCACATCCCGGGGGGCGCTGCCGGCTCGCTCGGCCTCCGCGCCCTCCGTCGGGGGGTCGCTAAGGGTCGCGGGGGGGTGGGCCGATTCACGCTCCGTCATCACACCGATTGCTAGAACGAATATTGGTGCTGATTCTATTGCATCTATACCAATAAAAGAAAGCTGATGAGTTTGTTTGTTTGTTTGAAAGAGCTGATTTCAAGAACTGGGTGTTTACTATGTATAATGTATGTATTTAAAAAAAAAAAGTGGTTCCCATAACACAAGCTCTGCTCATTTTGGGGCTACATGATCTGTGGCTGTGTCAAATGTCCAGCATTATTAAAAAACTAGCTTCCGCCCGCGGCTTCGGTCGCGTGGTACCCGAAAAAAATAGCTTAGTCCTATTCCCAGTCATTATCTATCTATATTTCAGCCAAATCGGTTCAGTGATTGTCAATACATACATCCGTGACCACCTTCGAGCTTATAGAACGTGACCACAAACGCTGCAACGTGTTCGAAATGTCGGGAAAAGAAAATAAAAAAAAGTACGCGATAAAATCCCGTAATAATAATTATCATTATGTTAACAAATCGCTAAAGTTATACATACATCCATCCATCCAAACATCAGCATAATATAATATTAGTGTGATATATACCTACCTATATAAAAAAAACTTTGGTGGTACCTAGCTGTTACATAAAAGAATAACAAAACGATGCAAGATAGTAAAGACATTGCACAGTATAAATCAATGTCTAGGGGCCGAGAGGTCCTTACCGGGTAACTCAGGCAGCGTCGGGTTAAGAGTCCCGGGCTCCGCGGGCTGCGCCGGCCGCGAACCTTCCATTGGCGTATCTGCCACTGATTCCGCACTCGTCGACCTGCAACGGTCATTAGCTATCTATATTTCAAACTTCAGCCGAATCGGTTCAGTGGTTATAGAGGAACAAACATACATCCATATACATAGTGGAAACTTTTTTTGGATTATGTTTAACTTTATATTATTTAATGTTTAAGTGTTATTGTTATGTTTGTTTCCCAAATAAATAAATAATATTAGTGAGATTTAGATTATGGCAGTATTTAAGTAATATCCCGTCAAGTGTAGGCAAAAGATGACACTGTAAAATCAACTAGTAAAGATGTAAAGGCTTTTGTACTTAAAGTACTTAAAAGGCTGTATAAATCATCTAGAAATAGATGTAATGATGAGTCCAGTGTTACATTTGTTACAATGGATCAAGGCATTCGTGAAGTTAGGCTTTTCAGTCAGTAGAAAATTTTGTATGAAAAAGTTGCACTGCGCATCGAAACGGTTAACTTCACGAATGCCAAGATCAGTTGGAAGAAGTAAATAATAAAATAAATATAAATATTGCTGAACATTTGACACAGCGCTATCTAGCCCCAAACTAAGCAAAACTTGTACTATGGGAACCAGATAACTGATAGAATACTTATATATTGTAAATACATACTTATAATACTTTATAACACCCAGACACAGAACAAACATCGATGTTCATCACACAAATGTTTGTTCTGAGTGGGAATCGAACCCACGACCTACAGCGCAGAAGGCAGAGCTACTACCAACTGAGCTAAGAGGCCAGTCATGTGTACCTAGGTAGTACAGTCTTAGCTGGTGGAGCGGCGCCCTTGGCCCGCGCTGCGTTGATAGAGCGAGCGATAGCGTGCGGCTCATGAGGCAAGTTTGCTAAGTTGTGGAACACGGAGCGTTTGCGGATTATAGTGTACACCAGATTCGAGTTACCTGTAAGAAAATACAATTGTAGAATTATGCCTAAATAGACTGCGAACCCAAGTCGGTCGATGTAGGAGTAACCTCAGCAAGTGGGGTATGGTCGGGGATAATGACACACAGTGTCACTGTGGTGCCCAGGTGCAGTCTATGTCACACGTACTTGTGTGTCCCTCCTGCCGCAACCCATGCACTATGGCTGATCTTATGTCCTGCTCGGATAATGCCGTAGATGTAGCAACATACTGGTCAAAGTCCCTATAGGTTGTAACAACGACACGAAAGAAGAAGAAGAAGAATTGTAGAATGCTCGTTCGACGTACGTTTGAATCTTGGTCGTGCATTTTCGGAAAACTCACATAGTTAATTAATTCAGGCGTGACTTTTATTTTGAAATTTTCAAAAAAATCTGAAAACTCACATGCGCAAAACGGTGAAGGAAAACATTGGCTTTACAGATTTACAACCAATTTAAACTTAGGAAAATCGTGTTGGACATTAATCCTAGGTGGACATTTTGTATTTTGGACATTAGTCGTGCAAAGGAACTTAACTTATAGGGTGAAATAAATTAAGATCTTACCATCAAACTGGTCTCATGTTATTGAACATCTCTAGCAAGAAGTACACCAGATGGTGGTGATGCGGCCGTACGAGCGTGAAAGCCTCCATCTCTCTCCCTATCTTCCTCCTCTCTCTCTCCCTTTTTCTCTCTATGTGGGTGTGATATGATACTCTACCTATCTCCCCTCCCCCTCTCCCTTTTTCTCTCTCTGTGAACCTGTGTGTGTGCAATAAGTAGGTCTTACCATCAAACTGGTACTGTATCATGTTATTGAACATCTCTAGTAAGAAGAAAACCAGATGGTGGTGATGTGGCCGCGCGAACAGAAACCACGGAGTACTGAACGCTTCTAGGAGATGCAGTAGTTTAGACGCAGCTACCATCGACAGCGTTTTCAGGTATGGGGACACTGTAAGGTACAATCGTATGATTTGCGGTACGAAGGTTTGCTGTAAAGTGGGTGATCGACGTACGAGTCTATACCGCGGTTTTAAAGAACGTCGGTTTTACTCGTGGCTCGTTGGTGCTGATCGACCAGCGAGTAAAACAGTCGTATCGTATACGAATTGAGGTTTGATGGAGCTGAGTAAAAAATGAAGCATATATGACGAGCCGCGAGCCAGGCTCGTCAACTCACAAACAAAACCGCGTTATTGCTATGATACACCGGCGAGCTTTACTGACGCGGTTTTACTCGCTCGTCGATCAGGGCCTTAAGAAAACTCTTTTAGTGTTAAGGTCGCCTTTGTACTTAATAATCTAATTTTGTCTATACATATATGTAATTTTTTTTTTAAAAGATTAACAATTTAAGGTGTTACAACTTAAAATCCAGATTTTCTAAATAACTTTAATGTCAGGAGTGCAGGTGTAGAGTTAACGGCATAGTACAGTACAGTGCTAACTATACTACTAGTGGCTCTGTGAGCTGTAGACCTCGCGAGTCTGTTTCCACAGCTTAAAGAAATTTAAAAGTGACCAATTTACTGCATTTTGAGGAATTATTCAGCTCATCACGCTGAAGATCCTCATCAGATCTTCACCAAATGTTTATGAGACCAACTTAAAGTTACAACCTTTCAAATAAAACAAGAACCATTTAAATCGGATCAAAAATTCTTGACGACTAAAAAATTCTATAAACTATCGAACCTGCTCACAAAATTTCTAAATAAAGCATACTTATTTATTTTTTCCTATTTTTGTAAGAATTTGAAATTTGGACAAGCTCGGCTGGTAAACACTATCGGAACAAATAGATACCTATTGTTTTTGAGTTCGGCACTCACCGTTGACAAGAATAGTGAGGAGGCAGTCGAACAAGGGCTGCAGACGTTGATGTCCCGTTGTGATCACCTGAAACGAAACAAAAAAGTCACAAATTTTGGTCTGCAGGGCCAAAAAAGTCGAGCAGAATCATTATGATTCATAGCAAGATTCTCGCATTAGAAATCACAAAATTGACAATTCTTATTACAATTCCTTTAGTGATTCGTAATTCATTCTTATTTTTAGATTCATTATAAAAAAAACGAGTGTGCTTTAGACCAGACGACTGAAGTAAAACTACCGTTCGCCTCGCCCGATCACACTTTTGCATTTACCAGCGGGCCTATAAAGGTCGCTATTGCAGAATCGCAATATAGGAATTGAACTATTGCCATCTCTTTTCATTGACTGAGAGTGAAAAGAGACGTCATTACAGTTCATTTCATATTGTGATTCAGTTGTAGCGACCTTTTTAAGTCCGCAGCTTACTCCAAGCATGCGTAAAGAAGTTTTACTTAGGTACAAAAAAAACGGGTCACTGACCTTGTGAAACACGACAACGCCTCGCCCGATCACACTTTTGCATTTACCAGCGGGCCTATAAAGGTCGCTATTGCAGAATCGCAATATAGGAATTGAACTATTGCCATCTCTTTTCATTGACTGAGAGTGAAAAGAGTCGGCATAGTTCATTTCATAATGTGATTCAGTTTTAGCGACCTTTTTAAGTCCGCAGCTTACTCCCCAAGTCAAGCGTGCGTAAACTTTTACTTACAAAAAAAACGGGTCACTGACCTTGTGAAACACGACAACTAGCAGATCTGCATGGGAACCAGTAAACACTGGTATATCCATGGGCACGGCGGCGGCATACGGCTTGTTAAGGCGAACGCCGAGGTTGCGCTCTCCGGACAGCAGGAGTAGGATAAACACGCCTATGTGCATTAGACCGACGCGCGCTGTCGGAAAATAATTGTCTTTATTTAAAAAAACAAGTTTTAAGTAAATTATGTAGGTAATTAAAATCAAAAAATAGTATAATAGTCCTGGGTCCCTATATTACATATTAGTACATATTAGTTTGGGGCTAGATGGCGCTGTGTGAAAAATGTCCACCAATGTTTTTTTTTTTTTAATAATAATAACAAAAGATTACGAAAAAATTTTGAATTAAATCAATGAATCAAATATTTTTTGAGATATCTGTATGAGAGGTTTTTTTTACCTAGTTGAATATTCAGAGAACTATTAATTACTAGCTTCCTACCAGCTTCGCTCGCGTAGTACCTACACGGTTAAACAGTAGCCTAGGTGTTATTCCAGATCCAAAACTATGTATATTCCAAGTTTCATTAAAATCCGTTCAGTAGTTTTTGCGTGAAAGGGTAACAAAAACAAACATCCATCCGGAATGGATGGATGTTTGTTACTCATAATTTAAACGAACTAACGGGACTTTATCGCGTTATAATAAACAAAGGTAATAACGCGATAAAGTCCCGTTAGTTCGTTTAAATTATGTCTACAGATCGCGAAAGTTTAAAATGTTTGTTACTCTTTCACGCACAAACTTTCACATTTATGATATTAGTAGTATAGGATTAAATTCTTACATTGATCAGCGCGTGAGTCGTTCAGATGATATAATATAGGCACCAACACTTCCAGAACATCACTGCTCTTCAATACGTAGTACATGAACTTCTATAACAAATAATTGAAACATAACATTGCGAACCGGGCAGCAATAATTAGAACTCGGCAGAAATAATCGCAGAAATATTCTGAACCGGGCAGTCATATGGCGCAAACATAACTAACCAGTTACGTCTGCCCCATTAACGGTGCAAACATAACTAACCGCGGGCATATTTAGAACCGGGTAGTCGGATACTTTGCCTGATATTTTTGCATTGTTTTGACAGATAAAGCCGGGAAATAGTAAATAGTTGTAGACTGAAATAGTCAAGACTAAATACTACTATAGTTACTTATAATACACTATAGTCAGAACAGAATCAATAGGAAGCAATAGGAACGGGCAGAAATCATACGTAACTCAGAACAGAGTAAATATATAAAGATAGAAACAGGTATAAATAGTCAGAACCGGGCAGTCATAATCAGCGGGGCTAAAAAGGCCGTTATAACAGAATCATAGAATTGCACTATAATAAGCCGTCTATTTTCATCATGTCTATGAAATAAGACGGCATACTAAAGTGCATAGAGTGACAAGAACAGAACATATCACATTGTGATTCTGCTATAACAGCCTTTTTAGCCCCGCAGAACCGGATTATTAGAAACTAGGTCTTACTTTATTATAATCGCACATCTTCCAAAACAGGACCAGTAGTTCCTGATGTAAGTTCACCCTTTTAGCAGAATTGGGCAGGTACGTCTGCTGTAATGGATTGTTCAGCAGCCTGGTCACCCCTCGCAGTAGGAACTGGAAGTCCTCGTCGCGATGGATGCGAGATAGGTAGTTGATGAATAAGTTGTCAGGGAGGCTCTGTTAGAAAATATTTATTTATATACTAATACTAATATTATAAGAGTCTATACTAATAATTATAAAGAGGTGAAAGTTTGTTTGTATGGACATAGGAGCCATCGTAGTGAGCCGTGCTGGCGTAGTGAAAATTTTAAAAAGGTCGCGGATTCAATTTCAGACTGTTCTTCATAACCATGTGTTTTAGTTTTGAAATTGGCTTTTCATGCTATCTGGCACAGCGCGATCTACTCTGTAAATTTTGTCGAATGCGGTGTGTTCAAAATAATTATTGATTCTTACCTCGTCAGTTTCTTCATTAGCCACATTGCTGGTGTCGTGATCCAAAGTCACAATAAGTAGTTGCAGTGCCACCTGTAAAAAGCGCAAAAGTACCTACCTATGTACCTAGGTGGGTAGGTACCTTGTAAAGTAGGTAGGTACTTACCAGAATCGTTTTATTCCACGCTTTTGTATGTAATTCTATGTAGGTACCTACTAATTGTATTGTTTTATTATGCTCTGTCCTCTGTCTTCTGTGTGTTGTCAATAAACTATATTCTATTCTATTCTATTCTATTCAAAAGACAAATTTCACATTAACTTTCAACACTCACACTAACATTCATACACACAGACAAACACACACACACAGAGAGAGAGAAATAAATAAATAAATAATGCCGGACATTTCACACAGCATCATGTAGCCCCAAGCTAAGCAGAGCTTGTGTTATGGGAACCACATGACTGATATACTACTTAAATAATTTTTTTTTTATAAATACATACATAATATACATAGAAAACACCCAGACCCGAGACAAATATTTGCAGATCATACAAACATTTGTCCCGCGGCGGGGATCGAACCCGCAACCTCCTGCGTCACAGGCGGGCCTTCGCCCACTGCGCCACAGAGGTCGTCAAAGAGAAAGAGAGAGAGAGAGACTTACCTCAACCAAAGGCTCCAGTGTGTCGGTGAAGAGTAGATGGTTGTATGGCATGCCGTAACCAACAGGATCGTACGAGCAAACCGTGTTTAGTAGCGACGTGAAAAGCGGCAACGCGTGTCGGTTGTCAGGGCTTGTCAGGTATCTGTAGAGAAGGAAAGGAAGGATAGATGTATACATAAAAACTTTACGATTTGTATTGGGCAAGCGAAGCAAGTTTTCCAAAGCGCGTTTATGAGCAGCGTGTTCACACGTTTGTATCGATACAAACGCGCTGCAATAAACGCAGTGTGCCCACTACCTTAAAAGACCGGCGAACGTACCTACGTACCTAGGAACGTAATACCAAAATAATTTAAAATTTGAGCATATTTTTTTATCACTTTATGTTATTATTTGGATAAAGCCAGTATTTATCTAGGTTCCTATGTTACACTTTTGTTAAAAAAACTTACTATAGAACAAATGAAAAGAAAAAATGCCATTTTTGGTGTACCTACAAAGGTTTCTATTCAATTTGCTTACATTTCTTTTTAGGTAAGTTTTTCGGAACAAAAGTGTAACAGGAACCTAGATAAATACCTACTCTCTTAATGTAACAACATAAACTGATAAAAATATGCTTAAATTTTGAATGATTTCGGTATTACGTTTTTATGGAAATTCGCCTGTCGCAGGCCTCTTAAGTAGATAGTATCTTACGCGATCCACTTGTTGGGCTGGGAGGAGAGGCTAGCGGGGCGGTAGATTGTCTCACTACAGGCAGCTAACAGTAGCCGCAGTAGTTCGGTCCGAGCGGCTTCGTGCGCGCCGCAGCGGGCGCCGACCCGCGCGAAACCGACGCCGCCCGCCCAGATGTACTCGCAACTGTCTAGGGAGGAAAGCTCTTCGGCGCGCTCCTGATAAATAAATAAATAATGCTGGACATTTTACACAGCATCATGTAGCCCCAAGCTAAGCAGAGCTTGTGTTATGGGAACCACATGACTGATATACTACTTAAATACATTTTTTTTTTGTAAATACATACATAATATACATAGAAAACACCCAGACCCGAGACAAATATTTGCAGATCATACGAACATATGTCTCGCGGCGGGGATCGAACCCGCAACTTCCTGCGTCACAAGCGGGCCTTCACCCACTGCGCCACAGAGGTCGTCATAATAGGATAATACAATACAAACACTTTATTAAGCTCAAATACCGTGGAACAGGATGAAAGCGAACGGAATTTACACAGCTGACTCTGCGAACTTCGTACCATCTGTTTTTTTTTATTTAAATAGATTCACTACTTTCCGCCCGCGGCTTCGCTCGCGTGCTACCCGGATAAAAAGTGGACTATCCTATTCCCGGTCATTATCTATCTATATTTTGAATTTCAGTCAAATCGGTTCAGTACTTGTCGAGCTATAAAGAAACAAACATATATCCATTTATCCATCCATCTTACTTAACATCTAAACTTTCACATTTATAATATTTTTGGGGCCAGAAAGCCTCGCGTGCGTCCATAGAAGATCTTATCAATGTTTCGTCTTAATTTGATCAATGGTTTAGAACGCTTAGAGGATAATTTTCTTTAATTTATGGCGCGCTCACACGCTCGCGTGCAAACAGACAATCAACGGGCACATTATCTTCTGTCGCGTTCGGTCTCCTTGAGATGAGAGTAACAGAGCTACTTCGTACTCTAATCATAATATCTGTCTCGTTGAACGTCTGATTGCACGCGAGTGTGTAAACGCGGTTATAAATAAGGAAGTTTGGAAGTGTATTTGTATATCTGCATTTCCTCAATAAGTAGACAAATCAACAATCTAGTTTGTCTACTTAACAGCTTATCAACAATCAAAGTGCTTGACTGATAACACAGCTATCACAAAATCAATAGTCACCTTTTTGCAGAATAAACAAAAAAAAATATGAATCTATATCTATACTAAAGTAGCCTATAACCACCCTGGTTCTATGCTACTTTTCATCATCATCATTACCATATATCATTACAACGGGGGCAACGTCGCGAGGGCGCTGCTAGTAAGTATATCAATTATGTAGTAATGAAAAATTACTTCTGTATTTGATAGCTTAATTCTCGACAATCATCCATCATCATCACGGGTAACACCGCGAGGGTTCAGCTAATTTAGTATAAATAAAATAGTTTTACTTACTGGTCCAGCCCTTTTTGTACTCATAACAGTAAAATCAGGACAGAACAGGAGATCCTGCAAAACCGAAAATACTTTTATTTAGTTTCGTCGAATAATGGTCCAAGTATTCATATTCGTAAAAAAATATTTATTTATCGATTATAGACGAACAGCTTTTAGCTGGTATGTCTATATCACAGTGTTGAAATAGTATTTTTTGAAAATAGTCTTTGTTTGTTTATAGTCTTGTTTGTTTAAAATAGGATTTGTTGCATCACTACATGCTTAGTTTGGGGTTGTGTGAAATTACCACCAATACTTATTTATTGTCATGACAGTCATGCGGTATACCAGCCTTACTAAAATAACTTACACAGACAGCATTTATTAAAGACTGTGCGAGAGGCACCGACTCATTCTCTGCAGCGGCCGGGAGCGAGGACCAGAAGAAGCTGTGCCACTCCGGCTCCTCCAGCATGTAGGGCAGCACTCTGGTCAGTAGGCGGGCGCAGTTTAGGGCTACAAATGAATATTACACATGCAAACACTATATAAACATGAAGAATGTATTGTCAGACATCATTTTAGAATTAAAACCAATGGTGATAGTTTAAACATGTATCAATGTATCAATATTAAATGTGTATGGGTTCGGACACCCTAAAACCCATCACCATCATCATCATCATCACCATATACCATCACTATGGGGCAACGCCACGAAGGCGCTGCTAGTATTCTATAAAAACAATGAATGTTAAATGGTTTAGCTTTGAATACAGTAAATTACAGGAGATAATGTATTGCGTGGGAGTATCAAGGCTAAAGGAACTGTTAACAATGGCTTTATCAAGCTGAATGCACTTTAACTTAACTTAACAAAAACCTCTATGTTAGAGCTAAAAATTTTATCAGTTTATAATGTTACCTGATTGTTGCTCTCTCTGGGTTCTGCAACTGCTGTCCACAATCTTCACAAGCTTTTCGACAGCTTTATAAACTAAAGTAGCCAAGTTGTTGGGCGACTCTTCGCGTAGCGCCCGTATCTCAGCCCCTGGGACGAGTGCGAAGACATCTTGGACATTGGTCACGCTTTCTGACCAAAACTGCTCCCAGAAAGCCTCATCAGCTGCATCTACAGGCTGAAATTTATCAATTTTAACAAGGAGACTCACTAGTTTTTTAGAATTCAAATTATAGTTAATTTTGATAGCCTATACCTGTGTTTTCGACGTCAGTTGAACGACAGCCTTTCTAAAATTTAATTTTGTGTCAGCGTTACCCATTTTTGTAGATTTTATTCATGAAATAACATTTTTACCCATTGCAATAATTCGCACAAAAACAATAGAATTGATGAAATTGCCAAAGTTGACAGATTGTATTTTGTTTGACAGTTACCGAGGACGACGTGTCAAAGACAAACATTGTTTTTTCTTTGGTTCATTTTTTTTTAATCGAAGTTCTTCAAATTCTTTGAATCCACTCAAACATTTGGAAAAAAATCTAATCGCTTGAAAATGGAAATGAAAATTGGGGAAAAAAAAATATTATTAGCCTCGAATACGAATGGCAAAAAATTTTGGCATTTGTTACAGTATCAAGTTATTTATCTGTGGACTATGGTCCATATTTTTTTTTGAAGTTCGTGTTCATTGTCTATGAACAGCATTTTCTAAAGTCTGAAAAATGGCTGCTGCGAATATTTTCCGAAGTGCTTTTAGTGGATTACTAAGAAAATCCACAAGCTACAGGACACCGGTAGTATGCCGGCTTTCCACTGTAGCTGTGCAGCAAAAATTCCAAACAGCTAAAGCCTCTGTAAAAGTGCTGAAAAGCCAGTCCGTTCAAAATGGGGTAAGACTTCATAACAATCAATAAAACGTGAATATTTGCCTGCTACGTGTAAAATAAACGAAAATAATGAAAGCTTAGCATTGATACGTTTATTTTGATGTGTCCTTAAGATGTATTGTTTAATAAATGTTATAACCTCAATCTTATTGCATAACAAATGTGTACAAGTTCGTCCAATTGTTTAGGTATTGTCTCAGCGATTGCAACAGTACTCCGTCCAGGCTAAGCCTTCCGTAAAGGAGATTGAGGAGAGAGTCCTGAAAGTGTGCAAGGCTTACGACAAGCTGAGTTCAGCTCAGGTACCTACCTATTATTTACATAAAGATTTTGTTTCAGAGCCAGACTACCAGCATTCGCCAGTACGGCGGAGGCGCGCCTCTTACTTTAGATCTTATTAAAAGTCGAGTGCTCCTTACACTCCAACTTTATGACAAAATAAACCCGGAGAAGGTAGTTTTTTCACAAAGATAGCTCTGCCAATATTGTCCATGCTTTAGCTAGTCTGATTCATTGAGACCTCTGGCATACCTCATCTATACTAAAATTATCTTTTCTTTTCCAGCTGAATGTAGATTGCCACTTTATCAATGACCTAGGTCTAGACTCCTTAGACCATGTTGAGGTCATAATGGCTATGGAAGACGAGTTCGGCTTTGAGATCCCAGATGGTGATGCAGAGAGGCTTCTTAGACCTAAAGATATCATCCAATACATAGCAGACAAGGAAGACGTTTATGAATAAATATAGGTCTAAGGGAGTGTCCACATTGCGTTTTTTGCAGCGCATTTGTATCGATACAAACGCGATTCGAACGCGATGCGAACGCGCAGCCCCCCGCGCAGCCCCTCCCGGTTCGCTTTTGTATGGAAAAATACGCGTTGCGAACGCGCGTTTGTATCGATACAAACGCGCAGCTCAAAAACGCGCTGCAGAAAACGCAATGTGGACACTCCCTAAAACTTTAGGCCAGTTGTAGTATGTAACTCTTAAAATTGCAGTGATATTTTATTATAATTTGCAACTGGTCTGGCATTCAGCTAGTCTAGTTCTTTTACATGATTTTGAACTATGTAAAGGCGAACATCAAATGGGAGATGTACAAAGTGTAAAGTAATTAATTACAAGCCTGTTAGAGTAGATCATTTGTTTTTCATTTGGCTGTTCTATACCCTGAATGTTTTCAATAAAATGTATCTATTCTATGAAAGTATTTTCTTGATACTGTAGAAATCTATAGTGCTAAGAGTCCCACAGAACTAGCGAAATATCTACAATAATAAAAATAAAACAAAGTAATATTAATATTTTTACATTATTATTGAAACTTTACAATAGATGAAGGAGACAGGTGTGTTTTCAATAAATATTTCTTAGGTGTTCACAATTACTGCCATGTTATGTATGCCCATTTAAGTTGACTAACATAGGTTGCAAAATGATAAGTTCCAATTCAATTCTGTAACCTAAACTGAAATTTTGCTTGCCAGCTCTAAAAAGAACAAAGATGGGGCTATAGACTTACAAAAACAATATAACTTGCAATGTAAATATGAAATAAGTTACAAAATAAATTTCTTACACAATTATTAAACATTTCAGTCTAAATAGAACTTAAAAAACATCAAAAAGTTTCACAGATCACCAAATCTCCGTCCATATTTTAAAAGAAACATAAATACTTTAAGCATACATGTAACATTTATATACAGACTAAGCTCGCAACGTAAATGCGCTGCATTTTTTCACACACATCCTAGTCAAGTATTCCATTATGTTACAACACTATTTACATCTTACAACATCCAGAGTCTAGCCTCAAGACATATTTATGTAATAAAAACAAAAATACTGATCCTTCAGCATACAAGTCAACCAAAAACTCTTTCAACAACTCAACATAGTATTTTTATGTACAAAATAAATAGCCAACTTTCAACTACAAAATAACTAAAGACCATTCACATGTATCACTATTGAGAACTACGGATCACGACTACTTAATATTGTTCGAGATAAACTATGTTAAAAACAAAATCACTTTAGTCTTGTTTTTGCGAGTTATGGGAAACTTCACTTGAAATGTTTGTTTAGTTAGGTTCTTGCACGCAGAACCCTCTGGTGCTATAATCTGTAACGGCTCCGGCCCCGGCCAGCAGATCGAAGCCATCTGGACGTGGCGTCGACTCGCGCCACCCTCACCACCGGCTGCTTCCATTCACACAAACTAGCCAACACTCGCTTCTTTTTCTTCAACTCTTTGTCTTCACTATCTGAGGTAGAACGGGATTTCCTCCCCTCTTTCTCATCAGCCTTAGCTTTCTCATCATCAACTAGAACCTTTAGATCAATCAGCAATTTGTTATCTGAGGAGTCGACATCCATGTTATCTTGCGAGACATTTTCTGTAAGGGTTTTTTCGTCTTTATCGTGAGAATCTTCATCAGATTTTTCTATGATAGTTTTCTCATCAGTCTCAAAAGTATTGTCATCCTCGCTGATCATGTCCTGTGTTGTCTCATCGTCGGGCGGCTCTGCGGAAGACCGGTCCAAGCTCTCAGTTTTCTGAGACTCCATACTATTAGTTCTTGAGTCTTTCTTAGGCTTCTTTTTGTTCGGCCATCCGGTTCGATTCTTCTTCTTGAACTTCCCTCGTCTCCCCTTCGGCCGTTCCGTCGCCTCTTTCAGTTCATTTCTGATGAGATCGCAATCATCGCACTCAGAAACCAAGCTGGATACATCAGGAAAGTTTGTTGATGTCGTAACAGCTGCTCCGTCTTCGAAAGCGCCTTCAGAGAGTTCGAAATCGCCCGCATCATCAAATACTTCCGACATGAACTGCTGCAGTCTTTCCGAGGCTTCTTGGGTCTCTGAAAGGATTGGTTCTACTCTGACGTTGCTTTGAGTGTCGCTAATGGTTTCCTCCGAAGCTGTGGACTTAGTATCGTAGTTTAGTTTTCGCCGGTGGAGCAGGCCCGCGGACCCGAGGATTGCTAAGGTAGATGCATGTTCTCTAGGGGACTTCCTTGGATGGCTTTCTAAGGCTTGAACCGCGGCGGTCCGTTTCCTGATCTTCTGTTTTTTCATGCCGCGGGTGCCGTACGACCGCGAGGGACCCGGTTTCTCCTCTCGTTGCTTCACGAAGTCGCTGAGAGGACAGCAGTTGGGTTTCAGAGGAGGTAACTGTCCGATTTCGTATGGTAACTTCGGCGCTTTGGATGAGTACAATGCTGAAATAAAAACGAAATATTACTAATTATTTCTAAACTTTACAGTCTTTTTCTTGATAAGAGACAGTGGATTTCATTAAACTGAAACTTAACTGAACTTAAAAATCTATTTTTAAAACTTGAACAATCTTAGATATAAAATGAACACACGACATTACGATTCACATAATTAAGGTTTTAGGGAGTGTACACATTGCGTTTTTTGCAGCGCGTTTGTATCGATACAAACGCGATTCGAACGCGATGCGAACGCGCAGCCCCTCCCGGTTCGCTTTTGTATGGAAAAAAACGCGTTGCGAACGCGCGTTTGTATCGATACAAACGCGCAGCTCAAAAACGCGCTGCAGAAAACGCAATGTGTACACTCCCTTAGCGACAAGGTTAAAAAGAAAAGCAGTCGAAAAAATTCAACTTACCAAAATACTGCGGGATATTCCTAGTGAGCAATTTGTCCTGGTCCTGCCGTTGGAATGCTTCAAACCAAGGCTCTCTGGCCGGCACCGACTCGAAGGCGAACTCCAGCTGTTCCACCGCCGGTGTATATTTTAACTTGCCGTCCTCCCATTTCATGCACTTCTCCGCAGATTCCCGCAGCGGACTGACCTCGGCCGCTTCCTCGGCGATAGCTATCTCCACTTCTTGGGGAGTCTCCATCTCGATCGGAGTCGGCGCGGGTTGGTCGACAGGTTCCGGTTCGGGTGGTTGGGCGGGTACGGTCTTGCAGGGCGTGCGTCTAGCTCGCTTGGCGACGACCGGTCCTCGTCTCTTCCGCCGTCGCTTGTCCTCGGGCCAGCTGTCCTCCTCCGACGACTCCTCCTTGAGAGCCAACGGGCGCGCCAGCCGTCGCCTCTCCGGCGGCGGCGGCGGGGGCGGTTTAGGCGGCGTCTTCCTCGGACCGAGAACTCTGTCATCGTCCGTGTCGTCCGACGAGGTGGAGCTGGTCGAGCTCGCGCGCTTCGGGAACATGAACTGCTCCGCTTCGTCGCTCAGAACCGACAGTTCCGAGCGTCTGACCTTCCTGAACTTGACCACCAGAGGTTTCGCGCCGTTGACGGTCGGAGGCGACTCCTTGCGCTTGGAGGTGCCGAACCCTCCGCTCGAGCGCAGTTTGGTGCTGACTCCGACGACCTTGTAGTACTGTCCGTCCTCGGCTTCGTTGGTCTTCCTGCTGCACCTGGTGTCGTGCTTGCGTTCGTCGTCCAGACCGTTCCTGCGCGGGCTGTTCCCGTCGACGGTGGAGTCGGGGGAGCGCTTGGTTCGGGTCGCGTCGTCTCCGTTGCAGAGATGGCGCTGGGAGCGTCGCTCGCCGTTGAGCGGCGCGGCCTTGTCGAGGAAGGTGGAGACGTCGGCGCCGGCGCGGATGAGAGTGTCGAGAGACAGGAAGTTGTTGGGTTCGCGCACGAAGGCGAGATGGTGCGGCGAGCGTCGATGTAGGCCGGCGTCCGCGTAGTCAGCGTTGCACATTTCGCAGTACCCGCCCTTAGCCTCCTTCTCCTCCTTCTCTTTGATCCGCGGCCGACTTTTCCTCGTCATTCTGTAATCGAACGCACACTATTATACGACTTACGTCTTCGTTCAACGGCCGCGTCGCTAGCGCGTACACTTACTTCTGCGGGGACTTTCGGATCAGGTTGTTGTTCGTGAGGTTCTCCAGGGACTCGTCTCTCTTTCGCTTCTCTCTAGGCGGGTCCGGCTCTAGCGATATCGTCGGCCATTCATCGAACTCCTTGAACACCGGCCGGCACCACCTGAAATGATGCAGAACTGTATAATCTACTCCATAGGGACGAAATCTAAGACAATTATAAAATAAGTTCATACTTGTCCAAAAATTCAATCTTGATAAAGTTTTTAGTGAAGAGCCTGACATGCGATTTGCGGGACGCTGCGAAGAATGTGTCATACAGTTTATCCAAGAGACTTAGAGCCTGAAAGATTAATAAATACGATGTCAATAAACAGAAAAGCAGTATATCATATAGCCACACTCGATTACGAAGAATATTTTATCCTATTTAGTAATTCTAAATAAGCTATTGAAATGGAGTATGGCATTATGATGGCAGTTAGTAAATAAAGAAAGGAAATGTTGAAAAGCCAAGCATTATTGAATTGCAATTTGCAATTATACTAAACTAGCTGTCCGCCCTGGCTTTGCACAAGTGTACTGAAGAAATGAATGAATGAAGAAAATGAGACCAAATGTTCTCATTACAGTACATACAACCATGAAATAAAAGTCATGTACAATATTATTTGTCTTTCCAATAATGTACTTTTTTCTATTTGTAAGCTAAACAATGTAAGAAACTGAATGCCAATCTTTCAAACAACAATAAAATAATTAGCCAAATAAGTGCAGCCATTCTGAAGTGATGAGCTTACATACATTCAACAATTGATTATCTGTATAGATAGATAGTTCAGCATTATTGTAAAAACGAGGTTTTGTTTGGTCATCAAACAGAGTTGATGCTACAGTCCACTTTGTATGTAACATACCAGTGTACCAAGAATGTAGTTTAACCTACTTCAAGTGTGGCACTTCAATCATTTGAATAACAATGAAGCTTCATACACTAGGAATAGACTAGGTTTGGGGCCTGTGATATTCATGTGCTGTATTTTGTTTGTAATATTATGACTTAAAAGATGTTGATCAAGATACAGATATGTTTCAGAAAATGTACACTGTCTTTAAAAAAAAATCAGAATTATTTGTAAAAAAGCATGAATTTCCAAAAAAATAAAAGCAAGTAAGTTTTTGGTATCATTATCCACAAAACCTGATGATCATTTTATGCAGTAATATTTGTATGTGTGATTGACATAAAAAACTAAAATTAACATTTTCTTAATCAATCCACTGTGACTTCTAATAAAATATAATTTAATTCCTTTAGAACATGTATTACCCCGCGTTTTCACCAACGACAAAACATGTTGCAAACATCTATCTATCTTTATTAACTCTCAAAGAGTGAGTGCGATAGGTAGCTGTTTGCAACATGTTTTGTCGTTGGTGAAAACGCGGGGTTAGGAGCATGTCATATTAAGAGAGATTCATCAAGATTGGTCAGGGTGGAAATGGAAACCACTTTTAATAGTCAAGGGATGATCTATGTCTATGCCCGAGCAAGAGTCGTAAGCAATGGCCTCCATCATTCTATCCAGATGGGGTGTTAAATGGATTGTGCTATTCACTGTGGCTGCTTCACTTATCCTATACCTATTTAGTGGGATAGATACCTTCTGCACAGTAAGCGTGACGTATCTGCCGGATGGAGCAGGAGGGTCGTTGGTGTGATGCACGCGCTGCAGCATGGCATCGGCCCGGCGGCCGTCACGCCGCACGCATGGCGCCGCGCGAGCGCGCACCACGTGCGTCACGCGGGACGTTAGGAACACCTCTTGTTGCTGCAACAATTATGACAAAGACATTCATTCAGGACTACCGGCTCACAGAATAGTAGGACCCCAGGATCGAATAGCCATACGCGCAAGCCACATTGGATCAGGCGCGAGCGCGGACCAGGGCGTCTTTCAAATTTCGAACAAAATGCATGATAATAGAGTCGTAATTTGAAGCGACATGGCGTCCTTACCTTATCATTCGGTGTGTTCAAATTGCGACTCTATCTCCATGCATTTTGTACAAAATTTGAAAGACGCCCGTGCTTCGTCCACGCCCGGTCTAGATTCAATGTGGCTTGCATCTTAGCTTGGTGAGCCTCCACCCGGCGCTCCTCGGTAACGCAGTGTCTAGTCTAGCTAATTCTTCCACCACGATGACTAATCCACGAAACGGTGTAGTGCTAGGTGATTCTACTCATGTTACTCCATAATACCGCGTTCAAACGCTTCAGAGCAATCTGACGTTCAACGAGACAGATTTATGATTAGGGCAAGCATGAAGTAGCTCTGTCACACTCATCTCAAGGAGACCAAACGCGACAGAAGATAATGCTTAATGAATGTCTGGTTGCACGCGAGCGTGTGAACGCGCCATGAGAAGAACCAGGGCAACAAACACGGTTTGAGGCATAGCTTTGTTTTGCAACTACATAATTTAAATAGTGTACTGTAGTACTAATCTTGCCTTAAACCTAAAGTCAAGTTCCAATGGTGAGCCAATCAAATAAAATGACTACATCTGCAATTTCAGAAAGTTTGCACCCACCGTTAGGCAGTGCCCTAACTAGGGTGGTGTCAACGGTTTTCAAGCACTTGATTTCAGATATTGAAGGCACATTTTATGATCCAGCCAGGACCATTTTGGGTTTTCAATTTTACCGTTAGATCCAGGTTTAATCACGACATTCCTGTAAGAGTAGGCAGACACCATCCTTTTGCACATCTTTCACCTCATTTACTTATTAAGTTACTAGCTGCTGCCCGCGGCTACGCTCGCGTAGTACCAGGATAAAAAGTAGCCTTTGTTATTTTCCAGCCCTACAACTATCTCCACTCAAAAAATCACGTCAATCCGTCGCTCTGTTCGGACGTGAAAGCAGGACAAATAAACAAACAAGTAAACACACTTTCACATTTATAATATGGGTACGGATTATACAAGCTGTTGGATTAGTTTAGTGGATTTATAAAAAAAAAAATTCAATTGAAGGGGCATAAGTGAAATATTATGTCTATGAAAGATAATATTTAGAACAGTAGGTACCTATTTGAATTTTTTTATTGTTAAGTTAAATGTAAGTTTAATGTTAAGTAAGTTTAATGTTAAAACCACATCCTGAGCACACTGTTTCAACTCGACATTTTTTCAGTCTCAATTTTGCAATATGTAATAAAAAAATATTTAATGTTGCTAAATACAGATTGATAATGGTGATGAAATGAAACAAAAAAAAAATTAAATATTCTTAGCTTACATTTTCAAAAATGTTGGAGGCTTTGCTTACATGATACGTAATGAAAAGTTATTTAAACTAAAAATTTAGGTCACAGACTATTTATTAAAATGTTATCCAAATATAGCATGAGTCAGAGTAAAAACCTACCTAATAAGCATAAATATTTATTCTCATATTGGAAAATTAAAAATTGTAAGTGCGAGCAATAAGTCGTTGCATTATGCATGACTTAATCAATATATTGTCTATTTTTATAATGGACTATCAACTTATTTTCAATGTTAATTCAAGGGTGAAGAATAACAGATAGTAAAATGCCACTTTTACAGTGGTTTTCACCAACCAATATAAATTGGTCTGTGGTTTGTATGGGACTACACTGTTTTCAGAGGTCAAGCTATGCAGTAAATAATACTTGAAATCTTGACATAATTTTTTAGTGGGTCGAATATAGGTGATTGCATATGTAAATAAAATAAACTAGTACAGTAGGCAACTAATAAAATTATATTATTCTACTTTGCAATAGGTTTTATTTGAGGAAACACTGTTTTAGACACAAAGTTGTCATTCAATATTTAACCTTATAACAGGTTATAAGGTAAGTATGTTAGTTATTGTGTTATGTATGACAGAATTTATCAAGTTGCTAAATTAAAGCATGAGTACTGAGCAGGTAGGTTGATTTCAATACCTGTTGAACTTAGGTTGTTCGTACCAAAAGTTGCCAAACAAGAATACATGGTTTGACTCATTTTTCAAGATTCAAATTCAGCAAATTTAGGCGCGAAATTGGACTTTGTATGAGCAAATGTGAAAGTCAGCACTCACACTGGCCCAATACGCGGTGTTGCAACACTTGATTGAACTTCGAATGCCGAGCGCAATTTGGTCAGAGGGCATTCACGGCGCGAGTTATCGAGCGCAAATACGGGCACACACACAAAGGCGTGTGCAGGCGAGCTATCGACGCGTCTCGCGCTACACATCATGGAGTTTTCCTTGAAATATGTCCGCACGCCGAGCGACGCCGGTGACCGAGCCATCGCGCCCTCCTCAAATCGCGCCAACCGTCCCGCGCAAAAAAATAACACTCAGTATCATTACAGAGAAATATAACCCCTAAGACGACATCCTAAGAACTATATCGCCTTGAACCGTAGAAGTAATATCAACTGTCAAAATTAAGTGAACACACGCGTAACCAGTAGGTAGGAAACACGATTCAAACAGCATATAAAATGGATGTAGTGCACCGCAGCGCGAGAGCTCGGCGCGCGGCCTCGGCCCGTTGCATTTCGCTGTGCCGCAGCGGTTCCGACGCGACCGTACAAAAGATGACCTAAAATTGAACTCAAGCTACGCGGTACACTAGCTCCAAACAACTCTTTTTAAAACAGTTTTCTCAACGATTCTGACTCAATCCATGTACCAGTTCTTACGCGTGGTTCACATACGGCTTATATACTTACATAAAAGCCGTCCGCGAGGCCCCCGCGCTCCGCTTATCACAAAAATAAGTAACTATATACCAGTCACCGAGACGGACACTTCGTCACCGCTAGATTTACAACGAATAAGGACTTCCTTTTAACTTCCAAGTTGCACGCGTATCATTAAATAATAGCTGATATGTTTATGTAACATTTTTGGCACTTTTTATAGCTATTCACACACATTTACTTTGTTAAAAACGTAAAAGTAACAACAAACACAAATCTGACACACAAGATGGAGTTATTTAACGTTAGTTTATGTTTTGTTCGCAAGAGGCGCTGCCGTTGCTTGCTGACAAGTGGAAGGAGAAATGCTCCTCATTGGTTCGCAAGAAAAAACGTTCCGTGGTTCCGAATGTTCCGATTTTAAAATTCTAAAAAGCGAGAACAAAATATTATTGATCCGTTTGTATATCCGGAATCCATCTTGAGTAGAAGCACCCATCTTTACTCGCGTTTTGCGCCCTAGCAACTTCCTTTCGGCTCATGACCCTGCCTCGGCTGTGTTCGTTTCGGGTTTTGTCGGTGTGAGGCAGGCTATATAATCGCTTGGTCGAGCGGTTGTTCCTCATTATAGCGTCGTCTTTCGCGCAGTGCGCACGACCTAGCAGTCGGTCAGGTTATTTCTTTTTTATACCTACCGACATTTATTTATAAAATAAAAATCATTTAACATTTAATAATTAAAATTAAAATAAGTAAAACTTCCTTTAAGTGTGTTAAACATGGTGAATAGTGATAACAGTCAAGGGTAGAGGAAAAGAAGACTACCGTCATTTTCTTCGACACGAGAATTGACCCAAACCCTGTTCGAACAAAGAAACATAGAAGATTGAAGTGAACGAGCGACGAGCGGATCAGCATGTGGACTTTGCAGGTATCGTACTTATTGGTATATTATTATTATGCTCAAAGGATAACTTTCAAGAACCGGTAGCTGCACAATCATCGGACCGGTTCGTCGTACCGATCATTTCGCAAATAGGTAATAATCCTTCGAGTCTTGTAGCATCAATAACGACCTGTGTTGACAGCATTCTTGGCGAGATCATACTACCTTAGTTTACCCAACAAAAACTAGTAGTTCGCCCCGCGAACTGAGATCTCGCGCACCGTGGTGATAGCTTATATTTTATAAGTAAGTACACTTGCTTTTGACTACACTATACGTCTAAGTGCTAATTCTGCCGGTTTGTAGCTATTTTATTATGTCTACTGCGCTAGCTTACCTACATGGAAAATAATGTTATTCGCATGCAATCAATTAGTCTTTTCCAAACCACTGCAAGTTGCAACGCTAACGCTATCCATATAGCGCTATCTAGCTTAACTATTTAACTTCCAGTCTAACCTGAACAACGAAAACATCTAAACTGACAAATGGGAGCTCAGGTTACAGATGTTTCATATTTTTACTTTTATCGTCGTAGGTACTTTTCTCAAAAACACTGTAAGTACCTACTTCATTATGACACCTCGCTCAGTATATTTTTACTTTTAACAATATCTTTACACCTACCTATCTCGTAAATCGAGTACGCTCATACGCTAACTAGTAGGTAACTTTCATAGCACAATCTATTGACCTACCTACCAAATTAAACGACGGTTATAAGTTTAATAACAATAATTGGTTCGATAGTTATACGAGCATAAGCATTTCATAAAACATACAACGCCAAATCGCCCAAGTTGTCACAAAAGATCTCAGCCCGGTTTGCTCGCTCGATCAATTATTAACCTAACGAGAAATTAGAATTTTATTTCAGTTCATTTCATTTTCAATTGTCCGAATCGTTAACTACCCTCAAATAGTAATTTTTTTTCCGATTTATAACACTTTCAAAGCATGAAACACATTGAGGTACATTTCATACCTAGTTTGTTCTTACGAAACAGAAGAAATTTGCGACTACCCCCGGTTTTATAGAATTCGAAACGAATGATGAACCTTGCCGATTTGAACCTTTGAGTAATAAAGATTCTAGATTAAGTTTAGTGGAACGCTCATTTACTGCTTTTTCTTTACATTATTACAATGACAATGCTATTGCAAAAACGTGCGATCTAATTTGAAATATTTAATCGACGGGTCTCTCCTAAACCCCTGTCTTGCTTTATGAGTGAGTTCAAAGCCGTTTCATTGACACGCAACAGTGACGAGTGATATTCTACGATAATTGGAGTATTTTATATAGCTTAGTATGGATGCGTTGCTTCAAACCATATCTGATTCATTTCATAGTGAGGCCATCCAAGCTATCCCCCCATTGGAAGGATTTGTTCGACGGGACTGGTCTCTCGGCATGTCTGACAAACATAGGAGGGGGGGGGGGAACTCATAACTTCTCAAATTCCAGAAGCATGTCCATCCACAGCAAAATATGGATATTATAGCAGAAACCAACAAAAAAGTATCTAAGCGCACCTGAAAGCACCATTGGAACGAATCATTTCACTACAGTGGAAACAACAGTCAACTCCGGCACCAAAATGACAAGACGACTCAAGGGCGTTGGTACCTCAGACAGTCTCAGACAGATCCTTCTGGTAAGACTCAACTTCTGCCATTTTCGTAACACCTCAAAGGCAGCTACACTGTCGAACTTTGCAAGTCAATCGACATCTTCCCAAGAAACATTCGTTCGGGACATTTCCATTACCCAACGAAGTTATACGGGACTTGAAATAGTGGCTAGACGCGATAGGCAACATTACCGATTCATTCGAGCCAAATATCGCATGTCTTGACCACGTAAGCGTCGGACATAGGATGGGAAGCCCAACCAGTGCAATACATCAACCACGGCTTGTCAACCTACAGGAGCTCTATGATGGGTATGAGGTATCATTATACAAAGACATTTCGAGTTATGGTCTACTTTTCTACTGGTCCAGACGAGTAATCCAACAGTCGGTCGTAGCCTACATCAACAAAGAGGGCGGCACCAATTCAAAAGAGCTGTGTACCTCCTACCTACTTATCAATACAAATGGTTACACTAATGGATATCATTCTCATTTGCCTGACAGCCCGGTACTTCTAAGAGCGCTTCAACTCACTTCTACTTTCCTATACAACATGAACGTCACATAACGTGCCGAGTCACCATATCGTGTTTGATGCTGTGTACAGTGAAATACAGTGCTTTCACACATTTTGTTTTCAGAACCTATACACGCGTATTTTGTAGGTGTGCTCTGTCCTCCTTGAATGCAGTAAGGAGTTTCCTTTCGTTCTTTCACCTAACATGACGAGTCAAGCGACACATCACATCTTCCAGGGCTGGGACAAGCCTTGAAGTGGACCTATTTGCACCGAAAACAATCCACGTATGAAATAGGTATATGTCCATGGACCTACAGGCAATTAACCACAACGCTTCCTCCCTGCAGTGGAATTTTAACATAGCCTGGACATGTCCTCCACCGAATCTGACTCCTCAAGTATTATCCTTGTAAGTATTATCTTTCTTACCTGAATACAGCACAGGATTGTGATACTAACTGATAGCTCTGAAGTGGAACAAAATGTTTTTGAAAGCAGACCTAGAATGACGTGCATTATCGAATCCATACCTACTCATATCTCAAAACTCAAATTCATTTATTCAATAAGATCACTTTGTGTACCACTTTGAATCGTTTTAAAGAGCTAGGTGATTCTACTGCTGTTCCTTTGCAACCAATCTACCATATCCCGAACCTTCCACAAGTGCTGGTGGACACTCTATCAGCGAAATACTCACAGCAGATCTAGGACATACCCACACCTGCAGGAATGGTTGATTTCTGATGAAAATTTTCAGTTTAAGAGTTATAGGTATGTACTTACCTATTTGCATGCCGGAAATGGACTAAATGGTGCGTTTCAAATTCCGTAAACCATAAAGATCCAGTTCAAGTAAGTAGCTCGTTTTCTAGCCAACTTACTTAACGAAAAGAAGCTGAAAGTCTGTATCTATAAAGCAACTAATTCATATTATTATCTATTGTATGCTAACTAATACTTCAAAGTCAGATCTGTGCCTATTCTAACCTTTTTTATTTAAATGACATAATTTTGAATCTAATTGCAGTCTTCAAACAAAAGGTTGCTCAAAAATGTTGCTACAGTTGCTGAATATTAATCTACCACTGCTTCTCCAACATAATAATGTCAAATACCTATCCAGTTTCAAGCCGAACAGCTATTATTCTACCTTTATTCTACTTTGCTCACTTCAGGCTTGTTAATCAAAGACTTCAGGACGCCGTGTACAGTCGCCTGCTTATCTTATAGACTAATATACTACTTAACTGAAAACATATTCAACTATTAACAGTTACTTTTATGGATTTCGACATTCGCTTATAGTTAAATCCTTTTTTAAATTACGTAGGTACCTACCTAAATCTTCTTTGGTTTTTGGTACACTGGTTTTACTGCAATGTCATGATTCTAACAAGTACATATATTGTGTCTACAGTATAATGTACATGATCTTATTCTTAACCCTGAATGTTTTATAGATGAAGGTGATTCCATAGTATTGTGGCCAAAAATTTAGTTCTAAGACGGACAATGCAAACTATAGAAACTCTGTTTGGAGGCTCAACAACCGGAATCTGGACTGCGTGTAGTACTACCTACATTAGGAGACTGCTGGGAATATCAGGTGATCATCGTGAGAGATGTAAGTCCCAAGAACTATTTATTACGTCCATCCATATCTACCATAATTATGTACCAATGTAAACGCTACACCTAGCTCCGTACGTTCTGCTGTTGCATATCTGAAATGGATTGAATGTTTTCCAATTGAGAGTATCTAAGAAATTAATTCACGAAACAAATTAACGTGACAATACATTTTAAATACATAAGCTATAAGTTTTGTTAATTCTATCAAAAGTTAAACTTTTATTTTCATGTCTAAAAACTTTTATTTTACCTTTTGGTGCCCCCAGGCTTACCTACCTATAGGTATGTTACATACATTTTTGGATAATCTGAATGATTTAACACATTTCGGTAAGTACCTATCTACTATTGAATCTAGCTAAACACATTATAGCATCATCAATTTTACAAATGGATTACCAGGAGATAACAAACACATCACTCAAGATGGATTCCGGATATACAAACGGATCAATAATAGAGAGTTTTACCTAAAAATAAAACTTACCTATTATTTCTCCTAGTATATCCGGAATCCAGGTAATCCCTACCTGGTACATCATGAGTATAATGAGGAACAACCGCTCGACCAAGCGATTATATAGCCTGCCTCACACCGACAAAACCCGAAACGAACACAGCCGAGGCAGGGTCATGAGCCGAAAGGAAGTTGCTAGGGCGCAAAACGCGAGTAAAGATGGGTGCTTCTACTCAAGATGGATTCCGGATATACTAGGAGAAATAATAGGTAAGTTTTATTTTTAGGTAAAACTCTCTATTATCGCTAATTTAAAAATCTCATTTGGATAAAAAAATAAAAACAATCTGAATTTACTAATATGTATTACAAACTTTATAGAAAAGAAACAAACACGGTTTGATTGGTTGGTTGCCGCGCACAAAATGAAACGTAATTAGTATGGCAAAATAATAATGAACTTTCCTAGAGTACATTTTCAGAACAATGTAAGGTCAACTTTAATTGGTTTCTTTTTTTGAAATACCTACATCAAATAAAATACATAACCAAAAATTATCAACGATAATCCATGCAAACGTACACTAATACCCAGTGTACAATTGTCAGGTAGATTTATTAATTTAATATCTATTTTGGCGGTAAAGCAACAACTTACCAAACCCATGTCTTGTATTCTTCTTGTTACGGACCTAGCAAGCCCATGGTCTTGAATATCCAAATAGAAACAAAAATTTTTACGCACTGCAAAAATAAAAACTGCTGTAGATTATTTTAAACTCAAAAATACATGTCAATATTTAAATGACGCACACACCTCTGTTAAATTTTTCGTCTAAATTCGAAGTTGATACCATTTTGTAACCAAGGGTAACTTATTTTTCACAGAATTAGACGAAACTTTTCACACAAATTAACATACACGTAATTACAACTCAAAACAACTAAATTCTGTAAATAAATCACTATTTGTGAGAAAATCGAACAAAAATGCATTTCGTAAAATGTTCAAACGTCGAAATGTCATTGACAGCTGAGCGCAAACGACTAAAGACCATCGTTGTCTTTGATCTATGGTATGGAATGAATCGATCGATGCGAAAAATCGATACCATAGACACTTTATAATGCTGTTCGCACTCCGAAACTCCTCCGGAGCGCACAGCCACAGGTTTTATTCTGTGGCACAGCAGCGCAGAGCATCCCGCGAAGTTTTTAAACGCAGCGAATTTTTACCCAAAAATGCGCGAGTACCTGCGTGACTGCGGAAGTGATTTAGGGCAATGTCGCTCCTAGTTTGGCAGCACCGGCACCGGACCGGACCGGACTGGAGTAGTACAACAGTGTGATTCAAATTCATTTCAAATTCAAATTCTTTATTGACAAAACTTAGCTTTATCATTACAGAACAATTCCAAATCATAATAGCTAATAAATAAAATGATACAGTGATACAGTGCCGACCCAACTTGTTGTAATAAGGTTGTAATGGACAACTACGGAACCCTAAACTGCGCGTGGCCCGACACACACTTGCCAGCCAAGTTTATTCATAAAAATCCTAGGGGCAAAAAAAAATTAGTGATAGAGCTAAAACGGGCATCAGCTATCTCTTTTCAATGAAATGTGAGTGACGTGACAAGAACTCCCAAGATTTGCTAAAATGACTGCAAATTATGAATGAAGGGGACAAACATCTAGAACCCACCAACTAAAGCACAATACATTACTACTTAACACAGTAGGGCCAACGGATCTAGGCATTCGTGAAGTTAGGCTTTTCGCCGCGCAGTAGAAAATTTTGTATGAAAAAGTTGCACTGCGCATCGAAACGGCCAACTTCACGAATGCCGAGATCCGTTGGCCCGGCCCACGTGTACATTACTATATTGATAGTTTCAGGCCACAGAACCTGTGTTTCAGGCACTTAGAAATAGAATCAAATGATTAGAACGAGGTTTCGTAGAGCAATTCAAATAGACGATTTTGGTTCAGTGTGGATAGTGTCATGATTTTCATCCGAAGGCATGATCAAGATCATAGAATAGATAATAAATTGGTCATGATTCAGATTTTACGTTCAGAAAAAAAAATAAGTACTTACCTACTTACCTAGGTAAGTACCTACCTAGCTAAAAGCACATTGACATGGTCGTAAATCAGTGGATGAGACTCGCGAGGCATATCGGAGGGAGAGTGGCGTGATAAAGAGGAGGCCGAGCCTAATTATATCCAGCAATGAGTGGAAATAATCTGAAATGATGATGATGCTTTAAAACGGCAAAGGAAATTATTGATTTTAGAGTTCAGTGAAGATGAAACGGTCACTATTAAGGGTCACAGTGACCTACAGGATAAAACGATGGAAAAAAGTAGGAAACGAGTTAGGAACGTGACTCTAAGGGAGTGTCCACATTGCGTTTTTTGCAGCGCGTTTGTATCGATACAAACGCGATTCGAACGCGATGCGAACGCGCAGCCCCCCGCGCAGCCTCTCCCGGTTCGCTTTTGTATGGAAAAATACGCGTTGCGAACGCGCGTTTGTATCGATACAAACGCGCGTTCGCAACGCGTAGCAAAAACGCGCTTCAGAAAACGCAATGTGGACACTCCCTAACTATCCACTCCTCTAGACATCTTCAAAGGGTCTTAATAAAAGTAGGAGATTTATTGTCTCAGTCGTGAGGTTAAATTCTGTTTACTTTTAAATGTGTAAGTGTGTGTAAGTAATAATTAACAAGCAATTTATTCAAAAATAAAAAAACCCGGCTGAACTGAAAAGTTGGAAACAGCATTATCTTATCAATCACAAAACAAAATTAAATTACAATTTTATTATTATGTAGGTATCTAGGGTTCGATGCCGTACGCATTTTCCTAAACGTTGTTGTCACAGTTGACACACAGATGGCTCTGTGAGTACCTAAATTAAATGCGTAAGTTATTTCTTAAATATGAGATATCTCCTAAATCGCTAAACCAATTTCGATGCAGTTTGTTCTAAACGTTGCGTGTGACTAAATAGAAAGTTTTAGTTTGCGTTTTGGTTAGCAATTCTATTTAGGGCGAAAAATAGATTTTCAAAAATTTTGAGACTCGATTTAGTCTTCGAAGATGTCATGTTAGATTTTTAAAAAAATTATATTTGATATCAGTCCACCAACCTCTTGATTTTGACATGGATTTTGATATGATAGCGTGATTTTCATTTTGAAAATTCACACATTGTTGCATTTTTTAGCCGCACTATTTGATTTATCGAAATAAAAAGTATCCTAGAGCACAATCGAGATGGAGACGATTCTAACGATACCTCATTCATCAAAATCCATCCAGCCGTTTAGGAGAAACGTGGTAATAAAGAATATTACTTACATACGAACGAACGAACGAACATACATAGAAACGCGCGATCTACATAACCCGGGTGACTTGACAGTCAGCCGGGTAAAAACTGGATCGTGACTTTGAAATAATGGGCATGAATTATTCAGCGGATGAAATGTGAAATTATAAAGTTACTAAAATCTAGATATGTACCTATGGATGTGTAAGGTACAAAAACTTTGCAGTGAGAATTACTATCAGGCGTCAGAGCAACCACTCGCCCCGTTCGTTTATAGAATACCTACCAAAGTTATTGATTGCTCGCATGTAACATGTATGTATTGTAGGTAGTTACGTTCGGTTGGGGAGGACGGACTCTGCTTACTATACTATATTACCCTATACCTACGTATATCATCTATACCTACTAGGCTATACCTATCCAGGCATTGCCGTTCCGGTGTGCCGACCCATTTATTTTGTAACATCGATTTAGGTCGGCCGATGACGTATTTCGGGAAGCAAGAGCTAAAATATTTAAACTGAGTTGATGCCAGTTAATATTATTTTCAATCATTAACAGCATTCCGTTCATAGTTAGATATTTGAATGGGTACCTACCTACTTACATAAGTTCATTTTATTTTTAGCTTTTTTAGAAGCGGTTTTGTGCTCAACCATCTGAAACTGAAAAAATAATCTCTACATTTCAAAAATTAGGGTACCTACTTAGGTTTAACAATGATCTTCGGTTTAATCTTTTACCAGCTTTTACGCAAGATTCATGTAGACTCAAATAAACCTAAGCAAAATAAAAAATAACGCTACTTCCCACGCTTACGTGATGGATTACAAAAAACGTCCTAATTAATTTGCTACTTTGTATTGTGGACACCTTTGTTTGAATTTCTGTTTACTTTTTAAAGTACTACTAGCGACATCTGTGAGGATTACCTAGCTAATGCAAAACTAAAAGCAACTCCAAGATGGCGTTGTGACACTTGTGCCTCGAGAACAGAGATGGCGCTGTCAGAACTGTCCTTTACGCCGGCTCCATACGTTGGGACCAACGTTGGTCCCAACGTTGGGGCCAAGATTTCGTGAACCATCCACACGTTGGCGATACACCAGTCTTGTTCCGTCAGAGCCAACGTGCAGACGTCCGATGTCTGCGCGTCCGATACAGAAATTGAAATTTCTTTATGTGATTTTACATTACTGAATACCAATTTTATCACAATCACATCACATCATGTCACTATCACACTTCACACAACACACTATATTATAAATGCGAAAGTTTGGATGTTTGGATGTATGTTTGTTCCTCTATAACACGACAACCACTTAACCGATATGGGTGATATTTAAAATATAGATAGATAATAACCGGAAATAGGACATAGGCTACTTTTTATCCCAAAAAATTGCACGGTTCCCGTAACATAAAAAAAAATAGTAGACTCCATCATCAGATCAGCTCGCTGTCACCATATTATTACATTGTAGTCAAAACTTGACAAATATGCCGAGTTTCAACTCAATCGGCCTATTTACTGAGGAGTTCTGTTGAACAGCTCTTGACTCCATCATCAGATCAGCTTGTTGATACCATAATATTTCATTGTCACCGAGAATCTATAAGTGTGCAAAATTTCAGCCCGATAGTTCTACAAACACAATAAATAAGGAATACGATGACATTCTCGCTCGTCAGTCGACACGTGCGCTCACGATGCGCGTCGAAACGGGACTGAGCATAGCGCCAACGTGTGGACGGATCCCCAACGTTGGCGCGCCAACTTCCTTTGATAAAACCGACACGGCACGGCCAAGCCCCAACGTTGGCCCCAACGTTGGCGCCAAGCTATTTTGTCAGCACCACACGTTGGTGAGAGGCATTGGGACCAACGTTGGCCCCAACGTGTGGATGCGGGGTTATGGTAAGCGTCCACATGTCGGTATCGTACGCAGCGGACGGATCGCATCAAACGGATTATCTGTGAAATGCGATGCGTACGATGCGGACATGTGGACGCACTTATATGAGTTTCTATACAAATAATACTACGATCCGTTGCGTGCGATGCGTCCGAAGCGTACGATACCGACATGTGGACGCTTACCATTAAAAACCATTGTCGGTTTGGCTTGCATTGCAATAATTGCAATGGATGCAAGCATGGGCGTCTACAAGGAGGGGGGGGGGGGGGAGGGTTAGGGGGTCCGGACCCCCTAAAAGTTATTAAGTTCGGAGGAAACCTAGTCAATCTTTGTATTTTGGAAACCTTGGACCCTCCCCAACCCTCACCCTTAAAGATCTTTGTTTTTGGAAATCTTGCCCCCCCCCCCCATAACAAAGTTATAGCTATACCTACATCTTCGAGCTTATAGAATATACATGGATGCAAGGCAGACATTTATACTTCCAGAGAGGCACAGCTAACTTTTTTAAGAAACTTGGGGCAGCGGCACCAAAAAAAGAGTATTGAATGAATTGAATCACTCCGAGTCCGTTAGCGGCAAGAGTGCAGCGGGGCCATGGTCGCGGGCGGAATATCCGCTCCGTCTCCGCCCGCCCGGCCGATGACAGACATACATAAATAACAAGTTCAAGTTGAACTTGGTAAGTATTATTTACACTTCTCGGAATGTATCCGATTCAAAGATTTTCTTCGGACAGTTAATTGTTTTTCAGAATGCGCGGAATACATTCCGAGAAGTTGTGAATCGCCCTGCAGATATCTTCAAAGGGCGAGGTGCGATTCAGACCTCGAAATGCATTCAGAATTCGGAAAGTGACGTTTCTTCGCTGAAAAAAACGTCTATTTTCCGAAGAAAATCTTCGATTCGAATCGGATGCATTTTCGGAAGTCTGACTGAACTGCACTGCAGACCATGAATGTTTGATGATCAGAGTCATTCTTAAGGCTGCTTACGTTATTTATAATTAAAAACCTGTACTTAGCGCACCTAACTTAATAAAAGAAACAGGAGTCAAATAAAACATCAAAACCCACTTAGAATAACTTATATTAAAATAGAAATTAAATTATAATTTTACATTACATACATTATTATACATAGCCACTTTGTATAATGTCTAACATTGAGTTAACATAAATATACGGAGAGGAGTAGGTATAGGTTGACTTAATGCTTATAAATGAGCGATTAGGGTACAATCGAGGTAAACGCTAACATCGAAAAAACTACTTTTTCAGTTTTAATCCTCTTAGATCCAAATGGAACAATTTTTGTGAGTTAAATGAAGGATATCACGGATATCCCGGTTTTTTGAATGCGTTTGACGCAATACCTTAACAATCTATTGGAATTTGAATAGCTGACAAAAGTAAAAAGTGCCTTGGAGTGTAGATTGTAAAATTTTGGTTTGTCAAGCTTCAAGCTTGTGCAAACGGCGTTTTTTTTACAAAACTTGTAGTTTTTTACAAAACTTCGTTATACTCGTAAGTATTTACTTTTTAGTGTTTGGTTACACTTTATGATATTTTACTAGGCATTGAAGCAAAAATTTTGGAGATTAGAACTATAGTCGTATTGCTCATTATACGGACTAAAAGTGAAGGAAAAAATGTCATTTTTCCTTTAATTTTGACATAAAACGTATCAAAACTAATCAAAATTGAAGGAAAAATGTCATTTTTTCCTTCAATTTTAGTCCGTATAATGAGCAATACGACTATAAGTTACATCAGTAACCGTTATTACAGTGCGCTCATAGTGCAGGTTCAAATCTCGCAAAAGACACAATTTTTTGCATTTTTTTTTATGGTTTCTGTTGAACAGAAACTGGAAAATGTGATGAAGGAGATGATGTTTATACATTTTTGTATAATGATATTAGATCTTTACGTTACCACGTATAAAATTGTTAATTTTGTTTTTAGAAGCTCTCGCATTCATTATTGATTAAGCTCTTGATGGAGGCTTTTAATTAAATTAGAATAAAAGATGCGTAAAAAACTGCTATCACTGTCTTATATCACAAATGAAAAAGGAGTTAACAAGACTTACACTTCTTCTAATGGATTTTGGCATTCGTGAAGTTAGCCGTTTCGATGCGCAGTGCAACTTTTTCATAAAAACATTTCTACTGCGCAGCGAAACGGCTAACTTCATGAACGCCTAGATCCATTGTGAGAAGTGTAACATAATTGAATACTGAAATTAATATTTTTTTTGCACATGGTAACGCAAAGAGCTTGAGACATAAAAAATTAAAAACCTAATGCCCATTTGCAAAATACTAATACTAAATAACTAATTTTAGTCACTTTAGTTTTAGGGTTAATAAATCTAAGCCGAAATCACACTGTCAAATAGAAATGTTTTCATATTTTTACGTGGATTCCCGGCCAAAATTTATATGGTTATAGAAATGGACACCATCTCATCATCAGTCTCAATAAACAGACCATAGACAGTCACAGACGCACATTATAAATCACGAAAAAATAGGAGGTCATAGACAATTTTTTTAATTAGCTTGGCATGCGCAGTGTTTGCCGGCTAGTGAGAGGCTGTTTCTTCGTTATTTTCACCGTTCCGGTCCCCGTTGAGGATCGGTACTGGAGGCTTGATAGGAGGCGCTGGTATCACCTGTAGAGATAATACTGATTAATATAATTGTAAACAAGGTATAGTCCGACACAAAATAATAGAAATAAATGGGGGCGCCACTGTGCAAGCTAAATACGCGAAATAGATAGGTAAATTCTATTTAAGAAGTAAATTATTACTTCTGACTGACGTCTTCGGTACCTGTACCATAAACAAGAAACCTGTACTTTACCATAGGTTAGTAGAGAAAGGGTTTCCAAGGTACTGAAATTTTAGTTGCCGTGTCTACCCGTTTTTGCCGGACTATAGGTCTTTTGTGCCCCTTGTCCCCGTAAATTCCATACTGATCCCAACCGTCAGCTAATATTATTAAATAGTGTAAAATCCTTCAAATTGAGCAAAATCTTATGCAAAGTCAGGATTGTAACTCATTACACCATGATAAATTTAGTGCACTAAATGCAAGTTCATTCATAAATTAGCTCTGTCCCGCTCTTTGGCCTAAGAATTGCGTATTGTGCATACTTTTACCGATAAGTAAGCTGAGTATGAGCAAGTGGCCAGGGTTGGCCACTTGCTCATACTAACTGATGTCAATTGACTGAAATTAGCAACACTGCCGTCATACGTAAAAAGGCCGTAACTTCCATAAAGCATGTAAGGAAATTACGACCTTTCTACATTCTAATAAGGCCGTGACTTCCATAAAGTAAGTAAGGAAGTAAAGGCTTTTCTACGTATGACGGCAGAACAGTTAGCCTCAGTAAAAGTAGGATGCATAATACGCAATTCTTAGGCTAAAGAGCGAGACAGAGCGCTAATTTATGAATGCAGTTAGTTCACTAAATCCAGCATCGTCTACTGAGCGCTTTAATGACGATCTTGAAAAGCTTTAACTGATTCTTGGCTTTTTGGCGGGAATTTGAGAAGTCATGTTTCGTTTTTGTTTTATTTTCCAAAACTTGTGTTTCTTCGAATGTTAATGTGTAATAATGGTGGATTATTAACCGTTAAGTGTCCGTGAATGTGCATAAGTGTGGGCAAGTGAAACAAAATTGGATAGCATTGCTTTTCGAGTTCTCCCAAATAGTCTGTGTTGATGTTTCAGTAAAGCCCCACATCTTTACTGAGGCACAAGGGGAGGGGTGGGATATTATATTTATGTATTGTAATATGTATTTATATAACTTATTTATCTATAAACTTGAAATTTATTAATTACTTGACACTGGCTGAATGCACAAGACGTGCGAAGCCAAAATAAAGAAAAAAAAAAAAAAAAAAAACTGATTCTTATTGTGTTATTGCCGGAGGATTTAAACGCTAAGGCCCTTGTTTTGAAAACTCAGGTAAAATGTTGTTGTGTGCTAATTCCAAGTCTAACTTTATAATCTTTAATATTGCAATTAAAAAAAAATACAAAGAAATTGTAACATTTTCGCGTAGAAATCACATTTTGTATTTGCACGCGGGTTTTTAACAAAAAAAAAATAATGCAATGGATAGAACACAAATGAAGATACATAAAAAGACACATTTAAACCTAACATCTATTCATGCAAAAAACACGCTTAAAACACATGAAAAATGGCAACGACAAGTTTTTCTACTTTATTTTCCGATACGGTAAGAGCATAGATAAGTTTTGTTTTGTTTTGGAACTTTGTTGTCTATGGAAACTTTACTCTCCAAGTCTCCAACTGTATGTTCAATCATTATGTTTCATATTGGCATACTGTAATCCAGCTTTAATATAGTATAAATATATAAGTTTTAATAATTCTTTTAAATAAAATTTTTGATAATATCTACATAAATTAATACAATAATTTTGATAGTGGTCGCCCATAAAATTAGTATCCTGATTAAACAGGTTGGTATCTTTTTCAAGCCCCAGCAAGAATAATTAAGTTTTTTCTGTTAAACAATCATCCCACAATATGTCTTCATTTAAGAATCCATACATAATATAAAAATCACAGAATACCCCAAGCCAATCCACCACCGAATGAAAGTAACTTAACTTTAAATGCGTTTGTGAAACAACTTGACTAATGTCTACTCTACTCATGCGTCACTCGAGTACGTGCCCCTCTGTGGATGTACCGTCTTCTTGGTCCTGCCGTAACAATAAAAAGTTTAAAAGCCGAAATAGAGGCATCTTTGGTATTTACTCTATTATTCCATAGAGAATTTTTTTTTTCGAATTTTCTCTATTCTTCCATAGAGAATATTCTTCATGACGTTTTCTCTAAAGAAAGATTAATTGTATTTGAATGTATAATGTGGCACAGTTTAACGCGTTCAAAGCCCGCAAAGCTTATTCCGTTCTAGAGCAGGACGGACAACTCCTTCGGAGAGCACCTCAGATGCTTAGCAGAGAACATGTTAAAAATTAGTTTAGCTTGCTTATTATTTATTCTGTGGTAAAGTTTATTTAGTACACTGACCAAGTAAGAAAAAAAAAACGACAGAAGGCATCTAATATACCTCAACACTCTATACTAAAAAGAAATAAATATTTCTTGCGTTTTAACTCAACAAATTCTCCTTTTTCTTAATCTTTTATTATTACAAAGCAGCGGCAACTATTGACAATAATGAAAAAGCCTTTACCTCACGATTAATGGGGTACAATCACAACTTTTTAACTTTCTTCTCAAATTCAACCAATTTTACTAACCATTAACTTAGTACTAGACTAGCGAACGCCCGCGGCTTAGCCCGCATGGACTTTTTTTTAATCTCAAGAGAGCCGTGCATTCTCCGGGATAAAAAGGAGCTTATGCTATTCCAGACACAGAGGTCGATTATACCTCTGTGCCAAATTTCATCCATATCCGTTCAGCCGTTCTGGCGTGATTGAGTAACAAGCATCCAAATATCCAAACATCTAAACTTTCAAGTTTATAATATTAGTGAGATGAACAATTCGGACTATCCGGTGCACGTGCACCGAATACTTACAGAAGGTTTGGGGCGATGCGTGTCGACGGCCCCGACGGCGAGCTGTATGTGTTCCTCGCGGCATCCGTACGCGACCGGCGTCAGCTTGATCACCGTATGCAGCGGCACATGTAGGTATGGCAATTCCTCTGTACAATACATTATAATCATTAGAAGAAACAAACAAATAACAATAAATCTAAAAATTTTGATTGTCGGTTTCGGCATTTAAGTCGTTAAGCCATTTAGGTCTTTAGGCGGCCTAGAAACTCCGTCACCAGAGTTGGCCACTTGCTCATATAAACTCTTTTTTATTAAAAATTTAATTAAAAACCCCTAAGTACCTACATATTTCTTCATAAATTCCAAACGGCTGAACATATTTTCATGAAACATAGCTAAGAACACTATCGACAAAGACACTTTTCAAACAAAAAAATAATAATTCAAATCGGTTCGTCCGTTCAGGAGCTATCATGCCACAGACGAAACACAGATACACACTACAAACTTATCTCTTTAATTTTCAATTGTAAGATAAGGGGGCGTCCATTAATTACGTGAGCTGATTTTTGCGATTTTTCGACCCCCCCACCCCCCTTGATGAGATGTCGTGAGATTTGGCTCGACCCCCTCCCCCCTAAAAGTCTAACGTAATTAATGGATGCCCCCCAAGATAACCAACACTATTCAGCGATCATGATGGCTTACCAGCAGATTTGTCGAGGAAGTAAGCCAGGAGGCATCTCATCACCGCCTGATGTGAGACTACCAGCACGTTTCCTTGCCGCTCTAGTTCCATTATCACTGGCTCCAGGCGTGCCACTAGGTCCTACGAATATAAATAGAGATGTATATTTGTGAAAATGGAAATTTTATAAAGCGCCATTTAGCGCCAATCAAAGAAGATAAGGATAAAAATAAGATAAGTTTATTTTGTGACCATAATTACAATTTCCAAAATCATAGAAATCACAAAAAAGGGGATTTTCCAATTTGTCTCAACCGCAAACGCGAAAATCCGGTAAGTCGGTAACATACTTATTCGAAATTAAAAAAAATATTTCTTCAAAGTTGTTTTTAAACATAATATATCTAACCTCATAACTCTCGCCGCGAGGGTAGCGGTATGCGAATTTGTTGGCATCGCGCGCGTTGAAGTCTGAAGGGTATTTAGCTTGGATCTCTGCATACGTCATTTCTTCGCAAATACCCTGAAATGAAAATATTTGGTTGTCTATTAAAATATTCTTGAGAAAGGGTATCCTTAAGGCTGCGCCAATTCACACGACGTAATAATAGAAAAGTAAAATATTCGCCAAACTGCATAAAATATAATAATAATAACTGGATAGATATTCTTTCAAATACATTGGCACAGGATTTTCACTCATTTCATGAATTGCACGCATTATATTCATTCATTGTTGCAACAACCGCCACGGTTTTTGCAGACGTCAAAAGTCTATGTATATTATGTATGTATTTACAAAAAAAATGTATTTAAGTAGTATATCAGTCATGTGGTTCCCATAACACAAGCTCTGCTTAGCTTGGGGCTACATGATGCTGTGTGAAATGTCCAGCGTTAAAAAAAAAAAAAAAAAGTATAATTGTGATGCATGCGTTTAAAAAAGACTTCGGTAGAATATACTTATCAATCTTATCTACACTAATATTATAAAGAGGAAAGATTTGATTGTTTGTTTCCATTGAATAGGCTCCGAAATTACTGAACCGATTTGAAAAATTCTTTCACCATTAGAATCCTACATTATCCGTGATGAACATAGGGTAGGTATAGTTTGCGCCCCGACTTCGCACGGGTAATTAATAAATTAAACCCATGCGAAGCTGGGACGAACCGCTAGTTAAAAATAATATTTGGCGCAGCCGGTAGGATATACTTACAGCATCAATCTCATTAAGCGCCTTCCACCGTTCCTGAGGTGCTTTAACATCCTTCACAGTCTGTATAGCGCGCCTCATCCAAGAGGTCCACACTCTGAGCCCCGGGATGCGCTGTTGTTCGATGTATCCTGATAATGCCGAGGCATATGTGCGACCTCGCGCTGAAAGAGGTGAGTCCCCGCCGATGCGACCTTCTATGTTGTACATGCTTTCACCGTGCTGAAATAGTTTTGATTTTTCAATGGGTTACCGTAGGTAAGCGAGTTTTATACATACAACCTTACATAGGAGAATTATTACCTTCACGTGAGTTCTATTGTACAGCTTCAAGTCACATTGCCAATATAATTAATAAGTAATATAATAACACACGAATCTAAACTTGACAGTATGATAGAAGCCAGTGGAAAAAGTCTCGCTGAGTTTTAAAGCAGATCGGATTTGAAAAATTCATTCTGCATTTGACAGCTAAACTCTTGAGGAAGGTTATAGGCTAATTTTCATCATCATCATCACCATATACCATCACTACGCGGGTAACGCCGCGAGGGCGCAGCTAGTCTAGTATATGAATTCGTCTTACCCTAGTAAGGTATATGGTCCGTGGCACTATGTGAATGTTCATTAGATAGTACACGATTCTGCTTTGGATGTGGCCTTCGTGCTTATGTACCACCACCTGGAAACATTATTAATTTAATCAATATTTATTTTCAATACCTATAGGTTTTGTAAAGCAAAGTGTCCACTGGCAAGTAACTTCCGCAATTTTTTGCAGAAGTCAATTGACGACTAGCTTCCACTGACTGCAATTTTTTTATTTGCATACACGTGGGACTTGCAGCGAGTACGATAAGTCACTAAAACATGCAGAAGTCCACTTGCGCGAGCGTTTGCATGTTGGGAGTCGCTTGCGCAAGTTAAGCAAGATTTATTGCCAGTGGACACTTTGCTTTAAGCCATCCTTGCACTAGTAAGTTTTACTCATGTAAGTTGTAAGTTTTACAAACTTACGATGTGTTAACAAACCTTGTAAGTAACTTTTCCTTTGCATTGTCACTTACGTAAGTTTTAAGCGAGTTAAACTTACGTAAAAACTTACTAGTTTATGTCCAGCCTTAGGTCGGACTTACATTAGTGAGATTTTACGTAAGTTTTACTCACGCAAGTGGCAATGCAAAGGAAACAAAGTAGCTTTTCCTTTGCATTGTCACTTGCGAGAGTAAAACTTACGTAAAAACTCACTAGTGTAAGTCCGGCCTTAGGTAAATTTTACCTTCAATTTCATAGATTTACAGGGGTAAAGGAATGGCGTTTTTAGGGAAAAGGGGCAATGCTTACCTTCTCCCCCGTGTCATAGATCTTCATAAAGCTGTGCTCAGACTCTAGCGCCTGGTCGAGCGGTTCATACTTGTCCTTATAGTGTTCTATTCGAAGGAGGAAGTCGTTTAGCACGTTGTCTGTGTTCTGAATGTTTGTGTAGTCGGGACTGCTCACTTTTACTTCCTAGAACCAAGAAGATTAGTTTAAGGCCCTACCCAGAGCTAGACTAGACACTGTATTCTACCATCGATAAATAAAATTAATGCAAAATAACTGAAAAACCAACAACTTATCCTTAATATTTCATCTTCCAATTCTCTATTTAATATTTTTATTTAACGTCGTAATTGCTTGAGCATAAATCAACGAAAAAACCATTACAAATAAGTTAAATCTTCATCTTTTTCTAAAGTTGATGTTATATGTTTTTGGATTACACCATAGGATAGGTAATTTAATAAGACATTATGCCCAATTACTTTTTCGATTGGTTGTGGTAGTGATCAGAAACCTCCAAAAAACTGCATTTTTCTTACAAGACCAGCAGGGTTATTTTGACTTACACGTAATGTCGCTAACTCGGCTTACTTCCTACAAAACTTTGAAATGGTAGAAGATGGTTGAAAAAAGTGATAGATGTAAAATGTGTAATAATTTTGTAAAATATTCAAAGCAATTCTGTATTCTACAACTTTAATATTGTTCGTAAAAAAAAAATCAATTTGTAGGAAGAAATCCGAGTTAGCGACTTTACGTGTGAGTCCAAATAGCCCTGCAGGGCAGGAAGATGATGACAAGAAAAAACTACTGTGAAAGTTAAAGAGTGAAAGTATACAGCCATACCATAATATTCTGTTCAATAATCCGAGGGTCGTCACAGATGGACTCCACGAAGAACAACTTGAAGCCCATCTTATGTACTACAATATCACGGATCATCCGCCGCCGGTCCAGCGTTGAATTTGTAGCGTCAAACACCTGCAAGAGAAAATTAATAAGAAAAAAAAACGGAAATACTGCTTTTTAAAAAGACTATTTAACACTAGCAGCGCCCTCGCGGCGTTGCCCCCGTAGTAATGGTTTTTGGTGATGATGATGATGATGAAAAGTAGCCTATAACCTTCCTCAAGAGTTTAGCTATCACGTGCAGAAATAATTTTTCAAATCCGACTGGTAGTTCCTCAGATTAGCGATGATTTCTAGGTTGACTCCGATAAATTGAATAGTGTAAATAACTACAGTTGGGCCGACAGATCTCGGCGATCGTGAAGTTAGGCTTTTCGCTGCGCAGTAGAACATTTTGTATGAAAAAGTTGCACTGCGCATCGAAACGGCTAACTTCACGTACGCCGAGATCAGTTGGCCGTACTGTACTTTACTTTACTGGTTGAATGTTTATTTGCTCGGAAGCGTGTAAACGCAGCGACTCCTTAAATGTCTGTTTCCGCTGTTTTCATTCTTTGTTATCCGCTAGGAAAAACTCTGCGTTGTGTAAGTGAGAGAGACGGAGCTACTTACTGCCACCTCGCCTCCTTTGACGAGCCACTCGCACACATCTTGTAGCGCGTCCAGTGCGCATTGCTGTCTGATGGCCATGGCCTCTATGTTATCCGCTCGGAAGAACTCATGGCTTGTGTACGCTGTGGTCGCATGCCGTCTGTACTCTCCCAGGTTGAATACTGAAATATAATCACTAATTATTAATTTCACTAAGACGGTTCTCGCACTGGCAACGCACCCCGCAGCGGTGTGCGTGGCTGCAGATTTTAACATTTATATTGACGTCGATGCGTTGTCAGTGTGTTGTACCTATAGGTCGCATCATGTAAAAAGAACGCTGGATGTCTTCTGGATGTAAAAAGAACATGTAATAAGACAGTGGAGGTATGCAAATTGAGATATTTGCATACAATGTTAAAATTTGCAGCCACGCACACCGCTGCAGGGTGTAGATATTACAGTGGGAGAATAGGGAACATGCGTCTGATTCAAAAGCGGGTTAAATGTATTTTATTATGAACATTGTTGCTTTAGAGGTATGTGTGTGTAATTATTTTTTAATATTAAACCATTTTCGATTAGAAAATAAATTTTAAAAATTGCAAAAAATAGTAGGAATTTCAAAATACTTGAAAAGGATGTGAAAGGATGTGACGACACGAGTTCATAAGACGAGTCAAGGACGAGTCAGATATAACGATCCATAGATAAGTTTTTTTTTAATTTTCACAATTCCTAAACTCGAACTTATTGTTGTCACAGATTACTGTTGTACTTAGTATCAATTTGACGTCACGCGTCAAAGTTCACAAATTGTTACTACAACAGTAATCTGTGACAAAAATAATAATCGTGTTTCAGATGCGTGAAAATGTTCGTAAATTTTAAAAATTATTTTTGTTATAAAATTTTAGTTTTTCGGCGCTGGAATTTTTATTACGGTTATTTGACGATATAACCTATCGTATAAAATCATAAAAAAAAATTGTGGGAGTTCCCTATTGCTGTGTGTTTTTTTTAGTCTATGTACGCCCTTTTCTTTTGTATTGTTTGTTTTTGTGTAATATGCTAAAAGTAAATGATATCTATTCTATGTACCTACCAACTTAAAATAATAAATATGAATATAACTCACCTCTAGTATTAATGCCTATCCAGTTCAGGTATCGGGAGAGTTTCTTGGAGATATAAGTCTTGCCCCGCGCCGGGAGGCCGACCATGGCGATAACATGTGGTATGTTTACATAGTTTGCACGTTCCCCTGTGGACAAACAATAAATATACTCGTATATACCAATACCAATCTATACTAATATAATAAAGCGGAGTTTGTTTTTTTGAACGCGCTAATCTCAGGAACTACCAGTCCGATTTGAAAAATCCTTTCTGCATTTGGTTATTTTTCATCATCATCATCATCATCAACATTAATCATCTTTACGGGGGCAACGGTGCGAGGGCGCTGCTAGTATCAATTATAATAATTGCAAATTTATATTCTACCTACAGTTTTGTTAGAACAAAGAGACTCTGTAAAGTACCTATGGAATAGCGTTACGGTTTCCATGAAACATCATAGTGCTGACACAAAATACTCATATGATAAACAATACACTGTGTGTTTTTTTCTGATAATGAATATCAATATTGCCATTGCCACTCACCACAAGCAGTAAGTCATTTGAGATAAACTACTTGATTGGTATAACTTGTTTCTATGTGGTGTTAATATAATATTAGGTCCTTACATATGAAATCGTCGTTTTGTATGGAAAAAGCAAAACGAAAGAAAAATTATGAAATTATGTAGGTAGGCCTATTTAATCAATCAAAGTTTATACCATTATGATCTATGCTCTTTCGCCATTTTATAGATAGTTTAATGATTCCATTGATTAAAAAATTGTGGGAGCGAGAATCAATAAAATCTTTGAAGTCGGTTTTGTTTTGACTGCCTCATCGGAATTGATTTTTTTTTTCTAAATATTACCAGCGCAATCCAGGAAGCAGCTGTTGATATGCCATGTTGTCAACCAACCTTGCACATCTAAGCATCTATAATGCGACTTAAAACTCCATCACCAGCCTACTGATTGTCTATCTTTGATAGCCAAAATCGGTTTCATACTCTCAAATATGACAGTTCAGTGACCATGCAAGTAACTCTGCCACTCTCATCTCAATGAGACCGAGACAAATATATCTATGCAATCATTTTGGCAGTTGGCAACTTGAGGTTTGAGACAAGTTAGACAATCAGCCCGCAGATTTAGCTACCAGCTAACACTAACATACTGTAAATACCTAAACCAGTTTATCAATTCAAGAAGTAAGGTTGTTTTAAGGTAAAACTTATTATAAAGCAAATTGAGCTACGTGAGAATATCATGATTCATTAATCCCTTGTCTGCTTTATCACGGATCCGATCGAGACACAATTGATTTTCTATTGTGTCTGGAATCCTGACAGACTGAAGGTTAAACATTTGATAATTTTCGGAATTTTAGGAAATATATTGATCATGAACAAAATAAAGAAAATACTTAGATATAATACAATCGATTCTCTATTATTTATTCTGTGAATTATAAGTAAAATACATTATACACAAATGAATGTGTTGAATGACTAAAATTGTTGTCAATAACTGGTTTGTCTGATTAGTCGAATGACCCAATAAGATAAATGATGGGTAAAAGAAAAAGTTCTCAATAATTATTTTTAATTTTAGAGGTGCAAAACATGTTTTATGTAAATTTATTTGTTAAATCTGTAAAAACGAGACATTGCTACATAAAACGAATTCTTATTTCTCTGACACGGTTTTGCTAAGCTTCTTATCTAAATATTTCTAAAGGGGTCAGATCAAAGGATTTAGATACTGATAAAATAGGTACATATGCCGATAATCCATACACATAGGTCCATACAGTTACATAGAATGTTCGAATGTAATACTGTTTCCTTTTGTCCTGGCAAGAGGTCGAATTAATCAAGTGTACGAAAATAAAATCTACCGCGTAGTTTAGAGGCTCTTGTCCTTGTGACGACATCATTATTAGTGAAATTCTTCCTCGAATTCATCAAATTAGGATTATAACAAACCATCTCCAAAAAACTGCTTGTTGAGGTACTTCCAGCCCTCAGCGCGGTTGTCGTCCGCATCCATCATCACAATAATAAACACTTAATAAGGAAAATTTAAGTAATTCACGGTAAAATTTAAATAATTTAATAAAATCACTATCCTCCGTCCGGCCAGTGTTGCCAACTCTACCATCAGACTTGTAGCCAGTGTTCTCGAACGTAAATGAGCGAAATCGGTAGAGTTGCCCGAAAAAATCGGTATATTTGGATCCAAAATCGGTAGATGAAACAAAATGTGTATTTTCTTCGAGAAAACAGATTGTGCTTGTGAAGAATTACGTTTCTAAAGCGTCTTTTCCTGATATAATGTTAATATCCCTAGTACAACTCTTACAATAGGCATAATTAGTACCTAGTACCTACCTACTTTACCTATGGCTTGCAATAAAAATTTCTTGCAGCCAGCTTGTATTTTTTTTTAAATCTTTTCTCTAATTCGGAGAACCTTTTTATTCGAAGTTATTAAAATTAATGAAAAAATTGAAACTTGTTTTTTGTAGACATTGATGGGGAATCCTATAAAACATCGAGTTGTTCAGCCCTTTTGTATTTTTGTCTTACAACTCAATGTTTTGATGATGTCTACATCCGAAACATATCGATATACCTACTATTGAAGGACTTTTGAGGGTTTCCCCGAGGGTTGCTAACTTAAAACTATACAAAATCTGTAAATTCTGTAAAAAATAGGGTGTTTTCCAAGTATTCTTGGAAATCGGTAGAAAATCGTTACGTTTCGGTATTTCGGTAGGACAGACCCAATATCGGTAGAAATACCGAAAAATCGGTAGGTTCGAGAACACTGCTTGTAGCGAAATGTACCCCGAAAAGTTGCTAGATAACCAGATTTTCCTCAAAAAGTAGCTAGATGTAACCAAGGGAAAAAAACCTGTTGTCTACGGTGTTGTCCACAGTGTTGTCTTGGTAGGTTATAAACATTTATTCAACCGAAATCTTACGTTTTTAGCTACAACTTTTTCAATTTTGTAGCTGATGGTAGCCTAAAAGTAGCCAGATCTAGCTATAAAGTAGCTAAGTTGGCATCACTGCGTCCGGCCCCTGTGCGAGTAGCAAAAGGTGAACTGTCAAAAGTGTCAGACTCAACTCGTACGAAAGTTTTGATTTTGACATTCCTTCGTTCTACCTATAGACAAATACGTTTCTTTACCTACTGAAAACTTTTTTGCATTTTAAGATATTTATTTTTATTGTGATGAAGTTTGGTTGAAGTTATTTAAATTAACATTGAAGTCTTCAATTTGAAGATCATCAGTTTATTTAATGGTTTTTTAATGATTTTTTTTTTGTATTAGATGTAAAATAACTAACGTAATATGCTTTTGTTTATATTTTATTTTGCCTATCACAATCCGTGTAACGAAGCGTCGCTGGTAATTTAGCGGGAAATTTGAAATCCTTTCCGTTCGATTAGCTTTTAAATAGGATAAAGTAAAGTAAGTGGCTGCCGGCTGCTGACCTGACTGAATGTTATCGAGAGGTGAACAATGAATAAAGAAAATCAGTTGAACTATAAACTAGCAGTAACGAAATAAATTTCAAAGTTCATCACATTATGTGGAAATGCGTCAGCTATCACGTTGCAGATGGATGTGGCAAGTTGACGACCAAACAGCGATAACCTTTTAAATTAATGAGGAAGACTCACGATTTTAGTTGAGTATGCAGATTTGTAGATACAAAAAAAACAAAAAATACTGTGTTTTTGGTTTTTTAATCGGATCAAAAATGACCGAGTTACAGAGATTTTAATGCACCAATCTAAAAAACGCTCGCGAGAAGGCCGCGACTGGCTGTGACGTCACCAGGCGCCCGCGGCTCGCTCCACTAGTACAAAATCCCTAGTTATTTTCAAACTAATTTCCGCCCGCGGCATCGCTCGCATGGCACCTGGATAAAAAGTAGCCTATGTCCTATTCCCGCTCATTACCTAACTATATTTTAAATTTCAGCCAAATCGGTTCAGTAGTTGTCGAGTTATAGAGGAACAAACATACATCCAAACATCCAAACTTTCGAGGTCATTCACGTTTTTTGTTAAGTAAGTACTTATGCAGATTTGTAGATTTAAAAAAGTTATAAATGATTTCATTTTTATTTTTAAATATGATTACGACTGTATTCCCAAGGCACAGTAGACATAATATTCTATCAGATCTTTTAGGAATTTTTAGATCCGTTGAAAAAGTCTAAGCGGGTAGTCAGAGGTAGAGAAGCAGTTGGCCAAGTGCGCTAGTGCCTCGACTTTCAATCCGAAGGTTGTGGGTTGAAACCCAGCCGTGCATCAATGGATTTTTCGTTTCGAAAAATGTATAAGTAGGTACCTAAGTAGGTATGCGCTTTAACACGAGCTCTAAACGGTGAAGGAAAATATTGTGAAAGTGTGATAGTGTGATTTGAAAACCAAGTTTAGGTAGGTAGGTATGTGATTATTTTGACTCGTACATACAAATTATTAATTTTAGGTATTACGATTAAAAGTATGTATAAAAAATACCTATTCACTAAAAAGTTTAAAGGCGCAAATTATTTTTAAGTAGGTACCTACCTAGGTAAGTAGTAGGTAGGTAGGTACCTACTTAAAAATAATTTATGTAGGTAATAATTTAAGTAGGTAGGTAAATAATTTAGGTAGGTAAAGTTAATATTAGTGTGATTCGACTCCTGATTGTTAGTTTTGTTTGTTATTGTTTTCGGTAAGTACCGGTAGGTACCTACCTCAAATACCTATTCAGTAAAAAGTTTAACGGCGAAAATTATTTTTAAGTAGGTACCTACCTACCTACTTACTACTTACCTAGTACCTACTTAAAAATAATTTTCGACTTTAAACTTTTTACTGAATAGGTATTTTAGGTACGTACCGGTATTATTTTTAAGTAGGTACCTACCTACCTACTTACTACTTACCTAGGTAAGTAGTAAGTAGGTAGGACTACTTACTACTTGATGATGTTTTGGCTAGTAAGTTTTAATGTGACATTTTACTGTGTTGACATTTAAAATAATATTTATATTTTGACATACCTAATAAATTGACATGATGTGCTTATAAATCATCGACATATTTCTTCAAGTCATAAATAATTAAATAGGTATATAATTTTTTTTTTGTTGTTTTCACGAGCTTGATTTTATTTTGTAAAGTATTATTGTTTGGAATTTAATAATGTTATTGTATTTAATTGAAATTTGAAATTTAATAATGTATGGATTTATTTATGTTCTAGATTAAGTTATATTATGTTATGTAATAGATTAAGTTCAGTTCAAACACAATTGTATTGTTACTACACACATTCGCGCGCCGCTATCATAGAACACTAGCTTCCGCCCACGACTTCGCTCGCGTGGTATCCGGAAAAAAGTATCCTATGTCCTATTCCCGGTCATTATCTATCTATATTTTAAATTTCAGCCAAATCGGTTCTGTGGTTGCGAGTTACCTACAGAGGAACAAACATACATCCAAACATCCATCCATCCATCCAAACATCCATGCAAACATCCAACCTTTCGCATTTTAATATTAGTGTGATTCGACTCCTGATTGTTAGTTTTGTTTGTTATTGTTTTCGGTAAGTACCGGTACCTACCTAAAATACCTATTCAGTAAAAAGTTTTAAAGGCGAAAATTATTTTTAAGTAGGTACCTACCTACCTACTTACTACTTACCTAGGTAGGTACCTACTTAAAAATAATTTTCGCCTTTAAACTTTTTAGTGAATAGGTATTTTTTTATACATACTTTTAATCGTAATACCTAATTAATAATTTGTATGTACGAGTCAAAATAATCACATACCTACCTACCTAAACTTGGTTTTCAAATCACACTATCACACTTTCACATCACACTAATCTAATCATACTATCACACTAATATTATAAATGCGAAAGTTTGGATGTTTGGATGGATGATGTTTGTTCCTCTATAACTCAACAACCACTAAACCAATTTGGTTGAAATTTTAAATATAGATAGATAATGACCAGGAATAGGACATAGGCTACTTTTTATCTTTGTACCACGCGAACAAAGCCGCGGGCGGAAGCTAGTTAATATTAAAAATGCAAAAGTTTATTTATTTGGATTTATGTTTGTTCCTCTATAACTTGACAACCACTGAACTGATTTGGCTGAAATTTAAAACATAGATAGTTCTTAACCTGAAATAGGACATAGGCTACTTTTTATCCAGGTGCCACGCGAGCGAAGCCGTGGGCGGAAGCTAGTTTGTAATTAACTAGCGATTTTGTACTAGTAGACCGAGCCGCGGGCGCCCGGTGACGTCTGACCCAGCGCGAAGCTCCGAGCGCGCGTTTTGAAATGGCCGAAAAGAAAACTTGAATAACTTCGTCATTTATTGATGGATTTTAATTATTTAAAAAACAGAATGCTCAGAATGCTAAAGAGTATACGCCCTCATACTTAGAAACCCAATATTTCGTTTAGTGATTGATCCTCATTGCTTGATAACATCAAGCAAGTTTTCCACGCTTAGGTATACTTATAGGTACCTTTATAGTAAATAGAGGTCTTAGAAGATTATTAACTGTAAATAAATAAATAAATGAGAAACTATTGGTTGAAAACTTTGAAAGTAGGTAGGTAGGTATAATACCTAGTAAGTAGGTACAATGAAAGCCACATTTTTCCTTAAATAGGTAGGCTCGTGTTGTACGCCCTAAGCTTTAAAGATACGCTTATATTTTATTTACCTACTTGAGTACTTTTTAGTAGGGATAACTACAACCGAATTTATCTGTAGAGTAAAGTAAAGTAACAAAGTACCTACCTAAACTACCTTACTAAGTAACTATCTGCTTCCTTTGGGTCTAGCTAGATGATGCTGTGTGAAATGTCCAGCATTATTTATTAATTTTATTTACCTACTTACTTAATTTCATTTTTATTTAATTTCACCATAAAAAAAAACAACTAACACAATAGGAATAATCTTTGAAAACAGAATAGGTAATTAAGTACTCGCTATCGGCCATTCCAAACATGAAATCAAAACAAGGCGAGCCCTGCCAAATGTCGATGTTCGATGAATGGGAGTACAACCACTGTGGGAGGCGCTAATTATAATTTGCATTGCGTCACACACATACCCTTGACATTGTACCTTCGCCTTTATCGACGGCAGGCTGTCGTACCGTAGGTACATACATAAAGGTATTACTTATTATATACCTACCTACACCTATAGTATATCACATCCAGACACCTTCGACAGTAGGTAGACAGACGACATCAATTTTTGAAGTGCGATATTATGGGCTATGATGGGAGATGGATGTATACCATCCACACGACCACCAGGACCACAGGATGGTGGATAAGAAACGCTTAGCGACCTAAAAGCAGACCAAAAGCGCGATGGGTTGGATGACTGGTGCATAGTCGCAAACGAGAGATGAGAGTCGCAATAATCCATAATATTAGTAGTAAAAGTTATAATAATAAAATCATTAGGTATAAATGTGTAATACTTTCAAATCAAATCATTTAAACAGGTACCTTAAAAATAAATACTTATTGTTTGAACAAAGTCCACAGAATACAGTAAAGACACAAGCTAATGGACGGAAGCTATCAACGAATGAAAGTAGAGAATGCGTTACATTTCCTGCTTAGGTACAATTGCAATATTCTGAGCAATTTCTTGTGTAATGCAAGTATCCTACTAAAGTGCAATCTAGCACGAATCTCGAGAATGTAGGTAGATATAAATTACATGTTCCATTTCCGATTTCCATTTCATGTCTTGTTATTATGATAATTATTCAATTTGCGATGTAGCAAAGTATCGTTAAAAATGGTCCTTCGAACCACATTCAGTTTTTGGTTCGAATGAGGATTGAGATATGAATGCAAGTGATGAATCGACAGGCATCTAATCAAAGGTTGTGTAGTGTATGTTAGTATTATATTAAATTAAAACTACTAGGTAAGTAGGTATAGTTTTAATAAAATACTAGCAGCGCCCTCGCGGCGTTGCCTATACCTACACTTGGGCCAACGGATCTCGGCATTCCTGAAGTTGGCCGTTTCGATGCGCAGTGCAACTTTTTCATACCAAATTTTCTACTGCGCAGCGAAAAGCCTAGATCCATTGGCCCCACTGTACTTAAGGTTGGCCTTTCCTTTCGCCTTTTGCCGGCTTTACCGTCACATTCTGGGACACCCTGTATGTAAAGATCTAGTACTTATAATAGTATTACGTGGTACTACTGAGTTCGTATCTAAATGGAGTGTAATCACTAAAACCATGGCACCAATTAAAATTATTCCAGTGGGGTATAGGCTAGTAGTAGGTAAGTAAGTACTTTTATAAAATCGATAAAGGTAAGTCTGCCCTTCAATAAACACCCAGTTAATACCAGCTATCAGCTATAATCAAGTATTACAAGGGTTAATAACTCATGTTGATTACAGCCACTGCTGTTTATCAGGCGAACGCGTGATAGTCATTCCCTTATTCTCCCCGGTTCACTGACATTTCTGTAGAATAGAAACCATAAAAGGTAAATCGTGGAGTAAATTAATTATAAAATTGTATCAATTATTAAGTATTAGGTAAGCGTGAGTCATGACCGAGTGTGATAATCGACTTTCGATCCGAAGGTCGTGAGTTCGAATCCGGCCGTGCATCAATGAATTTTTCGTTTCGAAAAATGTATAAGTACCTAGGCGTATTATATCCCGTATACACGAGCTCTAAACGGTGAAGGAAAAACTTGTAAGGAAACTCGCGGCTTAGCCAGCCCCACACGTGTCTTTACTGTGGATATGGCCGGTTAAGCTGAGAGGATGATGTAGGTGCTGGGCAAGCTTACTCCATGTCAACAATATCCCAGACACTACCAGTGTCCCGTTAAGTGTAGGCAAAAATTGCCTCATGATCATGACACTGTTTTGTTTTATAAATCATTATAAGGTAAGCGTGAAAAGAGGTGAGCGTGGTAAGTTTGCATAAGCTGCCTGTTCTACCCACCTGCTTGGCCAAGTGGTGGTTTGTGCCAAGAGATCGAGACAGGAGACATGACAACGTCTCCTGTCTCGGTCTTTATAGCTTTTCTTTTTAGGTAGGTAGGTACGCAACATTATAGTTCTCACATCTACGAGTATAATCAGCTCACATAATGTGCTACGCGTTAGTGAAAATACTGATAGCACGCAGCTCGTCTCAGAACAACTCCTCTTGTAATCTGTTTTGTGGACCTGCACTTTCGTTTTTTCCACGCGCTTCACTCGCAAACATATATTCTAGCTCTCTAGCTCTCACACCTTTAACCAGCTCTGTTTATAGATAAAAACACGCTGCTATATCACTATGCAGCTCGTCTCCGCTCAACTCCGTAAGTGGAACCGTCTGCGTAAGTGGAAACCGGCCTATATTATTTACTAGCAGTGACCCCGTAGTGATGGTAGATATATGGTGATGATGATATGATGAAAAGTACCTTCCTGAAGAGTTACTATCCAATGCAGAAATATTTTTTCAGATCCGGCTGGTAGTTCCTGAGATTAACACGTTCAAACGAACAAACAAACGTGCTTCCTCGCATCGCAATGGTAGAAACACTGATAATGTCATAAATTCAATGGTCATAGAGTAGAGACATAAGTTCTCCTGCTAATAGGTAATCTCACGTGGACACGACATGCACTGTTATCGGCGCAGCACTAAGTAAATAATTTACTTATGCGCTTAACACGCTACAGGGTGTCACCAGAGAACGTGTCTGCAACGTGCATCATCATGTATACCCATAGATTAGTGATTACCCACTGGATGTCACTGTGCTCTAGACAATCTACCCAGTTGTTCTGTCTTGGCTCTCGATCACGATATCTCTAGCTACAGCTAAGAAAACTTTATCTCCAAACCCTTAATTATACTAGCAGCGCCCTCGCGCCGTTGCCCCCGTAGTGATGGTTTATGGTGATGAGAATGATGATGAAAAGTATTCTATAACCTTTCTCAAGGGTTTAGCTATCATATACAGAAATATTTTTTTCACCTCAGCAGCTCGAAATGGCATCCTTTGCTGCGAGAAACCAGTGTGCAAAATCGCATTTTGCACACTGGTTTCAGTGAGGAAAAGTGATTTGAAATTCGAATGTCGTCGATTGACACGTGGTAGTGCATGGCGGTCAATCGCTAGCCTGTCTATGAAAAAAAAAACAAATAACGCACCTTTTAAAAATAAAATAGCGGGAATTTGTTTCTGTTACGCTAGTTATTTGTTGAAAATTCATAAAACAATAAAGATGAGTGAAACTAGTGGCGAATACACTAATTTATCTCCAGAGAGAAGAGTTGAGACAAAAAGTGATTGTGATGAACAAAGTTCCCTTCCTGAGAAGCACGTAGGTAAGTTCTGAACAAAACAGAAACTTTTAATTCACAAAACTACAATAACTGTTATATGTTCGTTTAATTTCTGAGAAAAATGCGTTATTTTTAAATAGATTTAAATGAATACCTATTATGGATTAGTTGCTTCATTATGTACAAAGTTGTATCTTTTATTTGTAGGTTAATGTTCTCGCTGCTGAGGTGAAAAATTTTGTGTGCAACACGAGACCAAAGTTTTTCACATCTCGTGCCTTTGAATTCCTCGCTAGACTCGGGATTCTAACGTAGAATCACTCGCTACGCTCGTGATTCAATTCTTAGAATCCCTCATTCGCTCGGGATTCAAAATCAGCACTCGAGGTAAACATCAACTTTGCTCTCTTGTTGCACAAATAACTATTTCAAATCCGACTGGTAGTTCCTGATATTTCGTGTGCTACGTTTGACCGGTGATCGGGAAAAAGTGAATGCAACCTGCAATTCGGACAATCATCATCCTAGTGCTTTATTTATGACCTATGATGACTTTACTGGCCAATCTCCCTGGTGGTTAAGAGCCTCCCACGACCACGATCCCTCCACGATAGCCTAGATAAACTTTGCTTGGAAATATTAATTATGTTTGAGCGGAAATTATCTTTTGGGAACTCTACCTTTGGTCCAGTTATTAAAACTCTATTCAGGTACTAATAGATTTAGTTGTTTTTAACCGACTTTCAAAAAGGAGGAGGTTCTATGTTCGGCTGCATGTATGTTTTTTTTTATAAGTAAGTATTATGTTCATCGATTTCTCCGTCAATTGTTGATACTCAAAAAACCGTCGAATAAATAGATGAATCAGCCAAATGAAAGCAATGGAATGCAGCCGCGAATAAGATAAATGAAGAATACGATATTAAATTCAAGGTTGTGAATACGATTACGTAGTAGCTACGTGTGTGATAATTATGTATTTTTTATCTGGCAACAGTGGTAATTTGTTTATTCTAGACTTTGTATAGACATGGCACCAATCGGAAATTACCTATGCCTACCTACCCTTTAAAACAAACAAAGAATTTTCCAAATCGGTTGAGGCGTCTTCGAGTAATTGACGAACATAAAAAAATACACAAAAAATATACTTACCTACATAAAAAAAAACAAAAAAAGAGGTTCTGACGAATTGAGAACCTTTCAACTTTTTTTGAAGTCAGTTAAGAAATAAAAACTGTTTTGTAGTGGTAAATGTAATTCAAATAAGACATTTTTGGGTCGATCCTAGATACCAAGCTGCCAAGAAATAAAAGTCGTAGACCATGCTACGATCGGCGTAGCAAACTTTAGCAAAGTGAATTTTATGGTGCGTTGACACGCTCGCGTGCAAACAGACATTCAACGGGCACATTATCTTCGGTCGCGTTAGATCTCCTTGAGATGTGAGTGACAGAGCTACCTACTTCGTGTGCAATCAATTATATCTGTTTCGTTGAATGTATGTTTGCACGCGAGCGTGTTAACGCGGTATCGAACTCAACTGACTCGAAGTTTATCAGCAGGGCGATTAACGGCTTATTCCATTATGCTCCTACTTCGTGATCCCAGTGGGATCATACAAAACTTTTGAGTTGGTCCTTCATTAATACTTACATACAAAAATTTTTATATGATTCCCCTGGAATCACAAGAGTGGGAGCATAATGGAATAAGCCCGATTAACACTTTTTTTTTTTAGGTTCGCGTTTGACAACACCCTGCCTGATGTAAAGCAACAGTGTGGTCTAAGATGGAGCACGCTTACCTAGAAGGAACGTAAGGAACACTTCTCGGAATTTATTCCGAGTTCAGAAACTGATGTTTCTTCGCTGATAAAACATCAATTTTCCGAAGAATTTCTTCGAATCGAATGCATTCCGCATTCCGAGAAGTGAATACCTAAATCCAGTTCATACTAAAGGTTCTAAGATTTGTATTTCGAAAAATGTTAGTTTTACCTATATCAGGACAATGAAGCGATACCCGATAAATATCACGATAAAACGAAAGCCTAAGCTGTAATAACATGATATTAGCCGACAACACTCATGATAAACCTTTTTATCTGTGGGAATAAATCAATCATTACAATCTGAATTTTACTAGGAGTTAATAAGCAAGATCCATATCAGTCATTATAACTCTGCCCTTATTCCATTATTAAAACTTTAGGTACTTACATTATTCCAAAGTGGAATGGACCCAGCATGTACTCATTCATCATGCACTGTGATTGTGAGCATTGTTAGTCGAGCGGGTTAAGTGCCTCGACATTCGAAGGTCGAGGGTTCGAACCCAGCCGCACGGCTGGGATCAATGGATTTATAATCGCATTAACACGAGCTCTAAACGGTGAAGAAAAACATCGTAAGTAAACCAGTCCACTGCCGCCGTCACCGGGACGTCAACAACAACGAGATGACGTGACGGTGAATTTTCATAGATGACAAAACGCGCATATGCGACAAGAACGTGTTATCTCCTCATTGATAACACGTTGTCGCATATGCGTGAAATTCGTGTTGGACGAAATTCATATTGGGCATAGGCTCTGCGCTAAAGCAGTGGTTGCTGTGGTATTTTTTTTGGTAAAAATGGAATAAAAAAAATATACTAACACATTATTGTATTGCATGCATGCCAGTACAGTATTCTTTACCTTGACGAGCTAGCGCATTACACGCGGCACATGTACAAATAGTAGCACTTGAAGGTATAGGAGATAGTCAGAAGCAAGTCCAAATATAAGCCATCTAAGGTACGCGAGATTTCAGTTCGGGGCGAACTACTAGTTTACAAATATCTAGCTTCTAATGGTAAGCGTTCACTTGTCGGTACGGTATCGTACGCTTCGGACGCATCGCACGCAACAGATCGTAGTATTATTTGTATAGAAACTCATATAAGTGCGTCCACCTGTCCGCATCGTACGCATCGCATTACACAGATAATCCGCTTGATGCGATCCGTCCGCTGCGTGCGATGCGGGCCTATGGACGCTTACCTTAATTTGTCTATGGATTAACCTATTTATTGCAACTACACAAATAAACCTCGGATTGGAAACAATAGTGATTCACCACGTCGACAAACAATTATTTACAGACTGAATGAGAATGACGCATGTGATAGGTAGACAATGTTTTTATAACCTATTGAACTTTGAACTATTGATATTGATATTTCCGAATTAGCCATTCGTAATCTGTACTTTTGAGGTAAGTAGGTACATAGAGGTAGGTACACTACGTTTATTGTAATAGTGGTTTATGTTCGTCTTCCGACAAAGACAAACATGCATGATATGTGTTGAATGTAAATGTTTGTTTTGATGTCTAGGTGTTATAAAATGTCTCATGTTTTTATTAAAAAAATAAGTATCTAAATGACGCTATGTGAAATGTCCATAAACAACCCACTCCTATTTATAAATGGTAACTTTGGTGATAGATGTGCCTGTTTGGTGGGCAAAATTAGTGCTCAATTCTAAAGCCATATTTGGTGAATTGTAATCATTTAAGTAAGTAGGTATAACAAACGAATACTTTATTTCTAAAGGTTCAAATTTTATTACTCTGTGTGTTTTAAGGGTGTTGTCACATTATCACGTCTCTACCCCGTCGCATAGCATGACCGTAGCAAGACCGTCCCGGCAAAAATGATATTCTTTGTATTGAAATGTACCGGACGCCCCACACCACACCGTTCCTACACCGTCGCGTGCCCTGCCCGTGCCATGGCCGTCTTGTCAATCTCCGGCCGCCATGATTATTTTGCTGACAATCAATGACAAGCCCCGCCCATCTGTCAATCCATGTAACCATCATATTAGTAGCGTAGCCAGGTCAGCCCCTAGGGGCAGCTTTTCAGCCTTTTTCTATAAATAAATAATGCTGGATATTTCACAGCATCATCTAGCTCCAAGGTAAATAGACCTTGTATGGAAACTATATGACTGATAAACTACTTGTAGGTACCTATCCTTTTTTTTGTAAATACATAATATTACATAGAAAAACACCCAGACCCGATACATATATTTGCAGATCATACAAACACGTGCGTCGCAGTGGGAATCGAACCCGCAACTTTCTGTGTTTTAGCTGGACCTTCGCACACTGCGCCACCAAGTTGGTTCGTTTTGTTGGTACTGGATGTTGATTTATGTACACGGGATTTTATCGCGTAATTTACCTTATTTATCACGACGCGACGTTTTGGCTGTTACATACAATAGCCGTGGTTGCGGGCAGTCTGCCCGTGATTATGTCAAAATAACAGATCATGTCAAAATGAGAGATTATGTCAAAATGACAGATTACGTCAAAAAGGCAGATTAGGTGTATATTAAAATGACAGATGGGCCATATCTCGTAAACCACTTATCCCAGACTCTCCGTTCTCTTCAAGTGAAAGCTATTGAAGAGATCTACATTTAAAGTGACAGCTGTCAAACTTTAAACGGCCACATCTCGGAAACTACTCGTCCTAGACTCCTCATTCTAAGTTCAAATGAAAGCTATGACCAAGATCTACATTTAAAGTGACAGCTGTCAAACTTTAAAAGGCCATATCTCGGAAACTACTCGTCCTAGACTCTCCGTTCTTAGTTCAAATGAAAGCTATGACCAAGATCTACATTTAAAGTGACAGCTGTCAAACTTTAAAAGGCCATATCTTGGAAACTACTCGTCCTATACTCTCCGTTCTTAGTTTAACTGAAAGCTATGACTAAGATCTACATTTCAGATGACAGATGTCATTTTGACAGCTGTCACTTTAAATGTAGATCTTGGTCATAGCTTTCATTTGAACTGAGAATGAGGAGTCTAGGACGAGTAGTTTCCGAGATATGGCCGTTTAAAGTTTGACAGCTGTCACTTTAAATGTAGATCTTGGTCATAGCTTTCATTTGAACTGAGAATGAGGAGTCTAGGACGAGTAGTTTCCGAGATAATGGTTGTTTAAAGTTTGACAACTGTCACTTTAAATGTAGATCTCTTCAATAGCTTTCACTTAAACTGAGGACGGAGAGTCTGAGATAAGTGGTTTTCGAGATATGGCCAACCTGTCAATTTAATCTGTCCTAATCTGTCATTTTGACATAATCTGTCAATTTAACATCTGATATTATTCATCAGTAAACTTTATCCGCAAGACCGTGGGTTGTACGTGGCTGAGGCTAGCGCAGGATCGAGGCGAATGGCATACACGAAGGGAGGCCTATGCCCAGCAGTGGGTTCAAAATGGCTGATGATGATGATGATGATGATGAAACTTTATACACTAAATTGGTACATTTGGTGACAGCTGTCACTTTAAATGTAGATCTTGATCATAGTATAAGTATTTATTTATAACAATAACGATTTTATTTTTTGTTGATGATGAAGATGTTATCTTGTTTTGAAGTTTATCAAAATACGGCTTCGCGGCTGTGCCCCTATTTGATAGTTTTATTTCGGGGTATTGTACCTTGACTGTCCATCCACAGTAGGAGCACTAGGATATGCTTATCCTTATGTTCCTACTGGTAGGAGCATAAGGATGTATTGGTCCTCGTGCAGGAGCAGTAGGAGAATCGAGTAGGAGCAAGAGGAAACGCTCCAATATTGGTTAGATAATAAGTCAGTTATTTTTCTCACTTCACAAAGTCTTTCAAGTACCCCCATTTATACACATGTAGTACATGTACACATTCTAAAAACCTATCAAGTATCACCCCTAAATATCAAGTAGGTATATAATTTATAATTTTTACCTATGAAAATTCCCCCAAAGGTTTTCCTCCTGAGTCGATAAATACCCCAAATTTGAATTAAAAACCCCCCATCTAGCATCACTGAATGCGTTCCGCACGTTATGTGACATTTATCAAACGTCAAAATCCCATACTGCCCTCCGAAATCAAAGTGTAGTAAAAGCAAAAACACGATTTCGAAAAAAAAGATAAGCTTAGAAATTAAAAAATATCCAGAAGAGGTTATTCATAAAACCTTGAATGTACAGTGAAAGTACACTTAATCTATACCAACCAACCAGTAATAACCGGTCACCTGCTGGAGTGCCGCGCGGCGCGAACTATGACATATGCTAGAGTTCCTAGGGTCCTTCCGCGCGCTGACCAGCACTGACCGCGCGTACAGTAATAAACAATGAAATATCTGTTTGGAAATACCTGGAGACTTATTAAGTGCTGTTATTTATGTAGTTTGATCATAGAGCTTTGTAATTAAACAAAAATATAAGGTATAGATGCAATGGTTTTTATTTTGTATACCTACTAACATTAGAAACTATTTTTTTTTTGTTATTTTGCCAAAAATAGCGTCTAGGTTATAATCTAGAAAATTTAATGAACACTTCTGTTTATAATACGTATGTTATTGGTGTTACCTACATAATAAACTAAAATTTATACAATTACTGCACTTACAGCTAATGTAATAAACATTCAAAGTTCGTCCGAAATTTTCGGACGCAAACAAATTTTAAAGGTACGGAAAATCATAAATTATGACTAATTCAGGAAACCTATGACAAAAATAAGTATATATACAGAAAGCCTAATTATTTGATATCAACATACATCATACACGTTGTTAAAATAACAAAATTTCGAAGACATACAGACCTAGGTACCGAATATCAAACATTGCACGAAAGGTATGTTCATTTTACAAATATTTTTTTGGTTAAGCAAAGTAAAGACAGCCGGTATACGCTATCATAATTCGAAGCGTGATTTTACCACCTTTTAAATGATATACAACACAAGTATCCACAATATAAACAAATAATTCTGAGACATAATCAAAGTCAAACTCCCCCAAACGCCACAAAAGGTCAGACGAATTTTCGCAAAATAAGGTACGAAGCACACGGGCGGAATTCCGGAACCGTTCCAGTTGAACCGCTCTCGTACATTTTGCAGTATGACAAAACTATGAAGTTGTAATTTATAATTATGGTTTTTAAACCGACTGCCCCGAGAAAGAAGGGTTATGTTTTTCGAGTATCTTTAAGTAGGTATGTCTATTATTGTGCCGCTCTACAGCCTAAACGGCTTGATGAATTTTAACGTCTTAACAAAATCCTAAAAAAAAACTTTTGGTCATGCAGATGATGATGGTGATTACATAATAATATTATCATTCAGATGTAAGTAGGTACTTACCTAACTACCGAGTCAAGAGTCCATTCAACCATAGTCGCCCATAGTTTCTACTAGAGTTGCAAATTTTTTATTTTGTTATTTTACTTAAAACACTTTAAAGGGACCAACTGAACATCCGTATTGAAACCGTTTACTCTACCGGAATTTACCACGTGTGTCCCCGTCCTAAGTGTCCGGCCGACAACACCGCGCCAAAATGGCAACTCAAAAATCAAACATGAATTTTTAAATTGATGTAGTTTGAACTCAGGAAACAATTAATCATTGATGATACCATATCAAAATGATCGTAAATAAATATTTTACTGATATTATTGCAATTGTAGATATAATTCGAGCAGAAAACATTAAAAATCGTAAAGAAACTCACTGTAATTGTATCGTAAAAGTTCACTGACCTGACATCGGCGGATTCGATTGCGTAAAAATTATGATTTTTGGACTCACTGAATACAAAACACACACTACACAATTAGCTTATTAAATTTTACACTGGGTTCAGTCACTGTTTTATTGGAAAACCGTCTATTTAGTCATAAAATCAATCACCAAAATACTTTCTGTTCCACGATGTCGCACCCACAAGTCACTCGCGTATACTGAACTTTGGCGCGGAATTTCGGTGGCAATTTTGTAGAGACAAGCAGCGCCTCTAGTATAATTTATAGGAATAATTTATCGTAGAAAAGGATAGAATGTGCGGTTAGGCGAATAAATGTACAGGTTAGAAGAAAATAGTCATAATGTTCGAACAATGTTCAACACAATGCGCGCGCTAGCCGTTGGTAACTATAGTTACAAAAAGCAGGTGACCATCCTTTTTTTTTTTAAACTATAGTAAACTATAGTTACCATCCAGCAGGTGGGCGGATAAAGCGGAAAAGTTTGTTTGTTAATTTGTTTGAATTGAACACGCTAATCTCAGGAGCTTTGAGGAAGGATATAAGCTACTTTTCATCATCATCATCATGATCGCAATAATAATTATGCCATCACTATGGATTATAATTGGGTTTCTAAAAGGGTTTCTTAAAAGTCTGTTTTTTTAAACCTTGTAGATAAAACTCCCATTTAAAGTTACACAAAATATGATGAAATATTGCACTTTGCTAGTAAACCCGACAAAATGTGTGCAATATGTATTTTAGTGTGGTTTAGCTTGTAAACGCTCTATATTTACTATAGTATTTTACAAAAAAAATTGAGTGATAAGATTTAAAATGGGCTTTCAGAATAATTGTGTATTTAGCATAAAACCAACAAAATGTCTATTACTGTGGTATAGGCTCGGGATTACGCTTCACAAAACGGTTATGAGACGGTCCTAGTTTGATACGGTCTTAGTGTGTAAGGTGCTATTTTCGTGACGGGCTCGGTCATGGCTCGGCCCGCTTATGATACTGCGCAGTGAGCGAAGACCTTAAATGTGAAAGTGTGTTTATTTGTCCTGCTTTCACGTCAAAACAGAGCGACGGATTGACGAGATTTTTTGTGTGGAGATAGTTGGAGGGCTGGAGAGTAACATAGGCTAGTACTTTTTATCCGGGTACCGCGCGAGCGAAGCCGCAGGCAGTAGCTAGTAGTTAGGTAAAACCGGTTACAGATAACATGTCCTAAGTGAATCTGGTTGTTTTCTTGCAGACACCGCCGGTTTGAAAAATCAATTAAATAGACAAACCTTTTTAGCATTCTCAAGAACAAAATGTTTTCGCAAAACAAAGACCTGTTGCGTAATATTTAACTGCAGTCTGTCTTGTCTACCACCATCACGACCTTGACATAGAAACGAGTCGTCGCAATTTATAGAAATAGGTACTCTATTCAGACGTTTAGGAGACGAGTAAATCGATAGTATCTTGATGAATGAATCATTCCAGGATTCATTTTACAAATCGGTGATAGCTAAATTGATGTGATGAAAATATACGATAGGAACTTCACTCAATCGCTTGGCGTCGCTTCGGCAAGGTTCGGCAGAATTCGGATCGAATTTTCATGGACATTTCCAACTCGTATTTAGCCTAGTTTGGAGAACTACTTAATAATATTTTTAGAATCTTCTTGATAATATTATTCATCTTACATTTTCTCCTTTTCCTTGCCCATGTTCTTGCCACACTATTCAAACCAACATTTCTACTAATAAGCACTTACTTTTAGTACCAATATTTTAATCCACTAGGTACACTAAGTAAGTTAATTTTTATTAATAAAGTACCTAGGTATTTATTTATTCTGTGATGTTTAGCGATTTAAAAAAAAAACATGAAGCCGATATACAATTTATCAGAATTTGATCAGGCCAAAGAAAAAAAAATCAAGGTTCAGTTCAGACCAGCAGTGCGATTCAGACTTCGGAAAATTTGAAGATCAAAGAGAAGGTTCTCAATTCGACTAAGTTTTTGTACTTACTTACTTACCTGTTTTTTACGCGATTATTCCGCCAATTATTAGGAATTGATTTTGATGATTCTTTTTTGTTTGAAAGGGTCTCCCAATCTGTCCCATAAAATGCTCTTCGAGACTTCGAGAGTGCAGCAAGTATAGCTCAGCTTACCATATCGAAATCAGTTTTTAAAATTTTTAATTTTGCCACTTGTTTGTATAGGTACCTACTGTCATTCGTATAGTGATGTTTGTTATTCGATTTGTTTTGCGGTTGACAGCACGCGGTCACGTCGTGATTTTTCACATTATCGCTTTGCGAATAACAGCTGCGGGAATAAATTAACGTTCTAAATAAACGTTTTTGTATCGTTTACAATCACAATTGTTTTTGTGCGGACGGCATTGAGTTTTGAATTATTTTCGTCGATCATTTCAATCAGGAAATCTTCAGAACAGTCGGAATGTTTATAACTTAGGAATAGGGAATAACTGTGATCCTGCTTTCCTAGCTATTTCGTCATTCAAGTCATAGTAATCCCAAAATTCTTTGCTCTACAAATCGCCTACACATATTGATTATGTACCGTATTCAGAACATAATCTAAAAACATCTTTCTCTACTAGGTATTACTATCATTATTAAAACAATTGATTTGATTTTCACTAATATGAATTAAGTACTTAAATGCATAAATTACTTAAGTATAAATTAAGTACTCAGACCCAGTAGGTAAATGACCCAAGCTTTCATAATAAGTAGAGTCTATGAAAGCTCTCCGGAAAAGTTTGTTTGTTTGAACGCGCTAATCTCAGGGACAACTAGTCCGATTTGAAAAATTATTTCTGCGTTTGATTGCTAAACTCTTGAGGAAGGTTACCTATAGCTACTTTTCATCATCATCATCATTACGATTATACCATCCCTACGGGGCCAACGTCCCGAGGGCGCTGTTAGTTAATAATAAACAAATAAAGTACTTAGGTAAGTAACAACACAAAGTTTTCCGTAGTTCTACGGAAAATACCTATTTCAGATGATTACAACATGTTACAATTAAATAAGACGACCTCTGTGCTGTGGCGCAGTGGGCGAAGGACCACTTGGATTGAAACACAGAAGGTTGCGGGTTCGATTCCCGCCGCTAGGTAAATGTTTGTATAATCTGCAAATATTTGTCTTGGGTCTGGGTGTTTCTCTATGTAAGTACTTACCTATGAATGTGTAGGATTTACAAAAAAAAAAATCAGTCGCCTATCATAGTTCCCATAACACAAGCTCTGCTTACTTTGGGGCAAGATGATGCTGTGTGAAATATTCAGTATTATTTATCGATCGAGCGAGCGAAGCGAGCGAAGATCTTAGTGGCAAGTTAGGCGATTTTGCTTTGTATGTTTGTATGTTTGTATGTTTGTATATTTGTATGTTTCATTTTTATGTTCTCGCATAACTATCGAACCGCTTATCCAATCTGTATGAAACTTGATAGGTCAATAGGTTGTGCTATGGAAATTTGCTGTGGAGCGTATGAGCGTAATCGATGAAGGGGTTGTAAAGATATGGGGTTCCCAAGGGGGTAAATTTTTTTCAAAGGTACCCAAATATATTGAGTGGGGTGTCATATGAAAGTACTCAATTTATACATTCCAAAATGGTTTTTAGTTTTCTTCTAGGTTCTATAGTTTTTGAAATACAGAGAAAAATAAAAATGATGAAAACCAATTAACGGATGTATGGAAAGAGCTCCCGTTTCATAGAGTTTCGATGTATTCGTAGGTCTGGTTATCAGACAAAGAGTGTGGCATCGTTGTGGTTTGGTTTGCAATGATTTTAGTTTCTTCTTGATATTTTTTCTTGAGATTGAAAATAAAAGCCGTGTTGGCCGAGTGGAAGAGTGCTCGATTTTCGATTCATAGGTCGTAAGTTCGAACCCTGGCCGTGCTCATCAGTGGATTTTTCGATTAGAAAAATTTAAATGCGCATTAACACGAGCTCTAAACGGCGGTGAAAGAAAACATCGTGAGGAAACCAGTTAACGTTCTAATAGCGGCGATGGGCTTGCAACCTGTCACGTATGCAAATGCTAACTCCTGCAAATAGTGGGCTGGGCATGTACCAAAATTATAGAGGGAGACGGAGGGGGACGGAGAGGGGTAGGGGGACGGGGAGGGGGTGGGGAAGGGGAGGGGCAGGGAGAGGGGGGAGGGGAGGGAGAGAGACGGGGAGGGGGAGGGGAGGGGGAGGTGAGGGGAGGGGAGGGGGAGACGAGGGGGAGGGGAGGGGGAGGGAGGGGGAGGAAATTGATTTTCTCATACATTTTGTATTGAACTACTATTTTAATAATTTCTCGAACTAAGAGGCCTTCCCTGAGGCGCGGTACGAAGTTCGCGGGGTCAACTATTGAATATAAACACGACACGACTTAATGTATTGCATGCATGCCTATAATCTTTACCATACTGAGGTAGCGCATTAGATATCATTGTGTGGTAAACACTAGAAGGAGCACTTAACGTAGGTATAGGGGTAGTCAGAAACAAGTCCAAATCTAGGCTATCAACACAACGGTGCGCGAGATCTCAGTTCGGGGCGAACTACTAGTTTATTTTAGTCAAATACTAACAGACGCCAACTATTAAAAAATCTAAACAATGATGACATAAACAGTTGTCACATGCGCACGAGCCAACATAGGTACCTACTAGACGTTAACTAAATACTAATCTTATGCGGTAGTTAAAGAAATCGGTGAATATAGGTAAGTAGGACCATAAAAAAATATTTACAGCCGAACATAGAACCTCCTCTTTTTTTTAAGTCGGTTAAAAGGCGGATAATGAAGAAATAAAATAATCCTTAACAATTAAATATTTATGATTCAAATCCTGTGTAAGATAACCATTATGGAGTCCGTTTTATGAAAGAAGTCCCTTGATAGTGACGTAAGTGCTTAGGTATTTACGTAAGAAGATAAGTTAAGTAATCTGCTAGGTACTATAGGATTTTCTTTAGTTCCATAAAATTCCGCAGACTTCCTGTGTGAAAAGCACTCTTGAATCGATTCGAGTGTCGGGAGTAAGCTCCAGAATAGGTTTACGTTTTCAAATCGCAACAAATATACAGTTGAACCAGTAGTGAAGGTTATTTATTAACAATAAATTATTTTCCTATTTGTTTACAAGTTAAGGGCCGGCTTGCACCACGATTTCTGAACCTTTAAATAAAAATCTGAAATTTCTTTGATAAAGTGTTTTTTTATGGCAAATAGAGTAGTCAAGTACTTGGTAGGTAAATGTTGCCCTTATCGAAAAAGGTCCAAAAGTGGCTCTTAGTAAGCAGAGCAATGGTTTGAATACCTACTTCTCGTAAATAAGTCAGTTACGACGAATCACGTTTCTGAATAATGGTTTGCATTTGCAGACATCTTTATCGCCTATAATATGATTTACAACCCGGACCGCTAACTCTATTACCAAGAGTGACAGAATTGAGGAAATTATGGTAATTTTTGAACGTGTAGATTATACCTATTATAACATTTGTTTTATGAGTTCAGTGTAGTGTATTATAAATAACATTCGTTATAATATAATCTACACTACATATGAGTTCAATCAGTTGATTCATCTTATGCATAACCTGTGGTATGGCATAAGGTTTATGAGCGGTTGACTCATAAAACATAATCCGGTTTCATAGGAAGGTCCTTCTGCGCGAGCGCACAATTGCAAGTGTTTGTAGGGAGCGGACTCGTGTCCGCTGTATTTATAACCAGCTAGCATTCTTACCACGTATAGGGAACGGCTTCGTCATGATAGTCTCCGTCGTGGGCGGCAGAAGCCGCTGCGTCTCCGGTGACATGTCACTAGTGCACTGATTAATTTCATGTTTTTTACTGTCACTTGTGCTGTTCACGCCGCCGCGCAGGCGCAGAGACGGCGATCCGTTTGCGTCCATCTGCGAGCGATATCACCGCATGACTGGCTGGGCCTGAGGGGAAATAGAAATAACGAGCGGATCGTCCGATCCTCAGCTGATAAACACTATTTAGTACACTGTGGGGTGTGACGCACTTCAAGTGCAAGGGCGGGAAACACGCGCTGTCTCCTCGGCCGATCGGCTGCGACTGGCGGGCAATCTGCCACAACACTGAAACACTTCCGACGCTATCGAATAGATGAGTCCATTCAGCGATATGAGGTGCCAAAAAATTGAGCAGGAATTTTCTCGCGATTGAAGACACGTTCATTGTTTCGACGAATGTAGGTGATGATGATAAAAGATATCACCAAGGCCACTCTTACTTAGTGATTAGGAGCTTATTGATTTAACTCTACTCCAGTGAACGCAAAATAAAACAGTTAAACAGATGTGTTCTACTCTAAGAAACGAGAAACGCGATAAATTATTATGGTTCAACTTGCGTCGGTGAGCTGAAAACTGAACTTAGAGCATTCCACTGGCATAAATGCCAGTAATATAGGGGCGGATTTTTTTAAATTTGTACATTGCATTTTCAGCGTGTCCATCGACTTCCAGTGCATTATTTTAATACTTCTAATAGATTTGTGGTACGGGTATGGTGTTTTTCGGATAGATTAACAATCTTTTATCCATTTTCAACGTAAATATATATAGGGTACCATATAATTTTAATTAAAATAAAGCAAAATAAGTAATACTTTACTGCATTTTTACCATGTCCCCTCGTCAGTTTGCAACTTTCATCGTGTCATTACAACTCAATAGATCGAGTTTTGAGACATATTTTCTAGTCTATTATCATGATAAATTCACTGTTTTTCGAATGATAGACAGCAAAACCATGTAAGTTAATTAAATTATTAGATATTTAGCTTTAAACCTCAGTCCAGATTTTTGGCATTTTTGGACATGTCCGGCTGACTAACGGGTTTTGAGCTACTTGGATTATTGCAATCCTACTAATGTGGTATTTTTTTGAATAAACTGGTACTCTTGCTGGCATTCTGACTGCCACTCTGATGTATTGATGTAATCAGACTGTTTTATGAGTCAGTGAAGTGTGTAGGTAGGTGAAGTCCTGTCCGAGGTCCGCTGATGAACTGCTGTTTTTTGAAGGTAAGAAACAACTTTTTGGCATATTACTAGTTCGCAATGAATAGTTTAACTTCCGGTTGCATGAAATAATAGCAGTTCCACAGGATTATGTTATTACATTCGGCAGAAAAGTTAAAAACATTTTCCTTGCCACGGTTTCGTTACTGTCAGCTGAGGAACATTTGCAAAAACGTTAGTCATCCGAACAAATTGTTAGTCATCTGACCTGTAAAGTCAAGTGCATATTGCGGAATTTTTTTATTTTTAACCGACTTAAAAAAGGAGGAGGTTCTCAAATTGACTGTGTTTTTAAAATTAAAAGCTTTTATTTAACTTGCAATGTATGTACCTAAATGTACCTGCTGGATCAAATGCTGAGGGGTAGCCTTATTTTCTTGTCACTGTACCTACTATTACATTTTTGATTTGTGTGCATGTACCGTATAGTGGCGAAAATAAAACTCTTTTCTATTCTATTCTATTATCTAATAAGTACCGATTAAGTGGTATTTAAGTTTTTTTTTTCAAGTTTTTGTTATAAAAGTTACCGGATCTCATAAATAAGATAGAATATATCTTAGATTTAAGTAAAAATGTGTCATAATTGTTAAATAAATGTGGTACCGTGGGGCAGTCCCGGGCATCATCAGTGACTTCACGGTTGAGAGGTAGTTCAAAGCACTATGCAAAATAGACGTATTTTATTAATAAAACGCTCACTCTATAGTTGTAAAAGTCAGAATATCTTGCCATTGTAAACACAAGCCTTACTTGTCCTCTGACTAACATCGACGGTCCACTGACTAACTGTCCTCTCGAAAAAGTTTTTTGAAATCGTATTTTAGATATTAAGCCCACTGTTTTTTAACAAACTTTTGTGTTCCTTGGTGAGATAATATTAAATAGTATTATGTGTAATTTACTTGATTTTGTACGGGTTCTAAATTCTAAGAAACACTAAAAAGACTGAGACAAATTTGACCAAAAGTTAGTCACCTGACATAAAAGTTGAAATATTTAATATTTCTAGTTAATATTCAAAGAATATGCACTGATTATTCTATTGTGATTTTAAATTGGATTCTAATAAAAGGCTTTTTACGATTATACGTCTTTTATTTTTTCATTTATCCAGAAAACAATTTCGTTACTCATTGGACAATTTTGACCACAGTATCATTATTAAAATACCAATAAATCAAGTTTTCTTCAGTAAATTACATGACTTTTGGGTTTTCATGAAACTTTACATATCTTGCTATAAGATCATTATACCCAGAAATAGATATTTGAAGAAAAAAAATTTTTACAACATTTTCAGAATGGTACAGATTTAAAAAAATCCGCCCATAGGTAGATACTGAACCATTCTTAGACAACGATTATCCAAGTAGAGGAGATCTGTGTAGCTGCAGATATGTAAACCTTTTGACCACCCTACTCTTCATCTTCTCGTATACGTCACGCACAAGTGGGGGAAAGCTATTGAAAAACATGGGGAAGCAATCGCTGTTTCTCTTGACGTTTCTAATGCATTTGACCCCGGTCTACTAGCACGCGAGTCTGCTTAATAAGCTCCCTGCGTAACGGATTATCTTTTGCATTCTGTGCCTGGATATCCGACGACTTTTTGAGTGAACGGTCGATCAGATATTGCTGGCTGCTTCTCTGACTACATGGCTATTAATGCCAGAGTTCCTTAGGGATCTGTCTCTGCGACACTTTTCCTGCTTCACAGTCACTGACTTGCTTCAGCCGGGCATTTTTGGGTGTGCAGACGACAGCACCGTCACAGAGAGAAATAATCCAGCGCTACTAACAGTATACTAGTCAGAAGATAAATTCCCTGACACAGGGTAGGTATGGAGTGAACGGAGACTCTACAACAATGCTAGCAAAATGGGGAGAAAGGAATAGCTGCCAAAACACAGGTTTGTCTGTTTTCCGCTAAAAAGCAACAATTTGATCTGGTGCTCATTTTTTTGCGGTAAGTGCTTCTATTATAGCAGTTACTGAACACCTTGAACTACTTACTATACTGAGAACATAGAGAACATAGAGTTGACGGCCAACCTCAACTTTGGCACTTCCATTAAGTCAAAAGCTCAATAAGCGGCTAAAAAGCTGGTCATCTTAAAATGAGATGCGATAGGGACTTTACATCTGGGCACTAAACAAAGCTCAAGTCTGATCTTGTGTATGGAGTATTGCAGCCACCTTTGGGATGGTTCAGCTAAGTACCAACTTGCTGCACTTGACACGGTGGAACGCAGGCTAAAATTATCATCAAGTTCCTTGTCCTTTTCCCAAGATAAGATAAGTGGCTCATAGACGAGGAATATCTGTGGCGTCTAAGTTTGATAGCCGTCACTGTCGCAAGGTAGCATGCACGTCGGTATTCTACAAATTGTACTTCGGAGAGTGTTCACAAGAACTCCACGACCTAATTTCTCCATCACCATTCTTTTATAAAAACAACAGAGGCACTGCATCATCTCCATTTGGTCGAGATCCCAAAATTAAGGACTAAGCGCTTCCAATAGTCTTTTTTACTGCGCACTGCTATCGATTGGAATAAACTGCCATCGTCTGCGACGTGTAATCTATCTTCTTATGACCCAAATACCTGAGAACATTTTCTAGGGAAGCTCGCTGAAGCTCAAAGGAGTGAAGTTGAGGCAACCTATCTTAAAAAAAAAAAAACGAAGGAGAGGGCCCTGAGAGGCTGAGACTGCTCAATTTACTTCAAAACTCTGAAAATAAATCATTGTTTTACTTTAATTGTCTTATTGTTAGAAAATGAAACTTTCTCGATAAAATATGGAGACATGTAACTTAGTAGAATTAGGTTCCTTTTGAAAACAAAAGGCACATTAATTTTATGATCACGATTACAATATCAGTCTCAGAGCGTGGTAGACATTTTCTCAGATCTTATTAGCTTTATCTACTCTATTATAGAAGCTATAGTAACAGCGAAAGTGTCAATACAGCATTCGCGATACTTAGAAGCGACACGTTGTGCATCACGTTACTAAACATGTGTATTGTCCAACCCACCTGTTTACTTTGTAGACCTCAAGGCTTTATCAAGTTTAGCTTCTTATTTAGCGTGGTGCAAGACGATAAAGTGATTTAAACGTAGGTACATTTTGATTTATATTACGATTATGTTTGGTACAACGTTCGTAATTGCATTTAAGCTAGCCTAAACGCTTTTCGTTCAATCCAGTGTAGGCTCCGATTTCAAGAAAAAGTGCGATCCCCTTAGATCTCGGAGATTTGTAAAGATATGTTATTCAAAAAAGGCTCAAAAAACGCGTATTCACGAGAGCAGTAAGGTGCAAAAAGAGAACGTGGCGCTATTTTGGAAAAGAAGAATTAAGTACCTACTTATATCAAAAATTTGAGAAAAACTCCTCTGGACAATTTAGTCAGCTACAATTTGAGCCTAAAACAAAGACAATCGGATTAAGTGTTTGCCCTGTAGCCTTAGACCTTTCATTCTACCTGTAGCCTAACCTTTTAGTTGTGTGAGGCACGAAATCTGTGATTTTTTTTTGTATGGGTTTAATGCCTTTAAGCAAGCTAAATACAATTAGGAATCCTCGTGCAAGCCGCCCTTAATCTAGGTCTAGCTAGGCGGCTAAAAATACTATAAGTAGGTACCCCGTAGACAGACAATACTTGTCACAGACATGTAAAATAATATGGGTCTCGACTTTTCGATAACAACTATTAAGTACCAAGACCCTATTACGGATTATTATTTTTTGATCCTAATCGATATGTGTACCTCTGCCAAAGTTTGCATAAAATTATTGCCTACTAAAGGTGTATCATTTATAAAAGCTAAAAATAATTCCAAGGAAAAATGTAAATATGCATAACGCGTAAAAGGTTTTTGAGTAGGTATGTGTTTTCCTTGGTTACACTTTACCTATATCAAGAGTTATGTCGATAAGCGTGGCCTCAAACAACTTAAATATGGTACCTACCTACGAATCCTAAACATAAACATAGCTATGTATAAGGAAAAAACAGAGCTTACATAACAAACTCTATATAGAAACTGTAGATGTTTATCTATCTTGCTAAGTTATCGTACTCCTTAGCATTGTTGGCATACACCAACCCCGAACTTTCACCAAAATATAGCTTTGGTTAAAGTTAACAGTCAAATTTTCCGCTTATTCCAATTTGTCCTCCTAGTTGTCCGCCTAGGAGGACAAATTGGACAAAAATATTCCAAATAGTTCGCCTGACCAGGTGAACTATTTGGACATGCAGATTTTATTCCAAATAGTACTCCTATGAATTTTACGGTACACTTATGGTCCGAAACGTTAGGACGTTTCGCCGACAGGCCTTTACTGCTACAGAATGTACACCGACACGACGATAAACGTTTAGCTGAAGCATATCTATAGCTCATGTCAAAAATGACAGATATGCGAAATTGACAGTTAATGTCAAAAAATGACAGTTAGTGTCAAAAAATGACAGTTAATGTTAAAAAATTACAGTTAATGTCAAAAAATGACAATTAAGGTAGAAAATGACATCAGATGTCAAAAATGACAGCTAATGTCAAAAAATGACAGTTAGTGTCAAAAAATGACAGTTAATGTCATAACATGACAATATATGTCAAAAATGACAATTAATTATGCGAAAATGACAGTAAATGTCTAAAAATGACAGTTAATGTCAAAAAATGACAATTAAGGTAGAGAATGACACTAGATGTCAAAAATGACAGATTATGTCAAATTGACATATTATTAAATTGATGTCAATTTGACAGATTGGCCATATCTCGAAAACCACTTATCCTAGACTCTCCGTTCCCGGTTCAAATGAAAGCTATGACCAAGATCTACATTTTCAATGACAGCTGTCAAACTTCAAACGGCCATATCTCGGAAACTACTCGACCTAGACTCTCCGTTCTCGGTTCAAATGAAAGCTATGACGGAGAACTACATTTTCAATGACAGCTGTCAAACTTCAAACGGCCATATCTCGGAAAATACTCGTCCTAGAGTCTTCTTTCTTAGTTCATATGAAAGCTAGGACCAAGATCTACATTTTAGATGACAGATGTCATTTTGACAGCTGTCACTTTAAATGTAGATCTCCGTCATAGCTTTCATTTGAACCGAGAACGGAGAGTCTAGGTCGAGTAGTTTCCGAGATATGGCCGTTTGAAATTTGACAGCTGTCATTGAAAATGTAGATCTTGGTCATAGATTTCATTTGAACTGGGAACGGAGAGTCTAGGATAAGTGGTTTTCGAGATATGGCCAATCTGTCAATTTAATATAATATGTCAATTTGACATAATCTGTCATTTTTGACATCTAGTGTCATTTTCTACCTAATTTGTCATTTATTGACATTAACTGTCATCTTCGCATATCTGTCATTTTTGACATCTAGTGTCATGTTATACCTTAATTGTAATTTTTTGACATTAACTGTCATTTTTTGACATTACCTGTCATTTTTTGACACTGTCATTTTTTGACATTAACTGTCATGTTTGACATGAGCTGTCATTTTTGACATAAGCTGTAGATATGCTTCAGCTAAACGTTTATCGTCGTGTCGGTGTACATTCTGTAGCAGTAAAGGCCTGTCGGCGAAACGTCCTAACGTTTCGGAACATGAGTGTACCGTAAAATTCATAGGAGTACTATTTGGAATAAAATCTGCATGTCCAAATAGTTCACCTGGTCAGGCGAACTATTTGGAATATTTTTGTCCAATTTGTCCTCCTAGGCGGACAACTAGGAGGACAAATTGGAATAAGCGAAATTTTCGTTTCATGGGCCAATGTCACCTAACTAACCCAAGCCTTGAGTTCAGGTGGATTTTACAACCTTTTTGTTTATTATTTATTGATTCAGAGAATACAGCTATACAGCAGTAAATTGTGCTTACTTTATGCAAAAAGTAACCCTGAAAATGTGTACATTTCGCAAACACGCAACCAACCACTAAACAAATGGCAAAACGAAAAATGACCTAACTCAACCTAATTTTTACAAAAAAGAAAGCTGAAAAATTACCTACTTATTTAAATAAAATAAATTAAAAATGGATTTATCATGTTAAATCGGGTGAAATTCGGAACCAAATAAACTAAAGCTTTTAAAAAGGATAATTTTATTTCACCAGAACAGTTCAACGTGTTTCACCCCCAATGTTATTGACCAAACGTCACCATAACAGAACCAATACAAAAACACGTAGTTACAAAGTCAGTTTTCAAATACCGGGGAATACTTGTAAGGTGAAGGAAGACCTAGTTTTATTAGAATTGGTGGCCTCGACGTTGTCTAGGTAAGTATTAGCAAGCATTGTTGCAAAATATTTAGGCTTTACACATCAGGAAGTCGATCCCTTGTGGGAAATATATGGATGGAGTAAAGTAGGCATGCCGCGGGGATTCCAAACGTCAATTTTACGAATACGTAGGATTTGAAACGAATAAAACAAATATTCAGATGAAGATGTGGTAAATAGAATACACTAGCATATTGTTTACGTTATTTATCTTAATATCGAAAACCACATGTCTATAAGCGCAGATAGTTTTTGATTCACGGTCGGATCCGATGTCAGTGGAACATGCAAGTTGCGTGGTACCACATTATCGACTAAACCGAGCTAAGTTGTGCTCCAGGCTTCATAAGAAGTGGGTCCTCGGTCTGTGAGCCAGTCGAAGGCCTACGAGCAGTGAGTGAGGTCCGTCATCGCGCTACGAGAACCGTAGCGTGCTACGAACGGACAGGCCTTTCTCTTTGGTTGGAATCCAAAAAGAAGGTAAATAATACATGCCATAAGTCTTTTTTGCGTCCGGTGCGAGTTTCTGCATCTGCAACAAATGCTTAAAAACTCTATACTTAGTACCTAAAATAGAAAACAGCTCAAAACTTGGTATTGGTCTGGTCCTTTCTGCAACTCTCTCTCCAGGGTTGTGCTCTATGCCTGAGCATCGCTAACACCGCAGCATACTTTCGGCACGGTAAATTAGGCAATACTTTTTAAGCCTGATCTTTGACTAAGGTATATATAAGTAATCAAAGCCTGTAATTTAGTATTTAGTAGATGACGCTCCTGTGTCGTCTTCAGGTGAAGAACATCTACAAAAATTTCAGATTTTGGTTTCTTGGAGATGGGTCGTGAAATGAGTACAACGGTTCGGAAAACTAGGAGTCTAGGAATAAAGTTTTGTATAAGTACCTACTGCTATTCATACAATAAGGTGTTCATTCATTCATTAATTTCAACTTTTAGAGCTTATTTAGGAAAACCGTCTTCACAGCAATCCATTATGTAAAGAAACGTGCGTGAGATTATAAGTTATTTAACCCTTGTTTCGCAAAATTAAGTGATTAGATTTGAATTACTTAGGTACTTATTAAACTTTTTTCTTCTTCTTGATTTCTTTAATTCTTCATTACTATTATTAAGTACCTAAGTGTTTTCTTTGAGTCTCTCTCAAAATAGGTTTCAGCTTTCAGCATCATGACAAAATGTTTCAGGGACAACATTTAATAGACTTTTAGTACCTACGAGTATGTGTCATACCTTATTTTGATCTTAAAATACATCGCCATTACGTGCGAAGCAATAAAGCCGCAGTTTTCCTCACAACATCTTCATCTTCATTCTCCATTTCAGGCTTCAACATCTACAGTTAATGTACATGTTTGAAACCTTCCTGAATTCCATACCAAAGAACCGATCAGACTTCGTGAACGACCTTGAAATCCCGGAAGTATCGGTGTCCCCCTACATTTGGACTAACCTTGAGGACCCGGCACGCGATAGCATCAGTCTCGTTACCTTGGACGTGACCGAGGAGGTTGAAGACAGGAGTTTGAATACCGCGTCCAGCGTGCCCTTATCTAGGGCTATGACAGATTCTGATATTGATTACGATAAGTACAAAAGAGTAAGTTTTATTGAATTAAGTATTGAGAAATGGAGTGTTCAGGAGATGAAGTATCACAATAAATGTAACGTGTGGGAAGAGAGCATGATTTCTTTGAAATTGATTCTTACATTGGGTAAAATTAAAATAGAATTAAAATAGTTGTTTCTCTGCAGTTCAAGCACAGACGCTACAGCGATCCTTGGGATCTTATGAAAGCAGCCAACGACGCCTTCCCCACCAGCTACATGGACTCTCTATACAGGCATGGAAGATACTATGACAGCTACTGGTCCAAATACCGGAGCGATTCCTATATTCCGTGGTCTACTTATTACCGATACGGGCTCCTACCACCATACGACTATGATGTGCCGTTGTCCAAATACGACAAATACGCCACAACCTACCGAAGCAGCTATGACTACCCATCGTACTATTACCGCTACGGACTGCCAGACTACAACTATTCCTGGCGATATAGCTACTCAAAACCTTGGCGGTACAGCTACAACTATCTTAAGCCATGGCGTTACAACTACTATAGTTACAAGCCGTGGCGTTACAGGCGAGTAGCCTGGGCTAGAGGCAGTATCACATAGCTTTAGCTCGATTTGGGACAAATATTGTATGATCTCTGGATCGAATCGATCAATCTTATTTGTACTGGCTTTTGGGTTATCAGGCTTTGTGTTAAGGTACAGCAAGGACCATGGGGGCTTGGCCAGTGGGAGCATCTGGCACGGCACTTTACATAGCTTGGAAATGGTAAAAGTAGCAGCACCTTAGAGTTAAGAAAAAAATTCATAGAGAGCTCTATTTTTTCTTTATTCATACATGCATTAGTTTGGTTTAAGTAACTTGTGCGATGAATAAATAAACATTCAGTTATAGTCATTCATTATCAGTTTAAAACTTCTTTAGAATTAATAAGATTAGCAGTTCCTTTGTCTCTTACATTGCAGTCAGAGTCCGCAGCCACATTTCCTCGTGAAATGTGCTTCAGGCAATACTAATAAGGATTCTAAATGCTGAAAAAAAAAACAACGTCGCAGTTTCATTAACATGAATATTTGCACAATACCAAAACATTTACATACCATGAGCACTTTTATTAATCAGCTAGGTAACCTCGTCGTAGAAAATCAATAGAATAGACACGTGTAATACCTGGGTTTCCTTGGCAATCCTACAGCGAATTATCCGTCTTTTATATACCACCTAACAGTATATAATCAAAGCCACCTAAGTATCTACCTACCTTCCGGCGTCAAAATCTCCTTCCTTTTTAGTAGACTGTGGCGTCGCAGCTGATTTAATTTATTGTCCTCAGGTTGTGAGTGTGCGCACTTGAAGAATCGTTAATGTGCGCTGCACTTTGAAGTCGATTTTTTTTAAATGTCAGTTTTCGCTGATTGCTTTTCAAACCAAGGTAAAAGCTTCCGTAGCACCCATAAACCATGTTTAGCAGAGACTAAATATAACGTACAGTTTTCAGACCACGTCTGACTACGTTGATGAAGTACTGAAGGATTCCCGCCTCCACCGCTACGAGTACAACGAGAAGCTTCGTCAGAAGATGAAGAAATACTTCGAGGAGGAGTGCAAGGTGTTCTCGTCTGATGACCCTGGACTCACGCGGCTGGAGGAGGCTCTGCTTGATCTAGATTATAAGGTAGGTACCAAGGGAAGTTTACTATTGTGAATCTTCACATAATCATTGTCATTTAGTACATCCTTTCATTAAAATGAAGGAAATCCTGCCGAAAATACGACAAATTCCATTATTGTTTTTGAAGGGATACCCTTTCATTAGTGATTTGTGTTTCATGCTCATACATTAATTTATGATATTCAGGATGGTTCTCTAGAAAACATCGAAATACCTGATGCAAAGGACGGATCTGCAGAATGAGTGAGTGGAATGGCAAAACTAGCAGGTAAGGTAATTTTGTTTCTTCAGGGATAACATTCAATAGCCATTCAAAAAGGCTTTCAAATGTTTAGGTGAGTGAAAAAGCTTTTATTCAAGAAGGTAGGAAGCTTTATCTTAAGACCAAAATTAAAACTAGCGTTTCAATGACCACAGTACACTGAAGCTGAAATGTTCTCTATGTTAATATCAAAGTGGTAGTGTATTTTTACCCGGCTGACTGTCAAGTCACCCGGGTTATGTAGATCGCGCGTTTCTTACCCGGCTGACTGTCAAGTCACCCGGGTTATGTAGATCGCGCGTTTCTATGTATGTGGGTTCGTTCGTTCGTTCGTATGTAAGTAATATTCTTTATTACCACGTTTCTCCTAAACGGCTGGATGGATTTTGATGAATGAGGTATCGTTAGAATCGTCTCCATCTCGATTGTGCTCTAGGATACTTTTTATTTCGATAAATCAAATAGTGCGGCTAAAAAATGCAACAATGTGTGAATTTTCAAAATGAAAATCACGCTATCATATCAAAATCCATGTCAGAATCAAGAGGTTGGTGGACTGATATCAAATATATTTTTTTTAAAAATCTAACATGACATCTTCGAAGACTAAATCGAGTCTCAAAATTTTTGAAAATCTATTTTTCGCCCTAAATAAAATTGCTAACCAAAACGCAAACTAAAACTTTCTATTTAGTCACACGCAACGTTTAGAACAAACTGCATCGAAATTGGTTTAGCCATTTAGGAGATATCTCATATTTAAGAAATAACTTACGCATTTAATTTAGGTACTCACAGAGCCATCTGTGTGTCAACTGTGACAACAACGTTTAGGAAAATGCGCACGGCATCGAACCCTAGATACCTACATAATAATAAATTGTAATTTAATTTTGTTTTGTGATTGATAAGATAATGCTGTTTCCAACTTTTCAGTTCAGCCGGGTTTTTTTATTTTTGAATAAATTGCTTGTTGATCAATTTACTTAAGTAGGTACCTACCTAAAATTGATGATTGACCTAAGCTTGATTTTGACGATTAGACATAGCGTAATTTGCGCAAGCTAGTGCTAGGCCCAATGGGGTCGGTCGAGTTACAGTCGTGAGCATGTTTATAACGTGTTCTTTTGTTTCAGTCGCTGTACCCGTACTACTACAGCTCATACTATAGTCTGCTGTGAAACACGAAGCTTCAAATGCTTGGCTAGCACTCCACGTGGTCACCTTACAAGTTAAGTCACGATTCTCACCAAGCAAGTCGTCCGTCCAGTTTCAATATTCTATCAGTCTGTGGTTTTGCTTACTATAGGTTTTTTTGTCATTTCGAAATTCAGACGTTACACAAATCAGTCTTTTGGGATTTCAGACATTATGGGAAAAGTACGTTTTAAGAATTGTTCTTTCTGGAATATGTACCTAGATAGGTACGTACATTTCAACATTCAGTCATACTTTAGTAGGTAGGTAAGTATTTAGTACCTATCAGAGTAAGTATTTATTTATTTATAGGAAAACCAACAGCAGAGCTAATTAAAGGTTTTCACGAATAGAAAATACGAATAAAATACGAATAGTAATGTCAAATATCTAACCACAGTAAAGCAAAATCACAGATAAGTAGATAGAATATTGAAACTGAACGTATGCAAGTCTATTTTGAAGATATCGAATGGTACCTACATGTAATTTTTACTATTAAGAGTTCGATTTTGTACTATCCCTTGGGAGTAGCGATGAAACGAAACCAATGTTAACGTCATGGCTTTGTCCAAGAAATGTACGTCAAATGTACAGCCAGCAACGAAAGTAGGCAATTTCAGGTTTTCAGGGAACTACGCTGATGTGTCAGTTTCTTTTTTAAGTGGTTTTTTAGAAGATGGTAAATTTATTTGTGAAAAAGTTGAATCCTTAGCCAGGCCTATGACGAATAGATCCCACTTCATATTTTATTTTTTTCTCACTGGCTCGTGCCGTCCACACCATTTCTGAATTTTGTTAAATCTTGGGCTAACTTTGTCAAAAACCATTTTTTGTTTTAATTGGGTTACAAAACTTGAAATGTCAATGAACTTCTGTTGCTGACCATACTTAACTGACCAACTATGAAATACCTAGGTATTATGTACCTACAACATGCCATTAAAGCTGTGCGTGCACTGCGTCGGAATGGGTGCGTACGGAGCGTCAGGATTTGTTGCTTGTATTGATTTCTGCATCGGCATTTCTGCTGTCAGAGACCAGTATTTCTGCCGATGACGTCATCCGCCTGCAGTGAACGCGCCATTCGGATCGCGATCACTTTGGGTTCTGACGTGTTGTGTATTACCAATGCCGATGCATAAGTGGAAAACAGGGGACGCACCCTATCGGCATTTTGTAAATACTGACGCTGCGTACACTTCGATATCGACGCAGTCGACGCACAGCTTAAAAAGCATGCCTAACCTAATTTAGGTTTATGTTAGGCATGCTATTAGCTAATTATAAAAAGCAAGTTGATGAAACATACGCATCTTACTAAGAAAACTTTTATAAACTTTTAGTGGGGAATAGACCAAAAATATTATATCAAAACTAATTGCTTAGGGTAAAGGCACTTTCAATTTGAATAACATTTCACTATGAAGTTCTAAAGAAAGAATACCTAAGGTTCAAAAATTGATTTTTGCAAAGACGACTATAGTTTTAGCATTTAAGATTTTCACGTCTGCTTTGACGATCTACACTTTTGTGAAAGTAGGATATAAAATAAAATTACAGTATTGTGTAAAATGTACTTTTAATGGGAATGATTTCCAAAATTACAACAATGGCTCATCACCAAGAAATGGCATTCAATTTGCACAACCAGACTTTATACTAATATTGCAAGTTTTCTATTTTACAAAGTCCGTTTGGTTGTTTGTAGCTTACATACATGTTTTAGTGTGCGTAAACTGAGCCGAGGACACACCAAGACAATATTGCTCTATAGTTTAAACGAACTAACGGGACTTTATCGCGTTATTACAGATCGCGAAAGTTTAAAATGTGCTATTGCTCTATAGTGCTTCCATACCGCAGTTACCTAGAAAATATTGGATAGGTAGTTAACATTACCTACATTACATTTTTGGACAATAAAACTTTTTTAACATTTAATTTAAATTACGTAAAGACTCGTGCGTTTATTGCGCTGTCCTTTTCTTTCATGAGAAAAAATTTAATTCACTATGAAATCGCTCGGAATTTGATAAGCGCCTCCTAAAGTTCTTATCTTACGCACACTAAACAAGTATTTTGTATTACACCAAAATTAAAAAATTAAAACAGCTTAGACAGTTTCTGAAATGTGTAGGTATCTACAATTACTTTAAAAACCAATGATGAAACCTACTTGTAACTTGACACATAAGATTGTGCACATAACCAGATTTATGATGAATCTTAAACTAGGTGAAACTGAATTATTTAGCAAAGGCATGTTTCTTAAATTATATATTAATACAATCACATGTGAACATAATATCTTAACTTAAATTATCGAACTTATATTATTGCAATATTGCACTTAGTTTTTAGTAGCAATTATAAAACTAAAAATTTTTGGAATACATATTCAGATCACTCACAATAATATCATTTTGATCAGTATCAGTTGAATAATAATAAATTGTATTTTGTTTGATAAAAGGTAACACGATGCCTTATAATAATAATAAAATATATTTCGGGAAAATTCATTAAAATGGTAAAGTTAAAATAATTAAAATATCCTAACATGTAGCAGGCGATTAATATTCCCATTTATGAGTTTGTTTAGCAATAAGAAAAAAAAACAACTTTTCACTGGTGAAAAAATTTTGCTCATTTAGGCTGAGCGCACACCTATCCGCGCCAAATTCTCGAAGTACTGCCAGATTGGATCGAATCGGACGATTTCATATAAAGAATTCTAAAATTCGATTAGTTCGACGCGGATAGGTGTGCGGCCACCTTACACTCCATTTAACGTAGGTTCTTATCTATTCTTATAAAGAAAAATTGATTGTGACATCACAAATATGGCAGAGTGCATAGGTATTGCAGTTATAAGGCATAGGTACTATGTGCTAACTTAGTAATAACACACTTGTGTGCTGATAGATTAAGTAAGTTAGTTGTAAGTTATCTAAATAATTGTGCATTGAATTCCTTAACAAAGGACAGGATAACATGACCAAATGAACATTGTAATTTAATGTTATAGAAGATCTAACAGACATAGTAATAAAATTGTAACTCATAAAAACGATAAGTATAATATTCGAGTGTTTTATTTTGATTCGATTTAAAGGGAGTTATACATTGGCAAGTCAGAGCGTTATACGGAATGGCCAGTTGGCGTTTAATTCATTGTTATATAATTCATGTTTATCTCGCTAGCGTACCACGCTTTTGCTCGCCAATGGATCGCCTCTTTTACCTCTGACAGTTCAACTAACGCAAACGAAACGAGAAAGTAACTTCTTTTGTATTTGAATAAAGAATTCGTATATCGCTTCGTTCGAAATCGAACGTACCCTGGCGGTAATTTATAGAAGTTCAAATAGTACTGAGATATTTCGTATGAGAGTTTCATAGGAGAGCGTTTTAATGAGATATTTCAACGTCTCATTTTGTCTTCAATTTCAATTTGATTCATTAATTTAGTTATTTGTTAGGATATCTCAGGTTGTAGAAATATCTTATGTGTGTTCTGTTTAGAAGTTGTAATAAAAAAGCATTTATGGCCTTAAGTCTACCTATTCCTTACATTCCTTGTTCGCTCCAGTCTTGACTCTCAGCGTAGGTACGCTACCTACCGTACTAACGCTAGCATTCAACTAAACAACAAGCTACGAAGCTACATTTCAATAAGCTAGCTAGATGTTTGTCGAAGGAAAAATCAGCGTTCTCGTTTTCGATTACGATTGTCTTAAAGGCCTTGGCTGATAGTCGTAAGGTTTTTTGTCTAGGACAAAGATGTTACAATCAGTTTCAATCAAACAAGAAAGTTTCAGTCATTAAAATATGATTGCGTAAGATACTGTTTTAATTAACCAAAAGGTTGAGTTCTTTTATTTGTAGGAAAAATAGATATGAAATGTCTATAAAATTTTTAGTTAGGTAGCTACTTATATTGATGATATTGATATGAACGTAATTGCCCCATAGCAATATGTGATCATAATTTTACTTATGCAGATATTTGACAGAGGCACGGTATAATTTGCAATTTAGCTGCATTTTACCGCTTGAGTTCGATGTGAAATTAGATAACTAATTTAACTAAAACCTACATGCCACAACCGATGTGAAATTCCCTAGCTACATTAACAAACTACAAGCTTTCAGAGCCATATCGATAAACCATCTTATACTTAGCTTGGAAATCATTACCCAAGGACGGGTTTTTAATTAATGCATGCACATTTAGACATGAGCTAAATATTCTGAGGTTTTCTCACAAATTGCAGTTTTTAAGAGAGTTTGACAAGTTTTGCTATGGACTTCTTCTTTCGAGTCGATGTATCCACAATTTTTAGAGCCATTTAGACCAATAGGTGGCCACATCCACGGCATTCGAGCCAGTCATGAGGTCATTCATTGTTGCAGTAGGTTGTGAGTCTAAATAGTCACATAATAGTCCTGAACCCACAAAAGGACTCCCTGTGTCGTGGGTATCAGAAACTACAAGTACCATGTTATCAGATCATATTACATACAAATTACAATACGTATAATACGATTCAATTATGTATATTATGTACTTTGTTGTTACAGTAGGTTACAATGAACGGGTTGCGAAGTTTAGTAAATGCAATGAATTTAGAATTTGTAAGAATATTTAGCTCGACAGTCCTCATTTAATTACAACATTTTAATGTAAAGTGAATATGTGCGACACTTCGGCAGCATACGCTTCATGCATGATACAAAAATAATTGCTTCTTTCCAAGGAAGAACATTCGAAGACGAAAAATTGGTGCAGACACACGAGACTATGGCCGTGTTATTTATAATATCATAACTGAAAACTAGTAGATTTAGAATTGATTATTTCGTATGTCAAAGTACAAATTAAATTAGTAGGTATAACAAAAATCCAATTTACAACATAACTATTTCACGACTAAACAGTCGAGTCTCAATCAGCGGCGGATTTTTATAACGCGTCTTTAAAATCTTAGTTTTGTGTTGGCTCGCTAGCAGTTTTTCTCGCTAATAGATCACCGTCGAGTTTTTCAAACCAATAATGGCACAATAAGAAACGAATTTTACAATTCTATATTTAAAATTCTATTAAACGACGATTCGACGCGGGCAGCTGTGCGAGGGTTTATAAGATCTATACTATTATAATAAAGCGGAAGAGTTTGTTTGTTTGTTTGTTTGAACGCGCTAATCTCTGAAAGTACCAGTCGGATTTGAAAAATTCTTTCTGTATTGGATAGCTAATTTATTGAGGAAGGCTATAGGCTATTCAACATCACGAAAAGACCCTCAGAAGCCATGCAAATGAAGATCTTGGTCATAGCTTTCATTTGAACTGATTACGGGGAGTCTAGGAAGAGTAGTTTCCGAGATATGGCGGTTTGAAGTTTGACAGCTGTCACTTCAAAGATTCAAGATTTCAGATGGAATGGAACTTTTTAGTGATATGGGTATCAAATGAAAGCGCTTGATGAGTGAAACACAATGCTGTTATGATGATGGAGTCAGGACCTTCATGGAACTTTTTGGTGATATGGGTATGGGTTTTCTCTCTTCAATGCTTCCATGCTTCTCTGCTTCTCTTTATACATGCTTCTCTCCATTTATGCTTGAAGCAATACGAAGTTTGCCGGGTCAGCTAGTTACAAATAAAGAATTTTAAAATTCGTTTCGTTTGATTCGTTCGCGTTCGGCTCCGATAGGTGTGCGTTCACCATAAAGCTGGAAACAAAACATCCAGCGGACGAGATTGCCTTCGGACGTCCGAAGGTCCATGAAGGAAGGGGGGTTACCAAAGAAGTTTGCCCCCCTCATCATGGAGAACTTTTTTTTTTTTAATGTAGATAGACCTTTGTTTAGCCACAATCTCACCTGATGGTAAGTGACGATGTGGCTGACGATGGATCACAAAGGTCTAGAAGACACTTATTCACTCTTGACTTCCGCGGTCCCTGCTAGTTACCATCAGGCCACCCTTAAAACCTTTCCCTTTTAAAAGTAAAATTGTCATGAAAAAACGGCCATAGTCTATAGAAGTGAGTAAAAGCACGATACACAAGTACAAATAGATAGTAATTGACAACGTTAGCAACTGCGAGACAGTAAAGCGGACATTAGACGATGCTGAATTCAGTGCGCTAACTGCTTGTTCATTCATAGATTAGCGCTCTGTCTGGCTCTTTGGCCTATGAATTGCGTATTGTGCATCCTTCTTTTATTGAGGCTAAAAATGGACAATAAGTAATTCTTAGGCCAAAGAGCGAGACAGCAGTGCAGGTACCGTTCTTTGACAAATTTAAATTATTTAAATTTGAATAATTTAAATTATTTACCTAAATTTGACATTTAGAATCGTTAAAATTCTATAAAATTGGAATTTAATTGATAAATCCAATTTTATCGAATTTTGTCGATTCTAAATGTCAGCTATCGATAAGAACGGGACATGCACTGCTGAGCACTAATTTATGAATGAACAAGCAATAAGTGCACTGCTGAATTCAGCATCGTGTAATGTCGGCTTCAGTTGCCAATGCTTAGAACTATAGATCAGTTTGAAAGCACAACACCGAGTAGGAATAGAATTGTTAATACTACATAGATTTTGATAGAACTTTGTGAAACACAGTAAGGCAATGAGAAGGGAATGTAGAAAAACTTGCATGTATAGCATGTTTTACTTAAATATATAAAAAACAGAGGCTAAAAAGGCCGCTATAGCAGAATCACAATAGGAATTGCAATATGATGCCGTTCAGTGTATGAAAAGAGACGGCATATAATGCAATTCCTATTGTGTGTGATCTGCCGAGCTAAAATGGTCGCTAATGCAGATTCACAATCATCTGATTCACGGGAGATTCGTATTGATATTCAGCTAAAGCAATTCCTCTTTATGTACGTCAAATGTTAGCTGAATTGTACGCAATTCAATTCACAGCAGAATCACATGCTAGGCCTTAAATTGCCACACGAAAAAAAATAACCCGGTTGGTTTTCATTGAATATTGCATCGTATTATTACTAATAATACTCTGTAAATAAGTATTTGATTTTTAAGTAAGTATTTAGTATGTTTTAATAACAATAATAAACATTAAATAATATTTGATTGACACTTAGTGCAATTCCAATTCATAGGTGGCCATTTTATTTTACGATTCTCCACAAAACTGTCAAACAAATAAGATGATATTGCCGGTACGGAATTGTCAACTTAGTGATTTCTAATACGAGCATCTCGACGCAAATCATTTGTGAATCTGCATTAGCGACCATTTTAGCTACGCTGAACGGCATTTATTGCAATTCCTATTGTGATTCTGCTATATAACAAAGAGTTTGTTTGTTTGTTTTAACGCGCTAACTACAGGAACGAGCAGTTGGATTTGAAAAAATATTTCTACATAATGATAGCTTAATTCTTGAGGAAGGTTATAGGCTACTTTTCATCATCATTATTATCATCACCATACCATCACTACGTGGGTAGGTAGTTATATAGCCTATTAGTGTGATATCCATTTGAAATAATTATTTTTTAAGTAAGTGCAGTGGTTTAAGAGGTTACTCTCCACATATCGCATAAACATAAAATTTGCATCTCTTTATAATATTAGTACAGATTTTAAACAATCCAAACTGATCCCGATAATCTTTTAAAATTAATAATAAATAATTAAACGACGCTGTGTGAAATGTTCATCATTATACCTACTACAGTAAAAGCATGCTATAAATGCAAGTTCTACGGAAGGAAGAAGACAGACATACATTTTCAAATGTAGGTATATAGACTTTTATATATCTTTTATATTCTGTTCCTAAGGCGCGCCTGATATGCATTCACGTTTTACAAAAATAAGCAACTTGACCGTTTCCAGTCAATTACATTCTCCCGAATTTAAAAATATAACTTTATATTAAAATCACGTTGCCTCATTGCCTTTCATGTATAGGTCATTTATTTTAATATATAAGTAATCTACAATATTGTCATTATTTAACAAGTGAACAATATTACGCAGCGGTGTCGTTACGAAGCTAGTCAGCGAACTGTTTATGAATATGAAACACTTCTTACCAAGCTTACTATCTAAAATACTATGTAGCTACGTATATATAATCCTTCGCACCAGTCTCCATACGATATCATAAAATATGTACAGCACAATGTTACATAATAAAAACAATAAACATACAAAAATCACAGTATAAAATCACAATAAAAAAAATAATGAAATAATTTAGAATTTTCACTGACTTAAATTTTAACGAGATCTTGGTTATATAAAAATATTATATTTATAGTTGCGAAAGAATTTAATTGAAAATATACTATTATCCTACGACTAGCAACATTAACAATTTCATTGAACGGTAAGCAATACGTCATCTAAAAATTGAGTACCTATATCAGTTTTCGGGGTTGCCAGTAGGAGAATAAAAAGCATTAGTGTTACGCCAAAAATGTTATAAAATATGTATCAAAAGTAAATGCAAGCATTCAGTTCGTATAAAAATGAGATAAAACTCGCAAAAAACTACATAATATACTTTTTTAGTATGGCAACCACCACTAGAACTAACACGAACGCTTACAAAACTAGAAATGATTCTCTCTCAGTTTTAGGAATAAGCCTATCTATCGCAAATTGATTTCTCAAAAACTGACTAAAAAATAAAAAATAAAGACAAAACAAAACATGCACAGATCAAGAAGTTTCTATATAACTTTGGGTAACGCTCGAAATCTCGAAATCCCACACTGCAATATAAGTCAATTGTTTGAGAAAATCAATTTGCTTTGCACAACGAGTGCGTCTGCGTACAAGCGTCAGCTGAAATCCAATAGATACCGTACCGCCCTATTCATATCCTCACGATGATATGTCCATAAACCTTAAATTACACACTCAGATTTCTTAAAGCTTTTGAATTTGGATGGAAGTATTAACGCTTCATTCGTTTTTAGAATCTGGTAAAATTTTTATGTAGGCAACATTACGCCATGAGTTAATTTAATGGAATCATTCACATCAGCATGAGATGGGTGACGCCAAGCAACAGCGCTACAGAACACTGAGATTTAAAACAAATCTCGGGATAGGTGACGATTACTGACCGATACACACCACGTACACTATCTCACCACAAAACGTTCAGTCCATGATGTTTTCAAAAGGAGAAGATAGGTGACGCACTAACATCGCATGCAAAAACTTGGGCTCGGTGCACCACTACACATACCAAAATACACACATTGTATTTTATAGATTGCCAATTGATAAGATAGAGAGAGCAACTAAAGCAGTTGTGCGAGCGAGACAGCAATGGCTAGCGGCCGGGTTCCGTTCTCAGGCCGGATGGAGCTGATACGATAGAGCTCGGCCGCTCTGAAATGCTGTCTCGCTCGCACGACTCTTTTAGTTGCTCGCTCTATTCCTGTATATTAGCAACTTCAAGGTGCGTCCGAGACGATGTTCCGATTTGTCCACTGGACTCAGTTTAGCAGGCATTTTAGTGAGTCACCTATCTCCCCCTTTTGAAATCACTGTCCGTAGTTGTTTTTTTACACAGGTTAGGTTGCAGTTAGTATCTGTGGCGAGTACAGCTGTCACAATGGATCTAGGCATTCGTGAAGTTAGGCTTTTCGCTGCGCAGTAGAAAATTTCGTATGAAAAAGTTGCACTGCGCATCGAAACGGCTAACTTCACGAATGTCAAGATCCGTTGAAAGAAGTGTACGTATAGTCCATCAAATGTACACTTCACAGTCAGTCAAGTAACCGTCACCTAAGGCTGGAGATCATGACGTCAGTCCAGAATCGGTGCGGTAGAGTATCCTTAGGTTCAGTATAGACGAGAATCAGACCCTCCTAGGCTTGCCTGGACCCGGGCACTCCGTCGACTTGATGATTGACGTCGCAAAGTTCTGAGGACGCGGCCTTATGGGGTCCCTTTCCATAAAGCCGGGGTTCAGGATAATGTTAGGCACTAGCTCCATCGCGTCGGGATCCTCGGTATACTCTACGGGTTAGTAATACGTACCGTGTGTGTGTGTATGTTAGTGTGCGTCGCCGCAGTCCAAGCGTGCGATCCAAGCGAGTGCGATAGAGGGGAAAGAAGAAAAAAATATGAATAAAAAAGTTAGCATGTACTTGCGTTGTCTTAGTTAAAACCCATGCGGACAGAAAGAAAATTCTCTCAAGACCATTATCAAAATTCTTACCTCAAACGAAAATATGATTTGCACTAATGTCAAAAAAGAAAAATGTCCTTAAGTAAAAATGTCCATTATAAATGATTTTTATCATGATTGTAGAAGCTTGCTTTGTCTATAGCAATCGATAAAAAAAAACTGGCTTCGGGCTGCACGTAAAGGGCCCCATATACGGTACGACCGGTACGACTGATCGAAACGACGAATCGATAGGGACATTTTTACTTATGGACATTAGCTTTGGACATTTTTCTTTTTTGATATTAGTTGTGAAAATAAATTTTGATGAAAACAAATTTAATTAATTTTACTTTTCATAATTGTCAATTGTTTTGATGATGGCCTCCCTGTACGAAGTTTAATCCAATTTTATGATCCATAAACTATTAATTTAAACTGTTTTCGTACAGTATTAAGAGCTAATTAATACTCTAAATCTAACTAAACTATAGCATAAAAATACTGTTAGATTTTATTTATATGAGATTCCTAGAGAGTTTTAGAAGCTCGCTAATATTTAATCGTATACCAGAGTTTTAAAAACCTTAAAACAAAAACAATTTTAAATATCACATTATAAACCAAACAAAATAAATATGTAAATTATGATACGAATACTACTAATTCAAATTACATAATATTAATTTAAATATACATATTTTATAAGTTTAACTTCATTTTTATCCCATGTTATCCTGTCCCATATTATTATCTAGAATTTAAATCTAGCTGTGCTTATAATTTAGAAATAGTGCATTTAATGCGTAAGTTTATTGCGCGGCGCCTAGATAGAGACAAAGTGGTCCTTTATAGTAGTGGTCCGAAGTATCACAAGAAAAATGGTGTTAATATAGCATTGCATATACATATATTATCTACATGTTTACGACTAAGGTTACTTTCAAAGTTCAGAAATAAGTAACATCTATTTAAAAAAATACCTACATGATTTTCAGTTATCTATGATCATTCGAAAACTAAATGTACCTACATGGTTTTCGTTTTTAAGATATTCGAAATTTAAATTTTATTCTTGAATTTCAGTTTATATTGTATTCAATTTTAATTTCAAGGTATCCCGCATCACATGGTTTTCTGCATTTTGATACATTTAAGTATATCAACATAACCTTAGCCGTCAAACATATTTAAGACGAATACACAATTATTATAAATTTTTGGCAAGAGAAACTAGCATTATTTATTTATATATTTCATTCACCTAACCGTGTACTTTTTAACTTATATTTAATTAATTACGGAAAATTCTAATTTGTATCTAATTATATTTAGTTTTTACTTCTATTAAGCGTACGCTTACAGATAGTATTTTTAGTTTTTATTTTATTATTCTAGAAGGCTTTGATGCAGTTTGTTATTAATTTCTAATCTGTGTCTAATTATTTACCACTAGCTTCCGCCCGCGGCGTTGCCCGCGAGGTACCTATATAACATATAGCCTATTTTCACCCTGAAAGTTAATTCTAGATACTGGTGAAAGAATTTTTGAAATCGGATGAGTAGTTTCGAAGTTTACCTCCTACATACAAACAAACTTTACCTCTTTATAATATTAGTATAGAAGTAAAGATTATTGTTTTCACTTCTATTATTCTTCGTACGATTACAGATAAGTATTTTTAGTTTTTATTTTATTATATTCTAGAAGGCTTTTAATGTTATTTCTAAACCTAGATTGCTTTTGTTTTTGCTATATTTGTATCTATAGTGATAATTGACACCATGTAGATTTGTTTTTGGTCCGTAAATCTATGTGTGTATATCTTTTTGAAAAATGTCCCACCAAATAGAGTTCACGTATTTTTCACAACGGCAAAATAGTGATTTTGTTCTATTAAATTTATTTTGATCAGCAATATTGGTTCTTGTAATGGAATACAATTTATCGTGACAATTTTCACTGATCAGCTCACTCACTGGTGAAATGTTCCAAGTTTAGTCCAACAAAAAATAAGCCACGATAATTGAATCGATATTGATTGAAATATCGACTCTAGATTTTTAAAGGGCTTTGTTAATATAATAGTCGCCACTTATAACTTTGGTGGGACATTTTTAAAAATATTTTATTTATTCTTATACTGAAAAGTTATACTTAATCCTAGTAGGATAGCTTCATAGCGAGAGGTAACTATAAGGCGAGATTCTATATTATCTTTTTGGTTTACTTTTAACCCTAATTGCTTAGCACCAATCGCATAGCAGAATAATTGAGAAAAATGTCTTTTTGTATTTATCAATTCCGTATTTTATATAAAAAACTAATTTTATATTATGTTTAGTTCAAATTTGGTAATTTGCAATTAATCCTTGGCACTATTAGTAAAATACTTATAATTAAACTACAACCACCAAAATTATTTACAAAAGTAATATAATCGTGCTTATTTTAATTGTAAATAGTGATTATAGATTTTCACTACAAAAATGGAAGTCTTTTAAAGTATGCAAGCTTGTAAATATTGCTATCGTATTATAAAGAAAGAAATCTTTCTAAATCTAAATTATTCCTAAATCACCCACAATTATTTCTCACTCGACTACCGAATACTTTTAATATAACATCCTTATTTGAATATCAATGAAGCGATACGTTTATCTATGCTTTGGAAGCAAATACTTCTTTATAAACTTTGCGGCGATAGATAACCCTTTGTCTCACTCCTAGGAAAAAATTGGCGCAGCCGGAGTTATGAAGGCTGCAGCTAATCCATTCCAAATTGTTTTTTATCAACTAAATGACATTGGGTTACCTACATATGCCTGATTTTTAAGAATCCAACTATAAGAATTCTACTACTCTTTGACACTCGAACTTAAAAGTTCTTCAATACCATCATAAACTTAATGTCCACTGACAGATTGCCTACTATCAGTTACCAAAAAGTACGTTTAAATTGTATTCTAAATATTGATATAGTGGACATTTCTAGAGATTTATTAACCTCCATAATAACGTTGTCGCAAACTTTGCCTAGGCGTATTATAAAATTAAATAGGGTCAGTAAAATGGCGTCATACTGCAGCTATTATTTCTAAATCTTCTTTAGCCTACTATAAGCTTTAAAGTTAAAAACAGTTTCGGCATTAATCAAATGACGCCATCTATACCGTTTAACCCCATCGATAATACTGATGCAAGCGGATGTATCTAGACAGCCCTTAAATTGATTTAGATTGTACTTTCTTTTGAAATAAACCAGGAGCTTAAAAATTGACAAAACTGAAAAATATTATAGAGAAGTCTAGTTTTGATAACTTTTTAGCACAAACACTCAGTTTCATTGAAAATGAAAAGTCTTATCAAAATTTTCGATTCCGACGGGATTCGAACTCGCATTGATACAGGTACCTAAATAATACCTAAGTGTGGATTAACACTATAAAAATTAAAAACACTCTGTTTATTAACTTATGTTAAACTTGAATGATCACACTCTATATTTATAAGCATTAGACAACCTAGTACGACAACCCATGCCTAGCACAACCTTCCTCAACTTTGACACTTCCCTCGGTCTATCTATTCTATTCTAAATAAGACGTGACAGAAATTAGACTCTCAAAAAAGGTCCTAGGTAAGGTTGTAGTGGCACCATCCGCGGTAAAATAAGGCTTTTAGATCAATCTGTATTTAACTCACCACACATTACCCAGCCTCAGTACTACCCTATACCTAACTACTTGCGCTAATCATGACTACCTTCACCCATCATAAACTCTAGCTACATAAACTCCATTCAATACTACCAAACGTCTCCATTACCTGTGTTATGATGATTCTTTTAACCTGAATACCCGCTTCAATCATAACTACCCTCGCCAATCTTAACTATTCATGTCAGTAATAACTTCCCGCGCAAATCACGACCCAAAAACTTATCTAGAGATCTAGAGACACAAGGGCTGCCTAGCTACATAAACTGAACTTAATCAGCCTAGGCAGAGGAGGGTGGGGCTATAGCGGCTCACCAGAGCGTCACCACTTGTACACAGTACAGTACGGCGCAGGTCTCGGCGAGGATGACCAGTACTTCATCACTACCTTGACAAAATCCTAGCTAAATACGTTCGATATCCTCCACCTGTTATCCTGACTACCCGTACCCATCACATCTTCCTATGAAAGTCATAACTAGAGTACCTTAGCAAATCAGGACCCGGCTACTACAATTTTGTAGGTTATCTAGAGACACAAATAAGGGCTGCCTAGCTACATAAACTGCATTCAATACTGCCAGAGGAAATACAGCCTAGGCAGAGGAGGGTGGGGCTATAGTGGCGGCTCACCGGAGCGGCGCCACTCGCGACACAGCACAGCGCAGGTCCCGGCGGCAAGGATGACCAGCGCGCCCATCACTACGCAGACGGCGGCGAGCCAGGTGCGAGTGTCGAACGACTCCGCACCGGAGAGGAAATGCTTGTATAGCTCTGGAAAATAGAGTTATAAGTAAGTTCGTATGAGCTTGTAAACTCTGGAGACGGAGTTTTTAGGCCGTCTAAAGGTCGTCATAGCTTAACGACTTAAAAGCAGGGACCGACAATTTAACGTGCCCTCCGCGCTCAGCTCGTAATGCCACTTGCGGTGACCATCCAAATAGTGACCGCGCAAGCTGCTTAACTTCAACGATCAATCAAGAACGTCTAAGCAAGCTGCGCCACGAGCGTTTCATATTTTTACGATAGAGTTATGATATTTTTACTGACAGTCTCTATAATCGTCTTGGGCGAATGATTCTATATTGCTTCTAGACAGCTTAAACAACATCGGTTCAGCATGTGTGGAGCCGTCACACATTCGTGCCAATTCTCTCGAAATACAGAAGTACCATGGCACAACGATTAGAACCGGAACCAACATTAACCGATTTTGCGAACATTAGTCTAGGACCATCTGGATTAGGTTTCCCGGTCCGTAGTAGACTTATTACAAAACAGAAACGAACAGTGAACCTTTTGTGACCCAGCCTGGTACAGAGGTTGTCCAAGATAAAGATGTAAGTTTTACATTTTACTACATAAGTATCATTCAAGTGGTTATCGACAGGTAAACTACTTCTTCACTACTAAACGGTCTTCTCACAAATCTTACCATACAAGTGGCACAAAGAAGTCTACTCTACGTAAGTGTAAGCATAGTTGTCTCCTGACTCTGCATTAATCTAGATAAACTGAAGACTTTATCATAGAGTTATAAGATAAGTGATGTATCAGACCTGCGTCTTGGTCGCTGTAGAGCGTGGTGGCCAGGACCTCGACCGGGGGGCCAGGACCGAGGACATTGGTGGCCCACGCGCGAAACCAGTACGACGCGTTGGGATCCAGGTGGTACACGTCGATTTGACGCTGGAACACGCAAATATTGCATGATTGATAAGAGAGTTGTTGTGAGCACGCATGAACATGGGTGTTATGAGACGGCAGACATGCTTTCTGATATATTACCGCCGAGAAATGAAGAATTAAATCGTTTGTTTTTGAGACCTCTTGTTTTATTTACAACTTAAAAAGATCTTAGTCGTGAGGTGAAAAGATCACCAACCACTTTTTGTTCCTGATTTGTTTTTATTGGTGTTAATTAGACAAAGTTCCAGAGGTTTTAGCTGTAAACAAAATACCATTGGTAAGGCTAAGCTAAAAATCTAATATTTTACCTCTTTACAGAAATCATGGATATAATTGTAGTCTTTGTAGTTAGTGAATAAGAGACGACCAAATAGTCACGTAAGATATAACTGCTTTCGAACAGAACAACTGGCCATTAATTCCCCTACACGTCCTGCCAGTTCAAGCGATAAATCTCAAGCAATTGCCAATTGCCGGAGGGAAGTAGAAATTGAGGAAATTAAAGGATTCTTTGTTTCTTCTATCTAGCAGACGGCAGATGTCGTGACTACTAACCTACTACTATGATCTGTTTCAGCTATAAAACAGTTACTTACCGAATTAGGACTGATGTGGTTAGGGCTGATAGGCCGCCATGGTTCTAGCAAGCCGTTGACGGGTGCTGCAGATATGTACTGCGCGGTGAAGCCTGTGATCGGATACCCTCCATCGCCCGGCACGTTCCATAGGATCATATGACTAATTAGGACCAAGGTCAACTGCTACCCTCTGTCCTGATATCTTTTGCATCAGCTATCGAACTCTTACCGAGTTAGGACTGATGTGGTTAGGACTGATAGGCCGCCATGGTTCCAGCGAGCCGTTGACGGGTGCTGCAGATCGGTACTGCGCGGTGAAGTCTATGATCGGATGCCCTCCATCGCCCGCCACGTTCCATAGAATCAGCGCGAGAATGGTGGACGCGTGGACGGTCACGTTTACTAGCGGCGGTGGTTCCGCTGTGGGAATTAGGAGAAAATGTTGAGTTATTTCTAGAAAGTATAAAATCTTGGATGTGGAAAGACGAATTGGACTATTCCTCCATTTACATTAGACAGGAGTGGGACGAAGTGAGGAGTTTTCTTTGCAGTAGGACTTCACAGGTTCCAAATAACAATTACAGTAACTCAAAGGATCCACATTACCTGATGGCACCTCAGGTGATGACTCGTAAGTTTTGAGTTACAAAATCATATTAAAACGAGTAAGTAAATATTTTTTTCAATTGTATGAAAAATTCACGGCGAAAAGTCACGATTTCACACAATTCAAACTTGCAAACTTTGAATGCAAGATTTATTTTGCGGCAGTAAGTTCAAACCTCGTGGTGCCAAGTTCGTGCGGTAAAAACTCGGGAGCATGTAAATTAGAAAAGTTTGCGGTTCGAAGAGTTTTTTATGAATCTGATTGAGCGTGGCCACAGCCGAGCCTAAAGGTACTTAAACCAGGTCAATGAACTCGCAGTGTTGAAAAAAAAAACTGTAGTATGATTGAGACGATAAAAGGTATGCAAGTCATCATCTTTATCTCCCGGCACTTATGCTAAGATAATGGTGATGAGGTAAATGGGATAAAAAATTGTACAGGCGATTATTGAACTTAAAAATTAATACATGACCTTAGTAGCCAAATCTGTGGTCACTAATCCATGTCGTGACTGCTGGACATGGCCAATGTTTAACGTCGTTAATGTAATCTATCAAGACCGTGCCAAGTGCCAACCAAAAAACAAGCTTTTAATGTCGATGAAATATATCTATTAAGTAGTAGACATGCACAAGAGTAATTTGTATTTGCAAATCGCAAATCGCAAAGGCAGATTCATCAATATCAGTAATTCAGTCATGGAATATGGAATTCCATTTGTAACTCACTCATACGCCACACATTTCATATGTATGGGTAATTTATTAGAGCGGCGGAACGGGCCCACTGAAGCGACGTAGAGTGGAGAGAACAGCTGGAAAACTGCATTCAAGCTGGAGCTTGAAAACTAAATAAATAATAGTAGGCGTAAGGTATAGCTAAAAGGTTACTGAAAATGTTTATATCTCTTTTCACAAGAGAGAAATGACAAAACTTAAGCCTTTAAATCTTTACTAGAAGATTTAGTTTCAGGAGGCAATCTTTGTCTCCACTTAACGGGACACTGTAATGCCTGGGACATTGTTTGAAATAGTAGGCTTGCCCAGCACCTTAACTAATAACTATCCTCTCAGCTTAACCGGCCATATCCACAGGAAAGACATGGTCATGGTCAATACGTGTGGGGCTGATTAAGTTAAGAGTTAAGAGAGAAATGGCAAGAATTCCATTAGGTACCAAAGCCCCTAACATGAATATTATCAAGTTTCTATAATAATAACAAATCATTTATTTCAGGCCACAATAGCAAGAAAAAAAAAACCGGTCAAGTGCGAGTAGAACTCGTACGCCGAGGGTTCCGTACCTACCCATTATACCCATTATGTTATTGTAGCCCGCTTATTTGTATGAGCGCCCATACAACTCGGAGGACAATCTTAATTGGCGTCAACTATGTATGTATGGGAAAACCCTTTAATTTTCAACTTTTTTAATTTTTTGGAATTTTTCCTTTATTTGTGCTATAAGACCTTGCTTTTTGCCAAATTTCGTGATTCTAGGTCAACGGGAACTACCATTTAGGTTTTCGACCCAAAACCTCTAGGGTACTTCCGGTTGACCTAGAATTGTCAAATTTGGTTACAAGCAAGGTCTTACAGCACAAGTAAAGGAAAAATTCCGAAAAATAAAAAAAGTTTATAATTAAGGTAAGTTTTGGTACTTACAAGTTTTCACGAAAACCTAAATTTGCCTATATCTTTTTATAGTGTTGACTCGGGACCTTGATTTTTATAGTCACAATAGGGACTATAGACCTCAGTATATGGTATAAATTTCAACTTGCTAGCTCCACCCGTTCCTGAGATAATCGATGGTGACACACGGACAGACAGACGGACAGACAGACAGACAGACAGACAGACAGACGGACAAGAAAGTGATCTTATAAGGGTTCCTTTTTTTACCTTTTAAGGTACGGAACCCTAAAAATGAAAAAGTAAAAGATGTAAAATAGGTAGGTACTTAAAATTTTTTCTATGTATATTCTTCTATGTCTTGTTATATTTTTTTATGTAATTAATAGTTCTATGTAAAGACCTGTAATCTATGTTTGTTCAAATCAAATTTATTTACTGTGGGTATGCTAAAAGATTCACATATATGGCACTAAAATATGCGAACATACTGTTGGGAATATGGGATTCTTCTGGGCTTCTTGAGTAAATGACAACAGGAACTCCAATTCTCCAATAATAACGTTTTTAGGGTTCCGTACCTTAAAAGGTAAAAAAAGGAACCCTTATAAGATCACTTTCTTGTCCGTCTGTCTGTCTGTCTGTCCGTCTGTCCGTGTGTCACCATCGATTATCTCAGGAACGGGTGGACCTAGCAAGTTGAAATTTATACCATGTACTGAAGTCTATATAGTCCCTAATGTGAGTATAAAAATCAAGGTCCTGAGTCAACACGATAAAAAGATATGGGCAAATTTAGATTTTTGCGATACCTTGTAAGTACCAAAACTTACCTTAATTTTCTACTTTTTTTATTTATCGGAATTTTTCCTTTACTTGTGCTGTAAGACCTTGCTTTTAACCAAAATTGACAATTCTAGGTCAACCGGAAGTACCCTAGAGGTTTTGGGTCGAAAACCTAAATGGTAGTTCCCGTTGACCTAGAATCACGAAATTTGGCAAAAAGCAAGATCTTACAGCACAAATAAAGGAAAAATTCCAAAAACTAAAAAAAGTTGAAAATTAAAGGGTGTCCCCATACATACATAGTTGACGCCAATTAAGACGCCTCTAAGTTGAATGGGGGCTAACACAATTTAGTGGACTAGCTTAATTATGGTGGTATAATAGGTAGGTTCGGAACCCTCGGCGTACGAGTTCGACTCGCACTTGACCGGTTTTTATTATTAGTTACCTTTACATGTAGGTAGTATTAAAATAAATCCAAAAAAGAAATGCGTCGTCGGTCGTGTCACACGGCCAAGTGGTGTTGCTAGCGCGGGTGGCGAAAAAGTGCTTAGAGGTATTTGTTTGCCTAAACACATACATTGGGCCAATTTTTGATGATTTAATATATTTCAGAACATTACCAGCTGTTTTCTCAATCTGGATGTTGGTGGAAGTGTACTTCAGATATTAACCCACATCGTACCAATTAGCAAAATTATTTAATCACTTAGTTCTGTAAACTGAGATGGAATCTTTGAATGAGCGGTAAACAAGCTGTGTTTATTATGTGTTCATGCGCTCAATTGCAAAATGGGGCTATAATTATATCCTGCGCTGGCTACAAATAGACTGCTGTAGGAGTTTTATAGTCACATGTGGAAATAATACTAAAAATAGTACGGAGTAGAGATTAGTTTCCGAGTGGTAGAGAAAAACATTCAGCCACTGATATCAGCAAATAGGAAAGAAAACATTAGGCATGTTTTAAAACCCCTGACATATCCCTTCATAACCATAGAAAAGAGCTGATGATCTTCAAAGCTGAACTGATTTTGATAAAACACGTCGAAGAACTATTGCTAGAAAATCAGCCTTAAAATAAAAAAAAAAACCTCATTGAAATCGGTTCACCCGTTGAGCTATCATATGGTGCCACAGACACACATAGCGGTCAAACTTATAACACCCCTCTTTTTGCGACGGGGCGGGGGTTAAAAACGGATTATATTTTTACATTTTTTTATTTTAAATCTGAGATATAAAATTTGGCACCGGGTTGGGGGTTTTTTTTTACCCTGCTGACTGTCAAGTCACCGGGTTATTGACCAGGGCCCTTTATCATCAATAAGCAGATTATTATCAGTCTAATTTTAACGGTTGGGTCAGTATTTGGCTGTTACGTTTAGTAGTCTTTCAAATCTGGTGCCAAATTGGCTTCAATATGCAAACATTACCAATCAGTTCAGTCTGACCAATTTTATCGAGTGACTATAGGTATAGGGGAATGAAAATCGAAATTAAATTGAAATAGGCCTGGGGCCAACTCTAATATAAACACAGTTTTTTTGCGCATGGGAATAACTTAAATAAAGTAGGTACTGTAAATTCTGAAATTCAATAGAATAGAAGATAATGACTTAAATTACGAATGGAATGCTAACCTCTGCAAAATGTGGGCATGTACCAAAATGTATTTGGCCATACACGGTGTCATTTGCGTGCTTCATATGAAATTGGAAACTAAAAACGTGTAAAGATGAAACTATTTAATGTAAGTATACTGTCTAATGTATAAGACCGTACAATAAAATTGAAAATACATTATTGTTCCTTGTAGTACGAGTATATTTGATCCTCTATTACGTGGCATGAAAACTGTAGATAAAGGAGTTAAAAATTGTATTAACAGCTCGAACTTGAACATAAATCTTAAAGCGCACAAGTGGCTAAATTAAAAATTTTAAAAAACCGACTTCAATACAAACTGTATTGGGTAAGGCTAAGGGTGAGCTAATTAAAATTAGCCCAAACATGGATGTTCCACTGTTATTCCCTGAGAAGTTCCATTGGACAGGTCCTGACTCCATCATCAGATCAGCTAGCTGTCACCATATCATTACATTATAGTCGGAACTTGAACGACATGCTGAGTTCCAAGTTTCAACTCAATCAGACTATTTACCGAGGAGTTCTGTTGAACAGCTCCTGACTCCATCCCCAGATCAGCTCGTTGTGACCATATTATTACATTCTAGTTGAAACTTGACAGACGTGCCGAGTTTCAACTCAATCGGCTTATTTACTGAGGAGTTCTGTTGAACAGCTCCTGACTCCATCATCAGATCAGCTCAATGTTACCATAATATTGCATTGTCATCGATAACCTTTTAAAAAATACCCTAATCGCTTCAAGCGTGCCTATAAAATTTGAAGAGTTACCTCGATTTCTCCAAGATCCCATCATCAGATCCTGACCTGATGACCAAAAGGACCAATTGGAAAGTGTACCCATTTAAACAAAAAAAGAATTTTTTAAATCGGTCAAGGCGTCTTCGAGTAATCGGTGAACATACATAAAAAAAAAAAAAAAAAAAAAAAAAGATTCCGACGAACTGAGAACCTCCTCCTTTTTTCGAAGTCGGTTAAAAAGTGCAACGGAGACCGGCTTATGAGGAAGCTAAATCATACAGCACAGACTAATATTTTAGTTTCTGCAGTATTATATATTGTATTCTACGAAGGCTAGGCTGGCTACCACGGACCTAGAAATTTTCACAAAATTGAAAGATAAATGTGGATACAGATTGATATAAGGTAGTAGTCACGTATAAAGATACGTAGATAAAGATATCAGCTATGTATCTTGGCAGCCGTGTTAGCTGAGGGGAATATGCCTCGACTTTCAATCCAAAGTTCGAATCCTGGCAGTGCATCAATGGATTTTTCGTTTCAAAAAATGTATGCGCATTAACACGAGCTTAGAAGGGTGAAGGAAAACATCGTGTGGAAACCCGCGGCTTAGTCAGCCCCACGCGTATTGAGCATGTCTTTCCCGTGGATATGGCCGGTTAAGCTGAGAGGATGGTTTCGGTGCTGGGCATGCCTACTCCATCTCAAACAATGTCTCAGGCACTACAGTGTCCCGTTAAGTATTGGCAAAGATTGCCTGCTGACAATGTATAAATTATCTAGTAAAGGCCAAGTATCTTAGCAGCAGCGGAGCTAAATGGTCGCTATTGCAGATTCATAATCATCTGATTCACGGGAGATTCGTATTGATATTCAGCTAAAGCAATTCCTCTTTATGTACGTCAAATGTTAGCTGAATTGTACGCAATTCAATTCACAGCAGAATCACATGCTAGGCCTTAAATTGCCACACGAAAAAAAATAACCCGGTTGGTTTTCATTTAATATTGCATCGTATTATTACTACTAATACTCTGTAAAAAAGTATTTGATTTTAAATAAGTATTTAGTATGTTTTAATAACAATAATATACATTAAATAATATTTGATTGACACTTAGTGCAATTCCAATTCATAGGTGGCCATTTTATTTTACGATTCTCCACAAAACTGTCAAACAATAAGATGATATTGCCGGTACGGAATTGTCAACTTAGTGATTTCTAATACGAGCATCTCGACGCAAATCATTCGTGAATCTGCATTAGCGACCATTTTAGCTCAGCTGGGTAGTGGGTACTAGCTGCAAGAATTTTCCTATTCGAACGCAGATTTTTTTATAATACAAAACGATGGGAAAAAACCATGACAGACACAATATTGTGTGGAAATTAAGGGCTTAGTCATCCTTCACTTATTAACGTTTTCCTTTTGGCTTAGGCGATGATGAGAGGATAATTATAGGTATCTGTTCAGCGTTTACAAAACAACATGTGTGTATTTACACTACATTCGGAGATACAGTCGTAATTCCTGTTTCTATAGATTATAGTCGAGTCAAAATAGACATTCACCCATGCAAAAATTCCCAGAAAGCTGAAAATTGGTAGGAATGTTAGGAACACCATTTTCAACAAACTGTGAAAAGTCTCCATCGATCCCATGTACCTACTTATGCTAAACTTTTTATTCAAGGTCAAAGTTGTCGAAAATCAGTTTTTAGGATTTTTCATGGGATCGATGGGGACTTTTCACAGATTGTTGACAATGGTGTTCCTAACATTCCTAGTCCTACCAATTTTCAGCTTTCTGAGAATTTTTGCATGGGTACCCCTATTTTACGGGCTATTTTGACTGGATTGCTTCCTGACTATAAATCATTTCGAATAGCTTTAAAGGCATGTTTATTTCGGCTTTAGACGCTCGTACGTAAAGGGGTCTGAGCATAAACTACAACAGACAAGCAATCGGGTAGAGCTCGTGAATAATGACTGTCATTACGCGGCCTTCACTGGACCGTACTCGTCTTCACGTACACACGCCGTTGACTATGATGCACGGAAAACATTGGATATTTTGGAAAATGAACACATTACACATTGTCTCACGCACGTCGCAGGAAAAACGTGTTCTTATTAGATAAGATGGCAAAACAAGCGCTAAGTGATCCCCCAAAAAAATCAGTGTGAAAAGAACTACGTGTCATAAAGTCCCCCTGATAAGAGACACTGAGGTGAACAAAATCCAATACGGTAACATCCAATTTGAAATCGATACGAGTTTTACATTGGTCTCAATTTTCCGCAAAATCACGGCGACCCTAACAGGTTCACTTTAAAAGATTGCTATTTTTGCTAGAGTTGGATGTATTGGACTCGTTTAGCAATATAAAATTTCCTGTTTTGCGAGTTGTAAACGTTCTGTTTTTAAATCAAATTGCAATAATAGCGCTCGTTAAAAAGAATTGTCATGGAAATTAATGCAGAAATATCATTATAATAATTTTTATTATAATAATTTGTATATACTGGCGATTAAAATTGCTCTATTCCTGGCCACTGTTAAAAATAGTCATCATTCAAATGTACAAGCACAGTATGTACTAAACTGTGGTACAAGTAGATAATGTAAGTATACTACTGCAGCCAGTAACAAATTGCTAAAGGTATTGCTCAATTTTCCGCCCTCAGCCGGATTCCATACCAGTGAAGCAAAGCAAAGTGAAAATTCTCTAAGTAAAGTTGTTTTATTGATTTCAATTCAGAGGGAAACAGAGAAGGGAAATCTTATTCGCCGATAAAAGTTTCCGGGCAACTGAAGCAAAAGTTGCTCGTGTAAATGCTGGTTTAGCTTACAAGCTTCAGCTGAGATTAATTACTGCGGTTTACAGTTTAATCAAGTTAATTCAGTTTGTTTGATTAGGGTAATAAAAGCATTATTCACTCCATAGATTTGAGACGGATTAGGTGGTCTGTTCGAATGGTTTTGTTCAAAGAAGTGAGTGGTGCAGTGATAAATAAAATACAGTCGAATCGAAGAGTAAGTAAGTAAGTTTGTATGAGCAAGTGGCCAACTCTGGTGACGGAGTTTTTAGGCCGCCTAAAGGCCTCCGTCATGGCTAAACAACTTAAAAGCTGGGACCGACGTTAAACGTGCCCTCCGAAGCACGGAAGCGCTCAGCTCGTAATACCACTTGCAGTCAACGATCCCAAGAGTGACCGCGCACAACGTGGGCCAAAGGAATCAAGGTGGTGTTTGCCTATAAAAGGAATGGAAGAAAGTAAATAGCTGGTGTCACTTACTCCGCACAGTGAGGTTGACTCTGTCAACATAAGCAGTCTCATTCTCAACTCCGCACTCGTAGAGGCCAGCATCATCCACTCCTATCTGCTGGAGGAGTAGGCTGCCGTCCAACTGTAACAAAGAAACAAACACTTTCATATATTTGGCTCGCATTTTGCTACCAGCTATGGAACCAAACAAAAATTTACTACTGAATCGCAGCAGACAATATCCCGAATCTTTTAGAAATTAAAGTTAATGTGCTAATAATTTTTTTAATTTTATTTTTTTTGAATATTTTTATACTTAAGCAAAAATGCGGACTGTAGTCGTTAAGACGGTAATTGGATATTTAGGTGGTATTTTTCAGTACGAGATGGGAACTACTCTCTATTCCGATTTGGTTTGATAGAGTAGGGGGGACCACTATCAAATTAAAATTCAGTAGGGGTAGATTCTGTCATTTAGCCAAGGGCGAAAACAAATCTGTCAACTAAAACTACCATCGTACTACTACACTACACTGCCACAAGACATTTAAATACCATTTAAACCATTTAAAGGGATCAGCGGCACTAAAATAGCCGCTATAGCAGATATATATCACAATAGGAATTGCAATATATGCCGTTCTTGTCACTTTCAGCCTATGAAAAGAGACGGCATATGGTTTAATTCCTGTTGTGATTCTGCTATAACGGCCTTTTTTAAGCTGTGGATCCCGCTGTGGATCTAAAATAAAAAAAATCCTTTTCTGATCCACATTTTGAATTGTCAGTATCATAAATACAAAATTATTCATAAAAAGAAATGTATAACGGCCATTTTAGCTTCTTGCTAGTATTATATGTTCTGTGCCTGTGAACTACCCTTTTGATAAGTCTATCACCACATCATTATTATGTTTGTCAGTCGGCCGAAGTCGAACAGCCAACTCGTTCGTAAAGTTTTAAATGAATTCGATAACCGAGTTAGCGAGAGGATATCTGTGTTTGTCAGATTTAGAACTGAAATCGCATTAAGGTCAAGTGGTTCATATTTTTGTAGCCCATAGTTTATTTACTAGCATTAACTTGCATACATCATGGAAATAGCATTTAGGTTCACTCTTTTTCGTAGTACGAAAAGATAGTTGCTCATGCTTTTAAATTAATTAGGCTCAAATCACATTGACGCAGAGTCGAAGCGAAGCGACGCGTCTTGTTTTTACCCGGCTGACTGTCAAGTCACCCGGGTTATGTAGATCGCGCGTGTCTATGTATGTGGGTTCGTTCGTTCGTATGTAAGTAATATTCTTTATTACCACGTTTCTCCTAAACGGCTGGATGGATTTTGATGAATGAGGTATCGTTAGAATCGTCTCCATCTCGATTGTGCTCTAGGATACTTTTTATTTCGATAAATCAAATAGTGCGGCTAAAAAATGCAACAATGTGTGAATTTTCAAAATGAAAATCACGCTATCATATCAAAATTCATGTCAAAATCAAGAGGTTGGTGGACTGATATCAAATATAATTTTTTTAAAATCTAACATGACATCTTCGAAGACTAAATCGAGTCTCAAAATTTTTGAAAATCTATTTTTCGCCCTAAATAGAATTGCTAACCAAAACGCATACTAAAACTTTCTATTTAGTCACACGCAACGTTTAGAATAAACTGCATCGAAATTAGTTCAGCCATTTAGGAGATATCTCATATTTAAGAAATAACTTACGCATTTAATTTAGGTACTCACAGAGCCATCTGTGTGTCAACTGTGACAACAACGTTTAGGAAAATGCGCACGGCATCGAACCCTAGATACCTACATAATAATAAAATTGTAATTTAATTTTGTTTTCTGATTGATAAAATAATGCTGTTTCCAACTTTTCAGTTCAGCCGGGTTTTTTTATTTTTGAATAAATTGCTTGTTTAAACTTCAAAGTACCTATACCTATCTCTATTTCCTCTACATGACGCGTGTCGGTCGCTTCGTTTCGACTCTGCGTCAGTGTAAGTTGAGCCGAGAGGAATTAATGAGATGCATTTATATGAGTTTTATATTAGCAGTGCCTGATTTTTCTGACTTTCTCACAATATTCACGTAGGCATTTTGCGAACTAGAAGAAGCGTATCTAGAAAACGCAAACATATGCACGGTTACACTACGTGTACCTTTTGACTTAACATAACAATGTGTGAACTTTATCCCCAGAAGGCTCATCAACCTATCTTGAACCCTTTGCTCGTACATATCTTCATAATTGAAATAAACTTCAAGTCCCCTGGAGATTATGCAGGATTACCCTTCTTGATATTATAACTCAGATGTGTTAATGTGCCCTCCGTGCTTCGGAGGACACGTTAAAGGTGAGCGCACATCTATCCGCGCCGAACGCGTCGAAAGAATCGAAAGATTTTTTTTCGAAACGAAAAATCCATTGATGCACGGCCAGGGTTCGGGCCCACGACCTTCGGAACTAAAGTCGAGGTACTCACCCCTCGCTCAACACGGCTCTACATTATTGGGTTTGAGATTGTAGTAAATCTTGTACTTCGACAGATTGGTAACCTTGTAGGTAGCTACTTTGTCACGTTTGCCCACATCAAAGATGTAACAGAACTCTGACCACAAACGATGTAACATCATTTGCACATAAAAGCCAATTTGCACGTACTAGTGTATTATATTTGCGGGTTTGTACAGCGTTTGGGCAATACTCGATAACGTGGGCTGCGGCCTCGGCACCAGCGTTGCCATATCTACCAACTTGTAGGTAGATCTACCTACTTTGCCTCGAGTCTACCTATCTACCACCACAAGCCTGGAATCTACCTACTTTTCTAAATCTTACGGAACCACATTGATGAAGGTTTCTTTCATGTGAAAATTGTGAAATGACAGTGCGGTACAGTCCTATTGGTAGATAAGTAGTAATGTTCAGCCAGCCTGCAACCTGCCGAATTGAAAAAGAGTTAGCTGCCTAGCTGACACTACACTTTCGTTCAGTCAGAGGGTTGTCATCAATGAAAAGAAGAAAAAGAAGCTTTTCCTTGTTGCAGAGCTTTCTTTGGTTGCGTGCATTGTGTTTCGATTTAAAATTTTAAATACTACCTACAGTGTCTATTGCTGGTTTTAATCATAATGGATAAAGTTCCATTTCCATTTCTTAAGGCCATTCTTGGCTGTTTTCTGAGTTTGAACCTATTTGAATTTGAAGTTTTGAACGCATAGCATTACACTCTAGCAAGGGATTCCTTACTATAAAGATTGTTATCAAAAAGCAGGCAACCTAGATCATACATTTGAAACTTGTAAATTATATTACCTAACCTAAGTATAAACTTCTTCTGAATTAGGGTGGTAGATCTACCTATTTATCATTTTACATTCTACCAACTTCTACCGATTTTTGGCCCCTCATCTACCAATTTTCAAAAATTCGGGTTGGCAACACTGCTCGGCACAGCCTGTGTTATGCAGACTCAGGTAGAAATCAGGTTTCCAGAGCACACAAGGGAATTACAAAATTAAAAAAAAAAATTAAAAAAACTGACTTCAATGTTATAAACTGATTAATTTTCTGAATTCTTGAGGTGCATTTCTATTCATAACTCTGAAGATTCTCGACAGATCCTCATCAAATTTTTGTGGCACCAATCGGAAAGCCCTTTTAAACAAAAAACAAGAATTTTCCAAATCGCTCCAGGCGTCTTCGAGTAATCGGTGAACATGTGGTGAACATACATAAAAAAAGGAACCCTAAAAGAAAAATATTCCGACGAATTGAGAACCTCCTCCTTTTTTTGAAGTTGGTTTAAAAAACGCTTTCATGTTATGCTTTTACCTTATTATTTCTATGAACTCCACCAAAGCACAGGTCGATTAAAAGTAAACTGCAGTGAGTAATACTCATTCAGGCAACCTGCTTTCCTGCTACATTCAGCGTCACAGTTGGTTTGGACCTTGAACGAGGGATCGATATAGAATGGCCCGTGTCTGCCCTGGTAGGTGAGCTATCACAACAGGGCATGTATTTGTTCTATTTTTAGGCTTTATTATTGTCATGTAATGCCCTGCCTCAACATGCTGACCGTTCTCTCAATGAGAAACTGGTCGCTCCGAACTAAGATCTTATGGTTCTGATGGGTCCTAACACTAACTTGCCGATTGGTATTTTTGACTATCGTAATTCATAAATAATCGTCAAAGGTAAGCGACTTTCTGTGTGGTCACAAAATGGATGGGTAGCATTACTAAAGGGTACGTTAAATTGTAAGACCTGGCTATAAAGTATGAGTTTTTACTTGGTCTAAAAAACGTTTGCAGAGCTGGCCACTAGTTCATTGGTTTGCGAAACCTTAAATAGGTTATGTTTGTGAAAAAAATCATGGTCAATTCGCACCAATTCACGTAACAATACTCTTTTAGACATCTGGTGAGGCCTTTTCTATAGAATATATACCAAGACGTTTTATTCAGGGATACGTTCAGGGTTAAGAGAGGGAAGACAATAGCCGCTATTGAGGGTTTTTCAACCCCATTCAAGCCTTTAACAAAATGTAATAAAATGGAACCCAAGTAATGGATATCTAGCAGTCTCGATTTATTAAACAGTGTAAAGGGTGGTAAAGGCAAAGTTGAGTACAAGCAATATTTCTTGTAAAGCTTTTGAGTCACTAGCGTCACGAAGTCCAGGCTTTTGTTGTTAGAGGGAAACGGAAGAAGAATACATGTTGTGCCGACCCCACGTAATGTCGAATAAAGGCGGGAAGATGATGCCTTCTAAATTGTTGTTTTACTACCAACATCGACATCGTATTTAAGAAGAAGGAAGGTACGTAGAAAGACAATTAATCTGTTCTGCCTGGTGTAATGTTCGTGTCTAACCAAATAGAACTATGAGATGCCACTTGATTTTCACCACATTATGTAGCGAGGCGGACAACATCCACCCATACATTTTTTCGGATGGACTTTTACGCAGGTCATGAAACCGCTGCAGCTTCACCAGACTACCTTAAGCCAACCATCCACATACAATCGAGGATCTTTAAGATAAATTATTTTAAAAATTTTCTACTAATTTCAAAGAATTAGGACAACCTCAGAAAATAATTCTGGAACGAGATTCCTGTTGAATTTATTATTTCTCGCGGATAAGCCAAGTAAACTCAAAGGGTAATTTATAAACAGAAACAGTTTTGATACATTATGCAACGATCCAAAAATAAACAAAGCCACTTTGACTAATTTGGTTTATTAACTTCGCCCAAGATTGATACGGATTATTTACGGGAGGTTGGTTTCTCTATTGTTGAAAAAATCGCTAGTGCGCAGTATTAGTGATATTAGTAGGTAGGTATATGTTTTTGCGTGTTACTCTGTTGGCTACCGGCTAAGATGTTTATTCAATGAGAATGAGACATCGCAAACATAATCTGTTTAACACACTCTCCACAACAGATATGGCAGAAGTAGAGGGGTATGCGAGGAAATATCGCCAATACCATCACATTACTTTTTTTTTTCAGTGTTGTTGTTATTGATGGTTTTACAAGCATTTATTTAACTTAACCGACAATGTATGCCCGTTTTAAAAGTTGCAAAGCATTTTTCATCCACTTCCCGGTGTTCGATAGTGAGTTTGACACGCTTATTCGGTGATCGGAAGTTGTTCAACGAAAAAAAAGCTAGCGGATAGCTTGTTGCTTTAAAAAAAAAACAAAAAAAAAACCTTGAATGGAAAGGCGACCATAGACTCGGAACACCGAAAATGCTGTTTCCGCTTGTTTTAGGACTTACTCTTAGGACTCTTGTGAATCTATTTACACGTAACTAGCTTGCCTAAATACCATATCTAAAATTTACTTAGATGTGTGATGTGTATTTAGATTCTAAATACACATCACGTGTTTACAACATATGCGAAATAACCAGTACAAGGGACCACTATAACAGATGGCAAGGCATGAGCTATTTTTAACCGACTTCCAAAAAGGAGGAGGTTCTATGTTCGGCTGTATGTATGTTTTTTTTTTTTTTTTTTGATCTTTTTTTAGGGTTCCGTACCTTAAAAGGTAAAAAAAGGAACCCTTATAAGATCACTTTCTTGTCCGTCTGTCCGTCTGTCCGTCTGTCCGTCTGTCCGTCTGTCCGTCTGTCCGTCTGTCTGTCCGTGTGTCACCATCGATTATCTCAGGAACGGGTAAAGCTAGCAAGTTGAAATTTATACCATATACTAAGGTCTATAGTCCCTATTGTGAGTATAAAAATCAAGGTCCTGAGTCAACACTATAAAAAGATATAGGCAAATTTAGGTTTTCGTGAAAACTTGTGAGTACCAAAACTTACCTTAATTATCAACTTTTTTTATTTTTCGGAATTTTTCCTTTACTTGTGCTGGAAGACCTTGCTTGTAACCAAATTTGACAATTCTAGGTCAACCGGAAGTACCCTAGAGGTTTTGGGTCGAAAACCTAAATGGTAGTTCCCGTTGACCTAGAATAACGAAATTTGGCAAAAAGCAAGGTCTTATAGCACAAATAAAAGAAAAATTCCAAAAAATTAAAAAAGTTGAAAATTAAAGGGTGTTCCCATACATACATAGTTGACGCCTATTAAAAGTCCTCCGAGTTGTATGGGCGCTCATACAATTAAGCGGACTAGCTTAATTGGCACCATGGCTAGGTACGGAACCCTCGGCGTACGAGTTCGACTCGCACTTGACCGGTTTTTATTTTATTTTTTTTTAATTTTTTTTTATGTATGTTCATCGATTTCTCCGTCAATTGTGGACCGATCTTGAAAATTATTTTTTTGTTACAAAGGGTATACTTCCGAGGTGGTCCCATCTTCACCAAATCAGGATCTGATGAGGGGATCCCATGGAAATCAAGGGAAACCCTCAAAGTTTTTGTGTGTTTGTGGAACTATCGGGCTGAAATTTTGCGCACTTATAGATTCTCGGTGACAATGAAATATTATGGTATCAGCGAGCTGATCTGATGATGGAGTCAAAAGCTGTTCAACAGAACTCCTCAGTAAATAGGCCGATTGAGTTGAAACTCGGCATATCTGTCAAGTTCCGATTATAATATAATTATATGGTATCAGCGAGCTGATCTGAAGATGGAGTCAAGAGCTGCTCAACAGAACTCCTCAATAAATAGTCTGATTGAGTTGAAACTCAGAACTCAGCATATCTGTGAAGTTTCCACTACAATGTAATAATATGGTAACAGCGAGCTGATCTGATGATGGAGTCAGGACCTGCTCCATGGATTTTTTTAGTGATATGGGTATCAAATGAAAGGGCTTGATGAGCGAAGGACATCAAACATAAGTAAAGTGACATCTTTCTAAATAAAAAAAAAATAGAAACAAGTAAAAAAAAAATAACACTAAAAAGGGAAAAATAAAAAATTTTCAAAAAAAAAATAAAACCGACCTCATAAAATACTTGCACTAAAAAGCGAAAAATAAAAATACAAACAGAATTAATTAATTTGTTATCATTTATTTGTTGTAATGTTGAAGTCGGTGTTAAGAAAAACAATGACCATATTTTATGCACACCGATTTCAACATTACAACAAATAAATGATAACAAATTAATTAATTCTGTTTGTATTTTTATTTTTCGCTTTTTAGTGCAAGTATTTTATGAAGTCGGTTTTTTTTTTGAAAATTTTTTTTATATGTAAGGTTATTTATATAGACAAACAATACAATAATGTTTGTGCTCATATTGAAATACGAATTGCAGTTTATTCGTCTATTTGCGATAGAATAACTCATGTCGAATGGTACATAGTTAAATAGTTTGACGTATTTATAACGATTAGATATTTATAGCCGCTAACTAAACTGTAGCTAATGTTTATTCTGCTTCTGCAAATATACAACAGACTCCTTGCTCCCAAAACTAAAAACGATATAACGTGCCAATTTTCATAGTTCAGCTTATGATGGCCATTGTTCCAAATTGAGTTTCCACCAACATAAGCTAATCCAGATCATTTCGCGTTTTTTTTTTCGTGTTGGCCAATTGGAGTGGTTACCTAGAGACCCTAGCTAGAGTCTAGGTCTAGTCTAGGTCCTACACATTCAATCAGGTTCGGTCGGATACCAACTCCGAATCAATGGATTTTCCGTTTCGAAAAACTTAACTATAATTAGTATGAGCTCTACTAAACCTTGAGGAAACCAGTTGGTATTCTAACACAAGTGGTGAAGGACTTGGAACCTGTGCCGTATGAAATCCAGAATTCCTTATGTATGTTATAAAATAGTGCTTATAGATGTGCCTTCGGGGGGTAACACCCTACATAGTAGTTTAGTCGATCCTTTGCTTTCAAAATATTTTCTGGTAGATCGCCGACACTATTAGTTTGAGCACCCCTGGTGTAGACAATCTACAGTGATAAATTCAGATACATGTGGCAGTACTTTCCAGTCTCGAGTTATTTTGAGAGCCATTCCCAACTTAAAAGCGTATGGATGAACAAATCTATTGTCAGAAACCGCGGGAACGACGAACGTGCAAACAAACAGCGCTTTGATTCCATCAACAATCGTAAACCCGTATGTTGTGACCTACTTTACACAAAGCCGAACCCTGCTCTTGCAATTTTAATCAGTTGTTTGTAATGAACAAGTTTATTGGCAATGGTATCAAACATTCTGTTAAAGGAATGTAGAGCCAAAAGCGCAGATACTCCCGTCCTCTTAACTATTTTAAGTGGAAAGTAGGTAGTGTCCATTCAACCTCAAATTACTGCAAAAGATTTGAATTGTTTACGAGGAATTTGATAACTTAGGCAAACCATATCTAGGGTTATAAGGTGTTTATTACAAAAAAAAATTAATCATGAGCTTTCAGATTTTTTTCCTTACTCTTTTGTTTACTCTTTTTACTTTTCTGCATTATCTTCGTTTCTGTTTCAATCTATATTGACCGCTGATGTGATTTATGTTCTTGGTCATCCATTTTTACAAAATTCAAATATCATTTTTCAAAGTGGTACACTTGTGATCTTATTGAATAAATGAATTTGACTTTTGACTTTTTGACTTTTGACATTCATTCAGTAGGACCACTAGGATCACTTTGAATCGTTTTAAGAGCTAGATGATTCTACGCACGCTGATGATTAGGTTAGGGCCTAGTTTTCTTTTCGGCGATCCATTCGCTTAAATCTAAATAGTCTAAAACAGTTGTACTATCCTATAATTCAGAAACCTGGATAGGTAATTTATGTAAACAAAGAAATGTCATGATATGTCAATGTCATAATGATAAGTCAGGGGTAGAATTTAATTTTTACCATGGATCACTAATTATTAGTAATGGCGCGTGGTTTTGCTTGCGCGATAGATACAAAAATACAAAAATCAAAATAGCGTTATAAGGATTCGACGGAATCGAATTCGAATCCGAAGGTTTTCAATAGGAAACGAATCGAATGAAGTAAAATACCCCTGCAGAACACTGAAACGTCTATGATATTTATACCCCGCATCGTTGCGGCTTTCCCTGTGTCCATCACGAAATACAAATAAAACAATATATAATAATTACATGTTTTTATTGCATGTTGTTAATATTATTCTGACATCTCAGATACAGAATCGGATTCAGAATCCCATTCTGAATCCGATTCCATTAAATTTATAACTAACCTATCCTGTACATCATCAATGATGTGATTTAGTTGGCACATTCGACTTCGATGAGCGAGAGACGAATGAAATACACGAAATAAAATGGCGCTTATTGTCAAAATGCAAAAATTGTTTCGAACTTCTGTGATTTGCTCCCATTTTACTCCGATGATACCAGTGTTGTAAAATATTTTCTGCTAATATTTCTTCATCATTTTATATTTTTGTTAATAAAATGAAATAAAATATAATTTATAGCACAAAACCATTGCTACATTCCATTCTATGGATATTTATTAGAAAATAAGCCGTACCTTAAGTTTTTAGAAAATTGGAGTAATCTTCTATTAACTTCTATTTCGAAACATTGTTTTTGATATGGTAACACCTTTGTTTACGAAAATTATCTAGGTTTCTGAATTAGAGTATATAGTAAAAATGATCGTCGTTTATTCCCACAGAACAGAAAAGTTTAGTTGCATGACAGTAAACAAATATGAATGGATTGTAGACTCGGACGAAAGAACGGGACGCGCCTTTATGATTCTACCAATCTTACCCCTCTAGCCAACGGCTAGGATTACTTTGACAAATCAAAATCAGGTACCGTCAATAAAAACTACCCTAATAATCGATTCTTATCAGTCTCCGTATCGTTATCACCGAGGAAGGTGCTCCATGAAAATGCCAATTTATGGTGCTATACCAGTGCAATAAAAATCCACTACACCTCAAATCTTTAAAATATGGTGTAACATTTCATTATGTAAATGTTTTTTTGTGTTTTAGCTGATTTTCTACTTCAATAAACATTATTTTATTTTAACTGAGGTTAAAACATCGATTAAAAAAATATACGACTAAAATGAAAAAGATCGCATCGCCTGCCGTCACATCTCTGTTTAATTTTCAATCGTAACGCATACGGTGGATACGGTCTATAATTGCCTAGCAATGTCTATTAATTACTATATTTTGGACATCACTCATGCACTACTGTCTAATGACAACTGTCTTGAGAGACAGTACCACGATACTAATGCGGTTTTTAAAATTATGTTTAGCCTTATTGCGATTAGCAATAGTTCGAATTTTGAATAATTTAGGTTTACGAAGGTACAAAATTGACGTGGCGAGTCTATGCATTACGATGAGGTAATGTACAATTATTACTCCTTATCGATATCGATAAAACCATTTACATTAAGTTTCTTGAAGTTACATAATATACTAAATTATGTTGTATTGTACCTAGGTAGTTGTGTAGTTGTGCAAATTGGCACATAACAACATAATTATAATTTTTATAGTATTAAATCACACCTATATACACACCAGTATCTTATTAAGATTTTCAACGTTTTCGTGTGCCTACCTACTTTTTCTATAATTTATTTGTTGTAATTATATTGTAAGTAAAATGCGCCCGACAATGTCGTGCTGGTGCACGCAGTGGATGAGCCTAGCACAAAGCCGAGAACAAACACAGTGGCACGACCAAAAAGAGGCCTATATCCTGCAATGGGGGAAGTCGAGTTGTGCTGCGGATGATTATGATGAAGTACCTATAAACTTTTTGTTGACTTATTTCTAACCCCCCCCCCTCCCCCCGCCCCTCGGCGCAAAAAGAGGTGTCTAAGTTTGACCGCTGTGTGTGTTTATGTTTGTATGTGTGCACCGTAGTTCTTAAAAGGGTGAACCAATTTGAATGCGGTTTTTATTTATTTGAAAGCAGGTTTTTTATTAGTAATGTTCATAGACATGCTTAATCAAAATCGGTTCAGCCGTTTGAACATTATAACAATAGGTAGAGTGCGCGCCCCCACTGAAGTCCGATAGACGCGGCGCTGCTATCACAGAGCTAGGTTAGGTTAAAAATTACTAACTGTCCAAATGCGGCTTGAACAATAATAATTATGCAAGTTTGTACGTTAGTTAATTCTACACATCAGAACAACTGAACGACCGTGACTAAAAGAGCTTATTAAAGTAAATAAAACTATTAGTTCCCGCTTTTGCCGTAGCACTTAGTGCTGACGCGGACTCTAGGTACAATTAGGTACAATTTGACTGGCCTCTTAGCTCAGTTGGTAGTAGCTCTGCCTTCTGCGCTGTAGGTCGTGGGTTCGATTCCCACTCAGGACAAACATTTGTGTGATGAACATAGATGTTTGTTCTGTGTCTGGGTGTTATAAAGTATTCTATGTAGGTATGTATTTACAAAAGATATATAAGTATTCTATCAGTTATCTGGTTCCCATTGTACAAGCTTTGCTTAGTTTGGGGCTAGATGGCGCTGTGTGAAATGTTCAGCAATATTTTTTTTATTTAATTTTATAATCAACAATTATAAGCTTTACAAGACATTAGATCAACTGGATTTTACCTAGTCTTTTATTACAAGTATTTTTTTGGATAGAAATGGTAAAAAACTTGTAACCTAATATAGGTACCTACACATTTTCTACTGTTAGTGTAAAAAACATCGACATCTCCAATATCGATATTTATCAATCCCTATGAAAGTCATGTCAAAAGTAAATTTGGTATAGTGATACCAGTATATTTTCTCGCAATATTTTATGGTAGGTACAGATTTTTAGAGTAAGTAGATAGAGCTTTATTTTAAGATTAACTAAAAGTTTATAATGTAAAAATTGTGACAAGCAACATCATTTTTCTCTTTTTCTCACACAAAAACTAAGCCGCCGCGAGGACGCTGCTAGTAAAATATATTAGGTAGGTAGGTATATTTCTATAAATGTAAGAACATGTTGAGAAATCTAAAGATGTAGGTGATGTAGGTCCCTACTTTGTAAAGTTAACTACTTACTTAACTAATTAGCAAGGTGTCAATTCTAGTACCAAACTTTTTATCAACCTCAAGCAAAACCTCAACTAAACTTTAGATTTTCGACTGTTTCCTATTCTACTAATGACAAACGACTCAGTTGTGGTGAGGTTTTAGCTAAGGTTTGGACTTTGGCAGAACACATTTTTGAAAAGCTATTCTACTATTCACCAAATGGCTGACATTTATGAGATCGAACCAAAACGCAGCGGAATGATTGGCGTTGTCATCTAGTAGAATTGGGGGGAGATCACTTTCTGTAAATAAAATCGTTACAATTTTAAGATTTATTGATTACCTAAAGACAAAGTGTGCTACACGTCTCAACAAAATATTTTCAAATCGGGGAACATAAAATTATGATAGTGGTATCACTATAAGTTGAGTTGTATGACAGAAATATATCATCATTATGTCAAAAATATGTCATGTGTGACAGTTGGCTCCCTTCCCCCCCAGCAAGTGGGACATATGGCAATTCGCGTCCCGTGGTTACTTCGTCCGAGATTGTAGAGCATCTCAATTCGAGCTACCTGCACATTTCTTGAATTCACAAAAACTTCTTCAGCAGTCTTACCAGTATAAAATTAAATATCAGTTTAAAAGTCTTAAAATAAACCAAACATTGGAAGAGTCCCACACAACCTAAAATACCTCGCTAAAGCTTTAAGGGTAGAGTTCTTATCGCCTTCATAGAATTTGAATATCGATTCGCCACGACCTTTGGAGTTAAGCCGTATCAGTAAAAAGAGCAAGTTACCAGCAGCAAAAATGTTATATCTTACTGAAATATATCATAAAATTCCCCCAGAGCTTATGTGAAAGTAAAAGATTGTCAAGATAGCAACGCGCTGAGCCCAGCATTTCTGAAACGCTTGGAATAACTTGAATTGGTAATCTAGTGGCTGATTTTATACGAAAGCCTCCGTTAAGGTAACGTGTTTTCGTGACTGTCGGTATGCCCTCCATATTATGCCACGCTTAGTTTTTACTGGAGCTATTATACAGAAGTATGATTTAGTAGAGACTTAAATAGTTTGTGTTCTTTGTAATAAATTAACAAACTTAATAAAATACTACGTTATAGCCGCATACTTATGTTTTTGTATTTTAAGAAAATATCTATCCAGACAATCGGTCTAAAAGTAGATAAAATAGGTTTATTATTTACTATTTTAAAAAACATCTTTTTATCGTGAATTTACCATGTTTTTAAAGTCACACAAATGAATGTTGTTTTGGTGCTGCTAACGTATTTCGATTGTTTTACCATTCTTGTAATATTTAGTCGATATGGGCCATACATACTGCTGTTGTTTATCTAATGGTTGTAAGTATACATCTTATTACACAATGTATGTATATTGTTTCTAAACAATTTACTTTAATAGTTAGGTAACCGCACCTAAAGCTGTAGGTGTTGTAGTAAATACTTTACAGCCGGTAGTAAAGCAGTGTATAAAATGTATAAATAAACTATCTGTATGGTGCAAGCGAAAGGAACTGAATCGATCGACTACACTGAGCAATGAAAATGGCATCAGTGTTTATAAAAGTTTAGAGAAAATATTGCCTAAGTTTCATAGACAAGGAACTCTTTCCCGTAGGGTTAGGCAGAGACCACAGATTTCCACTTGCTACGATCCTGACACACATTTTTCGCATAGCTCACTCTTATTACGTTCTTTAAACAAGCGCTACGGTATAAGGCACTTTTGATCAAGAAATGATGAGTCACCAGTATGGGCAATAAACCTACTTCCAATATAAGTACTTAAATCAGTCCATCGACCTTTTAAAAAGGTAGTCTAAAACGTTTAGTTGAAATTACATTTCATATACAGAAAGAATCCTATCATCCAATCACTTTGGTCATTGCGTGAGTGGAAGTAGAGAAAAGACAAGTTGTATTAATTTTCGAAGTAGTCGAAGTACATTCACAAGAAATTGTTGGAATTTATGGAATAAGATGTTCGATAAGATAAATCTTTGCCAAAGTTCTCATACCTTTAGCACAGATTTGATGATTTGTCTACGAATTTTCAAATTACTCGGGTGTTCAATTGAACTGTTTATTAACATCACTTTTAGGCCGACTGTACAAAGGGCAGATAAATAGAGAATGCGGAAAATGGAAAACATTTACAGTGCAGACTTCTTCCCCCATACTCTTGAAATAGAATGTTTCACGACTGTCTCTGGCTAAATCCGAAGTGAATTACTAGCTTTTAAAACTTCGTGGATTGAAAAAAATAGGTAAATAGAGTCGACATTGTGAGTGAGTAATAAACCGTCTAGACGGGTTTTATGTAGTTTATTAAATAATCGCTAATTCTGCGGTCGAACGGCCTATGCCTGTGCAATATGATTTCTGGGCACGCAAATAGAGTCATGCTTCAGTACCTAGTTTACTTACAATCGAAAGTTCTAGAAACAATGGCGCATAGTTTTACGTAAATTCTGATTTTATTCACTCAATAATTAACATTTCATTAAGAGCATTGAAGCAACATCTAATTGATTAAGTAAGAATATCAAAAATAAAATAGAACGTCTAGCCACCTAAATAAGATGCGAATTGTATTGGTAATATGGCTTGGAAATATACAAAACTGAAATCTGTTTTTCATAGCTTTTCTTCTTTTTAATTTATTCTTCAACAGCTTTACACAATTTCTTACAACGATCATATACAATAATAATTAAAGTAAGTAATAAAATGGTATTGCACCAAGCACAAGGTGACAAACAAAAGCTGTTCTTTCGTTGAATAAAGCGGAAAAATGCAAAGTCAATAAAGTTTTTTCTAAGTCCTCGAAAACTTTAAAAGTAAAATGTTTGTGAAATCGCTTTCGTCTACAACTAAAGTCTCTGAATCACTATCGCCTGAGCATGAGTCAGGCTAGAAAGGGCGAACTTCCCCCTTTAGTGTCAGACACCCCATGAGTTACTGTTGTGCTCGCAGACAATAGAAAAGAAACGAAGTTATGACATGTCGCGTGACGTCACGTCCTGATCAAAAAAGCAATGACACTCCTGCTAATGAGTGTGGTTTTGTCTTTTGAACAAAGCAAAGGCAAAATTGGCATACTGTAATAAGTAATTACATTTAGGCAAAAAGGAGCGAGAGGCGTATTTAATTGACGTTACAATAGATGAAATGAAGATATCAGTGAATGAAAAGGGAAGTTATTTTAAGGTTTAAAAATATCCTATTAACCAGATCGTCAGAATACAACAATTTTCTAAAAGAAAACCGTGAACCAAGCAATTCTTAAAGGCAAGTAGCACATTCTCTCTCTCAATACAGACTTTCAAAACAAACAATTGAAAATGTTAGTATCCACCAAAAAGTAGTTGATTCTCTCGTGTTTCTAGATTCACTCCATGCAAAGCATTCCTAATTGCTTCATAGCACATAATGACAGATGCTATTCACGAGAACGCTCTAATCAGACACAATGAGCGTGCTAAAACCGGCCGCTAATACAGGCTATTATACCTCATTGTTGGACAACGTGTTTCTGTTTACAATCACTGTGTCGCAACTCACAATATACTGTTGAAAACACTAGCCTATTTTGCTACATACAAAAGCAAATCCTTGTCCGATTGGAGTGGACACTGCCTGAAAACGACTCTATTGTCATCGTTCCTAAGTCCTTTTCTAACATTATATTTTTCGCTGGAGCCTTGCTTTATGTAAATATTTAGTGAGCAATGTCAAGATGAAATTGGTCAGTTTACATAAAGCGCCGGCCATCTACATAAGCGTTGATTGACGAGAGCTGTGCCTCGATCGCCAGTATGCACAAGTTTACTATTCGATCCGTGACTGTAGTATAGTCTCTCAAATGTATGGGATTCCGGTGCAGCGCCTCCAGTGGTAACTTGACTGAACTAAAATCCCAATACATTTGAGAGATTATACTACATTCACGGATCGAATAGTAGACTCTGTGCATACTCGCGATCGGGGTGCTGAGCAAATATCACATTTAAAATATCTCCAATTAATTCAAAGCGTAAAAAAGATGAAACGCAGCGGCTAACCAACAGTATGCTAATTGCTACATCGATTAATTAAACAAAAGAACGCAAAATACGTGGTCGAATACTATAAAAATAAGGAAATACTGTGCCTACTATGGAATGCCGCCAAGGACGTCCCCTTTCGTATTTTAATGTACAATTTATGAAGTCAGTTGGTTAATAAATGTTTTCTTTGTTCGATTTTTGAAGCAAACGTCCTGTAGGAAGCTTTTCGTGTGCAATTTAATAAATTGGTCGGGAAACCTAATACGGAAGACTTCAAAAATAAAACATTCAAATAGTAGATTCAGTAAGTGATTGAGAAGGGTATTTTGGCAGCATTTCCAAATAGGTGAAAATATTTTTAAGAACAACCCCTTAACTCTTAGAATACTAACACGCTGTAGTTTTTTAAGCCACCATTTACTGCAATTTTGTTGACAACATGACCAAACCACAAAAAATGTGAATTACACACAAAAAATGTAACAACAACTGTCGCAAAACGTAGTTTTCAGTGCAGGGTCTTGTCATCTTTATTTAATGAGCAAGACAAAAGGCGACAGAACATTGCGCAGTAGTGCTTCGCCGTCGCAAACACAATTAAAGTATATTGAACTTGACAAGGCGCCCAGGAGCTATGCATCAAACGACATCTGCTGTATGTATACTAAGGGTTTCAAGTTTCTGGGTAACCCACAAAGCCGGGAGGATTACGAGACTTCTTTGAAACAGCTTGCAGTGAAGTTTTATGAGTTTCCTTAAGCATGATGAGCGTCACGACAAAGAAAGCTCATTAGTGCATTTTCAGTTTCAGTTACAAAAACAGGCACACGTGCCAAATGAATGTTTACCTGTTTTGACTATATCATAATATCACTTAGAATTTCTCCAGGATTTTTTTTTTCTTGAGATCTGAGCACTTGAGCTTGTAAATGTTTATCAAACTAGCAAAGGACCCCCTAAATATAGGGAGGCTTATAATATCAAGCTGAAATTGGTGTGGATGGTGGGTGAACTGAACAATGGATATTTGGGTCCCTTTTTGGGGGTTTCAAAGGCAGAAGGTTATTCGAAGTGTGACTTTGAAACATACGATAAACGACCAGAGGCATTTACAGCTGAATGGTTTTGTACACCGGAAGGCACGCCACACTACCAATAGCATAGTCATTACAGTTGTTAATCCATGACGGACATCTTTAAATCCAGTACTGCCACCTCGTTACGAAATTTAGGAATGAATTGGATTTGTTTCCAATTTCATTCTTCATCTCAAGCGCCGTGCATTTAATAATTTTTTTAACTGTTTACAAACTCGAAATGCCTGAACCGATTTGAAAAATACTTTTTTGTTTGAAAGGGTAGGTATACTTTCCGTTTGGTGCCATAAAAATTTGGTTAGGATCTGTCGAGGCTCTTCGGTGTTATGAACAGAAATGCACATCGAGAGTGCAGAAAATTGCTCAGCTTATAACATTGAATAGTTTTTGATAGTCGGTTTTTTTTACATTTTTAATTTGGTCAGTTGTGAGCTTGTTACTTAGTTCGTTTAATCCATTCCCTGCCCCGGCTCCGCACCTCATCTGTGTCATGGGCACTGAACGCTTTAAGCTGCCTAGGTAGAGTAAGTAATTCGAGCAGGGTTCAAGTCGATGAACGAAACAAAATTTTAGGAACTTATAAGAATCTCAATTATGGCGTGTTGTGGTAATTAATTTCATTTTGCACATGGAGATTCATCCCTTAGGCTGATCTGATGGATGGTCAACATTCTTTACAATTAGCAGTCTTATATTTAGCCGAAAAAGGTTTTAAATTGCCAGACTTCAGACAACCGTAGCGCTCGTCTATAAATAGAGTATTGTCCGAATTGAGACATAGCGCAATTTATTTTATGAGCACCCATTTTCAGCTTCATCTCCGTTTGATTAGTACGTAGGTGATATAGATTCGAATTCTTGGAATCAAGGTAGTGTTGTTATGCGCATTAACACGAGCTCTAAACGGTGAACGAAAACATCGTAAGGAAACCCGCGGCTTATTAGTCAGCCTCACACGTTTTGACCGTGTCTTTTCTGTGGATGTGGCCGGTTAAGATGAGAGGATGGTGTAGGTGCTGGCCATCTCAAACGATGTCCCAGGTACTACAGTGTCCCGTTAAGTGTAGGCAAAGATTGCCTCCTGACATTGTATAAAACATCTAGAAAAGATGAATACAGGAAATAGCGTTTCTTACAAACTAAAACGAATTAGAAAATACAACAATAGAAACTATGATCAGCGGAAATATCGAGCTTAAACGGATTACGCAACTCAGTAGAATAACCGTGCAGCTTTCTACTACCTTATTTTAAAACCATACGCTAAAGATAGTCCTGGTAATAGCCAAGCTAAAACTCCAAAATGAGAAATCAAAATGAGGATTTGTATTTCACCATAATTCTACATGGCCGATGGCTAAGTGTTAAGCGCTGCTGGGCTAAAAAGGCCGCTATAGCAGAATCACAATAGGAATTGCAATATATGCCATTCTTGACACTCTGTCTATGAAATGAGACGGTCAACAGTTCAATTGAAAAGTCAACAATGCTTACGGTGAGCGCACTGGTAGGCATATTGTTCCCCGGTTGATTAATGACCTACCCGCTGACTTACGCGACAGTATTACTCATTCTAATATCAAAGCAAAATTAAAAAGTTACTTTTTAGATAGCTTACAATAACAAATGTTAATGTTATTTTGTTATAAGTACCTACCTGTTAATTTAAGCAGACTAAATTTATAGCATACTTTTTGCGAACCTTAGTGGTTTTTTCTGTGCTATAGTTACCTAAGTTTCATTTGTAAAATTTTATATGGTAAATAAATTAAAAAAAAAAAAAAAAATCCTCTTGTGATTCTGCTATAAGGGCCTTTTTAACCTCGCTGGTCACACCAGATGCGTGATGTGTGCACGCGCGCAACCCGCGTGTTGATACATTATAACTGGTGGGGCCAGGCCTTTTATAAGACTAGAGAGAGACATAAGATAGCAAGAGTCTGGAGTCTTCAACACTCTTGTACGTTTGACGTTGGTCAAAATGACATTTTGAAAAGGGGTCAAGTTAAATAGCGGTAGAAGAAGATTAATAGTTCCTAGTGAAGATTAACAAAGTTCCAATACATTGTAGTGTGAGTGCAACTACAAACTCAGCATATTAGCCATACCTTACAATATAGTATATACAATGTATTAAGAACACAGAACCCATTAGACCGCACATCAATAAACACCTATCAACAAGAATGAGGCTCTTTCACTCATCACGTCCACCAGAACAACACCAAATAACCTACTACATTACATGGCGACCCTGCCGAAACCGAAACATTTTTTCCCCAAAAATATAGAGGGAAAAAATGTTGTTGAAAAATGAAAATTGAAGAAAGAAAAATACCATGGTGAAAAATTAAAACTGAAAATATAATGAAGAAAGAAGATAACAAATAAATGAAGAGTGTGAAGAAACAAAATAATATTATTGTAAAGAAAGAAGAATAAAATAAATGAAGAAAGAAGATAATAAATAAATGAAGAAAGAAAAATATTTTATGAAGAAAAATAATGGTGTGAAATAATTTTATGAAGAAAGAAGATATATGAAGAAAAATACGTTAAAAGAAGATTGAGAAGAAAGAAGAATATATTTGTTGGAGGAGTCAGGGATTTCCCGGCTCAGTAGCAGTGGTGTCCAGGGTATAGCCCGGCCCAAGCAGCCTCCCAGACCAGCGAGCCAGGAGCCAAGCAGCCACCCAGAGCAGCAGGACTAGGACGAGCTCCAGTCTTCGCCTCTAGGACAACGGACTGCGTAAGATGACCATAGCATCGAATGAAAAACGTGGAAAAATATTGTTTTAATACGTAAAGGTATAACATAAAATAAGGTCAGGTCAGTAGATTTTTTTTTTTACATAAAAGAGAGAGTTTAGTTTGTTTACTTGAAATATTTTTAAGAAATACGAGTATAATATAAATTGTGTCAAAGTTTTGAATAAAAAGATAGGTAAGTTGTGATTTAATGAAATAATAATTTTTGAAAAACCATTTAACGTAGACCATTGAGTAAGGATTTTTATTTTTTATTTTGTGAGTGACTGAATATTTTTTTTTGAATCAAAAATGGGTTCAGAAAATTTTGACTTTAGTACCGCTTTAGAATTATTACCAGTAATGAATGATGAAGAATGTGTTACGAGAACTCTAATTAACGGAATACATTTTTACAGTAGTTTGTTACGTGATAGCGCAAAGAAAATCCTTATAAATTTTGTTTTGAAAACCAGGCTAAGTCAAGTAGGTAAATTTTATTTAAATTCTCAATATAACGATGTGAACGAAATGCTTTCTGATATGAAAAAACACTTATTGCCAAGAAAATCACACACTTCTTTGCAAATTAAAATGATAAATTGTAAACAAGGTCATAGTAAAAGTATTAAGGAATTTGGACAGGAAATTGAACATCTTTTGGTAGATTTGACTTATGCACAGCTAGATTTTTTAGGTGATTCAGAAGAAGAAAATCGTAAAATTATATTCCCAATTAACGAGAAAACTGCAATAAAATGTTTTTGTGATGGTCTTTCAAACCATCGTATTCGGCTAATTATGGCATGTAGGCAGCCTAATTCACTTTGCGAAGCTATCCAAATTGCGATTGAGGAAGAAATAATGTTAGAAAATGAAAAATCTAGGCGTGACGGACGTAATTTCCTTAAAAATATGAAATCGTATAATGAACATGGCTATTTTAATAATCAAATGAATAGAGAGAAAAATAATTATCAGTATGAAAATAATAATAGTAAAAAAGTTTGCGTAAATCAAAATAAAATATGTGAAGATAAAAATAATAACGAGTTGAAAAAACAAACAGAGTGTCACAACATATCGACCGAGTTGCAAATTCCGCAGGTTCAGCGAAATCAGACGCTTGAGATATCGAGTAGTAATGATTGTGTTACACATTCTTTAGTGCCAATGTACAGAAATGATGTTAGAACAAATAATAAAGTTATGAAATTTAAGACGAACTGTAAAATAAATGAAAATGTTAGTAAAGATGATAGATGCAATTTATCGGAATTGCCGGAAGAAAATAATTCAAATACGGATTGTATAGAAGAAGAATGTGAGAAAGTTGATTCGAGTTTATGTCAATTATTTAGGGAGAATAATTCAAATATTGACTGTGTAGATGAAAATTGTAAGAAAGAAATTGAGAAAGTGGCATACTTTCCATGCCAATTGAATAGAAAAGATGAGACTTTTATGACAGACTTTGTGAAAGAAGAGAGTATATTGACGTGGAAGTATAGAAATAAATTTCGTGAGAAAGGATAGTTTACTAAAATACACGATTATGACATGACTATTGATTAACATACGATTAAATATTTTAAATTTAGTGCGGTAATATAATATAGAAAAACATATTTAGTTTCAGGAAATTATTAAGTTTTGTTAAGCAGTAAAGAATTAATTATACCTGTCATTTTTTTTAGAACACTAGGAACAAAGGTCATTTTTATTATTGTAATTTAAAATGAATTTTATTAACGTAAAGAAATATCGAATAAAAAAAAATATTTTGTCATTAACGCACTAAGTAGGTACCTACTTACTTGATTCTAATATTCATTTAAATAAATCACTTTTGTAGCCAACAGTACTTAAGAGAAATTATTGTTTACACGACAAAATCCATATAAAGAAGATAATTATACTGTATTCATGATTAAAAAATGTATGTCCGATAGATACATTTTACTTTTCTGTTAGGTATATTATATTGTAACGATTCAATTAATTGTTTATAATGTAAAAGGTTCTTTTGATAAAATAAGTTTTTAAAGAATATAAGTTAGGAATCTAATTAAGAGTAACTTCATCTGATATTAAGAGTATGTTTTAAAAAATGATTTTTGATAATATTGGTGATTTTTTTTTTTAGTATTTTGAAAAATATTATGACAGAAAGTGTGTTTAAGGTTAAATTTTAAATAAAATTGAAAAATTTGTGCAAATAAGGGTAAAATCATTTTTAATATTCTTGGAAATGATAATATTGTATAATTAAGATATTATATAAGTAGAATATACTTCGTTAACATAATATTTGAATATAAATAATAATAAACTGTAGCTTGCGTCAGATTCGAACAATCCAAAATATAGATGTAGTGTGAGTAATTAAGAGTAAGTAAATGAAATATCTGATTCAATATTTAAAATATGTATTATGTAAAGAAATAATTTTAATGTTGTCTCATTAAAATTATTTTCCCCAAAAAATATAGATGTAGTGTGAGTGCAACTACAAACTCAGCATATTAGCCATACCTTACAATATAGTATATACAATGTATTAAGAACACAGAACCCATTAGACCGCACATCAATAAACACCTATCAACAAGAATGAGGCTCTTTCACTCATCACGTCCACCAGAACAACACCAAATAACCTACTACATTACAACATTTATATCCGTTAGAATTAGATTCCATGGTGTAGGCTACATTAGACCAAGAAATAAAGCGATCATGGTGCAGTAAGCTTGTCTAGTTGTCACCAATCAACTAACTAGGTTACGAACTATTAACTCTGAACTCATCAAACAATCAAATCTTTTTAGAACTTCGTCAGTTAAGAGTTAAAGAGAAGTCGGCTGATTTTTTTTTTGTGTTTGTTCGTTTGACGGTGACAGAAAGACTGGTCTTGCATTCTCGATTCTACACATTTACGACGCAATGGCCGAAATTCTCACAACATTAATTCAGCTTATGAATGAGATATCCCGATGGAACTACTTCATCTAATGTCCCATTCTGGTTTACTGCGGTGAACAAAGACACGAGATGACGTTGATTATCCAAATGAATACCAGTTGCAGGCAGATTCGTCCAGGTCCCGCATACGACTTGGCGAAATTGCTGGTATTATCTGGCGTGGCTATTACACACTTTGAAGTTATTGATGGAGCTATTAGAACATTCAATTGGAGTTAGATGGATAATGGGTATCCAATTTCAATTCAGTTTAATTAACTACTACCATACCAACTCTAGATAGGTATATTTTAAAAGGTATACCTACGGAATATCTACGGATCTCTGTTACTAAAGCCCTTATGAAAACAATCTCACTGAAATCTAGTAAACTTAAAAACACGTCATTTCGGAGAGGTTTTTAATCATATTGTCGCAGATTTGAGATATCATGTCCATTCCTGAATTAGTTACAATTAGGAATTTCCAACGGAAATCATAAAGCAGCAGATTCTAGAACATAATCAGCGACCTTACCATTATTCCTACGTAAGAGATAAGTACCACAATTGTGTTTTCACTCACAAGGTCAAATCCGTTAAGTTCGGTCACGGCAATTGCACACTGGTTCCATCAGATGCAGATTGTATGCTGGACTGTTAGAATCTACTACCTTTGACATAAAGCCTAAATTGCATCTCATACCAAGTTAATCCATATTGGCATGTGAATCCTACAGCCTTGTAATAAAGTTGATAGTATTTGTGTTATAAAAGGGCATTGGACGGAAACGGCTGGATTCAGATCTGAGCTATTGATTGATAGGCAACCAGTTTGAACCGAGTTTTGGTCGTTAATGTGGCGCAACAAAGAGCAAGTTTATTGGTAAATAGCTAACCCAAATCCCACGATAAAGTGGTTCAAGAAGGATCATTGAAAATGTTCAATAGGAATGATCTCAACAATACTAAGCAGAAATTGCTTGGACTACTCTTAGAACATTATCAATAACTCTACCATGACCTCTACCATGAGTTGAAAATTTGTTAGTACATTAATACTCATTGTTAGACTAGGATTCAATAGATTCCTACTAATATTACAAAAGCTGAAAGCTTGTATGTTCAGATTTTGGTTGCAAGCTTTGACGGATTAAGCTGAAACCTCGACATGATACATAGATCAGAATAGCAGATCAAATGTCTAACATAAAGCTGTGAGTAAAAGCTAGCATAAACGTACTGGAAGTTGATTGGGAAAGAGGGTTTAAGTTACTGTGAAAATAATTTAAATAAGGTTTAAATTGTTCTTTTATAACTTCTCGTTTTTGTACATATAATTTGTTTTTCTTTTTAACTTATGTGTGTTTCTCGCTTTAGAATAATACTTTTGCTATGTTGTATCTAAGCTTAGTTATACTAAATAAATAAATTAATATCGAAACATTAAAAGGTAATGAAGGCAACCATTTCGAGTAATGGCCGTCTCAAAGCTGTGGTTAAAGATACATTAGACACAAATTACTGCTTATAATGTAATATTGAACAACTTATCAAATCTACATTAGACATATATTAGGGCGGCAGCGGTGGGTTTGCAATCCCTCACGTACGGTATTTTAACCAAAAACAACATAAGGTATAAGCCAAGTGAGTAATTTTTTACAGTCATCGTCCCTTGTTTCAGAAATCAAGAAATAATTACAAAACGCCTCTCCTTTGCCTATTTGGTACTGCTGCTTGGTACTGCTACTACTATTGCGTAAAGTCCAAATATAACATCTATGCTATACCAATTTATAAAGCAGAAGAGATTGTTTGATTATTTGTTTGTTTGAACGCGCTAATCTCAGGAACTACCGGTCGGATTTGGTAAATTCTTTCTGCATTTGATAGCTTAACTCTTGAGGAAGATTATAGGCTACTTTTCATCATCATCATCACCGTATACCATCACTACGGGGGCAAAGCCGCGAGGGCGCTGCTAGTTGTATCATAATCATAGTCGTCATGTGCACTGCAGCCGGTCTTATTCTTCTTTTGGACATAAGCTTCTGTACGCTTTTGAAAACCTATCCCCCAATTCACGCCTTTTCCCGCAATTTGACAATGTCGTCAACGCGTCAAGCTGGTGGACGATCGACGCTTCTATATCCCTTCTGGGGGTCATAACTCTGAAAGTACTCTAATTTACTGTCAAATACTAGTAACATTTAATAAATGGAATTATTATGAGCTATGGTCCACATTTTATCAAGTTGTTAGCCTGACACATTTCGTAATGACTTAGTTATTTAGAATCTACAGTTTAAAGACTAAAAAATGAAGATACTCTTTTATGCCACTATCGGAAAGTGGTCATCCATTCGAAGACCGCGTTGAAATTCACTCTATTTTCAAGAACAGTCGTTCAGCCTAGTCAGGCTAGCTAGATAAGCCCTTTGTTTTTATTTACAGCAGCACGAAATGTATCGATATTGTAAGTTTAACCTCAGAGAAGGTGATGAGTTTAGTCTGGATCCCATGGTCCGTAAAAATGAATTGATGAAAAGTGTTTCATTGACAGAAAGCTACACTATTCTTGATTGTTATTATCATCATCATCATCCACAGCCCGATTTTACCCACTGCTGGGTATAGGCCTCTCTAGGTTTGCGCCATCCATCACGATCCTGTGCCAGTCGCATCCATTGACACCCCGCGACGTGAACTATGTCGTCGACCAACCTCGCCACCTGTCACTCCTTTGTCCTGGGACAAAGGATTGTTATAAGTAGGTTATTTTTCTTTCAGTTAATATATCCGGGACAAAATTGGTCTCTGTGGGAATTTTCGAATAAAGCAGTGGATACTATCTAGTAAATAATATCACAAAAATGCTAGATATCATCGTCCAAAATAACACTAGTTTGTCACGCGACCTTCGAATTGTAGAGGGCAATGAAGTTATGTCCGTGAACTAAGCATATCATTTCCCAGCATATCACGTTTTTATGTAAGTTCTCTTCGCATGCACATGAGCTCTATAGTTCCTGATACTTTTTAGCAATAGTTCTGGCGTTTTACCTGAAAAAAAGTCGATTGAAAAAATGATGTGCTAATTTCCTATGTTTCGTAGCTAATTCGTAGCACTAGGTGCGCGTTGAAATCTTATTAAGGTAAACTTAAGTTAGTGTTGTTGTGATGTACTTCTACCATGATAATGCTGGCACTCTAGCAATAGTTCTAGACTTCAATCGATTTGCAGGTTAAAGTTCTGTTACGAATGCGTATGAAACGTAAGAGTTCTAGCTGCAGGAAGTGTTTGACATAGTTAAAATAAAATCATTCGTATTTTTAGTAGGTAGGCATATTATTTTGACTTTTGGAATTTTGGATTATTTTGGATTTTTTTTTTGGGGTAAAAACGCCAGAAATATCTCTAAAAAGTTAGCAATTTCATTTTTACAATCGACTTTTTTTCAGGTAGAATCGCCAGCACTATTGCTAAAAAGTATCAGGAACTATAGAACTCAAGTGCATGCGAAGAGAACTTACATAAAAATGTGATATACTGGGAAATGATATGCTAAGTTCACGGACATAATAAAGTTAAATAAAAACATTAAAACTTTGTAAACTGTGTGTTTACCGATTCAAACAAGCTGAGTGTTAAAGTTTTCTATTATAACTTTGATTTAGATTGTCGACAATTATTAAGTAGGTGTAATTTGGGAAACTGAAATAGTATATTTAGACCGTGATATTATGAAAAGTTTATGAGGCATTAATCCTTTTATTTCAACGTACAGACAACGTTTATGTGGGGTTCCGTGAATTATCTCCATACACTCAAAACTGTCAAGCTTTTTTTTAAGATATCTGTGTGGGTATGGAGGTACTTCCATATGTTTGGCCCATCACATAATTTCTTCCTTGATTTCCCTTTATCACGGGTCATCTCAGTACTGACCTTGAGATATCGCTCATCATTCCTTAGTAATCCAAACACAAACATTCAGCATTTTCTGCAGTAGCACACCCTGAACCTAACAGATAAAGTTATAAAGCTACCTTTCCAAGTATATTCTAAGCTTCCCTCGCATTTGTAGCTATTTTAAAATAATCTATACAAGTCTAGATCGATACAGGAACAGTATCTGTGCCAAAGATAAGATGACATCGAATAGACGTCAGGAAGCGACAAGCGATGAACAAAAGTTTCAGTATCTTTTATAAATCGCCTATTCTACAACCAAGTGCTACGTTCATCAGAAAGTTAAATATAATTTGATGGCGATAGGCTTGCTTACAAGTGGCTAAATTAAAGAAACCGACTTCAATGTTATAAACAGCAATTTTCTGGACTCTCGAGGTACATTTTTTTTCATAACTCCGAAGATCTTTGACAGATCCTCACTAAATTTTTGTAGCACCAATAGCAAAGTATACACTTTCTTAAAGAAATTCTTTTTTTAAAGAATTTTCCAAATCGGTCCAGGCGTCTTCGAGTAATCGTAAAAGTAAAAAAAAGCACAAAAAAAAAGATTCCGAAGAATTGAGATCTCCTGCTTTTTTGAAGTCGGTTAAAAAGTACCTACAGCTGTTCAACGGCACGGTTAGTAAAGTAAGGACGTATCGGTCTTTACGTAATTCAATCAGGTAGTCTAGCGTAGCAAGGTTTATTCCAGGCAAGGGGGAGTTACTTTGTTATGACGTAACGAAGTTAGTGCCGTTTTGCGAGAACGGTAGTTTGGAAAATAGATTGGTTTACAAAAATAACTTTATTTACTTGTAACATTTTATTTTTAGCGTTTCGAACAGTTTTAGTTGACAGCAACAGACGATCACTATCAAGTGGACGAGTCTCACTAAACAAGGTGAGACAGTTCTTGATTCGTGTTAGAAAATAGTAGATTGTTTGCCAATTTGTAGGAATCCTTCAATTAGCTAATTATATTCCTGGAAAAAATGGATTTTGTCGGATGACTATCACACCAATATTATAAATCAGAAAAAAATACAATAGATAACAGTCAAAGGCATGGTCAAATTAAACGTCTCTACAAGTCCAAATCTATTTTAAAAACGTGATCAATGATTTCAATTTAAACTCGTCCGTAAGCAACATACTCGTATCACCTATTTCTATATAACTCATTTCATTAAAAAATATCAAAGTGAAAATTTTCTCAACATGAACATGAAACTCCCCCATTATTTGTTCAGGGAGAGTCGCCAGACGACGCTGTTAGATTGCGCTATAGGGGTAGAAATCTGTCACGTTTCGGTATCTGCGATCTATGAACCCGACATTTTGACGACCGAGAAGACTGCTATTCCCGATAAGGGGTACTAAATCGGTAGGCAAATATATTCTAAAATGTTTCTCTGTTGATACAGAGAAATGTGTTTTTTATGAGTAACATCACATATTTTTTTATGTTCCTGGAGCTTTCAGCCGTTTTTATCATGGAAACAATAAATACATTTCGTAAGTTTTGTTATTTACTAGCTGCGCCCTCGCGCGTGGCGATGCCGCAGTGATGGTATAAGTGTGGTGATGAAGGTGATGATGAAAAGTAGCCTTCCTCAAATCCTCAAAAAGTTCATTTAGCTATCAAATGCAGAAATAATTTTTCAATAACAATTTCACACATAATAATTTTTCAAATCCACTAACACAGTAAGTATATTTAAGTAGTTTTTTTGTGTGGGCCAATTATTTGTGGTGGTTGAATAAATGCGTTTTTCTATTTTATTAAATTCTAGCGGCCAACTCGGGACGGAGTTTTTAGGACGCTTGAATCTTCTCGAGTTTATAAAAACGTCCTCCGAAGCAAGGGAGTGAAAAGTACCTACGCGGATACGGACACCCATAGACATAGACACATCATTTATTTGCTACTAAACACACAAAATACACAGTGAAACGTAATAATTATGATAAAAGTTACGGAAAGGTACAAAACCTAATCATTCATCGTTGAACGACAAAGCAGCTAGACCAAGACCTCTTATCATCTTATTCAAAGAAAATCATTTTCAATTCATGTGCTGATTATGCCCCGGGTTTTCCTACAAGATGTAGGTATATGATCAAAGTCACATCAGTTGCTATTCAAAGCAGCGTTAGCTCCTCGGGTCATTACCCGCCTATTTAGAAGCACACAAAAATATTACGTTTCCTTGCTATTTTTGCGGCTACCCTAAAAGGGAGGTGGGGTCAGTCCGGAAATATGACTTTTATAACGTAATACAGGAAGTACAGTCAGCAGAAAACGATACGAATTATTAATACCATGGGCGAGGTAACTGTAGGTATAGTGCGCCGCAAACTTTATGGCGGCTGAAGTGCACGGCAGAATCGACTTTGCGCAGGTACAGTCAACGCAATAGAATAGAGTAAACTTTATCTACATAGCCCGCCCCTCACCGCCTTCACCTCCCCGCAATTGCGTTGATTGTACCTGCGCAAAGTCGAATCTGCCGTGCATTTCAGCCGCCATAAAGTTTGCTGCGCTCTCTACTTATCTAAGTATAGTAATGACTCTAACCAAAAACAAGGTGGACGGACATGTCTATTATTAGGTACCCGACTCCGTCATTTTTTCAAAGGTCTGTGTTATTCTTCTTTGGTGATCTAACTAAACTAAAGGGCTTTTGGGTTTAAAAGACTAAAAGCATCATAACCCACCAAAGATGTGTGCAAGCACATTGCTACTTTTTGAAGAGATTTAACTACAATTTTTGTAGTAGGTAGGTCTTCTATCTAGGACAGTGGTTCTTAACTGGTGGTCCGCGGACCACTGGTGGTCCCTGGAGCCACCCGAAGTGGTCCGCGAAGCTATCCGAAAAAATTAAGCAAGTGACAACGGATCAAAGTTAAAAATTCAAAGAGAAAAATTTTCTGCTTTTGACATGTTTTGAATCAAATTATTGGCTGACTGTGAGTTGAGCAGGTGCGGTCCCATGGGGAGGGTCATGGAGGTCATGTATGATTTTGCATTTGTCTTTAAAAAATCGGCTATTTGCGGTATTTTGCGAAAAAAGTGAGTTATTATGTTATGTCTGTCCGCAGTCTAGAAGTTGGCAGCAGCTAGCCTTTTAAAATAAATCGCCACATGCTGTATTTGCCTTTCAAAAATTCAGCTCGCTTCCCTCGCATTTGATTTAGCTTTAGCTTCATGCATATTTTGCAAGCAAAGTGAGCTATGTCTGACCGCAAAATAGGAATCGACCAGCAGCCAGCCTTTTCTTTGAGCACCGTAAACAAAATAAAGAGGCACGCATTGCATTTGTCTTAAAAAAAATCGGCTCGCTTCGCTCGCATTTTAGCTTCATGAGTATTTTGCGAACAAATTGAGTTATGTCTGATCGCACAATAGAAACTGATAAGCAGCCAGCCTTTCTTTGTAAACCGTAATCAAAATAAAGTGTAAATGTTGCATTTGTTTCGCTTCGTGGATTAGGAAGCTCGCTTCGGTCGCTGGATTTGAAGCTCACTCGCTTTGCTCGTATATTTGCTTCATGAGTATTTTGCGACCAAAGTGTGCCACGTTGAATTTGACTTAAAAAAATCGGCTTGCTTCCCTCGCATATGCATGCGTGCATATTTTGCGAGAGTGCAAAGTATTATGTAATTCCCTTCTGATTTGCCTGAAGAAATACAACACTATAGAACTTGAAAGATACAACCCCCCCTCCTATAAAACGGGTCCTACGGATTGGTGGTCCGCGGCAAGAAAAAAGTTTACCAAATGGTCCCCCATCACTAAAAGGTTAAGAACCACTGATCTAGGAGCTTGAAAAATGTACACAGAAAATCCAAATCGATAATAGGTACCTAGTACTTCTGTTGCCGACAGTACAACTCAACTCAACATGCGACGTGCTAAGCGACAATTAATTCAAATCTACCGCTGTTTACCTTTTCGTAGCTTAGCAGTATGGTATTTAAGAACTTGTTTAAAGACACACCTCCGTGCTTGATAAAATAGCGATAAAATGATAGTTTTAAACTTCACAAACTAATCCTATTTACGAATAGAAGATACAAAGAGACAAATAGGAAACGATCATTTTTACATGATTGTGTCCAATATTTTATTTAAGTTTCAAGATAAGTACCTACTTAGATAAGTACCTACCTATGTGATTAATAAAAATTAACCAGTGCAGGTACCTACCTTACCTACCTATGTGAATATTAAATTACCTACTCTTTAGGAGCAGTTTGTAGGTAATAGACATTTTGTAATTCCTAATTAATTATTTATATGTTCCTGACCCCAACCCTAATTGGTGTTAGCGCTAATGATAATATCCCAGTGAGACCATTAACAAGTCAGCTTTAAATAGTGTTATTTAGTGTATGAAAAGTGTTTTTGAAGATTAAATATTTAGGTACGTGTGAAACTGGTTACTTTGGTACAATACTGAAACAAAAAGCAGTTTACTGATTTTGATTTTGTACAACTTTATCAATACCTATGTGTTTTATTTTCATGGTTTAAAATGCCTCAGACCACAGCTGGACCTAGTCTAATTTATTTAATAAATAAAATGTTGTTCACACTACCTTCACGGTTTGTTAATTCATATATTAACATCAAGTTAAATTCAGAATGATAATTTTAATACCTACCTCTAATTTAAATTTTAAGTCACAAACCTTTTCATAATGGACAATGTACAGATATAATGAAAAAGAATTAGTACCTAATTAAGAGCAATAACATTCGAGTGCCTTCTTAATTGACTTTGAAATCAAGCTAAAAATAAATTAACTAATACCCAATTAAAAAGGTAGGTAAATACCTTAGTATTTGCAGATTCCTTGGACAATAGTAATATAATATTATTTATTAGTTTCTGGCAGTTTGTTTATTTATTGAGTTGACACTTTTTATTTTGTTTTCAAATAAGGTTTTTTAGACCTGGTAGTTATTATAATTTTGTTTCAATGGACCTAGTAGGTATTTATAAAGTTTATTATAAAAAGGGAAAAAAGGATAAATAAACAATGACTCACCAAAACTTCATGGTGCGTTCGGTTGCCTCGGTACACCCACTGAATGTTGGTGGCCGGAGACTCTAGTCCACCACAGGGAATTGTCACGTTAGTGCCTTTGTCTGCAGCAACATCTCTGATCTCCACATCATCGGCAAAAGCCAAAGGGGCAACTAAAAAAAATATTTTTTAGTTCAGGTACCTACCAATTTTTATTTTAGTTTAAATTTATCTGATAAATATTGGTCATCAGTGTACTTTTAATGGAACAATTAGCATAAATAAAGAATTATTTACGCTTTCGTTAATTTATTTACCTTCAATTCCGAGGCAGAATACAGGCAAAAATATACGCTCGAAAAACATTATACTGTAACTACATCTACACAGCTACAAAATATGTTCCAGCTTTTTGAATAGATTTTTTTCCTATCTAATTTTCACATTACACAATAATTGAATTAGGGGTAAATGACGGAAGGCGAAATAAATAGGAAACAAATCACACAACAAACGTCCTCACTCCATTGATAAAATCATAGACTATTTTTTTTGCTTTTTTTATGTAGTCCAATTACATAAATGTTGCCATAAAAATTATTAAAAAATTACTGAAATGTTGCCAGAATTAAATCAGCCTGTTATTAAGCTTATGGCTCATAGAGACAAACTCACACAGAATATTCTCAAAATATTGAATTCATTCCATACGCGTATAGTCCGGCAAAAACGGGTAGACACGGCAACTAACAGTACTTTGGAAACCCCTTCTCTACTTATCTATGGTAAAGTACAGGTTTATTGTCAATGGTACAGGTGCCGAAGACGTCCGTTCAGAAGTGTAAAGCTGGAAACAAACTATCGGACGCATCCATAAGTCGCGGCTGTTAGCCACGACTGATAAGTGTGCACACCGTCCGAACACCCAGCGGGCCAGATTGCCTTCGGACGTCTGAAGGTCCAAGGATGCGTCCGCGACTTTCGTCAGATAATGTGCACAGTTCTATGTTCGTTCTATATCCAGATACCTATTCAGTCGTGGCTGTCTGCCGGGTCCGTAAGCCGCGTCCGACAGTATGTTTCCAGCTTAATAATTTACTTCTAAAAGAGAATTTATCTATTTCGCGTATTTAGGTTGTACAGTGGCGCCCCATTTATTTCTATTATTTTGTGTCGGACTATAAGTAATACGATTATGTTAGCTTCAAAACAGACTTGATTTTAATGACAAATTGTCTATAGGTAGGTACCTACTGACAACTTATTCAATTCCTTTTAAACTGCACGTAGAATAATAACTAACTCGCAAAATATAGGCTTAAATCAAGAATAAAGAGCACGTACTTCTGACTATCTACCCATTTTACAGACTTACTAGTGTATGTTATGTTATGTTATCGGTAAAGTTGTGAGCATGGTTTCTATTTTTTACAAATTTTCAAGTGAGTTCAAGGCCTAAAAACCATAGCCAAGCGGCTTCACCGGCTGTCAAACGTGCTTTGTCTGTGGTACAAAGTATCTGTGTATATTCTGTGGTGGAATACGACAACTGCACAATCATAGACAAAAATATAGATTTTCTTCGGACATGGCCGCTTTCGGCAATACAACATCTGCAATGTTTTGTAAATTCATTTTTATAAAATGAATAGTGTTTTTTACATATTTATAGTGTTTAGTGGACCGTGTAAAGTGCTGTGATAGTTGTAATGGATGAAGATAGCGAGTACGAAAATAAGAGAGCTATTCGTGATGCAATTCAAACGATAGAGACAATCCAGTCGATGATCGACGTTTCAGCTGATAGACTCGAGGGGCTGAGGACACAATGCTCGACGAGCGCCGAGCTGACGCAGCAGGAGATCCGGACCCTGGAGGTGAGGCCACGAGAGACTGGGGAACGGAACGAGCGGTGCCCTTGAAACCGACGAGTTCCGAACCCCGGGTTTCAAGGACTTTGCTTAGCTCAAGGACCCGAGGTGAATAGTTCATTGCCGATGTATTGCAGAGAAACCTTGGGTATTGAGTTCCATATCCGTACTACAGCAATTATCCATTGACACTACTAAAATCAGATCTATCAGCAACTTTCAAAAAATCCTTTCTTCAGTTTAAATGAAAGTTAGACCCTACATGCTCGAATTACTGTAAAAATATGAATCAAATCAATATAATTCTCTAAAAATACTCAACTCAATAGTATTGTGAAAAGAAATCATGACTGAATAATAATGAGAGAAATGGCATTCTTTCAAAGAGAGTTGATTTGTCTGTGTAATCTTTGTAAAGGAATTTAGTGACCTACTCTGTTAATGATAAGATAAGGAAACACATCTCTTGTAGATAAGTTTGATTTCAATTGTGATGACTCAAAACCAAATGAATTTGCAGCTTCTAAATCTCAAACATTGTATTTGAATATTGAGACTATATAATTACAAAGTTTATGTAATAAAAAAATTTGAAGACTACGTTCCTGCTAGCTACAGTACGCACAATGGATTTAGGCATTTGTGAAGTTAGCTGTTGTGTGTAGCTAATTCATACAACATTTTCTACTGCGCAGCGAAACGGCTAACTTCACAAATGCCTAGATCCATTGTGTGTAGTGTACCTGTATTTGTGGTGTTTGTATAAAACATAGCCTAGCCTTTTCTGGTTCTCAGGCTTCCTATTGCTAGTTCCAACCAAATAGGTTCAGTCATTACTTCAACTCTAATAAACTTTTAAAAATGAAACTCATCTATTACAACTAGTATGGGAAGGAAGTTTTAAAGTTTTCTTTGAATAGCTCCAATGTTCCTTATTGGATTTTCCTTATGGTGTTTCAAAGCAAACTATTGATTAACATTGAATGACTCTGCAAACAATGATCTGTATTGTCATATTCTTTTGAGTTGGTGACACATAAGTCCTGAATTAGGAAGTGGGGTAGACTCATAAACCAGTTTAAAAATGGTGACAAACTCGGAAAGAATGACAAAATTAGTAACAATTTTTCCTAAGTTTTTCTTGTGTATTTTTAACATGAAATTAACACCTTACTAATATTAATAAAAAGAGACATCTGTTTGTGAGTTTGAATGTAAAAAAGAAGTTGTGAGAATGCTGATGTTGGTTTGTTTTTAGGGTTCCGTACCTTAAAAGGTAAAAAAAGGAACCCTTATAAGATCACTTTCTTGTCCGTCTGTCCGTCTGTCCGTCTGTCCGTCTGTCCGTCTGTCCGTCTGTCTGTCCGTGTGTCACCATCGATTATCTCAGGAACGGGTAAAGCTAGCAAGTTGAAATTTATACCATATACTAAGATCTATAGTCCCTATTGTGAGTATAAAAATCAAGGTCCGGAGTCAACACTATAAAAAGATATAGGCAAATTTAGGTTTTCGTGAAAACTTGTGAGTACCAAAACTTACCTTAATTATCATCTTTTTTTATTTTTCGGAATTTTTCCTTTACTTGTGCTAGAAGACCTTGCTTGTAACCAAATTTGACAATTCTAGGTCAACCGGAAGTACCCTAGAGGTTTTGGGTCAAAAACCTAAATGGTAGTTCCCGTTGACCTAGAATAACGAAATTTGGCAAAAAACAAGGTCTTATAGCACAAATAAAGGAAAAATTCCAAAAAATTAAAAAAGTTGAATATTAAAGGGTGTTCCCATACATACATAGTTGACGCCTATTAAAAGTCCTCCGAGTTGTATGGGCGCTCATACAATTAAGCGGACTAGCTTAATTGGCACCATGGCTAGGTACGGAACCCTCGGCGTACGAGTTCAACTCGCACTTGACCGGTTTTTATTTTTCTTAATGAAGATTTTTAGAATTTTCATGTTTAGAAATAAATTACCTTCCACCCGTGGCTTTGCTTATGTGATGCCAACATTTTTATTAGCCTTAATGAGGCCACACCTGTTCCAAGATTCGTCCAAACTGGTCCTTTAGTTGAAGCGTGATTGAAACACAAACAAACACACAAACTTTCAGATTCATACCAGTAAAAAATTATTAAGTTATTTATTTACCTAATATAGTAAGGTATTTTTAATTTTTTTCTGTTGTTTAGTGTTACAATAAAGTGATAAATTCCCATGTCTATATATTTCTAAATATATATTCATTTCAATGATAATTCAATTCAAAGTACATCTTTAAGTACCTTTATTGTTTACTGACAAGTCATATCATTTTACGGACTGTCCCTCATAATAAAACAATTAGTCACCACCAATCAATTCAATCAGACAATAACAAAGACACGCAATGTACTCTAGGTCTGATAAAGGTATGAAGTATGAACTAGTGCAATGTCTATTAACCTTTTTAAATACGCAACTCCTTTACAAGTTACCACAAGTGCCACCACTTAAACTTACTAAGGCCTTACTAAGGCCTTTTTAAATGCTTCCTAGATGATTTATACTGTGTCAGGAGGCAATTTTTGCCTTCACTTAACAGGACACTGTAGTGCCTGAAACAATGTTGAGATGGAGTGGGTTTGCCCAGCACCTGAATTGCCTGGGACATTGTTGTGAAGGAATAGGCCTGTATTCTTCACAACGCACATGTGAAACAGGCTGGAGACAATGAAGTTACACATAGTAAAACCCACCAGGACCATGATAAAACTATGGTGAGGCGTAGTGAAAGGAGGTCGCTTGTTTTTTATCGTAATGTAAAACTCGAAACTTGAACAAGACAGCGTATTTCTGGTAGTTTAAAATAAAGGCGTAAGTTTTGTAATCTCCGTTTCTATTTCCAGGGTAAACTAGTGAAGCACTTCTCAAAGCAGCTAGTCATCAAGTCTAGCTTCTGCGAGGAGATTCGGAGAGAACTGCGCAATGTACCATGCTTGGCGCAGTGGCTGCGGGTGGTCGGCCTCAGCCCCGAAGCAATTGAGGTAAGCGTGAAGATGAAAGGCAGCGGCTAAAGTGCAAGCAAGATAGAAGATGCTTAGACAAGGAAATCTGGTCGGCATACATACTTAACCCCCCCCCCCCCCCCCCCTTTCCCACAGGGGTAGGTAGGCAGAGACCACGGATTTCCACTTGTCGGTCGTCGCGGTCTTTAATAAACTTTCATACTTAATATAGAAGTGTCGCGACGCGACGCAAAAAGTAGAGAGAAGGTGGACGCGGCGTCTTTTTATAAACTTTCACACAAAATATGATCGCGCCGCAAAACATACAGAGAAGACTGGACGGGGATGCGACGCTTCTTTGTCGTTTTCGTCCTATTGAGAAACAGTGAAGAGACGGGACTTGAACGCGAACTAGAACTGCGGACGGAGCACGGAGTGATCTGGCTTGCCGTCGCGGTTTACAAATTCGCGTGTGCGCCCTGTCTGCGACTTGTATTTTCTATCTTTTGTTTTATCTTGCACCTAAGCCAGGAGTAAAACAATAGTTAGAGCTTGGCTATTGGATATCTAGATTTAAGAAAATGGGTTACCGAAAAGAAAACCTGTAGGCTGATTGTCTATCTTTCTCAAACCTCAAATTGATCACAAACTGTTACAACGATCGCGTAGGTATCTTGTGTCGCGTTCGGGCTCGTTGAGATGAGAGTCACAGAGTTACCTACTTGTGTGGTCACTGAACTGTCATATTTGACAGTTTGAGACCAATTTTGGTCGCTATCAAAGATAGACAATCAGGGGGGAGATCCCAAACCGCGAAGAACCGCGGAGGAAGAAGACTCACTCTTGAAGCTGAGAAAATCAAAATTTCTCTCTAATATGCCTCGTAAATACAAGCGTCTTTTGCAGGCGGTATGTTCACGAGTGTCGTCTTTGGAGGCGCTCCGCGAACGATCCGACCACGAGATGAAGGGGATACTCTCGAATGCGAGAGACGAGGAAGTTCTGAGGCTGTGCCGGGCTATGCATCGGTTGCGAACCTATATCGGTAAGTTAGTTAGTCAATTCGAATGAGCAAGTGACCAACTTTGGTGACGGAGTTTTTAGGCCGCCTAACTTCCGTCATGGCTTAACGACTTAAAAGCCGGGACCGACATTTCAACGTGCCCTCCGAAGCACGAAAGCGCGCAGCTCGTAATGCCATTTGCGGTCACCCATCCAAATTGTGACAGCGCACAACGTTACTTAACTTTAAAGATCAATCAAGAACGTCTAAGCAAGCTAGGTACGCCACGAGCGCTTCGGTAAGTAAACACTTGCATTAGATTACCCCCTGGACATCTTCAATGGATTAACAGACGGTTTACTCGATTGAACGCTTCGTTTTTCTAAAAAGTTTTATTGTGTGTTGTCTAATCTAATCAGACTACAGCCACCCTCTCTCTCTCCTAAGCGTTATTCCCATCTGATGGTGGGGTCTGCTTTCCTCGTCATCGTCTTCCACTTCGCTCTGTCTAACGCGTCGTCTTGGGAAACATTGCAGTCCTGTAGATCTTTTTTGATCACGTCTGTCCATTTCTTTTTTGGTCTTCCTCTACGCCTGGACCCAGACAGACTACAGCCACCCACTACTGAATAAAATAAAATATGAATGAAACATGAATGAATCGTCTATTAACTATCTTAAAAACATAAAGATCATAGATAATGTCTCTTTTACTGATAGTCAGGAACCGGTTACAAAACCAGCCGCCGGCGCCGTAGTGATAATATTCTACAGAAGAATAGAGAAAAATAGCTTAAAAAAACTGGCAATATTTGAAGATATCCATGCTTGGAATCATTGCTAGTTTTGATCAGAAGTTCTACATCTATTCCTATATTAATCGCCTTTCAGTCTTTAGAAAAGAAAGGGTGCTATAGATTTGTACAACAATTAATTGTTGTACGAATCTATAGCACCCTTTCACTATTTCAGAGGCGTTAGGTCGGGGCGAAGGCGTGGAAGGTGGAGGGGCGGAGCTCCAACTATTCTGGGACTCCTGGGAACGGCACGCTAGGGCTTCGCCCCGTGCGAGGGCGCAGCGCGCGCGGAATCATGCCAACGATCTGCCTACTGAACACTCCACGCCACAGCCGAGGAAAGGTAAGAGTATTAATACAAGTTAAGTGAAGTTATGAAGATTGGTCACGTCTGCCGTATGCCAGGTGATCTGTAGTCACCGAGAGGCACCCCGACCCAGCGAGAAGGCAACTAGATAATTTCTTGCCAGATCGAACTTAAAAGGTTAAAGAAAACTTAAAGTAAGTATACTCCTTGAAATATTTCGATATTTTGCACAACGCATATTTTCTGAACGTTTCCTATTGTTTCTAAACATAAATTTCCAAACTCCTAACACATTCAGTGGTAACACATTCCTGAAACCCAAATGGAAATAAGTTGTAGGTACCTACATCCAAATTTCATTACTATTTTAAAGTCATATTTTTCCAAGTGGGCCCTATTTTGCTTTGAGGAGTATACATTAAGTTACCTGATACTTATTGATTGATAACATGACGAATATTTTAATTTTTTGGAATGTAAAATTATTATTTTGTATCTTAGTAGCTTGGGATAACAGCACCTTTGAAAACAGTTGATTCATTTAGGTTTTTTAGTTAGCAAACTAGAACTAGGTAGACCAAAGAAAAGATGGATGGGTTTTGTGAAAGTTGACATGAGTAAGAGGGGTGAATGATGAGATGACGGCTGATAGAGGAAAATGGAAGTAGAATATGTTGTGGCGACCCCACGTAAGTGAGGAAAGTGCAGGTGCAGTAGCATGATGATGAATTTGCAAACTCAACAATTCTAAATCAAACAATAAACCATTTGCAAATAGGAAAAATTTGGCTGAATACACTGGATACCAAATGGTTGCATCTATTTTGATTTCTTTATCCACAGCATCGAACACCTCAACGGGCGGCAAATCGCCGACCACACCGGTCGGCAAGCGGAAGCAGAGCAACTCAACTAGTCGTCTGCCGACCCCCGGCGCGCCCCTCACCAAGTCACGCTCGCACGAGTCACAACTATCCGTGCGACCTGATGATAAGGACCTCAGGTGAGTACTCTAAACTTAAACCAAACTAAACTTAGGTCTTTACATCTTTACTAGATGATTTATACAGTGTCAGGAGGCAATCTTTGCCTACACTTAACGGGATCCTGTAGTGCCTGAAACATTTGAGATGGCGTAGGCTTGCATCTAAACAAACCTCTCAGCTTAACCGGCCATATCCACAGGAAAAACATGGTCAACACGTGTGGGGCTGATTAAGCCGCCGGTTTCCTCACGATGTTCTCCTTCGCCGTTTGGAGCTCGTGTTAATGCGCATACATTTTTCGAAACGAAAAATCCATTGATGCACGGCCTGGATTCGACCCACGATCTTGGGATCGATAGTCGAAGTACTATTCCACTCGAAAAATATGTTTTATCAACAAAAAACGTATTGTTTCAGTGACAACAGTCAATCCTCCACGTCGCACGTGAACGCGTCCGAAAGCACGCCGCCGGCGTCGCCACGGGAGCCGGAGCCCGATAATACACCACTACATCGACCTTCGCAGAACTACTACAATAATAATGTGAGTACCCTATTTACGAGCTAATGCACACAAGATTTTTTCCGTAACGTAATTTTATACAGGTAAAAGCGGTATAGCCATATCTCTATCTGATAAAGGTATCCTTATTACTTATCGATAATACCGTACCACTTTCAGTCCCTGCGGAGTACCTCAAAGAGTTATCTATCTACTAGCAGCGCCCTCACGGCGTTGCCCCCGTAGTGATGGTTTATGGTGATGATGATGATGAAAAATAGCTCGTTCGCTCGTTAGAGATTAGCTCGTTCAAAGAAACAAACAAACAAACATATATTAGTATAGATGTATCTATTTATTCCCAGGCGGTGTACCCTCTAAGCGGCGCGCCCCGCTCGCCTCGCACGCCGACCGTCTCCCGCTGTATGGCGCACGACATAGCGCATCGCTTCGCCAAGACTTTCAACATGATCGCTACCTGCGACTACTGCGAGAAACAGATGCTCTTCGGCGCCGGCCTCAAGTGCAAGGAATGCAAGTTTAAATGTCACAGGTAATGTGAAGATTATGCAAAGAATAAGAAGTTGCTTATGCAGATGTGTTTTGTATGTAAGGTTTGGCAACACAAAAGATGATTTAATTTTGATATTTGTTCCGTTGCAGAGATTGCGAGAGTAAAGTTCCTCCTTCGTGTGGTCTACCGCCAGAATTCGTGATGGCGTTTAGAGAAAAGTTCCATAAAGATGGTGAGTTAAAATGACTCCGTTGACTTGTACATTATTTCCAGTGCATGATTTTGAATGTGAAACAAACATTGTTGAATTATTACAATAAATGAAATATTTATTGGTCCATTCACAAATTACATGCATCTGGTACAATGATAGTGATATTTAAGAAAATTATTCTATGTATAGTAATTTAGATGTACCTAGATGAGCTTTTTTCCCCAAATGAAATGATGGTCGAAATCATTTAATAGCCATTAATGCATAATTAACATTCGAAGAAGAGGAACAAAAGAACAGGGCCTCTAGCCAAGTGGCATCAATCTTTTCTATTCTATAATTCGCTTCGCTATCGCCGATGTTTCATTGGTGGAAGACCACGTGACCTTACGTTCGACCTTGGTTCGACCAATGAAAACCTCACGTTCGAGTGCTAGCGAAGTTAGAAATCGAATCGCTTCATAGCGAAGGCCGGTTGGCTAGGCCCTCTGGAGTAGAATCATCTAGCTCTTAGAAGATTCAAAGATAGAGTTCCTACTAAATATATAAAAAAAAAGAAGTAACACAAGTTTTGTAAATTAAAAGAAAACGAAAACATGGCTTAAACTCCCGCTAAAAAGCCATAGTTATGGATCGAGCGAGCGAAGCGTGGCAAGTTGGGCGATTTGCTTTGTATGTTACGTACGTAGGTTACGTTAAGGTAGGCACGTGGTACAGTACGGCCAATGGATCTCGGCGTGCGTGAAGTTAGCCGTTTCGATGCGCAGTGCAAATTTTTCATACAAAATTTTCTACTGCGCAGCGCAAAGCCTGACTTCACGAACGCCGAGATCCGCCGGCCCAACTGTACCTACCTCATTGAAAATAAACAAGATAGACACGACTTAATGTATTGCATGCATGCCTGTAATTTTTACCATACTGAGCTAGCGTATTAGATTATTATTGTGTAGTGAGTGAACTTAGCAGACGTAGCACGTAGTCAGAAACAAGTCCAAATGTAGGCTATCAACGCAACGGCGCGAGATCTCAGTTTGGGGCGAACTACTAGTTTATAATAATATATGTTGCAGGCGGGTACTACGGCTGTATGTCCCCTCTGGGTGCGCGGGGCGCGGGGGGCTTCCTCGCCGCGCTCACGCACCGACCGCGCAGGAGACACGCGCCGCCCGCCGCACACCACACTGTGAGTACACACACACCACACTGTGAGTACACACACACCACACAGTGAGTACACATACACACAGTTAGTACACACACCACACAACACAGTGAATACACATACTACACGCAGTGAGTACACACACAACACACAGTGAGTACACACACACACACAGTGAGTACACACGTACACCGCGGCTGGCAACCCCAGTCTGACGGGGGTCAGGCATTAGATGTATACATTATACATACATACACAAGACAATACACCATACACAATATACTCTTTCCCACTGGGGTAGGCAGATACAATGTCTTCTTTGATTTCCTCTTGCAAGATCCTGACACACCTCTTTCGCCTCATTCACTCGCATTAATTGTTTCATATCAAAAGTGTTTACTAAGTTTGTTGTGTCGCAGGGCGGGCCGGACTCGTCGTCCAACACGTCGTCTTGCAACAGTTCGACTCCCTCCTCCCCCGCGCCGCCGCACGCGCCGCTCGCGCATAAACACAAGCAGCAATTTCACTTCCCTGGTATGTATAATACATGCATGCTCTAAAGAGTTCCGCAAAGGGTATGCCGCGGCACACTAGTGTATCGTGCTCATTGGTTGGTGTGCCTCGGAAAAATAAGGTTACCTATGCGTCCAAATTTGGACTAACTTAACTAAGAAGTTAAGTTACTCCAAATATGGACGCATAAGCTCAACCAAACAAGTGTTTTGCATTAAAAAATGAATTTTTCATTTATGGTGTACCTCAAAGATTTTCCGATTTCTTAGATGTAGGTACCTTGAACACAAAAAGCTTGCAGAACACTACTCTAATGTACAGTATGCACAATGGATCTAGGCATTCGTGAAGTTGGCTGTTTCGCAGTAGAAAATTTAGGATGAAAAGCTACACTGCGCATCGAAACGGCTAACTTCACGAATGCCCAATTCCATTGTGCGTACGGTAAAGTAAGTTCGTATGAGCTAGTGGCCAACTCTGGTGATATAATTTTTAGGCCGCCGAAAGGCCTACATCATGGCTTAACGACTGACTTAAGCCGGGACTGATAATTGAGTGAGTGAGTAGTGAGTAAAGTGATAGATAGTATAGGTTGTTGAAAATTTTGGTAAGACTTTTCGTCTTATCAAAATTTTCGATCGCATTGATACAAGCGATTCCCTCAAGCTGGAGTGCCATAACCAACTCGACCACGAAATCCATATTCGTCGGGTCGAAAAATTTTATTCCTGAATATCTGCGATATCTACCGTGATTTAGGAACAGTCTCTTTATTCCACCGTACTTATGCATGGTGTGTAATGGATGCCGTTTGTTACAGAAGTAAAGCCAGCTGTATCGAGTCCTAACCACCACACCAGTAGTATACAATCTCCTGCGAGAATAACTCATGATAAAGAAGATATCACCTCTAGTATTAAAAGCGGAGGTTTGTTACATTACAATATCAGAAATTTACTAATTTTTAGGGTTCCGTACCTTAAAAGGTAAAAAAAGGAACCCTTATAAGAACACTTTCTTGTCCGTCTGTCTGTCTGTCTGTCTGTCTGTCTGTCTGTCTGTCCGTCTGTCCGTGTGTCACCATCGATTATCTCAGGAACGGGTAGAGCTAGCAAGTTGAAATTTATACCATATACTAAGGTCTATAGTCCCTATTGTGAGTATAAAAATCAAGGTCCTGAGTCAACACTATAAAAAGATAGAGGCAAATTTAGGTTTTCGTGAAAACTTGTGAGTACCAAAACTTACCTTAATTATCAACTTATTTTATTTTTCGGAATTTTTCCTTTACTTGTGCTGTAAGACCTTGCTTGTAACCAAAATTGACAATTCTAGGTCAACCGGAAGTACCCTAGAGGTTTTGGGTCGAAAACCTAAATGGTAGTTCCCGTTAACCTAGAATAACGAAATTTGGCAAAAAGCAAGGTCTTATAGCACAAATAAAGGGAAAATTCCAAAAAGTTAAAAAAGTTGAAAATTAAAGGGTGTTCCCATACATACATAGTTGACGCCAATTAAAATTGTCCTCCGAGTTGTATGGGCGCTCATACAATTAAGCGGACTAGCTTAGTTGGCACCATGGCTAGGTACGGAACCCTCGGCGTACGAGTTCGACTCGCACTTGACCGGTTTTTATTCGTTTGAAAGGGTATTCCTTCCGATTGGTGCCATAAAAATTTGGTGAGAATCTGTCGAGGACCTTCGGAGTTATGAACAGAAATGCACCTCGAAAGTGCAGAAAATTGCTCAGCTTATATTACACTAGCTTCCGCCTGCGGCTTCGCTCCGGAACTCGGATAAAAAGTAGCCCATGTCCTATTTACGGTCATTATCTATCTATATTTTTAATTATATCCAAATCGGTTCATTGGTTGCCGAGTTATGGAGGAACAAAAATACATCCATCCATCCAAACATCCAAACTTTCGCATTTATAATAATAGTGTGATTGAAGTCGGTTTATTATTATTTTTTATTTAGCCACTTGTATTATGTATATTCACAATTGAATTGCTTTGTATGCAGACAGTTCGCGCGTTTCCATCAGCGGGTCAAACTCCACAGATAGCAGCGGCGCGCGTCAGGACTCCCTCGATCTGCACAACAAGCACGGTGACACGCGGTGGCCCAGACAGAACAGCGTAACTATTACTTTACTATTAGAGTCGGTCTCACCACTGAAGTCCGATAGACGCAGCGCTGCTATCGCAGAACTAGATTTATGTAAAATATACTGATTGTCCAAATAAGGCTTGAACAATAATCATTATGCTAGTTTGTACGTTCGTTAGCTCTACACACCAGAACAACTGAACGACCTTGACTGAAAGAGCATAATAAAGTAAATAAAACAATTAGTTCCCCCTTTTTCCGTAGGACTTGAGTGCTGAATCAAACCTACAAGTATAGTGTAAGTGGCATTACGAGCTGAGCGCTTCCGTGCTTCGGAGGGCACGCTAAAAGTGGCCTTTTTTTGTTGGCCGGCACGTTGTCTTTCAGGCCAAAATTACCTTCATTGAACGACCTTATACTTAATTTCGTTTTGGGCAATGAAACAGAGCCCAGCTTTAATATTAGTGAAGCTTGTAAGAAAAATCTCCTTTTTTTCTTCTTTCTGGCAGACTTCAACTCTCACTCTTCACTTCAACAGACCTTGTTGACATACTTCGACCAACTTTTTTCACCGAATTCGGCCGACTTTGTTGACCGACTTTGGTCTACTTTGATCGACTTTGTTGTCAGTCTTCACAGACTTTTTTGACGCAATTCGACTGACCTTGTTGATAGACCTTGACTAATTTTGTAGAACGATTCCGACACACTTCGTCCGACTAAAATGTGTAAGTATGTATTTACAAAAAAAGTATGTGAGTAGTACCTATAACAGTCATTTGGTTCACATAACACAAGCTTTGCTTACTTTGGGGCTTCATGATGTATGAAGTGTTCAACATTATTTATTTATTATATAAATTATAACAATCTGTTTAAACTAAATACAACAAAGTAAATACACATTATTACAATGTTTCTGATCTGATTCTGTGATCTGATTTAATAGCAGTTCGGGTGAGTAACACCAGACCAGATGTAACCATTAATCAATGCAACAGATAAGCTCAGTCTCCCGTTTCGATAACGACCCACTCCCGGCGACGATAACATTCTGTTGCTCACACTGTTAGACTCGTTTGTACATTATACACTTCTCACAATGTATCTAGGCATTCGTGAAGTAAGCCGTTCCGCTGCGCAGTAGTAAATTTTGTATGAAAAAGCTGCACTGCGCATCGAAACGGCTAACTTCACGAATGCCTAGATCCATTGTGAGAAGTTCTTTGAATTTCATATTGATATATCTTACAATATTTAGCAATTTTGTGTTTGTGGTAAAGTGAGAAAATGTGTGAAACGAAAGAACAAAAATGTTTGACAAAGAAAAACTAAAACAGCTGCGCTATTTTTGAACAGCAGTAACAGTTAGAACAATAATAGTTTGAATAAAAAAGTGGATCGTTTTCTTAACATTAATGCAAAATGTCTGCTATTGTGCATCGCCGACGATTGTTTGAAGAAGTACGTCATTTTTTTAAATCTTTTTATTTACATTTGAATTTTGTCAGAAAAGTGTCATCTTTACAAAACTTTGACCGGGAATAGGTCATAGGCTATTTTAAATCCGGTTACCACGAGAGCGAAGCCGCGGGCGGACGCTAGTTTATAATTTCAGTGTGATTAGTGTAATTCATCTTTGTTCCAGTTATCTATGAAAGAATGGGACATACCGTACGACGAGCTGAAGTTATTCGAAGTGATCGGCACCGGTCGTTTCGGCACCGTGTACCGAGGAAGCTGGCACGGCGCCGTCGCCGTCAAATTGTTACATGTGCACTCTTTAGCCGATGACTGTGTGCCGCTCGATACCTTCAAACATGAGGTGGGTAGACTCGCAAAAACATAGGCCTTTATAAGTAAGTAAGTTCGTATGAGTAAGTGGCCAAATATAGGCCTTTATGACATCTATTTATAAAATTCTGTAAAAAATGAGACACCCCGTTTAAACACTTGCCATCCCTTTTTGTTAGATAGTGTCGACAGGGCGAATCTTGAGCATTATTTAACCAGTATTCAAGTTTATAAATAATTCCTATCTTTACTAGATGATTTAAACAGTGTCAGGAGGCAATTTTTGCCTACAATGGGACACTATTGCCTGTGACATTGTTTGAGATGGAGTATGCTTGTCCAGCATCTAAACCTCTCAGCTTAACCGGCCATATCCACAGGAAAGACGTGGTCAATACGTGTGGGGCTGACTAAGCCGCGGGTTTCCTCACGATGTTTTCCTTCACCGTTTAGAGCTCGTGTTATTGCGCATATTTTTTCGAAACGAAGGACTGTCAAAAATACTCTCATTAGGTGCCTCATGAGTCGAAAAAAATCCTAGAAGTGCCTGAGTAATTTGCCTTGGAAAGAGTTTATACTTTATTTTGTATAGTATCATTATTTTATTTTGTATGTTTATGATTGTCTTTCGCTCGCAGGTGGCAACCTTCCGTAAGACCCGACACGAGAACCTAGTTCTATTCATGGGTGCGTGTATGAAGCCTCCGCGACTCGCGATAGTGACGTCATTATGCAAAGGCATGACCCTACACACACACATCCATCTGCGGAAAGATAAGTTCACTGCGAACAAGAGTGTTATTGTTGCGCAACAGATATCTCAGGTAAGTCGTCGTCGTAATTGTCGTCGCTGTGGAAAGTGCCGTGGTTTGGAATCCGAAGGCTGGGAGTTCGAAACTACCTGAGGGACTTGTGGATTTTGTAATTTAATCTGCACATTTTCTTATGTCACACGATTCAACCTCTAGCTAGACTCTATTCAACCTCTAGGGCTGTGATATGACACAAGAAAATGTTCAGATAAAGTCATAAAACATGGAAGGCATCTTCATCACTAGGATATAATGATCAAAGGCAAACTGCGGGGCTTTGTTTCATAATATGCTTCATAAATGCTTTATGTATGTAACATAATCACAAAACACCTTATTTGACAGTTCTCTATAGAGTTGGGTAAAATAGATTCCATAAAGATCGATAAAAAAAGGTGTATTTGAAACATAATATGAAACAAAAGTGGCCACTTTCAGGGGGCTGAGCCGCAAGCGAAAAACCTAATCATCCCAAACCCACCCAGAAAATGATATCAATTTCTGAACTGCGCATCATGAAATTACTGTTTTATGTATTTCTAAATATTTTGATGAATGTGTAAGAAAAAATGTTGTATTTCCAGGGTATGGGCTACTTACACGCGCGCGGCATCGTTCACAAAGACTTGAAAACGAAGAACATCTTCTTGGAGAACGGGAAAGTGGTCATCACTGACTTTGGACTGTTTAGCGTCACTAAACTGTGTTTCGGCAATAAGTAAGTTCTACTTTGAATTCTCATTTTGATTTTTGCGTATTACATGATTTGAACACTTGTTTTATTTAAAAGGAGAGTTTCTATGTTCAACTGTATGTTGGAATAAAATGACATATGATCACGACTGTATCCCCAAGGCGCGGTAGACATTCTTTCATATCTTTTAACACATTTTAAGATCCTTTGAAGATGTCTAGGGGGTAGTCAAAGGTATGCCCAAATATACATTTGCCCAAATTTTGCAGAAGTTATTTTTTGTGTATGTTTACCGAATCAATTCGATTGCGGTCCGATTTTTGTTTGAAAGGGTATCTTCCAAATGTGTCTTCATAAAATAATCCTTTTCTGTCTTCTGCCAATTACTAGATTTAGTAAGATTGCGTACGTTTAATATTACTTATCCTTTTTTTATTGATTTTATTGAAAGAAAAGGAAGCGCTCGTGGCCTAGCCTGCTTAGACGTTCTTCATTGATCGTTGAAGTTAAGCAGCGTTGTGCGCGGTCACAATTTGGATGTGTGACCGCAAGTGGTATTACGAACTGAGCGCTTCCGTGCTTAGGAGGGCACCTATTGTCGGTACCGACTTCTAAGTCGTTAAGCCATGACGGAGGCCTTTAGTCGGCCTAAAAACTCCGTCACCAGAGTTGGCCATGGCTCATACGAACTTACTAACTTACTATTAAAAAAAAACTTTTTTTCTCAGTGCTCGTGGCGATAGCCTTGGTATCCCCGCTGGTTGGTTGTGCTACTTAGCTCCTGAGTTGTGTCGCGCGCTAACGCCGCTCGCTTCCCTACATCTGCCCTTCTCTAAGTGCACCGACGTTTATGCATTCGGGTAAGTGCACACTTAGTTAGTCAGTGTCGTGTGTCAGGATAGTAGCAAGTGGAAATCCCTGGTCTCTGCCTACCCCTGTGGAAAAGAGGCTTGATTTTATGTATGTATTTATTAATAGCAGCGCCCTCGCGGCGTTAACCACGTAGTGATGGTATATGGTGATGATGATGATGATCTGCCCTTCTCTAAGTGCACCGACGTTTATGCATTCGGGTATGTGCACACTTAGTTAGTCAGTGTCGTGTGTCAGGATCTCAGCAAGTGGAAATCCCTGGTCTCTGCCTACCCCTGTGGAAAAGAGGCGTGATTTTATGTATGTATTTATTACTAGCAGCGCCCTTGCGGCGTTAACCGCGTAGTGATGGTATATGGTGATGATGATGATGATCTGCCCTTCTCTAAGTGCACCGACGTTTATGCATTCGGGTATGTGCACACTTAGTTAGTCAGTGTCGTGTGTCAGGATCGTAGCAAGTGGAAATCCCTGGTCTCTGCCTACCCCTGTGGAAAAGAGGCGTGATTCTATGTATGTATTTATTACTAGCAGCGCCCTCGCGGCGTTAACCCCGTAGTGATGATGAAAATTAGCCTTTATCCTTCCTCAAGAGTTTAGCTATCAAATGCAGAAGGAATTTTACAAATCAGGCTGGTAGTTTCTGAGATTAGCGCGTTCAAACAAACTCTTCCGCTTTACTATACTAGTAGTCATACTAGTGGTCGAAAAACCATCTTAGTTAATTGAATTTTTAATTTAATATGAATGTAGGTTTTTTTTATATTTGAACTTAATCAAAGCTCTTTTTAAAATTAAGATTCTTCAGAGGCAATTTCTACTCTGTGTGTCTGTTTGATCATGTAGAAATGATTCTTTGACAAATCTAAATCATCCGCATTCTGATTTTCATTTTTTACAGTGTATTTTTATGTCACTCCATTTACTTATAGTATTTAGTATAGTTTTTTTATTTAGTTAGTCTATAAAAAATCGCCACAAGCGATAAGACCGCTGATTGTAGAACATAGTATTCCAAAACTAGCCTAAACTTTGTGCAAATTGTGTCCTCAATAAAGTTTCCATTTATTTATTTAAATGTTATTTCATTTAATTGAATGTGTTTGTGTGTTATGTACAGTACGGTGTGGTACGAGCTACTCTGCGGGGAATACCCATTCAAGGGACAACCGCCAGAGGCCGTGATCTGGCAAGTTGGGAAAGGTGTCAAGCAGTCGCTAGCCAACATGCAAGCTTCTAGGGATATTAAGGTAACTTAGAATATCTGGGCGACCGAGCTCTGCTCGGATGCATAACGCCATCTAGTGATTCAATTACGAACCACATTGCACTTGTAAATCTTTTTGCGTGAAAATGCTGAGAAAACGGATTTTCCCAGATATGAGACCTAACTAGATCGATTTTTCGCCCCCGTAAACACCCGTACTGCTAATTTCATCGAAATCGTTAGAGCCGTTTTCGAGAACGTCAGTACAAACAAATATTGCTCGTTTAATAGAATAGGATTAACCAGTGATAGGAGTGATTTTGGGAGATTTCATCGTTTTATTGATGCGTCGCTAGCTGACTTGAATGACCACGTGGAAGTTACTACGTGAAACTGTGACCTCGCACGTTCTAAATAGAAAGTACTAGCTTTCGCCCGCGGCTTCGCTCGCGTGGTACCCGGATAAAAAGTAGCCTATGTCCTATTCCCGGTCATTATCTATCTTTATTTTAAATTTTAGCCTAAATTTATTGTTATAAAGATCACTCGCCTATTAGTGCCGACACGGCACGGTACGCGTGACAGAATAACCAGCCTTAGGGAATAGGGGGGCTGGTTTCCCAAAGTAAAGGTATATTAATTTATTACAGGACATCCTAATGGTCTGTTGGGCCCTCAACGCTAACGACCGGCCCGACTTTCCCCATCTCCTCACCACGCTTCAAAAGCTGCCTCGGAAGCGGCTAGCGCGCTCTCCCTCGCACCCCGTACATCTGTCCCGCTCTGCCGACTCTGTGTTCTGAGGTGACCAATCACAACACAGATGGATACATTATCGAGTTTGCCAGCGTATTTGTTCACGGGGAAAATGGAACTAAGGCTGTTTCAAATCTTTTGTTATCTTCACGCTATACCAGAACGACAGAGAGGGACATAACTGAAGTATGTCCTTTTATGGTATGAAGAATTCATTCATAAACGATACACTAGCGCACTGTTCCGTAAACTTTTTATGTTCAAGTACATCTAGGAAATCGCATAATTTTGGAGGTACACCATAAATGAAAAATCATTTTTTTTTATGCGAAATATGAGCTTGTTTAGTTGAGCATAATAATATGCCTCCAAATTTGGAGTAGCTTAACTGAGATGGGTAACCTTATTTTACCGAGGCGCACCAACTAATGACCAGTGTGCCGCGGCACACTCTATGCCAGTGGTCGTCAAAGTGCGGCCCGCGGGCCGCATGCGGCCCGCGGACAATATTGGTGCGGCCCGCGGCCAAGCAAAAAATTTTAGTAGATAATGAATGATGCTACCACATTAGAAGAGAATATGTTGTGCCGACCCAAACTAGTTGGAAAGGGCAAGGAAGTAATGATGACGAAAGGTGCTACCTACGTTGCTACAATAATAATTTTGATTGATTTAAAAACTTCGAGATAGTGAAGCTCGCTTTGTTTGCTTGGTTTGGAGCTCTCTTTGTTCGCATTTTAGCTTCATGAGTAGGTATAATGCGAGCAAAGTGAGTTATGTCTGACCACAGAATAGGAACCGACAAACAGCAAGCCTTTCTATGAGCGCTGCAAACAAAATCAAGTGTCACAATTTGCATTTGTCTTAAAAAATTTGGCTCGCTTCGCTCGCATTTAACTTCATAGGTAAGCTATATCGCGAATAAAGTGAGTCAAATATAACCACATAATAAGAACCTATAAGCAACTAGTTTTTTCTTTGATCTCCGCAAACAAAATCTAGTGTCACAATGTTGCGTTTGTCTTAAAAAATTTGGCTCGCTTCGCTCGCAGTTACTTCATGAGTGAGGTATATTACGAGTAAAGTGGGTAAGTCTAACCACAGAATAAGAACCTGTAGCAGCCATTTTTTTCTTTGATCACCGCAAACAAAATATAGTGTCAAATGTTGCATTTGTCTTAAAAATTTCGGCTCGCTTCGCTCGCATTTAACTTCATGAGTAAGGTATATTGCGAGTAAAGTGAGTAAAGTCTAATCACAGAATAAGAGCCTATGGCAGCGAGTTTTTTCTTTGATCACCGCAAACAAAATCATGTGTCACATGTTGCGTTTCTCTTATAAAATTCGGCTCGCTTCGCTCGCCTTTAACTTCATGAATAAGGTATATTACGAGTAAAATGAGTAAATAGTCTTTTTTAAACTTTCGTGATCACTATTCATATTGAAAAGTTTTATAGACACGGGATTTTATCGCGTAATTTACCTTATTTACCGTAATTTACCGTAAGTGGCGTAGAGGAGGCAATTATGCGAAATAAAATTCCACCTAATGACGCGGAAACGCTGAGACAAGATGTTTCTATTATTTTGCGTAAAAGTCGATTACCTCAGCCTAACATTACCCTGGATGAACGTAAAGCATTGATGGACTTGAGGTCTAACAAGGACATCTTGGTACTTAAAGCTGATAAGGGTAATGCTACGGTCGTGATGGAAACCTCTGACTATGACGCTAAAATGCGGTGTTTACTTAATGACATAAAGGTGTATAAGCCAGTATCATACAACCCGACGGCTAGAGTAACAAAGCGTATAAGGTCACTCATCCAGGAGCACAGAGACTTATTCGAAGATGATGATTATGAACGCCTTTATAAGCCTACAATTGTGCAGCCGCCGAAACTGTATGGCTTACCAAAAATCCATAAAACAGGTGTACCCCTACGACCTATAGTAAGTCAAATCGACTCACCGACTTACAAGTTGGCTAAGCACGTTGCTGCGGTACTACAGCCGTTCGTAGGAAAAACGTCATCTTTTGTGAAAGACTCTCGCCATTTTATTGACATCATTAAAGGCATCAAAATGGAACCCGGTGACATTATGGTGAGCTTTGATGTAGCATCCCTTTTCACAAATGTTCCAATAAGTGAATGCCTTGAGGTGGTTAAAGAGAAGCTAAGTGACAACGAATTTCCGGAACAATATGTCGTTATGTTGCAGAATTGTTTAGATGGCAACTACTTCTTATACCAAGGACAACATTACCTTCAGATTGATGGAGTGGCCATGGGCAGCCCAGTGGCGCCGGTATTGGCCAATATCTGGATGGAGCATTTTGAAAGTCTTTTAGATTTAGCGTTCTACGGTGTAAGGATGTGGAAACGATATGTCGATGATGTTTTCTGCATATTGAAGGGTGGTGTACATGAAATTGAGCTTTTGACTACATACTTGAACTCTGTCCACCCTAAAATTCAGTTTACTCATGAAACGGAAGAAAAAAGAACTTTGGCTTTTCTTGATGTTAAAGTAATGGTGAAGACTGATGGTTCCTTAGCGCACTCTGTTTATAGAAAACCTACACACACGGACCGGTATCTAAATGCTACATCACATCATCATCCTTGTCATTTACAGTCTGTTGTTTCTTCTTTGACTAACCGAGCCTATGATCTATGTGACCCTGAACATTTAGAGGAAGAACTGGCGCATGTTCAGGAGGTACTCAAACGAAATGGCTATAAAGGTTTGACGAAACGACATAAGAAAAGAGACAAGTTACCTGATGTTAGCAGACAACATACTTTTTTGCCTTATGTGAAAGGAGTAACCGATAAAATTGGTAATGTTTTGAACAAGTTTTCAATTAAGACCATTTTTACTCCTTTAACCAAGATTGCAAAGTTGTTGAGATCGCCGAAAGATGTCATACCGTTTCAAGTACCTGGCGTGTATAAAGTGGACTGTAGTTGTGGTCGTTCCTATATTGGGCAAACAAAGCGTACTATAGCCGAACGCATAAAGGAGCACATAGCAGCAGTTAAGAACCGCCAGGTAAATAAGTCGGCGATAGCAGAGCACCTAGTGGATTCCGGGCCTAATCACTGGATTGAACTTCACGATCCCAAGATTCTTGCCAACGAACGCCAGTATTACAAGCGAATGATTCGTGAGGCAATTGAAATCAAGAAATATCCGAATTTCAATCGCGAGGATGGATTCAGGCTCCCGTCATCATGGAATCCTGTTATTAGTAAATGCAGTGCACGTCGTAATGTGACTTTCCGGTGTCAAGATACGGTTAGTGTAGTGTGTTGCGGTGTAAATGCAGCCGATCCGGAATCTGAAGATCAGTGAGGGTAGTTTTGGATAATACCGCCGATTCACAATGGACCTTGAAAACATACTCCAGTCTGCCCGCGACCACGGCTATTGCAACATAGCCGAAACGTCGGGAAAAAAAAAAAAAAATAAAAAAAAAAAAAATAAGGTAAATTACGCGATAAAATCCCGTGTCTATAAAACTTTTCAATAAAAATGAGTAAAGTCTAACCACAGAATAAGAACCTATAAGCAGCGAGTGTTTTCTTTAATCACCGCAAACAAAATCTAGTGTCACATTGTGCATGTCTTAAAAAATTCGGCTCGCTTCGCTCGCCTTTAACTTCTTAAGTAAGATGTATTGCGAGTAAAGTGAGTAAAGTCTAACCACAGAATAAGAAGCTATAAGCAGAGAGCTTTTTCTTTGATCACCGCAAACAAAATCAAGTGTCACATGTTGCGCTTCTCTTTAAAGAATTTGGCTCGCTTCGCTCGCATTTAACTTCATGAGTAAGGCATATTACGAGTAAAGTCTAACCACAGAATAAGAACCTATAAACAGCGAGTTTTTTTTTGATCACCGCAAACAAAATCTAGTGTTGCATTTGCCTTAAAAAATTCGGCTCGCTTCGCTCGCATTTAGTTTCATGAGTAAGGTGTATTGCGACTTGCGAGCAAAGTGAGCAATGTCAGACCGCAGAATAGGAACCGACAAGCAGCGAGTCTTTGAGCACTGCAAACTTATGCTGCTAAGTTTCAAGTTCGTTAGTAGGTACCTACTAGGATTTTATCACATATAAGAACTTCGAAAAATCGACGACTAAATAATTCAAGAATGTGCGGCCCGCAGTGATACCTCACATTGTCCTATGCGGCCCTTGACCAGAAAAGTGTGACGACCACTGCTCTATGCTGAACACTGCACTAGCGACTCGCTCAACTGAACAGTAAGCCGATTCTACTAACAAACTTTTTATAAACCAAAGTAAAACCTCAAAACCTTAGATTTCGTTTGGTCTACTAATGACCAATGAGGTTAAGTTACTCTGTTGTGTGCATTTTTAAACAAATTACTGTCATTTTTGAGAACGACACAAAACGCAGCAGTAATGATGCCGGATAAACCAATTTGGATGAAATTACATAGATCTATTTCGAGAGAAAAACATGGCCGAGTGCTTTTTCTAAGACTAGATTTCATAAATGCGAATGTGAGGTCGTTATGTCTGTATTTTGTATTTTCTGTCATAACATATTTTCTTTTTAGTTGGCCTTGAATTGCAAGGATACTATTTATAATTTTACTCCAGTGATGTTAGTCTACTAAAATAAAATAGTGTTGTGAATCAAATAGTTACGTCACACCTCATGTATTTCGAAACAGGTATTGTAAAAGTGATTTTTGATACATAGAAATGAATCTGTCGGCTTTTGTGCTAACAACCTCGATGTATATTTTTATAAAACAGAGTGTAATCAGAGTAAAATGTAAAATAAGACCTGGAGCCCAATTCTCCCACTTTGTGCGATGAATGTCGCATTCTATAGTTATAAAATGCGATCATGTCATGTCGGTCGGTTTTATTGTCGAGTGTTCCAGACCACACGATGCATATCGAACGCTTAGCCTTCGATATTTATCGATACGACATTACACGAGAATACCGTTCTTGAAAGCGAAATTTTGATAGGTACTGTGATAGTTACCGAATGCATTATCATGTCATTCGGGCGAGATTTGGGCTGCAGTGAACGCTTGAATATAAATCGACTTAATTCATCGACTTTCTAAAAAGTAGGTAGTGAATCGAAAAGGCCTTTGATATCAAGAGATGGCAGTGGATTTATCAGTCTTATAGCTTCGAGTGTCATCAGTCATCACTCATCACCATCAGGGAACTCAAATAAAACATGGAAGCATTTCTATTCTACTAATGCCGGACTACTGAAACGTTACTTAAATATTTGAGACGTTCTTACTCTTCAGAATCGTAAACAAAAATGATAGTTAATGTCAATAATAAGCACTTAAACTAACCTTGCAGTAGTTTCAGTATTTGGGTGTAAATTGAATAAACTCTCATCTGGACTCTGTTAATGATTGATTTTACAAACATCTGTGCACTATTATACACTTTACATTAAGAAGACTGTTACACGCAGTTCAAAAATCTGTGTAATTTCCTAGGAGCTTGGATACCTCGCTTACGGCCTCGCGTGAGTAATAGCAGGGGGGTCTCACTCCACAGTTTAGGTACGTTCGGCCGCGCGCCTCTTCGAGCAGGCGTATGGCAGTGGGTTCCCACTTTCCGCTCGGCTCGCATGCTAGTCGCCCGCTCGATTACAATTTTATGCAACAAGTCGATATCCCTTCCGCGTCACTCCGCGCCATACAGCGACAGAGTTATGCGTTAGAAAGAGAGGCAAAGCTTAGGTAAATATAGCGCTAAGCATTAAGCGCTTATGCGAGCTGAATTGCACTTTGTTGCGTCGCAACAAGAGTCGCTATTAATATTATTTTTTTCGCGAAGTGCGCCTTCTGTACGTAGTACTATTATTCTGTGGTAATAGTGTTCTGTGCTTGCGGCTCAGTTGATAAGACCAGCCCACCTCGGCTCAGTTTTCCTTAGGTGTTATTTTATTTTGCAGTGATAGAGAAGCTACCATGTTTTGTTATTGGTTTATAATAGTAGTTTTCATTTTTGTGCAAATCTAAGAAAAACAAGCAATAATCCTTTCGTTGTGTAAGTTATTAAGTTAAATGTATTGGAAATATTCGATTTGCACAAAATATTTGTTGTAAAGATGCTTCCACACAACATTATGTAAAAATAATATTCTACATAAAAGTGACGATATTTTTGAATACTACATGATTAAAATGTAGTTACTAATGTACGTTTTTATATATTCCCCTCATGTAATGGATGTCACTTAAAATGTTATTCTAATTTGGACTTTAAGTCGAACTAAATTTTTCATATTTTGATCTAGTAAAAAGAGTTATCAAGAAAATAACATTCGTTGAAATTAATGTAATTATGGCGTTATATAATTGCTGTGTGGAAGCATGATGTAAAAAACGGGTTTGTTTGCTACTTATTGTAAAGTTACAGAGCTAATGTAAATTGTGTAAATAATCAAAATAAAATAAGTAAAGTCTTGATCTCTGATTAATCAATATAGATTAAATTATATTTTCATATTTATGAGGAATAAGAGCTCCTGTGGACTGCAGACTTTCAAGATCGACCTATTTTTAAACTTAACAGATCAACGACTAGTATGTATATATCTATATATCTAGAATTATAATACAAGCATTAAGCGCTTATTATACCGTAATGATAACAGCCATCTTGTAGACAACTCATTAATTTTTGACAAAATCATTGACTACAGACTAATTTAATTTGTTCTTTAGCATAGCTTAACGTCTTTAGCATAAATCTATTTAATGTACATTCAATTAATCAGATTATGCTTCTACTGGTCACCCAATTAGCAATGTTCAGCATGGTGAAATTTTAACGATCTATTTACGACTTGTTTTTTTTCTATCTTCGATTTTGGTTATATTATAAGTACCTACTTGTATTATATAACTAAAATGTCTTGAACAATTCAAGTTCACAGTCTGCAGGATTTATTAATGTTTATAGGCTTTGTTGATATAAGCGTGTGTAAATAATGTACAGTGTTACGAATTTATGCTGTGATTGAGGGGGTGTTGATTGCACTAGACTTATTGTACCTATTCTGTATCAATATTTTCCTGCTGACTAAGGCGGTTATCACACTGCGACGCATCCCGCTGCATTATGCGTCGCTGCAGATTTTAATATTGTATGCAAGTATCTCAATTTGTATAGAAAACACGCATAGTACAACACACTGACAACACATCGACGCGCGTGATTTACAGTGATAAAATCTGCAGATCTGCACAACGCATGCGGGTGCCAGTGTAATAACCGCCTAAATAGGCCTTACTTATAAACTTGAACACTGGTCAAACATTGCTCAAGAGTTGCCCTGTCACTGTTTGTCACTATTTAACAAAAAAGGATGGCAATATTTGAAACACTGTTTCAATTTTGACAAGTTTATAAGTAGAGCGGTTTATGTTTCCTAAAATCATGTGTAGATTTGCTTGTTTTTTTTTTAAAACTATATTATTACGTTAGATATCATCCCACATCAATCAAGAAAGACAGTTTGAATATAATTATCTAGAGGTGTAATCTAATCACATGTCCAAATATACATCTGGGACATGTCTACTCTTAGTGGTAGGTACTTAATAAGCATTGTCGTCTTAAGCAATAATTGAGCTTTTTACCCTGCTGGGCTAAAATACCGCTATAGCAGAATCAGAATAGGAATTGCATTATATGCCGTTCGTTCTTGTCACTCTCAGTCAATGAAAAGCGACGTCTATTGATTCTGCTATAGCGGCATTTTTAATCCCGCTGGTCTCTACACACTTTTCATATTGGAAAACAATTCGCATAGGCATTCACGAAAGTCGTCCCATTTAGGCACAGGTTTGCGTATTCGTGTGAATGAATGTGAGTGTAGATTAGATTGTTCAACTGGTGTATTTGAGTGTGAGCCTGCCACACTTGAGTGCAGTTTTGGCCTACCGCAAGTCTAGTGCAATGAAAACTAAGTTTATTTGTTAGGTAAGAGTTTACTTTCATACTTGGTAATGTACACAGAACTGTGCATAAAGTTACAAATGTTTCTCTATTTTTTTTTGTTTGGAAATCAAAATTGAAGTCTTGAAGTTGCTGAATATATTGTTTTTTAGATTCCTAGATTTTTTACCAAGTTTGTATTGCTAAAAAACCTTGTTCATTCATTTCTTACAAAATTAATTTCATTGTCAAGTGTCATTTGTAATAATTAATTTCATTGGTGTGAGGCAACTTCAAGATAAAAGTAATAAATGTTTTTGTAAATAAAAATAACATTCCTTTCGGTAGGTTGTTAAACTTTGATAGTTAATCCAACATTAAACCGCTTGTAGGTACATAATGTTTGTATATCATTTTAAAGTTACCACTTTCTGATATGGTTTCTAAGAGGCTTGTCATTAGATTAAGCATTTCCACACTTGCTGACAGCTTGTGGCAAAAAACATAGCATAATGCATTTTTGGTGTAACCAAATTACTTTTTGTATCACAGCATTGTGTGGAAAGTCTATTGTTTGTTTTCATTGTTTACCAGTGAAGTTTGGTTGGGTCTAGAAACTGTCTTTGTTGATAGAAAAACTTATAGAATATTAATAGTGTGGTTGAGAATCTACTGACTGATTAATTTTTTTTGCAGGATCACTCTACTTACCTTTTGTCTAACAGTAATAAAGTTAAGTTTATAGATTCAAGGCCCAAAAAAAGTGTGACTAAGCCTGGCCGCATACGAGCCACGAAACGCCGCTACTGACCTATTTCCTGTAGTTTTCATATATTTTGTATAGACGCGCCGCACACGTGTAGCCGGTGGCGGCCACTCGCTACAGCTACAAAATATATGAAAAGTCGCTGTCGCTGGCGTTTTGTGGCTGTGGTCGGTGGCCCGTTTGCGCTGAGCTTAATGAGATAGTTATAAAAAAAAAACATAAAAATGATGAAGTAACTTATTTTCTGGTCACCTTATTCATAAAAAAATGTATTATAAGGCTGCTGTCTGTATGTATTAAATGAAGTGGCATGATTGGACCCCACAGTGTATATAAATATTTATTCAATAGGAAAAAGTTTGATTTCCAATCAGCTGTAGTTTTACACTATGTAATTGAGATTTCTGAATGAATAGGCTAGTTACATTTGCCAAAATAAATTCCAATCACTGTTTATATGTATTTTATTTATGAACCCCTAAATGAAATACCTACATTGAAATCAAATACTTGTTCCTCATAATACATTTTCCTCAGCTGTTATTCCACATAATTTTTTGAGCCTGAAACCCTCGTGAGCATCCTCAGAAGACCCTATCAAAGTTTCATCAAAATCTAATTAATGGTTTAGAAACAAAAGACAAACAACGAGAAATAGGGGTCTATAGTCGTATTGCTCATTATACGGACTAAAATTGAAGGAAAAAATGTCATTTTTCCTTCAATTTTGATTAGTTTTGATACGTTTTATGTCAAAATTGAAGGAAAAATGACATTTTTTCCTTCACTTTAGTCCGTATAATGAGCAATACGACTATAGGTTTGAAGTGTGTATCTGTGTCTGAGACATAGCTCCTGAATGTATGAACCGATTTTACCTATTTGGTCCATGGTAGTAGGTATATACTATTATAGCTACAGTTTGAATATGTTGCTATTACTGCTAGAAGAAGATATGCCTAGTATAAATAGTTATTCTATGAACAATTCTATCACCAGTATACTGAAATGCTACTTAGTTTAAGTGGTGCTTATCATTAGCTGTCATTTTTGTACAATTCTGAAGTGTAAGAATGTCTCAAATAGATAAGTACATCTCAAATATTTAAGTAGCATTTCAGTATAGGGCATTTGTCTGTTACACTTAGAAATTAAAACACAGTGCTATAAATTTCCACTTTATTCATGAAACATGCCCACCCAGTACAGTCGCAACATTTTTACACATGCTCTTAATTTCATCATTAGTCATATACTCAGAAGCTAAAATAGCATTTCCAACTGCAACCGTCTCTCTCATTGATTTTGCTTTAATCCATATTCTTCCGTTCATACCAGCTGCTAATTCAAAGGGCCACTCGTTCTTTAATGACTCTATTAACATACACTGTGGACTTAAAACTTTTCTTATAAGGTTCAGAGAACATTTGAACACAAAACCATCTTCTAAAACACCTAATCGGTTCTTTTTACCATGTGAATCAACACATACAAGTTCTGGTTCCATATCTTTGCTTGCTACAAGCATTTTGGCATAAACGACATCACCAATCTCAACTTTTGGTCTGTTTTTCTTCGTTGCACCTTCGAAAGATAAATAGGAAAGAGTGGCAGGACAACTGCTTCCAACATCAACTTTGAAAATGTCTCCCATCTTATGAGTAACTAATCCTAAGACATTTTCGCCTCTTGATGGTATGTACCGCTTCTGGTAGCTGTCCACCCAGAAAGTATGCGGTGCCCGTTTCCTCAGGAGTCCAGCTTTTGTGATAAATACTCCATCAGCTTCCTTGCGAAGGCCCGGACCGAGGAGGACCTTGCTCTTTTCGGCTAAAGTAGCTATGGCATCACACTGATCGCCCGGCAGGACGACGTCGCCTACAGCTACTTTCATGATAAATAACCAAAATTCAGAAATGCGAGAAACAAAACAAACAAAAACAACCTCAAAATACTCCTTCCTTGGCTCAAAATTTTTTTAAACTCAATTATCAAATCAATCAATCAATGTCACGTCAGGGAACATTAATTGACAGTGACACTTGGTAATTGACACGAGTTATGTCAGTGGCAGTCACTGTCATGTTTGTTTTGCAGTAACTATCAGAGTCAAGTCAAGTCACCTGTCAATCAAGTTAATCAAAGTCAGTGAGCACGTGTTTCGGCAGGGTTTGTTTGTTTACACTTTATAATTTACAATTTCCTCTTTCCGAATAAGAATAATCCACACAAAATGCCTGCAACAGTGCATAACGACGTCTTAGTGTACAAAGGGAGTAACTTTTTCCGCCAGCGGCTGCTCCTTTCCACTCTAAGCGGACGGGCTATCAAAATAGAGGAGATTAGAAGTTCTCATGATGACCCAGGTCTTCGGGAATATGAAGTTAATCTAATCCGTCTCCTGGATAAGGTGACGAATGGCACACGTGTGGAGCTGGGACAGACCGGCACTTCTATGTATTACGAGCCGGGGCTTTTGATTGGAGGTCAAATAACACACAGCTGTTGCCCTCAAAGAGGAATAGGTTAGTTAACTTTATATTACCTAGTCTTTTTATTTCACGCAACGCACGATCACAAGTAATTAAATTAAAACGATAAAGTAAATCTCTATTTTGCCAGACAGCGAACTAACAGGACTATTAATTGTTTTTGAAACGTAGTCAGCTCTGTATAGTCGTATTGCTCATTATACCTACGGACTAAAGCTGGGAACAAATTATCGGACGCGGCTGACGGACGCGGCTGACAGCCGCGACTGATAAGTGTGCACACCGTCCGAACACCCAGCGGGCCAGATTGCCTTCGGACGTCTGAAGGTCCAAGGACGCGTCCGCGACTTTCGTCAGATAATGTGCACAGTTCTATGTTCGTTCTATATCCAGATACCTATTCAGTCGCGGCTGTCTGCCGCGTCCGTAAGCCGCGTCCGATAGTTTGTTTCCAGCTTTAAAGTGAAGCAGGGTTCGCCGATATATATCAGCGGATATATATCATGATATATATCACGATATATATCAATTGATTTTTATCTTGATATATATCAATGGATTTTTTCCTGTCTTCTGAACTAAAAATTTTGGAGATTAATGTTTACCCTGGCAACACGTAGCGAAAAACTACAATTCCAAATAATTTAGATTGTGCTTTTAAGTGTGTTTTTTAAGTGTGCATTAAAAATTCTTTTGAAAATGAAAAATCTTATCAAAATTTTCACTTCCAACGACTAATGGTTCCGTGGCCGAATTGGTAAAGGCACTCCGGCTAAATGAGGATCGCTTGTATCATTGCGGGTTCGAATCCCGTCGGAATTGAAAATTTTGATAAGATTTTTCATTTTCAAATGCAAATACCTACGTGTGGTTTAACACTATAACAAATAAAAAAATATAAAAAATTATTTCTCAAATAAACACCAATTTTTTAATACTTTTTTAAAGTTTTTTAAATAAAAAATGTGGTAATTTGACACTTATATTATTTTACAAATTACTTAAGTACACATTTTAAAGTGTTTAATCCCCTTACAGAATGAAATTCGCTTCTTTTTCTTAACCTGGATATATATCCGATATATATCGGATAAATATCAAAAAATCGGATTTTTGATATTTATTATAAAAATCGGATTTTTTCGAACCCTGAAGTGAAGGAAAAAATGTCATTTTTCCTTCAATTTTGACATAAATCGTATCAAAACTAATCAAAATTGAAGGAAAAATGACATTTTTTCCTTCAATTTTAGTCCGTATAATGAGCGATACGACTATAGATATTTGTTCCAGATTTACAAAGAAAAATTAAAAAATCAATAAGGACCTCTAGAATCACTTTGAAATGTCTTACTCTACTCTTATTACATTAGATGTAGTTTTAATTGTGTAATAAATATTATTTAGGGAGTAGGCACACTGTGTTTTTTGCAGCAAACGCGCGTTTGTATAGAGATACTAATGCGATGCAAATGCGCAGCTCTAAAACCCCTTCAGAAAATGTCATGTGCCCACTCCCTTAATGAGTTATTTATTCTATTTTCAGGATACTACCTAGAGATACTGCTAGCTCTAGGTCCGTTCTGCAAAGAGCCACTAAACGCAGTTCTCCAAGGAGTGACACACAGTGACCTGGATGTGTCGGTTGACAAGATCAAAACTGCCGCCTTGCCGGTGCTACTCAAGTTCATTTTGGTAGATGATGGACTGGAACTCAAAGTAGTGAGGAGAGGTGAGGAAATTGAATGATCATTATAATCACAGATATTTTTGTAATATGGTGTCCATCGAGTGCAAGGGTGTGCAAACGGTGCCCCCAGCGCTTTTCGAATCGATTGCCAGCAATATATCTACCTATTGTCAGTACTAATTCCTAACAGTAGGCCACAATCTCCAAATCGAAGGTCAAATATCTAACCACAGTAAGCAAAGTCACAAATAGAACATTAAAACTGGACGTTAGTCAACAGCAATTGTGACAATCTGCAATTTATATAAATGTCACAGTATGTATGCGCACGTGGTCGCAAAGTCTCTTAGTCATTGGCTCTAAAAATTATAGTTTCATGAGCAGTATCATCATAAATTATAATTATATGTGATGTTTGATGTTTTATTTTTGATGTGATGAACTTAGATGTCTGTTCTGAGTCTGGGTGTTATGAAATATACTATAATATATAATTAGTATTTACAAAAAAATATATAAGTATTCTAGTTCCTTCTTTGCTTAGTTTGGGGCTAGATGGCGCTGTGTGAAAATTTCCACCAATACTAATTTATTATAATGTATGAGCAGGTGCTCCCCCGCTGGGTGGTGGCGAGGTTGTGTTCAAGTGTCCGGTGCGGCGCCACCTGCGTCCCCTGCAGTGCACCCGCTGGGGGCTGGTGAAGAGAATCCGGGGGGTCGTGTACGCACTGCGAGTCTCTCCCACCATGGCTAATAGGGTCGTGGACGCCGCTAAAGGGGTGAGAACCTGCTAATTATAGAGTAGGATTCAGCACTCAAGTCCTACGGAAAAAGTGGGAACTAATTGATTTTTTACTTATTATGTTCTTTTAGCCAAGGCCGTTCAGTTTTTCTGGTGTGTAGAGCTAACGAACGTACAAACTAGCATAATTATTATTGTTCAAGCCTTAATTGGACAACTAGTAATTTTTTACATAACCTAGTTCTGCGATAGCAGCGCCGCGTCTATCGGACTTCAGTGCTGAATCCGACTCTATCTGCAAATTTTAAGCCGCATACAGACATCGCGAGGCGTGCGTCGTCGTTCGTCACACATGCCTCGGGCTGTGTGGACGTGTGCTCACTGTGAGCATTCGCCGCATATAATCGTTGCGAACGCCGGCTTAGTGCGAGCCGTGCGCTCCGTGTGGACGGATGGGTGTCTTAGGCGTTGTCCTAATAGAACGCGACTACGCGATCATCGCAAGTTCGTGCGAATTTTAGTCGTACGAATCCGCGATCAAACATACTGATGTCGAATAGGTGTCCTAATTGACATTCGCGCGATGCGATTGCGCGACTATAATGATTGATGCGAACACGCGATGGTCGCATCGCTCGCATCGCGCATTTGCGTTCTATTAGGACAACGCCTTATGCGTTGCGCTCTCATGCACACCGTGCGACATTGTTTGCGTGCTCAGCTTGAGCGCGTGTCGTGTGGGACGCATGCATAAATTTACCGTCATACGCCTCAGTATGAGGCATGCGTGACGCACTATTCGCGTGCGATGTCTGTACGCGCCTTTAGAATAGTTGAACGAATTATTGTAAATTTCATTGACGAGTCATGGTATGTGACGCTTAATCTAGTACCTATAACTAGTAGTTCGCCCCAAACTGAGATCTCGCGCACCGTTGTATTGATAGCCTAGATTTGGACTTGTTTCTGACTACCCCTATACCTACATTAAGTGCTCCTTCTAGTGTTTACCACAGAATGATATCTAATGCGCTACCTCAGTATGGTAAAGATTATAGGCATGCATGCAATACATTAAGTCGTGTCGTGTTTATATTCAATAGTTGACCCCGCGAACTTCGTACCGCGCCTCAGGGAAGGCCTCTTAGTTCGAGAAATTATTAAAATAGCAGTTCAATACGAAACGTATGAGAAAAACAATTCCCTCCCCCTCCCCTCCCCCCTCCCCTCCCCTCCCCCTCCCCTCCCCCTCCCCTTTCCTCCCCTCCCCTCCCCTCCCCTCCCTCTATAATTTTGGTACATGCCCAGCCCACTATTTGCAGGAGTTAGCATTTGCATACGTGACAGGTTGCAAGCCCATCGCCGCTATTAGAACGTTAACTGGTTTCCTCACGATGTTTTCTTTCACCGTTTAGAGCTCGTGTTAATGCGCATTAAAATTTTTCTAATCGAAAAATCCATTGATGAGCACGGCCAGGGTTCGAACTTACGACCTATGAATCGAAAGTCGAGCACTCTTCCAATCGGCCAACACGGCTTTTATTTTCAATCTCAAGAAAAAATATCAAGTAGCAACTAAAATCATTGCAAACCAAACCACAACGATGCCACACTCCTTGTCTGTTAACCAGACCTACGAATACATCGAAACTTTATGAAACAGGAGCTCTCTCCATACTCCCGTTAATTGGTTTTCATAATTTTTCTTTTTGACTGTATTTCAAAAACTATAGAACCTAGAAGAAAACTAAAAACCATTTTGGAATGTATAAGTTGAGTACTTTCATATGACACCCCACTCAATATATTTGGGTAACTTTGAAAAAAATTTACCCCCTTGGGAACCCCATATCTTTACAACCCCTTCATCGATTACGCTCATACGCTCCACAGCAAATTTCCATAGCACAACCTATTGACCTATCAAGTTTCATACAGATTGGATAAGCGGTTCGATAGTTATGCGAGAACATAAAAATGAAACATACAAACATACAAACATACAAACATACAAAGCAAAATCGCCTAACTTGCCACTAAGATCTTCGCTCGCTTCGCTCGCTCGATCGACTATGTATTTTATTTATTCATGTGTAACCTCCTAAAAAAATAAACGTCTCTATTCTTTTCTAATTAAATTATAGAAAAAGGTTAATACTTAATGCCATATTACAGTCTAGTACTAGTACTAGTCGTCTCTTTATACGAATTATTTGTTATTACGCGTGTTTAACAGTCACATCACTACGCTTTACGCGCCCTGCAGCGAGATACAGTGCCTAAAATCATATTTTGATCTGCTCATCAAGCTTGCGGTATCGATAGTTTGACTTACTCTCCCACGTTTACCTTCTGCAATAACAAATAGCTCAGGTGAAGCGCATAGTTCTATTGTTCATTTTCGTCTAGCTGGCTGCTGTGCATTACACACACGATAAGACCTGCGGAGCTAAAAAGGTCGCTATTGCAGAATCGCATCAAAGGAACCGAACTATTGCCATCTCTTTTCACTCTCAGTCAATGAAAAGAGACGGCAATAGTTCAATTTCTTCACCGCGACTCTGCAACAGCGACCTTTTTAGCTCCGCTGTAAGTGCGAGTGAGCATAAAATGCTCTGCACTGCTCACACGTTTTACTACTGTGGCGTATGATTGCAGCAAGAAATCGTGTTTAGCATGAAAGAGACACACAAATAAACATTATTTTATTCTAAATGCCAATTTTCTATCTAGGTGATGCTAAAGTTTCTGCCCGACGTGTACATAAACACAGACCAGTGCCGCGGGCCCAACGCTGGCAAGAGCCCAGGGTTTGGAGTCAGTCTGGTCGCCGAGACTGATGATAAGACCTTCTACTGCGCAGAGGCGGTAAGCTGAATATACATAATTACCTAAGTAGACCCAATGTCAGCCATACACGATCAAGTTCACCGTCAAGTTTGCAGCGGACTTGATGCGGCGTCCAGTAAACTTGCCGGTGTATGGCTATGGGTGTGCATGACAAGTCTACTTGAAGCGAAAATAGAATTTCATTCTGCCGACTTGATCAAGTTTGCAGCGTCATGTAAACTTGAAGATGTGTGTAAGCATTCAAGTATGCATGACGCTAGTTGGTCAATTCTTTTCGCTTCAAGTAGACTTGTCATACACACCCATAGCCATACACCGTCAAGTTTACTGGATGCCGCATCAAGTCCGCTGCAAAGTTGACGGTGAACTTGATCGTGTATGGCTGGCACAATAGGCAGATGTTACTGCCATAGTTAAAAAAATGTGGATATCGACAACGCTAGCTACCGGGGCTTAGAACCGTCCAGGTGACACCATAGCCTCTGGAACGGCTGAACAGATTTGATTGGATTTAATGCTTATTTTTAAGAAAAATAGCTTGTTGATTCGTTTTAGTGTATTTATTCGTTTTGATAGATTCGTTATAGAAAGCTTATTAATGGTACTGGAATGGACTATCAAAGAATTCTGACAGAATACAGAAAGCCACGTGGCATCTTAAAGAATTCATCTGTATCGAAACTTTCTAATCTTAAAACTTCAAAACTTCGCGTAAGTATAAACCGTTTGATTAACTATTTTATCTATTTACTTCAGCCCACATCCACCTACTGCTGGATATAGGCCTCCTTAGTATAAATATGTTTTAATCTAATATTTAATTTTTTTTTACTTTACAGAAATCGTCAGACGTAGGGTCAGGCGAGCCGACTCTACCGGAGGCCTTAGGCCGCGAGTGCGCCCTACGGTTGTTAGACGAGGTGCGCCGCGGCGGCGCCGTCGACAGCTCCTTCCAATGGCTGCTGGCGCTGTGGATGGCGCTGGGGCAGAAAGACGTCAGCGAGTGTGTGGTCAGTATTCTCCTATCTATACTAATAATCTATATCTATACTAATCTATACTCTATACTAATTATATAAAGAGAAAGTTTTTTGTTTGAACGCGCTAATCTCAGGAACTACCAGTCGGATTTGAAAAATTGTTTCTGCATTTGATAGCTAAACTCTTCAGGAAGGTTATAGGCTACTTTTCATCATCATCATCATAATCATCACCATAAACCATCACTACGGGGGCAACGCCGCGAGGGCGCTGCTAGTCCTATAATATATCCTATTCTATTAAACGAGCAATATTTGTATACTTAGCCACAAGCGGAAACTAGTTAATAATATAGGTATTGTACCTATATTATTAACTAGTTTCCGCTTGTGGCTTCGTTCGCGTGGTACCCGGATAAAAAGTAGCATATATCCTATTTCGGTCATTATCTATCTATATTTTTAATTTCAGCAAAATCGGTTCAGTGGTTATCGAGTTATAGAGAAACAAAAATTCATCCATCCTTCCATCCAAACATCAAAACTTTCTCATTTAAAATGTTAGTAGGAAGGAAGATCCTAGGATTCCAAAATGAGTTTTCATTTCAGATTGGTCCCCTATCAGACTACACAATCACCTTTCTTCAACATCTGAAAGAATTCTTCGGTGTCATGTTCAAACTCGAAGTAAAGAAATCGGAAGAGGAGGACTTAGAAGAAGACCATGCGACAGTGCAGGCCATCAAAATGACCTGTGTGGGGATAGGATATGTTAATATTAGCAAGAGAACATTATAAGGAAGTTTTAACAAATCAAATTGTTTTACTGGCAGATTTTTAATAGGCATTGTCCGACAATTCAATTTCATGGTCTTACAAATACTTGTCCCACCGCGGGAATTGAACCCTCGCTTATCTTTTTTATTTCTATGTTAGTGGTTCAAATTAAAAACTTTGTGTTTATTATTTACTAGCTGTGCCCGCGACTTCGTTCGCGTATGCTAATTCTACTAATATGAGAAATGTGAAAATTTGTGAGGATGGATGTATCGATGGATGTTTGTTACTCTTTCACGCCAAAACTACTAAACGGATTTTATTGAAACTTGGAATATATTACATAGATTATGACCTGAAATAGCACATAGGCTAGGTTCTTTTTATTCAATTTTTTTAAAACTCATTAGGTATTGCACTGGTAAATCTTTTTGCATGAAAATGCCGAGAAAACGAATTTTCCCAGATAAAAGACCTAGCTAGATCGGTTTTTCGCCTCCGTAAGCCCCCGTACCTACCGCAAATTTCATCAAAATCGCATAGCTAAGCATAGCTTGTACTATGGGAACCAGATAACTGATAGAATAGGTACCTACTTCTATATTTTTTTGTAAATACTTTAGGTAGGTACTTAATACTTTAATATCTGGGCGACCGAACTATGCTCGGGTGCAAATAGATAAAAATTAAAAAAGAAAAAGAAATAAAACTTACAAAAAGTAAACTTTTACTGGCTGAGATTCGAACTCGAAGCCTTCGGTTGAGAGGCGGACACCTATTTCACTTGGCCACTTTAGTCTCAACAGAAATTGTGAAATTACGAACCACATTGCACTGGTAAACCTTTTTGCGTGAAAATGTCGAGAAAACGAATTTTCCCAGATATGAGACCTAGCCTAGCTAGATCGATTTTTCGTCCCCTTAAACCCCTGTACCGCAAATTTTATGTACCGCAAATTTTATCGAAATCATTAGGTAGAGCCGTTTTCGAGAACGTTAGTAGGTACAGACAAACAAATATTGCTCGTTTAATAGAATAGGATAGGATAACACTTTATTGAAATAGGTACCTACCTACCTACTTTTCAATAGGTAAGTAGGTACTTACATCTGAAATTCATACAGGTAGGTACTTAAATAAGTAGGTACTTACCTATTTTGATCTTTATAATTCCAACGACACAAATTGGTTGTCTATTATATAGGTATAAAAATGTATGTAGGTAGGTATGTTTGGCCGCTATGCGTTCTTATAATGTAATTGGTGGTGATCGAAATTGTTAAAGCCGTTTTCGAGAACCTCAATTGGTACCTACATACAAACAAACTTCAAACTTAAAACATCAAACAATTATTGCTCGTTTATTAGAATAGGTTAAATAAACAAATAAATATTGGTGGACATTTTTCACACAGCTCCATCTAGCCCCAAACCATAGAATAGAATATATCCAAACTAAGCAAAGCTTGTACAATGGAACCAGCTACCTAACTGATAGAATACTTTTAGGTGTCTACATAGGTAGGTACCTATATTTTTTGTAAATACATATCTACATAGGTACCTACTTACTCATAATACTCTTATCACTTTTTTGAAATAGGTAAGTACCTACCTACCTACTTTTCAATACATCCGAAATTCATAAAAGTACTTACCTACTTAGGTATTTTGATCTTTTTACTTGCAATGACACAAATTGGTTGTAGGAAGGTATTCCTTATTAACGTACCTACCTAGTAGGTACTAAGTAAGTATTACGTTTTAGAATTGGATGGTCATGCATGACGTTTCAGGTGAAGAAATTAATGGGACAATGCTTATGTAGGTAGGTAGGTAGGTACATATCTAAATAAAAATGTAGGTACCTACCTGAGTATGTTTGTCCGCTATGCGTTCCTAAACCATTGACCAGATTGTGATGAAACTGTGGTGCTGATCTTCTGAAAACGCCCGCGATGGTAGGTACCTACCTAGGTATTTGGTCCAAAAGATCTCTAAAACCTAGATCACTTTTTTACTTTGCGTCACGTACCTAAAGATTATTTCTGTGTGAAGTGAACACTTCACACAGTACCCGGTATCACGTAATTTACGTGCCTAATTACCCGGCTGACTGTCAAGTCACAGGGTTATGTAGATCGCGCGTTTCTATGTATGTGGGTGGGTGGTTAAGTAAGTAATATTCTTTATTACCACGTTTCTCCTAAACGGCTCAATGGATTTTGATGAATGAGGTATCGTTAGAATCGTCTCTATGTCGATTGTGCTCTAGGATACTTTTTATTTCGATAAATCAAATAGTGCGCCTAGAAAATGCAACAATGTGTGAATTTAGAAAATAAAAATCATGCCATCATATCAAAATCCATGTCAAAATCAAGAGGTTGGTGGATTGATATCAAATATAATTTTTTGAAAAATCTAACATGACATCTTCAAAAACTAAATCGACTTCCAAAATTTTTGAAAATCTATTTTTCGCCCCTAATGTTATTGCTAAACAAAACGCATACTAAAACTTTCTATTTAGTCACACGCAACGTTTAGAACAGACAGAGCCATCTGTGTGTCAACTGTGACAACAAAGTTTAGGAAAAAGCGCACGGCATCGAACCCTAGATACCTACCTACCTAATAATAAAATTGTAATTTAATTTTGTGATTGAGATAATGCTGTTTCCAACTTTTCAGTTCAGCCGGGTTTTTTAATTTTTGAATGAATTGCTTGTTCATTTCTTTAATTTTTTTTTTCTGCGATTAGATAGCAGCGCCGCCGCTTCTATCGGACTTCAGTGTTGGCGCGTACTCTACAACCAATTATTTGTGTCGTTGTAAGATAAAAGATTAAAAATACCTACCTACATAATGAATTTTGGATGTATTGAATGGTACCTATTTCAATACCTACATATTGGGCGACCGAGCTCTGCTCGTGTAAAAATAGAGAAAAAATAATCGTTAAACGAACGCCATCTAGTGTGACATGACTGACAATTTTATCTATTTTTTAAACATCTTGGCCTAAGCTAAGAGGCAACCAACGAACTGGCGTTCGTTGGTTGCCTCTTGCCACTAGATGGCTCTAGTGGTTCAATTACGAACCACATTGCAAGAGAAAACGTATTTTCCCACATAAATATAAGACAAATATTGCTCGTTTATTCGAATAGGTTTACATTACATCATTATCATTAATTTTGAACGATAATCATTCGTAATAAAAAAATGTGTAAAAATTTTCATGAGTGCAAAAAGAGGCGGAGTCACCTAACATTTTGTTCCCCATACAAACTTGCAACCCTTATTTTTTTATCTCAACCATGATAACATTTGAAAAAAAGTAGCCTACGTCCTTTCCTGGGATGTAATCTATATCCATGCCAAATTTTATCGTAATCTTTTCTTTAGAAAAGCAAGTGTTTAGAAATTTAGATTGAATTCTTTAAATGTACATATCTTTTTTATTTGTGAACGGATTTTGATAAAACAACCCCTATCTTTTAATCCCGGCTTACCGTAATACAACAATGAAAACTGCATCCAAATCAGTTCAGTAGTTTCAGAGATCTTAGTGGTCAAACACACAGAAACGAAAATATCAAAGTCACAGATTACCAACAGTTACTATGAAGTGTTTGCGTTCAAGGTCATTCTAAAACGCGCTAACGAAGTGTTTTGCTGCTCGAGGGTTATATAGATCAAAAACTGACTTCACTTAATTGAATACTTATAAGTTTGAGCTTAGACTTCATTCTTATTATATGTATAGATTTATTACTTACAGGATAAATTCACAAACTTAACACTACAATTGTAAAATAAGGCACATATTTACGTATTCGTGTAAAATAACCAATAATATTTTGCTTTCATTCCCAAAAATGTAGGTGTTTTAAATATTTTAAGAACTTAATGCTAAAGAGTATAGTTGGCAGTGATCGTATGCGCATATAAACGATTACTTTGACTAAGAATACGTTTTTGCTCCAAGAAGTTAATAAATATTGAGGGTTTTAAATCCTACATTCATAAGCTAACCCACTTAAATGTAACTTCTCGAATCGACTACATTAACTAGTCGTTTTCAGTCGATATATAAAAATATATAATACAAATATATCACATTTATAAGAAGCATTACAATGTTGAAGAACCTAAAATTCGTTTTTAAAATAATAGGAAAGAAAAACTTATTTCATACAAAGGAGTATTGAAATAAATATCTATACCAAAAGGATGTCGCCTGTAAAATACGAATTTAAAAGTAATTGACCTTCGTTTTAAGACGAAATAAAGAAAATGATCCAATCCACGTAATAAAGAAAAAAACTTTTTCATGCGTTTAGGATTGATATATGCGCAGTTTGTTTTAATTCAACCGATCGCCTGGCAATGTTATCATCGTTTTAGAGAGTTCACACACCAGAAAAGGATATTGCTATTGAAGTGGGAGAAAAAGAGACTTTAGGAATCTATTATCATAACGCGCATCAAACGATTTATCAATGGTGTTTGGTGGATTGGATCCTTTTCAAAAAAAAAACGCCCATTATAGCTGTTTTATTTGGAAAAAGTGATTGACTAGACATTTTTAAACAGTATTTTGAAGTATCTTTCAGATTAGTCAATCAACACGAAAGAAGTTACGTAACTTTTACAGACGAATTCCAATTAATATTCCTAAAGACCACTCAAACAGATCATTAAACATGTGTCTAAACAAATCAGAAATTTGTAACCAGATCATTTCAACATGGTGTATCAACAGGTTGAACATTTAAATCCTCACTGATCATCTTTCTCATCACATCCAAGTCCTGCAGACCAGTTGCAAATGCCACCAACGGGGTCGAAACTGAGTCCTTTTGGACAGACGTACTCCCAACCTAAAAGTGCTCCGAACTCCATGCGCGCGCAGGATATAAACTTCTTGCAGGATGCCGGGTGCGGGAAGTTACCAACGTCTAGACATTCGATGGATCCTGGAAGAAAAATATTCTATTATAACGGATTAGTCAAAAAACTTTGTCAGCATTGGTAAAGAATACAGGCCCGAATGTTCTGCCTTGAGGTAAGTACACTTTTATGATATGAAGTGAAATTCAAGTAGATTTGAAAAGCATTATAAATATCCAATTTCAGACTAATTTTGATACTTATTGAGCGTGTCTTAGTTATGGTTGTTGTTGCATTTGGTGATATTTTATTAAAATGACGGTGTTAAATGCCTTCGATTGATACAATTTTGTGATACGAATTTTTGACGTATTAGCATTTGATCGAGAGAAGATTCACTTCTATTCGTTTCATAAAAACTCACCTTTTCCGTGTAATATAACTTTGGTCCCCTCAGCGTATTTCAGAGCCACTTTTTCTTCACTGTCTTCATAATAGTCATAGTTGATAACGGGTTTGTAGGTTCTGTTCGGTTCAACCTTGGCTATCTTCTCAAAAGGTTTCTTGGAAGGCATTCTGGGTCTAGATGATGACCTGGGTGAGGTCACTTCTGGTACATAAGTGGGGGTAGTCGAGCGGGCAGGTAAGACTGTGGTTGTCGTTGGCCGTATGGTGGTTGAAATCCTTCGCTGTATCTTCTTCCTGAAGACTTTCCGGGTGGAAGTTTGTGGTGTGGTGGGTGATAGGTATTGGTATTCATCTGAAATGTCATGGTTTTGTTTATTGTACCTACATGGACTTGAAGGTAAAGTAATGAATAGGAGTTTGTAGAAGGTTAAGCTTGTGTTAATACCTAAAAATATGGCGATTGCGTGTGGAAAAAACTTTATAAACGCATTTAACCGTTTAGTCATGCAAACGTTTGTAATCGAGGTTTCAAGAGATGGAGAATATGAGGAAAGTTAGAGGGAGATTAATAAAATATGAAAGGTTATCTGCAGATTCTATAAATCTCTACAAAGATAAATTAACTAGGATGCCGTTAATAAGCAAGAATGTCTAGAATCAATGTGTCAGAAGAAGTTGGTGATAAATAATGATTTGAAGACAGATTGGCTACAGTGCTTCATTTACTTTAGGACTATCTAACAGCAGAGCGTTAAGAAGTACTCATGCGGTAAGCTTCTTAGACTCACCATCATAAGTTTTGGTGACGGGGGATTCCAGTAAATATTCCCTAGTGAAAAACCCAGCAGGCTCTTGACTGGAACCCGTATATCCTACAGTTGACCCACTGATTTCAGAAACTGCATATCTGGTAGAAGTAGACCTATCTTTAACAGGGATGGTTGTGTATTTGGCTGTATTTGTTGGAACATCTGAGGCTGTTGAGAGTTTGTCGTTCTCGTATTTTGCCCCTCCTCTCTGTATCCCGGTATATCCTAAAGTAATCACATTAGGAGAGGACAGACTTGAACCTGTGTATCCTATAGTTGACTCACTGGCTTCTGAAGCTGGGGAATATCTGGCACGAGTAGACCTATCTTCAACAGGGACTGTTGTGTATTTGGCAGTATTTGTTGGAATATTTGTAGCGTACTTTTCATTCTCGTACTTAACCCCTCCTCTTTGAATTCCAGTGTATCCTGAAGTTATCACGTTAGGGGAGGAGAAGCCGCTTGGAGCTAAGGTTCTTGGGGTCGAGTAGGATCTGAGGTCAGAGGTGTCGGTGTAGCCTCTGACGGTAGTGTAGTCGAAAGTGGAAGGCACATATTGATTAGTCACAGTTTGGTACGCAGGGGTGGTGGGGTATTGGCTTAGTGTGCTCAGTTTAGGGACACCAGAAGATCTGCTGAAATCTGTAGGGGTATTAGTATATCCTTCTCTTGGGACAGTTGTAGGGAAGGTATCAAAAGTGGCTTTACCGGTGTCGATATCTGTCCTATCGCTGCTTCGTAAACTTGTAGTTTTCGGGACATCGTATGTTGTTTTTGTCGCGTAATCTACTGTGGAGTAAGCTGGACGTCCAGATCTTGCTGTATCTGTCGTGTAGTCAACAGTGACTCTTGGAGTGTCGTAGACGCTGTATGTTTCTCCGACTGTCGTCTGACCAAGTTCCTCAGGAGCTGTTCTGTAAGCTGTAGTGTATTCTGCGTATGCTGGTGTTTTTGTGTACTCGGAGCCTGTGTACTCTGTGTTTCTGGTGCTGTCGTCGGTGCTAGGTAGAGGAGCCGTGATCAACTGATGTGCCGCTAAAGCAAGGGCGGCTTCTGCATTATCTGTGTAAAATTAGAGTTTTGTTAAAAACGGCTTTAAGTGACTTGTTAATAACAGTGTTAGTAATGTCTATGTTCACTTTTTGTGACGAGAAGAGACCCAGAAACCTGAAATTTATCAATAAATTATTACAATATTAATAGTATGAATTAAGTTATCAAAAGATCAGCTACCTGCCGCTGCTTCACTAATATTCTACTGTGTCTCTCACATACCCTCAAAAGTAGTTCCAGCTTCAGTGGTAACTTCCTCATTCTTCTTCAATATATCCTCAAGTTGGTTCTGCTTGAAAGAGGAGCTGTACTTCTTGCTCTGTCTCCTTCGCTCTTCATCAGTTGTGGCTGATGCATTCTGGTCGTCTTTGAGGTTGACGAGCGGACGCCGTGGGGTCTTAGATACGGTCTTAGCTGCACGAGGTTCCAGAGACGGGTCTTCTATGGCATCTGAGAATAAGGTGGGGTTTATGCTTGATTTTTAACTTCACTAGTAATTTCTTAGATTGGAAAAAGGTTGAAAATATTGAAGATCTTTAAGAAAATGATGTCGGCATGAAACCTTATGTGATCAATACTGTACAATGTCTATTCAATTGGTATTGAGCATATTAAATAACGCGATAAAGTCCTATGCATTTAAATTAAAAGTATTAAAAGAAATTAGTAATAGTAAAAGTAGTATCATTAGTAGTGCATTAAATTAGTAAAATAGTAGGTACTTAAGTATCTAAATGTATGAGTAGGGATCGCGAATGCCTAAAAAATACTTCACCTAACAGCGAGATCATTCACTGAACTGCTTCATGAAAACTGAATTTGTGATTGGCTTACCAATGTCCCCGATATCTTGCAGCAGCTCTTCGCTCTCAAGCATCAGGGTGGTAGGCTGCGAGGTGGTAGGTCGAGAGGTAGTAGGTCGGGAGGTAGTGGTGCTAGTAGTGGTAGTGGGAGTGGGCAGTCGTCTCCTGCTGGCGATACGGAACGGCCGGCGGGTAGCAGATGATGTAGATGGAGCTAAGGTTGTAGAGACTGGAAGGGAAATATAGACTTTTGGTGCATTTTTTTCAATTTTTTTTTCAAATTTCAATTTCAGTTGCAACCAGACGGGATTTAAACCTACATGGCAATTAACGGACACCGCTATACCTACGCCGAAACGGCAAAAAAGAGGTGACTCTAGATCTTTTCAGAAGATGAAAAAGAACCTAAAAAGATCTGGTAATGTCTACCGCGCTTTAACGGTAACTACCTAAAGTAAAATAGAAAACTGAGTCACTCACGACTTAATCCAAAAGAACTGTAGATCTTATAGAAAAGCTTTTAAAATAACTTGTCTTTCTAACAATAGTAAGTACCTATAGGTAAATTTTATTTTCGTGGTTTAAAAAGGCACAGTTTACTTCCTGATGCTGCTGAAGGTATGTAAATCTGAACAGTTTTTAAATGTAAGATACTCCTATTGTGTGTAAATATAATAGTCCAAGGCGAATAATAAACGCATGTCAATCTTAGTTCATTGCCAAGGCACTCGTTGAATGGCATTAAATTAATAGACAATCAAAACTTTAAAAAGCTGTTCTATTGAACAACGCAAGGACCTATATAAATAGGTAGATGCATTGTGGAACTTTTTTAAGGTGGGAAGTGGTAGGTACTCGTAGTTTTGTTTTACAGGGTTTACTAAATTAAGCGCCTAGGTTTCTGTTATATGAAATATGAGCAAATCGCAAACCAGCCCAGTGATTTAAGTTGTTTAAAATCGGTTCCATTTCCTTTTTTTTTCATCTTATAGAAGCTGTTAGTTATTATTTTATTTATAGGATCATTATCCTAAATCCATCCAATTTTTTCAATTTCATTCCATCTAATTTGAAAATGTTACTTTTAACTTCAAAAGTCAAAAAGTCAAATTCATTTATTCAATAAGATCACAAGTGTACTACTTTGAAACGTCTTAAGAGCTAGGTGATTCTACTCCAATTCCTTCGCGACCAAGACCGTGAAGAACCAGGGCAACAAACACTCGATGATCAAAATTACTTTTAAAGGTGGCCGCACACATAACCGCACCGAACGAGCCGAAGCCGACGACGCGGTGTGCGTCCACTATAACTCTGTTCTTTGATGGCTATTTATCATATTGTCTGAGCAAGAGCGAGTGTTGTCAGCACGCATTGTGCAACAGAACAGAATTGGAGCATAATTAATCAGTGCGCGTGAGTGGTTGATGATCGGTGATTAGATGCCGTAGCAACATACCGTGATTGAACATACCTACGGGGAAATTACGAGCTTAGCTTGCAGATGTTGAATCTGTGATACCTTATCCTAAATTTTTATTGGCAGGCTAAAATACTTACAATGCCATACTTATCATATAGATAGATCAATAGGACAAGATCGATCATCTTCGAAATAATTATCCACGTCGGAACGTGAATTTTTTCCGACGTATTTTTATTATTCAAAAATTCTTTAGTTTTTATGAGTCTTTTTTAACGTAAACCAAATAATATTTGAGATAACTACGGTGGCCTTCCGTGTATGAGCCGTGTAGAAAAGTAGAGGCGTAAGTTTCAAAACTATAATTATATACTTACTTACGTTTGCAAAATATATTAAGCTTATCTATATATTTTGCAAACTATGATAAGTGAGCTTCATTTTCATCGGCGTAAGTTTTGAAATTCACTGTTCCCATAGAAACCCAAAGAAAACTCCATCATTATGATCGGTGTCCTAACCGCGTGAGACTCCGGGCTGATATATAAAATAGTATTCTCACGGCATGGGACGAGTTGTGACATAGATGGATATTGCGATACCGACCTAAAACATGTTCGTTTTGTATATTATAATGATAATTCAGTCAGCCCCTGATCTGAGTCGTCAAAAACATGAGAATACAAGAAAAAAAAACTTGGTAAGTACACACATTTTGTCAAAACGTTTACCTACACATCATAATGTAATAAACAGTGTGTAGGTAATAAAAACCCTGTATGATCCAAAAATACGTGTAGAAATCCCAATAACACTTCCAAAAATGTAGTAAAATTGATTTATTCAATTCTCAAAATTTTATTTAAAATGGATTACTTACCTAATTACAAATTTTGAGATTTTTCTCTAACAAGTATGGAAAGCTGTCTTTTAATATTTTTAAGCTTTTTGCAGCAACAAATTATTAACCTGTGGTTAGGTTAGGTATACCTAAGAACCTACATTCTAAACCTTAATATAATTTTTAAACGTAGATTAGATAGATTACCTATGTATTTGTTTTATTCGTTTTTTTTTTGTTAATATAAGTACTTAGGTACCTACTGATTTATTTAAAGATAAATGGGGAAAACGTTCCAATCCACATCATGTTAGTTTTGAGTTATGAGGGTTTGAAGGTTTGACCGTGATTTCTTCGTTAATTTTCCTTGGCCTAATTTTCCTTTTCGTTTGACCGTGATTTCTTCGTTAATTTTCCTTGGTATGATCTTCAAATCATATGCAATTATTTAAGTTATTTATTAGTCATTATTTATGTGAAAGTATGATTACGCGTAGTTTAGTACCTACTTTTCGAGATATTTTTGTAAATATGAGCTTGAAACCTATAGGAGGCAACCAATGCTCACAATCAACGGGACGCATAGTTTCTGGGACATTGTTGAGATGTAATATTTTGTAAGTATTACCTACTTATAGGTAATTAATTGCAAATTCATATCATATATCGGCCTAAAAACCTGTTAAACTATGATTAACTCTGACAAGTGTAATAGTAGCCTATTACGATTGCATGATTGGTCGCGTCGCGACTGGTCGCCCGTCGCGTTTCGCTACACTTCACCGACCGCTTTCATTGTCTTCACTGTCATCAACCGAGAGATTGTGCTCGTACTTTTACATTACAGCTTTGAATCGCTTCTCTTGCTTTGATTTGCTCACTTTTTTCAATCCCCACTGGATCTTGACTGAGGATGATCAGCGAAAAGAAAACTAGGTCCCAAACCGTGGTTTTTGCCTTTGTTCTTCACAGTATTGGTCGTGAGACACGAGTAGAATCACCTAGCTCATACGACTACTTAGTTAATGAAGAAAAAAAAATAAAGCTGCGAGTAGTTTACATGACTTTATTAAAAGGCATAAACCAAGGGAACCCAGTAATGAAAAAGTCGGACTTTGAATGATGATTATAATGAATTACGCAAATGAGTGTTTTGTAAGCAATATAATGCGGAAGCAATACTTAATTGTTTATTTCCAAGAAATCGAATAAAACTGAGTGTTTACAGTCTATTTCGGTAAGTGTTATTGAACCAAAAAAGTCTGTGCAATCAACACACGCGATATTTTTATTTCTTCCGAATCAGTTCCGAATTGTTTACGCGCTGACTTTACCTACACACTTCCTACATAAAACCACAGAAGTTAATTATGTATCATAAAAATAACAATTAGGTATCGATACTTTTATTTTGTTGCTTTTACACTACAATGTGTAAGTACGTAGGTCTGACTGACTCTCAAACTTTTGCATTATTAATTTCGCATTTTTAAATCAGAAAATTCTGCTAGCAAGCAGGCAGCATTGAGAGAAAGTTCTGGGTCAATAGTCAGTGGCAAATAGCAACGGATCATTAGTTCGTTGCGCAAGCGCCGTATTGTTGAACAGGAAAGTTGAACAACAATAGATGAGTGCGGATAGTATTTAATAATATTTTGTTTGTTTATTTAAAAACCATAATGAAAAACTAGAAATTTTTAATTGTTTCGTACAAGAACTAAAGAAAATTCATACAAGGAATTACCGTAAAACCATAAAAAGAATGGTTTTCGTAAGACATCGGAAAAAATCGCATAAAATTACAAAAACGATTGACGAAAAGTCATTTGGAAATGAAAATTATTCATAATTTCAACTTTATCGCAAACAAATAAATATCAATGTCATTTTTAAGAAAAGCCAATTAGTTGCAAGCTTTGCAAGCTGCGCTGATAATGACGTGCACTTCTGTCGCATTCTGTTATGTGGAATCATACACTGCTGTCGGACATATTCGGAAAACACGAACATAACTGAGATCCATTCTAAAGCTTGAAGTACATAAGTACATACTTACGTATTTAGAAACCATACTCTATTTTGAAATGAAATCGCTCATATCGCATTTATATAGATGCATAATTAATACAGCAGTAGAAAGCAACCTACATTTTACCTGAACTATTCTTACTCTGATTTCCCGTGGGCGTTCATTTCATGTTTTTCGTGCTGAATATTCCTATTAGGAACTGTCAGATCAACCTGTTTCGTGTCCTATTAAAATACAATATGTTTGCATTGTGCTTTGATACAATTCAATGGGATCCTCTGAACAATAGCGAGATCAGTGTGCCGAGACCAGAGTTTTCAATGGCTTTTCATGGTCGAGTTGCTGCACGAAGTATACTTTGAATTGAAGCATGGAGAAACTCAGTCGTTCTTGATCGTTGAAGTGACATTCAGAGCAGTGTTACTAACCTTATTTGCGCCCGGTGTGAACTACAATGGCGCCCTTCGATCAATCACAGTAGGATATAGAGACAGAGGAAGCGTTCGTGGCGTAGCTTGCAGTGAAGCGACGATCTGAGCGGTCACAATTTGTATGGGTGACCGCGAGTAGCCGTACCAACTGAGCGCTTCCAGGCTTCGGAGTGCACGTTAAATTGTCGGTCCCAGCTTTCAAGTCGTTAAGCTATGACGGAGGCCTTTAGGTGGCTTAATAACTCCGTCACCAGAGTTAGCCACAGATACGAACATGTATGTATACGTACTAGGATATCGCACCATCCACCGCGGACCATCTAACACTCCGCCAAAACACACCGGTACCGTATTTTTATTCAGTTATTCAGGTATTAGAGTCTAATAACTGAATAAAAATACATACAGTCTAATAATTAGACTGTCAGCATATTCATTATTGGCTATTTTTCATATGAGGTAAGTAAATTATTTACTTATTTTGATTGCTTTTTGAATTGAACCATAGCGAGTTTCATATTAGAAGGTTTGTAATGAGAAGTGAATATTATCATGATGAGAGCGAGCGCGTTGAACTCTTTTGTATGGCCGCAAGTTTTTTAAATCGATTCAGTAGCTTCAAAGATTTCCTTTTACTTTTTAACAAGCTTTATCTCTTTAAAATATTAGTATACTTGATAGGTACTGAAAAAAAAAGTGAAATGATTCTTTACAGTTACAACCAATTGTTTTCGTAGTAAGATGCCGTCACAGTAAAGTTATGGCAAGTTACGTAACATTCCACTTGTTTCGATAAACGCTCCGATTGGTCAAAATCACGTGAGAACCGATGTAGCCAATCAGGTGACTAGATTTCAGGTAAGTATTTAGATCAACGTGCAACAATAACTAGGTGGGTCAATTAGATAGTTTGTTTATTTACATTCCTTGCAAATGGCGCACTTAGCTAGGTGCTTAGGAATTTTAAAATTTTGAAACCACGTGAATTACTCAAGCATCCATTAGTGTTCTATGGAAATTGATTTATAATGATTTATTGTTTGAGTTTCCTAATCAGCTAAACTTGTAAGCACACAATTTTAGTTAAGTACCTATTGTGAATACCTACCCAATTCTCTTTAAATAATAACTGTTTATTCTGACCCACATTCAAATATTTTGCTTAAATATATCCAGATATCTCTATGTAATTTAACAAAGTTTTATTAACAGAAAGTAGTTTTTCAAAAAGCAAGGACTTATAAGCGGTTTTAGGATCAGGATATTTTTTTACTATTTTTTATATTAACTAATCATGTCCCATTGCTGGGCAAAGGTCTTCCCTTCAACTTCTATTATATTTAACCATTATTTTATACTTACATTAAAAAATAAAACTGCTTCCACTTCCGATAGTACTTACCTAATCTTTTTCTAAAACACGCTGACATATTTTGTAAGAATCGGGAAACTATCTTGGTTGCGTACTAATTTATACCATACAGTTCTCAATCAGGTGTTGAAGCCTAGAAATAAACTGACCTAGACATTTGTTATGTCGCGAGGTCGCCTGCCGGCATGCAAATCGTATTAAAACTGGGGCGAGCTGGATTCTAGGTTTTCATAGGTTTTCCGTAACAATTTAAATGAATCCATGTCTAAAAAAGGCATTTATAATAAGTCGGTGCCTGCAAAAAATGTGCATTTGTTAAATATAATTTAAGCAAGATTAAGTAGGTAAAGTTTTACACCCAAATAAGCGAAAATAAACAGAAATAAATAAAATTAGACATTAAACAGTGCCAAGTCCCAAACAAAGCAAAGCTTGTGCTATGAATACCAAAATACATTTATTTACAGAAACTAAACATATTTACTTACATAATTTTACAAAATACATCATAACCAGTTGACCCATCTGATAGTTGTAAACGATCTATAGATAGCTCAACTGATCCAAGCCACTGCCAGTCGAAAGCGAAGACGCTGGTAGCATTTATGCGTAGAATGGCAATAATGCTGATCCGTTGAGCCAAATATATGCCTATATATTTAGATAGGTATATATAAATATATACTTACTTATAATAATATTTATAACACACAAATATCACACAATGTTTGTCCAATATGGAAATTGAACCCATAGAAGGCAGGACTGATCTGAGAGTTCTGTCTAAGTCAAAATTACGCGATTGGTAATCTAAAACAATAATTATTACGTCAACTTACCCTATTTTTAGCACTGTCTAAGTACATACGTAACAAAGATAATACCTACTTAGCTCAGTTATGTAGTAGGTACAAGTGAAACTGTCCACTGTGAGAGAGTTTCATTCTTTGTCTGCGCTTTTAAAGCAGAGGTTATGTAAAGCCAATGAACCGCCTTGACTTTACAGACGCACCTATCTAACGTACCTACTGGTTTTATACATAGTTCAGAGGACTCCAGCAATGCAATTCAGACTTCCAAAATGCATCCGATTCGAAGATTTTCTTCGGAAAGTTGAAGTTTTTTTAGCGAAGAATTCACTTCCACACATCACTTTCCGAATTCGGAATGCATTCCGAGAAGGTTTTAATCGCGTAGCAGAAATTCGAGGGAGATAGTAAATGAATTTATATTTTTAAAGACAAAAGATCAAAAATTCATGCTCTCAGTTATTAAGGCGGTAACTTTTACATAAACTGAAATAATCAGGAAATCCTAAGACCAATTTTGTTTTGTAGATCTATGTGCAGTGCAAGTCAAGCGCGCTCTCTATTACCTAGTTTCTCGAAATGCAATAACAAATGTCTCGAGAAAAGTGCATAGTGCAGTTGTTTTAATTTACAGGGAAGTATGGGATTGGGTCATTGTGTTATTAGGTAATGTTAATTATTGGAATAAAACCCTCAAAGATATTGTTCAATACCTAGTTAAAAGATTTCAATTCTAAGAAAACGAATCTGAAACTACGAGTATAAATACTGTTTTGATCTTTTTTAGGAATCTAATATATTTTAGGTTATTATTATTAGTGTAATTAGTTTGTGCAAATAAATATGATTTTTTAGTTAATACATTTATTAATATTAGTCACAACATACATTTTAATATTTGGTTGATGATGATGTTATACAGTCCAAAATGTGTCAACATCTACTTTTCAAAGTAGATAGATGTTTAAATTTAGAATATACGTATTTACTATGCTTGTTATTACAATAACAGCATAATAAAATACCTATGTACCTATTTATATATTTAATTTGAAGAGGTTACTTTTTGCAACTGAATCCCAATTACAGTAATTACAAAATAACGGTCAGAATGAATCGGTGTCTTCCGTGCCCAAATACAGTCTTCAATATCACACCAATTATTGTGACATTGAACATAATAAGTAATTATATTAATGACCAGACTTTGTGCAAGAATGCGGTCTTTCTTTGCTATTATTATTTTCTACCCATACCCAATATAAAAAATATAGAGATAATGTTCTTCACAATAATTTTGTAGAGAAAAAAAGGTTTTTCATTGTGAAATATTTCGTAAAAACTTTCACCTTTATAATCGCTAATGAAGCGCTCGTGGAGTAGCTTACTGAGACGTTCTTGATTGATCGTTGAAGTTAAGCAACGTTGTGCGCGGTCACAATTTGGATGGGTGACCGCAAGTGGCATTACGAGCTGAGCGCTTCCGTGCTTTCGACACGTTAAAATTAATTAATTAATTAATTGTCGTTAAGCCATGACGAAGGTCTTAAGGCGGCCTAAAAACTCGTCACCAGAGTTGGCCGCTTGCTCATACGAACTTACATTTCACCTTTATAATTTCACGACAAATATTTGGACATGCCTCTTCCTACCTTGAACATATTTAAATGATCTTGAATGCCTAATTTCCAAAACTTGTTTTAAACTTTTTCCCAAGTCTTCATATGAAATAGTTGTGTTGTAATGTTAAGACATGGAAAAGTAGTCGTTGCGTGTATAAATTATTTGTTTTGACTATTATGTCGGAAGAAGGAAGCTGAAAACTGTATTACAGTTTTTATGCAATTCTCAACTTGTTATTTTTGTTGTATTTGTTTTTTGAATTCTAATTAAATACCTCTGTTTTTAATATTTTGATTCTTACATGTACCCATATTTAAAAAAGTATATAAGTCTATCTATATCAGTCATGTGGTTCCCCTATCACTCATGCTCTGCTTACTTTGGGGCTATATGATGCTGTGTGAAATGTCCTGAACTATTATTATTTATTAGGTAGGTACTTATTATTATTTACCTACTCCATCTTAACATTGTCCCAGGCACTACAGTGTACCGTTAAGTGTAGGCAATGTTTGCCTCTTGACACTGTATCATCTAGTAAAAGATGTAAAGGCCTATGTTTTAGTTTATTTACATCAAATCTGCTAACATGGATACTTTGAGTCAGTTTTCTTTTAGTAGGTACCTATGACTAGACTCTAGACTAAACTTGATTGAAATCTCAAAGTTGTTTACTTGGAAGATCCAGTTTGACCGGTACCTAGAGCTAATTTCTCCATCATTGACAACTTTCCATTATACTCATGTTGATACAACTTCACAAATTATATTGCGCAGAGCCTGTCACGGATGTTTCTGAAGGCCAAGTTAAAATTGTTTTTTCAAATTCACGACACGTTTAAGCGATTACAAAAAATAAATACTTACCTACTTATTAAAAACAATATTTTTTTTGCATTGGCGGTTCTTATTTTGTTTCATTGTAAGCAAGGAAGCTTGTATTTATTTTACACTTTTATTTTGAAGAATCATAATACAACCCTATTATTTTTAGGTACTTATATACAAAACGTATCTTAAACTGTAGATATGCGCGCATAATAAGAATAAATGCACTCTATATCACTGTATATACATAATAATATAGTTATAAATATACTATAGTGGAACATAATAATAACATAATGTACAACAAGCAAGTGAAAACCCAAAAAAATGTCGCCGATGAAGCTTTCGCATTACCATAAACCAAAACTACTATATTTTCAGACATTCAAGATCTAACATCGAACAAGTAAAACTACTCACCGTTCCCCCCGCTTTGCCTGCGCCGCGATAAGTTCCGATTTGTCGGTCGCTCAGTGCGGCTCGAGCCCGCGATCAAAGATGGCCGTCTCCCGCGAATTCTCGTGTCAACACTCGCGTCGACACTCGTCTCGTTTCTCTCAACCTCCTTGCGATAGGCTTCGGCCTCTTTTCGATTCTCTATGGCCTCTTTGCGAGACGCGACAGCCACTTTTCGCAAAGCTATAGCCTCTTTGCGCGATTTGAATCTGTTAGGGCCGCGTCTCTGCGGTCTGGATGTAGTCCCTGTGCTGTTCCGCTCGGCGGCTTCTCTGACGAACGCTTCGGCTTCTAGTTTGGATGCTTCGTCCTCTTTTTTGGAAGCAATGACCTCTTTTTCGAAAGCTTCGGCCTCTTTTTTGGAAGCAAGGGCCTCTTTTCTGGAGGCTAGGGCTGCTTTGACCTTCTTAGCGGCATCAAAAGCGTCGCGACGTTCAGCTTCGAGGACATCTGGATCTTCTGTGGTGGGCTCTTCTTCGGACTCTTCGCTGCTGTCTGGTGGCTCTGTGGCTTTGGTACGCCGCAGGGACGGACGACGGTTGCTCTGCGGGATAAAAGTACTGGTTAGTAAAATATTTCTATTTTTATCTGTAAGTAAATGTTGCACGGAGATCATCGGGGATCAACAATCTTAGTAATCTAATTTCTAAGATAAATTGTTAAAAACTTAGTTGTTTAACGCAATTTTAGGAAATTAGTACTAATGAAAAGGAATATAGGTGAAAGTAAGGTACAACAGTTTCATTATGTCTTAATTCTTATTTGAGTAATCCTCAAAGAATGTCGTTTTCTTAAATAACAAGTTTACCTAAAGGCGATTACATAATATTATTCATACATAAACAACTTAAAACTAGTAGGTATAACATTAAAATGAAGCATGGATATTTTTAAATATTTTATATTATATTACATGCCTTTTTTAACTTATAAAAACAAAACAGCAAAGCTAATCTAAGTAAATTACATAAATATAAATAAAGGTACATTTAGTAATACTGTGGTTTAGATGTCATATTATGTTTCTCAGTTTCGCTGGATTTCATGGTTTCTGTGGTTAGAATGTGGTTAGAATTATGTAAATAAATATACTTAAGTCAAGTTTCTAACGTAATCTTAAACCTTCCATGACATTTAACATAAGAGATCATTAGATTTGATCGTATATTTTGTCTTTCAAATAATAATCTATGGACGTTTTTCTATAAATTATACGTATTGGTCTTTAGTCTATCAGCTAGACACTTATTTTACAACATATCAAATATTTAAATCCGGCGAGCTTGTATAAAGAATGTAATAATAGTGGATTAGGCGAAAAATGTGTGACAGGATTGTAGCAAATAGAAATGTGTGGTCTCCGCATACCTACATATTATGTAGAAATACGATAAACGACTTATAAAAAGTAAGCGTTGCTAAATAATAAATAGGGAAATAACACATCTGCGTGTCACTGATAGTTTAGTAAAATCCTACGCAATTTGTTAAGCGTAGGCCACAAAATTATTCATGGTTTTGTAACTATTATGCAAAACCTCTGGGTCTTAATTTGTAATTCGTAGCATCTGCCCTTTTATGGGATGCTAATAGGACAGGCCCATCTTATGTGTAGGTATTCAATTTCCGTATTTTGAACGTGTAACTCGCGGCTTAAATACTTTATTAATATTTATATATTTATAAAGTTATTGATATTAACCATTTGTAATTGGGGTACTTGTGGAAAAGCCTGTTTAGATGCTGGGAAGGCCTAATCCACCTCAACAATGTCCCAGGCACTACAGTGTCTCGTTGAGTGTAGGCAAAGATTGCCTCCGAACTCTATGTAAATCTAGTAAAGCTTTAAAGCCCTAAGTTTGATGTTATTGGGAAATATATAGATTTAATGCATCTATAGCTACATCGTTAATATTTTTAAGTGATTTTTTTTGGATTCCCCAAAAATATAATATGATTTTAAGAACTGAATCTGATGATGTAGATTTATTATCTAGCTAGTAAGTTCATTCTCGCGTATATTTTGCTTACAAACCTTTTTACATTGAGATTTTGAAATTGAGATTGAGAAACGTGAGAGCCCGAATTGATATTACCAATATTTTAATTATATTCAAAATTTTAGAAATAACTCCAAATATCCGTAATAATTTGAATCTCAATATTTAGTCATCAGTCCTTCGCCTGCGCAACGTTCACATTTCATTCATAAATTATTTCAATGTCGAATGAATCAACAGGTGAAATCTTAGTAGGATACGATAAAATTAATTATCTTATTCCATGGCGTGACGGAGCTCGCTGTGGTAGAGCGTGCGTGACGGATTGGAAATACTATAACCGTGACAAATGTATCTAATTGTAGAACATGATAAAGTAATGGGGTCGATATTTACTTCTCAATAGATACATTTTAAGTATGAATACTTCACGTTTAAGAAAATTAGAGAGAATCTCAAAATTAGCATCGGCAACGAAGTGGAACAGAAACATGACATTCTATAGGGTGCGGACCAGAAAGAAGAGACGTAAGACGCGTCGCGGATAGGGCGCCAGCGCGAACAGCGTTGCGCCCGCGCCGCGCCCCGTCTCTTCTGTATGTTTTGCGTCGCGACGCTTCTATACATTTTGTATGAAAGGGACGCGGAAGAGACAAATGTCCGCGCCCCTTCTGCGTCTTACGTCTTTTCTGTGTGTTCAGCGTCTTAGAGCTGAAATTACTTAAATTTTTTCTGTGACTCATTTTTGTATTTATGAGTTTAGGTATTGGAATAAGCTGTATGTACTTAGTTGGACTCGGTAGATGGCACAGAAATCTGATAATATAGAAGTCCAAGAAGAATAGAATTCCAATTTTAATTTATATTTAAATATTGTTTGTACAGTGAATCAAGAGGAGAAATCTAATAATATAGAAATCATTCATTTAAATAGTCACCAAGCGTGACGTGACAGTTCACGGCTTGCTGAACGGTAGCGTGCGTAAAGCGTGACAAAGATGCGGTGACAAATAAGAAATTGATTAATTTTTATAAATTACTAGCTATTGCCCGCGGCTTCGCTCGCGTGGTATCCGGATAAAAAGTAGCCTATGTTACTCTCCAGCCTTCTAACTATCTCCACACAAGAAATCACGTCAATCCGTCTGTTTTGACGTGAAAGCAGGACAAATATACAAACAAATAAACACAGTTTCACATTAATATAATACGGGTACGGATTTTAAGGAACAAATAAGTTCATCTGAGAATAAAATTTTTTTTTTATTCATTTTTTGACGTTCATATTTCGCAAAATTAACAAAACGAAACAACACAAGATCACTATTGTCAAAGGGGGTATTCAGAGGCACTTCCGAGCACATATTTGACTCATAACGTTTTAAATCAAAGTTAGCATTCCATACGTGACGTGACAGGTTGCAGGCCTATCGTTGCCTAGGTACTATAATAATAACTGGTTTCCTCAGGATGTTTTCCTTCATCGTTTATACTCTCTCTTCTATTTAAGAAATATGCATCATGCATATTCATTCTCATAATCAATTAGGCATTGTGATACACATCAAATATGCCGAGATTATGCGAAATTTTGCTGAAGCATGTAGCTTATTTCACTAATAAATTTATGTAATGCGTAATTATGAGATCTAATCTCAAAACAAGTGGTTGCAAAATGATACTTCACCCCAAAACATGAAATACCTAATACGAAAAAAAAAAACAGAAAAACACTTGTAATTACGTGGAAGTGAATATAACTGTGTTACTTTTATTTCCTATTAGATACTGTCAGGGGCGGTCGCAGACTTTGATTTTGAGGGTCACGTTATTTTCTAGTAGGTACGTACCTACCAATATTTTGGGGAGGGGGGGGGGGGGTCACGTTATTGCCTAGTACGTTCCTACCTATTTTTTTTGCAGGATGTTAGAGGATTTTTTTGCAGGATGTCAAGGATTTTGGGAGGGGGGTCATGACCCCCTCGGACTAAAAGGGCATGTTAGGCAAAAACGGTCTTCAAAATCATTCTGAAGTTTCTGTGAAAGTTACCATATTTAAACTTGTTTTTCCTATTCTACGCTTTTTAACAAGAACAACACAACAGTTTTGTATGAATTCTATTTTCTAGAAGCCAACAATTTTATTTCTATCAGAACCACCTTTTTTTCTCGTTTTAAATTCCTTTTTCTTGAAAATTAAGCCGCTAAGTACGCTTATCTTTTTTTTTAATGCTGGCCACACCCAAACTGGCTCTAACGATTTCTTATTGAGCGAATAAATCGCTTCCTGTCACACTACTGAGGAGTTGTGCAATCGGTTACATTAAACATTGATAGCATTCCATTACAACTTATTGCAATAAAGAATGTGGATGAAAAAATTAAGGTAGAAAACCGGTAACAAGTACTAAATATCATCTAAGTAATTATTTTATTATAACGTTTTGTCTTTTCCACAACTTTGTATTCGTCCCAAAGCACCATTTAGTAACAATGTTTACTACAAAACTTTGTTAATTGCCGAAAATATATCAATACTTACATCATCATCCTTTATTTTCTTAGGCACTACCGCTTGGCACTACTAGTAGAGTGAGTAGAGTGAAGGGAAATTTTACTTGCCCGTGACACTACTGGTAGAGCTACGGGTAAAGTAAATTTCCAGTGACACTACTCCATTCTATTTTCCACATGGGACAGGACACATCGCTTCTCTTTTTATCACTTGTTATGATTTTTAAGATTGAAAACCATTTATTTACGAGAAAACAACTTTATTAACGTGGTAAAAGATTAACAAAACTCACAAGTAGACCTGTGCCATCTATCACTACAAACAAAATATATTGGCCGTATACTATATTGGCCATGTACGTACATGCGGTACAATAATTATCCCATAAAACGATTGAGGTGGTCAAAGCGACCATTAATGTGAGCAATAATTGCTTATTGCAGAAAATCGCAATAAATATAAGCTAACAAGCTAGTCTTTTCTCTAAAGCAAACATCGGAATGCAAATACCTACTGAGTATGTACAACACAATCTCAGTCAAGGCCAGCTGCCCACCCTGTGACAACATAACACATTATGTATGTATGGAATGTCACATGGGCTTTGAGGTTTCAACAAGATTTTGAGAACAATAGAGTTTAATCTGGCTCACAAAGCTTGAAGTATGATATATAAAATCATTTTATGGTTTGATTTGAAATTATTGAAAGCTCCTAAGCGATAAGACCGCCCATACAATGTTACATAGTTGTATCATTACTTAGTTGTATTTGGTTTTATATTGTATAGATATATAGATGATATTGTAACCTTCTAGAGTTTGTATTTTAAGTTATTTAGGTAGGTCTCTAGACTTATAACAAATTGTATTTCAATTGAATCAAAACATTGTCGGTATCATATCGACTATATTAGGGAAGAATAAAATGAATAAAAAATACTTAAAAATACCAAAAAAAAAACACAAACACTAATATATTAAGGGGAATAATAAGTCGAGCCGCAGAATTATTTTTTGGCCACGGAACCTACCTTCTGATTTTATAACTAAGCAACGGGAAAATAAGAAACCTTCTAATAAACTAACTCGTCTTTTTTACAGCATCAACTAAATATTCCAAAGAAAGCGTCAAGTAAATAACAACTATTATTTTTACTTGACCTACTGATTTATACATCGCCATCAAATTTACTAACTCAACCACGGATTTTACAACTAACCAACAGTTTAGGTTAGGTTAGATTATGAAATAACTACGCGCTAGGTAAGCGAGCGTAGCGAGCGTGCCGCGGCAGCGGCCGCCGAAGCGACAGAAATCTAATTCATGAAGAATACAATATATTATACTCCGGTATTTTCGTCATTTTAAGCATTCTACCTTCCAAGTATCGTCTTTATAAACTTCTTTATCAATCGATCTTTATACATTTCAAACATTCTTATTTTGAAATTCGCTATTTTAAGCTTTGGCATTACAATTAGTGTTACACTATATTTTAAACATGCTGAGTTATAAAATTAGAAGTAGATAGACTTACTTTATTGGTGTCATATTTAAATATTTTAGGAGTTCCCGCTTGAATATGTGTTACAAATTTAGATCGTAAAAAACAAATTTAGATGCTAAAAAATAACTGCCATGCTGAGTTGTATTTACAGTGGCTTATATCGAGGATATTTAGTGGCTAAGATAGTATTTTTTAGAGGCACATTGATGGTGGCTGACTTAGTAATTCAGAGGTCAATGTAAATTTTTAGAGGCGAAAAATGCTATTAAATAGAAGGCGGTTTAATTAGCACCCATATATTAATAGGGTGTACCTACTTAATTTACTTAAGTAATGCATCTAATAACTTGTTTGATTTGACATCCATTTCTACAGTACCTACATAAAAACATTATGTTAATAGACTTTTTCTAAAACCAGTTTATATAAATTCTAATTTGAATATTCAAGATTTAGGTAAGTAGATTATTCTAGAAGTCCAGTATCCAGTACCTAGGCTTATTAAGTTATTACATTAGATTAGATTATAGATTCTAGAAGTACCTACGCTTTACAAATATACCTAATGATGATAATTTTCACGAGAAAACGTCTCTAAAATTAATAAATATTTTATGAGCAATGTAGAGTTTCCTGTCTTACAAAATGATGGACAATTTTACAAAACTTTAGTCAATCAACGTAGATTAGAAGACCATGTAGAAACATTTCGACACAAGGACAAACGAATTTTACATATTTAGTAGTCGCGCTGTCACGACATATTTTAAATTTTACGCAATTGTTATTGCTGTCCCAAATGTATGGCAAATACTACTATTTTTCGAAATATAAGGCGTATTTACACTTGTGAGTTATTGCCCATTTTACGGTTTACGTCTAGAATATAATTTGAGTTTTTTCGATGATTTTCTTCGGAAAATTTACGTTTACTTACTTTATTTAATTTACGATCTACACCAAACCCTTTGAGATAAATCGGTTTACTGGTTGGTACGCGTTTAACAACACAGACAAACATACTTACTTACTAAAAAAATCTGATTTATAGTGGTAGAGTCGTCATGTAGGGTCACCCATGCGTAATTTTGTGCCGAGATATTGAGAGAATTAAAATATAACGTCAATTTAAAAAAGAAATGTTCTGCGGCAGAACATGAATAAATGCAGATAAATAAATGAAACGACAAACGAATTTTTGCGTAGACCCGGCGACTTTTCTTAGCGTGTACAAGAGCCCTAACAGGTGTATAGTATTTCAACAGTGTGTTCGATTAGTGACGGTTTTTACGATTGATTGGGTTTTTATATTAGTTCCTGTTTATAAAATCGATCACTAGTATTTTTATGACGTTCTGCCAATGTCTATAAAACGCAATTTATAATCGCTTCATGCACAGAAGCCATTTAGTTGTATTTCTCACTCTTCATTATCTCTAAAATAATTATTATTCCATTTATTTGTATTATTTGCTCAGGAAAACTGATAAAGAAACTTGTAATTGTAAACAGTAAACCACACACTAGGCCTCTTTTAATAAACTCGTATTAACTTCTGTCAAAGTTGCGCCACGGATTAAACTATTGCCATCCTTTTGTTAGACAGTGACAAATAAGGATGGCAATAGTTTAATCCGTGGCGCAACTTTGACAGAAGTTAATACGAGTTTATTAATAGAGGCCTATTTGCATTTTTAATTAAGTAAGACTTGCTTAAAAAATTGAAAAAAGAAATATGGAGGAAATGCACAAATCATAGAAATATTCCAAACCAGCGATAAGTTAAAATGTTTTTTGTTTTTCAAAATTATAGCCTGAATCAAATAAAAACTTACGAAACAAGCTTGATGTCAGATCTAAATCGTGATTTCCTTATAATATTACCCTTTATAATAATGATAGTTAAGTTGCTTAAGCCCGTCACAGACTTAGCTATAATATATATTAATATACCGTACTATTATACCGTATATATTATAGCTGAGTGTGCGGTCACGCGAAAATTAGTATAGAAAATATATAGTAATATGCCTATAGTCGTATTGCTCATTATACGGACTAAAGTGAAGGAAAAAATGTCATTTTTCCTTCAATTTTGACATAAAACGTATCAAAACTAATTAAAATTGAAGGAAAAATGACATTTTTTCCTTCAATTTTAGTCCGTATAATGAGCAATACGACTATAGTTATAAAAATATTAATATATATTATAGCTAAGTCTGTGACAGGCTTTAGGCTGGTTTTACTGTCACGCGTACCGTCGGCGCTGATAGGCGAGTGAGCTTTATTACAATGAAATAAGGATACTGATTGTTTAGCAGAAATGGCTACGCTCATTGCTCTCGTTAATGCTGAACAATCAGTATCCTTATTTCATTGTATTAAAGATCACTCGCATATCAGCGCCGACGGTACGCGTGACAGTAAAACCAGCCTTACAAATGTACCTTCCTCGGCTTTGTCCGCAAAAACTGCGTAGTTTCTTACATACATGCTCGTAAATTGATATATCAAGATTGTAAACAAGATTTGAAGTATCAAAATATTACGAGAGGTTTGAGGCTCTACAAATACAAAACCTGTTGTCCTCGAAGCCTCTGTACCTATTAGCGTGGCATCTGAATGTCACGTATTTACTATGGAACAATCTTTGATTTGTGGCAAAATTGTGTAATCATCATAGTGGCATTTTTCTGAAGAATATGATATGTACTGTAGGCCGATTCTACTAACAAACTTTTTTATCAACCAGAGCAAAAAGTCAACTAGGTATAACCTTAGATTTCGATTTGTTTCCTAATCTACTACCTACTTAATGACCAATGACGCAGTTACGGTAATGATACCGGAATGGTACTAAACTATAGTTCAACTGTGATAATTCGTGGCTTAGTGCTAAACTTGTTTTTGTTCTAATATTAAGTAAGTTCTTATGATTTAACGTGCCCTCGGAAGCACGGAAACGCTCAGCTGTGAATGCCATTTGCGGTCACCCATCCAAATTATAACCGCTCAGAACGTTGCTTAATTTCAATGATCTTTCAAGAGCGTCTACTAATATTTTGGAGTGATATGTAGTTTTTTTAACCTGCTTTCGTCAGACTAAGTTTAGTTTTCCTTTTACAATCACATTATCACACTAATATTATAAATGCGAAAGATTGGATGTTAGGGTGGATAGATGGATGTATGTTTGTTCCTCTATAATTCAACAACCACTGAACCGATTTGACTGAAATTTGAAATATAGATAGATAATGACCGGGAATAGGACCGGGATCATCCGGGTACCACGCGTGCGAAGCCGCGGGAGGAAGCTAGTAAAGCATAAGTTTCAACAGATTAGGACGCTTAAGAAATATTCATTTAAACGTGAATCAAGACAAATAAATCCTTGAATGGCAAAGACGGTTTTCGATTACAAAATACTTGATTACACGAGCTATTGATGGGCATGTGTAGGTAGCATCATCTCGATACGATTAATCCTTGAATGAATCGTGCTAGGATTATATTTCTACTAGCTGCGCTCTTGCGGGGTAAATCACGTAGAGATGGTAAATAGTGATGATGAAAAGTAGCCTATAACCTTCCTCAAGAAGCTGTCAAATACAGAAAAAAAAAATCAAATCCGTCTGGTAGTTCCAGAGATTAGCACGTTCAAACGAACAAAAAAACAAACAAAAATTTTAATAGCAACTCGACTACATCCCTAAAAAAACATCGAAAACATCTTCAAAGGATTATTTTTATAAGTAGATGTTGCCCGCGGCTTCGCCAACCCTTTATTGGATTTTTTCCGAGATAAAAAGTAACCATGTCCTTGAAATCCCATGAAATTCATCAAAATTAGTTCAGTGGTTTAGGTGTGAAAAGGTAACAGACAGATAGAGTTACTTCACATTTATAATATTAGTATGGAGTATGGATCTACGGTAAATGGGAATGCAGTCGTGAGACTGTTTTATAAATAAAGTTTATAAATATTTATAAACGAACTGTTTTAGCAATTTGATGCTCGGCATCCTATAAATTATTCTCATGACCGTTAAAGGTACCCTGTGATCTGTGCTTAGAAGTATCGTCGTCCTTTCTAATGCAACAAGTAGCTGCTACGAACTGTTTAAGAGTAGATTTAATTTACTATAGTTGATAGACGAATTACGAGAACAAGAAATCATTATCATCAAGAAAAAATGACTTAAAAGAAATCATATCATCAAGAAATAATGACTTAATTGAACAACATTCTCCCGACTATATCCTCAAAGCGCGGTAGATACTTTTTCAGATTTTTGAGCATATCAATTCCTTTGAATACGTCTGAATACAATATTACTTAGGTATAATTTATTTCTATTTTTTTTTGTATTAACTTGTATTGTTTTTATAACGTTCCTATTATTTTGTGTACACGTACCCACGTCTATAATCAGCTTTCCCTATCCTCAAAGGTTTGCTGGAAGAAAACTCTTATTAGGGTTAAGCTCGCCTTTGTACATGCCATTTGTTTATGTTTTTTTCTATTTGTATTTTTGTGTACAATAAAGATTAAGAATAAGAATAAGAATAAGGGGTAGTCAGAGAGTTTAAATACTCCGCATCTTGCAAAAGTTAGTATTCCAAAGTTATTTAGATTGACTTTAATACTTCATCTTGCGACTGTGCGGTTAATCTGACATCTTACAACTTGTACATCTGGTAGGTATGATTCCAAGGTGACCAAGTTGATGAACTTGGCAAATTCTTGGTACAAGAATAATAATTTTAAATCTAGTTCTGTGCCTCTTGCCCTTGAAAATGGGTCTTAATTTAAATATACGTCGGTAGGTACCATATTAATTTGCATTACAAATAATAATAATTTACTTAGAATTATAAAAATCAATCATGTTTCCATACAAAAGACTTCAACGCGCTCGCTCTGTTAAAGTTCATTTCATGTTTTTCAATCTATTTTCAAGGTTTTCTTTGTTGTGATGCTGTGATTTTATTGAATTAAAATATTGAATATTGAGTCACAGTTACAGGCTGTGTTTCTTTTTAGATAAAAAATCTAAATTTTAAACTAAAAGTTTTTAATTTCGATTAAGTATAAAACTAAAAAGAACACAATGTTATTGTTTTCATCTAAGTACCTACGTTGTTGTTGTTACTTCATTTTTTAAAGAACTATTTATTTGTATTTTACTTCTTATGAACAATAAAATGCAACATTTTTGCAACAACTCCAAGTAAACAAGGAAAAACGGTTGGAATTCTGTCCCAGTAAGGCAATAAAATTGTTATGCGGCGCATGCGCAGGGCTGACCTTTAGCTCGCTACTCCTAGCACGCAGTGCATATGGCAACATTACATGACAGTTGCAACTGGCAATAGCAATTAGAACCCAATTGATTTGCCGTTAAATATAAACGAAATAAAAAAGGAACTGTAACCCTAAGGTACGGTATACGTTCAGTTATTTAGACATTCAAGAAAGAGATAGTCAGAGGCTTAGTTGGCACATGTCTACTCAGGGCTTTACGTTATATCTTTACGAGATGATTTATAAAGTCTCAGGAGGCAATCTTTGCTTACACTTAACGGGACACTGTAGTGCCTGGGATATTGTTGAGATGGAGTAGGTTTACCAAGCATTTTAAACCATCCTCTCAGCATAACCGGCCATAACCACAGGAAAAACATGGTCCATAATTACGTGTGGAGTTTCCTCACGATGTTTTCCTTCACAGTTTAGAGCTCGTGTTAATGCGCATATAATTTTTTGAAATTTATATGTGCATGGAATTTCAAAATGTGAAATTATGATTGAATTGAGTATACCTATGATTTACATTCGAAAACATATAAATACATTATTATTTTTATTTATTTGTTTTTATAACTGTTTGTTCTCTTAAACAAAAAACTAATAAACTTGAAAATATTAAGAAACTTCTATGAACTAAATCTGAATTCGTTTATCATTATTGAAAATCAGTACATGAGACACGATTCTAGATTACCTACACCAGTTTATGGATACGTGCTTTGTGATCGGGTTGGTGGGTTTTTCATTTATGTATCTTTACTAGTTACTAGGCAATACTGACTCAGCTTATAACAAAGAGAACTGAACGGTACTACGCAATAAAGCATGAATGGTGTCGGCACTACCTACCTATAAAACCTTGGCTTCTGAAGCAGTGATCGTGTACCATAGCTATTGAAATAATTGGTTCGCATGAGGTAGTCACTAAATCTGGTGACACAGTTTTTAGGCTGTTTGGAGTCATGGCACAAATTAATTGGCATAAGACAATTTAGCGTGTCTTAAGACGGAAGCACTCAGTTGTTTACCGTCTACAAAAAATCTACAGTTAAAAAACTAATAAAAACTCGCTTCACAAGTGTAGGTATGTGATTTTTATCACAAGCACTTTAAATTCAATCGATCGTTACTGTAGGAGTATTGATGGCAGGATAATAGATAGTTTTTTGCCAACAAGTGCTTACTAATCAGCCGCGGTGTTGAATGTTGAGTCACTGGTTTACTATAACAGTTATCTCGTCATTGTTTTAGTTTAGGCACTACATAGCTAAAATCATAAGTAGGTTAGTTTAAAAAGAGGGCTAGAATGGTCGCTAAGTAATTCCTTTCCGACTCCTAATATGTATTCTCATAATGACAACTATAGTATAATAGCTGTTCGTGCACATGCGGTTTTCCTAAAACTACTTTCATATAAAACAGGACAAGTTTTGTATGAAAAGCAACTATTACGATCACAAAAAAAATAGCCAAATCTATCCAGCCGTTTTTTAATGATGATTTTTCATACATGCGGTTATACAATTTCAATTTCAGCTCTAGTTTCAGAGATTCTTTGTTTGCTTCTACAGTAGTCGGGATGGTAACCTATCAATCTTTCGAAAAACGATACACCGAATTTTGAAATCCATAAAACGTTTGATAGAAACTCGAAATCCAGATACTATGTTTTACATAATTTTATTACTCCGATAAAACATTTCACAGAAGTCTCATTTGACAGAAACACTAATGCCAGATTATCAGTTCGTTTTTTTTCATTCGACAACAATATCCTTATACCTTATTTTAAAAGACAGAAGTAACGCTTACCAGAAAATTTCCAGCCATATAAAACCTTTTCCATCTTGGGTTGGATTTAGTATTACTAAGCAGGATTTTGAGGGGGGCGGTGAGGGGGGGAGGTGAGAGGGGGTTCCCCCTCCCCCCTGGTACCACTCCTATTACAAGGTAACGCACCGTTCTGGAGATAATCAAATTATTGTTTTATATACAAACTGGTAAAAATTGGTAAAAATTTAATATTCGGTAACAGTATTTTGGTGGGGGGGAGGGTGGAGGGATCCCCCGCATCCCTGGTACCACTCTCATTACAAGGTAACGCACCATTCTTGAGAAAATAAAATTATTGTAACCTAACCTAACCTTTTTTTTTATCTAACCTAACCTACACGGGGCAACCGACACGGGGCACCCTGTAGGTTAGGTTTGGTTTGTTTATAAAAAAGCGAACGAAGCGAGCCCACCCACAAAATCTGGTCGCATAAACCCTCATAACATCTAAAAGAGAAACTAAATCAGATTCGACACGGGGCACCCTGTAGGTTAGGTTAGGTTTGTATATAAAAAAGCGAGCGAAGCGAGCCCACTTACAAAATCTGGTCGCACAAACCCCCATAACATCTAAAAGAGAAACTAAATCAGATCCGACACAGGGTATCCTGTAGGTTAGGTTAGGTTTGGTTTGTATATAAAAAAGCGAGCGAAGCGAGCCCACCCACAAAATCTGGTCGCACAAACCCCCATAACATCTAAAAGAGAAACTAAATCAGATCCGACACAGGGAATCCTGTAGGTTAGGTTAGGTTTGTATATAAAAAAGCGAGCGAAGCGAGCCCACCCACAAAATCTGCTCGCATAAACCCCCATAACATCTAAATGAGAAACTAAATCAGATCCGACACAGGGCATCCTGTAGGTTAGGTTAGGTTTGTATATAAAAAAGCGAGCGAAGCGAACCCTTTCTAAAAAAAAAAGGTTAGGTTAGGTTACAATAATCTGATTTTCTCAAGAACGGTGCGTTACCTTGTAATGGGAGTGGTACCAGGGGGGAGGGGGAACCCCCTCTTCCCCCTCCTACCCCCCACCCCCCCAAAATCCTGCTTCTTAATACTAAATTTTTACCCGAAACGTTTTTAGGTTATTATCGGTCTCAGAACCGAATCTGCCCACCCCGACTTCCACGTAGTCTTGTCTGTCCTACCCTAGAGTGTTTTTATGAACTCGGAGGCGCGAAGGGAGATGCAGCCCCCGCCCGCTGTGACAAAACGCGGCACCAGCACGAGCTGGAGCGGCTGAGGCTGGTCGCCGCCGAAGGTGGCGACCAAACAGCCGAAGCTGCGAAGGCTCGTGCTGATGCCGCGTTTTGTTACGCAAGGGCGGAGGGGCTGCACTTCCCGAAGCGCCGGAGCCGTCACAAATTCGAAATGGATGGAAGATTTAAGTTAAACTTTGATAATTTGCCAAAAGTGTTTGGTGAGGTTACTTAACCATCTAGCACGAAATTAGTTAGGAAATGTTAAAGGTAATAAAAAAAAAGTAACTAGGTACAATATTTAATAGATATCTACCTAGAGTACTTCAAGCTACATAATGGACATCGGTCATTTAATTTTATGGTACCTAGTATTTATAACGCTCTGAATTATTACTAGAAAGATTGAATACATAATTTTGTAATAGGTCTTTCCTGAACCATGATTTTTCGGGATCACAAAATATATGGAAAACAAATTATATGGAAAACAAACATGCGGTAAAGTGAATTATATGGATGTTAAAATTTCTGGAAAATGTTTAGATGTATTTTGTATTTCTGTCTTGTAAAAAAAAACAAATGAAAATCTGGCTTAAGAATTTATGGAATTCGAATTCCTGTATTATGAAAAAAAAGAAATCAAAAATCTGTCAAACGTTCCTATGGATTTCAAAAATCTGTCTTGTAATTTTCGTGACATAAATACGTAACCAGTCGGGATAAGTAACTTTTCTATAAACAAATGACTATCATTGCAATGTACTGAATGTACTTAGCTATGTATTTAGCAAAAAATAATTTAATCTAGAATTGTTTTACTCTACCAAGTCAAGTACCTACCAACTGAAAAAACGATTACAGAATTACATACTTATTAATTTCAGTATATTTCTTTAAAAAAATAAATTTTTGAAATTCGAATTTAAACCGGTTGTTTTTTAAACCAAGCAAATTCTATAGACATTTGTTGCTATTTCTCAAGTTCATAGAAAAGGTAGATCATTTGCGTCCATAGACAAATTGCGTATTCATCACTTTCACAAGACGTTATAGTAAACCGGTCGAACTAAGATTTATTGTAAACTGACGCAATGGTTAGATAATGTGGATAAACAAGTAATTTGCGAGTGCGGGGAGAAAGCGGTTTTCACTCAGATGCTGCGCCCGAGCTCATTCCGATCTCTGTCAATGGTTCTGACTTCTGAGTGAAAACAGACTGCTTAGAAATTATGAAAAGCTATTCGTAAATAGACCAGCAGGGCGATTCAGACCGTCTCGGAATGTATTCCGAATTCGGAAAGTGACGTTTCTTCGCTAAAAAAGTTAACTTTCCGAAGAAAATCATCTAATAATCGGATGAATTTTCGGAAGCCTGAATCGAACTGCTGTTCACTTAAATCTGTAAAAAAACTTCGATAGGTAAAATTATCACATAAGATCTAATTAAGTACCTACTTAATGCAAAAAAAAAAACGAAACAGTATCATGACTGGATCCCCAAAGAGCGGTAGACATTCTCTCAGATCTTTTAGGCATTTTAGATCCTAAGATGTCTTTTGCAGATGATTCTTTGAAAATGCCCACATTCTGCTTTCGTACGTGACAGGGTGAAAGCCAATCGCCGCTAATGCTACGTTAATTCATGAATGTAATTGAAAATTGTTCTCACTTATTCCTTTCCAAGGTTGTTTATTTAACCATGTTTTTGTTTTGTTTCAGAAGAGGTCACCATTGATCAAAATAGAGAGAGCAACATAAAGACCGGTGGAAAAGGCGTTACCTAGTTAATTTTATATACCTACTTATGTATGTATGTTTTATGTATGTATGTAAATGTCCTAAATAACTTAAAAAACAGTTACCTCTGTCTTCATCATAAATTAAAGATATTCAATCTCATTGTCAAGTTCAAAGTTAGATCAAGGACAGGTAAAGACTAGATAATTTCTAGAAACAATTTAATATTAAGTATCTAGGTAGACTAGGCTTTGAATTGTAAAATAAAACAATACAATTTGCGTGTTTTATTAATCACTCCCTATTCCTTAATTCCTTTACCCAACCAAAACCTGCAGGCTAAAAAGGCTTCATGAATCACAATGTGTTTCATAGTGTGAATCGTATTACAGTTCAGCTAAAGCAATTCCGCTTTAATTTCGTAAATGTCACAATTAAACGACAAAATGATTCAGCTGTGAATTAAATTGCGTACAATTCAGCTAATATTTTACGAAATTAAAGAGGAATTTCTTTAGCTGAGTGTAATACGATTCACACTATGAAAGACATTGTGATTCTCGAATAACGGCCGTTTTAGCTCCTCCACATGAATAGGTAATATGTTGAGTACCTATACCTACCTATAAGTACGCATTACGAAACGTATGGTGTTAGCCAGCAGAGCTGAATATGTCGAAGTGGTTCGTGGAAGGCCTTGACACGACCCCTCCTAAGAAAATCTGGTTTCAATAGGGACTGATTGACCTAGTGACGTAAATTCACTAAAATATTAAATATCATCATGATAAAGTATCAGATATTTCAATATTTTGCGTTAAAAATATGAAAGTTAAGTATAAAATGTAAAGAGCTTTACTGAACTCATTAAGTAGGTACATTAAAATCGTAAAAAAAATATTTTGACGATTTAATTTTTTTTGCAAATTAAAGTTGGATGGGGTCAATGACATTAATGGAGCAATGACCTGGCTGAACTTTCAATCTAGACACGTACCATTGACTTTGAAATACTAAGTTTTAAATTTCAAAGTCAAAGTCAGATGGTAATTTTCAATAGGTCATCAATTGGTTGGACAGAATTTGTAGCTGGTTGGAGTATAGGCACAGAAGAGGGAGAAAAGGTAAGGTACAACAAAAACTACATGTAGGTACCTAGGTACTATAGCTTCACAATAGTGAAGACTGAAATAAAGATTCAGACCTTCACGGAATTCATTCCGAATTTGGAAAGTGACGTTTCTTCGCTGAAAAAACGTCACTGAAGTCCAAGCAATTCGTCAAAATTCACTTCTAGGGCCTCTATTAATAAACTCGTATTAACTTCTGTCAAAGTTGCGCCACGGATTAACTATTGCCATCCTTATTTGTCACTGTCTAACAAAAAAGGATGGCAATAGTTAAATCCGTGGCGCAACTTTGACAGAAGTTAATACGAGTTTATTAATAGAGGCCTAGGGGTTTAAATCTCCTCTTAGCAAATAGGAAAATATACTGCTGACTAGAGAACTTCCTCCCCTTTTTGCGAAGATGGTTAAAAAAGACAAGACACTGTTCAAAAGAAATTACACTGGCTAAGCAGGCAGGAACCGGCTAGGAACCAAGCCTCCGGTCAGTATCACGTAAGATGCCATAGAAGGATGTCCTGACCCCGCGACCATAAACGCTCAACATCCGGATGCTCTCAACTTGCAACAGGCTCCCAGTTAGGAGAAACCTCCAACTTTACTAAGTCCAACTTGGATAGGTGTAGGCAGCTTTTTGTTCCTCTATGATTCACCAGATGTAAGTACGTGAGGATTTAAATACAAAGGGTGCCTATGTCTGAACAAATACACAAAAGCTGGTCCTCAATCTGAATGTGTAACAATAGCAAGTTTTTAGTACAAGTGCTACCGTATGGATTGACATCTGCATATTGTAGCCTAAAGATGTATTTGGACGCGCTTCTGAATATCCCCTTAGATAATCTTCAACGGATCTTGAAAGATCTGAAAGAATTTGCTTTTCCTTGGGGATGTAGTCCTGATAAAGTAAAAGTAAGTTCGTATGAGCATGTGACCAACTCTGGTGACAGAGTTTTTAGGCCGTCTACGTCATGGCTTGACGACTTAAAACCCGGGACCGACAATTTAACGAGCCTTCCGAAGCACTGAAGCGCTCAGCTCGTAATGCCATTTGCGGTCACCTATAAATTGTAACCGCGCACAACGCTGCTTAACTTCAACGATCAGTCAAGAACGTCTGCAAGCCACGCCAAGAGCGCTTCAGTCATCTTGTTTCGTTTTTATGAAATTAACCACTGCAGCAGTTACATACGAGGATGGAGCATGATCACAAATAATAGGTTACTACACAATGCTAAACTCAAACTTATAGTCCTGAGATCCCTCCATTTACACGTTGCTTCTTGCTACTATAAAACAATAAATGTCACTATTATTCTTGTTACTTATGTTATGACCCTATGACATTTTATGATTTACATGAATGGGGTTTGCAAACGACTCATCCAACCAGTCGAATCTAGGCCGAGATGATATCGTGATTAACCGACTGGCGAAAAGTGGTGTAATGCTACGTGCTGGTAGTCACATGTCAATAGAAAACCTAGCTGCGGAGGTTGTGGGCAAATTAAATAATTATACAATATTGATATAGACGTAATAGATTTACGTAATTTGAGGTGTGGTCGTAACTGGTGACATATCTAATGAATTGTATTTGTCGGTTCTAATTGAAAGAAGCAGATATAACTTAGATATAATAATTTGGAGATTAATGTAAATGTATATTGTGAATAAATAATACGAACAATATTTTTTTTCCTGTAGTATGAAAAAGTAATAGACTTATTTATTTACTTGAAGAATAATGGGATAAACGTTTGCAATTATTTAGTACGTCTAAAATCTATTAAAAAAACGCAAATGCCTCGTTAAATGTTTTGTATTGTAGCCAGGAATTACATTGTCCCATTAAGTGTAGGCGTAGATTGCCTTCACACTCAGTACAAAAAATTTAGTATCAATGTAAAGGTCAACTTTTTGGTAGTAAATTAAACTGAATTAAAATAATATGATGTTTGTTATTTTGTAATTATACCTCAGACATGAATAAGTTCTTCTGTAGGTATTTAATTTTGAATTAAGGTTCAATCCACGTACAGTATTTCAAGCTATAGGTACATCTAATGGACATCGGTAATTTTCGTGTTTTCCGAATATGTCCGACAGCAGTGTATGATTCCACAAAACAGAATGCGACAGAAATGCACGTCGTCGTCGTTAGCAGGGCAGCTCGAACGGCTTAACACTAATTTGCTTTTCTTAAAAATGACATAAATATTTATTTGTTTGCGATAAAGTTGAAATTATTAGAAGTATCGTGTGAATATGCCTTTAATCTATATCATAGATAATTATTGTGTTTTATTGTCTATGGTTACTCGGTCATTCACTTCTTCCCTTGCAACTGTACAATGGCGGACTGACTATGCAATTCTTTGCTTTATATAATAATGTAATTATCATAATGTGAGTGTGATTCCTATTCTAACTAACCCATAACGATGGTGCTGTGGTCCTGTCTATTCTGAGCAATAAACAACTACAACGTCGAGTCTCTTGTTTGAATCTGCTGCCCAAACACCTGTCGCCATCCACTGTTCTCCACGAGTACGTATTTAGATCATAGATCAAATCAACCTCTACCAACAACAGGTTCTGAGCCCAGTGCACGAAAACACTGATTGTATCTATACGTTTTGCGAAGCTTAAAGTTTGGGCGCAATATTATAAGGACGGCACAGCACTTCGATTTCGAGATGGCGGCAAATGCCGGCAATGGCGGCAATGGCCATGCGGTTGGCCACCACATTGTGGAAAAGTTGGATGGATCGTCAAACTATCACACTTGGAAGTTTTCCATGAAAAATTTACTATTATTGGAAGGACTGTGGGATTTGATCGAGGGCGAACCCAACGCGGATCCGAATGGTGACAGAGAGCGCAAAACCCTAGCGCGCATTTGTCTCTCCATCAAAACTTCTCTTTACCAATATGTTTGGAACGCAACTACTGCGAAAGAAGCTTGGAATAAGCTTTCCGATGTCTTTCAAGACAAGGGACTTTTTCGACGTGTCCTGTTGCTGCGGAAATTACACAAGATTCATTACAATGACTACAATAGTATGACTTCGTACATTGAAGCTATTATTATTACAGTGCAACAACTCTCTGACATAGGCAAAACTGTGGACGATGAAGAGGTAGCTGAAATTCTCTTGAGCGGTCTACCGGCTGAGTATGACTCTGTGGTATCCAGTCTGTCTACTGCAACGGTCACCACCAGAATATCCAGTGAGTTGGTTCGTGCTAGACTACTACAGGAGTTCTCCCGGAGGAGCAGCTTGGATGACAATGGAACAGCTTTTACCATGAAGACAAAGAGCATCGTTTGTGATTATTGCAAGAAGAGTGGTCACACTAAAGCTAAATGTTTTAAATTGAAGCGTACGAAGAAGCAGCAACAATCAAATGAGAAGATTTATTCAGCGTCTGCCTTGATATCATCACAATCTAGTGATTTCTACATTGATAGTGGTGCTACTAACCACATGGTGAATGATAAGGCATTGTTGCAAAATTTTCAAGACACTAAGAAGGCAGTTATCACTGTTGCTAACAACCAAACAATAAATAGTGAAGGGATGGGTTCTCTTACATTGCATGAGGTAAGACTTTTAAATGCTATGTATGTCCCTCAGTTATCTGTTAATCTCATATCCGTTTCCAAGTTAGTCCAGTCTGGTCATTGCGTTGTTTTTAATAAAGATGGATGTCATGTTTACAATAATGTTGGTCAAATTTCTGGCAACTTAGTCGCATCTGCTGCATGTTTTAATGGGTTGTATAGATTTGATTGTAAGTCCTTTGCATGTAAATGTAAGTCTATGGACAGTGAACTAACCAGGTCAGGGTCATCGCCAACACAGGCGCACTCTCTACTCCTTGATGACAGAGAGGACTTGTTGAGTGCCACAGTTACAGCAGACTTAGCAGTGGAGCTTTGGCATAGACGTCTAGGGCATCTAAGCCTTCAAGGTATGAAAAGTTTACAAAAGGTTGCATGCGGTATGAATGTTCTGTTTCAGCATGGAAATGAAGATTTGAAGAGCTGCGTCCCATGTATTACGGGCAAGATGTCGGCCGCATCTTATCCTAAAGAGGCGACGCGTGCTTCTAAACCACTGCAACTGATTCATACTGACGTCTGCGGGCCCATGCAAAAGCCTAGCTGGGGAGGGGCGAGATATCTAGTGACATTTACCGATGACTACACTAGAAAGACCTTTGGCTATGTCATGAAGGAAAAATCTGAGGTACATACTCATTTTATTAATTTTAAAACATGTGTAGAGAAGCAGACCGGTTTGCCGATTAAAATTTTAAGATCTGACAATGGCGGTGAATACTGCAATCATAAGTTTTCCCAATACTTACAGGAACACGGTATTGTTCATCAAGTTACAGTGCCCTACTGCCCTCAGCAAAATGGGGTTTCAGAGCGGCTTAACCGCACATTGATGAATAAAGTTAGGTGTATGTTAATGGAGTCTGGTCTCAGTGAGCATTACTGGGGTGAAGCTGTAATGACAGCTATTTACTTGAAAAATAGGTCCCCTACAGTAGCTTTAGCTGGCCGTGTACCGGAGGAAGTTTGGTCTGGTTCTCCTGTGGATCTCAGCCACCTCCGTGTCTTTGGATGCCTGTCATACTACCTAATTCCGTCACAGAAGAGACAGAAGCTTGATCCTAAAGCTAAAATGTCCGTTTTTGTGGGATATAGTGATACTTGTAAGGGATATAGACTTATAGAGCCTACAAATCCACAAAAAGTTATTTTGTCACGCAGTGTGGCATTTTTAGAAAACAAATTTTGTAAGGATTTGGGACAAAATGTCAGAGACCAACATGATTTTATTGTTTTAGATAACATTTTAAATAATTGTGACATTCCACTTAATATTAATAATTCTAATTCTAATGAAGAAGCTAGTAATTCTAATAATGAAATCAATAATTTGAATAATAATGACATTTTAAGAAATTCTAATAATATTGATTCAAATAATAATATAATAAATAATAATAATGATGACATGACATTAATTCAACCTAATCAAAACTCTATCTGTGATGTTTCAGAGTCTGAAGGAGACTACTGCACAGGGAGTGAATGGGAGGCAGATGGCTCTGGCACCTCCACTGAAGAGTCCGCTGAAGGATGCTCTATCTCTGAGCATCTGACTTCTGGCGTGACGTCAGCTGCAGGGGAAGCTCCAGAGCACAATACTGTGACTACAGGTCGTAATGTACGCTCTACGCGTAATGTTCCTCCAAAAAGGTATGGGGATTATGAATGTTATATGTCATTGCATGAGGGTTTATCAGACGAGCCACAGTCTTACAAAGAGGCTTTAGATTCTCCACAGTCTGAAGACTGGCAAGCTGCCATGCAGCGTGAGTATGACTCATTAGTCGCTAACAACGTTTGGGAGCTGGTTGATAAGCCAGTTAACAAAAATATAGTTAAAAGTAAATGGGTGTATAAAGTTAAGCATGACACTGATGGTAATTTTAACTGTTTTAAAGCGCGACTTGTTGCCAGGGGTTTCACACAAAAACGGGGAATCGATTATAATGACACTTTCTCACCGGTGGTACGCCATTCCACAATGAGAATCTTATTTAGTCTTAGCAATCAATTAAATCTAGATATCGATCATATTGATGTTGCTACAGCTTTCTTAAATGGTGATCTCAATGAGGAAATTTACATGGAGCCACCTATGGGATTTTCAGATAAAGTTCATGGTAAAGTTTGTTTATTAAGAAAAGCCATTTATGGACTTAAACAATCTAGCAAAATGTGGAATGAAAAGGTTCATGATCTTCTTGTTTCACATGACTTCAAGCAATGTAAATGTGAACCATGTGTTTACACTAAGAAAGTGGGCAATGATTTTGTTGTGATAGCATTGTATGTGGATGATTTTTATGTATTTTATAGTCAAAATAGCAATATTAAAATTCATTTACAGAAGATATTAGAACAACAATTTAATGTTAAAAACCTAGGCCCACTGAAAAATTGTTTAGGTATAAGAGTCACTAGAGATAAGTCAAAGGGCACTTTATATTTAGATCAGTCTGAATATATTAAGAGTTTACTTGTAAAATTCGGAATGGAAAATTGTAAACCTGTAGACACACCTTTGCCATCAAATTGTAAATTACTTAAATCTGAAAATGCAAGTGCACATTTAGATGATAGTGTATATAAATATAGACAACTTTTAGGGTGTCTGATGTATTTATGTGTATACACTAGGCCAGATATTGCATATTCTTGCAGTTATTTAAGCCAGTTTAGCACTTGTTTTGAGAAAAGTCATTGGCTCGCGGCCAAAAGAGTACTTAGGTATTTAGCTGGTACAATTAATTACTGTTTGTTTTTTACAAAGAGCGTTAATTGGAATTTAAGCGCATATACCGATGCCGATTGGGCAAATGATGTCAACAATCGTAGGTCATATACTGGTTATGTAATCAAGCTAGGTAACTGTACCATTAACTGGGAATCTCGCAAGCAGCGATGTGTCGCATTATCCAGTACGGAAGCAGAATATCTGGCTATAGGTGATGTTTGTAAAGACATTTGTTTTATTAAGAATTTAATTTTAGAATTGACATCTACCAATTTGAATAACTGTATTGTCTATAATGATAACCAAAGTGCTCAAAAATTATTGGAATCTAGAGAGTTGTGTCATAAGCGTACCAAACATATAGATATCCGATATCATTTTGTTAAGGACCTAGTTAAAAATGGTTTGATAAATGTTATGTATAAACCTACAGACAGAATGATAGCGGATGTATTGACTAAGCCCCTGTGTAAGCAGAAACATTGTGACTTTGTTAAAAGTATGATGGTTAGGGATGAACTAATGTAATGTTTTATATTTACTAACTATCTTAATGTAGAGTACGCAATAATGTTTTATGTTTCTGTGACTATGTAGAGCTCATGTTAATTATGTATAACTATAACTATTGAGATATCTTAAAGTCAAGGGGAAGTATTAGAAGTATCGTGTGAATATGCCTTTAATCTATATCATAGATAATTATTGTGTTTTATTGTCTATGGTTACTCGGTCATTCACTTCTTCCCTTGCAACTGTACAATGGCGGACTGACTATGCAATTCTTTGCTTTATATAATAATGTAATTATCATAATGTGAGTGTGATTCCTATTCTAACTAACCCATAACGATGGTGCTGTGGTCCTGTCTATTCTGAGCAATAAACAACTACAACGTCGAGTCTCTTGTTTGAATCTGCTGCCCAAACACCTGTCGCCATCCACTGTTCTCCACGAGTACGTATTTAGATCATAGATCAAATCAACCTCTACCAACAACAGAAATTATGAGTAATTTTCATTTCCAAATGACTTTTCGTCAATCGTTTTTGTAATTTTATGCGATTGTTTCCGATGTTTTCCGACACTCATTCTTTTTCTGGTTTTACTGTATTCACATGTAAGTTAGAAGGGTAAAGTGAAGGGAATAATTGGCAGGTCTCGAGTTGTTTGTGGTTGGACTAGATTTGGTCAGGTCATACATGCTTAGGTACCTAACATTCCCTAATTGTAGACCCAGATATGTACTTACTTTGTAAAATGAAATTTTTGGAGAACTTTTTTATTTCTTAATAACTTTAAAAGTCACATAGAAGTAGAATAGTTTTATGTGTAGGTAGGTAGGTACTTTTTGTTTAGTTTTATAAGCTTCATATTATATTCAAAACAAAATCACTTAATTTTTAGGGTTCCGTACCTTAAAAGGTAAAAAAAGGAACCCTTGTAAGATCACTTTCTTGTCCATCTGTCTGTCTGTCTGTCTGTCTGTCCGTCTGTCCGTGTGTCACCATCGATTATCTCAGGAACGGGTTGAGCTAGTAAGTTGAAATTTATACCATATACTGAAGTCTATAGTCCCTATCGTGAGTATAAAAATCAAGGTCCTGAGTCAACACTATAAAAATATATAGGCAAATTTAGGTTTTCGTGAAAACTTGTAAGTACCAAAACTTACCTTAATTATCAACTTTTTTTATTTTTCGGAATTTATCCTTTATTTGTGCTGTAAGACTTTGCTTGTAACCAAAATGGACAATTCTAGGTCAACCGGAAGTACCCTAGAGGTTTTGGGTCGAAAACCTAAATGGCAGTTCCGTTGACCTAGAATCACGAAATTTGGCAAAAAGCAAGGTCTTATAGCACAAATAAAGGAAAAATTCCAAAAATTTTAAAAAAGTTGAAAATTAAAGGGTGTAAATAAATATAAATACATAGTTGACGCCAATTAAGATTGTCCTCTGAGTTGTACGGCGCTCATACAATTAAGCGGACTAGCTTAATTGGCACCATCCTCAAATAAGGTAAATAAATAAAATTGTGCTATTGTGTGAAAGAAAATAAAAGAAAATATTTATTGCAATATTATGCTCGGCAGAACATTTGCCGCGCTGCTATCGCAGAACTAGGATAAATGTAAAAAAAAAACTTTGTCCAATAACTTAATGGGTAGGTACGGAACCCTCGGCGTACGAGTTCGACTCGCACTTGACCGGTTTTTTTTAATAAGAAAGACGGTTCTTTCAAATTTGGCACAAGGAATGATCATTTGGTAATGTTTTCATCAACTTTTGGGGCAGATTGTAACAAAATGTCACCAAACATTTTTTTTGTTACTATTGCTTGTAGCGCATGAACATTTTGGAATATAATCTATGCGTAAGCTGCGAACAATTTATCACTATGATAAAAACTTGTAAGTAAAAGTGTCGACAACTTATAGTCGGTAAGAGAAATAGTTTGACTCGTTAGAAGATAATTAAGCAATGGGCTTAAGTTGCGGTGTCTGCTTGGGAAAACTTTTTGTTATTTATGTGCCTATTGTACTTTTTACATAATAATGCATTCTATTGTTCCTGTAATAAGCGGCAAAAAGCAAAACAATAAATGTATTTTACGATGAGTTAATTTGATATTTGTTGTAAATGAACATTTTAGCTCTTAATTATTAAAAATATAAACAGCTCTATTTATTTAATGGTACTTTTCCGGTTCAGTGACTCTATTTATCATTTCTATTGTTAAACTGATAAGTGCTATTTATTGCTTATAAACAATATAAATAGCAGTTATCAGTAGCACAATAAATATCTGTTTTAGATGTACTTATTTCAATTTGAATTCTAAAGAACATGTACTTTTTCGAACCTTAGTGTTGTTATAATTATATTATTTAAAATTGTTACTTACCTTCATCTTCTGTTCATTCTGTGTTTCTGTGTAGTCCATTCTGTGTCACTTTCAAAATGATTATTGACGTTGCTCAAGTTGCTGACGTATAAAACAAAACCAATCTTAAAAATAACCTATTATATCTTAAAGCTAAAAATAAACATTTAATACAGTCACTAATACTTTATTACAAACCTTTATCTGACAATGTTACAATCTTGTTACAAATTCCTGTTCCTATCGTTCCTATGTACAATAGTGGTAACAATAATGTTAATTTTATAAAAAAATATTAAATAAGTGCTTACAATAACCTACGACAATTTGTATGCTGAAAGCCTATACCAAAACAAACTAACATTAAAATATACATTTTTTGGTACAAAACTTTCTTGGTCCTATAAATACCTAATTTAAAGCTATAAAAATCTCTAAATTTATGACTATAATGAAACTGTTATACATTTGTATGAACATTGTAATATAGTGTAAATTGTGTGAGCAGAATTTGTAATTTCTGTTGCGAATTTCGTTGGAAACTCAAACGCCAAGAAAATATTCGGACTCAGACAAAAAGGGTCCTAGATTTTTTATATTTAAACAAGTAAGACGTAGGGAGAACATGATAGTAAGACGAAGAAAAATATGAGTGAATTTTATTAAATTCTGAAAAAGGTAAGTAGTTCTAGTCCCCAACCTGATAAAATGAATCAGTTGAAATAAAAATGTCTACAGAACCAATTTATTATGTTATCAGTCAATTGTTTTATGGCCAGAGAAACCGGGTTCAGACAGACCCAAAATAACAAACTACGATTCTTCACTAACTTGTGCAATTGTAGTCTTCCTCGGTATGAATGCTGGTCTAAAAGTGGACCTAATTGGTTTGAAATAGAGTTTCCTTTCTGTTGTCGTTCTTGGTGCTTCTGTTGTGAATGTTCTAGTCGTTAGTCTATTGTTGATTTTCTTTCTGATATCAACTGGTACGTTTTGGGCCCTAGCCGATGCGAATCTGGACTTACTAGGTGTGAAAGTTGAAGTTTTGTTTACTTTTCTGTTCAAATTGGGCGAAACTGTCGCATTGACTTTCTTGGTTACAGTTCTGGGGATGTTAAATCTAGGTGAGTTTGAGGATTTGATGATAGGACGTCGTGGGAAGCCGTATTTCGCTCGCTTTGCCTCTAGCGGTGATATGGTAACCGTTGTCGTTTCCTCTGGTAATGTTTCTGTTGTTGATGGTTCGTCAGTTGTCGTCGGATCAGTAACTGTGGTTTGAGTGGAAAGCATTTCTACAATAGGGCTGGTTTTAAAACTATCCGTAGTAGGTGGTGGTGTTGTAGTAGTTGAAGTTGTTGTAATTTCGGTTTTAGGAATAATCGATACGACTATTGGTGCTCTTGTTGTTGAGTTTTCAGCTGGTGAACCACCGGCACCGTTGAATTCTTGACCTTTGGCAAAAGTTATAATGCTTCGACCAGTCTCAGGTTTGAGTATTTCCAGTTTGACGATTTTAACATCTTCTTGCTGAGAAACAGGTGCAGAGTACACTAAGAACGGTTGACTTTTGTCTTCACTAACTTTTCTTGCAGTAGGCGTTTCGGTTTGGAACAGACCTTGCAAAGATAAAGTTGAAGGATTGGTATTCATTGGTCGAGGTGTAACTACTTCAAAACTTTTTGCCGCTTTGTTCAGATTGGATTGCTCATTTTCATAGGCAGCAGGAATGAATTGCCACTGCGCAAACAATGGATCTTCCTGCATGGCTTCAGATTTTTTATCTTCATTGACATAGCTCAGAAATACATCACTTGGTATCCTCTCGACTTCACTTTCAGTCGTGTCTCCTTTCTTGACTATGTCAGAAACCTTTTTGATGTGTCTGTAAGCTTCGTTTATACTTTCAGATGCAACTAAATTTTCTCTTGGTGGTTCAGCATAGTTGGTCAGAGCCCTTGCATTTCTTGCTTCATCAATACGGATCAAGTTATCCGGAGGGTTTTCAACAGGATAGATATGACCGTATTTTGTGAGATAAATAGGGATTTCATCCTCTACAATTTTAATCAAACTGTATCTGCTGACTTCTCCTATTTTATCTTCAACTGGTTTCTTCTCAACCATGACTTGGCCTTCTTCGATAAGTGTAGTTTCATTGTTCTTATTAAGCCTATGTTTGTCCAATTTTGATGATACTTCTACCACTCTACTTACAGAAAAAAGCTTATTATACTGTGTTTTTACTACCGGTGCATGTGTTGTAGGTTCTTCAGTTCTTTCAGTTACTGTTTCTGTGTTGGTTGCAGTATTTTGTGCATTTGTTATTTGAGCGTTCGTAGTAGCATCTTCAGTAGTTGGATAGTACGTTGTTGGTTCCGTGTTTTCCAAATAATCATCAGTACTGATTTCCATCTGGAATGTAGATGTTTCTGCGTCTATTGTGTTGGTTGACAATGTCTCAGTGTTCGTTGAATCAGCTAGAGTGGATGTAGAGTCCGTCATAGAAAGGTAATCGTCATCTGTAGATGTTGTGTACTGAGTTGTAGGTGAAATAGTTGTAACAGTTGTCTTTCCTTGTTCCGTCTTTGTTTCTTCTTTAGTTACATTTACCTGAGCAGGCTCGGGGCCAGTGTACCCTAGCGGTACATTTTGTACTCGCTTACTAGTGTCATTACTTGACTTATTACCCGCAAACCTATTGTACAAAGCGGTCTTATTTTGAGAACCAAGTCGCTTTGGTAACTCAGTGGTTGTAGTTGATGTTCTGAAAGTGTTAGAGTTTACTACCTTGGGTCTGAAAGGTCTCTTGGTTGTCGCTACGAATGGGTTCTGAGACTCTTCTTCTTCTTCAGGTTCCTCTCCTTCTTCTAATAGCTCTTCTGATCCATCTTCAAGATTTTCATCTTCATTGGCGTCGGGTTTGCGAGTGAATAGCTGACTGGAAGGTACAAACGCGAACGGGTTTTCTGGCTCTTCATCCAAAAGTTCTTCGTCAGAATATTCCTCTTCTTCTTCTTCCTCTTCTAAAACTGTTGTTGTTCTTGCTGTAGTGAATGGCCTTCTAAACTGTGATCCAAAAGCTGGTCTTCTCGCACCCGCAGGTCTAAAAGCTGGTGGAGCTCTGGTTGTTACAGTTGCTGGACTAGTGTACACGCCAGGATTGAATTTACGACTGAAAGTTCTACTGCTGGTTGAGGTGGACTCAGTTGTTGAAGTGAATATTCTTTTGGTGGGTCTGTATGGTATTCTTGAACGGGAAGTGGAAGTTAATGTGGTAGTACTTGTTGTTGTTGTTTCAGGAGATGATTCTTGAGCTTCAGTAGTAGTCGGTTCTTGTTCTGCCTCCTTGTTTTCAGACAAGTGAATTGCTTTTTGTTCAGATTCTACAGCCACTTCAGGTTTTACATAATTCTCAGTTGAAACATTATCTTCTGATTTGTCTTTATCAGCAATTTCAATCTTTTCTTCCTTATTGACGGTGATTTCTATTTCTTCACCTTTGCCATTTAATTGTTTGGTATCACCCTCTTTCTCAGTTTTAGTTTCTGTTTCAGTGACTTCTTGTTTTATCTCTTCTGAAACCTCTTCAATGACTCTTTCTGTTACCTGCTCTGTTGTGGTTGTTGCAGGAGTAGTTGCAGTGAATAAAGGAGCTTTTCTTCGTTCACCATAATTAATCACGCTCTCCGTAGAAGGTGCTTCAGTGGAAGTAATTTTCAACGTCTCGAGTGACCCAATAGTTTTCGCGATGATTTCCGTATCCTCTTCAACAGGTCTGTTTATTTTCTTACGAATTACTTTGCGAATTCTCTGTGGTGTCGGTGCTTCAGTTGGTGCTTCGGTTTCAGGTGCGACGCTTGATGATATTGGCCTTCTTCTAATAATTCTAAATTTCCTTTTACCAGAATCGTCAATGGGTATAGTTTCAGTAGGGCTGTCTTCTGTTGTAACTGGCGTTCTTAACTTCTTAACAACAACTCTGCGTTTTGGAATCTCTTCTTCAACGTCATCGTCTTCGTGTTCTTTCTCTTCAATAGCGCTTTCTGACAAAAATATGTCATCATTTTTGTTTTCGGGCTCATCATCATTGCTTTCACTGACTAAAGACTGAGGAGTAGTACCACGAGAGGGGAATGGTAGTCTTCTTGCTTGGACGGGAGCTATCGTAGACGAAGTGGGCCTAGTTCTGCCGAATGGTAGACGAGGAGGTATTCTCTGTGTTGCAGATTGAACATTATCATCAACGTCATCTTCAGTTGGAGCAGGAGTAGAGGCTCTTGAGAATGGGCGAGGAGAGAAACGAGCAAAAGTAGGTCTTCTTTGGACTGGTGTGGTTTCCGTAGCGGGTGGAGAAGTTATAGCTTCGGTGGTTACGCTTGAGCTGAACCTACTACGTCCTCTGGGTATAATAGGTCTTGATTCAACCGTAGCAGCCGAAGCCTCGCTGTCTACTGCAGCTTCAGCAGCAGTGGTCCTTCCGCGGAAGCGTCTTTCAGTCCTCTGACTCAACGCTTGTCTCGGCACAAACTGAGGTTCAACATCTATAGGGGTTAGGGACAGTTGCTCATCGGAATTCAACGCAGGTCTGTACTGACCACGGGTCACCGGGGAGGCCGCGGCCGGAACCGAATCGTCATCTACCGGCTGATACCTACTTCTAAACCGTCTTACCGTTCTCGTATCTTTAGCACCGTCTACTTCACGACTATCAGGGGTCGTAGACCTAATCTTTCTAGAAACCTCGCTATCATCTGAGTCCGGTATTTCATTGGGTTTGGATAAAGGTCGGCGGCGTCTGACGAAGGAGTAATTTCTAGGACTTACCAGTGTGGTGGTCGATGGCGCTAGCGTGGTGGTAGTTGTCGTTGAACCTCGTCGTCTAGGGAGGGTCCGACGAGTGGTGCTCGAAGGAGCAACAGTGGTCACTACTTCTGCTTCGGTAGTCGGTGCCGCTGTGGTCTCAGGAGCCGATGTCTCTTCAGCGGAGTTGGGAGAGTTGAGGAGGGAGGATATTTGGACAGCAAGGACGGTTGTGGGTTCTGGACTGGACACCTCAGGAGTGGTAGGTTTAGTGGGAGCGGCTGTGGCCTCAGTGAGGGGCTCCTCAGGAGGAGAGGTGGTGGAACGAGCTCTGACTATGGAGGTGTATTGGGGCTGGGAGGATATTTCGCGCTCTAAAGCGGTTTCTCGGATATCCACTTCAGAGTCTGCCTCTTCGTACCTGCAGAGATACAGAAATAAATTAGAAAACATGTTTAGCAAGGTTAATTTCTGTATTGAAAATGATTCGAAGAAAATCCAAAACCATATATAAAGCTTGAGACCGAGTTTTGGTCGCTATCAAAGATAGACAATCAAGGGGAAGATTCTAAAAATTCTTTCACTGATATAGGCTATGTTCTATCCAAGTACTAAAAGCTAAACTAATATTCAGATGGTACTTACTGGATGGTAGTAGCCTCCTCTGTAGTTGGCCGCTGTCTTCTAATAGTGACGTACTCAGGTTGGTTCTCTCTTCGAGAGCTGCTGATGTCTAACGAAGGTTCTGATACAGATGCGTATGTCTCGGAGCGTTCGAACAAAGCATTTCTGAAAAAAATAACTCTTATTGTATTCGACTCGTTAGCTGAGTAAGTTTGTATGGCTAATTCTAATGCCGGATTCAAGTAGTTCTGTCACTCTTATCTCAAAGAGACGAAACGCTACAAAAGATATACGTGATCATTTTTTTGTTGACAGTTTGAGACCAATTTGAGGTTTGAGACAAGTTAGACAATCAGCGTGCTGATCTGTAGTTCCAAAGATTACTAGTGTCTTAGATAGCTGTTTCTTCTTCAATATCTCCCTCATGAGTCTAAAGTGCTACAGAACATTACTTCACCCAACCTTTAAGGATTGGGTTAAGTTTGTGGCATTGTCTTTGGGTTTATTTCGTGACAATCAGCCTTCAGCAATGATATTGTATATCCTAGATATGTTACGTTCATAGTTGCCGACGTTTAAAATCTGTTCTCATTGGTATACCAATATAGTGCACACAATGTTGACAAGTCTCCCAAATGTATAGTGGGTACATATCTATAAGAGCGTTTGTCCACCGCCGCCGTCACCGAACCGTCACCGTCAACGAGATTATTTCTGTATGAGATCAAGATGACGTGACGGTCTTCTGGTGGACAGGCGGCTATAGTAAATGTATGGTCGCTACCTCGGCGCCGTCATCTCGTTCTCGTTGACGTGACGGTGACGGCGGCGGTGGACAAATGCTCTAAGAGTATAGCATTTTTATTGTTTTTGTAATTCACTATACGTGACAAACACGTCTGGGTCGTCACCCTGCTTGACGCGGATTAAAGACAAATCCCAATTAAGACGTTTTCCAGTCTTCGTTTTGCGCACGCTTGAAAGAAGTGGTATAGTGCGCCGCAAAATTTATGGCGGCTGAAGTACGCGGCAGATTAGACTTTGCGCAGGTGCAGTCAACGCAATAGAATAGAGTAAACTTTATCTACATAGCCCGCCTAGCCCCGCCCCTTACCGCCTTCACCTCCCCGCAATTGCGTTGAGTGTACCTGCGTAGAGTCGAATCTGCCACGCACTTCAGCCGCCATAAAGTTTGCGGCGCACTCTACTCACCTAGAAGCGGTATCATCCGCCGTGTCACTGGTCGCGGTGGGTCTGGCGCGCCTTATGTTGACGTACTGCAGGGAGCGCGCGGTGCTGCCCTCGGGCTCGGCGGGGGCGGCGCGCGCCCGCGGCCGGGGGAGCGCTTCGAACACTTCGTTGTCGGGCTCGGAGGTTGTCGACGGACGGCTGCGGTTTATTGTTGTGTACCTGGATTATAAATAAATAAATAAATAATGCTGGACATTTCACACAGTATTATGCAGCCCCAAGCTAAGCAGAGCTTGTGTTATGGGAACCACATGACTGATATACTACTTAAATACAATTTTTTTTTTGTAAATACCTACATACATAGAAAACACACAGACCCGAGATAAATATTTGCAGATCATACCTACAAGCATTTGTCCCGCGGCGGGGATCGAACCCGCAACCTTCTGCGTCACAAGCGGGCCACCGACTGCGCCACAGAGGTCGTCATATGTACTTTGTTGGTCTCATAAACCCTAGAAACAGTACTTCAAGCTTTAGCAACATCGGTTATTTTGGTGTTTTCAGAATATGTCCGACAGCATTGTATGATTCCACAAAACAGAATGCGACAGAAGTGCACGTCGTTAACAGCGCAGCTAGCACGGCTTGCAACTAAATTGCTTTTCTTAAAAATGACATTGATATACGGCCCGCAACTAATTTGCTTATGACATTGGTATTTATTTGTTTGCGATAAAGTTGAAATGATGAGTAATTTTCATTTCCAAATGACTTTTCGTCATTCATTTTTGTAATTTTATGCGATTGTTTCCGATGTTTTCCCCTGAGGCGAGGAGACATTCTCCCAAATCTTTAGGAATTCAATTATACATAATTGCAACTTACTGTGGCCTATCCTTATTCAGGAATCTATCCTTGGAGAAAGATTTATCTTCAAATGTAGTCTCCAGCCCTTGGCTCTGAGGCCCTCTGCGGCTGTTGAGTGACACATTGTTACCAGTGTACCTGGAAAATGTTATTATTGTAGTATGAAGATAATTATTTATTTCAATAACAAAACTTAACTATAACATTACAGAACAATTCCAGATCATCATAGCTAATAAATAAAAAGTACACATAAAAAAACATCAGAAAATAACGACACAAGAAATAGAATAATAAAATTAAAATAAAAAACATGACAACAAAAATAACTACATAAAACAATGTAGTTACTACATTAACAGTAGAGCAATTATTTTTGTACTAATAAGACGAACTACGAGTATTATTAACAATCTATTGACAAGCTTACTTGTTCGTCCCGCGAGCTCTCTCCAGCACCTTCTGGTATAGTTTCTTGTTGAACGGTGAAGATGTGGTGCGGCTGCCTCCGTCCGTGCTCGAGGTCTCCGAGCGTTGCAGCTGCTTCTCCAGCTGTTCTACACCACCTGGATATTCAAAGTATTTCTTAACGTTTAACTGCTGAACTCTTTGGCAAATGCACAAAAAGTGCGATGCAAAAAAAAGACTGCTAAACTCTGACCCCCTTATGAAAGATGTTTAAAGTTGAACACTGGTTAAACAACGTCCTGTCTCTATTCGTCACTATCCACAAATAAAGACAGGACGTTGTTTAACCAGTGTTCAACTTTAAACATCTTTCATGACCCTGAAACGCTTGTGGCGTAGCTTACTTAGAAGTTCGAAGGGAGCGTACCTAGTGCGCGGTCACAATTTAGATGGGTGATCGCAAGTGGCATTACGAGCTGAGCGCTTCCGTGCTTCGGAGGGCACGTTAAATTGTCGGTTTTCGAGTTGTTAAGCCATGACGGATAGGAAAAGCTGACACCTGGATTTGTCATTTTTAAAAACTCAGCGTCTATGAATTTAGCTACGCCATGGTATAATGAATGTAGACCTTTACATCTTTACTACATAATCGATCGAGCGAGCGAAGCGAGCGAAGATCTTAGTGGCAAGTTAGGCGATTTTGCTTTGTATGTTTGTATGTTTGTATATGTGTATGTTTGTATGTTTCATTTTTATGTTCTCGCATAACTATCGAACCGCTTATCCAATCTGTATGAAACTTGATAGGTCAATAGGTTGTGCTATGGAAATTTGCTGTGGAGCGTATGAGCGTAATCGATGAAGGGGTTGTAAAGATATGGGGTTCCCAAGGGGGTAAATTTTTTTTAAAGTTACCCAAATATATTGAGTGGGGTGTCATATGAAAGTACTCAATTTATACATTCCAAAATGGTTTTTAGTTTTCTTCTAGGTTCTATAGTTTTTGAAATACAGTGAAAAAGAAAAATGATGAAAACCAATTAACGGAAGTATGGAGAGAGCTCCCGTTTCATAGAGTTTCGATGTATTCGTAGGTCTGGTTAACCGAGAAAGAGTGTGGCTTCGTTGTAGTTTGGTTTGCAATGATTTTAGTTGCTACTTGATATTTTTTCTTGAGATTGAGGGGGAGGGGGAGGGGGAGGAGGAGGGGGAGGGGGAGGGGTAGGGGGAGGGAGAGGGAGGGGGAGGGAATTGATTTTATAATTCATTTTGTATTGAACTGCTATTTTAATAATTTCTCGAACTAAGAGGCCTACCCTGAGCCGCGGTACGAAGTTCGCGGGGTCAACTATTGAATATAAACACGACACGACTTATTGTATTGCAGGCATGCCTATAATCTTTACCATACTGAGGTAGCGCATTAGATATCATTGTGTGGTAAACACTAGAAGGAGCACTTAACGTAGGTATAGGGGTAGTCAGAAACAAGTCCAAATCTAGGCTATCAACACAACGGTGCGCGAGATCTCAGTTCGGGGCGAACTACTAGTTTATACAGTGTCAGGAGGCAATCTTTGCCTACACTTAATGGGACGCTGTAGTGCCTGGGACAATGTTGAGATGGAGTAGGCTTGCCCAGCACCTACACCATCCTCTCACCTTAACCGGCCATATCCACAGGAAAGACATGGTCAGTATCTACGTGTGGGGCTCACTAAGCCGCGGGTTTCCTCACGATGTTTTCCTTCTCCGTTTGGAGCTCGAGTTAATGCGCATACCTACTTATAACTTTTTCGAAACGAAAGATCCATTGATGCACGGCTAGGATTCGAACCCACGACCTTCGGATTTAAAGTCGAGGTACTAACCCCTCGGCCAACATGACTATTATAGTATAGCAAAGAGAGTTACTTACCGACTTTCTTGATGAGGTCAATCAGTTCCTTGATTACTTTAGGGTCTTCTGCATCCTCGTCAAAAGTATCTTCTGGCACTTCTTCTTCGTATTCTTCACTCTAGAAGTTTAAAACATTGTTTTAGAGCACATTTTGTTTACAGTTTATTATACTTTATTTACAGAATACAGACATACAAACAACATTTTCGTAATTAAAAGTAAATGACCTCTTTCTTTCTTCAATAATATTTGATCTAGTGAGCGAAGCGAGCGAAGAGTCGCAGTTTCGAGATTGGCCAAAAACAAAAAATGCCTTTGTCCGTCTTTCTGTCTGTTCTTATATACAGGTCTGTAGCCGTACCATGAACTCTTAGAGAAATGTTAAAACAAGCATGAAACATGGCAACGGATGTCATTTCTAAAGCAGTAGGTAAGACTGTTTTAAGCCTTTTGTAACATTTCTCTAAGAGTTCATGGTACGGCCCTTGCTCAGCGGTCTGGTCAGCGCATTGTATTTTTACATCATACAACTATTATAAAAGATAATTTATTAATTAGGTACATTATTTGGTAATCTGATCTGTTCGACTCACGGGGGTCAGTTAAACGCTGTTGTGCACGGCCTAAGCCAAGTGCACATCAGTATGCGCGGTTATATTAGTTGAATCCCTTTCTGAAGTTATTATTAAAGCTATGCAAGCTCGCGAGGTCTAATGCTCACAGAGCCACAAGTATTGAAATGTGAAGGTGTTATGACGACCTCTGTGGCGCAGTGGGCGAAGGCCTGCCTGTGACGCAGGAGGTTGCGGGTCCTATCCTCACCGCGGACAAATGTTTGTATGATCTGCAAATATTTGTCTCGGGTCTGGGTGTTTTCTATGTATATTATGTATGTATTTACAAAAAAAAATGTATTTGAGTAGTATATCAGTCATGTGGTTCCCATAACACAAGCTCTGCTTAGCTTGGGGCTACATGATGCTATGTGAAATGTCCAGCATTATTATTTATATTTATTTACCTCAGGTTCTGGAGCAGCAGTGGTTGTGGTGGTGGTCCTAAAGAGTACTGAGCTCTTGGTGCTGAGTCTGATTGGTTTCCTGGTGGTGGTAGAGACGGTTGTGGTGGAGACGGTTGTGGTGGGTCTCGGTGCCTTGGTGGCGGGGGCCTTGGTGGTGTCTTGGATCTTGCAAAGGACGTTACGCGCGAAGTCGCAGGAGTCAGCTGCCTTGTTGAAGAATAAACCTGGAACATTTCGATATTTCTAGTTTCTACTGTCTGGATGATTGCAATAATAGTCTTAGAGCTTATAAAATAAAAAAATAAAATAAAATAAAAATTATTTATTTCAGAATGTTGTACATCCATATTCATTCATTCATTCGAGTCAATGGCACTCATATTAGTTTTGACCAGTACTTTGCAACCTCCACGGCTTCATCAGTTGCTTCATTTAACTGCTCCCGGGTGCATCATATGTTGTTAGTATAGTGACTTAATGAACTATGTAAGTATGTAGGCAACGATAGTAGGCAGAAATCAGTGGCACATTTGAGTAGGTACAGCCGGACAGTCAGCGGCAAGTATAGGTTTGTTAATCACTGTACCTAGTTATTTTAAAATCTGTCTCTGTTCTGTTTTGAATCTACTGTTGAGTTTACTTTTTCTTTAGATTAGGTAGGTATCCATTCTATAGTTTTCAGGAATGTATTTTCTTGTTACTAAACTATACTTTTTAGGGTTCCGTACCTTAAAAGGTAAAAAAAGGAACCCTTATAAGATCACTTTCTTGTCCGTCTGTCTGTCTGTCTGTCTGTCTGTCCGTCTGTCTGTCTGTCCGTGTGTCACCATCGATTATCTCAGGAACGGGTAGAGCTAGCAATTTGAAATTTATACCATATACTGAGGTCTATAGTCCCTATTGTGAGTATAAAAATCAAGGTCCTGAGTCAACACTATAAAAAGATATAGGCAAATTTAGGTTTTTGTGAAAACTTGTAAGTACCAAAACTTACCTTAATTATCAACTTTTTTTATTTTTCGGAATTTTTCCTTTACTTGTGCTGTAAGACCTTGCTTGTAACCAAAATTGACAATTCTAGGTCAACCGGAAGTACCCTAGAGGTTTTGGGTCGAAAACCTAAATGGTAGTTCCCGTTGACCTAGAATCACGAAATTTGGCAAAAAGCAAGGTCTTATAGCACAAATAAAGGGAAAATTCAAAAAAATTAAAAAAGTTGAAAATTAAAGGGTGTTCCCATACATACATAGTTGACGCCAATTAAGATTGTCCTCTGAGTTGTATGGGCGCTCATACAATTATTAAATAAAATAAAAACCGGTCAAGTGCGAGTCGAACTCGTACGCCGAGGGTTCCGTACCTAGCCATGGTGCCAATTAAGCTAGTCCGCTTAATTGTATGAGCGCCCATACAACTCGGAGGACTTTTAATAGGCGTCAACTATGTATGTATGGGAACACCCTTTAATTTTCAACTTTTTTAATTTTTTGGAATTTTTCCTTTATTTGTGCTATAAGACCTTGCTTTTTGCCAAATTTCGTTATTCTAGGTCAACGGGAACTACCATTTAGGTTTTCGACCCAAAACCTCTAGGGTACTTCCGGTTGACCTAGAATTGTCAATTTTGGTTACAAGCAAGGTCTTCTAGCACAAGTAAAGGAAAAATTCCGAAAAATAAAAAAAGTTGATAATTAAGGTAAGTTTTGGTACTCACAAGTTTTCACGAAAACCTAAATTTGCCTATATCTTTTTATAGTGTTGACTCAGGACCTTGATTTTTATACTCACAGTAGGGACTATAGACCTTAGTATATAGTATAAATTTCAACTTGCTAGCTCTACCCGTTCCTGAGATAATCGATGGTGACACACGGACAGACGGACAGACAGACGGACAGACGGACAGACGGACAGACGGACAGACGGACAGACGGACAAGAAAGTGATCTTATAAGGGTTCCTTTTTTTACCTTTTAAGGTACGGAACCCTAAAAAATTACTAATTATCCATTAACTTAATGGGTAGGTACGGAACCCTCGGCGTACGAGTTCGACTCGCACTTGACCGGTTTTTTTTATTGTATTGTGATTTGTATTTTAAAATATGTTGGCTCTGTTGCGTTATTTTAGTACTTACATTTCGATAATTATTTTGGTCTCCCCTAGTGCTAACAATGATTCTTGTTCATGTTTATTTTTGTTCATAAATATAAGTACCTAGGTATTTTTTTTTGTATAAAAACGAATACTTTTATTACTTTTGCTGCCTGTGATGTCCAACGGCTGAATTTAAAATGTGATGTACATTTTAAATTCAGCTGTGCAGGATTGACGAATTGTATCATGTTGTAGCATTTAACTGTTGCTAGATGAACAACATAATTATACATGTTACGCACTACGAGCTTCAGCGAAGATGGCGCCATACAACATCAACATGTCTAGATCGCGCAAACGGTAATTTCTGGAGCGATAGGCATATAGCCGACAAATTAACATCAACTGTCGGTTGAAAGACGGCAAGTGGGCCAGATGGGCCGGCCCGTTGCAGAGGAACCACTTACTCTGCCTTTGGGGAACGATTCCACCCAAAATGTCTATTTCACAAAGTTGATGGTTGGAATGAAAGCCTATTGATACTTTTCTAGTCTCATCTAACTCAACTCACCAGATGGGCATGTGAACTGATGAGCGACGATGCCGAGGTTCGAGGGTCCGGAGTCGAGGCACCAGAAGTACTTCTTGCAATCGCGCGGGTGCTGGAAGAATCCTTCGTCCACACACTTGAAGTCTGTAAGGGTTTCATAATAAAATAAATAAATATTGCTGGACATTTCACACAGCGCCATCTAGCCCCAAACTAAGCAAAGCTTGTACTATGGGAACCAGATAACTGATAGAATACTTATATACTTTTTTTTTGTAAATACATAATTATAATACTTTATAACACCCAGACACAGAACAAACATCTATGTTCATCACACAAATGTTTGTCCTGGATGGGAATCGAACCCACGACCTACAGCGCAGAAGGCAGAGCTACTACCAACTGAGCTAAGAGGCCAGTCATAATGTTATCAATACAATACCTTCTTAAACGATTATCATAATCATGGGCATCAAAAAAAGTTATTGTGTAGCTGACTACATTTTTTTCAAAGTAATGTTTTACTTGAAATGAAATGAAATTATGATCACGACTGTAAGAACTGAATCCCAACGCGCGGTAGACATTCTCTCAGATCTTTTTATAAGCATATAAAGATCCATTGAGGATGTCTAAGGGGGCAGGGTGGGCAAAATGTGGGCAACTATGCCCACATTTTGCAGAAGTTAGAATTCCATACGTGACTGGTTGCAAGCCCATCGACGCTATTAGAAAGAAGTAAAGAAAAGAAGTAGAAAGTAAAGAAAGAATTATTACCTGATCCAGGGTCTGGTGTGGTCGGTGGTTCAGGGGTATTCTTCCATGATGGAGTGGTGCTGGTTATAGAATTCTTCCGTTTGCTGTTGAGAAATAATTGAAAAATAAACTGATTTATTTATTCGGGCTGGTAAAAAAACATTCCAGTAGTTTTTTTTTTCAAAAAAGTTTGCATAACCAAATACCTACTTAGTTCTATAATTCAAAATAAGAAATAAAATTCATTCGATTTAAGGTGGATTCACGTTCAAGAAGATTCTAAACTACGTAACTGGAGTTCTAACTGACATTTAATGTACAAAGGATTTTGAACCTTATCACGACTACACAACGATCTATTATCATTTAATCTTGGTTATAAGGATTGTTGGTCTTGTTGGGAAGGCTTTCTTGGGTGCTTTGTCTCTTTCACACTCGTTGTAGGATTAGTAGTGTGCCCATGTCATTTAAATTTCAGGATATTTTTACCTTATCGCGCTCGACAAAATCAGCGCTTGATTTCGATCCATAGTTTCGATCCTTGAATTAGAGATCCTTGAATTAGATCCTTGATTTTGATCCTTGATTTTGATTTCGATCCTTGATTTCGATCCTTGGTTTCGATCTTGGATTTCGATCCTGGATTTCGATCCTTAATTCTTGAATTTTGAACCTTGAATCTGAAATCTTGAATCTTGAATCTTTGAAGTGACAGCTGTCAAACTTCAAATGACCATATCTCGAGAACTACTCGTCCTAGACTCCCCGTTCCCAGTTCAAATGAAAGCTATGACCAAGATCTTCATTTGAAGTGACAGCTGTCAAACTTCAAATGGCCATATCTCGGGAACTACTCGTCCTAGACTCCCCGTTCTCAGTTCAAATGAAAGCTATGACCAAGACCTACATTTCAGATGATAGATGTCATTTTGACAGCTGTTATTGAAAATGTAGATCTTGGTCATAGCTTTCATTTGAGCTAAAAAGGAAGAGTCTAGGATGAGTAGATTTCGAGATATGGCTGATTGAAGTTTGACATCTGTCACTTTAAATGAAGATCTCTTCAATAGCTTTCATTTGAACTAAGAACGGGGGGTCTAGGATGAGTAGTTCCCGAGATATGGCCATTTAAAGTTTGACAGCTGTCACTTCAAATGAAGATCTTGGTCATAGCTTTCATTTGAACTTTGAACGGGGAGTCTAGGACGAGTAGTTTCCAAGATATGGCCGTTTGAAGTTTGACAGCTGTCACTTCAAATGAAGATCTTGGTCATAGCTTTCATTTGAACTGAGAACGGGGAGTCTAGGACGAGTAGTTCCCGAGATATGGCCATTTGAAGTTTGACAGCTGTCACTTCAAATGAAGATCTTGGTCATAGCTTTCATTTGAACTGGGAACGGGGAGTCTAGGACGAGTAGTTTCCAAGATATGGCCGTTTGAAGTTTGACAGCTGTCACTTCAAAGATTCAAGATTCAAAATTTCAGTTTTCAGATTCAAGAATCAAGATTCAAGATTCAAGAATCAAAATGAAGGATCAAAATTATATCAGTATTTTAATTAAAAAATCATGCCCTGAAACATCACGTAAATCAGAAAATGATGGAAAGGCCCCTTAGGGACTAGGAATGTTTAGTTTATGGTCACCCTTTAGAAAGAGACACGCCGCCCAAGTTTTATCTCTCAAGCGGACCTTGTTTTCTGTCTCAGTCAGCATTCCAGGTACGTAGTATAGAAATTCCTTGTTCACGTTACACCGGGCCGGAACATTATGGTATAGGGTATACATTTTGTATGACATGACATTTTGTATTCATGTCTCAAAATCATGAATCAAAATGTCATATTCATGTCAAATTCATACAAAATGTATACCATAATTTTTCGGACGGGCCCCGGCCCGGTGTAACGTGAATCAACCTTTAGAGTCTTACACACCCGAATACTGAAACGCTATTCAGTTTAAGTGGTGCTCGTCATAGACATTAATTGCCACTTTTGTATGATGTGATGATTCTTCGAAATTCGAAGAATAAGAACGGCTTAAATAGTTAAGTACGGCTCATATATTTAAGTAGCGTTTCAGCGTTCGGGCGACAGTAAAGAAAAAAAAATGATTCCAACGAATTAAGAACCTCCTCCTTTTTTGAAGTCGGTTAATGATGCAAATATTGACTGTATTACAGGTTTTTTGAAACCTATCTCAGGCACCAGCCTCACAACAAACCGACTCAAATAGTAGGTAATACCTATCATAACTAGTTCAAGTTTCCATATTTTTTTCAGGTTTGTTGTGAGAAATAAATGTTTTTGAATTTTGAATTGACTTACTTGGCAGAAGGCTTTGCAGTGGTAGAACTGGCTTTCGGCTTGTTTCTCCTCCTGCTGCCTGGTCTACCAGACTTTGGCTTCTCTGTCACACTTAGAATAGTACCGGATCTGCAGAGAAAGTGGAATATTGTTACAAACATACACCTTAGGGAAATTGAAGAAACCTCGCCGAAAATACTATCGCTATCAGTGCCGACAACACAATGGACAAGACTGGCTACCTTCCTCACAGCAGGAACAAAACACCATTCGAGAATAATGATGATATTTGGCTGCGATATTCTGTAAGGTGCTCAAAACCCACTATAATGATGATGATATATTAATAATCATCATCATCATCATCAGCCTATAGCAGTCCACTGCTGGACATAGGCCTCCCCTAATGAGCGCCATCGCGCCCTGTCTTCAGCTTGACGCATCCAACTTGTGCCGGCAGCCTTTCGCAGATCGTCACTCCACCTGGCAGGAGGGCGTCCTACACTACGTTTGCCGAGACGTGGTCTCCACTCGAGAACTCGTATTATTCATAAGAATGCAGTTAAAACTTACCCAAGTTTAGCAACATAGGCCTCCTTAGCGGCTTCGATGAGAGGATAGGGCCTCGAGTGGCAGTTGCCGCGGAAGTCATCGTTGTCGATCGACCAGAACATTATACCTGGAACGGAACAAGTAATCATCAATATAAAATGACAAATGGGACAAACACATAATTTAAATGAGAAACATTACCCTTATTCTGACATAGTAGGGTAAAAAAATACAATATAAAATTATTTCAAGAATCAAAGACTAAACTTTAGTTATGACAATAAAATTAATGAAGTGAAACTGCTAATCAATATTTGGCGGTAATTTTTGCTGGCCGATTTACACAGAATTAGGTACATTCTCCGAATTTAAAAAGTGATGTTTCATCCCTGAAAAAACATCAACTTTGCGAAGAAAATCTTCGAATCGGATGCATTCTGAGAAGTGTGAATTGCACTGCAGCGGGTTTAAAAAGGTCGCTATTGCAGAATCGCATTAAAGGAATTGAACTTTTGCCATCTCTTTTCATTGACTGAGAGTGAAAAGAGACGGCATTAAAGTTCATTTCATATTGCGATTTAGCTTTAGACCTTTTTAAGTCCGCAGATCAAAGGCCATTAGCAGAATCACAATAAGAATTGAACTATATGCCGTCTCTTTTCATAGACTGAGAATGTCTAAGCGTCAACATGGGCAGTTACTGAAGGTGGCCAGTTATAGGTACCTAGATTTACCCTACTAATTTCAATAGTTACCTCCAAGTCCATTATCAGCAACATACTCCGCCTTCTTCTTGACGATATCGATATCATCGTAGCCGACCCACTGGTTGCCCTTGTAGGCCACGGGGCCCATGGCGTCGGGGTTGGGGTGCATGATCGTCCATTCCTCTTCCTCTTCCTCTTCGTACTCTTCAGAGTCCTCGTCGGAAGCGATGCTGCGTTTCTTGTCTTTAGGCTTTAGGCCTTCGCAGATCTAGGAGTAATTGTAATGTTATTAAAACTAGTAGTTCGCCCCGAACTGAGATCTCGCGCACCGTTGTGTTGATAGCCTAGATTTGGACTTGTTTCTGACTACCCCTATACCTACGTTAAGTGCTCCTTCTAGTGTTTACCACACAATGATATCTAATGCACTACCTCAGTATGGTAAAGATTATAGGCATGCATGCAATACATTAAGTCGTGTCGTGTTTATATTCAATAGTTGACCCCGCGAACTTCGTACCGCGCCTCAGGGAAGGCCTCTTAGTTCGAGAAATTATTAAAATAGCAGTTCAATACAAAATGTATGAGAAAATCAATTCCCTCCCCCTCCCCCTCCCTCTCCGCCTCCCTCCCCTCCCCTCCCCCTCCCCTCCCTCTCCCCCACCCCTCCCTCTCCCTCCTCTCCCCTCCCCCTCCCCTCCCCCTCCCCCTCCGTCTCCCCCTCCCTTAATAATTTTGGTACATGCCCAGCCCACTATTTGCAGGAGTTAGCATTTGCATACGTGACAGGTTGCAAGCCCATCGCCGCTATTAGAACGTTAACTGGTTTCCTCACGATGTTTTCTTTCACCGTTTAGAGCTCGTGTTAATGCGCATTTAAATTTTTCTAATCGAAAAATCCATTGATGAGCACGGCCAGGGTTCGAACTTACGACCTATGAATCGAAAATCGAGCACTCTTCCACTCGGCCAACACGGCTTTTATTTTCAATCTCAAGGAAAAATATCAAGAAGCAACTAAAATCATTGCAAACCAAACCACAACGATGCCACACTCATTGTCTGTTAACCAGACCTCCGAATACATCGAAACTCTATGAAACGGGAGCTCTCTCCATACATCCGTTAATTGGTTTTCATCATTTTTCTTCTTCTCTGTATTTCAAAAACTATAGAACCTAGAAGAAAACTAAAAACCATTTTGGAATGTATAAATTGAGTACTTTCATATGACACCCCACTCAATATATTTGGGTAACTTTGAAAAAAATTTACCCCCTTGGGAACCCCATATCTTTACAACCCCTTCATCGATTACGCTCATACGCTCCACAGCAAATTTCCATAGCACAACCTATTGACCTATCAAGTTTCATACAGATTGGATAAGCGGTTCGATAGTTATGCGAGAACATAAAAATGAAACATACAAACATACAAACATACAAAGCAAAATCGCCTAACTTGCCACTAAGATCTTCGCTCGCTTCGCTCGCTCGATCGATAAAATAAATAAATAAATATTGCTGGAAATTTCACACAGCGCCATCTAGCCCCAAACTAAGCAAAGCTTGTACTATGGGAACCAGATAACTGATAGAATACTTATATATTTGTAAATACATTCCTACTTATAATACTTTATAACACCCAGACACAGAATAAACATCTATGTTCATCACAAAAATGTTTGTCCTGGGTGGGAATCGAACCCACGATCTACAGCGCAGAAGGCAGAGCTACTACCAACTGAGCTAATAGGCCAGTCAAATTAATATGGATTCATTTTTAGGTTCATTTTGGTCACACCATCAATTTTGTTGTGGTCAACAAAGAAACGCAGCTTATTGTGTGAAGCATTTGATGATTAGTCAACGACTATAAGCATCATACCTAATACAGGGACGCATACAAATATACACCTACGCAAGTAAGTTCTCCTAAAGTCTATTGTAATTTTGGGTTCTTTAATTACATAAAGCTTGTTTTGCATGATAGAAACAATCTTACAAGGCTGTTTGGATGATGTTTTTGTGATAAGAATTTAAAAGAAGCTTTATGTAAATAGCATACAATCTTAAATTGATACTCGCTCAGCGTTTACGTCTGTTCCCGTCAAAAAGTACAACTCTGCTCTCAAGTGCTCTCTGGCCCTATCTCCACAGCATCAGCGTTGAACAGCGTGTAGGATCGGCCATAGGTTGGGATGCCGAGGACTAGCTTGGTAACTTACCTCATAGTAAGCCAGGTATCCCTTCTCCCTCGTAGCATCACCCTGCTCCCCAGCATCAGCCCTATCTCCACAGCATCAGCATTGAACAGCGTGTAGGATTGGCCGTAGGTTGGGATGCCGAGGACTAGCTTGGTAACTCACCTCATAGTAAGCCAGGTACCCCTTCTCCCTCGTAGCATCTCCCTGCTCCCCAGGACCGTTGGCCGAGGACCCTATCTCCACAGCATCAGCGTTGAACAGCGTGTAGGATTGGCCGTAGGTTGGGATGCCGAGGACTAGCTTGGTAACTCACCTCATAGTAAGCCAGGTAGCCCTTCTCCCTCGTAGCATCTCCCTGCTCCCCAGGACCGTCGGCCGGGGACCCTATCTCCACAGCACTAGCGTTGAACAGAGTGTAGGATCGGCCGTAGGTTGGGATGCCGAGGGCTAGCTTGGTAACTCACCTCATAGTAAACCAGGTACCCCTTCTCCCTCGTAGCATCTCCCTGCTCCCCAGGACGGTCGGCCGGGGACCCTATCTCTACAGCATCAGCGTTGAACAGCATGTAGGATCGGCCGTAGGTTGGGATGCCGAGAGCTAGCTTGGTAACTCACCTCATAGTAAGCCCGGTATCCCTTCTCCCTCGTAGCATCTTCCTGCTCCCTAGGATCGTCGGCTGGTGACCCTATCTCCACAGCATCAGCGTTGAACAGCGTGTACGAGCGGCCGTAGGTTGGGATGCCGAAGACTAGCTTGTATATGTATAACTCACCTCATAGTAAGCCAGGTACTCCTTCTCCCTCGTAGCATCTCCCTGCTCCCCAGGACCATCGGCCGGGGATCCTATCTCTACAGCATCAGCGTTGAACAGCGTGTAGGATCGGCCGTAGGTTTGGATGCCGAGGACTAGCTTGGTAACTCACCTCATAGTAAGCCAGGTATCCCTTCTCCCTCGTAGCATCTCTCTGCTCCCCAGGACCGTCGGCCGGGGACTCTATCTCTACAGCATCAGCGTTGAACAGCGTGTAGGATCGGCCGTAGGTTGGGATGCCGAGGACTAGCTTGGTAACTCACCTCATAGTAAGCCAGGTATCCCTTCTCCCTCGTAGCATCTCTCTGCTCCCCAGGACCGTCGGCCGGGGATCCTATCTCTACAGTATCAGCGTTGAACAGCGTGTAGGATCGGCCGTAGGTTGGGATGCCGAGGACTAGCTTGGTAACTCACCTCATAGTAAGCCAGGTATCCCTTCTCCCTCGTAGCATCTCTCTGCTCCCCAGGACCGTCGGCCGGGGACTCTATCTCTACAGCATCAGCGTTGAACAGCGTGTAGGATCGGCCGTAGGTTGGGATGCCGAGGACTAGCTTGGTAACTCACCTCATAGTAAGCCAGGTACCCCTTCTCCCTCGTAGCATCTCCCTGCTCCCCAGGACCATCGGCTGGTGACCCTATCTCCACAGCATCAGCGTTGAACAGCGTGTACGAGCGGCCGTAGGTTGGAATGCCGAGGACTAGCTTGTCGCGGTCTGCACCGCTTTCTAGGTAGAACTTGATTGTGTAGTCCTAGAAAGAAGGTATCGTGAATAATCATCATCTTTTAAGTTTTTAGTTTGGTTCGGTTATGAACTTTTTTGGTGGTTGACTGCCGCGGCCCGCAATGCTGCTGTGGCAAAGGCAAATTAAAACAGTAAAGTTGTAAGGTTAAGTCAATCAACATTTAACTAAGTAAGTAATTAGAAGCACAATAAAAATAACCACGCTCAAATATGGTTTTTTTTTGCTTTTTTTTTTATTCATTTAATTGGCGCATTCTTTTTGTAGTTCGAAATTAAAATAAAACCTATGTGAGTTACCTATTTAGTAAACATGTTCGGGTTTAAAAAAGTTCGTTCCATTTTCAAATTACTTACCTACATTGAATTGCATTATTTTTTTGCTGCTTTTCATGAAGATTTTATTAATTGTCACCCGATTTCTTTGATGAAAGTCACAAATTGTACAAGATATTTTGACTGGCATATTACCCTTGGAAAGAGACAAATCCCAATTGAATTAGTTGTCTTCACAGATTCGTGGAAAAGGCGAAGAATAACCGAGCTTAATCAGTTTTAATTTATTGACCAGAAAAACCAGAATAAAAGCATAAGGAGCGTCATAGTACTTACAATATTAAGCTCAGTATCAACGCTGTATTCATTCGGCTCTTCGATCGGGTAGAGTGGTGCGTGGTGGTTCACCGCTGGTTCGAAGGCGGAGTGGTAGTCGTACGTCAGCAGGTTCATCCAGTCCAGGTAACTGTGGAGGGGAGAATGGGTAAAATGTTTTCAAAATTGATATACTTAAAGTGGGATTTAAAGCTGTTTGAGTTCTAATGGCTCTCGATTTTCGATCTGAGTGACTAGTACGTGTTTCACTATTCTCCCCCCTAGCCATATTACACTATAGTCGTATTGCTCATTATACGGACTAAAATTGAAGGAAAAAATGACATTTTTCCTTCAATTTTGATTAGTTTTGATACGTTTTATGTCAAAATTGAAGGAAAAATGACATTTTTTCCTTTAATTTTAGTCCGTATAATGAGCAATACGACTATATCTATCGTCGCGATCGCTGTAGCAATTCCTATACATTTTGAAGTGTTCTACAGCGATCGCGATGGTAGATAGTGTTATATGGCTAGGGCCCCTGTATCGACGCTGTAAACGTTGATCTGTGTGGGATCAGCTAATCACAAGTCCCAACGCTTAAGTTTCACGTTTTCGTTACTAGCTGGCGTTACTATCTCATACAAATCCACCTTCACGGCAACGATACCGAATAATGAAAAAAACTCGTACTAGACACTCTGAAGATTTTGAGTTAGAATTCTGGTTGTTTCAGCATAATTATTCTCACTAACGTATTTTAAAGAATGACGCGAAAAGTAAGGCCTTTATGCCTTATTTAAAAGATGATTGGTACCTAGGGTCATGGGACAACCTAGCCTAAAGTAAACAATACTTTGTAGTGCCTTGGACTTTTTTCAGCAGGTGTAGGTACCTATAGCTTGTTATGTACCTATACCATTATAACAGCCTTGTGTTCCTAATCCTCAGGAGAGACACGGTCACTACGTGTGAAGCTCGTGTAAGAACTATCAAAGTTAAGACCGACCGACAACAGTTATAACAATAGTTATTTTTTAATAATATGAGGTAAGCCTTAAATTCTAAGAAATCAAATGTTGAAAAAAATATTTTGGACATTCCGAAGTGTTTTCCTCATATTATGACTCCCACGGCCGATTAACGCAAAAAAGTACTTCAACATCATTTCAAAATCAAAGGTCAATCAAATGTTTGATTCTACAGGTACCTACCCCAAACTATTGAAAAAATAAAGCAAAAGTAAAAAAGTTCAACAGCTTGGGTAGTGTTTCTAATATCGTACACAATAAATCAATTTATGCACATCATGCAAACATTTCTCATGCCGTGAAAAGCGAACGAATTGCGTCACGCGAAATCACATAGCTAGCGCTCAAGCCTTCTGATAGAAGAAGCCTTCTTTAGATCAGATATTTACGTAAAAATACTTATTGAAAGATTGTAAGAGCCTGTTATAAAAACCATAGCAGTATTTCACACACTCGCATCAATGCTAGCATTGTATTGGCTAGGAGCCTGCTTATGATAATGCCTCCAGAAATATGTAAAAGGGTCAATCTTCAGAATCAGCGCACCTGGTTGATCGCTATGGCGCCCCTTAAATATCGATATTATTGCTTTTCTGCCCTTCAGGGGCCAATATGAAAATATGCTTATTTATAGGTACACCTTCTTCTCGAAATAAAAATACAGAAAAGCAATAATATCGATATTTAAAAAGCACCATAGCGATCAATCAAACACGCTGATTTTGAAGATTGACCCAAAATACAATGCAAACACGTTCAATCATATTGAAGTGTTACCTACACTTCACTTTTTACATTTGCCAATACAAAAACTGGAAGCTGGTACTACAAGTGGATCGCTTTTGGTCATCTCACCTAGGTATCTCATCTCTAAAGGCCAAGGTTTTGCCCAACCTGCGGCAATTGTTAACAATTACTGCTCCATCCTTTCCGGGTACTATGATGGATGATTATTATATAATTACAATGTTACTTTTTGGTACATAAAAGAGTACCTACATCGTTCTTTATAATCATCATCTTGCTCTACCACGAGGTTTCCACGAGATCAAATCATAATCGACTTTAAACTAAAGAAAACCTCATGTCGTTGTCTCATTTTGAACAATATTATTGGCGATGACAGATTACCTAACTTAATAATATTTTTTGATCAAGTTCGCATTCAAATCACGCTTTATTTAGAGCTCTACCGACTTCGATGAAACCTAAAATAATTTTAGGGATTGTGATCTAGAATAGACTGTAAGCAAGTATTTTTTTTTTTAGTAAGTATGTTAATTTATAAATTTTCTGCAGGAAAATAAATTGATGCATAGCCGAGTCTCGAAGCCACGACCTCCTGATCGTAAAATGCACTATAAAACTTGGCCAACACGGCACTTGCCACAAAAGCTTATTACTTTCTTCCGGTCAGAATAATTCTAACACAGATACAACCTAATCATCATCAGAGCACGCATAATGAAGTAGGCAACACATTATGAGTAGATTAGACATTACAAAACTCTTGCAACTTCCGCTCACCGCAAACAGAGCAAGACTTGATGTGGGACTTGCATTGTTGTTTAAAATCCCTCATTTCATGGCTACCTACCTTGAGAAAAAGTCTCGAATGTATGTAACTATCTAATATAATGGTGTCGGTTTTGTAAGTTTTAATAAAAAATATACCTATGAACACTGTTTTGCTAGATATTTTCCTGATGAAATGCGGGATTGCTTCAAACACTAGTTATAAACATACCAACTGAAAGTTAAAGTAATTTGTTATGTATTCTAAACTATATTTGTTTATTTGTTTGAATTCACGTTATCGAAAACGGCTCTAACGATTTATATGAAATTTGCAATTTTGGGGTTTACGGGGGAGTTCAGTATCTAAGCGGTCATAGTATCCTGCAACGCCGAACTCCGATGGCTGCGAGATCGAATCTTAGCCATTAATAGGTTTTTTGTATTTTTGTTTTGTCCATTTTTTTGTTATTTTTTCGAGTATTTTTTTTTTCTTTTTTCTCCAGAGGAGAGCTCGGTTGCAGAGATATTTTAAATTAACTTTCAGTCTATATTATCAAATCAGCCCACCTAAGCCTAAGTAGATACTCAGCTGAGTGGGCTTCCTCATTTTCACGCTATATTTTACTATACTGTGCCAGTCTAAAGGCCAAACACACATAAGTAACGGGTATGTCCAAAAAGATGCATAAAATAGTCACTGCTAGTTCAAAAGGACTTCCACATTACTTTGCTTATCTATTCGAAGGTCAAATCAGAGGTCATCCGGATCAGTTTGATTACAAATCTGACCAACTGCTTTCAAATGACAATTTGATCGATTTCGACATTGACCTCGGTGAGATATGATGAGAGTTGAGCCACACACACATGAGACACACAATAATGAGAGGCAAAACGAGCAGGCTCATGAGTCCGAAGGCACAGTTGGCATTAGTAGATCTTCACGGTCTTGGTCGCGAAGGAACAGGAGTAGAATCACCTAGCTCTTAAGACGTTTCAAAGTGGTACACTTGTGATCTTATTGAATAAACGAATTTGACTTTTGACTTTTGACTTTTCACTTAAGATTATTTATATACTAATTTAATTAACAAATATTTGCATGCCTGTCTAGTACGGTAGAACATAAATGGAAATTACCCTAGTTTAAGACCTTATTGTTATACATATGTTCTGGCAAATAAATATATCTTATCTTATCTTATCTTATCTTTAACCCATTCCCTGCCCCGGCTCTTTGGTGCTCTCCTGTGTGCCGCAGGACGTCCGCAGGCCAAAACACAATATGTTGGTCATGGGCGCTGAACACGTTAAAGAAGAGTAAAAGGCAGTCAGAGGCACGTCCGACCCCATATGGATTTGAAATATATCCACACTTTGCGTATCATGGGGTTTACTCCAGGCATCCCACTCTCTGCCAATAATAACTTCACTTTGGATTTTATACCACTGACAGGTGGTGATTAGATTCGGTGACTTTGTGGAAGGACCAAGCGAAAACGACAGAACGAGCTAGGATTGGCTTGGAATTGACTTGCAGTGGGAAACATCAGGCTTTGAAATAAAATTAATTAAACATTTCCAATCTGTGTCGTGTGAAATAGTTCTATCAAATGCTGGTTTCGCCATCTTTTAGAAAATCTAATAATAGTTATTTGCGATTACATTAGGTATTTAAATTTTGTAACAGTAATCACAGAGGATATAGCCATAGCTACGGATGTAATTACACATGAAAATTGATAGTTATTATTTGTTTGTACGTGGGTAGGAGTGTAAGCGTTGGTCAATTACCACTATTTACCGATCCTACGCTGATGCAGAAATAAGAAGAGATTTGCCAGCAGTAAATAGATCGATCACTTCGAATCAAGTAAAGAAAAGTTTCGAATGACTAATGGGAACTTAATTATAAGTTACTCACACTTAAATTAGGTAAGTAAGTATATAATATTTTACACAAAAAATCTGTTGATGCCGGTCCGTTCGTTGGATGAATTTTTAATTGGCGCACGACCACGATTTTCATAATGCACCCTAAAAATGCAACTTCAGCCTAATCGTAGTCGGGCCATAGTCCAATTGAGCAACTGGACAATCGACGTCAAGGATGTAATTTTCAGGAGTGATAACTTCACAGATTTTCGCTATCATGGAGACTTGTTGAAGATTCTTCCATTCAACTTTTAAACTAGTTCAATACGTGGACAAGAAGAGATGTTGCATTTTACACCACAAACTTCGGACATCCCTACGGGTGACTCTACCAATAGTATAACTTGTAAACTCATTGTAAAACCAAGGTTTTGCTCATCTTTCCCAGTCGATGAAATGCTTACATAACACCCGGCAGCGACGAAATATGAGGCGAAGTGTCAACATACTTAGTTTTATAATTAGCAAACTAAGGCTGCGGCATTCCAGCTTCATTCGTCACATTTGTGTGAGTGAATAGATGCCGCGATTTTTTTTTTAAATTTACGAAATTTCTATCTCTATCTTTGTCTAATGTTTTTGATTTGCTGAATATAGGCCTTTGCGTGTGCCAATCTCTACGGTCCATCGCTTGCCTCATCCAAGTCCTGCCTACAACGGATACTATGTCGTCAGCCCATCGCGCTGCTGACGACGATCGGAAAATTTGACCACAATTCTAAGGTAATCTTTATCTTCTGGTTTTTATGATACATTTTCAAGAATAGCAACAAATACATTCAAATCTTTGTATTTAAAATATTGTCATTTTCAACCAAAAAATTGGATTGTGACTTTATAGAAAAATACGTAGTCAGTTTTCTTATTGTCTTTTTGCCTCACAAAAATTATGATGTTTTGACACAAGTAAACTACGCTCGTAACTCACACCACACGCACATAATAATAAGTAATGGCTAAGCCAACCTTGAATTAATAAATTAAGCAACTTTCGATGTCGTGTGATGTTCTTGCTTGTTACCCAACGTATTTGCATGTAGCACTGAGCATATTTGATTATTCGACACCTATTGTGAATTTTAACTAGGTTTATGACGTTAGAGCTTTACACACTTTACTAATGCACACGTGACAAGGTTTGCAAAAGAAACACTGTATAGATTGCTTGGATACGTTTGCTTTTCTTTTATTGATCTAAGTACTTAGTTTCAAAAAGGTCACACATCTGAAAAGCCTATATTTATGTAAACAAATTTTCTTTAATAGATTTGTTTATATTTTGATCATAATGATCATAATAATTCTGCCCCAATATTGAATTCAGAGTAGCAATTTGCTGCTGTTCAAAAGACATCGATTTTTCCTTCGTCACCGTTTGCCTCACACGATGACTAGCCATGACCCCGAAAAACTTAGCTAGCAAAAAGTATAGGATCTCCACAAAACTGATGAAAGATGCTCCTAGGAACAGTCCAGCTGCACCCCCAAAAGATACCACGAGATCTTGAAAATGGAAGACTATTTCTCTAGTATAGCGCGTTCGAGGAGCTTGTACTATGTATTTTACTGACCCCTTGACAGAAAACGGTCCATTCGTCCATATCATGTCATTTCTTGCGATTTCTCTGAAGAAGGAGTGGAGACACTGTGAGCTGCAATCGCAGGGTACACCGGCGATGCTAGCCAGCGCTTGAGTCTTACTAGCAAGACAGGCCATGCCTTCCGTTGTACATTGTGGCCCACCTTCGTAAAAATAGTAGAACGGTTTGCAACCACACTCTAACATAGCTACCTGGCTCCGACAGGATAGTCTACAAGCATTGGTGCTATACACACGCTTCCCCACCGCTAAAGGTTCATCTGTATATAGGCAGCCCCGTCTTCTAGGCTTCAGTTCCTTCACGCCCTTTCCACATCCTGTCTCTATCACACTCATCTCCAAAGTCCTTTGCAAGCCCATAACCACCGCTGTCGGTGTAGTTGTTATATCCAGCACATCATATGGTGAATGTACGTAGTAAAAACTTTCATTAAACACCTCCAGCATTATCAGACAGCTTAGTAAAGAGAACTTGCAGGTGATGGGAAAGACTTTGGTGTCATTCAGATCTGTTTTTTCAATCGCCACGTCATCGATAGCTAAAGAGTTGGTGGAGTAGCAGACGCCATTCTCAGTCATAACCGGAGTCCACTTAAAATGCGCGTTTTTTTCTGAAGATAAGGTTTTGATGTCTTCGGTTTTAGGCATCACGTCTACAACGAGCTGATACAGATCTACATAAAGCTCTTCATCTTGGAATTCAAGGAATCCATCCAGGGAAAGTAAATCAGAGTTGGCAACGGTGTGTACGAAGCGGCTGTAATATTCGTATCTCTCATCAGAAGTTTCAACATCCCAATAATCTTTGATCACTTCAGGCAGCTTGGTTGGATCGACGCGATTCTTCATGCAAACTGTGATGGCAGGTAGACTGAACCGCCAGTTCCGGTAATCCTTTTCCAAAGTCACAACTGTAGGACTGTCGTTGTACCTCTGCAACTGGCCGAGAGATACATCTATAGCTCCATAGCAGGCTAGGCCAGTCGCAACAGCCCATAGAAGTCTCTCGAACCAGTGTCTGCGAGGCTCAGCAATATGTCTGAAGCCGTGGATGCCAGTTTCCAGGCAGAAGTCTCTGCTGAAGCGAACTACGGGAGCAAAAAGCGCTTTCCCGACTTCGCATAACGACGTTTTTGGTTCTGACTTTGGTATGTCGTATGTATACATCCTTTTTAGTTTCTTTATACGTACGAGCTTTTTGATTTTGTGGATCGTACTAAAAAAAATTTTAGAGTCAAAATAGTTTGACTTTTTAAAAGAACGAGTTATAAGTATTTTAAATGCAGACAAAAAGACGATTTGATAAATAGATGTGAGTCCTGTGGGTTCAGACATACGGGTTCTGATGGGTCACCCATAATAACAACTAACTGTTTACCAAGGATTTATTTGAATGTGCATTGCATTAATAGGTTTCGTGCCAAATGATTTAATTTGAATTGAAATGCATGCAACTATTATTTTAAAAGCACAACCATGTAATGTGTCCCTATCTTAGTCATCGCGTGTATAGAGATAAAAAGGTCATTGTGTGCACGAATGTGTAACATACTCTATTAAGTAACGCATAATATAGGGTAGGTACTTGCTATCCTTAGAGTCTAACTCAACTAACAACAACGTAAGCAGCATTGTAGTACGTGTTATCAATCACTACTACGACAGGAGATCAAGGTATCTACTTGTAATTTTGATATTGACTTAGACATCATTCACTGCTACTAAGTTGTTGTAAGCAAAACTCAAACTTTGTTTGGTTCATAAACCTAAGAAAAGATGCGAGTATCATGAAAAAAATCATGAGAATTAGAAAAGAAAGAAACGTATGTCAACCTGTCAACCTCACGATTTGTTATAAGTACCAACTACCAAGGTTATACCTAAGGGCAGAAATAATCTCAGGAATGTTTTACAGGTGCCTGATAGGTGCATAGTAAATGGGAAATTTACTCGTAAACATAGGTACAGTCAGCAACAAAAGCAGATAGACATTAAACTGAAATTAGTTTTACAGAGTTCAAAAAATCTTGTTATTAAACTACTTTTCTTGGTGGCCTCTTAAGTATCATATTTTTTTAAATCTATAAAAACACTTACGTGTTCAAAGTCTTGACGTCAAATCCCTTCTGTATATACTCGATACCGGCTGGCACAGCCATCGTGAGCAGCAGTCTTGGCTTTTTGGTCTTCTCGGCTTCTCTCTCAAACTCTTCACGTAGCTCCTTCACCAGCCTGGCGTAGTTCTCCCTGTCCTTCGGTTTGCCTCCGTCGCGGAACGCTGGGTACTCCCAGTCCAGGTCTAATCCGTCAAAGCGGTTTTGTCTAAGGAACTGTGGGGAAGTGAACAATTTAGTTAGAACTGGAGTCTTGGGATGATCAAGCAAAATAGAGTGCATTTACTTGAACATAATCGCTTATAAATAAATAGATGAGTGAAATGCAAAAAATATTCAAAAGTAGTGTTCTATTCGTTTAACAAAGCAACATTTAAAATAAGATTTGTGCGGTGCAATGCCTGACATGATCACCGACACGTATCACTCGAAATAATTTAATTTGGCACTGCAAGAAACAGTGCAAAATTAAAGCGCCAAACTAGGACTTTAGGTACAAAAAAAAAACAAACTCAAACGTACGTGATTGTAACGCATAGATAATCGAAACGCTTTAGTGGATTTTAATGTGTATAATGTGTACCTTTATGGCATTCCTCACAAACTCCTTCCTCCTTTCCCTGGATGCGACCATTGGGGAGAACCTGGTGGAACCCTCGTTCCAACCACCGATAGCGAGCATGGTCTTCAAGTTCTTGTTATAAGTCTTTAAGCCAGTGAACTTGGCATATCCACCTGTAAAAATGGTTTAATTTAAATTTCTATTGCGGACTAAAAGTCTTTCTAAAACTTCCTTCACAACACCATGGTAACACCACGTTGGGCGCCAAAATAAAAATTTATGAAAAACTCCACGAATCATCTCTACGGTTTAGTGACAAAAAGGTACCACATACCTTTCTCAATGTCCTGGTACTTGTCAAACGGCTTTAGCGTGTTGTCCTTGGTGAAGCCTCCGAAGGCGTAGATGAGATGAGTGCAGAGGTAAGGATTGATGTTCTGAGGGTTGAACCGCGCAGTACCAGGTCTGTACACGGACCAGTTCGTGTAGTAGCACACCACCCGGGGCTCGCTCGATAGAGCTGGAATAGGAAAAAAATATTTATTGTTATCTCATAAAACAATATTATTATTATTAACTCATTTATTTCAGATTTACATCCAATATTGTCTCGTGAATATCCCGTAGCAAATTTCAAGAAATATAAGTAATTACATAAGTTAGATTGTAAGGTGGGAGTGCGACAAATGTGTGTAACAACGGAATAAATAAAATGAAGATAATACTTGCTCTGATACTAGATTTTTTGGTTCTTCGTAGTTTTTTTATACATACAATACAGGAAATCTTATTTATCAATATCATTTGTACGTCTATTTAAATGTGCCTCTCAACACTCCTCCAGACATCAAAGATCTTGGCTCCTTAAAAATCACAAAGATATTTTATCGCGCTTTGAAGATACAGTCGTGCGTGATATCGTTTGGGTTTGTTTGTTGTCTTCTAATGCACGACATTTGTAAACATGTATGCATGATAGAATATTGAGCGTAATCTCTGAGAATGAGAACATACCAAGTTTGCATATTTTAGTTGTCCCATCATTGGCTATGGCTTTGACAAAGTTCCACTCAGACTCTAGATTTAACTTCTCATGAAGTCATACATAACGTGCATGATAGACCCATGTCATCCGTACGGAATCCGTACCATGGCATTTAATTTTTTGCTCGTCCGATAACATGATGCAAGATTGATGTAACAAAAGGTTAGGTTACCTAACGATTACGATAGGTGTTCAGGCGTCAGGACCTAACGGAGCATGGAATACCAGAATGTAACATCATTAGTATGAAATTAGATTACACTTTGGAAGATGAACTCGCGGCCTACTAATGTATGACATACTGATGCCCAACTAATGCGTTCACTGGCGAGCTTCTGCTTTCTGCTGCGGAATAAGTACTTACTTTAATTTTTTTCCATTTTCCTACTTTTCTTTTGGGTTTCCTAAAAACCTTCTTAAAAACATTAAAAAAAACAATGAAAATCATCCAGGCGTTCTCAAGTTATGCACATGAAACAGAAAGATCCCAGAAGTCACACTGAATAAATTATTTTTATTTGTATTCGAATAAACCATTTAACTATAAAGAAGATATGAGTTGTCTGATGAAATTTTTAAAGGATACTGCTTTAATTGCTTTAATTGGTTAGTTAACCTAGACCTCAAAAAGTAAATAACCAAATCCAATGGACTTGTTCTAAAACGCCGGGCCTGATTTTAATTTTTTTTTATTGAGTGTGCCCTCCAAAGCACGGAACGGAAACACTCAGCTGATAATGAAATAATAACTTTGTGTATTTATCGCATAAATTATCCCATTGCTTGGAAGATTGTTTTTGAAAAGTAAGTAAGTATTAAGTATAATTTTTTTTTAGAAGTACCTGGTCAGAATTAGAACTTCAAACCTAGCGCCAATATCAATCTGCAGAAATTGAGGGAACTATACTGCAGCATCCATTTCTCGCGTAGGTTTATCTGCAGCTTAAAGTTAGTAAGGCCATCGGCCGTGGGTAGATACCCAACCATGGGACTAATTATGGTCCATTGTCTCTCGTTTAGCATTGGTCCATGCTTGATATGACAATTTAATAGTTTTTTTTTTGTGTGAAACATTTGATTCGTACAATTTAGATTGTATCAATACGTTTAGTTGAGGGAAGGTTGTTTGAAATATGATTAAATAGAAACCAATTTTTTTTCCATTATGTTCCTTGGCAACGATATTCTTTAACTTCCAAAATAAAAAAAATCAAAGAAAGCATTGGTTTGACCCAACGGGCCAAAGGGCAGTTTAAATAATTATAAGATTTTATATTGCTATAAGTAACTAGAGTTTTATAAATTCTTACCTGGTGTTGCTAATGTGACCACTCCTAATATTAATAACAGCCATGTTGCGATGTTCTGTGGACAAAATAAACAAACATTAATAAGAATAAAAACCAGACTGCAATAAATTTTGGTTTACCTAACTCCTCAATAATAATATAATTGTTTTTTGATTACTTTGATTAAAATGGTATAGCCTATGTCATTCTTAAGTAAAATCAAGAATCTAACAACATTCCTTCATCACTTTGGTGTTGAAAGCCATCAATAGCCGCTTAATCTAGATCGTGACAGAAGGAGACATAACACTCTAAAACATAATCCTCCATCTAACGGAGAAAAATATATAGTCGTATTGCTCATTATACGGACTAAAATTGAAGGAAAAAATCTAATTTTTCCTTCCATTTTGATTATTTTTGATACGTTTTATGTCAAAATTGAAGGAAAAATGACATTTTTTCCTTCACTTTTAGTCCGTATAATGAGCAATACGACTAATATATAGTCATAATAATGTAAGTAAATAAGAGTTAAAATTTTGGTAAGTCATTTTCATCTAAACTGTGTTCTTTAAACTTATTTTCTAGATAAAAATAATTTTGCATCAAAACTATAATTGAAAAAACTTGAACTGCCAACTCACAAAGAACTTCCTATGGCATTACACAAGCCATTGTGCATTGTTACAATACTTTTGAAACCGATGCAAAACACACGGACGGCGTTCACGTCTTTTGTATGAGATGTGGGGTCTACGCACGCACTTAAAGTGAAATTGTGGAAATGCTAATAATGTCTTTTTCAATAGAAATATGAATAGAAAAGGAAGTGTTATCTTTGATGACCTTGGAAAGAGTTTAACACGTTCCCTGTCCAGGTGCCCCCAATGTGGGGCTATGAAGCTTTTTTCAGGAGTCCGAGCTTCCACTTTGGGTTCACAACTTCAATGGCCAATGAACCAATGAACCACACTTGGACGGTGTATGAAGTTGTCAAATCATTTTGTATGGGGACAGGGAGCGTGTTAAATAGGTCAAGTAACACGAATATAAATGCTTTTTCGTTTATTATAATTTTAAGATAGATAGTGAAACAGAGAAACCAACACTTTTTAGAAACTAGACTTTATTTCGATGATTAAACTTTAGAAAAGTTTCAGTAATTTAGTGTTAGATCGAATTTACCGTAAAGTGAACTTTACCTTTTAAACAATGTAGGAAGCATATTATGCGTCCTTAAAAGAAATAGCCTATATTTACCATCATGAATATTCAAGGCAGCATCTACTTAGTCTATGGTTAGTAACCGACCAATAGGATCCCGTTACAAACGGTAATTGTTTCCAAATGCTATGGCCGCGCTTGCGTGGTATCGCATCCTTTCTTGGTGCATTTGATGTCTATAATGCATACCTACTGTGTGTTTTCGACTTCGACATAAGCATCGAAGAATGGTGACTTTCTATTGTAGAAACTGGATGATATTTGATGAAGTTCTAAGAGAAACCTTGTTCAATTTGGACAAAATACTTTTTTGATCAAAATCAATATTGATTGATTTTGATCAAAATAGGTGTAAAATTTGAGCTTTATCATCTTTGGTAGATGATTTATAAAGTATCGGGAGGCAATCTATGCCTACACTTAACGGAACACTGTAGTGCCTAGGACAATGTTAAGATGGAGTAAGCTTGCCCAGCACCATTCTCTCAGCTTAACCTCATATCCACAGGAAATAAATCGTCAAAACGTGTGCGGCTAACTAAACCACGGGTTTCCTCAAAATTTTTCCTTCACCGTTTAGAGCTCGTGTTAATGCCCATATAAATTTTTCGAAACAAAAAATCCATTGATGCACTGCCGGGATTCGAAGCCACGACCTTCGGATTGAAAATCGAGGTACCATCTCACTCAACACGGCTCTTATTTAAAGACCAGGAATAAACAAAGACGATAAAATGATGCAGAAACAAGATGGAGCAACGATATAATTGGAACGAAATTGATGAGACAGATTGAATAAGTTGCGAGTAGACTACTGCTAAAAATTTGTAATGTCCATTGTCTATTTGAAAGTTAAAAGTTGAGAAAGATAAATTGCATAAGGCCGTTTGTCCATCGCCGCCGTCACCGGGACGTCAACGAGAACGATATTATTTCTGGCTGAGATCAAGATGACGTGACGGTCTTCTGGTGGACAGGCGGCTATAGTAAATGTATGGTCGCTACCTAGGCGTCGTCATCTCGTTCTCGTTGACGTCCCGGTGACGGTGGCGGTGGACAAACGGCCTTTGGCTGTGTTCTGAGTCACGGCGTATCGCGGAAACAAATGCTCGACATGGTTGAATCTGTCCGAACTGCGAGCGGGCGCGGACTCAACCATTTCGAGCATTTGTTTTGTGCGCGGCGGATCCGCATCCGTCCACGATGCGCCGGCCGGGACGCAGCCTAAGTCTGCATCTTGATCTAGATTGCTTGGAAGAGATCGCTTTAAGCGATAAGGCCGCCAATTGTTTTTACCTATGTTTAGATAATTTACACTTAAGGTTTCTTTGTGGTAAACAATAGAGTGTTATCTATCTATATTGACCTCTTGAAACACGAAACATATAAGTACCCAAGGTAGACTCTTTGACTTGTTGTGCATGTTAGTTTAGTAAGAAAAATTTGTAAATCAAAACAGTAGTAGAATAAAGGTTTTATTTATTTTATTTATTTATAGACTCTTTGACTTTCAGTCATTCAATACCATAATAATAGTCTTATAGTCTTATAGTCAAACTACTCCTAAATCTATTGTCATTTCTTTTTTAACCGACTTCAAAAAAAGAAGGAGGTTCTCAGTCGTCGGAATCTTTTTTTTATGTATGTTCAGCGATTAAAACTAGAAGACGCTATTTAGATATTTTTTTGTTTGAATACTTAGTTTCCAGAAAAATTTGGTGAAGATCTGTCGAGGAAACTCGGAGTAAATGAACAGATATGCACCTCGAGATTGCAGAAAATTGCTCAGCTAAGCTCAGCTTATATCACATTGAAGTCGGTTTCTTTAATTTTTAATTTCGCCACTTGTTTCTTTTCAATGACATGTGAATGACAAGAAAAATATATTCTCAAGCCGTACTAATTTGACAGTTGAATATAAATAAAGTCGCATTATGTGACCATATTTTACAGTAGTTCATCAGCTTTTGTCGTAGACTGTGCCTGGAGACCTGTAACCGTACTATGAGCTCTTAGAGCAATGTCAAAATAAGGTGAAATCCATTCCTGCCTTAAGCTTGATTTGACATTGTTTTCGTCCGAAAACAATCTTATTTTATTCCTGCCTTGGTCTTGACCGCTCTCTCTGCGCATGTCTTGCTCGATGACACCGAGCAGGACATGCGCAGTCCTGCATCTAGTCGATGTCATGTCCAAGGAAGTTATATACATACAGGAATGCTACCTGACATTTAATGTACAAATGATTTTGAACCTTATCACGACTACACAACGATATATTAGGTATAATTTAATCTTGGTTATAAGGATTGTTGGTCTTGTTAAGAGGCTTTCTTGGTAGCTTTGTCTCTTTCACACTCGTTGTTGGATTAGTAGTATGACCTTGTCATTTAAATTTCAGGATATTTTTAAATTATCGCGCTCGACAAAATCAGCGCTTGATTTCGATCCATGGTTTCGATCCTTTAATTCAATCTTTGATTTTGATCCTTGATTTTGATTTCGATCCTTGATTTCGATCCTTGGTATCGATATTGGATTTCGATACTGGATTTTGATCCTTGATTCTTGAATCTTGAATCTGAAATCTTGAATCTTGAATCTTTGAAGTGACAGCTGTCAAACTTCAAATGGACATATCTCGGGAACTACTCGTCCTAGACTCCCCGTTCTCAGTTCAAATGAAAGCAATGACCAAGATCTTCATTTGAAGTGACAGCTGTCAAACTTCAAACGGCCATATCTTGGAAACTACTCGTCCTAGACTCCCCGTTCAAAGTTCAAATGAAAGCTATGACCAAGATCTTCATTTGAAGTGACAGCTGTCAAACTTCAAACGGCCATATCTTGGAAACTACTCGTCCTAGACTCCCCGTTCAAAGTTCAAATGAAAGCTATGACCAAGATCTTCATTTGAAGTGACAGCTGTCAAACTTCAAACGGCCATATCTTGGAAACTACTCGTCCTAGACTCCCCGTTCAAAGTTCAAATGAAAGCTATGACCAAGATCTTCATTTGAAGTGACAGCTGTCAAACTTCAAAGGGCCATATCTTGGAAACTACTCGTCCCAGACTCCCCGTTCTCAGTTCAAATGAAAGCTATGACCAAGATCTTCATTTGAAGTGACAGCTGTCAAACTTCAAACCGCCATATCTTGGAAACTACTCGTCCTAGACTCCCCGTTCTCAGTTCAAATGAAAGCTATGGCCAAAATCTTCATTTGAAGTGACAGCTGTCAAACTTCAAATGGCCATATCTCGGGAACTACTCGTCCTAGACTCCCCGTTCTCAGTTCAAATGAAAGCTATGACCAAGATCTTCATTTGAAGTGACAGCTGTCAAACTTCAAATGGCCATATCTCGGAAACTACTCGTCCTAGACTCCCCGTTCTCAGTTCAAATGAAAGCTATAACCAAGATCTTCATTTCAGATGACAGATGTCATTTTGACAGCTGTTATTGAAAATGTAGATCTTGGTCATAGCTTTCATTTGAGCTAAAAAGGAAAAGTCTAGGATGAGTAGTTTCCGAGATATGGCCATTTGAAGTTTGACAGCTGTCACTTCAAATGAAGATCTTGGTCATAGCTTTCATTTGAACTGAGAACGGGGAGTCTAGGACGAGTAGTTCCCGAGATATGGCGGTTTTAAGTTTGACAGCTGTCACTTCAAAGATTCAAGAATCAAGATTTCAGTTTTCAGATTCAAAAATCAAGATTCAAGATTCAAGAATCTAGGATCGAAATAAAGGATCGAAATCAAGGATCGAAACCAAGGATTGAAATCAAGGATCGAAATCAAGGATCGAATTCAAGGATCGAAACCAAGGATCGAAATCAAAATCAAGGATCAAAATTGTATCAGTATTTTAATTGAAAAATCATGCTCTGAAACATCACGTAAATCAGAAAATGATGTAAAAGGCCCCTTAGGGACTTTAGGGATGTTTAGTTTATAAATTATGGTCACCCTTTAGAAAGAGACACACCGCCCAAGTTTTATCTCTCAAGCGGACCGCGTTTTCTGTCTCAATTAACCTTCCAGTTACGTAGGTATATAACTTCCTTGGTCATGTCACCAAAACATCCCTGCGTTAAGATTGTTTCCGTCCTAAGGCAGGATTAAAACAAGGTTGATTTAGGCCTGATTTATGCCTGCGTCAGTCTTACTTCAGTCTTATCTAAGTACGGACGAAAGTAATCTTACTTTGACATTGCTCTAAGACTTGGTAATACGACAGCTGAGGCTATCGTATTGTGTTATATGTAGAACGTAGCATTTACCATTATTTTCCATATTGCATACAACGTTGCATCAGCCTGACCACATCGGGAAATTACTTCATGGCAACCTGTTTTGATGTCGCTGACGGGCGGACGGTCATTTTCTTATGAAGACAACAAAACTTTGGCCTTTATGTCCAGTTTCTATATTTCTATCTGCGATTTTGCTTACCAAGATAAGCTAGAGACGTTAGAGTAGATGTTTGACATTTCTTCGATACAAAAATGACAAATATCTACCTCTCAAGCCTTACCAGCAACAGGTTGTAAAGGTGGAATCAGACGGTTAACTTTTCGTTCATTTCTTCATTCGGCATTTTTCACTCAAAGCAACACAACTGAACATAAAATGAAAGAAAAGTTTCATAGATAACCACAGCATTCATTCGAGTGATTTTTCCCTCGAGTAAACCGTCTGATTCCACCTTAAACTCCGTCAGGAGCCAATCCATGCCTACACTTAACGGGATTCTGTATTCCCTGAGACATTGTTGAGAAAGAGTAGGCTTGTCAGCACTTAAACCATCTTCACAGCTTTGCCATATCCACAAGAAAGACATCGAAACCCGCGGCTCAGTCAGCCCCACAAATGTTTGAAGACACGTAGAAGCTCTATCACGGCATATGCTTTGGCAAATATTATTATAGTTTTATTAAAAATAGTAAATTTTAAACTGGGTCTGTTTCGAGATGCGTAAACCTGTTTACTGTTTTATTCTGCTTAAAATAAAACAAAAAAACAAACCCCATGTAGCGAGTATTCCATTCAATGGTAAACAAAACAACAATCTAAATGGAAACTAACAATCCATTGGATAAAACAAAACTGATTGGTCACTCGTGCGTACGGATAGTGAAACGGCTTTCGTCTCAGGAATGTGCCTGTGCGGGAGTCGATCCTGCACTTATGTAATACTTCACCTTATGGGAAAGAGTTGATGTAATGTTTTTTTGTTAGTTTCAAGCTTTGGTCATACATAGGTAGGTACCACATACGTAATCGTTACGCAGGACACAGATTAAATAAATAATTAACTAGAGAGCTATCTTTAGATTTTTGTCGATCTTTAGCTTGCTTTTATTTTGTTCTAGTGTATTGTGTAAAGATGTAGTAAAAAGTAAGTAAATTCATTTGAGCAAGTCGCCTCATTTTAGGCCGCCTAAAGGCCTCCGCCATGACTTAACGATTTAAAAGCCGGGAATAAGCACGGAAGCGCTCAGCTCAAAATGCTACTTGCGGTCACGTATCCAAATTGTGACCGCGCACAACGTTGCAAGAAAAAAGATGTAGGTAAAAAAGTTATTAAATTAGGTTTCTGTAAATAAATTTCCTTTATTCAATGTAAATGCACTCTAAAATGAATCAGTAGGTAGTCTATTCTCCAATCTGAATAATGTCTAGAATGTGCCGATGGGAGCATTACAAGCTTACGCAACCGGCTTCGCCTTATTGGCAAGGAATGGAGCAGCCGGAATCTGCTGGTTCCTAGACTCACTGGTTTGCGTAATGGCTATTTAGATTAGAATGTGGATGCTATTTTTATAGCTACTGTAAGCTTGTTTAGATTGGAGATAACAATGTTTTTTGTAGTTCTAGCAGGTTTGAAGTAAGAATTTTATGTCTTAGATACATCGGTACGTACATTGTTAATATATAATAGAGTAATAATAATATATAATAGATAGATAAAGTTGCGTTTGTAAAACTTTATCTATTGGTAAGCGCATCACTTGAGAACTAGGGGACCGATTTGTATTGTTATCGAATAAAATAATCTTTACAAACAAACATTGATTTAATTATGATTCGAATGTACACGTCTGTCACCAATGAGCGAGAAAAGGGAACAGCCTGGAGTCGCGGGCGCACCCCGCGCCCCGCATGACGTCACGAAGCTACCTCAGCTCCACGTCTTGGCACATGTTGCTAACACGGCCATACTGACGACAGCTTCGTCCTCGAAGCTCTGACTGAAATAAAATACAGGAGAGGGGGTTATTATCCTCTCACCGTCTGCCTTCCGCCTGACATTAGTCAGAGACCTGTGAGGTCTGTTCTACCGGCCAACACAGTCTGCCTTCTGCCTGACATTAGTCAGAGATCTATTCTGCCGGCCAACACCATCAGCCTTCTGCCTGAAATTAGTCAGAAATATATTCTGCCGGCCAACACCATCAGCCTTCTGCCTGACATTAGTCAGAAATATATTCTGCCGGCCAAAACCATCTGCCTGACATTAGTCAGATTTAATCTACCGGCCAACACTATCTGCCTGACATTAGTCAGATTTAATCTACCGGCCAACACCATCTGCCTGACATTAGTCAGATTTAATCTACCGGCCAACACCATCTGCCTGACATTAGTCAGATTTAATCTACCGGCCAACACCATCTCTGCGTAAGATGACTTCACATAGCGTTTAGCATTAAACCGCCGCATCTGCCGCTTTTAGTCTTCATCCAAAAGCTCACGGGCTTTTGTTCTTGTGACTCCCAGATCCAATCTCTCACCAGCCTACGTGAGATTATTTACCAAAAGCGCCTCACACAGCCCTTACTTTTATACCGTTGTCGACTTGTAGCCAAACTGTCTAGAGTTCTGCCAGTGACCTTATGCACTGAATTATTCAACGCTTGCTGTGTGGCAGCCAGGGCTTCACGCCCTTTCTCTCCTAGGTCATCCCGGATTATAGCGTTCATCATATTCAATATTGATCTGTTTAAACGCTCTACCTGTCCATTAGATCTCAGATTTAGTGAGTTTATCACTAACTGAATACCATTTTCATTGCACAAAGCCTTCAAAGCTTTTATGACACCTTGGGTGCTCGTTTCAGCCACCCCTTCCAACAACCAATATTTGGTAAATCCATCTGATGCCCTTCTTTGCTTTTTACAAACGGGCCAAGATGATCCACATGTACCACGTCATAAACTCGTATCGGAGAAACCCGTATCGGATAAAGGCAACCTGGCTTTTGACCAGTATCACTCTTGCCATTCAGACATTTAAAACAATTTCCGACGTATTTTATCACAACCTTCCTCATTCGGGGGAACTAGTATTTACCCCGTATGGCAGCCACTGTTCTGTCGACACCCTGATGTCCGCTCTCATCATGCATAATTCTTAACACCCCCATCTTGCATTCCGTGGTAACCCATTTGGATCCTTCAGGCGTCTTCCTGTAGAGACGTCCCTCTTTAATCACTCTCTGATTACGATCTCCTTCATCACTTGTTTTGAAATGCCAATGATTTTTGACAATTCTTCCTCAGCCACCTGGCACTCAAGTAAATTCTCTGCCGTTGTGAACTCATAGACAAAAAGGATTGCAGCTCAAATAACTCAACATGAGTAACTCTATTATCCGAACTATATTTAATATCAAAATCATAATCTTGTAGCTGTATCCACCAACGAGCAACTCTTGGATCATAGTAGCTCCTTTGTCATAGTAGCTCTGACAGCACTAAAGTTTCTAGATCATTATGAATTATATTAGTAAACAACCGGATATAGTTCTCCATCCTCATCCTTTTGCATTAGTATTGCCCCCAGTTCAACACTCGAAGCATAAGTGTGTACTTCAGTCTGCGCTACAGGGTGATAAATCTTTAGAACCGGCCTTAGAGTGAAAATATCTTTTATTGTTTGAGATGCTTGCTGACAGCCTGAACTCCAGTCAAATGCAATGTCTTTCTTCAACTGATTGTAGACAGGATTTGAGTGTAAACCAAGCTTTTTTTCGTAACGTTCTGTGTTATTAAAGTCACTAAACTTTCAGTCTCAATAATGGTTTGAACAGGATTATTGTTTTTTGAACACGTAGTAAACATACGTACTCACATATCGGACCATAAGTTACGCTTCAACTTCTTAAAACACTTTTCAGCCGTGTGCCCATAGCGGCGACAATGTTTACATTGAACCGACTCTTTGTTTATGTTATTAGAATTAGAGATCTCGGCCCCATCGCCTTTCGTTGAAATAAACTCACCCGTATCGCTTTGTTTCGACTTACATTCAAATCGTCGATGGCCGGGCCTCCCGCACTTGAAACAAAGCCCCCTTTTTTTTGTTCGAAGCAACCCAACGAACGGGATTTGTTTTTATTCCGACTCTTGCTAGATGATAAAGAGTCGTAAACGCAGGCACTATTACGCGTTTCGCTCATTGATCTTCTTGACATTTGTGTTACCATATCTTGCATTGTTTCGCAACCTTCTAGTACAATACTAATATTTTTGTCCACAATACCACCAAGCATCAAATCCATTTGTTCACACCAAGTCGTTTTATTTTAGCGGACATTCTACCTGCATATAGCACCAAAGATTTTGCCTGGCTACTTTTAAAGTTTACAATGTCCTCCATGGTGCTAAACAGATTAGCTTTTCTGGGGTATGATATGAGAAGATCTTTCTGAAATTGCTTCCAAGATCGCTTTTTAGGTAGCCAAAGGTTAGATAAACCATGCCTTACCTTCGCCTTCTAAAGCTTGGATCGCGCGACATAGTTTTCTTCGTCTGCTCCATTCACAAGCAGTCGCAATGTCTTCAACCTGTTGGATCCACTCCTTTACGTAGCTGCCTTCCTTGCTATGATCGAAGCCCGGAATAGAGCCTAGTTCCGGTGTTCTGGATCTTTTGCGCCGTACTTTTCTTGGAGAAGTATAACTCGACGACTCCGACTCGGCCGACTCTGACCTCGACCTTTCACGACTACGGGATCGTCGCGACATTGTCAATAAAATCAGTGTCTATTATCACTTTCACTTTAGATCACCGTGTCAGTTGTCACATTCACTTCAGAAGCAGTTTTTGGATAACATCCCACCGCTATGTTATCGAATAAAATAATCTTTACAAACAAACATTGATTTAATTATGATTCGAATGTACACGTCTGTCACCAATGAGCGAGAAAAGGGAACAGCCTGGAGTCGCGGGCGCACCCCGCGCCCCGCATGACGTCACGAAGCTACCTCAGCTCCACGTCTTGGCACATGTTGCTAACAGTATATGTTTACAAAAATAATATAATGTTATATGTGGAAAAGTTGTATGTAAGTACACAAAATAAACTAAAAATATAATTAGTTTGATAAATTAAATAAATAGAACTAGGAAAGTATGCATGTTTTGAAAAATTTCGGTTTAACGAAATAATCGTTAGGATTTTTTGGGATTTTTTGGTCTTTTTTGATTCATAGCTATTTGAAAATAAAAAATTTTAAATAACAGCAGTACCTACAGTATTTTATTGTGCACAACTAGTGGTTACTCACAGCAGTCTAATATATTATTTGACGATTAAGTAATTATTTATTTCATCATACTACAATTCACTAAAATAATAGCCACGTAAGATCTAGCGTAAGAAATGAATACTTTACATGTTTTACTGCCATAATGCGTTAGAACGGACATAATTTGCAAGTAATTTTGCCGTTGAGACGCAATTTGAGCAAAGATCAGCAAAAACTACACACGAGAAAGTGCATAGAAGATGTATTAGAAATTACTAACTGCGCCCCGTGGTGTTATTTGCGATTTAATCCTACTATTAGGTAAGTATAGTATATCTGAAAGTTAGACTCAATACCACCACGCCATATTGTTTTATGTTTTGTGTTGCTCTTTGCGAGAAAGTTATTTTAGGAACATACACTAAGGGCTGATTTTTCAATCGATAAATAACTTTTATCTGAGGAATAAATATCGCGTTGTGACATTATTTTCAATACAATATCTGTCAAATCGCATATTTATTTCCTCAGATAAAAGTTATCTAGGTATTGAAAAATCAGCCCTAAACAAAGCAGAATAAGGGCAGAATTATATAAAATGACAGTGAGAAAAGGTTTTATTTGGGTTTAGCTATTTTCAAATGGACACCGACCCAGCTGAATAGCAGCCGAATATGTCAGAACGTAAATAAAATCAGCCGCAGAATTTTGGTCGCGTAATTTTGCGTCCTAGTCCTACCTAGACACTTAAAATTTAGATGTGCATCTGACTATCCTTAAGATTTCATAAAATAATGTAGAATGTCTACCTACCGTGGTAATGTTTTCAAATTCAGTTAAGTTTCGTTTTCTTTTTAATCGTAAAATGAAAAAATTCACATGAAACTGCGAGAATAGTGCCAAGGTCGTTAAAGTTAATACAATTATCATAATTATATTGTAGGTACTTTCTCCATTTCTTTATTAAAAATAGAAATAAGTATATGAATATGCAACACCAGAATTAGAATAGTAAATTGAAAATATCCAATACCTACTAATAATACGCCGTTTATGAAGTAATCCATGTGTTTACCGTTTTATATAATCCTACTTTCATACGAGTGCGAGGAAATGCCAAATGCGGAGAAATCGCCATACCGCCCGGAAGGTTCTTATGTACACTACGACACAACTTAGAAGTAGCATCAACAAAAAACTAGTTCTAATTGGAATTATAGATGGCGTCGTTGTCTCGAGATAAAACGTTAAAAGGATGGTTAAGTATGTCAGCTTTTTGTTTATCAGAACATCTAAAATTTCTAAAAACACTACTGAAATGACAAATTAAGAGAGAATGCTACAAGCGTTGATTTTTTAATTATTCTCAAATGAAAGTAAATAATGTGTGTGATCGATGTGACTGAAAAATAGTTTATTAAAATAATGTGTATGTGTAGGTATATTTTAAAGTATTATTATGACAGCTAATTAAATTTACATGTAGTTCATGTAGTTCGCACAATCGTAAAGCGCACCACACACACACAGCAGATAATATATTTCATAGAAGTAGATTTAAGTATAGTTCTTAAGATATATTATTATCTGCTGTGTGTGTGATGCCCTTAAGAATAGAACGACCGAGGTTACACAAGAACTGACATAAAGTTGATAGACTCTATGTTGAGTGTGTTGAGTCGACCTGCACATGCCTGTCCCCATCTAATCGGGGAAATAACCCGTCGTGTAAATAGCTTGACTTGTGCGGCCAGGTTGAGCTATCAACTTGATTAGGCTGTAAACCTTATCTGATAAGTCCCTACGCTAAAGAATGTTTCATAGAAAATTTATCTGATAAGTCTTAAGAATGTTACTTCTATATTTAATCATTTAACTTATATAAAAGTGGTTCAATGTCTATTTGTTAGGTATTTAATAATTAACTAAATATGGTATACACCACGAAATCACGTGGAGATGAAATTCTTTAAATTATCTACACTTACAGTATCCATTCTTTGAAAAGCTCATTGTTACTTAACGGTACCTAGTGATTCTGTTGTTTAATTTAGGAACAAAATAAAGAAATAAAAAATAAAAGTAAGTAGGTAAGTAGGTACTTACATTACTAATTATAGGTAACCTGAAAATAAATCTTGTGTTATTACAAGCGGCGTAGCCTACTTACGTCAACTTTAATAAAACATCCGTGATACAAACTTTAAATAATAACAACTTACTACGCTGTCAATACAAACAAAAGGTAGCTTTAATACAAGTTTCTGAGTCATTTGATCTTTTAAGTGAGTCATGCGCCATTTTATACCCATTTGCGAGTTACCACAGGAATTCCTATTGCTCAATATGTTTAAAAATTTTGGGACACTTAAATAATAATTTGGAAATAGCCAGCTACGGCTACTATTGGCTAATGCTATATTAATTACCTTGTGTAATAGCATCGTACCATACTTACCGAGTTGAGTCAAGAAATACGACTTAAACTTAGTCCTGTCCTTACTGTCTTTATTGATGACTGGCCTCTTAGCTCAGTTGTAGCTCTGCCTTATGCAATATAGGTCGTGGGTTCGATTCCCACCCAGGACAAACATTTGTGTGATGAACTAGATGTTTGTACTGTGTCTGGGTGTTATAAAGTATTCTATCAGTTATCTGGTTCCAATAGTACAAGCTTTGCTTAGTTTGGGGCTAGATGGCGATGGATGTGTGAAATGTCCAGCAATATTTATTATTTATTTATATTTATTTACTAGTAGTTTCAGAATTGAACCATTCCGATAGATCGAAATAGCAATCGCTCAACTTGTGCTACTTTTATTTTATAGAGTTTTGTAAAATGTTTTGTAAAACCAACTTAAGTAAGTACTTAGTTTGGTTTCTGTAAATAATTATTTAAAATTTTTTACTAAGCATTGTAAATGTAAATTAAAAAGTATTTCCAAAATGAAAGAATAGGGATTCGAAATCAAGACCTTAGGATCGAAACTCAAAGTCGGTACATCCCATCCTACTATTCCAACACCACTCAAGGAATGCAAAAACACCGCTATTTCCTACAGTTTCTCCCGAGTTCCAATCAAAATTACCAACAACAAATTACAAATCATTAAGTTAACTTGTAAAGTTACGAACGAATATTACCGCGAAAATTCCAGTTTGGCTAATGAACAGGTTTTTCTCGATTCAAAGCAAATATTACACCACAGCCCAAATGTACGCACCCAGGCGTTGGTCAATGGAGACCTTTGATATGTTTGAACAGATTTCGAAATTACCAAAGTGTGGATTAACCAATAAGTAAATGTAAAAAAATTAAAAATTATAGAGATCGAAAAATCATGCTCTAAACTGACTTCCATTTACTAAAACAATTTTGTATTTTAAACCGAACCATGTTAGATTTATCCAAGATTTATCCGAACATTCACAAGCCATAGTAGGCAAAAATATTTGTCTCTAACAGAGTTCAAGGAGGTTCTCAATTCGTCGGAATCTTTTTGTGTATGTCACCCGATTACTCGAAGATGCCTGGACCTATTTGGAATTTTTTTGTTTGAAAGGGTACACTTTCCAGTTGGTGCCATAAAAATTTGATGAAGAACTATCGAGGATCTCCGGAGCTATGAACAGAAATGCACCTCGAGAGGAAAAAAAAGACTTGCACTTAGTGAACTAAAGAAAATGGAATGATGATTCTGTTAGTTTTCTCTCATAGTTTTGAAACATATTTAGATAACCACGTAATAATTCACTTGTGGTTCAGATGCGCGCAGTGACGCGTGGCAACTCGCTCCAGTTGCGGCACGCTACATTCCTCTCTGGGCTACTGTGATACTGTGCCACTCATTATGCTAAGAACGAGGTTTATCTTACTGCCTAGTATGTAATGGCAGGCAAGATAGAGGGCAAAAGACTGAAAGGACGCAGCCCCGAGCGCTTGGTGTGACGTATCGGAGCAACTTGAAATGCCGGTGAACAAAGCACTAAGTCACAAATCGCTCCAAATGGAGATCAACCATACACAGGATTATGGGAAGCAGTCATGATTCTCAACAATGAGGGATTGACTAAGGAGGAGCAGTATGTAATGATAAATTGTTGGTGCCGGTTTTTAAGTCGTTTAGCCACACTGGTGACGGAGTTTAATAATAATAGTCATAATAGTCATTTCTTGATAATTTACATTATATATAGGTCAACATGGTTTTTAGGCCACCTGAAAGTATTCGTATTGGCTTATCGCGTTCAGTGCATGACGCTCATGCGGATCTTGCGTGCAGTCGGCCACGGCCCCAAGGTGGCAGTGCAAGGATTATGTTAACAACTTGTTAAACTTTCGCGATTTGTTAACATAATGATAATTATTATTACGGGATTGTATCGCGTACCTTTTTTTATACCACGAACGCTGCAACGTGTTCGAAACGTCGGGAAACAAAATAAATAAAAGGTAGGTACGCGATAAAATCCCGTAATAATAACTATCATTATGTTAACAACTTCAAAGCCAGGACAGACATTTAACATGCCTTCCGAAGCACGGCAGCGCTCAGCTTGAAACCAAAAGCAATATTCAATTTTCTTAAAAAAAAGAACAATTGAAATAAGATCATGTGATCTCACTTTGGAGCTATGTTATTCTACTTCTGTTGTACTTTAAATGGATTGAACAATGGTAAAGCCGTGGGCAAATGCTTATTTTAAACTACGACTAGTATCTAAATAAAAATCTTACGTACGAGTGAATATATTTTTGGAAAATGAATAGGCATGTTCGAAGTTGCTGACATAATCAATGTGGTTCTAGACGGAAAAGGATTTGCTCATTTATAATTGCAATTATACCGCAATCATGCACATTTTCTGAAAAGCACCTATTAGCTCGTAGGGGAGAGCAGGTAGGATTCGTACACTTTTTACTCTGAGGTCTGTAAAAAAAAAGCTAACCACTGTTGTAAAATAATTTCAATGCTGCTTTAATACCTAATTATCTGGCTTTAATAAAATTGTAGTTCAGTGTTGATACAATGAGACATAGTCGAGCTTTGGTAGTTTTTCTAAAAAATGGGAAACGTACGAAAGCACCCCACACGCGTGGTGGCTTCGTACACAGTGATTATTCATAATAAAAACATTTAGCGAGATCAAAATTAACACAGAATCAGCCTTAAATGCAGCAATAATTAAGCATATTGCTGTTTACACAGTCTTGTTACAAAAATTAACAATTATCATAAAATTTTCTTATGTCCTTAAAGGAACCAATCAACATATAAATTGTTAAAATTGGATCTACTATTGCACAAAATGAATATAGAGAGATCTTTTCCGAAGCTAAAGATGTTAGCTGTTCTTGCTGTAAGAGCAGATTTGTGTTGCGGCAGTATTAACACCACATCTGCTAAGTAAACTGTTCCATTCATACTGTACGAATCTACCCCACATATTACTGTACGTAGGTACCCCAACCCAAATAATCCACAAATTAATTCAAAATAAAAATAACTGTCATGGATAACTTAAAATAAATGTTAACATAACAAACTAGGGCATCAATCCATAAACAACAATAAATATCCTTAACATTTAGAGCAAAACATATTAGAGATAAACGCGTTCAAAAGTGCATTCAAAAATTACTTAGGTGGCGCAAAAACGCTTATCGACTTGATCCAACCAAGCCCGCGGCCGCACTGCCGCCCCGTCCCGCGGTTAGACCATGGGTATGATGATATGTCATGCACACAAACATGAACGCGTCAACGTATTGGATTGTGTAGATATGACCACTGTACGAATGCTCCCTCTGTACGAATGCTACCTGCTCTCCCCTATCCATATCCACCTATTAGTTCTGATAATTTTCAGCCACACCCAGTTACTGATTACAGTTAAGGATTAATATTAAATAATTTATATCTAAATATAGGTACATATTATTGTAAAGTTCCGGTGTGTGCTGCGCATGTGCGTAATCCTATTCATTTTAAGTAGGTACCTTTATCTTAATTTTAAGTCCCGATAGGTGGCGCTAATGTTGAAATCTAGTTTCTAGTAGGTACTTACTTAAATAAACAAACGAAACAAAACACAGCGGTATGTAATGGTTTTGACGTTGTAAATTAGTAGAATTGGCCCTACTTGTCCAAAAGATTACATGCTTCTGAGCGAAATGTTTACTGAAGATACATTTAATTATCAAACGAAACGTTTTTTGGATTGATTTCGTGACAAAACGATCCATTTCTAAATTCCACTCAAGTCATCTGAAGCAACCAAGGTCGATCGAAAGGTCGCATCATTTCAAAATCGAGTTTGCACCGATTTGCGAACGCGAAACTAGATTGGAATCACGTTTGTAGGGTCAAGACTATGTTTTGACCTTACAGATATAAGAAAGATATTCTAAAACACATTACTTTAAGAAATTTCACGAAAGACGAAGTATTTTAGTTTTATGAAATTTCAAAATGATGTTTATTTATCAAATTAAATAATTGATTAATGTCAAATATACAAAATCAAAATCGGTAATTTTTTTATGAGCAGAAACTGTACAAATACATAAAAGACTATAAAAGAGCACGCGGGAACTTTATAATTATAAAATACTTATTACACCCAGACCTCCTTAGTTTTGCACTTGCCGACTGATTTACGCATTACGTAATAACTTTTTTTTCCATACTTACATAATAGTATATCAAAGTCAAGGAAGTTACAAAGGTACACGTATTTAACTTTTTTGTCCGACAACAAGCCCTTAGGCCAAACCTATTCATATCAGAAACTCAAGTCGCTGTACATACAAGGTCACGACACGATCTATTTACTTCACTCAATCACCTCGATCGGTTCGATAGTATTGATCCTTGTATGATACGACCAATACGACCTAAATTTTCCTACATTGCGCAAAAAGTTCTTGGGTGCACATCTAAAATTTTAATTTTTAAAACGCAAAATTCGTTGATGTACGTCCGGGACCTAAAATCTTTAAAACAAAAGTTGATGCAGCTGCAAAAGACACCTCTGCTTGTTGCAGTTTGAACTGAGAGAGATTCATTTTCTCTCATATCATGCTCTCTCTATCTTTAACAATTGGCAATCTATAAAATGGAGCGTATTTTGGAGTACCTATGTAGTGAACCGAGCCCAAGTCCAATGCGATGTTAGTGCGACACCTGTCTTCCCCTTTGATCACGGCTCAATAATTTAGGCGTTGCAAATTCTGGCTATAGTGTATCTACAGATATCTAAATTATGTACTTATAAATAATAAAAAAATATCTTAAATTATTAAAAAAACCACAGTATGTTGATGAGCGGTCAGGTAACCTTCCGGCTACTCTCACTTTCATTGCTGGTGTATTATATCTGTGAGAAAGCTATGAGTAATATTCGTGCACTGGCTGAATGAGATGTGGAATATGGATGAAAGTTACTCTCGATATAGTCATAATGACGGCGCCGTTACAAATGTTTAGTAGAAAAAAAATGGTTGTCTGTAAAGTCGGTTTACGGACGATAATTTTACATGATAACGTGATAAGAAAACATTGATGATCGATCGTGCCTCTCTATCGCTTGTTCCACGCTCTCGCTTGCACTCTCGGCTCAGGCGGAACGTGACACTTTTTCATGCGTGCAGCCTGCGTTCAACGATTTATAAGACATTACCACGTCAAAAAAAGCTTTTAGTTATTGATTATTTTGGCTTAGTATAAAAAAGGCCGTGATTCCCTTGTACACTGACTAATTAAATTATCAGATAGTTTTAATTTCGTTCACGCTAAAGACCGAAGCAGAATGACATTGAAAGTAACATTCAAAAGTACCTACCTAATTTTGCGTCCATTCTTCGATCAAAGGTTTTATTCAGAATCTGAAATTGGCCTCGATTAATTCTATACACAACACAACAAACACTTCATTTTGACTAAAATGTAATAACTTTAGAAATGTCACTCGCTGTCGTTTTGTTAAGGTCTTTAGCGTAAATAAGAGCTATCGATTTTAGTTTTAATTAAATTTATCAGTGTACAAGAGAATAAGCGTCAACAACAACGCTTTAAAACTGATTTTATTCACAGTTGCCGTCGCAAGAGTTTTATTTCTATAATTCCATACAAAAGACATAAACGCGCTCGCTCTGCTACGCATTTTTTGTTTTAGAACATTTCGTTTGTTTTACAAAATAATAGATCTACTTATTCCAAAGCAAGGTAAAATAAAATCTTCAGATCGATGGCAGCAAAGTAGAAACGGACATCTGCATTTTTGCGAAAATGCTTTTTTTACAAAAATGAGCTTATTTTAACCTTATCTACAAGTCTGCATTAAAATAATTTCGAATTTCAAAGTAATGAAGAAAATCTAGCACGTATAAAAAGACATCTACACACGAATTTTAAAAAACGTCGCAGTAGAAACGGACATTTACATATGACCGCCTTTACTTCGGAACTTCGACAGGTGGCCCAAAAATGTGTACGACGTAAGCACGGACATCTGCCACTTATCCGTTTATCCGTCGTACTTTTTGCATATATCCCAATCTAATTAATTTACTATTCTGTGTTTTATAAGGAAATTCATTAATTTTTCTGTAGATACACTATTTTACACATTGGTTTTATCAAATTCTTTGTTTTATTTTTCAAATTAAGATGCAGAAAATGAATTAATTCAGCTAATTGATCTACAAGCAGACACTTACGGCAATTAAGATACCTATATGTTTAGAGGGTCTTTTCATAAAAGCAGGTTAATGCCATTTATTAAAACTACTTTGAAAATATTTAGTATGTTCTTCAACTACATCTTCAGGTTTACAACAAATAAATTAAATTCGTGTAGAACCTTGCCATCTTTACACCATCGTCTGTGGCGTTTATTAGGTCCTCCCTTAATATTTTCACATATTTCCTCTACATCAAACCACTAGGTACTTAATAGTCTTTCTTAAACTTTCGCGATCACTATTCATTCATATTTTTATCGCGTAAATAAGGTAAATTACGCGATAAAATCCCGTGTCCATAAAATTTTCAATATGACTAGGTACATAAGTTAATATTATTTACAGCTTACTGATCTTAGGAAATGACACACTTGAACATCGTTTGATTGATGATAAAGAGCGTTATCATATCACTTACAACCTCTGCTAAAATACATTCTAAGCCAAATGCTAGTCTAGCCAATTTAACTGTTTGCCCTCAATCACGCGCAATAACACCTATACCTCATGGGTTTATTTCATTTGGAACAGAATCGCATTTGCTGGAACTTATTGCTGAGGATGATCATTTACGTACTTTCAATCCACAAATCACTTTACCATACATTTTAATCACTGATTCTAGTGCAACATCATCAGCAATGGTGCTTCTAGTGAAAGCTTTTCTCATTCGGAGAAAACGATGTAAATTTACAGTTGACGTTAGGAAGTAAAGCAGAAAATGCAGAAAAGAGAATTCGATCGATAGAAGAAGATTTTTTTTCTTAATATTGATAAAAAAATAAAAAGATGTGCAGCTCTCATGCGAAAACTGTAAAAATTAGTGACGAAGTAACACGAAGTAGGTAAGTAGGTATTTGATTTATTTTTAAGGTTTGGGTAATGATGATAAACAATGGGAATTACTAATAAATTCCCATGTACCTATTGGCCAATGAGGCCTATAATTAATTGACTAACTAACTTTTTAAGACTGATTTTTTAAGAAAGAGAGACGTTAGAAATTGATGGGTATTTGATTTTTTTTGTTTTAGTTGATAGTTACTGGTATCTAGTGTAATACCTACTTAATAATAAATTTCATGATGTTTTCTTAAAAAAAGGTATAAATACCTTTACTAATTTGTGAGTTTTGGGAACTAAATGAGTTTAACTGATAGACGTAGATGAAGTTTAGTGAAATGTTAAATGCAAAGTAAATGAAGACATCTACAAAATTTGGTCAAAAAAAGGAGAATACTGTTTGCATGGTGCTTAGATTTTCTTTAAATATCATTAGAAATATTACCGGATGCTCATTATCTTAGTTTATTAGATATTTTAGGTGGAATGAACGCTTTTTTTATCACAACGTATAAACGGATATCAGGCAGATGTCTTCTTCTACGTCGAAGTTTTTTCAGAGTATAAAAGTACATCTACATTATTTCAGTAAAACAGTGATATATCAAAAAAATCTGTTATACAATCAATAAAGAAGGTTATTTTAATGCACCTCAGAAAATTTCATGTTAATCGGTTCATAACTCTCAAAAAGGCAACATGTTTTTACTAAATGTGCTCTCCTGTAAAGTAGCGTTTTTGTAGATGTCCGCATCTACTTTGCTGCCATCGAGATAATATTCACAGATAAAAAAAGACATACAATACAGGAGTGTAGGTCGTCCGCCCGCAAGATGGGTCGACGACATAGTTAAAAACCGCAGGTCGCACATGGCCTAGCTAGATTATGGCGCGAGCGAGACAGGGGCGAATGGCAGAAACGAAGAGGCCTATGCCCAGCAGTGGGATGAGAAAAAGTTTTTTAGTGGAATCGGCACCAATCAAGGGTTTTATATACTAACTTAACTGGATGGTTCACTCGACTTTAATGTAAAAGGGATTTTGAACCTTATCACGACTTAACAACGTTCTATTATATTATAATTCAATCTGGGTTATAAGGATTGTCGGTCTCGTTAAGAGGACTTCGTGGTAGCTTTGTCCCTTTCACACTGGTTGTTGGATTAGTAGTGTGCCCATGTCATTTAAATTTCGGAATATTCATTAAGGATTAGGAATGTTTAGTTCATAAATTATGGTCGCCCTTTAGAAAGAGACACACCGCCCAAGTTTTATCTCTCAAGCGGACCGCGTTTTCTGTCTCAGTGAACCTTCCAGTTACGTTTAGTATACAAATTCCTTGGCACCAATATACTGCCACTATAGATGTCACTGTGGCTATACGGAAGACATTTAAATATTTTCGCGTGTAGACGTTTACTTATAAATATCTTGGCGTCTGGCTTTGTACGAGAATGCAATTCTTAATTTGTCAATAACAAGGTCATTACATCACGTTTACTTTGAGCCAGGGTCACGACATCTTTACCTAATCGTGATGCATTTCGATAAAACTTTATATGGACAATTGTTTTCTGAATTGAACAAACATTGTGTTTGAGGGTCACTTTGTTAACGTAAAAGTAGATGAAGTTTCAGTTATCTATTTTAGTCTATTTTAGTGACTGTATTAGAAGCACTTCTTTTTCAATTCCGCTCTGGTTTTTCGTGTAAGTAAAAAAGTAGTCCACGCGGGCGAAGCTGCGGGCGTCCGCTAGTATTTTTATAAATAGCAGGATATGAAATGTCTAACGCAGTTTAATATCAACGATTTCGTTATATAGAGTGTTAACCCATCACTAATAGGTTTTTTTGAAAAATGTTATCTGTGCCTAATAAATATTATGACTACCTACATTTTATTACATACCTACTTACATGCTAATTTTTATACTTACATAAGGCTAGTTAGTTATTTTAAAAATCTCGTATTTAGTTCACGCAAATGACCAAAACAGCATGACATTGAATGTGTTATAATTTATCTATCTACAAATTAACTATCTAAAATATCTTAGACTTACAGCACAGATAAGACAAACCAAACAGGCCATTTGTTAAAAAAATAAAGCAATTTCAAAATTGGAACATCGTCAGTTTAAAAACTATAATTATCACGCCATTAGACAATCTCACTATACAAACAGTTTACGACACAGCAATTTCTCAATAGATTTTTCGCACGCGTTTTTTGTTAAATATTCTTAAAAAAGCTCTTATAACATTGCAATAAGGTTTAAAACATCCATTAACAGTTTATACATTGTATTCGTGATTCAAACGATGAAGATTTCGTAATTGTAATAATAATTAGAGTCGACGTGTAATCGATTAATCGTAATCGAATGGAACACGATAAAGATTATTGTTTAAAATAAACATAAACATTTATTCGGAGTTTTTAATTGTCATAATTCTATTACTTATCTCTACTTAATTTTTATTTATCTATAATGAAAATAATTCTAAAAATGTTCGATTCCTACGAGATTCGCACCGGCTTTTTTGATTTGATTGATCAAACCGATCCTTCTAAGACCGGAGTGCTTTAACCAACTCAGCCATGGGATCCTATGATGTCGGCCCTGACAATCTTGATATGATCGTATTTATCGGTTCAGCACCAATTATAATTAATGGATCCCAAAAATTGCACCCAGACGCAATATTAAAAAAAAATATCTTAGAACTTCTTTTTACTAGAGACTATTTATCATAATTCTGATTTTCATAATTAATCATAATTTTTATTCTCAGATATATTTACTAAAACTCTACCATAATAGCAGTAAAGTCATTTTGTTTACTAAATAACTCAGTAGAAACTCCATTGGCCATTTCAAAAGTGATTGTAAGAACCACTTTTCATAACGATTGGACTCCGAGCCAATTACAACTATCTTTGGAATGTAAGGATGGAGAGCGGTGCAACCAGAAAGGCCTTAAAGTATATTAAATTAACTTTAAATTATTTCCGTGACAAGATTGTAATTATTTAGTCTAGACCAAATGTTTTAGATATTGCAAATGTTTGCCTTTTGGTTGTCTAGCGGTCTTCTTTTTGTTTTTTCTTTGAATTGTTACCTCCTTTATTTTTATCTCTTGCAATCAGGGCTGCCACGCATGTCAATTTATAATTTCCACACAATTATTTTGCTTCCAAAATACATACGATGATTATACGACGGATGATTCTGCCAATCCAACGAACTATTTGTTTGACATACCTGAAACAAGAAGATTTTTTATTAACATAGGTACTTATGTAGATATTAATCAAAGAAAATCTACACAAGAATTACAAAATAGATAGGACATCAGCAGTGTGATTCAGACCGCGGAATGTATTCAGAATTCGGAAAGTGATGTTTCTTCGCTAAAAAACGTCAACTTTCCGAAGAAAATCATCGAATCGGATGCATTTTCGGAAGTCTGAATAGCACTACGGCGGGAAAGGCAATCAAAAACAATACCCTCCAATTTCACCATGTAGATATCCGCCAATCAGATTCAGAACTGTCAATTTTGAAAATCGAAAGCACGGTAATGTTATCTTTCTTCTATCGAAAGGTTTCGGGTTCGTTTCGTTCGTTTGGTGCGTCTGCCTCGCCTTGTTATGTCATTGTATGCGAATCGCTTTCTATAGAGATACGTAATTTCTTTGTAACACAATGTAGGCGTGGTTGGCACCACAGGTGGCTCCGTACCTTGAGTTTTTGATGGCCAGATTGAATTAAAATTGAAATGCTTGATGTCCATCAAACATGATTTGAAAAAGTGCTTACTACGTCAAGATAAGTCAACGCGTTACAAGATTAGATGTTAAAAAGATTATTTTGGAATCCCACAGAGTCAAATAGTTTAATAAATAAAGTTTTATAAGTTAAATTTCTAGTTAGGTACTTATTATAGTAACCTTCATCACTACAGCTTGAGTTCTAGGTTCTACATTAAGCCTGGATTAGTTTGCCTACTATTGACAACTATCCTCCAAGTACCTAGTTCATTAAAAAGTATGAATTTCAAATTAATAAAAAGTGCCGTCAAATTGTTAATCAAATATTTTATGTCTGTTTTCGTGAAATATAGTATATTTCAGTACAAGTTCGGAAAGGCTGTCATTACAACGAGTTCCGACAAATGTCTACCCGAGCCGAGGCGCAGCCGAAGGCGAGGGTTGACAGTCGGAACAAGTTGCAATGACGGTTCCGAACGTGTACTGAACGACTATTTTTAATACAGTTGCGAAAAATTAAAGCAATTTAATCTAGAAAATGGCGCCAACCGTAGAATATAAGAGATTTTTTTTTTCACCGATTCTGGTAGGCAAAGGGAACTATGCCCATACACCCAAGTCTTCAGTAGAATTTTTTTATTGATATGAAATCAAAATGAAATTTAATGAGATGAAATGAAATGAAACCTAACCTAACTCATTCAATCAAATCATTAAATCTGATATAAAAAACAAATTATTAGCTTCTTTTTAGAAATATACGTATTTGCATGAATCATAAAAACTTCTATGATTTTTTTTTAGTAAAAACTTCATGGTTGGTTTTTCTTTTTGATAGACATTATTTTGACAGTTGGGAAAGAGAACGCACGAGTGCGGGAAAGGTAAAAAAAAAGCACGAGTGTGTAATAGCCCACTTCCCGAACGCTATACGTCCCTGCAATACGCTACTTTTTGAGCAACTGTATTAAACTAGTAGTTCGCCCCGAACTGAGATCTCGCGCACCGTTGTGTTGATAGCCTAGATTTGGACTTGTTTCTGACTACCCCTATACCTACGTTAAGTGCTCCTTCTAGTGTTTACCACACAATGATATCTAATGCACTACCTCAGTATGGTAAAGATTATAGGCATGCATGCAATACATTAAGTCGTGTCGTGTTTATATTCAATAGTTGACCCCGCGAACTTCGTACCGCGCCTCAGGGAAGGCCTCTTAGTTCGAGAAATTATTAAAATAGCAGTTCAATACAAAATGTATGAGAAAATCAATTCCCTCCCCCTCCCCCTCCCTCTCCGCCTCCCTCCCCTCCCCTCCCCCTCCCCTCCCTCTCCCCCACCCCTCCCTCTCCCTCCTCTCCCCTCCCCCTCCCCTCCCCCTCCCCCTCCGTCTCCCCCTCCCTTAATAATTTTGGTACATGCCCAGCCCACTATTTGCAGGAGTTAGCATTTGCATACGTGACAGGTTGCAAGCCCATCGCCGCTATTAGAACGTTAACTGGTTTCCTCACGATGTTTTCTTTCACCGTTTAGAGCTCGTGTTAATGCGCATTTAAATTTTTCTAATCGAAAAATCCATTGATGAGCACGGCCAGGGTTCGAACTTACGACCTATGAATCGAAAATCGAGCACTCTTCCACTCGGCCAACACGGCTTTTATTTTCAATCTCAAGGAAAAATATCAAGAAGCAACTAAAATCATTGCAAACCAAACCACAACGATGCCACACTCATTGTCTGTTAACCAGACCTCCGAATACATCGAAACTCTATGAAACGGGAGCTCTCTCCATACATCCGTTAATTGGTTTTCATCATTTTTCTTCTTCTCTGTATTTCAAAAACTATAGAACCTAGAAGAAAACTAAAAACCATTTTGGAATGTATAAATTGAGTACTTTCATATGACACCCCACTCAATATATTTGGGTAACTTTGAAAAAAATTTACCCCCTTGGGAACCCCATATCTTTACAACCCCTTCATCGATTACGCTCATACGCTCCACAGCAAATTTCCATAGCACAACCTATTGACCTATCAAGTTTCATACAGATTGGATAAGCGGTTCGATAGTTATGCGAGAACATAAAAATGAAACATACAAACATACAAACATACAAAGCAAAATCGCCTAACTTGCCACTAAGATCTTCGCTCGCTTCGCTCGCTCGATCGAAAATCTTTTTAGCTTGGAAACATGATTGAAGGTTCATCCGAAGATTGAAGAGATAAATTTTAAGTACCTAAGTACTATCAAAGATGAATTCAAATTTCGATATGCTACTGTGAAATTACTTTGATATATCTAAGATATCTTATTTTATCTTTGTCGTGTCTCGAATCTCGATAAGCTATAGCTTGTTGATTTAATCAAAGTTTTCAATACAAATTAAATGAGACAAAAATGCAGATCATTTAAAAAGCTGAAACTAATTACTTTTTAGTGCGGCATTATTCAACCAATAAATCATAATAATCCACAAAGGAGTCTTTCGTAACTGTAATGTATACCATAGGGCAATGACGTGAGGTTCAAAATGTGTCAATGCGATTACGCACTGGGACGATGCAGGTCGAATTGCTCAATGCGAGTAGGTTGAAGGTTTTTGTCACGCTACTAGGAACATATCATTACCTACTTTTACTAGGAAATCAAGCGTAAGAAAGAAGCAAAGGTACGTTGTTTAAAACAGCTTAAGACTACAGAGACTTGTCGTGCAGTGTCTCCATTTTAATTTGCTGCTATTTTTTTAACATTTTCTTCTAATTTGTGGAAGTTTTTTTGACTTAGTATTAAGTAAGTAACATCTAGTCGAGTTAGTTAGTATTAGTCTATGATTTTTTTATTTCAGTGTTTATCATTTTAACAACTCGAATGAACTTATAGCTAACAAGACGCCGTAATACCTACATAGTGTGCTTGTGCTGCCAAACAAACAAACTCTTCCGCTTAATCAAGGTTTTGAAAGTTAGGTAGGTACCATTGCTTTTACGAATCGTTGGCAGCTATAATAGTGTATACCTAGGTACCTATAGATATTTTCTGACTGTGCCTACTCTTACTCAATTAAAATCAAATATTTATCCGTCGATCAAACTGTTGTTGGTTGCGGTAACGTCAAAGTGTGTCAAGTCAATCAATTCCAATGTGTTCAAACTTTAAAGGAACAAAACAACGGGCATTGACCTGTAACGGACATCCACATTAGAGTTCCGCTCACGAATCGGAAAACGGAACGAGCCGTAATTACTTATATGAAAACAATCTGATCTGATACTACCAATAAATGTGTTGCGAATAACTGATTATTAATTGTATAAAAAAATATTGTATGCGTAAAAAATATAGTTCATTCTGCAGCAAAAGACCGAAGAACATAGAAGCAACTGTGGGAATTTTTTGCACAGCAGTAGGAAAATGTAGGTTTAAAAAGCTAAAAAACAGTATGTTCACATACTTACTTAGTACATTTTTCTGGTCTTTTCTGTTTTTTTCTGGTTTATGGTCTCGATAGAAAAACCCACAACTAACATACCCATGAGCTACTGTCAACTGTTTGTTAAAGAAATTCTAGTGAAATAGCATTTGACGGCCGTTTTCATTAGAGATTCATTAGACACAAAGGTTTCAAAACAGACGTGACATGACTACACTTCGGTACTAAATGATTCCAACAAGAAACCTACACACCAGCCCAAGGCTTTGTTTTGTCATCAACCAACGAATCAATCAAAAAATTAGATGTACCAACGTAAAAGTTGTCTTTTTTTTAAATTCATTTATTACTTAGATTTAATGGTTTTTTTCGTGTGCCCTACTAATATTATAAAGGCGAAAGTCCGTGTGTGTGTGTGTGTGTGTGTGTGTGAATGTTTGTTACCACATATCTCCATAACTACTAAACCGATTTTGATGAAATTTTGAATGCAGATAGATAATAGCCGGGAATAGGACATAGGCTACCGTGCTTTTTATCCCGAAAAAATGCACGGTGCCCGAGGGATAAGAAAAATAGTAGTCCACGCGGGCAAAGCCGCGGTCGTCCGCTAGTAGATAAGGTGCAGCGGGGCAATTCTGACCGAAAAATTTTAGTCAAAATTTAAAACTTCAATGCTCTCGTTCCTTGCTGAGTTACGCTAATTCTGACAAATTGGTGTTATGTAACCTTTATCTGCCTTTTTCTTTATTGTATTTTTGTTAAAGAAAAAGCATATATAAATGGTGAAATAACACAATTTTAACAAAAAACTGGAAAATGCCAGAATAGCCCCTCAGCGGGGTAATTCCGTCAGGTGGTGATATTATTCGAACCAATGATGCTATGATACTAAATCCAGAAGCTTTACAAACTAGACAACACAATACACGCGAATTTTAACATTCTAATCTCCTACGATGATCCAGTTTCTATAAAAAACCTGTTAAAATTTTTGTGGGGTAATTCTGGCATCACTCTTTAGTCGCCCATACATGCTAGTGTTGGGACGCTGACTATCGATAAACGGAGTAAGTATACGCAAAAATTTCGCGCAAAAATTATGTTGTATGAGAAGTAATTCGCCCCGAACTGAGATCTCGCTAACCGTAGATGGCTTACATTTTGACTTTCTTCTGACTACCCCTATATTTTCAAGTGCTACCACTGCCAAGCATGTCTATTGCGCTAGGTCGTCATGGTAAATAATACAGGCATGCATGCAATACATAATGTTGTGTCTAATTTTTCATGAATTCTCGTCGTATTTTAAAAAGTATACATCCTAGAATAAAAATAATAACTATTTTGGAATGTACAAATAAAGACTTTTCATAAATGACACCCCACTCAATAAAATTGTTAGTTTTTTTACCCCCTTGGGAACCCAATATTTTGACAACCCCTTTATCGATTAAGCTCATAATTATGCTCCACCATACATTTCCATAGCACAACCTAACCAAGTTTACCTACCAAGTTTCATGCAGATTGGATGAACGGTTCGACAATTATGCGAGAACAAGAATTCGTGAAACATACAAACATACAAAGCAAAATCGCCATACTTGCCACTAAGATCTTCGTTCGCTTCGCTCGCTCGATCGAAATTTAATGCGTGTTGACTATGGTTTAATTAAGCACAAACAAATACTTATACAAAGTAAAACCCTGAGATCTTCACTCGCTCGCTTAGTAAAGTATTATTTTTATCGACGTTTACTTCAATGCTGTGGACATCACTGGTTTTTGGCAACTTCATACAAAATCGATGGGGCAATTATGGCATCCGATTTCGATAAAATTACATAAAATCAACACTTTGTGGGGTAATTATAGCGGATGAATTAACACAGAAGAAACAATGAGTAGAAACGAACTAGTACGATTAAAATAATCTCCAATTTAAAATACACCTCCTTAGTTTGTTCAATTTTCAATTAAACCGCGAAAACCACTTAATTATTACAAAAACTCGAGGAGCTAATATTTTTACACCCTCCGAAAAATAGGTGACTGTCAAAATGATGCTGTCAATCAGTCAGTTTTTGCGCTAGAAATGCCACCTATCGTTTATGAATGAACAAAACATTCCTCTACGCGTACATAGATGTCTCTTCGAGGTATACACACATCAACATTGCCTAGGGATATTCCATTTCGAAATGATTTGCTTACAAAAAGTTTATATATGGAATTAAACCTCTTTTGTTCCATTTTCAAAATTCGTAATAAGTAAAAAATTAGAACGCAATAAACCAAAGATAGAATGGAGACTCCGATTCAAATTTAACAACGTTAATTTTTCCTAAGATTAATTTACTTTTATTTAATTAATTATCAATAAGTGTTATCCAAGTAATTTTTAATTTTAACGGATCTTGTGATATTCGTAATGTCATGGAACGTCGACATTTAAGCAGAGAAGAAATGATAAGAGCGGTAGGCATGTTACAAGCCGGTGATATCCAACGCGTGGTTGCCGATACCCTAAACACTAATCAAAACGTAATTTCTCGATTGTGGTCACGTTTTCGTATTACTGGAGATGTCAGAGAGCGCCACACTGGAAAAAAACGAGTTACCACCCCTAGACAGGATCGTTTTCTCCAAAATTCCGCCAGGAGGGAACCCAATCTCACAGCAAAGCAGCTAGTGCAGAGGCTTCAGTCAGACCATCACCTGTCAGTTAGCGACCAAACCGTCAGAAGAAGGCTACATGAAGTCGATCTTCATTCTCGTAGACCGCTTCGTGTGCCAGCTCTACGATGGGGCAATCGCGGAAGGCGACTTCTTTGGGCTCAAGAACATTTGTTATGGAACAACAGCCAATTTGCAATGGTTCTCTTTACTGATGAGTCTCGGTTTGGATTCCACCCCGATTCTTGTAGAACACGTGTTTGGAGAGTTCCAGGCAGAGAAAGTCGACTCCAGCATCCACAAGAGGTCCATTCGTATCAAGGTGGGACAATCATGATTTGGGCGGGGATTCGTATTGGCGCGCGAACCGAGCTCGTTTGGATAAGAGGCAGCATGACTGCACTAAAATACCGGAACGAGGTCGTAGAGCCTGTGATCGTCCCTCACAGAGTCCCAATTGGCCAGGAATTTCAGCTCATGCATGATAATGCCCCTAAACACACGGCGAGATTGGTATCAGCTGCCCTTCAGGAACATGATGTCGCGGTTTTGGACTGGCCTGCACAGTCACCCGACTTAAATCCAATTGAACACGCTTGGGACATGTTGCAGCGAAAGGCTTTCAGCAATTTGGCGTCAAATTTGACTACAGAAGACCAACTTTTTTGCCATTTAAAAAGAACATGGGATCGCATACCCCAGCGAGACTTTGACACCCTAATTTTGAGTATGAACAACCGGTGCAGATGTGTTATCAACGTTAAAAGAGGCAACACCGATTATTAAATTGTAAAAATGTAATTTTATAAAGTCATTGCAACGTAAAAATAGTTTTAACACAATTTATCGAACCTTGTAAATTTTCTGATTTTTAAGAGTTTTTGTTCCTACTTAAATTTTCATTAAAAAATATTATTAAACAGTTGTATTTTATTATTATTAAAAACAACACAAAATAAAGATTCTTGCCATACCTAGTTGTCTTAAGAAATTATGTTCAGTTTTTGTAAAAATCAACAAAATGTTGAATATCCCTAGACAATGTTGATGTGTGTAAGTCATAGAACGAGAGATATAACCATGTGCCATAATTACCCCGCTGCCAGAATTGCCCCGCTGCACCTTACATAAAATATGTGACAAACAGACAATGAAATTTTACAAATAGAAATGTTATACTCATTAGAAAAAGCTCTAAAACGCGGCGAAATTTTGTTATAGTTACTTAGGTAGAGTATTATATAGGCAGATTTGTTTAAAATCAATCAAAGAAAACTAAAAATAAACCTGTTGTTAGAAAGAGATAAATTATGTGCGTGCTGCGTCTATAAATGCGTGTAACATCGGAGTAAGACAAAGTGCGATTGAGATGACTTAAGCTATTTAGCTTGACTTTAGTTCGCCACGCAGAGCGGGGTACAACGCATCTCCATCAGTTTATATAGAAGATCATTGCATACAGATTTAAAAATAAACTTCAAAGTTCACTGATTGATAGTAGTAGTAGGACTTTAGTTAGCTTTTCCAATTACCGGAGTCTCGCTAACATGAGGGAAATTCCTCCGCTAAACTACTTGACACGGTCTCAATGAGTCTTACGAAACTTTGACAACCATTGCAATGTGTACTTTTTGGCGCACAACAGGATCACAAGTGTATTCTTGATTTAGAACTTCAAGTTTATAGTAAGTATCTACAAAATAAAAGTTATTTGTTGCGCAGGATTGAAACAGACCCTCTGAAAAATAGAAGTGTTTTAGAAATTTAAGTTTAACTACAATTGTAAAACCAATCTCTATATTTGTAAAAAAAAGACATATATAATTTTATGCTTTAATTTAACTACCTACTCACAATAATATATTTCTAACTTATAGTTCTTTTAAAATGATCCTAAGTTTATCCAAAAATGTGGTACAGTACTGTTTACTTTGGGGCTAGATGATGCTGTGTGATGTGAAATGTTATTTGTTTATCTAAAAAAACATCTATAACTAAAAATAAGAATAATATTCGTTTTTGTTAGTTCTTAGTTGTCCAAGATGGGCAACTTACAAAAATATCAATTACAAAATTACAAAAAAAAACAAATATTTTCATTACAAAAAAAAACAAATATTTTCAGCCTCTCAACTCTATGTCAAGATAACGTCTACTGGGTCTGCTAACTTAATTATAAAATCAGTCAGCCATGGTCAGAAGTAATAACCACCATACAATTTAGCCATTACGCTAATTGGGTAAAAACGTTGATTCGGAAGTTACTTCACGGGTGATTGGGTACAACATTTTATTGCGTGCTGAGAAATAGCTAAGAAATTGACAACAAGCTTAGGACTGTTTATTTACAGACAGAAGATTTATATTTACAGATATTGAGCGTACCAGACACGTCGCTATTCATTGACTATTCTTCGTAGATAGATAGAGATAGGTAGAGATTATTCATGAAGCGTGAGGAACCTTTGCCTATATTAACGGGATTCTTTTTTATCAGGTAAGTATAAGTTCTTTTTTCTGGAACATTTTGGCTTGCTCAGGACCTAAGCCTTCCTCTCAGAAAAAAAAATAACAGTTTAATTTCACTCAATATTTACAACGGCAATTAATAGAAACCAATATAAAACTTTCACTATTATTTAAATAGTAACTTTTAAGTTTGCATAACTTTTGCGTGCATAAAAATGCCAATTAGTTATTAATAATTAACATCCGTTTATTACTCATTCCTAATCTATGTTTTTTAGCACGGAATTGTTGTTATAAGGCGTGTATTGACATTTTGAGACTGCTCGCGAGGTAGCCATTTCAAATTGGCTCCAGAGGCAAACACGTCTCCACACCGAGGATACCTCGCGAGGCAGCCTCGCAATATCGATACACGCCTTTATATCATTTATCTGCCTGTCGGGCCAAAATAAACGCTAAAGCTTTGATTACAATACCTTATGTAGGTAATCAACGCGCTGAAGGAACTCTTTTGTCCGATTCTTTTAAATTGTAATTAAACGGTAGGTAATGTAATTTCAAAGCTGTAGAAACCAAAACGAAACCGTATTTTAACACCTTATTATTTTTCTAAGAATAATTTTATTTACCTCCATTTACTGATTAGAATAATATAAGTTTACTTGGCACCAACAGAAAGCGTACCACACACACAGCAGATAATATCCTAGGAAATATAAACTTGACAGATTTATCGCACCAAATATATTTTGTAATTTATGTTCGCTGTGTGTGGTCCTCCATAGAATTTGTATGGGCGCGATGTCAAAATTTATATTTCATAAGATACTTATATTATCTGATGTGTGTGTGATGGGCTTTTATATTTATGTAGGTACCTAAGCAACAAAAAGTAATAAATCAGGTTTTATCGACAGACGGCCGGAATTCGATCTTAAAAACATCAAATCCAAAGAAGGATGTTCTATCTCATACGGAAATATGGCTATAACTGTATATGTACAAAAAGGTAACAAATTGACTCTTGATTACTCTGAAACGCAACACCAACAAACTACAACTGATTTTTCCGTCGGAAACTAACGTTTTCTCCAGGAAATACCCGAATATTTAGTGGAAAAACAAGTAAAACACTGTTTCCGGTTCCTGCTACATTGTCTATGAATTATGTGTTTTATCGATGGATGTACCTATAGGGCCTTACTTATGAAAGATGTTTAAAGTTTAACACTGGTTGAACAACGTCCTGTCTCTATTTGTGGATAGCGATAAACAGAGACAGGATGTTGTTAAACCCAGTGTTCAACTTTAAACATCTTTTATAAGTAAGGGGGAAAGTACTTATAAAGGCGTTAATTGCAAAACAGGTAAATAATTAATTAGACTCTAGGATAGTCTGGGCACGTTTGTCACAATGCCCACTATTTGCAAGTAGACATCCCAACAAATGATAGGTCAAAGCTTATCGCTACCGCCGATTTAAATGATCCTAAACATGGCTATTTTAATGTTCTTTTTAAAGTTCTATGACATCTTCAGAAAATCTTGAATGCCAAAAATATCTGATAAATTTTTTTCTTGATTCCCATCATAATTTTTGTTTTTGTAATCAAATGCTCGACAAGTTAGCGTAGAAGCTTAGAATACCAGAACAAATATATTTTAGTAGGTAAGTAGGTATCTATTTAAAACATGATATTGAAAAGGTCACGAAATTTTAATGGTTACTGGCTCATTAGTTATTAGCGAATCCTGTTTGAGCTCATCATCTCGCATCGTCTACACTACAGGTTTTTTAATGTCAAAGTTGACATTTCACAGTGGCCTTGTCAACAGCAATAAATAACACTCAATGATGAACCTTAATTGAAGGTGGTAAAGTTGGTATTACCTTACAAAGTAGTCGTAAATATTAATGTGAAGATCGAAATTGACCATAATCATGCTTTTAATCTTGTATGTTTAATAACTTCGAAGTTTTTGTACATTCGCTTTAAGGAACAATGTGTCATAATCATAACTTAATATTCGTAAATTCTTTAAGGTACCTAAGTAGTATTTTAATTGAGCAGATACTTTTTGTGTGTCCATAATAGTAAGTACCTACCTACATACTTACTTTAAAAAACACTAAAGTTTTTTCTCTAGATATTACAAATCAAGTGTTATTTTCTCAAATAAATTATTTCATTTCATTTTTATTTCATTTCATTTCATGTTGCTTTGGTCTATTATGATATCCTCTCTCTTTAGTCGCACAAAAGGGTGTTTACAACCTCCTTAAAAAGAGCAGGAGTTGGCAGTACCCGCGTTAAGCTAAATCTCTTACATTTTCTAAGGAATTTCACTATAAGTTACTCGATATACCAGTTTAAATGTTTAACTAAATATAGTATAATGTCAGGGGTGAGAGGACAAGGCACGACTTTGACTTTTAACGCCATCACATCAGGTTGATAATTGTATGGTATTTATAGTTTTTATATCTTTATTTAATACACCTTAAAATTTTAATAACCAATAATCATCACAAATCATTCACAAAGGTCTTGAAGGATTATGTGTATGTAAATTCAAAGAAGTTATTTTGGAAGTTGTGACAAAATAATTATGACTCAACAAATGTCAAAGAAAAAATAATATTTGTGAAGTTCGATGTAGTCTACTCCATTCTAATAATTCTTATATTTACGTGGAGTTTAGATTCAGTGCTACCTACTATTCAAACTGATTAGTACCTAATATACCACAAAATAGATTATTACCTGTTTCAATGCACCCAGGCAGAATTTGAAACCACAACCTTAGCCTATACAATACACACGCCGCCATCTTTAGTTGCCGGGCAATTGACGTCATGGTTGATAATTTTGTAAGATACTAGCTTCCGCCCGTGCCGTTGCCCGCGAGGTACCTACACTACATAACATAAAGCCTATATTCATCAGATCATTCTAAAAAGGTACTGATAAAAGAATTTTGAAATCGGATGAGTAGTTTCGAAGATTAGGATTACCTACTACTTACATACAAACAAACTTTAGGTACCTCTTTACAACAAATGGCGAAATAGCTTTCAGCTCTGCTTTAACGATTGTCTCTTTTTTTCGTTAGGTACCTTACTCTTATTCACTTAAGTTTTAGTAGCATTTCATAATACGGTCTTATTCTATTTATAAACCTCAAGGGTAGGTACTGTCTACCACCACATTCGAGAAAGTGCAACGTGCTCTGTTTGCCAATATGCATTCTTTCACTTTTCCCTCGAATTTTTGCGACATCGCATCGATATCGCTCGAATTCTAAAATAGGCTTTACACGTTATTCGAAAGTGGATTTGTGGATTTTGTTATTCCATTCACAAACTCATATCATTAGCGAATTCTTGAGTTTATATATCCTTTCAACACCTAACTGTATTATGACATTCCTAAGAAAGCATAACGAAGCAAATAATAACTTATTTTACCTACTTGGAGACATTTGAGTGAACGTTAGTAGATAACGCATTTTTTTATTCTTGATGGAAATTTATTTTTCAAGAGCATAACGTTGAACATGTGGCAAATAAACCCCGCCCCACTAAAAATACCTACTAGTGTTTAAAAAGGTTATAAATGAAATACTTATAAATTTTTTTTTGTTTATGTAACGCCTGTTCTTTCGCGACCGTGAAGTATCAGATATCAAACACGACTTGAGGTCCAGCTTTCTTTTCGACAAAATTATTAAAATTTGAGAAATTGAGAAATGTCGACAATATATCGCTCAAGTTTATTATGTTTACTGGTACGAATTGATTGATTGAATATTAAGTCGTAAATCGAGAAATAGATTTCAAACGATGAAGTAAGAAAACGGCAAAACAGTGACTCAATTCATTTAAAAACTGCAGTTTCGAACTGATTTATATAAAACCCTTTATATTATATAAATTGACAAAATGTGTATTCAAACTAACAGATTATCCACATTTGTATGTAGTTATATCAAAAATTAATTGTTACCTTCTGGATAAGGAAAAATATTTAACAAACATTATCAATTATTATACGAACTTTGATTGTATACCTAGGTACCTTACCTATATAATCAAAGTATACGAAGTTATAATCTTTTTCAAATAAAAAACATTTTTTTGTTAACGTATATAACTTAAATTACCTGTCAAAGCTGTCAATCAATCGTTTTTATGAGGTTTGTAATGCCACCAGTCTACATAATTATTTGGAAATAGAAATAGACTACATAAGGCTGTCATTTTCAAATTATCTACCATCTTGAAACCATGTAGGGCTCTCATCATTGATATTAGAGTGACAAGAAATAATAAATAAATAAATAATGCTGGACAAGGTCTTTGGCTGGACATCATTTCACACAGAATCATCTAGCCAGAGCTTGTGTCAGAAACTACATGACTGTTATACTGTTATACCTACTGCGTAAAGAAGTTTTAAGTACTTACATCAAAAAAAAAAATTCTAAAGCCGAACTTAGACAGTTGAATATGAATAATGGCGTAAAAGAAAGGGTGATACTTTTTCTTTGTGGGTAAACATATAAGCTGGTGACACTATATATACCTACTGATGTACATCAAAGCTATACAGCTTAGTATCAAAGAGAGCGAATGGAGCACGAAATTGGTTTCATAACACGCCACGGTTCAGTTCAATCGTAATTTCGTTGATATAAATTGATAGCCCAATGAGGAACTGTTAGAAACCAGCACTGTGTCTTTTTACAAAAGTAAGTACTTTTGCGTTCCCTGTTTATGTGCTTAGTAGGTAGGTATTACTTAATTAGAATCATTGGTATTTAAAACTAAATTATCACATTGACTAACTACGACCGTGCGTGGAACTATTTCCGATAGTATTTTCCTTACAAATATTTACTTTTTTTTAGATTGTTTTAGCAGTTTTGGGTGTTAGTGGTAGGCTGCGGATCATCGTTTTTCATTTAATTTCTTAACATTTTGATGACTTGTGATTTCTGGCGGTAAGGAAAGATTTTTTTAATAAGCATATCGTTATAATTTTCATCTCTCTGCCCATCTTCCAATTTTATGGAAAGTCGGCGCAACAGGGTTTCTTTTTCTAATCTGCTCTATCAGGCGTTATCTCAATTACTTAAATAAACAGAAATATAATAAGTAGGTACCTACTTACATAAAAATATGTCATATAAATATTCATACTGACCGACCAAGAAATATCGTAACTTCAATGTGAGTCGATCTGTACAAGAGTAAATAGAATGATATTGCAATACTAACTACTTTCGCTTCGGTTGGTCGAGCGAGAGAGTAACAAATTCGAGAAATTATACTCCATAACTACCTCTTGAGATTCCGTTTGTTTTTTCAGATAATATCAAAACTTTTTTATGATTTATTGTTTGACTAAGTAAGTATTGTTTCTTTTTTATTATTTGAGACTACAGTGCGATAAAAATCTTGATGAACGTGACCAAAGAAACGTACCGCCATGTTTGAACACTGCTTTTTAATAAAGTACAATGCCGTGTTGGCGTACCCGCGTAGTGGAGTACCTTGACTTCGATTTAAAGGACATGGGTTCGATCAACTCAAAAATGCAAAAGTTTTTTTTGAGTATTTTGTATCTAGCAAATTATTTCGTTTTTACTGGGATTAGCACGATTTATTTAGCTGTCAAACAAAAAAATAATAGCATTTCCAAGTATCCAAAAAGTTCGATTAGTCAGTCTAAAAATTTGGAATATTTCTGTCCAAACAGTTAGACGATCGAACTACTAGTAGGACAGGATGGAATAAGCGCTCTATCGAATGCCCTACTATCGAATGTCACTACACTAAGTATGACAACCCAGCAACTATAAATTTTTACTTTGATCGAGAATTCAAGATTGCGCATTCATCTTTTCATTTTAGTTCACAGCAATTTTCTGCAGTTAATTCTCAAAAAGAACAAAACTAAAAAGTACTTATACTTAATTTCAATTGACTAATGTATAGTAGGTATACAGTCAAAATACCAGGTTATATAAGCAACCGCAGAACCTAGTTCACAGTCTACCTGATTGCAGTGGTCTAACCGCAACTATTTAGAAATTACTTGTTATTTCATACACTATCACTTATACTTACTTCACTTAGATACAGTCGGCAAAAAATTAAGTACAAATCATTTTGAAAAAGGTTTGGTTGGAAATGTAAAGTCATTTTTTTCTGCTTCTTTCCGTTTTTTTTCTATTCAAAGGCCTGTAAAAAAATCGCTCGCTCTTATTGTTATTATGGTATAAATGTTTTTATTTATTTGCTTATTTATTTATTTATTCCAGGCAACGTCAACAGCACACAGAATTTAAGGTACCTACCTACCTATACAACATTAAAAAATACTAGGTTAGGTATAGAATGTGCACACACATTTGCACAGCACCTAACAAAATACAGGGTGAATTTTTGAGACGGGGCAGTAAGGGCAGCTACCTTAACCGTTGTAGCTAGAGGAAAACGTTCTTAGAAGACCATCCTTAATTTTTGAAAATATTTCGACCTGCATTCACAGATTTTGAAAAAAATGTACAGTCAGCGAGAAAATGGGCCATTTACACAAAAACTTTTTTTGATGCCAATCGATCCTGTTTCATCTAAGGATAAAAAGGCTCTTTCAAACCAACTGAGGTTAGAGTACTAGAAAAGTCAGAAATCGCTAAAATGTATTTCTGAGACAAGACAGTAAGAGCTACCTTAACCGTTGTAGCTACAGGAAAACGTTTTTAGGAGACTATCCTTAACTTTTGAAGATATTTCAACCTGCATTCACAGATTTTGAAAAAAATGTACAGTCAGCGAGAAAATGGGCAATTTACACAAAAACTTTTTTTGATGCCAGTCGATCCTGTTTCATCTAAGGATTAAAAGGCTCTTTCGGACCAACTGAGTTAAGAGTACTAGAAAAGTCAGAAATTGCTAAAATGTATTTTTGAGACGGAGAGTAAAGGCATCTACTTTAACCGTTGTAGCTACAGGAAAACGTTCTTAGTAGACTACCCTTACTTTTGAAGATATTTCGACAAAATGATGAAAAATTATGACAAATGACAAAATGATTTCGTACGAAATGTATAATCAAAGTTATTTGCGTTTTCTGACTTTTCTAGTACTCTTGCCTCAGTTGTTCCGATAGAGTCTTTTAATCCTTAGATGAAACAGGATCGACTGGCATCAAAAAAAGTTTTTGTGTAAATTGCCCATTTTCTCGCTGACTGTACATTTTTTTCAAAATCTGTGAATGCAGGTTGAAATATCTTTAAAAGTTAAAGATAGTCTCCTAAAAACGTTTTCCTGTAGCTACAACGGTTAAGGTAGCCCTTACTGTCTTGTCTCAGAAATACATTTTAGCGATTTCTGACTTTTCTAGTACTCTAACCTCAGTTGGTCTCAAAGAGCCTTTTTATCCTTAGATGAAACAGGATCGATTGGCATCAAAAAAAGTTTTTGTGTAAATGGTCCATTTTTTCGCTGACTGTACATTTATTTCAAAATCTGTGAATGCAGGTCGAAATATTTTTAAAAATTAAGGATGGTCTCCTAAGAACGTTTTCCTCTAGCTACAACGGTTAAGGTAGCTGCCCTTACTGCCCCGTCTCAAAAATTCACCCTGTATACTCGTATTTATTATAAATACATATGTATCCAGGTATTTATCACGTAAAGTACTTACCTTATTATTTTGCCCGACGTTTCGACTGGATTGCCCCAGCCGTGGTCGCGGAAAGACTCACATCTCACATCGGCTAATTCCCATCTGGGCCTCGAGCACGAGTATGCACAAAGTCTACTATTCGATCCGTGACTGTAGTATAGTCTCTCAAATGTATTGGGATTTTAGTTCAGTCAAGTTACCACTGGAGGCGCTGCACCGGAATCCCATACATTTGAGAGACTATACTACAGTCACGGATCGAATAGTAAACTTGTGCATACTGGCGATCGAGGCACTGATCATATGATCCGTTTGGTATCAAAATGTTAACATGTTTTGCTGTCAACAAAGTGAACATTCATTAACTTTTACAATTGCAGAATAATAGTACCTACTACAAAGCGTAGTACTATTATTCTGTGCCTTAACTTACACTTATGTCTCTACCTAATTAATCCACGATCTAATTGCTAACTATTATCTAGAAATAACTTAGCTAAGTAAAATATTGATACAGCACAAAGAAATCTGTTGACGGAATCAAGTGGATATAAGTGTATTCAGAGGCAAGTCCAGGTAAGTACCCACATTTTAAAAATTTCTACAGTATAATAAGAAAAAGAATGCGTTTCGGAAAACATCGGAAACAATCGCATAAAATTACAAAAACGATTGACGAAAAGTCATTTGGAATTGAAAATTAGGTGGGTACTCATAATTTCAACTTTATCGCAAACAAATAAATAATCACTGTAATTTAAAAAAAAACAAGTTGCAAGCCTTGCGAGCTGCGCTGCTAACGACGTGCACTACTGTCGCATTCTGTTTTGTGGAATCATACACTACTGTCGGACATATTCGGAAACATGAATATAACCGATGTCCATAAAGCTTGAATTACTGTACATTACTCAAAGTAAATATCTCTTTTGATCTTCCTACATCATAGCTACCACCTACGTGAGTAAATTCCATAACCAATAATACTAAGACAAAATAAACAAGTAGGTACTTAGGTATTAACTGAGGAACAAACGTAACGTGTCCCACATTCAGTACATACCATTTTATAATGTTCTCACGGTATTAGAGGATAATTTTATAAAGACTATTAATTAAAGAATGTGTGCGACCTTATTTTTGGTGCATATTTCATATTGACTGCTTCAAATAATTTAATTTCGTAGTTTTATTACTTTTGACTTCAAACTGTGAGAAAATCAAAGAGTTCTAAAATATACTTTTGTAGTAATAGACGATTACTTGACCTCTGTTAAGAATTAATAGACCTATGTTTAGCTAACGTAGATTGTGAAACCCTACTGTTAGCATTTCACTAAATTTATTAATATTTTCTGTGTTGTTAGATGTAAAATATCAAGCTTAAGTTATTATTTAATTTAAACTGTAAGGTGTCTTACTTTACTGTGTCTTAATTTACTGTGTCTTATTTTACTGTGTCTTAGTTTGAGTCAATTTAATTGCTTAACATATTGAGGGTAGATTGTTAACGATAGAAAGGGAAAAACAACTCGAGAAGCGCATGCATTCTTGTAGACATTGCTACTAAAAAGACGTCTCATTTTTAGAGTCATTAACCACTAGTAATAAGTCAGTACCGGTGTACGATAAGTAATTGTTACATGTACAAAGGAATAAAACTGTACAATGTTATTATGAAGGTTTGTTTTATTGGTGAGGCTAATAATTCAGAAGTGTTGATGAAGAACTTCGGCCTGCATTGGTATGTAATTTGTAATATTACTTCACTCGTAAATGCGTCTGAGGACAGATCAGACAGGTCAGAGGACTGAAAAATGAGCTGGGTATGGCTTACAACTATTACTTTGTTGAGAAGTCTGAATAGATGGTGGGTGCCAAACTATGGTGCCCACCTACTTATTATTAGGTATTGTTTGTAATGCGCAGGCAGCTCTCAGAGGTGATTCGTGTATGATATGCTATTTGTTGTTCGTGCGCTTTAAATATTTGTACTTGCCCGAATAAATTTGCAGAGGGGTGGTAGGTACTTACCATTGCATATTGCATTTTTTTTGGATTCATCCCTAGTACCGCAATACTGAAGTAATTGCTGGCGGTTTTTGTTTAACACAATGTGACTAGGTATCACGTTGTGTTTTGCGTAGATACTTACCTATTTATATCTAGGTACCTACCTCCTTTCTACGTTTACCTACTATTGTTTAGGTACTACTGCTGTCTAATTATTACACAGGTAAAAAATAAAAAATAACCGAAAGTTGTGGATGTTGTTGTCTAGCCTATATTTTATACCTACTCCATACTGTATTGTGTATTCATTATGCAAGTAAACTACCGTGTGAGTTTCCATGGATCGACCTTAATCTGGTCTCCCATCCTTTCACGGCACTCGTGGTTGGGTATGAGTTATGTTACTTATGACATGATTTTAGATTGACTTTTGTAAGAGTAAGTTCATTTTCATTTTGAGCCGGTTCATTTGAGCCGGTCATTTTCAATTGACGGTTTATTATATTGTGAGCATGCCGATACGTGACCAACAACCGATCGGCCTGGAAAATATTGGCGGACTACTCACTCATTTTCATATTATTTATGATTATCTGTTCGGTCAGTTCATCCTTTCTTGTCATTGGCATTGTCAAGTGATTGAAGATTGAATGAAGCTCGAGGAAAGTGTAACGTCATGATTTCTGATTTTGTCATTATTGTGTACGGTCACATGACATTTGAATTGAAGTATAACATTTGTAGAAGTTGAGCCAATCTTACAAAGTTGAATTTTGTACGGGACAAAAGAACCGCCTCAGTCACGTCGTAGGTACCCAGTACTCACGGCACAGGCTAGGATATCAGTACGACATACCTACAGTTGTGTTTGTGGAGATCGTCTTTGATCAACAATTTACCTAAGTACGTAGAGAGTACCTACCTAGTCCAGGTGTAACCAAGGTAGCAGAATAATTGACTTAGGTAGGTACCAACACATTTCTTGGTTATCTTCCCTATAGTAGAGGGTCGTGTTTAGTCGGATCTTAGACTACTATGATTTATACCTATGTACCCTAAACCGACGAGCTTGCATGAAGAATGTGATGAGAGTGAATGAAGCGAAAGAAGTATGTCAGGATCATAGCAAGTGACGATCTGTGGTCTCTGCCTACCCCTATGATGGGATACAGGCGTGAGTTCATGTATGTATGTATGTACAGTACTTCAAGCCTTATAATGGACAACCGAATGTGTCCGGCAGCGGTGTGTGATTCCACAAAACAGAATGCGGCATGGCTTGCAATTGCAACTAATTTGTTTTTTTAATTTACCTAGTAGTAATATTTTATATTTATTTAAAGTTAACATTGATATTTATTTGTGTGCGATGAAGTTGAAATTAAGTTCTTACTTATGAGTGATTTTCATTTCCAAATGGCTTTTCGTCGATCGTTTTTGTAATTTTGTACGATGTTTTCTGAAACGCATTATTTTCTGGTTTCACTGTAAAGCAAACAATTACCTACCGTCCACTTATGTTCTGTTTATGCTGAGATAGGTATTTAGGAGTATGCATTATGCAACTTGTACTTACCTAATTCAATCTCAGAAACTGTGAAAGTTATCACAATAATATTTCAACTTTTATCTTGGATTCTGTCTTTTGAAAACACGATTGATGAAAATTTACCCACTTGATAAATTATTTTTTGAAAAAATAGCTGTTTTGCACACATTTTGCTATTTATCACGAGATAAATCAGCACCCTATTTTGTTTGGTTTTTGTTTTGTCAAGAACCCTAGAAGTATTTCTTCAGTTCTGTTTTTTTTTTATTTTTGTTTGATTGGTTATTTAATTAACTTTTTATATAGGTACCTATATATATTTAAAAAAAACTGGATTTTCGTCGCATTTCGGGACGAGCAGTAGTCGCAAGCGACGCGGCCGAACGCATTCTAAATTAATCTTTATTTTAACGAAGCTAAGACCGATAGTAGAAATTGCACTCATTAATGTGTTAATTTATACTATGGTACGATATACACTCCTAAGTAAAATAAATTGCAATTTGGAACATACTTTATTTGCTGAAAAATATTTAACTCAGTTCAGTGTTAATTCTACTGTTTATTTTGTTTAATGTTTAATTGACATACTTACCTACATAATTCAAAATGCTGTAATTTGAAATTGATACAATTTAATACTGATGTCTCCTCCTAAGTCGGCATCTTCATTAGTACTGAAGTACTCTAGTCAGAAAACTGGATTGATCAATCGCTGTACTGTGCTACCCCACATTTTTATGTCTTTGGCGGTCTTCAAAGCTTCGGGTTTGTTGTGACCAACGGGTGGGTGAGCGACCGTGAGCTCTTTTCCCGTCGATTTTACCCACTACCAACAGTTTTACAAAGTTGTCAAGGTCTCTGCGAGCAACGTGTCCGAAATAACTGGGTATGCATTGGAAGCATATAGCGGAGACGATTTTGGTTCTGCACAGGAATATCGAGAATACCAACTTTCGTACCAGCCTAACCTAAGTCTTTCGGGATATATTTCGGTCTTTCTTTAACTTGGTGAGCTCCGTCATAGCCGCTTTGGATATTTGAATTCATCGGCTGATCTCCTGTTTCTTTATTGATAAGAGAACCAAGAAACAAACTGATCTACAAAATCTAGATTTCTGAGATTGTTGAAACGAGTCAGCGTATTCGATCTACATACTACCAATACCTTGTCTTTGCCTTGTTTATGCTGAGATCAACCAACTCACTCTCTAAAATAATGTAACACTAAAAAATATGTACCTATACTTACTTAAATAATTATACTTATCTTACTTTAAAAAAAAAAAAACTTTAATTATTTATTACGGTATAATAGAGAGTTAACGGTTTACACCGAAACGCTAACTGTTTCAAATTAAACTAAGATAAACTCTTGTCGTGGTAAAGATGGCACACATGCTGTCGTTAAATAAATCTATAGGTACAATGGATCTGAACCTCGTGTATGCAGACATTGATTAGAGTTGACCCAAGTATACCTATTGCCCTGACTGACACCTGACCTAGTGTAGTAGTGTGTAGTAGTAGTGACCTAGGTGGCAATTCTACTACAAAACTTTTTATGAACCACAAGGAAAACGTCAACTAAACCTTACATTTTCGACTGTTTCCTATTCTACTAATGACAAACAACTCAGTTGTGGTGACGTTTTAGCTAAGTTTTGGACTTTGGCAGAACATATTTTTGAGGGGCTATTCTACTATTAACCAAATGGCTGACATTTATGAGATCGAAGCGAAGTTCAGCGGAATGATTGACGTTGTCATCTAGTAGAATTGCAACCCTGGTCTAGTGTAGTACTCTGGTCTGAAACTTTTTAAGTTAGACATACTGTCTCCAGTCATTTAAGTACCTACCTAACGTTTGATTGCTTTGACAAAATAAAAGTTCAGCAGCTATTATCTACAATCTACATTATATATTTTACTAAAATCGAGAAACATAGCGTTTTATGTAGATTTTCTGATAAACACTCTTGACTAGTGACTAGCGTACTCTGTAACTAAGCGTGCGTTAGCGTAGCTTAAGCTTAGCTATATCGGTTTATTCGAACTAGTATGATTAAGATTATAGTATTTGGCGAATGCAGCAGCAGCCTCTTGGCCTATTTACTGGCTGCCCATCGACCTTAGTTGTTAATCTGATCTGGTTTTGTTTTACACCTATCCTAACAAAACTCCAAAATTGTGCCGGATCTCGACTAATATTAGACCCGACAATGGCTATGTAACCGTAATGTATCTATTATTTACCAAAACAACTCTATAATAATGTCATGGTTAAATTGTAAACTTAGTTTTTTTTTATATTTGAGCATATTATAGTTTACTTCATAACTCTTGTGTAAACCATAATACCATAATAAGTACTGACGGTTTTGCGAGAATACCTAAACGTACCTAATGGTCGGCACAGAGTATTGATAAAGATAAGAATAAAATAGTAACTTATAAGTATAGCAGAATCTATACCTATTCTATTGAGCTAAGACTTAGTATATATAAAAAAAATAAAGTGGTGAATATACTTGATTACAGTGAATTAAAGTCAGCTTTACCAAAAATTATATTTGTGGGCGAGCATTATTATGACTGAATAGTCACAATTATTGGGGTATCATGTACTGAAATAGGGCTTAAATGGCTGTTTAAGGTTATCACGTATACCCGAGCCATATGCGGCCCCAATTGGCGTCTTTATATTTTATAAAGAAGAGATAATATAAGTACCTACTAAATGTTTTAACAACGTTTCATGATTTAAATGTAATATGATCGCGATTGTGTTCCCGCAGTGCGGTGGACATATTATTTCGGATCTTTAGGCATTTCTGGATCCTTTGAGGATGTTTATGGGAGTGGTCAGAGGTGTGCCCAAGCACATTTGGTGCATTCCCTCATTTAGCAGAAGTTAACATTCCGCACGTTCCTTAAGTTGTACTTAAGTACCTACCTGTATTTCTCACATTGCAAGATAGAAAGAAGAATAACTCTTAAAGACTGGGGATCATAAATGATTAAAGCAAAGCTATGTCCTAAGTCCTCCTTTTGGGATAAGCGATGTTTCTTTAAAAAAAATAAGGATCACTACGAAGTGTTCTAGTATTGACGGACATTCGAAACGCAAAACAAAAAAAAAAGAAAGAAGTTTTTATCGTGCTGATGCACACAAAACTACTTTACTGTATGATATTACTATAATTGATATTTACTGTCTTCCAAAAATATATATAAAAAAAAAGAATAAATAATAAATAGATGAATAACGTTTTCGATACAACATGATATAATTGCCTACCTATAGGTACATGATAAATGATACATGATATACGTACCTATTATGATAGATACAACGATGATAATAAAATAAACACAATTGACTATGAAGATGAATAAATTTTATCACTATTAAAATGATTTAAGTGAGATATGCTACAATATTGTGGTGATCACAAGTTTTACCTTTGTTACATTTTGTACAGAAGTGCCGTTTTGGATGCCGGTTTCACTCTATGATGTGAAAAATATTGCGTTGATCGCGGCGGGCCTTTGTATTTTTAAAGTTGACTGTTATTATGCTCTATCTCCCTTACTCTAAGCAGTAAAGGTATGCGCTATCCTTTCTTGCACCTAACTTCAGAGGGAAGAACATTCGTTATGACTGTACCTTGATGTGTACTTTGAGTCGGTTCATATTAAGACAGTCCCACTCGCTTAGTGTTATACTTATAAACAAACAAAGAGAGTAAATTATATTAATTTTGAATTAAATATTATTATACCTTCCAAATCTAATTCAAACCCATATCATTTATTAAACAATGGACAAATTAAATTGCACTTTGGAACGTCAAATTTGCAATAAGTAGAGTACCTAAATAATAACAATGAACATAGTATTAAATAGTAATATTCCTCATACCATACGTAACAAAAACGATAAAATATTATATTTGATAATAAGCTTATTAAGACACTTAGTCATTATTTTTAATTTTCTTGCAGTCTAAGAGAAAAACTTTAATTTCATATTATAATTATATAATCTTTCTGGCCTATTTCCACTACGGAGGCGTTTGGCTTAGTAATTTATTTGTTTACATAATATACTTATCTACGGGCTTGGGTGTTTAGCCCGCATGTCAATGCAACGCAATGTCTGATATTAATTTTTGCGCCAAAGAACCGCTTACATGGAACGCAAGTTATGGTGCCATTGATTTTATTATAATTTAAGTTGGCAGACGGTTTATTTCTCATAATTACGCTTTACTTGTAAAAAGTTTCATATTATTATAGTGATGCTTTTATGTGTATGTACAGCTCCTAAGAATTTATTTATATACTTTTGTTAGTCTTGTACTTGGCAAAGACAGTTTAAAACCTATTTCTTGTCTCATAGTTATGAATGACACATTTTTTGAGAATCCATTTAATTATGTCTTCGAATATAAATTAAATTAACATGAATATTATTACAATGTTGGCAGTCTGATATTAATCTCTTTGAAAATATTTTAAAGGTTTTCCCTTGGCTCAATGTCGGACAGCTTTCTTTTGGAAAACAAAAATAATTTGGTTGATAAGCATGTACAAGTGAGATACACCTGCTGCCATAATTATTGTGATGAACACTGGACTTAAGTTCAAATAAAGAGATTATTCAACCTAATTAAAAGTGAGATATACTGCTATATTTGTGGTGATCACTAAGCTTAAATATTTGTATTGGAGTGAAACACACTGCTAAAACTGCGGTCAACATTAAACCTAAGTAAATAGTAAGATGGACCAAATGCAACATGGAGTGGAGTCCACGGCTCGGAAAAAGGAGCGTTGCCAGCCCATCCGCCCCAGATGGTCCGAAGACATAAAAGGATATGCTTGGCATACACAGACTGGACCAGGAAGACCAGTAATAGAACAGTGTGGAAGAATATTGGAGAGGCATATTATATGTCCTGCAGTGGGCGAATATATGCTGAAGAAGAAGGAGAAGAAGATCTTTTATTCAAGTGAAATATGCTGCTATGATTGCAGTGATCACTAGACATAAGTATCTTTTATTCAAGTGAAATATGCTGCTCTAATTGCAGTGATCACTAAACATAAGTATATTTTATTCAAGTGAAATATGCTGCTCTAATTGCAGTGATCACTAAACATAAGTATCTTTTATTCAAGTGAAATATGCTGCTATGATTGTGGTGATCACTAAACATAAGTATCATTTTATTCAAGTGAAATATGCTGCTATGATTGTGGTGATCACTAAACATAAGTATCATTTTATTCAAGTGAAATATGCTGCTACGATTGCGGTGATCACTAAACATAAGTTCCTTTTATTCAAGTAAAATATGCTGCTATGATTGCAGTGATCACTAAACATAAGTTTCTTTTATTCATGTAAAATATGCTCTTATGATTGCGGTGATCACTGATCTAAAGTGCTTCATAAATATAAAATTGCATCATATATATAATACCTATCGTATAGGTTTAGCAAATTAAATATAGCATCATGAAAATGCGATGATGAGGCATTCTGTTATTTACAGTAATCATCAAAATATAAAATGTTATTAATACTAGTAGTTCGCCCCGAACTGAGATCTCGCGCACCGTAGATGGCTTACATTTGGACTTTCTTCTGACTACCCCTATAATTTCAAGTGCTACTACTGCCGAGTATGCCTATTGCGCTAGCTCTTCATGGTAAAAAATACTATATAGCATGCATGCAATACAATAATGTCGTGTCTAATTTTTCATTTACTTATTTCATATTTATGAATTCTCGTCGTATTTCTAAAGTATACGTCCTAGAATGAAAATAATAACTATTTTGGAATGTACAAATTAAGACCTTTCATTTGACACCCCACTCAATATATTTGTTTATTTAACTTTTTTTACCCCAATTATTTTCATTCTTTATCAAATTTTTTTTTATCATGAAAATAAATCAAGTAGCATCTAAAATCATTGCAAACCAAACCGCAACGATGCCACTCTCTTTTTAAGACCGACCAGTCAATGAGCTACGAAGACATCGAAACTCTATGAAACGGGAGCTCTTGCAGCTCTGGTTTCTGGTTTTGTTCTTTGGTCGTATTTCAAAAACTATACATCCTAGATTAAAAATAAAAACCATTTTGGAATGTACAAAATAAGCCCTTTCGTATGACACCCCACTCAATATATTTGGGTAACTTTGAAAAAAATTTACCCCCTTGGGAACCCCATATCTTTACAACCCCTTCATCGATTACGCTCATACGCTCCACAGCAAATTTCCATAGCACTACCTATTGACCTATCAAGTTTCATACAGATTGGATTAGCGGTTCGATAGTTATGCGAGAACATAAAAATGAAACATACAAACATACAAACATACAAACATACAAACATACAAAGCAAAATCGCCTAACTTGCCACTAAGATCTTCGCTCGCTTCGCTCGCTCGATCGATAATTGTCTTTAAATTTTATTGAAATGATGATATAATAGCACACTTTTCAATATTATTATTAGTGTGAATCATCAATCCTGAATCAGACCGATTTGGTATTACCTAATTTCATTGATACAGAACGCACTGGATAATAATTTATCTGTTTTATTATTTGTGAAAATAAAACACAACCTCCATTTAAATAGTCTATGTTATGCATTGAAATAATATTAATCTCGAATTTTGCAGATCTCCTTGTAACCGGCATTATCTAGTCTTCAGTTTTGCAGCAAAACACTCGAACAGCTCTGCAAAACTCCTAGTTTGCGATCAAGAAGAAGTACAGATAGTACCTACCTACTATTTATTTGTAAATATGTACCTACCGATAAAGTTAGAACCAGGCTATCGTTTGTGTTATTTTTGTTTATTTTTATAATTTTTTTTCTGCATTCTTTATTTTTATGTTGTTATTATTGTTAAGTACCTACCACTATGATTACCGCTGACGCGTATAAAGTATATGTACTAATATTTTTTTTCTTATCTTCTCGAATGGCCGAGACGGAATAGGGTCATTCCGTTAACAGGACGGCCGTCTGTTAGCATTTCACTAAATTTATTAATATTTTCTGTGTTGTTAGATGTAAAATATCAAGCTTAAGTTATTATTTAATTTAAACTGTAAGGTGTCTTACTTTACTGTGTCTTAATTTACTGTGTCTTATTTTACTGTGTCTTAGTTTGAGTCAATTTAATTGCTTAACATATTGAGGGTAGATTGTTAACGATAGAAAGGGAAAAACAACTCGAGAAGCGCATGCATTCTTGTAGACATTGCTACTAAAAAGACGTCTCATTTTTAGAGTCATTAACCACTAGTAATAAGTCAGTACCGGTGTACGATAAGTAATTGTTACATGTACAAAGGAATAAAACTGTACAATGTTATTATGAAGGTTTGTTTTATTGGTGAGGCTAATACTACCGACTATGCCCCGAAAAGATTAAAAAAACTACAACATAACATCAGGACCACAGTACATATCTTCCTCTTCAAATAAAGCTTTTTTGTAAGTAAGTAGGTATAACATACATTTTCAAAATTCAACCGACTTCATACTTATTTGTTTTTTAAAATAAATAATTTACGTAAGTATTTGTGATTTCGTTTGCTATTTTGTTAAAATTGTAGGTAACTCTGAGAATAAGGTTGATCACCTTTGAATGATACAAAGTGACCTTTCATTATCAACTTGGAATAATCAGTAAAACCTCCCAAAATACAATAGACATAATTACTGAATTTAGTTTTATCCGTCTTATCAAGGATTATGTCATACGTAAACAAATATTACACAATGCCGTAATCATCGCTAATTATTGTATAACAGCAAGGTCTAAATTCAAATGGCAATTAGGGAAATATCTACACGTTAGAAATGACAATAAAACAATACGCTTAGTATCGCATGGGAAGTTGAAGTGAATGGGGAATGCGGCCTTGCGAGTCGGCGATGGACGCCGATCAACCAGATAGCGACGCAGGATGTGAACATTGTTGGAAACTATGCATTTGGAAGTTGAAGTATTTGTCTAGTATTGAGGTGTAGGCTACTACACTTTCAAATTCTTGTTCAATTTTGCTTTAACGTGCAACGAAATGAATGAAAACAATGATTCTGTTACACAATTTTTCCAAAGCATTCAAATAATCTCATTTTTCAAAATCTGCCAAGTTGTTGACATTTTATTTTATGTGTTAAGAATCCTATGCATGGGGCATAGAATTTTTAATTAGGTACTTATGTGCAATGTATCATGGATAAAAACCATACGACAAAAACAGAAAATGCTAAACGCAACGTCGATTGCACCTAAAGTTAAATTGGTATAGCATGGGCACGGATAGGCCGGAATTGCATAAGGGGTAATTCTCATTGTACTTTATCGTCTACCTACACGGTAAAAAAATAACTAAAAATGTTTTAATCCTTAGTAGGTACCCGGTAGAGCAAATAGTTGTGATTACGATGTGTGTAGAAAGCTTTGAGGTAATCGGATGTATGTAATAGGCCTTATTTACTACATTTCACATAACATACCTAGTTATACGATTGATTTATAAACACGTTTAGGATTTTAACATTTCCTAGTTTTTTATTTTAGTAGGATTTCCTATGATCTACACAGTATCAACAGGAAAAACGTGGTCTGTCGCGCAAAGCTGTATGTCTGGTTTTTATATTCTACTTAGCAGGCTTACAACAGTATCTTTAAGTAAGGTAGACAGACCAGTGAATAATAACATAGAAATATATTTATCGGGTAGTAGGTAGGTTCGGCGGGCATAATCTGCAGACTTGCCCGTGGGCATATCCGTCTAATGAATTCCCTGCTTTACACAAATTGCGTAAACATACCTACCTATAGTCGTATTTCAAATTATACGCACTAAAATTGACAATCAAAATGTTATTTTTCATATATTTTTAGTTCGTACAATGAGCAATTCGACTATACATCGCCCACTTGTGCTCGTCAGCCAAACTGAAGCCAGACAAGATCAATTTTTGATCTAGATGGATATTATTGTTCTGTGAACTAGATCAGCTGGATATGAGCAGGAATGACATAATCAATATTTTTACCAATTCAATAAAATTGCAAAAAATAGTGTGACTAAACTGTTGCTCTACTTTAGTCATGATCTTTGTAATAACACAGAATAAATAATAGAATGCAGTAGTCATGTCTGTTGTGCTTGATCGTGATAACGCTGACCTTCATTATAATTTTATAACGATGTCTGACGACAAACTAACCTACACCAATTATATAAAACAGGATCAACGACATAGCTTTTTGATTTTGAACGGAATTTAGTAGGAAAAAGGACCTTATTATTATTATTCATAATAATTTGTCAATAATAATTAGCAAAGCTTTCGAGATTGTTTTATTTTTCTTGTCACTTCTATGTTAGCGAAAAGAGACGGCAACAAATTTAACAGCCATCTGAACTCTCAGGAAGCCTCTAAGTCTATTTTGAATAACAGAGTTCGTATTTCAGGCATTCAATAATCTCCACCACTCTCTCTAGCATAACATAATAGTATATGACCCATTTCCTGCCACTGTACCCAGAGCACCATCATTGCATCATGGGTACTTCACGATCAACTGATGGATAGTTTAGCTACGACAATATATTTTTCATTTCTCATACACGGAAAGTACGCTTGAAGTTACCTGAACAGAGGGATGAAAGTAGTACTTTTCCGCCCTGGGAAGCAATTTTCCCTGCTGTCAAATTAAAAAAAAAATCATTCTATTTTGACATTTCTATTGAGTCATGTTGAAACTTTTTACACAGCAAAAGTAATATTTGACATTTCTATTTTACCTTTTTATTGAGAATTGGTGTAAAAAATATTTTCAACAATTTATTACATGAGTATTGTTATTAATAATTACTTTTTACTAAATTATTATTATTTAAACAAGATTTTGAGCTTGAAATATTTACCATCTTCAATGACAAAAAAATACTGGCTGAAAAAAAAAAAGGTGGGTGCCTTTTTTGTTTTTAGGGTTCCGTACCTTAAAAGGTAAAAAAGGAACCCTTATAAGATCACTTTCTTGTCCGTCTGTCTGTCTGTCTGTCTGTCTGTCTGTCTGTCTGTCTGTCTGTCTGTCTGTCCGTCTGTCCGTGTGTCACCATCGATTATCTCAGGAACGGGTAGAGCTAGCAAGTTGAAATTTATACCATATACTAAGGTCTATAGTCCCTATTGTGACTATAAAAATCAAGGTCCTGAGTCAACACTATAAAAAGATATAGGCAAATTTAGGTTTTCGTGAAAACTTGTGAGTACCAAAACTTACCTTAATTATCAACTTTTTTTATTTTTCGGAATTTTTCCTTTACTTGTGCTGTAAGACCTTGCTTGTAACCAAAATTGACAATTCTAGGTCAACCGGAAGTACCCTAGAGGTTTTGGGTCGAAAACCTAAATGGTAGTTCCCGTTGACCTAGAATCACGAAATTTGGCAAAAAGCAAGGTTTTATAGCACAAATAAAGGAAAAATTCCAAAAAGTTAAAAAAGTTGAAAATTAAAGGGTGTTCCCATACATACATAGTTGACGCCAATTAAAATTGTCCTCCGAGTTGTATGGGCGCTCATACAATTAAACGAACTAGCTAATTGGCACCATGGCGAGGTACGGAACCCTCGGCGTACGAGTTCAACTCGCACTTGACCGGTTTTTATTTTTTCAGTGGCAAGCTACCAGCCAGTATTTTTTTTAAAGCACCAATTCGATTTTTATCTGTTTTGTCGATCGAGAGCAGAGATTTTTATAAAATGAGCTAATCAGGTTTTTATTTACTTTCCTCATATTCGAAATGAAAAGCAGAGTGTTTACCTCGGGTGAAATACCTATTACGGAACTCGAACTATTAGCGCCCTCGCTACGCTCAGGCGCCAAACCATCTCGTGCCGCAATAGGTTACTTTCAACCCTCGTGCAACAATCTACTATTTACGTGAGTAATTCCCGTGTGTTAATACCAAGTACAACTCACGAAAGTTTTGAAAGTGAAATACATACTTACTTCTTAGCTATAATTTTGAATCCGATAAGTATCGACAACCAGTTTTTTTTTTTTTACTTTTTATGCCAATTATTTTATGCCAACCGTAGGTACTTTACTGTGTGTATAAAAAAACATCTAAATGAATTCCAATACCTACTAGATGAGCCTACGACCTTTTATTTACAGTTGTGAAACAATCTCTCTCAGCCAAAACGGCTTTATAACGTAGGTACAAAACATCCTATCTCTGAATCACACTAATATTATAAATTCGAAAGTTTGGATGGATGTATGTTTGTTCCTCTATAACTCGACAACCACTGAACCGATTTGTCTAAAATTGAAAATGTGGATAGATAATTACCGGGAATAGAACATAGGCTACTTTTTTCCCGGGCACCACGCGAGCGAAGCTGCGGGCGGAAGCTAGTTACGAATAAATTAAATCTATGGAATTGGCAGAAGTCTCGCGAATTTCCGCGTCGTAATCGATTACTGAATGTCCCACTTTTGGGGATGTTTGAATAACTAGTAGTTCGCCCCGAACTGAGATCTCGCGCACCGTAGATGGCTTACATTTGGACTTTCTTCTGACTACCCCTATAATTTCAAGTGCTACTACTGCCGAGTATGCCTATTGCGCTAGCTCTTCATGGTAAAAAATACTTGCATGCATGCAGTACATAATGTTGTGTCTAATTTTTCATTTATTTCATATTTTTTATGAATTCTCGTTGTATTTCTAAAAGTATACGTCCTAGAATAAAAATAATATTAACTATTTTGGAATGTACAAATAAAGACCTTTCATTTGACACCCCACTCAATATATTTGTTTACTTAACTTTTTTTACCCCAATTATTTTCATTCTTTATCAAAATTTTTTTTTATCACGAAAATAAATCAAGTAGCATCTAAAATCATTGCAAACCAAACCGCAATGATGCCACTCTCTTTTTAAGACCGACCAGTCAATGAGCTACGAAGACATCGAAACTCTATGAAACGGGAGCTCTTGCAGCTCTGGTTTCGTAGTTTTTGTTCTTTGGTCGTATTTCAAAAACTATATATCCTAGATTAAAAATAAAAACCATTTTGGAATGTACAAAACAAGCCCTTTCGTTTGACACCCCACTCAATATATTTGTGTAACTTTAAAAAAAAATTACCCCCTTGGGAACCTAATATCTTCACAACCCCTTCATCGATTAAGCTCATATGCTCCACCGTAAATTTCCTTACCACAACCTATTGACCTACCAAGTTTCATGCAGATTGGATGAACGGTTCGACAGTTATGCGCGAACAACAATTCGTGAAACATACATACAAACATACAAACATACAAACATACAAACATACAAACATACAAAGCAAAATCGCCCAACTTACCACTAAGATCTTCGCTCGCTTCGCTCGCTCGATCGATTACGTAAAACTGCGGATTTCAATATTTCTGATACCTATCTAGTTATTCTGTCGTTTCTAAAGTTACTTGTAGAATTTGTAGAGAAGTCACAAACACTAGTTTATTCAATAACACAGTGTGTTAGGTAGGTACCTACTTTTTTTTTTTAACTATGTAATACCGTGAATGAGGTTTTAGTAAAATTATGTTACTCCATCCTGTGGACATACTAAGGTAGTAGTCAGAGGCACGTCCAAATACATAATTTAGCAAATTTTTACATTTTCCAGAAGTAAAGCATACCAATGTGAGGTTGCAAGGCCATCACCACCTATTAGAATCTTTTTCCTCGCGATGTTTTCCTCCACCGTTTAGTGTTATGACAAATGCTACAACCTGTAACCAATAGGTCAACAGTAACGAGAATCCGTGTCATATTTACTGTTGCATAAGAGAAGTGAAATCGTGTGGTGGTTGACATTGCGAGATGTAAAGGCCAGCGGGTGTTGGTATGTGCGACTCGCTGATAGGACCTCTAGGTATTGGGAAGCTTTCTCTGGTCGATAGGTATTGTATAATTATAATTAGGTAGGTACTTAAGTATAAAATGCCATTACTTATCATATGAAACCTCGCATGCACTACAATGCCACGTAAAAAAATTTAAGTGTTTTTTTTTGTCGTAGCCGCGGTCTTCCCGCGCGTACGCAGGACTACGCGTACGCAGGATTTATGGGCCATGTCTATGGCCATGTTAACCATGTATTTAGTCTATTTTTTGTAAATACATACCTACATAACATCCAGACCAAACATCACATCACTAAATGAATGTCTTGGGTGGGAATTGAACCCACAAATTTAAGCGTAGAAGGAAGAATACTAACAACTGAGCTTAGAAGTTAGTCAATAAGTTTATACAAAATCATATTAAATTGGTTTAAGAGATCAATACTTATTGATGGCTGATAAAGCTAAAAAATAGAGTGTATTAACACTCAAGTCGCAGTATAGGTTACGGTATGTGGTTTGTCGTTTTTCTGTGTTGATCAATTTAAAGTCGTTGGCAACATGCTAATTTCAATACAGCTTGGTACCTACTTGGTCGGTAAGTATTCAGATACTTGCAGACTTTCGCTCCTAGTTCGAAGGTTACGAACTTGATGGAAAGTATAAAAATTATTATCAAGTAAGTGAGTACCTTTGTTTATCATCATCAGTAAATAACTTCTGAAGTAAGTAGTGTTGAAATGGTTTTTACGAAAACTATGATATTTTTCATTAGTTTCTGCGTGGTTCAATATAAAATTCGGTACTTACCATAACCATTAATATTTTATAGTGTTCAAATCTTTATAAGTAGGTAGGTATATATTTTATAGATATCTATAATAATTTTTGGATGTTACGCGTCAATTTTGTTAAGAATGTTGTGTTCGCCTGTAATTGGCACATGTATTAGTTTAGTTCCTATCCCTGCTATCTAGTTTTAGAAAAAGTTTGATACATAGTGCTGTTGTGCGATCCTTTTAATAAATAAATAAATAACCATGGTATTTGCAATAAGTAATAAAATAAGATCACTAGTCGTCAGTCTATTAGTTTTAAAACCGTTTAAAGTACTTTTTTCATTGAACTATAGAATACATGAGTGGTGTAAATACAAGTGTTTCGGAAAATTCAATTATTTTTCCACCTCGAAGCGTTAAGTTTATGTACACTTTACAAGGCATTTTCGATTTCAACAGTCCAAAAAATAAGTAGGTAAGTACCTATTAACATACAAAATACATACCTACATCTTAACATAAATAAATAATGCATTGTACCCAGTCAATAAATAAGCAAAAACGACATGACAATTGACAACAACGACACGACACGAGCCAACCACGTGAAGTTTACAATGGGTGAATGGTTGCCAAGTGTTAGTTTATTTTTAGGTGAAAATAACATTAAAATGATCATGACTCTATCCCCAAGACATAGTAGTCATTCTCTGAGATCAAAATAATCAATCGAAAAAATACTTAATCTAAAAACCACGTTTTTCTTTAAATTATTTGTCATCGAGTTGTGAGCTACCCTGAAAGTTTCAGCTGGATATAATTCCAGTTACATTACTAAAAAAGGCGGTGTAAGTACTTATGTTTATGAATTTTATCATAGAAAGTTTGTTTAATACGCATTTTAAATTTAGTTGTTTCACGGAACTCTAAATTCATAATAAACTTCCGGTTTATGTAACTATAATATGTAAACCATATCAAAAACAACATAATCTAAATCCATTACGATATTTCAAAATATTCTAACCACACTTTTTGAGTCACTCAGGGCGCTGAACTCTAAGATGTTTCTTGTACCACAAATATACAGTTTTATTGTATTCGTACGTGCACCTTTTCTGTAAGCTTTGTTCACTGGTTTATGTGACACTTTGTAAAGTAATTTTAGTTCAAAATAATGAATGGCCCGACTGATCTTAATTCAGAAAATAACTAGGTAGACCAGTCACTTAGATCTTCAGGTGTTCGATATCAATATTATGTAGGTAGTTCATTGATTCAGGCGTGACTTTGCGGAAGTCCATCTTTAGATTTTTTTTTTGAAAATTCTAAAATAAGTATGAAGGGACGCCATCAAATCTCAGAAGCATCAAGTACTCAATTTAGCATTTTTATTGTAAGATTTTTTTAAATGGCAAACACACAGATAAAATAGCGGTTTTCCTTGTTTTTGAATAAATCATTGAATGGACGAGATTCTACGAGCGAGGAGAGCGCGTTGAAGTCTTTTGTACTGCAAGTTATTTCGACGCATGCGCAGCTACACGAGTTGTGAAACGGCATAGCTCAGATTTTCTACTTTTTATTTATGTTCTACTAGGGAACCATGCCAATGCAATGTCACGAGACCAGGTATACAAAATAGCGAAACTTTTATAACATCGTTCAATTTGTTGTCTCAAGAATAATTCTTGATAAGTAAATATAAAAAAATTAATACTTAGGCTTAAACTTATTTTTTTCTCATATTATTGTAGTCCCTAGGTTAAATCAACCTTAAACCTTCTTTTTATAAAAAAAGCCGTAAGGTTGAAAGTTTGGTTTTAAGAATAAAAGCTTCCAGCTTCGAATAAAACGTTTTTATATTATGTCGCTTTCTTGTTTGTCTGTCTGTCTGTCGTTCCGGGTGGAATCTTGCAACTCAAATTTCAAGCACTTCCCGATTAGTTATCCGATTGAAACTGTCAGGGTAGCTCACAACTTATTGACTATGTATCCATGTATACATTTTTAAAAAATAAAAACGTAATTTCAGATTTTTTTTTTTTTATCTAGTTACCTACATTATTTTGCTGTATTCCACACTTTATTAGGTAAAGGTACATGTACCCTTTCCGTGCGATACTCTTGAAGAAGAGCATCGAACGCAGATCACGGGTCATCGGTAAATAAACACGTTGTAACTCTCACTTTCAGAGCCTCGAGACGGTGCCGAACATTTATATAATTTTCCTGTTTTTCTATTATTTCCACTTATTAACTATTTTTAAAGGGGTTCTACACTTCACTTTTATTTTTACATACAGATTTCTAAAAAGTTTTCTGGAGAAAAAGTTTTTATGTAGGGTTTCAATTTTTTAGCATAAGTAAGTACCTACTTACCTACATTTTGTTCATTTTGTTACATTTTGGTTGACTTCAATACTATTGAGAATGAATTGTAGAGATACAGATAAAAGATGGAAAATCTAAGTGGTTTAACAAGATTTGAGTTTGTAATTATTTTAGATCTTTTTTAGTTGCAGGATGCAGGCTACAAATATAACATGAACAATACCTGCATTTTCTACAATACAACAGGAATAAAATAAACTTTAAATAAATACCTACATTCGTTATCCAGCAGATGTACAGTCGTGTAGAAAAGCTCCAACGTTTTTTATTCATCGTCATCGTATCAGCCTGTATACATAAATTGAAAGTTGGACATTAAACTATTTATAATAAAAGAAAATGTCAACGAAACACTTTTTTTAATTTACGTGGTATTGAAACGCATATCGGGTATGGCTTGTATAAGATAAAAACACTGTTTTTGTATTTTTCCTAAATTGAAATGTCAAAACATGCGAAAGAAGGAAAAATGAAAGTGTGCAGACGGCAAATTGCCATGGGTACTAAAATATATCGCACCTTCAGAATAGAAGTGACTCAATTCAAAATATTGGGAAAATGACTTGAATATGTAGAAAGACTTAGAAAAAAACTCTATCTGCTAGGTATTCAAAAACTGCCACTTTTTGGTTAGAACGTGAAAAACATAATAGCTGCGTCTCTTTTATTTCGGCAGTTTCTCCTTCTTCTCCCGCGGAAAACGGCCATTTATTGCATTTCCCAAAAATCATGATTTTTGCATTGAGTCACTTCTATTCTGGAGGTGCGATATGTCATAAACATCATAGACTTCCCAGAGCATTACAGCTTCTTAGGTGGTCAGTGAAAATAGCCCTTTCACTGTTATTTGCAAGTGCCCAAACAAGTTATTTGTGTAGGTTTCTTGTATTCCAATGGAGAAAACGACACAAGGATCTAAATAGCTAAGTAGGTATTATCATTTTGACTTGAATTATGGACGATGTGAACATGACGTCATAAACAGACGAAAGACATTTTCTAGGCTTACACTTTTACCTTTATCTAAGTATCATCGCTAAATTCGAAAACCTTGTAACTCCGTCTTTTTACGAAAATGAAATTTTGATGCAGTTTGGTAGAGAATTAGATTTTCTACCAAACTTCATCAAAACATCATTTTCGTCAAAAAGACGGAGTTACGAAGTTTTCGAATTTAGCTGACCGTATGTATCTACCTATATGCAAAAAAATGCTGTTTAAAAACTTTAAAACAATAATCGATCGAGCGAGCGAAGCGAGCGAAGATCTTAGTGGTAAGTTGGGCGATTTTGCTTTGTATGTTTGTATGTTTGTATGTTTGTATGTTTGTATGTTTGTATGTTTGTATGTTTCACGAATTGTTGTTCGAGCATAACTGTCGAACCGTTCATCCAATCTGCATGAAACTTGGTAGGTCAATAGGTTGTGGTAAGGAAATTTACGGTGGAGCATATGAGCTTAATCGATGAAGGGGTTGTGAAGATATTGGGTTCCCAAGGGGGTAAAAAATTATGAAAGTTACACAAATATATTGAGTGGGATGTCGTACGAAAGGGCTTATTTTGTACATTCCAAAATGGTTTTTATTTTTAATCTAGGATGTATAGTTTTTGAAATACGACCAAAGACCAAAAACTACGAAACCAGAGCTGCAAGAGCTCCCGTTTCATAGAGTTTCGATGTCTTCGTAGCTCATTGACTGGTCGGTCTTAAAAAGAGAGTGGCATCGTTGCGGTTTGGTTTGCAATGATTTTAGATGCTACTTGATTTATTTTCATTATAAAAAAATTTTTGATAAAAAATGAAAATAATTGGGGTAAAAAAAGTTAAGTAAACAAATATATTGAGTGCGGTGTCAAATGAAAGGTCTTTATTTGTACATTCTAAAATAGTTATTATTTTTATTCTAGGACGTATACTTTTAAAAATACGACGAGAATTCATAAATATGAAATAAATGAAAAATTAGACACGACATTATGTATTGCATGCATGCTAGTATTTTTTACCATGAAGAGCTAGCGCAATAGGCATACCCGGCAGTAGTAGCACTTGAAATTATAGGGGTAGTCAGAAGAAAGTCCAAATGTTGGCCATCTACGGTGCGCGAGATCTCAGTTCGGGGCGAACTACTAGTGTTATACTTAATTACAGTCTGGATATTATTATGTGAGGCACTAGATAAGGAAAAATAAATTTCATTATTATGAAGGGAGCCCTTTGCCCAGCACTTGTTTTATAACGAGCTCATACAAATAGTAATTTATAAAAGTGTGCCTGACTGTACCTCCTCATACCGTAGGTATTGTGAAGAGCCGGAATTCTCAGTGCGAGGGGAATGTGCGCAGGCGCACAAGGACACTACCTTCTATAAAGTACTTACAAAGAATATTAATGGAGGTAGATGTACTGAATGGGCATACATATATGTAGTTTTTACGTATAGTCACGCACGTACCTACATTTTATATTATAATTAAAAATAATAATATAAACCTTATTTCAGGAATAGTACAGATGGTAAAAACTAATTCGTAGGCCCATAGAAACTAGTAGTTCGCCCCGAACTGAGATCTCGCGCACCGTAGATGGCTTACATTTGGACTTTCTTCTGACTACCCCTATAATTTCAAGTGCTACTACTGATACTGCCGAGTATGCCTATTGCGCTAGCTCTTCATGGTAAAAAATACTGGCATGCATGCAATACATAATGTCGCGTCTAATTTTTCATTTAGGTATTTCATATTTATGAATTCTCGTCGTATTTCTAAAAGTATACGTCCTAGAATAAAAATAATAACTATTTTGGAATGTACAAATAAAGACCTTTCATTTGACAGCCCACTCAATATATTTGTTTACTTAACTTTTTTTACCCCAATTATTTTCATTCTTTATCAAAATTTTTTTTATCATGAAAATAAATCAAGTAGCATCTAAAATCATTGCAAACCAAACCGCAACGATGCCACTCTCTTTTTAAGACCGACCAGTCAATGAGCTACGAAGTCATCGAAACTCTATGCAACGGGAGCTCTTGCAGCTCTGGTTTCGTAGTTTTTAGTCTTTGGTCGTATTTCAAAAACTATACATCCTAGATTAAAAATAAAAACCATTTTGGAATGTACAAAATAAGCCCTTTCGTATGACACCCCACTCAATTTATTTGTATAACTTTCATAATTTTTTACCCCCTTGGGAACCCAATATCTTCACAACCCCTTCATCGATTAAGCTCATATGCTCCCCCGTAAATTTCCTTACCACAACCTATTGACCTACCAAGTTTCATGCAGATTGGATGAACGGTTCGACAGTTATGCTCGAACAACAATTCGTGAAACATACAAACATACAAACATACAAAGCAAAATCGCCCAACTTACCACTAAGATCTTCGCTCGCTTCGCTCGCTCGATCGATAAATACCTTAAACCTAAAAATACATATTAATTAAATCTAATCTAGGTCACACATGTCGCCTGTGTGTATAGTTTTTTCCAATATACCTAACCCATTGGAAAATCGTACACCTATAGGTAGGTACCTACTTATGTGTTCGATTTTCCTGTTCCAATAAGTAGTTAACTATACTTAGTTATACATTTTTTTATCGGTATAAATATATTACATAAACTAATTCAAATTACAAACAGCGCGTCCAAATTACACGTTGTCTGCATAAATGCTAATCAGAGCGAGACCACGTCATCTCTACATTTACTTTCCAGTTATGTACTACCGATTCTGTTACATACATTATGTTACACTTCATTTGATAGATGAAAGGGCTTATTATGGACCATTTTAAGACTAACAAAATCACCATTACAGCCTGATTTTACCCACTGCTTAGATCATGACACGGCCAACACGATCCTGTTAACAAAGACTAACATAGACCAGCAGTGCGATTCAGACTACCGAAAATGCATCCGATTCGATTATTTTCTTCGGAAAGTAGTCATTTCTTCATTTGTATGAGTTAGTTAGTTACCAGCTCCGGTGGCCATTTTTTTTAGTTTGCTAAAATTCAGGCAACTCATTCAGAATGTGCCATTCAATGCAGTTAAATTTATAATTTTTTTTTCTTAAAAGCTCGCCAGTATTTGTGTAGAAGAGTAGGTACCTATATAAATACTTCGAATTTTAATGTTAATTATTGATTTACCTACCTGCCTGTAAATGTTTCTGGAAAATAATAGTGAATGTAAGTGGAATTTCAAGTATTTTTATAAATTCAAAAGGTGAACTCGATTATGGAATGTTGTCTGGACTGGATAAGTAATTAATGGTAGAGTTGTCATGGACATGCTTATATTACTTACCTAATTAGTAAAATCAGTTTTGATTTTTTTAAAGTGTTTACTTAGGTAGGTAGGTACCTAGATAGGTTACTCTTAGAAGCTGTAAAAAGACATTTTTAAAATGATGTAGGACACGCAATTGGGTGTGAAAGAGTAAAACATGTAGGTAAGTAAAAGTATCATAATTATAGATTTTAAATACTTATGAGCTTTACCTATTCGTTTATAAATGTAATAAATCTTAAAATTCCTAGCACATTATCTTGACAAAGAAGTATCCATCTCACGCATAACGAAATAGAGAAATCCTCGACAAATCGAGTGAAAATTCGTACCGAGGCAATGCGATTAGATTAATCGATAAATTCGATAAATGGCGACCTGTCTGTCGGTTACCCAATAATCCGGCTCCTTATACCAAACACGGATACACGCAATTAGATGCGTATATTATGGTAATACATTCGTAATAACTTGTTTCATCATTTATAATAAAAACATTTCAGTAATTCACTTTTATTAAATTTCGTGCTGCGATAAAAATGTTAAACTTTTTTCAAATAGGTAATTTGGTGCTCGATAACTCACCATTTTGAAATTTGAATCTGCTCCCGTCCGAGCTATGTCTCCCATTTTTTTGTAATTGTTTCACGAAACAATCAAGTTTATTACTGCAATCACAATAGTTTATTTTCACATAATTCACCAAACACAAGTAAATCCGACACAAATACCTTATTCGGACACTGGTCGTTAACACGCACGTAAAAAAAGTAAAATGATAGCTCGTTCAGAATTCAAATTTGCGTTTCGGCGGGAAGCGTTACCTCGCGCAGGCTGCGCGCTTAAGACTGCCAAGATGGCGGAGTTTTTTGACGGTTCACACGAGCCGATTCACTTTCTACGACCTTACGTTGTGTGCGGCTTGTAAGTAATTAAGCATAGAGCCTTACGTAACGACGATGTAACCCATGGCATAGTGTGATTTTTCGTCATTATTTTAGTGCTACATAGATAAAATGCTTTTGGGAGGGGGGGTACATAATAACATCTCTGTACCCCAGCTAGTCTCGCCTGCACGTGGTTCTCCTGCTGACTAACAGAAGAGCTAGCAACAGAGAAGGAAAACTTAAAACAAACCCGGCTCGGTGCCAGCCGTTATGCACCTGCAACCAAACCGACACCGCATGTATTGACTCGTCATTCCTGTGGGTCCTGTCGGTGAGGTCGAAAGGGTAGCGTGGGTACCTGGGAAGGCCTGCGTTATCAAACAGAGTCCCGGGCAGTGTGGCGTCATTGGAGATTACACTTCACCCATCTCAGCTTGTTCTATAACTTGACTGACGCCATCTAAATCATCTGCAATAGATATACCAAGGCCAATGATGAGATAAAATGCCAAAACCACAAGTTTTGGTAAAAGTAGGTACTTACCTACCTTCGTGTTTCTTTCGCCAGTTGAATATAAAGCGCATCACAGATACTGAAGTCACTTTTGGATAAACAAGATAAGTACTTTTACTTTTGTATCAACTTACTGTTAACAGCTTTGAACCACATAAAATAATAGCGTTGTTAGTAGATAGGTAGATAGATTTTAATGATTCATACTAATTAAACAAAACAATTGCACTTTCCCATAAAAAATCTATTTAGCGTGACATTGTATTTCAAAAGTAGGGGAGATTGGGGTCAATTGGAACACGGGTCAATACAAACAATAACTCGGAGACGGTTGGTATTAGCGGCATGGTCCCGCGGGGGGGAAAGGACCCGCTTGCAAGTCAGAACCTTTCGCACACTAAGGCTGAGACTCCACCAAAGCGGAGATGTGTGACAACCAATAGAATTTCGTTATTAAAACATGTAATCTCGTCTTTCTTCTTTTGGTTGTTTAAAACACATCCTCACACATCTCCGCTTTGGTAGAGTCTCAGCCGAAGCATCCAGGTCCGAGCGCGTTGGACATTTTTATGAGGGTAGGTACACTGCATTTTCTATAGGTAAGTATTACATTTCTTATTGCTCTACAACGATTGGTTGTTATTGAACGTAGTTTACTATCATTGTTCCTATGAATATCCTTGTCGAATTTGTTGTTGTTGTTTGTGGTTTGTTCCCACTTATCCAGGGGCGGCTTAACCTATAGTGCAGGGGGTGCAGTGCACCCGGGCGCCGGGTGTATGGGGGCGCCTAGAGCGCTCGCGACCGACATAAAGAACCTCCGCTATAGCGCTCCGCACGGAGCGGGCGCTCGGCGGCGGCAGGGCGCTGGCGCAGTGCACTCAGCGAGTGGAAAAACGGAGGGGGTGCGTAGCGGGGTTCTATGAAAACTGATTTACGGTTGTCCGGACATCCCCCTTAGCAAAAGAAAAAAAAGATCCGCGGAATAGGTATTTACAATTTGTATCCGACATGGGGTATCCATGCAGGTGGTTCATGAGCTCCCAGGTTCTCCTTCAAAAATTGGGAGGTATTTTTTAGGAGTTTTTCTTGTAAAATAATCTTACTTGTACAGTCAACATGACTCATTTTCATTCAATCTAAAAAAACCATATGCCATGGTTTCTGTTACAATAAATTGGCGATATCAGGCAAACATTTGCTTAGTGTCACATCTTGTGCCTTAAAAAAATTCGGCTCGCTTCGCTCGCATAAGGGTTTTGCGAGCAATGTGTGTTATATCTGACTGCAGAATAGGAACCGACTAATAGCCAGCCTTTTTTTGAGCACGTAAGCAAAATCAAGTATCACTTATTGCATTCGTTTAAAAACAACTCGGCTCGCTTCACTTGCATAACGAACCTGCAAATAGCCAGCCTTTTCTTTGAGCACGTAAGCAAAATCATTGCATTTATTATAAAAAATTCGGCTCGCTTCGCTCGCCTAAAGAATAGGTACCGACAAGTAGCCAGCCTTTTCATTGAGCACCTTTAAAAAAATCAACCGTCACATGTTGCATTTGTTGTAAAAAATTCGGCTCGCTTCGCTCGCATAAGGGTTTTGCGAGCAACGTGAGTTATATCTCACTGCAGAATAGGCACCGACAAATAGTCAGCCTTTTCTTTATGCACATAAGCAAAATCAAGTGTCACTTGTTGCATTTGTCTTAAAAAATTCGGCTCGCTTCGCTCGCATGAAAGCTTCATTAATATTTTGCCACCACGCTAACCAAGTTTCAAGCCCGAGACAAATATTTGCAGATCATGAATAAATCTTTGTACATTTTGGAGTCCTTATAATACATTTTGGAACCCTTGAACCCCCCCCTTTAAAAAAGCTATAGATATCTACGCCCATGGGGCCGCGTAACCGTTTGTATTGTGAACTCGACCTTATTCGAATATTATAAAGTTTAGTCAAACGTGTTGTATGTAAGTACCTACCTATCTTATTCATTTTGACCGCGCATTTTGATACAAGAAGGCGCCAGGGGAAAGATTGCACCCGGGCGCTACATATGCTAGAGCCGCCCCTGCACTTATCTTAGATTTTAAACTGTTTGGTAAAATATTTGAAATGAGGGTGTGGGGCAGTTGAAACAAACGAACCGTTTATTTCATACTTTTTCAAACAAGAAATCTACAAAAAAATAAATTGGAATTGCTAAATTAGGATAATCTAAATACTTAACTAATAAAACTTGAGTGAAAAGCAATAAAACTACCTAATTGTTTTCGTTAAAATGTTTTTATTCATTACATTTTATTGTTACAGAGCTGTCGGTCATCGGCAAGTAATGTTATATGTTGGTTTGATTTATTATTAATTAATGGTAGATCATGTATATAAATAAGAAATAATAGTGGCCCAAGAACACGTCCTTGAGGAACACCGTATTGAATGACGCGTTCAGCGGATTTATAAGCAACATCATCCAAGTCTTGATATTATTTCTGTTACTTGTTTTCGATATGATAGATATGAATAATAATAGATAAGATCTAGAAAATTGCCTCTTATTCCACATGCTTCTAGTTTGTTGCATAGAATACTGTGATCTTCTTATTATGTAGGTACCTACTACGGTAGGTTTATGTAATCGATCGAGCGAGCGAAGCGAGCGAAGATCTTAGTGGCAAGTTAGGCGATTTTGCTTTGTATGTTTGTATGTTTCATTTTTATGTTCTCGCATAACTATCGAACCGCTTATCCAATCTGTATGAAACTTGATAAGTCAATAGGTTGTGCTATGGAAATTTGCTGTGGAGCATAAATGAGCGTAATCGATGAAGGGGTTGTTAAGATATAGAAATTCCCAAGGGGGTAAATTTTTTTTAAAGTTACCCAAATATATTGAGTGGGGTGTCATATGAAAGTACCTACTCAATTTATACATTCCAAAATGATTTTTAGTTTTCTTCTAGGTTCTATAAGTAGTTTTTGAAATACAGTGAAAAAGAAAAATTATGAAAACCAATTAACGGAAGTATGGAGAGAGCTCCCGTTTCATAGAGTTTCGATGTATTCGTAGGTCTGGTTAACCGAGAAAGCGTGTGGCATCGTTGTGGTTAGGTTTGCAATGATTTTAGTTGCTACTTGATATTTTTTCTTGAGATTGAAAATAAAAGCCGGGGAGGGGGAGGGGGAGGGGGAGGGGAGGGGGAGGGGTGAAGGGGGAGGGGGAGGGGAGGGGGAGGGAATTGATTTTCCCATACATTTTGTATTGAACTGCTATTTTAATAATTTCTCGAACTAAGAGGCCTTCCCTGAGGCGCGGTACGAAGTTCGCGGGGTCAACTATTGAATATAAACACATGCATGTCTATAATCTTTATCATACTGAGGTAGCGCATTAGATATCATTGTGTGGTAAACACTAGAAGGAGCACTTAACGTAGGTATAGGGGTAGTCAGAAACAAGTCCAAATCTAGGCTATCAACACAACGGTGCGCGAGATCTCAGTTCGGGGCGAACTACTAGTGTAAAAAAGAGTAAATGCATGGTTTTTGGCAAAGTCACGGATCGGCAATGTCTTGGATATTCCACCCACCTGTAAAACTGTATGGTACCAGTGGCGGCGTAGCATGGGCTGGCACCCGGGGCGGTATTCTACTGAGCACCCCCCCACCCCCCTCAAAAAAAAAAATTCTGACAATATGGGTGAAGACACAGAGTTTGGATAAATATGCAAATATTTATAAGGTAGGCGCCGCGCCGGCTTGAAACTCGGTTTACACTTTGCTCGCAAAATACTGACTCATGAAGCTAATATGCGAGCGAAGCGAGCCGATTTTTTTTAACAAATACAACATAATTGCAAAATACTGAAGCTAATATGCGAGCAAAGCGAGCTCCCTATTCTTTCAAAATACACATGAACCTAAGTGCGAGCGAAGCGAGCTGAATTTTTTAAAGAAAATGTAACATGTGACACTTGAGTTTGCTTATGGTGCCTAAAGAAAAGGCTGCTGCTTAAATGCGAGCGAAGCGAGCCGAATTTTCAAAGACAAATGCTACATAATGAGATGACAGTTGATTTTGCTTGCGTTGCTCAAAGAAAAGGCGGGCTGCTTGTCGGTTTCTATGACTAAAATAGACATGAAGATAATATGCGAGCGAAGCGAGCTGCTGCTTAAATGCGAGCGAAGCGAGCTGAATTTTCAAAGACAAATGCTACATAATGAGATGACACTTGATTTTGCTTGCGGTGCTCAAAGAAAAGTCGGGGTGCTTGTCGGTTTCCACGACTAAAATAGATGAAGCTAAATTCGAGCGAAGAGAGCCGATTTTTTAAGACACATGACACGTTATATGACGGAATGACAAGGTGCCGCAAGCCGCGCGAGGCCGGGCGATTGCACTGTTCGCCACCCCCTAAGGCCGCCACTGCAAGGCATTATACTTACTTTGGTCGCAAAACACTCAGTAAAGCTAATATGCGAGCAAAGCGAGATTAAAACGAAGCGAGCGTCCTACTTTTTGAGCCGATTTTTTTTAAAGACAAATGCAACATGTGACAACACTTGACTGTGCTTAAAGAAAATGCTGGCTGCTTGTCGGTTTCCATTCTCTGGTCAGACATAACTCATTTTGCTCGCAAAATAGTTATCTACTCATGAAGCTATATGCGAGATCCACGAGCAAAGAGAGCCGAATTTTCTTAAGACAAATGCGTGATGATACTTTTTTCATTCAAATACCCATTTACATAATACATTCAATATTGAAAAGTTTTATGGACACGGGATTTTATCGCGTAATTTACCTTATTTATCCCGACGTTTCGGCTATGTTGCAATAGCCGTGGTCGCGGGCAGACTGGAGTATGTTTTCAAGGTCCATTGTGAATCGGCGGTAGTATCCAAAACTACCCTCACTGATCTTCAGATTCCGGATCGGTTGCATTTACACCGCAACACACTACACTAACCGTATCTTGACACCGGAAAGTCACATTACGACGTGCACTGCATTTACTAATAACAGGATTCCATGATGACGGGAGCCTGAATCCATTCTCGCTAAATAAGGTAAATTACGCGATAAAATCCCGTGTCCATAAAACTTTTCAATATGAATAGTGATCGCGAAAGTTTAAAAAAGACTATAATACATTCAAATACGGGTAATACCAATTTGAACACCCTCTGGCACTCCCTTTGAAAGGTAGATTTTACAAAGTACGATTTTTTTTCACCGTGGTCCACGGTGACACCCCCCTGGTGCGTGGCGCCCGGGGCGGACCGCCCCGTCCGCCCCCCCCCTTACGCCGCCACTGATGGTACCTACACCTCTTCAGAGAGTTGATCAATTTAAGTACCTACCTGGGACACTGGATGACCTCCGACCTGAAAGACGATGCGGACATAGAGAGGGAGCGAAGGACGCTGTCTGTGAGAGCAAAATATAATGATTGCCCGCAGCTCGAAGTTGCCCGCAGGTTTGGTCGTTCAGTTGTTCTGGTGTGTATAATTAAAAAACATACAAACTTGCTTAATTATTAATTGTTCGAGCCTTAATGGACAATTAGGTAGGTAGTATTTTTTTAACTAAAGCGGGTATTACACCACACTAATTCAGGGTCCCTAACCCTGAATTAAGAGAGGTGTAATAAGAGTAAGGCAGTAAGGGTCCCTAATTAGGGCGTCAGAGTGGACCCGGTCCGCCTTACTCCCTTACCGCCCTTACTACCGTGCAGTGTAACCCCGCATCCACACGTTGGGGCCAACGTTGGTCCCAATGCCTCTCACCAACGTGTGGTGCTGACAAAATAGCTTGGCGCCAACGTTGGGGCCAACGTTGGGGCTTGGCCGTGCCGTGTCGGTTTTATCAAAGGAAGTTGGCGCGCCAACGTTGGGGATCCGTCCACACGTTGGCGCTATGCTCAGTCCCGTTTCGACGCGCATCGTGAGCGCACGTGTCGACTGACGAGCGAGAATGTCATCGTATTCCTTATTTATTGTGTTTGTAGGACTATCGGGCTGAAATTTTGCACACTTATAGATTCTCGGTGACAATGAAATATTATGGTATCAACAAGCTGATCTGATGATGGAGTCAAGAGCTGTTCAACAGAACTCCTCAGTAAATAAGCCGATTGAGTTGAAACTCGGCATATTTGTCAAGTTCTGACTACAATGTAATAATATGGTGACAGCGAGCTGATCTGATGATGGAGTCTACTATTTTTTTTTTATGTTACGGGAACCGTGCAATTTTTTGGGATAAAAAGTAGCCTATGTCCTATTTCCGGTTATTATCTATCTATATTTTAAATATCACCCATATCGGTTAAGTGGTTGTCGTGTTAGAGAGGAACAAACATACATCCAAACATCCAAACTTTCGCTTTTATAATATAGTGTGTTGTGTGAAGTGTAATAGTGACATGATGTGATGTGATTGTGATAAAATTGGTATTCAGTAATGTAAAATCACTTAGAGAAATTTCAATTTCTGTATCGGACGCGCAGACATCGGACGTCTGCACGTTGGCTCTGACGGAACAAGACTGGTGTATCGCCAACGTGTGGATGGTTCACGAAATCTTGGTCCCAACGTTGGGACCAACGTTGGCCCCAACGTATGGAGCCGGCGTAATAATATTTAGGGCCCTCAGCCGCTCATTCGAAGCACGACGAGCAATGAGACGGTCGTGTGTTATCTGTGCTTTTTGCTCCAGAGCTTCGAGAATCCCCAAACTTTACTGTTTTTGCCTAGTTTTAAATATTCTTTCACCCATGTCTTTCTTCTTCTCCTCGCTTTTCTATTATTCAGTGTTGTCGCAAGGACAGCCACTGCAATAGAGATTTTTTTTTGCTTTTGATAATACAGGTGGCATGGTGTCAAGTCGCTCCTAGATTCGCTGTCCGACTGAGTTAGGGTCCCTTTTTAGTGTAGTGTAATAATCGAGGTCCCTAACCACCCTAAATTCAGGAACCCTGAATCAGTGTGGTGTAATACCCGCTTTACCTAGTTCTGCGAAAGCAGCAGTGCTGCGTCTATCGGACTTCAGTGCTGACGCTGACTCTAGAACTGAGTAGGATTCAACACTCAAGTCCTACGGAGAAAGCGGGAACTAATTTGTTTTATCTATGTACAATACTTTATGATTGACTTTAGGTTTAATAAGCTCTTTTAGTCAAGGTCGTTCAGTTGTTCTGGTGTGTAGAGCTAACGAACGTACAAACTAGCATATGTATTATTGTTCATCAAACCTTTGGACAATTAGTAATTTTTACATAGCCTAGTTCTGCGATAGCAGCGCCGCGTCTATCGGACTTCAGTGCTGAATCCTACTCTATGGTGAGAACGAGTTGGGGTTGGCAGCACTGATCCCTACGTCACGTCAGTGTTGCCAATTTAGCGACTTTGTCGCTAGAAATAGCGACTTTTGCTCTAGTGTTAGTGACTTAAAATCACAATAGGTACTCCTCAAAACAAAATACGGCCCACTTCAAATATTTCGATATTTTCCACAACACATATTTTCTGAACGTGTCCTTTATTTTTCCTAAAAGTAAATTTCTAAATTCCTAATACAGTGGTATAATACCTACCTGAGACGTTTGCAAAAAAGTTGTACATTTTGTACAAAATTTGTTCCCCTCAGAAGTTGTTCTATAAAAATGACAATAATAGTATTATTATATACTTACATTAAAAACGAATTACCTATATATTCGAGTCTTAAGTCGTGGTTACTGTTTTTGGTAGGTATGTGTAACGCACCCTGTGTAACGCTCTAGCTGGGGTATTTGTCTTGTTGTGAACGTATGCATAATTTATTTTAAGAGTGCACCATTATAGGAAGCTACCAATCTAATAAAGTATAGCGTAGCAATTTTGGTTCAGTTGTCATTCAACAAAATTGGTGGTCGTCGGGTTTTCCACAAGATATTTTTGTGTAACTTACGCGAATATTTATGGAAGTTGAAGTAAAAATCACAAATATTTTACTGCATTGTGTAGTTTCATTCATTAAACATAATAGGTAATACAAACGATAATTTGTAATAATAGACGATATTTTTATAATAAATACCTATTTTGCTGTGTCATTTCAGTGATATTTTATACACAAAAGTACGTAAAATCGTTACACAAAAATACTATAGTCGTATTGCTCATTATACGGACTAAAATTGAAGGAAAAAATGTCATTTTTCCTTCAATTTTGATTAGTTTTGATACGTTTTATGTCAAAATTGAAGGAAAAATGACATTTTTTTCCTTCACTTTTAGTCCGTATAATGAGCAATACGACTATACCTTTTGAAGGAAGAAAATGGATAACTATTTTGCAAACGTCCCACCTAGCATATTCCTAATATCAAAATTGAAATAAATTGTACGTACATTCAATTTTTATTACTTTTTTAAAGTCATGTTTTTCTAAATGGGCCCTATTTTGTTTTGAGGAGTTTATATTCAGCGACTTATCAAGCGACTTTTCAGATTGAATCTAGCGACTACGATTTATTGGAGTTGGCAGCACTGTGTCATGCAATCAAACGAAAAGTCAGCATTATTTTTTCTCTGTGGTAAAAAGTAAAAAAAACTAAAACACTCTAGGGATGTGCGATCTTTTCAATTGATCCGATTTTAAGGATCGTAATGGATCGTAATGTCTCGATCCGATCGCATTGTATCGATCCGATTTTCAAAAGATCGAATAAAATAAAACAAAATAAAGTTTTTTAAAATGTTATTTTAACATGCAAATCAAACTTGCATTGCAAATAAACATCAACCTTTCAGATTAATGCTTTTAAGTGCCAATCTGTTATGTTTAATTTTTTTTTTTTAATTATTACATGATTTGGATCCATCCCTATGGATGGATCCAAATCATGTAATAATTCAATCATGTAATCATGTAGGATCCGAAAAATCGCTTGATCGTATGCAAGTGATCCGATCTTCTAAAAGATCGGATCGGATCGGCGCACACATCTAGGGATGTTCGATATTTCAGATTGTATCGATATTTCGTATCGCAATATATCGTAACGCATTGTATCGATACGCGTATCGATACAGGGCATTTGATACGATATATCGTATCGATACAGTATCGAATCAAGACAAAATATGCAGGTACTTTAATAATTTAAAAAATATATTTTATTTTAATAATGTGCACTATTACGAAAATGTGCGTAGTTATAACTGTCAAAAAAGGTGTTTTGTGATATCAAACTAATATTAAAAAATTCGAAAATTTGGACGTATGTTCGTTCCTCTAAAACTCGACAACCACTGAACCGATTTGCCTGAAATTTAAACATAGATAAATAATGACCGGAAATAGGACATATGCCACCTTTTAACCGGGTAACTTGCAAGTCAAAACAATTCGTTATCAAAATAATTTGATACGATATTTTCGATCCGATACACCTTGCATGTGTTGTATCGATACGCCGTATCGTATGCCATTGTATCGATACAAATATCGGGTGTATCGTATGCCATTGTATCGATACACGAAAATATCGTATCGTATCGAACATCCCTACACACATCCCTAATAAACCACTCGAAACGAAAACTGCAACGGGGAGTTTGCGCTCGCTGAATATACCTACTGAAAAATGGAAATAAAATAGTTGATAATTGATCGGTTGTATTCCAAGCCTTTCAAGACGAAGTTTTCGTGCGATGCTGTGATTTTTGCTGTTTATTGGTACCTAGCATCAGTTAAAAACTCAACAAGATGGCAAAGTGAGTATATTTTTCCAGCCAGACCTAATCTTTTCTTCTACGCTTCGTATTTTGATCTACAATTTTGTGGTCATCTTGTATAGGTAGCAATGTTCTACAAAGAAATGAAATCTGACTACCGACCGAGATATTTTAAAGTTCCTTGTTTGCACAAAGTATATTTACTTAGACCTACCTATTTGCTTTCAGATAAAACTATTTGATTTTCTATGTTATTTTACTCAGACCTAGTCAAAATATTAGAATTTTTCCTGAAATAAAAATTACTTATTATGTACCTAACTTATTTGAAACCTACAAATTGAGATAGGCGGCGCTTCCGCTTTGACTTTTGGGCGCTGCATTGACTCTCCCTACCTAGTACTTGGAGCATTTAGTTCGGGTAAACTCCGTTTGGCGCCACCTGTCGCTCACTTCGAGCGAGTCGCTCGGGTAGTTTCCTCAGTAAGTCTCAATCACCATGCAGCCCTTACTTAGGTTTCAAATAAGTTAGGTACATAATAAGTAATTTTTATTTCAGGAAAAATTCTAATATTATGTAGCCTGTAACTTATTTGAAACCTACAAATTGAGACCTGTTTATTCTCGCATGGTGGCGCCAGACTAGGTGTAAAAAATTTAAAGCCAACTGTGACTTCAAGAAATAATTTATTTCAAAAAAAAGGTAAGTAACATAAAGTGTATTATATTATCAAACTTATGAAAATAATGTACCTACTTAATTAGGCCATAATCAAACTTATGAAAATAATGTACTTAATTAGGTTACAATTTTACTTAAATCATGTTTGTTCACAGATAATCATTACAAAGGTGTAAAATTATTAACGAGACACGGTGTGTTTGATACGATACATGGTTTAACAGGACGTTTGTAAAATCGAATAAGTGTGCTAGAAGATGTCCAGTTTCCACGAGCCAAAATGTCTTCTAAGGGCATTTCATTTACCCAATTCAACGATGCAACCGCTGATCTTATTGAACCAGGTGAGTCTTGAATTCCTGCGTCAATCAAAACTGTTTTAATCCAACCAGCAATAATTGTCCGACTTGCTGGCTTGGGCTTTCCTCTTGTTGAGACAAACAGATTCTTTATATTACCACCCTCTAATCGTCTTTGTTGAGAGCTATGTATGAGCATTTTAATCCAAAAAACAGGGTCAATTTTCCAGTTATCTCCAGATAAAAGTTGCCAACCAGACTGTTTGTGATTAATTGTGTCTGTCTTCGACCCAAAAAGTGGCCAAAATGTTACAGAACCATCTTCAATAATATATTTATCGTCTTCCACAGATAACAACGTCAGGTCGTGGACTCGTCTTCCTGAGGCTAGAAGGAGCAGCGTGGCACATCGTCGAGAAACTTCAAACATACTGTCAAGATTGGGTTCTGACTGCAGCATCCACTCTACCACTACCTGCGGATTCCAGATCGGTGGCCTGACTTTGTTTCTTGCTGCTGATTTATTCGCTATTCCTTTCAATGCCTGTCGTACCAATATGTTAGAACTTAGTTTTGCCTCGGATTCTGGCTGACAAAATGATGATATAACAGATTTATGTACCAGTATTGTTTTGTAGCTTAAACCTTCTACTGTATGTAAATGAATAAGATATTTTGCGAGGCCGTCGCCTCCTGGAGTTTTGTTATTTATCCCAGATTCCTTACACCACTTTAACCAGCGGGTCCAGGCTGGTTTATAGGTTTTTAATGTACTAGGTCTCCAACTAGATTCGATGATATTTATTTCTGAAGGTGTCCAGTCACCTAGGAGATCATCCCACCCCGACATTTCCATGCCTCTAATACTAGCTTGTTTACTTGCGCAGGGGGTAGATTCGTTCTCGTGTCTATTAGGACTGATTCTAGGTTCTTGATTGTGAACGGAGGGGCTATTGCTCTTTTCTTTAGGTCTGTCCTCCAAAACACGTTCTTCCATTTCGGACAGATCACTATGTATACTCCTTTGGCTTCGTTCAGAAATGACAGGACTTTGTACATCAGACACGGTGGTGGGAAGATCCACGCTAATTTGTGATCCCAAACTTGGCTGAAAACATCGTGGGAGAAAGCTTGTTGATCTTTTAGGTCCAGAGTCACGTATTTCGCTACTACATGGGCTCTTCTGGATGCCATCAGGTCCACCTGAGGGGTTCCCCATTTCTCGAAGATCAGCTGGCAAGCCTGAGGCAACAGGTGCCATTCTGTTAGGGCCTTGTACCTGGAAAGACTGTCGGCTATACCATTGAGAGTGCCTGGAAGGTAGCTGGTTATTAGATTTATGTTGTATTGCTCTAATAGATGGTAAATCATTCTTGTCAAATGCATCAGACCGATAGATTTCGTGCCGCCCTGCCTGCGTAGAAATGCTAGTGTGGTTCGGTTGTCGCTTTGAACCAGAATGGTTCTGTTGCTGCAATCTATGGCTACATTTCTGTGTGAAAGTACCTTGTAAACAGCCAGCAATTCTTTTAGGTTCGAATGAAGTTGAAGCTCTTCTGGCAACCACGTGCCTTGAATGTGAATGCCGTTCACATACGCTCCCCAGCCGCTCGCTGACGCGTCTGTGATTATATGGTAGGATACCGGAGCTGACCAAATATCGCTTGTTGCATGAGTGTTCTGTAGCCACCAATTGATGTCTTCTTTGGCACCAGGGCTTAATGGAATCGCCACATTCGTTTTCAGGGCCTGGTTGAGGCACGACTGGAGATTTCGGTACCGTAGCATTCCGTGGTTTATTACAAAACTGGAAAACTGTAGGGTTCCCATTATCTTTTGTAGGTCCAATAGGGTAAGAGTTTTTGAACCTTGAGCTCGTAGAAGCAGCGTTTTCAGAGAGGTTACCTTTTTTACTGGAAGACTTTTTCGGTTTAGCCGGGTGTTCCAGAGAATTCCAAGAAACTCTATTTCCTGAGCGGGTATACTGGACGACTTCCTCTTGTTTATTACCCATCCGAGCTTGGTCATAAGGTCGATGGCCTGATTCATTTGTTGCTGAAGAACTTGAGGACAACGATTCACCAGGAGGAAGTCGTCCAAGTACACTATGATCCTTATTCCTTTTTCTCTGAGCTTCTGCGCCACCCAATTCGATAAGGTTGCAAAGGTTCTTGGTGCGCTTGCAAGACCGAACGCCAGACAGGTCATCTGGTACGTTGTACCTTTGAAGATGAATCTCAGAAATCGACGGTGCGATCTCGCGATTGGTACATGGAAATAGGCTTGATGTAGATCGATTTTCATCAAAAAATCTCCGGTCTGCAGGAAATGAGGCACCCTCTGCATATTTATGAGCCGAAACTTCTTTGGCTGGAGGTAGAAGTTCAAGGCTTTGAGGTTTAAAACCGGTCTTTGCGAGCCGTCTGGTTTTTTTACAGGGAACATGGTTGAGAGAAAACCAGGGTTCCGAGGAGCCACTTCGATTACCGAATCTTCCAACATCTGACTTATCTCCTCGCTTAGCTCTGGTGACGACAGCATTCGGGCTCGATTTTTGTATACAAGTCGTAAGGGTGGTTTCTCTAAAAAGGGTATTCGGTAACCCTGAATTATTTTCAAAATATGACCTGGAGCTCCCATGGTTTGCCAGATATGATGGTAATGGCGCAATTGACCGGCTTTGAAAATCACGGGATAGTCATTGTCTTCGATGATTGTCGCGGTAGTGTTCTCGCGGTCTTTGGTGAGATTTATTTTTCGCACTGGAATACGGTCGTTTTCCGGCGAGCGACTTGCCTTTACCAGAAGCGGGAGCTTGCTGGTTTCGGTTTGGTTGGTTATACCCTCGAAATGACACCGCGGGGTCGGTTGACCGCCTTGGTGCTGTTCGGCTACCCTCAGTGGGGGTGTACGGCCGGTTGTGTGTGACCTGGCTACCCTCGGCAGGTAGGAACGGTCTGCGAAACACTTTAGAGCCACCTCCTAGCTTGGCCACAGCATCGCTGAACTCCTTTGCTTGAAAAACATTCTCACAGCTAGGAGGTATTTTTCGTAAAATCGCCTTGTTGTACTTGTCCTTGACGGCGGAGAGAACGTTCTCTCTTCGATGCTCAATAATATTTGCACGCCTTCCGCACACCAACTGCAAAATATCTTTGGACACAGACATGTACGGACATGTATTAGAAAACAGCTCATGGACTTTGGTTGTTAGCGAAGACCTTGTTAAGTGCGTGTCGCTGTTGGCGCTCCAAGCTAACAAATCTTTTAGTGCCGTCTGTAAAGCTTCCTTTTGTGCAATCAACATATTTGTCAGGGCTCCGAAACTTTGATCAAGTGATCTCGATTGGCAGAACTTTGTTTCAAAGGCTAAAAGTTCATCGTTCATTGTCAGATTTGTAAATGCAGGTGAAGAAATGTATTTCTTCTGAACATCCGTATAACGGACGCTATTCCACTCAGTGCTATCAAAATGTTGGATTTTACGCAGATAATTGAGTTTAGATTCAGCAGTGCGCTTGACAGCCTCCGAAGTAACCGTGCAGTCGTCCCATTCAAAATCTGGGCCATCAGGCTTAATCAGACCCGACGCTACTGAATCATCATCCTTCAAGTTTTGAAATAGGCCGTCATTATCGGCCGTAGATCTAGGCACGTCATGGTAATTTCTAGTCAACAAATATTTAAGTTCGCTAACCTGCTTTTGGAGAAAATCCAACCTCTGATCCGATACTTCCTCCCTCGTACAAGCACGTTTTGGTGTCGGCGACACAGTGGTATCGTCATTATCACCATCATCGTCACTGCTACTATACACTCGCCGTGGCCGCTTGTAGTTAATTTTTCTTCCTTCGCCACTCGGTCCTGGAACTGGAGAGCCAATTTCCTGTGCTTCGTCGTCACTCATAATTCCACTAAAACGAAAAGCACAAAATTATTATATTTTAAAAGGAACTCTTTACTGCAATATTAAAAGGATTTACTTACAGTTTGACTTGAGTTGCACTTACTATTTTTATTTCTAAAAAATAAATTCAAAATTACTTCGAACGACTTCGTCGTTGTTTGCACCCAACCAGTCGCAACGAAAGTCAAACGCCAACTGAGGAAACTACCCGAGCGACTCGCTCGAAGTGAGCGACAGGTGGCGCCAAACGGAGTTTACCCGAACTAAATGCTCCAAGTACTAGGTAGGGAGAGTCAATGCAGCGCCCAAAAGTCAAAGCGGAAGCGCCGCCTATCTCAATTTGTAGGTTTCAAATAAGTTACAGGCTACATAATAGTATCACCCACACCCAGATTATTATTTACTTTCCTATATAAACTTATAAATATTTATGTAGATGCCTACTTATTTTTCCCACTCACTATACAGTTTCATCCATAACAGTTGGAGTGATTGGAACACAAACAAATACAACTATCTTTCAGATTTATGATTAGAGACCGGATTATATGCAACACAAAAAGCTAAATATATGCATGTAAAATGTCTAAAATATGCACGAAAAGTGTCAAAAATAGTCAATATATACAACATTGAATAGAAAGAAAATAGTAATTGTATCAATTTTTATCATTAGCACACAACATTTTGTACTCTCAAACTGTTTCAAACGTTCGTGAGTTAAGTAGGAAAAAACTAGGTACCTATTTTATAAAAAAAAATTAGGCTCAAATACCTACCAAATTTTTTTCATAATTTCATGATTGAATTTGGGTGGGACAGTTCGGCCGACGGATCTAGGTGTACGTGAGGTCAGGCACTTCGCTGCTCAGTAGAAAATTTTGTATGAAAAAGTTGCACTGCGCATCGAAACGGCCAACTTCACGAACGCCGAGATCCGTTGGCCCTACTGTACTATGTTAGCACTTTTTGTTTCTAGCAAAAATTAACTCACCTCATTAATAAAACTTTAAAATTGACACAAAAGTTCAAAGAAATAGGTTGTTGCTCAAAATGTTATCAAAACTTTGTCAGCCATAAAGTACAATTTCCTAGATCCTACCAAGAAACATTGCAAATATTGCGAAATTATGCATCATCACAAGATTTAAGGCAAAATATGCAAATTGCAAATATAATCCGGTCTCTTTATGATATTAGCCAAGCATTTATTCAGTACTAGCAGTGCCCTAGCGGTGTTGCCCCTGTAGTGATAGTGATGATGATGAAAAGTAGTCTATAACATTCCTCAAAAGTTTATCTATCAAATGCAGAATATTTTTTCAAATCTGATTGGTAGTTCCTGAGATTAGCACATTCAAAATACGAGATTCTGAAATACGAAGAGAATTCATAAAAATCAAATAAAAAATTAGATTCGACATTATGTATGGCATGCATGCCAGTATTTTTTACCAAGACGAGCTAGCGCAATAGACATACCTACTCGGCAGTAGTAGCACTTGAAAGTATAGGGGTAGTCAGAAGAAAGTCCAAATGTAAGCCATTTACGGTGTGCGAGATCTCAGTTCGGGGCGAACTAGTGTATGAATGATAAAGCCGATTCTGTAGTAGCGACCTTTTTAAGCCCCCTGCTTACATGTGTACAATAAAATAAAGTGTACATTCATTAATTTTCCAGGGAAATGATGATAGTGTTTGTGTACGACACACAGTGCTGCATGGCCGAGGAAGATGACCCTATTGATGCAGTACTGTACTTCCATCCAGGCTGGGTGTCTGATACACAGAGACACGCTTTGGCTGGACAGGTGAGATTATAACGCCGTCCCCGACGAATAATATCGTAATCGGGAAAACAAAATTATTCTGGAGAAGCAAAAAACCGTTTATCGACTATAACTTCTTAGTAGGTTTATGTAGAAATACCAGTAAATAAAATAATAGTTTTACGCGAATAAAATAGTAATATCACTTTACTGGAAAAGTGAATACAACACGAAGTCAGTATTGATCTATTACCATGTTGTTGGTGTTTTTATTTTAACGAACAGTACCGTAAAAAAATTCTATCTCGAAAAGTACTCGTACGAATAGGCAGAAAAAAATTCACAAGGTGTAATCAGACCTCTAGAACAATTATTTTGAATAAAAGCACTTATAGCGTAATAGTCGATTACGATATTATTCGTCGGGGACGGCGTTAAGACCAATTAACAAGTTCACTAATTATTTCCATAGCCTATAAAAGACCATCAAGAATATCAAGGTATAAAGTGCTCGTGGCGTAGCTTGCTCAAACGTTCTTAATTGATCGTTGAAGTTAAGCAGTGTCGTGTGTGGTCACAATTTGGATGTGTGGCCTGGTCGCAAGTGGCATTACGAGCTGAGCGCTTCTGTGCCCCTACCTACGGCACAGAATTATTCTGTGCTTACGGGGGCAACGCCGCGAAGGCACTGCTAGTTATGAATAATAATCATGTTTCAAAATGCGTATATTGCACAACTCAGCACCTGTACGGTTATTGGTTGCTCAAAAAATACTTTGAATTAATTTATTGAATTATCAATCTATCTCATTTGCATTTAAATCAGATATTTTGATATTAGATTAGGTGTTATAATTTATGCAAGGTTTTAGTAAGCCCAATAAAGTTGATGTTATAATCAAAATGGTTACAAATTGTTTTTACATTTGAAATTATGTTTGTAAGTTTATTTTACACAATGAATAAATTAATGATATTAATTTTCTTAGCAACTTGTTAAAACACTATTGTTTTTTTACATAATTAAAGAATATTAATCCTAATGTGTTGGAGGTCATATGGAAGACAGTTAATATCTGTTGGTGACCATTGTAAAAGAAATTAAGGCGTGATACCGGTCCATTCAAATACTTATTGGGCATCTGCCCACATTTTGCAGAAGTTAGAGTTATAATGCGTGACAAGCAAGCCCGGCGTCGCTATAGGAAGCTAACTGGTTTCCTCACAATGTTTTCCTTCATGGTTTGAGCCCATGTTGTTGTTCGTTGTAAAAGTCCGTTGATGCATCGTCCGGTATTCGTACCCATGACCATCGCATTGAAATTCGCGGCACTATCCTATTCGGCCAACACGGCTAGGTACTGTACTGGTCATTCTGCTTATTAATTTACTCAAAAGCTCATCTTGGATTGGTTACCAATCCATTGGTACCGCGTACCTACTAAAGTGCTAGTGCACTGAACACGGCTTTCACCACCACTGCACTGGTTCGCTGTCCAGCGAACCAGCGCTGGACCAGCTGTCATTTGTAGAAGTTCCTTTTTTATTTTACTACTATTCAGGCATGGTCGTCCCACTCAGAGCGAAAGGCCTTCCCTTTTTCCATTCTTCGACTTAGCGTGTCCACAAGCCGATTTTACTTAGCGAGTAAAATCATAACTAATCAAAACCTTACTTTGAGAGAGTGAATTAATTCCGAAGTCTATTGTATTTAATTTGTATAAGCTGATGTGCTGCCATGAACATCGCCTCAAAGTCCTTGACATTGCGTATCCATTCACCCGATGGAGATAGATCGGGTTACAGGACAGATTACCTACGTGGCCTGTATACTGTGTCACACGCCACTTACAGTAATGTGGCTTTAGCGGTGATATCGTATGTCATTCTCGAATTTTAGATTTACGTAATGTAAACTACTGAGATCAATAAGAAGTTTAGGCCTTTACATCTTTAGGTACTAGATGATTTCTACAGTGTCAGGAGGCAATCTTTGCCTACACTTGACGGGACATTGTTCGAGATGGAGTAGGCTTGCCCATCACATAAAGCATCCTCTCAGCTTAACCGGCCATATCCACAGGAAAGACATGGTCATTCCTGTCATTCATCTAAGCCGCGGGTTTCCTCACGATGTTTTCCTTCACCGTTTAGAGCTCGTGTTAACACAGCGAAATAAGTACAATCCATTATCATAAGTTTTTAGTTACACAATCATCATGATCCTCTGATCGAACTTTGGTCCTCTGGCATGGTTTTGTTAAAAGTAAGTTCGTATGAGCTAGTGGCCCAACTCTGGTGACGGAGTTTTTAGGCCGCCTAAAGGCCTCGACTTAAAAGCCGGGACCGACAATTTAACGGCCCCTCCGAAGCACAGAAGCGCTCTGCTCGTAATGCCACTTGCGGTCATCTATCCGAATTGTGACCGCGCATAACGCTACTTAACTACAACGATCAATCAAGAACATCTAAGCAAGCAGCGCCACGAGCGCTTCGAGTTTTGTTACAATATATAAGGTATCTAGAAGACAGTCTAGCAAAGGACTTGATAAACAGGCTTCTGCTTTTGTGAAACGCAGCAGTTCAAATATATTTATTTTACAGGTGGTAGGTGCCGCGCACTGCGTCAAATCGCTGTTCTCCCAGCCCCTTGCCATCACTCTGCAGAGTGGCAAGTTCATACTCAGGGAATATGGCCGGTATATCTTGGTAAGTCTTTTAAACATCACTCGTAACATACTACGAGTACACAATGTGAACAAGATAAAAAAAAAACGGTTTTGATTCACGAATGTATGGCACGGTGCCCATTGACGGCACGGTTATGCTTGTTTCACTCTTCAGCGTGTCGCCGCACTATGGGGCCAAACCATGCGTTCCGTGTCAAAAATCTGTATCTTCACTAGTTTTCGAAATAACCAAATGAAATTTTGCACACATATTAATAGATATATAAGCTACAAAATCATTTATTTTTTATGCATAAACTTGTTTTGACTTAAAAAAAATCATAAAGATAAAAGTTTTTTACTTTTCATACATATACCTTACTTACTTTTCATAATTTTGACATGATATTTGCACGCTTAATACATGATTAAGCGAGCAAATATCATGTCAAAATTAAAATTATAATTATTATTAAAGAAACTAACAAACTACCTCTACAGGCAATAGGCAGCGATCGGAACATTCCCGACTGGGTGCTAAAAAACCGTGCTTCCCTCCTCACGTCCATGGTGCGAGTGTACCACGGCTCATTACAAACCCTCGCCGACGCCATGGACTGTCCGAGGCGGCTCTCCGAGAAACTCTACCAGGTCTTCGAGACCTACCTACCGGTGCTGCAGTTTGGATGCCACATCTTCCAACGGGTGCCTATGCTGAGTCTTCCCAAGGTAAAACTTTCCATCTGCTCTTTTGTTTTCTTAATAGATATAAAAATTATAATAGATATAAATAATAAATTATAAGTGAACCATTGTGTTTGTATGAGAATAAAGTTCTTTAAACCTAATTGTATTGTCCAAGCTTAAGAAAGTGGGCACACAATGTTTTCTGTAGAGCGTTTTCGAGCTGCGCGTTCGCATCGCGTTTGCATCGATACAAACGCGCTGCAAAAAACGCAGTGAGTTCACTCCCTAAGAAAGCACATTTACGGCCGAATACTCAAACGTTACTTAGTTTAAGTGGTGCTTATCATTGACATTAACTCATTTTTAGGGTTCCGTACCTTAAAAGGTAAAAAAAGGAACCCTTATAAGATCACTTTCTTGTCCGTCTGTCCGTCTGTCCGTCTGTCCGTCTGTCCGTCTGTCTGTCCGTGTGTCACCATCGATTATCTCAGGAACGGGTAGAGATAGCAAGTTGAAATTTATACCATATACTAAGGTCTATAGTCCCTATTGTGAGTATAAAAATCGAGGTCCTGAGTCAACACTATAAAAAGATATAGGCAAATTTAGGTTTTCGTGAAAACTTGTGAGTACCAAAACTTACCTTAATTATCAACTTTTTTTATTTTTCGGAATTTTTCCTTTAATTGTGCTGGAAGAACTTGCTTGTAACCAAAATTGACAATTCTAGGTCAACCGGAAGTACCCTAGAGGTTTTGGGTCGAAAACCTAAATGGTAGTTCCCGTTGACCTAGAATAACGAAATTTGGCAAAAAGCAAGGTCTTATAGCACAAATAAAGGAAAAATTCCAAAAAGTTAAAAAAGTTGAAAATTAAAGGGTGCTCCCATACATACATAGTTGACGCCAATTAAAATTGTCCTCCGAGCTGTATGGGCGCTCATACAATTAAGCGGACTAGCTTAATTGGCACCATGGCTAGGTACGGAACCCTCGGCGTACGAGTTCGACTCGCACTTGACCGGTTTTTTTTTTTATACGATTCTGATGAGTACGTCTCAAATAGATAAGTCCGTTTCAAATATTTAAGTGGCGGTTTATTCTTTGGGCATCACATCAGTGTCTCTAATAATGGAGGATCTGATGAGGTGTAAATGTAAATGCAACAACTTTCGAAAATCAGATTTTATCGTCATATTTTTGGTGACTAAAAAAATGCCTTTCTCATTATGACATACACCTCTCGGACATACATAATACATCAACAAAAAAAGAAAGAAAAAAAAAACTACTTTGTGAGTATAATTCCTTGTGTATAAAGTGTAGGTTTAGATAACAAGTAGCTACCGATTACCTACCTATCTAATTGATTCCATGATAGCATGTTCTACATTCTCAAGTGTTTACATTTGAAATCTAATCATTTGATTGAAAGCTAAATTAAATACAAAGTAACAATCTGTTTTATAATATAAATTTATATTTATGAACACCGCTGCGGAGTGCGTTGCCAGTGGAATCCAACAATTCTGTTTCGATGAGATTACCTATACCTTTATATTCGCTGGAGGTACAAAAAACAATCTTATAACGATTCTTATGATTTTATGTCGATCTATCTATTGAATAGATAGCATAGATATGCTTTTGAGCGACTAACTATGGCATAGATAGATAGTCGCTCAAAAGCCGTGTCGATCGGTATTTCAATTTAAAGGTCGTGGATTCAAACCGCGGCTGCTAAAGATTTTTTTTATAAAATACCTAGGAAATAAAAAAGTACTTAGAAAAAAAGTAAATCCGTACCTACCCATATTATAAAAGTGAAAGTGTGTTTATTTGTCCTGCTTTCACGTCAAAACAGAGCGATGGATTGACGTGATTTTTTGTGTGGAGATAGTTGAAGGGCTGGAGAGTAACTTAGGGAGTGTACACATTGCGTTTTCTGCAGCGCGTTTTTGAGCTGCGCGTTTGTATCGATACAAACGCGCGTTCGCAACGCGTTTTTTCCATACGAAAGCGAACCGGGAGGGGCTGCGCGTTCGCATCGCGTTCGAATCGCGTTTGTATCGATACAAACGCGCTGCAAAAAACGCAATGTGTACACTCCCTTAGGCTACTTTTTATTCGGGTACCACGCGAGCGAAGCCGCGGGCAGCAGCTAGTAACTATTTATTAGTACTTATATTATGCATGTATAGTTTAGCTATTAACACTTAGCTATTCAATGTTGTTTCAGAGCGCAACCTCAGTGTATATGGAGTCAATGCAGATATTGGAGCATTGTCGCAAGAGCAAGGGCGTGCTGGGGGGCGTTATACTTTACAATAACAAGTATGCACTTTGTATCCTATAACTCATAGTTTCTCAACCTTATTTTGCCCACCGTCCACATAGATAATATATATTTTTTTAGAGCCCCCACAACATATCTTAATGCGCCATCTCAATGCCCCCTTATTTTCTCTGGGTCATCTACTGCCCCCCTGAAAGTCTCAAACGCCCACAAGGGGGCGTTATCGCCCACGTTGAGAGACTATGGTATAACTAACACTAACAACATTCCTGGACTATGCAAAATTCAAACTAGTGATTGCAAATTAGAATAGGTAAATAATTTCTCATTAAATTCTATTTGTGTTAATATTTTATTTGCAAGCTAACCCGACAGACGTTGTGCTGTCCAGATTTCAATTTTATTATATTTTTAAAATCAACCACATCGGTCCAGCCGTTATCATATTATGCGCATAGACCAAAGTTGGCCACTTGCTCACAAACTTACCAACGGATATCATTTAATTTTTGGATAATCTGCGGGCTTAAAAAGGTCGCTATTGCAGAATTGCATTAAAGGAATTGAACTGTTGCCATCTCTTTTCATTGACTGAGAGTGAAAAGAGACGGCATTATAGTTCATTTCATATTGTGATTCAGCTTTAACGACCTTTTTAAGTCCGCTGTAGCTTAACTTGGCTTAGACAGGGACTAACTTTAGGACTCATTTTATATTTAAGCTGTTATTGAATAGACAAACACAACAAATGTCTCAACAAATAATGCTTTCAGGATAATCGCCACCCAACTACCAGCGAGCCTTACATCCTACCTGACAGTAGTGGATCCTTACCGGATAAAGTCCCCCGCCGAGACCCTCACGACCGACATTCCCCTGCCGCTCGGAGCTCAGCTCTTGCTGGTCTACGTCGGGAAGAAAACTTACCACAGCTTGAAGAAGGAGGCAGATAAGTTGCAAGAGTTCCATCACAACGGGGAGAAGATGATCGCTGAGTTTAGGAAGGTATGTAACATTTTGGTATTACTCTAAAAGGTTTAACAGAAAAACAATCGTGTGTTATCATTGTTCAGGTTTTTACATGCATCCAAAAAATATCCGGATAGGATTTAAACCTGTTGTTTCGGCCTACCGGTTTTGCTCTACCAATAAAAATACCAATTGAGTTACGTGATAGAAAGGTATTTTTCTCTTATCCTGTTAAAATGTATTGCCGGAATTGAATAACTATAAATATTTTCTGGATAAAACCTACTAGGCTGAGAGAGTGATTTAGGCGCTGGACAAGCCTATCTTTTAATCTCTAAATAAAATGTGTGTTCCACAGAACCAAGAAGCGGAACGCGAGAGATTCCCACAAAGCGGGATGAAGCGAGACAAATCATTGCTCTTCACCGCCGTGCCAGAAGAGGACCACAACATGATCTCGCCTCCCAACCGAGAGGAGCACAAGGAAAAGCCGAGCATGCCCGATGTGGTCCCCTTCACTAACAAACCAAGACCGCGACCAACAAAACTATCACTCAGCTTCAAGAACCAACAGTCATTAGACGAAGAAACGAAGGACGACAAAGTATTCACCGGACAGACCAGTGTTTGCTCCACACCGATGGTCGAGTACAAAAGATTACATGGTAATATGCTCTCCATCTGCCAAAACCCCGAAACACAACCGCAAGACAAAACAGACGTCGAACCTGACGTCTTGAAGAACATAGAAAACAGTAAGCTCTTAGAGAACGAGAAACGAGACAACCAAATCGTCCTAGACATGAACTGCATCGCCGATCATTACATCAACAAACCAGAACCTATAAGGAAACTGGCCAGTGTCACCGACTTACAGGAGAATTTCAAGCGTTTATCGAACAGAGCCACTTCGAAGTTCAAGTTAAAAAGATCAGAAGTCGGGTTGTCTGAGGATTTAACCCCAGAAAGAGAGTTACAGAAGAGTCATAGCACTATGACAATAAACGATCCCCTGTTCCCAGTTTTCAGAAACGACGGAGTAGCGATATCTGAATCTCTCTTCAACCAGTATTTAGAACAGCATTACACAAAGATGAAGCAAGATGCAACGACAGACAACATGTTCACATACAACATGAAATTGTGCGAACAGGAAAAGTTCGAAGACTTTGATTCTGAGCTTGTAAGATCACCGCAACGGACGCCGAAGAAAATCGCCAAAAACTCAGATCAGTCCAAGCGAAAATCGCTCACTTTACCTCTGAAATCGTTGAACGAAAGCTCAGATTCGCAGACATCGGAGGAATCCACTAGTTTTAAGAAAAAGCTTTCGGGGGTGCAGTTGACCCCGCTAATGGAGAAATTGAGTCATCTAGCGTTTTCTGATAAGAGCAGTGGTTACAGTAGTAGGGTTATGACGCCTTTGGAATTAAGAGAGTTTTTAACGCCGGCTAATGAGAGACAAGTCACATTTTCTGATCGGTAAGTAATTTATTAGGTAGATAGCTGAATGTCAGCTTTCCACATCAAATATAGTACGCCCAATGGATCTAGGCATTCGTCAAGTTAGCCGTTTCACTGCACAGGAGTCAATTTTGTATGAGAAAGTTACTCTGCGCATTGAAACGGCTAACTTCACGAATGCCTAGATCCACTGTACACTGTTGTACAATAATACCTGATAATGTTTTATGTTGTGTCACAATCATGCACAAGTGCTGAACCAATTTTGATGAAATTTGGAATAAAGACTGCCTAGGGAACATCTCCTAAGATGCATTATGATGGCTCTTAAATGTTTATTCCAGACCAAAGTCCACCCGTCACGAGTCAGACAGCGATTCAGACTCTGACGATCTGGATTTGTTGCCGGAGTACGGACAGGTCGCCGTCAAGTGTGGGCTGTTTGTCAGCGGACTGCAGAACATGGCGCTGCTTGCGTTGATAGATGTGGAAGCGGCCAATGATGCGGATACCATCAACTCATTGGTGAGTTTATTCGGCTGATTTTAGTCTCACGCTCACCGTCAGCGCTGATAGGCGAGTGATCTTTATTACAATGAAATAAGGATACTGATTGTTTAGCAGAAATGGCTACGCTGATTGCTCTCGTGAGTGCTGGACAATCAGTATCCTTATTTCATTGTAATAAAGATCACTCGCCTATCAGCGCTGACGGTGAGCGTGAGACTAAAATCAGCCTTCACTTCAAAAGTAGCACATTTTAGGGTCCGATGCTAGACAAAGATTATAAATAAACTTAGGCCTTCTTTCATCATTTCATCTTTACTTGATGATTTATAGTGTCAGGAGGCAATCTTTGCCTACACCTAACAGGACAATGTTTGAGATGGAGTAGGCTTGCCCAGCACCTAAACCATCCTCTCAGCTTAACCAGCCATATCCACAGGAAAGACTGGTCAGTGCGCGTGGGGCTGACTAAGCCGCAGGTTTCCTCACGATGTTTTCCTTCATCGTTTAGAGCTCGTGTTAATGCGCACATAAATTTTCAGAAACGATAAATCCATTCACGGCCAGGGATTCGAACCCACGACCTTCGGATCGAAAGTCAAGGCACTAACCAACTCGGCCAACACGGCTCTCATCGGTATCTCATCAACTATTATGCTCGAATGAATCGACTGCTATTTTATCTATTTAATCCACATTTTAATTACTAGCTTATCGCTGTTTTTAAAGCAGGATAGATAGATAGATACTTAGATTATTACTTTATTGTACACCACATGAACATTAAAACAAATTACAGACACACAGAACATAGGGAGCGAAGTAGTATGGGCGGTCTTATCGCTATGAGAGATTTCTTCCAGACAACCTTAGGGTGAACTGGAACAGGATAGTGTATTCCTAGTCTTAAAAAACTGTAATGCCAACTTTTCTTCTCTCATTTCTCAGTGGGAGACATCCCTAAACGCGCTAGGGCCGATCGAGCAGAAATGCATGGACCCTCTGCCCGCCGGGACCGAAGCCACAGACTACAGCTACCTGACGTTGGACCCCGACTGGGGGACCGTCAAGAAGGGCGGGCCCTGGGCGGCGCTCGATATAGCCACCATGGGCCTTATACACAACGAGTTTGGTGAAGACCCTGACCTCTCAGAGTTTATATTGAGGTAAGAATTTACTCAAATTGTCATAAAAAACTTAAAATCAGAGGGTTTAAAAAGGCTTTAGATGAATCATGAATGAATCGTACTATTGTATCTCTTTTCATAGACATGAGAGCAACAAGAAAAAAAAACAAGCTACGAATCATTATGATTCGTAATATCTGGGCGACCGAGCTATGCTCGGGTGCAAATAGAGAAAGCAAACCCTCCTTGAACACGTTTGTATTCATACAAACGCGATGCGAACGCGCGTTTGTATCGATACAAACGCGCGTTCGCAACGCGTCTCAAAAACGCGCTGCGGAAAACGCAATGTAGACACTCCCTAAGAGTTTGTCTTATAAATATTTACGTCGTATTCCAGGAGCGATGAAAGCGTAGTCCTGGGGGTATCGTGCGGAGGCGCGCAGATTTACTACCAAGAGAACGGGTCGCGCGGCGCCGGCCCGCCCGCGCCGTCGGACGCGCTGGCCGCCGCGCCGCTTCGAGCTCGCCGCCGTTTGCATCGGGACCACTCCACCCTTATACTTTAACAAGTTGAGTACCACCGACGCTATATTGTACTAGTGCAGGCTGTACTGTCCCCTTCCTACAGAAGGCACTTCATACAATTGGCGGTGAACGCGTTAAAGTACTTATATTTGTCTGAGGTGTATTTGTTTGCGTCAGAACGGTATCGGTTTCGTACATCCGCTAAGGGTTAAACAGGGCCGGAAGGGCTCAGCGGAGCTAAAAAATCCGTTAAAGCAGAATCATAATCTGAATTGCACTATATGCCGTCTCTTTTCACAGACATGAAAGTGACAAGACCAAAATGCGAGTTATGATTCTGCTGTAACGGCCTTTTTAGCCCCGCAGGACTTGCCCGAGCCTGGATAATGGTAGATGGTATACTATCGGAAAGTAATGAAATACACATTACTATCACACCCTACCTACCCCCAGCTAGCCAGGCCCGTGGACGTCTAACTAGGACCCTGGCTGGCAAACGCCACCTCGATTATATGGCCAATCCGACCCTGCATTCGATAGCCTAATAGAAATAATGGAAAGATTTATATTTGTGCGTGACACTTTAGGGCGTCTCCGCACTCGGTCAGGTCGCTACGACCTGTGAATTCGTGTTAAAAGCAATCGCTTAGAATCGCCATGACATTTCTATTTAGAGACCAGCAACTACCATTCCCCTTCACTGGTCGCCGCGAAGTAACCACCAGTGCGAATCGCCTTAGGGAGTGGCCACACTGCGTTTTTGAGTTGCGCGTTCGCATCAAGAGCGTTTGTATCAATACAAACGCGCAGCTCAAAAACGCGCTGCAAAAAAGCGCAGTGTGGCCACTTCCTTAGGAACGAAATTGTAATCGTACGAACTAAAAGTATGGAACCGATATACTTCTGGCACGTCACGACATAATGCCATACACACCAGTCATTGGTACAGAGACAGTAAGTATTTACATTGTAGAGTTCGAGTCACTAAAACCTTTACTATTGGATTACTGGCCCAAGAGCTCACCACTTCATTCCAAACTAAATAATTCATTTCTAATAATTGCATCGTCTAATGCCAGCCATACACGATCAAGTTCACCGTCAAGTTTGCAGCGGACTTCATACGGCGTCTACCGGCAAGTTTGCTTGATGGCGCCATGCGCCAGTCGAAGCCATGGCGTCACTAGTGACGGACGACGACGCGTTGACCAACCTTCATGCATACTTGAACGCTCACACACATCTTCAAGTTTACATGACGCTGCAAACTTGGTCAAGTCGGCAGAATTCGCTTCAAGTAGACTTGTCATGCACACCCATAGCCATACACCGTCAAGTTTACTGGACGCCGCTTCAAGTCCGCTGCAAATTTGACGGTGAACTTGATCGTGTATGGCTGGCATAACTTGCTTACGATTTCCAAGATGAGACTTCTGGGTTTTAATTTGGTAGTAAAGAATGTAATGTGCGCTTGTCCGATTGACAGACGAAATTCTCTTCATTCTGCCTTTACGGCCTTGTTTATAAGTGGAAAAATCCAGCAAATTCTGTAAAATTATATTGTAGGTAAAATATCGTGTTATCATAACATTATGCGACTGTTTTGTTTGGTAATCAGAATGAATTTTTGAGTGCATTTATCATGACGTTTGACAAGTATTTTTATTCTACAATATTTAAAGTATTAAAAATTTAAATTCCTATACTCTGTTCGCAAATATAATTATATTTTGCTCGTTTTTTGTACTTAATTTGCAAAATCATTCTTGTCATTTTGTCAAAATAGAATGCACATGTAACTGAAGGACTTGAGGTTGATATCGCAGTTTGTCTAATGGAAAATATTTTTAGAATCTTTCTACTCAAACAATTTTGAAATGTTTCTTTGAACTCCTTTTTAGAACTTTTCAAACCATTAAAGACGTTATTCCTAAAATTTAACGTTAGGCTTGTAAATAATGCCAACAACATTTTTCACGTATTCCACATTTTGTCATTATTCGAATCCAATTTTTCTATGAATAGTTGTTTTGTTCTAGAACGTGTAGTTATAGAAATGAAGGTTAGCGGATATCAGCAATGAATTTAGTTTAGTAGTTGTGAATTTAATGGAATGTTAGTATAGTCGAGTAGTGTAAAACCGATTAGATGAATTTGTGATTTTTTATGTCCATGATGGAATGAGGCATTGTCGGGCTAGGGTAGACAGGCAGAACATCGGATCGAATGAGAATTGAAAAATAAATAATATGAATGGTCATGGTCAATGTATCTGGAGCGCTAGTTCGTAAAATGTACGCTCCTACGCACTCGGAATCCTACTAATATTATAAAGGCGAAAGTCCGTGTGTGTGTGAATGTTTGTTACCACGTATCTCCATAACTACTAAACCGATTTTGATGTGGAATGTACATAGATAGTTTAAGTTTTGGAATAACACATAGGCTATTTTTTATCCCGGAAAAATGCATGGTTCCCGAGGGTTCAAAAAAAGTAGTCCACTCGAGCGAAGCCGCGGGCGTTCACTAGTGTTCGAGTAAATATCATCTTTGCTACAGCTGGCAATAAGACAGACATTCATTTATACCTGTAGACCTAGCATGCACAATGTGACTTTCCTTTGACCTACTATGTTCTCATTTGACATAACTCGATTTTGCTCAAGAAAATGAGTCGAGAAAAATTTGACACGTTGCGCTTGCTAAGCCTACTGAAAATTTGCCGATTTGTAAATGTTGGACTAGGAATGTTGATCCGATATTCTGCACGTCTATTGGCCTTAAAGAGAAGGAATCGCAGTTTATTTTTTAATGCTCATGTTAACCTTGCCACTAGTTGATAAGTTGTCAGCCAGTTAGTCACATAGTGCTGCTATTGTGTTGCTATTGTTATGTTACTTTTATCAGTATAGTGATAATGTAGTGCAAAATAATTGATATTTTTATGAAGGCAGTTGTGTTTGTTGATAATTTTAAAATGTTTATTTGTTACCTTCCCTGTTTATGTTACTATCAAGAATTTATGTTACAGTATTATTATTAACCATTCCAAGAATTTGTTACGACATTCCTCGTTTTATACCTAGTTATAAGAAATGTACAAATCTGCCAAACATACATATTATTGAGAAAGCGTCCAATCAAAGCTAAATGAAAAATATTTTGCCATAAATGCAATTTAATCGTGATTTTATTATTTTTTATAATTCCGAAGTATTTTTTAATAGCGGTAAGCGTGGTGTTGCCATATGAAGGAGTGCCAATACTATATGTATGTGGTATCTATTTATAATAATTTATACATAATATTAGATAAGTGTTAAGAATTTTAATAAAAACTTGATAGAGATGTGTGCATTTTTACTGCCTACAGTGATCATCACCCTTGTTAGTTTACCAAACTATATAATAATATACTAAAATATAATAAATGTCCAACTATAACACACGGATATGGTACTCATGTACTCCCCTTGTTAGAGTATCACCAGAGAAGGGGGAAGGACAGACATGGATGAGGGAGGGCCACAGGATAGAATTGGAGAACCAAGAAGAATCAAATGACATTACAAAACTAGTTTATTAACAAATCGCTCACATAATAACTAACTAAATAAAATAAATGTCCCGATACATAGAATACATAAGTAAACTACGATTTCCAATGAGCACGCTTGTGAGAGAATACTGTATGTCGTGTGGTCGGAAGGTTAGAACGGTCAGTTTTCGCGACTTCTGTCTTCCGTCTTGAGTAAGCTTGGGCTTCCTACAATTCGGGAAAGGTGAATCATATTCGTTTCGCTAACAACGGTGGTAGCTTCGCTTCGACCGAATTTTCTTTTTCGGCACCCACCGCTCGGGGATTGGTCAGCGACCGCCTTTTCAATACGAAATTTTCGATTTCAAACATTTTCAAAACTTCAACACAGTTAGTTTCAAGGAACTTCATCCTTTACTTCTTGTTTCAACACCTTTTCAAACAAACAAAATCAATATTAGACTTAGTGTAATCTTTATTAAACTAATATTATTACATGCTAAAGGCATATTGTATGCCCGTGAAGGGCCGTTACACGCTATCTTACAGGCTAGGACCCTATCCGTATCACTCTAAAGGCGCGCCTCCACGCGCGGCTTTCAAACTCCAGCAAGCACAGCCGAGAAACAACCAAACCTTGAAAGAAAACGTTGTACGGCTCCGAGCGGCGAGTGGAGGCGCGGTGCGTAAAACAAAATGACTTGTGGGCTCGTCAATCGCAATACCGGTCTGCTACTATTTTACAAATCCTTTACAAAAACTTGACAATTCGTCATAAACAACAGAAGCCGGCCCGTACAGGTACGTAAATGCAAGAGGCCGGAGACATTATGGGGGTGTCGTATCTAAATAAGATATCTGAAGTAGGTACTCAGCGTCACGAACTTACTAATAACGACCTGGAAATTTAAAGAGGGAGGTAACCATGGTGTTTATTAGTAAAGATCTAACAAGGGCCGTAGTTTTCCATCAATTTATGTTTCGAGAAAGAGCACCACAGCATTTTAAATTGATTGAAAACTGAGAGCAAGCTAAACAATACAAATGAGATATTAAAATGACTTTGGAAACGCCATGGTGTTACTAAATAGGTATTTTGTACAATTAAAGATACAAAATAACAATAAATTGGAGACGTTTTTTTTTATACAACTGCATCACCATGTCAAGTTCAAAGGCATTGGGAGTCTATCAGATTACCCAACACAATAACAGTGTTTTAAGTTATACATACATAGCTTTAAAAATATATCCGAATGTTTGGGTAACCTAAAAGATACATTACTGCTTCAAAATCCATCACTACTCACGTTATTAAAGATTTTGAAATCTAGGGTTTACAATAAAACTTTGGTTTGCAAGTGACAACATCCACTTTCGTGGCGTAGGTACATAACGTACTCTGTATAACTAAAATACCACAGAATCAGTGGATGTATTAAGTTGGTAGACACGCCAATTCACACACAAAAAAATATAAATGTATGATATTTAAAAAAAACAGAAATTTTCAGAATAGTTCATACAATTGTGATATTTACAATGAATTGCAAAAACCAAAAAACAATTTCGATATTTCAGTACTTCCAGGATTTTAAAAAGAAAAATAAACAGATATTTCGTGCGGGTACTAGGAACAGCGGGTTTATTGCATTCAACAGATGATGTTGATACCAATCAAGTCAGAGCAGATACACATTGGACGTAGCAAAACTCGTAAGAACAACCAGTCCACAGAGTTTAGTTGAAGTTACAAGTTGAAAGTCTTCTTTGACGCTCAATGTATCTGCTCGTAAACTTATCATAAAGGGTAACTTTCGACTCTCAATTTGATTGCAATTATAACATCACTTAGGTATTAGGACAAAACATGAGCTATACTGCGAGGCTAAAAAGGCCGCTATAGCAGAATCACAATAGGAATTGCAATAATATGCCGTTCTTCTAACTCAATAAAAAAAAAAAAATTAACCCCGCTGGTGTACAATTAGAATTAGTAGAAGTTACTTGTGGTGTAATGTTGTGGCACATTTAATTTTAGCTATTCGCTTTTGGAAGTTTGTTCGAGCTTGAAGTTCTTAGGTTGCCTACAATAATTTTTAACGAGCGCCCTAAAGGAAGTTTTTCAGATTCAGATAAGTTTATTTCTCGTGTTTCAGTGGTTGATAAAAACAATGCAGGTGTTCAGCCATGATCAGCATAAAAGTGCTCAGTTCATTTATACCCATAACTTTAGTAACGTAGCTTAGTTATAGTAAATAGGCAAGATTCACTGGCGCTTCACTAACATTATTCAAACTTGAATTCGAGCGTAAAATCCCAAGTGAAGTAATAATTGCGATCAAATCGTAGGGAGCGAGCCCTGCTGTCTACTCTAGGTTACAAACGATATATCATGACAATATCATGACTCAGCTCATATTAAGAATTGCTATAAGTTTTCACTTACACAAGTAAAACCACGAAGATAGTCCCGATGTATCGTTGCTTTCAAGAGTAGACCTACTCTTAACGCATGACAACATTCAACGAAAGAATAGAGAATAGTTATTTGTGCAACAAGAGGGCAAAGTTGATGTTTTCCTCGAGTGCTGATTTTGAATCCCGAGCGAACGAGGGATTCTAAGAATTGAATCACGAGCGTAGCGAGTGATTCTACGTTAGAATCCCGAGTCTAGCGAGGAATTCAAAGGCACGAGATGTAAAAAACTTTGGTCTCGTGTTGCACACAAAATTTTTCACCTCAGCAGCGAGAACATTACTACCTACCTACAAATAAAAGATACAACTTTGTACATAATGAAGCAACTAATCCATAATAGGTATTCATTTACTTATATCTATTTAAAAATAAAGCATTTTTTTTAGAAATTAAAAGAACAAATAACAGTTAGGTATTGTAATTTTGAAAATTAAAAGTTTCTGTTTTGTTCAGAACTTACATACGTGCTTCTCAGGAAGGGAACTTTGTTCATCACAATCACTTTTTGTCTCAACTCTTCTCTCTGGAGATAAATTAGTGTATTCGTCACTGGTTTCACTCATCTTTATTGTTTTATGAATTTTCAACAAATAACTAGCGTAACAGAAACAAATTCCCGCTATTTTATTTTTAAAAGGTGCGTTATTGTTTTTTTTTCATAGACAGGCTAGCCAATGACCGCCATGCACTATCACGTGTCAATCTACGACATTCGAATTTCAAATCACTTTTCCTCACTGAAACCAGTGTGCAAAATGCGATTTTGCACACTGGTTTCTCGCAGCAAAGGATGCCATTTCGAGCTGCTGAGGTGAAAAAATAATTTCTTAATCCCTGTTGTTCTGTTATTCTCTTCTAGCCCCGGCTTCGCACGGGTGTATAAGAAAAATGAGACCAAATCTTCCCTTTATGTACGACCATGTACTCCTCCAGTCTCATTGACTTGACGATTAGAAATTCTTGCGACGGCCGATATTTTGGCGCCTTACTGGTGGCATTTTTTTTTCCAATTTAATAAATTTGGATTAAAGGCAATTGATTAATAAATCAAAAACTAATCAGCCAAATAGGTTCTCAACAAGTGGCTAAATTAAAAAATTTTAAAAACCGATTTTAATGTTGAGCAATTTTCTGCAATCTAGAGGTGCATTTCTGTTCATAATTCCGAAGACCCTCGACATATCCTCACCAAATTATTGTGACACCAATCGGAAAGTATACCTCCTACTTTTTTGAAATCGTTAAAAAATTTATAAGCCAAATCGGCCGAGCCGTTCTCAAGTAATAAGGTAACAAAGATGCGGCGATTGATTTTAAATTTCTCTATTCTTCCGTAAGTTACGTCGTCACACTACTAAGACTGTTGTCGCGCGAGTTGTATACGCGTGTCCCTAGTATTCGTACTTACTTCTGGAGTATGATCGTTCGCGTTCGTAGCGACGACGGCGGTAGTGCGGGGAGGGGGAGCGGTGTCGGTACTCGCGGCTGCGATGGTAGTACTCGCGCTCGCGGTCACGGTAACCGCCGCCGCCGCCGCGGTAATACTCGCTGCAACAAATTTTATTATGAGGCTTAGACTCCACTAAAGCGATAGAATTTCGTTATTCACACAATGTCATCTCGTCTGTGTCACGAGATGTGTGATCTCCTCTCGTCTCCGCTTTGGTGGAGTTAGAAAAGTTTTTTTTTTTCTTCTTTATTTTGGCTTCGCACGGCTTGTGCATTCAACCAGTGCACAGTGTGTCAAGTAATTAATATATTTCAAGTTTATAGATATACGATGAGTCGATGACATCAGAAAACATCATAGATTTTGGATACGTGAGGCACAGGACCGGAATGAGTGGCGTAAACAAAGGGATGCCTACACTCAGCAGTGGGATATTATTAGCTGCGGATGATGATGATGATAGATATACAAATACATATTACAATACATAAATATAATATCCCACCCTTTCTCGTGTACCTCAGTAAAGATGTGAGCTTTACTGAAACATCAACACGGACTTTTTGGGAGAACTCGAAATGCAATTCAATTTTGTTTCATTTGCCTACACATGCACGTTCACGAATACTCAACAGTTAATAAACCACCATTATGACACAATAACATTCAAAAACACAAGTTTTATTATAATTCTACCATAATATAATTCCACCGATTATGCTCGTTTGGTAGGTAGCTCAATTTGTGAGAAATTGAAGCATACAGAAAATCAAACACTTGGGTGTTTGATTTTCGAAACGACTTCGAAGATTTTTTGGAGTTACGATTCCCTCATTTTTTACCTACTACATACATTCTGTGGTATAGAAACACAAATACAATGTAAACTTAATAAGTAACTGTGGTATAGAATTTCAATAATCAGGAGCATTAACGTCCTTGGAACTTTATCGCGCTAACGTGCGGAACAGTAATAAAATATTAGCGGCTACGGTAGTAAAACTCGAAATTCAATTTTTTACACCTGGAGAATTAGTTACACAGATACAATTTAAAAAGTTTATATTCTTCTATTTAGTTTTAAAATTGACTGTGATAAATGATTATCCTAACACACTAACATTATAAAAGTGAAAGTTTGGAAGTATGTTTGTTCCTCCAAAACTCGACAACTACTGAACCGATTTGGCTGAAATTTCAAATATAGATAACTAGCGGATGCCCGCGGCTTCGCCCGCATGGACTATTACTTTTTTATCCCACGAGAAACATTTATCGATGTGTTATTCCAGGCTATAAACTGTGTATATTCCAAGTTTCAGCCAAATCAGTTTAGTAGTTTTTGCGTGAAAGCAGGACAAATAAACAAACAAACACACTTTCACATTTATAATATTGGTATGGATTACTGGGAATAGGACATAGGATACTTTTTATCCGGGTAACACACGACCGTAGCCGCGGGCGGAAGTTAATTAAAAATCAATTATGTACTCACTCTCTGTCACCCCCGCGACCTCTGCGTTCATAGCCATTGTCACCTCGGCTACTGCAAAAAAAATAAAAAACCGGTCAAGTGCGAGTAAAACTCGTACGCCGAGGGTTCCGTACCTACCCATTATACCCATTATGTTATTGTAGCCCGCTTATTTGTATAAGCGCCCATACAACTCAGAGGACAATCTTAATTGGCGTCAACTATAGTCGTATTGCTCATTATACGGACTAAAAGTGAAGGAAAAAATGTCATTTTTCCTTCCATTTTGACATAAATCGTATCAAAACTAATCAAAATTGAAGGAAAAATGACATTTTTTCCTTCAATTTTAGTCCGTATAATGAGCAATACGACTATATGTATGTATGGGAAAACCCTTTAATTATCAACTTTTTTAATTTTTTGGAATTTTTCCTTTATTTGTGCTATAAGACCTTGCTTTTTTCCAAATTTCGTGATTCTAGGTCAACGGGAACTACCATTTAGGTTTTCAACCCAAAACCTCTAGGGTACTTCCGGTTGACCTAGAATTGTCAAATTTGGTTACAAGCAAGGTCTTACAGCACAAGTAAAGGAAAAATTCCGAAAAATAAAAAAAGTTGATAATTAAGGTAAGTTTTGGTACTTACAAGTTTTCACGAAAACCTAAATTTGCCTATATCTTTTTATAGTGTTGACTCAGGACCTTGATTTTTATAGTCACAATAGGGACTATAGACCTCAGTATATGGTATAAATTTCAACTTGCTAGCTCCACCCGTTCCTGAGATAATCGATGGTGACACACGGACAGACAGACAGACGGACAGACAGACAGACGGACAGACGGACAGACAGACAGACAGACAGACAGACAGACAGACAGACAGACAGACGGACAAGAAAGTGATCTTATAAGGGTTCCTTTTTTTACCTTTTAAGGTACGGAACCCTAAAAACAATAAAATCGTATACGAATTTGTAATCCAACCATTTTATGTAGCAGGTCAGATTTTACATTATGCCCATGAAATAAAAATTTCGAAGAATGTAAATGGTTCTTCCTTTTCGTACATTTTGACGTTTCTCTATCCCAGCAACCTGGATTTTGAAGATCTAAGGGGATATCATCTTGAACTTATGTTATTTTTATCTGATGTTTGATATCTTACAAGATTACATTATATTTGTCTCTAATAAAATGTTGTATTCAAATTATTAACTTCTTGGACTTTTGTTATATTGTACTTGTTGCGAATGTCGAAACAGGCCTTTAGTGAATTAGCTAAATCTTACAGCTAGCTCACTCTAATACTGCTTCATTAATCTACCAACGTTCGGATCACGCGTAAAATGGTGATTACACGTCAATTTCTGTGTTGGAATTAATGTTTGTTATCAGATTGATAGATGCAATGTTTATTTACTCGAAACAAAATGTACTCTTCTATAAATGCTTTGATGGGACAACCGCGAGGTCTCCGTTCCGTGTTTGCGATAGTTTTTTTTTTGGGATTTTACTAAAGTACTAGTAGTTCGTATCGCTTCGCTCGCTCGATCATATCTCAGGATATGATCGCTTCGCTCGCTCAATCAATTAACAAGGTAGGATAGCTTCGCTCGCTCAATCTGTAGGATTTTTAGGGTACTTACGTAGGCTTGCCCATGTATATCCCGGGAGTAGGCGTATGCGCGCGCTGGGTGATAGAGAAGTCCACCCGGATCCGCCTGCCGTCGATCTCCATGCCGGTGCACTCGTTCTTGGCCACTTTCGCGTCCTCTTGGTTCTCGTAGTAAACGAAGCAGAAGCCTCGGGAGCGTCCGGTCTGGAATGTTCAAATAGATTAGGAAAATATGTCAAGACTAGCAGCGCCTTCGCAGCGTTACCCCCATAGTGATGTATATGGTGATGATGATGAAAAGTAGCCTAAACGCACACAGCAAAATAATCTACATAACACATTTACGCGTTTGCTGTGTGCGATTGCCAAGTTACTCTATCTATACCGACTTGGTTTACATTAGATTTCACAACTTTTTACGGCAGAAGAACTGCGTTGCGAGACTTGCGCATTTTTGTTATGTTTTTGATGGGATTATAAATATAATATTGTACACCTCTGTCAGACATATCTGATTATTACAGAGGTGCAAGGAGGTAGTTAGAGTTTACATTATTATGAAATCACTATAGGTCATATCTGTGTTCTGATAAACAGTAACAAGTTTGCAAAACAAGAGCATGAGACAACATGTAATATTTTGAATTACTACCATACTTGAGGATATAAACTGCTTTTTAAGTACAAACAATCATCTACATATTTTTTTCTATTTCTACATAGTTTCTACTAAAACTACTAGTAGTTCGCCCCGAACTGAGATCTCGCGCACTGTAGATGGCTTACATTACATTTGGACTTTCTTCTGACTACCCCTATAATTTCAAGTGCTACTACTGATACTGCCGAGTATGCCTATTGCGCTAGCTTTTCATGGTAAAAAATACTGGCATGCATGCAATACATAATGTCGCGTCTAATTTTTCATTTAGGTATTTCATATTTATGAATTCTCGTCGTATTTCTAAAAGTATACGTCCTAGAATAAAAATAATAACTATTTTGGAATGTACAAATAAAGACCTTTCATTTGACAGCCCACTCAATATATTTGTTTACTTAACTTTTTTTACCCCAATTATTTTCATTCCTTATCAAATTTTTTTTTATCATGAAAATAAATCAAGTAGCATCTAAAATAATTGCAAACCAAACCGCAACGATGCCACTCTCTTTTTAAGACCGACCAGTCAATGAGCTACGAAGTCATCGAAACTCTATGCAACGGGAGCTCTTGCAGCTCTGGTTTCGTAGTTTTTGGTCTTTGGTCGTATTTCAAAAACTATACATCCTAGATTAAAAATAAAAACCATTTTGGAATGTACAAAATAAGCCCTTTCGTATGACACCCCACTCAATTTATTTGTGTAACTTTCATAATTTTTTACCCCCTTGAGAACCCAATATCTTCACAACCCCTTCATCGATTAAGCTCATATGCTCCCCCGTAAATTTCCTTACCACAACCTATTGACCTACCAAGTTTCATGCAGATTGGATGAACGGTTCGACAGTTATGCTCGAACAACAATTCGTGAAACATACAAACATACAAACATACAAACATACAAACATACAAACATACAAAGCAAAATCGCCCAACTTACCACTAAGATCTTCGCTCGCTTCGCTCGCTCGATCGACAAGATAGAGAATCATTATGCCAAATACTACTCAACTGGTACGATTTTGTAGTTTACAAGTAACATTTCTACACTAGTGAAACAACTTGTTTCTACTCTAGTTTTTAGAGTGCAGTTTTTCTTATCGTTACATACAAGGTGTAGTAGAGTTAAATAGGTAGGTACCTACCTGGTTTTTCCATGCAAAAAAAATTTATAAGTATTACATTCATAAAAAGTAAAAACATTCGAAAGAAGTAAAATGCGTTCTCAATAAGCAAACAATTTTCGTAGAACTAACACCCAAATACTGAAACGCTACTTAGTTTAAGTGGTGCTTATCTTTGACATTAACTGTCATTTATATACGATTCTGAAGAGGTAAGAACGTATTAAATATTTAAGTAGCGTTTCAATATTCGGGCTTGGGTGTGTTTGATAGTTTTGTAGAAAATTTAGCGTAAAAATACTGTTTGCATAGTGAAGACGATTCCAAAGGTCTGTACTACACTGAACGATCTGTCGTCGAACTTGCATCGCGGTTAATCCGTAACCAATGATAACAGCCACATTCAATTACTTACAATTCTGTTCCGTTCAAAATTGTAGTGACGTTCTGTCGACGGAATTTCCGCTCAGTGTAGCATAGACCTAAATTTTTAAACTACACGACACATCGGATTGATAAAAAGTAGGGAAAAACACGTTTTCCTGTCACATCTTCATAAACGAAAATAATCGACTTAAATTATAGTCTGGTTTTAAAGTTTAACAAACTAATGTGTCGTGTCGTAAGCACCTTATTAAAAATTCATTCCAAATTACTATATTTATATTCAGAATTTACAACAGTGCTAAATTGTCGGTCCCGGCTTTTATGTCGTCAAGCCATGACGCGAGTCCTTTAGGCGGCCTGGAAACTCCGTCACCAGAGTTGGCCACTTGCTTATTCGAACTTACAACAGTGTTGTATAGTATAATCATGGACCAAATGTTATAATTAATCAATAATAATATAAAGAAAAATAGAACGTAACTCACCTTAGCGTCAATAACGACTTGTACTTTGTCAACAGGGCCATACTTGGAGAAGATATGGTTTATCTGTTGTTCAGAAGTGTAAAGACTCAGACCGAACACTCCCAAGCACCTAGATGGGGTTGGATTCTCCTGCTGGTAACAATAAATGAATATTAAAGTAGGGTTCATGTACAAACTAGGTAACATACAGCGGGGCTAAAAAGGTATATGATTCATAGCGAGATTCTCGTATTAGAAATCACAAAATTGACAATTCCTATTACAATTCGTATCGGTAATTCATCTTTTTGACAATTTTGTGGAGAATTGTAAAATGGCCGTACTGTTATTGGCCTGTCGTAACTGACAAAAAGATGAATTTCCGTTACGAATCACTACAGGAATTTTAATAGGCATTGTCAATTTTGTAATTCTGCTATAATGATCGTTTTAGCCCCGCCCCGCTGTACAATGTTTCGTAATGTTATCACATAAACACCCATTTGGTAGAGCTCCAACATTGTGTACGTATGTGACAGCAGGGTACATAGCCAAATAGACTTTGCTTATCAACTTGGATGAGTCTGTAACTGAGCTAAAAAAACAGCGTGTTTTATTTTAAGTTTTTCCAGCAGGAAAAGAGATAATGAACAATCTGCAACATATTTGAAAAGCATGAATGCTGACGAATATAGGCCTATTATAGATAGCGTTATCCGCTACCACTGTTGGGTACCGAAGACAGAGTGAATATGCGATATTTGTACTGCTAAAATTTTAGCTAATATTGCCGCCAGGCGCCATGAGCTGTTCAGCAAAATCGGTACCACAAATCAGGCGTTATTCTGGTTTTGCTTTAGATTTAGATAATGGAACTTCACAGACTGGGTATGAAGTTCCAATGCCGTTCGGTATTTTTCGCTACCCAAAGGTAATGAATAACGCATAAATATAATAGACCTTCATCAAATAAAAGGATAGGTCCTGTGAAACATGACATTAATATTAATATTGATGAGAGTAATAACAAAAATATATCGTTCAATAGTCTCATACTAAAACATTGGTTACCAAGGTAGAAACGGAAATTATATCGATAGAGCCTTGGTTGCCATAGCATTTGATGACATTCTCAAGGTCTGCAGTAGTGTCTCACCCGATCACCAGCGTGGCGGCGACGTGACGACATCGGACTGTGCGAGTGAGAGCGGCGATAAGATCCGCGCGGCGAGTAAGAGCGGGAGCGAGAGCGAGAATAACGCGCGCGCTGGTAGCGGCGGGGTGACCCGGAACGGGAGCGAGTCCTGTCAACAACAGGCCTTTACATTTATTTTAGATGTTTTTTAAAATCAGAATAAAATCTTAAGATTACTGTAAGTGAATGCTTTATAGCCTGGGCAATTTGAGCAACATGTTGCCTGGGATATAGGTATACAATTTAAGGCATGTGGAAGTTTTGTCGCAGACCAGGCAGAATTTTGTTCACCCTACTTTTTTCTCTGTCACTAAATAGCAGGTCTTGCTATTGTGTGCAGGTGATGGTAATAAACATATTGAGTGACCAGATTTAAGTAGGATGTAGGTACCTAAACTTACAATTTTAAGGTCATAACATAGTTTTGATTTAGGTATAAATCCTACCCTATCATATTAGCCTATTGGATCCCACTGCAAGACTAACTTCATTCAGTGTTGAATGCTTAATTATGTATTAACAAAATGATTAGTGCAGAAATTCAGTAATGGGTTATATTTTAATTCATATACAGGATGTGGCAAATTCTTGGTCACTGAAGGGTAGCTACCTTTTCTCTTGTAGTTAGAAAGTTTTGTTCTTAGGAAACTTCAGTTTTATTTTGAAGAAAAAAATAATTGCATTTTTAGATTTTTGAAAAAAAGTACAGTAAGCCTAAAAAATTACAATTGTCAAAAAAAACAAGTTGGTCTTAATCAACTCTATTTCTCACAAGGAACAATTCTCCCAAAGTAACTTATCAAATCAAATCGTAAGTTTTTAAAATAATTCAAAAAAACACATCCCATACATTTTCTATGAAATTAGTAGTTGTAAACATTATAGTGCCACTTATTCGATGGTTATTAATTTAAATTCGTTACTGCTTCGGCATGCTGGGAGGCTATTGTAAAGCCTTAGGCGCCTCAGACAGAGCCACAAGAGAGAATGGTATGCATGGAGCATACCATTTGTACATCTGCAGGGAAGCACTTTGTTCTAAATTTAAATACGCGCTTTACAATAGCCTCCCAGCTTGCCGGAGCAGTTATGAAATTAAATTAAGGACGATCGAATAAGTGGCACTGTAATAGTACTGGCAAAGTAACTTATCAAATCAAATCGTAAATTTTTGCAATAATTCAAAAAAACACATCCCACACATTTTCTATGAAATTCCTAATTTCAAATGTGTGGGATGTGTTTTTTTGAATTATTGCAAAAATTTACGATTTGATTTGATAAGTTACTTTGGGAGAAGTGTTCCTGGTGGGAAATAGAGTCGATTAAGACCAACTTGTTTTTTTTGACAAATGAAATTTTATAGGCTAACTGTACTTTTTATCAAAAATCTAAAAATGCAATTATTTTTTTCTTCAAAATAAAACTGAAGTTTCCTAAGAACAAAACTTTCTAACTACAAGAGAAAAGGTAGCTACCCTTCAGTGACCAAGAATTTGCCACACCCTGTATATCAAGGTTCGGCATGGAATATGGTGTCATTTATAGACATCACATGGGTAGTCATGGGGAAAGTATTATTTGTAAGCTGCAATGTAAATGTAATGTAATCATACCTTTTTACCTCATCCATTTCACACTTCAATTTATTATTCTATAAAACTAAATTCTTACGTGCCTTTGACGAGTTTAGCATTGCAGCGTCAGCTCGACATAGTTACAAAGCAAGAGATGCTGCGTCGAGCTCTTACACCGACGACACACAAATACAAATTTGTATTAGTGTTTATCAGATAAATCTGTATTTAAACTCAAGATAAATCTGAATAAAGTCAATTACCAACAAGTCATCGAGTTTCACTCATCTCCACGAAGACCTACCTAGAAGACCCGGGGAACCTCTGCAAGAAGTACCTAGCAACCGCTAGAGGAGCCAACCAGGAGCGCCCAGCACCCGCTGGAGGATTGGCCCACGGACGTGCCCAGCAACCGCTGGAGGAGCCGCCCGGTCGTGCTCAGCACCCGCTGAACGACCGCCCCTTTCACAGCTTCCTCTCACTGCGGCCAAGACACCTTTAGCCGTCAGTAGATCGGTCTTGTGAGTCTGCTCGACCGGCAGTGAGAAAATCCATCCTGTGTACATTGCACGCCGTACACTACCCTTATTTCCTACCCACCTTCCGTCTGTCACCTTAGGTCTCCTGGTTGTATAAGTGTTTATTTTTTGCTGTATAAGTGTTTATTTCACCATCAACGGTGTTAATTGGTAAATTCAGATTCAGATTCAGATTCTTTATTGGTAACTTAAAATGTTACATGTCACAATATTTAGGTACTTACTATTACTTATTTAACAATAAGTGGGAAGTAAAAATAAATCAATACAAGAAATTAATTATGTAAAAATAAACTAAAAACGGTCAATAAAATAGTAAAACAATCAATTCATAATAATAATCAATAAACATTAAATTTCATTAATTACATTAAACCGTAAAGGAGCAGTTATTAAAAAATTCGTCGACCCTGTAAAAGGTTTGCTCGATAAGCCAGTTTTTCAGCCTTTTTTTAAAGGCTTGCATTGATAGTGCAGCTGTAATACAGCCTGGGAGACGGTTGTAGACACATGGCCCCATCGCGTGAACCAGCTTGGTCGATTTTACGAGCCGCCGTCGTTCCACTCGTAGTCTTTGAGCGTGTCGGGTCGGGTATCTATGGACGTCGCCGAGACCTGCGAACTCGTCCAAGTGGAGGCGAGCATACACAGCTGCATTAAATATGACGAGGGCGGGTAATGTCATTATTTTTAGTTTCTTGAAGAGGGGGCGAGCAGAGGTATCCCAGGATACTCTCATAATAGCTCGAACAGCTCTCTTTTGCATCCTGAACGCTCGCTCCCAGTCGGCAGCGCCTCCCCACAGCTCTACGCCGTATTGAAGGAGCGAGTGAACGGATGCAAAGTAGCAGCTCCTGGTCATCCCCTCTTCAAGAGTCGCGGATAGACGCCATAAAGCGAAGCAGGCCCTGCCAACCCTCTCACAGAGTCTATCAATGTGCAGATCCCACTTTAGGCCCTCATCTACCATAAATCCCAAGAACGGAGTATGCTTGACCTGAGAGATTGCGACACCTCCAAGGGATACATTTAAGCCTCTGTAGGTACGGCCTGCAAGGTTAAAGTGCACAAAATTGGTTTTAGTGACGTTTAAAAGAAAACCGTTGTGATGGAACCATTTGTGCAACTCCGCAGCTACCATGTTCAACCTCCTCTCCAAGTCATCCACAGTGGGCGCCGTGACGACAGCAGCAACGTCGTCTGCATACATAAGTGTATGTGCGTCACTTACGCAGTCGGGCAGGTCGTTGAGGAGGAGGGAGAACATGATATTGGACAGCGATGATCCTTGAGCCACACCTATAGACGTTCCGAGGGGCACCGATTTGACGTTTCCGCCACCTGTCACGGTCTGCTGTCTATTTTTCATAAAATCACTCAGGAGAGCCAGTGCGGGGCCATCGATACCGTAGTGTGCTAATTTGACGATGAGCACACTATGATCGGCGACGTCGAAGGCCTTCGAAAGGTCGCACAGAATGACCGCCACATGAAGTCGCTCCTCGCGAGCCTGCAGCACATGACTTACCAGCTCTCGGGCCACGTCGGTCGTGGACCTTCCCTTCCTGTAGGCGAATTGTCTGTCGGACAGGGATTGAGTATCCTCCAGGTATTCTGTGAGTCTTGCACTGAGGCCGTGCTCAAAAATTTTTGCTATCGCGGGAATTATTGAGACTGGTCGGTAGCTGTTCAGATCCTCCCTTTTACCTTTACCCTTGAATAGAGGTGATACCCTGACATTTTTTAACACCTGGGGGTAGTGTCCCTCTCGCATGCACAAATTAAAAAGTGTTGACAGGATATAACTAAGCGGCGCAGAGGCTGCGTGAACCAAGGACACCGATATTTCATATATGTCCTTCGTCGGCTTATGCGCTACTCCGCTCGATATAATTTTAAAAACCTCTAGAGGGGTGAAAGGCTTGAGCCTGAGCGAACGGTTTGCAGGGGCTCGCGCGCCTGCTAGTGCACGTGACGTGACGTGACTGGTGACAGATATCCCGCACTTATCTATATATACATTATATATTTATATGGATAGGTTAGGACACACACACACACACGTTAGGTTCCGTACGTAGATACTCTACCTACGTCACGTGATTAGGTAGGTAGGATTCATTAGGTAGGTAGTTGCAGTAGGGTAGATTAGGGTAAATTGAGACACTGGGTGTTTGTAAGTACACCCGTGTGCTCACTCATACTGACACACGTCAGGTCAAGTACCAAACACTAGGTGTCTCTTAGGTAGGAATTCATCCTGTAACTCACCTACTAGTCACACACCCATACGTCTACCTTAGGACGCATGTAGGGTTAAGTGCCGAGTAGTAGGTGATTTTACAAGTGTGATCATACCTACCCACCCACAGATCTCATTTGTTTTACTAAAGTATAGATTGGTGAAACAACCATGTTGATTAAAATTAAGCAACACACTCAGCTAGCTACAAGGAAGTCTTGTTCCCAAAGCTTTTACCTCATTAGTTTTGTATTCTTTTTCATCCTGTTATGTTCAATACTAATCTCCAATAGCAAGAGGGAAATGAAAATTGAATTGCAAATTAAAATTCAAAAGCATAGAATTGGTGATTGTGCGAGTAGCTGTTAGGCTTCGGTCTCGAATTTAGCGGGTAGCGGAGCGGCGGCGGCGGCGGTTCTGGCGCGGTGCGGGGGCGGGCTATCACCGCTTGACTGGAGTACCCGCCACCGCGCCGCGCCAGAGCCGCCGCCGCCGCCACCGCTCCGCTGCCCGCAAAATTCGAGACCGAGGCCTTAAGTAACAACTTGCTAATCAATTCCCCCTGCCGAACCCCACAAACAGTTATTGATAAAGCATTGGTTGCTAAGGCAATTGTTTGATCATATACACATTAATGCTGTACTTCTATTGATTTTTAACTAGAGATACCTACTAGAATTATGTAGATACCTGCCTCACACAACATACAAATTGACAATGATGGCAGGAAGTCGGCAACAGTAGAACCAGTAACTTTACGAAATAATAGCCCATAAAATTATAGCATACGGTAATAACTATATTTGCTTGCTGTTGAAATCTGACCATCAAACTCGAGGAGTAACCTTGAAAACGAGGTTATAATTCTTTTTACAAAAAAAAATTGTACTACTGTACCTACTAATGACTGTGTAATTATGTATCTGCACTAGATAGGGCAATTACATTATATGGGTTATGAGTACTCACGGGCTTCTGTATTTTCTGCTTGAAGCTTTTGGCGGGGGCGGCGTTCTGGACCGGCTTCTGCTAAGACCCATGGGCATCACTTGCTTCGAGACAGGCTCGCGAGAACCGTTGCGGGTCCTCGAGCGGCTCCTCTGAAATATCACAAACGATTCCGCACTCATTATAAATAGCACAGGATACAAACCGACAAAATAACACACGAGGCGAAGCGGGAATGTCCGCCCGCGCCCGCACGTCAGTACAAACAACACGATCAAATAACTACCTCTCGATCAGACATGATCTGCGACACGATGCACGCACTCAGTAAATAAAGAACACTAATTCAATCTATTTTTATCAGCGTAGAGAACAATGAAATAAAATCACAGCGTAGCGTTCTTCCCACAAAAATCGAAAAACAAAATGGCGTTTAGTTGGTTTTTTTTTTGTTGGGGTTGATTGATTGGTTGATTTTATTTGGTAGAAAATGGTAGATGGTAGTAGAATACTGACTGCGACTGCGACGCTGTTCACTTTTGTTCAGTCGCACGCAGTGACTGAACAAAAGTAAACATTGATTTTTATAGTTGCCATGCCACTAATAAAAATAATTTAGCTATTAAAAATAATTTAAATACAAAACCATTGTATGATATTTTGAAGAAGAAGAAGAAGAAGATTGATATTTTGAAGTTTTTGAACGAAATTTTCAACGTCAGTCAAGTCAGCTGTCCACATCATGCATGACTTTATTAGTGTTGTAGGCAATGATTTACTATAATCTCGTTGGTTTTAGGGATGTTCGATACTATACGATATTTACGTGTATTAATACAATGGCAAACGATACAGCGTATCGATACAACACATGCAAGGTGTATCGGATCGAACGTATCATATCAAATTGTTTTGACTTCATGATGAAACACACCAAAATTCTAAATTAAATTGGTAGTAGGGTCCTTTGCAAAAAAGTTGTACATTTTGAAAAAACAGAATCCCAATTATTGTTCCGGATTTTCAGTTACAATAGGCCAACATTTCCTAGTGTCACATTTGTCTTAAAAAAAATTCGGCTCGCTTCACTCGCATACAGCTTCATGAGTGTTTTGCGAGCAAAGTACGTTATGTCTGACCGCAAAATAAGAACCGATCCTTTTCTTTGAGCACGTAAGCAAAATCAATTGTCACATGTTGCATTTGTGATAAAAAAATCGGCTCGCTTCGCTCGCATACTAAAATAGTAGCAGACAAGCAACCAGCCTTTTCTTTGAGCATCATAAGAAAATTCATGTGTCACTTGTTACATTTGTCTTAAAAAATTCGACTCGCTTCGCTTGCATATTAGCTTCATGAGTGTTTTGCGAGCAAAGTGATTTATGTCTGACCACAGAATAGGAACCGATCCTTTTCTTTGAGCACGTAAGCAAAATCAAGTGTGACATGTTGCATTTGTGATAAAAAAAATCAGCTTGCTTCGCTTGCATGGTAGAATAGGAACTGACAAGCCACCAGCCATTTCTTTTAGTAGAATAGGAACTGACAAGCCACCAGCCATTTCTTTGAGCACCATAAGAAAAATTATGTGTCACTTGTTGCAAATATCTAAAAAAAATCGGCTCGCTTCGCTCGCATATTAGCTTCATGAGTAGGTATTTTGCGAGCGGAGTGTAAACCAAGTTTCAAGCCCGAGACAAGTATTTGCTTGCAGATCATACAAACATTGAAGATCTTGTTGCGGCTTCAGATAGGGCCATAGAAGTGGCGTCATATTGGAGCAAGCGAATTTAAACACCGCATATTAGTATGAGCAACTTGACACGACGAATGAATGAATACAAAAATTTGTCCCGCGACGGGAATCGATGTCGTTAACGCGTTGAGTGCGAGTACGGTACCTAGTCATAATGCGTATGTCTATGGGGTGGCAAAATCCGGGCTGGCCCAGGGTTCTGAATTAACATACGCCACTTTTTGGAACCCTTCAACACCCCCCCAGGATCTACAATTTAAGTGCGGGAGAAAACTAGGCAATCTTTGTATTTTGGAACCCTTGGACCCCCCCCCTTAACAAAGCTATAGCTACGTCCCTGAATGTAGATTTAGTTTTCAGTTTACAAAATAGGTAGGTACATTTTTGATTTATCTAGGTACCGAAGTACCTACATAAAAAAATGTACCTATTTAAGTAGTAAACCGAAACCTTATTTATCTACACTATTTAAAGAAATACCTACTGGATAGAACATTGTAGATAAGTACCTAGGTACCTCAAACACTGCTCTATTACTAATCTTAAACAAAAGATGCCAATTTTGCACTTAGCGTGAAGAAAACGTAGCTTGAAAAACTCACAATGTTCATCGATATTTTTCGCTGACTGTAGGTACTTACCTATTACAAATAAAATTTAGCCGCCAAAGTGCCTTAGGCCACTGTACTGGCCCGAGCTCTATTTGAGTCGTTCGCCGATTAAAATCACGATTTCTATGGTGTTAGGGCTTCCCCATACGTGGAAAGTGTCTTTATTTGTTGGTAACATTATTGTCCCACTACTGGTAACACTAAAAGTCATAGATAATATATAATATTTCTACAATGTGTCAAAATACCGGAAGAGAAAAATACGAAAAAAACTTTATTTTTGAAAGAAGGTTCAAATAAGATTTTCAGCGATGACCTATACATGTTTTGCATTAATTAAATCTGACAGGTATTTAGGATAATTACTGAACCATTAAAACCCCGTTTTATATTAAAAAATTTGAATTTGATCAACATTTTGAATGTTGCGGGCGGGTGAATTTTCTTTTTGAAGGTTGGCTATTGTGATTGATGTATAGGACTGAAGTGAATGAGGTTTGTTCAAGGAATTTCTATCAAGGAATTTCTATACTACGTACCTGGAATGCTGACTGAGACAGAAAACAAGGTCCGCTTGAGAGTTAAAACTTGGGCGGCGTGTCTCTTTCTAAAGGGTGACCATAAACTAAACATTCCTAGTCCCTAAGGGGCCTTTTCCATCATTTTCTGATTTACGTGATGTTTCAGGGCATGATTTTTGAATTAAAATACTGATACAATTTTGATCCTTCATTTTGATTCTTGAATCTTGAATCTTGATTCTTGAATCTGAAAACTGAAATTTTGAATCTTGAATCTTTGAAGTGAGAGCTGTCAAACTTAAAACCGCCATATCTCGGGAACTACTCGTCCTAGACTCCCCGTTCTCAGTTCAAATGAAAGCTAAGACCAAGATCTTCATTTGAAGTGACAGCTGTCAAACTTCAAATGGCCATATCTCGGGAACTACTCGTCCTAGACTCCCCGTTCTCAGTTCAAATGAAAGCTAAGACCAAGATCTTCATTTGAAGTGACAGCTGTCAAACTTCAAACGGCCATATCTTGGAAACTACTCGTCCTAGACTCCCCGTTCAAAGTTCAAATGAAAGCTATGACCAAGATCTTCATTTGAAGTGACAGCTGTCAAACTTCAAATGGCCATATCTCGGGAACTACTCGTCCTAGACTCCCCGTTCTCAGTTCAAATGAAAACTAAGACCAAGATCTTCATTTGAAGTGACAGCTGTCAAACTTCAAACGGTCATATCTTGGAAACTACTCGTCCTAGACTCCCCGTTCAAAGTTCAAATGAAAGCTATGACCAAGATCTACATTTTCAATAACAGCTGTCAAAATGACATCTGTCATCTGAAATGTAGGTCTTGGTCATAGCTTTCATTTGAACTGAGAACAGGGAGTCTAGGACGAGTAGTTCCCGAGATATGGCCATTTGAAGTTTGACAGCTGTCACTTCAAATGAAGATCTTGGTCATAGCTTTCATTTGAACTGGGAACGGGGAGTCTAGGACAAGTAGTTTCCAAGATATGGCCGTTTGAAGTTTGACAGCTGTCACTTCAAATGAAGATCTTGGTCTTAGCTTTCATTTGAACTGGGAACTGGGAGTCTAGGACAAGTAGTTTCCAAGATATGGCCATTTGAAGTTTGACAGCTGTCACTTCAAATGAAGATCTTGGTCATAGCTTTCATTTGAACTGGGAACGGGGAGTCTAGGACGAGTAGTTTCCAAGATATGGCCGTTTGAAGTTTGACAGCTGTCACTTCAAATGAAGATCTTGGTCTTAGCTTTCATTTGAACTGGGAACAGGGAGTCTAGGACAAGTAGTTTCCAAGATATGGCCATTTGAAGTTTGACAGCTGTCACATCAAATGAAGATCTTGGTCATAGCTTTCATTTGAACTGGGAACGGGGAGTCTAGGACGAGTAGTTTCCAAGATATGGCCGTTTGAAGTTTGACAGCTGTCACTTCAAATGAAGATCTTGGTCTTAGCTTTCATTTGAACTGGGAACGGGGAGTCTAGGACAAGTAGTTCCCGAGATATGGTCATTTGAAGTTTGACAGCTGTCACTTCAAAGATTCAAGATTCAAGATTTCAGATTCAAGGTTCAAAATTCAAGAATCAAGGATCGAAATCCAGGATCGAAATCCAAGATCGAAACCAAGGATCGAAATCAAGGATCGAAATCAAAATCAAGGATCAAAATCAAGGATCTAATTCAAGGATCTAATTCAAGGATCGAAACCATGGATCGAAATCAAGCGCTGATTTTGTCGAGCGCGATAAGGTAAAAATATCCTGAAATTTAAATGACATGGGCACACTACTAATCCAACAACGAGTGTGAAAGAGACAAAGCACCCAAGAAAGCCTCTCAACAAGACCAACAATCCTTATAACCAAGATTAAATGATAATAGATCGTTGTGTAGTCGTGATAAGGTTCAAAATCCTTTGTACATTAAATGTCAGTAAGAACTCCAGTTACGTAGTTTAGAATCTTCTTGGGTTTGTTTTGTTCGTTTTGTTGGCTAACTACATATTTCTACCAATCAGAAAGACTTCAGACAAGGCTATAGGATGAAAAATGAAGTAGTATTGAATTTTTATTTGCCGTGAGCGCCCTCCCGCTCGTCGCGCGCGGAACAAAATGGCGTAATTTGGCCTTTTGCAAACGCGAATAGATAATTACTTTTAATGTCGATGTGTATATGTTTTGTGTTAAATAATAAAGGTGTGTAGTGTACTAAGTGTGTGCACCATGTTGACGCAGATATTTGCTACCAATTTTGAACAATTGTGAGTTTTTATTTTGCAAGGTGCCAAACATGTTTACGGAATGGAATAAACAATTTATTTGGGGGTGACAATGTAATCCCCTTGAGCAGGTAAGTAAGTAGTTAATAAGCTTGTTAAATTCCGATTCCAATGATACCACAAACAGGTTTAGTCCAGGAATAAAATCACTGGCAAAAAAAGTTAAACCGCTGGCAACAGTTGCGCGGGCGTTGGTTTGGCTAGGCAGGCAATCGGTCCGGGGGGCGGGGCACCTCAACGGTAATATAGGTTGGCAGGTATTTAATTTAGATTTTTGTATGTTTCATTTTGAAGTCAAAACAATTTGAAATCAAAACAATTTGATACGATACTTTCGATCCGATACACCTTGCATGTCTTGTATCGAGACGCCCTATCGTATGCCATTGTATCGATACAAAATCGGATGGATCGTCTCGTTTCGAACATCCCTACGATCGATCGATAGATCGTCGATCGGCAAATGTGGATTTTGTTGTGAATGTGCTGGAGTTTAAAATAAAACATTGTGAATATCTTTCGATTTTCTACGAGAATGGCTGATACCGATACACAAAATGGTACTCCTGAGGGCCAGCCACAAGAAAAAACAGCAAAGCAGTTGAAGAAAGAAGCAGAAAAGGCTGCAAAGCTGGAAAAACTGAAAGCTAAGTTGGACAAAAAGAGTTCTGCACCAGCTGTCGCGAAGGAAAAGCCAGAGGTACCTTTTTCTTTCGATATTTCATAACACATTTATTTACTTTTGAACTTTATCTCAAAGATAGGCAGTTTAATAAATTCTAAAAGTTAGTTTTCCAGAACAATTTTCTTAGGTTAAGTTTCTAAATTAGCTGAGTGAAAGGACTTTGCAATTTTGTTCTTTACATTGCATCATTGTTACGTACACAGTAAAATGAGGCACGTTTATTTATGAGAAGAGGCTTTTATCAACTAGTGCCGCACAGACAGGGAGTCGATGCAAAATAAAACTACTTATTAATGAGTGCATGTTGAAAAAACTTACATTTATTTATATTCATTTACTTTAACTTATTGTAACTGTTAAATACTGTCTGAATAAAAGGCTATTATTATTATATTCTTCAGAAAAAAGCTAAGGAAGTGAAAGAGGCGGCAGTATACACATCCAACACAGAGCTGGGGGAAATGAAAGATGTCCTTGGGCCCATGCCGGATGCTTACAGCCCCAAATATGTTGAGGCTGCCTGGTACCCATGGTGGGAGAAACAGGGCTTCTTCAAACCTGAATATGGAGTAAGTATATAAGTTCTATGCTATGTAGCAAAGCCGACAGTTCCATCATGACCAAGGTGCCGACAATTAAACAGGAAGTGACAAACAAACTGAGATCTTATGCCAAACAAATGGAGCTACACCCAAATGAGCTTGCCAATAATCTCATGAAAACATCAAAACTTTTAACAGGCTAAAGAGGACAGCCCCTCAAGATCTACTATTTCATGAAAAATTATGGAGGTTCCACTGGGTGTACTCCATCCATGTCATGCGTGAAGCAAAGATAAAACTCTCGCTCAATGCCCTTAAGGGCAGATTGCAAGAATAAAGGAGATTTAAAAAAAAATCAAAGAGGACAATGTAATTATTAATTATTATTAACCTAAACCAGCTATTCCCAAAGTGGTCCAGGTGGACCCCCAGGCAGTGTTGCCAACTCCAATAAATCCAAGTCGCTAGATTCAACCTGAAAAGTCGCTAGAAAGTCGCTAAAAACTGATTCTAACCAGGAGCGAGGAGCGGGGGGGGGGGGGGTTGCTTAAAAATAACAATAATCTTGCTATTAGAAAACCCAAACGTTACGGTTTTTTATTATCAAATTGTGGGAATTTGTTTTGTTCAGTACAAATAATGTAACAAAAAACCCTATACCCCTTATACCCTGTAGGTTAACGGCAACGAACGGCACTCTATACCCAACATAAATGAAAATTAGACTTCTTTAATTCAAAAGTCAAAAGTCAAAAGTCAAATTCGTTTATTCAATAAGATCACAAGTGTACCACTTTGAAACGTCTTAAGAGCTAGGTGATTCTACTCCTGTTCCTTCGCAACCAAGACCGTGAAGAACCAGGGCAACAAACACGGTTTGGGGCCTAACACTCTTTTCGGTGACACACTTTTTGTTTGTAATTTTTTTTTTTATATATTTTTTTTATGTAAGCAATTATTACAAATGTTACAATTATTATTTGTTACAATATTTTTATGATTTAATAATAACGGAGTTGGAGCATATTCAGTCCCAGGCGTTTTTGTCATCCAAGTAATCTGATATTTTATAATACGCTTTTTTATAGAGATGACGTTTAATTGATTTCTTAAATTTGTTGATTGATAAGTTTTGCAATTCGCCTGGGACTTTGTTGTAGAAGCGTACACATTGCCCTATAAATGATTTACTAACTTTCTCAAGCCTAATTGTGGGAACAGCGAGTTTATCTTTGTTTCTGGTATTAACATTGTGATTATCACTTTTTTTCTTAAATAGTTTAATATTTTTTCGAACATACATTAGATTTTCATAGATAAACTGACAAGGCATAGTCATTATAAATATTTCTTTAAACTTATTCCTAAGTGACTCCCTGGGACCCATACAATAAATTGCTCGAACAGCCCTCTTCTGCAGCACAAACACGGTGTTAATATCTGCAGCACTCCCCCACAACAGAATGCCATAAGACATGATGCTGTGAAAGTAGCTGAAGTAGACTAGCCTAGCAGTATCTACGTCCGTGTATAGACGTATTTTTTTGACTGCGTATGCTGCAGAACTAAGTCTCTTCGACAATCCATCTATGTGCGGACCCCATTGAAGCTTATTATCTAAGGTTATGCCTAAAAATGTAGTGGTGTCCACGAGATTTATTTGTTCGTCTTTTATTGTGACTTTGCATTTTACTTCTTTAACATTTGGTAAAATAAATCGTATACATTTAGTTTTTTTCTCGTTAAGTAATAAATTGTTCACATTGAACCATTCTACAACCATAGAGATAGCATTGTTTACTTCGTCAAGGTTAACCTGTTGTCTTTTCAACTTGAATAAAAGTGAAGTGTCATCTGCAAACAGTACAATCTCATGGTCATTTTTAACTATTTTCGGTAAATCATTTATATAAATTAAAATGAGAAATGGACCTAGTATTGATCCCTGTGGCACACCCATTGTTACCAACGACCCCGGAGAACATTTTCCATTTACGTCAACTCTTTGTATTCTGTCACTTAAGTAAGAAGTGAGAAGGTTAAGAGCAACACCCTTAACACCATAGTGGTGGAGTTTCCTTATTAATGTTTCATGATGAACGCAATCAAATGCTTTTGATAGATCACAAAAAATACCAAGCGCATCATGAGATTTTTCCCAAGAATTAAAAATATGTGATATTAGCTCAACACCGGCATCAGTGGTTGAGCGACCTCTTGTGAACCCAAATTGTTTGTTGTCAAGTAGGTTATTTTGATCAAAATGTCTTTGAAGTTGTATGAGGATTAGCTTTTCGAATATTTTACTAAACGTTGGTAAGACTGATATAGGTCTAAAATTGCTGGGGTCAGAATGACTACCTGATTTGAAAAGGGGTGATATTTTACTATGTAATTACTTTTTCGAGTTGACTTTTTGTCCTTTCCACCTTTCCATTACTTGCCCTTGCCTTGTTTTGGTGTGCCGGTTGAAGTCGAAAAGTCGCTACATAAGTCGCTAAGTATATTTTGTCGCTAAAACTGATTTTAAGTCGCTAACACCATAGCAAAAGTCGCTATTTCTAGCGACAAAGTCGCTAAATTGGCAACACTGCCCCCAGGGGTCCACGGGAGACTCAAAAGGGGTCCACGTTGGCGAGAAACAAAAATGGGGGTGCACAAGTTTTTTGGGAATATGGTAGAAATGTAGCAGCAGGGGGTCCACCGAAACCAGTAAAATTTTGAAAGGGGTCCATGAGAAAAAAAAGTTTGGGAAGCCTCAAACTAAGCAAAGCTTGTACTATGGGAACCTCATAACGGATAGAACACTTATAATTTTTTTTTTGTAAATACATACTTTACTTTATAACACCCAGACACAGAACAAACATGTGATCATCACACAAATGTTTGTCCTGGGTGGGAATTGAACCCACTACCTACAGCGCAGAAGGCAAAGCTACTACTAACTAAGCTATGAGGCCAGTCGAATAAAGTAGATGGGTAAAAAAAATAGCATATTTTCATGTTTACTTGTTCAATGTTTTTAGAGAAAATCAGTATTGGAGCAGAATCCAAAAGGCAAATTTGTGATGGTGATCCCTCCCCCCAACGTCACAGGCTCATTGCATCTTGGACATGCTCTTACAAATGCAGTAGAAGATGCCATCACTCGGTGGCACAGGTAAATTATCATCAACTTTAATTTAACACACTGGAATTACTCACGTAAACATATATCGTCGATTTAGATGCCGACAATGTTTCGATTCATCTGGAGAATCATCATCTGGGTAAGGAGGGAGTTGCGGCAAGGTTACCCGCGGTCGCGTCTCACACTGATTTTTACGTGAGTAATTACCGTGTGTTAAAATAATGTCTAACTCACGAAAGTTTTGAAACTTATCATCAACTTTATTTTAGCATCGCCGAATCAGAAAGTATGTCACTATGTTAAGTGTTAGTGTTAGCTTTATCTGATTCATCTAAGTATGAGATACTAAAACTAGCTGACCTGGCGAACTTTGTACAGCCTCAGAATTCTAGATATCATCAAAGATCCATTCCATATAATATAAAATGTATGAGAAAACTAATTCTTAGAAATTGATGATTCAGTTCTTCTTCTTTCGTATGAGCAAGTGGCCGACTCTGGTGACGGAGTTTTTAGGCCGCCTAATGGCCTCCGTCAGGGCTTAACGACTTAAAAGCCGGGACCGACAATTAACGTGCCCTCCGAAGCACGGAAGCGCTCAGCTCGTAATACCACTTGCGGTCACCCATCCTAAAAATGACCGTGCACAACGCTGCTTAACTTCAACGATCAATCAAGAACGTCCAAGCAAGCTACGCCACGAGCGCTTCAAGTGGATTCAGTAGAACCTCTGATATCACCTAGAATAGTCTCAAACGTTAGATGAATGCTTTCATTCCTAGTATTACAGTTGGAGTATTGCATGTTCCAGGATGAATGGTCGCACTACCCTTTGGAACCCTGGCTGTGACCACGCCGGCATCGCCACGCAGGTGGTCGTGGAGAAGAAGATATGGAGGGAAGAGAAGAAGACCAGGCACGAGCTGGGGAGAGAGGAGTTCATCAAACGCGTCTGGGATTGGAAGAACGAGTATGTTTTCTGCACTATTTTCTGTTCTGTGCTATGTTTATTATTTCCCGACGTTTCGAGTGCGTTACAGCTCTCGTGGTCACAAAAAGGTAACAAAGGTAATCACGCGATAAAGTCCCGTTAGTTTGTTTAAATTATGTCTAAAGATCGCGAAAGTTTAAAATAAGATGTAGACATTTTTAATAATTCAGAAGTTTGTGAGCAGAGCAGTATTGGCCGAGTGGGTTAGTGCCTCGACATTATTTATTTATTTATTTCTTAAACAAAATCCACAGCTCTTAGAAAATTAGACTTTCAATCCGAAGGTCGTGGGTTCGAACCTGGTCGTGTATCAATAGATTTTTACTTCCGAAAAATTTAATGCGCTTTGACACGAGCTCTAAACCGTGAAGGAAACCAGTTAAAATCCATTGTTGCACGGCCAGGATTCGAACCCACGACCTTCGGATCGAAAGTCGAGCTGTTAAGCCACTAGGTCAGCACCGGCTCAATAAAACTACAAAAATTCTACTATAATTATAACATTATCTTCACATGCTTTCTTCATTACCAAATTATAGGTTACCTAACCTAACCTGACGACCTCTGTGGCGCAGTGGGCGAATGCCCGCCTGAGACGCAAGAGGTTGCGGGTTCGATCCCGCCGCAGGACAAATGTTTGCATGATCTGCAAATATTTGTCTCGGGTCTGGGTGTTTTCTATGTAGGTATAATATGTATGTATTTACAAAAAAAAAGTATATAAGTAGTGTATCAGTCATGTGGTACCCATAACACAAGCTCTGCTTACTTTGGGGCTACAATGATGCTGTGTGAAATGTGCATCATTATTTATTTATATTTTATTTATTTATCTTCCTCAGAAAAGGCGTCAGAATATACGAGCAGCTTCGCTCCCTAGGCTCGTCATACGACTGGTCTCGCGTCCGCTTCACAATGGACCCATCTATGTGCCGAGCGGTCAACGAAGCCTTCATACGATTACACGACGCTGGCGACATCTACCGGGCAAATAGGCTGGTCAACTGGTCATGTACGCTAAAGAGTGCGATCAGTGATATAGAGGTGGATAAGGTGGAGTTGACAGGGCGAACTATGATGAGTATCCCGGGGTATGAGCATAAGGTGAGTTGGAAGTTGTATCCTGTTCTATTAAACAAGCAATATTTGTTTGTTTGATGTTTGTTTGTACTGACGTTCTCGAAAGCGGCTCTAACGATTTCGATGAAATTTGCAGTACGGGTGTTTAGGGGGTTGAAAAATCGATCTAGCTAGGTCTTATATCTGGGAAAAGCCGTTTTCACGGCATTTTCACGCAAAAAGATTTACCAGTGCAATATGGTTCGTAATTTCACCATTTTCGTTAAGACCAAATTGGCCCAGTGGATTGGGTGTCTGCCTTTCAGCCGAAGGCTTCGAGTTCGAATCTCAGCCAGAAAAGATTTTGATGAGACTAGGAATGTAGATAACATTCCTAATTTCATCAAAATCGGTTTAGTAGTTATGAGTAACAAACATTCACACGCACACACACACGCACGGACTTTCGCCCTTATAATACTAGTAGTTCGCCCCGAACTGAGATCTCGCGCACCGTAGATGGCTTACATTTGGACTTTCTTTTGACTACCCCTATAATTTCAAGTGCTACTACTGCCGAGTATGCCTATTGCGCTAGCTCTTCATGGTAAAAAATAGCATGCATGCAATACAATAATGTCGTGTCTAATTTTTCATTTACTTATTTCATATTTATGAATTCTCGTCATATTTCTAAAGTATACGTCCTAGAATGAAAATAATAACTATTTTGGAATGTACAAATTAAGACCTTTCATTTGACACCCCACTCAATATATTTGTTTATTTAACTTTTTTTACCCCAATTATTTTCATTCTTTATCAAAAAATTTTTTATCATGAAAATAAATCAAGTAGCATCTAAAATCATTGCAAACCAAACCGCAACGATGCCACTCTCTTTTTAAGACCGACCAGTCCATGAGCTACGAAGACATCGAAACTCTATGAAACGGGAGCTCTTGCAGCTCTGGTTTCGTAGTTTTTGTTCTTTGGTCGTATTTCAAAAACTATACATCCTAGATTAAAAATAAAAACCATTTTGGAATGTACAAAATAAGCCCTTTCGTATGACACCCCACTCAATATATTTGGGTAACTTTGAAAAAAGTTTACCCCCTTGGGAACCCCATATCTTTACAACCCCTTCATCGATTACGCTCATACGCTCCACAGCAAATTTCCATAGCACTACCTATTGACCTATCAAGTTTCATACAGATTGGATTAGCGGTTCGATAGTTATGCGAGAACATAAAAATGAAACATACAAACATACAAACATACAAACATACAAACATACAAACATACAAACATACAAACATACAAAGCAAAATCGCCTAACTTGCCACTAAGATCTTCGCTCGCTTCGCTCGCTCGATCGATTAGTAGGATTATTCTATCAACAAATCACAGCAATAACGCCTTTTATTCTCTCTGATGTAAGGTTGAGTTTGGCATGCTGGTGCTATTCGCGTACAAGGTGGAAGGTTCGAACGAAGAGATCGTGGTGGCGACCACTCGTGTCGAAACTATGCTGGGAGACGTCGCCGTGGCTGTAAATCCCAACGATGTGAGGTAAATATCATCATTTTCCTATATTCTATTCCTATATATCGCAACTACTACGCGACCGTTCGAAAAATATTACTACAAACCGTATTACGGAAGCCTATCGTACGTCTATTGCTCGCCTGTCGCAAAATGCATTTTGGCCATAGTGCGTTCTGCGATCGCAATACGATTTTTAGTGTCATTTTTCGAACGGCCGCGTAGTGATTTTTGGCCTCTTATAAATGCGCACAATGTATGTACATTGTGCGCATTTGTAAGAGGCCAAAAATCATCTAGACTAGATAAAAACCTTATATTTTATTTCAGATACAAAAACCTTGTCGGAAAGAATCTGGTGCATCCGTTCGTGGATCGAAAACTGCCCGTGATCACTGACGACTATGTTGATATGAACTTTGGAACTGGTAAATTATTTGTTTAGGTACTAGCTTCCGCCCGCGGCTTACCGCGCGGTACCCGGACAAAAAGTAGCATATGTCCTATTCCCGGTCATTATCTATCTATACTTTAAATTTTAGCCAAATCGGTTCAGTGGTTGTCGAGTTATAGAGGAACAAACATACATCCAAACTTTCGCATTCTTGATTAGGGTGATTGCTCGCCTACATCTTATCATCTAAACTACTCTTGCCATGCTAGATAAATAGCTCCCCAAATTCCTTTGGTGAGGTTTTAGGCCTCTTATAGGTTTCCGTAATGACTTAACGACTTAAAAGCTGGGACCGACGATTCAACGTGCCCTCCGAAGCAAAGGCCGTTGTAGCAGAATCCATACCCATACTATAAATGTGAATGTGTTTGTTTGTTTGTTTATTCGTCCTGCTTTCACGCAAAAACTACTAAACTAATTTGGCTGAAAATTGGAATATACATAGTTTATGAACTGGAATAACACTTAGGCTACTTTTTATCCCGAAAAAATGCATGTTTCCCGTCCGATAAAAAAGTAGTAGTTCACGCGGGGGAAAGCCGCGGGTGTCCGCTAGTAGTAACAAATTGCACTTTATGTCGTCTCTTTTCATAGAAATGAGACTAACAAGAAAAAAAAAACATTCTTATAAGGAATTGCGTTACGGCCATTTTAGCCTTCCACCTGTTAACGCCGTTAACGTGACCGCTGATAACGTGTTTCTACGGATATTTTATTTTTTAATAAACTTTTCTGTCATTACCTCACTCCGCTATCGCGGTTTCCAAATCAAATCTATTTGAATTTCAGGTGCCGTAAAAATAACTCCCGCGCACGATCCCAATGACTACGAGATCGGCAAACGTCACAACTTGCCTTTCATAAACATCTTGGACGATCAGGGTATGATGCTGGATAACTGTGGCGCTTTTGCTGTAAGTAATACAGCTCAATTTTCTTTAATACTTGTGGCGGATGAGAGAAAATCGTAAAGCAAGGTAGAACTGTCGCCAAACAAAGGAATGAACAAAAACCGTTGGGGAGAGGAAAAGATTTGTTGCATGACAGCAGAATAGCTCCTCAAAATGCAGTAAATTGCTCACTTTTAGATTTGTACCAGTTGAATCGGCTGTAGGGATTAATGGAGCACCTGGGACCACCTTCTCATCACAAAACTAGAGAATTCTGAAAAGATTTTTTTCAGAACTTATCCCGTTTTAGATAACTTTAGTGGTAAATTAACTGTTGTAAAAAAGTTTGTGCTCGCGAGGTCTACTGTTCCCAGAACTACTAGTAGAATCATAAAATTAATGTTGCGTAGTAAAAAACTGAGAAAACCGTTTCGTTTGCCAGACTCCCCGCAAACTCGCTAATAACTTTACTTTACCGTGATCATCATGGCGCATGCATCCAAAAATCATGGTAAATATCCCGTTAATAGTGTTTATAATGTTCGTAACCATGATAGTTTCAAAAGTTTTATCTACACTACACTAATAGTATAAAGAGGAAAAATTTGTATTTTTGTGTGTATATTTGTAATGAATAAACTCAAAAACTACTGTGCCGATTTCAAAAATTCTTTAACCATTGGAAAGCTACATTCACCCTGAGTAACATAGGCTATATTTATATGTTTAAAATAATAATGTGACAGGCCGCTAGTAGTATAATAAAGTTGCTTTACGCTTTGCAGGGCATGAAACGCTTCGACGTCCGCCGTCAAATAATTAAGACGTTAGATCATCTGAAGCTGTACAAGATGAGTCAAGAGAACCCCATGGTGGTGCCTCTCTGTAGCCGGTCCAAGGACATCGTGGAACCCATGCTCAAGCCTCAATGGTAAGTCGCTAGTACATACCCACCCATATTATAAATGTGAAAGTGTGTTTATTTGTTTATTATTGACTTGACCGTTATTCGAACCTTATTAATTTGAGATAGGCACTTCCGTTTCCCGCCTTGCATTTCCTTTTTCTAATGAATTTACCATTGACTTCCGGCTGCTTCCGGTACATACGTCACTTCCACCAGGCAGGGTGGCGTGCGATTTTATCGACGACATCTTTATTCCTCATTGGCGTTTTATTCCCCGCCGAGTGCGGACGTGTCTTGCCAGGTGCAACCACGTCTTGAAGAAGTTATTTTTTTTTTCTTTTGAATTTTGAATAATTTAAAAAATTAATATTGCGTTTTATGGAAATTGCAGACAGATTGCATATTTCTAGTGTTAAGAGTGAGTTTGTTCCAAACTGTAAGTAATTATTTTCTTTTCTTTTAGAAATTAATATGAAACGATTTAATGGCTTTTTGCTTTTTTATGATTTTTAGATATTTAACGGTTTACCGTTCGATTTTAAATTTGATTATTTAAAAATAATTTTATTTTAAAGAGGCGTGTCAGGATCGTAGCAAGTGGAAATCCGTGGTCTCTGCCTACCCCTGTGGGAAAGAGGCGTGATTTTATGTATGTATGTATGTATGTAATTTTATTTTCGTAAGATCTTAGTATAAGCTCTTAGCTTTCCAGTATTATAAAGCGGTAATTTCTGCAAATATGTGAGTTATATTATAATGTATAGTGCAGTGACAGGGACAGTTCTCCCATATGCTCTCTATAACGACGCGGCCAGCGAGTAAAACAAGGGGGGGCAAATATAAACACCGCTAACGTATAATTATTTATATTTTGTTATCTGTCCCATAAAGTTCGAAATGTCGAAAAAGATCACGTGAGTACCTAACCTATAAATGTTTCTGTCATTAATCTACCTATTATGGCGAACATAAAATTTCGTTGAACATGAGGCTGGATAAATGACTCAACTGGTCGTAACATTTTTTTTGTAAAAGGAGTTGTGTCTCTGGGCATTAGAAGTTCCTGGCTCTGAAAAAGTCGACCAAGTTGAAGTTCTTTGTACAATCGTGTTTGCTTATTCAGATTCTTAATAATATTCTTTTATTGTGGGTGTGGTCCTGAGCGAAAATTCAAAGAAGTAAGGTTGTCACCTTTGTGATAAAATTAATTTTGAATGAGTTTGAGCATGGTAACGTTATGCGAGATAAAACATCCCATAGATTCACTTGTCAGGGCGACACTCGCAACACAGGTACCTTTTTTGCACGAGCTGGCTTTTCATTGGGAAGAAGCCGAAAGCGTGCGGCCTCAAACGTGTGGCCACTAACCTCTTCCTCGCAGGTTAAGACTATTAAAAAACGAGCGTCTCCTCGCAGGAGCATGTCAATTAACAGACGCATGACTGTTGCAAAACTAGTCTATAGTGGCTGTGCCCGCGCGTCTACTCGCAAGAGTACCTACGTAAATTAAAAGAAACCCCAGGGTTTTCGACATAGCCTCTTTGAATCACATGACTGTTGCAAAACTAGTCTATAGCGGCTGTGCCCGCGCGTCTACTCGCAAGAGTACTTAAACTAAAAGAAACCCCAAGGTTTTCGACATAGCCTCTTTAAATCACATGACTGTTGCAAAACTAGTCTATAGCGGCTGTGCCCGCGCGTCTACTCACAAGAGTACTTAAATTAAAAGAAACCCCAGGGTTTTCGACATAACCTCTTTGAATCAGATGACTGTTGCAAAACTAGTCTATAGCGACTGTGCCCTCGCGTCTATGCGCACGCAAATTAAAAGAAACCCTCGCAGAGTTTTCGACATAGGTTCTTGTGTTGTAATGCTGATAAATTAAATGGCTGGTGTTAAGCTGATCTGTCGCGACTGTGCCCTCATGTGGCACTCCTTACGTCGCTCGGTCGACAAGCTCGACTCACAAAATCAACCCAAACAGGGGCTGTGATTGAGGCATGTGACCTAACCGCTCATCGATCGATAGTAAGAAGAAATAAATCCCGTAAGTATTGACATGACATTTAGAACCGGCCTGCTTTGCGCCCAAGCACCGGGTCTTATACCTCATGTGGGTATCGCATACCCTGCAGGAATCTTACTCTTAAAGTAACGACAGACCGAGTTTCCAAATGCTTCGAAATTAACGTTCGACAATGGTGTTATCCAATGGTACGCTCAGCTCCCAAGTTTCCTGGCGTTTAATTTGCTGGTTAAGAGAAGAGAATCTACCTTGTTAAATGGGTCGACCTTTTTAAATTTTGCGGAACCCAGTTGCGTAATGATGACCGTAAATTTCAATGAATATTGCTCTGATCCCTTCTTCAACTGAGGGACTATGACCTTGCAGTCTAGTCTCAGGTACAGTCACCTGCCACTAAGATTTATTCATTCCATATTCTTTTTTTTTTAAAACTTAGACGAAAGTATTCAAGTACCTAGGTACACAACAAATATCTAACCATCCACTAATTTCATTATCATTAGTATTAACCGTCGAAGATCTAAAATATTTTTATTGGTTCCTAAAACGAGGTTTTTAAAATTTTTTGAGTGTACCTTCATGCCTTGAATGTATGTTGTTTCTTGGTGCATGCAACTGTACCTAAGCGTTACTATCAGTAGCTTACTATTTTATTACGATGATCAACTTTATTATCAAAGCGTTAGGAGATTTTAAATTTTGTGTGGATATTTTAAGTTCAGTGTAACTTATAGAATTCCTTTATATCTACTCACGTAAGGGTAGATTGCTGATCATTACATATAATATACCATGATAATTGCTATGTGATTAGACTGGGAAATGATAATAATAAGACTGCTGTTGCCGAAGTGAGTTTTGAACTAAATTTATTATTAATTAAAAGTAGGTATCTACTTGGTATGCACAATGCCCTTTGTGCTGAGTGTGCAGGTTGGTCTTTACACATGTTTTCACACATCCTACGAGCAAACATTTATCAAAAGGGATTCCAAAGCCTTGTCGGACTCCTAAACCTTGTAAAATTCACTGTTCCGTTGTGTGGCATAGTCTCTAGTTCTCTGCTTACTTAATGCATTCTTGAAATCCGTCCGGAAATAGAGTAACATTATAAGTTAGTTGTGTGTAGTCCACAGAAATGCAAAGTTTTTCGGCCCTATACATACGTAGCATCCAAGTTTATTGTTAGGCACCAGACCCATAGCTTAGCCGGTTCTCTGCCGAGGTTTCGAATCATTCATTCAGATCGGCACGTGTTGACCAAATGCACAAAGAATTTACTAGATGAAGTAGGTATCAATACTGTTTGCCCGTATGTAAGTAGATAAGTATAAGTAGTAATAATGTTTACGTTGCAGTGTAAACTATTACTGAGCATTTATTCGCGACGCGTTTGGTCGAATGTGGCCCCCTCTCACATGTGGGTACCCTCCATCCTTTCTAATAATGTAAGTACAGTTATGCATGGTGTTTATTGGTGAGCTGACCTCAACCGACTACTAGCAGCTGCTTTTCAATTCGTCAATTTTAATCCGTCAATTTCTCTAAATTCATTATTTTTGTCCGATTTTTTGCAACGTTTATGCTAAGTTAGACGTATCGACGAAGCTGCCGTGCTGCTTCGAAAAAGTGCAGTCTATGTCTCCGTCAGGTTGCGCAAATGTGTAACTGAACAAATGAGTTAAAGTACTGAAATGGCAGCCAGGTGAATATACCGTAAGAATGATGTTCTTCTCTGCTCCTTATATGGCTCATTTGATCTTAAAATATCATATTGATCCACTTTATCTGAAAGGTAACAAGGTGGTTACATTATTTTGAAATTTTCCTTTGGTTCACGATTTATCTAAGTGCAAATTATTTTCTTGCATGAATCTGCAAATGCAAGATATTACTGAAATAATAAGTACATTTTTTGGTGTAAGTACCTACAAAACCAATTCTTCAATCCAAATGTTTAGATCTATTAAAACAAAGCAAGTATAGATATAAGTCTAGCTTCTTAATGTATTATTCATTCATTCATCGTGTCAAATAAGCTCAAACAAAACATTCGGTTTTAAGGCCCCTTTCACTCTGTCGCGTGCGGTCGGTCGCGTGCGAGCGCGACCGACGCAAGTAGCATGGGAGTGAATGGCGGCTTTCACTCTGTCGCGCGCGGTCGGTCGCGTTTTTCGAGACGCCGCACGTTGGTCCCGAATTTAGTGCTCCATACACATAGAAACCAAAACTCGATTTTTTAATTTATTTTTATTGAGGATTATTCTAGTACACTATTCTTATTCAAATATGTAGGTACCGTCACCATAGCAAGCTTCATGACGGAATAAAAAAATATTTAGTTTTTTTTTGTATGGAGGAGAACACATAAATTGGATTATCTCTCGACTCTTAGAAACTCAAGGGCTGCCGCTTATAGAGGGTGTACACCCACACGAGGCCGTCCTCATAAGCCACCAACCTTGCACGGCTGGGCACGGTTTTGGCGCCCAGAGCAAACTGAATATTCGAAAATTTGCCAACTACACTAAAACTAGAATTTCGTAAATGTTTGCATGGTAGATTGTTCTAATTCACTATTTTTATCTAACTATGTAGGTACAGTCACCATAGTAAGCTTTACGTAAGAAAAAAAAAATATTTTATCTTTTTTTGTGTATAGATGAAAACACTTAATTCGGATTTTCTCTCGACTCATAGAAACTCAAGGGCTGCCGCTTATACAGGGTGTACACACACATAAGGCTGTCCTCATAAGTTACCAATCTTGCACGTCTGGGCACGGTTTTGGCCAAAAAACGAATAATTCGAAAATTTTACAGCAATACCGAAACCAAGATTTCAAAAAAGTTTGCATGGGGGATTGCTCTGATACACGATTTTTATCTAAAAATGTAGGTACAGTCACCATAGCAAGCTTCATGACGGAATAAAAAAATATTTAGTTATTTTTGTATGGAGCAAAACACTTAAATTGGATTATCTCTCGACTCTTAGAAACTCAAGGGCTGCCGCTTATACAGGCTGTACACCCACATGAGGCCATCCTCATAAGCTACCAATCTCGCACGGCTGGGCACGGTTTTGGCGCCCAGAGCAAACTGAATATTCGAAAATTTGTCAACTACACCAAAACTAGAATTTCGTAAATGTTTGCATGGTAGATTGTTCTAATTCACTATTTGTATCTAACTATGTAGGTACAGTCACCATAGTAAGCTTTGCGTAAGAAAAAAAAAAATATTTTGTCATTTTTTGTGAATGGATGAAAACACTTAATTCGGATTTTCTCTCGACTCATAGAAACTCAAGGGCTGCCGCTTATACAGGGTATACACACACATGAGGCTGTCCTCATAAGCTACCAATCTTGGACGTCTGGGCACGGTTTTGGCACCCAGAGCCAAAATACAAATAATTCAAAAATTTTACAGCAACACCGAAACCAAGATTTTAAAAAAGTTTGTATGGGGGATTGCTCTAATACACGATTTTTATGTAAAAATGTAGGTACAGTCACCATAACAAGCTTCATGACAGAAAAAAAAACTATTTAGTTATATTTTTGTGTGGAGGGTAACACTTAAATTGGATTATCTCTTGACTCTTAGAAACTCAAGAGCTGCCGCTTATACAGAGTGTACACCCACATGAGGCCGTCCTCACAAGCCACCAATCTCGCACGGCTGGGCACGGTTTTCGCGCCTAGAGCCAAATGATTATTTGAAAATCTATAAACTACACCGAAAGAAAAATTCAAAGCTTGCTGTCGTGACTGTATCTACATATTTAGATAAGAATAGTGTATTAAAGCAATCTCCCATGCAATCCCCCATGCAAACATTTACGAAATTCTAGTTTTGGTGTAGTTGACAAATTTTCGAATATTCAGTTTGCTCTGGGCGCCAAAATCGTGCCCAGCCCTGCAAGATTGGTAGCTTATGAGGACGGCCTCATGTGGGTGTACACCCTGTATAAGCGGCAGCTCTTGAGTTTCTAAGAGTCGAGAGATAATACAATTTAAGTGTTTTCCTGCATACAAAAAAAAACTAAATATTTTTTATTCCGTCATGAAGCTTGTTATGGTGACTGTACCTACATTTTTACATAAAAATCGTGTATCAGAGCAATCCCCCATGCAAACTTTTTTGAAATCTTGGTTTCGCTATTGCTGTAAAATTTTCGAATTATTAGTTTTTTGAGCAAAACCGTGCCCAGACGTACAAGATTGGTAGCTTATGAGGACAGCCTCATGTGTGTGTATACCCTGTATAAGCGGCAGCCCTTGAGTTTCTATGAGTCGAGAGAAAATCCGAATTAAGTGTTTTCATCCATTCACAAAAAATGACAAAATATTTTTTTTTTCTTACGCAAAGCTTACTATGGTGACTGTACCTACATAGTTAGATACAAATAGTGAATTAGAACAATCTACCATGCAAACATTTACGAAATTCTAGTTTTGGTGTAGTTGGCAAATTTTCGAATATTCAGTTTGCTCTGGGCGCCAAAACCGTGCCCAGCCGTGCGAGATTGGTAGCTTATGAGGATGGCCTCATGTGGGTGTACACCCTGTATAAGCGGCAGCCCTTGAGTTTCTAAGAGTCGAGAGATAATCCAATTTAAGTGTTTTGCTCCATACAAAAATAACTAAATATTTTTTTATTCCGTCATGAAGCTTGCTATGGTGACTGTACTTACATTTTTAGATAAAAATCGTGTATCAGAGCAATCCCCCATGCAAACTTTTTTGAAATCTTGGTTTCGGTATTGCTGTAAAATTTTCGAATTATTCGTTTTTTGGCCAAAACCGTGCCCAGACGTGCAAGATTGGTAACTTATGAGGACAGCCTCGTGTGTGTGTACACCCTGTATAAGCGGCAGCCCTTGAGTTTCTATGAGTCGAGAGAAAATCCGAATTAAGTGTTTTCATCTATACACAAAATAAGATAAAATATTTTTTTTTTCTTACGTAAAGCTTACTATGGTGACTGTACCTGCATAGTTAGATAAAAATAGTGAATTAGAACAATCTACCACGCAAACATTTACGAAATTCTAGTTGTGGTGTAGTTGGCAAATTTTCGAATATTCAGTTTGCTCTGGGCGCCAAAACCGTGCCCAGCCGTGCAAGTTTGGTAACTTATGAGGACGGCCTCGTGTGGGTGTACACCCTCTATAAGCGGCAGCCCTTGAGTTTCTAAGAGTCGAGAGATAATCCAATTTATGTGTTCTCCTCCATACAAAAAAAAACTAAATATTTTTTTATTCCGTCATGAAGCTTGCCATGGTGACGGTACCTACATATTTGAATAAGAATAGTGTACTAGAACAATCCCCAATAAAAAAAAAATTAAAAAATCGAGTTTCGGTTTCTATGTGTATGGAGCACTAAATTCGGGACCAACGTGCGCCGGACCGGAGCAAAAGGCTGACCGGAGACCGCGCGCCCCGCGTATGCCGGTTGGCGCGCGGGCCAGTGTTGCCACGTGAGCTTTCACTGTTGGACGTGCGCGTGTGCGTTTTGCGTACAGTCATGACGACTGTTGTTAGAAGTAAAAAAAAATGCCTGCTATTTGAGATTTACAAAACCTGTTGTATAAAAACAGAGTTGTTGGATGGAATTAGTTAATGTTATAGTATGTACCTACCTACACCTTAACTGTCGTATAACTAGGTAGGTATATCAGAATTCGTTAGGTACTCTGTTTTTCTATCTATAGAGTGATAAAAATATAATGATGTGTGTGTACTTTAAAAATGAATAAAAAGTTATTTGAAAATGTTGACAGGGACGCAAACAGATTTTCTTTTTCTTCATTCTGAAGTAGAGAAGTACCTACATAAGTACCTGTCTAAACATTTTTTTTTTGCATCTTCTCGTAGTTATGAGTACGAATAAAGCGTTACGTTAGATGGGCTGAAGTTATAGGATGCATGAATAATATTCCTTTTGGACTGACACGGCGTTTTTTGTTGTAATGCTATCACAGAAATAAGAATAACTTTTTTTTATTACTTGTTTACATGATTGTACACGTCCAGCTCAACGTTGGCGCACGCCGAACTGTGAAAGGTCAACTCGACCGACCGCGTCGGACGCGACCGGTGACACGCTGAAGAGTGAAACAAGCCTAAATCTGTTTGCTTCAACATGAAGCCTTTGGCCCTATGTAAAGCCGCGATAAGATCTACGAGATATTTATTAAGAAACTACCTACTATTTTCAATACTAATAAATAATTTGTTCAATGCCCTCGTATAGGCATTGCGTTACAATTTAAGAATTATTCATTTAGAGTTCAAATGCAAATAGATATACCTAGGTATACCTACCGTTTTGTGACCTTGTTCCTTGTGCTTTCTGGTCGACGAATGCTGAACATTATATAGGTAAAAGTGTGAAATCGGATCACCCTCAGGCCTGCCTACGGGTCAAAGATAGTTTGTACAATCGGGCTCGACACTGTTTCAAACATACGGAATTGGGTCCAATATTTTTGTTTGCTTCATCTTTTGTTCTGCGACTACAGAATATCTGCTAAAAAGTCATAGTTTACTCGTTTTTCTGCAGTATAGATGAAATAAGAGTTAAGTATATAAAAGCGATAGAAACGAAAGTATATCGCTACACCACTTTGAACTATAACAGTTATTGGTTAGAGATTTTCCTTAGAAATGTAAAAATGCTTCCACACAATTATAATTAGGTATTAGTACTTCATAAATTCACACTTCGTCCCCGTACGGGTGGAAAACAGAAGCTACTTTTTTTCCTAGAAATTTCCAAAAATACTTTTAAAGGAAAATTAATACTTTTTGTAAAGCAATCAGTTCTAGCTGCAAGTTCTAGTAATATTTTGGTAATTAAGTATCTGAAACGATTTGATTTACATCTACCTATATTGATTGGTAGAAAGTTCAATATTTTTTATTAAGTAACAATAATTTATTTTGATATCCTTGCTGTAAAGTACTTTGCTTCTGGCTCAGCTTTTATTTTGAGGCTTCTGGTAGGTATATACTACCTAAACTACGAACTAAAGTTTAGGTTCTTTACTTTTGAGTTAAAATTCAATATTCTTTATTACATGTTATTATGCCTCTCACATTGGCGTCACTTCCACCACCAGGCGATAACAAACAGGTCTCAAATTAATAAGGTTCGAATAACGGTCAAGTCAATAATAGACGCGTTTTACCTACCAATAAAACGCATATTATTACTTACCTTATTCGAACCTTATACTTTAATCTCTGCCTGGTGATTTTCGACTCGCAATGAGGAATAAAGATGTCGTCGATAAAATCGCACGCCACCCTGCCTGGTGGAAGTGACGTATGTACCGGAAGCAGCCGGAAGTCAATGGTAAATTCATTAGAAAAAGGAAATGCAAGGCGGGAAACGGAAGTGCCTATCTCAAATTAATAAGGTTCGAATAAGGTAAGTAATAATATGCGTTTTATTGGTAGGTAAAACGCGTCTATTTATTTGTCCTGCTTTTACGTCAAAACAGAGGGACGGATTGACGTGATTTTTTGTGTGGAGATAGTTGGAGGGCTGGAGAGTAACATAGGCTATTTTATCCAGGTACCACGCCAGCGAAGCCGCAGGCAGCAGCTAGTACATTCATGAAATCACGCCTCTTTCCCACAGGGGTAGGCAGAGACCACGGATAGTCGCTAGTAATGGTCAAATAATAGTAATGTAATCCAAATAGTAGGACTACGATATTTATCCGACTGACTCCATAAAGGAGGGTTATGTTTTCGAGTTTATGTATGTATGTTTATTTTTTTGTGCTGCTTTGCAGCCTAAACCGCTCGATAATTATTATGAGGTAAGTTTGTATGAGCAAGTGGCCAACTCTGGTGAGTTTTTAGGCCTCCGTCATGGCTTAGCTATTTACAAGCCGGGACCGACAATTTAAAGTGCTCTCCGAAGCACGGAAGCGCTCAGCTCGTAATGCCATTTCGGCCCGTCCAAATTATGACCGCGCACAACGCTGCTTAACTTCAAATATCAATCAAGAACGTCTAAGCAAGCTACTTTTTGCTGTTATGAGTTGTCATTCGATTTGACTTGATAGTGGGAGTTTGACTATAGACCAAATATAGTTACGACCAAAGACAAAGAAAACACTTATACTACATCTATGGTTACGACTTTAAAATCTCTTATCTCAGGTACATAAGCTGCGACAAGATGGCGGCTGACGCGATAACCGCCGTGAAGACGGGAGAGCTCAAGATAATCCCGGACGTGCACGAGAAGACCTGGTTCCACTGGATGGAGGGCATCCGGGACTGGTGCATCTCACGACAACTCTGGTGGGGACACCAGATACCGGCCTACAGACTTGAGGTAATCTTTACAGCCTCTCCACTCCTCTTGACTTGAAGTAATCTTTATAGCCTCTCCACTCCTCTTGACTTGAGCTAATCTTGATAGCCTCTCCACTCCTCTTGACTTGAGATAGTCTTTATAGCCTCTCCACTCCTCTTGACTTGAGGTAGTCTTTATAGCCTCTCCACTCCTCTTGACTTGAGGTAATCTTATAGCATCTTCACTCCTCTTGACTTGAGATAGTCTTTATAGCCTCTCCACTCCTCTTGACTTGAGATAGTCTTTATAGCCTCTCCACTCCTCTTGACTTGAGGTAGTCTTTATAGCCTCTCCACTCCTCTTGACTTGAGGTAATCTTTATAGCCTCTCCACTCCTCTTGACTTGAAGTAATCTTTATAGCCTCTCCACTCCTCTTGACTTGAGGTAATCTTATAGCCTCTCCACTCCTCTTGACTTGAGGTAATCTTTATAGTTTCTCCACTCCTCTTGACTTGAGGTAATCTTTATAGCCTCTCCACTCCTCTTGACTTGAGGTAATCTTTATAGTTTCTCCACTCCTCTTGACTTGAGGTAATCTTTATAGCCTCTCCACTCCTCTTGACTTGAGGTAGTCTTTATAGCCTCTCCACTCCTCTTGACTTGAGGTAATCTTTATAGCCTCTCCACTCCTCTTGACTTGAGGTAATCTTTATAGCCTCTCCACTCCTCTTGACTTGAGGTAATCTTTATAGCCTCTCCACTCCTCTTGACTTGAAGTAATCTTTATAGCCTCTCCACTCCTCTTGACTTGAGGTAATCTTTATAGCCTCTCCACTCCTCTTGACTTGAGCTAATCTTTATAGCCTCTCCACTCCTCTTGACTTGAGGTAGTCTTTATAGCCTCTCCACTCCTCTTGACTTGAGGTAATCTTTATAGCCTCTCCACTCTCGCGTGCGAATCACGGAAAAAACTGCCACAGTTCCACATTCGCAGAGGTTCGCTCCTAGTGGCCTAGTGCACAGAGTAATGTAAACCTTTACTCTCACATTAAACGATGCTGAATTCAGTGTGCTAACTGCTTGTTCATTCAGAAATTAACGCTCTGTCTCGCTTTCCTGGCCTAAGAATTGCGATTTGTGCATCCTACTTTAACTGAGACTATCTGTCTAACTTCAGTCAGTTAGCATCGGTAAAAGAAGGATGCACAATACGCAATTCTTAGGCCAAAGAGCGAGACAGAGCACTAATTTATGAATGAAAGGACATTTAGTGCACTTTTCGACAGATACCACCGAAAGGGACAAAAAATGAAGTGAATCCAATGTTTCGTAGTACGTAATTCAAAACTTATAAGTTCCAACCGAAGAAAAAGGCGGCATTGCGCTTTGTCTCTTGTTTTACAAGAATATTGTATTATATCCTTCTTGGTATTGTGTGAGTGAGAAGGAACGTGTCCAGCAGTCTATATATACTAGGTCTATGTTTCCGTGTGTGTTGACTGACTTGTCCCTATATATAGGTGTACGGTCGCGGCGCGGCGTCAGTCCCGCGCCGGCGCTACTCGCGCTCGGGTCGCAGGAAGCCGGCGCCGCGCGCGCGCGGACGCAAACACACGCGAGCGCACGTACGTTCTATGTTCGTGACATCTATGATGATTGATGATAGATATTTGTTTGAGCAATTTTGGTTAGCTGTTTGTTATGTTAGGTGGGTTATTTGTTTGAGCACCTCTCGTGAGTTATTTGCATTATAGCACTCTTAGGCTTATAAGAGGCATAGATAAATGTGCTGTGAATGTTCAACTCGCGGACGCGACCGGCGACACGCTGAAGAGTGAAACAAGCCTTAGATTGTCTTTATTTACATGAGTGGATCTAGCCAGATTTGCATTAACTTTATCAAAGTTATTGAATATCTGACTTTATGAAGTTAAAGAATTGATGATTCTTTTGTTTGATATATGGAAATACCTACTTAGTTATTTGTACAAATCATATTTTGATCAAAATACATATTATAATTTGAATTTCGCGGCTACAGTGATGGCACCAGGCGGTAAGTTCGTATGAGCAAGTGGCCAACTCTGGTGACGGAGTTTTTAGTTTTTCCGCAAGGCGGTGGAAATCCGAATTGAATTACAGATAATCGAGAAACACAATGTAAAGTCCAATTTTGCCTATAAAAATGTTGATAATTTTTTAACCGACTTCCTTTTTTCGCATGTTATTTGAAACATTTGTTTGTTGTTCGTGTTTTCGTAGTTTAGTCGAAGATGCATTTTTTGCTTGCTACAACACTATTAGTTGCCCTTTTGTTTGCTCTTTTCTGTTCCATTTTAGTTTCGACGTTTCAGTAAAATGCGAAGTGTGTTCGATGTTCTTGCGTTTACTTGAAAGAATTGAAACTCCAGACTGTATTGCTTACCTTGTGGCGTTTTCGTTTTTGGTGGTAATAAAATGAAACAAAAACGTCAGCAACAAAATAAAATGAAATATATTATTAAAAATTAAGGTCGGGGTTGTTATGCCGGTCTGATTCGCTTCGCGGTCCGGTACTCTCCTGGCTGTCCTCAGGCCGCTCAGGCGGGTTGGATCTCGACGGCAGAAGGCGGATAGGGCCGGTGACGTCAGCCGTCGAAGGTGGTAATTTAAGTCCAAGGAACGGTGCCCTGGGAATGGACCCCTAGCGTAGGACCCTGTGAATAAATGTTCACAATAAAACAATTGCTCTAATCGCCTTCCGTTGATAATGAACACCCTGTATTGACGAGCCTATGAAGAGAGCCGAGTAAGCAGTTGGTGCAGGTGTTCACTATCAGAAACGGAGTTACATAATAGCGGAAGAAACTAAACAAAATGCATGATTGGCGAAATGAAATGAGTTAAGCTAATTGTAATTAAGTAACTAGTGCACAATTAGCGGGCCAATCTACGATGAAATTAAAAGAAGGTGAAAACTAAATGAACATACATTAGCGGGCTGATTATTTTACATGAGATAAAATGAAATGCGATAGATCATGAAATGCAAATAGGTATTAACATCTGAATAAGCAGAATGATAAAATTAACTAAATGTTGCGCTAAAATGACATGATTAACTAATGATATATTTCGCTTATATAGCAATAAAAGAAACATACTTGATATATAAGCGCAATAAATGAAAATAAGTTTTAACACTGTAAAAAAATAATCTAAGCGACTGCCTACCTACATAAACACTGTTCAACACTTACCCTATCGGGGTCAGGAACACACTTGAATTTATTAATTTAGGTACGACGTAGGTATTTATTTAGTTACCTACGATTTTATTAAATTTAATAATAAAACACGGACGGTGTTTAACGAGCGCGTAAGAAGACACTTTATTATTAGTGAACGCACTAGCACACGTCATAAGTAAGGTGAGGTTAAATGGCTGTGTGTGCACGGCCGCCGGCCGAACCATCGAGTCTCGGAAACAAAAGAGTACGCTCCGCCAATCAGAGCGTCGTATGAATGCAAGCCGTTTTGTACAGTCGCGGTATTAAGTGTTAGTTGTTGCTATGCAGATATTTTATTATTTTAAGTTAGATAGGTATTTAAATAGGATGATGAATTATGTTTTAATTTTAGTATAGGTTATTGTATAGGTAGTATTTGTTTATTATTATAATAAAATTTAATGGTTTGTAAACAATAGTAACCAGAAATAATAAACATGTACGTGCAACGTTACATCACCCCCCGCGTCACAAAAGGATTTTATATATTTTTAGAGATAAAATCCGCACTATAAGTTTTATAAGTATTCATATTAATCCTTTCAAAATTAAATGTTTTATAGCAAAAGTGACCATTTCAAAAGGCTACTAACGCGAAATTATACATGAGGTGACCATTTTAATGTAAGTAATTGGAGGTCTATTATAAATGCTTAAAAGTACATATTGGAATTAATTTGTGACAATTGGGTAATTATAAACGATGCTTCTACTTAGACTATTTATTTAAACCAGATAATTTTAAATCTTTTATATGCCAGGTGCCTAGGTCTTTACCTGACATATCTTCTAAAATGTAGACTAAAGGAGACCTTTTCTCCTTGACGCGGCATTTAATGAATTTTGGTGCCAGCTTTTTGCTAAAGTATTTATCTTTGTCACTGAGAACATAAGCACGCTTCATCACTATATCCCCCACTTTGAACTCTGTCGATTGCCGACGCAGGTTATAGTGGGACGTATTTTTAACATGTGCATGCCAAAGTTTTGCTTGCACTTTATTAAAGATTTCTGAAAGGCATCCTAGATTTTCCGCATATCGGTCACGTGGAAGGAATAAAAATTCATCGCCTACCTCATTATCAACGTAGTGTGTACCACAAACAACCAATTCCCTGCCAAATACCAAGAATGAAGGAGTGAAACCCGTCGCCTCATTCACCGAATTGTTAATGGCGAACTGCACCTTGGGGATAAAAATGTCCCACGTCCGGTGGTCATCCTCCACGAATGTTGATATACAGGTTATAATTGTTCTGTTATAACGCTCGACAGTATTGACCTGCGGCGTGTATTTTGGGGTATAAAAGACATTAGGGACATTATATTCTTTAAAGAGGGACTGTGTGGCAGTGCTGACGAACTGGCTACCATTGTCCATAAATATAGTTTGAGGAGTTCCATGTACTAAAAAGACGGAATCCTGCAAAAATTTACAGACAGCAGCAGAAGTAGCAGATCGCAAGGGACAAATAAGACAAAACTTTGTAAAGCAACAGGTCACCACTAAAATGTAGCTATTCTGCTTCCTAGTGACGGGCAAAGGGCCCATGAGGTCCACTGAAATAGCTTGGAAGGGACGGCAGCATTGCTTAGGGCGACCCATTTCGCCTAAGATTTGGTGGTTCTGAGCTTTATATGTAAGACACTTGGTACACGAACTAACGAATTTCACGACGTCCTGGTGCATACCGGGCCAGAAATATCGTAAAGCGAGGCGACGATACGTTTTAAACACACCAAGATGTCCTGCCGTAGGTTCCGCGTGATTTTCGAGCATGACCTGCTCACGCAGTTCTGCTGGGACCACCTCTTTCCACGCAAATTCTGAAGTTAAGTCAGTCGAGTCATGTTTGTTCTTTGTAAGTCTAAAAAGGGAATTGTTTTTAATAAAAAAATTTGGAAAATTTTGGGGCTTGGTAAGACAAGAATTATAAATGTTTTTGTACCAAGAATCAGAAGTCGTGGAGTGCAGGCCTGAAGTACTAATAGCGTTTATGGGAATGGCTCTACTTAGGGCATCTGGGATGACGTTATCAACGCCGCGACGATGTTTCAGCTCAAAGTGAAATGCGGACAATCGAACACCCCAGCGGGCTAACCTACCGGTAGGGTTACTTAAGGACAGAAACCATTTTAGGGCACTGTGGTCTGTATAAACGGTAAAAGGTTTCCCGTTCTCCAGATAACACCGCCAGTGCTCCAAAGCTATGACCACAGCAAGAGTTTCACGCTCTGTGATGCTATAATTCCTCTCTGCAGCTGACAACGACTTGCTCATATAAGCAATTGGGTGCTCCTTACCATCTACGATTTGGGTTAGCATAGCGCCCACGCCGCAGTTACTGGCATCGGTATGGACCTCGAATGGCTTATTGTAGTCAGGGCAGGAAAGAACCGGAGCGGAAACTAAGCATTCCTGCAGCTTACGGAACGCCAAGTCTGCTTCTGGGGACCAGACGAACGGAGGTCCACCCTTTTTGCACGACGTCAACTTATTAAGCGGAGCTGCTATAGTGCTGAAGTTGGGGACAAAACGACGGTACCAGGTAGCTGTCCCGAGAAAGCGCTTAATATCCTTTCGACAAGAAGGTGTCGGATAATCGAGGATAGCTTGAACTTTCTCGGGATCGGTACGAAGTCCACCACTATCAACTACATAGCCCAGGTACTTCAGCTCACTCCGGAAAAACTTACATTTTTCCAGATTGATGGTGAGATTGGCCTGCTTCAACTTCTCTAGAACACGCAGTAAGGTGGAGACATGGGAATTGAAGTCATTCGAGACGATGATGATGTCATCTAGATATGCGAAGACTTTAAGGTCAAATTCACTGAAAAGCATGTCAACCAGCCTCTGCTGCGTCGCGGGGGCGTTAGTTAAGCCAAATGCGGTACGCCTAAAGCGAAATGTACCACGATTCGGGACATAGAAGGCTGTTTTGTCTCGATCAGCAGGAGCTATTGGGATTTGCCAAAACGCTTTGGACAAATCTAAACTGGTCAAATAACGAGCGTCACGGAGGTTGTCTAAGATCTCAGACACGTAAGGCAAGTTGTAGGCATCGCGTTTGGTGACTGAGTTCAGCTTACGACTGTCGAGACAAAAACGTGGTTGGCCATTCTTCTTGTTTACTATTAAGACAGGGGACGACCAAGCGCTCTCACAAGGCTCGATTACGTCGAGACCTAGCATCTCGTCCACCTGTTCAACAAGAATGCGCTGCTTTTCCGGGGACATCCGGTAGTAACGCTGGCGAATGGGCTGAGCGTCACCAGTATCAATTCGGTGAGTGATTAGCTTGGTCTCACCTAAACCTTTACATTCGGCAGATATATCTTTAAATTGTGCCATAATATTGTCTGCTACAGATTTTTCTGTATCAGATAAGTGATCGTATGGTTGAATAAAAGAGGTATGATTAGAGTGAAGGCTAGCGGCAGAGATAACGTGTGAATTTAAATAAACAATGTTTTTGAGATGATTTGGAAAAATGTTAAATTTATGCCAAAAATCGATACCCAAAATTAAATCAATATTAATGTCTGGTACAACGTAAGCTTTCATGACGTGAAGCATATTATCAAAAGTGATAGGCAAATTCAAATAGCCAAGGCTTGACATAGATTGACCACCTGCTGCTGTGACAGTGATACTATGATCTTTTTGGAGTTCAAAACCTTGTTGCTCAAAGACACGATGAATATTGTTGCCTAAAATTGTTACAGCTGCACCAGAATCCATCAAAGCATGCATTTTCAAATTATTAATATGCACGACTGCATAGGGTCTAGGGTCATTATTCGGTTGATTTTGCAGAATTGTATTTATTTTATAGGAACTAAAATATAAACTAATAGTTTGTAACCATTTGGCCCAATCTTCACTATCGAACTTATTTGATGTGTTTTCGTTAGCGTTACAATTCTGCAATTTTACACGTTTTTTGAAGACTCAGACTTCTTTTTATTACATGTCGGGCATTGCGGAGTTTTAACACCATCGTGACCACAAACGAAACAAAGTATTTTGTTCTTATCGGCCTTACATTGCCGCAGATTGTGGGTGTTATTACGACACCTCGGACAATATGGTGTTTTGGAAGTAGATGACATTGCATGTACATATTTGCTATTAATATTATCGATTTTCTCGTTATCATTTTTGCTCAAATTTATGTTACTACCAGACGGTTTCTGCGATGAATGACCGCTGTACGCAAATTCTGGTGCCATAGTATCAGATGTAACTTTAGGAGGCTCACGAAAACCAGCAAGACGTGCCTGAATGTTTTCGTAATTGCGGCATGACGATCTCAGTGTGTCGATAGTATCGATAGCGGCGACAGAAGCTAAGGTGCTTGCGTAGCACGGCCTGACGTTATGTAAGAGGATCTCTAATTTGTCCTCATCGGAAAGAGATTTTGACAGACGAGAGAACAGCCCTGACATTATTGACAGATAAACTGTAATATTTTCTGTTTCACCTTGAGTCCTAGCGCGTATCTCCGAGAGCAGTCTGTAATCGTAATCCGCTTGACTGAAATCATTTTTGAGTAGTGAAACAAGTTCATCCCAATCTGAAACCGAATTCTGGATTCCACGATACCAGTGTAACGCGTCTCCCGTAAACAATTCGGTGGCGTAAGTCAATAATTTTGATGAGGAAATATTCCTAGCCTTGCTAAATTCCGAAATACGCTGTATAAAGGATCTTACACACGATTTCCCGTCGAATTTAATCTTAGTGAGCTCACTAGTTACGCCACGTTCGCAAGTCACGTTAATATTTAAAGGGTTGCTAGCTGGTTCATTTGAAGGGCAAGTAGAAGATGATGCCAGTAATGAATCAACAGCAGTATCCTTGAGCAAATTGTGACGTTTAAATAACTCGCGAAATTCAGACGCCAATGCATTATAAGCATCCTTGTACTGGTCATCACAAACAATCCGATTAAGTCGGTGGTATAGGTGATGAAGGTAGTTTTGAGCTCGCAGTACCGCATTTTTGTCCGGCTTGGAATCGAGAAGGGATCTTACTTTAGAAAGGACGTCGCTAATCCCTTTTAAATCATGACTGATTTTAAGCGGACAGTCAAGGATGTCTTCGGAAAGAAATACAGGTCCTGATTTTGAAATTTGTTTCCTCAATTCGTCAACTGTATTGCCGGGAGTATCGCCCCTAATAAGCACTTCATATTCCAACTCAGATTTTTGCAAAGATAAAAATTTTATAGGATATTCCATTGTGCAAACTTAAAAAAAAAAAAAAAAATTCTAAGTTTCGAAAAAAAATCGAAAATTAAATAAAATTTTTTTTTAACCTCAATAAAATAAATGTTGAACAATGTTTAAATAACCTTCTCCGTTCTGGTACAAAGCAAGCTAAATAACGTTATGGTTGGCAAACAAAAAAATATTTTATGCAAAAAAATAAAAAACTGAAAAACAGTCACAAAAATAAAAATAACAAGCAAAAATTCATGCAACTAATGTGTACAACCAAGTGAATTAAAATTAAACAAGAACTATTAAATTTTTATTTAACACTTTTCTACTCGACAGTACTTTAGTTAGTAATTGCAATAGTTGCAGTTTGCGCATACAGGATGTTTGAAAATTCTAAAAAATCACGACTACAAAACTATAACAAAATTAAGTTTTTCACAAAAACAATTTATAAAAGTTTACATACAGGGTGTACACCTTAGTTGCGGGCAACCAAAAATAAAAAATAACGTTTCACAAAAATAAAAAAAATCAACACATAACACACAACTACTAACGAAGCAAAACCAGACCTTATTTTAGAACCACGTTAAAGGGCGCCAGTGTGGCGTTTTCGTTTTTGGTGGTAATAAAATGAAACAAAAACGTCAGCAACAAAATAAAATGAAATATATTATTAAAAATTAAGGTCGGGGTTGTTATGCCGGTCTGATTCGCTTCGCGGTCCGGTACTCTCCTGGCTGTCCTCAGGCCGCTCAGGCGGGTTGGATCTCGACGGCAGAAGGCGGATAGGGCCGGTGACGTCAGCCGTCGAAGGTGGTAATTTAAGTCCAAGGAACGGTGCCCTGGGAATGGACCCCTAGCGTAGGACCCTGTGAATAAATGTTCACAATAAAACAATTGCTCTAATCGCCTTCCGTTGATAATGAACACCCTGTATTGACGAGCCTATGAAGAGAGCCGAGTAAGCAGTTGGTGCAGGTGTTCACTATCAGAAACGGAGTTACATAATAGCGGAAGAAACTAAACAAAATGCATGATTGGCGAAATGAAATGAGTTAAGCTAATTGTAATTAAGTAACTAGTGCACAATTAGCGGGCCAATCTACGATGAAATTAAAAGAAGGTGAAAACTAAATGAACATACATTAGCGGGCTGATTATTTTACATGAGATAAAATGAAATGCGATAGATCATGAAATGCAAATAGGTATTAACATCTGAATAAGCAGAATGATAAAATTAACTAAATGTTGCGCTAAAATGACATGATTAACTAATGATATATTTCGCTTATATAGCAATAAAAGAAACATACTTGATATATAAGCGCAATAAATGAAAATAAGTTTTAACACTGTAAAAAAATAATCTAAGCGACTGCCTACCTACATAAACACTGTTCAACACTTACCCTATCGGGGTCAGGAACACACTTGAATTTATTAATTTAGGTACGACGTAGGTATTTATTTAGTTACCTACGATTTTATTAAATTTAATAATAAAACACGGACGGTGTTTAACGAGCGCGTAAGAAGACACTTTATTATTAGTGAACGCACTAGCACACGTCATAAGTAAGGTGAGGTTAAATGGCTGTGTGTGCACGGCCGCCGGCCGAACCATCGAGTCTCGGAAACAAAAGAGTACGCTCCGCCAATCAGAGCGTCGTATGAATGCAAGCCGTTTTGTACAGTCGCGGTATTAAGTGTTAGTTGTTGCTATGCAGATATTTTATTATTTTAAGTTAGATAGGTATTTAAATAGGATGATGAATTATGTTTTAATTTTAGTATAGGTTATTGTATAGGTAGTATTTGTTTATTATTATAATAAAATTTAATGGTTTGTAAACAATAGTAACCAGAAATAATAAACATGTACGTGCAACGTTACAACCTATATTCGTTTTTTTAGAGTGTGATCTTCGATGCTTGTTCTCCGAATTATTTACATATACCCAGGTTGTACTACATGTACATTTACAAATTATAAACATTGCACGGCTTGATTACTTAGATGCGGCTCGCTTTGCTCGCGTGGTATTTATGAACTTGTTTTATTCACAGAACGACCAAGAGCTATGGGTATCCGCGCATACCGAAGAGGAAGCAATCAAGAAAGCATCAGCGAAGTTCGACATCCCTGTGTCGGAAGTGAAGCTGAAGAGAGACGAAGATGTACTGGATACTTGGTTCTCATCCGCGCTGTTCCCTTTCTCTATCTTCGGCTGGCCGGACAATACTGATGATTTGAAGGTACAGTACAGTACTTCCAGATAAATAATCGGCTAATTTCGTGTTTTCCGAATATTTTTTTTTTAATTAACTTAGTTTATAAGTAAGACTTGCACAGTACATTTGATTGCGATCACGATTTGTCAACGCAGAGATCCTTGAGTTGTTGGAAGTGTGACGCGTCGGCCGCCGCCAGCCCGTCCAGGATGTCGTCGGCTGACATGTCGGGGAAGCGATCCACCCAAGACGCGATCATACCTTCAGCGCTGGCAGGGTACCGCTTTAGTTCCACATCGGTATCTTTGACAAGCACCGTGTTGGGCTGCACAAATATATTGCGCGGTTGCTTGTGCAGCATAACGATGTCACGCCAGGTGCTCCAAGGCGCGTCCAGGCGGCTGTACTTGTCGAACAGTGCTTCGGCCGCCGCCACGTCCGCCGTCGCCTTTATAACTTGCAGCTTCACTAGGAAGTCACCAATAATCTTCTTTCCGTCAGTAGCGAGTCTGTCCTTCTGCAGTGTGAGCAGTAGATTCTTCCCGGGCTCAGTTTCAGTGACCGTCAAGATGCCGTTACCCTCCAGTTCTAATAGACGCATAAGTACGAAACGAGCTCTTGCGTGCGCCTGTAACCAAGTCTTGGTACTCGGCTGGTACATTTCCGTGGCCTTTGCGGCTCCATTCCAAAGCAGGCTCAGCCAGTTTACGTACGTCACGTTCTCCGCTTCCTGGCCTTCGTAGCCGAATATTTTCAAAATCTCCGGGACAAGTGAGAGATAGAGTCCGACCGCCTCGGCGCGGCATTCCTCGAACGCGGAGCCGAGCGTCGTGAACTTGCTGTCGTAAGTCTCTCCCTCCGTGTACCATGACTCGATCGGCTTACCAGTAAGTGGGTTTTTTGACCTTCTCTTTGTCGAAATTGAAAGATTTGTCTTCTAGCTCGCGAAGAAGCTTCCCACTGCCGTGTCCGAGTAATTCGTGAAGACCGACTTGTACCTCGAAAGCAGGCACCCTGTACTTCTCCAGTAACTTCTTATCGTTCTCAGATAGGAATGCAATGACGGACTCCTTGTACGCGGCCGGGATAACGTTTCCTAATGAGACGTTCTTGAATCCTTCGTTTTGTCGGATTTCGTCATAGTTAGGAATATTAATTCCGGCCGGGATACCGCTTCCGGAGAAAGTCAACACATCGAGACTCGTGAAGTCAGGTCTCAAGAACGTATCCTTCTCTAGATCTTGTCCCCAAGGCAGCAGCTTGATAAAGATAAAATATGACCGACAGCATCTATTCTAGCAGTCGACAAATGTATTTCTGTCAATGATAATAATGTTATTTTATTAGGCTTTCTACCCGGGAACTCTGCTGGAGACTGGCCATGACATCCTATTCTTCTGGGTAGCTAGGATGGTGTTCTTCGGACAACGGCTCATGGGCAAACTTCCCTTTAAGTAAGTTCAAGTTTTTTTAGTAATTCAAGATAATGACTAAAAAAGTAAGTAAGCAAGTAGAGATTGACTTACTTACTTACTATCCTGGCGCGTCGACCCCAAAGTGGGTCTTGGCCTCCGAACGCCACCGGCTTCTGTCTTGCGCCGCCTCCGTCCACTCCGTGGACATATGAAGTGAGTGAAGGTCTTTACCCACTTCATCCTTCCACCTGTATCTGGGCCGGCCGACTGGTCGCCTTCCGATCGGCACTCCATGGAAAGCACGTTTTGCTGCTCGATCCTCCCCCATCCGTAGCACGTGGCCAAGCCAGCGCAATCTACTAGATTTAACTTCAATTTTTTTTCAATTTTTTAAGGTTTTTATAAGGTATCACAATGATGTATTTCCATTAAAATTAACAAATACCATACATTGACATTTATTGCAATCAGGGATATTCCGGTTAAGGTTAAAAACCGTAATGAATCGGTTGTTTAACAGTTTGAATACCGGTTAACCGAAACAATGGGTTACCGAAACGTTTCTGTTAATAACAACCGAAACGATATGGGTTTTTTTCTTAAGGTTTAAATTGGCGCATTTTCGGCGTGTGCTGCGAGTAGCGTAATGTGAGTGCGACGGAAAATAATGTCTCACTCATCTTCTGTCGCGTTTAATATTCTTGCTTGCTTGAATTTCTGTCGTTGCGTATTTTTGTAGTTTGCGTGCGAGTATCGCCGTGATTATTTTGTTTATGCACTACCTACCGTACCTATCCGCTTTTTGGCAGATTATTTCTTGCCAAAGCTGTAGCGAATGAATGTATTATTTAGTTATTGTGAGTACTGAATTAGTAGTGAGTTGTTGAATAAGTACTACAAATAATTTACTTTAAACGATTAAAAATTGGTATTTTTTACATTTAAATGCCTCGCAAACAGTCTAACGCCGTTCACAGACATTTTGAATATAACAAAAGGACTGGTTGCAGTTTATGTAGGTATGCTTTGTGGAAAGCAGTTAAAGGTAAGTAGGTAGGTATTATTTTAGTTAGCTATTAGAATCAGACAAAATAAATAGGTACCTACTTACTTATTTAAGTAGATTAATATCTACTATCACCTAAATGGAAAACTATTCAATGTTGTTTTAGTTCGATTGTTGTTAGTAGGTACAGTGTTGTTAATATATATTCATTTACTTACTTATTGTTATGCCGTTATATCAAGAATAATAGGTAGGTAGGTTAGGAGGACCTTACCTACACCTACTACTGAGTTGTCATGTATGTACTTACCTATGTCCTTTATATTTTGTTAACTTATAGGTAGGTAGGTACTTAGGTATTACCATACTAATTATTTACCTACCTACCTAGTTAAATAGAAAAGTCACGAAAACAAGATAAATTGGCTAATGTGTAAAATATAAAATAGGGTAAAATATCCAACAACTAGCCGGGATCAGTAACGGGACACCAGTATTCAAAATTACTAGAAATATCTATAAAAACGTATTATTAACAGTAACTTTTAATAAGATGCGAAGTTACGAAGATACGAAGATGCGAAGTTGCGAAGATACGAAGATACGTAGATACGAAGATACGAAGACACGAAGTTGCGAAGTTACGAAGTTGCGAAGATATGAAGATACGAATACATATTTGAAACTTTCGCGACTTGAACACATTTTTAATTTATTAGTGACCACGGCGACTGTAATGTCGCCGAAACGTCGAGGTAAATAAAATAATTTCATTACGCGATTAAGTCCCGTTACTAATAAATTAAAAATGAAGATACGAAGTTGCGAAGTTACGAAGATACGAAGTTGCGAAGTTACGAAGTTACGAAGATGCGAAGATGCGAAGATGCGATGATGCGAAGTTACGAAGATATGAAGATACGAAGTTGCGAAGTTACGAAGTAATGAAGATGCGAAGTTGCGAAGTTTCGAAGATAAGAAGTTGCGAAGATGTGAAATTGCGAAGATACCAAGATACGAAGTTACGAAGATTCGAAGATACGAAGATACGAAGATACGAAGTTACGAAGATACGAAGTTGCGAAGTTGCGAAGTTACGAAGTTACGAAGATAGGTAAGAACGGCGAAATGTAGGTAGGTAATAGGTACCTACCTAATTTTTATTCTGACCCTGGATAAAACGCATTTTTCGCATGCGAACATCAACAGGCAAAGATTATGTACCTACATACCTACCTTACTTTATCTGTTGAAATTACAGAAGCAAATCACTAACCATTATTTTAAAAATATCAATAGCTCACACTCACAATACCTAAAATTAAAATAAGTAAAATAGGTACGCCTATCTAGAAAAATACAGTCGCCGGCGCCGTGGCCGAAATCGGCTAGTAAGTCATCATCACATTAAATAAAACATTTTCTGTGAATTATGCGCAAACTGCTTTAGGTACAGTACGGCCAACGGATCTCGGCGTTCGTGAAGTTAGCAGTTTCGATGCGCAGTGCAACTTTTTCATACAAAATTTTCTACTGCGCAGCGAAAAGCCTAACTTCACGAACGCCGAGATCCGTCGGCCCAACTGTAATCCTGTCGACAAATAAGTCAAAAACACGAAATACTTACATTCGCTGGCAACAAGCTGGCAACGTCGCACTTAATGCATCGCTCTCTTTCTACGAAATATTTACGTAATAATGCGACAAAAATACAGTTATAAAAAACCCAATCATTTCGGTATACCGTTTCATTCGGTATGGGTTATTATTTCGGTTAATACCCAATCATTTCGGTATATCGTTTCAATCGGTTACCCTTTCAATCGGTAAGCGTTTGAAGCGGTTACCGTTATGAATGGGTTATCCGATCCCTGATTGCAATAATGACCACAAAACCAAAGCTTCACTATCAATTAGTGTAATAAATGAATGAGCCGATTTAAAAAAAATGTAAGTAATTAAATGGCTGCCAAAAAATATTTATAAAAGTAATGTGATTAACAAAATAATACACTTGTAAATTTGCCGACTAAATACACATTTTTGTCAATATTTCGACCGTTTATCACGTTGAGTGTCAACATCGCACATGTTGTTGTAGGCTTTGCTGTAGCATGGCCACAGAACAGATAATAATACTACGCACCGAACGATCGTGATATGATAACCGATTGCTAATTCCCATTACCGTAGAGGTGGTGGAGTACATCAAGAAGAAAGCCGGATTGGGATTGAGGGTCGAGAAGTTGGACTCTCGTCGTAATGTGAGCTTTGGCTCATTCATGGTGAGGGTCCCTACGGAGAGATTGAAGACCTTCATGAGCCCTGACTTCTGGCCGAAAGGGGTGTAGTTTCGGCGGTTCAAGGGTTCAAGGGGCTGTCACGTGATACCCCGCGCCAAGACACAGGCGACATGTGTGACCTAGATTAGTTTTATTAATATGTATTTTTAGGTTTAAGGTATTTATTTCTATGGGCCTTAAAATTAGTTTTTACCATCTGTACTATTCTTAAGTTGCCTGAAATAAAGTTTATATTATATTATTATTATTACAGAGAAATCTACCTCCACCCGATGGTCCGCGACGCACACGGTCGTAAAATGTCCAAGTCCCTCGGCAATGTCATTGACCCCGTGGACGTAGTCACAGGAGTGACATTAGAACAACTCTACCAACAACTGGAGAACTCCAACCTGGACCCGAAAGAGATAGAGCGAGCGAAACAAGGACAGAAGCAGGACTATCCTAATGGGATACCTGAGTGTGGGACTGATGCGTTGAGGTAAGATTTCTAGGTAGTATTTCTAGGCTCAGTTTTAATTAGTATAAATTGATTGGAGTAGCCGGGGGATCGGTAATTATTTTCAACGGGAATAATGTTATTGTATATTGTACATGCGCAATCATCCTACAATACTAAATTATTAAATTAGTGTATGAGCTGAACAACAATGAATTCTAAACTCAATTAAATTAACCAATTCTATTTGCCTACTAGATAAGTACTCAACTTATCTAGTAGGCAAATAGATGATAGATTGCTTTTTATATAAATTTAAGTACCGAGTAAAGTCGCAAGGAAAGCATTATTAAAAAAAAACACCGGCTGCGCCAGTTATTTTTTTCATCGACTTTGTTAAGAGCTATAATAATCATGTAAGTAAATACAAATATTTTGACAGATTCGCTCTCTGTGCGATGGCGCAAGGCCGGGATTTGAACCTGGATATACTCCGCGTGCAAGGATACAGATTCTTCTGCAACAAACTCTGGAACGCGACCAAATTCGCACTCATGTACTTCCCTAAGGACACAACTTATGAGGTACTATTATTTTACACTTTATTTTTAACCCCCGAAAAAAAGAGGGGTGTTATAAATTTGTAGCGTTTATCTGTGTATCTGTCTGTGGCATCATAGCTCTTGAACGGATGAACTGATTTTGATTATTTTCTTTTGTTTGAAAGATGTCTTCGTCGAGTGTTCTGAGCTACGTTTAAAAAAAAATCTGTTCAGCCGTTTGAAGATCATCAGCTCTTTTCTAGTTGATGAAAGGGAAATGTAACCACCGTCGAATGTGTATTTGTGTCTCTGTGTAAGTGTGTACATCTGTGTGTCTGTTTGTAGCATCATAGCTCCTGAACGGATGGATTTAATTTAATAGTTAAATTAAACATTTTATTAATAAAAACCGGTCAAGTGCGAGTAGAACTCGTACGCCGAGGGTTCCGTACCTACCCATTATACCCATTATGTTATTGTAGCCCGCTTATTTGTATGAGCGCCCATACAACTCAGAGGACAATCTTAATTGGCGTCAACTATGTATGTATGGGAAAACCCTTTAATTTTCAACTTTTTTAATTTTTTGGAATTTTTCCTTTATTTGTGCTATAAGACCTTGCTTTTTGCCAAATTTCGTGATTCTAGGTCAACGGGAACTACCATTTAGGTTTTCAACCCAAAACCTCTAGGGTACTTCCGGTTGACCTAGAATTGTCAAATTTGGTTACAAGCAAGGTCTTACAGCACAAGTAAAGGAAAAATTCCGAAAAATAAAAAAAGTTGATAATTAAGGTAAGTTTTGGTACTTACAAGTTTTTACGAAAACCTAAATTTGCCTATATCTTTTTATAGTGTTGACTCAGGACCTTGATTTTTATAGTCACAATAGGGACTATAGACCTCAGTATATGGTATAAATTTCAACTTGCTAGCTCCACCCGTTCCTGAGATAATCGATGGTGACACACGGACAGACAGACAGACGGACAGACAGACAGACAGACAGACAGACAGACGGACAAGAAAGTGATCTTATAAGGGTTCCTTTTTTTACCTTTTAAGGTACGAAACCCTAAAAACTAGTGAAAAACTAGAAAAACGCTCGCAGCTTCGCCCGCGTGGATTACTTTTTTTATCCCACGGGAGCCATACATTTTTCCGGGATAAAAGTAGCCTATGTCTTATTCCAGAACCTAAACTATCTACACTCCAAATTACATCAAAATCGGTTCAGTAGTTTTGGAGATACGTGGTAACAAACATTCACACACACGGACTTTCGCCTTTATAATATTAGTAGGATCACCGAAATAATATCCCTTGTTATATTAATTAAGTCTATTATTGGAAATTTCATCTAACTAATTTAAACGAACTAACGGGACTTTATCGCGTTATTACCTTTGTTTATTATTTCCCGACGTTTCGAGTGCGTTACAGCTCTCGTGGTCACGGGTAGACTGATGTACTGAAACGTCAGGAAATAATAAACAAAGGTAATAACGCGATAAAGTCCCGTTAGTTCGTTTAAATTATGTCTACAGATCGTGAAAGTTCATCTAACTAATATTTCCAAAGTTGTTTTCTTAAACATTTTTTCCTTATTACCAGGTGCAATCCCCAACGCTACCAACAGACTTGTCCCCCATGGACCGGTGGATGCTCTCCCGTCTGGCCCTCGCCGTCCAGAAAGTGAACACCGGCTTCCAAACCTACGACTTCCCATCATCCACCACGAGTTGCTACAACCTATGGCTTTATGATCTGTGCGATGTTTACTTGGTAAGTTGGTTATACATACATACATAAAATCACGGCTCTTTCTTACAGAGGTAGGCAGAGACCACGGATTTCCACTTGCTACGACCCTCTTTCGCCTCATTCACTCTCATCACATTTTTCATACAAGCTCGCCGGTTTACGGTACTTTTGACCTGGCCTTTCTCCAAAACATCACCAATCTGATCCAGGTTAAGTTGGTTATTTGTATTTAAAACTAGCTGCGATGCTGGTTTTATCACGATTTCAATTGATTTATCATCCAGATTAATGTAATTATAATGTAAAATGATCACAACTGTATTCCCAAGGTGTGGTAGACATATTCTTTTAGATCTTTAGGCATTTTTTGAACCTAATTAATCCAACATAGAATATCCTTTTGTCGGTTGGTTGAACTACAGAAGCCAAACTCGAGATCTATTGTTCTCGGACAGTTTTTCCATGTACAGTGTGCGACAAAAATCGATGAACATTTTGAGTTTATATAATGATTTTTATATAACTACTGAACCCGTGGAGTTATAATCAAAAGTTTAGCTAACATTAGATGCTTTGCCGTGCTCTATTAATATTTTTTTACAAAAGTTACCAATTTCGTACATAACGTTAAGAAAAAGTGACTTGAATAACTCCAAATGTTCATCGAATTTTTTCGTTGACTGTACGAGTACAGCAAGCAAACTCTAACATTACTATATCTTCCTCAGGAATACTTAAAGCCTGTCTTCGCGTCAGGCTCGGAGCCCGAGAAGGCGGCAGCGCGCCGCACGCTCTACACAACACTAGAGTTTGGTCTCAAACTGCTCAGCCCCTTCATGCCATATCTCACCGAGGAGCTGTTCCAACGCTTGCCGAGGAAGGATCGAAGCAGCCCGTCTATCAGCGTGGCTCCTTATCCCACTGTAAGTAAGTCGACGACCTCTGTGGCGCAGTGGGTGAAGGCCCGCCTGTGACGCAGGAGGCTGCGGGTTCGATCCCCGCCGCGGGACAAATGTTTGTATGATCTGCAAATATTTGTCTCGGGTCTGGGTGTTTTCCATGTATATTATGTATGTATTTACAAAAAAAATATGTGTTTAAGTAGTATATCAGTCATGTGATTCCCGTAACAAGCTCTGCTTAGCTTGGGGCTACATGATGCTGTCTGAAATGTCCAGCATCATTTATTTATAAGTCTAGCTTGCTTAGGGAGTTTGCATACTACGTTTTTCGCACTGATACAAACGCGCTGCGAACGCAAGGCAGTCGGCAAGCTGTGATGCAGGGGCCACACTACAGGGATATGGAAAATTATCAGGAGGATTTCTTACGGCCCCAATACAGAAAACCTGCAAATACGAGTACCTACGTAGAGTGAGTACTCTACGTACTCGGATTTGCAGGATTTCTGTATTGGGGAGGATATCCATATCCCTGTAGTGTGGCCCCTGCACTACTCTACGTTTTTCTATCGATAAAAACGCGCTGCTAAAAAAAGTGACTACTACGAAAAACGAAGTGTGCCCACTCCCTTAGCAGCAGCTCTTCTTGATACATCTTCAAAATTATGCGACAAACTTTTACATTACTTACATAATTAGGACACGGTAATTATAACCTTCGAATCTTCATCTGGCCCTCCCTCTTACCCAGATGCAGATTATCTCTAGATGAATCGAAACATTGTTGTTTGAACCCTAGCGGGTTCAAACAACCAAAAAAACAAACTCTTCCGCTTTATTATATTGATTGATTTATATAGATATTGTTACATGAGTAATTTCCCTGTGATATTGAATTGCTTTCACAATAATGTGGGAACCATAATTTTGTTGCAGGAATCAGACGCGCCCTGGCGGTCAGAGATGCTGGAGTCTCAAGTAGAGACGGCGTTGAAAATGGTGCATCTGATCAGATCGACGCGCGCCGAGTATGCGCTCGCCAACAAACAGAAGACCACTGCCCACCTTATCATATCGCCTGAACTGCAGGTTAGATTAATTGATTCCTCTTTTTAACCGACTTCAAAAAAAGGAGGAGGTTCTCAATTCGTCGGAATGTTTTTTATGCTTTGTTTGAAAGATTGGTGCCACAAAAATTTAGTACGGATCTGTCGAGGATCTTCGGAGTTATGAACTAACATGCACCTCGAGATTGCAGAAAACTGCTCGTCTTATAACATTGAAGTCGCTTTTTTAATTTTTAATTTAGCCACTTGTAAATTTTAAATAGATTAAGTAGATTTTAAAAATAATTTTATATCTATCTGTAGGAATTTTGTATTAATGCGCCTCTTATGGCAAACAACATTGCGGCGCCCTTACAGGGTTTATGTTTGAAACTTTCAATGTAACATTAATACCATAATGTAAACAACATAAGTGCAATAAATAATTTGACTTTGACTTTGACTTTAAGGGTTAGAAGCGCGAGTGTGAATCTTCTGGTGTCGCAGGAGTCCATAGGTTACGGTAACCGCTTACCAGGTGGGCCGTTTATATTTTTATAACAAAAAACTCGTTATTAAGAGAATCAGTGTTGCTAAACTTATTAGTACACACAAGGTTTCTAGCGACTGTATTGTAAAATGATATAAATGTGTGTGTTGAAATCTAGTCTTCATGTGTGACGTAACTTCAAAAAAGTTACTATAAATTAAGGTATGTTCACAGGTGGACACTCTAAAAGGCTTGTTCAGAAGTCTATCGTCACTTGCGTACAGCGAACTGTCTGACGAGGAGCCTCCAAGCGGCTGCTCCATCCTCACCGTCTCAGACAAGATCGAAGTCAGACTTGTGCTCAAGGTAACGACCAAAACCAAAAAAACCAAAGCCAAAAACGTTCCATTCGGTACGATCATGCCAATAGAGTTTTTCGTCCAATCGAACGGTCATGCCGATCCACGTCCACACACGGTCCATTCGGCCTGATCAAACTGGCTGCATCCAATCGATTGGACGATACAATTGATGGTGGGTGGCCGCCATAAGGCAAATTGATGCATCGGGTATTATGACCCGACTGGACTCAACAAAGTGGGACTAAATGCTCCAACTCTGAATACAATAGTTAAAGATTATGTCACATAAATAAAAGTTAGGCTGTATTTGGTATGGGTTTCCACGCTGGCGAAGCCGCAGGCGACATCTAGTTAAAAATGTATTTCTATTACAGGGACTAATAGACCCCGAGAAAGAGATGGCGAAACTAGGTAAGAAGATCGAAAACCTCTCGCAAACCATCACCAAGCTACAAGAAGCTATTTCAGCTGAGGATTACACAGTGAAAGTGCCTGCGGAAGTTCAGAAGACGAATGAAGAGAAACTAACTCAATCGCAAGGAGAAATAGAACGGTTGCAAGCCGCGATAGAAACTTTAAAACTTATATAGAATATCTGATTCCTCCAAGATTTTATTCTGTTTATTTGTGACAGAATTCGAAGTCTGATCAAAGTCTTGTAGTATGTGGAAGCGAAACTCCTATTTATTCGAAAGTGTTAAGTTGACAGGTTGAGCTGGTAGTACCTTCATTTACTAATAATACTTTCAGTTACTAAATGCCACTACAGATTTTAATAAATGAGTAATCAAAAAAATAACCGAAAAAAAATATACATAGATCACGGCAACTTACCGCATATTATTAGCAATAGCTAAAAAAAACTAGCCTTTAAAAGGGACTCCATAAGTACAAAAAAATATGACATTTGGTCTAACAAATATTTTAATAGAAGATTCAATTTAAAAAATGATAAGTAGATTAGTTTTATTTTTTTATCAATTTTTTCATTTCGTTTAGGTTCTGGAATTTTTGAGGTAAGTACCCTTAAGGCCTAAAAAGCGCTGGCGTGATGATCTGGACGCCTTTCAAGATAACTGGCGAGAAACCGCACAAGATCGCGATGAGTGGAAGGTAACGGGGGAGGCCTTTGCCCAGCAGTGGGACAGTTTAGGCTATTGAAAAAAAAAAAAAAAAAGTACCCTTACAAACAAAATAATTGATTGTCACATGAACATAAGTTAATTTCAGTTTGTGCAGTTTTCAAAAGATCTTGTCTATTCTATAGTAGTTTCGCTTCTGCCTTTTTAAATCTTGTAAATTGTGGGACCTACAACATACAGGACTAATAAAGTAATTAATATTAGTCTCAAAACGTAAAATGATGCATTTCTGAAAGTACATATAAGTCAATATTCTTCTTTGTTAGAAAGTTGTAGGCTTTCTTTGCCGAAACTTAAAAATAAAGGAGTGCTTACACAACGTTTTTCGTACGATACAAACGCGCTGCGAATCGAACGTGCTTTTGTATCGATACAAATGCGTACACCAAAAAAGGTGTAAAATATGTGGTAGGATTTTAAAATTTAGAAATAATCTTCTCATTGAAACCTTTTTGTAAAACTTTATTATAAGTAGAAGTGAGAACTTGTAAAGTATTCTGATGTAAATTGTTCTGTTTTGTTACCTCTTACCTTGTTTAAGTTACAAGAATTTATTTATTTCGTTTTTTATTGCAATAAAATAAGCTTTTTAAACACTTGTTTTTTTACTATATTGTTCACTTATCTCTAGAAATAATTGAGCATTTTCATCTAAACCTTTTAACAACTCTGTGTCTACATATTCTACTGTCAACTTATCTCCTTGTTGCAAAACTTGTTTTTCAATTAGCTCCGATATTAAAATATCATTTTTGACAGGACTTATACAATACCCATCAAATGATCTGAAGAGCTTAACTTTAGTACTTCCTGGTGTGTTATTAACATTTTTTATATTGCATAAATCGCAAATGCTATCTAAGGCTCGGCCGAGAGACCAGTCAGCGTTTATGTATACTGCGACTGAGTCTTTTAAATCTGGATCTATTGTTAAAGATTCTATTTTTAAAAGATCATCTTCCTCGGTGAGTATTCTAACTGGTTTAGCTTCTGAATTGTCAGGTTTTCTTATAGCAAAGTACATGCGCTTTGCAACTGGTTGAGTTTTGTCCCCTATGGCTTTCTGCTTAATTCTCATGAGTTGTATTTTGACAGCAGTTTTCACTTTTGCTGATGATTGTAGAGCTTTCCTTATATTCTCTGTTATCTGAAAGTAAATAAGTTTTTTATTGGCTAGTATTAAGGGGATAGCCTTTATAACATTTCTTCTATTTAATAGTGGGCACTCCACCTGCCCCAACATAATTATAGTTTTCAATAATTTCAACTTAGAGGGGTTGGTTTCGGGCTCAGAAATATTTTCATACTTAGGTATCTCTGAATTTTTTTTTTAAAGTATGGATTGCCACAGTTTTAGCTCAGTGGGAATTTCACACTTTCTCCTCTTTGCATTTCTTATGCCCACCCAAAATACGTTATTCATAACACACTTTGACTTGTGTCCACATTTGTGTTACTTACTTTTTCTTGTGAAATTTTGTTAGCTTCTCTATGCAGCAGTCTTGGTGCTTCATATTCCTCAAGCTTTGCAGCCCAGGTCTCTTCTCTATCTTCAGGGCATGATCTAGAATATAGGTACACTACATTGGTAAAAAAGTTTTATAATTAGACTAGCAGCGGCATTGCCCCCGTAGTTATGGTATATGGTGATGATGATGAAAAATAGCCTATAACCTTCCTCAAGAGTTAAGCTATCAAATGCAAAAATAGTTTTTCAAATCCGATTGGTAGTTCCTGAGATAAGCGGATTCAAACAAACCAATTCTTCCGCTTTATATAATTATAATAGGCATGATGACAGTAATCAAGTCTCGCCAAAATATTTATCTGATCTAATGAAATAGGATTCAAAGATTTTGAAAAATGTATTTATTCTCATAATAATGTCGAGATTAATAATTTATTTGTTAAAATAAATCTACAAAATACAACAATCCGCCATGATAGCTAAAACACCCATCAGAGCGAATTACGTCACGTCTCGGTAAATGTCATTTTGTTTCTATGTAGCTAAGTTGTCATAACTCGTTGATATACCGAGCCGTGACGTAATGGTGCTGTTACACCTAACGAGTACAGTGGCGAGTCAGTGCCCTCGGCCGAGCGCTCGGTTGGTATAAATACTTTAACGAGTGCTCGGCCGAGTGCTAGGTCGAGCAGAGAGGCGAGACAGTCACTAGAATCCCAATCTGTTTACTAGGCCGAGGACCCACCTCCCAGCTTCATTCTTCTGCCCCCGCAGCGACTCGGTATCCCACTCGGCACGCATGAACACGCACTCGCTTGTTACTCGGCCACTCGCCACTCGTTCGTTCGAAGCAGTTTGTATTGTTTTTGTTTTTAAAATTTTAAATTATTATTATCTCAATTAAAATCCCACAATTCGTTAATAATGTCTGGTAACAGCCGGTTGAAAACTCTTTTAAATTCCTTTTTTTTTCGATCCATTGCAGACGTTGCGTGATCAAAACTGAACTGACTCACCACTATACAAATACGTGTGACCACCCACTCGGTTCGGCGACTCTCTCGGCCGAGAGCTCATTTACTGACTCGCCACTGTACTCGTTAGGTGTAACAGCACCATAAAAACAGACGCCATGACACCGGCGAGCGTTTTGGCGTGAATTTGAAAATTTAAATTTAAATGTACTTTTATTGCACAAAAACCTTAATTTTCTACAGAAATATGATATATTTTAGACATAATAGATACTTCTGAATATCATAGAAGAGATTTTGAAAATTAGTCATCATGCCTATTAGTATAATATAAAAAGCAAACTCCATATATCTGACTATTCAGGTGGCTATTGGGTATAATTTATTATGTAGGTACATACACAAACTGATACTATAATTAACAAGGGAAGTGAGAAACTTGTGGGAAGATAAGTCAAATGTTAAAATCATTTTAAAATTAGACCAGCATCAGCAGTGTGATTTAGAATGTATTCCAATTTCAGAAAGTGACATTTCTTGGCTGAAAAAACGTCAACTTTCTGAAGAAAATCATTGAATCGAATGCGTTTTGGGAAGTCTGAATCGCACCTCTGCCAGCCTAACATGTGCAACATCGAGAGAGATATCTCGATCGGACAAACTGCTCTAACGCATATATTAGAGCAGCTTAACTGATCGAGAAGTCTCGTTTCTCACTCTCGATGTTGCACATGTTAGGCCGGCTGGTCTATGTTTATTTAAAAAAATAAATAAGTACTTAGGTATTGTTTTTATTGATGGTCTAAAATAATACTGAAACGGCTCCCAAACATTTATTTTCAGACATAAATCATCTTTTATTTACATTTGCTAATAATTTTGGGTGATACTTACGGATGGAACCTGTGCCCAATGCAATAGTGTTTTGAACACTTTGAACACGCCAGCTCATGCAGACTACCCATTTTGCAACCCTTTTGGGAACATTTGAAGATTTCGTCTTCATTTTTGAAGTTAACTTCTTTAGGCTTCGGAGCCAGAGGGCATTCGCCGGAGAGGCAGTGGGCGATGAAGTGTTCCCTGCAGAAGACCTTGGTACAACGACATTGGAAGGGCAGAAAATCTATCTGGTTGCAACCTTCAAACTCGCAGTTTTTACCCAACTCTGGAAATTCCATAGTTTCTTCCTTTGCTTTAGTTTCAGGAACTTACTAATGTTATTAAAATTAGTGATAATTTTATTTTTTACTGAAAAGGGCGGGCGGCCAAAACCAAAACAAATTCAAAAAAATTGACTTGCAGATTTTTGACATCTGACTTTGACATATTTAATTTCCGACAATTCTTTGCTTCCATGCCCCTAGCGTGAATTTTGATGGGGGCTCGGGAGCGCGCTCGGCTTGTTTTCTCACCAAGTCTTACCAAGTAAATAAATACAATCGAGTCGAGTTCGAGCAAAACGAAAAAGATTTATTTATCTAAGTCTAAAGGTGGCCGCACACATATCCGCACCGAATCGTCCGATTCGAGCGAACCTAGCAGTAGGTAGGTATTTCGAAAATTCGGCGCGTACGGCGCGGACGGTGTGCGTCCACCATTAATTAGGTACTAAAATAGATTTAAAATAGATTTTTTATTTATGTGAACGGTACCTGATGAGTTGATGACACTTTTACTACTTACCTACCTAGTTTAAAAATTAATCGAGCGACTCTATCATTCGTTTGGTATGCTTATTGTGATAAGAACCTACCTACCATCAGTTTAGTCTTGTTTATAATCATCATCATCATCTGCAGCCTACTATTGACCGTAGACCTTCCTTCGTTGCAACACTTAAGTGTTGCGCTCAATCAATCAAACAATCAAAAAATGTTTTGTACCTAGGTACAAAAAAGTGTTGCAAGTAGGTAGGTACCTACTTATTACCTAGGTACCGTGTTGCCTACCGTGATACCTATACTAGATACCTACCTACTACTAGGTAGGTAGGTACATCAAGACTGAAAGAGGTAGGTAGATATTATAAGTAAGTAGGCACGGAAATAAGATAAACCACAACAAACTGTAATAAATAATTTATTTAATATCATTACCTAAACATACTTATACCTACCTATACTTATACTTGGTACCTATATATTAAATTATAACATAGCTGCTTCACTAGGTACTATAATCCTTGCTCACTTGCGACTGACTTCTTTTGTAGTCTACCAAAGGTACGCTGGCTGGGGCCGATGGGTTGGTATGTGCAGTTGCTGGAGGTGTCGTTGCCAGCTTATACTTCTCAACCAACCAGTTACATTGCCCACTTCTCGCCACCAACGTCATGAAGTCTCGCCTGTACTGTTTCGTCAGAATAGCGTAAAGGAACGGATTCGCACATGCATTTAACGGATAAAAGAAAACTAATAATACTTTGCCATGGCTTACATCTACTAATGGCACGCCAGCTAAGGCTGTGACGCCGAAGAACGCAACAGGTGCCCAGCACAACAGATCAGTTCCAATCAATAGAGCCATTTTATTCGCGATTTTCCTTTCTGCTGCCGCCGCGGCACCTCTCCCTCCGTAATTATCCCCACCACCCCCCAGAGATCGGTATATCTGAACGTAGCAAATAACAATGGTAACCCATGCTACGGCATTGGTCATGAACAGCCCTCCTTGGTATGCCATATCTCCAAAATCTTTGCTTTCAACAGGCAGGCATATAGACGTTGAAGAGTAGTCTGAAACTCCGAGCAAAGGCAGTCCGGCCATGACGAATGAGAAGGTCCATCCAGCGATCATTATTTTCGCTGCTGCCGATAAAGAGATTCGTCTTTCCAAATAAATAGCGTAAGTGATCGCAAACCATCTTTCCAACGTTACTATAGTTAGCGTAAATACTGACAGTTGTCCTGAAAATACTGATAAAAATCCGGCAATTTCGCAGCCTACTCCATACTGCCAATTGTAAGCGTAGTTGAAGAACTCCCCGTACGATCGTAAGTCCACGACCGCGATCATGAATAGGTACAATCCAGTGCAGAGGTCTGAGAATGCTAAGTGGCACATCAGGAATCTTGGCACAGTCAACTCGGCATGGTTCATCAACAGGACCAGTAGAACCGCCACGTTTCCGACGACAGCTGCTAAGATGACGAACCAGACGCTCGCTCGTAGCCACGACCAGCCCATCACGTCTTCGCAAGGGTTCAGAGCATCTGGTAGTGGAAGGCAGCTCACGACTCGAGAACTGAAAAAGGAGGAAGAATTAGATAATTTTATCGTTGTGGGCACTCAACGTGTTTGGTATAGATAAAATGGATAAATAAGTAGGTAAGTTCGTAGATAACTTACGTAATACTAAAATTCCCGCACTGTGCAGACATTTGCCCCCCAAGAGTATTATTCACCGGGTCATGGAACTCCCCCTGGTCGTCGTCTTCGAAGCTCCCAGAATCTCCAAAGTACTCTTCCGCGTAAAAATTATTGTCATATTCTTCGCTAGTTGTTGCAGTAGACAAATCTTCATCTGGTGATCTAAAACAGAAAAAAATAGGATCACAAGAAGACCTTTACGTGTGTTGAATGTTCAAACAAATGTATCCAATCCATGAATCCAACGCTTTCAGGAAGTCGGATCAGAAAGTCGGACAGACAAAAAGTTGGACGTATGCGGCCGGCCTTACTTGGATGTCCCGACATAGGCCCAATCAGGGTCTATAGCACGTATCGGGGATAGAGATCTCTTCTTGACATTCGCTGCTTCATCGCACTTCTGTTTCATGTTAGCAAGTTGAGTTTCGTACAGCTTGTGCCTCATTGGGTCATGTCGTTCGGGGAATTTGAACGCACAACAGTGGAAGTGGTGGGTAAGGTACGCTTTTTCTAAATGCTGAAAAAATTATTAGTGTAAGTATGGATTTTGTATGAAATACGAACGTAATGTAATTTATTGAAATTTAAATAATAATCTCCAGTTTTAAAATAACTCTATAGGTACTAGGTATAATAGAATGAGCCAACGTTTTAAAAAGGTGTTTTAAAATAGGTGTTTGGGCAGGTAGGTAAGCTTTAGAGCTTCTAAAGCTGTAAGTATAGAAATCTAGAGTGAACAAGTGTCTTCTAGACCTTTGTGATCCATCGTCAGCCACATCGTCACTTACCATCAGGTGAGATTGTGGCTAAACAAAGGTCTACCTACATTAAAAAAAAAAAAAAAAAAAAAAATCTAATAAACTGATGCACAATTTTATTTTAATATAAGGTTATAAGTATTTAGATCGTTAACCTACAATGGTGCACAGAGAAAAGTAAACATAAATCCTACTTACCTGAAATTCATAAATCGATGGGATGTATTTCAAAGACGGTGTTTTTTCTATTCTAAGTGTTTCTAACTTTTCTAGTCCTTTGGTAGGTAATGAGGTAATGGCGGTACTGCTTAAATCTCTGAAAAAATACGAAATTCTCTAGGTATACCTAATTTTATAGTAAATAGAGCAGTTAAATCATACTAACATAAAGATGAATTTTCATTACTGAGACATGTCTGGCAAGAAATGCATTGTATATTATATACTTACAATTGCCTTAAAAGTAAATTCCCTGAGAACGCATTGTCATCTAAACGTTTCAGTTTTGTGTTACCTCTGAAACTCCTGAAACAAAAACAAAAAATAAAGTAGCTAGATAGGAGGTACTTATGTACTTACCTATAGTTAATTAAAAGTATAATTAACAGTATAATTAAAGTATAATTAACTGTATAACACTGCTAACTAAGAATGTATTTTAAAAGTAAATTGCATTCTTCCGCTACTCATCAAAAGGTGGCGCTAGCTCACCTTACATTATTATTTTTATCGAAACTATTTCATTCTATTAATCAGTTATGCGAGTTGATCCTTTAATTTTCCTTTGATAACATTTTTGTAACAAAATATGTGTTAGGTACCTACTTATAATATTTTTTAATTAAAGCCTTCTATTTTTCTCATTAATGTTTTTCACATAGGTACTTAACTTCTTCAAACAAATTTATGTAGGTAGGTAAGTACCTATAATATCAGTGAAGGTAACAAAGATTTATAAAATTAAATCTTTGTTACCTTCACTGATATTTTTTGAACAAAATACTCACAGCTTGGATATTTGTGCGTTTTTAAAAGCAAATGCTGGCACTTCTTCAATTAAATTGTAATTCAATGATCTGAAAAACAAGGTTAATACCCTAATTAAAGGATTACCATGGTGGGAAAATCATGAACGTGTACAAGAATTGTGAATCATAAAAGCTATGTAAATAAACAAAATGAAAACAAAACTATGAGGAGCTAAACGAATAAATTCTTTGGAGATTACCCCCCATGATATTTTCATCATTGAAATACATCTCTACGTACTTATTAATTATACTAGTGAATGTTGTACCTGATTATTAATTTAAAAATGTAAAAGGCAATCAAAATAAAATAAATACTTAGCAGCGGTATGTACCTAGTGACTTACACTTGATCGGCGCGCACGCGCAGCGCATGCGCGGGGATGCGCTTGATTTGGTTTCCTTCTAGGTCTCTGGAAAATAGGAATGAAATTATTTTCGTGAATTTCTAAAACTAAAACTCTTGGTTTCAACTTTCGAACCGTAGAATAAACTGCTCGGAATTAAATATAAAATACTATAATACCTTTAATTTACATTACACCATCCACTGTAGGAAAAAGCTGGAATTACTAGATACGTATCACACCCCCTTACTTATGAAAGATGTTTAAAGTTGAACAGTGGTTAAACAACGTCCTGTCTCTTTTCGACGCTATCCATAAATAAAGACAGGACGTTGTTTAATCAGTGTTCAACTTCAAACATGTTTCATAATCGTAAGTAAGACCCTGAATGTTCAGGGGGTCTAAAGTGGCCACTTTTGATGAAAAATCAGATGTTTCATAGATGCTTCATCTATGAAACATCTAATTTTTCATCAAATGCTTCATAAATGCTTCATATATGAAGCATCGATGCTTCATAGATGTTTCATAGATGTTTCATAGATGCTTCATATATGAAGCATATATGAAGCATCGATGAAGCATTGATGAAGCATTTCACAAAACATCTTTTTTTTTTCTTCTTCTTTATTTTGGCTTCGCACGGCTTGTGCATTCAGCCAGTGTCAAGTAACTATAAACTTCAAGCGCATTCACGAACACTTAATAATCCACCATTATTACACATTAACATTCGAAGAAACACAAGTTTTGGAAAATAAAACAAAAACGAAACATTACTTCTCAAATTTCCGCCAAAAAGCAACCCCCAAAACATCTTTTTTGACAGATCTATGTGCGAGGTTAAATTTATTTTTAGAAAGTAAATAGGTAGGTAAAAATATTTGAATTTGAGAAGTAATGTTTCGTTTTTGTTTTATTTTCCAAAACTTGTGTTTCTTCGAATGTTAATGTGTAATAATGGTGGATTATTAAAGATTATTAAGTGTTCGTGAATGCGCTTGAAGTTTATAGTTACTTGACACTGGCTGAATGCACAAGCCGTGAGAAGCCAAAATAAAGAAGAAGAAAAAAAAAGATGTTTTGTGAAATGCTTCATCAATGCTTCATCGATGCTTCATATATGCTTCATATATGAAGCATCTATGAAACATCTATGAAACATCTATGAAGCATCGATGCTTCATATATGAAGCATTTATGAAGCATTTGATGAAAAATTAGATGTTTCATAGATGTTTCATAGATGAAGCATCTATGAAACATCTGATTTTTCATCAAAAGTGGCCACTTTAGACCCCCAGATCTATGTACCTAGTATGTTTCACACCATTTTCTATTGAGCTTTTAAATTGTCTGGTTTTGGGCTCGGTCATTCTGTTTTTTTACTTAAGTATATCGGTAGGACATTCCATCCCATTTGAACTTCAAAGCAATACAGCAGCAAATGTCACAATATTGGGGATAGTCAACGCCCGCGGCTTCGACCGCGTGGACTACTTTTTTTAATCCCACGGAAACCATAGGTACATTTTTCCGGGATAAAAATTTCCGGCCTGTGTGTTATTCCTGAATCTAAAATACTTATCTACATTCCGAATTTCATCAAATTCAGTTTAGTAGCTATGGAGATCCGTGGTAACAAACATTCACACACACATACATGCGCACACGGACTTTCGCCTTTATAATATTAGTAAGATTATGCCCCGTTTATAATTTATGTTTAGGTAATATATACTTACATAGCCTGTAAATAAGACATGTTGCCCCGCTTGCTGTCATGAACATGACTTAAATTCGGCACCTCCAGTAACCCTGACGTCGTGATCATACTGCAAAAATAAATTAGCACATTTATTTTCAGTTTATGTTTGAAGTGTTATGCTATGTTTAGTTTATGTTTCATGTTGCATTTAATTTAGGAGTTTTTTCGGTGCTTTACTGTTTTTGTCATACACTTGTGTTGTCAGAGGACGCCCGCGGACGCCCGCGGCTTCGCCCGCGTGGACTACCTACTATTTTTCTTATCCCACGGGAACCCTGCAATTTTTTGGGACAAAAAGTAGCCTATGTCCTATTCCCGGTTATTATCTATCTACATTCCAAACATCAAAATCGGTTTAGTAGTTATGGAGATACGTGGCAACAAACATTTACACGCACACACACACACACACACACACACGGACTTTCGCCTTTATAATATTAGTAGGATTATAAAGAAGTAATTTTTTTTTGTATGTAGGAGGTACCTAATATCCGAAACTACTCATCCCATTTCAAAAATTATTTCACCAGTAGGTAGGTATTTAGAATGAGCTTTTAGGATGAACATAGACTATATGTAGATACCTCGCGGGCAACGTTGCGGGCGGAAGCTAGTTTTTCATAAAGAAAAACTTTTACTTTCCCTTTATTTAACTTTACTAATTCATCATAAACAGAACTTCTCGAATCGAATATTAAGCTTTACTTTTCGTAGAAGCTTAGCAAACAGACGTAAGGCGACTCCACCAAAGCGGAGACGAGAGATGTACTTAGGCTGCGTTTCCATTGACGCGGAGCTGTGCGGAGATGAGCGGAGAATAGCGGTGAAAAGTGGTGAGTGTTTCCACTGAAGCAGAAAGGAGAGAAGCGGACCGCTTCGCTCTCCTAGCTACTCTCCGCAACGCACCGCCCCGCTGTCCTCCGCTCCGCATCACCTCGCTTATTTTATATGAATATCCGTTCAGCTCTGCCCCGCTCCGCTCGTGCTGTTTCCATTGAAGCGGAGCAGAGATTTCGAGCATAGTGATTGGTCAATTCATGCACCGCTAAGCACCGCTCCGCCCAACTCCGCGTCAATGGAAACGCAGCCCTCGTATTTTAACAAAAAATAGAATTTCGTTATTCAGACATCTCGTGACACAGACGAGATGACATGTGTGAATAACGAAATTCTATGGTTGTTTAATTAAACACATCTCTCGTCTCCGCTTTGGTAGAGTCTGAGCCTGAAACTTATTTTCATGCTCACAGATCTTCACCAAAGTTTTATGAGACCAACTCAAAGTTAAATCCTTTCAAATAAAAAAAAGAAACATCTAAGTAAACAGGATGTCATGAGGCGGAGGTATCATGTAGCCCCCTTTTTGACCTTTTTTGGAGGACGTAAGAAGAATAAAAAAATCCCGAACGACAAAAAAATAAATATAAAATTATCGAACCTGCTCACAAAATTTCACTAGAATTGGTTGAGAAATGTGACCTGTAGAGGAAAACAGACAGACATCCGGCCGGCGGACAAACGAAAGCATTTTAGTCCAAGCTGAAGCAGAGACGCTTAGCTCACTTCGCTCGCTCGGTCAATAAAGAAATAGACTATGAGTATGGGCACAAAGTGACATACATACGTACAATGTGCGGAGTTCGGGCAGCGCCGGCAGCGGTGCGATGCGGTGCAGCAGCGGCGCCTGCGTTATAAAACTGAAACAAACAATATTTAAAAACATAGAGCCTTTAAGTACCTAATACTAATAATATTAGATATTAATGACCAACAAAACCATTCCTCAAACAACAAGACATAATTTGCTTGCCTTTTTGATTTCTGCGGTACACAAAGTGATACTCTGTACCTAAGTATTATATTACTAACAGTCATGTTTTTATTTGGTTGAAAGTAATTTAAGCTTTCCGAAGCACGTTAGCGCTCAGCTGTTAATGACACTTGCATTTTCAACTTTTATACTTCTCGCATTTGTAATATTAGTAGGAATGACTTTGACTCTCCACTAGAGGTCAAAGCTTCAGTTCAATCCTTCAGTTACTCGTATCTTACAATGATTTGAGATTAGGCATCTTAGTCAGATCTTCCACGGCTACGTGCTCGAGCTTCGGCGCGTCCATGATTGATCTGAAACAATGTCAGGAAAGTAGATTCAGAATTCAGTTTAATTGCCAAACGTGATTTACAGTGGTTGGTAAAAAACAAGAGCTTGCTTTAATTTGCTGACCATCTATCTACCTACAGATTTAAATGAATTTGTTTTGAATTGAATAGAGTTGAATATTTAAAGCAAACTTTAAAGTAGGACGCGTCGCTTCGCGTCGACTCTGCGTCAGTGCGAGTTGAGCTGTAGAGGCACAAATTACTAAATAAAAAAAGTAGAGCGTCAATAATAACGTTTTAAATCTGAATTCTATGAACCAACGGTCACTACATCAACTTCGTAACGTCACCGGATCGCCGCATCGCAAGCCTAAAGTGAAGGAACAACTGAACGTCGAAAAAGGCCGCACCACATAGCCTTTTTCGGCGTTCAGTTAGCTATAACCTTAACTTGGAGGGCATATATGGCTATTGAGGATTATGTTGTCACTTCTCTAAAACTGGCAATACTTACAGGTGCTCCACCTTGTGTAAGTGGTATCCCGCGGCATGTATGGCGCGTGCAGTGAGCCGCGTTATATTCGTTACGTGCAGCACCACAGAAGTACTCTCGCTTAGCTCGCCGCATACTGGTCGTCGCACTGCAACAAATAAACATTGCTATACTTAAATAAAAGGTAAAGAACAAGAGATATCTATTTATTTATCTTGCCAGTTGGAATCGGAGCTTTGTATTGATTTCTATGGTACGAGTGCACCGCATCGGCATTTCTGCGCCAGAGACCGGTATTTCTGCCGATGACGTCATCCGCAGTGGACGCCCATTTCGGATCCCGATCGCTTTGAGTTCTGACGTGTCGATCTGAATTGCCGATGCCGATGCAAAATCCGAAACAAATACTGACGCTGCGTACGCTCCGATACCCACGCAGTGGACGCATAGCCACGCATAGCTTAATTAGGCGCTTTTTCACGCTCTTTTTTCAGTGCTGTGACATTAAAAAAAATCCAACGAATTGACAGCCTTCTCATTATTTGAAGTCGGTTAAAAAATAAAGTGTTTATCATTGTGATTCAGCAATGCCGGTAAAATGCTTTGAACTCGGTTTTTACGGATTAAGCTCAACGATGATTGACAAACATCATAAACATCAAAAACATGATATTGTTTATCCCTTTTTAAACATGTAAGTACTTATACCACATTGCTAGTCGTAATTGTAGATGCTGCTTAAAATTTGAAATTGATTCTTCATCATCATCATCCCATTGGTACCCACTGCTGGATGTAGGCCTCCCTTTGTGAACGCCACATACTCTGGTCCTGCGCTGTGCCAAGGAGAAGGCCAGGGCTAAAATATACATTACATTTGTTTGAACAGGCAACACTCGTCCGTTTCGACAGTAGGAAGCAAATGTATGGCAGGGACAGTCGTGTCGGACGACGTCAGACGAAAAGTCTGACGTGTGTGGCCGGCCTAGAGCGGCTTTTTTAAACTCGCAGAAAACGCCCGCGACTTGTCTAATATTATGTTTTAAAGGCTATTGATGGCTTTGCAATTTTTTATGAATGTCGGACCGATAAATAGTACCTATCTATTCATCTTATCGAAACATTCTTTGTAATGTTGATAATGGAATCCCGCTTACAATGAAACAACCCAGATCTCAACGACGACACTTATTTACTCTCTGTCTACATCATTAATGTACAGTGACCGAAAAACTACCGATTTTAGTTTACTTAGAACGTTTTTAATCCATTGAAAATGAATAGTCTTATCAAAATTTTCAATTCCGACGGGATTCGGACCCGCAATGATACAAGCGATACTCGGCCAAGCCGAAGCGCTAAAGCCGGAGCGCCTTTACCAACTAGGCCACGGAATCCATATTCGTCAGGTTGAAACTCTTGATAAACTCATTTATCGAATAAAACATCGATTAGCGCCATTCTGGGTGTTGTATATTATGTATGTATTTACAAAAAAAATGTATTTAAGTAGTTTATCAGTCATGTGGTTCCCGTAACACAAGCTCTGCTTAGCTTGGGGCTACATGATGCTGTGTGAAATGTCCAGTATTATTTATTTATTTATCTACAGGAAAACTACTAAGTTAACTCCTGCTCATTGTCCGAAGTTACGTTTTTAATCTAACTATTGAATGAGATAGTCCTAGAGTTTGTGCTTTTTTAGGTCGTGAGTTCTAGGTCATTGATAGGTCATAGAAGGTCTAAATTGCGTAAAGACTTAGAACCAAATTGAGAATCTCAATTTTATTCGAATTGGTAACAACAATTTGGGTTTATCTAGCTTTTTATAGAACTACGATATATTTAGTTTACGATTTATAATAGGTAGGTACCTAATGTTTGGAAATCCTGCTACTATAAAGCATGCTTGTTTGCTATTTGCTTTTGTCACATATTAGTGTGCTTACGTGCTACTACGTAACGTGTATTCCAGGCATAAATCCGTGTAGGTACCTACTTTTAACTACTTATACCTAGGTAATTTTGTTTATAAATAAGTTTTATTTGAGATTTCAAATAGGTAAATATATAAATAAACGGGTACATATGAAAAGTCCGAAAACCGAAATGCCGATCCTTGAAATGCCGATGCTTGAAATAGCGAATGCTCGTAAAGAAGAATGCTTAAAATGTAGAAGCTTTAAATGTAGAATGCTTAAAAATCAGAATGCTCGAAATGCCGAAAGCCAAAATACCGAAGCTTAAAACATAGAAGCTTAAAATGCCGACGCTCAAAATTTAGAATGCTTGAAATATAAAAGCTTGAAACCAGTAATGCTTGAAATAATTATGTAGATGTAAGAATTTTTTTGTCTATACTTATTATTATTAAGAGGTAAAGTGTGTTTGTATTGTACTCGTATGTAGGAGGTTATCTCAAAAACTACTCATCTGTTTTAAAAAATTCTTTCACCTGTATTTAGAATGAGGGGAGGGGGAGGGAGAGGGGCAGTGGGAGGGAGAGGGGGGGGTAGAGGGGGAGGGAGAGAGAGGGAGGGAGAGGGAGGGAGAGGGAGGGAGAGGGAGGGAGAGGGAGAGGGAGGGAGAGGGAGAGGGGGGGGAGGGGGAGGAGGGGGGGAGACGGGAGGGGGAGGGGGAGGGGGAGGGAGAGGAGGAGGGAGAGGGGGAGGGAGAGGGGGAGGGAGAGGAAGAGGGGGAGGGAGAGGGGGAGGGAGAGGGAGAGGGGGAGGGAGAGGGAGAGGGGGAGGGAGAGGGGGAGGGAGAGGGGGAGGGAGAGGGGGAGGGAGAGGGGGAGGGAGAGGGGGAGGGAGAGGGGGAGGGAGAGGGGGAGGGAGAGGGGGAGGGAGAGGGGGAGGGGGAGGGAGAGGGGGAGGGAGAGGGAGAGAGGGAGGGGGAGGGAGAGGGGAAGGGAGAGGGAGAGGGGCAGGGAGAGGGGGAGGGAGAGGGGAAGGGAGAGGGGAAGGGAGAGGGGGAGGGAGAGGGGAGGGAGAGGGGAGGGATAGAGGGAGGGGGAGGGAGAGGGGAGGGGGAGGGAGACCCAAACATGGATCTTCCACTGTTATTCACTGAGAAGTTCTGACACAATAGGTCCTGACTCCATCAGATCAGCAGCTGTCACCATATTATTACATTGTAGTCGGAACTTCACCGATACGCTGAGTTCCAAGTTTCTATTTACTGAAGAGTTCTGTTGAACATTTCCTGATGTCATCCTCAGATCAGCTTGTTATGACCATATTATTACATTGTAGTCGGAACTTGACAGATATGCCGAGTTTTAACTAAATCGGCTTATTTACTGAGGAGTTCTGTTGAACAGCTTCTGACTCCATCATCAGGTCAGCTTAATGTTACCATCATATTGCATTGTCACTGATATCCTATCAAGTTCTTAAAAAATTCCCGAATCGCGTATGCCTTTAAAATATGAAGAGTTACCTCGATTTCTCCAAGATCCCATCATCAGATCCTGACCTGATGATCAAAAGGAACATTGGAAAAGTGTACCCTTTCAAACAAAAAAAGAATCTTTGAAATCGGTCGAGGCGTCTTCGAGTAACCGGTGAACGTACACAAAAAACACAAAAAAAAAATCCGACGAATTGAGAACCTCCTCCTTATTTTTTTAAGTTCGGTTAAGAATACAATAATTTTGTAAGTATTTAAGTCGTTTCACTATCACGTTTCCATCTAGCTACTTTACACCTAAACTACTTTCGCACCCGTAAAAACTACCACGAAATAAAGTACTAAAAAATACAATAATTTATGTAAGTACCTACTTATTTCGATCATTTTCGATGTTTTAGTCATTCGGCATTTGGAACTTATACTTATTAAGCATTCTACTTTGTAAACGTTCGGCAATTGAAACTTTCGGCATTTCGAGCATTCTGACTTTTAGCTTTCGACCTTACAAACTTCTATCTTTCAAGCTTTCTGCATTTCAACCGTTCTACATATCGAATTTCGCTATTTTAAGCATCGGCATTTCAAGGATCGGCATTTCGGTTTTCGGACTTTTCATATGTACCCAAATAAACTTGTGTCGGTCACTGTACCTTCTACATCATTTGAACACGTGACTTTTATTGGCCATTCTTATTGATTCATTCTACTCGAGTGTTTCTGTATTAATAAACCGAGATAGACTTGGCCTTTTAGCGATAGATCAAGTTCATTGATTAACCTTGGAACCGTATTTTGAACTTTAATATTATGAATACATTGCATAAACACACGAGAATTACTCACATAAAACATGTCGTAGATTTAGATAGGTAGGTATGTAGGTAGGTACCGACAAATTTTTCGATTCATCCGCGAGGAGTAAACCTTGCCGCAACTCCCTCCTTACCCAGATGTGCCCAGATGAAGATTCTCCGGATGAATCGAAACATTGTCGGTATCTAAATCGACGATATTTTTTACGTGAGTAATTCCCGTGTATTAATACAATGTTATGTATCATAAATAACATACCGATACATATGTATAAATGATTGCGGTGCGTAATTTTTTGATTGAATTGTTTGTGGCATGACAATCTGTGTATCAAACTCGCTAGCTTCTCGCTAGTAAGTAATATACATTAATAAAGTTTTCTTAATGTTATTTTTCTGATGCTCCACCTCCACTGAATCAGGAGGGAATGGCAGATGAGAAGTTGGAGCTTGTTTTTCTTTAGGAACCAACAGGCTGTTAGGTAATTATGCTGTGTATTTCATACTAAACAGATGAGGCAATGTTCATCTTCTATCTTTGTACTTTACACAACATTAGGTATATATAGTAATAATAATGAGGTATATATGTAGTAATAATAATGAGTAGGTATAGGTATATATATATACCTACTTATCAACATAATATAATAACTTTACATACAATAATTTTAAATATTTGTTACAGAACTTGTAGACTCTCGACAGTCTACGGCGTAGAGGCACTACGAGCGTAGCAAACTAGAGTATAATCAATCACTATTAATTCAGCCTGTTTGTTTATCTATTGCCGAGTGAGTAGGTTGAAATTGCGCACCAGGTTTTAAATTCATGATTTATTTTGGGTATTTTATAAATTGGTTTAATATAATTTACGTTTTTCGACTTTGCACTAAAAAATACGATCGTGTGAACGAATTTTAATGAATATGGAACTAAAAAAAGATTGATCCAAAAAGATAATTAGGTACATTAGTTGTATATTGTATGGTTTATAAATTAATATATAATAATAATAATATATTTATTTATTTTTCTCTCAAAACGGTTACAAAAACTTAAGCTTATCTAAGCTATCTATAACTAAGTTTTAATCATAGTTTAAGTGGTACCTACTTAGGCTAACTTCTAACCCGTTTATGAGAGACTGGTGCCAGTGGTAGGCTGTTGCCTGTATTACTGGTCGCCAGGCCCCACTCCACGGTAGACATTAACACATGAGGGAAACTAGTTTACGGTGGTGGTGTCAGAGAGGTGTACAAAACAAGGTAAAATTAAACTTAACTAAGGATACAAAATGAAGTAAGGGATCAAATAGAAGTTAACAGAAGTTTTATATCGTGCTATGCATACAATTATACAGGTAGGTAGAAGATTGAATGGGAATTTTATATTAGATAAGTGTGAGCATTATGTGCAAGAGGTGTGTAATAATGATAGTATCGCGAGCGAGTGAGTGAGTGTAAAGTGTGAGTGAGTGTAAAGTATGAGTGAGGGAAAGTGTGTGTGAGTGGGTGTAAAGTGTGAGTGAGTGTAAGCAGTCAACCATGACGAGGGGTATAACGTGGTTTGTGAATAGATCCACAAGGAGGTGTATGAATAAACAGAACAAAGAGGTCTAAATTCAAAGTTCAAATATCATTTATTCAGTAGGACTGTTATGACCCTTGTGAATAATACTTATAATAGTAGAGATATTTAAGTAGGTAGTGAGTCAGTTCGTACGATAAACCTTAGATTTTCGACTGATTCCCATTCTACTAATGACAAACGACTCAGTTGTGATACAATGCTAGTTAGGTAGGTACTTCGAGTAGGTTCTCAGTTTGAAGATAAGTGAGAGACATGAGCCATTTTTCTACAGCAAATTTACATTTATATTTAGTCATGGGATAAATTAAAAGAAGTTTGTTGGCTTTGCTGTAGATGAAGTCACCAAGGAAGCAGAAGAAGTTATGTGGGAGACTGGTTTTAAAAAGTCTACAGGAACAGATAATACGATTCCTACGCCTGTTCTTTTCCAGCTCAGGGTCATACTCCAGCTGGGAATGCTTTTTGAGTATAATTTGGAGGATAAAGAGTTGTCTGATCGTTAGGACTTCCCAGCTGCTGTATAGATCCGTAGTCGGGAATCTGTAGGGAAGACCAGCTCCCACTTTTAAAATGGCTCTTTGAGCTCTTTCAAGGACGATTAGGTGGGTTTTTGCCGCACCTCCCCAAACAGAGATGCAGTAGCCAAGTATTGATTGACAAAGTGCGTAGTAGACCATCTTAATCGTACTCCTATCCGCGGCATGTCTCAGAGACTTGAAGATGTAAATTAGTTTTCTGATTCTGGAGGCCTGGACGGTTATGTGGTGTTTGAAGGTGAGGGTTTCGTCAAGATATACGCCGAGGTATTTCACTGTATCTACTCTGTTCAGGTGAGGGCAACTACAGAGGGTGGTTGTTGAAATACAACTGTGCGCAGAGATATTAAGAGCTGACGTAGGTAGGGAATCCTTCCTCAGAGCAAAGGTCACGTAGTTCGATTTAGATACATTGAGTGTTAAGAGGTTTGTTCTGAGCCAATTACACACTCTGTCGAAGCCACTCTGCGCCGAATCGAAGACCTCAGGCCAGGATTTACCTGAGAAGAGCAGAGCCGTGTCGTCAGCAAAGGTTATTATTTTACCGTGTTGCAGGTCCATGTTGCATAGGTCGTTTAAATAAATGAGGAACAAAGTAGGCCCTAAAATGCTTCCCTGTGGCACGCCATATTCCACAGGGGACTCCTCACTTACAAGATGGTCTATTTTAACGCGTTGATGTCTATTTGTTAGGTAATTCTGGAACAGCTTAAGTTGGAGTCCTCTAACCCCAATAAACTCAAGTTTAGAGAAGAGGTTTAATGGTTACATAAAAAAATAATACCACGGGCAAAGTCAAGAGGAAAAACCGAAATATTAATTAAGGCCAGCCATTAGCGGCTTTTACACGGTAGAGTTTTAACCGCGCATCTGGACTGCGTGCCGTGCCAAACTGCGGATAAATCTGTGCAGTTTTAAGCGCGGATAAAACTGTCGTGCTAATTACTGTCACAGTTTAGCGCGTGGTACGATTATGAACGGTGATGCATGCAAAAAAACTCTCACAAAAACTGTCTGTCGACATGCCAGATCGAACTGTCAGGCCTCGCGCATCTACACGTAAGGTTTGGAGCGAAGGATGGAATGGCGCGTGCTATTTCCCGCGGTTAAACTTTTCGTGTAAAGGCCGCTATTGTTTCAACCTATAAAGTTCAGCCGTTTCAGTGTGAAGAGTAACAAATATAAATATAGGCACATTGTTTTTTTTTTAACACACTTGCTAGATAGAATTTCAAGAGGCCTACGAAAAGACGCAATCAACCAATCCAACCGAACTGATGCCGCACAAAACCAAAACCTATCAAGAGTTAATTTTGTTCAAGTGCTTCCGCTAAAAATAGGCTATCGTTTGATCAAACATCACACAGAATGATGTTCAAAAACACGTTTTGTTACCACTCTACCATTGTGTAGTTGTTTTTGTATGTTGAGTCGGGCAACGTCGGGCCTAGTGAATTTATAATTTCCTGCCTTTTTTCGGTTGAACTTTTACGTTGACTGGTCATTATGACTGTTGCATTGAAACTTCACCTATGTATGTCATAATCTTTCCTGTGGATATGGCTTATTAAGCTCAGAGAATAATTTAGGTCCTTGGCAAACTTACCTAACCTAAAAAGAACATAAAAAGATCATCAAAACAAAGAAGGTTGTATACTCGTATGATTGTTGTGCAACGCCAAAATAACTGCATAGCAATACATCAATCTCTACTCAATGTTTGTCAAATTATGCGCAAGAGTCAACAGTCGGCAAATGTTCATCACACTGTCAATCAAACGTCATCTTAGTCTGTGACGTATCGAGAGCGTTATCAGCATAGTAATGATTGTCTAACTTGTCTCAAATCTCAAACTGTCAAAACGATCGCGCAGGTATCTTTTGTCGCGCCTGGTCTCCTTGAGATGAGAGGATGAGAGTGACAGAACTACATGCGTGGTTACTGAACTGTCATAATATTTGACAAATTGAGACCGATTTTGGTCGCTGTCAAAGATAGACAATCAAAGGCAGTTCTTTGATAGATCATGCTATCTCTATTCCGTAAAAAATAAAATATACAGTAGGTAAATGTAACATTTACAAGAGCTGTAACGAGCGAGACACGACCGACCGTGCTAAGTGACTTGTCAACATCGTCGTCATTAGATCATCTAATTGATTAATCAGGAGCTTCCTTCTTGGATAAAGTTTCATAATGCTTTATTAATTAAAATTTCGGATTCTCGGAAAAATAATGGAAATCCACTCGCACTTCCAATCGACTAAACTTTTTCAAGGGAACTCTGTTTTTACCCGACTGCAGCGAAGCCAAAAAGGAGGGATGTGTTCGAACTGTATGTCTTTGTATGTATGACCGTTCCTATCTCCGCGGGGGTGGCAATTCTAGTACAAAACTTTTTATGAATCACAAGCAAAACCTCAACTTAACCTTAGATTTTCGACTGTTTCCTATTCTACTAATGACAAATGACTCAGTTAAGGTGACGTTTTAGCTAAGGTTTGGACTTTGGCAGAACAAATTTTTAAAACTATTCTACTATTCACCAAATGGCTGACATTTAAGAGATCGAACCAAAACGCAGCGGAATGATTGACGTTGTCATCTAGTAGAATTGCCCTGCTGGCCTACTGGTCATGTTTCGTAGCACGTTTGTCAAGAACTACTACTTAAGGCGGGTCACACAGAGCGAGCAGCCTCGCGAGGCATTTGCCGCGCGAAGCAGCTCGGTTAGTGTGGACGTGTGGCTCGGGCGCGCGCTACCGCGGGCGAGCGTCCGAGCGCCCGAGCCACACGTTTTATGAACTCGTGACGTCACATCCTTTCACATCCTTTTCAAGTATTTTGAAATTCCTACTATTTTTTGCAATTTTTAAAATTTATTTTCTAATCGAAAATGGTTTAATATTAAAAAATAATTACACATACATACCTCTAAAGCAACAATGTTCATAATAAAATACATTTAACCCGCTTTTGAATCAGACGCATATTGCCTATTATTTGATCTCTTTTGAGAACTACCTACCGCTTTCGTCATCGGGGACCTCTTTTAAATAGCCGTGTCCACACAGAGCGAGCAGCCTCGCGAGGCATTTGCCGCGCGAAGCAGCTCGGTTAGTGTGGACGTGTGGCTCGGGCGCGCGCTACCGCGGGCGAGCGTCCGAGCGCCCGAGCCACACGTCCACACTATAAATTTTAAAAATTGCAAAAAATAGTAGGAATTTCAAAATACTTGAAAAGGATGTGAAAGGATGTGACGTCACGAGTTCATAAAACGAGTCAAGGACGAGTCAGATATAACGATCCATAGATATTTTTTTTTTTAATTTTCACAATAGGGAACTCCCACAATTTTTTTTTATGATTTTATACGATAGGTTATATCGTCAAATAACCGCCATAAAAATTCCAGCGCCGAAATACTAAAATTTTATAACAAAAATAATTTTTGAAATTTACCAACATTTTCACGCATCTGAAACACGATTATTATTGTTGTCACAGATTACTGTTGTAGTAACAATTTGTGAACTTTGACGTGTGACGTCAAATTGATACTAAGTACAACAGTAATCTGTGACAACAATAAGTTCGAGTATAGGAATTGTGAAAATTAAAAAAAAAACTTATCTATGGATCGTCATATCTGACTCGTCCTTGACTTTTCTTATGAACTCGTGTCGTCACATCCTTTCACATCCTTTTCAAGTATTTTGAAATTCCTACTATTTTTTGCAATTTTTAAAATTTATTTTCTAATCGAAAATGGTTTAATATTAAAAAATAATTACACACACATACCTCTAAAGCAACAATGTTCATAATAAAATACATTTAACCCGCTTTTGAATCAGACGCATATTGCCTATTCCTAAACTCGAACATAATGTTGTCACAGATTACTGTTGTACTTAGTATCAATTTGTGAACTTTGACGCGTGACGTCACAATTCAAAAATTGTTACTACAACAGTAATCTGTGACAACAATAATAAACGTGTTTCAGATGCGTGAAAATGTTGGTAAATTTTAAAAATTATTTTTGTTATAAAATTTTAGTTTTTCAGCGCTGGAATTTTTATTACGGTTATTTGACGTACCTATCGTATAAAATAATAAATAAAACCGGTCAAGTGCGAGTCGAACTCGTACGCCGAGGGTTCCGTACCTAGCCATGGTGCCAATTAAGCTAGTCCGCTTAATTGTATGAGCGCCCATACAACTCGGAAGAAATTTTAATTGGCGTCAACTATGTATGTATGGGAACACCCTCTAATTTTCAACTTTTTTAACTTTTTGGAATTTTTCCTTTATTTGTGCTATAAGACCTTGCTTTTTGCCAAATTTATTTATTCTAGGTCAACGGGAACTACCATTTAGGTTTTCGACCCAAAACCTCTAGGGTACTTCCGGTTGACCTAGAATTGTCAATTTTGGTTACAAGCAAGATCTTCCAGCACAAGTAAAGGAAAAATTCCGAAAAATAAAAAAAGTTGAAAATTAAGGTAAATTTTGGTACTCACAAGTTTTCACGAAAACCTAAATTTGCCTATATCTTTTTATAGTGTTAACTCAGGACCTTGATTTTTATAGTCACAATAGGGACTATAAACCTTAGTATATGGTATAAATTTCAACTTGCTAGCTCTACCCGTTCCTGAGATAATCGATGGTGACACACGGACAGACAGACGGACAGACGGACAGACGGACAGACGGACAGACGGACAGACGGACAGACGGACAGACGGACAAGAAAGTGATCTTATAAGGGTTCCTTTTTTTACCTTTTAAGGTACGGAACCCTAAAAATAAAAAAACCGGTCAAGTGCGAGTCGAACTCGTACGCCGAGGGTTCCGTGCCTAGCCATGGTGCCAATTAAGCTAGTCCGCTTAATTGTATGAGCGCCCATACAACTCGGAGGACAATTTTAATTGGCGTCAACTATGTATGTATGGGAACACCCTTTAATTTTCAACTTTTTTAACTTTTTGGAATTTTTCCTTTATTTGTGCTATAAGACCTTGCTTTTTGCCAAATATCGTTATTCTAGGTCAACGGGAACTACCATTTAGGTTTTCAACCCAAAACCTCTAGGGTACTTCCGGTTGACCTAGAATTGTCAATTTTGGTTACAAGCAAGGTCTTCCAGCACAAGTAAAGGAAAAATTCCGAAAAATAAAAAAAGTTGATAATTAAGGTAAGTTTTGGTACTCACAAGTTTTCACGAAAACCTAAATTTGCCTATATCTTTTTATAGTGTTGACTCAGGACCTTGATTTTTATACTCACAGTAGGGACTATAGACCTTAGTATATGGTATAAATTTCAACTTGCTAGCTTTACCCGTTCCTGAGATAATCGATGGTGACACACGGACAGACGGACAGACAGACGGACAGACGGACAGACGGACAGACGGACAGACGGACAGACGGACAGACGGACAGACGGACAAGAAAGTGATCTTATAAGGGTTCCTTTTTTTACCTTTTAAGGTACGGAACCCTAAAAATTGTGGGAGTTCCCTATTGTAGGTATGTAGTTCATCCAGAATAAACAACTTGCACGTCTGGACTGCAATTAAGAAATATTTACTGCGAAGGAAGGAAATAATAAATTGTATTGCGCAAACCAACCTTCTGATTGAAATATTAGGCTATGCAAGGTATAAATAGATAGATGGATTACCTATTGCTTTATTGTACACCATAAACATACAGCACTAAAATAAGCCTTAATTAAACAAAAGTGTAACAATGGGCGACCTTATCGCTGAGAGCGATCTCTTCCAGGTAACCTTTGGATGGACAGGATAAAAATTAACTACTAATGGCGGTGGCAAGGTATTCAAAAATAAAAAAAGTAAATTATAAATAAATCATTTTGTAAGTTTAAAATATATGGATGGACAAAACAGTAATTAATTAATTCAGATAATCAAAGAGTTTATTACTTAGGTACTTCTTTATGCCATCGTTAAAAATATTTTATGATTTTTTAACGTTCTGTTTTCATGGACGCAACATAACTTCGTAGACATAGACATAGACTAGACACATCATTTATTTGCTACTAAGCACACAAAATACACAGTGAAACGTAATAATTATGATAAAAGATACAGAAAGTAAACAACAATACGATTATTTTTATAAGAATTAGATCAATAAGAAGCGCGTAGTGAGTGCTTCGACGTTCTTGAGTGATCGTTGAAGATATGAGCGGCCACAAGTTAGATGGGTGACCTTCTCATTTTTTTAACCAAGCAAACAAGTAATAGATAAGTTTTCCAACCATAAATTAAAAATTACTTGTAATGAAAGTCTTATTCAATACTAGCTGCTGCCCGCGGCTTCGCTCGCGTGGTACCCGGATAAAAAGTAGCCTATGTTACTCTCCAGCCCTCCAACTATCGCCACACAAAAAATCACGTCAATCCGTCACTCTGTTTTGACGTGAAAGCAGGACAAATAAACAAACAAATAAACACACTTTCACATTTATAATACGGGTACGGATTATTGGGTTCTTAGTCGTTTCGCACCACGAGCGGTTCGGACCGCGGTGTGAATCGCCCCAGAGCTCTTTTTGAATGGGTTCTTTCGCACCACGGTGGTGACAGCGGTGCGAATCGCCTAAAGTATCTTTTGAAATGGGTCGATTCGGACCACAGGGCGAAACGACTCAATGTTCATTTTGCATGTCCGATTTGGACTCATATCAAAAATTAAGGCTTTCTCCTCATGGACAAACTATTTCGCCTAACTGATTTGGCTACGAGGACTAACATTTCCTCATGGCTGAACTCGTGTCAAAATAGACAAAGTAGGTACCTACACTCACCACCGCAGAGAGGATACAAAGTGCATACTACGGTATCGTCACCACGAGTAGGTAAAGGAATATAATTGAAAAAGACAATTTCGTTTTAAATTGCCAACTTGAACTTTTGCACAATGAAACCAGCATTGGACATTTCTTGGAAAAGCTCAGATAATTTTGTTAATTACATTTTTTCGTTATTTTTTACCTAATTTTATTTAATTTTGTACATAGTACCTACCTACCTATATCTTTTTGGCAATAGCAATTACGCACTATGTGTGAATTGTGTTTTGGATCTAACTTAAAAGACCAGGACACCAGAAACGTTACAGAGGTGTTTTTTACTTGCTTAAATCAAAACACTTCTGCGATACATCTGATGTCCTGGTACTTCAAAACATTTTACCCGTTGACGTCATTTTTATTTTTTATTTTTTTTTTATTTTATTTTATTAAAGGTAAAACAACAGCGTTACAGGAAATGTTGACTTAACTAATATACTTTAAGAATAAGGCCAAATGAGTTTTACACAGATAGGTCATGAAGGACAAATCATGTTTTTGAAATAACGTTGCAAAACCAATTTCCTATGGTTACACAATACTGTTAAAAAAACCGTTCAAGCGATTTTCGACCTTATGACATTTTAGGTTTCGATTATTTTCCAAATCTTTGCAAAATTATTTAGAATATATTATTAATTCATCCTTCATGACCAATGGATAAAAATTAATGTTTGAAGTAGGTACCAGGACATCATAAGTATTGCAGAGGTATTTTAACCAAGTAGATAACTGTAATGTTTATAACTGTAACTTTCGAGTGACACCGTACGGTGTACCTGTGCGTGTGTGCGTGTACTCCGGTCGTCTGCGCAGGTCGCGTCAGTTGTTTTCTAGTGTTTCTTTCGGACGCGTCATCGTCCTCATTCGATGCCATCGCAAAATGAACTGAAGACCGCTCCGGTACACCGGAACGTCCCCATACACGCTACCAATGTTCGGTTGACCTGCGCAGGCATACCTGCATAAATGACCTCTCCGGTAGACTGTAGCGTGTATGGCTTACATAAAAAGAGAACTGTTTCGTTCCCCTCAGGTCCGAATCGACCCATCACAAAAAGTTCTGGGGCGATTCGCACCGCGGTGCGAAAGAACCCATTCAATAACAGCTCTGGGGCTATTCACACCGCGGTCCGAACCGCTTGCGGTGCGAAACGACTAAAGACCCGGATTAGGATTATTACACCACGCGCAATCAACTACAGTGACATCAATTTATGAACGCTCTATAAATTATGAGTGTATTGTAAACCAACTAAACACGAGTAGTCGACTATTATGTTACTAGCTTCAGCCCGCGGCTTCGCTCGCGTATAGCCAATACATATTTTATTCCAGCAGTGCGATTCAGACCTTCTCGGAATATATTCCGAATTCGGAAAGTGACGTTTCTTTGCTGTAAAAACGTCAACATTCCGAAGAAAATCATCGAATCTGATGCATTTTCGGAAGTCTAAATCGCACTGCAGGCCACGATATAGGTACCTTCCTACACCTAATCTGAGTGACATTCAAATCGGTCTTAAATTTTGACCAACTAACTCTACTACTAATTCAAAATAACTTTACAATTTCCAAAGTTATTTTAGTTTTGATAACTTCAAACATCTATCAACTTCTGTAACTGACTGTTAATTTGGTGAACATCATCTATCTACACATTTTTACAGTGTGTTTGGTTGCCGGAGATTACTATTGGCTCATCCAAGTGTACTATATTTACCTAGCTGTCTAAAGATACTATAGTTAGAGGGCGCGTGTCCCTCGTGTGATCTAAATGAACGACTAATGGATTTCTATTTTGTAACCATCACTTTTGAGCTATATACATTTCCATGTTTATGTCTACGAAACTGTTGTTTTTCAGTCATCTTGTTCGGTCTCAATTCCTCTATTTTACAACGTCAACCATTCAAGTATCATTGCCGCTGCGTTTTGTTTCGTTCTCCAAAATGACAGTAATTTGCAAAACCTCATTGGTCATTAGTAGATTAAGAAACAAAACGAAATAGTTGACGTTTTGCATTGGTTGATAAAAAGTTTTTAGTAAATCGACCTACTGAATAACACGCAACAGAATTAAGAGAGAGGCCTTTAGGCGGCCTAAAAATTCTGTCACCAGCGTTGGCCACTGGCATAAACGAACTTACTACGTAAGGACTGTTTACACAGACATTGAACGTGCCATGCTGTTTAGAACAAAAAACATTATTTTGTCTGCCACGGCACGTGTCTGGCACGCTCAGTGACTGTAGATATACTTAAATGGACCTAGGTATCAAATAGAAATAACTTTGAGTAAAATAAAAGAGCTTTTTATTAAGCTCTACTGAGTGGATTAATGTTTGATGAATTCAACACCTTAACTACACTATATCAAAATCTTGACGTACTCAGTCAATCATCTCCTCTTTAATGTATAAATATTTTGTTCACCAGTTGCCTTTTATCTGAATTCACTCAGCAATAAATTCATGTCGTTAAACTATAAATAAAATATTATTTAGCACTATCCATTTGAAAAGTGCGATGGATAGTAAAAGTAACGTACCTACATAGTTGTAACACTGAATGAATCTATGGTAGTGTAGCCTTGGAGTAGTAGGTACTAATGGTAAGGGCGTAGATAGCTGTAGGTACCTATTAGCAAAGTGCAAAGTGCAAAGTTTCTGTTTTTTCAATTTTTGAAATCTGAGTGGACGGTAAACGCGATCCCGTTTACCATTCACTCAGAGTTTAAGAGTTCTAAAAAAAATTACAATTCTCACGTTTTGTGATGAGAAGGTGGTCCCAGGAGCTCCATCATCCCTACCTAGTAGTTAAGGGGACAATTCCACAGGTAGAAATATATACCTATTTCAGTGAGAAATTTTTAGTTGAAATTTTGTGTGAGTCAAAGTAGTCAAGTTCCTATAAATACAGATTTCGGTGAAATTTTGAAGTGCAAAGTTAACATTATAAAAATAATTACTATATTTTTTTAGCTACTTACCTAATCGTAAGTATTTATAACGCTAATCTATTTAAGTACTTTTCAATAAACTCTTCACCTTGAAAAGACGAAACAATCAGATAAGGGATAATCTACTATCTGAGCAACTGCTAACCAGCTGAATTAAAACGCTATATAATCGTTGCATCCATTTTTATTTTTAAAATACCTGCCTAATTTATATCTTGCAACCAAAATTAATCCTACCAATACTACCTACAATAAATCCGAAAAGTATGTTTGAATGTTTATGTCAATCATAGCTTTTATTGACCCTTGTGACCTACCACCTGCAGAAGGGAGGACAAGGGCCCCAATTCTACTAATAACGTCAACCATTCTGGTATCATTGCCGCTGCGTTTTGTTTCGTTCTCCAAAATGAAAGTAGGTAATTCGTTTGAAAACGTCACCACAACAGAGTAACCTAACCTCATTGGTCATAAGTAGATTAGGAAATGAAACGAAATCTAAGGTTGCCCTGACGAGTTGATAAAAAGTTTGTTAGTAGAATTGGACTCCTGATAAACGCCACAGACGATGGAGTAAAGGTAGCAAAGTTCTACTCTAATTTTGTTTGAGTTGTAACCTTTGATACGCAAGAAGAAGAAGAACAGCTGGACTGAATTGAATTAAATTTGGAAGAGATGAAAATCGTGGTCTGGGATAGCATCTAAGCTATTTTCAAGTACCTAAGTAGTAAAATCCAACATCACACTATACTAGAAAATTGAAAGCCTGTAAGTATGTATGTGTGTTACTTCTTCACGCTAAAACGGCTGAATGAATTTGGATGAAATTTGGAATTGTCATAGTTAGCCTAAAATTAATGTTTTTCAGTTTTAAGAGTTGTCCTGAAATTAAAACCCGTGTACCTTAGGTAGGTACCTATTATAACTGTATATTAACCTATTTCACTTTCTCGTCCATTATTTAAATTTCACCAGCTTAATTTGCATAGTATTATATCAGTAATATTCTATACCACTTATGGCTAAGTGGCGAAACTATAAACATTTGCAGACGTGAGGTACTTGCAAATTATAACTGTCTACATTCTAGATTATAATCAATATAGAGGTCTTTACAAAACCGGTGAAAAAAAATTAAAATAAAAATGTATTTATTTACTACAAACGTATATAAATAAATAATAACCAATAAATAATAATAAATAATAAATAACCTAGATAAATAATTTATAAGTTTAGAAATAGTTTGTAAAAAGGTCACATAGTTGAGGAAGCTTATCAGAAAACGAATTACTTATTATAAGAAGACACTATTTCGGATAGATTTCACGTGTTTGCTGTTAGCTGTTATGTAGATAATAAAGTTGCAACAGATCAATGATCAGGTATCGTCTTGTGTGATCAGGTGCAACCACAAACGGATCATATGATCAGATGGGAACTACCCAAATATTATGTTAGTAGGTATAGTCAAAAATGAAATTTTAATATTTCATTAATTAAATTAATTCACAAATAACGTTGGAACTTCCAGAAATAACTTCCAGATCATAAAATTAGTTTAAGAAATAATGAGTTAATCACCTTAAGTATACCTATGTAAGTATAAAATAGAAAACCACCTTTTCAGTGAACCCTGATTTGAGTAATATAATCTATATACTTACCTATCCTTTTGTGAAAACTGTAGCTGCAGTCTCGTACTGCTTTCGATAAATGCAAGTAGCCATTCAAAATTTTTCAAAGTCCTTCGATAGCCGTGTATTAAATAGCGGTGGACGCATTTTTAGATACAGCAACTTATCGCCAAGCTACTTACAACCAATTATTGCAAATAATAGCATGATCCGAATACCTATTGATTGGACATTTCATATCAATTTATTTAATTGGACTCCTTTCCGAATAAAAATAACTATTGTGTGTCATGCTATTTATAAAAAAGATAATTTTTAATGGAATTTCGATAAAGATTTGATAAGACACACCTTTCAGCCCAGCAGGGTGATTCACACTTATTCCAAATTCGAAAAGTGACGTTTCCTCACTGAAAAATGTCAACTTTCCGAAGAAAATCTACGAATCGGATGCATTCGAGAAGTGTGAATCGCACCGCTGGCCGGCCTCTTGTCAAAACAATCCTCTCGCCACATTGGCACAGATAAATAAAGAAATAGAAATAGAAAATGTTTATTTTCGTCATAAACAAGTAAGTACATAGAATTTTATAAATTTAAACTAGATATAATATTCACGTGACAGAAAAAAGGTAGCCTCTCAGCATTTGCTACAGTACAGCAGTTCAAAAACTGCTGAAGCGCTGGTAAAGGTAAGTAGGTCTTGCATAAACACATGAAAATGAAAAAGGATCTCGAATGTGTTCCCAAATATGGAAACAATGCAACGATATACTTAACTGTTAAAAAAATTTGGGTTCGGCAAAAAAAAAATTAAATAAAGTATAAAAATACGATGAAATTCATGTGGACTAAGTCGGAAGTCGACTTCGTAGCAGAGGAGATTTTATACTGATACTTACATACAATCATAATGATCGTATGTTTCAGTGTAAAATCTCCTCTACCTGTTTACAATATTAAGTATATCGAAAACCACACAGTGACCAAGAAGCAACCGAGTCCACTACGCAGTTGCACAACAATGTCGTGAGGTTTTCATATAGTTAGTAGGAATGAGTTGACACAGCGTGAGTGGCACGTTATACTGAGCCCACATCAATAATTTTAAGAGATAACAACTACAAAGTGCGGGCCGGCATGTGATAATAGATTCGCTAGATAAAATACCTAAGCGTTTGAATGCTACGTTGACAGAATTTTCATTCCTAAAGGCCTTCTTTCTACCATAAAGGTTATAGCTGACCAGTCACCGCCGCACCGGAATCTCACCGCATCGCCCTAGATTGTATGGAATTCTATGAACCAAAGCTCACTACATCAACTTCGTAACGTCACCGGATCGACGCATCGCAAGCCAAAAGTGAACGCCGAAAAGGATCATCCCCAAACTCACTCTTTTGACGTCCATATTGAATCCATATCTACCGGAAAGTGTGATTAGTGCTCCTTCAGTGAACTCTTTCAAAAACAGACTTGATAAATATTTTAAAATAGTGCACTGATAATGATATAAGTACACGCATCAGCTCTATAGCTGCTAGTGTATCAATAATAATAATAATAAATACTTAATAAATATTATGTACCTAAATGGGGTCGGCGTAGCATCTCTCTTTCTGAATTTTCCTTTCATCTCAAATCTCACTTAATTCACACCCATATTCCTATTTACCCAAAAAGCAGTTGCAACAAATCAATGATCAGATAACACTTTCTTGTGTGACGGATCATATGATCAGATGGGAACTACCCCTATTTACGGGTTAATTTATCTTCTCATGTCCAATTGAAGCCAAGATTGACAATGGACATCTGAAAATCGGAAATTATAATCGCCTCATAGAGATACTCTAGACTTCTAGAGCTACCAGTTGTCACTCAACATATTTGTTTCATTAATTTCATGGTCACACAATAAGTAGAACTCACAATCTATCTACTGGGAAGATTCATGGCCGCTATGAAATGCGATGCAATTGTTTCATGAATATATAATGTTTCATAAACATTCTTTTGAAATTATTATAAAGGTGTCATTTTGACAAACCATTCATTACCTAAGATAACTATACTTTATCTTTGATTCATACTGAATCAGACAATAGGATCACATAGTGTACCACTTTGAAACGTCATAAGAGCTAGTTGATTCTACCCCTGGTCCTTCGCGATCAAGACCGTGAAGAGCCAGGGCAACAAACACGGTTTGGGGCCTAACTTTTTTTTTCGGTGATAGTTACACTTTTTATCCCTAGGTACCTAATTTTTAATTGAATTAATATAATCGATCGAGCGAGCGAAGCGAGCGAAGATCTTAGTGGCAAGTTAGGCGATTTTGCTTTGTATGTTTGTATGTTTGTATATTTGTATGTTTCATTTTTATGTTCTCGCATAACTATCGAACCGCTTATCCAATCTGTATGAAACTTGATAGGTCAATAGGTTGTGCTATGGAAATTTGCTGTGGAGCGTATGAGCGCAATCGATGAAGGGGTTGTAAAGATATGGGGTTCCCAAGGGGGTAAATTTTTTTCAAAGTTACCCAAATATATTGAGTGGGGTGTCATATGAAAGTACTCAATTTATACATTCAAAAATGGTTTTTAGTTTTCTTCTAGGTTCTATAGTTTTTGAAATACAGTGAAAAAGAAAAATGATGAAAACCAATTAACGGAAGTATGGAGAGAGCTCCCGTTTCATAGAGTTTCGATGTATTCGTAGGTCTGGTTAACAGAAAAAGAGTGTGGCATCGTTGTGGTTTGGTTTGCAATGATTTTAGTTGCTACTTGATATTTTTTTCTTGAGATTGAAAATAAAAGCCGTGTTGGCCGAGTGGAAGAGTGCTCGACTTTCGATTCATAGGTCGTAAGTTCGAACCCTGGCCGTGCTCATCAATGGATTTTTCGATTAGAAAAATTTTAATGCGCATTAACACGAGCTCTAAACGGTGAAAGAAAACATCGTGAAGAAACCAGTTAACGTTCTAATAGCGGCGCTGGGCTTGCAACCTGTCACGTATGCAAATGCTAACTCCTGCAAATAGTGGGCTGGGCAGGGCATGTACCAAAATTATAGGGGGAGGAGGGGGAGGGGGAGGGGAAGGTGAGGGGAGGGGGAGGGGGAGGGGGAGAGGAGTGGGAGGGGGAGAGGGAGAGGGGGAAGGAGGGGGAGGGGGAGAGGGAGAGGGGGAAGGAGGAGAAGGGGGAGGGAATTGATTTTCTCATACATTTTGTATTGAACTGCTATTTTAATAATTTCTCGAACTAAGAGGCCTTCCCTGAGGCGCGGTACGAAGTTCGCGGGGTCAACTATTGAATATAAACACGACACGACTTAATGTATTGCATGCATGCCTATAATCTTTACCATACTGAGGTAGCGCAATAGATATCATTGTGTGGTAAACACTAGAAGGAGCACTTAACGTAGGTATAGGGGTAGTCAGAAACAAGTCCAAATCTAGGCTATCAACACAACGGTGCGCGAGATCTCAGTTCGGGGCGAACTACTAGTTATAAATATTTATACCATGGACGGCCTTATCGCTAAAAGATCCGACGAACCGATCTCTTCGGGGCAGGGATGGACAGATTTTCATTTAAAAGGCAGGCATATGAAAAGTTTGAAAATATGATTATTTTAAGAGATTTTTTTTGTGACTTGATTGTTGTAAATATTGATAGAAACGTGATAAACAATCAATGTAATAACGATCAGTAAACAAATTAATTAGCAGACCATACTCAGGGTACGGAGCGACTGACGTCACAACTATTGATCATGCATTGTCTCGTCATTTTGTATCATTTCGATTCTAGATTATAGCTAGGCATCAGTGGCTTCGCATGCTAGTGCCAACATGCCTAATATGAAACTCAGGAATAGGTACTTAATGCATTTTTCTACTAGTAAAAATAATTTTGTAAATAAGTTCGTATGTGGCTTCGCATGCTAGTGCCAACATGCCTTATATGAAACTCAGAAATAGGTAGGGTGGGTTGTCCACCTGTGAACCAGGCAGATGCAATGAACCACCGCTATATTTCAAAAATGTGACATTGCCGTTCTTTACGATTACTGCCAACAGGAACGCATACGCATCCCTCACTCTCTCCCCAAATTACAAGCAGCGCAAGCTTAAGACGTACGCCCAGTGATCGAATTTATAAAAATGTATCATAAAAGTCAGTTTTTTGTGTTGATTTCATTCTTTTTCTACATTTTTTGGGTCTTACCTACAGTTTTTTTTGCCTGTTACGTATGATAACACATACATAACGTTGTAAATTACACTATAGTTAGTATGCTGTATCATCATTTACCAGGTGAAATTCTGAGGTTTGTTTTGTCAATGGGGTGTGTCCAGCAATGAGCCATGACATAGTGTCCTGCATTGAACCATAGTACTCACATACATTTTCCCAGTCCGAGCTGCACCTACCATTTTTAAACGTTGAAAAACTAAACCACCACTTATTACAACTAGATTTGTATGATAACCTACTTATAATTAGTATTATGATAAAAAAAACCATATTGCTTGATGTCAATACATAGATTTTATTAAGACTAAAATACTCAAGCCTAAATATAATTAACAGTACCTCTAACGGCTTATATTTCGTAGTTAGTAATAATTTTGCTGATAGGTATTAATAATAAAGTAAAAACATTGCCCTTTCTCTTGGTAAATAGGTGGTTCATTGCAGAATTCGGTCTGGTTCAATGCGTACTACCCGTGTTACGCAATGAACCAATTCTCATTTTTTGCTAAATCTGTATTTCTAAGAAATCTAAAGATTATATGAATAAACTAATAATGCACAATCTTAGCCAGATTAATCACCTTACTTCACGCCAAATCTTAGATCCGTAAGTCAAAAAATGTAAAAGATATGGACGTTTGAATTTTACCTGGTTCATTGCTGGACAACCCACCCTACTTGATGCATTTTTCTACTAGTAAAAATAATTTTGTAAATAAGTTCGTATGAGCAAGTGGCCAACTCTGGTGACGGAGTTTTTAGGCCACCTAAAGGCTTCACGACTCATGGCTTTACGACTTAGAAGCCGGAACGACACTTTAACGTGCCCTCCGAAGCACGGAAGCGCTCAGCTCATAATTAAATTCCAGTTTGTTTGAGAAGTAGGTATTATCAATGATTGTAGCTTTTACTTCTATCAAACTTACATAGCGCGTTTTTATGAGAGCCTAGTAACACAAAATAATTCGGAAAATACGATAAGAATATTTGCGGCTTTGGAGAATATTTTATCTAAATACCATAAGTATTTTATGGCATAGTCCACGTTGTATGAACACAGATAATTATGAGATGAATAAATTGAATAAGGTGCTTCATGGAAGTAACCACAGACTACAGGGGGTAAATTGTATTTGTAAGGGATGTGTATGTTATGTCATGTTATACTGTTGTATGACACTTGATATTAGGTAAGGGAAAGTTTATTATGACATTAAAAATGTTTGTGGTACAATAGAAATAATGAACCAGTAAAGATGAACCTTGAAATACAAAAAACTTAGGCCTATGCTTACTAGATGTTTTTTATAACGGCCTATGTTATGCCTACATTCAACGGGACATTGTTTGAAATGGACGCTTGCCCAGCACTTGCCCATGCCAGCACTTGCCCATCTGGTCAGAACAATATAGATTAGCTTTACAGATCAGCCGGTAGCAGCTATGTTGTGTCGTAGGTTCCATTCTCACCTAGGAAAACTATCTTTATGATGAACAGTAGCGTGGGTCAAAAATTTTTTTTTTCGATTTTCAACTTCTATTAGCGATAAAAAGTGGCTAAATATGGTTGAAATGAGACGTGCAAAATATGGTTGCTTTATAATAATGTTAACTGCCTCCGAATTTAATTTGAAAATTCAAAAAATCTTGAAATTGGTGTTGAATTCATGAACTGATAAAAGTACTATGCAGGTAGTTTTTGGTTACAGTTTTGCCTTGAAACATAAGATTGTATTATATATTTACTTATTAATTAACATTATTTACCATTTCTTAGGAAAAGTGAGATTTTGAGAGTTTGCAATCTCGAGCTTTTGTCACAAAAGTGACGTGGTGCGTTTGAAGTTCGAAGATTACTTTTTAACAATGGAAATGTCTTAAAAGTGTTTTAAGCATTCTTTAATTGATTATAATAGCGATAATAAAGATAATTTACTACCAAGTAACAACGGTATTCTTAAACATTATGAAGAATTGAGGTGCCAATGGGAATTCGAAAATGACTTACAAAAAGAACCAACTTGCATTGAGATATTGCATAATTTTTATTGATTGAATTAAAAATAATGGACAAAAGGACTTATTATTATAAACTCAGATAAAAGGGTGTTACAAATGCTTAAAGTACATCATTTGAAGTCTAAAAACCTACTAAAGTCCTTGCCTAAAACTTCACCAAAACATTACAGATTTCAAGAATAGCAGGAAAGCTCTTTTCGACATTTCTAGCTGAAAAAGCATAGATTTGAATGAGGGCAGGAGGCCTGACGATCTCAATGTACCTACAAATTAACACAATTGATGAAATATCAATTCAAAAAATGGTAAAAGCAACATCCATGATGCTACCACCAAAATACAATAGAAATACTTCTTGCCTGTATTTCAATGGAGTTTTTCGTGATTTTCACCATGTAAAATGCCTCATGCTCGTTGGTTCACACAAACAAGTTGCATTTTTTTAAATTTATTCATCCACAGAAGCTCCTTCAATAAATCTGGTGATTCTAGCAACGAAAGATTTAAAAGTTTTTGTTCACTATTAAGATCCACGCTACCTGCAATGAAAGACCGCAATACATGCAAAAAATAATTGCCACATCAAGGTAATAATCAATAGAATTCAAAGGAATAAAAGATTTTGTCATATTTAGCCTGTATTTTGCTCAACTTTTTGCTAGCAATGTTGTCTAATCTACAAAAAAACTTTAGAAAGTTTACCGCTCGTCGAATTCTGAAAGAAAGTTTCATTTCTCGCACAAAACTAAGATTTCTCAAGTTCCTGAACAATTTTAAATGCATATTCTTATGTTGATCTGATTTATTAGTGACTAAAGGCTACCGAACCATCGATTCAAAGGTGCAAAATGACGAAAACTTACAAACTTTTGTTGTACAAGTGGGCGAAGGCGAACTGCCTCTGCTTCGCATGCCATGTCATTGTAAGGTGTGGAAAGAGCTATTACGACTTTGGTGGAAGCATCCAACACTTTAAACACCAAATTTGAGAGAAAAGGACTTATAATCGGTTCAGCTAAAGTCACGCAAACATATGCGCACATTTTAAAGTAAAGAAGGATTTTGCTATTCTTTGAAGACCTAACCTGCATTTTTTAAATAAGTAACTGAGTAATTTATAATAAAGTATACAAATATGACTTCCTGTATCGTGGTTTGTTCCAAAATAAACCATACACAAGTATATTTTCATAGTTTTCAGCAGGATTTTCCATAGACCTTTTTTTGTAATTTTTTAAAAGTTTAACTTCGATTCGGAGGCAGAAGATGATTTTCAATCCGTGTCATATTTTGCAGGTGGATTATTGACGTAATATGGCACCTTTTTATCACTATTCGAAACTGAAAAAAAAAATTTTTTTTTTCTCCATACAAGAGTGACCCACCCTAATGAACAGTTGAACACGCATAGTTGTTCTGACTTTGGATAATAGAAAGCGTTATAGAAAATATCTTTACATTTCAGTGATTTTCTAGTTGGCTTAGATTTATTTATTTACTGAATAATCGGCCTTAAACATAGGAAGTAAACCTATACAACCAAAACAACATTTGAAACGAAAAACATCCTCCTACACACCTTCAGATTGAAATCAAGTTCATCTCACTAGGCCATCTAAGCTTTGACTAGATCACAATGATTTATTGGATGCTCAATTCTATTCTACTATCTAACTAACAGCAGGAAGACTGGAGATAACCTAGAGAAACTGATAGTCACTGATTTTAGGGAAGGGAAGAGCCCGCAATCCAACGCGATGGTACGATCAGCAATGCGATTATGCGATTCATATTCCTAGGAATGCATCTGATTCGAAGATTTTTTTTTCCGAATTCAAAATAGGTAGGGGAACCTGTTGAACCTCGGCCACACGATCTTGTTTAATTTTTTTTGTGTATAAAGATTGGAATTAGGTTTACCAAATATGGACACATGTAAAGATACACTATTTGACTACATATTTATGAAATAAATTTTGTATTTTTAATGATACTTTAGAAGATAAAGAGGTTTGAACAAAAAATGGGAAATTGTCGAAGGTACAACAAACCAGATATACCTTGGTCACTGCAAGATGTACCTTGACCTTACTAGTTTTTTTTCATGAAATTACCATGTTATCGAATCAAATAACGATTTTTTTTTAATTAATGGAAAGAACATTTATAAAGTATGTACTTTAGATAAAAAAATATATATATTTACATTTTTATCTTAAGTTATGCTAAAATAATCAAAATAACTAAGTTCTTAAAATTTCTGTGATCTTAAGATCATTTTCGCGTCCTATTATAATAATTTATCAACAAAAGTTCAAATACTTACTTAACAGCTTTTAGGACAAGGTAGACTTCTCTCTTTGTTTGAACCTTCTTCGGTGTTTTTTTTTTTCTGTTTGATATCTTGATACAAATTTGTACGTTAGCTCATGTCCAAAGTACAAAGCAAAAGTGGTGGCAAAGGTACAACATTGCCTCATTTTAAATTGACGAATTTTTAAAATGCACTTTGAGTTTGATTTGGGTCGATATATCTATGCCTATCTAAAGTCCATTTCACCTATATTTGATTGCACGAAATGGTTAACTCGTAAGTATGTTCTGTTATATATGAATTAACTTAAAGTAAACTTAAAAATACCCTCATTTTGAGCACTTTTTTATATTTTTAATGCGCACGCCTCACTCACTCCACGCTGGTTTTTCGATTCTAGCTTCATGTTGGTGTTGACCAATGACGATTATAATACCACAGACAAAAACAAAAAAACTCGCACAGATTACGAAATAAGCCTTGGTGGCCGAGGGATATCAATGGACGAGGTTCAACAGGTTCCCCTACATTCCATGAAGTTGTGACCTTCTCGGGATATAGGTATTCAGAATTCGGAAACGTGGGAACTACTCGTTTTTTCGCTGAAAAAAATGTTGTTCTCGTGAATTTTAGTTATTTTGCTACTCGGGGCGGAGACAAATCCATCAAATCAGAGATAAAAATCGGTCGAGCCGTTCTTGAGTTCTAAATAAAACTTTGCTTTACATATTTAAAGATTTAAGTACCATTATATGACGATGTTGTTATCAAATGTGTGACCTAAAAAAAATAAGAGAAACAAAAAATAAATACCTACTTAGGCACAGTGTAATGGTTTAATAGGCATGATGACTAATTTTCAAAATCTCTTCTATGATATCCAGAAGTATCTATTATGTCTAAAATATATCATATTTCTGTAGAAAATTAAGGTTTTTGTGCAATAAAAGTACATTTAATTTTAAATTTTCAAATTCACGCCAAAACGCTCGCCGGTGTCATGGCGTCTGTCATTACGTCACGGCTCGGTATATCAACCAGTGATACCTACATAGTTACTATAGAAACAAAAGGATGTTTACCGAGACGAGACGCAATGACAGACGCCATGACACCGGCGAGCGTTTTGGCTATCATGGCGGATTGTTGTATTTTGTAGATTTATTTTAACAAATAAATTAGTAATCTCGACATTAATAAGAGAATAAATACATTTTTCAAAATCTTTGAATCCTATTTCATTAGATCAGATAAATATTTTGGCGATACTTGATTACTGTCATCATGCCTATTGTTGATGCATGACGTCATTGCACAAACGTGTATAGTTTCTAATTTTCAAAACTTCTTACAAGATCATCTTGGCTCAGCCGTAGAAGCTCTGCTTGACACGCCATCGCACGGAGTTCAATTCCCGGCGTCTATGTATTTTTGCATCATTCTAATATTTATTGTACGCTGTGGTTTCTTACGCCGTTTAGTTCAATTTTGTAATGTGTAGTAAAAAGAAGGTAGGTTTGATAAAGATCATAACTGGGTGGCCGGTGCACCGCCATTGACAGACTTTCTTGTTATTCGTGCACTCATACTTTTGTTTAAATAAGGAAATTATTGTGCAGTTGTTTGCGATAGTTTTTATAACTTTATTTGTGACTAGCTGTACCCGGCATGCGTTGCAATGCCACGTGACGTGAAGTAAAAAGTGTTTGGTTTTATATTCTTTACATAAACAGATTTTTTTGGATTTTAAATTAAATCCGTGGCTCGCGTGAATACGTTGATATGTCGAGATGTCAATTTTTTTTTTTATTGGCTTAAACGATATCTACGCCTATGAAGTATCTATAAAAAAATTGACAGCTCCCTAGCTAGACAAGTTTTCGAGTTATGGCCTTGCCAACTCCTCCATTTTTCGTATTTTAGTTGACATAACTACTTGTCAATTTTTCAAGCCACTAACACACACATGTTTTTGTAGATATTTCGATTTATCAACCTACTCATTCGCCAAAATTATATTTGTTACATGATATCTCGACATATACATATGATATTTTTGATTAACTTTTAACAAATTAAAATGTCAGGTTATGGCTAACCAAAGTATTCCGTTTAAATTGTGATACATTGAGTTGTTCAGTTATGCCCGCGCGCTCTCGCGCTGGCATAACCGAACATGTCACTCGTATTGGTAAACAAAACGTCAGTTCAGAAATCTTTTTTTTTTAAGTATTGCTTTTACATGGAAAACTGATAGATTTTAATTATTTGTTAAACTATAATGATATTGCTTGATTTTTACAAGCTTTTATTATTAACTTGCGATTTTTGTTCGGGTCTACTTTTGAAAATTAAATTTGACTGACTTCCCAGTGTCTGATTAAGCTGAAATTTGGAATACCTATAGGTTCTTGGTGACAATGCAATATTATTTTAACAACGAGCTGATCTGATGATGGAGCCAGGAGCTGTTCAACAGAACTCTTTTTTTTTTTAGTGAAATGTTGCAAGTTCAATTTGACCCACTTTCCAGTGTTTGATTGAGCTAAAATTTGGCACACTTATAGATTCTAGATAACAATGTAATATTATGTTAACAATAAGCTGATCTGATGCTGGAGTCAGGAGCTGTTCAACAAACCTCAATATTTGTTTGGATTAAATCTTGCAAATTCAATTTGACCCACTTCCCAGCATCTGATTGAGCTGAAATTTGGCACACTTATAGATTCTCGATGACGATGCAATACTATTGTAACAGCGACCTGATCTGATGATGGAGCCAGGAGCTGTTCAACAGAAATCACTTTTTTTTTAGTGAAATCTTGCAAGTTCAATTTGACCCACTTTCCAGTGTTTGATTGAGCTAAAATTTGGCACACTTATAGATTCTAGATAACAATGTAATATTATGTTAACAGTAAGCTGATCTGATGCTGGTGTCAGGAGCTGTTCAAAAAAACTCAATATTGTGTTAGGGTCAAATCTTTCAAGTTTAATTTGACCCACTTCCCAGTGTCTGATTGAGCTGAAATTTGGCACACTTATGGATTCTTGATGACAATGCAATATTATTGTAACAACGAGCTGATCTGATGATGGAGCCAGGACCTGTTCAACAAAACTCATATTTTTTTTAGTGAATTCTTGCAAGTTTAATTTGACCCACTTTCCAGTGTCTCATTGAGCTAAAATTTGGCACACTTATAGACTCTAGATAAGAATGTAATATTATGATAACAACAAGCTGATCTGTTGCTGGAGTCAGGAGTTATTCAACAAAACTCCTCAGTAAATTTTTCGATTGAGGTGAAACTTTGCATTTTTTTTTAGTTCCGAATACATTGTAATAATATGGTGACAATGAGCAGATGTGCTGATAAAATCTGGTCGTATTCCATTCAAATTCTCAGTGATTAACAGTAGAGCATCCGTGTTTGGGCTCATTTAAAATCAGCTTACCCTTACTATGGTAAATCTCATTTCTAAACGGTATGAATGGTTCTGAGTAATAAGTAGGTACTTCAGCAACTCAAAAAACTGGTTTTATAGTCTCTATCTGTTTGCAATCCGATAATATAGCATTGTTTACCTACCAATATTCCATACATTAAAGGTGAATAAGTTGATATCTTTTGCGGCATAACTGGACATCTCGAGACGTAACCTAAATCTCATCAATTTTTTTGTTGACATGTCTTATATCATGGAAACTATGGGGAATTTTGGTTATTTATTGTCATCATTCGAAAGAGGGCATAAAATAACCATAGAAACAATTAACACAAATACTGTAAACTAATTTACCGAGAAACCAGAAGAGGTCAAACTTTCAAACGGCCGCCCTGAAAAGTTGGTGTTTTATACATGTCAACGTATTCACGCGTGCCACGGAAATAAGTTTGTGTGTCATGTATCCCCGTCCCCATCCCCGTCCCGTCCCGTCCCGTCCCGTCCCGTCCCGTCCCGTCCCGTCCCGTCCCGTCCCGTCCCGTCCCGTCCCGTCCCGTCCCCGTCCCCGTCCCCGTCCCCGTCCCCGTCCCCATCTCCTCCTCCTCCTCTCCCCCTTCCCCTTCAGCTCGATGTCACCATATCATTACATTATATCGGAAACTTGACAGATATGCTGAGTTCCGAGTTTCAAATCAATCGGCATATTTACTGAGGAGTTATGTTGAACAGCTCCTGACTCCATCCTCAGATCAACTCACTGTCACCATATTATTACATTGTAGTTGAAACTTGACAGGTTTGCCGAGTTTCAACTCAATCGGCCTATTTACTGAGGAGTTCTGTTGAACAGCTCCAGGATTCCATTATCAGATCCTGACCTGATCTGACCAAGACACCACCTTTCAATCAAAAAAATAATGTTCCAAATCGGTCCAGGCATCTTCGAGTAATAAATAATCGAGTACCTCCTTTATTTTGAAGTCGGTTTAATAAAAAATGTTTTAAATCACGCGTAGACTAATAAGTGACTGCCGCGTGTTTTCATCAGCGCGATTCAGAAAATGGTCATTTTTTAGTCCCGCCATCTAGTTTTGATTACGGAAAACCAAGCGTTTATCTGGCTTTCTTTCGTTTTGCTCGGCTTTTGCCTTTTCGTGATGATGAATAGCTTAAAACCTTCCTCAAAAAATTAACTACTTATCCAAAACCAGAAATATTTTTTCAAATCTAACTGGTACTTCCAGAGATTATTAGCGCGATCAAACAATCAAACAAACTCTTCCGCTTTATTATATTAGTATAGATTAAAGATAAAGATAAGTAAGTATAGATTATTTCCAACTTTTCAGATCACGGGGTTTTTTAATTTTTTATTAATATTTTTTTTTGGAGACACACAGCGCCATCTAGCCCTAAACTAAGCAAAGCTTGTAGCTACTATGGGAACCAGATATCACAATCTGGTTTCAGCTAGCTCCAATAGATGTCTCTATGTCCTTTGTTCTTGAAAAAACTTTAAATTTAATGAGTGAAGTTGTCGTATTTAATTACTTACTTATAATAAGAGTTTTTTAATAATTTTGAAAATCATGCAAAAAGTTCATTGTAACTTGGATATGCTGGGTAACTGTGGGACTTTAGTTCAGAACAGAACTATGCTGGGTAATATATGACTCATCTCAGCAATGGCTTTACCGATTTTTATGCAGTTTTCACTGTTGTATTGTGGTAAGCCTGGGTCAATTTTTAGTGTTAGTTTCATCAAAATCCGTTCACAAATAAAAAAGATACATCCTTTTTTATATTATTTTTTTACTAAAGTCACAGTACATTCTTTAAATGGACATATCTTTTTTATTTGTTAACGGATTTTGATAAAACAACCCCTATCTTTTAATCCCAACTTACCATAATACAACAATGAAAACTGCATCCAAATCAGTTCAGTAGTTTCAAAGATCTTAGGACTCAAACACACAGAAACGAAAATTTCAAAGTCACAGATTACCCAAACAGTTACTATGAACCTCAGAATAAGGACCTTCGAACAAAAAGTTCAAGGACGTTCTAGAACGCGCTTACGACATTTTTGGATGGGTTAGGGTTATATGGATCAAAAACTGACTTCACTTAATTGAATACTTATAAGTTTGTTCTTAGACTTCATTCTTATTATAAGTATAGATATAGATTTGAAGTCTTCAATAGGGGTAAGTGTTTTGTAGATTTCGCAGGAATGTGTAGTATATTAGAGACATGAGAACTATTAGTGAAATAACGGGATTTATTTTATGTTTGTTATAGCCTAAGGAAACGCCCTGCCCGTGGAGGCTGTTTCATACCTCAACGCTTGTTGATTTATTATCAAGGATATCATATGATTTGCTCCGAGAGCTAGCCGCTTACTTGGATAGGCAGGGTTCCATCGTCCATCTGTAAAAACCCTCCTGGCGCCCATACTAAATAAATTAAGTCTAGTAATTTTAGATCCAGTACCTACTTTCGTTTTCTTTATTTAACCTGCCCCGTAACAACAGCACAGCTAATATAATCTTATGTAGGTATACCAACGATGTTGTTCATAAACTTACTTACTTAATTTAAAAAAATAAGACACGACCGATTCCTACTTTTGCATAAATCAATTTAAAAACACAACTTACCTAAAAGTAATACGCAAACCCAAACATGGAACTTCCAAAACATTTTCATTGTCTCTCACTTATTTCAAATTAAAAAAACTTCTTACAGCTATTTAAAAATCATTTTCTCTAAATTATACATCGCACGTTTCACTATTTTACACATCTTGTATCTCAATTCATGTTTATTTATTCACAAATGAATCCACTATTTAGTACGCGACGGATCAACTCGAGGAAGATACGTGCGTTTTGAACACCGTCTAGTTGTCAACTGAACTCAACTCAATGTATCAAAGTAGGTACCTACTCTACTTTGTGTGCGACCAAACTAATTGAAAGCGAAGGGACTCAGTGTATAACAAAGTACTCTGCAAATAGTGTTTTGTGGTATGTACTCTGTAACTGAACTAATTGAAAGAATCCCTTCCGGAAAAGAAAATGACGCTAGATTCTGTCGATCATTGACTGAATATTTTGGGGACATTTTTCGATATCTTAGGATGAATTGCAACTCTGTCTTTTTTCTTTTGTTTTGTTGGGTTTTATTAAGCAATTTCGGCGATGGCGCTCATTAGGGGAGGCCTATGTCCATCAGTGGACTGCTCTACATGCTGATGATGATGATGTGATTTACTATTGGTGACATTTTACAGTGGGGCCTGAGTTTTTAAATAAATAATTGTCTAATTGTCTAATTGTCTAATTGTTAAAAAAACCCTAAACCAGCGAGCTTGTATAAGTATGAAGAATATAATGAGAGTGAATAAGGCGAAAGAGGTGTGTCAGGAGCGCAGCAAGAGGAAATCCATGGCATCTGCCTACTATAGGAAATAGGCGTGATTTTATGAATGTAGGTAATGTAGGTATTATTTGATGCACGATCTGCTCAATATACTTGTGACAGCAAACCAGTTGAAGAGCCTGTTATGTAAAGCTGTATCTAATCTTGTTTTAACAAACATAAGCTACGAAATGCAGTAATAACAAACACGTTGATGCATACCAATTTTAGTTTGCTTATTCCATAACCGGTTTTCAAGTATATTTTTATTAAATTGTGTTTTTTTAAGGTCGCTTGCTAAATAGAATAATAATATTTGTTATTTGCTGAGGAACTAAATTGAACAGCTCCTCAATTTATCATCAGATCATATTTCATAACCAGTATTCTAAAAATAACAAATGTTTATTTGAATTTTATTTATAGCAGTCGTCCCACTGCAGAGCAACGGCCTCCCTTTTTTCCACACCTCCTTACCTTGAGCTGAACTGCACCAGTCATCTGAGCTAGCCATACACGCCCGGATTTAAACAACAGGTCTGTCCAGTCGTCCTAGCGGGCAAAACTGCTAATGTATGGCACGAACAGGGCATAGATAATATACCTGCCTGCGGGTAAATCCATTCGTGTATGTTAGCAGTTTTGCACCCCAGGCACGACTGACTGTCAGATAGATCTGTCGGGTAAATCCGGGCGTACCTATAAGGCTAGCTTATGTTACGACTGTATAAAAATAACAAATAAATAACAAAGAATTCATAGAATAACACACACACTACTAACAAACTAAGGTAAATATAAACTTTTGAAAATAAGTTGCAAACATTGACGCCATCCTCTGAAGAAACAGAAAAATGCAAATATTATTTAATTTTAGCAACGAGAATCATAAAAATATGAAAACGTTGCACGAGATAAAGAAAAACTCTTACGTACTTCAGATAATCTTCAGGTTAGCAACATCGGACTATAAAATATGTTGATTTTGAATAAATAAAGAAAAACCCGAAAAACCAAACATACCACAGAACAATTTGTATAATAGATAGATAGATAATGCTTGTTTGTAGGGTTGACAAAACGATGTGCGAGTAGGCTAATTTGCTAAAAATCTTTGAAATAATAAGTAAGTAAGTAATTACAATTTTATGAACAATGTCAACTTTCCGAAGAAAATCAAAAAAATAAAATCGAATCGGATGCATTTTCGAAAGTCGCACTGCTGAATTCCTTTATACCCGAGTGCGTCGAAGTCGAAGGAGTGCTATGTTTTTTGAGTCCATTTCCTTATGCTGGGGCTACATTAGCGGGCGAAGATTCGCGTCGCGTTGTCGCGACAAAAACATCGTGTTCGGGCATAGGCGATGTTCTTGTCTACATTAGCGGGCGAAGATTCGTGTCGAGTTGACGCGAAGCATCGTGCCGTATCTGGAGGCACGGCAGTGCCTCGCCAAGTCGAACACAGCCGTACCATCCTTTTCTCGAAACCATTCGGGCCATTTTTGACCCTCTCTAACTTTGTTGTGGAAAAGACTAGAAGCCTAAATTTTCAGTGACCAAGAGGGCATCACAAAGCGACATATATTTCCAAATTGCATTAAATTTGAATTATTGCAAGTCAAAGTTCCTTTATTTTGTAAGTGACTGACTGACTGACTCACTGATCATCAAAATTAATAATGTACTTCCAGCAGACTCACAAACTCTAAATTTATAACACATCTATATTTTAGCCTATATAGCAAGGAAATTCTCTGATATTCCGAATTATTAGTCCTGTTTTTACCCGACTGCGCAAAGCAAAGGAAGGGTAATGTGTTTAATTTATGTATATATAGGTTATAATTTGCCATCAAATAATCTTTTTTTTACCCGACTGCGCAAAGCAAAGGAAGGGTAATAATGTGTTTATCAGTCTATGTATGTATGTATGTTTGGATGTTTCTATGTGGCATTCTAGAGGCCAAACGCGTGGACCGATTTTGATGATTCTTACGTCAATCGATTCGTCTGAACCTTGGGAGTGTTGTTAAAGGCATGACAGTAATCAAAATTCACCAGTGCCACCACCAGACGCCTTAATGTCAAAATTAAAAAAATTAAAATCGTCACACCATGTCAAGTGGGGTATCGTTGAATAGGTATTTTAAAATCAACTTTATGTTTCTTTTACCATTTTTCATTTTAAGTAATAGTTTAAGAAAAATAACGGTTTAAAGTTGATTAATAATTATTCTCGCTATGGATGTTTCTATGTGGCACTCTAGAGGCCAAACGCGTGGACCGATTTTGATGATTCTAACGTCAATCGATTTGTCTCAACCTTGCGAGTGTCACTAAAGACATGAAAGTAATCAAAATTAACCAGTGTTACAACCAGACGCCATATTGTCAAAATTGAAAAACTCAAAATTGACGAACTATGTCAAGTGGGGTATCGTTGAATAGGTATTTAAAAATCAATGTTAGGTTTCTTTTACTATTTTTCATTTTAAATAATAGCTTAGGAAATATAACGGTTTAAAATTCTGTTTGTGTGTATCTTGGCCGCGCATCACGTCTCGGTCGAACGAAACTACTGGACGGATTTAAATGAAACTTGGTATTATTTGAGTGCATACATACTATACTACTACGAGGTATAAATAGGATACTTTTGATTACTATACCTACTTACTTACTGAAATTCAAGACGGTTCCCTTGGGAGAGGAAATGAAAATCAAAATGAGTAGGTAGGTATCTGGTTGTAATTCATTAACACATAGTACGATTTTATTGATTCTTTTTACCCGACTGCGCAACGCAAAGGAAGGGTAATTTTGTTAGAAAGTAGGTATGTACCTACTTTAAAATGTTCTGTAAAAATTTCAAGGTCATCGGTTTTGTAGTTCAGAAGTTACAAACATCGCAACCCTCAGTATTATTTTTTATTTACATTAATTACCAAAAACACAACTAGATGTCGCTGCTAAATCTGAACCAATCCTAGATCGCGCTATCGTTGCGTTTTGAAAAGTTTACCTATTCTATCAATTTTTGAGGGCCATTATCGAAAGTTTTTGATATTATTGGATTGGATTGAATTATTGGCTGATGGGGAATTAGATTGGATGGATTTGATGAATAAAATTGAATAAATAATTAGGGCGATACGAAGTTACTTAGTTTAGTTGGTTTATTAATTTCTTGTTGGGTAGGTAATAGTTAATCAAGGTATTTTAAAATCAACTTTATCATAACTAAAAAGTGTTAAATAAAAAAATATTTTAAAAAAACAAAAACCCGACTGCGTCAAAACTAAAAAGAAAAAAACAAGCCTGCAAAGAATTACTCACAGTCGCAGTCGGGACCCATAACATTGGGAAGATTTGATTGGTAATAAAATGAATGGGTACCGACTGTGAGTAATTCTTTGCAGGCTTGTTTTTTTCTTTTTAGTTTTGACGCAGTCGGGTTTTTGTTTTTTTAAAATATTTTTTTATTTCTTCATTTCTTCTACTGTGGTAGGCCAACTGAGCTTATTTTTAATTCGGATCCACGCTTCATGTACCAAGTGTTTCTTTTTATGGTCGGGGTCACTAGGATTCCATATGATACTCTCCGTTTCATAAAATTGAATGAAACATAACACCTTTTCGTAACTCCACTCCATAGTGTACAAAAAATACAGGCACGTCCGTCTTGTTTCAAAGTCTGGAAGACACTGAATTGACGTAGGTGTAGCCACCCAAGCGAATATTGTCGCGACAAATCCCTTTGAATCGCGCCAGTTTACCGACAGCTCCCCGATACCACATCGTCTTCGCCCGAATACTACACGATGACACGATGTACCCGGCCACATTATCGGGTTAACACGAATATTCGCCGAAGCCCGCTAATGTAGCCGCAGCATTATGAATTTTGACATTTGAGTCCTGATGGATTTTGACATAATAAGGTAGATAGATAGATAAACAGTAGTGTCGTTAGATTTGTCTTTCTAGTTCTAGTAAGTAAGTAGGGGAACCTGTTGAACCTCGGCCACACGATCTTATTTAATTTTTTTTGTCTATAAAGATTGGAATTAGGCTTACCAAATATGGACACATGTAAAGATACACTATTTGACTACATATTTATGAAAAAAAATTTGTATTTTTAATGATACTTTAGAAGATAAAGAGATTTGAACAAAAAATGGGAAATTGTCGAAGGTACAACACACCAGATATACCTTGGTCACTGCAAGATGTACCTTGACTTTATTAGTTTTTTTCATGAAAATACCATGTTATCGAATCAAATAACGATTTTTTTTTAATTAATGGAAAGAACATTTATAAGGTATGTACTTTAGATAAAAAAATATATATATTTACATTTTTATCTTAAGTTATGCTAAAATAATCAAAATAACTAAGTTCTTAAAATTTCTGTGATCTTAAGATCATTTTCGCGTCCTATTATAATAATTTATCAACAAAAGTCCAAATACTTAACAGCTTTTAGGACAAGGTAGACTTCTCTCTTTGTTTGATCCTTCTTCGGTGTTTTTTTTTCTTTTTGATATCTTGATACAAATTTGTACGTTAGCTCATGTCCAAAGTACAAAGGAAAAGTGGTGGCAAAGGTACAAAATTGCCTCATTTTAAATTAACAAATTTTTAAAATGCACTTTGAGTTCGATTTGGGTCGATATTTCTATGCCTATCTAAAGTCCATTTCACCTATATTTGATAGCACGAAATGGTTATCTCGTAAGTATGTACTGTTATATATGAATTAACTTAAAGTAAAATGAAAAATACCCTCTTTTTGAGCACTTTTTTATATTTTTAATGCGCACGCCTCACTCACTCCACGCTGGTTTTTCGATTCTAGCTTCGTGTTGGTGTTGACCAATGACGATTATAATGCCACAGACAAAAACAAAAAAACTCGCACAGATTACGAAATAAGCCTTGGTGGCCGAGGGATATCAATGGACGAGGTTCAACAGGTTCCCCTACATTTTGTTTTACTCATTCTATTTTTTGTATTGGAGATACAGAGTGATCCTGTTTTTCTTTTGCTTGATATTGTCGTCTCGATGCGATGAAATAAGATGATTATGATTGCATTGATGACGTCAATCGATTTTTTTAGCAAACCTTATCAAAATTATCCTATTTTGAGTGGTTCTTTTTAAAAATACAGAATCGTCCGTGTACTTAGTTTGTCAATTTTGTCAGTAATTTTAAAATATGTAAATTCGTATTCCATAGGTTGTAAGCCCATTTTGGCCCATAGAATGCTAACTGGTTTTCTTTCGACATTTTTCTTCACAGGTTAGAAGCTCGACGAAAAATCTACTGATGCACGACCGGAACTCAAACGTAGTAGGTAATATTACTAGCTTCCGCCCGCGGCTTAGCTCGCGCGGTACCTAGATAAAAAGTAGCCTAAGCCCAGCAAATTTAAGCTCGCCGTTTGTGCATTATTTTTGTAAGTTACTTAATTATTGTGTGCAATAAAGAATTTTAAATATGTCCTTTTTCCGGTCTATATCTATTTTTTATTTATTATCTAAGTATGTAGGTATTTTAAATTTCAGCCAAATCGGTTTTCGGGCTATAGAGGAACAAACAAGCATACCTACCTACATCTATCCATCCATTCAAACATTCGCATTTATAATATTAGTGTGATTAGTAAAAGTTAGTAAGTGTGATAGTGTGATGAGTGTGATGTGATGTGATGTGATACGTTCTGTATCTTTAGGCTAGCAATGATTGTATCTTTATATTATTGTTGGTCTAACCACCATTAAAATAAATAAACAGATCAACAAACTACCCAGTCGTAAATGGAGTAGTCGTAACTTTTTAGAATCTAAACACTATTGACTATCTATAAATCAAAGCAGCATGAACCGAAGTACTTTGGAAGTAGTCCAAGTTTTTTAAAGATCGTTGTAAACGATCCTTAGATTGTTCAATCGTGGTGTACCTTTGTAAAGTAAATAATAATAAGTAAATAGTCATCATCATCATCATCCGTAGGACGTCCACTGTTGGACAATGGATATAGGCCTCCTTCAAAGATTCCCAGGTACCTATTGTGGTTGGTAGCGGCCTGCATGCACTGCCGACCTGCAGTTTTTACAAGGTCGTCTTTCCATCTTGACGGTGGACGTCCAAAGCTGCGCTTCCCGGTCCGTAAGTACTTATTAAGTAAATTGCACCTATCTAGGTAAATAAAAGCTTTTGAGTACGTCTTCACTCTTGATGTAGGTAATCCTTTGGGAACAGTACTTTTTTCTGGATGAAAAATATTCTATGTTCCTTTCTGTAGGTACCCCTGACAAGGTTAATCGTCTCTTGATCTAAGTATATTTGTTACGGAATGAAACAGTGTGAATAACGTTGGCAAGATGATATCGATCACAGAACACTAATGATATCAATACCTTCGAGAGTGGCTCGTAGGAGTCAGGAGGGACAAGTTGTCAAAAGAAAAACAAGGATTACTTAATAGTAATCCTTGTTTTTCTTTTGACAACTTTGACGAGCCTCACTTTGTTCGACTGGCTCCCCACTGGAGTTTAACTATCCGACAAGAAAGCTAGGCCCCTTATCGTATTTGTTGGCCTGATGATCTTCACGGTGTTGGTCACGAAAGCACAGGAGTAGAATCACCTGGCTCTTAAGACGATTCAAAGTGATCCTAGTGGGCCTACTGAATAAATGATATTTGAATTTTGATTTTTTTAAAGGCCTTTGCCGAGACGAGAAGTGAAGGGATGATGAGATATAATACCTACATCCGTACCGTATTATAAATGTGAAAGTGTGTTTATTTGTTTGTTTATTTCTCCTGCTTTCACGTCAAAACAAAGCAACGGATTGACGTGATTTTTTGTGTGCAGATAGTTGGATGACTGGAAAGTAACATAGGCTACTTTTTATCTGGGTACCACGCGAGCGAAGCCGCGGGTAGCAGCTAGTAGTACATATTTTGAAAGTTATAATGTAGACAACACGCGAACGAAGCCGCAGGCAGAAACTACTCAATTAACTCAATCACCTTCGCTGACTCAAAAACAACCCAGTTTATAATTCTTGTTTATAATTTAGGAATCCTAGAATTTCAAAGAATTTTGGCTCCGTGTCCAAGAATGTTTTATTAATAAAAATATTTCAATGAGCCGGAAGAAGTCTCAAAATAGAGTAAGCAAGTGGTTTTATTACCGTATAACGCATGTCTAGATGGTTTGGGCCAAATGCCAGAAGTTCACTTACCTACATTTTAACTTGCCTTGGTTTAACCACAGTTATACCTACTACGGTTTCACGGTGAATTTCCGGTGCCAAAGTATATAATTTATTATAATATAATGTGCAAGGGAAACCCTGTCCGAGGTGTCAAAAAAAAAACACTGAAATGTTTTCTTTGATTGTTTTTTTTTTTTCATATTTCAAATTGGAAAAGTTCCTCGGAAAATTCGAAAACATGTTCTTTTTGTGGGATTTCATGTATCCCTACCCTACCCTAGCTATATTGTATGAACTGAAATTCAGCATACAGATTCAGACTTCAAAATTAGCATCCGATTCGATGATTTCAGTCGGAAAATTGACGTTTTTTCAGCAAAGAAACGTCTATTTCAGAATTCAGAATACATTCCGAGAAGTTCTGAATCAGGGGACAGAAGTCTCAAACGTGAACCAATTTAAACCTCGATTTAAACTAATCTACTACATATTTACATAACTCAATATAATTACATTACCTACATCAGTCATCTTCGTAAACATTTTATTGCAAAACTAATAAGCAAGGGTCCTTTTAAACGATCTATAGGTCAACTGATCTAAGTCACTATTAGTCGTGCCCAAGTTTCTACAAATAAATGTGAAATAAATCATTAAACTGCATACAGAATGGCATTGCATACAAGGTCCTTTTTAATTAGAGTGATGAGTGCATGCAGCATCATCTAATCCACATGTCAAGATCCCGGCGTATTTCTGGATGTCGGTTAGGCAAACATATCGGGTACACTTTGTTTCGAAGCAAACATTTGGGGCATTTGAACGATGTTATAATGCAAGTGCTTTTTTTTAAATAAGTGTTTGAAAACACCGTGATGATGTTTTCAAACACATATTTAAAAAACTAGTGAACGCCCGTGGCTTCGCCCGCGTGGACTATTTTTTTCTATCCCGCTGGAACCATACATTTTTCCGGTATAAGAAAAGCCTATGTGTTATTTCAGAACCTAAACTACCTATCTACATTCCAAATTTCATCAAAATCGGTTTTGTAGTTATGGAGATACGTGGTAACAAACATTCACACACACACACACACACACACACACACACACACACACACACACGAACTTTCGCTTTTATAATATTACAGTAGGATTATTGCTGTAACATTAACACCTCATGTAAAAAGAGGTACCTATGTTATAAGTTCAGCGTGCATAATCATCTATGACAAAATTATTTTAATTTTGATCGACTGAGAAGGAACTTTATGGTTCTAGAAAATGTGTTTTTTTAGAGATGAGGGTCTGATAATTGAGGAGGAAAGGGAACGGGTAAGTGCTGGAACATTTTTTTTAAATTCATAGATACGCTTATTACGATTACCAGGGATTCTAAGTATTTGTACTTACACAGCAGCGATCGATAATGGTGTACGTTGTAAATTAGTAGAATTGGGGCCCTGGGCAAGGTTCTCTGAAATCTTCCACCAATCATTAGATTATACATAGTTTATTTGTATGTTAATGTATGTTTCTATAAATAATTATTTTCCATAATCGATCGAGCGAGCGAAGCGAGCGAAGATCTTAGTGGTAAGTTGGGCGATTTTGCTTTGTATGTTTGTATGTTTGTATGTTTCACGAATTGTTGTTCGAGCATAACTGTCGAACCGTTCATCCAATCTGCATGAAACTTGGTAGGTCAATAGGTTGTGGTAAGGAAATTTACGGGGGAGCATATGAGCTTAATCGATGAAGGGGTTGTGAAGATATTGGGTTCCCAAGGGGGTAAAAAATTATGAAAGTTACACAAAGAAATTGAGTGGGGTGTCATACGAAAGGGCTTATTTTGTACATTCCAAAATGGTTTTTATTTTTAATCTAGGATGTATAGTTTTTGAAATACGACCAAAGACCAAAAACTACGAAACCAGAGCTGCAAGAGCTCCCGTTGCATAGAGTTTCGATGACTTCGTAGCTCATTGACTGGTCGGTCTTAAAAAGAGAGTGGCATCGTTGCGGTTTGGTTTGCAATGATTTTAGATGCTACTTGATTTATTTTCATGATAAAAAAAATTTTGATAAAGAATGAAAATAATTGGGGTAAAAAAAGTTAAGTAAACAAATATATTGAGTGGGCTGTCAAATGAAAGGTCTTTATTTGTACATTCCAAAATAGTTATTATTTTTATTCTAGGACGTATACTTTTAGAAATACGACGAGAATTCATAAATATGAAATACCTAAATGAAAAATTAGACGCGACATTATGTATTGCATGCATGCCAGTATTTTTTACCATGAAGAGCTAGCGCAATAGGCATACTCGGCAGTATCAGTAGTAGCACTTGAAATTATAGGGGTAGTCAGAAGAAAGTCCAAATGTAAGCCATCTACGGTGCGCGAGATCTCAGTTCGGGGCGAACTACTAGTGATATGTAGGTATTAATCGTGAGTTTATTGAACCTTAATAACTTGGTAGTTTTAAAAGCAATATGATTTGTGATTGTTTTTATCGACACAATCCAGGGAGCTGTAAATGATTAGTTATCGGATTATTTAGTCAATAAACTCTTAAATAAATACCTATGTAATGAGGTGTATTTGTCATTAAACAGAAAGAATTATTTAAAAAATAGATACCTAAGTTGCCCGCGGGTTCGCTCACGTGGTAGATAGGTACCTGAAAGCGAAAAAGTAAGTAGGTAATGTAGCTTAGGTACCTCAGAATCGGATGAAATCGGATCAGTGTTTCCAGAGATTAAAAACAAACAAATACCTACCTTAGTGAATGTCTACTTTGTGTCGTAAAATCTATGCCATAAAACTTTAAGTAAGTACTTACCTAATAAATTAGACGAACTGTTTAGGAAAACCACGATATTTTGTGGTCCCGCATCTTCTACGTAAGGTCTACGGGTGGCGTAGCTCATTGCTACGCCATACAAAAGACTTCAACGAGATCATTTTTGCAACGTCTTTTTACGGGCATACTAAAAAATGGAATCTATGCTCTTGTTTTGATATTAGGTAAGCCAATCACAATCAGACACAGTTACTTAGTAGGTATCTACATACTTTGGTATTTTTCACACAAGAACCAGTTGTTGAGCCATAGTGATTCTTCACTGTTCAAACAATTTTCTGTAAGTAATATAAATTTTTGTTGTCAATCAATTAAAACACTCAGACCCGTGACAAACATCCGCATCGCGGTGGAAATCGAACCCGCATCCTTCTGTGTTTCAGAGATCGACAGATCGAGATTGATATTGATCATGATACATTGTAAATCCAAAAAATATAAATAAATATAATTTGTATAATAAATATAAATTGGTGGACATTTTTCACACAGCGCCATCTAGCCCCAAACTAAGCAAACCTTGTACTATATGGGAACCATCATAACATGACCGTAGCTGATAGAATACTTTTACATTTTTTGTAAATACCTATACATAGAATACATATAATCCTACTTTATATGACACTTTACTTTACACCCACGTAGAACAATGTTTGTTCTGGGTGGGAATATTTGCTATTGCTGAAAAAACAATTTGGTGGTTTATATTCGACTGCGTCAAAGACACGATATACTTACCTATCTTTAAATACGAGTGCGCTGTTTCATTTAAATATAAAAATACTATAAACACAAAAAACCACGTCAAATTGACGTGGATTTTTCCGTCTCCGTTTAACGTGAAAGCAGGATAAACAAACAAACATTCTTTTACATTTATAATATGGGTGCGAACCCACGACGTACAGCTCATAGGGCAGGCTACTACCGACTGAGCTAAGAGGGCCAGTTAAAAAAATAACAATATTTTGTAAGAAATGATTTTATAAAGGCCAGTACCAAACATCACGTGTAACACGAGCGCGGTGTTTGCAGCAAATGTTTGCGCGCCTAATCGAGAATCAATGCTGATGACACGAAGATTAATAGCCTGTTGCGTCACTGCACGCAAACATGGGGACGGAGACATTGAAGATTTATTTATTAAGTACGTTAAATTGTCAGTCCTGAGGCCATATTACACTATCTACAATCGCGAACGCTGTGGAACATAGAAAAATGTACTTACCTATAAAATTTGACTGGCTTTTATTAAGACAAGAGAGAGGTCTTCAGGCTGCCTAAAACTCCATCACAAGCTTGCTCATACGAATATACGAGTACCTAGGTACATACATAGGTACCTATATACAGTACCTACTCCATTACGTATCTATGGGCATAGACTACCAAACATTATCAACGAATGAATGAGAACACTTTATTGTACACGTACCTTAGCAATAAATTGTATAATGGGAGATCATATCGCTAAGAAGCGATATCTTCAAGACAACCTCTGGGTACCGAAAAAGGTACCGAAAAACTTAGTCACGTACGAGTGATAAACACTATTTGAGTTGGTAACACATCGTCATCACTGGTTTAGTGGGCTTAACAGACTGTTTTTTATTTGGTTAAACGTGAATGTAGATTTTAACATGATTTATTATGAGAAAACATTTCAAATAATTTAGCACGCGGTAACCATTATCTTGGATTTTTAGGCCTTCAAAATCCTCTGCAAATGTCTAGAGATTATCAGAATAGAATAAAATAAACGTTTATTTGGAAAACAGAAGCATATCTAACAACTTATTTGGCACCTGCCTAGCTTTTGCAGAAATAAGCATTCAATAGAAAAGCCTATCGCATTAAAATCCCTATTACTTACAATAAAATTCTAAATGGTTACTTTAGCGTCTTCCTTCACCGTTTAGAGCTCGTGCTACTTAATAAACTTATAAATGCTTATTACGAAATTGTAACATTGAACTGATTTTTCAATCAATAAATAACTTTTATCTGAGGAATAACTATGGCGTTATGACATATTTTCAATACAATAGCGGCATTTACACGATAGAGATTATCCCACGGATCCGGACTGTAAAGATATCTGTAAAGATATCTGTAAAGATATCTTTAAAGATAACTGCGGATAAAACTAGCGGCCTTTAAACGCTAAAGATTTTCCCACGGATCCGGACTGTAAAGATATCTGTAAAGATATCTTTAAAGATATCTGTACAGATAACCGCAGATTTTGGACTGGCGCGTGGAACGGTATAAATTTACAAAGTTTTTTTCTTGATTCTTGAATTTTGAATCTTGAATCTTTGAAGTGACAGCTGTCAAACTTCAAATGGCCATATCTCGGGAACTACTCGTCCTAGACTCCCCGTTCTCAGTTCAAATGAAAGCTATGACCAAGATCTTCATTTCAAGTGACAGCTGTCAAACTTCAAAGCACCATATCTCGGAAACTACTCGTCCTAGACTCCCCGTTCCCAGTTCAAATGAAAGCTATGACCAAGATCTTCATTTGAAGTGACAGCTGTCAAACTTCAAACCGCCATATCTCGGGAACTACTCGTCCTAGACTCCCCGTTCCCAGTTCAAATGAAAGCTATGACCAAGATCTTCATTTGAAGTGACAGCTGTCAAACTTCAAATGGCCATATCTCAGGAACTACTCGTCCTAGACTCCCCGTTCTCAGTTCAAATGAAAGCTATGACCAAGATCTACATTTCAGATGACAGATGTCATTTTGACAGCTGTTATTGAAAATGTAGATCTTGGTCATAGCTTTCATTTGAACTGAGAACGGGGAGTCTAGGACGAGTAGTTCCCGAGATATGGCGGTTTGAAGTTTGACAGCTGTCACTTCAAATAAAGATCTTGGTCATAGCTTTCATTTGAACTGGGAACGGGGAGTCTAGGACGAGTAGTTTCCGAGATATGGCGGTTTGAAGTTTGACAGCTGTCACTTCAAATGAAGATCTTGGTCATAGCTTTCATTTGAACTGGGAACGGGGAGTCTAGGACGAGTAGTTTCCGAGATATGGCGGTTTGAAGTTTGACAGCTGTCACTTCAAATGAAGATCTTGGTCATAGCTTTCATTTGAACTGAGAACGGGGAATCTAGGACGAGTAGTTCCTGAGATATGGCCATTTGAAGTTTGACAGCTGTCACTTCAAATGAAGATCTTGGTCATAGCTTTCATTTGTACTGAGAACGGGGAGTCTAGGACGAGTAGTTCCCGAGATATGGCGGTTTCAAGTTTGACAGCTGTCACTTCAAATGAAGATCTTGGTCATAGCTTTCATTTGAACTGGGAACGGGGAGTCTAGGACGAGTAGTTCCCGAGATATGGTCATTTGAAGTTTGACAGCTGTCACTTCAAAGATTCAAGATTCAAAATTTCAGATTCAAGGTTCAAAATTCAAGAATCAAGGATCGAAATCCAGGATCGAAATCCAAGATCGAAACCAAGGATCGAAATCAAGGATCGAAATCAAAATCGAAATCAAAATCAAGGATCAAAATCAAGGATCGAATTCAAGGATCGAAACCATGGATCGAAATCAAGCGCTGATTTTGTCGAGCGCGATAAAGTAAAAATATCCTGAAATTTAAATGACATGGGCACACTACTAATCCAACAACGAGTGTGAAAGAGACAAAGCTACCAAGAAAGCCTCTCAACAAGACCAACAATCCTTATAACCAAGATTAAATGATAATAGATCGTTGTGTGGACTGTACAGATATCTGTAAAGATATCCGCGGATAAAACTAGCGGCCTTTAAACGGTAGAGTTTTTAGCACGGATCTGGACTCTACAGATATCTGTAAAGATATCTTTACGGATATCCGCGGATAAAACTGTCAAAGGTTGGAATGGCAGAGATCGATCCGCAGGAAAATCCGCAGGCCGATCTCTGCGTGTAAATGCTGCTAATATCTGTCAAATCGCATATTTATTTCCTCAGATAAAAGTTATCTAGGTATTGAAAAATCAGCCCAGTAAGTAGGTAAAGTACCTAAGTTCGTATGAGCAAGTGGCCAACTAAGGTGAAGGAGTTTTTAGGCCGCCCAAAGGCCTCCGTCATGGCTTAACAAGCAAAAACTTGCTTGCTTGATGGCTTGACGACTCAAAAGCTGGTTTAGTAACTTTTATTTACCTACTTAAGTAGGAACTTATTATTTTTGATTAGATATACTAAGTAGTACCTACCTATCTAACATTGATAAAATACTGTAAGTACCTACCTCTATCTCTACACTACAATCATCTCATCTAAGGATTTTTAAAAAAAATTCATCTGAAAGGAATTGATGGTTTGGGGGCATGTAGAAAGGATGTGAGTCGTGCAGAAAAGGAAGATCTATGCGAACATGCTTGGACCAAATTGGCGACATTTTGGAAAAGGGTCAGTTCAAAATACCCTAAACGGGTGAGCTTATAGAATGTAGGCAATGAGAATGAATGAAATAAAAGAGGTGTCAGGATCGTAGCAAGTGGCAGGATCGTGGTATCTGCTTAAGTAGGTACCTCGTTTATTTATGAATATTCGGGGCAAGTGGGCGCACTTTCCACTTTGACACCTCACTGTGCTCAAGATCTAATATTTAGGGCACCATAAGTATTGTTTAAAAATTTTCTGTCAATTAATATAAATGAAATTTGGACTGTCATTTATTTCAGTTTTTGAAATAAATGCATTTTAGGCCGGCCGCATACGTACGGAATCCTCCGTACGTACGGAATTTACGCAGACGTTCAATTTTAGTTCGTATGACCTGTACGCACGGTTTGTTTTCGAAATGAACGTCAAGTTTTTTTCCGTTCGGAAAAAATAAGAACGTGTGCGGCATGTAGAACAATTTGTATTGAATGCGTGCATTCCGAATTCGGAAACCGAATCAGGAAACCGAACGGATGCGACCGGCCTTAAGATGAAAAATCGGAATGCGAACACTTGCCCCGACTTGCGGGTAAGGTTGCGCACCCTTATGGGGTAAGTGATTGCATGTGGGGTAAGTGTTCGCGTTGCAAAATAAAAGTAGGTAAGTAAATCAAATTAAACATTATTTATTCAGACTACAAGTTTAAAATACACTTAGAAAACACATAAGAAAGAATCACTTTAAATATTAAGCATGTTGGCAAATGAAATAATCAATCATCATAAAATTTTTATAGGTACTTACCTAATAAAACTTAGTAATGTTATATACCTACCTAAGTATATATTTTTTAACGAAATACAAATTCACTTTTATGTTTGCTCGTGTCTTCTTATTATATCCTGAGGGTCCAGCAACTTCTCAATCTAACCAATAAGTAAAATGTACAAATTGGCTTACAATATTTTAACTACCTACATTATTTAGTGATATTTCGTAGACACTTGTTATTGATGGTGATTTTAGGACAATCGATTTTCGGAGACGAAGTGGGAAACCCAAATGAAATGCGGCTAAAGTGTACGCATGCCATGCTCAGCGTTAACGTGCGCACACTTACCCGCACCCACTTACCCCAAACGGACAAATTAGGTACGAATGAATGCACACAAAATAATATGCAATATTTTGATAGGTTTTACCAGCCTAGGTACATAGGTAGGTAGATACCTACTCACCAAACTTAAATCTACTTAGCACCTACACGCGCAACAAATATTTAACAATTTTGACCCGTGTTGGTAAATAGGCAGGTAGGTAGGTACCTATACCTACCTACACCCACATAGGTATTTACTTGTGATAATTCGTTGAAGTACATGAGTAAGCAACTAAATTGCAAATATTTGTAAGCTGCTAACCATTTACGGCAAACGCTGCTAGTAAAATTGTTTTGAACAACCAAACGACCGAGAATATAGCCTACAAAATTCGGTCACTGAGTGATGAATGTGTTAATCCGGCAGTTTAATGTACGGTTGTCGTTAAAAGATAATCTAAAGCAGTCATTTGGGATAGTTTACGACGTAGTAAAGATTTTGCGTGTTGAATGGTGTCGCATCAATTTGTCGAACTGTCTTTTTAGTTTTACCCGTGTCACAAAATAAATAGAAGTGTGAATTGTGATACCACGAAAAAACGCTCGATACGGCTAGCTGCGAAAAGTGACATCTACCGATTAATAGAAGAAACTTTGCATTTTGGTCGGACAGGAAAGAGACATCTATCGGTGAGTAGCCAGAACGTAGAAATGGTCTTAAAATCATAGACTACGATCTATTTTTTTTTTTAATGAAAACTATAGAAATAATTTTCTGAAACTTTTTCTTTCTCGTTCATAATTCTCGTTCTGTAGAGAGATTTTCACTTTAGAGAGAAAAAATAATTGCTTCGGAAAAATTCGGAAAATTCCAAAACAATTTGCCATTTTAATTTAGTCTATGGTCGACTCTATTATTTTGCGCCTGCGCTCTTGATGTTCCTACACGACGTACTAAAATCATTTTGTGGAAAATTTGAAGTTTGTTGTTTAATTTGTGACAACTTATTATTCATAATCATTTATGAAAGCTTCGTGCTAATTACCATTCCAGGCGCGAGGCTGGATTTCACCGAGGTGATCAGCCTGGAAGCCCTCAGACACTACAGTTCGAGCGGTGTACGGTAGCCATCTTGGAATCGAACAAAGCTTCAGATGTGTAGTTTGTCTGTTTATCAATAATTTCAGTGCATTTTACTGTAAATAATTTGTATGTTTAGGATATGTACGGAACGTTCGTCCCTATGTGTAAATAGCTATGGCTGCGACAAGGAAATTACAAGGTAATTTGTCATGTTATCAGGTTAGAGATTGATTGACCCCAACCGAACAGTAGGTACGTGTTCTAGAGCAATATTGTCAACTGATGAGACCTCTGCCTCGCTGGAGCTCCGGCTTGCGGGTACATCTTTTTAAGCTATGAATGCTTTTCTCCCTCTACGTGAAAACGCGTATGTGTACTATTGTTTTTGAAGTCTGGCTTTGGTTTCTGCTATTGTACTTTCCTTTGAGATTATATTGTTATTCCTAACTGGTTAGGGTAGCCAGCTGCGCGTTATCGACATCTGTTCGAACAAACCAAGTGGAAAAGTGCCTTTTGTTTCATGTTTGTCCCTGTGAATGAGTTTAAAGTTGAACTTTATTAGATTACCCACACACCTCATAAAATTGCGGTATAAAAGTGTCCTTTTATGAGAGCAAGGTGTATCTGTAACAGGTTAAAGTATCAAATTAAATGAAGAGAAAAAGAAGACTAATTTTAATTTGAAGATCACTAAAGAATGCTGTAGGCAAAGGCCGTTGAACTTTGTCTGGACAACTAAATGTCAGTCAGTCACCATCAGGTTAAACCAGTTGACAGTCCTAAAGTAATTCACAAGTAAAAATAACAACATTGGTGTTCCTAAATAAACAATACATGGATACCACCTGCTCAATACTTATCTGAATTGAGATCTGCTCAGTATTCCCCCAGTTCTATTCCAATTCCCCATTTCTTTATGCTCTCGACACTGATGTTGTGAACACAATTTTCCCACAAGCCCAGCTCTCAATTAAAACCTATTGTTTAGCAGTAAGTCCCCGCTGTGAAGTAAGTCACTTAACTATGTCTTCTATTTTTTCAATGAACAGCTAAAATATCTGAGCGCTAAGTATGACTTACTTTTAAGTCACTAACAGACTGCATCTAACTGTATGATCCTACATATTCTGAGGTCTGAACCAATTTTTATTGTAATAAAATTGATTACCAATGAAAAAAGGCAAGTATTAATACCATAATGTAAAGTGTAAAATGTGAATACAACTGCATTGTCTTAATCTTGTTTGAAATTTCAGGTGAAATAGACAGGTGTTTAAAAAAGGTAACCGAAGGAGTGGAAACCTTTGAAGATATCTGGCAGAAGGTGCATAATGCGACGAACAGCAACCAGAAAGAGAAATACGAGGCGGATCTCAAGAAGGAGATCAAAAAACTCCAGAGGCTACGGGACCAGATTAAGTCTTGGATCGCCTCCGGGGAGATTAAGGATAAGAGTACACTTTTAGAATATAGGAAACTTATAGAAACGGTGAGTGAATTTTGGTTTTTTAATTAACAGAAAAAAAACAACTGCATTTCATGCTCAATCATCATTTAATGCAATGTTTTAAAAATATTATAAGATAGAAATACGATCATGACTGTAAGAGCTCTGGGGCGATTCACACCGCGGTCCGAACCGCTTGCGGTGCGAAACGACTAAAGACCCGTATTCCCAAGGTGCAGTAGACAAAATATTCTTCTAGATTTTTAGGCATTTTTAGATCTTTGAAGATGTCTAAGGAGGTAGTCAGAGGTATGTCCGCATACATATTTGGTTCATGCCCACGTTTTGCAGAAATTGAAATTACATATGTGCAGGGTTGATATGATTTAAATCACTTGATTTTAATCAGTGATTAAAATCGCGATTAAAATCAAATGATTTTTTTAAAAAAATCAATGATTTAAATCAGTACGTTTTTACTGCGACCAAATCAACGAAAATGTGTCAAGGAACTTCCCACGGCATAAACTACGGCGTGCACACAAGGGTCCAATGCTGTTTACACCGTTCGGGGGTTCCCCGAAATTTAAACTCGCGACTGAATCAGACTGTTTAGCCTTTGACCCGGCCATTCGTGATTGATTATAGTCGGATTGCTCAGTGTACGAACTAAAAATGACATATATGTCAAATCCAATGTTGCCGCTTTATAAAGAAAAAAAATAGTCCATCAAAAATAGTAAAAAAAAAATGTCTATTAGAATGACAATGTTTTTTTATAAAAGTGATGGGGCATTCCATGTAAAAGAGGAAAATGACAAAAAATTTGAAATTCCATTAAACGTTTATATTTCAGTAATAACCTACAGCTAAATATCTAATCTACTTGAATCTGTAGAAAAATATAAAAAAAATACAATTTAAATGTCATTTTCGTCAGTGCGAACTTTTACTTCAGCCAAAAAAATACTCTGGGGGAAAAATATATTTTACTGGCAGCACATTTTTCGGTCTTTCTGTCAATTGTAGAAAGTTGGCGCGTGTATATTACTGAAAGTGTGAAAAAACCTAAGTAAATAAATTAAAAAAAAGGGAAAATGTTTGTTAGTTCTTGCGTAATTATTTTCTAAAAAGATGCATGTTGCCTGTCCCACTAGTCACACCAAAAGATATAAAAGTAGTTTTTCTCGCCTCAAATATGACTTTATGAGTTCCGTTTCTTCTAGGAGTAACAATAAACGGTTGGTGTACCATTTAAACATCTTTTAATGGTTATAAGATCAAAATTATGATCTAGAGACTATTTTGAAATGTGTCCAGCTAGTCACACTTGCCTCATGAAACATGTTTCAACTCTGGCTAACTTTGATATTTAAAGAGTTTTTAGCATATTTCTTTGTATAATAGAAGTGTTTAATCTTTTTTTTTTAACTAACATGGTTATTAACTGGGCAAAAAATGTACAGATAGATATTTCAAATAAACGAAATACTGATCCGATAATAAACAGTTGGGAGACCAAATTTTCTACCAATTTGCAGAAAATGTTATTTTTTTTTAAATATTATTACTTTTAAAGTTATTTTCTAATTACGGATAAATTTATTTTCCTTACTTAAATTGTAAGAAAGAGGTTTCCTTTATTTTTGTTATTACCTAGCAGCGCCCAAGCGGCGTTACCCGCGTAGTGATGGTATATGGTGATGATGATAGTGATAAAAAGTAGCCTATAACTTTCTTCAAGAATTAAGCTATCAAATGTAGAAATAATTTTTCAAATCCGACTTCTAATACCTGAGATAAGCGCGTTCAAACGAATAGAGAGAGAAGAACATTATAGAGAACCAAAACTTACAAAGATTTAGTTTATTTCTTATATTTGCACTGTTTTAGTTTTTCTTTAAGGTGGAAATGGAACAACTACATTAATAAAGTTGAAACAACGATAAAACTGATTTTAATCAACAACAATTTTACATAATTTCGCACTCGTCCCACTAGTCACAAACACCTGTCCCACTAGTCACAAATTAAAATATTTTTTTCTTTGTTTCTACGAACGTTATCAGTTTAATTTTTAATGGAAAGCAAGGCTTATCCTTTATAGTTTACAACACAGGAAAATCTAATTTGAAAATTAAGTGGTTGGACTGAAATATGTCTTTGAGTGCACTAAGGCAAAAGACAGGGATTTTTCAGTGTCCAGCTAGTCACACTCAATCAACAAGTAGTTACAAAGAGCTCATAAAGTATATAGTTTTTTCTTTATAGGAATTGGATACATTAGTCATTAATCTATGTTAGAAAATATATTTCACAATTCTATAAGTTTCGACAGCATAATTATAGCTCCCAATAGGTCAAATTCTGGAGTCAAATGTCCCACTAGTCACTATGGAATGCCCCTGATTTGACTTTAGAACTTTTTGATTTTTGATAATTTTAATTTATATTTTGTTACATTGCCAAATATGTGGAACTATTCTGTTAAATAAATGAACTATGTATTAAAATAAAATGTTTTTGTTAATACTATTAATAAATGTAATGTGTTTTTCTTATTCACTAACTTAAGTAAAAAAATCAAAAAAATCCGATTTAAATCAAAAAAATCCGATTTAAATCAAATAAATCGGATTTTTTTGATTTTTTTAAAAAAATCATGATTTTTATCAACCCTGCATATGTGTCAAGTTGCAAGCCCATCGACGCTATTAAAAAGCTAACTGGTTTCCTCACAATGTTTTCCTTCACTGTTTGAAGTTTGTGTTAATTTGCTTTCAATTTTTTCGAAGCTTTAAATTCCTTGATACTCAGTTTGGTTCGAACCCAAAATCCTCAGAGCGAAAGTCGAGCCACTCGGCCCGCATTGCTGAAAAAAATAATATAAAATGATTAATTTAATTGAAGTCAGAAACAAAATCCAATATATTTATATGAATAATTATATTTTTTCCTAAAGGTGAAAATGCTATCTAAAGACGTATTTTTTTTTCGATGCAGTCTTGCTATAAAAAATGATAAATTTAATGAAAGTCGAAAACAAAATCCACTTTATCTATTTATGTTGGCTAATTATATTTTTTCCGAAAAGTGACAGTGCTACAGTTGTTATATCTCACGAAGTCCGTTTGGTCTTTATTGTGTGTGTTCACATGCACGTTGTTTCTGTGTGCGTAAGCTCGGGAGCGCTCAGAATCGACCCACGCACACAGAAACAACGTGCATGTGCATCTACACACACAATTAAGACCAAACGGACTTCGTGAGATAGAACAACTGTAACTAAACACACATTTTTTTTTCAATGCAATCTTGCTGTACCACCTTGTTATCTAGCTTTGAGTAAGATAAACAATGTAAGCTACACAAGGGCGTTTTGAAGGTATTTAACTATCTGCGCCCTCGCGGCGTTACCCAAATGCAGCGAGAATTTTTCACTGATACGTTAGACTGGTAGTTCCTAAGATTAGCATGTTCAAGTTTAAACAAACAAAAATAAATAACTATCGGTTTATTTTGGGTATGTTTAGTATCGACAGATTAATACAAATCCAGGCAAATACTTGAAATTTTGAGTTTTTAGTAACTGACATAACTCCCTTATCTTATCAAATTGAGATTATAGTATTATTACCAATGAGGTTATTTATTTATATATTTTTTTGAATATAGTAAAAGAGTGGGAATGAGTGTAGACAATTTAAACATTGATGCAGATTTGTGCATGTCAGTCAGTACAAATTCAAAGAGAAAACCACAACTTCTCTAAGCTAAAATATGTAGACACAAGGTATATCAAATTCTAAAATTTTATTTAAATGACCAGGGAGGCAAAAAAGGCTGCTAATGCAATTCCTTTTATAAATCATAATAAATAAATGTTGCTGGACATTTCACACAGCACAGCATCATGTATCCCCAAGCTAAGCAGAGCTTGTATTATAGAAACCACATGACTGATATACTATAAATAGACGGAGTTGATCACTACCTCCTACAATTTTTCTTACTAAAGACTGGTTTCACCATCTTTTTGTAAATATTGATATATTTAGATTATTAATAAATAAATATTGGTGGATATTTCACATAGCGCCATCTAGCCCCACACTAAACAGCTTGTACTATGGAAACCAAATAGCTGATAGAATACATAGATATTTGTTAAATACATACTTATTTAACAAAAAAAAAAAAAAAAAATATCTAATCTAATATCTATGTATAATACTTTATCATCAGTGATCGGAATCAGGCGGGCTTAAATACCTAAAGTTCAAAGAACAGAGGCAAAAAAGGGGAGACTTCCTTACTACAAGAATTTTATTCCGCCCAATTGGGTCGAAAATTGGAACAATTTTCACAGTGAGTAAGTACATTTAAAGTTAATGTTAATAATATTGTGAACTAATTCAAATAATTTTTCTATTTGACCGACGGAAAAAAGTTTTTTATCCTTAGAACTTACATTTTAGTTTTTGTTATTAACTCAGGTAAAAAATTGATTCACCTTAATGTTAGATGTTCTTTATTAATGTCCCGAAAACGGAAATAATTGGGCCGAAACATATTTAGTCCTGAGGCGTCTCCATTTGTCTCTGTTATTTTTTGAACTTTAGGTATTTTAGCCCGCCTCATTCCGATCACTGTTTATCATACTTTATTACAACCAGACATAGAACAAATATCATATTCATCATGTTTGTGGGTGTGAATCGAACCCACGAACTACAGCGCAGAAAGCTACTACCAACTGAGCTGAGAGGCCGTCTGCAACTTAGAAATTCGACGAATACGAATAATCATATTCGTTTTTGCATCTCTATAATGCAGTAATCAGTCAGACACAGACACATTACAGTTATATTTAGAAGAAGACTGATAAAAGCTTGCCTTGGTAGTATGTAAACCTACTTTATTTTTCTGTTGATATTACTCTCAAAAGAGTTTTATAAGGGCATCAAGCTCAGTTCTAGTTTAAAGTTATAGAAAAAAAATCTTGTGTATTGTGCGTTTGATTTGAAGCATTTGAATGCCAAGAAAGATTAATGTTTTAACTATACATTTATATGTAGTAAGTAACCACAGGATTTTTCCGCCGTTTTCTCGTGGTCCTACTATTTTGTCCTACTAGTAGGACCACGAGGGATACCAGTTTCTGTTCGTCCTACTATGACATAGGTATTAGAGCTGCTTCTCACATTCTCAAAAAAAGTATAATTAAGTAGTGTCACTTGTATAGTTCTCATAACACAAGCTCTGCTCTCTTTGGGGCTAGATGATACCGTGTGAACTGTCCGACCTTATTTATTTATTCTTACACGGATTTATGTTGTTAATAATTTCTTAGTTTACCTTATTTCAAAAGAAACCTATCTCCACATAGCATGCCACAATGATAGCAGCTACTAAATTATATATTTAGGCATAGAACAGACAAAAAAGTATAGTAAACATGTTTGGGACATTTTAGTGAATGCCACTTTTTAATGCCAGTAGTGTAAACAACTTTAATGCGTTATTTATTCAAATTATCTACTCTAGGTAAATAACATCTGCCTACAAAATGTATTTACGTTACGCATCGCCAACTATCTTCCAATTATTCTGATTTAAATATATTCAGCCCTCTCGGTAAGATTGATTTACTTAAGAAACTGGTTGACAAATACGTGACACGAGAGGTGTGGGTTCAATTCAAATTCTTATACAAATTCTCGAAAAATTGTTGTCTGTGTTGAGGCACTAAGGTTCTCGAATATTTTAATAATAACGGCAAAAATCTTAGCGTTGAGTCATGTTTATGAATGAAATTGTTGGGATATTCATTCAGGTGTATTTTTGTGGAATCATAAGATCCTAGCGGACCCCGCAGCTTTGCTCGCGTGGACAACTATTTTTTATCCCACGGGAACCGTGCATTTTTTCGGGATAAAAATCGGTTTAGTGGTTGTCGAGTTATAAAGGAACAAACATACATCCAAACATCCAAACTTTCGCATTTATAATATTTAGTGAGATAGTGAGCTTAGTGTGATTGATAATGCAAAAATATCAAGTACCTACCTACTTCCAATCCAGATTCTCAAGAATCTCAAGATTTCGACGCCTTAACCAACTATTGTTTGATTTCATGGTAGGCAAGGCTAGGCGGCATATTCTAGCAACAAAATATCCCCGATATTATAGACAGTATCGTTTTCTAACTGCGTAGAATGTGTTTACCTTGAAATATATTAAATTTCACTGCCCAGTAGTTCAAAGAAATTTTCTTTATCAATCTTATGGATCTACTAGCCCCGCGGGGTTACCTACAGTTAAATGATTAAGGATTTATAAATATTGATGCATAAATCACTATATACGCGGATTTATTTTGTGTCGTTTGGTAATGTCTGTCACCCTGATGTTCATTGAATTTTTCTAGAATAAGAATGTAACTAATTGTGTTTCTAAGTTTTTCTAGATAACTGATAATATATTTTGTAAATACATACTTATAAACACCCAAACACCGAACAAACATCTATGTTCATCACACAAATGTTTGTCCCGGGTGGGAATCGAACCCACGACCCACACGGCAGAACTACTACCAATTACCAACTGAGCTGAGAGGCCAGTAAATACATAAATACTTTCGCAATTATAATTTTGTGATCAATATTATAATGTATTGTTTCAGCAAATGGAGAGGTTTAAAGTCGTGGAGCGAGAAACAAAAACGAAGGCATACTCTAAAGAGGGCTTGGGGGCGGCGCAAAAGCTGGACCCGGCGCAGAAAGAGAGGGAGGAGATATCTTCCTGGCTTATCGCATCGATTGACTCACTTAATTTACAGGCAAGTTCGCTTTAACGGTAATAGATAATCGACTTCAAAAAAGAAGGAGGTTCTCAATTCGTCAGGATGTCTTTTTTTGTGTATGTTTCCCGACACTCGAAGCCGCCTGGACCGATTTGGTAAATTCTTTTTTGTGTGAAAGGGTATACCGGGGTAAAGGGTAAAGGTAAGGGTAAAGGGTATATGTGGTGTCATAAAAATTTGGTGCGGATTTATTGAGAATCTTTGGAGTTATGAACATAAATGCACATCGAGAGTGCAGAAAATTGCTCAGATTATAACATTGATGACGGTTTTTAGAAATTTTTAATTTAGCCATTTGTAAGACTTGAAGATTTAAAACTAGCGGACTTGGTAGCCAAATAATGCGAAACATCAGCTCCAACTAACCATAATAACTAATAACCAGGCCTAACCATAGCTAAAAACCACAGAGGTGACTAAAAAAAATTATCAAAATCAACCTACCCACTTTGTGTAAACTTTCTCATTTTATTTTCAGGTCGATCAATTTGAGTCTGAAATAGAGTCACTCCTAGTTGGTAAGAAAAAACGGTTAGACAAAGAGAAGCAGGAGCGGATGGAAGACCTCAAAACGAAGCTGGAAAAGCACAGGTTCCACATAAAGAAACTCGAAACGCTACTCAGGATGCTCGATAACATGTCTGTTGAGGTGGAACAGGTCGGTATTACGTCACTGAGTATACAGGCTTTGGAAAGACAATTGACTAACTACATAAACAGAAAGGTAAGTAAGTTCGTATAATAAGCAAGTGGCCAACTCTGGTGACGGAGTTTTTAGGCTGCCTAAAGGCCTCTGTCAGGGCTTAACGACTTAAAAGCAACACTAGCTCAAATTGTCTCATACTTATCAATTATACAAATTACTGTTCAATTGTCTTTTCACAGCCTGCAGAATAAGGCTAAGCGTCTACTATCCGTGCTCGTTCTAACGAATAAAATTGTTTGACTAATCTCTGTTACATTTTTAATACTGGCGCAGCCGGCGCGGATATTGGACTTCAGACCTTATGGTTCATTAATAAATCTCAAAATGGGTGATCTTGTACTGATCTAGCTACATCATAACTAGATCACAACCACCCTTGTAAATAGTAATCATAGGAAAATAATATCTTAGTCGCTCATATAGGCATAATGTACTTAAAACAGTGAACACTGTTGTGCCTTTTTTTACTGATCAAGCTCTGCTTAGCTTGGGGCTACATGATGTGTAAAATTCCAGTATTATTTATGTATTAATTAGAACTCTATTTGAGCAAGGTTGATCAGTCTGCGTTGAGCCACAAATCGAAAGCATGAGTCAAGCGACCACAATGCTCCCGCCAAAGTGAACATATTGATTGCAAGCATAGGACATGTGCTTCCAGATTAAGAGGATAAAGGAGGACGTCGAATACTACATAGACTCGTCGCAAGACGCAGACTTTGAGGAGAACGAGTATTTATATGATGACATCACGGGATTGGATGAAGTTGAGCTAAGCGGGGTTGGCCTGCCAAGCTCCGCGACCACGGACAGTAATAACAGTAATGACTCGAGAGGATCGCCCGCTAGTATGCTATCAGGTATGGGTACAAACTTTTATAATATACTAAGGGATAATTTATATTAGACCGGGCCGTGCCGTGTACGTGGGCCCGGACGGGGCACGGATTTGAAACGTTACATACATTTTGTATGAAGCAGTTTATATTAAACATGATCCGTGTCCCGTTCGGATCCAAACGACGCTCGTCTATACTACTGTTGGGCCGGTCTAATATAAATCATCCCTAATGTCGCCCACGGCTTAGCCCGCGTGGGAACCCGCGGAAATTTGTTTTTTTCTCGTCGTAAAATGTTAAATTAAAACCAACCGGATTGTTTTTTTCGTGTCGCAATTTAACGCCAAAATGTTTATGCTGTGAATTTGATTGCGTACAATTCAGCTACGAAATTAATGAGGAATTGCAATTTTATAAGAAAAATTTTAGCTGAATTGTAATACGTTTCAAACCATGAAACACATTGTGATTCACGAATAACGGCCTTTTTAGCTCCGCTGGATAAAAAGTAGCCTTTGTCCTTCTCCAAAAGAATAATAAAAATAATTTATCTCAATCTCTTTCCTGCGGCCCGTTGGCTCAGTGGTTAGAGCGCCTCAAACCAATGAGGAGGTCGCGGGTTCAAATCCCGTACGGGCCTGAGTTTTTGAGATAAATATAAGTAGTATAACATTTACCGTATTACAATTAAAATCGGACTAGCATAATATTAATTTGTCCCTTATATGTGAAAGTGTACGGTATTTGTACCCTGTTTGTTTTGTTTCAGGTACAAGTCCAATAACGTCGCCCACGTTAGAGCTACACAATCACTCCACAGACTCAATAGAAATCGAAAAGAAAAAGAAGGAAGAAATCATTACGAAAGTAAGTCTTTTTAAATTCTCACAACATCATCACACATCATTCACTTATTCTATGTGAAGAATCGAAAAAATTGATGTGAAATCTTCAAAAATAAGTGCTATATTAGTTTATTATTAATTCAGTTGGCTTTTTATAGTAGAAGCTTAGTTAGCTTACTTTGATTTATTGTGAAGAGGTTTATTTACCAGGCAATCCATTTTAAAGTGCTGCCTAAAATACCCTTTTCGTAAAGCCGAATGTCTTAAAATTTTAATTTGTCCATGTTTCGAAAATTTCAATGTTATAAAAACGTGAATTTAATTTTGCTACATGTGTAGATAAGTGTACCCCAATCCTAGCTTAAAGTGTTTTTTCAAAATTTTAGCTACGATTGAATTACAGAAGCATAGGGGATATTGAGTTGTTACCATGGCCTCGGGGTATTCGGTTGATTTGTCATTTTCTCACCTTCATTTTGAATTCATATGCAAAACTGTGCTTCATTCTATCTTTCTGCCAAACTCTGGCAGTATGCGAAGAAAAACACTAAAATTTTCCGTGCAAACGCTTTAAATCCATATTCGCTCCATTATATTTCCTGTTCGACTATAGAAATCATCTAAAAACACAATTATTTTCAATAGTTTGGTGGTTGCCAGAGCTCTCTTACCTTATGATAAAATGAGCTTATATACAATACTATTAGTGTATCAATGGATTTTTCGTTTCGAAAAATATGTATGCGCATTAACACGAGCTCTAAACGGTGAAGGAAAACATCGTGAGGAAACCCGCGGCTTAGTCGGCCCCACACGTATTGACCATGTCTTTCCTGTGGATATGGCCGGTTAAGCTGAGAGGATGGTTAGGTGCTGGGCAAGCCTAATCCGTCTCAACGTTGTCCCAGGCAATACAGTGTCCCGTGTAGGCAAAGATGGCCTCCTGACACTGTATAAATTATCTAGTAAAGATGTAAAGGCCTCAGTTAGTATAGTTGTTATAAATGCTTTCTGATTCTCCCAATAGAGCCGTATCAGGAGATATTTTTTTTGCGTATTTTGGCAAGTTATGTTGCGCTGTTGCGATATAAATATGTCAATAAATTCCTCACTCACAAACAATGAAACATTCTGCGACAAATTTCTCACCCTTGTACTTCTGTACAAAAATCTAATAAACGTGCAATAAAAGTACCTATAGATAGATTTGTGACACTTGTGAGTCAAGTAATAAATTCCTGGATTGGATACACAATTCTTCTGCCAAATATCTCATCTTCTTTTTTTTTCTTTAAACCATTTTTTAATACCAAATCGTGGGTACATTCTTCAGTTCACCCGTGAACTTTGGTAAATGGATATATTCCTCATCTATATAAAAGTTAGTAAATATCTAATAAACATCTCACTCACTACTTCTTGTAACAAAATTGTAGATAATTCCGGTAAATTATCATAATAGTCCATGACCGTGGATAAATTCCTCACCCATTAACTTCGGTAAATATCCTGTACGAAAATTTTGGATTATTTTCTCACCTGTGTACTATGGTAGCAACTCTGAACCCACAACCCAATCGGCCTTACAAAAAACAAAGAAACCAACTGATGTGTGTTGAATTTGCAGCCGGTTAAGCCACTGCCGCTCCGTGCTGCGAACTCCGCAGTGGTCAGTAATAACACGTCTAACGTTAGTTCCTTGCTCAATAACTCCGCTGCATCAAACAATAGGTCAGTCCCCTGTGGCGCATTACGAACGCACGAGAAGATTTAAAAGGCTTGCTAATGATGCCTGAAATGTGTGGTGATACTGGATATTTGTGTTTCAAAAGTGTTGGATGACAATAAAATTTTGGTTCTGACTAAACATGTTGAATGGAAAGACAATCTAGAGATAAATATCAATTTTTACTAATATTTTAAATGCGAAAGTTACTCTGACTGTATGTTACACTTTCACAGCTAAACGGCTTGACGATTTTTTACAAAATTTAGTAAAATAATAGTTTGAACCCTGAGGACTGCTACATTTTATCCCGGAAAAAATCCAATTGCCGCGATAAATTGTTCCCACGCGGGCGAAGCCGCGGGTGTCATCTAGTTTAGTTAGTTAAAACTATGCGACATTTTTCTCAAATCAATAACAACTCATTTTCAATTCGTTTCCTTTGTAAACATAGCAATATTGAATCTAATTTGAGTGTGTACAACTTGGTTCAGTATTATTACACTTTCTACATCACATTCTAAAATTCCAAAGCACATGTTTGACGCGCGATTCAATTGCGGATAAAGGCTAGTTCACATCAAAAGACATTCTTAACATGTTGTGACATGTCCAATGAAGATACGGATGTTTGTGCGACAATGATTGATGTGAACTTGTCCTTACAAAGAGCTGCGTTCTCGGTCGTTTCTTTAAACAGTGGTATTGAAAAATAGTTTATACAATTTGCTTTTAAAAAAATATTAGAAGAAACATTGTTATTAACAAATTATCAAAAAATTAACGGAAGTGCTTTTTTTTACCATAATATTTCTGGTGTTTCTTATAATTAATAAATAGCGTTGTATAAAATATATTTGCAATGCTGATGTATAAAGGAAACTTACTGTACGTATTTTCAAAGCCGAGTTTGGTTTTAAAAATACCCTCAAAAATCCAAAAAGCTGAAACTACCCTTTAAAACAATAAGTTATGGCTGTATCAATGTTGTCATGATAATTAAGTATAGATCAAAAACTTTTTAACTCTTCTCGTGTGTACGACTTTATTTCTGAAACATTTATTTTGATCTACCCCCTTTTGTTTCAATTTTGTTGAGAATCATCTTGAACACAAGTTATTAATTACAAAAGTGATTCTGATTATTCTTGACTTTTAGTAGAACCTTTTCAATTCATAAAAAAAACAATGAGGATAAATAATCATCATAGTCATTGTTCTTTATTCTCATGGAGCTTTTCGGATTGAAACATATATTTTGTAAAAATTATTACAAAATGAATGTATCAGAAAAGTAATCATCGCAAGCATGAATCAAGCTCATTACATTTTCATTTTAGCTAGTGTAATAGAAGTGTCTTAGCAAGGTTATTTACAATGGGAAAACAGTGTTTTATTGTAACCAAAATAAAGTCCAAATTGTGAAAATAATTATCATTTGTAAATGACCTTTAAGCTTGTTTACTTAAACTGCTACTGGTATCTCTTCTCGCTTAAGGAATTGTAAAGATTTTACGTTAAAAAACGTAATAATGTACATTTTTGTAAAGATATTTGTTACGTCTTTCACAGATCACAAGCTTTAAAGTGTGGTATTGATCGTTGTTAGTTGAGCGACGCTCAGCACGGTCACATTTAGATGGTTGGCCGCTAGCCGCTAGGACGTTAGTCTGGCTAACTCTAAGCCATGGCTTGTCGACAGACCTTGGCTATCAGACATAAACTCACTAGGACCTAGCTCATTCGAGTTTGCTTGCTTGATAGCATCTAGCAGCTAGACTACTTAGTAACCACTAACGCAGTGTGACCATGTTTTGTTTCATTTCATTTTGTAAAATTAAATGTTTAAAATTAGAGAAAGTACGGGACAGAGCATTCTTCGAGAGCGAGATTATGACAATACCTGTCTCGCTCGCTCGCCTAAGCTTTTTAACGCGTGCTATGTTTTATCTCATTTTATTGTAAAGAACATAATGTAGCAACGTGAGGACGGGATAGAGCATATCACAAACGTGAGATTTTATCATTGTTTCTCGCGCTATTTCAATATTACTTCGATTTTCTTGCAATGCCTCTGTCTCGCTCGCTTTCATGTCGGGCTTTATGTGCGAAAGGTACCAGTAGCAGTTTCTTGCATGCGCTTAGTAAATCCATAACAGAGTTATAATATCAATCTGTGTGCAGTATAAACAATACCGGCGTGTCTGGTGCGTCGACGCCGAACAAACAACCGCCTGCGCCGAGTCCGCCGCCACACTTACACCTACGGCCTGTTAATGTTAATAGCATAGGTAAGTGTTTAATGTACTTGTATTGCTGTATCGAAACACGGAAATTTATTCATTGTCGATTAATAAGGGATCCATCGATGAGATAATGGTAAAAAATATTTGACGTTCTAACTTATTGATGTAAATATGCGCCCGCCGCACCATCCGTATTATCGTAGAAGAATTTGTGTGTTTCGTGAGCTTACACGTCAGATTTGCAAAACTGACACTAACACGCTAGATTTATTTAAAAGCATAGTCGATTTAGTTAGCGACTGATTTCGAATGAATCAAATATTCAATTCATAAAAGAAGCTTCATTTGGGCAAGGAGGGACACTCGATACGGTCACTTCTCTCTCGCCTTCCACTGATATACATTCTCCGAATCAATCGAAACATTGTCGGTACCTAAATCGACGATATTATTACGTAAGTAAAATTATGTGTGTTATAATGTTGAAAATAGTTTGGACCCTGAATCAACGTAAAAGTGATATTGTTTAGAAATTGTAACAAGCTATATTGATAAACTACTCAATCTTAAATAGTGTAACAGAAAATCATTATTATTATTATCAACCAGAAAATGCTTGTTCAGATTCAATTTCAGAGCTACTCGTTTAGAGACTCAAAATAATATTATATTCAAATTATGTATAAATTTTAATGAATCTTTAGAGAATAAAAATTGTGAATGGAAATGGGAGGTCAAAAGAACATTCATATTACCATACATATACAAAAACAAAACAAATCACTGAAAACAAATTTCCCGTGCTGTACGTATAACTACAGCTACATAAAATGTATAACTAAGACGGTGCATTTTGCTATTTTAGTGGACGATTCGCCGTTTATGTCACGTCGAGAGCATCACCAAATTCTGGACTACATGCAGATTGACACAGGTTAAAAATACTCATTATATCAATTATACCCACGATACAAAACACTCATATACCGTATAATATGCCCACAATTTCCAGAATTTTATACGCAATACTAGCTAGCTTCTACAATGGATAAGCGATGTGATGGTAGTAAAGCTTATCCGTTGAGGTGCCCCGCCCCCCGGACCGATTGCCTGCCTAGTCTAACCAACGCCCGCGAAACAACTGTTGATAGCGGTTTAACTTTTTTTGCCAGTGATTTTATTCCTGGACTAAACCTGTTTGTGGTATCATTGGAATCGGAATTTAACAAGCTTATTAACTACTTACTTACCTGCTCAAGGGGATTACATTGTCACCACCAAATAAATTGTTTATTCCATTCCGTAAACATGTTTGGCACCTTGCAAAATAAAAACTCACAATTGTTCAAAATTGATAGCAAATATCTGCGTCAACATGGTGCACACACTTAGTACACTACACACCTTTATTATTTAACACAAAACATATACACATCGATATTAAAGTAATTATCTAATTCGCGTTTGCAAAAGGCCAAAACACGCCATTTTGTTCCGCGCGCCAGGAGCGGGAGTGAATTCAATACTGGTTCATTTCTCATCCTATAGTCTGGTTTGAAGTCTTTCTGATTGGTATAAATATGTAGTTAGCAAACAATACGAACAAAACAAACCTCCTTCACATCACTACTACACACCAATCACAATAGCCGACCTTCAAACAAAATTCACCCGCAATATTCAAAATGTTGATCAAATTCAAATTTTTTACTATAAAACGGGGTTTTAATGGTTCAGTAATTATCCTAAATACCTGTCAGATTTAATTAATGCCAAACATGTATAGGTCATCGCTGAAAATCTTATTTGAACCTTCTTTCAAAAATAAAGTTTGAAAACGTATTTTCTCTTCCGGTATTTTGACACATTGTAGAAATATTATAAATTATCTATGACTTTTAGCATGAACAACAGTGGGAGAATAATGTTACCAACAAATAAAGACACTCCCGACGAATGGGGAAGCCCTAACACCATAGAAATCGTGATTTTAGTGGCCGCGCGACCCCTCAGGTGCCCTGGGCCATTGTAGTGGCCTAAGGCGATCGGGCGGCTATCTTCAAAAGTTAAGGATAGTCTCCTAAGAACGTATTCATGTAGCTACAAGGGTTCAGGTAGCTACCCTTATGCCCGGGTTACACGAGGCTAGTTTTTCAAGCTAGGATAGCAAGCTAGTGTTAGTAAGCTAGCAAGCTAGTACTTCTAGCTTCGTGTAGACAGAACTAGCTTCATTTCTAAGCTAGTAAGCTAGTACAGTTGGGCCGACGGATCTAGGCGTACGTGAAGTCAGGCTCTGCGCTGCGCAGTAGAAAATTTTGTATGAAAAAGTTGCACTGCGCATCGAAACGGCTAACTTCACGCACGCCGAGATCCGTTGGCCGTACTGTAAGCTAGTTTACAAGCCAGGATAGTTTTTACTATCCTGGCTTGTGTACTAGCTTCATGTGGCCGGCGAAGCTAGTTTTGGGTTGGCTAGTAAACAGTAACCACGCATTTTGTCATTCGCAAAATACTCTGATATTCGCCTAAATCTTCATTGCGAAATTCTTCCAAAGCAGTATGAATAAAATAAAGTAAAGCAGAGTGATCCACGTTCATCTCTTCTTAAAATTCATGGTCTTGTCCATACCCGGTTTTGTAATTCATCTGCTAGTTTTTAGTGGAAATTGGCACAGTGTTCAAAGTAACTTTTTCAATAGAATAGTGTTTTTTTTTTCGCATGCAGTTCATTTTGGACGTGTGGTCACTTCAGTCACTGCAATAATACTAGCTTAAAATAAACTAGCCTCATGTAAACAGAACTAGCATGTTCCAAGCCAGGTTAGTAAGCCAGGATAGTTTAGTAAAAAACTAGCTTGCTATCCTAGCTTGAAAAACTAGCCTCGTGTATCCCGGGCATTACTGACCCGTCTCAAAAATTCACCCTGTATATAAAGCCCACTATAATTTTACTAAACTTAGCAAATTTTTATTTTTCTGTGACACAATATAAACGTTTATTATTTATATTTATCATGTGTTCGTCAGAATGATTCCGTGACCGAAAAAAACGTAATTCTAGAAGTACAGAGAGATAAGCTAAGATCAGTCTTCTTTTTTTGAATCAACAAATGAACAGTAGCAGAATTTTGCAAATAGACAATGAGGTTATCTATAAAACTCAGTTTAAAATTAGTATGGGATGTAAAAAGTTTAAAACATAATTATTACAGTTTGAACCTTTTATAGCATGTTTTTAGTTTTAGATGTGATGTAGATAAAATAAACTTTAAATTATTTGTATTTAGAAATTTTAAAGTGCATGACGTTGCATTATTATTTGCTTCTACGTGTTTTGTAAAGAGATTCTTATTTTAGAAACAGATAATTTAAAGTCGTACGCTCAATAAGCTCTGATATTTCACGCGCGTTTGCAAAGTTATTCCAAGGAGATTTGACTATAAGAAAAAATAGACTGAACAGAATCGATCTGATAACAATGTAAACAAATTGTTAGTCAGCATTACATTATCGTAGCTGATAACGTACGCCGAGTTGTTTACAAAATAAACAAGACGCTTATCGGCCAGTGAATGGGACACGACAACCGACAAGCTCATTACTGTGAGGATTATAAAATTGGCGGTGCGCCAGTATTGTACGGGCATTGGCGGCCGCCCAACGATGACAGAGCGTCAGCTACGCCAGTCGCCAGGCTGTATCGAACGAGCTGTGACCAACTATAAATACCAAATTAAAAAAAAATACTAAAAAATGCTTTCGCGCCTAAATAACGGATAAATATGGACGATGGTAAACCAATAGTATATTTACAGTGTGTGCATGTTTCACGTGTAATTTCTGTCCGTTTTCTTAATGCGCAATAATATAACGGTACTTTGTTTTCATAAATCGTGTTGTGAAGTTCAATGTCAGTTATGTAATTAATTGTGTACTGCCATGACTTGGTGACGGAGTGTTTCATTGTGTTTGACAACTTCACTAGGTACCTGCTGTTTCATTTTTCTACAGAAAAAGAGAAACGCTTACTTAATCAGCTTGTTTCTAACCAAATCATGGACAAAAGTGCTATAATTTCATTATGTTCTATTCACAATTTGGATACTATTCGATAGCGACTCGCGGCTCATTATGTTTTGTTATGATGTCATTGAAAATGCTGATCGGCTGTCTCTCTCAGATGACTTGGATAAAATGTAGCGTAGGACGTAGGTAGAGGAAATAACAGATTATTTAAATACAGTTTAGAAATAAAATTTTCGTACATTATAAAATTTAATTTCACATGAATATAAATTTCCTCATCCTAAGATGAAAGTTGTGATCCAAAGAGTGTGACTCAACGGGCATAACCCATAATTTCAATAAATTGGCTTCAAATCAATAAAAACTTCGATTTATGTATGGGTGTGAAATGGAATACCACACCCGGAAACGGATCGACGCGGCGACGCGACGCTTACCACTATGCCAATATTGTCATAGATTTCATTATGTAGATAGTATGAATGAGACTTTGACTCACAAGCATCTCACAAGTTTTGATACTAGGACCTTCGTGTTTTATAAATTGAAAAGCCGCAATCTTTTAGAGAAAACATGTTCAAAGCAGTGATATTAATGTCTGTTGTTTAAACAAAATCTTTGTACGAAATATCCGATTCAAATTCGGGAGTAACAGTTCAGTATTTGTATTTAATCAGCTGCTTTATTAAAAACAGATGCTCCTTTCAAATTATAATTAGCTTATGACCGGCGTATCAGAACGGTCATACGCGTTTCCGATCTGTCGAAACTACCATCTGTCATAATCATAAAACACGATATTGATATTTCATTGATACAGACAACACCAAGGAATTTTTATAGTAACGTAACTGGAACGCGCACTAATACAGAAAACGCGGTTCGCTTGAGAGATAAAACTTGGGCGGTGTGTCTCTTTCTAAAGGGTGACCATAATTTATAAACTAAACATTCCTAGTCCCTAAGGGAGTGGATACATTGCGTTTTCTGCAGCGCGTTTTTGAGCTGCGCGTTTGTATCGATACAAACGCGCGTTCGCAACGCGTTTTTTCCCATAGAAAAGCGAACCGGGGGGGGGCAGCGCGTTCGAATCGCGTTTGTATCGATACAAACGCGCTGCAAAAAACGCAATGTGTCCACTCCATAAAGGGCCTTTTACATCATTTTCTGATTTACGTGATGTCTCAGGTCAGGGCATGATTTTACAATTAAAATACTGATACAATTTTGATCCTTCATTTTGATTCTTGAATCTTGAATCTTGATTCTTGAATCTGAAAACTGAAATCTTGAATCTTGAATCTTTGAAGTGACAGCTGTCAAACTTCAAACGGCCATATCTCGGGAACTACTCGTCCTAGACTCCCCGTTCTCAGTTCAAATGAAAGCTATTGAAGAGATCTTCATTTAAAGTGACAGCTATCAAACTTCAATCAGCCATATCTCGAAATCTACTCATCCTAGACTCTTCCTTTTTAGCTCAAATGAAAGCTATGACCAAGATCTACATTTTCAATAACAGCTGTCAAAATGACATCTGTCATCTGAAATGTAGATCTTGCTCATAGCTTTCATTTGAACAAATGAGGAGTCTAGGACGAGTAGTTCCCGAGATATGGCCATTTGAAGTTTGACAGCTGTCACTTCAAAGATTCAAGATTCAAGATTTCAGATTCAAGGTTCAATATTCAAGAATCAAGGATCGAAATCCAGGATCGAAATCCAAGATCGAAACCAAGGATCGAAATCAAAATCGAAATCAAAATCAAGGATCAAAATCAAGGATCGAATTCAAGGATCGAAATCAAGCGCTAATTTTGTCGAGCGCGATAAGGTAAAAATATCCTGAAATTTTAATGACATGGGCACACTACTAATCCAACAACGAGTGTGAAAGAGACAAAGCACCCAAGAAAGCCTCTCAACAAGACCAACAATCCTTATAACCAAGATTAAATGATAATAGATCGTTGTGTAGTCGTGATAAGGTTCAAAATCCTTTGTACATTAAATGTCAGTCAGCATTCTACTATGTATAAAATTTCTTTGGACAACACAGACAGTTTAACTAAACTGTATAGTCGTTAGAGTGGCAGTACCCCGACTGACATTTTTGAAAGGTTATGAAGCAGCCTTGGTCTAGTACCTAACTGAAATTTTAAAGGCATTATCTTCCTTTTATTAGAAACTAGCAGCGCCCTCGCGGTGCTGCCACCGTAGTGATGGTATAATGGTAATGATGATGATGAAAAGCCTATAACCTTCCTCAAAAGTTAAGCTATCAAATACAGAAATAATTTTTCAAATCGGACTGGTAGTTCCTGAGATTAGCGCGTTCAAACAAACAACTCTTCCGCTATATGGGAACTCTTTGAATAGGCAAAAATCAGGACCTAGGATGAAAAAGATCCAAAAGCTCAATTTCTATATCGGTACGGTACCCATAACATAATTATGTGAAAGTGTGTTTATTTGTTTGTTCATTTGTCCTGCTTTCACGTCAAAACAGAGCGACTGATTGACGTGATTCTTTGAGAGGAGATAGTTGGAGGGCTGGAGAGTAACATAGGCTATTTTTTATCCAGGTACCACGCGAGCGAAGCCGCGGGCAGCAGCTAGTTTTCTATAAAGGAGCAGCGAGCATAGAAGGAAAATTAAATCTAAACCACATATAATTATTGTGATCGATGTGTTTATCAAAAGTATGACACTTCGATCAATGTATTGCAATTGATGATTACGAAGTAGGTAACCTAGAATCCTAGATGACGTCTTTAACCTAGATAATTGATGAATCAACTTTTAGTGTTTTAAAAATATACACAATTGTTAACTGGCCTTGTTTTAAAATTGATTACTTTTATTTAACGTGCGTAGTGAAGTGATTTTAGCGTAGGTACATTGTATGCAATAAAAACACTCAGGTATTATTTGTCACCATGCATCAAGTTCTAAAACTACAAAACATTTCTAATATCGTCTAGAATCTCAGAGGAAACTAACAAAGTGAAAAAAGCGCGGGCGTAAAACAATTTCAACCAGTTGCAGCAGCTAGTAAATAGTAGAGGCGCATTGCGTTGCCGTGCAATCTAATATCTCGAATGATAGCTCGGCGCGATATCGATTGCATCGGAATCTAGGCTCTCCCCTCACTAAACTATTCACACAGTCTCGTCAACATAAGAAATTACATGGCATGGCGACAGTTTTATCAGCGATATCGTTGCATTTTACATTATTACCGGTCACTTTAGTCGTAGTGTACCGCCTTGCGGCGCTCCATATCGCGCCTTACTTCGTTGTAATAAGGTTGAAGGTCGTCTAAATGTGTCCCTAATCGATAGTGGCATACGGCGCTACCTCACGTTTCATACCATTCAATGTTGTTGCAAATGAAGCGCCGCACGTGCGATCGTGACATTTAAGTTATTCCTCGGAGGTGTTCAAATGCGTGATGTTTTTCGATGGATGGACGTAATTTAGAGATGATGGTGGAGGAGTGACGAGTTATGGACGAGCCCGGTATGTTTTAAGTTCGATATTGTGTTTTTGTCCATTGTTTTTGTTTGTTGCCGTACTCGTTGATCCTAGACATTACATTTGCAGGATAGGGATGACCTAAATGTCTGTTAGGTCGTTTATATTCGTGTTATGTGATTTTATTTTAATCAGTTAATTGTTTATAGGATTCAAATAAATTCTATTCATAATTCGTTTTAATCGTAAACAATGAATGAATTTTCTCGGCGTTTTAATTCAGTAAACAATTGAATAGCAATTGCTGACGTCAAATATTCATCCCACGGGACAAAAAGAGAAAGTCCTACGTTCGATGTTTTGCTGCGTTCAAAACTGCATTTTAAACCCTCACTATAGATTTCATATTTCTATATTACGGTACCTAACTTTAAACTGTTGTATTTACGTGTTTGTTTTCGCCCGTGACCTTTGCATAGGCTTTTGATGTATCACTTGCGTTCTAATTGAGTAGAGATTTAATTAGTGATTTGTACAGAACTTTACGTGTATTAGAATGGATTCCGATTTTATAATCATCAAATTAAAAAAAAAAACCGGTCAAGTGCGAGTCGAACTCGTACGCCGAGGGTTCCGTACCTAGCCATGGTGCCAATTAAGCTAGTCCGCTTAATTGTATGAGCGCCCATACAACTCGGAGGACTTTTAATAGGCGTCAACTATGTATGTATGGGAACACCCTTTAATTTTCAACTTTTTTAATTTTTTGGAATTTTTCCTTTATTTGTGCTATAAGACCTTGCTTTTTGCCAAATTTCGTTATTCTAGGTCAACGGGAACTACCATTTAGGTTTTCGACCCAAAACCTCTAGGGTACTTCCGGTTGACCTAGAATTGTCAAATTTGGTTACAAGCAAGGTCTTTCAGCACAAGTAAAGGAAAAATTCCGAAAAATAAAAAAAGTTGATAATTAAGGTAAGTTTTGGTACTCACAAGTTTTCACGAAAACCTAAATTTGCCTATATCTTTTTATAGTGTTGACTCAGGACCTTAATTTTTATAGTCACAGTAGGGACTATAGACCTTAGTATATGGTATAAATTTCAACTTGCTAGCTCTACCCGTTCCTGAGATAATCGATGGTGACACACGGACAGACAGACAGACAGACGGACAGACGGACAGACGGACAGACGGACAGACGGACAAGAAAGTGATCTTATAAGGGTTCCTTTTTTTACCTTTTAAGGTACGGAACCCTAAAAACACAGAGCATTGAGACTACAGCCAGCCCCAGAAAATTAATGAATGAATAAATAATATTTATTGCGCACCTTATAAGTTTTGAAACAAATAAAACTAAGCAACAGTGGGCGGCCTTATCGCTAAAGAGCGATCTCTTCCAGTCAACCTGTGTATGGAGAGGAATCTTAATAATAAATCTAAGATTTCTCAATAAGAAAAGATCGACATCTATTTAGTTCTAATAGGCATTTTAGAATCAATGTCCAATGGGGTATTCGAGACAAATTCAAAAAGTTTGGCACTATATTTAAAAAGCATTTGTGTTACAGTTTACACTTCACAGTATAAACGTTTTTTTTTTTTAATTAAAATAAAGTTTTCATTATTATATACCGACGAGGTTTGATTCACCGATGCAATTTCAATTACCGTAGTTCTTAGTGAAGATTGTATGAGAGCATTGTTATTGGAGTAAGAAATAGTTATGCTACCGTACTTCTCATTGAAATTATACACTTGCACCTCCGGGTTGCATTCCGTGAAACTTAATGCACACACTTCTAAAAATCGAAATACATAAGAAATGATCATGTGTTAGATCCAGATAAATCTTAATTTCAAGGTGACTTTTTAGCATTTGTGTTATACTTTATTACAATTTATTGAGCAATATTATACATTATTCCCGCCTAGCGTGTGCGCCCAAAACATCGGCAGAATAGAAAAATCTAGACACCTTGCCTATTATGCCGGGTACTCATACTCACTTAGCTTGTAGCACGTAACGTAACAGATACAGTATCAATGTTCAAGTGAGTACGGTTCGTCCATGGTTAATAATAAACCCCCCGGATCGCTACGATCATGCTACGAACACCTTACGAACTTGATACTTTCGTATTAATTAATCTGTGGATACCAGGGACCTAGTATGGACTGCTGGACACGTTCCTTCTCACTCACACAAAACAAAGAAGGATATATTACAAAATTCTTGTAAAAAAAATATAGAGACAAAGCCTAAAATCTTTCGTCCCTCTTCGCGTGCCGGCTCTTTGTAGGTAGAGAAGTTATAAGTTCTATATTATGTACTAATAAGGTCCTTACGTGTACTACGAAACAATGGATTCACTTAATTTTTTGTCCTTTTCGGCGGCACGCTAACTGGTAGTCCATATATCTATACTAGGTCCATGGTGGATACTGTATACCTGTTACATTACGTGCGAGAAGCTAAGCGAGTACCCGGCTTTACACCCTACTAAGTTTAAGCAAAAAGAGATTATAGTATCCCCTATAAAAATAATAAATTATTTCAGGCAACACAGAACAAAATAATATATACTTACAAAGATGAATGCCATTGGCCCAAATTTATACATCTTTTACACATTCTATATCCTTCGGGAGTAGTCAGCCACGTCCAGCGGGGCTAAAAAGGCCGCTATAGCAGGATCACAATAGGAATTCATTCTCAGTCTATGAAAAGAGACGGCATGTAGTTCAATTCCAGATATGTCTGCCGCGAGGGTAGTCGTAAATTTACGTTGTTTTTTTGTATGAGATAGTGGCGTTGCGTTGTGGTTTATGTTTGAATTGTGTGCTGTGTTGTTTCAGAAGTAGTGGAGAATGGACCTGTGTCGAGTGCGGCGACGCATACTGTCTCCCTCCTACCCCCTGCCCCGACGCAACCCGCGCCTGTGAGTGACATGCATTTCTATTCATAACCAATATTTTATGGCCCTTTAAAATAAAATAAAAAGAATTTTTTTAAATCGTTCCAGGCGTCTTCGAATAATCGGTGAACATACATAAAAAAGCACACGAAAAAACCTCCTTTTTTTGAAGTCGGTTAAAAATTCCGACTAAATATTGTTTATTTCATTACAGGCGACGAAAACGTCGACGGTGAACACATCAGTGACAAACGCGAGTAATGCGACCAGCATGGTGGCACTGGCGGGCGTTAACGCGGGCTCCGCCGCCGCCTCGCCGCTCACCGTCAACGGACCGCACACGCCGCATCTCACGCCGCAGCACACGCTCAACAAGTCAGTATTCAACTTACCCCTTTACATCTTCACTATATGATTTACTCATGGCTCATGCGCTCATGGCGTAGCTTAATAATCTATATACTAATAATAAAGCGGAAGAGTTTGTTTGTTTGTTTGAACGCACTAATCTCAAGAACTACCAGTCCGATTTGAAAAATTATTTCTGCATTTGATAGGTAAACTCTTGAGGAAGGTTATAGGCTACTTTTCATCACCATATACCATTACTAAGGGGGCAACGCCGCGACGGCGCTGCTCGTAATAAATAAATATTGCTGGACATTTCACACAGCGCCATCTAGCCCCAAACTAAGCAAAGCTTGTACTATGGGAACCAGATAACTGATAGAATACTTATATATTTGTAAATACATACTTATAATACTTTATAACACCCAGACACAGAACAAACATCTATGTTCATCACACAAATGTTTGTCCTGGATGGGAATCGAACCCACGACCTACAGCGCAGAAGGTAGAGCTACTACCAACTGAGCTAATAGGCCAGTCATAACACAGAATACTAGTACTAAGTACTTTGATAATAGGCAATATGCGTCTGATTCAAAAGCGGGTTAAATGTATTTTATTATGAACATTGTTGCTTTAGAGGTATGTGTGTGTAATTATTTTTTAATATTAAACCATTTTCGATTAGAAAATAAATTTTAAAAATTGCAAAAAATAGTAGGAATTTCAAAATACTTGAAAAGGATGTGAAAGGATGTGACGACACGAGTTCATAAGAAAAGTCAAGGACGAGTCAGATATGACGATCCATAGATAAGTTTTTTTTTTAATTTTCACAATTCCTATACTCGAACTTATTGTTGTCACAGATTACTGTTGTACTTAGTATCAATTTGACGTCACACGTCAAAGTTCACAAATTGTTACTAAAACAGTAATCTGTGACAACAATAATAATCGTGTTTCAGATGCGTGAAAATGTTGGTAAATTTCAAAAATTATTTTTGTTATAAAATTTTAGTATTTCGGCGCTGGAATTTTTATGACGGTTATTTGACGATATAACCTATCGTATAAAATCATAAAAAAAAATTGTGGGAGTTCCCTATTACGCGCGATGCGCCTAGCCTGCAAACCGAGCGAGCGGCAAGTGACAACCTATGCCTTGCGCCTACAAGCGCGGCGCTCGACCGATCATATCTACAAAATCGGAAGTGAGACCCCCTGGTCATAATAATAATAAATAATGCTGGACATTTCACACAGCATAATGTAGCCCCAAGCTAAGCAGAGCTTGTGTTATGGGAACCACATGACTGATGTACTACTTAAATACATTTATTTTTGTAAATACATACATAATATACATAGAAAACACCCAGACCCGAGACAAATATTTGCAGATCATACAAACATTTCCCGCGGCGGGGATCGAACCCGCAACCTCTTGCGTCACAAGCGGGCCTTCGCCCACTGCGCCACAGAGGTCGTCAAATGTGTAATGTGTTGTTTGCAGTGGTCGTGTGAGCGAGGCGCTGAGCTGTGTCCGGTCTAGCGGCGCGGCGGCCAGTCTCACCAGTCTCAAAAGCATGGCGCAGGAAGCCGTGGCGCGCGCGGGACTCGACGCGCCTCAAGACCACGTATGTACCACTCTTTCATCTTTAATTTGGCTTCGCACGGGGTGCATTCAGCCAGTGTCAAGTAAAATAGTATATCTTCAAGCTAATATTACACAAAAGATAATACAAATACATAATACAATACATAAATATAATAACCCATCCCTTCCCTTGTGCCTCAGTAAAGATGTGGAGCTTTACTGAAACATCACTCGGACTTTTTAGGAGAACTCGAAATGCACTGCTATCCAATTCTGTTTCATTTGCCCACACTTATGCACGTTCACGAACACTCAACGGTTAATAACCCACCATTATTACACATTAACATTTCAAGAAACACAAGTTTTGGAAAATAAAACAAAACGAAATCAAGACTTCTCGAATTCCCGCCAAAAAAGAAACTGTACTACACTTGCCCGCTGTCTAGCTTTCAAGACCACGTATGTAACACACTTGCCCGCTGTCTAGAATTCAAGACCAACTTGTCTTCTTTAGTCTAGTCTTCAGTATCTACCAATTGTATCTTTAGAGCGCTTGTAGACGTCCGTTTTTTTCGTCGGACAACGGACAGTGTTTTTCACCCGGATTCGGGGTGGTGTATGGCGCGTAATGAATGTGTGTAGTGTGTACACGCGTTGGATATCGGTCCGGCGAACAATTATTTATGCCGTTTAGATGGATTTCGTTTATTGATGGTCCGTTGTCCGGCGAAAAAAACGGACGTCTACAAGCGCTCTTATGCTTACCATCCACTTGACTACGATATCTAATCGTACAGTACACGTCATCACAACTTGTTCTATTCACTTGTTTTTTTCTATTTCTTATCCTATGGTTTGTTCCTTAAGTTCCTCCACGGGTAGACCATAACGGGTAGACCTAGCCAAATTCTGGAATCAAAAAGCAAAGCCGTGGCAGAAGCTTGTAAGTGGAGTTGGCTAAGCGGCTTTTCGAATTCCTCTTGGCTTTTAATGGTCTCACGATGTTTTCCTTCGCCGTTTTGACCACGTATAACATTTTTCGGAGCAAGTGGAAATCCGCTGTCTCTGCCTACCCCTGTGAGAAAAAAGGAGTAATTTTATGTATGTATGTAAAATTGTGTAGATTCCGGAATTAAACCTTACTCAATATTACATACATACATAAAATCACGCCTCTTTCCCACAGGGTAGGCAGAGACCAAGGATTTCCACTTGCTACGATCCTGACACACCTCTTTCGCCTCATTCACTCTCATCACATTTTTCAATATTATGATTGTTATTGATCGAAACTCAATGTGTATTCTGTTTGCGTTACAGCTAAACCTCCGAAGAAACGTGGCGTTAGCACAAGCGCAAATACCGCCCTTACTGGGCGTTGCGCCGTTAGGTCCCTTGCCACTCACCAATGTAAGTAAAATGTAAAAGCTAGAGTACCTACACAGAATTGAGAGGGGCATTAACTCAAATTGGGAGTTCATCTACTTATATCTTACTAAATTCACAGAAAAATAACGCTAATATTATTAATATAAATTAGTATATTGATACTACAACACGCTGGCCCAGGCTCGTCGAGTGAACGCCAGTGCCAACATGTGGGCAGTACCACTCGCCTCGCCTTACCATACTCCGCCTAGCTGGCCGAGTGTATACGAGCGCCAACTTACATTGGTTTGCATAGACTCGCCAAGCATGTGAACGGTAGCACTCGCCTTGCATCGACTCGCCTTCGCTCGCACTGGCTTAGACTGGCCCAGAGTGTGTTGGCACCACAATAACTACTCGCAAAAAGCGAGCATAGATCAAGTTTCCGACAACTCAAGTCATCTTAAATGCTTGAAGATCTATCTTATCTCTACCGTTCTTGACGATATACAATCGTGACCTGTTTTTACGTATAATTTATCTGTCAAAAAATCTATCCAAAAATTTAAAATTTTAGCATTGTCAATAGAATGGCCACTACGATTCGTGTGTAGGTATTTTTTATCCCGAGGAGACGTCGCTTCGCTCGACCAATAAGTAGGATTTGTGTGTCCAGGAGCATCAGCTACAGTTCCAATGCATGGAGTCTTCATATTTCCACATGCCGCATCCGTCGGATTCGGAGCGGACGCGCCACTATCTGCCGAGGAACATCTGCCAGACTCCGCTCTACTATAATCAGGTGAGTGGACTGTGTAAGTTAGAGTCGGATTCAGCACTGAAGTCCGATAGACTCAGCGCTGCTATCGCAGAACTAGGTTATGTAAAAAATTACTTATTGTCCAAATAAGGCTTGAACAATAATAATTATGCTAGTCTGTACGTTCATTAGCTCTACACACCAGAGCAACTGAACGACCTTGACTAAAAGAGCATACTAAAGTAAATAAAACAATAAGTTCCCGCTTTTCCGTAGGACTTGAGTGCTGAATCCTACTCTAGGTGTAAGCTTAGGACAGTGAGTTTGAGAAAATGAGTGTAGGTAACTGAGTGAGTTTGAAAGGGTGGCCGAGTCTTACTAAGTAAGTGATCATTCACTCTCATGTTCTACAAAGTTTGAATTTTGAGTGAGTTCGAATAGATGCGAGTTAGTTCGACCAGAGTGCTAAGTACGAGTTGGTTTCACTGTTTGGTATCGACGCCGTGAACTTGGATTTGTACGGAATCAGCCAATCACAAACCCTATTGCTCAAGTTCACGATTTCGTCACTAGTTGGCGCTGTTCGGATGCCATATTACGGCGTCGATTACGAAGAGTGAAACAATGAGTAGGTAGTTAGAATGGTGGTTTCTATGTTGCATTTTACTATTATGATAAACAATAGAATGACATAGCACGGAGTAGTGGCTGAGGACTGGCAAAAGAAGTGTCAGACGTCCAGCAGCTCGATGGGTTGACGATATTGTTGGCGTTATCTTTAAAAGTGACCAAACTCGGTCTCAAACTCTCAAATAAAATCAGTTCAATGACCACGCAAGTAGCTCTGTCACTCATCTCAGACTGAACGCGACAAAAGATATCATACGATCGTTTTGACAGTTTGAGACCAATTTGAGGTTTGAGACAAGTTAGACAATCAGCGCAGGACCGGGAAAAATGGCAAGAGCAATGGGAGGCCTATACCCAGTGGGAGAAATACTGCGGATGATGATGATAAATTTTAATCAACAATTTTGATGCCGGGTATAGACACACGCGTGCGCGCTCGCGTGCAAATGTTCTGTCGCGTTCGGTCTCCTTGAAACGGGAGCGACAGAGCTACTTCGTGCTCGCTCTAATCGTATCTCTGTTTCGTTGAATGTCTGTTTGGGGTCATCCATAAAGTACGTCAAACTCATTTCGTGATTTTTTTTTTACCCCTCCCCCGTTCTTGTCACAGTTGGTCACATTTGTGAGACCCCCCCTCCCTAGTTGACGTCACATATCTTACAATTTTACATCTAGAAATTATTAAATTAAAATAGTTTTTCATTATTCGTTAAAATTTGACATTTTAACACAGATGTGTAAGATTTTGAAATGTGACGTCACGAAACTTAGGACCCCTCCCACCCCTTGTCACACAATGTCACACTTCGTCGACCCCCTCCCCCGCCTTAACGTGTGACGTACTTTATGGTTGATCCCTTTGCACGCGCGCGTCTGATCAGGGCATCAGAGTTAAATGAAACCGTCTCTCGCAGGTGGTGCTTCCCCACTCGGACTCTGTGGAGTTCTTCCAGCGACTATCGACGGAGACGCTGTTCTTCGTATTTTACTACATGGAGGGTACGAAAGCGCAGTACCTCGCTGCGAAGGCGCTAAAGAAGCAGAGCTGGCGCTTCCACACCAAATACATGATGTGGTTCCAACGGCACGAGGAGCCAAAGGTCATCAACGAGGAATATGAACAGGTATGTATCTAGACGTTATTTAACACATGGGAATTACTCACGTAAAAATATCGTCGATTTAGATACCGACAATGTTTCGATTCATCCGGAGAATCTTTGGGTAAGGAGGGAGTTGCGGCAAGGTTACTCCTCGCGGTCGCGTCTCACACTGCGAGCAATGTAACGCTTCGTAGTACAACTCACGAAAGTTTTGAAAGTGAAATAGGTATGTATCTCTCCCATTGTTCAAGTTTAGAACTTAAGGGAGCCTGATTCCTCAAGAAATTAAACTCCAGCGTTACACATAATTACACGCTAGACATAATAAGCGCGTCAATTGATTCTAATTGTCGCGCTTATTATGTCTAGCGCGTAATAACTGAATCATTACTTACAATCAATGGTTAGGTTTTTTATACGACCAATGATATTGAAGATGCATTTCATCAGAGTTTATTCTCTTCCATGAACTAACACACCTTTATATTGTTTCAGGGCACATATATTTACTTTGACTACGAAAAGTGGGGCCAGCGCAAAAAAGAAGGCTTCACATTCGAATACAAGTACTTAGAGGACCGTGACTTGAACTGAGCGAGTGCGAGTGCGCAGGACGGCCGCCGACGGGACGGGACGGGACGGGACGGGATGTGACGTGACGTGACTCAGTGCAATAGTTTTGGAGTGAAACTCGCGACAATCTGTGAATCGTTTGAGGCTAGACGCTAGAATTGTTTAATCATGGAAAGTCCCACGCTGCCGGAACGCATTGGCAGATATCACTTTCATTCCTATTCGCGACAGTATTTTAGTTTTAACAGTGAATTGGTTCTGGTGTGTTTCGGATGTTACGATGGTTATTTACCGTTTGAATTGTTTCAAAATTGTAAGTAGCGAGCATTGTTCCAAATATTCCATAACTTGTAAGGTGCCTATCGGTTCGTACAAAGCGGAAACGTTGATTTTCAAGCATGTTCCTCGCAAGTTGTGTTCGTGTTGTGTTACCTATTTCCTGGCAGTGCGGTAAAAGACAGGCAAGCGAAAGATCATGTGATGCAATAAGTATAGTTTCAGCCGTTGAAGGTTGTTATTGTAGTTAAAACTCAATGTGATATTGACTTTAGGGCTCCCGGGTCGGCCTCGGACTCGCGCCTTGGCAGTCCTTTTGATTGCCGAAGCCGCCCAGCGTCGTGTCACGTGACATGACTCGCTCGGTCCCGTCGTCGACCAGCGGTCATGTCTCCTGACTCGGCCTTCCCCCGCGGGCGCCGGTGTCAGCAGCTACCACAATGATCTCTTAGTCAGCCCTCGGCTGGCTCGCGGCGCCCGTAGGGAACGCTTCGAAGGCGAACCGGGACTTTTGTTTTACTTGTGTATAGACATTGGAATAGTTTGAAATTATTGTAAGCGGAAACTCGTGCGCAACACAAATACACGCTATTTTGTACCTGCCTGGCGCCTTTACAATGACCACTTTTGTCTCTATGGAAGGCCAGTTTTTAAATCGTAGAAAATTATTTCCTTGTTCGGTGTAGTTGTGTTGCGGCAGTGGGCCCCGATATGATCCCCGGCCGCGCCTCGCCCGCCCGCCCCGCACAGAGCTGTATATTTAATTTTAATTAGTGCATTTAAATTGAACAAAAGTTGTTAAATTATGTATGAGCATGTAAATCACTGCCACTGTATCATATATTCGGATAAATTAGATATACTTTGCTATATAAATTGTACTTATTTATTTGTTGTGATAGCGGTAGCGAACAGTGAGGCGGACGGGAGGCGCTGTCGGTCGCAGCCGCCTTGGGAGGCAACACCGAACCATGTTTTCCATTTTGTGAGGCCATAGAGTATTTTGTAAGATTTACCCAGAATTGTTGCACGCGCGTCGCGCCGCCGCGGTCGCGTCGGTTCGCGCGATCTCGTTATTTCGTGCGTTATGTTGATAGTTTTCACTTTTGTAAAAAGTCTATCGTGAAGAGCAGATGAAATGTGGATAATTTAAAAATATCTGTACAGTTCTATTTGTATAGAAATAATAAATAACATTAAAAATTTTAAAACAAAATGTTGTGATTTCTCTTAAAGCTTAGTGTGTAAGTGCGGTGTACAGTTGTGGCCCGCGCCCGTGCAGCGCGGGCGGTGGTTGCATTTCTTTTTATTTATTTTTATCATTATCGAAACGAAATGACTGTTTACTTCATAGAATAAACACAAAGCATTTTAAACCTTTTTGTTTGTTTCTAGAACAACCTATTGGAAATATCCTTACCGTTTTTATAGGTAGGTAGTTGGCAATCACTTGCAATAATCCATTAGATCCACGCAGTTCTCCATTATTGGTCTTGCTCTCAATTCCATTTGACTAACAAATTATACTAAAAATTTAATTTATCTATTATATTATTATTATCAACTAGAAAATTATCTTCCACCAAAAAATCGCATCAAAAGCGGTTCATCCGTTCAGGAACAAGATGTCACAGATAGACACAGATACACACTACAAACCCAGAAGTACGCGTCACCACTGAAGTCCGATAGACGCAGCGCTGCTATCGTCGCGGCACTAAAGTAGGCACGAACTAGGTTAGGTAAAAAATTACTAACTGTCCAAATAAGGCTTGAGCAATAATAATTATGCAAGTTTTTACGTCTAATCTAATTTAGGGCAAAAAAGTATTGTTAAGAAAAGTAAAAAAATCCCCTTTTAGGTACCTAATTAGCAAGCAAAGTTGAACACAGAAACTTTAGGGAGCTTCTGTGTTCCTGCTCCTGGTACCAATGCTTGGAAGTATTTGCCACATTTTATATTTAACATGCAAGTAGAAAACATGTTGCGTTAAAAAGGAATTTAACAGAAACAAAAAAAAACTATCATCAATATACATTTATTCATCGTTTTCTCTTCTTGCCACCGAATTTATTCCCGCCCTTATTTCCCCCCTTGCCCTTGATGCGCTTGCGCACGCCCGCAGCTTCTTCCGTGTCGTCGTCTGAATCTGCGCCTCGTTTTCTGCCTTTACCGCCCTTCTTGTCACCTAGCTCTTTCATTTCCTACGGAAAAACAAAACGAATCATTTATTGTTTTTTCTTTGTAAGTTAGGTACAAAATCCTACTATTATAAAGGCGAAAGTCCGTGTGTGTGTGTGTATGTGAATAGTTGTTACCATGTATCCCCCTATCTACTAAACCGATTTTAATAAATTTGTAATGTAGATACCTAGTTGTTCTGGAATAACAGGCTACTTTTTGTCCCGGAAAAACGTTCTTCTCAATTTTAGGCAAGCAAGTTAGTTGAGCAGCGGGGATGATCGGTAAAATTCCCGAATTATTCACGCAATATTGTAACGTGTTATGTCTATAACTTACAATGTTGGTGAGTCGTTGTGCCTCTGCAACTCTCTCTTGCAGAACCATAACCTCGTTCTCTTCTGTCTTGTAGATGGGTAGCTGTTTGCCGATCAGCTGCTCGATGCGCTGGTATAGTTCCACATCATACTGCAAACGAAAGTTTGGCTTTGACGAATATGTGTACATTTTATATCCAATACTTCCTATTAATATTATAAATGCGAAAGTTTGTGAGGATGAATGGATGTCTGGATGTTTGTAATTTTTTCACACAAAAACTACTGAACAGATTTTAATGAAACTCGGAATATACTTACACTTCCAACGGATCTTGGCATTCGTGAAGTTAGCCGTTTCGATGCGCAGTGCAACTTTTTTATACAAATTTTGTACTGCGCAGCGAAAAGCTCCACGAATGCCTAGATCCATTGTGACAACTGTACATGGTTTATGACCTGGAATAACACATTGGCTACTTTTTATCCGGGTACCACGCGAGCAAATCCGCGGGCGGAAGCTAGTAATATAAATGCGATAGTTTGGATGGATAGATGGAAGGATGTATGTTTATTCCTCTATAACTCGACAACCACTGAACCGATTTGGCTGAAATTTAAAAAAATTAGATAATGACCGGTAATAGGACATATGTTACTTTTTTATGTAATCAGAGACCGGAATTGGGTGTGTGAAAATACCTAAAGTTTGCAGCGGGACATAATATGGAGCTGTTTCAACCACTGAAGTTAAACCGGTTTTGGATTTTACCGGTTTCGTTTCGGTTTTTTTGTTTTACATGTTCCTTACCTTTGAAATACCGAACTATAAACATTTACAAGCTGCTAATACAGTTCTAAATTAATTTTTGTTTTGTACTTTTCCAGTTAAAATTCGGTTTTTTAGTCCCTTTAGCAGCTTGTAAATGTTTAGCAGCTTTAGCAGCTTGTAGTTCAGTGTTTCAAAGGTAAGGAACATGTAAAAAAAAACCAAAACTAAACCGGCAAAATCCAAAACCGGCTTAACTTAAGTGGTTGTAACAGCTCCATATTATGTCCCGCTGCAAACTTTAGGTATTTTCACACACCCAATTCCGATCTCTGGTAATTACATAGGAAAATCTATTCATGAACTTTACCTGGGATACGAAAGTGATAGCCTTGCCCGCACGACCGGCCCGCGCCGTGCGGCCCACTCGGTGGATGTAATCCTTACTGTGCAGAGGGATGTCCAGGTTTATCACCACGTCCACATGCGGAATGTCCAGACCTCTGAGAATAGATAATTTAGGATTTTTTTAATAACATACAGATGTATACAAACGTGGAAAGAGTATTTATGTAATAACAGTACTAATAAATTACTGTAAAGTGGGAATGTGTACAATATTTGGTGTCTCTTTAGTTTATCCATTTTTAGATCTCAAAATCACTTCATCTTTTGAGGCCAGAAACGAGTCAAGCTAATTTTTGATACCTTGTTTTAAAGTAAAACGGGTTTCAGCTAGGGTATTCTGCATTGAATGAAACGAATAGTAGTCGAGTCTGGGCTATACGACGGGTGAGGTAAATGTTTCGCGGTCATTATCTATCTAAGTATATTTTAAATTTCAGCCAAAAGCCAAATCGGTTCAGTGGTTGCCGAGTTATAGAGGAACAAACATATATCTATCCATCCATCCAATCGAAACTTTCGCATCTATACCTACTTCTATACTAATTATATAAAGCGGAAGAGTTTTTTTGTTTGAACGCGCTAATCTCAAGAAATTGTTTCTGCATTTGATAGCTAAACTCTTGAGGAAGGTTATATGCTACTTTTCATCATCATCATCATCATCATCACCATATACCATCAATCACTACCTACGAGGGCAACGCCGCAAGGGCGCTGCTAGTTTATAATATTAGTGTGATAACTTTAAGCAAAAATTGTAGACACTAACCTTGAGGCGACATCAGTGCAGATAAGCACGGAGCGACTCTTATTCTTGAACTTGTTCAAGGCCGCGAGTCGCCTATTCTGCGACATCTGTCCGTGCAGCGGCACGGCGGGCACGCCCAGGTTGCGTAGGAGCAGCGCGGCACGCAGCGCATTGGCGCAAGTAGACACGAACACTATGAACGAGTTGCCAGACATCTCGTTTAAGATGTGCACTAAGTAAACATCCTGGAAATAATTTGAGATTTTTTAAATTTTTTTACTAAGTTTAAAAGAGTTTACTAAGATAATTTTGAACACCCTGACTGCTCATATAAATATGAAACAATGAGTAGTAAGATATTTTGAACACCTTAGGTGCTTGCAACAATATGATGATTCGAACTGCGTATATCAAATTGCTTTTATGTTTTTCAGATCATTTTGACTACTCTAGACGCTCATATCAATTTGACGCTCACTGCACGAGTAACTCGAGTTACCATGTTTTTCATATCAGGTGTCGATTTATAAATAAACTTACCTTATATTTGACCGGTATAAACACATAATACTGCATGAGCTTATCCACAGTCTGGTACTTGGTGGACACCTCAACTTTCACGGGGTCCTGCAAGGACGCTCGCTGGAGCTTCTGCACTTTCTTGGTCATGGTCGCTGAGAACAGGTAGGTTCGTCGCTCGCGTGGGATCACACGGAGAATCTTATCAACTTCCACTTCGAAATCCATGTTCAGGATTCTGTCAGCTTCATCCATTACCTGAGAGATAGAATATCAGTTTAAAATTAGGTACATAGGAAATCTCTTAACTTCATTAGAATAGTTTTTACAGAAGTCATTTTGTGGATGTAGTGTTTGTACTTTGTATCTATACAATAGATATATTACATTGTCTCATGTACACCAGTTGAGGGCAACACTGAGCCGTCAATCGTCAGTCTAGCGGTAGACGCGGTGCGGGTTGGACGTGCGCGTGTGCTCGGATCTGAGTGTAGTAGTGAGCCAGTGAAGCACCGATACATTAGTGATTTCTCTTTGTGTGATAGTGATCACTACAAGTGGCGACGAGTATAAAAATCAGTAAATAAATTTATTTATTCGTTTAAAAGGGAAGGAAGGTGACAATAAAAAATAGTTGAATTTTATACAATCCATACCGGGTATTTTTATACCGTATTTATACTTTCTTACTGGGCGGACGTAATAGTTTAATCCTATTCTATTAAACGAGCAATATTTGTTTGTTGTTTGAAATTTGAAGTTCGTTTGTATGTACCTACTGAAGTTCTCGAAAACGGCTCTAACGATTTCGATGAAATTTGCAGTACGGGTGTTTACGGGGGCGAAAAATCGATCTAGCTAGGTCTCATATCTGGGAAAAGCCGTTTTCTCGGCATTTTCACGCAAAAAGGTTTACCAGTGCAATGTGGTTCGTAATCGAACCACTAGATGGCGTTATGCATCCTAGCAAAGCTCGGTCGCCCAGATATTAGTAAAATTAATCTGATAAAATCTAACTGATCGATTTAACAGTTAGATCGATAAGGAATGTTTTTTACGCAAAATAATTCCAGTAAGTCATCCGTTTCATTCCACTCTTTTCTACTTGAATCGTAAAAGTTCAAGTTGGTATGGATGAAGAGAAATAAAAATAAAAATAAACCATTAGATGATTATGTACCTTCCTTATCTTTTAACAAAATTAAAAGAACAGAAATTGCTACTTACTGTTAAATTATTCCGTGTAGATAAAATAGGAATATCTAGTCAAATGAATCATTGTTGTTTATTGAATAAAGTGCAGGGCAATTGCATTGAGCGACATACCTACCTATCTAGATTTTTATAAACTTTCCTAGTAAGGTTAGCGACCTACTAATATTTTATAGGTAGGTACAAGGAGTCGTAATGATAGGGACGATTCCTTAGGTAAGTATATAAAGGTTGTTTTCCAAACCTTTTATCGAGTTGTTTTGTTATTGTATTTTGACTGAGAAGGAGGGTAGACCGTTTTGTCTGCACATAACTTAACTACCTACCTTCTATCTCGCAAAGACTTCAGTTACCCGTGATCATGGCGCATGCAACTGTGTTGAAATATCGGGAAGCAAGAAGACTCAATACAAATACAAATATATTTATTACCAGAAACATTTAATAAAAATCATAGATTACTGGTGGTCCCCGCACGAGGGGTTAGCCTCATATGAGTGTTTTCTATATGAATAATCATGAGTGTTTTCTATTTTATTCGACTGGCCTCTTAGCCCAGTTGGTGGTGGCTCTGCCTTCTGTGCTGTGGGTCGTGGGTTCGATTCCCATCCGGGACAGGCTTTGTGTGATGAACATGGATGTTTGTTCTGTTTACAAATAGTATATAGGTAAGTGTTCTATCGGTTGTCTGATTCCCATAGTGCAGGCTTTGCTTATTTTGGAGCTGGATGGCGCTGTGTGAGGTGTAGCGCTATTAAATGATTTATATTTATTCTATTTTCAATTTATAATTTGTATAGATAGATTTTATGTAAGTACCTATAAGTACCTAAGATTTAATATTTTATGTTTATTAACGTTTTCGTTGAAACGGAGCATACCTAGGTAAGTACTATAAATATTAATTAATAGGCATCAAATAATAATCATAACAGCATAGGCCTTTCATTCTATTAGATATTATTATTATTATTATTATTATTATTATTTATGTTTTTTTGGTTGTAATCTCTCGCTCTTAGGTGAGGGGTTTACGTTCTTCGCGGGCTTTTGGCCAAACGAAAAATCGTTGTTTTTATTTAATGGTTTAGTTAGAGATAAAAAATTCCGGACAATGCGACAAGTGTTTAATATCACTGCTTTTTGAAGTTGTATGTAAGTGAGTTTGTCTATATCAAGGTTCTGCAAGTTATTATTATTATTATTATTTATTTTCGATTCTTATCGAATCGACTCATATGAGTCGGTTGATTAATGATGAACATGGGCCAAAGCCAAGTGCACATCATGTGGGGTTGATATGAGGTTTGATGTTATTATTATTATTATGTGTATGTCAAGGTTTAACATCTCGGGACTATGGAGTCCCGGACCTTTGATGGGTATGCATGGGGCCGAAGCGAAAACACAGCCCTTTTGACAACTTTGATTATTTGTTATTATTATTGGGGTCATAGTGCCTACTTACAATCAATAAAATGAATAATCATAGATTTTTATTAGAATTGAAATAAACCAACTCTTTGATTTTCATTAAATTAAAAATATGCAGATACCCACAACAAAATAAAAATCTTGATTTTCATTTAATTGAAAATAAACTGGATTTCCATTAAATTGAAAGTACCTATGTTATGTTACAAATTGAATTTGAGACTGCAGACTTCTTTTAAATAAGAGGTAGGTATTATACGTAGGTGCGTACCATACGTATGGACTTTCATTAAATTGGAGGTGACTTTCATTGAATTGGAGGTATCTAGACGTCTATTTAATTGGATGTATGGACTTTCATTAAATTGGAGGTGACTTTCATTAAATTGGAGGTAAGGACTTTCATTAAATTGGAGGTGACTTTCATTAAATTGGAGGTAAGGACTTTCATTAAATTGGAGGTGACTTTCATTAAATTGGAGGTATGGACTTTCATTAAATTGGAGGTGACTTTCATTAAATTGGAGGTATTGACTTTCATTAAATTGGAGGTGACCTTTATTAAATTGGAGGTATTGACTTTCATTAAATTGGAGGTGACTTTCATTAAATTGGAGGTATTGACTTTCATTAAATTGGAGGTGACTTTCATTAAATTGGAGGTATGGACTGTCCGTGGCACCGATGTTGTACAGGTGTTTGTTGAGGGGACAGTGACCTGTCAGGGTCCTGTGATTATTTTGAGGTGTTTCCTTTGTAGGTTCATCAGGCGACGTGTCAGTCGTGGTGTGGCTGCTGGTATCGCTGCTCTGGACTGTCTGCAGTCCGTCCACCGATCATTGTGAAGGTTTTAGGTGATTTTCCGTATCTAGGTGTGTAGCTGGGAGAATGGCAGAGAAAGGATTGGAGCTGGGCTTTCCATTTGTGTTTCTGAGCCCTTTCTGACTAGTCATCTGCGGCGTCGTTTCCCAGTGATCCACTGTGTCCCTTGATCCATTGCAGAGTTACCCTGTTCTTTGCGGCGATACTCTCAAGGGCAAGGTGACATTTGTATATGAGCTTGAAGTTGCACGTTTGGCTCTCCAGTGCTCTGAGGGTTGCTGTACTGTCGGAAAGTATTCGTAGGCCGTAGTCTTCTATCCCTCTCCGCTTGACAGTAGTGGCAGTTGCGGTTATGGCCACACATTCGCATTGGATAATGGAACTGTGTGAGCTTAGTGTACTCCGACGTCGGTTCCCTGGTTTGTTTCGATCCGTCAGCATAGTCCTGGACTTAGTTGTTTCCTGACTGATGTCTTTGGTTTTCATGTATCTGTAGTTTTTAGAGATGTTGATTGTCTGGGGATCTTATCACAGTCACACGGGGCGCATATAAGCGGTTCGTGTGATATGGATCTGTCTAGAATACATGCGTGAGAGCTCCTGGTGTTCCTCCATAGGTTCAGATGTGAGTCTGATCGGCCAGTGTCGCTTCCTGGTGTACGTAGGAGTCTAGTGGGATGAGGCCCAAGATCATCTCCATGGCATAGCTGTCGGTGTTGTTCTCATGCAACTCGTTATTGCAGAGCATGCCAGTCTTTGAAAGCGTTGTAGTTTGGTAATTGCAGTGTTGAGTTTAGTCTTTTCCACCGAACAATAGCACCATATGTCACTTTTGGTCTTACTATGGCTGTGTATAGCCATATGGTTATTTTGGTGTTAACTCCCACAATTTCCCAAGTATTCTGCTGCATTGAAAGAAGAAAGTGCATGCTCTCTGTAGTTTGTGGTTAAGATGCTTATTCCAAGCAATTTTCTGTCCAGTATGACTCCGAGATACTTGACTTCGTTGGTTAATTTGAGCTCAGTACCTATTGAGAAGTTTGGGAGGTCTTATATTGCTAAGTTTCTCTTGTGTAAACATTATGAGTTCTGTTTTGGTTGAGTTGACTGATATACCGTGGCTAGTGCCCCAGGTTTCCACCATTTTTGAAGGCTGTTTTCATCGTGTCACACGGTGTACTCTCGAAGCATCCAGTCGCTAGGATGGCGAGATCGTCTGCATAGCCTCCGGTGACGAGCCCGCGACCATTTAGTTTGCGGAGAAGTCGTCAACTACTATGTTCGAGAGAAGGGGTGAGAGGACGCCGCCCTGAGGGCAGCTCTTGCTACAATTCCTCTGGTCGTTTTGTTAACTGTTAGCTGAATCGCTCTTTATGTTGTTTATCCATTCTGCTAGCGTCGGCGCGATCCCGTATCTTTCCAGTGCTAGGTTTATACTGGTGAATGTCGTTTTATCAAAAGCGCTTTCTGTGTCCATGAAGGCACCTGGTGTCGATTGTTTTGCAGATCGTCCGTCTCCAATCCGGGAGACTACGCTGTGGAGAGCAAATTCTGTCAATTTGCAGGGCTATAACCATGCTGGTTGGGGTGAAGTAGGTTGTGTAGGAGGGAGTTACCTCTGATTTCTAGTCCCGGTGATTTGAAGGGAAGAGAGCTGTTGATTTCCAGAGTACCTTTTCTCTGGAGACAAGGTTTTGGGGCTACAAAGTCAAAGTCAAAGTATCGTTTATTGCTCTGAATACATGTAGAGAAGGTGTAAAATGTGTGGTTAGAATCAACGTATCCTACCTTAATTCTAGGCATGCAATATTTCAATTAACATTTAATTCAATAATAATTATAAAATAAGTAGATAATTGCTTAGAGAAAAATAATAATAATGTCAGCTTACTAGAATAGTCACATATAATAATATAACATATAATACTACGCTACGTTCCAGTCTTGGTTGCTTGCTGCTCTGTCGTAGTGCAACATCCATTTATGAGATGCCGTTATTTGGCATCCAGGAAAGTGAGTCGCCACCAGTAGTTCGCTGGTTTCTTCATCTGTTTTTGTGTAGGTGTTATCGTACCTTTTAAGGTGTCCGATGGTACGTTCGGGATCAGGCGATAGTATGCCTTTGATTGTGAACAGGCATAAAATACCCATGTTGAAAAATATAAACGAGACAGATAATGACACTGAAGTTAGAGATCGGGATAAGTTACAAAATGAAAAAGGAAAGGAATGAAGGAACTGGACAGGGACTACGAAGGAATGTGGTGTGAAAATGAAAATTAGTGGTAGAAGAGACCAATGGAAATGAGGATCAGATAAATTAAATTAAAGATAAAGATATAAATAAAGCTATGAAATTAAAATTTAATGCTATATTAGAAATCATTGATTGTCTTAGTAAATAATAATTAAATGATTATCTAGAGTATTGATTACATTTAAAACAAAATAAAATTTGTTAAAAAGGAAGGGATGTAGTGTTTGTACTTTGTATCTATACAATAGATATATTACATTGTCTCATGTACACCAGTTGAGGGCAACACTGAGCCGTCAATCGTCAGTCTAGCGGTAGACGCGGTGCGGGTTGGACGTGCGCGTGTGCTCGGATCTGAGTGTAGTAGTGAGCCAGTGAAGCACCGATACATTAGTGATTTCTCTTTGTGTGATAGTGATCACTACAGTGGACATGCACATCAAAAATACGAATTTCAGTTGGTCCTTCTAATCTTAGTCCAATCATAAAAGTGCAGTTTTTTTTTGTAACTATGTTGTAAATCTGAATTTTATTTTTCCTAATGTCCTACAATAACATAAATGTATTTCACATTGTTATTGGTACCGTTGGACCACCTACATTTTAAAAGTAATACATGCTTTCGCGGTTTTACCATTTTGTAGTTCACTAAAAACTTTAAAACTTACAAGATACTTCAAAGCTTTCAGATTAAATCCCTTGGTGTTCTCCAAGTGGTCTACCAGTCTTCCGGGAGTAGCAATGATGATGTGCGGCTTTTTGGACAGCATGAGAGCCTGAGCCACCATATCCATTCCTCCAACTATCACTCCACATTTAACTCCTATACTTGCACCTGGAAATAAAACATTTTAAACGTACTGATGTACACCTAAATATTCCACATAACTTTTTTGGTTTTATTTTAAGAAGACCATTATCTATACCTACTAATGTAATAAAGCGGAGGAGTTTGTTTGTTTGAATGTATTGACCAATGTATTTCCTGTTGATATGGCCAGTTAAGCTGGGAGGATGGTTTAGGTGATGGGCAAGCTTACTCCATCTCTAAAAATGTCCCAGGCACTACAGTGTAAAAATTTATTATAAATCTGACATTTTAACAAATCCTATTGACATTGCATCTGCGTTTAATGATCACTTTTTAACTTCAAAAATTGACAACGGTAATGCTTTATCCTTTAACAGTAATTTTAATAGTTGTCAAAGTAGTATTTTTCTCATGCCAACCACTGCTGACGAAATTCATAAAATAATACTTTCGCTAAAAAACACAAATTCTGTAGGTTATGATGAATTACCAACACATATCCTGAAAAAAATTTCTTCCCATATCTCAAAACCACTAAGCCACATTATCAATATTTCATTTAGCCAAGGCGTGTTTCCAAATCTCCTCAAAAAGTCAATAATAAAACCCTTGCATAAAAAAGGGGACATCGCAAATACAGATAACTATAGGCCTGTTGCATTGATACCAATTATGTCCAAAATTTTTGAAAAGGCAATGCTAAAAAGGTTAAATAGTTTTCTCGAAAAGTTTAAAATAATCAGAAATGAACAAAATGGTTTTGTTAAGAACAAATCTACGACTTTAGCCAATTTCAATTTAGTCAAATCGATTGCAGAATATGTCGATAAGGGCACTCCCGTTGTCTCATTGTTCTTTGACATGAGCAAGGCCTTCGATTTTGTTCATCATGAGATACTTCTGTCCAAACTTTATAAATACGGCATCAGAGGTACAGCTCACGACTGGTTTGAAAGTTATTTAAAAGAAAGGCAACAATGTGTAGAACTAACTAGAGTTGATCGTTTTATGAAAAAAAATACGTATAGATCGGAATTTAGACATAATGAATTTGGCGTACCTCAAGGTAGTATTCTCGGACCCAAGCTATTCCTACTTTATATAAACGATCTGCCTGACGCGACTAAACATCAGACCGTTCTTTTTGCTGATGACACAACCTTAGTAATTAAATGTAATGACATCACCACATTCGAAAATGACATTCATGAAGGAATTAATGACATAGTAAATTGGCTTAGTAATAATAACCTAAAAGTAAATCTGACAAAAACAAAGTTTATGCAATTTCACTCAACTCGGCGGCTACCACTCGAACTTGACATTCAATTTAATAATTCTAAAATAGACGAAGTCACTACATTTAAATTTCTAGGAATACATTTAGACTCAAATAATAGCTGGCGGACACATATTGATTCTGTATGTTGTAAACTAAATAGATATGCATACGTTTTAAAAAGATTACGTGAAACTGCTTCTATAGAAACAGCACTCAGTGCATATCATGGCCATATAGGTTCGGCTCTGCAGTATGGTCTCCTTTTATGGGGCAATAGTGTTGACGTAGAAAGAGTTTTCAGGGCTCAGAAGAGATGCGTTCGTTCTTTGTGCGGAGCACATTTTTTAGATTCGTGTAAGCCACTCTTTCAAAAGTATCACATACTCCCTCTCCCTTGCCTCTACATCAAACAATCGGCAGAACTAGTTAAGCAGCATCCAGAACTATTTATAAAAAATCAAGAATTAAGGTCTAGAAGACTAAGGGATATATCGAACAACAGACTGCACAACCCAAAATACAATTTAAAAATGACACAAAACCAAGCTTACTATATGACAATTAAAATATTTAATAATCTTCCAGTTGACATAAAAACCCTCTCAGGTAACCTATTTAATATAAAATTAAAAAAATGGCTGTCTAGTAAATGTTATTATTCATTAAATTCGTATTTTAATTATAGGGACATTGAATTGTGAAATTTAGTAACTTATTATAATTTCAATTATTAAATTTGTGACATAATTAAGTAGGTAATCAATTAAGTAGGTAATTAAAATTAAAATTTAATATTAATTAAAAATTTGCATGCCTCTGAGGTAGAATGTAATTGGACATAAAATTTAAATATAAGACCTAATGTATCATATATTCTTGCAAATAAACGTATCTATCTATCTATCTGATAAGTGTAGGCAAAGATTGCCTCCTGCCTGACACTGTATAAATCATCTAGTAAAGATGTAAGTTTAGTTTATAGTAGAATAATTGGGCAGAATCAACAAGTTCTTACCAAGTGCCTCAAACTGTTCTGATATCTGGAATGCCAATTCTCTTGTGGGTGTCAGTATGAGTGCAAAGTATCTCTGGGGGTTTTCCAACAGAGCCTGTAGTATTGGTATAGCAAATGCTCCAGTTTTACCCGACCCTGTTTCAGCCAGACCAATTATGTCTTTCCCTTGTAATGCTACTGGTAAAGCTTCCTTCTGAATTTTCGAGGGTTTCTTCCATTTTAATTCTTCACAGGCTTCGCAGAGGACGTCCACAACTCCCTGTAAAGTGACCACATTTGTATGAGCTATAACAAAAACAGAAACATAACCTCAAAAACTTCAATGATTTTTGTTTCTTTGAAGTTAATGATTTTGTTAATTATCTAGAAACAAGAAGACTAATAGATTTTTATCTACAAAAAGGATGGCGTTTTACTAAAAACCAGCTAAGTTACGTATTGAGATGAGACTTACCAAATCTTTGAAGGTGATGTTATCTTCTTTCTCGTCGTTAGTTGTTTCTTCAACGGCATTTTCAGATTCCTGTTCATCAGAGCTTTGGTTTTCTTCGTCACTACTTGGTTTATCCTCAGCCATCTTAATTAATTTAATATAACAATAAACATTTTTTGAAAACGTAACATGTGTGAGCGAGCAAGCAAAGCAAGGGGAACTTTTTGTTGATTTACTTGACATTGACAGTCTTGACATTTGACAGTTGACTTTTAAATACTTTTTTTATGTCAAAGTCAAACTCAAACACTTTTCTCATTGTCAATTAATCTGTTTGTCTGTCAGTGTCAGACAGACACTTGACAGTTGAAAGGCAAACAAAACAAAAAAATATTTTTTAGGTTAGCTTTATTGTATTCTAAAGATGGGTAGGTCCGACGATAATTCGGAGCTACATCTTGATGTACATCCAGCTCCAAAGAGCTACATCCAGGTCCCGTGTCCGTCGGACCCATATGGGTTCGGTACTGCGGGAGCATAGGTTAAAGGTTCCGTCGCGCGCGATGCCGTTCCGCCGCCCCTTCTAAAGACCTACACACAGGTCCCGTGTCCGTTGCACTCATATAGGTCCAGCTCGCACTCGCATCTACGCAGTACCTATCCTTTCCGTCCGCACTCCTAATGACCTACATAGGTTCCGTGTCCGTTGCACCCAACCCTAGCTAGATACCAGTGGCGAGGGATGAAAGACAGTAGGGGGTCTTACTTAAGAAAGACGTTTATAGTGAAACACTGGTTAAACAACGTCCTGTCTTTATTTGTGGATAGTGACAAACAGAGACAGGACGTTCAACCAGTGTTCAACTTTAAACATCTTTCATAAGTAAGGGGGTAGGTAAGTAGGTAGGTATCTATCATCTACATTGTGTAGGTACCTACTTGTAACTCCAATTGTACCTACTTGTAACTCCAATTGTACCTAACTTATTTGAACTAAGTCTATAAATGTTACCTAATACACTACCTACACAACTTAGGTATGTACCTACTACTACCTATTAAGTAGGTAGGTAAGTAATTAGTCTTAGAGAAACACAACGGTCGGTAGGTACAAATAAAACTTGCAAGCTACACACAAAAGAGAGAAAAAAAAAGGTATGCGTACGTATGCAATCGCGTAGGTAGGTAGGTAGGTATAAAAATAAATATGGCCTACTACTTACATCTTGATGATGTGACACGCGCGACACTCGACACGCTTAATTTATTTACACTGACCTGACTTGACACACGAAAACACAAACAAAAATTAACCAGCTCGGTGTTGCACACGCAAACTTCGCTTGAGGTCTCGCACCTGCACCCTTCCCGCAGTTCCCGGACCTATGCAGTACCCCACTCCGTCCGCACTCCGCCGTCCGCCCGCTCCGCGTTGCAGCTCCGCGTTACCGCTCCGGATTGCAGCTCCGCGTTACCGCTCCGGTTGCAGCTCCGCGTTATCGCTCCGGGTTACCAGTCCGCGCCGTCCGCCGTCCGCCGTCCGGACCGGCGGACCGGTATCCGAGTTGACGCGCGATGTACATCCATCAGTACCACGAGGGATTCCGGTCCGCGGTCCGGTATCCATCCGGACCTACTCATCGCTATTGTATTCGCGGCGTTCTATCAATTCTATTTGATTTTGTAAAGAAAAGCAAGGGAAAAGCCACATAAAATGGCTAAGCATCATCCTGATCTTATTTTTTGCCGCAAACAACCGGGCGTTGGTAAGCTATTCATAGCAACTTGTTTATCTTGCTTGTCCTAACTGTTGTAAACTATCGATTTGTTTTCCAGCTATCGGGCGTTTGTGTGAGAAATGTGACGGTAAATGTGTGATCTGTGACTCCTACGTGCGACCCTGCACCTTAGTACGAATCTGCGACGAATGTAACTACGGCTCGTATCAGGGACGATGCGTTATTTGCGGTGGGCCCGGCGTCTCGGATGCATACTATTGCAAGGAGTGCACGATACAAGAAAAGGATGTAAGTACCGTATTAACTGACCTATTATACGACGTCGCTGCATCCTCGATATTTTATAATTCACCATGTAGTCCATTGCTTAATGTACTGGGCACGAACACTATTTAGAGCTAGAAAAAAACTTTAAAAACATGATAACATAGATATAAAAACGATTCAAAGTCCGTAGAGGGCGCCTCGGAGCTGCCGAGCCGCCCCGACCTGCCGAACCGCCCCGACAGTTCCGCTGTATTACCCTCATTCGTTGTTTGTGTTCGGGCACGTTAACACGTCTTATTTTACTGTCTACAGTTTTAAGAAAAAATATATTTTTTTCTGTCGTTTTGATAAAAGTGAAGTGTTGTTAAAATGGTTTAACGAAAGACCCAAGAGAAGAAAATCCCTTACAGGAACAAACTGATGGCGAGTATCGTGAGTACCAACCTACTTAATTTTAGGGTATTTTTTCTTCTGACGACAATGCGCTTGTGATCGCCAAAAAGCGTTTGCAATAGCAAATACCTAAATGCGAACGATAAAAGTGCAACGCTTGCACCTTTTTTTCCTAACCTAATGCTCAATGCTGACCTTACCGTCTAGATAGCTTTAGAATAACAATTATTCAGCTACATATTTTTTAATTTACAATTTGACCTCTACCTTAAAATTTTCAAACGAAGTACGGTAGTTTATGTAGGTACCTACATTATTGGATATTACTAAAGATAACCTTTCCATCTGTTCAATCTCGAATTGACAGTTTAGATACATCTACTGTTTGTAGAATAACAGCCATCTAGTGCATAATTTTTACTTTTCAAGCAAGGTTGTTTAACTGTGTCTTCGGATACTATTTCCAACAGATAACTGTGTAGATTTTTCTACCAGTATTAACGATTATTATCTATTCGCCACCATTTTTAATTTTTATATCAAGAACTGTGTTGCGAATGCAGTCTGATTATCATAAGCTTTTATAAATGGATTCCGTATAAGTAACACATTTTGTGAATTGTTATATTCGAATGTGATCACACAATCGAATAATCGTATTACCCAACAATCGAATATTAAAACGATGTAGAATGACAAATATTAAGTGCCTAATTCCCATTTTTTACATACCTACCTGAATTTCTTTAAATGTTTTGATACTAATAATACTTCTATTTTACTGTTTTATAGAATAACAAATAATTATTGCACATTCTTTTTTTTTACCTACCTACCCCAAGTTTTTAACAAGGTCGTTTGGATCCATCTTAAGAGTACTACCTCCTTATGATAGCATGGTAGATTTTCGTAAGAGTAATTACGATATATTTATTTGTGGCCCCTATCATTTTTGTTTCAAGAACTGCGTTGCGAATGCAGTCTGGATGGCATAAATAAACAGTGACAAAATTGTAACTTTAACTCAAATAGACCACGGTCTTCTAGAGCTGTGATGCAATTACAGTCTGAATTGTGCAAAATACATTTGCCGCCCTTATCATCCTTATTTTAAGAACTGCGTTGCGAATGCAGTCTGGATGGCATAAATAAACAGTAACAAAACTGTAACTTTAACTCAAATGGACCACGATTTCCTAGAACTGTGACGCGATTACAGTCTGAGTTGTGCAAAATACATTTTCCGCCCTTATCATTCTTATTTCAAGAACTGCGTTGCGAATGCAGTCTGGATGGCATAAATAAACAGTAACAAAACTGTAACTATAACTCAAATGGACCACGGTCTCCTAGAACTGTGACGCGATTACAGTCTGAGTTGTGCAAAATACATTTGCCGCCCTTAGCATTCTTATTAACCGACTTCCTTTTAAGAACTGCGTTGCGAATGCAGTCTGGATGGCATAAATAAACAGTAACAAAACTGTAACTATAACTCAAATGGACCACGGTCTCCTAGAACTGTGACGCGATTACATTCTGAGTTGTGCAATATACATTTGCCGCCCTTATAAATTGCCGCCCCTATAAATTTGCCGCCCCTATAAATTTGCCGCCACTATAAATTTGCCGCCACTTTAAATTTGCCACCCTCGTAAATTTGCCGCCCCCATAAATTTTCCGCCCTTATAAATTTGCCGCCCTTATTTCAAGAACTGTGTTGCGAATACAGTCTGAGTTGTACAAATAATGTTTGCCACCGTTATCATTTTTATTTGAAGAACTGCGATGCGATTGCAGTCTGGCTGGTTAGCTCAAATTATAAAAGTATATTCCAAACATCAGTTTGAATTGCACAATATACGTTTGCCGCCATTATCATTTTTATCTCAAGAACTGCGATGCGATTGCAGTCTGGCTGGTTAGCACTAATTATAAAGATAACTATTCCAAAATAAAAGAACCTATATACTTTTTTATTGTGATGCGAATACAACCACAGTAAATCTATTTATACAAATGTAAATACCTACATCCAGTAGGTACATTTATAACCATAATGAGATTACGATCCTCAGTGCAGTCTGAGTTGTACAATATACGTTTGCTGTCATTATCATTTTCATTTCAAGAACTGCGATGCGATTGCAGTCTGGCTAGTTAGCATACATTTTAAAGACCGACCAACTATTATCGAATGGTGACATTATCACCACCTATGAATACTGAATATTATATCATTGCGGATTATGATTCTAAACACTCTTTTTCTTCGAATTAAAGATGATGCGATCGATAATATCGATACCCCTAGTACCGGATAGACGGTTTGACCCAACCACGCAACATATGGCTGATTCCACGAATGCAAATAATGCAAGCACTGCTACAATGATAATATTTTTAGGAGCCTTATGAACTTCAATAATAAACCTGAAGTATTCGTACCAAGATCTCTGAACGTTGCGGAGAATAATGGTGGGTTGGCCTGGCGAAGAATCATTATATAAATACCTAGCTGGAAATATTCACATTTTTGAAAATTTCAAAGCGCAACAGAGACAGGAGACACGAGAAGCTCAATTTCATTTTGAGAAAGAGTCTTTTGAGACACAGACCCAATTAGTCATCTATCTGACAAGGAAACCGGTGAGACCCACCCAAGCAACCTGCTAAGACGAACAGCAATAAACTCGATCTCAATAATTAAAAGTAATCCGGTACCCCCGGTAAATTTAAATGTTTATCTTGTTTGGAAATCAAATCAAATGAAATCAAAGAACTTTATTTGTTAACATAACTTACAAGTTATTAGATACATTATTGTTATTAAACTAAATGAATTGATTTAACCAAAGGCCTCCACTCAGCATAAGCTACGGCAGATAGTCTACCATAGCGCTGGTCTTCCGTGGTAGCACAAAGTATACAGGCGAGCAGTGGCTTTCGCGATCAGTTAAGTTAATTATATGAAACCAAATCATAATATATATAATCATAATCATAATATATAAAATGATCCTTTTTAACTCTCAGTTAGAGTCTGGTACATAACTTACTTTAAGATACCGCGCGTTACATAACAAAATTAACCAATAGAATATTCGTTTCCTCTCTAGACTAGAACATTATCTATAATATTGAGTTGAAAAAATTACTACAATCAGCTACAATTACAACATGTTTACTATGTACTATTTTACTATGTACCTTTAGTGCCTACTTTTGAAGGCTGTGACAAATGTTGACGATAAAATTAACTTGTTACAAAACCGAAGGTTTATAATAAACCACAAAAAGTGTCAACTTCTAATACTTAAGCGTATAATATTTCTAGGTAGACTCATGAAACTACCTTCTACGCAGTTACTTGAGATTTTGAAAAATTTGTTTGGTGCATTGATCTTTGTATGTCCAAGCACCTATACATTAACATTGAGTTTATAATAAACTTTTCGAGATAGGAAAAATCCTGGCACACCAAACATCATAAAGATTAAGACATCTCAATGACGTTTGTTTATTTGCATCGTACATCAAATCCAAAGAAAATGTAGGTGCAGACAAAGTACCTATTATATAGGTAGACGTTTTGTGTAAAAGACATTCTGATTCTGACAGTCCTTCACTGGTCCAGCCAGCCCTGGTATCTCTTACTTCCGGAATGTCAATTATAACGCGGCATCCCATATAGCGAAGCCTTTCTCCGGTGCCTTGACACTTACCAAATCGTAAAACCAGACACCGTCTAAATTATGATCGCATTAATAAAATAATCATAATATTATATTGAAACATTATGACTATTATCTTAATATAAAAATTGTGGATTTTTTGTCAGAACAATAATATTTTCGACTATTTCGATTGTCTATCTCGAATTCGTAAATATATATATAAAAAGTAAATTACGAGATAAATATCCGGATACATAATAAAATAATATGTATTTAAAATATTTCAAATTCGTTTTGCTTTAAACTTTATCACTCATTACTCCAATTCTGGAGCTATTAACCATTCCACCGTCAACACAATCCCGTCAATTTCTCTAATACGTACTAGGAAATAAATTCAGCAAAGATGCTAAAATCTCTCGTCTCCTTAAAAGAGTTTACCGAACTCTGCCATCTTTCCCAAAATAGGAAAGTACTCGGGACACTAAAATTGCCCTTGTTTTGCTGATCATCCTAATGAGCAATTACATTTGCCTATAATAACCACAAAGCTTGTGGCTCTGCTAGCACTGTTTACTGCACAATGTGTGCATTTTTGATTACGTTATCTAAAATAAACATTATTAGTCCTCGATTACAAATTACAATTATTAATAGTCTAATAAAGAATTCGCCTCCTAGGAGAGCGTTACCATGTTAAGTCATCCCTCTGTTAATAGAGATTTATGTCCGACAAATACCTTATTAACCTACATGAATATGATCAGTTTATCCAACTGCAAAGATGGAGAAGTTATTCTCTGCACACTCAGCTCACACGCTGCAACTGACCGACGTTAGCGGTAGATCATAGGGCCTTTGCTATTGAGGCAATAAAAAAAGCTGCAGGATGATCTGGTAATTCCCCTATAGTTGTAAAACTTACAATAGGGCCTAGCCGATATAATTTTAATGACTATTTATTTATTAATAAACTAAACAGGCTAATTTAAACGCAGATTAGACAGCCGGCATAGTCCCATTGCAGAGCAAATGCCTCCCTTTTTTCTTCTACACTCATTCCGATCTTGAGCCAAATTGCGCTAGTCATCGGTATGTCAATTATTGTTTATCCTATACTATTGAGTGAAGAATATTTGTATTGGCCTAAATATAATTATATTAAATTTTTGTAATTCTGTTCTCGAAAACGGCTCTAACGATTTTAATGAAACAATTAACAAATATTGTGCCTAGTAAATTAATCCGATTTTGCAATGCAAATCATGGAGATAGTAGTTAATTTTATAACAGTAAATCAAGGTTTTGTTTGTTCATCTAACTAAACCTTTCTATCCCAAAGGGGTTATTATAATACACGATTTCCCAAAAACTCTGAACATCTACATGGTGAATTATAAAATATCGAGGATGCAGCGACGTCGTATAATTGAAGGTTAAACAAACTTACCTAAAGTGAAGTTTGACCATAATTATACGACGTCGCTGCATCCGAAGCATATTTTAGTCCCTCCCTCCCTTAAGTTGTCTGAAACTTATCCCGTATTAAATCGATATAAAATATCGATTATGCTTTTGGGAAATCGTTTTATCCTCTGAAAAGAATGAGGGTAATACAGCGGAACTGTCGGGGCGGTTCGGCAGGTCGGGGCGGCTCGGCAGCTCCGAGGCGCCCTCTACGGACTTTGAATCGTTTTTATATCTATGTTATCATGTTTTTAAAGTTTTTTTCTAGCTCTAAATAGTGTTCGTGCCCAGTACATTAAGCAATGGACTACATGGTGAATTATAAAATATGCTTCGGATGCAGCGACGTCGTATAATTATGGTCAAACTTCACTTTAGGTAAGTTTGTTTAACCTTCAATTATCTATGCTAATATTATAAAGTGGAAAGATTTGATTGTTTGTTTGCATTGAATAGGCTCCGAAACTACTGTACCGATTTGAAAAATTCTTTCACCAATAGAATCCTACATTATCCCTGATGAACATAGGGTATAGTTTGCGCCCCGACTTAGCACGGGTAATTTATAAATTGAACCCATGCAAAGCTGGAGCGAACCGCTAGTCCTTAAATAAAGATAAAGAATATTTATTGCCAAAATGATCTTACACTAGTTAACAGTTTCGGTGAGGCCCAAACTAGGCATAGAAGCCTGTATCTTGGGTCTCTGGAGCTCGAGTTACCTATGTTTGAAAATATTTCTTAGCGATTTCTACATCAAGGAAAGTGTGGCTATTTTGATATCAATGATGTTAATAAGAAGTTAGGTAGGTACTAAAATATAAGTAAAGTAGTAAAGTCTACTATTGGCAGAAAATGGTCTGTACCTATGCATGCTAGTATGTGTTTATGTGAAAGATAATGTTTATGGTATAATGTTTATGGTAATAAAGGTAGTCTATGTGTAAATGCAAAAAAATAAACCTGTTTATGTCTCTGATTCAAGAATCAACAAACATAGGTACAGACAACACTGAAAACTTAATTTTGCTCTTTGTGAATTATGATTGGTTTACAAACTTACTTTTACTTTGTAAACTTGTTTTGAATTTTGATTAATTGGTTAAAAAACACAATAGATTAATTTTGTTTGTGGGTGTTATAATTGAATTGAGAATTATTTCAGATTGACCTAGCTTCTTTCTAATAAAGACTTCTTTTTTTTTTCAGAGAGATGGCTGTCCGAAGATTGTGAACTTGGGCAGCTCTAAGACAGATCTGTTCTATGAAAGAAAGAAGTATGGGTTCAGAAGACACTAGCAATAAGCTTTGCATATTGTCTGGAGATCCATTACTGCATGTTATATCACAGATGCCCTAATTATGTATAGGTATGATGCCCGTTATATCTAAATAGGTTTGGTTGAAACTTAGAATAAGAGACCATTCATTGGTGAGCTGGCTGTCAAGGTGATCCATTGACAAAACCCCTGCCCCCATCTTTGCAGTGCTATCCGATGGAAAGCACATCACAGAATAGGTACAGAAAGCACACTCCGCAGTTTATGTACGAAGCTGAAAGTACATGGGCGGGCCTGCCCGGGCGGTAGGTAGGGTTCCTACGTGCCGCTCGGCTCGCACGCTAGCCGCGTCACGCGTAATACCTATCACGCGACGTAGGCAAAAAGCGCTTACGCGAGCCGAATTGCACTTTGTTGCGTCGCAGCAAGAGTCGCTATTTATATAAATGTTTTCGTGAAGTAGGTTTGTGTACCTATTTATTCTGTGGCACCGTAGGACAGCCTGAACCCAGAGCACATGTGCTCTGCGGGCATTGAACAGGTTAATGGACCAAGCATTCTAGTCACTTTGGTGACGACAATAGCATGTTTGTTTAATATATTTTTTTCGTTAAAACAATGCAGTGAATGGACTCTACAATATGCAAGCTTTAAATTAAAATAGGTTGAAAGGATGACTGACGTAATTCCTGTAAGGTAAAAGATTACATTTTAATTTGTCTGTATGTGTGTGAATTTGATAAATGATCAGATGCGGACAGAGCTATAATTCTATTTTATAATTTTACTAGAATAAAACTAGAGTTAAGGCAACTTTATACAGTGTTACAGCTTGTAAGGGGTTAAACATAGTTTTTTTTTCATAGAAAGAGCCAATATTACATTGCCAACTTTGAATAATCTCTTCTGCATCAATATGAAGAATTGTATTTTAATTACATAAAGACAGAACCTTTTTCAACAAAATGAAAGTTATAAAAAATTAATCAGTTAGTTGAATACATAAATAGTTCAGTAAATACAAGTATGTAAATGCTAATTCATAAAATACCTATGTTGTGTTACAGAAAGTAATTCCATAAATAAAACAATTTTCCAATCTGAATATATTTTTAATTAATTTTAGCTATATTTTAAACTGTATTATGCTTACTATGTACATGAACTAAACGAATATAAGTTCTGGATAGAATAGCACTTATTAGAGGTTTGTATTTTTGCATTCATAAAATCAGAATCTAGTTTTCTAAAAACTATCCCAGGCACTCACTATTTTATTGAGGCTGGATTCGACCAAACTGGATTAAGTTTTTACTCGAGAGTAAACTACTGTTTGTTTGAATATTTTGACATTGTAAAGTTGACACCTTATAACCAGGATAATTTGTATGCACATAATAATGTTCGGTTGCGTTTTCTAAACAATTGTATTTCGAATGATGTCGGCTAGTTACTCTGGAGTAAGATGACTTTTGGTCGAATCCAGCCTAAGTGGTTGTTAGGCGTGTTTGGTAGACATGTCTCTTGATAAAAATCATCTAAAAAGAGTAAAGACGAAAGTTTGAGAGAAGAATGACATGTAACTAAAATAGTGCTTGCTATGCATGTGGATGTATGAGTAGAGATAGATCAAGCGAAAACTAAGCGTTTTTTCTGTCATTTTTTTTTTGCTCGGCTTCTAAGAGTTTTTCGTGATGTTGAATAGCCTATAATCTTCCTCAAGAAATTAGCTATGAAATACAGAAATATTTTTTCAAACCTGACTGGTACATCCAGAGATAAGCGTGTTCAAACAAACGAAACTTTATATTGGTATGGTATAAGAATAATATATAGTATAATTAATGATGTAGGTATATAGGTACACGAATAGATCTTAAACTAAAGCAATTGTTGAATGTTTTAGCTTCCTCCACTAGCGACGCTGTTGGCTGAGGAAGTGACTGGGTTGGTCCAAATGTTAGGTTCGTTGGAGCCAGAGTACGTCGGCCGGGCGGGTATGATCGGCGATCGAATGCACACACTGGAAAATATAAATACATTCACATTACAGTTGTCACAATGGATCTAGGCATCCGTGAAGTTAGGCTTTTCGCTGCGCAGTAGAAAATTTTGTATGAAAAAGTTGCACGAATGCCAAGATCCGTTGCATGCTAAGTAGCTGATAATGGAGGACCTTAATTTTAAATCTACATTGTTATTTTACCCATTTTCGCAATAAATTGAAATTGAAATTGAAGATCCTGTTTTGGTGACAATGGCAGGAATAATTTTCGAAATCGATATTATATACATAGGTACATATAAGTAGGTATAGCTAACGATGAACATACACAAAAAAAGAAAAATACATAGTCCAACATAAATTTTCTTCAAAACTTATATAAGTAAGTATTATAAACAATAAACAACTCCATCTGCCTCAAAATATGCGGACAAATATCTCAATCTCTAGATATTTTAGTGAGTAGTCAGAGGCATAACAAACTGAGGGATTGTAGCTACGTCCCATCCTTGTGTAGCATTATGTATTAGGCGTACCTATTCCAAAAGTTTCATATATCGAAGGGTGCTAATGCATAATCAATAAGATATAGATGGTTTATCAAGAATAAAAAATTGATCAACCAAAAAAACGTGCGCTTTTTAAATTCATGCGAAAGTTTTATTTAATTTTAATCAGATTGTGTAAAATAACGCCATAAATCCATGCGACTGACCTTCGCTGATCAGCTCACTCCGAACAAAGTCCTATAACATTACGATTTTGTAAATTATCTTTAGATTTTTTTTGTTAAAATTCGTTGTAACCAATATTTAAGGAGTTCTTAGTTGGGTGAAGCAGGCATGGGCAGTAAAAGTAAGTTCGTATGAGCAAGTGGCCAACTCTTTTGACGGAGTTTTTAGGCCGCATAAAGGCCTCCGTCATGGCTTAACAGTTAGGCTTGTTTCACTCTTCAGCGTGTCGCCGGTCGCGTCCGCGAGTTGACCATTCACAGCACAGAGAAATTAATTTTGACCATTCACAGCACAGAGAAATATGCTGTAAATGGTCAACTCGCGGACGCGACCGGCGACACGCTGAAGAGTGAAACAAGCCTTAAGCCTTAAGGGACCGGCGAACGTACCTACGTAGGTACCTAGGAACGTAATACCAAAATAATTTAAAAGGACATGGCCGATTCCTAGAACAATTTTGCCCCACAGATGCCCACAGGAAAGAATGCTTGCGTCATGACCAAATTGGGATTTTTGGGTTTGTTTTTTTATTTTATAGTGAGACTCCATTCATCTTCTTCCTTTTTAAAGTGGGATTTAAAAGATAATCTAATTTAAAGCAGCAGGCTGTGACGCCCAACATGAACGGATGAACCTAGGAAACTATATTTTTTAGGTTCGTATAGTAAAAGCTTTGCTTACTTTGGGGATAGATGGCGCTGTGTGTAATGTCCAACAATAATTATTTAGTAAGTATTATTATGGACTGGCAGAATTTTGAGTGAACTAGGGTATGGAAAATAAATAAAATAATAAATTAAAATAAAAATTCTTTATTTCAGACTTTCATCCATATATTATTTAACACACGGGAATTTTCACGTGAAAATATTATCATTCATTTATATTATGTTAGTATTAGTAGGTAGGCAAAAATCGGTGGCACATTTGAGTGGTAAGCAGGTACAACCGGACAGTCAATGGCAAGTATAGGTTGCCAAGATGGCATGCCTTGACTCCCAAGACTGAATAAGATGAAAGTCAGGCCTGTCGGCTATCGCCTGAAGGAGGCTGTTGCAGCTTGACGCACACAGCTGCTCCCAGTACCTACAATTTAAAGTAAAAAAGAAAAGTACTTAGGAAAAATTGGGAATTTCATCAATAAAATTATCTACACTCATGTGCAGTGATTCTGTACTTACCACCTAAAATAAAATATGATATAAATAAATAAAATAAAAAGCCTTTTATTTCTCTATAATTAACATTTTTTTCTTATCACTAATGCTTATAATCTAAGTAGGTACTAGAGAACCCCTAAGGTGAAGGCCTCCTCCAAAGCCAGCCATCTGTCCCTGTCTTGTGCTACTTGGAGCCAGTTTGGTCCAGCAGTTTTCTTGATGTCTTCGTCCCAGCGAGCGTATGGTCTTCCTATGCAGCGTCGACCTCTTGAACCCTCCCAATTTGTCACTCTCCTAGTCCATCTTCCATCTTGTAGACGTCCAGCCATGTCCAGCCCACTTCCATTTTAGTCTGTATGCATATCCCAAGGCGTCAGTTTTTGTAATTTTAAATAAAATATGATAAATCCTCATAAATCACATCACAACACAATCACACAACTGAAACTCAACGAAATTCCTTTTACATCTGTCAAATTCTTGTCCGTCTGTTTTGTTTACTATTTGAGTGTCATGTCAACCGCGAAAAAGAAGGTAGGTCTATCTGATAAAAATATTCTCTGTGATACCTCCAGACTCTCGGCAAGAAACCCCGACAACACCCGAGAAGCGTGAATGTGAGGAGTTTCTCGCCTTCTTGTTCTCGCGCTTCGGTGTCGGTACCTATTTTTGGCCGAGACAAAGGATTTCAAACAGATCACGAGTGAGAAAATTGAGAGTGTTGATAATTTGTTTGTTCTTCGAGAAGTCTCGGTGAAACTTCTCGCCGTGAGTCTGGAGAGGCATTACGGACTGTAGTACCGGAAGTGACTAAAGTTACTAATAAAATAACATAATTATATTCCCACACGGCACGAGATATCTAAGTATTCTGTATGTACCAGTTAATTTTGTGATATTTTATTTAAATAATATTATTCTGACGCATAGTCTAATTCGATATTCGGCTCTTCTGGGGCAGTATCCGGCCAAATCCTTTGAGCATATTTTTATCACTTTATGATATTATTTGGATAAAGGCGGTATTTATCTAGGTTCCTGTTACACCTTTGTTCCAAAAAACTTACTATAGAACAAATGAAAAGAAAAAATGTAATTTTTAATGTACCTACAAAGATTTCAATTCAATTTGCTTACATTTCTTTTTAGGTAAGTTTTTCGGAACAAAAGTGTAACAGGAACCTAGATAAATACCTACTCTCTTAATCTAACAACATAAACTGATAAAAATATGCTTAAATTTTAAATGATTTCGGTATTACGTTTTTATGGAAATTCACCAGTCGCAGGCCTCTTAAGACCTATTTTAAGCACTAACGGTTACAAGGTACTTACCTATTAACATCTTCAAGTTTCTTCAACAGCCGTTCGTTCTCTCTATTGAGGAGTTCTTGGTCTCTCAGTAAAGTGTCTCTGACGCCGAAGAGCTCTGCGTTCTCAGTTCTCAGCGCGGAGTTCTCTTCCATATGCAATTGGACTAGATCTACTAGCTCCGTTTGGGGTAACTGATATAGCTTGTTTGGTTCTATGCGAGATGGGGAACGATTTCGGTGACCTGTAGACATTAACACAGGAATTATTTAGAAAAAATAAGCAAATGAATGCTGATTAGAAATGGAGCTCTGTGGTTCTGCCTACCCCTATGATAGGAAACAGGCGTTATTGTATGTACTTATGGATGTAACGTAGATTAAAAAAATATTCTAAAAACACGTTTTATTTGTAAGAATGCATTGTCATCGAGTTGTGAGCTACCCTGAAAGTTTCAGAAGGATCGCAAATTGGGAAGTGCTCGAAATTTGAGTTGCAAGATTCCACCCGTAACAGACAGATAGACAAAGAAAGTGACTTAATAAAAACGTGTTAAGTAATATCGTCGATTTATTCTAAATGGAAACATTCTTCGCTTGGGTAGAGAGTTTGCTGTCGCATCTCGCACAAAAGTGTGAAACCTTATCCTCACAAACTTCACAAAACCTGTATAAACCTTTAGGCCTCTATTAATAAACTCGTATTATCTTCTGTCAAAGTTGCACCACGGATTAAACTATTGCCATCCTTTTTTGTTAGACAGTGACAACTAAGGATGGCAATAGTTTAATCCGTGGTGCAACTTTGACAGAAGTTAATACGAGTTTATTAGAGGCCTTATAGTTCGAAATCGTGTTAGCATGTTGAGTGCCAGCCAATGACTTTATTTATTGCTGTAGTCGCATGGTAGTGAATGCCTAAAACATTAATGTTATTCTTACCATAAGTATCTGTGAAATCGCTCTGCACGTGCAAAGCGGTCCTTAGATGTTGGTTCTCAGCTTGCAAAGCATCCACCTCTCGTTTCAAGCTCAGAATGAGAGCATCTCTTGCATCCTAGAAAAATATATCCTTTTAATCGACTTCGAATAAAGGCGGAATCTTTTTTTGTGCTCTATGTATGTTTAACGATTACTGAAAAACGCCTGGACCGATTAGGAAAATACTTTTTTTTGTTTGAAAGTTTATACCTACTTACTTACTTTTCAAATTGGCATTATAAAAAATTTGTTGAGGATCTTCGGAGTTATGAACAGAAATGCACCTCGAGAGTGCAGAAAAATGCTTAGCTTAAGTACCTACCTATAGCTTTTTTAATTTTTAATTTAACGACTTGTTTTCATAAATTACTTATTGTTTTTTGAGAGTGAATGAGATGAAAGAGAGGTATTAGGATCGTAGCAAGTGTAAATCCGTGGTTATCTGCCAACTTCTATGGGAAAGAAGAATTTTATGATTTTTTGTCCGATGTTTTCCGATACCCATTATTTATCTGAAAGTACTTAGTTGAGTTTACATAAATAACAAGATCAGAAACATTATCTTACCATTTTAACAATGGGCTTGGATTTGATCTTCTTTGCTCTCGAGGCGTATCGTAGCGTGTTGACCGTCTCGCACAGATTCGATCTCGTCGGGGCTATGCACGCGATCTATAAGGAAATCACATCACACTATCACATCACATCACACTTCACACAATTTTTTTTTCCTTATCCTTTGCGTCTTGCAATCTGCCTGTCTGGGCATTGAGTGAGAGTTGTGTTTTTGCGTCCGTGCGTATCTAAATGTCTTAAATTCTTAAATTCTTTATTGCACACAAAAAGATAGAATTACAAACATTTATTAAAAAGGTGATGTACAAAGGCGAGCAAATGTCATGAATGGTAGCAGCCCAGTGGCTATTCCTTAAGAGTATTTTGCTTCCTGAAATGTGAGCTAAATGAGGTCTTGAGGAGTTCTCCTCTTCAGTCTTTTCATAGTTGTTGTTTTCTTCATAAGATTTACGGCGAGATTGTTTGGGTGTAGCTCTATACGCTTGGAGTAAGATAGAAGTTTTTAAATGCGAAAGTTTGGATGTTTGGATGTATGTTTGTTCCTCTTTAACTCCACTGAACCGATTTGGCTTGGCCGAATCTTCACATAGACATCTTCCACAAAATCTAGCACTAAGGGAGTGCGCACACGACGTTTTCTGTAGCGCGTTTTTGAGCTGCGCGCTCGCATCGCGTTTGTATAAGGCCGGCCGCATACGTTCGGTTTCCTGATTCGGTTTCCGAATTCGGAATGCACGCATTCAATACAAATTGTTCTACATGCCGCACACGTTCTTATTTTTTCTGAACAGAAAAAAACTTGACGTTCATTTCGAAAACAAACCGTGCGTACAGGTCATACGAACTAAAATTGAACGTCTGCGTAAATTCGGAATCTGCGGAGGATTCCGTACGTATGCGGCCGGCCTTATCCATAAAAACGCGCGTTCGGAGCGCGTTTGTTTCCATACAAATGCGAATCGGGAGGGGGGCAGCGAAAAACGCGCTGCAAAAAACACAGTGTAGGACCTACCCACTCCCCAAACCGTAACGAGTAGGTAGCACAAAAATTCGGAGGCCTATACCTACCCAGCAGTGAGTGAAGTCAGGTTGCGAATGATGATGATGGATAGTAAACAATAGATCGCATACCATAAGTGTGACTCCATTCCCAGCTAAACTATCTGCTAACAGCTTTGTCAGCTTGCTGTCCCGATATGGAATATGTCCCCGCTTTTTGCCGTCGCTCAGCTGTGCTATGCAATATCCTGAAAAAACATATAATAATATTATCTCTACCTACTCGAAGTGGCAAGTAAAATACAGGTGGCAAGGTTCTACTCGAATTCCATTTAGTTGTAGGTACCTTTGACACGCAAGAAGAAGACCTATCTACTCGAACAGCTCTTACTTACGAGCTTGTAAGCGAAAACTAGTTCTAGACTTCTGAATAAATAAAAAAGAAATCCCGTGCTGATCATTGGTTGTCGTATCACTGGAGAACTGATGGTCTGATTTTTAATATAAGTAGTAATGTGTTATACAGTGAAATTGCCAGCACGCGGTACAATGTGACTAAAAATATTATAGTCGAATTGTTCATTGTACGAACTAAAAATATATGAAAAATGTCATTTTAATCGTCAATTTTAGTGCGTATAATGAGCAATCCGACGAGACGAAGCAATGCTGTCTTGTCTCCATTTTTCACAAGAATCTTGTCCAGCATTCTATAGTCTCTGGTCTACGTGTTATAATATACCTACCCATATAAAACTCACCAAGCACCATAAGACTTCTATTATAATTTTCCTCAAGTCTTCCCGGTTCCTTGAGTCCGCTTCATGGATAGATCTCTTCACACCCGTACGCAAAGAAACGTGTGTGAGCGAGAAAAGTGAGTGTTTTTATAAAACTCACCAAGCACCATGAGACTCCTATTAATATTATTCGCTTCCTCCAAAGTCTTTCCCGTACTCTGAGTCCGTTTCGTGGGTGGATCTCTTCATACCCGTACGCAAAGAGACAAGTGAGCGTTTTTATAAAACTCACCAAGCACCATGAGACTCCTATTAATATTATTCGCTTCCTCCAAAGTCTTCCCCGTACTCTGAGTCCGTTTCGTCATCTCACTTCCCGCTAGGTCCACGAAGTTGATCTTTCCGTGAGTAGAACAAGCTACGCCACCAGTGGGAAGATCTCTTCGCACCCGGACGCAAAGTAACGTGTGCGAGCGAGACGAGTTAGCGTTCATTGCGTGCGCGCCAACTGCACGATTACGCATACCTGGAAAGTTTCAGCAAATATAATGCCGGGTGCAGACGCGCGCGTGCAAACAGACATTCAACGGGCCATTTACCTTCTGTCGCGCTCGGTCTCCTAAAGTCAAAGTCAAAGTCAAATTCGTTTATTCAATAAGATCACAAGTGTACCACTTTGAAACGTCTTAAGAGCTAGGTGATTCTACTCCTGTTCCTTCGCGACCAAGACCGTGAAGAACCAGGGCAACAAACACGGTTTGGGGCCTAACACTCTTTTCGGTGACACACTTTTGTTTGTAATTTTTTTTATATATTTTTTTTTATGTAAGCAATTAAGGTGGAGTGCCGTAATTGCAACTGTCCGGTAATTGCAACTGGAGTCAATAACTTCCTCTAGGATCACTTTTTTGAACATCGATAGATGTGGTATTGAACTTCTTCTAAAAGTCTCAGTCTAAAAATATAGATGGTGTTGATAGGACCAAAACTAAGCAAATGACAGGCCTTTTTGTAAAACTGCCAATTTTTCGGAAGTGATGCCGCTCGGACGCTCTTCGTAATTTATTGAAAAACATTGTTTTTCGTGGTTTTTCGCCGGTGTGTTCACAGTGAGAGTGATTATAAGACACAGTAAGTTGTTTTTTATGTGTTTGTTGTATTCTACGATAAATCTACTCAGAGTTATGGATGTAGTTACATTTGCCAGACAAAAAGTGCATAGTCTTGCAATTGTAACTATTTTGTTTCTTTTTTGACAGTTGCAATTTAACGACCGGTTTTGTATGAAGTTTGTAAAACCCAGTGATGTAACAATGACGATGACTATGTCGATACGTAATATTTTATTGAAAGGGATACTATCTACTTCCATACTATGCTTTGAGTTCTTAGCAATTAGTTTGAGTGATTGAGTCCCTTCATTATGTTGGCGCTAGCGGAGCCGTTTCCAAAGCCGTTCAATATGTGAAACGAATATAAAAAGGCTGTTTAACTTCTAAAATATTACTTATTGCGATTGAAATAAAGTTAGAAAAAATAATTAGTAAAAGATAATTGAAGACTTTAAAGATAAGAGTAAAAGAGGCTGTTTCATAACTAAAAGATTACTGTGATTAAAATAAACATCGAGTCGATAAAAATCACGATAAGGTTCCCATCACTATTTGTAGTAAAATAGTTGCAATTACCGGATTCTTTGCTGAAAAGTGTTTTCGCGCAAAATTTGACATTAGTAGCAAGAGCATAGCTATATAAATCGAAAGAACGATATTTAAGGCATGTGTTCTGTATTTTCCAGTAGTAAGCGCCATAGAAAAATAAGAAGTAAAAACAAGTAGTTGCAATTACCCGCAAAAACGGGTAGGGTGAGTGGGGGCAAGATCGAAAACGGGGTAAGACAAAAAGTAGTCAATAACTCCCGATTAAGTAATCTTTTTACAGTGCTGGTAACATTGTCAAGACCACCATTTTGTTACGTCACATTCCTCAGTCAACATTTGCTGCTTAGATCCAGGGGTTGTGTAAAAAGTGCAATTTTCTGACACAGTGACTTTTACGCAAAGTGCGCAAGTCCTTTCATCTTACCCCGTGTCCAGTAACTTGAGCTACAAGGTAAGTACGAGTGTTTTATTGATATATCTAATCATTATTTTTAATTCTTACTTGTGTTATTACGTCTAAATATGGCTACTTCTCGTAGTTTAGGATTTATTTCAACTTTTAGTCTTTCCCCATCTCAATTTTGCGGGGTAAGACGAACATATACAAGTACCAATTTTACCTCATTTTCAAAACTCATAGTAAGAGTCAGATGTTCTCAAACTTTTCCTGAACAGATGTTGGATGTATTAAATAGGTATGTAGGTACCCTCTTATGTTTCAAAGAGGTGCGAACATTTATGTATGGAGCCAGGCACACCTACTGTCCGCCTTTTAAAAAAAAACAGTTTTGGCAGCTAGAGATGAAACATATTGTGTCAATCGATAGAGGAAGTGATTACAATACAAACAAAGAGTATTGAATCTCGTAAGTGATAATTATAATTTCTGAGATATTTGGTCAAGGTGTAGAAAACGCACCACTATGAAAAAAATACTTAGTGGTGCGTTTTCTACACCTTGACCAAATATCTCAGAAATTATAATTATCACTTACGAGATTCATGAAAAAAATACTTAGAACATTTTTCAGAAAAAACAACGCCATTCGGTAGAGGGGGGATGCGGGAGTATTAGGGAGGGGGAACGACGACGGGTCAACTTGAGGTCATTGACCGTTGACCCCGTGGTCATTGACCTTTGACCTCGAGTGAAAAAGTTTGAGAACCTTTACTTCAATCTTCCCCCGGTGGGGTAAGATTGATATATTCTAAATATGAAAATCTGTTATAACTTTGTTAAAAACAGGAATTTTGGGACAAGAGTCAGTTTAGAGTTTTCAGGACAAAAAATGCTATAGACTAGGGGCCATCAACAACGTCCACATATTCATTTATTGTCTGATTTCACGATTTTAGAAAAACGTTCGATCTTTCCCCGCCACCTTTCCATCTTCCCCCAACTTTTTTTTCGTGAAAAAATATTTTAACTTATTTTTTTCTACTTTTGGAACAGATATAACAGGAAATTATTGATGTAATATTAAAGTAGACTCTTTCCTCTTTAAGGACAACTAATTAATTTTTAGCATAAGTTAATATATTTTCTTCTACAAGGGATCAAACACAACACTGCTCATCTCATCAAAAAACCGTTCGATCTTGCCCCCACTCACCCTAATTGCAACTATTGCTCCCTCTGTCATGAATTTATGCAATAGAATCTTATTCTGTATCGCTTTACTTTATTCATAACAATGATATAAATCTACATAAAATTTACTATAGAACAGATCTTTCAAAAAATACATTTCTGATACAAAATATAGAATTATCAAGCGAGGAAGTTAGGACTCCACTTTTTTAGTTGCAATTACGGCACTCCACCTTATTACAAATGTTATCTAATTTTTACAAGTATTCTTTATGTATATAATTATAATAATATGGAATGGCTCCTGGAAATGGGAGCGACAGACTAACTTCGTGCTCGCTCTAATCATATTTCTGTCTCGTTGGATGTCGCTTGTTGCACGTTTGCACGCGAGCGTGTGAACCCGGCATATACTTAATCTTAATAAAAGTTATACCATACAACTTGTATTAAGATTATATACCTCCCCATCCAAAAGTTGATAAGGCCGATCTTTTTACATTGTTATTGTGGTTATTTAGTTTTGTCACTGGTTATTTTAATGTTTTCAATAAATGATTTTCATTTAAGGTGTCATTAAAAGGTAAGCAAGTTCGTATGAGCTAGTGGCCAACTAGTGACGGATTTTCAGGGATGGGTTCACGGCGTTTTTTGAAGTGCGTTTTTGAGCAGCGCGTTCGCATCGCATTTTTAACGATACAAACGCGCCTAAAAAATGTAGTGTACTCCCTTAGGCCGCCTAAAGGCCTCCGTCATGGCTTCAAAGGTGTCATTGAAAAGGTAAGTATTTTATTTCTTACCCTCCTCCAATACAGCAAACAGATCGTCGAGCTGTTCACAGTCCACCGTGAATAGATTCTCTACATAGAAGCTGCGACTTTCCTTCGACCAGCGCACTTGAAGCGGCTTCTTCGATGTACCAGGGTTAAGGAGGTCTATCACCTGGAAATTATGAACGATTAGGCTGCGTTTCCACCAGAGATGTGCGAGGATGCGTAGCGAGGGATGTGTTTGTAAAGAACCAACAGAATCGCTTCATTTACCTCGCCTCGGTCAGCACAGCTCTGGTGGAAACGGCTCAGCGGAGCTAGATTTTTGCGCATACAAAACAAGCGAGGGACGTGTACGAGGGATGTGTGCGAGGGATGTGTTGATTGTGTTGTTCACAGCTTCGCAACGCATCCTCGCACCACACATTAATGCGCATTTTCACAGCTCCGCTACACATCCTCGTAGGCACATTTTCATCGCACAGCTTTGGTGGAAACCCCCACACATTTTCACAGCACAGCTAGACATCCTCGCACGACACATTTCCATCGCACATCTCTGGTGGAAACACAGCCTTAGTATCCGCCCGCGGCTTTGCGTACTTACCAGGATAAAAGTAGCCTATGTGTTATTCCAGCGGGTTTAAAATGGCTGCTTAATCGCACACCTATCCGCGCCGAAAGAATTTTACAATTATTTTTAAGAAATCGTATGAAACCTCGCACAACTGCCCGCGGTCGAATCATCCGATTGTACTTCGAGAATTCGGCGCGGATATGTGTGCGCTCAGCCTTAGCTGAATCATTATGTGAATTTATTAATGCCGTCTCTTTTCATAGACATGAGAGTGACAAAAAAAAAGAATCATAATTTCATAAAAGGATTTGCGCTAACGGCTGTTTTAGCCTCCCAGGTCATAAGCTATTATTATTCCAAGTTTCAACCAAATTATTTTAGTAATTTTTGCGTGAAAGAGTAACAAACATCCATCCATCCTGATATATATGTATGTATAGTTTGCTAGTCATACAATACTTAGCGCGCGCTGCGACGCACGCCCGTTCCTCCTGTCAGTAATAAACCAGCTCACAGCTAACAAGGTCGTTTTACTAGCTCCATACATTTCACTGGCGTACGAAGTCGGACTACCCACGCGCAAAAAAAATAATTTAAAAAAATGAACGCTTATTTAGGAACTTTAACTGTGTTCGATCACAAAATAAGTGAATGGTTGATTTATAAGGGCAAGTTGGCTCAGTTTTTAAAAATCAACAGTGTGGAAGACGAAAAGAAGAGTGGAATTTTACTAACTCATCTCACGGAGGAGACCTACCGTCTAGTACTCAACCTAGCGTTTCCGAAGGAATTGGAGACGCTCACATACAGTGAGCTTGTGGACTTACTCGATGGTCATTTTAAGCCTAAGAAGTGCTCATTTGCCGACAAGGCAAAATTCTTTGGTGCTACCAGGAAGTCAGGCGAATCATTGGGGGAATGGGCGGCACGAATAAGAGGTTTAGCTGTATATTGCGACTTCGGTTCTGCCTTAGAAACGAACCTTAGGGACCGTTTCGTCCTCGGTCTGAATGCCGGTCCAGAAAGGGACAAGCTGTTCGAAAAGAGCCCTTCTTCGCTGACGTTAGCGAAGGCTATTGAAATGGCGGAGCAAGTGGCCTGTGCCAAGGAAGCTAAGGTCTTGCTTAATCCCGGCGTCACCAGCGACGTTAGTTTGGTAAAGGAGGAGCCAATAGGGTAGGTACGCCTGTTAGGCGACCGGGTCCCCTTTTCGACTTTTCGCCGCACTACTAGTAAACAAATCCGAAAAATAGCTTAATCCACACGCACACACTGAAAGAAAGCGTTTTGGCACCATCTTGAATGTTCAAGCAAACACACTTATAAGTTTCAAACCACCAGCACTAACGAAACAATATTAAACAATAAAATCAATCTGTGGTCTTCCGCGAACAGGTGCGCAAGCGTCCTTTTCAACAAAAAAAATAGTGAAGTGTGTCGCAGTTCACGGTAAGTTATTCACTCATATATTCGGCTTTTACAATTTGGATTGTTTGTATACCTTGGTAATAGATAAAAAAATACGTTTATGATGTTTTTCGCTTTGAATATAAACAATAAGTAGTTAAAATTACGTGGACGAGAACTGTTACGGGCTTTTGAACGAAAATCCCTTTTTCGACTACGTGGTCGGAATCGGGCTGAATCATATCAAGAAGGTGTAATTTTGTATTTTTGTATGTATGGAAACTAACTGCTGCTGTTAAACTATTCTAAGCCTTAATACCCTCCTAAATCTAATGGCCAGTTTTCGTCCGGGCTAATATGATCCAATCAAAAAATACAGATATGATAAAATGCTAGCGGTCGAGAACAGGGTCGGGTAGATACACTCCCAGATTTCGACCATGTTTTTAGTAAATACAATAAAATGCTATAAAACATCAATAAATTCCAATTTCCAACTATAAAATAAATGTATTTGTACCTTTTTTAATTTTTCTCCAGGTTATTTGTTTATTCGCATATAAATGTTCTCTTAAATTCATAGTAATATTGTGGTCGAAAACTGATACCACCGATCAGTTTTCGACCATTTAAAAAAGTTTTGATTTACAAGCATCCGCCCGCGGCTCCGCTCGCGTGGTACCTATTCGAATAAAGCTTATGCGTTGCTTTAGTTCTTATACTATTTGTATTCCAAATTTCAGCAAAATACGTTCAGCTGTTCCGGAGATGGAATTGATATTTTTCCGTAAATTCTCTTCCTCTCATTAAATTAGACTCACTTTCTAACTTTCGCATTCATAATAATAATTAATTACTTACATAATAATACAATAGGACTGATAAAATGTTTTATTTTAGATGAGTTCAGAGCCCAAGAAAAGAAAAATGTCAGCTTCATACACAGCAAAGACAATCAACCGGGTGACAAGTGGTTCAAGAAATTTATAGAAAGACACAAAGAGATCCTTCCTTCCTTCCTTCCTCAGCATATATTTGCCCACTGCAGGGCATATGCCTCTCCAATGTTCCTCTACACTGCTCTATCGCTGGTCTTCCTGGCCCAGTCTGTCCCGGCATATGCCTTTATGTCGTCGGACCATCGGGCGGATGGTCTGCCAGCGCTCCTCTTCCCGAGCCGTGGTCGTCACTCCACGATGCTTTTGGTCCATCTGCCATCTCCACGTCTGCACACATGTCCGGCCCAAGCCCACTTGAGTTTTGCAAAGCGGTATCCAACGTCTACCACTTTGGTGCGCTCTCAGATGACGGTGTTGCGTACTTTGTCTCGTAGAGATATCCCGAGCATATTCCGTTCCATGGCTCTCTGAGCTACTTTCAGCCTATGGACCATTTTCCCGTTAACGACCACGTTTCGCAACCATAAGTCATTGCTGGAAGGACACATTGGTTGAAGACCTTAGTTTTGAGGGATTGTAAGAACCTTTTGCATTTGAATACCCTTTTCAACTTTCCACATGCCGCCCATGCTAGTTGGATTCTACGACTTATTTCTGCCTCTATAGAATTCTTTCCCAGTTTGATCCGTTGCCCCAGGTAAATGTACTCATCCACCCATTCGAGTTCGTGATCTTCCAATGAAATGGGATTTTATCGCTTTTATTGATTATTAGGCTTGTATCGACATTAGTCACCTTTGTCTTGTCCATGTTCATTTTTAGACCTACTTCGAGTGATGCGTGGTATAGTTGGGTTATCATAGTTTGTAGCTCTGATTCTGATTCCGCTGTAATCACTATATCATCTGCGTATCGTAAGTGGCTTAAGTACATTCCGTTGATGTTAATTCCCTTCTCAGTCCAATCTAGGGTCTTGAAGATGTCTTCCAGTGCGTTGTTAAACAGCTTCGGGGATATGACATCTCCCTGGCGCACGCCTTTTTGAATCTGAATGGGGTTGGTGTTTTCTGTTAGTTGAACAGGGCCTGTATTCTACTAGATGACAACCGCTTTGGTTTGGTTCGATCTCTTAAATGTCAGTCATTTGGTGAAATAGTAGAATAGCTTTTCAAAAATTTGTTCTGCCAAAGTTCAAAACCTCACCACAACTGAGTCGTTTGTTATCAGTAGTCATGGAAACAGTCGCTTTAGTTGAGGTTTTGGTTGAGGTTGATAAAAAGTTCGGTACGAGAATCGACGCCCTGTCATTGTTGCGGACTTATACAGATTCCTGAGTATTTCGATGTATCTGTCGTCTATGTGGCATCTTTTGAGAGAGTCTACAACTGCCCAGTGTTCCACAGAGTCGAACGCTTTCTCGTAGTCCACGTACGCTAGGTATGCGGCGGAAATTGTATTATGTTAGTTAAATTGTAATGGGCAGAAGTTAAATGGAAGTTATAAAAGTTTTATAGACACAGTTACTAAATAATTATGTTAAATAATGCTATAATATAACTAGTAGTTCGCCCCGAACTGAGATCTCGCGCACCGTAGATGGCCAACATTTGGACTTTCTTCTGACTACCCCTATAATTTCAAGTGCTACTACTGCCGGGTATGCCTATTGCGCTAGCTCTTCATGGTAAAAAATACTAGCATGCATGCAATACATAATGTCGTGTCTAATTTTTCATTTATTTCATATTTATGAATTCTCGTCGTATTTTTAAAAGTATACGTCCTAGAATAAAAATAATAACTATTTTAGAATGTACAAATAAAGACCTTTCATTTGACACCGCACTCAATATATTTGTTTACTTAACTTTTTTTACCCCAATTATTTTAGTTTTTTATCAAATTTTTTTTTATCATGAAAATAAATCATGTAGCATCTAAAATAATTGCAAACCAAACCGCAACGATGCCACTCTCTTTTTAAGACCGACCAGTCAATGAGCTACGAAGACATCAAAACTCTATGAAACGGGAGCTCTTGCAGCTCTGGTTTCATAGTTTTTGGTCTTTGGTCGTATTTCAAAAACTATACATCCTAGATTAAAAATAAAAACCATTTTGGAATGTACAAAATAAGCCCTTTCGTATGACACCCCACTCAATATATTTGTGTAACTTTCATAATTTTTTACCCCCTTGGGAACCCAATATCTTCACAACCCCTTCATCGATTAAGCTCATATGCTCCACCGTAAATTTCCTTACCACAACCTATTGACCTACCAAGTTTCATGCAGATTGGATGAACGGTTCGACAGTTATGCTCGAACAACAATTCGTGAAACATACAAACATACAAACATACAAAGCAAAATCGCCCAACTTACCACTAAGATCTTCGCTCGCTTCGCTCGCTCGATCGATAAATATCAAAGTACTATTAAAGGTATATTATTATTTTATAGGTAGAAACTGTAATCCAAAGAAAAATGTCTTCTGAAGTTAGTATCTGGTGGTAAAACTGTGATTTTGGATTATAAAAATAAATACTTAGTTAGTAGCCTAATTTTTTAACTTTGAATGCAAATATTTTGATTATTAATATCAATCTTGAAATATACGACATGATTATTATAAATGAGTTTAATTTCAATCAATTTTACTCTTATATTCGATATATTTTCCTTTTAGAATTTATGGTCGAAAACTGGGGAGCAGGTGGTCGAAAACTGAATTTTTCGGTCGAAAACTGGGCAAAATAGGTATTTCAGATAAAAATATTTTTATAAAATTCGCAGATTACTCTAGGGTTAAACACTTTACATTCAATGAAAATAGAGGATGTAAGCTATGTGATGAAAAAAGTTGCAGATCAAAATAATTACAGTAAAATGTACTTTTTGGTTTTTGAATCTGACAACTCAGCTAATTGGTCGCCAACTGGCGTATCTACCCTATATCGCGCAGGATTCCCGGGCCAGTCCGGTCGGGGTCGTGGTGGCGGCAACGGCGGCGCGGGCGGCAGCGGCGGCGCTAACGGCAGCGCGAGCGGCAATGGCGCAGGCGCTGGCGCACGGTGTGCGATTTGTGGGATGAAAAATCATAATAGTGAAAAGTGCCGTTATAAAAATTACAAGTGTTCAAAGTGCGGTATTAAGGGCCATCTAAAAAAAGTGTGCACCGCAAAAGATTCGTTTGTTTATCACGTCAACACAGATCAGGAATGCAGTGAACAGGACGCAAGTTGCGAGGAATGCCAGAACTTTAATTTAAGGTATGACAAGCCAATACAAATTGATTTAATTTTAGGTAATAACAAAATATTGATGGAACTTGATTCAGGTTCGGGTGCCAGTGTAATTTCAGATAGATTGTATCGGGATAAGTTTTCGCAGTATCCGTTAGAACAGTCCAATATTAAAATGTGTTTATATAATGGACATAGAATATCTCCCTTGGGGGTGTTTACTATAGAAGCATTTTATAATAATATTGGTAAAATGATAAAAATATTTGTTATTAAAAACGGAGGTCCTCCCTTGCTGGGTAGAAATTTTATGTCTGCTTTTAACTTAGTTTTGACCAGTAGTTTAAACTCGGTACAAACGAAGGAGGGTGTTGAATGTGTTGATACAGATATTGCGAATTTGCTTGGTAAATTCCCCAATCTATGGCGCGATGAATTAGGTTCGTTTAATAAGTTTAAAATTCAGTTAAAAATTAAAGAACATTCCGTACCGAAGTTTTTCAAGCCTCGAACTGTACCCTTTGCGCTTAAAGATAAGGTCGAAAAAGAGTTACAGCGTTTAGTTGATGCAGGTATTTTAATTTCTGTTGACCATTCAGATTATGCGACACCAATAGTACCTGTTTTGAAGGACAACGGAAGCGTCAGAATCGCAGGTGATTTTTCGGTCACTCTAAACCGAGATCTAATAATAGAGAAATATCCCTTGCCTAGGATAGAGGAGGTATTTGCTAAAATTGGAGGTGGGGAAATGTACAGTAAAATTGATTTAAAAAATGCATACAATCAATTTATTTTAGAAGACGCGTCACAGCCCCTTACAACCATAAGTACTCATAAGGGCCTATATATGTATACTAGATTAGTTTATGGATTAGCCAACGCTCCGGCGATCTTTCAAAAATCGATGGAGATTCTACTCGCGGGAATAGATGGAGTTAGCGTCTGGCTCGATGACATCTGCATCACAGGCCCGGATAGGAAGTCACACATTGGTAGGTTACATGAAGTTCTGCGTAGGTTAAACGATGCCGGCTTACGTTTACAGAAGAATAAATGTGAATTTTTCAAGGATAGCGTTACGTATCTAGGGTACGTTATCAGTAAAAGCGGTTTAATGACCAACCCGGACAAGGTCAAGGCCATAATGAGCGCGCCAGAACCTACCAATGTGACCGAGGTAAAAAGGTTTTTAGGAATAGTTAACTATTATAGAAATTTTATACCTAACGCCTCGTCACTTCTTAGTCCTTTACACGAATTGTTACGTAAAGACGCGGTGTGGGTGTGGGGAGATAGGCAGCGCGGTGCCATGGTGGCGGTGCGCCGCGAGCTGGCCTCGGAGCGTGTGCTGGCGCACTTCGAGCCGCGCGCGCAGCTCGTGCTCACCGTGGACGCGGGCCCCGCCGGGCTCGGCGCCGTCTTAGCTCAGCAAGCCCCCGACGGCCAAGAGCGGCCCTTAGCTTACGCGTCTCGTTCGTTAACCACTAGTGAGCGAAATTACAGCCAAATCCAAAAGGAAGCGACCGCTATTATCTTCGGGGTGAAACATTTTCATCAATATCTCTACGGTCGCAGCGAGCCGTTTATACTGAGAACCGATCATAGACCCCTTGTATCGATATTTAATAATAAGACAGGTATACCGGTGACGACTGCGCTGCGACTGCAGAGATACGCTATTGTATTATCGGCTTATAATTATGTTGTACAATATGTGGCGGGCGATAAGAACTTAGTGGCGGATTATTTTTCTCGTGCACCGTTAGCTTCTAAAAACGAAGTAAACGAAAGCGATATAGATACCTATTATGCGCTTAGGGTTTTAGATGAAGCTTCTCCCGCCACTACAACTCGTGACGTCACCCGGGCTACAGCGAGCGATAAGACTATTCAAACGGTCGTCAGGTACATGATAGGCGGCTGGCCGCGTAAAATAAATTGCTCATCAGTACTGCCATACTTTCAATGCAAGTCGGACCTACAATTCGAAAACGGTTGTTTATTTAGAGGTCATAGAATTGTGATTCCGCAGTCGCTTAGAGAGAATATGTTACGTGAACTACACGACACTCATCTAGGTATTATTAAAACAAAGAGTAATGCTAGAGGGAGGATGTGGTGGCCAGGAATCGATGCCGACATCGAGCGTTGGATCGGCGGGTGCGCGACGTGTGTCAGTGTGCGCGCCGTGCCCCCGCGCGCCCCTCCCGCGCCTTGGCCCTCCGCAGACGCGCCCTGGCAGCGCCTCCACATAGATTATATGACTGTAGGCCAAAGGGTATATCTCGTGGTGATTGATTCATTCAGCAAATGGTTGGAATGCTTGCACATGCATAACGGAGTTTCTACTAAAGCTCTGATTACAAAATTGAAGGCGATTTTTTCAACTTTTGGTATTCCAAATGTTTTAATATCGGATAATGATCCTAAAATTAACTCATTGGAGTTTAAAACCTTTTGTAGTAGTAACGGTATTAAATACATGACGACACCCATTTACCACCCGCCTAGTAATGGTCAAGCTGAGAATTCGGTCAGAACTTGTAAAAAGATGCTAAAGTGTGTAATTAAGGATAACCTGCCATTATGTCAAATGAATGAATTGTTATTAGGCTACTTGTTTAATTATAGGAACACTGTGCACTGTACCACCGGAGAAACGCCCGCTAAACTAATGTTTGGACGAATCTTACGATCTCGCTTAGATTTAATCATGCCCTCGGACGACATTAAAACATTCACGCCATTATCGGACACTGGAAAACGTCAATTTAATGTTAATGATGTTGTTTGGGTACGTTGGTACAGTGCACGGAAGGAGTCATGGCAATTGGGAATTGTTACGAAAAAAATTGGCAATCGTATGTATAAAATTAAAGTCAACGATCTTAATATCGAGTGTATAAGACACGTAGATCAGATGTTTAAGTATACAGGTAGCAATGATAGGTTAATTTCAGCTGATTGTAGCATAGACGTGCCTCGTCAGTTTCAATCGTCTGCTTCTACGAGTTCAGAAATAGGTGAACCTTTATTAGAAGTAGAAAATCCAGGACAACTAATAGATGACGGTCAGACCGCGGTAGATTCGCCGACGATTGGAAATGATGAGCCACAAATTCCAATTGCCATTGAAGAAGAGGATGATAATTGGGCGGATTGTAGGGGCGAAGAGTGTGAGAGAGGGATAGATGCAGAGACATTCACCGGGGAAGGTCCGTCAGTGCAGGCTAGCCCTGCAGGGCCTTCGAGCGAGCAGGCTGGCGATACCGCCTCCGCCGCCGCGAGCCCTGTCCATGGATTTCCGGTTCCGTCACCCACACTTACACGCCGAACGCCGAAGCGTGTTAGAAAAATGATAGACTATAAGAAATATTTTTAAAAAGTTTAAGCTTAGTTTATATTTCGAAATAAATCTTTATTAATATACTGTATCGTTTGTCTACAGGTTCAAAATCTAATTGGGGAGGAATGATATATATGTATGTATAGTTTGCTAGTCATACAATACTTAGCGCGCGCTGCGACGCACGCCCGTTCCTCCTGTCAGTAATAAACCAGCTCACAGCTAACAAGGTCGTTTTACTAGCTCCATACATTTCACATCCTCACAAACTTTCACATTTATAATACTAGGAGGATAGTTTAGTTAGAGTAATTCCTTACCTTCTCATTATAAATCTCGAGGAAAGACGCCTTCAGTATAAAATGGCATTCAGGCCTGTCTTGGATCAGTCGGAACAGATACACAAAGGAACGGACCACCAGCCCATGGTCAGCTGCAAATGGACTCGCTCCACTTTCAACCTGGATAGATAAATAGATAACTCTTTATTGAAATGAAATGAAATTTATTTTCTCAGTAAGTACAGTAAGTACAGGTACAGGATATAAATACCTACTGGCTAACTTAAAGTAAGTACCTAATTTGTTGAGGTTTACTGAGGAGAGAGGAACAAAAAACGCTTGCCTGTGGTACCCACACTAGAGAAGATCTGTATCGTGGGTACCTAATACGATTACCAACAGATTCGACGCCTCGGATTATTTGTTGTTGTTTGTTGTTGTGTGTTGTTGTGATGTATTTTCACTTTCAAAACTTTCGTGAGTTGTAATTCCCGTGTGTTAAATAATGTCCAGCATTATTTAACACACGGGAATTACTCACGTAAAAATATCGTCGATAAAAATCTTGCCGCAACTCCCTCCTTACTCAGATGAAGATTCTCCGGATGAATCGAATTAGATACCGACGCATTGTCGGTATCTAAATCGACGATATTTTTACGTGAGTAATACCCGTGTGTTAAATAATACTCTGGCTTCTTTTAACTTTTTCTATCCAAAGTTTGCCTGGAAAAAATCGCTCTCATAAGGCCGCCCATTATACTAATTAAGACTTTAATCTGTTGTTATATTCTACTTTTCTCTGTGTACAAAAAAGTGTTTATTCTTTCATTCAACATAATACTAACATAAAAAATATAACAAAGTGAAAAACTAAATACAGAAGGTACAATGGGCGGCCTCATCACTATTAGGATAGGTCGTGAAATATAACATTAACGTAAAGAACTTAGGCCTTTACATCTCTACTACATGATTTAATACAGTTGTAGTAAGTAAGGTTGTGAATACTCACTGTTCCGCAGATACTTAGGAAGGTCCAGATAAGTAAATGAGATACGACACAATGCACAAGTAAGTTAAAGTTTATTTGGGAAGCGTAAACACAACACATAAGATAGTTCAGAAGGAGTAAATATAAATAACCGAATGAGAACAATTACGAAACACAGTTTTGCACGAACGCGGGAGAGCGGCGCGAGCGCAAGCGACGTGCGTCTAGTTTGGTGATAAATTTTACACTAGCTCAAGCGCGGGCCGCGTGGAGCGCGGCGGTCGCCACACGCGCCGGGCGCGGGGCGAGCGAGGAGCGCGGGAGCGCGGTCGGTCGACTCGCGCCGAGCGCAAAATATCTATATGTAAGGCTCGTCGGGCGCACCGCTCTGCCTGTCTGTTTGTTGATTTTAAAATAAAAGTTTTTACAAGAAATGGGAAGGTGGAGTGACTAGCGAGTCGCTACATCACCCCCCTCCGGAGACCGTCAAGGGCGATAATAAGAGAAAAAGTTAAATTAGAAATTAAATTGAAAAATTATAATAGAAAAAATTAACGAAATTTACTAGGAAATTTTATGACACGACCAGATCGCGTCTTCTTGGTAGCATCTTCAGCATCAGGTAAGTCAGAATGTGTTTGTGTTGTGAGATTGGAGCGTGAGTTGGTGGTGAGATTGGAGTGTGTTTGCGTTGTGTGGGAGTTGGTGGTGAGATTGGAGTGTGAGTCGTGCAGCACGTAGGCCGGCTTCAGACGATCTATCGACACTGTAACTCTGTTACCATTTACCAGGAGCTTGAATACCTTATCGCCTCGTTCTAAAACTTCGTGCGGTCCGGAGTAGGCAGGTTTCAGAGCTCCACCTATAGTGTCATCCCGCAAAAATACATGGGAAGAGGATGGTAAGTCCTTGAAAACGAAACAAGAACGCTTAGTACCGTGACGCGATGCTGGTAAAGGATTCAGGCTCCTGGCTATCTGATGCAGACGTGACTTATAGTCATTCATGTCAATGGTGCCTGCTGGTTCCGGTTGAAAGAACTCACCTGGGAGGCGTAACGGTTCTCCGTAGACGAGTTCAGCTGAAGAAGCCTGCAAGTCGTCTTTGAACGCGGAGCGAATCCCTAGTAAAACTAGCGGAAGTGACTCGACCCAACTGTCGCTGGCATGGCAAGTTATTGCAGCCTTGAGTTGTCGGTGCAACCTCTCCACTAACCCATTGCACGCAGGATGGTAAGCGGTGGTTCTCCTATGCTGAAAACCTGCAAACTGCGCCAGGTGGTTAAATAAGTCCGACTCGAATTGCCTTCCGCGATCAGTGACCACATCTTGTGGGCATCCAAATCGGGAAATCCAGCCACTCAGTAGAGCCTTAGCGACTGTCTCAACTGTCATGTCTGGTAGTGGTATTGCCTCAGGCCAACGTGTGAAACGGTCGACGGCGGTGAGGCAGTACCTTAAGCCTTGAGAAAGCGGTAATGGGCCTATGAGATCGATGTGAATGAAAGAAAACCGTGCCCGTGGTAGTTTAAAGTTCCCTAATGGTGAGGAAACGTGACGGGTGACCTTTGACCGTTGGCAAGCAAGGCAACTACGAACCCATTCCCTACACTGCTTCTTTACATTTTGCCAAACAAATCGATCTGTGACCAACTTTACCGTAGCCGACGCGCCTGGGTGACTCAGACCGTGTAGGCTGTCGAAGACTTGGCGTCGAAACTCGCTGGTGACGTAAGGTCTTACTTTGTTGTTGTTGTCGTCGCAGTACAGGGTCAGCGTAGTACCTGGCAGACTTACTGGCCTGAGACGTAGTGAGGTGTTACCGCTTAAGAGTAACTGTAACTCACCATCAGTCTGTTGGGCGGCTGCTAACTTCTGCAGATCCACTGGTTGGGCGACTTCTTCCACACGCGAGAGCGTGTCCGCGACCACGTTGTCCTTCCCAGAAATGTGCCTGATATCTGTAGTGAATTGGGAAATCAGGTCTAAATGGCGAAACTGCCTGGGCGAGCAATGGTCCTTTCGTGAACTGAAGGCGTATGTTAGAGGGCGGTGATCCGTGTAGATCACAAAGTTCCTGGCCTCCAACATATGCCTAAAGTATTTGACGCTCTCATAGATGGCGAGCAGCTCGCGGTCGTAGGGAGAATATTTCGTCTGCGACGGACTAAGCTTACGCGAAAAGAACGCCAGAGGCTGCCATGCGCCATCTGTGAGCTGTTGGAGGACTCCGCCGAGGGCCTTGTCGGACGCGTCTGTGACCAGTGCTAGCTTTGCATCACAGTCTGGATGCGTTAATAAAGCTGCCTGGCTTAGCCCATCCTTACACGCGTTGAATGCGTCCATTTCTACCGCCGTAAATGTAACTGGGTGCGACCCTTTGACTGACCCTGTTAATAAAGCATTCAAAGGTGCCTGGTAGGTGGCCGCGTTAGGCATGAAACGGCGATAAAAATTGACCATGCCAAGGAAGCGTCTCAGCTCTCTTACCGTTTTTGGCACCGGGAAGTTTCTTATTGCGTCTACTTTGTCAGGCAACGGCATCGTACCTTCTGCTGAAATTTTATAACCTAAAAAAACGACCTCAGGTACACCGAATGTGCACTTACTGCAATTTAACACCATGCCATATTCTTTCAACCTATTGAAGACTTGGTGGAGATGGTCTTCGTGGCTTTTTGGGTCGGGTGAAAAGACCAGAATGTCGTCCAAGTAAGCATAAGTAAAGTCCAGGCCCCGCAACATCTCGTCGACGAAGCGCTGAAAAGTCTGGCCCGCGTTACGCAAGCCGAATGTCATGAATGGAAAGACATAGGATCCGAACGGTGTGGTTATGGCGGTTTTGGGGATATCCTCTTCGTTGACAGGAATCTGGTTGTACGCTTTCACTAGGTCGATGGTAGAGAAGACCGTGCAACCTGCTAGACTGTGCGAGAAGTCTTGGATGTGCCGGATAGGGTACTTGTCTGGCACCGTCCTAGCGTTCAGCATCCTGTAGTCCCCACATGGACGCCAGCCGTTGTCCTTTTTTGGGGCTAGGTGAAGGGGAGAAGCCCAGGGTGACTCGGAAGGACGACATGTACCAGCCTGAAGCATCGCCTCAAATTCAGCCTTTGCTATTTTTAACTTGTCCGGAGCTAACCTACGTGGTGCACAACTAACTGGTGGTCCGGGCGTGGTTCGGATGTAATGTAGTGTATTGTGCTTTACTGTACGGTGAATTCCGGGTGGGCGTGTAATGTCGGGATATTGTTCGAGTATCTTGTGATATTGTGTATTACCTGAAACAACCTTTACTGAAGATACGCCAGTGGACGGGGCAAGCAAAGCCGCGGTAGTGAGTGTAGTAGTGCCATCTATTAAACGCTGTTTTTTAATATCTACTATTAAATTGTAATACGACAAAAAATCTACCCCTATTATCGCCTTTGTTACATCCGCAATGATAAACTGCCAAGCAAAGTCGCGGCGTAAACCTAGGTTAAGCACCATATTAAAATAACCGTACGTTGAAATTTTTGTACCGTTTGCCGCGCACAAGTCGTAACTAGTAACTTGTCTGTTGCCCTTCACTAGGTATTTAGGTATCACACACAAATCACTACCGGTATCTATGAGAAATTGTAATTTCGAACGTTGATCCGTGACGAAAAGGCGACACGTGCTAGGGCAGTCGTCGGCCGCCATTATTGGCGACTGCCCGACGCTTTTCCCTCGAAGTCGCAAGGTTTTACGCAGCGGCTGGCTTCATCCCCGAATCTCGAGTGGTACCAGCAGTTCGGGAATTTTCTATAGCTGGACTGGGAACGCGTAGATGTGGATGACGACCGCTCGCGTCGGCCTCTTGTAGGACGAGTTCTCGATCTCGAACGTGGCGTGTCTAGTCTCGCTGCCAATGCTTGTACCTGCCGCGTTAGCTCCGCGATTTAACTAGCCATGGTACCTGATGATGACGAGATCGATGCCTCTGACACCTGAGGGTTGATGGTCACTACGTCGTGAATTTGATCCGCCAAATCTGCGACGTCATCTAAAGGTAGTCTCGCCTGCGATGCTATGATGGACTGGGTGCCGCTGGGAAGTCGACTGCTCCAAATCGACCTAAGAAAGTCGTCCGGCACTTCAGGACCTGCCAGTTGTTTGAGGTGGCGTAGAAACTGCGATGGTTTTCTATCGCCTAGTTCCTCTCGAGTGAGCAGTTGGTTGACTTTCTTCTGGCGTGATTCCGAGAGTCGATTTATTAGCTGTGCTTTCAGCTGCACGTACTTGTCCTTGGCTGTTGCGAACGTTGGCGAAGTAATAACATCTTCCACTTCCGCTGCATATGCCGGGTCCAGTTGTCCAAAGGCGTAGTGGAATTTGGTCTCGTCCGCGCTTATGTTTGACAAGACAAACTGGCTCTCTAGCTGGGCAAACCACAACGCCGGCTTCTGCGGGTAAAATGGCGGTACCCGAATGCCCACGCGATGTAATTCCTTTGATTCGCTCTGTTCTCCATCTTTCGGCATTTTAGTCGTTCAAAAGGGGGTCACCAATGTAGTAAGTAAGGTTGTGAATACTCACTGTTCCGCAGATACTTAGGAAGGTCCAGATAAGTAAATGAGATACGACACAATGCACAAGTAAGTTAAAGTTTATTTGGGAAGCGTAAACACAACACATAAGATAGTTCAGAAGGAGTAAATATAAATAACCGAATGAGAACAATTACGAAACACAGTTTTGCACGAACGCGGAAGAGCGGCGCGAGCGCAAGCGACGTGCGTCTAGTTTGGTGATAAATTTTACACTAGCTCAAGCGCGGGCCGCGTGGAGCGCGGCGGTCGCCACACGCGCCGGGCGCGGGGCGAGCGAGGAGCGCGGGAGCGCGGTCGGTCGACTCGCGCCGAGCGCAAAATATCTATATGTAAGGCTCGTCGGGCGCACCGCTCTGCCTGTCTGTTTGTTGATTTTAAAATAAAAGTTTTTACAAGAAATGGGAAGGTGGAGTGACTAGCGAGTCGCTACACAGTGTTAAGATGAACGCATACCTATCGGAGCCGAACGCACCGAACGAATCAACCGACATTTAGAATTCTTTATGAAATAGTAAGAGCTCGCACACCTGTCAGATTCGGAAGAATCGGACGATTCAACGCGGCAGATGTGCGAGGTTTCATACGATTTGTTAAAAATAATTCTAAAATTTGTTTCGGTCTATTCGTTCGGCTCCGCTATATCGCCGTCCCCGGAGAACAAAATGATAACTACAAAAACGTAACTTTTCAGGAGGAGCAAAAAACATGTTTTCGTTAATAACTTCACAAATACTGGACGTAGACAGATGATTGTTAGCTTTAAGCAATGCTGAATTTTTATGCATTCGGAATGTTTTAATGACACACGCGTAAGAAATGCCAAAATAGAGATATTTAAAAAATAAGAAGTTAGTCAAAATCAATCACAGTCTAAGTTCTATAATGTCGATTATCATTTTATTCCTTGTATTTTCTAGGCAAAACCTAATATTGTACCACTATTCTATCATGTTATTCGACGCTTTACCAGGGTGGAAGCGATTATGATAATAGTGTATTATACGAAATGCAAGGACGAGTTTTGACGAGAATAAAATGATAACATGCGGTTATCATTATCTAGACGAATATTTTTCACGAGAACATAATGATAATGATTGTTTGTCATATTAACAGGTGTACATACAATTTGATAAGATTATAGTACAATTTTATTCTTGTAACTTCAGGCATGGGTCGAATCGTGGAATAGTATTGTAATATTTTGTAACTTCGTGAATAACTGTATGAAAGTTACGAAAAAAATTGAGCAGATGTATTAGCACCCAAAGATTGCAAATATGGCATAACACTAAAACTAAGATAATGGCAGTTATCATTTTGTTCCCCGGGGACGGCGATATGTGCGTTAACTTTTAGGAGGCAATATTTTGCCTACATTTAACGGGACATTGTTAAGCTTCTTTTCTTTGTCTGATCCTGTCAGCTTTACCGGCCATAACCTCAGGAAAGAGATGGTCAATACATATTGAGCTGAAAGCAGCGGGTTTTCACGATGTTTTCCTTCACCGTTTAAAGCTCGTGTTAATGCGCATAATATTTTTTCCGAAATGAAATATCCATTGATGCACACATTTTTTTCCATTTAAGTACCTAAATTCCATTAATTTAACGCGATTTTCAGAATTAAGATTTTCGTAGACGGTCTACGGCGTAGCACTACACTACATATTCGTCGAAATATTATTTTTAACCAACTCCAAAAAAAGAAGGAGGTTTTCAATTGGTCGGAACCTTTTTTTACGTAAAAACTCTTTACTGTTGCATGGAACTTTGCATCAGACTTGAATCGTATTTAATGTATTTTTTCCTTATTTTTTTCCATTGCATTTTCTTACACAATATTGTGTCTTTCTATTGCTCAATGCCAATGCAGTTCTATCTATATTTTTACGGAAAGCGTTTGTACGCTAATAGCCCTTTAAATATTGATCCAATCTAGCAAATCACAACAAAGTGTGTGCTATGTGACAACAGTCGCAGTCACGGCATGCCTAGGCCATTATTTACTACATACTCGGACGGATTTCAAACTAAGTGGTATTACAAACGTAGGGAATTGATTGTACTTTTTATTTGGTTATTTGAAGAATGTATAAGTTTTTATAGGCTTAAAACAATATTTAACTTTATCGTTTGTATGTTTTGTTCACAAACTTCTGAAAATGCATCCGATTCGATTATTTTCTTCGGAAAGTTGACGTTTTTTCAGCGATGAAACGTCAATTTCCGAATTCGGAATACCAAAAATGCATCCGATTCGATGATATTCTTTGGATTGTTTACGTTTTTTTCTCTTTCGCAATTAGGAATACATTCCAAGAAGGTCTGAATCGCACTGCTGGTGTCCATGTCCAATTGAGCGACACCTACTTTGCTTTTACTTTGACGAGCCTCCATCAGTTCGATTGGCTTCTAAAATATACCTAGTAGGTATCTAATATAAAAGTATTACGCCTACGAAAACTTTTTAAATAACATCACACATTTATCACTTAAGTAATCTTTAGAGTGGTTAGAAGGTAATTATTTAAGTGACTCATTTAACCTTTATCGCTATGATAAGGTGTTTTACAGTGCTATGTGAATGTGAGTTGTTTTCGGAGAAATTTTTTGAGTCAGGATTTTTCGATATATATTCATCAATGTTAGGATTAGCCGTCAGTTTGTATATGTTACGGGCAACTTGAAAAGTCCGGTCACTATGAAAAATTAGCTGGCTGTATACATAACATAATGACCGTATTAAGGGGGCAAAGTAATAAAAACTGCATGATTAATCATTTTTCCCGGTCATTATGAATAATTACCACCTTGGGCAATGTAATAAAATAGATGAATTGTAGTGTTTAGTTTATTTACTTACTACATTTTTGGCGCTTCGGCGGCTGCTGCCGCAGCTAAAGCTTTCTCAAACATTGATTTATTAAATGGACCAGGGGCCGTCGGGCATTATTAATATGGGCCGGCCAAAGTAGTCAAATGAATTTGACTGACGCTCTTAGCAATTATGACCGGTCCATATGAATACTGCCCGTATTAGGTATTATGTATACAACGCTGTAATGCAACGTTGCAAGCTTTTCGTAGGATTCATTATTTTTCATTCATTTACATTAGTTAGCAGTTTGATCTACACCTTGTACATTATGTCGTAATAATAGACATTACAATAGACGTGCTCATCAGTCATTGATCGCGTATTTTTCCAGCAAAGCGACAAACTAACGATAAGCCTGCTCATAATGGGAATATGTCGTCAATGCAGTATGTAGGGTTACTACAAAATTGTAGAAATCACTTTATATGTACCTACGAAATAGTAGAAAATGATCTACCAAATAAAAAAAAATTCTATACATTTGAGAAACTTTTTTTATTTAGATTGAATTTTGTAATTATTGTTTACTAGCTTCCGCCCGCGGCTTCGCTCGAGTGGTACTCGGATAAAGAGTAGCCTATGTCCTATTCCCGGTCATTATCCATCTAAGTATATTTCAAATTTCAGGCAAATCGGTTCAGTGGTTGTCGAGTTATAGAGGAACCAACATGCATCCATCTAATAACATCCATACTTTCGCATTTATAATATTAGTGTGATTGTAGGGTCGTGTTGACACAGTCAGATGTACTAACTCTCGACTTTTGGTATGGACGTAGATTAAACTAATATCTCGGCCGCACATGAAAATTAATCTTTGGTTTTGGTATTTCCTTTCAAATTTTTTTTAGGCCAGGAAATAGACTCTGTATCCCTCCTCGTTTTCTAGACTTTTTTGTCTGTAACCTGTGATTCCGTTTACCCTATAGAAACAAAATTATTTCTCTTCAATTCATACCTATTTAAAAAATTAAATAAATATCATTATGTTAACAAATCGCGAATTAACAAGTCATACCTAGATTATTTTTGGCTTTCATTCATTCACGTGTAACGTGACAACCCTACCTCAAACAGACAATACACACCTATAAAGTTATGTATAAAATCGATCGGTTTGACCACGAGGTCGGAGGCGACGTCGACGTATCATTGCTTTCGTAAAACTTTCATTATACACATAACTTTAGATTTATTTGATTGGCCAATATTTTGTTATGTCCTTTGGTAATCCCAACCTAAGTTTGTCTAGCTTTTTAAGAAAATTTAGTACAAAGACAAGTTACCTAATCCCTGTTAAAAAATACATTGAAATATTTGAAATGGAAATCTATTGTTTTGTAATTGGTTTACTATTGCCTTACTTTAAACAAAAAATACATTCCCATTTAATGTATGTAGGTATTATAATGATGTGATGTAGAAAGTTTCATAAATATAATCCTTTGTTGATGTTTTCAGTTGACGCTACTGATTAAAGAAGCGTCTTGTTATCAAGATCGTGCAGAATCAGGGAGAATCAATATTTTTTTAGACCCATCTTATATAATTATATATATATTATAACCTGAGTAATAAAATGCAGTAATGACTATGAGTAATTTTGACATTAACAAAGATACAAACTGTAACCCTGGTTATTCTACTCGTATCGTATGACGCTGTCAAATTGACTTTGACATTAAAATTACAATACATAATAGACAAATGTCGATGTTTCCGTAAAATTAATTCTCACACTTATTCAGGTCAATTTCGGAGATGGCAACTCCCCTGGATTTGTTTCGATTAGTGTTTTTATTGTTTCAGAAGTATTAGTGCGACTCCCTTCTTTTTCAAATTTTGTTTCAGGCTCTTGCTTTAATTATCTACAACTTTATCACTCTAGTAATTTAAATTCATTGGTTAGAATAGTCATTTTATCAGCGTCCGTCAATGGGAAAATTGCAGACCATTGACGGCAACACTTTGGAAATGTCATTGGCGTATGGCCACGTATTAGGTTCCTTTTGAATCCTGGTCTTCGAGAACCTAGTCGGTGTCGTCTAATTTAAAGTGATTGTGCTTCAGCTGGTATGTATGCCAGCAGCCTGTCTTTAGGACAATGGTTTCTTCATCAGCGCGGCGCCCTTCATGGAATCCCGTCTGATTTTAGGGTCCGTGAGCGAGCGTCCGGGGCTTTGACAACGTGGCCGCGTGGTGAGACCATTGGTTAGGCCCTCACATCTGCCCTAGTACACCCGCGCGGATCACCGAGTCATCGCTAAGCTCGGATCGAGCGCCCCGGCGCGGTAAATATTTGCTTGCTAACCTACTTGGGCGCGCCACGTGCGCATGTCGTGCTAGGCTTTGTTCTAAAACAGTCTTCTTTCAACAGCATGGTGCTTCGCTGGGCTCAGCTGGAGCTTTGCCGCGCTTGACGCAGTCGTCGTCCCTCCCGACGATCGAATATTAGTAAATTTCATAACAACGGAACCCCTCTTGGGGTAAGTTTCTTTATATCTCTGGTTTAGGTTATTTAATTCTGTTGGATAGAAGCTATAGAGCCTTCTCCCTATCCACAGGTTCCAAGTTATACGCTAATCTTCATCGAGTCTCTGGATACCGGAGCCAGGTCACGGAGTGCTGGCGGCGCCCCCTTCTTCTGTGGTGCTCCCCTCCGTGCCTGAGTGACCGGTATCACAGCCAGAGAGGCTCTCTCTCGGCTGTGCTTTAACTATTCTGTGCCGTCAACACTAACGTACACACTTTTTCAAGAACGCTGCAATATCCCGGTTTAGTTTTAAAATATAAGAGTACTGGTTACTAAGAACAAATTGACGTGTAGGCCTGTCTCCACACCCTGTTAACTTGTCTGTGCTCTACCGTTCATTGTAAACAACTTGTTCATAACTTTTAAAAGGCGCCCAACTACTTGTATCCTCTAGCTGATAATAAACACTTTGTATTTAAACTTCTAAAACTTGTTTTTTTAAATGGCACTTCCTACCCATTAGCTAGGCAGGAACAGAAAATCTTAAGCCGTTACAAAACTATAAAAATAATGCAAAAAAACCCAGTCATATCCCTTCGTCAACTATAAAATAGATAATGATCTTCAAACGCCTGAACAGAACATCATACATCTACCTAAGATCTATCTCGATCACGTCAGTTTAAAAAAATATCTAAACAAAATCGGTCCATCCATTCAGGAGCTACGACGCCACAGACACAGATACACTCTTTATCGTCGGAGAATAAAGCGACAGAAGAGAATGTCTTACCAATCCCGGTGGTCCAGTAAGAGTGTGAGTTTTTCCGCTGCCAGTCTGTCCGTAGCAGAACGCAGTGCAGGAGAATCCTTCCACCGCCATCTCTAGCAGCCTCTTGATGCCGGAGTATTCCAGGACGTCTTCCTGTGGAATTTAACTAAATTTGAATCCATAGATTCAAAAGTTTGTGTATTTTAAGACGTTTATAACCGGTTCACTCTCGGATTGGGATGAAATGGCCATGCCGATTTTGTATAGGAGGTTGGTGCCTTTTTTTTTTAGCGCAGCCATCCACAGAAAAATTAATACTCATCAACCAAACTTTGAAGTACACAAGAACAAACAATATTTGTGACAGTATACATCTCTCAGTCAGAACCGAGTTATAGGTAGATACAGGGTGAGTTTTTCAAGAGTGCCTCTAAGGCCAAAGTTAAAAATTTCTCAGCGCATGCCCCCCCCCCCCCCCCACAGGCAGGGGCGATGGGCTAATTTAAAATTTAGATCATCGTGGCTTAAAAACAGAGTCATTCAATAAGTTCATTAATTGTGAAAATAAACACAACCAAATAAACTTTTTTCTATATTATTCTACGAGTGTTTATTGCCAGACATCCTTGAACTTTATTTTACGTGTTGGGGGCATTCCCTGAAAATCTTTCAGCTTTTATAAAAGGATGAACGTCTTGCATTCGTGGGCTCTTACTCACGCAATCAGTTTTCCTGTGATTTTAACCCTGAGATGACCGAAGAACATTATTATCCTATATTATTATAAGAAACTTGGTGCATTTAGATATGCCTATAAAACAATTTATTCACAGAGACATTTAACTTGTTTATAATATTAATGCAGAGTGACCAAGAAACAGAGAACTTGGCCATGAGAATACAGCTGTTTAACATTATTAAATGAGAAAGCTTACTTTATAGTTAGAAGGCCTTATGTCGAACTTCACAAACCGTCTAATCTAAAGTACTAAAGTACAGGGCCTGAATTCTACTAGATGACAACCGCTTTGGTTTTGGTTCGATCTCTTAAATGTCAGCCATTTGGTGAAATAGTAGAATAGCTTTTCAAAAATTTGTTCTGCCAAAGTTCAAAACCTCACCACAACTGAGTCGTTTGTTATTAGTAGTCATGGAAACAGTCGCTTTAGTTGAGGTTTTGGTTGAGGTTGATAAAAAGTTCGGTACCGGAATCGACGCCCAGAGCTCTATGTTATAGCTTAAAAACAATATACCTACTTATGAAAAAAAAATGAAATATGATCACGGCTATATCCCCAAGGCGCGGTAGACATTTTCTCAGACCTTTTTATCAGACTTATGAATGAAATTAATATTTTTTTTTCATTTTAGAATATAAGTAGGTACCTATAAAAAACACTTGTTTAGCACACGCATACTTACAAATAAAAAACATAAGTAGGTAAGTATAGAAAACACAAACATTAAATATGAATGAACTTTAGGCCGTGGAACGGTGGCATATTCAACTGTGTGACTAAAAATGCCCAATCTCAGCGTAAAGGTAATGAAGTAACGCTGGTTTTCAGATTGGACCAGGATTTATTCTTCTATTTAGGTATTGCCTGAAATAAAAGATTACCTGAGTGGCGGCAGGCTCGAAGACTACGTTGTAAGAGAAGACCTTGGGCTTCTGATTGGGCGTGGAGTTGCAGATCACCTGTCCCTTGCCGGGGAACTCCAGCATCACGCGTTCGCCACGAGACGCCTCTTTCTCGCAGAGCGGACGGACTCTACAGCGGAATTATATAATTACTAGCTGCCGTCCGCGGCTTCGCTCGCGTTTTACCCGGTCCTATGTCCTATTCCCGGTCATTATACATCTATGTTTTAAATTTCAGCCAAATCGGTTCAGTGGTTGTAGAGTTATAGAGGAACAAACATACATCCATTCACCCAAAAAACGTCCAAACTTTCGCTATGCTCGGCGCATTAATTGCGCGTTTTACCTATTTTTCAATAAATTTCGATTTTTTCAAATCCAATTGGTAGTTCCAGAGATTTGCGCGTTTAAACTAGCAAACAAACTTTTCCGTTTTACTAAATTCGTAGGTAAGTATAGGTTTTCGGTACTTGGTGTTGAAAAGTAGAAACATTTTAAATGTTCATTAAAATACGTAAAATCTAATTAAAATCAAAATAATAAAGTGCCGTTACGGCAGGACGCCCGTTGTGGAGTACCCCGCTCTACCCTAGATATTTTTTGTAAACTGTGAGTGAAATAAACGTACTTATATCTTATCTTATCTAAAAACTCCTTATTAGGTTCATTCATACAGTCGTCAAAGTAAGTGAAGGTGTCATTAATTTTAATTTGTGCATTATTAAGTTTCTGGTTATTACTATCATTAATAACCATACTTGGTATATTTGTTTAACTTTGCCTTCATTGATACAAACGAGCGATTTTACAAGTTATTATTGAAATCGATTTACATAACAACGTAGTAGGCATGACAAAGTATTTGTCGAGTCACGGTCAAGATTGTATCAAAACCAAGGAATTTGTATACCTACTAAACGTAACAACTTCCTTGATCAAAACTTTCCAATGATTTGATGGTGACCAAAAAATTATGGCGGTATCAATAGATTCTCATAAATGCCATTATGTTTATAGGATGTTGACATTGACATTATTATCAATTTTTGTAAATCAAAAACTTTGAAGACTGACCGTAATGGGTTGAAGGATTTTGTAACTTACACAACAGAAGATGTGGTATAAAATCCACTATGGCTTACAAAATTAGTTGCAATAAATTGTAAGGAAAAAATAAATTTTGGGTCTTTCAAAGGAATTACGAAGCGTGGTTTTAAAGCGCCCGCATGAATTTTTAAGAAGTAAGTTGTTTTATCACATGTTTACATAAATTAACGAACATTAGCGTAATAAAGAAAATAAAACGCGTTATTTCATCATGGATGAACTGGTGCATGACTTATAAAAATACTTAACTTAGATTTTATTTTAAAATCGGAAAAATATCAAAGGAACTACATGAATGTCGATTATTGATCTAGAATTCTAGAACTAAAAATAATAGGCGGCCTAGAAACTCCCGACACCAGAGTTAGCCGCTAAAGTAAGTTCGTATGAGCTAGTGACCAACTCTGGTAACGGAGTTTTTAGGCCGCTTTAAGGCCTCCGTCATGGCTTAACGACTTAAAAGCCGAGACCGACAAAATTAACGAGCCCCACGCAAGCGCTCAGCTTGTAATGCCACTTGCGGTCACTCATCCAAATTGTGCCGCGCACAAAACTGCTTAACATCAACGATCAATCAAGAACGTCTAAGCAAGCTACGCCACGAGCTTATATACAACATAACATATACACATCCTGACATGAATGCATGGGTATATGAAACATGTTGAAGTCACAATGATGGTGAAAATCATGAAGGTAATGAAAATCATACCTGACAACGACATTAATGTTGTCTTCGTCAGAGTTGAGGGTGGAACTGGAACCTCGCGTACTGCGATCCAGGCTAGCGGCTCTGCTGCTCCCACTGTAAACAAAACTCAAGCTTAATGTGATTAAAATACGATAAGTGAAATGAAATTTTGTAAAAAGCTGACGTATTTTTCGTGGTAGTCTATGATTACAGGGTAGCGGCTCTGCAGTTCCCGTTGTGAACAAAACTCAAGCTTATTCAGATGAGAATACGGTAAGTTTATATAATTGAATGATCAAGCGAGCTTACCTGAAGCGAAGCTCGATCTTGATTATACCGCCTTCACCGAAGAGAAGTTTACTATGTAGTACATCAGTACTCGCGTGGACAATGTCGCACAGTGTTCAGAGGTAGAAAGAAAGAAAACCGTAGTGCCCCCTCTTTCTATCCTCACGCCGCTCAACTCATTCTTTTTAGAGTAAACCTAGATACATACAGCAACATAGATCTGCAAAGGGAACTCGTTAGGGTAGGGAGGGACCTTGGTTCTCTTCGGTGAAGGCGGTATAATCAAGATCGAGCTTCGCTTCAGGTAAGCTCGCTTGATCATTCAATTATACCGCCTTCACTCTCAGAGAAGTTTACTATGTAGATGTTCAGAGAATATATAAGATCGATGTTGCAATAAATTTTTGACGAGCATAAATGGTTAGTGTGAGAAGCCTGCTTACGAGTAAGTAGGTAGCTATATTGATTTTTACAAATAACAACAGAAAAACTAAGATTTAAATGGAAATAGTACATAGGTACTCAGTTTAAATGGATAAAACCTGTAATAAACTACTAGGTAGGTATTTGATTCAACCACAGATCCATTGTAAAAGTTGGTAAATACTGCTGATTGTATGGATCAGCCTGCTGTCCTGAAAACATCGATACAAACTCCTGCTATCAGAAATAGAGGCATGCCTCGTGCTGCCAGCTCTAAAATCGTAGTATCGATACCACTATCAGCTAGCGACTGCTTCAGCCAGCATCTGAGGGTCTGACAAGGTGCTTAAATCTTCTAAATTTAATCTGATTACCGATGTACCTAATTAATTTACATTTCTCTAAAGTATCAACTAGAGGAGGTTTTCACCGACACCGACAGGCGGGCTCATACACACTATAGCATAGCTACTATTTTTAAGTTTTTTTTTTTTTTTTTTAATTTTGTCTAAAGGATAATAAAACTAATTTAAGCGAACTAACGGGTCTTCATCGCGTAATTACTTTAATTTTTTATTATTATTGTTATTGATAATAAAACTCTTCTAATTTATTATTTTTAAATAGAAACTGGACAGATGCTAGACCAAGCCTTTGATCAAATTAGGTAAATTAAAAGAAAGTTGCATTCTGCCACTACCTGAACTTTTAATTTAATTACGTAGAAGAACGAAATTACCATAGGTAGCCATTTATTTAAGATCATCTAGTAATTTAGAATCAATGATCTTTTGGAATCAATGAGCTTGGATTCTCTGGCTAGTTGATAATAATAATAGTAGTAAAAAAAATATTATTATTATTTTTATTATTACATATTTACTTATTTAATTATTTTTGGATTTTTTGAAATAATGGGGTCCTTTGATTATTTATCTTAATAATCACAATAGGTACCTACTTGGATCCCAAGTAACATTGTGGTGAGAGAAAACTCGGTTTTAATTCTAAAAATACCGCTTAAAACATTCGATAGTCATAATTTATAATAGACCTACTTATAAGCTTGTTTAAGTTAAAACGGCCCCTAAATCTGCAGTCATTTCTTTTCAATTACATGAGAGTAACAAGAAAAAATCACATTCTCTAAAGCCGTAGGTAGTGTGTTCTAAGTGTGGTTTAACACTAAAACAAATAAAAAAAATTATAGCCGTAGGTAGGTACCTACCTACTAATTTGACAGTCGAATTATGAATAATGTGGTTAGCCTCTAGACTAGACCATCATCTATTTTGTTTTAATACATTAAAAAAAATAGCAAATAATTCAAGGCATAATAGCATGAGTCTTTTCGAGAAAAGTTGTGAGAAAATCTGGTAGGTAGTTCCTAAAAAAAAATATGTACACCTACACCATTGCTTTAGTACAGCGGGTTAATGAACTTAAAAGAGGAAAGAAGTAGATTTACTAGGGGAAAATAACATCATCTCTGTAACACAGAGTGATCTGCATAGAGGGTACCACGGTTGACGCGACCACCATGGTACCCTCACTACATACCAGTTACCTACCACATCAGATATCAACTTTTTTAGTGTTTTTCAACTAAATAAAACAGTAGAAGTAGAACTGATATTTAAGTAATATAAGTAATATTTAAGTAAATATTATAAAGACAAATAATTTTAATAAGCACTTCGGGTTTATACAAGACGCAAATAAATCTATTTTGTGTCTTATTAAACAGACAGACAATCTCCCTGACTTCTTGAGAATCTAATTCTCACTCCGTAGGTATCTACATTTAGCCTAATGAAAGATTTAGTTTTTATCGGCTTTCACATTCAGGGAGACAAAAAATAAAAAATAAAAATAATAATAATAGGTACTTGTGACGCGAAAATGAACATTGTTTCTTTTTTCGTTCCAATTCCAAAACATGTTAGCTACCTTTTTAAAATATGGATGCACTTCAACCATCCTATTAAAATATATGACAATAAGTAGTGGTATTGTCTACACTAAAAACTTACATACATTTAAAAGTATGTTTACACAGTTTATTGTCTTCTGCACTGCAACAGATTTGAGACTAAAAATCGCCATCAAATTCCAGGTACTTAGTTAAAAAAAAAAATTGTCAACCTCTGTGGTAAAACCATGTAGGTACTTAATTTATTCCAGAATTACAAAAGCTGTGGATGAAGCATCCGTAAAAATATTGTACCTAATAATATTTTTGCGAATAGGATGGACAACTACCAAAGTATTATTTCTCTCTCAAAGTAGTTCCATCTGAACTACGTCTAAGTTATCATTACTTTTAGACAAAGAAAAATTATTGTAGAATTTTCCATAGAATTCTTGCAAAAAAAAAAACTAGCTGTATGAAATGGACATGCCACGATAGATAACTATAGATAGCTAGATAATAGATATAATAATAGATCCTTGTTATCGTTCTAATACTGCAATAAACAAAAGTTCTAATATGCATTACTTATTTAAATTTCAAACTCTTTTTTACATTTAAATACCAAACAGTGTTTAAATATGTTTAAAGAGAATCTACTTATTCGTATCTTCCAAGATTTTTTGTATCTCTAAGTCTGGAAACTGTATAAGTAGTCATGGACATTGAATAATTATAATGACCCATCAGAATCTAGCAAGAAGTCTTTGTTTGGTATAATATATATATATATATATATATATAAATATATATTTATTTATTTTTTACAACCAGTTCTAATTGTATAAGTATATTGCAATTAAGTAGATATAGTTTATTTTTGCATTTGCTAGGCAACCACTAGCTGATTCTTAATCAATAAGTACATAAAGATTCATGTGAATAAAAACCGGTCAAGTGCGAGTCAAACTCGTACGCCGAGGGTTCCGTACCTAGCCATGGTGCCAATTAAGCCAGTCCGCTTAATTGTATGAGCGCCCATACAACTCGGAGGACTTTTAATAGGCGTCAACTATGTATGTATGGGAACACCCTTTAATTTTCAACTTTTTTAATTTTTTGGAATTTTTCCTTTATTTGTGCTATAAGACCTTGCTTTTTGCCAAATTTCGTTATTCTAGGTCAACGGGAACTACCATTTAGGTTTTCGACCCAAAACCTCTAGGGTACTTCCGGTTGACCTAGAATTGTCAAATTTGGTTACAAGCAAGGTCTTCCAGCACAAGTAAAGGAAAAATTCCGAAAAATAAAAAAAGTTGATAATTAAGGTAAATTTTGGTACTCACAAGTTATCACGAAAACCTAAATTTGCGTATATCTTTTTATAGTGTTGACTCAGGACCTTGATTTTTATACTCACAATAGGGACTATAGACCTTAGTATATGGTATAAATTTCAACTTGCTAGCTCTACCCGTTCCTGAGATAATCGATGGTGACACACGGACAGACAGACAGACAGACGGACAGACGGACAGACGGACAGACGGACAGACGGACAAGAAAGTGATCTTATAAGGGTTCCTTTTTTTACCTTTTAAGGTACGGAACCCTAAAAATGAAGGGATTTACTATTTCCGTAAAAATTTAAAGACTAAAAAACACAAAGCAAATGCTAGGCGTTGTAAATTCATACATGCTTCATATTGAAAATAAAAACATAAAAAATATAGTTTATGGTAGGTACTTATTCGTGAACAAAAGTTGATCCAAATGGACCGTATGATACATTCATACAGAATATTTCAAGATGGAGTATGTTCCATTAAATTGTTCATTAATCACTTCATTAATTTAATTTAATTTAATTCAGGATGAACTGACTGCTTCCATCAGCTTTGGCAATAAAGATAATTTCCGAAATAAATTGTCCAGCAGTCAGTTCGCATTTTAACTTAGGCATAGTTGCGATTTCAGTTTTAGAATAAGTACTTACAGCGCGGGTACATTTCAGGAGTTTAGTTATGAAATCCTGTAAAAGATTTTTGATAAGCAGACCCACATCGAGTATAAAATTATCACTCGTAATAAATATAATAGATTTCCATTAGTTTAAAAAATAAATTAAAACGTCCTGCGCGTACCTGCGAGACAGTGGCGGGTAGCGGTGCACTCATCGCTGCTCGCCAGCTGACGGGTGCGGCGCGGGCGCGGTGCAACGAGCGGTGCACGGTGCGGCGCGGCTTTGGGACGGTCGTCTGCCTTGGCCTGCCACTGGCTTGTTATACGACTAGTTGACGTTGAAGTACGTCAGCTTGCCGACTCCCCGTGCTGGTTCTTCACTCCGCGGAACGATGAGCCTCTTCCGTTTAATTTTGTTAAACGAAATCTAAGCTTGAATCGGTTGATTTGTTCCTTTTTCTTGATGCATTGCGTGTCTTTGATAAAAGTATTCTAATGCCGAACTGTTTTCAGCGAAAAGCGATTTAGGTACCGATTTGATCTTGCTTGGTAATCAAGCGCTTAACCCTCAGTTTACATGTCTCGACCGGCATGGCACCAAACTCCCCCGTTTAGAGTAGAACCCTTAATCAGAGGAAAATTTTTGGAAAAAAAAAATTAATCAAATTATCCTTCGGAAGCCCGCTTATATTTTAGGTGGACCTTGAAGGTTAATTCGCTGCTTATAATATCTCCACTACGTCCGACCTTGAATCGCCGAGTGCTTGCAGCAAATCAGGATCTAAAATATCCTATTCGTAATAATATCGATATTGGGGCTTGAGACAACTTCGGGCCTATAGTGTGGGTAAGTAGGTAAGTAAGTACTTACCTCAGTATTACCCTGGATAAAAAGTGAACCAGGGTGACTGATAAATTTGTAAGTAGGTATCATCTTTGTAAAGCTCTAATTTAGGCGAAAAAACCCGTATGAGAATATTAATGTTTTGGCGGTAGAACAAAATATAGGTAAGTAATTAAAGCAGACGTTCAAAAAATCACGATGTTTTTCGAAGAGAAAAAAACGCATTTTAATAAACAGAAACCGCCATAACTCTAATTATTCGAAGAATGCAACGAATAAGAAAATTAGCTTTCATTATTATCGCCAGGCACCTCCCAAGAATTCAAGGGAAAAAATAAATTAAAAAAATTACGATATTTTTCGTCATAATTCTCATAATTCGAAGAATACAACGAATATGGAAATTTATCTTTCATAGTCATCTCCAGGCACATCCCAAGAATTCAAGGGGAAAAATATAAATTTTATCGTTGAATACAACGAAAAAATAGCCTGTGCACAATCAAACCCGCACTCACAAATATGAGTCATTAAATTAGGTGGGTACTAGGTACTATGGTTTGAACCAACCTCGATGAAAGCAACGAGGGTATCCGAAGAATTCAACGGATGATAAAATAAAATGTACCTTGAGTTTGCACATCGCTTTCTGACAACTTTTTCACATATTTCTTCTTCTTCCGCTTCTTCATTCGCTTCCATCCTCCGATTCCATCCTCCGCTTCCATTCTCCTTGGCTTCTTCATGACGACGTTTGTAAATATTTTTATAACTGTGCGAACGCCGTGCGCGCACGAAACAGAATGAGTTGAGCGGCGTGAGGATAGAAAGAGGGGGCACTACGGTTTTCTTTCTTTCTACCTCTGAACACTGTGCGACATTGTCCACGCGAGTACTGATGTACTACATAGTAAACTTCTCTGAGAGTGAAGGCGGTATAATGAATAATTTTTTGTGTAAAGCTGTCGTATTTTTCGTGATAGCCCATGACACTAGCGGCTCTGCTGCTCTTTCAAAGAAACCTCACGCTTATTGTGATGAAAATACGGTAGGTTTTAGATTGGAATGTATTTTTATAAAAAACTGACGTCATTTTTAGACCATGATACAATTTGAGGACTTGAAGACTTGAAGATAACAGAATGGGAGTTTTTTAAGATTGGAAGGGGAACCTATTATCTTGGCTAGAGAACGCTAAGGTACCGTAAGACAGAGCCGTGCTGGCCTGGTTGTTTATTGCGTAGAGTTTTGATCCCTAGGTTGTGGGTTCGAACCCCAGCTGAGCAATGATCTTATGTTTCGAAAAATGTATTCATATGCACATTAACATGAGCTCTATCGTCGAAGGAAAACATCGTCAGGATTCCTCACTGAGGAAAACTAAATTCATTAGTAGATATACTTACCTACTGTTTTTTTGTTTAAGACGGGGCGATAGGCTTGCAATGTCCATTATATTTGGACGTTCTTCTGATTAACACCTTAGATATCTTCCAAGAACCATAAATTTCCTTAAACTCAGATGAAATGTCAATCGTGCCTTTTCCATACCGCGAGTTTTTTAGAATTTTAGTTCTAGTCTAGAGTAATTAAGAACTTTATTAGTTTCGTAATAAACTATAACACGAATCAAAATCATTTACAACGCGATAACTATGATACAATCAAAATATTATTTTCAGTATCATTAGACTAACTGCTATCAGATGGCCTTGAGGCAAACTGACCCTTATTTCAAACATACACAAAGGAAGCCACTAATATTGTTTGTCCATCGATTTGCATTTCTCATCGTCAATGCAAAAGGCTAATGGCGAATTGTTTGAGTGTTGAATTTGCCTGTAAATAATGGAAGCATACACGGCATATGACCCCTTGCAGACTGAAAACTTTTTTATCGGCCGATAGTTTGATTGGGTTAGGCTGCTAACATGGCCGATACCACCCGATATCACAGAATAGGTACAGAAGGCGAACTCCGCACTTTAGGTTTACAGCTACAAGTACTTACAAGGGCGGGCCCGCCGCGCCGCCCGGGCAGGCCTTGGCAATAGGGTTCCCACTTGCCGCTCGGCTCGCACGCTAGCCGCGCCGCGTCTTGCGCATATCACGCGACAACTCGGCAACCCTTCCGCGTCACTCCGTGCCAGACAGTTTGAGTGAATACTGCGTTAGGCAATAAGCTCTTGCGCGAGCTGAATTGCACTTTGTTGCGTCGCAGCAAGAGTCGCTATTTAAATAAATGTTTTCGCGAAGTCATGCTTCTATACCTATTTATTCTGTGCCGATACTGAATCGTTGTAGTTTGTACTCTACATACAGTAGGTCTAGGCATTTGTGAAGTTCCCTTTCGCTGCGTAGTAGAAAATTTATTATGGAAAAGCTACACTGCGCATCGAAATGGCTACTTCATGAATGCCTAGATTCATTGTGCGTACTGTACATCTGCCCAAACAATCTATCGGCCGATAAAAAGTTTACAGTAGATGATTCAGAATAGATTGAACCATGCAGCATATTTTATCCTGCACACGTGTAAGAAGCATTACCAACTTATAAATGAAACTTGGTCACTTCTGTATCCCCTAGACGCGGTAGACATTCTGTCAAGTCTCAGATCTTTACGTATTTAAGATTATTAAGATTAACCATCTTCAGATGTTCAAGCAGATTTTTCTTCGTAAAAAAATCATCTGAAATAAATGGTTTCAAAGACTTGGTCCCTTATAAAACTCGGATTGACTTCCCAAACGTGGGCATACCATACCATGTTTTTTGTTGACCGGTACTTGATTTTGGGCCCAACCTTCTTTCTTGTTTTTGTTGGAAAACCAATCTTTACAAACCAATTTCGAGTGAAAACAAAAACAAACCGCATGGAATTAAAGTTTAGCTAGAAAACATCGTTAATATTCAAATAGTTTCCCGCCTTTCAGTAAGATTGACAGCTCACGAGCCAACATGGCCGCCAAATGTCAAGGGCTTGACCGGTGGTAATAATTTACGAATAGCTTGAACTTACTAATTATGAGATAATTGGACGATTACAGAATATGTTCTTTAAAAAGTTCATACATATTTCAGTTAGAGACGTCTAGAATACTGATTGATGAGAAAATAATGGATACTTAGGTACCTAAATATTTTATTACTAATAGATTTTGTATCATTATCTACTTTACAGTTATTATGAGAAAACTATTTCAAACATCAACTTTTTAATTCAGTGACATTTGAATACTTAATAGTTAGGTGTTTTTCAAAGTTCAACCACCTGGAAAGTCGCAGACGGTCGAAAAAAAACAAGTTAGGTAATAGAATAATTTTACTAAACACTAGCTTCCGCCCACGGCTCCGCTCGCGTGGTACCCGGATAAAAATTACCCTATGTCCTATTCCCGGTCATTATCTATCTAAGTATATTTAAAATTTCATCCAAATCGGTTCAGTGGTTTTTTTTTAACGAAAATAGGTTTGACCACACTCTGCCTGATGTAAAGCAACAGTGTGGTCTAATGGTTATCGAGGTTTAGAGGAACAAACATACACCCAAACATCCAAACATCTAAACATCCAAACTTTAACATTATAGTTCGTATGAGCAAGTGGCCAACTCTGACATTAATTAATAGATTTGCCGCAGAAATCTAACCAAAATAAGTTGGTAAAACATTTAAAACACATAAATGTTAAATTGCCCGTGACTACACAGTCATTTCATCATATTTTCATTTCATTTAAATACTATGAAAACCGACGCACCATCTCTAAAGCTGCCTGTAAAAACTACGCTTGCTAAATATGGATTTGATATTTGTTCTAATAAAATTATTATAGAATACAGGGTAAGTAGGGGGTCGCCAAATATTGTCATGTGCTGGAGGGGTTGCGACATGAAAAATAATGAAAAACACTGAACTAGTAACTGGTCATCCATGGTACTTCTAGCATTTATAATTTTAAGTAAACGTTTTGCCTACGCCGTAGACTTTGCTACGCTTCTACGAAATCACACTAAACACGAGAAATAATGTTTTATGATTTCAAGGACAAGGATACCAAACACGTAAAAATTATAAGGTTGCTACACCTACGCAAAACAGGTGTGATTTTGTGTGAATAGCTAAAAAAATGTGTGAACTGTGACCTAATACAGTCAGAAAGGCATTTCAAGGGAAAGAATTTCAATCAATGTTTTTTCAGCAACATTAGTGTGTCAACTGTGAACGATAAAAATCTAGTTACGTAATAAAAACTGACTACCAAGTTGTGATCTACGAGGATGTACCAAACGTCCACACTACAATTATAGCGCGTAAATAAAAACTGATGGCCCAACCCCGCAATTTGGACCAAGGTTTTACCAATAAGGCCATTAAAATGTTGAATAGATGGATTAACCTTTGCCCATTTTGTCGTAATTGCTTTCGATGACGATGAATGATACGTAAACAGGGTCTAGTCAATACTCGGTATTTGTAGAGCTTTATTATAGTTGATTGAAAATATTGGATTTGCAAAAAAATTAAGCCCAAAAAGATGTTGATTCTGTTGGTTACTGTGACTTACTAAAATTTCGGATATTCGAGCTTTTGATTCCTATTTCGTTAACATTAAAGACCAAATTACGTGGCATTTAGATTATTATTATTATTATGAGCCTGTAACGTCCCACTGCAGGGCAAAGGCCTCCCTTCCTTCTCTCCATATTTTGAGCTACTGTGGACCAATCCTTCAAATAATTTAGATTGATATTTCTAAAATTAATTAAAACTTATTTTAGTGATAACGGCGTGTGTATGAGAAAGATACTTAGACAAGGCCCAATTGTTTGTCCTGAGTACCAAAGTTAGTATTTATGTGAATGCTTGTATAGACGTAAACTTTGCTTGAATTTAAATTATGTTTCTTCAACTTTTCCTTCAAGAACCGTAATAAAATAATGCTTGAGGTACGTAACCACTATTTACTTATTACTATTACACAATTGTAGGTAACTTATCTCACTATTTGGACTTTGGATAAAGTCTGTTTGCCCAGCTTCTATATTCAAATCTACTCTCAAGTACAGATCGAGGCTTTGAATTTTGATGCTTAGAATTTGAAATTAACTGAGACATCTTTGAATACGGGCCTTAGAATAACGACTTTCTCACAATTTTCTTTCAGTTTTAGAAAGGTAAAAAACGGTACTTCTCATTGATGGCGTGTTAAACCTTCCAACGTAACCACTTACCACGTTGCGTGTGTAGTGCTAGTGTCCAATTTACCATGATTCAACAATTCAGTTGAAAATTGCGTAAATTGAAGCAAAGTCTAGAGCTGCGTGTAAGTTAATTGTTACAACTTTTGGTCTAGCTTTTTAGCAGAATCCACACGTCATGTTTCCGAGTAGATTCGTCATTTTTAATCGTATGACATAGTACATAGGTTACTAAATACTCAAGCTAAATAAAATTAATGATGACGTTATACAAATATGCGAAAGAAAAGTAAAAAGGCTCATGACTGGTAATCTGTTCTGATAAATTGTTCTAATCTGAATCTGAAAATGATAAATCTCTTCTGTTCTGATAAATATTTAAATAAGAATGCTTTTGCGTACCTCCTAAGACATTTGGTATTAGGACTATCGTTTTGGTAATTCAGCCGCGATATTTGGTCATTATTATTATACGAATATTAATATTCTTACGTGCACAGTAGGTACGATGATTCGTACATGTAAGCGATCCCTGTAAAGAAAACTCAACTTTTGTTACATGAACGAACCTGCCATTCCTGGACCTGCTTCTCAAGCTATCGTCATCTCTGCCCCAAGTCTTGGCGATCGAGGGCAGGCCGATGGGGCTGGATCCCTTCACAGACCCCACTCCTGGCTGCTCCGTGCTTTTGGTCTTCCGAGCCTTGTGCTCCTTGCCTGTGGGAATAACGATAACTCATTTTTTTTGAGATAGTTACTACATTTTTGAGATCCAGGCTTTGCCTAGTGTGGAGGCCGCTGAAAAACTGTACCTGTGTTGTTTCACCTTTTTAGTAAGTACCTACTTAAATATTTTTTCATTTTCATTTTCATTTTCAATTAAAAACTATTGGACACGACATCGGAAGGGGAAGACCTAGGCGCACAGTCCTGGACCAAATTGGCGAATTATTGGAAAAAGGCCAGGTCAAGACTTTAAACCGACGAGCTTGCATAAAGAATGTGATGAGAGTGAATGAAGCGAAAGGAGTATGTCTGGACCGTAGCAAATGGAAATCTGTGGTCTCTGCCTACCCCTATGATGGGGCGTGATGTTATGTATGTATGTATGGACAGGTATTTTTTGTTTTTTTACCTAATCAAAAGATTAAGTCGATACATTGAGTTAAAATGTGGCATGACGTCACAATTGTATAGATTTTATACTTAATTGTGACGTAGCGAGCCCTCACTCCCCAACTTTAATGGGTTTTATCTAAGTATTTTTTTATTAATTAAGAAAGGGCCAAAAATAAGCGTCTAAATTTTTTTTATTAGGTAGGTACTTAGCTGATACTTAGTGAGACCCTGTAGTTTGTTGTTAAGCCTGGAACCGATATTTCAAAAATTAATTCTTTTTTATCGGGGCAAACTATTAATAATTAGATTACTTAATTAATCTAAACGACCTAATATTTGAGTAATTCAAATCATACCCCATTTCGGAGATCCAGCCAGTGTTTCGGCAGACTTGGAGATGCTCCTAGAGAGAGCAGTCGGCGGAGCCTTCATAGGAGTCGCCTGACGGTAAACAACTTCTGAACGCACCGGTTGAAATAGCTGCAAGTTTTTCAACGCCATTCCTCACTTGAATGCGCATCTTCGTTCGATTTTGAAATCCTTTCTCATAACTTTTCACTCGAGATTTTATTCAGATGCACATTCGATTTTCAAAAATTTTTTTTTTAGTTTTATGATTCACTTTCTTTTTTATAATTCAATGAATATTGCCAGTACTTTATTTGCAACTTCACCGAATAGATTCACAGAGGTTTAATACAAACCAGTAAGTGGCAATTAAATTGCTATTATCACGTCGAAGCACCACGTTATCAAAAGCATTTTATGATGCGGGTTCCATGTTTTTTATCATTTAGAAAATACTTTCACACGGGTAATAAAATGTCATAACCTAAACGGCTCATTATGAATTAACAGAGTGCTTGAAATGTTATGTGAATTTAACATTTGTGTTGTATTTATAAACCCAAAAACTTGAAACTTTTGGACAACTAATTATAACTTTGTAATTTCTAGGTATTTTTTGATAAATCAGTGGATTTTTCGTTCACGGAAAAACAGCGAGAAATATTAATCCCGCTTCTAACGCAACTGTCAACTGCGCGAGCGTGGCAAAGACTGAAATCGTTTTTATTTTATACTTAAACCAGGGTTGTTACTAATTTGAACGTAGGGTTTCCACCCCTAGTAGCATTTAGTAATTTTCAGAAAAAAATGGCGTTTGAAAGTAACCTACTTAAGTATACTTTATGTTTTACTAAACTTAGTTGAAAATAGTTAAGTACTTATAAGTAAGTGGGTACTTACCTATAAAATTTATAGGTAAGTACCCACTTACTTATAAGTACTAGTTTATAGTATAAATAATTCAAAATGCAAGGCTTTGTATTCTAAAATCGTGTTTAAGATTAAATCCTAACCGTTATTTAGAAAATGAAGCTGTAGAGGTAGACCTATTGAGCGCAATGTTTGAAAGCCATTAAAAAGTTTTTAAAAGTAATTGAAACAAAACAATTCATTGCAATTGTTTTGTGCAAGTTACGAAAAAAAAACTCTTACCATAACTAGGTAATATTTTACTAACATAATTGGAATTTTTTGTAAGTGAATAATCTATATTTACTGAATAATAAAACTTAAGTAAAATATGCTTTTGTACCTGTTTCAAAAAGTTTTGAAACTGTCAATATTTAAAACACGCATAATTTATTTTCCATTTACCAATACGATCGTAGGGTGATAAGTACGGTGTAATGGGGTGTCGGGTTAGTGACCCGTACATGTCCTGTCTAATGTCTGTCTGTAACCAGTAATTAAAAAAAATATGACGCAATGACACAAAACTCTAAAAAGTTTGTTTAAAAAGTCTGTCAGTGCAAACAAAATTTGAGCTTTCACGGAAACTTATTACTTAAATAACACTAAAATCTTATCATTTCATGTCGAAAAAATTAATATTAGAATCAGTTTGAATAATTTATAGCACATTACTGCCGCGGCCCGCAATAGGGTATTTTACACCAAGTGATTTCTCACATAAAATAAAACGTAATTATACGCTTTTGTAAAAATTAAACTAGAAATGTTGATATTTATTCATAAAAATGCAATAAAAGTTTTATACTTAGTAAGTAATTAAATTTCAAGAATGTGCTTTTTTGGTCTGTGCTTTATATGTCCAAAACGCTGTTCGCCATATTAATGCCTTCGTGACGTCATAGGTACCTACATACATAATAGACATTGGTTATTTTCGTATTTTCCGAAGATGTCCGACAGCAGTGCATGATTTCACAAAACAGAATGCAACAGAAGTGCACTTCGTTAGCTGCGCAACCGCAGCTCGGACGGCTTGCAACTATTTTGCTTTTCTTAAAAATGACATTGATATTTATTTGTTTGCGATAAAGTTGAAATTATGAGTAATTTTCATTTCCAAATGACTTTTCGTCAATCGTGTTTGTAATTTTAAGCGATTGTTTCCGATGTTTTCCGAAACGTATTCTTTTTCTGGTTTTACTGTACATTTCTGTACCTACAATAATATAAGCTTTATTTATGAATAAGCTATAACTATCTAATGAAGGTCGACATCGTATCATTCATCATTTTGAACAAAATAAACAGTGGCGCCTACTGGCATGTCAGCCACTCGTTCAAAAGCTTCTAATATTTGATTTTGACTATCATTGAGAAGTAGTGATTGATGACTATTTCAATAAATTATAGACTGTATTTCTCCTATCGTATAGGTCTTCCAGCAATAGGATTGAAAACGTTGAAGATGTTTGAAGGTACCTAATTGTTGTACTACGCCGTGGAGGCGACTATTGCTGAAAACGTGGATAGTTTAAGTAAGTAATTAGTTAATAAGTAATTTGTAGAGCAGTACGAATAAAGGCTTTTTTTATTTTTTTTTTTATTTTATAATTGTTGTGCTATGAACTATAAGCTATATGATATCATATTATAGCGTAGTCTGAAATGCGCTGCGAGCTGGGCCGCTATTCTGTAGACTCACTTCGAATTCACTCAAGTGACCGAGCTCACTAAATACACAAGAATGTATTGTGAGATTCTCGAATACGAAATTTGAAATCTCACAGCGGATTCAGCTCTTCAACGTTCGAAGTGAGTTTACAGAATGACTCTGCTGCTCTGAGCGGTGGGTGCACGATTTTGATGCAAGTGGCAGAGCGCTTCCGTGCTTCTGAGGGTACGTTAATTTGTCGGTCCTGGCATTTAGTTTGGCCAGGTTAAGTTGACCATCTCCGCACCCGAACGTCACCGCATCGGTATTGAAATGAAATAAAATGAATATTTATCCAGAAAGGTCGTACCATGTTACATGTTACTCAAGGTTAAACTAGAGAAGATACTTAGAAGTAGGTATTCTATGGCAATATATTATTGCAGTTACAAGCCCTTGTTTGTTATCCTTACAACAATGGTGTACTGTAGAGACTCAGTTCCAGATTCTGCTTTGAGTTACTCGTTCTAACTAAGTAGAGACTTGTATGTAGAAACGAGTGATCGCTGCTTCGGCTAGATAATAGGCTAAATATTGGAGGTAAAGGCCGCCTTAAGGCCTCCGTCATGGCTCAACGACATAAAAGCTGGGACCGACAATTTAACGTGCCCTTCGAAGCACGGAAGCTCTCAGCTCGTAATACCACTTGCGGTCACCAATCTAATTGTGCACAACGCTGCTTAACTTCAACGATCAATCAAGAACGTCCAAGCAAGCTACGCCACGAGCGCTTCTACTAAGCTATGACATAAAACTAGACCGGGCCGCTAGTATTACAACATAGTTTTTAATATAACAGCAGTGAAATTACCTTATTCCATAGAAATCGATAATTTTGATTCGTCAAAACAAATTAGGTAGGTAGGTAGGAACTGGGTCAGTATTGAGGTCACGTGGCTCCTATTGAAATGGATAGGTTAGTGGGTGTCAATACAATTGCTTACAACATCGGAATGAAGAATAGACTATATAATAGGTAATAGTTTTTAATGTAAACTGTTGTACCTATCTATAATTTCAATGATGGGAAGAATTTCTAGAAGAAAAATGTTCAAAATGATGGGATACAGTCTTGATGGAATGGGTTATACCTACACTAAACACTATCACGTTCAGTGGCCATGACGCACACATGGATGATGCGTGGCTGGGCAGGGAAAAGGTTAATCCCCGAATCATAAAAGAAAGTTCGTATGAGCTTTTAGGCTGAAGGCCTCCGTCATGGTTTAACGTACAGAAGCACAGAAGCGCTCGGTTGCCACTAGCAGTCACTTATCAATTTTATGACCGCGCAGAACATCGCTTAACATCGAGGATCAATAATTACTAACCAAACTACAATGCGCATCATGAACCCAGATCATGAACTTTGTCTAATGTCGCATTACCTTATTCCAAGTTTTATCATAATTGGTTTAACCATTAACTTTTCTCACTTACCTACTAAACCATACGTTTGGTACCTACCTACTATTTATACTATTGTATGGTAGGTAGGTACCTCTATTATAAAAATCCAGGAAGCTTATTCAAAATTGGCCTCACTAATCCCAATAACCTTATTTACCTATATTCAAATCTCACTAAGCTCTACATGGCATTTAAAACTCAGTTTTTGGAAAATATTTTTGAATAAATTTTTTTTACGTTATTAATTGTACAATGTATTTAAAATACATTGTACTTTAAATACATTGTATTTAAAATACATTGTACGTAAAAAAAAAAGCTTCAAGTTCAGCTACTCGTCAAGAGATGGCGGTAATCGTCGCGGTGGGATTAATAGTAAAAAACCGTAACGCAAATTAAACAATTATTATTATAGACAAAGTTAATAAATTAAAAATTAAATAAAACCAACTTCAATGTTTTAAGCTGAGCAGTTTTCTGCACTCTCGAGGTGCATTTCTGTTCAAAGTCCGAAGATCCCCTACAGATCCTCACTAAATTTTTATGACACCTGGGTACCTATAGGTACCTACTTACTCTTTCAAACAAAAAAATAATTTTCCAAATCGTTCCAGGCGTCTTCGAGTAATCGGGGAACATACATAAAAAAGGGCTTACCTAACCATAGGTAAATATTCAGTAGAATTAGGTTAGGTACATTAGAGTTCACTCATCTCTACCTACGATTTTGTCCACCAACAATCACATGACTAATCCATGTGATTGAACTTAAAACCTGAACCTACTTGTAAAAGTGAAAAAGAGTTCACGCATAGTAAAATGATTTACCGAACACGGTCCGTTGCCTATCAAAGGAGCTACACAATGACGCGTCAGTCTCGGTCCGGTGCTCCGTGATTTTTGTAATGTAGTTTAGATTTTATTGTGTCCACTCTTTGACGGCACGAGAATTTGTCGCACGGAAATTGGACAGGATTCTCTTCTGCCACATATCTCTTAAAAGTGATTCTGTGAAGCTGAAAACTTGCCAATAGGCGTTATTTTATTTAATTAGGTAGGTACTTAAATAAGAATAAAAAAATCTCTTGGACATAGCTCTACCAACTGGGTCCAACTAATTAATATTAACTTTCCAGGTGAAATAAAAAATAAACACAAAATTGATTTTTCAGTTTGAACTTGCGAAACGACATAGAAGTAGTTGAAGTTGAAGTTAGGTGACGTTCTAGCGGTCACAATTTGAATGGGTGATCGCAAGTAGCAGTAACAGCTGAGCGCTTCCGTGCTTTGGAAGGCACGTTAAATTATCAGTCTCTTCTTTTAAAGGCTTTAAACACACGCTGGCCAAGGCTCGCCGAGTGAACGCGTTGCCTCTCTCTCGCTCTCGCCTTGCATCGATTCGCTTTCTCGGTCGCACTCGCCCAGGCTCGCCTCGGCTGGCCCAGCGTGTGTTTGTGCCTTAAATCGTTAAGCTATGACGGAAGCCTTTAGTCGGCCTAAAAACTCTGTCACTAGAGATGGCCACTAGCTCATACGATCTTAGGTAGGTACTTACCTACTTTACTTTTAGTTTTACTTGCAGGATGCTACTGTCACTCATTAACAGAAACCCTACAATAGAAAGATTGGGCGTTTTTCGACTAGCCCGGCACGGCACCGGCACCGGCGGCGACGCAAAAATGTATGAAAATGCTGCTCGTTTTTCCACTTGCCGGCGCCGGCACCGGCAGATTTTCATACATTTTTGCATACCCACCACCGGCGCCGGTGCCGGTGCCGGTGCCGTGCCGGCGAGTGGAAAAACGCCCAATAAGTTAATTGGACTACTTATATCGATATCGCAATAAAAACTGTATGGGAACTAGACCAAAGACGCGAATCTTAGCAAAAAGTCTCACTGCGTCCCAGAAATAAATTCGAGTCAAACAACCAACAATGGAAACAGTGCATCAAGTTTAAAACAATAGCACTTCCTCTTCCTCCAAAAGTTCGTCGTATCTTCTCCTCGATGACTACATACGAGTATTTACTCCGTTTTTTGCCACCAAAAAACTCGTAACGACGCTGATTGAGTATTTCCTGGTGTGCATATTCATTTTGAGTATTTTGTCTTATTTGATTAATGGTAGAATACTTTGTATTACGAATGCCAAGTTAGGGCCAAAATCTTACAAGATAGAGGCGTTCGTTTTAGTTCGAATAAGGTTATAAATACGAGAAAATGTCTAGAAAATGGAGATGAGAAAAACTAGAAGTTTTCTATGGGATTTTTGTATGATTTTGAATTTGGACAACGTCTATCTGGTGCTTACCCGACAGATGGTTTCCAATAAAAACATTTAGGAAAATAAGAGTAAATACCTATAATAAATACCTAGGTAATACCTAATAAGTATTATAATAATTACCCACGTACCTACCTAAGTTAATACTTATTATACTATTTGTTTATGCAATATAAGTACTTAAGTAATTCTAAAAATATTATCACGAGTTCAGACAGTGAAGGAAAGATCGTGAGGAAACCAGTGTTCTAATACTTAGGCGGCAAATAATTTGCAACCTGTCATGTATGAAATGCTTACTTCCAGAAATTCCATTTCATATTTCCAATATTCCAAGTATTTGGACGTTCCTCTGATTACCCCTAAGACATCTTAGAAAGGATAATTAAATGCTATAAGATCAGATACAATGTCTACCGCGTCTTAGGGGTAAATACAGTCGTACTTAATCATATTTTTTTCAAAGATAGATAAAAGGTAGGTAACAATGAAATGTGTGAGGTGCATTATCGTGAAATTCTCACAAAGGTTTGCTAAATATAACGTAAAACAGCCTTCGGATCCACAGTAGGCCTCATGATGGACAGACAAAAAAATAAATCAAAACGGACAAGTAAGAGTCGACAAAATATATCTATGGTTCAGTTTTCAGTGGATGATTTAAGAGGTTGAATATATTTTTTTTATTTTTTCTTTATTTGGTAAAATAACAGTTTAACTTTATTTATTTATTAAAATTATTATGATTTATTAACTTTTTTAATAAGTTAATAAATGAAAAACCAATTAACATTATTATTCGTAAATAGAATAATCTAAGGAATGAAACAATATCACACGTAGTTTAGATGAAAAAATTATAACGATTGACGATTAAGTACAAGAAAAAATACATTAATATTATATTAGCGAGCTCAAAATTGGTGAGGCAAAATGTACTTAAATACATTTACTTGCGTGCTAATCATGATTTATTATTTTATTCTATTGCAACCTTAACAGTTTTTGTTCTGTTCCTCTTCTCTTCCATTAAGTCGCGTTTCAATGAGATCCCTAGCCTCAAAGTTATAAAGTATATGATCTCAATCAGACTCAGAAACGAGAAACCCAGAAACACGCCGAGCAGCCCCCCTATGTTCGCCACAAAATCAGTCAAGCCGAAGAGCTCCGAACGATGCATTGACACAAACCGAGGCTTCTTGAAGTACATTTCTATCTTCGAAAATTTCGTATCGTTGTTTATTTGGATCTGTAGTTTCTTCAGATATCTTCTTAAATGGAATTCTGTCTTGAGCACCTCCGCTTCGTACTCGATGGTGTTGCAGGCCGGCAGACAGCGACAACCCTCTTCGCTTTTAGAAAGTTCCAGACTAAGCTCTTTTCGTGCCATGTGGTCATGGGCATCTCGCATACAACTCACTTTATTTTCCACACATAATTGATCGCTATTATTATGGGGCATATAATACCCCACGCAGTTACACATCTCAAACGTGTAGTTTGATAAACATTCGGCTCTGCAATTCTTCATTGTGTATATTTTGAAGTAAAACAACTGGCGGTCCTTGGGGAAGTAGCATTGCCGCTCATCTATCGAGTAGTCTTCTAGAGCCTCAGGCGCTCCTAGCAGATTGAAGCTGATCGCCAACGAAGACACCTGCCTGTCGAGAGCCGCGTAGTAATACATGGAAGATTGGGGGAGGTCTGCGGGATGCTGAATGTAAATTTTGTATCCAGAACTCAAACCGTTGCACAAACCATCGACGTCTTTATCACTACTGATTAAAAGGACCTCTAGATCTGGCTTAACACCGTTTTCACTGCCTCGCCTAGGGAAGTAATCGTCTTCGGTTGAATTATTTAAGACATATCCACCGTTTAAAGACCAACCTTTGGTGGGGGTATCTCTCTCTGTATAGTTGTAGTCCGTCTGTATAGTGTTACGGAACATTTCTGCAGCTGCGAGACCATTCATGTTGAAGCACAGTCCTTCGGCCGTGTATACCTTTTTAAATATATCATCGCAAAACATGCCAATATCATGCCATGCACATTCCAAGAGAACATCTGACGAGCTCGGCGATACTTCTTCAATGTGCTCAATTAAGCTAGCGTTCATGTAATTTCTGTTACCATACACATCTGGCTCCAATCCACAAATCATTGAGATGTCCGCTAGCTTATGTTCTTCTTCCTTCGTCATATTCTGATTAAAATACTCATCAGATGCCTTAGTGAAGTTATAAACTCTAGCTTTACTTTTGATTTGAGGGCAGATAGTGACGGATGGGAAAGGGACTTCCCCGGCGGAGACGAACCTTTCACTCACGGTGACAATGACCGGGCTGTTTTTCCACTTCACATAGACGTTCTTGATGAGATACGAGCAGAAAGCGACGCTTATCAAGAAAGTGGCGATCCAGAACAACTTTTCGATGAGAGTGAGTCCCCTTTCGGCGACGTACCGTAGACCATGGAGGGTGGAGTTCTTTGCGTAGTCCAGGAACAGCTCTATGATGAGGAGTTTCTGCCGCTTCCTCCTCTGCTTCCGAAGACATACGTCTCCGTAGACATACGTTATTTTTTCTACCTCGTTTGACATTGCATGTACGTTACGCGAAAGTGGAAGTGATACTGAATAAACGCGTGTAAAAAGTAGCCTTTGCTAGTGTAATTAGGTTAAGTAATTGAGGTTCCATTACAGGGTTGACGCCACCTATGGGATAGCTCTTGTTGATTAATGATATAATTACTTACCTACTATAAAAGATCACTTAATTCCTTTGTTTTCAATATGCTATATATTTAATTATCACACCACACCTACCATGTCAGCCTTTTCCGGTTTTACTCTTGGGATTAAGGACTTAAACACGAAACGGCGAATCGGCGCAAATTCGTAACGCCAGAAAACTGTACTACGCTACGCTGCATCGGTAGGACTGTAGATTTCTGTAAAGGGACGTCGCATCGCAGTTTTGTGTACAAGCCCTTAAACAGGAACAATATTTTTCTGTACCTACTTAACTTTTGTCAATTAAATGTTTTAGTTTCGAATCGATAAAATATGTTGCGTTATTAACAACAACGCTACAAAATCTAATTTGAAAGTTTTAGTAAGTACCTAGTTAAAATAAGTAGCAGTAACGTACGGAGTTGCACCACAAAGGTTCTGTTTTTACCATTTTGGTCCAGGACCCAAAAAATACAACAAATAGCCATAATTATTTCAAGCGAGGGCGCAAGCAAAACTTGTCAGTACACATTACGCGACCGAGCAGTGCGTAGCCGCGTTTAAAATAAAAAAAATCAAACTTTATTCTTTTGACGTAAACATTTCAGCCAGTGAGCTTTTGCGAAGAAATGTAAAGGCGAGAATACACTGTTCTTATTGTTCTTTTTTAATAAACGAGTTTTTGCGTGAGGCCAGTGCCTTGTAGCAAATGATCATAAAATGAAATGCTGTTTGTTTTAAAATTCAAGATGAGAAGATTATTATTATTGGTGAGTTTTTATTTATTTTTATGTGTTGAGCGGGAGAGTTATACTTTGTTATATTATGTTATGATGTTATCACGTCCTATTAAGTTAATAGATACCTACCTCATTATTATTAAGTTTCTTGTTTACAATATTCAATTACGTTAAAGCTAGTTAGCTAGCTTTTTGATGCCGTTACCCTTATTATTTTTATCGCAACAATTAAAATGAAATAAACATTAAGTAGGTCTAATATGAAATATTAATAATAAAACAATATTTTGTGAGTTTGTACCTATTTATTAAGTAGGTAAGTAAGTACTTACTTACATTTTTATATATTTGAACAATTTTTTATTTATTTGATCTAGTTTATAAATTGCATAAAATGTAAGTACCTACTTAATAAATTTTAGTTATTATATTTAATTTGTCAAGAATTTAAAAAAGTGCTGAGAGCTTTCTGAATTGTGATTTCTTCCAGCTGTAGTAGGTACCCACAAAGTACCAGTTAGGTTTATAGATTCTTTATTCTCAAAAGTTTTAAATTTAAGTAGGTACTACCAAAATTAAGCAAATAACTAGCAATTACTAACCTTCGCCAAACCCTTTGCTTAAATAGCAATGTCATTCCAAGTAATAGGCGTCGTAATTGCATATTTTTACGTTCTCTACGTGAAGAGCGCTCGCGACCTATAGGTACTAAATATTGTGTTTATTGGAAGTTTTTTAGGGGTTTTCTAAATTACTCTCTTATGAAACGAATAAAGCAAATTCATAGTTATGTATTTACTACTTAATTTTAGTAAGTAGGTAAGGTAGGCACTTGTTTTTTGAATAGAAACAAAATTTTTAAATTAAAGAAAATTATTAAATCAATTAATAGTACAAATAAATTGCAAACACTTTCATTTTTCAAAATTACATCATTAACTAAAAGTTACCTGCTTACTTAATTTGGGTATAGATGGCGATGTGTGAAGTGTCCACAAAAATTGATTTTTATTTTGATGTAATATCTAGTTTCATTAACTGCCTGTATTTATATTAATGCCACCCTTGTATGTATGGGGGCCAGATATTGCATAGCCGTTAATTTTACCAACTTTTAAAAAGTCCTTTTGTCTACGGTAATTATAAATACATTAGCATGAGTCAGCGGATGTGCATGTGAGCACGAACAATGCAAGCCCACTGGTTTTAACATTACACACTTATTTTACATAATATATAAATAAGGTAAATATATGCAAATAATTTGGTATTTTAGAATCATAAAAAAATTCAAAGTCACATTAAAATAATGCGAGATTCCGATTAGATTTTTTATTTTTACAATTTAAAATTTAGCAAAATTATGTGTGCATCATCATCAGCTCTAGTTACAGCTGCCTACTGGAAAAAGACAAAATACTTAGGTATGTAAAAAACATTAAAAAAAATTACAAATAAGTAACATACCTACCTAAGTATAAATTAGAAATATAAGTACAAAAAATTGTAAAAGTAATTTCCCGCACAGGAAAAGAACAGATTTTCATTGTTAATTTTGACGGTCGTTTTCATTTCGCCATTGTTCCAAAGGTCGCTGATGTAATTATGCCCTTAAACAATGCAGCTATGATATCACAGTATGATCACAAAAGAACTGGATTGCGATCAAGGTTATTGTGCAGGTAGCCTAACTTCCTAATGTTTAAAATTAAAAAAATTGCAACCAGTGCAACGTGGAATTCGCGTAGTAGTAATCTGTGGTTTAATTGAATAAATATTTTTGAAACAAGGACTTTTTAGAAAAGTTTAGAAAGAGTGAGGCGCGCGTTTAAATCTTTTGAATGAAAACAAAATGATCTTGTCTATTGTTTTATTTTTCGCTAAAACACATATTTGAACAGAGTTCTAATTTCCAAACAAGTTGGTTAGAGGCTAAGGGCCTCCATCATATTCATAAACTCCTATAATCTAACTTATTTGATTGGTCAAAATACCGTTCTTTTTATAATTTTTATGTTATTTTATAAATTATTAAATTGTTTCAGGCTCTCACCGCGATCTTCGCAGTACCAGCCTCCACCGAGGAGTCGGTTCTCTCAGCCGTCCTCACCCCCACATCATCCCCAGAGAAACTCAACCGACAACTCCGAAGCTACTACGACTATCGCTACGCCCGACCTCTTTACGATAGACTAGAGTACGCCAGAGACGATAGACGATGCGGTCGATGCGACGACAGAGATCGATCCGACGAGGACGACGATTACGATAGAGACGACGATCGCAGGCACAGACCGACATCCGGCAAGCGGTATGACAACAAGAAAAAGGATGATGACGGTTTCGACAGACCGAAAAACAGCACCGACGATGACGACAAGAAAGACGATAAAGACCGCCCCAGAAAGAAACACAGAAACAGATACGATGACAGAGACAGATATCGTCCTGATTATTATGACAGATTCTTGCGTGATCCGTACAGAGAGAGAGGTTATGATCGACGACCTTATGATAGATATGGGGGCTATGATGATCCATACTCTAGGAATGATTATGGGTATAGGAGGCCCGTGTATGACAGATATGATGATGGGTATGGCGGGTACGGGCCGTCTGCGGGCAGAGGGCCTCATGAAAGGTGAGTTTGAGCTCTATATTTCTAGAAGAATTGAAGAACTACCAAACTAGACTGCGCCGTAAACTTTATGGCGCCTGAAGTGCGCGACAGATTCGACTTTGCGCAAGTAGGTACAGTCAACGCAATTGCGGTGATGTGAAAGCGGTGAGGGGCGGGGCTAGGCGGGCTATGTATATAAAGTTTACTCTATTCTATTGCGTTGATTGTACCTGCGCAAAGTCGAATCTACGGCGCACTTCAGCCGCCATAAAGTTTGCGGCGCACTATACCGATGTCTATTATTCTATCTAGTTCATAATATACCGTTGAAGTGAACCTAATAAGTGACCTATAGATCGTTTCCAACGATCCTTAGGTGGCTCAACTAGTTCTTAAAGTTATGTAAATATGTAGCAATTTAGTTTCTGTAAATTAATAGTTTACCATATACAAAAAAAAAAATAAACAACGAAGTAAAAATGCGACGTCGCATTTTCAGCGTATTTTATAAAGCTAGGTAGGTAACAAACAGCAGGTACAATCAGGACAATAGCATCTACCGTTACTGCGTCTATTCTTGTCATTATTTTGAGCATGGACCATGCAATGATCGGTGAAAGCGTATCAATTGACATTTGATAGGTGTAACGGGACACTGTGATCTGCAAATTCAATGCGGCGTATCAGAATTCCTGAAAACACTAGCTTTGTTCGGCTTAGTTCGCAAACTGGGCGCCTAATTCGCCCAGCTTGCGAGGTCATGTATGGTCATGTATCAAAACTGTCGGCCGCAGCTTATCGTTGTGACTCTGCGACAAAAACGTCAAGCGTGCGGAGATCAAAAAGTTACCGATCTCATGTAGAGCCAAGCTTCTAACTCTGCACGCCCTAACTCTACAAGCCCTAACTTAAACTCTACACCTTAGTCAAAACTTGGCAGTTTCGCTACCGTCACACGGCGTAAAGTAAAAAAAGAATGTTCTTTTATAACCGAAAAGTAATGAACAATGAATTCTTTTTTTACCTTGCGCCCGTGTGACGATAGCGAAACGGCCAAGCCACATATTTTGACTAAGGTGTAGAGTTTGTGAAGTTAGGGCTTGTAGAGTTAGGGCGTGTAGAGTTAAAAGCTTGGCTCTACATGAGATCTAATAACTTTTCGACAGTCTCGTCTTGGCAACATTTTACTTGAAACCTGAAACTTTACTTGAAATTGGCACTTAGTACGCTAATAGCAATGGGTTAGTTACGTATGGATTGCTAACTTCTACAAAATGTGGGCTTGTACCAAATACGTATTTGGACATACGAGTAGGTACATCTGAGGCTCTGACTACCCCTTTAGACATCTTTCAATGATCTTAATTGCTTAGAGATGTTAAAGAATGTTTACAACGCTTTGGCGACGACCCCAAACGACGATCATGTTTCGTTTTCGGAATGTTTTACACTCGCATGACGCTGGTTACGAACAATCTAACTAACCTATAGCAATTTAAAAGAGTTTTTGTTTGTTTGTTTGAACGCGCTTATCTCTGGAACTACTAGTAGGATAGTCTTTTTTAAATTTTCGCGATCACTATTCATATTGAAAATTTGATGGACACGGGATTTTATACAACAGCCGTGGTCGAACGAAACGTCGGGATAAATAAGGTAAATTACGCGATAAAATCCCGTGTCCATCAAATTTTCAATACTTGTAGGATAGAAAAGATATCAGGCTACTTTTTATGATCATCATCACCAAATACTATCACCACGCGGCGGGGAAGGCAGCGACGGCTCAGCTAGTTAATTAGGTAGGTACCTATAGTTAATTGTTAATCCAATTTCGAGGAATATACCTATCAGAAAACGCGGTAACTACAGTTATTTCATCAGTGCTAATGTAAATAGCTACCTCAGTTTAATTTACAATGAGTTCCCAGTACCGTTATGACTAAGTAAATTATAATTATAAAACCGTTGCTAAAGTTTTTGTTCAATGTTTTTATAAGCCTTGCATACCATACCTACATCATTGTTTTACTAAATTAAGAGTTACTGCCACACACGACTGACACTATGAGCTTGGGATCTGTCGGAGAATTCAAAGATTCCACTGAAATGGCCTATAAGAGAGTGGTCATTTACGGGCTCTCTCTTATAGGCCTTTGGAAAACGTCGTACTTATATACGACGTTTTTTAAAGCGCGATTTTGAGCTGCGTGTTCGCATCGCGTTAGTACCGATACAAACGCGCGTTCGCAGCGCGTTTTTATCCATACAAACGTTTTTATCGATACAAGTATGCCCACATAAGTAAACAACGCAGTATGCCCACTCCCTTAAGTTCATAGTACCAGTACGAACTTCTCATCTCTCTGTCTATCTAACGTCTCCAGGCGTACAAATAGATATCAAGATAATTTAGACAAAATACCGTACAATTATCCAATTCGCATAGTCTTGACACGTTTTGATGGTAATACGCTGTTTCTGATATTCAATTTATGATGATTGATAATGATTTTCACGTCTTTGTTTGTCGTGATAATATCTTCTAGCCTTCTGGCCCACCCCACCAGTGGGGTCATTGGGATTTTATCGTAACAAACATTGATTGATGTACCTACTTATTATTGACTTATTACCTACTTGCTACCTAAATATTATTTAGTGTAGCATAGTATGCAAACGAATCAAAGGAAAGATGAATAGAGAAAGTAATTCGTGAGAAAATTATTAATTCTAAAAAGCAGCCACAGGCTTGCAACCTTCTTGCAACTGTCATGTAAAAAATTTGCATAAGGCAAGGTAAAAATGAGGTATAAATCAGCATGGTAGTATGAGCAAGGTAAAAATGAGGGATGAAAGTTACGAAATACACCGTTAATTCTGGGTCAGTTTAAAGCCAGCAACCACTGCTTGTATTGCTTAATCGTATTCGTGTCGTTGGTTTAGTTTTTGAATTTGATAAGTATTTCATACGAAACTAAATAGTTGAAAAGATTAAAAAAAGTGAGGAAAACACTTGGTAAGGTGTCGTAGGCGCGCAGAGCTAATGACCATGGTATGTATGTATGACTACGACGTAGCATAGACTCTACGCCGTAGCAACAGCTGAGCACAGAGCACGTATCTCCGTGATTTATCCTGCCTATGTTTCGTGATATTATTAATTGCAAAAAAATAGATCTCATATTTATTATTATTTTTGAGTAAGGTTATCGATATAGATTACGTAGGCGCCGGCTTTAAACTGACCAAAAATAAACGGTGTATATATGAGGTGACTGAGCACTGCGAGGATGCGTAGCGGCCTCTTTTCATACTTAACACATCCCTCGCACACATTCCTCGCAACACATCCCTCGCACTCATTCCTGAGGGCCTAGCCAACCGGTCTTCGCTATGAAGCGATTCGATTTCTAACTTCGCTAACACTCGTACGTGAGGTTTTCATTGGTCGAACCAAGGTCGAACGTAAGGGCACGTGGTCTTCCACCAATGAAACATCGGCGATAGCAAAGCGAATTTTAGAATAGAAAAGATTGATGCCACTTGGCTAGAGGCCCTGGCACACATTCGCTTGTTTTGAATGAACAAGAACCTGAGCGAGGCTTGGTAAATGAAGTAATTCTATTGGTGCTTCCCTCGCTACGCATCCTTGCACATTTCGGGTGGAAATGCATCCTAAAAGGATCTGGCAAGGATGAATGATGACGAAAATCTGTGCAGTTTCAGGCCGTGGGACGAAACGTACCGAGGTCAGTCGGGGTGGGACGCAGCGGGGAGGGGGTACTACTTCGCGTCAGGTCGACCTGAGCCCGCGCCCGCGCCCGCCCCCGCCCCCGCTGCTGTGTGGCCACGACCTCAGTACTCCAGGTATCTTATTCCATTCCTATTCTCTGGAGTGTTTGAGTTTTCTTAGTAGATGCTTATGTAGATGCTACTTATGCGGAATACAAGATAATAGAAATAAACAACAAGCGGCAGATTATAAAAAAACAAAAAACACCACAGTGGCGTAAAACTGTTTTCAAGTAGGTACCTACCTACCTATGTAGATTGAATATATTTTATTATACTCGCCTTATTTTGAGATCCCACTCGAGGGACTTTACACAATTTTTTCTGTTCGCACATAAGCGCAATAAATCCGCCATTTTGATTTTTTAAGAATTCTACGTACCCAGTGCAGTGACACTCGCGCCATAAAGGCAAATCTGACGACGTATCATTATCAAAATCGGTTGTGCCGTTGAGAAGTTATGACTTATGAGCGGACATAGGAACGAAGATACATAAATACCTAAATATCAGCAGCGGTAGACGTTCTTTTAGTTCTTTAGGCATATATGATCCTTTGAAGATGTCTACGGGGGTAGTCCAAATAAATATTTGACACATGCCCACATTTTTTAGAAGTTAGCTAGCATTCTATACGTGACAGGTTGCAAAGCCCACCGCCGCTATTCCAGTGGTTTCTAGTTTCCTCACAATATTTTCTTTCGCCGTTAAGAGCTCGTGTTATTGCTCATATATTTTCGAAACGAATGGATATTGGTTCCTCAATTTGCGGTTGTATTGTAAAACGTCTTTTGTTTCATATTTGTAGATTTTTCGCCATATTTCAGTATTTTTAGACAGTGCAAGTGTTCTATTTTTCCCTTTTTTATTTTCAGACCCGCAGAAAGCGGCTGGTCAAACTCTGGCAGTTCTGGATATTCTGGATACCAGGATCCCTACCGAGGGTCAGGCTACGGAGCCGGAGGTGCGAGCTATGGCCAGACTGCTGGCTATGGCCAAAACACTGGTTATGGACAAAGTGGATATAGCCAGGACGCTGGTTACAGCCGGCCATCTGGCTACGGACAGAGCGCTGGCTACGCCGGCCAGAGCGCTGGTTACGCCGGCCAGAGCGCTGGCTACGGCCAGAGCGCTGGCTACGGACAAAGTGGAAATGCCCAAAGCGCTGGCTACGGCCAAACTGTGTACAGACCTGATCCAGGTTATGGACAGAGCAGTGGCTATAGGCAAGACCCGTATGGTTCAAGTGCAACTTACGCATCGTCCGGGTATGGTTCATCCGGGGCAGGATATGGTTCGTCCGGTGCAGGATATGGTTCGTCCGGTGCAGGATATGGTTCGTCCGGGACGGGATACGGATCGTCAAGTGGATGGCATAGCGTTGGAGAAAGACGACCTTACAGAGATGAAAGGTGAATTGAATATTTCGAATTTTATTATTTTTTCCTGTTTTAAAATTCAGGGCTTCACAGTTTTTTTTTTTCTCAACCTGTTTCATCCCTCTGCTGGGCAAAGGTCTCTCCCGAACTCCTCCAACCGTCCTATCCTTCGCCTGTAGTATGATTTAAAAATACTTGAAGTCTCACTCGAAAATATTAAGATCTAAATATTATAATTAGTACAATAATTCATTCACTTAAAAAAACTATTTTCAGTGGAGTAAATCAACTGGACAAGCGAGATCAACGCGATCGTCAGCAGAACCCAACTCGCAACCCAGAAAACAGTGACTATCAACCCGTCAACCGGCAACCATCTTACGGACAAAGCAATGGGCAACCAAGCAACTATGGACAAAGTAATAGCCAAAGTGGTTACGGTCAACCCAGTACGTACGGAAAGAGTTATGGTCAAACGAATTCTGGTTACGGTTCCAGTACAACCCCAGAAACTAATTATTTATTTCAAAGAGATGAAAATACGACAGTGGTTGACGAAACCACAAAAACTACATAGATAGTTTTAGGTAAAACTGAACTTTAAGATGCCTATATTTAAGGTTATTTTTTGGAAAATTTGTAGAGGTATAGTTTTGAAGAAAGAGTAGATAGTTAGATAAAAATACAGTCGGTGCATTATGCCTTCATACCTTATACCCATTCAGATTATCTATGTTCTTATTTGAGTTATTCAATACAAAATAGCCACATTCAATTTGTTCGTTAGTATAATAGTTTCTTATTGACTAAATAAAAGTTAATGATCATATTATTGCATCTTTTATTATTTTTCTTTTTACTGAAAAACATTATTTACTGTTGGTTTTTCTAAAGTAGCTACATCTATTGGGGAGTAGCTGAACTTTTAGTTTTGACATTTACGCGCTAGGTGGCGTTTTTTACCTCAAAGCTAAAAAATGTGGTAAACGCTCGGAGGGTGTACGTATTATTGTACAATGTACATTGTACAATAATAATTGTACATCTTTATAGGTGAATCCGTATTTTAACTGGGTACCAGTTTGCTTCTTTGTGTAGGTACCGTCAGCGTCATAGCAAATGACACTCAGGAATATTGTTTTTAATACAGTTGCTCAAAAAGTGGCGTATTGCAGGGACGTATAGCGTTCGGGAAGTGGGCTATTACACACTCGTGCCTTTTCTTTACCTTTCCCGCACTCGTGCGTTCTCTTTCCCAACTGTCAAAATAATGTCTATTAAAAAAGAAAAACCAACCATGAAGTTTTTACTAAAAAAAATCATAGACGTTTTTATGATTCATGCAAATACGTATACCTATTTCTAAAAAGAAGCTACTAATTTGTTTCTATATCAGATTCTCATCAGATTTAATGATTTGATTGAATGAGTTAGGTTAGGTTTCATTTCATTTCATCTCATTAAATTTCATTTTCATTTCATATCAATAAAAAAATTCTACTGAAGACTTGGCTGTATGGGCATAGTTCCCTTTGCCTACCAGAAAAAAAAATCTCTTATATTCTACGGTTGGCGCCATTTTCTAGATTAAATTGCTTCATTTTTTCGCAACTGTATTAAAAATAGTCGTTCAGTACACGTTCGGAACCGTCATTGCAACTTGTTCCGACTGTCAACCCTCGCCTTCGGCTGCGCCTCGGCTCGGGTAGACATTTGTCGGAACTCTTTGCAATGACAGCCTTTCCGAACTTGTACTGAAATATACTATTTCTTATGAAATATTTTATGAATCAGAAATTGCTTTTATGAATTGAATCGGAGATTTTTTCCTACACTCCTAAGTTTACTAGGTACCTACCCTGTTAATAATATTTGTGTAGATTAAACTGATAAGTAGGTAGGTACCTACCTTATACCTAAGTAGGTATTGAAACCTAGACACCGGTCTTCACGGTGTGCCCTGATTCTTTACGGTGTTGGTCGCGAAAGAACAGGAGTAAAATCACCTAGCTATTAGGTAAGACGATTCAAAGCTATTAAGACGATTCAAAGTGAAAATGAAAATTCTTATCAAAATTTTCAATTCTGACGGGATTCGAACCCGCAATGATACAAGCGATCCTCCTGTATCGCTTGTATCATTGCGGGTTCGAATCCCGTCGGAATTGAAAATTTTGATAAGATTTTTCATTTTCAAATGTAAATACCCAAGTGTGGATTAACACTATAACAAATAAAAAATTATAGATTCAAAGTGATCCTAGTAGAAGATACATGGTTATCAACCAATACTTACATACCTAACTAGAATTTGTGTGTAATAAAACGTTGAAATATCAGCTGCATGCCTATTGTAACAATCAAACAATTAAGTATGTTGATATGATAAACGGATTACTTCAAATTATATCAGATAGGTTGTCTGCAATCATCCACTTGGAATCGGGTCCTTGTAAGGAATTATAGCCACGTTACTAAATTCGAAAATAATTTTTAATTCCCAACATCCAAATTCTAAATCGATAAACAAATAATGTCACATCATTAAAGTTTTTTTTTTTTTAATTTAGTTCGCGAGTGTTTTTTATATAATTTGTTCCCGGCATTCGCTGGTTTTCAGCTTACGTGCCAGTAGCAAATTATAACTTTTTTTGATAGGCTGTGAATCATGGCGGACAAAATGGCAAATACAGTGAAAGTGGCGGAACAACCGCCGAATACGGCCCAAGCCAATACTGGTAGTGTGGCACAACCACAGAGCACGGCCCAGGCTAATGCTACTACCGGCTCGGCACAACCTCAGAGCACGGCTCAAGCTAATGCTGGTAGTGCGACGGCACAACCACAGAGCACGGCCCAGGCTAATGCTACTACCGGCTCGGCACAACCTCAGAGCACGGCCCAGCCTAATGCTACTACCGGGTCGGCACAACCTCAGAGCACGACCCAAGCTAATACTGGTAGTGCGACGGCACAACCACAGAGCACGACTCAAGCTACAGGAACCAACCAACTTCTAAGGCCTGCAGAGTAAGTACCTTTTTTCTTATCAGTATAATACGCGTACGACCCTTGGAATAGTGGACTAATAATAGAGGATCCGACGACCTATACCCATCTGTATTTTATTTCAAATATTTATACTTATTAGAAAATATAATATCTAGAGTGGGTTGTCTAAAAAATTCCTGGCCAGACTATGAAAACGCGACAACCGTATTTCAGGCTAGATTTTTTACAGACAACCCTATATCATCGTATTCGCAATTAAATAGCGCTTATTTTCATATAAGATTAATTTATTAAACAAATAGGTGAAAATAACTGTTATCGATTTACCTACCTGTTTATACCTGCCAATGCCAACCCAGTAGTAACGCCAGGAAAAAATAGACAACACCCAACGTTTGTAGGTATATTCTATAGGCTTCATATTTTCGGTTGGTATTAAACTCATGAGTCATATTTTTTCAATTTTTAACTCGAGATACTTTCTAATATATTAAATTAAATATGTAGCGACATCTACCTGTCGCTAGATGAACTACATAAACATGCTACGTACTAGGTAGGAGCTTCAGAAAAGATGGCGACACATCATCCGCGCATTGGGGATACAATCGTGATCATTTTTTTTTAAATATCTAAGTACTTTGGTATAAGGTCAACCATCTAGTTTGCTATTAAGTCTAGATCACGCAAGCGAAGTTTTCTTATAGGTGGCGATATACGAACAACCAACAACAACTGTTGGTCGAAAGACCAGAGGCAAGTGGGCCAGATGGGCCGGCCCGCAACAGAGAACTTCCTCTGCCTTTGGGGAACGATTCCTCCATGTTCCCCAAAATATAAAATACTTTCCATCCATTAACCAATAGATGGGTGAATGAAGAGGTCGTGTCTAAGTCAATTCTTAGACTTTTTTATATATCAGCTTCAGCACTGTCTCGAGTCTCGACGTAGCACTCGTAGCATAGATCAATAATTCGTAGCACAAAATAGATCTCTCTAGCAAGTGCCTACGGCGTAGAGTCTACGCCGTAGGTCTACATAATTATTAATTAACAGAAAATATCAATACCTACTCACAAAATAAAATTTCTGTTAATTTTTAATAGTAGTGATTTACGTACATATCCAAATCAAACAACAGTTAAACTATTTGAACAAAGTATTTAGTCCTACTACATGATTCTGTAGGCATGTGCATATTATTTTGTAATTTATAAAATTCGATCACTAAATATACAGTGTGTGGCAAATTCTTGGTCACTGAAGGGTAGCTACCTTTTCTCTTGTAGTTAGAAAGTTTTGTTCTTAGGAAACTTCAGTTTTATTTTGAAGAAAAAAATAATTGCATTTTTAGATTTTTGAAAAAAAGTACAGTTAGCCTAAAAAATTACATTTGTCAAAAAAAACAAGTAGGTCTTAATCGACTCTATTCCCTACCAGGAACACTTCTCCCAAAGTAACTTATCAAATCAAATCGTAAGTTTTTGCAAAAATTCAAAAAAACACATTCAATACATTTTCTATGAAATGAAGAGTTGTAAACATTACAGTGCCACTTAATTGATCGTTCTTAATTTAATTTCGTAACTGCTCCGGCAAGCTGGGAGGCTATTGTAAAGCGCGTATTTAAATTTAGAACAAAGTGCTTCCCTGCAGATGTACAAATGGTATGCTCCATGCATACCAACATCTCTTGCGGGTCTGTCTGAAGCACCTAAGGCTTTACAATAGCCTCCCAGCATGCCGAAGCAGTTACGAATTTAAATTAATAACCATCGAATAAGTGGCACTATAATGTTTACAACTACTAATTTCGTAGAAAATGTATGGGTGTGTTTTTTTGAATTATTGGAAAAATTTACGATTTGATTTGATAAGTTACTTTGGGAGAAGTGTTCCTGGTGGGAAATAGAGTCGATTAAGACCAACTTGTTTTTTTTGACAAATGTATTTTTTTAGGCTAACTGTACTTTTTTTCAAAAATCTAAAAATGCAATTATTTTTTTCATCTAAATAAAACTGAAGTTTTCTAAGAACAAAACTTTCTAACTACAAGAGAAAAGGTAGCTACCCTTCAGTGACCAAGAATTTGCCACACCCTGTATAGGTACTTACCTAACTACTAAGAATTTTCTTAAATCCGTTTCGAACTTTTCGAAGCCAGTCATACCAAATTTTTAAGTATTATTTTTATCTAGAAACCTACTTACCGAAATATTATCAGGTCATTTACGTAGGTAAGCGATTGGTAACAGCTGGTACAGTCACAAGTAAAAGTATGTAGTTATGTAATAATTAGTTGACCATGCTACGGCCGAACGCTCGGCTCGGACCTGACACGGTCTAGCATGAGTTATCCTTTATTCCTATTTGTCCACTCGTCCTGGAAAGGAAAATATAATTATCATTTCTGAATACCGAATGTCAACTAGCTGACTGTACGCTACTAAGTAGGTATAGGTAGGGTGAGTGGGGGCAAGATCGAACGGTTTTTTGATGAGATGAGCAGTGTTGTGTTTGATCCCTTGTAGAAGAAAATATATTAACTTATGCTAAAAATTAATTAGTTGTCCTTAAAGAGGAAAGAGTCTACTTTTATATTACATCAATAATTGCCTGTTATATCTGTTCCAAAAGTAGAAAAAAATAAGTTAAAATATTTTATCACGAAAAAAAAGTTGGGGGAAGATGAAAAGGTGGCGGGGAAAGATCGAACGTTTTTCTAAAATCGTGAAATCAGATAATAAATTAATATTAGGACGTTGTTGATTGCCCCTAGTCTATAGCATTTTTTGTCCTGAAAACTCTAAACTGACTCTTGTCCCAAAATTCCTGTTTTTAACAAAGTTATAACAGATTTTCATATTTAGAATATATCAATCTTACCCCACCGGGGGAAGATTGAAGTAAAGGTTCTCAAACTTTTCCACTCGAGGTCAAAGGTCAATGACCCCGGGGTCAACGGTCAATAACCTCAAGTTGACCTGTCGTCGTGCCCCCAACCTAATACTCCCGCATCCCCCCTCTCCCGAAGTATGATATGGCGTTGTTTTTTGTGAAAAATTTTCTTTTTTGTGAAGTATTTTTTTCATAGTGGTGCCTTTTTTACACCTTGACCCAAATATCTCAGAAATTATAATTATCACTTACGAGATTCAATACTTTTTGTTTGTATTGTAATCACTTCCTCTATCGATTGACACATTATGTTTCATCTCTGGCTGCCAAAACTATTTTTTTTAAATGGCGGACAGTAGGTATGCCTGGCTCCATACATAAATGTTCGCACCTCTTTGAAACAAGAGGGTACCTACATACCTATTTAATATATCCAATATCTGTTCAGGAAAAGTTTGAGAATATCTGACTCTTACTATGAGTTTTGAAAATGAGGTAAGATTGGTACTTGTATATGTTCGTCTTACCCCGCAAAATTGAGATGGGGAAAGACTAAAAGTTGAAATAAATCCTAAACTACGAGAAGTAGCCATATTTAGACTTAATAACACAATTAAGAATTCAAAATAATGAGTAGATATATCAATAAAACACTCGTACTTACCTTGTAACTCAAGTTACAGGACACGGGGTAAGATGAAAGGACTTGAGCACTTTGCGTAAAAGTCACTGTGTCAGAAAATTGCACTTTTTACACAACCCCTGGATCTAAGCAGCAAATGTTGACTGAGGAATGTTACGTGACAAAATGGTGGTTTTGACAATGTTACCAGCACTGTAAAAAGATTACTCAATCGGGAGTTATTGACTACTTTTTGTCTTACCCCGTTTTCGATCTTGCCCCCACTCACCCTACGTGCATTATTTTATCATGATTCGTTTATCAAGTCCGTAGATTACAATGCGATGATGCGAACAGATCTATTCTATATCTTAATATCTAGAACATAAATGTTACACGTACCTACTGAAAAATAAAATACGCGATAAACGATGAATTTTTACTAAGTTAGGTACATAGGACGAATTTTAATTACCTCCTGATTTTGATTTCTAAAAAAACTACTTTTTAGATAAGTACTTACTTACCTAAGTATATCCTATTCTATTAAACGAGCAATATTTGTTTGTTTGATGTTTGTTTATTTGTACTTACGTTCTCGAAAACGGCTCTAACGATTTCGATGAAATTTGCGGTAGGTACGGGTGGTTACGTAGGCAAGAACGAAAATAATCGTAGCTTAAAAGAGTGGAATTTTAAGATCCAAACATGAAATTTTAAACGGGGTAAAATCTGTTTTATTGTCATGTCATAGGGGTAACAAGGTTGAAAGAGTTAGATCCACTGCTTTAGAGTATTGCTAAATTGACAAATACTTGTACCTTAACAATTTGTCAAATTAGCAAGATTCTAAAGAAAGTGTTTTTTTTGTCACTCACAGTAATGGGGTTAGTTAGTGTGAATCAAATAGGTTCCGTATTTAACGATAAAGCCGTCAGTCGATCAGTATAGGTATAACAGCATCACCACACTAAAATTATGTTTTCAAACTGATCGCACTTTTTTCATGTGTGTAGATAGCTGTATATTTGATCGGCTATCATAATATTACTCGCAGTGGTGTACAAACAATTGGTTCAATTGAACGTGCAGTTATTGATGTCGTCTCATGGATGTTAGATGGATGCAAAACATTTGTAGCAATCATCAACCTATATCATTGATAAATTTAATGCTTTTAAGACTGGTTTATTACTTAGGTACCTACTAGCTGACGCCCGCGGCTTCGCCCGCGTCGACTACTATTTTGTTTATCCCAAGGGAACCGTGCATTTTTTCGGGATAAAAAGTAGCTTATGTCCTATTCCCGGTCATTATCTGCCTATGTTTCAAATTTCAATTTTGTTCCCAAATCGATTCAGTGGTTGTCGAGTTATAGAGGAACAAACATACATCCAAACATCCATACAAACATCCATCCAAACATCCATCCAAACATCCAAACTTTATTAGTGTAATGTTAGATTATGTTTCATTGAAAACATTGGAACGATGAATGTTTAATGCTAAAGGGTGTCCCAGAATGTGACGATAAAGGTGACCAGTCAACTCCGATTTAAAAAGATGGCATCACTATAATACGAGTAGGTACCTTTACTCTTTCTAATGAATAAAAATTAAATGTGAAAGCAGTAGGTAAAAAGTAATGTATTTTACCTAAGTAATTTTTTTGATAAAATATATTAGTTCGATAGTAGGTTACGGGAATAATAATATAACGTTAGTACCTAAGAGGCCAATGACTTAAGTATGGCACATAATTAATACCTCTCATTGGAATCATTTCTTTTCAGGACGCAAGAATATGTTAAAAAACCGTTATGTAGGCTTGCTACTAGGTAAGTGCATCCTTCATTTTAACTTTTATACTAAGCCGGCCTAAAACCATGAAGTATTTATTCAAAACAAGACTATAGTCTGTTTTCTCCACAATGTTTGATGTAAACATATCGCACATGTGGCCATTGCCAATGAATATATTCAAATTAGGGGTTTCTTGCATGAAATAACGAGTTCTTTATTCAAAAACATCCTTACAAAAGCCAGTAACGTGTAAATCTTGAACACATGTGTGATTCTGTGTGCTTCAGAATACGATGACACAATGCCAGCCCTGACCGGTCTCAGTTCACCGCGAGCGCGCGAATCAAACTGATGTCGGCACTGGCCGCTAGCTAAAAAACTTATTCGAAATTCAAAAACCGCGGGAAAGGAACCAGCTGCATTTTTCTTTTTAAAAAGAGGGCTGCGAAAATTGATCTTATTTTATCTATTGTGTGTCGTGAAAGATAACAGGTGATAAAAAGAAAGGATCGCACATGCGTTTTCGGTTAAGATTCTGTGCAAGTTTTTTCGTGCAGTGATGCATTTTGGGATGTGGTTGAACTGTGAATTTTAATCGAATTTTGGATTGAACAAGGTGAGTCTTTGTGGCTCCATGGGTCATTGCCATAAAATAGACTGCAATTTATTTATTACTGTGATAAAACTAACGCGAATGTAGGAGTTGATAAAATTATGATGGCATTTTTTCTTTTACGACTAAACGTGGGTAGTAAGATATACTGTCTGATATAAAAAATGACACCAAAAAGTATTAAGTAACTGTTTCCTAATTTCTCATTCATAATTAATAAGGTAAATGGATAGGTATTTTGAATAAGTTTGCAAACAATAAAAAACTTTTCGTCACTTCACAAATTAATAATAACCCAGGAATCGGCTTATAAACTTAGCCATATTTCATGCAGTGATAACCTAATTGATAAAAGTGTGTTTGATTCGAAATGCGTCAAAATGCGGAAAACTCAATAGCCGCAGTGACACTTGCCATAAAGTGCCTTCTCCGGTACGGTTTTTCGAGGTGAGCTCTTCCGTGCTTCGGAGGGCACGTTAAATTGTCGGTCCCGGCTTTTAAGCCGTTAAGCCATGACGGAGGCCTTTAGTCGGCCTAAAAACTCCATCACCAGAGTGGGCCACTTGCTTATAGGTACGAACTTGTTTGCTATCTTTTATTAGTAGTGTAGACGGACTGGTGCGCCGGTATGTGCGCTGTTTTTTCTTTTTTTCTTTTATTTTATTTAACAACAAAATCCACAGCTCGCTTAAAATCTAAGCTAAGTACTTACTTATAATTAATCCATACAGCCAATAACGGATTTAAGTACATTTTTTAGTTTTTTAGTTAGCTGTTTGTTAAGTTTTTCTGTATGTTAAATGTTCTTCAGGACATCGTCTCCCTACCGGGCCCGCGACCGCTAGTATCTATCTATACCTATAAAAAGTTTACCAAAGTGTCATGCGAAGCCGCAGGCAGTAACACTATTTCTATTAATAAGAATCAACTTAGAATAGTATTGTTCTTTATGCGTCATTTTGTTTATACCGTTAGGTAAATAATTCAATAAGTACAATGATGTCATGCGTTTATAAAACAGCCTCTGTTACCTACTAGTTTTTAATCAAGCACATAGGTACGAGTAGGTACTAAGATTAGACCCTTTATGCGTCAATTTTCCTCTAACCCAAACAAACTCGCGATTGATTGTAATTACCTGAGTATTTTTTAGAAACCATTTTGAGTTTGAAAAACGGGATTTTACCGTCAAAAACGGGATAATAAAATAAATAATACTCATAAGTATTATAATAATGACAAATTCATTTGAAAATTAGGAGTAGTTAGGAATTGAAAATGGTTATTTAAAGTTCAAATTACGTTGCAATAATTAATAACAATAACTTACTTAACCCTGAATGGGATTCCCCTTTAAAATAGGTTTTTTAAACTTCCCCGTTCTTTAAATAGGAATTGGAATAAGTTTATTTTCATACATCGTCAGTGACGTGACATGTTGCAACTCTAAAATAACATCACTATCAATATATTTCTCAAGTGGTTGAGTCACTGATACAGCTTTATTTTAATATATTGTTATTTTAAAATGGCTTCTCACACACATGGTTACAGAACATTAATAATATTGACATAGTTACATCGGTTTCATATAAAAAACTTAGATTTATCTCTCTCGTCTTTGTTAAAAACACATGACATAATGACTGACCAGTTTGATGATGATGAAACTACTAGCTTCCCCCCGCAGCGTTGCCCGCTAGCTACCTACATAAATAAAGCCTATGTTCATCCTGAAAGTTCATTCTAAATACTGGTGGAAGATTTTTTGAAATCGGTCCAGTAGTTTCGGAGCCTATATTCGTTACAAACAAACAAAAAAAAACAAAAAATCTTTCCTCTTTATAATCTGTACCCTTAATAAAAATGTGAAAGTGAAAAATTTTTACAAAATTATCTTGTCCGAAGCTTGTCCGTCTGTTGTTTAGGACAAATCTTGCAACTCAATCACAAGATAATCGAGAGAGCTGAAATGTATTTTATTTTACATTATATTCTTGTGGTTTCTGATGATTGTTGAAATATTGTGGTAAGTATATTTTGTTGCATTTTAGTTTGATTTTAGTTTATATAATCTTCGAAACAAAACTTCGTATGCACTCCGTCTAAGTTAAACCAATTATATTATTATTTATATTTACTTATTATGTTCTGTGACCTCGGACGAATGAACCACTCTGTGACCAAATGTAAGTCAGCAGTGCGATTCAGACTTCTGAAAATGCATCCGATTCGATGATTTTCTTGGGAAAGTTGACGTTTTTCAGCGAAGAAACGTCACATTCCGAATTCGGAATACATTCTAAGAAGGTCTGAATCGCACTGTTATCAACATAGGTGTGTTTAGGTATAATAATAATAATATAGCCTTTTATTCAGATCAACTTTCTGTATAGATATAAGGTGAATGTACCATATTACGGGATATTAAGGCATTTTCAACTTTGAGGATGATTTTTAGAAGAAGTAGGAAGGTGCTAGGATTGAAAACTGTTTTATTCTGTAGATTGATATTATAATATAGGTGTAGAACATTATTTTGCGTCGTAGCCTTTCATTTATAGAAATTATTGGTATTTTGCGGAACCTCGAGTTTGTCTCTAATTCCGTGATAAAATTTGGCTCCTGACCTAATCCCGGGAATCGTTGTACGTAATTCCGGGACACGTTATTTAGCTACTTTGAGGCAAAAAAATGTAGGTGCCTTTATTAATATACATAGAGATTAAAATAATTATAATTGGTAGGCACCTAACTATTCAAATAAAAATACTTAAAAACAATCTTATAACTACCTACATTTAGATATCAAACTTTTATTCAAAAATGAGTGAGCATATTCAAATGGGCCCAAACACGGATGTTCTACTGTTATTCACTGAGAAGTAGGTACTGAACAGGTCCTGACCTGACTCCATCATCAGATCAGCTCGCTGTCACCATAATAAAATATTGTACTTAGTCAGTACCTACTTGCCGAGTTTAAACTCAATCGGCCTGTTTTAATGAGGAGTTCTGTTTTACAGCTCCTGACTCCATCATCAGATCAGCTCACTGTTACCCCCTCCCCCCACTTATTTTTTATTATTTGCAAAAGAAAACATAGAAAATGTTTCTTCTTCTCTCCTTACTTACTACTAGTAGTATAACACTCCGGGTATACCGGAATAAAGGACATGAGTAAAAATCTCGTGTGCTTTATTACGGGAGTCAAAAAAATGGTTTAAACTAAACTTCTTTATGAGGTAAAATTAAAGAAAAACATATCCCGTAATTACCTCACGATAATCTGCGGTCATTTCTAAATTTAATTGCATTAAAGGAATCAATTAATTTAACCCCAGTTAGAAATAAAACACAAAAACACTTGGGACCTACTTTCCCTTATTGCATGATACTCCCGCAATTATGTTCACCGCTTCATATTGTATGAACATAATTGCGGGAATCATAAAATAGTTAATTTCTTTAAAAATAATGCTTCATATCCTCCGAATTAGCTATTAAACCTTCTGTTGATAACTACTAATCAATAATTTCACAATTTTTTATCAAATAAACTTACCGGTATCACATTATATCCTTAAGAAAATCGCACTGTCACCTTATGCTCACTGACAACAGGGCCTTAAGAGACTGCAATGTGGTCGCGACTGGCGCGTTTGGAAGCTCGAAACGGATATTAGATCTATTATTTTTATTTTAAAATCGTGTTATTTTGGTTGTATTCAAACCGTAGTTGATGTGGTATCGTATAAAATCATGATTTTCCTGACTGTTTTCTTATTTTGCGGCAAAAATCAAAATGCCACGGCATAATGTACTATCCCGGCATATGGTACTTTTACCTTACTTCTCAAAATGGATCTAGGCATTCGTGAATTTAGCCGTTTCGCTGCGCAGTAGAAAATTTTGTATGAAAAAACTGCGCATCGAAACGGCTAACGTCACGAATGCCTAGATCCACTGTGAGAAGTGTAGGTACCTACTCGTATCTTTCTAGATAAATATGTCATAAAGATGAGTGTACCGGCTAGTTAGATTATATTTCTCACGATTTCAAGATAAAATGTGTCTATAGATTTCAGTGGTCTTTGCATTCTACAACGTTTATTTTAAGGGACAAGATAAAATAAAATACCATATAAAATAATAAAAAACATTGTGTACCCTTCCAATTCAATATTTCAGTCATCATCATCATCTCAGCCGTAATTGATTATGGTTATGATTGATTCCTCGTTCACATCACTTCAGGGCCCCAATTACTCTATTTTACAACGTCGACCATTCAAGTATCATTGCCGCTGCGTTTTCTGTTTTGTTCCGTTACGTTCTCCAAAATGACGGTGATTTGCAAAACCTCATTTGTTTGGAAACGTCATCACAACAGAATAACCTAACCTCATTGGTCATTAGTAGATTTAGAAACAAAACGAAATAGTTTAACGTTTTGCTTTGGTTTTTAAAAAGTTTTTTATTAGAATGTAGAGTCGAGGGGCGATCGAAAGTTGGAGCGCCCATTTCACTAGGCCACTTCTCTATTGTAAATACCTAAGTATAAAACCTAACTTTACTAGTAAAGTCAATACTGATAGCACTCAAGAGCCGGTGTGTATACAGCTGGGATATCGCATGACTCATAATGAAATTGGTGCGTAAACAACCCATTGTTTTTTGGAAATTATCACGTCACACGAAAAAAAGAATAGAATAGAATATTATTGTACACTATAAAAGTACAAAAATGAAATGAGTCTTAATTAAAAAAAGTGGTTAAAAAAGAAGGTTATAGGTTGACTAAGTTATATCTGATCTAGTAGTATTTTCATGAACAAAATGAAATACTTACCACTATTTAATAAAGCGGCGTTTACATGGTGCGGGTTTCTCGCCTCGAAGATGCTAGAAACACGCTCCATAACAATTCAGTGACAAGCGATTTATCGATCTTCCACGGATAATTTCAATGTTTATAGTTTACAAGCTGTCATATTCTGACATTTGCTTTCGATAATCGCACCATATAAACGCCGCTTTAGACTACTTATGGGTGTACCAAGAAAACTCATACGTTTCAGATCATGGAAGGAAATTGAACCACGGGAAGTTTTGTGGTCGGCGATACATTGTATTAATAATGTCTAATTTTAAACTCTCTAACATTGTTCTTTGGAAATCTAGATTCAAACTTCAAAAATATATTATTTACACGCTTTTCGTACGCTGCTGTTGGGGTCAGGAGCTTTTTTATACAATAGATATTTCATTCGACCACGATAATTTTCACGATATCTCGTTTTTTTCTTTCAAAAGTGTGAGACTTAAATATTACTAGCAGCGGCCTCGCGGCGTTGTCCCAGTAGTGATGGTATATGATGATAATGATGATGCTATAACCTTCCTCAAGAGTTTAGTTATTAAATGCAGAAATATTTTTTCAAATCGGACTAGTAGTTCCTGAGATAAGCGCGTTCAAACAAAAAAACTCTTCCGCTTTATATAATTAGTATAGAGTATAGATAATTAGTATAGAAGTATAGATATACATACCTATGTATTTACAAAAAAATTATAACTATTCTATCAGTTATCTGGTTCCCATAGTACAAGCTTAGCTTAGTTTGGGGCTAGATGGCGCTGTGTGAAATGTCCAGCAATATTGATTTATTATAATGTCTGTGTTTCTAACATTCAGTTGCTTGCTTTCCACCTGTAGTTACTTCACAGCCAGGTTGAAGTTCGTTGAAGTTAAGCAGCGTTGGGCGCAGCCACTCTTAGAATGGGTGACCGCAAGTGGTATTACGAGCTGAGCGTTTCCGTGCTTCGGAGGGCACGTTAAATTGTCGGTCCCGGCTTTGAAGTCGTTAAGCCATAACGGAGGCCTTTAGGCGGCCTAAAAACTCTGTCACCAGAGTTGGCCACTTACTCATACAAACTTACTTACTTACTTACAGCCAGGTGTCCTCTTCAAACCTTACTTAATTAGGAGTATTTACGACTGTTACCTTACACCAAACTACCAATGTGTAATTAATTTAAAACTGATACAACAAACAAAAGTAGCACACCTACTTATAAATAATGCGAAAGTTAGTCAGTATATATGTTTGTGACTTCTTTACGTAGAAACGGCCGAACGGATTTGGATAAAAGTTAGAGTGGACATAGCTTATACCCTGGATTAACATAGTATACTACGTTTTTCCGTGAAATTGCCTGTGGAACGAAAGAATGTCACTCTTGAGAACATCATTGATGGCACTTTACAAAAAACTATTATTAAACCGCGACTCATCATGTTATTATTGGAACTAAAACTTTGTCATATCGGTTTGAATAGGAAAAAATAAATACCTATAGTTTTGGCCATGAATCAACGTTATTTCTATAATCTTATCTTAATCATAATTAAAACACCGTCTAGTTAGTTACACTAAATTATCAGAATCGATATACTTATTATACAGGGTGGACACAATAAACGATTCTGCAATTATAAATTACAATAATCTTGTAAAAAAGTTCAAATGTTTGAACAAAATATCACTACTAATTAAATATGCTAAAATTCAAATTAAAATAAAACTAAAAAGCTAAAATCTTTAACAAAAACATGAGAACCCAGTTGGGCCATCTAACCATCACTGTAATTTATATCTATAGATGGCTCAAAAGGTGCGAGTAGAGGTGTTGTTTATTAAAAAATATGAATTATCCACACCATTGACCGTATCGCTATTTTTAAAAAGAAAAAAGTTGTGTTTTTTTAACTTCGAATCCAAAAATCTTTCAAAAATAAAAAATAAAGATTAAGTGAAAGGACATGGCCGATTCCTAGAACAATTTTGCCCCACAGATGACCACAGGAAAGAATGCTTGCGTCATGATCAAATTGGGATTTTTGGGTTTGTTTTTTTATTTTATAGTGAGACTCCATTCATCTTCTTCCTTTTTAAAGTGGGATTTAAAAGATAATCTAATTTAAAGCAGCAGGCTGTGACGCCCAGCATGAACGGATGAACCTAGGAAACTATATTTTTTAGGTTCGTATAGTAAAAGCTTTGCTTACTTTGGGGATAGATGGCGCTGTGTGTAATGTCCAACAATAATTATTTAGTAAGTATTATTATGGACTGGCAGAATTTTAAGTGAACTAGGGTATGGAAAATAAATAAAATAATAAATTAAAATAAAAATTCTTTATTTCAGACTTTCATCCATATATTATTTAACACACGGGAATTTTCACGTGAAAATATTATCATTCATTTATATTATGTTAGTATTAGTAGGTAGGCAAAAATCGGTGGCACATTTGAGTGGTAAGTAGGTACAACCGGACAGTCAATGGCAAGTATAGGTTGCCAAGATGGCATGCCTTGACTCCCAAGACTGAATAAGATGAAAGTCAGGCCTGTCGGCTATCGCCTGAAGGAGGCTGTTGCAGCTTGACGCACACAGCTGCTCCCAGTACCTACAATTTAAAGTAAAAAAGAAAAGTACTTAGGAAAAATTGGGAATTTCATCAATAAAATTATCTACACTCATGTGCAGTGATTCTGTACTTACCACCTAAAATAAAATATGATATAAATAAATAAAATAAAAAGCCTTTTATTTCTCTATAATTAACATTTTTTTCTTATCACTAATGCTTATAATCTAAGTACGTACTAGAGAACCCCTAAGGTGAAGGCCTCCTCCAAAGCCAGCCATCTATCCCTGTCTTGTGCTACTCGGAGCCAGTTTGGTCCAGCAGTTTTCTTGATGTCGTCGTCCCAGCGAGCGTATGGTCTTCCTATGCAGCGTCGACCTCTTGGACCCTCCCAATTTGTCACTCTCCTAGTCCATCTTCCATCTTGTAGACGGGCTACATGTCCAGCCCACTTCCATTTTAGTCAGTCTGTATATCCCAAGGCGTCAGTACTTTTTGTAATTTTAAATAATATATGATAAATCCTCATAAATCACATCACAACACAATCACACAACTGAAACTCAACGAAATTCCTTTTACATCTGTCAAATTCTTGTCCGTCTGTTTTGTTTACTATTTGAGTGTCATGTCAACCGCGAAAAAGAAGGTAGGTCTATCTGATTAAAATATTCTCTGTGATACCTAATAGCCCCTCCAGACTCTCGGCAAGAAACCCCGACAACACCCGAGAAGCGTGAATGTGAGGAGTTTCTCGCCTTCTCGTTCTCGCGCTTCGGTGTCGGTACCTATTTTTGGCCGAGACAAAGGATTTCAAACAGATCACGAGTGAGAAAATTGAGAGTGTGGATAATTTGTTTGTTCTTCGAGAAGTCTCGGTGAAACTTCTCGCCGTGAGTCTGGAGAGGCATTACGGACTGTAGTACCGGAAGTGACTAAAGTTACTAATAAAATAACATAATTATATTCCCACAGGGCATGAGATATCTAAGTATTCTGTATGTACCAGTTAATTTTGTGATATTTTATTTAAATAATATTATTCAGACGCATAGTCTAATTCGATTTTCGGCTCTGGGGCAGTATCCGGCCAAATCCTTTGATCTTCAATATTTCATGTATTTTTTTTTTTGGTCTTGATCATTTTTTCTACCCTGTATATTAGATACGATACTGCTAATCTCATTTACGTGCAAAGTGCGCAAGTATACGAAGGAATTTCCGAGATTATTTGGTTTATGCGATAACAAACGGAGAAATTCAAATCCCGATTAAGGACACACTCTTGCTCAAGAATTTATTTTCTTCAATAGGCATTCAAGCAGCATAAAACTTCATCACTAGAGTTGGCCACTATTATAGCTCACACGCTGAGTAAAAAATATTAGAAAACAATAAGTTATTAGCAGTGATCGGAATGAGGCGGGCTAAAATACCTAAAGTTCGAAAAATAACAGAGACAAATGGAGACGCCTTAGGACTAGATATTTTTCGACCCAACTATTTCCGTTTCCGGGACAATAATAAAGAACATCTAACATTAAGGTGAATCAATTTTTTACCTGAATTAATAACAAAAACTAAAATGTAAATTATAAGGATAAAAAACTTTTTTCCGTCGGTCAAATAGAAAAATTATTTGAATTAGTTCACAATATTATTAACATTAATTTTAAATATACTTACTCACTGTGAAAATTGTGCCAACTTTCAATAAAATTCTTACTTACTACAAGAATAAAATTCTTGTAGTAAGGAAGTCTCCCCTTTTTTGCCTCTGTTCTTTGAACTTTAGGTAGTTTAGCCCGCCTCATTCCGATCACTGGTTATTAGCTATTAGCACAGACTATTTTACATTTCATCAGTCTGAAACTATTCTAGAATAATATAATATTTGGTTACAAACAGTTTTGCTAAAGTTTAAAATGGTGAGGATGTTTCCATTAAAATTTTGATTGAACTCGATGGTATAAAAACCACTTTTATAGCGTCCGAAATCTCTAAGAAGCGATTTGATTAATTAGAATGTAAAATGCAATTTCGTCGCACAATTCATTAATCAGAACATGAACATAAGTAATCTATTTCTGACTGTCTTGCCGCCGCCGGCAGTAGATGAATTATTTCTAAATCCAATAATTCATTTTAATAGTTTGAGATGTGATAGTCCACGCGGAAGCGACAGAGTGGTTTGTGCTATCGATTACACAAACGAGATTCTTTCTATTCGTGTTTCTACACAAAATGGGTTCAACACAACTGCAGTTTACTACATTCGTAATTCGACACAGCTGTTTTTTTCACGCAAACGCGATTCTTCTTCCTATTCATGTTTCTAACACAAAATGGGTTCAACACAACTGCAGTTTACTACATTCGTGATTTCATTACACACAGCCGTTATTTTAACGCAAACGCGATTCTTCCTATTCGTGTTGGGTTTAATTTCCCTATCTCCTTACTTACGACTCATCATCATCATCATCAGCTTATGAAAGTTCATTGTAGAAAGTGTATTTCCGCATCAAATCTTTAGAAGATAACAAGCATTCATCATTTTTAGCAGGTTATGAATCTGAAAGTTTTTTTATAAGGGAAAAAAATTACAAACTTGTATATTTGTATAAAAACCACTAGAAAAAATAACATCCACAAACTATTAAAACTTATAAAAACTTGCGAATATGTTTGTTTTTGAACCAGAGAACCGATTTGGATCAAACTTTGAATAGGTGTAGATAGTAGTCTGAATTTGCTTATAGGCTATTTAAAATGGTACCTTGCGAACGTAGCCGTGGGCGGCAAGCTAGTCTCCTATAATACTCGTAATTTAAAATCATATTTTCTGTCAATACACAAGCAATGGGCATTTTCCCACTTGACGGCACGGCACGGCAACGGCAACGGTGACGGCGACGGCACGGCAATCAGGGACGCAAAAATGTATGAAAATGTACGGCTCGCCTTTCAACTTACCGGCACCGGCACCGGTCCGGCGTTTACATTTTTGCGTCCCAGATTGCCGTGCCATCGCCGTTGCCGTTGCCGTTTCCGTTGCCGTTGCCGTGCCGTGCCGTCAAATGGAAAAACGCCCAATGGATCCATGAGAAAAGAACATTCTATGCTTCGATAAACAATAAGTATTGAGCGTGTAGGGAAATGTCTATAGAATGGCATTCTTCCACAATCATCTTGTCATCCTTATTTACTCGGATGTAGCATTGTTTAAACTTACTGTTACTAATGATCTAGGAAATAGAAATGTCTTTTATTATGCTTCCAAGAAGAAATAACTTAAGCCTTTACAACTTTACTAGATGATTTATACGGTGTCAGGAGGCAATCTTTGCCTACTCTTAACGGAACACTGTAGTGCCTGGTAGAAACATTGTTTGAGATGAAGTAGGCTTGCCCAGCACCTCAGCTTGACCAGCCGTATCTACAGGAAAGACAATGGTCAATACGTGTGGGGCTGACTATGACTATGCCGCGGGTTTTCTCACGTTGTTAAAAGTGATAACCCTTAAATTCGTTTAAATTTATGATCGAAATCAGTTCAGATCGCATCGAATTTCAAAAATAATTTAATTCATTAAAGGCACCAGAAAAATCAAATAAATAAAACTAGACATTACATAATTTTGTAAACTTTTATGACACCAATGTTTACATCAATTCATTTCTTTGTTATTTTCATAAAACAGTATCCCACCGGATATAGGATATAGGTCGGCCGCGCCTCAACCGTAGACTAGGGCGCGGTCCGCAGCCCCTGATACTAACCACTCGATGCGGCTGGTCAAATCTATTGATAAAAATTGATAGAGAACCATCTAAAATACTCATCAACTTTGGTTCACATTTTAGAGGACTAGTGACTCACATCTATATTTGTTGAATTTCTGACGGAATTTCGGTTTAGTAAGCCGAATCATAAAGTGTGAATCAGTGTGTGAATGTACAGTTAGACACAATTTCAGTTTACGTAAGTAAGTACCTATCTAAAAGTTTTTTAAATTGTTATCTTTGAAATAAGCAGATTTGATCATAATTTGACAACGATTTTAAATTAAAAGTATCTGTAAGTTTTCAAAGATTATCTTAGAAACAAGCAGTATTTTTGATTATATTTTCGTCTAAAATATCAGCAGTTGCTATAAATATACTTAATTATTTTCCCCAAATGTAGGTATACATTTTTTTGTTATCATTTTTCAGTGTTCATATTTTTTGTTGGTGATTGTACAAACTGTGAGCTTTACCCTAATGCAGCGAGTAATGGTGTGCTTAACCCTAGAATAGACGTACATTGATGGTCAGTTAATGGCTACTTAAACAATGCGGTGTAGGTGCGGTTGCGGTAGAAAGATATTGTCAATGGATAGGTTTGGGGTTTTCAGAATTTCACTGTAAAAGTTCTCGTCTAAATTCACATAAGTAAGTAATAATTTTTATCGTTGATTTTTTCGTTTTGAAACTTCAAAAAAATACTTTTATCTTCGGAACAGCGCTAAGTATATTTTAAAACCACTTACCTTTTATTTTATTTACTTATATTTTTTTTTTGTAACTTGGTTCGAAGGCTAAGCTGAGAGGATGGTTTTAGTGCTGGGCAAGCCTACTCCATCTCAATGTCCCAGGCACTACAGTATGTTCTGCCGATTGCCTCCTAAAGATTTAATCATTTAAAATAAAACGTAAAGGCCTAAGTAGTGACAAACAAAATAAAACAAAGCTATATGATTACAAAACAACCTTCCATAAAATTAGGGTCTCCTAAACTCGAGCTGAGTCAGCCCACACAATGATGTCATGCATCCTCAAACGTACGTGACAGTTGGATTAAAGAGCCTTAGAAAATTGGAAGGAAACATCACTATACCCGGAGCTTAGGTACCTACTATTAATATATTTATGTTGTATATTTATTTACACAAACAATGTATCAATGTAATTTATTTTCGGAAAATTAATATGTGGAACCGGAGTTTATCACGTAAACTCTGTATTCTGCTCGTTTCGAGCGCTTTGACACGGATCCTTCAAGCCATTTTTATTCATCTGTCCTTTTAGCAGAGAATATTTTTACTTAGATGACAATAGATTTAGGAGCCGTTAATAGGAGTTGTCTGTACCTTGGTTGTTACGACCGGTTAAGTAGCATTGACCAGCTATCAGTTTGGTAATTAGGGAATGATCGTTAACTATCTTAGCTAAGGTCAAGGTAGTCACGACCGTTCAAATGTTACGTTCGTGTAAATAAAATCTCAATTTTGACAGTCACATACTGCAAAGAACTAAACACTTTTATGGTGAGCACTTACCTATCCGCGCCGAGCGCGCCGAACGAATTCACCAAACGAATCGGCGCTACTTAAAAATGCTAGATTTTGCTCTGAAGGCCATCATGACACTAGGAACTGAGTAAATCTAGACAACATTGAACACTTCTTACATATTCAACCTTGTAACATTTCGTAGGTACGTGTAATGTGCCTACAAGAAATCGATGTACACTTGCAAGGATTCGGCTAATGATTGTGACATAGGTAATTAGCGTCTAGGCTAGGTCAAAGCCCGGTTTTGTGGGGTAACTGACCTTAGGGGTCACAGGTTTGATTGAAAGACGAAGGAATTAATTAACTTGAAACCATTATGTTACTGCAAGGATTACATTTTATCTATTGAGTAGAGATGCAACGCAAGATGCAACGATATCCTTTTTCTATCTGGTAAGTATCTACCTTTTTTTTTAACCTGGGCGACCTTTTTCGTATCAAATCACCGTAAATTGAATTCTAAAACGTAGCGTTATTGTCTCTGTGTCAAACTCGTGTCAAATTATTTCATTTTAAGTATTTAAGACTTTTGTTGGCACAACTGATGTAGCTTTGTCCATGCAGTTCTCTCCAGGGCCTCCCTGACCTCTATAAACGACATGACAGCAACCTTCTCCTACACTCAAAGCTAATCCTAGGTCTTCCTCTCCCTCTCCTTCCTTCTACTTTTCCTGCTATTAAGTTCTTGACTGATCATCTTTCCGCTTCTTGCATTAATCAAATTACTAGCAGATATTCTTAACTTCACAATACAGTCATGTCAATAACCTTGTGTAGATAAAATCATTATTGATTTTTGACGCGCGATAAACACGTCGAGAGTAACACTCAAGATAAACATCTGTACTGTACGTATTATTACGTAACACAGTTCGGAAATAAAATTATGCTTGAAAATAAAGCTGGAACGATCAAAAATTAAAGTGATTACATGGAAGACTTTAAACATAATAGTGAAAACACAGCATTATGGATGAATGGGACCGTTAAAACCCTAACTTACCATTGTACATACAATGGGTGGCCTTATCGCTTAGAAGAGTTCTCATCCGGACAACTTTGGATGAAAAGAAGAGCATTTCTGTGTAACTTTATGCCGTCGTTCGTAAGCTTAATAAGTTTTAACGAAGAGCATAGTAATATCAGATACAGACGGATCTTAGGATACCAAGAAGTTAGTCGTGAAGCAGTAAGGCGTACCACGTCACTTTAGATCTCGTCTCGGTAGCGCGCACGACCTTACCGCCGCGTCTGACATGCGATCTAGATACTCTAAAACTAGATTTAAGTTCGTGTTACGAAACTCAATTCAACTTATTTAAACTTTTTATGCTACCATGTCGAATCGTAACACGTCAGAACGGTATCAGTTTAATATTACTTACATGTTGTGACGTCACGACACTTGGCACTTTAGTAAATAATTTTATTCGTATCAAATGTATGGATCAGCGGGCTGATTGTCTAACTTGTCTCAAACCTCAAAATGGTCGCGTAGGTATCCTTTCGCTTGGATTGGAGACGAAGACGAAAGACGACGAAGAGATGAAGGATTAGAAGACGTGGCCTTATGCCAATGGACTTACCTCTCTTTTTCTACAAAAGATTTTTACCTTACTTAGGGTGAATCTAGGGCAAATGATCAAATGAAACCGATTTCTCACCAAAAACAGCTATTAGATAAAGAAGATTGTATCATCGATTGAGAAATAAATGAATATTCAGACTAGATTACTTAGTTAGCCAAGATACGCCAGATTGCCTTGTGAATGCGATTCTGTTTTATTAGAATGCCCAAATATCAATGTCTTTTAGCGAGGTCAGTAGCACATCGGAAGTCGAAAGTATTGTTTACAAATGATATATGAGAACTCTTGTAGACATATAAATATTTGTACAAGAATGTAGTAGACAGATACATTGTACAGCTCACTCCACATGGAGGGCCTTACTTACAAAAGATATTTTAAGTTAAACACTGGTTAAACAACGTCCTGTCTTTATTTGGGGATAGTGACAAACAGAGACAGGACGTTGTTTAACCAGTGTTCATCTTTAAACTTATTTCATAAGTAAGGGAGGGAGTGACTGGGATAGTGCCTCGACTTACGATCTGACGGTGGATTAGTTGGTTACGTATTGATGTCACGAAAATTACAAGACAGATTTTTGAAATCCATAGGAACGTTTGACAGATTTTTGATTTCTTTTTTTTCATAATACAGGAATTCGAATTCCATAAATTCTTAAGCCAGATTTTCATTTGTTTTTTTTTTACAAGACAGAAATACAAAATACATCTAAACATTTTCCAGAAATTTGAACATCCAGATAATTCACTTTACCGCATGTTTGTTTTCCATATAATTTGTTTTCCATATATTTTGTGATCCCGAAAAATCATGGTTCAGGAAAGACCTATTATAAAATTATGTATTCAATCTTTCTAGTAATCATTCAGAGCGTTATAAATACTAGGTACCATAAAATTAAATGACCGATGTCCATTATGTAGCTTGAAGTACTGTAGGTAGATATCTATTAAATATTGTACCTAGTTACTTTTTTTTTATTACCTTTAACATTTCCTAACTAATTTCGTGCTAGATGGTTAAGTAACCTCACCAAACATTTTTGGCAAATTATCAAAGTTTAACCTAAATCTTCCATCCATTTCGAATTTGTGACGGCTCCGGCGCTCCGGGAAGTGCAGCCCCTCCGCCCTTACGTAACAAAACGCGGCATCAGCACGAGCCTTCGCAGCTTCGGCTGTTTGGTCGCCACCTTCGGCGGCGACCAGCCTCAGCCGCTCCAGCTCGTGCTGGTGCCGCGTTTTGTCACAGCGGGCGGGGGCTGCATCTCCCTTCGCGCCTCCGAGTTCATAAAAACACTCTAGGGTAGGACAGACAAGACTACGTGGAAGTCGGGGTGGGCAGATTCGGTTCTGAGACCGATAATAACCTAAAAACTTCGTTTCGGGTAAAAATTTAGTATTAAGAAGCAGGATTTTGGGGGGGTGGGGGTAGGAGGGGGGAGAGGGGGTTCCCCCTCCCCCCTGGTACCACTCCCATTACAAGGTAACGCACCGTTCTGGAGATAATCAAATTATTGCTTTCAAATACAAACTGGTAAAAATTGGTAAAAATTTAGTATTTGGTACCTAACAGTATTTCGGGGGGGAGATCCCCCACCCCCCTGGTACCACTCCCATCACAAGGTAACGCACCGTTCTTGAGAAAATCAAATTATTGTAACCTAGGTTAGGTTACAATAATTTGATTTTCTCAACCTTTTTTTTTTTTTTAGAAAGTGTTCGCTTCGCTCGCTTTTTTGTATACAAACCTAACCTAACCTACAGCATGCCCTGTGTCGGATCTGATTTAGTTTCTCATTTAGATGTTATGGGGGTTTATGCGAGCAGATTTTGTGGGTGGGCTCGCTTTTTTATATACAAACCTAACCTAACCTACAGGGTTCCCCGTGTCGGTTCTGATTTAGTTTTTGTTTTAGATGTTATGGGGGTTTATGCGAGCAGATTTTATGGGTGGGCTCGCTTCGCTCGCTTTTTTATATACAAACCTAACCTAACCTACAGGATGCCCTGTGTCGGATCTGATTTAGTTTCTCCTTTAGATGTTATGGGGGTTTGTGCGACCAGATTTTGTAAGTGGGCTCGCTTCGCTCGCTTTTTTATATACAAACCTAACCTAACCTACAGGGTGCTCCGTGTCGGATCTGATGTAGTTTCTCTTTTAGATGTTATGGGGGTTTGTGCGACCAGATTTTGTGGGTGGGCTCACTTTGCTCGCTTTTTTATATACAAACCTAACCTAACCTACGGGGTGCCCCGTGTCGAATCTGATTTAGTTTCTCTTTTAGATGTTATGAGGGTTTATGCGACCAGATTTTGTGGGTGGGCTCGCTTCGTTCGCTTTTTTATAAACAAACCTAACCTTACCTACAGGGTGCCTCGTGTCGGTTGCCCCGTGTAGGTTAGGTTAGATAAAAAAAAAAAGGTTAGGTTAGGTTACAATAATTTTATTTTCTCAAGAATGGTGCGTTACCTTGTAATGAGAGTGGTACCAGGGGGGCGGGGGATCCCTCCACCCTCCCCCCCTCTACCAAAATACTGTTACCGAATACTAAATTTTTACCAATTTTTACCAGTTTGTATTTAAAACAATAATTTGATTATCTCCAGAACGGTGCCTTACCTTGTAATAGGAGTGGTACCAGGGGGGAGGGGAAACCCCCCCCCCCCCAACCTCCCCCCTCACCGCCCCCCTCAAAATCCTGCTTCGTAATACTAAATCGTAATACGAAAAGGTTTTATATGGCTGGAAATTTTCTGGTAAGCGTTACTTCTGTCTTTTAAAATAAGGTATAAGGATATTGTTGTCGAATGAAAAAAAAAGGAACTGATAATCTGGCATTAGTGTTTCTGTCAAATGAGACTTCTGTGAAACGTTTTATCGGAGTAATAAAATTATGTAAAACATAGTATCTGGATTTCGAGTTTCTATCAAACGTTTTATGGATTTCAAAATTCGGTGTATCGTTTTTCGAAAGATTGATAGGTTACCGGATTAGTTTGAATTTATTTTTAGTTTCGGAAAATGTATTCGCTAAATAGTAAAGGTAACAAACATCGTGAGGAAACCCGCAGCTTATGACTTTAAAATCCGTCACATGTAGCGTTTAGGTACATAATGTTATAGTAATACAATAAGGATATTTTAATCAAAGACAAAAACAGCCATATGACACATCAGAGTAGGTACATACCTATACTTACATAATAAAATAATTTAATGAAACAAAACATTCGAAGCTTGTTTTTCATACAAAAGATTTAAACGCGCATATTATCTTTCGATCACAGGTTTTCTTCATAAAGTATGAAATAGTTTTAATTACTTACCTACTTAGCTGTTTATTTTGTTTGGAAAATCTAGGTAGGTAGGTACTTATATCATAAATTATACTATAATATAAAATCGCAATACCTAACACATTTTAAACATTTTATTTTTTGTATAGAGACAAGACATCAATTTTAGTTGTTAGAATCTCTGTAATGTAAGTTCTAAAGATTTACCAAAACTGTTTTTCATAAAAACATTGTCCTGCAAATTACAAATACAACAGAAGTCACACAAATCTGTAGAGCCGTTCTTATTTGATCTTTTAAAAGAAATATTTTATTTACATAGATATTCTAGCAGACATAAGTGACGACACGCTCTACTGAAACTTACTTCCTCAACAGAATCCGATACTGTACCGTAAGCACCTGTAATTGTACCCAAGCTAGATAATAACTATGTTTATATACAGATTGGCTTACAATATAGGTTACATCGATGTGCCGATCGGAAAAAGAATGGTAAAGGCCAATTTATGGTATTAACCTGATTGATACTGCTAGTGGACCCTGTAATCACACTTCAGTAGCCGTACCATGAACTCTTAAAGCAATGTTAAAACAAACTTGAAACATGACAACGAATGTCATTCCTAAAGCAGTAAGCCTGTTTTGACTTTGCTCTAAGACTTGGTGGTACGCCCCTGATAGCATTTTTTAGACAAGTGATAATGTTTTCAATAATATTATAAGTTAATATCCGCCCGCGGCTTCGCTATCCGAAGTTTCAACCGAAGCCGTTTAGAAGTTTTTGCGTGAAAGATTAACAAACATCCATCCAAACTTTCATAGTTCATAGTTATTTATTCCAGAGAAACAAATTACATATAGTCGAATTGCTCATTGTACGAACTAAAAATATATGAAAAATGACATTTTGACCGTCAATTTTAGTGCGTATAATTAGAAATACGACTATAGGTATAGTCGAATTGCTCATTGTACGAACTAAAAATATATGAAAAATTACATTTTGATCGTCAATTTTAGTGCGTATAATGCAGCAATCCGGCTATACCTTCCGGTTTTCCCCAGTGACTACAGTATGGGGTTCTTCAAAAAAGGCGTTTTGAAATTCTTAAAAGGGTCAGCAGCGCGAGTGTGACTCCTCTGGTGTCACAGGCGTCCATAGGCTACGGTAACCGCTTACCATCAGGTGGGCCGTATGCTTGTCTGCTACCTACCTTAGTAGTATTAAAAAAAAAAAAAAAAAAAAATACCTATAGTCATTGCATGCGGAAATAGGTCATATAAAATCAAATATTTCCTTCGTAAGCTACATTTTCGATGTTAGTTCCAATATGAGTCAACCTGTAATTCTGCACTAAGGATCGTATGTCGGTGACGCAAGTTTCGGAACAATGCGCCTACAACCTGTTCCGAGTGAGATGGCAGACGGTGATACTGTTTGTCTGTGTAGCTTTGTATCTTTATAGTTCTGGGCAAAAGTAAAATTAGTAGGGATTTAGCCATATCTCTACTTTTTTCGGAATATGTAGGTACCTAGTCATTTTAAATGCAGGGAATCAAGGGCAAGTTAAAACATGTACTTGTAGTTGGGATTGGGCCGGTCACGTCAGATGTGTTGTGGGCAGAAAACGACATTGCAGCAAACCACCCCGTAGATGGGGAGACGATGCCTAATGAAAGATTGGTCCACAGTGGCTCAAAATAGGGATGACTGGAGAGAAAGAAGGAATGCCTTTGCCCTGCATTGGGACACTAAAACAAAATTGGTCACTCGAGTCATTCAGACTTTCAGAGCCCATAAACAAGCGAAACAGCAACGTCCTTCGAGAAATGCTCGCCCAGTAACAAAGTCGCCGTAGCCAAATCATGCTCAGAATAACACACACACACATACATAATAACTTTTACATACAAGATAATGATAATATAATTATCATGGGTATTCTCCGGTTTGTGTGTCCATCACAATAAGATCAAAATTGTCAAAAGGGCCTTATTACGAGTATATTGGCTTCGACCCCATGCATACTTATCAAAGGTCCGGGACTCCCGAGATGTTAAACTTGACATACAAAATAATAGGTAGGTACCTTTTAGTTAACACACTTTATAAGTAAAGTTTAAGCTAAGGTATAGCAGGGTGAAAGTACGCGGTGTGAACATTGTGAAACAATCATTGGGAACTGTTCGGTTCATAAACTTCGAGATGGCTTTGTATTGTAGTGTGAAATAGGCGATACTGGCTTATCTAGAACTATTGCATTGGATTTAGAAACCTAGCTTAAAGATTTTGCAATGTTGAAGATGAGTGCAAGTGTTCTTTCGACTTTCGACTCAAAAAGTATCCCGGAGTGGAGATTCGAGATACATTCATAAAACCACATTTCCCATTCGATAGGCAGAGACCACGAATTTCCACTTGCCACGATCCTGCCTGACTCACCTCTTACGCCTCATTCACTCTTATAACATTCTTCATACAAGCTCGCTAAAGTAGTCGAATTAAAACGAATTTATTAAATAGATTTTATTTTAGGAAAATGTGAATGGCTGAATGGTCCCACAATAAATTTATTTATATCGGCATAAAGTAACAATGTAGAACAGACATTACAAATCTATACTATTATACTATACTTAGATATACTATATGTATAATATTAAATAAATATAAAGATGTAAGTAAAGTTTGTTTGTATGTAGAAGGTAATCTCCGAAACTACTCATCAGATTTCAAAAATATTTCACTAGAATTTAGGATGAACTTTCAGGATGAGCACAGGCTAATGTTATGTAGGTACCTCACGGGCAACGCCACGGGCGGAAGCTAGTCCTGTATAAATTTGTCCGAGAATCGAACCCTACGCTTCGTAGTTCTCAAATTGTCTGTTGCTATGTCTGATGAACACTTTGCACATAAGATATCGTTATGATGATCAACTTTTCTATTTTTACGATGTGTACGAAAGTTGAATAGACATTATAAACTAGGACCATTCGATTGATTTGTATTCAAAACGGCATCAACATTCAAATTGGTTCATAATTAGCGCGAATAACGGTGTGGCACAGGCTTAGAATACTTCTGGACGGATGTGGACATTTTAAGACATGGTTTTTTACAAATATTTAATTCTCTTTATATACATCATGATACAATATTTGTCCATACAATACAATTTTTTTTCCAAAAATCTAAAAATGCTAAGTACCTATTAGTTTTTTCACAAACCAATTATTTCTAAGAACAAAACTTTCTTACTACAAAAGATAAGGTAGCTACTTCTAAGGATCCAAAATTTTGCCTCACCCTGTATTTCTTTATCTGTATTTATTTATTTTCACATTCTTTTTTACTCCTACATCAATTGCAATATTATTTTTTTCTTTTTGTTTTACGCATTCGAACATGATCTGACGAGTGAGCGCACTCCTGCCACAGTGATAACATTTCACCGCTTTATTAAATCTAGCGATGCAGCTAAACCATATACAACAGGTTAGATCAGTTTATAATGTATAATCGTTTTTAGTGTTTTATGATATTTGGACTCTTTTGGCTAACATAAAAGTGAAAGCCGCTAATAAAAGCAGATTCACAGTTTCCTTTCAAATCTTATAAATTTGATTAATTTGTCTCGTCAAAGACACGACTACTGTGCAGAAGACGCAGAAGGAGTCAGTTCCTAAAAGTTGTACTTTCAAGAACCTTTGGACTCTTATTTTACTGTATGTTTCACCTCTGACCTTAACTTACTATATTTAATTTACTTACTACTTTCTCCTTTGAGTCCACACCTTTTTGAAGATTGTCTGACTCATACTTTGAGATGTTAATGCAAGAAAGTTTACAAATTAGCACCTAATTAAAAAAAACACTGGCAAAGAATGCATACCTTTAACAGCTATGAATAAAGTCAGGATACATCAGAATAGATTTAGTAGAATGGGTATTGGATTTTAATTCAATGGGTTAAAATCCCAGCTGTTTAAAACGCAATTTTTGATTGAGGAAATACACAGCTTAGTCAACTGTACATTAGATACGGATTACATAAAGTCTTTCCTAAACATTCGCGATCATAATTCATATTTAGAAATATATGGACACGGGATTTTATCGCGTTATTTAGGGCCCTATCTCACTAGAACACCAGGGTGGCACCACCATAAACAAAATGTACGAAAATGACTCTGACTGGTGTCATTTACGTACGTTTTGTGCCCTAGTGAGATAGGGCCCTTACAGTATTTACATTATGTAGTAGTTACCTACTTTTGTAAAAAGTTATAAGTACCTAGGTAGGTACCTATGTAAAAAAAATTTCGGTCGGTGAGTCTGGAACTAAATCGTTGATATTTTTACGTGCGTGTGTAATTAAAAAGTCAAGAGTATTTAGTGCAAAAAGTAGAAACCTATTTTAAGACTAGCAAAACGGGTTATCTTCATCTCGTACAATTGATTGCCTTAAAAAACTATTTTGATGTATTGCTGCTGATATTTTTATAATTCTCACATGGTTACACCGCTATTTGTTATTTATCATAACTAGGTAGGTAAGTATTAAAATTTACTACTAAACATATTTATAAATTGACAAATAATTAATGGGGTTAACATTTAGCAAAAACTATCTTTCATAAATTAGGTGGGTAATCAATATAGCAGCTTAATTGACCGTGGTTTAGTTTTTTAAATGTATAATCAAGAATAAAGTGTTAAAAATACTTATATAAGATTAAGTAGGTACGACAATACCTACTTATAATAAAAATTAGCTAGACTTTTTATCGAATTAACATCAAATAAAACAGATCATTTAGATTAGGTAGGTACCTAAGTTTAAAGGACTATGTTACCTTATTCAAGTCTTCAAAAGTCCGTTAAATTAAACAGTACGTAAATGAAACAGGTGTTCGAAAGTCCTTATTTAGCACGTATTGCAACCGCAGGGTGATTGACTCCGTACAATTTTGGATACAACGCCACCAAAATAGTCACTGACTGTTTATACCTTAACCTACAAACCATTATCAGCCTTAGTCTCTTAACTTTAAGGTGTAAAGTAAGCCGATTATATCACGCATGGTGCTTTATGTGATGTGAATCTTTATTGAAACTGTACGAATTCGACACGTTTCGGATTTCGAGCTAATCTTTTATTGCAGTGTTACTCACTATATTTTGTCATAGAGTTGCGACAATGTGTTTTATTGCTAAGAATTCATTGCAAAATAAATTTATGATTGGAGAAATGCTGGATTATAGGTTTCCATGTACTGATACTACAATATTTTTTATAATTTAGGGAAAGATGCAATATTTTTATTTTTGCTTTCATTTGAATGAATTTTATGTAGAATACCATGAGTTTAAAAAAAAATTAAAATAAGTACTAAAATTTACTACCTATCAAAAATTACTGTTTCAAACCGACAGTTTAACTGTTCCCGTGAAAACGCATCTACAGTTCCGATGACGTCAAACCGTTTGTTACTTACTATCTATATTTGTTCGTTGTGTTTCGACTTTCGAGATATTTTTTAATCAATACGATCTTCCTAAGTCGTTAGTATGACGTCACTCCCGTAACTCGACGCTGATTGGTGGATAATAGGTAGTATAATATTATAATATTATACATAGAAAACAAACAGCCAGACCCAAGACAAATATTTGCCTAGGTATCATACAAGTATTTGTCCCGTGGCGAGGATCGAACCTCGGCGGGCCTTCACCCACTGCGCCACAGGGGTCGTCTATAGTACTAAATGTATAATAGGTAGATATTAAATAAGATAGTTTCAGGTACTTTAATTTACCAGGAAAAGGCTCGTCATTCAAAACAAACACCATCCTTCTGAATGTCTTGACCGACTTGTAAGCCACAATCCATTCTTCAACTTGACCCAAATCCGATACGGGTGAATGTGAACTATGACCGCAACGAGTCACGCGATCTTTTTTTAATCATTTGTTTCTTTTCGTTGGGACAAAATAGACAAATTTGAAAAAAAGAACTTAAATAAAAAAACGTGATAAAATAATATATATAGGTCTGTACCTAAATCAGTTCACTTAACTAACTTAACCTGTAAATAAATACACGATCTTAATCAAAGATTTAAAAAAAATTGTGGGAATTATCTATCATATTCGTTTAGGTTCTCAATTCGACTGTATTTTTTAGTATGAATGATTTTGATTTTCGCAAAATTCATCAATATCGATCTACCTAGTAGTTAGTATTGATGAATTTTGCGCTGAAATTTGGACAAGAACCCTAAAATGGTCCCATGTTACATAATACAAAATATAGAATCATGTCATAGAAGATTTTTTTTTTCTGGAATAAATATATGTAGGTACCTACCTACTTGTTCCAGAAAAAAAAATCTTCTATTCCTAAAACCATAATAGAAGAAACCTTTAAGTATGTAATTTGAAGTCAATTTTCAGTTTTTTTGTAGGTAATTTTATTTTAAATGTTCTGAGCTGTATGACTAATAGCTGTATGGTAGGTAAGTTGAATTCCAAATTATTTATTATTATTTTTCTTACTTGAATCATTTAAGTAGGTAAATAATGCTTATTTTTCCGCAAAGTTTACTCAAACCGGGTAAATAGAAGTGGGTCATTGCTATCAGCGCGCATGAATAAGGATGTGGTGTGACCTAGCACATGACTAGTGTGGTGACGTAGGCCCCCTATCTTGTTCCTGCCAATACTGTGCACTGATAGTTACACTAGCTGCACCCCGCGGTGCTACCCGAAAAAAAATTATTTTACCCGTTTTTTTTTAAATGCTGAGCCGTGTTAGCCGAGGGGATTATTAGTGTTAGTCGAGGATTCGGATCCTGGCCGTGATCACTGGATTTTTCGTTTCGAAAAAAATAAATGCGCATCAACACGAGCTCTAAACGGTGAAAGAAAACATTGTGAGGAAACCCGTGGCTTAGTCAGCCCCACACGTATTGAGCAGTCTTTCCTGTGGATATGGCCGGATACATTATTTATTAATATGGTATTCTAATCGCGAAAGTTGAAAAAGGCAAAAACACACAAACTTTCGAATTTGAATCAGTATGGTACTAAACACAACCGCCTGCAACAAAATCTAGACATGTGTCATGCAGGTGACTATGTCATGCCTTTTTAGTTAATCAAAGCTTAGCTCTTTCCTACCTATAAAGTTTATAAAAAAACGTAGATATGCTTTATAACGTTAAATTCCGGATCGATAGAAATTTTCTAAGATAAATAAATGAATAAATAATGCTGGACATTTCACACAGCATCTTCTAGCCCCAAAGTAAGCAGAAATTTTGATAAGGGAACTACATGGCTGATATACTTACTACTTTATTTTTTTTGTAAATACATAAATAATATATATCTACCTATTATATACATAGAAAACACCCAGACCCGAGACGAATATTTGCAGATAATACAAACATTCACGGCGGGAATCGAACCCGCAACCTTCTGTTTCAGTGGACCTTCGCTCACTGCGCCACAGAGTGCACATAGCGATGGTAAAATTATATCTTTTGCATTCTATGAAGGCCACACTTCAACACAACAATCATCTCCAAAAATATCATGGTCTGGTAAATGTCCCGTTCGTTGCCACTAAATGCCTTGGTATTTCCACAAATGCCAAGAAAGTTGACATTCACAACACATCGTTTATGGTTTAGCTAAGTTGCTAAATGCTAGTTCCCACTGTTTTGACATAATCATCGAAGTTTTGGAATCGTGTTAAATTTGTAACTCTGTTATAACCTGTCATTATAATTAACTTGCATTAGATTTCTGCTTGTGCATACCTGAATTTGTGCAAGTGCTGAATTTGTGCATACCTACTGTTATTAAAGAAACATTCTTTAGGGCTCTATCTCACTAGGACACCACGGTGGCACCACTGACAAAATGTACGTAAAATATGACACCCGCAGTGCGACCCATAGTGCGACCCATTCATTCTCGTCTTTCGATTCTCGTTCATTTGACTCGTAGTTCTCGGAATGTATCCCGAATTCGGAAAGCAAATCATCGAATCGGATGCATTTTCTGAAGCATGCCTGAAATCGCACTGCCTGGGTATCCGCTGGGTTGCGCAACCAAGCGGGGTGTCATTTTCATACATTTTGTTTGTGCTGGTGCAACCATGGTGTCCTAGTGAGATTGATAGACGGAAGTTATTTTTTTTTTTAATAAGAATTTGATGTAAGTAGGTATATGCATCTATCTACATACACGTATGATTATGTATTCAAAAATCGATGTACCTATGTGTGCATGTTTGCTATGGACTCCAAAACTGCCTGAAAATTTTCAGGCAGTCTTTAGATTAGCCCAGCGGGTGATCTTGTGTTTATGATAGGTAGTGATCGGATCAACAGAAACCCCGTGCGAAGCTGGGGCGGGTCGTTATTCGTACGGAATATTGGGTTTTCGGATCCTAAAATTTGAGATTCTCTCATTAAGAATTCTAAGATAGGTACCTACTGTTTACTGCGAACTAAGATAAAGGGGTAATGACTCTTCTATCTACAACAATTAATGTTGTCAAGTCAACAACATCTCATTCTAACGATCAAGTTTGAGAAAGCACACGCCTAAGCTCATTCATAAAAAAGATAAAATACCAACAATTCTTAAAATACTATAAAAATAAACAATTATTAAATGTAAAGCTAAATTAGGTTGGCTTTTAAATTATTCTGATAGAAAGGTGTGAGAAGTAGGTACAGTGAAAAATGTTTGGATTGAAGTGAAGTGACAACATTACAATGGGTTACAGTCATAGTGATTTCGATGACTGCTGTAAACTATTTTTATTCAGAATTGCTAAGCTCCGGTGAGAATAAAGATAAAAGCAAAGTCGAAATGAAATGCTATACAATTTTTGTTTCATTCTATCACAATAAAGCATGTTCATGAAACTCTTACAGTTAACTTATATAATTTAACTTATAAAACTCTGTTAAAATTGAAACACCGTTGAATTAAACAATTAAACAATTGCCATCCTTTTTTATAAGTGTCAAATAGTGACAGGGCGAATCTTAGCATTATTTCAAGTTTATAAGTAATGCCCAAACATTCAAGTTTTGGAAATAAAACAAAACAGACACAATGACTTTTCAAATTACCGCCAAAATGTCCATGATTAACTTAGGCTGAGACTTCGCCAAAGCGGAGATGTGTTTTAAACAACCAATAAAATTTCGTCATTCAAACATGTCATCTCGTCTTTTGAAATTCTATTGGTTGTTTAAAACACATCTCACACATCTTTGCTTTGGTGGAGAAGTTCCTTTGTATAAAGTCATCATCGCATAGTTCCTAATCCATTGCCGCTTTTGTTCCAGAATCCTGCGGCCGGTGTCAGTGTCGGGCAACATGGAGCACGCGCTGCAGCATCGCGACCGCGTCGGCGTGCAGGACTTCGTGTTATTGGAGGACTACCTTTCCGAAGCTGCCTTCATTGATAACCTGAGGAAACGCTTCTCAGAGAACATTATTTATGTAAGTAACATAATGTATCACACAACAACATCTCAACATCTAACCAGCATTGTTTTAATCATAATAATTGATTTATGTTGTCGCTACAAGAGCCCCGCTGAGGCACCACAATATTATGGTTCTGTAGGTGTAGTTGTTAACGAACAAGTAAAAAGCAGGAGTTTATGATTTTCCAGTATTTTTTTGATATTTGACTTGTTAAATTGCCTCTAGGGAGCGTAAACCTTGAACCGAAGTAGGAGAGAAATAAAGACGCGGGTATTCTGGCCCTTAAATAATAAAAAAAAGTCTACAAGCTACAACAGTCATTCTCTTTCTACGTACAGTTTTGATTTTTATTGCGATAACGATAAAAGATTTTTAAAGCAAAAACACGATGAAGAAAAAATAAGTCTAGGTAAGCACCTATTTAAATTAAATCTCATTATTTTCCCTAAAAAGATGGCCTTAGCCCTAATAAGATCTTGAACTAAATATTTTTATAGCCCTGTAATAATAAGGATAATAAAATTCAGAAAACACATTGTACTACAGTCGCGGCAACACAAAGTCTCGTCTGCTTGAAAGGAGTGTGGGCAAAAATGTATGGGCACTTCACCCACGGCCGCCACAGCTCAGACTACTTTTGTTTAGAAGGTATCACATCCATGTATCTCTGTGCCAATGCGCATCAAATTCTGTCCCAGGGTTCTCTATTTATTTTAAGTTGAATAGGTTTAACTTACAGACAGGCTAAAATGGCCGTTACCGCATTTTTGGTCATAAATGTATGGACCCACCACGGCCGCCACATATTAGAATACTTTTGTTTAAAAGGTATCACTGCCATGTTTATCTGTGCCAATGTGCATCAAATTCTGTCCGAGGGTTCTCTATTTATTTTAAGTCGAATAGGTTCAACTTACAGAGTTGCTAAAATGGCCGTTACCGCAATTCCTTTTATGAATCATAATAATGACTCGTAATTATGTTTATGGGATCAGGATTACGCAGGATCAAGGGATCAGAATCACAGGATCAGGATCACGGGATCAGGATTATACAGGATCACTGGATCAGGATGACAGGATCAGGTTCACGTATTAAGATAACGGGATCAAGATCACGCAGGATCACGGGATCTGGATCACGGGATAAGGATCACGGAATCAGGATCATGGGATTAGGATTACGGAATCTGGATCACGAGATCTGGATCACGGGATTGGGATCCTGACCGTAGCCAAGTGAGTTATCTGCCATACATTTCAATACGAACTGTTTGGCCACTTGGCCAGCGAATTACTTTCCTCATATTCGAAATGAAAAGCAGTGTTTACTTCGGGTGAAAGACCTATTTATGCACTCGAACTATTGGTGCCCTCGCTACGCTCGTGCGCCAAACCATCTCATACCTGAATAGGTTACTTTCAACCAACTTGTAACAATCTACTAATTACTCCCTTGTCATAAAATCTAGTACTAGTACTACTCAGGTTAGGTACAAACATGGATTTATCTAGTGACCCCTGGGATAGATTTTAATGCGTCGATAATAAAAAATGCTTAATTTTGTTAGGTCTTTCGAGTCATAGTAGTTACATTGCTGGCGGAGCTGGGTGAAGTTTGCCCACTATCGTTTGAAAATTCATTACTCCTACCTAAACATCAGGAAAAGGTTACCAACGGAGAAGAGTTGAAAAGAGTTGAGGAGAAAAGGCTTTTCATGAACACCATGCAAAACAGAAGAAGGAAAATGATTGGACATCTTATACGACATGACAGCGTCTTATGGAACATCATAGAAGGAAAAGTAGAAGACGAGGAAGGGTAAGTTCAAGAATCAATTACATGAGTCAGATTAAGAAGAAGGTCGCTGTCATGTCGTATAAAAAAATAAAAGAAATCGCATTAGAAAGAAATTGATGGAGAGAATTGCTCTGTTGCACCGACAAGAGCTGAGCCCTTTAAATATAAACATAGTCATCTCAATTAGTGTTGAGTATGACGTGACTGACGCGGCTCTTTTGTCCCGTACAAAATTCAACTTTGTGTGATCGGCTCAACTTCTAAAAATGTCATGCTTCAATTCAAATGTCATGTGACCATACACAATATGACAAAATCAGAAAATGACGTTACTCTTTCCTCAAGCTTCATTCAATCTTCAATCACTCCTCGCTTGACAACGACAAGAAAGAATTTTGAACTGATCGGACAGATTGTCATATGAGAATGAGTGAGTAGTCCGCCAAAATAATGAACAGTCAATTGAAAATGACCGGCTCAAATGAACCGACTCACGGTACCGTACCGGCTCAAAATCAAAATGAACCTACTCTGACAAAAGTCAATCTAAAATCATGTCATACCCAACATTAACTCAATGCCAAGAAGGGTAAAAAGTGTCAAGTGAAGAATGCCGTAACTACGAACTCAAATAGTTGACATTCAATAGGTTAACATCGTGGTATGCCCCACAGCCCCACATAAGGTTCTTTATTACGAAAACAATTATAGATTCGTGTCGTTCGATTGTTCGTGCTATCGGAGAAATAAATGTTTCGTTGCCGATGACAATCGATTTGCTTCGCAATATTACCAACACAACAATAATAATGATTCAATTACGTTTAATTGATAACATAACGATTAAAAAGCAGGTCAAGTTCTTGCAACTATAATTGTTTTATCATCATCATCATCTCAGCTGTCGGACGTCCACTGTTGGACATAGGCCTCCCTCAAAGATTTCCATGTATTGCGGTAGGAAACGGCCTGCATTCACCGATGACCTGCTGTTTTACAAGGTCGTTTGTCCATCTTGTCAGTGGTCGTTCCAACGCTGCGCTTGCCGGTCCGTGGCCTCCACTCGAGAACTTTTCAACTCCATCGGCCATCTGTTCTGCGTGCGATGGCCTGCCCGTCGCCACTTGCTAATCCGTTTGGCTATGTCGTTGACCCGAATTCTTCTACGTATCATTTCTGATTTGATCTCGTATATAAATGTTTAGAATAGTTTAATTGGAGAAACTTAAGGGTCTCATCGATGCCTTTCTCGCTATGATAGGGATGGAGAACGACACAAGGCCGATTGGAGTGGCGTCTGAAGAAGGAGGCTTATACCCAGCAGTGGGCTATAATTTGAGCTGCCAATAATGATGATGATGATGATGAAAAGAGTCTTGAAAGGCATGGTTAGTCAGCTCCACATTTTTTTTTGTTTAGTAGATTATGTTAGCGCGGAGTTTATTTACTGTGTTATTTAGGAGTCGAATTTCAAGAATTACCTTAATGCACCTTCACATCAAAAGGAACCTCGAAAGGAACATAAACACATCCTTTAAGATGACTAGGTTGTGCTTTAGACTGTATAAAGTAGTCAGTACCTAGATTTCATAACTTTGATGTAAAGTTGAATACATCATGTCTGATTGGGTTTCCCTTCCTATTCTTCCTACTCTTCCTCGTCAGTGTTTTATAAAATTTTAAAATGTTTTTTTTATTCTCTCTCGTCAGACGTACATCGGCAACGTGTTGATATCAGTGAACCCGTACAAGAACCTTCCCATCTACACCGAAGAGAAGGCTAAACAATACTACAGAAAGGCTTTCTTCGAGGCATCTCCTCATGTGTAAGTATCTACTCAGTGCCTTACCTACGTAAATATTAAAATGATCTGTCTTAAAAAAATCTGTCCCCTCTACTTATAAAAATTGAAACACCGTTGCCATCCTTTTTTGTTAGATAGTGTCAAATAGAGACACATATCTTGAGCATTATTTAACCAGTGTTCATGTTTATAAGTAAAACCCTGTATGTCTGTATGCAAGTCTAAAGCCTGGCTAAATAGACAACATTTTTTCTTGTCACTCCCACGTTAATGAAAAGAGACAGCAACAAACTTTAACAGCGTATGAGCTATAGGTACTAGGTAAGCTTCTAAGCTTATTGTGAGGTTGACTTTTTTTTAATAAAGTGTGCGATCTTACTGCGGTCCCAATTTGGATAGAGCTTTCCGTGCTTCAGAGGGCAAGTCAAATTGTCGGTCCCGGCTTTTAAGTCGTTAAGCCATGACGGAGGCCTTCGGGCGGCCTAATAACTCCGTCAACTGAGTTAGCCACTAGCTCATACGAACATACATACATACATCCTGATTTGCCGCACATATCTACTTACCAGTACCTAAATAGTTTTTATTCATAATTATATTAAGACACATCTACTGTTGTCCAGCGATTATACTATGCAAATCGAACCACCTTAACGACAAAGATACAAAGTAAAGAGGTTCTATTCAAGACCACTATACTCTATCATTCGAATCTAGAGAAACTTGTAAAACATTAGCATTACAAATGCAAAGAAAATGTTATGCATTAAGCAACTCATTTGTGCAAATAGGCACTTCATTTGATTATCATTGTTTGTTTAGCTCAGTTCGCTTCCTAGACACAACCACAGAATACAGACAACTTCAAAACAATCTTGCTAAGTGGCTAACTCGATGTTTTACATAGGTATTTTATCTAACTCATACTCTAACTCAAACAAAACTTTTTTATACTAACTGTAAGCCAAGATTTTAGGTGTGGATTTTTTAAGGGCTCTATCTCACTAAGACACCATGATGGCGCCACCACCACAGTCGCGCCACCAACAAAATGTTCGTAAATGACACCAGCAGCATATCGATTCACACTTCTCAGAGTGCATCCGATTCGATGATTTTCTTTGGAAAATGACGTTTTCACCTCAGCAGCTCGAAATGGCATCCTTTGCTGCGAGAAACCAGTGTGCAAAATCGCATTTTGCACACTGGTTTCAGTGAGGAAAAGTGATTTGAAATTCGAATGTCGTAGATTGACACGTGATAGTGCATGGCGGTCATTGGCTAGCCTGTCTATGAAAAAAAACAATAACGCACCTTTTAAAAATAAAATAGCGGGAATTTGTTTCTGTTACGCTAGTTATTTGTTGAAAATTCATAAAACAATAAAGATGAGTGAAACCAGTGACGAATACACTAATTTATCTCCAGAGAGAAGAGTTGAGACAAAAAGTGATTGTGATGAACAAAGTTCCCTTCCTGAGAAGCACGTATGTAAGTTCTGAACAAAACAGAATCTTTTAATTTTCAAAATTACAATAACTGTTATTTGTTCTTTTAATTTCTAAAAAGAATCAGAATCAGAATCAGAATGTATTTATTTGCTAGGTACATGGTGGTACACATCATACAGAGAAGTATACAAGGTCTTAAACATAGTATTATATATGGGTCACATGCCCTTGCCTTGTTGGCGTGCAAAATAATTAGGTACTTTTTAATTTCATTTTCAATTCAGTCAATTATTATCAATTTAGTTCATACAAATTTAATTAGATGGTCATATTATTTACATTGGAATTAACTTATGTCAAAGGTTTTATCATTTAAAAAGTCAGTAATTTTGTAATAACATTTGTCAACTAATAATTTATTTAATTTAATTTTAAATGTAAATTTTTAAGTGCTAATTAAACAAATAAATAAATAAATAAATAAATAAACATTTGATTATTTAGTTCCCTTAGAGGTTTTGGTATTTTATTGAAAACAATGGGGGCCATACAAAAAACACTATTTTGCATTAAAGTTGTTTTACCAGCACGGGAGCAGTGTCTAGTATTGTCCCGTCTGCTATAAGTGCTTAATTGTGACATGCGACTAAATAAATGTGGATTAGTTTTTACAAATGTAGCTATTTCAAAAATATACAGCGATGGCAAAGTCAATATTTTATGTTCTAAAAAATAGGGTTTACAGCTATCGGTCTTTTGCAAATGATGCATAGCTCTTATACATCTTTTCTGAGCTTTGAAAACAATATCTTTATCAGTAGAGTTTCCCCAGAAAATAATGCCATAACGAAGAACCGAGACAACCATTCCGTAGTATGCTGTTAATAGCGCGTCTTTGTTAATTATAAAGGATAGTTTATATAATGCATATGCCGAAGAATTTATTCTATTACCTAGGGTTTGTTTTTTAAAAATGCTTTATTTTTAAATAGATATAAATGAATACCTATTATGGATTAGTTGCTTCATTATGTACAAAGTTGTATCTTTTATTTGTAGGTAGTAATGTTCTCGCTGCTGAGGTGAAAAATTTTGTGTGCAACACGAGACCAAAGTTTTTTACATCTCGTGCCTTTGAATTCCTCGCTAGACTCGGGATTCTAACGTAGAATCACTCGCTACGCTCGTGATTCAATTCTTAGAATCCCTCGTTCGCTCGGGATTCAAAATCAGCACTCGAGGAAAACATCAACTTTGCCCTCTTGTTGCACAAATAACTATTCTTCGCTGAAAAACGTCAACTTTTCGAATAAAATCTTTGAATTGAATGCATCCGCTTGGTGTGCGATTCAGACTTCCGAAAATGCATCCGATTCGATGGTTTTCTGCAGAAAGTTGACGTTTTTCAGCGAAGAAACGCACTGTTTTGTTTGTGGTGGCGCAACCATGGCCCTAAAGAATCAAAATTTTTTCAGGATAAAACAATCTTTTGGCATGTTTTTATCGCGTTATTTACATGAAAAAATAAAACTGAGCCGCGAGCGAGGAACCCAAACTCCCAGGAAATAAGACCTATTTTTGAACTGCGTAACCGTAACAATGATCATGGTGACTTGTTATTGCCAAATCAGTAAGTCAGTAACAAAGTTTCCTTATGCGAGTTGTTCAATTTTGTACCTCGCACGTCTAATTCCACAGAACACAGAATCGCTCGCTTACGCAAGTAGAAGCAGCATGTTGACTTATTACTAAGAGAACCAGTGTCGCCAAACTCACACACGTAAAATAAAACACACTTAGAAATAAAAGTTATGATTGGTCGAAAGAGAACCTTAAAAAGGACCTAAAACCATAAAACTAATTTTATTGATAATAAACCTTAGGCCTATCGGAACATGGTTCTAAACTAAATAAAATAAACAGTACTGCTACTTGTCAAAAGATGGCGCTTTGCGAAACATTTTCATTCAGTATTTTTTTCCTTTTAGTCTCTAACACGTCGGAATAGGATTGATAATGCAATGGCTGTTACTTGAATGACAACAAAACAAGCTACTTGACGAGAGATGGCGCTATCAGTTAGTCTTTTATTATCAATCTTATATTTACCAGATATAAGATTGATAATACAATGACTATACTTGCTACTCGATTAGTGATGTGCCAATGAGAATACAAGACGTATCGAAATCGATTATTATTACCAACCTACTGATGTGTAAAGATCGGTAGCACGCTCAGTTTAATCTTCCTAGGTAGCACGTCAGGTTATATTTCTGGTGGTCGAAATAAAAAGCTTTTCTTATCTTTCTTTCTTTATTTACACAATCAAAGGTTTACAACTCGTAAATTGTATCACTGTTTAAAATAATGGTTCTTTTTTCTTCTTGTGTTTTCTTTTTATGGTGTAGGTACAGTTGCATCTATCCATATTTTTTTTTATCTGGTGCCTTGGGAAAACTGAAACCAGAAGATTTTACGTTATTTCTTCAAAATATTTCTAATTTTCATCTTACCCAGCCACTGGGCGGGCACCATAAGTCTTAAATAAGAATAAGAAAAGAATAAGAATAGTAGGGTGGGTTGTCCAGCAATGAACCAGGTAAAATTCAAACGTCCATATCTTTTACATTTTTTGACTTACGGATCTAAGATTTGGCGTGAAGTAAGGTGATTAATCTGGCTAAGATTGTGCATTATTAGTTTTTTCATCTAATCTTTAAATTTCTTAGAAATACAGATTTAGCAAAAAATGAGAATTGGTTCATTGCGTAACACGGGTGATACGCATTGAACCAGACCGAATTCTGCAATGAACCACCTATTTACCAAGACAAAGGGCAATGTTTTTACTTTATTATGATAACCTATCAGCAAAATTATTACTAACTACGAAATATAAGCCGTTAGAGGTACTGTTAATTATATTTAGGCTTGAGTATCTTAGTCTTAATAAAATCTATGTATTGACATCAAGCAATATGGTTTTTTTATCATAATACTAATTATAAGTAGGTTTTCATTTAAATCTAGTTGTAATAAGTAGGTGGTTTAGTTTCTCAACGTATATGAATGGTAGGTGCGGCTCGGACTAGGAAAATGTATGTGAGAACCATGGTTCAATGCAGGACACTATGTCATGGCTCATTGCTGGACACACCCCATTGACAAAACAAACCTCAGAATTTCACCTGGTAAATGATGATACAGCAAACTAACTATAGTGTAATTTACAACGTTATGTATGTGTAATCATACGTAACAGGCAAAAAAAAATGTAGGTAACACCCAAAAAATGTAGAAAAAGAATGAAATCAACACAAAAAACTCACTTTTGTGATACATTTTTATAAATTCGATCACTGGGCGTACGTCTTAAGCTTGCGCTGCTTGCAATTTGGGGAGAGAGTGAGGGATGCGTATGCGTTCCTGTTGGCAGTATTCGTAAAGAACGGCAATGTCACATTTTTGAAATATAGCGGTGGCTCATTGCATCTGCCTGGTTCACAGGTGGACAACCCACCCTAAATAAATCATACGAATCGCACTAATATTATAAATGCGAAAGTTTGGATGTTTGTATGTTTGTTCCTCTATAACTCGACAATCACTGAACCGATTTGCTGAAATTTGAAACATAGATAGATAATGACCGGGAATAGGACATAGGCTACTTTTTATCCCGAAATAATGCACAGTTCCCGTGGGATAAACAAAAAAGTAGTCCACGCGGGTGAAGCCGCGGGCGTCAGCCAGTTCAGAATAAAATCATCACTATTGCAAAAAAAAAATCAACGCCTTAATACTATTTACATGATCATAACCAATAAAGTATTCGATAACACATTCATCAGTATAATGGGGTAACATCCTTAATTGAGTAGCGAAAGTTGAGGTTTATGAGAAACGCGACCTTAACTATTAAGAGGGCAGCGACGAACGAATTCTCCATACAAACGTACTACCGAAATCATTTAAAATTTGAGCGTATTTTCACCACTTTATGCACTTATTTAGATTAAGGAAGTATTAATCTAGGTTCCTGTTAAACTTTTGATCTAAAAAACTTACCTGAAACAAAATGTAACCAAATTGTATTTCTAACATTTTTACAGCAAAAATATCGTGTTTTCGTTGCATTTGTTCTGTATGATAAACAACAATGATTGTAATATCCTTTTAATAGGAACACAGCTTAGAGTGTCTAGTTACAGGCCATACAAAAAAAATTGCGAAATCATTAACTTTTCATTCATCATTTTTGGTATTACGGAATACATCGTAAATTCTTGTAAATTCTGAACTCGAGTATTGCCGTACGCGTTGCTCGGATGTCTTCAATGTGTGTGTATAGTCCCGGAGGCGGAGTTTCGACACTCACACTAACGCAAAATTGGTTTGCAACGACCACCGCTTTTTATAATTTTTAGCATTTTTAGCTCGCTCGATGTGTAGGTATGTAGGTATAGGTGTAGGTAGTATACACACTAACTAGATAGGTGTACCTAGCGTAGATTAGAATTGATTTTTACTTTGAACAATTATTTCAATTTTAAATGGTATGTAGGTAGGTAGGTTTTGTAGACCCTTTTATGAAAATTACTTTCTTTTTAACCGACTTCAAAAAAAGGAGATTCTCAAGTCATAGGCATATTTTTTTATGTAGGTAGGTATGTTTCTCGAGTATCTACTTGAATAGGTGAGCCTGGACCGATTTGGAAAATTATTTTTTTGTTTGAAAGGGTACCAGGTGGAGCTATGGTCATCAGATCAGGTCAGGATCTGATAATGGAGTCAGGAACTGTTCAACAGAACTCCTCAGTAAATAGGCTGATTGAGTTTAAACTCGGCATAATGTAAGCTGTCTTGTTCCGTTTCGTTCCGACTACAATGTCATGTAATATGTAATACCTATGCGTACCTATGGTGACTGCGAGCTGACCTGATGATGGAATCAGAAGCTGTTCAAAAAATGGTGCTGGTGATGATGATGACGAGTTTCAGCTCAATCGGCCTATTTAGATTTAGGTAGGTAGGTACTGATGTGTTCTGTTGAACAGCTCCTGACGCCATCATCAGATCCTGACCTGATCTGATGACCATGGCACCACCTGGGACCGTTTCAAACAAAAAAGAATTTTCCAAATCAAAAAAATTCCAAAAACATACCTACCTACATAAAAAATATTCCTATGAATTGAGAATCTCCTCCTGTTTTTGAAGTCGGTTAAAAAGAAAGTAATTTTCATACTAAAGTTATGAAGTTGAAGTTATGAAAGAAGTTGAAGTTATGTTTTTAAACTTCAAAGTCTATAAATAGAACAGTAGTAGTTTTGTAATGACGTCACAAAATGACGGCGGGCCATTTGAATCTGCCAAGAGGGGCTTTTCCATCCTACTAATAATTTTACAGTGTGAAAGTTTGTGAGGATGTATGGATGTATAGATGTACCGCTATCTAGGGATGTTTGTATGTTTGTTACTCTTTCAAGCAAAAACTACTGATACACGCGCGGTCCGAGGGGGGGGGGTCATGGGGGTCATGACCCCCCCCCCCCCCTCAAAATCCTTGAGAAACCTGTAACATCCAGCAAAAAGAGAGGTAGGTACGCACTACCAAAACTAGTGACCCCCCCCCCCCCAAGATCAAAGTCTGCGACCGCCAGTGCTACTGAACGGATTTTAATGAAACTTGGAATACATATAGGTAGGTACTTAAGTAGGTAGGTACCTATACGTACCATAATTTATGACCTGGAATAAAACATAGGCTACTTTTTATCCGGGTAGGTATCACGCGAGCGAAGCCGCGGGCGGAACCTAATATATTTTACATTTGTCTCTCTGATGTTGGCTGTTAGGTAGGTATTATGTTTTATCTCGCTTACATAGATACCTACCTACTCTACTGCCTATAACAGTGGCGGATTTCCAAATTTGCCGCCAGTAGGCTATTCAACTTTTGCCGCCCCTACACTCGATACCACATCACAATCATATTAATTACATTTTTTTTTGTTAATGAAATTGTAACTTTTATGATTTGTGTAATATTATTTTGAACCGACTTCAAAAAGGAGGAGGCTCTCAAGTCGACTGTGTGTTTTTTTTATTTTAGGTATATATTTTTTTTAGTTTTTTGTGTGTGTGTTACGCTATTTCTCCGTCAATTGTGGACCGATTTTGACAATTATTTTTTTTTTTGGTTACAAAGGATATACTCCAGAAGTGGAGGATCTGATGAGAGGATCCCATGGAAATCGAGGGGAACTCTCAAATTTTATGGTTATTTATTGTGTTTGTAGAACTATCGGGCTGAAATTTTGCACACTTATATATTCTCGGTGACAATGAAATATTATGGTATCAATCAAGCTTATCTGATGATGGAGTCAAGAGCTGTTCAACAGAACTCCTGAGTGAATAGGCCGATTGAGTCGAAACTCGGTATATCTATCAAGTTTCAATTACAATTTAATAATATGGTGACAACGAGCTGATTTGATGATGGAGTCAAGAGCTGCTCAACAGAACTCCTCAATAAATTGGCCGATTGAGTAAAAACACAGCATATCTGTGAAGTTCCGACACAATGTAATATAATAATATGGTGACAGCGATCTGATCTGATGATGGAGTCAGGACCTGTTCCATGGAACTTTTTAGTAAAATAGAAATAGAAATAAGTTTTATTTTCGCCACTACGATACATACATACAACACAAATCAGAAATGCTACATTAGAGTGACAAGAAAATAAGGTTACCCCTCAGCATTTGCTCCAGCAGCGCCATGGCTGTTAGAGCGCTGGTTTTCAGTATCTTAGTTTTTAGTAGTATAGTAGTAGTGACATGGATATCAAATGAAAGGGCTTGATGAGCGAAACACAATAAGTAGGTAAGATGACATCATTCTTAATAAAAAATAAACACTAAAATGAAAAAATAAAAAATAAAATACTTAACCGACTTTAAAACATACTTGCACTAAAAAGCAAAACATAAGAATATAAACAGATTTATTTACCTAATTACTAATTACTCGCACTCCGCACTTTAGGTACGAAGCTACAAGTACATTGGTGGGCCCGCCCGGGCGGGCCTTGGCAGGGTTCCCACTTGCCACTCGGCTCTAATACCTATCACGTGACAACTCGACAACCCTTCCGCGTCACTCCGCGCCAGACAGTGACAGAGTTATGCGTTAGAAAGAGAGAATTTGTGTAGGCACGTGTCAGTGCATATTGCACTAGGCAAAGAACGCTTACGCGAGCTGAATTGAACTTTGTCGCATAATTCTGTGCTACAATACAACGTAGGTATTTTATTCAAAGTTTTCGTCAGAATCTACGACTTTTTGCCTTCTTGAGAGAATCATTTTGAGACAGAGATTCGTAGATCACACATACATTTGTCTCACAGGCAGGCAAAGGGAATTAAATTTGCAACCTTCTGTGTTTCAGGCGGTCCTTCGCCCTCAGCATCACAGAACATTGTTGTCATGATGAATAATAATGGATTCATAACATGTCGCATATTGTGGCTGTTTTCGGCCTCCCGTGATCGTTTCACTAGGTTTTAACAGTTCAAAATAGATGAGATTCTTCTGATCCTACCAAATACAGGGGGTCTAAAGTGGCCACTTTTGATGAAAAATCAGATGTTTCATAGATGCTTCATCTATGAAACATCTGACTTTTCATCAAATGCTTCATAAATGCTTCATATGCTTCATCTATGAAGCATCGATGCTTCATAGATGTTTCATAGATGTTTCATAAATGCTTCATATATGAAGCATCTATGAAGCATTTCACAAAACATCTTTTTTGACAGATCTATGTGCGAGGTTAAATTTATTTTTATAAATTAAATAGGTAGGTACCTACTTAGTTTTTTTATAGAAATGATTGCACTGCGCCACCCTGATGGACATATGGAAATATTTTTGAGGCACACGAATAAATAAAAAAGGTAAATTGTCGCGGGAGCGGGTCTGAGGTTTTTTTTTTCTTAAATTTGGCTTCGCATGGGTTTTGCATTCAGCCATCCGTTTTCCATTCAACCTATTTACTTTCTAAAAATAAATTTAACCTCGCACATAGATCTGTCAAAAAAGATGTTTTGTGAAATGCTTCATAGATGTTTCATAGATGCTTCATCGATGCTTCATATATGAAGCATCTATAAAGCATCGATGAAGCATTGATGAAGCATCGATGCTTCATTTAAGAAGCATATATGAAGTATTTATGAAGCATTTGATGTTTCATCAGATGTTTCATAGATGAAGCATCTATGAAACATCTGATTTTTCATCAAAAGTGGCCACTTTAGACCCCCAGACAATTACCTCAGCACCAACAACAACAACCAGCACCAACAACAACAACCAGCACCGACCACTCGTTTGGAGTTGTTTGCACACCAGCTTAAGATGAGCCGTACATTCAACGGTTCCTGTGCATTCCGGGTGTCAAGGATTCCGGATGTTTGTAATTTCGGAACTACAAAACCGATGACCTTGAAATTTTTACGGAACAATATATCGATGGCAGCAAAGTAGATGCGGACAACTACAAAAACGCTACTTTACAGGAGAGCGCATTTAGTAAAAAAATGATGCCTTTTTGAGAGTAATGTACCGATTAACATGAAATTTTCTGACGTGCATTAAAATAGCCTTCTTTGTTGTTTGTATAACACATTTTATTGATATTATCACTGTTTTACTGAAATAATGTAGATGTACTTTTTTACTCTGAAAAAACTTTGACGTAAAAGAAGACATTTGCCTGATATCCGTTTATACGTTGTGATAAAAAAGCGCTCATTCCACCTAAAATATCTAATAAACTGAGATAATGAGCATCCGGTAATATTTCTAATGATATTTAAAGAAAATCTAAGCACCATGCAAACTTTATTCTCCTTTTTTTGACCAAATTTTGTAGATATCTTTATTTACTTTGCATTTAACATTTCACTAAACTTCATCTACGTCTATCAGTTAAACTCATTTAGTTCCCAAAACTCACAAATTAATATAGGTATTTATACTTTTTTTTAATAAAACACCATGAAATTAAGTACCTACTTACCAGTTCAGTATCAACGTAAACAAAAAAAAAAAAAAAAACAAAATAGACTACCTATCAAATTCTAACGTCTCTCTTCTTAAAAAAGTATCAATCAGTCTTAAAAAGTTAGTTAGTCAATTAAGTATAGGCCTTATTAGCAAATAGGTACCATCAGGTACACACTCAGGTATAAAATTTAAATTAACATTGTTTTCTCCAAAGGAGAAAAGCTTCACTAGAAGCACCATTGCTGATGATGTTGCACTAGAATCAGTGACTAAAATGCATGGTAAAGTGAGTTGTGGATTTAAATAACGTAAATGATCATCCTCAGCAATAAGTTCCAGCATATGCGATTTTGATTCAAATGAAATAAACCCAGAAGGCATAGGTGTAATAGGGCGTGATTGAGGGCAAACAGTTAAATTGGCTAGACTAGTATTTGGCTTATAACGTATTTTAGCAGAGGTTGTAAGTGATAATGCTCTTCATCATCAATCAAAAGATGTTCAAGTGTGTCATTTCCTAAGATTGGTAAGCTGTAAATAATATAAACCTACGAGTAGTTTGACGCTCTGGAGGAAGAAAAAACTAGCTCCACCTAATTTTATCACACAGGAGCATCTGTCCCTAGGGCATGATCTTCCATAGCTAGTGTGGAAATCCATCTATCGATCAATCGACTGCAGACCAAGTTGGCAGATGTAGAGAAAATGTGCAAATATTAAGGGAGGATCTAATAAACGCCACAGACGATGGACTAAATATGGCAAGGTTCTACACGAATTTAATTTAGTTGTTGTAAACCTGAAGATGTAGTTTAAGAACATTCTAAATACTATTTAAAGTAGTTTTAATAAATGGCATTAACCTGCTTTTTTGAAAAGACCCTCTAAATACACTGGTATCTATTTAAATTGACGTAAGTGTTTGCTTGTAGATCAATAAAATTAGCTGAATGAATTCATTTTCTGCATCTTAATTTGAAAATAAAACAATAAATTTGATAAAACCAATGTGCAAAATAGTGTATCTAGAGTAAAATTAATGAATTTTCCAATAAAACAAAGAATTGTAAATTAACTAGATTGAGACATTATGCAAAAAGTACAACGGATAAACGGATAAGTGGCAGATGTCCGTGATTACGTCGTACACATTTTTGAGCCACCTGTCGAAGCTACGAAGTAAAGGCGGTCATATGTAAATGTCCGTTTCTACTGCGACGTTTTTTAAAATTTGATTGTAGATGTCTTCTTATACGTGCCAGATTTTCTTTATTATTTTGAAATGTGAAATTATTTTGATGCAAACTTGTAGATAAGGTTAAAATAAGCTCATTTTTGTAAAAAAAGCATTTTCGCAAAAATGCAGATGTCCGTTTCTACTTTGCTGCCATCGATATAAAGTACTTACTTTCAAACAAAGTAAAAACCGGTCAAGTGCGAGTCGAACTCGTACACCGAGGGTTCCGTACCTACCCATTATACCCATTAAGTTATTGAACAATTAGTAATGTTTTTGTACATATCCTAGTTCTGCGATAGCAGTGCCGCAAATGTTCTGCGCACACGAGCATAATATTGCAATAAATATTTTCTTTTATTTTCTTTCACACAATAGCACAATTTTATTTATTTACCTTATTTGAGGATGGTGCCAATTAAGCTAGTTCGCTTAATAGTATGAGCGCTCATACAACTCAGAAGACAATCTTAATTGGCGTCAACTATGTATGTATGTATGTATGGGAACACCCTTTAACTTTCAACTTTTTTAATTTTTTGGAATTTTTCCTTTATTTCTGCTATAAGGCCTTGCTTTTTGCCAAATTTCGTGATTTTAGGTCAACGGGAACTACCATTTAGGTTTTCGACCCAAAACCTCTAGGGTACTTCCGGTTGACCTAGAATTGTCAATTTTGGTTACAATTACAAGCAAGGCCTTACAGCACAAGTAAAGGAAAAATTCCGAAAAATTAAAAAAGTTGATAATTAAGGTAAGTTTTGGTACTTACAAGTTTTCACGAAAACCTAAATTTGCCTATATCTTTTTATAATGTTGACTCAGGACCTTGATTTTTATACTCACAATAGGGACTATAGACTTCAGTATATGGTATGAATTTCAACTTGCTAGCTCCACCCGTTCCTGAGATAATCGATGGTGACAGACGAACAGACAGATGGATAGACAGACAGACAGACAGACGGACAAGAAAGTGATCTTATAAGGGTTCCTTTTTTTACCTTTTAAGTTACGGAACCCTAAAAAGAATCAATGAAATCGGACTACGCGCTCATGAATTACAACCAGATGCTTATTTTCCTTACGGTTGGTTTGGACTGAATGTCAAAATGTACTGGGCCTGTATTCTATTAAATGACAACCGCTTTGGTTTTGGTTCGAACTCTTAAATGTCAGCCATTTGGTGAATAGTAGAATAGCTTTTCAAAAATTTGTACTGCCAAAGTTCAAAACCTCACCACAACTGAGTCGTTTGTTATTAGTAGTCATGGAAACAGTCGCTTTAGTTGAGGTTTTGGTTGAGGTTGATAAAAAGTTCGGTACCGGAATCGAGCCCCTGATCTGCATAATGTATTTATTCCAAAAAGAACTTTTCCCAAAATGACTGATTTTCTCTATGCCTTCATTTTGAAATGTCGGAAATCCGTAAAGTCTGACACAAAAGGTACATTCAGCTACATTACAACGATCATACGTTTCCTCTTACTCCTACTTGGTTCTCCTACTGGTAGGAGCACGAGGACCAATGTCCTTATGCTCCTACCGTGACCTTAGTGCAATTAAGTACAAAATAAAAAAAAATTATACAATCAAAATTTCTGTATAAATAAATAAATAAATAAATAATAAATAATAGCAGCTGTCAAATTGACAGATCATGTCAAAATGACAGATTATGTCAAATTGACATTTAAAGTGACAGCTGTCAAACTTAAAACCGCCATATCTCGGGAACTACTCGTCCTAGACTCCCCGTTCCCAGTTCAAATGAAAGCTATGGCCAAGATCTTCATTTGAAGTGACAGCTGTCAAACTTCAAACGGCCATATCTCGGAAACTACTCGTCCTAGACTCCCCGTTCCCAGTTCAAATGAAAGCTATGGCCAAGATCTTCATTTGAAGTGACAGCTGTCAAACTTCAAACGGCCATATCTCGGGAACTACTCGTCCTAGACTCCCCGTTCCCAGTTCAAATGAAAGCTATGGCCAAGATCTTCATTTGAAGTGACAGCTGTCAAACTTCAAACGGCCATATCTCGGGAACTACTCGTCCTAGACTCCCCGTTCTCAGTTCAAATGAAAGCTATGACTAAGATCTACATTTAAAGTGACAGCTGTCAAAATGACATCTGTCATCTGAAATGTAGATCTTGGTCATAGCTTTCATTTGAACTGGGAACGGGGAGTCTAGGACGAGTAGTTTCCGAGATATGGCTGTTTGAAGTTTGACAGCTGTCACTTCAAATGAAGATCTTGGCCATAGCTTTCATTTGAACTGGGAACGGGGAGTCTAGGACGAGTAGTTTCCGAGATATGGCCGTTTGAAGATTGACAGCTGTCACTTCAAATGAAGATCTTGGCCATAGCTTTCATTTGAACTGGGAACGGGGAGTCTAGGACGAGTAGTTTCCGAGATATGGCTGTTTGAAGTTTGACAGCTGTCACTTCAAATGAAGATCTTGGCCATAGCTTTCATTTGAACTGGGAACGGGGAGTTTAGGACGAGTAGTTCCCGAGATATGGCCGTTTGAAGTTTGACAGCTGTCACTTCAAATGAAGATCTTGGCCATAGCTTTCATTTGAACTGGGAACGGGGAGTCTAGGACGAGTAGTTCCCGAGATATGGCCGTTTGAAGTTTGACAGCTGTCACTTCAAATATTCAAGACTTTAGTTTTCAGATTCAAGATTCAAGAATCAAGGATCGAAATCAAGGATCGAAACCGAGGATCGAAATCAAGGATCGAAACCAAGGATCAAAATCGAGGATCAAAATTGCATCAGTATTTTAATTGAAAAATCATGCCCTGAAATCACGTGTCATGTAAATCAGAAAATGATGTAAAAGACCCCCTATGGACTAGGAATGTTTAGTTTATAAATTATGGTCACCCTTTAGAAAGAGACACACCGCCCAAGTTTTATCTCTCAAGCGGACCGCGTTTTCCAGTTACGTATGTATTATATAACTTCCTTGGTTTAAGGGCTCGGCGAACGTATCTACTTACCTAGGAACGTAATACCAAAATAATTTAAAATTTGAGCATATTTTTATCACTTTACGTTATTATTTGGATCTTCTTCTTCTTCTTCTCAGTCGGCATCTTCATTACTGAAGGTCGTGTCTACTCTGAATTTGAGTTCATCACTCGTTGCACTATGCTTCTCCACGTTTTCCTGTTTTCGGCGGTCTTCAAAGCTTCAGGTATGGGCAGGCCGGTGAGTGATTTTACTTGGTCTGACCAACGGGTAGGTGAGCGACCACGAGGTCTTTTCCCGTCGACCTTACCCACTACCATCAGCTTTTCCAAGTTGTCAGGGTCTTTGCGAGCAACGTGTCCGAAGTAGCTGAGTATGCGTATGAGTATTATTTGGATAAAGGTAGTATTTATCTAGGTTCCTGTTAAACTTTTGTTTCAAAAAACTTACTATAGAACAAATGAAAAGAAAAAATGTCATTTTTGGTGTACCTACAAAGATTTCAATTCAATTGGCTTACATTCCTTTTTAGGAAAGTTTTTCGGAACAAAAGTTTAACAGGAACCTAGATAAATACCTACTCTCCTAATCTAACAACATAAACTGATATAAACATGCTTACATTTTAAATGATTTCGGTATTACGTTTATATGGAAATTCGCCGGTCGCAGCCCTCTTAAGGATATGTTTTTTTATTTCGTTTGCATCTATAGAATGTGATTTTATTTTATTACTTATTTTAAAAATAAAGAGAGTGACTAATGCCGACTGTACATACATTTGACAGTTTCATTTCCGACATTTCAAAATGAAGGCATAGAGAAAATCAGTCATTTTGGGAAAAGTTCTTTTTGGAATAAATACATTATGCAGATCAGTACATTTTGACATTCAGTCCAAACCAACCGTAAGGCTTATTTTATTTTGACTTTCATCCCCTCTCCCTAGGGAACCGTGCTGAATTTCAGGATTAAAAGTATTTTATATTAGACCTCGTAGTATGCACTCAAATAATACCAGGTTTCATTTAAATCCAACCAGTAGTTTCGACGTAATGTGCGGCCATGATACGGACAGACCGACATGAATGAAAAAAATTACAGTTTTGGCTTCAGTATCGACAATAGAGAGCCCTCCAAAAAAAATTTCAAAATATCTTCAATGTACAGAATTTGACCTGTTACAGTTTTATTATAAACTAGCTGCTGCCCGGCTTCGCTCGAGTTGTACCCGGATAAAAAGTAGCCTATGTTACTCGCCAGCCCTCCTCAGGAGATAGTCCACACAAAAAATCACGTCAATCCGTCGCTCCGTTTTGACGTGATTCAACTACAAATAAACAAACAAACAAACACACTTTCACATTTATAATAGGGGTACGGATACCTATTGATGTTTGATTGGTTGATGATTGATGATGATTGATTGATGATGTGAAATTTAATGATTAATGAAAATAAAAATTCTTCGGTACACATATGGATTTTTCGTACATGACGACCTTACACGTGCTGATTACAGCTACAGAAACAAACATGATCAACAGGTAAACTGTTGGAAATTTTCGGGATACTACTGTAATTCGCGGGCCCATCTAAACGCACCGCCTTTATCGCTCGTTTCCAATCCAATTATGGAAAAAAGTTTTAAGCAAGAAAAGCTCTCACTCTAACAATTTTTAAAACATTACTTACACGTTGAATTGTTTGTGTGTACATAATAACATAGCATTATCAATAAATATAGGTAAATATTATTTTTCTGTAACACAAAAAAAATTGTTCCCTATTTGCCGCCCCTAAAATCTGCCGCCCTAGGCTCCAGCCTTCTCAGCCTATTGGTACCACCAATTGATTCGCTACGTCATAAGTACCTAAATATGCGTTATCCTTTGTTGCACTTATGGGGGCATCCATTAATTACGTCAGGCTTTTAGGGGGCGGGAGGGGGTTGAGCCAAATCGCACCTAATCCCATGTGGGATTAAAAATGAAAGGGAGGTCTCGGCAAATCTAGGTAGGTACCTGTTTAAGATTATTTTTTTATTCTCACGTGAGATTAGGGGGTGGGGGAGGGGATCGAGCCAAATCTCAGGACATCTCACCAAGGGGGGAGGGGATGCGGGGGTTGAAAAATCGCAAAAATCACCTTTAATTTTTATTCTTTAATTTTAATTAATGGACGCCCCCTAATTTCAGAGGGACAAACATCCGTTGTGACTTCAGTAGTTAGGTAGGTTAGGTAAGTACCTACTTACCTATAGACATTGGACAGAAAAAAACATAGGTAAGTACCTACTTAGGTACCTACTTCCCTTTGAAAATTTAGGTAATTGTGTACCTACTTATATAGGTAACAACCCACATATTCTGTCTAGCGTCATAATATCGATCTCATCCCTCCCTAAAAATCTTGAGAGTAAGATGGGTAGGTAATTACCTAGATATTGTAGATAAATTTCCAAAAAAAGCATTTTTACCATACATTTATCTAACGATTCCATGAAATAAAATGAACATTATTCATTAGTGACAATATAACATTTTTGGCCTCTCCAAAGATGCAAAAACTCAATATCAACAGGAATTGATCTCCATTCCGCAAGTACTTACCGCGCTGCAAGCGGAGCTTACAACCACTGAGCCAAACGTCCTGATGCATTTGAATTTGAAATTATTGAACAGTAGCTGCGCGTAATGCGTCCTGAATCGCGCAAAAAAGGGCGGGCCTCATGTCAGACTCATATCTGCCAATCACAGATTAGGTAGAGGTAATGGTAATACTGCCAATCGGGGCTGTGATTGCTCATAGTAGACTGAGTAGTACACCTATACTATACTACATAGAGTTTTTTGCGTGACAAGGACGAACAATTTAGATAGATACGTTGGAAGAGAAGTTCCGAGCTCGACTCACCGCAACCTTAATTTTCACAGTCTATTTTTGTTTGACGGTTTTGAATTGTAAACAAACCAAACAAAACCGCTTTAAAACAATAAAATAATACTTACCGGTGATACGATATGCTCCCTTTTGTTACATTTTTGGTGCGGCTATCGTTTTTGCAGCTTATAATAGCACAATACGGCATTTTTCTATTTTTTTCTGATTTTTCCTACCTATGTTCCTTGTGAAAGACGTCAAACACGACTGAAGTATGCGGAGGTTGAAGTGCGCGCAATGCGCTTACTTGGTGCTACGCGGGCCCCGCCTACTTACTAGTTCTAGTCTTATTCTCAATTCTGTGTCTAATTCCTTTGAAAGAATGCGTCTATGTTTTATTTGCGTTCATTGATAATCGTAAATATTATGTTAATAAAAATATTTATGAATATTATATGGCCTGGTAAACCAATTTTGTTTATAGGCAGTTATCAGTTACAAGTATTGTTATCGATCTGGTATCTAATCTGAAATTATTCCAAGGAATGATAGTGATGTGAATTGTGTCCTTGATTGCTTAATGAGCCGTAATAGGTCTCAAATATTGTGTTTCTAGTCACAATTCGTTCACTATTATCAATATTTGAGAAGCCTCGTTTAGTTAATTAATTGGTAATGGAATATTTGGCTTCTAACTGTGTTAACTTTGTGGCAATACCTACCTAGATCAAAATAATGTTTTATAAATAAGTTAGTGTATTTTATTGCAAAGTAGCTGTTACGTACGACGGACTACGACGAAAAGAAAAGTTTTTCCCTTGTTCTTTAAATAAATACTTAGCTAAATCTGAACTTAACTTTCATAGAATGCCTAAAGCGCATCACACTCATAGCAGATTTTATATTATGAAATATAAATCTTGCCAGATCGCGCCAATACAAATTCTATGGAGGACCACACACATCGAATATAACATATATTTTATAATTTATTTTATATTCGCTGTGTGAATTTATGTGGGCGCGATCAGTCAAGATATTTTCATAATATAAAATCTGCTGTGTGTGATGCACTTTACTGCCATATTGCCTTACCTAGTATTAAATACTTTCCTACACTTTGTTTACTTGTAAGTATATAGGTAGGTACATACACTCACAAGTTTTGAAACAAAATCCACTACTACTACTACAAACTACTGAAGTCGTTCAAGTTAAAATAATATTTCTTTCCACAGTTTTGCCATCGCAGACAACGCTTACCGATCACTGGTATACGAACACAGAGAGCAATGCATTCTCATCTCAGGTAAAATAACATCTAACCCAAGATTCTCCCTACCACCAAAGTCTAAAGCTGATCGCATATTTCAGTGCCTCCAGTCAAAAAGGACATAAGTCGAGTTGTGCCCTTTTGTTTTTATTGGACTATCGTGATCTACGTATCCAGTTACATAACATATCAAAAATTCATAACTCTAGCTGCATCCTAACCTGGTTTTTTCAACTACATCAAGGGTATAACTCGACTGTCAGAAAGGGAACGTCTTTAGTTATCGACAAAATTTCCCAACTAAAAGGAAATAAGTAGCAGTAAGCCCAAAACATCATCGAACATGAAGGCATAATTTCAGTTAAAAAAATATTACAATGAAACAAAAAGGCATAACTCATGATGTTCCAATGCTTTAGATAAACAGAGTTAGAAATAAATGAAGTTGATCCATTTGTTATGCATGTTTATAAGGGAATATCTCTATTTGTTGCTTTTGGTGATTATAAGCATGGATAATAATGAGACATAAATGTATCTTTTACGTAGTAAGTATTATAATAATCTGTGTATCGCTGGTATTGATTGATTTAATGTGATGAAGTAAATAAGTTTTAATTTTTGTTTTTTAATGTAATTGATCTCGTTCTGCCTTCCAGTAGGTATTACCAAATTGACGATTTTTGTTCAAGTTATAGAAAAAGTTTTGATGACCACCACATGATACAAGATACTTATTTATTCTACCATAATATCGTGTGATAAGATTCCAAGTCAATCGACATCCCGGAAACACTACAAAATACAAACACATGAAAACTAATCTTATCTTACCTATGACACTAGGCTCACGCAGTTCCATTTTCCAATCAACTGCCACTGCTATCAAATGGAGAGGAATAGAAGACTACGGCATAGTATACGGCATAGTAGTCCCCGAGATAGTACAACAACCCTCAGAGCACTGGAGAGCCAAAAATGCAACTCCAAGCGCATATACGAATGTCACCTATCCCTTGAAATTATCGCCGCAAAGAACAGGGTAACTCTACAATGGATCAAGGGACACAGTGGATCACTGGGAAACGTCGCTGCAGATGAACTAGCCAGAAGAGGCTCGGAAACACAAGTGGAATACCCAGCCCCATTCCTTTCTCTGACGTTCTTCCAGCTACGCACCTGGATACAGAACACACCCAAAACCTTCAAAACGATCGATGAACACGGGCGACGGACTACAGACAGTCCAGAGCAGCTATAACAGCAGCCACACCACGACTGACACGTCGCCTGATGAACCTACAAAGAAAAGACATCAAAATAATCACAGGGACGCTGACAAGACACTGTACCCTCAATAAACAGCTGTACAACATCGGTGCCACGGACATCCCACTCTGCAGGGAATGTCTAACCGAAGAAAAATCAGCAGCCCACGTAGTCCTGGAATACCTTGGCGTAGCAGCACAACGGCAGCATATCCTCAACAACCCGAGGTCGCTCCTCGAAGCATGTGAAGACCTCAGGAAACTTCTGAGCTTCTGGGAGAAGCTAAGTTGGCTTTATAACTAGTCAGTCAGGTTATCCCCATGCATAAAGGATCTACCGTAATTCAAGATTTTTATACAACTTACTGAATTCTGAATGAGAGAGAGCTGAAGACGACCCCGGTTTGTGCTTTATATCAGAAAATGAGGAAGTAAATTAAAATACCGAGGAATACTTAGAATTTACTCACTGAAAACTTTTGTTATAATGTTGATTTTTTTGAAATAAATATTAAAAATATCATCATTATTGTTTAACTTTAGATTCTATTTACATAACTACAGCTCTCGACTTCAGTAATTGATGGAAATAAGCCGTTATTGTCATAATAAGTATTCGTTACTAATGGATTATGTCTTAGTATTTCTTTGAATAGGAGTAAATTGACTAGTATTAATAAAGTTATTCCATTATTCAAAAGGCACAAGTCGTAATATTTCTTTTAGTACGAGTAAACTGACTAGAATAGTTAACGTTATTCCATTACATCTGTGTTAACAAAGGCACAACTCAAGTAAAACAAGAAAAAAATATAGAAATAGTAAACAAACGTGAAAGTGATTACCATTAAATGAAAGGGCTATTTTTTGTCCACAATTCTGTATCAATAGAAATTTTGATTTCACTTGCGAAATAGCAAAAAACATTAAAAGTTTGGTTTTTTGGCTCTCCTGAAAAGTGCCGAATTTGAGTTGTGCCTTTTTTGACTGGAGGCACTGATTTGTCAGCATCGTACGCGCTGGACGCGCCGCACGCGCCGCATTTAGAATTCGTCGTATGAAATCATAAGGAGAATCGAACTAGCTTCTCTTTGGTTCAAGCCAATCAACCATCTGCCGTATTGAGGCCGTCTATAAAGTACTCGATCTCAACAAATCTAAAGTACCTACCTACCTACATAAACTTAAGTTCGTGATTGTCAAATCAAAATGAAATAATCAAACTAAGAGATAAAATGCATCTAAACCCTTCCCAACAATACAAGGGAATTCCCTAGGAATCTTGGAAAGTTTTTGAAAACTACAATGATACTCGTAAATTGTTGTGTTGGGGCAAATACAAATTCCAGAAGTTATTTCGCCGTCCCCGGAGAACAAAATGATAACTACAAAAACGTAACTTTTCAGGAGGAGCAAAAAACATGTTTTCGTTAATAACTTCACAAATACTGGACGTAGACAGATGATTGTTAGCTTAAAGCAATGCTGATTTTTTTTGCATTCAGAATGTTTTAATGACACACGCGTAAGAAATGCCAAAATAGAGATATTTAAAAAATAAGAAGTTAGTCAAAATCAATCAACGTCTAAGTTCTATAATGTCGATTATTATTTTATTCCTCGTATTTTCTAGGCAAAACCTAATATTGTACCACTATTCTATCATGTTATTCGACGCTTTACCAGGGTGGAAGCGATTATGATAATAGTGTATTATACGAAATGCAAGGACGAGTTTTGACGAGAATAAAATGATAACATGCGGTTATCATTATCTAAACGAATATTTTTCACGAGAACATAATGATAATGATTGTTTGTCATATTAACAGGTGTAAATACAATTTGATAAGATTATAGTACAACTTTATTCTTGTAACTTCAGGCATGGGTCGAATCGTGGAATAGTATTGTAATATTTTGTAACTTCGCGAATAACTGTATGAAAGTTACGAAAAAAATTGAGCAGATGTATTAGCACCCAAAGATTACAAATATGGGATAACACTAAAACTAAGATAATGGCAGTTATCATTTTGTTCCCCGGGGACGGCGATTTGATTCGGAGTTCATAAAGAAAGATACTTACCTAGTTTAAACAAACACTTGATAGTGTATTGTGCTACTCAAACTCTAGTACTTGCTTACGTAATTACCATCATTTATGTAAGTGGTTACTTTGATTGTAATCCTGGTCAGACAAAATATCTAAGTAATACAATTTTGAGTAGGTAAAGGAGTAAACTTTAGATAGGTAGGTACTTTAGAATCCTTTTTTTGTCCCCCTTTCTTCTTTCGATGACAACGAATTAAGTTGGAATGACATGAACCAACTGTGGCCAGCCAAGCGACTTCTAAAGCATTATTTAAAAGAAATGAAAAATCACAATCTACCTTTCCTTGCAGGGGAATCCGGTTCCGGCAAAACCGAAGCATCAAAAAAGATTCTAGAATACATCGCATCCAGAACCAACCATCTCCGCAACGTCGAGACCGTCAAAGACAAGCTCCTCCAAACCAACCCACTTCTCGAAGCTTTCGGAAATGCCAAAACAAACCGAAACGATAACTCCAGTCGCTTCGGCAAATACATGGATATACAGTTTAACTATGAAGGGGCGCCTGAGGGAGGGCATATCCTGAACTATCTTCTGGAGAAGTCCAGGGTCGTCAGTCAGATGAGTGGAGAGAGGAATTTCCACGTGTTCTATCAGCTGCTGTCTGGTGGAGACGAGCAGTTGCTGACACAGTTGAAGCTGCAGGGAAGACCAGAGGCGTATAAGTACACCACTGATACAGTGAGTCTTTTGTTGCTCCTAATTTCTTTTTCAAATACTTACCAAAAATTTGGTTTCTTGTTTTGCGTTCACATCGTTTTGGAAAGTGTTTGATTTTGGTTTTGGAAAATCATTTAATTTTATTTTTTTGCTTTTTTCTGGCGTAGTGGGGTGTACCTCGTCGTTCGATCCTATTAGTTCGAATCCGGTCTATTAGATTTTCGTTGATAACACCACTTTTTTCCCAAATTCAGGATTTCCCAATTTCCATTATTTAAAACTAAACTAACGGACTCTGCATAGGCCAATGATAAAGAAAATGGTGTAAATAATAACCCAGGTAATTTTTTTCAGACACCACAAATGAGTCAGAAGATGAACGACAAGGAACAGTTCAAGACGACGCGAGATGCCATGAAGGTGATAGAGATCCTCGAATCGGAACAGCGCGAGATCTGGGAGATCATCGCCGGTATCCTGCACCTGGGAAACGTGAAGTTTATCACGAACGATAAGGGATTCGCCGAGATATTGTCACACGATTCTAACAGCGGAAATGTAGCTGAGGTAAGTACATAGAGGCAAAGTCCATAGAGGCATTAAAAGTATCAATCTATAGCTCCTAAGGAAATGTAGTAGATTTTGCTTATCAGTAACGTTAAGTTCATCACGAACGATAAGGGATTCACTAGAATTTTATTTATATTTCAGTACAGTAGTCATCGGGATAACCTTTCCGGGATAACCATCGGGAAAGCTCTTCATTCGATCTTAAATATTGCTGAAGTTAGACCATAACTTAAAAGCACTAACAATTGACATTTTAAACACTGTTGTAGGTAAAATTTCTCTAAATCTTTATACGCTACGAATTATTCACAGAATGAAATCATAAGTTACACACAACTACACAAGGAGATTCGAAAGTGTTTGTTTGAAGTTTTCTAAATCAATCTCATAAGAAAGCCTGATATTCTGCCCATCAAATAAAATGACACAACAGCCACGACATTCCATTTATGATGCCCAGACGTTACTATAATGGATGTTATTAGATCATATCGATACATCGACCCCGATCGAGTAGAGTCATAACACGACAAGATACTTTCAATGTCCAATTTGTTCAGTTTCATCTTTCACCTCACCGTATACTTTTTGACTTAACTTTGGAGCATCAAATTTTGAACAAGCTATTTTGCTAAACATCTGTAGGTACCTATGCTTAATATCTGATGTTTTTTTCTCTTTCTTATTTTCATATTGTAAAATAGCTTATTTTAACAGGAACCTAGACAAATACGCATTGTTACTACCAATCTATTTAGATTGACTTATTATCGATCGAGCGAGCGAAGCGAGCGAAGATCTTAGTGGTAAGTTGGGCGATTTTGCTTTGTATGTTTGTATGTTTGTATGTTTGTATGTTTGTATGTTTGTATGTTTCACGAATTGTTGTTCGAGCATAACTGTCGAACCGTTCATCCAATCTGCATGAAACTTGGTAGGTCAATAGGTTGTGATAAGGAAATTTACGGTGGAGCATATGAGCTTAATCGATGAAGGGGTTGTGAAGATATTGTGTTCCCAAGGGGGTAAACAATTTTGAAAGTTACACAAATATATTGAGTGGGGTGTCATACGAAAGGGCTTATTTTGTACATTCCAAAATGGTTTTTATTTTTAATCTAGGATGTATAGTTTTTAAAATACGACCAAAGAAAAAAAACTACGAAACCAGAGCTGCAAGAGCTCCCGTTTCATAGAGTTTCGATGTCTTCGTAGCTCATTGACTGGTCGGTCTTAAAAAGAGAGTGGCATCGTTGCGGTTTGGTTTACAATGATTTTAGATGCTACTTGATTTATTTTCGTGATAAAATTTTTTTTGATAAAGAATGAAAATAATTTGGGTAAAAAAAGTTAAGTAAACAAATATATTGAGTGGGGTGTCAAATGAAAGGTCTTTATTTGTACATTCCAAAATAGTTATTATTTTTATTCTAGGACGTATACTTTTAGAAATACGACGAGAATTCATAAATATGAAATAAATGAAAAATTAGACACGACATTATGTATTGCATGCAGCATGCATGCAATACATAATGTCGTAGTATTTTTTCATGAAGAGCTAGCGCAATAGGCATACTCGGCAGTAGTAGCACTTGAAATTATAGGGGTAGTAGAAGAAAGTCCAGATGTAAGCCATCTACGGTGCGCGAGATCTCAGTTCGGGGCGAACTACTAGTATTGGTGATAAAAGTATGCTGTATGTTCATAGATCGGTACCTATATGGAGGTGGCACAGAACTATTAATCCTGAAAATTCATCAATTTTGGAAACGTTCTGACCTATAGATAAATGACAATTTATCATTATGACTGTTAGCTACAACGGAAGATAATATTTTATAAATTAAAAAGGAAGATGAAAACTTACATGTGGGGACATGACATTTGAGGTCTTATAATCTTATCTATGTACAATGGATTGCATTTCTTTCACAGACACGGTCAGTGGTAGTCTGTTTTAGCAAGTCATTGTGAGTCATCTTGGAGGTTCGAGATGAGATTTGAATGCCGGCGAAGTTCTTTGAAGCTACGACCCAACTATAATCTGCCTCGTTTATGAACGAAATAAACCAAGATTTGTACAACCTACCACCGCAAACAAAATAATACTAAAAGTTACCCTCTAAAAGTTGGGATTAAACACAAATTAAATTAAATAAACACCACGAAATCTCTGCGCAAACAAACACGAACGAAATCGAAGTGAAAAACTGAACTCAATGCTACTAGCTTAGATAATGTCAGTCTGACATTTTCTCATAACAGATAAGTTTCATTTAGTTCTCGCATCCTTGAAAAGGTTTTGTTGTCAATCTTACACACATTTTTGAAAAACATTTAATTTTTTATACCTAGCTTTAAAAAATCACTAGTTTTTAGGATGAAAGTCTGACAATAAAATAATATTTATATTTTATGTTCTTCACCATGCACGGTTCTATAAAATATTGGGTCGACTTTCGCCATACTTCTTTAATGTGTTATTGAATGCTTTGAATAGGTACATCAACATGCTTTTTTATGAAATAATGTGTGTTTTATAGAAGACCCCATAACCTGTTTAAAGAATAACAGTCTTAAACTAGTGGTACCGAACCTGTGGGTAATTAGGCTGTGAGTAATGAATGACGATGTGATAAACGAAACTCAGCGTTACTTATTCACTACATTTTAATTTAAGACGCTTGCAATTAAGATGTAGTGAATAAGTAATGCCACTTATAAAAACCTAATTAGCCTCTGTATTAGACAATTTATGTAAGTAAGCCAAAAGTTCAAAATGTGCCAATTTCGTAAAACAGGCCTTTGTTTCAACAAAGTTGTTACAGAAATAATCTAAATAGGAAAGAGATTGTGTCATTTTTATTTTTACACAATGCTGTATTTTAACCGCATTTAGATAATGTTCTCTGAATTCCATAAACATGAACGAATATATTGAATTCGATTTAACATGCCTAATACCAACATCTAGTAATTATATTAAAGTAGAAAAAAATTAATAGTAAAATAAATTGTGTACCAACGATCACCTAACTAAAATCGTTACGATTGGGGCTTCTAATGTTCTCTCTAAGGCGATCTTTGCTATCAATAGATATAATCTAACATTACCATCATCTCTATGTCCATATTCCTGATCTAACTTTTTGTTTCTTTCAAATCTGTGCCAGACGTTTTTCTTCTAATCTTAAAAGAATAAAGAAAACACTTAAATATTTTTCATCATTCATACCTACAGCATCAGACGGCATCATAAGCCTTCAACGAACGCAACAAATGCCAGGGACAATGATTAGATGGAGTCGACCACCTCTTTTAACATTCACTAGAGTAGGTTCCCCTCAAAACTATTAACAATCTGTATTACCTACAGAAAGTCATTCTAGATATACTTAGTAGTTAGGTATGCGCCCAGTTTAGACCAAGATAAAAAGAGTTAAAAAAAATCACGGTTGAGGTGAGAGTGTGTAATTTCCATAAGAGTAGGTACCTAAGGTAGGTACTTGGTGAAATGATTATACAATGACGTCACATTGTTATGGCGTAGAGAACAATAGGCTCGAATAGACACTATTTACATAAACAAAAATTACAACAATGGGTAGTTAATTCTAACTGACGCTAGAACCTACCTAATTCAACAATTTAACCGTTTGCGGACTGTTTATCCCCTAACTCTATCACCTCTTCCAGCTCCTTAAAATCAATGCCTCAAGGCTCCGCGAAGTCCTAACAAACCGTACCATCGAAGCGCGAGGCGACGTGGTCTCCACACCACTGGACCTGGAACAGGCGCAGTACGCGAGAGATGCCCTCGCTAAAGCCATGTACGACAAGCACTTCAGCTGGCTGGTCTCACGACTAAATGCCTCCCTGACACCTGCGCAGAAGGATGCCAGGTCGTCTGTAATCGGGATACTGGATATTTATGGATTTGAAATATTCCCGAAGAACAGGTAGGTACCTAAGTTATTCTGGTTATTATTTCTAGTTTTATTTCACTCTAAAATATCGTATATTTTAGAGCCATGAAGCAACATATTTATGCCTACACTCGATAGGATATTGCAGTGCCTGGAACATTGTTGAGATGGTATTTTCTTACTCACTTAACTTAATCATCCCCTTGGCTTAATTGACCTTGCTTAGCAAAACGTGTGGATAATATGTGTGGCTACAGTTCCATGTTTTAAAGGATACTTCAAAATATAGGTCCTAGCAATATCTACTGTTGTTAAGCTTGTTCTAAATATATCCTGAATGTCTCTACTGCATCTTGGTGATAAAGACGCGATTTTTACGTTTCCGTTATCTTGCAACTGAAATAACATCTTTCGAACAGTTTCGAGCAATTCTGCATCAACTTCTGCAACGAGAAACTGCAGCAGCTGTTCATAGAGCTGACGCTGAAACAGGAGCAGGAAGAATACTTGCGCGAAGGCATCGCCTGGGAGCCTGTCGAGTACTTCAACAATATCGTCATCTGCAACCTTATCGAGGCTAAGCATACCGGTTAGTTGCAACTAGAGTTACCTACTACCGAATAAGTATTTCATTATTCAGGTAAAACTTGGAGATGAAAAGATATAAGGTACGGAATACTATTAACTGCAAGTAAATGCTCGAAGACTATTAATAACATCAATAAACTAGGTACTACTATTAATATTAATTCGAATTAGACTTTTAATAAACTAAAGAATACTTCTCGTCTGTACTTATAGAAAGAAGGAGGATTGTTTATTTTTAGGACTTCCTTATTTTTTGCCATTTTTTGCATCTGCGGCGATTTCACATGTTGTAGCGAACAGTGATCTCCGTTGTGCCCGTTTTATCAGGCGTACTTACTCGTAGCATCTGATAAAACGGGCACAATGAAGCTACCATCCAGGTTGTCCGTTAAAAATCAAATATCACCAAACGCTCACACATTAATAAACATTTGCCTACATTTTGGACTTTTTTGCAATTTCGCATTTAACATGCTGCAAACCCATCACCTTTTCATGAAATACACCTATGAAACCGCCCAGGTATAATTTCAATCCTGGACGACGAGTGCCTCCGTCCCGGCGACGCGTCGGATCGCTCCCTGCTGGAGAAACTGAACCAGCACTTAGATGGACACCAGCACTACAAGTCGCATCGCAAGGCTGATACCAAGACGCAGAAGACTATGGGACGTGACGTGAGTATACATTTTCGAAAAGAAAAGCTCTGACCAAGTTCCTCGCTAACTGGGCGTTTAGTCGCCGCGTCTAGTCGCTCTATGACGCTCAGTTTGTGCTGGTTTGAGTCTAGTCGCGATGTCGCCGCATCGTGGCTTCTGACCATCTAACTGCATGCAGTTTCGTCGAGTAGTCTCGCGTCTAGTCGCTGCGACCGTGCGTCTCTAGAGTCACACGGTCAGATTCCTTTCCGTCTATTCCGTTTGAAGATCATCAGCTATTTTCTAGTTGATGAAGGGATAATGTCGGAGGTTTTTCGTTAACCCTTTACTTATGAAAGATGTTTAAAGTTGAACACTGGGTAACGTCCTGTCTCTATAAGATACTATTCACAAATAAAGACAGGACGTCCTTTACCAATGTTCAACTTTAAACATCTTCATAAGTAAGACCCTAAAATGTTTAATTCAATTGTTACTAGGAGTTCTGTCTGGTCCACTACGCTGGTGAAGTAACTTACAACATCAGTACCTTCCTGGAGAAGAATAATGATCTACTGTTCCGCGATATACAGAGCCTCGTCGCCTCCAGTGGGAACTCCATCGTCAGCGCATGCTTCAAGGTAAACAATGAACTTTTGACTGTTAAGCTCAGAGCAGTGTTGGTGGAGTGGGTTAGTGCCTCGACTTTCAATCCGAAGGTTGTAGGTTCGGCTGTGCATCAATGGATTTTTCATTTCAAAACTTTTTTAAGCGTCGATGGGCTTGCAACCTGTTACGTATGGAATGTTAACTTCTGCAAAATTTGGGAATGCACCAAATGTGTTTGACCATACCTACCTCAGACTGACTGTTTATTATACGTGATATTTTGCCAGGCATGAGCTTTTGTGACCTTTACGCTACGTTTATGCTTCCAGGATGCAAAACTTTCAAGTAAGAAGCGTCCGGAGACAGCCGTGACTCAGTTCAAGAACTCACTGAACGAGCTGATCAAGATCCTCAGCAGCAAGGAGCCTTCATACATCCGCTGTATCAAACCCAACGACAACAAGGCAGCAAGTGAGTTATACAATGATACCTCGCTACGCTCGGGATTCTACTCTAGAATCCCTCACTTCGCTCTGGATTCAAAAAAGCGCCCTCGCCGTAAAAATATTATTTTGCCCCCTTATAATACAATCTACTATTGAAATATGCTTCATAGATGAAGCATTGATGCAGCATTTACCTATGAAACATCTGATGTTTCATCAAAAGTGGCCACTTTAGACCCCCAGGAGGCATTCTTTGCTTATGCTTATACTTAATAGGACACAATTCTAAAAACGGTCGATTTTCGATTTGTGTCTAAGTAGGCACTTAAAAACACCTAGTTTTATTTTACACCTAGTCAAGAATAAAGCATACTTAGAAATTGCTTTTCTATCAGCCGCCACAAATCACACTAATATTATTTCAGTGCAATTCGAGGATAAGCTGGTATCCCACCAGGTGAAGTACCTTGGACTGATGGAGAACCTGCGCGTGCGCCGCGCCGGATTCGCCTACAGACGCACTTATGAAGCCTTCCTAGAGAGGTAACGTGCACTGATGCTAAAATTACACTGCAAAAGATATTGAAATATCTCCATGAAGTCCTAAAACTTCTTCAAGCTAAGCTAAATAAGATGCTCAAACGACTTGAGTTGAGACAGTGCTCAATCAATCTACAGCAATGCTCAAACAATATAGGTATGCATTTACGTTCAAACAACTCAAAACTTACAGCATTATGTTCAATTGATATCCTTCACAGATACAAGTGCCTAAGCAAAGCAACATGGCCGCACTTCCGCGGCGCGCCGCGCGACGGAGTACAACATCTTGTGCAAGCGCTACAGTTCGACAAGGAGGACTATCGGATGGGCAAGTTAGTACAACCACATTTATAAAAAACTTAGACGAGATTAGAGGACTTCATTTCTAAATGTTTGTGACACACAACATGAAATAATGACGTCAAAGTTCAGGTGTTTCGTCAATTAATGTCAACTCCCTATACTTACTTTCATTTTTTTTTTCAACACATTATTATGGTAACTGAGTACCTACCTACCTGGGCGTTCGAGCTCTACTCGGGTGAAAATAGAGGAAACTAATATTCCCATATTTCTTTACAAAAACACAAAAGTAAGATAATATTACCCAAACAAAGAAAACTGACAAAAAGTAAATAAAAAAAAAACCTGTCTAGCTGGGGCTCGAACCTGCAGGCTTTGGCGTAGGCCAACGCTTTAAAGATTTAGTAGCCTATTGAACTCTGGGGAGCCTATAAGTCCATTATGAATAAGAGTGTAATTAATACTTCTTAATAAATACAGCCTCAGTTTGCATTACCAATCCCCTTAAGGGACCGGCGAACGTACCTACGTACCTAGGAACGTAATACCGTAATTTAAAATTTGAGCATATATTTATCACTTTATGTTATTATTTGGATAAAGGCAGTATTATTAGTAGTATTATTAGAGTATTTTATGTTATACACGAGACTAAAATCATTTGTCATTTCGCGTAGGCACGTATTACCCACTGCTCAACTTGATGCAGTTGAGCAATTTAGTTGAGCAGTGGGAAGAAGCGATTTTGAAACCAAAAATTTTTTTTTTTCACATTTTTTATATAGCCTGTGTTTTTTAAATAGCCTTTTATATGATGTCGATTTTTCACCTATTTATTCTTCAGCACCAAAATCTTCATCCGCTTCCCCAAAACGCTCTTCGAGACGGAAGACGCTTACCAACTTAAGAAGAACGACCTGGCGACCATCATCCAGAGCCGCTGGCGAGGCTACTGGCAGAGGAAGCAGTACCTCAAGATGAGGGAAGCTGCCATCGTCATACAGAAGTGGGTGAGGCGGTTCCTTGCGCAGAGGCTGAGGGAACGCAGGAAGAAGGCGGCCATGGTCATCAGGAGTTTCATCAGAGGTTGGTTCTGCGGAGCTAAAAAGGTCGCTATTGCAGAGTCGCGGTAAAGGAATGGAACTATTGCCATCTCTTTTCATTGACTGAGAGTGAAAAGAGATGGCAATAGTTCGGTTCCTTTGATGCGATTCTGCAATAGCGACCTTTTTAGCTCCGCAGATCATTTCTATTGCACCTTTTTTTGTAGAGTTGAAAGCATTATTTAAGACTAGCTAGATAAAAAGTAGCCTATATCCTATTCCCGGTCATAATCTCTCTAAGTTTTAAATTTTAGCCAAATCGGTTCAGTGGTTGTCGAGTTATAGAGGAACAAACATATATCCAAACATCTAAACATCTAAACATCCAAACATCTAAACATCCAAACATCTAAACATCCAAACATCTAAACATCCAAACTTTCGCATTTATAATATTAGTGTGATGTGATATTAGTGTGATAGTGTGATTAGTGTGATGTGATGTGATAATGTGATTAGCTGGACGGAGAAGGTTACCAACGAGGAAGTGCTGAAAATAGTTGAGGAGGCTTTTCATGAACACTATACAGCACAGAAGAGGGAAAATGATTGGACATCTTATACGACATGACAGCTTCATAAGAAACATCATAGAAGGAAAAGTAGAAGGAAGACGAGGAAGGGGAAGTCTTGCTCCGATGTTACACGCATTTAGCACATAATTCATCTCTTTCTGACAACGGGGTTTCATAATTTTCTCTGCTATTTTTTAGTTTTCTTGATTTATATTCTACCTAAGTACCTATAAGAAAATTTCGCGTTTTAGAGCTTTTTCTAATGAGTGGAATGTCTCTATTGGTAAAAAAACTAAACTTAGGCCTTTACATCTTTACTTGATGACTATACAGTGTCAGGAGGCAATCTTTGCTTGCACTTATGGGGACACTGTAGTGCCTGGGACAATGTTGAGATGGAGTAGGCTTGCCCAGCACCTACACCATCCTCTCAGCTTAACCGGCCATATCCACAGAAAAGACACTTTTTTTTATTTTTATTTGTAAAATCTCATTGAAAATCCATATTTTTTATGTCAGGTTTCATCACCCGTAACGGCCCCGCAACAGCTGAGAACGCGCGGTTCATCGGAGTGGCCAAGGTGAACTGGCTTAGACGACTCGGACGCCAGCTGCCCACCCGGATACTGGACCTGTCCTGGCCACCCTGTCCCGCTACATGTACCGAGGCCTCTAAGGAACTGCACAGGTACGAGAATAGATAAATAAATAAATAAATATTGCTGGACATGAAATGTCCAGCGCCATCTAGCCCCAAACTAAGCAATACTTGTACTTTGGGAACCAGATAACTGATAGAATACCTATACTGCCCTTCTTACGATAAACAGCGTAAGTAACATTTTTTGCGAAAATGAGTTATTAGCATATTTGTAATCAGCTAAGCGAGATCTATCTGGAAAAATTATCCATTTTTCTGTATGTTTGATAGAAATAAAAAAAAACATAAGTATAAACATCGTACGTGCACAATTTTCACTTTATTTCTAAACATAAACAACGTATTGTCCACTACGCTCAGAGATTTTAATCAATCTCCTAGTCTTAAGTATCGCACGATCACTAACGTTGTTTATGATTAGCAGTACCTTCAACTGTCGGCTCAACTTACAAAACATAATGATTATAATGAGCCACTTACGTTGTTTATACCTTGTACTTATTTATGAAAGTTTAACAATATTCTAGAAATAAACATAGTACTATCTCCTACGCTCTGTATCTGTTGCATAAAATCTTTATTTTATTGCGTTATTCTATACACACACAACGCAAGTAGCGCACATACGTATTAACTTTATCTCACAGTCAGGTAATCTAGGCTACTCAAAAGAAAGAAAGATGAATGTTAATATATTTACTTCAATATATTACAATGATTTTAACTAAGAAATAATTATAAAAGTTATCAAAGGCAAGCACAAGTTCGCAACTCGACCGCCGGGAAAAAGTGCCTCCCACAGGTGCCTCTGCTTGTTATTGTTTAAAGCCACCACCCTGTCGCCCGTCGTGACGTGACGTCACGCATCGTCATCGGCTTCTTTTGCTGAGTTGCCAACACGGCCCTCCTGCAATGTGCATGTCCTCAGGCACAACGCACTTGCTCACCATTCCATTATTTGAATGCTCGTCATCATCATGTTCCTGAATCGTCTAGGCATTGGCTTATCTGAAATCATAATTAGGAATTGTAAATATTTACTCTAACTAAATGCTCGGCCAATCATGACTGCTTACTCAATGCAAATTTAATTAATCAGTTCACTCTTGTCCCTGTAGATCGACTGCTTCAGTTCAATCTTTGCCAGTGGCTGCGCCAGTTCGTAACTATATCCATAAAATGACTGTATTATTCAGCTCACTTTTATGAACCAAGTTTCGACTGTATTCAGCTCACTGTGCGGATCTATGACTGCGGCAGTTCATAACTAGATCCATAAAATGACTGTACTATTCAGCTCTCTTTTATGATCCCAGTTATGACTGTATTCAGCTCATTGTCCGGGTCTAAGATGATTGTATCAGTTCGATTTTTCTATTTTATGAAGTGACTGTTTACTATTTGCTTGTTTTTAATACCATTAAAATGCTTTGTACTGTATCTACCTTCCCACTGTATATTATTGTAGTAGACATAACTACATCATTATTTTAATAAATACCTTTTGTTGCCAACACGCATTTTTATTTATTGCTCTTTAATCAATAGTCCAGTTGTCAATTTTTATCCACGGCTTGATATTTTCCGCCGCTGCAACCCCTTCATAGGCCTTTTTACTTCTTTCACTGCCTCTCATGTCTTTAACCTGATATCTATCTTTTTCAAGACATTTTTCTATTTGGAATGGGCCTTTAAACACGGGTAATAATTTTCTGCTTCGACCATCATTGGATTGGCTCTGTATTTTAATGAGAACCAAATCCCCTTTACTATACTTTTTGGCTTTGCTGCGATTTTGGTCAAACCTTTCTTTTTGAGAATTCGCATTAGCTTGCAAATTCTTACTTACGCATTTTCTTAGTACCTACCGTCATATCCGTAGTATGTTCGTCATCACCGTCAAACTCAGGCCCAAGGCTATCACTATCGGTACGAAGTCTATATCCAAACAAAACTTCACTAGGAACAGCTTTAATAGTATGATGATAGGTACTATTTATCGCCTGTTGAAGAGACGTTAAACAATTATCCCAACAATCTTCCTCTACGTTTGCGCCCATAGATTTCATCGCCTCCAAGATTGTTTTATTCACCCTTTCAACTTGACCATTCGATCTAGGCATCCCTGTAGCTATCGTATGCAAACGGATATTTTTGCTGACGCAATATTCTTTAAATACTTTCGATGTAAAGGCTGAACCAGCATCGGTGATAAGTCTCCGTGGATTACCAAATATTTTCGAAATACAATCGAATTCGCTAACTACGTGGCTGCTCTCAGTGCTAGGCACCGCTGATATAAACACGAATTTAGTGAATCCGTCTATTGCTACTAATACGTATTTATTGTTGTTCTGTGTCTCCACAAAAGGACCGAGATGATCTAAATGTAGGGTATGGAAGGGTTGTGCATGTTTTGGTATAGAATACAACTCACCCTCCTTTGGACCACCTTTGTTCTTGTAGTACGCACAGTTTATACAATTTCTTATGTATTTGCTTACAATGTAACGCATTCGTCTGAACCATTATAACACTCGATAGGTTTACGTCCTTGACCCGCATTGTTTACACTTGATGAAGGTACTACTGGCGTTGTACTCGTAGATACTGACGTTTGCGGCCCAGGGTTATACACCGATGAAGTGTTTTTTGCGGTTATGTCACGAAAATTGCTAGTCGATTGCTTACTTGTTTTCGGTTTGAAAACCCGTCCATGCAAAAACCTAGCTAAGTTGTCGCAGGATATAAAGCTACTAGCTTCTACAGACGCTGTGATGTTGCTGTCACCTATGTTACCCAATATTATTGAGACTATATCCTGCTCTGTAAAGTTTAAAGACAATGCGTCTAATTTTGCCTTTTGTTCAAAGTAAAAATCATACAACGACTGATTTTCTGTTGGTTTTCGATCAATGATTTCCCTAATCAAATCGAACATGTTTCGTTTTACAGTAAATGTAGATGAAATTTTATTTTTCCAATCTACCCACAACCAAGATGTCCAAGCATGTTCGGTACGCAAAAGTGAATCATACCAAATTTTTGCAGAGCCTTTTAACTTGTTTAACGCCTGGTAACGAATCATACTATCGGACCATGAAAAGGTAGCTGCGTAGGATTCTATGACCTTTAGCCATGCAGTAACGTTGTCCTTTAGAGGGTCAAAATCGGGTATCATATTATTTAGAGTAATATTGTTATTTGTACTTACGGTTCCAACATCTTTTGTATGGGATACCTTTACCCTCTTGGCCTGGGGTTGCATTGGTGGCGTTCGCGATCCACTGCTACTGCTACTCGTGCTGGTACTGCTGCTGCTCGAAGAAGATCGATCACGCTTTTTTTTATATTTGCGTTTACTCTTGCGCCTGCCTTTGTTGCCCATTATAATTTAACTAGGCACAAACACGTGAAATTCGATGTACACTTCTGATATTAACTTTATCTCACAGTCAGGTAATCTAGGCTACTCAAAAGAAAGAAAGATGAATGTTAATATATTTACTTCAATATATTACAATGATTTTAACTAAGAAATAATTATAAAAGTTATCAAAGGCAAGCACAAGTTCGCAACTCGACCGCCGGGAAAAAGTGCCTCCCACAGGTGCCTCTGCTTGTTATTGTTTAAAGCCACCACCCTGTCGCCCGTCGTGACGTGACGTCACGCATCGTCATCGGCTTCTTTTGCTGAGTTGCCAACATACGATGTTTATGTCTGGTAAATACAATACAGAAACGGTGGGGCGGTGAGGTAATCGGAGGGGAGAACATTACTAACAGTGAACAAAAATATCATTCGCGCGTCGGCAAATATCAGTCGGCAAGTCGGCTTTTAAAATAGGTTCTATTAAAGAAGTGTACCGTAGACCACGTTTCGGGTCATTTCTTTCTGGTGCAATTATCACCAAGCTACTGGAGGAGCTCACCCTGGAGCAAGCCACATAAAATTTCACGTGTGAATAACAATCCTGTCATAAATCTATTCCAGCTAGCTGTTAAGTCTGGCCCTGAGCCTATGCAAGCGAAGCATCGAGTTAAGAAAGAGAAGCGAGCTTTTTTAGACAAATGCAACATGTGACACTTGATTTTGCTAACGGTGCTCTAAGAAAAATCTGGGTGCTTGTCGGTTCCTAACAGTAAATTACTTTGCTCGCAAAGTAGGTAGGTACTCATAAAGCTACGAAAGGAGTGTGGGCAAAAATGTATGGGCACTTCACCCACGGCCGCCACAGCTCAGACTACTTTTGTTTAGAAGGTATCACATCCATGTATCTCTGTGCCAATGCGCATCAAATTCTGTCCCAGGGTTCTCTATTTATTTTAAGTCGAATAGGTTTAACTTACAGACAGGCTAAAATGGCCGTTACTGCATTTTTGGTCATAAATGTATGGACCCACCACGGCCGCCACAGCTTAGAATACTTTTGTTTAAAAGGTATCACTGCCATGTTTATCTGTGTCAATGCGCATAAAATTCTGTCCGAGGGTTCTCTATTTATTTTAAGTCGAATAGGTTCAACTTACAGAGGTGCTAAAATGGCCGTTACCGCAATTCCTTTTATGAAACATAATAACGATTCGTAATTATGTTTATGGGATCAGGATTACGCAGGATCACTGGATCAGAATCACAGGATCAGGATCATGGGATCAGGATTACACAGGATCACTGGATCAGGATGACAGGATCAGGTTCACGGGATTAGGATCACGGGATCAAGATCAAGCAGGATCACGGGATCTGGATCACGGGATAAGGATCACGGAATCAGGATCATGGGATTAGAATTACGGAATCAGGATCACGAGATCTGGATCACGGGATCGGGATCCTGACCGTACCCAAGTGAGTTATCTGCCATACATTTCAATACGAACTGTTTGGCCACTTGGCCGGCGAATTACTTTCCTCATTCGAAATGAAAAGCAGTGTTTACTTCGGGTGAAAGACCTATTTATGCACTCGAACTATTGGTGCCCTCGCTACGCTCGTGCGCCAAACCATCTCATGCCTGAATAGGTTACTTTCAACCAACTTGTAACAATCTACTAATTGCTCCCTTGTCATAAAATCTAGTACTAGTACTACTCAGGTTAGGTACAAACATGGATTTATCTAGTGACCCCTGGGATAGATTTTAATGCGTCGATAATAAAAAATGCTTAATTTTGTTAGGTCTTTCGAGTCATATTAGTTACATTGCTGGCGGAGCTGGGTGAAGTTTGCCCACTATCGTTTGTAGACAAATGCAGCATGTGATAGGTACTTGATTTTTCTAACGGTGCTCTAAGAAAAAGCTGGGTGCTTATCGGTTCCTAACAGTAAATTACTTTGCTCGCAAAATACTCATGAAGCTAATATGCGAGCAAAGCGAGCACCGACCTAAGCAAGCGAAGCGAGCTTTTTTAGAGCAACATGACATGTGTCACTTGATTTTGCTAACGGTGCTCTAAGAAAAAGATGGATGGTTGTCGGTTCCTAACAGTAAATTACTCATGAAGGTAATATGCGAGCGAAGCGAGCTTTCCTAGCTCGCAAAGCGAGTGGAAATTTTTTAGAGCAACATGACATTGTCACTTGATTTTGCTAATGGTGCTCTAAGAAAAAGAGGGATGGTTGTCGGTTCCTAACAGTAAATTACTCATGAAGGTAATATGCGAGCGAAGCGAGCTTCGAATTAAGTGAGCGCAGCGAGCTTCCCTAGCTCGCGAAGCGAGCGTAAATTTTTTAGACAAATGCAACATGACATTTGTCACTTGATTTTGTTAACGGTGCTCTAAGAAAAAGATGGGTGCTTATCGGTTCCTAACAGTAAATTACTTTGCTCGCAAAATACTCATGAAGCTAATATGCGAGCGAAGCGAGCACCCACCTAAGCGAGCGAAGCGAGCTTCTTCTGCTCGCGAAGCGAGCGGAAATTTTTTAGAGCAACATGAAATGTGTCACTTGATTTTGCTAACGGTGCTCTAAGAAAAAGATGGATGGTTGTCGGTTCCTAACAGTAAATTAGTCATGAAGGTAATATGCGAGCGAAGCGAGCTTTCCTACCTCGCAAAGCGAGCGGAAATTTTTTAGAGCAACATGACATTGTCACTTGATTTTGCTAATGGTGCTCTAAGAAAAAGAGGGATGGTTGTCGGTTTCTAACAGTAAATTACTCATGAAGGTAATATGCGAGCGAAACGAGCTTCGAATTAAGTGAGCGCAGCGAGCTTCCCTAGCTCGCGACGCGAGCGTAAATTTTTTAGACAAATGCAACATGACATTTGTCACTTGATTTTGTTAACGGTGCTCTAAGAAAAAGATGGGTGCTTATCGGTTCCTAACAGTAAATTACTTTGCTCGCAAAATACTCATGAAGCTAATATGCGAGCGAAGCGAGCACCCACCTAAGCGAGCGAAGCGAGCTTCTTCTGCTCGCGAAGCAAGCGGAAATTTTTTAGAGCAACATGACATGTGTCACTTGATTTTGTTAACGGTGCTCCAAGAAAAAGATGGATGGTCTAATGGTGTTCTAAGAAACAGCTGGGTGCTTGTCGGTTCCTGTTCTGTTGTCGGACAAAATTCACTTTTCTCGCAATATATTTATTATTGGTAGGATTATGAAGCTAATATGCAAGCGAAGTCAGATTCAAGCCAAGAAAGTGAAGCGAGCTTCGATTTAAACAAACGAAGCGAGCTTCCTCATCTCGAAATCCAATTTTTTTCATGTTAAATGCTTGATGATACGATTTTTCATTCAACCATTTTTAACTGTTTTCTTCCCGTTAGGGGTAAAATTTTCAAAAGTCCTTTCTTAGAGATGTTTTTTACCTTTATGAAAGTACACATACAAAGTTTGAAGCAAATCGAACCACCCGTTAAGAAGTTCCATTACCAACTTGAACACCCTCTGGCACTCCCTCTGATGGATAATTTTGATTTTTTTTTGTACAGATAGTTTTTATTTGTACTGAAATATATTTGTACCGAGTTTCAAGCAAATTAAACTACCCGTTAAAAAGTTCCCATACAAACTTTAACATTCCTTTCATCCCGTTTTGAGGGTAGTTTAAAAAAAAAATCATTTACCTAGTCATAAACATCGCAACTGCTGCACATGCGATGGTTATGTTTAGTATTTCAAAAAAAGTGACATTACTTTTACTAATCATAAATAGTTTTTAAGTTATAATAACTCAGAAATAAAAGAGAAAACAGAAATATGTAAGTAATTATAAAATACACACTTTAACCTACAAGTAAAAGTAACAATTTTGAAAATAACATAATTAGTGTAGTCGTGACACCAAAAATAACATTAAAAACTTTAGACGCGATTTTCTCGAAATATGCCGAACTGCACTTACGTTGTTTATCATAAGAAGGGCAGTATATATTTGTAAATACATACTTATAATACTTTATAACACCCAGACACAGAACAAACATCTATATTCATCACACAAATGTTTGTCCTGGATGGGAATCGAACCCACGACCTACAGCGCAGAAGGCAGAGCTACTACCAGTTGAGCTAACAGGCCAGTCTGGATCTGGATATCACAGGTTTTTAGATTTTTGAAGGTTCTTTGGCTAAGATGAACTGGCTGAGCCCTAACTGTACATCGATATAACAGAAGCCTCTAAAGGTGGAATCAGGCAGTTCACATCTAAACATAAAATGAAATAAAGGTGTCATAGAAAACCCCAGCATTCATTCGAGTGATCTTTCAGTTGAGTGAACCGTCTGATTCCATATTAAGGAACTGCATAATTAGAACAATAATCGAAATCACGGGATTGACTTCGCAGATAGAAGAAGAAATTTTGGAAAACATCGACACAGACCGGCTTTTGGCTCGTCGTTTGGTGATTTTAGGCTCCTTATGGCCTAAATACCCAGTAATTTTTAATATTTCATACAATTAATCCACACTTTAAATACCCAGTGTTATAATGGCAGCATCCCACAATCAATTCTATGTCCTTCCGATTGGATCCACGATCGTATCCAATCGGCAGCTTCACACCCACGTTCAATTCGAACTGTCCATTCGGCAGTTCATGCCGATCCACGTCCACACGCAGACCATTTGGCATGATCAAACTGGCAGTATCCAATCGATTGGACGATGGAATTGATCGTCGGTGGCCGAGATAAGAAGCATGTTATTCTTTTCCAGATTGCACCGCGCCCATCTGTCCCGCAAGTACCGGCTGGCGCTGACTCCGCAGAACAAGAAGCAGTTCGAGCTGAAGGTGCTCGCCGAGAAGATGTTCAAGGGTCAGTCTACTCTTAGTACGCCGCGAGTTATCCGCCGAATGTGGCGCGATGCATACAAATACCTGGAATGAGTCGTTTACGCCGACGGTAGATCGGTGCGCGGAGGACGGAGCAGACGCAGAGAGCGAGCGGTCCGCGACGGAACCGCGACGGAACGGACCGATCTTCTGCGTAGTGTACCTGCTATTTGTAATTTATATGCAATAACATGTATTGACGTTAAGCCGCGGAAGATCGGCGACGGAAAGTCCGTCTAATGTGGCGCTAGCCATACATTCATCCATCCATCCAAACTTTCGCATTTATAATAATATTATAAATGCGAAAGTGTGAAATTAGTGTTATTACTCCCAGAATCAAGCCAAATCAACCTCATACGTTAAAATCCATCGAGCCGTTCAGGCTATAAATAGGCACAAAGAATACACTCTAAAACCAAAACCCTCCTTTGCGGGCAGTCGGGTAAAAACTAATCATTGTTTTATCACTGCAATCTCCTTGTAGGTAAGAAGAACAGTTACCAAGCCAGTGTGAAGGATCGCTTCTTGGAAGACCGCCTCACCTCAGAGCATCAGACACTGAGGAACACATTCATGGTGTCTCCTTCCTGGCCCTCGGGAGAACAGCTTATTGTAAGTAGCACTCTTCTCCTTACAAACTATGTACAGGTTGCCTGGAAGAAATCGCTTTTAGCGATAAGGCCGCCCATGGTACTAATTTATAAGCTGTTTTTTTTTGTTTCTTGTGATTGCTTTTATTTTTTGTTGTATCATAAAGATTGTCTATCTATGTACAGTCAGCGTCATCAATGGGTATCCCCCTATTGATTTTAACAAGGACCCTTTTCATTTCAACTTTGGATTTCAGTCGGATTTACTAGTATACTTATGGATATCTAATTTCGCTCGAGTTCCTATACTAGCAAATCCGACTGAAATCCAAAGTTGAAATGAAAAGGGTCCTTGTTAAAATCAATAGGGGGATACCGATTGATGACGCTGACTGTACATATGTATGAAAATATGTTTGTATGTATAACCGACTTCAAAGAAGTCGTCGGAATCTTTTTTTTTTTGTGCTTTTTTTTATGTAGGTGAATCTTTTTTTCACCGATTACTCGGAGACGCCTAGGTTCTCAAGTCGTCGGAATCTTTTTTATCGTACTTTTTATTTTTATGTATGTTCACCGATTTCTCGGAGACGCCTAGACCGATTTGGAAAATTCTTTTTTGTTTGAAAGGGTATGCTTTCTGATTGGTGCCACGAAAATTTGGTGAGGATTTGTAGAGGATCTTCGGAAATGCACCTCAAGATTGCACAAAGTTGCTCACCATTGAAACCGGTTTTTGATAATTTTTAAATTTGCCACTTGTCACATTCACCATTGTATGTATGTTTGTTCGTATGAGCTAGTAGAGCTTCGTAGCTCAGCTTCGTTTAACATCTTTTGAAGATTGTATAGGGGAGGTTTCTCCCACCTGTGTTATTGGTTGATACATTTTTGATTGAATTCCCAGTATTCATGTGAAGCTGTGAAATACGACCGCCGCGGTTACAAGCCCCGAGACCGCGCCCTTATCGCCTCAGACAAGGCACTTTACGTCCTAGACGCTTCCAATCGCAAGACATTCAAATTGAAACATCGCCTGCCTTTAGACAAGCTGAAGGTTGTCATTACCAATGAGACGGACACGCTAATACTGATCAAGATTCCACAAGAGTTGAAAAAGGATAAGGTACGTTTGGCGCAGATTTAGGATATGGCTTATTTGATTTGGGTATAGCTTGCTGGGTTTGGGGTATGGCTTATTTGATTTAGGGTAGGTATATAAAGTAAGCCATTTTCTTGATTGAAGGTATGGCTTACTTGATTTAATTGATGAACGACCCTAAATCAACTAATCCATTCACATGATTAAAAGGAATGTTAGGAATATTCCGACCCCTTTTAAGTTGATTTCTGCCACGTCGACTTTCGTTTCGTCGACGTCTTTTTAAGGCGAACGTTGGAATAGCTCGTTAATCGTTACGTTTCTTAATTTAGAATGAGGTTTGTTCGGGTTCCTTGAAATAGGCAGTATTTCCGAGGCAGTATTATATCCGTACATGATCAACATCATCAATTAATAAAATTACAGATTACTGTTTTGATGTGAAACAAGATGTTTCAAATGAATCAATATCAAGTTGACTCACGTCACACTAACACTTATGTTACCTACTCCAAAAAACCGAAACATTGATAAATAAATTGTCTTAAGACGTATAAAGTTTTCGGGCAAACCTAAACTTATATTTAGGTTAATAGTTTCAGTTTTATAGTTTAGCTTAAATTATTTAGGATTAGCTTATTTCATTTATAAATACAGGGCAGTAGATTTAGGATACTATACTTAAGCTAATTAATAAAACAAACAATTTTGACGTGCGATTATAAAATAAACGGTGTCTATAACCTGTTGCGGTTTGATTAGCCTTGTGTAAAATAATAAGTTGAATTTTACTATCCAGTATCCGGCCGCATAGGCGGGATACCGGATAGTTACCGGATATCCGTTACATCTCTAATTTGAATACTTCTAGGGAGGATTTCTAATATTAATATGATTCCAGGGTGATTTGATCATTTCCGTGAACCACCTGATCGAGGCGCTGACCATCGTCACCGACTACTCCAAGAAACCGGAGATTATAGAGATCGTCGACACGAGGACGTTAGTATTTATAACAAGACTTTACATATTACAGGCCTTTACAGTACCTCCAGATAAATAATGGGCATCGGCTAATTTCGTGTTTTCCGGATATGACCGACAGCATCTAGGCAGTATTGATATAGAGAACGTGACAGAAGCACACGTCGCGTCGTTAACTGCGCAGCTCGCACAGCTTGCAACTAATTTGCTTTTCTTAAAAATGACATTGATATTTATTTGTTTGCGATAAAGTTGAAATTATAAATGACTTTTCGTCAATCGTTTTTGTAATTTTATGCGATTGTTTCCGTTGTTTTCCGAAACGCATTATTTTTCTGATATCTTTTACTAGATGATTTTTGGTGTCAGGAGGCAATCTTTGCCCACACTTAACGGGACACTGTAGTAGACTTAATCTAAATTGAAGCATAAACTGATATGAATATGCTTAAATTTTAAATGATTTCGGTATTACATGAGTATGGACAATTCGTTTGTCGCAAGCCCCTCAAATAGAATCACATACCTGTTTGTGTTCCAGGATCGCCCACAACCTGGTGAACGGCAAGCAAGGCGGCACCATCGAAGTTACCAACGGACCGCAGCCCGCCATACAACGCGCCAAAAGCGGAAACCTCCTTGTTGTGAGTACCATACATTTCATATATGGGAGCTATGGATGGACCAAAGAAATTCTATACATACTAGAACGCTGACTGACATTTAATGTACAAAGGATTTTGAACCTTATCACGACTACGCAACGATCTATTATCATTTAATCTTGGTTATAAGGATTGTTGGTCTTGTTGAGAGGCTTTCTTGGGTGCTTTGTCTCTTTCACACAGTTGCAAAAAGAAAGAGACACACCGCCCAAGTTTTATTTCAAGCGGACCTTGTTTTCTGTCTCAGTCAGCGTTCCGGGTACATAGTATAGAAATTCCTTGGGATGGACATACTGCAAAGTTTCAAACATTAGGTAAGGTCAATGCGGGGAAGTCCGTCTGCGGGGCAAGACCGTACACTGAGCTTTTTGACGAAACTATGCACCCTACGCATGTTTTACCTATATTGGCAAATCAATCATATCCATCTGGTTTCAGCTAGCTCTAATAGATGTTTCTATGTCGCAACAGTTCGCGAAAAAACGTTCACAAACTTTTCGTGTAATTTTAACTCGAATATCGAGATAGACATGTGGTGACAAAAACGAATATTTTAAATATAAAGAGTGAAGTTGTCGGATTTAATTATGATAAGAGTTTTTTAATAATATTGCCCCCTCCTATTTCTCTTATCGAATTTCAAAAGAACGCCATATCTTCTGAGATAATCGCATCCAAAAATATCTACCTTCCAAAAGTTCAAGTTGGGAAGTCCGTCTACTTTACGCGGGGCAAGACCGGCATATGCCGGGCTTGCCTCAAATCAGAAATCGTAAACCTTTTTATTCCAAATATATTGGATATGACCTCTTGATGACCTTTTGACCTCACATGACCCCTTGACCTGTCATGACCCCTTGATCGTGTCTTTTATTTCTTTAAAATTAGTAATAACTGTTCCTTATTTTCTTTCTATTATCTTGTATGGTTTGGCCCTGCAATAAATTATGATATAGTAGAGTAGAGGGTTGACTATCAGAATAGGTGTTAAACTATATAACCAGAAAGTATTCACTTACTTATAATTTTTTTTCTGTTTTTAGATAAGTACCTAGTCCCTACTATTAGATAGGTATACACATAAAAATTACAAACCTAGTAAAATACTTTAAAATTGGCGATTGCTTGCTCTAGTAGATTGTTATTGTGCTGCTTAGATTTTTAAATTTACTAATTTTTTTTTTAATTTACTTTGGTAACTACTGTACCTACCTACTTTAATAATTTTAATAAGTTGAAATAAGAATAAAGTGATTAACACAAAAAATCACAAGTATTCATATCCCACGGGAACCGTGCATTTTTCTTACAATAATGACATTATTTTTATAGAAATAATGTTTCTTTAGAATGTTGAATAAGAAACATAATGGTTCTTAGTTTGAAAGTAAGCCCCTTTCAAGAAAATGTTGCAAAAATGTTCACCACCCCTGAATCCTAAAATGTGACGGACTTACCCCGTTTTACACATTTTTGACAATATCTTTGGATTGGGACCTTATTTCGAATCGTTGAAGACATAATATTCATTGTTAAGATGTAATACATGCTGTGAGTTACTTTAGACTCTTCTAAACATCTCCTGTCGCCTACAATAACTCCTAGACGGACTTCCCTCATTTAGCCGGGGAAGACCGTCTACTGCCCGAGTTTTAAAAAACCTCCGATTTTATTGTTAATTTTATATAGTTTTAAAGGTTTAATAGCTTTTTCTAATTCTTGGATAAATTTGCTAACGATGAATATCTTTAACTTTACAGAAAAATGCATAGTGACTGAGATATGATCAATCAAACCGAACTTTGAAAAAAGTATGCCGGTCTTCCCCGCATTGACCTTATATCAATATAAATAAATAAAATAATTATTGCTGGACATTTCACACAGCGCCATCTAGCCCCAAACTAAGCAAAGCTTGTACTATGGGAACCAGTTATCTGATAGAATACTTATCTAATTGTAAATACATACTTATAATCAGGGACGTACCTATATAAGGGGGGGTTTAGGGGGTCCGGACCCCCCCCCCCCCCCCCTTAGCCCATTAAGTTCGAAGGAAACCTAGTCAATTTTTGTATTTTGGAACCCTTGGACCCCCCCCTTAACAAAGATCTTTGGTATATTAGAACCTTTGGACCCCCCCCCCCCCCTTAACAAAGCTATAGCTACGCCCCTGCTTATAATACTTCATAACACCCAGTAAATTCTATGTCACATATTTATTTTGACATTGTAGCTGACCCGAAAGACGTTATCCCGTATTTTCGAGTTTTTACAAAAAAAAAATCCCTAAAACTGGTTCAGACTTTTACCAACATTAACATTATTTTTACGAACATGTATAAAGTTGAATGTAATGTATGTTTGTCCTCTATGCGTTCCTAAACCATTGATTAGATTATTATTGTGATTCTGCTAATTACGGCCTTTTTAACCCCGCTGTTTATGATTAAATAATCTTTTAAAGATTAACCTGCATCATTTTAATTAAGTAAGTAATCAGTTTCAAATAATTTCAGTTTGAAAAACTACTAACATGATGTTTTTTTTCAGGTTGCTTCTCCTTAAGGATCAATAACCGCAACGAATTACAAACGTGTAATTGAGAAACAACGAAAACTTAGGTTTCTATATTATTCCATGTAATTTATATATTTATTAAGATTTAATTTAAACAAAAGATTTAATAAGATTTTTTACGTAATTTCGTAGGATGATAATGATAAAGATCAGTCATCCAAATGTTCAATTATATCATGTACTTATTCAGATTTTTTTATAATTTTATATCAGTAGGTAAGTAATGTTATTTTATGTTAATAATCTAATAACTTGTGATAATAGATGAGATTGACGTACAAAGTACTTATAAATGATTGCCATACAGAGTATAAATTATAAAATTGAGAAACAATCAGGAATATAAACTTTTAGGCAAGTCCTAACGCTTTTTTCATAAAGAAGCTGAATCAAAGGTGCCTTTATAAATATTTATGTATGTAATGTAAAATTATAATCGGATTAGAAATGTTCTGTAAGGCATTGTGATCGTCAATGAATAGATAGCTAATTACAGAGTACAAGGCCATTTATATTGGGAATCTAACGTATGAATTTGTCATACAACGCGAAATATTTAGACTCAACTCACACTGACGCAGTATCGAAGAGGAGCGACGTGTCATGTTTTTTAAACTTCAAAGTAAAAACGTTTAAAACACATGACGCGACGCTTCGCTTCGACTCTGCGTTAGTGTGAGTTGACCCTTAAACTTACAACAAAACAGACCCACATTACTATTATTTTATTGAAAAAGGTCTTACAAAATACATTATTTATTATCCTTCGGGATAATATTTCATATAAAAAATTAGATATTCAAGCTTACCTACAAACTAACGATTCACACCAAAGGCTTTACATACTATTATTTTCTGATACTACTCGGCTAGCACGAGATGTATTTAGGCCATATTTATTCTATTACAGGCTATATGTGCCTTATTATAATTGTAAGCTAGTTCCTTCAGTCATTTTTTAATTAAATATATTTTCACAATTCTTTCTTTGATTTTAATCCTACCACCTAGTTATATTATATAAGATCAAAGCAGGGTACTTGTTACCTATTGATTAAATGAAAGTCTGAAATTATATATTTCATTGTAGTTTAATTATTTTAAAAAATATTAGGTACATTTTTACATTTATTGTATTCTATATTATAACAATCCAGAGTTGCAGTGCTAGACAATCAGTTGTCCTAACGCTTAGTTCAGTCTCAACAATAACAAAGATTCAAACAAAATGGCAGAGAACACTGAAACAAGATTACAAAATGATCAACTGGCATTAACCGTTTTAACTACATTATACTTATAGTTTATAGTTTCAAAATTCAGCTATATTTAATTTTCCTGTCGATACATAAAACGAATACATTCTTAGACCATTTTAACCAGTCGGTGTACTGACCTATCCACGCCTATGCCTAGGCTCAAATAAACACTTGTTTGATAACATTTACATTATTTACACTTTGTAGCTAATAAAATAAATCAGGAAGTAAAACAACCAAGTACATAACGATTGTCTCCGTAACTCCGGATTATTAGGGAGTGTAGCATCTTAGCCTATATAATACAAACTTTAGTCTTAGCGCGCACCCTCCTACATGATAGGAAGCGAATCATAACTGGATTATTAAATAATTGATATCTGTTTTATTGAATGCACATAAAACATTGAAAGCGGTCGTTTAAATATTTCAAGCCATCACTATGAGACTATAGATATGGGCAGATTTAAGTCACTATAATTCGTATTTCTGCATTGAATAATGCAACACATTTCAAGTTTCTTTGTTTGCAAAACAAGCAACATGGATGACTCTATAAAAATAAATATATTTCTACGCCGTGGCCCGAAGGGACAAAATAATAAAAAAATCAAAACTTAATAAGCATTTATTCAGGACTACATAGAATATAGTCTTAAGATTAGGTGATTCTATTCCTGTTCATTGGCGAACAAAAATATGATGATATTTCAGTATCTTCATCATGTTGCTTGTTATGAAAACCATAACAGAAACATCATTTACATTGTATTCAAAAATTTCCGCGTATTCTCTCACACTTCATACAAAATATCTGTCAAACAAATGCGAGCCTTACCTAATTTTCGTACCATTTTCATTGGTGCCAATACAACTTATAACTCACAAGTTCACATTCACTTTGGTCATAAATGCAAACAACAGTCCCAATTAGTTCCTGATCCCAAACCACGCTTACATTTTCAAAGGCACTGTCAATTATACAATTTGTACTTATCAAGCGCATCTCCGATAAGCAAAATGTAGTGAATTCGCTCCCTTCGTTGTAAAGAAACTGTTTGGAAATTGTCAACAAATTAGGCTACATAATCAACAATTTAAGGGGAACACACATTGATGTAAGCATGATTACAGTAACATATTATCTGTGCAGTAACCATGTGGTATTAACACATATTCATTGAACTATTATGTTGTCATCAATACCGATCTTATGACTATTCTTCGCTTTATAAAAATACTTTACATTGTTCATTGCTGTACATTGGAAATAAAACAAGCAAGAATATTTTGTGTATTTGATACATACGGTATTTACATTATTGGCAGTCAAATGGTTAAGATTTTGAGAGATGAAAATTATGTGCAAGATATTTATAAAATTATTTAATAGGAAGTTATTCTGATACTTATTGGCACGCCTCACAAACTATATCCGACCCCATCCATTTTATAACGTGTACTTATTTACAATTCAACTAAAAATATGCATTCTAGTTTCAAGAGTTCTCAACCTACAGAGACCATTTAGTATAGAAATTTGTGAAACAATAACATGATGATATATTAAAAATTATTTATTTACACTCAAACTAGAAACATCACACACTATATCTGTGTAGATATACAAACATACCATCCTAACTACATAAATGCCGTACTAGAGTAGGTCCTAATTCATTTTAGTAAAAAACTATCTACTTAGTTTTGGACCTAATTTATAACTTGGGAGACGAAATGGATAACTAAATTTTTTGGTGTTTTAACAAAATCAGGAATATTTGAGTGGTGAAATAATTATACTAACAAATAATAATTAAATAATTATTTTATAGTTATCTATTTCGTCAGATCCTTCTTATCCAAAATAAGAAACTTAAATTTAACAAGCTAAGTAACCGTCAACTGAGTATAAACAAAAACTCAATTTTTAGTTTACAATCACAGGATTTTTTTTTCTTTGTCTATTTGACTAAGCCAATTAAGTTGAATCCTTATTTCTGTAACTTATCCTATTGGAAAGTTAGCAGTAACTTGTATCAGATTCTAACGGGTTGTCATTTGGTGTTTTGGTTTGAAGGCACGATCAAGCATGTTCAGCCATCTCCTATCAAGTCTATTGTCATCACACTGTAAAACTTTCAGATTTTGCATCGAAAAATATCATGCTCATAGACATTCATAAAGGCATCATTCAGTCCCAAATTATTGCCCATCGTAACATGTCAACATCCTCGAACACTGTGTCACTATTCACTATTGTAGCACCAGGGACTGGGCTGGGCCTCGTGTTATTTCACTTGGCCGGCCTCCTGTTGAGCCTCCCCGGGTTTGAAGGGGATGTTGTCAGTGGAGGTCTTGAAGGGTTGGTCGGAGGAGTCCTTGGAGTCTCCGTCCTGGTAGTACTGTTTGTTGGGCTTGGACTGGTCGGCTTCGCGCTGCTGTCGGCGGCGCTGCTTCGACCAGAGCTCGTGGCAGTCCTGCCACGTCGGAAGCTCCGGTGCTGTCATTCTGAAAATTGATAAATTCAATTATAGTCCTACTGATATTATTAATGTTAGCAATATTTAATGAGAACAATCTACACGAATTTTTATAGAGACAATGCAACTTGTGTGACAATGCAAAATATTCTTTTACAATTTAAAAGGTGCAATAATCAAAATAGGCTTTAGTTTCACCCAAACGACGACGCAGATCACACGACTGAAGTAAAACTTCCGTTCGCCTCGGCCGATCACACTTTTCGTAACGCTCTCGTTATGCATTCACCAGCTTACTCCCCAAGTCAAGCGAGCGTAAAGAAGTTTTACTTCAAAAATAATAAATTTTTTGAAACCTTATACATGATACTCACTGGTCAGGTATCACTCCCTTCAACCACGGACTCTTAAGCGCCTCATCCGCCGTGATCCGTTTATCCGGATCGAGCTCCAGCATCCGATCCAGCAAGTTAAGCGCCGGTCCGGGCATGAAAGCGAACTGCTCGCGAACGCAGCGCTTGTGGAAGCGCTTCGGGCGCAGAGTGTGCCAGAGAGGCAAGTTGACGACGTTGGGCCATACGCCGGGAACTGGCGTCCCGCAAACTCGCGAGATCATCTCTAATTGCATCATTTCTACGTTCGCCTGGAACGGGACAAAACAACCATTTTATCATACAATATCTGGGCGACCGAGATCTGCTCGAGTGAAAATATCGAGAAAACGAATTTTCCCAGATATGAGACCTAGCTAGATCGATTTTTCACCCTCCTCTAACATTCCCAATATCATCAAAATCGTTAAGACGGTTTTCGAGAACACGAATACTTACATAAATTGTTCATTTAAGTACAGTTGGGCCGACGGATCTCGGCGATCGTGAAGTTAGGCTTTTCGCTGCGCAGTAGAACATTTTGTATGAAAAAGTTGCACTGCGCATCAAAACGGCCAACTTCACGTACGCCGAGATCCGTTGGTCGTACTGTATCACACTAATCACACTCATGTTATAAATGCGAAAGTTGGGATGTTTGGAGGAATGGATGGATGGATGCATGTTTGTTCTTGTATAACTCGACAACCACTGAACCGATTTGGCTGAAATTTAATATTTAAATAGATAATTAATGACCGGAAATAAGACATGGGCAACTTTTTTTTTTTTATTCAGTTACCAAGCGAGCGAAGCCGCGGGCGGCAGCTAGTAAGTCCATAAGTCTATTATAAATAACTGTTTCCTTATTATATTTTATAAACAAATGCAGTGCCCGAAGTTTGGCAGATGCCATCCCCTAAAATCAAACGGTTAGGGGGGCATCTGCCGAACTTCAGTACGGTACTGTCACTCTTCACATCTCGTCTCACGCTCATCATCATTGATATAAATCAAAGACACGCCCTGAAAACATCAGTTATAAGAATAAGAATTAGAATAAATTTATTTAGCAAAAGATAACATTTTGTATGCTTACCTAATTGAGCTTAATTCTAGCTTCACTTTATAGGTAGGTAGGTACTATTTCACTTTCACTATTACTTCTACTTTTAAGAATTTTAAATAAAAACATTTGAAAAAGAAACCTAGTTATACCTGGAATAGTGGATGCTTCAGGAACAGCTCCCCGAGTATGCAGCCCATGGACCAGACGTCGACGGCTGGTCCGTAGCGTTCCTCGCCCAGCAATAGTTCGGGCGGGCGGTACCACAGAGTGATCACCTTATTGGTGTAGGGCCGCGCTCGGTCCTCCGCCGACCACAGCCGAGCCAGACCGAAGTCGCCGAGCTTCACTTCACCTCTGGAGACAACGGGACCTTACTTATAAACTTGAACACTTGTTAAACAATGCTCAAGACTCTTCGGCTTGTTTCACTCTTCAGCGTGTCGCCGGTCGCGTCCACGAGTTGACCACTCACAGCACAGAGAAATTAATTTTGACCATTCACAGCACAGAGAAATGTGCTGTGAATGGTCAACTCGCGGACGCGACCGGCGACACGCTGAAGAGTGAAACAAGCCTTCCTGTAACTATTTGCCACTATCTAACAAAAAAGGTATATTCTTATACGACGAGACATGGAGGGTCTTACTTATGAAAGATGTTTAAAGTTGAACACTGGTTAAACATCGTCCAGTCTTTATTTGTGGATAGTGACAAGTAGAGAGATGCTACTACTACGAGCTCCAGCGAAAATGGCGCCACAACATCATAATGTCTAGACCTCGCAAGGGAAGTTTTCAGGAGCGATCGACAAATATATACGACCAACCAACAACTGTCGGTCGAAAGACCACGGGCAAGTGGGCCCGATGAGCCGGCCTGTAGCAGAGAACCACCTACTCTGCCTTTGGGGAACGATTCCACCACATTCCCCAAAAGTCATTCGTATCATCAATTCATCTTTTTGTCACTTTTGTGGAGAATCGTAAAATGGCCGTACCTACTTTTGCTTGACCGGTCAAAATTGACAAAAAGATGAAACATTACAGTCGAATTGAGAATAGTGGTAAGTCAAATATTCGAAGTTGATTAAATAAACATCTACATACTTCACTCACTTGTTATTCATAAGAATGTTACTGCACTTGATATCTCGATGCAGGAAGTTCTTGCGGTGGCAATACGCCAGTCCGTCAAGCAACTGACGCATGATGGACGCATTGTGGCACTCCGTGAAGTCAACCATCTTGGACTCAAGCAGGCCCATGAGATCGTGGTCCATATATTCGAAAACTAGGTAGAACGAGCCTTTATCCTGTGGAAATATTGTTAAATTACTAGTTTGTTAAATACAGGATGATACGCGTGATCACTACGTGTGTATAGTCCGACACAAAATAATAGAAATAAATGGGGGCGCCACTGTGCAAGCTAAATACGCGAAATGGATAAATTCTCTTTTAGAAGTAAATTATTACTTCTGACTGACGTCTTCGGTAGAGTGCGCCGCAAACTTAATGGCGGCTGAAGTGCGCGGCAGATTCGACTTTGCGCAGGTACAGTCAACGCAATAGGGAACTCCCACAATTTTTTTTTATGATTTTATACGATAGGTTATATCGTCAAATAACCGTCATAAAAATTCCAGCGCCGAAATACTAAAATTTTGTAACAAAAATAATTTTTGAAATTTACCAACATTTTCACGCATCTGAAACACGATTATTATTGTTGTCACAGATTACTGTTGTAGTAACAATTTGTGAACTTTGACGTGTGACGTCAAATTGATACTAAGTACAACAGTAATCTGTGACAACAATAAGTTCGAGTATAGGAATTGTGAAAATTAAAAAAAAAAACTTATCTATGGATCGTCATATCTGACTCGTCCTTGACTTTTCTTATGAACTCGTGTCGTCACATCCTTTCACATCCTTTTCAAGTATTTTGAAATTCCTACTATTTTTTGCAATTTTTAAAATTTATTTTCTAATCGAAAATGGTTTAATATTAAAAAATAATTACACACACATACCTCTAAAGCAACAATGTTCATAATAAAATACATTTAACCCGCTTTTGAATCAGACGCATATTGCCTATTGCGGGGAGGTGAAGGTGGTGAGGCGCGGGGCTAGGCGGGCTATGTAGATAAAGTTTACTTTATTCTATTGCGTTGACTGTACCTGCGCAAAGTCGAATCTGCCGCGCACTTCAGCCGCCATTAAGTTTGCGGCGCACTCTACCTATACCATAGACAAGAAACCTGTACTTTACCATAGATTAGTAGAGAAAGGGTTTCCAAAGTACTGAAATTTTAGTTGCCGTGTCTACCCGTTTTTGCCGGACTATAATGTCAATGTCCCGCGTATCATCCTGTATTTAACAAACTATAAATTACTATCATTGTTATTATTTGTTTTCCTCGTCATGTTTTCCTTCACCGTTTAGAGCTCGTGTTAATAATGCGCATATAAATTTTACGAAACGAAAAATCCATTGATGCACGGCCAGGTTTCGAAAGTATCTTCGAGGTACTAATCCCCTCGGCCAACACGGCTCTGGTAGATACATAAAGAGATTCGTTATTTACATACCTTCCTAAAGTCTATAGCATCCTGCTTATCCGTGACAATTTCTCGTAGATTGACAATATTCTTGTGGTTCAGTTGCCGTAGGATTTTGATCTCTCTTACAGCTGTGATGGGGAAGCCTTCCTTCTCGTTTTCAAGTCGGACCTTCTTTAGGGCGACGAGTTGGCTCGTGTTCTTGTCGCGCGCTTTGTAAACCTGCCCGTACGTGCCTTCTCCGATTTGTGTTATGACCTGGGGAAGGGTAATTTTGCAAGACTGACTTTATTGTACACCATAAAATACAAAAATAAAATAAGCCTAAATTAAAAAATAGCGTTTTCTTCTAGTTAACCTTAGGATGGACAGGATAAAAATTAACTAGTAATGGCAACGAAATAAATGAATCGAATACAAGAATACAAATATTGCTCGTTTAATATAATAGTATAGGATATGTGTTCTTGATTAATTACCTGGAAACCGTCAACGCACTTCTCGCCCCAGTCTTTAGCGTGATGCGTCGGCGTCGACACGGGGACTACTTTGGAGCCGCGCCTCTTCAATATCTTCGGCCTTTTCAGTTTTGAGGTGGACTGTAAAAATCATCACAGTTATGACATCATCTAATTAAGCATACTCGGAAGCAAGTGATGAGAAAAAAACTACGAGAATTATATTCATCAGATGACAACATGAAAACAGCAAAATAAGGTCTTTGCCCAACATGACAGGACAGGGAGAGCTTGTAACAATAACTTCGGAAAGGAGAACAGGTCAATTCCGATTACTTTTTTACAACGTACTCACTGACTGCTTCATTTTAATTAATTAACAAAGCGATTGTTTTGAAGATACCACTGCAGTTTTCTTTATTATACTCAATGAAAAAAAAACTCAAGACACAATTTACATTTGGACAGTTTCTCTACATTTTCATTCTTATTATTATTCATCTTATTTCATTCTCAGAACATATTTATTATTGTTACAATACTCACATTGATATCCCTAGCGTTCTTCCTGGATGCAAACACGTGTGAGTATTGATCCCGCCGTGACGCAGGCGGCGGCGTTGACCCATCCAGCTCGTCGCCGCTCAACTCTTCTGAGCCGGGTATCACTGTGGACAGAAGAATTATTACTCTTCTCTCTCCTTATTATCTCTACCTTTCTCTATTTTTCTCATTATACGGGTTCTCTTAATATGAGTGAGAGACTGGCCACACTGCGTTTTCAGCAGCGCGTTTTTGAGCTGCGCGTTTGTATCGATACAAATGCGCAGACAGCTCCCTTCCCACAGGATAAATAGGTATTGTATCCAAACAAACGCGATGCGAACGCTCAAAAACGCGCTGCAGAAAACGCAATGTGGCCACTCCCTGAGTGAAACAATTTACTAATCTAAAATGGCTACCACAAATCCACTACAAGCAAGATTTTGGAGAAGGCATCTTTGTATAGCTGAACACGCTTTTAGGATAACGTCTTGAATTTTGACTTAGCTCTACAGATTTTGGAAAAATGCAGTCAGCCGCAAAATAATAAATTATAACAAAGACTAAACGTCGATTCAAACAAATCAGTGAATTCCGGAAACGTGTTCGCTCAGTTCAGTATCCATCCATCAATCAATTATTCATTTATTGCAAGAAATATGGTCATAACAAGATCTTAATATTAAAGAGAGTGGTCACATACTTCACCAAAAAACATCGGCATGCAAAGTTACACAAAACAAATTGAATTAGGTAGGTCTCTGTGTATATTTCGCACTGTGCCGGTACTTTATCGAAACTGTGGCTTCACTGATAGTGAATCGACCTTTAATAATAACCAAGTGTGGATAACACAAAAAGTATTATTTTCTTTTCTTGTACAAGGTCCTTACCAGGCGGCATAGGTAAGTTCATGATGCCAGTTCGCTTCGGTTTCTCTGGCTTCTTCACTGGGCTGGGCGACGGCGTACTGAGTGGGCTAGCTTCGATCGCCAGAGATTTGAGATCTTCAACCTAAAATAATTCACCATTTTAAAACCTATTCTAGTGGATTACGAACTAAAATTGATGAACATGTCGAGAGCCCTGACCCACATGTTTTACTTGCTATGGTGCTGGGCTTGTGCTGGGGCCATTTCTTTCGGTGAACACCACAGTGAATGGCAGTGTATGTGATAATGAACATTATGAGTATGAACAGCATAAGCGCTTCAATCGAACACAATTGTTTGAGAAAATGACCAATTTTTTTAAAACAACTCTCTCTTTTAATTTCAATTTTAAATAAGTGGTAAATGGGCTATAAGAATTGTCTGAAATAAAATATTTTTATTTCCTATTATTTATTAAAGCGTCATCACTAAGGAGTAGCTGATAAAGTAAATTTTTGTACAATGTGCCTATACTAACACAGTTCCATGAATCTATATGACAGAGGATATTTGGTTAGGAAGGTGCTGTGTTGATGAAAATGACAAATGAGTACGCAAACCATTCTAATTAGTGGAAGTGGACACACATTGTAATTTATTTAGACAATCACTTACAGAGTGAGATCGAGTGAATTCCCCTAGCTGCCATAAAGGAAAATTTATTTTATACTGCTTGTCTTTCTTAAAATATCACATAATGAGGTGGATTTGAAGAAAGAAATTGGCATAGTCCTGTGAATGATTCTAAAACTTTGGTCGGGTTTCTGTTTAAATATTTCGAAAGTTCTATTCCTAGAAGTTCAAGAAGTATTTAGAAACTGATGCAACTCTCGGACAGAGGAGCGTGCGGTTCGCGTGGGGGTAGGATTACGACTGATTTTCTAGTTCAAGGACAGGGAAAGCGAAGCTAACCGAAGCTGTCCCCCCTCCCTGCCGCCTGCGCATACCTTAATACATAAATCAATCAAATCAATTTCAAGAATGTGTTTTTGTTGTCTGTGCTTCAAATGTCGAAAATGCTGTTCGCCATATTAAAGCCGGATGTGACGTCACATTGTTCAAGTGTTGAAAATTTAACACGATGGATTAAAAGTAATTTTTATGGCACTAAGCGGTTTTAAAGAATATATATAAAAATTTTAGTGGTTTATTAGCACTCTAGGATTCATCTGAAACACTTTTTGAAAAACGGTGTAATATCTTATTGAAGATGGTCGCTTTAAAATCGCGTTGCTTACAGATGGTTTTAGAACAGTTACCTGAGTGTTAGGCGGCATAGGCAGCTTGGTGAGACTCTTGGGCTTGGTGGGCGGAGGTTGCTGGCTGTTCAGATAGACACCGTCCACCACACTGCCGCCAACCTTCGGAGGGGGAGGCAGCTCGGGGGGAGGGGGGGACGAGGGGGGAGGAGACTCTGACTTCTGAAAAAACAACATCCGTACCCATATTATAAATTTGAAAGTGTGTTTATTTGTCCTGCTTTCAAGTCAAAACGGAGCGACGAATTGACGTGATTTTTTGTGTGGAGATAGTTGGAGGGCTGGAGAGTAACATAGGCTACTTTTTATCCGGGTACCACGCGAGTGAAGCCGTAGTAATTTATAAATTAAGCCCATGCGAAGCTGGGGAGAACCGCTAGTTTATCTATATTTACTCACAGGAGGTGGTTCAGTAACGTTATTATTGGTCGGCTCTCCATTATCGCCGATATCCGGGGGGTCGTCGAGGAAGTTGTCGAAGTCTGGCGGCGGCTTCAGAGGCAGCGGGGGGTTGGAGTCTTCGCCCCCCGGCACGGGAATGTCTACCACCTTCTTCTCAGGCTCCGGATCCGTGCTCTCGCCGTTCTCATTAGACACTGGTGCTGGCTGTGGGAGTTAAGACACAGAACTTAGGCCTTTACATCTTTACTAGATGATTTATAGTGTCAGGAGGCAATCTTTGCCTACACTTAACGGAACACTGTAGTGCCTGGGACAATGTTGAGATGGAGTAGGCTTGCCCAGCACCTACACCATCCTCTCAGCTTAACCATATCCACAGGAAAGACATGGTCAATACGTGTGGGGCTAAGGCGCGGGTTTCCTCACGATGTTTTCCTTCACCGTTTAGAGCTCGTGTTAATGCGCATATAAATTTCCAAAAAACCCACGACTTTCGGATCGAGAGTCAAGGTACTATACCCCTCGGCCAACACGGCTCTCACGGAGTTAAGACACAGAACAGATAATAATACTACGTATCGAATGGACACTGTGAGTTTGAGCTGGCGAGGAGCTGACTTTGAGCACGGAACGGACGCATAGACGAGACCGAGACCACAGTGTACATTATTCATACGGTGTCACCGTATGAACACAAAACTCACATTGTGTAGTGTAAATATATGCAAAAGCGGCTTCTAACTACCTATCAGTTAGACGCCGCTTTTGCATAAATTTCATCAAGTGTCCGGGGTGTGGTAAAGAGTAATTATAATAACAAGCTGATATGATAATAATGAATACATGATGGAGTAAAACTCACCGGTACAGCAGATTGAGTGCTATCTGCAGATAATTCTTCAATAAGCTCCGGGTTGATTGATGTATTTGATATGGCTCCCTGCGATTCTTCTTTTTGATTTAGAATCTCTTCCAATTTCTAAAATTAAACATGAATTATAAATTAAACTACCGCATAATAAAGATAATTAACATTTATTCTTGGAATTCCTTTTATTTTCGACTCAAAACTGCAGTGAGATTGAATTTCATAGGACCACATTAAAATGTCTGTAGAGCAGATAAAACATCAGCAGGCTGATTGGTCTAACTTGTCTCACACCGCAAAATGGTCTCAAACTGTCAAAAGGAACGCGTAGGTATCTTTTGTCGCGTTCGGTCTCGTTGAGATGAGAGTGACAGAGCTACGTGCGTGGTCACTGAACTGTCATATTTGAGAGTTTGAGACCGATTTTGGTCGCTATCAACGATATACATTCAAGGTTAGTGTACCTTAGCTCTCTTGTGTTTGTCCTTGACTAGTTCAGCAAAGAGACTGGTATCGCTGATCTTCTCTTTGAAGTCTATCCTGCGCTGCAGCACGGCTGACGAGGGTGGACTCGGAGAGTGTTTACTTCTGCTGGAATAAAACAGTGGATTGGGATTTTTCTATTTTGCAAACTAAAATGGACTTTGTAGTAATGTGATAAAAGCTCTCGAGTATTCATTCCTATATGCCCGCGTGGCACTAATATTTTGGTTAGTATTCAGAGTCTGTTCTCAAGTGAATCATGTCAAAGAGAGTAATTCTCTTTACCATAGAAAACTATTTAAAATCGTTATGTAGGCTAGGAGGCTCAAAGTATTGCATGACCAAAAATAATAACAAAATAATTTAAATTGCCTTTACCATTTTCTAAAATTAGTATGATGTACGCTGGTCTAAAATGAAAATAGGCTGGACAAGACTGCCGCAAGTCAAATATTTTACCATAGTAAGCAAAGCCACAGATTGATAGAATATTGAAACTGCCCGTTAAGGTGGAATCAGACGGTTCATTTCCGTCGTTAATTTTGCATATTTCACTCAAAGTGACACATCTAAACATAAAATGAATGAAAAGTGTCAAAGAAAACCCCAGCATTATTCGAGTGATCTTTCACTTAACAGTCTTATTCCACCTTTAGAATCTTGGCGAGAAACAGCGTTAAGTTGCGAAGAGTGGAAGACGAGGCCTTTGCCCTGCGGAGCTAAAAAGGTCGCTATTGCAGAATCGCATCATAGGAACCGAACTATTGCCATCTGTTTTCACTCTCAGTCAATGAAAAGAGATGGCAATAGCTCAATTCCTTCACCGCGACTCTGCAATGGCGACCTTTTTAGCTCCGCTGTTGTGTATTGGCTGAAAAATGAAAGAAATATAGATACCTGTGCGAGTGTTTGTCCCGCTCTGGTTCGCGATGCCTCGGGCGGTGTCGCGGCGGCGACGCGGTGGAGTCGCGGCGACGACCGCGCGACGCCGACCGACGCCGCTTCAGCGAACTGCGACTGTGCGACCTAACGATAAACATACTTCAGAACTGTTGTTGAACAAAGATTCTCCAGATGAAGGTCTGTTGAATTAAAGTTACTGTTGAACAAATATTCTTATAAAAATGGTAGTGGTTTGTGCACGCGATGTGTCAAAGACTGGTGAACGCGAAGCGAAGTGAGCTCGAAAAATTTATAAGCGCATTAACACGAGCTCTAAACGGTGAAGGAAAACATCGTGAGGAAACCCGCGGCTTAGCCAGCCCCGCGTATATTGACCATGTCTTTCCTGTGGATGTGGCCGGTTAAGCTGAGAGGATGGTGTAGGTGCTGGGCAAGCCTACTCCATCTCAACATTGTCCCAGGCACTAGTGACCCGATGAGTGTAGGCAAAGATTGCCTCCTGACACTGTATAAATCATCTAGTAAAGATGGAAAGGCCTAAGTTTTTTTGTCAGACCTGTTGTGCGAGGTGGTTGGTTTGAGCACGCGCGTGCGGTCGCGGTCGCGGCTGCCGCGGCTGCGGTGTCGGCGCCGCGGGCTGCGGCGGCGATGTCGGCGCGGGCTGTACTCACGACCGTGCAGGGAATGCACCGGCGAATCTGTACAACATATTAAAAAAACTATAAAAAACCGTGTCGACCGATTGGGATTGCACAGTCAGGTTCATACAAATTGAGGTTCGCGTCAAGGTTGTGTTTAGACAAAGTGAGGTTTGCGTCGGGGTAGTATTTCAACAAAGTAAGTTAGCGTCCATCGGGATATTCAGATAATTAATAAATAAATAAGAACTTTATTGAGGACACAATTTCAAAGTATTATCTAGTTAGGCTCGCGTCAGGATAGTATTGAGACAAAGTGAGGTTCGCGTCAGGGTTGTGTTTCAACAAAGTGAGGTTCGCGTTAGGGTTGTGTTTAGACAAAGTGAGGTTCGCATCAGTGTAGTATTTAAACAAAGTGAGGTTCGCATCGGGGTAGTATTCAGACAAAGTGAGGATCGCGTCAAGGGAGTTTTCAGACAAAGTAAGGTTCGGGTTAGGGTGGTATTCAGACAAAGTGAGGTTTGCGTCGGGGTAGTATTCAGACAAAGTGAGGATCGCGTCAGGGTTGTGTTTAGACGAAGTGAAGTTCGCGTCAGGATAGTATTCAGACAAAGTGAGTTTCGCGGCAGGGTAGTATTCAGACAAAGTGAGTTTCGCGGCAGGGTAGTATTCAGACAAAGTAAGGTTCGCGCCAAGTTTCGCACAAAAGTTGCACTGTGCATCGAAACGGCTTCGCGAATGCCAAGATCCGTAGGAACAAGTATATGCCACTCACCAGAAACCATGATAGGCGACTGTCCCCCCATCTCCACCCGTATCCTCTGCTCGGGCCAGTACTCCCTCGGCCGATGGTACTCCGGCTCGTTGTCGGAGTCTATCGTCACTGTGTCGTGGAACGGAAGGTGCGGCGGCGGTGTGTGAGGGGTGGCGGACTTCTGTCTGCGCCTGCTAACACAAAAACTTGTTAGTATTTTAGTTTACTTAACTTTGTTAAGTCAAGGAGTCGGCATTGAGACTACTACACAGTTTTAATTCTCACTCTCTACTAATCAGCTCTTGTGTACTTATGTTCTGAATAAACAATTTTTAATTTTTATAATTTTAATTTTTACAATGACATTTAACAATAATAGACATGTTTCTAGCGCACGCAAAATAAAGACTCGAAAACGTCCTTATTGGGACGTCTTGTCTTTAGTCCGCGTCAAGCAGGGCGATGACCTAGAAGTGTTTGTCACGTGTAGTGAATTACAAAACAATAAAAATCCTATTGTGTTTATGTGTGTACCTACTATTCATTTGCGGAACTTGTCAACATAGTGTGCACTATATCGGTATGTATACCAGGTGAACAGATTTTAAACGTTTCGGTAACTATGAACGTAACATATCTAGGGAATAATATCATTGTATTTTTATAACGCAATGCCCTTATCCCACTTTTACGTCAGGTCAGCACAACAGCCCCCTGATTGTCTATCTTTGATAGCGTCCAAAATCGGTCTCAAAATGTCAAATGACAGTTCAGTGACCACGCAAGTAGCTCTGTCGCTCTCATCTCAACGAGACCTAAAGCGACAAAAGATACCTACGCGATTGTTTTGACAGATTGAAACCAATTTGATGTTTAAGACAAGTTAGACAATCAGCCTGCTGGTTTTCTTCTTCCTCTCTGCTTTATCATTAAAGCCTTCTTCTCCTTAGCGGTCTATCTTTTCTTGGGTCTGTCCCTTCCACAATCATGCTTGACATTCCTCTAGTGACGAATTTCGAAATTGAAATTCTTCTCTTCTTATGACATGCATGCCCAGCCCAAACCCACAACACGTTATTACTGCTCAAATTATACGTCACTCTCAAGTTCTCAACTCAACTTATCCGTCACTGGCTCCACTTTCATGCTTCATCTGACAATGTATAAAAGGTGACTATATTTTAGCAATAATTGCTCTTATTTTTCAACTACACCTAAATGATTCTGGAAATCGTAAAACACATACCTAAAAGTTTATAATGATTTGATATAGATTGTTTTGTCACCTTGACAACCTTTTTGTTGGATACATTTCCTGTTTGGAGGTTTTCATGATTGATATCCAAAAATGGTCTCTATAAACAAATAATAGAATTATATCATGTCTATCAGTTTGCTGGAGTAGAAATTAAAGATTTAATAATGCGAGACCAATATAATATATGTACATATGTGCGTATGTATACATATATATTTGATGTGCGTGTCAATGATTTTTTGTCAATTTATTACTCCAATGCTGTAGTATTGTTTTGTTTAATGGTAGGTATATTCAGTAGATAAAGTTAACTCAACAAAAACCATCTCAAACAATATTGTGGAGAAGTATAAGTCAGTGCCCAATCATTATGAGACACGTCACTCGTCAAGTCACGTTAACTGTTTTCATGGTCTACGATTTCTTAGATCACGATTTCTATATTCTGTATACCAATTGTATGTATTAAAAATAATATTGTCATCAACTCAAGAATGTAAAACATACTACACGCCAAAAGCTTTTTTTTTTAATCAAATATTAACACAAAAATTAACTTATAAAATCTTATGTAACATGTTAAGTTTCAGCAATACACGTGGAGAACTTTTAAGGGTGGGGCTGCGGCCTTCTTATTCAGAGGGCGCCTTAGACGCGTGGCAGTAAACGCATTAACAAAAAACATGGACTTTTAAAACCACGAATATTCTTTTTGACAACTTATGGCGTGAGTACAGGCAGAAAATGAAAATAAAGTGTACAAACTACGAATCCACTTAAACAATGCCTGATGAAATGACGATCCAGGGTTACTCAATGTTTCACTATGATGTGCTGAAATTATAATGCAAGCAGGATTAGGTTACAAGTCCCAAAGTGGGAGCTTCTATACATTCCTTAGCAGTTCATGCTGTTATTCTATAGTTCTAAAACATAAGATAATGAATTGAAAATGCTACATCCTATATGTCTTAATGGCAGTATAAAATATGACTCATCTACAGATTATTATGTAATAATAGTATATTTTTCAACTCAAATTTAAATTCAGTGTTTTTAAGAATAGTTTGAGAACCTCTGTGTAACAGTAACATAAAGACTAACTGAATGAGGTTAAGTAACTTTGTAATTAACCACATTTATTTCTATGAAAGATCACATAAAAGATAAATCTAACAGGATGTAAGTTATTTATGAAATGTTATCTATGTGTTGACTTTATAAAAAGTTTTATTAAGAGCAATTTCCAAAGTTTTTTTGTCCAAGAACTTGGTTCAACCAAAAATTTATAGTAAACCAGGTTAGACCAATTATATTAGTCAGAAACCAGATTGCTTCATATATCCTACAGTAATGGAGTTTTTTAGTAAGTGAAACAAGAATAGCATGGTTAGAAGTAATAGAAATCACTTACTTAGTTGGTGGAGACCTATGATGTGGGTCATAGGCAATTGTGGTGTGATGCAGAGGCACTGGTTCCCTGTGGACAGCTCGGTGCTCATGTCTCAGCAGGGGAGGTGTAGTGGGTGACACTGGCGAGCAAGACCCGTTCCGCAGCGGAGACGAGGGCTTCTCCCACTCACTCACGGGCACCTTCTCGTACCTCTGAGGGGAGGTCCGCACCGGTGTGACCTCTGGCACGTTATCATCAGGAGAAACACTCTCTAGACTAGCGGAACGGTGCCTTGACTTCTTCTTCTTGCTCTTCTTTTTCTCCTTCTTCCGCTTCTCTTTTCTCTTCTTATACTGCATCTCATCAGACTCTTCCACCGGCGCCTCATACTCAGCTCCGAGGCGCTTCCGTGACGCTGCCGATAAAGAATCACGGGTCAAACTGTAGTCCTCGGTACCCCGGCGACTGGTATTTGTCACGGATATCACGGTGTCCACTAGGGTACGGATCGAGTGAGGCTTTCTAGAGCGGCGGCGGTCGTCGGTGACGTGCCGGCTGATCGAGCTGGCCTCACTGTCGATCTCCCCCGCCTCGGGCGCCGACAGAGCCTCCGAACTCACGTCGGAGTACTCGACCAGCGGCTTGTGAGAAATAGACGTAGCATATGATTGGTCATGAGTACCGCTGGTGTGGGTCCGGGTCTTCTTGTGAGTCCGCTTCTTGTGCTTTTCCTTGTGGTGTTTACTGTGGCGCTTCTCATGGCGTTCCATGGTAGACTGGAGGGCGGAGCCCCGCCAGGTGCACGTTCCTTCACATTACTCCACTCTGTAACAACATTAGCAAAGCATAAGCAGAGTATTAAATAATAAATAATGCTGGACATTTCACACAGCATCATTAGCCCCAAGCTAAGCAGAGCTTGTGATAAATGGGAACCACATGACTGATTATACCTACTACTTTTATGCTTCTTTTCTGTAAATACATACATTTTATACATAGAAAACAACCAGACCTGAGACAAATATTTGCAGATCATACTAACATTTGTCCCGTGGCGGAGATCGAACCAGCAACTTCCTGCTTCACAGGCGGGCCTTTATCCACTGCGCCACAAAGTAAATAGAGGTCTTCAAGTATTACTTAAGGTTGCGGTGAGTCGAGCTCGGAACTTCTCTTCCAACGTATCTATCTAAATTGTTCGTCCTTGTCACGCAAAAAACTCTATGTAGTATAGTATAGGTGTACTACTCAGTCTACTATGAGCAATCACAGCCCCGATTGGCAGTATTACCTCTACCTAATCTGTGATTGGCAGATATGAGTCTGACATGAGGCCCGCCCTTTTATGCGCGATTCAGGACGCATTACGCGCAGCTACTGTTCAATAATTTCACATTCAAATGTATCAGGACGTTTGGCTCTGTGGTTGTGAGCTCCGCTTGCAGCGCGGTAAGTACTTGCGGAATGGAGATCAATTCCTGTTGATATTGAGTTTTTGCATCTTTGGAGAGGCCAAAAATGTTATATTGTCAGTCACTAATGAATAATGTTCATTTTATTTCATGGAATCGTTAGATAAATGTATGGTAAAAATGCTTTTTTTGGAAATTTATCTACAATATCTAGGTAATTACCTACCCATCTTACTCTCAAGATTTTTAGGGAGGGATGAGATCGATATTATGACGCTAGACAGAATTTATGTGGGTTGGTACCTATATAAGTAGGTACACAATTACCTAAATTTTCAAAGGGAAGTAGGTACCTAAGTAGGTACTTACCTATGTTTTTTTCTGTCCAATGTCTATAGGTAAGTAGGTACTTACCTAACCTACCTAACTACTGAAGTCACAACGGATGTTTGTCCCTCTGAAATTAGGGGGCGTCCATTAATTAAAATTAAAGAATAAAAATTAAAGGTGATTTTTGCGATTTTTCAACCCCCGCATCCCCTCCCCCCTTGGTGAGATGTCCTGAGATTTGGCTCGATCCCCTCCCCCACCCCCTAATGTCACGTGAGAATAAAAAAAATAATCTTAAACAGGTACCTACCTAGATTTGCCGAGACCTCCCTTTCATTTTTAATCCCACATGGGATTAGGTGCGATTTGGCTCAACCCCCTCCCGCCCCCTAAAAGCCTGACGTAATTAATGGATGCCCCCATAAGTGCAACAAAGGATAACGCATATTTAGGTACTTATGACGTGGCGAATCAATTGGTGGTACCAATAGGCTGAGAAGGCTGGAGCCTAGGGCGGCAGATTTTAGGGGCGGCAAATAGGGAACAATTTTTTTTGTGTTACAGAAAAATAATATTTACCTATATTTATTGATAATGCTATGTTATTATGTACACACAAACAATTCAACGTGTAAGTAATGTTTTAAAAATTGTTAGAGTGAGAGCTTTTCTTGCTTAAAACTTTTTTCCATAATTGGATTGGAAACGAGCGATAAAGGCGGTGCGTTTAGATGGGCCCGCGAATTACAGTAGTATCCCGAAAATTTCCAACAGTTTACCTGTTGATCATGTTTGTTTCTGTAGCTGTAATCAGCACGTGTAAGGTCGTCATGTACGAAAAATCCCTATGTGTACCGAAGAATTTTTATTTTCATTAATCATTAAATTTCACATCATCAATCAATCATCATCAATCATCAACCAATCAAACATCAATAGGTATCCGTACCCCTATTATAAATGTGAAAGTGTGTTTGTTTGTTTGTTTATTTGTAGTTGAATCACGTCAAAACGGAGCGACGGATTGACGTGATTTTTTGTGTGGAGATAGTTGGAGGGCTGGCGAGTAACATAGGCTACTTTTTATCCGGGTACAACTCGAGCGAAGCCGCGGGCAGCAGCTAGTTTATAATAAAACTGTAACAGGTCAAATTCTGTACATTGAAGATATTTTGAAATTTTTTTTGGAGGGCTCTCTATTGTCGATACTGAAGCCAAAACTGTAATTTTTTTCATTCATGTCTGTCTGTCCGTATCATGGCCGCGCATTACGTCGAAACTACTGGTTGGATTTAAATGAAACCTGGTATTATTTGAGTGCATACTACGAGGTCTAATATAAAATACTTTTAATCCTGAAATTCAGCACGGTTCCCTAGGGAGAGGGGATGAAAGTCAAAATAAGTATCTGGTTGTAATTCATGAGCGCGTAGTCCGATTTCATTGATTCTTTTTAGGGTTCCGTACCTTAAAAGGTAAAAAAAGGAACCCTTATAAGATCACTTTCTTGTCCGTCTGTCTGTCTGTCTATCCATCTGTCTGTCCGTCTGTCACCATCGATTATCTCAGGAACGGGTGGAGCTAGCAAGTTGAAATTCATACCATATACTGAAGTCTATAGTCCCTATTGTGAGTATAAAAATCAAGGTCCTGAGTCAACATTATAAAAAGATATAGGCAAATTTAGGTTTTCGTGAAAACTTGTAAGTACCAAAACTTACCTTAATTATCAACTTTTTTAATTTTTCGGAATTTTTCCTTTACTTGTGCTGTAAGGCCTTGCTTGTAACCAAAATTGACAATTCTAAGTCAACCGGAAGTACCCTAGAGGTTTTGGGTCGAAAACCTAAATGGTAGTTCCCGTTGACCTAAAATCACGAAATTTGGCAAAAAGCAAGGCCTTATAGCAGAAATAAAGGAAAAATTCCAAAAAATTAAAAAAGTTGAAAGTTAAAGGGTGTTCCCATACATACATACATACATAGTTGACGCCAATTAAGATTGTCTTCTGAGTTGTATGAGCGCTCATACAATTACGAGAACTAGCTTAATTGGCACCATCCTCAAATAAGGTAAATAAATAAAATTGTGCTATTGTGTGAAAGAAAATAAAAGAAAATATTTATTGCAATATTATGCTCGTGTGCGCAGAACATTTGCGGCACTGCTATCGCAGAACTAGGATATGTACAAAAAAATTACTAATTGTTCAATAACTTAATGGGTAGGTACGGAACCCTCGGTGTACGAGTTCGACTCGCACTTGACCGGTTTTTACTTTGTTTGAAAGTAAGTACTTTATATATTGTTCCGTAAAAATTTCAAGGTCATCGGTTTTGTAGTTCCGAAATTACAAACATCCGGAATCCTTGACACCCGGAATGCACAGGAACCGTTGAATATACGGCTCATCTTAAGCTGGTGTGCAAACAACTCCAAACGAGTTGTCGGTGCTGGTTGTTGTTGTTGGTGCTGAGGTAATTGTCTGGGGGTCTAAAGTGGCCACTTTTGATGAAAAATCAGATGTTTCATAGATGCTTCATCTATGAAACATCTGATGAAACATCAAATGCTTCATAAATACTTCATATATGCTTCTTAAATGAAGCATCGATGCTTCATCAATGTTATCATCGATGCTTTATAGATGCTTCATATATGAAGCATCGATGAAGCATCTATGAAACAGCTATGAAGCATTTCACAAAACATCTTTTTTGACAGATCTATGTGCGAGGTTAAATTTATTTTTAGAAAGTAAATAGGTTGAATGGAAAACGGATGGCTGAATGCAAAACCCATGCGAAGCCAAATTTAAGAAAAAAAAAAACCTCAGACCCGCTCCCGCGACAATTTACCTTTTTACCCGACTGCGCAAAGCAAAGGAAGGGTAATGTGTTTATCAGTCTATGTTTGTATGTGGGTATGTATGGATGTTTCTATGTGGCACTATATAGGCCAAACGCGTGGACCGATTTTGATGATTCTAACGTCAATCGATTCGTCTCAACCTTGGAAGTGTCACTAAAGACATGACAGTAATCAAAATTCACCAGTGCCACAACCAGACGCCATATTGTCAAAATTAAAATAATCAAAATTGACGAATTATGTCAAGTGGGGTATCGTTGAATAGGTATTTAAAAATCAACTTTAGGTTCCTTTTACCACTTTTCATTTTAAGCAATAGTTTAGGAAACATAACGGTTTAAAGTTGATTAATATTCACTCTCGCTACAGATGTTTCTATGTGGCACTCTAGAGGCCAAACGCGTAAACCGATTTGGCTGAAATTTAAAACATAGATAGATAATGACCGGGAATAGGACATAGGCTACTTTTTACCCGACTGCGCAGAGCAAAGGAAGGGTAATGTGTTTATCAGTCTATGTTTGTATGTGTGTATGTATGGATGTTTCTATGTGGCACTATATAGGCCAAACGCGTGGACCGATTTTGATGATTCTTACGTCAATCGATTTGTCTCAACCTTGGGAGTGTCACTAAAGACATGTCAGTAATCAAAATTCACCAGTGCCACAACCAGACGCCATTATTGTTGTAAATAAAAAATCAAAATCGTCACAAAATGTCAAGTGGGGTATCGTTGAATAGGTATTTCAAAATCAACTTTAGGTTCCTTTTACTATTTTTCATTTTAAGTAATAGTTTAGGAAAAATAACGGTTTAAAGTTGATTAATAATAATTCTCGCTATGGATGTTTCTATGTGGCACTCTAGAGGCCAAACGCGTGGATCGATTTTGATGATTCTAACGTCAATCGATTCGTCTTAACCTTGCGAGTGTCACTAAAGACATAAAAGTAATCAAAATTCACCAGTATTACAACTAGACGCCATATTGTCAAAATTTAAAAACTCAAAATTGACCAACTATGTCAAATGGTGTATTGTTGAATAGGTATTTCAAAATCAACTTTAGGTTTCTTTTACTATTTTTCATTTTAAACAATAGTTTAGGAAATATAAAGGTTTAAAGTTAATTAATAAATCATTCTCGCTAATTTACCTACCAAACTACCTATAAGAAAAAATAAATTAATCATAATAATCATTATAACTTATTAAATCATAACTAAAAAGTGTAAAATAAAAAATTATTTAAAAAACAAAAAACCCGACTGCGTAAAAAAAAGGAGAAAACAAGCCTGCAAAGAATGACTCACAGTCGGGACCCATCATAACATTGGGAAGATTATGGTAAAATGAATGGGTACCGACTGTGAGTCATTCTTTGCAGGCTTGTTTTCTCCTTTTTTTTACGCAGTCGGGTTTTTTGTTTTTTAAATAATTTTTTATTTATTTATTCGTGTGCCTCAAAAATATTTCCATATGTCCATCAGGGTGGCGCAGTGCAATCATTTCTATAAAAAAACTAAGTAGGTACCTACCTATTTAATTTATAAAAATAAATTTAACCTCGCACATAGATCTGTCAAAAAAGATGTTTTGTGAAATGCTTCATAGATGCTTCAATATGAAGCATTTATGAAACATCTATGAAACATCTATGAAGCATCGATGCTTCATAGATGAAGCATATGAAGCATTTATGAAGCATTTGATGAAAAGTCAGATGTTTCATAGATGAAGCATCTATGAAACATCTGATTTTTCATCAAAAGTGGCCACTTTAGACCCCCTGTATTTGGTAGGATCAGAAGAATCTCATCTATTTTGCACTGTTAAAACCTAGTGAAACGATCACGGGAGGCCGAAAACAGCCACAATATGCGACATGTTATGAATCCATTATTATTCATCATGACAACAATGTTCTGTGGTGCTGAGGGCGAAGGACCGCCTGAAACACAGAAGGTTGCAAATTTAATTCCCTTTGCCTGCCTGTGAGACAAATGTATGTGTGATCTACGAATCTCTGTCTCAAAATGATTCTCTCAAGAAGGCAAGAAGTCGACGAAAACTTTGAATAAAATACCTACGTTGTATTGTAGCACAGAATTATGCGACAAAGTTCAATTCAGCTCGCGTAAGCGTTCTTTGCCTAGTGCAATATGCACTGACACGTGCCTACACAAATTCTCTCTTTCTAACGCATAACTCTGTCACTGTCTGGCGCGGAGTGACGCGGAAGGGTTGTCGAGTTGTCACGTGATAGGTATTAGAGCCGAGTGGCAAGTGGGAACCCTGCCAAGGCCCGCCCGGGCGGGCCCACCAATGTACTTGTAGCTTCGTACCTAAAGTGCGGAGTGCGCGTAATTAGTAATTAGGTAAATAAATCTGTTTATATTCTTATGTTTTGCTTTTTAGTGCAAGTATGTTTTAAAGTCGGTTAAGTATTTTATTTTTTATTTTTTCATTTTAGTGTTTATTTTTTATTAAGAATGATGTCATCTTACCTACTTATTGTGTTTCGCTCATCAAGCCCTTTCATTTGATATCCATGTCACTACTACTATACTACTAAAAACTAAGATACTGAAAACCAGCGCTCTAACAGCCATGGCGCTGCTGGAGCAAATGCTGAGGGGTAACCTTATTTTCTTGTCACTGTAATGTAGCATTTCTGATTTGTGTTGTATGTATGTATCGTAGTGGCGAAAATAAAACTTATTTCTATTTCTATTTTACTAAAAAGTTCCATGGAACAGGTCCTGACTCCATCATCAGATCAGATCGCTGTCACCATATTATTATATTACATTGTGTCGGAACTTCACAGATATGCTGTGTTTTTACTCAATCGGCCAATTTATTGAGGAGTTCTGTTGAGCAGCTCTTGACTCCATCATCAAATCAGCTCGTTGTCACCATATTATTAAATTGTAATTGAAACTTGATAGATATACCGAGTTTCGACTCAATCGGCCTATTCACTGAGGAGTTCTGTTGAACAGCTCTTGACTCCATCATCAGATAAGCTTGATTGATACCATAATATTTCATTGTCACCGAGAATATATAAGTGTGCAAAATTTCAGCCTGATAGTTCTACAAACATAATAAATAACCATAAAATTTGAGAGTTCCCCTCGATTTCCATGGGATCCCCTCATCAGATCCTCCACTTCTGGAGTATATCCTTTGTAACAAAAAAAAAAAAAAAATTGTCAAAATCGGTCCACAATTGACGGAGAAATAGCGTAACACACACACAAAAAACTAAAAAAAATATATACCTAAAATAAAAAAAACACACAGTCGACTTGAGAGCCTCCTCCTTTTTGAAGTCGGTTAAAAATAATATTACACAAATCATAAAAGTTACAATTTCATTAACAAAAAAAATGTAATTAATATGATTGTGATGTGGTATCGAGTGTAGGGGCGGCAAAAGTTGAATAGCCTACTGGCGGCAAATTTGGAAATCCGCCACTGTTATAGGCAGTAGAGTAGGTAGGTATCTATGTAAGCGAGATAAAACATAATACCTACCTAACAGCCAACATCAGAGAGACAAATGTAAAATATACTAGGTTCCGCCCGCGGCTTCGCTCGCGTGATACCTACCCGGATAAAAAGTAGCCTATGTTTTATTCCAGGTCATAAATTATGGTACGTATAGGTACCTACCTACTTAAGTACCTACCTATATGTATTCCAAGTTTCATTAAAATCCGTTCAGTAGCACTGGCGGTCGCAGACTTTGATCTTGGGGGGGGGGGGGGGGGTCACTAGTTTTGGTAGTGCGTACCTACCTCTCTTTTTGCTGGATGTTACAGGTTTCTCAAGGATTTTGAGGGGGGGGGGTCATGACCCCCATGACCCCCCCCTCGGACCGCGCGTGTATCAGTAGTTTTTGCTTGAAAGAGTAACAAACATACAAACATCCCTAGATAGCGGTACATCTATACATCCATACATCCTCACAAACTTTCACACTGTAAAATTATTAGTAGGATGGAAAAGCCCCTCTTGGCAGATTCAAATGGCCCGCCGTCATTTTGTGACGTCATTACAAAACTACTACTGTTCTATTTATAGACTTTGAAGTTTAAAAACAACTTCAACTTCTTTCATAACTTCAACTTCATAACTTTAGTATGAAAATTACTTTCTTTTTAACCGACTTCAAAAACAGGAGGAGATTCTCAATTCATAGGAAAAAATTTTTATGTAGGTAGGTATGTTTTTGGAATTTTTTTGATTTGGAAAATTCTTTTTTGTTTGAAAGGGTCCCAGGTGGTGCCATGGTCATCAGATCAGGTCAGGATCTGATGATGGCGTCAGGAGCTGTTCAACAGAACACATCAGTACCTACCTAAATCTAAATAGGCCGATTGAGCTGAAACTCGTCATCATCATCACCAGCACCATTTTTTGAACAGCTTCTGATTCCATCATCAGGTCAGCTCGCAGTCACCATAGGTACGCATAGTATTACATATTACATTGTAGTCGGAACGAAACGGAACAAGACAGCTTACATTATGCCGAGTTTAAACTCAATCAGCCTATTTACTGAGGAGTTCTGTTGAACAGTTCCTGACTCCATTATCAGATCCTGACCTGATCTGATGACCATAGCTCCACCCTTTCAAACAAAAAAATAATTTTCCAAATCGGTCCAGGCTCACCTATTCAAGTAGATACCTACTCGAGAAACATACCTACCTACATAAAAAAATATTCCTATGACTTGAGAATCTCCTCCTTTTTTTGAAGTCGGTTAAAAAGAAAGTAATTTTCATAAAAGGGTCTACAAAACCTACCTACCTACATACCATTTAAAATTGAAATAATTGTTCAAAGTAAAAATCAATTCTAATCTACGCTAGGTACACCTATCTAGTTAGTGTGTATACTACCTACACCTATACCTACATACCTACACATCGAGCGAGCTAAAAATGCTAAAAATTATAAAAAGCGGTGGTCGTTGCAAACCAATTTTGCGTTAGTGTGAGTGTCGAAACTCCGCCTCCGGGACTATACACACACATTGAAGACATCCGAGCAACGCGTACGGCAATACTCGAGTTCAGAATTTACAAGAATTTACGATGTATTCCGTAATACCAAAAATGATGAATGAAAAGTTAATGATTTCGCAATTTTTTTTGTATGGCCTGTAACTAGACACTCTAAGCTGTGTTCCTATTAAAAGGATATTACAATCATTGTTGTTTATCATACAGAACAAATGCAACGAAAACACGATATTTTTGCTATAAAAATGTTAGAAATACAATTTGGTTACATTTTGTTTCAGGTAAGGTTTTTAGATCAAAAGTTTAACAGGAACCTAGATTAATACTTCCTTAATCTAAATAAGTGCATAAAGTGGTGAAAATACGCTCAAATTTTAAATGATTTCGGTAGTACGTTTGTATGGAGAATTCGTTCGTCGCTGCCCTCTTAATCTTTCCAGGGATCAATATATTATTAGAATAGCTGGCACTTGGTTAAGCAAGATAGGCAAGGTCTTATGTAGGTACTTAAACCTGGGTACCTACCTACCTACTATCATGGTATTAAAAAATGGTATTTAGGTATCTAAGTAGGTAAGTAAACACCTATAAGTAATAGGTATAGGTACACCTACCAACCTATATAAATAGGTAGGCATGTTAGTACCTAAGTACTTCTTAGGTCTTTACATCTTTACTAGATGATTTATACACTGCCAGGAGGCAATCTTTGCCTACACTCATCGGGACACTGTAGTGCCTGGGACATTGTTTGTTGAGATGGAGTAGGCTTGCCCAGCACCTACACCATCCTCTCAGCTTAACCGGCCATATCCACAGGAAAGACATGGTCAATACGTGTGGGGCTGGCTAAGCCGCGGGTTTCCTCACGATGTTTTCCTTCACCATTCAGAGCTCGTGTTAATGCGCATATAAATTTTTCGAAACGAAAAATCCATTGATGCACGGCCAGGATTCGAACTCACGACCTTCGGATCGAAAGTCGAGGTACTATACCCCTCGGCCAACATGGCTCTCTACTAGTACTTAGGTACTTAAATATTCGCAAAGAAAATTCCAGGAACATAATTTACACATACTTACCTACTAAATACCTACAGCTATATAAGTTGATAGATAAGTAAGTAGGTAAGTACACATACCTATCCACTTTCTACATAATATACCTACCTAGCTAGGTAAATACTTACTACCTACTATTTTTTATACTTACGTGATTAGACTAAATGGAAGCTACATCACGCAAATTTGTTTTTTTATCTACTGAATCTGCTTTTTATTAACATTCTTAAACGCGATCTAAATTTGATAAGAATTTTTAGGTTACATTGAAGTGCAAAAATTTAAGAAAACACTAAATAATATCAATGTTTTTATAACAGTAACATCAAAAAGGACTTACCTTAGCAATAAACAGACGTGCGACATTCCCACAAACACACACAAAACTATTTTTGCAAATTTACAAAAATTATGTTAGGGCTACTTTTAGAATAGTTATTTTTGGTATTATCAGAGGGCTGTTCGCCTTTAATATTGAAATATCTATAATCTTTAGATAATAGGTAATCTTATTTTGCTAATGATTGACATCAATAGTGCATAATTCATCTAATAACATCGGATTTATTTTACGACAGAGGACGTCGATTTCAGTCAGCCATTTGCTTTTCTGTCATTCATTTTCTTTCATCATAGTAGTGTTGTCACAAAAACGATCTTCGTGTTAAGTTAAATCATTAAATGTCAATATCGAGTCGATAGAATTTTGTTCAAAACCTAACGGTGTAGCTGCTATAGACTAGCCTAGCCGTACATAAGAAAAATGGTAAAATTTCCCTACTCTAGTTGAGGAAAATGCGAACAGAAAATGACAATAAATTATGCGGGCTGAACTTTGGATACGATTTTGCATCGTGCGTGCGTATAGGTACCTACGTTATTGGCCGTAGTACAAATTGAACTCGCACACTGGTTGCGTTTTTCTCCGTTACCCGTTGAGGTGCCCCGCCCCCCGGACCGATTGCCCAACCTAACCTGCCATACAACAATTTTAATATGTGTTTGTATTAGGTACCTACATTTCTTACATTTGTAAACATATTAACCACAAAATTATTATTTTTTTATATACAGATAATCATATTGAATTTTACGTATAAACGCCTAAAAAATCAGAGCAAGTTGGGATTGATTTCGGACGTTGGATTGGAACTGTATTAGTACTAGTATTCTGTGCTATAAGCACGTACACGCACGTCTAATCGGATAGACTCTATCGGCCTCGCAGCTGACACACTCTATGTCTATCCGATAGAGTGTATAAGCTGCGAGGCCCCTTATTACTTGTGTTGAGAGTTGGGATCGTTCGTGCGTGTTCGTACGTATACGCACGTCTAAAATTCGGATGAAAATGCATCCAAACTATTCCAAACTGCGGTCGGCCTATTACTCATTATACGGACTAAAAAGATATGAAAAATGACATATGTTTCTTCAATTTTAGTCCAATTTTAGTCCGTATAATGAGCAATACGACTATACATCAGCTGTTGATGTTGTGCTATACCAGTGGCAAGTTTATCGATGATTTTAGCACAGCTCTATTGAACTCAAGAATTTGAAGCTCATATTTTATAGTACTTAAGGATGATAGAAGACCTTATTACGTTAAAATTTCAACTGAATATTGTCTAAATAATTTAGGTTTTTTTTAAACAATGTTGTAAATTAACATTAGGGCATTGGTTTGGTGAATACATTTTATTAACAAGATGCTTCCGCCCATACTTCCGTAATTAAAAATACATTCCATTCCAATATAGCCAGATTTTTTGAAGAAACATCCTCTATCAATTATTTGACACGAGAGACCTAATTTTAAAAGTATGTCAGTATTGATTGATTTCGCACATTTTACAACAATATGAATTTATTATTTATTATTAAAAAATAGTAAAACAAATTTGGCACCAGACAGGTGAGTGTCAAGCTAAATTAAAAAAATAGTGAAGCAGGTGAATTTGCGTTGAATGAATCGTAAGATATTATTTCCCTTTATTGCCAGTGAATCGAATAACCCTACTTTGGTAGAAAAGTTTTGATGTGTGTCTAATTTTGATAACATGTTTTACTGAAGTTTAAAATAAAATAGAATGTAATGAACAACTTTATGATACGTTTTCGAGATTTAACTTTATTTTAAGGTGATGTAAAGTTATAATTGCTCTAAATCTGGAGGATTCAGCACAAATCAGTACAATAATTAAAATTGGTATGGCAACATCATCAAAATTCTGGCTGGCTGGTGGGTGGCTGGCGTGCGATTTGCTTGCGTCCCTTTTGGAATGGCATTTTCTGCGAAAAATAAATAGAATACTCCAAAGTTACATGTAACTAATTAAATTCAAAAATATACATAGCGTGCAGTGTCGTATTCATGTGCTAGACATTTATTTGTTGATACCGAATTAGTCACAATGACCCTTGGGTTCACGGCTGCAATTACTGTCGCATCGTAATATTACCCATTTTCAATTGCAGACTCCGATATTCGCATGCCCCAATGCTTGGGCTAAGCCTCCAGGAACAGCAGATAAAAAGTGCAGTGTCTCCATAGTGTAAATTTAGATGATATTTTATTATCATGGTCATTTCGAAGTCATTGAACCGAGCGGCGGCGTGGTGACTGTGGCTAGCGGTTCGGAAATATGTAAATAAATAAACATGAACGATATAAGCGTGAAAATTGAGGAATCTCCGAAAAGTCCTAAAGATATTGCTGGGTCGCCGTCAACCTTAGCTGGAACTGAGAATGAATTCGATCCCTTGGCGATTGAAGAAGAGGTGGGAGCCCTGAAAGAGGCAGTGGCTGAGGAGAAACCTGCGGAAGAGGCGGGAAGCTGTGATGATGATGCCAAAGAAAAGACAAGCAAGGTACAGAATGGGGAAGCTGAGGAAGTGAAGACTTTGGAGACTGAAGTGATCAAAGGCAAGTCAGGATCAAAGATTATCATATATTTATCTCTATAAGTGCTTATCAAATAATTTGTTTTGGGTAGTAGCCCTAATGCAGTTTATTTTAGCATCAAGTTAAAAAAATGTGTTCAGGAATTTTATCTGAGAAGAGAAAGTTTCTGCCTTCCATTCTGAGCAAGTAAAGCCATTATACACACACACATAAGAATCCATTACATGGTTATTGTGGATTTCTAAATTCTCTGCACATACATACGTCTAAGTCTTCAGTAGGCCTTCTCCAAAACTATAAATTATACATCATGCCAATTATTGTATACCATCCTGAATACCATATTTGATTTTTTAGACTGCTTAGCCCAAGCTTATCCAAACCTTTATTTGTATGGTCACCTAATAAATCTGTTACTATGACTTTTATATCAATAAGTCTCATCTCACTGATGTAGAGTTGTAGCGAAGCAACTAAGGTATATTCAACTCTATTTCCATTAGATAAATGATGTAAAAAAAAACACTGATTGAATTGCTTTCTAAATCTAATTAAATATTTCAGAGGATGTCAAACTGCAGAGTCCTGTAGAAGTACTGATTGAACCGCAAGTGACTGAACCTGAATCAAGCCTCGTCAAAACCCCAGAGACACCTTCAACTGTCACAGTGAAAGAAGAGTCAGAACTTCAGATTTCCATCGAACCTGTTCCGGCACCACAAAAGGTGATTGAGAAGGAACCTAGTCCTGTAAAAGAGGTGGCAGAGGTGAAAGAGGAGGTTAAAAAAGAAGAGCCAGACCAAGAAATGACTGAAGTAGCTAAAGTTGAGGAGAAAATTGAACAAAAAGTTGAGCAAAAACCTAAGACTCCGATGAACGGGGACATTCCTAAGGTAAGCTTTGTTTAATTTTGTGTGCTATGTAAATCTCTAGCATGTTAACAACATGAATAGTATGTCAGGACCATAACAAATGGAGATCTGTGGTCTCTGCCTACTCTGTGGGAGGTAGGCGTGATTTTATGTATGTAGGTATGTATGTATGAATAGTAGAATGCTAGATTTAATGCTATGTTTGTTTCTTGATTTTTAACAAAAACTGAAAGTTTTCTAAGAAAAAAATATTTTTTCTTTAATTTTTAATAATTTTCATAAGTTTCTCATTATGTGTAGAATGACTGGAACATTATATCAGATAAAAATTAGTAGATATATTAGGGTAAGTTGACAGCAGTGCCAGTGACTAATAGATTGAGGAGTTTAAGGCCCGATACCCTGACAATGCACCAAAAGGCACTTGCAAGATCCAAAAGTTTAAGAGTTTGGCTGAATTGTATTACATAAAAACAAAAAGGTAGTAGCTCAATAGATGTGCCAACAATAACACCGCGAGATAATTGCAAAATAATTACTTATTTCCGAGAAGAAAATAGATAAACTCTCTCAAAAATCCCGAAATCGACCTTTTTTTGTTCCAATTTTTGAAAATCCCCATTGGAGTTTATAAAAATCTTTATTGTTCACGATAGACACAAAAGTATGAACAAGAGCAATACCGCGCTAGATTTTGATTAAATCTCATCGTAAAGTTGAAATCTACGTCTGAACACTATTTATTTTTCGACGCAAAGCGTGCGCCTGCGTCCATACATTTTACTATGGAGTAGGTACGGACCGAACGTCGCTTTCTGCGCTGTATAAATGGAACGTTGACGTGCGAAAAATGGCAGTGTCGTCGCGGATACCGAGGTGGGAGGACGTCCGTTTTCCATCCGCTCACGGACGCACGCACATTTTAGGGTGGGGTGTGACTGTCTCCGCAATAATTATCATTATCATCACTTTGTATGACGTATTTTTAGTTATAGGAAATACTTACCTATTTTTAACCGACATCGGAAAAAGGAGAACGTTCGTCGGAATCTTTTTTTTTGTTTTTTTTTATGTAGGTACATGCTTCTCTCCTTCCATGTTTCTCTTCTTTTCTCCTTCCATGATTACCTACTTACCTACCTTTGATTAATTATATGTCTAGCTAGACGGACTCTCTCGCTTCAATCGCAACAAGAACAACAGGCCAGGTTTGAAACGCTAGTGTGCGTATTACGCACACAAGTATGCGAATCTTCTATTGTCTATACAGGTGCGCTGCGTCACCTGTCAACATTGTCATCCATTTTTAGTGATACCAGCTCTTGAAAATTTCCCATAAAAGTAGGGGAAAATATGTTATGATATCGAAATGTCTCTAAAATTTGTTTCAAATTTTTTGAGGTCAATACTGGTTTTTGTTTACTTAATTTTTCTTGTAAGTATTCGATCCTTGGTTTCGATCCTGGATTTCGATCCTTGATTTCGATCCTTGTTTTCAATCCTTGATTCTTGAATCTGGAATTTGAAATCTTGAATCTTTGAAGTGACAGCTGTCAAACTTCAAACCGCCATATCTCATGAATTACTCGTCCTAGACTCCCCGTTCTCAGTTCAAATGAAAGCTATGACCAAAATCTTCATTTGAACTGACAGCTGTCAAACTTAAAACGGCCATATCTCGGAAACTACTCGTCCTAGACTCCCCGTTCTCAGTTCAAATGAAAGCTATGACCAAGATCTTCTTTTTAAGTGACAGCTGTCAAAATGACATCTGTCATCTGAAATGTAGATCTTGGTCATAGCTTTCATTTGAACTGAGAACGGTGAGTCTAGGACGAGTAGTTTCCGAGATATGACCGTTTTAAGTTTGACAGCTGTCAGTTCAAAGTTTAAAACAGCCATATCTCGGAAACTACTCGTCCTAGACTCCCCGTTCTCAGTTCAAATGAAAGCTATGACCAAGATCTTCTTTTTAAGTGACAGCTGTTAAAATTACATCTGTCATCTGAAATGTAGATCTTGGTCATAGCTTTCATTTGAACTGAGAACGGTGAGTCTAGGACGAGTAGTTTCCGAGATATGACCGTTTTAAGTTTGACAGCTGTCAGTTCAAAGTTTAAAACAGCCATATCTCGGAAACTACTCGTCCTAGACTCCCCGTTCTCAGTTCAAATCAAAGCTATGACCAAGATCTTCTTTTTAAGTGACAGCTGTCAAAATGACATCTGTCATCTGAAATGTAGATCTTGGTCATAGCTTTCATTTGAACTGAGAACGGGGAGTCTAGGACGAGTAGTTTCCGAGATATGGCCGTTTTAAGTTTGACAGCTGTCAGTTCAAATAAAGATCTTGGTCAAAGCTTTCATTTGAACTGAGAACGGGGAGTCTAGGACGAGTAATTCATGAGATATGGCGGTTTGAAGTTTGACAGCTGTCACTTCAAAGATTCAAGATTCAAGAATCAAGGATCGAAATCAAGGATCGAAATCCAGAATCGTAACCAAGGATCGAAATCAAGGATCGAAACCAAGGATCGAAATCAATAAGGTAAAAATATCCTGTCAATGACTTGGGCACACTACTAATCCAACAACGAGTGTGAAAGAGACAAAGCTACCAAGAAAGCCTCTCAACAAGACCAACAATCCTTATAACCAAGATTAAATTATAATAGATCGTTGTGTAGTCGTGTTAAGGTTCAAAGTCCCTTTTACATTAAAGTCGACTTAACCATCCTGTTTGTATATAAAATCCTTGGATTCAACACTTTTTTTTATTTGCTCACGCTTTCACATGGGTAAAATCAAAGAATAATTATAGCAACCCTCTTAGGGAGTGTACACATTGCGTTTTTTGCAGCGCGTTTGTATCGATACAAACGCGATTCGAACGCGATGCGAACGCGCAGCCCCCCGCGCAGCCCCTCCCGGTTCGCTTTTGTATGGAAAAAAAACGCGTTGCGAACGCGCGTTTGTATCGATACAAACGCGCAGCTCAAAAACGCGCGGCAGAAAACGCAATGTGTACACTCCCTTAGAACATGTAAGGATACAAGCAATTTATTCAAAAATAAAAAAACCCGACTGAACTGAAAAGTTGGAAACAGCATTATCTTATCAATCACAAAACAAAATTAAATTACAATTTTATTATTATGTAGGTATCTAGGGTTCGTTGCCGTGCGCATTTTCCTAAACGTTGTTGTCACAGTTGACACACAGATGGCTCTGCGAGCAGGTAGGTATCTAAATTAAATGCGTAAGTTATTTCTTAAATATGAGATATCTCCTAAATGGCTGAACCAATTTCGATGCAGTTTGTTCTAAACGTTGCGTGTGACTAAATAGAAAATTTTAGTATGCGTTTTGGCTAGCAATTCTATTTAGGGCGAAAAATAGATTTTCAAAAATTTTGAGACTCGATTTAATCTTCGAAGATGTCATGTTAGATTTAAAAAAAAAATATATTTGATATCAGTCTACCAACCTCTTGATTTTGACATGAATTTTGATATGATAGCGTGATTTTCATTTTGAAAATTCACACATTGTTGCATTTTTTAGCCGCACTATTTGATTTATCGAAATAAAAAGTATCCTAGAGCACAATCGAGATGGAGACGATTCTAACGATACCTCATTCATCAAAATCCATCCAGCCGTTTAGGAGAAACGTGGTAATAAAGAATATTACTTACATACGAACGAACCCACATACATAGAAACGCGCGATCTACATAACCCGGGTGACTTGACAGTCAGCCGGGTAAAAATTACAAAGTTTTATTTTCTTGTTTTCATAACTTATAGTTATTTATAGTTTACTTACCGATGCTATGTAACTTCCTCATTTATTTTTAGTCATCCTTTGTAATTCCTGCACACTTTAATGGCACAAATCACCATTTTTGTTTGCCGCCAAATTCATGTTTACAGTACCTACAACGACCTTAGCGCGACTGAATGAGCGAAACGAACAAGTCAACCAACAGTTGGTTGACTTTTTTTTGGCGTTTTGACGCTCGAAATCGGGGTCTTGATATTTAGTTCGTCCAAGTTACCTACATACTTCTTATCTCACTATATTATAAACCTTCCATCATCATTATGACAATGCACAAAGTAATGAAACCAATCGGAAGTTGCTAGTGTGCTCTAGAACCGAATCTGACACGATAACTCAAGTAGGTACCTACGGCTCGACCGATTTTTATGTTTACCTACAAGTAGGTAGGTACATAAATTAAATAATATTTATAGCGTTTAATAAATCAAAATTGATTGAATGTACAGATATCGGATGTACCTACAGCTTCAATTTATAATACCTACCTAATAGTTCGGTTCGAATATAGACTCAATTCGAACCGTGCAACCGACTTGGATAGCGTCAACCCGGTTTACACTATGGCTCCACCCTTAGGCAACAAACACTCACCATGACATTTACGCCGGCCGGTATACATTGCGCATTTTCTAGGACATGCTTACAAATGCTACAGCGATGACGCGCAATGAGAAACAAACAAACGAATAAACGTTAGTGTGCATGCGTACTACGCTACGAGTTGCAGATGTGTGAGTGTAAAATTTCAAAGTGTGCGTAGAATGAGAAGTTCCCACGCTCACAATGTAGGGGCTTAAAGTTAGCTGGGTTGGGGCATTTAAAGTTAGCATAGTTTAGGCATGTTAAGAGTCATGGAGAATAACAAAAAACATCATTATCATCATCAAATAGGTCAGGTCTCATAGACTATTGGCTAGTCATTGACACAATTACCGTCGTTGGTTGCATTTGTAGAATATCAACGACGGCGGTTGACGACGCCTTGTCGCTTGGCGACGACAACGATGTCGTCTTTGTCGTTTGTCTATAAGCACTGTCAGAAGCACATCCGAAACAGTACATATAAGCGCTGCCGCACATTGAGCAACAACCAAACGCGACCACTAGTAGAGAGCGCGAGGGACACTCGTAGTTTGTGGTTCGGAAGCGGCCACTAGTGGTCGCCACCGGTGGCCCGGTGTGCGGCAGCTCCTGCTAGTACCTACATAAGTAATGAACATGGTTAGTAAAATAAAATAAGGTCAAGTAATCACTCACCCTTTGGTTAAAGTAGATTGGAGTGCCCTAAAAATAGATTACCACATTTTAATCATCTCCTTGAACTGTTAAAATGTTTTGAGTATGACAACAAGGTTTTTTAAAAAACTCGTCTGTAAAATTTGGCTTCTTAACTTTGCGTATCATTTAAGTAAAAAGGGTTGAATTAAATAAATTAAATAAATAAAAGTTAAAAAAACACGCTTTCATGAAAACCAACTGAAATATACCTACTTAATAAGTTTAAAATAAAAATGTGAAAGTAATTGTCTCTCTGTTACGTTTTCATGCCTAAACTGCTGAACAGATTACGATGAAATTTGACATGGATACAGATTGCATCCCAGAGAAGGACATAGGCAAATTTTCATCATCATCATCACTATACTAAGCCGGTAACGCTACGAGGCGCTGCTAGTAGTTTATAAATTTGTATTGATAATGAAATGTATTGATGGAATAGTCTGGCGACAAAAGTTGCCTAAGTTACGAGCCAAAAGGTTGTTCCTGTAAAATATCTCATAAAATCTCTTTCTAATAGGCCGACATGTCTGTCTATTTCAACGGCTATTTTATTTTTTCAAACCTAAAATAGAATCTAGATTGTTGAATCACCAAAAAATTAAGACTAAAATAAAAACTTCAACAACATTGACCTTCTTTGACATCGAATCTTTGCCAAGGCCACTGAAGTTGCTTACCTAACTATGATAAATCTGACTAACTTGTTTTCCCATATTCTTGAATAATAATAAAATTAATGCTGGACACTTATTCACTCTTGACTTGAAGAGACCCAAGTTATGGTTATTTTTAATATGTCTCTTGTTATACACTATTACGTTAAGTGCCCATGGACCTCAGTACATGTGCTCAGGCAGCAGGCTGGGCCGCGGCCCTCCCAAAAAAACTAAAAACTCGCCTGAAATAGTAGATTGTATTATAAGGGGGCAAAATAATGTTTGGACGGCGAGGGCGCTTTTTTGAATCCAGAGCGAAGTGAAGGATTCTAGAGTAGAATCCCGAGCGTAGCAAGGGATTCTTTGGTAGAATCCTGAACGTAGCGAGGGATTTAAAGAACGTCGCTCGAGCCAAAAATATATTTTGCGCCCGAGTGATACACTCTACTTTTCAGTACAATCTATGAGAAAATAAAAGGGAAGAGAAAAGAATGTGTTAAATCGACGAAGTTCCACTTGAGAAGAGTAATCGGGGATTAAATTTTTTTTATTCAGACGGCGGCCGCGCGCTGGCTGAATGGTGGGCGGTATGTTTATCTGATGGTTTATGGTGATGATGATGATGATGAAAAGTAGCCTATAACCTTCCTCAAGAGTTTAGCTATCAAATACAGAAATAATTTTTCAAATCGGACTGGTAATTCCTGAGATTATCGCGTTCGAACAAAAAAACTCTAGAACAGCCATCAATAGTTCCACGAAAACAAACTAGATGGCGGTTTTCTAGATCGCGCTGACGAAAACGCACAGGATTTTATGAGGTTGGACTTACAATTTTTGTATGGATAGCTAGCTATTGCTAAAACCGCAGAGTAATAAATCTCTAAATGTGATTACGATTGTGGTGTTTTTGGAAGAGTCCTCATTCATCTAGCTAGATTCGAGACTTGAATGTGGAATGTGGAATCTTTGCACCTGCGCGGCAAAGATAATTCCGGCGCACTTAAAGGGGATTAAAAACTCATTACTGCCCGCTAAACTTATAAAGAGGATTAAAAACTCATTACTGCCCGCTAAAAGTTCCTTGAAGAGGAATCATCTACTTTGGGCGCACTTAAAGGCAAACAAAGTCGTCCTTTTCGAATAGATGGAATGAAAAATCAAATACTGATTTTTGAAAACTTTTACCTTGAATAATAAGTTTTGAATACATGGGATCGATGGGGACTTTTCACAGTTTGTTGACAATGGTGTTCCTAACATTCTTACCAATTTTCAGCTTTGTTATTGCATGGGTGGATGACTATTTTGACCGAACTATTTATGGTTCGTCGAACGTATAATATTCAAGTAACAGTTGCGAATACGTCAAGAATCAGGCAACAACAACAACCAACATCTAAAGATACGCAGTTGATTATATTTCAACTCTTTAAGAGATACGCAAATAAACACCTATCTATATCTTTTATTTTAGGATGAGCAAGGAACTAAAAGACGATCCAGTGAAGAGGTAGAAACAGAATCTCCACTAAAGAAACTCTGTCAGGAAGTAGAACGAACATTCCCTCATCATGACAGCATGATAAACGATTACATACAAACCGCAACAAAAAATAACGTAGATGAAGTGCAGAGACATACAGAACAACTTCTATCCGAGATTCAGACGTTAAGAGAACTAGCACAGAAGAAGGAACACGAATGGAACAGTATTCTACACCTTAAGAAAGTCAAAGAGGAGATCTTACTACGGCTGCTTAGAAGAAAACAGGTGCTATCGTATGAAAAGTCCGAAGTCAACGGACAAGATCCATTCGATTATCTGAACCAGGCTAAGAACTTGGCTATAGATAAGAGCGATGAAATATCTGGGCTAGCGATAAAACAGCCCGGAGCGTCTGTGAACCCAATGATGCAGCCGCCTGTGATGCCAATGTCTTCGTACAACCCTATGGCAGGGTTACCACCTCCTTACGACAAAGCGCACTTACAAAACATGCCGAAACCAGTATTCCCTCAACAGCTCATGCTGCCTGGACCGCTCCAAGGCTTCCCTAGAGACATGAACGGACAGCTACCAGGCTATGGTCTACCGATGGGCAGACAAGGCCCAACAAAAGATGTAAAATCTATCATAGCAGACTATAGACAGCGAAACCCAGATGTAACTCCTAGAAGAGGAAGAAGAATGAAGTCTATTCTAAACCCGAATATGATGAATTCTCCGCGGCCGATTGCGCCGAAGATGGACAGTTTGAACAATTTGAACAATCTGGCCAACATGGCCAACATGAACAACTTGAGTAATATGGCCAATTTGAGCAACATCAACATGATCTTCAACAATTTGGACATGGTAAGTTGCATTTTTTATCCTATTTTATATGCATTGCAATATTTGACAATGTTTTGGTATTTGTGCGTTTAATTTCTAGTTTTCGCCTGCTCTTTTGTTAGCGTGGCTTCAACAGGGAGTGGACACACTGCGTTTTTTGCATCGCGTTTGTATCGAACGCGCTGCTCCTGGTTCGCTTTTGTATAGAAATAAACGCGCTGCGCACGCTCGTTTGTATCAATACAAACGCTCAGCTCAAAAACGCGCTACAAAAAACGCAGTGTGGCTACTCCCATAGTTAGCCTAAGGTATTTCAAGTTACGATCTATATTCCAACTTTTATCCAATTCAGTTCGGCCGTAAAATGTAGTCTATTTTTGAATTTATAGGGTTCATTTTGGTCATTTAAGCTCTGGTTTTTCAATCTTCAGCTAAGTCAGTTAACTAACATGACTTTTAAGTAATTCTTAGTTTTGTTGGATACTTATAATGTTACTACAATGCAACAAAATTATCGATTGTTACATGCGCAATTTGTGAATTTAAAATTCATAGCTGATTGCAAATGTCCCGAAGATTGAAGGCTTTCAAACTAAATTGCCGTTGGATAATCACGTACACTATAATCCAAGCTAAAAGTTATTCCCATGGTAACTAAAAAAAGTGAAACAAGGTAGTGAGTAAATCTGGGCTACGTGTGATAGGACTTCTTTCTGACTACCTCCCTAAATAATTACAATTAATTTTAATTGTGTTGAGTTCCAAGTGATCTTAAAAGTGCACACCGCGGAACTATACTGTAGTGAGCCTGTTTATTTTTATACTACTGAGGTAGCAGACAAGTATACGGCCCATCTGATGGTAAGCCTTTGGACGCCTGTGTCACCAGAGGAGTCACACTCGCGCTGCTGGCCCTTTAAAAGAGGAATCACTGCGCCGACAACACAATGGACAAGACTGTTCCACTAGTTGTCACCGCAGCGCTTCCTCGCAGAGCTCTGGCAACCTTACTCACTGTAGGAACACAACACCATTCGAGAAGAATTATGTTATTTGGCTGCGATATTCTATATTTTCATTTCAAAATCTTATTTTCATCAAATACAAAAAATTAACTATTAGTACTCTTCTTTTTTCGCGGCATGTGAACATACCTACATAAAAAAAAGATTCCGGCGAATTGAGAACCTCCTCCTTCAATTGAAGTCGGTTAAAAAGACACAACGTTCCACTAGATGCATTTATCAAATGCACCTGCCAACCTGGCCGATCTTGAGTAAAAGTCAATAATCTAATTTATAATAGTGATCCTTGACCTCGATTCTCAATGACGCTGACGCTCGGCGTACGCGCCGCGATCTCAGGACGAGTTATTAAAAGAAATTATCTACAGATTGTTGTAGTTGAATAGGTATATTATTTATGCATGTCACTGGCAAAATGTAATACGGGTATCATTTAGAATGCCTAGGCATTGCGTAAGCTTACCTACTTTAAAATTTACTTTTTTAAATGCTACCTTTACGGAAAAAATATTTTTAAAAAATCTTTTGAGATTCGTGGCTTGTTAATTTTTTTTTTATACCGTTTTGAAAGAAAAAAAAATTAAAAAAATCCTAAATTATATTCGTAATATTCAACGTGGTAGCCATTATTTCGAATGCTGAGACAAAGTGTACTATTAAGTGTTATTTTCCACAGGCATTTTATAAAAGCTGAGAGATCTTATTACACCTCTTTTCCATAGTGTTAGGCGCCCATAAAGCTTTGGTTACGATCTTGACACACCTCTTTCGCCTCACTGGCTTAAACTTCCACAAATAGAATGTATAAATTTTCAGTTTGCCGGCAACATAGACAGACACTAGACATGTTTAACTGTATTGTTTACTAGCTGTACCCCACATGCGTTGCAATGCCACGTAAAAGAGTGTTTGGTTGATATTTTTTTTGTAATTTATAATTTTTCAGGCCGCTTTCAACCACAACACATAGAAATCTTTAAGGGAGGCCTATGTCCAGCACTGGACGTCAAACGGCTGAGAATGATAAATGTTTTTTTAATATCATGATACTTTGTTCATATTTATAAACTGGTACTATACATGAAAACCTGTAATTGGCTTTCTGCTTTTAACTTAAGATCTATTCTGTTAATTATACTGTTGGTTTTCCAATAAATTTATAATTAAGATCTATAAACTTTCCGTTCGTAGAACCAAAAGGCCATGCTAGAGCGTCTCCAGCAAGTTCAAGGAGGTGCGATGCAGAACGGCATGTCGTTCAAAGACGTGCTAGTGCAGTTTGCGAATATGCAGCACAATAACCCAGCGCTGGTGCCCAACCGCGTCGAGAACATTCCCATCCGGCCTGAGCAGATGCGGCCGGACAGACCTGATAACCGACGACGGCCAGACAGACCAGATAGAACTCATGAAGAAATGGTAAGTCACTATGTATGTGGGGTGTACCAGATCGGGTGGGGAACATTCCCATCTGGCGCTAGTAAATGCGGCCGGACAGACCTGCAGGCTGATTGTCTAACTTGTCTCAAACTTCAAATTGGTCTCAAACTATCAAAACGACCGGGTATCTTTTGTTGCGTTCCGTCTCGTTGATATTAGAGTGACAGAGCTACTTGCGTGGTCACTGAACTGTCATATTGACAGTTTGAGACCGATTTCGGTCGCTATTAAAAATAGACAATCAAGGGGCTGAAGAACCGGTGAGTCTGATCTGATTCCGAAAAATCTTTCTCTACTAGAAAGGTAAATTATCCCTGAATGCTATAAACTACGTTTTATTACCACGTGAGCGAAACCGCGGGCAGGAGCCAGTTATATAGAGACTAGCAGCGCCCTCGCGGCGTTGCCCCGTAGTGATGGTATAATGATGATGAACAGTAACCTTCCTCAAGAGTTTAGCTATCAAATGCAGAAATAATTTTTCAAATCCGACTGGTAGTTCCTGAGATTAAGTTTGTGCGTTCAAACAATCAAACTTTTCCGCTTTATATAATTAGTATAGACTTATTAGAATATAGATAAACACCTGTTAAAACTCGCACTGTAACTCACCTGTTTTCTCTTCCAGGTTCACAAACCAGCGGAGCGGCTAGCGTCGAGTCCGCGCCTCCCCCCGCCGCCCCCGTACCCTGAAATCTCTCTACTGCCCGTGTCCGGACCGGAGCCCAGTCCCACGCAGCAGCAAAACTCTCTGTTGCATGGGATCCTCACCAAGGTACGTAAGGAGGAATATGGATGTGTCCGCTTGACATCTCTGCCATGAGTTTTGACAAATGTATGAAAACTAGCCTCTGGCGGATAGTTGATGTACAGGGGGGTTAAAAAGGCAATAGTACAATCACAATAGGAATCACACTATCACACTAAGATGTCAACTACAGAGCCCTGTGCTCAGCTTTTAATAATAACAGCTGTAGATAAGAATCTTAAAATCATTATGTTTCTTTTCTTTCACAAAAATGAAGACATCTGTTTTAATTTTAAAGTTTATCACACTATCAACCTTTTTAAATGCGAAAGTTTGGATGTTTGGCTGGATGGATGTATATTTGTTCCTCTATAACTCGACAACCACTAAACCGATTTGTCTGAAATTGAAATATAGATAGATAATGACCGGGAATAGGACATATGCTACTTTTTATCCGGGTACCACGCGAGCGAAGCCGCGGGCGGAAGCTAGTTTAACTATATGCCGTCTCATTTCATAGACTGAGTGTGACAAGAACGGCATAATTCCTATTGTGGTTTTGCTATAACAGCCTTTTTAATCCCGCAGTACGCATAATGTATCTAGGCATTCGTGAAGTTAGCCGTTTCGATGCGCAGAGCAGCTGTTTTGATACATAATTTTCTACTGCGCAGCGAAACGGCTAACTTCACGAATGCTTAGATCCATCGTGTGTACTGTACTAACAATTGTTTATACATTCCATGGCAAAACTCTTGGTAGGGGTACCAAAAGTGACGTTTGGGGACGCAAATTAAAAATAAACAAGATATTCTTTCAAATAACTACGAAACGACTTCGCTAAGTTACATACAAACTCAAAACAGTTAAGTGTTACCTAAAATAGAAATGTAAACATGTTTATTTAAAAGTATTTTGCGTCGTCAAATAACTTACTTCGGTACGGCCAAGACATATCGACATCACACGCACGTTTTTGCTCGATCCTTTTGCATTCTTACTTTTGTATATCTATGCCCAATTTAAAGGAAAGCTTGTTATAATAACAAGCATTTAATTGAGCTTTTAAGAGTGTTTAGAGAATTCAATAAAGGTCACGAAAAAATGGTCAGTAAAAGTTAATACTATGTTGTACAAAATGGCCTGCAAATGTATAATTCGAGCCAAGACGTGGGTATGTTTAAATCGCTTGTAGTGTCACATCAGCTTCATTTATTGAATTAATTCGCTTGCTTATTGAATTAGCTTGAATGAGTGTTGCCACTTACAGCAAGTCTCCCCAGCGCCTCAGAGTTTCTCGCCGACTCTGGCGAAACTACTCACCTCCCCGGAACGGAAGGGGACCTCTTTGCCATCGTTCGGTCAGGCCAAGGTACCAATAATGTACGAATCAAAACGATTGGTGTAATAATTGGCCGTGTACGTTCCAAATTCCAAATTTAGATGATAAGTTTGCATTCGGCCTGTACTTTTGAGTGTTTCCACCTTTGAAGAATACTTTAGACAATTTTTGTTGCTAAAAAATTGTTTTAAAAAATCATACAGGACTGAATTACGTACCTAACGATCTGTTTTATTTACCTTATTTTTTAAAAAGGGTTCAAATCGCAAGTTTAAAATATGTATGTTATAAAAATAAGAATGAAACGTGGAAGCACATATATGCAGCTTGAATGTTTTAGAGAATATTTTACACAAACACAAAACAATTGGCTAAAATTGCTAGTCTTTAAGAATGGCAATACTCATTACTGCCACCTCACAGTCATATTATAATAAATATTATATATTATATTTATAGACAAAAGCATAACACACCGAATGCATAGTGTATCTAGAAGTGATTGCTTTATCTAAAGAATGTTATCACAGTTTTATAACTAGATTTTAGTCCAGTAAATTATACCAACCAACTGATAATGACAGTCGGGTAAAAATCTTTACTGGATGGTTTCTACAGCAAGAGTCATATGCCTAAACTCAACATAACTATTAGGCCAGGAATAGGCCCTGGGCATAGACCTAGTATAGATATAGACTGCTGGTCACGTTCCTTCTCACTCACACAAAACAAAGAAGGATATATACAAAACTGTTGTGAAAAAAAGAAACGAAGCGCAATATTTTTGTCCTTTACCGTGTGCCGCCTTTTTCTTCGGTCGGAACTTATAAGTTCCGAATTATGTACTACGAAACAATGGATTCACTTCATTTTTTGCTCCTTTCGGCGCACGCTAATTGGTAGTCTGCTGTAGTGCTATACTAAGTCTATTGCCCTGGGACATTATTTTAGATAAGAGAAGGTACAATATTTGTGTATTAGGTAAAGAACTAGGATATGGGCATTTCAAATTTCTTAATAAACATTATATTATATTGTTATGAAATCAAGAAGTTTAAAAGTAATTAATTAATAATTTTGTATTTAAATCAAAGTAAAACAGGCTCTACTGTATCCCTGGGTACAATAGACATTGACTCAGATCATCAACCGTTTAATATATTTAGATACCTAGGGGGTAGTCAGAGAAAACCTCCAAAATTGTGAGCATAAACGTTTTAAAAAGTTTAGCATTTCACAGGACTGGTGGCAAGCCCACCGGCACCATTTAAATATAATTTGTATGATTGAGTTCAAGCATTGTGGATTTAGCTTGATCTTGGGGTAGTCAAAACAAGGTTAATCACGTCACACGTGTTAGGAAGCCGCTATTGAAATATAGTTAGTATAATTTACGGTGTAGTTGAATTTATTGTTTATTTACAGAATTGCGGCGAGATCACGATAACTCCGGTGCAGCCGACGCCGCCTGAACCTCAGCCGGAGAAGACGGAGGAAGTGGTTCAGTTGGTAAGATTCTATTACTAGAAATCTGTTTCTCTTACCAAAAATGTACACTATTCTATGTTATGAAATAATTTATACTGAGGGCCTAACGCAAAAGTGTATCACGATGCGCATAGTTATATTTTTTGTGGCGCAGCCTGCGGGATAGTGACTACCACGCGAACTACTTATTGAAACTAGGGATATGTACCATAGTTGATTTAACTTTTAAAACAATCATGGTTATGAACATTGTAAGCACTAAAAACACCAAAGCCACGAATAAATAAAAATAGAATAGAATAACTTTATTGTACATCATAAAAAGAAGAACAATTATTTAAAATAACTAGTGATACAATGGGCGACCTTATCGCTGAGAGCGATCTCTTCCAGTTAACCTTTGGATGGACAGGATTAAATTAACTAGTAATGACGGTGGCATACATAATTATTATAATTATCATAATTAAATATCCCAATTTTAGTGCATACAACTGGTGACCTGTAGCACAAGTTTTTTCTAAACCTATTTCAGGCACCAGTCTCTCACAAAACAGGTTTTAATAATACCTACCTACAACGTTTTTAATATTAATTATACTGTATATTTATATTTATTTTACTATTTTTAATGTTTGTGAGAGAAATAAATAAATGAATGAAATATATCAGGACGACGACGAGTCCCCCGCATCGGAAGGCGAAGCCTGCCCGTCTCCTCTAGGCTCGGGCCGGCTGGTCATCGACGAGGGCGCGGGGGGCGGGGGCGGGGGCGGGGCGGAGGGGGGAGACGCGGCGGAGGGGGAGGCGCCGCAGTGCCAGGGTTGCCGCCGCAAGGACGCGCAGTTCGTCTGCGCCGGCTGCGCCAACCAGTGGTACTGCAGTCGAGACTGTCAGGTAAACACTTACTACTATTAAAGTCAAAGTTTGGATGGATGTCTGTTACTCAATCACGCCAGAACGGCTGTAAGGATCTGAAAGAAACTTGGAATATAAGTAAAGTACATATACCAATGACATCACACTATCACACTAAATTATAAATGCGAAAGTTTGGATGGATGTATGTTTGTTCCTCTAAGGCTTGTTTCACTCTTCAGCGTGTCGCCGGTCGCGTCCGCGAGTTGACCATTCACAGCACATTTCTCTGTGCTGTGAATGGTCAAAATTAATTTCTCTGTGCTGTGAATGGTCAACTCGCGGACGCGACCGGCGACACGCTGAAGAGTGAAATAAGCCTAAAACTCGACAACCAATGAACCGATTTGGCTGAAATTTGAAATATAGATAGATAATGACCGGGAATAGAACATAGGCTTTCTATCCGAGTACCATGCGAGCGAAGCCGCGGGCGGAAGCTAGAACAGATCACGACTTATCCACAAGGTTTATTAAATATTTTACTTTTTTAGATTTTGCATTTTTTAAGATGTGTAAGGCAATTCCAAATTCATATGTTTTACATGCCCACATTTTGCAGAATTTAGAATTCCAAACGTGACAAATTGCAATTGCCCACAGTTTGTATAGTAGTAGTTTTCTACCGATTTTTCCTTCGCCGTTTAAAGCCTGATTAAAGTGTTTAGCTTATTTTTTAATGTAAGTATGTTCTTCCGGCTGCGCCAATATTTCTGCATCTGTTTTTACCTGTTTCCCGTTTTTCAGGTGGCAGCATGGGATGACCACTCGGAAATGTGCTCCGGGTAACATCACTAACTTATTCTAACAGCTAAGTATGTATTTATGACTATAATAACTTAAACTAGGCGCGGTCGCGTAAAGTGTAGCTATAATATTATATTACCAAATGGTTTTTACTTTTATTTCAACCCAAATCTGTAATTAATAGATCCAAAATTGTATCATAATAAAGTAAGACAAAGCTACACTTTATAGGTCCGTATTCACAAACGCGGGATCGTCTCAAGTTTGTTTGTAGGTTTTGCCTTATAGTTGATAGTATATATGGCTATGTTTATGGTGAATCTCAAAATTCTACGAATACATTAATACGAAATTTTGTGCTGAAAGTTAATTGTGCACTTCAATAAATCACATCGAAATATATTTCGTTGTTCATCCATTTTTTAGTGTTTTTGTATTCGTAGTTTCGATGTATGTTAAAAATTCCTATAGCCTTAATGTGGAAAAAATAGGGGTGCGTTGAAAATTCCCTACAAACTATTCCTAAAATGTTATTTGTTTGTCAAAAACTTAAATTAAGCTAAGCCATATTGACTGCTGTTTTCCGTTGCTTCATTTCTCGGCTAGACTGATTTTGACGCGATTTTTGCTTGAAATTAGTGAACGTCAGCCGAGGTTTTGTATAAAAACACTTTCTTCAATTTAGTTTGTATTTAATTTGAATGTGACCAAAAAGTGACTGCTTATTATTTTATAAGATTGTACTGCAAGCTTTTTGTGCTGAAATGTACGTTGCGTACGTTTGTTTAAGGTGCACATTTGTTTGTGAAAATTTGAAATCCCTAAGTTCCTAACGAAGGACTTATTTCGCAAAGATCACAATTTGGATCAAATTATTCATTTGCCGTTTAGTTTGTCTAAAAAACTGGACAATAATATTACATTTATTTTCCCCATTTACATTAAAATGCACTATGGACTAGACTAGACAATAGAACAAATATTAAATTACAAATTTAAATTAAAAAAGAAACATTTCATATAAAAACCACTAAAATCTGTATTATTCTGTAAATTGTGCCTTTATTTTCTTCAAAACTCCATTGTGTGTCACAATATGTAATATACCCGCAGTAATATAAGATATAAAATAGAATAAATTATATATTATCACCGGTAAATATAAAAATAAATCGATTTTGTAATTTAAGTATACCTAAATCAGTTATGTACACAACCGCGTGACTTTCTATCAATTTTTACAGAGTTTAATGTTTCTTTAAATTCTTTTGTCGTGAAATGACATGAAATTAAAAAAGTAATAATTAAAATCGGTTCATCCGTTCAGGAGCTATGCTGCCACAGACAGACACACAGAAACACAGATTCGCACTACAAGCTTATAACAACCCCTTTTTCGTCGGATGTTAAAAACAACAAACAACGAGCGGCTAAAATGGCCGCTACAATTTCTTTTATGAATCAATATTATTATCAACGGGATAATTACCATGATTATTGAGTTTCTTTGCTTCCCGATATTTATGTTCGTAACCATGATAGTTTCAAAAGTTATATTTATGAATCAAGTAAATAAATATTCTAAATTTCAAATTATCATTGATTCACATTATTTTATCGAAACAAATTGCTAAGCGACCATTTTAACCCCCACTTCAGTGTCACCAACAACAAGAGATCAGCATTTATTGGCCAATTCTCATTTACACTTTAAGATCCTTGAACACTTGAACAGTGGTCTCGAACCTACCGATTTTTCGGTATTTTTACCGATATTAGGTCTGTCCTACCGAAACGTAACGATTTTCTCACGATTTCCAAGAATACTTGAAACTCTATTTTTTACAGAATTTACAGAATTTTTTATAGTTTTAAATTAGCAACCCTCGGGGAAACCCTCAAAAGCCCTTCAATAGTAGGTATATTTCTACACAAGCACAATCTGTTTTATCGAAGAAAATACATTTTTTTTCATCTACCGATTTTGGATCCAAATATACCGAATTTTGCGGGCAACTCTACCGATTTCGCTCATTTACGTTCGAGAACACTGTCCTTGAAGAACCCAGTTCAAGCTGAGCTCTTGTTGGTGATACTCGTACTTTTTGAGGTCAACTCATGATTGTCATTATATTTCATACGTTACATAATATAACAGAAAGAGATAGTGCTAATGGTTTGTGATTTCATAACTCAGTACCTAACACATAAGGGAGTGTACACATTGCGTTTTTTGCAGCGCGTTTGTATCGATACAAACGCGATTCGAACGCGATGCGAACGCGCAGCCCCCTGCGCAGCCCCTCCTGGTTCGCTTTTGTATGGAAAAATACGCGTTGCGAACGCGCGTTTGTATCGATACAAACGCGCAGCTCAAAAACGCGCTGCAGAAAACGCAATGTGTACACTCCCTAATATCGAAAGTGTATTTTTTTGACATTTAAACTTTCATCAAGCATGAATCCCTAAGTCGCGCGGTTGAAATATTTATAAGAGCAATAGAATAAAAATCTATTTATTTTTCACAGATGTCAAATGAGTATTATATTTTAGACGAGTTCTACTTTTATACACAGCCGTGCCAAAATATACACTTTATTCAACTCAGTTGTGCTAACATTTTTTTTTGACAGTCAGTGTAAGGGTGTTTCCACACCAATCGATTGAAATTGATCGATCGTCGATCGACGGCATCGATTGGTGTCACCCGCCATACATATCGACGTCGACTAATCCATTCTACCATCGATCGATCAATTGGTGTGGTGACACCCTAAGATACAGAATATAGAGCCTGTGTTCTAGGTTATCGATTACTACAATCGTCGCAATATCTCGCTGCAGTCGGGGTCATTAATCAGTAGTAGTGTAGTAAGGTACCAAGCACGCGCTATCTATACTAATAAAGCGGAAGAGTTTGTTTGTTTGAATGCGCTAATCTTAAAAACTAGCAGTCGGATTTCAAAAATCCTTCTGTAATTGATAGCTTCATTCTTGAAGAAGATTTATAGGCTACTTTCATCATCATCATCATCATAGACCATCACTAAGGCTTGTTTCACTCTTCAGCGTGTCGCCGGTCGCGTCCGTGAGTAGACCATTCACAGCACAGAGAAATTAATTTTGACCATTCACAGCACAGTGAAATGTGCTATCAATGGTCAACTCGCGGACGCGACCGGCGACACGCTGAAGAGTGAAACTAGCCTAAGCGGGAAAGCCCGTGAGGGCGCAGCTAGTTAAAAAAAGCGTGTATATTGAGTTGTCCAATCGTAAACCCGGCTAGTCGGTAATATGACTCACTCTCACGTGCTTATTGCAATAATAAATGGCTCGTGTAAAGTGTAGAGTACATTTTTTTTACTGGTACGCTATGCAACACTTTGTTGTACATTCGAACATTAATAATAATAAATATTTATTGTGTTTGAATTCAGCTGCAAGTACGTATTACCTAGGGCGAAATAATGGAGGTAGCTTATTTTGCGGCAGCATTATTTAAATCTACAGTTATGTACTATGAATTGTTAAATAGATACAGGTGAGCAGAAATCGCAAGATTTTAATAATAAATGATGTTGATTTCAACAAAAATATTTCTTATCATGATCGACACTACAGTTGATTGAACCCTGTAATAGAAAATGTCCTGTTTTGGTTTAGTACTTTAGTTTTCCAACGTTAGGTTTCTTTACACGTAGACTGCAAATTGAGGGCTGATTTTTCAATAGTCTTAATTACACAATGAATAAATAAAATATGAAGACATGAATCTATTTCTCCCTTTCTATAAAGGAAACTAAAGATATTCCTGGTTCAACCTAACTAATAGAGATTTAAGCAGAAAGCTACTGCGAAAATAAGTTTAGCACTTAACTATGATTCATCATGATTAAAATGTTATAACAAAACGCTGTTATTTGGTTCACTTTCGAGTTTTTACCTTGTTTGAACCAAGAGTATCTTTTAAGGTGGCCGCACACCTATCCGCGCCAAACGCGCCGAACGAATCGACCGAAACGAATTTTAGAATTCTTTATTATGAAATCGTATGAAAACTCGCACACCTGCCCGCGTCGAATCGTCCGATTCGACCGAATCTGGCAGTTCTTCGAATAATAATACTTAGGTACCATAAGTTTATTCTGTATTATTCTTACTATTGAAAATCAGCCTTAGTAAGGACCTACTTAGCTATTTGTTTATAAATTGAAGCATAATATCTACACGTATTCTCCGAAATGACTGAAAATGTGAGTTTCATAAATGAAGCGGTTATTTTCTAAAAGAAATAGAGCCGAAATACTGAAACGGTACTTGTTCTTACTTTTCAGAATCGTACCTATACAAATAGACAGTTAGAGGTGGCCGCACACCTGTCCGAGCCGAATCGTCCGATTCGAACGAATCTGGCAGTACTTTGATAACTCGGCGCGTCCGGCGTAGATTAGGTGTGCGTCCACCATAATGTCAATGATAAGATTAAACTAAGTAGCGTTTCAGTATTCGGTTGTCTTTCTCAACGATATATCTATGCAAGGAAATACTTGTCTCTGTTGTAGCTAACAGTTTTACAGTAGGATGACAAGACTACTAAATTAAAGCTAACCCGTAAAAATATCGGCTTTGAGACTAACAAAATAGATTTTAAAATTGTTGGATGATAACTTTACTTGTTGATATAAATTGCCATTTGACACCTACTAATTTATGCAATATTCTAAATTAAGTGGGTATATTTTAACATCTTTAGAATCACGGCAGTCATGGCATAAAAAAAAACATGATAGGCGACAGAGTATTTCCTTGTAAATTTGGTATCAAATTCTACGTGCGAACCCAATGTTTGAGTTTGGCTGTACCGCTAGTCACGTGTTTTGTTACCTATATAATACATACCTATTTATGTATCTAACTTATATCATGATAAGTATAATGTAATAAAGCAGTACTATCTTTCAGTTTTTGTTTTATTGTATCAAACAGTAAAGCGCATTTCAGACTACGCTATAATATATAGCACAAAACAAATAGTTTATAGTAAGCCAATATATTGTACAGTAAGGTGTGTCCATAATAACGTATGGTGCGCGATATTGTTGTGGTATGAACTATATGCTATTATATTATAAATGCGCTTGAAACCCATGTGCGCGGTACTATTCACTTCGGATTAGTTTTAGACACAGCAGATAACTTCTAGTAAAACAGCTTTACCAGACGTTATTTTAGGAGGTAGGCTGGGGCAATTCTAAATTAGGCTTCAGGTGTATGACAAAAACACAAATTATATTTGAATAGGTTATTATTTTAAAATTAATGAGTTTGTAAACAAGATTTAACATACAACAATATAAGTAAAAATAATTATTAAGTTTAAATCAAGTTCCAAGGAAAAAAACATTTACTTAGAATTTTAGACAGATTTTAAATGGATTGATATTTTTTCCTTGGGACTTTTGGAAGACTAAATTTCTTAAAATACTTACAACATAAAGATAAATCTCAAATAATGCATTGTTAACAAAAATTAAAGAAATTATCTTGACTAGCAAATTAAAAGATAATTAACGGATTTTTCACAAAAGCGACTAGTTACCACTTTCAGAATAATATTCTGTCGTCCAATACATGATTTTTTTTCATAATAACCAGAGACGTAATAACTCAGTTTTTAAAAGAAAAGTCTGCAAAAAAGAAAAACAAAATATTTTAAAATTAAAATACCCTGCACCTTTTTAAATTTTTGTGTGACTGGCTAAATTATAGAGTTCAATAAAGTGGAGGTTTTGTTAAAACAAATCATTTAGGACGACAGAAAATCAAGTATCTTGTCATCTTAAAAATACAACACAAAATAACATTCAGTAGGTAACTAAAATGAATTTGACATGGTTCAATTTAGGTGGGCACAAAGACTAAAGGGAAGAATTTTTGGCAATAATTCTTTAAAAATGGTTACATTTTTGTAATAAGGAATGTAGTAGTACCTACGTATCAAACGGATTCCACACGATACAACTATACAACCGATTTGACTAGATTAGCAATCGAATTGGGTAGTGTGTATAGAATTTCATCAAGGTTGGTCGGGACCGCTGCTTGACTCGATTGTGTCCAATCAAATCGGGTGGTGTGAATGCTAGAATGCTAGTTGACCAAAATCAACCCTAATTATTGCATCTTGACAACAGACACCTTAAGTCCGTAGGTACAGCAGAGGCAACATATGAAAAACTATTATTGGCGATATTTTGTAAGTGCGAACGGACAATCAGATTGTACTCAATTCAATTGAAAATCTGGTTGGCAATCAAATTGTATCACGTGGAAGGGGTACGTACAAATAATAATATTGCTATAATTACAACTGAAAAGAGTTTACCGTACGAGTACAACAGTGAAAATATTATACAGAAATTACTTTTGAGTCTTTGGCATAAAAGTCTTATATTTTCACCATTTATAACTTCATTGACGCAATAAATGTATCAATAATATAAATTATGAATGTAGAGTAAACTATGATTCTGCAGATTACTAGAATGGAAAATTGGATAGTTCCAGTGTCTAAAACTCAGTACAAAATGTAACATAGCACCATTTTACTTATAGAATAACTATTTCAGAGTAAACTTTACAAAATCTATGTTCTATTTCTATGAAAATATTGAGCAGTATTTGAACTTCAAGTATACATAGTCAAAAAAATGCTGCACGGTCAACTGCTGTTTATCGATTAAAAAATGAGTATTCCCAGGGGCCGCGGCAGTACTCACGACGGTAAGGGGGGGGGACTTATTTCACCCCCTTCCTTCAAGATACATAGCACAGAGAAACGTTGTAAAATTGAAGGGGTCGCGCGGTTTAATTTTAGGGGGAGCATTTGGCCCTCTCTCCCCCCACTTTCGCGGTCCCTGAGCATTCCTCTGACTACCCTCTAGGTATCTTAGGATTTTAAGAGCCGGAGACTTCAGAAAATGTCTATCGTACTATGCACAGTTTGTTTCACTAAGTTTTAATAAAAGCAGAACTCCCAAGAAATTGTAATGTTCACATTTTCATAATTACGTATGTATCTAAACTGATTTTTACACAATAGTTTCATGAAGGTTTTTATAATTTTGTAGTTCTTTCTAAATATACTGGATTAGAAGACTACTAAAACTGCTTCATATAAAAATCTAAACATTAAGTCGACCGTGCAAATGTAATGTATAAAAATAGTATTATTTATTAACTTTTATGTACATTCGATATATTTTAAACTTACAAATCTAAAATAATAAATCTCGATAAACATCGTTGTTTTAAAAATATGAAAATTTATAATAACAATCGTTTATTCAGCTTGGCAAAAAATTCATCATCATCATTCATCATAGTGTGGCTGCTAGATTAGTGTCACCCTCAATATTTTTCATAACTACTCTTTTTTGCCAAACCGAATGTCCTAATTTAAAAATAATTTATAAACACAGGATGCATTTTCGTCCCATAACATTTTATAAAACCTAGAATATACTCGTAACAGAACTATAGACTTATTTACATAACATGGAAAACCATTACAAAACACTACAACTAACTAACATTACTAAATTAGAGATCGTCTTGTACTTACGAAGAATAAAACGAATCATTACTTTAGTCTTAATATGAAAATAACATTGCAATTTGCACCACGCAGAGGCATAGATAGGTACGTACTTTTAATAAAAACAAATAGCCAAATTACTTAATTTTTTTTAGAAACCAACTTCAATTTTAATTATAATCAAAGCAATTTTCTACACTCTCGAGGTGCATTTCTGTTCATAACTCCGAAGATCCTCGACAGAACCCCACCAAATTTTTGTGGCACCAGTCGGAAAGTATACTCTTTCAAACAAAAAAGAACTTTCTAAATCGGTCCAGGCGTCTTCGAGTAATCGGTGAACATACCTACATTAAAAAAAGCACACAAAAAACAAGATGCCGGCGAATTGAGAACCTTCTTTTTTTGAAGTCGGTTAAAAAGGATGTACGGCATTTAGACTTCAAAGAAACTATTCTTCAAATCATTTGACAATGAAAACGACGTTGGCGTTCCTTTCGAGCTGCGGGCTTAAAAAGGTCGCTAAAGCAGAATCACAGTATGAAATTAACTATAATGCCGTCTCTTTTCACTCTCAGTCAATGAAAAGTGATGGCATATAGTTCAATTCCTGTTGCGATTCTGCATTAACGACCTTTCCCGCTGGTCTTGGCTGGGTGGTGAGTAGTTCGCCATTTGGCCTTCGATAGTGCTAATAATCATTTGACAATAAAGACGACGTTAGCGTCCCTTTCGAGCTGGTCTTCCAACTGCGTGGCGGAGAGGCCGGCTTGGCAACAGAGCTCGTCGAGGCAGGCGGCGCCGTTGTATGTACGCGAGCCTTGTGTGGGGACCTCGTCGTTGTGAAGGGTTATTGGGAACTGCAAGATAGATAGATAGATAGATTAACACTTTATTTTACACCACATGGACATTAAAACTAATAAAACTTTTGAAACTATCATGGTTGTAAATTGTTGTCTTTAGTTACCGTGATCATGGCGTATGCAACTGTGCCGAAATATCGGGAGACTCAAGTATCCAAAAATCATGGTAAATATCCCGTTTATAGTGTTTACAATATTAAAACTAATTACAGACACATAGAACATAAGGAGTGAATTATAACGGGCGGTCTTATCGCTATAAGCGATTTCTTCCAGACAACCTTAGGATGAACTGGATGAAATGTCTTGAGGTTAGTTATGTGTTGGGTGGGAATCGGTGGTCTCCCACGGTAAATAGTGGCTCTGTGAGCTGTTGACCTCGCGAGTCTAACTTTGCATAGCTTAAAACAGAAAAAATTCGTGAGTCTAACTTTGCATAGCTTAAAACAGAAAATATATTCACAATTCTTTAGTTTTGTGATGAGAAGGTGGTCCCAGGTGCTTTATCAACCTAGTAAAGGGCCGATTCCACTGGTAGAAATCTAAAAGTGAGCTTACTTGAGGATCTATTCTGCTCGCCACGCTGAAGATCCTCATCTTCACCAAATTTTTATGAGACCAACTTAAAGTTACAACCTTTCAAACAAACTGTACCATAATACTCTGTTTATGGTGCTCACAACGAAACCTTACCACTTAGGTTTCGTTTATCTCAAAATTCACTAATATCCTTGCATGCTATAAAACTTCGCTACGTTAGACTCAGGTACCTCGTGAGCGAAACCGCGGACAGCAGCTAATCTATTCTAATATTATAAAGAGGAAAGATTTGATTGTTTGTTTACATTGATTAGGCTCCGAAACTACTGAACCGATTTGAAAAATTCTTTCACTATTAGAATCCTATATATCCCTGATGAACATAGGGTAGGTATAGTTTGCGCCCCGACTTCGTACGGGTAATTTATAAACTAACCCATGCGAAGCTGGGGCGAACCGCTAGTCTAGAATAATCATGAAGGTTACCTTATATATGCGTCGGATGAGTCCTTCAAGTAGTCCAAAGAGCACGAGTTTCCTCTCGTCCACCGCGAGCTCCTGCGGCCTCAGACGGCGGCAAACGTCGCGAACCGTGCTACCGTGCGACATACCCGCGTACATTCGGAATATGTCGCTCACTTTGGGTAGTTGACGAGCTGTGAACAAGGAGAGGTTAGGTAGGCTTTTTAATTTAAGAGGCAGGGAAGGCAGCAACATCTCTGTTTAGTTAGGGATCATCCATAAAGTACGTCACACGTTAAGGGGGGGGGGGGGGGGTCAACGAAGTGTGAAAACCGAAAAACTAATTTCTCGATGTAAAATTGTAAGATATGTGACGTCACACTAGGGACTATTCACTTAGTGACCAACTGTGACAAGGACGAGGGAGGGGTCAAAAATCACGAAATTAGTGTGACATACTTTATGGAGGAAATCTTTGAGGGAGGCCTATGTCCAATGGACGTCATACGCCTGAGATGATGAGTGAGTGAGAGTGATGTCTCGATTGTATTACGAAATGTGTGAATATCGAAATACACTTCTCTCGTCTCGTCTTTGGTAGAGTCTCAGCCTAAATCATATACTTAGTCAGTTTTTATTCATAAAACAAAATTTAAATGTTGTTTTTTTCCTAATCAAAAAAGTAGAGTTGTTTCTTGTTAGATATGTTTCTAAAGTTAGACAGAACGAATGTAAGGACATGTGGACAATTACCCTTCTACTTATAAAATTCTGTTAAAATTGATACCGTTTAAACTATTGCCATCCTTTATTGTTACAGTGTCAAATAGTGACTGGGCGAATCTTGAGCATCATTTAACCAGGGCTCAGTTTATAAGTAAGAACTTTAATACTTGAATGTTACTTACGTGATCTAGCACAGAATTCTATGCATTGCCGCTGCAAACCTGCACATCTAGTTAGCTGCCTCAACTTGGGTGTTGCACTGTACACCTAGAAATCACACAATAACTGTACTTATAGTTTATTTTGGGCTGAAACGGCTGCTATGTAAGTATGTTCGTATGAGCAGTGGCTAAACTCTGATGACGTGTTTTTTGGCTGCCTGAAGGCCTCCGTCATGGCTTAAAGACTTAAAAGCCGGGACCGACAATTTAACGTGCCCTCCGGCAGTACATAAGCGCTCAGCTCGTAACACCACTTACGGTCACCTATCAAAATTGTGACCACGCACAATAGAATAGAATAGAATAGAATCGTTTATTGTCAAGGAGGTTACACATTAATAAAATACATAATTATAGGTACTAGATTAAGTGCCACATACCATGACTCGTCAACTAAAATTACAATAACAATAAAAAAGTAACAATTACAATGCTGCTTAACTTCAACGATCAAATCAAGAACGTAGGTATAAGGAAGCTACGCCACGACCGCTTCATTCTACTGATCGTCATAATCAGCCTATGGAATATAATCAACACATAAAATCACGCCTCTTTTCCGTAGAAGTAGGCTTACTTACTTACATTTACTTTGGAGTGGAACGTTAAACTTTGGTACTCACAGCGCAATATTGAAAGATGGGTACAAGCGTGACCACTCCATAGTAGACTAGGTTCTGCACGCACGCTCGCACAAGACTTATTTCTACATCAGTTAGAGCGGCTATCTTCGACACGTGGTTGAAACCGTCTATGTACGGCAGGATCTGAAACAAGAAAGCACCTTTAACATCCATATCTTTTATCCAAATTATGTACTTCACTGGACATCCATCAAAGAAATCACAGCTAATGGCGTAAAGTGATATACTTAGGGGTCTTAAATCTAAGAGTTCCAAGTTACGATGCCGCAGCAGAATGAAAAATTATTTACCAAACTAAAAATCTCTAACTAAAAACCGATTGGCGAAATAAAGAGGCCAATATAAAGAAATAAAGGCCATACCCAGCAGTGAGTGCAAGATGATGATGACAACTAATAAAACCGGTCAAGTGCGAGTAGAACTCGTACGCCGAGGGTTCCGTACCTACCCATTATACCCATTATGTTATTGTAGCCCGCTTATTTGTATGAGCGCCCATACAACTCAGAGGACAATCTTAATTGGCGTCAACTATGTATGTATGGGAACACCCTTTAATTTTCAACTTTTTTAATTTTTTGGAATTTTTCCTTTATTTGTGCTATAAGACCTTGCTTTTTGCCAAATTTCGTGATTCTAGGTCAACGGGAACTACCATTTAGGTTTTCAACCCAAAACCTCTAGGGTACTTCCGGTTGACCTAGAATTGTCAAATTTGGTTACAAGCAAGGTCTTACAACACAAATAAAGGAAAAATTCCGAAAAATAAAAAAAGTTGATAATTAAGGTAAGTTTTGGTACTTACAAGTTTTCACGAAAACCTAAATTTGCCTATATCTTTTTATAGTGTTGACTCAGGACCTTGATTTTTATACTCACAATAGGGACTATAGACCTCAGTACATGGTATAAATTTCAACTTGCTAGCTCCACCCGTTCCTGAGATAATCGATGGTGACACACGGACTGACGGACAGACAGACCGACGGACAGACGGACAAGAAAGTGATCTTATAAGGGTTCCTTTTTTTACCTTTTAAGGTACGGAACCCTAAAAATAGAATGTGAATGAAGATTAAAACTATCTGATTATCCATATAATTCTCTAGACCACAGACACCCACTGCTGATTAATCGGCAACCAGCGCAGCGGCAATTTTAGCGATATAGTGGCTACATTAAAGAAGGCACTCACATTACTTAGGAATTGTGTTTTTAAGTACAAGTGTCTACAGTTTGAGAACTTTACGTTTCATCAAAATAGTTTATTTCCAGATATTTTTATATTCAACATGAGTCATGTTATCTATGACAAAATCAAAAGACACAATACATATTAAATTTTTGGAGTGTCTATATTTGGTTTTACGATTATAGCCATGGTTGACTGGGTAGACCTCTAAATTTGGTTAAAATGACACACAAAAATAAAGTTCAATCTCCGGAGAAGAGAAAACATTTTAACTTACTTGGACTACTAACAGTTCAGTACAAAACCAAGTCCGCAACATAACCAAACCTATTAATAATTCAACCCAAAGGGTCTATTGCTAATTACTGATCCATTAACAGGAAGCACGGCATTTGATTGTCGGTTAAACCTTTCACACCTTTGCAATGAGACGTGCCACAGTAAGGGTCGATTCACACCGAAGTGGTAGCGACCGCGCTAGCTCTCTCTAGAGCTGAATTGCTTTTGGGGAGGGTAATAGAACGATAATAAGTACGAGTAGTAAGGGGTAGGTAATAAGTCAAAACACATTTTTTTTACTTTTAAGAGATATTTTGTAACACGAATAAATTGAAAGAAAAATATGTTATGAAATGCTTTTCAAAATAATTTTTTTTTTGAAAACGTTTTGCTGTCGCTGAAATACTCGTAATCAAAAGGAGAGGGATTAAGATCAAAACATGAAATTTTAAAAGACGGAGGGGGGGGGGGATTTTCAAGCTGTTAACGGGGGTAAGATGTTCTGCTTCATTGACAAGTATTGGGGAAAACAAGGTTGAAAAGGTTAGGAACCACCACTGCTCTAGAGTCTAGAGCTTGACTATTTAGATTTAAGAGGATGGACTACCGAAAAGAAAGCTGTACTGGTCCTAAAGGAACAGATGTAGAATCACCTAGCTCTTTCGACTGTAGGGTTTGACTGGCAACCATTTCAGGCTATATCACACTTAGGAAATGCATCGTCTCGTCGCGAGCCAAGGCTCGTTAAAATACATATGTAGAGTTTTTCATGCGATACTATGCATGCATTACCTAATTTAAAGCTGCTGCGCTGTGACCCTACCTTCGGTGTGAATGAATCCTAAAGGGCCGGTTTCCGGGCGTGACATTGAGCAATGGATACCGTTCGTACATAACCAAGGGCCTAACGGTGCGCGATCCCAATTCAATTGGGCTTTGCAGGCCGATGTGCCCTTCGAAACCACTCCCATCTACCATGGCCTTGGTACTTTAAATTGGTAGTATATTTGAATTATGACAGTACACCAAATTATGCCCTGTGGGTAATTACCTAACCCTATATAATTAATCTATCTATATAATTCAAAATCCACAATACATTGTATGTTCCCGCATTACTTAGAACGGCTAGTTGACCGATTTTGCTGATTCCTTTTTAGTTGTGTTTGTATTGTAATTTTATTGTCACGTCGTCAGGACAGGAAAAATGACCGTCATGTTAATAAAAAGACCAACATTTAGCAGTGTCATCGGAACTCCTAATTCATGGTAACTCCTTTGCAGGAGAATCCAATACAAAAATCGTTTGTATGTATGTAATATGTATGTCACGTTATTACAAACGGTTACGGAGGCGCACACTTTCAACAAAACGCAACGATAGCGCGATCTAGAAACCGGCCCATAGCAGCGCTAGCGCCATCTAGTTATTGAAAAAAAAATCTTTTAAATATTTTGTTAAAAACAATTTAATGTAGATTAAAAAAAATCTAAGAATCACGTTTTTTTTTTCTTTTTTTTTCTTAGCTCTCGATTAGCTTTTAGGCAGAAACTTTCAGGGTAGCTCACAACTCGATGACAATGCATTAAAAAAAGTCGGTTTAGATTTTTTTTTATCTATATTAATTTGCTTGTACAGCGATATAGTTGCTTCTATGTTTGTTTGCGTTCACTGTTTATTATTAAATATCTCCGTTTGGCTTGTTTTAAACTAACCACAGCCAGCGGGGCTAAAAAGGCCGTTATAGCAGAATCACAATAGGAATTGCAATATATGCCGTTCTTGTCACTCTCAGTCTATGAAAAGAGACAGCATTTAGTTCAATTCCTATCGTGCTTCTGCGATAACGGCCTTTTTAACCCCGCTGATTACCTTGTGTACACCCTCTAACTAAGTAACTGCTCTAACTAAAGTGTCTGCTTATCTAAAACTAGGACCATATTCATAAGCGATTTTCTCGAGCACATTTTAATGAAGTCATTACTATGACTAGGGCAATAAACACAGATTTACGATGTTGTTTCTCGCCACGATAGTTAGCATAATGAGTAGAATGTAGAATAGCAATATTCAAAACGTTTGTTTTAAGTGTTTACAAAATAATAAACAGTTAAACCACATGTCTTTTTTATAATATAACCTAAATATAAATACAGCTACAAATGTATATTATTTTTTTTCTTAAATGTGTTTCCCACAAACTCTTCCAATCAACTCTATCTGATTTTTGAGCTTTTTAATTTTGACACCAAAGTTTAAAAATGCAGCCTCACGCTTTCTATTTTATTTAAAAAGTTGAATTATTAATTAATTCTTGTTTGTCTGTCTGTCATTCCGGGCGGAATCTTGCAACTCGAGAGTACTTCCCTCCCGATTAGCTATCCGGCCGAAACTTTCAGGGTAGCTCACAACTTGATGACAATGCATTTTAAAAAAAACTTTTCATATTATTTTTTTATAGGTTCGTGTATTTCAGATTAGATTATACCTACAGTTAAAACTTTAATCACCGATCTCAGCCTGAGCTTTCAACCTAGTCACGAGAAAGATGAGAGCAGCGGGGCTAAAAAGGCCGTTAAAGCAGAATCATAGTATGATTCGTATTACGTTTTGTTCTTGTCACTCTCATGTCTATGAAAATAGAGACGTATAGTGCAATTCAGATTATAATTCTGCTAAAACGGCCTTTTATAGCCCCGCTGCAGTGTGGATGTAGGCAGAAATAAATAAACAAGATTATTATCCTATCCGTGGTAGCCGCTAAGTGTCGATTGGTCCTATTGGCATGACAGTCACGGCCCACTTGCACCAGTAGCTCGCCTAGCAACAACACAGTGTGACTACACTTTTGGAAACCGGCGGACAAGCGAGAAATTAAACTCCAATCGTTCTTAGTTACCAACGGTGAAGTAAAATTTAGGATAGTAAGTATATATTCTTAGAAAATCCGTTATAACAGTTTACCCACTGGGAGTTGATACATTTTTTAAAAAATAATAATAATAAATAATAAAACGTTTATTTCAGGCAACAATAGTTAAACAAATGAAAGATGTTAAATACTTAAAACTACGGCCCATATAAATACATAATAGGTCTTTACCTATGAAATTGCCGTTTTTCGGTACTGGTCATTTCAAAAAAAAATATTTTGTGGTTTGGCTACGAATTATAATTTCAAATTAATGTTATATTATTAAAAACATGTGATTTTTTTTTTTAAATTAGTCATTTGTTTATTGATTAGCGTTATGTTTTCATCGCATTTGAATCTTTTTCGTCATCGTGGATACGTTAAAAATTCGAGTAATTATCGAATATGAGTCCCGTCGTGGCAGCAACGCGCCACAAGCGGCACGCAAGATCAACGACGTTTACGGAGCGAACAGTACAAAGGAACGAACCACCTGTTATTGGTTTGCCAGCTTCCATTCTGGAATTTTCGACCTGAAAATGAACCCCGTACTCATCCGAAAACTTTGGTTGACAATGACGAATTAAAGGCGATTGTGGAGTTCATCACAGCTTCTTAACAAACGGGATAAGCATTACTGCAAATGTGTAATTTGAATAACTGAACACAATGATGGAGAAGCATGCAATCTCCAATCATCTTTGATCAATCGCTCGTCACCGATGCTCCTGCACGACAACGCGCGACCTCATACTGCATAGTAGACGGTCTCCAAGTTACAAGAGCTAGGGTTGGAAGCTCTCTGTCATCTACCGTACTCACCAGACCTTGCGCCTATAGACTTCCACTTTTTCCAGAATTTGGATAACTTCTTGGTGGTAAAAAAATTTAATTCCCGAGAGGCAGTACAAAATGCCTTTGAAGATTTTGTTGCCTCCTGTCCAGCTGATTTCTTCAAGAAGGGCATAATAAACTGCCACGGCATTGGCAAAGATCTATCGATTGCATGGGTGATTACTTTGATTAATAGAAATAAAAAATATAGAAAAAAAAATGACGTTAAAATTTTTCATAAAAAACGGCAATTTCATAGGTAAAGACCTAATATATACCTTATAGTCTAACATACATATTATAAATTTATCTACTAGCACATAATGTCTGTGCCGTATTTATGTAGGTATACTGTGTATTATCTAACAAGAATTATTTATTTTTTTCTCTTTATTTCTCCATGCGCATTTGCGCATGGTCGCTTGGTCTCACGATCACTCAGAGATACGCAGTCTCTACAACTACAAATCGCTTTGCATAATACACTCGTTCAACTCGAGGTTTTCTTTATCGCGATAAATTAGTACCTACGACCGACTGCATTCTGAACGGAATGTTATACGGGTTTTAAATTCTAATTCTTTCATCGATTTTTTGTTGTGAATGCATGGAGTATTTAGCGTCTAATCTAGCGTTTATTTTGCTTTTGTGTGGCCTTTTCAAAAAAAGGAGGTTCTCAATTCGTCGGAATCTTTTCTTTTTTTTTTTTCTTTTTTTGTACCTATGTTTACCGATTACTCGAAGACGCCTAGAGATTTGGAAACTTATTTTTTGTTTGAAGGGGTATACTTTTCGAATGATGTCATAAAAATTTGGTGAGGATCTGTCGAGGATCTTCGGAGTTATGAACAGAAATGCACCTCGAGAGTGCAGAAAATTGCTTAGCTTAATGACATTGAAGATAGGTAAGAAGTTTATCCCTGTGTGTATTATTCGGTAGGTACCGTATTTCATACTAATAACATCTATCTCAACATTCAGTCAGCATTAGTCATTAGCTTATACTAACATACATACATTACATAATATTTTAATCTAAGCACTTACATAGCGATTTGTCAAATCATAATATGTAAAGTGTTTACTCAGTGTAGTGTCACCCTAGTCAGATTGTTTGTTATACAAATGTTTGAACGAAATGGATTGATATCGGTGGAAATAGCCACCAACAATATTGATACTCGTATATATTTACATTAATTTAACCTTCGGACATTGTATTTATATTAATGTGGATCTTACAAAACAAAAGCATCTCTCAGCACCTAACAAAAACCAAGCCTATTTTTATGATAATGCCCCATTTAAAAAACCATATCTACTTTATTATTACCTATCTGAAATTGTAAGTACCTACTTGTAATATTAATAACGTTTATTTATCTCACACAAAACAAAATGGTTAAATATAGCGAAACTTCATGAAACAAAGTGGTGTGTGACTGTTTTGTGGGAGACTGGTGCCTGAAATAGGTTTGTAAAAAAACCTGTGCTACAGGTCACCAGCGGGTCTAAAAAGGCCGCTGTAGCAGAATCACCAGTATAAATATATAACTGTTAATAAACTTTTGTTGGCGATTGTACTTATAAGAGCACTTTTGTAGAGGTGTGATTGATATTAAGTGTCAACACGTTTACTTTTCACACTTTGGGAACCAGGAAAAAATCGATAATGTGTTAATGACAACGAATCAAATTAATATTAATGGATATCACACGGAGCTGTCTAGCCCAACAAAGCGAATCTTGTTTTGTTTTTTTTACTAAATATTACTAAGTAAGTATGTTTTAGTTCTATTTTTGGTATCAACAAGCCTGTACAACTTTTGTTTAGTTTGGGGCTAAATGGCGTTATACAATTATTTAAATTAAATCTAAGTAGGTACTTCAGTATTTATTTTTTTAATGAATATTTCGTAAAATAGCGGAAATCATTACCATTAATTAAATTATTTTATAAACAAACTATTGAGTAGGTAGTTATAGTAATTTAGTTCCTGTAAATGAATATCACATTTTTGAAAAAAAAAAAAACAATTTTAGTTGTATTCGTAGAAATTCATCACAAAGTGAGATTTTATATTTCAAAAGAAATTAACGAAATTGAGTTCCTTTGTTCTATTTTCCGTTAGAAGTGCTAAAAAGGAAAATACAAAAGAATATTTTTTATCGGAAGTCCGACAAATTGATGAAATATTTTTCAGTGAAATACCATTACAACTTTACTGGCATAATTTGGTAATATTTAAGTAAAGTTCATTATAAAGTATAAACGGATAATTTAGTTTCAAGTATTACGCTTTTATGTTATAAAAAAATATTAAATTAATATTTTAAAAGGTTTTGTTCCGAGTTTGGATTTAAAAGGCAAAATAAATGATTTTAAAAAACGTTGTCTTGGAAAGAGCCGTAAGAAATAAACTCAGAAATATATTATTCACGTCACGAGGTAAGTATTAGGCCCTTGGATTTCGTAGTCATGAGAACCAGACGTTGAATAAGGTATGATTTATTCTACTCTAAGAAAAATCCGATATTACCTACAACGAAATACACAGAATCGTAGTTCTGGGAAATTGGAAAATTATAATTACTAGCTTCCTCCCGCGGCTTTGCTCGCGTGGTAGCCGGATAAAAAGTAGCCTATGTTCTATTCCCGGTCATTATCTAGCTATATTTTAAATTACAGGCAAATCGGTTCACGGGTTGTCGAGTTATAGAGGAACAAACATACATTCAAACTTTCGCATTTATAGTGTGATTCTGATTACCCGACTGCCGCTAGAAAGGAGGGTTATGTTTTTCGAGTGTATGTATATTGTATGTATGTCTATTTTCTTGTGCGCTATGCGGCTATGCACGCAGCCTTTAGTCTTTCTAATACGCTATGATTTGTCTTGATTGTGGGGTTGCTGTGGGCTATAAAAAATCGTTCTTAGAGAGTTTCAAAAACACATCATACCGATCGATGCGTCTACCGATCTAACTATTTAAGCATTCCAAATATGAACCATTTAGGTAACCCATAAGCACCTACATACAAAAATAATCAGATTCGATCAAGCAGTTTACGAGTAGAATTACAAACATTGCAGCACACCGAAACTTTACAAATATGAACGGTTCGCGTAAGTTCAACGGGCTTAAAAAGGTTGCTATAGCAGAATCACAAATTCCTATTGTGATTCTCCTATAGCGACCTTTTTAAGCCCGCATTACGAGTATAAGCTAAAGGCTAACTCTTCTAACGGAGATTATAAATATGAAGTATGATGTGGTACATACATACATAAAATCACGCCTCTTTCCCACAGGGGTAGGCAGAGACCACGGATTTCCACTTGCTACGATCCTGACACACCTCTTTCGCCTCATTCACTCTCATCACATTTTTCATACAAGCTCGCCGGTTTAGAGTACTTTTGACCTGGCCTTTCTCCAAAACATCACCAATCTGATCCAGGTATGTTCGCCTAGGTCTTCCCCTTCCAGCTGTTCCATTCACACTTGCCTCATACACTTGTTTAGTTAAACGATTTTCATTCATCCTCTCTACATGCCCAAACCACCTTAACATGCCTTTCTCAATTCTGATGTGGTAACACCATAAATCTATTTAATTAGCATTACATTTGTTTTCAACAAAATATATGTGTTTATAATAGCGGAGCCAAACACGTGTAAGCTGTTTACATAGTACTCTACGATGCGCGTGTTGCATTACAATTGCATCTTGTTTACACTGACAGTATAAACAATACCACAATAACACATCTCTGCATGTTACTTTGATACATGACATTTATCTTTTCCCTCTATATTTATAGGTAATGGACGTTCGCCATAAGCAGGCCACCTTTATAATCACCATGCACCAGCCCAATTTCGTACACTGTTAGGATCTCTTTGTTTGTCAAGCTTATTGTCAATGTATATGTGTTATGTTTCATTTCAATTGAGTTTAAAAACATAATTTCTAAGATGTCAACGCAGAGCCCTGTGCCCAGCTTTTAATAATAACAGATGTAGATTAGAATCTTATATTATCATAATGTTTCTTTTCTTTCACAAAAATGAAGACATCTGTTTTAACTTTAAAGTTTATCACACTATCAACCTTTTTAAATGCGAAAGTTTGGATGTTTGGATGGGTGGATGTCTGGAAGTATGTTTGTTTTGTTCCTCTATTACTCGACAATAACCGAACCTATTTGGCTGAAAATTACCTGAAAATGAAGATAGATAATGACGGGAATAAAACATAGGCTACTTTTTATCCGGGTACCACGCGAGCGAAGCCGCGGGCGGAAGCTAGTCTTTTATAAGTAACTAGTAGTTCGCCCCGAACTGAGATCTCGCGCACCGTAGATGGCCAACATTTGGACTTTCTTCTGACTACCCCTATAATTTCAAGTGCTACTACTGCCGGGTATGCCTATTGCGCTAGCTCTTCATGGTAAAAAATACTAGCATGCATGCAATACATAATGTCGTGTCTAATTTTTCATTTATTTCATATTTATGAATTCTCGTCGTATTTTTAAAAGTATACGTCCTAGAATAAAAATAATAACTATTTTAGAATGTACAAATAAAGACCTTTCATTTGACACCGCACTCAATATATTTGTTTACCTACTTAACTTTTTTTACCCCAATTATTTTAATTTTTTATCAAATTTTTTTTTATCATGAAAATAAATCAAGTAGCATCTAAAATCATTGCAAACCAAACCGCAACGATGCCACTCTCTTTTTAAGACCGACCAGTCAATGAGCTACGAAGACATCGAAACTCTATGAAACGGGAGCTCTTGCAGCTCTGGTTTCGTAGTTTTTGGTCTTTGGTCGTATTTCAAAAACTATACATCCTAGATTAAAAATAAAAACCATTTTGAAATGTACAAAATAAGCCCTTTCGTATGACACCCCACTCAATATATTTGTGTAACTTTCATAATTTTTTACCCCCTTGGGAACCCAATATCTTCACAACCCCTTCATCGATTAAGCTCATATGCTTCACCGTAAATTTCCTTACCACAACCTATTGACCTACCAAGTTTCATGCAGATTAGATGAACGGTTCGACAGTTATGCTCGAACAACAATTCGTGAAACATACAAACATACAAACATACAAACATACAAAGCAAAATCGCCCAACTTACCACTAAGATAAGCACTTACACTTACACTTACACTTCGCTCGCTTCGCTCGCTCGATCGATGATGTCATCTATTTACGGAAATCGTAGGAGTCAGTAGGGCAGAGAGTAATTGCCAAAGTCAAGGTCTATCAATTACAGTTAGTTCTAAATTACAAAGTAGATCGTCATAGTAACGCAGCGCTCAAGAAGTTTGTTGTTCAATAACGACGTGGGCCGATTAAAAGGCCCTTGTCAAACATAGGTCCTTGTAACCTGAAACGAAGGTATTTTTTGTACCAGTTGTAGTGTAAATAATATTGCAAAGGGCTTGATATGTCCCGCGGGAGCAAACTGATTACTCGCTTTTCCGGGAAAAGGGGAGCTCTAGCTAGACTGTTAATGACTTAATATAGACGAAACAAATTGCGCAATGATAAAGCCGTCCATGGTTCGGCTTGCGTAGTCGATCTTGATAGATTGTTAAACGACGTTCTGTGAGGTTATAAAATGGATTGGTGACCACTATTGCCGCTAAGCATTAACGCTTCCATGCTTCGAACATATTTTATTATTGGTCGCGGCTAAAGAAATTGTTCATGACAGTGATCATCAGGCAGCCTAAATAACAATCTCCTGGGCCCTAACTCCCAAAAATGAAAACGATATACTTATCGCGGCAATTATCGTAGTTCAGCTTATGTTGGTCGAATGTTCCGAATTAGGCTTCCACCAACTTAGGCTGAACTACTGTAATTGGCCCAATATATCGTTTTTAGTGCTGGGAGTAGGCCTACTGAGATGGACCCTAACTCATACGTTACTTTTCCAATCACGTTATAATTAAGCTAATTAATTTCAAACTTCGACTAATGTAGCTAAATGTACGAAATGTATCCAGTTCACTTGGTTTAATCAAATATCACGTTTACAAATAAAGGCATTGTTAAATAGACAGCGAACCGATAGCGTGGTGAAACTGGCATTTTCTTCGTTGAATTTTCGTTCTTTTTAAGATTTATTTTGCTATTCTAGGCGGAGACAAATCCAACAAATCAATAACTATGAAAATTGGTCCAGCAGATCCAGTTATAAGTGTTGTAACAAACCCGACTTTGTTTTATATTATCGAAGACAGAAGGTGTGTGGTTTCCTTTGAATCTAGTCACACGGAAAAGCGATACATTACATAAATTCGGTTGGGATCGCTTTCGATACGCTTCGCGTTTGTAATTGCCATGTTTATCAAGTATCAACCTTGAAAACTTCCATGTTTAAAAGTATCAGAGAAGAATTTATTTACGAACATTTATCTTGACAAATGGTTAATCTTTTACGCCTCGCGTACGTAAATAGTATCAGGATATATCAAACAAGATAAAAAATCATTCGAGTCATTTATCGCAAAAATGCCTTTAGTTATATTTTACTATGCAAATAATGTCATACATATGTCATCCGTCAAGATAGAGTAGTTGAGTAATTTGAGTAAATATAACTCAGTTACTGTAGCTCTCCGATTCGACATGGCTAAGTTATAATAATTTATTTCATTGAGTTAATCTCGTGTAATATAAATTCTTTGGATATTTTTTGGTAAAATACAATATGATACAATACACCGAAGATCCTCTTCAGATCCTCACCAAATTCTTTATAGGAGCATATTGGAAGTTGGAAGTATTCCCTTTCTAACAAAATAATAATCATCCAAATCATTATTTAACAATTAATATTATTTAAATAATTATGATCATAAGTCATAAAAATTAAGGTGGAATCAGACGGTTCACTCGAGTGAAAGATCACTCGAATGCTGGGGTTCTCTATGACACTTTTCTTTCATTTTATGTTCAGATGTGTCACTTTGAGTGAAATATGCAAAATGAACGACGGAAATGAACAAAAAATGAACCATAAATAAAAGACGCAGCGCGGACCACAATTTGGACACAAACTGTCATGGCCGAGGGCCCCGTAAAATAATGTGACCTTCGCCCAGCTTCCTTGTTATGGAACGACTGATTCCATCTGATATTTGGCTTTGTGTTGTACCCTATAAAAATACATCAGTACCTATGTATACCTATGTTATTTACACTTTATAACTAGTAGTTCGCCCCGAACTGAGATCTCGCGCACCGTAGATGGCTTACATTTGGACTTTCTTCTGACTACTCCTATACTTTCAAGTGCTACTACTGCCGAGTATGCCTATTGCGCTAGCTCGTTATGGTAAAAAATACTGGCATGCCTGCAATACATCATAATGTCGTGTCTAATTTTTCATTCATTTCATATTTATGAATTCTCGTCGTATTCAAAAAAGTACGTCCTAGAATAAAAATAATAACTATTTTGGAATGTACAAATGAAAACCTTTAATTTGACACCCCGCTCAATATATTTGTTAAACTTTTTTTTACCCCCTTCGGAACCCAATATCTTGACAACCCCTTTATCGATTAAGCTCATATGCTCCACCGTAAATTTCCATAGCACAACCTATTGACCTACCAAGTTTAGCCTACCTAACATAACCTACGTAAACAAGTAGTTTATTTTCAGATTTCCGGACAATTATCTTCATTCTTTATCAAGATTTTTTTTTTATCACGAAAATAAATCAAGAAGCAACTACAATCATTGCAAACCAAACCGCAACGATGAGAGAGAGAATTGAAACGTAGAGTCGCTAGCTTGACAGCTTTTTATCGGATACATTTCGGAGAGTGTGCTCAGGAACTGCACAATTTGGTTCCGCCGTCTCCTTTCTTCTATCGGACTTCCAGACACCAGGAAAGACACCATTTGTACATAGTTGATATTCCCAGTGATCGTACTAAGCGCTTTGAGTCTACATTTTTCATACGCAGAAAATGTGGAACTCCTTGCCGGGGTCTGTATTTCCAGAAAAGTATAATTTGGGTGTCTTCAAATCGAGAGTCAATAGGTTCTTTCTAGGTAAGCGTGCTCCATCTTAGACCACACTGTTGCTTTACATCAGGCAGGGTGTGGTCTAACGCGAACCTATTTTCGTTCAAAAAAATCCACCATCATCCACGTAAACAAAGAGTAATATATATGTATACTTAGTGGAAATTTACACAAATTTCCGAAAAATTGAGCGTGCACATTAAAATTATTGTAGGCAGAAAGAAGTACCTACTTAAACAAAATAATCTAAAATCACGAGTCATAAATCACAATCCATGGGCGTAGGTGGCGCCCTTAAAACTAAAAATGTACCAAACAAACAAACGTGAAGGCCAAAGACGTGTCAAAATTATAGCTATTATAAATAGAGCGACATTCATTCTGACTGCGTTATACAAATCAAAATAAATTAATAGTAAAAATTTTTTTTTTATAACTAGGAGACAAATCCAAAAAATCAAATATTTCAGATAAGAAGGTTTACCGTCTCGATTCTTCCTGGTATTGGATTTATTCCGTGGTATTAGCCGCGAAATAACAGGAATCATCTAGCTTTTAAACAGATTATCTTAGTAGTCTCATTGAATAAATACCGACATTTAATTTAATACTAATGTATTTTACTTTGCATAAGCAGATCGCAGATTATAAGCCATTGGCATAAATACTCTATTAAAATACACAAATATGTATTATTTAGTGAGTAATTTATGCATAAAGCCGTTGGCCTTCATTCTATAACTATATTTGCATGCATATTCATTGTTTACTACTTTGTACACTTGATATGAAAGTGGCGGAACGCAGGGGTGCCCGACATTGGGCATGCTTTAAAATATATTTATAATAACCATAAAAAGCACGCAAAACTACTTTTTTAATTAAATAATTTAGTAATTATGTGTACGAGATGGAAACTACTCGTTTTATAATTGAACTAGCAGCGCCCTCGCGGCGTTGTCCCCGTAGTGATGGTATAATAATGGTGATGATGATGAAAATCAGCCTATAACCTTCCTCAAGAGTTTAGATATCAAATGAAAAAAATATTCAAATAGGACTGGTAGTTCCTGAGTTTAGCACGTTCAAACAAACAAACTTTTCCGCTTTATTATATTAGTATAGAAGTAGATGTGATTTTTAAACAATTCTCGAACGTTTGTTTTAAACTATATTTCATTTAAATGGGATATCTTCTTGATTACGGAAACGCATGCAAAATACTTCTTGGAAACGCGCATTGGTACGATATACCTAAGCTCATGCGTGAAAGATGCCGGTAACATTCCTGAATCGTGGCAATATGTTATTTTTCATTCCATCTATTCGAAAAGGACGACTTTGTTCGCCTTTAAGTGCGCCCAAAGTAGATGATTCCTCTTCAAGGAACTTTTAGCGGGCAGTAATGAGTTTTTAATCCTCTTTATAAATTTAGCGGGCAGTAATGAGTTTTTAATCCCCTTTAAGTGCGCCGGAATTATCTTTGCCGCGCACTTTAGAGGTACAACTACTTTCCACATTCATTCATCTCGAATCTACCAAGATGAATGAGGGAGGACTCTTAGCACTATAGCATACTATAGCATAGCATAGCATAGCATAGCATAGCATACTATAGCATAGCATAGCATAGCATAGCATACTATAGCATACTATAGCATAGCATAGCATAGCATAGCATAGCATACTATAGCATAGCATAGCATAGCATAGCATACCATAGCATACCATAGCATACCATAGCATAGCATAGCATAGCATAGCATACTATAGCATAGCATAGCATAGCATAGCATAGCATAGCATAGCATAGCATAGCATACCATAGCATAGCATAGCATAGCATAGCATAGCATAGCATAGCATAGCATAGCATAGCATAGCATAGCATAGCATAGCATACCATAGCATAGCATAGCATAGCATAGCATACCATAGCATAGCATACAAAAATTGTAATTTCAACTTCATAAAATCCTGTGCGTTTTCGATCTCAGGAACTACCAGTCGGATTTGAAAAATTATTTCTGTATTTGATAGCTAAACTCTTGAGGAAGGTTATAGGCTATTTTTCATCATCATCATCACCATAAACCATCACTACTCGGCGCTGCTAGTATCAGATAAAAAGTCTAAATAAAAAAAATTAATCCCCGATTACTCTTCTCAAGTGGAACTTCGTCGATTTAACACATTCTTTTCTCTTCCCTTTTATTTTCTCATAGATTGTAATGAAAAGTAGAGTGTATCACTCGGGCGCAAAATATATTTTTGGCTCGGGCGACGTACTTTAAATCCCTCGCTACGTTCAGGATTCTACTAAAGAATCCCTCGCTTCGCTCGGGATTCTACTCTAGAATCCTTCACTTCGCTCTGGATTCAAAAACGCGCCCTCGCCGTCAAAATATTATTTTGCCCCCTTATAATACAATCTACTATAAAACAGTTCAATGTGGCTGGGAGGTATTATTCATTTAATAATTTACTTGCAACAAACACCTACTACGTTTTTATTATTACAATTTAGTTTCACAGCTTCACGTCTACAATCCTTATTCAATTAATTTGACCTACTTAAAGATAATTCTGATGTCCACATCACACATACTAAAAACCATTTCCTTTGTCTGAAAATAGGACACACGATAAAGCTGCTTCTAGAACGAAACGAACCCACAACATAAAATTTTTAATATAGGTACCTACAACACTTCATTTTCGGAATCTTTTTTATTGTGCAAACTAGATAAGTACCTACCCATAAAATAATCTGTTTCATTTTATACATAGATCCTTAAACGCGAGGTGTGGTTATATCAATCTTATAAAATGAGACAGACAATTATTTCAGCTTGCTTCTAAAAATAAAAATAATTATAAAAAACACATTTACTCTGTTTTCTGACCGTTTAACTACCATTTAAATAAATACTTTCAATCCTTGAATATACTGTTCTAGTCGAACAAATGTAACAAATAGTAAGGTAAATACAATAACGGTAACAGAGAAAATACTCTCACTTAGTTTATGAGTAACTTATTTTCGTAACATCATTTGTTTGTAATGTACCTACATTACAAACAAAGAATGCGGTGTCCATTTGAAAGTAGGTGTCAATAATTCTAAAAACAGTAGAGAGTGAATATTTCATTGAGACATTGTGTTGTAGGTCGATATGAATGTTGAAACAACGGATGAGAGAAAACATTGTATGACCGTCCAATAGATAAATTAACATAGATTTTCACCTTTTTTCTTTTAATCAGAGTTGAAACGAAACATAATAATGGACGAATATAAGACATCTAATAAAAGACTTTAAATCTACCCCAAACATATTAAACAACAAAATAAAATGACATTAGGGTGAAATTTTTGGGATGTAAAGGAAAACACTAACCCTGTTATTTATAATGGACTTATAAGCTTACTTAAGCTCAAACGGCTGCTAAGTCTGTTGCTATTATGATTTAATAAAATGACACAGTCAACAAAAACACTTGGCCTTAATGACAGCTGATTAATGAATAGTGGGGCATAAGTTGTTGGCATCTGCATGTGTTTTTTTTTAGTTCTCTTCTCGTAAACAAAACGTAAAAATATTTACTATTAAATGCCTCTACATTTCACTTCTCTGATTTGGATTTGTTTTTTCTAATTAAAATGTTGTACGCTTCTGCTCAATTATTAACAACAATTTAAACTCTAGCTGTCTTTGCTGTAAGTATGAATATGTTTTATAACAGTTCTCAAAGTCAAAGTCAAATTCATTTATTCAATAAGGTCACTAGTGTACCACTTTGAAACGTCTTAAGAGCTAGGTGATTCTACTCCTGTTCCTTCGCGACCAAACAAAAATCTCTACGATAAAAAAAAATTAAAATGTTGTACACCCCTGCTAGAAGCGTAAACTACAGCAATGGCCGTTGAGTGCTTCACCTCTGAATACAAACGTTTTCAATTAATTAAACAAAACGATACCCGCACCCATTGCTTACACGAGAGATCAGCAATTTGTACAGAAAATAATAGGTACAGTAAGTTCTCAACACGCAAAAAGTAATATTCCACATAATTCTGGTGGTTTCTGAAGTTCTATAATGAACCCAAGTGACATTTTATCGCGCTTTAATAAAAATTCCGACTACTTTTTGACACTATAAAATTTGATAAGGAACTAACGCGGCTCGAACCTGTTGATTGTATATAGTAGCTATTTAACTAGTTTTTTTCCACGGCTTCGCTCGCGTTAATATCCATCGGGGTCACCCTACTTTTTTTCTGGTCCTGTATTTTTCCCCTGACAACGAGTATGCACATGGTTTTTCGATAGAGTAGGTGACGCACAAGTGCTATAGCACTTCGGAGAGCACCGCGAAAATGGGGCAGGGAAAAGCAACAAACAAACAAACAAACTCACGTTCGCATTTATAATATTACTTGAGTACCTAACTAAAAGACAAGTAAATCTCATGCTCTGAATTTAGAGGTAACAAAAAACATGGAATGTAGTCATTGTTTACAACCGAACTGTTATCATAACGTAAACAAAAAAATATCGAAACGTGTCGAAACGAAGTGAACGTAACGTGGAAGAAGTACTCACACGTGAACACAAGGTCAAGTTTAAATACTGTTTTACTGTAGGTATGTATTGCAATCACAAAGATATTGAGTTAGGGAAGTAATACCTTTAATATGGATGAAAATACTATTTGCATAATAAAGATTAGTGTCAGACGTGCTTTGGAGTTGGCCTCCAATTTTTTATTTAGAATGCATTGTCATCGAGTTTTGAGCTACCCTGAAAGTTTCAGTTGGTCGAAATCCGACTGGTAGTTCCTGAGATTAGCGCGTTCAAACAATCAAACTCTTCCGCTTTATTATATTAGTAATAGATATAGTTATAGCTGTTAGAGCTTAAAAAATTGCAAGCCCAGTCTTGATATAGTATTTTACTACACTGATTTGGATCACGATGTTTATTGGATCTCATATTTTCCGAAACGATAAATGATGCCAGTCAGGTCCGCTACTCCCAAAAGTAAAAACGATACATCGGCATCGTGCCAATTTCCGTGGTCAGCTTATATGTTGGTGGAAACTGAATTCTGAACATTTGAACAACGAAAATTGGCACGATACAGCGTTTTTAGTTATGGGAGTAGGGCCCTAGGATTAATAGAAACTTTTAAGTAACTTTTCATCATCATCATCATCATCACCATAAACCATCAATACGTGGGCAACGCCGCGAGGGCACTGCTAGTCAGTATATACCTATAACGGAAGAATTTGTTTGTTTGATCGCGCTAATCAGAGGACTACCAGTCGGCTTTGAAAAATTATTTCTGTATTTGATAGCTAAACTCTTGAGGAAGGCTATAGGCTACTTTTCATTATCATCATCACATACCATCACTACGGGAGCAACGCTGCGAGGGCGTTCCTAGTACCAATATAATAAAGCGGAAGAATTTGTTTGAACGTGCTTATCTCTGGAACTACAAATCGGATTTGAAAAATTATTTCTGCATTTGATAGGTAAATTCTTGAGGAAGGTTATAAAATACTTTTAATCATCATCATCATATACCAACACTACGCGGGTAACGCCGCGAGGGCGCTGCTAGTATTTTATATTCAATCTACGAAAATGTAGAGTCAACGAACTATTTAATTTTTATCACAAAATATTCGACTATAATCTTCTTGCAACATGAATTACTCTAGATAAGATTAAAAATGTCACTATTTTCAATTGCTAGCGATCTATCAAGTACGACTACATTATCTTAGTTATTTTATTTATATCAGTCGATATAGTATCTAAAAGTACATACTTATCTTGCATTTCAGTAGGTTAAATAAGTGGCTAAAACCAATCTGTCTGCTGTTCTTACAAATGTAGCATGTTATGCATATTAGTATACACCTCAAAACAAAATAGGGCCCACTTTAAATATTTCGATATTTTCCACACCACATATTTTCTGAACGTGTCCTATATTTTTTGTTAAATATATTTCTAAATTCCTAAGTTCAGTGGTAACATATTCCTAAAATCAAAATTGAAATAAATTGTACCTACGTTTAATTTTCATTACTATTTTAAAGATATGTTTTTCTAAGTGGGTAGTTGCAAATCAAGTTTAAATCATCTAGTAAAGATGTAAAGGCCTTAGTTTGGTTTCTAGTACCAAATTAGCTATTATGCTTTCTTTTAGACAATTTCAAATCCGAAACTAGTTTAATGAAAATAAACAGTTACTTATCAAGTAGGGAAATGTGCCTTCTTACAAACAAAGCCCAATAAACCAAAGTGAGTGAGCGTTGTTGACTGAATCATCTGAATCGCACGACCGATTTAGATGCACGTGTAGAGCTATACAGTTATCTAAGATGTTTGTAATACAAACTAATACATAAGCCGTGAACATCGCATACAAACTGCTGCGTAATCTGTGGTAGTCACATAAAAACTGCTACGTATACTGTGGTAGTCACATACAAAGTGCTACGTAAGCTGTGCTTTTTATATCACTATGTACTGCTACACAAGCTATGGTATTCACATAGAGAGTGATAGGTATGCTGTGGCATTGTGTAATTGTTTTATTTTCTGGTTGAATTGTCGCCAGTAGCGACTCGACCCGTGGGACGGATTTAGATAAAGTGAAGATTTGAATATCACGTCTTGCCTCGCGATAGTGTCTTTTATATGATTATTTAGACGCCTTAGGTCTTTTTATTTAGACATCTAAGCCTTTTCATTTTAGATAACAAAGGCCTAATTTGTCAATCGTTTGATAACTTCTATCAGAGGGTGCGATTTGATAACAAAAAAGAAAACAATGTCAAACTGCCATGTTTATCCATCAATATATTTTTATAAATATTTTTTTACTTAACTATTTAAAATATTATAAGAGCCGATTCTTTCAACAAGTAGATTTTTCTGTTTGTCTCATTTTGTTATTTTTCTTTGTTGTTTTTGTTGAATAATTTTTTTTTTCTTTCTTCAATCGTGAAAGGAATTATTTTTGTGATTTGATATACATAATATACCTATTGTATAAAAAAATCTGAAACGAATAAAATAAGTCATTCTTATTTATAAGTTTTTGGTGATTGAAATATCGATGCACGTGAAACGCGGATGAACTTATTAATTTTGTACTGAAAGTAAGTGTCATCAAGAAAGGTGATTGTTGGTAATACATTTTAGTAGCAACAGTAGTACAAAAAAGTAAGTAAGCCCGTATGAGCAAGTGGCCAACTCTGATGATGGAGTAAAATATAAGTAAGTATATACCAAAAGTAAATAAAGGCGTTCTGACGCATAATGACCAATATAATCTGGTTTTTATCGCAAAACGACGTATTTGTAAAATGATACATCAGCACAATAACCAATTCGCAAATTGACACAATCAGTATTTAGACGGATTTGAAAAATAACCAATACATTCTGATTCGCACAATGGCGCATCCGTACAACAAGACATCTGTAGCAGTTGTAATGTATTCAAATAAAGGAAGATCGTATAAGCATAATATCTCAGTTCGGGTCGAACTACTAGTGGACTATCGTGTGTAACTGAGTAGGTGAGTAGTGAGGCCACTTACCGATAACCTTCTGGGACTACCATCACGCAGATTTGAAAGCTTGTTGTGTTTGGCTCCGTGCTGTACACCACTTTGTAGAGCTTATACTGTCCAAATGGAACTTCAGGGATTATAAAATAGAACGATGGCCAGATTAGGTCTAAAGACGTTGAGGTGACACTTATTACATAAAATGTAAGTTTAAAAAGTATTTTATCTCTTTTGTCATCATCATTTCCCTGCCCTTCTCTTTCATTGGCTTTCACTGCCTTCTTCTCTCCATCTCATTCTCCATTCCTATCACTCGTCATCTCAGGAGTCACTCCTTTCACACGCATGTCCTCTCTCATACATTTTAACTCTTTTGTATTGTTAAATAATGTGATACCATATAACAGAATATTGTCTATGGCATGAGACTCGAACCAACACTTCTTTCGCTTTACTCGTTCGCCATACCATTAAATCTAGTGCCTCGATAGAAAATACTCGATTGTTTGTGACTTGGATTGGCTACTTTTTAGATTTTAAAAGCGAACAAAACCGCGACCGGTAGCAAGTAGTCTATTAAATTAGTATTTGAGCAGTGGCGTAGTACTAGTATTCTGTGGTGGCGCCCAGGAGACGAGGTCATTAATATTCACAATCAGTTCGTATTTAGAAGCCAACTCTTATGAATAGTGATGGATGCTAACGATTAATTTGAATAATCGAATACCCATTAATTGCTACCGAGTTTTATCGATAATCGACAAGATGTTGTTAATCGACTAAACAATCATCGTAAATGTTTTAAAGTTAGATAACCGAGTTTTTGTTGATTCAAATTTATGGTAAAAGTTTTTTTTTCATTAATTTGATATATTAGTCAGTTAATTTTAATACCTATGAATAAATAAAACGTAGCGTAGGTACTTTATAATATACTAGCAGCGTCCTCGCGGCGCGGCGGCGGCGTAGCCCCCGTAGTGATGTTATATGGTGCTGATGATGATGATAAAAAGTAGCCTGTTACCTTCCTCAAGAGTTTGCCTATCAAATGCAGAATGAAATTTTCTAATCTGACTGGTAGTTAAAGAGATTAGTGTTTCCAAACAAACAAACAAAAAACTCTTGCGCTTTATTATATCGGTTTAGCTTTACATTATGTATTCAAGGGTTTTGTTTGTATTTTTTCCGGGTTCTTTTCGATTTTTTTTCAAATTGTTGTTTTACTGAATAAAACTTAACATTTTATCAAATAAAACAATGCTGATACATTAAAATTAAATACCATTAAATACCAACAAACTTATTTTTTGCCCCATAAGCAAGCGAAGTCGTGATATCGTCAACGAATGGCAAGCCAGTGTTAGCTGACCTCCAAAATGATTTATGTTAATGTGATAACGCTATTTGAATTCCAAATGTACGACCACATAATAAAATGATTGGCTTATCAATTGGCCGAGTTTTATTGTCCACGAGTCACGTTACCATATGAATTGTGTTTTACACAATCGAGTTCGTTTACCAAATAGTAAAGTTGATAGATAAACTTATAGACTTGGCAGCAGTGGGCTTGCAACGAAAATACTGCTATTTAATTTAATAAATGAGAGTACATAAAATAAATTAATAATGTTGATTTATTTTATTATAAATCCTAATTCTCAACTGACTGATGTATTTTGTAAAGTTACCTAGACTACAAACTAACAAACGTGTCAAATGAGTTGAATTAGCCTCTGACTACCCTAAGAAAAAAAATATTTTGAAATGCCTACCGGTTATAGTTTCTAGAAAACATTGGTTCGTCGTATCAACGTTTTAGATTTAGATACACCGTAATATTTTACATACCTATTATAGAAAAATAATAATATGCCGGCAGCTTGTCAAAAGTAAAAAAAAAAAACGCAGTGTGTCCACTCCCGGTTCGGGTTGTATGGATAAAACGCGCTTCAGAAAAAACCGTGTGCCCCTCCCTAAGGATGGTGCAAACATTGAAATGATATAAGTAAACAAATTCATGAGAACAATGCTCTTTAAGAATAATATTTACCTTTCATCTTGAGTAGCATTAAAGATTTTGTGTATGTTACTATTGTTTACAAAAATATTCCATCTTTACTCTCTCTGGTATTTCCTACGTATATTTTACCACTAACGTTACGTACAATTACCATTTATATTTCAGCCAATTTATACAAATAAACTTTCTCTTCTGAATTATTTTGGTAAGTAGGTAGGTGGTGGTACCTATATCAAAAGAACTATCACTAGTGTATCTGTGTTCTCTATCACTTTAGAATTTTAGATAACATAAATATGTATAGATAAAACTTAGCAGTTTTTACAGAAATAATCCTTCATCCATAAACTCACAAAATTAGTATTTTTCTTTACAATAATATTAATAAATAATGCATAGAAGTATACAGGGTGAATTTTTGAGATGGGGCAGTAAGGGCAGCTACCTTAACCGTTGTAGGTAGAGGAAAACGTTCTTAGGAGACTATCCTTAATTTTTGAAGGTATTAAGACTTGCATTCACAGATTTTGAAAAAAATGTACAGTCAGCGAGAAAATGGGCACTTTACACAAAAACTTTTTTTGATGCCAATCGATCCTGTTTCATCTAAGGATTAAAAGGCTCTTTCAGACCAACTGGGGTTAGAGTACTAGAAAAATCAGAAAACGCTAAAATGTATTTCTGATACAAGACAGTAAGGGTTACCTTAACCGTTGTAGGTAGAGGAAAACGTTCTTAGGAGACTGTCCTTAACTTTTGAAGGTATTTCGACCTGTATCCACAGATTTTGAAAAAAATGTACACTCAGCGAGAAAATGGGCAATTTACACAAAAACTTTTTTTGATGACAATCGATCCTGTTTCATCTAAGGATTAAAAGACTCTATGGGACCAACTGAGGCAAGAGTACTACAAAAATCAGAAAACGCAAAAAACCTTGATTATACATTTCGTACGAAATCATTTTGTCATTTGTCATCATTTTTCATCATTTTGTCGAAATATCTTCAAAAGTAAGGGTAGTCTCTTAAGAACGTTTTCTTGTAGCTACAACGATTAAGGTAGCTGCCCTTACTCCTCCGTCTCAAAAATACATTTTACCAATTTCTGACTATTCTAGTACTCTTACCTGAGTTGGTCCAATAGAGCCTTTTAATCCTTAGATGAAACAGGATCGATTGGCATCAAAAAAAGTTTTTGTGTAAATTACCCATTTTCTCGCTGACTGTACATTTTTTTCAAAATCTGTGAATGCAAGTCTTAATACCTTCAAAAATTAAGGATAGTCTCCTAAGAACGTTTTCCTCTAGCTACAACGGTTAAGGTATCCCTTACTGTCTTGTATCAGAAATACTTTTTTGCGTTTTCTGTCTTTTCTAGTACTCTAACCCCAGTTGGTCTGAAAGAGCCTTTTAATCCTTAGATGAAACAGGATCGATTGGCATCAAAAAAAGTTTTTGTGTAAAGTGCCCATTTTCTCGCTGACTGTACATTTTTTTCAAAATCTGTGAATGCAAGTCTTAATACCTTCAAAAATTAAGGATAGTCTCCTAAGAACGTTTTCCTCTACCTACAACGGTTGAGGTAGCTGCCCTTACTGCCCCATCTCAAAAATTCACCCTGTATATTGTGACCACATTGTGACAGTGATACTGATTCTGTATGTGAAAGTAGCGGAATAACCAATAGACTCATTTCTTAGCAGTAGTGGGTAGAAAGGAACTGAGAAAGTCATAGAAACTGTTATCCTTTAGCAAATTGAAAGCCAAAATACTAAAAGAGCCAAATGGTGCTGTTTTCGTAAATACCCATAATTTATCTTCGAGTTCGACTAACCGCCCTCGATACGAAACGAGGTCTTGCTCAATTAGCAACAAGATACGTGATGATAAACTTGTTTAGTTTCTCGCTACGATTACTACTTTACTATAATATTAAATGTAGGCTCGTATGAGCTAGTGGCGAACTCTGGTGACCGAGTTTTTGCTCAAAGCCGTCTTGCATGGCTTCAGAGCAAGGCGACAATCCAGCGTGCCCTGTAAAGCACGGAAGCGATCTCATAGGGGTTACGTATTGATGTCACGAAAAATACAAGACAGATTTTTGAAATCCATAGGAACGTTTGACAGATTTTTGATTTCTTTTTTTTCATAATACAGGAATTCGAATTCCATAAATTCTCAAGCCAGATTTTTATTTGTTTTTTTTTACAAGACAGAAATACAAAATCCATCTAAACATTTTCCATAAATTTTAACATCCAGATAATTCACTTTACCGCATGTTTGTTTTCCATATAATTTGTTTTCCATATATTTTGTAATGCCGGAAAATCATGGTTCAGGAAAGACCTATTACAAAATTATGTATTCAATCTTTCTAAACGCCTACTAGTAGCGCCATCTAGTAATAATTCAGAGCGTTATAAATACTAGGTACCATAAAATTAAATGACCGATGTCCATTATGTAGCTTGAAGTACTGTAGGTAGATATCTAATAAATAATGTACCTAGTTACTTTTTTTTATCACCTACCTTTAACATTTCCTAACTAATTTCGTGCTAGATGGTTAAGTAACCTCACCAAACACTTTTGGCTTATCAAAATCGCGTTTTGTCACAGCGGGCGGGGGCTGCATCTCCCTTCGCGCCTCCGAATTCATAAAAACACTCTAGGGTAGGACAGACAAGACTACGTGGAAGTCGGGGTGGGCAGATTCGGTTCTGAGACCGAAAATAACCCAAAAACGTTTCGTTTCACGGTAAGACAGACGCAACATGAAAAGCAACACAAATTACGTAAATAATATAATTGAGTAAGATGGAAATGGTTTTATATGGCTGGAAATTTTCTGGTAAGCGTTACTTCTGTCTTTTAAAATAAGGTATAAGGATATTGTTGTCAAATAAAAAAAAACGAACTGATAATCTGGCATTAGTGTTTCTGTCAAACGAGACTTCTGTGAAACGTTTTATCGGAGTAATAAAATTATGTAAATCATAGTATCTGGATTTCGAGTTTCTATCAAACGTTTTATGGATTTCAAAATTCGGTGTATCGTTTTTCGAAAGATTGATAGGTTACCATTCTAGATTTATGAATAGAATAGTAAATCAGTGATATCCTCTACTAATAAACTCCTCTTAACTGATGTCAAAAGGTAAAACCATTTAAAATAGTGCCATCCTTTTTTGTTACATTGTGCCTAAAAGTGACAGGGCGAATCTAGAGCAATATTTAAACAGTGTTTAAGTTGAGAGACGATTCCGAATGGTTTATACACAGTACCAGGGAAACAGTACCTAGCGATCCTGTTTATAATCATTTGGTTAGAAGTAAGTATTTACGCGTACAAATTAATCTGGACTGGTTTATCGGATTGCGTGAAATGTCTGTGGTGTCGGTTTGGTTTAGCTTTTTAATGTCTCTGTCGGAGTAGAATGAAAGTCTCTTTGACTCTTGATTAATTTACTTTTCTCTCATTTATTTACATCTGAGGTTATTCGAACTAAAGTTCTTTCTGGAACAATGAAAGCAATTTGGTTGTTTATTGTCTTTTTTCGAAACTTGATCTCATTGAAACTTGATTTTCCTCATACTTTCCTCTCAAAGTATATATATTTTTACTATAAATATTCTCACGAAATTCGCAACATAATATGTCATATTTGCTAGTCATATGTTATTTAGGTATTGAATAACTAAATTACACATAAACAACAGTTACCTATTTCTTCCTGGCTCTATTTATCTTACACTGTAAAATTGCATCACTGACTCCGCTCAAAGCATAACATATTTCGAAACCAACTGAAAATAAACCTGCTTGTTAGAACTATTTTACTAGCGCTCTACTATTATGCGCATCAACACGAGCTCTAAGCGGTGAAGGTAAACATCGAGAGGTAACACGCGGCTTAGTCAAAAACAGAAATTATGTTTAAGTAAATTTTGTTTGGCAACTGTTATGTATTCCGTAGAGACTTAAAATAAACTGTGTACATAATATCAGAGCAGGGTCAGTAACCTCTTTATCACCACAGTCCGCAGTAACATTAATAACATTAACATCGTATAAAAAATTGATGTAATAACAATAAATTATTCTGAATATAGGAAAATTCACACAGAGATTCGGTATAAGTAACATTTATATTAATTTTGTTTTACACTGTGTCTACTCTACGAGTGTTGTTTATTAATTAAAAAAAAAACATTAATTTAGAAATATAATGTGCGTACTTACCTATATCATGAAAAAAAATATCGAGAAGAATGTGTGTAGTACATAACATATTTTGTACTGAATTCATTTGTAAGTTTCTACCATAAAAGTGTGTAAATTTAGTACTTATCATTCAGTTTTGTCCTTGCAAACTATATCTTACATTGTGCAAGATTTTTCTTAGAAAATTCCAATGTCTGTTCGCATTAACACTATAACAGGAGTCTATGAATTTTAATATTGTAGACGGTTGACTGCCGCCTGCGACAGCTCAATGGTTCTGATAATCCCGAAGCTTAATCGTGTCTTGACATACAGGCTTCCTTTGAACCTTCACAACAGGAAGCCTATATTTGGACTATTAATTTATAGGTATAGTTTATTGATATTTATAATGCGTGTGTGATGTGATGACAATGTATTGGACACTGAGTTTGGTTTAATTTTAAGTCTATCGATAAACAAAACATGAGCAAGATAAAAATAACAAGTAAGCTATGGGGATGATTATAAAAAATCGAGACCAAAAAATTATGGTACAAAGTGACTAAAGTATTAAAAATAATCGATAGCTGGGCGTATTATTAGAACGATTTAATTTAGTACAACTGGTTTACAGAATGTTATTCGTTAAACAAAACCATGTCTACGAATACTTTCGCAATGAACTCTTAAAATATATTATCGCGTCCTGAATTCAGTCGATTTTTATGTGTTAATTGGATGATTCACATCACTATTTTTTAGATGCGGCGAAAATTGGCGCCAACATAATTTTTTGCGCCTATTTTTAACAACTTTAATTGAAATGAGGAATTCTGGTATATTTATAATAATAAAAATAATAATAATTCATTTATTTCAGAACAAGTCCATACAAAACACATTTTAAAGAGAGCCAACACATATTTGAGTTTTGTTTTTATTTTAAAATCCAGGTATTTACTAATCAAATCGTTAGTAAAATGATGTTGAGAATACTAAAGAATTTTACATGTAAATGAGGCCTCCACTCGTTCTTATAAATTCGTGTTTAAAATTTATTTCGGGCTAGGGAGACTTTATACGAAAAATGATGCAAAATTTTACAAACATTAAGTCACTATTGGTACAGTATTTATGATATAATATTAGTATAGATGGAGAACTAGCACCGTATTAAATTCAATTTACATAAACGGTTACGTATTTCTAAAATTGGTAAAAAAATAAAAAATATTACGTATTCGCCTTACTAACCCCGTTTTTCTAACTGATTTTGAGTAGGGACGCTGGGATATTAAACTTTCAACGTAGTAGTCATTTATACAAACGAGTGCGGGAAGAAGGGAATTTGCAACACCCTCTTTATTCAAATAGGGAGGAATGGAATTCTCGAAAAACCTCTTAAGTTCTGGTTATTTTGCATATTGAAAAGATAACATGAAAGAAAGCCACGCAAATGCAAAAGTATGGCTATGGACTCGCCACTCTATGCCAACCTCATATTTAGAAATATACATAGAAACCAGAATTTATTGTGTATGAGAATTGCTGGCAAATCTTATGATGATTTTCTGATTTTTCAACAAAATATGCTTCCGTGCTTTCTATTTTTTTTTCCTTTCCTATTTTGATATTAGAGTAGGCACAATAGAAATAATATCGTATCGCAATATCTCTGTGCAGTAGGCGCATTCTGTAAACTCACTTCGAACGTCGAAGAGTGAATCCGCTGTGAGATTTCAAATTTCGTATTCGAAATTTGAATCTTACTACAAACACTTACATTACAATACATTCTTGTGTATTAAGTAAGCTCGGTCACTTGAATGAATTCGAAGTGAGTCTAGTACAGAATGCCTCTGCTGGTCGGGTTATAATGTTTTGCGTAGTGTTGTGCCCGTCAAGCACGCAGCAGCGATAATAAGAATCACTCTCACGCGCTTTCTTACTGCAATAACAAATGGCTCGTGTAAAGCGGATAGTGCTATTTTGTTGTATTTTTAACTAGTACGCTATGTATCACTACGCGTTCCCATAGGTTCTGTAAGTGCAAGTGAGCTCGCAATAGGCTCTGCTCTGCTCACACGTTTTAGTGATAAACAGATTTTATATTTAGGATGGTCAGAGAAAAAAATACTAGTGGATGTAAACACTAACCTGGTTAGTAGTAAGGTCCCATTGATCAGCGACGAAGGACTGCCTGCTGTACAGGAACACTGGCACTTGGTGGTCTTTCACCGGCGTGGGGTCGGTGTTTACCCGCACCACTGTCAGGTGCGTGGTGGTAGTTCCCACTGTTGGAGGAACGAAATGCTATTTATTGGAAAAGTAAAGCGACAACACTGTAGATCGTTGTTGAAATTCCTTTTGACTATCATCATCATCTATACATCCAAATCTATCTAAACATCCAAATTTCTCCAAATATCTATCCAAACATCTAAAGGATTTGGCCGGATACTGCCCCAGAAGAGCCGAATATCGAATTAGACTATGCGTCAGAATAATATTATTTAAATAAAATATCACAAAATTAACTGGTACATACAGAATACTTAGATATCTCGTGCCGTGTGTTAATATAATTATGTTATTTTATTAGTAACTTTAGTCACTTCCGGTACTACAGTCCGTAATGCCTCTCCAGACTCACGGCGAGAAGTTTCACCGAAACTTCTCGAAGAACAAACAAATTATCAACACTCTCAATTTTCTCACTCGTGATCTGTTTGAAATCCTTTGTCTCGGCCAAAAATAGGTACCGACACCGAAGCGCGAGAACAAGAAGGCGAGAAACTCCTCACATTCACGCTTCTCGGGTGTTGTCGGGGTTTCTTGCCGAGAGTCTGGAGGTATCACAGAGAATATTTTTATCAGATAGACCTACCTTCTTTTTCGCGGTTGACATGACACTCAAATAGTAAACAAAACAGACGGACAAGAATTTGACAGATGTAAAAGGAATTTCGTTGAGTTTCAGTTGTGTGATTGTGTTGTGATGTGATTTATGAGGATTTATCATATTTTATTTAAAATTACAAAAACTGACGCCTTGGGATATGCATACAGACTAAAATGGAAGTGGGCTGGACATGGCTGGACGTCTACAAGATGGAAGATGGACTAGGAGAGTGACAAATTGGGAGGGTTCAAGAGGTCGACGCTGCATAGGAAGACCATACGCTCGCTGGGACGAAGACATCAAGAAAACTGCTGGACCAAACTGGCTCCAAGTAGCACAAGACAGGGACAGATGGCTGGCTTTGGAGGAGGCCTTCACCTTAGGGGTTCTCTAGTACCTACTTAGATTATAAGCATTAGTGATAAGAAAAAAATGTTAATTATAGAGAAATAAAAGGCTTTTTATTTTATTTATTTATATCATATTTTATTTTAGGTGGTAAGTACAGAATCACTGCACATGAGTGTAGATAATTTTATTGATGAAATTCCCAATTTTTCCTAAGTACTTTTCTTTTTTACTTTAAATTGTAGGTACTGGGAGCAGCTGTGTGCGTCAAGCTGCAACAGCCTCCTTCAGGCGATAGCCGACAGGCCTGACTTTCATCTTATTCAGTCTTGGGAGTCAAGGCATGCCATCTTGGCAACCTATACTTGCCATTGACTGTCCGGTTGTACCTACTTACCACTCAAATGTGCCACCGATTTTTGCCTACCTACTAATACTAACATAATATAAATGAATGATAATATTTTCACGTGAAAATTCCCGTGTGTTAAATAATATATGGATGAAAGTCTGAAATAAAGAATTTTTATTTTAATTTATTATTTTATTTATTTTCCATACCCTAGTTCACTCAAAATTCTGCCAGTCCATAATAATACTTACTAAATAATTATTGTTGGACATTACACACAGCGCCATCTATCCCCAAAGTAAGCAAAGCTTTTACTATACGAACCTAAAAAATATAGTTTCCTAGGTTCATCCGTTCATGTTGGGCGTCACAGCCTGCTGCTTTAAATTAGATTATCTTTTAAATCCCACTTTAAAAAGGAAGAAGATGAATGGAGTCTCACTATAAAATAAAAAAACAAACCCAAAAATCCCAATTTGGTCATGACGCAAGCATTCTTTCCTGTGGGCACCTGTGGGGCAAAATTGTTCTAGGAATCGGCCATGTCCTTTTATTATTATTAGTGCGAGTAAACTACGAGTAGTACCTATGTATTCTTAATGAATGAAACAAACATGATGATGTAATTTACGCAAAATTAGTTCAGTAAATATTATCGGGTTGGACTAATACTAGGTAAAACATGTTTCCATTTTTGTAACATCATTGTTGGTTGACATCAAGTTAGTAAAACATTGAATTTTTGGGTTTGAAATACTTCAAAAACAATAACCTTAACGAACTATCAAATTGTCATCCCCAATAAAGATCTGCGACATGACAACAACGGGTAGAAATTTTGTCTTTTTTTAAACTTTTAAGATCACTATTCATATTAAAAATATTATGGACAAAGGATTTTATCGCGAAATTTTACCTTAAGAGCCATTATACAATTTCGCACTCGACAAAATCAGCGCTCGGAGGGACAAAAGTTGCTAAATTCTAACACCCAATGAACAGCGCTCCGTTTCTTAGACTAAACGGTTTTGGTAATTTTCATGTGATTGATTTATTTGAGATAGTAAAAATACTTTTTGGGTAGGTACTTAGGTAGGTACCTATAGGTATAACACAAAACAAAGTCGGGTTAGTTACACCTTGAATACAAATAATTACAAAAAATAAATGTTTGTTTCTTTGTCCCATAAACCATATTGTGCTGATCTGATGGAGTCAGGAGCTTTTCAACAGAACTCTTCAGTAAATAGTCCGATTGAGTTGAAACTTGGATCTCAGCATGTCAGTCAAGTTCCGACTACAATGAAATAATATGGTGACAGCTAGCTCATCTGATGATGGAGTCAGGACCTGTTCCATGGAACTTTTTAATGATATGGGTTTCAAATGACAGGGCTTGATGAGCGCAACACAATGCTGATCTGATGATGGAGCCAGGACCTGCTCCATGGAACTTTTTAATGATATGGGTATCAAATGAAAGGGCTTAATGAGCGCAACACAATGCTGATCTGATGATGGAGTCAGGACCTGTTCCATGGAACTTTTTAATGATATGGGTATCAAATGAAAGGGTTTGATGAGCGAAACACAATTCTGATCTGATGATGGAGTGAGGACCTGCTCCATGGAACTTTTTAATAATATGGGTATCAAATGAAAGGGCTTGATGAGCGCAACACAATGCTGATCTGATGATGGAGTCAGGACCTGTTCCATGGAACTTTTTAATGATATGGGTATCAAATGAAAGGGTTTGATGAGCGAAACACAATTCTGATCTGATGATGGAGTCAGGACCTGCTCCATGGAACTTTTTAATAATATGGGTAACAAATGAAAGGGCTTGATGAGCGCAACACAATGCTGATCTAATGATGGAGTCAGGACCTGTTCCATCGAACTTTATAATGATATGGGTATCAAATGAAAGGGTTTAATGAGCAAAACACAATGCTGATCTGATGATGGAATCAGGACCTGTTCCATGGAACTTTATAATGATATGGGTATCAAATGAAAGGGTTTTATGCGCGAAACACAAAGCTGGGTTAGGATTTACTTTTGACTTCGATTTTTGATGTTTGATTTTTCATTTTTAATCTTGATTTTAATTTTAAAATCAAAATCAAGAAATAAAAATCAAAATAAAAATCCGAGATCCGAGAATCGAAAAATGAGAAACAAGAATCAAGAATCAAAAATCAAAAATTAAAAAATTGAAAATCAAGAATTAAGAATCCGAGATACAAGATCCGAGAATCGATAATGGAAAATTGAAAATCAAGAATCAAAATCATGAATCAAGAACCCGATATCCAAGATCCGATAATCAAGAATTGAAACTCGAAAATCGAAAATCAAGAATCCGAGATCCGAGAATAGAGAAACTAAAATTGAAAATCAAGAATCAAGAATCAAAGTGAAAGTCAAAATCAAGAATCAAAGTCAAAGTAAACCCCGACCCAGCTTTGTGTTTCGCTCATCAAGCCCTTTCATTTGATACCCATATCATTGTAAAGTTCCAGGGAACAGGTCCTGACTCCATCATCAGATCAGCATTGTGTTGCGCTCATCAAGCCCTTTCATTTGATACCCATATTATTAAAAAGTTCCATGGAGCAGGTCCTGACTCCATCATCAGATCAGAATTGTGTTTCGCTCATCAAACCCTTTCATTTGATACCAGGGTTCGAAAAAATCCGATTTTTATAATAAATATCAAAAATCCGATTTTTTGATATTTATCCGATATATATCGGATATATATCCAGGCTAAGAAAAAGAAGCGAATTTCATTCTGTAAGGGGATTAAACACTTTAAAATGTGTAAGTAATTTGTAAAATAATATACTTAAGTGTCAAATTACCACATTTTTTATTTAAAAAACTTTAAAAAAGTAAAAAAAATTGGTGTTTATTTGAAAAAGAATTTTTTATAATTTTTATTTGTTATAGTGTTAAACCACACTTAGGTATTTGCATTTGAAAATTAAAAATCTTATCAAAATTTTCAATTCCGCCGGGATTCGAACCCGCCATGATACCAAGCGACTAAATTTCCGAATTGGTAAAGGCACTCTGGCTAAATGAGGATCGCTTGTATCATTGCGGGTTCGAATCCCGTCGGAATTGAAAATTTTGATAAGATTTTTCATTTTCAAAAAAATTTTTTTAATGAACACTTAAAAAACACTTTAAAACACAATCTAAATTATTCGGAATTGTAGTTTTTCGCTACGTGTTGCCATTAATCTCCAAAATTTTTAGTTCAGAAGACAGGAAAAAATCCATTGATATATATCAAGATAAAAATCAATTGATATATATCGTGATATATATCATGATATATATCCGTTGATATATATCGGCGAACCCTGTTTGATACCCATATCATTAAAAAGTTCCATGGAACAGGTCCTGACTCCATCATCAGATCAGCATTGTGTTGCGCTCATCAAGCTCTTTCATTTGATACCCATATCATTATAAAGTTCGATGGAACAGGTCCTGACTCCATCATCAGATCAGCATTGTGTTTCGGTCATCAAGCCCTTTCATTTGATACCCATATCATTAAAAAGTTCTAGGGAACAGGTCCTGACTCCATCATCAGATCAGCATTGTGTTGCGCTCATCAAGCCCTTTAATTTGATACCCATATCATTAAAAAGTTCCATGGAACAGGTCCTGACTCCATCATCAGATCAGCATTGTGTTGCGCTCATCAAGCCCTTTCATTTGATACCCATATTATTAAAAAGTTCCATGGAGCAGGTCCTGACTCCATCATCAGATCAGCATTGTGTTTCGCTCATCAAACCCTTTCATTTAATACCCATATCATTAAAAAGTTCCAGGGAACAGGTCCTGACTCCATCATCAGATCAGCATTGTGTTTCGCTCATCAAACCCTTTCATTTGATACCCATATCATTAAAAAGTTCCAGGGAACAGGTCCTGACTCCATCATCAGATCAGCATTGTGTTGCGCTCATCAAGCCCTTTAATTTGATACCCATATCATTAAAAAGTTCCATGGAACAGGTCCTGACTCCATCATCAGATCAGCATTGTGTTGCGCTCATCAAGCCCTTTCATTTGATACCCATATTATTAAAAAGTTCCATGGAGCAGGTCCTGACTCCATCATCAGATCAGCATTGTGTTTCGCTCATCAAACCCTTTCATTTGATACCCATATCATTAAAAAGTTCCAGGGAACAGGTCCTGACTCCATCATCAGATCAGCATTGTGTTGCGCTCATCAAGCTCTTTCATTTGATACCCATATCATTATAAAGTTCGATGGAACAGGTCCTGACTCCATCATCAGATCAGCATTGTGTTTCGGTCATCAAGCCCTTTCATTTGATACCCATATCATTAAAAAGTTCCAGGGAACAGGTCCTGACTCCATCATCAGATCAGCATTGTGTTGCGCTCATCAAGCCCTTTCATTTGATACCCATATCATCATAAAATTCCATGGAACAGGTCCTGACTCCATCATCAGATCAGCATTGTGTTGCGCTCATCAAGCCCTTTCATTTGATACCCATATTATTAAAAAGTTCCATGGAGCAGGTCCTGACTCCATCATCAGATCAGAATTGTGTTTCGCTCATCAAACCCTTTCATTTGATACCCATATCATTAAAAAGTTCCATGGAACAGGTCCTGACTCCATCATCAGATCAGCATTGTGTTGCGCTCATCAAGCTCTTTCATTTGATACCCATATCATTATAAAGTTCGATGGAACAGGTCCTGACTCCATCATCAGATCAGCATTGTGTTTCGGTCATCAAGCCCTTTCATTTGATACCTATATCATTAAAAAGTTCTAGGGAACAGGTCCTGACTCCATCATCAGATCAGCATTGTGTTGCGCTCATCAAGCCCTTTAATTTGATACCCATATCATTAAAAAGTTCCATGGAACAGGTCCTGACTCCATCATCAGATCAGCATTGTGTTGCGCTCATCAAGCCCTTTCATTTGATACCCATATTATTAAAAAGTTCCATGGAGCAGGTCCTGACTCCATCATCAGATCAGCATTGTGTTTCGCTCATCAAACCCTTTCATTTGATACCCATATCATTAAAAAGTTCCAGGGAACAGGTCCTGACTCCATCATCAGATCAGCATTGTGTTAATTTGTGTTGCGCTCATCAAGCTCTTTCATTTGATACCCATATCATTATAAAGTTCGATGGAACAGGTCCTGACTCCATCATCAGATCAGCATTGTGTTTCGGTCATCAAGCCCTTTCATTTGATACCCATATCATTAAAAAGTTCCAGGGAACAGGTCCTGACTCCATCATCAGATCAGCATTGTGTTGCGCTCATCAAGCCCTTTCATTTGATACCCATATCATCATAAAATTCCATGGAACAGGTCCTGACTCCATCATCAGATCAGCTCGCTGTCACCCTATTATTACATTATTAGTTACACTACAATTCAGATCATTATTCTGCTTTAACGGCCTTTTTAGCCCCGCAGAAAATATTTAAAAATAGGTAATTAATAACTTAGCAACCAATGTATCAAACGCTCCTATTGCGCTATATTCTTCGTAGCCGGCGACGTGCTTTGCGAGTCGACTCAGTGCGAGCTCCGGGATGCAAAGCGATACGTCCACCCTCTAGAAGCGCTCGGCGCGGTCTGCTTGCGTCGAGTAGATAGGGTAGTAGATACGACGCGTTTTAGGTTGTTTTAAAAGATTTTTCATTGCCAATTTTTTAATCTTTTTGCATTTTTTTTTTCAGAAAAGGATTGATTTTGAACTGAAGTTTATTTCTGTTTTATTAATTTTACGAACAAGAGTTCTAAGTCAGTTCTAAGTAGCCAAAATCAAAAGCAATTCTTTGGCCGTTTTCTCGAAATTTGGACTAAGTTAAAGATTTTTTTACTCAAAAACTAAATAAGGGTAGTAAAAAGTGATCCATTTAATAGTTTGGTTGACTATCACAGCAAAACATCGTAATTTTTTTATACCATTTGGACGTCAAAATGATTCGTAAATATGGTGATTTCTAAACCTCTTACAGCAAAAATTCACAAAACAGTCGCCGGTTTGAGGTCGATTAATCAAAAAGAAATAATAAAAATACAAAAGTAGCTCATTTAATAGTACAAAATTGAAATGATATTTAATGCTGTGCCATAATTTTTTTTTTAAATACAGTGTTTTCATTGAAAAATCCTGCCCCGAAACATCACGTAAATCAGAAAATTACGTATAATGCCTCTTAATTAAATCCCTGGAAATAAGGTAAAATTACGCGATAAAATATCAAAATAATGGTCAAACATCTACGAATCCTAAAGTTATTTTGTTCTAAAAACATACATGTTACATTCTAAATCAGCTTAGTGTGGTCTTAGGACTAGTATGTGTTGTGTTTATGAGAATAGAAAAAGCGGGTAAAAGCTACCGAGAACGTATAATTTACTGGTTGAGAGTTTCTCACCCGTTTTTACCCGAGCTCTACCAGTTATAATTAACTGTACTTACCGTGATTTGAGTTACGTGTGTAAACTGAATTTGCAGGCGGTTTCTGTAGATTCATTTGCAAAATGACTATACCTATTTATAAAATAAAACAAGATTTAATTTAACGCTAGTGTGTTAAACAAATCTTGCATCTGAATTTTAGCAAGTTTGAGTTGAGTTTTCCACACAATTTTCTGAAGTCGATAAATATAAATAAATAAATAATGATAGACTCACACAGCGCCAAAGTAAGCAGAGCTTGTGTTATGGGAACCACATGTCTGATATACCTACTACTTACATACTTTTTTTTTTGTAAATACACACATAGTCGATTAACTTCAACTTGTTTTTATTTTTGACAAATGTAAGTTTTTAGGCTAACTGTAGGTACCTACATTTTTTCAAAAGTCTAAAAATGCAATTTTTTTTTTCTTCAAAATAAAACAATAAGTAGTTTTGAAAGAACAAAACTTTCTAACTACAATAAAAAAGGTATCTACCCTGAAGTGCTCAAAAAATTGCATATTGCTAAAATCCGCCTACCTAGGTACTTTTAGATAAGACTGAAGTCTGTCATAAATATCATTAACACTCGCCAAACATAATAATCTCTGTAACAGAGATAAGGGAGTGAGCACATTGTAATAATGATAATAGAAGTACATATAAATACCCCATTGACCTCGCAATCTGGGCGTCTAGTCGCCACGTCTAGTCGCTGCGACATCAGATTTTCATTTTATCGTAAAAAAACGGTCTCAAAGCCTAATCCGTCCGTGGTTTAAAGGCTTGAGTTGGAACAAACATACACACAAACTTCTTCATATATAATATTAACTTTTAGAGTATTATCTTGTTTGATGAGGCTAAGCGACGCAATGAAGTACAGATAAGTAAGATTCTTTACTTTTCCCGGCGGTTTTAAGAGTTAAATAAAACATCATATTTTACATTTAACTAGCTGCGCCCTCGCGGTTTTACCCGCGTAGTGATGGTATATGATAATGATGATGATGAAAAATAGCCTTCTACGAACGAATCGACGACGAAATGCAAAATATGCTGTCCCGTTCATAGGACCATAGTGTTTTGTTTCTCTATGTACCCACTATGTAAATATTTTTTCTCTAGCCTCAAAGGTTTGCTCAAAGCGAACTCTTCGTATGGTTAAGCTCGTCTTTGTACATGACCTCACTTTATGTCTTTGTTTTATTTGTACAATAAAGAATTAAGAATTTGTTTCATCATCATCATCATCATCATCATCATCATTCTCCTGCTCTTATCCCACGCTAAGTGGGGTCGGCACAACATGTTATTCTCTTCCACTCACTTCTATCATTCGTCAACTCTGAATCCACTCCTCTCACATTCATATCCTCTTTCACACAATCCAACCACTTCTTCTTCGGCCTTCCTCTTCTTGTGTACCTACCCTATCACACTCATACTCATCACTTTTTTTGTGACATGGTTGTCATCCCTCCTCCTTCGAAAGTGAACCTATAATACTCGTAACCTGTATGTAAATTCAGTTGTCTGGCTCTGGCGATATCATCTACATTGTGCTATCTATCACCAACATGTGTTTTTAACGTGCTGGCAAGTTCATGTGATAATAGCTATAATTGCAATGTACCTAATTAATTCCTACAAAGTTTAATAAGTTTGCTGTTTGAGGAAAAACGGACAGAAAACAAACTTTATTTGTTTTTGCTAAGAATAAATTCAGAGACTAAAGTTTACTGGTTTGGATTGGACAATTAGGTAACTCCAGACTTTTAAAACATAAAAACAATTTCGGATATTTTTTGTCTTTTATGGAAACCAGTAAGTACCTACTATTCTAACAATCAACGATGGGCTTGCAGTCTATCAGTTAAATTCCTTTTGCAAAATGTCGGCATGTGCCCAAAGGATCTCTAGAATGACTGAAGATTTAAAACATCTACATTAACATCAAATTATTTCCAAGTGTCCAACCTAGAACTCTAAATTATAAAATAAGTGCCTGTATTTGTAAGGAAGACCTCAATGCAGCCACAGATAGCGCGATTAAGGTGGCCTCTTTTTACTCTGAAACTATTTAAAAAATCGAATTGAAGAATCGACACGAAAAGAAGCTGCTATACCTAGCTTTACCAATGTTCTCTTTCGTCGATCTGTGTTCTCAACGTTTATATTGTACGTGTCGTTTCCAAAAGCAAAAACGTGGAAATAGAAGTGGCTTTATAAATAACGTATAACGTAACAATCTAACGTTTTCTAAGGCCCTTTGGCTTTGGCTCAGGCAAGTTTGAAAAAAGAAACTCCAAGAGCGTTGAAATAACTTCGAGCTTATCTTATAAACTGAATATAGGAAGTATACAGACGAAATCCTGTTTTGTTTTTGTAAATCCGTACCCATATTATAAATGTGAAAGTGTGTTTATTTGTTTGTTTATTTTTCCTGCTTTCACGTCAAAACAGAGCGACGGATTAACGTAATTTTTTGTGTGGAGATAGTTGGAGGGCTGGAGAGTAACATAGGCTACTTTTTGTCCGGGTACTACGCGAGCGAAGCCGCGGGCAGCAGCTAGTTAAAAATAAACAAAAATCGAATCCTACGAATACATACTACGGATACCCGCTAGGCCAACATGGCTTCTTCGCTTATTTCGTTTAGGTTCAGCATTTTTATGCAAATTTCTCAAGGCTGCCCGGCTGGTGAGTTTAGCGAGATGTTGCTATTCGCTAATAGGTTCAGTTATGTATGACTTTTAGAGTGTGTAATGAGTTATGTATGACTAATGGAATATCAATATCGAAGCTGTTGGATTTGAACAATATGTTGATTTTGTAGAAACTAGGGCCTTACTTCCGGAACTTCTTTCGACACGGACTGAACATACTCAAACTCCATTTTATCAACTCCGTATAGATTAAATAAAACATTGATGTGTCAAAGAATCCAAAGTCAACAAGACTCAACTTAAAAGAACCCACTTAAAAACATGAAAAGTAGATTCTACCTCCACCAAAACTAAGTGTGCACTAGCTAGAGTCAAATTATAAATTTTTTAAACTACCTAAGTATAAAGTATAAAGTATAAAGTATTTATTTTCGTTTACACAAAAGAGGGTATGTAACAAAAATTTTTACAAAAAGTTCCATAAAAAACAAGTAAACAAGTAGGTATTACAGGTAAGTAAATGCTATACTAATAAGAAGCTGGTTACACTTATTTTAACGATGTTAGAGTGCCCTAGCTCCCACACTAGGAGAACCTGTGTTGTGGGTAGCTAGTTCTCTTTCGCAGTAAAGTGCGTCCAATGTGTTGAGTGTGAATGTGTCTTACGCCTTGAGAGGGTGCAACTGTTCTTATTGTAAATTTTAATTAAGTTAGTTGGTCGATAAGGTACCTAGTTAGATGTTTATAATATATTAAGTAGGTATACAATTATATAATATATTTATAATTTATAAGTATATGAAGAAAAAGGTAGGTATATATTATGTTGGATAAGTATATTATGCAGTCTGGAATTTCTTGTCCAGCATGATCTACATTTACCTATATTATTATCTAAATCGGAAAAGTACATGACATTTACAAAAATGTTAAAGATACAAGTACTTATTTACATATGATAAATGGGATTGACATAGTATTTTAATGTAATATTATGTGTAATTAAATTAATCACACTATTATTATAAATGAGTATATATCCTATAATCTTCAATTCGAAAATCAACATACTATCGAGTTAGTATCGTTAACTAAGTTTCGATTGGAATCGAGTCGAGTGTCGGGAATTAAGGCCGCAGGTTCTGGTTATAGTTTTGTTAATTTTGATGTAAAAATCGAATTTATTTATCGACTCTAAAAACGAAACATTACCTACTATAAAAAATCACATTTCAGTTTATAAATAGCACCTATAACGTGACATTTTTATGATCAGCATGTTCATAATCACATACTAAATGCGTGATACATACCTAGATCTTATCAGTACGGGATTAGAGTTGAATTTTCTCTAGAGAATAGCTGAATATGGGCGTAGCAACAATGTGCAGTCGACCAAAGCGATTGAATGTTTGAATACATTATTTATTCAATTGTGCAGACAGAAATTTCTATTATTCGAACAGGTTTACTTGAAGTTTAAAACTGGTTGTAGTTAAACATTCAAGTAAAGAATAAGGTAAGATTTTTGTAAGATTATGGTAGGTACATATTTCATCAGCATTATCGTCATGTTCGTCACAAGCCTACTCCGTGTCAAACAATGTCCCAAGCACTACAGTTCAAGATTGCCTTCTGACACTGTATAAATCATCTAGCAAAGATGTAAAGGCCTAAGTGTGATGTGATTCGTGAGTAAATGCATTTTAAACTCCTCATATCTTTAGTGAATGAAAATATAGTTTACTAGTGAGTGATTGTAATAATAACTCACCAGTGAGCGTGCACATCCTTCTACAATTGATGTCTTGCATGACTTGCCGCATCAGACCAATCAGTAGCTTCGCGTCTCCAGAAGTCGACTGCTTCGAAAGCCATTCCGTCTCCAATTCCATCGATAACTGCGCAAGACCAGAATATAAGTACAGTTGTCACAATGGATCTAGGCATTCGTGAAGTTAGGCTTTACGCATTAGAAAATTTTGTATGAAAAAGTTGCACTGCGCATAGAAACTAACTTCACGAATGCCAAGATCCGTTGGAAGAAGTGTACCACTGCAGGGCATTGATGGCACGATCAAAGTCAAGTTGAAATTCAGTCTTTACGAGGAAGATTTAAGTCGGTTCAAGCAATCTCTTTAGTTTGTAATAGCCTTAGTTAGTAAATTGGTATTAAATTAGCGAACTCTGGGGAGAGGGTCGCGGTCGTTGGTCTCGAAAGAACAGGAGTAGAATCACCTAGTTAAGACGATTCAAAGTGATCCTAGTAACATAATCTTTCTTAAGTTCTCGTGATCACAATTCATATTGATCTACACTTTGAAATGGTTTAAGATGATTTTTTTTTACCATTATAACTTGAGCCATGACGGAGGCTTTTGAGCGGCCTAAAAACTCCGTCACCACAGTTAGCCACTTGCTCATAAGAACTTACTTAACTAGTTTAAACGAAAAGGAAAAAGGAACAGGATAGGTAGGTACCTATAAGTTTTTTTTTTTTAATTTGAAAATTTTGGAAAAGTCAAGCAATCGGTGCTCAAGCGGGTTAATGAATGCGGGTTCAAATCCCGTCGAAGACGATTTTTCTTTTTTCGATTTCGAGTTGAAAAGATACAGAGTAGTAATCCGTTAGGCACGGTAGACATTCTCTAAGATCTTTAGACATTTAACAACCTTTAAAGATGTGTAAGGGAGTAGTCAGAGGTTCAACTCACCAAATATTCAGTGAGTTTCTTCACAAGTGGCTCCAAGTGCACGGTGCGCGCCCACGCGTCGCAGACAAAGCAGAGATTGAAGTAATAAGCGTTGCGCGCGTATTTCTTGTTATCTATGCGCACTGGGAAGCCGAGGATCTTCGAGCCGAGCAGTGTACTGCAAACAAGAAAATGTAGAGTATTGTTTGTATTAGCTTTTAGCTTCCGCCCGCAGTTTCGCTCGCAAGGTATCCCCATAAAATAAACCTATTATATGTCCTAATACCGGTCATTATCTAATACCTATCTTTTAAATTTCAGCCAAATCGGTTCAGTGGTTGTCAAGTTATAGAGGAACAAACATACATCCTTCCATCGATCCATCCAAACTTTTGCATTTATATTATTAGCCGCGGCTTCGCTCGCGCAGTACCTGGATAAAAAGTAGCCTATGTCCCATTCCCGGTCATTATCTATCTACCTATATTTTAAATTTCAGCCAAATCGGTTCAGTGGTTGTCAAGTTATAGAGGAACAAACATACATCCTTCCATCAATCCGTCCAAACTTTCGCATTTATAATATAATAGTGTTATAGTGTGACAGGTAGCTAAATACCTATTAGTGTGATTTTATTATAGTGGTTAAATCTGGTGATGGAGGTTTTAGGCCGACTGAATGGTTCCAACATTGCTTAACGACTCCATGTCTGGACTAATTTAATGTGCCCTCCGAAGAGTGCTCAACTGCTAATACCAATAACAGTCACCCATCCAAATGATGACAGATCAGAACATCGCTTAACTTTAACAATCAATCAAGAATGTTCAGCAAGCTGTGCCTCGAGCAAATGTCTTGAATGTGATTGATTCATAGAAACCGTAAAATCATAGCCTAATGTTCGGAGTCTATTAATTTTCAGAAAGTTCCTATCATACTAGGTAATATATTGTAATGTCTGTAATCTCCTATCAAATATAAATTGGAAAACAGGTTAGGAAATTTCTGATTAAAATTGATTGCATGCTATTAAAATAAACTTTGTAGGTATGTCTTAATAGAATCTGATTAGGTAATTGATTTAAAACTAAAAGTTGATTGCATGTTAGGTACCCAAGAGTTAGGAATTTAGGATCAGATTGGATCATGTAATTGCTAGACCTAAAACGTTACAAGAACCTATCATTATTGCATGCTTATAAAAAAACTTTGTAATAAGTTTAATTTGGTTATTTGATACAAAATTAAGTTACAAAAACTTGTTGATAAACGTAACTTACACAGTCAAAGTGCATCTTTGCAGTTGGATCTTCGGTATGATGTAATGGCTCACGGTATCAAATATATCCTTCGAGATGTAATTCTCAGGCACCTGGCAAGTAATCTTCGGGCCGGCCGTCGGGTGAAACTCGCATAGAAATATACAACGAATCGGCCCCTCTTGCCCGCAACCTTCGTAGAATTTATCATCCATTTTCACCTTTTTACACTCACTTATCAATTATACATTGCTGCAACTAATTGATATTAAAATGTATTGAACAAACTAAAAGTTTTAAGTGAACTAAAACTTCGAAAATACGATTTCCAAAGTAAATAAACTCGCAAATATGACGATCACCACACAACTCCGCGCCCACCGCAGTTCGCAATCAAACTGCTTGCTTCTTGACAGTGTTGCCAACTCTAAAAAATAAAAGTCGCTAGATTGAGTGCGAAAAGTCGCTAGAAAGTCGCTAAAAGAGGCAAAGGAGCTAGCAGGGGGGGGGGGGGGGAGGGTGCACCCAAAAGACAAAAAATCATTTTTCATGTAATTAAATTGTAATCAAACTTTTATGCACATAGATACAAAACAGTAGCGAATCCGGGAGTTCCCCCGCATATTGCTCATTAAGTTACCAGTAAAACGAATGTAATGACGAGTTAAAAATTGACATTGACATACACCGTAGTGATCACGCGCATGAAGTTCCGTATTTTTATTCCGTCAAAATGTACACAACACAATATCATACTTTAATGGTGTCTGTCACTGTCGCTTGGCGTCTGTCACTGTCACTTGGTGTTTGTCACTGGGTGACAGTGACAGACACCAAGCCCACCGATAAAAATACTTTTAATTTGTTGGTCGAAGCGTCGAAGTCCAAAAGTCGCTAGTTAAGTCGCTAAATATTTTTTGTCGCTAAACCCGATTTTTTGTCGCTAACACAGGTCCAAAAGTCGCTATTTCTAGCGACAAAGTCGCTAAATTGGCAACACTGCTTCTTGAACTGAATGAACTGAACGGAATGACGAATGAGTTTGTTTGAATTGACATTGACACTGACTGTTCTCTTTCTGAATGAAAATCTTTCAGTATTGCCGTTAAAAAACCTTTCGAAGGGATTATGGGTGTTTTGTATAGGACACTACGAACATGAATATTAGAATGTTTTATTTTTTGTAACTACATATACCGTAAGAGTAAAACTTCTTAATTGTACTCAAAGAATTGGACATATTCATTCTTTTGGAAGGGAGCAGCAACAAAAGTAAATCACTAGACACGAGAATCCAATGGGCTACCTCCGGCAAGCTTGACGATTATGCTTAATCATTTAAAACATTATTTTAGTTATAGGTAAATTCCACTAAACCTTATTCCATTAATTATAGCCGGAATTCGCAACTTTGGATCGGAAATTTATGCAACGAAAGCAATTATGGGGTATTTCTTATTTTTTTTATGGCAATACAAACAAATTTCATTCTCATTCATTCATTTCATTCATCATTCGTTCATTTTCATTTCACAACAAAACAATCAATCCAAAAAAAAAATCATCGGTTCTCGGTTTTTGTTTGTTTACATAATTTTCTAAACTGGAAGTCATGGAAAATGATACTTATAAGTTATTATTAGCTGCTACAGGAAGTGTAGCTGCATTGAAAATACCAGTTCTAGTAAAATGTCTGTTGGAATCCTCAAATTCCGTGCAAAACCGCAAATTTGAGGTTATGTTGTTATCAGAAATCGCTGTAATTATTTCCACTGACCTTCACTTCTTACTGACATAATAACAACTTCATTTTCAGGTTCGTCTCATAGTAACAGAACATGCAAAACATTTCTTCTCTGCTTCTGAGTTACCGGCTGATGTTAAAATGTATGAAGACAGTATAGAATGGGAAGCTTGGACAAAGCGAGGAGACCCTGTGGTGCACATCGATCTTGGGAAATGGGCAGATATGTTGGTGATAGCACCGTTGGATGCTAATACTCTAGCTAAGATGGCAAATGTAATACCTACCTACTTTTTATATTTACACTGTGCCGACCCTACCTAGTGGGAAAAGGGCAAAGAAATGATGATGATTTTTTATATTCACACTCCAGATTTCACCATACAACACCATCACTGATGCAAGAATATTATGAGTTGTATTAATCAAATCAAGATTTCATTATTGAAATGTAGATCTTTTCAGGGAATATGTGACAACCTACTCACTTGTACAAGCAGAGCCTGGGACATGTCGAAGCCCCTTATATTCTGTCCGGCAATGAACACTCGAATGTGGGAGCACCCACTCACTTCCCAACAGATTGCTGTATTAAAGAAATGGGGACATTTGGAAATCCCTCCTATTAGTAAAACACTTATGTGTGGTGACAAGGGGTTTGGGGCTATGGCTGAGGTGGATACTATTGTAAAGAAGATCAAGGATGAGGCATTTAAGAAATAAAATAAGCTAGTAATGATGCAATTAATTAATAGTATGGCAAAAAATAGACTACAAAATGATTAGTAACCAATATCACTATCAATACTGCAATATTTTTGTTAAAACTCTACTAAATAGCTTTTGTAACACTGTTATAAATTGTAAGTAGGTATGATGTAAAGGTAATATGCCTAGTATGCCTAATATGCCTAGGATTGGCCACAATTTAATAAAGTAATTCCCAAAAATATTTAAGCCTGTGAAATATAGGTACTGTGATCTTATTTTTATACTATAAAATAATATAACATGAATAAATAAAACAATTTAATTCAATTAAATGTTGTTTATTGCATCACTGAATACTGTGTCTAACTCTAATGTTACATGCGTTATAAAAACTACCAAAAATTCAGTTTAAATTCTCAAATAGGTATGATGTAAGCTACAGACAAAACACGGATAATCCTCCATTAAAACTTTAATTCAAGTAACTTGGATCTGAATACAGATAAGTATAAAGTACTTTTAAACTACAGGACTACAAGGCATTTGTGATGATTGCTTTTCGATGCGCAGTAGAAAATTTTGTATGAAAAAGTTATACTGCACATTGAAACGGCTAACTTCACGAATGCCAAGATCCATTGGAAGAAGTGTACTAGGTGCAATGCAATATTTTTTATACTGTACCTACGCGAGTGCTTTTTATGTTATTTGTTTTTATAGTCTGTCTGTATATAGGCAAGCAGAGTAGTTGTTGGAGGAACGATCTTGACGGGTTCCAAAAGGAATGGTAGAAGATTGCCAAAGAATTCAGTGGAAATTTTTCGAGGAAAACTTTGCCCAGCAGCGGGACATAAAAGGTTGATAAAAAAATATATACAAAAGTGTATCCATCAAACAAAATGAGGCAAAGAAAGTTGTTGATTTATGAGTCTTTCGAATTGCTGATGTTTACCGTCTAAATAATAGATAGTCTTGTCATACTTTATACTTATCTTTACTAAAAGTAAACTTAACATAACTTGATATCGCACCTCCAGTATTAAAGTGACACATTTCAAAAAATAGGGAAAATGAGTTAAATATGTAGAATATTTTTATAACATATTTTTCGATATATTATATCGAAAAATATGTTATCCCCAAACTTGAAATAATCTTGTGCTATAGAAAACCCTGTTTCAAACAATATCTAACCAATGATATCAATCTTATGACATTAAAACAATATTTAATCAAAATAACCAGTGTGCAGAAAGCACCTCTAATTTTGTGAGTTTGTATGCAAGCAATTGTATAATTAAAGTGAAACTGGATTTATAATCGAAAAAATTTACAATCTGTCGTATTTGAAAATGATATTCGGTAATATCAGCCTTAGTTAGGTTTATAAATATTATGTAGTAGGTTGTAATAAGTAATGAAGACTTGCACACAATCACAGAAACTAACATTGTGCTTACTAAAATATATTAAATTACTTAAGTATTATAAAATTATTTTAAATAATATCCTTCGTTATTGTATGAGTACCCATTACAGATTTAATAAAAAAATACATACATAATATTATAATTTAAACTTGCGCGTAACATCTCAAGCATCTTGAGTAAATATTATAATCATATAAAATTCAATATTTACATTTAATTTTAATTCTATACGTCTGTTATCGGTACTTATACAAGCAAAACTTATTTACAATTATAAATCTTGACATAACTATACACAAAACAAAATGAGCTCAAATCAGATCAACCAGAAACTGTTTTAATAATTAAATTATAATAGAACCAAATATCTTTTTGATATTACAAGAAAATATGTAAATATACAAAACAGAAAAGAACATACATTAATTAGCCAGTGACCCAAGCTTTATAGAAAATAACAAAATTATTTAGCACTAAAGACGTCAGTAACATTACCCATAAATGCAAATAATTTTGAACTATACCTCTTATTATAATAATGTAAAAATGCTACTTTTAAAATGCGTGTATAATTTTCCTCTAATCACAAATGTTACGTAAATGTATAAATGAGTTATGTATAGTAAGGACACTGTAACATTATTATATACTTCAAAAATCCATTCAAAAAGCTGTGTAAACCTGTGCGTATAATTTCAAAGGCCATTCACAAAACTAGCGGGACTAAACATACGAAAATTCTCCATCCCTTTCTACAGTTAAGAATAAGAAAGACGTCTATATTCGAATCGCTCGGATTAAATTAAAACTACAAAAAGCTTAGCTTTTGTAAAGAAATTAAAAACGTGTAAATTGTTGGTAGCAAAATACTGTTATCGCTGTGTGCGTGTCATGGAATGAATTTAGGCGTATCAAAATTGGATTCTTCACGTACGCTTCGTAACAAATCCTAATTATTAAACTCATTAAAACTGCAACAACCGCCATTACAAATGTCGGCCATGTTTTAAAATAGCGGTTGTTGGTGTTGCTGCAATTTAAAATGGCGGTTGTTGGTGTTGCCGCAATTTTACTTTTTATGCAAGTAGGTACGTGAAAAATACACAAATTAGGCATAGGCACATTCAAACGACGGTTTCGTTTGTATCGAACATCGCGCGTGTGTATTTCGAGATCACATCGTACGTCGACTTTATAAGTTCGCAGCGTTCCTCCACTTCGCAATCCGAGGGCGCCACTTTATACATGGACGATTTAGCTTTGCGCTCATCATCTTTGTAGACCGAGATCGGTTTTTTGGGTACCATTTCTAAGTCTTTGCGTTTTTTTGTATTTTTCGGTTCCAGTGAGTCGGTTACGTCACTGGAGTCCTCGTATCATACGTCTAGTTCTTCAAGTCCTCGGGAGAGACGGTGCGAGTTGATGCGTCTGCGGTGCGACCGTCGCACGGCGTCGGCTCTGCGGTACGGCTCGCTACGGAGACCGTGCAAGATGTCTTCTAACGCACCATTGTAGACCTCGTCTTGGTGAAGCAGTTTCTTTTCGCCGACGGCCTGCGACTTCGTTTTTAGCTCGTTGATTACAGCCTCCTGTTGGTGATGAGAACGGTCAGTTTTTGTGAAAGCGAGAGTTAAAAATGGAACTACATGCTAACTTGATTTGATAGTGTCGGAAAAAATAACACAGTACGTGTGAAACTATAAAGGCTCAAACACACGCTGGCCCAGGCTCGCCGAGTGAACGCGTTGCCTCTCTCGTTCTCGCTTTGCATCGATTCGCCTTCTCATTCGCACAAGCGCAGGTTCACTTAGGCTCGCCTAGGCTGGCCCAGCGTGTGTTTGAGCCATAACATAGGTATGCAATCCGAAGACCGACTTTGTGTACATTTGAAAATGAAACTATTTTTACTTGGTCTTCGGAATCGAGATTTATAAGGATTTTTTAATACATCAACCCGGTAGAATATAATACCTAAAGCAACATAAACTGCATGTTATAAACCATATTAAGCTAGCAAATTCGTAAAATAACTTGTGCGAAAATTTGATATCTAGCGTATGGTAGTGCATTGTGAATTTACCTTCTAAAAGTACCAGAAAATCATAAAATATAGAGCTAGTAAATAATATGCCGTGAAATATGTATAAATGTATAAGTAAATAGACATTCCCTGTTATATCCATGCAAGTGCAGCGTTGGAACAAACAAAAGTATATACATACATTTATTTACATAACAGTTTTATCAACTCATGGTGAGTTGCATCTCGATCCAATATATTTTATGACAATTCGTCGGCAATATTTTTGTAAAAGTAAGATAATCCCATGATGACACAGAAATATATCGACAACAGCTAAACTATATATCCCAAACACATATCTCCTACTTAAAAAACTTTTGTAGAGAAACAACATTTTAAAGAGCACCCGAAGTAAATCTAAAACAATTTATCACACGCCAATCTACAAACTAACTACTTTTCATGTTAATGCTATGCCGTATTTTCAGTTTTTTTAGTCCTAACATGCACCAGTCATTACCACACTTCCATAAAAAACTCCAAAAACCTGGTTACAAAGACCTAATTTACACCGCCCCGTATGGTTGATGGTTACATGGTATTTCTATGACCGAGTGCCGCATGCGATCTGCGTGTAGGTTACAGCCAGCGGATTCCATTCTTCCCCGAAACATGCTTCAAACTAATCAAATTAGTCACTCAAACTGTTGGTGTGTGGAAAGATGACACTTGACCTTTAGTTTGCCAGGATCCCAGACACAATAGAAAATCAATTGTGTCTCGTTTTGATCAGCGTTTCGGCATAAGGTTAATCCATTATTAGATCTATGTTTTCGGTCGCCATTTTGAATAAAAAGACAGAAAATGACGAATTATCTCTTTCTTAAAATTTTACTTACCGTTTGTAATAGTTTTTAAAGTTATTGGAATAACATGAGATACCATACAATGGCCAATAAGAGACCGTTGGAAGAGTTTGGGGGAGACTTGTCCAGCAGTGGGACGAAACAGGTTGAGAAAAAAACACATACAATAGCCATTCGAAAAATATCCCATGTTACTTAAAATGGGTAGATGTAAATAAGTTTAATTAATTAATCTATCTATCAAATAACTAGGTACCGTGAATGCTACTCATAAATCAGGTGCTATTATTTTTGTAAAACAAAACTGTTTGTATCCGCACTATCGTGGATGTGCAGGTCTATATACCACTTTGCGAAAAAAATTATTATTGAATTTTCTTCTAACTACCCTGAATTTCATTTTAAAATAATTGATACAGTTTTTCCCAAATAGATACCAAATACTAGAACTGCCTACGAAATACCACAATGAGGCCAAATGAAGTAGCGCTAAGAAAATTCTAACTGCCCTGAATTTAACTTTAAAATAATCAGTAGTTTCCCACTTAAAAGAGCAAACTTTACTAGAAAGTCTACGAGTACCTACCAATCATCAATCTACGAAACACACCGGGGCCAAATTATAAACCTAGGTTTAATAAAATCTAGCGTCATCAACCAACACACCAATACCACACAACCGTTAGTAACACTCTTAGGCCCCGCAACAGTTCGACTTACTCCAAGGTGGCCTAGACCTAGCTCAGACCTAGACTAGGTCTAGACTGTGCCTCAACTGTGTCAAGTGTTGCTGCAATAGACCGGCGCTCACGGTCGCGTAGTTAAACCTCTGCGAGATAATTGTATGGTGTTACCATCACCTGAATGCTGTATGGCAACACTGAAACCTTACTCATAAAAAAAATCCCTGATGATCGATTCGGTTAAGTACTTTCCTAAACATCTGACTGATCTAAAAAATCTTTTTATCAGCAGAGATAAAGATTTACCCACTACATATTTACATAACTGAAATGTGTATGTTTTTTTATCAAGGAAATAAAAAAGGTGTAATTATTATTATTATTTACATAAATGCAAAATGATGACATCAGTTGAACCATGTTAATGATCGATGCAAACGATCTATAAGGTACAAGTTGCAGTCGTAGCCGACTGCAGACAGTAGCAGCAGACGAGACGTGTCGCCGGCGACACTACTGGTTTCTATGTATTTCTATGAAATTCCTTCCGTGGCTAGCGACACGTCGCCGGGCCGAATGGTAGACGAAACTGTCGATGAGCGACAGGTCGTCTACTGCTGCTGTCGGCTACAAACTTGTACCTTAAAGAACGTTTGCATCGATCTTTAAATGGTTCAACCGATGTCATTATTTTGCAGTTATATAAATATGTAGTGTAGTGTTCTGTAAATAAAAAATATATCTGTTCTTATTTCTGCCTATAAGAAAGGGATGGCAGCATGAAATAGAAAATTAAATTTATGTTAGGAACTAGGTAATTTTATGTACCACACAATCGAAAGTGAATAAATTTTATGATTTTGGACAGATTTTTATAAGTAAGGTTTTTTTATCAATATAGAGTTGTTATTACCACATATTTAGAATGGTTTTGTGTCTTATTTACATTAGTCAAGCTTCCAGTGAACCTAACAATGAGTTAGTGAAAAAGTGTATAATGCGTAAGCAGTCTGACATTCTACTCGCCACATAATCAATAGTATTTATGACGAAATGTTATTCATTGTATTGGCAATAACTGTTTTATTACAGTGCTACACTAATGTCTAACTAATAGATGACAATAAAATATGTCAAAACATCCACCAACATTCTGTTTTTTTTTACAATAGGTAGTGGTATTAACCGCTCTATATAGATATTATCAGTGTTGCCATATTTATGTAATAGTAGGAATAACCGCCACCGAATAAAATCAATGTGTATAAAAAAACCAGTGAGATGGTAACAAACCTTCACCTAAAATTCTTCAAATAAAGCTAAGTATATTTACTCTTATAATAAATGGTATTGTTGTATGTAGGTATTTGAAAATATTTATCATCTTTCAGTTTAAAACGCTATTGTAAATTATTGTTATTTTTTATAAAATTATTTTAATTATTGATACTTACTAATTAATTAGTAATTGATTTATTATATATATATATATATTTATTATTATATATATTGTAGTTAAACTGAGAGATGAAAAAAACAACATCGAAAAACACATTAGCGTAAGTACAAAGTTCAATCAAAAATAATCCAGCCGCTAACAGTTAAACGCAGCAAAACTCTAAACGCCATTCACCTTGAAGCTTAGGCTTCCTTCACACTTGACTAACAGTTAGTGGCACACTATAAGCTGACTGTTAACTACTCACCCTGTTATTCATAATGTATGGTCTGGCAAAAACGGGTAGAAACGGCAACTATAATTTCATTACAATAGAAACCCTTTCTCTACTAATCTATGGTAAAGTATAGGTTTCTTGTCTATGGTACAGGTACCGAAGATGTCAGACAGAAGAAATAATTTCCTTTTAGAAGAGAATTTCTCTATTTCGCGTATTTAGCTTGCACAGTGGCACCCCCATTTATGTCTATTATTTTTTGCAAGACTATACAAGCAGTTGTAACAAGCTTACTAGAGTTCATGATGCTAGATATGTTGCCATCTTTTGTCAATGAAATGTGAGTGACACTAAAACTACTGCTGATTATGAATACTGGGATTAGCTAAGCTCTTGAATGCGGCTTAGGCTGGATTTTACCAAACTGGATTAAGTTTTATCTGGAGATTAAACCACAGATTAAACTACTGTTTGTTTGAATATTTTGACATTGTAAAGTTGACACCTTATAACCAGGATAATTTGAATGCACCTAATAATGTTCGGTTGCGCTTTCTAAACAATTGTATTTCGAATTCTGTCGGCTAACGGAATAACTACTCTGGGAGTAAGATGACAGTTTGGTCGAATCCATCCTTAGGGCTTGAACACAAAACTGCGAATCGGTGCGATGCGAATTCGTAACGCGAGAATACTGTACTACGCTGTATCCGTATGTACATATTGTGCATTTCTGCGATGCGACGTCGCATCGCAGTTTTGTGTACAAGCCCTTAGTAAACTAACAATAACAAAAAATTACTTTCAGCAAATAGTAATTCGCTAAAGGCCAGTTTCAACTTACTTTCATTTGATATTACTTTTATACTAAAAATGTCAAATATCTTACAACAGTAAGCAAAGCCCCAGATAGATAGAACGCAGGAAACTGTCCGTATATAATCGAATAAACCGAAAATTTCTTATTGTGTGCGTGAAATAGTACCGCTAACTGTCGGCACTTAGCGCCGCTAACTGAGTCATGTGAAAGAAGCCTAACAAGAGCTGTTATAAAGCAATAAATACATTGCTATTATTTTATAATGCATCTAGTCTTTGTGTTAAATACACGCAAAGAAAATGGTGGATGTAGTTAATTTTACTGATAAAATCATTGCTTGATCTGACATATTTATATACAAAAAACTATACTTTTCAATAATGTTATTTTTCTTAACTTTTCTGCATTTTTAGTTTCGAGTTTGTTTTTTTAATCATCTCGAGTAGAGTTCAAAATCTTTTGCAACAGATTTATAGCAATATTAAAAAGGAGAACTCATAGTATTTTCTACTCTGCGGGGCTAAAAAGGTCGTTAAAGCTGAACCATAATCTGAATTGCACTGTATGCCGTCTCTTTTCATAGAAATGAGAGACAAGGACAAAACGTAATACGAATCTTATTATGATTTTGCTATAACGGCCGTTTTAGGCCCGTTGATTAAATCAGTTAAAGATAGTTATTTGTTTCAAACGCCCAATGTAGGAAAGCTTCGCCCAACATAACATCAGTGCAAGTACCATTCTTATCGATCGCTAAATTTGACATTTAGAATTAATAAAATTGTATTTTTCATTGATAAATCCAGTTTTATAGAATTTTGTCGATTCTAAATGTAAAATTTACCTATCGATAAGAACGTTACTTGCACTGCTGTTGCATTATGAACCTTGGCATGTTAAGAATAAAGTGCATTACCTGTTGTTTCTTCTGCATTATCTTAGCTTTGTTAGGGTCGATGTGATCCGCTTGTTTAGCGGCTTGCTCGAGCCGGCGTCTTTGCTCGTTTTCGGTATCAGCTTGCTGGAATTATTTTATTTGAGATATTATAGTCATGTTTGTGAAGTTTTACTTTTGAATATAGTAAGGTAAACCTATTTATTTATTTTATTCGGAAAACGAAACAGTGATACAAAAATATGATAAATATAAATCTAAACATCAATTACAGTTTTTATTGAGAGTAAAATTCTTCAATGCGATACATAAAGAATATGCTAATGCTTTTTTTGAATCAGGAGAACCAAAAAGGTGGTTGAAATGTAATAAATCTTATTCGGAAGACGGTAATACGGTTGATACTATACTCCACAGGCGAATTTGAATCGTAAGGTAAACTAAAATTTTGTTCATGATTTATGAATATGAGTAACTAAACTTAAAAACATCAAACTAAACTTTTATCATGAAAACTTACTTAAGTGAAAATGTCAAATTCCGCCCTTTTGACTAGAACTTGAACGAAACAATTCAGCCCCCCTAGCCATACACTATCTATCGTCGCGATCGCTATAGAATACTTCATAATGTAAGTATAGGAATTTACGTTTAAAGGTGATGCTGATGAGTCACGTGCTCAGAACGTCAATTCATATACATTTTTAAGTGTTCTACAGGGAACGCAACGGTAGATAGTGTAATATGGCTAGGGCCCCAGATTATAAAACCTAGTGGCAATAAAGTTTACCTTGAACGCTCTCGTGAATCTGACGAGCAGCGAGAAGAAAGCGTTGGCGTCGATACCGCGCGGCGCCTCGCCGAAGTATTCCACGCACGCCGCAAATGAGTCCTAAAATATTAAATTAGTAAGAACATGTTTTACTATTGAGACCTAGGCGCACATTCCTAGACCAAATTGGCGAATTACTGGAAAAAGGCCAGGTCAAGAGTACCCTAAACCGACGAGCTTGCATGAAGAATATGATGAGAGTGAATGAATGGAAGCGAAAGAAGTGTGTCAGGATCATAGCAAGTGGCGATCTGTGGTCTCTGCCTATCCTTATGATGGGAAACAGGCGTGAGTTTATGTATGTATGTTTTACTATGGCAAATTACATCTTTCTTAAGGTGGTCGCACACCTATCCAATCCTAATCTACGAGTACTGGTTCCGTGGCCGAGTTGTTTAAGGCACTCCGCCTTGAGGGGGATAGCTTGTATCAATGCGGGTTCGAATCCCGTCGGAATCAAAAACGGAGTTTATATTTTAATGTTTGATAGATGGCTACGCGAAAAAAAAAAAAGGTTATACTAAATCGGCATGGCCATTTGGCGAGCCGCGCCGATCTGAGCCGAGCCCAGGCGGATAAACGAGCCACGCTCGGCTCGTGCTATCCCGCGTTGTTTTACCGCACCATAATGTGCAGTGCCTCTCCCTCCCACCGCGTAGAAGTCCCGCTCCACCCCTCCCCGTCCCGCCCTGCCCCGCTCACCTGCTAGTGTTGCCAATTTAGCAACTTTGTCGCTAGAAATAGCGACTTTTGCTCTAGTGTTAGCGACTTAAAATCAGTTTTAGCGGCAAAATATATTAATAGACTTATCTAGCAACTTTTGGACTTCAACCTGCTAATCAAAACAGTTCTTAGGCAAGTAATGTAAAGGTGGAAAATATAATAATTGATTGAAAAGACACCTGTAATTTTCATTAAAAGAATAGACTGCTGTTGTAATTAAGTTTACTTACCTAGTTCCTTTATGATCTTGATTATATGGAAATGTTTTTAATTTTTGTTAAGTAAGTAACTTACTTAGTTGTATTGTATTGAACTGAACAAAAAATTTCTGGCAAATAATGATTAAAACAACACTGATTAAACGTTAGGGTTGTTGTACTTTCTACAAATTATTGTTAATTCAAACTACTTCCCCCCCCCCCCCCCCCCGTTCCTGGTTAGAATCAGTTTCTAGCGACATTTCAGATTCAATCTAGCGACTACGGTTTATTGGAGTTGTCAACACTGACCTGCGCCGCAGCTGGTCGTGCGCGCCGGCGTGGAAGTCCCGCCCCGCCCCGCTCACCTGCGCCAGTCTGGCCTCCGTCCTCAGCCGCCGCAGCTGGTCGTGCGCGCCGGCGTGGAAGTCCCGCCCCGCCCCGTCCCGCCCCGCTCACCTGCGCCAGTCTGGCCTCCGCCCTCAGCCGCCGCAGCTGGTCGTGCGCGCCGGCGTGGAAGTCCCGCCCCGCCCCGTCCCGCCCCGCTCACCTGCGCCAGTCTGGCCTCCGCCCTCAGCCGCCGCAGCTGGTCGTGCGCGCCGGCGTGGAAGTCCCTCAGCACGTGTAGCGGCGCGCCGCGCAGAGCGTCCCGCGCCTCACACTCGCGTCTCACAGCCTCCATACCACGCTCCAACTCACACACGTCGCCCAACACGTTCTCTAGTGACACTGACAATGCACAAATATTTTAATTCCACCATTAGGTAGGTACCCTAGAAGACTGAAAAGACAACACATCATGAAGCTAGACAGCCCTGATGAAATACAAAGGGGGAAATGATCGCTGGAGCACTTCCTCTCAAAGCTCTTTACCTACACCAAACCTGCTTATAGTCAGAGACTGATCGCAGATGAAAATGGAACACAAAAAAAAAACTCTAGTATAAATACCGACAATTTTCTATGTCAAGTACACTCATAGACATAGATAGGGCAAATCTATACTATCTAAGTATACTAACTAATATAATAAAGCGGAAGAGCGTTAAAAAAAAGGATGTGTTTTTGAACTTACCCTGAGCAGCCTTGTCAATATACAGCAGTTCGGTATCAAAGTTAAGTAGTTCGGGGAAGTTCTGCCGAACTGTCGCCACGATGTAGTGAAGGAGAGATGTTCGTTTGTCTGTGGACTTGGTGTCTAATAGCGTGTCTAGAGATTGCAGCTTAAATCCGTAGGCTGGACCGCGTTTGCTGAAATAACAATGTTTTATTTGATTAAAGAGAGCTTTGCGCTGGAAATACGAAGGGAAATGAAACATCACGAACACATAGGATCACGTCTTCCGTTCCATAAACAAATCTATAACATTCATGGTGAGGTGAATTATTAAATTTTTATAGTATTAAACCACACTTATCATTTTCACTCATTTTCATAAGGTGAATTATTGTTTTTCATGAGAAACAGCGAGAATTATTTATTACAGAAAAACAGTTTTAAAAATTACAAGGTCAAAATTAAGAAGTACTTAGTGAAGGCAAAATATTGTGTAAACGTAAGTGCGAATGCCAAAACAAGCATAAACGGTCAATAAAATTCTAATCTCGCTCTTACCTGCTGTTCAGATAGTTTCCAAACGCCAATATAATCTCCAGAACATTCCGTAGCTTATTCGAAGACTTCACAGACGATGATCCAGAGATAATCGCGTGAACTTGCGGCGTGATCATATGGATATTGTCGAAGAAATTGCCCATATAGCTCATAATACTGAGCTTTGCCGAGATTCTTTCAACTTTCGCCAATTGCATAAGGAATTTGTCTTCTTCTGTAAGTAACGCGATATTTTTCTTTTCTGACACGTATTCTTTGTAAGCTTTTTGTTCAGCTTCTGTAGGCACCATTCGTTGAAGGATTTCGACACTTTCTAGTGGCAATTGTTTGAGGTCTAAATTGTTGACAGCGACTATTACTTTTTCTACTGGCGTGTCCAGTTTTCTTCTTGAGATTGCTGTGAAAGAAAGAGCGAATTAAAAAATATATTGTCACACAAACCCTTCTTTATAACTGACAACAAAACAATATCTTCTAAAACCGGGTGAATATCTAAAATGAGGATGGAATTTATCGTGCAAGACTTCAAGCCCTCACCAAGTCCTGCGTGACTTTAGATCCTCCAACGATCTCTTAACTAAGTCTCCGTTGCTCCTCAAATCTCTTAGGCCGCTGCCTCGAATTTAGCGGGTAGCGGTGCGGTAGCGGAGCGGCGGCGGCGGCGGCTCTGGAGCGGTGCGGGGGCGGGCACTCCAGTCAAGTGGTGACAGCCCGCCCCGCACCGCTCCAGAGCCGCCGCCGCCGCCGCTCCGCTACCGCCCCGCTACCCGCTAAATTCGAGGCAGCGGCCTTAGGGATTTGAGATATGCCCCAAACGGTATCGATATTTCTCTCTTGCATAAGCCCCCCAAATCTCTTACTGGTAAGAGATTTGAGAATCTCTTACTGGTAAGAGATTTGAGGAGCAAAGGCCTACGCAAACTGGGACGGCTTGGCAAGCAAAGGATTAATTTTTTCACAAATGGACACACAAACTTGTGGAGATTCCATTGGTAAAAAATTAAATCCTTTGCCTTTAATGCCATGCCGCGCCGTCTCGGTCTGCGTAGGCCATTAGGTAAGAGATTATTTTATTTTTATTATTGTTATTTTTTTTCTCGAAATTTAGTATATCTCGCCTAGGCCATTATTATTATTATTTTTTATGCACAAAGACAGCTTATAAGCTGATGAGTGCATATCCAGTTATTGGTCAGTGCACTTAAAATGTTTGTCTAGCTAGTCTGTTTTTAAAGCAGTTCACTATGGGAGCACTGATAACAGATTCTGGCAGCCTTCTTTATATTCCTTCTTATCATTACTTCCAACATGCTCTCTTTAATCCTATCTCTTACCGATATTCCTGAGTCTAGTATGCTCTAGCAGCGACACGGTGTCGGGCTTGCGGAAGCGCTTGCTGGGGAAGGAAGCGAGGGAGTCGTCGGTGGACTCCTCGCTGGCGGCCACCACGCCTCCGATGCGGAACTTCTCCTCGAACTCCGCGAAGTTGATACGTCGCCGCGGCCGCTCCTCGTCTAGCTCGTTGAATATCGTGCCTCGCACCTGCGGGTTAAAAGGCCGTTTTAGCAGAATTACAATAGGAATTGAACTATATGCCGCGTATAATTTTTTATTTGTTATAGTGTTAAACCACACTTACAAAATAAAAAATTATAGAATTAGCAAAAGCGACATCTCTCGTCATTTGATTCTGAATGTAACTTCGGGCAATGAGCAGTGAGTTAACTTAGTAGCTATCCTGTAGATCAGTGATTCCCAAAATGGTCCAGGTGGACCCCCAGGGGTCCACGGGAGACTCGAAAGGGGTCCACGATGGTTTTCATTTTCTGACGAGTTTTAGGAATATGTTAGAAATGTAGGAGCAGGGGGTCCACCGAAAGCAGTAAAATTTTGAAAGGGGTCCATGAGAAAAAAGTTTGTACATACCTGATTAGGCTTCAGCGCGATCCAATTGAGCGTCGGCAGCTTATACTTAGTATCGACCTTCCTCTTTATGGTCATCGCATCCGTATGATGGGGGGGCATCATGAGGCCGGGGGCGGGGGGCGCCGGCGGGGGCAGGGGCGCGGACTGGCAGAGGGGCGGCGGCGGGGGCGGGGGGGGGAGCGGGGGCCGCCGGCGGCGGAGGGGGGCAGGGCGCCGGCGGAGGGGGAGGGGGGGAATGGGCCACGCCGTTCGGGGTCGCGTGACCATTTGTGGTGGGGCCGTTGGTGGTGGGGGTTGATGTACCGTTGCAGAGCGCGGAGGATATCGCGCCCACTGGAAAGATAACGTAAAATAAGTTTGACCCAAAGACAAAGAACACTATGGACTGCTGGACAGTCCCTTCTCACTCACACAAAAATAAAGAAGGATATATACAAAATTCTTGTGAAAAATGAGACGGAGCATAATATCTTTTGTCCCTCATCGTGTGCCGGCTCTTTGTAGGTAAAGAACATCTATGTTCTAAAATTCTGTACTAATATGGACCTTATGTGTAGTGTACTACGAAACAATGGATACACTTAATTGTTGTCCCTTTCGGCGGCACGCTGTCAGTGAATCTAGTACTATTAAACATCTATGGTTTGTCAGCTATGTATGTCTGTGTGTTTGTGGCACCGTAACTCTTATTGCTCAAACACACGTTGGGCCAGCCTAGGCGAGCGCGAGCGAGAAGGCGAATCGATGCAAGGTGAGAGCGATAGAGAGGCAATGTGAGCCTGGGCCAAGTGTTTACGCCTTTGAACGGGTGAACCGATTTGAATGCAGTTTTTTTATTTGAAATCTGATTTTTTAGCGATGGTTCTTAGACATCTCTCTTAGACAATCGCGCCATGCGCAGCAATAAACACTCTCACCGTCTTGTCACACCGCCGCACAAACTGGCAAAGTCGGAAAAATCTGTTTACGTTCTGGGCCCTTCTATCTATAACAGACTGCCAGAGCGAATACGAGATGCTGCTTCCACGGCTATTTTTAAAAATAAAATGAAGAAATGGTTATTGGAGGGGGTATTTTACAGTTTGGACGAATTCTATGAGTTACCTGAACTGTAAGTACCACCTCAACCATGAAAATCTTACCTCAATTAAATAAATAAATAAATAATAGAAGTATGCTTCGTGAGAATTTTTAATTAATGATTTAAGTAATTTTTTTAAAATAACGTGAACTATCTGACTTGTAAAACTGGTTTTATGAATAAATTTTTGTATTTGTATTTGTATTTGACATGTTTTATCAAAGTCGGTCCAGCCACTTGAAGATCATCAGCACTTTTCTAGTTTATGAAGGGATATGTCGAGGGTTTTTAAACATGTGTAATGTTTTCTTGTAGTACTTAATCATTTTCTGACGGACTGGGCATGAATAAATAACACTAACCAAAAATAAAAAATAATTAATCCATCAAGAAAAATTTGCCAGTAAGCAAGCTGTTTAGTTTAATCACTGTGGTATTGGCACTGTGGTATACTTAAAATAGTAGACTTACTGGAAGCCCCCCTGGGTAGAGACTTAGTGAGCGTCTCTAACTCCTGCACCTTGGATTCGAGCATCGACTGCCGGTTGCGTGAGTCTTGCTGCGCTCGTCGCAACGTCGAAACCTGCAATGTACACACACACTTTATTTATCATCAACAAAAATAATATCGAAGACTTTATGGGGGAATTTGAGAAGTAATGTTTTCGTTTTGTTTTATGTTCGCGACTTGAAATGCTCGTCGCGTGCGTGTGAAATGGACAGAACGCGCGCGCAAGGCGTCCAGACTATAAAAAAAAGTGTATTACCTTTCATGATACATAGCAGCAATGTGTACGGCAAATTCTTTCATTGCATGATATATTTCATGAACGGAGATGGGGCACATTGCGTTTTTTGAAGCGCGTTTGTATAACGCAGTTTGCCCACTCCCTAAAGCCGGGTTGACACGATCAAAGTCAAGACATGATAAGATCAAAAGTGCAACTTGGATGGCTGATTGGACGCCGTCTTTCGAGTGAGTCACCACTCGAAAGACGGCGTCCAATCAGAGTCATCCAAGTTGCACTTTGTCAAAGCTAACTTTGATCGTGTCAATCCGGGTTAAAGACGCGGTGACACGATCAGAGTACGCTAAATCGGACCGTGTTATGAGTATAACACGGTCCGAGTTAGCTCTGATTGGACGCCGTCGTCTTCATCTTCATCGTCGATTAGGTGTTGCCACAACCCGAGTTGCGTCCGAGTAGGTATCCGAGTCCACTCTGTTCGAGTGTACTCGTGTCAACGCGGCTTTAGTGGGCAAATCAAACAAAATTGGATAGCGTTGCATTTCGAGTTCAAGTGAATGCTGAGATGACAACTGATAGAGGGAAATGGCAGATTTGGTGAACATAGTAGAATCGTTCCTCAAAGGCAGAGTAGGTGGTTCCTCTGCAACGGGCCGGCCCATCTGGCCCACTTGCCCGTGGTCTTTCGACCGACAGTTGTTGTTGGTTGGTCGGATAATATGTCTATTGCTGCAGAAATTACCGCTTGCGCGATCTAGACATTTTGTTGTATGGCGCTATCTTCGCTGAAGTAGTGCGTAGCATGTCTATGTAGGTAGTTCATCTAGCGACAGGTAGATGTCGCTACAGTAATTGTTAGCGTTCTCTGTACATACCTCTTCGACGACCTGCCTCCTGGCCTCAGCGAGCTGGTCCCTCTCCTGACGCACCTGAGACAGTTCCGCCTCTAGAGTCGCGAGCTTAGCGATCGCTTCCCGCTCGAACGACGCCAGCCTTTCGTGCGCCTGGTTATAACACAAAAAAACTTAGGCTTTTACATCTTTACTAGATTTATACAGTGTAGTGCCTGGGACATTATTTGAGATGGAGTAGGCTTGCCCAGTAATCACAATCCTCTCAGCTTAACCGCCCATATCCACAGGAAAGACTTGGTCAATACGTGTGGGGCTGACTAAGCCGCGGGTTTTCACAAAAACAAACAAACAAACTCTATTATATTAGTATAGATTTATTTACTAGCTTCTTCGCATTTATAATTTATTAGTGTGATGATAAAAGTAAAAGTAAGTTCGTGCAAGTTCGAGTTCGAGCAAGTGACCAACTCTGGTGACAGAGTTTTTAGGCCGCCTTAACGACTTAAAAGCCGGGACCGACAATTTAACGTGCCCTCCGAAGCACGGAAGCGCTCAGCTCGTAATACCACTTGCGGTCACCCATCCTAATTGTGACCGCGCACAACGCTGCTTAACTTCAACAATCAATCAAGAAAGTCTGGCTGGTTTTACTGTCACGCGTACCGTCGGCGCTGATAGGCGAGTCATCTTTATTACAATGAAATAAGGATACTGATTGTTTAGAAGAAATGGCTACGCTGATTGCTCTCGTCAGTGCTAGACAATCAGTATCCTTATTTCATTGTAATAAAGATCACTCGCCTATCAACGCTGACGGTACGCGTGACAGTAAAACCAGCCCAAGGAAGCTATGCCAAGAGCGCTTAGTGTGATGTGATGTGATTGATGACGTATAAAGTGTACTCACATGTCCTAGCTCATCCTCTAGTTCATTGACCTTCTCCAGCGCCGCAGTCTTCGTCTCACTGTCTTCCATGAGCGCGGCCACATCGAACACGTTGTCGAGGTAGGCTGAGATTTGCACCTACAACAAAACGAACAACATCAAATATCATCACGACTATATCGCCGAGGCGCAGAAGATGCATTGGAATTATGGAATGCATCTTCTAGTACTCTAAACTCAGTTTATCCGATAGAGCCTTTTAATCCTTAAATGAAACAGGATCGATTGTCATCAAAAAAGTTTTTGTGTAAATTGCCCATTTTCTTATTCATTTATTAATTTAATTTATTATATTAATTTATTGGGTAGGTACTTAAGTAGGTACTTATTTTTGTTATTTTAATGTTCATTTTTATTTTCAATTTTTATTTCACTTTGACATAGTGAATTTATAAATTGCAAGCCTTAAGGTTGCGGTGAGTGGAGCTCGGAACTTCTCTTCCAACGTATCTATCTAAATTGTTCGTCCTTGTCACGCAAAAAACTCTATGTAGTATAGTATAGGTGTACTACTCAGTCTACTATGAGCAATCACAGCCCCGATTGGCAGTATTACCTCTACCTAATCTGTGATTGGCAGATATGAGTCTGACATGAGGCCCGCCCTTTTTAGCGCGATTCAGGACGCATTACGCGCAGCTACTGTTCAATAATTTCAAATACAAATGCATCAGGACGTTTGGCTCAATGGTTGTGAGCTCCGCTTGCAGCGCGGTAAGTACTTGCGGAATGGAGATCAATTCCTGTTGATATTGAGTTTTTGCATCTTTGGAGAGGCCAAAAATGTTATATTGTCAGTCACTAATGAATAATGTTCATTTTATTTCATGGAATCAATTCAATTCAATTCGTTTATTATTCTCTCACAAAAACAGTAGATAGATAAATGTATATAAATGTATGGTAAAAATGCTTTTTTTGGAAATTTATCTACAATATCTAGGTAATTACCTAAAGGTTATAGAACAGAATAGTAATAGAAAGTAGTACTTTTAAAGTATGATTGATTGTTTGATGATAGTCCTGTTTTGTAAACCTTTGTTTGAAAATAAATAAATTATAAAATTATAAAAATTATTATAAGTTACCTACCCAACTTACTCTCAAGATTTTTAGGGAGGGATGAGATCGATATTATGACGCTAGACAGAATATGTGGGTTGTTACCTATATAAGTCGGTACACAATTACCTAAATTTTCAAAGGGAAGTAGGTACCTAAGTAGGTACTTACCTATGTTTTTTTCTGTCCAATGTCTATAGGTAAGTAGGTACTTACCTAACCTACCTAACTACTGAAGTCACAACGGATGTTTGTCCCTCTGAAATTAGGGGGCGTCCATTAATTAAAATTAAAGAATAAAAATTAAAGGTGATTTTTGCGATTTTTCAACCCCCGCATCCCCCCTTGGTGAGATGTCCTGAGATTTGGCTCGATCCCCTCCCCCACCCCCTAATCTCACGTGAGAATAAAAAAAATAATCTTAAACAGGTACCTACCTAGATTTGCCGAGACCTCCCTTTCATTTTTAATCCCACATGGGATTAGGTGCGATTTGGCTCAACCCCCTCCCGCCCCCTAAAAGCCTGACGTAATTAATGGATGCCCCCATAAGTGCAACAAAGGATAACGCATATTTAGGTACTTATGACGTGGCGAATCAATTGGTGGTACCAATAGGCTGAGAAGGCTGGAGCCTAGGGCGGCAGATTTTAGGGGCGGCAAATAGGGAACATTTTTTTTTGTGTTACAGAAAAATAATATTTACCTATATTTATTGATAATGCTATGTTATGTACACACAAACAATTCAACATGTAAGTAATGTTTTAAAAATTGTTAGAGTGAGAGCTTTTCTTGCTTAAAACTTTTTTCCATAATTGGATTGGAAACGAGCGATAAAGGCGGTGCGTTTAGATGGGCCCGCGAATTACAGTAGTATCCCGAAAATTTCCAACAGTTTACCTGTTGATCATATTTGTTTCTGTAGCTGTAATCAGCACGTGTAAGGTCGTCATGTACGAAAAATCCCTATGTGTACCGAAGAATTTTTATTTTCATTAATCATTAAATTTCACATCATCAATCATCAACCAATCAAACATCAATAGGTATCCGTACCCCTATTATAAATGTGAAAGTGTGTTTGTTTGTTTGTTTATTTGTAGTTGAATCACGTCAAAACGGAGCGACGGATTGACGTGATTTTTTGTGTGGAGATAGTTGGAGGGCTGGAGAGTAACATAGGCTACTTTTTATCCGGGTACAACTCGAGCGAAGCCGCGGGCAGCAGCTAGTTTATAATAAAACTGTAACAGGTCAAATTCTGTACATTGAAGATATTTTGAAATTTTTTTTGGAGGGCTCTCTATTGTCGATACTGAAGCCAAAACTGTAATTTTTTTCATTCATGTCTGTCTGTCCGTATCATGGCCGCGCATTACGTCGAAACTACTGGTTGGATTTAAATGAAACCTGGTATTATTTGAGTGCATACTACGAGGTCTAATATAAAATACTTTTAATCCTGAAATTCAGCACGGTTCCCTAGGGAGAGGGGATGAAAGTCAAAATAAGTCTGGTTGTAATTCATGAGCGCGTAGTCCGATTTCATTGATTCTTTTTAGGTTTCCGTACCTTAAAAGGTAAAAAAAGGAACCCTTATAAGATCACTTTCTTGTCCGTCTGTCTGTCTGTCTGTCACCATCGATTATCTCAGGAACGGGTGGAGCTAGCAAGTTGAAATTCATACCATATACTGAGGTCTATAGTCCCTATTGTGAGCATAAAAATCAAGGTCCTGAGTCAACACTATAAAAAGATATAGGCAAATTTAGGTTTTCGTGAAAACTTGTAAGTAGGTACCAAAACTTACCTTAATCATCAACTTTTTTTATTTTTCGGAATTTTTCCTTTACTTGTGCTGTAAGGCCTTGCTTGTAACCAAAATTGACAATTCTAGGTCAACCGGAAGTACCCTAGAGGTTTTGGGTCGAAAACCTAAATGGTAGTTCCCGTTGACCTAGAATCACGAAATTTGGCAAAAAGCAAGGCCTTATAGCAGAAATAAAGGAAAAATTCCAAAAAATTAAAAAAGTTGAAAGTTAAAGGGTGTTCCCATACATACATAGTTGACGCCAATTAAGATTGTCTTCTGAGTTGTATGAGCGCTCATACAATTAAGCGAACTAGCTTAATTGGCACCATCCTCAAATAAGGTAAATAAATAAAATTGTGCTATTGTGTGAAAGTAAATAAAAGAAAATATTTATTGCAATATTATGCTCGTGTGCGCAGAACATTTGCGGCGCTGCTATCGCAGAACTAGGATATGTACAAAAAAATTACTAATTGTTCAATAATTTAATGGGTATAATGGGTAGGTACGGAACCCTCGGTGTACGAGTTCGACTCGCACTTGACCGGTTTTTACTTTGTTTGAAAGTAAGTACTTTATATATTGTTCCGTAAAAATTTCAAGGTCATCGGTTTTGTAGTTCCGAAATTACAAACAGCCGGAATCCTTGACACCCTTAATGCACAGGAACCGTTGAATGTACGGCTCATCTTAAGCTGGTGTGCAAACAACTCCAAAAGAGTTGTCGGTGCTGGTTGTTGTTGTTGGTGCTGAGGTAATTGTCTGGGGGTCTAAAGTGGCCACTTTTGATGAAAAATCAGATGTTTCATAGATGCTTCATCTATGAAACATCTGATGAAACATCAAATGCTTCATAAATGCTTCATATATATGCTTCTTAAATGAAGCATCGATGCTTCATCAATGCTTCATCGATGCTTTATAGATGCTTCATATATGAAGCATCGACGAAGCATCTATGAAACATCTATGAAGCATTTCACAAAACATCTTTTTTGACAGATCTATGTGCGAGGTTAAATTTATTTTTAGAAAGTAAATAGGTTGAATGGAAAACGGATGGCTGAATGCAAAACCCATGCGAAGCCAAATTTAAGAAAAAAAAAAACCTCAGACCCGCTCCCGCGACAATTTACCTTTTTTATTTATTCGTGTGCCTCAAAAATATTTCCATATGTCCATCAGGGTGGCGCAGTGCAATCATTTCTATAAAAAAACTAAGTAGGTACCTACCTATTTAATTTATAAAAATAAATTTAACCTCGCACATAGATCTGTCAAAAAAGATGTTTTGTGAAATGCTTCATAGATGCTTCATATATGAAGCATTTATGAAACATCTATGAAACATCTATGAAGCATCGATGCTTCATAGATGAAGCATATGAAGCATTTATGAAGCATTTGATGAAAAGTCAGATGTTTCATAGATGAAGCATCTATGAAACATCTGATTTTTCATCAAAAGTGGCCACTTTAGACCCCCTGTATTTGGTAGGATCAGAAGAATCTCATCTATTTTGAACTGTTAAAACCTAGTGAAACGATCACGGGAGGCCGAAAACAGCCACAATATGCGACATGTTATGAATCCATTATTATTCATCATGACAACAATGTTCTGTGGTGCTGAGGGCGAAGGCCCGCCTGAAACACAGAAGGTTGCAAATTTAATTCCCTTTGCCTGCCTGTGAGACAAATGTATGTGTGATCTACGAATCTCTGTCTCAAAATGATTCTCTCAAGAAGGCAAAAAGTCGTAGATTCTGACGAAAACTTTGAATAAAATACCTACGTTGTAGCACAGAATTATGCGACAAAGTTCAATTCAGCTCGCGTAAGCGTTCTTTGCCTAGTGCAATATGCACTGACACGTGCCTACACAAATTCTCTCTTTCTAACGCATAACTCTGTCACTGTCTGGCGCGGAGTGACGCGGAAGGGTTGTCGAGTTGTCACGCGATAGGTATTAGAGCCGAGTGGCAAGTGGGAACCCTGCCAAGGCCCGCCCGGGCGGGCCCACCAATGTACTTGTAGCTTCGTACCTAAAGTGCGGAGTGCGCGTAATTAGTAATTAGGTAAATAAATCTGTTTATATTCTTATGTTTTGCTTTTTAGTGCAAGTATGTTTTAAAGTCGGTTAAGTATTTTATTTTTTATTTTTTCATTTTAGTGTTTATTTTTTATTAAGAATGATGTCATCTTACCTACTTATTGTGTTTCGCTCATCAAGCCCTTTCATTTGATATCCATGTCACTACTACTATACTACTAAAAACTAAGATACTGAAAACCAGCGCTCTAACAGCCATGGCGCTGCTGGAGCAAATGCTGAGGGGTAACCTTATTTTCTTGTCACTGTAATGTAGCATTTCTGATTTGTGTTGTATGTATCGTAGTGGCGAAAATAAAACTTATTTCTATTTTACTAAAAAGTTCCATGGAACAGGTCCTGACTCCATCATCAGATCAGATCGCTGTCACCATATTATTATATTACATTGTGTCGGAACTTCACAGATATGCTGTGTTTTTACTCAATCGGCCAATTTATTGAGGAGTTCTGTTGAGCAGCTCTTGACTCCATCATCAAATCAGCTCGTTGTCACCATATTATTAAATTGTAATTGAAACTTGATAGATATACCGAGTTTCGACTCAATCGGCCTATTCACTGAGGAGTTCTGTTGAACAGCTCTTGACTCCATCATCAGATAAGCTTGATTGATACCATAATATTTCATTGTCACCGAGAATATATATAAGTGTGCAAAATTTCAGCCCGATAGTTCTACAAACACAATAAATAACCATAAAATTTGAGAGTTCCCCTCGATTTCCATGGGATCCCCTCATCAGATCCTCCACTTCTGGAGTATATCCTTTGTAACCAAAAAAAAAATAATTGTCAAAATCGGTCCACAATTGACGGAGAAATGGCGTAACACACACACAAAAAACTAAAAAAAATATATACCTAAAATAAAAAAAAACACACAGTCGACTTGAGAGCCTCCTCCTTTTTGAAGTCGGTTAAAAATAATATTACACAAATCATAAAAGTTACAATTTCATTAACAAAAAAAATGTAATTAATATGATTGTGATGTGGTATCGAGTGTAGGGGCGGCAAAAGTTGAATAGCCTACTGGCGGCAAATTTGGAAATCCGCCACTGTTATAGGCAGTAGAGTAGGTAGGTATCTAGGACTCCTTTTTCTATGGGTAATCGAATATTTACTATTTGTAACTAGCGTTATTAGCGTTTGTTTAACACATTTTATTTTTTGTTTTTGTATGTAAACTGAGTAGGTGGGTACCTACCTAGATAAGTTAGTCTACTTCATGTTGCTCTTTAGATATACTTATACAAGTCAAATCTTCTTGTTTGAAATAGGTAGGTACTTACTTATTTACTTACTAAGTATGTAGGCTTATTTTTATAAGAGACTCACAAGCCTGCGGACAAACCGTCACACGGTTTTTGCAGAGCTTTTAATTTAAAACTTTATTTTCTGTATAATTATAAATAAATAAAAAAAAAAAAAAAAAAAAAAAAAAATGTAAGCGAGATAAAACATAATACCTACCTAACAGCTAACATCAGAGAGACAAATGTAAAATATACTAGGTTCCGCCCGCGGCTTCGCTCGCGTGATACCTACCCGGATAAAAAGTAGCCTATGTTTTATTCCAGGTCATAAATTATGGTAAGTATAGGTACCTACCTATATGTATTCCAAGTTTCATTAAAATCCGTTCAGTAGCACTGGCGGTCGCAGACTTTGATCTTGGGGGGGGGGGGGGTCACTAGTTTTGGTAGTGCGTACCTACCTCTCTTTTTGCTGGATGTTACAGGTTTCTCAAGGATTTTGAGGGGGGGGGGGGGGGTCATGACCCCCATGACCCCCCCCCCCTCGAACCGCGCGTGTATCAGTAGTTTTTGCTTGAAAGAGTAACAAACATACAAACATCCCTAGATAGCGGTACATCTATACATCCATACATCCTCACAAACTTTCACACTGTAAAATTATTAGTAGGATGGAAAAGCCCCTCTTGGCAGATTCAAATGGCCCGCCGTCATTTTGTGACGTCATTACAAAACTACTACTGTTCTATTTATAGACTTTGAAGTTTAAAAACATAACTTCAACTTCTTTCATAACTTCAACTTCATAACTTTAGTATGAAAATTACTTTCTTTTTAACCGACTTCAAAAACAGGAGGAGATTCTCAATTCATAGGAATATTTTTTTATGTAGGTAGGTAGGTATGTTTTTAGAATTTTTTTGATTTGGAAAATTCTTTTTTGTTTGAAAGGGTCCCAGGTGGAGCCATGGTCATCAGATCAGGTCAGGATCTGATGATGGCGTCAGGAGCTGTTCAACAGAACACATCAGTACCTACCTAAATCTAAATAGGCCGATGGAGCTGAAACTCGTCATCATCATCACCAGCACCATTTTTTGAACAGCTTCTGATTCCATCATCAGGTCAGCTCGCAGTCACCATAGGTACGCATAGGTATTACATATTACATGACATTGTAGTCGGAACGAAACGGAACAAGACAGCTTACATTATGCCGAGTTTAAACTCAATCAGCCTATTTACTGAGGAGTTCTGTTGAACAGTTTCTGACTCCATTATCAGATCCTGACCTGATCTGATGACCATAGCTCCACCTGGTACCCTTTCAAACAAAAAAATAATTTTCCAAATCGGTCCAGGCTCACCTATTCAAGTAGATACTCGAGAAACATACCTACCTACATAAAAAAATATTCCTATGACTTGAGAATCTCCTCCTTTTTTTGAAGTCGGTTAAAAAGAAAGTAATTTTCATAAAAGGGTCTACAAAACCTACCTACCTACATACCATTTAAAATTGAAATAATTGTTCAAAGTAAAAATCAATTCTAATCTACGCTAGGTACACCTATCTAGTTAGTGTGTATACTACCTACACCTATACCTACATACCTATACATCGAGCGAGCTAAAAATGCTAAAAATTATAAAAAGCGGTGGTCGTTGCAAACCAATTTTGCGTTAGTGTGAGTGTCGAAACTCCGCCTCCGGGACTATACACACACATTGAAGACATCCGAGCAACGCGTACGGCAATACTCGAGTTCAGAATTTACAAGAATTTACGATGTATTCCGTAATACCAAAAATGATGAATGAAAAGTTAATGATTTCGCAATTTTTTTTGTATGGCCTGTAACTAGACACTCTAAGCTGTGTTCCTATTAAAAGGATATTACAATCATTGTTGTTTATCATACAGAACAAATGCAACGAAAACACGATATTTTTGCTGTAAAAATGTTAGAAATACAATTTGGTTACATTTTGTTTCAGGTAAGTTTTTTAGATCAAAAGTTTAACAGGAACCTAGATTAATACTTCCTTAATCTAGATAAGTGCATAAAGTGGTGAAAATACGCTCAAATTTTAAATGATTTCGGTAGTACGTTTGTATGGAGAATTCGTTCGTCGCCGCGCTCTTAAGGTAAAATACATTAATACAAAATGATCTACATAACACATTTACGCGTTTGCTGTGTGCGTTTGCCAAGTTACTCTATACCGACTTGGTTTACATTCGATTTCACAACTTTTTACGACAGAAGAACTGCGTTGCGAGACTTGCGCATTTTTGTACATGTTATGTTTTTGATGGGATATTATTTACCTGAAGATCGTCGCTTTCACAGAGGCGCAACCGTTCGAGATAATCGTCCAACTTGAGCGCAGTGAACTCGTACTGCAGATGTACGCGGAAGTTCATATCTTCTACGGAGTGAACGATTATGTTCACAAACTGCATGCACGCCACCTGGGGGAGACAGGATCATTCGATAAGATCACCAGGATCACTTTTTTTTTATTTTCTATTTTGGCATCGCACGGCCTGTGCATTCAGATAGTGTCAAGTAATTAATTTCTCAAATTCCCGCCAAAAAGCCCCAAGAATCACTTTAAAACTAGAGCAAGGTCATTCTTCATCAGCGGGGCTAAAAAGGCCACTATAGCAGAATCACAATAGGAATTGCAATATATGCCGTCCTTGTCACTCTCAGTCTATGGAAAGAGACGGCATACTTATACTATAAGTATGCCATATAGGTAGTTCAATTCCTATTGTGAGTTCTATAACGGCCTTTTTAACCCCGCAGTTCTTTCGAGAATACTGTAAAAAAACAACAAAGTAGACTATCGATCAGAATATTTGGATCACTTTGAAACAATTAGTGATTCTACGCCTGTTATTTCGACAACATTACTGTAAAGGTGCAAACACACGCTGGCCCAGGTTCGCCGAGTGAATACGAGCGCCAACTTACATTGGTTTGCATAGACTCGCCAAGCGTGTGGACGGTAGCACTCGTTGCATCGACTCGCCTTCGCTCGCACTAGCTTAGGCTGGCCCAGCTTGTATTTGCATCATAAAAAAATCAGCCAGATCTAACGAGTTGACCACTGAAAAAGTTAACTCACCATAAACTCAATATGGAAGTTATCGTAGTTCATAAAGTAATCCATCAGGGTATGGAACCGCCTCGGTTCTTGCACCACCTCCTTGAAGTTATCAAAAGCGGAGAGTATGATCTGATGGCCTCCCTTCACAAGGCAGATGGCCGCCAGCAGTTCCAGTACTAATGCCTTTGTTCGGAGGGAGTGGTGGACGAGGGACAGTGCTATACTGTTGATCGCTTCTCGATGCTGGATCACCATGTTGAAACCGTACTGGAAAAGAGATTTTTAAATGCAAATTCAAATATAATTTATTCAGTAGGACCGCTATGATCACTTTGAATCGTCTTAAGAGCTAGGTGATTCTACTAGGGCTAATAGTATTCTGTGATTCTACTCCTGTTCTTTCGCGACCGACACCTAATTTTCCGCTAATTTTCCGTAGTCAGCAGACCTGGCGCGTCGTCTCCAAGTCACTGTGTATCTATAGTCTTCGATTCTCACAACTATCACCCCTAAGGTTTAGTCTTACCTTGTTGTTCATTATGGATATCATCTGTCGAAGCGCCCATGTTCAGCCTAGCCGCGTGCCTTGTCCTTCGTCTAGCCACTGCGAGGTTGGCGGCTATTTCTCCGTAGTCAGCAGACCTGGCACGTCGTCTCCAAGTCACTGTGTATCTATAGTCTTCGATTCTCACAACTATTACCACTAAGGTTCAGTCTTACCTTGTTGTTTATTTGGATATTATGGATATCATCTGTCGAAGCGCCCATGTTCGGCCTAGCCGCGTGCCTTGTCTTTCGTCTAGCCACAGCGAGGATGGCGGCTATTTCTCCGTAGTCAGCAGACCTGGCACGTCATCTCCAAGTCACTGTATCTATAGTCTTCGATCTGCGTCTCTACTTTGTTCACCCTTACATTTCAGTCTTACCTTGTTGTTCATAATAGCTCGCATACACATGATGCAGACATGGATATCATCTGTCGAAGCGCCCATGTTCAGCCTAGCCGCGTGCCTTGTCCGTCGTCTAGCCACAGCCGGGCTGGCAGCGCCTTCTCCGTCTGAATCAGCCGACCTGGCGCGTCGCCTCCAAGTCGCTGTGAGGGTGGATCTGTCATCTGTCGGCCCGCTGCATTCTGAAGTGGTTGTGTTGACTGGGGGAATAAAATAGTAGTTAGATTACCGGTTACAAAACGAAACGTTACCGGGTTGTTTCTCTGATTAGCTTTTTAACTAGGATAATAAGATAAATGTTCTACTAACAGTATCAAATTGTCGTAATCAAACCAAGAGATACAGATTTTTTTTAATACATCCCTGGGTGTTTCGCAGGACTCGTGTTTTTGGCATGTTCGGCCTTGCGAACCTATTAAAATGACCAGTTTCAGTATTGCTGTATTTTTATTTGGAAATAGTATACGAGTACGCTATTATGGCACTAGTAATATCCTCAATTATATACATAGGAAAGCTGTAATTAATTTCTAAAGTCGTGAAATCTAAGTTCTTTGGTGTGTCCGCGACACCCCTATCTGCATTCAATCGCTTATTACGCAATAATGAAATATAAATTGACACTTTTTATAACGTTAACGTTAATATAGATACTATTAGGTAGTGGTGAATCAAATTTCATGTTATTTTAACTCCACGTTACTGTTTTACAAAGCAAACAAATGTGTCCGCGATAAAAAACTAATTTCTTTGTCGCTAATTTCTTTGGCATTTTCCTAATTTCTTTGGCATTTTGCTAATTTCTTTGGCATTTTGCTAATTTCTTTGGCATTTTTCTAATTTCTTTGGACCAAACCTAATTTCAATGGGCACGAATATATTTAAACCACTAAAACTTCAAAACGGCTTTATCAAATTGAGGGCCGCTAACATTAAAATGCATGTCTTTGAGTGCTTAATTAGGTATGTTATTTTTTTTTTTTAAAATAACCAAAAAAAAATTGCGAAAATGGGGTACCGTTTTTCGGACCGCTTCTTGCGAATCATCCCCCTACATAATTATACATAGAAAACACCCAGAATCAAGACAAATATTTGCAGAACATACAAACATTTGTACACTATGCCACATACATACATAAAATCACGCCTGTGTCCCATCATAGGGGTAGGCAGAGACCACAGATCTCCTTTTGCTACGGTCCTGACACACTTCTTTCGCTTCATTCACTCTCATCACGTTCTTCATGCGAGCTCGTCGGTTTAAGGTACTCAGAGTCAGAGGTCATTTATTATTATTTAGTAAGTACATTATTTCGTGTCCTCTCTTGAATCCACTATAATCCACCACAGGATTCATTTTTGCAATTTAGTTGATTTTTTTTTAATTCTTTTGCAAAAATTTATAAAAAAAAATTTTTTGGTTCACTTAAGCCGTTTATCCTTACCCTGGTTTATGGCATCGCTGGACTGACTCCTCGCGAGTGCGATCCTCTGCTCGTGCCGCATCATGCTGAGCCGGAAGCTGAGGTAGTCTATCAACACATCCAGACCCTGGTTCTGGTCGTTCAGGAATTCTCGCACCCATCTGTAAACACGAAAACGTCAAGTTTCTCAATTGTTTTTATGTGGTAATGCGAACATTTTTGTATTTAAACTTACTACTTCCGCAACAAGAATAGCAGACTGTAAATTAAAATTTAAAACAAATCCGACTTTAATGTAAAATATATAAGTCTGCACTCTCGATGACTCTCGGTGCATTTCTGTTTATAACTCCCAAGATCCTCGACAGATCCTCACCAAATTTATTATGGCACCAATCGGAAAGTATAAGTACCCTTTCAAACAAAAAAAGAATTTTCCAAATCGGTCCAGGCGTCTTTGAGTAATCGGTAAACATACATAAAAAAAGATTACGACAAATTGAGAACCTCCTCCTTTTTTTGAAGTCGATTAAAAATAAGTTGGGTTTATGACGATTCAATAGAATATTATTGGGTGATAATGATTTTAACTTACTCTATGTGATTGGTCCGTAACGATATCTCCAGATCTCTGAGAACTTGTGTGGATGTAGAGTCACCGACCATTTTCCTTTTCTGGAAATAAATCAATCAATTGAAATGATAATATTATTATTACTGGTAAAACAGATCCACTATTTGACCACCAATATTTGAATGGTGGCGATGAGTTTGCAACCTTTCACGTAGAATACTAACTTTTTGAAAAAAGGGGACACGTATCAAATCTAATATGAATGGTGCCCCTGACTACCCCTTTAACATTTACAAAAGCTCTTGAAATTTCCCGATTTAATATTTTTCTAGTTGTTATTTTGTACAATTAGCTGTTGCTTTTCTAAATATAAATAAATACTTATTGCAAAATTATTAAAACAGTCATCAAATAGGATATTTGCGAATACGATTATTTTTCATGAATAGATAGTTTTTATCAAGAGTACATTGTCGTGCAGAAGTCGTGACGATAGCAGAACAGAGCCGTGGCACAGTCACGAGAGAAAGTTTCTAACAAAGCATATAGAAAGAGCATTAAATAGATCGATAAGATTAGAGCATGTCCATATACGTTCAGCTAACACACGGGTCGGAGTACGCCCACCATGGATTGTGCTTGGAGTAAGCCACGAGATTATTATTTATGCGATTAATTTAGTAATATTATTTGCCAGAATCGCAAAAATAAAATTTACTTAACGGGACTATTTTCAAAAGAAATTTTTCCAATATAAATAGCAGAAGAGTTTGTTTTTGTTTGTTTAAACGCACCAATCTCTGGCACAGCTAAATATTCGAGGAAGGTTAAATAGGCTATTTTTCATCATCACCTTATAATATACCACCACTACGCGGGTAATGCCGCAAGGACACAGCCAGTACCTATTTTATGAACAGTTCATTAGTTCATTTCAGAAGTAGTGATTTTGGCCATAAAGGCACCAGCCTTTATGGCCAAAATCACTACTAATCTCTACTACTAATATCTAATCGATACTTTTCAATACGATTTCAATTACCAAATTGAAATCGTATCGATTAGATACCGACAATGTTTCGAATTTTCGTCAATCGGAGATTCTTTAAGTATCTGAGTAAGCGGGAGAGACTCGTGGTAGTCACTTTTCGCGGTCTCATTTCACCTATATATAAAATATGTGTGATTATAATATCTGGTTCATTATTGCCAATAACTCTCTGACCCTTAAATTTTCCATCCAAGTAATTATTTAACTAAAAAATTTCCAAATTATCGATACTAAAAGAACAAGACTTATTTACCTTGACCAAAATGCCAAGATTCGTAAAATGTTTAAATAATCAACAACGTCAACCTATTCAAAACAAAATTATCAAACCATGTTTCGACAGTATTCATAATGTCAAAGGTGCTTGGGCCAGGCCTCATGAGCACGACATGACATGAGTGTGAGTCAGAAATTATCATGGCAACGGGAGCGTGACCTTTGGTATATTCGACTCTCATTGCATTGAAGCGCTCGTGGCGTAGATTGCAGATGTTGATAGATCGTGAAAGAAACTTTTTCAAACCTGTGTGTTATCGATCGAGCGAGCGAAGCGAGCGAAGATCTTAGTGGTAAGTTGTGCGATTTTGCTTTGTATGTTTGTATGTTTGTATGTTTGTATGTTTGTATGTTTGTATGTTTCACGAATTGTTGTTCGAGCATAACTGTCGAACCGTTCATCCAATCTGCATGAAACTTGGTAGGTCAATAGGTTGTGGTAAGGAAATTTACGGTGGAGCATATGAGCTTAATCGATGAAGGGGTTGTGAAGATATTGGGTTCCCAAGGGGGTAAAAAATTATGAAAGTTACACAAATATATTGAGTGGGGTGTCATACGAAAGGGCTTATTTTGTACATTCCAAAATGGTTTTTATTTTTAATCTAGGATGTATAGTTTTTGAAATACGACCAAAGACCAAAAACTACGAAACCAGAGCTGCAAGAGCTCCCGTTTCATAGAGTTTCGATGTCTTCGTAGCTCATTGACTGGTCGGTCTTAAAAAGAGAGTGGCATCGTTGCGGTTTGGTTTGCAATGATTTTAGATGCTACTTGATTTATTTTCATGATAAAAAAAATTTTGATAAAAAATGAAAATAATTGGGGTAAAAAAAGTTAAGTAAACAAATATATTGAGTGCGGTGTCAAATGAAAGGTCTTTATTTGTACATTCTAAAATAGTTATTATTTTTATTCTAGGACGTATACTTTTAAAAATACGACGAGAATTCATAAATATGAAATAAATGAAAAATTAGACACGACATTATGTATTGCATGCATGCTAGTATTTTTTACCATGAAGAGCTAGCGCAATAGGCATACCCGGCAGTAGTAGCACTTGAAATTATAGGGGTAGTCAGAAGAAAGTCCAAATGTTGGCCATCTACGGTGCGCGAGATCTCAGTTCGGGGCGAACTACTAGTCTATACCTATGGCGCTTGCAGCGAAGTTTGCTTAGTTAGACATTCTTGATACATCGGCATCGTTGAAGTTAAGCGACGTTTTGAGCGGTCACAATTTGGATTGGTGATCGCAAGTGGCATTAACAGCTGAATGCTTTCGTGCTTCGGTGGGTAAATCGTCGGTCCCGGCCTTTAGTCGTTATGCCATGACGGAGGCGTTCAGGCGGCCTAAAAACCTCGTCACCGGAGTTATGGTGGCCGCACACCTATCCGCGCCGAACGCGTCGAACGAATCTTATTTTAGAATTATTAACCGACTTCCAAAAAGGAGGAGGTTCTCAAGTCGACTGTATGTTTTTTTTTTTTTTTTTTTATTTTTTTTTTTGTATGTGTGTTACGCGATTTCTCCGTCAATTGTGGACCGATTTTGAAAATTCTTTTTTTGTTACAAAGGGTATACTCCCGAGGTGGTCCCATCGTCACCAAATCAGGATCTGATGAAGGGATCCCATGGAAATCGAGGGAAACCCTCAAATTTTATGGTTTTTATTGTGTTTGTAGAACTATCGGGCTGAAATTTTGCACACTTATAGATTCTTGGTGACAATGAAATATTATGGTATCAACAAGCTGATCTGATGATGGAGTCAAGAGCTGTTCAACAGAACTTCTCAGTAAATAGGCCGATTGAGTTGAAACTCGGCATATTTGTCAAGTTCCGACCACAATGTAATAATATGGTGACAACGAGCTGCGTAGCTAAAATGGTCGCTATTGCAGCATCGCGGTGAACGAATTGAACTATTGCTATCTCTTTTCATTGACTTAGAGTGAAAAGAGATGGCAATAGCTCAATTCCTTCACCGCGATGCTGCAATAGCGACCATTTTAGCTACGCTGATCTGATGATAGAGTCAAGAGCTGCTCATCAGAACTCCTCAATAAATTGGCCGATTGAGTTGAAACTCGAAACTCAGCATATCTGTGAAGTTCCGACTACAATGTAATAATATGGTAATAATATGGTCACAGCGAGCTGATCTGACGATGGAGTCAGGACCTGTTCCATGGAACTTTTTAGTGACATGGGTATCAAATAAAAGGGCTTGATGAGCGAAACACAATAAGTAAGGTGACGTCATTCTAAATAAAAAAATTAAACACTAAAAATGGAAAAATAAAAAATTTTCAAAAATAAAATAATGAATAAGAAAATTTTATGCACACCGATTTCAACATTATAAAATAAATAATGTAATTAGTAATGAAACAAATCTGTTTATATTCTTATTTTTTGCTTTTCAGTGCAAGATGTTTTGAAGTCGGTTGAGTATTTTTTTTTGAATTTTTTTTATTTATTATATGAAATCGTATGAAACCTCGCACACCTCCCCGCGGTCGAATCGTCCGATTCAACCTAATCTGGCAGTACATTGAGAATTCGGCGCGGATAGGTGTGCGATCAGTCTTAGCCACTTAGATACGAATAAACATATTGATTTGGCATGGATCTTCTGGTAAGTTTGTAGCTCAGCTTACTACTGTTAAGACTTACCTACCCAGTTCATAACTGATTCAGAATTCGGAAGTGTTTTAGTACAATGACAATTACTACATTACCTATATCTTATTTTTAAAATATCACTTGACCTCTTCAAGATTATTGAATGTCTATATAGTAGATGTTTTAAAGTTTACTTAGTTGTTTTTTCAGCATGAGCACAATAAGAACGGAAACACCTACATACATACTAACATGGCTACCAATACCAACAGCTATACTTAATTCTGTTTATTTATTTTCATTCCCCGTTTGTTACAGTATAAACCACAGAGAAAATAATCACTTGGTATAAACTGTAAGTATTGCCTATTAATAATTCAGTACATGCATATAGCGATAAACTTTCGATGGACAGTCGTTATCGCTCGCTATTATTACTTTACATTGTGCTGTAAATATCGCACCGCCTAGCTAATTGTGAAAACTAACATCAATAACTATTTACAACTTATTAGAAATCAGAAAGCTCCTTGTTGACTGGCACTTTCTCAAGCCTTTGTTTACCTTTAGAAATAAATCTACAAATCCAAATTCCCACTCTCCAATAATAAAGATAACTTTACAACCTATTATTAACATAAAGTTCTTTATAAATGACTGAATTCAATGTTTTGAATAATGAAGATGTTTTCAATGTAAAAATAATACTTTCGACATTTGAAAATATGTAAATCAACAAATTGTTTGTTTACAGTATTTTCGAAAGTTCCCAAGCAATTGCTATTTATTCTGTCTCTGAGGTCAAACTCCTTAGAGTAAATCAGATAATGATCCCTTATCTAAACAGATCTAATCGGATACGGGTAAGTAATTATCCGTTAAGTTCGTCGCACCACGTGGGCGCACGTGTCCATTGCCCTTCAGAGAACTAATGCATGCTAAATTCCGACATATAAAGATGTGATCGACAGGAAAGTACCGAACAAAATGCACTAAAGTGAAGATCACCAATTGGATCTATAGCTAAATCAGATTTGTAAAACAACCCGGATCCATGGGATAGAAGTTAGAATATGAAGTTAAATAAGGCTGAGCGCATTTCATTTAAAGATTTCTAAAATTCGATTCGTTCGACACGATCGGCACGGATAGGTGTGCGGCCACCTTAATTATACTGGGATTTTAAAACATCGCGTTTCGATTGACAGTTTTTTTTTTAATAAGTAACTTGTCAATTTAAAAGTATCATCATCTGTACAACATGACGGTTGCAGAATAAATATTTTTAAAAATCGAACGAATCCCTTCCGAGGGATAGTCCCTACTACTCTCTCTAGGGATAGCTCAGTAGGGCTACTTGGAACAGGTCACAGTGATTATAAAAACAGTCCCGTCGGTCGCCCAGTTAATATGTGATAGCTCGAATATAATAAGCATAAAGGTTCGGAAGTCGGAATACAAAATCGGATCGTGCATGACAACGCAAACAGTGTCTCCGTGTCGGGGAGAATACACATTACATCGGTCCTAAAGTCAAGCCTTATTTGGTAAAGCTGAGAAATCCGTACTACATATCACAGATTCATTAATAATTAGTTGAAATTCTTTAAATCGTATGGAGACATCACTGAGTTATTGTCGGCAAAGATTAAAACTATATTTTTGTTTTGGTCTTGACTACGATTAGGCGCAAACACGTCGCAAAGACATGAATAAAGTGCATACGGCAACTTTTAACGGCGTCTTTTAACTTCTGGCATCACTCTCATGCAAAACTAGACTCTCAAGAGATCTCTGCTTTGGTGTTCGAAGGCCTGATTTTAATGATCAGAAAAACTTTTATATGACGAACTCAATTTAAAATTATAACAGTTACCTATTGTATAATTTAAAGTTATTGTATTGTAGTCAAAATTAAAATTATTTTTATTCTTCAAAATGAAGTTAACGTAGGTACTACAAAAACTAGGTCCTAAAACAAATAAATACAAATATAAATATTATTATCCACGGGATAATTACCATGATTATTGAGTTTTCTTGCTTCCCGATATTTCGACATAGTTGCATGCGCCATGATCACGGGTAACTGAAGTCTTTGCGAGGTAGAAAACAAGGTGAGGTAGAAGGAAGCAAGAAAACTCAATAATCATGGTAATTATCCCGTGGATAATAATATTTATGTTCGTAACCATGATAGTTTCAAAAGAAATAAATACAATTTTATAAAACAAGAATAAAACATCAACAAGCATCCCATAGGAACTCGTACATATATCGTGTGACAGGCGACAGTGAAAACTGATGAAACTATACCCGCAAGTAAGCGGCTCGCATTTCCTACAATATGTTATGAAATGTCACGTTACATTCCCACGGGACGGGGACATAGGGTTTATCTCCGTTGATTGATGAATTTATTTAGCTGAGACATAGCAGGTATGCCACCAATAGCACCAAGCCAAGCTATTGATCTTATACTCGTATAATGTGATGATACCAATTCTATCATGTAATAGTATCTTTCCTGTAGATGAGCCCGAATAGATTAGATGTGCTAGGCAAGCCTACTTCATCTAAACATTGTCTCAACCACAATCCCGTTAAGTTCAGGTATAGGCTGACGATGAATAATTCATCTAGAATAGATGTAGAGACTTGTTTATAGGAGCGATATATTTTAGGAAGTACTGCTACATTGCATACTATTAAAATAAATAAAAACAAATACTATATTTGTCTAATATATGGCAAAAGGAAATGCATGACATCTGCCTACTCCTTTAGAAACGGATGCAATTTCACATATATCTTTGCGGCAGTAGTAAAATAAACCAAAGATAATTATTGATGCCAAAGTTTATGAATGTATTTAGTGCTGTAAACTAATTTTACATTAGTAATAAATACACCTTTAATACCAAGCCGGAGGCATTCAATAAAACATTATTGCAGAACTGTTCAAATGGCAATTTGCCACCAGCATTTAAATATGAATACTCTCACATTACTTCTATCAAACAAATCCAAGTACCATAAGGCATTTTATTTGCATTTCCATTCAAATTGGATATAACCATTAATAAGAGATACTCGTAAGAATAGATATGTACCATAAAGAATCAATTATCTATTGCACGTTAATAGTTGATACGAGTATAAAAGATTCTAGAAAATCTTTTTGCCATTTTACGACGTTGTTTAAACTAAACTTGGCTTTAGAAATCAAATATACTACATTGAATTTAGTAACATCCCATCAAATGGAAATCAACCCATCAAGCAATGAAATAGAATTGAGCGATAATGCAGCAACGTCAATCGTAAAATTCCACACGAATTATGCTGTAAAGTTGTAAAAAAGTTATCTCCATTTACTTTTTTACAGATTTGGAAACAAAGAGTTAGTAACTTCGTTGAAGACATCAGGTAGCCTTTATATAATTTTATGCTTAAAGAGTGAGTATAACATCGCAGAATCTGTTCGTTTTGTTTGAGAAGACGATACGTGTTATGTTATTGAAACAACTCTGGTGCGAATTGGATGTTTTGTATTGCGATATTTTGGTGCGGATGTGCAAGTAAAACATGCAAAGATGCAAAGATATAAAATTGGTATTGTTTTCACCCAGAATAAATTAAGCACTTTGAATTTTACTAGGCTCTAACGTTTAGTTGTAGGTCTTCCCTTTTATCCTTCCTTTCTTCTCTATTATGAGCTAAGACCTATTTTGGAAAAAGAAGTAGAGTTCCTGTCTCGCAAGTATTTTATATTTATTTGCTAAAAACGAAGGTTAGTTTCTTAATTCATACTATTCCAAATGGGAAATTATAGAGACACTTAGCCAATTCCTAGGAAACCCTTTAGAAATAGTTTCAAGGGTTGAACCCTTGGAAGATTCAATAATTTCCCAAAACAAAAAATTCAACGAAATCAGGACGCATCTGTGAGTTTTTATACAATATAGCTTTACAATAAAATGCAGGATCACGATCCAAAACCATCATCCAACAATCATAATGAAATGATGAAATCTGCAGATGAAATTCTCAAGTAGGTAGGTATCAGATGTGCAAAGAGGTAGCTGGTTAGTTGACAATTTACATAAAAGGAATGCCAGTAGTAAAACATCCCACGCCTCGTCTCGATGCGTTTGAGGTGATGTCATCGCGGGTCTCAGCATTTCAATAACTCATCATCATATAAATTATACATGAATGAAGACTAAGAATCTTGAGCAAATAATATTATTATGTATTATTTTCAAAAATATTTTCTCATAATAATATGCTCTCACTAATAAAGGATATCTTTATAATCACAAAATCTGCCACAGGTTCGATGTGCATCCGAAAGGACCCTGTCAAGACACATCTTTACGATATCTTTCCTGCATACTCACCAAGGCTCTTCTACTCACTAAGCTTGACTTTCCACAGAGATCAAACTGTCCCAGGACATAATCACCCAATTAGGCTTCATGCTGCACGTTTTCAGTCTATCGGCTACTTCCCTGTTCAATTTATTGTCTATTGTGCATACTCCTAATGGTCACAGGGTCATAGTGTTATGCACCTTTAGGAGTTGTAAAACTTTCTCAATGATCCTAGTGATTGCTATAAAATAACTTCTATATTATAGGCTCTTAAACTCATATGAAAATGGCTGGCTATCATAGTTAAATATTTTAGCTAAGTAAAGTATTATAGCTGTTTAATAAACGGAATAGTTTATTTTCAAGTGCTCAACTACTTTCACTGACCATCAGCAACAAATTATATCAAAGGTACAATAACAGATCTTTCATATTTTTATCAAGGAAAAATAAATACATAACTGTTTGTTTACTGTCTTTGGTCCATTTCCTTGTCATTCACGTATTAGGTTAGGTAGGTCACAGATGTTATGAATGTTTCATATCTAAAAACTATGCTTGTAATATGCGTTACTCTTTCTCATCAACAGGTGCACTGCCAAGACTATACTAAAGGTCTTAGGCATTATCCTATTAGCCTAAGGCAGTATGCTTTCTCTCCATCGATATCCTCTAATATATTAGCCATTGTCTCCATTTCCAACGGAACCATAGAGCTCAGTGTTCACCCGTAGGGCACCGTGAGCTTGCAATTTGCAGTCATGATATTTTGGAGTGAAATTGTGTCATTGTCTATTTGTTGTTCACGATTTGCGATGGAAGTAGGTAGATGTGATTTAAAGTTATTGACCCTTTGTATTTCTTGCAAAAGTATAGCTTTGTGAAAGCGTAATAAGTTTGCAGAACTAATATTAAAAGTGAACGAAATAGGATCATGAATAAATCCAATCCATGATAAAATAGATATTCTTTTGTATATTAAAGCATCCGATATCTTTTGAAGATACCTAAGAAGGCTGTCAGAGGTAAGACCAAATAAATTGTATACTCCGCACATGTTTTTGTTGCGTTAGTATTCCACACGTGACATCATTTCAAGCACATCGCCTGAATAATAACTGGTTTTCTCACAATGTTTTTCTTCACCGGTTAAAATGTGTCAGGATTATCGTCGCTATTGGCGTTTACTTAACTCTTTCTGATCTACGGTCCGGTTAAGCTGTAGCAGTAAAACTTGAAGTTATCCGGTAACGGTAACCCTCTAACCATATTTAGGATCAAACTTTCAGCCTACATATCTTCCGAATTGAGCATTAGTCTTAACTCACCCTATGACTTCTAGAAGCTTTCGGATCGAGGTAAGTCCTGAGCTTGTTGAGGTAGTGTGCTGGCGCGTCCTTCGCCTGCACCATGTCCTGATCGCAGATGATCTCCCATTTCTTCTCGAGGTCGTAGTTGCGGAGGAGTTTTGCTTTGTCTGGAGGGAGGTCCATTGATGCCTGCAAATAACGATAGTATACAGTTAGATCCAGCGGTTTTTAGCAAAGATGCTAGCTTTTCCAAAAATCATGGTAAATATCCCGTTTATAGTGTTTACAATTGTATTTTAAAGTCGACAAAAATGTCAAAACAATAATGTGCCTACTCTTAGGACGGGTTATGCACAGTATTGGGTGCAAGAGCAAAACTCCACCAAGGCGTCATCATTTATTTTGTCTAATTCATAAAGTACAGGTAATTAAAAATCCTAATATGTATTCAATAGCTATGCAAAGTACATACTCAACATTGCCGGTGTATGAATTTGTATACTATGGAATAATGTATGTATCTAGGTCATATTTAGTAAACAATGATTTATGGTGTGTTCACAGGCCATTAATTCCGGTCGTCATTGAGGCTCATTAAGCTCTAGCGAGGCTGAACGTTAGAAATGCCATCCGCATAGCTGGACAGGAATGGTTGGACTTTGTATGGCATTTAGAGATTTTCATATCGCGTTTGATGATAAACCTGATGGCATATTCTTCGAAGTAACTAATGGGTTCGATAATATCGTAACAGTTTTTATGAATAAAAAAACAGCGAATAGAACTAATAGTACCTAGTGTACTACAAGGGCCGAAGTTAGTGTCGCTGTTATTCCTACTTTATAGACCCGTAGTTAATAAATAGAGTTATCCACCTAATATATTGCAACATTACTTTATATTCAAGTCATCGATCCGGGCCGTATCTAAACGAGTATCTGCCTAGCATTGAACCAGTTTCCGAGATATTGGTTTATACGAGCCTACGTAACGGTGCACTAATGCAATGCCAACAGGGCTGACACCTCCTTTAGTGTGGTTTTAATTGGATTATACCCAGGATTGCATGATTGGTATGATTAGATCAATTAGTAAGCAATAGTATGAAACCGCTTCTAAGCTTACAAATGCCTGGTACTTTTTCTAGTATCTACCTATCTATACTTATAATAAGAATGAAGTCTAAGAACAAACTTATAAGTATTCAATTAAGTGAAGTCAGTTTTTGATCCATATAACCCTAACCCGTGCGAAAATGTCGTAAGCGCGTTCTAGAACGTCCTTGAACTTTTTGTTCGAAGGTCCTTATTCTGAGGTTCATAGTAACTGTTTGGGTAATCTGTGACTTTGAAATTTTCGTTTCTGTGTGTTTGAGTCCTAAGATCTCTGAAACTACTGAACTGATTTGGATGCAGTTTTCATTGTTGTATTATGGTAAGCCGGGATTAAAAGATAGGGGTTGTTTTATTAAAATCCGTTAACAAATAAAAAAGATATGTCCATTTAAAGAATATACTGTAACTTTAGTAAAAAAATAATATAAAAAAGGATGTATCTTTTTTATTTGTGAACGGATTTTGATGAAACTAACACTAAAAATTGACCCAGGCTTACCACAATACAACAGTGAAAACTGCATAAAAATCGGTAAAGCCATTGCTGAGATGAGTCATATATTACCCAGCATAGTTCTGTTCTGAACTAAAGTCCCACAGTTACCCAGCATATCCAAGTTACAATGAACTTTTTGCATGATTTTCAATATTATTAAAAAACTCTTATCATAAGTAAGTAATTAAATACGACAACTTCACTCATTAAATTTAAAGTTTTTTCAAGAACAAAGGACATAGAGACATCTATTGGAGCTAGCTGAAACCAGATTGTGATATCTGGTTCCCATAGTAGCTACAAGCTTTGCTTAGTTTAGGGCTAGATGGCGCTGTGTGTCTCCAAAAAAAAATATTAATAAAAAATTAAAAAACCCCGTGATCTGAAAAGTTGGAAATAATCTATACTTATCTTTATCTTTAATCTATACTAATATAATAAAGCGGAAGAGTTTGTTTGATTGTTTGATCGCGCTAATCTCTGGAAGTACCAGTTGGATTTGAAAAAATATTTCTGGTTTTGGATAAGTAGCTAATTTTTTGAGGAAGGTTTTAAGCTATTCATCATCACGAAAAGGCAAAAGCCGAGCAAAACGAAAGAAAGCCAGATAAACGCTTGGTTTTCCGTAATCAAAACTAGATGGCGGGACTAAAAATGACCATTTTCTGAATCGCGCTGATGAAAACACGCGGCAGTCACTTATTAGTCTACGCGTGATCTAAAACACTTTTTATTAAACCGACTTCAAAATAAAGGAGGTACTCGATTATTTATTACTCGAAGATGCCTGGACCGATTTGGAACATTATTTTTTTGATTGAAAGGTGGTGTCTTGGTCAGATCAGGTCAGGATCTGATAATGGAATCCTGGAGCTGTTCAACAGAACTCCTCAGTAAATAGGCCGATTGAGTTGAAACTCGGCAAACCTGTCAAGTTTCAACTACAATGTAATAATATGGTGACAGTGAGTTGATCTGAGGATGGAGTCAGGAGCTGTTCAACTTAACTCCTCAGTAAATATGCCGATTGATTTGAAACTCGGAACTCAGCATATCTGTCAAGTTTCCAATATAATGTAATGATATGGTGACATCGAGCTGAAGGGGAAGGGGGAGAGGGGGAGGAGGAGATGGGGACGGGGACGGGGACGGGGACGGGGACGGGGACGGGGACGGGGACGGGACGGGACGGGGCGGGATGGGACGGGACGGGACGGGACGGGACGGGACGGGGATGGGGACGGGGATACATGACACACAAACTTATTTAATTTAAAATCCAAAAAAATCTGTTTATGTACAGAATATAAAACCAAACACTTTTTACTTCACGTCACGTGGCATTGCAACGCATGCCGGGTACAGCTAGTTTTGACTAAGAACGTTTCTAGTGATAGCTGTTTTGCAAGATAAATTTGCAACAGAACATGTTCGACGAGCAACTAGGAAAAGCAACAAAGTTGTACGAGAAGAGGAAATCTTGTAAGAATGCTATAAGTTATATGAAAGATTATGTCCCTCAGGGCAAACGTAATTAGATAAATTGGCTTTATTGATGACATAATGATAGCTTAAGGGACCGATTATGTCAATAATCTGGTCAGGCAGCTGTGCTAGGGCACACCCACGTTGAAAACTTCTAAACAATGATCTAGTTGGTGTGGTTGAAAAAATTGCTTTTTAGTTTATTCTCTCTTAGTTTTTACTTTTTTTTATTTTAATTTATTTGCAAGAAAAGAAGTATATAGACAGACACCCCACAAACAAACCAATCATATGCAAAGATGACACAGTCAATACTTTGTATTTCAAAGATGACCTAGAGTCGGAAAGTCAAGACCCTAACGTTGTCTCCCAGTCTCAGCTTCCTAGAGCAACTTGAGTTCGCATTGGATAAGGAGTTTAAGGACAAACTACTTGAACTGAACGACTAATTGGCAACAACGTTAAATTGGTCAGCTTTGTTGTTTGTTCCGAACACGATGTAGGGACGGTAGCCAGTTATGTTTAGAAATGTTGTGAAGGGGTTACTGTCTGACTTGTTTTATTTTTCCTGGAAACAAAAGGAACCGTGTGTGTCGTTTCCAGTTACTCTTTATACAATTGTGTTTTTTTGATTTATTAATATACTGATTATTTCGGTAATGTTTCTCTGCCAAAATATGAAAAGCAATGTCCATTATAAAACAGCGATATTTCTACGTAATCTTGCATCTATTGCAAGATTCAAATCTATAGCTAGTAATAATAATCAAAACCATATTGACTAAACTACAACAGTAAAACCAAACTTTGCATGAACCTAGTTAAACAATATCTACAGTTTATTTACATACGCCGAACGTGTTCAATCTTAATCCAAATACCTACTCGCCTATCTTCCATTACCCATTTCATTACTGAGAGCTTATTTGAAGAATGAGACTCATCTCTCATGATTCACCACATGAGCTAACAACTTGGAAGGCAAACTTGTTGCTTGCCGTGAAATTGGTTTTGGACCTTATTTGCATGAATGAAAAGACTGTATTTGTGTGTGTGGTGGAGATGATTAAGGTTTGGTTGTAGTGGCAGCGGCATTAGCATAGATCGGCATAGATGGCGAGTTCAATTATGATACTGCGAAGCGAGATCCCACGCGTTCTGGATTTGCGCGTGGTACAACCAGAAACCATTTTTGAAAGGACAACTACGTTATGTACTGTTTATTCACATTTGATGAATACAAATAATTCGGAGACTGTAATTTTTCGAACACGGTGAAGACGAGTTTTCGGATATATTACAATGATTTTTTGATAAATTGAAGATTAATTTGCCTCACTTCCGCGGGGTTAAAAAGGCCGCTATAGCAGAATCACTTTATCCATCATCATATTCATCATTATGCTGCAATATATTATTATCTCAGCAACGACGGGTTCTGAAACAGTGGCTATAAATACTAAGTCATTTATAATGCGTTTAATGGAGCTTTAAAACGCCTCGGGTATTAGATTGAAACCGCTTAGCAAAAGTTGTATATCATTAAGGTGAACGACCTACCCAATAACAGCAAATATTGAACATTGGTAATTTGTTACATCTCGCGACCGCCGGCGATGCGGGTCTTGGTTTAGCAATGGATTTACTGTGATTCGATTACTGTCTTGGATTTGTTATTCAACTGCCAGGAAGCATGTAAATCTTTTGAATCTTAAACACGGAACATAAATAAATATAAACTCTAATCTTTACAGTCTTTACAGTGCTGCAATGTAAGGAAGCAACTAACGTCTACACTAAACGGAACATTGTAGTGCCTAGAACATTGTTAAAAACAGATACCAAAAAGTATTATGAAAATACGAATCGTCTAATCGTTCTTTTGATGTATTTATTTAGATAATGTTAGTATAAAATTACTGACTGACCGACTATTTTTCTAAACGGACACCAAAGAAAATCTACAGGGCTATTTTGACTCACGCGTGAAGTCGTTAACTCGGATTACTTCAGATTTTTTACGATGAATACTTTGAAATTGTAGAAGATGGTTGAAAAAAGTGAAAAGACATTTATATTGCGTAAAATATTGATGAAGTAATTCTGCATTCTATAACTTTAATATTGTTCGTAAAAAATCTATTTGTAGGAAGAAATCCGAGTTAGCGACTTTACGTGTGAGACAAAATAGCCCTGCAGGTCTCAAAATATAATTGATTGATACTATCTCCGCAACGAATCTTCACAGTTTAGTTAAAAGTTATTTGCTCTGAGTCTGAAAATTGCTATTCACTATGATCTGAAAGTCCTGCTTATCCACAAGGAACATTTAGTTTCAGTTCCCGCACCAATTTACCTTGCCTCACAGAATACTTTCCTCCACTTACCTCAGCTAGCCATTGGTCCATCCAAGCATGAGAGTTAATACGCTATGGACTGCTCAGGGACCGTGAATAATTAGATTTTCTAACTTTCTAATTAGATATTTATCGATAGACACTTCCCGCTGCTGACACCTACTTAATAACGCTGTGGGGGCCAGTGAGAGAAACATACGGAAACGAAACAGGTTACGCACATAGGACAGTTTAATTTCGTAAATAACATACCATTAATAAAAGATTGAGGAAACTATCCTGATAAATCAAAAGGTACAAATTGAATCTTGTTGCGCTAGAACGGTCAATCAATTTCAGATTAGGATCTGCCGATTGGTTGGAGATCAATAAGTTGATTCGATTGATTGAAGACGAACTTTTTATTAGAGAAAGTAAAATAAATTGAACATTCAACATTCGACTGAGTATAAAAAACAAATACGTATGACCGGTCCCAGTGCAATGTACAAAATTATATCTTTACCAAATACCAATAAGTATAATTAGTTTATTTGTTTGTTTTAACGCGCTTATATCAGGAACCACAAGTCAAATTTAAATAGTTATTTGTGCAACAAGAGAGCAAAGTTGATGTTTACCTTGAGTGCTGATTTTGAATCCCGAGCGAACGAGGGATTCTAAGAATTGAATCACGAGCGTAGCGAGTGATTCTACGTTAGAATCCCGAGTCTAGCGAGGAATTCAAAGGCACGAGATGTGAAAAACTTTGGTCTCGTGTAGCACACAAAATTTTTCACCTCAGCAGCGAGAACATTAACCTACAAATAAAAGATACAACTTTGTACATAATGAAGCAACTAATCTATAATAGGTATTCATTTAAATCTATTTAAAAATTACGCATTTTTCTCAGAAATTAAACGAACATATAACAGTTATTGTAGTTTTGTAAATTAAAAGTTTCTGTTTTGTTCAGAACTTACCTACGTGCTTCTCAGGAAGGGAACTTTGTTCATCACAATCACTTTTTGTCTCAACTCTTCTCTCTGGAGATAAATTAGTGTATTCGCCACTGGTTTCACTCATCTTTATTGTTTTATGAATTTTCAACAAATAACTAGCGTAACAGAAACAAATTCCCGCTATTTTATTTTTAAAAGGTGCGTTATTTGTTTTTTTTTCATAGACAGGCTAGCGATTGACCGCCATGCACTACCACGTGTCAATCGACGACATTCGAATTTCAAATCACTTTTCCTCACTGAAACCAGTGTGCAAAATGCGATTTTGCACACTGGTTTCTCGCAGCAAAGGATGCCATTTCGAGCTGCTGAGGTGAAAAAAATATTTCTGCATTTCATAGCTAAACTCTTGAGGAAGGTTATAGGCTACGTTTCATCATAGGCTACGTTTCATCATCGTCATCATCACAATAATTATACCATCACTACGGGGGCAACGCCGCGAGGGCGCTGCTAGTTAAATATAGGTACCTATTAAGGCTGGTTTTAGCGTCACGCGTACCGTCGGCGCTGATAGGCGAGTGATCTTTATAACAATGAAATAAGGATACTGATTGTTTAGCAAAAATGGCAACGCTGATTGCTCTCGTCAGTGCTGAACAATCAGTATCCTTATTTCATTGGAATAAAGATCACTCGCCTATCAGCGCCGACGGTACGCGTGACACTAAAACCAGCCTTAGAAGTACGAACGCTGTAAATCCTTGATGCTTGAGAAGGTCCCATAACATTTCTTCAAAAAATTTGATGTCAGAGACACTATGTATGAACTATGAATCAAGACCAATATTGTTGATTATTGTATGCTAGTTTGTAACACATAGACTCTTATTCTGAGCCTCGAGCGATATTTTGTCGCTATATTTATATATCGTTCACAGTTAAAAAAATCCTATAACTCTACTGATTGATGATTTAATAAAAGTTAAAAAAGACTACTTATAAATTGAAACCTTACAAGACCTAGTTGTGTGTAATAATTTGTACCTACTTTAAAAGCTTTACAGTCTAAAGTTACAAAATAAGTAATGGATACTAATACAAGACCACCATACTGCAGTTGTGTCTCGTAAACTTTAAATGGTTTTTACGACGAGCCGCAACTCGAGCTTTAGGTGAGTAATAAAGATAAATGCAAACTTAATAGGATTGTGAAGCATTATTCTTAATGAAACGAAAGCTCTTTGACACAACAACTCTGTTATACATAGCAGAGTATTGTAAACGAATAAAAGTAGTTCAAATGTATAACTTGATAGATCATCACCGTTAATTTTAAATCCCACGTTGTAACGTCGTATCACCACTTATTTTTCTCTTTTTTTTTCAAATTATTCTAAATGTATTGTAATACACGCACACGATAATGTCCCCTTTTTTCTATTCTAACTTTACATCTAGATCAATACCTCTTTAATCTCATACAACTTGGGTATAAATATGAATATAAATGAATATGAATAACTTGTTAGAATATACAGTTTCTCACACTTCGTAATTCTCATACAATCTCCGAATACAACTTCATTATGGTAAACATTAACACGCGTACATTCCTGTGTTCCATACCGGAAAATTAATAGACGGATTAATGGCATGATCGTCTTGTATGCATGAGCGATGGGACATACATAAAATTTAATATGAATTCATTTACAACTTATAAGATAAGCAAGCTACAATTTTTTTAAGATTTAATTTCTATGAGATTTGGCGCGTAGGATCCTATTACCTAATAGTCCAGTCAAATTAGGAATTAACCTCGGAATGAGAGATAATAAGCTGAATTTTCGTATGTAGCTTCATTTAGGCGTCCTAAAAGTTGTCTCAAAAGTCTCATAAAATCTCGTGTCTGCGTCTTAAGTTATTCAAGGTCAAAGGTAAAAAAAATAGTTTTTCGCGAATATCTCGGTTTTTATTGGTCCAATGATGTTAACATCTATTATAAAGTTGTAGAGCTTAAAATTTGCGACAAATTCATTCAAAAATTTTTTCCATGCGCTCAACCGTTTTTGAGATACAGGGCGGAGAGCGCGCAGCGCTCAGTATGTGTATTTCAAAAACTATACTTCCTAGAACAAAAATAAAAACTATTTTGGAATGTACAAATTAAGTCCTTTCATTTGACATCCCACTCAATATATCTGTGTGACTTTTATCTTTTTTACCCCCTTGAGGTCCCAATATCTTTACAACCCCTCCATCGATTACGCTCATATGCTCCTCAGCAAATTTCCATAGCACAACCTAGTTACCTACCAAGTTTCATGCAGATTGGATTATCGGTTCGATAGTTATGCGAGAACATAAAAATTACGCATACAAACATACAAAGCCAAATCGTAAGATCTTAGCTCGCTTTGCTCGCTCGGTCGATAATCAACTGATAAAAAAAAACAAATTATTCAAAATTCAAGGTATTCACAGATATTCACGTTTGACTTTGCGTTACAGTACCTACGCGTATGGCTGAGCGCTGCGCACTCACCCTCCTCTATCGCGAAAACGGTTGAGCGCATGAAATAATGTTTTAAACAAAATTTGTCGCAAATTGTATGTTCTACAACTTTATAATAGATGTAAACATCATTGGACCAATAGAAACCGAGATATTTGCGAAAAACTTTTTTTTTTTACCTTGACCTTGAATAACTTAAGACGCAGACACGAGATTTTATGAGACTTTTGAGACAACTTTTAGTACGCCTAAATGAAGCTGCATACGAAAAATCAGCTTATTATCTCTCATTCCGAGGTTGAGCCATTTTTTTGGCTAAGATGACTGGACTATAACATAATCTTGTGGTAAAACTAGTAGTTGTTAGAACATATTCGTTTAGTGTAGTGATGGAATAAAAATAATTATTGTGTTTACAAAACGTACTCTACTAGGAAAAACAAAATGCGTAAAATACGCTAACATAATCTTGAAATCGTTTCTATTTGTGGGTGAGTCACGGCCACTCTTTTATTTTTGTAGTGCGGATGTGAATGAATTGCTTTTGTAAACTAAAAATACTATATTTAGCGGGATAGTGCGGGTACTGACCCTTTTTATCGACATCGATATTTATTTCTAGTTTAAAAACAGACTATTTAGTTTTTTACAAAACAATACTCATTGATTTTACTAAAGCATAGTGAGATCACGTTCTCAATAGCCTTGCAATGACAGCTTCACCATTGTTTTCCATTGATCAGGAATAACATTATTGTAGAAAAGACAATCGCGTCTTAAATATAGGTATTTCAATAGCCATGATGAATCATCGTGAAAACACAATGAGGAAACTCGGTATGGTCAGAATGGTAATGAGAGTTCAAACCAATGACATTGTTGATCTAACAGTGCAAAGTGTGGAGTCGTGACTCTACTGCTAATTTGTATGGTCAGTGAATTCATGGCCGCAAAATGACCATTCATGTCGTAATGTTGTTCATTGATGAATCGCTGGACTTCGATTCAGAATACATCGATAGAAGTTACTTATGATCAGACTTTGAATCAGAGAATCAAACCAGCGTCACCGTTCACTCGCTTGACGTACGAGAGCGTAATAGCGTTTGAATAATACAGCTATTGATTGTAATCAGTAAGGAGCACCATTTCCGATGGTTCCGAAAGGTCACACACACAGCACGGTTCTACGCAGTCCGAAAGAATATGAACAATCAAGAATTTAAAATTCAAATTCTCTGAATCGTATTTGTTTGAAAAACTCCGAACCGAATATTAAGTAGGTGGATGCGACTACGCAGTACGCTCTAAAAAAATTATATTAAGTTATCGTGTTTAGCGAACTTTAACCACACTATGCTAGATCCCATCAATCAGCTGTTAGAAATAAACAGTAGGTACTGAACAAAGCTACTACTAGTTTTTACATATTTATTTCAACAAATCCGTGTCATTTTACCAGATATTACGAGACACAAATGGGGATATTCTGGTTTATCCGAAAGCTCAGCTATTTATAAAGCTCAGTTGACATAAGGATCGTGTCGTATCACTGAATCTTGTTCGTGAGGAGCAGTGCTGTGTGTGACACTCGGAGCTATCGATAAGCTGATCTAAATGATACTCGAGCGGCTTATTAGATAATCCAGCAGAATGATATACACATCTGATTATGATTAATGATGGATATTATCGGAGATCTAGCGTCAAGTCAGTATTAGATAAAATTCTTCTAATTTATCATTTAAAGATTTTTCAGTACGTTAATCTTTTCAAAATTTCAAAGGTGTTGGTAGCACAGTTTTCCTGTACCTAAACCCTTACTAAAATATTTTCGAACTAACCTTATAGCATTAAATTATGATTGCCGTGGCTAGGCATGGGTGTGGCTTGTTGAGCATGTTATGATATGAGACAATTAGTTACATGTCACAAAAATCTAGGTCGAATTTGAACTAAATATGGGTAAAGCTTGTTTTGTTATAACATGTAGCTATATTTGTGGTTTAGAATTCTGGAAGACCTTGACGGGTAATACCTGTTACGGTATAATTACAGTGTATCATTCATTTTATGTCACGCCATCGATAACAAGAGTCTCATGTAATTGTGGGAAAATAGCGATGATCATAATGCGAACGGACTTTACCGTTTATTCTTGGGACCGAATCATTAGCTGTCAATGTAACGATTTCTAGGCCACATGGTTTTTGCCAATGTAGTCTTGCCTATCTTTGCTTGGTTACAAAGCAATCAAGCACATCTACTTTTTATCGATATTAAACATACACCCAACACTATTACATAGCCAAGAATGATTCAAGCTCATAAAAAGTTATACAAGAACCGTTTCCGAATATAGACCGCGACCTTCGACTGACTCAAGCACTAGGCATGTTAGCATTTGATTAAAAAAATCTAAAAGAATGAAGTTATTTATTAGTTTCTTTCTGAACATAGGTATATTTTTACTTTAAATCTTCTCCAAAACGTGACACATTTCGTACCCAAAACCCATCAGATTCCAATAAAAATATCAGGGTTACATACGATTAGTCAAGAGGAGCCTGTTCCGATGGTTATTTTGGGATCGGTCTCTGAGTCAGGCAGGCCGCTTTGTTTTGCCCTATCTGTAGCGTTCGTCGCACGCACTCTTTCTCGTTTTGTCGATCCCCTACTTCCCACTACCATTTATGTTCCCATACAAATGACTTGAACGGTCCTTTCAATACAATAAATGCGAAAGTTTGTAAGACCACATGTTTATGGTTCAATTACTTCGTAACGGCTGAACTGGTTTGGATAAAGCTATATTGGATATAGTTCGTGTTCTGGAAGAGCATGAATTTAAGTTATATTAGAGCTACAGAATATTTTTTGTAGGACCTAGCCCCAAGAATCATTATCTGTTTCATCGACCAAGGGCATTCTTGCCTTCTATTATGACACGATTACGTTCCTAGCCTAATCTTTATTATTACAACAATGAAGTCTTTGCAACAATGTTACTTCCTTCATTGTGGAAAAAATTACTCAGAGCTGTCTTTATTTTTATGTGCTTCATCCATCATACATAATGTCATACATTGTACGAACATATCAGACATGAAATACTAACGTGTGTTATACTTAAAATTAAAACGATGCAATAAAAGGATTCGCGTCTCAGTGGATACTTCTTACTGGAGATTTAGAGAAAAAAATCGAATGCAGATCAGAGACGACACGTCACCGAACACAAGGAACTAGAGACGAAGTTCATAGGAACAAATAGGACGGAGCTATTAATATCCCGTTACGGAGTTCAACTGCACAGAAGCCGGGGGACACTACACTGCGGAAGTGGCATCGCTACTGGGATTGACTTTCAAACGAAGTTTTACTTCTTGCTAGACACTCCTTTTACACAGTTGACAACCAATTTTTAAATTGATTCAATGATTAAGGGTCTAGAAATGAAGTTCAAAGGCTGATGGCATCGAGTGTCTCGTTGTAATCTCTACTTTGTAATTTCAAGTAGACAACTACACAGTGCTACGTATCACTACACAACACACACTCGAGTAAAATAACTAAGATTTTTAAACATCAAAGTATTTTTCACGTAATCTTGTATTGAGTTTCCTGAAGTAGGACTTTGTGTAGTTTCGGACCCATTTTTGCGGTTCAGTGAACTTTTAGAGTTTTCAACGATTGATCTCTTTGATGGTTTCATGCACAAGAGAATATATGAATGCTGCCACTGATAAAGCAAAAAACGCCACCACACACATACATTTAAAAAAATTCTGATAAAGCAATCATGATGACAATAATAAAAAGAATGGTGATTTTCAAATGTATCGTAAAATGAATGGTCTCATCGTCTTTCAATCGTAAACCGTTCACGATACTTTTCTCTGAGAAATCAACTCGTAAATCTGTGGCAGGCCATCCGTCGCGGAATTCCACAAAATTCCCCCATTACATGCCATCAATCTTCAATAGCTATCATATTTGCATCAGTAACTGCACGTTCTCGCATGCCTGAATGCCAGGGTCGCATGACAATGCGGGTGGTACACCCCACACAAGCATTAGTCCTTATTTTTAAGCTGATAGAGTTCAATATCTTGGTTTGTTGCGTCCTGTACGCTAAGTCCGTGACTGTGACCGCCCAGTAGAAGTGACACACGAACACGATACTAGATCGTAAAGCTGAATTACGATGTTTTGCAAGCAAATCCACTCAAAACAACCATTAAGAATATTACAATAAAGCACTCATAACCAAATGCCGGATTGATGAGATTATCTGAGTCATAAACTGTATCTCCGAAAATATAAGAGCTTTGTTGAAGCTCTACCTGTAATGTTCTCTTGTGTGTGTAGGTAAAGTAAAGATTTGCGGAGGGTTGCTGGTAGAAGCTGAATGAGACACCGTAAGGACATGGTGAAATGACTCATATTGTGGGAGGCTTTATACAAGCAGTAGATTGCTATATGCTGTTGATGATGACTATTTGCTTCAGCTATGTCAACGAAAGTTTTTAAAAGTTTCTCCAAGCCAAAGCTCGTGAAGCACTCGCTATGAAATCGCAACTGATACAAGCTTCCTCCTGAAGGTCATCAATCAAGTCGTGGCAGACAACAATAGGTATTTCGGACGTCCGCTCACGTGACGTCATACTGCGGTGTTTGGGGTGTTCGCTTGTGAGCTTTCATACTTCAGTAAACAATGAAACAAATTACTGAATCCACATGGAAACATTGAGCTGTTATAGCGTTTCTTAAACAGTTCTGAATTGACTGGTGCCTGGCGGTCTGTGTGGAGCTTTAATACAAATTCTATCAGACCATTGCATTATTTCGTGATCATGATTTACGCTGATGGAAAATCTTGATGTCAAGTGGTAGATGCTAAAGTTCATCATCAAGTTTTGATATGCTAAAATACACAACCCTCTTCAATATGCCCTTTCACACCTGCAAGTATCAAAATAAATAACGTCCACCAATTTATTAAATTTGGCATAAATCGTTCCATTTGCTTTAAAATGGTTCGTTTAATTTTGAAGTCATCTCACTAAGTTGAGGAAGTTTTTTAAGCAATTTATTTGAGTGCCCCACAAACAGGATAATAACAGTGATCAAGTTCATGATTCATTTAGTCTTTGGATCCAATACTATAATGTTTTTTTACTTAAAATTCAACGTCAACGTACGGAGACCTTAATATCCTTCAGAACTTGTGAATTTTTTGGCCTCGCTTATGTTTAATTTGTGCCCATTAAAAGTGGCACATCATTGATTTGCCCAGCATTTGTTATGGAGCTTCGGTCGGTTGATTTCACACCGGAACCGTGGCTTTATAACTTTTTAGGCCTTTGTTCGTGTTGAGGTCACTAGGCTTTTGTTTGTTAGGAAATATAGACAAACCATACATTGGATTTGGATGTTATAGGATTTTATACAATGATTAAATGTTTTATTGATGTAGAGTAACGTAAATGAATAACAAAAATCTTTAATCTTTGCTTTTGTAACATCTAGTAGTAGGGCATCCAGAGCTACAAGAATGATGCAACATAATTAACCCACTTTTCGTTACGTCAATGCAAAAACAAGTAACTACAAACAGTAATGATTTAGGTCAATGACGATTGACAGGAGATCCCCTTTTCTTGGCTTGAATCGATGAAGCATAAACCACAACGACTGCTGTCACAATACTTACAATTTTGCAACGCTCTTTGTAACGTAATCTAAAAGTACAAAACCTATTTTGCCAATATTCTTTCTTTTCACTGGCTGGGACTAAATTGGTTTCACAATTCACAAAGGGAATTTTGCACGTCAGTCATTTTAACCTCACTGGTCACCTCTCATTCTCCACATTTAAATTCAAATATTCACAATTTCACCAGATCAAACTTCTGTATGGTTACAATGAAGGCAATTTCATCGCCTATGGTTGGTTCCCCGTGGCATGGAAGCATTAGGTAGGAAACAACAAACAACCAGTCTACTCCTTAAGTTATGTTCCCATTCAGTGCACATCGCAAGGCGCCGGAAATGGTGGAGACATGAGGGCACATATGCTGGGTTCGTCGTCCGATCGGAACAGGGCACGAAAACTTATAGTTCAATTGTTCTGAATGATGGCAGATGTGAACTATGGGTTGTGTAACCAGAATTATATGTATATGAATCAGCTCATGTGATCGCCGAAAAAAACATTCTTAGTTAATAGGAAAATACAGATATTCTTATTGGTTTAATTTGTAACATGTAGCAGACGTTCTGCTACATTCAGACACGTTCATGATTCAGACTTCCGAAAATTCATCCGATTCGATGATTTTTTTCGAAAATTCGGAATACATTCCGAGAAGGTCTGATTGCACTGCTGATCGACTAGCTAGACCAATATTTTGATATTTCAGAGAGAGGGAGTTCAATGATAATCCAACGAGATGCCTAATCTTGAAAAACTCTGATTGTTCTATTCAATGAAAGTTTAATTTTACAAATCGATCTTTGAACAGTAATTATTTTGTTCATCGATGTTAGTGTACCATCTCATTACTATCACAGAAAGAATTCGAACTGCTTTATAATACAGACACAGTCAGATCATGCAAACATACATCCATTCCGTTACCACTTCAGAGCCAGAATTTCTGGAAGTTTTACATACCCTTCCTACGTTTACAGAAATGCATCGTTGCACCTCCCGACGATACGCATTGGTAATGACAAACATGTGGGTGCGAGTTCGATGTCCGTACCCGGTATGGATATAATGGAGTGATTGTCGTCGCGCCGTTACACGCCCACCTACCTATCGCACCGGCTAGTCGTTGACTTTCCTATTTACCCGTGGGTTTGGGTATTGTGCTCTACTAGATAGACTAGATATTATTGATGATGTCCCTAAATACATTGAGGATAAAAATCCTTGATGTTATTTAATGAACTGGTTTATTTTTAAAACCATCTATTACAATGTATTTATTTTCATGGAAACAGTTCTAGTTAAATTCAATAGCAAAATTGTATTCTAAAGCTAAAGTTTTTCATTAACTTTAGAGGTCACAATAAAATTCATATTTAAAAATATATAAAATCCCGTGTCTATGTATTAATAAGTAAGTTATTGTAGGGAGTCCGTATTAATCTTGGAATGGCTTTCATTGAACTTGATACAACTGATTGATTTGATCTCATGAATGACAACGTACTAACGTACGTATATCACAAAAAATAATCGATGTAAAGGTTGAGGTCAGATTGTTTATCAAATTGGATTGTATCAGACAGACTTTGTTTGATCAATGCGAAATATTCGCTCTTTGATCTTTGCAAAAACATTTTCCAATTACAAAGCAGGAAACATAAACTCTCTAACATTCTTTTATTGCTTTTTATCTCCGCTTTCCACTGACAAAACAGCAGTTTGTCTATTGTGGAAGGGTCAAAAATTATTGATCCGAATAATCAGGTTACTCGGTTGATCGTAATAGGCATTGCGGACAATTGTGACTGTTTTTACCGACTTCGAAAAAAGGAGGAGGTTCTCAGTTCGTCGGAATCTTTTTTTTTTTTGTGCTTTTTTTTTTATGTATGTTCACCGATTACTCGAAGACGCCTTGACCGATTTCAAAAATTCTTTTTTTGTTTGAAAGGGTACACTATCCAATTGGTCCTTTTGGTCATCAGGTCAGGATCTGATGATGGGATCTTGGAGAAATCGAGGTAACTCTTCAAATTTTAAAGGCACACTTGAAGCGATTAGGGTATTTTTTAAAAGCTTTATAGGTTATCGGTCACAATGCAATATTATGGTAGCATTGAGCTGATCTGAGGATGGAGTCAGGAGCTTTTCAACAGAACTCCTCAGTAAATAGTCTGATTGAGTTGAAACTTGGAACTCAGCATGTCGGTCAAGTTCCGACTACAATGTAATAAAATGGTGACAGCTAGCTGATCTGATGATGGAGTCAGGACCTGTCCAATGGAAATTCTCAGTGAATAACAGTGGAACATCCATGTTTGGGCTCATTTTAATCAGCTCACCCTTAGCCTTACCCAATAACAGTTTGTATTGAAGTCGGTTTTTTAAAATTTTTAATTTAGCCACTTGTATACGGTAGAAACTACGCTATCACCCAAGCGTGTCACAGTCATCTTTGTTTACTCATGTTACCTACCAATGTTTCTTTGATTACGAAATAGCATTTCCCAATACCTTGTTGGGAAAAAACTCCGTTCAGTTTTGCCTTGCACTATTGATTTACCAATTAAAGCAAAAAGTCCAACTTCAAAAGGTCAAAATGATTTCAATTACCTGTAACAATAAAAAATAAAATTAATAGAGCAGCTATGGAATCGGCGGAAAAGGGTTCAGAGTTCAATAAGCCCAAATTTGTTGTGTCTGCTAAAATGTTGGTCAATTTAGAAGGAGCTGAATTTAAATTGTGGTACATGTTTTCTATCTAAATGCCAATTAACGAAGTGGGTCGTTAAACAATTAACCGTTTATGAAATGTAGAGTATGACTACTGACATATATATAATAATAAGATGTTACTGTTCGTGTCTGGCCGAAAGTTCCATCCGATGCAGTTCCTGTAAGATTACTATTAGAATATGACGAAAATCGTCTGCACTAACGCAGCGGAGTTAAAAGATTGACACAACATTAGAAGACAACCAATTACTGAACTGGACAACTAGACGCATGGGATGTTGAGAAATGATGTAGGCTTAGAGTTTGCATAAAAAACTACAAAAAATTGTCAATTCAGACAGACTTTTTGTACTAGTCTTGGCGGATGAAGTACCTGTTGAGAATAAGACACGAGGAAGGTTGACAAAGCCAGTGAGTGTTGTTGTTTTCACATCTATTCACTAAAATTGCGTCTGGACTCTAGGAAATGTAGACAGTCTGAGTAGAGTTTTGAAGTGTGAGAGCTAAGCTAAACAAAAAGGGTGAAATGTTTCAAAAAACAGTAGATAGCGGAGACTCATTAAAAATGAAATAAATCTGTTCTATAAGGTCCCTTAAATATGTTTCAGTTGACAGATTTTTTAATTATATTACAATTTAAACCGTAAAACGAATACTATTATTTTTTCTACGATTTCTTTATATGTATAAAAACTGATAACATGTGCGACAACAGCCAAACCGTACCAGACCACACACAAAGCTATAGATAAATTAAACAAATACGTGAGCAGTGAGCAATCAACACTTGTATTACAAATCGTTCCAGCAGAATTAACGTAACTCTTAAAATAGGCTGTCATGTATGCTATAACATTACTTTAACTTGTTTTGAATGAGATTGAAGCAAATTTTATTAGGCACTGCACAACAAAATATTTCCAGTAATCCATAACAGTATGCAAAACAAACTGCATTCAATAAACGGCCTATAAACATTTTAGAGGCAATTTCCATATTTATCAACTGCAAAACTGTTCAAAACATTCAACCGGGTGTTTCGCAGGACTCGTGTTTTTGGCATGTCCGGCCTTGCGAACCTATTAAAATGACCAGTTTCAGTATTGTTGTATTTTTATTTGGAAATAGTATACGAGTACGCTATTATGGCACTAGTAATATCCTCAATTATATACATAGGAAAGCTGTAATTAATTTCTAAAGTCGTGAAATCTAAGTTCTCTGGTGTGTCCGCGACACCCCTATCTGCATTCAATCGCTTATTACGCAATAATGAAATATAAATTGACACTTTTTATAACGTTAACGTTAATATAGATACTATTAGGTAGTGGTGAATCAAATTTCATGTTATTTTAACTCCACGTTACTGTTTTACAAAGCAAACAAATGTGTCCGCGATAAAAAACTAATTTCTCTGTCGCTAATTTCTCTGGCATTTTCCTAATTTCTCTGGCATTTTGCTAATTTCTTTGGCATTTTGCTAATTTCTCTGGCATTTTTCTAATTTCTCTGGACCAAACCTAATTTCAATGGGCACGAATATATTTAAACCACTAAAACTTCAAAACGGCTTTATCAAATTGAGGGCCGCTAACATTAAAATGCATGTCTTTGAGTGCTTAATTAGGTATGTTATTTTTTTTTTTAAATAACCAAAAAAAAAATTGCGAAAATGGGGTACCGTTTTTCGGACCGCTTCTTGCGAATCATCCTTTCATGTTATTTTAACTCCACGTTACTGTTTTACAAAGCAAACAAATGTGTCCGCGATAAAAAACTAATTTCTCTGTCGCTAATTTCTTTGGCATTTTCCTAATTTCTCTGGCATTTTGCTAATTTCTTTGGCATTTTGCTAATTTCTCTGGCATTTTTCTAATTTCTCTGGACCAAACCTAATTTCAATGGGCACGAATATATTTAAACCACTAAAACTTCAAAACGGCTTTATCAAATTGAGGGCCGCTAACATTAAAATGCATGTCTTTGAGTGCTTAATTAGGTATGTTATTTTTTTTTTAAAAATAACCAAAAAAAAAATTGCGAAAATGGGGTACCGTTTTTCGGACCGCTTCTTGCGAATCATCCAACCGAATGTGATTCTCAAAATTGAAAAGTGCCGTAATGTTTGCCGAGTGCAGTTACAGCTGCTCATACGGAAGTGGTGGGTAAACAAGTTTCTAAATGCACACACTTGATGAAGAAGTGTCCCAGAATAGCATTTTTCCCATGAAGCATTTTAAAATCGCAGTTAAATGGCCACCCACACCACGCCAGGAGGGCTGAAACAATTGATTCGTCAAGTCCACGTCTGAGTTGGCAGACAGTGGTGCAAGCTATGAGAACATCGAGGGTGATTGCATTCAGATAAAAGGAAACAGGAGAAACTAATTTCAGTTTTTTTGCAACGGATCAAAAAAGAAAGTTAGTGATTAGAAGAAAGTGTCGTGTTGTCTCCACTTGAACTACAATACCATTGTTCTTTTCTCTGTCGCTATTCCTTGTGATTGTAATGATGGAAGTGGAATTCCTTTCGTTAACAATAGCAACATAGATTAATAGTGAATCTTTGGATATATCTCCGTCATCTTCTATCTTGCGGGCTTTATTCAAGGCAACCCTTTGGAGGTCGTCGTCCGATGAAGTGGGCACGGCTGCTGAAACCGTGCCTTCAGCGTGATAGCGGCCCGTTACTGTCTATTCAACTACATTACCTGTTCCGATCGATACAAACGCAGCTATTTGTCGACTATCCCAGCACAATTTACAAATTGGTCGTCAAATACTTAAACGTTTTACAACTACCGTGGCAGGCAGTTGATTTACCGAAAAAAGAGCAGTTCGGTTCATTAGCGCTTTCATTTTTAGTGCCGTAACTAGTACTGTTCATTATAATCTGTCCTAGTTAGTTTTCATAACTTTTTTATGGTTATATATTTCTTTCAGGTAATAAACCAAACTTTATGAGAATCATTATAAGGACGAACCCTAAAAGGGAGTGGTTTAGACAAACATGTCCCCTCCTAAATGTGCGCATAGATAAGGTAAAATATGCGCATACCAACACCAACACCTTACCGAGCCATTTACAGTGACTATAGAATAGCCAAGCATTTAATATTGTAACTTGGGAATAAGTACATTAAAATCCCTTGGACTAATACAACACACTTAAGGGATTTCCATGTCAAAGTAAATATAAACAAAGAGGAAATAAAATTATCATTTGCTTTACCAATTAAGTTTGGGAATAATACGAATATTTGTTTGTGGTTGAATAGTTATTCTCCTAATTTTGAATCCAGATTCCCTTAATAGAACTGAGCAGACCCCGCAGCTCAATGTTTTACATAGGTATGTCTATAATTGAATTCCCCAAGGAGCTTACAGATTCCGATTGAAAAGGGAATGGAAAGGACGGGACGGGTGCCTGTCATGTCATACCAACTTTAAGTCGAGACGTTGACTTGGAGGGATGGATGATTGAAATCAAGCTCATAGAGGATTTTGTCACGATGGATATAAATAGTAAGCCTACGTATATCCCAAAAAAAAAGTTTGAACTTTAATCTTCAAACCTCTAAGCACAGTTGAGACAGGTAGAATACACCAAAAGAAGGGAAGTATTGATGTGACTACTTGGAAAAATATAAATCCAATCTAATCCACAATTGAGCGATGACAATGGAATATAAAGGTTCCAAATAAGTTATGACAATATAATGTTCCCCTTGGACTAGGAAAGGAAACGTGATAAAAACGAGCGCATTGTATAACTAAAAACTAGGTCAATGTAAATGGCAATGCTTAACATAACGATCAACGCAAAATACGTGCAAAGGACATTAAGCTTTTAAGGAGAGAGATATAAACTTAAGATAATTTCGGCAAATGTATGATTCAATTAAGCGTCGTTTATAGGACAAAGAATAATAACTAAGGCTTTAAACAACATTAATACTACTTTGAAGAACCAAGTACAATAAAAGGGTTTTTAGCCTGACGCCGATATCCGTAGGTACCCATATTATAAAATGTGAAAGTGTGTTTATTTGTTTGTTTATTTGTCCTGCTTTCACGTCAAAACAGAGCGACGGATTGACGTGATTATGTGTGGAGATATTTGGAGGGCTGGAGAGTAACATAGGCTACTTTTTATCCGGGTACCACGCGAGCGAAGCTGCAGGCACCAGCTTGTCTTAAATATAAATACTATCTCTACTACTTGTGCTAAATGTGAAAATAAGCAAGATCTTTAATTCCGTTGTCAGGAATCAGGACTAAGCAAGCTCTCACTAAGTCAGGTTAAGTTCTTATGCGCTAGCTCCAAGAGGGAAAACGTGCCTAAGCCTGAGCCAAGGACTAACAAGCCTGTGTAAAAATGAAACTAGAAAATGACACGCAACAAATGTTTTACCTACAATATAACTAGTAGTTCGCCCCGAACTGAGATCTCGCGCACCGTAGATGGCTTACATTTGGACTTTCTTCTGACTACCCCTATAATTTCAAGTGCTACTACTGATACTGCCGAGTATGCCTATTGCGCTAGCTCTTCATGGTAAAAAATACTGGCATGCAATACATAATGTCGTGTCTAATTTTTCATTTATTTCATATTTATGAATTCTCGTCGTATTTCTGAAAGTATACGTCCTAGAATAAAAATAATAACTATTTTGGAATGTACAAATAAAGACCTTTCATTTGACACCCCACTCAATATATTTGTTTACTTAACTTTTTTTACCCCAATTATTTTCATTCTTTATCAAAAAAATTTTTATCATGAAAATAAATCAAGTAGCATCTAAAATCATTGCAAACCAAACCGCAACGATTCCACTCTCTTTTTAAGACCGACCAGTCAATGAGCTACGAAGACATCGAAACTCTATGAAACGGGAGCTCTTGCAGCTCTGGTTTCGTAGTTTTTGTTCTTTGGTCGTATTTCAAAAACTATACATCCTAGATTTAAAAAAAAAACCATTTTGGAATGTACAAAATAAGCCCTTTCGCATGACACCCCCCTCAATATATTTGTGTAACTTTCATAATTTTTTACCCCCTTGGGAACCCAATATCTTCACAACCCCTTCATCGATTAAGCTCATATGCTCCACCGTAAATTTCCTTACCACAACCTATTGACTTACCAAGTTTCATGCAGATTGGATGAACGGTTTGACAGTTATGCGCGAACAACAATTCGTGAAACATACATACAAACATACAAACATACAAAGCAAAGTCGCCCAACTTACCACTAAGATCTTCGCTCGCTTCGCTCGCTCGATCGATAAAGAGACTTTGTTTAATCTCTACCAAAAACTTTTGGTTGTATTCTGTTGTTTTAAAATTGTAATTAACCAAAAAATATTCCATCTATAACACTACAATGAATAAAGCGGAAGAGTTGATTTTTTGTTTAATTTTGAACGCGCTAATCTAAGAAACTAGCAGTCGGATTTTTTGAATTGAAAATTATTATTGCATTTGATAGCTTAATTCTTGAGGAAGGTCATAGGCTACATTTCATTATCATCATATCATATTAGGTACAATCACTACGCGGGTAACGCCGCGAGGGCGCGCTAGTAATTTAATAATTGATTTATTGCTTGTCAAAACATAAACAAGTAAACAAACAAAAAACTGTAAAATTAATAGTATTATAACTGTTTCAGTAACGTGCTGAAGAGAACTGGTTAAAAATATTTAAGCGTATTAATACAAATCGACTCCATATTTTATTAATAGACTTGTTTATTGATAATTTACTAAAGCCTACAGGAAACTGTGGATTAAAATACTTGTTTGTTAGTTATTCAATTCAAAATTTCGTGTCCATTATCCTACGCAAAAACAGAAATTCCAACTGCGACATGTCCAGTCCACAGGATGTAATTTACATTCATATCTGACATTAAATATTGCAACAGAGGACAAATATACCTATATTCAAATTAAAATCTTCCGATAACCTTCACAACTATGGTCATGAGAGAGCTATGGCGAGAGTATGCGACATATTTAAAGATTAACTAAAAGGACTGTAAGTAAACATATTTAAACTACCTTTTAGAAATATAGCTTTATAATCTAGAACACGATGTTTCAATTACTGCATTGTAATGTCACTACTATGACATTCATAACGCAGTCGATGCACGTACTCCACTTCCTTCCTCTTGGGAGTCAAAAGCGAACTTACCGACAATATTAAATCCAGCAAATGCATTTGACACTTAGAAACCTCAATGCCTAGGGAATACTCGGCAGTTTTAGAAAGAGTTTGCTTTACGTCCAGGGAATAGGCGGCTGAGCTGTTACTTTTGGTGGATACACTTATTATTAGGTATGGTACCCAGAAGAAGTCCTTGTGGAACACAAACTGAGATTACTAATGATATTGTTGTTACTTTCAAGTGAAATAAACTTGTAATCACTCCATCGTCGACTTCATCCTTACCTAGGCAAGGGCAAGCAGCAAAGTCAAGAGCTAACCTAACTTTAACAAGCAAATCATTCAAAAATAAAAAAACCCGGCTGAACTGAAAAGCTGGAAACAGCATTATCTTATAAATAACAAAATTAAATTACAATTTTATTATTAAGTACCTAGGTATCTAGGGTTCGATGCCGTGCGCTTTTTCCTAAACTTTGTTGTCACATTTCACTTTCAAAACTTTCGTGAGTTGTACCGGATGAATCGAAACATTGTCGGTATCTAAATCGACGATAATTTTACGTGAGTAATTCCCGTGTGTTAAATAATGTTTGTTGTCACAGTTGACACACAGATGGCTTTGTATGAAAATTAAATGCGTTCGATATTTCTTAAATATGAGATATCTCCTAAATGACTGAACCAATTTCGATGCAGTTTGTTCTAAACGTTGCCTGTGACTAAATAGAAAGTTTTAGTATGCGTTTTGTTTAGCAATAACATTTAGGGCAAAAAATAGATTTTCAAAAATTTTGGAAGTCGATTTAGTCTTCGAAGATGTCATGTTAGATTTTTCAAAAAATTATATTTGATATCAGTCCACCAACCTCTTGATTTTGACATGGATTTTGATATGATTGCTTGATTTTTATTTTGAAAATTCACACATTGTTGCATTTTCTAGCCGCACTATTAGATTTATCGAAATAAAAAGTATCCTAGAGCACAATCGAGATAGAGACGATTCTAACGATACCTCATGCATCAAAATCCATCCAGCCGTTTAGGAGAAACGTGGTAATAAAGAATATTACTTACATACCCACCCACCCACCCACATACATAGAAACGAGCGATCTACATAACCCTGTGACTTGACAGTCAGCCGGGTAAAAAAAACCAACAAGAGGAATTAACTAGTTTTCATATGACAAACGTTCGAATATAGCTTTATAAATGCAGGACTTAACAATGCCACACAACGACAAACAAACTATACATCACTACAATGTCCCATAATATCGTAGTGCCATTCTTTCTCTGGTAAATACAAAACAACATAGTAAACAAAACGAAGCAGTGTAAGTGTATTTGCGGTACATAAATGTACAGATATCGACACAGACAATAACTTGTAAACGTTTTGCAATGCGCTGACTCAGCTTGTGCATAAATGTTCATTGCAACACCGCTCGTTAAGGGCAATAACATTGAGACATGTCGTAAGATAGGTGTACATGTTACAGATTCTGCTGATAAACGACCTGTCTAGTCTGTCAAATGCTACGATCAATGTACTAATACATAGAGGAAAAGTTTTATGCTGTGTTGGGTCATAATATGTAAATTAATAAATGTTTTAACCTTATCCTTTAAATAAAATATTTGTGTAAATAAAGTCTATGTTTTATCTTAAAACAAACTGTTTCTGAAATGTTTGTGTGGGTTTATAGGTACGCGGCTCGTTGGTAGTAAGTTATGTCATGCTTTATTTATAAAAATTAACTGGGTAACCTCTTTTTTATATTTTATTTCTTTAGTATTCTCGGCCTCACAGATAATCCTAAGATTAGAGGAAATTATCTAAGGTCAGTCTATTTGACATTTTTAAATAAGTGATTTTATTTAACTTGATTCGAAAAATCTTTTTCAGTAAAAATGGGCTCACGTCATCATTTGCATTACTTTCAGGTCTTCCAGTGTTGAAAATCCGATGTGGTGTAGTTTATTATTCAAAAAAAGTATTTCAATTGTACTATTTATAAAAGGTTGCAAGCCCATCGCCATCGTATGGAATGCTAACTCCTGCAAAATGTGGAAAATACTTGTATTATGTATGACTATGACTTCCTCCTTTGACATCTTCAAATAATCTTAAATGCCCAAAGATTTAAGAGATTGTCTATGTCTACCGCGCATTGTAAATACATAGTCGTCGTGATTAAGATTTTTTTTTTTCGTTAAATGTGAATCAACTTATCAGGCAACTCAGCACTCCCAATCGATTCTGATGTTTTGATCATGATTTAATCAAATCGAACACAGGCTCATTAAATCAATCAATTGAATCGATTGATGAATCGCCCATGACGCTAGCTATTGACGCGTCAATATCATAAACTCATTCTTTTTCTGAGAACGATCGGTACTCGTACGTTTACGATTCAGTATGACCATTCATCTATTTGTGGCCCTTACAGTGTGTTACTAGTAAAAACTATGTGTGTTGATAAGAGTTATTTTTAAACAAAAAATTGGAGTTATAATTTTAAAAAGCAACAAATATTAGGACTCGATGATGTACAGAGACGAAAATATTAGATATGTGGATATATTTAATTAATATGTGTTTTTAGGTTAATTTTCAATAATAATTAAGAAATAACTCGATTACTATCATTTAATTAAATACACACGTTATCAACTAGATACTTAAGCAAATTAATTACGATAACACATAGCGGAAGGAAGGAAACAATAATATTCAATACACAGAATAATAAATTGAATCATCACATCACATTCTAACGCTATTTTTATCTATAGAAATTGAGGAAATAAAGTCAGGATTTCCTGCGAATCAAATAGGTAGAAAACTCAAGCATTATTATTGACATTTAATTCAAGGATATAATGTTTAGAAGACTAACTTGTGGAAAAAAGAGTAACTACCTATGTCGCAAAATCTTGTGATAATTGTTCACCACACTTAGGTAGGTACTGACGAATACAAAGTAGTGCGTGAACCTAGCTACGTAACGATACTAAGAAATTCTTTAACACTACGTTTCAACTGTAACGCACGAGATGTACCTATTACACGAGACGGTTTATATTAATCCAGCCGATCGAGAAGTCTCGTTTCTCGACTCTTGATGTTGCACATGTTAGGCTGGCTGGTGAAGTCGGGAGGGGCTGCTGCTAAATGTAACGTTGACAAACTAGAGCATGGTCCAGTAAGCATACATCCTGCTCACATCTAATCAGCAGAGATAGTGGGTAGCGAATCGCGCACATTGCAATCGTAAACTGGGTTGAAATATCTAATAGAAGTACTTCCTGAAAGACCGTGAAAAATCGTTTAAGTTCCCGGTAACTCCCCTATTATCCTAGGCTATATTGGAGCCAAGCGAGCAAGATCGCAGACGGAAGCTTAAATAAATACGCAACTAAAATGTGGTTCAGCAAATTTACTCTTGAAAGTTATAAACAATATAATTTTTACGTTCTGCTTAATATGGGTGTGATGTTCTAAAATAATTGTTTACCAACATGAGCATAATAATTGAGACGAACGATATAGTCGTTTTTATGACTAATCCTACAGAAATCTTACAGACATCAAATTGTCACATCAAAGTTCAGTTGATATCAAACAATAATAACTCAACAGCGCAGCAATATCATTATTTGATTTGCAGCACGAATTACCGATTGATCGTGACACAACGATTAACAAGATCGAGATACAATCAATCAAAGGCACAGAGTTTCGTACAACTGTTGTACTGTTGCATTTTGGAACACATCAAATCTAAGCAAAATTCATAAACCTTCTAGTCACGCACGAGTGATCAGATAAACAGATTCCCTGATTATTATAGACATGGTCAATCTAAATTAAAAGATTGATTGATTTTAATAATTACCTACATTACCTTTTATTTCAATACAGACAAGCGAAATAGTATTTAAATAAACGGACAGGAGTGAGCCAGAGTAGTAGAGGGCTTGCTGAGGGTTCCAAGTGTCAGTGTTTATTAAGGTTGTATTCTTTTGAACAACCTTAATAAACACTGAAATGAAAATTGACCATACTTTCCCAACTGCTCCAAATAACAAAACACCGAGCACCGTGACAATAACACCAGTCCATTATGTTATGCTCTTGCAAAATAACATCAATTTTGTGATACAATGTCATCATCACCATGATGTATGTTAGACGAGAGCGCGTCACGCTACCTATTGTTTACTACGAAACTATTTTGAAAGCGAAATCATGTAAGTATTTGTAATGTAATGGTAGGTATTTACGCAATTCCTTGATCGAATTAACATAGTGATTTGTCGTTGACTACTATAGATTGGTTTAAGTTTAGAATATGTTAGTTATTGAAAGGAATTGCGTAGCAACTATTTTAGCCTCCAGGACGTTCACTACTTCTGCTTATCTACTGATGGATAACTTCATAATAAGCCGGCTCATAGGAACTAGCTCTGAGCAGGCAAGAGATTAGCTTAGCTACACTAGAACTCCCACAAAATCCTAATTACAGATCAAGCAAACGTTCGGTCAGATTATGGCGAGCTGATTTATCTGTTGTCCCTATCCAATTACATTTTGGTCCTAGCCTAGGTACTCCCCAATGACTATCTGTAGTCTAGAGTCTAGACGTGGTCTCAGCTTTTTCACCGTCATGCATTTTTACTAAAAGCATTGGAATTAATTCCTGGCGTTTGAAAATAGCTATTTTGTGGTTAAACACTCCTACAAGAAAGGTTGGTACTTTCTGGTATTTGAGAGCAAAATAACAAACATTTTTTTGAATTGGTCAACTATTTACTAATTCTAACTCAAGTATTTTATTTTATTTGGAGAAAAAACAGCTTGTACCTACTGACTTAAAAATTAACAAATTACATTTCAATTGGCTGTTTATTACGTCCATCTAGATTCTAGGACCTAAATAACCTTTTGTAGTACATTTGCATTTTCTACCTACTCAGTAAAACAACTATGTTGCTAAAAGTAATTGTTAATATTATGTACCAAGTAATTAAGTTTTGATAGTTTATAAGAAACTGTTATGTTACAAAGAAGTACCTACTTTTTAATTTGAAATTAAAAATATTTTTATCCTTTATCTTTATTTTCACATTTTGAACAAAAAAATCGAGTCTTCTAATTAACTTTAAGTGTAACAATGTTGAGTTCAATAGACTTTATTCAGTAAGTACCTATCTCAACTTTTTGTTCGGAAGCTTATCGTTATCGTAAAGACGCTCATAAAATAAACCATTATCTACTTTTACTGGCGCGGAACGAAAATAGCTGATAAGTAAGCTTCTTTTATTATTGATACAAACTATATTAAAACTAGCAGCGTCCTCACGGTGTTGTGGTCATTCATAAAGTAGGCACCTACATTTACCTATATTTTACCTTTGAACGTGCCTCTGACTGTTTTCTTAACATTTTCAAAGTAACTTGAACATCCGTCATCATACTTTGAGGACATAGCTGTGAGCCAGTTTATTTTTTTGCCTAGAATCTCTAGATGCTTCTTTCCACATTTTAAAGTTTTAACGATTTAAGTATATGATTAACTAACATAATTATATCGTAACTTCCAAAACTCTACATTTAAGATTAGAAGATCAAATCGATAACTTGTACGCTATACGAAGACGGTAGAAATCATTTCACAAAGAAATCATTATAGAACTTGTACGACTCGACAAGTAAAAAGTGTAGTTTCTTTGCTATCGACTACTAGACGATACTTTATCTGTAGAACGACGCCGACGCTAAAAGGAGCAAAACTCGAGTGAAACAATTTGTAAGAAGAATGTCGCCGACATACCTACGTTCAATCTTGAGCGTGGGATGGATGGCTGAGGGAAGTCAGTGGAACTTGCAGACAGATTTTACGCAGAAGTGAACTCGTATACCATCAGTATATTTTGGAATTATAGGAAATTGAACAAGGGACTGATAATTTGAAAATAATCTATCTCTTATAATATATTTGATTCTATCTCTTTCAAAAACAATATTAAAGATGTACAAGCCATAAATATCGAAATTTATATCTCTAATATTTTATGAATGGTGATCATGTGACTCTACAAAGCTGTGTTTAAAAATTAACCTTTATCGTCACACTGCTGTAAAGTTTAAAAAATATTTTTGAATAATATTTAGTTCCCTTTAAATAAATTTTTCAGCAACAACTTTATCCGTAAACAAAACCGTAATACTAAGTAAGTACTTGTTTAATAGACAAAGGAGAAAACAAAATTAGTTTTCATCTTCCGATTCTTAAATTAATTAAGCCGGAATTTGAGATAAAAACGCTATAAAAACATAATAACACCATGATGCTTTTACATTTTATTAACACTCATTCGTATATCTACTTACAGTTAACTTATTTACGATACTTATAGATAGTGGGCATGCGTGGAGATGTTTTATGGAGGTCATTGCCTTCTAGACGGTACAAAAAGTCTTCGAGTGTTTATCGGGCGTAGACTGAACGAACAAAAAATACTAATGGGAAAGTGATATTTCCAATTTATTGATTGAAATTCTCATTTGCGCGGAAAATAAGCTTTTAGGCTCTTGACTATATTAGCAGGGTAATGTTCAACCAGGGACTTTTACATATTGTCTACCTACATGTCACGGTGATTTGAAGATACTTTAGGCATGTACCATAATGTATATACTTTGCATTATATATGGACCTGTGACTAACCTCTGACTCACATGGTAGGTAATCTTCAATGGATTGTAAATGTCTGTAGATTTGATCTCATGCTCAGCTCCCCTTATTCCTGGGAAGTAGTCAGCCTTGGTATAAGTATGTTGATTTTCACATAAACATTTAATGTATGTTTGTTATTTCAACCTAGTCAGATACAAAATTGTAAGTCACCATAGCCGCGTAGAATATCAGTCCCTCTATAATGTCAAACGCTCATAAATTCACGCTAAATCATAACCGCTTTGGGAATTCAAATGGCAATGTTTTCTTTTCGTTTTCCTTTTAGAATTGCCAGTATATAGGTCTAAGCGTGTATTCCCCCTAATTTCTGCCTGCGGCTTGGCTTATTTACAAGATGCTATACCTACCTATTACAATATTAATGTTTATTTCACCTCTGCTACGGATATGACTATATCCAGCATAATATAGTGGTTCCCCTTCTATCAAAGCTCTCATAGTTCAAAAGCTTTATCATTCGTAGAATCAGAACATCAAACGAGGCAGCCAGCTGATTGGCGCTGACGTCACAACACATGTGGTCAGACGGACTTTTTGTTTCACTTCCCTCCCCTTATACTGCAGTTGGATGATTCGCAAGAAGCGGTCCGAAAAACGGTACCCCATTTTCGCAATTTTTTTTTTGGTTATTTTAAAAAAAAAAATAACATACCTAATTAAGCACTCAAAGACATGCATTTTAATGTTAGCGGCCCTCAATTTGATAAAGCCGTTTTGAAGTTTTAGTGGTTTAAATATATTCGTGCCCATTGAAATTAGGTTTGGTCCAGAGAAATTAGAAAAATGCCAGAGAAATTAGCAAAATGCCAAAGAAATTAGCAAAATGCCAGAGAAATTAGGAAAATGCCAAAGAAATTAGCGACAGAGAAATTAGTTTTTTATCGCGGACACATTTGTTTGCTTTGTAAAACAGTAACGTGGAGTTAAAATAACATGAAAGGATGATTCGCAAGAAGCGGTCCGAAAAACGGTACCCCATTTTCGCAATTTTTTTTTTGGTTATTTAAAAAAGAAAAATAACATACCTAATTAAGCACTCAAAGACATGCATTTTAATGTTAGCGGCCCTCAATTTGATAAAGCCGTTTTGAAGTTTTAGTGGTTTAAATATATTCGTGCCCATTGAAATTAGGTTTGGTCCAGAGAAATTAGAAAAATGCCAGAGAAATTAGCAAAATGCCAAAGAAATTAGCAAAATGCCAGAGAAATTAGGAAAATGCCAGAGAAATTAGCGACAGAGAAATTAGTTTTTTATCGCGGACACATTTGTTTGCTTTGTAAAACAGTAACGTGGAGTTAAAATAACATGAAATTTGATTCACCACTACCTAATAGTATCTATATTAACGTTAACGTTATAAAAAGTGTCAATTTATATTTCATTATTGCGTAATAAGCGATTGAATGCAGATAGGGGTGTCGCGGACACACCAGAGAACTTAGATTTCACGACTTTAGAAATTAATTACAGCTTTCCTATGTATATAATTGAGGATATTACTAGTGCCATAATAGCGTACTCGTATACTATTTCCAAATAAAAATACAACAATACTGAAACTGGTCATTTTAATAGGTTCGCAAGGCCGGACATGCCAAAAACACGAGTCCTGCGAAACACCCAGTTGCACTGTTCGACGAAAACTATGCATTGAAATAAAAGATCACAAGGCAAGCCTTTGACTGTGATGATGACATTCTTTAAATGTGTATTTAGATGTGCTTCTGAATAGAAGAGGACATTTTCAGAAGGAAATAAGATTTTGAATACCTAGGTACCTATCTGATAATGCATGGTTCCTACTTTATTGGGAGTCATTAGTAAACTTTTTTACTTTTTCCGTCAGAGGCACAAATACTAGCATTCCACTTGTAAGAAGGTAACATAGTGAGTATTCTAATTCTAAGTGACAAGTTGCCCATTGCCTATTAGAATACACGCAATGATTTTTAGTACTATCCTAATACTGCAAGATTAGCTTAATGATAGGGAAGATACAATGCAAAAGATCTATTGGTAGGAGAAAACTTTTCTGGCTGCGGTTTTCCGCAGCCAAGGAAAGCATTCAAGCAAAATATTCCGCAGGTAAGTAAGGAAGAGGTCCGGCATGAAAGGATGAAGACCTATTTAGGATAGCCCAAAATAAGAAAGACTTCAAGAGAATGACCGCCGACTTATTATTGGAGAGAATTAAGAAAAAGAATACTACAAGAGTTGAAAAAAGGGAAGGAACGCCTTTGCCCTGCAGCAGGACAGTAATGGTTGAAAAACGACTGAATAGGCGATGGGTTTGCAACTCTTTCTCACGATTTTTTCGTTCAAGCATGAACGAGTTCGTGCCAAAGTTTTATCGGCAATAAGAAAGCATCTGCGCAGTAATGATGACAATAACTGCTCAATCTTCATCAACGATCATTAAAATGCTGCAATTGATGGCGTTATTACTGCAATTACATTTTATGAAATCATCACAATGGTAGGTAAGAGTTGCGGTATTAAAACTATCTGTGCTCTACATCGTCACTTTACCCCACTGGTGGGGTGGGCCAATGGGGTCGTTTGGAATATATCTGGGGACAATTGGTCAGCAACAAAAGTAAAATATAAAAGGTTAAACTAAAACATAAAAATTCAAATTTTGACTAGGTTTAGAGCAAAATTAAATAGAAAGAGCTAAAAATGGTGCTCCCAACTGTAAAACCTGTTCAGCCTTTTTAGCGTGAACTCGTGAAGTCTTTGAATCAAAGCGTGAAGTAACAATCATACAAACAGACACACCAACTTCGCATTTTAACGTAGCTTAACTTCAACGATCCATCAAGAACGTCTGTGTTGGACTTGGTATTCCGCCCGTCGGTATTATTAAAATAAATAATATAATTGTTGGAAAGTAAGAAACCCTCAGAATTGAAAACGTCCTTTCAATGTCGGATATTATTTAGGCCACTGTGACATCATAATGTTGTCACAGTAGTTGTTCATTCAAAGACTTGCACATTCATAATGGGATTCACATTGAATAAAGAGCATTCCACTTCCACAGGAAACATAATGGGGTGAAGATGAAAACGTATAACTTAAGAATTACTAGGTACTAATTCTGATACACGGCTGGTGAATTTATAAAACGCAAGAAAATATACTATGAAGGAAAGTTAGCGTATCATAAATCTATAGCTGTGGGAGATATGCGAATAATTCGGTCACCTTATTGTAGAACTAGCAGCGGCCTCGCGGCGTTGCCCCCGTAGTGATGGTACCTATTATGGTGGTGATGATGGTGATGAAAAAAGTAGCCTATAACCTTCCCCAAGAGTTTAGCTATCAAATGCAGAAATAATTTTTTAAATCGGTCCCAGTAGTTTCGGAGCCTATTCGTTACAAACAAAAAATCTGTCCCGTTTTATAATATTAGTGTGGATAAAATCAGGTTAAAAATAAATAAAATCATTTTATAAAGCGAGCGTATCTTACGCGGCTCGTTTCACGTTACGCGTATGCATCGCGCTACATTTATACATTACATTTGTCTTAGTTATAATAAAAGATGGACTCGCTAGCCACGCTTAAAAAATCAGATAGCGATATTTCCGTATTTAAATTAATTTCGCTTGCAAGACTCTTTAATTTCCGTCTGATGCAAGATAACGAGTCATAATCATAAACAGCCCGAAGTTATGCCAACAAAAATAAACATTATGATAATTATAGCAACGGCAGTGGCGACCTTGCCGCGGCCTAGGCCGTCACGCAGGCTAAGCATTCAAGTACACAACTGTCTTACTAGTTACTACCATATAGTGGGCTACTGTGGGAAAGTCTCGTAGTAGACACAATACCTACTTGCACTTGATAATGAAAGATTACAATGAAATGAGAGAGAGATGAAAGAAACAAGGCTAGGAATTACTGACTCTGAGGTGTTGGAGTTGGACATCAACCACACTCACTATTGCTTCAGCCCAACAAGAAGTAGATTGATAGCAATTTAAAAATGTTGTAGAAATGAATTCTTTACCGCAAGTCCCTCCCTCTTACCCAGATAAACATCCGAATGAAAAATTGTAGGTAGGTATCTTAAACGACGATATTTTTGTGAGTCAAAAATCCAAATCAAATAGCATTTATTTTATTAGTTAGACCATGTAGGTCACTTTGTCTTAAGAGCCAGATTATACGTAAAATAAAAACTTAGTCACCATTGACCCTTTCCATACCACACTCGAATGAGACCAGTCATCCAATTACATTATGACCTTGCAACTCCGAACTCGAGGTCGATCAATTTAATGGCTCTTTTTGCCAGAGAACTGGCTCAGTGTTGCGTCACCATTTAAACACAGGTTTAATTTTTGGAGTGTTGAAATACCATAGCAAATTGAAACAGATAAGACCGATCTCTTGATCTGCTTAAGAATCACTCAGACCAACAACAAACTTGAGTTGGTTTGAAAAAATACTTTGCAAAACATCCTCTTTGGACTAATAGCTAGACATCTTCAAGATGTTCAGTAAAAGATGGTACTGACTTTATGTGTACCAATAACTGACGTCATTATAAGTTTTACTATAGACGTAAACATGTCGTGCAATAGGTATGGCATCCAGTCATTAAGCGACAATCCTGCGCCAATTAAAGTGGTTTTCCTTGGGCAATTACCTAGTAGGTGTTAATTCTCCGAGATAATTGCTCGGACTAGTCACAAACAAGACAACTCTACCCGTAATGACTGGTTAGCTTGACCACATAATTTGCTAACGGTTTCATACAAAAGTGTCAGTTTATACCCTGGTTATATCCCCTAGTGTCACGTTACTACTTAGCATAAAAACCCTGCAACTGTCTTTGAACGCGTTGATCTCAGAAATTACGAAGTGAGTTTTGATACTGTTGTTGTAAGAAGATTAGTGTAAAAGCTTCGGCTTAGTATTGTATAATTTATCTGTCCCTTTTTCGTTAGTTATCATGAAGGCATTGAAGGACCAGCTTTCGATATCGGGAGTAGATGCAGTTTTAATAAGGTTTTTGTATCGATTGACTGACATATTCATTCAGAAATAGATATATCTCAGTTTCCTACCAATGCAAAGCCAGGCTGTGGCTAGTATAGAATTCATTGACAATTATCACGGCACCTGCGTGAATCCAAGGTGCAATCCTCTGGCACAGTTGGACTCACGCCACCATTGTCCTATCAATCTGCCTTGCGTGATTACAAGCTTTCTAAGTACCGCAGTTGTAAGTTACTTTGTATTGTGTACTTGTCAACTTAATACAAGCTGGTATAATCATATCCTATATTATTGTAACAACTTTCTTGGCCTCAGTTGAGAACAGACGCATCTGGCTATAATTCACTTAAACACATTTGCATAGAAATATAGGTCCACATATTATGTATGTGTAATACTATATGTGGTATCATTAATCGTCAAGCTGCACTAAACTGTCCCATAAGACCAATCAGTCACAAAAGTTACTCAAGCAAAAGAACAAACTACTGAAATGAACGAATCATAAGGAGCGTATTAAACCGTGCCAAACACGATACCCCAAACAGTATCAAATTATCCGATTACACTTGACGATGTCTGACAAAGGGCGATAAAAGCGGCGCAAAAACTCCAAAGCTGCAGTGCTGCATCAACATTCCGAAACACGATCGCATGAGCGTCCATCGCGCATACAAAGAGCAAAATGGAACTTTGACGATCTACGATAATAGTTTGCGGCGCTCAACTGTTCCGTGGTTAGGTAACGACGCAAGTTGAGGGAAAGACCCTTTACAAAGATTGCCTTTAGCCAACTTTGATGTTTAGTATGTGGGCCATGAATAGCAAGAAAATCAGCAATATCCTTCTTTGGACAGAGACGAACAATGAGGGTAACGAAATCACAAACTCAAACATTGACAATCGTTGGCCTTTGTGACTACAACCCTTTTAGGAACAACCAATGTCTGGCCAATAAATCACGGCAAATAAAATATACCTAATACAAAGGATTTTCCTAAGATTTCCAAGAGGTAAAGCAAAAACATAAATATTCAAGCTCAAAAGAGAATGAAATGAAACTCTCATACGAAATTCCTCTACTTGTTTGCACTGCACACGTAATAACCGCAAGCAATTAGATTCATAATGGAGTAGTAAACAATTAGTAATGAATCATTTAGCTGCCCAGTACTATTGACGTACCACTGATTGTGTGCTTAAGGATACTTCAACAGGTAGTTAATACGAGCAATGTTCAAACGAAACATGTTTGATGGTATATCATAAATATCATGGTTTTCTATAGAAAATATTACAAAAATGTTAGTAGATCCCTAGGTAATGGTCAAGATCAAGGTCCGACTTTGTATCGGTTTGAATGAGCATTTGCTCGATGTGAAAATTAGCATCGAGAAGCTTGTTGTGAACAAAAGCTTAACATCTGAATCTACGCGACGAATATTTGCTTGACTGTACTCCATCCCCAGCAGCTGTAGTTTTGTAGTCAAAATGGGTCGATGCTTGCGCCGCTAGTGACTTGTAATGTAACATTCAAAGGGATTCATCAAAATAACCGACAGGCGGGTGGAGCGCGCTCGAGTGCTCGGCGCTCGTCATCGAGCTGCTTGGCTCGCTGTACTGACATGCCGAAAATTCGATTGGTAACGTGCTCACATCAAGCAAATCATGTCAGTCGCTGCCTTAAGGATACATTTCAACCATGGAGACGATTATTTGTCATGATTGATGGGTTGGAGTTGCAAACTGAACAAACATTGCAAGTCACAAGAACTAATGACATTTTTGCTGTCAGTTTGCCCATAATTTTCCATCCATCTACTCCTCGAATATGCGAGAGATTTAAAAGCAAGTTGAAACAGAAGCAGGTGGTAACTAAGTGCGGTATGTTCCACGCCCTTTTTGTGGTCATGTTGTCAAAGATCGCGTGTGCCCATGACCATGTTTAATAATATGCGGGTCGATGCAACACAAACAAGTAGGTACTTACTTATCAGAGTAAATGATATTTTTTTTCTAATTTTTCATCCCTTTTCATGAGGCACCCTTTCGCTTAGGTTTTAGTGGTAATAAGGATTACCTTTATTTTCCAAAACATACTAGTCTTGAACAGTTTGCGTTCCCTTCCAAAATTATGAAATCTACATCATCAGTTAGGTACTTACTTCTCTCTATGCGATTGTAAAACACTCTTCTTCACTATTGTTATAGCTCATGAACTCCCAAAAACAGTGATATCACTTTGGCGGGAGTCATTACCCATTCTAGTATTTTTTGTGAAGTGTCATCTAACACTGATACTGGTTGTCTAAAAAGAGACACCACGAAATGGCTTGCATGTAACGTTCGACAGGTGCAAATTTGTTCCGACAGGAGCGATGCAGCGTGTCGTGTCGTGATGCACAGACCGACAAGAAATCATAGCGACATACCGCACGCGTCCGCGTTTTTGTCGGAGATTTCCTCTAGCATAAATTATGAATACAATGTAGTGGGATGTGATGAGGCAGTTTTACACAATGGAAGTGATTACGGTCTACGGTCGGACTACGGTCAGTAGATACGTTAATATAACTTGAATAAGGGTCTATTAGTCGAGAATGATTTTGTGTTTGTTGGGCCAGCAAAACTTATTTGACAAATTAATTGTTAAGTGTAGTTTAGACGTCTTTCAGCATCTGATTCATGATCTGCGAAAGTTAACTGGTAAATACTGGATATTAAATCAAAAGCAGGAACTCAGTCGCGTACCTATTTTATAGAAAACCTTACAGCCAGGGGTTACTCTATCATCCATCTCATCTAGCCTTTGTAGTCCAATGGTTACAAATGTTACAATGTATGAAACTGGAGTAACAACTTCTCTACACTACAAGATCCAATCATGTAATATTCCGCCTGCGTCCCTAATTAAATGAGATTCCATATAATGGCGTGCGTCGGCACCCCATGCTGTGGAATGCAACGCGGCCGCTGCTCCACCGCAGCCGTCTGGTTTAAACCTGTATACATGTTTCTGTGCAACAGTAGGTAAGGGTTAGATGTGGGCGCGAACAACCATGCTTGTATAGAATTATTGAACAGATCAAAGCTTAGCCATTGAATGCAACATCTTCGTCATAAATATCCAGTCTTGATCTTTTGTGGTAGAATTATTATCTAATCTTACACAACAAAGCCGTATTGGCCGAGTGGGGTAGTACCTCGATATTCGATTTCAACGTCGTGGGATAAACACCGGCCGTGCATCAATAAATTTTTCGTATCAGAAGCTCAAGCAGTAGCTTAGCTAGGTACCAATTGTAAGAAACACAAGCACGATTGTATCCCCAAGGGTGCGGTAGACATCCTCTCAGGACTTAGGTTGGCATTTGTAAGAGTTATTGATTACCTACTTTTACTTACCGAGTAATACTTGGGATGTAACTAATCGCTTTACTAGGAGATAGTGAAACAACTGAAAGACTTCGGCCTCTATTAATAAACTCCGCTCAACTTGTGTCTAAGTTGCACCACGGATATTGCCATCCTTGTTTGTCACTGTCTAACAAAAAAGGATGGCAATAGTTAAATCCGTGGTGCAACTTTGACAGAAGTTGAGCGGAGTTTATTAATAGAGGCCTTAGAGTTAATGTAAGCTAGTTTACTGTTTCTGTCTCTGTATACTGCACTAGACGTGAGCGGTAATAGAGGAAATTGCTTCTCTTAGCGTTGCTTTAGAAACGACGAGGAGGCCGCTTTTATGAGCCATAAGCTATGGACGGTGCCGTAAAATGAATGAGCATTGGCGTGAAAGGGGACATGTTCATTTAAGATTTGCTTGTATTGTTTGTCTGTTTAAAATTTCCCTAAAATAAAAATTTATCAATTTCCATTTTTGGATACATAGGAAAAGCACCTGAAGTGTTATCCGTTTGTGACCGTGTCGAACGTCGCGTCGATTTCGGGAGTAATCATTCATTCGGGTACCAGGCCGAATTACTCGTGACTCAGAAATGAGTTGGAATCATTAAACAGTTGACAAATGGCCTTGCTAGATGACTGCTTCCTGTTTTGCGATGCATGGTGAGTCTGAACGAGCAGGTGACATTATCTGATTGGATCAAATTATTTTGAACTGCTTATAAAGTGTCTGAGTTGGCAGGGCTAATTTTAACCGATGATTTTGCCTTCACAAAATATTCAAGGAACATAGATTGAGAAAACAAGTGTAATATTCTAGAATGCAATAGGTACTGAGAATTAATTAAATCTAATAATAGCTGTTGTGTTATAAGGCGAATTATTTTGCCTTGTAGACATAATAATGCAATTACTGTAGGAAACCTTATACTTTTTTGTTAAATCCATGTTTCAAAAATATATTGCAAACTTAACGGGTTTTTTAGACTTTAATTCCATTATTTGATAATCATGGTGTTGATTAAGCTTAGATCGGTGCCACCTCTAAATATAAGCTAAACCCTTGCTAAACCACAATAGGTAATTGTCACGAAATATAGTTTACGTTACCTACACAATCAAAAGTACCTAGTTCTACTAAACTTTATCGCAAAACTACCATTTCAATTCAGCCACAACAGTTCAAACCAGTTTATATTTGAACAGGCTGTCATGTCATCCGCTGATAAACGCAAATAGCCATCAATGGAGCACTGTGAGACGTGACGCGATAGCCGGCGCCGCTGTCTTCACTGAGTCAGTGACCAAAGGACGGCTGTAGGTACGAACAATTTAAGGATACAAGGCAAAATTGTTCATAAAGAATCTCGATTATTTTACACTAGTGACCCGCCCCGGCTTCGTACTGTTACAACCCCGAATTTGCTTAATTAATAAAACTCATACGTAAATATCTGCTGATATGCATTTTCGACCAATTCACACACAGACAACTGACGTCAATTCTTTTTCTAAATTCAGCACTTATTTCAGTTTAAAAACTCCTAATTTTGGTAACTCTGTTCAGTCTGTTCTTGGAAGGTTACTCTGACTCTCTGTGGCTACGGACCTGGTTTCTGCCCGCCGGCCCACATCAGAACTCAGAGTGCCTAAAGAGAAGTCCCGCGCGCGATTCTTTACCCGTTTGATCCAACATTGATCGAAACTTAGTTATCGGAAGTTGTAAATTTCAATAGTGAGTCTTAATAAATCTGTTATCTGTTATCCGACTAAATCTTGTTTTTTTTTTAAAACAAGTCCGGGACCCTGTCTAACAGTACGAGTCACATCACACTTATCACATTACAAACCTCTAAAATTATCAGTGTTTGTCTACTATATTATGCATGTATTATACATTTAAACCTTTTGAATCACTCTATCTACCGCATCAAAATCCGTTGCGTAGCCTGGATACATTATATACCTATTTATAATCAGTACAATATTGTAAATGTGATTTTTATTTTGTCGAAAAGCCTTACCTTGTTATTCGTAGTGGACTTATAAGCTCCCTATAACTTAGATTGCTCAAAATCTGTTACCAACACTTTTTGTTGAGATTTAAGTGACAGACAAAATAACATTATCTTAACCCATAATTTGACATTGAATATGAATAATGAGGTACAGATCCTGTCATATAAAAAGAATGCTGGAGGAAGAAAGTGGAGCCAGGGGCTGTGTTTGTCTCATGTTTGCGAACAGGTAACCCATGCGCAAACATGAGAAAAAACACACCCCTCCACCTTCTTCCAGCGTTCTTTTTACATGACGGGAATGTTAAAAGTATATCAAGGATGCATTCTTGTAGAATATTAGATTAAAATCTTTAAGTAAAACAAATTCAAACTGGGTTAATATTTTTAGGTAAATCCCAAAGGAGTGTCAAACATTTATCAATTAAAAAATATGTTTTTCCTGTTATTTACATTTTTTAATCATGCATGTAACCTTGAGTTTTTTATCAGCTAAACCAGTTTATTTACAATTATGGACGTGGCATATATAACTTTTATGGATGTGGCATAGGTCAAAATATACCTACTGTATCTATGTACAATAATAGTAAAGCGCATCACAAACACAGCAGATTTTATATTATGAAATAATAAATCTTGACAGATCGCACCCATGCAAATTCTATGGAGGACCACACACAGCGAATATAAATTACAAAATATATTTGGTGTGATCTGTCAAGATTTATATTTCATAAGATATACTAGTAGTTCGCCCCGAACTGAGATCTCGCGCACCGTAGATGGCCAACATTTGGACTTTCTTCTGACTACCTACCCCTATAATTTCAAGTGCTACTACTGCCGGGTATGCCTATTGCGCTAGCTCTTCATGGTAAAAAATACTAGCATGCATGCAATACATAATGTCGTGTCTAATTTTTCATTTATTTCATATTTATGAATTCTCGTCGTATTTTTAAAAGTATACGTCCTAGAATAAAAATAATAACTATTTTAGAATGTACAAATAAAGACCTTTCATTTGACACCGCACTCAATATATTTGTTTACTTAACTTTTTTTACCCCAATTATTTTCATTTTTTATCAAAATTTTTTTTATCATGAAAATAAATCAAGTAGCATCTAAAATCATTGCAAACCAAACCGCAACGATGCCACTCTCTTTTTAAGACCGACCAGTCAATGAGCTACGAAGACATCGAAACTCTATGAAACGGGAGCTCTTGCAGCTCTGGTTTCGTAGTTTTTGGTCTTTGGTCGTATTTCAAAAACTATACATCCTAGATTAAAAATAAAAACCATTTTGGAATGTACAAAATAAGCCCTTTCGTATGACACCCCACTCAATATATTTGTGTAACTTTCATAATTTTTTACCCCCTTGGGAACCCAATATCTTCACAACCCCTTCATCGATTAAGCTCATATGCTCCGCCGTAAATTTCCTTACCACAACCTATTGACCTACCAAGTTTCATGCAGATTGGATGAACGGTTCGACAGTTATGCTCGAACAACAATTCGTGAAACATACAAACATACAAACATACAAAGCAAAATCGCCCAACTTACCACTAAGATCTTCGCTCGCTTCGCTCGCTCGATCGATTATCTGCTTTGTGTGGTGCGCTTAAGAGAGACTACTAAGTAAATATTTGATTTAACTGCAATATAAGTGTTATTAACACATGACAATTAACATCAGGACCAATTGTTATCTAGCTTACATTATTATAGTAAAATCTATTTCCCGGAACTACCAATTGGGTGTTTCGCAGGACTCGTGTTTTTGGCATGTCCGGCCTTGCGAACCTATTAAAATGACCAGTTTCAGTATTGCTGTATTTTTATTTGGAAATAGTATACGAGTACGCTATTATGGCACTAGTAATATCCTCAATTATATACATAGGAAAGCTGTAATTAATTTCTAAAGTCGTGAAATCTAAGTTCTCTGGTGTGTCCGCGACACCCCTATCTGCATTCAATCGCTTATTACGCAATAATGAAATATAAATTGACACTTTTTATAACGTTAACGTTAATATAGATACTATTAGGTAGTGGTGAATCAAATTTCATGTTATTTTAACTCCACGTTACTGTTTTACAAAGCAAACAAATGTGTCCGCGATAAAAAACTAATTTCTCTGTCGCTAATTTCTGTGGCATTTTCCTAATTTCTCTGGCATTTTGCTAATTTCTTTGGCATTTTGCTAATTTCTCTGGCATTTTTCTAATTTCTCTGGACCAAACCTAATTTCAATGGGCACGAATATATTTAAACCACTAAAACTTCAAAACGGCTTTATCAAATTGAGGGCCGCTAACATTAAAATGCATGTCTTTGAGTGCTTAATTAGGTATGTTATTTTTTTTTTTAAAATAACCAAAAAAAAAATTGCGAAAATGGGGTACCGTTTTTCGGACCGCTTCTTGCGAATCATCCGTTAACGTTAATATAGATACTATTAGGTAGTGGTGAATCAAATTTCATGTTATTTTAACTCCACGTTACTGTTTTACAAAGCAAACAAATGTGTCCGCGATAAAAAACTAATTTCTCTGTCGCTAATTTCTGTGGCATTTTCCTAATTTCTCTGGCATTTTGCTAATTTCTTTGGCATTTTGCTAATTTCTCTGGCATTTTTCTAATTTCTCTGGACCAAACCTAATTTCAATGGGCACGAATATATTTAAACCACTAAAACTTCAAAACGGCTTTATCAAATTGAGGGCCGCTAACATTAAAATGCATGTCTTTGAGTGCTTAATTAGGTATGTTATTTTTTTTTTTAAAATAACCAAAAAAAAAATTGCGAAAATGGGGTACCGTTTTTCGGACCGCTTCTTGCGAATCATCCAATTACTAATTTACTATCAATGACAAATAGATAGGGGCAGGAAATGAACATTTCATCTGTTATCATCATTTTGCATTCATGAGAAACCAAATGATTAAGTATACATTGGAACAAGACCTAAAGGAACACTAGTATTTATTAATAATACTAGTGTGAGAGTTTGTATTGTTATAATTGAGCATTTGATCCATGATCACCAGTGATCGGCGTAGGTAGTGTAACTTAAACAGCTTAACTTAACAAAATCAACATTCAGAAAAATACCTATTCCCGAGAATCCCGGGGCATGTCCACATTTACATTATCATTCAGGTTGATTGACTCAAAATAGCACTACCTACGCCGATCCCTAATTATCACTTTAGCGACTTTTTATCTAGATTGGCTTTTTAACTGAATAAAAAACATTGTCAAAAAGATAGATTGCATGAAATGTAATATTGAGTAAAAATTAAACTTTGTAGGTTCTTTGTAGAAAGGAAGTTAAAAATAGTGGATTGATTGTATTTTTTATAAACAGTAGAATTGTAGAATGTCTAGCTAATGTAAAATTTTCTTTTGTGTGGTTTTGGTATAAAATATTTTATCCTTACTAACAACACCCTGGACAACAAAGAAATAGGTAGGTACCTTCTAACACACTGCTATCCTTATTTCAGGATTTCTAACATCTATCATTATACCCAGGACAAAGAAATAACTAGGCAGTGTTGCCGAATGTGTGCCCGGTACCGAAAACCACGCTCTAAAATGGTCTCAAATAGGATTTAGTAACTTTAATTTATATTCACGTTTCAATCAAAGACAACGTAAGCAAGAACTCACCGTGAATTGTTATTACACGTCTCGACTCAAATATCGACGCTTCCGCCGCATATCGTTGCAATTTTCGTTGCATTGCAGTAGGGATGTTCGATATTTCGGATTGTATCGATATTTCGTATCGCAATATATCGTAACGCATTGTATCGATACGCGTATCGATACAGGGCATTTGATACGATATATCGTATCGATACAGTATCGAATCAAGACAAAGTATGGCAGGTACTTTAATAATTAAAAAAGTATATTTTATTTTAATAATGTACTGTACACTATATGGGAGCACTATTACGAAAATGTGCGTAGTTATAACTGTCAAAAAAGGTGTTTTGTGAAATCAAACTACTTAATATTAAAAAATGCGAAAGTTTAGATGTATGTTTGTTCCTCTACAACTCGACAACCACTGAACCGATTTGCCTGAAATTTAAACATAGATAGATAATGACCGGAAGTAGGACATAAGCCACCTTTTAACCGGGTAACTTGCAAGTCAAAACAATTCGTTATCAAATTAATTGGATACGATACTTTCGATCCGATACACCTTGCGTGTGTTGTATCGATACGCCGTATCGTATGCCATTGTATCGATACAAATATCGGGTGTATCGTATGCCATTGTATCGATACACCAAAATATCGTATTGTATCGAACATCCCTACATTGCAGTATGTAATGAAATGACGGTAACTTGCCGATCTCACGATAAACAATGCCCGTGTTTGTAAACATTTACCGGCAAATTTTGGAGAGTACTCACCAGAACTTTGACGAAACGATTCTCCAGCTCGTCCCGGTCCGGCATCGGAGGCTTCGTCCGATTCCTGGTCGAAGGCTGGCGGACATGGTTACTCTTCGCCGACGCGACCGGCCCGTCCAACATTGTCTGATCCCTCGAAGTAATCAAACCCATTTTACACAAAACACAAGCACTGATCACATTTTCAAAACTCACGACATATTTATCACAAAAAATCAGCCACGAATTATTATCAACAGGTCACAATTTCACAAATTTAGCAGAACGCTTGTTTATACGAGGTGGTGCGGCACGGAGTATGTACGCGAGCGGGCGGACAATAAACAAAGCAAAACTAAATGCGTCGAACGAAGGGCGAAGGCCGGATCGCAATGTGATGTGATGTGATGAATGAAGTTGAAGTTGCGTGCGTGCGATGCGAAACAACATCATTGACAGAAAACTGACAGTGACAGTGACATATAGCGATGAAGCTAGCAGCGAAAATCGCCCAATAAGAAAAGAAAACAGATGCTTTTTGGCGGGAATATGAGAAGTCGTGTTTCGTTTTTGTTTTATTTTCCAAAACTTGTGTTTCTTCGAATGTTAATGTGTAATAATGGTGGATTATTAACCGTTAAGTGTTCGTGAATGTGCATAAGTGTGGGCAAGTAAAACAAAATTGGATAGCATTGCTTTTCGAGTTCTCCCAAAAAGTCCGTGTTGATGTTTCAGTAAAGCCCCACATCTTTACAGTTGGGCCGTCGGAGGGTTGGATTTAGTATTAAGAAGCAGGATTTTGAGGGGGGCGGTGAGGGGGGGAGGTGAGGGGGGGTTCCCCCTCCCCCCTGGTACCACTCCCATTACAAGGTAACGCACCGTTCTGGAGATAATCAAATTATTGTTTTATATACAAACTGGTACAGATTGGTAAAAATTTAGTATTCGGTAACAGTATTTTGGTGGGGGGGAGGGTGGAGGGATCCCCCGCCCCCCTGGTACCACTCCCATTACAAGGTAACGCACCGTTCTTGAGAAAATAAAATTATTGTAACCTAACCTACACGGGGACAACCGACACGGGGCAACCGACACGGGGCACCCTGTAGGTTAGGTTAGGTTTGTATATAAAAAAGCGAGCGAAGCGAGCCCACCCACAAAATCTGGTCGCACAAACCCCCATAACATCTAAAAGAGAAACTAAATCAGATCCGACACAGGGCACCCTGTAGGTTAGGTTTGTATATAAAAAAGCGAGCGAAGCGAGCCCACCCACAAAATCTGGTCGCACAAACCCCCATAACATCTAAAAGACAAACTAAATCAGATCCGACACAGGGCACCCTGTAGGTTAGGTTAGGTTTGTATATGAAAAAGCGAGCGAAGCGAGCCCACTTACAAAATCTGGTCGCACAAACCCCCGTAACATCTAAAAGAGAAACTAAATCAGATCCGACACAGGGCACCCTGTAGGTTAGGTTAGGTTTGTATATAAAAAAGCGAGCGAAGCGAGCCCACCCACAAAATCTGGTCGCACCAACCCCCGTAACATCTAAAAGAGAAACTAAATCAGATCCGAAACAGGGCACCCTGTAGGTTAGGTTAGGTTTGTATATAAAAAAGCGAGCGTAACCCTTTCTAAAAAAGGTTAGGTTAGGTTACAATAATTTGATTTTCTCAAGAACAGTGCGTTACCTTGTTATGGGAGTGGTACCAGGGGGGCGGGGGATCCCCCCCACCCTCCCCCCCCCCCCCGAAATACTGTTCCCAAATACTAATTTTTTACCAATTTTTACCAGTTTGTATTTAAAACAATAATTTGATTATCTCCAGAACGGTGCGTTACCTTGTAATGGGAGTGGTACCAGGGAGGAGGGGGAACCCCCCCCTCCCCCCTCCCACCCCCCCACCCCCCCAAAATCCTGCTTCTTAATACTAAATTTTTACCCCGTCGGATCTAGGCGTACGTGAAGTTAGGCTCTGCGCTGCGCAGTAGAAAATTTTGTATGAAAAAGTTGCACTGCGCATCGAAACGGCTAACTTCACGCACGCCGAGATCCGTTGGCCGTACTGTACTGAGGCACAAGGGGAGGGGTGGGATAATATATTTATGTATTGTAATATGTATTTATATAACTTATTTGAGTCATTTGCAAAAAATTTGTACATTTTCTTGTCTCAGAAGGTATTTTTGTGTAACGATTTTACGTACATTTGTGTCTAAAATATCACCGAGGTGTCACAACAAAAAATTTAATAAAAAAAAATATCGTCTATTTGTAATAATTATCATTTGTATTATATGTCTATTGAATGAAACTACACAACGCAGTAAAATATTTGTGATTTTTACTTCAACTTCCATAAATATTCGCGTTATGTTACACAAAAACATCTTGTGAAAAACCCAACCACCACAAATTTTGTTGAATAACAACTAAACCAAAATCGCTACGCTATATTTCCTTAGATTGGTAGCTTCCTCCAATGGTGCACTTTTAAAATAAATTATGCATACGTTCACAACAAGCCAAATACCCCAGCTAGAGCGTTACACAGGGCGAGTTACACAAAATACCAAAAACAGGGACCATGACTTTTAACTCGAATAAATAATTCATTTTTAATGTTATAATACTATTATTGTCATTTTTATATAGCGCAACTTCTTATCTGATGTACCCAGGGACGTATATAAGGGGGGGGTTTAGGGGGTCCGGACCCCCTCCTTAGCCCATTAAGTTCGGAGGAAACCTAGTCAATTTTTGTATTTTGGAACCCTTGGACCCCCCCCTTAACAAAGATCTTTGGTATATTGGAAACTTTGGACCCCCCCCTTAACAAAGCTATAGCTACGCCCCTGGATGTACCCATTAACTAATTTAGTAATATTATGAAGTTAGTAGCATAAATTTAAATGTTGAACCTGCGAAAACCGAAAGTGGACATCAGAATTTTGTATGGAGAGAGAAATTAGCAGTTTTTTGAATTTAATTTTGAAATAGAAAATAATAGAAATAAAGATAAATACTACGTTAGATTAAATACATGATTTCCAAACAACATTTGTAACTAATTTTTATCATTGTACCACCTATAGTTTTGTTTTAATCTTTAATTGAATGGAGGGGAACAATTTTTTTTCAGAAAGTACAACTTTTTTGCAAAGGACCCATTTATCCTAAAACTTGAAAATTAATTACTTGACACTGGCTTACACAAGACGTGCGAAGCCAAAATAAAGAAGAAAAAAAAACAACATCATTGACTGATAAGTGACAGTGACATATAGCCATGAAGCTAGCAGCGAAAATCGCCCAATAAGAAAACAGATGCTTTTTGGCGGGAATATATGAGAAGTCGTGTGTTTTCGTTTAATTTTCCAAAACTTGTTTCTTCGATTTTTAATGTGTACTAATATAATGAAGAGGAAGAGTTTGTTTGTTTGTTTGAACGCGCTATTCTCAAGAACTACCAGTTGGATTTGAAAAATTCTTTCTGCATTTGATAGCTAAACATGACTAGTATATTTTATGCAAACCGATTTCAACATTCTAAGTAATAACAAATTAAATAAATCTGTTTGTATTCTTATTTTTCGCTTTTTACCCGACTGCGCAAAGCAAAGGAAGGGTAATGTGTTTATCAGTCTATGTATGTTTGGATGTTTCTATGTGGCATTCTAGAAGCCAAACGCGTGGACCGATTTTGATGATTCTTACGTCAATCGATTCGTCTGAACCTTGGGAGTGTTAATAAGGCATGACAGTAATCAAAATTCACCAGTGCCACCACCAGACGCCTTAATGTCAAAATTAAAAAAATCAAAATCGTCACACCATGTCAAGTGGGGTATCGTTGAATAGGTATTTCAAAATCAACTTTATGTTTTTTTTACCATTTTTCATTTTAAGTAATAGTTTAGGAAAAATAACGGTTTAAAGTTGATTAATAATTATTCTCGCTATGGATGTTTCTATGTGGCACTCTAGAGGCCAAACGCGTGGACCGATTTTGATGATTCTTACGTCAATCGATTTGTCTCAACCTTGGGAGTGTCACTAAAGATATGACAGTAATCAAAATTCACCTGGGCTACAACCAGACGCCATATTGTCAAAATTAAAAGAATCAAAATCGTCACTCTATATCAAGTGGGGTATCGTTGAATAGGTATTTTAAAATCAACTTTATCATAACTAAAAAGTGTTAAATAAAAAAATATTTTAAAAAAACAAAAACCCGACTGCGTCAAAACTAAAAAGAAAAAAACAAGCCTGCAAAGAATTACTCACAGTCGGGACCCATAACATTGGGAAGATTTGATTGGTAATAAAATGAATGGGTACCGACTGTGAGTAATTCTTTGCAGGCTTGTTTTTTTCTTTTTAGTTTTGACGCAGTCGGGTTTTTGTTTTTTTAAAATATTTTTTTTTAGTGCAAGTATTTTATAAAGTCGGTTATATACAGGGTGTGGCAAATCCTTGGTCACTGAAGGGTAGCTACCTTTTCTCTTGTAGTTAGAAAGATTTGTTCTTAGGAAACTTCAGTTTTATTTTGAAGAAAAAAATAACTGCATTTTTAGATTTTTGAAAAAAAGTACAGTTAGCCTAAAAAATTAAATTTGTCAAAAAAAACAAGTTGGTCTTAATCGACTGTATTTCCCACCAGGAACACTTCTCCCAAAGTAACTTATGAAATCAAATCGTAAGTTTTTGCAATAATTCAAAAAAACACATCCCATACATTTTCTATGAAATTAGTAGTTGTAAACATTATAGTGCCACTTATTCGATAGTTATTAATTTAAATTCGTAACTGCTTCGGCATGCTGGGAGGCTATTGTAAAGCCTTAGGCGCCTTAGACAGAGCCGCAAGAGAGAATGGTATGCATGGAGCATACTATTTGTTCATCTGCAGGGAAGCACTTTGTTCTAAATTTAAATATGCGCTTTACAATAGCCTCCCAGCTTGCCGGAGCAGTTATGAAATTAAATTAAGAACGATCGAATAAGTGGCACTGTATGGTTTACAACTCCTAATTTCATAGAAAATGTATGGGATGTGTTTTTTTGAATTATTGCAAAAACTTACGATTTGATTTCATAAGTTACTTTGGGAGAAGTGATCCTGGTGGGAAATAGAGTCGATTAAGACCAACTTGTTTTTTTTGACAAATGTAATTTTTTAGGCTAACTGTACTTTTTTTCAAAAATCTAAAAATGCAGTTATTTTTTTTTTTAAATAAAACCGAAGTTTCCTAAGAACAAAACTTTCTAACTACAAGAGAAAAGGTAGCTACCCTTCAGTGACCAAGAATTTGCCACACCCTGTATACAGGATGAATTTTTGAGACGGGGCAGTAGGGCAGCTACCATAACCGTTGTAGCTAGAGGAAAACGTTCTTAGAAGACTATCCTTAACTTTTGAAAGTATTTCGATCTGCATTCACATATTTTGAAAAAAATGTACAGTCAGCGAGAAAATGGGCAATTTACACAAAAACTTTTTTTGATGCCAATCGATCATGTTTCATCTAAGGATTAAAATGCTCTATCGGACCAACTGAGGTTATCAGAAAACGCTAAAATGTATTTCTGAGACAATGCAGTAAGGCTACCAATGCAGTAAGGTACTCTAACCTCAGTTGGTCTGATAGAGATTTTTAATCCTCAGGTGAAACAGGATCGATTGGCATCAAAAAAGTTTTTATGTAAATTGCCCATTTTCTCGCTGACTACATTTTTTTCAAAATCTGTGAATGCAGGTCGAAATATCTTCAAAAATTAAGGATAGTCTCCTAGAACGTTTTCCTCTAGCTACAACAGTTAAGGTAGCTGCCCTTACTGCCCCGTCTCAAAAATTCACCCTGTATATACCTATAGGTATATTTTAATTTTTTTTGCTGCAGATTAGGCGATCACTAAAATTTTAATACCTAACTGCACAGGGCATGATGTGAAATAAAAACTTCAACAAATACATTTTTAAGTAAGTATAATTTTATTGGCTATAGAAAATACATTGGTAAAAAATTATAGCTGCGGTAACGAGAACAACGATATTGCCCGTATCCTAATAGGTAGGTATTTAAAATATTATTTACTACACCAATATTTTTGTTAGCACCATTTTTTTATATTTTTTTTGTTTTTTTTACAAACATACTAGGTACTACCTTAACCTTAAATTGCTATGAATGCATTAAATAATGTTTAGGTCTTTTAACTCCATTATTAAGAGTATAGCTAACTTACACAGTAATTGTTAGCATCCATTTTTAATGGAATAGGTACAGATTAATAATATTTAATTGCATTCTGCATTTATAATCAGCTCAACGGAAGTACTTAGCTACTTCTGTTTCATGAGCTCGAAACATTGTCATAGATAATTTGGTCCAGCTTCAACAAAATTTTGATAATAAAATAGGTATTAAGAATCTCCACAACATTACAGTCTTTGGTTAGGACAGAATAATTATGTAGCTTTAAGAGATTATAAAACTTAATTTTAAAATAATATCACAAGCATAAACATTGAAATATTTAGTTTTTACCTAAAACCCAGCCATTCACTTCATGAACTCTTTCAGTACATTATAATATTTAAAAAAATTACCTGCATTTGAAAGCAATTTACCGCCAACAAGTCTACTTCGTGGACATTGTTGTAGGTATATATAAAAATACAAGTACTCAAACTAAATACCGGAGTGCAATAACTTAAAATCTGTGCTAAGGAACCGCTACAAAGCAATGTCTCTACCTAAGCAAAAGATACAAGCAAAATAAAAGAGCTACTTCTAACAAGATGTCAATCTACAACACAAAATGTGACAAAGGATTCAATGCACGAAGTACTATGCGATTAACGTACAGTAATGTACATCGCCAATTTGCCCAACTAGGTATATACACGTACTCTTTTAATACTTTCAAGGCATATTATGTACCAACTAGTCTAGTAATCCACCTTAAGCTAAAATTTAACACCTTATTTTTAAATAACATTCTTAAATGTATTCTCAAGTCACTTATTTTTTATTGTTTTATATTTTTTTGTTACTTGAAAATACTTAAATCTACTGAATAAAATCTTCAAAGGCACAATAGAATGAGCTTATGGCAGCTGTATGCCTACAATACGTTTAGGGACAACTTTTACGATTTCGTACAATGAGGGTACTCAGCAAGTTTTTTACTTGATCACGTTGCAATTAGTTTTTCATTAGTTACGAATAACTGACAATAGATGGCGCTTTACTTTTTCTATCCAAACCGTGGTTTACGTCAACGCGTTCGAATAAAATCAAATAACTTCCCCTTGGTACTCAGTACAAAGATAGTTTTGATAGTGAAAATCTTACACTATCAGAAATGCTTGTAGCCATGCTTACACTATCTAAGTTATCTTCCCCGTCACATCCGTGAGCACTTGGATTTAGATCACGACGATCATTATTCCAATGCTCCAAAATTATCAACACCATTTCCTATCCATGATTCATCCATTGTGCTTGATTTAATACAAAATATATTCAACAGCAAGCATATCAAATCTGAAATACTTTTGTAGGTGCCATGTAGAATAACAGCTATTCAAACAACCAGCGTCAACAGCTGACAAACTATTCTTGAAAATTCAACAAAGAAATTTGCGAAGCGGACCAGGTTTTGGGTTATTTTCTTTAAACTGTCAGAGCTGGGTAAGATTTGAGAATTTCTTCAAGGGCGCAGAAGTTCGCATTATACTCGAAAAAGGCTAATTACAGTGTAGATTAAGCCAATTTTCTACCTCTGCACCAGATAGGTAATCCCTCATCAATACCTTACTAATATGATATTCGACAAACATGTCGCCTGAATACGGATCAAATAAGACCTCACACTAACAATTCTTACAAAAACCCTTACATTTCTGATCCCACAACAATATTGTGATTATCGTCATGAATATCGACTGAATACGAGTTAAAGGCCTTGCGCTGATCTACATGGACATTGCTTCCGAAAACCCTCCCTTACCTACCATTTGTCGTCTAACAACAAGTATTTTGATTTTCGTCATGAGCGTCGACCGAATACGACCTTGCTCTATCTGACCTCTACACGGACTTTTGTAATAATCAGATTCATGGATGATATCACGACAGGCGTTCGTTGTAACTTTGTTATTTGGAGGATGGGTAGTAATACAGTACAGCACATCCGGGTAGTTGCCAGCGTGAAGCGTGCAACTCTATAAGCTGTAGTAGAGTTCGTCGGATGGAGGGCGCGGCGGCTGTGTTGAGGAACGCGTCGCGCACGGCACTGAGGAGACGCTCCAGGTCGCCGGGTAGCTGCGACTCCAAGTCGCGTCCGATGTATGTCAGCACGAAGAAGAGGTTCTCAGTCTGGAAGGGAATTCCTTCATTGTTTAGGTACTTATACAAATACAAATTAATTTATTTACCAAAGAAACTATGCTATAAAATGGTATGCTGTTGCTGAAGAGTTAAAGGCCTTTGGTAGTAGAGACATGGTAGTGAAATTGGAGGGATTTTGAAAATTGATTGGAAATTGATTTTAGGGCATTTGACCCCCTCTGAACCTTCACTTCCGCGGTCCCCGCCCGTAAGCATGAGTTAAGGTATGATTCCGAACCCGACGACTGTCCGTGGTCTGTCACCGTGTTTGATCAGCAGCATCTGTCCGGGCTGCGCGCTATCCAGCAGGAACTATACAAGCAGCAGTACTCACGTCGCTGGGCGAGGGCACGGGTTGTCGGATGCAGTCTTCGCAGCACTTGCAGATGAGTGTTAGCAGCACCTGCCCGGGCTGCGCGCTGGCGCCGCCGCGCCGCTGGATGGCGCGCCGTCTCAGCTGGCAGTACATCTCCAGCAGAAACGACAGGAACGCCATTAGACGAGGACGACCGCCGCCCACTATCGTGCCGAGCAGCTGGAATTCATACAACATTGTTAGGTTATTATAGACTAGGGAACGTCCGCGGCTTCGCCTACGAGGACTACTAATTTTTTATCCCACGGGAACTAAACACTTTTCCGGGATAAAAATTAGCCTATTTGTTATTCCAGAACCTAAACTATCTACATTACAAATTTCATTAAAGTCGGTTAGGTAGTTATAGAGATACTACGTGGTAACAAACATTCACACACACACACACACGGACTTTCGCCTTTATAATATTAGTAGGATTGCCACATTTCTGGTTTTCAGTAGGACTATTGAGCTAAAATTAATAGTTTTAAAAACTGTTAAGAAAATAGAAGTAGTAACTGGTTCCCATAGTACAAGCTTTGCTTAGTTTGGGGCTAGATGGCGCTGTGTGAAAAATATCCACCAATAAAAAAATAAATTAAAAACACTGCTGACAGGTCTTCAGCAGCGACTTGAAGAAGGCTTCGGTCAGCTCGGCGGCTGCATCGGCGCGCGAACTTTAATTAGATTAGGATGGAGAAAAGACCATCACATGCCTTTGAATCATGGTGCCATAGCTGGCAGTAAGCAAAGATTCGACTCCACTGGGCACTCCACCAGGTTGTTCACAGTTTTGGAAAGATACACTTTCTCCCATGGTATAGCGCATGGGCGTATATAAGGGGGAGGGGGGATTTAGGGGGTCCAGAAATTATAATTTGTATCCGACATGGAATATCCGTGATACAGGTTCCATAACTTCCAAAGAAAAATTTTTGGAACCCTTGAACAGTTGAACCTCATCACGTTCGGGGGAAACCTAGTCAATCTTTGTATTTTTGTATTTTGGAATCCTTGGACCCCTCCCATTACAAAGCTATAGCTACGCATATGGTATACCTTATGAAAGAGTATGAGACCTTCAACATACCTTCTCCCTATCATGGTACCACTGTTGGCAGGTATTCAGCAGCGACTCGAGGAAGGTCTCGGTCTGTTCGCGCTCGACGACGGCGATGCAACGCCGCGCGGCCGGTAGAGCGTACCGAGGGGACTCCACCGCGCGACCCACTAGGTGGTTCACCGCGTCCATTAGTGTACGAGCGCATACTTCGTTTGGATCTGGAATGGGCAAGCGGTTATCGGTTCTGCAAGCTACATATACAGGGTGTGGCAAATTCTTGGTCACTGAAGGGTAGCTACCTTTTCTCTTGTAGTTAGAAAGTTTTGTTCTTAGAAAACTATTGTTTTATTTTGCAAAAAAAAATAATTGCATTTTTAGATTTTTGAAAAAAGTACAGTTGGGAAATAGAGTCGATTAAGACCAACGTGTTTTTTTTTGACAAATGTAATTTTTTAGGCTAACTGTACTTTTTTTCAAAAATCTAAAAATGCAATTATTTTTGTCTTCAAAATAAAACAAAAGTTTCCTAAAAACAAAACTTTCTAGCTACAAGAAAAAAGGTAGCTACCCTTTAGTGACCAAGAATTTGCCACACTCTGTATACATTTTTATATTTAAGTAGGTACCTATAGTACAGAAAATCAAGTTTAAGAATAAAAGCATTGCAAGTGCTTGGGAGTCACTTATAAAATAAGCCTACATAATTAGTAGATGAGAAAGTACCTATTTCAAACAAGAAACTTGTAATAAACACATTACCCTTCCTTTGCTTTGCGCAGTCGGGTAAAAAGCAACATAACAGTTGTCATAAAGTAGCTAACTTGTATAGTTACTATAGTTGTATAGGTACCTATAGTTACTATACTATACAAGTTAGTCTATTTTATGACAACTATTGTCTAGGTATATGGCCTGCCCACTGCCATTTCAATTTGCTTATTCTAAGAGCTATGTCGGTATACTTCTTCTACGGTTTTCCTCGTTTCGGATTCTATCGCGTAGTGAAACTCCTAACATAGCTTTTTCCTAAAGTAATTGTGTAACTTTAAGCTTTTAAATGAGGCCAATAGTTAGCGACGTGTCAGTGCCATAAGTCATCGCTTGCAACACGCACTGATGACTTTTGTCTTGAGGCTCTGCGGTATCGGTGACGAAAAGATATGCCGTAGCTTCCCGATCACTGCCCATCCAAGTAGGATTCGTCGGCTAATCTCTTTTAAAATTGAGCCTACCAAGTTGGATCACCTGACCCAAGTTAATATAGAGGTCAAGAAATTTGATAATATCGTTCCCAACATGTACCGGCATGGGTGTGACGTGGGCATTTAGACTAGACCGATCAATGAAGACAAATTAGTGACTCTGTCCAAAAAAATAGCTCAGTCCGAAGAGCCCAAGCCAAGCAACAGACCCAGGGGGTCTAAAGTGGCCACTTTTGATGTAACATCAGATGTTTCATAAATGTTTCATTTAGGAAGCATATTTCAAAACACCTTTTTAACAGTTCTCTGTAGAATCCATTTAACCCAATTCTGTCAAAAAAGGTGTCTTAAAATATTATGCTTCATATTATGAAGCATTGATGAAGCATACATGAAGCATATATGAAGCACTAGTTGACGCCCGCGGCTTCGCCCGCGTGGACTACTATTTTGTATATCACACGGGAACCATGCATTTTTTCGGGATAAAATGAAGCCTATGTCTTATTCCCGGTCATTATCTACCTATGTTTCAAATTTCAGCCAAATCGGTTCAGTAGTTATGGAGATACGTGGTAACAAACATTCACACACACACGGACTTCGCCTTTATAATATTAGTAGGATTGATGAAGCATTTATGAAACATTTGATGTTCCATCAGATGTTTTATCAAAAGTGGCCACCTTAGGTACCCAGGGCATCGTTAGAAGACAAGAACATGAACCTCTTCCGTCTAGATGTGACTCCACTATAAAGGCACAGCTATAACTATAAAAATAGCTATAACTTACCCTCCAAAGCCTTATCAATGCACTCCTGAATCTCCGCTGGGAAGTTCCCAAGGTCCCCAGCATCGGCAGCCAATCCCAACGCCGCCATGCCACTGGCCAGAGCATCGGCAGAGGTCAATGACTTGGACCTCTTCAGTCCAGGAGTAAATAATTGCGGACGGAGGCTCTTGCCGTTTCCATTGATGAGAGATGATGGAGGGGACTTTTTCTTCTCCGAGATCGTCACTTGCTGGGGTTGGAGTTTGAAATGCACCCGAGGTCCTCCTGACTGAAAGAAAATTGATGTTCGTCTAATTAAAATGATATTGAACAAAAATTCGAAGTTTCGCTGAGCAATAGTTTTTTTTTAACTTATCTTGAAAGGGAGTTTGAACCCTTTACCTTTACCGGGTCTTTAGGCGTTTCACACCGCAAGCGGTTCGGACCGCGGTGTGAATCGCCCCAGAGCTCTTTTTGAATGGGTTCTTTCGCACCACGGTGGTGACAGCGGTGCGAATCGCCTAAAGTATCTTTTGAAATGGGTCGATTCGGACCACAGGATTTGGACTCATATCAAAAATTAAGGCTTTCTCCTCATGGACAAACTATTCCTTACGGTTGGTTTGGACTGAATGTCAAAATGTACTGATCTACATATTTCGCCTACCTAACTGATTTGGCTACGAGGACTAACATTTCCTTATGGCCGAACTCGTGTCAAAATAGACAAAGTAGGTACACTCACCACCGCAGAGAGGATACAAAGAACATACTACGGTATCGTCACCACGAGTAGGTAAAGGAATATAATTGAAAAAGACAATTTCGTTTTAAATTGCCAACTCGAATTTTGCACAATGAAACCAGCATTGGACATTTCTTGGAAAAGCTCAGATAATTTTGTTCACTACATTTGTTATTTTTTACCTAATTTTATTTAATTTTGTACATAGTACCTACCTACCTATATCTTTTTGGCAATAGCAATTATGCACTATGTGTGTTGTGTTTTGGATCTAACTTAAAAGACCAGGACACCAGAAACGTTACAGAGGTTTTTTTTACTTGCTTAAATCAAAACACTTCTGCGATACATCTGATGTCCTGGTACTTCAAAACATTTTACCCGTTGTCGTCATGAAGGACAAAATCATGTTTTTGAAATAACGTTGCAAAACCAATTTCCACAATACTGTTAAAAAAACCGTTCCAGCGATTTTCGACCTTATTGAAATTTTAGGTTTCGATTATTTTCCAAGTCTTTGCCAAATTATTTAGAATATTATATTATTAATTCATCCTTCATGACCAATGGATAAAAATTAATGTTTGAAGTAGGTACCAGGGGGTCTAAAGTGGCCACTTTTGATGAAAAATCAGATGTTTCATAGATGCTTCATCTATAGCCGGGTACCCACCTAGCGCACAGGCTCGCGCGGCAGCCTCGCGAGCCAAATGCTCGGCTGATGTGGACGTGCCTCGGGCGGCCTCGGGCGCGCGTTCGCTCGCCCGAGCACGGCTCGGCCCCGAGCCATCTGTTGTCGGTAAACTTGACGCGCTCTTGCTTGCTAGATGTTTCAGATGCTTCATCGATGCTTCATATAAGAAGCATCGATGAAGCATCTGAAACATCTATGAAGCATTTCACAAAACATCTTTTTTGACAGATCTATGTGCGAGGTTAAATTTATTTTTAGAAAGTAAATAGGTTGAATGTAAAACATGGTGTGATATCGTTATCATATCAACCAATGCCTGCCTAAGTAGGTGTCAAGACTTTAAGAGCCTAGCGTCAAGTCGGTAGCTGGGACCAGTGAATATCACAAGAACTGTTCCCTGCCAACTGGTGACCAAGCCAGCTGGTGTCCTTCGTGAAGATAAGCACGATTGACTATACTGTTGAGTTGAAGGATCACTTACCTACGCTAGACAGTGCCGGGTCCGAGCCGAGCTTCGGCCGTAGAGCCGGCGTTGTCATTTGTTGTTTTTTTTTTGGTTGAAAATGTATTTTTAACCGACTTCAAAAAAAGGGGGTGGTTCACAAGAAAACTGTATTTTTTTTTTATTGAGAATTATTCAATACAATTGTAAACACTATAAACGGGATATTTACCATGATTTTTGGATTTTCGAGTTTCCCGATATTTCGGCACAGTTGCATGCGCCATGATCACGGTAAACTGAAGTTTTTGCGAGTTTGTGGGTAATCAGTGTAATCACAGGCAGACGAAACGGTCTACCCTCTTTCTAAGTCTTTTACTACGTCGAACATCAGTACCACCGGTCTCACTTTCGAACGCAACTCGATCGCGGCACACAACACTCACAGTATCCAACCGCACATCTGATGTTGGACTTTTTCGATTTATGCACAATTGCACCACCGGATTCCAAGCACCCGAGAGTTTAAAACCGTCTTCTCGATTGAAATTCCGGTGTTTGGTAATTTCTATGGCTTCCTTCTGCAGGTCACGTCAGTTGTTTTCTAGTGTTTCTTTCGGACGCGTCATCGTCCTCATTCGAAGCCATCGCAAAAAGAACTGAAGACCGCTCCGGTACACCGGAACGTCCCCATACACGCAACCAATGTTCGGTTGACCTGCGCAGGCATACCTGCATAAATGACCTCTCCGGTAGACCGTAGCGTGTATGGCTTACATAAAAAGAAAACTGTTTTGTTCCCCTCAGGTCCGAATCGACCCATCACAAAAAGTTATGGGGCGATTCGCACCGCGGTGCGAAAGAACACATTCAAAAAGAGCTCTGGGGCGATTCACACCGCGGTCCGAACCGCTTGCGGTGTGAAACGCCTAAAGACCCGATTTACGCTAGATACTTTTGGAAAGAATTTTAGGTAAACTTTTATGTGGTACCTAATCTTAACGTAACTGTAACTTATTAAGTACTAGAATTATTAACGATGCTATGCGAAGTATTTCCGGGAAGTGCTTACTAACCGAGTCATTTTTTGCTGCTGAAATAATAGAACTGTTAGTTGCAAAGTCTGAGGCAGATTGCCGCTTGAGGTAGTGTTGAGCAGGCCATGTGGCATGACAGGGCGATAGTGTGACTTGCGCGTGCAACATAGCCAAACGCGAGTGGTAAAGCCCCATACTCACATACCTACCCTTTACACATTGCCGACTTGAAATCGCTAGCATTTCTTTTCAGCGTTCTTTCTCCTCAATCGATTATCAATTTTACACACAGTTGGCACCTAAAGTGGTATATTACCTGTGTCTGAGGCACATTGCCGCTGGAGGTAGTGTTGAGCAGGCCATGTGGCATGACAGGCCGGTAGTGTGGCGGCACTTGCGCGTGCAGCACCGCCGAGCGCGAGTGCTGGAGCCCCATACTCGCATACCCTATGCCCATTGCCGACCTGAAATCATATTATTGTATCTATGAATGTTATGAATATTCGATAGTCATACCATCACTGGTAGCAGACAACATCATTTTTGAGGATGAATAGAGGAAAAACCCTTTTAATGCCAAATTTGGCAATTTAGAGACGTGGCCAAGCATGAAATTAGATAGAATTAACACAGGGAGGTTAGTGAGTTTTTAGATTGCATTTGAAATAAAATTTGCGTCAAAAAAAATCTTTATCCATGGGTATATCTACCTTTTCTCTATTATTCTTAAGAGAGGCCGTTGTCATACTACAAGGAGGTTAAAATGTGGAAAAAAATGTGTACTTACAATGCACCATAAAAAATAAGTAAAGAACTAGAATAATTCAAATCACCTATAACAGTTACTTTATTTTCGTTAAAAAAAAACAAATCTAAATTAATTGGATCGTTGGCTTTACGTTTTGATGATAACTAAATCTTTAAATTAATTAACGACAATAGAGTGCTAAACCACGCTATGTGATCTCTTTAAAAAAGCAATAAGCCACTATGATTGTCAGTAGGTATATCGTGCAATGCAATGCTTATAATTAGCATCACTTTCTAAGACTAATTAGGTGCATATTGCTAACCCACAGTTAGTTGGAAGGATAGCACGAATGTGTGTGCATTGACCATGCTAATACCAGGCCAATATCCTGCCAGTAACCTAGTCAAGGTGAAGCACGAGCATTGCAAATGCGACTGATTGGATAGGATTTATATCACGCTTGAAACACGTTGAATGAAATCATAGGTTTAACTCGGGTTCACTCAAGCGATACCAACTTGGTAACTTATAATTTCATGAGTTCATAGAGACACCAAAAATAAAACAGACGCCATCAAAAGATTACTAATAAGGAACAATGGTCGCTCCGTTTTTAGAAACCGCGTGCAATTTAAATTGTTTAATTAAAGTAATGACAAAACAAACAACGTCTTCAAATAATACCTACTCGTTTTTTAGTCTGTTTTGTTTTCTTATCTTGAGCATTAAGTATGGCACAGTTTTCAGTTTGTTAAACGGTGCATCTGTCTTCTACTCTCTAACGTTGGGGATGTGAATGACCTGCTGCCGGTCGATGAATCACGCGAACGTACAATTGATGAAGATGTAAGCATCAGTGTGTTGCTAGACAAAGCTGTCTCACAATCTCTGTAAACTCAGATTCTATCTTTAACCAACGACACGTTTGGTCTATCTTGTGCTTGTGTCTTGTATCTAGTATCTTACTTCCTTGTGTGATTTGTGTTTGCCCTTGTCAGTAAAAAAAATAGTTAATAGTAAAATGCTGATCTATTCAGTTAGGTACAGGTTCTGTTTTTTCTTGAATCACAGTTCACCAGCTGGTTATTGAGAATTTATAGCAGTTACTTCCAACCTCCTCCTGCTATAAATAAGATTCCTCCCACTGCTGCTATCCTGTGACAATATGTTGGTTCTACTATCTCGACCCATGGAGCCAGCGAGCCAGTAAACAACATTTAAGTAGGTAAGTACATAGATCTCTAGGCACATTTCAGTAAGCACTGATTGCCATGCCATCTAGATAGAGTCACCGTGCGTCCACTTAAGCTCTTGGTAATATTAGCTTGATCAAGTCGTGTGTCTTACTCTGTTATTCACAATGGACTTCTAAGCTAACTAATTCTAAGCTAATGTTCTTGCCATGTGAATGTGAGTGACAAGAATAAAACTCTCCAAAGTCATACTAAAATAACAGCATATTATGAATAATGGGTCAATGTGTTTGTAAACTTTAATACTAAGGAACCTGACGTGTTTCTCATCCAATCCGTTTCTGTGCACAAATGTCTTCGTCAGACATGGTTTGTCTCGGCACCGTCATATTATATCTACCTACTGCATATTCAGACAAGCTCAACGAAAGCGATCGCATCATGCCAATCCACCAGTAGCTCCACTGATTGTAATCCTGATGACTATTCATATACAATGGCTTCCAACGGTGCGTGTCACATGCTCTGAATGCTTATTAATAAATCGTTGTACATTGTCATTGTCCCAGTGCTGCTCGGATCGCTTGCCCGTTATGGGACTCAGCAGTGGCCATCTAGGCAGGCCATTTTGTTTCGAAAGCATTTAAATGTATTTTGAAAGGAGATACTGTTTGATTTGATACTGATTGAGATGTTGGGTAACATGGGGACGTTTTAGTTTCACATTGAAATCTGAATGTCAGTGGTGAATCAAAAAGAGAAGACTGAGAAAACTACAATTAGGTATTTACATCAAACAGTGAACAACTTTTGTGTCTAGGATAATCAGGACAATCTGATAAGCTAATAAGGGCCTGTATTCTATTAAATGACAACCGCTTTGGTTTTGGTTCGAACTCTTAAATGTCAGCCATTTGGTGAAATAGTAGAATAGCTTTTCAAAAATTTGTACTGCCAAAGTTCAAAACCTCACCACAACTGAGTCGTTTGTTATTAGTAGTCATGGAAACAGTCGCTTTAGTTGAGGTTTTGGTTGAGGTTGATAAAAAGTTCGGTACCGGAATCGAGCCCAAGGTCGTTTTCAAAGTCGACTACGATAACAGTTTGTTGAAGAGAGAAAGCGATCATACACTTTGTCTTATATCCAATTTCAAAAACGATTTGCATGTTTTACAAAACCATTCTGTCTCAAGATCCTCTATATGGTTCTTAACCGTGAACCGGCTTTGTTTCGCCCACACTAAGTCACAACACTCTTATTTTCAAATTGTTCCTACGTGCAATCCTGTGTCAATTCAAACTGGTCATCGCATTGCTAACTGAATAGAAATGCTAGAGTGAATAAAGTACTTACTTCTATTGAATGCACGCTACTGACGCGGTGCGGTCTGGCGGGAGTGAAATTAGGCCAAGTGGCATGTCCTGCCAGTCTGCGCACTCACGCGACCCTCTTTAGACCGCTCTTTTTCAGACAAAATTCAAGAACATTCTACAATCTACCATATAACATACAACAAATAACTCAAACCCTAAGATACTTAGACAGATACCAAGAAGATTTTGTGATAACGGATTATATTTTCTGTACTTATGTATTTGGATGTGCCTCTGACTACCCCCTTAGACTTCTTCATTTCGAATGCATAAAAGTTCTACATCTTGGGTGTATCCCCAATTCGGTAGTCGTGATCATGCCATATTTCCAAAGCAGAAGATTGCAAGAATTTGTTAATAGTAAGGTTCCTAGGCCTACGTGTATCAAAACCTCAGAATAAATGCCGGAAAAGACCTAAAAAAAGCTTGTTCCTAGTTTAATACCCGACACTTTTAATAATGTTGGTTTTAAAAGAAAGAAAAGCATGACTGGGTCTGGGTGCTTCAAGATTTTAGTTTTAGTCCAGAGTAAAATAGTCAAACAGACGTAGCGGCTTAACGAATTAATTATACTCAACCAGAGTAAGCCACTAGCTTATACGAACTTACTTACTTAACGGATCAATTAATGAAAATGATAAATGAATGAAGTCATCTTATAAAAGCGGACAGCGAAGTGTCCAAATGACCTTGGTATGGTACCTACAGATGAAAACACGCCGATAGAGCGCAATGGTCTCTTAACTTAGATGATTGTGTATGACGCACGGGTGGATGAGCAGCTAACAATAAACAAATTTAGCTGAAAATCGACACAAACATCCAATGGGTTTGGTATTCCAACCAAAACCCTTCATCATGCTTTATTAGACAGTCATAACATTCTCCTGCAAGTAACATTCTCTGGTAAAGCAGACTCTAGGTACACGGAACAGAATGTATGTGTCTCTGAATAAATTATACCTTGATCTACATTCGTAGATAAGGCCAGTTTCAATAGGAAAGATAGAAAATAATGGTTATGTAAACAAAGAAGACCTACAAGAGAACGTAAGGTTAAAGAAATCCGGAACTATTATAAGCGTAGTAGGCCTTCATGATCTGATAGTACTTTAAATAAACCAAACAAAGAAAGCATTACGATCTAGACACTGACCGAGTTAGTTCGTAGGAGCTAGTGGCCAACTCTAACGTCGAGAGTTTTTAGGCTGCCTGACGGTTTCCGTCATGACAACAACTCAATTAGTAGAGAGACCTACAATTGAACGTAACCTCCGTAGCACAGAAGTGCTCAGTTATGATATGAATGTAACTAACAGTCACTCATACATTTTGTGGTCGCGCAAGACATCGTTTAATTTGGACATGGACAGTCTATCAAAATCGACTAAGGATAAAAAGCTACAAGCTCTTTACGCACACCGATTTAAAACTGTAAATTACATGTTTTAGTTGAAATATGACCGTGAATACAGTACAATTTATTTTGAAAACAAGAATAAGGTATAGGTAGACGAGCAGGTAGAGCCATTGTAGTAAACTGTGAATCAAAATATTAATCGAATATCGTAAAGATTGTTTTGACTACAGAACGAAAACAAATAGTAGACAATCAAAACAGTACAGTCGCGACATGGGAATGATGAGTCGTTCCACATTAGAAAGCAAATTACGAACAAAATTTACATGAATTTGTTGGCAACGTGTGCGAAAAGATTGCGAACTACAAATTCTTTGTGTGTTGGTACCTAAGTTTGGGTTGGATTTAGTATTAAGAAGCAGGATTTTGGGGGCAAAATGAAGGGGGGAGGTGAGGGGGGGGTTCCCCCTCCCCCCTGGTACCACTCTCATTACAAGGTAACGCACCGTTCTAGAGATAATCAAATTATTGTTTTTATATACAAACTGGTAAAAATTGGTAAAAATTTAGTATTCGGTAACAATATTTTGAGGGGGGGGGGAGGGGGGGGATCCCCCGCCCCCCTGGTACCACTCCCATTCCAAGGTAACGCACCGTTCTTGAGAAAATCAAATGTAACCTAACCTAACCTAACCTATACGGGGCAACCGAAACGGGGCACCCTGTAGGTTAGGTTAGGTTTGTATATAAAAATGCGAGCGAAGCGAGCCCACCCACAAAATCTGGTGGCACAAACCCCCATCACATCTAAAAGAGAAACTAAATCAGAACCAACACGGGGCACCCTGTAGGTTAGGTTAGGTTTGTATATAAAAATGCGAGCGAAGCGAGCCCACCCACAAAATCTGGTGGCACAAACCCCCATCACATCTAAAAGAAAAACTAAATCAGAACCGACACGGGGCACCCTGTAGGTTAGGTTAGGTTTGTATATAAAAATGCGAGCGAAGCGAGCCCACCCACAAAATCTGGTGGCACAAACCCCCATAACATCTAAAAGAGAAACTAAATCAGATCCGACACGGGGCACCCTGTAGGTTAGGTTAGGTTTGTATATAAAAAAGCGAGCGAAGCGAGCCCACCCGCAAAATCTGGTGGCACAAACCCCCATAACTTCTAAAAGAGAAACTAAATCAGATCCGACATGGGGCACCCTGTAGGTTAGGTTAGGTTTGTATATAAAAAAGCGAGCGAAGCGAGCCCACCCACAAAATCTGGTCGCACAAAACTGGTGTTTGGGGGGGGGGGGATCCCCACCCACCCTCCCCCCCCCAAATACTGTTACCGAATACTAAATTTTTACCATTTTTTACCAGTTTGTATATAAAAACAATAATTTGATTATCTCCAGAACGGTGCGTTACCTTGTAATGGGAGTGGTACCAGGGGGGAGGGGGAGCCCTCCCCCCCTCCCCCCCTCACTCCCCCCCCAAAAATCCTGCTTCTTAATACTAAATTTTTACCCTAAGTTTATATATTATGCAAGTTCGCACGATATTTACAGATAATTCGTGATCATACTGAGATTTAAAATTAATTAGTGAAACGCGAGTTGTGAAGCATAGGATATTTCCGGTGAAAGTGTTTCGAAAACGAGGGTAGTAATAAAACAGTTGAACTTACATATCGGAAGTAGAGTATCTCCCACGAACCATTTTTACTGCCTGCTACAATTCACTTTAATTTGAAATGTTGATAGCAATCTCACATCACACACTAAACAAATAAATCCCAATGTTTACATGAGCAACAATAAAATTTATCACAATCTTGAAGCTCGATGCAAATCTCAGCGCAAACTTGGCAATGTTGCGGACGAATTACGTCTCATTTCCCATTTAGCGTTCCTTTATTAATAGAAGCTTGTTTCCGCCGCGTATCCCAGAGCTTTAGCATAAACTCTCAACAGCAGATCAGTCGACAAGTAAACACATTACGGCACTATCGGATTTGTACTTAAAATAGTGAGCGTTCGGTTGTAGTTCGTTCGAAGGCGTTCGCGATTATTTCGTAAATTTCGTAGTTATTTGGTCGCGTCCGTGTCGGGAACTCCGTGCGTGTCCCGGCGCGTGCGCACACTGCGCGGGGCGGTTACTTCAGCCGGTTTCGGCGCGCGGGCGTGCAAGCGTCACCGCACTCGAGAGCAAAGTGATAACAAAAACCTCACAATTGATACTAGGTACACAAAGTCGCACCTACGCGTGGGACATCACGGCTACGTAGATATCTCGATGATTTTTGTTTTGCCTCAATTGGATGTGGGCCAACGGCAGCACTGCCGGTTACGTTACTCCCGTTGATGTGAAACAAACTACCGCAGGCGCAAGGTCAAATCTTTCCAAGCGGTGTGGAAGGAAGCCTAAAAGCGCTCATTCATTCGTGGCTTCTGATGGCTGAGTCCGGACAATGGATGCAGGCGTTCTGAATTCTTGGTTAGCAGATAGTGCAATAAAACGAGAAATTTAAAATTCATTGTGCGTCATGCTCCTAAGTCAAGATCTCGTACGTTCTTGTCTGTTGCCACCTAGTAGGAAACTTCCACTTCAAGCAAACAGTGATGAACTGCATGACAACGCATCAAAACAAGTCATCGCAATCGGTGTGGGCGTGAATTAAATCGACAAATCAGAATTGTTTGATCTACTAATATATTTCTCAGGACTTCGATAGTGGTATAGTTGAAATGCTAAAGTGCAACCAAAATATTACGCAATCAATCAAGGTTATTCGAAACCAAGATGAAATCATCATGCCAAAAATTGCTTAAAAGTGCCTTCCTGTATTTATCGATATTCTAATAGATCTAGGTACGATTGGTTTGCCAACAATCATTATATTTACAACTGCTAGCGCGGATTTGCAAAAGAAAATATAGATGCTCAAGCTTCTAAATCAGTGGTCGTCAAAGTGCGGCCCGCGGGCCGCATGCGGCCCGCGGGCGATATTTGTGCGGCCCGCGGGACGATATTGGCCCGCGACCAAGCAAACAATTTAAGTAGATAATGATTCTACCACGTTAGAGGAGAACATGTTGTGCCGACGCAACCTAGTGGGAAAAGGGCAAGGAAATGGTGATGATGAATGATGCTACCTACGTTGCTACAATAATAATTGTAATTGACTTAAAAACTTCGAGATATGGAAGCTTGCTTTGTTTGCTTGGTTTAGTTAGAGCTCACTTTGCTCGCATTTTAGTTTCAGAGTTGAGTTGAGTCTGACCACAAAATAGGAACCGACAAGCAACGAGCCTTTCTATGAGCACCGCAAACAAAATCAAGTGTCACATATTGTAGTTGTCTTAAAAAATTTGGCTCGCTTCGCTCGCATTTATCTTCATAACTAAGGTACCTATATTGCGAATAAAGTGAGTTAAGTCTAACCACAGAATAAGAACCGATAAGCTGCAAGTATTTTCTTTGAACATCGCAAACAAAATCAAGTGTTACATGTTGCATTTGTCTTAAAAAATTCGGCTCGCTTCGCTCGCATATGACTTCATGAGTAAGGTATATATTGCAAATAAAGGGAGTAAAGTCTAACCACCAAATAAGAACCGATAAGCAGCAAGTTTGTTCTTTGATCATCGCAAACAAAATCAAGTGTCACAATGTTGCATTAGTCTTAAAAAATTCGGCTTGCTTCGCTCGCATATAGCTTCATGAGTAGGATATTTTGCGAGAAAAGTTAGTAAAGTCTAAGAACCGATAAGCAGCAAGTTTGTTAATTGATCATCGCAAACAAAATCAAGTGTCACAATATTGCATTTGTCTTAAAAAATTCGGCTCGCTTCGTTCGCATATAACTTCATGAGTAGAATATTTTGCGAGAAAAGTTAGTAAAATCTAAGTATAAGAACCTATAAGCAGCGAGTTTTTTCTTTGATCACCGCAAACAAAATCAAGTGTCACATGTTGCATTTGTCTTAAAAACTTCGGCTCGTTTCGCTCGCATTTAATTTCACGAGTAAAGTATATATCGCGAGTAAAGTGAGTAGTCTACCCACAAAATAGGAACCGATAAGCAGCGAGTATTTTCTTTGATCATCGATCGCAAACAAAATCAAGTGTCACAATGTTGCATTTGTCTTAAAAAATTCGGTTCGCTTCGCTCGCATTTAACTTCATGGGTAAGGTCTATTGCGAGTAAAGTGAGTAAAGTCTAACCACAAAATAAGAACTGACAAGCAGCGAGTTTTTTCTTTGATTATCGCAAACAAAATCAAGTGTCACAATATTGCATTTGTCTTAAAAAATTCGGCTCGCTTCGCTCGCCTAAAACTTCATGAGTCAGATATTTTGCGAGAAAAGTTAGTAAAGTATAAGAACCTATAAGCAGCGAGTTTTTTCTTTGATCACCGCAAATAAAATCAAGTGTCACATGTTGCATTTGTCTTGAAAAATTCGGCTCGCTTCGCTCGCATTTAACTTCATGAGTAAGGTATGTATTGCGAGTAAAGTGAGTAGTCTAACCACAAAATAAGAACCGATAAGCAGCGAGTTTTTTCTTTGATCACCACAAAAAAAAGTGTAACATATTGCATTTGACTTGCAAAAATTCGGCTCGCTTCGCTCGCTTGGTTTGGAGCTCTATTCGCTTGCACTATAACTTCAGGAGTAGGTATATATATTGCGAGCAAAGTGAGTTATGTCAGACCATAGAATAGGAACCAACAAGCTGCGAGTCTTTGAGCACCGCAAAATTATGCTAAGTTTCAAGTTTGTTAGTAGGTAGAATTTCGAAAAATCATCAAATAAATAATTCAAGAATGTGCGGCCCGCAGTGATACCCCACATTGTCCTATGCGGCCCTTGGCCAGAAAAGTGTGACGACCACTGTTCTAAATACTCCTAATGCTTCCATCTTAGGATAACTTCGCGATGCAATACTAACATAAAAATAAATAAACCTAAATTGTTCACTCATCACGAGATTCATCCGACGTTTAACTTGATTGTTCGCTGATCTCAGTATGGCCTGATTCAGAGACCGTGCCAATCTAAAAAGCAACTGAGCGTAAAAGACGCAATCATGTTTCCCTAGTGTCCGATTCACTGTTATTGTGTCTGTTGTGTTATGCCAAGATTTGTAGGCATTTACGATTTGGAAAGTTTTCAACAATTACTTTAAGTTACTATCTATTAATATCAACACCAAGATTTTGCATTAAACATGCTTTTACTTATAGATTCTGTGCGTAGTTATAACGAACATTTTGTATCGAATGTCTGATGTATTTTCCAACCTATTGGTGTTGATATTGATACCGTAACTTGCAGCTAACCAATTTCTGCACAAGTCTACATTTGCATAAAAGGCATATTTGTACAAACTGACACGCAAAGCGATCCCCATTCCTTCACCAAACGGTACCACTGTAATAAATATCTTATCACCGTCAAATGACATCGACGCATATGGTGTACTTCTCGATGAATATGCTACGGCCCCCACTTTCGGAGGGCACCACATAGCATGGCAATAAATGCATACACTAAACACTAGATAACAAGTAAAACTCACCTATTCTGCAGGTCGTTGGGCTTAGCCATGGTGAACTCCTTAGCGTGCACGTTCAGCTTCCCCGCAGCCGTGGCAGCATTGGCGGCGCCGTCTGTGCGGACACCTGAAGGTCAACATCGCTCGTCAAGAGAAGAGGGTGATTTGAAAGTACAGAAATGTGCTGACAAGTCTCATGAGAGAAGAGTATGATGATGAATATGTTATGAGAAAAAGGTTAAAGGAAACGAAAAAAAGTTTTTATGGCGTGGATGTGGTTCTGACGAAAATACTTGTTACGACAGACAACTCCTTGGGGTTTTCTAAGTACTCCATACCTACAAAGAACGTTAAAAGATAATTCGAAGGGGATTTCCGTGTTCGTTGCCCGTTTCTTCTTGTAACGTAGTTCTTTAGACATTTCAAATGATGCTAATGGTGTTATCCCTATTGACCATGACTCTATCTACTGCTATAATTCGTCAGTTAATCTGGTTCTATAAAGGCTACCGAATTGATGTTTGAGATACCAATTTGTTATTCTATGAGTAGTCTTCACAATATAATCATAACGAGCTGGTTCCCCGGAAGGCACACGTCCGGAAATAATGTGTGAATACCGTTGAATGAATAATAATGGAACATGGCCAAACAAAGCTGACGCAGCGCTCAAAATAACACAGCTTTCAATCAGCTGGAGAAGCGTAGTGAGATCAACAAAACATGTTAGTATCGAAAATCAATCTTTGAATTTTATATTCAACTAGCGACCCGCCCCGGCTTCGCACGGGTGCAATGTTGCAATGTAAGCGCAAACAAAATGTGTTTATTTACGACATCACATTAGAAACCTCCAAAATTATCAGTGTTTCTCTACTTTATAATGCATATGTTATAGATATAAACCTTCCTCTTGAATCACTCTATCTATTTAAAAAAACTGCATCAAAATCCGCTGCGTAGTTTTAAATATCTAAGCATACATAGGAACAGACAGACAGATTGCGGGAAGCGACTTTGTTTTGTACTATGATGATGTAGTGATGAAGAACATTTTGAAAAATACGTTTTTAATGTTTCGCTTACTTAAGTTTACAATTTTTATAGCTCTTTTTGCTCCTCAACTTCAAACCTGGTTTCAAGTTCATTATTATCATCCACTTGACTTCATAACGAAATGCTGGTCAACCAAAACTATTTTTGTATAACTCGGTTCATTAAAGAAAGGAATCTAATCGAACGAGATGCTTATCATGTTCTCTCGCTTGCACCCTAGTGTTATCTATACTCACCAAGCGAGATAACATGATAAGCGACGCCATTTTAGATTCGTTTCTTTAATGAACCGGGTCATAATAGTATTGTCGTTATAGGTACCTACCATTGATTGATGATTGATGATTTATACAAGAATTTTCTTTCGTAATATTTTATCCTAAGTATTTTTAACACCTACAGAAGTGTTAAATAAAGTAACGCAACAATCTAAAATCTAGACACAGTCTTGACTAGACAAAATACCCATTTATTGGAAATTATGAAGACTGTCTGAAGGTCGTATATAAACAAACAAAATAAACAAGAAGTTTCTCTAATAAATTAGGAACGTTACAAGCTCAAAACACGCAAAAAGTTCATATTGATTCGTCGAAGACCTTGATTAAATATGATACTTTTAGAATGTCAATCTTAGTTTCCTACAGATCTGGAATAATGGCCTATCTTTTGAAAAGTAGAGTGTAATGTTAGCCATCTCTTGGTAGAGCACTAGTGGCCATTAGCCTCTTGCTCATAAAATCGATTCCATGGATGGACAAGAACTAAGTACTCTTGGTAATCGGGTAACCGAGATTCTGATGCGTGAAGCACGTGCGTCTCGCTCAGTCTGTCAGACTTTCGTGCAACATTTACTTACGAAGATCAGTAATTGGGAGATTTGCAATAAAAGTATGAAAGTTAATGAACGTCATCGCTAAATTATTTGGTGATGCGGGGCGTGACGAATGTTTGCATCTGAATTGAAATCGTCTAGGTGTTATTTTATACTTAGATATTTCTAACCCGGAAAATTACAAAGTTGAAGTGAATCAGAAATTCATTTCAGACTATTTATTGAAAAGGAGAATGATTCAGATTTTCTTTAAACTATGAGGCAACAAAGCGATTCTTTAGATACCTGCGCTGGGTGCAGCTTCGGAAACTGGTTTCCTAGCAAAAACCGTGATAGATATGACGTCTGGCTCTGGCGTTACGGCCACGGAGACCGGAGTCACGGCTGCGGTTGAAACCGATACCGGCGACACCTGAGCCGTCACCGACGCGACCGAGGGCAACGTAACCACCGAGGGCGGCGCCACCACCGGATCAGACAACGACTGCTTCACGATGCACCGAGACATTTCCTATTTCCAAAATTTCACGAAAATTCACCCTCGCGACCAAAGGAAACAGAGACCGCTGCCTACAAACATGAGACTGTCGACCTGCTGTTCCAAATATGAAGTACTTATGTTTATTTTTAAATTTTGGCGCCAAGTACACGTAGTGACGCCCGACCAGACAAACATTACCAGGTTTAAAAATAATCGAAAGATAGAGAAAAGATCGATTATTTTTTTATTGAAATGATTCACAAAATTAGATTTTGCAATTGATATTGAGGGTGTAAGTTATGTTGTGCCGACCCCACTTAGCGTGGGATAAGGGCAGGAGAATGATGATGGTGTAAGTTAATGATTCGATTATAATGTGATGAAGTGATTGAAAGTAGAGCAGATAATAGATGAGGTGAGGATTTTAGTTAGGTAAGTGATGTGGGAATTCAAATAACAAATTGTTTATAATTTATGTCGATACGTACCTGGTGGTCTGTAGATTTCAAGTGTAGGTTTTCCCTTAGCGTTCGTGAGAATCATGCTCCGCCGTTTCCCATTATTCGGAAACTGCAAAATTAATGGATTTTAAAACATTTCATATTGAAAGTAAAAACATCAATTTGTATAATTTACGACGTCCAAGATGACGAGATGAACTGTCACGATTTATTTTAAGCCGCTATAAAAGCTGACGAGATGAGCCAGATTTCATATAATCTTATGTAGTGTATAGTGGAGATTGTGACTCTGAGTAATGTTTTCAAGATGACTTTAGTTTTAGTCCAGTACGTGCAAATAAACAAGAAAGTACACTAAACAAAAATAGTAGAGCTACTTTCACTTGCCGGCTTAATCGAATTGTTAAAATCGATGCGAATATAAACCCAGCAACTCAGCAAGCCCTAGACACCGCGTAAAGTGACTGTATATAAACAAAAAGTTTTTATGCAACAGAAAAAGAGTTAGATCAAAATGAAATAGGATAAAAAGATTTAGATCTAGTTTATTAAATTATTGACCTTTGAGGAGGTAAATTAAGGCCGGCCGCATACGTTCGGTTTCCTGATTCGGTTTCCGAATTCGGAATGCACGCATTAAATACAAATTGTTCTACATGCCGCACACGTTCTTATTTTTTCCGAACGGAAAAAAACTTGACGTTCATTTACTAAAATTGAACGTCTGCGTAAATTCCGTACATCAGGATACAGGATAAAGGATACATCAGGTCCTGAGTTATCCTACAAACAAAAATTATTCACAAATATTATCCTCAGGCTCAGGATTATTATGTACCTAAGTATAATATAGGTACCTAGGTACTTAGATCAAAAAAATGTATTTTTATATTTTTCCATTCAATCAAAGTATGATTATAAATATAATCAAAGATTCAAGGTAAGTATCATGTTAGTGTATTGTTGATATTTCGAATCTAAGCTACGACCATCAATGTGCGCAGACAAGATGTGGGTAGTAAAGCCTATTGCGAATTGTGTCATGCCTGTTCGCCCACAATAATTTAGTCATGTTTTGTAATAAATTGTAATGCATTACTAAGCATTCATTAAAAACTTATCTAAGTAGTGTCTCGACTTTGGATCCGAAGGTCGTGGGTTTGAATCCCGGCCGTACTCATCAATGGATTTTTCGTTTCGTTTCGTTAAATTTATATGCGCAACGGTGAAGGAAAACATCGAGAGGAAGCCCCACACGTATTGACCATGTCTTTCCTGGATATGGCCGGTTAAGCTGAGAGGATGGTGTAGGTGCGGGGCAAGCCTACTCCATTTCAGCAATGTTACAGGCACTACAGTGTATCGTTAAGTGTAGGCAATGATTGCCTCCTGACACTGTATAAATCATCTAGTAAAGAAGGCCTAAGTTTTTTCTGTAGCCTAAAAGGCTCGATGATTTGGCTTGATTGTGGGAGTGCTATAAATACTTAGGCCATAAAAATTTTGTCGTTTTAATCTAGCGCTGGCTAAACCAAAAGAGTAATTAATTACATCAAAATAATGAGAGTAAATAGTTGAAGATAACAAAAGATCTAAGTACTTAGGGTACCTACAAAAAAAACCTTATGACTATTAATAATATTGGCCATGAATTATTCGTTACTACAGTCGGATTTTTGTTTCTATTAAGTACTTGCTTTTGCTTGTTCTAGTGGTACATTAGTCTGGTAAGATGACGTTACCTGGTTATGATGCATATGGTGATGCGACTGCGGACGTATAAAACTCCGCTCCCTCATGATGACTCCTGGAGACGCAAAGTCTTGCATCCTGTAGCTCCTTCGCAGCTCGTTTCCCACACCTACTTGCGCTTGCATCTTGATTTATAACGATTCCGGTTGTCTATGATTCCTCTATGACTTTACTTTTTATTTCAGAGTCTCTCTTTGGTTACGCACTCGAGCATTTAGTGATGGGAAAATAAATAGCGGGTTTTAAACTAATTAAAAAAATAAATAAATACACTAGATAAATGACTAGTATTATAGTTTACGCACGCCTAAAACTGTATTTACAGATATACAAGTCTTAACTACGGGCAATATTTAAAATGCGCTATTTTATAAGCGAAGCAGTTTAGTTATAATCACAATGTTTTTATTGTGACGTCACGTTAGAGATCACTTTTCTCCGATTTATATATGCATATATAATTACAACCCTACTGTCGTGGCCACAGATAGAGGGTGTTTCGAGTTTTCGTTTGATACGACTAAATAGAGCAGTGCAGGTTCAGTTCTGACAGTCACCGAGCGATTTACAATATTTCGAGGGGCTGAAGGTTCAGCGCCGAACTCGAATCGTTTCGTTGTACGGGTTCAATGACCCTTAATCTGAAACAAAGAAAATTATTTACATAATAATATGTTTAAAAAATATGTTAAATTATACTTATTTATTAAAAAATGTTTATGTCCAGCAGTGGAATATTATTGGTTAATCGATGATGTGGCTCGTACCGAAAATATTTGATACATTAAAAATCATCATTATCATAATTTTATCAAACATTTTCAAAGAAAAGTGAGAAAAAAAAACACTTTTTTTATCACTTTTCTTTGAAAGTAAACATCAGATATTATTTATATGCTATTTTCATAATAATAACATACAACAATGGTCCCAACCTTCTACCCTGTGGAACGCCATGTAATAGGTGTTGCCAACTAGAAGCAACTAATTTATTGGAATTGAATTTGACCATAATCCTTATTCGACTGGCCACTCAGCTCAGTTGGTAGTAGCTCTGCCTTCTGCGCTGTAGGTGGTGGGTTTAATTCCCACCCAGGATAAACATTTGTGTGATGAATATAAGTACCTACCTATATGATTGTTCTGTGTCTGGTAGTTATAAAGTATTATAATTCTAAGTACTTATGTTTTTACAAAAATATACCTACTTATAAGTATTCTATTAGTTATCTGGTTCTCATAATACAAGCTTTACTTAGACTAGGGCTAGATGGCGCTGTGTGAAATGTCCGCCAATATTACCTAATTAATTTATCTATTCGGTTGAGCTCACTTCTTTCTTAACATGTAGTGTATCAAAGATGCACGGAATTACAAATTTCGCTCTATCTAATCACACAAATACGACCTTACTGTCTTCTAATTCTGAGCTGCCAAAGTATTTTAACCCCAAACCGGTTCCACAAACATTGCGCTAGGCGTATAAAAAAGGAAATAGCCAATTACACTCGCATTACTATCATAATACCGTACAAAGTACACCATCAACAATTCCTAGCTCTATGAGTACGAAATACTAGCTTCTACCCACGGCTTCGCTTACCTGCCGGCCTAACATGTGCAACATCGAGAGAGATATATCGATCGGACGTACTACTCAAACGCATACGCTAGAGCAGTTTAACCGATCGAGAAATCCGATTTCTCGACTCTCGATGTTGCACATGTTAGGCCTACTGGACCAACATAGGCTGACACACAGGGATATTGCAGCTTACCAAATGTTCAAGATTTTTTAAAATCGAATGAATAGTTTTGGAGAGGTTTCTTCAAGTATAATATTATCCTTGAAAAGTTGTACTTACATCGTAGAGAGATTTATTTGCATTTTATAATATCAATATAATAATGCCTACGAAAAACTGGACACATAATTCTTGGTTCCGTGCTGGGCAACTTGAAAAGCCTACCTACTTCATCTTAAAAATGACCCAGGCACTTTAGCTTCTCGTTTAGTTTACGTATAGATTGCCTCCTGAGACTCTACAAAACAAGAGAATAGATATAAAATGCCTACGTTAAATCTCTTTGCGAATGTATTAGAACAATGAGGGCTAAAAGTGCTACCTAGTATGTATATACATATTTAAACATCCGCTGTAGAGATCCTGTCTGTCGTATGCTGCATTCTTAAAATAGCACGAAGCCCTGAGACAACCCGGCGCGCTTGCAGACGAAGGCGGATTTACGAATGCACTTGGTTTCCTATACTTCAAGTTCAACATTATGTGACCCTTCTACAGATATTAAGGTGATAGGTACTGGGCAAGACTAGACATCTTAATGATCTCCAAGGCACAACAACGTTTCACAGTAATCTACAATCAGACTGTTGCCACGTGCTTCGACGGCATAGTTCGATCAATTTTTTTCAGATGTAAAGGCCCGAATAACAATAACAACAAGAGATTTAGTGTAGGTATAATATGCCTTGGAATTTAAGAGGATTCTTATCCTGAAGACATAAATTTTTACGGAGCTAGAGGACGACCAGACGATACCGACAATTTAACGGGTCCTCTGAAGCACGGAAGAGTTCAGCTGTTAATGCTACTAGCAATCGCCCAGCAGTTTAGTTGAAGACCGTGGTTCAACGATCTGTGTGGAACAACAAAGCAAGCTACACTACGCGTGCGGGAAGAAAAGATTGAACAAAATGTACGGCTGTCCCAACGATGCTGACGAAAGCGTATAATGCGGATGCCCTCGTTTCCTAAATAGATGTTCGGGAGCGATTTTTTGTTAAATTTTATCGAAGAGTTCACGTGCTGAGGCAGGGAATATTCGAATTACTTGTTTACTTTTAAAAATGTTTTGTTCTGCATCTAGGTACTTGACGAGAACCTTTTCTTTATTTAAGTATATTTTATCACTAAATGCCTCACTCTGTTTTATTTCACTCTACCTTTAAAAATAATGGCCAGAGTTTATTGTTTAAGCAATTAAGAAATATACACACGCAGGTGTGTATACATAAGCAGGTGGTATTCTCAAAAAGGTAGTCATCCTCCCAGATTGTCAGACATTCAAGATCATTTGAAGATCTTCTCTGCAATTCTATTGAAACATGAGCCATCGCATCGTTTGTTCTTACAATAATAATGTTTGTTACTATAGTATTATTTTGGTCTTTTGGTCCATTATTTGACCTAATTACCAGAAATAAATTAATATTACACAAATAAAATTATGTCGGAGATAGACAAGATAGATAAAATTAAATCTAGTAAAGTATTACACGTTATCGCTGCGCACGAGTCGATAGTTACAGGTAAAAATAAACTGGACGTGCGTAGAGCAATGAACTGGTATTACGCTACAGATTTGAAGCACCTTTTATCAGTCGGCATCTGTGTAACAGCTCTGTTAGTTTCCGTGATTATTATGTCGTCTATTGGTTGAGCTGTAGGCTAAGCAGTTTCAGTTTTTATAGCAATAAGTTTGGAATGACTCGGTAAATCATAATGTTGGTCAATATCAAGAGTTGCCTCGACTATTTGACCATTTGGAAATATAAATTACCATTTTCGTAATTTACTCGATGTGACAAAGTTAGATTTCTCATCATCACCGCTGGACGTAGGCTTTCTCGATACTTTCAGGATGAAAATAAATTATTCACAACGCAAATACTCTGCGCCTGTTTTATCACGATTGGCTCATCATTAAAAGGTACACCAAACACCATTTATGTTTGTTTTCGGTAAATTCATAATAGGTATCTGTAAGATGGTGTTCTATGAATAGCTTTAAAAAAATGTTGAAATTGGGGCAGATGCGTTGATTATGTATCATAGCTAATTATTGTAACATGATGATTGAAAGGTGGAGTATGAAGAGTGAGTGAACTCTTTATAAATACTTTAAATATCACCTTCTTGCCTCACAGGGTAGGGGGTGAGTGAAATAAATAATTTTCTATTTACGTTCCGAAAGCAAGTCGGTATGGTGTGTAAGTTTGTATGAGCAAGCAGAGTGTCCAAATATAGTGATGGAGATTTTAGGTACGGTGCCGCCCTGTAATGTTCCTGAATTTATCTAAACAATTTTTTTGTGTTACCAGCTATCTAGCAGTTGTGTTATGCTTGTGCGTTAATCGCAAATGACTCCTTCTTCCGTTATATTATAGTTTTTATTCCCTAGTTCAGTTACAATATTACTACTACTTAGATAAAAATGTGAAAATGATATCATTATAAATTAAAAGCTTTATGTAGTTATAAATACAGCCACTGATCTGTGTGTGTAATTTTATTGAATCTGCGATAAAGATGTAAACTCACCGCTCTCTCGTTGTGTGCTGCAGTCGTTACGTCTGCACTCGAGACTCGTTCACTTTACTCGTATATTTTCTCTGCAACAAAGACAATTTCTTTAACTAATTATCAAAACATCCAAAGACCATAAAAATGAACCAAACACATAGCCCCGAATGCCCCGATCCCATACTCGTAATCTCCCTGTCGTAGATATCAAAAACTACGAGTACCATGGTACCATAACATCCAAACCCAAGGTCGAATCTAGAGATTAAAGCTGGGCATAAGTCATGCACTCGCCAATATAATGAGATCGAGGAGTCTGATCATTTCAATGATCTTCCTAGAATTCCACTGCTGGACATAGGCCTCTCTAGTATACTTTCAGGACAAAGGACTATTACTTCTACCCCCAATTATATTATAACTATAGGTAGGTATCTACTATAATTTTGTCAAGGGACACGGAATTTCTAAACAGATGTATGTATATGTACTTATAGAATTTTGGTAACCTGAAATCTCCCTCATAGATTACGGGAAAGGTCCTCTCTCTATTCTATAAAGGAAGATTCATATCACATTTTATGTCAAGATGAGCCTACACAAAGACGTTCTAGGTTTTTGTCTCTATTCACATTACACGTGATTACACATCACCTTCTAATGAATATTTAATTTTACCTACTAATGTCAAGCATCACTTCGTTTAACGTTTTAACAGCCACAATAGCGACACCACTTCACATCTACATAATGATTCGCGATGCATAATCAATTAATCATAGAACAGAAATTTGAAAACTCGGAAAACTTGCGGCATGCAATGACATCATATTGTTTGCTGATGTCTCATTCTTTGCGTAACATTTAAGTGAGAAGATTTCATACGCTATTCTACTAACCTTAAGGTTCGCTCTAGCGTGAAATACATCTCTTGGTTTCTATTTCTGGTCATGAGACAAAGGTCTCTATTATATGATGCTGAAGGTTCAGTTTAAAGTACAGATGCTATGGCTTCTCAAGTATGACTGTTGTCTGCAAAGGTTCTAGGTCAATGGGCACGGTTTGTTGTGATGATAATTGTATCGATTGTGGACAGTTGAACACAATGTGATGTTTGTTATTATTTACATACAAGTTTTTTAGTTGAAAAAAATATTCAAAAAGACTACCAATCATGAGCTGAGAACGAATAAAAAGGTATACATATATCATTAGGAAACAAGCAGCTTCAATCGGCTCCACAAAATAACCTTGTCCTGCGGCTAGGTACTGTCTAAGATCATTCCATCATAACGGCATCCTATTGGTTGTATATGTCACGGGCAACTTGACTAATCGGGCAGTATTCATATGGACCGGTCATTATGAATAATTACCAAGAGCGTCGGTCAATTTCGGTCGGTCTAAATTTCAGCTCCTAGAGCTCATTGACATTATTTTCTGAAACCATCAGTGTATGACCTACTGCCCTATATTTTAATTCCATTAATAAATATATTTAGGTAAAGTACGTAATGTTTAGTGTTTGTCTATAAATACGTTATATTCAGATTCTGCGCAATAGACCCAACCCATAGCTTGTCGAAGGCCTAGTGACTCATAGACGTAAAAACGTTAACTACTGTTTTTATAATTTTCTTTAGATGTGGATCAATCGTGAAAAAGTTAATTTATAAATAGATCCATTCGTTTTAAATTAATGATGGTTTGAAATAGTCCTTAGATTATTTATATGTTTATAAGTTTACTGTCTCTTATTAATTTATTGTACAAAATGTTCCATGGCCATAAAGCAAGACAACAGATTAATATGGTTGATTTGTTTTCTTGATCATAAATATTGCTTTAGGCTGCATGATTTTAAGGCTTATTTAACAGGCCATCAAATGCCATTATCATATCGTCTGTTTATTAAGTGTATTTTACAAATCAAAATCACTTTACAAAAAATGTAGAACATGTGTGATCGCATTAAATGAATTTTACAAGGAGCTACGCTAGGCCCTATGTTTTTCCTTGTTTGTATAACCGTTCATTCAAGGCAAACGAAATTATGTCATGTTTGCAGATGCAAATACTCGTAAATGGCTTCTTAAGTCTAGCAAATTGCAATATTAAGTTAAATGCTTCGTACTTAGTTATTATTTGGTAAACGAAATTGACAACGAATATGTGAATGTTATTCGAACATTACCTAACAGCCAGGTGGATGAATGCAATTTTTCCAAAACTGAGAAAGAAAAAGAACGATTTTAATTAGGCGGGGCTTATGCATAGAAGCTCGTATATGCTGCAAATCATATTAATGAAGATAAACATCAGTTGTCATTTTACTTTGACTTACCCCCTAGTAATCTTCAAGGTTCTTGGATTATTTTTCGACATTTTTATATCTAGGTAATTTTAATTATATACTTATTATTGTGATAATTTAATAGTGTAGACATATTTAACTGTTTTATAAAACAGAAAGCTCTGCAACAATGCGTAGGCTATTGTGTGGGTCGCTAAAAAGGCGTGATACGTCACGACGGCCATGTTGGATGGAGCCACACAATGCATTTACTACACAAGCCTTGGTCATCTGAAAATCGGTGGCCGTCATAATATCGACATTCAGGCAGGTCGTCGCAGATCGTCAATCTATAGAATCATATTGTTGGATACACTCCTCGATATTCTCCTTCATAAAAATATACGAATCACTCATAACGAGACTCATTAGTTTAAGTCTATGTCTCACAAAGCTAAATCTGCAAAATGCGTAATTTTGAAATGTATTTAGGTACTTAAATCTAAGTTTTATTGAAAAGAGGATTCAATAATAAAGTACATAAGTATTTAAGTATATTTGGTGCAAGATCTAGATGTGAAAAGCAGAGTATCGGAGAGAGACAGTGGCATGTAATTGGGGAAGAGTTTTGTGAACTGCTACAGGCTGTGACACTGCCGTCATAATAACGCTCGCTGTCTATGAAACTATCGGTATTCGCACTGTTGTCCTAGCATTTACATAACTAGGCTAGCCAAACATGCAGGACATGCATCGGCAAGGCCGCTTTCGTAAACTGCTTCGTTTCACACATTTGATTGACTGTGATAAAATGAGGAATAATCCATCATCTTTTATAGCGTGATGTGTTGGCTTTAGTGAAATAGTATCACGAATTTACATCCGAAGGTTGATAGGTGAAAATCCAAAGCCTTTAGAATATTTCGTTAAATGGAAGCATTAGGTACTTCTTGACTCTGCACCTGTAAAGCATCTAGGATATAGTTTAACTGTTTTAATAATATTAGACTTACCTACTTTACCTACATATATTTTTTTTTTGCCATTTTAACTTTTTAAATTGCGAGATATTTGAGTTAAGAATTTTTGCTACCTTACCTCGTCAACGTTCATAAAGACTTGACGTTTGTAATGAACGGAACGATCATCATAATTCATAATAATTAGCGATATAACACGATTTATTCCCCTTATTAGCTCGAGAAAGTTTAAAACAAAACAGCCATTTACATAAGTACGGTCGGCGACAAAAAAGCCGTTTTTTCATGGACCTACTATTTTCTCCTATTAGTAGGACCACGAGGGAGACCTATTTCTGTCTTTCCTATTATATACTATAAATAGAAACAACCAATAATTTATACACCCTGTATATTAAAAACAATTTCAAATAATACAACTGCAATACTGGTCTGAAATAAATAATTTTTATTTACAGCTTATGTCAAAAATGACAGCTTTTGTCAGAAATGACAGCTCATGTCAAAAATGACAGGTCATGGCAAAAAATGACAGATAATGTCAAAAACGACAGATAAGTAAAAAATGACAGATACATAAAAAATGACAGATACAAAAAAAATTACAGTATGTCAAATTGACATGTAATTTTGACAGATTATTTGTAAAATTGACAGATTATGTAATTTGGACAGACAGATTATATTTCAAATTGACAGATCTCCGTTTTCGGTTCAAATGAAAGCTATGACCAATATCTACATTTTTTTAAATGACAGCTGTCAAACTTCAAACGGCCATATCTCGGAAACTACTCGTCCTAGACTCTTCTTTCTAAGCTCAAATGAAAGCTATCGAAGAGATCTACATTTTCAATGACAGCTGTCATTTGAACCGAAAACGGAGATCTGTCAATTTGAAATATAATCTGTCTGTCCAAATTACATAATCTGTCAATTTTACAAATAATCTGTCAAATTACATGTCAATTTGACATACTGTAATTTTTTTTGTATCTGTCATTTTTTATGTATCTGTCATTTTTTACTTATCTGTCGTTTTTGACATTATCTGTCATTTTTTGCCATGACCTGTCATTTTTGACATGAGCTGTCATTTCTGACAAAAGCTGTAATTTTTGACATAAGCTGTAAATAAAAATTATTTATTTCAGACCAGTGTTGCAGTTGTATTATTTGAAATTGTTTTTAATATACAGGGTGTATAAATTATTGGTTGTTTCTATTTATAGTATATAATAGGAAAGACAGAAATAGGTCTCCCTCGTGGTCCTACTAATAGGAGAAAATAGTAGGTCCTTGAAAAAACGGCTCAATAGGTCTCCCTCGTGGTCCTACTAATAGGAGAAAATAGTAGGTCCTTGAAAAAACGGCTGACAAAAATCGATGAACATTTTGAGTTTTTCAAGTAACTTTTTTCTACACGTTAAGTGCGAAATCGGTAACTTTTGTTTAAAATGAGTAGTAGAGCAGGACAAATCATCTTAACTATTAATTTTAATTTTTGATATTAATTTTGATTATAACAATAGGGTTCAGTAAATATAAAAACAATATTTTAACTAATTACTTACTCAAAATGTTCGTCGATTTTTCTCGCTGACTGTACATGATACAATATTTGAGGGTTCTAGGTTTTAAATTCGTATTTCTTGCATTTTGCAGTAGGTAATTACGTATGGAATTAACAAGTTTATCTGCTAATTTCGGCGCGTCACGCCTCGTTGGGTGTTAGGCATTTTAGCAGCCATCTTGATGTTTGAAATGCAGTTTCTATAAAAATCAATAGAACTTTGTCTTTTCGATACAAATAATAATATAAAAATCTCGAATCAGGGTAATATGCTTGATTTGGTCTTAGTTTTCTTTTCTATTATCTTCTTAACATAGCGGGGCTAAAAAGGCCGTTACGGCAGAATCATAATATGATTCGTATTATGTTTTTGTTTTTGTCACTCTCATGTCTATGAAAAGAGACGGCATAATGTGCAATTCAGATTATGAATCTGCTTTCGCCCCGCAGATGGGATGATAATTATACAGAAGAATCGGTAAATTGTCGGTGCCACCATGACGGCCATCTCCAAGCAGGACAATCACTCCGTCACCAGTGTTAGTTTAGCTTACTTTTAAGCTCATCAATTAATTGTAAGACATTTCTCTCAAGAATTTTGGGAAAATTTCAAAATCTTTACCTCTCTGGGAAATTATGTGTGTATTTTATGTTTGTAGGCTAACATTTCGATTTTTTTGTGTATTTATAGAGGCACAGTCAGTACCAAAAATTAAGAAACAGCCATCATATCAGACGCCAACGAAAAATCCATCAGGCTGATCATAAAAATGGGAAAATTTGCTATAAAAATTGCAATTGTCACATTATTATGATTTGTTGTTGATTATAACTATAGTCGTATTGCTCATTATACGGACTAAAAGTGAAGGAAAAAATGTCATTTTTCCTTCAATTTTGACATAAAACGTATCAAAACTAATCAAAATTGAAGGAAAAATGACATTTTTTCCTTCAATTTTAGTCCGTATAATCAGCAATACGACTATAGACGTCAACATTCATATTAATCAAGTCGGTCTAGAAGTAGATACGCCTTGATGCTTAAGATCCGTACCTAACATTGTTTTTTTTTTATAAGGACAGTCAACAAAACAGTGTAGTCGTCTTTTCCTCCCACGTCAATTATAACATTACTTTCTTCTTCTAATGTGATGTGATAGGTCACTCATTCACGATGACATTTCCACAGGTTGCTCAGAGCTAGGCGTGCATTTTTTATATCAGGGCATCAATAGCATTCTAGATTTTTCCTCGCTTCAGTTTGAGTTAGGTAACAAAAAGAAGCGAACGGACACAGACGAACGCACCAGGTCGTTCACCTGTGAAACTGAGCTCTGTTCAATCCTCGCTAAAGTGATTGTGATTATGACGCCTAACATTATTTGCTCGGTACAGTACCTACAACTGTATGAAATAAATCTTCTTGGAATGAAGAGCACCCCGGTTATAAACATAGTCCTGATATCACGTACATTTCTTCCAACGGATCTTGGCATTCGTGAAGTTAGCAGTTTCGATGCGCAGTGCAAGTTTTTCATACAAAATTTTCTACTGCGCAGCGAAAAGCCTAACTTCACGAATGCCTAGATCCATTGTGACAACTGTGAGGAGCTAAGGAGACTTTCCTGGCATTATTGGATCCTTAAAAAAGCTCTATAATGCCAATGCTTCTGCTGTACACTCACTAAGACCAGCTTAAACTACTTGTCTACTATGTACTTGTTGAATCAAAGCTTAGATATATCATACAATTCTGGGGTAACAACTATAAGTATAATACAGGAAAAGCATTTATCCTGCAAAAACGTAGTATTCGTACTATGGTACGCATTCCCCAAATGTTAAAGAACAAATGAAGAGCTTTCTTGTTGATGAATCTTTGAATGCATTTATTCGATTGACGATTTCTAGGGATAAGTACTACTTTTTTCTTAGTTTTTAACAGAGCATAAAAGTTTTGTCAAATTCATTACTTTGATTTTCTATGTTTTTATTACGTGTTTGATTTGTTAGACGATTTATCATTTTTATTAGGTTTTATTTAATAAGTAATTTTAAATTATAATCCCATTGCATGTATAGCCGTATTGCTCATTATACGGACTAAAATTGAAGGAAAAAATGTCATTTTTCCTTCAATTTTGATTAGTTTTGATACGTTTTATGTCAAAATTGAAGGAAAAATGTCATTTTTTCCTTCACTTTTAGTCCGTATAATGAGCAATACGACTATAAAATTAATTTTCTGATAGTTTTTAATCTTGTTAGGTATTCAATTAAATAATTATTTTTGTAAGTTTTGAGACGCACTATTAGCTTGATAAACGTTTTAATTTCTAAAAGTGTACGTTCTAGGATCTTTACACTGGAAATGTACTAGTTTATAAGTTATTTAAGCAATAAAGAACTCTTGAAATTGAAATTGAATCTTGTTGACATGTTGTATAGGTATTATATTCTTCTTCTGACTTAGTATACCTATGTTTCGCACACAATGTACATTGTTTTTTGGAAATAAATGAATTGAATTGACCTCTGACTACTCCTCCAGATGCGAAGTGCCTAAAGAATGCCTATCGTACTTGGGGATGTTGTGAGCCTGATTAGCTTTATTATACATTTAGTATTTACTTAGTAAGATGTGCAAAGGGTCGCCTACCTTTGTTGGTTTAAGAGTCTATTAACTCAGGTTGCACGTGACCTAGATAGTTAATTGGTTTTATGTGTGAACAAGTGTGACGATTAGTGTTTAGTAAAAAGTATTTTTAAATAGCTTACTCAAAGATTCACTTACCTAATCAAATAATGTAAGTATATGGATGGACTGTCTCTGACTACACCCTTTGACAGCTTCAAAATACGGCCTAAAAACTCCGTCACCGGAGTTAGCCAGTAGCTCATACGAACAAACATACATACCTTAGTAGTATTATATTATATTTGATAGAGTCATAAAGTTATGTTAAAGAATCAACCTAACAATAGTCTTAATAAGCTATGAAAAACGCGAAAAAACTGAGCGTTTAATCAGAAATAATTGATTATCTTCTACAGCTTCAGTTAGATTTATTTAATTATTTCTATTATACATTCTTAGAACGTGCTCTTTCTTTCCGTACAAACACGCTTCAGTGCCATAGATTCTGAATCACCTAACTAAAGCATGTAAAGCTTGACCTAGATTATTGACAAAGATGCACTTCAATTTATTTTTTGTTTGTAAAAAATAATCACAAATCTAAGCACAGTTAGGCATCAGCTACTAAGGAAAAAAAGCTAGGACCCTACTCGCCAGATTTTATAAATATCTTTATCTCTGAGTGACTTTGTTGGTAACACATGAAGCTGCGGACGGAAGCTAGTCTCAGATAAAACGCCAAGATCCTTTGAAGTAATCAGCACGAATACAAGGGTCACAAATACGAAGGTTGGTACATTATTAGTGACCGCACGTAGTAGTCACTTCTTAGGACACTGAGCGTAGGTAGACCATTGATTAAATTAGTTGACATTTGAAGCACTGCCGGTATTTAGGGCACCAGAACATTCAGAGCAACTTCAGGGGTGAAAATGATAAATCTGTTAGAAATCTGTAGTCGCTGCACTTTCATTTAATTCAGATTAAAATAGTCCGTAGTGAGTGACGCATCGGCGCGACTGTCCAAGTGATTTTCCGAACGCGAAAAGCGAATCCTAAAACCACTACATTCAGAGAACTTACCTACTTTATTAATACAAAATTAAGGTGAATTTTAGTTCTTTTTCTTACCAGAATCTTGCGCTCGCTGGCAGCTCGTTCGGCTAGGCGTGTTTATTTCACTGAAACTATTTTTGCCGTCGCGTGCGCAGATTCCGGTCGTGTGGCGCCCGCCCGGGCGGTGTGCCTACTGACGCGCGGGGCGAGGCGCGCGGTTCACGCTGTACGCTAATCAACTTCTGGATACGCCTACTGCAGTGCAGCTTTCATACAACGAATGGAAGGTATTGTTTTTCTTAATTTACAGCTTATCGACGATCTGCGGGAATCATAATAATCTGAATTGCACTCTATGCCGTCTCTTTTTCATAGACATGGATGACAGAACTCAACCCAATACGAATCATATTATGATTCTGCTATAACTGCCTTTTTAGCCCCTCGGGAGAATTGTATTGGTAAAGTAGAACAATATTTGTATAAGTACTTAGTAATCTTTGTGTAAGTATACAAAGTGTAGAAAATGGTAAAAAAAAAGAAATCGGGTGAGTTTTTGCGACCTGAAAGTTTCCGTCATGACTGATTTTATAACCATAACCGATTTTTTTTGTTTTTTTGTGCTTTGGAAAGCACCTTTAAAGTTTATTGTATGGTAAGTGTATTTATTTCCTTTTCTAATGCGCGCGTCCTATTACTGATGCTTTGTTAAGAAAGTCACTGGTATAATCACAGAAAAACAGCTGCATATCTACTCCAAAATATAAACCTCTCATCTCAGGCTAAGAAAAACAGATACCTACCATTTTCAGGGTGTCTGATTCTTCATGGTGTTGGTCGCGAAAGAACAGAAGTAGAATCACCTAGCTCTTAAAAGATTCAAAGTGATCCTAGTGGTCCTACTGAATTAATGATAAGTATTTAATTTTTTTTTAGTTCTTAGGATCATTAGTACCTAAGTGGTGTAATGTCGGTAAATTTCTGTCAGACCAGAGTCAAGTATGTAATATTGAGATTGAATTGCAGAACATTTTAGCAATTTGTTTGTTTGAAAAGATATATATTATTAGCACTTCATTAAACAAAGGCGGCAAGGCGGCTTTACAAAGCTGGTGTAAAAGGTGTTGAGTAATTAGGCTGATATTTGCATGACAATTTCGAATGCATCTTGTGAGCCCACATTACAATGTTGGCATGTTAGCAGTGAAAGGTTTGACTAATCATAGTGATTATCCAGCTTCGTGCATACGCCGGTGATTGTTTGATTTCACCTCCATTTGGTCTGTTCATCTTTATTTTCATTTGAAAAAATCTGTTACTGGTCATCGGCCTTTCCTAATTTTCTACCATAAAAAAAATCTGCTAAGCCTTTAAGGGGCCTGCGACAGGCGAATTTCCATAAAAACGTAATACCGAAATCATTTAAAATCTTAGCATATTTGTATCAGTTTATGTTGTTAGATTAAATTAAGAGAGTAGGTATTTATCTAGGTTCCTGTTACACTTTCGTTCCGAAAAACTTACCTAATAAAAAGAAATGTAAGCAAATTGAATTGAAATCTTTGTAGGTACACCAAAAATGGCATTTTTTCTTTTCATTTGTTCTATAGTTAGTTTTTTGGAACAAAAGTGTAACAGGAACCTAGATAAATACTGCCTTTATCCAAACAATAACATAAAGTGATAAATATATGCTTAGATTTTAAATTATTTTGGTATTACGTTCCTAGGTATGTAGATACGTTCGCCGGTCCCTTAAGAAACACTAAAGATATTTCAAGAGTTACTAATAAATAAATCAATGAGCTTGCAACGTAGTGACGAGCGGTAGTGCCTAAGAAAATACAGGAACCTGTCACGTATGGAATGCTAACTTCTGCAAAATGTGGGCATGTACTAAATATGTTTTTCGACAAACCTCTGACTACCCCCTTAGACATCTTCAAAGGATCATATTTGTATTTGTATTCATATTTATTATACTTATAGTCGTGATCATATTTCATTTCATAAATAAATAATTGAGTGATAATGGTGTCATTGCTTGAATGAGAAAATAATTTGTAACAGCAAAGTCTTGAGAATAAACTTAGCTTAGTTTTATAGAAAGGCAAGTTAGTAGGTATTCTAGTTACCTAAATTAAATTGTTTATTCGGTTAGGTAATTCATTGCTTACCATTTTTGCAGTTTTCCTTCCACTCTCTTGTTATCGTAAGCTTGAATATTTGCCTCCAAACCGACAGATATACATCCGCTATCCTTTCATCTGTCGTTGGTACCATCACTTTGCGAACTAAAACAAAATAAAAACATCAGACAAGTTCATAAAAGATTACAAAAACCATTTGTTGAATCAATACTTACTCATTTTCTTATAAATTGATATGAATCGAGACATTTATGAACACTTGTTTGTCCATAAAAATGAGATGACACATTTTTACGGACAACTCGCGCTTGACCAAAACAAATACTTTATCAAACTTCAAAAAAAAGATCTAATAGTTCCTAATGGTGGACATATACGCTACGAGAAATCGTTACGATCAGACTGTACAGTTCGAACAGTACCGATAAATCGCTACATGTATGTTATAAAACTGTACAGTTTTCAGTACAATTTTCAGAAACAGAAACTGTACCGTTCGAACTGTACAGTCTGATCGTAACGATTTCTCGTAGCGTATATATCCACCATAAGATAGTTTCCCATCTTCTATGGTTTCGAATTTACCCATACTGTCCCCGTTAAAAAAATGTGTATCACGAGCAAAAAGGAAGTCATACCTAGTGAAAAAAAAAACTCACTCGGCCAATACGAATGTAACTAAAAACTTGTATTGACTGGTTCATCGTTTCATCAGTGTTGACTCATCTAGGTATAGGTACAATACTGGGTAAACTTTACGTAAATTATAAGCACTGTAAACGGGATATTTACTTACTATGATTTTTGGATTCTTGAGTTTCTTGATATTTCGGTACAGTTGGGCCGACGGATCTAGGCGTACGTGAAGTTAGCCGTTTCGCTGCGCAGTAGAAAATTTTGTATGAAAAAGTTGCACTGCGCAACGAAACGGCTAACTTCACGAACGCCGAGATCCGTTGGCCCTACTGTAAACTCAAGTGGGCAATGGCGCATGCCACCGCACCGAAACATCCCGTTTAAGGTGAATGCATACCTATCGGGGCAAAAAAAATCGACCGAAATGAATTTTAGAATTATTTTTATAAAATCGTATGAAACCTCGCACCTCGCTCGCGTCGAATCGTCCGAAACTGGCAGACGTGTGAGGTTTCACAGGATTTCGAACAAATAATTCTAAAATTAGTTTCTTTCGATTCGTTCGACGCCTTTGGTGTGCGTTCACCTTTACGGTGCTTATAATTTCCATAAATTGTTATCACTAATTTGTTTGATTATAGTCTGATATCGGTTGAATTTTAATAAATACTTTGACGGGAACGTTCGTTTACTCTAAAATAAAAGACAACCTCAATTTCTCGTCGTATTTATCAAAATATACCTGTGGCATGTCTTAAACAAACTAACCCGTTACATTTAATACAAAACTGCTGCTCGTTGCATTGCTCCAATAATTTTATTGATTTGTACCTACATTATTTTTATAATACAATTCTAGCAATTCATTAAATGTTATTGTCACGTTTATAATCGGCAGTTTTAAGAGCTAATTTACAAGAACAATGTTTTTTACAATATTTCTTTGCCCCCAAACATGACTCAGACACATGCTATGGAGCTGTTTTTTTTTTATCTTAAAGAGGGTTGTCAAAATATCACCCTAAGACAAACCATGAATGAATTTGGATCTTAAGAAAACAGAAATAGTTGTAAGAATATGTCTATGACACGATTGTCTCTCCTGTAGGCCTGCTCAACGTAACAAAAATTTATCGACGCGTTTTCTCGTGCCAATTCGAGTTATATCGTTATGTCAACCTGCGCAACGTAAGCGTTTTATTCAATTGACAGAACGAGAAGAGTTATTTTATTAGCGCAGGTTGACATAACGAGATAACTCGATTTTGCACGAGAAAACGAGTCGAGAAATTTTTGTCAAATTGCGCATTCTACGCCTTTTGTGAACTCAGGCATGGCAGTTTAAAGAAAATGTTATGATGAAGTATGTGGTTTATCTTTGGTCACAATGCAAAGAACAGCAGTGTCTTAACTATTAACATTACATACGAAACATTTACAATAAGTGCATACATTTAGGATTCAATCTCACTTATTATAATTAAATATACACTTGAACAAACATTTTTTTATTTATTTAGCATTTTTGTTGAATTTAGTTTTATTTTTAAAAGTGTCGTGGGTGTTTTTGAGTGGAAAATTACTTTTAAACCATGAAATCACTTTAAAAACTTAGGCTCATGTTCTTGACCTTAATCACTTTAATAACGAAAGAGATGACAATAGATTAATCAGCTAGTTGCTAAAAGTTTTTGTTATGAGCAAAAAGGCATTTTTATAAAAGTTCAGAACTAAAGATAGATTGAAGATTCATAATTATTTTGTTTTTTCAAAACTATTTGAAGTTATTTTCATTATAAAAATATTTTACAGAAACAGAAAAAACAAAACAAAATAAGGAAAAAATGGTCTAAGGAATGTATTAAACTAAAAAATACTATTACTAAACACTAATTTAAACTATAATTAAAACTATGAACTACATTTAAACAGTTTTAGCCCGTCGGGCCTGGACAGCCATTATTTATAACTACAGAAAGGATAAATAAATAAGTTTTTGAGGTTTTACTGGGTGTAATAAGATTACTTATTTAAAACTCAATTCAAACGAGCATTGGAGCCAATAGTCAGACCAAAGATTACCACCCAAAAAATTTTTTTTTATCAAGTTTTAAATGATTTTATCAAGCCTTTTTTGTACGTGTTTAAGTGTGGTCAGTTGGTCACAATTTAGGTAACGTTGAAGAAAAAAGTGTCGTCAAAACCTCTGAGTTAATTTTAAACTCGATATTTCGACCAAGCGACAAACAAACGACATGCTTTAGAATAGAACGATTTCGTTTCGTTTATATTATTTTGGTTCATAGAAACTAGGAATAAACGCGCCGTGTTAAGATTTTATGGAGTAGGTACTTTTATTACACCCAGTAACTATTGAACGAATATTTTGACTCTGAATTAATTGAAGTTTCGAAGCTCGGTGGTTTGTTCGTAATATTTAGGTAAATGATAAAAATTGATTAACAATAATCGATCTTAGCCTTTCTCTTTTAAATTAAACAGGGTAAGTAGGTACTTAAATTAAATTATGTACTTGCGAAACTTTGGGAAGTAAGTTTTGCAAAGTAATCATTATGCATGTGACAGACAGCGGGCATAGAAAGGTCGATAGAGCAGTATCACAATATGAAATGAACTATAATGCCGTCTCTTTTCATTCTCAGTCAGTGAAAAGAGATGGAGATAGTTCATTTCCTTTATTGCTATGCCCGCAGGCTGCCCATCGTTAACCACAATTTTGAACAAATAACCATGAGCAACTATTAATATCACACTAATATTATAAATGCGAAAGTTTGGATGTTTGGATGGATGTTTGGATGGATGTATGTTTGTTCCTCTATAACTCGACAACCACTGAACCGATTTGGCTGAAATTTAAAACATAGATAGATAATGACCGGGAATAGGACATAGGCTACTTTTTATCCCGAAAAAATGCACGGTTCCCGTGGGATAAACAAAATTGTAGTCCACGCGGGCGAAGCCGCGGGCGTCAGCTAGTACTTCATATTTTAAACACTAAATCAAAAACTGAATTGTTATACTTAAAGATACCTCAGCTTAAAATCAATTGTTAATCAATTAAATAGATTGATAGTTCAGTTCAACAAGATTATTTGGTTTAAGATGTATTATGAGTGCGTACCAACATTAATGTACAAAATGCTACACCTAAAAACTATTTCGTACGTCACAAATAAATAATGAAAGCATTAAGAGTATACTTTAATTTAACCTATAGAATCAACACCGCATTATTTACACAAGGCATTTCATAAATTCATTGTTTTTGTGTAGAAAGGAAAAGCTTGTACCTAACTTAAAGTGAGAAAGAAAATTATTTTGAAAGTAACTTAGTTTACAACTGGTTTGTAAATAAGTTGTAAACAAAAATATTCGATGTTTACATTTCGAATGAACTGGTCAATAAACACGCTACAAACATTGAAACATGGGGATGATAAATAACAGGATATTTAAGATTTGTTACCGAAAATGATGTTTACACTTCGTTTATAACATGTTTATGCCCCATAAATTATTGTCAAGTCAAATAATACTTAAATCATCGTTTTTGTAGCTAGAAATTTCGACAAATGCGGTCTGAAATTGCCGCTATTTAATTATTTAAATGATTTTTTTCTACATTGAAGTTTTAGTAGTAGTCATGTGATCGGCATAAATGTTAGCGACCATTTTAGCTCCATGAGCAAAATTAACACATAACGGAAATAATGGTCTAAACTTTAGACTCTTATGCATAGATTACATGCCAGCATGCAATCGCTGTTATTCACTTCAAAACTTAATAACTAATAGTGACATTGTTATTGCACTAGGAATTTAAAATTAAGAAAGTTGAGATTTTGCACAAATCATGAATATTTTAATGTTGTATCAGCTTTGATAAAAATGTGCGAGAAAAATGTGCATGAAACAAGACGAATTAAAAGCTAAGTTAGTTTTCTGACAAAGTTCTGAATCGTGTATTCATGTTGAGATATTCCGTGCGTTGCGACTTGCGCGTGTTAAACAGAAAGTCTCATTAGTAAAACACACATACAATATTATAGGTTGCAATCTAGCAATTAGACCTATTTATCATCAGAGATCAATTCTCGCGAATTTACAAATTTAATACACGAAATGTATAGAAAATGTATATATACATTTGCTTGCTCTTTGCCTCCTGCTCTCACACACGATCTTTTTCAAAATAAATAAATATACCTGGTAAAATAAATGAAATAATTAAATCCATCACTTAAATTTATTTATTAACGGTAGATTTAACAAAGCATTCATAAACATCGTTTACATTTCATTTACAATTTACATATTGTATACTTTGACGCAGTTTAAATATTTTTCACATATACTACTTTCAGTCAGTTCAGGCGATATACAGTCATTATTTTAGACATTTTAATCTATTTTTGTTTCAATTAACTACCTTATAATATTTTTATCTGTATCCATAATATCTGAATTTCTGAACGCAATTCAACGAAATTGTTTAAACAACTACAAGAAAAGTTAAGATTCAGGATAGAATTCTGTTTTAGAATATAGGTTCTTTTTGTTTATTTTTAAAGCCAGCTCCAAGCCTCTGCCATAATAAAAGGTGAGCAAAGTTAATTTAAAGCCTGCTTTTTAGTGCATTATAATTTCAATCGTGATCTTTATTCTCAGGCCAACTCCAAGAAAGTGAAGACGAGAGGAGATGTGTTTAAAGTAAACAACCAATATAATTTCGTTATTCAGACATTTTGTGACACAGACGAGATGACAACGTGTGAATAAAGAAATTTTATTGGTTGTTTAAACACATCTTCTCTCGTCCCCGCTTTGGTGGAATCCTAAGACCTACGTCTTAGCATGAGCTTAGAGCGATTTGTCACATTTAACTAATAAATATTTTCACATTTCATTCATCACTCGCATCTAGCTTCCATTTTGTTGAGTTAAAAATCGGTTTACACTTCGTTAAGTAACATTTATAAAATTAACATAATAGTTGAGTAACATCTTAAAAGTTGTAGTAAACCTGTTCACATTCTCAGTAGACTTTGTTTACATTTAAATCTCTTGTGTACACTGTTCTGTTTAGTTTACATGTTATAGTTAGCTTTGTTTGTAGGTTTACACTCTGTTTACATGTTGGTTTACACTCTGTTTACATGTTGGTTTATATTCTGCTTACATTTTGGTTTAAACTCTGTTTACATGTTGATTTACACTCTGTTTAAATGCAGTTGAGTTACATCATGTGGTGGAGTGGAGCCCTAGAGCGGCAGAAAGTAGTCGCACCACGCTCTTTTGGTCTGTAGATTCGTTTTCTGTAAAAAAAATTACAATGATTACCTACATAATTTGAAGAATGTTTTATTCAGGTCGTACAAATTCATTAATTCGAATAAAGAAGTACAATAAGGCCGTTTGTCCAACGCCGCCGTCACCGGGACGTCAACGAGAACGAGATGACGTCGCCGAGGCGACCATACATTTACTATAGCCGGTCTTCTGGTGGACAGGCCCACCAGAAGACCGTCACGTCATCTTGATCTCATCCAGAAATAATATCGTTCTCGTTAACGTCCCGGTGACGGCGGCGGTGAACAAACGGCCTAAGACCTGCCAAAAACTTAATAATATGAGTGTCTTGAAAAAACTATCATTAAATCTTTTTTATACAAAATGACGGTGTGCATAATATGTTCGTACTTCTTCTCATAAATGGCTTTACCAATTATGATGATTATTTTTGTTTATAGGATTTTTTATTTATTTTTGTTCAGTGACAGGATATTTTGCCTACTGGTTTCGTTATATTCTACAATAGAGAACCTGCATTATTGTTATTTTTGCTTTCATTTGAATGAATTTTATGTAGAATAGACCACGAGTTTAAAAAAAAATCAAAATACTTCAATTTAATGTAAAAAATTGCGGTTTCAAACTGACCGTTTAAATTTTCGCGCGCAAACGGATGTAAAGTTACGATGACGTCACTCGTGTCGAGGAGAACGTTAAAAAGGACCTAAAACTATAAAACTAATTTTATTGATAATAAACCCTATAGCCATCGGAACATGGTTCTAAACTTAATAAAATAATAATAAATTAAAATGAAAGTCTACCTGTCAAGAGATGGCGTTTTGCGAAATATTTTTATTCAGCTACTTGTCGCGAGATGGCGTTATCTACCGTTATCAATTGTTAGTCTTTATCTACAAGACATAAGATTGATAATACAATGGCTATTATTCTTGGTCCACTAAACACAGCTATCCGCTTAGGGATGTGCCACAAGACGAATGTATCGAAATCTACTATTACCTACCAATTGATGTGTAACGATCGGTAGCACGTCAGGTTATATTTGTGGTGGTCGAAATAAAAAGCTTTTCTTATCTTTCTTTCCTTATTTACACAATCAAAGTTCACAATCAAAGTAAATTATTTACACAAACAAATAAAATAAAAAAAAATCGTAAATTGTATCACTGTTTAAAATAATGGTTCTTTTTCTTATTGTGTTTTCTTTTTATGGTGTAGGTAAGTACAATAAAGTTATATTATATTCTAAATATTTGAAAAATATTAGAGCGAGTGAGCGAGCGAAGCGAGCAAAGATCTTAGTGGTTAGTTAGGCGATTTTGTTCATTAATTTATTGATTATCATCACACTAATATAAAATGCAAAAGTTTGGATGGATGGATGTTTGGATGTATTTTTTTTCCACTTGACAACCCCTGAACCGATTTGGCTGAAATTTAAAATATAGAATAGATAAAGACCGGGAAAAATGACAAATTATATAAAAAATGACAGATCATGTCAAAAATGACACTAGATGTTATTACTTATGAGAAAAGATGTCAAAAATGACAGATTAAATAAAAAATGACACTAATTGTCAAAATTGACAGATTAAAAACAACAGATTTTTTTTGCCATTTTTGACATAATCTGTCATATTTTACATCTAGTGTCATTTTCTACATATTTTTTTAGTGTGTGTTCAAAAGGCCTTATCTCGGAAACTCCCGTTCTTAGTTCAAATGAAAGCTATTGAAGAGATCTTCATTTAAAGTGACAGCTGTCAAACTTCAAACGGCCATATCTCGGTAACTACTCGTCCTAGACTTCCCTTTCTTAGTTCAAATGAAAGCTATGACCAAGATCTACATTTTAAATGATAGATGTCATTTTGACAGCTGTCATTGAAAATGTAGATCTAGGTCATAGCTTTCATTTGAGCTTAGAAAGAAGAATCGAGGATGAGTAGTTTTCGAGATATGGCCGTTTGAAGTTTGACAGCTGTCACTTTAAATGAAGATCTCTTCAATAGCTTTCACTTGAACTGATTATGATGAAAAATCTTAGGCATTATATGAAATTAACGCATTTATATCAGGCATATTACTTTTTAGATATTCATGTCAGGCATATTGCTACAAAGGCAAATTGCATTTTAGATGAATCGCGAACGACCCTTGTTTCTGACTAAATATATATGTTTCAGGCTTTTTGTGTTGCTTATGTTTATGATTAGTAATCATAACCATTAAAGTTATCGATAGCACATTCATCAGTATAAAGGGTCACATCCCTAATTGAGAAGATTTTTACGTCACTCATGTTACTCGACGCTGATTGGTGTATTGAAATACGTTCCGTTTCACGTACTTATAATTCGTAATAATTGTTAAAAATCAATACTAACTAAAATAAAAACGTTGCACTGGGTCTTCTTTTATGTTTTTTTTGCATTTAAGACTCAAAATATTGAAAAATATTACGATTGCATGTTCTCTATTACCATAGTACTTACGGATACAACACCCAGACTCGAAACTTAACATTTGAAGATGAAGCAATCATTTACATTGCGATAATTTGACTCGCATTTGCATCGTCACACTCATTGCGACACCTACCATCAAAATATGTAATGCCCTTTTTACACGATGGACCATTACGATGGCCATCAATTGGCAGCCAATTTTCGTGGCGTCATCTACACGTTGGCGGTTTATTCGTCGTATTGCCGAACGAGAAGATGGACGTGGAGTCAGTTGTATTAAATTAGGTACTACATAGTATTGTGCTTCACTTAGAAATTTTCACAGCTGTATTCAAAATGTAAATAGTAGGTATAATAAAAAAATTAAAGCATTACTCACGCCATCGTTAGGAGGGCGTGCCATTCTACGCACCACTTGATCTTTTGATGTGCGCCCGGAAAACCGAGAGCGAGGCAATCACGCGTCATCACAGACCATCGTGGCTGCCACTACGCCACTACGTTCTCTACATGATGGGCCACCAAGGTGGACCATTACGATGGGCCATTGTGTAGAGGGGCCATAAAACAGTGTTGCCAGATGGCTAAGTGAATTTACCACTTAACTTAATATGAAATCCCCTCTAAAAACAGCTTATTCGGAAAAACAACCCAACCAAAGCATAGGTGAATTACAAATTTTATATCTACAGATTGTTTGCAACAGTCTTTAGATGGCCTCCTGTTTCATTGGTATTTTGTAAATTTCATTTATTAATCGAAAGTTTATTTGTGTCAATAAAAAAATTAACTTAAATATAAAATAAAGACGGGTACGTAAATAAATTTTTCATTCATAATTTTTCCCTGCGAAAATCCCCCCAAAGGATTTGTTCCCCTGAAATTTGCTCGAATTTGCAGGGAATCCCCTCCATCTGGCATCACGGCACACGACTTCCTAATAAGAGCGCAGCGGAAGCAAGAAGTGAACTATGGGAGAGCAGAAACCCCCACCAGACTTTATCACCCCAGCAGAACGCCTGCCTCCCGGCCATAAACTGCATTGGCCAATTTGGAAGTCGCTTAGCAGACTCCGTACACAAGTTGGCCGATGTAAAAGCAACTTAGCCAAATGGAGACCCTTCCCAAGTACAGTGCGAGTGCGGAGCCCCAATACAAAACATGTCGCACTTGGCTGCTCTTTGTGCCCAAACAACTGCACCCGCGATAATCTTGTTGTGGCTTCAGATAGGGTCGTAGAGGTGGCATTGGAGCAAACGAATTTTAATACCGCATATTTGTATGACCGATTGGTCGTCCCAAGTATCGCTGGAGCGACAGAGTAGAAGCTGACCTGCGCGACCTCGGAGCCGACAACTGGCTAGAGACAGCAATGGACAGAAGGAAGTGGCGAATTCTCGTTTCGGAGGCCAAGACTCACTTTGCCAATGGAGTAGTAGTAGTAGTAGTATATATTTGTATGAGCATATTGACACGATGAATGAATGAAACGGCCATAAAACCTCTTACCATCGGCTCCAGTGACGTGTTTCTCGAGATTGAGCTTCTCTTGTGCTACTTGGTAGATGCCCTCCTCAATAGTCCCCGCGCTCAGCAGCCGGTAGATCGTTACGGGACGCGTCTGACCCATTCTGTGGCATCTGTATAACAAATACATTTGTATAACTTAAAAAACCGACTTCAATGTTATAAGCTGAGTAATTTTCTGCACTCTCGATGTGCATTTCTGTTCATAGTTAGTGTGATACTGACCTATCCTCAGCTTGCTTATCATTGTAAGGGTTGAAGTCTATATCGTGTATGATGACCGTGTCGGCCGCAGTCAGATTGATGCCCAGTCCGCCCGCCTTAGTCGACAATAGGAACACGAAGATATCCTCTTGATTGTACTGGTTTATTAAGTCTTGTCTGAAAAAGGATTATAAAGTAAGCTTTTTTTACGTGGTTCTATGGTGCAAACACGCGCTGGGCCAGCCTAAGCCAGTGCGAGCGAAGGCGAGTCGATGCAAGGCGAGTGCTACCGTCCACACGCTTGGCGAGTCTATGCAAACTAATATAATTTGGCGCTCATGTTCACTCGGCCAGCTAGGCGAGCGATGGCGAGGCGAGGCTAGTGCTGCCCACACGTTGGCACTGATTTGAAAAATTCTTTCTGCATTTGATAGCTAAACTCTTGCGGAAGGTTAAAGGCTACTTTTCATTATCATCATTACCATTTTACCATCACCACGGGAGCAACGCCACGAGGGCGCTGCTAGTAATTTTATAAATTAAGTTAGTTAGTAGGTTCCACTATTCGTATAAAATCTTCTACATTATAAGAGTGAACGCAGATATGGGCCGCACCGCAGTCTCCGCAGTCCCCGCATTCGATTTATTTATATGAAGTTCTATGCAACCTCGCACACCTAGCCGCGCCGCAGTCGCCTAAGAACCTGAAGCGGCCGAACTCCCTAAGCCGCAGCTGATGACGTCACGCGCGGCGCGTGTGACGTCATTCGCATCGCAGCCGAAGAAATCCTTGTGCGGTGACTGCGGCGACTGCGATGCGGATAGGTGTGCGAGGTTGCATAGAACTTCAAATAAATAAATCGAATGCGGGGACTGCGGAGACTGCGGTGGCTGCGGCGACTGCGGCGCGGCTAAGTGTGCGTTCCCCATAAAACACCTTCTTGATAATTTTAATGAACACTATCAATCTGTTCGTAGTTGGTTACCTGTCTACAACGGCGGTGCTACCGTCCAGCCTGAGGTAACGGTAACCGCGGATGTTGAGGTAGGGCTCCAAGATGTCCAGCATCATAGTGAACTGGCTGAAGACAAGCACGCGGTGTCCCTCCGCCTGCAGCCGCGGGAGCATACTGTCCAGGTGACGGAACTTGCCAGAGTCCAGGATCAGGTCTTCGGGTATCGAGTAATGACTGATGCACTGTGGAGTTTTATGCTCTGTTATTCGCAAATTCGGCTTTGTACGTCGAGTGCTGGGCGCAATAAATGACAAGGACATTTTTATAATGCTAACTTCTTCATCTCACATTAAATACTGCAGGAAATAAAATATTTATTATGGAACAGCCACTAAACTTTCGCAAAATTATAATATTAGTGTGATTTGGATGTTTGGATGGATGTATGTTTGTTTCTTTATAATTCGCCAACTAATGAATTGATTTGGCTGTTTAAAATATAGATAGATAATGACCGGGAATGGGACATAGAATAGAATATAACTTTACACCATAAAAATGCAAAAGTAAAATAAGCCTTAATTAAAAAAGTACTTTATCATAGGCTACTTTTTATCCCGGAAAAATGCACGGTTCCCGTGGGATATAAAAAAAGAAGCCCATAAGTACGTCTCAAATATTTAAGTAGCGTTTCAGTATTCCGTCATTAAACTCACATGATGCTGCAGGGTCAACTGATGTATCTGAAAGTCAGACATACACAGCAGATCTTGGAAGGCGTAGTGATCGTTCTTCTCTTTATACGTGGGATCCTTCGCGAGCCGCGTCGCGATCTTCTTGAGCTGATGCCCTTGGTAGTGGTATCGCAGGAGAAGTGGATGGTTGGCCAGCTTACGCATGTCCATCATCATTGACATACCGCTTTGGTCTTGTGTTGCGTGGATCTGGAAAAAAAGGGTTTATTGTAAAAAGATAACATCGCTGAAGTCAGTCTTACGGTGTGTGAGAAGAGCAGAGAAGCTAAAATGGCCGCTACTGTAATTCCTTCTATGAATCATAAAATTATTCGTAATTATGTTTTTTTCTTGTCGCTCTCATGTATATGAAAAAGACGGCATAAGTACCTATAATTTTTATTTTGTCAGCTAAAGTGGCCATTTTGGACGATAAAAGGTGCTTACTTTCACTTTATGGTTTTATATCACTTATAGAATCATGTGGATGGTTCTCAGCTATATTGGACCCAGTAGGTGGCACTATTATAGAGATCCAGATTATTATTATTTTTTCGAGCAAGATGTCTGCCTATCTACCGTTTATTTTCTCTTTATATACCTAATTAGTTAAGTTTCTATTATTTCTCTACTTTTTTTCCGGTGTGTATCTATCTACCGGAATGTACCAAAATTAAAAATGTTGTATGTAGTTACTTACAAGTCCATCTTTAGCTTTGAACCCAGCGATAAGATCATCATACTGCTGCTTCTGTTTATCGGACATAGTAACTAGCTCCGTGTGGTTGGTTTTCTTAGGCAGGTCCTGTAGCACGTCCCTCTTCAACCGTCGTAATACAAACGGCTTCATGATGCGCTTTGCTTGGATTATCTGACTCTTCTCGAACGCTGGCTCATCCTCCGCTGTGGCATCGGCTTTCTTCGTTGTTTTTGATTTCTGGAAGTGAGGTTTATATTAGCACGAGAATGCGTGTTTCATAGACTTAGGGCTGCTTTTTCAATACCTAGATAACTTTTATCTGAGGAATAAATATGGCGTTATGACATATTTTCAATACAATATCTGTCAAATCGCATATTTATTTCCTCAGATAAAAGTTATCTAGGTACCTATTGAAAAATCAGCCCTTAGGCTGGATTTTACCAAACTGTCATCTTACTCCCAGAGTAGTTATTCCGTTAGCCGACAGAATTCGAAATACAATTGTTCAGAAAGCGCAACCGAACATTAATAGGTGCATTCAAATTATCCTGGTCATAAGGTGTCAACTTTACAATGTCAAAATATTCAAACAAACAGCAGTTTAATCTGTGGTTTCTCCAGATAAAACTTAATCCAGTTTGGTAAAATCCAGCCTTAGTATAATACTGCTAGCTAGTATGCAGCCGAATCGTCGTGGCGCTTCGTCATGGCTTAACGACTTAAAAGACGGGACCGACAATTTAACGTGCCCTCCGAAGCACACAAGAAGTGCTCAGATGTTAATAATAAATAAATTCATTAAATCAGACAACTTATAGATAGTTACAGATCTTATTTAACTATTCTAACGGTCCATATTAATATATACCATACATCTAACATACATATTTTTTACCTAAAACTATTCACTTATTATTTGCACGTAGTCTGTTCGTGACTCACTTGTGTTGTGTTTAACAATCCTCCACGTTTACTAAATTCAACACCTCTCGGCCAGAATTCTTCCTTTGTGAAAGTCGATAGATGTTCAGTTGGAACCCGTAACACAAACGACTTGAAGTCCTTGTGGCGAGATTCCAACTGCTCGATCCTCAACGATTCTGGGGTTATGGGTTGTAAAGTAGTAATAATGTCCGTTTGAAAAGGTGGAAGTCTTTTTCAAATAGGTAGTGGTTCCACAGATTAACCTATTTGTTTGTCAGGATTCCAGACACAATAGAAAATCAATTGTGTCTCGTTTGGATCCGCGTTCCGGCATACGAGAGGTTAACCTCCATGACACCCCATCTAGTTTTAGTATTTAGTATAGTTTTACGGTTGTCTGGAAGAAATCGCCAAGAGCGATTAGACCGCCGATTGTAGGACATTGTAATTCAAAAAATAGTCTAGATTATATTGTGAAATTGTGTCCTCATAAAGTTATTATTTATTATTATTATTATAGTTAGCCCATTATGTCCCACTGCTGGGCAAAGGCCTCCCCTTGATCCTTCCAAACATCACGATCCTGTGCCATATGGACCCACGTCATGTTAAAGGCATTCAGCTCGTCGTGCCATCTTTTTCCAGGTCTATGGTATTATTTATTTATTTGTGTTCAAGTACATAAAAACCACTCTCTTTAAAATATAAGTATAGACTCACGACATTCTTTTGGAACAAGCTCTTGAGATCATCAGTTTTGCCGGAGAACATGTGTGGCATCACGAACGCCAGCAGCGACATTAGTTCCAGAAGGTTGTTCTGTAGGGGCGTGCCCGTTAGCAGCAGGCGATGCTTCGACTGAAACAACATTCAGTTTTATTATAGGAATTTGACACTCGAATACTGAAACACTACTTAAATATTTAAGACGTTCTTACTCAGAATCGTATACAAAAATGACAATTAATGTCAATAGTACATAACTTTAAGCTAAGTAACGTCTCAGTATTCGGTTGTTAGTCTTATTCTGAATCTAGTAGGAACAACTTTTTCGCTATTAGATGTATTTATAAACAGTTCTTTTTTCACTTGTAAGTATATTTGGGATAAATTCGCTGTTTCCTCAAGGTCATACTAGTTTGTCATACCAGTATGACTTAGGTATATTACTGTAACTTCATCCCATTAGTAAAATGTTTTTTCATTCCATCTATTCGAAAAGGACGACTTTGTTCGCCTTTAAGTGCGCCCAAAGTAGATGATTCCTCTTCAAGGAACTTTTAGCGGGCAGTAATGAGTTTTTAATCCCCTTTAAGTGCGCCGGAATTATCTTTTCACCTCAGCAGCTCGAAATGGCATCCTTTGCTGCGAGAAACCAGTGTGCAAAATCGCATTTTGCACACTGGTTTCAGTGAGGAAAAGTGATTTGAAATTCGAATGTCGTCGATTGACACGTGATAGTGCATGGCGGTCAATCGCTAGCCTGTCTATGAAAAAAAAAAAACAAATAACGCACCTTTTAAAAATAAAATAGCGGGAATTTGTTTCTGTTACGCTAGTTATTTGTTGAAAATTCATAAAACAATAAAGATGAGTGAAACCAGTGGCGAATACACTAATTTATCTCCAGAGAGAAGAGTTGAGACAAAAAGTGATTGTGATGAACAAAGTTCCCTTCCTGAGAAGCACGTAGGTAAGTTCTGAACAAAACAGAAACTTTTAATTTACAAAACTACAATAACTGTTTTATGTTCGTTTAATTTCTGAGAAAAATGTGTTATTTTTAAATAGATTTAAATGAATACCTAATAAGGATTAGTTGCTTCATTAAGTACAAAGTTGTATCTTTTATTTGTAGGTTAATGTTCTCGCTGCTGAGGTGAAAAATTTTGTGTGCTACACGAGACCAAAGTTTTTCACATCTCGTGCCTTTGAATTCCTCGCTAGACTCGGGATTCTAACGTAGAATCACTCGCTACGCTCGTGATTCAATTCTTAGAATCCCTCGTTCGCTCGGGATTCAAAATCAGCACTCGAGGAAAACATCAACTTTGCTCTCTTGTTGCACAAATAACTATTGCCGCGCACTTTAGAGGTACAACTACTTTCCACATTCATTCATCTCGAATCTACCAAGATGAATGAGGGAGGACTCTTAGCACTATAGCATACTATAGCATAGCATAGCATACTATAGCATAGCATACCATAGCATACCATAGCATACCATAGCATAGCATAGCATAGCATACCATAGCATAGCATAGCATAGCATAGCATACCATAGCATAGCATAGCATAGCATAGCATACCATAGCATACCATAGCATACCATAGCATAGCATAGCATACCATAGCATACCATAGCATACCATAGCATACCATAGCATACCATAGCATAGCATAGCATAGCATAGCATACAAAAATTGTAATTTCAACTTCATAAAATCCTGTGCGTTTTCGTCATCGCGATCTAGAAAACGGTCTTTTTTACTACCGCCTAAGTCTAAATAAAAAAATTTAATCCCCGATTACTCTTCTCAAGTGGAACTTCGTCGATTTAACACATTCTTTTCTCTTCCCTTTTATTTTCTCATAGATTGTAATGAAAAGTAGAGTGTATCACTCGGGCGCAAAATATATTTTTGGCTCGGGTGACGTACTTTAAATCCCTCGCTACGTTCAGGATTCTACTAAAGAATCCCTCGCTACGCTCGGGATTCTACTCTAGAATCCTTCACTTCGCTCTGGATTCAAAAAAGCGCCCTCGCCGTCAAAATATTATTTTGCCCCCTTATAATACAATCTACTATTACTTCCTCCTGTATAATTCTAAGCCAGTTTCGCTCAAACGATGGAGCTGAATTAAAGCATTATGTATGTACTGTTGGTGACAATGCAATATTGTGTGAGAACTGGCTGACCTGCGGGTTTAAAAAGGTCGCTATTGCAGAATCGCATTAAAGGAATTGAACCATTGCCATCTCTTTTCATTGACTGAGAGTGAAAAGAGATGGCAATAGTTCAATTCCTTTAATACGATTCTGCAATAGCGACCTTTTTAGCTCCGCTGATGATCGAGTCAGAAGCTGTTCAACGGAACTTTTCAGTAAATAAATAAATTAAATATGTACCTTGATTTTGAGTAAGTTGTCGTATCTCTGAGTAGACATGTTTTTCAGCATATGCGCCTCATCGTATACGACGTAGTGCATAGGCGTAATACGGAACATCTTGCGCTCTTCTGGACAACTGCTCACCATGGTATACCTGTGAAAAATATGAATGTATAATGAACATTTCAAAATAGCTTTTAAAACTATCATGGTTACGAACATAAATATTATTATCAACGTGATCATGGCACATGCAACTGCGTCGAAATATCGGGAAGCAAGAAAACTCAATAATCAAGGTAATTATCCCGTTGATAATAATATTTAAGTTCAAAATAGGGCGCTTAACGTAGGTATACTATCGATATATGCGCCGATAGCTTTGAGTAATCGCGCGAAAATGTTGTCACATTAGAAGAGTGAGCTCACACGTTGACGTCAGACAGTGCTTGAACGCATTAAAAAAGACAACGTCCAATTTCTGAAATCCGGAAGCTTTAGAACTTTACCACGATCCAGGTACCAGTAGGTAATATGTATACAATCTACAAAGTTTAAACTAATTTAACAGTTAACATTCCACCTATTATTAGTTATATTTCTATTGATTGCTATGCTTATGCATTGCTAAATAATTTTTCAGTTTTTGTTGTGCACCTACATCCAATAGGGTTTTCTTATTTTCTACTGCACAGCGAAACGGCTAACTTCACGAATGGCTAGATCCATTGTGAGAAGTGTAAATAGCTGCAGAGGAAAATAGCACTTACGTGGTGAGCACAACGTCGAACTTGTCCAATCCGCGCGCGTACTCGATCCGCAACTGTCGTCGCTCCTCGGGCGCGCCGTAGTATTTGCTCACGCGAAGCGCGGGACACCAACGTTCTAACTCCACGCTCCAGTTATCTGCAATATACCAGTGTTATTAGGGGTCATCCATAAAGTACACCACACTAATTTCGTGATTTTTTGACCCCTCCCCCGTCCTTTTCACAGTGGGTCCCTAGTGTGACGTCATATTTCTTACAATTTTACATAAGAAATTATGAAATTAAAAACAGTTTTTCAAATTTGACATTTTATTTTAACACAGATTTATAAGATTTTTAAATTTGACGTCACGAAACTTAGGACCCCTCCCACCCCTTGTCACACAATGTCACTCTTCATCGACCCGCTCCCTTCCCCCCTTAACGTGTGACGTGTTCTAAACTCCTCTCAACTTCAAAATTGAAACACTGTTTAAAATAATGCAAAATAATAAGGTACTTTACGTGATAAATACCTGGTTATATATATATTTATAATCTTCAAAGGGTCTTTAAATGCCTAAAAAAAACTGAGAGAATGTCTACCGTGCCTTGGGTACAGTCATGATCATATTTAATTTTCATTTTTACCCGACTACGGCGAAGCAAAAAGGAGGGTTATGATTTTGACCAGTATGTATGTTTTTCATTAAAGTTACCTACTCTTCACTTCAAACTCACCAAGCGTTGAAGCAGGCACGACGATCAAATGGCACCCTTTAGTCTGCCCCGTCTCCTTAAGATGTGCAAGGAAAGCTATGACTTGCACCGTCTTGCCGAGCCCCATCTCATCGGCCAAGATGCCCGACACGCCCTGCTTGTGGAGGACCGCTAGCCAGTTGAGGCCAACTAACTGGTACGGGGCTAGTTTGAGGCTGGAACATCAAATTATCTATATTACAGTCAGAAATTGGTTGGTAAGTATTTTTTGGTTTTAAGTAAGTTCGTGTACGAGAATCGTATATTGTCCTAATTAATTTTGTCATTGCAGAATTTTACGCCAGTAATGTAATTACTAATTAGCTTTAAAATCATTAAGCGATCAGTTCGCGTTTAGCGTAGATGCTAAAGATTTTTAGACCAACTAAGTTTTCCTGGGTTGTTAGAGACGTTTTCTGAAGCGCGTTTTTGAGCAGCGAGTTCGCATCGCATTTGCATCGATACAAACGCGCTGCAAAAGACGCAGTGTGCCCACTCCCCAAGGCTTGTTTCACTCTTCAGCGTGTCACCGGTCGCGTCCGCAAGTTGACCATTCACAGCACATTTATCTGTGTTGTGAATGGTCACAATTAATTTCTCTGTGCTGTGAATGGTTAACTCGTGGACGCGACCGGTGACACGCTGAAGAGTGAAACAAGCCTTAGTTGTTGTGTGGAAAAAAAAAAAAATATTCTTGTTGTGTTGAACTATAAATTATCACCTGTTATGCAATATCTGCGGCTGTTTCAGTCTACCGGCGCCGGCCGCCACAGCCGCCTCGAGTTGTTGCGCGAGGCCGACGCACTTCTTCATTAGACGCTGGATGTTGCCGCGAGTCGCTAGCAACTCTTGTGTCGAGTTGAGCAGCTCTGTGCTGAGCCCTTTCACTGTGTTGAACTTTTCCACCTGTTGACAAGGTGATAAAATCGTGACCGATCATGTTCCGTTTCGTCTGGGAAGGTAATTAGTTACTTTTGAGGAAATTTTCAGAAATTGACTAATTTAGGAATCGAAAAAAAAAAAAAACAATTCAAAAGAATGTAGTGATTTCGTTAAGTAATTTTGTTTTTTGAATTTCAAAACTTTTAAAATAGCTTAAATTACGTTATTATCACAATTAAATAAAAAAAATAATGAAGAACCCCCGACACATCCCTTCATATACTAGAAAAGAGCTGATGATCTTGAAACGGCACAACCGATTTTGATAAAGCATTATCAGTGTTTCTCTACTATGTTATGCTACATGCATAACATAGTATTTACCGCTTTAGAACCGCATATTATATTTAAAACCGCATTCAAATCAGTTCACCTGTTTGAGTGCTACGGTGCCACAGACACACACGTACATAGCGGTCAAACTTATAACACCTCTCTTTTTGCGCCGGGGGTTCAAACTAGGATTTTAGAAACAAATGCTTACCATATCCAGCCATCCTTTGAAAGGTCTTAAAGAGATAATAGCCTCTGCTTTCTTCTGCGAGCAACCACTAAGCAGTGACAACTCGGCCATGTTACTGGTGTTTAGGAATTCGAACACTTTTTTCTTGTCGCCGATGAGATCGTCTGTCACTTCGTTATCTGAGTCGTCACTGAAAGGAAGTGTTTGTTGAAATATACATACAGATTTTGCTGACAGAACCACAATACATTTTTTGTAGCTTATATTAAAACAAGCGCGGAACCGCGGCTCGCTCGCGTGGTACCTACCCCGATAAAAAATAGCTTTTTAATACAGTTGCTGAAAAGTGGAGTATTGCAGGGACGTATAGCGTTCGGGAAGTGGGCTATTACACACTCGTGCTTTTTTTTTACCTTTCCCGCACTCGTGCGTTCTCTTTCCCAACTGTCAAAATAATGTCTATTAAAAAGAAAAACCAACCATGAAGTTTTTACTAAAAAAAAATCATAGAAGTTTTATGATTCATGCAAATACGTATATTTCTAATAACAAGCTAATAATTTGTTTTTTATATCAGATTTAATGATTTGATTGAATGAGTTAGGTTAGGTTTCATTTCATTTCATCTCATTAAATCTCATTTTCATTTCATATCAATAAAAAAATTCTACTGAAGACTTGGCTGTATGGGCATAGTTCCCTTTGCCTACCAGAATCGGTGAAAAAAAAAATCTCTTATATTCTACGGTTGGCGCCATTTTCTAGATTAAATTGCTTCATTTTTTCGCAACTGTATTAAAAATAGTCGTTCAGTTCAGTACACGTTCGGAACCGTCATTGCAACTTGTTCCGACTGTCAACCCTCGCCTTCGGCTGCGCCTCGGCTCGGGTAGACATTTGTCGGAACTCGTTGTAATGACAGCCTTTCCGAACTTGTACTGAAATATACTATTGTGTTATTCAAGGTCATAAACTATGTATATTCCAAGTAGCCCCGTCACAGAGCTACTTGCGTGGTCACTGAACGTTACACACGAGTCACATTTGACAGTTTGAGACCGTTTTTGATCGCTATCAAAGATAGACAATCAGGCCTCTATTAATAAACTCGTATTAACTTTTGTCAAAGTTGCGCCACGGATTAAACTATTGCCATCCTTATTTGTCACTGTCTAACAAAAAAGGATGGCAATAGTTTAATCCGTGGCGCAACTTTGACAGAAGTTAATACCAGGCCTGGCTCACTTCTCACTTTAGGTATTTATCGGACGCGCGCCGCCTCGGGGGGCGCGCGACATAGGTTGCCACTTGCCGCTCGCTCGGCTTGCGGACTAGACGCGTTGTGCGTAATTATCGTGATCTCGTATACATCGTTTCTTGTGATTTATGCACGATGTCTAAACGATCTAGTCCTTATAAAAGATACTGCTGTGTCTACGGGTGTCTAAACAAAAGGAAAAGCAATGAATGGACATTAACATTCTACAAAATTCCGGAAGATATTGAAAGGTTGGTACCTACTAAGCTTTTCTATAATTTGTTGTAAGTACCTATTTAAATAAATCATCAATAAATACCTAGGTAGGTACTTACTTTTACTCTGTAACTGTAGGTGCATAATGAAAACGAGATTTTATAGGTACCTATTCGATTCCTTTTTGATTGAATACCTACCTGTTTACAAATAAACAAACATAATACACCTACAAAACTACCTACCTACAAAACTGTAGGTAGGTAGGTACCTAAAAGTAAACGCTTTAGAAATGAAATGAAATGAAATGAAAAAAAAGGTAGGAGTGATGATCACGCACGTCTGTAGATATCCTCGAGGCGCGATACACATTCTCTCAGATCTTTTTTGGTATTTTAAGATCCTTTGAAGATGTCTAAGGGAGTTGTCACAGGTATGTCCAAATACATATTGTACCTTCCTACATGCCCACATTTTGCAGAAGTTAACATTTCATACGTGACAGATTGCAAGCCCATCGACGCTATTAGAACTCTAATTGGTTTCCTCACGATGTTTTCCTTCACCGTTTAGAACTCGTGTTAATGCGCTTATTAGGTATAAGTAGGTACATTTTTCGAAACCAAAAATCCATTGATGTGCATCAGCCCGGGTTCGAACCTGCGACCTTCGGATCGAAAGTCGAGGCACTAACCTACTCGGCCAACACACTTTAGTACCTACTTACTACTATTTATTCCGTGGTAACGGTAGATTAAATTATATTTAGGCCTACTTATTTTAGAACTTAAGTAGGTAGGTACTGTTTTTGTGACAAATAAAATAAATTAATTTATTTGTGTTGTCGCAAGCGAAAATTCGACAACCCTTACGAGTTGCGTCACACCGCGCCAGACAGTGACACAGTTACGCATTAGAGCAGGATGGGAATGTTTAGGCAAATATCTCGATAGGTAATAGGCCCATAGGCGAGTTGAATTGCACTTTATAGCTTCGCCGCGAGAGTCTCTATTTAAACAAATGATAGTGGGCAAACTTCACCCAGCACCGCCAGCAATGTAATTAATATTACTCGAAAGACCTAACAAAACTAAGCATTTTTTATTATCGATGCATTAAAATCTATCCCGGGGGTCACTAGATAAATCCATGTTTGTACCTACCTAACCTGAGTAGTAGGTACTAGATTGTATGACAACGGGGCAAAATATAATTTGTTTCGACGAGAGTGCTATTTTGAATACAGAATGGAGCGAGGGATGCTAGAGTTGAAACCTGAGCGCAGCGAGGGATTCAAAGGACGTCATCGGAAATAGGAGATTGTTACACATGGTTTGAAAGTAACCTACCTAGGCACGAGATGGTTTGGCGCACGAGCAAAGCGAGGGCGCTAATAGTTCGAGTGCCTAAACAGGTTATTCACATCTATCTTGTAAGAGCTATTAACACGCTGAGACGCTATGGCTGCATCGCCGGCCACGTGGCCAAACAGTTCGTATTGAAATGTATGACAGATAACTCACTTGGCTACGGTCTGGCGTCAGGATCCTGATCCTGTGATCCAGATCCCGTGATCCTAACTTCGTGATCCTGATCCTGTGATCCTGATCCTACGTGATCCGGATCCAATGATCCTGCATAATCCTGATCTCGTGATCCTTATCCTGTAAACCTGATCCTACGTGATCCTAATCCCGTGAACCTGATCTTCATCTTATGGTAAATAGAAATGTCAAATATTATTAATACTAACACATTTCTGCTAATTTTATTGTATGTTACTAACAAAATGGATTATTATGTCTGAATAAATATATTTTCAATTTCAATTTCAATTTCAAATATAGCTGGCAAAGACAACATGACTCAATAGAAATGTCAAATAGTAGCATGTGATTTATTTAATACTTTGTCAGCGGGGAAAATCGTTTCTCAGGGAGAATTGCTTCCCAGGGACGCAAAAGTACTGTTTTCATCCCTCTGTTCAGGTAACTTCAAGCGTACTTTCCGAACATGAGAAATGAAAAATAAATACTTAAGAGACTTTCTCATAAACCTCAAATTATTTTGAAATAAAAAATATCCCAATAAATCGAGACTTTCATCGCTCTAATCATAATCATTTTAGCTTTTTTGTAAGTTAAACCTTTTCGACTTAAATAAATAGAGAGCCCTCGGACAGAATTTGATGCGAATTGGCACAGAGAAACAAGGCTTTGATACCTTCTAAGCAAAAGTAGCTATATATAAGCTGTGGCGGTCGTGGGTCCATGCATTTATGATTATGCCCAAAAATGCGGTAACAGCCATTTTAACCTCTCTTTAAGTTAAACCTATTCGACTCAAAATTAATAGAGAACCCCGGGACAGAATTTGATGCGCATTGGCACAGAGATACAATGCTGTGATACCTTCAAAATAAAAGTAGTCTGAGCTGTGGCGGCCGTGGGTGAAGTGCCCATATATTTTTGCCCACACTCGTTTACTCGCGAAGTGACCCTTCTGTACGTAGTACTCTAGTATTCTGTGTTAATACGAGTTAATAGAGGCCTCAAGGTATATGTATAGAAGTTGTGTAGAAGTGTAGAAGTATGGATAAGCATACCTATCATAAACCCGGTCATCTTTCCCCTTCCGCACGCCATAGTCGTCGTCTTCACTGCCACTGCTGCCTCGTCTCGCCTTCCCGCCCTTCCCCTCTAAAGCCTTGCGCACAACGATGATATTCTGTTGACGGGGTGCGCTTTCTCGCGCCATGTTCATACTGGGACGCTGGCCGGTTGCTTGCATCTAAGGAAGATTGTATTAGTTTTAAACGTTCGTTAGTTAGTTAGAGTCGGATTCAGCACTGAAGTCCCATAGACGCAGCGCTGCTATCGCAGAACTAGGTTACGTATGTAAAAAATTACTAAGTGTCCAAATAAGGCTTGAACAATAATAATTATGTTAGTTTGTACGTTCGTTAACTCTACACACCAGAACAACTGAACGATTTTGACTAAAAGAGCTTATTTAGTAAATAAAACAATTAGTTCCCGCTTTTTCCGTAGGACTTGAGTGCTGAATCCTACTCTAGTTTGTATGACCAAGTGGCCAACTCTGGTGACGGAGTTTTTAGGCCGTTCGTGAGTTGTAGGATTATAATTTTTGTGCATTTGGATGGATCGTAAGTGGCATTACGAGCTGCGGGCTTAAAAAGGCCGTTATAGCAGAACCAGAATATGAGTTGAACTATATGCCGTCTCTTTTCATAGACTGAGAGTGACAAGAACGGCTTACATTGCAATTTCTATTGCGATTCTGCTATAGCTGCCATTTTAGCTCTGCTGAGCGCTTCCGTAGTTAGAATTCGGAACATTTGACCAACGTAAGCTGAACTAACATAACTGATCGCGAGAGCCACTGATCGCGAGAGCCACTGCTCGCTTGTTTACTTTGTGCTACCACGGAAGACCAGCCAGTATGTATGGTAGACTATCTACCGTAGCTTATGCTGAGTGGAGGCCTTTTTGTTAACTCATTTAGTTTAATAGTACTTCATAACTTGTACTTAAGTTAACAAATAAAGTTCTTTGATTCTTGATTGATTGAACTACGAAAATTGGCACGATATCGTTTTAGAGAGGTCTCAGTTCGAATCGCTAGTTCACCTGTATCTGTCCCGAGTTCCCAGGCCGCGATCCGAAGTAAGTGGTGGTTGGAGGGGCGCGTCGTTCGTTGCTCTCCGGGTCATGTTTCAGCAGCTCGTCTCTCGCACGCTCCTCGCTCCAGCCGTGCTTCACCAGCGTGTTCTTTACAAACTGGATGAACCATTTACTATTATCACAGAATTATAGTACTACAGTTTATATAAATAGCGACTCTTGCTGCGACGCAACAAAGTGCAATTCAGCTCGCATTGCGCTTAGTGTTTAGCTCTTTATTCACCTAAACAATGCCTCTCTTTCTTACTTCTTACGCATAACTCTATCGCTCTCTGGCGCGGTGTGACGCGGAAGGGTTCTCCGACTGGTCGCATAAATAGGTAATAACGCGGGCGGCTAGCATGCCCGAAGAGGCGCGCGGTCGAACATACCTAAACTGCGGAGTGAGACCCCCTGCTATTATGACAGTCATTATATACGTGAACCCGTAGTAGGACCATATTCACAAATGCTTATTCTATTTTTTTTCCATGCAAAAAGAAAATAAAAACCGGTCAAGTGCGAGTCGAACTCGTACGCCGAGGGTTCCGTGCCTAGCCATGGTGCCAATTAAGCTAGTCCGCTTAATTGTATGAGCGCCCATACAACTCGGAGGACAATTTTAATTGGCGTCAACTATGTATGTATGGGAACACCCTTTAATTTTCAACTTTTTTAACTTTTTGGAATTTTTCCTTTATTTGTGCTATAAGACCTTGCTTTTTGCCAAATTTCGTTATTCTAGGTCAACGGGAACTACCATTTAGGTTTTCGACCCAAAACCTCTAGGGTACTTCCGGTTAACCTAAAATTGTCAATTTTGGTTACAAGCTAGGTCTTCTAGCACAAGTAAAGGAAAAATTCCGAAAAATAAAAAAAGTTGATAATTAAGGTAAGTTTTGGTACTCACAAGTTTTCACGAAAACCTAAATTTGCCTATATCTTTTTATAGTGTTGACTCAGGACCTTGATTTTTATACTCACAGTAGGGACTATAGACCTTAGTATATGGTATAAATTTCAACTTGCTAGCTTTACCCGTTCCTGAGATAATCGATGGTGACACACGGACAGACGGACAGACAGACGGACAGACGGACAGACGGACAGACGGACAGACGGACAGACGGACAGACGGACAGACGGACAGACGGACAAGAAAGTGATCTTATAAGGGTTCCTTTTTTTACCTTTTAAGGTACGGAACCCTAAAAATATAGGTACCAAAAACATTTGTAGAATGGTAGATGTTCACTAATGGCAATTAAGAGTACCTAGTCAGAGGCACGTCAACTCAATACACATTGATACATACAACATTTTGCAGAAGTATGCAACCCATAAGGGAAAATCTGCTATTTGAAAGATCACTGTGTGTCTTATGAATAATGTATGGTTTATTCTTTACTATTTAGTTAGAGCTTTTCATTATTTAAGATTATTGTACTGTAAGTTATTATAAGTGAAAAATCCATAATGCATGGCCACAATCTTCAAGGTACCTATCAATCTGACTATCTAAACTCTCATTAAACTGAATAATAATAATACTTACAATAGGTGAAATATCTGGGAACATTTCCACCATGTTCCTAAAACGGCGTTCCTTCACCACAGTGGTGAGTTCCACAGGTGGAGATTGAGGGGTTGGAGCACTCTTCTTGGCCGGAGTCACTGCATCGTCCGAGTCGGAGTCGGGCAGGCGGATACGTTTGTAGACCACTGGCCCTCCGTTACGTATAACCACATGGTTAGGCGCACGGGCCACAACTTGGTTTGGAGCCAGCATTCGGATTTGAGCTTCTGTTGCAGAATTAATAAATAAATAATAATAAATATTGCTGGACATTTTACACAGCCCCAAACTAAGCAAAGCTTGTACTATGAAAACCAGATAACTGATAGAATAATATACTTTTTTTGTAAATACATAGGTACATAGAATACTTTACAACACCCAGAGATTATATCCTTTATGTAATTTGCTTGTATCACCAAAAAATATAAGGAAAAATAGGATAAAACCAGTGATATGTTCGTGAAAAATCTACTAAATGTACAATACACAACAAAATATCTTAAGAGATGGGTTTATCAAAATGAATCAATTTCTAATGTAAATGATAGACGAAATTAAAGATTAGTGTAGCTTTTAATCCGATCACATTTTATAAGTAAAACATAACATTGTAACTGAATTCTTTAACAAAAACAGTAGCTTCATATAGTAAATTACTTAAAACGAGGAATATCAGGAAATGTTTTTATTGTTTGTGTTTGCTAGCCAGAAATTTAATACTTACTTATTTTTTTTGTCAAATTATACATACCTAACATCAATTAATACTAATCTCATTATAATTCTGGTCAGATAGGCTTCAGTGTGGATACTCTGTTGGTTCATTAAAAGTTCTTATTGATTTTTGTTTTGCAAATGTGGACCAAGCCTTATGTCCTTAGCTCAACTACATTCCAGAAAAGTACTGAAGAATATATCTACTAAATCGTTCAGAATTTACTGCATAATCGTTACGATTACCAACACGGTCAGCAAAAATGCCCTGTTCATAAAATAAGCGATTATCATCCATAATTACAAGAAAGTTTGGTTATAAAATTCTAAGGCTCTGGTTGGACTGTGATATAACACGATCAGCTGATGCAATGTTATTGTAAATAACAAAACACGAATTTTGACAATGTTCAATCAAAACCATGCAATGAAGCAACCTTCACAGCATGATGATAAAAACGGAACCTTGAAACAACGGTTACCGTACTACAAGCATGCCATGAAGCTAAGAGAAACACGTTTAACACGTGCATAGCTTCTAACCAGAGCACGGCAGGATAATGTAATACTACTTACGTGAATTAGATGGAGAAGAGGTGACTGTTACGGGACCACTAGGTCCAGAAGGAGCATTGGGTTTCCTCTGAAACCTATACTGCCTCAGATAACTCAACACACTTGGACTTGTACTATCAGACATTATAGTTTGTAATGTTCTGCGTAGTCAACACTTTTCTGTGATGTTTCTAGAAATGTTTTTTGGTGAGAACTCCTAAAGTTTTACGAGAAAAATGTCACACCGTATGCACAACACGGGGACAACACTACGGCCATTTTTCTCCGCGAGACTGACTGAATTGAAAAAAGAAATGAAACCAATAAAAATTAACGTCAAAAGCGACGTATAACAGTTGACCAATCACAAGACAGAAACAAAATTATGACGAATGAAAATGTAAAGAATTAAAATAGTGTTCATGAACTAAGTTCAATGATTGGCTGTTAATAATGTTACCATCTTAGGAAAAAATATTTTAGAAATTAGGTAACCAATACACGAAGAAGCTTTTGAGTTCCATTTTACATGGTACCAGTGGGCACAAATCGTGATAGTCGGTCCGCGGGGTGGGGCGCTACAGCGGATAAATCATTGTTAAGTATTCCACCCATGATGGTCAAAACACACTTGAAACAAGAGGATCGTTTGAAAACAATTACACAAATCAAAACAAAATATGATTGTTGATGAACTTTAAAAACAAAAAACCGGTAAATTCTAATTTTTATTTTTCACCGGACAACACTAAAATTGATTCAATGACGGCTGGATTGATACGAACTTCACATCGATCAGTCAATCTTGTCAAGTCAGTCAGTCCAGTCCAGCAGTCAGTTCGGTTCGGTAGCTGTCAAACAAATTATTAGGTGCGGCCATGTTGATCTGTAGTGAATAAAATTGAGATAATTTGCTTTTAGGGAAATAAAATTGACACAATATGCCCAAATGCGACCTCAAGACGAGATACATCCCCGCGACATTCGCTTGGACGTTATTACTGGGCACAACGTCCCTATTTTTCTATTTCCCGTAAGTACACAATGTCGATCAGAGCACAAAATTCTCATTTTTAGATTGACAACTTTCACAGTTCACACAGGATTGTTGATGTATTTCTATTAATATCTTGGGCCCGTAACCTTTGCCCTGTATGCCTGTGTACCGCACAATCTCACAGTGCAGTGTTGTTGATAGTCATCATGATCTTTCTTACTACCTACTCAAACCATCTCAGGCTCACCAAGATACTATTTCGAATCATGGCTAATTAGGCATTAAAATTAAGAAAATTGCTCTAAAAAGTACAGCTATTATGGTCTCAGAACACCAATTAGACATAAATTCTCTGTGACAAGTTAATAGTTGTTTGTATTCTACAAATTTTCTCTGATTACTCACATTCATCATCAATTTGCATGCCTTTGCTAAGTTTTCAATGCTCTATGTAAATATAACATCCTAAGCAATTACATTAGTGATATAAATAACCAGGTTTTCTAATTGGAATTTCTAAAATAACTAGTGAATAGTGCTGTTCTAAATGAGTATTGGACTATGTCTTGGCACATGGAATTTTCTTGTTTTGACTTTCACAATTCTGCTATTCCACAGCTAATGATAGTGTTCCAATTTGTGCTAAAGTAAGCTTATAGTATAGTTAGCTTATCAATTGTCACCGAAATGTTCCACACACAAAATGAGAAATTGAAGAAAAATATCTTAAAGCTTTATTATTAAAATCAGTGAAAATTGTATTGTAATTATAAAGCCTCTGAAATCTTTTATTGTGCATTTTAAAATTTTACACTTTCTTCCACTTTCTATAAAAAAGTAAGTCAAATGAGCTAGTTGGCTATCTAGAATATATTCGAGAGTATTAAAAAAATGTCTATTGCCTATATAAAGGCTTAATTTTAGTTCAGTGTGTATGGTGTAGCTTGCGAAGTTGCTTTTGATAGAAAATTATTGACCGAATTACCAACAAGGCACTAACAGAGCACTTATATTCTTTGCAAACCTGTTTGTTGGCCCTGGCTGGTAAAATCCTAAAACCTCCATACCATCCGGCTACAAACATACTTTTTTTTTTGTTCTCTCTGTTATTGCAATCTGTCTCCTGCATTGGGACATTCAGCTGTATGTGTGTCGGTATTTGAATTGGCTTGCTATAGTCGTATTGCTCATTATACGGACTAAAATCGGACTAAAATTGAAGGAACAAATGTCATTTTTCATATATTTTTAGTCCGTATAAAGAGCAATACGACTATAGGTGTGTGACCAGTGTCACACCCTGTAGTATTTTACAGAGGATTCTGTTTAGTAGAGTCTTGCGGTATTTTGCGTTTAAGGCGTCGTTTGTTTTACATACTTTTTAACTTAAAATAATTTGTTTCAGATGTCAGTACTATCTTTTAAGGCACACGTGGGTACCAGCATGTCAAGCTGTCATAACGTTTTTTGTTTTGGCCAATTTTACACTGGCCACTTTCATGGACCCGGGCGTCATACCAAAAGGTAGAACAAAGTATTTAAGAATTGTAATAACTAGCAGCGCCTTCGCGGCTTGCCCCTTAGTGATGGTATAATGGTAATGATGATGATGATGAAAAGTAGCCTTTAACCTTCCTCAAGAGTTTAGCTATCAAAAGCAGAAATATTTTTTCTGAGATTAATGCGTTCAAACAAAAAATTCTTCTGCTTTATATAGGTAATTAGTATAGATATAGATATGTATAAATAAGTATATTAATGATATAAAAAGAGGGCGAGTTTCGTTATTTTGTGTGTATGTGGAGGGAATCTAAAGTAGGTGCAACAGGCACCTATTTAAAAAATTGTTTTGATGGACACCAGGCGAAGTAGTAGGGCCGCTAGTATTGTTATTTTTACAATAAATATGAATCTGACTAATCCATGTGTTTCTGCATGATGTTTACCTACACCATTCAGAACTTGTTTTGCATATTTAATTAGTCTCGAAGCAAAAAGTCCATTTTTGTTTTCCGAATTAGTGCCCAAGAGATCTTTCGATCGAAAAGCGAGGTACATCCTTATAGGAACCTCATTTATCTACAACTTTTCATAAAAAAATATAAATGTGTAAAATTCGCAAAATGAGTAAGTAATGTTGTTGGTTCAAGTTCAAACAACCTTAACCGAAACCACAGAATTCTTAATACTTATTTATTTACAAGTGATTACGCTATTAGTCACACACAGTACTCAGAATAGCATTGTATATGTTTAGAATGCGAAAGTATGAATGTTTGTGTCTACAAAGTGCTATTATGACTTGAAGTTACTAAAATATGTATAGTCTGTGGCTTAAGTTTTAATCAGCTTCTTAATCAACGGAAAAGTTCTTGGTAAGTTAGAATGAGTTTATGGTTAACTCTAGTGGTGTAGTTCTTTTGTTTTTGGTATGGTCTGAAAAAATCTGCTACCAAACATTTAAGTACAGTGAAGGCACTGGTTGGGGTGTGGGCGGTTGCAAAAAAAGACATGTGAGTGTGGTGTAGTTATAGGCTCGTCTTTTTCATAATGTTGAATGAATGGCCTAAGTTTTATCCCGTAAAATGATAGATTTCCGTGGGATTCCACGTGCAGGTGAAGCCATGGGACACAGCTAGTAGTAATTAGTACATAACTCAGTTAATCTGGCATATATAAAAAATCGGTGTTTTGTTATCTATTAGATAAAACATTGACTAATGTAATTTGGTATAACAGATAATGACCGTATTGTGTATAAATAGTGATGTTACCGAGTGAGGATAGTAAATTTAGCTAATTTCTATTTGCTGAAATTAGCAAAATTTCATAAGCAATAATACACTGTTGACATACTGAGAATTTGATAAAGCATTCCATGGGTGACAGATTAAAATTTAAAATAAGTTAGTTTTATAAAGGTTTATGTATTTTTTTATGAAACTCAATCGCTCTTAACTCTGTAAATTTGACGTAACGGATGCCCTTGACCCAATACAAATAAGGTTCTACAACGAAGTTCCATCAATGAATTAGCTAGTACTGACATTTCATGTTTTCTTCAGTCTATTTTGGTCTTAACAAGCTTGTGTGTACAACTAATCGATTTGAAATGAACCAGAATGCTATGGTTTATAGGAAAGATTAATATGCGCCTCAGGACGAGCTCTAAAAAGTTGAAGAAAACATCGTGAGGAAGCCTACTGTTTAGTCAGCTCCACACGTATTGATGATACTTATATGGAAAAAAAAAACAATCCAAGATTACGACTTCATCCTCAATGCACTCTGTTACTTTTCTTCAAAAACTCCGTCACCAGAGCTGGCCACTTGCTCATATGGTGCTCCCACACTGCTTTTAAAAAATGTTTATAAACATTTTCTAACACTAATACATTTACTAACATAGTTAGGAATTGTTACATTCTGTTAGCAATTGTGAGATGTTTTGAGGGCTCCTAGAAAGCTCCTTTAGAAGTGTTTACGAACATTACCTAACACGAAAACATTTTCATCAACATTGTGATCAAATGTTTGCTAGGAAATGTTTACTATTGTTTGTAAACATTTTTAACAGCAGTGTGGGAGCACCAACGAACTTACTTTTATTCTTTTGTAATTTAGTTCTTCATTAAGTTTGATTTGAATTGAATCATCAATCACGTGTGTTTCAGCTCCACCTGACGAGGATAGAGAGGATGACTTCCGCGCGCCTCTCTACAAAAGCGTGGAGGTAAACGGTATCACGGTGCGAATGAAATGGTGCGTCACTTGCAAGTTCTACCGGCCGCCGCGCTGCTCGCATTGCTCCGTCTGCAACCACTGCATAGAGGTTTGTAACCACTGCATATAAATGTGCGTAACCACTGCATAAAATATGTACGTAATCTAATCACTGAATAAATGCGTTGATTCACCTTGGTACCATTAGATAGTAAGTACCACTGATGGTATTGTGGTAATTTTTATTTGCCGTTGAACAATTAATGGTACTACCATAAATGTATGTGACCATTGCATAGATGTATGTGACCATTGCATATGAGCATGCAACTGTCGTAACCACCTCGCTTCATTCGTTGTAAAAAACTTCGGGCAGCACCGCAAAACTACCTTTTTGTGCTGTCCGAAGGAGTGGGCTGCATTACAAGCTGCACAGCTACAGCATATGCGTCAGTGGCACAGAACGTTGTAGGTATAACTATTGATTTATCATGAACGTCTAATCAAGATACGTATCAGAGTTTTCTGTTATTGTTGTACTCTACTTTTGAATACCGACCGTTCCTTATGGAAAATCATTCCTCATTTCGAAAAACTTATTAAAGTGCTTTAACACGAGATCTATAAAAGTAGACGAAAACGTGAGGAAATCAGCTCCACTCGTATTGACAACTAACTTCTGCCCGCGGCATCTTGGTATCTGGATAAAAAGTAGCCTATGTCCTATTCCCGGTCATTATCTATCTATACTTCAAATTTCAGCCAAATCGGTTCAGTGGTTCTCGAGTTATAGAGGAACAAACATACATCCATGATCCAAACATTCACACTTTTGAAGTGCTCATGGCGTACATTGCTTAGATTTTCCTTCTTTATAAGTTAAGCGACATTCTGAGCAGCCTCAATTTGGATGGGTGACTGCAAGTTGCATTATCAGCTGAGCGCTTCCGTGCTTCGGAGGGCACTTTAAATTCTGACGCCGGTCTAAAAACTCCGTCACCAGAGTTGTCACTAGCTCATACGAATACATACATACGACACGGTCCTAGGAATTACTACAGCGCCTCGTTACAAGCATAAATATTGGTGGAAATTTTCACACAGCGCCATCTAGCCCCAAACTAAGCAAAGCTTGTACTATGGGAACCAGATAACCGATAGAATATATATATAGAATATTATATATATACTTTATAACACCGAGACACAAATCACAGACAGACATCTATGTTCATCACACAAATGTTTGTCTTAGGTAGGAATCGAACCCACGACCTATAGCGCAGAAGGCATAAGGCATAGCTTGCCTTATGTTGTAAAAGCATCTATAAAGATGTTTTAGTCCTAAGTTTTGTTAACAAGCGTCTTTCCTTCCAGACGTTCGACCACCATTGCCCGTGGGTGAACAACTGCATTGGGCGACGAAACTACAGATTCTTCTTCTTCTTCCTCATATCACTGTCTATACACATGCTTAGTATATTCGGTCTTAGTCTATACTTCGTCATGAACTATGGCGGGAAAGCGCTGACTGAGGTCCAGCCTATTGTGTCGTATCCTTTTAAAAACATGCTTTATTTACTAGACTCTCCCTTTAGATTTCAGTACCTCTGATTACCCCTCAAAGATGTTGAATGTAGTAAGTAGATTTTGCTTCGGTCTGAACCCCCCAAATAAATATATGGTTTTGGTACAAGAAAACATAGTTCCGACTGGATCAATAGATGGCGTTGATTAGTGTCAGTTTTTAAAGGTACACAACAAAATATACCTAGGAAATGTTGAAAAGAAATTGGTGTAAAAATATCGCTTAGTCGTGTCTTTGTCTACCCTTTTACAGACGTGAGACTGTTTCTTCTGCTTTTATGTTTATTAGCGGATCCGGTAAGCAGACGTTTGGTAAGAAAATTTTAAATATCTTGATCACGACAAAAGTGTCACCTGCCAGGTACAATAGCTAAGAATTATCCAGATGAACTACAAAAAATAAACAAATTCGAGAAATAATATAAAACGAGGAGAGTTACAAACAAACGTACCTACACCTGAATTTGATATAAGCCTTAGATAATGGTTATAGCGGAATTGGAATTGGTTGGAGAAAGCGGTATGTGGTCTAAATTATGATAGGTTTATACCCTGGTACATGTGGAAAAATTGTGAATACTCTTTACCATCTTTCAAAGATCTTGGGATGCCAATATGCTTGGAATATTACTGTTTTGCTTTATTCTTACGGAGCAAATATGTTATTGTCCTTTTATGTTCATTGTTTATAATTTTGTTCTGCCAAAAAAAAAAATTGCCATTTTAAAACCACCGGTTGGTCTCATAAAAATATGTCAAGTTAGAAAGGATTATGTTTTGTTCCTGTCACTCTCGTGATAATGAAACAAGATGACAACAGATTTAAGAAGCCTAATATGAGACAACCCGCATACGTTTTAAACTCGATTGTGTAAGCTTTCATATTTTACCGTAAAATATGAGCTCTTAACATGAATTAAATTAAGAAATTCTTATTTCTAGGTTGAATTTACATAATTACATAAATACCATCATCATTTCATCAACCAGTTAACGTTCATACCTTGTTTCAATTACGTGGTCGCAATTCTTAATAATCGTTTTGATCTTCGTCCCTCGAGATAAGAAGATAATAAAATAAATAACTTGTAAATATCGGAATGTTAAAATACAAATAATTTTCTGAATACAGAATCAGAATGGTAATTATGGGAATAATCGCTGTATTAGCGATACCCATATTCGGTCTGACCGGCTTTCATATGGTGCTGGTCTCCCGAGGAAGGACCACGAACGAACAAGTGACGGGCAAGTTCACTGGTGGCTTCAACCCGTTCTCAAGAGGATGCTGGTACAACTGTTGTTACACGCAGTTCGGCCCTCAATACCCTAGGTAAGACAGTTCTGTATTGTAGATCGTTTTCTACGTATTTAGTTTATGTGCGGTCTGTTTTCTAGCATGTTCAGTTTGTTTCTGACTTGTTCAGTTCGTTCCCAACGCGATCGATTTCTAGCATGTTCAGTTCAGTTGACTTGTCCAGTTCGTTTTCGAGGTCTTGTTTATTTAAAAGATGTTCAGTTTATTTTCTGACATGTTCAGTTCGTTCCCAACGCGATTTTTTTAAATGTTCAGTTTGGTTTCAACGCGGTCTTGTTTGTTTATAAATTGTTCAGTTCTTAATCTCTGTTTGTTGTACCTTACTTCCCAATTCCAATCCAATTCCAATGTTACACACTCATGCGAAATGCTAAAACATTTTTATACATAATATTATATGTTTACCACATAAGTTATGGTTGTTGTATGTCGTCTATTTCACTTGTCTTGTTAATTCCCAACATAATTGTGCTGTGTGTCACCCATTGTTGTGTAAGTGTCTTTTAGGAGTTTTTTGATAGAAACAAATATTGCACGTATTTGTATGCAATTGGCTCTAAAAGTCTATCCTCTGAGATCAAAGTCAAAACCTGTAGTTTACTTTTCGTCTTATAGTTTACAAAAAGTAACGTTCAAATAACGTTTTAAACTAAAAAAAGCCCAGTGTAAGGTTGGTATAACACTTATTACGTCATTTTATATCTAATGTCTATATTCTGTACATTACAGAAGTATATAATTTAGTAACGGAATTTTTTGTGCCATATGCAGTTTTTCATTTAACACGGGAACTCTAGGAATTATCTTGGGACATTTATGTATATGTATGTATGTTTACATCCATCATAGCGGATCAGAATTACATAAACAAATAATTCCCAACTGATGTTATTAATACCCTCATCTAATAGGTACCTAATATGAAAAGTAGTAAGTAAGTAGTACACACAATACCGAAAAGAATAGTAATTGACGAATACTTAAGTGAAAAAGAAGGGAGTCAAACAATAAGCAAGAGCTTTTTCTAATACGTAAGTTTTCCGTTGTGCCGACCTCATCTATTGTACAAAGGCAGTAAAAATTCGGACTGCCTACTAATATTTTAACTCTAATCAATCTCAAATCATAACAAAAGATATCAAAACAAAAGCAGGCCGATCCTATAATTTGTGACCAACCGAGTTTGGTTCTATACCGACATGGGCGTAACTATAGCTTTGTTATGGGGGGGGGGAGGGTCCAAGGGTTCCAAAATACAAAGATCTTTGTTTTGGGGGGGGGGGGGCGGAGGGTCCAAGGGTTTAAAAATACAAAGATTGACTAGGTTTCCTCCGAACTTAATGGGCTAAGAGGGGGGGGGGGGGGTCCGGACCCCCTACCCCCCCCCCCCCCCTTATATACGTCCATGTATACCGAACTGAAATTATTTTATTTCATGTATTGCGTACCAAACTACCGGAATTTGACATCGATAAGAAACCGTCTCATCTAAATGAGGTGGTAACCGCAAGATTGTTTTCAAAGACGTATTCTAGTTCATCACATTAGTCAATACGAAATTGGTTGACAGTTCAGCGTTGTACAATTTGCCTGTAACCTTTACTGGTCAACGGCAATACGTAATAGCTCTACTGAAAAGCTCAGAAAAATTACCAAGAATTCCTTAACTAGATATCAGTATGGTTATAATGGGTATAATCACGTTCCTCGCCATACCGATACTCGGTCTGAGCGGTTTCCACATGGTGCTGGTCTGCCGAGGGTCCACCACCAACGAGCAGGTGATGGGGAAGTTCTCCGGGGGGTACAACCCTTATTCGAGGGGTTGCTGGTACAATTGCTGTTACGCGCAGTGCGGCCCTCAGTATCCTAGGTATGTTTCACCATTGCTGTGGTAACACTATCACCAGGTTTAGCTACTGTCATTAAATTGGCTTCAATTTTTACTATAGTTAGCTACTGTCACTAAAGAAAACCAATCTGTTACCAAAAATAGCCAATCTGGCAACAAAGACAGCCACTCTGGCACCATAGATAGCCACTCTGTCATCAGAGTTACATACCTTGTTACCTTAAATAGGAACTATCACCAAAGACAGCCACTTTCCTAGCCACTATCACTAGAGATAACCACTAAAAATAAGGCAACCACTCTTGTCACTGAAGTGAGTCACATTTTCACCTAAGCGTTTTCAGTCAATAACTGGAACTAGCTAGTCTATCACCAGATCTATCCACTTTATCAGCAAGGTAGTCAGTTATAATGACAAGGTTATCAACTCTGTCATACAAATTAACAACTCTAAGCAGAGCTAGCCACTTTGCCATTCCAGTTAGCCACTACCAATAAAGCTAGCCATACTTTCACTTACTTAAACAACCTTGTCACCAGAATTAGCCACTCTGTCACCAAGATTAGCCAGAATGTCACCAGTTGTAGTCTACAACTAGACGTGTAACCTATCGAGACTACTGAATCTATAGGTCTCATCTATTTCTTACCAAATACATTTCGTAAAGCGTCATCATAATCATAAACATTTCATAGATCTGCGGGCTTAAAACGGTCGTTAGTGCAGAATCGCAATAGGAATTGAACTATGCCATCTCTTTTCATTGACTGAGAGTAAAAAGAGACGGCATTATAGTTCCTTTCATTTTGTGATTCTGCTTTAGCGACCTTAGCCCGCAGATACACTTTCAATTATAACTTGTCAATTCCATTAGGATTCGCCGCATCTCTCATCATCTTTTTTTATCCTATATGGGGTTGGCACAACAGATCTTTTTCCTACATTTTCAATCGTCATGTTTTCTTACTACTACTGTCCTCCATACATCTATCATTTGTCGCTCAAAACACAGCTTATAATATTTTTAGGTAAAATATGCCATCTCAAGGACAGTCATAATTTATAGGATATTTATTTTATCAATGCTCTATATTTCATACCTTTATAAACTTATATATTGTAGAAAAGAGATAGCAACAGTCTCAGTAATCTTTCAACTATCTAGATTTGTATATATTTTACTACTATTATTAATGAGAATGTTAAAAAATTATTTAAGGTCTGAAGCGCACGATTTTTTTTACTAAACAGGCAGTCAATTTTACGGCAAAAATTTGAAGTAACTAGAAAATTGACGTAGCTTCCTTTTCTCAGGTTGCCAACATGAAACACTTGAAAAGTTCAAAGCTGATAGTGAAATTGACTGCTAAGGTTAGCTAGCTATTCATTTTCATTGTAATTTGTAGGCGAGTGTATTTCATCCAGATGTGTAGGTAAGTCATTTCAGACACTACTCATCGTATATGGTTTTCTTGTCAAGTTTGAAACGAAATAGTCGTATCACATTTTTCAGCCTCGTCTATTTCATGCACAGTGTAAAAAGTTATGGTTGATAAATCAATGTACATAGATTCACAACCTTCACTCTAATTAAGAAAAAAAAAACTACACTTTTCAACCACAATATCTCGTTCCTCATAAAAAAATACTTATTTATGTATTTAACTAGTACGAATATCTCAATTTTAATAATAGTTTGATTGGAAGAAGATGATATGTATTGCTATGCTCAGCATAATGCATATTATGCTGAACCCGCACATTCAGCATAATATGCATTATGCTGAATGTGCGGGTTTGCCCGTACAACTATAAAAAGTTTGTTTCCACTTTCCAGTCTCGCCCGTCCGTCAAAATACATGTACAAGGGCGGGAAGAAACGACGCGAGTTGCCCCCTCACTCCGCGTCCGCGATATCCACGATAGCGACGGACACGCACCAGGTAAAGACGTACACGGCCGACAATGGGAACGCGCACCGGCCGCAGGGACCACACGCTCACTACAACAAGGTGAGAGCCAGACGCTTACGGCTAGATCACTTACGGCTAATTCAGTTATGTTATATGAAACGAAGACTACAGAGATGGCGCTAATCGATATAACCGACGAATGAGCTTATCAAGATTTTCGACCCGACGAATGTGGGTTCCGTGGCCGAGTTGGTTAAGGCACTCCGGCTTGAGGAGGATCGCTTGTATCAATGCAGGTTCGATTCCCGTCGAAATCGAAAATTTTGATAAGACTTTTCATTTTCAATGAAGACTACAGATTTTATCATCGTTGTCATCGATTTAGATAGGTACAGGCAATCATCTAAAAATCGACGATCACAGTTCAATGATTATATTTAGTCTGTGGTCAATCATAACCAGCTAGTTACTACACGGGCATTCACTACTTAACATTGAATTGACCACGATAATTTTCGGATCATTTTTATCGTATAGTAAAGTCCCTCGTCTAAACCAGACCCAACCTATTTTGTGTGTAGATTTTAGTTCATTATTTTTTTTGTAATCTAGTATGAACAAAAACCAAAGATTTTCTATTTCTAACCTAGTAACAATTTTGTTTAATTTGGATCTGGTTTAGCCAAGGAATATCTATAGTCTTCGTTTTATAATAAAACTGTAAATGTCCACATGATAAAAACTAAGGCTTGCACAATTTGCTTGTGCAAAAGGTTTGTGTGAACGAACTTCAAACATGATTTTTCGGGTTTTGCAAACTTTTTGTTCATGTCGTGTGGACCGGCTATTTTTACAGGGTGAATTGTAAGATAAACTTTAAGGTCTCTATTTATAAACTCGGATTAACTTCTGTCAAATTTGCGCCACGGATTTAACTGTTGCCATCCTTATTTGTCACTGTCTAACAAAAAAGGATGGCAATGGTTAAATCCGTGGCGCAACTTTGACAGAAGTTAATCCGAGTTTATTAATAGAGGCCCAAGACTACTCCCAAAAACTCAAGTGAAACTTTCAAGAATAGCAATATTATCTGAAAACATTTCACTTTTTGGGACTAGTATTATTGCACCTTTTAAGTATTTAAAAACTGGTGCAGGGGCTTATTAAAAGAAAGGCTATCAGGTGCTATCGAAAAAAGGAAAATAATTCAATTAATAGCTATAACCTAAATGTATGTGTAGGTAGTGTATACAGTATACTCTATCTAAAATGAAGATATTCTATAAAAAATGTGTATAACACAAAAAATACTATAGATTTTGTTCTGTTAATTTCATCAAGTTTTGTGCACTACTAAATCAGAATCAACTTAACATGTAATTTAGGATAACAAAGTTTAATATTTTATGTACTAAGTTTTGATTATTTTTTTTAGTTTGATTTTAGTATTCGTATTAGTTGTATATTCTTGAAAACTATTAAAATTTAATGTCACGCTTGTCTTAGATGAAAACAGCTTGATGCCATGAATCTGTAGATAATCATTTAGTTATCATGCTTGTAGAGCGAAACATACCTTCAATTCACTGCAATACGGTTAAATTTTGCACTTGCACAAACTATGTGAATTGAAGACATGATGGTCTGGCTCTCTACTATACTAACCTTCTCTTTCTTTGTGAATCAGGTTTTTGGTATGTTAACAACATTGTTTTAACAGATTATTGAAAATTTAGTTTTTTTGTTTAATTATATCAAATACTATTTAGCTGTAGTACCCGGCATGTGTTGCAATGCCACGTAAAGTTTTTTATATGGTTTTTTTGGGCCACAATTCCTCCTCAGAAGACCCTACCAAAGTTTAATCACAATCTGATTAATGATTTAGGAACGCCTTTAAGACATACATACCTACAAACATTAATTTTTCATTAAATAGATAGATTTATAAATAAACGGACAAGTTATTTCGAAAATATGAATTTGGAACTTTTGGAACGTCCGGTATTTATATTCGAAATATTTACATTACTTGTCAAGTTGTGAACGCAAATAAGACATGAAAGCATTCCATCAAGGGAACATGTCCTTTTTGTACTAATTCGCACATCGGAACTAATGTTTACTGAGTTTACAACATTTAGAGTCGATTCGATTCACATCTGTCGGAAGATCCGCCCGGCGTACCCGTCTTATTTCTTGAGTGTTTGGGTTTTGATTAATTGAAAAAGTTGCACTTGAAAGAGCTACGGTTGTCTGTATAGAAACCAGAGATTACAAGTGTAGTGTTTCAATTTAAAACACTTACCTATTAGACATTTTTCAATCATTATAGAAATTCAACCAAATCAAGATTAATCTTGATATCACTTATCGAGCTGACCTTTGTATTTTTTCTCACAGTACGTTTTGCCTGTATTAAAATATAGTTTTTTTAGTATTGGTTAGATCTGTGCATTGTCTAGAACAGAACAGATGCACTGACAAGTCTTGTCAAGAATTTATTAGATTAGAGAATACATTTCATTTGACCTCTACTTTTCATTGAAGAAATACTTTATATATTACTAGTATCGCGTGCTACTTACCCAAATAAAAAGTAATGTGTTTATTTATTCAGGTCATAAACGATGTATATTCCAAGTTTCATTACAATCCGTTTAGAAGTTTTTGCGTGAAAGAGTAACGAACATCCATACACCCTCACAAACTTTCGTATTTATAATATTAGTAGGAAGGATTTCTCATTTATAATAATTGTAGGATTTGTAGGATATTATAAGGATAGTATTATACTCAGCATTTATACAAAGAGATGGTGAAACAGTTGTAAACACTATTAACGGGATATTTACCATGATTTTTGGATTTTTGAGTTTCCCGATATTTCGGCACAGTTGCATGCGCCATGATCACGGTAAAGCTCGAAGCGGTAAACTAAAGTATTTCGTCTGCCAGTGATTACCCACAAACTCGCTAACTTTAGTTTACCGTGATCATGGCGCATGCAACTGTGCCGAAATATCGGGATACTCAAAAATCCAAAAATATATGAAAACTAGCTGCTGCCCGCGGCTTCGCTCGCGCGGTACTCGGATAAAAAGTAGCCTATGTTACTCTCCAGCCCTCCAACTATCTCCACACATAAAATCACGTCAATCCGTCGCTCTGTTTTGACGTGAAAGCAGGACAAATAAACAAAGAAATAAACACACTTTCACATTTATAATATGGGTACGGATAGTGTTTACAATGTTTACAACCATGATAGTTTCAAAAGTTTTATGGTGAAACAGTTAGTGTACTGTACAACTAACAAGTTGATTCCCCAGCTGTCTCCCGGTCGGGAAGAGCACGAGGGTGAGATGGAAGGGCCGGGGGCTTCGCAGAGCGCGGACTGCGAGCCGACGCCTCCGCCCCTGCAGCGACGGGGCTCCAACGCGAACCTCTTCCCGCCACCGGGGGAGCAACACCATCATCTGCCGCCGAGGCCCCACCATTACCCGAGACTTAGTCCACTCTCTAGGAATACAAGGTAGTAAACATGACTTTCAAAACTTTCCCGAGTTGTACTAGACATTATTTAACACACGGGAATTACTCACATAAAAATATCGTCGATTTAGATACCGACAATGTTTCAATTCATCCGGAGAATCTTCATCCGGGTGAGGAAGGAGTTGCGGCAAGGTTACTCCTCGCGGTCGCGTCTCACACTGATTTTTACGTGAGTAATTCCCGTGTCATTAATAATGTCTAGTAAACATGACGTTTGGAAAGACATTAGGAATTTAATGTAGATTATTTAATTTTGTGCCATTGACAGTTTTCTTCTAACTAATGTTTTTTTTTTTATGAGAAAAAAAAACCGGTCAAGTGCGAGTCGAACTTGTGCGCCGAGGGTTCCGTACTACCCATTATACCACCCTTATTAAGCTAGTCCTCTAAATTTTATGAGCGCCCATATAACTCAGAGGACTATCTTAATTGGCGTCAACTAACATAGTTATGGGGACATCCTTTAATTTTTTTTTTCTTTTTGGAATTTTTCCTTGCTTTTTGCCACGTGATTCTAGGTGTTGACCTAGAATCACGAAATTTGGCAAAAAGCAAGGTCTATAGGTCTATAGGGTACTTCCAGTTGACCTAGAATTGTCAATTTTGGTTAAAAGCAAGGTCTTACAGCACAAAGGAAAAATTCCGTAAAATAAAAATGTTGAAAATTAAGGTAAATTTTGGAACTTACAAATTTTCACGAAAATCTAAATTTGCCCATATCTTTTTATCATGTTGACTCAGGACCTTGATTTTTATACACCTAATAGGAACTATAGACCTCAGTATCTGGTATAAATTTCAACTTGCTAGGTACGTTCCTGAGAAAATCGGTGGTAACAGAAGGACAAGAAAATGATCTTATGAGGTACTTTTTTTACCTTTTGAGGTACGGAACCCTAAAAAGGGGAGAAGGGGGTGTGGGGGTAAATGATCTGACACCGGGTAGAATCGTGCTCGGCAGGGTCAAATTAGTCTTAAAAAACCCGGTGTCAAAAAGTTACATTGAAATATAATACAAAAAGTTCAAAGTAGTGAAATTAAAAAAATCTTCTGGTCTAATATTCCAGCCATAGCGGCACAACTACGACGGGCTACCGAGTGGTGATGGAGCCGCTTCGCTGCGAGACTAACGGCGCGCGGCCCTCGCCCACTATGCAGCAGCGGATCAAGGCGTTAGGGGTCCCCACTCCGCTAGCTGTCAGCAGCCCTGTACGCAGGTATGTACAGTCGAGGGGACTGAACTACTTACCTAGGGGACACCTTACTTAGCTAGGGGACAAACTAAAGAGAACAACTCACCTGATAGATATGAGAGAGATCAGCGGACTGAATAGCGGCCGCCACACGGTAAAGTTCGGACCGCGCATCTGGACTGCGTTCCAAACCGCGGATGGATCTGTGCAGTTTGGACCGCGGATCAAACTGTCTTCCTAATTACGATAAAAAATGTGTCCACGGATTGGAACTCGGGCAAATCTGAAATATTTAGGCAAAACGATCCGAACCAGAGTTTCGACCGCAGTTTAAACTAGCGCGTGGAACGGTATGAATTTTAAATGTTTTTTGATGCCAGATCGAACTGTCAGCCCCGCGCATCTACATGTATGTTTTGGAGCGAGGGATGGAACGGCGCGTGCTGTTTCCCGCGTTCCGAACTTTACGTGTAAAGGCCGCTATTGTGTAATAGAAACTTGTCTCAAACCTCAAATCTTTTGTCGCGTTCGGTCTCGGTGAGATGAGAGTGACAGAGCTACTTGCGTGGTCACCGAACTGTCGAACAGTTTGAGACCGATTTTGGTCGCTATCAAAGATAGACAAACAGGGGTCAGTAAAGATAGGACTGATATACTAACCAATTTGAATCGTCTTAAGAGCTAAGTGACTCTACTCGTGTTCTTTCGCGACCAACACCGTGAAAAATCGGGGCAGAGGAAACAGATGTTCTGCTATACAGACATTCTGATAGTTGGACGTTTTGCTACATGGACATTTTGCTGATTAGGCTTACTACTCATTAGACGTTTCGCGCTGTTGGACATTTAGCTATTTAAACCTTCTGAGCAGGAGGGCCTGATAGATAGGGGACAATGATACCTCATAGGAATGAGAAAGAGGGATATTAGAGACAGGTCAGTAAAGATACTTGATTTAGGTACTGAGATTAGTTAAGATATGGTTAATTAAAGTAATATTGCTCATTGCTTACCTGATATTACAAAACAAATATGGTCTGAACAAATTAAATCAAATCAAATCGTTTTATTCAGAACAGACAAGTAGGAACATTGTTTACAGAAGTACGATGAAACTGCAAAAGTTAATAACCGTGTAGCAGCTTCAACGCCCATATCCTTAACACAAACATGGTTCTGATTGAAACTAATTGAGCTTATTCAATAGATGAAGATGAAATGATGAAAACAATTATTTTATTTCAAGAGTATTCAGTCCCCGCTTAAAATATTGAAGATTCTTCTGACTAAAGATGTTTACAAAACGTTAGTTCGTAACTAAACTACACCACTGTGCTTACAATGTTTAGATCAAAATTTACGTAAAGGCTGAATTGGCGATTATTATGAAGAAAGTTCCCATTTTTATAGGTATTTATAATTTCACATTGTGTCATGCCTATTCCTTTCATTTGACTAATGTTTTCATATTTGTGTGTTGCCTGACTCAATCCTGAACAGCTTAGGAACTCGGCACATCTTGAACTGTATTTAAGTGTAAATAACGATCATTATATTGGCATTTAAAAGTATATTCTAAATTCAGTTCATAGGTAACATTCAATGACTTAAACATAAAACAACTGTTTTACTTTTCTTATCATAATAAAACTATAATAAGTTTGTGGAGTTTCTAAGCTATTCTGAACGATTAAGTCACAATTAAATATCTTTGTGTAAAATGTCTAATTTATATCAGAAAGAAAGTTCCCCCCTCCTCCAAATGCATCGCTTTAAACTTTTAGTTCGTTTAAGTGTTTATTTGCATGTAAAATGGTTTGCAATATCACAGTTCTAGATATATCGGGAACACTGTATGTATAATGTATGTATGATTGTATACTGTGTAAAATGTGCTTAATTGTCATGTGGTTTGCCTAAATACCCCTTAATTCCTTTAGTTTACAACGTGTAAGCTATGTCTTTAGTTTTAAGGCCTGATTTTTCAATCGTCAGATAATTAATTAAATAAGTTTGCGATTTTATTGATACCTACATCTATTTTTTGGTATAAAAAGATATCAAACCACCGTATAGATTCTTCTGGTTAAAGTTATTTTAAGATTTTAAAATCAGCCCCTTACTGAAAATGCATACGACCTCAATTCTTTAAATTTAACATAAACTGAATTCCTGATTTGCATTTAATAAAAAAAAACATGTCCAAAGAAACCAATTGAGTTTAAAATTATAAAACTCCATCTACTTAAATATAAATTTTCCGTGCTATATGAATTTATAATAAGGTATATTCGTACATAGTGTTTGAATGCCACCACCAGGTAACAAACACTTTTTCTGATAAAACAAAATAGATTTTGAACGTAAACGTTTATTTCCATTGGGTTTAAAATCCTGTCGGAGAAATGTGATTCCAATAAATTTGGTCAATAAGACCGCCAATTCCACTCTCCAAGCAAACCACTGACATTAGAAACTCCATAGTTCCTTCCAAAGATAAGTTTATCGTTTGCCCGCTTACGTGCAGGTGGACGTAACGCGTACAGCGATACACGGTAATTTACTATGTTATGGTTTGTGTGTGTGTGTTTGTAAATACGGATGTGTGTGTTGGTAGACTAGAAACGAAAAAATTGCAATGCTCTGTCATTTCGTGCAGCGCTTGCTTTTTATTGACAGATGAAAATACAGAAGGTATACAGATAAAAATAAACTGTAATGAGAGCGATTTTTGTATTATTTTTGTAAAAATATCCTGTCTGTCTCATAATGGAAATAATCAAGCGGCTGCTAAATGTTGCCATCTCTTTCTGTTGAAATGGGTGGGACTAGAAGAAAATAATTTCCAAAGATAAATTGGTCAGGTTTTATGAGACAGACAGATTGTATTTTATGAACTCTACTTTTTATTGAGTAAAAATAAAAACCAATGATTGAGCTTACGCATATAAACTGATGGACTTCATGAAATAATATACGAATTTTTTAGGGCTAAATACTTTTTGATTTTGGCAATTCGAACTCACAAATTAAGTCTTCTTGATTTTCTTACAACACCATCTAGTTACGGCTGAAACAACTCTTAGAAAAAAGGCGCCGAAAAAAAAAGGCGCCCACCTTTTTTTTTCAGCCAGTATTTTTTGTCATTGAAGATGGTAAATATTTCAAGCTCAAAATCTTGTTTAAATAATAATAATTTAGTGAAAAGTAATTATTAATAACAATACTCATGTAATAAATTGTTGAAAATATTTTTTACAGCAATTCTCAATAAAAAGGTAAAATAGAAATGTCAAATATTACTTTTGCTGCGTAATAAGTTTCAACATGACTCAATAGAAATGTCAAAATAGCATGATTTTTTTTTTAATTTGACAGCAGGGAAAATTGCTTCCCAGGGCGGAAAAGTACTTCTTTCATCCCTCTGTTCAGGTAACTTCAAGTGTACTTTCCGTGTATGAGAAATGAAAAAAATATTTTTCTTATCAAACTAGCGCCCAGCGGTGATGGGCGCTAGTTCTACTGTCATATCAAAATATATACCAAACCGTTTAAGTGTCCACCAACACACATATCCAAACTGTAAATTGAATTGCCTGCACTTATAAACAGTTATTTTTATGCACTGTTAATTATTTTCACTTTCCACAGATTAAAAAGTCCCCAACAGAAACACTTATCAACTTGTTCCGTCAAATACTAAGTAATATCTAACCAAAATAAAGCAGAATCTACTACTCTTTATACAGTCAATTGACCTTCTTTATAAAGTCAATATTGCACTTTTTATTTTATTGTCTTGCAAAAAAGCATGGTTTAAGCAATGTAATATTTTATAGTACGAGAGCCGACCGCAAAAAACCAACGTCACTTGATACTAAGATAAGCTCCATGGCACACGCTCAAAAAAGTGGTGCTAAGCTTGGATCAATTAGTCAATAGGCTCCGATTTGGCCGGAAGCACAAAAAAAGGGGCTACTTCCGGTGAAAAAAAACGTGTCAATTTACGTCATTTGATACTAATGGCAGACTTATGGCAGCAGTTACTAATTTATATGTAGTGACAGATAAATCTAGTCTGCCAGTTCCTGTATGGCCGGAAGTACTTGGCAGACTGTTTCAAAGCTGACGATTCGGACCCCCAATTTACGTCATCTGATACTAAGTTGAAAATAGTGCCAGATGTTAGATATCAACCATACGTTTCAGTATAAATTAGTCTGCCAAGGCTATTATGGCCGGAACATCTTCAAAATGTCAATTTAGTGATGATACTAAGAAGAAAATTTTTCGTTTTTTTTTGGTTTTATCAATGTTTAGACATTAGAATAAAATAATATTATGTATTTATTCATGTTAATATTATTATTATTACCTACTAGAAGCTGCCCGCGGCTTCGCTCACGTGGTACCCGGATAAAAGTAGCCTATGTCACTCTCCAGCCCTTCAACTATCTTCACACAAAAAATTACGTCAATCCGTCGCTCTGTTTTGACGTGAAAGCAGGACAAATAAACAAACAAATAAACACACTTTCACATTTATAATATGGGTAGGTACGGATGTTACTCGTTCGTTACATGTCACGGGTCAACATCGGCTCGGTACTTTTTCATCAATTTTCATAGATTAATTACTCTCATCTATCAAGAGAAGGTCACAATCCAAAATACAAATAAAATAATATAAAACCTTACACGATTCTCGTATATTTGCGGAAGACATTTTGTTTAAGTCACATTTTCGTCTTTCACTAGTAGGCTTTAGCATAAAAGTAGGTAGGTAATAGAACGTAATCTTTCAATACCTTTAATACCGCGTTCATACGCTTGCACGCTTCCAAGCAGTGTTGCAAACTCTAATCAATCCGAGTCGCTAGATTCAATCTGAAAAGTAGCTATAAAGTCGCTAAAAACTGATTCTAATCAGGACGGTGGGGGGTTGTCAGTAGAAAAATTATGTCACAAAAATAAAATACCAACTTAAAAAAACATCTTATAGGTAAATATAATTATGAAAAGTGTGCTAGTGTGCTAAGTAGCTATCGCTGGCACCCCGGTGTTACGGTGGCTGTGGTCGGTTGCCCGTTAGCGCCGAGCCTTACATAAAATGAAAAATAAACAATCTTGAATTATTTTTTTCAAGTTGACTTTTTGTCCTTTCCACATTTCCTTACTTGCCCTATAACTGTTTTAATCTGCAGGTTGAAGTCCATAAGTCGCTAGATAAGTCGCTAAATATATTTTGTCGCTAACACATAGGTTTTAAGTCGCTATTTCTAGCGACAAAGTCGCTAAATTGGCAACACTGCTTCCAAGTAAACAGACATTCTAGGAAGATTGTATTCAATTCATTAATCTGAGCAGACATTCAACGAGACAGATACTATAATCAGAGAGAGTAAGAAGTAGCTCTGCCACAGGAGACCGAACGTGACAAAAGATAACGTTTTGACCTTGCCCCGCACCGCCACCTAGGCTACGTCTAATAACACTCGTAAATAGAGATGTTCGATATTTCAGATTGTATCGATATTTCATATCGCAATGTATCGTAATTGTATTGTATCGGTACAGGGTGTCAATTCTAGTACCGAACTTTTTATCAACCTCAAGCAAAACGTCAACTAAACCTTAGATTTTCGACTGTTTCCTATTCTACTAATGACAAACGACTCAGTTGTGGTGAGGTTTTAGCTAAGGTTTGGACTTTGGCAGAACAAATTTTTGAAAAGCTATTCTACTATTACACCTTACGGCTGACAGTTATGAGATCGAACCAAAACGCAGCGGAATGATTGACGTTGTCATCTAAAAGAATTGGGGGGCAGGTATTGATACAGGGGATTTGATACAATATTTTGTATCGATACAGTATCGAATCAAGTTAAGTATGTAGGTACCTACTTATGTACTTACTTAAATAAAAAAAATGTAACTTTTTAGTTAACCGAAACCTTTATTAATCTACACTATTTAAATAAATACCTACTGGATATAAAAATAATGCCGCCGTGTTGGAAAACTTTAAAATACAAAATTTTAAGGACAGTATTCGTGTCTTCCATGTGGCTAAATGCGACTTGTAAAGATTGCATCAAACTTAGCGCAACAGATTATGGTTGGGTCATTAATGAAAATAGCGAATACGAACTCTTCTGGTTCGAAGAGGATTCTACCCCTTTAAATGTTCAGGACATCACAATAACAACTGACGATGAAAGCAGTGATGAGGATTGTGATAGTAGTGACATTTGTAGCTCGTCAGATGAAGATATTGATTAAGTAGGTATTATTATATTAAGGCTGTGTGGGCCCAGTAGGCAAACTGTGAGCGGCCGACTGAGTTTGCGGCGTATCGGTTTAGTACGCTTTTCCATATATTTGAAATGGAGTGTCCACAGTTTGCTAGTTTTGCGCGTAACGCTGCAAACTGCGTACAGTGAGCGCAAAACTAGCAAACTGTGGACACTCCATTTCAAATGTATAGAAGAGCGTACTAAACCGATACGCCGCAAACTCAGTCGGCCGCTCACAGTTTGCCTACTGGGGACACAGCCTAATTGTTGAAAGTAGCGGCTTCGCTCGCGTGGTACCTGGATAAAAAGTACCCTGTGTCCTATTCCCGGTCATTATCTATAAATATTTTAAATTTCAGTCAAATCGGTTCAGGGGTTGTCGAGTTATATTATAGAGGAACAAACATACATCCAAACTTGAAGTTGATAAAAAGTTCGGTACTAGAATTGACACCCTGTACCGATACAATACAATTACGATACATTGCGATATGAAATATCGATACAATCTGAAATATCTAACATCGTAAATAGAGACGAGTGTTATTGGACGTAGCCTAGGTGGCGGTGCGGGGCAAGGTCAAAACGTCATCTTTTGTCACGTTCGGTCTCCTGTGGCAGAGCTACTTCTTACTCTCTCTGATTATAGTATCTATCTCGTTGAATGTCTGCTCAGATTAATAAATTGAATACAATCTTCCTAGAATGTCTGTTTACTTGGAAGCAGTGTTGCCAATTTAGCGACTTTGTCGCTAGAAATAGCGACTTAAAACCTATGTGTTAGCGACAAAATATATTTAGCGACTTATCTAGCGACTTATGGACTTCAACCTGCAGATTAAAACAGTTATAGGGCAAGTAAGGAAATGTGGAAAGGACAAAAAGTCAACTTGAAAAAAATAATTCCAGATTGTTTATTTTTCATTTTATGTAAGGCTCGGCGCTAACGGGCAACCGACCACAGCCACCGTAACACCGGGGTGCCAGCGATAGCTACTTAGCACACTAGCACACTTTTCATAATTATATTTACCTATAAGATGTTTTTTTAAGTTGGTATTTTATTTTTGTGACATAATTTTTCTACTGACAACCCCCCACCGTCCTGATTAGAATCAGTTTTTAGCGACTTTATAGCTACTTTTCAGATTGAATCTAGCGACTCGGATTGATTAGAGTTTGCAAAACTGCTTGGAAGCGTGCAAGCGTATGAACGCGGTATTAAAGGTATTGAAAGATTACGTTCTATTACCTACCTACTTTTATTGCTAAAGCCTACTAGTGAAAGACGAAAATGTGACTTAAACAAAATGTCTTCCGCAAATATACGAGAATCGTGTAAGGTTTTATATTATTTTATTTGTATTTTGGATTGTGACCTTCTCTTGATAGATGAGAGTAATTAATCTATGAAAATTAATGAAAAAGTACCGAGCCGATGTTGACCCGTGACATGTAACGAACGAGTAACATCCGTACCTACCCATATTATAAATGTGAAAGTGTGTTTATTTGTTTGTTTATTTGTCCTGCTTTCACGTCAAAACAGAGCGATGGATTGACGTAATTTTTTGTGTGGAGATAGTTGAAAGGCTGGAGAGTGACATAGGCTACTTTTTATCCGGGTACCACGTGAGCGAAGCCGCGGGCAGCTTCTAGTAGGTAATAATAATAATATTAACATGAATAAATACATAATATTATTTTATTCTAATGTCTAAACATTGATAAAACACGAAAAATTTTCTTCTTAGTATCATCACTAAATTGACATTTTGAAGATGTTCCGGCCATAATAGCCTTGGCAGACTAATTTATACTGAAACGTATGGTTGATATCTAACATCTGGCACTATTTTCAACTTAGTATCAGATGACGTAAATTGGGGGTCCGAATCGTCAGCTTTGAAACAGTCTGCCAAGTACTTTCGGCCATACAGGAACTGGCAGACTAGATTTATCTGTCACTACATATAAATTAGTAACTGCTGCCATAAGTCTGCCATTAGTATCAAATGACGTAAATTGACACGTTTTTTTCACCGGAAGTAGCCCCTTTTTTTGTGCTTCCGGCCAAATCGGAGCCTATTGACTAATTGATCCAAGCTTAGCACCACTTTTTTGAGCGTGTGCCATGGAGCTTATCTTAGTATCAAGTGACGTTGGTTTTTTGCGGTCGGCTCTCGTACTATTAGTATGCTTCTTAATGGATGACTGTAATATAGATGCTGTTTTTGCATTAAATGCATGTAGTTTAAATTAGTGCGCAAATTGGTGTAAACTTTTCTTAGCTTTTTCTATAAAGTTATAATTTATATTTAACAGAATAGTTGTACATATTCATTAAAGTAGGAAAGAATCAAGCCACATATTTTATAATTATATTTATAATTAATAAAATACTAAGTACTTACCTATACGAAATATGGTTTCGAAAAAAAAATTCTCTTCGAGTGGGGTGGGTCTAAGGTCCCACTGGGCTGGTATTTTAATTAAAATAAATTAGGATCACAACTGTATTACAGTAATAAATCTATAGTAAACTAATATGAACATGTTATTTACGATATGTGGTTTGACCAAAATTTCCACACCAATTACAAAATTAAAATTCCAGATGCATTCAATATCAGAGTTTTCACATAAACATAATTTTTAATCATTATATTTTTTATTTTGCAAGCTGTTGTGCCAAAAAGGAGCGAAAGCGTAAACCGAGACACTATACAATGGCTGGTGCATACCAACGCTTGCCTATGGTCGACCTATAGACCATAGTCAATGGTAAATTTTATAGGCCAGTTTTCCTTTAGGCCCTATATTTTTCCTAAAATTTTAATTCCCTTTTTTACCTAGTAGATCACAGCATTGCATATAAATTTGCATTCATCTCAGCCATTGTATATGTCGCGCTATCGTTTTCTGGGTTTTTGCATGTTGTCCTGATGAAGTTTATATACACTTTACTATTGCATTGTATAACGTTCTCACCAAAGCTTTTATCAACCGACTAAACTAAGATAGCAAATTAGTTTGATCACATGAGACAATTTTCTAAGAAAACTTACGACTAAATACTACATTATACTCTTCCAATTGAATTTAGACTCATGACATGAGTGATGAGTGTCTATTTCTACTTTGTACAAAATTTCCGAAAAAATCATAAACCTATACAGTAGTCACAATGTATCTTTGTCTCTCTGAAGTTGGCTGTAGGCATCGTCTTATCTCGCTTACTCTAAGCAGTAAGTATATGCTTCCTATCCTTTGTTGCACCTAACTTCAGAGAGACAAAGATCCGTTGCGATTACTGTACGTGCTGTACAAGAACAATTTTTATAACTATTATACGTCTAAATAATATTTAGACTTGTTCTATAAACAATCCTAGCAGTCGGTTACTCAAAGCCTAAAAAGTAGTTTCAGTAATTTCAAACTTTTGCCGCAAAACAGCTAACTGCACGCGAATTCGATCTTAATCACTGAATATAAAGTTCATTCAGGACTAGCATGCTTGTAGCTAGTAATGTGTACAGTCGTGGCATGTTGCGTTGGCATGGTCGCATTCCAGCCGCCATCGCTAGGCGCTGTTCAGAACCGCCCATTACATATACTATACGATCCCTGTACTCTAGACGGGCATTCACTCATAGAAAGAGATAAATCACACATAGTTATCAATGTAAGAACGAGATGGTTATAACCATTGTTTTGGTTTGACAACGCTATCATGTTCATTTATCAAATCATCTCGATTGCTTCAAGAACAATTTAGCGTCACAACACACTTACAAAAGATTTTTTCTGACTGTTCATTTCGCGCGTTTATTACACTTACAAATTATTTGCTTATCTAGAAGTGAATGCGATTTGTCTAGAGCGCTGCTAATAACGCTACTGTAGATTAGTGTTACCACCCGACGTGACTTGCAACCTTATCTTTTTCGTTTACTATTTTTCAGTAAAATTAGTTTTATGATTCCAAAATGGCGACCATGTTTATTTATGTTAACACACAGATGGCGCTATTTTGAATTATCTTGATCTGGACGCAAGATTCGTTTGAAATGGTAATTAGTAGACGGGACAGCGGTAAGGGTCGGTAGTTGTTGTAAAAAAACGGGCAATAGTATGCAAGGCCAAAAACTTTTCTCGCCAAGTATTTACAAAGTGGATATTTCCGTTACGGTTATATTGATTAAATTATTGTTGTTAAATCTCCTACGATCGCCACAAACCAGCAGGGATTGTCTGACTTGTCTCAAACCTCAAATTGGTCTCAAACTGTCAAAGCGTATCTTTTGACGCGTTCGGTCACGTTGAGATGAGAGTGACAGAGCTACTTGCGTGGTCACTCACCTGCCATGTTGAGAGTTTGAGATCGATTTTGATCGCTATCAAAGATAGACAATCAAGCTGCGGATACGCTTAGCTGTTTCGTGTTTGTCGTTGGTGAAGAATGAAACTTTCGAGAAAACGCTTTTGGAAATTGAACCTTGTCCTAAGTAAAGTTCTGAACGGGACGGCCCGGCGGCGGCGTGCGTAGCGTACATACCGCACGCGCAGACGCTTCGCCCCGCAGCTCCCTTTTCCTCTGTCCGTAGGGCGTACGATAACGATAGCTCGGGCTCGGACGAGCTCGCGCGATTATACCCCTGACGCCGCGCAGGTCCAACCCCGGCACGCCGACCCAGCCGCGCCGGCCGGACTTCATCAGCGTGGCGTCCAACGGCCGGCAGAGTCCGCAGCGTCGGTTCCTGTCCGAGGGCGAGCTCTTGAGGTGCGAGCCGCCCGCTCCGCACCGTCCCACGGCGGACGACATCCGCGAACTGGCCGCGTCGCCGCAGCGCGGGAACTATCTGTGGGCGGATCGTCACGCGCACGCGCCCCGCGGCGGCGTGCCCGTCTTCCCCCCGCAGCCCTCCCCCCTGCCGAGGAGGCGGCCCCCGCCGGCGCCGCAGCCGCAGCGCCCCGCGCCCCCCGCGCACCACCCCCCGCGGCCCCTCTCGTTCGTGCGCGCGCTGGAGGTCCAGGACCAGCTGGAAGCCCGCGCGCCTCCCCCCGACCCCCCCGATCGAGCGTCCGTCTACGACTGCAACTACGAAATCTCCGTCTGATAGCGGACGGTTATGCGAGTTTTGAGGGAAGAAAACTTTAGCGCACAACTGCGTTAGCACTTAGTGAACTAGCATTTGTATCGTGTACCGGTTACCCGGAGTGAGTGGGAGATGGTTTTGTATGTATGTATATTTGTAATCGTTTGACTCTGTACATAGTACCCGCCGTGTTGTGATTCCGTGACGATGTGTAATATAATGTACCGGTATTCGATTTTGTATTTACCACCCGGACCTGCTCTAGAGTCCTGTTTAACACTTCCGATATCGAAATGATCAGGGCTGTTTTCCGTTGGATTTAAATTCCAATAAGAACCTTAGAGTAGGGTATCTGGTGTAATTTATTTTGTTATTATTTGGGCAGGTAGCTGATTAGGTATTAGACGCGATTGACGGAGGCTGAGGAATTGACTGATTCGTTATCGTCTCAATTTTTTTAGTTGACTCTTTCTGCGCGCGCAGCAAAGTGAGCCGTTTCACCTTCTCTTTCTAGGTTCGTTATCATTAGTTAGAAAGAGACGGTGAAATTAAAATGTGCCAAATATTCTGTAGTCACAGTTAGCTTAGCACACATTTTGACATCCTTTCCGTTACTTAATATTATTTAAAAAAAAAAAATCCCTGGATCCATTTTGACATGGCATGACTGAATGAAAAATAAAGAACGATGTAATACAGACTAGAAAAAATAAAAACCGGTCAAGTGCGAGTAGAACTCGTACGCCGAGGGTTCCGTACCTACCCATTATACCCATTATGTTGTAGCCCGCTTATTTGTATGAGCGCCCATACAACTCAGAGGACAATCTTAATTGGCGTCAACTATGTATGTATGGGAACACCCTTTAATTTTCAACTTTTTTAATTTTTTGGAATTTATCCTTTATTTGTGCTATAAGACCTTGCTTTTTGCCAAATTTCGTGATTCTAGGTCAACGGGAACTACCATTTAGGTTTTCAACCCAAAACCTCTAGGGTACTTCCGGTTGACCTAGAATTGTCAAATTTGGTTACAAGCAAGGTCTTACAGCACAAGTAAAGGAAAAATTCCGAAAAATAAAAAAAGTTGATAATTAAGGTAAGTTTTGGTACTTACAAGTTTTCACGAAAACCTAAATTTGCCAATATCTTTTTATAGTGTTGACTCAGGACCTTGATTTTTATAGTCACAATAGGGACTATAGACCTCAGTATATGGTATAAATTTCAACTTGCTAGCTCCACCCGTTCCTGAGATAATCGATGGTGACAGACGGACAGACGGACAGACGGACAAGAAAGTGATCTTATAAGGGTTCCTTTTTTTACCTTTTAAGGTACGGAACCCTAAAAACATATACTATAATACCTACATACAACTCTGGTAGTACCTACCTACTTGGAATCCCATCCAGTTACGATAATTACTTTTTATAACTGATTTTTCATAGACTAGTAATATACTAAAACGAGTCTTCACTCAGTCTTTATTTCTTATTTAAATAGGTTTATTTAAATACAGAAAAATAAAAAACCGAATGTAGGTATAGCAAAAGATTTGATTTAACGGTATAATATAACACTAAAACAACAATAAAAAGATACATTGTAATCGATTTGAACTTTTTACTCGAAATTTAACCATGCCACGGTCAAATGTTCCCAGGGATCAGTATTGTTATATTAGCAAAGTTATTTAAGTATGGATAAATTACATTGATTTTACCTAGGTAACAATCGATAATGTTAATTTTTTTGGTTGTGAATTGGACTTGATTGTGTTTATTCGTATTAATTGCATCTATTGGCAGTTTCGGAGATCTCTAAGCCGAATTTTGTTTTCTCATTCAGTGTACTTAGTTTTTTTATAAAACAGTGTTATAGTAAAAGAGATGGATTGCTCAAAGTAGTCTTTGCATAGCTTAAAACAGAATAAATGTTCACAATTCTCTAGTTTTGTGATGAGAAGGTGGGCCCAGGTGCTCTATCAATCCCTACCTAGTAGTTAAAGGGCCGATTCCACTGGTAGAAATCTAAAAGTGAGTCTATATCACTGCATTTTGAGGAGCTATTCTGCTCATCACGCTCAAGATCAGATCTTCACCAAATTTTTATGAGACCAACTTAAAGTTACAACCTAAACACAAAAAAAAGAACCATTGAAATCAGATTTCATAAGGCGGAGATATCCAGTAGCCCACTTTTTGTCCCTTTTTGAAGGAAGTACCCGTCCAATCAAAAATCCCCGACTACGAAAAAATTCTATAAAATTATCGAGCCTGCTCACAAAATTTCACGAGTTGAGAAATGCGACCTAAAGTGGAGAACAGACATACAGACAGACGGACAAAAGCATTTTTTGGCCAATCTCAAAACAGACGCTTCGCTCGCTTGTTCAAAAACAGGAACACGCTCACGACTACATACTTGGAGATGGTATCTGCTCAGATTTAGAGAGGATTGTCTTTTTTTTAGGAAGACCTTGGAAGATGTTGGCAAAAGAAGTATGTCCAAATATACAGGGACATTAGACTTGTCTATGCCTTATAAAGATGTCTATGCCAGCTTTTTGCAAGTAATCAGCATTCCACAAGACAGGTAAACCCATCGGTAATGATTAATAATTAGAAAATATACCTACTCGCTGTTCTACAAGTTGAAACATCTTAAAAATATTTTTTATTAAGAAGACCCTTTATAAATGTACAAAAAAGTCCATAGATATGGCATAATAATAATGTAATGTCATATTAATAGCTTAATGTTAACCTTCAGGGAAAATCTATTGTCCATAGGTTTTTTAGCTCATTAGAAAAGAGCTAATTTATAAAAATTACCCTGATTTGAACTAATTCATCACTTTCACTGTAACATAGTCTATAATATATTATATTTTTATTTTGTACATAAGATGCACAGAAAGAAGTGACAGTTGAGATTATAAGTTGTAAATATTATTGTGTAATAATAACAGATACCAAAATGTGTCAAGTGAAATGTTACGCTCCGTATGTTTGACAATTCTTATTCACCTTTTATTTATTTGAAGCTTTGACATAGTATTTTCCCTCATTGATTTGTTATATGAAAAACTTTCACTTGATACATTAAGCTGTATCCTCATTTCAGCGGTACGGCCTTAAATGAAAATAAAACCGTTTAAAAAACCACGCGGTCAAGGCCACCAATATTTATATAGTTGAACCATCTCACGAAGGCGGGTTGGTCTTAATTGTGTGTGTGTTCACATGCACGTTGTTTCTGTGTGCGTAAGCTCGGAAACGCTCAGTATCGGCCCACGCACAGAGAAACAACGTGCATGTGCAATGCACACACAATTAAGACCAATCCGCCTTCGTGAGATGGAACAACTGTACCAATGTTATTAAAATATAGTTGATGAGTCTTATCTGACCGTTTAAAATAGTATAGTAGGGTCACGCAGTTGTAATGGAGATGCAGCTTTATAAGTTTATCAATATGTATAAAGAAACACTGTCTTCATAAGCTATAAGTATGTAAATAATTGAATATTTAAGTATAATTTTGTATAGAGTTACAATAAATACTTCTATTATGAAATAACTGCATTGTAATAGTGTGTTTTTCAATGTCATTCGCGTTATTGGTATGAATGCAGTACATAACAATTTATGGCACATAACTTTGTGCAAACAACGTATGACCAAGTGGCCAACTCTGGAGACGGAGTTTTTAGGCCGCCTAAAGGCCATACAACAGTTATAAATTTATAACACTACTGTTATATAATATTTGCTCCAGTTTTTAAATAACGTTATTAAACAATAACGTTATTTAAAAAGTGGTTGAACATACGGTATTATAATGTTATATAACTTTGTTTTTCTGGTGTTACACAGCATCCATATTCCATAGTTTTTCACTTTAGTACATACAGACATAAAATCACGCCTGTTTCCCATCATAGGGGTAGGCAGAGACCACAAATCTCCTTGCTACGATCCTGACACACTTCTTTCGCTTTAGTAAACAACGTTTTATCAAGAAATGGATGCCCAATGGATCACATCTAACTGTAACTAACTGTGTTGCCACATAAATTGTTGTTTATTACAAACAGGTTAGCGGCCTATTTGTTGGATTAAAAAAATATATTTATTAACAGACCATTCTTAAGCCTTTCAAAACTTTCGTGAGTTGTACTATAGTCGTATTGCTCATTATACGGACTAAAATTGAAGGAAAAAATGTCATTTTTCCTTCAATTTTGATTAGTTTTGATACGTTTTATGTCAAAATTGAAGGAAAAATGACATTTTTTCCTTCAATTTTAGTCCGTATAATGAGCAATACGACTATAGACGTTATTTAACACACGGGAATTACTCACGTAAAATTATCATTAAATTATAATTATAAATTATTATTAAATTATCGAAACATTATCGGTATCTAAATCGACGATAATTTTACGTGAGTAATTCCCGTGTGTTAAATAATGTCATTCTTAAGCCTTTTAAAGACAGCGGATTCTAATATTAAAATATAGGAACAGTTAAACTTTTGGACGAATTCAGTTTTATTAAATATTTATCTTAAATTAATTAGGCCTCGTTCGGACGAGAGGTTAAAAAAAGCGTTGAATTGAAACAAGTATATTTCTAAGTATATTCCCACGTCGTCAGCGCTTTTAAAACGCGTCAAGCTACGTTCAATTTTGAGCTGCTGGGCGGTTATTAAATTTAATTTAATTTTTCACGTCGAGGTTCAACCCAACGCTTTTTTAACGCTTGTACGAACGAGGCCTGGACGTTCTAAGACCCTATCAGCGAACTAAATGAATTGACTCAAATAACGTTCAAACACCTAAATAAACCTCATTTCGGACTTCATATGGCTAATTGGAAGATGACTGATTTCATCATTATTATTATTCTAAGCGTTTTTGGTGCAGGTCTGTATGTTTTGCTATAATTTGTATAGTCAACATGAACCATTGTATTTTAGATACCGTACCTATAAGTTTTCATCTTTATGTAGGAAAAAAAATTCCTAAATAAACTGGCCCATTAAACAGGGTCAAATATACCCCTGTTATTGTTCCAAACCTTTTCTTTTCTAATAGATAGTCAGGGAATCGTATTGTATTTTATATGATTATAACACTTGTCATGTTTTTTGGGCTGTTTGAGTTATCTGTTATAATATACTCTCAAGTCTGTTCACATTCCGTTGTCCAATTTTATTTACAAAATAATTTTAATTTTAAGATAATTTGACACAAGCATAGGTAAGTGTTGGTTACTGAGTACTTAACCTAGGTGTATTGAATGTTGAAATATCATTTTTAAAACCAGATTAAATGACACTAGATAAATATTATAATTTTAGTACAGGGTGTGGCATCAATTATATTAGACAGGTTTGTACTTTTCTGATTGATTTACACACCCTGTATTGATGCAAGCTAAATTACTTTGGTTTTAAGTTCTGCTGTCTATTGTTACCAATTAATATCTAACAATTATATACGTAAATGATTTAAATTGTTAGCTGTTAGTACCTATTTACTATTTGTTTTGTCTCGTTATGTTTCCTCGCAAGACAATGTTTCATTTAATTGAATGAATCAATTTATTGTATTACAATGTGCAAACTAAATATATACTTACAAAATTACCGAATATCAATGAACCAAAGTGTATGAAAACGTGTTATTGATGTAGGTAGGTAATAAGTTAAAGATGGATAATTTTTATTAATTGAAGTTCCCATAACGAATTGATGAACATGCCTTAAAATATTGTCCATTCAAACCAAATTATTGTGTACAGGTGTAGACAATATTGTTGAATATAATTTAGTTTAAATTAAAGTATGATGTAGCTATTACCCGGAGTGCCCAAGTGTAATACGCTGTGAATCTGCCTCCTTATCATGATCGCCTTTGACAATTTCTGTATGGAATAATGTAGAAAAATGCACATCAAATTAAAAAAAAATGTCGCAAGAATGTAATAAAATGGAAGATGCTTTTAAACAGCTGATATAAATTATCATTAATTGCATATTCTTCATTAAAGTTAAAATTTAATAGATTACAAGCAGCGCCCTCGTGGCGTTGCCCCCGTAGTGATGGTTTAAGGTGACGATGATGATGATGATGAAAAGTAGCCTACAACCTTTCTCAAGAGTTTAGCTATAATGGCGGCTCCTCACTTGGCGTATCGTGTTCGTGTATTTGCATTATTTGTCCAAATACAGCAATGTGTAGACGGTCTATTTGATTGTATTTGCTTTATTTGCACGAATATGGCAAACAACGCAAATAGCAAATTTGCCCGTACAAGTCCATGTGTGGATGACGTATTTGACGGTATTTGAAATATTTGATTATTTGAAGGCAAACACAACAATATCGACTCACGAATACGCTAAGCCAAGTGAGGAGCCGCCATAACATGCAGAAATATTTTTTCAAATCCGACTGGTAGTTCCTGAGATGAGCGCGTTCAAACAAACAAACAAACTCTTCCGCTTTTTTATAATTATTATTATTATTAAATTATTATAGTTTATATATCGGCGCCTATACATAGTATAGATATAGGCACCTATACCTTATCTATGTGTAATTTTTGTCTATTCTTCAAAAAGTTGGGGCGGTCATGCAAAGCAGACAGAACACTGCACAATTCTTGTAGGTCAACTCTTGAACGAGATAAACGACAAACCGTGAAACACGTTTTTTCGTTTGTCCCGTCTAAAGTAGCGATTACTTACACTAATCAATTTGTCGGAGCCAATCTCGGAATCATCGCTCCATCTCGCTCTTTGGCTTACGGATTGCGTATGTGTATCATATTTTAATTACCTTATCAGTTGCCAACTTCAGTCAAATGTAGGGAGAAAAAGTAGGATGCACACAGAGCGACGATTCTAGGTCGGTTTACTACAAATCGGGTGTAATTGCTACTTAAATGTAAACCTGCTTGCAAGTGCTGATCAGATTCATATTTTAACATTGTAAACAGACTTAATAGTAGATCATGTGAGGTGATCCCATTTGTTTCATTATCTATGGAACAAAGGGTGTCCTTAATATGGTTAATAATACACTCTGATTTAGGAAACCGATCTCTAGGAATCATCGCTCTGTCACGCTCTTTGGCCCGTTGGATGGATGATTCTAGAGATCAGTTTCCGAAATCGGACAGTGTAATAACCACTTTAGGGGCAACTAGTAACATGAATAATGTACAAAATAGTGTTCGTATTTTGAAGTTTTTTGTCCGTAACAAAGAGAAAATAGTTTGAAATATGTATAGCTGCAACGGTTTGAAGACTAATGTATTTAAAGACCTCCACAAAGTCGTTATCACCTATGGTGTATGTATGTGACAGTGTTTTATTTTTGTATTTTGATAAAATTTGTGTAAATAATTTTCTTATTTTATTGATATTAAACTCAATTAATCAAGATTTGTTTTATATTATTTTTATGATGCCAATGATAAATATCCTGAAAAGTATCATGGCAGTTGCAAACCAAGGCTTTCTACAGCTGAACTGAGTTGAAACTAGGGAAGAAAGGAAAAATCCCAAATTCGACACATAGACCTAAGCTCAAATCTTCAGGCATTCTTTTGAGGACATAATGCTTAAGCATATTGTACAGAGGGATATTACCTAGGTACTCTAGGTAGGTACCTACCTCGAAATATATGGATTTTTCACTAGGAGTACTAAACGGTGAAGGAATGCATCTTGATCAAACCCGCGGCTTATCTCCCTTTCGTGTCCGAACTTTGCATCCAGGACACACCCAGACCCACCCCATGGTCACCCTTGGTGTCTCGGCCAGGTGAAATAAGATTAAGCAAGTGCTACAAGTAGCGGCACCTGTCGATGTCGGAGAGAGGTACTTCCCACAAGCAAGCGCCGCACGATTTTGCCATAGCCGTCAAAAGATGGCGTCACAAAACAAAAAGAATCGAAAAATCGGTAAATTCCGAAACAAAAAACAGTTCCGCTAGTCGTCAAGCGATGGCGCCACAAAACAAGTCTGTTCTCGGTTACAGTACAGCGGAGCAGGTTGCGCTAGTGGTAACCAGACTACCCTCACAGGAATAAAATGTGCGAGTTGTATTTTCTCGTCGTGGTAGTCGGTGGCCGTGGCATTCTATTGATTGATGAATACAATAAAAGTTGAATTATATGTAGAGTGCTAAATTAGTTTATTTTGGGTCTTTACGCTGCACCAATTTTGTTAGTCTAAGTTTATAAATAAATAATTGTCTAATTTATTTAAATAATTAAAATACAGTTGACAGAAAGGATCCCAGCTAGCATAGATTTTTTTTTTCGAAAATTTTTTACGGGCCTTACTTCGGAAAATATCGGTAGTTTCCGGAAATGTGTATAGAGGCCTAAATAGTGTGGCCAGTGTAGAAAAAAACAATATACTTTGACATTCAGGTACTGTCAGGTGACATGTCATTGTCAAATCATTGAATTTTTACTCTGGCAATACAGTTTCTTTTCTTGTCGACTGGTAAAGGGAATGTGAGTTTCCAAAACAATTTCGGAAATATCTATAAAAATCTGTGAATGGAATTGAAATCCAAGAGGATTCTGTGCTAAAATAAGTTCCCTGAGATACGAAGCATCATCCCGTGCATGTATTTTTCACATGTTCTGTGAACTGCTCGCATAAATATACATCATAGTTCCGTGTTGTTACTAAAGTTTACAATGATTCTCTTGCAATTTACGTGGATTTACTTGTCACCGAAGCAATAGTGGAGTGCTCCATCTCTAATTTACAGTGCAGTTTGTTTTTGGAGTTCATGTAAGTTGATAAACATACGATATTGAAGGTTACTTTCTGTTTGCCAGATCCATCCAAGATGGGTAAAATTATGAAGCCTGGAAAGGTGGTGCTGGTCCTGAGCGGCCGATACGCGGGTCGTAAGGCCATCGTCGTCAAAAACTACGACGAAGGCACATCAGACAAGCCCTACGGACACGCTTTCGTTGCCGGCATCGACAGGTATCCTCGCAAAGTACACAAGAGGATGGGCAAAAACAAAATCCACAAGCGTTCCAAAGTCAAACCCTTCGTTAAGGTATGTTTATAAACTTAGAAGACCAAATTTATAACCTAAAAAGTTTGTTTTGATTTTGTAAAGAGAAGTTGAACATATTGTGTATTTATTCCAATTTCTGTAATATTATAAATGCAAAAGTTTGTGAGAATAGATGTTTGTTACTGTTTCACGTAAAAACTCCTTAACTTTTGATAACATTTTAGTGACTTAGTACCAACATAATTAATAAACATCTGAGAAAGATGAGCTGATGAAATCTCCTAGTCCTTGTACATTATAATCTCAGTTATAGTAATTTGTAATTTTCTCTTCATTCCAGGTTGTAAACTACAACCACTTGATGCCTACCCGTTACTCCGTAGACTTCAGCTTTGAAAAGTTTGCCGCTAAGGACCTAAAAGACCCCGCTAAGCGCAAGAAGCTGCGTTTTAACACGAGGGTACGCTTTGAGGAGAGGTACAAGAGTGGGAAGAACAAGTGGTTCTTCCAGAAGCTTAGGTTCTAAGATAATTTTAAAATAAACATTACTTGTAATGTATCTGTTGTTTTATTATATACCCAACAAAAATAGTTTCAGCTGCAAAAGTGTGCATGTTCTAAATTGTTTATTATTATTATTATTCAATTATAGACGAGCAGCTCGTGCTGATGTGTTTATGTCAGTGTTGAAATGTCCCAAGTTCATGATTAGACTTGATTGTCTCGTATTGTTAACAGTTCATTATTTCGTAATCAGTTGTCTTTTTGAGTATGCAGTAACAACTTCCGGTAAACGATTCCAATTCTGGACTACTCGGTTACTTAGGAAATGATGCGCAGTGGTTGTTGAGGATGGCGCACGGGCGATTCTGATTTTAAGCTGTGTTTAATTTCGTAAATATTATGAAGATCTGGCAAATTATACATGTAAGGATCTTGAAGGTCTCAATGAAGGGCTGTGTCCCCAGTAGGCAAACTGAGCGGTCGACTGGGTTTGCGGCGTATCGGCACAGAGTGGTATCGGTTTAGTACGCTCTTCCATATTTGAAATGGAGTGTCCACAGTTTGCTAGTTTGCGCTCACTGTACGCAGTTTGCAGCGTTCCGCGACAAACTAGCAAACTGTTGACACTCCATTTCAAATATGGAAGAGCGTACTAAACCGATACGCCGCAAACTCAGTCGGCCGCTCACAGTTTGCCTACTGGGGACACAGCCTAAGGCTTGTTTCACTCTTCAGCGTGTCGCCGGTCGCGTTCGCGAGTTGACCATTCACAGCACAGAGAATTTTGAATTTTCGAATTTCTCTGTGCTGTGAATGGTCAACTCGCGGACGCGACCGGCGACACGCTGAAGAGTGAAAGGCCCCTAAGGCGTCTTTCCCTCTGTGGTCTTTCCTTTAAGGAAGTGAGGTGTAGTGCGCGTAGTCTTTCTGGGTAGGACATATGACGAAGGGCTTGTGGAATCCTCATGGCTTTTCTGTGTACACTCTCAACATCTTTCTGAAAGTAGGAGCTCCTGACTTTATAATCCTCTTGTCAATCAAACTCTAATTTATCAAGCTGATCTATAATTAAAAAATAAAAACTATAATTTTTCAAGCCAATAGGAATTAAACTCATTATGTATTTAAGTTAAGATTCTTTTACTACAGATTGAAGAGCTCACAATATGCTGAGCATATTTTTCAAGCCAATAGGAATTAAACTCTAGCTAAGATTCTTTGAAGAAAAATAAATTGATCACAATAAAAAATCCTACCAAGTAAATATTAGCACCTACATACAATAGTCGTAAGTTTACTTTGTGGGGTGTAGAGAAAACATAAAAATAGATTTAGTAATCAATTTAATTCAATTATAAATTATTTATAAGCAGTCTATGTAGTAATTATATAAATATTAGAATAAACATTTACTTTTTTATCATTAGAAAATAATATGTCCAAAGACTAAATAATAATTAGCTTGGTAAATAAACATCTCTTGCGCCAAAAAACACGTATAAAATGTACAGCGAGCAAAATTGATATTTTTTTGTTCAACGAAACCTAAAAGTATTCCTAACTAAAAGTAAGTAGGTACTTAATCATTTCAATAGCCATGCAAAATTATTTAGTTATGAGTGAACTACACAAACCTTAACTTAAGACAGATTCACAGACAGCAAAATGTATCTATTGCATCCTAGATTTCTCTGTGCAAAAGCTAAACAATTCCTTTGTGTTACTTATGTTTTCATTGTTTATTTTCATTGAACCGTAATAATTTCAAAAGGAATTGCATTGCCGCCATTTTAGCCCCTCAAAGTTTTTTTACAGTTGATTTACATACACTTCATAAAACCTTAATTCTGATACATGGCGCATTCAAATAGGTAACTGCGGTGCCGCGGACAAATATTGGCGCAAGTGCATAATACTAAACATCACATCACGCAGCAAGCTTCGAGATCCGTTCGTCCAGTTTCTTGATTTCCTTCTGCACGCTGTCAACGTTCATCGCGAAGACTTCCTGAACGCCCTGTAGTAGCTGCTTGTTATTCTGTACGCCGCTCGCTATCGTGCTCTGTAGCGTCTCTAGCTCAGTCAGCGATCTGCCGAAGTTACTCGCTAGAAAGGAAAATATTTGTTTTGTTAGATGCATGTACATTAGGGAGGGTCGTTTTTTTTTTTCTTGATTTTTAAAAACGCTCAGCGTTAAAAAGGTGCCAAATGGTGTTGTTAATTGATATGTAAAGTTTCATCCCATTATTTTAAGGTTTATTGCCTCCGGATTGTCATAGAGTTATTTAAAAAAGTAGATTTTTGATGTCACTTCACAAATTTTTTTTAAAGTTATTTTACAGCAGATTTCATGCGTAATAGTTTTTAGTTATGACAAAAACATAAGTGTTTAGTGTAGTTTAAGTACAAAAGAGAAGGGAGGGACAGGGTGCGGTGGAAGTTGAGACAAGTGAAGCACAATTTATAGGTAAAACGCATGGGTGCCAGTCATTGGTTTTACGATATTAGAAAAATCAAATGCACTCGAAATAGTTGGAAAGGCCCCTTATTTGGTTATTACGTGATTCTAAAGATAGCATATTGCAAAATCACGAAGATGTAATGATGTTTTATGAGTGGACCCGACACAAGTTGAAATTTAAGAAAGAAACGAAAAAAAAAATCCAACGTATAAAGAAATAGAGGCCGTTTTAGTTGCAAACCTGATTTAAATATGGTCAAAATCTTCTAACCCCTCAGTAGAACCAAAACAAATGAGGGATTATTACAAACTTAACATTTAAAATGCAAAAACCTTCTTTATTTTCACCAAAAAACACCTAAAAACAATGTGGAAGAGTCTCGGCTTGGAAGTAACGTTTTCTTTGATATTTCGGCTTGCATGTGTCGAGATTTATTCCTAAATGTATTAGCTCGTTTCCGTTAACGATCCAGTAATTAAAAAAAACAGCTTTATCGCACACCCGGAAAACATTTTGCTTGCAATGTTGATTGATCCCCAGCCGCACGTTCGTGAATTAGTAGCACATCAAATTTTGAAAGAAAAGTCAAAAACAGCATCAAAATGCGTCTGTTTCAGTTAGTAAAGACAAACTTAACGCATCAACATTATTTCGGTCTTTTGAATTGGTGTAAAAGTGTCACTAAGCTATTGTTATTAAAATTTCTCCGATTATTAATTCTACAAAAAAAGTAAAGGGCAATTGGATTTATTTCACCTTCTGTGTCACAAAAAAGCAGTAGAAGGAGGAATTAAAGCTGTGACCGAAGTATCAGCTATTTTATGCAATAAAACAATGACAGAAAGATTCTTAAAACCCAGATAGACTCGAGAAAAGCGATACTGAAATTCGACAGCAAAAAGGATTTCACCACAGACTAAACCCTTCACTTTAATAATTATTCTAGTATTGTTTTCCATACTATTTAAAGTAAAAATTGTGTGCTCTCTAAAAAACCTTTAATTACCAATGATTTAAGACTTTTTTTTAATGAATAGTGATTATTTAGTGTAACTTTGAATGTCGTGCTGTTAGGCCTGTTTTAACCATATTTGTTGAAACCCAACATGATTTCGGAGGCAGAAGATCAATTCCGATTGCAATGAAACTTCATAATCTATTTACACTCATCAATTGGCACCGTTTTGTCACTGTGCCCGTATAAAAACTAAATTTTTTTTTTCTCCATACAAGAGTGACCCACGCTAATGTACATTGTACATTGTACAGTCAGCACAAAGCACAAACAGAAATTATTGAACAATTTCAGTTTTTAAAATTGAAACATCTTTAGAACTTAGATCTAAAGAATTTCGAACTTCTGTAACCATACAGCGGATACAAGTAGTTCTAGATTGCAGTTGTTATGGTTACCATTCATTGTCTATTTCGATATAATATATTTTAGTTTGTTTGTTTGGACGCGCTAATCTCAGGAACTACCAGTCGGATTTAAAAAATCTTTCTGCATTTGATAGCTAAACTCTTGAGGAAGCTTATAGGCTACTTTTCATCGTCATCATCATCACCATATACCATCACTACGGGGACAACGCCGCGAGGGCGCTGCCAGTGTTTTAGAAAAGTAAAGTAGTTCACCTTGGTTGTGCAGAGCTTCCAGCGCCTCCATGCGCTCTAAGATCTCGGAATGTGATATGCCTTCTATCTGCTTCAATAGTTTGTACAACTCATTCACCTGAAAATTAACAAAAATAAATAAATAATGCTGGACATTTCACACAGCATCATGTAGCCCCAAGCTAAGCAGAGCTTGTGCTAAGGGAACCATATGACTGATATACTAGGTACTTAAATACATTTTTTTTTTGTAAATAAATACATAATATACATAGAAAACACCCAGACCCGAGACAAATATTTGCAAATATTCATTTCCGTCGTTCATTTTGCATAATTTCACTTTCTCAAGTGACAATCTAAACTAAAATGAAAGAAGTGTGTCATAGAAAACCTTTAAACTTAATTTTTTTGTCCATTTCGGCGGCACGCTAACTGGTAGTCCATATCTATATTAGGTCCATGCTACCAAGTTAGTGTGTTAGAAAGAGATACGTTACCTTTGGTGCCTCTCACCGGGCACGTTTTTGCGCAATCCAGTTTACGAAGTTTGTAGATTCGCTGGCCTACTCTGAGTTTATGCAAGCAAATAATATGTTAAACCGTGGAGTGAGAGCTTGGTGACCTGTAAAACTATTTCAGGCACCAGTCTCGCACAAAACAGTCATACACCACCTTGTTTCATGAACTTTAGCTATATTTAACCATGTTTGTTTAGTGTGAGATAAATAAACGTTATTATTATTATTATTTGTATGTCAAGGTTTAACATCTCGGGACTATGGAGTCCCGGCATGCATGGGGCCGAAGCCAACACACAGAGGCACCTTTGACAACTTTTATTATTTCACTTTCAAAACTTTCGTGAGTTGTACTAGACATTATTTAACACACGGGAGTTACTCACGTAAAAATATCGTCGATTTAGATACCGACAATGTTTCGATTCATCCGGAGAATCTTCATCTGGGTAAGGACACACCTGTGTGAGACGCTCGCGCGAGGCGTAACCTTGCCGCAACTCCCTCCTTACCCAGATGAAGATTCTCCGGATGAATCGAAACATTGTCGGTATCTAAATCGACGATATTTTTACGTGAGTAACTCCCGTGTGTTAAATAATGTCTAACTTTTATTATTATTATTCATGGTGTTAGGTTAGCAGAAGGTACCTTGGCGTCGAGCTCCGGATCAGTTGGTCTCGCGGCTTGTTTGAGCGCGTCGACATTAGCTAGTAGAGCTATGACGCGCGCCTCCGCGGCCGCCACCTCTCCGCCGCGCAGCAACCCCGCCTGCGCCGCCAGAGACGCCGCAGCACCGCACAACGTCGCCTGGACATAAACCAACGTACAGTCATCATCATCATCATCATCAGCCTTTCTCATCCCACTGCTGGGTATAGGCCTCTCTTCGTTTCTGCCATTCGTCCCTGTCTCGCGCCAATCTAGCCCATGTACGACCTGAGGTTTTAACTATGTCGTCGACCCTTCTTGCCGGTGGACGACCTACACTCCTGTACCCCTCTCTAGGCCACCACTCGGTAAGCACTCTACTCCACCGGTCATCACCACGCCTGGCCACTTGTCCTGCCCCACTTGAGCCCCAATATTCGCTTGCTAACGTCATGTACTTTAGTCCGCTTGCGAATTTTGGACGTACAGTAAAACCAGAAAAGAATCGTTTTCGTAAGTTCGTATGAGCAAGTGGCCAACTCTGGTGACGGTTATAGGCCGCCTAAAGGCCTACGTCATGGCTTAACGACTTAAAAGCCGGGACCGACAATTAACGTGCCCTCCAAAGCACGGAAGCGCTCAGCTCGAAATGCCACTTGCGGTCACCCATCCTAAAAGTGACGTAAAGTGAGTAAAAGAATTACTAACTTGTCCAGTGGATGCCTGTAACCTTCGGAATGCCTCCTCATCTCTAACACCAGCTGCCTGTTCTAGCTTATGTAGTCTGAAATAAGAAAACAAAAAGATAGGTACGTCATATATAGACAAGACACTAAAATATGGGCTTGTATTGTGTTTGGACGTACCTTCGACTTGAACACAATCTTTAAAGTTTCATTATGCGATTAAGGCTGGATTCAACCAAAAATGGATTAAGTTTTTACTCGAGACTATTAGCTAGCCGAGATAATTCGAAATCCAATTGTTTAGAAAGCGCAACCGAACATGTCCATACAAATTATCCTGGCTATAAGGTCTTTACAATGTTTACTTTACAATGTCAAAATATTCAAACAAACAGTAGTTTACTCTCGAGTAAAAACTTAATCCAGTTTGGTCGAATTCAGCCAAAGTTCCGAATGTAATTCAAAAGTAGGAAGGTCCTCCAACCTACTCAACCCAATATTAAGCACAAGCACAACTACCCCCAAATAACATAAATACAAAAAGAAGCACGAAAATGGCAAACAAAATATTACATAAAGAAAAACAGATTCAAACATTGAAAAATAAGAAACAAAACAACAAGTTGAAAACCAGAAAGAATAGAAGGCTTTGGAGGAGGCCAATACCCATAGAGGGGTCCTCAAATAAACAAACCATTAAGTTAGACTAGACTAGTTTTAATTTTATATTTGAGGAATAATAAAGGCATTTTTATTTTATTTTTATTTAGTAAGGTGAAGCTCACCTGTGCTCGAGCTGAGCTATCCGCGTGGTCTGAGCTAGGCTCACCTCCGGCTTGAGTTTCAGATGCGCCGTCACTATTTCTCCCTGCCTCTTCCTGCCATTCGTCGATAAAATCTCCCTGGGGATATAATATGAGTTATAGGGGATATAATGAGAGGGAGTTTTTGATAATAATTCTAGACAACATTTGAAAAATGACTTCATACTCTAAAAAATCAAAATCATTTATTATATTGAATGAAAAAAAAAAAATTAAATGTGATAAGCAGGATTAAAAAGGCCGTTTAAGCAGAATCACAATAGGAATTGAACTATATGCCTTCTCTTTTTATAAACTGAGAGTGACAAGAACGGCACATCTTCCAATTCTTATTGTTTTTTTTTATAGAGTAAGTAATTTAGTTTTATATAATTTTATTTAGCCTAAGAGTATTTTTGAGTAACCTGTACAATGTCATACGATTAAATAAATAAATAATTCTAATTCCTATTGTGATTCTGCTACGGTGACCTTTTTAGCCCCGCAGATCTGTACTCCCAAAGTGCGGTAGAAATTTCGCATCATCCTTTCAGCGGGTAAGTAAAAATCAATTCCCAAAAAGGCCGCTAAGTAAAAATCAATTCCCTGGGAAAAGACAGATTTGTATAAGTAAACAAAATAGTGTCTTTTTCTTAGTTGCGCTTTACAAAAAAAAAATTGCCATTAAAAAAGAACGAACATTTTGGCATACCTACTCTTCCGCCATTTTGAAAAAATCTCGATCTTGTAGCCAGTGATGAAACATGTGTCAATCGATAGGGGAAGTGATTACAAACAAAATATATTCAGTAATAAAATCTCGTAATCTTTATACTTTCCGAGATATTTGAGTTTGAAAATGTAAAAATTAAAACTTGAAAATGCTAATTATGCTGCCAATTATAACCGGCAGGTATTTGAATATGTCTACTGTGACTGGGGATAAAATCGTGAGCCAATTTCATTTAATTTTTAGGTAAAAATATATATATATTTTTTTTAATAATACAGGTGAATTTTTGAGCCGGGGCAGTAAGGGCAGCTACCTTAGGGAGTGTCCACATTGCGTTTTTTGCAGCGCGTTTGTATCGATACAAACGCGATTCGAACGCGATGCGAACGCGCAGTCCCCCGCGCAGCCCCTCCCGGTTCGCTTTTGTATGGAAAAATACGCGTTGCGAACGCGCGTTTGTATCGATACAAACGCGCAGCTCAAAAACGCGCTGCAAAAAACGCAATGTGGACACTCCCTTAACCGTTGTAGCTACAGGAAAACGTTCTTATGAGACTATCCTTAACTTTTGAAGATATTTTAACCTGCATTCACAGATTTTTAAAAAAATGTACAGGCAGCGAGAAAATGGCCAGTTTACACAAAAACTTTTTTTGATGCCAATCGATCCTGTTTCACATAAGGATAATAGGCTCTATCGGACCAACTGAGGTATACATTTTAGCGTTTTCTGACTTTTCTAGTACTCTAACCTCAGTTGGTCCGATAGAGCCTTTTAATCTTTATGTCAAACAGGATCGATTGGCATCAAAAAAGTTTTTGTGTAAACTGGCCATTTTCTCGCTGACTGTACATTTTTTTTTTAAATCTGTGAATGCAGGTTAAAATATCTTCAAAAGTTAAGGATAGTCTTCTAAGAACGTTTTCCTGTAGCTACAACGGATAAGGTAGCTGCCCTAACTGCCCCGTCTCAAAAATTCACCCTGTACATACCTATTTTTTTAACACAGTTTATTTCATCATTCATTTTCTACCTAGGTACTATTAAGCACAAAATGATGAAATAAACTGTGTTCAAAAAATATTACTTATATATTTTTTACCTACAAATTAAACGATGAGCCAATTGCTCACGATTTTATCCCCAGTCACAGTAGATATATTCAAATACCTACCGGTTATTATTGGCAGCATAATTAGCATTTTCAAGCTTTAATTTTTACATTTTCAAACTCAAATATCTCGGAAAGTATAAAGATTACGAGATTTTATTACTGAATATATTTTGTTTGTAATCACTTCCCCTATCGATTGTCACATGTTTCATCACTGGATGCAAAATCGAGGTTTTTTCAAAATGGCCGACAGTAGGTATGCCAGGCTCCATAGAAAAATGTTCGTACCCTTTTAAGTACCTACATAAAGAAAGAAATGGTGGGCTTACTTTAACTTCTCTGCCTTGGGATCTATTTGTTCTCCCTCTTCAAGACCTAATTCTTCTAGAAGTTTCCTTGTCGAGTTGATCTGAGCTGCCAGTTTCGAATAATCATCCTAAAAATAACAATACTTGTTTTAGAAAAGTACAGGAATAACATTAATGTTGTTTATAATAAATACATATATTGCATGTATATGTATATTGCACCCTTAGATAAAAACTCCGATAACTCAAAATGTGCCCAAATGGAGTTAGTTGCGTTTTCGAATTCCTAAACTGATTATTACCTCTAAGGTGATATAACTCACGTAACTGTATGTACCTTCAATGGTTTTGTTCAAATTTCATAAATAAATTTACGTTTTTCATAGTCTGTCATAGATTTTTAAATCAGTTTTTTGTAATTTCTAAAAATGTAGGTTTTTCGAGTTACCGGGGTTTTCGTCTAGCTAGGGGTGCGATATTTATAAAGATTTTGTCTCAGTTAAATGGACATAGGCAGTGACTATACAAGGGCTACAGAAAAACAGCCCGGCCACCAGCTCTAGATGGTCTGACAAAATTGTTGAAGTGGCAGGAAAGCATTGGGTTGAAAGTATCAGCAGTGGTTAAAGGTAAATTAGGTTTTTTTCCACTAAATAAACATGTTGGACAACTCACACATAGATACAGTATTTCAAGCTTTAGAATGGACATCGGTTATGTTCGTGTTTTCCGAATATGTCAGACAGCAGTATGATTCCACAGGATTTCACAAAACAGAATGTGACAGAAGTGCACGTTGTTAGCTGCGCAGATCGCACGGCTTGCAACTAATTTGCTTTTCTTCAAAATGACATTGGTCTTTATTTGTTTGCGATAAAGTTGAAATTATGAGTAATTTTCACTTACAAATGACTTTTCATTAATTGATTTTGTAATTTTAAGCGATTGTTTTCAATGTTTTCCAAAACGTCTTTTCCTGGTTTTACTGTACATCCGTACCATATTATAAATGTGAAAGTGTGTTTAATTGTTTGTTTATTTGTCCTGCTTTCACTTCAAAACAGAGCAACAGATTGACTTGATTTTTGTGTGGACATAGTTGGAGGGCTGGAGAGTAACATAGGCTACTTTTTATCCGGGTACCACGCGAACGAAGCCGCGGGCAATAGCTAGTAGTATATAATAACCTTATCACTCTCTGTAGATTTGTTCTGCTGTTCAGTGACCTGTTCCAACAGTTCAGAGAACTCACAGCGGAGACGGTTATAGCGCTCCAGTATTGTCTCCGGAGTGCCATCAGCTGCCAACTCCCATTCTCCTGCCCTGTACAACATTACATTTTGCTAATAAGGCTTACTGCTCATTAGATAATAATAATAATATTGGTTATTATATCGGGGCAGTTCGCTAGTAAGCTTATAAAATACAAACAATGTTTTGTACTGCTTTTGCCTACACATGAAAGATACTAATAAAACCTTATTGGTAGTTTGCAATTATTACAAATATTAAATTAAATAACAGGTTGATGATTGAATTATAAAGTATACATTTCTACCTGTAACCAATTCTAGACTTCCTACTGAGTCTGTCGGAGAAGTCTACGGTCCCAGTAAGAAATTTTCCTTTGAATTTATTGAAGGAGTCCTTTACAGAGAGGTGGAGGTTCTCTATGCACTCGGTCTCCTCCTCCTCAAAGGGTTCCGTTTGGTCCGCTTCCGGTAAATCTCCAGTTTCGTAAACGTCCGGTTGGTCGTAGGCCTACAAATTTTAAATTGATTTTAGTAGGTAGGTATTAATTTGAAAATATATAGTGGATTGGCAGAAACAGTTTTGCTTCCGTCGTTTTATCAATGAAAAAGGTTTTAGAGAAATAAACAGTAGGAATCAAAAATTAATAGTCAACTAAACGTAGGGTAAATTGATGATTCTTACGATTCCTGGGAGATTTTCGTATTTCGGGTCAGCCATGGTAACGTTTAAATAAACTTTCTGATTGCCTTTTTTTCAGTTTTCTCAAGAAATTCCTAATTTTTACTAAATTGAACTGAAAATAATGACGTCACTGTGGTGTAATACCATAAAAACGGGATTTTTGACAAAAAGAGGAAGGAAGGATCGATCTTGGAAGCAGTGTTCTCGTACGTCAATGAGCGAAATCGGTAGAGTTGCCCGCAAAATTCGGTACATTTCGATCCTAAATCGGTAGATAGATGAAAAAAATGTGCATTTTCTTCGTTAAAACAGAGTTGTGAAGGATTACGTTTCTAAAGCGTTTTTCCCTGATCTAATGTTATTTTCCTTAGTAAAACTTTTATAATAGGAATAATTAGTAGGTACCTACCTACTTAGTTTACATAAGGCTTGCAATGAAAATTTCTTGCAGCCAGCTTGAAGTTTTTTTTCTCAATCTTTTCTATAACTCGGAGAAACTTTCTATTCGAAGTTATTAAAATCAATGAAAAAACTAAAACTGTTTTTTACAGACATTGTTCGGGAATCCCATAAAACATCGAGTTGTACATAAACAGGTACATATCCTTTTGTCTCACAACACAATGTTTTGATGATGTCTACATCTGAAATAATATCGATATACCTACTATTGAAGGACTTTTGAGGGTTTCTCTGAGGGTCGCTAACTTAAAACTAAAAAAAAATCTGTAAATTCTGAAAAAAATTGGGTGTTTGCCAAGTATTCTTGGAAATCGTAAGAAAATCGTTACGTTTCGATAATTCGGTAGCACAGACCCAATATCGGTAGAAATACCGGAAAAATCGGTAGGTTCGAGACCACTGCTTGAAGTATGGAAGAATGACTGTTGAATGGCTGTGACTTGACGTAATAAACAATTGACAGTGACAGAACATGTTTTGACAAATAACAATGAACCGTACATACCTACGTACAATAATGTATGTACCATAATTCTTACTTTCTTAGATTCCTAATCTATATTTTCTATTAAAATTATACAATTTATATTTGGTCATAAAAAAAATATTTTAGAATAAAACGTTCCAAGGAAAGTTTTTAAAGAATTCGTGACAGAAATCTAATTTTATGATCAGCTGTTCTCAATATTTCGTTCAAAAACCAGTATTTTTCTAAAAACACGTCATTCAACTGCACTGTCATTTTGGTCAACCAACAAAACCAACCAAAACCAATACGTCACGTCATGCATTGCATGTTCTGTCATTTTTCGTTCCTTGACCTTCGTGTTTGAGTCACCGCTAATTTTGACCTCTATATATTTTCGTCATTATTTTCCCATTCGCATCATACACAAGTCAATAACCGGTGCCGGTTAACGTTTAGTACGATACAAAGTGAAAAACAAGTGCCACAATGAGTCTCCAGTGGACCATAATCGCTTCATTTCTGTACTCAGAAATAGCCGTCGTGCTCCTTCTCACCTTGCCGATCGCGAGCCCCAGTAAATGGTCCAAATTCTTCAAGTCCAAATTTCTTGCTTACATAAGCGGCCAAGCTTCTATATACTTTTGCATTCTGATCGGAGTGTTGGTGCTATGTCTTCTGGACGCGATTCGCGAGATGCAGAAGTATTCGAGCCTGGACACCACAGAGCAGCACCAGCATTTGGATGCGGAAATGCAAGGTAACATGCGTCTCTTCCGTGCACAGAGAAACTTCTACATTTCTGGATTCGCGTTGTTTTTGCTTGTGGTGATCCGTCGGCTCGTGCAGATGATCTCGCAACTGGCCGTAATGACCGCGCAGTGCGAAGCTAACTTCCGCCAAGCTCAGAGTGCGTCCGTGACCGCCAAGACCCTACTCCAACAGGCGGGCGCTGGTGACGACAAGAACAAGAAGGAGTTTGAGGAACTACAGTCTAAAATCTCCTTGCTAGAAAAGGAACTGTCCAAGGAGAAGAAAGACAAGGAGGCTGTCAAATCTCAGGCTGAGAGCCTCAACAAGGAGTATGACAGACTGGCTGAGGAGCACAGCAAGATGCAGAAGAAGATTACCATTGCCAGCGGAGGTGACTCTAAGAAGGATGAGTAAGCCATCGTGAGAAGAAATGTCTGATTGTAAATAGCATTTGGTATTCTAAGATACTAGCTTTTTTATCTTATTCCATCTTGCAATTAATGTGAACTTTATTAAAGGATTGATTACTTTATGATAAAATATTAGCCTGTTATAACAATGCACCTCTTTCTACTAATTTAAACTTGTAATTTGTGTAAAATCTCATTCTAATTATGTTTGTCACAGATATAATGTAGATAATGAACAAAATGGCCTTGAAAATGTAAAAAAAAAGGCTTTTACTGTCTATCTATAGTCTAAACCAAATCAAAAAAGATATTATATAAAAACAATTTTTGTTATATTAAGGTAGCATTATTCTAACAAACTGTTTCTCGTAAACTTTTAGATTCCAATTGCTTTTCTGAATGTTTAAAAAAACGTTTTAAAGACAGTTTTAAGTTAAGTATTTTTATAATAAGTCTGAATATTATTTATTTGGGTTTTCTTTTTGTATGTTGTGGTTTTGTGTCCATGTTAATGGTTTGAAGTGTTAATTAATAAAACTTATTTGGAAATTAACAGTTTTTGTATGTTTTGAATTGCTTCTAAAACTGTAAGAGACAATGATAATTTATTTATTTACTTCCAAAAGTTGTAAGCGTCAGGTCCCCTGGACCAAATGCGATATTTAATGTTTTGAAACTACCAATATTTAGTACCTTTTTGGTACTATTTGGTACCTAAATCAGATTTTTTAGTACCTCGATGAATAGCGAAAAAACATGAAAATAAAGTGGTCAGACATTCTGACGTCAGGTTGTCTGGACCATATTTTTTTCACATAGTTAGAGACAATATAACTTAATTATTTCTTTCTAGATATTTAGTACCTTTTTAGTACCTTAGCGTACCTTATTTTTTTTTATTAAATAACGTCCCAGAAAAAAGTTATGGATGAAATAAATTTTGCTGTTTACGTTCTCCTTCTTATTCAGAGTAAGTAGCATTCTTATTAGTTAAAGGTCAAAATCAGTCGAAAATGCAACCTGTAGGGCCTGTAGGCGAGATCAGAAATTATTTTTTGACCAATATCAAAACTGAGACGCTTCGCTCGCTTGGTCAATTATGAATGTTATAATGCTAAGCCATAGAACTAATAGTTTACATAAGCAACGTCACTGGAAACACTAGGTACCTACATAGTTACCTTTTCATTCGCATAATGTTATTTGTCATAAATTCATACGACATAGGTGTCTAGTCATAAAATTTAGATTCGCATAGGTATACAGGGTGAATTTTTGAGATGGGGCAGTAAGGGCAGCTACCTTAACCGTTGTAGCTAGAGGAAAACGTTCTTAGGAGACCATCCTTAATTTTTGAAAATATTTCGACCTGCATTCACAGATTTAAAAAAAAATGTACAGTCAGCGAGAAAATGGGCCATTTACACAAAAACTTTTTTTGATGCCAATCGATCCTGTTTCATCTAAGGATAATAAAAAAATATTTTAAAAAAACAAAAACCCGACTGCGTCAAAACTAAAAAGAAAAAAACAAGCCTGCAAAGAATTACTCACAGTCGGTACCCATTAATTTTATTACCAATCAAATCTTCCCAATGTTATGGGTCCCGACTGTGAGTAATTCTTTGCAGGCTTGTTTTTTTCTTTTTAGTTTTGACGCAGTCGGGTTTTTGTTTTTTTAAAATATTTTTTTATTTAACACTTTTTAGTTATGATAAAGTTGATTTTAAAATACCTTGATTAACTATTACCTACCCAACAAGAAATTAATAAACCAACTAAACTAAGTAACTTCGTATCGCCCTAATTATTTATTCAATTTTATTCATCAAATCCATCCAATCCAATTCCCCATCAGCCAATAATTCAATCCAATCCAATAATATCAAAAACTTTGATAGAATAGGTAAACTTTTCAAAACGCAACGATAGCGCGATCTAGGATTGGTTCAGATTTAGCAGCGACATCTAGTTGTGTTTTTGGTAATTAATGTAAATAAAAAATAATACTGAGGGTTGCGATGTTTGTAACTTCTGAACTACAAAACCGATGACCTTGAAATTTTTACAGAACATTTTAAAGTAGGTACATACCTACTTTCTAACAAAATTACCCTTCCTTTGCGTTGCGCAGTCGGGTAAAAAGAATCAATAAAATCGTACTATGTGTTAATGAATTACAACCAGATACCTACCTACCTACTCATTTTGATTTTCATTTCCTCTCCCAAGGGAACCGTCTTGAATTTCAGTAAGTAAGTAGGTATAGTAATCAAAAGTATCCTATTTATACCTCGTAGTAGTATAGTATGTATGCACTCAAATAATACCAAGTTTCATTTAAATCCGTCCAGTAGTTTCGTTCGACCGAGACGTGATGCGCGGCCAAGATACACACAAACAGAATTTTAAACCGTTATATTTCCTAAGCTATTATTTAAAATGAAAAATAGTAAAAGAAACCTAACATTGATTTTTAAATACCTATTCAACGATACCCCACTTGACATAGTTCGTCAATTTTGAGTTTTTCAATTTTGACAATATGGCGTCTGGTTGTAACACTGGTTAATTTTGATTACTTTCATGTCTTTAGTGACACTCGCAAGGTTGAGACAAATCGATTGACGTTAGAATCATCAAAATCGGTCCACGCGTTTGGCCTCTAGAGTGCCACATAGAAACATCCATAGCGAGAATAATTATTAATCAACTTTAAACCGTTATTTTTCCTAAACTATTACTTAAAATGAAAAATGGTAAAAGAAACATAAAGTTGATTTTAAAATACCTATTCAACGATACCCCACTTGACATGGTGTGACGATTTTGATTTTTTTAATTTTGACATTAAGGCGTCTGGTGGTGGCACTGGTGAATTTTGATTACTGTCATGCCTTTAACAACACTCCCAAGGTTCAGACGAATCGATTGACGTAAGAATCATCAAAATCGGTCCACGCGTTTGGCCTCTAGAATGCCACATAGAAACATCCAAACATACATACATACATACATAGACTGATAAACACATTACCCTTCCTTTGCTTTGCGCAGTCGGGTAAAAAGGCTCTTTCCGACCAACTGAGGTTAGAGTACTAGAAAAGTCAGAAATCGCTAAAATGTATTTCTGAGACAAGACAGTAAGGGCTACCTTAACCGTTGTAGCTAGAGGAAAACGTTCTTAGGAGACCATCCTTAATTTTTGAAAATATTTCGACCTGCATTCACAGATTTTGAAAAAAATGTACAGTCAGCGAGAAAATGGGCCATTTACACAAAAACTTTTTTTGATGCCAATCGATCCTGTTTCATCTAAGGATAAAAAGGCCCTTTTAGACCAACTGAGGTTAGAGTACTAGAAAAGTCAGAAATCGCTAAAATGCATTTCTGAGACAAGACAGTAAGGGCTACCTTAACCGTTGTAGCTACAGGAAAACGTTTTTAGGAGACTACCCTTAACTTTTGAAGATATTTCAATCTGCATTCACAGATTTTGAAAAAAATGTACAGTCAGCGAGAAAATGGGCAATTTACATAAAAACTTTTTTTGATGCCAGTCGATCCTGTTTCATCTAAGGCAGTGGTTCTTAACCTTTTAGTGATGGGGGACCATTTGATAAACTTTTTTCTTGCCGCGGACCACCAACCCGTATCACGATGGTGGGGGGGGGGGGATGTATCTTTCAAGTTATATAGTGTTGTATTTCGTCAGGCAAATAATCAGAAGGGGGTCACATGACTTTGCACTCTCGCAAAATATCTACTCATGAATATGCGAGCGAAGCGAGCCGATTTTTTTAAGTCAAATGAAGCTAATATGTGAGCAAAGTGAGTGAGCTTCAAACCAAGCGACTGAAGCGAGCTCCCTAATCCGCGAAGCAAAACAAATGCAACATTTACGATTTATTTTGCTTACGGTTCTCAAAGAAAGGCTGGCTGCTTGTCAGTTTCTATTCTGCGATCAGACGTAATTCAATTTGTTCGCAAAATACGTATGAAGCTAAAATGCGAGCGAAGCGAGCCGAATTTTTTTAAGACAAATGCGATGCGTGCTTCTTTATTTTGCTTACGGTGCTCAAAGAAAAAGCTGGTTTCGGTCGATTCCTATTTTACGGTCAGACATAGCTCACTTTGCTCGCAAAATACGCACGAAGCTAAAGTTAAATAAAATGCGAGCGAAGCGAGCCGAATTTTTTGAAGGCAATTGCAGCATGTGGCTATTTATTTTTCTTACGGTGCTCAAAAAGAAGGGAGGCTGCTGCCGATTTCTAGTCTGCGGATAGACATAGCATAACTGGGGGGGGGATGTATCTTTCAAGTTATATAGTGTTGTATTTCGTCAGGCAAATAATCTGAAGGGGGTCACATGACTTTGCACTCTCGCAAAACATCTACTCATGAATATGCGAGCGAAGCGAGCCGATTTTTTTTTAAGTCAAATGCAACGTAGCTCATTTTGGTCGCAAAATACTCATGAAGCTAATATGCGAGCAAAGCGAGTGAGCTTCAAACCAAGCGACTGAAGCGAGCTCCCTAATCCGCGAAGCGAAACAAATGCAACCGTAATAGACATAGCTGACTTTGCTCGCAAAATACGCACGAAGCTAAAGCTAAATAAAATGCGAGCGAAGCGAGCCGAATTTTTTGAAGGCAAATGCAGCATGTGGCTATTTATATTGCTCAAAGAGAAGGGTGGCTGCTGCCGATTTCTAGTCTGCGGATAGATATAGCATAACTCACTTTGTTCGCAAAATACACATGAAACTAAAATGCGACCGAAGCGAGCTGATTATTTTAAGACAAATGACCCCCATGACCCTCCCCATGGGACCGCGCCTGCTCAAAACACAGTCAACCAATAATTTTATTCAAAACGTATCAAAAGCGGAAAAGTTTTCTCTTTTTTAACTTTGATCCGTTGTCACTTGCTTAATTTTTTCGGATTGCTTCGCGGACCACTTCGGGTGGCTCCAGGGACCACCAGTGGTCCGCGGACCACCGGTTAAGAACCACTGATCTAAGGATTAAAAGACTATCGGACCAACTGAGGCAAGAGTACTAGAAAAGTCAGAAAACGCAAATAACTTTGATTATACATTTCGTACAAAATCATTTTGTCATTTGTCATAATTTTTCGTCATTTTGTCGAAATATCTTCAAAAGTAAGGGTAGTCTCCTAAGAACGTTTTCCTGTAGCTACAACGGTTAAAGTAGCTGCCTTTACTGCTCCGTCTCAAAAATACATTTAAGCAATTTATGACTTTTCTAGTACTCTTACCTCACTTGGTCCGAAGGAGCCTTTTAATCCTTAGATGAAACAGGATCGACTGGCATCAAAAAATTTTTTTGTGTAAATTTCCCATTTTCTCGCTGACTGTACATTTTTTCAAAATCTGTGAATGCAGGTTGAAATATCTTCAAATGTTAAGGATAGTCTCCTAAAAACGTTTTCCTGTAGCTACAACGGTTAAGGTAGCCCTTACTGTCTTGTCTCAGAAATACATTTTAGCGATTTCTGACTTTTCTAGTACTCTAACCTCAGTTGGTCGGAAAGAGCCTTTTTATCCTTAGATGAAACAGGATCGATTGGCATCAAAAAAAGTTTTTGTGTAAATGGCCCATTTTCTCGCTGACTGTACATTTTTTTTTAAATCTGTGAATGCAGGTCGAAATATTTTCAAAAATTAAGGATGGTCTCCTAAGAACGTTTTCCTCTAGCTACAACGGTTAAGGTAGCTGCCCTTACTGCCCCATCTCAAAAATTCACCCTGTATACCTATGCGAATCTAAATTTTATGACTAGACACCTATGTCGTATGAATTTATGACAAATAACATTATGCGAATGAAAAGGTAACTATGTAGGTCCCTAGTGTTTCCAGTGACGTTGCTTATGTAAACTATTAGTTCTATGGCTTAGCATTATAACATTCATAATTGACCAAGCGAGCGAAGCGTCTCAGTTTTGATATTGGTCAAAAAATAATTTCTGATCTCGCCTACAGGCCCTACAGGTTGCATTTTCGACTGATTTTGACCTTTAACTAATAAGAATGCTACTTACTCTGAATAAGAAGGAGAACGTAAACAGCAAAATTTATTTCATCCATAACTTTTTTCTGGGACGTTATTTAATAAAAAAAAATAAGGTACGCTAAGGTACTAAAAAGGTACTAAATATCTAGAAAGAAATAATTAAGTTATATTGTCTCTAACTATGTGAAAAAAATATGGTCCAGACAACCTGACGTCAGAATGTCTGACCACTTTATTTTCATGTTTTTTCGCTATTCATCGAGGTAGGTACTAAAAAATCTGATTTAGGTACCAAATAGTACCAAAAAGGTACTAAATATTGGTAGTTTCAAAACATTAAATATCGCATTTGGTCCAGGGGACCTGACGCTTACCAAAAGTTGCCTTTATTAGACCTTGTAAATTATTTATCTAATGAGACAAATCTTGTAAAAACCTAGACAAGTTGTTATTCTAAAATGTATAATTTAAATTCCATTAGCTGGGCAAAGTCCTTGTGATTCAATCAGTTATTTTGGTCTTGTGTCTTTTATATTTTGCTACTTTTAAGTATATTTTAATGTTTATTAAGGTTTTTTTAGTTTTACTTAAGCATCTAACATCAGCCTAGGTCAATGTGTCACAGAATATGGTAACCACAATGGTAATCTAGCGATAGTAGGAAGGTTTGCTCAATTTGTAGACTCCACTCCACTTATTTGGTATATAATATATACCTACCTATAGGTATACCTAAGTATAGGTAGGTATATTTTTTTTTCAGAATAGTCTCTTTAATAATCAAAAGAGGTCCCCCTTTGATTATCAAAGAGAGACTCCTTCCTTAGGTGAGTTGTGGTGGTGGTGATCTTGTGGTGATGGAGAATGTGGTAAAGGATGAGGTTGATGTTTCAAGTATCTAATCTAATCTATCTATTATGCATATATCTAAAAATCTACTTAATAATATCTACTAAAATGCCTAGGAGTTTGTTCTATTATTTTAATGATTGTCTGTCAGATGATGTAAATTGCCTTCAAGAGTTAATTACGTCTCCAAGTGAATTGAATTTGCGAATCGAGCTTCGCCTTGTCTCGGTAAATAAGGAAATCAAATCTACATTGATTGTTTGAGTTCTACTCTGTAGGTAAAGGTAACCGATTTTGAGCTTTATCTCTTTGACATAAAGAATACTACTACGTACCTATTATATGAAATATGATCACGACTAGATTACCAAGGTGTAGTAGACAAATTCTTAAAGATCTTTTTAAGTTTTTCTTTTTTTTTACTGTTAGGTGATAGCAAAACATTTTCTAAAATAATGTTCAATAGGTAGCAAGTTCCAAATAAACTTAGGTAAGTAAGTACCTAGGTACTTACCTACTTAAGAAGGTAGTCCTATTTGAGTTTTAAAAACATGAAATATCAATCAACTTCTGTTGCTGGCTGTACAACAACACACGATATTTTCATTCTACGATTATCGTTTCTACTTGCTGCAGTATCTTACTTACATCACTCTACTTTCGCTACGTCACAGAATGAACCTACTTCTCGATTATTTGGTTAGTTCAATGGGTACACTCCACGTAGGTACCCACCTACTCTACTTGTTTACCGATGAATCATTGATGAATCATTCGCAACTCAAAACTAGTCTGCGTCTATTTTGAAATGTTTCATCATCTTGTTTGTCTAGGTGCGCTCTCACTAGATATGCGCCTAGATTACCTACACATGCCATTGACAGATGAATACCTACCTACCTAAGTTTTAAAAATTATAAAAAATTATAAAAAATAGAATAAAAGGAACGCGTTTCTTTTATAAACGTTGATTTATTTTTTAAAAATATTCAATGAAAATGGTACTTAAATATGGCCTTGCGTTACCCCACTTTCCACAACGAGATTCGTAGGGACAATAAATATAGTTTTGATTCACTTAAAGTTCATCTCTAACGTTGAGGTGATAGTTCTCGTTTTCGATAAAACCAAGACTGTCCCAGAAAGATCTCTGTCCGAAGTCAGAGCTGCTCTTCATTTCGAACTTCGTTGGAGAGGATACCTCCAAGTAGTTCAGCTCTCCGGAGCCTGGCTTTACTGGGATCCATTCTGGAGCAGACGCGCTGAATCTTGGAACTCTGAAAAGAATGTTCAAAGAAATATTTAAATTCAAATTCTCTAATTACCCTTTAGACATCTTTAAAGGATTTTTAATCTGAGAGAATGTCTTCCGCGCCTTACCTATTAAATTAAGTAAATAAATACCTAGGTACCCAAATGATTTTATTGGCGTGCGTCAATATAATAAAATGATGCAAATAAGTAATGGCACAAATAAAATAATGCTGGACATTTCTCACACAACACAGTATCATAGCTGCAGAGCTTGTGTTATGGGAAATGGGAACCACATGATGACTTCTTTTATATCTAATTAAACTTTTTGTTTTTGTATAAAAACGTACTAAGTAAGTTTATAAATAATTATGCAAATATTTGTTTCGGGTCCAGACCCGTACAAAATATTTGCTTACACATAAACAACCATTCGTACCGCGGCGGGGATCGAACCCTGCGTCACCATCGGGCCTTCTGCCACTGCGCCACAGAGCAGAGGTGATCTATAAATAAGTTTGTTACCCAGTAGAAGCGTAGCTGTAGAGCATATTGATGAGGGTGTCCACCATGGCGAAGTCCTCTGCACTCGTCACGTCCAGGCCGGGGAACTTGAAGATCCGCATCACATCATCAGCGTGGCTGACACCTGTTCCGACAAAATTGTATTTTCATCATGCGATTCATAGCGTCTGTGGTCGCTCGAAGAATACCTACCTACTATCCTACAGTAGGATAGTATTCTTCGAGCGACCACAGACGTACCTATGTACAGAAAGCGTCATTAATTGGTATCCCCCTAGTAAGAGTTCGGTTTGCAAGCCGCTGATCTCAACTTTTGTAGGTAAAAACTTTTAAATCCTTGCTTAGGTACTTATGGATATCTAATTTCGCTCCTAAACGAGCCGATGCAATAGCTGTTAGGTAAGTATATATAATACCCAACTGAAATCCAAGGTTGAAATGAAAAGGGTCTTTGTTCAAATCAATAGGGGGATACCGATTGATGACGCTTTCTGTACCTAGGTACTTATGTACCTAGTACATTTTTTACATTAGGTACCTACATTACATTGTAAGTACCTACCTACCTACATTTTTTTCAAAATCTGTGAATGTAGGTCGAAATATCTTAAGCACGTTTTCCTCTAGCTAGGTACAACGGTTAAAGGTAGCTGCCCTTACTGCCCCGTCTCAAAAATTCATCCTGTAGGTATACCTAGTTATCCCAGGGATAACCTGTAGGTACCTAGTAGATAAAGCTGAACCTAAGAGTACCTACCTATGGGTAAAGATGGGCAAGCCTAATCAATCCAAGAACCTTTCCCAGGTGCTAATGTGTTTTTTGTGTAGACAGATTATTAGGGGAGAGCAGGTAGGATTCGTACAGAGGGAGCATTCGTACAGTGGTCATATCTACACAATCCAATACGTTGACGCGTTCATGTTTGTGTGCATGACATATCATCATACCCATGGTCTAACCGCGAGACGGGGCGGCAGTGCGGCCGCGGGCTTGGTTGGATCAAGTCGATTTGCGTTTTTGCGCCGCCTAAGTAATTTTTGAATGCACTTTTGAACGCGTTTATCTCTAATATGTTTTGCTCTAAATGTTAAGGATATTTATTGTTGTTTATGGATTGATGCCTTAGTTTGTTATGTTAACATTTATTTTAAGATAACCATGACAGTTATTTTTATTTTGAATTAATTTGTAGATTATTTGGGTTGGGGCACCTACGTACAGTAATATGTGGGGTAGATTCGTACAGTATTAATGGAACAATTTACTCAGCAGATGTGGTATTAATACTGCTGCAACACAAATCTGCTCTTACAGCAAGAACAGCTAACATCTTTAGCTTCGGAAAAGATCTGTCTATGTTCATTATGTGCAATAGTAGATCCAATATTAACAAGTTATTCGCACCTGCGGCAGGACAAGGTCTCAACTGCACATTTTGTGATTTTACAGGAGAGCCATTTTAAATATTTTTATTCATTCAACGTCGTATCATTCTGTATAAACTGCTCTGAAGAGGTTGTTCTTTGCACAAAATATACTTTATACTTTTATGAATTCGTGCATGTTTCATACATGAGTGAAATATTTTTTATGTGTTCTATAGAAGGTTGTTTTTTAAAAATGGGTTACATTTATGCCCTTGTCCTCCAAAAATTAATTAACCTTGTAATTAGGGCTGCATATACAACATAAAATAAGTACTAAATATGACTTTGTTCCTCCACAAACTTCAACAAAAAACAAAAATATGTGGTCTTTGAATATGCCCAATATTAAACTTTACGGCGTTGTCGCGCCAAAATTGACGAAAAATCGCAATAATCTGACAAAGACACCATTGCCCTACAGCGAAATAAAGCCAAACTAAAAAAGAATCTTTGTCGTTTCAGATAAAAGGCCGTTTTTTAGGCCCTCGGGCATACTTAACTCATTTTTGGAATTTTTGACAGTTACGACCTTGTCCTGCCGAAGGTGCGATATGTTGATTGGTTCCTTTAAGGACATAAGAAGAAAATTTTATGATAATTATTAATTTTTGTAACTAGACTGTGTAAACAGCAATATGCTTAATTATTGCTGCATTTAAGGCTGATTTTGTGTTAATTTTGATCTCGCAAAATTTTTTTATTATGAATAATCACTGTGTACGAAGCCACCACGCGTGTGGGGTGCTTTCGTACGTTTCCCATTTTTTAGAAAAACTACCAAAGCTCGACTATGTGTCATTGTATCAACACTGAACTACAATTTTATTAAAGCCAGATAATTAGGAATTATAGCAGCATTGAAATTATTTTACAACAGTGGTTAGTTTTTTTTTACAGGCCTCAGAGTAAAAAGTGTACGAATCCTACCTGCTCTCCCCTACCCCTTGACTGAAGCGTGATAGAGGTCGTAGGACTTTTATTTCCAAGGTTTCTAACATTGAGACAAGTCAAGATAACTCACTATAGGTACCTAAGTATTGAAAAATAAATTGCACTACTTTTGAGAGATTGAGTCAATTTGATCTATCGTAGCACATTCAACTCCATAATTTGTTTAGCAACTTGGACAAGTTACCTAACCTCAACGTCAGTCAGAAGTTCAATGCTCTATGATTTGTTATTTTTATCGCGTCTCCAATATCCAACCACCGATCTATCATAATAATATTGTACCAACCATATCTAGTTTGAAATGACTTTACCACGTGATCGTAATAGAAAACTGTAGAAATGACGCTTTTTACTGGCAAATTATTATATTTTGTTTCACCATCTCCACACATTAGGGACTCAAGTTGGCTGCTGTGAGCTGTGAAGCGCATACGGATTTCACTATCGCTGAGTAGAATTTACCTATAGGAGTTATTGGTTGATTTTATTTACCTACTGAGTACCGTAGGATGTAACTAACTAATTAAAACTTTAGGTAGGTACTTTGAGTTGATGAAATAAGCCCTTAGGCAGTAAGTAAGTTCGTATGAGCTTATATCCAGAAAGTTTACAAAGTTTGGTCTCCTATTACGCGGCTCTTATTTAAACTTAGGTAAGTACCTACCCAGATACACACAATATCAGGGGTTAATTATAATTAGCCCATGCTCATCATCTTATCTACAAGGAACAAAATCCGTCAGACAATTTCAGCGTGAGGTGTCAGTTAGACCATAGGTTCTCAACGTGGGCGATAACGCCCCCCTGTGGGCGTTTGAGACTTTCAGGGGGGCAGTAGAAGACCTAGAGAAAATTGGGGGGCGTTGAGATAAAGCTGGGGGGCGATAATGTAGTCTAAAATGGGCAAAAAAAAACACCCTAATCCAGTGGTCGTCAAAGTGTGACGGTATTGGTGCAGCCCGCGCCCAAGCAAGCAATTTTTATAGATAGTAGATAATGATGATAGATAATGATGCTACCACGTTAGAGAAAATGTTGTGCCGACCCAACCTAGTTGGAAAAGGGCAAGGAAATGATGATGATGAATGATACTACCTACGTTGCTACAATAATAATTATAATTGATTATAAAACTTCGAGATAGGGAAGGTCGCTTTGTTTGCTTGGTTTGGAGCTCGCTTTTCTCGCATCTAGCTTCATGAGTAGGTATAATACGAGCAAAGTGAGTTATGTCTGACACCAAAATAGAAACCGACAAGCAGCGAGCCTTTCTATGAGCACTGCAAACAAAATCAAGTGTCACATGTTACATTTGTCTTAAAAAATTTGGCTCGCTGCGCTCGCATTTAACTTTATAAATCCTTATTTATAAAGTTATATTGTTAATAACGTGAGTTAAGTCTAACCACAGAATATGAACCGATAAGCAGCGAGTTTTTCCTTTGAACACCGCAAACAAGCAAACAAAATCAAGTGTGTTGCATTTGTCTTAAAAATTTCGCTCGCTTGGTTTGAAGCTCAATTCACTCCCATTTTAACTTCAGGAGTAGTTATATTGCGAGCAAAGTGAGTTATGTCAGACCGCAGAATAGGAACTGATAGCAGCGAGTCTTCGAGCCCCGTAAACTTATGATAAGTTTCAAGTTCGTTGGTACCTACTAGGATTTTAACCCCTTTAGGAATTTTGAAAAATCGTCAACTAAATAATTCAAGAATGTGCGGCCCGCCCGCAGTGATACCTCACAATGTCCTATGCGGCCCAGGACCAGAAAAGTGTGACGACCATGCCCTAATCACTATCACTAAAGTACCTAAAATTAAAATTAAAACAGGAAAACCACATACTGTTGGGGAAGATTTAATTTTAACAGCATTTAAAGAAGTAATAGCCACTGTGCTCCCAAAAGGGGTTTCAAATTCGCGACAGTTGGTAAGAAAAATAAAAAGTAGGTAGGTAAGATAGCGGGGGGGCTCTAGAAAAAAATATATTTTCAAAGTGGGCGGTGGGGAAAATAAGGTTGAGAATCTATGAGTTAGACTGACGACAGCAATACGGGCATGTGACAGCGCAGGTAGGTAGGTACCTATCACCAAAAAAGCTTAAACCAAAGGCCGAAAAATCACATTTCTTGTCTTGGATCAAGGGGGAACTTTAGAAGTTATGTCATAGCTCGTCCCGCGCGAGATACCTACTTTTGTAGTTATTATGTACCTATGTTATTTTAAATTGTATGTAGGTATGTCATTCAACATTGTCGTTAATTAACTTTAAAAATATTTCTGCTGCATCATCCCTGAAAGTCTTAACATGTCTGGAATGAGGGAAGCCGCCGCCCGAAGCTGGTCGATGAAATTTTTGCGTCAGTACCTACCTAGGTAAGTAATTCCCTAAGCGAATGTCCACTACACACTGCGTTTTTACCCGGCTGACTGTCAAGTCACCCGGGTTATGTAGATCGCGCGTTTCTATGTGGGTATGTATGTAATATTCTTTATTACCACGTTGCTCCTAAACGGCTGGATGGATTTTGATGAATGAGGTATCGTTAGAATCGTCTCCATCTCGATTGTGCTCTAGGATACTTTTTATTTCGATAAATCTAATAGTGCGGCTAGAAAATGCAACAATGTGTGAATTTTCAAAACGAAAATCACGCTATCAATATCAAAATCCATGTCAAAATCAAGAGGTTGGTGGACTGATATCAAATATAATTTTTTAAAAAATCTAACATGACATCTTCGAAGACTAAATCGAGTCTCAAAATTTTTGAAAATCTATTTTTCGCCCTAAATAGAATTGCTAACCAAAACGCATACTGAAACTTTATATTTAGTCACACGCAACGTTTAGAACAAACTGCATCGAAATTGGTTTAGCCATTTAGGAGATATTTAAGAAATAACTTAAGCATTTCATTTAAGTACTCACAGAGCCATCTGTGTGTCAACTGTGACAACAACGTTTAGGAAAATGCGCACGGCATCGAACCCTAGATAGCTATATAATAATAAAATTGTAATTTAATTTTGTTTTGTGATTGATAAGATAATGCTGTTTCCAACTTTTCAGTTCAGCCGGGTTTTTTTATTTTTGAATAAATGGCTTGTTTGAATCGCGTTTTTAAACAGCGCGTTCGCAGCGCGTTCGCAGCGCGTTTGTATCGATACAAACGCGTGTGCTTCAAAAAACACAGTGTGCCCACTCCCTAAGTGGTAGGTACAACTAACTCAAGTTTTGTGAGTGAGACTCATTAGTATACCATAGTTAACGTCGTTGTGGGCCATCAGGCTGGTCAGGCTCATGGCTCCGCGGTAGGAGTAGCGGTACACGTACACCGGCTGGTTGGATCTCGTCGCGTGCAGAGTCGCTAGGCGACCAACGTCGGCCACGAACAGACGGTCTCCAAGTGCCTGCAAGATCGAAATATGATTTTTACAACGTCTGACAACCTATGCCTTTACCTCAGGATACTGTACCTAGTTCTGTTCTGTTGTGATGGTGTGTGTCTTCATAGATAATGGCCAACTCTCAAAGAACTTTACGATGGATAACCGAGTTCATTATTATTTGTTTAACGCGTTAAATGGATTGGATTTGGTGTCGAGGGTCTGATGATGGATCCAGAAGGTGGATAGTGTAATTCTTCAGTGGTTATTAGTAAAAAGGAAAGGCGTGTTTTTCAGTAATCGTCGTTTTTTTTTAGCTCTTAAACTATTGTCTATCTAGTAATTATGTTATTTTGCAATTTTTAGTCTTAATTTCTCACACCTTTATTCACGCAACAACAGTAGGTAGTAGGTAGGTAGTACTAGTATTCTGTGGTAGGTATAAACACTGGTCATTTTATGAACAGCAAAAAAATATCAATATCTTTGTCTGTTACCTGAACAAGTTGAGGGAAAGTGTCATGGCTGACGGGACGGTTGCCGAGGTACTTCTCCTTGATCTTAGCAGCCACTGCAGCTCGCTGGTCGAGGGGTAGTGTGTCGTTGTACTCGAAGATGTTGCTCGCTAGCGTCGACCAATGGGCTTCTAGCTCGGGGAGCAAGCCAGGCTCTGATTGGTAGACTGAAACAGACACATGAGGCGGATTTCAGCACAAGGTTATTAAGAGAAAGTCTTTGGATTTTATAATAAAAATGTCAGGGTATAAGGGTTGAGGTTGAACCTGTCAAATTACATGCGAGCTTTTAAATAAATGACCGGCATTTTTTAAGATCTTATCGAAGTGAAACAGTTTTGGAATATGAGTTTTTTTTAATACACTTTAGGACCTATACGATTGTAATACTTATAATCCTTCACTTGGGATGTACCTCGAATTAGTAGGATTTGAAACTCTTGAATGCTAATGCCTACTACAGCACTATAACAATCAGTACACCTGGTACTTACAGATAAATTCCACCAATTTCGATTATAGTTCTGCTCTAGGTGTAGAGCAAAATTCCATGTGAAAAAATAGTTAGGCCAGTCCTTGACAAAAACGTTTGTCAAGTCCTTGAAAAAAAGTTTTCCAATAATCCTTCATAAACTTTCACGACCACAATCCAAGTATTCCATTTAACGTACCGGCAGCAGGATAGAGCCCCTCCTCGGAAGTGACTGAGGTGATGAGCGGCAAGTTCTGCATGGCTCCCATTCTAGCCGCGTGGTACGGGTACTGCGTTAGGAACGGGTCCCGCACGGTGGACGCTTCGGCTGTCGGCGTGAACGGTGTGAACATGTGGACCTTCCATTCCTGGGAATAAATAGGTTTTTACGGATGAAATAGTTTTTCGTGGAAGCAGTGCCGTAACCTACCAGTTTTGCTCCCTATGTGACCATCTGCGTCATGAAAAAATGCTCTAAAGTTACCTACCCAGCTTTGACAGTAGACATAGACATAGACTAGACACATCTTTTATTTGCCACGTGACTCAGCATTTTTTCCCACTGTTTTATCTTATTTTTATTTTATTGTTTTATATTTGTGTGTTTCAAAGTAAATGGAAAGTAATCCAAAACTTTAATAATTTTTAAAATAGGGAGCCGGCCAGCTGATGCCTTATTAGATGAAGTAGGTTGGCTTCCTTGCCACGACGATGGTATAGGTTCTTGATCCTTTTATTCATCGAGTAACAAACGACTCTCAAATAAAAAAAATAAAAAAACAAATATCATTTATTCAGTAGGACCGTTATGACCACTTTGAAACGTCTTAAGAGCTAGGTGATTCTACTCCTGTTCTTTCGCGACCAACACCGAGAACCAACACTCTGAAAACCTTTATGTCCATCCCCAAGTTTTTCTCCGACCGATACATACCATCATCTCAAGTTGAGCATTGACCAGCATTTCCGCAGGCCGGTACTTGAGGCAGTCCAGGATATCCCGGCTGGTGGTGGTGGGACAGCCCACGAGGGCCGCCAGCGCCTTGGCTTTCTGGACAGGTTTCACGGAGTGTGGCCAGGAGGCGAAAGCGGAGCCGCTGAACGCTATGCCTCTGGTAAATGTGCCTGGAAAGGATAGTTTGTTCATTCATCAGTTCATCACCATCCACCGACTATTATTGCACTGTACCTAGAAGAAAGCGGAGGGAGTCGCGGAAGCGGCAGCACAGAATAGTAGGTAGATAAATTTATTCTGTGGCGACGGCAAGAGCGGGGTGATAATACAAGACGCATTTATTTATTACGAAGCCTTCTTGAACAAGTAGTAATAGTTTGCTATTTACGCAACATTATTGGTTTGAGCATGGTAAACTGGCGGAAAGTTTTGATATAGCTATTTTAGTTTTCTAATTAGGAGCTTGTAGAAAGTATAAAATAACGTCATAACCTAGCCTTGCAGGGCTTTGGCACAATTAATTATTGGCCAGCACTGAGTAACTGGAACCCTGCTCCTAACGAGAACTAGCGGCATTGGACCGGTTTATTTATCGATTAGATGCAGCCAACTGTTGCTTTAGAACATTTTAACACAGAGGTTGTAAGTAATGTTATGTAACAAATTTTAATTTAGGTACATTATGACTTCAAAACGCCTCGAGAGATTCAGCGGACATACATCTTTAATAAATAATCCATAGGTACCTACCCTACTCATATTATAAAGGTGAAAGTGTGTTTGTTTGTTTGTCTTGATTTAATTTAACATCAAAACGGAGAGCTGGATTGCCGTGATTTTTTGTGTGGAGATGGTTGAAGGGCTGGAGAGTGACATAGGCTAGTTTTTATCCCGAAAAAATGCATGTTTCCCGTGGGATATAAAAGTAGTCCAAGCGGGCGAATCCGCGGGCGTCCGCTAGTTAATAATAAAATAATTCTTCTATACATTTACCTCTCGACAGCGGTGAGAGGTAGTGATAGTGCACACTAGCGCCTCCCGCGGAGCAGCCGGTAAGCGTGATGCTGTGAGGGTTTCCTCCGAACAGCATGATGTTGTGGCGGATCCAGTGGAGTGCGAACGACTGGTCTTTCAGACCGTTGTTGCCGGGGATCACTTCATCACCGGTGCTTAAGAAACCTGGAACAAAAAGGTTGATTATTAAAAAAAAAAGAAGATAACCTGGACAGAAAAGGTTGCAAGTGTTTAAACAACAGGCTCTGATTTCTCATTAAATGAGCTATGAGGCCAAGGCAGTGCGATTCAGACTGTCGAAAATGCATCCGATTCGATGATTTTCTTCGGAAAGTTGATGTTATTTCTGCGAAGAAACGTCATTTTTCGAATTCGGAATACCTACTTAAATTCCGAGAAGGTCTGAGTCATACTGCAGGTCAAAGATATTAGTGTAAGTAGCTATTCCAATACAACTAACTATCCTTTCTTACCTATATGAAAGTGCTTGCTTATTCCTTCACGCTCTGCACCTTTAGAAAATGGATGTGTGACCGCCAACAGAACCCTTGGTTCTTTGGCACATTTTAGTCCTGGCTACAAAGTTGCCATGATAAAGACTTTCAGGTGGTCAAAAAACTCCAAAATTTGTTATTTTTGGAAGATTGAGTTTGAGTTTTGAATTATCGCGTCACCTCATTGTATTCACTTGAAGAGATATTTTTTTGTAGGTAGTTAACTGGAACAACATAAATGTATGCGACACGACACGAGTGAAGCTATAGGATGATATTAACCTTTACAAAATGCTAACTAAAATAAAGGTACTTAGTCGACAACATATTTTTATTTATACGCCTAGCCCTACACTGACTACAGAAGTGATTATAATATTATGTGCCTAAAAATTATACACCGTTTATTTTTGGTCAGTTTAAAGCCGGCTCCTACGTAATCTATATCGATAACCTTACTCAAAAATAATAATAAATATGAGATCTATTTCTTTGCAATTAATTATATCACGAAACATAGGCAGGATAAATCACGGAGATACGTGCTCTGTGCTCAGCTGTTGCTACGGCGTAGAATCTATGCTACGTCGTAGACATACATACATACCTAGGTCATTAGCTCTGCATGCCTACGACACCTTACCAAGTGTTTTCCTCACTTTTGTTAATGTTTTCAACTATTTAGTTTCGTATGAAATACTTATCAAATTCAAAAACTAAACCAACGACACGAATACGATTAAGCAATACAAGCAGTGGGTGCTGGCTTTAAACTGACCCAGAATTAACGGTGTATTTACAAAATATAAAAAAAATATATTTAAATTTTATATAAGTGATAAATTTTCTAGAAATGAGTGATGCAACGGATAGTGATTTGACCGGAATCCGGATTTCGGATAGCGGTTTCGCTAAAGCCGGTGCTCCGGAAATCCGGCAACCAGATATCCGGCGCATAAATTGTCTGTAACATGAGTAGAAATTCAAACAAAATTCAATGCTTTGGACAATTCAAAAAGCCGGATAACGTTTACTATTCTGTATCCGAGCAATTATTTACTTATTATACAATATTTTGTGCCCACAGTAGGTAAGTATGTATTTATTTTATGCCCGATCTTGATGAAAATATTTTATAAGTAGATTTAAAAAATAGGGTTTTTATTACACCCATCATTGGGCTTTTCAAGTGATACCTTACGACGTAGTAGGTATTTAGTGGTCCATGCCTATATAGAAAATATTTACCAATAGAAATGAAGAATATAAGGACCTAAATAGTTGCCAATCGAATGTGAATAGGTTTACGATTTACTCTATTGGAAATATTTATTACTTGTATGAATACTTACTTATTCGCAGGCTACTTGTTGCTGGAGCCGATATAATAATAAGTTTATTGGAATGGAAATAATTGAATCTTCAGGGAATGTAAGAGATGTTTTTCACGAAAACAACTTTCACGCGGTCCTTATAAAATATATTAACAGTTCCAAGAAGGCCCCTTTCATACGCCCAGTAAAATCAGACCTAAGTTGGAATATTATTTCTTTGGTTTTGTGATGTTGCTACACGTGTATATTAGAAGCAATCGATGGCGTTTGGCATGTACTGATTGAGATGAGCAGGATAAAGATGCCGTTATGGTACAATCACAATAAGACCAGCAATATTATGCCGTTCTTGTCACTCTCAGTCTATGAAAAGAGACGGCATATAGTTTAATTCCTATTGTGATTCTGCTGTAACGGCCTTTTTAACCCCGCAGGAGTTTGATTAGAGCCATTACGCACTGTCAACTACGAGAAAGCCGGCCGCACTCGCGACGTGGCGTATTTCAGTCGCTGTCGCCATGTCGTGTCGACCGTGTCGCCAGCAAAGACCATTGGTCGCCAGCAACTAAATTTATAGGCCATGTCGCGTGACGAGTCTCACTTTGTTCGACTGGCTCCCCCACTGGAGCTTGACTATTCAGATTTATAGGTAAGCGGATGGATCACCGAAAAGAAAGCTAGGCATCATACCGTCTTCGTTGCCCTTATTCTTCATGGTGTTGGTCGCGAAAGAATAGGAATAGAATCACCTAGCTCTTAAGATGATTCAAAGTGATCCTAGTGGTCCTACTCCGCCAATGCCGGTCCCAAGCCCGGATGAAAAAGGAGGAGGGTTGTGCCTGGAGAAGATCGACCCAGCCGTAAAAATACCCAACGCCGAGCATCGGGCGGCGGTTAACTAACCCGACACCTTCATGCACTGCATGGAGCGGTTTCATAGCCGTGAGGACCTAAATCCCCTCAAAAAGACTGCCGTGGAAGGAATCGGGTGTCCACCACGCGTACTAGCCCAAGAAAATCCCCTTCTATGGAAAGTAGTACGAACAGAGCGAGTTTGTCGGACGATCCGACTAACGACCGGCGCCATTCGGTTACCGGGCTGAATGGTGTGAAATTGGATACCGAAGCTGCTACTGGGACGTCCCACCAGGTTTTAGTTAGCAGAAATACTACTGGTGTAACAAATAATAACATTTCAATCCGCGAACAACGACGGATAGCTACCTGGAATGTTCGCGGCTTACTAAGTCCGGGAAAATTGGACATTGTGGAAAAGGAAGCAAAGGCCCATAACCTAACCTTCTTAGGGATAACCGAAACTCATATGAGGGGTCAAGGACACCAAAACACCACCAACGGAAACACCCTATATTTTTCAGGATCTCCTGACTCCAGCACCAACGGAGTTGCTGTCTGGGTGCCGCATCATCTTAACAGCCACGTTCTAGGATATAATCCGATATCAGACAGGATAATGACGTTAAAACTTAACACGCGTCCATGCGCTCTAAACATTGTCGTAGTGTATGCTCCTACAAAAAAGGCAAAGGAGGAAGTCATCGACGAATTCTATACCGGCCTTGAACAGACTCTTTCCAACCTACCCAATCGAGAGATAACTCTAATAATCGGTGACTGGAACGCTAAAGTGGGCAACACCACACAAGACGATCACATTAGGAATGTAGTTGGAAAGTTTGGTTTGGGTTCAAGAAACGACAGAGGAGCCAGAATGCTAGAGTTCTGCATCGACAAGAAATTAACGATAATGAATACCTGCTTCCAGCACCATAATCGGCGTCTCTACACATGGAAGTCACCTGGAGATCGTTATCGTAATCAAATCGATTATGTTATGATCAACACACGCTGGAGGACCTCTATTACCAACGTGAAAACATTCCCCGGTGCAGACTGTGGGTCTGATCATTCCCTTCTTATCGCCAAATTTTCTTTGCGATTAAAGTCACTAAAAAAAGGTCCTCCTTGGAGACCGCGCACGTTAGCTCCACCGGAACAAATGGCGTTCAGAAGTGACATAAACAACGCACTCGCCTGTCAACCTCTACCTACGACCGCAGCTGCAAACGAACAGTGGCACCACTTAAAAGAGCTGATATGGAAGTCCGTAGAGAAGATCACCAGCCAACGACCACCACCCATACGCAGGCAATCATGGCTTTCTACTGACACCTGGAACATAATTGAAGAGCGCAAAACACTCAAAACCCAAGGGCTGACAAGTCAAGAAGACCGCGACAAGTACTCAGAACTGAGCAGAGTGATTCAACTACACTGCCGTCACGATAAAAACCATTTTATTAACCATATCTGTCAAGAAATAGAAGACCATGCCCGTAAAATACAAAGTTCCGACCTTTTCAAAAAAGTGAAACTTCTCTCCAAGCAGTTCAAACCAAGAACGTGGGTAATTGAGAATGAACAGGGCATGCTGCTTCAGGATCTGGACTCAGTAGCAGAACGATGGCGGAAATACTGCGCGAAACTCTACGAAAACCCTCACGATCATGCGCCATTGCACATGTCCACCAAATGGCAAGATATGAATCTGGAACCCCCCATATTGCTATCTGAGGTCTCTGCCGCTATTTCATTACTCAAGGACAAAAAAGCACCCGGCTCGGATCAACTGCCAGCTGAGATCATAAAAGCAATGGGAGCACCAGGAGCGGAAGCCTTTCTCAAAATATGTGACAGTATCTGGCGGACTGGGCAGTGGCCCAACGAATGGGCTAAGTCTGTTATTCTACCTCTACACAAAAAAGGCTCAACTTCTAAATGTGACAACTACAGAACTCTAGCGCTAATATCTCACGCAAGCAAAGTGTTGCTCCATATAATAAATAACCGAATCCGTCACTATCTGGACTGGCAAATCCCGCAGGAGCAGGCAGGCTTCGTAAAAGGCAAAGGGACTCGCGAACAGATCTTAAACGTTCGCCAACTTATAGAGAAGTCATACGAATTCAACACTCCCACCATCTTGTGTTTCATAGACTACAGCAAAGCCTTCGACTGCGTCGTCTGGTCGGCCTTGTGGCGAGTATTAGAAGAATTCGGAGTACCTGAACACTTGATTGCTCTTATTCAATCGCTCTACTCATGCAATCAAGGCGTCGTTAAGGTAGAAAGAACTACATCTGACCCATTCTATTTCGAAAAAGGTGTAAGGCAAGGTTGCATTCTGTCCCCCATTCTATTTAACGCTTATGGAGAGTATATAATAAGAAAAACTTGTGAAGGCTGGGAGGGTGGTGTTACCATAGGTGGCACTAAAATCTCTAATCTCCGCTATGCAGACGACACCACACTGCTCGCTGCCAACGAAAACGAAATGGCACAGCTTTTAGACAGAATGGAAAGGATCAGCCTGGAACTGGGTCTCAAAATTAACCACTCTAAGACCAAACTAATGGTAATAGACCGAACCAGCCAACTACAGTTAACAGGTGCCCTACCTCTTGAAACGGTCGAGGATTTCATTTACTTGGGCTCTAACATCTGCAACACGGGATCCTGCGAGAAAGAAGTGAGAAGGCGAATAGGCATGGCCAAGAATGCAATGACCCAGCTGCACAAAATTTGGAAAGACCGCAACATCTCGCGGAAGACTAAAATAAAACTTATTAATTCCCTGGTCTTCTCCATATTTAGCTACGGATCTGAGACGTGGACTCTAAAAAAGGCCGATCGGGACCGCATAGATGCCTTCGAGATGTGGTGCTGGAGGAAAATGCTTCAGATTCCCTGGACTGCATTTCGCACGAACGAGTCTATCCTACGTGAACTGAGAATCAAAACCAGGCTCTCTTCTATCTGCTTGCGCCGAGTACTGGAGTTTTTCGGTCACATAGCCAGGAAAGACGGACATAACCTCGAACAGCTGATGGTTACTGGCAAAATCGAAGGCAAACGCCCGAGAGGTCGTAGTCCACTAAGATGGTCGGACCAAATCCGCTCTACGCTGGACACCAAGCTGCATGACGCGCTCCACGAGGCCAAAGATAGGAACAGGTGGCGCCAAATTATAAAAACAAAGATGACTCCATGGTCAGGGGATCACGACCCTCAGCAATGAGGAAAACGATGCGAGGAGGAGGAGTGGTCCTACGGAATAAAATTAAATGTCATTTGGATTTTGTTTTTTTTTAAACAAAATTTCTCGTGCGCTTGCACTACTCTTTTTTTTTTTTTAACAAAATTTCTCGTGCGCTTACACTACGCAACCCCCACGCAAAAAGGACCGCATTTGAGTCCAACTGCGGAAAAGGGAGTCCCCATACATACATACACTACCCATCGCGTCTCCTATATAAACTACGTAGTCACGGTCGCTGCCGACCGAGTTGCCGGTCCCAAAAAAAAATTGTGGGAATCTGATGAGGATCTTCGGAGTTATGAACAGAAATGCACCTCGAGAGTGCAAGTAAAGTATGAGTAAGTGGCCAACTCTGGTGACAGAGTTTTTAGGCCGGCTAAAGGCCTCCGTCATGGCTTAACGACTTAAAAGCCGGGACCGACAATTTAACGTGCCCTCCGAAGCACGGAAGCGCTCAGCTCGTAATACCACTTGCAGTCACCCATGAGAGGCCACGCCCAACGCTGCTTAACTTCAACGATCAACCAAGAAACGTCAAGCAAGCTACGCTACGAGCGCTGAAAATTGCTGAGATTACAAAATTGAAGTAGATTTTTTTAATTTTTAATTTAGGCACTTATTCTAAAAGGGATAGCCTACCTATCGGTCCCAATCTGTAGTTCAGCGTGACGACCACGACATCTCTGTCCATGAGATGCGAGGGGTCGTAGAGGCCGCCCTCGCCGTACATGAACGCGCCTCCATGGATGAACACGATGACTGGTAGACCGGCTGATGAAGGAGGCAGTTCCGGAGTGTATATGTTCAGGAAGAGGCAGTTTTCACTTCCTAAAAATAAAGAGTGTTATGAAAAGAAATGGATGATGATATGAAGTTTTACAGTAGATTTTGAGTCAGTGGAATGATGATGAGATAATAAGTGATGGATTCTCGTTGGAGAAATCATGTTAATACTGTCCTGAATATGCGCCATGTTGCGAGATACTGTCCAACGTTGTAGCGTCATGTAGATTGAGTGTTGCGGGTCATGTTGCGAGTTAAAATGCCTCCTAGTGTGTTTGGTAAAAAGTCTAAAAAGTCCACTACAAAGGAGATTAGGTTATTGGAGGCCTCTGACTTCAAAGACATCTGCAAAGAATATTGAATATATGAAGCAGGACGTCTCATTACTTTTTCTATTGATATTACAAACCGGTCATCTTCTTTACAAAGGGGTCATACTGCAGACAACCAGATAGGACCCTAGAAGCGTCCCAGGTCCCGATCCACGGTTTGAGCTGCTGCGGCTCCTGGAACAGAAAAAAAACTTAGGCCTACATCTTTACTAGATGTTTTATACAGTGTCAAGCGGCAGCCTATGCCTACACTTTACGGGACACTGTAGTGCCTGGGACTTGTTGAGATGGAGTAGATTAGCCTAGTACCTATACCATAACAGAAGTACAGCTGCATTTAGACCATTTCCACGGCTTTTGATATGAAGGTTTCCAAATGCCTGAGTCTTTAGGAATCAATCAATCATTTCTAATATACGCTGAGCCTTTAAAAACCGATACTAGCGTATACAATTTCACCCGTCGTTTCCTCCCGTTAATGTGAATATTCAAGTACCCTGAAACACGTCGTTATTTATGTATGCTCAGTAGCGATAACTTTAAGCTGGCGCATGGTGGTTCGCGCCGGAGAGACAGGGACAGGAGACTGTTAACATTTAAAGTGGCGGTTCTCTGTCTCCTGTCTCTGTCGCGCATCCCTACAAAGCCTGTCTCTAGTCTCGGTCGCCGGTCTCGGTCTCCGGCGCAAATCGCCTTTTTATTGCAAAGACTTTCATACAAAGTTCCCCTTAATTCCCCGCTTTTAAGGAATTTCCAAAAGTCCTTTCTCGGCAAATGCTTAGTACGTTGTAGAATATACTAACGAACTTCTTTACTTTCTACTTTGGACTGTCAGTCAGGATAAATGATTTTATATGTTTATAAATATAAAAATAAACAAACAGTTTATTTGATTATGACAAATGATAACGTTATCAGATGTAGCAATGTCTGTTCTCTGTTATCGGTCATCGTTCCAACGGCTATAGGTACTAAGATTGGTTAGCAAATATTAACTGTAGTATTGTTTGCACTACAAGTTAAGAAACTCTACAATGTTAAGAACACGACCTTACTAGACGAAGATTATACTTGAGACATACCTAATTCAAACAATCATGAGGTAGGTACGTATGACCACCCATCCATTTTGACAGCAAATAATATTGTCTATCTACTTTGCTTCGACGAGCGTAACAACTAGAGCGATTATTACAACAGAAAACAGTTTTATTTTTGTGTGATTTTGTTGTTGAAATACTTGCTAAAATTTTGTAAAAATTGTATTTTTTATGTCATTAAGTATTTTCGATGTCATTGAATAAAGAGCGCATTTTTTCTTTATTTTGTGAATTTATGGGAATCCTAAGGTCAAATATTCTAATCAAACTTCTAAAAATTGCAGCGACTATTTCAGTCGCTCAAAAATCTATTTTGAAGACAAACACTATCTAATCTTTGTTTATTTACTTTTTACTGGCCACTTAATATTTTGAAATAGATAATTCGTTGGCTAATGTTGTTGGCAAGCGTTGTAAAGATTGTAGAGTCTCGAACTAATTGGGTGAATTCTTGCAGGTAGGTACCTATACAACGACGCGAAAGTTCTGATTCTAAGGAGTTTGTGCAAGTAATGAGATTAGAAATTCCTTGTCAGTGGCCCTCTCATTGTGATTCAAATGATAATAAAGAGGTAAGCAATGATCTTCTATATAAACTGAGGTACAACGGTACCCCGCTGTGCGTGGCGAACCAAAGTCAAGTTAATTAGCTTCGGTCAACTTAGTCTCCACTTTGTCTTGCTTCGTTGTTACACGCATTTACACACAGCATGCACATAATTTATCTCTTTATGACAACGGGGTTTTATATAACTTTGCTATTTTTAGGTTCCTTGATTGATATTAAACAAAGGTGCTTGTATGCTACTTAAGTAGCTATAACAAAATTTCGCCGCGTTTTAGAGCCTTTTCTAATGAGTATAACGTCTCTATTGGTAAAATCTCATTGGAGGCTTTTTGGCGGAGTTTGAGAAGTCATGTTTTCGTTTTTGTTTTATTTTCCAATAGGTACTTGTGTTTCTTCGAATGTTAATGTGTAATAATGGTGTATTATTAACTGTTGAGTTTTCGTGAACGTGCATGTGGGCAAATGAAACAAACTTGGATAGCATTACATTTCGATTTCTCCCAAAAATATCTTCTACTTCTAAGTCCCTCCTTATAAAGAAATATGTAACATTTAGTAAGACCTTTCTGAATTCATTTCATTTCGTTTCCAAAAAGTCCCTGTTGATGTCTCATAAAGACCTGCGCAGGCATACCTGCACAGATAGACCTCTCCAGTGGATCGTAGCGTGTATGGTCGCCATTCGTTTTACTTAGGTACTAGATGTTCTATGTTGACTTTGACTATGTTCTATGTTGACTATATTTAATTAAGTACCTACCTACCTATTCCATCTTGCAGCAGCCAGCTCCAGTTCTGAGAAGCGTGTAATTACAAGCGCCGTTAATTAATTTTCGAATTAAACACCTGTTAGGTACCTACACTACCACCTAACAGTCAGCATCAAAAGAATGGGCATTAATTATAATGGTCCAAAACATATGAATGATGAAATATTGAATTTGTTTACCAACATTGTTTGTTGTTATTCAAGTACACGACAATGTTGTGACATCACAACGTTTGTTTAGTCAGCTAGTTTTGAATAAAAATCCAACAAATATTATAAACATAAGTAGGTAAATTAATAAGATAACACATTGGGTACCCGTGAATTTGTCCGTTATGAGACAAACACACTTGAAGCTTTTAATTTTGCATAACATATCCCCAGAAACGTCTTCAAATAATTTTAAACTTCCAAACAGAAAACTAAATCAGTAGATACCTACATTATGTATTAGGAACGAAACGAACAAGAAATCTACTTAGTTATGATTAGACTGAGTAAACACATATTTGAATAAATAAGTATAATGTGATATTTTCATGCTAAACAGGAACTGCGTTTGGTTGAATATAATAAATATTTATTATTTTATTAAAGCATTTCGCCATCCAAAAACAAAGTTTTGATTGAGTACTTGCTTTCTATAACTCGGCAACTAAGAAAAACTAAGACCTTCACATATTTTACTAGATGATTTATACAGTGTCAGGAGGCAATATTTGCCTACACTTATTATTACTCACTGTTGAGCAAGTAGGACAAAATGTTAAGATGGAGTAAGCTTGCCCAGCACCACCTACATCATCTTAACCTAACCAGCCTTATCCAAAAGAAGGCCACATGGTAAATACGTGTGGGACTGTCTAAGCTGCGGATTTCCTCACGATGTTTTCCTTCACCGTTTTGAGCTAGTGTTAATGCGCATACTTATAATTTTTTCGAAACGAAAAATCCATTCATGCACGGCCAGGATTAGAACCCACGACCTTTGGATCGAAAGTAGAAGTGCTAATCTACTCGGCTTACACGGCCACTAAAATAAACCAATTATTCCTACAAAACGGCTGATAAATGCTCCTCAGCGATGGTTAAAGCCACAGAATTATATCGAGATAGAAGCAAAGAGTGTATATTACACGGTCGGTTTCCATACAAATGCACGACCTTTTTCTTCTATCTCGATATAGTTCTGTGATTAAAGCCGTGTGCGCGTTAACTTTTACCTACTTTAACTGAGAGCTACTTACTTGGAACCTTACTCAGAGATGCTGAAAGCCAGAATACACTTTAAAACTGTTAAAAATATCATAAACTTATTTATTATCGTCTTTAGTACTATAGTCGTATTGCTCATTATACGGACTAAAAATATATGAAAAATGACATTTGTTCCTTCAATTTTAGTCCGATTTTAGTCCGTATAATGAGCAATACGACTATAGCACAGAACACTAGAACTACGTATAAAGTCTATAATAGCTATCATTTACGCTGTAGTGTGCATTACAGAGTAAATGATAGCTATTATAGGCTTTATTACTAAAATATACTCAAAAACTCTGGTAAAAAATACCATTAACTTATTGGTCGTCCTTCGTACTAATGACTACAGAGTAAACGATAGTAAGGGGCTTCTAAATCTGATGCTGGGCACGATTTGCAATGAATATTTAATCGGGACTGGCTTAGGACAAACTTCTCGGTTCTATAATCATCACAAGTTATTTTCGGATCTAAAATTGAAGGTACCTACTACAAAATTAATATTTATAGCTCAGTTGTAGCTCAGTTTTGGAGTGATATTTGTTTTTAATTCAAATAGGAGAAAGCAACAAAAACCTTTTTACCAACTTTTTAATGTGGATATTAGCTGTTTCGATAAGCAAACGTAGCACTGCCATGGATTGTGATATAAAAAATAACAAAAAGTTAATTAAAGCACTTTCGGGTCCAACTTTACCTACAAAGGACCATCACGGTGACCTCAATTAAAAAATCAGTCAAGTCGTTTAGAAGGAGAAAAATAGGTACTATCGGACGCGGACAGACGCGACTGACAGCCGCGACTTAGGGTGCTGCCACATTATCACGTCTCTACCCCGTCGCATAGCATGACCGTAGCAACACCGTCCCGGCAAAAATGATATTCTTTGTATTGAAATGTACCGGACGCCCCACACCAGACCGTTCCCACACCGTCGCGTGTCCTGCCCTGCCATGGCCGTCTTGTCAATCTCCGGCCGCCATGATTATTTTGCTGACACGTAGGGTTGCAACACCTAATATTATATTTAATATAAGTCTAATATTATTTGAATCCTAAATAATATATTTTTGGGGAAAAAATATATTAGGCGAAGATCTTAGTGGCAACTTGGGCGATTTTATGTTGTTTGTTAGTAATGTGTTTCAAAAAATTTTCCGGGATAAAAAGTAGCCTATGTCCTATTTACGGTTATTTTCTATCTATATTTTAAATTTCAGCCAAATCGGTTCAAACACATCCAAACATCCATCTAACCACCCAAACATCAATCCATCCATCCAAACATTCAAACTATTAGTGTGATGTGATAGTGTGATGGCTTTGACCCTTTCTTCTGACTTACAAATTTTGCTCTTAGAGTTGCCGCAAAAAATAATACCCTAGCCTAGAGCTAAAATTAGCACATCGATGAGTGCAACTTCAAATATTTGTCTTAGCTTTGTTAGACTAAAGATAAATTTAGAATGCGTCCGGTCGCGGCGCTTATCGGCGCTGCTCGCTCCGAAACACGACAAAAATGCAGTTTTTTGGAGCTTTCTCATCCCTAATAACAACCAATCGAAAAAGTGAACGGAATTTATGTCATTAATTGAATGACCTATCCGATGGAGCAAACCAAAAACATAAATTACCTACACCAACTTCAAAAGCAAATGAAGATTTATCTTATTTTTAGTGATTTTCGTTGATTTATTATGAAGTAAATATGATGTTAAATAAAAATTAAAACTAAAATTAAACGGTATATTACAAGATAAAATGTTAGAGATGCATGTTGGCTTTTCAGTTACTTTCCACTTTATTTATCGAGGGTTTATACAGGGAAATACAGTGTTTGGCTCAGGGAACGCCCTTAAAGCAGACTCAACAAAACCATGGTAAGCTGTCATATTAATTATGTGAATGTAAACTTAAACTTGTAGGGGTAGTCAGACAGAAGCAAGGAAACTTTTATTTTTCAATCACATTTTTTATTAAGTAAAATCTACTATTTATTTGTAAGTTCCTACAAACTCCTTTATTCGAAAAAAAAGTGGCAACCCTACTGAGACGGTCGCATGCATGTCAGGTCGAGTTGACACTCGACTGACGTCCGCTGACAAATAACAATTTTAAAAATATAGGCTGAGTTCACATTGCATCTCTAAAATTGAAAATTGACAACCTTGTACGAGTTGATGTACGAGTAGAAAAATTTAAATTCCATATACAGGGTGGAAAAAATGAATGGGCCCCGGAGGGAAACTACTTTAAATCCTTAAGATACAATATTTTACTTAAAGGAAACATTCCTTTATTTTTAAAAAGAAACGAGTAGAAAAGAGTGTTGTCGAGACGTATTTAAAAATAAGTTTTTGAGAATAAAAAAGTTATTGTATTGTTCAGTTATTCAGTTATTTATTTACTACCAGGGGTATGCCATAAGCTCGAACCGCAATTGTGCAAAAACTAACGGGGGACGAGGTAAACACGCATTGGTGCATTCAAATCTCCCGCTTAATCATCCCGCACACCATTGGTTCATGATCTTAGTAATACGCACACAATTATGAAATAGGCGTGGTTACTGCATATTACGCAGTGTTTACACGCACACTATGATAAATCTCTAGTGATGGGCATTCACTTAGACCGGTAAACCTGAACGATGAATGAATGAATAAAATTAGCGTTTTTTAAAGCGTCTGTGTAATACTATATTCATAGTCTGCCTTTTTTATCCGACTGCGGCGAAGCCCAAAAGGTATGTGTTTGACCTGTATGTACTCAACGGCTCCACCGATTTTGAAAAATGATACGTCATTAGATTCGTATTGATGGCATGAGTGTTACTGAGCACATAATTATAATTATATAAAAACACAAAACGCCAGATTTTATTGTTTGAAAAAAAAAATCTCTGATTTGAATTACACAAAACTCAAAATAAATAAATTTTAAAGCAAATAATGAAACACGTATTTATACCCGACTACGGCGAAAATAATAATAATACGGCGAAGCAAAAAGGAGGGTTATCATTTTGACCGGTAGGTATGTATGTATGTATGTATGTTCATCTGTCCCCTCGTTACTTCTAAACTACTAATGATAATTTGATAAATGAGGTATCGTTTGAAGCGTCTGGATCGTCCGCTGGTTATAGGCTATGTGACGTCACATTAAAGTGAATATGGCGCCCTCTAGAGGACATAACGTCATAAAATACAATAAAATATTGTTTGATGATGTAGGGTTGGGTATCCAATGAAAGGGCTTTATTAGCACACTAGCGGACGCCCGCGGCTTCGCCCGCGTTGAATCCATCAGCTACATAAAGTAAAATCATACATGCGTATGTGTTTCCAGTAAGTAATTGAATTTAATAATTACAAAGGTTTTATTCACATAATGAAAAAAATGTGCCCATGTTTCAATTTTAGATTTTTTTATGTTGCTATAGTGTATGTAATCTAAACCATTATTAATTTAAAAAAACGTTAAGTAGGCGGCCGAGACTTAGAAACGACAAAAAATAATTTTGACTTGTTAACAATATCTCGTTGACCTCCGGCTGCACGCACGAAAACGTGTCACGTTCCGCCTAAGCCGTGCAAGCGAGAGCGCGTAACAAGCGATGGAGAGGCACGGTCGTCCTAAGCGTTCGTTTCGTTATCACGTAAAATTATTGTCCGTAAACCGACTTTACAGACATACATTTTTTTTTCATATTAATGACTTTTCTTGTATAACTCGTAAAAATAAATTTTTTTTTTCGATATAATTTTTTTTGTCCGACTTGTAGTTTTTGAGAAAATCGATGATTGATGTGCCAGTGACTTAGTTAATTTAATTAATTTCTCGAAAACTAACAGTCCAATAAAAAAATGTTTCGTACAAAAAACTTTTGTTTTTGTTCATACTTTAAATTAAGATCGAGAATAAAAAGGTATGTTAATAGAATAACAGCTATGTCAAAATTTTATGGTGTTTGCCTTGTAAATGCACCAGTGCCTACTAATCGCTGCACAGCCTTATAAACACCCCGACCGATATCTTTTAAATTTCAATTACTTTTGGACAATAGGTAATATATATTTTGCTATTATACATCGCGTTTTGAAATAATTTAATGTTTATTCTATCATTCATTCGGTCAATTTCATTCAACTTGTCCCCGCACTACGCCTCAAGAAATAGTCGCCAATCTGTCAAAACTAGTAGTTCATCTAAATCAAAATTACACAAAATTACAAACACAAATGACAAAAATAGCACTTACAATGTGAAAGGAAATACCGTGTCCCCGTAAGTTTGTTGTCGCTGACCGCCTTTTACACAAAAATACTGCGCAATTCACCATATTCACGGAGCTCTACTCGCGACACGAAACGTCAACATTATGGCCGTGGATGCGAGTGAAGTACTTTTATTTAACGTGTATGGCCGAGGGGCCTGGATGGTCACAGAGGGGTAAGCCTATATGAGAATATCGATGCCATCTCCATTCTATAAGCTCGAAGTTTACTACAGATTTAAATTATCATTGCAGATAAACATCCAATGCGATAATTTAGATAGGTACTTTTGGAAATTAACATCTACTATGAATACTTACATTGTACGGTCCGCACACCCTGGATAAAGGATAGTTCATAGTCTAATATCAGTAAAACTCTGAGATAAATTTTAACTGATATATTGTAAGAAAACTTATGATATTGATGACTTATGTTATGATACTTATACAAAATACTTAAAAAATACAGACGGACGGGCATAACGAAACTATTAGGGTTTCTTGTCAGGACAACGGAACCCTAAAAAGTAGTATTAGTTGATGAACTGAAATATTTTGTTTTTGAGTTTCCCAACTCGTTCTATCTAGTACATTTTTTTTTAGTATGTAAGAGACGGAGTGCAGACACGCCTTTATATTTTAATCCCCGCCCATCTGTCAATACACATATTAGTAGCGTAGCCAGGTCAGCCCCTAGGGGCCGCTTTTCGGCCGTTGAAAGGCTTAGGCGGCCTTTCGATGGGAGCGGCTCCTAAACGGCCTATATGCACCTAGTTACCTTTTCCTATTTTTATTAGGTAGGTACTTACCTAATCATAATTCAAAAAAACAAATTCGGATTGTAAGTACAGGTAAGTACATAGATAATGAGATACTGCGTTTAAAAAACCGGTCAAGTGCGAGTCGAACTCGTACGCCGAGGGTTCCGTACCTAGCCATGGTGCCAATTACCTAAGCTAGTCCGCTTAATTGTATGAGCGCCCATACAACTCGGAGGACAATTTTAATTGGCGTCAACTATGTATGGGAACACCCTTTAATTTTCAACTTTTTTAACTTTTTGGAATTTTTCCTTTATTTGTGCTATAAGACCTTGCTTTTTGCCAAATTTCGTTATTCTAGGTCAACGGGAACTACCATTTAAGTTTTCGACCCAAAACCTCTAGGGTACTTCCGGTTGACCTAGAATTGTCAATTTTGGTTACAAGCAAGGTCTTCCAGCACAAGTAAAGGAAAAATTCCGAAAAATAAAAAAAGTTGATAATTAAGGTAAGTTTTGGTACTCACAAATTTTCACGAAAACCTAAATTTGCCTATATCTTTTTATAGTGTTGACTCAGGACCTTGATTTTTATAGTCACAATACGGACTATAAACCTTAGTATTTGGAATAAATTTCAACTTGCTAGCTCTACCCGTTCCTGAGATAATCGATGGTGACACACGGACAGACAGACGGACAGACAGACAGACGGACAAGAAAGTGATCTTATAAGGGTTCCTTTTTTTACCTTTTAAGGTACGGAACCCTAAAAAAATATAAAAAATTAAAAAATATTAATAAAAGGTAAAAAAAAAATTATGTCCACCCGTGCGAAGCCGGGACGGGCCGCTAGTACCTAATATTTTTCCCTACGAAAATCACCCCAAAGGATTTGTCCACCAATAATTCTTCCTTGACCCGATAAATACCTACCCCAAATTTGAATTGGAAAACCCCCCCATCTAGCATAACTTAATGCGTTCCGCACGTTATGTGACATTATCAAACGTCAAAATCCCATCGGGTACAATACTGCCCTCTCGAAATCAAAATGTAGTAACAGCAAAAACACGATTTCGAGAAAAATGATGAAGCTACAATCAATAAAAATATTCAGAAGAGGTTACATATTAATAAAACCTTGAATGTGGAGTGAAAGTACACATAATCTATAGGTACCAACCAATAATAAAGCGTAAAAGTTTGTTTGTTAATTTGTTTGAACATTGAACACGCTAATCTCAGGAGCTACCAGTCGGATTTGAAAATTTATTCCTGCATTTGATAGCTAAACTCTGTGAAGAAGGATATATGCTACTTTTTATCATCATCATCATCATGATCACCATATACCATCACTATGGGGGCAACGCTACGATGGCACTGCTAGTAAACTATATTTCTTAACGTTTTTACTTTATTTTTTCTTCAAAACATAACAGTTATAGCCATTTTGTAGTACTACCTAGTAGAGTGATATATCCCCTATTATTGCAATTAGTTTTCTTGTGAAATCCGTTCAAAACCCATTATTATTAACACAGTAAATTTTCTTACTACTGCGTTTTCGATCATTTTTTCTGTCATTTTACTAACTAAAATGTGGTATTATTGTAAGAATTAAATGTGAAATAATTAATAATTAATAATTTAACAGTAATTTCACGCACTCTGCTGTGCGACCAGATGGAATAGCGGTTGCAACACCCGGTTGAAATGCTCCTGCGTGTGTCCGGGTTCGGCTTCAAATCCTATAACGACTATGGATTTTTTTAATCAATTTATTTTTTTATTTTTTATTTCACAACGAACTATATGAAATATGTATTTTAGTGTGGTTTAGCTTGTAAACGCTCTATATTTACAAAAAAATTGAGTGATAAGTTTTAAAATGGGCTTTCAGAATAATTGTGTATTTAGCATAAAACCAACAAAATGTCTATTACTGTGGTATAGGCTCGGGTGGGCAGATTACGCTTCGCAAAACGGTTATGCGACGGTCCTAGTATGATACGGTCTTAGTGTGTAAGGTGCTATTTTCGCGACGGGCTCGGTTATGGCTCGGCCCGCTTATGATATGACGCAATGTGTCAACAGCCATAGGTATCTGGATAAAAAATGTATACAGAAACGTGCAAATCATCGGAGGTAAGACGCGGACGCGTTCTTGATGGAAATCTGGCCTTTGGAAGTTTTTGTCAGCCGAAAACGTCCGCGGACGGCATGTGTACGTATACCTGTCAGTCGAAGGTCTGAATCAGGGGGCAGGTTCAACCGTGTTTAATTGTAATTTCAATGCAAAATAAGACGAGTTGTCTTCAATTGTCAGTTTGTTAAATGTGACAAGAAAATTAAGTATCTTTCTTAAACTTTTGCAATCACAACTCAACATTTTAAATACTTTGGCACAGGATTATTTCACATTGTTTACAACAGAAAGGTCGGGATATAATTAATAGGAAAGGTGAGTAATAAGATAAAATCCTGTGCCAACGATTCATTTTAAATGACTAATAACTAAATAAGAGCCCGTACATGTATTTCTTACTTATATTTTACATTTAATTCAATGAAACGTTTACAAAGTAGGTACTTAAGTGATAAAAAAACCGGTCAAGTGCGAGTCGAACTCGTACGCCGAGGGTTCCGTGCCTAGCCATGGTGCCAATTAAGCTAGTCCGCTTAATTGTATGAGCGCCCATACAACTCGGAGGACAATTTTAATTGGCGTCAACTATGTATGTATGGGAACACCCTTTAATTTTCAACTTTTTTAACTTTTTGGAATTTTTCCTTTATTTGTGCTTTATGACCTTGCTTTTTGCCAAATTTCGTTATTCTAGGTCAACGGGAACTACCATTTAGGTTTTCGACCCAAAACCTCTAGGGTACTTCCGGTTGACCTAGAATTGTCAATTTTGGTTACAAGCAAGGTCTTTCAGCACAAGTAAAGGAAAAATTCCGAAAAATAAAAAAAGTTGATAATTAAGGTAAGTTTTGGTACTCACAAGTTTTCACGAAAACCTAAATTTGCCTATATCTTTTTATAGTGTTGACTCAGGACCTTGATTTTTATACTCACAGTAGGGACTATAGACCTTAGTATATGGTATAAATTTCAACTTGCTAGCTCTACCCGTTCCTGAGATAATCGATGGTGACACACGGACAGACGGACAGACAGACGGACAGACGGACAGACGGACAGACGGACAGACGGACAGACGGACAAGAAAGTGATCTTATAAGGGTTCCTTTTTTTACCTTTTAAGGTACGGAACCCTAAAAATGGTCGAGACGGCCACCGAGTTGCAACATTCTATTAGAGAAAGCTCTCTAATTATTTGCGGCGACGCCGACGATAGCTAACTTTAGACTACTAGGCAAATTGGTTTAAGACATTGTTATGCAATATCATTATTTTCTTTGAAAGATGATATTTGGGACCTCGATATCTGTTCGTTTACTTATCAACCTTGATATTTAGAAACGTAATATTTTGAAATAAATCTCGGATTTGAGTTTTATTAAAGAATTGATAAAAATACTAAAAGATTGTCTTTTTTACAATATTTAATACTTAATTGGAAAAAAATGCCACATATGAATTGGAATTGCACTAAGTGTCAATCAAATATTATTTAATGTTTATTATTGTTATTAAAACATACTAAAACTTACTTAAAAATCAAATACTTATTTATAGAGTATTAATAGTAATAATACGATGCAATATTAGATGAAAACCAACCGGGTTATTTTTTTTCGTGTGGCAATTTAAGGCCTAGCATGTGATTCTGCTGTGAATTGAATTGCGTACAATTCAACTAACATTTGAAGTACATAAAGAGGAATTGCTTTAGCTGAATATCAATACGAATCTCCCGTGAATCAGATTATTGTGAATCTGCATTAGCGACCATTTTAGCTCAGCTGAACTTTCTAGATGGTTTAGTTTTTAAATGACAGCCATTTAAACACACCAACTTTTGTGATTTTACAACAATGGTAAAAATCGAACACCGATTGGTATCACCAACTACTTGTTTTTGAAATAGAAAAAGAGTGATAAGAATAAAATTTAGTTTTCCACAATATACATAGGACTCTGTTCCATCGTTAAAAATCATAAAATATTGGACAGCTGAATAAAAATGTGACCTTACAAGCATTATTTATGAAGACCGTCCTGGCCGTTCAAATGATGCCCCCAATTCAGAAATTAATTAAAAAAAATCTATGATTTAGTAATAACTGACCGGAGAGTAAAAGTGCGTTAGATTACTGAGTCTATGGAAATCTTAATTAAATGAGAGTTAAATATTTTAACAACCCATTTAGACATTAAAATGCTTTCCGAAATATGGTTGCCATATTTGCTCACAATTGACAATAAACACAAATACGCACTTGCGTACCCGCCATAGCAAAATTTCATAAATTAAGGTACGAATTGCCTCTTTCTCTATTTAATTCGTAAGATTTAGTATCAAGCAACGATTTATTGTAAACAAACATCAAAAATTGACTCAGATTTTAATAAAATTGCTCTGACGATGAGCTTACTGCTGAAAATAAGGCTCATTTTTAAGGGTTGGAGCAATCGAATTTTTAGAAAGGTTGTAAAAGGTAGAAAATAGTGGGGCTTGGTATGTAGCCCTGAAAAATGATTATGTTGAAATATAAAATAATTCATAGATTAAAAAACAATTTTTTCTTGTCAAGGCCAAGAACTTATCAAACGACCCTCGTAACATAATACGGGACAGCCGAGAATGGATTAGATTGGAAGGAGTAGCATGTGACAGTGAAGACCTGTACCCTGCAGTGGTTACAACAGGTTGAGATGAAGATAAGAAATATGTATGTAGAGGGTACGTTATTTATTCCATTCTTCACACGGCATCGTAAATGGTCAGTAAAAGTGACACGAGTTATTTAACTAACACGACAGTGAACATTGTTTTATAACCGGTATTTTTGGTATAAATACAGCTATGTTTTTATACCAAAACTAAATTTTCGTTTGATTATGCTTGTCACATTCGGGGTATCCAATTGTTTTTGTTATCAGATCAGTGGTTCCAGAGATTAAAGTTGTATTATAACTGGGTACATATGAAAAGTCCGAATAACTTATAACTATATATAAAGTAGAACATAATGTTTATAGTAAACTCATATAAAGTTGGTTCTGCCATAAACTCTACATTACACGTTAATTTCGATTGTACAGATGAAATTAGTTGCACAAACAAGCAAGTACCAATACTAATAACCATTAATTAAGATACACAGAAGGTTAAACATCGATTACAGATAGTTACAAAATAATGTTACCGATACAAAATATACTTAGCTCATCCGGTTGCTAAATCTGATGCCATTTCTTTTCTTTGACCAATAGAGTGACATGAAAAGAACATTTTCGAAAGATTTGGCTTTTGAAAGGCTAAATAATGGGATAATAATACAAACTAACCTTAAACCGGTATTTGCCAACCGGCGGGCGCGCATAAGGGACCCCCTGAAAGCTTGCAAAAGTCCTTCCTTTCGTAGAAACTCTCCACGAGCCCTGAAGAAGGCCGTGGGGTACCTTAACTACAGGATCTGGGCCCTGGGCAGATACCGCGACCACAGATAAAATAAACAAACAAAGTTTAGACGCCATTTTGAGTTTGACGTGCGCCCGCGTCGACCGTCAGGACGACACTGAGCTGTTTTTAGATTCGGTATGCCTGTTATAGTTCATTGTAATAGGGCATAATAGGGCGCTTCCATATCGGTTGTCAACCTTGTCACAGATAAAATACTATGCCATGTCTACCATGCATTTCTAATAATTTGGCTCATTCGTCTGTAAGTTAGAATCAATTCCATTGATGTATTAGAGTGGAAAAAAGATAGCATCAAATAGCATCAGAAACAGGGCATTTGTAGGTAGGTACCTAATAATTATCAAGATTTTCGACCAGACGAATAGACCAGACTCCGTGGCCGAGTTGGTAAAGGCACTCCGGCTTAAGGAGGATCGCTTGTATCAGTGCGGGTTCGAATCCCGTCGGAATCGCAAATTTTGATAAGACTTTTTATTTTCAATGAATTATATATTCTATTCAACTAAATAAAATATTTCAAGTTTCTGTTATTCTTTATATTTCTGAGCTACGATTTCTTGCATTTCATCGTCTTTGCCGCCCAGTGAACGCAAATTGACGCCGCATTAAAAAAGGTATTTACTTAGGTTGAATATTATTTTATATTATTTTAAGAACTTATTCATAAAGGCTTTTATAAAATTTCTAAAGATTAAAATGCAAAAACAGGTCAAGGTGTGTGCTGTTGGAATGGAACATTGAGAACAGATTGCTTTATTAAGCGATAAGCCGGCCAATTGTTTTTACCTATGTTTAGATAATTTATACTTAAGGTTTCTTTGTGGTAAACAATAAAGTGTTATCTATCTATCTAACATTACCGTAGGTAATTGCAAGTAAAAGTTTGTGTTTTTTTTCGCTTTGGTGTAAAATAATGACAAAACAAAAAATAATGCTTTCATAGTACCTAAACCAATCACAAAGCCGAACGAATTCATAAATGTTCATTGGTTTTAATATTGCTTTCATAATGAAGTAGGTACTGAATTTTTAAAAATTCTATTAAAGTTTATTGGATTTTAAGTTACTAGTTTTATTTATAAAAATTATAATTTTATTAACTTCTACATTTTATTCTGACCATTGTAAATGCGCCCTTAGCCTCACGACTATAAAACGTAAATAATTGGTTTGAATCTTTCTCTCTTCTTTCTCTAGTATTTGAAGTTTGATAATGATATTTAACCAACGGAAAAATAACAAGCCAAGCTAATTAGCTACCTACAAACTAGATTTTGTTAATTTTAAGTTAATGTGACTAGACAGTAGGGACAGTACTTCTAGCTATATAATGGACATCGGTTATTTTTGTGCTTTCCGAATATACCCGACAGCAGTGTATGATTCCACAAAACAGAAGGCGACAGAAGTTCACGTCGTTATCAGCGCAGCTCGCACGGTTTGCAACTAATTTTCTTTTCTTAAAAAATAAATTGTTATTTATTTGTTTGCGATAATGTTGAAATTATAAGTAATTTTCATTTCCAAATGACTTTTCGTCAATCGTTTTTGTAATTTTAAGCGATTGTTTCCGATATATTCTGAAACGCATTCTTTTTTTGGTTTTAATGTACGACATTTTGTGTTCGATTCTCCAATAGGAGTTTCATTTTCTGTGGTTCGATTTGTGTGGCAAATAGTTTAGCTTTTCTTGAGGTTTTCCTGCAATCTACTCTTGATCTACTAATGAAATTAATTACGAAACGATAATATCGTGACGATTATCGTAGATGAGCTTAAATTAGTAACCACAAAAAAAGAAGTTTCTGATGAATTGAGCACCTCCTTTTTTTTAAATCGGTTAAAGAGACGATTGTTCTTTTTCAAGAAAGCACTTTACAGCTTCCAAACCTGTCTTAAATTCATGTTTTTTGAAACTTAAGTTTGTTTATGAATTTTTATGAAGGAAAAAAATTACTAAGTACCGAATTAAAAATCCTTTCACAGGTGTTGCATATATGGCAAACGTCAATAGTCAATATGACAATTTATAAAAATGCCGTATGCTTATTGTTGGTCGAAGCCGCGGTCCTTCGTAATATACCCCGCGGGCAAAAACCTTAGATAATACGAGTTTAAAAAAAAAGTAAGTTCGTATGAGCTAGTGACCATCTCTGGTGAAGGAGTTTTTAGGCCGCCTAAAGGCCTCCGTCATGGCTTAACGGCATCAAAGCTGGGACCAAGAATTTAACGTGCCCCTCAAGGCACGGAAGCGCCCAGCTGTTAATGCTAATGAATTGAGGTCATCCATCCAAATTTTGACCGCGCAGAACATCGCTTAACTTCAAAGATCTATCAAGAGCGTTTAAGCAAGCTACGCTAAGCCACGAGCGCTTTGACAAATAACCTATAACATTTTATAGGAGCCATATAGGTAATTAAAAAGTAATGTAGACAAATCATTGATATCCTGCAGCTGCACCATAGCTACCCCGTAGAGGTGTTGTAGCCACCCCGTAGAGGTGTCATAGCCACCCCGTAGAGTGCCGTAGCGTTCGAGCGGGGCCAGTCGACTAAAGACCCGCCCCGTAGCCACCGCGTAGAGTGCTTAACCACCGCGTAGAGGTGCCGTAGCTACCCCGTAAAGGTACAGTAGTTACCTCGTAGCGCTGCTATAGCCACCCCGTAGAGGTGCCGTAGCCACCCCGTAGAGGTGCCGTAGCCACCCCGTAGAATGCCGTAGCCACCGCGTAGAGGTGCCGTAGCTACCCCGTAGAGGTGCCGCAGCCGTCGTAGAAATGCCGCACAAGTTTAGTCTATTGGTAGATCACAATGCTGAAATTGATAGCACAACAAATAGGCCGGGGGCTTGGAGTTTTTAATCGATTTCAAAAAAAGGAGGAGGTCTCGGAGGAGGTTCTCAATTCATCGGAATCTTTATTTTGTGAATTTTTTATGTATGTTGACCCGATCACTCGAAGACGTCTGGACTGATTTGAAAAAATCTTTTTGACGTCTTATAAATCAATGAACGCCGGCTGCACTCACGAAAAAGTGTCCCGTTCCGCCTGCGCCGAGCGTGCAGAGCTTGGTGCAGAGATAGCGCGGCACAAGCGATAGAGAGGCTCGATCGGCCTAAGCATTCGGCAATTCATAAAAGTAGGTATGCAATTTTCATCAATGTTTACTATGACGTTAACACGTAACAGACAAGCAGTTTTTTGTTTCAAAGGCTATACTATCCGATTGGATTGTCTTCATTTAATTTAGCCACTTGTTGAATATTAAAAAACGAAAACATTTATCTTGATTTATTAATCTTTTCGTTTCTTTAGTTGCAACTGTCGGTCACTTCAAGGTGACATCATAACTTTGGAATCGGAATAAAGTTCTGAGTTCACGAGGGTTTTGAATAGTTCTGCCTAGAAATACAAACACCTAAAGATTCCGAGGTTCTTAAAGTTAGATACTGGTTTATTGAAGTTAGTAATCGGATTTTGCTCAGGACTGTTGCTTTTTCCAAAACTTAGACTCGAAAGTTTTCTGTTTATTTATTTTTGGGTCTAGTTTGTAATAACCAAGGAAGTTATATTCTACGTAACTAGTAAGTATACAAATTCTTTGGTAATAACAGACAAATACATCAAATAAGTCAAGAATGAAAGATTCTTGACTTAAACACAGCGGAGCCAAAAAGGTCGTAATGGCAGATTCATAACGTGATTTATAGCGAGATTCTCGTATTAGAAATCACAAAACCAGCCAGCATGCTGCAGGCTGATTGTCTAACTTGTCTCAAACCTCAAATTGGTCTCAAACTGTCAAAACGTTCGAGTAGGTATCTTTTGTCGCGTTTAGTCCCTTTATTTCCCTTGGCACTACCGCTTGGCTCTACTAGTAGAGCGAAGAGAAATTCTCGTTAAAATGAGAGTGACAGAGCTGCTTGCGTGATCACTGAACTGTCATAATTTGAGAGAGAGACCGATTTTGGTCGCTATCAAAGAGAGACGATAAGGAGGCAGGAAAAATATTTGAATTCACACATCTCACATCGAAATGGCTTGAGTTATCGTCGTAGTTCTAACACTGATTGATAGAAGGCACTAAAGCTGTGTGTTTATTACAGTGTACGGTGTAATTTATTTGATTGATTTATTTGACTCAGTATCGGTAAACTAGGTGTCAAAAAAGTTATTACATTTTTGTTTTTGAAGGTTAGACGATAAAGTTTTCTTTCAAAGATTGAATAGAACAAGTTGATTTTGTTAGTTTTTTTGTTAATATTTTCTAGCAATCTCTAGCAATAAACCTTTCTTAGATAGAGCAGCTACCTGTGGTTGTTGCTTTAACCCATTAAACAATTTTAGCAAAAAAAAAAAAGTCGTCGGACAATTGAAATAAAGAAAAAAAAGAAAAAACCTAGGTACGTACGTACGTTTGCCGGTCCGTTAAATCTCTGACCTACAAATCAAAGTAATTACAACCCGTAATGGGTTGTAATCGACTACAAAAAGGTTACTTATAGAGCTTTTATTAAAAACTTTACAAAAGGGCTAAAGTGACCCTTAATTAGCGGTACTGCGTGGAACTTTCTTTAACTCTAAAAAGTAATGGGAAACATTTTAGCGTGTTACTCATTAACTTAATTAAAATGTTATACCATACTAGCTTCCGCCTATTATCCCATAGGAACTCATTTATGGGATAAAAAGTAGCCTTTGTCCTATTTCCGGTCAATCTATATTATACACCGTTAATTCTGGGTCAGTTTAAAGCCAGCACCCACTGCTTGTATTGCTTAATCGTATTCGTGTCGTTGGTTTAATTGTTGAATTTGATAAGTATTTCATACGAAACTAAATAGTTGAAAAGATTAACAAAAGTGAGGAAAACACTTGGTAAGGTGTCGTAGGCGCGCAGAGCTAATGACCTAGGTATGTATGTATGACTACGACATAGCGTAGACTCTACGCCGTAGCAACAGCTGAGCACAGAGCACGTATCTCCGTGATTTATCCTGCCTATGTTTCGTGATATTATTAATTGCAAAAAAATAGATCTCATATTTATTATTATTTTTGAGTAAGGTTATCGATATAGATTACGTAGGCGCCGGCTTTAAACTGACCAAAAATAAACGGTGTATTATATTCTAAATTCTATATCTATATTTTTAATTTCAGCCAAATTTACATTTGACAGTTACACTCAGGATCAAATGACGAAGAGATGTCGCTTTTACTAATTCTTTAATTGTATCATTGCGGGTTCGAATCCCGTCGGAATTGAAAATGTTGATAAGACTTTTCATTTTCAATGTCATAATACCTAAGTGTGGTCTAACACTATAAAAACAAAAAAAAAAAAATAAGTTGGTAAGTATACAATCTTTTAAATAAGAATCTTGTAATAAACCCGCGCCGAAGTGTCTGACGTCACCAACCGAACCCCTGGAAGCCTTAGGCTGTACACAGATTCAATAGTAGTGAAACTCATCGACTGAACTCCGCATGATCACTGTATTTCATTTATGTGTGAAACGATGACTATACCCACATTGCGCGGTAGACAATTTGTCAGCGGGGCTAAAAAGGCCTTTATAGCAGAATCATAATTTGATTCATAGTATCAAAGTGTCTTTATATAAAGTCTTTATTTAGATAAAGTAATAAAGTCTTTATTTAGTGTCTTCATAAATTTCACTTTATTTTCGTAAAATGTTAGCTGAAACACTTCAACAAGTCCTCTAAATAATGTGATATTTTATGATTCTCCACAAAACTGTCAAAAAGTTGAATTGCAGATAACGAAACGAATCCTATGATGAATTGTCAATTTTGTGATTTCTAATACGAATCATACTTACTTACTATGAATATTATTATGTGCCTTTTTAGCACCGTTGATCTTTAGGAATTTAAGATCCATTTGAAGATGTCTAAGGGGTTAGTCAGAGGTTTGTCTGATCTCTGTGGCGCAGTGGGCGAAGACCCACCGGAAACACAGATGGCAACCATCTGTGTTGTGGCGATGCGGCGACTGCGGCGCGTGGGGTGCGCGCCAGGTCTGCGTTCACCTTAAGTGTGATACCAGTATATTTTATTATTTGCACATTTTAAACTTTCGCGATCTGTAGACATATTACGCGACAAAGACCCGTTAGTTTGTTTAAATTATGTCATAGTTTTTACAAACTTACAGAAAAAAATATATTATTGCCGTTTTATTTTTCATAAAACTTTATTTCTAAATGACAAAGCAATAAGTGCTAATGTCACAGCAAACATGCCGCCTTGGCAGTTGATTCGATTTGTTTCAATAAAAGGAAATTCTTCAAAATCCAGTCCACATTTCCCCTTCAGCGTCGGAACGACCGGACCGACGTGTTTCATTGAAAATCCTTTGCACTGAACATTGTGAATGTCAACATGATATTGGCTGGAACCTTAGTCGAACGACACGGGTTCTGGATTAGTAATAGGTCTGTTTGTTGTGCGTATTTTAGTAACACTAAAGGCAGCGGTTCGCACCCGAGACCGAGAAAGGAGACCGAAACCAGAGACAGGCTTTGTAGGGGCGCGCGAAAGAGACACGAGACAGAGAACGTCAGTTTATATGACAACGGTCTCCTGTCTCGGTCTTAGCCCACTGATTGTCTTTCTTTGATAGCGACCAAAATCAGTCTCAAACTGTCAAATATGACAGTTCAGTGACCATGCAAGTAGCTCTGTCATTATCATCTTTGTCTTTTGAAGCAGTCGGTCGTGGCGAAGATTTTGTGCGCGGTCACACTTTGGACTGGTGACCGCAAGTGGCATTGAGATCTGAGCGCTTCCGTGCTTCGGAGGGCACGTTAAATTGTCGGTCCCGGCTTTTAAGTCGTTAAGCCATGACGGAGGCCTTTAGGCGGCCTAAAAACTCCGTCACCAGAGTTGGCCACTTACTCATACGAACTTACTTACTTACCTACTATCATCTCAACGAGACCAAACGTGACAAAAGATACCTACGCGATCGTTTTAACAGTTTGAGATTAATTTGAGGTTTGAGACAAGTTAGACAATCAGCCCGCTATAGTCGTATTGCTCATTATACGGACTAGCGATGAGTAGGTCCGGATGGATACCGGACCGCGGACCGGAATCCCTCGCGGTAATGATGGATGTACATCGCGCGTCAACTCGGATACCGGTCCGCCGGTCCGGACGGCGGACGGCGGACGGCGCGGACTGGTAACCCGGAGCGATAACGCGGAGCTGCAACCCGGAGCGGTAACGCGGAGCTGCAATCCGGAGCGGTAACGCGGAGCTGCAACGCGGAGCGGGCGGACGGCGGAGTGCGGACGGAGTGGGGTACTGCATAGGTCCGGGAACTGCGAGAAGGGTGCAGGTGCGAGACCTCAAGCGATGTTTGCGTGTGCAACACCGAGCTGGTTCATTTTTGTTTGTGTTTTCGTGTGTCAAGTCAGGTCAGTGTAAATAAATGAAGCGTGTCGAGTGTCGCGCGTGTCACATCATCAAGATGTAAGTAGTAGTACCTAGGCCATATTTATTTTTATACCTACCTACCTACGCGATTGCATACGCATACTTAATTTTTTCTCTCTCTTTTGTGTGTAGCTTGCAAGTTTTATTTGTACCTACCGACCGTTGTGTTTCTCTAAGACTAATTACTTACCTACTTAATAGGTAGTAGTAGGTACATACCTAAATTGTGTAGGTAGTGTATTAGGTAACATTTATAGACTTAGTACAAATAAGTAGGTACAATTGGAGTTACAAGTAGGTACCTACACAATGTAGATAGATACCTACCTACGTACTGTCTTTCATCCCTCGCCACTGGTCAGCGTTGCCATATCTACCAACTTGTAGGTAGATCTACTTACTTTGCCTCTAATCTACCTATCTACCACCACAAGCCTGGAATCTACCTACTTTTCTAAATTTTACGGAATCACATTGATGAACGTTTCTTTCATGTGAAATGACAGTGCGGTACGGTCCTATTGGTAGTTAGTAGAAAATGTTTAGTCTGCCTGCAACCTGCCGAATTGAAAAAGTGTTAGCTGCTTATCTACACTTTCGTTCAGTCAGACAGAGGGTTGTTATCAATAAATAGAAGAAGAAGCTTTTCTTTGGTTGCGGTTACGTGCGTTGTGTTTTGATTTAATATTTTAAAAGTTTAAATACTACAGACAGATAGTCCTGTTTTTAATTTTAATGGATAACATTCATGACTGTTTTCTATGTTTCTTGTTTCAAGATTGTAGGTAGGTAGGTACCTATTTGAATTTCAAGTTTTGAATTTGACCTGCCAGAGGCTGCACGCAAGAGCACACTCTAGCTAGATATTGTTCCATACTATTAACATTTTTATCTAACAGCGGGCAACCTAACTCATACATTTGAAACTTGTAAATTAAAGTACTTACTTAGGTACATAACTACGTATAAATTGAAATATTAATAAATATTTGTTATTCTTTAGGTACCTACTTTACAAACCTTCTGAATTAGGGTGGTAGATCTACCTATTTTTAATTTTACATTCTACCAACTTCTACCGATTTTTGGTCCCTCATCTACCAATTTTCAAAAATTCGGGTTGGCAACACTGCCACTGGTATCTATCTAGGGTTGGGTGCAACGGACACGGAACCGGATGGAGTGCGGACGGAAAGGATAGGTACTGCATAGATGCGAGTGCGAGCTGGACCTATATGAGTGCAACGGACACGGGACCTGTGTGTAGGTCTTTAGACGGGGCGGCGGAACGGCATCGCGCGCGACGGAACCGAAACCTATGCTCCCGCAGTACCGAACCCATATGGGTCCGGCGGACACGGGACCTGGATGTAGCTCTTTGGAGCTGGATGTACATCAAGATGTAGCTCCGAATTATCGTCGGACCTACCCATCTCTACGGACTAAAAGTGAAGGAAAAATGTCATTTTTCCTTCAATTTTGACATAAAACGTATCAAAACTAATCAAAATTGAAGGAAAAATTACATTTTCATTCCATCTATTCGAAAAGGACGACTTTGTTCGCCTTTAAGTGCGCCCAAAGTAGATGATTCCTCTTCAAGGAACTTTTAGCGGGCAGTAACGAGTTTTTAATCCTCTTTATTTAGTTTAGCGAGCAATAATGAGTTTTTTATCCCCTTTAAGTGCGCCGGAATCATCTTTGCCGCGCACTTTAGAGGTACAACTACTTTCCACATTCATTCATCTCGACTCGTCCAAAAACACCACAATTGTAATCACATTTAGAGATTTATACTCTGCGGTTTTAGTTCTGTCCATACAAAAATTGTAATTTCAACCTCATAAAATCCTGTGCGTTTTCGTCAGCGCGATCTAGAAAACGGTCTTTTTTTACTACCGCCATCTAGTTTGTTTTCGTGGAACTATTGAGCAATTCTAGCGGAAGAGTTTTTTTGTTTGAACGCGCTAAATCTCAGGAACTACCAGTCGGATTTGAAAAATTATTTCTGTATTTGATAGCTAAACTCTTGAGGAAGGTTATAGGCTACTTTTCATCATCATCATCATCACCATAAACCATCACTACGGGTGCAACGCCGCGAGGGCGCTGCTAGATAAACATACCGTCCACCGAAATCTAAATAAAAAAAATTTAATCCCCGATTTCTCTTCTCAAGTGGAACTTTGTCGATTTAACACATTCTTTTCTCTTCCCTTTTATTTTCTCATAGATTGTAATGAAAAGTAGAGTGTATCACTCGGGCGCAAAATATATTTTTGGCTCGGGCGACGTACTTTAAATCCCTCGCTACGTTCAGGATTCTACTAAAGAATCCCTCGCTACGCTCGGGATTCTACTCTAGAATCCTTCACTTCGCTCTGGATTCAAAAAAGCGCCCTCGCCGTCAAAATATTATTTTGCCCCCTTATAATACAATCTACTATTTTTCCTTCACTTTTAGTCCGTATAATGAGCAATACGACTATAGTCTTGGTCTCGGGCGCGAACCACCACCAAAGAGTTCTAGGATTTGTGTGAGTTTCTTGATGAGATATGTGTACATATCTTATGTTATTAAAATAATCACGCGGAGATTAAGACGATAGCTTCTACCTTCGATTGGTTTTCTTGTGTTTGATAGTATAATGAAACAAGTATCTTCCAAAGGTTGGCTTCAAAGAAGTTTTTATAATTTAATCCGCAAAAACAGCTCTTTGCTATATTACAAGCCACATGCTTTGGTAAACGTTGTACATACAAAAAGGTAATGAAGGTATTAGAAAGTCGTTTTAATTATGTAGACGTGGTAGACGTGTATACTCAGCTTAAGTTAACAAACCTTTTCATTTACCCTTTACCTACTCAGAAACTTCACGTGAACCCCAGGAACATTTTCCATTTTGTATGCATCAACGGATTTTTAATGTTTTAAAATGAAGGAAAACTTCGTATGGCTCAGGGTTGAATCAGCTTAGCCTTTATCTTTTAAAAATATCGGCCTTTAAAAGCTGATTTGTCTTCAGGAGGCAACATATCCCTACACTTGTTCTCACACTTCAAAATCAAATCATGTAAAATCAAATCAATGACGGGAACCAGATGTCACACTAACCCTATTAACCTAAGTTTAATAGCAGTCAATGTGTTCTACTTTTTCAATAAATATTAGGTACTCTACTCTACTCTATTCTACTACTCTGTCTCTTGACGGAACGCTGTTGTGCTTAAGACATAATTGAGATAAAATAGACCTGCCCAACGACTAAACCCATGCTTACAGCTTAATTAGCCTTACTCACAGGAAATATGGCCAGTACAAATGTAGAGATAACATAATCCGTGAAAACATCACGATGTTTTCCTGCACTATTTGACCTCGTATCAAAGCGTACATTGATTTTCCGAAACGCAAGATTCATTTAAGCCATGCTGGTGTTTATCATATTCATCAGGTATACTGCATTTGATGTTTTTGTACACACATCAAAAGTGTGTAGGACCAAGCTTTTGCTTGTTACCTACTAAAAATCAGGTACTTCGTCGATTAGGTCCGTTTATATCTAGATACATTGAACGGTCCGGCACGTGCCGAGGCACATACGGAGCGCGCCGTAAGCTTTCTGTATCAGACATCGACAGACACCGTGGCTTCGTCGGTCACGGCTTCTCTCGAACAAAAGACGTCTGCACGAATCCGTTAAGGCGGGTCCAAATATTTAAAATTTGCCCGATCCGATCACCGTATCCGTATCGCCGCACGTAGGGGTATTTGACATAACTTTTAAGTCAAGTCAAGCGAAAAAAAGATTTGTCCGTGTTTTTGGATCAAATACCCCTACGTGCGGCGATACGGATACGGTGATCGGATCGGGCAAATGATACATATCTGTACCCATCTGTATCCCATTTTTGTTCAATTTTTAGTAGAGCACTTTTATATTCATGAAATATCAGCCCTTCAAAGATTAGGGGAAGGTTTAATTGTCAGCTATAAAATAGGCAAGACATGATGGAGCCCCTCAAGTAGCCAATCAACTCTGTCAATAGAACCACTAGATAGTTTATGCCAGGAACGATACACTTTATCTTTATACTTTATCTTTGGTTTATACGAACTTTTACCTGTGTCTCGTGTATGTTCGGTTTTTTGATGCTTCAGCGGAGCTAAAAGGCCATTATCCGTGAATCACAATGTGTTTCATGGTGTGAATCGTATTACAATTCAGCTAAAGCAATTCCTTTTTAAATGTTAAAACCAACAGGGCTATTTTTTTTTTGCTTCGCAATTTAACGCCAAAATGATTCTGCTGTGAATTAAATTATGTACAATTCAGCGAACATTTTACAAAATTAAAGAGGAATTGCTTTAGCTGAATCGTAACACGATTCACACTATGAAACACATTGATTCACGGATAACGGCTTTTTTAGCTCCACAGATCTTGCCTTTTCTTTGTGTTGCAAAGAATTAGAAGCATAATATGTTGCTTACTGTCGCTTGATATAAAAAGCTAGAATTTAATATTAATGAACGGAATATTCCTATTTGGTTTAGAACAAAACCGAAAGTCTCTAAAGGTAAACAGACTAAATAGACTGTTAAAATAATAAATTACCTAATTAAGGTTAAAGTACGTGGTATCTCTCACGAAATACTAGATTATGAAGTAGTTAATATGCTATTTTATGAAACAACATGACTTGGAAGGTACTAAAAAGCACTCATTATAATACCAACATAATTGGTTTGACTGAGTTCAGACCATGATTCCAATGACGTATTTGCACTCCATGTTTCCAATTGTAATAAAATTACCATTTTTATGCAATTTGCATTTATCAATGCTAATTAATTCTGGAAACACAGTTTGAGCTTTGGGATGAACCTTTTAACACTTAATTTTGAAATGGTTTATTTACGAGAAATGGTTACAGCTGATAATGACAGAAAAATAGTAGGTTCGTTCAAGTTGAGCCATCGAAGGATCGTTATCGATCTATAGATGGCGCAACTAACTGCCAGGCGGAAGCGCGCCCAAGGCACTGGTGCAGGGGCGTATTTACCCTTAGGCCAAGAGGGCCATGGCCCGGGGCGGCAGGCTACGAGGGGCGGCGCAAGCCGCCCCTCAGCCTCTCAGCTTGCGCCTTTCTTTTTGGCCTTATAATGCCAAAAGAAATTTAAAAAAAAGCGCACCTGATTAACAATAACTAAAATTTGGTTAGCGAGGGGCAGTTTGCGCCGCCCCTCGCTCTCAGCTTCATGAGCCTTTCTTTTTGTCTTTACATGCCAGAAGAAATTAAAATAAAAGCCTATTGAAATAAAAAAAAGGTATAACTTATTTGGTTGAGAGAGAGGGGGGCTTGCGCCGCCCCGTGCTTTCAGTTTCATGCGCCTTTCTTTTTGTCCTTATATGCCTGAAGAAAGTAAAAAAAAGTCTACCTAACTAACAAAAGCTAAAACTTATTTGGCTCGGAGCGAGGGGCGGCTTGCGCCACCCCGCGCTTTCAGTTTCATGTGCCTTTCTTTGTATCCTTATATGCCCGAAGAAATTAAAAAAAAGCCTAGGTACCTAATTAACAAAAGCTAAAACTTATTTGGTTGAGATTGAGAGCGAGGAACAAAAACCAAAACTTATTTGGTTGTAAAGTTTTAGACATCAAGACTAGGTATCATTTTACTGACTGGCCATTTTCAGAGATTTTCATTTGACAGGAAACGTAGGTTTTCTTTTAAGCTCGAAGGGATAATTCGTTACAATAAATTGGTATTCTGGGAATAAATCCTCGAAACGATTTTAGGAAAACATTTCTTTAGGTATCACATATTGAATTTGTCATAAAAAATTCGGCTCGCTTCGCTCGCATATAGAATAGAAACCGACAAGCAGCCAACCTTTTCTTTGAGAACCGTAAGCAAAATCAAGTGTCACATGTTGCATTTGTCATAAAAAAATTCGGCTCGCTTCGCTCGCATATAGAAGAGGAACCGACAAGCAGCCAACCTTTTCTTTGAGAACCGTAAGCAAAATCAAGAGTCACATGTTACATTTGTCATAAAAAAATTCGGCTCGCTTCGCTCGCATATAGAATAGGAACTGACAAGCAGCCAACCTTTTCTTTGAGAACCGTAAGCAAAATCAAGTGTCGCATGTTGAATTTGTCATAAAAAAATTCGGCTCGCTTCGCTCGCATATAGAATAGGATCCGACAAGCAGCCAACCTTTTCTTTGAGAACCGTAAGCAAAATCAAGTGTCACAGTTACATTTATCATAAAAAAATTCGGCTCGCTTCGCTCGCATATAGAGTAGGAACTGACAAGCAGCCAACCTTTTCTTTGAGAACCGTAAGCAAAATCAAGTGTCACATGTTGAATTTGTCATAAAAAAATTCGGCTCGCTTCGCTCGCATATAGAATAGGAACCGACAAGCAGCCAAACTTTTTTTTGGGAACCGTAAGCAAAATCAAGTATCACATATTGAATTTGTCATAAAAAATTCGGCTCGTTTCGCTCGCATATAGAATAGAAACCGACAAGCAGCCAACCTTTTCTTTGAGAACCGTAAGCAAAATCAAGTGTCACATGTTGCATTTGTCATAAAAAAATTCGGCTCGCTTCGCTCGCATATAGAAGAGGAACCGACAAGCAGCCAACCTTTTCTTTGAGAACCGTAAGCAAAACCAAGAGTCACATGTTACATTTGTCATAAAAAAATTCGGCTCGCTTCGCTCGCATATAGAATAGAAACTGACAAGCAGCCAACCTTTTCTTTGAGAACCGTAAGCAAAATCAAGTGTCACATGTTGAATTTGTCATAAAAAAATTTGGCTCGCTTCGCTCGCATATAGAATAGGAACCTACAAGCAGCCAACCATTTCTTTGAGAACCGTAAGCAAAATCAAGTGTCTGTTGTTGTCTTAAAAAAAATCGGCTCGCTTCGCTCGCTTATTATAAGCTTCATGACTATTTTGCGAGCAGAGTGCAAACCAAGTTTCAAGCCCGATACATTATTTGCAGGGGGCGGCAAACCTTACTGGCCTAGGGCGCTGAATCTTAAAATACGCCTCTGCACTGGTGGCATTATCATTACGCTTGTTGAGCCAAATATATGCCAGCTATTATCACGATCGATAAAGTTAAAAAGATGGCTTGCCTGGTTCAGATGTATTTGTAAAGTTATGTACTTACCTAAATAAATAGTATAGATTAGTTTCTGTAAATAAATGTACATCTCTCTAAAAATGTTATTTTCACTTGTACCAAACCTACAATTGGCATGAAAATTATTGCGTTCATTACACTGTAGGGATGAGACGGGCTCATGCAGCCATAACGGGGACTCGGTCGCCTCCATCATTATGTCACTCCGTCATTCTACTCCTACTTTAAAAAGGTTCCAGATAAATTCATGAATATGGTAGCGTTCACTATATTAGTTCATAATTGTAGGGATGATAGTGTCAGCTGTATCGGGACAGCTACCAAGCCGTGGTTATCGGCTTACGGCATTTAAATTGCTACGCCGTCATTTTAGTTTCGAAATGTTCTTCATGAAAACCAGGTACCTCCATAAACCTACATGAACTTTATACCATCAACTGAACGCTAGGATTAGCCAGCTATGTTTCGTGAGCTTTAGTATTCGAGATCACTTAAATAATTCTGTGCGAGGGACAATTAACACTGCATCATCTAACCCCAAAGTAAGCAAAGCTTGTGTTATGGGAACTTCATGACTGATATACCTACTACTTGTACTTTTTTTGTAAATACATACATAATTTACATAAAAAAACACCAAGACCCGAGACAAATCAGATCATACAAACATTTGCCTCGTGGAGGGAATAGAACCCGCAACCTTCTGTGTTTCAGGCGGGCCTTCGCCCAATACGCCACAGATGTCATCACGTCAAAACTTTCATCCAACACATGTTTCGATTCCCATCCTAATTCCTAACTTTAGGAGAGGTTTTGCTTGTAATCGTAGGATTTGACACTCCCACTGTAGTTTTTTTAGGGAACAACAAGGAATTGGTATAAGGTACTAGTTACGTAGTAATTATTATACAAATTCCATGGCGTACAGGTAAAGCAGACACGCCATACGCCACACGGGCGTTGTCGGTCCGTGGCGTTGTCATCGCAGCGCTATGACAGAGCGTTCTGTCACGTCGTTTTAACGCACCGTGTGGCCTCGGACGAACAATCGTGTGGCATATCGGTCCAATTTGTATGGAAAACAACGCAACGTCACCGCTCCGTCGTAGCAACGCCGACGAAACGCATCCGTGTGACATCGCTTTTAGGATCAGTAAAATAGAGGAAATCCTTCTCTTTCGATCCTAATCGTGCCTAATCGCAGCAGTTTAAAATCCTAATTACGATTCAATTTGAGACTCGACTCAAGTTAATTAATAAGGATATTTTCGTTAGTACTACTATTATAACTACCACTATAAAAAAAAATATTTTAAAAAAACAAAAACCCGACTGCGTCAAAACTAAAAAGAAAAAAACAAGCCTGCAAAGAATTACTCACAGTCGGTACCCATTCATTTTATTACCAATCAAATCTTCCCAATGTTATGGGTCCCGACTGTGAGTAATTCTTTGCAGGCTTGTTTTTTTCTTTTTAGTTTTGACGCAGTCGGGTTTTTGTTTTTTAAAATATTTTTTATTTAACACTTTTTAGTTATGATAAAGTTGATTTTAAAATACCTATTCAACGATACCCCACTTGATATAGAGTGACGATTTTGATTCTTTTAATTTTGACAATATGGCATCTGGTTGTAGCCCAGGTGAATTTTGATTACTGTCATATCTTTAGTGACACTCCCAAGGTTGAGACAAATCGATTGACGTAAGAATCATCAAAATCGGTCCACGCGTTTGGCCTCTAGAGTGCCACATAGAAACATCCATAGCGAGAATAATTATTAATCAACTTTAAACCGTTATTTTTCCTAAACTATTACTTAAAATGAAAAATGGTAAAAGAAACATAAAGTTGATTTTGAAATACCTATTCAACGATACCCCACTTGACATGGTGTGACGATTTTGATTTTTTTAATTTTGACATTAAGGCGTCTGGTGGTGGCACTGGTGAATTTTGATTACTGTCATGCCTTATTAACACTCCCAAGGTTCAGACGAATCGATTGACGTAAGAATCATCAAAATCGGTCCACGCGTTTGGCCTCTAGAATGCCACATAGAAACATCCAAACATATATACATAGACTGATAAACACATTACCCTTCCTTTGCTTTGCGCAGTCGGGTAAATAGGTATTTATTTCTTGTCACTATTATAACAACGACATAAGGTGACAACAGACTAAGCATCCGGCATTATGAACAACCGGAAAGTCCCCAAGGTTTGTATGTATGACAAAACACTACTTATTTTGACCCATATGTCAAGCATTTTTGCCTATGGATAATCGGTGCTTTTACTTCAGACACGAAATTTCTACTGAAGTGATGATTTGGCAAGCCGGCCAAAGGTTCCCTTTGGGTCATTGCGTCAAAGTGCTTGAATAAAGTTCTTTGAAGGTGTTCTTTAGGTCTGTCTTGACCCGGCTTTATGTCATCTTAAAAAAACATTCTTTAAACACAACTAAAATACTTAACAAACTCTATTACTTATCTGATTGTCTTCGAGATTAAGATTGGGCAAGATTGTCTTAAAAAATGTTGTTCTAGAACTGCCTATTATTATTTTACTAGCTTCCACAAGCGGCTACGTTTACGCAGTACCATTTTTTAAATTGCCTATTAACATATTCCACACCTGCATCAATTCCAAGTTGAGTAACATAATCCCAATTACATTTATATTAAACTAACTGACCCGGCGAACTTAGTAACTAACGCTTCAAAATTCGAATTATCGTCAAAAAAGCCGATCCATCCCATATGTATTATGTATGCGAAAATGAATATTCTCAATAAAAAAAATTTGCGAATATTTCCGATGTTTTACTAGTTATACTGCTATTCGGGGCGGAGACAAATCCAACAAATCAAAGATTACAAAAATGGATCCAGCGGTTGGAGTTATGAATGGTCCAAATAACCCGACTTTCTTTTATTATTTAGGTACTTAAATAAAAATAAACATAAAAGATAAAGATTAGTAGGACCCATTCAAAGGGTAAAGATATACCTACTAGGTAATTTGCGTAAAAATTCACTGTTTATTTTGGATTAGGTAAAACCCTATGCAAATAAGTAAGCCTATCAGGTATTGTTTGTTCACACCGAGTGGGCTGATATTGCCTCAGACTACCTAAGGCTATTCATATTTAAATCATCTGGATCTCTCAAATGGATTGGGGTAGGAAAGGTATCAAAAGCACATATGGGGTTCGATTTGTTTGTATTACATTATTGTAATAAATAAATTGCGTACAGTACCTACGCAATGTTTGAAAACTGCATTTAAAATAAAGTCATTAATTAGTAATAGAGTCAGCCGCAAAATATTGATTATGAGTCCAAAGCCTTAAAGTTGGTTTTCGGTTTGAAGTAAAAAATATACCTATTTTTATATTTCTATTTTCTATTTTATTTATTTATTTCATATTTTCTGGAAATCCATCCGTTCAGCAAGAGGAAAAACTCAGACCTCAGAGCTGAATTCGATCAGAGATCAGAATGGAAGTTTAGTGAAAGGTGAAGAATGCGTATTAAAAAGATGGCAGGAGTATTTTGAAAGCTTGTTTGAAAGAGAGGATGGTGTCCATGCACCTACCTCAGTGATTAATGAAAGTGTAGATGTAGATGAAAGTTGTATTAGCATGAATGAAGTTGTGAATGTGTTAAAAAGTATGAAAGCTGGAAAAGCAGCAGGGTATGACAGGGTAACAGTCGAGATGCTGAAGGCTGGACATGGCGTTGTAGCAAGTCAGCTGTGCCGCCTTTTCAACATGTGTTGGGTTAGCGGTCAAGTACCAAGTGATTGGTGCAAGGCCGTTATAGTTCCATTGTACAAAGGAAAAGGCTCGCGCCAGGAATGTAAAAACTACAGAGGCATTAGTCTTCTTAGCATCGTCGGCAAACTGTATGCAAAAGTTTTGATTGAGAGAGTTATGAAAGAAACCGATGAGAAAATATGGGATGCACAAGAGGGTTTTCGAAAAGATATGGGATGTACGGATCAGGTCTTTTCCTTGCGAAGCATAGCCGAGAAATTTTTGGCCAAGGGTCAAAAGGTCTATTGCGCATTCGTGGATTTGGAAAAGGCCTACAGGCGACAAAGTGATGAGGAATGAACTTTGGTCGGTACTGTCAAGGTATGGGGTGAACAGCAACCTTATTCGAGCTCTGAAGTCTCTCTACGAGGACTCCAGTGCTTGTGTGAGGATACATGGGTCATATACTGAATGGTTTAGCATCCAAAAGGGTGTTAGACAGGGATGTGTAGCGTCACCATGGCTGTTTAACTTATTCATGGACAGTTGTTTGCAAGATTTAAAAGATAGTGAATGTGGTTTAAGAATGAGCGAGTTACTCGTCAAATGTCTTCTCTATGCTGATGACCAGGTTTTACTTGCGTCGTCGGCAGATGAGTTGCAGGAGATGGTAACAATTATGCATGGAGCTTTTGAAAGGAAAGGAATGAAAGTGAATGTAAGTAAGACGAAAGTAATGGTTTTCGAAAGAGAGGAATGTGTGACAGCATGTAATATTTTGATAGATGGTGAAAGAGTGGAGCAAGTAAACAATTTTGTTTATTTGGGTACATTGTTTACGAGAGATGGGAAGCATGAAGAGGATATTGAAAGGAGAGTGAATGCGGAAAATCAAGTGAATGGGGCACTACATTCTTTTCTTAGCAGTCGGAAAGTTTCCGAAAAGGCACGACTAGCTGTGCATAGAGGTGTGTTAGTGCCGACACTAATGTATGGTAGTGAAAGTTGGGTATGGCAGAAGAAACACCAAAGTAGAGTGAGTGCAGTAGAAATGCGTGCGTTGCGAAGTATGTGTGGGGTGACTTTGAGAGATCGAATGAGAAACAGTGTGATAAGAGAGCGTTGTGGAGTGAAAGAAGATGTAGTGATGAGAGTTGAGAAGGGTATGCTAAGATGGTTCGGCCATGTTGAGAGGATGAATGAAAGTAGATTGACGAAACAGGTCCATAAGGCGAGTGTGAATGGGACCGTCGGAAGGGGAAGACCTAGGCGCACATTCCTAGACCAAATTAGCGAATTATTGGAAAAAGGCCAGGTCAAGAGTACCCTAAACCGACGAGCTTGCATGAAGAATGTGATGAGAGTGAATGAAGCGAAAGAAGTGTGTCAGGATCGTAGCATATGGCGATCTGTGGTCTCTGCCTACCCCTATGATGGGATACAGGCGTGAGTTTATGTATGTATGTAATATACCTATCCTATTTACGTTAAATAACCTTTAAAAACCTTATATAAGTAAGTATAAGATAATGAAATTATAATCCTACATGTGACATATGGAATCCGACAAAATCAATCAAATAAGTGCTGAATTCCGTCCTTTCCTAACAAACAAAGCCATAAAGACGACCTTGAAGACTTACGGTTATTCACTAGCCTACCCTTTTGTACCCGGATAAAAGTTTATACGAGCGAGTGGGCACCTCTGGCCGGACTTTTTAAGCCGGGGTGGAGCCGCGGGGCTCTAATTAAGTTGGCTCAAAAATTCAAAATTCAATAATAGTAGGACCACTATGACTACTTTGAAACGTCTTAAGAGCTAGATGATTCTACTCCTGTTCTTTTGCGACCAGCACCGTGAAGAATCAGGGCAACAAAAATTTAATATGGTATGGTTTTGAGCCTAGCTTTCTTTTCAGTGATCCATCCGCTTGAATCTTGTAGTCAAGCTCCAGTGGGGAGTCAGTTGGACAAAGTGGGGCTCGTCAAAGTCGTTAAAAATAGAACAAGGGATTATAATACCTTAACAAAATTCGTATTGGCATCTCACGCGTAAACGAAACCTGGTAATCTCGACTCAAGATAATGTCACCTTTTTAACGGAGCAGCTAAGTACCAGCTGGAGACTGGCGACGGCGGCGTGCTAAGAGGCTGATTGGTGATGACAAACTAGTTGCCAAATAAAGGTACTTATTTAAGAAGAATGTCAGTCATATAACTCAAGCTCTGCTTAGGTACTTTGGGGCTAGACGATGCTGTGTGAATTGTTCACCATTATTTATTATAATTATTTAATTCCAGGTGTCAAAATCAAGGCTTACCCGTTTTAGCCGTTGCAGCGTGTCCCAGAAACATCCAATCATTTACTTTTGTATTCATAAGTTAGCAGAATACCTACCCTGATTTCTACGTGATGTGACTGTGACTCTGAATAAACAAGAGTTTTACTAAATGCCTCATCAATCAGTCAGTAACGGTAATTCGGTCTCTGACTAAGAAATATTTTAGTACTTCTCTTAGGGAGTGGGCACGTGGTGGGCACTCTTCGTTTTTCGTAGCGCGTTTTTGAGCAGAGCGTTCGGAGCACGTTTGTATCGATACAAACGCGCTACGAAAAACGTATTATGCGCACTCCCTTATGCTGTGCACGTTAAAGTTTAAATCGATGTAGCATTGTGATGTGACATCTAAGTAATAAATTGTCAGCACAGCTATTTTTTTCGTGAAGTTTTCTAAACGCTTGAGTGGTTAGAACAGCTTTATTTTTAACTTTCACGCTTTATAAAACGCTTGGGGATGACAAAACCGGACACGTGGACTGGGGTGCCTCGAATTCTTTAATAAGTTGAGGAACATGAATAAGTGCTCTTTTTCTCCACTTGACATTTTATAGGGTAGGTATTCCTCAAACCACTATCTAGCGAATAATGAATGATTGAAGAAAATTTTATTATGCCTATAAGTAAGAATAATGTGAAAATTTAAATATCCCTTACCATTTTAAGAGATAAGTATTCAAATTTTACACGTTCTCACATTTTTCACGTTCCCAACATTCTACACAACGCAACGCCGGCTTTCTACATATTACCGGTGACGTAAAAAGCTATAAATTCTTCTGTCATTGAAGCGGGAATTTTGACGACAAGGCGCCATAATATTGCGAAAATGCGATAAATACTTGTTTGACCCTCGATTTGACCCAGCTTCCTTTTCCTTCACAACAGAACCGCTGTGTACCTACATCATTCCAAAAAATGGACAGAGAAGAATGGCCCTTATCAAAAAGTGTCACATACCTTTCTCTTTTCGCAATTCTCTGTGGTCTAAACTAGCTTGAAGTTGACTAGATTGCAAATAAGTTCGCTCGAATTATTGTGCTGATTTGAGTTAATTGGCAATCAGTGTCGTTTGGAAGTATCAATGGGAGACGATGCGTATTCCAATGTGACTCTCACGTATCGGTAGAGGACAGATGCGTTCACCCCGCACCATCGAGTTGCTGAGCTGAGCTGAGCAACCCGCTGCCCGTCAGTATTGCCGCGGCGTTCTCGATAGGTGCACGTCTTGATTCTCCGCAACAAATTCCAATATCATATCGCCGTATAATTTAATTCTTATCGCACTTAAAACACTTCATAATCAATTATCGTGAAACAGTTTAATTTTGCATTTTTGTTATGAATTATTGACCGGGACGGAGATTATCTAACGTGGTCCGAGCGAAGATTTGTGATATCATAAAACATTTTTTAATTATTTCAGTACGAAACGTTTTTTCTTATTTATGTAGTAATATTTAGATTTGGCTTAAAACTTTGAACTTTCTTAATATTTACAGAATTTTTCAAAGTAATACATTGCCCTTGTGTTTGGCCGTTGTTAGTATTTTAACTAAATTATTCAGTCGAGAAAGTTATTTTTAGTGAAAAATCGATCATTGATCAATGAGTTTGTTTTTATTTGCTGGTGATAATATCAACAAACGCATCAAAAATGGTAAGAAAATTCAATTATTGACATAAATAGCTTTTCTTTATGTAAATGTGCTGTGGTGAATAATTTAAAGAATGTGCCTACAACACCTAGGTACAACATGTGTGTCAAAGAAATACGAGCAGATACGTACAGTCAGCATTGAAAGTTGATTAACAATTGTAGTTTTATAAAACTCTGCAAAATCGTATAAATGATTGCAATTGTATTAGGTAATTGCAATTGTAATTTTACAGACTAGACGACTTCATATCTTAATTAAAATTTTGATCATAGATCAGCATGTCGATTCACACCTAGGTTTTCTAATGCATTAGATTCGAAGATTTTCTTAGGAAAAATTTACGTTTTTCCAGCGAAGAAACGTCACTTTTTGAAGAAAATTTTCGAATCGAATGCATTCCGAGAAGTGTGAATCGCCATGCTGAGTTTTAAAGATATTTCAGTCATTAAAAACTGAAATTATTCATCGATTTCTGTTGCTGACTGTACTTAACCTACATACACTCACGTTACTATACCTACCCCTTGGCTCTGTTCATTCTTACGTTTCGGTCGTATCGCATTGGTGATTGGTGAAGACACGACACGCACCGTAAATAAGACTGTTTTCCCAAAGTAAACCTTACACACAATAGAACCTGAGCAGTTTTACTTGTAGGTAAGGATTATAATCAACCTACAATAATAATTTTATGATCGTGAATATACTTACCGAAATAGTGCCTTTTTTTCCTGTTTCTTCGAATTACGTAGGAGGAAAATGTTGTTTATAATAATAACTATTAACACAAAATAAATAGGATTGCCCAAAATAAAGAAGTCTCAACTAAAAAAACATCAAAGCAAAATGAATTGTGGCCCATGAGGGGATCGAACCCGCGACCTTCGCGTTATTAGCACGACGCTCTAACCAACTGAGCTAATGGGCCGATAACTCCCAGTGCGAAATTTACGATAAGTAATTGAAGATACCAAACTTCACAGGGAAGTGGGATTTTGGAAATGACCGAATTCGCATTCTAAATCCGTACTTATGCTAAATCTTCGCACAAGCACAGATTTGCTGACAATTATCGAAGGACGAAGAAAATCGAGTTAGATCAATGTTCGAGACGCAGAGCAATTTCAGTGTTTAGGACATATAGTTAATGAGTTCAATGCCCATAACGCACGTGTGCTCCGGGTGCATGGTCCTGCGGCCTTTTTATAACTAGATAAACTGAGAATACCTACATGTCTCTGACTAATCTTCGAAGTTTTTAAACTGAGTATGGCAACTAGAAGTCTTGAAATCTTAAAATAAAACTTAAATATACGGGTTATACAGTTTTTAACCGACTTCAAAAAAGGAGGAGGTTCTCAAGGCATCGGAATCTTTTTTTTAAATAATGTATGTTCACCTATGTATGAGACAAGGACTCCGAAATAGGGGACGTTCACCGGCACGATGGGTCGATGACATCCGCAAGACCGTGGGTTGTACGTGGCTGAGGCTAGCGCAGGATCGAGGCGAATGGTAGACACGAAGGGAGGCCTATGCCCAGCAGTGGGTTCAAAATGGCTGATGATGATGATGATGATGATGATGATGTTCACCTATTACTTTTACTTGAAGACACCTAGACCGATTGGGAAAATATTTTTTTATTGAAAGGGTATAAGTACCTAGTACTTTCTGATTAGTGCCATAAAAAATTGGTGAGGATCTGTCGAGGATCTTCGGAGTTATGAACAGAAACGCACCTCGAGAGTGCAGAAAATTGCTCAGCTGATATAACATTGAAGACGGTTTTTTTGTATTTTGAATTTAGCCATTTATATCCAACCATAACATGGTCATAACTTTAGCACATAGGTACTTGGTCACAAACGTGACGATCTGATTTTGCCACAAAGTACTTTCTACCATCAAACGTGACGGATTCCTACGGGTTCTTTATTAAGAAGCTGTACAAATTGTTCTGTACAGGATCAAACGAACGTTTTGTCACCTTTAATTATAACAACACTGATTGAATAAGCTTTCAGGTTGTTTTTTAATGTTGTGTTTCTGCAGAACTTGGGCAGAGTTTTTGATAGAATGAACAATTCTGTTACGTTTTCAATTTTAATTTTTAATTTTCGTTTGTTTTTAATTTGTTTCGTTTTATTATTTTTTCAACTTTAATTTGTGTATGACGAGAAAATATTAACGTTTCTGATTTTTTTATTTTGTTACAATTTTTTCTTACCGTATTTATGATGTCAGAATTATTACTACCAAAAAACTACCTACAAAAATTACCTACCAAATAATAGTAGGTACCTACTAAATAATAAATACTTAAATTGAAAAAAAAAATTACAATTCTTGAAATGCCTTTATTTTATTTGACTGACACCTGTGTTTGATTCTTAACTCTATGGACACAGAATGACCTACTGTAGACCGACTAATCAAGAACAGATTTCAAACAGTTGACAATTTAACGCGCGACAGATTGTGATTTAACAGTTTCACTTCGATCTCGCTTCGATACATTATTATCTACTGAAAAATAATGCGTTAAATTTTAAGCAGTATGTTACGGTTTACAATCTCGCGATATAGATTATAATCTAACGGTATTTACAATTTTACGGTGACATTTACATATCTTGACATGTTTTTTTTTGTTCTTAAACCTCCTTTCTTACGAAAAATGTTTAAAGTTGAACACTGGTTAAACAACGTCATGTCTCCATTCGTCACTATCCACAAATAAAGACAGGACGTTGTTTTACCAGTGTTCAACTCTTTCATAAGTAAGACCCAAATGGTGCAACCAAACTTTATTTGAGAAAGTAATGTAGGAAAATGGTAGCAATAATAGGGAGAAAACGAAATGCTTTGTTGACTGTACGAAAAAACAAAGTCTCGAATTATATGGATCATGGCGTATCAATAGAAACATATCGATATTTTGTTTTGATTCTGTTGTGAAATAACAGGGTATAAGGTGAATGATTGAAAGTGAACGTATATCTTGTTTATATAATACGTAACATTCACATAATGTAGAGTGAATGTGGTTCTAACTCTGTGATGAGATTCAGAACTTTATGGACTTTATGGAGATGGTAAGCAAGTTTGTATGAGCTTGTGGCTAACTCTGGTGACGGAGTTTTCCAAGCCGGGACCAACAATTCAACGTGCCCTACGAAACACGAAAGCGCTCAGCTGTTAATGCCACTTGCGGTCACCCATCCAAATTGTGACCGCGCAGAACGTCACTTAACTTCAACTATTTACCAAAAACGTCTAAGCAAGCTAAGCCACGAGCGCTTGGAGAAAAACAACTGTATAAAGACTGTGGCCAATCTGGTGACGTCGTTTAAGGGCTGTTTAGGCTAGGTTTAAGCGCCATTTACTTGGACCTAGTTTATCGCACGTTTTGGGGCGAGAAACTCGAATGCTATTACGAGTATTTTAGGCAAAAGCACCAGAACAGATAATAATACTACGCGATACTCTCTAGCAATAATTGCATTCACATGTTTATATTCACCCACAAAAAACACTCGCCTCCGATTATGTACCCATATAAACGACGATAATAGGATTCGAATTTCTCGCCCCGAAACGGGTGATAAACACTCTCCATGCAAATGGCGCTTTGCTCTACAATAGCTAAATGACATTGGCAGACCCTAAGGCGATTATCACACTGCAAAGCATCCCGCTTCGTTGTGCGTCGCTGCAGATGTTGTTGTATGCAAGTATCTCAATTTGTATAGAAAACACGCATGGTACCTACAACACACAGACGACGCATCGATGCGCGCTATTTACAGTGATAAAATCTGCAGATCTGCACAACGCATGCGGGTGCGTCGCCAGCGTGATAACCGCCTAACAAATGCCATGTGCACAGAAGTGCTCAGTTATCAGAGGGATTGCCTATCTTTGATAGCGACCAAAGTCGGTCTCAAACTGTCAAATATGACAGTTCAGTGACCACGTAAGTAGCTCTGTCACTCTTATCTCAACGAGACCGAACGCGACAAAAGATACCTACGTGACCGTTTTGACAGTTAGAGACTAATTTGAGGTTTGACACAATTTAGACAATCAGCCCGCAGTTGTTGTTGTTACTAGATTTACAACATTAACATCTGTTCTAACGAGCCACGTTGACCTAATCGAATAGTGCTTCGAATTTCGATCCGGAGGTCGTGCGTGAGTAGACGGGCATCAATGGAATTTTCTTTTCGATAAATTTTATATGCGTAAAAGCACGAGCTCTAAACGGCGAAGGAAAATTTCGTAGCACGTCTACGCCGTAGCAAATAAATAAAATGTTTTTTAATGTGGCGTTCACACGCTCAGGAGCAAACAGACATTCAACAAGACAGATATATGATTAGAGCGAGCACGAAGTAGCTCTGTCGCTCTCATTTGAAGGAGACCGAACGCGATAGCAGATAAATGGCCATTTGAATTTCGCACGCGAGCGTCTGAACCCACCATAAGATTTTATTGTTTTTCATCACTATCATTATTCTTATAACTACTGTTACTCTCTACTATAAGTATTATTCTTTATGCTATCACTATAAACAACTTATAATTATTTCTCCCGGTGAACTTCGTACCGCCCCAGAATTTTCAAATAACAACTCCAAAAGCAAACGCTGAATTGTTATTTTCAGAAAACTGCAACGAAGATTTTTGTTTCATATCAAATGTAATGGACCATCACTACACGTAAATTTCATAAATATTTGATTCGCCAACCATGAAAAAGTACCTAATATTTATTTAAAAAACCTTTTGCATGTTATATTAGATCCTTTCTTCTTGAATGTTGTTTACTGTCAGTCACAATATCAATTTATAACTCACAGATCATATTAGTGTAACTTCATTTCCAGGGCTCATTCAATTTAATGTCTAGCATTTATCTTTTGAACAAGGTTTATAATGTCTCATTTAAACTCACTTGTTATGTTTTGTAAACACTCTTATGGCCTTACTTATAAACGCCTCTTAATTTGAATACTGGCGAAACAATGCTCAAAATTCACCCTGTCACTATTTGCCACTACATATTTAAAAAAAAATCATTAGTTTAATTAAACGGTGTTTCAATTTTGAATCCAACAGAAGTTGAGTGGAGTTTATAAGTAGAGCGGATAATGTGAGTTCTAGCTTCTCGACCCTCAATCCCAATCGTTTCTGTACTCCACCACTCTCACCTCTGCGGCCTTCAAGTCGAAGGAACAGGGGCCATACCATGAACTCTTAGAGCAATGTTAAAACAAGCTTAAAACAGTCCTACTGCTTTAGAAATGACATTCGTTGTCGTGTTTCAAGCTTGTTTTAACATTACTCTAAAGCCTTGACCAAACCAAAGCGTTCAGCTAACGTCCACGGTGACGTGCAAGGTGGCGATCAGTTGTTGTCCAATCAGAGGACGCATCGTGACACCGATGATGACAATCGGTGTCACCGCGGACGTTAGTTGAACGCTTTGGTTTGGTTAAGGCTTAAGAGTTCATGGTACGGCTACAGACTGCCAAAACGAATACGAACAGCTACTTCCACGGCTACTGTTAAAAATAAAATGAAAATGTGGTTATTGGATATGTTTTACAGTTTAGATGAATTCTATGAGTTACCTGTGGGGTCTCAAAAAGACGCTTTTAGCTGAACCATAAGATACTTTATCAATATACATAATTGTTTTTTAAGCCGTTTCTTTTCATAGACATGAGTGACACGAAAAAAACATAATTACGAATCATATTAGGTACGCTTTATAGAAGGAATTGCGTTAAGGTGTTAACGGCCATTTTAGCCTCCCTGAACTGTAGAGTACCACGCCAATAGTAATCTTTTCTATATTGACTTAATTATGATTATTTTATGGACTTACTTATCAGTTTTTTGATAAGTTTTAATGAATTTTATATCGGTTTATCCATTTTAAATGGATGGCAAAAGTTATAAATTAGAACTTTTATGAATTTTTTTACATAACGTCAACTTATTTGACTTGTAAAATTGGTTTTATGAATAAATTATTGTACTGTATGGTATTGGGAGTGAACGCGAGACACGTAGATCTGCGTAGTGGGTATATCCACTCGGAATATGAATAATGCCGCATCAATAATGTCGAGGCCACACTTGGGATTCGACTAATATTGGTGTTGTGTGACTTGTATGTCTTGTGACGTGACGAACTATATTCTTCTCACTTGTAAATATACTATCTTCCGACCGCGGCGTACTTAATTGGGTAAAAAAGTGAGATTTGTTTTATTTAAAATCGTTTTCTTAAAATAACTAACTGAGTTAGCAAACTTTTTCATTAATTCGTCGAAATGATATTAGTATTTATGACACTTTTAATAAACAACAAGCATTGGAAGGTAGGGTGGAATGGTTTATCAAAGTTTGTGTGGGATATTTCTAGAGAAAAAAAAAAGTATTGAAACCAATCGCAATAGCATTTTAAACTATCATGTCGATTTATTGGTAAGTCACCGTGTCCACACAGAGCGAGCAGCCTCGCGAGACATTTGCCGCGCGAAGCAGCTCGGTTAGTGTGGACGTGTGGCTCGGGCGCGCGCTACCGCGGGCGAGCGTCCGAGCGCCCGAGCCACACGTCCACACTAACCGAGCTGCTTCGCGCGGCAAATGCCTCGCGAGGCTGCTCGCTCTGTGTGGACCCGCCTAATGACAAGCAATTTAGCATCTGTATCAGCTAAAATAAACCTACTAATAAAAAAACGAGACAGGTCATAAAAATAAAAATATCTCCAGAACAAGTTCTGAATAAAGCTCATAACTTGGGTTAAGCCGCGAGACGTAAGCTAAGAGATCATAATACTTTCCTAGCACAAGACAGGCTTGACATCTACACCTAATGTGTCATACTAGTAATCATACTTATTGCCTCGCCAAACCATGTTTCCGAGAGCCGTGTTGGCCAAGTGGTTTAGTACCTCGACTTTCGAACCGAAGGTCATACAGTGTCTCGTTAAGTGTAAGCAAAGATTGCCTCCTGACACTGTATAAATCATCTAGTAAAGATGTAAAGTCCTAAGTATTTAAACCATGTTTGGTACCTTTTCACACGTCCCGGTTTCCGGGTAGCAGGTGCCGCCGGGTATCCACCCGGCGGGCGGCGTTTGTATGCAAATTACGCCGGTACGTATGTAAGCTTCCGTACATGCCCTTCGCCGCCGACCGGCTATCCGGTAACTATGACGTATGAAAAGGCACTTACTTTAGCTTCCTATGTAAACAACACTATGTATTGCAAAAATTGCAATGATTTTACTTATTGAATTTTGAAAATATGTATTTAGACTTGACAAAATAATTTATATAGGGACAAGTAGAGATGAAGCCCTATGGAAGCGATTGCTAAGTGTAGGTACTTTGAATAATAGATATAAAAAACTGCTCTCTATAACACTTATCCTAGAAATAACTGGCAATAAAAATAGATTTACAAAAATATAGCACTCAAATTACAACAGCTTTCTGCTATTTATCTTATTAACGTGACCAAATTCACTAACACTGTTAGCTCTTAATTTTCTCGAAGCTTTCCTATATTTGCAGAGTGCCTGGCGCATTATAATAGCAATTATTATGAACATAGTTTTGAGTTAGTAGAACGCTCGTAGATTTAACCAGCTTCCACACCCGAGGAGTTTAGTTGAAACACTAGGTTTAACCTGTGACACTGTCTGCGTTTTCAGTTACAATTTATTTCCATGTGATACATGTAATGGCGAAGAAAGCCATTATGTAAACTGCTGGCTAAGCTACTCGTAAGCTAAGGCTAAGTTTTTAACCTATTACATATTTTAAACTTTCGCGACTTGAACACATTTTCCACGAGTCGCCGTGGTCACGACTAGACTCTACTCGTCTACTCGTGACCACGGCGACTGTAATGTCGCCGAAACGTCGAGGTAAATAAAATAATTTCATTACGCGATTAAGTCCCGTTAATAATAATTTAAAAATGTTTTTAACTTACTTCAAAAAACAAGGAGGAGGTTCTCAAGTCTTCGGAATCTTTTTAGGGTTCCGTACCTTAAAAGGTAAAAAAAGGAACCCTTATAAGATCACTTTCTTGTCCGTCTGTCTGTCTGTCTGTCTGTCTGTCTGTCTGTCTGTCTGTCCGTCTGTCCGTGTGTCACCATCGATTATCTCAGGAACGGGTAAAGCTAGCAAGTTGAAATTTATACCATATACTGAGGTCTATAGTCCCTATTGTGAGTATAAAAATCAAGGTCCTGAGTCAACACTATAAAAAGATATAGGCAAATTTAGGTTTTCGTGAAAACTTGTGAGTACCAAAACTTACCTTAATTATCAACTTTTTTTATTTTTCGGAATTTTTCCTTTATTTGTGCTGTAAGACCCTGCTTGTAACCAAAATTGACAATTCTAGGTCAACCGGAAGTACCCTAGAGGTTTTGGGTCGAAAACCTAAATGGTAGTTCCCGTTGACCTAGAATAATGAAATTTGGCAAAAAGCAAGGTCTTATAGCACTAATAAAGGAAAAATTCCAAAAAGTTAAAAAAGTTGAAAATTAAAGGGTGTTCCCATACATACATAGTTGACGCCAATTAAAATTGTCCTCCGAGTTGTATGGGCGCTCATACAATTAAGCGGACTAGCTTAATTGGCACCATGGCTAGGTACGGAACCCTCGGCGTACGAGCACGACTCGCACTTGACCGGTTTTTATTTTACATAATATTTGTGTGATGAACATAAAGGATTTGGCCGGATACTGCCCCAGAAGAGCCGAATATCGAATTAGACTATGCGTCAGAATAATATTATTTAAATAAAATATCACAAAATTAACTGGTACATACAGAATACTTAGATATCTCGTGCCGTGTGGGAATATAATTATGTTATTTTATTAGTAACTTTAGTCACTTCCGGTACTACAGTCCGTAATGCCTCTCCAGACTCACGGCGAGAAGTTTCACCGAGACTTCTCGAAGAACAAACAAATTATCAACACTCTCAATTTTCTCACTCGTGATCTGTTTGAAATCCTTTGTCTCGGCCAAAAATAGGTACCGACACCGAAGCGCGAGAACAAGAAGGCGAGAAACTCCTCACATTCACGCTTCTCGGGTGTTGTCGGGGTTTCTTGCCGAGAGTCTGGAGGTATCACAGAGAATATTTTTATCAGATAGACCTACCTTCTTTTTCGCGGTTGACATGACACTCAAATAGTAAACAAAACAGACGGACAAGAATTTGACAGATGTAAAAGGAATTTCGTTGAGTTTCAGTTGTGTGATTGTGTTGTGATGTGATTTATGAGGATTTATCATATTTTATTTAAAATTACAAAAACTGACGCCTTGGGATATGCATACAGACTAAAATGGAAGTGGGCTGGACATGGCTGGACGTCTACAAGATGGAAGATGGACTAGGAGAGTGACAAATTGGGAGGGTTCAAGAGGTCGACGCTGCATAGGAAGACCATACGCTCGCTGGGACGAAGACATCAAGAAAACTGCTGGACCAAACTGGCTCCAAGTAGCACAAGACAGGGACAGATGGCTGGCTTTGGAGGAGGCCTTCACCTTAGGGGTTCTCTAGTACCTACTTAGATTATAAGCATTAGTGATAAGAAAAAAATGTTAATTATAGAGAAATAAAAGGCTTTTTATTTTATTTATTTATATCATATTTTATTTTAGGTGGTAAGTACAGAATCACTGCACATGAGTGTAGATAATTTTATTGATGAAATTCCCAATTTTTCCTAAGTACTTTTCTTTTTTACTTTAAATTGTAGGTACTGGGAGCAGCTGTGTGCGTCAAGCTGCAACAGCCTCCTTCAGGCGATAGCCGACAGGCCTGACTTTCATCTTATTCAGTCTTGGGAGTCAAGACATGCCATCTTGGCAACCTATACTTGCCATTGACTGTCCGGTTGTACCTACTTACCACTCAAATGTGCCACCGATTTTTGCCTACCTACTAATACTAACATAATATAAATGAATGATAATATTTTCACGTGAAAATTCCCGTGTGTTAAATAATATATGGATGAAAGTCTGAAATAAAGAATTTTTATTTTAATTTATTATTTTATTTATTTTCCATACCCTAGTTCACTCAAAATTCTGCCAGTCCATAATAATACTTACTAAATAATTATTGTTGGACATTACACACAGCGCCATCTATCCCCAAAGTAAGCAAAGCTTTTACTATACGAACCTAAAAAATATAGTTTCCTAGGTTCATCCGTTCATGTTGGGCGTCACAGCCTGCTGCTTTAAATTAGATTATCTTTTAAATCCCACTTTAAAAAGGAAGAAGATGAATGGAGTCTCACTATAAAATAAAAAAACAAACCCAAAAATCCCAATTTGGTCATGACGCAAGCATTCTTTCCTGTGGGCATCTGTGGGGCAAAATTGTTCTAGGAATCGGCCATGTCCTTTTGTTCTATGTCTGGGTGTTATAAAGTAATATATTTATTTACAACAATATAAAATGAATTCTATCAGTTATCGGGCGTTTTCTCGATGACAGCTGTCACGCATATCAAACTATATTTCACAGAGTATAATACTCATTATTTATTGTTGTTATTTATTTTCTTACCTTTGCTCATCCCACCTCTATTTATTGGTGGATATTTCTTTTTTTTTTTTACACATGGAAACGCAACCTTATTCTAGGAACTCTTTGTATGTTTTTATCGTCAGCCAGCAAGAAACATAGATATTTAATTTAATTTTTAGGGTTCCGTACCTTAAAAGGTAAAAAAAGGAACCCTTATAAGATCACTTTCTTGTCCGTCTGTCTGTCTGTCTGTCTGTCTGTCTGTCTGTCTGTCCGTCTGTCTGTCCGTGTGTCACCATCGATTATCTCAGGAACGGGTAGAGCTAGCAAGTTGAAATTTCTACCATATACTAAGGTCTATAGTCCCTATTGTGACTATAATATAAAGGGTGTTGCCATACATAGTTGACGCCAATTAAAATTGTCCTCCGAGTTGTATGGGCGCTCATACAATTAAGCGGACTAGCTTAATTGGCACCATGGCTAGGTACGGAACCCTCGGCGTACGAGTTCGACTCGCACTTGACCGGTTTTTTAAATGCAGTCTTGTTTCCAGTTAGTTCCTACTGCAGAGTTGCGACGCTAATTAGGTTCCAATTAGCGCAATTGCTATAATTGAGCCCATTTTAGTTTATTTAGAGTTCCGTACTGCAGTAGAGATCCCGGTAAAATATGCAGTAGGTATTAGATTTTAGTAAAAACTGGCAAGTCATAATTGGTTTTTATTTTAAGTGGTATTAGCTGAGCGCTTCCCTTCGGAGGGCACGTTAAATTGTCGGTCCCGGCTATTAAGTCGTTAAGCCATAACGGAGGCCTTTAGGCGGCCTAAACTAATCATCATCATCATCCACCATAAAGCAAAACAGTTGCAAAACGCCATAAAGTAACATTTGTTTATGGGGTTTTGCAAAGTACAATACGTGTTTGGCGCAGAGTAAGTTAATGCTAATAAATCGACTGCGGAACCCAATTGTGTTCGTGATTCAGCACGTATTGGCTGATTTTATTTTGTTGGTAACCTACGCACTGCATTTTATGAACACAGCGTATATGTAAATTTGAAACTTTTATGCTGCGAATAGAAATGAATAGATGTGGCGCCTGTTTAATCCTCTACTGAAAGTTTTACACATAAAACGAAATTCTGTAGCTTTTCAGATTAGCTACGGAGTGTACATTAATATTGGTGATTTTGCTGTAGGTACACTGACAAATTAAATGATCTCTCTCTTTTTCCTCTCTCTCATTCGAATCAGCTTGCAGTATTCTTGGGTTTGGCTTGTGACTTGAAAAATATTTTTTCAACAAAAACTTACAGTACAATTAAGTTAAGTTTTGATTTTAAATATTTATGTTTTAGCTGCATAGAACCTTAAAAACTAAAAAAGGTTAAAAACTAAAAGTGATAAGTATGTACATACTTTATGTACAGTCCACTAAAAGCAATCGTCTATTGGAGATTGCAATCCTCTTTCAAAGCAAGAAAGTGAAATGGAATTTATTTATTTGGCGAGAGTTCCTTTAGTGTTCGGTTTTGCTTGGAATTACTATTTGCTTCGCACTGAAAAGAACTTAATAGCTGGAACTTCGTAGTAGCAAAAAACAAATTAGTTGACCGAGCGAGGGAAGCGAGCGAAGCGTCTCAGCTTCAGCTTGGACAAAAATGCTTTCGATTGTCCGGATGTCTATCGGTCGGACGTCTGTCTGTGTGTTCTCCTCTACAGGTCGCATTTCTCAACCAATTCTCTTGAAATTTTGTGAGCAGGTTTGATAATTTTATAGAATTTACTGTCGTCAGGAATTTTTGATTGGGGGGGTACTTCCTCCAAACAAGGGCAAAAAGGGGGCTAAAGCATATCTCTGCCTTATGACATCTTATTTCGATGGTTTTTTTTTAATTTGAAAGGTTGTAACTTAAAGTTAGTCTCATAAAAATTTGGTGAGGATCTGATGAGGATCTTCAGCGTGATGAGCAGAATAGTTCCTCAAAATGAAGTAAATTGCTCACTTTTAGATTTCTACCAGTGGAAGTGGAATCGGCCCTTTAACTACTAGGTAGGAATTGATGGAGCACCTGGGACCACCTTCTCATCACAAAACTAGAGAATTGTTAATATTTATTCTGTTTTAAATTTAGGCTATGCAAGTACAGACTCGCGAGGTCTACAGCTCACAGAGCCACTAGTATACCTTAAAGTAATTATATAAAGCAATGTTGGGTTTTAGTTCCACCAGTTTTAACTCAAGAACGGCTGGACCGATTTTTATGAGCTTTTTTCCTCCACGAATAGATTATTAGATCATCGGAAAAATTAACGGAAAATTTATCCTTAATGGGGATCAATCACTAAACGAAATATTGGGTTTCTAAGTATGAGGGTGTATACTCTTTAGCATTCTGAACATTCTGTTTTTTAAATAATTAAAATCCATCAATAAATGACGAAGTTATTCAAGTTTTCTTTTCGGCCATTTCAAAACGCGCGCTCGGAGCTTCGCGCTGCGTCTGACGTCACCAGGCGCCCGCGGCTCGGTCTACTAGTACAAAATCGCTAGTTAATTTCAAACTAGCTTCCGCCCGCGGCTTCGCTCGCGCGGCACCTGGATAAAAAGTAGCTTATGTCCTATTTCAGGTCAAGAACTATCTATGTTTTAAATTTCAGCCAAATCAGTTCAGTGGTTGTCGAGTTATAGAGGAACAAACACAAATCCAAATATCCAAAATTTTGCATTTTTAATATTAACTAGCTTCCGCCCGCGGCTTTGTTCGCGTGGTACCCAGATAAAAAGTAGCCTATGTCCTATTCCTGGTCATTATCTATCTATATTTAAAATTTCAACCAAATTGGTTTAGTGGTTGTTGAGTTATAGAGGAACAAACATCATCCATCCAAACATCCAAATTTTCGCATTTCGACGGTTAATAATCAATACCATCTATCTCAATTTAACCAACTTTACAGGAGACGAAAAAAACGTTTAAAAATTTTATTCAAAGCCTTTCTAATAAGGTTTTTTTATAAAAAGTTAACTTAAATTTATCCAATTATTATACAATAAGTACCATTAGCATACTACTATCCTACACAGAAATAATGTAAGTTAGGTGGTATTGATGCATAATGGTTTGAATATTTTTTGTAAATCAGGAAGATAGTCGTTTTTTAATTGAAACAGCAACATAAAAAATCAACTTTTTTATTAGTAAACCAATATTTTTATGGTTAGTTTAGTTAAGTAACGTAATGTAAGTAATTGTAATAAAATCAGCAACAAAAATTGTAGGTATATATTTTAATTTTATGTTAATCAGTCAGATGCAAGCAGCCGTGTAGGAATGAGGACGTCAACAAGTGAGTGTCTATCTTGATTGAAGGCCCAATTTTCAAACCTTTTTTTATCTAAATTTTGACGTATCGTCCTCTTCTCTAAGTGAAATACTTTAAGAGAAAATCAATTTTAAAAACTTCAATTAAACGTAAGGATTGAGGGCCCAAGTCTTTTGGTCATAACTTTATTATTTCAAGTTACAGAAGTATAGGGATAATTGCATCAAGTTTTACTAATTTTTAACTAATTTTCCTGAAAGTTTCAGCTTCATCGGCACTAGTTTAAAAATTGGGCCCTGACACAACAAGTGAGATAGGTTATATTGGCAGAAAAAAATACGCATGGAAACGATAGGTGGTATTTATAATAGGTTATAACTCTTTCAATTTCTGCAATTTAAAAGATATTGAATTGGTAGGCGACGCACTTTTTTTTGTAGAATTTAACTGCATTTAAAAGTGAAAACCACCAAAACTTGAGATAGATGGTATTGATTATTAACCGTCGATTTATAATATTAGTGTGATTAGTGTGATAGTATGATTAGTGTGATGTGAAAGTGTGATAGTGTGATTTGAAAACCAAGTTTCATTTGAAAATCACTTGATTATTTTGACTCGTACACACAAATTATTAATTAGGTATTACGATTAAAAGTATGTATAAAAAATACCTATTCACTAAAAAGTTTAAAGGCGAAAATTATTTTTAAGTAGGTACCCACCTAGCTAAGTAGTAAGTAGGTAGGTACCTACTTAAAAATAATTTAAGTAGGTAGGTAAATAATTTAGGTAGGTAAAGTTAATATAGTGTGATTCGACTCCTGATTGTTAGTTTTGTTTGTTATAGTTTTCGGTTTTAAACAATAACAAACAAAACTAACAATCAGGAGTCGAATCACACTAATATTAAAATGCGAAAGTTTGGATGTTTGCATGGATGTTTGGATGGATGGATGGATGTTTGGATGTATGTTTGTTCCTCTGTAGGTAACTCGACAACCACTGAACCGATTGTTTGAATGAAAAGACTGATCAAATGAAAAGATCGCACATCCCTACATGCAGTCGATTGGGCGATGTATGGTACCTATGACGTCACATCTAGTCGCGATCTTCTCGCGAGAGTTTTTTAGATTGGTGCACTAAAATCTCTGTCTGTAATAAAACTCGGTCATTTTTGATCCGATTAAAAAAACAAAACACAGTAAGTAGGTATTTATTGTTTTTTTGTATCTAAGGGGTAGTCCGAGGTATTTCCAAACACATTTGATACATTCCCACATTTTGCAGCAGACAACATTCCATACGTGACAGGTTGCAAGCCCATCGACGCTATTAAAAAGCTAACTGGTTTTCTCACAATATTTTCCTTCACCGTTTAGAGCTCGTGTTAAAGCGCATACCTACTTAGGTACCTACTTATACATTTTTCGAAACGAAAAATCCATTGATGCACGGCCGGGTTCCAACCCACAACCTTCGGATTGAAAGTCGAGGCACTAGCGCACTCGGCCAACACTGCTTCTCTACCTCTGACACCCGCTTAGACTTTTTCAACGGATCTAAAAATTCCTATAAGATCTGATAGAATATGTCTACTGCGCCTTGGGAATACAGTCGTAATCATATTTAAAAATAAAAATGAAATCATTTATAATTTTTTTAAATCTACAAATCTGCATAAGTACTTACTTAACAAAAAACGTGAATGACCTCGAAAGTTTGGATGTTTGGATGTATGTTTGTTCCTCTATAACTCGACAACTACTTAACCGATTTGGCTGAAATTTAAAATATAGATAGGTAATGAGCGGGAATAGGACATAGGCTACTTTTTATCCAGGTGCCATGCGAGCGATGCCGCGGGCGGAAACTAGTTTGAAAATAACTAGAGATTTTGTACTAGTGGAGCGAGCCGCGGGCGCCTGGTGACGTCACAGCCAGTCGCGGCCTTCTCGCGAGCGTTTTTTAGATTGGTGCACTAAAATCTCTGTAACTCGGTCATTTTTGATCCGATTAAAAAACCAAAAACACAGTATTTTTTGTTTTTTTTGTATCTACAAATCGGCATACTCAACTCAAATCGTGATTCTTTCTCATTACGTATGGAACGACTTTTTTGAAAATATCTCGAATTCTGAGGCGATATGAAGTTCGCCGGGTCAGTTAGTTTTTTATATTTGGAATTCACTACGCATACGTTGTTTTCTCTACGGGAATTGAGCTCACACACATCTTTCATCTCAGACCGCCCCCAATCTATAGAGCTTTTTCTGATCGCCATTATTGTGGAAATTGTAGGGCTTTGGAAAGCTTCAAGCGGGTGAATCTATGAAGTAAGTACTATTCAAGACGTAAATATTTCTTAGGTCCTAAGAACTAGGTGAGGTGGTTCTAAGTCTACGACCAAGTCGAAAGGAACTAAGTACTCAACCGAGCACGGCTTTTCTCAAAGTCCATTCGAAGCTTAAATAAAAAGAAACTGGCATTTTAAAAAACTGGCATTTCGGGCTGCGTTTAGATTTATTGAAATATTTTGTTTAAATACATAAGTATTTTGTATTTTAAGTAACATGAAAATTCGTTTTCACCTCAGCAGCTCAAAATGGCATCCTTTGCTGCGAGAAACCAGTGTGCAAAATCGCATTTTGCACACTAGTTTCAGTGAGGAAAAGTGACTTGAAATTCGAATGTCGTCGATTGACACGTGATAGTGCATGGCGGTCAATCGCTAGCCTGTCTATGAAAAAAAAACAAATAACGCACCTTAAAAATAAAATAGCGGGAATTTGTTTCTGATACGCTAGTTATTTGTTGAAAATTCATAAAACAATAAAGATGAGTGAAACCAGTGGCGAATACACTAATTTATCTCCAGAGAGAAGAGTTGAGACAAAAAGTGATTGTGATGAACAAAGTTCCCTTCCTGAGAAGCACGTAGGTAAGTTCTGAACAAAACAGAAACTTTTAATTTACAAAACTACAATAACTGTTATATTATTATGTCCTTTTAATTTCTGACAAAATGCGTTACTTTTAAATAGATTTAAATGAATACCTATTATGGATTAGTTGCTTCATTATGTACAAAGTTGTATCTTTTATTTGTAGGTTAATGTTCTCGCTGCTGAGGTGAAAAATTTTGTGTGCAACACGAGACCAAAGTTTTTCACATCTCGTGCCTTTGAATTCCTCGCTAGACTCGGGATTCTAACGTAGAATCACTCGCTACGTTCGTGATTCAATTCTTAGAATCCCTCGTTCGCTCGGGATTCAAAATCTGCACTCGAGGTAAACATCAACTTTGCCCTCTTGTTGCACAAATAACTATTTTTGAATGTTATGTATACAACAATGTATTTTTTTTTCTTTATTTTGGCTTCGCATGGCTTGTGCATTCAGCCAGTGTCAAGTAATTAATATACTTCAAGTTTATAGATAAATAAGATATACAAATACATATTACAATACATAAATATAATAACCCACCCCTCCCCTTGTGCTTCAGTAAAGATGTGGGGCTTTACTGAAACATCAACACGGACTTTTTGGGAGAAGTCAAAAAGCAATGCTATCTAATTTTGTTTCACTTGCCCACACTTATGCACATTCACGGTTAATAATCCACCATAATTACACATTAACATTCGAAGAATAACAAGTTTTGAAAAATAAAACGAAACGAAATCATGACTTCTCAAATTCCCGCCAGAAAATCAACAATGTATTTAAATAAACGGTTGTCTGTAAAGTCTGTTTACGAACGATAATTTTACGTGATAACGTCATTAAGAAAACATTGATGAAAGATTGTCAACTATATTTTTATTTAATTTTCTTATGTCAAAATTATGAAACATTCTTAATATTCATGTAACGCATCGGATTATTTACCAAAATAAATTACTTCGTAGTTAGTGCTACGAGAACACTAGCTCTCACAACGTCTCGTAGCTCTCGCTACGTCTCGTAGGCGGAACAAGACAGTTTTTCGTGTGTGCAGCCGGCGTTCATCGATTTATAAGACGTTAACACGTCAAAAAATACTAATAATGATGCTGGACATTTTTCACACAGCATCATCTAGCCCAGCAGAGCTTACTGACTGATAAATGCACTACTTTTATATTTTTTTGTAAATAATTTTATTATTAAACATAGGAAACACCTTTATAATGAATCTATGTTTCTACCACCTTCTAAAATTAGAAGTATTTCCTAATTTGGCTTATAATTTAACATATAAATGGATATTTAGGCTTCAACTAACCCTAAGCTTAGCAAAGCTTGTTTTATGAGAGGACCCTTACTGTAGGTACCTATTGGTATAATAATTCTCTAGATTAATTCCTCATTCATTCACTTAATATTGACCTTTAGTAAATCCAATTAAGTTCAAAGTAGCCCAACTAGGTGAGATAGGGCCGAATTGATGAAAAGATAATAAAAGTATTTCTTAAAATACCTACAGATAAACATTCTGTATTGTTTCTTATTTGAATGTAATGTACTTGTGTATTTCACTCTGCCAATTATCACAAGCTTTGTTGTTTTAGAAGTAATTGTCTGTGTAAATCTTTTCTACAGGAAAATGTTTGGTATAATGTTTCGAAAAAGGTACGAAACTTTTTACAGAAAATATTTCAAATGAATTATAAAAAAGTTAAACGTTCGAATTTAAAAATAGAACGTTCCGATTGGTTTTTGTTTTTTTCCAGAGCAATTTCTTCAATACGTGGTTCATTTGCAAAATTATAAATTAGTGAATTATTTAGTTTTGTTATATGGAAATTTAAATCTTGAAGATTTGAGCGGATGTCTACAGCGCTGGGGGATACACCCGTGAGTCTGTTTGAGTTTAGTTGTTTATTCATACAATACAATCCAATAATTTGATCTCAATTTATAACTCAAATGTTTTTTATAAAGAACTGAGTTTCTATGTGACTATTTCTCAATTATTCAATATCATTTATTCAATAAAAACTAAGATTTTCCGTGAGGATGTTTTGGTGCTGGAAAAGCCTACTCCATCTGAAAAAATGTCCTAGGCACTACAGTGTCCCGTTAAGTGTAGGCAAAGATTGCCTCCTGATACTGTATAAATCATCTAGTAAAGATGTAAAGGCCAAAGTTTAACTTACTCTAGTTAATTGATAAGTTTTGCAATTCCCTTAGGACTTTGTTATAGAAGCGTACACATTGCCCTTTAAATGATTTAGGCTGGATTTTACCAAACTGGATTAAGTTTTATCTGGAGATTAAACCACAGATTAAACTGCAGTTTGTTTGAATATTTTGACATTGTAAAGTTGACACCTTATAACCAGGATAATTTGAATGCACCTATATTGTTTGGTTGCGCTTTCTAAACAATTGTATTTCGAATTTTGTCGGCTACGAGAATAACTACTCTAGGAGTAAGATGACAGTTTGGTCGAATCCAGCCTTAGTAATTTATCAAGCTTGATTGTGGGGACAGCGAGTATTTACATATTAACTAAATAGGTTAATAATTAGATCCGTATCCGTTTCGAATATAGAGCAGCTAGAACACTGAAATGCACTGACATTCCTCAGAAAGTTTGTGTTATGGAACCACACAACCGATATACTACTTTTATAATTATTATTTTTTGTAATATTATACATAGAAAACACCCAGACCCGAGACAAATATTTGCAGATCATACAAATATTTGTCCCGCGGCGGGGGTTGAACCTGCAACCTTCTGCGTCACAGGCGGGCATTCACCCACTACGCCCCAGAGGTCGTCACAGATAAACAACGTCTATAGATAAACATGTGAAGCTAATAAAAGCGTGTTAAAAAAAAACGTTGCATTTTAGTATTTTAACTCGGAATTGGTGCCAATCTTAGAAACCCATCTGGTTACATTTACTACGAGAGAACGAGCTGTAATTCACTTTGTGGACCAATGCTTAGGATGTGACTTGCGTTAGGATTTTTTCCATAAAACATTACGGATTTACTCTAGACAAGATATATCCTTTTACCTACTGCAGTATATGTAATTGAATTTCTGTATAATCTATATCGCAGGCCATACCTGTAGGCCTAATATGCGAAACATTGAGAGTTGAGAAACGAGATATCTCGATCGGTTGAACTCACAGGTTGAACTGCTCTAACGTATACGTATACGTTACCTACTCTACGTTACGTTACGCATGTTAAGCGAGCCTAGGCCAACGCGAGTGAAGGCCAACGTGTAGAAAGCACATTTGCCTTGCCTTGCCATCACTCGGTGTCGCTCGCCTAGCTGGCCGAGTGAATACAAGCGCATGGTTTGCATTCGTTTGCATAGATTTGCCAAACGTCTAGACTAGACGGTAGTGCTCGCGTTGGCCTAGGCTCGCCAAACACTTATTGGCGGCTTTAAATCAAATCAAATCAAACAATTTGTTAACATTACAAATTATTAGGAACATTTGCTAATAAATTGAGTCAACAAAAAGGCCTCCACTCAACATTATGCTACGGTAGATAGTCTACCATAGCGCTGGTCTTTCGTGTTCCGTGGTAGCACCTAGACTAGTCCAAAGGATCGTGGTTGAAGTCACGAGTTTAGGGAGGTATATCACCAGCCAGTTGCCTGGTTGGGGCTGAGTATGATGAATATGACCTTATATTTATTTGAAAAACCAGCCGGTGTGTATATTTAGGCCAGAGCGGTATATTTGATATGTCAAGCTGTCGGTTATATTTAGGCCGAAGCCGTCCTGATATTGGCAGTCACGCACAGACTTTTGTAGAAATCACGTCAACGTCGCCTGAATAATACAACTATAGCCTTTACTCTACAATCGATACGTCAGTTCAGTTAAAGTATGTATAAATCATAAATCATAAATCATAAATCATATTTATTGAGGAACAGTTACAGTGGCTTACAATATTAATGAAACGATGATACCTGCAGAAGTTTGTAGAAACTGTGTCGCAGGCACCAACGCCCTCCTCCACACATTGTATTTGAGTTCCAACCAAATTACAGTTACTTACTTACAAAAAATATATTTAAACTAGAAAAGTACAACTTAAAGAAAAACATAAAATCGAGTTACAGTATTATATAAGTAGGTGTTGGCGTGAAATATGTGTGCGTGTGTGTGCGTGTGTCTGTGTGTGTGTGTGTGTGTGTGTGTGTGTGTGTGTGTGTGTGTGTGTGTGTGTGTGAAATAAGTAATCTATTCAGCAACCTTGATAAAGTCCTCGGTTTCTTCATAATTTAAAGTTACAAGCCATTCTAGCAATTTAATTTTACACTTGTAATAGGGTAAGGGGTAAATATTAATAATTTTATTGATACTATTATATAGGATAGGGCTAATAACGTAGAATTGTCGACTTGCTAGTACAGTACGGTGTGATTCCAGTTTGCAGATTTTATATGATCTCCGTTTGGAGTTAAAATTTGTATCATAGCGCAACAGACAGTGTTTGCGGAGGATTGTTTGAAGGATAAATATTTGACGTACAGTGGGCACTGAGCAGAGTGAGTATAGTTCTTTTGTAGGGAATAGAATAGGTTTTTTGGACATTACTTTTAAGACGGCCCTTTGGGCCCGTTCTAGTCTCAGGAAAGTGGTTTTAGCGGCACCACCCCAGGAGGTGGCGCAGTAGGATAAGATGGACTGGGCAAGAGCGTAATAAATTGTTTTTAGTGAGTGCAAATTTAGAATAGTTCTTAGGTTTTTGAAAACAAATATCAATTTCCTAATTCTAGAGACTGTGAGGCTAATGTGTTGTTTCCAGCTGAGGGTGGCATCGATATTGACTCCTAGATATTTTAGACAGGACGAGCGTTCTAAGCAATCACAAGTGCAGTAGACAGGGTCGGCATCTTTGGAACAGTTGTGAGCTCGGATAGAGAAGGAAGGTACAGGTTGAGTGGACATAGTTAGAGTGAAAGGGATGAATTTACTTTTTGAGACATTTAGAGTGAGGAGATTTGAATTTAACCAAGTTATGACAGTTTTTAGGACTTTTTCAGAGAGGTTATGAACCTCATGCCAGCTACGACCGTGAATCAAAAGAGCTGTGTCGTCGGCATATGTAATAATCTTACAGTTTGGTAGTTGTAAGTTGCACAGCTCATTAATATAGATTAAGAACAAAGAAGGTCCTAGGACGCTTCCTTGAGGGACACCATATTGAATATGTTCTTCTTCACTTCGAAGATCATCAATTACGACGTACTGGGAGCGGTCTTCGAGGTAGGTTCTGAACATATTTAGTGCGACACCTCTAATGCCAATGCTTTCCAATTTGCTAAGAAGTTTGGGCACCGAGACAGTGTCAAAAGCTTTGGAAAGATCTAAAAAGACACCAATAGTTTTTAATTTTTTGTCCAAGTTTTTTACGATTGTATCAGTGAGTTCTATTACTGCGTCTTCTGTGGACTTTTTACTCCGGAAGCCAAACTGATTCGAAGACAGCACTTCATTTCCGTTGACAAAATTCATCAGTCGTTTATTAAGTATTTTTTCAAAGATCTTTGATAACGTTGTAAGGACAGAAATGGGTCTATAATTATTGACACTGTCTCGGTCGCCGCTTTTGAAAATCGGGTGTACCACAGCTCTCTTAAAAACACTGGGGAATATGCCAGCAGATAGGGATACATTGAATACATGTGTGAGTACGGGAATTAAAACGTTTTTGGCAGATTTGATAACAGAAGTAGGGATGCCGTCCCAGCCTACTGCACATTTGTCTTTAAGGTTAGAAATTATGTTTTCAATCTCTATGCTATCCACGCCAAAGAGGACCATAGAGTTACAGGGATTGTTTTTGTTACGGAAAGGCTGAGGGATGGCAAGGGATTGGGAAGCGGTCATTGAGCCAGAATTGGCATTACTTTCTATATCCAAGGCAAGTCTTTTTCCCACATTAGCAAAAAAAGTATTTACATTGTTAATGGCAGTTAGGGGGCTTTCATTAGTTTTAAGAAGATGTGAAGAAGTTGTTTGCTTGTTTTCGAGGTTAGCGATTTGCTTGATCAAGTTCCAAGTAGCTCTGGGATTTTTTCTGGCCTTCTGAAGTTCAGCTTTATGAAAGTCCATTTTGACCTTTTTCAAGAGATTGTTACAGAATTTACGGTATCGAAAGTATACAACTTTGTTTAAATCGTCTTCAGGACTTTTTTTGAATTTTCGATACAATTTGTCCCTATGACGAATACATTTCAGAAGGCCAGGAGTCATCCAAGGCTTAAGAAGGCGTTTACGACTAGGGATAGGTTTAGTATGACTATGTTGCTTTATTATTCTGGTGATAATATCAACTAAGGCTGCAGCAGCTGCATTGGGATCGGTAGTAAGAAGAATAAAAGAAAAGTCTGCTTTTTCAAGAGCTTTCACAATAGCGTGAATGTCTAGGCGTTGGGAAAATCGTTTAGGAAGAGTAGTTCTTACATCGGTGCTACAACATAGAAGCAAGGGCAAGTGATCGGTTAATGGAGAATCTAGGACAATAGTAGACGCAGAGTTAGATGTACGAAGAATAATATGATCTAGACAGCTATCATATCTTGTAGGGAAAAGGTGAGCTGGTAACATGGCGTGCGAAGCTACTAGGTTTAAGTATTCATCCATAATGGGAATGTCATCATTACTAGTTAATAAGTTGATATTTATATCCCCAACTATAACAGTAGTCTTAAAAGTGTGTAGTGTACTTAAAGTAGCATCAAGACTTTGAAAGAATGGGGATAGATTTTTGTACGAAGGGGAGCGGTATAGAGCTATTATTGCCAATTTGTTTGAAAAAGTTATAACAATACAGTTCGCATCATTAAATTTTGGCATATCAACTTTATATGTAAGAGAGCTTCTTATATAGACAACCACACCGTCGTTCTGGTTTTTATAGGTGGACGCGTGGTGGTCAAAATGTGGGATTGAGGGAATTAAAGGATTTTTTTTAAGCCAACATTCCGAAAGAATTATTACGTCAAGATCAATTTTTATTCTGCGTAGTAAAAGAAGCAGCTTGTCGAAATTGCAGTTTATGCTGCGTATGTTAGCATGAAAAATTTTTATTCCAGCGCTATTGTCAGGCAAGTTAAGAGAAATATCTTCAGTAAAAATAAGCTCAGTAGCTTAGAACATTTCCCCACCTTAGATTGATTATCTAAAATTGGCAAGCTATAATCGTTATTAGTTTCAAAAGTAGAAATTCTGATCGTAGAACAACAACAACGACATCTTTGGAGGCAAAAAAGTACATTAGTCACAACACAATAATGTAGTACTTATACGAGATTCCATTCAAAGCGACTGCATAACTAATTAAGCTTTGAGTTGGAATTGGAGCGTTAGAATTTGTTGCTTAGTATTGATTTCTATGAGACTGCGTGCACTGGCATTTCTGCGCCAGAGACCGGTATTACTGCCGATGACGTCATCCGCAGTGAACGCCCCATTCGGATCCCGATCGCTTTCAGTTCTGACGTGTTGTGTATCGCCGATGCCGATGCAAAATCCGGAAGCAGTGGATGCACCATATCGGCATTTTGTAAATACTGACGCTGCGTACGCTCCGATACCGACGCAGTGGTCGTACAGCTTTGTCTACATAATACTACGTCACTATATTGTAAAATAAGTAAGTACCTACCTACACTACTGAACTTATGAATGACGCAAAAAACCTTGAATCTAAACTACTAGGTACGTAAGTACTTCTACTATAACTTGGTTTGCTCCAAAGGTTGTATCAATTCTAAGACCATTCATGTACCTAAGGTATTGCGGGGTGGGTAGCTAATCTTGTAGATAGTATACCGTAGTGTCGTATAGTAATAAAACTGAATGAGAAGAGCCAAAGGTTACGTGGCGTGTCTTTGAATGATCCTATGTCCTACAGAATATTGTGAATGGCTGATCAAGATGATATCTCATTTCACTCAGGTATCGCTAAACAAGTTTAAAATTAACTGAAACTAGCACTAAGAATTTCAATAAAAACGACATTACAACTGAAAATAAATAAATAATGCAAGACATTTCACACAGCATCACATTTATCGTCTAGCCCCAAAGTAGGTAAGCAGAGCTTGTTTTATGGGAACTTTATGACTGATTATCTACTTACATTTTTTATTCATACTAAACATAGAAAAAACCCAGATCTGAGACAAATATTTGCAGATCATACAAACATTTTCCTTGCAGCGGGAATTGAACCCGCAACCTTCAGTGTTCAGGCCTTCACTCACTGTGAAGCCTGAAAATAAACTGAAATTATTTTCATCATCATCTAGTTATACTCCCTAATAAGTAACTTTTAAATCTACCTTACGTTGTACAAGACACTGGAATTACTCAAGTAAAAAACACTGACGTAGTGCGAGACCATGCAAAGTGACAGTAACATGAATATAGATGGTCTTACAGGTGAAGGTTTTTCGGTTGAAACGAAATATTATTGGTAAATTGATATTTTCACGTGAGTAATTCCCACTTATTCATGTTATTTACCTAAATGCCACGTATACATGCTGGGCGAGCCTAAGGCGAATTGATGCAAGGCAAGTGCTACCGTCCACACGTTTGGCGAGTCTATGCAAACCAATGAAAATTGGCGCTTGTATTCACTCGGCCAGCTAGGCGAGCGATGGCAAGGCAAGGCAAATGGTGTTGTCCACCCGTTGGCATTGGCGTTCACTCGGCGAGCCTGCGCCAGCGTGTAGTAGTGGCTTTAGGATAAGCGATTCTGTGTCGTCTGCATCACATAGCCACCCGTGAGAGCTTGATCACACGACATTTAACTGCACGTTTTTTTGCAGGATAAATCTTATCGAATTAGTTGCGTATACATTGAGTTACTCACTGTATACGCTGAGTACCTATAGAACCACTCACATGTCGCGCGTCTTTGGTACTTATCGGTGCATTAGTTTTTCAAACGAATAAAAACGTATCGTGTGACCGGCTCGTTACCCTTACTGCCCCATAGCCATAGCACTTGTGTTTGTTAAGTTTTTTTACACATTCTTACATTCTTTACAGATGATGAACAATTACGAGGGGAACAAGCTAGGCGTGCCGCAGTCGGGCAATGGGTAAGATATTTTAATAAAAAAAATTGAAATATGATCATGGCGTTATTCCCAAGATACGGTAGGTAGAACTTCTTTAGCAATAGGCATTTTAAGATCTTATTTCCAAATACATGTTTTGGTACTTGCCCACATTTTGTAGAAGTTAACATTCCATACGTGACAGGTTGAAAGCCCATCCACGCTATTAGGAAGCTTACTGATTGCACCACGATGTTTTCCTTTCACCGTTTAAAGCTCTTGTAAATGCGCATAAGTATATTTTTTTTCAAAACGAAACACCTTTTGCGGACGGGATTCGAATCCACGACCTTCGGAGCGAAAGTCGAGGCACTAACCCACTCGGTATTTCTTAAATTAACACCTAGCGTTAACACCTAGGGTTAATGTTGTGTGGATAACAATGTATAGGTACCTTACCTTACCTTTGAATAATGTTTCTGTAAGTCTTCCAACCAAAATATTATTCAAAAATATAAATTATTCCAAAATATACTGTGTCTGTTCTACATGATTTATACAGCGACAGGAAGTACCCTAAACTAACAAGGCCAATAACTTACAAAAGCTCTTTAGGTATTGTATGGAATGAATAAAAACCTCGACAAGAGGTTGGATAAATTCATTAAAAAATCAGATATTTTTGACTTTTTTGTGACTGAAAGGAGCCTGTCTAGAGTCTATCTAATGCCAAAAGTTGTTAAGGCGCAGACCAACCGCAGCCCACGGAGTGGCTACGCACGTGCGTCAAACTTCGCTTTGCAGGAGACTATGTAATTGTGTCCACTGTAGCCCACGGACACGCTATGCATGAATTGTCATTGGTACACGCGTGGCTTGCTCGAATATGACACCAAGCAGCTCAAAGTTATGCACGCGGTATACAAAATTATGATTAGTATGAATTCAAAACGGTGCTGCGCTACAGTTGTACATGTCGTGGGTTCATATTCGTGTACTGCAGTGGAAATGTAGACCCACGTTGTCAAACAAATGAACCCACGCAGCTAAAATGCGCCGCGTGCCCGTGCACATCATGCGGCGCTGTGGGTCCGCACCTTTAAGGTGGCCTAAAACTCCGTCTCAAGCGTAGCAAATAGACTGTGGACAGGCTCCTTTACAGTCACACAAAACCAGAATGGACATAATACAAAATCCTTCTGGAAAAAGAGACAAAGCATAATATTTTTTGTCCCTTAGTGCGTGCCGCCTTTTTCCTTGGTTCTGAAATAAGTACCTACTACGAAAGTATGGATTCACTCAATTCTTTCCTTTCGGCGGCATGCTAGCTGGCTGTCTATTGTGCTATACCTTGATCCCAACAATCTCAACTTTTTAGGTCTTGGACTAAAGGAGTAAGTACGTAAGTTCGTATGAGTGAATTCTGGTGACGGATTTTTTAGGTCGCCTAAAGGCTTCCGTCATGGCTTAACGACTTAAAAGCCGGGACCGACAATTTAAAATGCTCTCCGAAGCACGGAAGCACTCAGCTCGTAATGCCATTAAAGCAGTATATTTTCAGGATGACGCACTCGCTGAAAGTAGACTGCTCATCGCACTGCACCACGCCGTCAGACAGGCCGGACCCGAACCTGGCCACTGTCAAAGTGGGCTGTCTCCACATCAATCCTTCCACTGTGTAAGTATCACTCATCAGCCATTTTAAGCCACCAATTCTATGTGAAGTATCCAAAAAGTTAGGTCATTAATACTTTCGCGAACACAAATTCATATTTAGAAATACAACACGGGTATATCGCGATTTTTACATTATTAATCCTGATGTTTCTATTGTACCTAACACAGCAGAAATGTGGGGATGTAAATAAGGTAAAGAACGCGATAAAATCCAATGTCCATGTTTTTCTAAACAAAAGCAGTTTGTTGCGTGATCCATTTCAAGCCATTCATTGAGAAGTATCCATTGCGCGTTTTTCCACTAGCCGGCACGGCACCGGCACCGGCACCGGCGCCGGTGGTGGGGAATGCAAAAATGTATAAAACCGTGCCGGTGCCGGCGCCGGCAAGTGGAAAAACGAGCAGTACATTTTCATACATTTTTGCGTCGCCGGCGCCGGTGCCGGTGCCGGTGCCGGTGCCGTGCCGGGCTAGTGGAAAAACGCCCATTAAGTAAGGCCAGAAATAGCTTGTTTCGTGATCCTTCTTGACTTGATTGGATTAACTTGACAACAAAATTAAACGAGTCCGCCATTGATAACAATAGAAAAAAAGGTTGGTATTTCAATTGTAGGTAAACCACGCAAATGATAATTTAAAACACAATGGGAAATTATCGACTAACGTCAAAATCAAAAGTCGAACAAGCAATAAATTATTACTGGAACTAACTAAACTATTTAAAACATAAAAAACAGTGTAATCTTAGTGTAATACTTATTTAACTTTCACAATGTGTAAAAAGTCTTGCTGAAAGTTAGTCTGAAAGTTAGTCTATGTATTGATTTCGAAATACGAAATATGATTTTAACAGACGTCATACCTAGAGCAGGCGCTTCACTTCACTTCACGCTTCTCGGAATTCATACGATTCGAAGATTTTCTTCCACCAAAGCCCTTCTTTTGGTGTTGTAAATAAAAAAAAAGTTTTTCTTCTTCGCTGAAAAGAAACGTCAACTCCAAATCCTCCGAACAACGAATGCATTTCATAAGTGTGAATCGCCATGCTGGTTGTAATTCGAATATCAATTTTCCAGACTAGATATAGCACAGAATAATATAGTCTTGCTTGGAGAAATTGTTTCTGCTAAATTCCTACGGGATGGTATCTCGTAGTCTTGCGAACAGCCAGGTGTTAGCAAACACGTGCAAACGTGCATGTCACTCGTATGTGAAAGGAATGTTTTTGCCATCTAGTAAAAGGGTTTCAGGAAAATTAAGAAGAATTTAAAAGAAAAAAAATAAAAAGAAAATATTAAAAAATTAAGAAAAAAGAAAAAATTCAGAAGAAAATTCAGGAAATTTAAAAAACCGAATGTATAATTCGTCATTGTTGTTGTCACACCCAATAATTAAAAAAAGAAACATTAGCATTCCATTCAAATTTTGGTTAGGTACTTACTTTCATTTTTCAGTGTAGATTACACAATTGTTGAGTGTGACGACAATGACAAATTTGCCTTCCGGTTTTTTTCCCTGGATATTCGTTCAAAATCAAATCGAAACAGAATCATCAAGGCATCATTTTTTGAACTTTGAAGATGTCTAGAGTAGTCAGAGGCATGTCAAAATACATGTTTGGCACATTCTCACATTTAATCGAATGAGCTTATCAAGATTTTCAACCCAACGAATATGGATTCCGTGGCTGAGTTGGTAAAGGCACTCCGGCTTAAGGAGAATCACTGTATCGTTGCGGGTTCGAATCCCGTGGGAATTGAAAAATGTTGATAGACTTTTCATTTTCAATGAAATTCTTACATATTTCATAAGTTAGCATTCCGTAAGTTGCAGGCCCACCAACACCTAGAATAGGTACTAATCTGGTTTCCCCTTGATATTGTTCTTCACCGTTTACAGCTCTTCTTAATGCTCATATGAATTTTCCAAAACGAAAAAATTATTGATGCACGGCTGAGGTTCGAACCCACGACTTTCTAATCAAAAGTCGATGCACTATCCCTCTCGGCCAACACGGCTATGCAATTAACAAGATTGCTCTCCCTCATTCCAATAATACGCACTCACATTACTATTTATTCAAAAAATCAAGAAAAAGGCCTCAATATTAATTGAACACTGAAGAATTCGTTTGGAGAGACAAAATGCGGGCTGTTTTCTGAAAGAATTAGTATTAGCATACACTGAAAGTTTGTGAATACTTTGGTTTGTTTATTTGATTCAGTTACAGTAGAGGCAATGATGTTAGTAGGAAGTAGTAGGTAATACAGTGTCTATTTAAAATACTATGTATTTGTTTATTATATATAGCATATATATATGTCTATATATATGTTGGTGGATAACGCAGTCATCAACATGCTTTCGTAACAGGTTCAACCAAGTTAAACACAGAAAAAAATAAACATTTTATAAGCTGAACTGATATAAGGTGACAGCTTGGAAAAATTGTAGTTAATTAAACATTGTGAACTACTTACCAAGATAACATTGAAGTAGCCGCGTTCAGAAGCAACTAAACTTACGTAATGGATACTGTTTTGCAAAGAATCTGAACTAAGCCAATCCCAGGAGCGCCGAGCTTTCAGTTCCGTTAAAGCGGAATTTTTCCCTCTTTTCAAAGGAATTACCGAACGGATCTTTTAAATGAGTAGATCCATCGTATTCCGTAAGGACACTCAACGTGGAATGAGTTTATCAGAGCAAGTTTGAATGTGACACCACAGTGACTAAGACATGAGGAATAGGTTAGCGTGAAATGGACATGTAGAGAGTCACATGCCACGAAGAGCGAGGATTAGAATTTGATTTTCTTGGTGACTGTACAGTGTATAATTTACGTCACGTTATTTGTCTTTCCAGTTCACTGATTTAAAATGGTTATTGGGTGACTGGGACCACGGTCCCAGTGTCTCGTGGGCCCAGTCTGAATACATATATTTCGACCTGGAAAGAGGTAGATTGATCGATTGATAACGCTTCACATAACACCTTAAACGAGCAATATATGTTTGTATGATCTGCAAATATTTGTCTCGGGTCTGGGTGTTTTCTATGTATAATATGTATGTATTTACAAAAATGTATATAAGTAGTATATCAGTCATGTGGTTGCCATAACACAAGCTCTGCTTAGCTTGGGGCTACATGATGCTGTGTGAAATGTCCAGCAATATTTATTTATTTATTTTATTTATTTAATATTTGTTTGTTTGTTTGTCTGTCTACTCACGTTCTCTAATGCAACTAAAGCCATATCAGGACTAAAAATCAAGGCTAAGAAAGATTTTATTATGTGACATAATAATATCCGCATTGATATTAATGATAATGATAGTGGACAGTGGAGAAAATAATTATGTAGTGCCAACCCCACCTAATTTTATAAGTGAGAGAGATGGTCAAAGAGAGTTTCATCGAATGAAAGAGAAGTGGTGCTATACCTACTACGTAGTATTATTATTAATTCTGTGGTTGAAATGGGGTAATGGGGGTTCTGTGGGGAAAATATTGGTATGAAGTTCGGTCCAGATATGACAGAATTTGTAAACCTCAAGGTATCTTTGATTTCGTAGGCAGGATAGCTTAACGTGCTTTTAGCTCGGTAGATTTGTTAATGAAACTAGCGTTTACCCATTCACTGATCGCGTACAACGTCGCCTAGCCTAACTTCGCCAATCCACTAGGACCGACTACTTTAACTTCATTAAGGCGAGTGTTAAACTTTTATCACTTGTTCAATGACTGTTAAGTTTTTCTGTTTGCAGATGTTTTTATAAAGAATCTATAATTTCACGCGGTGGTTACGAAAATAGTAGTAACCAAATAGCTAGTCTTCGCATGTTTCTTGGAAGATCCAATTTCATGGTTCCGCGTTTAGAAATGTCTAATCTTGAGGTTAGACTGTGTTACTCTGGAATATGATTAGGACCCGTATTGTTGTTGTGGCATTTTTATACTCTTGAATGAAAAACGAATGCCAAATTAATTACAATATTGTATGAAAGTTGAGAGAAACAGCTAACATAGAGACTCAATATGACGACTCTTGGTATAGGTACGGTCGAAATTCTGTCAGATCTTGAGTGGTTTTAGATCTCTTGAGCATGTCTAATGAGGTAATGAGGATAGCTAGAGGCACATTTTCAGAGGTTCATTTTCTTAAGACTTATTCATTTATCGTTGACAACTCGTGTTAATGCGGGTACTTATAAGTTTTCCGAAACGAAAAATTTGAATTTGCACTCGTAAAATTTGCATCGAAGAGTAGGTAGATATGCAACATTTGACTTGACTTGTTGTTGTACACATCTACACACATTCTGTGATCATTCATCAATAGATTTATCATTTCAGGAAATTTAAATGCGAATTAACACAAGCTCTCGAAACCATTTCAGCTCAGTGATTTATTAACACTGAATAAACAGTTAGTATTCGATTGTTGGATTGTTGTTGAGCTAAAGATACTTGTTTTCATTCTAATTAACGTTACCCAATTTCTCAATTCATTATTAGTTTAAATAATATTGTCACAAAGCTAGATACACCTATCTCTAAATTTTGTAATCCAATTTGCTAAACCTTAATGTTTTCATGCCTGCGTCTTCGTATGATAATCCAATAAGTATTGTCATAATCGAATCAAACGAAACACATCGTTCACATTGACAGTTGCGTTAGTTCACCGTGGTACCCATTAGATAGTACCTACCACTGGATGGTACTGTGGTAATTTTTAGCTATTTTATTGCTCACACACCGGAAACAATACTTCGTTAAAAATCTTCAGCGAAGTTCGTTTGGCTGTGATTGTTGTATTCCGATTACTCTACTCATCACACACGTATTGTATCATTTAATCTTTTGTTTCATTTCATAAAACGTAATTCAGTGTACATTCTCTTTAATGACCTCAGTCTAGGCGGGCGATTACCAAGCTGAAATGTAAGATACGAGTTTTTGGGACTTATTGAAAACTAGCTTCCGCCCGCGGCTTCGCTCGCGTAATACCTAGATAAAAAATAGACTATGTCCTATTTATAATCTATTTGTATTTTAAATTTCAGCCAGATCAGTTTCAAACCAGCACAAGAGATCCGCCTTTTTTTACATTTTTGAATACCTGTAAAAGCTCCAGATAGGAGGAAACCGGTGAAAGGGTATCATCCTAAAGACTTTTTTTCTTTTTACCAACCATCTTCAAAGTCCAATAGGTCCATACGATGCTCAAGTAAATCCCAACTAAGCATATTGGACTCCCCTACTATAATGTTGTACAAATGTGAGATCAGAGATATGATTGTGACTGATGGAAGTTATTTGTTTTACCTATTTAGCAAATAATGGGTTTCATGAAATAATATTTCATTGTTAGACTAGATGTGAACGCAAACAAGTACATTGTTGTTTGTTAACGATGTTATTGTTAATCCGAATTACGGCAAATGTGATTACCTAGACAAACCTAGGTTTTATGGTGCAAAACAAATTATAATTTTGTAGTTTCTGTGCAAAACAAATAAATAAATAAAATAGAATAATTAATCATAAAAATTTCCTATCATAGTTGTTATAAGTATTATAATGTTACTTATTTTATCGGTAGTATAACGTAAAACTTATGCCAAGAATGCACTGTCAATAGCTCAGGGTGGCAATTCTACTAGATGTCAACGTCAATCATTCCGCTGCGTTTTGTTTGGAATTTTCGATCTCATAAATGTCAGCCATTTGGTGAATAGTAGAATGGCTTTTCAAATATTTGTTCTGTCAAAGTTCAAACCTTAGCTAAAACGTCACCGCAACTGAGTCGTTTGTCATTAGTAGAATAGGAAACAGTCGAAAATCTAAGGTTTAGTTGACGTTTTGCTTGTGGTTGATAAAAAGTTTGGTAGTAGAATCGCCACCCAGGTCAATAGCAGTGTCAAACAAAGTTAACTCAAAAGTAGGTAAGTACTTTAGTTATAATTTAACTCCAAACCTAAGTGAAGAGAACAAAGGATCCTGTAATACTAGTAGTGCGAGATTTCCACTTGACAATTACTCTGTGCTTGTGATCTTGTGAAGTTCAGTCTTTCCTTTGACTCAAACGGATAATTATATACATATTTTGGGACAAAGCAATTGTTACTGTCTGCAATTCTTTTCCGAAGTAAGGAACCGTGTTTGTCAAGTGAGGTACATTCTCAACCTTTGATCAGAATGTTGTGAGTTCGACTCTGTCAGTGGATTTTGTGTTCTGGATTTACTAGTTTTGACAAGAGCTCTCTAAAGGTGGAATCAGACGGGTCACTCAAGTGAAAGATCACTCGAATGAATGCTAAGGTTTTCTAAGACACTTTTCTTGTATATTCAGACGTGTAACTTTGAGTGAAATATGCAAAATGAACGACGGAAATGAACAAAGAATGAACCGTCTGATCGCACCTTAAACGATGAAAACATATATTGTGAGGACAACAGTTAGCCAATAAGATCAGAATAACTACTAATAAGCGGCGGACAGGCTTACGACCCGGTAGGTATGTAGAATAAAAAAAAACTAAAAAAAAAAGATTCTGACGAATTGAGAACCGCCTCTTTTTTTGAAGTCAGTTAAAAATATACAAAATGTGGACATATGGCTTGAGTTGCCTCTGACTGGCCCCCTAGAATGTTGTCAAAGGGTCAATAATGATTACTTTACGTTGTTGTGAACCCGTTTTGTAACTTTTTATTGTAAAGGACGACACCTATAACTTCCATCGAAAGACATCAGACTCATTTGATGTGTTGGTTTGGTACTAGGCGTGCGAAGTCGTGGACGGAAGCTAAGTAGAATATAAAATTACATTTCAAAGTTTTAAGCATTTCCGTTCCCAAGTGTGATCGAAAGAAAATAAATAGAAGTTTTCATATTATCCTCGACCTAAAAAAATTCTCAGACATTTTTCTCTACAGTCAAATGTGGAAATACCTACCTACCTAATTCTTTTCTATTCCTCCACAGAGAGAAATTTGTCTAAGGCGTTCGTTTGGGGTAGGTATTTTACCAATTATAATGAAACTAGCTGCGCCTCACAGTTTTACCTGAGGTTTGGTACCTTATAATTATTTATAAAAGTAGCTTTTACCCCTCTACTTACAAAATTCTGTTTAAATTGAAACACCGTTTAAACAATTGCCATCCTTTTTTGTCAGATAGTATTAGATAGTGACAGGGAAAATCTTGAGCAATTTTTAACCAGTTCAAGATTATAAGTAAGGCCTTTAGTGTCTTTCTGTCTTTCCCCGGGCAAAATAACGAGAAAAGAGCCTATTTGTAAGTCTATTTAAGCTAAGCTATGTTCACAGTTTTTTTTTCATATCTGTTTCAGTGTGGATATATTTTATAGATTGCATTCAGTCTTTTTGTCATATCACGGGCAAAGTCACGGAAAAAAACATGTGTGTTAGGTTAATATTGTAGTACCTACTAGCTGTGATCGGCGGTTTCACCCGCCATCTAATTTAATCTTATAATATTTCTCAAGAAATAAGAAATGAGCTATCAAATGCAGAATTTTTTTTTCAATTCCGACTGGTAGTTCTAGAGATTAGCGCGTTCAAACAAACACATTCTTCCGTTCTTGTATGCATAAGTATACTTTACGTAAATATGTAGTAGTTTCGTGTTACTTCTACAATATCATCCAAATTCGATCAATCATTTCAGCATGAAAAATGTGACAAAATACTTACATACCTGAGTAGGTTTGTAAGTATTTTGTCACATTTATATGTGAGTACAAACGTTCACATTTACAATATTACTAGCTTCCATCCGCGGCGTTGCCCACGAGGTATACCTACATAGCATATAGCCTATGTTCATTCTGAAAGTTCATTCTAAATACATGTAAAAGAACTTTTGAAATAGGATGAGTGGTTTCGGAGATTACCTCCTACATACAAACAAACTACCTCTGTATAATATTAGTATAGATATAGATAGTATGATAGTCCTATTTGCGTTAGTGGCAGATTGAATAAAATTGATTTGATACTGCAAAGTAAAGTCACAAAGTAAGGGGCTTTCGGTTTACATAAGACAATTTATTTATCTTTTCGTATTTTATTTCTTAGGCGCAAATAAAATAAGATGAGCCCGTTTTCTAAGTAAATACTTCTATAGATTTTGTGTGTCTAGAACTCGAGATGAATAATACTTATATTACAAATTATTCTTTACTTAAGGCGCCTGCTACAGGTGAATTTCCATAAAAACGTAATACCGAAATCATTTAAAATTTAAGCATATTTTTAACAGTTTATGTTTTTAGATTAAGACAGTAGGTATTTATCTAGGTTCCTGTTATGCTTTTGTTTCTAAACAAGCAATTTATTCAAAAATAAAAAAACCCGGCTGAACCGAAAAGTTGGAAACAGCATTATCTTATCAATCACAAAACAAAATTAAATTACAATTTTATTATAATGTAGGTATCTAGGGTTCGATGCCGTACGCATTTTCCTAAACGTTGTTGTCACAGTTGACACACAGATGGCTCTGTGAGTACCTAAATTAAATGCGTAAGTTATTTCTTAAATATGAGATATCTCCTAAATGGCTAAACCAATTTCGATGCAGTTTGTTCTAAACGTTGCGTGTGACTAAATAGAAAGTTTTAGTTTGCGTTTTGGTTAGCAATTCTATTTAGGGCGAAAAATAGATTTTCAAAAATTTTGAGACTCGATTTAGTCTTCGAAGATGTCATGTTAGATTTTTTAAAAAATTATATTTGATATCAGTCCACCAACCTCTTGATTTTGACATGGATTTTGATATGATAGCGTGATTTTCATTTTGAAAATTCACACATTGTTGCATTTTTTTAGCCGCACTATTTGATTTATCGAAATAAAAAGTATCCTAGAGCACAATCGAGATGGAGACGATTCTAACGATACCTCATTCATCAAAATCCATCCAGCCGTTTAGGAGAAACGTGGTAATAAAGAATATTACTTACATACGAACGAACGAACGAACATACATAGAAACGCGCGATCTACATAACCCGGGTGACTTGACAGTCAGCCGGGTAAATATTACCTAAAAAGAAATGTAAGCAAATTGAATTGAAATCTTTGTAGGTACACCAAAAATAGCACGTTTTCTTTTCATTTGTTCTATAGTAAGTTTTTTGGAACAAAAGTGTAACAGGAACCTAGATAAATATTGCCTTTATCTAAATAATAACACAAAGTGATAAAAACATGCTCAAATTTTAGATTATTTTGGTATTACGTTCTCATGGACAATTCGCCTGTCGCCGGTCCCTTAAGCACTGATTTTCAATCGTCTAATAAACTTAACTCCTGTTCGGAGTCAAGCCGGTTGATTTGACTGGTTTTGTTTTGATAATGATGTTTTGGTTCTGATGATGCAGTTAGGAGTGAAATAGGCTCCTCGTTTGAATCAGCTCGCAGTTCTAAAAGCTTGTTTGGAAAAAATGCTCTTTGAACATCAAATCTAAGATTACATACCTTCTTATAACTTTAAACGATGTATGCCAATTCATTGTATGTTGTTAGTTGTATGTAGGTACAGTACATAGTGGTAAAGACAAAGGTGTGAATGCCTACACAAACCCAATAAGGCTTAGAGGCACAATTGCTGCTGATTCTCTTGTACACTGACTAACTTAATTAAAACTAAAACCGATAGCTCTTATTTCGTTCATGCTAAACACCAAAACCAACGACCGCCTGAGAGACATTTCTAAAGTTACTTATTATAATTTAGTTATAAAGAACAAGACTTGTTTGCGAGGTCAATTTCAGATTCTGAATAAAGCTACCTTTGATCGAAGAAAACGACGTAAAACAAGGTAATTTTAGAAATGTTACTTTCAATGTCATTCTGATTTGGTCTTTAGCGTGAACGAAATAAAAGCTATCGGTTTAAGTGATAATTTAATTAGTCAGTGTACAAGAGAATCACCAGCTAAGTACCTAGTTTTTTAAGTAAAATCAATAAAATAATTTAATAAATATGTAAGTAAGTATATAAATTAAAATCCATTCCTACATGCTTTTATACAAATTGTAAACATTGTTCTGACAATTATTATTGTCCTGACAATAAACGCCAGCGAAGTCAGAAATTTATTTCCACTAAGTACTTATAATTGCAGAAAGTCTAAGTAGAGTTTGCAAGAATTACATACAATACAAGGTAACAATACCTACATAAACCATTATATTCAAACCAATTCACCAAAAAGTCTTTCTTACAAATTGCCACGTCTTTTCCGGCGCTTCATTATACCTCCTAAGTCCAAAGATTTTGGAAGCTTTTCCTTAAACATAGGAAAAAGACAGCTGCCTCCAAATCTTTGCTACAGCAACCCGATAGCTATAAAATGCTGAAAATATCTATTTTACCGGGAATCTCAGTAGTTTCAATACTCAATACATAATATCTATAGGACAACCGTGTGGCACTATAGTAGGTACATTGCTAAAGACTGTGAAAATAGTTTTTAATTTTATAGTGTTAAACCACACTTAGGTATTATTACCTACATTGGAAATGAAAAGTCTTTTCAAAATTTGCGATTCCGACGGGATTTGAACCCGCTCTGATACAAGCGATCTTCCTTCAGCCGGAGTGCCTTTACCAACTCGGCCACGGAATCCTTAATCGTGATCGAAAATTTATAATCAGGGTTCGAATCCCGTCGGAATCGCAAATTTTGATAAGACTTTTCATTTCCAATGACTGAAAATGTTTGTACGTACAAGTACCGTGTGCTTCTTTCATCAAGCATCTTAACAAAGTCCCAGTGCCCCATAACAGAAGTTGTTGAAACCATTTACTGGGTCTATTTCTCTGTACATTTTGCTAGGAAGAACTTTAAAGTGAAGTTAACTGAAGTTTACCAAAATACAAAAGCACATACCTAAAACAAACTAAGAAACCCCATAAGAAGTAGTTTCCTATGTTTTCACACACAGTAGGTTCAATTTACGAATCAGACAAGCAAATTTTTCAATGTCATTGAACGCATTTGTAAAGGAAGAATTTTAATAGGCGGGTCCACACAGAGCGAGCAGCCTCGCGAGGCATTTGCCGCGCGAAGCAGCTCGGTTAGTGTGGACGTGCCTCTGCCGAGGCAAGCGGCAGCCTCGCGATGATACCAAGGCTGCCGCGCGTCCACACTAACCGAGCTGCTTCGCGTGGCAAATGCCTCGCGAGGCTGCTCGCTCTGTGTGGACCCGCTTAATGAACATTTTTTTTACTTACCAAAAAAAATTAAACTAAACATGATAACGACTGTATTACCAAGGCGGGGTAGACATTCTCTCAGATCTTCAGGCTTTTAAGATCCTTTGAAGATGTCTAACTAAGGAGGTATATTCAAATACATATTTTGGTAAGTATATAAATAAATATGTAATGCTGGACTTTTCACACAACGCCATCTAGCCCCAAACTAAGCAAATCTTGTACTATGGGAACTAGATAACTGATAGAATACTTATATACTTTTGTAAATAGGTACATACTTATTATACCTTACACCACCCAGACACATTTAGCAAAAGTTAGCATTCCTCAAGTGACAGTTTTCAAGCCCGTTGCCGAAAAATGCTAGCGTAGGTACCTATTTGATAAAAATAGCCATATAACTTGATGACTTCTTGTTTTTCCTTTGTTGCATCCTCGCGTAGGAGCAAATGTTTGTGTGATATAAGATATTTGTTCTGAATCTATGTGTAATGGTACTCGTAGGTACTTATACACTACTATTACAATAAGATTTCCACTTGCTACGATCCTGACACACCTCTTTCGCCTCATTCACTCTCATCACATTTTTCATACAAGCTCGCCTGTTTAGGGTACTTTTGGCCTTTCTCCAAAATAACACCAATCTGATCCAGGTATGTTCGCCTAGATCTTTTACTTGTGGAAAGTGAAGTGGAAATCCGTGGTCTCTGCCTACCCCTGTGGGAAATAGGCGTGATTTTATGTATGTACCTATGTATGTAATTTCAGAACTATGTATGTGCTGTTCGGTGTTATCTTTTTAAAACTAGCTGCGTGCGGTGAAATGTTTATTTTTACCCGGCTGACTGTCAAGTCACAGGGTTATGTAGATCGCGCGTTTCTATGTATGTGAGTGGGTGGGTTCGTTCGTATGTAAGTAATATTCTTAATTACCACGTTTCTCCTAAACGGCTGGACGGATTTTGATGAATGAGGTATCGTTAGAATCGTCTCTATCTCGATTGTGCTCTAGGTTACTTTTTATTTCGATAAATCAAATAGTGCGGCTAGAAAATGTAACAATGTGTCAATTTAGAAAATGAAAATCACGCCATCATATCAAAATCCATGTCAAAATTAAGAGGTTGGTGGACTGATATCAAATATATTTTTTTGAAAAATCGAACATGACATCTTCGAAGACTAAATCGACTTCCAAAATTTTTGATAATTTATTTTTCGCCCTAAATGTTATTGCTAAACAAAACGCATACTAAAACTTTCTATTTAGTCACAGCAACGTTTAGAACAAACTGCATCGAAATTGGTTCAGCCATTTAGGAGATATCTCATATTTAAGAAATATCGCACGCATTTAATTTTCATACAGAGCCACCTGTGTGTCAACTGTGACAACAAAGTTTAGGAAAAAGCCCGAGGAAAAAGCGCACGGCATCGAACCCTAGATACCTACACTACTACTTATGTACATAGTAGGGTAAACCATGTAGTAACTGGCCACTTAAGCACTTTGACCAATTTATATTGTTATATTTGCTTTGTATGTCCTAGAAGTGTTATGTTTATAGTGTTACAGGAAAGATAAAACGTTACTACGTATTACAAATTATAAGAAAAACGCGTATCATCAGTTCATTTTTTTTTATATTAATTTAAATAAAAATAGTTGTTTTAGACCAGTAACTGGCCGCAAAAATTAGTAACTGGCATGTTCTTTTTCAGTAACTGGCCACAAGATTTCTTTGAAGAAATTACTAAATTTAATATCAAATTATTAAAAAATAATATAGAACACTATATCTGGCTAATAGAACTATTAAAAATCAACAAAATAGCATACTTCTCACTTACATAAAACAAATTTAAACTAGGTATTATGAGATCTAGGCTTCATCTTTGGTAATTTTGGTACTTAATTACCTATACATTATCAATACCCTTGCTTTTTTGCTTCCTCGCGAACAGCGTGAAATGATAATATTCTATCTAACTTAGATGCACACACTTCGCTAGGAAGGAAACTTGGTAGGTCAATAGGTTGTGCTATGGAAATTTTCTGTGGAGCATATGAGCATAATCGGTGAATGGGTTGTAAAGATATTGGGTTCCCAAGGGAGTAAAAAAAATTAAAGTTACCTTCCCAATTAAATTGAGTGGGATGTCATATGAAAGGACTTAGTTAGTTTTTGAAATACGATGAAAGAAAAAAAATAAAACTAGAGCTGCCAGAGCTCCCGTTTCATAGAGTTTTGATGTCTTCGTAGTTCATTAACTGGTCGGTTCATTATCTACCTAATTGAATGTAAATAAAATAGACACGACTTAATGTATTGCATGCATGCCTGTTATTTTTACCATACTGAGCTAGCGTATTATACATCATTGTGTAGAGACTGAACTCAGCAGACGTAGCATGTAGTCAGAAACAAGTCCAAATATAAACTATCAACGCAACGGTGCGCGAGATCTCAGTTCGGGGTGAACTACTAGTTTAATTGTTATCGTGTTAATTATTTTCAATGAAGCATCATAGATCTTAATCAGACAAGTCTAAATGGCCTACCCTATAGCATAAATTACACATGAAACTGTCATCAGCATCAGTGGGAATGTGGATTTGGTTAAACATAGGTAGGTATACAATTTTATGGAACTTGCATTTATTACACTCAAGCCTTTTCTTAGTTATACGTTATACCAACGGTACAGGCTTCACAGATCGATATTTCTTCATTGTTTCTCTCAGTTTCCTTTGTAATTGTTGCTTTATCAACATTATAAATTATGGACTGACTTGTTTCAGTTTCTGTTTTTAGATCTGAGCCCCTACTTTTTCTCTTCCCAATAACTGTTTTCTTTTTTTCCACCCATATTCAGCTCATCTGATTCTGTCTGTTAAAAAAACAGAAACCATCAGTAACTGGCCACTCAATTGGCCACCTATGCCAGTTACTGAAAAACGCTAATAAAATTTTACAATATTGTGGCACCTATTATAAGACCTGATTATCTTACACTACAGAACGTAATTTTGATCAATTTTGTAGAGAAGTCATTTTGTTAATAAGTGGCATGGGTGGCTAGTTATTGAAAATTTAAAGTTTTTTATTTCAGTTACTAGCCACACTATCATTGTAGACTATAAGCAAATAACTTAGTCAAAGACGACTAAATTGCGATAATACTACCTAAATGCTAACTAAATCACTATAAACTACAAAGATACCTAGTTTGAAACAAGTTTAATTGATATTTTAATTAAACAAGATCCTTACCGTTTTAACAACTCAACAGTCATAGACCATCCGGCTCGCCGACTGTTAACCAATAACGAAATATTTTCGCGTTAAGTTGTTTGACTGGTGACGGAAATCGTAACTAAAATTAAAGCTAAATATATAAACAATTCTCTAAGATGATAACATATGGCGTACGTCCCACTAGTTGCTTAATTTAAATGTCTAAGCGTTAACATGGCTAGTTACTGAAGGTGGCCAGTTATACCTAGATTTACCCTAATAAAATTGTAATTTAATTTTGTGATTGTTATGATAATGCTGTTTCCAACTTTTCAGTTCAGCCGGGTTTTTTTATTTTTGAATGAATTGCTTGTTAATACAGTTGCTCAAAAAGTGGCGTATTGCAGGGACGTATAGCGTTCGGGATGTGGGCTATTACATACTCGTGCTTTTTTTTTACCTTTCCCGAACTCGTGCGTTCTCTTTCCCAACTGTCAAAATAATGTCTATTAAAAAGAAAAACCAACCATGAAGTTTTTACTAAAAAAAAAATCATAGAAGTTTTTATGATTCATGTAAATACGTATATTTCTAAAAAGAAGCTAATTTGTTTCTATAACAGATTTAATGATTTGATTGAATGAGTTAGGTCAGGTTTCATTTCATTTCATCTCATCTCATTAAATTTCATTTTCATTTCATATCGATAAAAAATTCTACTGAAGACTTGGCTGTATGGGCATAGTTCCCTTTGCCTACCAGAATCGGTGAAAAAAAAATCTCTTCTTATTCTACGGTTGGCGCCATTTTCTAGATTAAATTGCTTCATTTTTTCGCAACTGTATTAAAAAAAGTTAAAAATAGTTCAGGGCCTGTATTCTACTAGATGACAACCGCTTTGGTTTGGTTCGATCTCTTAAATGTCAGCCATTTGGTGAAATAGTAGAATATAGCTTTTCAAAAAGAAGAACGAACATTTTGGCATACCTACTCTTCCGCCATTTTGAAAAAATCTCGATCTTGTAGCCAGTGATGAAACATGTGTCAATCGATAGGGGAAGTGATTACAAACAAAATATATTCAGTAATAAAATCTCGTAATCTTTATACTTTCCGAGATATTTAAGTTTGAAAATGTAAAAATTAAAACTTGAAAATGCTAATTATGCTGCCAATAATAACCGGTAGATATTTGAATATGTCTACTGTGACTGGGGATAAAATCGTGAGCCAATTTCGTTTAATTTTTAGGTAAAATTTTTTTTTTTTGAAATTATACAGGGTGAATTTTTGAGACGGGGCAGTAAGGGCAGCTACCTTAACCGTTGTAGCTACAGGAAAACGTTCTTACAAGACTATACTTAACTTTTGAAGATATTGCGACCTGCATTCACAGATTTTTAAAAAAATGTACAGTCAGCGAGAAAATGGCCAGTTTAAACAAAAACTTTTTTTGATGCCAATCGATCCTGTTTCACATAAGGATTAAAAGGCTCTATCGGACCAACTGAGGTTAGAGTACTAGAAAAGTCAGAAAACGCTAAAATGTATTTTTGGGACGGGGTAGTAAGGGCTACCATAACCGTTGTAGCTACAGGAAATCGTTCTCAAGAGACTATCCTTAACTTTTGAAGATATTGTGACTTTCATTCACAGATTTTGGAAAAAATGTACAAAAGAAAAGTTTTTGTGTAAATTACTAATTTTTTTCGGTGACTGTAGGTACATTTTTTCCAAAATCTGTGAATGCAAGTCGAAATATCTTCAAAAGTTAAGGATAATCTCTTGAGAATGTTTTCCTGAAGCTACAACGGTTAAGGTAGCCCTTACTATAACCCGTCTCAAAAATACATTTTAGCGTTTTCTGACTTTTCTAGTACTCTAACCTCAGTTGGTCCGATAGAGCCTTTTAATCCTTATGTGAAACAGGATCGATTGGCATCAAAAAAGTTTTTGTGTAAACTGGCCATTTTCTCGCTGACTGTACATTTTTTTTTTTCAAAGCTGTGAATGCAGGTTAAAATATCTTCAAAAGTTAAGGATAGTCTTCTAAGAACGTTTTCCTGTAGCTACAACGGATAAGGTAGCTGCCCTTACTGCCCCGTCTCAAAAATTCACCCTGTACATATTTTTTGAACACAGTTTATTTCATCATTCATTTTCTACCTAGGTACTATTTAGCACAAAATGATGAAATAAACTGTGTTCAAAAAATATAATTTCAAATAAAAAAAATATAAATTTTTTACCTAAAAATTAAACGAAATTGGCTCACGATTTTATCCCCAGTCACAGTAGACATATTCAAATACCTACCGGTTAGTATTGGCAGTATAATCAGCATTTTCAAGTTTTAATTTTTACATTTTCAAACTCAAATATCTCGGAAAGTATAAAGATTACGAGATTTTATTACTGAATATATTTTGTTTGTAATCACTTCCCCTATCGATTGACACATGTTTCATCACTGGATGCAAAATCGAGGTTTTTTTCAAAATGGCCGACAGTAGGTATGCCAGGCTCCATACAAAAATGTTCGTACCCTTTTGTTCTGCCAAAGTTCAAAACCTCACCACAACTGAGTCGTTTGTTATTAGTAGTCATGGAAACAGTCGCTTTAGTTGAGGTTTTGGTTGAGGTTGATAAAAAGTTAAAAAAGATAAAAAGTTCGGTGCCGGAATCGACGCCCATACACGTACGGAACCGTCATTGCAACTTGTTCCGACTGTCAACCCTCGCCTTCGGCTGCGCCTCGGCTCGGGTAGACATTTGTCGGAACTCTTTGCAATAACAGCCTTTCCGAACTTGTAATGAAATACCTATACATATACTATTATTAAATGGTTGTTGCTAACCGCAGGAACTATTTGATTTCCCTTCTAGTGAGAAACGCAAAAAAGGGATCAACCTCTTCAGAACAAAAGTTTAAAAGATATTAATCCAGAAGTTTTGCCATATTTCACGTAAATCCGTCTAGCGTGAAGAAGTTTCATCATATTTACACGTTTACTTAATAACCGACTTCAAAAAAAGGGAGGAGGTTCCCAATTCTTTGGAATCTTTTCTTTTTGTGTTTTTTTTACATATTTTCACCGATTACTCGAAGACACCTCAACCGATTCGAAAAATTCTTTTTGGTTTGAAAGGGTATGCTTTCCGATTGGTGCCACAAAAATTTGGTTCTGGCTCTGTTGAGGATCTTCGGAGTTAACAGAGAAGCACCTCGAGAGTGCAGAAAATTGCTCAGCTTATAATATTGGAGTCGGTTTTTTAATTTTTTTAATTATTAAGCCACTGATTGCAATAGAAGAATGATGCTTGTATGATTTTGAATAAGCTTGTTATTTTGTTGGCAGACGAGGCCGGCGGATATTCCTGATACAAATGCTGGTGCTGTGCTTCGTGCCTCACGCCGCGCTCATCGTGCAGAACTGCACTATCATGGCACAGCTGTCGCAGACCCTGGACTCGGCGCTCTATCTCAACACTGAGGTGCTTAAATGTTTTATTTTCAACTAGTGAACGCCCGCGGACTATTTTGTATCCCACGGGAACCATACATTTTTCCGGGATAAAAAGTAGCCTGTGTGTTATTCCAGAACCTAAACTATCTACATTTCAAATTTCATCAAAATCGGTTTAGTAGTTATGGGGATATGTGGTAACAAACATTCACACACACACACACACACGCACACACACACAAACTTTCGTATTTGTACTATTAATAGGATAATTTTATCGGGTTTTTATCGCGTTATGCAATTTTATCACCATTTCATTTACTTTGACGCTTCGACTGACGTTACATTGGTTTACTCGCTTGTATATTATTTCATCACGCGATTAAATCCCGATAATAATTTAAAAATGTCGCGAAAGTTTTTTTTTTCAATTCAATTCATTTATTGCGTATTATGGGTTAGTAACAGATGGTTAGTAATAAAATTTCAGTTCGTCCATAATCAGCGTCTAGCGCGTGCAATATTAGGTACCTACTTATTAAAATTTAAATTTAGTGTCATGCGTTATACAAAATTAAAAATAAATGTCAAATTGTGAATAATATTAAATAGAAAAAAAGGATTAAAATAACAATGTGTACAATAAATTATTACAAATTTGTATCATTTAAATATTCATTTGTTGAATAGTATGCCTTTTCCAATAATAGTTTTTTAAGCTTACCCTTAAACATATTTAGGCTAGGTGCATCTAATATTGGTTGTGGAAGGTGGTTATATAGACGTGGGGCCATACAGACGACACTCTTGTTAAGCAAGGCTGTTTTGTTATGTGGAAAACATATTTTATTTTTGTGCCGCTTGCTAATTCGCTTTGTAAAAAGGTCCATATTGGTTCTTATAAATGTCGCAATCTCATAGATGTACAGCGAGGGTAATGTGAGTATTTTCAGTTTAGTGAAGTAAGGCTTACAGCTGTCTAATCTGTGGAGTTTCATTATAGCCCTGATGCACTTCTTTTGGCCAATAAACACCTTGCGTCTTAAGGTGGAGTTCCCCCAAAATATAACCCCGTACCTCAAAACGGATTCTGCGTAACCGTGGTAGGCACAAGTCACGGTAGACACACTTGCAGTTTTACGTAGCATGTATAGTGCATAAGAGAACTGATGAAGTTTTTTACATAAATTACTCACATGAGCCTTCCAATTTAATTTATAATCCAATGTAAGTCCAAGAAATTTTGTAATGTCAACGTGATTGATAATATGTCCATTATAATTGATATTAAAGTCATGTTTATTGACTAAATTATTATTAGAAAATGTCATAAAATTGGTTTTGTCAAGGTTAATATTTAGATGATTTCGTCTTAGCCATTCAATTATTTTAGCTAGTGTGGTATTAACTGTTGTCTCTAAATTAGATTCGCTTGTGTCAGAAAACATCACTGTGCTGTCATCTGCAAATAACACCATTTGGTTGGAGGTACTTTTAGGGAGGTCATTAATATAAGTGATAAGTTTAAAACATGTCGTAATGAAATGGTTTTTTGCTAAGCCTCACGGTTGTTGCAACATAGTCAAAACGTCGAGAAATAATAAAAAAAAGTAAACAACCCGATAAAATCTAGTGCTATTGAATATAGTTAAAAATAAAAACCTCACTTTGTTCGCAAAATAACATCGACTCATAACGTAACCGCGGGAATGTATTTTGTTTTTCTATAGAGATCGATGTGACTTATAATCCACTTAAAGGCTTGGCAATAGCTCAAACAGCTGTTAAATCTGTTGATACTGTCAACATCAGTCACTTGCTAAATTGTTACATTTTAATCAGACAGACCGCTCATAATTAATATTAATATTTCTCGGTTACCTAACTACTAAACTTTCACACCCTGTTTCTAACCCTAGAGAGGGTAAGTATAAGTATTCGAATTTATAACCTACAAAAAATAAAAGTAAATCTGAAAATTAACTACCTACTCCTTCATATAAGCTTCAGGGCCCTATCTCACAAGGGCACTATGGTTGCGCCACCACAAATAAAATGTACGAAAATAACCTGGTGTCCCATTTGGTTGTGCAACCAAGCGGACACCATGTCATTTACGTTCCTACATTTTGTTGGTTGCGCAACTGTGGTGGCCCCACCATGGTGTCCTACTGAGATAGAGCCCTAAAGCATTACAAGGTTATTTGAAGATGTCTTATGGGATAGTCAAAAGTATGACAAAATACAAGTTTTGGTAAGTGCCCACATTTTGCAGAAGTTAACATTCTCAACTTCATCAGTTTGAACTAAAAATTACCTTATAAATTGTTCGAAACGAAAAAGCCATTGATGCACGGCCGAGATTCGAACCCACGACCTACGGATCGAAAGTTGAGGCACTATTCCATTCCGCCAACACGGCTTTTTTACGAGCGGAACTACGAACTATGTTAAGATTTAAAACAATCTTTTGTTTTGTTTTTGCATTGTTTGCGTCTCCATTGTTACTATATGCAACGTTTCAGCTTCCCTGAGTTTGTAAACGGAGTCAAAACAATTACTTAACCCTTCTATCTCTTTAAAACTTTCCTGCGTTTCTGTGACGATTAAGTGGCTTCTCTCGCTCTAAAGGTCATAGCTGTTTAGATGAACTTGGCACCGGCACCGTACCGCATCTCCTCGTGGTGTTAGGTATTCTTTATATGGAATTCTATGAACCAACACTCACTACGTCAACTTCGTAACGTCACCGGATCGCCGCGTCGCAAGCTGTCAAGGAGTTAATGTAGTGAGCGTTGCTTCATAGAATTCCATGCAAAAAATATCTGACAGCACAATGCGATGCGGTGCGGTGATGGTGTCGAGTTGATCTAAATAGAGACTTTAATTAGTTAAAGTTCAAGTTATTGTATGCAGAAAACACTAGACAAAATAATATGCGATCGATTGTAGAGACTTTTCCCTTTTTGTTGTTGAGGTAACTTAATAAAAGTCAAGTCAACCGGCATTTATTAAATAAAACCTTTGGGTCAACCAAGATCACGTTCAATTGTATTGTTGGTTCGATTTCGATAATTATACATCTGTTCTGGCCAATATCGGTCTCGTAATGGCGACTGGCGATCTCAGAGCTACATTACACAGGTAGTGAACCAAATAAGGTTAATCATAATATTGGTAAGCTAAGGATTTAACGCCTAGACGAAAGTTCGCCTGGCACTAGAGAAAGGAAGAGAAACACTTTGTTCTTTTGATAGGCCTTAATTTATTCTAAAGATTCAGGACATATAAACTGAAGTGAACCTACGTATACACTAAATAGGACGCTGCTGTAGTATTTACACAGGACAAAGCTGAATGTAAATAAAGGTTGATCTCTCTCTCAATGTATTAAAATTTGATTGAAATGATTGTAAAATTCCACTCTTGTAATTTCCTGCAGCGAATATTCTGAGCACGCAATAAATGGAATACAATGTCTAATAAAAAATGTCGATGTCGATGTTTAATTAATGGAAATAACGTAAAAATAGCAATCTATACTAATACCTATTATAAAGAGTTAAAAGTTTGCTCGTATGTAGGAGGTAATCTTCGAAACTACTCATCCGATTTCAAAAAATCTTTCACCAGTATTTAGAATGGACTTTCAGGATGAACAAAGGCTAGGTTATGTAGGTACCCCCGCAGGCAACGCCACGGTCGGAAGCTAGTTATATACATTTGACGGATATGGTCAGTCAGTTTGGTATCTCTACCAATTGGACTGAACAAATCCATACACATCTGAACATCTGATACTTATTTCATTTAGTTTATCCTACGTGTGAGCTACCACACACGGAATCTTATAACTCTTCTAAGCCCCTAGATGGTCTCTATCCTTGCGAGATCGTAAAAATATCTAAGTTGACTGAAGTGTCAGTATATTGTTCTGATGCTATATTTTCGCAACAAGTGTTCAATTTTGTCCGTCGCCCTTTTGATGAAGGGTAGGTAGGTAAGTGTAAGGCGGCGGTTCGCGTCGAAAATCGAGATCGGAGACCGAGACCAGTAGGCCTAACATGTGCAACATCGAAGATGACATGATGAACAACGAGAGTCGAGAAACGAGACTTCTCGATCGGTTAAACTACTCTAACGTATGCGTTAGAGCAGTTCGTCCGATCGAGATATCTCTCTCGATGTTGCACATGTTAAGCCCTCAGGATAGGCTTTAAAGAGGCGCACGAGAGAGACAGGAGACAGAGAACCGTCAGGGAGGCGAAAATGGCCGTTAGCGCAATTCCTTTTATAAATCATAATGTTTTTTAACCGACTTCCAAAAAGGAGGAGGTTCTATTTTCGGCTGTATGTATGTTTTTTTTTATTTTTTATGTATGTTCATCGATTTCTCCGTCAATTGTGGACCGATTTTGAAAATTCTTTTTTTGTTACAAAGGGTATACTTTCGAGGTGGTTCCATCTTCACCAAATCAGGATCTGATGAGGGGATCCCATGGAAATCGAGGGAAACCCTCAAATTTTTTGTGTGTTTGTGGAACTATCGGGCTGAAATTTTGTGCACTTATAGATTCTTGAGAACAATGAAATATTATGGTATCAGCAAGCTGATCTGATGATGGAGTCAAAAGCTGTTGTATGGTTTATACACTTGCAGATTGAGTGTGGAGAGAAAAGATCACAATCACTATCGATACGTTTATTGCACGAAGTTTGTACAGATAATTATACCGTTGATGTTTCCTTCTCGTTAGTTACAACTCACACTGAATATTAAAATGTGTGAAATATAATAAATACCTAAGTAAAATGACGCGCGCTCGTGCCAATCGCAGTGTCATCAAAAATGTACAGTTGAAGACTGTACAGCTGTTCAACAGAACTCCTCAGTAAATAAGCCGATTGAGTTGAAACTCGGCTTATCTGTCAAGTTCCGAATACAATGTAATAATATGGTGTCAGTGAGCTGATCTGATGATGGAGTCAAGAGCTGCTCAACAGAACTCCTCAATAAATAGTCTGATTAAGTTGAAACTTGGAACTCAGCATATCTGTGAAGTGTCAACTACAATGTAATAATATGGTAACAGCGAGCTGATCTGATGATGGAGTCAGGACATGTTCCATGGATTTTTTTAGTGATATGGGTATCAAATGAAAGGGCTTGATGAGCGAAACACAATAAGTAAAGTAAAATCTTTCTTAATTAAAAAAAAAACAGAAACAAGGAAAAAAAAAACAACACTAAAAAGGGAAAAATAAAAAAATTTCAAAAAAAAAATATACTTAACCGACTTCATAAAATACTTGCACTAAAAAGCGAAAAATAAGACTACAAACAGATTTATTGAATTTGTTATTTTATGTTTGTTATAATGTTGAAGTCGGTGTTAAGTAAAACAATGACTATATTTTATGCACACCGATTTCAACATTATAACAAACAAAATAACAAATTAAATAAATCTGTTTGTAGTCTTATTTTTCGCTTTTTAGTGCAAGTATTTTATGAGGTCAGTTATATTTTTTTTTTGAAAATTTTTTTCCTTGTCACTTTCATGTCTATGAAAAAAGACGGGATACAGTGCAATTCATTTATGATTACGCTATAACGGCCTTTTTAGCTCCGCAAAATGACAACGGTCTCCTGTCTCTGTCTACGGTCTCGGTCTTTGGCGCGAACCGCCAGCTTTAGGCTGTTTGTCCACCGCCGCCGTCATCGGCACGTCAACGAGAACGATATTATTTCTGGCTGAGATCAAGATTACGTGACGGTCTTCTGGTGGACAGGTGGCTATAGTAAATGTATGGTCGCAACCTCGGCGTCATCATCTCGTTCTCGTTGACGTCCCGGTGACGGCGCCGGCGTTGGTGGACAAACGGCCTTAGTCTCTTGCCTGAGCCTGATGCCTTAGCTATGCTTTGGCCGTTTTAAGCCATTTTTCTCGAGGTTCATCTCACTATCATTATCACTATCACTTCATAGTATAAAACAAAGTCACTTCCCGCTGTCTGTCCCTATGTGTGCTTAGATCTTTGAAACTACGCAACGAATTTTGATGCGGTTTTTTTAATAGATAGAGTGATTCAAGAGGAAGGTTTATATGTATAAAACATGCATAACATAGTAGAGAAACACTGATAACTTTAGAGGTTTTTAATGTGATGTGACCCGTGTGAAGCCGGCGCGGGTCGCTAGTTGTTTATATAAGTTACTTTCTAAACGTTATATTTTGGTAAGTAAAAGTAATAAAAATACTATACAGCGATATTAATGGCTTTCTGTTTGGATTGTTATTTTTCATCTGACAGTTTATACAGGCCTTACTAGAAGACACGAGCCCTTAACCTAAGCTCTAAGTATTTTCTATGCGAAAAAGTCTCCACTCCATCCATAGCCATTTATCTCGAGTAGAAACATTGTTGATAAAAGTTATTATACTACGACGGTTACATCCTCAAGATCATAATATTTTTGACCATGTAGTTTCACTTCTCAATGTACTAGGGCATCACATAATTTTAGAGTACTGTAAAATCTGTAAAATTAAAGCATTAGTAACAAAATAATGACACTCTGGCATCCCTATCTGGCAACCCACTCGCTCGGCTCGCGCCAACTTCATTCGTTTCTTATGTGCGGGCATCGCAACATCGCAATAATTACGAATTTATTTTTTTCGCAAGAAAGTTACAATTAAAAGTTTATAATTGGTAAAACAACGTAAACGAAGTGGTGATTATAGAATAAGAAAGAAGATTAAACTTTTGGAAAGGAGTTTATGAAAATCATCATCGTCTACGAGAGATGAAGGGAGGTAACAGTTTTTTTGTTTACTTAATTTCACCCAATTATCAAAAAATATTACCTATAGATGCATAGGTACAACAAATAATACCGTAAAATATTTACGACAAATAATTTTTACATGTCGACAATTCACATTAAAAAATAGGTATGTGACTACCTTCATTTTATTTTTGTCTCAGGTTTATTGTTGTATTGTTTATCGTTGCATTGTGATATTTATTCATTATAATAAACGATCTAGATTACGTCTTAGTAATAACAATTTTGTCGTATTGCAATTTCAAAGTGCCAAAAACTGCTGGTTTTTTTTGTTTTCTTTGCACACAGGTCACCAACGATGTTGAAATACCTACCTGCGATATATGTATTACGCGACGAGCTCGCGTTTGATAATTATCGCTCAGTCTCGTGTCGTCACATTATGACGACCAATGACTTTAAAACAATAAAAAGGGCAGTCTGCAGATTAGATGGATATGTCTACCTGCCAACACAGGTCAAGGGTGTAAAAAACCTAGGTCCCCAGCGTTATACTGCGTGACGCGATCACGTTTGATATCGCTTAGTCCGGAATGACTTTAAAATAACAACAACTGCAAACTGCAGATTGTAAGTATGTCTACCTGTGCATACAAGTCAAGGAGGTGGAAAACCTACCTGCGTTATACTGCGTGACGCGATCACGTTTGATATCGCCCAAATGACTTTAAAACAATAAAAACGGCAGACTGCGGATTGGATGTATAATTATGTTTACCTGCCCACACAGGTTAAGGGTGTAAAAAACCTAGGTCCCCTGCGTTATACTGCGTGACGCGATCACGTTTGATATCGCTTAGTCCGTAATGACTTTAAAATAACGACAACTGCAAACTGCAGATTGTAAGTATGTCTGCCTGTGCATACAATTCAAGGAGATGAAAAACCTACCTATGTGACGCGACCATGTTTGATATCGCTTAGTCCGTAATGACTTTAAAATAACAACAACTGTAAACTACAGATTGTAAGTACCTGTGCATACAAGTCAAGGTGGTGGAAAATCTACCTATACTGGGTGACGCGATCCCGTTCAATATCGCTCAGTTTCGTGTCGTCGTGTGATGACGACCAATGACTTTAAAACAATAAAACTGCAAACTGCAGATCGTAAGTATATGATCGTAAGTATATGTCTATCTGTGCATAAAGGTCAAGGGTGATATATATCTACCCAGAATTATAGCGCAATGCGATCACGTTTGATTTCGCTTAGTCTCATGTCGTCACGTGATGACGACAAATGGTTTTAAAATAATAAAAACTGAGCAGATAGAAAGTATTATTATGTATACCTGCCCATACAGGTTAAGGGTGTTAAATACCTACCTACGTGATATTGTGTGACGCAAATACGTTTGATATCGTTCAGTCTTGTTTTATTACGTGATGACGATCAATGGTTTTAAAATAATAAAAACTGCAAACTGCAGATTGTAAGTATGTTTACCTATAAGTATTGTGTCTATTGTAAGTATAAGTCACCAGGGTTAAATAACTACCTGCGTTATACTGCGTGACGTGAACACGTTCCTGTCGCTCAGTCTCATGTCTCATGATGACGACCAATGACTTTAAAACCAATAACAACTACAGACTGCACATTGTACAGGTTATATTACCTGACTTTTGTAACTTTGATGAAAGCGTAGTATGTCATCTACCACTCTCAGAGCGCGGCTATTACAATACCCGACTCCATCACCGTGAGCTCTACTTGATTTGTCATAGTCAGACCATGACAATCGGTTCATGCATTGTGTCTGAATAAAAAATATAAAATTATTATGATTATTATTATTATCTATCTTTATAGGAGCTCTCTAAACGTTGGGGTCGGATTCTGGTGGAAGGTGACCGAGACCAAGAAAACCAATAAGACCTTGTAAAAAATACTTTAATATTTAAATATTCTATAAATATAAAGGCCTCCAGATTAAAAGGTATGACCTTAGCTTATTCTCTAGAACGAAGCAGTAGCAGGCAAACTGGAAGGCCATTCCAGAACTAAACCACCCAGACCATTCAGGTGGGGTGGACCGAAGAACAGATGCCAAATCAGAGGTAATCGTCTTAAGATGGGTACCCGTTCCAAGGGCGGAGACCACCGCCTGCCGCGAGCTCTTCCTGCACCAAGACTGAGTTCAGGACCCGCAAAACGCATAAGAGGTAAGTAATACTACTTCATGCTAACAATTTGCGCTATTTTATGCATAATTACTGCGCACTCTGCTGTACCCAATGATCTTCTACTATACCTTATAAACTGAGGTAGATGTGTTGTGTTGTGCCCCGCTCCGCGTGGCGAACTAACTTCGGGCTGGATAGCTTGAGTCAACTCGGTCGCTCGTCACAGGCTGTCATTTGCGACTTGCTGATCACGTAATTGTGAAAATTATATTTATCTCGTTCTGACAACGAGGTTTTGTATTTCTCTGCTATCTTTTGGTTTCTTGAGTGATGTAATGTAAACGAAGCTGCGAATATTCTACCTACTTAGCTGTAAAACAATTTCGCCGCGTTTGAAAGCTTTTATAATGAGTTTAATTAATATAACGTCTCTGTTGGAAAAATATCATTAGCTGTACCTAGCTATGTGAATGGATTTAAAATCCCGTTTAATAGTAGACCTCCTGTACAAATGTTGGAACAAGCTAACCAAAAGTTTAGCAATACGGAGTTACTCGTAGAGCAGTTATGTTCAGCTACTCATAAGTTATAGTCATCAGAATCTGTGATTCTTACATAAAACATATTCCAGACAATTTTTATCTCAAACTTTTTTGACAAATTATTCGTGAAGGCACTTCTAGATTTAGTGTTAAGTCGATTTATCTTTCAGTCAATATTTTAAAGTAGTAGATACTTGCACCGCTGCTAAATTACTTATTAAAGACTGATTCATGGCTATGATACACTTGCAAGATACATATGTTTTTTAGTACCCGGTCCATAAGGGCCTGTCATTTCTTATCTAAGAAATACGGACTGATTCTAGTCATTTATTAAAATGAAATTCAGTGCATAAATTATACTTATAATTGCCACGACAGAGTCAAGGAAACCTTCAAGATTAGGTTTTATTATTATTAATCAAAAACCTTTTTGAGTTCGAATTATACTCTCGTACCTAACAGGTGCCTGAATTTGGCAGAATTTTAACACAAATAGAACACTTATCTTGTTAAAACTCGTTCACTAACCCTAAGGGATTTCACGAAATTTTTTCGTATTACTTTGCTCAGCTTGTCCTGCAGCTGCCCGTGGACGGCTATAGGTACGCTTCGAATCGGCTTGAAATTGAGAAATTTCTAGCTTCTTTGATTTAATGATTATGACTCCTACATGGTACACAACACACATATACCTACGAGTAGCTTATATCCAGATTTGTCTTTGTGGCGAAATTATATTTTAATTTCAAATAATCCTATTTATGGTAATAGATTTTTATGGATGCGCCTTTAAAGGATTGGGGCGTCTTAATTTTAACGGAGAACATGTAAACGGTTTCTAGGACTGCCGAGCCAGATACACTATCAACCTTTTAGAACTTAAAGCCGCTTCTATAGAATTACAGTGTTTCGCTGGCAAATCGATACAAAATAAATTTTGATCCGTAACGATAAAACGAACGCGATATGTAATTATGATGAGGAGGTGTCCAGTTTAAGCATTTAAACAATTTAAGTAGTAAGATCTAGTAGCGGCGTTATAGTGTAGCATATTCGAAAAATCCAAAATCAAAAAAGAAGCTGGACCAGGGATCCAGATGTTTTAAAATTATTATTGATACAATATGGAGTCTATCTCAAACAAGTTTGAATGATTTATGAAAATGATTTATTTGCCACTAGAATAAATATGTAAATGTCATAAGTTCGTCTCTTGAAACGAGATCCGTCCGCATTCGATATCGATGCGTTTACTCTAGACTGGAGTGTTTATTTGTTTCTAAACATTACCTCCTTTTTTCATTCATTTTAATATACTTAAGTAAACTAAGCAATAATCGTGCTACTAGAATTGGTCGTCCCTTATTGGCCTAGCGGCCTTGGTACCATGGTACCCATTGTTCATAAAAATATATATATATATCTCAAGGCAAACTAGTTTACATAATACCACATTAGGTACTCTTTTCAACTTTCAGACTCTGGCAGCGACACCCTAGTGTCATCGCTGTTATTGAGCAAGCCTACTCAAGACAAGCACTTTAAGCAAGTGCTATAAAATTGATATACCTATCATCTTTTTCTAAAAGTTCTTTAAAACAATAATAACTGTGATCCCACAAAATGGTGGCAATTTTTGCACCAAACTTTAAATTGACTGTTTAGAAGTTATATTCTATTTGTAATCGATTTTCTAGTTAGCGAATATAAATCTGGGTCAAATTATTCGATTTTGAATACTTGTCATTCAGCGCTTGCAATATTTGGTAAACGGATGAGTCAAGATGATAGAATAGAACTAAACTTTGTTTTTTCCAATAATGAAAATAATCTGAAATCTGAATCTTGTAGGTGCTTGATCATCTTTCGAAATTATTTCCTAAACAGATAATTTTTTTCTTACAAAACGATACATAATGCGAGTGTCAGATTTTGCCAGTCAAATAGTGGCGTCTATGCGTAACGGAGTCCCAATAGATATCTTATAATGAACCGACTCGTTTGGTCAGAAGTTCTACATTTGACCCAAAATGATGAGCGTGATGTATTTGGGATTTTTGTAAAATATTTTAAGTATTCTATCGGTTTCACCAATATTTAAATAATTGAATATTTTAAATTGAATATTTATTTATTTGCAGATTCCATTTTTTTGTCAAAACATGCAATCGTAAGTTGATTGTAAGACATCATTAGGTATTAATGTACCTACCTGCTTTTGCGTTAACCGCTTATGTCGTTAAAGGTCGCTAAACATCTACATGGTCAAAAATATTATGATCTTGAGGATGTAACCGTCGTAGTATAATTGATGGTTAAACAAACTTACCAAGTGAAGTTTGGCCATAATTATACGAGACGGTTACATCCGAAGAGATCAAGAAGGTCCCACCCGAACCCATAAAGGCCCTTGCTACTTTAACGACATAAGTGTCTCTGAAGAAATGAAGTTGGCGCGAGCCGAGCGAGTGGGTTGCCAGATAGGGATGCCAGAGTGTCATTATTTTGTTACTAATGCTTTAATTTTACAGATTTTACAGTACTCTAAAATTATGTGATGCCCTAGTACATTGAGAAGTGAAACTACATGGTCAAAAATATTATGATCTCTTCGGATGTAACCGTCTCGTATAATTATGGCCAAACTTCACTTGGTAAGTTTGTTTAACCATCAATTTTCTAAGCGAGTAAAAATAACCGAAAATACTACTTACTATTCAGTGGTGGTGAAAGCTTTTCACTTTAACTTACAATTAGCTTACATAGCATATGGTGCTCGGAGTGATGTTACAAACTCTTAACCCAAGCTCTTAACATTAGCGTTTAACATCCGTGTCGCTAAATGGTGCACGCTACTTACAAACATCTAAAAATCTTACACGTCTTTTGTGTCGGACCCACCCATTGTTTGTTTTAAGTGTAGAAGTAAAATATTCACAACTGTGTCCCTAGGTGGCTCTGCAAGGAGTAGTTTTAGATAAGCGAGCGAAGCGTGAAGATCTTAGTGGCAACTTGGGCGATTTTGCTTTGTATGTTTGTATGTTTCACGAATTCTTGTTCTCGCATAACTATCGAATTCCTTGATCCAATCAGCATGAAACTTGGTAGGTCGACAGGTTGTGATATTATGTTGACTCGATAATTTAAATAAACAAATTATTATCGAAATTAGCACAATTTCAAATTGATTTGTAGATGAGAATGAAGATTTTGCTGATTAATATTTGCTTGACCACTGGTCTACCAGGCATTTATCATATTGTTTAGTCATTATAATACGTGATTTTTTTATGAGAATACTGTTAAAATGACAAGAGATACGAGTAGCAACATATTTAGTAGCCGTTAGCTATAGGGATCTCATTAGAAATAACAAGGTTAGTTTTTGTTTCTGCATCTACATTCCCACGACTTTTTCTTCATATAATGACTAACCTTCTAAGTTACACCTACGTTGCGATTCCCACAGGAACTAGCCATTTTCCAAGATAAATATAGTCCGGAATAGTGTACTAATGTGTAATCAATGTTCGAAGCCATATTAGATTTTGCTGAGGTCACGCGCTAAAAATATTAACAACTCTCCTTTTATTGGTGTAAAAAGAAGTAAGTAATAAGTTCGTAGGAGCTAGTGGCTAACTCTACTGATGGATATTTCTAAAATGCATTCCGTAAATTGCATCCAGAATAGACGTGCTCTCGTATAATTGAACTACTAGGCGTCAGCGTTAATTCTTCGACATTTTGTGGGTTTCACGTCTATCCAACTTGGATGTAATTTTTATTAATTAACTCTATAAAGAATCTGCTGGAGGATTTTTAGGTCACCTGTTCTCATTCAAGGTCGTGGTCTATATGAGAAGCGATCAACCATTCATTTTGTGATATGGAAAAAACAACAAAACACGAAAAGATAAAAAAAAAGAACATAAAATTGGCGATAAAAACCAAAAACTATCTCTCTCGCTACCGCGTCTTCGCTTGCGGCGAAGAACTCGCAACAAAGTTAGGACGAAGTTAGAATATGTTAGCTTCAGAAGATTGAATATTATTACGGCATACAATGAAGCGTAATTTTATACTGTTACCCCTCGTTCACTCAGTTGTCTGTCATCCAATTTACTTTTCACATTTTATAGAATAGTAGCAGAAATAAAGTATACCTACAGCGCAAAGATGTTCGTTCGTCGTATTTAAAACCTATGTAAAAAACCCTATCCGATCCGAAAGGGACTAAAATAGATCCCAATAAGATTTCCAAATAAAATAGAAAAATTAACTGTTCATGAAAATAAAACTTATGTACGGTAACAATATTTCATGGATTCCTGGTGTTTTTAAAAACTTTCGTAAGATCTTATTATCATAAAATGCTTCAAGTATCAAATGTTAAAATAGTTTTTTTTTTAATCCGACTGCTAGTTACTGAGATTAGCACGTTTAAACAAACTCTTCCGTTTTATATATTAGTATAAGTAGATTTATATATTGGTAGATATAGATTGAAATTTCACCTATGGTTTATATTATGAATTTGTATCTGTTTCTGCAAAAGTACTGAAACTTGTTCCATGATGCGAAATACTACGTAGGTACTTTGTTTACATGTAACCATATGTATATAGATATTTAGAATAACATAAACATAAGGAAGTATAGAATTTGCAACCTGTGCCAACACTTTGTGTCGAAACCATGTTGCGATCTAAAAATGCTCTAGTGCGTACGAGCCTTATTAACCGCTATAATAATCATACTACCCAATTTCATTACAATTCAAGGCGATATGTACAAAAGACAACACAACTCCCATTGCAATCAGCTTTTTTTTTGTATGAGCTTTGACAATTTGCATCAGCTTTGACAAAATATTACAAAGTCGGCATTTCCATACTGATAATAAAATGATTACTACCGATCAAAACGACACGTTTTTATCGTCTCTTGTATATTCATTGTTAGGTTCACAAAAGCATGGTTTATAAATCAAATGCCTTTAGGGAAATTATTATATTTGAAACCGGCCCTCGAATAGCTCGGCCAATTTATAAAACGATTTAATAAATTGTTCGGTTTGCTGAACACTAATAAAATACAACCTACAATTTTGAATTCATTAAAAAGTTTGAATATCTTAATTTATCGCCATCAACTTCAGAAGTCTGGCCTTTCTTTAATGCACGGCTTACTACAATAATACTTTGTAAATTGGTTGGATGTTCGCCTTGAGACAGATCCTAACAAAGTTGCGTTATCCCATAGCAGATCACTGGATCCCAAGAAACTTCAGCCTCTTCGAGAGCCTTCGGATAAGTTCATATCTCGGTTTTAAAGTATCATTATTCTGTTGTGGAACTAAGATTAGCCTTGGAGTTGTATGCGGGCTCTAAAAGTTTCAGGTATCCCAGCTCTTCAATTTCCAGTCGTGTAGTTCAATTATGGAACGCGAATGCTTCGAGAAATTTCAAACAAATAGGTTAACATCCATCTGTAAATTTGAAATAGCTGGTTGCCTGTTTCTTAAAGAATGTTGAGAATTTCCACAAAACAACTTTACTCAGATTGTGTAGAGATTCAAATAAAACCAGGTAGGGTTGTGAGTGGAAATGTTGAGTGAATTCTCGGATTTTACTCGATAAATTGCCTTAGAAAATGCTAGGAAATAATAGGCTTTGCTGTCGGCAGGACATGGAGTAAGACTAATTTGAAAATTTCAATCTTTCCTGAACACATTTTTAAATTATTAGCACGATATAAAAAAATCATTCTATATATTTACATTGACGATTCGGATTCGTTAGGCCAATTTTGTCAGCTCTATAGATTGACAATATAGGTATTCCCAGTGGATAAGACCAAACAAAATGTGGGTATACTTAACTCGTCTTTTTTAAGTGTTTAAAATACTGAATTCGTTGAAACATATTGAAATGAGAAAAATATAAATGTTAAGTAAGTAAACATTTCTGGTAAACCTAGAAATGCAAAACAATTCTATTTTACTTCCTACCTAGAAAAGCTTTTAAATAAAATGGACTAACTTCGTCGTGTAGTTTTTAAATAAAATGGACTAGGTGTTTTAATTTTTTCTTTACAAAGGTACAGTGAAATTATGCTTACAAGAAACTTTGACGGTCCATTCTAAAATGAATCAAATCTACAAAGTTATTCGTTTTCATGGATAACTCACACTTGATAAAATAATAATATTTTCATTCCATCTATTCGAAAAGGACGACTTTGTTCGCCTTTAAGTGCGCCCAAAGTAGATGATTCCTCTTCAAGGAACTTTTAGCGGGCAGTAATGAGTTTTTAATCCTCTTTATAAATTTAGCGGGCAGTAATGAGTTTTTAATCCCCTTTAAGTGCGCCGGAATTATCTTTGCCGCGCACTTTAGAGGTACAACTACTTTCCACATTCATTCATCTCGAATCTACCAAGATGAATGAGGGAGGACTCTTAGCACTATAGCATACTATAGCATAGCATAGCATAGCATACCATAGCATACCATAGCATACCATAGCATAGCATAGCATAGCATAGCATAGCATAGCATACTATAGCATAGCCTAGCATAGCATAGCATAGCATACCATAGCATACCATAGCATAGCATAGCATAGCATAGCATAGCATAGCATACTATAGCATAGCATAGCATAGCATAGCATAGCCTAGCATAGCATAGCATAGCATACCATAGCATACCATAGCATAGCATAGCATAGCATACTATAGCATAGCATAGCATAGCATAGCATAGCATAGCATAGCATAGCATAGCATAGCATAGCATACTATAGCATACCATAGCATAGCATAGCATAGCATACCATAGCATACCATAGCATAGCATAGCATAGCATAGCATAGCATAGCATACTATAGCATAGCCTAGCATAGCATAGCATACCATAGCATACCATAGCATAGCATAGCATAGCATAGCATAGCATAGCATAGCATAGCATAGCATAGCATACAAAAATTGTAATTTCAACTTCATAAAATCCTGTGCGTTTTCGATCTCAGGAACTACCAGTCGGATTTGAAAAATTATTTCTGTATTTGATAGCTAAACTCTTGAGGAAGGTTATAGGCTACTTTTCATCATCATCATCACCATAAACCATCACTACTCGGCGCTGCTAGTATCAGATAAAAAGTCTAAATAAAAAAATTTAATCCCCGATTACTCTTCTGAAGTGGAACTTCGTCGATTTAACACATTCTTTTCTCTTCCCTTTTATTTTCTCATAGATTGTAATGAAAAGTAGAGTGTATCACTCGGGCGCAAAATATATTTTTGGCTCGGGCGACGTACTTTAAATCCCTCGCTACGTTCAGGATTATACTAAAGAATCCCTCGCTACGCTCGGGATTCTACTCTAGAATCCTTCACTTCGCTCTGGATTCAAAAAAGCGCCCTCGCCGTCAAAATATTATTTTGCCCCCTTATAATACAATCTACTATTTCATTCCATCTATTCGACAAGGACGACTTTGTTCGCCTTTAAGTGCGCCCAAAGTAGATGATTCCTCTTCAAGGAACTTTTAGCGGTCAGTAATGAGTTTTTAATCCTCTTTATAAGTTTAGCGGGCAGTAATGAGTTTTTAGTCTTGTTAAACTTTCGCGATTTGTTAACATTTTTTTTTTTTTTTTTTTTTTTTTTCAATAGCCTAAACTGTCCCACTGCTGGGCAAAGGCCTCCCCCGTTACCTTCCACTCATCGCGATCTTGTGCGGTTTCTCGCCAGTTATCTTGAAAGGCGTCCAGATCATCACGCCAGCGCTTTTTAGGCCTGCCCCGGAGTCGTCTGCCATCCGCCGGGATCCAACCAGTCACCACTCCAGCCCATCTATCTGGGTGCATACGGCAGACATGACCCGCCCAATCCCATTTTAGCTTGGCAGCCTTTACGCCCACGTCAGCAATGCCGGTCTTTGAACGCAGCCAGGTGTTTCGAATCCGGTCGATTCGTTTTACACCTAAGATGCTGCGTTCCATTGCTCTTTGACAAACCCCGAGTCTGGACTTTTGAGAATCAGTCAGTGACCAAGACTGGGCACCGTAGGTTAGGACGGGCAAGATGCACATGTCGACGAGTTGACGCTTCAGTGACATTGGAAGGTCGCCCTTCATTAGCTCCTTCATGGACCAGTAGCTTTTCCAGGCATTTTCAATTCTACGGTCTATTTCCTTGTCTTGCCTGTTTTCGAAGGAAGCTAACTGGCCCAAGTAGATGTACTCATCAACATAGTGTATAACTTGCCCGTCTACCATGACCCTACGTTTCGTGCTATTGGTCATAATTTGGGTTTTTGACCGATTCATCATAAGTCCAACCTCGAGGCTTGCCGTGCTAAGGTCTTGTAGCATTTCTTGCAATTCGATGGCGTTTGGTGCGAAAAGGACTATGTCGTCGGCAAACCTAAGGTTAGTGAGCCGTCGGTCACCAACTTCAATGCCCCTTGTTGCCCATGAGACTGCCAATGGTTTGAAAACTTCTTCCAAAGTGCTTGTAAATAGTTTGGGAGAGAGCGGATCACCCTGTTTTACTCCCTTTTCTATTGGAAACTGTAATCCAGCAGACTCCAATTTTATATTTGCATGACTATTACTGTAAATTAATTTGATGAGGTCTATATATGTTTTATTTACTTGGTGTTGTTCCAGTGCTGAAAATATGGCTGTATGTTTGACACTATCAAAAGCTTTTGTGTAATCCACAAAAGCTAGGTATAATGGTTTGTTGAACTCGTTATATTTTTCTATAATTTGGTTAATTGTGTGAATATGGTCAGTGGTGGAAAAACTAGGTCTAAATCCGGCTTGTTCTGGAGGTTGGTGATAGTCTAATGTGCCGTCAATACGTTTTTGAATAACTTTTATAAACGCTTTGTAAAGATGTGACACTAAACTTATAGGCCGGTAGTTTCCAATGTTGCTCTTGTCTCCCTTCTTGTGGAGAAGAATAATGTTTGAGTGACACATCTCTACAGGCATTTGACCTGTGTCGAGTATTGCATTAAACAGATTTGTAATGTGGGGTAATAATACTGGGGCTCCTACTTTTAAGACTTCGGTCGTGACTCCATCCTCTCCAGGGCTCTTTTCATAACGCATTGTTTTGAGAGCATCATGGACTTCGCGGCCTGTTATGAAAGGGATGTCGTCCGATCGTACGTAGTCTATAATATTTTGTTCATTGAGTTTAAGAGGGTCAGAGTAAAGGTTTTTGTAGAAGTGTGTACATATTTCTAAAACTTTTGCTCTATTGTTATGTTTTATACCTTGGCTGTCTTGCAGACTGTTTATCCAAGTTTTACCCTTTGCTATACCATCCTTCGATATTCTTAACGATGAATTATTTTCTAGTGCAGTTTTTACTCTAAATGTATTATAAGCTCTTGCATCCTGTCTAATACTACGTTTTACTTTTTTATCTAACTTCCTGTATTCTATAGAACCGATTTGTGTTTCGAGTCTTTTTTCAATTAATTGTGATGTGTTGGTTGTTATTTTGAATTTACTTTTTTTAATTGGTTTTATTTTGTTGCTACAACTATGAACTGCTTTAACTATGTTGCTATATTGTGTGTTTGTGTTATCTAATATATCAACATGAAGTTTTTCAAAATAATTTTTAAGTTCTAGAATAAATTTATCGGAATTGTTAATTAAATTTTGTTTGGAGTGCTTAATTATTCTTTTTGTAAATAGAATTGATCTATGTATTTTAAATTCAAATTTAAATTTTGCTCGTATCGGTCTGTGGTCAGAAGCATATTTGATTTGGTTGATGACGCTGACGTCCTTGATAATGCGTTTGTTAGATGTTAATACAAAATCGATTTCGTTTTTGACATTTTGATTGGGTGACACCCAAGTCCAACGCCTTTGTGTTTTTTTGTCAAAGAAGGTGTTAGCTATGAACATGTTTTGTCCAAAGGCGAACTGGATTAGGCGAGCTCCTCGCTCATTACGTATCCCAAGACCAAATTTCCCCAATACTTTGCATTCGCTTTCTGACTCTCTTCGTATCCCTACTTTAGAATTAAAATCTCCCATAATTACTGTCCACGATTCGCGGTTCTCATTGCACGCTTTGTCTAAGAGATCGTAGAAGTCTTCTATTTCATCATCAGGATGTGCAGATGTTGGTGCATAGATTTGTATTAACGATAACGTTTTTGTAGGTGTTAGTTTAAATTTGAGGACTGCAATTCTTTCGGAGTAGCCAATAAATTCAATAATATTATCCCTCCATTTCTTAGAAACCAAGAACCCCACACCATTGAGTCCTTGGGTCTCCCCAATGTGGAAGAATATACTATCGTCTCTCTCAATTGTCTGTTCTCCTAATCGTCGAACCTCTGCAAGCCCAACTATATCCCAGTTTACATCTTTCAAAGCATTTTCTAGCTCTATTAGCCGCTCGTCTTCCCTAAGTGTTTTAACATTATAAGTCAAAATATTAAGTATATCAGTGTCCATTATTTCGTTAGCCGGTTTCGTTTGACGGTTGAACCTCTCCCGGTGATTCTTAGCACCCCGGACTCCAGAATCGGCGTGGCACCCGTCAACGCCCGTACCTCCTCTGAAGTCGCCGGGAACTTGGGGCCTTTGTTTTGTAATCGTGTCCATGTTTGGGGGGGATTTGGACCTTAATCTGCCACGCTGGTCCAGTGCGTGTTGGCAGATGGTTCGTCAGAGCCTTGTTCGCTGATCGGCAGGGTGCACCGCGTGTAGGTAAGGTTGACTTGGGGCCCGAGAGATGATGTTTGGGCCCCCTTACACCCCAATTAACATAATGATAATTATTATTACGGGATTTTATCGCGTACCTTTTATTTATTTTGTTTCCCGACGTTTCGAACACGTTGCAGCGTTCGTGGTCACGGGATGACTGAAGTACTGGAGCTACCGCCGAGAATTGAGAGTAGGATCCACGACTACCCCCAATTCGTCTTCAGAACCAGAAAAGTCCTCGTTCACACTACGACACACAACACTGACGGTGTCAGGCTGACACCGTCAGCCTGACACCGTCAATATGTTGATGTGCTAGAACACTGTTTGGAGGGAAACTTCTTTTTATACCGCGGGCAATACTACCTTCAGATTGACGGAGTGGCAATGGGCAGCCCAGTGGCTCCAGTCTTGGCCAATATCTGGATGGAACATTTTGAGAGTAAGATAGATTTTACAGCCAGTGGTGTAAAGTTGTGGAAACGTTATGTAGATGACGTTTTCTGCATTATGAAGGGAGGTGAACAGGAAGTGAACCAACTTACAGTCACACTAAACTCCATACACCAGAACATCCGGTTCACACACGAAATGGAGACAAATAGGACTCTAGCCTTTCTTGATGTCAAAGTGATGGTGAGACCTGATGGTTCTTTAGCACACTGTGTCTATCGAAAACCGACTCACACTGACCGGTATTTAAACGCTGCATCGCACCATCATCCGGACCATTTGCAATCTGTTGTGTCTTCACTAATAAACAGAGCTCATGATCTGTGTGACCCTGAACATTTGGAGAGTGAGCTTAGCCATGTTCAGGAGGTTCTTAAACGCAACGGATATGCAAATAGAAAGACTACAAAGCGGAGAAGCCTTAAAAAGCCGGAGGTCAGCAGACAACCTATCTTTATGCCGTATGTGAAGGGGGTGACGGATAAAATTGGAAACATCTTTAAGAGATTTTCAATTAAGTCGGTTCTCACTCCCCACACAAAAGTCTCTCAGCAGCTTCGAACACCGAAAGATAGTATACCACTGCAAGTGCCAGGCGTATACAAGATTGACTGTAGCTGTGGCCGTTCATACATAGGGCAAACTAAACGTACAATAGCCGAACGCGTCAAGGAGCATATTACAGCGGTCAAAAATAGGCAAGTGAATAAGTCAGCGATTGCGGAACATCTGCTCGATTCAGGCCCTAACCACTGGATAGAACTACATGACCCAAAAGTTCTATCCAAAGAACGCCATTATTATAAGAGGATAGTTCGAGAGGTGATCGAGATCAAAAAACACCGAAATTTTAATCGTGATGGTGGTTATCGTCTCTCGTCTGCGTGGAATCCTATAATTAATAAGTGTGTTCGTGGTGGTCCGACTGTACGTCAGCCTGACACCGTCAGTGTTGTGTGTCGTAGTGTGAACGAGGACTTTTCTGGTTCTGAAGACGAATTGGGGGTAGTCGTGGATCCTACTCTCAATTCTCGGCGGTAGCTCCAGTACTTCAGTCATCCCGTGACCACGAACGCTGCAACGTGTTCGAAACGTCGGGAAACAAAATAAATAAAAGGTACGCGATAAAATCCCGTAATAATAATTATCATTATGAGTTTTTAGTCCCCATTAAGTGCGCCGGAATTATCTTTGCCGCGCACCTATGAGGTACAACTACTTTGCACTGCAAAGTAGTTGTACCTCATAGGTACAAAGATTCCACATTCAAGTCTCGCGAGCTCATAAAATCCTGTGCGTTTTCGTCAGCGCGATCTAGAAAACCGCCATCTAGTTTGTTTTCGTGGAACTATTGATGGCTGTTCTAGAGTTTTTTTGTTCGAACGCGCTAATCTCAGGAACTACCAGTCCGATTTGAAAAATTATTTCTGTATTTGATAGCTAAACTCTTGAGGAAGGTTATAGGCTACTTTTCATCATCATCATCATCACCATAAACCATCAGATAAACATACCGCCCACCATTCAGCCAGCGCGCGGCCGCAGTCTGAATAAAAAAAATTTAATTCCCGATTACTCTTCTCAAGTGGAACTTCGTCGATTTAACACATTATTTTCTCTTCCCTTTTATTTTCTCATAGATTGTAATGAAAAGTAGAGTGTATCACTCGGGCGCAATAGTTATTTGTGCAACAAGAGAGCAAAGTTGATGTTTACCTCGAGTGCTGATTTTGAATCCCGAGCGAACGAGGGATTCTAAGAATTGAATCACGAGCGTAGCGAGTGATTCTACGTTAGAATCCCGAGTCTAGCGAGGAATTCAAAGGCACGAGATGTGAAAAACTTTGGTCTCGTGTAGCACACAAAATTTTTCACCTCAGCAGCGAGAACATTAACCTACAAATAAAAGATACAACTTTGTACATAATGAAGCAACTAATCCATAATAGGTAAGTATTTATTTAAATCTATTTAAAAATAACGCATTTTTCTCAGAAACTAAACGAACATATAACAGTTATTGTAGTTTTGTAAATTAAAAGTTTCTGTTTTGTTCAGAACTTACCTACGTGCTTCTCAGGAAGGGAACTTTGTTCATCACAATCACTTTTTGTCTCAACTCTTCTCTCTGGAGATAAATTAGTGTATTCGCCACTGGTTTCACTCATCTTTATTGTTTTATGAATTTTCAACAAATAACTAGCGTAACAGAAACAAATTCCCGCTATTTTATTTTTAAAAGGTGCGTTATTTGTTTTTTTTTCATAGACAGGCTAGCCATTGACCGCCATGCACTACCACGTGTCAATCGACGACATTCGAATTTCAAATCACTTTTCCTCACTGAAACCAGTGTGCAAAATGCGATTTTGCACACTGGTTTCTCGCAGCAAAGGATGCCATTTCGAGCTGCTGAGGTGAAAAATATATTTTTGGCTCGGGCGACGTACTTTAAATCCCTCGCTACGTTCAGGATTCTACCAAAGAATCCCTCGCTACGCTCGGGATTCTACTCTAGAATCCTTCACTTCGCTCTGGATTAAAAAAAGCGCCCTCGCCGTCAAAATATTATTTTGCCCCCTTATAATACAATCTACTATTAATCTATAACCAAAGTTATTTACATTAGTTAACAATTTCGGTGAAGCCCAAACTAGGCATAGAGGCCTGTAAGATTAGGTTTAGTGTAGGTACTATGATAAAGTGGTCTTCACAAAAATAAATCTAGCTGGATGAATGAGCTCACACGTCAGATACCAGTGTTCGAACGTGCAAAAGAGTTGCAAATTCATGTACTATGTTGACTGCCACATACAACAAAAAAAGACAAAGTTTTTTGGCATTATTGTATATTTAGGAAACACAATAATCTTTAACATCAGATACTATATCAACTTCTTATCTGGGTATCATGGGTATCAATCTAGCCTAGAACAGATATCAGAGTCCAATCACAAGTGGCAAGGCGTGATTTGTGTCTAAGGCCCAAGATAATGGTCCTTATGGTTCTAGCATTCACATCATGCTCTAGGCTTAAATGTGATAAACTGCAGGATTAAGTAGCGTTAACTACCAATCTAATGTCCTAGCCAGTTTTATTAATGTTCTATGGTCTTAGTCTAGTAATTTCTGTTTCTCTTCTGTAACTGAGCAATGCTGGCACCGCTTTTGTTACGGCACTGGAGTTCAGACTAAATAATGTGACAGTTGTATTAGAGCCGTGTTTGCTGATGGGATTAGTACCTTGACTTTCAATCCGAAGGTCTTAGGCTCGAATCTTGGAATGGATTTTTCGTTTCGAAAAAACTTATATGCGCATTAACACGAGCTCCAAACAGTGCTGGTAAAGGAAAACAAAGTGAAGATTTCCGCGGCTTTCAGCCCCACACGTGTCGTATTGACCATGTCTTTCCATGGCCAGTTAAGCTGAGAGGATGGTTTAGGTCATAGGTTCCCAAACTTCTTTTCTCATGGACCCCTTTCAAAATTTTACTGGTTTCGGTGGACCCCCTGCTGCTACATTTCTACCATATTCCCAAAAACCCTGTGCACCCCCATTTTTGTTTCTCGCCAACGTGGACCCCTTTCGAGTCTCCCGTGGACCCCTGGGGGTCCACCTGGACCACTTTGGGAATCACTGGTTTAGGTGCTGGACAAGTCTACTCCATCTCAACATTGTCCCAGGCACTACAGTGTCCCGTTATGTGTAGGCTAAAGATTGCCTCCTGACACTGTAATCATCAAGTAAAGATGTAAAGGCCAAGTTATTTTTTTGTCTGAAATTATTATAATTCTGATGATTTGGCGTATGAGCATTGTTTAAGAGCTTACAAGGGTATCAAATTCGAAAATAAAATAGGTACCTACATGAAATTCAGAATTAAAACACTAAACGTCGAACTTTGGGTTTGAAATTTGTTTGACGCCGAACAAAGGATAAAACGGGTTAGATATTTTCTTTGTAATTTGACTACACCCCTCCCTGCGAATTCACATTGAACTTTACCCTTGCTTAGATATTTAATATTGTTCTAAGTTTATGTAGAATTTTCATTAATATTACAACCTTCCTATTTAAAGTTTATTATGATTTAAAAATATTGGGGTATAGGGATTTTTATTGAAGAAAAATTAATCCTTATCAATTTTAAATTATAACGTTCATAATAAATGTTATTGAATGGATCTTATTAAGATGTTTATGAAGTAGGTAAATTGTTGACTAAGGACCTAGTTGAAAGTTTAGCCGACCAAGTAGGAATTCAACGAAGATAATAAAATTTGCAAGTCAATTAGATAACTAACCTCTGTACCAGATCTAATTATCGTTTGAGGGTTCTAAAATGTTATTATCTCCTTTGAAGATCGGAAAAACAAAGACCAAGAAAGTTAAGTAGGTAACTGTCAAGTATAGCTTGTTCGTGTTCGCGCAACAAACGACACTTTTATTTTATTATGCTGCCTATTTCTTTTACCAAACGTCGACCTAATAATCGGTTACATAATCGATTACATAATCTTGTGTTGACCGAGATTTATCGAGTTGCCGCACCATCATAGATTTATTTGTTAACCTATAGGGTGATGTGGTCGCTTAGCGTCAAAGCTCTTTTTTTCAAGCAAATAAAAAAAAAATTTTTTGTTGGTAGAAAATGATCATTGTATCATTGTCAATCTTTTTAGATGAAAGTTAGATAAAAGCACGGCAACTAAAAAAGAGAATTCTTTTAAAAAATCGACAAGTTTGCTTGTGAATATTATTATTTTGGTGGAATTAGTTTCTTAATTAAATTATCTGGAGTGCGAATCGGAATTCTGAAATTGCATCCGATTTGAAGATTTTCTTTGGAAAGTTGACTTTTTTTCAGCGAAGGAACGTCATTTTCCGAATTAGGAATGCATTCCACGATCATGTAACAGTGTATAATCGCAAGGATTGCACGTTTTGCGTTCTGTGACATTGAGATAGGTCGCGGGCTCGCGGGTCACACATTATCGCAGCATTGAGGCCTTAACTTCTAATCTAGATGATTTATTATTCATCGATAGAGGGTTAGACCCTTCTACAAAATATTGCGGAAAATTATGATAAACTGTGATGTAGGCTTGTCCGGTATCTGTAGTCTGTACCTACTATATTATATTCTTATACACATTATAAGATTCCGATGTTTGTAATTCTTCTTTTCCTAGCGGCTAGACCAGCACGGCTAGACCAATTTTGGTGTTCTTTTTACTCTGGAGTTTGGTATTTTTATTTATGTTTTATTGTCCGATTTTGAGGTGACATTGTATGTGAAAAATCGATTTTCCAATATGAAAAATATATGCATTGATTTAACGTCAGTATTCAAAAAAATAGTAAAATACCTAGCCTTACAGGATCAACAAGGCTTACAAGATCATAGATGCCATGTACTTTATAAAACGACTGATGGTCACCCCAACTTCGTCCGGGTTAAGTGGTCTATGTCTATTTTTCAAATAGGTATACATATAAACAAACGTAAAAATTTTGTACTCCAAATATATTTCTATATAGATGTATATATGTAGAGACTAGTCTTAGGGCAAATCCGGGTCAGTTTAAAGTACTCGTAAGGCATCTGTGTTGTCAAGCTTTGTAGATGTATTGCTTTCACGCCACACCGGAGATCCAATCAGATGGCTCGGATTACCTAGGTTCGAAGATAATGAATGAATGAAGGAATTTATCCTTAGCTGTTACGACTTTACTATACTTAAATTGAATTATTTATTTGAATAAAAACAATTGCTCCATGTATGGAAGATGAAAGATGCTGGAAGACCATCACTTGAGAATGGCTACAGATTTGGCTGATTTTTGTTTTGTTGTGTTTGTAATTATGAGAAGGAGAATTTTTTTTGTTGTTCTTGATTGTCATTTTTCTGCGGATACGAAATGGATCGGTGAAAAGACCGCAGCAATTGTCTAATTGGAACTTCCAAATTCCAATGCTACGAAAGCATGTTAAACTGTATTATCAAGATCGAGCTTCGGTTCAGGTAAACTCGCTTGATCATTTAGAAATCACGACGAAGGTCTTCTGGAAGCCAAAAAACTCCGTTTAAATGCAGATAATGAAAGCTAGGACTTACTTTTTAGGCCTTGTTGCTAAACTTTGTTGTGAAATAACCAGCAGAATCACAATGTATCATTTCATTTCATACGAAATGTCAAAGTGATCGAATAGTATAAATCACGTATTCATGCTCATTGACGTTACTCGGAAATAGTGTAAATAAATATATGCTGTGATTAAAATTTATTCTATTTTTCTCAGAAGTACTTAATCTTATTACACCCAACCAACGTACAAATTGAATCATCATGTCATGGTTTTGTACACTCCAACTGAGCTGGAAAATGAAATGCCTTTACGTTGCCTGCACATGTTACCCTCTCATGTGATCTAGGGTTGTAACTGTTTGCTGAAACTAAAAGGGTTGAAATTTAAAGACGATTTATGCCTAGCCAAACCCGGCCCATGCCATTAATTGAGCTTTAAACGGTGAAGGAAAACATCCTGAGCAAACCACTTTAGAATCATTTATGTACTAAGTATTATGAAACTTAACACCATGTGAAACCCATCCAACACAGATAACAATGTTTACTTAAATCAAATTCAAATGAGTGAGATGCAAAATGTGATGAAAGTGTATTTAGACCGCCTAAAAGTGTTATAGGTACTATATTCTAATCTAAATGATACAGGGATTTTGTTTTTGAGTTTACCTAATTGGTAAACAAAATATTTATGGTGCGCTTGGTGTTTACGTCCGTTTTTGACGTGTTAAGGTCATCGCTCACTGCGCAGTATCATAAGCGGGCCGAGCCATGACCGAGCCCGTCACGAAAATAGCACCTTACACAGTAAGACCGTATCATACTAGGACCGTCGCATAACCGTTTTGCGAAGCGTAATCCCGAGCCTATACCACAGTAATAGACATTTTGTTGGTTTTATGCTAAGCACACAATTATTCTGAAAGCCCATTTTAAAACTTATCACTCAATTTTTTTGTAAAATACTATCGTAAATATAGAGCGTTTACAAGCTAAACCACACTAAAATACATATTACACACATTTTGTCGGGTTTACTAGCAAAGTGCAATATTTCATCATATTTTGTGTAACTTTAAATGGGAGTTTTATCTACAAGGTTTAAAAAAACAGACTTTTAAGAAACCTTTTTAAAAACCCAATTATAATCCATAGTGATGGCATAATAATTATTGCGATCATGATGATGATGATGAAAAGTAGCTTATATCCTTCCTCAAAGCTCCTGAGATTAGCGTGTTCAAACAAATTAACAAATAAACTTTTCCGCTTTATTACTGGTTGGTTGGTATAGATTAAGTGTACTTTCACTCTACATTCAAGGTTTTATGAATAACTGGATATTTTTTTAATTTGTAAGCTTATCTTTTTTCTCGAAATCGTGTTTTTGCTGTTACTACACTTTGATTTCGGAGGGCAGTATGGGATTTTGACGTTTGATAAATGTCACATAACGTGCGGAACGCATTCAGTGATGCTAGATGGGGGGTTTTCAATTCAAATTTGGGGTATTTACCGACTCAGAAGGAAATCCTTTGGGAGAATTTTCGTAGGTAAAAATTATAAATTATATACCTACTTGATATTTAGGGGTGATATTTGATAGGTTTAGAATGTGTACATGTATATGTGTATAAATGGGGGTACTTGAAATACTTTGTGAAGTGAGAAAAATAACTGAATTATTATCTAACCAATATTGGAGCGTTTCCTCTTGCTCCTACTCGATTCTCATACTGCTCCTGCACGAGGACCAATATATCCTTATAAGTATATCCTCGTGCTCCTACTAATGGACAGTCAAGGTACAATACCCCAAAATAAAACTATCAAATAGGGGCACAGCCGCGAAGCCGTATTTTGATAAACTTCAAAACAAGATAACATCTTCATCATCAACAAAAAATAAAATCGTTATTCTTATAAATAAATACTTATGCTATGATCAAGATCTACATTTAAAGTGACAGCTGTCACCAAATGTACCAATATAATGTATAAAGTAGAATGCTGACTGACATATATGGTAAGCGTCCACAGGCCCGCATCGCACGCAGCGGACGGATCGCATCAAACGGATTATCTGTGAAATGCGATGCGTACGATGCGAACATGTGGACGCACTTATATGAGTTTCTATACAAATAATACTACGATCCGTTGCGTGCGATGCGTCCGATGCGTACGATACCGACATGTGGACGCTTACCATTAATGTACAAAGGATTTTGAACCTTATCACGACTACACAACGATCTATTATCATTTAATCTTGGTTATAAGGATTGTTGGTCTTGTTGAGATGCTTTCTTGGTAGCTTTGTCTCTTTCACACTCGTTGTTGGATTAGTAGTGTGCCCATGTCATTTAAATTTCAGGATATTTTTACCTTATCGCGCTCAACAAAATCAGCGCTTGATTTCGATCCATGGTTTCGATCCTTGAATTCGATTCTTGATTTTGATCCTTGATTTTGATTTCGATTTTGATTTCGATCCTTGATTTCGATCCTTGGTTTTGATCTTGGATTTCGATCCTGGATTTCGATCCTGGATTTCGATCCTTGATTCTTGAATTTTGAACCTTGAATCTGAAATCTTGAACCTTGAATCTTTGAAGTGACAGCTGTCAAACTTCAAATGGCCATATCTCGGGAACTACTCGTCCCAGACTCCCCGTTCTCAGTTCAAATGAAAGCTATGACCAAGATCTTCATTTGAAGTGACAGCTGTCAAACTTCAAACCGCCATATCTCGGAAACTACTCGTCCTAGACTCCCCGTTCCCAGTTCAAATGAAAGCTATGACCAAGATCTTCATTTGAAGTGACAGCTGTCAAACTTCAAACGGCCATATCTTGGAAACTACTCGTCCTAGACTCCCCGTTCAAAGTTCAAATGAAAGCTATGACCAAGATCTTCATTTGAAGTGACAGCTGTCAAACTTCAAACGGCCATATCTTGGAAACTACTCGTCCTAGACTCCTCATTCTCAGTTCAAATGAAAGCTATGACCAAGATCTACATTTGAAGTGACAGCTGTCAAACTTCAAACTGCCATATCTTGGAAACTACTCGTCCTAGACTCCTCATTCTCAGTTCAAATGAAAGCTATGACCAAGATCTACATTTCAGATGACAGATGTCATTTTGACAGCTGTTATTGAAAATGTAGATCTTGGTCATAGCTTTCATTTGAGCTAAAAAGGAAGAGTCTAGGATGAGTAGGTTTCGAGATATGGCTGATTGAAGTTTGACAGCTGTCACTTTAAATGAAGATCTCTTCAATAGCTTTCGTTTGAACTGAGAACGGGGAGTCTAGGACGAATAGTTTCCGAGATATGGTGCTTTGAAGTTTGACAGCTGTCACTTCAAATGAAGATCTTGGTCATAGCTTTCATTTGAACTAAGAACGGAGAGTCTAGGACGAGTAGTTTCCGAGATATGGCCTTTTAAAGTTTGACAGCTGTCACTTTGAATGTAGATCTTGGTCATAGCTTTCATTTGAACTGAGAATGAGGAGTCTAGGACGAGTAGTTTCCGAGATGTGGCCGTTTAATGTTTGACAGCTGTCACTTTAAATGTAGATCTCTTCAATAGCTTTCACTTGAAGAGAACGGAGAGTCTGGGATAAGTGGTTTACGAGATATGGCCCATCTGTCATTTTAATATACACCTAATCTGTCTTTTTGACGTAATCTGTCATTTTGACATAATCTCTCATTTTGACATGATCTGTCATTTTGACATAATCACGGGCAGACTGCCCGCAACCACGGCTATTGTAACAGCCAAATCGTCGCGTCGTGATAAATAAGGTAAATTACGCGATAAAATCCCGTGTACATAAATCAACATCCAGTACCAACAATACGAACCAACTCGGTGGCGCAGTGTGCGAAGGTCCAGCTAAAACACAGAAAGTTGCGGGTTCGATTCCCACTGCGACGCAAGTGTTTGTATGATCTGCAAATATATGTATCGGGTCTGGGTGTTTTTCTATGTAATATTATGTATTTACAAAAAAAGGATAGGTACCTACAAGTAGTTTATCAGTCATATAGTTTCCATACAAGGTCTATTTACCTTGGAGCTAGATGATGCTGTGAAATATCCAGCATTATTTATTTATAGAAAAAGGCTGAAAAGCTGCCCCTAGGGGCTGACCTGGCTACGCTACTAATATGATGGTTACATGGATTGACAGATGGGCGGGGCTTGTCATTGATTGTCAGCAAAATAATCATGGCGGCCGGAGATTGACAAGACGGCCATGGCACGGGCAGGGCACGCGACGGTGTAGGAACGGTGTGGTGTGGGGCGTCGCATACATTTCAATACAAAGAATATCATTTTTGCCGGGACGGTGTTGCTACGGTCATGCTATGCGACGGGGTAGAGACGTGATAATGTGGCAGCACCCTTAACGTCTTATAAATCAATGAAAGCCTTCTGCACGCACGAAAAAATGTCACGTTCCGCCTACGAGACATAGTGCTGCTACGAGTCGTAGCGAGAGCTACGGTTCTCGTAGCACTAGCTACGAAGCAATTTATTTTGGTAAGTAATCCGATCCGATATATTAATATAAAGAATGTTTTAAAATTTTGACAGAAGAAAATTGAAATAAAAATATACAATTTTTAATCAATGTTTTCTTGTGACGTTATTACCTAAAATTATCGTCCGTAAACCGACTTTTTTTACAGACAACTATTTTTTTTAAGAAAAGGCCAAGCTAAACCATATAAACCATATACACCATATAACACGACGTCAGGTTTACACACGGTATACCTCGAATTTGCGATGACTGTGCGTGCGTCACTGAGTATGTTATGATTATTCGCATTTTTAACATATTCATTGCGACATCTCCAAAGTGCCCTCCGAAGGTGCCGCAGCGCCACCTTGAGTATTTCATAATATGCCTCGGTGGCACTCAACGTGAAAACCATGCCTCGGATGAGCCTAAGCTTAGGGCCCAGCCTTGCTTGGATCAACCCTTGCCTTGCATAAAACATTCCAACCTTTTCAACATTTTTGAAGTCGAACCACATAATAAACAACATTGTTGTAGGTAAACCCTTTATTTGTCTCTGGCCGCAGAAATTCACACAATTATGTGCCCCTACAAGTGTTGTCCTAAACTTCGCGCAAACTTCCTGTAGTTTACTTAATTCACCTGGATTAATTCACCTAGTGGCATTCATGCCACATAATTACGTATACTACTGCATAGTTATTCTTTTATTCATTTGACATTGTATTTCCGAAGGTTTGTGCTCTTGCGGGACCGATATTATCAACCTTAGACCTTGGATATAAGGTCTAAGCAAAATACTGATTTCGTGATGTTCTCCTTCATCGATTGAAAGCATTGTTATTTTACACACCTAGTAAGTAGTTCGCTCCAAACTGAGACTCTAACAAACGGGAATTCAGGTTACAGCAGTTTCTTATTTTCCCTTTTTCGTTGTATTTCAATGACTTTAACCAACTATAACATCCTAGAATAAAAATAAATACCATTTTGGAATGTACAAATGAAGTCCTTTCATTAATACGACACCCCACTCAATATTATTTGTGTAACTTTTTTTTATCCCCTTTTTTACCCAATAGCAGCATTTACACGCAGAGATATCTGTGCGGATATCTGTAAAGATATCTGTACAGTCCAGATGCCAGAGCATTTAAACGCAGAGATATCTGTGCGGATATCTGTATGGATATCTGTACAGATATCTGTACAGTCCAGATCCGTGGTAAAAACTTTACCGTGTAAAGGCCGCTAATATCGTTACTTACAACCTTTTCATCGATTATTCCGATTAAGCTCATATTTTGATACATAGTGAATTTCTATGGCACAACCTAATGACCTATCATGTTTCATCCATAGTTTAATGCAGATGGATGGATAGTTATGCGAGAACAAAAAAAGTGAAACATACAAAGAAAAAATCGCCCAAGCTGCCACTAAGATCTTCTCGCATCGCTCGCTCGATACTTTTAAATAGGTAAAATATTGATTTTGAACCTAAAGGTACCTAAGGATTAAATAGTAGAATTACTACCACTAAAAAACCACTTTATCATAATCAGTGAAACTAGGCAATTTAAAGGTAGGAACTTTATTCATTTTGGTACGTAGAGTGAAAATCGGGGAATATGCCAAGTAACCACTTTTGTACATCTTTAAATGCCTGAAGATCTGAGAAGGTAATTTCCTCCAGGGATATCCTGAGACTGTTCCATTTATCTCTTCATTTTTTGCTATTTTCTTTGAAACCTTTCTTATTTTGATTTCAGGATTTGTAATATTGTGCTACAAAATGTGAAATATTACACATGATTCAAACTTTGAAAGTGCTTGGTCAAATGGGACACTGAACAAACAAAATGTCCTAACTTTCGAAATGTAACTTGACCGGGTAGTTCACACATAGTTGTGTCCGCGACTCGTAAATTGTAAGTAAGCCGATTACATGGTGTTATTCTGCAAAATCACAGTAGAAAACATCTTCATAGAATTTATTGTAATTCACTGACAAAACAAAGAGCATTATGTACAGCTAAGTACATAGTTTGCATAATTTCAAATTATTTCGAATGTTGAAGAGACTTATTGCATTAAGCTGTATTTAATATAACAACGTATTCATTGGCTTCATGCCAACGGACACTCAAAACACACAGATTAGCTTGGATATTCGGTTTCAGCAGCTTTCAACTACGGAAATTGCAATTTGGGTAATTCTCATTTAGAGCTTTGACCAGGATCAGTGGCTAAAACCCTGGTTTCAAAGATAACGGCCTTAAAAGTAAAAAAAAAACAATAACATGATCAACAACTGATGTAACCTCAAGGTGCTGTTTTCGATAAATAATCCTTAAGGCGCCTCTACACATACGGCATTGATAGACGTTAACAAGCATTCGCGATTGTGTAGAGGGCTTATAAATCTACATTTACGTAGATACTTACTAATCCTTTAAAAGACTCATTATTTTAAAACCACATTTAATTTAATATTCTTGCATATTCTAATTATTCAGAGCTTTTAAAAGCTCTAATAGAAACACATTTAAATGGAAAGGCAGTTTTTGTACGATTTTTATACAAACGAAAATTACGAAAAACCTTTCATTATTTTCCTTCGTACAATTTTCAATTTACCTTAGCTTTTTAATTTAATTAACTTTGTCGGTACGCTTTGATATTTTAACCAATAGATTAACGATGAAGGAAAACATCGTGAGAAAAACGATACTTAGCTTAGTCAGCCCCACACGTATTCAGCAGGCCATTCCTGTGGATGTGATTTGGCTGAGAGGATGGATTAGGTGCTGGGCAGGCCTCCATCTCAAACAATATCCCGGGAACTACAGTGTTTCGTTGAGTGTAGGCATATTTTACCTCCCTACGCTGTATCAATCATCTAGCAAAGCCACGAATAATGCACCTTTAAAACATTTTCTAAATTTGGATCATCTCCCTGCTCATATTCCCTGTGGTATCGACAAGACATGCTTTCTTTCTTCTGCTTTCTTTCATTTTCCTTAACACATTTGCACTCCTTTTACCTACTCATAGCCGCATTTACAGTCTACCTATCCAAAGATGACGAAAATTCCACCACTATAGTCGAATTGCTCATTGTACGAACTGAAACAAGCAATTTATTCAAAAATAAAAAACCCGGCTGAACTGAAAAGTTGGAAGCAGCATTATCTTATCAATCACAAAACAAAATTAAATTACAATTTTATTATTATGTAGGTATCTAGGGTTCGATGCCGTGCGCATTTTCTTAAACGTTGTTGTCACAGTTGACACACAGATGGCTCTGTAAGTAAATTAGATGCGTAAGTTATTTCTTAAATATGTGATATCTCCTAAATGGCTGAACCAATTTCGATGCAGTTTGTTCTAAACGTTGCGTGTGACTAAATAGAAAGTTCTAGTATGCGTTTTGGTTAGCAATTCTATTTAGGGCGAAAAATAGATTTTCAAAAATGTTGAGAATCGATTTAGTCTTCGAAGATGTCATGTTAGATTATAAAAAAAATTATATTTGATATCAGTCCACCAACCTCTTGATTTTGACATCGATTTTGATATGATAGCGTGATTTTCATTTTGAAAATTCACACATTGTTGCATTTTCTAGCCGCACTATTTGATTTATCGAAATAAAAAGTATGGAGACTATTCTAACGATACCTCATTCATCAAAATCCATCCAGCCGTTTAGGAGCAACGTGGTAATAAAGAATATTACTTACATACACACATACATAGAAACGCGCGATCTACATAACCCGGGTGACTTGACAGTCAGCCGGGTAAATATATGAAAAATGACATTGCGCATAAGGAGCAATCCGACTATAGGCACGTTTCTGACAAGCTGACTGTTGTATCTTAGGTTGTTTACGAAGCTGCGCAAAGGGAAACTCGTTCGCCTGCAGTTCGTATCTTATTGTATGCAAAGCGTTTCCTTCAACATACGCTAGCTATCTGATAGTTTTCAAAACAAGAACTGCATAATTAACGTGTAGCTTATTACATCCATATTTTCATAATGCAATATCTCACATATTAGTTTGTTGTTGCGAGAAGCTTGTGGTTTCACATTCAAGATACACTAGAAATAGGGAAGCACTTACGTGACCCACTTATACTAGTCGACATAAAATGAAGCTCTATCAAAGTTTGTTGGAGTTAGTTTTTGAATACTTACAAAGAACTATTGATTCATATTGAATGAGGATTGAATACCTATTCAGATATAGGGTTCGTTGTAAGTACATATAGGTACTAATAAATCTACGCATCAATGTAACTTTGAGATTTATTGAGCCGGTAAGAATGGAATTATATTTTATTACCACGGCTTATGAGGGCACGTTAAATTTGTCAGTCCCGACTTTTAAGTCGTTAAGCCATGACAGAGGCCTTCGGGCGTCCTAAAGTTCCGTCACCAGAGTTGGCCACTAGCTCATATGAATATAATTTTTCCCCACGTTATTTTTTTGTAAGTTATCGTATTTAGGAGGGTTTGGAAACTGATAACAATAAACCATTTCATGTACCTACAGATAGAGGACCTTTTCATTTTGGTAAGAAATCCATTATGGATTTCACGAGAAATCTATTCAATCTTTTTTGATAGGCCATCACGGGTCGGCTGAGTTATGTAAGACAGATAAGTCAGCTTTCGAAAAATTTTAGGAAGTTTATCAAAGCTCACATTTCAAAAGAACTTACCGCATAACCATGTAATTAATCTGTTAATCGAAAAGAGCTTCCGATTCGTTATTTGTTTCACGGGTTTATAGGGTAACAAATCGATCTTTTCGATATCTTCTTTACGCTGTTTCCGTTGAGTGTTAACATTTGAATTATGTTTATTATTTTTCAGGTTATTTAGGTGGAATTATTTTGTGAATCAAGTGTTTTATTATTGAACAGGCGGACACAATCTTGGCTATGGGTGAGCTGATGGTCTCTCTCCAGGATGAAAGGCATCACATCTTGCAATACCTCTTCGAGACGTTGAGAGAAAACACCACAGACTGGTAAGTTGTTCAAACAAACAGTCCAATAAGTTTAGATTGAGGGAATAAAATAATGAATGTTTGAAAATACTTAGGGCTTTTACATATTTATGAGATGATTTATACATCGTCAGTGAGCTGTGTTGGATGAGTCGAATAGTACCTACCTCGACTTTCGATTCGGGGTCGTGGTTTCGAATCCTGGCCGTGGAGTAGGCTTGCCCAGCACCTACAAACACCATCCTCTCAGTTTAACCAACCATATCCAGAGGAAAGATTGATAAATTGATCGAGCGAGCGAAGTGAGCTTATAACTTATGCCGCATATACATGGTGGCCAACGCAAGCAAAAAGGCGAATCGATGCAAGGCGAGAGCGAAAAAGGCAAAGTGTTCACTCGATGAGCCTGCGCCAGCGTGTATACGCGGCTTTAGTGGCAACTTGGGCGATTTGGCGTTGAATGTTTCAAGAAATGTTTGTTCTCGAATAACTAGCGAAACTTGGTAGGACTATTTATTTATTGATACCTACTGATTAGTGAATACACGAGACGGGCCAGTCAAACGCGTACTAATTGCTTAATCCTTAGGTAGGTGGTATAAAATTCACCGCATGCAAAGGTGCTAAATGTGCAATTTACATGAATTGTACAGTGGTAGTCAAAAGCAAGTACAATATAAGCCATCAACCGTGCGCGAGATCACAGTTCGGGCAACTACTAAAGACTACTAGTAGAAAGTAGGGCACAGTAAGACTATTCTCACTCAAATTGAGAGCTTTGGGTCTGAAGCTTTTAAGGGTTCTGGGAACATAACTCCGCTTTCCGGAATATCGTAGCTGAATTGCGATATACTTACCTACTAAAAAGATTTTTGTTCCTGTGGTAAATAAGTCGGAACACTTATATTAGGTAGGTACTTAACATAAAAAATAATTTTCTGTCTTACGATAATTCTGATTTTTAATTTTACATAAGTAGATATAGGGGTCTTATACTGCAACTTTTTCTTCACCATTGCTAGGAGATAAAATTCATATAATAAATAGTACAAACTCAAATTCAAATACCATTCATTCAGTGGGACCGCTATGACCACTTTGAAATGTCTTAAGAGCTAGGTGATTCTATCATTACCAGATACCGGGCCATACCATGAACTCTTAGAGCAATGTTAAAACAAGCTTAAAACAGTCCTACTGCTTTTGAAATGACATTCGTTGTCATGTTTCAAGCTTGTTTTAACATTGCTCTAAGAGTTCATGGTACGGCTACAGGTGATATACCAGATTCGCGACCAAGACCGTGAAGAATCGGGGCAACAAACACGGTATGGGCCCTAGCTTTCTTTTCGGTGATCAATCCACTTAAATCTAAATAGTCAAGCTCCAGTCGAACAATGTGAGTCTCGTTAAAGTTGTCAAAAGAAAAAAGAGGATTATAATATAACCTGATATCTGCTACATACTTAAGAACATTGATACTAAAAGACCCCTATTTATCATTGATACAGGCTTTGCCTAGTGCGGGGTTCATTGTAAATGATTTGACCTACTTATTTATTTTTTAAAATTTGTCCTGTGTAGTCATAACAATGTTTTTAAGAAATAAAATTATTATTCTTTGGTAACGGTTAAGCCACCAGCGAAAAAACTTCACTTTTACGAGGAAAGTTTACTAAAATACAACCCGAAAGTTATGAAAGGCACTTCTATATAAGTACTTACAAATAAGGGGCAGAACCCCACTATTGTGTGACATTTGCTGCCCAAAATTACTTTTGTCCTACTCAGTGAATGGCATCGAAATTTAAAAAGAATATAGAGATAATAAGTAACGAGATAACCGAGCTCATAATAAAAACTTCAACAGAAGTGTTGACAACAAACATACTTCCTCATTTGAAAATTGAGAATATCCCCAAACATCTCACATCAACAACATAATATCTAAGTATTGCCTAAATATAGTACAATTTAAACTACAGTTGAAACTGTTGGAATATTTATTTAATGATTTTTGTAAATGAGGGCCATGACATAATAATTACTACTTAATCTAATGTTGGTAAGCCAGTTATTGACCCCACAAATATCAAAATCCAAATTTAGGAATAAAAATTGTTTTTAGTAGATACGAAGTGTAGAGACAGCGTGACCTTTCTGAAGAGGGGCACGCACGACAGCCCGTGAAGAATTCGAAGGTTGAGCGCTTTGGGGATGGTTCATGTTACACCGAGCCGGTACCCGGTCCGGGTCCGAGCCGGACTGACCATTCTACATAATAACTAGAAGATTTACATGATTCTAAAGCTCTTTTATGAACAAGGTACCTATAGGGGCTTATTGCACCTTAGCTTAACACTTTCGTTGCCGACGACTCGCCGGGCGCGTTCTCACGATTCCATATCGCCATGCCGCGAACTCGCCAGGCGCGTTCTCGGTTTTTCATGGATAATTCAATGATTTGGGTATATTTTCCATCAGAAAGCGGAGAGCATAATCCTCATGCCCTAAGCTAATGAGTTTTGAAGTGGCCCGCAAGTTCTAACAATTTTTTTATGTTATCAAAAAAAAGTAATTATGTAATGCCGCGAACATGCCAGGCGAGTTCAACTACCAGGGGTTCTCAACATTTATGGAGTACCTAGTAGATTCCCAGGGAGCGTGCCGGCCAAACATACACAAAATATTTTTTTTTTTGTTATAGGTGGGTAGGGTAGGTACGGTCATGGTCAATGGCAAGAACATACAGTACGAAAAAGTTACAAACTTCATAAAATATTTAAGTTCAATGATGATGAATGATAGTCCAGTCAGCTTAGCATAAAAATGGGCTCAACCTCGGAATGACAGATAATAAGCTGAATTTTTGTATGTAGCTTCATTTAGGCGTCCTTAAAGTTGTCTCAAAAGTCTCATAAAATCTCGTGTCTGCGTCTTTAGTTATTCAAGGTCAAAGGTAAAAAAAATAGTTTTTCGCGAATATCTCGGTTGCTATTGGTCCAATGATGTTAACATGTATTATAAAGTTGTAGAGCATACAATTTACGACAAATTTTGTTTAAAACATTCTTTCATGCGCTCAACCGTTTTCGCGATAGAGGAGGGTGAGTGCGCAGCGCTCAGCCATACGCGTAGGTACTGTAACGCAAAGTCAAACGTGAATTTCTGTAAATACCTTGAATTTTGAATAATTTGTTTTATTTATCAGTTAATTATTGACCAAGCGAGCAAAGCGAGCTAAGATCTTACGATTTTGCTTTTTATGTTTAAAAATTACACATTTTTTATGTTATCGCATAACTATCGAACCGTTAATTCAATCTGCATGAAACTTGGTAGATAACTAGGTTGTGCTATGGAAATTTGATATATGACATATGAGCGTAATCGATGGAGGGGTTGTAAAGATATGGGGATCTAAAGGGGGTAAAAAAGATAAAAGTTACACAGATATATTGAGTGGGGTGTCATATGAAAGGACTTAATTTGTACATTCCGAAATAGTTTTTATTTTTGTTCTAGGAAGTATAGTTTTTGAAATACACATACTGAACGCTTTGCGCTCACGACCCTGTATCGCACAAACGGTTGAGCGCATGGAATTTTTTTTTCAATGAATTGGTCGCAAATTTTAAGCTCTACAACTTCATAATAGATGTTAACATCACTGGACCAATAGCAACCGAGATATTCGCGAAAAACTATTTTTTTTATCTTTGACCTTGAATAACTTAAGACGCAGACACGAGATTTTATGAGACTTTTGAGACAACTTTTAGGGCGCCTAAATGAAGGTATATACGAAAATTCAGCTTATTATCTCTCATTCCGAGGTTAATTCCTAATTTGACTGGGCTATGACAGCAGATGTCCAAAATGACACGAGACGTAAAAAAAAAGTTACGTGCGAATAAGACGTTAAGTGCGAGTCGAACTCGTGCGCCGAGGGTTCCGTACCTACCAAAATGAATACCTACCGCAATGAATTTAGAAATGAAACGAACTTTTCAAACATGAACATGTTGTTTTTTGTTGTTGTCGTGTCGTTTTTTTTTTGTAGTTTTTATTTTTTTTGTTGTTTTTAGGTTTTTGTTTTCATGTTGTTTTTGTTGTTTGTTTATTTTTGTGGGTTTCGTTTTTTTGTTGTTTTTCTATTTTTTTTATTTGGTTTTGTGTTTGATTTGTTATATTTTTTGTTTTTGTTTTTTTTTTGGTGTTTTTGTTTGTATTTGCTTTTGTTGTTAGTATTTTTGTTTTTTTGTTTTTTGTGTCGTTTTTGTTTTTCTTTGTTGTTTTTTTTTTGTGGTTTTAGTTTTTTTTGTTAGTTTTTTTATGTAGTTTTTGGTTTTTAGTTGTTTTTTTTTGTGTCGTTTTTGTTTTTCTTTGTTGTTTTTTTTTGTGGTTTTAGTTTTTTTTGTTAGTTTTTTTATGTAGTTTTTGGTTTTTAGTTTTTTTTTTTTGTGATGTTTGGTTTTGATTGTATTTTTTTGTTTTTATTTTTTATTAGTTTTTTTGTTTTCTGTTTTTGAGGTGTTTTGTTTTCTTAATACAAAAAAACAACTAAAAACTATTTTTAATTATTATTAACGGGACTTAATCGCGTAATGAAATTGTTTTATTTACCTCGACGTTTCGGCGACATTACAGTCGCTGTGGTCACGAGTAGACCTACTATATGAGTCTACTCGTTACCACGGCGACTGTAATGTCGCCGAAACGTCGAGGTAAATAAAACAATTTCATTACGCGATTAAGTCCCGTTAATAATAATTAAAAATGTGTTCATGTCGTGAAAGTTTAAAACTAAAAACTACATAAAAAAACAAAAAAAAACTTAAACCACTAAAAAAACAAAAACTTACAAAAAGAAATGAAAAAAAATGAAAAAAAAAAAAACAATAACTACTGAAACAAAAAATAAACCGTAATAACAAAAAAAAACTAATAACAAAAAAAACCTCAAAAACAAACAAAAAACACAATAAAACTACGAAAAAGAATTAACAAAATTACTAAAACCACAAAAAAAAACAAAAACACGAAACAAAGAAATAGGTGCCTCAAAAAAAACAAAAAATAAATTAAAAAAAACAATCAAAAACTACCTCAAAAACCGAAAACAAAAACAAACCTAACAAAAAACAAAAACAACAAAAAAAAACTAAAACTACTAAAAAAACAAAAACAAAAAACAAGAAACTAAAAAAAAAACAAAAAAAATACCATTATAACAATAAAAAAAACCTCAAAAACAAAAACTAACAAGAACCAACAAAAAAAAACAACTGAAACAACAAATACCTCAAAAACAAAAAACAAAAAAAAACAAAAAAAAAAAAAAAAGACAAAATACTAAAACTACAAAAAAAATAAAAAAAAACACAAAATCAAAAAACGACCTCAAAAACAGAAAACAAAACAAACCTAACAAAAAACTAAAACTACGAAAAAACAAAAACAAAAACTACAAAATAAAGAAAAAAAAAAGAAAAAAATTACCAAAAAAAACAAAACAAATACCATATAATAACCAAAAAAACAGAAAATACCTCTAAAACAAAAAAAAAACAACAAAAACAAAAAAAAAACTAAAAAGAACCAACAAAAAACTAAAACCACGAAAAAAACAACAAAAATCAAAGAAACACAAACAAAACACCTCGAAAACAAAATACAAAAAACTAATAAAAAACAAAAAATACAATTTAAACCAAAAATTACAATAAAAACAACTAAAAACCAAAAACTTCATTAAAAAAAACAAAAAGGACTAACAAAAAAACTAAAACCACAAAAAAAACAAAAACCAAAACAACACAAACACAAAAACAAAAAATTACACAAAAAACAAAAAAAAAAATAAAACAACAAAAAACAAAACCACAAAAACAACAAAGAAACTAAAAAACCAAAACAACAACAAGCAATTCATTCAAAAATAAAAAAACTCGGCTGAACTGAAAAGTTCGAAACAGCATTCATAGAAATCACAAAATTAAATTACAATTTTATTATTACGTAGGTATCTAGGGTTCGATGCCGTGCGCTTTTTCCTAAACTTTGTTGTCACAGTTGACACACAGATGGCTCTGTAGGTATGAAAATTAAATGCGTGCGATATTTCTTAAATATGAGATATCTCCTAAATGGCTGAACCAATTTCGATGCAGTTTGTTCTAAACGTTGCCTGTGACTAAATGGAAAGTTTTAGTATGCGTTTTGTTTAGCAATAACATTTAGGGCGAAAAATAATTTTTCAAAAATTTTGGAAGACGATTTAGTATTCGAAGATGTCATGTTAGATTTTTCAAAAAATTATATTTGATATCAGTCCACCAACCTCTTGATTTTTACATGAATTTTGATATGATGGCGTGATTTTTATTTTGAAAATTCACACATTGTTGCATTTTCTAGCCGCACTATTAGATTTATCGAAATAAAAAGTATCCTAGAGCACAATCGAGATAGAGACGATTCTAACGATACCTCATTCATCAAAATCCATCCAGCCGTTTAGGAGAAACGTGGTAATAAAGAATATTACTTACATACGAACGAACCCACATACATAGAAACGCGCGATCTACATAACCCTGTGACTTGACAGTCAGCCGGGTAAAAAAAACAAACAAACCTACAAAAAAAACAACAAAGAAAAAAAAAAACAAAAAAAAAGACAAAAACAAAAAACTATCATAAAAACCAAAAACAACTAACAACCAAAACCTACATAAAAAAAAAAACAAAAAGACTTAAAACACAAAAAAATAAAAACCAAAAAATACCAAAAAAAATTATCATAAAAACAAAAACAAACTAAAAAATACCATAAAAACCAAAAACTACACAAAAAAAAACAAAGAAAACAACAAAACACTACATGAAAAAACAAACAAAAAATAACAAACAGACTAAAACCACAAAAAAAAAAACCAAAAACCAAAATAACTCATTTAAAAACTACCTTAAAAACAAAATACAACAAAATAAGCAAATAAAAAAAACAAAAACAAAAAATTCCATAAAAACCAAAAACTACAAAAAAAAACAACTAAAACCATAAACTACATAAAAAAAGAACTTGCAAAAAACTAAAACCACAAAAAAGAACAAATATCCAAAAAAACCCAAACAAAAACAATAAATACCTCGGAAACAAAAAACTACAAAAAAAACAACGACAACGACAATAAATACATGTTTAAAAGTCTCAAACATGCAATTAAAAAAGAAAAACTAACAAAAAAAAACAAAAAACAAAACCAACTAAAAAAAAATAACATCAAACAAAAAACCAAATAAAAAAATAGGAAATACAACAACAAAAAACAAACAGCAAAAACAACAAAAAAATCAACATTCAAGAGAGTGTCCAGCAATTTCTTATCTGGTCTGCTCGAGCGGCAGTCGAGCACACCAGATAAGAAATTGCTGGACATTTTTGGACCCACTAATGCAAAAACGATTTATCCCAAAGAAGGATGTGTAAGATAATACGGTCGTTTATCGTAGCATGTTTGAGAAAAAGTTCCCTAACAGAAACCTAACAAAAGGTTGAGATTCTCTGATCAATTTACGAAAATTGCTGTCAATCATGCAATTTCATCTTGCAGTGCCGAGAGCGCGCCTGGCGTTATCGCGTTCTTTTGTATGGCGGCATCGCTGGGAACTACTAGAAAATCATGGTGGCAATGAAAGTGTTAACGACTTGATAGCCAGGAGCGAAAATCGTGGCCTTCGAAGCATGAAAGCGCTCAGTAGTCATCATTTTGTGACCGCGGAAGATGTTGCCCTATCAAAAACGTCACAAGCGCTATAATTAAATCAATAAATATTTATCATCACATTTCTTTTCATAAATTAAATAATATCGAATATTTATTTACAAGTATCATCGTTATCATTCAAAGTAGAGTAAGCATTGTCGTGAATGAATGCGCTTGTTTGTCGCACAGTCTACCGAGTTTCTTTAGATAACTTCCTAAAATTTCAATACTTTAGTCTGACTTCGGTACGGCCCGTACCCACTTCGTCATAGCGTGAATGGTCCCTTACGTGTCAATGTGTCTGTACTTAATGTCTCAAGGAACCTTTACAAATATATATGACTTATTTTAGAGGAGATGACTCATAAACAAGCAACGCGTAATCTAGGTTGTTTAAGAGACTTGGAAATAAGTGGATGTGTATTTTTGGTTCAAAAACACTGAATCAGTCATATGGAATTTAATGTAAAGGATAAATAAATAATATTACAATGCTAATTTACGGAAACGAGTTCGTATAATATATTTGAATAATTAATTCAACTTTAATTGTAAAGCGGTCAATAAGTTTCGATTCGAATATTGTGATTTAAAAATCATTAAAAATCATCATCAAGTCAACAACAAATAATATTTTCCATGTTTGTTTCAATATTAGAATAGTTTATAATGTTTGAAACTATTGAGTTCGTAACGCCATAGCACAGTTTCTACAATTAAATTTTAGGCCAGTTCTAATTAAGTGGTTCACATTCCATGATGTCAAAGGCCCTTTTATTGTGTCGAGAGAGGATCAAAGATAATAATGTGAATTTGTCGAGTCACAACGTATGTTGAGTCCAGTTCACAAAAGAGGTCCTTTCAGAGCCGCTCTTGTATTTACGTATAAATCTGAACTTGCGATGATTCTGTTGTAAGTATACTGACTAACAATTGAAAAGTACAGGAGAAGAACGATCATTGTTATAGTCAAATCATTTTGAGAAAATGATCAAACAATGATTGACAATATCTACTTTTACTAGTCATACAATTTTTTTTAGCCTTACGTTAACGCTGAACGTTTTTAGCGTTATTGGGGTATAGGGCCAAATGGCTTTTTATTAAAGTACTAGATGGCATTGTTAACTCAATACCGCAAAGAAACTGACAATGATCGTTTTTACCCGGCTGACTGTCAAGTCACCCGGGTTATGTAGATCGCGCGTTTCTATGTGGGTATGTATGTAATATTCTTTATTACCACGTTGCTCCTAAACGGCTGGATGGATTTTGATGAATGAGGTATCGTTAGAATCGTCTCCATCTCGATTGTGCTCTAGGATACTTTTTATTTCGATAAATCAAATAGTGCGGCTAAAAAATGCAACAATGTGTGAATTTTCAAAATGAAAATCACGCTATCATATCAAAATCCATGTCAAAATCAAGAGGTTGGTGGACTGATATCAAATATAATTTTTTTTTAAATCTAACATGACATCTTCGAAGACTAAATCAAGTCTCAAAATTTTTGAAAATCTATTTTTCGCCCTAAATAGAATTGCTAACCAAAACGCATACCAAAACTTTCTATTTAGTCACACGCAACGTTTAGAACAAACTGCATCGAAATTGGTTCAGCCATTTAGGAGATATCTCATATTTAAGAAATAACTTACGCATTTAATTTAGGTACTCACAGAGCCATCTGTGTGTCAACTGTGACAACAACGTTTAGGAAAATGCGCACGGCATCGAACCCTAGATACCTACATAATAATAATATTGTAATTTAATTTAGTTTTGTGATTGATAAGATAATGCTGTTTCCAACTTTTCAGTTCAGCCGGGTTTTTTTATTTTTGAATAAATTGCTTGTTCCCCTTTACCCTGCAATTTATATCGTCAAATGCGGAAAGTGTTATTTTTTGCACGTTTAGGTAAGATCAAAAGAGCATGGCGTTAAGGGCTCTATCTTACTAGGACACCGTGGGTGCGCAACCACAGACAAATTGTACCAGGTGTCCAGCTTGGTTGCGCAACCAAGCGGACACCAGCAGTGCGATTCAGATATTTTCGGAATCTATTCCTAATGGGGATCAATCACTAAACGAAATATTGGGTTTCTAAGTATGAGGGCGTATACTCTTTAGCATTCTGAGCATTCTGTTTTTTAAATAATTAAAATCCATCAATAAATGACGAAGTTATTCAAGTTTTCTTTTCGGCCATTTCAAAACGCGCGCTCGGAGCTTCGCGCTGCGTCTGACGTCACCAGGCGCCCGCGGCTCGGTCTACTAGTACAAAATCGCTAGTTAATTTCAAACTAGCTTCCGCCCGCGGCTTCGCTCGCGCGGCACCTGGATAAAAAGTAGCCTATGTCCTATTTCAGGTCAAGAACTATCTATGTTTTAAATTTCAGCCAAATCAGTTCAGTGGTTGTCGAATTATAGAGGAAAAAACATAAATCCAAATATCCAAACTTTTGCATTTTTAATATTAACTAGCTTCCGCCCGCGGCTTTATTCGCGTAGTACCCAGATAAAAAGTAGCCTATGTCCTATTCCTGGTCATTATCTATCTATATGAAGGGACACCATCATATCTCTGGATTTCAGGAGCATCAGGAGGCTTCATATTTACGTGTTGCTATAGTTACGTCGACATTAGGTAGGCGTGAGTTGTCGGGCGAAGAGAATAAAAGATGACATTCAATATCTGTTACATTATTATTGTCGTAGCTCTGTTATTGTTCATCGTAATATGGATCAGGATAGATGCAGGATAATCTTATTAACAATCCTTGATAGACACTCCGCCGAACACGTGATGCCCGTCCGCGATGAGAGCCGGTTCGATGTGTAATCCTGAATGATGACCATCGAACTGGTCTCCTCGCTCAGCACCAGCGCTCGTAGTTGTGTCAGAGTGACATAACCTCCATGTAGTTCTTGTCACTCTTATCAAGGAGGCTACACGGCCATACTGACATTCACGCGTCCTCGCGTGACTGCTTGTATCCAGTCCTCCTCTTTCAGTTGATCTGTAAAGACAGAAAGAAGCTGGTAGATATCTAAACCCGTTCGTCCATCCTGACACACAAGAGATCAATAGGACATCATGTAAACATCTAAACATTTAAACTTCTGAACATCTAAACATCTTAACATCTAAACATCTGAACATTTAAACATCTATACATCTGTACTAAACATTTAAACAGCTAGACATCTGTACTAAACATTTAAACAGCTAGACATCTGGCTCTTTCAATATTACACCGACGTCCCACCGTCCAAGTCGCCATGTTTAATGACAACAAGGACCCACTAGATTGATCGAACGTCAGGCCTCTGATGTCTCATCGCCCATGCCACCATCTTCAATGACAACATGGACTAGAGCATCTACCAGAGCTCGTATCAACCAGCTTACGCAGTAACACGAAGAAACATGAAGTAACACGAAGTAACAACACGAAGTAACACGAAGTAACACGAAGTAACACGAAGTAACACGAAGTAACACGAAGTAACACGTTGTTCTCAACATATTCAAGTAGCCAGATGTGTAGCATTATTAGGGGATTAAAACATAAAACTCAGCATAAGATCTGCTATCATAAACAAGAAACGGGCTCACCAGATAATATAGTGAAGGTAGGTACAGGTACTCTCGCTTAATTGGCGCTTGTAGACGTGGTAATCCTTGACCGCTGCTCTTCCACTGCTTCTTCTTCAATCCGGTCACGATGACGCAAGGTGTCAAGAGATGTCACACCTTACATCAGGATTTATCGGAAACTCTCGGAGCTAGGTTTCTCCTTTTATCTGTAGATGGGTCTGTACTTCTGTAGCTCACGACAACGCTCGCTATGACGAAACTCGACGTTGGAGATCTCATAAGTACCCAAAAGTTGAAGAAGAGTTGAAGAGTAGTCGACGTGCCGGTAATCAGACGGCGCTCTACGTTAAATAACTCGACGTGACAGGAATCGGCTTAAAGGAGTCCGAATGATAGGAACCATTCGCAATCAGCTGCTCGATGTCCTGGTGAATAATCTCGATAGCGTCTTTTCTTTCGCTACACTCTTGACAGAGTGGTCGTGGTCGTCATGTCGGAGGGGGTTGTGGCGACTTTGACGATCCTACGCCATTCGTCTCGTATCGCAGCCCTTCTGGTGCATTCGTGTAGTGGACCGTCCAACGCAGTAGCAGTAGCGTCTCGATAGCGTAGACTTCATAATAAAGCAATAGGTTTGGCATAGACGGTGGCGAAGGCATTTCGTTGCTTGCGTATTCTCTTCAAAATCTTGCCCTTCCAATCCCGCTTCTGATGAAGGGACACCATCATATCTCTGGATTTCAGGAGCATCAGGAGGCTTCATATTTACGTGTTGCTATAGTTACGTCGACATTAGCGGCATTTACACGATAGAGATTATCCCACGGATCCGGACTGTAAAGATATCTGTAAAGATATCTGTAAAGATATCTTTAAAGATAACTGCGGATAAAACTAGCGGCCTTTAAACGCTAAAGATTTTCCCACGGATCCGGACTGTAAAGATATCTGTAAAGATATCTTTAAAGATATCTGTACAGATAACCGCAGATTTTGGACTGGCGCGTGGAACGGTATAAAACAAAGTTTTTTTCTTGATTCTTGAATTTTGAACCTTGAATATGATAGCCCCTCCAGACTCTCGAGAGAAAGCTCGGCGAGAAGTCTCGCCGAGACTTCTCTAGACTCCTAGACTCCCCGTTCTCAGTTCAAATGAAAGCTATGACCAAGATCTTCATTTCAAGTGACAGCTGTCAAACTTCAAAGCACCATATCTCGGAAACTACTCGTCCTAGACTCCCCGTTCCCAGTTCAAATGAAAGCTATGACCAAGATCTTCATTTGAAGTGACAGCTGTCAAACTTCAAACCGCCATATCTCGGGAACTACTCGTCCTAGACTCCCCGTTCCCAGTTCAAATGAAAGCTATGACCAAGATCTTCATTTGAAGTGACAGCTGTCAAACTTCAAACCGCCATATCTCGGGAACTACTCGTCCTAGACTCCCCGTTCCCAGTTCAAATGAAAGCTATGACCAAGATCTTTATTTGAAGTGACAGCTGTCAAACTTCAAACCGCCATATCTCGGGAACTACTCGTCCTAGACTCCCCGTTCCCAGTTCAAATGAAAGCTATGACCAAGATCTTCATTTGAAGTGACAGCTGTCAAACTTCAAATGGCCATATCTCGGGAACTACTCGTCCTAGACTCCCCGTTCTCAGTTCAAATGAAAGCTATGACCAAGATCTACATTTTCAATAACAGCTGTCAAAATGACATCTGTCATCTGAAATGTAGATCTTGGTCATAGATTTCATTTGAACTGAGAACGGGGAGTCTAGAACGAGTAGTTCCCGAGATATGGCCATTTGAAGTTTGACAGCTGTCACTTCAAATGAAGATCTTGGTCATAGCTTTCATTTGAACTGAGAACGGGGAGTCTAGGACGAGTAGTTCCCGAGATATGGCCATTTGAAGTTTGACAGCTGTCACTTCAAATGAAGATCTTGGTCATAGCTTTCATTTGAACTGAGAACGGGGAGTCTAGGACGAGTAGTTCCCGAGATATGGTCATTTGAAGTTTGACAGCTGTCACTTCAAAGATTCAAGATTCAAAATTTCAGATTCAAGGTTCAAAATTCAAGAATCAAGGATCGAAATCCAAGATCGAAACCAAGGATCGAAATCAAGGATCGAAATCAAAATCAAGGATCAAAATCAAGGATCGAATTCAAGGATCGAAACCATGGATCGAAATCAAGCGCTGATTTTGTCGAGCGCGATAAAGTAAAAATATCCTGAAATTTAAATGACATGGGCACACTACTAATCCAACAACGAGTGTGAAAGAGACAAAGCTACCAAGAAAGCCTCTCAACAAGACCAATAATCCTTATAACCAAGATTAAATGATAATAGATCGTTGTGTGGACTGTACAGATATCTGTAAAGATATCCGCGGATAAAACTAGCGGCCTTTAAACGGTAGAGTTTTTAGCACGGATCTGGACTGTACAGATATCTGTAAAGATATCTTTACGGATATCCGCGGATAAAACTGTCAAAGGTTGGAATGGCAGAGATCGATCCGCGGGAAAATCCGCAGGCCGATCTCTGCGTGTAAATGCTGCTATTAGGTAGGCGTGAGTTGTCGGGCGAAGAGAATAAAAGATGACATTCAATATCTGTTACATTATTATTGTCGTAGCTCTGTTATTGTTCATCGTAATATGGATCAGGATAGATGCAGGATAATCTTATTAACAATCCTTGATAGACACTCCGCCGAACACGTGATGCCCGTCCGCGATGAGAGCCGGTTCGATGTGTAATCCTGAATGATGACCATCGAATTGGTCTCCTCGCTCAGCACCAGCGCTCGTAGTTGTGTCAGAGTGACATAACCTCCATGTAGTTCTTGTCACTCTTATCAAGGAGGCTACATATATTTAAAATTTCAACCAAATTGGTTTAGTGGTTGTTGAGTTATAGAGGAACAAACATCATCCATCCAAACATCCAAACTTTCTCATTTATAATATTATAGTGTGATAGTATGATTAGTGTGATGAGAAAGTGTGATAGTGTGATTTGAAAACCAAGTTTAGGTAGGTAGGTAATGTATGTGATTATTTTGACTCGAACATACAAATTATTAATTAGGTATTACGATTAAAAGTATGTATAAAAAAATACCTATTCACTAAAAAGTTTAAAGGCGAAAATTATTTTTAAGTAGGTACCTACCTAGGTAAGTAGTAAGTAGGTAGGTACCTACTTAAAAATAAAGAAAATTATTTTTAAGTAGGTACCTACCTAGGTAAGTAGTAAGTAGGTAGGTACCTACTTAAAAATAATTTATGTAGGTAATAATTTAAGTAGGTAGGTAAAAATTTAGGTAGGTAAAGTTAATATTAGTGTGATTCGACTCCTGATTGTTAGTTTTGTTTGTTATTGTTTTCGGTAAGTACCGGTACTTACCTAAAATACCTATTCAGTAAAAAGTTTAAAGTCGAAAATTATTTTTAAGTAGGTACCTACCTAGGTAAGTAGTAAGTAGGTAGGTAGGTACCTACTTACTACTTACTTACTTACTTACTTTTACTTACGGAAAGTTTCTTCGCTGAAAAAAACAACAACTTTACGAAGAAAATCATCGAATCCGATGCATTTTCGGATGTCTGAATCGCACTGAAGTGTAATTTACGTACATTTTGTTGGTGGCGCAACTGTGGTGGCGCCACCATGGGGTCCTTAAATTGTCATTTCTAGAAGTAAAATTGGCGACGTATTACGAATAAGTAAAAAGTTTTAGTTAAAAACAAAAACGGTTTGGTTTTGGTCCTTAGCGTGAAATAAAAAAAAAACATTTGTATTTTTTAGAACGTGTTTTAGTTGGTTAGTGAACATAATTGAAAGCAATAAATGGACTATGATGTAAGCAGCAATGGCTATGGATTTTTCGAACCCTCGCAAAATTTCGCGGGACTTTTCTTGAGACACACTTTAGTACTGTTTCCAATCAGATGCACAATAGGGAACCTGCATTATTTTTATTTTTGCTTTCATTTGAATGAATTTTATGTAGAATAGACCACGAGTTTAAAAAAAAATTAAAATACTTCAATTTAATGTAAAAATTGCGGTTTCAAACTGACCGTTTAAATTTTCGCGCGCAAACGGATGTACAGTTACGATGACGTCACTCCTGTCGAGGAGAACGTTAAAAAGGACCTAACACTATAAAACTAATTTTATTGATAATAAACCCTATAGCCATCGGAACATGGTTCTAAACTTAATAAAATAATAATAAATTAAAATGAAAGTCTACCTGTCAAGAGATGGCGTTTTGCGAAATATTTTTATTCAGCTACTTGTCGCGAGATGGCGTTATCTACCGTTATTTCTGTTAGTCTTTATCTACAAGACATAAGATTGATAATACAATGGCTATTATTCATGGTCCACTAAACGTAGCTATTCGCTTAGGGATGTGCCACAAGACGAATGTATCGAAATCTACTATTACCTACCAATTGATGTGTAACGATCGGTAGCACGTCAGGTTATATTTGTGGTGGTCGAAATAAAAAGCTTTTCTTATCTTTCTTTCCTTATTTACACAATCAAAGTTCACAATCAAAGTAAATTATTAACACAAACAAATAAAATAAAAAAAATCGTAAATTGTATCACTGTTTAAAATAATGATTCTTTTTCTTATTGTGTTTTCTTTTTATGGTGTAGGTACAGTACAATAAAGTTATATTATATTCTAAATATTTGAAAAATATTAGAGCGAGTGAGCGAGCGAAGCGAGCAAAGATCTTAGTGGTTAGTTAGGCGATTTTGTTCATTAATTTATTGATTATCATCACACTAATATAAAATGCAAAAGTTTGGATGGATGGATGTTTGGATGTATTTTTTTTCCACTTGACAACCCCTGAACCGATTTGGCTGAAATTTAAAATATAGAATAGATAAAGACCGGGAAAAATGACAAATTATATAAAAAATGACAGATCATGTCAAAAATGACACTAGATGTTATTACCTATGAGAAAAGATGTCAAAAATGACAGATTAAATAAAAAATGACACTAATTGTCAAAATTGACAGATTAAAAACAACAGATGTTTTTTGCCATTTTTGACATAATCTGTCATATTTTACATCTAGTGTCATTTTCTACATATTTTTTTAGTGTGTGTTCAAAAGGCCTTATCTCGGAAACTCCCGTTCTTAGTTCAAATGAAAGCTATTGAAGAGATCTTCATTTAAAGTGACAGCTGTCAAACTTCAAACGGCCATATCTCGGTAACTACTCGTCCTAGACTTCCCTTTCTTAGTTCAAATGAAAGCTATGACCAAGATCTACATTTTAGATGATAGATGTCATTTTGACAGCTGTCATTGAAAATGTAGATCTAGGTCATAGCTTTCATTTGAGCTTAGAAAGAAGAATCGAGGATGAGTAGTTTTCGAGATATGGCCGTTTGAAGTTTGACAGCTGTCACTTTAAATGAAGATCTCTTCAATAGCTTTCACTTGAACTGATTATGATGAAAAATCTTAGGCATTATGAAATTAATGCATTTATATCAGGCATATTAATTTTTAGACATTCATGTTAGGCACTTTGCTACAAAGGCAAATTGCGTTTTAGACACTGTACCTACTGTACAACTCGGGTAAACTGAGTTTAAAATAAATTGCCATTCAGGCATATTGCGTCTTATGTGTTTCAAATCTTAGGCGAAAAATTATGAGAATAATGCATTTAACATATCATCAGGCATATTACTTTTTAGATATTCATGTCAGGCATATTGCTACAAAGGCAAATTGCATTTTAGATGAATCGCGAACGACCCTTGTTTCTGACTAAATATATATGTTTCAGGCTTTTTGTGTTGCCTAAGTTTATGATTAGTAATCATAACCATTAAAGTTATCGATAGCACATTCATCAGTATAAAGGGTCACATCCCTAATTGAGAAGATTTTTACGTCACTCATGTTACTCGACGCTGATTGGTGTATTGAAATACGTTCCGTTTCACGTACTTATAATTCGTAATAATTGTTAAAAATCAATACTAACTAAAATAAAAACGTTGCACTGGGTCTTCTTTTATGTTTTTTTTGCATTTAAGACTCAAAATATTGAAAAATATTACGATTGCATGTTCCCTATTACAATATAAATAAGTTTGTTAGTATGTACTAAGAATATAGTTTAGCTATTTTATTCTTGCATTGTCACACACGGAAAAAGACGCCCTTGATCAGCTGTACCAGCGTCACGACTAAAAGGAATGTGTCTAAAAGGAATGGAAGAGAAAATCATGTTGTCCTTTCCCCACGGGACAGGGGATTTATGTTAATAAGGGTAGCTGATAAGGAGATTAATTATTGTCTGCTTAAACTTTGAACAAATTATAATTTGACAAAGTCATTAGCATAATTAAGTACCTGGGTATTTTTAGAGTATTGTTAAAATGTTAAACATTAAAATACAAGCTCGTGTCCTTAAAATTTCTCGAGATAATTGAAAGTACTTACTAAAATACGACAAAATATTTGTGACATGAATTGTATTACTCCTAATTTTCAAATAAATTGCACGCCGCGTTACAAAGCTCCCATGCAAACTGTAACATCCCCTTCACCCCGTTTTAGGGATAGTTTGAGGAAAAAGTTATATGAAACTTTTTTTATATGCTAATAAGAATAATTTTATTATACTTACTTACTAAGTTTCAAACAAATCACACTACGTGTTCCCCTGTCCCTACATCTAGTTTTATGGGTAGTTTTGAAAATAGGAGTAAGTATATGTATTATCTTTTAAAAATATTTATAGGTACAAAGTTCAATTTTCAATTCATCCGTGTTGCATCGCTTTTACGAACGAGTACTTAGTAACGAACAATTTGACTCCTAAATGAAACCAAAGCTTTTTAAACATGCAAAATAATAAAAAACATACCAAAAAAACTATATTTTTCTCTGGAAATGGAAAAACTCAATTCAGCGTTTATAAAACGCACGTGTTAGATTCTATAAATATATTGGTAAATAACATAAATCAATTCGTAATTTTTTAGATACCTTGGTAATTGTAAAGTTAATATTGTATCAGTATTTCGGATTTATTATTTGATATTAGACTCATTTCCGTTGTTATTTAAATTGGATAAATAATAACTGTTGAAAAGAAACATAATTTCGTATAGGTATTTATAATTAATAATATCTATGATTTTTAGAATGTAATTCAACTTCATAACAATTTATTTTGATATCTATTAACGGACATCCGTTTAATTAAAAAACATATTTTAATTAATTATTTAAAATGTGATGTATATGTGTCAAAATTCGTAATATAATTATTAAAGTGTATTTCAATAATAATAACAATTTATTTCAATAAATAAATTATTATTGGTAGTCAGAGGTGGTGCAAAACAAGTAGGGTACTATAAAAACGGTATCAAAGTCGAGAGGGGGCTCAGTTCGTCAGTTTTGGCATAGTTGGTCAGTTTGTCAGTTTGGCTCAGTTTGATTCGGTTGGATGGAGTTGGTTGGAAGACACGAGAGAGGCAGTACCTGGGAATACTTGTTTTGCACCCTGTCGGCGTTTTGTCCGGCTCTGAGTACCTACCTACCCATCTTAAAACAAGATAAGTAATTTTTATCGCTATATTTTTCATTGCTGTTCGCTACATTCAAATATTTTATGTAAAAGGTTATTTGGCTGTCCTAGATTAAAGTAATAAACTTTAATATAAGATTTACCTAGTTTTAAGGAAAGGTAGTTCTTCAAAGAAGTGTATCACTATAATAAAATACAATGATTTTGATTTTAAGACTATTTATTTTTATGATTATTACCATTTTTCTTAAAAAGGTAGGTATATCTCCTTACATCAGAAGGTGGGATTCGAACTTATTCTAATACATTTTTGAAAATTTCAGAAAGAATTCCAATGGCTTGGAAGGCCTGAAAGCGATTCGCAACGCTGTGTCTACAAAACGCCCACCGCCGCGCCGCCATGACGATGATGATGTTCCGTCTCCAATTTTCCACCCATCGAAGGAAAATTGCTGCAGGCTGATGCAATAACATCGAGGTTCTCACCAACAAGAAGGGAGCAGTATTTCTTCTGACGCAAAGGCCGGTAAGGCCCTGAAGGGCTCTGTGCTATTTTGGTTCGAATCATGGAGTCCTGAAAGTGAATTTCTTTGTTAATTTTTGTAATGATGAATCTATTACGTAATACCATGTAATACTAAGGAAGCTTTTACTGAAATCAAATTGTCAGAATTTATGTAGTATGGTACTACTACTACTTACCTATAAGCGATATGTAGATGTTAAGCGGTAGTCCTCAACATTAACGTATCATATTTTATAAATCAGTCGGTCCAAATTAGATACTCGTAGAAACAGAACCTTTTTAATTATATTTGATTATAAGGCAGATTATTAAATAACTGTTTATAATTATACTCGGAAGGTACTTTTTTGTTTTGCAAGGCAATGGATAAAATTCGTTATAATATCGATTCCATTTCATGTATTTCATTTGGATTGCACTGGCCCGTTTTTCTGTATCTAGTGGAGGGTAGAACCACATTGTGTAAAACGGTAGATGGATTGACGAAGTTTTGTTTACGTTGAATCTAAAATCTTTTTATTTTTGTCAAGGAGAGAGATTTGTTCACGGTAGTTGATTATTATCTCGTGAATAATAGTGTTGTGTTTGTTTGTGAAGTTTTATGTCAGTATTGGCCGAGCGGGTTGTGAAAGTTGGTACCTACGTATTTTTTAGAAAATTACTAAGTTAATTCTGGGTACGTATAACGTAGTGACTGAGACGTAACAAGCTGCTAGCTTACCTGGTGAACAGTCTGGACATCACTTGGCAGCAGTGATGGGACTGAACATGACAGGTTTAGCTGATAGGTGAGAGGCTGCTAGCTTACCTGGTGAACAGTCTAGACATCACTTGGCAGCAGTGATGGGACTGAACATGACAGGTTTAGCTGATAGGTGAGAGGCTGCTAGCTTGCCTGGTGAACAGTCTAGACATCACTTGGCAGCAGTGATGGGACTGAACATGACAGGTTTAGCTGATAGGTGAGAGGCTGCTAGCTTGCCTGGTGAACAGTCTAGACATCACTTGGCAGCAGTGATGGGACTGAACATGACAGGTTTAGCTGATAGGTGAGAAGCTGCTAGCTTGCCTGGTGAACAGTCTAGACATTACTTGGCAGCAGTGATGGGACTGAACATGACAGGTTTAGCTGAGACTTTTGGTACTGATTGATAATGACTGACGTAAATGAACTTAAAAATTCAGGTTATTATTATTTAACTTCATTTTGTGTTAAGTAACATTATTGTTTTCTGATATTATGTCTGATGATAGTTAAGTATAGCTACCTAAACAGGCTATGTACAGAAAGCGTCATCAATCTGTACCGATTGATGACGCTGACTGTACCTACATAATACTTCGAGGACGAAGTAATTTGCAGAATGGCCGTGTTAGATTCTATAAATATATTGGTAAATAACATAAATCAATTCGTAATTTTTTAGATACCTTGGTAATTGTAAAGTTAATATTGTATCAGTATTTCGGATTTATTATTTGATATTAGACTCATTTCCGTTGTTATTTAAATTGGATAAATAATAACTGTTGAAAAGAAACATAATTTCGTATAGGTATTTATAATTAATAATATCTATGATTTTTAGAATGTAATTCAACTTCATAACAATTTATTTTGATATCTATTAACGGACATCCGTTTAATTAAAAAACATATTTTAATTAATTATTTAAAATGTGATGTATATGTGTCAAAATTCGTAATATAATTATTAAAGTGTATTTCAATAATAATAACAATTTATTTCAATAAATAAATTATTATTGGTAGTCAGAGGTGGTGCAAAACAAGTAGGGTACTATAAAAACGGTATCAAAGTCGAGAGGGGGCTCAGTTCGTCAGTTTTGGCATAGTTGGTCAGTTTGTCAGTTTGGCTCAGTTTGATTCGGTTGGATGGAGTTGGTTGGAAGACACGAGAGAGGCAGTACCTGGGAATACTTGTTTTGCACCCTGTCGGCGTTTTGTCCGGCTCTGAGTACCTACCTACCCATCTTAAAACAAGATAAGTAATTTTTATCGCTATATTTTTCATTGCTGTTCGCTACATTCAAATATTTTATGTAAAAGGTTATTTGGCTGTCCTAGATTAAAGTAATAAACTTTAATATAAGATTTACCTAGTTTTAAGGAAAGGTAGTTCTTCAAAGAAGTGTATCACTATAATAAAATACAATGATTTTGATTTTAAGACTATTTATTTTTATGATTATTACCATTTTTCTTAAAAAGGTAGGTATCTCCCCTTACACACGCTTGGTAAACTTTCACAAATGAACCGGAATGGAAGTCGCAAGCAGAACGCGTCAATTTATTTTACTAGAATCTAGCAACTCGTTTAACTTGTGTTAAACCTTGATGATCTAAAAAACGGAAACCGTTTGTTAACAGAAGGTACTTATCTAAAATATTCGGGCAAGGTTCGTTTAATATCAGACAACGAGCATGTCAGACACGTGCCGTGGCAGGCAAAATAAAATTCTTCTATACAGTTTGTATTAATATCTAAAGGCGCAAACACATGTTGGCCCAGGCTCGAATTGCCTCTCTATCGCTCTCGCCTTGCATCGATTCGCCTTCTCGCACGCGCTCGCCTAAGCTGGCCTAGGCTGACCCAACATGTGTTTGAGCCTTTACGTAACGTGGCCACGCAGACACAGACACAGACCCAGAGTTCGCGCACAGAGTTTTGTCTGCGCGGATCGTGTCTGGTAGGTAGGTACGTGTCTATGCAGACACATTATGCTAGTTGCCAAGTTAATCGATCGAGCGAGCGAAGCGAGCGAAGATCTTAGTGGTAAGTTGGGCGATTTTGCTTTGTATGTTTGTATGTTTGTATGTTTGTATGTTTGTATGTTTCACGAATTGTTGTTCGAGCATAACTGTCGAACCGTTCATCCAATCTGCATGAAACTTGGTAGGTCAATAGGTTGTGGTAAGGAAATTTACGGGGGAGCATATGAGCTTAATAGATGAAGGGGTTGTGAAGATATTGGGTTCCCAAGGGGGTAAAAAATTATGAAAGTTACACAAATAAATTGAGTGGGGTGTCATACGAAAGGGCTTATTTTGTACATTCCAAAATGGTTTTTATTTTTAATCTAGGATGTATAGTTTTTGAAATACGACCAAAGACCAAAAACTACGAAACCAGAGCTGCAAGAGCTCCCGTTGCATAGAGTTTCGATGACTTCGTAGCTCATTGACTGGTCGGTCTTAAAAAGAGAGTGGCATCGTTGCGGTTTGGTTTGCAATGATTTTAGATGCTACTTGATTTATTTTCATGATAAAAAAAAATTTGATAAAGAATGAAAATAATTGGGGTAAAAAAAGTTAAGTAAACAAATATATTGAGTGGGCTGTCAAATGAAAGGTCTTTATTTGTACATTCCAAAATAGTTATTATTTTTATTCTAGGACGTATACTTTTAGAAATACGACGAGAATTCATAAATATGAAATACCTAAATGAAAAATTAGACACGACATTATGTATTGCATGCATGCCAGTATTTTTTACCATGAAGAGCTAGCGCAATAGGCATACTCGGCAGTATCAGTAGTAGCACTTGAAATTATAGGGGTAGTCAGAAGAAAGTCCAAATGTAAGCCATCTACGGTGCGCGAGATCTCAGTTCGGGGCGAACTACTAGTGTAAATAAAGCATTGTAACGGACCTGTGCAGCGCTTCTTCTCTCTCAGTCTATTGTTTGAGAGCGGCCGTCACCGACGGACGGTGTCTGTCATTGTCTGTCAATGTCTGGCACGCTATGTGTTTGCCACGGCACGTGCCAGGCACATTCAATGTTAAGATACAAACAGTCATTTAACATATAACACTTCCAAGAAAAATGAACTAAGTTATCAAATGCACAAATATTTTTTTAAATCCGAGTGGTAGTTCCAGAGATTACCGCAGCAAACTCTTTCGCTACATAATGACTGATCACACACTTATTATAACAATCCCCTGACAATGAAATAAAACGGATATCATTATGACGGTAGCTGCATCTCTGACACCAGAATTTAAGTGGTTTTGAAACTTTTGAATAAACGCTAACCAGGCGATTTCTGCGAAACCAATAACATTTTGAATTCGTTTGCGTTTTATAGTTGGTTGAATTTATCGTTACCCGACTGCCCGCAGAAAGGAGGGTTATGTTTTTCAAGTGATAGCATGTATGTAAGTTTTTTTTTAATCTTTCAAAATTGCAGTCGGGTTTTTTGTTTTAATTATTAATTTTTCTTGTTAGTTCTAGTTGACAAGACAGGTCCTTTAATACTAAACATAGTTACTTATCTTAATATTAAATTTCGATAATAAATCATACTCCAAACAACTCTTTCTCTCTCTCTTCTTCTAAACGGCTTGAGCAATTTTGATTGGGTTTGTGGTGTTTTTTGTGTAGTTGGTAGTTTATTTGAATAGTTTTATAGTAACCTGGTAGGTGGCGCTGTAGTCGAGAGCCAAATTTTTAACTTGTCTTTTCAGGACGTCTGCTTAGCTAGTCCGCTAGTAGTAATATAGGTCACGTCTGGATTTTTTCGATCACTACAAATTACCTATTTCATTTTTTTTTTATGCAAACCTCCTTTTTTAAGTAAACTTTCTATACCATAAAACCTAGCCTCGAAGAATGTCACAGGCGTCGCACTAGCCACTAAACGTGCCATCGGCTTTCAGGGTTGCTAGTTATTAATGTACCAACACTTTATCTCTGGCTTCGTCTTTAATTTACGCAAATGGAGTTCATATTGCGTCGAGCTTTGTATAATTTATCTTCACAAAGATCTAAAAGCTCAGTTTTTCCTAGAAAATAGCCATGTTAAAGGCTTGCTGTGGTTTTATAACAAATGTTTTATGTTTGCATTTTACTCAGACTTGTTGAAAGCCTATTTCTTTTGATATTATAAGGGTTAATGTCTGCTTGTAGACGTCATAAGCTGGCGGTTCGTACCTGAGACCGAGACGAGACCGAGACAGGAGACCGCGACCAGATACCGAGACAGAAGACCGTTGTCATATAAACTGACGGTTCTCTGCCTCGTGTCAATTTCACGCGCCCCTACAAAACCTGTCTCTGGTCTCGGTCTCGTCTCGGTCTCGGGCGCGAACCTGGCACCTAACTGGCAGTATCTGTCTCCTGTCGCGCGCATGAACTTGCGCCGTACAAAGCCTTAATGACAAGTAGCCAGCAAGTAGCAGTCTCGGGTCTCCTGTATCTATCTCTGCGGACTAATTGCTTGTCTTATTGTCTAATTACGTGTCTTAAGGTTGATTCACGTTACACCGTGCCGGGCCCCGGCCGGGGCCCGTCCGGAACATTATGGTATACATTTTGTATTAAGTCATTCATGTCTGACCGGGCGCCGGGGCACGGCCGGGGCACGGCCGGCGCCCGGTCAGACATGAATGACATAATAAAAAATGTATAACATAATGTCCCGGACGGGCCCGGCCGGGGCCCGGCCCGGTGTAACGTGAATCAATGTCTCAAACTTCAAATTGGTCTCAAACAGTCAAAATGATCGCGCAGGTATCCTTTGTCGCTTTCGGTCGCGGTGAGATGAGAGTGACAGAGCTTCTTGTGTGACCACTGCACTGTCATATTCGACAGTTTGAGACCGTTATGGTTGCTATCAAAGATGAACACGGTGGGCTAGTCACGGTCTCTGCACCCTGATTATGTAAGACTTGCGACAGCAGTGCGACAGCTTTCACTACGCGACCGGTCGAAAAATATCACTAAAAATCGTACTAAGGAAGCCAATCGCACGTCTATTGCTCGCCTGTCGTAAAATTCCACTTTGGCCATAGTGCATTTTCCGACCGTAATACGATTTTTAGTGATAATTTTCGACCGGTCGCGTAGTGATTGCTGTCGTATTGCTGTTGCATTACTGTCGCAAATCTTACGTAATCAGGGCGCCGGTCTCGGTCTCCGGCGCAAACCGCCAGCTCAAGGATTGTATTGCGAAACGAAACTTAAACACAACTGTATTCATAAGGCACTGTAAGCATTCTCTCAATTCTATTTAGGCATTTAAGATCCTAAGATTTAGGGATGCTGAAAGGGTTAGTCACAGGTACGTCCAAATCAAATTTTGTACATGCCAATATTTTGCAGAAGTTAGCATTTCATAATTTCTAATCCTCTCGCAGCTTGCTTCTTGGTATAATTTGCATAGTTCAATATCATCAAGACAATAAAAAAAAAACGTTTATGTTGTTTCAAAAGGTACAGTGTTTCCGTTACATAATTTAACGTAGTTTACACAAAGTAGGTAGATAGGTAATACTGCTAGTTATTTCACTGCTAGTTATTTCAAGTTATAAATAGATATAATAGTATAAAGCACTGTATTATTGAGTAAACCTCTAAGATCAACAATATTACCAATATATTTGATCCATTGCTCAACAAAGGCCCCTCTAAGACGCACCACTGAGCCTGTACTTCATTTATTTTTCCTACTAGGCCGAATCAAAGGAAAGGTTAAGAATTTTGTTAATAGCTTTATCTTCGTCCAATTTATCAGCTACATTATCCCTAATTTGCAGTAGGGAAGAGTAAACATTATCTATGCTTTTCTACCTCATCCACGTGATTGTATTAATGATCATCATCATCATTTCACTTCGGTATCACATTTATTGGGTATATCTCATTTCGTTCCTGTAATACTTTTCAATTCTTTGAAATCCTATAATAGTGAGTATTAAATGTCTTGACTTGAGTACCTAACTTTTTGTTCAAAAGCCGCTTTTCTATTGTGAAAGTTTGATTGTTGGCAAGTTGGGTAATTTACAAGTTTTGTTTGAAATAATTTATATTTTTTATAATAATTGTTGTTGTAAAAATTGTTTGATGTGAAAATAAACCTATAACATAGCTTTCCTACAGATTTACGTTTTGCTTAAAACTTCTTTTTGGGAATGTGGCATTCAATTCAGTAAAATGAGCTTTGTATTTTAGTAGATGCAGCTATTGCAGCCAGTATTGATACACATTGAGCCGTCAAAATAATTGTTTAGTAATCTGTGCCATCGTGTAAACCATTTATTGGTCCTTTCAAGGACCTTTATTGATTTGCTCCCCCGTGAAATATTGTAAAACCCTTTCCAAACATGACGGGGACACATTTTTGCAAATTTGTAATTACTCGTACCATGAAATTGACATGATATTTAGGACGATTCGATTGGTTTATTCGAAGGGTTAAATTGGGCTTTAAGCAAAATTATACAAGCTCTATTCATGTTTGACCTTGGTCACGCTCTGTATGCAATCAAGTCCCTTTCAAATATCCCTGGACATGTTGGCGCCAATTACTGGAATTGTGAGATATAAATTGTTGTAAAATTTTTAATGAATGGAAAAGCTGGAGAATAGAACCCTGATTTCATTATTGGGAGATGCCACAGGAACCCATAATTTTCCGGGATAAAACATAGATTATGAAACGGGATATTAAAGCTTCTTTGGAATATTTTTATATCAGGTATCATAATGTTCACTTAATTCGCATTCTACCAATATTTCTTGAAGCAAGTCTTTCAGCTTTTGACCTTATTGCCGCATTAAACAAAGACGCCTTCGATGGCACGTAAAATGCACGGAGCATTTACACTTGCCTGAGTCCCAATTCTACTAATTTACAACGTCAACCATTCCGGTATCATTACCGCTGCGTTTTGTTTCGTTCTCAAAACGACAGTAATTTGTTTGAAAACGTCACCACAACTAAGTGAATAACCTCATTGGTCTTTAGTACATTATGAAACAAAACGAAATCTAATAGGGCCTCCAGACTCTCTGCGAGAACTCCCGAGAACACCCGAGAAGCGTGAGTGTGAGGAGCTTCTCGCCTTCTCGTTCTCGGGCTCGCCTGTTCTCCGATCGGTGTCGGTATTTTTGGCCGAGACAAAGGATTTCAAACATCACGACTGAGAAACATTGAGAGTGTGGATAGCTTGTTTGTTCTTCGAGAAGTCTCGGCGAGACTTCTCGCCGAGCCTTCTCTCGAGAGTCTGGAGGGGCTATAAGGATAAAGTTGACATTTTGCTTTGGTTGATAAAAAGTTTGTTAGGCGTTCTTGATTTGGATTTGGCAACATCAGTAGAGCTGCCAGGTGCGTTGCCGGCCTTTGATGTAGGAGTAAGCTCTTTTCTTGAAGGTCTACATAAATTATTCCTTATAGATTTAACAAGGCCAATGACTATGTTGACTACGGATGATCATTGCGAAACAAACGGAACCGTGGATTGCGGGTTCGTTTCCGAGTAGATGGGTAGAATTCGTTCTTATATCCTCAAAGGTTTCCATATCCTGCTTTCATATCCTGCTATCAGTTTGTATTTGCGGTTGATAGATCATTGCGTTGTATGTTACAACCTCCAATGAACATGCTTAATTAACAACACGGCATAATTCAGGTATGTTGTGCAAATCGATCCATCTACATAGAAGGTCATTAAATAATCTGTGTTGGTGTAGTGTTGCTGTTTTCTAATGGGTTTTTAAGTAAAGATTTTATGGAGCTTCTTCTTGGGTTTACTTTTGTATTAATTAGCGGTCGGGAATCACAGATATATGTACATAAAACTAAAATCACAATTTGATTAGTTTACGGAAATTCGAATAAAATGAACTAAATAGAATAGTATAGGAAGAAACTTTATTTGTAGCATCATCAACTTAGGTGCATATCTAAAACTGATGTTACCTCTGATCTCAAAGTCTCTATGACCACTGATCTGATTCTAAATAATTGAAAATTGGATGAACTTACCCAAGTGAAATCCAATTGTAATTTTATGAATGTTGATCTGAAATATAAATTGATTTACAGTGTAGTTTTCCTAAAGCTACTCTATGGCATCGCGTTTTTATTTAGAGCATAGATAAAAAAAAAACTAAACTTTGTTTGTTCTGTGGCAACACTAAACGTCACTGATTTAGAGCTGAGCCCCGACCCGGATATGAAGGTACCCATTATGCCCCGGGTCAGCTTCCAGCTGATTGGGCTGGGTGGGTATTTATATTTCAGATCAACATTCATAAAATTACAATTGGATTTCACTTGGGTAAGTTCATCCAATTTTCAATTTTATTTCATGTTGATCTGAAATATAAATTGATTTACAGTGTAGTTGTTTAGAGAATAATGCATAATGGGTAGTTATTTGCATAACTGATAATTATGTAGTACCTACATGTGGTTTCTTAATATGAATTAATAAACCTTTAAAATATAATTTCAATTTTGTTTATTATTTCTTTTAAACATAAGCCAAACTTATTTTCATAGTAAAATAATCAATAGCTACTTAGTTTTAGCACTTAATTATTAGTAATTTAAGAAACCTTGAAGCAGGTTCATAAGAAAATAATCTCTATATTTTCTTTTGAACATAAACCAAACTTAACATTTTCACAATAAACTACTATAATACTTAGTAATTTATATATCTACACAACATAACTAATGTTGTCTATGTATCTGAAAATAGTAGTACATAGTAAAATAGTAACATTTTTTCCTGCTACTAGGTAAGGTAGGTTCATGAGATTATTTTAGGAACTTTAAGTTTTTAATCTAGTATTTATCTAGTATGCAATACTTAATTTACTTAATTATAAATCACATTTTATCATAGTCATTGAGTGAAGATAGATTGAACAAAATCATTATTGGTATTGTTGTTCTGAATGGGTAAGTTATAAAACTTAGCAAATGTCAATGAACTATCGGACCAGCCAGCTGTTTTCCTAATGATGTCCATGGACACACCAGCTCTATTAGCAGATGAGGTGGCAGAGTGGCGAGTGCTGTGTGAAGTGTATTTACTTGTGTCAATACCACTCTCGGTGAGGGGGCACTTGATCCATCTGCTTATGGTTTGCTTAGATGCACGGTGGTGAGGTTTTTTGAAAGTAATGAAAAGATATGGTTTGTCATCTCTAATAGTAGCTGTGTTCCAGAAGAGTCATCTTGAAGAGTGCTGGCCTATATGTCTGAATATTTTAGGCTCTTGAGAATAGAATGGGAGATCTAAGCTTGTATGCTTTCTAGTATTTAAGGAAGTTTTGACTAGGTCACCTATAGTTGTGGTGATCTTAGTACCTAATAGGTACTAAGATCACCATAACTATAAGTAGGTAGTAGGTACTACCTATTAGATGTAGTTATATTATCTAGTCTAATTAACGATATGGTCTGTACTCTTTGAGCAGTCGCCAAAGCTAGTAGAGTGGGTAGCTTTTTTGTGAGCATTTCTAGGTTCAGAGCCGAGTTTTGAGGTAGTTAGGCAAGATGATGCAATACAATACTTGGGTTCCAAATCTCTGTATATTTTGGCATGGTAGGTTTAAGTCTGAACACTCCTTTAAGGAACCTCTTAATTCTGTCATCTGTGGCAATTTTTTCACCCATAAGAAGGGAGAGTGCAGATTTATGACAATTAAGGGTATTATAACCCGCTCCCTTCTCATATTTTTCTGTTAAAAGCTGAATCAGAAATGGCACAGATGTCAGGAGGGATTCCTGATTATGTGAGTGACAGAACTTCCACCAACTTTTGTAAGTAGTATTGTATTGTTTCATTGTACCTTCAGATATCTGGCAAACCTCGGCGTCTGAATGCTTGCCGCAGAAGATGCTCGCCGCCAGGGTAAGGTGGCTGCTCAATGGATGTACAGTCCTAAGAGGAGATATCAACAGATTAGTACTTGGCTTAAATATCATAGGTTTAGTTATCATTAAATTCATGGCTAGAGGATACCAGGGCTGTGACTCCCAAACTGGGTATACCATAATGCCTTTGGCTTTATCATTTTTAATTTTTTGTAGACATTTTGTAATCATTGCAAATGGTGGGAAAGCATAAAAAAAGTATAGCCCCCAGTTAAGTGTCAGAGCATCTATGTTAAATGCATATGGGTCTCTCTTCCATGAAACATAAATGTCACATTTTTTATTGATTCTAGAAGCAAATAGATCAATGTGAGGGTCTCCAAACTGATCCCTAATTAAAGAGTAGGCCTCATTGTTCAATTCCCACTCAGTGTCAATATTTGTGTTATGCGATTCCTCATCAGCATAAATATTATCTTTAGATTTGATGTAGGAAGCATAAGTATTAATATTTCGTTCTTCACACCAAGTCCAAATATTTCTGGTAATCTTATTTAAATGTGGGAATTGAACACTGCCCATTTTATTAATACATGCAATGGCGGTAGTGTTGTCAATACGAAGTAGTATATCACAATGGCTTTGTGACTTTGCAAAACACTTCAATCCAAATGAAGCGGCTAACAGATCTGGCTGGTTTATGTGAAGTTCTTGTTCTGAGTGTGACCACAGACCACCAACACTCTCGCCATCGCAGTGTATTCCCCATCCAGTCAAAGATGCATCTGAAAATATTTCCAATTTGTACTGTCGACCACATATACTTTTGTTAGTAAGGTTTATGATGGAAGACCACCACTTCAGATCTGGTAAGATATTGGAGTGCAGTATCATGATAGCATCATAGTTATCGTGATGTTCAAGTAAAGTTAATACTTTTCCCTTTACATTATTTCTGTATGTACCATACCATAGGGTACAGCTGGGCAGGCTGCAACTAAGGTTCCAAGTAATTTTGCAAATTCCCTTATTTTGTAATGTTTAACATTTTGAAATTTTGATACTAAAGCTTTAATAGAGTTTCGTTTTACTTGTGGTAATTGAAGAATCATTTTATGTGAATTAATAATTAATCCAAGGAATTTGCAGGATGTACTTGGCACTAAGCAGCTTTTTACATAGTTTACAATGAGGCAATAAAATAATTTAGCATTGAAATAATTTAAGAGTTGTGTCTCTATTTGCTAAGTAGGTACTTATCATATGTACGACCAATACATAGGTAATCATCTAGCTAGATAGATGGTTGACAAGAACCCTTGTTTCCGAAGGATACTGACAACAGGCTTTAATAACTTTGTGAAGACACTGGGAGCTGTGCAAAGGTCATAAGGAAGGGCAGTGAACTGATACAGGGTATTTTTGAATTGAAACCTTAGGTATTTTCTGCTTTCCGAGTCTACTGCCACTAAAAAATATGATTCTTTTAAATCTATTGACCACATGTAGTAATCATGGCCTACAATTTTTATAGCTGTTCTTATTGAATGAACTTATTTAATGGTTTTAGGTTAAATATAAACCTGAATTATCCATTAAGTTTGAGTCTAATAAAAATTTTGAGATAAATTGATCATAGCTATGATTACATGTTTGTACAGCTCCTAGTTCTAACAAATTGGTAATGGCCTCCTGCATGTTACCGAGCTCTGCATCAGGTACATTATTATTAGGCACAATGTTTTGTGTAGGTACTTCAATGAACGGGATGTGATATCCTATTATCCACTGTAGTAGTACCGGGTCGTTGGTGATTTGTTTCCAGCAGAAAAAGTATTGTGCTATATTGCCTGCATACCTGATTGTTCAGCGTCTGCTGTGTGGCCCACGTGGTGCAGCCCTCTCGGGGCGTGAGCGGCTGTAGCTGTGGCTGGGTGCTGCTCGACGAGGTGGTGGTTGTGCTGCACGGTTCCTGGGTCCACCTCGTGTTGCTGCCACTCTGGACTGCTGGCTGGATTGAGTCTAAGGTGGACCATATCGGTTTCCTGCTGTCTTATATTTTGAGCAGGTTGGTTTGGTAACGGTCTTGATATATTGTTTTCAATTTGCAGTGAAGATTTCTTCAATTCTTGGCTGGTTCCCAAGTCAATGCCATAAAGGTGTTCATCACGCTTGACCTTCTCAATAAGGTAGTTGAAGTTTTTGTCTAAGAGTGGTATGATAAGATTTCTCCTAGTCTTTGTCTGGAAGTTTATGTCATTAAGGACTTTTGATGCATCAGTTAGTTTTGTTACTTTCTATCAGGTTTGTCATTACTTGGCCAACAATAGCCATGGCCAGTCCAAGCTGATGCTACACCATTTCGAGAGATCGGTCCCTTAGTTTAGAGCTCTCTGTCATGACAGTCTTAACTTCCTCGTTAAGAATTGGTGCTTCTAGAAGCTGACAATTATCTGATAACTTGTTTAGTATGTCCTTTTATTCTTTGGTAAGTCCATTGACTAGGATGTGGTTCCAGCGTTTTGTAATTTCTGTTTGAATTTTTCCCTCTAACTCAGAATCATCTGCGTACCTATTCAATGCCTGGAGCATCTTTGAAGGCAGCTATTATATTTTCACTGTCTTCCTCTACCGATAGTTGTTGGTCGGAGGTAGGTTCGGTGGGCCTGTTCGTTTCCATTTCCTGTACTACCGCCTCGTAGCAGCCTTCCTCCACATATTCTGAAAATGACAACCATTCTAAGACAGGTTGTTTTGACTATTCATCAGGACATCTCGTGTTCTGAATGAAAGTTCTGGTAGGTACACGTATCTCGTACATGTACTTTTGGTATCTCGTACCGAATCAAAGCTGTGGTATCTCGTACCAAGTTTGATCTTCGTGCTCTATTGTATCTCGTACAGGCACGGTAGGCAGGCAGGTAGTTGAATGGAGGCACTTAGTGGATTTGCATGGAAATCTGAAAGTACCTATTGAAGAAATATGATTTACCTGGTACATCCGAACGACTGGAACATGGCGAAGGATCCCGTAGACATGATCTTGAGCGACTTCTACTCCTGCTCCTGCTTTTATGCATCATACGATGAAGCCGGTTGAGGCGTTTTTCGTATTTCTTGATCTTTTTCGTGAGTTTCTTGTCACTAGGCATAATAATTATTATTGCCAACCACACACTAGAACTTTATTGGAAAGATAATGAAAGATTATTTGGATTTAAATGGATTTGAAAGAAAAAACGAAAAACACAGAAAAAACCATACGATGCCGGACGAGCGCGCGAAAGAAAAAGTGACGTTTAGTGTTGCCACAGAACAAACAAAGTTTAGTTTTTTTTTTATCTATGCTCTAAATAAAAACGCGATGCCATAGAGTAGCTTTAGGAAAACTACACTGTAAATCAATTTATATTTCAGATCAACATGAAATAAAATTAATCTCTTTTAAAAGCTACACTACTCTATTATACTCTCTATACCCGTTACATTGGGTAGGTGTTATCCCATCAAAAATCAGATCCAATGGAAGTGTAAAAGCACAGTAAAAAAAAAAGAATTGTTATGTGACATCAAAACACTAGTACTTAGAAAGATCAGCAGAATGTTTTATCACTTAACTAAGATATTTATTTACAGAAACTAATTTACTACATCATTAACTAAATAACGTTACAAAATATAGTGGATCAAAATTTGTTCAACTGGTTCTAATATTGGTTATAATATTAAATATCAGCTAGGGATCGTTTATCACTTTGGTTTTATTGCTTGAATGATCTAACGTGCTTTCATATTAAAATTAATTACACAATTTCTTTATTGGCTGGTTTAGCTGTGCTAATTAATACTGGTGAACACTTCCACGTTTTAATTAAATGAAAGTGCTAAGTGTGAGTTCGGCCTATTGCGTACTGTTCCGTAGTTATTCATCTTACCTAGCTCCGTTTTAGTTAAAAAGTTGTTATTGTTGAAATGGAGGAATACATTTAAATTCATTATTTATTGATCTATGTAGGTTTAACTCTAAGTTTTGATGTGAAATTCTAGACCAATGAATAGATGGTTTCAGCCCATTAATTTAATTTTATTATAAAACAACATATTTTGTAAGATATAATATGCATGGATAAGTAAGACAGTAAGACATCTCATCTTGGTGATGGATACGCCGTATAACAGTCATAACACAGCCAAGATCAATAATTAAATATTCCCTTTCAAAATGTAAGGTCCAATCCCAATTCTAATCCCAATATTAATTACTTACATATTCTCTTGGAGAATACCGCAGAACATCGCTTGGTTGATTTCATCTATCGAAAGAGAAAGCAAGTTATAAACCCTTTGATGTTTAGGATTAGGAAGCCAAATGTGTCAATAATTAGGGTCATAACAAATCAGTTTTCAACCACTTCCCGGTGTCTAATTGAGCTGAAAGGCACACTTAGTAATTCTCGATGGCATTGCAATATTACGGATACAGCGAGCTGACCTAATTATGGAGTCAAACTCTTGAGAAAATAATCCTGATCGAGTGCTATTCCTGTCAAGTTCCGGTGACAGTGTAGGTATTTCATTGTGACAACGAGTTCAGAAAAAGTCAGGAGCTGCTAATAGTAAAATACTTTTTAAAAGCTTGTAACATTTGTAACAGTTGTAACTTAAAATTATTTTTCCAGAACCTTTTTTTTGTATCAATACGGAACTCTAAGTTCATTCAGAAATGTTTCAATTAAGCTTGCGGTGAATTCGTACAATTAAATTTATTATTTCAGGGGAAGCCTACACCACACGTTTTCCATCACGGACTCATGGTTCCAGCACTTGCCGCCGCTCTCGGTGAGAGAGCCCAGAATACGGATATAGTAAGTATCTACAACAAGCTGGAAAAAGCACCGCATGCGGTCTGGCGTACCAAGACTTCGCACTGCTTGTTCAAGCGTTCGACATCACCCTCGGTATTTCGTGATTTCACGATGTTACGGTATAGTGAACATGGCTTATTCCATTATGCTCCCACTCCCACATCCCAGTGGGATCATATAAAACTTTTTTTTCATTAATGAACTCAAAAGATCCCCTCCCCCTCTCTTCCCCATGTGGGTTGGGTGAGATTCGGCTCAACCCCATCCCCCCTAAAAGCCTCACTTAATTAATGGACCCCCCCTTAGGTACCACACGAGATCTTATAGTTTTCAAGAATGTGAAGTATCCCAACGACCACAGGCTGTGTGTACCTACATCCTTTGCAAACTGTCCCGCTTTCAGACCTAATTAAAGTCAAAGGAGCATTCAGTTAGAGTGGATTCACTTTAAAGTTTAAATAGGCTTACGGTTGTAATCCCCAGGGCGATTGTTTAGAGACATTTGATTGTTTCACTTTTAACTGACAATCATCTAGCTTTCTATAAAGTATTAAGAACAACACTCTCAAGTATGGTAGACGTTCATTAAATCTCCAGGTATCACTTTATCTTTTGCACGGTTGAGTATGAAAATCAGTTTTAAACTTGAGCTTTGAAACCCAGAAAAAAGTTCCAATAACAGTCAAAACATATCCAAATATTATTATGACAACTTTTCCTGAGAGCAGTAAACCCTCGTGGTCTTATTACTTATTCAAAATGTTTGTTTACATTTCGTGTTCCGCGGAACATGAAAACAGGGGCGTTTCGTATTTCAGTTCAATTTATAGCATTTGTTTTGATATCTTACTCATTCCTGCTTTGTAGCAGTGTTTCGTGAGACACCAATTTGACTGTCGCACCTGTGCCTGTGGTTCATCTGTATTACGATGTATATTGTACTTACATTTTTCCGGCTAAAATCCACTTAGGTACTTTAGGTAGCTAATAGGTAAGCTTCCGGAAAGTAGCAGGCTATGTTTTTATCCTGAAAAATCTTAGTTTTATGTGAAATTTTTATGAGGCTAAAACTCCGCTAGGCTAAAAGCCTTCAACGCAGAAGGCTGCTAGTTCGAATCTCATCCGTTAAAAGTTTTTTTGCTGTGTCAGTGTTTTTAGTTCCTTTTTCGGGTAAATTTTAATTTTTGCTCTACTTGCACCCAAGCAGAGCTTGGTCGCCCATTTATCTAAAGCATCGTCGCTAAATTAATAGTTGAATATGAATAATGAATAATGGGAATAATTTCTAAGAAACAGAACTAGGATACTGCGGTATAACCTTTTGCAGAATAAACTTGAAGCTTCATAGCAATTTCAACCGCAACAAGTGTAATAATGTGAATATCCGTTTGCAAAACGTGTTTCGAATAAGTCCACAAGAATAGACCCGCGGGCCGATTGCCTAATTTGTCTCAAATCTCAAACTGTCAAAACGATCACGTAGGTATCTTTTGTCGCGTTCGGTCTCTTTGATATGAGAGTGACAGAGTTACTTGCATGGTTAGGTCACTAAACTGTTATATTTGACAGTTTGAGACCGATTTTGGTCGTCAAAGATAGATAATCGGGGGGCAGGGGGCTGATTAGAGACAGTTCGGTAACTGAGAATGAATAAACTGTACCTAACGTCCTAATATAAATTGATGACTAAAGATGATCCAGGTCTCGTTGACGTTCAAACTAAAGATTCTAGATTACATAAAGACGTGTTGTTAAAAGTTTTAATTCGTTTTTTGACTAGAAATAAAAAAAATTACACTGATTGGAATTAAAACTTGTTCTTAATTTGGTTCTTATTTTGTTGCATAAAACTTGTTTTATTCGCTTTGAGTGTAGATTACATCTTCAGGGAATATTTTGTACAACCCTAAAAATTATCTATGAATTATTTTTTAGAATCTTAACCAAGTAAAACTAATGACATTGGAGGTTTTGCTATTTATGGAAGATACCTTTCTAATTTCAGCATTCTTACTTCAACGGCCTAGAATAAATCAGCTGGTACCCGACAGGTTAAACCATTAGGTAATGATATTTTTCTACACCAAAAAAATCTTTATGGCTGATTCACATTGAAACAGTAGCTGTGTCCAGTGTCACTGGATTGCAGAACTGGATCGGCACTGTATCAACATAAACACTTCACTGGACACTGGACTGGATTGAAGTGTTTATATTGATACAGCTCTAAGTAAATTTAAGATCGTATGAGCTAGTGTCCAACTCCAGTGACGGAGTTTTAGGCCGTTTTAGGCCTAAAAACCTCCGTCATAGCTTAGCGACGAAAAGCCGGGACCGATAATTTAATGTGCCCTCCGAAGCACGGAATTGCTCAGCGGGCTTAAAGAAGCCGTTATAGCAGACTCACAATCTCAGTCTCTTTTCATAGACTGAGAGTGACAAGAACGGCATATATTGCAATTCCTATTGTGATTCTGCTTTATCGGACATTTAAACTCCGCAGCTCGTAATGCCACTTGCAGTAACCCTGGATGGGTTACCGCGTTAACGTTTTGTGACCGCGCACAACGTTGCTTAACTTCAACGATCAATCAAGAACGTTGCAGCAAACTATGCTACGAGCGCTTCCAGCGTCGCTAGCTGGATGCAGCTACTGTATCAATGTAAATCAGCCTTCAGACCTAGCTTCTCGCTTTCCGCTTTCTCATAGGAATTAACACATACCTACGCCTGTTTGACGTGGTTCATGTGTTTTGCAAAACATTAAAACAAGCACCAATTACCAAATAACGAGTAATAATGAAGCGTAAACAGCCTGCGGTATGAACTTATCGATGCCTGAATCATTGGTATGGCAGGAAATCATTGTGAAATCATGACACGCCGACATTTCATGCCGCATTGCCTTCGGGCCATTATGTCAGCTGTATCGGCTCGTAAAATATTGTAAACAAAATCAATACGTGGGATGATGCTGGTTTAATAATGGAGTTTTAGTTGAAAAAGTCAAGGTAAATATTTTATATAACCCAGACACAGAACAAGCATCAATATTCAACACGCAAAAGTTTGTCCTGGGTGAAAATCGAACCCAATACTTGTGGGCTGATTAGATGGATAGATAGTTTTGAAATTGACAGCCTAAACTCCAATTTTCTATGTGAACAGAGAATACTGCATTTATTTATTCATTACTTGTGATAGGTTTTCATGGGCATAATGGCTCTCATAAAAGCTTTGCTTGACGTTCACTACCGTAATTACCGTTACATGCGTAAAAGTGGTTTACAGTTTCGGATTAATTTCGTTATCAAGTAGTTAGGTGTTTTGGTTAGACTAAAAAATACCAATGTTTCATGAAAAAAATAACTGTCTTAGCTTGACTAACAAAATGAACAACAAATATCATCAAATATTAAAATAATGTGCCTATGATGCGAGGGCCACTTAGTTAAAAATTCTTGACTTGACATTACTAGGGAGTTAATGGACTTATGCATAAAAACTAAGTGCGCCGACCAAGCTCACTGAAGCATTGTTTCCAAAAACAAAAGAGTGCTCTAGCAAGCCTGGTCGGCGCACTAAGTTTTATGCAAAAGACAGTAAGAGAACATTTTGAAATATTTCAGCAAGTTGGAATCAGATTTTGTGAGAGTCGAATTGCGAGTTTATGAGCTTATTCTCAGACGACCTAGGGTGCACCAGTAGTATATACCTACCTAAGTAAGTTTATGAAAACTGGGACAGACAATTTAACATGCCATTCGAAGCACGAAAGCGCTGAATAAATTAACCAACTTTAAAAAGGAAGTTCTATGTTCGACAGGGTATACTCTCCAGGTGGTCCTTCAATTGTCAAATATCAAAGAAGTGAATTCAGTTTTAAGTTTTTTCAAAAAATATCTGGTATTAGATACTTGTAGATCTTGATACATAGACATGCTTAAGACAACAATCTACCGTACCTACTTGGGGATTTGAGAACTTGTTAATATTTTAAATATTACTTTAAGCAGTGTGTTAGACAGAGATAGGTATACTTTCACACTAGGTAAAAATAAAAATAAGTTATAAGTAAATCTTAGAGACTATTTCACCATCTATCTAAATTGATTATTGTCGTCCTATCATAATGTTAATTTGCAAGTAAAAGTAACCAATACTTACGGTAAATGTTGAACGCCATGTGCGCGGTACTGCTCACTTATAGCTAGCTTTTATGGACCTTACTGGATATGTTGAAACAAGCGCTTATGGCGCGTAACTGCTAAAACGTAACATGAAATGTGTCATTCTGTCTTTCATTGTATGTTCGCTTCAAGCGTGGACGTATAGCGCGCCACAACCGCACGTTCACTGCGAACCTCCCACGTGCAACTGTTTCCGCCAGGATACCTCGAACACGGCACACTTGTGTTTTGCACACGCCCCTTTATATTCGTTCAAAAAACCGACAAATAGGATCACTCAACGCGTAACTTGTATTGTCTGCTGCAATGCGAATGCACTGTTCGCGCGCGCGTCCTTAAACTATGAGAATTTATTACAAAGTGTGTTACCTTTCATGATACATTGCAGATATGTGTACAGCAAATTCTTTTGTTGCATGTTACGTTTTACCAGTCGGTACGCACCTTTAAAAAAGTAATTAATCTTCTAATTGTTAAGTCAACAATAAGAAGACCAAGTTTGTTTACTTCTCTCAAGTCTCAAGTAAGTTTATCCTGTGTTCCACTTTCGTCACCCGCGCCTTTACGTCTGGTGTTTGTGGTTCACTGTTTTATATATTTTTGTTTACGACATATCACATTGCAGAACCTTGAATAGGTACCTGGGGAGATCAGAGGGATTGTCTACTTTGCTTGGGGATTAACGTCGTGAGCTTATTTATTTACATTTTTTTCTGTTTATTTATTCGACTTCTGCGAATTGTTTTCTAAATGAGGCTCAGGCGGAGATAGAGATGGGTAGCTTACGTACTGATGTGTATAATACTACGTATTATTGTGTAACATCGTCAAATGTTGTGGTGTCCCGACACTGCACCGTTAGTGAAAATTGACAACATTTTGGATGAGAACTGTACCGTCACCAACAAAAATGTATTAATAACAAGTCCAGTTTTGAAAGCTCTGTAACATTGAATTTAATAGGAAAAATACAGTATTGGTTTTAAGGTCAAAATTGTTAGCAGCAAATATTTTTTTTTCAAAAGGTTATAATAAACAAAAGTTTGTTTAAGAACTTAAAAAAAATTAACAATTTTGTGGTTGATTATTTACCGCTTGGTTTGCCAATTTTGCATAACTCGACATTTGACACGGTGTTGTTTTGATATATTAATCAGTTAATTATAATGATTTGATTGTTTAGTGTGATAGGTTTTGCAAACCGATAATGATTTTGCAAAAAAATCCAACAATGTGGCTATAACGAAAGTTTCTTTTGAAAACATGAAAATAATTATCTTATTCAAACGCTCTATCTTAAGAATTTTCAACTGACCACACAACAATGAGCGCATTCATAATACTCAATGTACCATATCATTACCATGATTATGATTAGCAGTGCTTTTATGATGTATTGGTTTAAAATGACCCATAAAGCTTTTATTGCATGCAGCCGGTTCAGAGAGGATATTATTAATTTAACGTGAGTATTCCATGGTTCATTTTACTACCTATATTGACATTATTCCCCTCTATTGATGTTTGGCGTTTGTTCTTCGGAGAATATGTTATTTAGTTGACTCCAGCTATAAATATTGAAGACCTTGAGCGACCAATAATGTTTGTCACAAGAGTTGGGTAGTTCAAGGAAAGTAACCAAGTTTACTAAGAAAGTTCCTATTGAACTAATGGTTCTATGTGGTGATAGAGTTTTTTGTCTTAAAAAAACTTCTTTCAGATCGAAACACACATGATAATTTGACTGAATATAATTTCTGCGGAGTTCATTTGGAGTTTAGATCTGCGAAAGTTCATTACTGCAATGTACGTTTTACCAACTAACATTTTGTAAATGCAAGCACGCTCTGCTCAGAATTCACGAATTGATAAGTTATACTATGAATTTTGCTCGTATTACGAAAAGTTAGGTCGGGTACAAAACGTTTGGTTCTAGGAACAAATTTGAATGTGTTCACTTAATTTATTCTGAATCTAATAAAAGTAGGTAAGTCAGCATCCTGCTTCTGTCCTACTTTTTGTGGGGTTGGCACAGCATGTTTTCGTCTTCCATCTAAAAATAAGTAAATTTAGGATTGTGTCACAGTCACGACAAACTCGAAATAACAGGAATCTGTATGTGAACATTTTTCTTTTTGATTTAACGTCCCGTCAAACTAGAGGCATGTCGAGCACTTGTTTGTCGAGCCTGTGACTTATAGCTTAAAAGTGCTAGGTCTGGGTGTTGAAACTTATGGTTCTGTCAACTCAAAAATAATGTAGGTCATGTTATCTGGAATTGAGAAGTTACGAAACGAGACAACTGCAGACAATTACGGGGTGACAGAAGACGTAACGTAGGCATTTCGAGAGAATAAACGAAAAAAGATTGTCGAAACAGTTTTACAAAGGAAGTGTGAATAGAAACGTTAAAAGGGGAAAACCTCGGCGAACATACTTTGATTAAAATCGGAGATGTTCAAAAAGGGCCGGTTCAAGTGTACCCTTAGCCAACGAGCATTCATAAAGAATATGATGAAACAGAATGAAGGAAAGAAGTAGGTCAGGATCATCGTAATTTTTGACCCCTCCGGGAAACAGGCGTGAATATTAAGTATGTAAAATGAAAGTAGCTGAATTTCCATTACAAAGTATTTCGTGCCATTATGTTAGGTACAAGTATGACTCCAGGGATTCACTAGAACTCATGGCAGGCCACCTGATGGTTGGACCGATGGTTGGACGACCTCGTTGCATTACAGGATAAACCTGGATGCAAAAGGCCCAGAGTAGAGCTGTTTGGCGATTAGGGAAGAAAGCTTATGCCCAGCAGTGGATCACTAAAAGCTGACCATGATGATGATGATGTTATAAAGTTTACCATGCGTTTGTGAATGCATTGATTTAAAACCGTCAGATACGTGTTCTGAGTTCTGATGCCTAAAATTCGTGGGATTATTTTTTCGTTTATGACAAAACGAAACAGTGTCGTTCATTTTTTCTCCTTGACATGGTGAGCTTACCTTCCATAATGCCAACATTTTTACGTGATCGCTCAAAGCTAGCGGCATATCACACCGGAATTCGTGAAATATTACAATTGTACCAACAACAAATTCAATCGTTGGTAGACAAAATAAAGTCTTATTTTGTGTACCAACGATTGAATGCAAAACAAAATACTTAATTCAAAGTACAGAACTCTCAGCAACGAACAAGTCAAGTAGCCACTTTTAAAGTCTGTACAGTTTTCTTAACTACATTTTGCGTCTTTTATTTCAACATGCTGGAATTATAGTACCTAGTTCTTTATGTAATTTTGATTTTCAGCATTGCGCGTTGCTTTAAAATTATACAATAAAAGAGTTTAGTTAATTATAGTATAACTACTGTTAAGTTCTGATCGAATAGAGGCAGTAATTTAGTAACTGTAACGTAACTATAATAAGTCATTGACACGCTTGGTACACCATCTCCGAGTAAGGTGCCAAATATACTATCTGACAGTTAAACTGACTAGTACCGCGCACAAATGCACATGGTTTTCATCGTCGCTGAGTTGGACTAAGTAGCAGACATTTGTTCTGCTGTCGTTGGTTGATTTAATCGAGTAATGCCTGGAATACACATGCTACTAAAAAGCATGCTCGTTTGTCTAGCTTGCTTACGTCGTAAGCATACTCTTTTCATATGCATTAACGTGCTAATTGTATATGCTCGAAACTAGCTTGTCTATGTCACATAATAGTGTGCTTGTGCTAATACGTAGCATGTGGTACAGGCATAATGATACTTAGAAAGTAACTAATCAATACTTTTCTCAGAGATAGTCAAACAAAGCCTCATTCAAATCTATGATATCTTTTTTAGAAAACCATGGATAGGGGGATTTAACCGCATTACTTATATCATGTCCATGTATTTCCATATATTAATTGAGACCGTAAATGTTTAAGAAAGGCATTTGTTCAACAAAAAACTTATTTCTCCTTGTCATGATTGTGATCTAACTCTTCCATGATGACATGATTTCCACTTGACTCATTTTCCACGGTCCAAGCCTCATCTAAGTATAATATACTCATATAACCCAATTTAAACCAAATTATTTTGCATTTCAGAGAATACCACAAAAACGACAGAAGAATACTAGTATATGAAGAAACAAACGCATACTTACTGCAGTATGTTATACGGCACGTCAAAGCGACCACTTCAACGCTGTGGCGGTATGTGTAGAAACTCGTTTCTTTTACTGTACGTTTGTCAGGAAGTTCATATTCCTTAGAAATTCGGAGATGAATTTGTAATGGAGGAAGAATATGGAAATATGCTGGCACAATGAATTTCACATTAAGTCGTGTCACAGGTTTTCCTTTTTGGGCTATTTTCATCTTTTTGTTCGACTTTAAAACTATGGACTTATATTTTCAAATCTGTGAGTTCACGGGCGCATGTAGCTTATCATTAAAGTTATTGTAAAGCAACTACAGCATGTTAATTAGGTTAGTTAGGTCTAACAAGTATTGGGTTGTTGTAACTACTTTTGTAATGTTCATCAACCCGTTGTTATGAAATTAACCGGCAGTAAAACAATATGAACACGGCTTAGGGTAAAATGAACAAGATCTTAACTCAAAGAAAAACTCTACTGTAGAAAAACAAAAACTTAAAACTTATAAACATCAACAAAGAAACTAAGTAATATTTTTTGTTTATATTGCCGTAACTTTGTATTCTTTATATTTATGATATTCATAATATTTGGTATGATAAATTCTTTTGGAAAAATCTGTTTATCAAGTACCTTAGTTTCTTTAAGCGAAAACAGGAGTTATGTTCCAAATATAAATAAAGAAATTAACTTTCGTGCTGCAATCGCTTTTAACACTGCAACCACGTCTTTACGTAAACCATTCAACTTTACTTTCATAAACTAGAGCGTTTAAGTTGAAAGCTCAAGTTTTAAGTGGTGAAGTGAGGAGTGCAAAGTTAAGGATTTGAAATAGGTACTTTAGTTTCTAAAGATTTATACTTAGTTTAGAAAATGTATCGACAACTTTACCGATCAAACGTTGAAGCGTTGAAGCGCTCGTGGCGTAGCTTGCTGAGAAGTTCTCGATTGATCGTTGAAGATAAGCAACGTTGTGCCCGGTCACAATTTTAATGGGTGACTGCAAGTGGCATTACGAGCTGAGCGCATCCGTACTTCGGAGGGCACGTTAAATTGTCAGTCCCGGCTTTGACGGAGGCGGCCTAAAAACTCCGTCACCAGAGTTGGCCACTTGCTCATACAAACTTCCTGATCTAACAAACGAAGAAAATAAGGGTTTTGAGTTGACACAGCATAATATAGACAGCATAATATAGCAGTTACGGTAATTTATGTGATGTCTTGACGACGACACTTCCGTATGCTCAAGGGCTTATACGACGAAATGAAATATGACAAAGTTGCTAGTTTGCTCTGAGCTACCTAATCCTATTGCAAATCAGATGAAGGAGCTGTGCTAACGTGCAAGTGTAGCTTACCAGAGCTAGCATTTAAGGATTTTGAGTTTTTATGCAATGATTTTCACAAGCTCTGAATTAGACGTTTTGAATGAGGAACGAATCTAGTTCCATGGTATAGAATTTTTTTAACAGAAGTTATTCACAAAAGCTCTAACCGAGGACTAGAATACTTATTTATTCTGTGACCGAGGTAAAGTCATCAATAGAAGTAGGGTTAATAGTTTTAGCTTTATTTAAGTAGCGTTTCAGTATTCGTGCATAAGTCACGTAGTTTTGAAAGTCAGTTTCAGGCTGCCTGAAATATTAAAAATGATACAAACAAATAACCGATATATCGTGCAATGTTCCGATAGGTATCCGATTAAGTAGGTATAAGTCGGTGAAGTTGACCACGCACAACGTTGCTTAACTTCGTCAATCCATCAATACTAGGCAAAATAAACCACTAAATTACGAAAATAAAAACAAAATGAAAGTGTCATGAAAGTGTCATTTTGTTTTTATTTTCACTTGTAGTAATAATAATACTTGCACACTCACAGTCATAAAAATAGTATGTACCGACGATACTCTTTATCACGACCTATGCCTGCAGTAGTTATTGAAACTGTTGCAGCGACCAACATCCATCACTTGAAAACTGAGTGTACAAGTTTGTTTCCCAAGATTACGTACTTTCATTTATCATTTGTATTTCTTGCTCATGTCCCTCATTACGTACAGTCGGCACAACATGTATTATTCATCCACGCCCCTCTATCAGCCATCGTCTCAGCACGCACCCCTTTTTATTTAATTTTTACACTAACATCCATTCATCTTTTCTTTGGTCTCCCTCAACTTATGCCTTCTATTTGCATGATATCCATACCATGCCAACTTGTTGCTCCTCATCTTTTCATTTATTTGGCACCACTTTCAGACTTTCTCGTTTTAATTCCTTATCCTGTCCATTCGAGTCACAATACACATTTATCTTAGCTGCACAGAACTCTTCGTTCAACCTTATAAGTTGATAAACCATGACGGAGGCCTTCATGCGTCCTAGAAATTCCGTCACCAGAGTTAGCTACTAGCTCATCACACTAAGATTATAAATGCGAAAGTTTGGATATTTGGATGGATAGATGGATGGATGGATGTATGTTTGTTCCTGTATAACTCGACAACCACTAAACCGATTTGTCTGAAATTTAAAACATTGATACATAATGATTGGGAATAATACATAAGCTACTTTTTATCCTGGTACCACGCGAGTGGTGCCGCGGGCTTAAGCTAGTATGAACATAAATATTTTAACAGTACCTTTTATTGCCCAACACTCAGATGACAGGTTTTACGATTGATTCATTTACCATTACGTTATTTTCTTGGTTCCAGACAATTATCAGCATGTTACGAGATACTGAACGCCTTAGAAGACATGTCTTTATCTCTGACGTCGGTGGTACTTAGCGACAGTCTGGACCCACTCCACAAAGAGGTCGCTCGACATCACAGATCCTCATTAGAACATATCACTTCGTCCTTACAATACCTGGAGGTAGAGAAACTCTGGGATGAAGTGGCAGCCATCAAGGAAGTCTTTGTACAGTAAGTTGTGAGTTCAGACATTTTGAATAATGATACGATGGTCTAATAAAGGTTTAATGAGAGGTCTTCGGCACCGTGACTTGTTATAAATTCTAGCTTCAAAACTTTAGTGAGTTACTTACTAGAAATTAAAAAAAATTAAATAGATTAGGTAGTATTAGGAATACAGTGTAATCAATGGAATTTATAAACTCTTGTTTATGTGTTACTGTAGCAAATGAAATAGGTCACGACTCAGCATTGTTGCCTACTATTTTAGTCAGAGGGCGCTGTTATTCTGCCGTAGCCACAACAGTCATAGGACCTTGGAAGAACAATAAAAAAAAACATATCCCTACCTATACAGAAGGTATGCTCTCCCTCTTACTCAGATGAAGATTGTCGATATGAAGCTAAACAATGTGGGTATTTTAATCCACAATATTTTTATGCTAGTAATTTCCGTGTGCAGTATTTATGTAGTAAACTTATGTGCAACTTAAAAAGCTTGACATAGAAATTATCAAGCTGCAGCCTTTTCTAGCCTACTAGTTCTGCCGGCGTACCACCAACTCTTAGAGCAATGTCAAAATAAAGTGAAAACAGTCCTGCATCGCGTCAATGACTTGACACTTGACACTCCACGTAGAGACGTTACCATAACATTCCTGCGTAGGTACTAGTATTCTGTGGTTAGGCTTACTTTAACCTTACCTTAGTCTTATCTTAGCACGGAATCAGAGTAATCTTACTTTGACATTGCTCTAAGAGTTCATAGTAAGGCCCCTGTAAATAGTTAATCCGAGCCTATTTCTTTCTAATTTCAGCTACAACCTCTCACCATACGAGCCGGGAAGGGACGATGCACGCCAGAATTTCGATTATATTAGTAATTCACGAACTTGCCTGCGGAAACTGCGCGGCATCCAGTTTGGATTGTGGATTTTTATGAGGTAAGTTATTGCAAGTCAAATTCAATTCAGAACTATAAATTGAAACTGATCCAACGAAGGTTGTCCTGTCCAAATCAAACCCATACCACAGAGAATACCAAAAACATGAAAATGTCATAAAAAGCATTCCACGCTTTTTTACGATAGAATGTTTTTTTTTGCTCTAACATAATAAAATACCTAATAACTAAAATAATCACAAAATAATAATAAAATAAAACATAAATTAATAATAATATAATTTTACACTAATATAGTTTGTATAACACAAACAATAATTTAAATTGAACTAAAACTAACTTAATAAAACTAACATATTTATTTTACCAGTCTATTCATACTTACATATATTCACCTACATGTATCGCATATGAGTAGCATAATATAATGATAATAATAGATTCTAAACTCTTATAAATCTTAATATAATATCCTATATATTAATGTAATCATTTATCCTTACTGTGACAGCTTCAACTAGAAACTATAACAAAAATCCAGTGTGTCCTCAACCTTATCTTGTCAATTTTTTGCAGTTTCTGCTAAACGCAACTAGTTACTAATGCAACAATGACGCGCGCACACTTAGATAATTAAAATCAGCTATCCATTTCACGCGTAAGCGCATCGCGCCATCCCTGTCTTACTCGCAACGTAAGATAGGGTCTTGCTCGCGACGAGACAGGGGCGCATGGCGGTAATGCGCTCCTCACATTCACTACTCGATACAGCACACAGTACACACACACACACACACACAATCGCACACACCAATAATTCTTTGAAATGTAATTAATTTAGATTAAAGACTACCCACAAAATTATATTTAAACCGTAAAATTAAAAATAGTGATAATAATAGATACGGGGCTTTTTGGCGGGAATTTGAGAAGTCAAGTTTCATTTTTGTTTTATTTTCCAAAACTTGTGTTTCTTCGAATGTTAATGTGTAATAATGGTGGATTATTAACCGTTAAGTGTTCGTGAACGTGCATAAGTGTGGGGAAGTAAAACAAAATTGGATAACATTGCTTTTCAAGATCTCCCAAAAAGTCCGTGTTGATGTTTCAGTAAAGCCCCACATCTTTACTGAGGCACAAGGGGAGGGGTGGGATATTATATTTATGTATTGTAATATGTATTTATATATCTTATTTATCTATAAACTTGAAGTTTATTAAATTACTTGACACTGGCTGAATGCACAACCGTGCGAAGCCAAAATAAAGAAAAAAAAAAAAAAAATAATAGATACTAAGATAATACCTACCTACTGTTCACCTGGAAGAGACTAGTCACCCACAACACAGGGAATCCTAGTGTGGGGGCTAGAACACCTTGAACTTATTTTCTACCTACATCTAAATAAAATAATGCTTAGATATGTATTAGTGTGTATTAGATACTTAAATATTACTAAGTACCTATTCAATTAATTATGATACATAGCATGCCCATTACCATAATATTATTAAGTAGATAAGTCTATTATGTAACCTACCTGTAATGATCGAGAAATAAATTATTTGATTATTTGATTTGAATTATTACCGCTTAGGCAGCTTACGGGAAGATTGTTTTTTAAGGTTTTTTAATTTTTAAACTATGATTTATTAATTTTTTATTAGCCTCACTCTTATAGATCTTTTAAGATTTTGCAAACGGCGTAAGCTGGGAAGTAGGTATGTACTCCTACAAAATTTCACCTGTGACGTCGATTGCCCAGTAGCCTAGTTGGTCAGAGCGTGCGGTAAAGCCAGGATGCGGGTTCAAGTCCCTTCTGGGTGCAAGTTTTAGTATGCATTTTAAAAATCTTATTTACTAGACTATTAATTTCCTCTTGCAGGGAGTCAGTGCGATCGGAAGTGTGGGTGGCGCGACGCACGCTGGCCGTCGGCGTTGCTATACTAGTGCTGGTGCTCCTGGCTTCGCCTGTGTTGGTTCTCATACTGAGGCATACTGTGCACACTATACAGGTACATAGATACTGATACGTCGGGTTCGATGATTTGAAGAGAAACGCCTGATGATATTTTAAGACTATTCAACACTTTTGCCATTGAAGCGCTTGTGGCGTAGCTTGCTTAGACGTTCTTGATTGATCATTGAAGTTAAGCAGCGTTGTGCGCGGTCCCAATTTGAATGGGTGACCGCAAGTGGCATTACAAGTTGAGCTTCCGTGCTTCGGAGGGCTCGTTAAACTGACTTTCCCGGCTTTTCAGTCGTTAAGCCATGATGGAGGCCCTTAGGCGGCCTAAAAACTCCGTCCCCAGAGTTGGCCACTTGCTCATACGAGCTTACTATTGCCAAAGGTATAAATATTTTAATAATTAGTCAATCGTGATCCAAATTGGTCGACTTAATCGCTTTCTTTGCGTGACTTCGATTCGTACCTCACATAGAACGAAAGTCGGCACTCGGCACCTCCAACATTTAATAAACGTTAACTGGGAATTTAATCTATGTTAAATGAAAACAACGATACTATTTGAATCTATAATGAAAATTAAAAAGATATTAAAGCAACAATAAATATGACAACTTAAAAAATAAATGTAAGTATCTATCTAATCAGCCCACATCCAACCTTTGCTGAGTACCTACCTATAAGTAGACCTAAGTATATAATTTTGCACGGCATTTTTTCCGATCCATCGAATCCAATATTTTCTTTCTGCCTTTATAATATCATGGACTATCTATTATTGAAATAATTTTAACTTTATAAATCTGTCTGATTCGAAATTTACAGTTACCCAACAAAAATAAAAAAAATGTGTGCTTAGTTTTTGTACTTATCTGAACTGATCTGACGGTGAGTATTCTCATTTACCTTATTTTATTTATTTTTTCGTTATTAAATCTTCTGAAAATGATGACAATTCTAACCTGAGATAAGATGATAACACCTACACGGATAAACTGTTTTATAAACAATAATCATGCTTTAATAATGATTTACTTTCTGTTTACCTAATAATTAAATACATACTCGTACTACAAATTGTAGCTCAAACACAATAATGATGTAATTCTTTGGGCTTTTGATAAATGTACTCATTAACTTTTTCTGCTGGCCTATTTAGATATAATGTACCTATACGAGTTTGAAGTTATTCATTTTCTAATCAGTCTTTCTTTTAAACTGATATTTTCAAGCTTAGAAATCCGCTATTTGGGTAAAATGGCTATTTTCTGTTCCAATTTTCTTGCGTGTTTCGTCTTTTTCTTCATATTCGTCGATCCATGTTGGGATTTGAGGCTAGCCTCTGAAAAAAGAAAAATAAGACTTTTGATAGCCAATATTTCGTACGAACGTAATGAGGAAATAATTTCGAGTTAGGCCGGCCACATTCGTCCGACTTTTTCTTTGTCCGACTGTCCGATCTATTAGTGTTCTGTGGTCCGATCCGACCGAAGTCCGGTCCGAAGGCGTTGTTTGAATATGCAACCAAAGAAGTTATATACCTACACATAACATAAATTCCTTGCATGCAACACACGTCTCACAGTCGGAAACAAAATGTATGACAGCCGGATCGGACGAGCGGACATACAAAAGACCTGGCGTATGTGGCCGGCCTTAGTCGGTAGAGGTATTATTATTTACTGAATAAGATTTTAGTAGGTAGTTTAAAATTTAAAACTCAGTATAGGAATGATTTTAAAGCAAGCGTTCTTTTCCGTACACTAAATAAAATTAGTGAAGAAGAGCCTGTTATGGTAACACAAGTAAATGATTTAATATACTTACAAACTTGCAAACTGGTTTTTCAAGGAGCATTTCGCTATTGCATAATTTTTTCGTTTTACCCAATTATATTTATAAAATAATAGATAGGTGATGATTTTTTTTAATGCAATGGATATTTCTGCAAAACAAGGCCTTTTCTCTTTTTCACTCAATGAAAGGATATATGTAAGTAAATGATTTAACTAAAAAAAAAGCTTGTGCTAAAGAATGTTTTTTATGCAATTGACTCCCCTTAAAAAGATCTTGAATGATGTTGTGAGTGAAGAATGTTGTTGTGAGTATCTAATGTGACTTGGGGATACAGGCGTGATCTTGCTTCACGTTTCGTAGATTTGCATTTTGCAAAAGTTAGCATTCCATACCTGACAGGTTGCATGCCCATTGTCAGTAACCTATTACAAAGCTAACTGGTTTCCTCACAATCTTAATATCTAAGCAGAAAACATAGGTACTTATGTGAATGTCTGGTGTTATTTAATAATGGGAGATAGTGGGGTTCGTAAAATATTATTATTAATATTATTCTTACATGTAATCCAAACACTCTGGCAGATCGTTTCTGAAAAAAAAAAAAACTGTTTTGTAGGTAAAACTTGTCAAACTTCGTGATTTGTTAACATACCGTAGACCCCTGTAACTTTGCCTAGTGTAGGTAACTTTGTCTAAAAAAGTTTTTGTGTAAATTGCCCATTTTCTCGCTGAATGTATATTTTTTTCAAAATCTGTGAATGCAGGTCGAGATATCTTTAAAAGTTAAGGATAGTCTCCTTAGAACGTTTTCGTGTAGTTACAACAGTTAAGATAGCCCTTACTGTCTTGTCTCAGAAGTACATTTTAGCGTTTTCTGACTTTTCTAGTACTGAAGCCTTTGAATCCTTATAAGAAACAGGATCGATTGGCATCAAAAAAAAGTTTTGTGTAAATTGCCCATTTTCTCGCTGACTGTACATTTTTTTCAAAACCTGTGAATGCAAATCAAAATATCTTCAAAAGTTAAGGATAGTCTCCTAAGAACGTTTTCCTCTAGCTACAACGGTTAAGGTAGCTGCCTTTACTGCCCCGTCTTAAAAATTCACCCTGTATACCTTAATACTAATCATTTATATCTTAATAAATGAAATGTTTGTATGTTTGTCCTCTGTGCGTTACTAAACCATTGATCAAATTGTGATGAAACTTTGGAAGGGACTTCTGAAAACGCCCGCGAGGGTTTTTGGCTCAAAAAAATTATATTTAATAAAAAAAGCTACAGGTACAAAGTTCGCCGGGTCAGCTAGTAGATAAAAAAAATCATGCCTCTTTCCCATATACCTAGGTAAGCAGATATCACAGAGATTAAATTACTTATTATGTACTTACATCGTAATATCACAGGCCGTGTGCCCAAAGGCTGGTGATGTAGCATTTCTATTATGACTTCGGTCCGAGGTAGGTATGCACCAGCCCTTTAGTCATTGGCATTGATCTTATCAGCCAACACAGTTTTTTTTTATCCTATAATTTTTTATTGTTGTCACTCAAATGCCAATATAAAAATATTAAAAAAAAAAACAAAAACCCGACTGCGTTAAAACTTATTTAAAACTAAAAAGAAAAAAGGCGAAAGAGGTGTGTCAGGATCGTAGCGAGTGGAAATCCGTGGTCTCTGCCTACCCCTGTGGGAAAGAGGCGTGATTTTATGTATGTATGTATGTATGTAAAAAGAAAAAACAAGCCTGCAAAGAATGACTCACAGTCGGGATCCATAACAATGGGAAGATTTGATTGGTTCTTAAATGAACCGACTAGCGACTGTGAGTCATTCTTTGCAGGCTTGTTTTTTCTTTTTAATTTTAAAATTAAAAGGAACCTAAAGTTGATATTTAAATACCTATTCAACGATACCCCACTTGATATAGTTCGCCAATTATTTTTATTTTTATTTTGACAATATGGTTTCTGGTTGTGGCACTGGGGAATTTTGATTACTCACATATCTTTAGTAACACTCGCAAAGTTAAAATGAATCGATTGACGTTAGAATCATCAAAATCGATCCACGCGTTTGGCCTCTAGACCTAGAGTGCCACATAGAAACATACATACATAGACTGACAAACACATTACCCTTCCTTTGCGTTGCGCAGTCGGGTAAAAAGAGATAGCTACTGGTTTACAATCCATTATGAATAACAGGGTCAGAAACTTACTTTAAACAATCGGAAATGCATCCAATAAATATACACTTGTCAGTATATACCGGTATTTTCTGTTCAGGACATTTGTCAGCTGTAAAAGCCCCCCCCCTCACATCTTGCACACACACACGTTATACACACCATTACAAAAAACACACCTATTAAAAACCTCATGTTGTTTGCTTGCAAGTTTTCTTAAGACTGGCTTATTTTGAGACTTGAATTCTCCTTATATGCTTAAGCTGTGACACATTGCAATTTATTGTAAAGCTTATGAAAATACCAGGTAGGTATCACTAGACATCAAGGCTCGTTCATAAATATAACAATTAATTGATCTAAGTTAGATATAATATGATATCAAACACAGATCAATAAATTGTTTTATTACTAGGTATATTGGGTCTCAAATTAGTTTGAAATTTTTTAAATCGATTGTTAAACTTGTATTACTTAAGAATATATTTATATGGATCTGAGTGTTGGGTAATAAGAAGGATGGACGAACGAAGAGAACATACGACTGAGATACGAATGCTGAGATGGATGCTTGGAGTAATGCGAATGGACAGGGTAAGGAATGAGCAGGTACGTACGAGAAAGTCTGAAGAAAGTGGTGCCAATAAATGAAAAGATGAGGAGCAACAGGTTGGCATGGATGAGAAGAGAAAAAGGTCATGAAGCTAGAATAGTGCTTGATGCATGTGGATGGATATATGAGTAGAGGTAGACCAAAGAAAAGATAGCTGGATTGTGTGAAATATATCATTATAAAGAAAGGGTGCTGTGAGTTCAAAGCTCATGTTAAAGCGCATTGAAATTTTTTGAAACGAAAAACCTAATGATGCACAGCCGGGATTCAAACCCACGATCTTCGGATCAAAAGCCGAGGTACTATCCTACTCAGCTGCACCAAGGATATACCTATAATGTTCACGTCTTACTTACCTACCTATAAGTATAATGTAGGTACCAATTAGAAAATTTAAAATTCTAATATACTTAGGTACTTAATTTATTCAGTAGGACCTATAGGATCACTTTAAACTTAGAACTTAGTTAGTGTTTTCCCGCCTTGCCTTTTCAAGTATTGCTAGATCATCTGCTTTTGTTTTCTGTCACAAGTTATGTACATAACCGGTTTTCTACTAACAAGACACATTTTTATAATCGTAAAATAAATGTTTCTATTTCATCTATGAAGTTCTCGTCATAGGTATGTTTAATAACAGACAGCACAAGCTCCTTTGCATACAGGTGGCTTTGATAGAAATCTTGAGTCGAATCCTCATTCAGATACTGTTTTTTTTCAATTAGAGCAACATGGCTCAGTACTGTTTTTTTTATGATGTCTGGAGGATAGTCAGTGGCATTATCAAATTAAAATTAGATTCAAGCTGACATTTTGACCTACTTACCTATATATTTGAATATTTCAGACTTTCACCAACTCGATAGAGTTGAGCACGCAGTGCCTCGTGGCGGAGCAGCAAAAGAGCGACTTGCTTCTCTCGCGCATGCTGCCGCTGCCTGTGCTGCGTCGGTTGCGAGCGCAGCGAGCCGTGCCCGCGGAGTCTTTCGACGCAGTCACCATCTTCTTCAGTGACATTGTCGGCTTCACCAACATATCGGCTACGAGCACGCCTATGGAGGTCATCAATATGCTCAATATGCTCTACAGGTAACTTATTTAATATTAGAAGAGATGCCTAGTTTAGAAGTTTTCAAAAAAATATAGTAGTTGGCGGTATCCGTGATCATAGCCCATTTGGTAATGACTTATGTATTAGGTTTGTGCTGTTACATATTTGGGTTATTCCAATATGACGATGCAACCGCACCTGGATTTGACCTACAGTCACAATAGAGATTGTGAGCAAAAATGAGTCAAAGTGATGGTCGAGTTGCCCCGTGACGTCTAAAGGGCTATGCCGATTTTCTATGGGACGTTTGTGCCTTTTTTATATCGCGCGGCCATCAACCACACATCAAAATATAAACTCTTAGGAGTATAGCGAACAATATTGTGAGAACAGTATACAGCTTCACTCAGTCAGGACCGAGTTATACAGGGTGAGTTTTTAAAGAGTGCCTCTATGGCCAAATCTGAAACTATTAGCAATAGCGAAAAACAGTCAAAGGAGTGTCATAAGCGATTTTAATAAGAAGTAAAACTGCATCATTACATTTTAAAAATAATCATTTTCCTGGCCAGGAATCGAACCTGTTGGTTCAAAAAAAAACTTTTTGTATTATTATACCATCCGATAGTGTAGATGATAAGGATCAATTTCTGAGAAAAAACTATATACGGCAAACTAATAAAAAAAAAGTTATGGGTAATCTACGAAATACTAAAAGTTTAAATCAGTTTATTAAAAATCAACACTTTCCGTTAGTTTGACGCATGTAGTTTCTTCTCAGAAATTGATCCTTATTATCTACACTATCGGATGGTATAATAATACAACAAGTTTTTTTTTTTGAACCAGTCTGTTCGATTCCTGGCCTGGAAAATTATTAGTTTTAAAATCTAATGATGCAGTTTTACTTTTTATCAAAATCTGTTACGAGACTCCTTTGAGTGTTTTTCGCTATCGCTAATAGTTTCAGATTTGGCCTTAGAGGCACTCTTGATAAAATCACCCTGTATAACTCGGTCCTGACTGAGTGAAGCTGTATACTGTTCTCACAAATATTGTTTGTTATACTCATAAGAGTTTATATTTTAATGTTTGGTTGATGGCCGCGCGAAACAAAAAAGGCACACTTTCCGGCATAAGCTTTTCGTACATAGACAAAAAAAAATATTAAATGCGGTTATATTTTGCAAGTGGTGGTTGCGCGTAGACGCACGAAATAATCCCATCAACGTACTCATAACAAGCAAATAAATAGGTAAAATCGAATCTTTAATTATAATATCGCAGATACGCCAAAGGTTTATTCATGATCTGCAAATATTTATTCCAGGGTCTAGATATGATACGCACAGACCCAGAAAATTATAGGTGGGTTACCTATTTGTCATTTACTGTAAAAAAAAATTGGTAAAATATAAAGGTTTACTTTTCTAACTCACATGTTTTATTCAGACTATAAAAAAAGTGAGTTAGAAAAGTTAGTAAAGGTACTACAAACTCGGTTTAGTACCACACGATAGTTTAACTTTTTTTAACTTTATATTGGTAGCATATTTTCTGAATTTTAAATAGCTTTTAGAGTAGGTAGCCCTCTCTTTCGAGTTGCGGAATTAAAATGCAGTAATAGAGATTGTGTGCCCTACAAATTATTAGCTGATCATTTCTGTAGCCGGAATGATGATGATAATACTAACGATTGCAGGTTGTTCGATGAGAAGATAACGCAGTACAACGTGTACAAGGTGGAGACTATCGGGGACGCCTACATGGTCGTCTCCGGCCTTCCACAGAGGAACGGTGAGTTTACTTTTTAACCGACTTCGAAAAAAGGAGGAGGTTCTCAGTTCGTCGGAATCTTTTTTTTTTTTTTTTTTTGTGCTTTTTTTTTTTATGTAGGTATGTTCACCGATTACTCGAAGACGCCTTGACCGATTTCAAAAATTATTTTTTTGTTTGAAAGGGTACACTTTCCAATTGGTCCTTTTGGTCATCAGGTCAGGATCTGATGATGGGATCTTGGAGAAATCGAGGTAACTCTTCAAATTTTATAGGCACACTTGAAGCGATTAGGGTATTTTTTAAAAGGTTATCGGTGACAATGCAATATTATGGTAACATTGAGCTGATCTGATGATGGAGTCAGGAGCTGTTCAACAGAACTCCTCAGTAAATAGGCCGATTGAGTTGAAACTCGGCACGTCTGTCAAGTTTCAACTAGAATGTAATAATATGGTCACAACGAGCTGATATGGGGATGGAGTCAGGAGCTGTTCAACAGAACTCCTCAGTAAATAGTCTGATTGAGTTGAAACTTGGAACTCAGCATGTCGGTCAAGTTCCGACTATACCTAATGTAATAATATGGTGACAGCTAGCTGATCTGATGATGGAGTCAGGACCTGTCCAATGGAACTTCTCAGGGAATAACAGTGGAACATCCATGTTTGGGCTAATTTTAATTAGCTCACCCTTAGCCTTACCCAATACAGTTTGTATTGAAGTCGGTTTTTTAAAATTTTTTTTCATTACCGACTTAGCGCTTCGGTGTTTCGGAGCGGGCACGTAAAATTGTCGGCCCCGGATTTTAAGTCGCCTTCAAGCGCTTCCAAGCGCATCCAAAATCTATGGTCTCTTTGTGTCGTCGACCCATCGCGCAGATAATAGTCTTCTGTTTCTTCGCGACCAGTCGGTTTGGACTAGCCTTAAGGGACCGGCGAACGTACCTACGTACCTAGGAACGTAATACCAAAATAATTTAAAATTTGAGCATATTTTTATCACTTTATGTTATTATTTGGATAAAGGCAGTATTTATCTAGGTTCCTGTTACACTTTTGTTGCAAAGAACTTACTATAGAACAAATGAAAAGAAAAAATGCCATTTTTGGTGTACCTACCTACAAAGATTTCAATTCAATTCGCTTACATTTCTTTTTAGGTAAATTATTCGGAACAAAAGTGTAACAGGAACCTAGATAAATAAACTGATAAAAATATGCTTAAATTTTAAATGATTTCGGTATTACGTTTTTATGGAAATTCGCCTGTCGCAGACCTCTTACTTAACTCCTTTCTAAATGTTACAGGCAATCGGCACGCGTCGGAAATCGCGGACATGTCGCTATCTCTGATGCAGAGCCTAGAGGGCGCCACCGTCCCGCACCGCTCCACCGAGCAGCTGCGCATCCGCGCCGGCATCAACACCGGGCCCTGCGTCGCGGGCGTCGTGGGCACCACCATGCCGCGGTACTGTCTCTTCGGGGACACCATCAATACTGCTAGCCGGATGGAGAGTACTGGAGAAGGTATTGAAATACACACTGCTCCTTTATTATTAAACGCTTATTCCATCCAGTCCTACCAGTAGTTCGATTAATCTAACCACAGGCCGTGTTGACCGAAGGGGATAGTACCAGAGGGCCTAGCCAACCGGCCTTCGCTATGAAGCGATTCGATTTCTAACTTCGCTAACACTCGAACGTGAGGTTTTCATTGGTCGAACCAAAGTCGAACGTAAGGTCACGTGGTCTTCCACCAATGAAACAAGAATAGAAAAGACTGATGCCACTTGGCTAAAGGTCCAGGGGGGTCTCACTACGCAGTTTAGGTACGTTCGGCCGCGTGCCTCTTCGGGCAGGCGTATGCCAGTGGGTTCCCACTCGCCGCTTTGCTTGCCCGCTAGCCGCGTCGCGCGTATACCTATCTATGCGACAACTCAACAACCCTTCCGCGTCTCTCCACGTCAGACAGCGACACAGTTATGCGTTAAGGCTACTACACACAGTGCCGGCGGCAGGGCCGCCGGGCAAGCCGCCGGCCAAGCCGCCGCGCACCCGGCGGCATACAACGCCGCCGCCGGCTTTGCCGCACAAAGGAGCCGCCTAACAAAGGCATAGCCGCTCGGCATGAACCCGGCGGCATTGCCGCCGGCATGTGCGTAGTAGCCTTTAGAGAGAAAGGCAATGTTCAGGTAAATATCATTTTAAGAACAAAGCGCTTATGCGAGCTGAATTGCACTTTGTTGTGTCGCAGCAAGAGTCGCTTTATAAAATTTTTTTCACGAAGTGAGCCGACTGTATATATTGTCTTTTTTATATATATAACGACTGTATATAGTACTATTATTTATTATGTTATAGTACCTCGACTTTCGATGGAGTCGAATCCTGTCCGTGCGTCAATGGATTTTTCGTTTCGAAAAATTTATATACTTACTTACACTTTAACACACATTTATATTCACTCTGATATGGGGGCACCGATCGTCACCAAGTAGTGAAGACGGACGGCGACGGCGAAGGACAACGATACATATTATGCTTTCGTATTTTACAAATACATACAGACTTTTTCACTTTCATTCATACATACATACTTAGCTAATTGTACCTGTTGTTTCAGCAATGAAAATTCACATATCGTATACAACGAAACAAGCGCTGGATGAGATCGGCAACTATGAGACTGAGACCAGAGGAGTGGTTGATATCGCTGTAAGTATTTAATGAGGTTTTAGTACTAACAGACATTTAGTAGATTGTTCTGGTAGTAGATCACACGTGTTATATTTCCAAATAGAGCATACCTCCTGACTAGTTTCCTCCTAAGTACTGTTAATCGGTATGTAAAATCAACCAATGACAGCAACAAATGTCTGCAAACGATGGTGAAATCCATGTGTATATGAGTCATGGAACCACACTGATTAATCACACACACATCCCAGATAGTGAGTCAACCCTTTTAGCGACTGGTGATTGAAAATCAAATTCAAGAAGAACTGTTCCAGAATTAGATATTTTTACACTTTCCCTGTGTAGCCAAGATTATGGAGATGACCTCTTACGTGCAAATGCAAATTGTGGATATTATATTTCCGCACTTAGTTTAGTTTAGTGTTTATACAAACCCGATATACTTAGATGGGTTTAAAAACACTATACTAACAATGTTTGTTAAATTCCTACGTCAATATCTATCTATCTATCTATTTTTGATGGTAGGATACTGGCAGCCCTAGTTGAGAGTCATCCGGTTTTCTCTGGTTAGTTGCTCACACGTGTATGTCGATAAAAGTGGATAAACTTACGCGTATTCATTTTGACAAGCCTTAAAACTTGTTAGGACTTACGTCCTGCCTGTGGCAGTCAAATGTGTTTTGTCAAAATTCACCATCAATGGGTCATGAACCAGGGAATATGTTAAGGGTAACGTCTATGTATAGGTATATCTTCATCATAATCATCATCATCAGCCTATTGCAGTCCACTGCTGGACATAGGCCTCCCCTAATTAGCGCCATCGCGCCCTGTCTTCAGCTTGAAGCATCCGACTTGTGCCGGCAGTCTTTCGCAGATCGTCACTCCACTAGGCAAGAAGGCGTCCTATACTACGTTTGCCGAGTCGTGTTCACTAGAGAACTCGTGTACCCTAGTGGTTGTTAGGTCTACCTCAGAGCTCGTTAAAAAATTGTATTGTTTTCCAGGGCAAGGGTCCGATGGAGACGTTTTGGCTGATCGGCAAAGTGGGCGGCATCGAACCAGACAGTCCACAGCGACTGAGACTTAACGACTTCGACCACAACCTTCTTGAAATACTCATACGATAGACTTTACACTTAGAGCGCGTCCCCATTAGGCGAACAGTGAGCGGCTAACTGTGTCTCAAGACACAGTGTCTCAAGCACGACTATGCACAGAGTCTACTATTCTATCCGTGACTGTAGTAAAGTCTCACATTTATATGGACTGAACTTAGTTTAATCAAGTTACCGCTAGAGGCGCTGCACTGAATTGCATACAATTGAGATACTTTACTATAGTCACGGATAGAATAGTAAACTCGTGCATACTGGTGGTCGAGGCACTGTTTGCTTCCAGTTTGCCTGCCTATAGTTTAATTGAGTGTCCAGCGCGTACTGTACCTACGCAGTTTGCGGCGTATTGTAGGTATGCCGACTATTCAGTGAGCAGCTGATTTGCATTTTATAACCGACTTCAAAAACAGGACGAGGCTCTCAAGTCGTCGGAATCTTTTTTTTTTGGTGTTTTTAGGGTTCCGTACCTTAAAAGGTAAAAAAAGGAACCCTTATAAGATCACTTTCTTGTCCGTCTGTCCGTCTGTCCGTCTGTCCGTCTGTCCGTCTGTCCGTCTGTCCGTCTGTCTGTCCGTGTGTCACCATCGATTATCTCAGGAACGGGTAGAGCTAGCAAGTTGAAATTTATACCATATACTAAGGTCTATAGTCCCTATTGTGAGTATAAAAATCAAGGTCCTGAGTCAACACTACAAAAAGATATAGGCAAATTTAGGTTTTCGTGAAAACTTGTGAGTACCAAAACTTACCTTAATTATCAACTTTTTTTATTTTTCGGAATTTTTCCTTTACTTGTGCTGGAAGACCTTGCTTGTCACCAAAATTGACAATTCTAGGTCAACCGGAAGTACCCTAGAGGTTTTGGGTCGAAAACCTAAATGGTAGTTCCCGTTGACCTAGAATAACGAAATTTGGGAAAAAGCAAGGTCTTATAGCACAAATAAAGGAAAAATTCCAAAAAGTTAAAAAAGTTGAAAATTAAAGGGTGTTCCCATACATAGTTGACGCCAATTAAAATTGTCCTCCGAGTTGTATGGGCGCTCATACAATTAAGCGGACTAGCTTAATTGGCACCATGGCTAGGTACGGAACCCTCGGCGTACGAGTTCGACTCGCACTTGACCGGTTTTTTATTTTAATGTAAATTCACCGATTACTCGAAGATATCTGGACCGAATTAGAAATTTCCGTTTTTGTTTGAAGGAGTATATTTTCCGATTGGTGCCACAGAAATTTGGTGAGGATCTGTAGAGGATCTCCAGAGTTATAAACAGAAATACACCTTGCCAATGTTTCTGATTTTAAATTTCATTCGACATTGAGCTAGCGACGCTCATACGTCGCTTAGAGACTTCAGCCAGCTGACAGTCAATCGCTCACTGTTCGCCTAATCGGGACGCGCTATTACATCAGTGCCTCCAGTCAAAAAGGACATAAGTCGAGTTGTGCCCTTTTGTTTTTATTGGACTATCGTGATCTACGTATCCAGTTACATAACATATCAAAAATTCATAACTCTAGCTGCATCCTAACCTGGTTTTTTCAACTACATCAAGGGTATAACTCGACTGTCAGAAAGGGAACGTCTTTAGTTATCGACAAAATTTCCCAACTAAAAGGAAATAAGTAGCAGTAAGCCCAAAACATCATCGAATATGAAGGCATAATTTCAGTTAAAAAAATATTACAATGAAACAAAAAGGCATAACTCATGATGTTCCAATGCATTAGATAAACAGAGTTAGAAATAAATGAAGTTGATCCATTTGTTATGCATGTTTCTAAGGGAATATCTCTATTTGTTGCTTATGGTGATAATAAGCATGGATAATAATGAGACATAAATGTATCTTTTACGTAGTAAGTATTATAATAATCTGTGTATCGCTGGTATTGATTGATTTAATGTGATGAAAGAAATAAGTCTTAATTTTTGTTTTTTAATGTAATTGATCTCGTTCTGCCTCCCAGTAGGTATTACCAAATTGACGATTTTTGTTCAAGTTATAGAAAAAGTTTTGATGACCACCACATGATACAAGAAACTTATTTATTCTACCAATTTATCGTGTGATAAGATTCCAAGTCAATCGACATCACGGAAACACTACAAAATACAAACACATGAAAACTAATCTTATCTTACCTATGACACTAGGCTCACGCAGTTCCATTTTCCAATCAACTGCCACTGCTATCAAATGGAGAGGGATAGAAGACTACGGCATAGTATACGGCATAGTAGTCCCCGAGATATTACAACAACCCTCAGAGCACTGGAGAGCCAAAAATGCAACTCCAAGCGCATATACGAATGTCACCTTTCCCTTGAAATTATCGCCGCAAAGAACAGGGTAACTCTACAATGGATCAAGAGACACAGTGGATCACTGGGAAACGTCGCTGCAGATGAACTAGCTAGAAGGGGCTCGGAAACACAAGTGGAATACCCAGTCCCATTCCTTCCTCTGACGTTCTCCCAGCTACGCACCTGGATACAGAACACACCCAAAACCTTCACAACGATCGATGGACACGGACGACGGACTACAGACAGTTCAGAGCAGCGATAACAGCAGCCACACCACGACTGACACGTCGCCTGATGAACCTACAAAGAAAAGACATCAAAATAATCACAGGGACGCTGACAAGACACTGTACCCTCAATAAACAGCTGTACAACATCGATGCCACGGACATCCCACTCTGAAGGGAATGTCTAACCGAAGAAAAATCAGCAGCCCACGTAGTCCTGGAATACCTGGGCGTAGCAGCACAACGGCAGCATATCCTCAACAACCCGAGGTCGCTCCTCGAAGCATGTGAAGACCTCAGGAAACTTCTGAGCTTCTGGGAGAAGCTAAGTTGGCTTTATAACAAGTCAGTCAGGTTATCCCCACGCATAAAGGATCTACCATAATTCAAGATTTTTATACAACTTACTGAATTCTGAATGAGAGAGAGCTGAAGACGACCCCGGTTTGTGCTTTATATCAGAAAATGAGGAAGTAAATTAAAATACCGAGGAATACTTAGAATTTACTTACTGAAAACATTTGTTATAATGTTGATTTTTTTGAAATAAATATTAAAAATATCATTATTATTGTTTAACTTTAGATTCTATTTACATAACTACTGCTCTCGACATCAGTAATTGATGGAAATAAGCTGTTATTGTCAAAATAAGTATTCGTTACTATTGGATTATGTCTTAGTATTTCTTTGAATAGGAGTAAATCGACTAGTATTAATAAAGTTATTCCATTATTCAAAAGGCACAAGTCGTAATATTTATTTTAGTACGAGTAAACTGACTAGAATAGTTAACGTTATTCCATTACATCTGTGTTAACAAAGGCACAACTCAAGTAAAACAAGAAAAAAATATAGAAATAGTAAACAAACGTGAAAGTGATTACCATTAAATGAAAGGGCTATTTTTTGTCTACAATTCTGTATCAATATAAATTTTGATTTCACTTGCGAAATAGCAAAAAACATTAAAAGTTTGGTTTTTTGGCTCTCCTGAAAAGTGTCGAATTTGAGTTGTGCCCTTTTTGACTGGAGGCACTGACATGACCTAATAAAACGAAGACAAAAGATCACAAAGAAGACAAAAGGCAGGTTAAAATAAAATCAAATTTTGGATATTACCGTTGACATCTTCAATGGATCTTGAATGCCTACAACGATCTGAGATAATAACCACAATTAATAAACCATGTTCTAGAATGGAAAAAAGAGTTACATAGTCCGATGGATCGAACCATGCCGATAGCACGTTGATAACTTAGTGCTGAACTGATTTTGTACTAATATTTTAGGTTTATCTTTAGTTTTTGTCTGGAATAGACCGAGTATCTTTAGTCTTTGTTTTAAATGAGTCATCACAGGCGAATTAATATAATAATTAAATAAATCATTATTAAAAGTGAACAGGGAAAGAATAGTGGCCAAATTATAGTGATTGATGAATCGGCCATAGTGTTCAAATTGGACTATTAGAAATATTACGAATATGTAAAATAAACCCAGCTGATTAATTGTTGATTAAGGTAGGGTCAGGGAGGGTACGGTGACTCAGGAGACAACAGTGGCTCACACGTGTTTTGACTAGAACGGCGTGCTTTAGATGGCTATTTCTGTCACACAATTGAAGCGTGTGTACCCCAAATGTGTTCAAACCAATCAGGCGGCGGATCGAGCGCAGTACCGAGGTTTCACCGCATTTCTTCGTTTCCGCGCCTACAAAATTACTTTTAAGGTAAGTTTCTTTTGTTTGTCATACCTTAGTTTATCGTAACTTGTGGTGACCATTATGTTTGCCGTATAGTAGATATTGTAGAAGTCTTATTTGTGTAGTTCTTTGATGTGTTTGTTAGCTGATTCGATTGTCGTCATTGAATATTTTCAAAAGGGCGTAGTTGCGAACAGTGACTCAATTTTAAAAAGTACACAGTGACTCATGAGTCACTGTGTATGGGTGCAGCGTAAAGACCTAAAATAAATTAGTTTAGCACTCTATAATTCTATTTTTATTTTTTCATCAATAGAATGCCACGGCCACCGACTACCACGACGAGAAAAATAGGAAATACTCCTGCTGAAAGAATAAAAGAGGGGATAAGGTTGATCTCAGTAATAATGATTTTATTTTGATATGAACAACATTTTGAGACTAGAATAATTCTTCTTTATTTCTAATAAAAAATTAATGATAAATAATTAACGTTTTTTCATTTATTAATACTAATTACCACTACTGAATCACTGAGCCACTCTGTACACCTGGTGGTACACAGTTGCTCAATTCTCACTTTTTGATTTTTGGTTTGTAATTTTGTTTTAGCAGTATTTAATGAAAATATAATGATGCCATATTAAACTAGGATAGTTTAGCAACAATATGTGCGAATTTCAGGTTAATCCTTTGAGTTTTTCTATATTTTAGAGCCCTCTGAAAAAATCCGAGCCAACCTAGCCTCCCTGACCCTATACCTATTTCATGAAATAATAAAATCAATAAAAAAAATAGTTTAGATATGTTCAAGCTGTCAACCTGTAACTTAGAAAAATAATAAGGAAGTCAAATTAGTTTGTGATTTTTATGTGGGCCTAGTGAAATAATTATATTACTAAGGCTGGTTTTACTGTCACGCGTACCGTCCGCGCGGATAGGCGAGTGATCTTTATTACAATGAAATAAGGATACTCATTGTTCAGCACTGACGAGAGCAATCCGCGTAGCCATTTCTACTAAACAAGCAGTATCCTTATTTCATTGTAATAAAGATCACTCGCCTATTCGCGCGGACGATACGCGTGACAGTAAAACCAGCCTTAATCGGCCTGGCTGGAGTTCAGGTCCAGGCACAATAGCAAAATGAATTTTTAATGTACTTAGATGAATCATTGTCGATTAAACGAATCATAAAGTTTTGTGTTAAATAATAATCAAATAGTGAATAAATAGAGGATAAATAACGCGATAACTCGTGTCAAAGTGTATCTAGTCCAAAACTGAGTTGTGATCGCGAAAGTTTAGAAGAGAATTATACCATACCAACCCCTTTACTTAGCTAGAGCAGTGTTCCGCAAACGGTGTTCCGCGGCACACTGGTGTACCGTGGTCGTTAGTTGGTGTGCCTCGAAAAAATAAGGTTACCTATCTCAGTTAAGCTACTCTAAATTTGGCCCGCATTATGCTCAACTAGACAAGCTTATGTTTCGCATAAAAAAAGGTTTTTTATTTATGGTGTACCTCCAAAATTTTCCGATTTCCTAGATGTACCTTGAACACAAAAAGTTTGCGGAACACTGAGCTAGAGCAAGGATTCATCGTATATAGACTAAACTAATGTAACCTTTGTTCTTTTTTGTAAGTATACGATCTGTTGGTTATTTTTCTTGAAAATAAATATATATTTTATTATTAATTTATTATTATTATAACCTAAGAATATAATATTACGACCAAAGCGTCCACACATAATGACGAATGAAATTAATGAAAGTGAAAGGAAGAGACTGAGAGAATACTCCAGACTGAGTAAACTGGAAATGGAGACTACTGAGTATGGGAGATCAAAGAGAAGAAAGATAAGAGAGATATAAAAATGTGGTTAACAATACAATCAATGCTTAAAATTTTCGTGAGATACACTAGACCAGTGGTTCAATCCTGTTACTCAAACATGTAAATGAATCAGATTTAGGAAACCCGCGGCTTAGTCAATCCCACACGTATTGACAATGTCTTTCCTGTGGATGGCCGGCTAAGCAGAGAGGATGGTGTAGGTGCTGAGCAAGTCTATTCCATCTCAAACAATGGCGAACCAATACCCAAAACTTACTAAACATGTTATTGAATATTTCACTTTCAAACTTTCGTGATTCGTACTTGACATTGTAGGTACTGACGTAAAAATATCGTCGATTTAGATACCGTTCATCCGGAGAATCTTCATCTGGGTAAGGAGGGAGTTCCGGCAAGGTCAGAGTGAGACGCGACTCCTAAAGTGGCCAGACATTCTGACGGTTGTCTGAACCACATTTTTTTCAAGATTTTTCGCTGCTCATCGAGGTACTAAATAATCTTATTAAGGTATCAAATAGTACCAAAAAGGTACTCTGATAGTTTCTAAACACAAAATATCGCACTTGGTCCAGGGGTTCTGAAGTCAAAAATTCTCTGTATACGGATTTATATCAATGGGTAGGAAGGTAAGATTATGCGGGAATTATTAACGAATTTATTGATGCCCACGCAAGTCAAGTATTTGTATTGTTTGGGATTTACTGGCAACACGCGTGAGAAAATTCAGTTGAACATGCAACTTCATAGAGATTCTTTATTTTAATATCTTTGGCTGTTTAAAATGAATTCTACTGGTTTGGATTATGCCTATACGCAAACGTGTACAACGGGACATGAGTAATACTTATGGTTAAAATATATCAATATAATTATCATTATAGGTACTTAACTAGTAGTTCCCGGGTTTTCACTCAGTAATTTTAATTAGTCTTTGGAGCTTGATTGAACCGCAATTTTTCATGTTTGTATGTCCATCGTTTTAATAAAAAGGAGAAGCATTTTTCTTTTTGTTAATCAGTTTGTATTACCACTACCACCTTTCAAAATTGACACAGTTACCTAATTCCAAGCAACTCGTTATTAGTGAAGGTTAATTACTAACAGACAGGTACTTAAGCAATGTTAGAAATAATTATCAAAAGATCTCACATCCCCCTAAGACACAGTAAGTACCAAAATCCAACTCTCGTAACTAACATAGTAATGTACACTAACAAGTTAAGCTTAATTAATTCAATAACCGACAAAATGTTGCAATATTGTACATGAAAAGAAATCTACCAGCACAGTAATTTCGATTATAGAAACGGTTGCACGTACGAGGTTGAGTTCAAGGGAATTTTCGGTGAACACGCTCCACGCCACTACTGTTCTATCCCAAATGCACTTTTAAATGTTGTAAAGATGTATTTTCGAGCAGTACGATTGACAACGCCGAAAGGCAACAAAGTGTATATTGAAGCTCATTGAACTCCAATTTTGTGATATAAATATATATAATTCTTGTGTGTGCCTTCGCAATCGGAAAATGAAATTCTTCTGGACTACCCACGTTATAGTTTTAGTGATCTTAGAAAGTGTAAACACAAGGATCATACATAAAGGAAATGGTAAGTATTAATCTATTGGTTTTAAAGTTTTAAACGAGAATATTTGTGTCTAAATTGTGTTCAATAACACACAAACAAAGTTTTTGGTAATACCAAAATAAACAACTGCATTATCTAATCTATACCTACATATAATAAGATTGCAGTTATGTACAAACTTATACGAATGTAATTAATGCTGCCTGTTTTTGGTTTATATTGATGCGGGGAGCCGAAAAACATCATTTGCGCGATCGCTTGTATTGATTAAGACTATAAAACCGAAACTTGCGACTATAGTCGTATTGCTCATTATACGGACTAAAATCGGACTAAAATTGAAGGAACAAGTCATTTTTCATATATTTTTAGTCCGTATAATGAGCAATACGACTATACGATAAAAGTTAAAAAAATCAAGTTTTGTGAACAAAAATTGTTAACATAACTTTATTTTTTAAAGAAGAAGAAGAAGAATAAACAAGAAAGTTGAATAACTTTTTTTCGCCCATAAAATAAGAAAAATGCGTTTTTCATAGTAGTTGCTACTCGATGATAGTGGCTTAAAGATCGAATAAGATAAGATACGAACTTTGCCCCACCTGACATTGTCGTGAAGTGAATTGCTATTAAGCCGAAGGTTTTTGTGAGTCAGACAAGATATCTCATCAGCATAAAAAAATGCATCCGTGTAAGTAGAACTTAAGAAATGAAATCCACCTTGCGGTTCACCCACAATCGGCCCGACCGACGTGGTACCTACCAATTGTTAGAGGTGTCGGGCCGAAAGGGCCGGCCACGCACAATAAGAAAGTCAAGTGGGTGCATTTTTGGACTGCAACCGCACCAGCTGAAAGTCACTGTTTTTTTTTGCGCAGTCAACGTGTTAAAAAGCATCAGAGCGATCAACCAAATACGCTGCTTTTAAAGATCAAAATGTCTTGTGAGAAATAGTATACTAAAAATAAAACTTGTTAAACTTTCGCGATTATTATTACGGGATTTTATAGTCATCCCGTGACCACGAACACTGCCACGAACGCTGCAACGTGTTCGAAACGTCGGGAAAGAAAATAACTAAAAGGTACGCGATAAAATCCTGTAATAATTATCATTATGCTAATAATAATATTACAATATAAAAAAATCCAGGTATGCAATATCTACAAATGCTACATTAGTACAAAAAGCTTTAAGTTAACCCGTTCCGTTTTCGTAGCAAGAGGAGCGCGTTAATGTCTTTTCTATTAGTAATCGATCACTATGTTTATGCCTACACTACACTAGCTGTACTTAATTCCTGAGATTAGCTGAGGCTTGAACATACATTATATTCTACAAATTAAAACAAACTCTTCCGCTTATTGGTATCGATTTATTTCAATTTTATTTCACTATGGAATTGAAGATACACGGTATTAAAGTATTGTTTTCGTGTTAATTGTTTTGGGAGATCGGAACAATGACCACCAGCGGAAACGTCTGATTACAACTTACCATTTAAATTATAAATATTTTATTTACAATAATAACAATCAGGCATCCGACATGATAAGCGGTTATAAGCGATTTTCAAAAGATATTGAAGAGAAGAAAAGAGTGAATGCTGAGACGACGGAAGTGGAAGAAAAATAGGTGAAGTAGGATAAGGGCAGAAATAAGAAGAAAATTTAAAATCTGAAGAATTGATTTCTGCTGTTTCTGAGTGCCTTTTCACACGTCCTGGTTTCCGGTTAGCCGGCGTCGGCTACCCGGCGGTGTTTATATGCAAATAACGTGTGAAAGCTACCGTACATGCCCATATTGCCCATACACTTCCGCCTTTTCATAAACATCGCGCTATCTGGCAAACGAAACGTATGAAAAGGCACTTAGTGTAAGTACGAGTAGGTACATAGTATTCGTTTCGAGTTCTGAAGATCAGTGAGGGTAGTTTTGAAAACTGCCACCACTATCCAATGGAATCTAATACAAAACCTACTTTAGTCTTCCCGCGACAATGGCTATTGTAATTTGTAACATAGTCGGAAAGTCAGAATGGATAAATTCTCGTGTGAATATAACTAACCAAACCTATCCTTACTCATCACATCACACTACAATATTATAAATATAATATACTTAATAAATATAAATATAAAATAAAGCCACGGGCGGAAGCTAGTATTATTAGTGCAAAATTATTTAAATTAATAAAAAAGAATAAAAAAAATAATATAAATAATCATTAAGTAAGTACCTACTTAATTAAATAATATTATAAAAAAATAATTATAAATGTATTACGCTTTCTTGCCTAAACGGTTGTATCCGTACTAGAACCACAGAATACTAGTACTCTAGAACGTAGAATTAGCTATTGCTAGCTAGTTCGATACATAACCACAGATAATATAATACTATACTAGTAGACATAAATGAAGTTATTTTTATAACATTTAATAATAACCATTAACTGCGGATGAGTCACAGTGCTCGGCTCGCCGTCTGGCAGTGCGCTGAGAATCCCCTCGATATTGTGATTTACACAATTTGACTCATCTTTAGTGTTGATGACTATAATGTATGTAATTAAGTTTATTCATTGTTACAAAATGTTTTGTTTCACAAATTAGTCGAGCGAGCGAAGCGAGCTAAGATCTTAGTGGCAAGTTGGGCGATTTTGCTTTGTATGTTTTTATGTTTCACGAATTTCATGATACCATATATTACATATATATTTTATTTGTACATTCCAAAATAGTTATTCTAGGCTGTATACCTACTTTTTGAAATAAGTACGACGAGCCTTCATAAAATTTTAATAAAAATTAAACTGAACATTATTGTATTCCATGCATGCCAGTATTTTTTTACTATAAACACAGACATACTCGGCAATAGTTGCACTTGAGAGTATAGGGATAGTCATGAGAAAGTCCAAATGTAAGCCGTCTACGGTGCGGAAGATCTCAGTTCGGTACGAACTACTGGTTTAATGTATATCAACAAAATGGAAAAAAAAATGAGTTAAGCTATTAAAAAATGATATTCGCTTATAGATATTAAAAAGCAAGCCATTTGTTACAATGGCGGACAGTAAAATTCTTGCTTCTTTTAAAAATCTTAAGTAGAATCCTTTAGTCTTGATTCGAGATCTGCGGACTTAAAAAGTCACTAAAGCTGAATCACAATATGAAATGAACTATAATGCCGTCTCTTTTCACTCTCAGTCAATGAAAAGAGATGGAGATAGTTCAATTCCTTTAATGCGATTCTGCAATAGCCACCTTTTTAAGCCCGCTGGTATCTGCGGGGCTAAAAAGACCGTTAGAGCAGAATCATAATCTGTATTGCATTATATACCGTCTCTTTTCATAGGCATGAGAGTGACAAGAACAAAATGTAATACGAATCATATGATGTTTATTCTATACCTAACGGCCTTTTTAGCCCCGCTAGCCAAACCACTATCCGTAGCATCAACAATTTAATTCACTCCACGCTCCATTGCAGGTGTGTTTCTTGGAATTAATTTAATTGCAATGCTAAGTGAAACCCAATCGATTTTGGAAAAACCAACAAAATGTAAACATTTTAATCGACTTCAAAACAAGCAATTCATTGAAAACTAAAAAATCTCGGTGAGACATTTCCTAAATGGATTTACCGATTTCGATGCGGTTTTCTTTAACCGTTGTGTATAAATACAGAGAAGGTTTAAAATCCCTTTTGTAAGCTGATTTATCCTAGGGCGAACATTCGATTTTCAAATTTTTGAAAGATGTTCAAGTCTTCGAAGATGTCATGTTAAATTAAAAAAAAAAAATGTTTGAAACAAGGAATTTGTATACTAAACGTAACTGGAAGGTTAACTGAGACAGAAAACGCGGTTCGCTTGAGAGATAAAACTTGGGCGGAGTGTCTCTTTCTAAAGGGTGACCATAATTTATGAACTAAACATTCCTAATCCTTTGAATATCCTGAAATTTAAATGACATGGGCACACTACTAATCCAACAACGAGTGTGAAAGAGACAAAGCTACCAAGAAAGCCTTTTAACAAGACCGACAATCCTTATAACCAAGATTGAATTATAATAGATCGTATGTCGTGATAAGGTTCAAAATCCCTTTTACATTAAAGTCGAGTTCACTATCCTGTTACGTAGTTTAGAAAATCCTTGGTTTGAAATCAATCCATTGATCCCTTGACATGGATTTTGATATGATGGCGATATTTTTTTTTCAAAATTCGTACATTGTTGCATTTTCTAGCAAGGGCTTTACCTTTCAATTACAAGGGTAAGTGATTTATTGAAATAAAAAGTATGTTAGAGCACAATTGAGATTGAGACGATTCTAACGATACCTTATTCATCAAAATCGAACCAGCCGTTTAGGAGCAATGTGGTAATAAAGAATATTATTTGCATACATGTATAGAAACGCGCAATCTACATAACCCTGTGACTTGACAGTCAGCCGGGTAAAAAGGAGGAGGTTCTCAAGTCGTCTGAATCTTTTTTTGTGCTTTTTTATGTATGTTCACCGATTACTCGAAGACAAAACCGATTTGAAAAAATATTTTTTGGTTTGAAAGGATATACTTTCCGATTGGTGCCCCAAAAATTGGTGAGGATCTGTCAAGGATCTTCGGAGTTATGAACATAATTGCACCTCGAGAGTGAGAAAATTGTTCAGCTCAACATTGGTTGGCTCAACAAAGAGTTGGTTTTTAATTTTTTTTTTTAATTTAATCACTTGTTTTTAAAACCAATCACTTTGTGATCGTATCTGATGTATATTAACTTGAACAATGAGGGTCGTTTAGATGGAGAGAGTTTAAGTAGTTCTAACTAAATCAAATCGAAAATTTTTACATGTCACAGGTCGATAAGTGAACTAACACTCAGCTAAGGACATCTTGTTTACTTTAAATGTTAATGCTGCTTTGTTCTTAGAATGTTATTGGTAATCATTGTATGATATCATGATGTCCTTCTATTTTCCTCTTATCTAGATGAAGTGGAAATTTTCTATCACAACATGTCGTTCTTTCAAATTGCTTAAACTTTAAACTATTTGTATTTGTTTGCTCGTTTCTCGCAGTACTGCAATGGCCGTCTACCTACACTGCCGGCTTATAATTATTCAGGCTGATTTACATTTATACAGTAGCTGTATCCAGCGTCGCTGGCGCTGGATTGCAGAACTGGATCGGAACTGTATCAATATAAACACTTTTCACTGGATACTGGACTGGATTGAAAAGGACTGGATTGAAAAGTGTTTATACAGTGTCGATCCAGCTCTGCAATCTAGCGACGCTGATTGCAGATACTTTACATGTAAATCGGCCTTGCCAACATTATTCCAGCGCTGGAACCATGGTACCTGGATAAAAAGTAGCCAATGTCCTATTTCCAGTCATTATCTATCTATATTTTAAATTTCAGCTAAATCGGTTCAGTGATTGTCGAGTTATAAAGGAACAAACATTCATCCATCCATCCAAACATCCAAACTTTCGCATTTATAATATTAAGTGTGATTTAAAAATTAAAATCAATTCTAACTTAACTTTTATGGGCTTTAAGTCTGAAATAAACATCATATTTTATTTATTTATTAACACGAGCTTCGATAAGTGAAGGAAAACTTCGCGAGGAAACCAGATAGTATCGTAATAAGTGGCGATGGGCTTGCATCGTGTCACGTATGAAATACTAAAGAGAAAAATAAAGTGAAGGCGCCATTCTACTCGGGCAACACGGCTTTGGTCGACACGGCAGTAAGTCATACGAACTTGGTAAGCCACATAATAATTTTAATATTCTCAAATGGTGTTGTGTTCCTGCTTTGAGTAAGGTTCCCAGAGCTCTGCGAGGAAGAACGGCGGTGACGACTAGGTGGATCAGTCTTGTCCATTGTGTTGTCGGCGTAGTGATTCCTCTTTTAAAGGCTCAGCAGCGCGAGTGTAACTCCTCTGGTGTCACCGGCGTACATAAGCTACGGTAACCGCTTACCATCAGGTGGGCTGTATGCTTGTCTGCTACCTTAGTGGTATAAAAAAATCGCCACCAAATGGTTCCAATGTCAATGCCTTACAATCCGGGTGAGGGTCACAACTTTCAGTAATAACTCCATAACCACACGTAACACATTACGATTGGAAACGGCGCAAAAACTATGAATGAATAGCGTGACCTTGACTTGTTTTGTTCAGTTCAGACAGGGCCATAACTGTAGCCTCAAGGACGCAGGGAATCAAATAAATAATGAAATTTCACATAGCATTATCTAGCCCCAAAGTAAACAGATTTTGTGTATTGGGAACTACATGACTGATTATTATACATTTAAATACGTTTTTTTGGTAATGCACACATTTATACATTGAAAAACGCCGAGAAAAAGACCCGAGACAAATCTTTTGAAATCAAACCCGCAACCTTCTGTGTTTCAGGCGAGCCTTGGCCCACTGCGCCATAGAGGTCGTCATAAGTGTTAAAACCAGGGATCGGATAACCCATTCATAACGGTAACCGCTTCAAACGCTTACCGATTGAAACGGTAACCGATTGAAACGATATACCGAAATGATTGGGTATTAACCGAAATAATAACCCATACCGAATGAAACGGTATACCGAAATGATTGGGTTTTTTATAACTGTATTTTTGTCGCATTATTACGTAAATATTTCGTAGAAAGAGAGCGATGCATTGAGTGCGACGTTGCCAGCTTGGTTGCCAGCGAATGTAAGGATTTCGTGTTTTTGACTTATTTGAAAGCAGTTTGCGCAATTCACAGAAAATGTTTTCGATCGAGCGAGCGAAGCGAGCGAAGATCTTAGTGGTAAGTTGGGCGATTTTGCTTTGTATGTTTGTATGTTTGTATGTTTCACGAATTGTTGTTCGAGCATAACTGTCGAACCGTTCATCCAATCTGCATGAAACTTGGTAGGTCAATAGGTTGTGGTAAGGAAATTTACGGTGGAGCATATGAGCTTAATCGATGAAGGGGTTGTGAAGATATTGGGTTCCCAAGGGGGTAAAAAATTATGAAAGTTACACAAATATATTGAGTGGGGTGTCATACGAAAGGGCTTATTTTGTACATTCCAAAATGGTTTTTATTTTTAATCTAGGATGTATAGTTTTTGAAATACGACCAAAGACCAAAAACTACGAAACCAGAGCTGCAAGAGCTCCCGTTTCATAGAGTTTCGATGTCTTCGTAGCTCATTGACTGGTCGGTCTTAAAAAGAGAGTGGCATCGTTGCGGTTTGGTTTGCAATGATTTTAGATGCTACTTGATTTATTTTCATGATAAAAAAAATTTTGATAATAAATGAAAATAATTGGGGTAAAAAAAGTTAAGTAAACAAATATATTGAGTGCGGTGTCAAATGAAAGGTCTTTATTTGTACATTCTAAAATAGTTATTATTTTTATTCTAGGACGTATACTTTTAAAAATACGACGAGAATTAATAAATATGAAATAAATGAAAAATTAGACACGACATTATGCATTGCATGCATGCGAGTATTTTTTACCATGAAGAGCTAGCGCAATAGGCATACCCGGCAGTAGTAGCACTTGAAATTATAGGGGTAGTCAGAAGAAAGTCCAAATGTTGGCCATCTACGGTGCGCGAGATCTCAGTTCGGGGCGAACTACTAGTATTTAATGTGATGATGACTTCCTAGCCGATTTCGGCCACGGCGATTGTATTTTTCTAGATAGGCGTATTTAACTTATTTTAATTTTAGGTAGGTACTTAGTGTGAGTGTGAGTCTTGATATTTTTAAATTTCCTTTGTGACATGACATTAATACTTACCTATGAAATTTAATTCACCTTAGCCTACCAAAATGTAACTTTATTAATTTTACTAAAAACATTAACATTATCAATTTCGTATATAACCTTTGCGATGCTCCCTTAAACAAAGTGACGGTTCTTAGAGATCTGGGTATTCTCCTTGACAATCAACTTCAATTGGATTTACATGTTGAGAGTATTATTAGTAAAGCCTTCAAGATGTATGGCTTTATTATGAGATCCTCAACGGAATTTAGACGATCATCAACATTCCTTTACCTTTATAAAACATTAGTTCGTACACAACTAGAATATGCGGTGCCAGTTTGGTGCCCATTTTATAATAAATATATTGTGGCGATAGAGAGGGTCCAGCGAAAGTACCTGCGCTCGATGACTTACAAATGTTATCATCGATACAACCCTTATCCCATATTACTTTCTAGGTATAAACTATGCACCCTTGAATCCAGGCGCAAATACCTCGAAGCCGTTACCCTGTACAACATTGTGCATAATAAATTTAATTGTATCGACCTTGTCACAAGACTTTGTTACGTCGTCCCGAGAACCTGCACTCCGCGAGCAACTCGAGCCCGCACTCTCTTTGCGCTTACCTCCTGCCGCACTAACTCGGGGCTTCGTGTTCCCATTCGTCGTATGGTTGAGTCCCATAATACTTTATTCATAGATATAGATATATTTGCCTGCACTATCTTTAAATTCAAAAACCTTATTAATGGTATTCTTAATAGGGTAGACTCCAACCTATATTTGACTTAGTTTTCTTCTTTATTTTTGTTTTTGATTTTCAACTTCTTGTATTGTATTAAGTATAGCTTTTGAAACTATCATGGTTACGAGCATGTATATTGTTTTCAACGGGATAAATAAATCATAAATTAAATCGGGAACCAAGAAAACTCAATAATCATGGTAATTGTCCCGTTGATGATAGTATATTATGTATCATGCATAATATATAATTTCGATAAACTTCTAGACTCTCTAATCTAATTTAAGACGTATTTACTCCTACATGTGGATAACGCTGTGGGCTACGTTATTAATAATTTAAGTCTTACATTTCCAGAATGTATCTTTAACACCTGTAACCAAGCCATATAATGTAGCTGTTTGTTGTTCCTTAATAAATAAATAAATAAATAAATAAATAAATAATTTAAGATTTTAATTTAGTAATTTTGCATGAAATTTAAATTACATTGCAGTGCCCAACAGGGTGTATGTATAAAGCCTACTAAGCCTACCTAGACCTAAGCTACCTAATGTACCTACATACAAGCAATGAATAAATGAATATGATATGAATATGAATAAAATAATGGTTAGTAATTTGCTTCTGTAATTTCAACAGATAAAGTAAGGTAGGTATGTAAATAATCTTTGCCTGTTGATGTTCGCATGCGAAAAATGCGTTTTATCCAGGGCTAGAATAAGAATAAGGTAGGTACCTATTACCTACCTACATTTCGCCGTTCTTACCTATCTTCGCATCTTTGTAACTTCGTAACTTCGCAACTTCGCAACTTCGCAACTTCGTATCTTCGTAACTTCGTATCTTCGTATCTTCGTAACTTCGCAACTTCGTATCTTCGTATCTTCGTAACTTCGTATCTTCGTATCTTCGCAACTTCGTATCTTCGTATCTTCGTAACTTCGTATCTTCGTATCTTTGCAATTTCGCATCTTCGCATCTTCGTAACTTCATATCTTCGTAACTTCGTATCTTCGTAACTTCGTAACTTCGTATCTTCGTAACTTCGCAACTTCGTATCTTCGTAACTTCGTAACTTCATAACTTCGCAACTTCGTAACTTCGCAACTTCATATCTTCGTAACTTCGTATCTTCGTAACTTCGTAACTTCGTATCTTCGTAACTTCGCAACTTCGTATCTTCGTAACTTCATGACTTCATAACTTCGCAACTTCGTAACTTCGCAACTTCGTATCTTCACAACTTCGCATCTTCGCAACTTCGTATTTTCGTAACTTCGTAACTTCGCAACTTAGCATCTTCATTACTTCGTAACTTCGCAACTTCGTATCTTCATATCTTCGTAACTTCGTAACTTCGCATCATCGCATCTTCGCATCTTCGTAACTTCGTATCTTCGTAACTTCGTATCTTCGTAACTTCGTAACTTCGCAACTTCGTATCTTCGTAACTTCGCAACTTCATATCTTCGTAACTTCGTATCTTCGTATCTTCGAAACTTCGTATCTTCGCATCTTCGCATCTTCGTAACTTCGTATCTTCGTAACTTCGTAACTTCGCAACTTCGTATCTTCGTAACTTCGCAACATCTTCGTATCTTCGCAACTTCGTAACTTCGCAACTTCGCATCTTCATTACTTCGTAACTTCGCAACTTCGTATCTTCATATCTTCGTAACTTCGTAACTTCGCATCATCGCATCTTCGCATCTTCGTATCTTCGTAACTTCGTAACTTCGCAACTTCGTATCTTCATAACTTCGCAACATCTTCGTATCTTCGCAACTTCGCAACTTCGTATCTTCGTATCTTCGTGTCTTCGTGTCTTCGTATCTTCGTATCTTCGTATCTTCGTAACTTCGCAACTTCGTATCTTATTAGAAGTTACTGTTAATAATACGTTTTTATAAATATTTCTAGTAATTTTGAATACTGGTGTCCCGTTACTGGTCCCGGCTAGTTGTTGGATATTTTACCCTATTTTATATTTTACACATTAGCCAATTTATCTTGTTTTCGTGACTTTTCTATTTAACTAGGTAGGTAGGTAAATAATTAGTATGGTAATACCTAAGTACCTACCTTAGGTAAGTTAACAAAATATAAAGGACATAGGTAAGTACATACATGACAACTCAGTAGTAGGTGTAGGTAAGGTCCTCCTAACCTACCTACCTATTTATTATTCTTGATATAACGGCATAACAATAAGTAAGTAAATGAATATAATATATTAACAACACTGTACCTACTAACAACAATCGAACTAAAACAACATTGAATAGTTTTCCATTTAGGTGATAGTAGATATTAATCTACTTAATAAGTAAGTACCTATTTATTTTGTCTGATTCTAATACCTAACTAAAATAATACCTACCTACTTACCTTTAACTGCTTTCCACAAAGCATACATAAACTGCAACCAGTCCTTTTGTTATATTCAAAATATCTGTGAACGGCGTTAGACTATTTGCGAGGCATTTAAATGTAAAAAATACCAATTTTTAATCGTTTAAAGTAATTTATTTGTAGTACTTATTCAACAACTCTCTACTAATTCAGTACTCACAATAACTAAATAATACATTCGTTCGCTACAGCTTTGGCAAGAAATAATCTGCCAAAAAGCGGATAGGTACGGTAGGTAGTGCATAAACAAAATAATCACGTCGATACTCGCACGCAAACTACATAAATACGCAACGACAGAAATTCAAGCAAGCAAGAATATTAAACGCGACAGAAGATGAGTGAGACATTATTTCCGTCGCACTCACATTACGCTACTCGCAGCACACGCCAAAAATGCGCCAATTTAAACCTTAAGAAAAAAACCCATATCGTTTCGGTTGTTATTAACAGAAACGTTTCGGTAACCCATTGTTTCGGTTAACCGGTATTCAAACTGTTAAACAACCGATTCATTACGGTTTTTAACCTTAACCGGAATATCCCTGGTTAAAACATTATTGCCGTAGTTGGTTTTAGATGGTTACATTTCTTTTTATAATGGAATTAGTTGCCGAAAAAAGGAAATGACAGGGTTCTTTTCAACAGCAGATCTAGACGAAAAGAGGCGTATGCCCAGCAGTGGTATGAGAAGGGCTGATGATGATGATGATGATGATGATGAATAATTTAGGCAATATCCAGAAAAAACGCGCTGGATCCGTAGTACTACTGAGTAGTTCAACTGGTAGTATCACTACTACAAAAAGTACAGAAAGAAAATAGAGAAAGACTTGTTTATGGAGAAAATACTTTTGCACCAGCTCCTTAAGATTTTTAGAAGAGGTCTTTGCATGACCAAGTATTCAACATGTTCTCACATTTAATAAAGTTATCTTTACTTTTGAAAGTCCATTGTCGCCAGTCAAAGTATTCTTCACTGTGTTTTCCTTTACCGTAAGTTCATTGATTTTCTCTACCTATGCTTTCCTCTCTCTCAGTTCATAATTGAGGCGCAAAATATTTTGTAGGTATCGGAAAATCCTTGACAATTCAAACCATGATTTGAACTTTTCGAAAGTCTCGAACATCGGTCTACCTAGTTCACTATGTTAACTCGTATATTAACCTACGAGTAATAAAGCGGAAGAGTTTGTATTATTGTTTGAAAGCGAAACTAATCTTTGAATCTACCAGTCGGATTTGCAAAAAATATTTCTGCTTTTGAAAGCTCTCAATTCAAGACTATTTCACTTTCAAAACTAGCGTGAGTTGTACTAGACATTATTTTAACACACGGGAATTACTCAAAAGATCAAAGATGTATGTATTCTCCTGATGAATAGAAACGTTGTCGGTATCTAAATCGACGATATTTTTACGTGAGTAATTCCCGTGTGTTAAAATAATGTCCAGACTATTTGACAGTAAAATACAGGGTGAAACCGCCAGGCACAGTCAAGAAATTCTAATTATTATAATTGATTCCATTTGCGTACGTACTCAAGCTTGGTGGCGTGTAAGTCCTGTGTACCCACGTAAACGGTTATTACTGGAAATAATTATAATGTTCGTTAATGCAATTATGTAAAGATTATCCGTTTATTTATGGGAGTCTTGACAGCAGCCTAATGAATGTTTCATTGGAAAATAGCGTACTACGTAGTAATGGTCTGATATATGACAATGTTCACGTGACTGTTTATGCCAAGCCGACTAGCTAAAGATATAGTTAGAGATAAAGATATCAAGACATACAGAAACTAACTTAACTACTATATATTTACATAACTTTACAAAATACATCAAATCCGTTTGAGCCATCTAAGGATCGTAAAAGATCTATCGGTAGCTCAACTGATCCAAGACGGAAGCGTGCCCAAGACTCTGGCAGTTTTAACGCACTGGAAATAGAAGATTTGTGTATAGATTCGTATTTGATTTACTTGGTAATAAGTAACATTTAAGTAAATAGAATTTGAAAATAATATGAATAATAACGAAACAGAATCACAAGTTTTTTTATTGAATTTACGCCTTTTATAATTACAGATGCCGCTGAAAAGCTGCCTTTTGACGAGAGAAATGTAGATCATTGGAATTTACAGGCACAATGGACTTTACGAAATAAGGTAAGTATTTTTGTTAATATTAGGAAAAAAAAAATTGGTGGACATTTCACACAGCGCTATCTAGCCCCAAACTAAGTATTTAAAGCTTATGGAACCAAATAAATGATTACTTTATATGCAACTATGTTCATTACACACAAATGTTTGTCATGGGTGGGAATCGAACCCACGACCTACAGCGAAAGGAAATAATTATTAGCAATTTTAATTAAATTACTGGCAATGTACCAATAATTGCTGAAAACGGTCGATGCTACAGGTCGATGGCAGCAAAGTAGAAACGGACATCTGCATTTTTGCGAAAATGCTTTTTTTACAAAAATGAGCTTATTTTAACCTTATCTACAAGTTTGCATTAAAATAATTTCACATTTCAAAATAATAAAGAAAATCTGGCACGTATAAGAAGACATCTACAATCAAATTTTAAAAAACGTCGCAGTAGAAACGGACATTTACATATGACCGCCTTTACTTCGGAGCTTCGACAGGTGGCTCAAAAATGTGTACGACGTAATCACGGACATCTGCCACTTATCCGTTTATCCGTTGTACTTTTTGCATATGTCTCAATCTAATTAATTTACAATTCTTTGTTTTATTAGAAAATTAATTAATTTTACTATAGATACACTATTTTGCACATTGGTTTTATCAAATTTATTGTTTTATTTTCAAATTAAGATGCAGAAAATGAATTAATTCAGCAAATTTTATTGATCTACAAGCAAACACTTACGGCAATTTAAATAGATACCAGTGTATTTAGAGGGTCTTTTCAAAAAAGCAGGTTAATGCCATTTATTAAAACTACTTTAAATAGTATTTAGAATGTTCTTAAACTACATCTTCAGGTTTACAACAACTAAATTAAATTCGTGTAGAACCTTGCCGTCCATCGTCTGTGGCGTTTATTAGATCCTCCCTTAATATTTGCACATTTCCTCTACATCTGCCAACTTGGTCTGCAGTCGATTGATCGATAGATGGATTTCCACACTAGCTATGGAAGATCATGCCCTGGGGACAGATGCTCCTGTGTGATAAAATTAGGTGGAGCTGGTTTTTTCTTCCTCCAGAGCGTCAAACTACTCGTAGGTTTATATTATTTACAGCTTACCGATCTTAGGAAATGACACACTTGAACATCTTTTGATTGATGATGAAAAGCATTATCACTTACAACCTCTGCTAAAATACATTATAAGCCAATTACTAGTCTAGCCAATTTAACTGTTTGCCCTCAATCACGCCCTATTACACCAATGCCTCCTGGATTTATTTCATTTGAATCAAAATCGCATATGCTGGAACTTATTGCTGAGGATGATCATTTACGTTATTTCTATCCACAACTCACTTTACCATGCATTTTAGTCACTGATTCTAGTGCAACATCATCAGCAATGATGCTTCTAGTGAAGCTTTTCTCCTTCGGAGAAAACGATGTTAATTTAAATTTTATACCTGATGTGTGTACCTGATGGTACCTATTTGCTAATAAGGCCTATACTTAATTGACTAACTAACTTTTTAAGACTGATTGATACTTTTTTAAGAAAGAGAGACGTTAGAATTTGATAGGTAGTCTATTTTGTTTTTTTTTTGTTTACGTTGATACTGAACTGGTAAGTAGGTACTTATCTAGTTTAATAGGTACCTACTTAATTTCATTGTTTTATTAAAAAAAGTATAAATACCTATTTTAATTTGTGAGTTTTGGGAACTAAATGAGTTTAACTGATAGACGTAGATGAAGTTTAGTGAAATGTTAAATGCAAAGTAAATAAAGATATCTACAAAATTTGGTCAAAAAAAGGAGAATAATGTTTGCATGGTGCTTAGATTTTCTTTAAATATCATTAGAAATATTACCGGATGCTCATTATCTCAGTTTATTAGATATTTTAGGTGGAATGAGCGCTTTTTTATCACAACGTATAAACGGATATCAGGCAAATGTCTTCTTTTACGTCAAAGTTTTTTCGGAGTAAAAAAGTACATCTACATTATTTCAGTAAAACAGTGATAATATCAATAAAATGTGGTATACAAACAATAAAGAAAGCTATTTTAATGCACGTCAGAAAATTTTATGTTAATCGGTACATTACTCTCAAAAAGGCAACATTTTTTTACTAAATGCGCTCTCCTGTAAAGTAGCGTTTTTGTAGTTGTCCGCATCTACTTTGCTGCCATCGAGGTGATGTCAACCATAACTACCACCTTAAAATTTTCAAATAAGTACCTACATGGAATATTTGAGGATCTGAGCAGACCTTGAAATAGTTTTTACCCAAGAATAAAGGAGATCTATCTATCTGACCGTTTACATCCACCCACTACTTAGTATAAAAAATCTCATTTTCATTCCACTTTTTCCAATCTTGTGACGAGAAAACTCGACATAGTTTACCGAATGCTGCCCAGCCCAACTGGTTTCTCCTTTTGGCCTCCTCGAAGTTGTTTCTACCTAATCGCAAAATCTGCCCGAGGTATGTGTATAACCACTCGGTCACTGTCTTTAATCTACCGTCTTCCCGCCTTGCCAAGAGATAATGTTACAAAGGAATTCCCCGCGTCATACGCTCATTGGATTACATATAAAGTAGCCGTGACATTGATAAAATATTATGTAATGTCACAACTGACACACTGACCGTCAATTTATTCAATTGGTTCCTTGACGGTGAATAACCTCAAGTAAAGTATTTTCTATGTTGTTTATATCGAGTTTTATAATTTTATTGTTATCTTTAGGTTTGGTTTTTGTATGGCTTGTTAGATATGCTTTTGTTACCTACATTATTTTCAATAATGTAACTGTTTTATAAATCAAACATTCTGCTCCTACAAGTTGCTTAAACAATACATAACTTCTAAATCTTTTTTAAATAAACTTTATGACAACAATATTTTTAATTTTGGTCCTGTGCTTATTTTTCTTTTATTAATTGCAGGTGAGCGCCCCAATAAACAGGAAGGTGGCGAAGAACGTAATCCTGTTTCTCGGAGACGGCATGAGTGTCACGACCCTTGCGGCCACCAGAGCATACCTCGGCCAGAAGCACGGTCATCTTGGTGAAGAACTGAAGCTTAGCTTCGAAGTCTTCCCGTACACTGGACTCGCTAAAGTAAGATAAAGATAATTTTATTTGACAATAAATAAATAAATAATGCTGCTTTCACACAGCATCATCTAGCCCCAAAGTAAGCCCCAATGTTTTGAAAGACTTCATAGGGAAAAGATAACTTATAGATACTTAGTTTAATTTATAAGGAAAAGTTGGCTAGTGTGAAGTGTCGCCCGTGCATGTAAATTTTATGTTTTACATTGTAAAACATGATGTTATGCATAAGCCCAGCAGCGAAGTGAATTGGGTTGCACGTGATGATTATAATGATGATTCACTAAAGTTGAAAGATGTCGGTCCACATTCTATGTATAGTGTGCTACAGTGAAAATGTAGACTCAGGCTGTTCAAAATGCACTACTTGCATATAGCGTGCACAGCCGCCGCAATAAGCGAAAGATGAATGACACGATGCCTCATATCTATATTTAAACTATACGTCAAGATGATTCACATCTCGATTTCAATAAGTCTTGGGCGTTATCAATACTGAAGACACCAGACCAGACATAGATACATCTATGGCATTTGTCCTTATACACATAGTTAACTACGTCATTGGTGAATGAAATTTACAAGTAGGAAAGGAAGTTCGTATGAGCTAATGGTCAATTCTAGTGACGCAGATTTTCATATTGTGATTTCCTCCATACGTCCCATAGTAGACTGTGGTGCGATTGTGTATGCAATGGCGATTTAGCCTTGGGAAATCTTTGTCCATTGGATTTCAAATAAACTTTTTCACTGTCATCAAACCAACAAAACCTATGGTTGCAGACATACTGCGTGGACAGTAACGTAGCGGATAGCGCTTGCAGCGGAACAGCGTACCTGAGTGGCGTGAAGGCCAACAGTGGGACTGTGGGCGTGGGCGCGGGGCTTCGCCGAGGGGACTGCGAGGAGCAGCGACGAGGGGGACACTCCGTCACAGGGCTGGTTGATTGGGCACAGAGGAGCGGGAAAGCCACTGGTAAGTAGCGAGCAGGCCAACGCTAGTGCAGGCAGACAAATAGCCAAATGGATCGATAGCATCTAGTGGTTAGACTAGTTCATACCAGGAACAGATGGCACATAACTTAGGAGGTCAAAACCTAACAAGGGCAGCCTGTTTCTAAGCTCAACATGATGAGGCCAATAATAGAACCGTGGGTATGCAGAGTAAAATCCAACAGTAGTTATTGTGGTGCCGTTAAATTAAGGGTTCGCCGAGGAGACTGCGAGGCACAAAGGCAAGGAAGACACTCCGTCACATGGCTGGTTGATTGGGGTAGGTACAGTAAAGCGGGGAAAGCCACTGGTATGTAACTTGAACGTTATCAGTAAGGCCGCGAACAACTTTATTGGAAACACAAATGATAAATTACTCGAACCGACGAATTACCAAGCGATTTCATCAGAATTTTCCATGATCAGATTCGGGTTTCCTTTCTTACCATCTTTTTATGAATAATCTTGAACGTTTTTTAGCAACAACAATATGGTAAATTAGACGGCTTTGGTTCCAGGTGTAGTGACAACAACCAGAGTGACACACGCGACACCAGCAGCATCATATGCGCATTCGGCAGATAGACGATGGGAGTGCGACGCAGACCTGCCTAAAGTGGGGCTCCTATGTGAGGATATTGCCTCACAACTGGTCAATGGACGAGTTGGCAGTCTTATTGATGTAAGTACTTGTTTTTGAGGACTCAAAAGCTACAAAGGCACCAGCTTGGTCTACTACGATGATCGTAGATTGAATTTCTTAAACAAGTCTTAAAAGCTAAGATATTCCTAGTATTTGCTCTGTCGCGACCAAAACTGTGAAGAATCAGGGCAACAAACACGTTTTTGTGAATCAGTGGATTTTTGCTCTGTACAAATATCGATAATACCTTTCTTGTAAATCAATAAAGCTGACTCAAAGTGATACCTATAGAAAACCCAAAACATTATCCCACATTATTTATTGCGTAGGTGCATAGGCTGAGACGATGATTTAGTTTTAAAACGTGTAGGTTGAGGGAAAATTAAGCATTTTCCTTCACAATGGGTAAGGTATGTAAGACTTACACGATGAGTAATCGTGGATGACTGGTTCTATTAAACTTCAGTTTCCTGAAACGTTTGCTATGTATGTACTGATTTAATCATGATATCACAGTCTCATGGTGTTTTTAAACTAAAGATGATGTCATGCACCTGATGATGCATCATCTTAAGCTATTCACCCAAAAGTGTCCTTAACTTTAAAAAGTGATTTAAAGAATAAAATAATGTACAGATTGAAATTAACTTTGTTTTCTATGTTATATGTATAGTGAGAAGAATTTTGAAAAAAACTTTTCTTAAAGAAATACCTACAGCATCAGAAAATAAAATATAAACAACAGGGATGTTAATACAATGGGCGGCCTTCTCGCTGCAAACGATTTTGTCCAGGAAACTATACAATAGTCAAATAAAATCGAAAAAAATAAACTGAAGTTGGTAGAAGTCGGGCTGGCCTACCGCTCTTTTTTTGTGAATTCGATTAATAATAAAATATAACTTTGACTTTGACTTTCACAGATCAAAACTATCAAAAGTAAGTACAGTATTTCAAGATAAATAATGGTTTGCGTAAAACATCGGAAACAATCCTATAACATTACAAAAACGATTGACGAATGAACGAAATGAACGAAATGAACGAAAAACAAATTAGTTGCAAGCCGTGCGAGCTGCGCTGATTATGACGGGCACTTCTGTCGTATTCTGTTTTGTGGAATCATACGCTGCTGTAGGACATATTCGGAAAACACGAAAATAATCGATGTCTATTCTAAAGCTTGAAGTGTACACGGTTTTTGTTACTATTTGACGTTTCTTTTCGTGAAATGCAGGCAAATTCAAGTCAAAAAACTGTAGGTAGGTATAAACTCTTGCTTTTCATAATATAGGTACATAGAACAAGATATTAAGTAAAAAAACATACTAAAAATGCTTATAAATGAGATAATAGGTACTTAACTGCAATTTCCAGGTGGTGTTTGGCGGCGGTCGTCGCAACTTCTTCCCGAAGTCACAGAGAGATGAGCAGGGCCACTCTGGCCGCCGGAGTGATGGCATTAACCTCATCCGCAAGTGGCAGCTGAAGAAAGAGGCCCGAGGCGACACTCCTCTCTACATACACAACCGTCAGGTAAACTGGTGTTTGTGCCTTAACACCTGCATAAGGGGCAATCTGAACATTACAGTGCATAGCTAGACTGCTTTTCATCAAATAGTTCCTATGCCGTATTGTTGGCACCCCTGTCTGTCAACAGTGTCATTCAGGTTTTTCAAGGTTTTATTACACACTTATTCTTATTTAATAATACCAAGGATTTTATATACTACGTAACAGGATAGTTAACTCGACTTTAATGTAAAAGGGATTTTGAACCTTATCACGACTGTGCAACGATCTATTATAATTAAATCTTGGTTTTAAGAATTGTCGGTCTTGTTGAGAGGCTTTCTTGGTAGCTTTGTCTCTTTCACACTCGTTGTTGGATTAGTAGTGTGCCCATGTCATTTAAATTTCAGGATATTCACTAAGGATTAGGAATGTTTAGTTCATAAATTAATTAATTAAATGATTCTTCATGTCGCACCTCCGGCAGGACAAGGTCTCAACTGCACATTTTGTGATTTTACAGGAGAGCCATTTTAAATATTTTTATTCATTCAACGTCGTATCATTCTGTATAAACTGCTCTGAAGAGATTGTTCTTTGCACAAAATATACTTTAAACTTTTATGAATCGGTGCATGTTTCATAAATGAGTGAAATATTTTTTATTTGTTTTAAAGAAGGTTTTTTAAAAAAAGGGGTCACATTTATGCCCTTGTCCTCCAAAAGTTAAATAACTTTGTAATTAGGGTTGCATATACAACATAAAATAAGTACTAAATATGACTTTGTTCCTCCACAAACTTAAACAAAAAACAAAAATATGTGGTCTTTGAATATGCCCTATATTAAACTTTACGGCGTTTTGTCGCGCCAGAATTGACGAAAAATCGCAATAATCTGACAAAGACACTGTTGCCCTATAGCGAAATAAAGCCAAACTAAGAAAGAATCTCTGTCGTTTCATATGAAAGGCTGTTTTTTAGGCCCTTGGGCATACTCAACTCATTTTTGGAATTTTTGACAGTTACGACCTTGTCCTGCCGAAGGTGCGATGTGTAAAACCTCATTTCAGTCGGCTTAAAGGTTGATTCACGTTACACCGGGCCGGGCCCGTCCGGAACATTTTGTATGACATGACATTTTGTATTCATGCCCGGTCAGACATGAATACAAAATGTCATGTCATATAAAATGTTCCGGACGGGCACGGTGTAACGTGAATCAACCTTTATACGGCAAAAATAGTTTCCCAAGCACTACACAGGGTCCAATTAAATACCGATATTTAAATCATCTAAAATAATTTTAAACACCTAAGTAGGTACCTATATAACCAGCAAGCTATCAGGGTTTGCAAGTTAAGCCGCAGGTAGCTAATAGTATGAGAAAATTGCTATTTTTAGAAACGCAATCTTAATAGAGTGGGTATCTTATAGTAACAAAAATAATTTTGTCGCTTCCAATTGTCCTTGTCCAACTTGATTTAATATTTTGATTCGTCCTATCAAAACAATTCATTCGACTGCTATAGAGTAAGTAGGTAACTCGTTTTTGTTACACTGCAACTTTTTATCTAACCTAATTTATTAAGAAGGCATTTTAAAGCGTTTGTCGCCTTGATTTAGATTTTTTAGATTTAGCCTTTTTTTAGATCCAAAGGTTATGGGTTCCAATCCTGGCCATGTTTCGTCTGATTTATCGATTTGAAAAATCCATACGCGCATTAACAGATGTAAAAGGTGAAGGAAAACATCGGGTGGCGATGGGATAGATGATGATAATTTTAAGGACATTTTCTTCACCAGAGTCTTCTAACCCTGGATGTAGACAAGCACTCGAGTGTGCTTGGCCTGTTTTCGCCGGACCACCTCCCTTACCACCTGGAGGCGGGTAATGATGATCCGACCCTCGCTGAGATGACGGTTAAGGCTATACAGATGCTGTCGAAACGGAAGAATGGATTCTTCTTGTTTATTGAAGGTAACTCCTGAAATGTCTTAATCATTCAGAGGGTTTATTTGCTAAAATAACTTGTATCGATATATTGTGTTATTTGTGTTGTGCCTTAGTGCTTTTAGTGTTATTAAAAACTTACGTAGAGAATTCCAAAACATGAGACCTAAAACGGTGAAGGAAAACATAGTGAGCAAACCTGCGGCTTAGTCGACCCCGCACGTATTGACCATGTCTTTCCTGTGGATATGGCCGGTTGAGCTAAAAGGCTGGTTTAGGTGCTGGGAAAGCCTACTACATCTCAAACAATTTCCCAGGCACTACAGTGTCCTGTTAAGTGTAGGCAAAGAATGCCTCCTGACACTGTATAAATTATCTAGTAAAGATGGAAAGGCCTAAGTTTAGTTTATCTTTCAGGTGGAAGAATAGACACAGCACATCACGAAAGCAAGGCGCGTAAAGCCCTGGATGAGACAGCAGAACTGGCAAAGGCGGTAGAAGCGGCCATGAGGCTGGTTGACCTACAGGACACGCTGGTGGTGGTGACGTCAGACCACAGCCACACGCTCACCTACAGCGGGTACAGCAAGAGAGGGACGGATATACTCGGGTTCACTAACAAGGTAAGAAGCTAACTAAGCTAAGAAGCTTTGAGCGGCCAACACGGCCGCAAAACTGGCGGAGGCGGTCAAAGCGGCCATGAGGCTGGTTGACCACAAATAATTGGGCATTATGACCTATGAGATAAAAAAAAAAACAATTTATTACTTCTTACCAATTAACATACCTACATTAAAGCACGCTCTTTTTGCTGTAAGGTACAAAAACCATGTATTTAACTGCATTAGCTATGATCCTGGCAAATCATTATACATTTGTTACGTTCATCGACGAAACTTGAGATAAAGGGAAAAGGACTAAAATGATTCTCTCTCGCTCATACGCACTTTAAATAGTGACTCTATGTTCAAACAAAGAGGGGACGAAAATCATTCTCTCTCGCTCACTTCCATTTCAAAGAGTGACGCGGTATGCTCATTCGTCGGTATAAGGTCACGCATTGTGCGTTCGCGCATCGTACCGACCAATCAATCATCGAGGAGGGACTATTGGGATATTTGCGACTTTATCGGCTAAAATATCTATGTGTAATGCTGGTATTCAAAAAATATCTTTAATACAATGGAATTGAATAGATATCTATAAAACTTTTTTAAACGTTTGAGATTTAACTTTTTGGATCATGCTTTACTTGTTTTTATTTTATTTAAACAGAAATAAAACAAATGATAATTAAGTTCCGTCAAATTAAGTTTTAACCCTCTTCCCTGCCTGCCTTTCCGCGTTGCTTGAGAGCTGCGTGACATCATGCACCTTGATAGTGGCATTCAGTCGGCTTAAAACTCCGTCACTAGCTCATACAAATCTATTTTTTTATGTTACCGTAATTATCTTCATGACATAGCTCATCTAGTTATTTTGTTGTAGTTTAACGCATCTGACCACCTTCCCTTTACGACGCTGAGCTACGCCAACGGACCGGGATACAAGCCTGCCCTTGCCAACAACATGAGGCACAACATCATGTTGGACGATATTAGTAAGTTTCGTCTTAGAATTCTAGCGACGTTATTTTGAACTAGCTTCCGCTGGGAGCTTTGATTGAGTGGTATCAAAATTTTAAATAGCTAATATGTTATTCCAGACATCGATCTGTAAAAGCAGCATGCAATTAGTCAAAGTAGCAAGCAGCATGTTTTGTTTTACATATCCTTCTCGTTTCTTTTGAAAACGGTAGTCGTAAGACTGTCAAAAATAAAAACGACGTTACGACATGATACTCGTAAAACTACAAAAAGCAAACGTCTTCAGAATATCGGACTTCGTGGAAATATTGGCATAGTGAAAGAGTGACCTCACACGTTAGAAAAAAGTATAATTACAAATAACGTGGTAGAAAATGAGAATGACACTGCCCCCCTAGCCATATACTATGGATCTTGTGTCTGAATAAAGAAATTTATTATTATTATTATTATTATATTACACTATCTATCGTCGCTGTAGAATAGAAACACTTCAAAATGTATAGGATTTGACGTTTCAAGTAGATGAGTCACGTGGTCAAAACGTCAATTCCTATACATTTTGAAGTGTTCTGTTCTACAGCGACGATAGATCGTTCTACAGCGACGATAGATCGTGTAATATGGCTAGGGCCCCTGTTTTGTTGACTGTCACCTAAGAAGAAACAACGCCTCAGATTGTAGACGTGTTTATCCATGATTTTATATCGATGATTTCAACGAACATTAATTATAAATATTATTATCAACGGGATAATTACCATGATTATTGAGTTTTGTAGCTTCCCGATATTTTACAACGTTACATTAATTATATCTCCTTTCAGATTCTCTCAACTACACATACCCTTCTTTAGTGCCGATAGCACGAGAGACTCATGGAGGGGAAGATGTAGCAGTTTTCGCAACAGGACCCTGGGCTCATTTGTTCTCTGGCAACTATGAGCAGAACTTTATCCCGCATGCAATAGGATATGCCGCGTGTATCGGCCCTGGCATAACTACATGCCAATGAAATAAACTATATGCCATTTGAAGTGACTAGGTATACGGCAAAGTATTATATGGTCTGTGATGGGTTGATGACGGGTAAGGCTGAGCGCACACCTATCAGCGCTGAATTCTCGAAGTTCTACCAGATTCGGTCGCGAGCAGGTGTGCGAGGTTTCATACAATTTCATAGTAATTCTAAAATTCGATTCGTGCGGCGCGTTCCGCCCGGATAGGTGTGCGGCCACCTTAATAGTGTGACTACATGCCGATGAAAGTGATGATTGCTACTTAGTGACAGTATTATAAGTATAAGACAGTAAAACTGCATGCTATCAAAAGTGATTTCATGCCAATAAAAGGTACTTTATTTCTATTTCAGAGTTTGAGTGTGAATATAATATTACACCATTTCATCATTGACTGACTGAATAATAGAGGCGCTGTGTAAAATGTCTACCAATACTTTATTTATTATTTATTTATTACTAGATGATCAAAGAGCATAGGTACAGGATTTGCGTTGATTATGTTCGTTCTTGTAGGTGCAAGTAAATGCAGTGGTGACTACATACCAGTAAAAGTATAAAATTATATGATTCTAAAAGTGATTATATAATCTTCAGTAAGAATCAGCTATAATTATCGGCAGAAATATCGGTCTCTGGCGCAGAAATGCCGATGCAGTGCACGCAGTAGGTACCATAGAAATCTATAAAAAGCAACAAATCCTGACGCTCTCTCTGCACGCTCCGACGCAGTGCACGCACAGCTTTAAAGCAAGTCAGGTGTATTCGAGGAAAATCCTACGTGAATTTGAGATTGGAGAGGGGCGTAGGAGTACCTAGGCTGGGGTGATCTACTTTCAATATTATTCAAAAGCCTTCGATTTTAATAATTTTACATTTAATCCATCAACCTAAGTTGAGAAGATTGTACAGACACCATAAAAGTTTATCGAAAAGATCCTTTTAATTTTCTAAAGCTGTTTCATAACAAGATTTAGGTGGTGGGTATAGATAAAAAGCAGTGTTAACACTGAGCTATTTTTATTAAAAAGTTAAAGTCAGAAATAATACAACGCTGAAATTTTTGGTTGTATGTGAAGACAACGGTTATCGAATTTATCATCAGCATCATAAGTAGATACGCCATGTTAACCGTTATCGTTACGATATACGTTTACGTCTTAAGGCAGTGGTTCACGTTGGAGACGAGACCGGAGACCGAGACCAACGGGCTTAAAAAGGTCGCTAAAGCAGAATCACAATATGAAATGAACTATAATGCCGTCCCTTTTCACTCTCAGTCAATGAAAAGAGATGGCATATAGTTCAATTTCTATTGCGATTCTGCAATAGCGACCTTTTTAAGCCCGCAGAGACAGGTTTTGTAGGCGCGCGAAAGAGACAGGAGATAGAAAACAGTCAGTTTAAATGATAACGGTCTCCGGTCTTTGTGTTTGTGACCAATTCTTTTTTTAAGGATTAGTAATTCATAAAGCAGTTTGACAATTCTTTAGCTGCCTGTACTCTACTAGAAGCGATGAAGCTCAAGAAATAATAGCGACCTATTTACATTTTCAGCTAAGTCAGGTTGTTGATTGATTGATGGTTTAAAATGTTCATTAAAATCTTGGATACATTGTATTATCAAAAGCTTCTCAACGTCCAGGATAAAGGCTGGATTACACCGGGGCAACACTGTGCGGCATTGTGGCATGCCACAAGGCCGCATGCTACAGAATAAAAAATGACGCACATTGTGGCAAGAACTGTGCGACATGGCAACACCTTGCGTCATGTGGCAGACTGACCCAAGCACGATGTTGCCTCGCCGTAAAATAGGCTGCCGCATTCCACTAATGCCGCAACTGCTTTCTATTTGTAGCATGCTACAAGATATCACATGTCACAATATGTAGCATGCGGCACTGTCGTACGTTGTTGCCCTGGGCCTCTAGCCAAGTGGCATCAATCTTTTCCATTCTACAATTCGCTTCGCTATCGCCGATGTTTCATTGGTGGAAGACCACGTGACCTTACGTTCGACCTTGGTTCGACCAATGAAAACCCCACGTTCGAGTGTTAGCGAAGTTAGAAATCGAATCGCTTCATAGCGAAGGCCGGTTGGCTAGGCCCTCTGGTGTAATTCAGCCTTAAAGAAGCGTACGCACTAATAGCGGTGCGCATTTAAGTATTACGAAAGTGTGCGTAAGCTAATAATCGAATTGACAATAAAAAAGTTATTATTTTTATTTGATAAGCTTTTCAAAATCAAAGACTTCATCGCTTAATATTAAGGAAGTATCGCTTATTATCTATAAATATATATTATTTAGATGTTTAACATAATGGTTGACTTTAGTTTTAGTTTAGTTTGTCGTAAACGATGATGCCTACAATGCTTTGTGTTAGATTGAGAGTAAATAGTGAAGTCAACATAGATTTATGGGTCAAAATCAGAGAGGTGAACATTTTGCTTCTGATAACGTTTATATAGCCATAAATGGTGATGTGATAATATTAAGGGCTACAATGTATTTACCTACTCGTATGTATGATAAATAATACGAATCGATTGTAGATTTAAACGTCATTGTGACTGACGAATTCGTCACTGTGTCGTAATTTTCTCTTCTCGCATACAAACATTTACGAGACCCATTATTTGTTTTCAAGACGCGCTTATTTTAAATGTCCATAAAATACCATCTAGGGCTGTAGGTACCCCAAAATTCTCGAGTTCACAATAATCTTTTGAATACACAGGAACCAAAACTAGATTATTGACTTTAAGAACGTGCGCCTTACGATTGTGTTTGTAATAAAAAATAATAAAACCAATAACTGACTGACCGTTGAACGTAGTTTTTATTAGTTTGAAGAATTAAGAGTAGCCTACATCAATATAAACAGTTCAGAAACACGATCATTATAGTGCACAAACTGAACATACGACCTATAAATTATAATAGACAATTTTAGTTTTTCTTACCGCCCAGAGGTCTTTAGGGCCGAAACACATAACGGCGTTGCGGCGACGCGACGCTCAAATCAGCGGTGGCGGCAACGCCGATTTTACGCTTTTATTTGAACGCCGCTAAAATCGGCGTTGCCGCCACCGCTGATTTCAGCGTCGCGTCGCCGCAACGCCGTTATGTGTTTCGGCCCTTAGTGTGCCAAAGTGTAGGTATACAGGGTGAATTATATACCTATTGTACTGCCTAAATTCCTCTATTTTACAACGTTAACCATTCAAGTATCATTGCCGCTATAGTCGTATTGCTCATTATACGGACTAAAGTGAAGGAAAAAATGTCATTTTTCCTTCAATTTTGACATAAAACGTATCAAAACTAATCAAAATTGAAGGAAAAATGACATTTTTTCCTTCAATTTTAGTCCGTATAATGAGCAATACGACTATAGGTACGTTTTGCTTCGTTTTCCAAAACTGTCAGTAATTGACTAAACCTCATTGGTAATTTAATTGAAAACGTCGTCAACAAAGTAAATCTAACCTCATTGGTAGTGGGTTATGAAAGAAAACGAAACAGTTGACGTTTTGCTTTGGTTAATAAAAAGTTTTTGGTAGAATCGAGGGGCCGTTCTATTGTAATGAGTGGCAACCTTAATCGTTCACGTGATTTGTCTTTCATTCGAAGAAGGCCAACTGAAATATCATTCGGTAGGTTTACAGTTTAAATTGTTCAGAGTTTAGTGTTCAGACAAGGCATTAAGACGTATCAACTTAGAATAAGTACCTAATTTTATTAAAGTTGTGCGAGTGAATCGTATGTGCTTCGTTGAAATTGAGAAAATTAGATTACTTTCAATAGAACTTATAAGGACTATAAACTTGATATTAAATTCGTATATTCGTGTTGTGCTAACTTTATTATGTTTTGAAAAGAGTGTGAGTAAAATCGAAGTTAGACGATATTCTGTACCTACCTACAGCTGAAAAGGACTAAATACTCAAAAAAGTCGTGTAATGGTGATGTGCTTAATTCTATATTCTTCGAATAGTCTGTAACTGAATAGTGTGTTAGTTCTTTGTCAGTCATTCAATGGAAGAAGTTATGTGAAATTCTGTGCAGCCAACAAGGACTACTCGTACAATCAAAAGAAAGTTAGTTTTTTAGTGATGTGAATCTTTCCACCGAATAGTGTAGGTACGACTTAATCTTGGATAGCCTAAAACCTCCGTCACCAGAGCTGGCCACTTGTTCATACGAACTTACCTAGGTACCTACTTACTTTTTTACTAGCCAAGTGTTTCTAATAGATTGGCGAAGTTAGGGACATTCTGCGCAATCAACAAATGGATGACATATTGCATGTTGCAATTTCATGCTTGTATTTTGTTGGTCCTAGTTTTACTTTTAAGCCAAAATGAGGACGTCAAAGTGGACTAAAAACGTTTTCACTCAAATTGGACACTAGCTCATACATACTAACAGTGATCGACTTTCGCGCGTTAATGTCCCGTTCAAATATTCTAAAGTCTTCGCTACGGATATTTCAGTGCCTCCAGTCAAAAAGGGCACAACTCAAATTCGGCACTTTTCAGGAGAGCCAAAAAACCAAACTTTTAATGTTTTTTGCTATTTCGCAAGTGAAATCAAAACTTCTATTGATACAGAATTGTAGACAAAAAATAGCTCTTTCATTTAATGGTGATCACTTTCACGTTCGTTTACTATTTCTATATTTTTTTCTTGTTTTACTTGGATTGTGCCTTTGTTAACGCAGATGCAATGGAATAACGTTAACTATTCTAGTCAGTTTACTCGTACTAAAAGAAATATTACGACTTGTGCCTTTTGAATAATGGAATAACTTTATTAATACTAGTCGATTTACTCCTATTTAAAGAAATACTAAGACATAATCCATTAGTAACGAATACTTATTATGACAATAACTGCTTATTTCCATCAATTACTGATGTCGAGAGCTGTAGTTATGTAAATAGAATCTAAAGTTAATCAATAATTATGATATTATTAATATTTATTTAAAAAAAATCAACATTATAACAAATGTTTTCAGTAAGTAAATTCTAAGTATTCCTCGGTATTTTAAATTACTTCCTCATTTTCTGGTATAAAGCATAAACCGGGGTCGTCTTCAGCTCTCTCTGATTCAGAATTCAGTAAGTTGTATAAAAATCTTGAATTATGGTAGATCCTTTCTGCGTGAGGATAACCTGACTCACTAGTTATAAAGCCAACTTAGCTTCTCCCAGAAGCTCAGAAGTTTCCTGGGGTCTTCACATGCTTCGAGCGACCTCGGGTTGTTGAGGATATGCTGCCGTTGTGCTGCTACGCCCAGGTATTCCAGGACTACGTGGGCTGCTGATTCTTCTTCGATTAGACATCCCCTGCAGAGTGGGATGTCCGTGGCACCGATGTTGTACAGCTATTTATTGAGGGTACAGTGTCCTGTCAGCGTCCCTGTGATTATTTTGATGTCTTTTCTTTGTAGGTTCATCAGGCGACGTGTCAGTCATGGTGTGGCTGCTGTTGTCGCTGCTCTGGACTGTCTGCAGTCCGTTGCCCGTGTCCATCGATCGTTGTGAAGGTTTTGGGTGTGTTCTGTATCCAGGTGCGTAGCTGGGAGAACGTCAGAGGAAGGAATGGGGCTGGGTATTCCACTTGTGTTTCCGAGCCCCTTCTGGCTAGTTCATCTGCAGCGACGTTTCACAGTGATCCACTGTGTCCCTTGATCCATTGTAGAGTTACCCTGTTCTTTGGGGCGATACTTTCAAGGGAAAGGTGACATTTGTATATGCGCTTGGAGTTGCATTTTTGGCTCTCCAGTGCTCTGAGGGTTGTTGTAGGTACTATCTCGGGGACTACTATGCCGTATACTATGCCGTAGTCTTCTATCCCTCTCCATTTGATAGCAGTGGCAGCTGATTGGAAAATAGAACTGCGTGAGCCTAGTGTCATAGGTAAGATAAGATAAGATAAGATTAGTTTTCATGTGTTTGTATTTTGTAGTGTTTCCGGGATGTCGATTGTCTTGGAATCTTATCACACAATATTATGGTAGAATAAATAAGTATCATGTGGTGGTCATCAAAAATTTTTCTAAAACTTGAACAAAAATCGTCAATTTGGTAATACTGGAAGGCAGAACGAGATCAATTACATTAAAAAACAAAAATTAAGACTTCTTTACTTCATCACATTACATCAATCAATACCAGCGATACACAGATTATTATAATACTTACTACGTAAATGATACATTTATGTCTCATTATTATCCATGCTTATAATCACCAAAAGCAACAAATAGAGATATTCCCTTAGAAATATGCATAACAAATGGATCAACTTCATTTATTTCTAACTCTGTTTATCTAATGCATTGGAACATCATGAGTTATGCCTTTTTGTTTCATTGTAATATTTTTTTAACTGAAATTATGCCTTCATGTTCGATGATGGTTTGGGCTTACTGCTACTTATTTCCTTTTAGTTGGGAAATTTTGTCGATAACTAAAGACGTTCCCTTTCTGACAGTCGAGTTATACCCTTGATGTAGTTGAAAAAACCAGGTTAGGATGCAGCTAGAGTTATGAATTTTTGATATGTTATGTAACTGGATACGTAGATCACGATAGTGCAATAAAAACAAAAGGGCACAACTCGACTTATGTCCTTTTTGACTGGAGGCACTGATTTATCCGGGCGTAAGTAAAATGTGCTATAAGGTAATGAAATAACTGTTGATCGGTCATAGAAAAACGGTATTTGCGACCGGCGATCGTGTTGAAAGCAGGCAGTATGCATGGCGAAGTTAGCAACCCCAGTGAGCTATCATCCCTCGACGAGGGTGGATGTGTCGGGCTAAGAAAAGCTGTGTTTACTTTGTGATCCCGTCTCAATGGGTAAGTTCCTTGGTTATTATGAATGGGTTTGCTTTCATACTAGTTAAATAGTGCTTTTGTTCGAGTTTTATTCTTTGTCAATTGTCTGTGAAAGTTCACAAAAATTTACCGCTTTTTTTCAAGATTGACGTAACCTTTTATTATTTTGATATAATTAATGATAGAGAAGTTGTCTTATTCATTATTTTCATACAAGTGGCTAAATTTAAAAATTTTAAAAACCGACTGTTATATAAGCTGAGCAATTTTCTGCACTCTTTGCATGAGGTGCATTTCTGTTCATAACTGCGAAGATTCTTGACAGATCTTTAAACAAAATTTATGGCACGAATCGAAAAGTACCTAGGGTATAAGTACCTACTTTTCAAGCAATAAAGAATTTTCCAAAATGGTACAGGCGTCTTCGAGTACCTAATCGGTGAACAAACATAAAAAAAAACAAAAAAAACAATGATTCTGACGAATTGAGAACCTCCTCCTTTTTTTGAAGTCGGTTAAAAAGTACTTTACTTTTTTTTACAAAATATTATAAGAAAGACATGACGTAAACTTCTGATTAAGGTCCCAAATTACTTATAAAAGTTATCAAAGAAAGTTGAAAATAAATCTAACTTTGTTTCTATATTCAGATACCAGATCCCAATAGCTAATAAAACGAAAAATCTTAAGCCATGGTTTGTTTGAAAAGAATAAAGTAGACTAGTCTTCATATGAGAAATAGGATCACTTACTTATTAGGAGGTTTCAAAGAGATCCTAGTGGTCTTAATAAATAATGCATTTTGCTGCATTGCACTGCGGAAATGCACTGCAGTGTGGGAAAGCATCAGAGTAGCAAAAACAGACAAATTAAAAACTAAAGCAATGAAATAAAACTACTGATCCCATTCTCTCAATATTATAAATCTCAAGCCTTTCGTTAGTGACCCAATTTCGATGGAACTTGGAATAATTGTAGACCGTGGCTTGATATTTATAAGTTATTTTAAAGCAACGAAAGCTAGCAATATAATAATATAACCAGCTAAAACATTTTCATTCATGCGCACAAATGTTTCCATGATGTTTGTTGTGTTGTGGTCTCATTGGCAATCCTGGGTTCTATTCAAAATCCGCACTCTAGCGTGAATTGTGTAGGGATGGTTCATTACCGAGTTTCTAAAGATAAATTGTCAGAAAATCATTGTTAAACTCATCTTGATTGCGGAATAATGATCTAGTGCGGAAGCAATGTATGAAACTGTTGGGTTGTTTATTATTTTGATAAACAAAAGCAGGCTCAGTTAGAATGGGTCACACATATTCTGAATCATAAATGAAAATAAAATGCGCTTCGTAGTAAGCGTCACTTGAAAACGGCTGGAAAAGTTTAGTCTTTTTAAATGCTTTTAATAAACCAAACGAGGAAATAAAATGGAAATATCCAAAACATTGGTATTTTCGAGAAACTTAACAGTGATGTTTTGTACCAATGGGTATTTTTATTGGAAGAGGTGAATGAACACAGTCTAGTCTAGACTAAAATAATTATTTTGATAGAGTCATAGAATCGCTATTTGTATGACAGCTAAAAAATCAACCATGCAGAAATAAGATGCCTGACTTTTCAAATAAAACTTGGGTAAAGATTGATATCTGTGAATGGAATTATCTCAAGTTTGGCAGGACGGAGTGTTTATATGTTTTACAAAAGAATGTACTTATAGCTTTCAAAGCCCACAGACAGAACAGACGACTGTTGGCTTTACGCAGTGCTGATTTTTTATATGCATTCGGAATGTTAGTCTAGCCTCAAAGGTTTGCTGGAAGAAAACTCTTTTTAGGGTTTAGCTCGCCTTTGTGCATGTCCTTTTATTGTGTAAGCTTATTGTTTTGTTTTTCTTTTGTGTACGTACAATCCGTACCCATATTATAAATTATGTGAAAGTGTGTTTATTTGCTTGTTTATTTGTCCTGCTTTCACGTCAAAACAGAGTAACGGATTGACGTGATTTTTTGTGTGGAGATAGTTGGAAGGCTGGAGAGTAACATAGGCTACTTTTTATCCAGGTACCACGCGAGCGAAGCCGCGGGCAGCAGCTAGTAAAGAATAAAGAATGTTTTACAGACACACGCTTAAGATATGCCAGAATAGGCAACGTATTTGACCAGAGGGTTTGTATGTGAATTGTATGTGTAGCTCCATCGAAGCCAGAAGACACGTCATGCAGGGAGCAGTTCCGTGGCTGGTGCCGCAGCCGCAACTGCCAGTTGTGGCGGCTGCTGCTGCTTCCCTTCATCCCCATCCTGGCTCTCATCGTGCAGACCACCCTATCGCTGGAGAATAGCATCACTAACGGACGTGATGTCGCTGATGTTGAGGAACAGGTAATCTTTATTGGTTGATTGGTTATCTTCAAAGGCCTAAAGAAATGAGGGAATCTGAACTGGTGTCTTTTCAAGATTTAAATACAAGTGGTTAAATTAAAAATTAAAAAAAACCAATCAATTTTTTGCACTCTCGAGGTGCATCTCTGTTCATAAGTCTGAAGATTTTTGACAAATCCTCACCAATTTTTTTTTCCAAATCGGTCCAGGTGTCTTCGAGTAATCGGTGAACATACATACAAACAAAAAGATTCCGAAGAATAACTTGCGTGGACACTAAAACAAATGAAAAACTGTCATTACATTAGATAAGGTCAATGCGGGGAAGTCCGTCTGCGGGGCAAGACCGTACACTGAGCTTTTTGACGAAAGTATGCATCCTACGCATGTTTTACCTATATTGGCAAATCAATCATATCCATCTGGTTTCAGCTAGCTCTAATAGATGTTTCTATGTCGCAACAGTTCGCGAAAAAACGTTCACAAACTTTTCGTGTAATTTTAACTCGAATATCGAGATAGACGTGTGGTGACAAAAACAAATATTTTAAATATAAAGAGTGAAGTTGTCGGATTTAATTATGATAAGAGTTTTTTAATAATATTGCCCCCTCCTATTTCGCTTATCGAATTTCAAAAGAACGCCATATCTTCTGAGATAATCGCATCCAAAAATATCTACCTTCCAAAAGTTCAAGTTGGGAAGTCCGTCTACTTTACGCGGGGCAAGACCGGCATATGCCGGACTTGCCTCAAATCAGAAATCGTAAACCTTTTTATTCTAAATATATTGGATATGACCTCTTGATGACCTTTTGACCTCACATAACCCCTTGACCTGTCATGACCCCTTGACCGTGTCTTTTATTTCTTTAAAATTAGTAATAACTGTTCCTTATTTTCTTTCTATTATCTTGTATGGTTTGGCCCTGCAATAAATTATGATATAGTAGAGTAGAGGGTTGACTATCATAATAGGTGTTAAACAACATAACCAGAAAGTCTTTACTTACTTATAATTTTTTTTCTGTTTTTAGATAAGTACCTACCTAATCCCTACTATTAGATAGGTATACACATAAAAATCACAAACCTAGTAAAATACTTTAAAATTGGCGATTGCTTGCTCTAGTAGATTGTTATTGTGCTGCTTAGATTTTAAATTTACTTAATATTTTTTTTTATTTACTCGGGTACCTACTCTACCTACCTACTTTATTAATTTTAATAAGTTGAAATTAAAATTAAGTGATTAACACAAAAAATCATAAGTATTCATATCCCACGGGAACCGTGCATTTTTCTTACAATAATAACATTATTTTTATAGAAATAATGTTTCTTTAGAATGTTTAATAAGAAACATAATGGTTCTTAGTTTGAAAGTAAGTCCCTACCAAAGGATTGGATGATTTGGTAGGAGCTTACTTTCAAGAAAATGTTGCAAAAATGTTCACCACCCCTGAATCCTAAAATGTGACGGACTTACCCCGTTTTACACATTTTTGACAATATCTTTGGATTGGGACCTTATTTCGAATCGTTGAAGACATAAAATTCATTGTTAAGATGTAATACATGCTGTGAGTTACTTTAGACTCTTCTAAACATCTCCTGTCGCCTACAATAACTCCTAGACGGACTTCCCTCATTTAGCCGGGGAAGACCGTCTACTGCCCGAGTTTTAAAAAACCTCCGATTTTATTGTTAATTTTATATAGTTTTAAAGGTTTAATAGCTTTTTCTGGTTCTTGGATAAATTTGCTAACGATGAATATCTTTAACTTTACAGAAAAATGCTTAATGACTGAGATATGATCAATCAAACCGAACTTTGAAAAAAGTATACCGGTCTTCCCCGCATTGACCTTAGTATATAAGTCGTATTGCTCATTATACGGACTAAAATTGAAGGAAAAAATGTCATTTTTCCTTCAATTTTGATTAGTTTTGATACGTTTTATGTCAAAATTGAAGGAAAAATGACATTTTTTCCTTCACTTTAGTCCGTATAATGAGCAATACGACTATAGAAGTCCTTGGATAGTAGGTATGAAAAATGTATTATTTTCAAAAAATAAATTCCTATAAATTAGTCAAACCACAAGCAATTCATTCAAAAATAAAAAAAACCCGGCTGAATGAAAAGTTGGAAACAGCATTATCTTATCAATCACAAAATTAAATTACAATTTTATTATTAGGTAGCTAGGGTTCGATGCCATGCGCTTTTTCCTAAACGTTGTTGTCACAGTTGACACACAGATGGCTCTGTGTGTAAATTAAATGTATAAGTTATTTCTTAATTATGAGATATCTGCTAAATGGCTGAACCAATTTCGATTCAGTTTGCGTTAAACGTTGCGTGTGACTAAATAGAAAGTTTTAGTATGCGTTTTGTTTGGCAATTCGATTTAGGGCGAAAAATAGATTTTCAAAAATTTTGAGACTCGATTTAGTCTTCGAAGATGTCATGTTGGATTTTTGAAAAAATTAAATTTGATATCAGTCCACCAACCTCTTGATTTTGACATGGATTTTGATATGAGGGCGTGATTTTTTTTTTGAAAATTCACACATTGTTGCATTTTTTAGCCACTATTTATTGATTTATTGAAATAAAAAGTATCCTAGAGCACAATCGAGATAGAGACAATTCTAACGATACCTCATTCATCAAAATCCATCCAGCCGTTTAGGAGCAACGTGGTAATAAAGAATATTACATACATACACACATAGAAACGCGCGATCTACATAACCTGGTGACTTGACAGTCAGCCGGGTAAAAAATGAAACATTGTGTAACAAAAATTAAAAATTGCTTGAAAATAGCAATAAATACTGGTTTTAGGATATTATTATTTGTTTGGTGAATTAATTTGTAAATCAATTGCGTAAGTACAAATTATTATTATAGGTAAAGTCCTTGTTTTCAACTCATAAAAGAGCTTTAAAAAACAACCTACTTCTTCTTTAACTTTTTTCAGCAGTAACTGTAACTAGGTAGTATATATCATATATATATATACAAATATCAAATACAGAATACTGACGTCAAAGGTCAAAAATTTTATTCGCTACATAAAAGCTATTTATAAGAAGTCAACGTATTCTTAAAACCAGGGCTTAAGTCACAAAAAGGCTACATCACGTACAATTGTGATTTTCTCGAAATCCCTAGCTTTCAGAATTTGAACGATATTGCTCCGTTATCAATATTACAATATATAAGATTGAAACACGAAAGATGAATGTAAAAATGAATAAAAACCGGTCAAGTGCGAGTCAAACTCGTACGCCGAGGGTTCCGTACCTAGCCATGGTGCCAATTAAGCTAGTCCGCTTAATTGTATGAGCGCCCATACAACTCGGAGGACAATTTTAATTGGCGTCAACTATGTATGGGAACACCCTTTAATTTTCAACTTTTTTAATTTTTTAGAATTTTTCCTTTATTTGTGCTATAAGACCTTGCTTTTTCCCAAATTTCGTTATTCTAGGTCAACGGGAACTACCATTTAGGTTTTCGACCCAAAACCTCTAGGGTACTTCCGGTTGACCTAGAATTGTCAATTTTGGTTACAAGCAAGGTCTTCTAGCACAAGTAAAGGAAAAATTCCGAAAAATAAAAAAAGTTGATAATTAAGGTAAGTTTTGGTACTCACAAGTTTTCACGAAAACCTAAACTTGCCTATATCTTTTTATAGTGTTGACTCAGGACCTTGATTTTTATAGTCACAATAGGGACCATAGACCTTAGTATATGGTATAAATTTCAACTTGCTAGCTCTACCCGTTCCTGAGATAATCGATGGTGACACACGGACAGACAGACAGACAGACGGACAGACGGACAGACGGACAGACGGACAGACGGACAAGAAAGTGATCTTATAAGGGTTCCTTTTTTTACCTTTTAAGGTACGGAACCCTAAAAATGAAAGTATTTCTTTATCCCATTTTCTCTTCAGAAAGCAGCTGTTTCTCGTTACTGCTTTACGTTAGAGTCTCTCATCGTTTTTAATTAGACACATTCAAGTATGTAGCTATAAAAGAAAATATAAATATGATCATGTCAGTATTCTTAAGCAGCGGTAGATGTACTGTACACACATCAAGTAGGTATAGTTAAGTTTGCGTACAGTTTGAAACATAACAATTTTTTTTATACTTATGTTGTATGTTGAGTTGTCTTCGGTCAAGTCTTTGCTTCACCTATCATCACCGCGGCTAGTCACGTGTCTTGCCCATCTCCATTTGAGCCTCAATATTTGCTTGCATCCCAGAAGCACTCGTAGCATAGCTTGCCTAGACGTTCTTGATTGGCGTTGTGCGCGGTCACAATTTGGATGGGTGACCGCAAGTGGCATTACGAGCTGAGCGCTTTCGTGCTTCGGAGGGTACGTTAAATTGTTGGTCTCTGCTTTTAAAGTCGTTAAGCCATGATGGACGCCATTAGGTGGCCTAAAAATTTCGTCACCAGAGTTGCCCACTTGCTCATAACTTACTTATCCCATTATTAACATCTTCTCTTTCTATCCAAAGGTTGTCTGGAAGAGATCGCTTCTAAGCGATAAGACCGCCCAATGTACGATTACTCATTGGGTTATTACTTTTATTTGTTATTTTAAGTTGTGTTTTCATTCATTCATTCATCTTGAACTTTTGTCCGCTTTCTATATTGAGGACTCAATAAAAGCTCTATTTCTGACTTTACTAGTTGGAAAATCTGTTTTTCAGAGTACATACATACATACATACATAAACTCACGCCTGTATCCCATCATAGGGGTAGGCAGAGACCACAGATCGCCACTTGCTACGATCCTGACACACTTCTTTCGCTTCATTCACTCTCATCACATTCTTCATGCAAGCTCGTCGATTTAGGGTACTCTTGACCGGCCTGTATTCTATTAAATGACAACCGCTTTGGTTTTGGTTCGAACTCTTAAAAAAAGTTAAAAAAGTTTAAAAGAACTTTTTATCAACCTCAACCAAAACCTCAACTAAAGCGACTGTTTCCATGACTACTAATAACAAACGACTCAGTTGTGGTGAGGTTTTGAACTTTGGCAGTACAAATTTTTGAAAAGCTATTCTACTATTTCACCAAATGGCTGACATTTAAGAGTTCGAACCAAAACCAAAGCGGTTGTCATTTAATAGAATACAGGCCCTGGCCTTTTTCCAATAATTCGCCAATTTGGTCTAGGAATGTGCGCCTAGGTCTTCCCCTTCCAACGGTCCCATTCACACTCGCCCTGTTTCGTTAATCTACTTCCATTCATCCTCTCAACATGACCGAACCATCTTAGCATACCCTTCTCAATTCTCATCACTACATCTTCTTTCACTCCACAACGCTCTCTTATCACATTGTTTCTCATTCGATCTCTCAAAGTCACCCCACACATACTTCGCATCGCACGCATTTCTACTGCATTCACTCTACTTTGGTGTTTCTTCTGCCATACCCAACTTTCACTACCATACATTAGTGTCGGCACTAACACACCTCTATGCACAGCTAGTCGTGCCTTTTCAGAAACTTTCCGACTGCATGCCCCATTCACTTGATTTCCCGCATTCACTCTCCTTTCAACATCCTCTTCATGCTTCCCATCTCTCGTAAACAATGTACCCAAATAAACAAACTTGTTTACTTGTTCCACTCTTTCACCATCTATCAAAATATTACATGCTGTCACACATTCCTCTCTTTCGAAAACCATTTCAGAGTCCAGTAGGTTAATTTTAAATAGGTACTTAAGAATTAAAAAAGAAAAACAAAAAACTGTAGCAAACCACCCTGTGAAATCTAATAGGTTGCCTTGAGGTCAATATCCCATCAAAACGTGCCATTTGTTTGCATTAATTTAAGGCTTATAAGGCTCCTAAACCTTTTTGTACGTGTTTTATGTCAGCATTTCCATCAGGAGACCCTTTTTTTCATGAGACTGGCATCATGGCATTGAGTTTAATGATATTTTTAATTGGCTATGGCAATGAAATATGACAGTGGATAGCGTATTTTTTATAAAGCGCTGCATATTTTTTAAAAACGCTGAAGATTTTTCTAAGTTCCACTGCTGGGTATAGACCATTTGGTTAAGCCTTCTTGCTTTTATATATTAAAGTAATTAATCTGGTGATGATTTTGTTGTATTCAGTGTGTACAGAACAGGAAAAAAAATGTAAAAAAAGGTTTAAGTAGGTACTTAGGTACTTAATGTTTTTTTTTACACAAATCTTTCTATGTCTATGTCTAACAGGCTGATAATACTACGTGTACATTGAATTATCCTAATTGAACTAGGTATAGCTATAATATTCGAAAGCTGTTTTTTTTTTTTCAAAAAACGTTAGGTATCTTATCTTTTATTTCCCTGTTGTTAACAAGTTAAGATAGTTTGAAGTCTACTTATGCAATTTTGAAGTCAGTTTTTAGTTTTTGAAAAAATATTTTGTTCTAATTCAAAATGGAGGTTCAAAATAGTGTTAAATATGTTTAATAAATGGAGTACAATTTTCCCCTGAACTGATTTGCATAAGCTGATCGCAATGACGGCTGGTCACCACTCACCCTCTCTTCGCTGGATGCTATGAGAGCTGACGTGTGGCAAATTACATTTTGCAAGTGGAAAATTCTGAATTCCCTTCGGTAAACAAATTCTTTACAATTTATTGAAATTAATAAAGCTTGTTCAAAGGGAAAAGTTTAACGTTTCATGGCTTTTCACATTTGTTTATTCACTTTACTTATGTTTTTTGAAAATGAGATGTCCTAGTGTCAAAAGTTCTAGGATAGCGATTCGAAAACTTTCACTCTTTCATCAAAATTCTTGCTTTTCATTGATGTAAGTATTTTGAAAAAGGGATGTTATAATAGGCAATATGCATCAATTTTTTTTATGGTTTTAAACGATAGGTTATATCGTTAAATAACCGTAACAAAAATTCCAGTGCCGAAAAACTAAAATTTTGTAACAAAAACAATTTTTAAAATTTACCAACATTTTCACGCACCTGAAACACGTATTATTATTGTTGTCACAGATTACTGTTGTAGTAACAATTTGTGAACTGTGACTTCACGCGTCAAATTCACAAATTGATACTAAGTACAACAGTAATCTGTGACAACAATAAGTTCGAGTTTAGGAATTGTGAAAATTAAAAAAAAAACTTATCTATGGATCGTCATATCTGACTCGTCCTTGACTTTTCTTTTGAACTCGTGACGTCACATCCTTTCACATCCTTTTCAAGTATTTAGAAATTCCTACTATTTTTTGCAATTTTTAAAATTTATTTTCTAATCGAAAATGGTTTAATATTAAAAAATAATTACACACGTACCTCTAAAGCAACAATGTTCATAATAAAATACATTTAACCCGCTTTTGAATCAGACGCATGTTCCCTATTGTGTATAAATTCCAAGATGGCGACTATTTTTTTTATATTTTTATTAAAATTTTTTGTAAGTAATCGATCGAGCGAGCGAAGCGAGCGAAGATCTTAGTGGTAAGTTGGGCGATTTTGCTTTGTATGTTTGTATGTTTGTATGTTTCACGAATTGTTGTTCGAGCATAACTGTCGAACCGTTCATCCAATCTGCATGAAACTTGGTAGGTCAATAGGTTGTGGTAAGGAAATTTACGGTGGAGCATATGAGCTTAATCGATGAAGGGGTTGTGAAGATATTGGGTTCCCAAGGGGGTAAAAAATTATGAAAGTTACACAAATATATTGAGTGGGGTGTCATACGAAAGGGCTTATTTTGTACATTCCAAAATGGTTTTTATTTTTAATCTAGGATGTATAGTTTTTGAAATACGACCAAAGACCAAAAACTACGAAACCAGAGCTGCAAGAGCTCCCGTTTCATAGAGTTTCGATGTCTTCGTAGCTCATTGACTGGTCGGTCTTAAAAAGAGAGTGGCATCGTTGCGGTTTGGTTTGCAATGATTTTAGATGCTACTTGATTTATTTTCATGATAAAAAAAATTTTGATAAAAAATGAAAATAATTGGGGTAAAAAAAGTTAAGTAAACAAATATATTGAATGCGGTGTCAAATGAAAGGTCTTTATTTGTACATTCTAAAATAGTTATTATTTTTATTCTAGGACGTATACTTTTAAAAATACGACGAGAATTCATAAATATGAAATAAATGAAAAATTAGACACGAGATTATGTATGCATGCATGCTAGTATTTTTTACCATGAAGAGCTAGCGCAATAGGCATACCCGGCAGTAGTAGCACTTGAAATTATAGGGGTAGTCAGAAGAAAGTCCAAATGTTGGCCATCTACGGTGCGCGAGATCTCAGTTCGGGGCGAACTACTAGTTTTATTTTAAAAGCCTCAATTTAATTCATCGTTTGTAGTAAAAGTAGAAAACGATTTTCTCAGGAACAAGGAAATGAAACTGATGGTGGTAAAATGAACAGCAATAACTAAATGTATTTATGTCACAATAAAATGAGGAAATAATTGGAACAACCAACTTGTGGAATGTGGCGTCTGTTTGTCTATCACAAAACCTTGCAAAGGATTTGTCCGTCAGCGAACGGCCGCTAGATTTTTTAAAGTAAAACTTCTTTAGGCACGCTTGACTTGGGAAGTAAGCTGGTGAATGCGTGACGAGAGCGTTACAAAAAGTGTGAACGGGCGAGGGGAACGGAAGTTTTACTTCAGTCGTGTGGTCACACTCGTTTTTTGGCCAGAAAATCTCTCAAGCATAGTCAAGGGCAAGGTTTCATCACAATCTAATCAATGGTTTAGGAATGCATAGAGGACAAACATACAAACATAAATTTTTATATTTATACTTTGATGAAGATACAAGTGAAGTTAAATAAAAGCTTTTAAAATGAACTAAAGTAAATGGCCGCGCATTGACGACCGACCACCAATGGCTCTATCCGTTCGTAAGTTGCTGTCATCTCGAAAATTCGTACTACGAGTATATTTGGAAGCTGATAAGAGAAGTTAGTTTATGTATTCGTTATTGTTGTCATTCATTCAGTGGCAGTCTTGGTAAGTGTGAGCGTGACCTAGTTAGATCGGTCACATACATACATAAAATCACGCCTCTTTCCCACAGGGGTAGGTAGATCGGTCACATAGACATAAAATGAAAAAAAAAAAAAAGAAATATGATCACGACTGTATCCCCAGGCATGGTAGACATTCTCTCAGATCCTTTTTACATTATTTACATAGATTATAATGAAAGAAAAAATCGTTTCTCAAACATGCGCCGTCCCCGGAGAACAAAATGATAACTACAAAAACGTAACTTTTCAGGAGGAGCAAAAAACATGTTTTCGTTAATAACTTCACAAATACTGGACGTAGACAGATGATTGTTAGCTTTAAGCAATGCTGATTTTTTTTGCATTCGGAATGTTTTAATGACACACGCGTAAGAAATGCCAAAATAGAGATATTTAAAAAATAAGAAGTTAGTCAAAATCAATCACCGTCTAAGTTCTATAATGTCGATTATCATTTTATTCCTCGTATTTTCTAGGCAAAACCTAATATTGTACCACTATTCTATCATGTTATTCGACGCTTTACCAGGGTGGAAGTGATTATGATAATAGTGTATTATACGAAATGCAAGGACGAGTTTTGACGAGAATAAAATGATAACATGCGGTTATCATTATCTAGACGAATATTTTTCACGAGAACATAATGATAATGATTGTTTGTCATATTAACAGGTGTAAATACAATTTGATAAGATTATAGTACAACTTTATTCTTGTAACTTCAGGCATGGGTCGAATCGTGGAATAGTATTGTAATATTTTGTAACTTCGCGAATAACTGTATGAAAGTTACGAAAAAAATTGAGCAGATGTATTAGCACCCAAAGATTACAAATATGGCATAACACTAAAACTAAGATAATGGCAGTTATCATTTTGTTCCCCGGGGACGGCGATGTGTCTTAAATAAACTAAGACTTGTATTTGGAAAGCCGTGATCTCTGCTAAACATTAGCAGCATTTACACGCAGAGATCGGCCTGCGGATTTTCCCGCGGATCGATCTCTGCCATTCCAACCTTTGACAGTTTTATCCGCGGATATCCGTAAAGATATCTTTACAGATATCTGTACAGTCCAGATCCGTGCTAAAAACTCTACCGTTTAAAGGCCGCTAGTTTTATCCGCGGATATCTTTACAGATATCTGTACAGTCCACACAACGATCTATTATCATTTAATCTTGGTTATAAGGATTGTTGGTCTTGTTGAGAGGCTTTCTTGGTAGCTTTGTCTCTTTCACACTCGTTGTTGGATTAGTAGTGTGCCCATGTCATTTAAATTTCAGGATATTTTTACTTTATCGCGCTCGACAAAATCAGCGCTTGATTTCGATCCATGGTTTCGATCCTTGAATTCGATCCTTGATTTTGATCCTTGATTTTGATTTCGATCCTTGATTTCGATCCTTGGTTTCGATCTTGGATTTCGATCCTTGATTCTTGAATTTTGAACCTTGAATCTGAAATTTTGAATCTTGAATCTTTGAAGTGACAGCTGTCAAACTTCAAATGACCATATCTCGGGAACTACTCGTCCTAGACTCCCCGTTCTCAGTTCAAATGAAAGCTATGACCACGATCTTCATTTGAAGTGACAGCTGTCAAACTTCAAACCGCCATATCTCGGGAACTACTCGTCCTAGACTCCCCGTTCCCAGTTCAAATGAAAGCTATGACCAAGATCTTCATTTGAAGTGACAGCTGTCAAACTTCAAATGGCCATATCTCGGGAACTACTCGTCCTAGACTCCCCGTTCTCAGTTCAAATGAAATCTATGACCAAGATCTACATTTCAGATGACAGATGTCATTTTGACAGCTGTTATTGAAAATGTAGATCTTGGTCATAGCTTTCATTTGAACTGAGAACGGGGAGTCTAGGACGAGTAGTTCCCGAGATATGGCGGTTTGAAGTTTGACAGCTGTCACTCCAAATAAAGATCTTGGTCATAGCTTTCATTTGAACTGGGAACGGGGAGTCTAGGACGAGTAGTTCCCGAGATATGGCGGTTTGAAGTTTGACAGCTGTCACTTCAAATAAAGATCTTGGTCATAGCTTTCATTTGAACTGGGAACGGGGAGTCTAGGACGAGTAGTTCCCGAGATATGGCCATTTGAAGTTTGACAGCTGTCACTTCAAATGAAGATCTTGGTCATAGCTTTCATTTGAACTGGGAACGGGGAGTCTAGGACGAGTAGTTCCCGAGATATGGCGGTTTGAAGTTTGACAGCTGTCACTTCAAATGAAGATCTTGGTCATAGCTTTCATTTGAACTGGGAACGGGGAGTCTAGGACGAGTAGTTCCCGAGATATGGCCATTTGAAGTTTGACAGCTGTCACTTCAAATGAAGATCTTGGTCATAGCTTTCATTTGAACTGGGAACGGGGAGTCTAGGACGAGTAGTTCCCGAGATATGGCGGTTTGAAGTTTGACAGCTGTCACTTCAAATGAAGATCTTGGTCATAGCTTTCATTTGAACTGGGAACGGGGAGTCTAGGACGAGTAGTTTCCGAGATATGGTGCTTTGAAGTTTGACAGCTGTCACTTGAAATGAAGATCTTGGTCATAGCTTTCATTTGAACTGAGAACGGGGAGTCTAGGACGAGTAGTTCCCGAGATATGGCCATTTAAAGTTTGACAGCTGTCACTTCAAAGATTCAAGATTCAAAATTAAATTCAAGGTTCAAAATTCAAGAATCAAGAAAAAAACTTTGTAAATTTATACCGTTCCACGCGCCAGTCCAAAATCTGCGGCTATCTGTACAGATATCTTTAAAGATATCTTTACAGATATCTTTACAGTCCGGATCCGTGGGAAAATCTTTAGCGTTTAAAGGCCGCTAGTTTTATCCGCGGATATCTTTAAAGATATCTTTACAGATATCTTTACAGATATCTTTACAGTCCGGATCCGTGGGATAATCTCTATCGTGTAAATGCCGCTATTCACTCGGCACACTAGAGCTTTCACCATCACAGGATTCATTTCAGGCTGATTAATAACTTAAGCGTGTTACTTTCCACCTCAAGGAAAACCAGATTAAAATATTAAATTGGACGCTCTTTTGTTCAGTCTTTCCGGTTTCAGGAAATAAATAAATTATTTGTATTTGAATTTATACTCCTTTCACCTTAACTTTATTTTGTTTTTAAGAAGGATGATAAATAAATAAATAAAATAATGCTGGATATTTCACACATCATCTTGTAGCCTCAAAGTAAGCAGAGCTTGTGTTCTGGGAACCACATGAATGATACTTACAACTTATATACTTTTTTTTATAAATACGTACATAATAGGTACTTACATAGAAAACACTCATGCCTGTAGCACACCTTCGCTGCGAAACTGAAAGGGCGAAACCGCAATAGTTTCGCTGTAAGTTGTGAGTTCTTTGGCGGCGAAACAGTAGCGAAATTCCCTGCTCTAACGTACAAAACTGATTATGATGTTGTCTCTTTCTAACATGATTTCGCTCATTTGCTCAGGTGCAGGGGCGGCCTTAGCTATCGCGAGGCCCCGGGCGGTAGATCTTTGCGAGGCCCCTGGTGACGGGCGCGGGACCCGGACTTTTGAGGGGTCACACGATATTATGTTGAGGGGGGGGGGGGCAAAATATCTACTCATGAAGCTAATATGCGAGCGAAGCGAGCCGATTTTTTAAGATTAATGCAACATAACTCACTTTTCTAGCAAAATAATGAGGCTAATATACGAGCAAAGCGAGCTCCCTATTTGTCGCAAAATACCCTTGAATACAAAATGCGAGCGAAGCGAGCCGAATTTTTTAAAGAAAATTGTAACACGTGACACTTGCTTTTGCTTACGGTGTTCAAAGAAAAGGCTGGCTGCTTACTCACTCTATTCGCAGAATACGCTTGAAGCTAAAATGCGAGCGAAGCGAGCCGAATTTTTTAAGACAAATGCAATATAATGACACCTTATTTTGCCTACGGTGCTCAAAGAAAAGGCTGGCTGCATGTCGGATTCTATTCTGCGGTTAAACATAACTCACTTCTTTCGCAAAAGACACATTAAGCTAAAATGTGAGCGAAGCGAGCCGATTTTTTTTAAGACATGATATGGCAGGGGATGAAAAGGGCTAAAAACGTTTGTATGAAAAATGTAGAATTTAGCATATGCTGGATGTTAGAGGTTTGTCAAGGATTGGAGGGTGTGTCACGGCCCTGGGACCGAGCCTGCCTAGTCATTGCGAGGCCCTACCAAAGTACCTATGGGTATTGAAATTTTGATCACGAAAAGTCGGAGTCGCGCACATTTTATAAAACAGAGCCCCCGCCCCCCGCTCTGCGTCTATCTGTTTATCAGTTCGCGTAAACTCAAAAACTACTGAACAGATTTTCATTTGGTTTTAACCAATAGACAGACAGAGTGATTCATGAGGAAGGTTTAGGTGCATAATTCGTTAAGTTTTTGTGTAAATTGGTTGAAATTATGACGACGATTGTTGAAAATGTCGGAAAAATTTAGCCGACTGGGAGTTTTCATAGAAAAAGCTGACTAATCCTTTTGAGATAATAACAAACAAAATAATATACTCGTAGGAAGGCATTGTTCTTATTGTATAGGTTTACAGTGGAATTTGTCTTAACTTAACGGATAATTTTACTAATGCTTAGATAGATAGAATAGATTTTCTCTAGTCGGCTTGCTGCGCGAGGCCCCTACAAGCGCGAGGCCCCGGGCGAGTGCCCTGCTCGCCACCCCCAAAGGCCGCCACTGCTCAGGTGCCTACTACATCTCCGCCTGTTGGCTGTAGTAGATACTGTTGCCCAGCAAAACTCGCTCTGCGGTTTCACAGTTGTTGTTTTGCAGCGGAGGTGTGCTACAGGCATCAGACCCGAGACAAATATTTGCAGATCATACAATTACATCATACATTTGTTTGTTTTAAAAACTGGTTTAAAAGCTTAATATATAGGTATATAAATTTTAATTATTATTGGTGAACAGGTCAGCAGAGCTACGGAACTAGGAAAACTGGTGACCAGACTCCAGCAAGAGCGCTCTGAAGTTGCATTCTTCATATTCACAAATGGCAGCACTCTAAGGTAACATTTCACAGTTATTGATCACTCTAAGCAACGAGATCTTGGCTGAATGCCAATACCAATGTGTGCTAAAAAATATTGGAATAGTTTGCATACTTAGCATAAAATTAATGTAAACCGATAAAAACATTAGGTACGTAAATGAAATTATATGATCACGACTTGTCACACGAATGTCTACCACGCTTGAGCGTATAAAATACTTGAGCGTATAAATGAGCAACTGTTCATTCAGGAGCATACCTTACGTGACCGGTTGCAAGACCTTTGCCGTTATTAAAGCTAACTATTTTCCCCAAATGGTGTGATTCCCTCACGATGTTTTCCGTTTAAAGCTCGTGTTAAAGGTGAGTGCATAATTTGCCGCATTTATGAAAGATCGTCACTTGAAACCGAATCGTCTTATTTTTTTTTTTACATCATCTAGTACCTAAAATAAAGGCCTAAGTTTATTATTGTAGGGACAAGTTTGATTTCATGAAATAAAAATCGATAGGTCCCATTTGTTCTATGGAACATGACGTAATATAATAATTTGAGAAAATATAGCCCCTATTTGTACTATATAACTACATACCTACCTACTAGCTTTTGCTCCTGTTTTTATTTGTCTGTGAATGCATAAGACTAAATGGGAATCGCTTTTCCCAAATTCTTCCATGATGAGATAAGTATATAAGACGTGAATGACATTAGGTATAATTTCTGTCTGTGAGTAACCATCTAATCATCAATGTCACTAAGACAAGTGGTAGCAAATCATTCTCGAGTTGCCAGTTTACATATCAACTTCAAGAAGTTTATATACTTATGTAGGTACTTCTATAGAAGTACCTACATAAGGTAGTAGTAGTTTTAGGCGAATTCAGTCACGTTCAATAGCTGTTTTATTTTTTTAAATCAGCGTGTACTTACATAATTTTTAAATGATAAAATAATCTCATATTGCAAAGACTCATAAAAATAAATGAAGCCCCATTCTATTTTCCAATCACTTACCTACTCGATATCGGTTTCTTTCACCCGAATTATGAATAAGCACGTAGTTAGTTCAGTACATTTCCGTCTGAAATGTTTACTAACAAACTGTGCCAACAACTCCACTTAATAATACATTGAGATTTAAGTGTGAAAGAATGTACGAATAAATACATTAGAATGCTTTATACCTATTTAAGAAGATAAAACGATGATGAGAAAAGGAAAAACTGGAAAAACAAACAAAATTACTTACTCAATTTTTGTAAAAAGTTTTTACTTTTTAATCAACCAAACTCTTTAGTAATCCAACTTGGATTTAAGTTTTGCTTTTTAAAAAAATTCAATTTAAAAATAGAACAATGATATTATTGAACTTTAGAATTCCTTCGTTAGCTCTTGGATCTATCCAAAAGGTCTTTTTGGCGAGAATTTGAAAAGTCATATTTTCGTTTTTGTTTTATTTTCCAAAACTTGCGTTTCTTCGAATTAAATGAGTAATAATGGTGGATTAAAAACCCTTGAGTGTTTGTGAACGTGCATTGGTAAGTGTGGGCAAGTGAAACAAAATTGGATAGCATTGCATTTCGAGTTTTCCCAAAAAGTCCGTGTTGATGTTTCAGTAAAGACCCACATCTTTACTGAGGCACAAGGGGAGGGGTATTATATTGATGTATTGATGTATTTGTATATCTTGTGTAAGTATCTATAAATTTGAAATTAAGTACCTAGGAATATTTAATTACTTAACACTGGCTGAATGCACAAGCTGTGCGAAGCCAAAATAAAGAAGAAAAAATGTATCCTAAACAAAACAATTTTATTTTACGTTTTTTTGAAAACGTTTGCTCTTTTGTTCAAAATTCTTAGGAAGTTCATTAAATTATGTAAATGTGACATTGACTGATCCATTTTCTTTAGAAAGTGATGAATATGGTAAATAATTAATTTTCTTGATTTTTTTATTTATCGTATCGCTTGTAATAAATACAAAATATTGCTCATTTTCAACCGAATTTTTTTTTTCATTTTTGTTCAGCTGAAATAAGCCATGATGGAGGCTTTCAGGCAGCCTAAAAACTTCACCAGAGTTAGCCACTAGCTCATACAAACGTATGTAACATAGCTGAATAAGTGAGTCAAGTCAACAGTTAGTTTCAAAAACAGTTACTAGGTAAGTACTAGTAATGTATGATTCGATCTATGTTATTTTTTAGATAGGTATCCTAAGTGCATCTTCATACGTCCCGGTTGCCGGGTAGCCGATGCCGGGTACCCGGCGGCGAAGTGTATGTAAATTATGCCTACACACACTTCATACATACACTACATACATACACTTCGCCGCCGCTTGACCGATCTGAAAACATCAACCTATCCTTATTATGTACTCGTACCTATATAAAATTCCAGTGTGCGGTTTTAGTAGGTAATTCGTCTCCTATAAATGGCTTGACTGATTGTTAAAAAATAAAAATATGTGTAGGTACCTACTCAACTTTTGTATAGTCACCTGGATGGTTTTTAGCTTCAATTGGACCAGCAGTGCAAGCACCGTTCTTATCGATCGCTAAGTTGACATTTAGATTCGATAAAATTCGATAAAATTAAATTTTTCATTGATAAATCCAAATTTTGTCGATTCTAAATGTCAAATTTAGCGATCGATAAGAACGGTGCTTGCACTGCAGGTAGGTGAGTGCTGGTGAGAGTCAGTTTTTTTCGAAAATGTATTAGCGACAACTGTGACTCAGATCTTAGGTATCACAGATGTTAATGGTTGAACACTCATCCACTTACCGAGGTCTTAATCCAGTTTTACAGGTTTTATAATGTCGCTACCACTCTTTTAGTGTTTTTTTGTTTATAACAGATCGAACCTAACGCAGCGTTTCGCCGGCACCGATCATGCCATTCAGCAGATGGGTGACCTTCCACTCCTGGTCTTCAAGACTAGACAGAAACCCGTGCCTGGCCACGTCTTCCTCACAGAGCTCAGTGAACTCAGGTACTAAACTAGAATTAGATAAAATTTAGATTCATGAGGGTCTTAAAATATTTTAATAAGTTAAAATGGTATGTTTTTGTGCTTTCGTGCTTTAATTGGCACTTCAAATTGTCGATACTATAAAATCATTAAGTAACGCAGGCAGAACTATATCGAGATAGAAGCAAAAAGTTCGTTGATTTGTATGTAAACCGACCGACCGTGTAACATTTTGCGTAGGTACTTTGATGAACGCAGTTGACAGTTTAGATTGCTTATTTTTACATTGCTGGTTTTCAATGCTCGCCAAGTCTGGCGCGTCAAATTAAAACCGAATACGGAATGAACTTCGCGGTGAGCAAAGAAGTCCTCAGCCCTTCTTTTCAGCACGCGAGGTACATAGGTACACTCTTTGCTTCTATCTCGATATAATTCTGTGAACGCAGGCTTTCTTGAATGCAAGTCTAGCGCCAAATTATTTTAGGATTTTTAGAAGTTCAAGAAACCCCTTATGAAAATACACAACATAGTGGACTTTGATAAATAACGCTGGCGTCTAAAAAAGAAATCAATTCGCGCCACTAATGGAATGCAGACGAATGGAACAATTAATCTTAATTTTAGAAGATCTCTTTCACCTGTCGACGAGAGACAAATCGCTGTAATCAAGAGCCTGTACTGTGTTTAATGTTGCGATGCAGTGAACTCATAAACATTACAGGATTTTCACATCTGGGAAAATCCCCGCTCAGCACTAAAGCTTTGATTTTATAAAGCTGCAAATAAATAAACTCGTAATGAATAAAAAATGGGTGTGTAGATGAGGGCTGATCTAAGGAAAACGAATAAAAATGTATGCTATGCCGTCTTATGGGACTAGGATAGAAAGATGATGATGTAAACTGGATATAGGAGTTTATAAAATCTAGTTTAACTGGAAATTAAACGAAATCCAATTAAATTGCTGGACCACATAATGCGAGACATGAATGGGAAAGCTATGATTATTACAAACTTGAATGAAGTTCCTTTGCTTGGATATTTGTCGCTCGCTCGCGCCACTAAATATCCAACAAAAGTTTTTGGAATTTTGTAACGTGGCACTTATTTACATATTTTTTTTTTGTAAATGATAATTTAGGGTTAGAATTCTAATGACTGATACATACTAAGTTCGTAAAAGTACTAACATAGTTACGTAGTTAAACAGTTTCAGCGTTCAAGTCATCCAATGACTGTGCTATACTACAGTAATTCATCAACAAGTTAGTTGAAGTTTTTGATTTTCTACGTCAACTATGACCGTCACCCAGCCGTCTCTATTGTATATTACTATGTATTACAGCCGTCTCTATTATAAGTATTTGAGAAAGCATTTTGCATTTTATTATGCAAATTAAGTGTAGGTATGTTGAATGAAGGAGTAGGTACTTATATGAATATTTTTTGCAAATTAAATGTATGTTGAATGAAGGAGTATATGAATATTTTTGATAGGAACAATCTCCATGATTTTGCTAGTCCTAAGTAGCTGAAACTGTAACCGGTTCCATAAAAATCTATTAGGAACATTGCTGCACTGAGAATATTGTGTGGGGTCAGAACTGTTAAGTGGCTGTTGGTTCTGAATTATTTATAAATAACTTAGCTTGGTATTTTTTAACTTTTTACAAGCTTTTATTTAACTTGCCATGTTAGTAGGTATGTATATAAATGTGTGTTACTTTGAATCAAAATTTTCAAACTTTTGACCCACTTCCCAGTTCTGATTGAGCTGAATGGCACACTTATAGATTCTCGGTGACAATGCAATATAATGGTAACAGCGTGCTGATCTAATGACGAAACAGTCAGTAATGATGAAACAATCTCAGTAGAACATTGTTTTTTGGTTCATTTGAATCAGCTCACCCTTTCCCAATAATAACATGTCTTGAAAAACATTTTTTCAACAGAAAACTTATTTCGTTTATAATTTTAGTCTTATTAAAACACATAAGGAAGACAAGCAAACATACCTGGATCAAATAGGTGATATTTTGGAGAAAGGCCAGTTTAAAAGTACCCCAAACCGGCCACCTTGTATGAGAAATGTGATAAGAGTGAATGAGGCGGTGTGTCAGGATCGTAGCAAGTGGAAATCCGTGGTCTCTGCTTACCTCTGTGGGAAAGAGGCGTGATTTTATGTATGTATGGATTAAAACACATCTGGTTTTACAATATAAATTGCCCCGAGAGCTACTGCAGGCAATCCCATTAACTAAGTAGGTAAACTCCAAGTATAAAAGAAAAGTTAGATTAAACTGAACTCGTTGGCAAGCTTTGATCGATTGCAATAGCGACTTTAAAGGCTCGCGCACACCGCATCGCATAACAGAAATCCTTCTACGTCACTTTCATATATTTTATTCGAAATTTCACACTGCAATTTCAGAGGATCTAAATCAATAATATTAAACATTTACAATCGTGAGACTGTTAAGATGTAAAAAAGAAGCTGTGAGAAAAAATAAATATGATTATCAAAACCATAAAGTTACTAGATTTTCCAGATATGACTCGACTAATACCTTTCACTAAACCAATATTTGTATTGCAATTACTTAGAGCCTCGTGTTAAAGGTATCTATGCTATAAGCTGGAACCTTGTTTCATATTCTCATGCAGTATTCGAATAATAAAGTGTCATACTGCATAATGATATTTTCTATGAATATCGTAAAAGCTTTCTAATGGGGTCGTGCCACTCCTATCATCGTTAGACTCAAGTAAAAACTATGTAATGGCTTGTTCAATTAATTTTGCTCGATGTATAGGTAAATATTACAAAGGTCGAACTCGTTCATAGAGACAATGGTATTAAGTTACTTATAAAAATTAAATAAAAAATTTAATGAAATAATCCCGACATGTTATCCCTTTATCTATCTATTTTATACTACACCAATATAATAAAGCGGTTTGTTTGTTTGAACGCGTTAATCTCTGGAAGTAACAGTCGGATTTGAAACAATATTTCTGATTTGATAACTAATTTCTTGAGAAAGCTTATAGGATATACATACAACATTACAAAAAGACCCATAGAAGCCGAGCACAAAGAAAGAAAGCTAGAAAAAACCTTACTTTTCCAAAATTCAAACTAGATAATAATATACCTACATATAGATAAGAATTCAAATCGGTTCATCCGTTCAGGAGCTATGATGCCACAGACAGACACACAGATACACAGAGCCACAGATACACACTACAAACTTATAACACCCCTCATTTTCGTCGGCTGTTAAAATTTATACTCACCTGAAAAATCTAAAAACTTTGAGACTAATTACAATTCTGAATACCTTGTTTCCTTTTTAATTTAGCGATAAAACTAAAGTGATTAGAGGCATAATTTTTGTGACTAAAAAATATTAAATCCTACTGATGATGTTATAAACTGTGAGAGTTAGATGTTAGTAACTGTGAGTCGGAATACAACTTGCAAGATTATAATAGTACCTACCTGACTTGGAATATCAGGTAGGTACTTAGATAGCTTTTTAGGTAGTAGGTATTAAAATACAATCCTAAGCATGTTTTCTTATCTAACTTCACATATATCAAACAAACACAATGTTCAGCATTTGTGGGAAGTAAGTTGCCTCCTAGTACGTATCGACCTATTTAGAATTCTATTGTTTAATTTTATTCAATACGCCTACTTCAACTGCTCATTCAAGCTATGTTTCCTATTTTACCTAAAGCTACAAAGATATTTGATTTTCATCATTTAGTCATCTACTTATTATTATATTATATACAGGGTGTGGCAAATTCTTGGTCACTGAAGGGTAGCTACCTTTTCTTATATATTATATTATTTTTTTCTTCAAAATAAAACTGAAGTTTCCTAAGAACAAAACATTCTAACTACAAGAGAAAAGGTAGCTACCCTTCAGTGACCAAGAATTTGCCACACCCTGTATATTAAGCTATTATCGAAATCTACTTGAAAATTACAAAAACAGAAATCAGGATCATGGAAATATCCCCACGGTATATTTTAGACGTTTTTTTGGACCTGTAGGTATTCAAAATCTTTTTGTAAGTGTCTAAGGAGTCCTACCTCCTTTTAAATTAAGCATTGTAAAAGTATTATACCTATTACCATAACTAATTTAACGAATGAATAAAAACTGCTTTTCTGTAGATAAGTACTTACTTAATAAAAGTCTCGCGCGTCTATCGAGCTGACTTCTCTCTCGGTTCTTTTAATGAGAAAACAATAACTAATTATCTTTCTCGGATTTCAACTCAGACCTAGCTTAGTCTGGTGTCTTAGGAAGTTTGAATCAGGACCGAAAATGTAACGTGCCCTCTAAAACACTAAGTACAATATATTAACTACGGTCACTATCAAGTCCATTATAAAGTTGGATTGGGCAGACCCCAGCCCATACCTTCAATCTAAACGACCGTCATCAAAGGTAGATCGAGGACACGGGCCACCTACTCATAAAACAATCGTTAAAATTTTATTACTTATCAATTTATTGATAAATCGTAAAAAAGCAACAAAAATGGCAAACAAATGGAATGCTTTAATTTGGGCGGCGCTAATAGCTTTTCAATGTGTAACTCGGGCGATGATATGAAATGAAAATGGATCGCATTTATCTATAGCCTCGAAAAACAAGTTAACCCACTAAGATACATCTCGGCTGTTTTGAATGTTTTTGATGAGATTCTTAAAAGCCTCCTTGTATTCTCAATAAACAAGCAGCAGTATGAAACAGAGTGGTCTACAGCAATATTCACGCCGCTCAGCTTATATGATCGTCCTCCACTTCAAGAGGCAATGGGCTTCTTATATCCTTTGTATACCTCATATCTAGTTAGCTCTTTGGGCGACCTAGGGCGGCGCAGGCCTAACAAAATAATTTTGTTCATTGAATCTACTCGTGACCATGTACTATGGTGAAATATGACTGTAATGTCATCCGAAAACATCAATAAAAATGTCATAAATAAAATATTTCTAAAGAGGCCTGCGACAGGCGAATTTCCATAAAAACGTAGGTAATACCGAAATCATTTAAGCATCTTTTTATCAGTTTATGTTGTTAGATTAAGAGAGTAAAAGTATTTATCTAGGTAAACTTTTGTTCCGAAAAACTTACCTAAAAAGAAATGTAAACAAATGGAATTGAAATCTTTGTAGATACACCAAAAAAGGCAATTTTTCTTTTCATTTGTTCTATAGTGAGTTTTTTGGAAGAAAAGTGTAACAGGAACCTAGATAAATACCTACTGCCTTTATCCAAATAATAACATAAAGTGATAAAAATGTATACTTACCTGGAATTTATTACTACTTTGATTTTCTTAATGTTAAATTACATCATTTATTAGATTTTAAAGGTACCTACTTACTTATTTTTCTCGCATTCTTCAGCATACCTAGGCACCATTGTATCCGATTCTTAAATTGTTACCTATCTGTGTAAAACTCATTTGGCCTTATTCTTAAACTATATTTATTAAGTCAACATTTCCTGTAACGCTGTTGTTTTACCTTTAATAAAAAAAAAAAAAAAAAATATGCTCAAATTTTAAATTATTTTGGTATTACGTTCCTAGATACGTAGGTACGATAATATTTATTTCTTTATTATAAGTCTGATGTTTCCCACTGCAGGGAAAAGGCCTCCCTTCCCTCTCTTTACTGATCGCTGTCTTGTGCTTTTTGGAGCTAGTCTTCCGATGATCTTGGTATATACCAGAAAGGAGAGATAGATATGTTGTATTTAGTGATAAAAAATAGCTGAAAAAAATTACCTTGTTTCCAACGATTTTCAAAAGAATAGCTTCGCTTGTAATAGAAAACAATCACTAGCGTTCATTCACGTCGCTCTCTCATCGATGTTGACAGTGAATTATGCGAAGCACCAAATCGGTAGCCTTTCTGCTCTTTCAAAGTTTCCTATGAATATTTAGTCTCTTTTAATAGATAGTAGGTTCTCGAATTTAACAATGTTTTAAGAAAATACATCACGAAAATATTTTTGTGCCCATTACTAACTTAGGCCTTCACATCTTTACCTAGATGTAAAGATACAGAGTGTCAGAGGCAATCCTTGCCTACACCGGGACACTGTACTGTAGTGCCTGGGGCAATGTTGAGATGGAGTTAGTCTTGCCCAGCACTTAATCCATTCCCGGCAATATCCACAGGAAAGACATGGTCAATACGTGTGGGGCTGACTAAATTTTGCCTTCACCGTTTTGCGCATACATTTTTCGAAACGAAAAATCCATTGATGCACGGCCAGGATTCGTTCACGTGTCGTTTAATTCGTCTTGATTGTATCAGTAACAGAGGCTTAAAAATTCCAATCAAAATGATAAAACCTTACTATTTGAGTAGAAGAAAAATCTAAGAAGTTGGGTTTTTTGGTTTTAAAATTATTATTACATGTTTTCTATCATTTTCAGTATTTGTTTGAAGAGCGAACTCAAAATTTTAAATAAGTAACCGTTAAAAAGAAAACTCTAGGTTCTAAATCAGTAACTATCCTGAAGTAAAATTATCTGTGAACATTATGAGACACACCCGCGTTACCCGTTTATTAGTCTGGCTCAAATTAGCCTCGGGGCAAATGTTGGCAGAGCCGCAGATTAGATAGCAGTACAAACGTTTCCACAATCTGTTCAATATACACAATACTTTGATGTGGTTGAGATAAATTTTCATTGAATTTAGGAGTCCTTAGAATGCTTTGTATAAAACCCAGACTGTTTGAAGAAATAATGACTTCAAGAGAATCAATGCCACTTTTATTTTTTAGATAATATTTTCCTAGTTACTTTATATAAGTAATCAAAATATACATTATTAATTCAAGCTTTGAAATACGTAAAAAAACATTGACATGAAATGAAAAATTCTGTTCCCATGCATTCATAGATTACTCAAATTGTGTGTACCTACCGTACTTCAATAATTCATATACGATCCCGTTAAAAAAATACTAAACCTCGACACCTTAACCCAAATATGAAAATATATCATCAACGCTTAAAATTAATGTTGATACATAATTTTTTTATTTGAATGCTATCAATTTTTTATTAATTCATTTCTTCTTTCTTATCAGGGCCAGTATCAACGATGGCACTTCCATGATCGAAGCAGTGGAGTGGTACACCAACGCAAACGCGGCCCTCCTCAATCACCTCACCAAGGAAATCAAGGATACAGACAGCAGCACAATTTGGAGGTCAGTTTTTAACATTCTTCACTAAAGAAAAAGAGTCGGATGAAAGACTGTTGCATATTGCAGAAATGTTAGTGTTGAGATAGATGTTTGGAGTGACAAGAATAGAGGAAATAATCCAGTAACTTGACAATCAGCCGGATAATATACAATGAGTACTGATATTATAGGAAGTTTGAAAGAATGAGTATATTAGAGGAAGTTTGAAAGTGGCGCCAATGACGGACTGAATCATAAGTTAAGTAGTTAGAGCGGTAACGGTTACGCACTGCATCCGATCCGAATCCGTGAAAATACAGACATTAAAACTCGGACCGAATTCGAATATTGCTATTTATTTGCACTGCATCCGATACAAGTTCGTGAAAATACAGATCTAGAGTTTAAAAAACTCAGACCGAATTCGGATCCAAACACTTCAGGACTTCATCTTTGGCATATCGGGTATAACTCAGATTCAAATCGGACACAGTGCGCAAGCGTTCAAACAAACAGTACTGGGGCTACTTCGGTCAATTTTCTACTTGGAGACTCACGATGACGAAAAGAATTCGGATACTGGAAATAGGATATAGCGCGTAAACTACCACATAAATAGTTATATGACTAGAATGGTACCACGATACATACAAAACACAAAAATCAGAAATGTTACAAATAAAGTGACAAGAATACTGCCTCTAAGCATTTGCTCCAGCAGCATCATGGCTGTTAGAACGAGGGTTTTCAGTGGCGCCTAAATGAGAAGCCTATCAATTCTATTACACGAGTTTATGCAGTGTGTAACTACTCTCATAGTATGGGCTGGGCAGGGCATGTCATGATGAGAATGGTAAATTTGGATGTGAAGAGGCAGACAGAAGGAAAGGAAGGAAATAGTGACTGTGTGAAATACTTCATAGACTAGAAGGGATTTAATATTGAGATAATAATGTAATAGTGCTGAGTGTGAGTGAAAGGGTAAAACCTATTTGTGCCCCACATAAAAATGGGATAAGGGCAAGGAATAATGATTATGGAAGTGAATAGTACATATCAAACAACCTTTAGCCTACAGCGCAGAAAAAATAAGGAAAACGTGTCTTGAACATTCTGTTAGTAGCATAATGCAGTTCTGAGGACAAGTATTCGTTATCTAGTCTAGATATAATAGCGTAGCTAAATAACATTAACGCACATAGCGATGGCTTTTCAACAACATCCGCCTATTTTTCAGTTCGAACGATTTTGTCTTATATTGTCTATAGTCCAATGAAGAACCATATTTAACTTTCAACGATTTAATTTTTTTTTCTAATGATAATTTTTTATCATGACTTGTAACTACACTAATGAATATGAAATTATTATATATGAAATATTTATAATAATTTCCTAATTTATACCAACTTCGATATTATGTTAGAACATTTATTTAGTTACATATAGTTTTAGATAGTATATTATTGATAGTTAATTGATTCAGCCGTGATTTTGTACCGGAAGTACCTACCTACCTATATCTTCAAATTTTTTTGAAAATTCCATAATATTTATAACTCCTCCGTCAATCTAAAAATCTGTAGTATATTATTTTTAAGGACTGTGTGTTTTTCGGTGAAATTAAAAAAAAAATTAAATAAAAATAAAACTCAGGTGCTAGGTAAACTACGGACTCAATTTTAAATTAAAAAAAATCCGATGTAGGTATGCTTTTTAAAAACATTTCTAAATTCTGAAATCAACTTTTGTTGTGTTCTCTTCCGTCTAAACACATACCTAAACAATTTTTCAAGTTAAACTTACTCAAAGGAGTACTTATACTGAAAAGTTTCCTTATTAAATTACTGAATAGCCTTGTCTACCAAAGGATTATGTCCAACTGATATTGTGCAAAATTTGTAAAACTTGCGAGCACCTCTACCTCTATACATTGAATCTTCTATAAAAACTAGTAGTTTTCCCGGAACTGCAATCTCGCGTGCACCGTGGCGTTGATGGCTTATATACCTACCTATTATTTTCATTCTTTATCAAGAAAAATTATCGCGTATTACGTAACAACCAAAATCACTGCAAATTTCAATGATACCACTTATCTTCCAAATATTCGGTCTAACCTGAACTACAAAAACATCGAAACTATAACCAAAGGGAGCTCTCGTTACAACGGTTTCTTAATTTACATTTTTTCGTCTTCTTTCAAGACCTATCCTAGAATAAAATTAAAAACCATTTTAGAATGTACGGAAATTTCATGAATGAAACTTCACTCAATATATTCTTATACTTTTATTTTTTTACTCCCTTGGTAATCCAATATCTTTACAACCTCTTCATCGATAATGCTCATTTGCTCTCCAGTTTCCTTAGAACAACCCATTGACCTACTAAGTTTCTTGCAGATTGGATTAACGGTTTTATAGATAAGCGAGAACAAAAAAGTGAAACACAAAAGTTACGAGTGAATTGTTTTTTTTTTAGTTTTGTTCGCTCTAATACACGTACACAAATTAAAAAAATAGGTAAAACCAAAAAGAACAGATGAAAAATCGAAATAAATTCGGGACGTGAGCTCTTTCTTCCACGATTACAATATTTGAACACTGTCGTTCAAAACCAGCAGTGCATTTACTGTAAGATCAATTAGAATTGATTACAAGATAGAATTATACAACTTAATGATAACATTATAAGTGTAACCTACACTATTACACTACCAAGGTTATTCAACAAGTCATTAAGTGACTATACGAATATACGTATCTAAGTGTAGCATTTAAGTTGGTATTCCCCTTCGGAATTTACAAATCGATGTTTTACCAGTGTTTTACGATTGCTAAATATTTAATTGGAGATTGAAAAGTTTTATGGACACGGGATTTTATCGCGTAATTTACCTTATTTATCCCGACGTTTCGGCTATGTTGCAATAGCCGTGGTCGCGGGCAGACTATTGCAACATAGCCGAAACCACAGAATACTAGTACTACGTACCGAAACGTCGGGATAAATAAGGTAAATTACGCGATAAAATCCCGTGTCCATAAAACTTTTCAATATGAATAGTGATCGCGAAAGTTTAAAAAAGACTAATTGGAGATTATTTTTTACTAGCATGCGCGATCACTAAATAGGCATTTCAAATTATCTTGAGGTACTTAAGTATTGTTAATTTTCATTCGTAAATCAACATCCATCCACTTCATAGTAACTGCATATTTACACAAACATGTATGTTCATCATACCGCACCTTCGGTAGAACAAGGGCCGAACTAACAAATTTTCGAAAAATGACTTAAGTATGCCAAAGTGCTTTTAAAACGTATTTTTACCCGGAGGAACAAAGACACTCGTTCAATTCCATCTAATCTAATCCAAGGAAATTACCTCAAGGTCAATTTAAGAAGAAGATAAATTGACTCAAATCACAAAAAAATCTTAAAATGTCTCTCCTGTAAAATCACAAACTTGGCAATTAGGCCCTTGTTCTACCGAAGGTGCGATACAAAGATTTGTCCTGGGTAGAAATCGAGCCCACGACCTACAGCGCAGAAGGCAGAACTGACATGCCAGTCAAGATGGAAGGATTTAAATGCAAACTTGTTGATATTTTGTGAATACATGCACTTATGCGTCTTGAGATAGACAAAGGTGGCGCCGCCGCCGACTCAATTCGATTTATTATCCATCAATACTCGTATAGCGATATACTAGTTTCCTTATTCGATCGTGTATGTAATTGAGTAGGTAATCATAATTAAAAAACAACATTTAGTAGTAATAAGTCGATTATCGTCAAGAAATAAATAACACCTAGGTAACAGTCATTAGAACTTGTAAGTTTAAGACGATATTCACTTTACTTTTTTATCAGGAAACATTCGTACAATGTACGAAGGTACGTTGCCGTTACGCGTGCCCAGTAATATTTAAAACTTTGCTTACTAGCGATACGATTAGGATCAGAAAAAGACCCTCATGATACTGAAGTCATTAATCAGATTGGCAACAAATCCACAGATGCCTACAGTCTTAAATAACCGGCCAAGTGCGTGTCAGGCCACGCGCAGTGTACCAATCGGCCAACTTAACAGATCTTGATTGTTTATAGCTTAGCTGGCCTTGACGGCATCTCAACTATCTATCCGTAGATCGTGGGAATCAATATTTTGATGCAAAGTATTTTGATGCACATGTGCTCAAAATCAAGGCCAAGGAAACATTGTGACACTGCGGGGAATCCCGCAGATTAGTCACCTCAACATGATTATAAGCCTTTTTTGTGACTTGGCATTGTCTAAGGTTATGGGCAAGCAAGCCATCCTAAGGCTGATACTCCATCAAAGCTGAGACGAGGGGAGATGTGTTTAAAAGACCAATCAAATTTCGTTATTCACACATGACCTCGTCTGTGTCACGAGATGTGTCAATAACGAAATTCTATTGGTTGTTAACCGCAATACATCTCTCGTCAGCGCTTTGGTGGAGTCTCAGCCTAAAGTTACAATTTAATTTGGTTACTCTTTCAGCTCATTTGTAGGCATAGTTTGAGTTCAGCTGCTATCAAGAATGAAGTAGTTTTAAATTTTGAACGAGGTTATCCATGGTTTCTCGGTTGATTTTCTACTGTAGTGACGTCATGGAGGAACTGGGTCGGATGCAATAACTGCTTATTAAACTGAACACAGACTTGATCTGCGATCTATTGAGGCGACCCGACACTTACATTAATTGTTTGCATACTTTCCCCTCATGCACGCTCCATGTAGGTAGGTTAGGTATATAGGTCTCCATTCTATATATAAAGTCTTATGGCTCAGAGAAAACGAAACATGATTACGGCTATATCCCCAAGATGCGGTAGACATTCTCTCGGATGTTTTAGACATTCAAGACTCGTCAAAGGTTATATAGGCTATAGGGCTAGTCAGAGACACGTCCAAATACATATTTGGTACATGCCCATATTGCTCACTTATAAAACTTGTTTGTTGACATACACCAACACGAAAAGCGACATTTGAAATCATTACAATGTAGGTATGGATAAAAATTGCTTGGATAAAATAATTTATCTCATTACAAAAATAATCTTCTCATTACAAAAAGAACAGTGATTTACCACTGGCGCGCAGCGTAAGCTTATAATCTCGGGTTCTTGAAAACAAAAGCGAATTAGGACCACAATTATATTATCTCTATGGTAGGCATTGTCTCAGATAATCAGACTCTCAATACTCTCTGTCTTAAAGGGTAACGAGCTTTTTGAATTTAAGATACTAATATGTTTATTTTAGTACGCAGGGAATCAGTGATGATCATAATTTTTTTTAATTCCATATTATGTTTTGTATAATCTGAACTATTTTTCTAGGTACCTGGTAGGATTCAAGAATCTACTTCGCAGTATCGAATGCAAAGGCATTGCTTCGGTTCTCGGGATCAACTACTTCGCGCGAGGCTTTCTACAGACCAAAGCTTATGAGCGGTATGTTTCTGACACCCATAGCCTTGCTAATACCATGGACGTATATAAAGGGGGGTTTAGAGCAGTGGTCGTCAAAGTGCGGCCCGCGGGCCGCATGCGGCCCCCGGACGATATTGGTGCGGCCCGCGGCCAGGCAAACAATTTTAGTAGATAATTATGCTAACACGTTAGAGGAAAACATGTTGTGCCGACCCAACCTAGTGGGAAAAGGGCAAGGAAATGATGATGAATGATGCTATCTGCGTTGCTACAATAATGATTAATTAGGTATAATTGATTTAAAAACTTCGAGCTAAGGAAGCTCGCTTTGTTTGCTTGGTTTGGAGCTCGCTTTGCTCTGTGAGCAAAGTGTGTTATGTCTGACCACAAAATAGGAACCGACAAGCAGCGAGCCTTTCTATGAGCACCGCCAACAAAATAAAGTGTCACATGTTGCATTTGTCTTAAAAATTTGGCTCGCTTCTCTCGGATTAAACTTCTTAGGTAAGGTATATTGCGAATAAAGTGAGTTAAGTCTAACCACAGAATAAGAACCGATAAGCAGCGAGTTTTTTCTTTGAATAAGTAGGTACCGTAAACAAAATCAAGTATCACATGTTGAATTTCTCTTAAAAACATCGGCTCGCTTCGCTCGCATTTAACTTCATGAGTAAGATATTTTGCGAGTAAAGTCTAACCACAAAATAAGAACCGATAAGTAACGAGTTTTTTCTTTGATCACCGCAAACAAAATCAAGTGTCACAATGTTGCATTTTTCATAAAAAATTCGGCTCGCTTCGATCGCATTTAAGGCTGCGTTTCCATTGACGCGGAGTTGGGCGGAGCGCTGCTTAGCGGTGCATGAATTGACCAATCACTATGCTCGAAATCTCTGCTCCGCTTCAATGGAAACAGCACGAGCGGAGCGGGGCAGAGCTGAACAGATATTCATATAAAATAAGCGAGGTGATGCGGAGCGGAGGACAGCGCGGCGGTGCGTTGCGGAGGGTAGCTAGGAGAGCGAAGCGGTGTTCTGCTTCAGTGGAAACACTCACCACTTTTCACCGCTATTCTCCGCTCATCTCCGCACAGCTCCGCGTCAATGGAAACGCAGCCTTACTTCGCGAGTAGGATATTTTGCGAGTAAAGTCCAACAGCAAAATAAGAACCGATAAGCAGCGAGTTTTTTCTTTGATCACCGCAAACAAAATCAAGTGTCACATGTTGCATTAGTCATAAAAAATTCGGCTCGCTTCGCTCGCATTTTACTTCATAAGTAATGTACATTGTGAGTAAAGTCTAACCACAGAATAAGAACCGATAAGTAGCGAGTTTTTTCTTTGATCACCGCAGAAAAAAATTAAGTGTGACGTTGCATTGATGTTGATGACATGATGTTGCATTTGGCTTGCAAAAATTCGGCTCGCTTCGCTCGCTTGGTTTGGAGCTCTATTCGCTCGCATTATAACTTCATGAGTAAGGTACCTATATTGCGAGCAAAGTTATATGTCAGCAGAGCACAGATTACGACAAGCAGCGAGTCTTTGAGCATCGTTAAATTATGCTAAGTTTCAAGTTTGTTAGTAACTACTAGGATTTTACCCCATTTGGAAATTTCGAAAAATCGTTAACTAAATAATTCAAGAATGTGCGGCCCGCAGTGATACCTCATATTGTCCTATGCGGCCCTTGACCAGAAAAGTGTGACGACCACTGGTTTAGAGGGTCCGACCCTTAGCAAGTATTTGTCGAGTTGATTTTTTTAAGTTTAGGGGAAAACTGAGGCAAACTAGTCAATCTTTGTATTTTGGAACCCTTGGCCCCTCCCATAACAAAGCTATAGCTACCAACCTGGCTAACACCATAGTTTACAGATGTTATTATACTTCCTAGATGTTCAGCGGGGCTAAAAAGGCTGTTATAGCAGAATCACAATAGAAATCGTTCTTTATGCTATCTCTTTTCATAGACTGAGAGTGACACGAACGGCATATTGCAATTCCGTTAACATCAGAACCTTAGCGCACTTGGTCCAGAGGTTCTGACGTTAACGCAATTTCTATTGTGATTCTGCTAGAGCAGCCTTTTTAGCCCCGCAGTTTTAGATATCATAAGTACCTATCAGCTATGGTTTCAGTTTTATCGCCCACGTGGTTCTTGGACGGGATCTTCTGGACAATACGTTAAACTTGGTGCCATCTCTTATCCCGCTCCACAAGGATATTAAGGAAGACAGTACAGAATACCAGGTTTTAGAGAAAAAGTAAGTTAAAGTTGATAAGGACTTGTCAAAAAGAGACAAAACATTTTAAGTTCTTCAAACTCAGTTAATTTTGAAGCTTTTAAATATTATTTAACACACGGGAATTACTCACGTAAAAATATCGTCGATTTAGATAGTGTTAGTGTGAGACGCGACCGCGAGGAGTAACCTTGCCGCAACTCCCTCCTTACCCAGATGAAGATTCTCCGGATGAATCGAAACATTGTCGGTATCTAAATCGACGATATTTTTACGTTTGTAATTCCCGTGTGTTAGATAATGTCTAGTACAACTCACGAAAACTTTTAAACATTGTTTGGGGTAGGATTTAAAGAATTGCTTTGATTATATTTGAAACTTAACTATTATAAATTGAACTCTAGTTTATAATAACCGGATGATACTAAGAAACAGTAAAGTTTTTTTTATATTTTTTACTCACAAGTTTGTTGTTATAAATGAAATAGTATTAATTTTTGAGATGAACACAATAGTAAACACAAAGTGTTACAGAAAAGCAACAACGAAAATAGGAAATGAAAAAGAATAATTTATGAGTACATTAACGGACATTAACTACACAAAATATAAAAATTAGAAGTGATAACATCAAAACGTCTGAGAAACAAACGGCTAAGTCAGCTCTAATTGAGTTACCATGCCTTTCTCGTGAATAAAACTTAATAGTCTGTGCGAGAATGTTTATGGTAATGGCTAAGTTTCTTTCCAAAAGTATGATCCCAATTTGTCGTTGTAATTATCCAATATACCTAAATAAAACCCTATTTTTAACTAGACGTTTAAGACTTCAGTACTTAGGACATCTTTACCAAATGATTTATACAGCCTCAGGTGGCAACCTATGCCTCAACCTCAAGCCTCAATGGGACACTGTTTTGCCTTGGACATTGTTAAGATATAGTTGGCTTTTACGTACATCACCTAAGCCATTACGTCAGCTTAATAGGCATGATGACTAATTTTCAAAATCTCTTCTATGATATTCAGAATTCTATTATGTCTAAAATATATCATATTTCTGTAGAAAATTAAGGTTTTTGTGCAATAAAAGTACATTTAAATTTAAATTTTCAAATTCACGCCAAAACGCTCGCCGGTGTCATGGCGTCTGTTTTTACGTCACGGATCGGTATATCAACCAGTGATGCCTACATAGTTACTATAGAAACAAAAGGATGTTTACCGAGACGAGATGCAATGACAGACGCCATGACACCGGCGAGCGTTTTGGCTATCATGGCGGATTGTTGTATTTTGTAGATTTATTTTAGCAAATAAATTAGTAATCTCGACATTAATAAGAGAATAAATACATTTTTCAAAATCTTTGAATCCTATTTCATTAGATCAGATAAATATTTTGGCGATACTTGATTACTGTCACCATGCCTATTGGCCCACAGGGCACAGGCAACATTATTGGTCAATAAATGTGGAGCTTATTAAGCCGCGGATTTCCTTGCGCTGTTTTCCTCCACCGTTTATAGTTCTTGTCAAAGCGCGTGTAAATTTGATGAAATAGAAATTGAAACCCAACCGAGAATCGACTACCTATGTGAGATTAGGATCAAAACGCAAAGCACTATCCGACTCAGCCATTATAGCACTTCACTTCTAGCTTTAATATTATTGTTTCAAAATTATGTTTTATTTTAAGAAATCAGCTGATCTTTGACAACAAGCGGCAAGACGGAAGCGTGATGGATGCGATAGAATACTTTGATCAGTCCGCTACCTTCTTAGATAAACTTCGGGCCGTGCAAAAGCAGTTGCGAGAGAACATCAGGTAAATTAGACAGTTCTGGCACTTAGAAATTAACTGGCTTTTTATAAAACGTAGTAGACTACGGTGACGGTGGAAAGACATACTTGACTCATTCTCACTACAGTGGATATTAGCTCATAATAGAGAGAAGTGGAGGAAGAAAGGATTCCTTTGCCTTGCAGACTCAATTACTCAATTATTTATTCTCTAAAAGTTGTCATCATCATTGACATCACGGGCTTTTAATTCTCTCATGTATGTTCAATACAAATACTAAATGCGTGTAGATACTATCAAAAATTAGGACATGTCACTGACTGCTCGTTTTGTATCTTCAACGGATGTTGATTCACTAAAGTAGGCTTAGGGATACACCTATGATGCTGCTTCTACAAAATGTGCCTTCCAGGAAGCAATTATGTTTTATTTCTTTCAGGGATAGAGTAAACGAGAATCTTATAGAAGCTCGTCGCAGTGAGCTAGTGTGTGCTGGTATACTGGTCCTTGTCTGTGTTGTGTCGCCCATCATCATTGCACTCGTTAGAAACGCCGTCAACACTATACAAGTAAGTACCACATCACTTCGCAACAGAACAACTTTTTTAAGATTATTAAAAACAGGCCATCTATACTACATGATTTATACAGTGTCAGGGGGCAATCTTTTGTCTACACTTATCGGGACACTGTAGTGCCTGGGACAATGTTGAGATGGAGTAGGCTTGCCCAGCACCTACACCATCCTCTCAGCTTACCGGCCATATCCACAGGAAAGACATGGTCAATACGTGTGGGGCTGATTAAGTCGCGGGTTTCCTCACAATGTTTTCCTTCACCGTTTAGAGCTCGTGTTAATGCGCATATATAAATTTTTCGAAACGAAAAATCCATTGATGCACGGCCAGGATTCGAACCCACGACCTTCGGATCGAAAGTCGAGGTACTATACCCCTCGGCCAACACGGCTACTATTTTGTTGTAAGATTTGTAAAAAGTACCTATCCCAATAATTGCACTCAGACGGGATTTAATTAAACTCTCAACCAAAACGCTGTCACCGCTAAACTCGGAATACCTAAGTTTGAATTTAATGTAAAGTGAAATATCACAAATATTTATTCTGTGAGAAGTTAGGATAATTTGACTGAAATTGACACCTCGTGATCAAAAACCTATCAATTGTCAATTTTATTCAAATTGGTACTGTCGGTTCTTAATACGATCGTCCAACAAACGAACAATCTCATAAAATGGTTGATCTCACTCAGATAAATTGAGTCATCTTGCTGGTTGGCCCTAAGCCGATCACAAACATATTTGTAGTTCAGACTATGAGTCATTTTAGGACGGAATCTAACGTAAGATTTTCTACGAATTAAACACAGACCCTAAAACTAGCCCGGAACATTTAGCAGAACTCATAGTTCACACAAATATTCTGAAACTGATGTACGTGCTATACATCAGTTTCAGAATATTTCCATGAACTATGAAACAAGCTCTAAAGGCAGAGTCTAAACGGTGAAGTAAAACATCTTGCTTGAGGATACCTGCTGCTTAGGCTGCTTAAGTAAGCAAGTTCGTATGAGCTAGTGGCCAACTCTGGTGAAAAAGGCCTAAAGACCGCCATCTAGGCCGCCTAAAGACCTCTGTGATGGCTTAACGACTTAAAAGCGGGGACCGACACTTTAACGTGCACTCTGGAGCACGGAAGCGCTCAGCTGTTAATGCCACTTGCTGTCGCCCCTCCAAATTGTGACTGTTCAGCTCTTAACGTATTAACTTCAACGATCTACCAAGAACGTCTACGCAAGCTACACTACGAGCATTTCGTCGAGTAATAAATATAAAGTTCTAAGTTTTTTTTCTAGGTATACGCCAGAAACTTGTCGGAAAAAGCGAGAGAGTTGGAGTACGAGAAAGAACTCAGTGATTCATTGCTCTACCAAATGCTGCCAGCGAGCGTGGCCAAGCAGTTGAAGCAAACCCAGCAGGTAACTTCTTTATCACTCTTGTCAATAGTTCAGTAGATCAGAATAAGGAAGTGTATGTATATTATATTTTCTCAAACATGCTAAGATATACGACCACAATCTTACGCAACCTTCTTTGCATTAAATCGTGGTTGCAGTACTGGTTCAGAAAGTGTCCAGCAATTTCATAAATGGCCTGCTCAACGTCCGCTCGAGCAGGCCAGATAAGAAATTTCTGGACACTTTCTGACCCATTACCTACTGCAAGAGCACACACTGTGTGCTAACACACTGAAATAAGATTCCGTCGATGTTTCAATTCATCAGGAGAATCTTAATGTGGATAAGAGAGATGTATTCGCGCTAGTGAGACACGATCATGTAGTACAACACACAAACGTTTTTGAAAGTGAAATAGTGTATGAATAGGTCTTTATAAAGTGTCATCATCATTCCCTTTTCTCACACTATGTGGGGTCTAACATGTTTTCTTACATTCCCCTCTATCGTTTGTCATTTTTGCAATCACTCACTCTTTTTACAGCTGTGTCCATTCATGAACAGTTCGAATCTGATGACCTTATTATTTTCTAGCTTCACAAAAGTCATTGTAAGAAAAATTTCCGCAGGCACCACATAATAGGTTTTCAATTACCAAAATGGAAAGACAAAGTCATAACTTTCATTACGAGTTTGTCTGTACGTATTCCTTTATAATTTGTTCCTTTACTTTTGACGGGTTCTTTGTTTGCTAATGTTGAAATTAATTAGACTTTTCTGTATATTCATAGCTCAATTTAATTTATTTTCAATAGAATTGCGGGAACACACAAGGCTTCTTGGTTTGTCCTCAATCAGGAATCCCGTCAAAATATTTCCGGTACTAGATAAAAATAGAACTACTGATAACTTTTTTATAATTCTACATTATCTTCTGTAAGTACTTAAGAGGCTGTATTTTTTTATTTTTGTTTAATATAGTTTCACACCTCTTTTCGTGGGGGTAGGTAGGAACCACAGATTCCAATTTGCTATGATCCTGACACACATTTTTCGCTTCATTCACTCTCATTTCATTCTTTATACAAGCTCGCCGGTTTAGGGTGCTTTGACCTGACCTTTTTCCAAAATGTCACCAATTTAGTAGGTATAAATTTGTTCGTCTAGGACCTTCCATTCCAGCTGTCCTATTCACACTCCCAATAATACATACTACTATTACTAGACTATAAAACAAAATATGTTGTGGCTATCTCAAATCTCATGTCTGTAATTAGGAAAATCATAGCAAAGAAAGCTATTACCCTCAACCCTCAAGGGCTCTGTACAAAAGTCATAGATTTAAAATGGAACTTATTGAAGCAAAAAAAATCATCAATTTAATCAATGCCTCAATTGCATTAAATGTACAAGACTGTAACCAACTGCAGAGCAGACGACACGTGGTCGCCCAGCGACAGTTTTGTCTACCATTCGACCCAGCGAGACGTGTCGCTTGTCGCGGAAGGTATTTCATAGAAATACATAGAAACCAGTAGTGTTGCTGGCGACACGTCGTCTGCTGCTCTCTACAGTCGGCTCTCTGAAACCAACGTTCATGTTTGAAATATTGAAATTCAAAAAATAAATTATTACGAAACTGACCCAACCAACGTAATCTATATAAAAATGAGAGTAAATACTACAACATGAGAAATTAATTTACCTTTGTCTAAATTATTTGAACGCTAAAGGAAAACATAAAAGTTTTTCTGCGGTTTAATCAACCCTAATAAATAGGCCGTGGCTTTTCTGCGGAAATGTCTAACTTACAGAAAGGTACTTGCTACAAACGATGTCAATGGTTTCTTACAATATTTTCGTTCACTGTTATGATTATTAACCACACAAATAACAAACAAGACAATGTCTTTCTAGGGACCACTTACCTCCAACTTTAGTACATTGAACAAATGTTTTCTTTCCATCTAATAGGGAAAAACTTTGTATAAATTTGCAAATATCGTCCTACTATGTTATTTGTGAGAATGTGAGAGACCAATATTCCACTAACGGCCACTTTCATACGTTATTATTTTATTTCTTAGTGATTTTGCTTACTGTGGTTTGATGTTTGACATCAGTTCTATAGTAAACTAGCAGCGCCCTCGCGGCGTTGCCCCCGACGTGATGGTATAATGATGACGATGATGAAAAGTAGCTTTAACCTTCCTCAAGAGTTTAGTTATCAAATGCACAAAGAGTTTTTCAAATCGGATTGTTAGTTCCTTAGATTAGCGCGTTCAAACAAACAAACAAACTCTTCGGCTTAAGACTGTATGAACACATAGTGAGAAATATAACGATGAATCGGCTAACTAATCGTATTTGTAGGTGCCAGCTGAGTTCTTCGCGTCAGTGACGGTGTACTTCAGTGATATTGTCGGATTCACAGCCATTGCTGCCGTATCCACTCCTTATCAAGTAAGAACTACTTAGCCCTCTGATTGTCTATCGAGACCAAAATCGGTCTCAAACTCTCAAATATGACAGTTCAGTGACAACGCAAGTAGCACTCTTATCTCAACGAGACCGAACACGACAAAAGATACCTATGCCATCGTTTTGACAGTTTGAGACCAATTTGAGATTTGAGACAGGTTAGAAAATCAGCCTGTAGGTTTTATTCAGTATTTAGGTACCTTTTATTTAATGCAAATAACCAAAAGATTGGACAGGCTATTGAGAAGCGGGCTAAAATACGGCGAAACTAAAAATCAGCGCTCTGACAGCCAAGGAGCTGCAAGAGCAAAAGCTGAGGAGTAGCTTTTTTGTAACTAGATTTTTATAAATAAAATGCTTTCCAATATAGCGAAAGCCCGCGGTTTCCCTCGCGCGGACCACTATTTTTATCCCACTATTTTACCGAGATAAAAAGTAGCCTATGTTTCCTGACTATAATCTATCTCTGTGCCAAATTTCATCCATATTCGTTCAGCCGTTCTGGCGTTATTGAGTAACAAAATATCCATCCAAACATCTAAACTTTCACATTGATAAAGTAAGTAAGTAGGATTAGTAAGATAAGATGTGATCTAAACTAAAAACAAAAGTAGTGAAGTAAGTTCGTTCAAGGAATATTATAGCCTACTCAGATGACGAAGTTTTAAGGCCATCTAAAGGTCTATGTCTGGTCTAAACGACTTTATAACCGGAACCAATAAATAACTCAACACGAAAGCGCCCAGTTGTTACTGCCACTAGCCACTCATCCTTTTTACGACCACGCACGTCGTTTAACCCAACCCCTGCCACGGCTCTACGGTGCTCTCCGAAAAGACCACAGAGAGCGTCCGCAGCCCGAAGCACATAATGCGTTATGGGCACTGAACCCGAAGATTTTTAAATAGAAAAAAAAAACATCTACTAGGCTGCACTACGAGTCTACGAGCGCTTAAAATGAACTCGTCACAAAAAATGGTCACATTGCAAACAAATGCCTAGTAATTTTAACTTCTAAAGTTAGTAGGAAACTATTAGATAATGTCAAAAAAGTTATTTAATGGATGTGAATGTTTTAACCATAATTAAGCTATTTGGTTCAATAATGACAGTTACAAAATAATCGTACCTACTCGAACCACTTACGCCTCAACTACACCACTCTAATATCAAAATATCGTATCGGATTATGTGAGAACTATTTCTACCCACAATCTCAATGGCATATATTTCCAGGTGATTAGTTTCCTGAACTCCGTGTACAAGTTGTTCGACGAGCGATTAGAGTGCTACGACGTGTACAAGATAGAAACCATTGGGGACTCATATATGGTTGCATCTGGATTACCTGTCAGGAATGGTAAGGATCTTCAACTACAATCATCAGTTTTCTACCCTTATCCCTGTTAAGTTGGGCACATCATAGGATTTCTTTGTTGAATGTTTCCCTCGTATAGGACAGTTAATCAATGTAGTTACATACTTTGATTCATCTGAATGATCATCAGATATCTTGTAAGATTTTCAAATGCATACTAAAAAATGCACTCAGACGGGATTTCATTTGCAACTTCGGCGTTACCGTAGTCGTTTTTTTATACTACTAATGTAGCAGACAAACATACGGCCCACCTGATGGTAAGCGGTTACCGTAGCCTATGGACGCCTGCGACACCAGAGGAGTCACACTCGCGCTGCTGACCCTTTAACCTTTAGTCTGTCGGGATTCCAGACGCAATAGAAAATCAATTGTGTCTCGACCAGATCTGTGCTCCGACAGATAAATCAGTTAAAAGAGGAATCACTGCTCCGACAACACAATGGAAAAAACTGGTCCACCAGTTGTCACAGCAGTGCTTCTTTGCAGAGCTCTTGCAACCTTACCGCAGGAACACAACACCATTCGAGAAGAATGATATTATTTGGCTGCGATATTCTGTAAGGCGGAGGTACTTCCCCAGTCGGGCTGCTCGATTATAGAGTGATAAAAACCCACTATGCCTTTCCTTCCATATAAATTCGCACTCTAGTCCAATTGTACTACTGGGCTATTTTCGTTAAGAGTGTTTTTTTAATGAGATTACTGATACTTCCCAGCTTACTCCATGCGACAGATTTAAAGCCCATTACCGCCTATTATAATTGATACTAATTCGTTTCCTGACAATCGTTTTCTCCACCGATTAGAGGTTGTGTTCATTAATCGTCGTGTTCCTTTAACTTGAAATTTTGTACGAGCCGTGTTGGTCGAGTGAGACCTTGACTTTCAATCTGTAGGTCGTATGTTCGGATCCTGGCTATAAATCCTAGCAAGCATTAAACGGCAGAAGAAACCAACTTGAGAAAACCAGTTGGCATTCTAATAGGCATGCAACCTATTAAGTGAAAAAATAATTAGTGTATACAAATGCATATTTAGATGTGCCTCTGATTTTAATGTTACCTACATGAAATTGTTACAATACTTACAGTGTGAGGTTAACATTAACAGTAAATTAAAACAGTAAATTAGTTAAGGTTAACATTAACATTAACAGTAAAAACCCAAGTCATCATTGTAGGCAGCTCTCGTATGGTTGCTAAGATTGATATGTCGATCCTTCCCCGTGTTGTTTTTGACGGAACTGCTCTGCCTTTTAGTGACACAGTCAAAAACCTAGGTCTAATTATTGATAAGGATATGTCGTGGAAGCCTCATCTGACTGAACTCAGTAGAAAAATGTTTGCGTCGGCGGCCTCGCTTAGGCGGCTACGAAACTTCTTGCCCACTTCAACCAAGGTTACGCTGGCTCAATCCCTTTTACTACCAATACTTGATTATGCTGATTCCTGCTATCCTGACCTTACTGAAGCCCAACTTGATAAGCTGGAGCGCCTCCAAAACTTCTCCATTAGATTCATATTTGGCCTCCGTAAATATGATCATATTTCTCATTTCCGCAAGAAGCTCAAGTGGCTGCCAATTCGTTCTCGCCGGAATTATCATATTCTCTGTCTTCTCTTTAGTATTTTATTTAACCCTTCCGCACCTCCTTATTTGAAGGAACGTTTTGAGTTCCTTCATAACACCAATCCCCGCCCTCTGCGTTCCTCTGAGACTCTTAAATTAAAAACTCCTGTCCGTGATTCCATCTTCTACGAATATTCCTTTACTGCCCAAGCTGTCTGTCTCTGGAATGATCTTCCAGAAACTCTCAGGAAAGCAAAATCCCTACCTATTTTCAAAAAGCAATTGCTCGAACACTTTATTGCAATACATTATTAATGTTTAGTTTGCATGTAGGTTTATCATATGATTTATTTATTAGTATATTATTAGTATATAGATATATATTTATTTATTAGTATGTATTCTATTGACGTAGATATTTTATTTACACCGCCTTTTGCCTTCCTGTAAATCCAGTTCATCCTTAGGTTGTCTGGAAGAAATCGCTCATAGCGATAAGACCGCCCATTGTACTTCGCTCCTAATGTTCTGTGTGTCTGTAATTTGTTTTAATGTTCATGTGGTGTACAATAAAGTGTTAATCTATCTATCTATCTATCTAAATAAATAAAGTCTTTCTATAAGTATACGTCATCATTAAGATGGGTTTCGGATGTTTGATTTGATGTGGTGATTCATATGGGCGCTAGTTTAAGAGCCTAAGAACATGTATACCCAGCATGCATAGTTTTATGAATCATTATTTACTTTGTAGGAACCCCACCAGATGTATATAAAATTAACTGTGAGAAATTTTAACTATGTGACACTGTAGTGCCTGGGACATTGTTCAGATGGAACTATTATGTGACATAAGCAAGCTGGTTTCTAGGAGTAGCACACAATTAGCACGTGTAGGTATACGAACACATACAAAAAGAGTATGCGTTGGACGTAAGCACGCTAGGTAGTAGCAAACAAGCATGCTTTTTATTAGAATGTGTATTCAATATATACGTCCTATGTACTTTTTTCTGTAAATACATACATATTATACATAGAAAACTCCCAGACCCGAGACAAATATTTGCAGATCATACAAACATTTGTCCCGTGGCGGGGATAGAACCCGCAACCTATCTACCTAACCTAGACATAAATGGAGACTATAACTGTGAAAGCTAAATACGCGAAATAGATAAATTCTCTTTTAGAAGGAAATTTTTACTTCTGACTGACGTTTTCGGTACCTGTACCATAACCGACAAGAAACCTGTACTTTACCATGGATTAGTAGAGAAAGGGTTTCCATTGTAATGAAATTTTAGTTGCCGTTTCTACCCGTTTTTGCCAGACTGTACTGTACTTGTTTCGTGTCAGCTATTTGTATAATAATGTCGGTTTGCAGGTAACAAGCACGCGACAGAGATAGCTAGTATGGCGCTGGAACTTCTTGAAGCTACTTCCATGTGCCGCCTGCCTCACCGCCCCGATCAGGTACTTAGGTAATATTCTGTCAGTGTCTATGCTTGCATGACCTATGCTTAAGCTTTTAGTATTGTTAAATTGTCGGTCTCGGCTTTTAAGTCGTTAAGACATGACGGTCCTAATGACTTAAAAGTTAAAGTTTTTAGGCCGCCCAAAGGCCGCCCAAAAACTCCGTCACCAGATTAGACCACGAACGAACTTCATACGTCTTGCTCATACGAACGTACTTTACTTAGTATTATCTTTAGAGCGGAAAAACTACCGTAAAATACGCCAACATTGCCACCAAGGGTAATTTTGCCCGAAGATCAATTTTTAAGCAAATCTTTAAATTGCAAAAATATTTGAAAAATATGTTAACATTTTTTGACTTTGATAGAAAATAGGTTATGTGTCTAGCAACACTGTCTATCTGGTGTGTCGCTAGCTTCACTCAGTAACTTGTTGGAACTCTTCGAGTACGGTGCGTATTTTCGCGGGCAAATTTTGGTGCAAATTCATAAGTGAATTGTGAGTGATGGCGAAAACACAGGTTAGTTTTATTAATATTATGATATGTAAGAACATTTTAGGAGTATTAATATGTTATTATCGTTGCTGAATGTCTTTTCAAACAAGAGTTATAGCGGTGGGCAAAGTTATCCAGCAATGTAGCGATCTACTATTGACAACATTGCCCGCCATCAAAATAAGCTTAGGGTTGGCACTTCAGAAACTTGTTTTTTTTAAAGCTTTTAATTAACTTGCAATGTTTGTATGTTTGTAAGTTCCTATGTTTGTAAGTATGTTTGTCCGAGTCAATTCTTGCAAGCTTAATTTGACCTACTTCCCGGTGTCAAATTGAGCTGAATTTAGGTAAAATTATGAGTCTTCGGTGACAATGCAATAATAATAGTGACAGTTAGCTGAAAATGTCTAATAGTTTAGTAATTATTTTAATTTAGCTCCTAACATCATTTGATCTCAATTAGTATTTCATTTTCATTTGGGTACCTATATAAATATGTTGATTAAAGTTTATTAAATAAATACCTGAATGAAAAATAACCAGTTTTTTTATACCTACAACAACTACGATCACAAGATCAGTTAACTAAGAAGTGCCAACCCTAGCACTTTTAATTTGTGAAATGCGGTTTGTATGAAAAGGACAAAAAATGTCAGGGTAACTTTGCCCAGCCACTTTGCTAGGAAACCTTCTATAGTATCGTTTTAAAACCTAAAGTAAACGCCATTATTGCCTAAATTCTTGTATTGGCTTTTTATTTCATCTCTCTAGAGGCTATATTTGCGTCAAAAATCAACGTGGGCAATGTTGGCTAAAAGTCCAGATAACTTTGCCCGCCATCAAAATGTATAAAATACTTAATTAAATATTGACGCATCATAAAATCTGATAAAGTAATACATGCACATAATCTTATAATAGCAGATGATAAAAGAAAATACTTACGTTCCCATAGAAAATTTTTACAAAAATTGAAATTATTCGAAAAAAGCGGGCAATGTTGGCGTATTTTACGGTATGCAAGAAATGGGCACGTGTCTTGAGCTGTGATCATGTTATTTTTTGGAGTGGCTTAGATCTTATTTGACCATCTTCTGAGAGAAAGGTCAGCGTGTTGAAAGTACCTTAGTCGTATTGCTCACTATACGGACTAAAATTGAAGGAAAAAATGTCATTTTTCCTTCAATTTTGATTAGTTTTGATACAATTTATGTCAAAATTGAAGGAAAAATGACATCTTTTCCTTCACTTTTAGTCCGTATAATGAGCAATACGACTATAGGTAAGTATATTGATTTCAGAAAAATAGTTTTTACTGTATTATAAAAGATTCAAATGTATGGATGTTTGTATGAGCCTAACTCTAGATATTTTAGGTTGACTAAATAAAATGTGTGGAATTTATTGAAAATAGTTTCTATTTGATTTGATTTAAAAAGTTACTTCCGGAAACTGTTCCTGCACCCTGATTCAGACTTCCGAATTAGCATCCGATTCGATGATTTCAGTCGAAAAGTTGACGTTTTTTCAGCGAAGAAACGTCACTATCCGTCTGAATCGCGCCTCTGGTGGGAAATAGAGTCGATTGCTCAACTTGTTTTTCAGGACAAAGGTATGTTTTAAGGCTTAGGTACTGTACTTTTTTCGAAAATCTAAAAAAGGAATTAATTTGTTTTTATCAAATGAAAAAATTGCTGGACATTTCACACAGCATCATGTAGCCCCAAGATTATAGGAACCGAAATAACAAGACATTTATGCTGCTAACTTAGTCATCGGTTATGAAAGAAGACCTGTTGTGCTAACTATTACACGGTTGTTAGGGAATGGTTGTTGCGGAAACTCACTACCCACGCGTAATTTCATGCATGCATTGGCAATTTTCGCCATATATGGCTTTTAGTGTATTTTTATTTAGCCTACGACAGTAGTCATTTTTTTTCGAGGAAAAGCATTAAGTACCTACTTATGTCTTATTTTTAGATTTAAGCACATTTATTCCGAATTTCAACCAAATTCGTTTAGCCGTTTCAGTGTTAATTCTTAACACAAACTTAAGAATTTATATTTTAGTGTAATTATTTAGGGACAAAGCTCTAGCGAGCTTAGTGGGTCCTGACAAGTAAAAATGAATAAGGCGGTAAGTAATGTAATAATAATGTATTATAATAACACGCGAATCCTAAAAGGGCCTCCAGACTCTCGTAGAGAACCCCCGAGAACACCCGAGAAGCGTGAGTGTGAAGAGCTTCTCGCCTTCTCGTTCTCTGGCTCGCCTGTTCTCCGATCGGTGTCGGTATTTTTGGCAGAGCCAAAGGATTTCTCGGGCGAGAAAAGAGAAGGGTCCTACACTCACGTTTTGTCTCATTGCAGATTAATGAGCGGCGGTGAGCAGACATCCATATTGTTTGTTTTTTCGAGAATTTTCTTTCATAAAAATGTGGAATAATAAATAGAGTTGAAATTTATCGATTTTTTTTCAATCTGAGCCTATTTTATGGGATGCTAAATATCGAAACTACTAAGATAAAAGTTTTTTACATTACGTATTTTTTTTTTTTAACATCATTTTTAGTTACAACATTCACAAAGTTACAGTATGCAATGGCACACAGAGCCAAACCGGGTGCAGTTTCAAAATCGACGTCCATACCGGATAAGCAACAGATCACGACTGAGAACAATTGAGAGTGTGGATAGCTTGTTTGTTCTTCGCGAAGTCTCGGGCGAGACTTCTCGCCGAGCCTTCTCTCGAGAGTCTGGAGGCCCTGATTTAATCTCATAAAAACAATTAAACAGTTTCAAGTTCACATTCAGCGAATTAATTGACTTTGACGTTTATATTAGTCTCATATTGAACATTTATGTCTATATGCGTCATAACTCAAACTCAAATTCATTTATTCAAGAGGATCACATAGTGTATCACTTTGAATCATCGACTAACTTTGACATCATCAATGCAACGAAATTCCTCTAAAATTCCAAATTATTTCGACATGAGTGTCGTAATGTCTCGTGTGATAATCATAATCAAGGAATGTAATAATAGGGGAATCATTTAACACATGTCATAGTTTAATCATGAGACATGATTGCCATTGTCTATGTTTTTGCATAATTATGTCTGAGATGATTTGTTTCAAAAAATATTAAGTAGGTACCTACTTACTTTTTTTTTAGGTTGTAAGAAATTTTTCAATATGGCGGCCTTAAGAACTCAATTTAGCAATTCGAAGAATTAGGTTAGTAAAAGTATTCAAAAATTGATGAATTGCGACAAAAAATGTCGTTAGATTCATCCAGATCACAAATGCTATCCCAATAACGAAATCAATTCAATTAAATTACGAAAAATTTAATTGAATCGAATTTTGGCATACTAATACTAGTACATAGTAGTACTAGTACATTGGTACTAGGCAACAATGCAATGTAATGGTGACCGTGAGCTGATCTGATAATGGAGTCAGGAGCTGATAACTAATAGTGAATCAATATAAAATACCTGCGTTTAGGCTTATTTGAATAAGCTCTTGGTCAACATAAAAAAAAGCTTAATTTTCATTTGGCGTGGCTCGTTGCTTCATTCTTCATGAAAATGCCGAGGTTGCCAACATGTAACTGTTTATTTGGACTTGACTCTAACCCCTCTTAGACAATCTTCAAAAGATCTTTGAGTAGCCAAAAATCTGAGAATGTATACAATGAATCTTATAGTAATTTTCCAATTTCGTGAAGTTTCTATGATCTAATGGCCAACACCGCTAATGGCCTAAAAGCTCCGTCACTAGAGTTGGCCATTTGCTCATACGAATTTACTTATTTACCGCTGTCGGAATTTTTGAACCCCTTATACCTCTGCTATGACATGTTTTTGTGTTTAAATTAACTTTATGTAACTGTGAGAATATTATTCCAGACCTTATGTATGAGAAGTGGCATCCACATGGGTCCGTGCGTCGCCGGCATAGTTGGCAGCAAGATGCCTCGGTACTGTCTCTTCGGCGACACCATCAATACTGCTAGTCGGATGGAGAGCACCGGAGAACGTGAGTTATCTATGATAATAGGCTTTTTCATCTGTGTCAGATGTTTTAATTTAATTTTTGAAAATATTTGATTATTATCCCGCAATCTCGCCTCAGCCGTGGTCTCGCTCTACCCGTTGAGCTAACACTCCATGTCAAAGATGGAATTATGTGGAAGTACACGTAGGTAGGTAAATTTTTTTTTAGCATTTTTCCATACGATTCTTAATTTTAGAAAACTCTTTTCAGCTATGAAAATACAAATTTCTGATGACGTGAAGCGTGCATTGGACAAGACAGGACTCTTTGTGACTAGTCCCAGAGGAGTGGTCGATGTGAAGGTAGTTGTAAAATAAATAATTAGGTATTTATAACAGTTTCATAAGAAGCTTCTAACTATTTCACACATAAACATCCGAAAGTTTGTGTTAAAATGTACATACGTGATTTTTCATGAGGCCTTTCTGTTGGCCCAATCGCACTTGTTGCTAGAGTTCACCCAGAGGTCACAAACTCGTACGAAATTACTTTCTTTAGCACATGGCCATGTAGTAGGTATTTACTAGGTAAGTACCTGATTTGCTTATGATGATAAATTGATAACTTTTACCGTTTAAATTTCATTTCTAAGTTCATAAAAATCCAACTAAAGAATTACTTGATGCAATTTTCTAGGCAGTATCTCACTATGCTAACGGCAAATATAATTCTGTAATTCTTTACTGTACACATGAAAACATTTACAAATAAGACATTAAAAAAGTACATGTACAAAGGCGAGCTTAACCCTAAAAGAGTTCTACCAGCAAACCTTTGAGTATAAAGACAAGCTATTGACAAAGGTGGATGCAATGTGTAAGTACCCATATGAAATACCACATTAAATTGCAGGGTAAAGGAGAAATGACCACGTATTGGCTGGAGGGGCGAACAGGTCCGTCCCCAGTCCGCCCCCCCACCTCCCCCCCCTTGGACTACACGCCGAGCTTCCTCGCCCGGATCCACTCGCAACAAGGGCGCACCTCGCCGCGCTACCAAGAGAAGTGGACCTATTGAAATGACTGAACAAAAAGAAAGGAAATCGGTTTATCTGTTTGTAAGCTACGAAGCCACAGAACAGGTAGGAAGTACAACTTTGTGTCGGGGGTAAATAATGGAATACAATTCTAGCTGAGCTCTTACAGAACAAAATTCCAGGACATACAAAGATACAAAGCTACAAGTGAATTTAAATAAAAGCTTTTATTTGTACCTAATTTGCAGATAATAAAACCTATAAATATTTTTCTTGGTAGGTTAATGAAAGTTCAGGCCAGTTTTGGCGAGTAGGTAGATGTGATTTAAAATGGATGTTCTTTAGATACCTATAAACCTACCTACTTGTTGTATGTGTATGTATAATGGTCACGACTATGGCCTTTTGGCTGGACTGATCCTAATATTCGTAAAATGAATAATCGTTGCACAAAACGGTGCTCAACTGATCAATTTGATCTTAGGCCTTTTACTCACAGCGACCAATCCGTCCCGCCGATACGATCCTAAAACGAACGGATCGTTGGATCGGCTCGCAAGGCTCCGATCTGTTCTACGATGCATAACAATTCATTCTACTTCAAGTTTATCCGATACTAGAAAGCGTCCTGTTGCCACACGGATCACGCGATTACTATCACCGGAGACAGAGATCGCATGATCGGCGTGCGATCACTTGAACGCGCTGCGTTCTACCGCAGGCAGTGGGAAAGCATACACGGGCAGCCATTGGTTACAGAGAACGCATTATCTTTGAAAGCGTTTGATAGCGACCAAAATCGGTCTCAAATAGTCAAATATGACAACTTAGTGACCACGCAAGCAGCTCTGTCACTCTCATCTCAACGAGACCGAACGCGACAAAAGATATATAAGTACGCGATCGTTTTGACAGTTTGAGACAAGTAAACAATTTTAGAAAATCAGCCCGCAGATCGCATCTTCAGATCGTATCGGCAGCACGGTTCGGTTGCTGTGGGTAAAGGCCTTTATCAAGATTTTCAGTCCTACGTCATAGGGTTCCGTGGCTGAGTTAGTTATGAGCACTCTGGCTTTAGGAGCATCGGTTTGATCAATGTGGGTACGAATCCAACGGGGTCCGAACCTAATAGAAAATTTTGATAAGAATTTTCATTATCGATAAAATCGTTGCGTGGGTAAAAAGTAGTAAATGTTCTGATTATAATTAATAAAAACATAATGTTAGTATTTTAGTACTATAATGAAAGGAAACTGTGTAATTTTGTAATCGATTAATTCGAATTAAATAGAGACAAAAAATACAACTAGTCACTATACTTACATAAAATTAAATAGGAAGGTACCCTTCTCTGTAATTATAATTAGACAACGTTATATTGTATAACTTAACTAAATTTATTTATTGCTAGACGAGTTGGGTAGGTACCTATGCTTAAGTTCATACTTTAGATTATGTTGGTAAGTAAATAAACTTTATTCGATGTAAACATGTTTTGTTTGATGTTTTATAAGATAAATTTCGGAGATTATAAAAATTGTGTTTTTTTTATATAAGTAGGTAAGTAGGTACTTATAATTTTTGTCATTTTCTTCAAAGCTCTCGTCACAATCGGGAGTTGTTTTATTAAAATTAAACTGTAGACTCCTTAGGCCCGCGCTTGCGCGATCCTGGGTTAACTAAATGACTAACCCGACCTTTCCTTTTTTTTTGATTGGTGGAATCATTCAAAATGTCTTTGCACCTACCACAGATGTAGGTAATATACTCGATCAAAGATGAACGAATGAACAAACATGAAACTTGTAAGTCTATCTCTTTTACACTACGGTACTCTAGATTTGGACTTCCTTGTTTGTCCTTTTTGACAATTTAGTCACTAACTCGGGGTTAGCCGATTAAACTCTCCAACATCATTGGGTTAAACATTTAAAACTAATCCAGGTTAACGCCTAATTCTTGATGACGCAAGATAAATTATATATTTTCATTCCATCTATTCGAAAAGGACGACTTTGTTCGCCTTTAAGTGCGCCCAAAGTAGATGATTCCTCTTCAAGGAACTTTTAGCGGGCAGTAATGAGTTTTTAATCCTCTTTATAAGTTTAGCGGGCAGTAATGAGTTTTTAATCCCCTTTAAGTGCGCCGGAATTATCTTTGAATTATCTTTGCCGCGCACTTTTGAGGTACAACTACTTTCCACATTCATCTCAAATCTACCAAGAAGAATGAGGGAGGACTCTTCCAAAAACACCACAGTTGTAATCACATTTAGAGATTTATTACTCTGCAGTTTTCTATCCATACATAATTGTAATTCCAACCTGATAAAATCCTGTGCGTTTTCGTCAGCGCGATCTAGAACGACGGTCTACTGGCGCCATCTAGTTTGTTTTCATGGAACTATTGAGCAATTCTAGCGGAAGAGATTTTTTGTTTGAACGCGCTAATCTCACAAAACAGGTTTTTATAATAGCTACCTACAATGTTTTTAATATTCATTATTCTGTATATTTATTTAGCTATTTATTTATATTTATATTGTTTGTGAGAGAAATAAATAAATAAATGAAATGAAATGAAATCTCAGAAACTACCAGTTGGATTTGAAAAATTATTTCTGTATTTGATAGCTAAACTCTTGAGGAAGGTTATAGGCTACTTTTCATCATCATCATCATCATCACCATAAACCATCACTACGGGGGCAACGCCGCGAGGGCGCTGCTAGTATCGGATAAACATACCGCCCACCATTCAGCCGGCGCGAGGCCACCGTCTGAATAAAAAAAATTTAATCCCCGATTACTCTTCTCAAGTGGAACTTCGTTGATTTAACACATTCCTTTCTCCTCCCTTTTATTTTCTCATAGATTGTAATGAAAAGTAGAGTGTATCACTCGGGCGCAAAATATATTTTTGGCTCGGGCGACGTACTTTAAATCCCTCGCTTCGTTCAGGATTCTACTAAAGAATCCCTCGCTACGCTCGGGATTCTACTCTAGAATCCTTCACTTCGCTCTGGATTCAAAAAAGCGCCCTCGCCGTAAAAATATTATTTTCCCCCCATATAATACAATCTACTATTAAACCAGTGTTAGTTTTTAGTTGTCCTATGAGAAATTGGAGTTAAAATGTTAAGTACCTAACCCGGGTTATCTAACCCAGGAACGTGCAAGTTGGCCTAAGCAAACTACGCCTCGAGCGCTTTTGAATTTTGGGGATGAAGTGTTTAAAAGTTTCGATAACAAATCCTGTCAAGCACACACAATTTCAGAATAACTTCAGAGACCTTCGGATGGAGAAGAATCTTAAATAATGAAAATCTTAAATCCATTTATTTAGTAGAACCTCAGGGATCACTTTAAAATCTTTAAATAGTGGTAAATTGAAAGGTTTTTGATTTTATTTTATTTAGAGGCTATTGCAATTACAATTACAAAGCAATTATTACTTTTCTTTAGGACTTTAGTTAGAAGTCTTCTACTAGAAAATCTTTCCCTACAAAAATGTTTCCTGATGACTCATAGAAGATTTCATACCTATAGCCTTAGAGTAGGTGTGTGGTATATATTCCAATGACATCAATACTAGGCACTTTGGCACACTCACACATCAACTGAACGTGTCTGTCTAAGGAATGGTTAAGGCTGGTCCAGAGATTTCTCAGAAAATATTGCAACCGATAAAATATAGGTTAATTCAATAAGTTACCAATCTTATTGAATGATTAATCTAGCCAGATCCAACACTTGTTGAAAGTAGGTGCATTATAATTTGAACAAAGCCTTGTAACTGGGAATTTTGAGCAGAATAATCGATCGAGCGAGCGAAGCGAGCGAAGATCTTAGTGGTAAGTTGGGCGATTTTGCTTTGTATGTTTGTATGTTTGTATGTTTGTATGTTTGTATGTTTGTATGTTTCACGAATTGTTGTTCGAGCATAACTGTCGAACCGTTCATCCAATCTGCATGAAACTTGGTAGGTCAATAGGCTGTGGTAAGGAAATTTACGGTGGAGCTTACATATGAGCTTAATCGATGAAGGGGTTGTGAAGATATTGGGTTCCCAAGGGGGTAAAAAATTATGAAAGTTACACAAATATCAGTGCCTCCAGTCAAAAAGGACATAAGTCGAGTTGTGCCCTTTTGTTTTTATTGCACTATCGTGATCTACGTATCGAGTTACATAACATATCAAAAATTCATAACTCTAGCTGCATCCTAACCTGGTTTTTTCAACTACATCAAGGGTATAACTCGACTGTCAGAAAGGGAACGTCTTTAGTTATCGACAAAATTTCCCAACTAAAAGGAAATAAGTAGCAGTGAGCCCAAAACATCATCGAACATGAAGGCATAATTTCAGTTAAAAAAATATTACAATGAAACAAAAAGGCATAACCCATGATGTTCCAATGCATTGGATAAACAGAGTTAGAAATAAATGAAGTTGATGCATTTGTTATGCATGTTTCTAAGGGAATATCTCTATTTGTTGCTTTTGGTGATTATAAGCATGGATAATAATGAGACATAAATGTATATTTTACGTAGTAAGTATTATAATAATCTGTGTATCGCTGGTATTGATTGATTTAATGTGATGAAGTAAATAAGTCTTAATTTTTGTTTTTTAATGTAATTGATCTCGTTCCGCCTTCCAGTATTACCAAATTGTCAATTTTTTTCAAGTTTTAGAAAAAGTTTTTATGACCACCACATGATACGAGATACTTATTTATTCTACCATAATATCGTGTGATAAGATTCCAAGACAATCGACATCCCGGAAACACTACAAAATACAAACACATGAAAACTAATCTTATCTTATCTTATCTTACCTATGACACTAGGCTCACGCAGTTCCATTTTCCAATCAGCTGCCACTGCTATCAAATGGAGAGGGATAGAAGACTACGGCATAGTATACGGCATAGTAGTCCCCGAGATAGTACAACTACCCTCAGAGCACTGGAGAGCCAAAAATGCAACTCCAAGCGCATATACGAATGTCACCTTTCCCTTGAAAGTATCGCCGCAAAGAACAGGGTAACTCTACAATGGATCAAGGGACACAGTGAATCACTGGGAAACGTCGCTGCAGATGAACCAGCCAGAAGGGGCTCAGAAACACAAGTGGAATACCCAGCCCCATTCCTTCCTCTGACGTTCTCCCAGCTACGCACCTGGATACAGAACACACCCAAAACCTTCACAACGATCGATGGACACGGGCGACGGACTACAGACAGTCCAGAGCAGCGATAACAGCAGCCACACCACGACTGACACGTCGCCTGATGAACTTACAAAGAAAAGACATCAAAATAATCACAGGGACGCTGACAGGACACTGTACCCTCAATAAACAGCTGTACAACATCGGTGCCACGGACATCCCACTCCGCATGGGATGTCTAACTGAAGAAGAATCAGCAGCCCACGTAGTCCTGGAATACCTGGGTGTAGCAGCACAACGGCAGCATGTCCTCAACAACCCGAGGTCGCTCCTCGAAGCATGTGGAGACCCCAGGAAACTTCTGAGCTTCTGGGAGAAGCTAAGTTGGCTTTATAACTAGTGAGTCAGGTTATCCCCACTCATAAAGGATCTACCATAATTCAAGATTTTTATACAACTTACTGAATTCTGAATCAGAGAGAGCTGAAGACGACCCCGGTTTGTGCTTTATACCAGAAAATGAGGAAGTAAATTAAAATACCGAGGAATACTTAGAATTTACTTACTGAAAACATTTGTTATAATAAAGTGTGTTTTTTAATGTTTTAATTATCAATTGTGTGTATTTTATTATTGTTTTATTTTTATTATTGCTTTTATTTATGGACACTGTAAACTAATGTTGTCTGAAATAAATGAATTGAATTGAATTGAATAATGTTGATTTTTTTGAAATAAATATTAAAAATATCATAATTATTGTTTAACTTTAGATTTTATTTACATAACTACAGCTCTCGACATCAGTAATTGATGGAAATAAGCCGTTATTGTCATAATAAGTATTCGTTACTAATGGATTATGTCTTAGTATTTCTTTGAATAGGAGTAAATCGACTAGTATTAATAAAGTTATTCCATTATTCAAAAGGCACAAGTCGTAATATTTCTTTTAGTACGAGTAAACTGACTAGAATAGTTAACGTTATTCCATTACATCTGTGTTAACAAAGGCACAACTCAAGTAAAACAAGAAAATAATATAGAAATAGTAAACGAACGTGAAAGTGATTAACACTAAATGAAAGGGCTATTTTTTGTCTACAATTCTGTATCAAAAGAAATTTTGATTTCTCTTGCGAAATAGCAAAAAACATTAAAAGTTTGGTTTTTTGGCTCTCCTGAAAAGTGCCGAATTTGAGTTGTGCCCTTTTTGACTGGAGGCACTGATATATTGAGTGGGGTGTCATACGAAAGGGCTTATTTTGTACATTCTAAAATGGTTTTTATTTTTAATCTAGGATGTATAGTTTTTGAAATACGACCAAAGACCAAAAACTACGAAACCAGAGCTGCAAGAGCTCCCGTTTCATAGAGTTTCGATGTCTTCGTAGCTCATTGACTGGTCGGCCTTAAAAAGAGAGTGGCATCGTTGCGGTTTGGTTTGCAATGATTTTAGATTCTACTTGATTTATCCCTTAATTTAGCCAAGCATGTTTTTTTTCGATTTTTTATAATTTCTATTGATTTTTGAGATGTTACATGATGAAATAAGAGGGAATAAGAAGAAAAAAAATTCTATCATTATTACTTTTTTAGAAAATGGGCGTCCAGTATACTGGACATTTCCCGGTTTGCGGAGAAGCAAGAGTGATTTTAGACGTTCAGTATACTGGACATTTCTCGAGATGCGGAACTTTAGTACTGCTTAGAAATATAATGAAATAAATAACAAAAATATGAATTTGCAAAATATTTTTATTAAAATTGTTATTTTCTGTCGTATTTGACAACAAATAATAAGCCGAACTCAAAAAATCTTACAAAACATCCTACTATAAGCACAAGGAGAGAACAAAATTGCAATAATTATGACCTATCCTCATAAATACAATAGGTACAACATTTATTAACCACTAGCTGCTGCCCGCGGCTTCGCTCGCGTGGTACCCGGACAAAAAGTAGCCTATGTTACTCTCCAGATTTCCAACTATCTCCACACAAAAAATCACGTCAATCCGTCGCTTTGTTTTGACGTAAAAGCAGGACAAATAAACAAACAAATAAACACACTTTCACATTTATAATATAGGTACGGAGGTACGGATTCACGCAAAGAAAACGATATCCCTAAGATAGATATTTGCATAGATCTTTATGCCTTCTAGATCCTATAAAGAAGTCTAAAGAGGAAGTCAAAAGCACTTCTTCTTCTTTCGTGTCGATGACTTATATCAAGTTTAAATGGTGTTTTTCAAGTAACTGGCCACTTCTATGGCCCCATCCGTGCTCTCTATAATGTCTTGTAGAGTGCATGACGGACATTCTAGCAAGTGTGGCATGGCATACCGTGTTTGTTGCCCTGATTCTTCACGGTGTTGGTCGCGAAAGAACAAGAGTAGAATCTAGCTCTTAGGATGTTTCAAAGTGGTCATAGCGGTCCTTGAATGAATGATATTTGAATTTTGAATGGTTTGTTTGTCAGAAGCAAATACATTACATATTTGGTCCAAATACATACTTGGGACATGTCCACAGTTTGTGAAAGTCAGCACGTGACAACACTTCATTTGGCAATGAAAGCCCGAAATGTACTGCCAATACTACGACCATACCCTACAAGCATATAAATAGACGTAATGTTCCTAGACACGTCATTATAAGCATTTGAACTGACTGAATCAATACCATACGGTAATTATTTTCCCGAATAGCTATGTACCCGAGTACCCTATATTAGCTAAGAAAGTACGGATGGCAATGGAATTATGTGGTTTTATTTTATGTGTGTTTTTTGTGTGTATGTTATTATGTTTTTTTTAATGAACTAAATTATTATTATTATTTCGAGCATACACATTATACGGAGATAGAGTGGGAGTGTTTAGAATTTCGCAAAAAATTGTCAATAGATTGCTGATAGTTCGTCTAAATAGGTAAGTACTTAACTACATTGTTTTAGGTAAGTACCTAGTTTTTTTTGTTGTTATATTTTTAATTTTAATTTTATTTTTCTATTTCTTATGTGTTTTTATTTTTCTGACGTTTATTTTATGTGTACCTACATTTTATTTATTACTAGCTGACCCGGCAAACTTCGTATTGCTTCAAGCATAAATGGAGAGAAGCATGTATAAAGAGAAGCAGAGAAGCGAGAAAGAGAGAAAACTCATACCCATACCCATATCACCAAAAAGTTCCATGAAGGTCCTGACTCCATCATCATAACAGAATTGTGTTTCACTCATCAAACTCTTTCATTTGATACCCATATCACTAAAAAGTTTCATGGAACAGGTCCTGACTCCATCAGATCATGACCTTGAAATTTTTACCGGACAATATTTAAAGTACCTACCTACTTTCTAACAAAAAAGAATCAATGAAATCGGACTACGCGTTAATGAATTACAACCAGATACTCATTTTGACTTTCATCCCCTCTCCCAAGGCCTATATACCTCGTAGTATGCACTCAAATAATACCAAGTTTCATTTAAATCCATCCAGTAGTTTCGACGAGATGCGCGGCCAAGATACACACAGACAGACAGACAGACATGAATGATAAAATTACAGTTTTGGCTTCAGTATCGATTATAGAGAGCCCTCCAAAAAAAAAATTTCAAAATATCTTCAATGTATGGACAGAATATGACCTGTTACAGTTTTATTAAAAGTATTGATTGATTGATTGATATTAATTGATTTATAATTTTCCAAATCGGTTCAGACATCTTCGAGTTATAATCACATAGTAAAAAAAAGATTCCGTTGAATCGAATCTGAGAACCTACACCTCCTTTTTTTTAAGTCGGTTTATTAAAAAGAATCACGCATAGATGCGCGTAGAAACTATTATGAAGACCGTGATTCACACAGGAGGAACGACGACGATTCTTTATCTATGGATTCACGTTTTAGTTACAGTTACTTACCTAAACCTTTTTTGTGGATTTGAATTTGTGTTAAAGTCAAATAGCATTCTATTAATAAACAGATGTCTGATTTCTGAATGTTCAATCCTTTCCAAATGTCAGTGTCAAATATTGTATACATTTAGAAGAAAATATGAATCAGAAGAATATGAAGAGAACATAATTTTTGCGAAACCAAAATAAAGAAGAAAAAAAAAAAAAAAAACATAATTTTGTCAACCTCAGAACACATCAGAATGCCAGCTCCATACAAAAAAACCGGTTTACGCTTTCTTTTGTATGGAGATTGCAATCGTATCCGCTTGTTATATTCTATGGTAATAGTTTTCTGTGATCATCTGTTAACCGCATGTTTTCGTCAGCACGATTCAGGCTTTCTTTCATTTTGTATGGCTTCTGAGGGTCTTTTCGTGATGTTGAATAGCCTATAGCCTTCCTCAATAAATTAGCTATCCAATACAGAAAGAATTTTTCAAATCCGACTGGTACTTTCAGAGATTAGCGCGTTCAAACAAACAAACAAACAAACAAACAAACAAACAAACAAACAAACAAACAAACAAACTCTTCCGCTTTATTATAATAGTATAGATATAGATATAGATATGCTTAATAATTCTTTAAATAGAAGATAGCCGTACCTACTAGACATCAGTCTCAATCTCAACACATAGGAACTAGGAACCTAGGAACTGAGGACAGTACGTACTAGGTGCTTACTTGAACTTAGAAAACATTACCTACAGTTAAAGTTTCCTAAAATAAAGGTACCTTAGAAAACTTAATTGTTCAAAACTGCCATTATTTGTGAAATTTGCTGAAAAAAATCTCAAAACACTCTCATTTTATGCAGTAGACTTCCACTTTGCTATTTTCGCCAAACCTGCACCGTCCATAGCTTGTGAAGTCTTGTCAGTCACCTAGGCCATCGTACCGTACTGATTCAGGTGGTCTAGGTTTCATTTCACATGAGCTTGATCCTGTTGAGTTGAGTTGCAGTAGAAGCTATCGATTGTTCTGTTAGTTTGAAGCAGTTCTTGGGCCAGCAAGCTGCGAAAACGTTTTAGGTTCATAGGCTTCATTGTTTGGTGGTTACAGATCTGCTATAAAGTAACCAAGTGTTAAAATAACAAGCATTTGAGTAAACATGGCAGTATATCAATGACGAATCTCATATTAGTCCTGTAAAAACCCATTAACACAACACACAGACCGATTTTGCTCCTAATGTTGGTTGCAGTGCGTCACTGCTGCAGCTCACAAATACCCTCCGTATTACTTTTATTTTTTATTTTTGTTGATTTTAACGACAGAATAAGCATGTTCTAAAAACAAAACAAAAATAAAAAAAAAAATTCCTAAGAATTTACCAAGGAATTTTTATACTAACGTAACTGGAACACGCACTGATACAGAAAACGCGGTCCGCTTGAAATAAAACTTGGGCGCTGTGTCTCTTTCTTTTTGCAACTGTGTGAAAGAGACAAAGCACCCAAGAAAGCCTCTCAACAAGACCAACAATCCTTATAACCAAGATTAAATGATAATAGATCGTTGTGTAGTCGTGATAAGGTTCAAAATCCTTTGTACATTAAATGTCAGTCAGCATTCTACTATGTATGAAATTTCTTTGGAATTTACTACTTTGTGCTGAAAAAAATAAAGGATGTCTATGTATGTACAGAAACAAAAAGTCACAAAAAATATAAGAAAAAATAATACTATTAAATAAGAATTTATTTGTCAATCAAAAAGACATACTGTATCATTTGATTTTTTATTTATTTATACCATAAACTTATATTTTGACTCTATTTTGCATCAAATGTTCATTTCCGCGTATTTAATAATGTGAAGAATACTGGACGTTATGAAAGTTGGACTGAACGCTACATCATTGGAAATGGGAAGAATACTGGACGTTGCGTTTTAAACTGCTGTAAAGTGAAAATTATAATAAATAATTAATAAAAAATTACGTACATTGTTGCAACTATTCAAACACAGTAACATACTTAAATATCGTAGATAGTTGCCTAAGAAAAATATGTAATAAAAAATTACTTACCAAGAGCGCCCGTGGCAGGTCTTCCCTCCTCAGTGTTGTGCAGGTCACCAACAGAGATTACGTTAGCGAATGGTCTTACCATTTCGCTGTATAAATCTACATTATTTACAAAACGTTTTTAACTAATAATAACATAGATAAAGTTATTATTTTAGACTCCAGATTTTTTTAAAGGTAATGTCCAGTATACTTCCCGAAATCAAATTAAGGGTTATTTTCATGATAAAAAAAATTTTGATAAAAAATGAAAATAATTGGGGTAAAAAAAGTTAAGTAAACAAATATATTGAGTGCGGTGTCAAATGAAAGGTCTTTATTTGTAAATTCTAAAATAGTTATTATTTTTATTCTAGGACGTATACTTTTAAAAATACGACGAGAATTCATAAATATGAAATAAATGAAAAATTAGACACGACATTATGTATTGCATGCATGCTAGTATTTTTTACCATGAAGAGCTAGCGCAATAGGCATACCCGGCAGTAGTAGCACTTGAAATTATAGGGGTAGTCAGAAGAAAGTCCAAATGTTGGCCATCTACGGTGCGCGAGATCTCAGTTCGGGGCGAACTACTAGTTTATATTACCTACTCAGTAAATTTAAGGCCACGTCTCCATTAGGCGAACAGTTAGCAGATACAGTGTTTGCTTCCAGTTTGCCTCCCAATAATGTTTACATGGAGCGTCTAATACAGCGCGTAATGTACGCAGTTTGCGACGTTTCGCTTGCCGACTTATTCAGCTGATTGGCTGATTCGCATTTCTTTCTTCTGATTTTTAGAATTTCATTCGACATTGAGTTAGCGACTGATATGCCCCGCTCAGAGACGTAAGCTGACAGTCAGCCGCTCACTGTTCGCCTAATTACGCGCCCTAAAGGTAATAAAAAGGAAGTTCGTATGAGCAAGTGGCCACCTGTTGTGACGAAGTTTTTAGGTCCGGCAACGGTTTGGAAAACCCTAAAGTTACACAATTCCACCTCGGCTAATGCAGTAAAATCTCCAAACTCTGCCTATTAAGGTGATTCAATTGTGAATAATAGCTAAGTAGGTATCCTTTTCAAGCCGCTTGCCTAACCTCATAGCTGTTAACAGTATAGAATTAAAAAAAATCTAGACATAGGTAGGGTTAGTTCTTAACAAGAATGACAAGTTCAATATAAAATCCTAAGATCCCCAAAATTGTTCTTCAAAGTTACTTCACATGGCACGTGGCAGATGAGTAATTCGCTTTTCGCCCTATAAAACATTATGAACGGTGTTTGAGTAACACCAGTCGTATGTTGACCGTCGTTAGAACCACATAGTAGTAACACCACACCCTTCATTCAAACACGATGCTTCTGGCAAAGATCATTGCCCTTGCGCTCGTCGCGATGTTAGTTCTACTCTCAACAGTTGAAATGCTTCCTCTAGAAGAGTCCAGAATACACAAAGTGCTGAGGAATAAGAGAGTAAAGAGAAGTTCCTTAGCCGCAAAGCAGTGTCCTAGTGAAACAACTTGGGTGTCAGAGCTAAGGAAATGTATGCCTTGCACGTAAGTTAAAATAGTATTTCTTGAATATAAAACTATCTAAACCAAATTTTACAAAATAACGATATGAAAGCATTGGTTCCATGCAAAATTTAGATTATTAACCTCCTATAAATAACTTATATTGTTCCTTGACAAGTTAAAAATGTATCCATAACTTAATAACTTCAATTTTAAATTCTAAAAATGTTTTTGATTACATTTTAAAGTTCAATATTCCGTGGCTCTATGTTAGGTAATACCTACCTATTTATATAATTTTTAATTTGATGTTTTTTTAATTACAGACTCTCAAAAAGAAACTCTTTATTCTGCGAGATGGATTATGACGACTGACAAAGAAGATATCATCACGATGGACCCTCAACCCAAAGTTAGAACTTCGTCTCGACTCGACCCACTTATGAAAATGGCAGCTACCGTGTTCATGCATGAAATCATTAAATGAAAACTAAAAACTACTGAAAACCTACTGTCTTTCTTTTACTATCTATCTATTGTGGTAGAAAAAAATTATATGAATTTAGAAGGTTAAAATCAAAATAAATGAGGATAAATTACCCGTAACACAATTAAAGAAAGTGAATTTATAATTAAAAAAAGAATTGAAGTCAAGCTCAGAGGGAGGCACGAGGCACATACAAATTTAGATATATCAGGGCCGTCTAGAAGGAAACGCGGGCTAGAAGCTGAAGAAGAAATTAGAAGTTGTCTCTATCACCCGAATAGAACGCGATATTTGCATGCTGTTTCGCGGACAAAACTAACATGACAACCGTAGCTAGCTCTGAAACAGCCTCGCGGCTAATGATGATGATGTTTTTTTTTATTACATTGAGTATTTATGATATTTTATTGAGTAGGTATAAATTATTTAAAATCTAACATACTTAACTCAACTGTAACGTTCCCATTCTTCATTCTTCGTTCATCACTCTTTGGTTGAAAGCTTTCAACTAAAGAGTGATGCATCCTCTTAGATCCAAATAGTTTAGTTCTATTGAGATGCCAGTCGAGCAAAGTGAGACTCATCAAAGTACACTTCTTCCAACGGATCTTGGCATCCGTAAAGTTAGCCGTTTCGATGCGAATTGCAACTTTTTCATTCAAAATTTTCTACTGCGCTGCGAAAAGCCTAACTTCTTGAATCCATTGTGACAACTGTAAGAAAAAGTATTTAATGAATTGAAATGATGAATGAAAAAACTAATCACTGGGTTTTAAAAGTTCGCCTGGCATCAATGCTACACTTGACCTATTACAAGTATAAAACCAAATTAACGATGACTCGAGTTAAACCGGAATGCAACTGCTCCAAAGCTCGCGTGCCTAAGTGGGGTTTCCCTACTCGAATTAATAAAATACCTGTTCATAATACTTAGACTATGACAAATTTGACGTCATTGTCGTCATCACACGGAATCACACCGCCACAATACACGTGCTAATTGAATATAATAGCTGTAAGGCACATCACAGGCGTATAACCATAACTATTTTTAGAATAAATTGGCAATGAAACTAGCATCTAGGTATTTATTATGAAACAAACATGGATATCTTTTTGTTATTTGATATAATTTACAATGGCTTTCGAATAAACAAATAACCTTACTTGCCACGACACGTGTATACCTAATGATAACTTCTGCAAAATATAGGCAAATTATGTATTGAAGGATCGAATCTTAAACGAGGTGATAGGATCATAGGATCAATAACATACGATTAAGCGCATCAGACTTCAACTGGGGTAACTTTGGGGTGAACTGAACATGCATTACTTAGGTAATAAAGTAATTTTGACATCATAACAAATGAGAAAGACTTTAGTTTTCCTAACAGTAATTTTTTTGTTAAAAATGTCCCAAAGATTTAAGTAGGTAGGTACTTGTTCCTATTACAAAAACTGACATTATTTTTATTATGCTTATAGCAGTAAAAATTAAAATTCATAGGTAAATATCTCAAAATAGAACATTGAATATAGAAGTTATCAGACGAATGAACAATCAAGCTTAATTGTAGTAGGTACGTAGGTAAGTAAATGACTTGGTATTTATTTATTCTCACATTTATCTATGCAATTAAGATCGGCAATCATAGGCGTTAACATTTTTCCTTGTCAATTCCAGTTTTACGTTGTCGCGTGTCTCGTTCTCATACAAAGTATCTGAAATTACATGGTAAGTTTTTTTGTCGATTTCTACTAATTACATGTAACCAAACCATTTGAATCTGCTCCAAAGCCAAAGCTGCTCGCGTGCCAAAGTGGGGTTTTCCTACTCGAATTAATAAAATACCATCTGTTTGTAATACTTACTGAGACAAGTTTGTCGTCATCGTCATCATCATCATCTGGCCCTAATACATGGACAAAATAACTGTTTTACACGTCATAATAATAACCACAACTATTTTTAGCTAATTAAAGAAGCATTAATTTATAAAATAAACTTGGACACCTGACATTGGACATCTTTGTTATTTGCTTATATACTTATACAACCTGTCACGTACGAGTATGTAATGCTGCATGTACCAAAGTTTATTTGGACATACCTCTGACTAGGTACTCAGCAACGCCGCAGGCAGCCACGGCGCATTATTTCTATGCTTTGTAGGGATTTGTATGCAACACTTTCTTACACAAAGCCGCCACATTATTTTTATAAATTTTATATGTATCTATTGTGAAAATTGTAAAAATGAAATTGCTCCGTATTTTTTCGAATCATAAACAAGGTGATCCGATTTATAATCAAAGTCATATTATCATACGACATAACGCATCAAGGGTACCGTGTTCTCAAGCAAAGCGCAGCGATACACACAAGACGGCTGGCAGGAGCTGAATAAGAGAAACTTAGGTTTGTGTACTGTAAAATTCAATGATGATGATGAAACACCCTGACAGACACACCTATAAATACTTAAACAAAAATATTTTTCTCGTATTAACGATACTTACTGACATTATTTTCTACTGAATATGGCATTAAAAATGCAAAATTAATAAACGGTAGGTATTATCTGAAAATATAAATTATCAGACGTACTTATAAAGAATCAGCACCCCTATTTTGTAACACACGGTAAGTCGCTAACTCGGATTTGTTAAAACAAATTAATTTTTGACGAACAACATTAAAGTTATTTAGTGCAAAATTACTTCACATATTTTACACAACAAACAATACACATGTCTATCTCTTTTTTCAACCATCTTCTACCATTTCGAAGTACCTATTCATCGTAAAAAAACAATTATTGTTTAAACGAATCCGAGTTAGCGACTTACCGTGTGTTACAAAATAGGGGTGCAGGCTTAGGCTGGCTTCGACCAAACTGTTCCGTTAGCCGACAGAATTCGAAATACAATTGTTTAGAAAGCGCAACCGAACATTACCTATTAGGTGCATTCAAATTATCCTGGTTATAAGGTGTCAACTTTACAATGTCAAAATAATCAAATAAACAACAGTTTAATATGTGGTTTAATCTCCAGATAAAACTTAATCCAGTTTGGTAAAATCCAGCCATGTTATGGCTCATAGAAGGACGTAAGCAAAAGACTATAACCCTTAAAGTAACTTCGTTAAGTATACTATACATTACATTCAAAAAAATCTCACGTCAATTCTAGATTTGATGGAACTTATTTTTTTCTTTTAACTAGTACCTCAACTCATTTTCTTACTTGGAAAAAAAATATTTTGACATTGCGATTGAAAGTTTAGTCAAAAATCACAAAACTCTGACGGCACCCATTGACGCTTCGTGATGTTTATGGTAGACAATTTTTTTTTAATTATTTTTACTTTACATTATGCTTTCTGTTACATAACATTTGATAACAAATATATAACGTGTACGTCTGTGCAAAAAAAACCTTTTTTGGTAATGTGCTTTGCCAGATATTATGAGTTTTCTTTGAGTGTATAGCATGCTATACATTACCACATTTTCACCAAAGTAGTACTTGTTTGTTATGTATACTATAATATACATTGCCACTCATTGGGTAAAAAGGTTCTGAAGGTTTTGGCGCACCTTTTTTACACAAAGTTCAAAAATGTATCTTCTCCCTTACCGTAAGTACAAAGGAGTTTTGTTTTTATCGTCTATAAAGCAGTTTTGTTTGCTTTGTGGTTTTGGGTGTCCAGCATCTCATTCTATTTTGTGCTAGAAAAAGGTCACAGCAGATTTTGTTGCTAGTACGTCACGAAAATGCTAATTTGATTCAAGCGACGGAAGGAGTAGTGAAGATGAAATACGTGGGATCTTTTGAGATCTCACTGACACCTTCCCTAAATTCGTCTTTAGATGGGCTAAATTTATTAGATAAGTAGTAAGTACTGAACCAACCGTTATGATGAAGATGATCTCAACTCTCAATCTGCAGAAGTCTGCAGAAAATGAAGACCAAATCCAACAAGAGACATTAGATCAATACTCCACTCACACACACCAGTTCTTCAAGAGGTATTTCCGAGTCAATCAGAGTGTAATTTATTTGCAATTCCGCCAGTATCCTCATTTCTTTCTGTGCCATCAATCCCAAATTCTCCATGCAAGCCTGAAGTTGCTAAGAGAAGACCCCCGACAAAAGGTTCTGTAAAAAAGTTCCAACATAATCCCGCATTTTATACATTTTGGCTACAATAACAATGCGTGGTATTAGTGTTATTAATTATATTACAAACTGCGCCCTTTTTATTCGCCAAATGAGAGCTGATGACGATGTTTGTCTGTAGAAGATAGATAACACTGCTTTCAGCGTTGATGAAATGGTTGTGCCTTATAAGGAACCTTTATAAGGCACAACAACTATTTCAACTTTGCTGAAAGCATTCTCTTACTTCTGGTATCTTGAGTTTGCTTTTCAATTTGCCTTTGCAACGTTCTTTGTCAGTATTTACAACAAATTTTGGAGTTTGCTATGTTTGGCAGCATAAAGACCGTATTCCCAAAATCGTGATTCAAAATCGAACAAAGGTAAAAAATTTGATGTTGAGTTGAGCAGGGTACATGGAAAGGCCAAGAACGATAAGTGGAGTAAGCTGATAACTGAATAGCGACCAAGAACAGTGTACAAAAACGTCGGTAGTCCAGCAGTGCTATGGGCTGACGACATAGCATCTATTGGGGACCGGACTTGGATGAGGAGAGCGGCGGACCATGGAGATTGGCAAACGTAAAAGGAGGCCTATACCCAGCAGTGAGTGAAGTCGAGCTGCGGATTATCGATGATGATGATGGCTTAGAAAAAAATGAGGGTACTAACGGAATTACAAATAAATTACCTGCGATTGACTCGAAAATATCTCTTGAAGAACTGGTGTAAGTGGAATATTGTCACCTAACGTCTCATGTTGACTTGGTTTTCATCATCTGCAGAAGTGCCAAGCTCATCTTCATCATAACTAACCATTGGTACCGGATCTTCACTCAAAGTACCATAGGTATCGTCGTAACTCTATAGTGGCAATGTATAGTATGCTATACATACTCATTATCGTGTTGTTTTCTATGAATGTGGCATTGTATAGTATAATATACATGCCTTTTTTTTAAACTATAAAAATAAGATTTTTTTTATTTACTATTCTTGTGTCTCTATAGCCTAAATAAGCTAGTTCAAAAACAATTTTCGCTAAATTAAAAAAAAAATTGCTCTGCTACCTTAAGGGTTAAATGACTTGGTATTTTCTTACATTTGTCTATGCAATCACAGGCGTCAACAATTTTCCTTGTACATTCCAGTTTCACGATGTCGCGTGTCGCGCTCTCATACAAATTATGACCTATTCGCTTATATTATTATATATAATTGAGATATAAGATTGAATAAGACATAATATTGAGAAAATGAAGCCTGTTGTGTTGGAAACAAAAAATAAAACACGGCAAAAGAATAAGGAAACCCGCGGCTTAGTCAGCGCCACACCAATTTATTGTTCATGTTTTTCCTGTGATTAGGTTCAGGGCATGCCTATTTCAACAATGTATTTAACTACAGCGTCCAGTTAAATGTTGGCATAGGTTCTGAGACAGTAAGTCCTATAAAATAGATGTGAAAGGTCAATGACCTGTCATAAGTATTGTCTATAGTATAAGTAGCTCTATACTATCCCCCTGCAGGGCAAAGTACCTACTGACGACTGTTCTCTCCAGTCCAGTCTTCCCTATCTTGGCCCCTGTAAACCAATACTTTAAGTGGTAAAGTACCTATTGAGTAACCGAGCTGTGATATTATGATACGTCCATCTACAGATTAATCAATTAGTGTTGAGCAAAGCATGAACCGTGCGATAAGTGAGCGTGCGCAACACAATAACTCACTCCATTTTAGGACATCATTTTCATACTTTGCAAAAGGAACACCATTAATTGGGGACAGGCAGGAATTTTGATTCCTGTTTGTCTCCTATCGGGGACAGGACGAGGGGACAAACAGGAATAACTCCATATTTTTTAAACCAGCAGTGCGATTCAGACCTTCTCGAAATGTATTCCGAATTCGGAAAGTGACGTTTCGTCGCCGTCAAAACGTCAATTTCCCGAAGAAAATTATTGGATCGGATGCATTTTCGCAAAGTCTGATAGCCGGATCCACACCGGACGATCCAAAGCGCTCCAATTGCGGGCGGCATGGAGCGCGCTCCACGGAGCGTAAAGTGTAGACGTGCCGAGCACATGGATCGCGCACATAGATCGCGCGCGGCACGTCTACACTATACGCTCCGTGGAGCGCGCTCCATGCCGCGCGCAATCGGAGCGCTTTGGATCGTCCGGTGTGGATCCGGCTAATCGCACTGCCGCTATGTGTTACCCCGCATCCACACGTTGGGGCCAACGTTGGCCCCAACGTCTCTCACCAACGTGTGGAGCTGAACAAAATAGCTTGGCCCCAACGTTGGGGCCAACGTTGGGAGTTGGCCGTGCCGTGTCGGTTTTATCAAAGGAAGTTGGCGCGCCAACGTTGGGGATCCGTCCACACGTTGGCGCTATGCTCAGTCCCGTTTCGACGCGCATCGTGAGCGCACGTGTCGACTGACGAGCGAGAATGTCATCGTATTCCTTATTTATTGTGTTTGTAGAACTATCGGGCTGAAATTTTGCACACTTATAGATTCTCGGTGACAATGAAATATTATGGTATCAACAAGCTGATCTGATGATGGAGTCAAGAGTTGTTCAACAGAACTCCTCAGTAAATAGACCGATTGAGTTGAAACTCGGCATATTTGTCAAGTTCTGACTACAATGTAATAATATGGTAACAGCGAGCTGATCTGATGATGGAGTCTACTATTTTTTTTTATGTTACGGGAACCGTGCAATTTTTTGGGATAAAAAGTAGCCTATGTCCTATTTCCGGTTATTATCTATCTATATTTTAAATTTCACCCATATCGGTTATGTGGTTGTCGTGTTATAGAGGAACAAACATACATCCAAACATCCAAACTTTCGCATTTTTATTATAGTGTGTTGTGTGAAGTGTGATAGTGACATGACGTGATGTGATTGTGATAAAATTGGTATTCAGTAATGTAAAATCACTTAGAGAAATTTCAATTTCTGTATCGGACGCGCAGACATCGGACGTCTGCACGTTGGCTCTGACGGAACAAGACTGGTGTATCGCCAACGTGTGGATGGTTCACGAAATCTTGGCGCCAACGTTGGGACCAACGTTGGTCCCAACGTATGGAGCCGGCGTTACAAATAACCACCAAACGCATCGTGGGGATTTTGAGCAGAAATGAATATTTTGGAAAATAAAGGTCCGTATTTGAAGGTAAGTTTTCGGGAAATCCTAAAGGATGTTACACAACTTTACCTCAATTAACCCAAAAGAGCAGTAAAATATCCACAATACTGCCCAGACAAGTGATTCAGTCAATAGCTTTTTCTTTTCAAGGACATTGTGTGCAACATGCATTACATTGTATGCAACATGCATTAACCGGCAAACCAGTACCAAGGAACTGTAGGATTTCCCTTTAAAACAGAGGTGTGATTTTATATGGGTAAGAATTTTAAATCTAGACTAAGTAGTTCCTCTGTTATTTCCCCGAAATTATTCAACATTACGTCACATGTCGCGTGGCAGATGAGTAAGCCAATTTTGCAGTCCCTATAAAACATTTGAATGGCATTGGAGTAGCACCAGTCATATGTCGACCGTCGACTGAACTACACGCAACACCACACTGTTCAATCAAACACAATGCTTCTGACAAAGATCATTGCACTTGCGCTCGTCGCGATGTTAGTTTTACTTTCAACAGTTGAAACGCTTCCTCTCAAAGAGTCCAGGATATACAAAGTGCTGAGTGATAAGAGAGTTAGGAGAAGTGCAATAGATGTAAAGCAGTGTTCTACTGGGAAGATATGGGTGTCTGCGATCCAGAAGTGCATGCCTTGCACGTAAGTACCAACAAACCTTCTTAAATTATTCTAAAGTTGTATTTCTTAATTTAACGTATCCAAAAACTTTCCACTCCAAATCAAAATTTTATTGTTGATGAAACTTGATGAATAGGTACAAAATAAGTTAAATATGTCTAAGCTGGTTCCAAAGGGATAATCAGAAAGTAGTGCTTCTAAGGGCACGTCAAAATTACAGTAAACAAAAATTAATTATCATATCTATAAATAATAATATAGATCATAAACAACTAAGATTTCCTGCTATATAAGAACCCTTAATTACCTTGGACAATTTTAAATAGGTAGGTAGGTAGGTACATAAGTATAAACCAGTCTCCACACACGATCAATGCGGAAAACGACTACATTGATTGTTTGATTCTTAAAAGTTTCAATTACACCAAAATGAAAGTAAAAAGTATTTTAAGAATGTTCCTAATGTGATCTTTCTTATTACTTACTTTTTCATCTTCTTCAAAACAATAAACCTCAGCATATTGAGCATAATAAAAAATTATCACGTTGAAAAGTATTCACACTACATGATATGATACTTAAATTGTCAGTAATTGAGAATAATTTGAATTCTGACGGAGTATCTTGATTTGTGTCTTTATCGAGTAAGTACCTAGTTATAGTCTGAAGCGAAACTGGTCTTGTTTAATTTTATTCAAAAACTATTGTTAGTATAATTAAATTTTAGTCTTCAACGTGAACGAAATAAGAGCTTTAGGATTTACCGATAATTTAGTTAGTGCACAACAGAATCACTTGCACTATAAAGAAATATAAATAATAATTAGCAAATAAAGCTATCATGGTAATAATACATTTTTACAAATCATTCCAACAAATTAGCAATAGGATCAATAATACCAGCGTTCGCCGGGTGAACGCGTCTCTTCAATATTTGACCAGTGATGAGTTCAAAATACTCACAGCAGGAAAGAGAAATGAGACTAGTGTCTAAGGATATTTTCAATCTAAAATAATTTCACTAAGTGATAATCAATCAAAAAAACAACAACAAACAACAAAACACAAAAAAAAACCTGATAAAACTGCCAAGTTTCCGGTTGGTGATTGGAAAATCATTGATATTAATAAGTCCGCCTACGGTGAGAAATTGGTGTGGACAACTTTACTCATTAATAAGTCAGGGACTACCCTTTGCGTCACTTCAGTACCTCAAAGATATAATCTTGACACAATAATTACGTAGAATAGACGCAAAGGATGTTCCCTAGGTCACGTTTAAATGAATAATAGAAAATATGCAAATAAATCTAGTATGGCATTTAGCTTCCTTCTAATATTACATTTACAAAGTTTAAATGTATCCATCACGTCTCATGTGGTGGGCTGATTAGAATAAAACTTAGAAAGGAAAAGATGGAGATGGTGACCAATAGCTAAGGCTATTTAAACTGTTGTTACCACGTGAGCGAAGTTGCGGGCGAAAGCTAATAACACTCCTATGGAAAGTTATATAAAAATGTGTGAGGAGGCAATCTTTGCATACATTAAACTGGACTCTGTAGTGCCTGGGACAATGTTGAGATAGAGTAGGCTTGCCCAGCACCTACACTCCTTATTTTTATTTTATTTTTATTTTTATTTTATTTTTATTAGGAAAACTTACAGCTAGCTTACAAGGTTCTTTAAATTATGAAATAGATATTATGCAACCATGGCAGGTTACATAATACAAGAAGGCCAATTAAAAGTTTTCACAGATAGGATAGAGCAAGATAATTAAAAATAAACAAGTAATGTAGACGACACTATGGAAGGTAAAGTGAAAAGAATAAACATAAGTCACAACACACACACGTAACACAAAGTTGAATGCCTAATCTATTTGAAAGAATTTATTGCTAAGTAAGCCTTAAAGCTTACTTGTTTTTGTATTAAATAAGTCAACCTCTTTATTTGACTTAGCAAATGAATTAAACGAGCTACTAGCTCTTACAAGAAATGAGTTCTGCATATAATTAGTGTTAACTGTAGGAACATAAAGAATATTTGGGTTTCTTAATGCTGCATAATTCACTCGCAGCCCTATTTGCTCCAGGAGCTCAGGGCAATCAACGGCACCGTTCGCTATTTTAAAGAGATAAGTCAGATCAGCTATTTCTCTCCGTATGGACAGAGGGAGGAAGTGAAATTTACGACACCTTGTATAGTAATCAGGTAAGAATATTCTAGCACGGTATTGAATGTATCGCAAAAACCTTTTCTGTATGGATTCCAAACGAGAAGAATAAACATCGTAACGTGGATTCCACACTTGACAAGCGTACTCTAAGTGGCTACGTACGTATGAACAGTATAAAATTTTGAATGTTTTGATACTTGAAAACTCTGCTGACATTCTTAAGATAAAACCAAGTGCACGAGATGCCTTTTTTACTATAGTACTAACATGTTCGTCAAATAATAACTTACTATCGAATGTTACTCCTAAATCTTTAATTGAGTTTACTCTATTTAGTGGAAGGTTAAAAAATGTGTAATTAAATGAAATTGTTGAGAGTTTACGCGTGAAGGAGCACACAAAGCACTTTGAGACGTTGAGATCTAATTTATTAAGCTTACAATAATTTTCAAATCTAATAAGGTCATCTTGGAGGCAGTGACTATCTTCAATGGTTTTAATTTGGAATAGGATCTTCATATCATCAGCGTAAAGTAATATTTTAGAATAAATAAAACAAGAACCGATATCATTAACAAATATGGTAAATAGAAGAGGCCCTAATAAGGATCCTTGGGGAACACCCGAAGGTATGCTCATTGGGCAAGAAGAGTAGCCACCCAGAACAACAGTCTGGCACCGGTCCCGAACATAAGACGAGAACCATCTAAACAGATTACCCCTAATGCCTATCCTATGTAGCTTCTCAAGTAGAAGTAAGTGATCAATTCGATCAAAACACTTGGAATAGTCAGTGTAGATGACGTCTACTTGCGAGGGCTCAGACATATATCTTGACAAAAAGTCAGCGCATAGAAGGAGATTAGAGGTAGTAGATCTTCCTCTCATAAAACCATGTTGATTGGTTGAGATACTATGTTTGAGTGCAGAGTAGAGTTGTGCGTGTACAATTTTTTCTAAGACCTTGGCGAACAAACATAGTTTCGATATGGGACGGTAGTTTTCTACCTTGTTTTTCGGACCTTTTTTGTGAATAGGAGTTATGAATGCCTTCTTCCATATACTAGGGACTACGCCTTCAGTAAGAGAACGGCGATAAAGCAGCGACAGGGGAAGGACCAGGCTCTTGACACATTTCACTATTAGGACGGCGGGGATGTTGTCAGGACCTGCAGATTTAGTTAGGTCTAGATTTTTAAGGAGGTTAAAAACAGTATCCTCTTGAATTTCTACTGAGTTTATATCCGCGGAAGACTCCATATCCAGCGAAGACAGTGCATCAACCTGCACGTTAGGCTGGGGATTATCCAAAAATGTCGAATGAAAGAATTCACCAAAGTAGTCACAAATTTCGTCACCACAGTCAGATGACCGGTTACCGTATTCAAACACAGAAGGATAATTGTTTGACTGATTTTTACTTTTTATGAATGACCAAAAAGCGCGTGGGTTTGATTTGATACATTTTTCAATATGAGCTATGTACTCATCGTACATATCTTTCTCCATAGTATGTGCTCTTTGGCGTAACAAAACAAATGAGTCATGGTCATAAGAGTTACCGTATGTTTTGTATTTTTTATGAAATTTAGCCTTTTCACGAAGTAATTTAATCAAAGGACGTCTGTACCACACTGGATACTTACGGGACGGCGTTACTAGCTTAGTAGGAACGTAGGTATCGCGTAAGCTATTTAGTTTGCTATAAAGAAAAGACACAGCTTCTTCGACATTTCTGGTGTCGAATTCGTAATGCCAATTAATGGCATCTAAGTGACTACAAACTCCTTTCAGTTTATCCAGCCATATCCACAGGATAGAATAGACAATGGTAAAAACGTATGGGGCTGATTAGGCTGCGGACTTTCTCACGATTATTTTATACAACTCTTAAGTTTATGCTACTACTTATATAATTTTTTAATTTGATGTTTCTTTAGTTCCAGACAAAACTCTTTAAAATGCGAGATGGATTATGACTACTGACAAAGAAAATATCATCACAACGGACCCAACCCTGCTCAATTGAAGTTTGCTCAGAACTCAACTTATCACCAGCCCCCTGACTGATAGCGACCAAAATCGGTCTCAACGATTTGAGGCTTGCGACAAGTTAGACAATCAGCCTGCAGAAGATGACAGCTATAGAACATGGTACTTTTACCCGACTGCTAGATAGAGTATGTTAAATGAGTATTTATTAGTATGCGTGTGTTTGAATGTTTAAAATAGTCTCAATAGATTATTAGGTGTAGACTTAATAACCGACTTCAAAAAAGGAGGAGGTTCCCAATTCGCCAGAATTTTTTTAGAATCTGACGTCATCTGCCAAAATCTATGATCGAGGTTGTCCCAAAAAAGGGATTAACTATAAGTGACAAGAAAATAATTAGAAAAGTGATAAAAAAAAAGAACACTGATGAATTATTTAAAGTCATTTGTTACTTTTCATGAGATTGTTGTTGTAGTTAGTAAAGCTTAGTTTTCTAATTATTTACTTGGTAATCTATACATACCAAAGATGTATTTATTTATAGCTAATAAGGTAGGCTACCTACTATGCAACGTCACAGAATAAGTACTAATGAAACGTGTAAAAAAAACCCTGTCCGATCTGTAGGAGGCATACAATTTAGGGATTCCCAAAATAATAAAAAATAAATTATTCATGCAAGTAAATAAAAAATACATGTAAGTATAATTTTTTTACCGTTTTTCGTAGCTAATGTATTACAATTTCTCTTAAACCTGTATTTTTACTATTGGAATTCCTTCATGTTTTTGACCATGCTTGCTTTGATTTTAGACAATCCAGGAAAGGCTGTAGACAGGAGGTTGTATTTCCTAAAATTATTGGAGATAGTTTTTTCACTTATTTTCTGGTAAAGAATGAATATAATTTGTCTCGATACTTACCAAATAATACTCTTACGGATCGAACGGGGTTTTTATTATATCAGTATACTTAATTTTATGTACCTGATTATAGAGGAAATGTTTTTGAATCAAAAACATATTTTTTAAGGATTTCAGTAAGTTGAAAAGTATTTTATGAGTGAAAATTAAAGTTATTTTATTCTTAAGTGTATAATAAATTTAAATTATATACAAAGCTGATCTAATCAATGTTACTAACCAAAATTTTTTTTCTGTCAGTAATTTTTAGCTTTTTAATTAAGTTTTTAAACACATTTGAATAAAAAACATTTTTTTTTAAATTATTATTATTGTTTAAACATTAATAGATAAATATTTGAATAACAGCTTATCGATGACTATTAATACCAGTGAATGCTTTTCTTATTTTTTATATGTAAATATTAAAATACAATGAAACAATATTTGTTTTTTTTTTCATTTCCTAAATGATTGTAGAGTAGGTATATTAGGTATAGGTCCTTGCGTTTTTTTAAATACAAGTTGTATGGAGTAACATAGGCGAATAAATCTTGGACAAAACATACATATAAAGTACTAGGTAGGTACATAACATACAAAACAAGAACTCTTTTTCTTTTTAATCTAGATGGAAAACAGAGTTCAGCAGTGCGATTCTGACCTTCTCGAAATGTATTCCAAATTCGGAAAGTTTGCTGAAAAATCGTCCGCTTTCCGAAGAAAATAATCGAATTGGCTGTATTTTCTGAAGTCTTAATCGCACTGCAGAAAGAGTGCCCAAAAGGCCCGATGTTTTACCTTGTTGGATTACTATAGGTAAGTACTCATTTTCTGTTCGAGGTAAGCACCAGCCCTATGGTCATTGACCTCATAAACTGACCTCTTGAATTTTTTTATAGCCTTGCAAAAACCCCACAGTAATCTTACCTAAATAGGAACAAACATAAATTCATCCATCCATCCATCCAAACATCCAAACTTTCGCATTTATAATATTAGTGTGATTTGAAACAAGAGATGTGAACTACACAACAAATACAGCAAATGTAAGTAGGATTTTTGATGCAAAGGTCATAGATTCCATTCTCAGCTACGCGTTAATATGAATGGTTTTTTAGCGTTCATCGGTAAATGTTTTGAGGAATATCCACAAAATAAAATGACAAAAATAAAAATCTGAAATGATAATTCACAAATGATCCTTCAATCCATTCTTGGTATTTCCTCCAACCTCGAGAGCTAAAGTTCAATCAAAAAACCTGATTAGTTGTGGCATTACCTTTGTGAGAGGCGCACGTATCATCATGTTTACGTATCACATTATTTTAATAATGTCTTTGATGTGTGCTACACAAACTATTCCTCTAGATCTAAGCAGTGAAATTAAAGTATTGAGAGCGAAACGTAGCGTTTGGGAAAGCAAAGGGTGCCCAAAGGATTATATTAAAATCGTGATTGTAACAAAAAATGGTTCTGTTGGAAAATGTTTTCCTTGTGAAAAGTGAGTATTATTTTTACTGATTATAACTATAAGAGCTTTTTATTTTTATGATGTTATCCTCACACTGAGGTCATTTTGATTTTTAATATTCATCCCAAAAATAGATTGCGTATGGTGAAAGTTGTGAAGTTTGTAGGTACCTAGGTACTCCTAAAAAAATCATCCACGACGTGTTTACCTGAGTATGTCACAAAATCACGATTTCACAAGTTCTGTAAAATTATGATAATGTAGTAGTTGGTCACAAATTTTGCGAAATTAAGAGCCATTGGCCAAGGATTTTGCCTTTTGGGTTTGATTGGGATAGTGCCTTGATCTTTCTTCATCGTTTAGAGATCACGAAAATATGCATATTATGTTTTTTTAAAGCTTTTATTTTTAACATATTATGTGCATCCGGTACTGCCAGCATTCGGTCTCAAGACCATTTGAAGTACCATCACACTTGACCAACTCTGTTTACACTTCTCACAATGGATCTAGGTATTTGTGAAGTTAGCCGATTTGCTGCGCAGTAGAAAATTTTGTATGAAAAAAATTTTCAAAAAAAAAATATAACCGACTTCATAAAATACTTTGACTAAAAATCGAAAAATAAGACTACAAACAGATTTATTTAATTTGTTATTTTATATTTGTTATAATATTGAAATCGGTGTGCATAAAATATACCTAGTCATTGTTTTACTTAACACCGACTTCAACATTATAACATATATAAAATAACAAATTAAATAAATCTGTTTGTAGTCTTATTTTTCGATTTTTAGTGAAAGTATTTTATGAAGTCGGTTATATTTTTTTTTTTTTAATTTTTTATTTTTCCATTTTTAGTGTTGTGTTTTTTTAAGTAGGTAAGTAAGTACTTGTTTCTGTTTTTTAATTTAGAAAGACGTTACTTTACTCATTGTGTTTCGCTCATCAAGCCCTTTCATTTGATACCCATATCACTAAAAAATTCCATGGAACAGGTCCTGACTCCATCATCAGATCAGCTCGCTGTTTCCATATTATTACATTGTAGTCGAAATTTCACAAATATGCTGAGTTCCGAGTTTCAACTCAATCAGACTATTTATTGAGGAGTTCTGTTGAGCAGCTCTTGACTCCATCATCAGATGAGCTCGCTGACACCATATTATTACATTGTTATTGGAACTTGACAGGTATGCCGAGTTTCAACTCAATCGGCCTATTTACTGAGGAGTTCTGTTGAACAGCTCTTGACTCCATCATCAGATCAGATTGCTGATACCATAATATTTCATTGTCACCGAGAATGTATAAGTGCACAAAATTTCAGCCCGATAGTTCAACAAACACACAAAAAATTTGAGGGTTTCCCTCGATTTCCATGGGATCCCCTCATCAGATCCTGATTTGGTGACGATGGGACCACCTCGGAAGTATACCCCTTGAAACAAAAAAAGAATTTTCAAAATCGGTCCACAATTGACGGAGTAATCGATGAACATACATAAAAAAAAAAAACATACATACAGCCGAACATAGAACCTCCTCCTTTTTGGAAGTCGGTTAAAAAAGCTGCACTGTGCATCGAAATGGCTAACTTCACGAATGCCTAGATCTATTGTGAGAAGTGTAATTAAAACTGGCGTAGATAAAAAAAAAGCAATTGATTCACAACCACATTGACCAGTCCGCAAACATCGAATCCAGCCTAAATAATGATTAGATCAGTTTATCGGAAGTTATAGGACAGTACACATTTTTTTAACAGAACTATTTTCTTTTCAGGGAAAACAGCAATCCAGATGCCTGTTTCCTGGACTACTGATGACTGATGCTGACTGTGATGATAATAATCTGACATTCGTGAAGAAGTGATGATCATTAAAATATTACCCACGAAATATGAACCAAGTTCAACTTAGGAGCGCGATGGTACCTATACAAAAATATGAGTTGGTGAAAGGTTAAATTTGTGTGAAGGAGATTTTGGACAGTTTTTCTAACACAAAGATTTAAATTCGCAAACAACATGACATGGTGTGATAAACATTGAACTTTGGTCTGTGTGTTTAAATTTTAAAATCTGGTTACCATCATACAAAATTTGCTTAGTTTGGAGCCACATGGCGCTATGTGAAATATTTGTAATATTTACTAGTTTTATTTATAAGCTTATTTAAACCAATCTTAATTTATACTTATGTTTATCAATTCAATCAATTTCGTATACCTACTTACTTATTGGTCAAAATTATAATCTAAAATTCTAGTTTTGTACTTTGTACTACTTCTTGGCCATGCTACGCTAGCTGATTATCTAGTTTCATCTTTTTTGTTATCATGAAAGTGAAAGAAACATTTCGAGGAGCAAACTATAATGGAAATGGAGTTACCTACTTGGATATCTTACCAAATAAAAATAGGTACATAAATATAAACCATAAACACCGTCTGAGTGGAATAATCTTCATGAATTTTGAAACTATCATGGTTAGGAACATTATAAGCGCTTTATTCACCATGATTTGTGCATTTGGAGTTTCCGATATTTGGGCACAGTTGCATGCACCATGATCACGGTAAACTGATGTTTTTCTGCGACGTTTCAATGTGATCTCAGAATTCCTACTGAACGAATGATTTATGAAATTAGTAATTCAGTCAGTCAATCAGGTTGAGCTATTTTATAGTTAATAAAAAAATTATAATGCATTGTGTGAAATATTCATGTAGGTAGGTGCCTATATTGTTAGGTTAGGTCATGTGTCATCCCCTGCTGGTATTGTAAAAGCAATCTCAGAGCTTTGTTCGATACTTTATTTAGGCTCTACAAAACTTCTACAAGTCTTGACTTGTGGATCTTCAGATGATTATCTCCGAGCGAAGTTTATACGGTGCGAGTTTCTCGCCTCGAAGATGCGAGTACCTGTCGAAAGTAAATGTCAAAATATGAGCATGTAAACTAAACATTGAATTCATACGTGGAAGGTCGATAATCACTTGTAACTAAATTGTCATGGAGCGAGATTCTCGCATCATCGAGGCAAAAAACTCGCACCATGTAAAGCCTTTACCCCCGGCGCAAAATGAGGGGTGTTGAAAGTTTAATGCGTATGGAGGGTACCTCGAGAACGAATGAACCGATTTTGATTTCTGTTTGAAAGGATTTGTCCGAAGTTTTTTTGGAAAACCTGTTCTGCCCCTAAAAGAAGCCTCTTTTCTAATTTATGAAGGAATGTGAGCAACTTCTTCTCAATTAAACCTTGACTTGATGCTGCAGCATCGCCTGGAATCTACAGGCCACCTAACACCTTACCAACTTAAGCTAAGAAGTTAGGTTATTAGTTTTTAGAAGAATTGTGTTTGGAATTTGAATTTTGAAATGCTCTCAATGAAAATTGGTGATGAATATTGGTGATTACGATGAATGAGCAGGAAAAAAGGGTGAAAATGAACGTCAAAGGGTTTTAAAAAAAAATATAAAAAATCAGCAAAAAAATCAAGGATTGGTTGAGAAGAAGTTGCTCACATTCCTTCTACCTTATGTACCTATTTAGCTAAATACTTAGGTAGGTAAATGTTATTTGGTTGAGTGGATGGAGGTAACAAAAACAAAATAACATTATTTATGTAGGTATATTTTTTGGTCTATTTGTAGAATACAAGCTAATAAATAACAAGCAATGAGTTTTCATCTCTCCATCTTAGATACCGAAAATTTCAATGTAATAATTCAAAAAGAGGTATGTAGAGTCAGCATTATAGTAAGAAGATAACCTTTGCAGGTTCAAATAAAAAAAAAATTGTTTAAAGTAACTTAACATACTTAGTCTAGTAAAAAATTCTACAATTGATTGATGCTGACCAGACAGTGACTAAGTATTACAACAAATTACCAATTTATTTAAGTACCTATCGAATTAATTTAATAACCTAACTAAGGCTGGATTCGACCAAAAGTGGATTAAGTTTTTATTTGTATGCACATACTGTTCGTATGTTCGGTTGCGCTTTCTAAACAATTGTATTTCGAGTTAAGTCGGCTAGTAGTTTCCTCTCGGGTATAAACTTAATCCAGTTTGGTCGAATCCAGCCTAAGTAAGATCACAAGTAATTGTAAGTTTAAGTGGTTTTCACCATCATTAAGTAGTGACTAGCTGTCATTTGTAGGAATTATTGGTTGCCGAAGAACGTTATTTAAAAAGTGACTAATTGAAACCTTACTTGGAGCATACGGGTAGAGTTAACGGCATAGTTTCATCGTAGAGTACTATCTTAATCTATACTTACTTACCTACCAAATGTATAACGTTGGTAGAGTACAGTTTTTTCTACTAAAACTGGTAGAGTACTTGGCACTGGTAAAGTAGTAGGTACGCTAGTTGAGCTAAACTGGCTGCTATGCAACTGATATGAACCAGATCAAATGTTCTTCAAGTTATACTACAGATAGGTACCTACTGTTTAACAATTCACTAAGGCCCTGATCGATTGGCGAGTAAAACCGCGGTCGGCTCGTCGGTAAAGCTCGCTGGTGTATCATTGCAATACCGCGGTTTTGTGAGTTGGCGAGCCTGGCTCGCGGCTCGTCATGTTTGCTTTATTTTTTACTCAGCTCCATCAAATTCAAAATTAAAAACCTCAATTCGACTACGATACGATGGTTTTACTCGCTAGTCGATCAGCACCAACGAGCCGCGAGTAAAACAGACGTTCTTGAAAACCGCGGTATAGACTCGTACGTCGATCACCCACTTTATACAAATCAGAATTTCGTTAGCGGCAGTTTTGAACCTACGAATACAATTTATTACTACTTAGCGTAAACATAGCTTGGAGATAACGCCATAGCCATGATGGTCTGGAAGACATTTTTTTCTAATGTTAAACAGCTGCTTCTCGATGAAAATGTCTCCAAACCACTGAAGATAAGCTTCCGTAGACGATTTCAGTCTTGCAAGAGTTTTAACGGCTTCAAAGTAAACTTCAACATGGAAACCCAGTCACTTCTTCATACCTGCGACAAAAGAAAACTGTTTTGAGATTATTATCTTACACCTACAACATAATTAATAATGGAGTACACGTCACCAGGATAGTTAAGATACTATGTGCTAGTGCAGAATAGTTTTTAATTTTTAGGGTGTACTTTTAAAAGTACCTGCATTTCATTGAAAGTGAAAATTGTTAAGGTAAATAAATAAATATAAATACTGGTGGACATTTTCACACAGTGCTATCTAGCCCCAAACCAAGTAAAGCTTATACTATGGGAACCAGGTTATCTGATATAATACTTATATATATTTTGTATAGAGAGAGACAGAGACAGGAATGTCTCGTGTCACTTTCGCGCGCCCCTACAAAGCCTGTCTCAGCACCCCTATTTTGTAACTCACGGTAAGTCGCTAACTCGGATTCGTTCAAACAAAAATTGTTTTTTACGATGAATAATACTTTGAAATGAAAGATGGTTGAAAAAAGTGATAGACATGTCATGTTTGTTATGTAAAATATGTGAAGTAATTTTGCACTAAATAACTTTAATGTTGTTCGTAAAAATAATTTTGTTTTAACGAATCCGAGTTAGCGACTTACCGTGTGTTACAAAATAGGGGTGCTGGTCTTGGTCTCCTGTCTCGGTCTTGGGCGCGAACCTTCAAAAACCTCCCTTTATTAAAATTTTGAAGATGTGTAAATTGTTTGTAACACTGCAGCATGCAGGGAACCTTTACACAATCTTTATACACTTGCGTAAGCGCAACTGTTAATTTACTTTTGATTTATCAAAAGTCAATATTTGAATTACAAACACGGTTCATTAGACAATATTCTTGTACAGAAAAACCAGAAAAAGAATGCGTTTCGGAAAACATCGGAAAAAATCGCATAAAATTACAGAAACGATTGACGAAAAGTTTGGAAATGAAAATTACTCATAATTTCAACATTATCGCAAAAAAATAAATATCAATGTCATTTTTAAGAAAAGCAAATTAGTTGCAAGCCGTGCGAGCTGCGCTGCTAACGACGTGAACTTCTGTCGCAATCTGTTTTGTGGAATTATACACTGCTGTCGGACATATTCAGAAAACACAAAAATAATCGATGTCCATTATATAGCTTGAAGCACTGTACGCAGGTATATAATCAAAGGTTGTACGATATATTTCGTGTATCTTGTCTACACACTTCTACGCTTATGCTAAGTACCTAGTTCTAAGTCCTGACATAAAATTTTCCATTTCCATACTGTTTATCAGTATTCCTGGTTAATTATTTTCTCAGAAAAAAACGTTGCAGTAAAACTATAAATTATACTTAATACTTTCGTCAGTGACTTTGCCTATTTGTGTAATAATCAGAATAAGTATAACTACCGACTCTCTCCCTCTACTTCCTCCTAAAATTTAAAACGAATATCGTATCAATTTTCGTAGTTCAGCTTATGTTGGTTCCTTATTCCGAATTCAGTTTACACCAACATAAGTAGAACTGCTACGAAAGTTTAGAGCAGCGTCATTTTTGTGTAATTTTTAAGCCAATTATAAAAAAGTGTTTTTCAATTCACCTTTATGTAGTACATTATTATTGTATTATTGTTGTAATTAGACATTAATCGCACATAAAAATAAATGTAAAATTTCATGCAGGTAGGTACTTAGTGTGCTTGTCCACGTATGTCTCATTAAATAAAAATAGTATGGTTACATTTTTTATTGGATAAGTATCTTTCAATTCAAGGAACGCTGCCATTTCATCATCGGTACACAGCTGTTCCGTAGGTTCATTGTCCGCCAACTCAAAGGGGATTTTTCACGTTGTAACCCTTACCAAATGTTTCGTATTCAAAATCTAATACATTCAGATCAAATGTGGATCTTATCAAATTATTTATTTCTATAATAATAAATAAATAAAAAATGGACATTTCACACACCACTATCTAGCCCCATAATAAAGCAAATCTTGTTCTATGAGAACCAGATAGAATACACGTCATAATATTTGGTAAAAACATACATTTATGAACTTATAACAATTGTACACAGAACAAACATCTATTTTCATTACACAAAATTGTTTGCCCTGGGTAGAAATCGAAGTTACGAGTTACTACCAACTGAGCTGAAGAGCCTGTCGAATTATCTATTCATAGTTTTGTTTTGGCCAGAAAATAACAGTACGTTTGTTACAAACATACTTTTGCGTCACGATTATTAATTGTATTTAGTTAATCTAACGTATTTAATGCATAAAAAAATTGCGTTTATACAATTAAGAATGTGGTGTAAGGCGCCTTTCGTAGTATTATTATCTGTTCTGTGCCTTTAGTTCCAATTCTTAGTATTGGGTAATAAATAAAAGCATTTGTGACGTTTGTAGCTAAGACAATACCAGCACGTGTGTTTTCATTATGTTTTATTTGTTTGAGAGTCGTTGCTGCTTATACAGAAGCAAAACCTGCATATAGCAAATAGGTGTTTTATGCGTTCACTGCAAATAGGTATTACATGGTCACGAACATGTTACTCTAGTACTTACCTAAATAATTTCGCGAAATATTCATCTATTTACATATGTTTAGATCATGCATTTATTCAAGCCGAATGCAACGAAAGTATGAATCAATTGAGTGTACCTAACTGTTGATATTCATATAGGTACCTACACGCTCGCCGAGCGTGTATGTGATGTATGTAGGTACTACATACTAACTATACCTACCTCCACTCTTGCTGACATTGACATTGTGACGTCATTATAAACGTAATCCAAGCACGTGGGTTGAATACGACCTACAAATTATGTGCAAGTGGGATTCCCATCCAGTGAAAATCTACTTAAATTAATCTTTATACTTAAGTATATGGAATTCCAGTGTGCCTCTTTCGGATAGGAACAGATTCTAGACGGTGGTGTATACAGGGTGATTTTTTGAGATGGGGCAGTAAGGGCAGCTACCTTAACCGTTGTAGCTAGTGGAAAACGTTCTTAGGAGACCATCCTTAATTTTTGAAAATATTTCGACCTGCATTCACAGATTTTGAAAAATATGTACAGTCAGCGAGAAAATGGGTCATTTACACGAAAACTTTTTTGATGCCAATCGATCCTGTTTCATCTAAGGATAAAAAGGCTCTTTCAGACCAACTGAGGTTAGAGTACTAGAAAAGTCAGAAATCGCTAAAATGTATTTCTGAGACAAGACAGTAAGGGCTACCTTAACCGTTGTAGCTACAGGAAAATGTTTTTAGGAGACTACCCTTAACTTTTGACGATATTTCAACCTGCATTCACAGATTTTGAAAAAAATGTACAGTCAGCGAGAAAATGGGCAATTTACATAAAAACTTTTTTTGATGCCAGTCGATCCTGTTTCATCTAAGGATTAAAAGACTTTATCGGATCAACTGAGGCAAGAGTACAAAAAGTTTTTGTGTAAATGGCCCATTTTCTCGCTGACTGTACATATTTTTCAAAATCTGTGAATGCAGGTCGAAATATTTTCAAAAATTAAGGATGGTCTCCTAAGAACGTTTTCCTCTAGCTACAACGGTTAAGGTAGCTGCCCTTACTGCCCCATCTCAAAAATTCACCCTGTATAGTATTATAGATAGACAGATAGTTTTAATGCATAGTGTACCTAGGTATATTGTGTATTACCACAGATATTAGGTACATAGTTACCTACCTAATTAAAATTTAGATAATTCTATAAACGTAAATGGTCTAAAGTGATTTAGTTAAATAAAATAAATAAATAATTAAATGCAATAAATAGTTACTGCACCGTGCGGCGGCACCCAACAAGGGAATGGTAATGCTCAGCTAATATTTATAACCACAGTATCTTTCTGATTGGTTGAAATTAAACAAAAAAAGGAAGAAAATTTAAAAGCCTTTCTCTCAACTATCAACCCAGCAACAGACCGCAGCACTGGTCATCATCCCGGACAACTTTTTTTAAAGGAACGATCGCTATAATTGACTTCAATTTCCATCGAGAATTGAGTGTTTCAAAACACGTCTCAACCTTCGCAACCAATGAGTCTATGACTCGTTCATGACCTTGTTTACTATAAGATTGATGAGGCGACAGGTAAACATGAAAAGACCCACATTCGTATCCTCTACCTACGTACAAAAATCACGTCACTTCCCCACAGGGGTAGGTAGATAGAACACAGGTTTCCACTTGCTGCGATCCTGACGCACATCTTGTATACACATCTTAGGCTGAGCGCACACCTATCCGAACCAAAAGAATCGATCGAAACGAATTTTTGAATTCTATATAAAAAAATCGTGTGAAACCTCGCACACCTGCCCGCGTCGCGCGTCGATTCGTTCAAATCTGGCAGTACCTACTTCGAGAATTCGGCGCGGATAGGTATGCGCTCAGCCTTAAACATCTATTCATAATGTTCATATTGTTCTGTTTAAATTTATATGAGCACTAGCGGACGGTAGGCAGGCGTTCACCAGCCAACTAAAAATTAAACATGAAAACATGACACATGTTTAAAAACCCTCGATATAAACCCTTCATAAACCAGAAACTTTCTTTTGTTTCTAGAAACAAATGCAACTAGTTGCATTTTTGCTTTTCGTATTCTGACCCCACAATAATCGATCGAGCGAGCGAAGCGAGCGAAGATCTTAGTGGCAAGTTAGGCGATTTTGCTTTGTATGTTTGTATGTTTGTATGTTTGTATGTTTGTATGTTTCATTTTTATGTTCTCGCATAACTATCGAACCGCTTATCCAATCTGTATGAAACTCGATAGGTCAATAGGTTGTGCTATGGAAATTTGCTGTGGAGCGTATGAGCGTAATCGATGAAGGGGTTGTAAAGATATGGGGTTCCCAAGGGGGTAATTTTTTTTCAAAGTTACCCAAATATATTGAGTGGGGTGTCATATGAAAGTACTCAACTTATACATTCCAAAATGGTTTTTAGTTTTCTTCTAGGTTCTATAGTTTTTGAAATACAGTCAAAAATAAAAATTATGGAAACCAATTAACGGAAGTATGGAGAGAGCTCCCGTTTCATAGAGTTTCGATGTATTCGTAGGTCTGGTTAACAGACAAGGAGTGTGGCATCGTTGTGGTTTGGTTTGCAATGATTTTAGTTGCTACTTGATATTTTTTCTTGAGATTGAAAATAAAAGCCGTGTTGGCCGATTGGAAGAGTGCTCGACTTTCGATTCATAGGTCGTAAGTTCGAACCCTGGCCGTGCTCATCAATGGATTTTTCGATTAGAAAAATTTAAATGCGCATTAACACGAGCTCTAAACGGTGAAAGAAAACATCGTGAGGAAACCAGTTAACGTTCTAATAGCGGCGGTGGGCTTGCAACCTGTCACGTATGCAAATGCTAACTCCTGCAAATAGTGGGCTGGGCATGTACCAAAATTATAGAGGGAGGGGGAGGGTAGGGGGAGGGGGAGGGGAGGGGAGGGGAGGGGAGGGGAGAGGAGCGGAGGGGAGGAGAGGGGGAGGGGACGGGTAGGGGGACGGGTAGGGGGAGGGGAGGGGGAGGGGAGGGGAAGGTTGGGGGGAAGGGAAGGGGAGGGGTAGGGGAGGGGGGTAGGGGAGGGGGGTAGGGGAGGGGGGTAGGGGAGGGGGAGGGGTAGGGGAGGGGGAGATGAGGGGAGGGGAGGGGGTAGGGAGAGGGGAGGGGGAGGGGGAGGGAATGGATTTTCTCATACATTTCGTATTGAACTGCTATTTTAATAATTTCTCGAACTAAGAGGCCTTCCCTGAGGCGCGGTACGAAGTTCGCGGTGTCAACTATTGAATATAAACACGACACGACTTAATGTATTGCATGCATGCCTATCATCTTTACCATACTGAGGTAGCGCATTAGATATCATTTTGTGGTAAACACTAGAAGGAACACTTAACGTAGGTATAGGGGTAGTCAGAAACAAGTCCAAATCTAGGCTATCAATACAACGGTGCGCGAGATCTCAGTTCGGGGCGAACTACTAGTATTTTTAAAATTGAAAATGGTTTAAGTACTCATGTTGCTAATTTACAAACTGATTTCAACAATACAAATCAACGTCATTTAGATAAAAAATAACGTTATAAAATAAAAAGAAAGTTTTGAAGGATGACAGGTTGACATATTTGTTTTTGCTAAAAGATAAGTTACCAAGGAAGTTTTATACGTATGTATAAAATTTCTTTGTAAGTTACTTAATGCAGCCAGCAAATAAATATGGTGAATGTCAAAATTTTATGTAACTTTTCGACAAATATTGAAAAAGGCGCGAGCAATACGCGGAAATAGTAAAAGCAAATAAAATATGGAAGTATCATTGTAAAATTCAAGCATTCAAAAATTCAAATATCACTTATTCAGTAAGACCGCTATGACCACTTTGAAACGTCTAGCTAGGCGAAACGTCTTAAGAGCTAGGTAAGCTAAAACAGAATCGTACAAACTCACATATCGGAAATAATACATTTACGCCGATAAATGAGACACTTCTAATTAATAAAATTGACTTAAAAAACAATGACTTTTAAACTCTGCGTAGCAGTGCTACGCAGAATTCAAAATCGATTTTATTTCATTGAGAGTTGTAGTTCCCTGCTTTTAGTGTGCTTGTAGTTTAGCCCACCTGCCGTGACTTACGCTGGATTCGACCAAAAGTCATCTTACTCTACCAACATAATTCGAAATACGAGTACAATTGTTTAGAAAGCGCAACCGAACATTATTATGTGATGTGCATACAAATTATCCTGGTTATAATAAGGTGTCAATATAATGGAATGGCAGAAACGAAGAGAGGCCTATACCCAGCGATGGGACGATGGCTGATGATGATGATGATGATGATGATGATAAGGTGTCAACTTAACAATGTCAAGATATTCAAACAAATAGTTTACTCTCGAGTAAAAACTTAATCCTGTTTGGTTGAATCCAGCCTTAGTTTGCAGTGCATCATTTTCTAGCGATGGAGATGGCTATATGCTGCTATCACTGGGCAAAGATATCATAAGGATGAGATCTGGTATGTTTTACTGAGAGCAAAAGTGAATTATATTAATAACTAGCTTTCGCCCGCGGCTTCACTCGCGTGGTACCCGCATAAAAAGTCTATGTCCTATTTCCGGTCATTATCTATCCATATTTTAAATTTCAGCCAAATCGGTTCAGTGGTTGTGTAATTATAGAGGAACAAACCGCACGCTCAATAATAAACTGACACAATAAGATTTAGGTCGAAATTGAGTTTAGTTGAATACAAAGAAAGAAATATTCAACTAACCTCAATTTCGACCTAAATCTTATTGTGTCAGTTTATTATTGAGCGTGCGAAACATTCATCCAAACATCCATCCAATCTTTCGCATTTATAATATTAGTGTGATTAGTATGATAACAACACGAATACGATTACCTTCTGCGTTGTAAATGATGAATATTGCTATTAGTCTAACTAACTAATAGTCACTTATTTATCAGTTAAGCGACTTCAAAATTGAATAGGTATCGGAAAGATAACATACTTGCTTTAATATTATCTCATTTTTATTTGCTTTAAAGGAAGTCTGTCATCGAAACACATTCTTTACCGATTCATGTCAATATGTCGTGACTCAGCTCTGAGAGTCGTATTAGTCACCAATGTTTGGAATGATGGCTTTTACATTAAAAATAAAACGGTGAACAAGTCAATCAGGTGCAAACAAGTTAAAAACAATCAGTGTTAAAAAGGGCGTTAACCTATAGCAGAATCTCGAATCTTAATGATTGGTATTATGTTTTTGTTCTTGTCTCTCTCATGTCTATGAAAAGAGACGGCTTAGGTATAGTTAAATTCAGATTATGATTCTGTTTTAGCGGCCTTTTAGCCCCGCAGGTAACAATACCAATAGATAGATATACAATGCGTAAAAACCTAGTCCGATCCAAAACTAGAAATTCTTTTCCAAAAAAAAAAAATACTTACATCTTGTTTTATTCACGCAAGTACCTAGGTAAATAGGACTTTAAATGTAATTTTAATGTCACTTTTTTATATCTACATTACCACAACAGAAGTAGGTAGCAATTTTTAGTTTAGTTTCTTAGAGGGTTGCGTCGCGGCGCCAATATTGATTAGCTTTCTTATCGGTTTTACGCATTTTCTTGTGCAAATCTTTGCATTTCTACAAAACTGATACGTAAAAATAAACAGGCTCACAGCTAAATATATAATTGTGTTTTTCTATGTAAAATAATTACTTAATGCATTAACGAAAATAAATGGTAAGTACATCAGTCATAATTTAAAGCCCAATCGTTTTCTAATAACATAACTACAAATCTATTTAATAAGTTGTTAAGCCTAGATCAACGTAAGAAACCTTTGCTTATTTCTATTTATGAAGAAACTAAGTCAGAAATTATCAGAACTAGTGACCCTATAGGTATGTTTTCCCTGGATACTTGGGTATCAAGATTAAAGTTAGATTTTGTTGAAACTACGGTAGAAGGAATAGAACAAGCGAAAAATCATTATGATGTCAATTTACTTAAGACTCTTACATTAATTTCGTTGAATACTAAATATAAAGACTGGTACAAGTTGTTCACTGATGGGTCTAAGGTTGGCAATAGCGCCGGTGCGGCTTTTTACGATCCCAGTCGCAATGTTAAGGAAACTTTTAAAATTGTGTCCGAATGTAACAACATTATGTCAGTAGAACTTTTTGCAATATCAGAAGCATTATCTTATTTATCTGCGCTAAATATTACTAGTAAAGTAGTTATCCTGACAGACAGTCGCAGTGCTTTGCAACACATTGCACGAGTTTCCTCCGGAGCTCGAGGTATCTCTGTGGCATATGGTATTGTTAGGAAAATACTGTTCTTGTTGAGTAGAGGTATTGATCTGAGATTGCAGTGGGTTCCCTCACATGTTGGTATTCAGGGCAACGAGGAGGCTGATAGATTAGCAAAGAAAGCTATTTCAGATGGCACAGAAACTTATATTATAGCTGAACATGCAGAAGTTTTGATTAAGTATAAATATAAAATTTATGAAAAATGGAAAAATCATTATTGTGAAATTTCAGCATTGAAAGGGATTTGGTACAGGATACTGCAATGTGAACCTCCTCGTATACCCTGGTTTGTAAATAGTAGACTTAAGAGATGTTTGATTGTGACTGCTCATAGGTTGCGTTCGGGACACATTCCACTAGCGAAGTTTAATCATCTTATGAAAGTTGCTGACTCTCCCAATTGCAATGCTTGTGGGGTTGTTGAAGATGTTCATCATCTTTTGGTGGAATGTGTTCGGAGCCAGCCTCTGAGAGATCATTTGAAGAGTGAATATGAATTCAATTTGTGGAATGTTGGTGCATTCCACAGTTTGTTAGCTGCTCCTTTGTCCTTACTAGCTAGGGACCTGTTCGTCATGGTGAATAACCTATTTAAATAATAAGTTAGTAAATTTAAGTTGTCAACGGGCTGACATAGTCACTTAGTGACTCAAAGTCCTTTAAAATGTAAGATATAAATAAATAAATAAATAAATCAGTCATAATATGGTTCCCATAACACAAGCTCTTTGGCGCTAGATGATGCTGTCACAGATGACTTAGTCATCTGTGATGCTGTGTGAAATGTCCAGCTTTATTATTTAAGTATTTTTTTATTTAAATCTTCAGATACGGTTGACAACCTTGTGAGCCTTTAAATTTTTGGAAGATTGTGACCAGAGTTGGCCACTAGCTCACACGTATGTATGAGCTAGTGGCCAACTTTTTAAGATTTCTAGGGACTAAAAGAGACAAAAACATGACCTGGGACCTTACTATGAACTCTTAGAGCAATGTCAAAGTAAGATTATTCTGATTCCGTACTTAGATAAGCCTAACGCAGGCAAGTTAACCTTGTTTTATGGTAAGCGTCCACAGGCCCGCATCGCACGCAGCGGACGGATCGCATCAAGCGGATTATCTGTGTAATGCGATGCGTACGATGCGGACAGGTGGACGCACTTATATGAGTTTCTATACAAATAATACTACGATCCGTTGCGTGCGATGCGTCCGAAGCGTACGATACCGACATGTGGACGCTTACCATTAATCGTCATCGTGGAGTGTCATGTGTCAAACCATCGACTGGATGCAGGACTGCGCATGTCCTGAAACAAGCCTATTGCAGGACTGTTTTCACCTTGTGTTGACATTGCTCTAAAAGTTGGTGGTACGCCATCTGTACGAATTGTTTTGTGAGCTCTTGATTCAGGAAAAAATTACAGATCAGAGGCGCGATTCAGACCTTCTCGGAATGCATTCCAAATTCGGAAACTGGCGTTTCTTCGATGTAAATCGTCAACTTTCCGACTGAAATCATCGAATCGGATGCTAATTCGGAAGTCTGAATCAGGGTGTACGTGTAATATATATAATTATACTTTTGGGTCATGGCCTGGTCATGTTTGTCCAGCACCTAAACCATACTCTCAGCCTATTCGGCTATAAGTTCAAATCAAAAAATGTTTGCGATCGAAAAATATTTCAAAAGTTGAAATATTTTTGATTCATAAAAATATTTTTAAAATCTCTCTATGTATTTCTTTGTATAAAATAGGTAGGTACATAATTTGGAATAGGTAGGTACTTAAAAAAACACAATACTTAATTATTCTTTTGTTTCTTTGCAGAAAGACCAAGTCAATGGTTTTCACAAATTAATAAAAAAAGATTCCGCCGAAAAATTGAGAACCTCCCCAATTTTTGGAAGTCGGTTAAAAATATGTTATATTTTCAAATTGATCGCAAACTTTTTTGGTGTGTGACACAACTGACATGATCAATACGTGTGGATCTGACGAAACTAGGTTTCGAGATGTTTTTCTACACTGTTGAGAGACTCTGTTGAAATTCATTCCTTAGTTTACGAAACAAAAATATCGAAATTGATTTGATACCACTAATTGAACGAAGTGCTATCCCGCTTAACCAGAACAGCTCAGAATAATGCTAGGCGCTTTTCGTAGATTTTATACTCGAAGTCGTTAATAATGTATGAATGAGTCAATAGGGATATCTGTGAATCAGTGTCTCCAACCTGATATTCACTTTCACTTGTCTAGCGGTACAAATCAGAAATAAACTGAAATGATCCTAACCGCGAAACATGTAAGGTGGCAGTTCGCGCCCAAGACCAAGACAGGAGACCGAGACCTGCGGGCTTAAAAAGGTCGCTATTGCAGAATCGCATTAAAATAATTGAACTATTGCCATCTCTTTTCATTGACAGAGAGTGAAAAGAGACGGCATTATAGTTCATTTCAAATTGTGATTCAGATTTAGCGACCTTTTTAGGTCCGCAGCAGGCTGATTGTCTAACTTACGTATTAGTAATAGAATCCCGTTTGCAACCTCTTGGTACAAAACTTTAAAAATGACCCAATGCAAACTGAGATCGATTCTTTTGAAATTCTTACGTACAGTCAACATGATAATGTTGGCAGTGACAGAGTTTCGATGTGTGATTTCGTTCGATTTGACCAAAATACTCATCTGAAAGGCTTCTTTCGTGTTTTATTCGAGTATTGTAAATAAATGTTAATACACCAATCTTATTAAAATAATAATGATAGATACCTACTTGTTTCTCTCACGATGAAGCGAATTAAATAGGTATAAACAATAAGTATCTAATTTAGATTGATGATGATAGAATTATTTACGTACTGGATAACAAGCGAACTCGGCATGATATTGTCTTGCCACCGACTAATGGCATTACATATTTTTTTTACTACAAACTCAAACTTTGATTCAACTACGATTCAATTACAACTACATTCTACAACACTTTGATTCAAAAATTTAAAAAAATCTGTATCTTGACAACAGCGTCACCTTTTGGGTCCAACTGTAAAGTGTCCACTGGCAAGTAACTTCCGCAATTTCTTGCAGAAATCAATTGACGACTAGTTTCCACTGACTGCAATTTTCCTATTTGCATATGCTTGGGACTTGCAGCAAGTTCGGCAAGTCACCAACACTTGCAGAAGTCCACTTGCGCGAGCGTTTACACGTTAGTCGCTTGCGCAAGTCAACTTGTGCATAATTTATTGCCAGTGGACACTTTGCTTTGCTTAGCGAAATACAACCCGGCGCCGGCGACGCAATAAATATAAAATCATCAAAACGGATAACTTAGGAGAACAGAAACTACCTATACTTCGTGTGCAGGTAGGTAGGTAGGTATATAATTATGAAGTTATATGGTCATTAATATTTAGGTACTTACTTAAGTATACTTACGTAATGACTTTACGTACATACACCTAAATATCATGACGACTCCATTGTACCTACCAAGAGATTCAGCGGAGAGTCTAATTATTCTAAATACCATAGTGATAATTATTTATATTGGTTCCAAGCAACAGAATCATTTGAAAGACGTTCTTAACAAATCTATTTTTAAGAATTCTTATATTCTTGCAAATTAGTTTTCACAACAAACCTTGTAGGTGCATAACATACTGATATCGTAGACAAATCATGATTTTCCGAAAATTGTCATTGCTTTATCAAACTCGATTAAAGTGCGACGTGCATAAATTGGAAAAATATTTATATTGTTGTAGCAAAACATTGAATTAAATGTGTACAGCGTCTTGTCATTAGAATTGTTAAAATGATAAACACTGAGATGGAGAAATTTGTCAATTGTCCGAATAAACTTAAGTTAGATGATGTTGATGATAATGAGTACGCGCGCCCTTGGTGGCGATTGCGAACTGATGATTTTGTCATAAAATAAATTAAATTAAGGCCGTACCTAGAGCTAAAATTAGCACATCGATGAGTGCTACTTCAAATATTTGTCTTAGCTTCGTTAAAATAAAGATGAATTTAGAATGCGTTCAGCCGCGGCGCTTACGACTGCTGTTTTCTCCGAAACACGACAAAAATGCAGTTTTTTGTAAATTTCTCATCACTTTACCAACCAATCGGATAAAATAATCGGAAATTCTGTCAATTATTAAATGACTTATTCAATGGTGCAATCCAAAAACATAAATAACATCAACTTTAGAAGAAGATGAAGATTTATCTTATTTTTATTTCGTAGATTTATTAAGAAGCAAATATATGACGTTAAATAAAAAATTATTAAACTGCAAATTACAAGATAAAATGTTGGCTTTTCAGTTAGGTACTTTCCACTTAACTTTATTTATCGAGGGTAGGTATAGACAGGGAAATACAGTGTTTGGTTCAGGGTATGGCCTTAAAAGCTGAAAGTGGGTCGCATGCGCGACTCCTTTCTGCTGACCTAGGAAGATGCACGGTGACTTGTCCGTACAAAATGTGTATTGAATCGCATTAAACTATTCAATGTTTTTATTGATAAATATAAATTAAAAATAAAAAGAATTTTCGGAGTTACGAACAGCATGCACCTCGACACCAAATCTCGTAGAATATTGTCAGTTTTTTTAATTTTTAATCAAGCCACTTGTTTTTCTCTTATTAAAATAGAACACAACATCCGAGTAGCTAAGGTCATTTAATTTTAAAATAGTTTTGTTCGTTTATTTATGTTATTGGTTAATTATGCATGCTACTATGCTAAATAATTTTAGAACACATATTAGAACTCAAAATACTTACTCGACACACGGAAAACATTTGTAAATAAACCACTTCGTTTTATAAGGACAGGTCCCTCCATTTATAAAGGACCTCCTCACTCGCTTCAGGTCACTGACCGCACAGAGCGCCAGCGATATAAAAAGGACCAGTAGCAGGACTTGAAGGAATCCCATGACTGATGAAATTATCGCGTACGTGTGAATGGTTAGAGATCCGAACGAATACTAAGTTATCAACGATTTAGGTATAAACTTGAGCAGGTTGGATGAAAGGTGAATGAAGCAACTGACTCACTAACTAGAATGATATATGAAACATGATCGACGACTGTATCCACAAGGCGCGGTAGATATTCTTTCGTCCTCCTAGTTAGTGCTAGTTGAAGTTTTTCTGAGGTATTAATCCTTGTTTTTCTTTTTAAGACTTTGACGAACCTCATTTTGTTCGACTGACTCTCCACTGGAGCTTGAGGATCACCGAAAAGAAAGCTAGGCCACCCACATACTTACCGTGTTTGTCGCCCTGATTCTTCACGGTTGATGGTCGCGAAATAACAGGAGTACCTACCTAGAATCACATAGCTCTTATGACGATTCAAAGTGATCTTAGTAGTCCTACTGAATAAATGATAAGTAAGTACCTATATCTATGCAAACCAATGTACGAGGGTCGTTTGATAAGTTCTTGGCCTTGACAAGAAAAAATGGTTTTTTAACCTATGAATTATTTTATATTTCAACATAATCATTTTTCAGGGCTACATACCAAGCCCCATTGTTTTCTACCTTTTAAAACCTTTCTAAAAATTCGATTGCTCCAACCCTTAAAAATGAGCCTTATTTTCAGTAGTAAACTCATCGTGAGAGCAATTTTATTAAAATCTAAGTAAGTTTTTGATGTTTGTTTACATTAAATCGTTGCTTGATACTAAATCTTACGAATAAAATAGAGAAAGAGGCAATTCGTACCTTAATTTATGAAATTTTGCTATGGCGGGTACGCAAGTGCGTATTTGTGTTTATTGTCAAATTGTGAGCAAACGCGGCAGCCATATTTCGGAAAGCATTTTAATGTCTAAATGGGTTGTTAAAATATTTAACTCCCATTTAATTAAGATGTCCATAGACACAGTAATCTAACGCACTTTTACTCTCCGGTCGGTTATTACTAAATCATAGATTTTTTAATTAATTTCTGGATCGGGGGCATAATTTGAACGACCAGGACGGTCTTCATCAATAATGCTTATAAGGTCACATTTTTATTCAGCTGTCCAATATTTTATGGTTTTTAACGATGGAACAGAGTCTTAAGTGTACTTTGGAAAACTAAATTTTATTCATATTACTCTTTTTCTATTTCAAAAACAAGTAGTTTATCACCAATTGGTGTTCGATTTTTACCATTTTTGTAAAATCACAAAAGTTGGTTTGTTTAAATGGCTGTCATATAAAAACTAAACCATCTAGAAAGTTCAGAATTTGACAGTATTACTAAAAAAAGTTAAGTTAGCGAAAAATAACACATTTTTAATATTAGCAGTGTTTTATCTAACTTAGGCCAAGTACTTATCATACTGCCCTCGTAAGTTGGCGCTCGTATTCATTCGGCCAGCTAGGCGAGCGATGGCAAGGCGAGGCGAGTTGCGCCCACACGTTGGCACTGGCGTTCACTCGGCGAGCCTAGGCCAGCGTGTGTTTGCATGCAACTAATTTGCTTTTCTTAAAAATGACATTGATATTTATTTGTTTGCGATAAAGTTTAAATTGTGAGTGTGACCAAACTACTTTTTGTCAATCGTTTTTGTAATGTTATAGGTACGATTGTTTCCGATGGCTTCCGAAACGCATTATTTATCTGGAAGTAATGTACCTAGGTACATACCTATATCTAAATACTTTGTTACATACTTTTGAAGAAGTTAGCATTCCATACGTGACAAATTGGAAGCCCAATGGACGCTATTCACGAAGTCTTCGTTCACGTGAAGTTCCCCTGTGTAACCCTCATTTTGTACACAATAAATAAATAAATAATAAATAAACATTTATTGATCCAACCAGAATATAATTTACATGTAGTCCTGACTTCCAAACTAGGGCTACCTGTGTGTCAGGAGTCAGTCCCTTCCCAATAGTGGTAATTACAATCAATGGTTGCACAGACTCCTGTGTGACTCTGTCTATGGTGTGATGTGATTTTGTATTCTTGATGTACCTACATATATTATTTGCATCCGGATATATCGTGTTAATCCGTGGGCGGCAGCTAGTCAGCTAATTCTTAAAATTTTGCCCACAAAAAATATTCCATAATCTGTAACCTAGCCAGCTCATTAACCCTTAAGGTAGCAGAGCAATTTTTTTTTAAATTTAGCGAAAATTGTTTTTGAACTAGCTTATTTAGGCTATAGGGACACAATAATAGTAAATAAAAAAAATCTTATTTTTATAGTTTTCAAAAAAAGGCATGTATATTATACTATACAATGCCACATTCATAGAAAACAACACGATAATGAGCATGTATAGCATACTATACATTGCCACTATAGAGTTACGACGATACCTGTGGTACTGTGAGTGAAGATCCGGTACCAATGGTTAGTTATGATGAAGATGAGCTTGGCACTTCTGCAGATGATGAAAACCAAGTCAACATGAGACGTTAGGTGACAATATTCCACTTACACCAGTTCTTCAAGAGATATTTCCGAGTCAATCGCAGGTATTTTATTTGAAATTCCGTTAGTACCCTCATTTCTTTCTAAGCCATCATCATCATCGATAATCCGCAGCTCGACTTCACCCACTGCTGGGTATAGGCCTCCGTTTGCGTTTGCCAATCTCCATGGTCCGCCGCTCTCCTCATCCAAGTCCGGTCCCCAATAGATGCTATGTCGTCAGCCCATAGCGCTGCTGGACTACCGACGTTTCTGTACTCTGTTCTTGGTCGCCATTTAGTTATCAGCTTACTCCACTAATCGTTCTTGGCCTTTCCATGTGCCCTGCTCAACTCAACATCAAATTTTTTACCTTTGTTCGATTTTGAATCTCGATTTTGGGAATACGGTCTTTATGCTACCAAGCATAGCAAACTCTTTATGTGCCATGAAACTCAAATTCTGAATGCACGTCTGACTGACGTTGCTAAGAGTGGACCCAAAAGAAAAGGTGTATAGCAACAAGTTGTTGTAAATACTGACAAAGAACGTTGCAAAGGAAAATTGAAAAGCAAACTCAAGATACCAGAAGTAAGAGAATGCTTTCAGCAAAGATGAAATAGTTGTTGTGCCTTATAAATTTCATTTCATTTATTTATTCCAAAAACAACATAAAATTGTATGCGGAAAACAATAAAATACAACACAACACAACTAACAGGAACTTATTTTCATAGAAACACAGAGAAAGAATATACCACTAGTCACGATAACGATAATAATAATTCAAGAACACATACCCAAAAACTCCATCAAAACATTCAACTGATCCTACCATACCTAATATACATGTCAAAAGTAATTAATAATAATGAAATAAATAAAATTAAAATGTCAAAGTTCATTAATGGAGTACAGACATTTCTCCAGAAGAAATGATTTTAATTTATTTTTTAGTGCGTCTCTCTGATTAATCAATAACTTAATGTCACATGGCAGTTTATTAAAAATGTCTACGGCTTGATATCTTGTGCAGTGCTTCATTATGTTAAGTGTCGGATTGATTTTATTCTTAATATTTTTTTTCCTACTATTTTCTCTTGCTGTACTCTCCTCTGGTGTCTCATATTCATGTAAATATTTAGCAAGAAAATTTATGAGTACTTGTACATACAAACTTGGTACCGTTAGAATTCCAAAGAGCTTAAAAAATTCCCTACACGACACTGTCTGAGGTATCCTGGCCATAATACGAATACTCCGTTTCTGAATGATGAAAGCTTTTTCCATATTATATTGGTAGCTATTTCCCCAAAACTGAATGCTGTACCTTAACTTTGATTCTACTAGTGCGTAGTAAACCATTTTTAGTCGGTCTGTGCTGATTTCATCACGCAAGGTTCGCAACGCATAGCAGGCTGAGGCAATAGAGCTTTCTATGCCATCCAATTCATTTTTCCAGTTCAGGTAGCAGTCGATATTTACTCCAAGGAATTTGACAGAGTTAACGCTGTCTACCCTATCATTATTAAATTTTGATTCTAGGCAGTCCCTATTCCTTGTCGTAGATTTAAATAACATCATATTAGTCTTTTTACGATTAATGTTAAGTTTATTGGCAGTAAACCAGTTCTCAAACGCAGCAAGTGTTTCCCCAATTCTTGTGTTAAGTGAAGTCATATCATTCGAACTAACTATTGCATTTGTGTCATCAGCATAAACTATCAATTCAATGTCAGGTAAAGTATTTGCAATATAGTTAATAAGATCATTGGTAAAAATAATAAATAGAATTGGTCCTAAAATTGAGCCTTGCGGTACTCCTGTCCCTATATTGGTTACATTAGATTTAAATACACATTCATGTATGTCCTCTACTGTTCTATTTTTTATTTCCACATACATTTTCCTATTCTTAAGGTAAGATTTGAGCAGATCCAAGGCAGTGCCCCGCACACCATAATACTCAAGTTTATAAATTAAAATGTCATGGTCTACCGTGTCAAAAGCAGAACTTAAATCTAAGAAAATCGCCGCTACCTTTTGTTTATTGTTTAACCTTACGAGTACATTATCAACAAGGGCATTTATCGCGTCAACTGTGCCCACCGACGTTTGGTACCCATACTGTCTGTGGTTCAAAATTCTGTTTGAGTAAAAGTGTGACAGTAAGCGACATTTAATTAGTTTTTCAAAAATTTTTGATAGAGTCGGTAACAAGGAGATAGGTCGATAGTTTTTTGGATCACTAGTAGGTCCTTTTTTGTAAACAGGGACAATTTTTGCTAGTTTTAATTGATCAGGGAAAATGCCTTCGTCAAAACACTTATTAAAAAAGTATGCCAGCGGTCCAGACAATATTTTAATATGATTTTTAAAAACAGTTATTGGGACATCATCATAACCACATGAGTTCTTATTTATCATACCCCTTACAGTTTTCTCAATTTCTTTTTCATCTGTGTGTCTCAAATTCATTTCAGTCTCAGTTCTGATTGTGTTTTCTTGTATTAACGAGATGGCATTATTATTACAAGTATGTAACTTACCTTGAGAACTGAAAAGTTCTGCGAAAGTATTAGCAACACTGATAGGATCATTGACAAATGTATTATTATGTTTTAATATTATTTTATTAGATTTTATTGTATTCGATTTTTTACTGTGTCTATTTACTATTTTCCATAATTCTTTTATTGAGTTTTTAGCTTGTGTAATTTGATCATCTGTAGCTATTCTCTTTGCTTTTCTGAGTATTTTTCGATAGATGCTAATATACTTATTACGATACGTAAGAATACTATCATGTTTACTGTTACCACTATGAGAACATAAGAAACGTTTCATTTTACTAGAGACTTTTATTCCCTTCGTGGCCCAGCGAATCTTGTGATTTTGACCATGATTTAAGACGATCTTCCTGTTCAATTTTTTAAAACTTTGTTTGAAGATGGTGTAAAAGCTTTTCAGAAATGAATTTATCCCCTTCTCTTGCCAATTAATTTCAGTGATCTTTTGTTTAAAAATATCATTATTATTTTTGTTGTAGACTCTTTTTGATATAATATGTATAGTTTGAGGATTCTTATTTACCGTTAATTTTACTGGGCTTACCAAAAACGTACAATATAATGCACCATGGCCATCCGAAAGACCATTATGATCAATCTCGCACTGCCCTAAGAGTTTTTCGTCAAGGTTAGTTAAAAAGTTATCTATGCAGGAAAACATGTCATTACGAATAAATGTCATATCTGAAAATATGGGTCTAAAATTAAAACATTTCAATAGAGTGAGAAATTCAGTGCGATTTTTGTCATCTTTTAGCAAATCTATGTTGAAGTCACCACAAATTACACATTTCTTTTTAAAGAAATACTCTAAAACTTTTTCTAGTCTCTCAAGGAAACTATCAAAATTCTTTTCATCCGGAATTCTGTAACAGCAGCAGATAAATAAGTTCGTTTGTATATCTCTTACACAGCAGATTTCGAAAATGTCTCGTTTATATAACTTATTGATCACCTCAAAATCTTCAACTTCTCTGTCGTCTTTAGTTAAAATTAAAGATCCTCCTCTTGTTTTGCTTGTTCTTACATTGCGAGAAACCATTTTATAACCTTGTATGTTGAAGATGTCAATGTTAGTTTTATTTAAAAAGTGCTCAGTTATACCTACAAAGTCCATGTTTTTGTCTAATAGATACAGTTCATATTCATGTTTCTTACTCGTAATGCCACACACATTTTGATGGAGAATATTTAGAGAGTCATGTTTAGTACTATCCGACATTAGTTTGTTATTTACTGTTAAATTACCAGAGCTATCGTTGTTGTTCTCGAAAAAACTCTACATCTGAGCCCAAGAACTCGGTTTGGTTGCTGATACTGGTTGATTTAGCCGTACCCGCTCTTTTATTTTCAGTCAAGTCTAAGTCTATTTTAGGCGACATTGATTTACATTTAGTCATTTTCTGTAGTGTACTTTTATAATTAATAAGATTATATCTGTAACTAATGCGTATTATTTCTCTAGTTAGCAATCTACAGGCATTGTTTGCCCTAAACCTGCGAAAACTAGGTTGATCATAGTCTGTATCCAAACTGACAAAGATCGAGTTCTGACTGGAGTACGTACAGATATGTTTCATTAAATTATTAAGACTACTGACATTTAGGTATCTGTTCTTGTGAACATTTCCAACTAATACATTAGTGTGACTTAGTTGATTCAGAATACAAAATAGATGCGATTGCACGCTTATAGGGTTTTTATCGTTTGCACCTGCTAAAATGATTACAAAGTCAGACTTGTTAAAGTCAGTGCACGACAATGCACATGTGCTTACTACTTGATCTATAGTCGCGTTTGGTTTTACAATCGACAATACCATGAAACTGTCCCCAAGCGATTTCTGCAGTATGTTCCCTAAACCCCTTCCAACTTCATCTGCAACAATCAGGACACTATGCGGTTTCTTTTTTAATGATACATGACGCTCATTTGATTCATTAGATTTGATTTGATGGGAACTCGTCGATCTGTCAGGATTTTTATTGAAGCTCGGGAAAGTTGCCTGTGAGTTATCATATCCATTTGAGAAGTCTTTGAAGATTGGGAACGAAACATATTCGTCATCGGAAAGTTTGCCTTTAGAGCATACACTGTGAGTGTTTTGTTCTGTGGTGTCTGTTCGTAGAATTATGCTGTCCGAGGAAGTCTCAGAATCGTCCATGGTTACCGCTGTCGTTGTTTTCTCTATAACACGTAAAGTATTCTTCTCATCAGTGCTTACTACTTGTTCAAATCCACTGTCCATTGTATTGTCAAGCTTTTGTCTCTTACGTTTCCCTGTAATTGTGGGTCTTGTGGTTGTAATATTGAAGTTACTTTCATCCATTCGATTTTTATATTTGTTCAGATCAGTTCTTAGTTGTTTAATTTCTGTTGTTAAGTTGTCAATTGTGTCCGTTATCCACACACTGTTTTGTTCATAGTTTGTCTGCGTTTCCTTATTAATTGTCGATTGATTTTTATTTCTCATTTGTGTCTTTTCCGTGGTTGTATCAGGGTGCGTTTGTGTTTGTTTGGTCACTGCTTTAGGTTTCAATTGAATTTTAATGTTTTTTGGCGATATGGTTGCAGGAGAATTAGCTTTTGATGGACTGTTCCTAATTTTCCTGTACAACTCATTTTTTTTCAGTAATTCTTCATTTCTTTTTTTGATATTTTTATTCTCAATTAATAGTAGTTCAATCTCATTATGAGCACTGGTCAACTGCGTCTGTAATTCTTCTACTTTCTTTGTAAGATCTTTGATTTCTTCTTTACCTACTGTTAAATCTGGGAGACTACTGGTAGTGACATCTAGCGTGTCAATGCTCATATCGGATTCGATTTTGTTTACATCAATCTGCGTCAGGGCTCGTCTGAAAGTTATGTTTTGGGAGTCCATTTTGTCTTTTCCGCTAGATGGTGTTTACTTCAGATATTTATGGGTAAAATATCTTAAGAAACTTACAAAAATTTTTATTCCATGCCAGGATTTGAACTCGGTGCTCCGTCCTCAGAGGCGAGTGTATTACGCTCACCGCTACGAACTCTTATGACGATTCATGTGAAATTAGTGGACAGTAAAAGCTTGTCTAATAATGCCTTTGTTTTATAACAGCTCTGATTGGTTGAGTGCGGGTAGAAGCGAGAGTCCAAAGGTCGTTTTTGAATGAAGCGAAACAAGTGTCTTTGTGTCAAAGTAACTGCTATTTTTTGTAGTAAATTTAAAAATGTACTCACTTCTATTGTAAAAATCACAATTTTCTTTCGACTGTTCTTCTTGGTAGACCTTTTAACAGCACTTTAACACTTTGTTCTGTGAATATTTTTCTTCTTTATAGATTTGATCTCGTCTTTATTTGAAAGTTTATTTTCTCATTCGGAATATCACTTTTCGTGTCACAAACGATATATGTAGTCATTCAGAGATCACTTCAACTTAATATTCAATAAGATTAGCTTTTGCACTGTTTCTATTATTTTCAAACATAAAGGTTCCTTATAACCATTTAATCAATGCTGAAAGCATTGTTATCTATCTTCAACAGACAAACATCGTCATCAGCTCTCATTTGATGAATAAAAAGGGCGCAGTTTGTAATATAATAAATATCACTAATACCGCGCCAAGTTCTTGTAGCCAAAATGTATAAAATGCCGGATTATGTTGGAACCTTTTTACAGAACCTTTTGTCGGGGGTCTCCTCTTAGCAACTTCAGGCTTGCATAGAGAATTTGGGATTGATGGCACAGAAAGAAATGAGGATACTGGCGGAATTGCAAATAAATTACACTCTGATTGACTCGGAAATACCTCTTGAAGAACTGGTGTGTGTGAGTGGAATATTGACCTAATGTCTTTTGTTGGACTTGGTCTTCATTTTCTGCAGACTTCTGCAGATTGAGAGTTGAGATCATCTTCATCATAACGGTTGGTTCAGTACTTACTACTTATCTCATAAATTTAGCCCATCTAAAGACGAATTTAGGGAAGGTGCCAGTGAGATCTCAAAAGATCCCACGTATTTCATCTTCACTACTCCTTCCGTCACTTGAATCAGAATAGCATTTTCGTGACGAACTAGCAACAAAATCTGCAGCGACCGTTTTCTAGCACAAAATAGAATGAGATGCTGGACACCAAAAACCACAAAGCAAACAAAACTGCTATAAAGATGATAAAAACAAAACTCCTTTGTACTTACGGTAAGGGAGAAGATAAATTTTTAAACTTTGTATCAAAAAAGTGCGCCAAAACCTTCAGAACCTTTTTGCCCAATGAGTGGCAATGTATATTATAGTATACATAACAAACAAGTACTACTTTGGTGAAAGTGTGGTAATGTATAGCATGCTATACACTCAAAGAAAACACATAAAATCTGGCAAAGTACATTACCAAAAAAGGTTTTTTTTGCACAGACGTACACGTTATATTTATATTTGTTATCAAATGTTATGTAACAGAAAGCATATTGTAAAGTAAAAATAATCAAAAAAAAATTATCTACCATCAACATCACGAAGCGTCAATGGGTGCCGTCAGAGTTTTGTGATTTTTGACTAAACTTTCAATCGCAATGTCAATATATTTTTTTTCCAAGTAAGAAAATGAGTTAAGGTATTAGTTAAAAGAAAAAAATAAGTTCCATCAAATCTAGAATTGACGTGAGATTTTTTTGAATGTAATGTATAGTATACTTAACGAAGTTACTTTAAGGGTTAATCTGACATTTTTTATTGATCAAGGTTACGATATTATGGATACACAATGATTCATGTATTAAACACATTTGGCGTCATACAGTAAAGTTATGTAGGTAAGTAAAAGATTTAGCTTGCATAGATGCATAGATCATACCTATAACGGTAATAGTTGAAGTTAAGAAAAGGGTCGTCCTCATTTTAAGGGCTTTAGAGGCAATACGTTACCAGAGTGAGCTACTAGCTCATACAAACATACTCACATACATACGCATGTATAGGCATTAATATTTATCATAAGATAACGAGCACTTCTCGGTTAGCTATCCGGCTGAAACTTTCAGGGTAGCTCACAATTAGGGCATAGGAACCGGGTTTACCCGGAACCGAAAGAACCGGGATTACCCGGTTCTTGGGGCTGCAACAAGAACCGGTTCTCAAAATATTAAGAACCGGGTTTTCGGTTCTTTCGGTTCTTTTAAAAAGTTCTCTTCGAAAGCGTACATAGTTCTTAGGTGTGTACAGGCAGCATAGTGTACCTTGTTTGTTATTAGTGATTGTTTAAAATATTTAAATTATAGCTGTGATTATAAATTCTCTGTTTGATTTTTAATCCCATTGTAGAATTTTGTAAGATTTTACTTACAAAATTCTAATAAACTATCTCTCACTCTCTCGGCGTTCCCTCATATCTGAGTATCGTGGTCAGCTTCGGGATTGTCTTCGAAACGGATGATCAACCTCCACCCGTTTCTATCTAGTGCGTCCCTTACAACCGTGTAATACTAGACTTTGTGTTTTACTAGACTTTCATCGCCTCTGCGCACCACGTGGCTGAAGTATTAATGAGTGCGTTGGTGGCTCAAAGTAGCCAATCGGGTTTTAATTTGGAGCTGGGATAGGATCGCCACATTGGTGCGTTTATCGGTCCAGGGTATTCTTAGCAGACGCCTCCAGCACCACATTTCGAATGCATCGATCGTTTATCTTTCTCTGGCCAGAATTTTCCACGTTTCCACTTCCATGTGAAGATGGTCAACACCGGGAGAAGCACATTTCGGAATACAACACCTAATAATTATATTTCTGAGTACCTTTTTATGTGGTTTGTGAATATCTACACTTGCATTGCAACAAATAAATGTTTTTTCTTTCTTTCTTTCCATACATAAATACAGGGAATACTAAATACTTATACCAATGCCCGTAACAGTCTGATCTTAGTTTTGATATCTATTCCTTTGTTCTTCCAGATGTTATTTAGGCGGGGTCATTGTATCTTTTGCCATTCCAATACACCTCTTTATCTCCGGGACACAGCTGCCATCCTTACAGTATTTGTGGCCCTAGCTAGGTAGATATATATTGGTCAATGGTGTCGATGCTTGAGATGTTGCAGGTGGCATCTATTAGTTTCCTCGCACGATCCACTACCAATTTTTTTGGTTTTTGCCCTGTTGACTCAGACTAGACAAGTTCTAGACTTTGGAAGAATTCTTCCATATCTTCCACGAATGTTGCTAGGAGAACGGTATCGTCGGCGTACCAAAGGTTTCTACGGGAGTAGAATCACCTAGCTCTTAAGACGTTTCAAAGTGGTCATAGCGGTCCTACTAAATAAATGATTTTTGAATTTTGATATCCTCTATCCGCCTGTCGGGAAACCTTTCCCTCAGTTTTAAAGGGTCCTACGAAATATGTACTCTTCATATAATGTTAAACAGCAGGGGATAGGTAGGATGCAACGGTGTCTCACTCCCTTCTTGGTTTGGAATATACTAAAGCATTCGGTGCCCAACCTGATGTAAGAACGGTTTTCTGTAAACTGACGAGGTGTTCAGGAGCTCCCATCTCCAGTAGTTTATTCCACAATTTCTCCAATTGCATACAGTCAAAGCTTTGGTATAATCAATAAAGCACAGGATTACTAGGCTGTTGAATTCTCTACTCTTCTCTATTCTTTGGCAAATGTTGATTCTGATTCCCGCGTACCCTTGCGTTTAACAAACCTGCCTATTCTTTAGGTATTTGTCGGGCTAAAAAGTAACTAAGACGTCTTTTTAATGCAATGTAGGGTAGGAGGATCTTACCTGCGTGCGTTATTAAAGCGATAGTCCGGTAATTTCCACATTCTTTACCTTTTTTTGTGCAAAAAGACAAAAATCGATTCGATTCGAATAAAAATTATCACAAGAACCGAAAGAACCGAAAGAACCGGGTACCCGGTTCTGAGTTGAAACTGGAACCGAAAAAACCGGTTCTTAAATAATGCCCGGTTCTCGATGCCCTACTCACAATGCATTGTAAATATAAGTCTATAATTTTATATAAAAACGTGGTTTTTAAATTATTTTTTCCTGATCAAATTGCAATCAAATTGCAAAGCAAATTACTCAAATTGCAATAAAATTGCAATTTGCGTCTTACGCAGAAACTGATATTGCAATCCGAGCACTGATACCTGACATGACAGTCTCTTCCATGACAACACGGTGGCTCCAAAGCTAGCGGCACATCCAATACAATATATTTTCCTATAATTCAGATAGTATGAATTTATTAATATCGGTAGGTAGTACTACTATGTACTGCTGACATAGATCATTATGAAAACACAGCTGTTCCACTATACATTGCGAGGCTTGCGGAGTGTACGGCGCGCATCGTCTACTTCGCAACGTGTGAACTTTCAGATTCGTGGCGAGGCATGTGCTACGTGCTACACACGTGCTACGCAAGTGATTTATATCAAGGGGCGTGCGTTGCGAGGCGTGCGTTGCGAGGCGTGCATTGCGAGGCGTGCGTTGTGAGGCGTGCGTTCCGAGGCGTGCGTTGCGCATGCCTCGCAATTTCTGTATCCGCCTATAACCACACCTAATCTCACCTGGGGTCTTGGTTCTTCTAATCAGTCCATACGAAGGGCCGCCACACGTTTTCATATCTGTGCCATTTGCTTATGGATACCTCAAACACCGTTAGATTGGTCATCAGGTGACTCAGCTTGGAACAAGTAAATCGAACGTCCTTTTACCCTGACTCAGGTCAAATATTGATTACTCATGAGTTATACATTATGCATATGAGCTTTTTTTATTTGATTTTGTCGCCTCCTAGATAATTATATAACTAGTTGACTTGGCAGGCAGCAGGCAGGTGTTGTTCTGCCACAGATGAAAACTCTGAATCCAAGTACCATCTGCTGGGACCAACTAGGAATAAAACTAAAAATCATCCAGTTTGACCCATCACAAACAATTCATCAAAATCGCGCGTCACGCCCGCCGTTTAGGAGGGAAGAACTATGAAAACATTGGATTTGTATAGCAGGTATATGAAAGAGGTGTAATTTTTTTAACTATGAAGTAAGTCCAGTGTAGTTTGAGTAGAGTTATAAATAACTAATGAAACCAGTTAAACCAGAAAGCTCAAGTGATTAGAGTTTAAACTATACTTGAGTTGAGAGTTTGTCTCATCATAATCAATGCCACGGATTTTGAGCATCATGGCGTATCCAACGATTTGTTTCATCACTCTCACACCAAGGAGACTGAACGCGACAGAAGATAATTTGTTCGTTGAATGTCTGTTTGCACGCGAGCGTGTGAACGCGCCATGTAAAATGTATTGATAGTTTCAATGTATTGAAAGTTCTTCTGTCGCGTTCGGTCTCCTTGGTATGAGAGTGACAGAGCTACTTCGTGCTTGCTCTGATTATTTAACAGTCACTGGTAAAATAATACAAAGTTTAATTTGGTTAATGTTTATTTTCGTAATATAATAGCTCTCATAATCATGTGAGTGCTAAATATACTATGCTAGTCAAGGAAACATTTTCAAACTAAAATCAAATAAATATTAACTTACTATAATATTATACTTATGCACGAATACTGAAACTCTACTTAAATATTTGATACGTTCAATGATAAGCACCACTTAAACTAAGTAACGTTTCAGTATTCGGGTGGATATTCAAATTATAAAACAACTCTCCAACTCTTATAATTATCTAAGTATCTTAAAAATGCTATCTATCTTAAAAGTGCTATCTTTATAAATAAAAATGAATGTTTGTACGTTTTTCATTTTTTACGTGGCATTGCAATCACATTGTAACGCATGCCGGGTATAGGAACAGTACCTACCTAATATTTTAATTAATTTCTTTATTATCGCGTTGACACAATCAAAGTAAATTTTGACTTATTTGGTTGATAATTTGAACGTGACAACACTAACCATACGTAATGAGGGCTTAAATTAAGAAAAAGTAGTTCCAAACTTCCAACTGAAAAGATAGATGGCGTTGTCCAGAAAAATTAGGTTGAAGGTAGTCACGTTTTCCATGCATAAAACAGTAGGTATGTGATCAGTACAAACATTTTGTCCGACATCCTCGCTTCGTTTTGGTTCATCTTTTTGGCAATAATTTCATAGGGTTGTAAGTATTATTTTTGCTTTTACGAAACGATGTTTGCATTTATTTGTCAATAGGAAACAATGCACAGAGGCCCATATTTTTTTTGTTGCATTTAGACCGACAACGGCTCTGAAAACGACAATTAAATTATTAGAAAATTTTCATCGATAATTCAGTGAAAAAAGTAACACCACGCCATCTGTAATAGCAACTAAAAACCTTTATTAGACAACTATTCGATAGCTTTTGTTTATCCGACATAGTTAGGTATACTTACCTAATGAGTTACAAATTTTGCTAAGTAAGGCTACTTTATCAAGAATTTGATTCTTAACCATTAGAAATTATACAAAAAAATTGTAGGTACCTACATTAAATAATACTTAACTAATTTAACTACAATTTTAATATTCTCAGTCGATATTGATTTCGACTGTTCCTAGATAAAAATCTCTAAAAATAAGTTATCTTACTATAAATTCACAACCATGAGGTTCCACTCATTTAGTGGGTACCCTATTTTTTGGATACATCACGATCATTGGTCCTTCGTTTCAGAGATCTTATTATTTATATTGTACATTAATATAATATTTTATACAGGCGGTCATATGGAGTCATATAATTTTTAAGGGCATTGAGCATACTTCAAAAAGGAATAATGATGATTTTCTATCAGCCAATCGCCATTTTGAAAACAAAATGGCGGGTACAAACCTTCACAAACATTGTTTATTGTACAAATGGTTCTTTTTCAGTTAATATGTAAAAACTTAGCATATACCTACATATAATAATTAAAATCCGACTTCAAATTAAATGAAATTTATCCTACAACTCGCATATAGGGTAGAAAACCAGATGCGATAGATGGCGTGTTTTTCTACCATTAACCGTTAAATACCATTAATTAGAATCGGTTAATGGTAAATACGCCATCTCATCGCCATCTCAACGCCATCATCACACCGTAGTCGGTATGAGTAAAACAGATGGCGAAAACGCCATTAGCCGATTATGCGGATATGCACATAATAATATTTCTGAGAATGTTTGAAATGAGGATGATTACACCTAGGTTCTAGTTCCAGTTTTTTACTTTTTCGATGTAAATGACTATAAAAAGACGCCATGTTTATAATGATAATAATTCGTACCCAATGCAAAAGCCTCTTGGCCCACGATATGACTGCAGTTAATAAAATGAACATTATTTATTAACTTATTAAGTTACCTAAAATAGTTATCACAGCTAAAAATAATACTACCGGTTTCACGTCACCGGCGCTCGATGACCAATTTCGATAATTACTTGCCTTACAATTCCTATGTTTTTCTGGCCCTATGCACATAGCGTAAGCCATGAAGTGAGGGATCACGTTTTGCTCATAGCTTGCTGTGAATAGATGTTGGAAGGGTCCTATGGCGTAGACGGCAACGTCTTCACCGCCGTGAGTTTCTGCGTCCAATGGGACTAAACTTGGGTACGAGTAGTCAAGATCCCCTGAAAAAAATAACAAGATGTAAGTATTCATAGTGATTGCTCTGACAGAATGATGAGGCACATGTAGAGCCTATAGTAATTAATGTTTTTTTTTTACAAAACTTAATTTGTATTAGCTAATCATTAGATTAAACACAGTCAACACTCGTGACGTGGTTTTTGGTCTTCCTGTCTGACTGTACGGCATTGGAATTGGGACCGATAATAATTTATCATGCTCTTCAAAGCACATAAGCGCTTAGGTAGTTATTGCCATTTGCAAAAACGTATCTATTCGTTTAGTGATTAGCTTCTTAGCGATAAGACTGATCGTTATATTGTTTATGGTATTAAGTTACTCTGTACCTAATATTTTGATATTTCTAGTCCACGACCGCTTCATTACAAATAATGCTTCAGTAAATACTATCGGAATTCATGTTGTGCGTCTCTAGCTTACGAATAAAAATAGTGACTCACACTAATATAAAGTCTCTTGGTACGGATAAAAGTTCATACTCACTTGACAAAAACATTGAATCCTTAGTCACATCGACCCTTCCACCAGCGACGATTGAGGTCGCCTTCCCATTCGCGTAACTGATCGTGGTATACGGCAGGCCATCCATTCCTAACGCAGTATCCACCGTGCCGAGGATATCATTGCCTCTAGAAGGGTATCCAGCTACGGTCATTGTATGGGCGTGGTCTGCGGTCACAACTATTAGGGTGTCTTCTTCGCTGGTTAGAGATTTAGCTTTCTTGACAGCTTTGGAGTATTCAACTGTTTCGTCGAGTGCTAAGTGAGCTAGGCTGTCGTGGTGAGCGTGGTCTATTCTGCCACCTATAAATGAAGGATAAACGTATAGGTTAGGAGTTTAAATTTTAATTAAGTATGTAGATAGGTACCTACATAAGTTCTTAAAGTAAATTAACAGGAAAAAAAATTGCTTTGGAACATTACATACTTAGTAGTACTTATTAAGTTTAAGACAGTGATTACTAACAAATTATGGATCGATGTAGTCCGAAATGAAATATTTTTATTTTTTTATTCTTTGGCGCAGGATAGAAGCGAATGGCATAAGCGAAAAGAGGCCTATGCCCAGCAGTGGGATTAGGAGGGCTGATGATGATGATGATTATTTATTAATTTAGACGGGAAAACTTTATTTTGTGCCAAGTTCTTATTTGACTGTAAATTATCTCATAATAAGCAAGTCAAAATGTTGATATCAATGTTCTTACAAACTCTTACCTTCAACAAACAAGAAGTATCCCTTAGAGCTCCTGCTCAGCATCTTGATGGCAACTTCCACCATCTCTTCCAAGGTCGGCTGGTTCCGTGCCTGTAGGTGGTAGTCCATGTGATCATCATTGAAAAGCCCCAGGAGGTACTCGGGCAAGTCATCAGATTCAACCGCCTGGAACAATCGAATAGCAAAGTTAAAGTATGAATACAAACTTCGTTGCTCGTGTTAAGCTGTAAGGAGTTTGTAGGGACACGGTAAGTATAAATGAGTGTTGTTCAGCAGTGTACTACAGGCAGGTAGTTTTGACGAAGATTCTACAAGTTCATCATGTTCCATGGTATTGTCGAGCGTCTAAAAGGAACTACGCACACTGGAATTTTATAAAATGAAGATAGGTAGGTAGGTACAGCCTTCATGACATTTAAATTCAAGATATCTTGTGCCCCAATTATTCTAATTTACAACGTCAACCATTCCGGTAAAAATCCGGTATCACTATCTACCGCTCCGTTTTATTTCGTTCTCCAAAATATCAGTAATGTGAAAACCTCACTGGTAATTTGTTTGAAAACGTCATCACACCAAAAGTAACCTAACCTCATTGGTCATTAGTATAAATTATTATTCGGTTGAGAAGAAGTTTGTTAGTAGAATTGAGGTGGAGTGTAGATTCATTCAAAGATAGATTTACTCGAGAACTTGAATTATGTTATTTTTCTTACCTTCACAAGTTCAAGTTTATCGGTGACGTAGAGATGAGAAGCGTTGAGTTGTTCCTTGTGAGAGTGCCAAGCCTCTATGAGGTCCAGGCCGTCCAATCGCGCGCCTGATGATGCACTGGATAAAGTGGTGTTGGGCAGTAACCCTCTTCTGCCTCCACCCATTATGACCTAGAAGAGTGAGGAAAAATATAAAATAAATTAAATAAATAAATGTGAGGTTGTTTTTAATAAACTGCAACATGTGTCAATATTATTGAATTAGGAATATGAAAAATATTATAATGTTGTAAACTGTCTAGAATTGATTTACTAGGACATGGGCGTAGCTAAAGCTTTGTATGCCCCCCCCCCATACATGGGTTCCGAGGGTTCCAAAATACAAAGATTGACTAGTTTTTCCCTGGGGGGGTTCTGATTCTGGGTTATATACGCCCATGACTAGGTATGAAGGACTATTAACACACTGTTCTTAATGCACACCTTAAACTGCTTCCCAGGGTTCTCCATCACCAGCTGATAGCCAATATCCTTGCATCCTAGGAACAGGCACTCCTCAGGCACGTCAGCATCGGACTCCCACAGACGATCCGAGGTGTGCGCGTACATACCAGATGGTGATGCGTGAGTGATCCTCGTCGTTGTCACTACACCTGGAATTTGAAATCTATTTTAGTAATTCCAATTGACTATCAAGAAGACAAGGGTAGATATGGCCACACTGAGCATTTAGTTCGTCATTTCGAAGTAAAGTCTGTCTAGCTGTCAGCAGAGTGTGAGACGTGACCGAGAGGAAGTCTTCCCTCTTCTTATCCAGAAGAAGATTATACGAATGAATCGAACCGGTATCGAAATCGGCGATATTTATCGTGAGTACCTACTTATATAATTCCCTTGCGAAATGATAAAAGGTGTCAGCATTTGATGAAATTGTTCATTGTGAGGATACCCATATCTACGACTTAGTCGGCCCCACACGTATTGACTATGAGGATGAGGCCGATCAAGCTGAGAGGATGGTGGTCGAGCAAATTCTTTTTTTTTCTTTTTTCTTGGATCCTTGTTTAGAGTCGGGCAAAATGGAGAAGTGCATTTGAAACCAATTGTAATATACTTATAATTCATGTGTAATTTAATTGTGCATTATTTTTATAGAATAAATAGTACTTACTTAAATACCTAGTTCGTGTTACCATGACCTGCGTGACCTTTCAGGTTATGGTCACGCAGAACATTAAATAATTAAATTGATTTCTTGCAAAAACTTGATTTCATGTCTTTATGATTCGCTAATAGCATCGAGATAAATAACTATTTCTTCAAAGGCTAATAGGTACAATCTAAAATCAATGTTAGAGGTAGATATTTTATTGCCTGACCCCAGTATAGTAACAATAAACCAATCAAATGTTATAAACTTGGTCAACACACAACCTTAGAATTTTGATAGTCTCTTTAGCAATATTAGCGTCAACTCTTGACGTCACTTGACGTAGACAGAACTAGAAAAGCCGGTGTGTTCACAAGGAATTTTTATTTTACGGTTTATTATTATTGTAGGTACCTACTTGGAAGTTTTGAGGTAGATTTTTAAGGAAAGTCTAAAAGGCCAACTACTTTAGTCATTGTCACATTGTCATTGTACACGCATTTTTTTTAACCTTACAAAGCAAATTTAATGTACTTTACAGCACCTAATTTTATTATTGCCGCACAGAATGAAATTTCGACAAATACGAAAGGATAAGTATAAGTAATTATCTATCCACAGATACTCAGGTCCTATATTTTGTTATTCTATAAGCCCATTGTCAAAGTAAAAAACTAAGGCCTTTACATCTTTACTAGATGATTTATAATTGCCAGGAGGCAATCTTTGTCTACACTTAACGGAACACTGTAGTGCCTGGGATATTGTTTGAGATGGAGTAGGCTTGCCCAGCACCTAAACCATCCTCTCAGCTTAATCGGCCATATCCACAGGAAAGACATGGTCAAAACTTGTGAAGCCTAAGCCGCGGGGTTTCTCACGATGTTTTCCTTCAGAGTTTAGAGCTCGTGTTATGAATATCACGTGTTATATATTATCGTGTCGCGCATATGAATTTTCCAAAACGAAAAATCCATTGATGCACGGCCAGGATTCGAACCCACGACCTTCGAACCGAAATACCTCTCGGCCAACACGTATCTTGTCAAAGTAAATGCAACTGTTATCTTCCAAATATCCTCGATAAATATCTTACCAACATCTAGCCCTTGCTCCACCGCCCATTGTCCAATAGAATGCGACCAGTTCGGTTCATGAAGTTGTGAGTAACAGGAGCCTCTGGTGACGTTGCCGTCCAGGCCTATAACTCCATACTTCGTCTTCACTCCAGTGAGGTACGCCGTGGCTGTGCAGGCGGAGTCAGCTACTTGAGCATCAATGCAGTACGTCTGAAATTAAATTTTCTGTTAGGTAAAATTTTTGGGTATTGTTCGCGACGGTTCACGTCTTCGCTATTTTGAGCAGGTAAATTAAATTTGTTAAACTTTCGCGATTTGTTAACATACTGATAATTATTATTACGGAATTTTATCGCGTACCTTTTATTTATTTTCTTTCCCGACGTTTCGAACACGTTGCAGCGTTCGTGGTCACGGGATGACTGACGCTGCAACGTGTTCGAAACGTCTCGGGAAAGAAAATAAATAAAAGGTACGCGATAAAATCCCGTAATAATAATTATCATTAAATTAAATTTATATATATATTTTTTTTTTTTTTTTTTTATACTACTAAGGTAGCAGACAAGCATACGGCCCACCTGATGGTAAGCGGTTACCGTAGCCTATGGACGCCTGTGACACCAGAGGAGTCACACTCGCGCTGCTGACCCTTTTAAGAATTTCAAAACGCCCTTTTTGAAGAACCCCATACTGTAGTCACTGGGGAAAACCGCGGCAGGTAGATCATTCCACAACCCAACTGTTCGCGGGAGGAAATTCCTCTGAAATCGCACCGTACGTGACCACATTGGTTTCAAGGTGTGAGGATGGATCCCCTGCCGATGGCGAGCATTGCGATGGTAGAATGGAGCTACAGGCACCATTTCAAATAGCTCTTCAGAACACAACCCATTATACAAGCGGTAGAATACACATAGAGAGGAAAAGTCTCTCCTGAGGCTTAACGATTCAATACCACCTGAGACCCTGGGATTGTCAACAATTCTCACAGCTCGTCTTTGTATCGAGTCAAATGGCCCGAGCTGGTATCCAGGTGCTCCCGCCCAAAGATGACTACAGTACTCCATGTGGGGCCGGACCTGCGACTTATAGAGAAGCAGTCTCATCCCCGCACTGAAGTACCGCTTCGATTTATTGAGCACACCGAGCTTTTTGGATGCCAGCTTTGCCTTGTCCTCCAGATGACGACGAAACTGAACGTCACTGGAAATGTCGACACCCAGGATCCCAATGCTCTTGGAGATGGATAAGGGTGTGTTCTGGAATTGTGGAGCCACAGTAAATGGGGTTTTTTTAGCGGTGAACGCGCAAACTTGAGTCTTGGTAGGGTTAAAATTAACCAGGTTAAGTCTTCCCCAATCGGAAACTCTGGTTAGTACACCTTCGACTTCAGACACAAGCTGCCTTCGACTTTCCTCCACTATGGGACGAGGGATGTTTGCGCGGCCCGTATAAGAAGTGTCCCCAGTGCTATCATCCGCATAGCAATGAATACCGTCAATGGACAGCATATCATTAATATGCAGTAAAAACAACGTCGGGGACAGTACGGAACCTTGCGGGACACCAGCATTTATGCCCATGCAATTAGAGCTACTGCCGTCAACAACGGCTCTTATGCTTCTGCCGGACAAAAAGCTAGACACCCATTCGCACAAACCCTCGGGCAGCCCGTACGATGGCATCTTCGTCAGAAGACCACGATGCCAGACCCGATCAAAGGCCTTCGCTATATCTAGGCTAACAGCCAAAGCCTCCCCTTGACTCTCAATGGCCAGTGCCCATCGATGAGTGAGATACACTAGAAGGTCACCAGTCGAGCGACCGTGGCGAAAGCCGTATTGACGGTCGCTGATCAAGCCGTGTCCCTCTAGGTATCTAAGGAGTTGTGTGTTTAATACACGTTCCATGACCTTAGAGAGAAGAGAGGTTATAGCGATGGGTCTGTAATTGGATGGGTCCGATCTATCACCCTTTTTGGGTACTGGGTGGACTTGCGCAGTCTTCCACGAGGATGGGACACGCCTAGTAGAGTATGAGAGCACAAAGAGGCGCGTTAGGACAGGACACAATTCAGGAGCACATCGCTTTAGCACCACAGCCGGAATACCATCTGGCCCGCTCGACTTATGGACATCCAGAGAAAGTAACTCCCGCCGGACTTCTCGTTGAGTTATGATGATTTCCGGCATGGAGTTACCGCACCACGGGATGGTGGGTGGCACAGTTCCTCCGTCGTTCATAGTAGAGTTTGAGGCAAAGAGATTCCCCAGAAGATCGGCTTTTTCCTTTGCACTGTGGGCCAGGTTACCGTCAGGTTTCCGGAGTGGTGGCAAAGACGACCGGCAGAAGTTCCCTTCGGCAGCTTTGGCAAGTGACCAGAAAGCACGACTCCCAGAGGGATGACTAGCTAGCTTCTCACCAATGCTGCCGATGAAATTGAATTTAGCTTTGGCAGCAGCTCTCTTATTGGACCTGGAGGCAGCATTAAGTTTGCGTTTTGCATCTGAGATGTTGGGGTCCTTAGTGGTTCGAGCCGTGGTCCAAGCTTCATATGCAGCCTGCTTGCGAGTTCTAGCTTCTCTGCAAGGCCGATCAAACCACGGTCGCCTCTTCACTCCCGCAGCCACTTGACGATTGGGAATGAAACATTCCATACCAGTCAGAATAGTCTCGGTAACTGCGGTTGTGCAGGAGTCAGGATCATCAGATGCAAAACAGAGCTGTTTCCACGGATATGATGAGTAGAATTCACGCAGCCCATCCCAGTCTGCCGACCCATAGTGCCACATTCGACGCCATTGCGTATATATACAGGGTGTGGCAAATTCTTGGTCACTGAAGGGTAGCTACCTTTTCTCTTGTAGTTAGAAAGTTTTGTTCTTAGGAAACTTCAGTTTTATTTTAAAGAAAAAAATAATTGTATTTTTAGATTTGTAAAAAAAAGTACAGTTAGCCTAAAAAATTACATTTGTCAAAAAAAACAAGTTGGTCTTAATCGACTCTATTTCCCACCAGGAACACTTCTCTCAAAGTAACTTATCAAATCAAATCGTAAGTTTTTGCAATAATTCAAAAAAACACATCCCATACATTTTCTATGAAATTAGGAGTTGTAAACATTACAGTGCCACTTAATTGATCGGTCTTAATTTAATTCATAACTGCTCCGGCAAGCTGGGAGGCTATTGTAAAGCGCGTATTTAAATTTAGAACAAAGTGCTTCCCTGCAGATGTACAAATGGTATGCTCCATGCATACCAACATCTCTTGCGGCGCTGTCTTAGGCGCCTAAGGCTTTAAAATAGCCTCCTAGCATGCCGAAGCAGTTACGAATTTAAATTAATAACCATCGAATAAGTGGCACTATAATGTTTACAACTACTAATTTCATAGAAAATGTATGGGATGTGTTTTTTTTAATTATTGCAAAAACTTACGATTTGATTTGGTAAGTTACTTTGGGAGAAGTGTTCCTGATGGGAAATAGAGTCGATTAAGACCAACTTGTTTTTTTTGACAAATGTAATTTTTTAGGCTAACTGTACTTTTTTTCAAAAATCTAAAAATGCAATTATTTTTTTCTTCAAAATAAAACTGAAGTTTCCTAAGAACAAAACTTTCTAACTACAAGAGAAAAGGTAGCTACCCTTCAGTGACCAAGAATTTGCCACACCCTGTATATACACGATTCTTATTAAAAACATAGCTTGATGTTGCTTCATAAAAACCTGGAGCACGGATGTATGTGCGGTACGGTACCCGTATCTTGGGTCGTCTCTAAATTTTTAAGCTCTTCAGCAGTGCGATTCATACTTCCGAAAATGCATCTGATTCGACGATTTTCTTCGGAAAGTTGACGTTTTTTCAGCGAAGAAATGTCACTCTCGGAATTTGGAATGCATTTTGAGAAGGTCTGATTTTTGTCTGTTTTGATGTTGAAGTAGTGTAGGGGGTAGTCATAAGTATGTATGAACATACAGTATGATCTATTGATTAATAATAAAAACAGAATTTAGCTTTTAGTGTGGCAGTTACGCAACTTTAAATGTCAAGATTATGAATCAAGCTATAATTTGAAAACAATGAATAATAAAAGTAGAGCTACTCGGGTTTTCTCACATTGACCCTACATTATTATGAACTTCAAAGTATTGACGTCATAACGTGTAATTTCAGCTGATTAGGTACATTTAGCGCAGGACAGTATTTAAAAGCCATGATGACAATGAATAGCGGTATCACACAATAAGAGGAAGGAAGTGTCTTCAATCTTCAGGGCAATTAGTATTATCAGGTTGTATAGCGGACAAGGTTGAAGTGACTTAAAGTATTGTCTTGTGACAAACAGGAAAATATAACCAATTCCTTATTCCTGTTTTCCATAAAATTGTAAGTACATATTTATTTATAGGCATGCAAATCCGAGGTCCAAACTACGCTTCTATTTCCTGAACAACTATCACTATGACTACGCAGCAAATTACACTCAACCATACATTGTCAACTCCTTGAAAAATATTGAAGTAACAATGATGGATAGAAATCACTTTTAACGATAAGGGAGTGGGCACACTGCGTTTTTTGCAGCGCGATATAAACGCGATGCGAACGCGCAGCTCAAAAACGCGCTTCAGAAAACGTCTCGCGTGCCCCACTCTCTTGTTCTAATTTTTTAAACTACTTTTTTAGATAGGTACTTATGCCACAGCTGTCTTATCAGAATAAATTTTGTCCATAACAAGTTAAATTAATAAAAAAACACTATAATACCGAAATGACTCTACCTTTTAATTCCAGTTTGACTTAATTTTTCATAATTTTTTTTATGAAATTCCTTAATTTTTTTTTAATAAATGATGAAAGTATGATTTACGGTACCTTCAAAAATTACAGATCGGTGTGACGTCACGCGTCATCGTACGTGCGACCTCTCATATTTCCTTGAACGTGACATTTACACTCTCGGTCAAACACTTCTGCGCTACAATAATCATTTATCTATTACATTGATTTATCGTAGATAAATTATTTTATGCATGCTGTGTTCTCAACAAGGTCTTTCACTGAATAAAATTATAAAAGTGCAAGTATGCGACCTAAGTTTATATTTACTGTGAAAAGTACAGTTTTGAGACCCATTAATAATAAAAAAAATATTCTTGATAGTAAGAAAATAGTTATGTTTCACGTTAGGCGGCATAAAAAAATATTCAGATGGCTAGCTCTGGTAGGGCTTGTCCTACTTGGCTACTTAGGCACATTTCGCATCTCCAGAACAGAAGTGACTCAATTCAAAAAATTGGGAAAATGACTTGAATACGTAGAAAGACTCAGAAAAAAAAAACTATCTGCTAGTTATTCAAAAACTTCTACTCTTTGGTTAGAACGTGAAATACATAATAGCTGCGTCTCTTTCATTTCGGCAGTTTCTCCTCCCTTTCCCGCGGAAAACGGCCATTTATCGCAATTCCCAAAAATCATGATTTTTGAATTGTGTTACTTCTATTCTGGAGGTGCGATTTGTAGGTATTACAACAAGGTTGCGGCGCACAGCAATTCCTATATTTTACAATGGCAACCATTCCAGTGTCATTGCCACTGGGTTTTGTTTCGTTCTCCAAAATGACAGTAATTTGCAAAACCTCATTGGTAATTTGTTTGAAAACGTCATCACAACAGAGTAACCTAACCTCATTGGTCACTAGTAGATTATGAAACAAAACGAAATACTTGACGTTGAAAAAAAGTGTTTTAGTAGAATTGGCATACAGTTTTGCAAGTGAACTAAGTAGGTAATCTATCTGCATGATTGATGAACAGTGATCGGAATGAGGCGGGCTAAAATACCTAAAGTTCGAAAAATAACAGAGACAAATGGAGACGCCTTAGGACTAAATATTTTTCGACCCAATTATTTCCGTTTCCGGGACATTAATAAAGAACATCTAACATTAAGGTGAATCAATTTTTTTATCTGAGTTAATAACAAAAACTAAAATGTAAATTATAAGGATAAAAAACGTTTTTCCGTCGGTCAAATAGAAAAATTATTTGAATTAGTTCACAATATTATTAAAATTAATTTTAAATGTACTTACTCACTGTGAAAACTGTGGCAACTTTCAATAAAATTCTTACTTACTACAAGAATAAAATTCTTGTAGTAAGGAAGTCTCCCCTTTTTTGCCTCTGTTCTTTGAACTTTAGGTATTTAAGCCCGCCTAATTCCGATCACTGTTGATGAATTTCAGATCCCTCCCTAAAATTGTACCCAATAATGAGAGTCGCAAGACATGGCATGTATTGCTAATTGTGCTTGTGCCTAAGTGCAAATGAGGCTTTATTTATTGCGAAATATTATGCACCTATATAATTTGTTGCTCAAATGGCAACTGAGTCTGAATCCACCTTTTTAGTAACGTTGTGAGTGACAAGAAATAAATACCTATTGTTTGTGTTCCAACACCTTTGGGTGCAGAGTCATTGGGCGTTTTTCGACTAGCCCGGCACGGCACCGGCACCGGCACCGGCACCGGCGCCGGTGACGCAAAAATGTATGAAAATGTACTGCTCGTTTTTCGTTTTTCCACTTGCCGGCGCCGGCACCGGCACGGTTTCATACATTTTTGTATCCCCACCGGCGCCGGTGCCGGTGCTGGTGCCGTGCCGGCTAGTGGAAAAACGCCCATTATCATCAAACAAAGAACCCAAAAATGCTAAAAAGTTTTAATCGAAAACTCCCTTTAAAAAAAAAATCATAGGTAGAACCACTGGGATCACTTTGAATTGTCTTAAAAGGTAGGTGGTTCTGCTCTTGTTCTTTCATTACATAAACTTAACTTGACTTCTTTAATGCAAAACTTATAGTTTTCAAAATCAAGCCATAACTCGTAACATGATTTTTCATTACGGTTTCAGACTTTCCCTAATACTGAAAAAAAAAACTCACCCTATATAGATTGGTAATAGATGTATTTACTTTGGATACAGCTGGTTAAATTGAGAGGATGGTTTAGGTGCTGGGCAAGCCTATTCCATCTCAAACAATGTTCCAGTCACTACGGTGTCTCGTAAAGAGTAGGCAAAGATTGCCTCCTGACACTGTCTAAATCATCTAATAAAGATGTTAGGTTTAAGATGTAGGTAAGCACTCATTTTTTGTTATCAAAAATTATTCAATGTAGCTACCGTCGCTGTTTTTGCATCATAGTTTTTTCCCAAAACCCATAATCTTTTTCGACAACAATTAATAATTCCCACAATTTAATTAAATGGTTGCTACCTCAGGCTGTATACACAGACGATCATGAAACCTGAACGTGCAATAAAACCAGTCATTACCATAACAATGTTTTCATTGTCAGTAAAACGTGAAGAATTAATTTTAAACGCTAGCTATTTCTGAGGACAATACCTACTAACTCGTCGCGTCGAGTACCTCTTATTACCTCAATATCGTGCTCCACGTGAACCATTTGCGAAAAACATAAATTTTTTCAAAAGCTAGTCTGATTCAATAGAATACCTACTAAAATAATCTCTTCATATAGATTGAAAAAAATATAATGACATTGCTTTGCTATTTCTTCTGCAATGCGTCGTAACCCTATTCTTACTCGACTCCGGCGAAGCCCAAAAGGAGGGTTGTGTTTGAATTTGAACTGTACGTATAAATTTCCGTTTATATTTTATGTTCGCTATCAACGGCTCAACCGATTTTGATTAATGATTAAGTTTGTTTTTAGTTGTACCTTGGTATAATGTACTCGTATTTAATAAGTTAAACTGGTATTTTTTACAACGCAGTCGGGTTTTTTGACTAACTGCCTCTTGTTTATGAAATAAGTAAGCAAGTAAGTTCGTATGAGCAAGTGGCCAACTTTATAAAATGAAACGAAACAAAACATCATACCTATGGTAGACATTTTTTCTGATCTTACGCATGTAAGATCCTTTGAAGTGTTTTAGGACAGTCAGAGGTATGTCCAATCCAATACATAGTTGATACATGCTCACAACAGAAGTTAGCATTCCATAATTTTGTGATTTCATACGTGACAGGCTGCAAGCCTGCTGCAAGCCCATCGCGCTGTTTCTTTACTATGGACAAGCTTTCTTTAGTTTAAAAATCCAGAGCTACGTATGTCTTTATGACAAGAAAAAAAGCAGTTCTTAGCCTTACTTTATAGGTGAAGATAAAAACTGGGGTGTATGTTAGCATCTAAATGCCTTTAGATAAATGATACTTAAACCATATAAATGGCACTCATCCATTAGGTCAACATTTTTTTTACGTATTTACAAGTTTATTCGTCAAAGAAGTCTAAAATAATCGTTTCATGAAGTTTTTTTGTGCGCAATGATAAAAAATAAACAAAACTTTTAAACTTAAATGACCACCTAAAGAGCAATTTAACTTAAAATGATACCTATCAAATACTCATTCACAATATAAATGCCCTCTTTATGGATCAAAAATGATTTATGTAGTAAATAGGTAAATAAGTGTTACAAAAAAAACAAATCCAAAACAAAAAGTGTGTACGCAAAAATATGACTAATTTGTACAGAATAAGGTTTAGTTTATCTTGATGATTGATATTTGATATTACAACATTGATGATTCTGGTCATTGAACAGCAAAAAAAGGTTTAAGATTTTTAAACAAAAAGAAGGTTTTGCGTGACAGATTCGCAGGTACAGTTAAGCAGAAATTAGAAATTGCAACTGGAATTTTGCGGTTATCGGAATCTTCCGTGGGTTTTTGGGCTCCTCTGCCCAAAAACCCCAGAAGAAGGAAAACTTTGTAAGAAAAAAGTTAATATCCTATCCTACTAATATTATAAAGGCGAAAGTCCGTGTGTGTGTGTGTGTGAATGTTTGTTACCAGGTATCTCCATAACTACTGAACCGATTTTGATGAAATTTAGAAGGTAGATAGATAAGGTTCTGGAATAGGACATAAGTTATTAAAATTTTGAAAAATCAACCCCTAAAGGGGTGAAAAAGGGTAAATACTTTTGTATGAAACTTTTTAACGCGTTATCCTATTTACTTGAAACTTTGTTGAGACATGTAAAATCAAAAATGATTGAATACGTGTTTCAGGATTTTTCAAAATAACTCTTAGAAAGTGATAAAATGGGGTTTCAAACTTTGTACGGAAACTTTTTAATGAGTCATGCGATTAGCTTGCAATTTGGTTCGAATACTTTAAATACAAAAATAAATAAACACGTGTTTCAAGGTTTTTCAAAATAACTCTCAAAGAGTGGTAAAATGGGGTGTCAAAGATTGTACTATACAAAACCACCATACTATACCAACCTCCCATACAAAATCGGCAAGGCCATTTGGTTCCAATCCTACTATCCTACTAATATTATAAAGGCGAAAGTCCGTGTGTGTGTGTGTGTGTGTGTGTGTGTGTGAATGTTTGTTACCACGTATCTCCATAACTACTGAACCGATTTTGATGAAATTTAGAAGGTAGATAGATTAGGTTCTGGAATAGGACATAGGCTATTAAAATTTTGAAAAATCAACCCCTAAAGGGGTGAAAAAGGGTAAATACTTTTGTATGAAACTTTTTAACGCGTTATCCTATTTACTTGAAACTTTGTTGAGACATGTAAAATCAAAAATGATTGAATAGGGTGCGGCGGGGTAATTACGAGACATCCGAAATTTCGGGTAAAAATAAGACATATCCAAAAAACCTTCATAAAGCATCTTTTATTAACCTTTGTTCAGTTTAAAATGAACCTTAGACTGCAATTAATAAGTTGTGTTTTTTTGGCAATCTTTACTAATAGCGTTCAAGAACTATTGAACAAAATATTTGTGATCACAAAATTTGGCGCGAAAATTTTACGTCAGCGTTGACAAACTTTGTTGATTGTCACTCGGCTATAACCCTCACGCAGACGGCTTCCCGTCCCGAAATGCTGCATGGATTGGTCTTGCGCTGGCGATTCGCCGTTTTCGTCTATCTTTTGCTAGGGCACAGTGTGAACGTATTCTTTTTTCGGGAAAAAATGAGACACGTTTTCGGGAAAATATAAGACAGCTATCGTGAAAAAATAAGACAAGATCTCTAGGGAGGATTATTTCAGAAAAATGAAAAGAAGTGTTATAAAGCTAAAATTTAAGAATCTGAGGATAGCGACAACTTAACAGTGATTTACTGAATGAATAAAAAAAAATATTTGATACTAATATAATGTATTCCATCCAAAAAAACCGAAATTGAACCGAAATTGTCTTAAAACTGCCAAATCCAAAGCAAAAAAGTAAAAGAGGTGCACATAAATTTGATTTTGACCTAAAAAAGTATCATATTAATTAACGTAAAAATGTCTCATATTTGACCCCACTTTGATTTTTGTACCTCACTTCTAGTTTTGTGGCTCTAATTCGTTTATTTGTTGTAATTCAGATCTCAATAATAAAGTTGTATAAGTTTTACTATTAATCTAAACTAAATACTTGTTTACCAAATAATTACATTACAAAGACTTTAGAAGTTAAGCAAAGCTTTTTATGGTATCTTTCATTTTCAATTTTTTTTTAATGGAAATTGAAAGATTTTTTGAACTGTTAAAGCTATTTTGTATTATTTTTGCCCCGCTCTGTTTTAAAATAAAGCACGCAGTTGAATAATACGTAAACCGTAGGAATTGTATGCTGTCTTATATTTGGACTACGATGTTTCATATTTACCCCATGGTAGCGGAAAAATATGAGACACATATTTTCGGTAAAAAGTCTAGTATTTTGAAGCTTTTTTCGGAAATTGATACTAATACAGAGTAGGTTGCATGTCAGTCGATGTATTTACAAGTTCAGTAATTACATAAACGGTTTTTAGAAGCCTGAAAATGCAAAAGTTATTGTTTTCGTCTTATAATTACCCCGCTTCACCCTACGTGTTTCAGGATTTTTCAAAATAACTCTTAGAAAGTGATAAAATGGGGTTTCAAACTTTGTACGGAAACTTTTTAATGAGTCATGCGATTAGCTTGAAATTTGGTTCGAATAAGTACTTTAAATACAAAAATAAATAAACACGTGTTTCAGGGTTTTTCAAAATAACTCTCAAAGAGTGGTAAATGGGGTGTCAAAGATTGTACTATACAAAACCACCATACTATACCAACCTCCCATACAAAATCGGCAAGGCCATTTGGTTCCAATACTTCATAAATATAAGTGTCACATGTTAAATTTGTCTAAAAAATTTCCGCTCGCTTCGCGAGCTGGGGAAGCTCGCTTCGCTCGCATGTTACTTTCACAAGTATTTTACGAGCAAATTAACTTACTGTTATGAACCGACAACCATCCATCTTTTTCTTAGAGCACCGTTAGCAAAATCAAGTGTAACATGTTGTATTTGTCTAAAAAAAATCAGCTCCCACCGCGGGTAACACCGCGGGGCACAGCTAGTTTCTAATAAAAGGTGACGAACTTCATACTTACATGAAACAATTAATAATTAGGGCATGTAGCAAATATATTTTTGACGTGCCTCAGACTACCGTGCTAGATGAGAAGCTTAACCGGCCATTTAAATGATGGACCATTGCATTAAGATCCAATGGAAACCATTAATACGAGTATTATGGTAATTATGACTAATATTATTAGATGTTGAATTTTTAGAGTTAATAACATAGAGCTACAGCTCTTAATTATTAGCAGAAGTTACAAGTTAAAAATACAAGATTATTAGTTTTGTCAGTGATTGTACGTACATGACGTCTGTAGTAAACTTTTTGCTCTGAATTTGGACAAAGCTTACGCAACAGATTGTATTATTTTCCTTCCTCGTTCAGTTGACAACTTTTTATTTATTAACAAGATTCGAGTTTCGTCGCGACATTTTACAGATAAAATGCACTTTCAAAACTTTACTTACTTTCAAAACACTGATTTATAAATTGAAATTTATTTAGATTGGGGAAAAATAATAGGATTAGAATTAATTAGGGGAAATTCGGGGAATTCACTAGACGGAGTGTAGTGAAGTGTAGTGAATGTACGTGTAGTGAATCCCCGGCGACAGACAACTGCCCATAAAAACGTAGTACTTACCAAAACCATTTAAAATGTAAGCATTATTTTTATCACTTTATGTTATTATTTAGTTAGATAAAGGCAGTATTTATCTAGGTTCCTGTTACATTTTTTTTCCAAAAAATTTACTACCTTCAGCGTAGCTAAAATGGTCGCTAATGCAGATTCACAAATGATTTGCGTCGAGATTCTCGTATAAGAAATCACAAAGTTGACAATTCCGTACCGGCAATATCATCTTATTGTTTAACAGTTTTGTGGAGAATCGTAAAATAAAATGGCCACCTATGAATTGGAATTGCACTAAGTTTCAATCAAATATGATTTATGTTTAATAATGATAATAAAACTAAATAAATAATACTAAATAATACTAATAATAAATAATACTAAATACTTACATAAAAACCAAATACTTATTTACAGAGTATTAGTAGTAATAATACGATGCAATATTAAATGAAAACCAACCGGGTTATTTTTTTTCGTGTGGCAATTTAAGGCCTAGCATGTGATTCTGCTGTGAATTGAATTGCGTGAATTGCGTACAATTCAGCTAACATTTGACGGTAATTAAAGATGAATTGCTTTAGCAATATCAATTCAAATCACCCGTGAATCATATTATTGTGAATCTGCATTAGCGACCATTTTAGCTCAGCAGAACAAATAAAAAAAAAACATGCTATTTTTCACCGTAAAGAGGTTAAAAATTAAATTTGCTTACATTTCGTTTTAGATAAGTTTTTTTCGCCCAGTAGAAATTTTCAAAGAAGCTTGAACGTCTGAATATTTGGGAAAATGTCTGTTATTCCTGAAAAATCATTTTTGGGGCTTTATAAGTATTTCATTCCACTTACCCTAGCTAGTCCACTGACTGGAAACCTCTCGAAATCCAGGGTAGATTCCTCTCCCAGGCCTCGTTCCATTTGCCCGTAGAATGTCCTAGCAGCCATGATGGTGGCTTGTGACATTCCATCACCTGAAACATAGCTCAAATAAATGGCTTGTTTTTTTATCGTTTAGACAGCGCAGCGGTAGAAGCCATGGAATTCTTTACATGGATACGCCGGAGGCTGAGTTCAAACCCCAAATGTAGTCAGTTTTTTTTATTTTATTAAGTACCTACCTTTTTTTGTTCTTTTTTTGGATACCTAAATATTTTGATATTTTTTTGGTTAGAAATATTTCTAATTTCTTTCTTTCTTTTTTGATAAGACTTTTCATTTTCAATAAAATAATACCCTAAGTGTGGTTTAACACTATTTATTTAAACTGGATTAGTGATTAGTGGCATTTACAACCAGCTGAGCGTTTCCAGAGAGCACAATATCGACCCAAGCTATGAAGTTGTTAAGCCATGACGGAAAACATTAGGTACCTAGCTTAAAAAATGACACACCTGAGTTGGCTACTTACTCACTCATACCACAAATAATATTTATAGCAGGTTATACGAACTAACTAGGTACTTATAAATAACTTACCTAGAAACAGTATTCCATTCTTGGCCTTATTAGTGTTAGGAGTTTCTCTCAGCTTAGCTTCTAGGGTGAACTGAGCTGACTTCTTCCAGAAAGCTCCATTCTTCTCTTCAGGAGGGATGAAAGGTGGGTTCATCATCGTATCCAAAATCTTAATCGGCTTTGGTGTTAAGCCTTCATTTTCTGTAAAAAATAAATACTGAAATAAATATAAAATCCGCACGCTTCCGACTTGCAGTGACTTAATTTGGATGAGCACATTTTGTCAAAATCTATCTACGAGGGGCGGCTGATAAGTCCGCGGCCTTAGGTACTTAAAAAACGAAAAGTTACGTTTTATATTTTTTATTTCTTAATATGATCTCCCTCAAGGAATATGCACTTCTCACATCTGGCGTATAATGCCTTTATACAACCAAAAAAAATTTCCTTGTCAATGTCTTCAAATGTGCATTTACGGCGGCTATTATTTCATTGTCATCTGAAAATCTTTGGCCCCGTAAGTCCTTTTTCAATTTGAAAAAAAGGGAAAAGTCGCTAGAAGCTAGGACTAGGCTATAGGAAGTATAGTCAGTTTCAGAAAAGCGGGTGTCTCGTAGGGCCTGCCTCACAATGCGCGCCAAGGAATGGGCGCCTTGTCCTGCAAAAAGAGCATTTTGGCACCGAACGCGCACAATTTTTTTTTATATTTAAATGTTGGTGTAAAATTTCTCCAATCCTTTTTTTGCTAATCTGCAACTCTTCTGCTATCTGCCACAATTTAATTCTTCGATAGGCCAGTACCAATATTTAGACTTTTTTTACATTTTCTTCGGTCACTACCGTGAATTCGAGGTCCCGCGTGGGGTCTTTTTTGCAGCTTTCTCGTCCTTGTTGAAATGAACATATCCATTTTATAACCATCGTATATGAAAGCCTAGAATCCTGAAGAACAGATGACATGTCTTCAAAAATGTCTTTCGACGTTTTTCCCGGTTTTACAAGGTACTTTATTACTGCACGGTGTTCCTAATTGTGAGAATTCGTAGTTTCAGCTGACATGATGTTGTTCGATGTTCCACAAAATATTGAGTTATGGCTTTAAAAAATAAAAAGAGACTAGTTTCCTATACTATTGAACCTCGCAATAAGTGGTATCAGTAATAAGACGGTAGGCTTTTTTTAAGTACCTTAGGCCGCGAACTTATCAGCCGCCCCTCGTATGTTAGGTTATTCATTTGAATAGCTATCGTCTGCCTCAAAAATTTATTGCTTAATTAAATGTAGCAAAAATTATATTGCTCAAGTAAATTAAATGTAGTACTCGTAGTTTAAACATTTACATAGGTACTGCCAATATTTTGATTAAGGCCACAATCGAAGGTAACTACAATTACCTCGTCAATATTCGCAAAATCTTGTTTTTAAATATTAAAAAGATTGGGAAGGTTCGTTTCCACTTGTAACCAGATATTCATGTGTCAAAGCCCTTAACGGTTAAGGTTGATTCGAAAACTTTTGCCTTTTAATGCGATGATTTTTTAATTTTTTTCAACATTTCGTCATCGGATTGGTCGCGAAAGAACAGGAGTAGAATCACCTACGATAGCTCTTAAGACGTTTCAAAGTAGGTAATCATAACGGTCCTACTGAAGAAATGATAAGTATATTTTGATATTTTTTTTTGGATACCAACATCATTAGTAAAACGTTTTTTTTTTAACGGTCACCTCTAGATAAAACCTTTTGGGAATGTATTTAAAAATCTAAGATAATCTATACAATTAATAGATATCTAGCTAGGCCAAGGTTAACAATATAAAATATGTACAATTTATCTTATTGAATTACATCTGTACAAAATATTGCTCTCTAGAGTGGCGTCTTTATTTTTTTTAGTACTGGTGTCAATGTTGAATTTTTTTTCATGACCTTTAAAAATGCAATACAGTAGGGCCTCGTTAATCCGGAGAGGCAAAAACAAGAGCATTTGCGGATTATCGAGGCCTCCGGATTATAGTATGCAATCGCCTTGTTGCAAAAACCAAGTAAACAAAGCATCTTCTAACAAGGGATTTTCCGATTTCTTCAATGTTTTTCGTACACCGGGACCACGTTCTGTTAGGCTCACAATCATTAAGATTTTGTCTTCATGATTGTTGTTAGCGAGCGCGCTAAACTAACACTGTAGACGGAAGGCGATAAACAAAAGACTGTCGACGGGTTGGCTTATGGCAGCCGGCCGGATTACAGCGATCACCGAACAAGCGGGAGTCCGGATTAACGAGGCTCTACTGTATAAAGAACATGAAAACAGTAATAAGTTAAGTTGGCATAAGGTTTTAAGGTATAAAAACAATTTTTTTTAGAAGAATACTCTGTAACATCATTCAACGTTTCATGTGAAATGCACTCAGAATGTAGCATGGTTATAAGGAATGTAATTATAAGCTGAAATATAAATCAGTTATGTCTCGGGCGTCCCCGACCGAGCTGTAAGGACATCATTTTACAAATTACCGCATATTACGCACTCACTATTTTTGGAATAGTACACAATTAAAATGATCAAATTATCCTGTTTAGTGTGGATCGATGAAATAAAGTTAATTAATTAATTAATTGTTTTAAGGAATTGTAAAACGAAATCGGTCAAAAACATAATATACCTAATACGCAATTTAATGGACACAAATAAACATTAAAAACATTGACACATAGTTTGAAACAGATAACAAAAATGAAGGCGAGAGTTTGTTCTAAGGAATGTTTTTTTTTAATTTTCAATGAAATATTGTTTTTTGATGGATTTGAATGTATTGCAGCTTCATCGTACTAGTTTAGAAGTATTATGTTTGTAAAAGTTATGTTGGTTCATGTAATGTATAGTCGTATTGCTCATTATACGGACTAAAAATATATGAAAAATGACATTTTTTCCTTCAATTTTAGTCCGAGTTTAGTCCGTATAATGAGCAATACGACTATAGTCTGTACGAACTACAAACTTTCAGGGTGGCAATTCTAGTACAAAACTTTTTATGAATCACAAGCAAAACCTCAACTAAACCTTAGATTTTCGACTGTTTCCTATTCTACTAATGACAAACGACTCAGTTGTGGTGAGGTTTTAGCTAAGGTTTGGACTTTGGCAGAACAAATTTTTAAAAAGCCATTCTACTATTCACCAAATGGCTGACATCTATGAGATCGAACCAAAACGCAGCGGAATGATTGACGTTGTCATCTAGTAGAATTGCCACCTAGGGCTTATAGGTTGGATAGTCAAATTTCTTGAGGTTTTATAACCATTAGCTGACGCCATTGAGTTAGTGTAGGAAATGCGGTCCGAAGTTTTAAGTTGTCAGAAGTTACAAAGAATTTTAAATTATTAGAGATCTGGGAGACTAAAGCGGCCGCTACCGCAATTCATTATATGAATTAAGTATAAATGATTCGTAATCACACTCACACTAATATTATAAATGCGAAAGTTTGGATGTTTGGATGTATGTTTGTTCCTCTATAACTTGACAACCACTGTACCGATTTGGCTGAAATTTGAAACATAGATAGATAATGACCGAAAATAGGACATAGGCTACTTTTTATCCCGAAAAATGCACGAATCCTGTGGGATAAACGAAATAGTAGTCCACGCGGGCAAAGCCGCGGGCGTCAGCTAGTTATGAAAAAATAAGAGACGGAATAATAATACAATTCATATTATGATTTAGCCAAAGTGACCTTTATAGACCCGTTGAGGGAATGTCTACCGCGCCTTGGGGATACAGTCATGCTCATGTGTTTAACATCTTTCGCAGAGTATCTTTACCGCACGTTGAAATCACAATAACATTGGATACTATCAACATTCTAATAGATATTAAAGACTTATCTAATCAACACCATATTATATATTTATATACCTAATATATTTAATTAATTCATCACGTATTGAAAGGTTATCATTTACGATCTTGATCTATCACGTTTAGAATATAAAAAGTGATAGCTTGTATTTTTTTCATCAATATGGTATGCATAATTTATTATTTATTAAAATGGTCAAAAACATTGTATTTTGATAAAAAAAACATTTAGGTACCTACCGTGTTGTAACCATTTTTTTTGTTAGAAACGACACTACGATTTCATACTTTTTCGTATAGGTAAGTACCTAAAGCATAGAAACCAAAACAAATTGCTTTACACCTTTCCGCAAAAACCCCCTTTGCAAAAAAGAAGGCAAATGTCCAGTTATTAAAAATAACAATAAAAACGACACAAAAAGTTACAGTAGTAATAATTAATTTAAGATTAATGATAAAGTTCGTTAGCTCGCATCAAAGCAAGACATTTTCAAACAACTTCAAAAAAAGGAGGTTCTCAATTCGTCGGAATCCTTCCTTTTTGCTTTCCTTTTTTTTTGTGCTTTTTTATGTACTTATGTTCACTGATTTTTCGAAGACGCCTGGACCGATTGGAAAATTCTATTTGTTTGAAAGGGTTGGTGTCTCTAAAATTTGGTGATGATCTGTCGAGGATCTTCGGAGTTATGAACAGAAATGCACCTCGAGAGCTCATAAAATTGCTCAATTTATAACATTCAAATAGGTTTTTAAAATTGTTCATTGAGCCACTTGTAACTTAAATCTTCAAAACTATCTTTATCATCATCATCCACAGCCCGATTTCACCCACTTCTAGGTTTTATAGGCCTCCTCGAGTTTATGCCATCCACCACGGCCTTATGCTAGTCGCGTCCTTCAAATACAAGCACTGCAATATTTCGACGGAGGAAATCGGTGGTATCTGCCTACCCCTATTGAAAAGAGGCGTGATTCTATGTATGTATCGACGGTGAGTCCTACTTTAATCCAGGCGAAGTTTCAATCCGGATGAATTGAATCATTGTCGTTATCTAAATCAACAATATTTTGATATAGGTACTCGCAATTCCCGCGTGTTATTATAATTAAAATAAATAGTTTAAGCGCAAAAAACATTTATAAAAAAAATCAGTAAAGTTCTTTTAAAAAATCTGCAGTAAATCGCGCGCGAAAATATACAGGGAAATATAGATAGATAGATAGATAGATAGATAGATAACTCTTTATTGTATCTAACTTAATACTAACACAAGAAATATTACAAAGTATATAGTGTGTTTTATAATTATCGTAATAGGTATAAATTAATTAGGTAGTGTTATTGGTATTGTAACCGCACCAGCTAAAAATATATACGGTTTATTCACAAAATATCCTGTTAAGGGGTCATCCTTATCACCTAAAATTAGCACTGAGTGCAACATCAATTATTTTTCTTAGCTTCGTAGATTTGGATATAGATAGGGAAATATATTGTTTAGCACATAATACAGCCTTAATTCACGAACCTGTCACAGCAGCTACGGAGGCGATCACAAGCACGTAAATAAATAAGGACGGAGTCGCCATGACTTGACGACGCGCGTTCTCGCGATCTACTGAAATTGTATCGGCGTTTGAGCGGACATAGGCGCTTTTAAACGAATGTCTTTTGTATAAAATTCACTCAACTCTTAAAGTTTTAGTTATGATTCAACCACTGGGAAAACCATCTAAAATTTTACTCATAAAACGTACGTTTCCGTGCTTGTGGCGTAGGTTACTTAGAAGCTCTTGATAGATCGTTGAAGCTAAGTGACCTACGTTCTGAACAGTCACCATTTGGATGGGTGACCGCAAGTGGCATTAGCAGCTGTATGCTTCCGTGCTTCGAAGGGCACTTCGGAGGCAAGACGCCTGGACCGATTAGGAAAATTATTTTTTTGTTTGAAAGGGTATACTTTCCAATTGGTGTGAATTTGGTGAGGATCTGTCGAGGATCTTCGGAGTTATGAATAGAAATGCATCTCGAAAGTGCAGGAATTGCTCAGCTCGAACATTGAACTCAGGTTTTTTTATTTTTATTTAGCCACAATGTCTTGAATTGTGAATTCTTTTGAGAAAGTATATGGTTAAACCGAAACCAATGTCTCATAATAATAAATTCATCACGAAGTTCTTCAGCTTCTAACTCACAATAATTTAATGAAAACAAAGCCAAATAATGTATTAATTTTAGCATAAAGAATGTTGGGTAAAGGACTGTTTATAACTACCTATTTAATTTATTTGTGCAGTGCGTGTCTGTCTGTGTCTGTGCGGCTACGTTACTCTAGCTGCCGGTCAATGTAAATAGAAAATCGTAACGGGGCTTTAAGGGCGCTACTCACACACCTGCCGCAGGGGCAATCTAGGTGCGTGGCGGTTGTCGCGATATCGGGATTATCTCTACTCCCGATATCTCGACAACCGCCACGCACCTAGATTGCCACCTAGATTGCCCCTGCGGCAGGTGTGTGAGTAGCGCCCTTTAGTCTTTTGTTTGAGATCGGCCGCGACTGACGATGTCTGTCTTTTTCTGTCGATGTTTTGTACGCTACGTGTCTGTTACGCTCAATGTCTGTAGGTAGGTATAAACAGTTAAACCTTAAAACCATAGAGAATGACTACAGTTCATAGTAAAACTGTTACCTGGCTATGTTTTTCTTATCAAAATGAAGGCCTAAGAAATTCCGACATCATATCGGAATTTCAAATATAAGCATGACAAAAGTTGTTTTACAAATATAAGTTATCCGTGACTATATCAAATTAATAAAATTTCAACAGTATAAAAAAAGAAAATGTCTGTATTTTACGATTATCCAATAGTTCCCTTTTTACCCGACTGCGCAAAGCAAAGGAAGGGTAATGTGTTTATCAGTCTATGTATGTTTGGATGTTTCTATGTGGCACTCTAGAGGCCAAACGCGTGGACCGATTTTGATAATTCTTACGTCAATCGATTCGTCTCAACCTTGGGAGTGCTACTAAAGACATCACAGTAAACAAAATTCACCAGTGCCACAACCAGACGCCATATTGTCAAAATTAAAAAAACCAAAATCGTCACACTATATCAAGTGGGGTATCGTTGAATAGGTATTTCAAAATCAACTTTAGGTTTCTTTCACCATTTTTCATTTTAAGTAATAGTTTAGGAAAAATAACGGTTTAAAGTTGATTAATAATAATTCTCGCTATGGATGTTTCTATGTGGCACTCTAGAGGCCAAACGCGTGGACCGATTTTGATGATTCTTACGTCAATCGATTTGTCTCAACCTTGGGAGTGTCACTAAAGATATGACAGTAATCAAAATTCACCAGGGCTACAACCAGACGCCATATTGTCAAAATTAAAAGAATCAAAATCGTCACACTATATCAAGTGGAGTATCGTTGAATAGGTATTTTAAAATCAACTTTATCATAACTAAAAAGTGTAAAATAAAAAAATATTTAAAAAAAACAAAAACCCGACTGCGTCAAAACTTAAAAGAAAAAAACAAGCCTGCAAAGAATTACTCACAGTCGGGACCCATAACATTGGGAAGATTTGATTGGTAATAAAATGAATGGGTACCGACTGTGAGTAATTCTTTGCAGGCTTGTTTTTTTTCTTTTAAGTTTTGACGCAGTCGGGTTTTTGTTTTTTTTAAATATTTTTTTTAGTTTGTATAGACTCTTAAACTAAACTAAATCAAAACATAGAAACAATATTTTTTGTACGACGACGACGACGTTTTTTCATCGAAGAAACACTTTCCGAATTTGGAATGCATTCCGATAAGGTCTGAATCGCGTCTCTGATCAGCTCACCGAGAATAGACGTGCCAAATCAGCTCAATCGGTTAAGGGGGACTTGCCTAAATTGCAGTTGCAAGATTTGACCCGAACACACATACAAAATCTTGTAAAAAAAAACGTCAGACGAATAAATCTTTTTAAAGAACGTAAGTTAAGCAAGCACATGCATGAGACGTTAATTTTTATCCAATCAATAACTTAATTTTGGCCTCAAGTATCAAATTCTTGCTTACAAACTAACTATAAAAATCTAAGGTTCTAACGTTCTATTTACTTTGATGCTCAAAAATATCTTATCATTATTTACTTACCGAAATAAAAAGACGGCATATTGTGCAGTAAAACAAATCCTTAGTAAAACAATGTCATTTTACTGTCACTTTAGTTCGTGAAAAAGCCTTGCTGGCTCGCCAAAGGGGGTAACCCTTTGGCAAGCCAGCAAGTCAACGGATATTCCGTCGTTGATGTATCATTCATTGATATAATAGATCAGTATACTTACCGTTAGCTTCGAACGAGGAAATGTTGTCATATTGGAAAAGTAAGATCACACGTCAGATGTCTCGAAAGCAGTCATAATAATTTTGTAATTGATATGGACAGATAAAGACACTCACTTACGATAATGTTACAAAATAATTGTTAATTTTCTGATAGCGGTATTACTTACAAATCGATCACCCCCTTACAATTATGTTAGTAAAGTTTTATCAATGTTAAATTCTTATGAAATAAGAATTATTAATAACGTATCATTTGTTTTTTAATGATAATTTGGCCCACTGCAAACTTTGACATTTAACTACGAAATGTACTACGTCATTGTTTTGTAATTATGTAATAAACCGATTTGAATTTGATTGCATTATTATAATCGGAATTTAACAAGGCTTAAAGGCAGAAAGGCTTCCCTTCCCTTTTTCCATTCACCCAGTGTGAAGCTAGCTAGTGGCTAGTAAATTTTTTCGACCAAATCTTATTTAAACTTTGACATTTTTAATATTAAACTTTGATATTAGCGACCTTTACACGGTAGAGTTTTAACCGCGCATCTGGACTGCGTTCCGAACCGCGGATAAATCTGTACAGATTTAACCGCGGATAAAACTGTCGTGCTAATTATTGTCACAGTTTAGACTGGCGCGTGGTACGATTTTGAACGGTGATGCGTGCAAAAAACTGTCACAAAACTGTGCTAAAAACTTTGCCAGATCGAACTGTCAGCGTCGCGCATCTACACGTAAGGTTTTTAGCGAAGGTTGGAATGGCGCGTGCTTTTTCCCGCGGTCCGATCTCTACGTGTAAAGGCCGCTAATAACTTTACTAATTTTAAAGAATGAATTGTTTGATATACTTATTTGACTATTTATTTTTGACATTAACCTAATTATTAGATACTTAGTACTTACCTATTTTTTATATTTATACACCTTTTTTATTTATTTATTTATAATTATACAGAAAATAAAGTTTTAGATTAAAAGCTCTGCAAAAACCCACAAAAACAAAAACCTGTAAAGGTAGGTTTTGGTAGAGCCATATTTTATTTAAGACCAAACCTAAAACTTTTGAATTTTAAATGATTATGAATATGAATATGTGGAGTAGCCGTCGAGTTTGTACCGCTACTGGGACCCACTTGGTAGGTAATCTTAGCCCACAATTCTTCCGACATACTCATTTCAGTGCCCCTGAACCAGCACTCTAACAGCCATAGTGCTGCTAGAGCAAATACTGAGGGTTAGCCTTTTATCTTGTCGCTTTATTTTTAATAATTTCTGATTTATGTGTTGTGTGTATCGTGGTGGTGAAAATAAAACTTTTTTCCATTCTATTCTCTACATTATTATGGCACATGTGACTTGTCCTGCCCATCCTACTTCAATTTGGCAGTTTTTTGGTTGATATCAGCGATTTTTGTCTTCGAGCGTAGTGTTTCTAATTCTTCCTGTTAGTTTTACCCCCAAAATGCTACGCTCCATCGATCTCTGGCAGACCCTGAGTTTGAACCTTTGAAGAGCCTACAAAGACCAGCGGGCTTATTGTCTAACTTGTTTCAAACCTCAAATTGGTCTCCAACTGTCAAAACGATCGCGTAGGTATCTTTTGACGCGTTTTGTCTCGATGATGAGAGTGACAGAGCTACTTGCATGGTCACTGAACTGTCATAATTTGAGACTTTGAGACCGATTTTGGTCGCTATCAAAGATAGACAATCAAGAAGCTGAAGCGCGATTCAACCCTTCTTGTAATGCATTCCGAATTCGGAAGGTAACGTTTCTTTGCTAAAAAAAACGTGATCCGAAGAAAATCTTCGAATTGGATGTTTTCCGGGTGTGAATCGCAGCATCAAAGTATCGTTTATTGCTATGTAAATGACATACTTATACAATTTCTTCCTCGGCCTATGTTCTGTTCCCGGTCATTATCTATGCATACTTTAAATTTCAGCCAAATCAGTTCAGAGGTTGTCGAGTTAAACAAACATACATCCATCCATCCATCCAAACTTTCGTAGGTACTCACATCCATTCATCCAAACTTTCGCAATTATAATATTAGTGTGAAGTGCGATGTGATGTGTGATGTGATGACAACGACTGGTTTCTTCATGTTTTCCTATCTAGACGTCATCGTCATACAGTTTGACCGACCTTGAAATGTAAATTATTTAAAGCGGTTTGTGGGGGGGAGCCCCTAATAATTTTTGAGAACAATTCATGCAGGTACCCTGTTACTCATAATGGTCTAAGGGGTTTTCTAGAGCTCAGATAGCTGTAAATCGTTTGCCGTCTCTTTTCATAAGAGTGACAAGAAAAAAACATTGCAAATGAATAAGTGCGGTTTAACATTATAAAAAAATAAAAATTAAAGAAAAAATCATTCTATAAAGTTTTGACAAATTACAAAAATTTAAATAAACTGTAGGTATGCTTTTAAATTATCTTTTTAAAACGTTTTTATTGAGTCATATTATTATCTGTGTGTCTGTTTTTCTGGGTGTAATCCTCTAACGAGCACTACTTCCCGATTAGCTATGCGGCTGAAACTTTCAGGGTAGCTCACAACTCGATGACAATACATTAAAAAAAAAGTTTTTTTTCGAGATTATTTTTTAATCTTCATTAATTTGCTTGATAAAAATATTTAAAAATAAACAAACGATCTTTACGCAACTCAACGATGTAACAGATAAATACTTCGTATGTACAAATTGACCTATTATATTAGCAAGTTGTTGTGGATTCTCATAAATCCTATAAAATATTTAAATAATAATGTAAGGTTTGAATGTTTGGTTGTCTATCACACTTGCAAAAGCGATTTTGATAAAACTTGAAATAGACATAGACCGTGACGATGGCAAAGTTGAAATAGCAGTTGAAGGCTGGAATACATATGCTACTGAAAAGCATGCTTCTTCATAAGCATACCATTTTCGTATGCATACATCTGTTCGAAACTAGCTTGCTTATATCACATAAAGACTGAAATACACATGCTAGTAAAAAGCATGCTTGTTTGCTACTACGTAGCGTGCTTCTTCATAAACATACCCTTTTCGTATGTACACGTGCTAATTGTGTGCAGTACCTAGTGTGCCTGAGATTTATTGTTTTTGGTAAGTATAATAGTTAAGTATGATACCTAATGGCTCAATCTGATGACGGAGTTAGGCCACCTAAAGGCCTTCGACATGGCTTAGCAACTTAAAAACTCCCGATTTTTAAGTCAGTAAGCCATGACGGAGGCTCTTCGAAGCACGAAAACCCTCAGCTCAGCACTCGTCTTGATTAACTTCAACGATCCATCTAGAACGGTTGTTCCTAACCTTTTCAACCTTACTACCCCTATGTATGTCAATTAACATTAACCTCCCCTCCCCACCTATTCCCTATACCTATATTAAAGACCTTCATTAATATCTATAGGTACTATATTAAAGATGTAGTTTCGTTCTAATAACCCCCCCCCCCCTCCCCCAAAAGCCCTATTACCCTATTTTATTTGTAAATACCCCCAGGTTCGGAACCAATAATCCAGAACGACTAAGCAAGTTACGCCACGTGCGCTTCTTTATGCGGAAAGTAGTGTGCCTGCTGTTTTTTTTTTAATATGTTAGTCCGAACCAAGTCGCAAGTAAGTCTTCTATAAAATATTTCTAGGTTGTATTGACGTCAGCTATCGATTTTATTACAAGAATTTCAAGACGCACAAGGATAATAAAATAAAATAATAATTTACATAAATTATATTCCAGGTCACATTATTAATCATGTTAAATCAAATTTTTATTGAAATTGATGTCCTAACTTTCGAAAACTTACAAATTGGTAAATTATAATTAAGTAGTGTGATGTGATTTGATTTGTGATCAAAATTTTAATACTTATGACCTTTAATTTCTGGATCTCATTGAAGTTCATGTTTTTTTAAAGACGATGGCCACTGTTGATATTTTTTTACTTCAAATTTTTACTACTTATCAAGTTTTGTATGAAGGAAACAAAAATTTTCAAACTTTCATGGTAAAATAGGATTTTTATGGTAATAAAAGGAACAAAACAAAACACTTCTTTGAATCACATTTTGATGGAAATAAACTTAATTAGAAATTAAGTACTTAAGTACTTATTTTTGTTGTTTTTTTTAGTGTGTTCACGGATTTCTACGACAATTGTGGGCCGATTTCGAAGGAGGAAGTGAAGCCAGTTTTTAGTTATTTCAAAAAATATCTTGTGGTTTCAAATATAAACCGAGTAAGGAAGACTTTTTTCCGTTTAAAATAATAGGCAATATGCATCAATTTTTTTTATGGTTTTAAACGATAGGTTATATCGTCAAATAACCGTCATAAAAATTCCAGCGCCGAAATACTAAAATTTTATAACAAAAATAATTTTTGAAATTTACCAACATTTTCACGCATCTGAAACACGATTATTATTGTTGTCACAGATTACTGTTGTAGAAACAATTTGTGAACTTTGACGTGTGACGTCAAATTGATACTAAGTACAACAGTAATCTGTGACAACAATAAGTTCGAGTATAGGAATTGTGAAAATTAAAAAAAAAACTTATCTATGGATCGTCATATCTGACTCGTCCTTGACTTTTCTTATGAACTCGTGTCGTCACATCCTTTCACATCCTTTTCAAGTATTTTGAAATTCCTACTATTTTTTGCAATTTTTAAAATTTATTTTCTAATCGAAAATGGTTTAATATTAAAAAATAATTACACACACATACCTCTAAAGCAACAATGTTCATAATAAAATACATTTAACCCGCTTTTGAATCAGACGCATATTGCCTATTGTGACGTTCAATATTTTTCCATTTGGAAAACAACAGTGCGATACTCTTACGTCTTGCAGGATTGGAATTTGAAATATGAATCCTACGCTATTAAAAGAGGAATATTTTGTATGTTCTTATATTTATATCCGCGTTCTCGAAAATGGCTCTAACGATTTCGATGAAATTTGCACTATAGGTGTTTATGGGGGCTAAAAATCGTTCTAGCTAGGCCCTCATATCTGAGAAAATTCGTTTTCTCGGCATTTTCACGCAAAAAGATATACCCGTACAATGTGGTTCGTAATTTGGCTGTCGGCTGAGTGGCTAAGCGGTCGGAGTATCGGCCTGGAACGCCGAAGGCTGCGAGATCGAATCTCAGCCATTGGTCGTAGTATTTATATTCTATTTTTGAAGTAAACAGTTTTTCTCTATTTTCACCCGAGCAGAGTTTGGTTGGCCAGATATCTATTAAAATAACAGACATAGGACATCTTGACTGTATCCCCAAGGCGCGGTAGATTCTATCAGATTATAATATTTTAGAAATGACTCTTTGATGATAATCCAAGCGGGGGTATTTAAGGTATATGCCTCGAATACACATGCTACTAAAAAGCATGCTTGTTTGCACTTACGTACCATTACGCTTACGTCATAAGCATACTCTTTTCGTAGACACGTGCTTATTTGCTACTTAGTAGTATTCCATAGGCAATAGGTACCTAAGGTAATTACTAATTAGAATTATAACTGGTTCCATTTGATATCTTGTATTATTTTTAATTCAATGTTGTTATACTATATTATATTGTTGTGTCTTTTGGAAAGGAAAATTAACATTTTTTTATAAAGACATCACCAAACGACCAATCTGGTTAGGGAATTATAATACTACCTATGAAGTATACCTACTCCCCATCACAAATTTATTGAGAAAAATGTTACAATCATCAATCATCATCATCATAATCATTTTCAGCTTGTGTCAACCCATCCCTGGGTGTAGGCTTCCTCCATTTCTTGCCACTCGTTTCGGTATTAGGCCGATCGCATCCGACTTTAAAAATGTCGTCTATCCAACTAGCAGATGGTCTGCCAGGGCTGCGTTTATTCGGAATAAAGGCAGCGCATCATTCATTATCATAAAATAAAAATTGCATAAGTATAGGTCGCGTCAAAAGAAGCTAGAAGACAGTGGAGGCGGTATGTTTGCGCATGGGTACACTTGCACACGAAAGTACTAGGCCTATTGTTTTTTTTTTGTTTTTTTTCTACGGAGAACCATTTCAAAATTAAAAATGTTCGTGCGCGATGGTATTGATTTGCCTAATTTTTATAAATTGCTAACTTCGCAGACGCGAACTATAATCAAGCGCATCACACACGTCACACAGCATATTGTGAAATATAAATCTTGATAGATCGCGCCCATACAAACTCTATGGAGGACCACACACTGGCGATCTGTCCATATTTACATTTCATAATATAAAATCTCCTGTATCCGTGATGCGCAAGTTATAGGTACTGCGAGAACTTCATTTACGCAATAATGCCTGAAATACACAGGCATGTTATTTTTGAGCAAATGCTTCTTAGTAGCACACAATAAGCACATGTATAGGTAAGTACATACATACGAAAAGAGTACCTAATGCTTATGACATAATCACGCTACGTGGTAGCAAACGAGCACGCTCTTTAGTAGCATGTGTATTTCAGGATTTATTTATAATACATTATTAAAGACACGATAAGTGAACACAATATCAGTGTCAATAATAAAGATTATCCTAAGTACTGAGAACACGTGTTTATTATCTATTCAATAGAGATTACAAGAATTCTCATTGAATAAATACTCGTAATGTGCCTGATTAAAATATTCAGAATAATCTGAATTATGTCTGAGTATGTAAGTGTCAGTGTCACATTTGAAATATAAACATGTTAACGTCTGTAATCTCAGATCGAATGCCTACCGTGGCTTTTGTCTGTACGGGCTGATTGTCTAACTTGTCTCAAGCCTCAAATTGGTCTCAAGCTGTCATAACGATCGCGTAGGCGCGTAGGTATCTTTTGTCGCCTTCAGTCTCGTTGACAAAGTGACAGAGCTACTTGCGTGTTCACTGAACTGTCAAAGACAGTTTGAGACCGATTTTAGTCGGTAGATAGACAATCAGGAGGTTGATCTTCAGGTAATATTTAACGGCCAGTTTCAATACTCTATCTACTTATTTGTGGTTTCTTACTGTAGTAAGATATTTGTAATTTTTGGTATTGGTATAATGTCAAATATTATCTAACCACAGATACCTAGATAGAATGTTGAAACTGGACGTAAGAGGGTAGTCAGAGAGACGTCAAAATACAGGATTAGAACTGTGCATTTCACTGCCTTAAAATAATGGTTTCCTTGCCATGTCTTCTTACGTGTTCAGTTTTAAGGTGGCGTTTTGTGCCCGAGTCTGGACACCGAGACCCAGAGACAAGCTTTGTAGGGGCGTGTGAAAGTGACAAGAGACAGAGAACCGTCAGTTTATGACCACGGTCTCCTGTCTCGGTCTCAGGTCTCGGTCTCCTCACCTTTAGGCTGCGTTTTCACCATCTTTCACAAGATGTGAAAGATGCGAGGATGCGTACCGAAGCTGTGAAAAAGTGCGAGCGTTTCCACTAAAGTTGTGCGAGCAAGCTGAGCAGTGCGAATATGCGTAGCCATAGCCACGCTGTTAAATGGGTCCAGATGAGCAGTGCGAGGATGCGTAGCGCGTTCTTTTCAGATATGCGAACGTTTATCGCTCCGCTCAGCAGTTTCCACTAGAGCTGAGCGAGGCTTGTAAATAAAGTGATCCTATTAGATTCTTAACAAACACATCCCTTGCATCATCCTAGCACATCTTTCGTAAACCTGTGCAATAATTTTTGCTATAACAAAAATTCATTAATGTGCATTGATTATTGTAAAAAATTGTTGGGATTGTGATTCTCACCTGTAGGTACTTATTAAAAGTCGAGAGAAGATCCCATCTATCTTAAGGAACTCTTTGTTCGTTTGTTTTTTTGGAAAATTCGACTACCTTTTGTGTATTGTAAGTATTCATCATCATCATCATCTCTGCCGTTGGACATAAGCCTTCCTCAAATATTTCCATGTGCTGCAGTTGGAAGCGGCTTGCATCCACCGTCGACCTGCAGTTCTTACAAGGTTGTCTGTCCATCTTGTCGGTGGACGTCCAACACTGCGCTTGCCGGTCTGTGGCCTCCACTCAAGACCTTTTCGGCCCCATCGGCCATCCGTTCGCTTGCTACGAGAGAGGCCTATATTTTATTACGCTAAAATATCTCTACAGTGCATACTCTGACTCCACGCGACCTTGCCCACAATTGGTCCATTGTACTCCACTTGGGCGACAAAGCCAATAACAAATTGTAAGGCAATGCTAAAGATCTTATGCATAAATAATAACTAATTTATTTTTCAAGAAAAATTCACAGAATCCTCATTATAATTGCAAATGTTTAAAGAATATAACTTTTCAGTGCTCCGTAAATCCTGTAAATTGTGGGGAAAATCACATTGCTTCAGCGTCCCGATAAGTGTAGGCAAAGATTGCCTCCTGACACTGTATAAATCATCTAGTAAAGATGTAAAGGCTTAATTTTTTTTACTGGCCTATGGATAGTTTGAGAAATTTTCCTTTGCCCAGTATAATAGTAGGTATAGTAAAGCCTTGTCCATATTAAAATATATGTATATATATTTACTAGTGAACGCCCGCGGCTTCGCCAGCGTGGACTACTATTTTTTATCCCACAGGAACCATACATTTTTCTCGGATAAAAAGTAAGCTACGTGTTATTTCAGAACCTCAACTATCTACATTCCAAATTTCATCAAAATAAGTTTAGTGGTTATGGGGATACGTGGTAACAAACATTCACACTCACACGGACTTTCGCCTTTATAATATTAGTAGGATACCTGTAAAAATATAAAAAGTAAGTAAAAAAAGTAAGCCTACTTAGGTGCTTACTTTAATATTTTATTTTACTTACTTTATATTAAAGTAGTATCTTGTACTTTTTTATTTTTCTGGCATTTCTGGCACTTACATTTCTGACATTAGGTACTTTATCCTGCAAAGAGTCGGCATGCATCCATGTATTTGGACATATCTCTGACTATCTTAGACATATTTTTTTTGAAAATTCAAAAATATCTAGTACCTACTCCTCCGCTAATCTATAGGTACCAAAAAAGATTCGTCAAATTTTCACGCTAAAACCACCCAACCACCCACTTTCCACAGCCTAGCCTTACTATGCCAGACCAGTCAGGGCAAATCCGGGAACAGCACCAGCAAACATACATCAAACTTAACTATCTTAGACATCTTCAAGGGATCTCATGTCTCCTGCGCTTTAGGTAAAGTCATGATAATGTTTCGTTTCGTTTTTGAAAAAAAACGTGTCTACATTACTAAAGTATTATTTACTAACCTGCACAGCCTCCGTACAATACCAACGACAGACAGACAAGTACAGTGGTCCACATAGCGGTGTCGGCGCAGACGCAGCTCACTGTGATCGTGACTGTACATACGACTCTCGTTATATACGCAGATAATTAATCTTTATACAGCATGATTCATACTACTTGAGCATGGTGAAATGTTAATAAATAAGAAAAAACGAACTAAAAATTATAATTTTTTAGTTTAAATACCCGTTTAAATATTTGTTTTTAAATTAATAATGTTTTTCTTAATCAAAAATAGTCTAGTCCCAAGATTTAAATATCCTTTGTTTAAAATAAAAACTGCTGGGAAAATATCTGTCTATTAAACTAACCAGAAAATTAAAATGCATGCAGTAATTAAACTACTTAGTTGAAATTGTTCGTGTTCAACAAAATAATTTTAAAATGCTAAGCATACCTACATGATAAATTTAATCATTAGGTACTTACGCTTCTGTACCAGTAAAAATGTATTTTAATAGAAAGGAAATTTTAATTTTCGAATCTTTATTTTATAGACATAATATTAAGTAGGCACTCACACAATAAAATTTCATCAACCACTACCTTCTTTCTTATCATAGGGCTCCTAAATAAATAGCAAACTATGTAAGTATTCCGAGGTTAAATTATTTTGGGTCTACTACCAAGTGTGAGTCTGCCACACGCACACCGCGTGTTCCGTTACGTATGTTGAATCGGATTGAAGTACCAACTTCATTTTGTAGTTGAAAAGTGTAATCCTTCTACATAATCGATAAGTATTTTTTTTTTTCAAAATCTTTAACACACTTATCTTTGTGTGGCGATTTAATGGATTTCCATGCTTGTTTTTAACCCTATAAATGATCGGTTCTTTTGGAAAAGCCGGAAAAACAAGTTGAGATGCCGCTAGTTTAGTGCCATGTAAAAAAACCTTTTGTGATAAGAAATAAATAAAGATAATGAAAAATTGTAAAGTAAAATAAATAATAGCGGACATTTCACACAGCGACATCTAGCCCTAAACAAAGCAAAGCTTGTCCAGTCCTAGGGACCCAGATCCTATCCTATTCTATAAAACGAGCAATATTTGTTTGTTTGTTTGTTTATTTGTACTCACGTTCTCGAAAACGGCTCTAACGATTTCGATGAAAATTGTGTTGCGGGAGTTTATGGGGGCGAAGAATCGATCTAGCTAGGTCTCATAACTGGGAAAATTAGTTTCCTCGGCATTTTCACGCAAAAAGATTGTGGCAAAAAGTGCAAATTTGGTTCGTAATTTCGCAAAATTTGTTGATACTAAAGTGACTGAGTGAAATTTGTTGATACTAAGTGTCCGCCTTACAGCCGAAGGCTACGAGTTCGAATCCCAGCCAGTGAAAGTTTATTTTTTGTGAGTAATTTTTTTATTTTTTCTTTTCCTTTTTTCTTTTTAATTTTTTTCTATTTGCACCCGAGCAGAGCTCGGTCGCCCACATATTAACTTATAATACGAGTACTTTTTAACACGTAGACACAGAGCAAACATCATGTATCTTGGGTGAGAATCGAACCCACCACCTACAGCGCAAAAAGCAGAGTCACTACCAACTGACCGGTCAAGTGTATCAATAATTAAGTATCTTTCTTTCACCTAACCTTTGAACTTGATCGAGTAGAGTAAAGTAAAGTTTTAGTAAAGTATAGTTCGCGTTATGTTAAATGAACGCTGGAAGAAAGTGGAGGGGTGTGTTTTGTTTCATGTTTGCGAATAGGTTATCTAATATATGTTTGCGAATAGGCAAACATGAGACAAAACACACCCCTCCACCTTCTTCCAGCGTTCTTTTTACATGACGCAACCTATACTTCCCAAATAACTTTATTCGGCAAGTATCTACCTTAAAAAACCATACTAGCATAAACTGTTGGTTAGTTCTACGCGATGCGTGGTGATAGCTGTGAGCGTGGTTTTTATCACGTTAAAACTTACTTGAGACTTTACTTCTTAAAGTAATGTAAAAAAGACTCTTGCAAAATGTTATTATTTGTTAAAATACTCACTTTTACAAGAGTTTCATTCTTTCAAGTGCTTTTATATCATTTAGTACATTTTTGCATATTTACGCTCAGCAACACAAGCTAATATTTTTCACGAATATTAATTATATAAACGGTCACCCAGCTATTCGTTGTTACTGATATTTCATGGTTCGCCACACCCTATGTTACCCCACGTCTAGCCCCCGTGGGCTCGCTCATAGCGTCATCGCTTATCATACGTTTTTATATATTACAAATAGTTTTGTATCGTGAAAAATATTGTTTTTAAATGATAAACTTAACCATTTCCGATAATTGCTAGGTGAGCCTCGTATCACGTTATGTTTATTTAGGCAGATTGCTGGTTACTTAGTTACTTTTTATATACCTAAAGCGGAAATTAGTTTTAACTTTTATTTTCTTCTAAATGTTTTTTAATACCTTCTAAGGCGCTGATTTCTTTGTACACTGATTAATTAAATTATCACTAAAACCGATAGCTTTTCTTTCGTTTACGCTAAAGACCAAATCAATGGCATTGAAAGTTACATTTCTCTTGTTTTGTGTCGTTTTCCTCGATCAAAGGAGTCAAAGTTATTTTTCAGAATCTGAAATTGGCCTCGACTAATTCTACCCACAAATACTTTACAATTTTGGTCTTAGCATGAACGAAATAAGAGATAAGTAAGTATCGGTTTAAGTTTTAATTTTTTTTATAATTTATTTTATCAATTAAATTAGTCGATGGACACGAAAATCAGTGCCAATGCTTATTTATTTTATTTTATTGCCACAAGCATACATACATACACAGACACACATACATTTTACTGCCAGTGACCGTAGTGAGAGCCAAAAGAGGCCTTTAGTAGCAGTGGTCGAGCTGATGATGATTTTAAAAAGATCTTTATCGATCTAAGCTGCACTTTGAATAGGGTATTCCAATTTCGAACCTTTTCCTTAAGTCGGGAAATTGATGTGACAATCTCGGTTTACGTTCTCTTTATAGCAAACAAAGCGATTTTCCTTAAAAGTATTACGTCAAAAACTGGATTCAGAAGTTTCTAACTCTACCTTAGATTTAACGATGTCTGGTCGTTCTCAGCAATAAAACACATATGAATAACTTACATAAAAAATCATCAATATTTTGCTTTTACCGGAGTAGATTTTTTTTTTTTAATTAGTTTTGTATAAACTGCCTCATGTTGCAGATAGTTTCCAAGTGACAGATTGCAAGCCTATCGCCGCCTTTAAATAATTTGAAGCTCACGATGTTTTTTATGTGTAGTATTATTTTATAGTAGTGTAGGATTATTTTCCTGATCTCATAATACCTATCTAGATTATCGCATTTGGATGTATATCTGTAATGATTACTTATAGTGATTAAGTAAATAATTGACTTATTGATTAATTTATTTCTTTCACCGTTTAAAATTCATGTTAATGAGCAAATTAGTCTTAGATACGAAACTGCAGTGCAAGTACCATTCTTATCGATCGCTAAATTTGATATTAAGAAACGATAGAATTCGATGAAATTAGGTTTATCATTGATAAATCAAAATTAATCAAATTTTGTCGATTCTAAATGTCAAATTTAGCAATCGATAAGTACGGTACTTGCTCTGCTGATATGATTCGGACCTACGACCATACTTACTTTTTTACCATCGAGCCAAACGTAGCGGTATCCCACTCGATCAACCCGGCTCCTCGTCAGACTAAATAGTGTACACCTATTCTCGTTTGCGTAGGCGCCATTCAGTAACAGGATGAGCATAATCTAAAAGTGATTATTGTATTGTATCTGTGATAGCTCGTTCCTTTGTCGAGTTATTATTTAGGCTAATCAAATTAAGGTCGAAACGAAAAACAGGACGCCTTCCTCAAGGCTTGAGTAAGTTCTTTGAGAATTTCATTATCATCTCAGCCTGGTTACACCCACTGGTGGGTATAGATCTCCTCTTTATTTCGCCAATCAGTCTGGTCCTGTGCAATCCTGTGATCCAAGCTTTCCCTGTCACATTTACGATGTCATCTGACCATCGGGCCGGTGGTCTGCCTTTTGGTCGTTGCGCATCTCTGGGCCACTATTCCGCTGTACTAATCTACTACTAGGCTACTAATCGCTGTAGTCCATCTTCCATCTTTACGTCTAGCTAAGAGCCCTGCTCATCTCCACTTGAGACTTGCGATGCGCATACCTACGTCTACGACTTGGGTTCGTTGTCGTATCTCGACGTTAGGTATTACCTACGCTACGATCCAGGAGGGAGATTCCAAGCATGGCGCGCTCCATGGCCCTTTGAGCTACTCTTATCTTGTGCATGGATTCCTTAGTCAGCGGCTATGTCTCGGATCCGTATGTTACTTGGGCAATACGTACTGATTTTATGCCTTGGTCTTCAGGTTTTGCTTTAATTAGGGTTCCGTACCTTAAAAGGTAAAAAAAGGAACCCTTATAAGATCACTTTTTTGTCCGTCTGTCTGTCTGTCTGTCCGTCTGTCTGTCTGTCCGTCTGTCCGTGTGTCACCATCGATTATCTCAGGAACGGGTAGAGCTAGCAAGTTGAAATTTATACCATATACTAAGGTCTATAGTCCCTATTGTGAGTATAAAAATCAAGGCCCTGAGTCAACACCATAAAAAGATATAGGCAAATTTAGGTTTTCATGAAAACTTGTGAGTACCAAAACTTACCTTAATTATCATTTTTTTTATTTTTCGGAATTTTTCCTTTACTTGTGCTGAAAGACCTTGCTTGTAACCAAAATTGACAATTCTAGGTCAACCGGAAGTACCCTAGAGGTTTTGGGTCGAAAACCTAAATGGTAGTTCCCGTTGACCTAGAATAACGAAATTTGGCAAAAAGCAAGGTCTTATAGCACAAATAAAGGAAAAACTCCAAAAAGTTAAAAAAGTTGAAAATTAAAGGGTGTTCCCATACATACATAGTTGACGCCAATTAAAATTGTCCTCCGAGTTGTATGGGCGCTCATACAATTAAGCGGACTAGCTTAATTGGCACCATGGCTAGGTACGGAACCCTCGGCGTACGAGTTCGACTCGCACTTGACCAGTTTTTTTTTTTTTTGTGATGTTAATTCTATCATCACTTATTATAATACCAATGGATTTCCTCAGACCACACGGTTTTTTGATGTCTTCAAAAAAATCAATGTTTGTAGATTTAATAAACTGTAGGTACAACCAATTATAATACTTACCTACTACTCAGGCCGGCCACAGACGTCTGATTTTTTGTCAGTCCGACTGTCCGATCAGATTGTGTAAGGCGTTGGTGCCATACATTTGTTTCAACACTAGCGGGCGCCTGCGGCTTCGCCCACGTGGACTAATACTTTTTTATCCCACGGGAAACACGCATTTTTTCGGGATAAAAAGTAACTTATGTCACTCTCCAGCCCTCCATCTCCAAACAAAAAATCACATCATTCCGTCTCTCTGTTTTGACGCGAAAGAAGAACCAACAAACACACTTTCATAGGGCCTCCAGACTCTCGGCGAGAACCCCCGAGAACACCCGAGAAGTGTGAGTGTGAGGAGCTTCTCGCCTTCTCGTTCTCGGGCTCGCCTGTTCTCCGATCGGTGTCGGTATTTTTGGCCGAGACAAAGGATTTCAAACATCACGACTGAGAAAAATTGAGTGTGGATAGCTTGTTTGTTCTTCGAGAAGTCTCGGCGAGACTTCTCGCCGAGCCTTCTCTCGAGAGTCTGGAGGGGCTATCACATTTGTAATATAGGTATGGATGTAACATACGTCCGATCCGACAGTTAGAAGCAAAGGTATTGTGGGGACAGTCGGGTCGGACGACCGGTCAGACAAAAAGTCTGACGGATGTGGCCGGCCTTAACTGGTTTTCTTACGAAGTTTTTCTTGACTACAAGAACATCTTCATAAAATCCTGAGTCGAGAGAATAACCTGTATGTGGTGATTTGCATACTTAAATAATTTGAAGTGCGTCAGGGGGTACCTGCGTCAGTTGCTTGAGTCGTGCTGTGCCACTGAAGTGAAACGGACGTCTCTGGACTACGACAAGTACTTATCGATTTAAGTGTAGTTTTACTACACTTATGCCTGAACACTGAAACGTTACTTAAATCTAAGACGTATTATCTATTTGAGAAGTTTTTACTTTTCAGAATAGTATACAAAAATGACAGTTAATGAAAGTTAACGTCAATGATAAGCATCACTTAAACTAAGTAGCGTTTTAGTACTGGGGTGCTAGCTATCTAAAAGTAGCCCTAGAATAGCAGCATGCCATACTTTACATTGATCGGATGCCTACTATTCACTTCGAGCTTATAGAATGGAGATGGCATCGATATTCTCATATAGGCTTACCCCTCTGTGACCATCCAGGCCCCTCGGCCATACACGTTAAATAAAAGTACTTCACTCGCATCCACGGCCATAATGTTGACGTTTCGTGTCGCGAGTAGAGCTCCGTGAATATGGTGAATTGCGCAGTATTTTTGTGTAAAAGGCGGTCAGCGACAACAAACTTACGGGGACACGGTATTTCCTTTCACATTGTAAGTGCTATTTTTGTCATTTGTGTTTGTAATTTTGTGTAATTTTGATTTAGATGAACTACTAGTTTTGACAGATTGGCGACTATTTCTTGAGGCGTAGTGCGGGGACAAGTTGAATGAAATTGACCGAATGAATGATAGAATAAACATTAAATTATTTCAAAACGCGATGTATAATAGCAAAATATATATTACCTATTGTCCAAAAGTAATTGAAATTTAAAAGATATCGGTCGGGGTGTTTATAAGGCTGTGCAGCGATTAGTAGGCACTGGTGCATTTACAAGGCAAACACCATAAAATTTTGACATAGCTGTTATTCTATTAACATACCTTTTTATTCTCGATCTTAATTTAAAGTATGAACAAAAACAAAAGTTTTTTGTACGAAACATTTTTTTATTGGACTGTTAGTTTTCGAGAAATTAATTAAATTAACTAAGTCACTGGCACATCAATCATCGATTTTCTCAAAAACTACAAGTCGGACAAAAAAAATTATATCGAAAAAAAAAATTTATTTTTACGAGTTATACAAGAAAAGTCATTAATATGAAAAAAAAATGTATGTCTGTAAAGTCGGTTTACGGACAATAATTTTACGTGATAACGAAACGAACGCTTAGGACGACCGTGCCTCTCCATCGCTTGTTACGCGCTCTCGCTTGCACGGCTTAGGCGGAACGTGACACGTTTTCGTGCGTGCAGCCGGAGGTCAACGAGATATTGTTAACAAGTCAAAATTATTTTTTGTCGTTTCTAAGTCTCGGCCGCCTACTTAACGTTTTTTTAAATTAATAATGGTTTAGATTACATACACTATAGCAACATAAAAAAATCTAAAATTGAAACATGGGCACATTTTTTTCATTATGTGAATAAAACCTTTGTAATTATTAAATTCAATTACTTACTGGAAACACATACGCATGTATGATTTTACTTTATGTAGCTGATGGATTCAACGCGGGCGAAGCCGCGGGCGTCCGCTAGTGTGCTAATAAAGCCCTTTCATTGGATACCCAACCCTACATCATCAAACAATATTTTATTGTATTTTATGACGTTATGTCCTCTAGAGGGCGCCATATTCACTTTAATGTGACGTCACATAGCCTATAACCAGCGGACGATCCAGACGCTTCAAACGATACCTCATTTATCAAATTATCATTAGTAGTTTAGAAGTAACGAGGGGACAGATGAACATACATACATACATACATACCTACCGGTCAAAATGATAACCCTCCTTTTTGCTTCGCCGTATTATTATTATTTTCGCCGTAGTCGGGTATAAATACGTGTTTCATTATTTGCTTTAAAATTTATTTATTTTGAGTTTTGTGTAATTCAAATCAGAGATTTTTTTTTTCAAACAATAAAATCTGGCGTTTTGTGTTTTTATATAATTATAATTATGTGCTCAGTAACACTCATGCCATCAATACGAATCTAATGACGTATCATTTTTCAAAATCGGTGGAGCCGTTGAGTACATACAGGTCAAACACATACCTTTTGGGCTTCGCCGCAGTCGGATAAAAAAGGCAGACTATGAATATAGTATTACACAGACGCTTTAAAAAACGCTAATTTTATTCATTCATTCATCGTTCAGGTTTACCGGTCTAAGTGAATGCCCATCACTAGAGATTTATCATAGTGTGCGTGTAAACACTGCGTAATATGCAGTAACCACGCCTATTTCATAATTGTGTGCGTATTACTAAGATCATGAACCAATGGTGTGCGGGATGATTAAGCGGGAGATTTGAATGCACCAATGCGTGTTTACCTCGTCCCCCGTTAGTTTTTGCACAATTGCGGTTCGAGCTTATGGCATACCCCTGACTATTCACGATAAAGTCATGGCCTGTTCTTTTTTTCTATGGTGAAGAGATTCTTCGTTCGAAGGCCGCTCATCAATTATTGATAAAATACCTTTATCAATAATTCTCTAGTACAAGCTATGTAGGTCATAGTAAGTACCTACACTATTGTGAAGTGAAGGTTGATTACGGACGATTGATTAACATAAATCAATTTTCAATGAAATTGTCATGAATTGATACAAGCCATGATCTTCCAATGGTAACAGTTGGTTGAACTGTACTAAAACCTTGTTCAAGGATTTCTTTGCAAAATACTTGATTGGATGTTATTCTGTATCAGGGTAATTCAGTTTTCCAATAGGTATATTTTTAAGCTTGAAGTCGAAATTCACACTGCTTAAACTATTTTCATTAATTTGTTACGATATAGCAACAAGCTCTCAGTACGTAAATAAATAAATAATGGTTAATTTTCCTCAAATCAAAACATTAAAACCTTTATAACTTAATTATTTATTTACTTACCTAAATATTTTTATGCCGCTGCTATTGATCTTTCAGAATTTTTTTATCAAAAGATTAGTGAAGTCATAAAGTCATCACTAAAGCAAGTCTGTATCTGGTTATCTTATCCAATTAAATAGTAAAACCAAACATGGCATTCCTTTCAAACAAAGTAGATAAATCTCAAAAATTCCCACAGTTGCATACCAAAATTTCTCTCTTTCTTTCTCCTCATTTGATATTCAATACACACAACTTTTTATTTACAAACTGATAATATAATATATGTTGATTAAATTCGGGTATCATTGACGTCAATAGCCTACACCAATCGCGTGGCTGCGAGGCGACACACCGCTGATCGTCATGCGTCTAGCACGTGCCACAAAGATTGTTTGTGTTATCATTATACCTACATGTGCTTATTAAACTCAACTTTTTATCTATTCTCCTATCATTAAGATGATTATTTCTTTATCGGCGCGTCTTGATTCGTCGTCGTTGATTTGTGTTTAATTGAAAACTTGTTCTAGTTTACAATGAATTTAGCTATTTTGGAATTGACTTATCCCTACATTATCTATTACCTAACTATTTAGATAGGCGAATTAATACATCTCTACTCTAACGCTCACGATAGGATATAACTTTATACGAAAACAGCGTCATCTGTCAACTATAGCTAGGATCCATGTCCATGTGATGTAACACCATGAGTACACAAGTGGCTAAATTTAAAAAACCGACTTCAATGTTTTCAGCTGAGCAGTTTTCTGCACTCTCCAAGCGCATTTCTGTTCATAACTCCGAAGATCCTCGACAGATCAGATTCAGAAGAATATGAACATTGAACACACATAAAATACAAAGGTTGATGGTAAGTTTGGATGTTCCTACATCCATATATCCTACTAATATTATAAAGGCGAAAGTCTCTGTGTGTGTGTGAATGTTTGTTGCCACGTATCTCCATAACCACTAAACCGATTTTGATGAAATTTGGAATGTAGATAGATAATAACCGGGAATAGGACATAGGCTACTTTTTATCCCGAAAAACTGCACGGTTCCCATGGGATAAAAAAAATAGTAGTCCACGCGGGCGAAGCCGCGGGCGTCTGCTAGTTATATCATATACTTACATATAATTACTTGAACTTAACTTCTTTGAGAGAAAATAAATATCTAAACATTTATAATTTTTCCTTTTATGTACCTACCTACCTATTTGTTATAATTTTTTTTTTGTTTTTCGGTCTCCCGCGATACAGGCTCGTTCTTGTTCGGCCGGGGGGTGTATTTTCTATTGATAAATAAGTTTATTTTGAAACTATTTATTAATATTAATTTCCGAAATTACTCATCCGAAAACATCAATTCAAAAACTTTTTATATGAATTACATGAAAATCTCTAATCATCATTCTCATCATGCAATTGTATCAGTGGCAGATGTAAACTTAGATACTTATGAGATCAAGAAGCATGTCCAGCACCAGCTATTTTTTAATTGACGTCGGGTTAATCTCTTTGTTAACATTATTGTCCCAGTATTTCAAACATTGCAGAATGTGTCTAACATCTATATGCAGACGATTAATCTTACTAACTAAGTAAATATATTTACGTTCAAACCAACTTTATCTGCAAGTTAATCCTAAACCAGACAGATAAGTTCTATCAAAGCCATTGTTTAGAATTGCTAACATAGTAAATTATCAACAGATTTTATAGAGTATGATCTGAAAATAAATACTTACCTGCCATAATTAACTTAATTTCTTCAAAGTAAAGGTATTGAAAGTCTTATCCATGAGACATGCTGACAAAATGATCACTTCTTAACTAAGTGAAAGAATACAAAGAGATCTCCAGGTTCCGCAGTGGCAATAGGTGTTCCACAAGGATCAATATTAGGCCCATTTCCCTTTTAAATATACGAATTAAACAAAGCAATATCTAGGGTTCTAGAAAGGGTTAATGTAAACAACTTATTTATGTGACAAACTGAGGTCCATAATTGACATCTTAGGTGAAAAAAAAGGGTTAATGCATTGCAGGAGAAGAATCAATCATGTCATCAAGAATCAATCGATCGATCATGAAAATCTTAGGTATAAATGGTCAGTGAGGCAAGGTGCTGAGGCTGCTACACAGTTCTTAAACTTTTGTAGGCTTATCCTTGTATTTTGTAACCACGTTCTATCTATCTTTAGTTCTAAATATTTTTAGGGTTCCGTACCTTAAAAGGTAAAAAAAGGAACCCTTATAAGATCACTTTCTTGTCCGTCTGTCCGTCTGTCCGTCTGTCCGTCTGTCCGTCTGTCCGTCTGTCCGTCTGTCCGTCTGTCCGTCTGTCCGTCTGTCCGTCTGTCCGTCTGTCTGTCCGTGTGTCACCATCGATTATCTCAGGAACGGGTAGAGCTAGCAAGTTGAAATTTATACCATATACTAAGGTCTATAGTCCCTATTGTGAGTATAAAAATCAAGGTCCTGAGTAAACACTATAAAAAGATATAAGCAAATTTAGGTTTTCGTGAAAACTTGTGAGTACCAAAACTTACCTTAATTATTAACTTTTTTTATTTTTCGGAATTTTTCCTTTACTTGTTCTGTAAGACCTTGCTTGTAACCAAAATTGACAATTCTAGGTCAACCGGAAGTACCCTAGAGGTTTTGGGTCGAAAACCTAAATGGTAGTTCCCGTTGACCTAGAATAACGAAATTTGGCAAAAAGCAAGGTCTTATAGCACAATTAAAGGAAAAATTCCAAAAAGTTAAAAAAGTTAAAAATTAAAGGGTGTTCCCATATATACATAGTTGACGCCAGTTAAAATTGTCCTCCGAGTTGTATGGGTGCTCATACAATTAAGCGGACTAGCTTAATTGGCACCATGGCTAGTTACGGAACCCTCGGCGTACGAGTTCGACTCGCACTTGACCGGTTTTATTTATCTTATCACTTACCCCACACGAGGTTTCCCTGTGTTGCAAGTATCAGAATCGTACTATAACCTAAACATAGGCCTTTTACCTCTTTACTAGATTATGATTAATACAGAGTCAGGAGGCAATCTTTGCCTACACTTATCGGGCCATAAGTGCCTGGGACAATGTTGAGATGGAGGATGTTATAGGTGCTTGCCCAGCACCTATAACATCCTCTCAGCTTAACCGGCCATTTCCACAGGAAAGACATGGTCAAAATACGTGTGGGTGTGGGGCTTACTAAGCCGCGGGTTTCCTCACGATGTTTTTCCTTTTACACCGTTTAGAGCTCGTGTTAACGCGCATATAAATTTTTCTAAACGAAAAATCCATTGATGCACGGCTAGGACTCGAACCCACGACCTTCGGATCGAAAGTCGATATACCCTTCGGCCAATACGGCTCATGAATCGTACTACCTATAGCTTTTTTATATATTGGCTATGATGATGAATCGTTCTGTAATGTTTTAGCTAAGTTTGTAAAATAAAGAATCCATAGCTCTATAAATAAAGTCTCTCTATGACCCAAGGTTTGCTGTAAGAAAACTCTTTTAGGGTTAAGCTCGCCTTTGTACATCACCTTTTTAATCAATGTTTGTAATTCTATCTTTTTGTGTGCAATAAAGAATTTAAGAATTTAAGAAAGAATTTGATTTTGAATGAGATCACCGAGATCTTGAGCATAACCTGCAGTTTTCCTGTTCCGCCGCGGTAGTTGACCGCATAATCTTTAGTGTCTCAACCGAACACTCACCCGCTACGTCAGCGAGGTTGTCAATACCGTAGAGCCATTCCAGCATCGGCAGTGTGGTTCAGACCTTCTCAGAATGTATTCCGAATTCGAAAAGTAATGTTTCTTCGCTGAAGAAAAGTCAACTTTTCGAAGAAAATTATCGAATCGGATACATTTTCGGAAGTCTGAATTGCAATGCTGATACGGGGTTTTCATTACACACTGTATTAATTTTATATTTTCTTTGTCAAGGTGAAATAGTGAAGTAAATTGTTTACGCGTAGATAAAAAATAAAATGTTGTTCATGGTAGGGAGTTATAACAAGAACACAGTTGAACAAATATTTGTTTGAGCCATCGTTTTGTTTAATGAATATTTTTTTTTGTTGTTTCGTTATCAAGGATGGGTGCTTGTCAGATGCAATTAAAAATAATAATAAACTCTTTATTTCAGGCAACAAAGAACAGAACATACCAAACGATAATACAATGTCATTGGCCCATTTTTATAAATAGGTAGATACCTGACAGACTAACATACATTTAAAATTGAAAAATTAAAACTAGTTAGGTTTTTCGTAGGCGGTGCTTCCCTATACCGTCTGTAATCTACTCCTGCGGTCCAGAAGTAATAAGACTAAGACTGTATAATTTTGTAATGTTTGAAACAGACCCGAACAAGGTTTTCAGGAAAAAATTGAAAAGTTGCAAGAAAAATCGGGAAATTCAAAATAAATTAAAAAAGTCTCATACTTTTAATTTATCTATTTTGAATTTCCCGTTATGTAAGAAAAAATAAACAGGGTAATTTCAATAGGGTTGGCTTGTTTTTAATAAAATCCTTTTTCACAATCAATTTTATTAAAATCTTTTTGTTTCATACGAAGCTTGTATATTCATCTAATTACATCGAATATCTATTTTTGCATATAGGTACATACATATTATACTTATCTATATAACAGTATAATATTTTTACAATTCTATCCAGAACTAATCTGGATATTTATGGGCAAAACATTGATAAAAATGTGTAATTTTAATTAAATAACAAATAAATTTTAGGCAACAATCGTGTTTGTCAATGACAATCACGCTAAAGGCATTAATGGCATCATATTAAATTAAATAAATATAATTTATATTGTAACTTTTGATCCAAATGGATATCTAATTTTTATAATTTATTTAACAGACAACCCTAACCTGTAATAAAAACAACGTTTTGAAATTGTATTTTAAGTTCTTACTTTAAAATAATATTATTTTAAAAGTTTTCATTACACAAGCAAAACATTTTAACCTTTCAATAGTTTTAAATGAGTACATATTTAGATAAATATATAGTAACATCCATTTGTGATTATTTTTTAACTTTAGACACTTACTATATTTAAAAGTGTTTTTTATTTATGTAAGTATATTGATCATCAAGTACCTAGGTACCGTTTTTAAAAGGTAAAAGTGCTGGTGGGAATAAATAAAAGCGAGTGATTACTTGCTGCATTCAAATAAATTAGATTCGTCAAATTTTTATCAAGAATAAGTTTAACATTGAACAAAATTACTAACCCTGTTATTCATAATGGGCTTTTAAGCTTAGCTAGAGCTCAAGCGGCTGCTAACTCTCTTTCCATCTCTTTTCAATTAAATGTGAATGACGAGAAAAAAACACTCTAAATTCATACTAAAATTACAGCTAATTATGAATAATGGGGTTAGGTTCATTGAACTGTTCTTATATATTTTCATAAAATACACAAAATTAAATATTTTTTTAATAGACTGGTACAAAATGATGATAAAATTTAAACGTTCAGGAATTAAAAACAAAGTAAATACCTACAATATTTTTTACGCAGAAAACAACAAAAACGGTCATTGAACTAAGCAAGTTCAAGGAACTAAAAATTAATTAGACATTTGAGTAAATATAATGAAATTTAATGTTTTAAAGATATATCGATGGCAGCAAAGTAGATGCGGACATCTACAAAAACGCTACTTTACAGGAGAGCACATTTAGTAAAAACATGTTGCCTTTTTGAGAGTTATGAACCGATTAACATGAAATTTTCTGACGTGCATTAAAATAACCTTCTTTATTGATTGTATAACAGATTTTTTTGATATATCACTGTTTTACTGAAATAATGTAGATGTACTTTTATACTCTGAAAAAACTTTGACGTAGAAGAAGACATTTGCCTGATGTCCGTTTATACGTTGTGATAAAAAAAGCGTTCATTCCACCTAAAATATCTAATAAACTAAGATAATGAGCATACGGTAATATTTCTAATGATATTTAAAGAAAATCTAAGCACCATGCAAACAGTATTTTCCATTTTTTGACCAAATTTTGTAGATGTCTTCATTTACTTTGCATTTAACATTTCACTAAACTTCATCTACGTCTATCAGTTAAACTCATTTAGTTCCCAAAACTCACAAATTAGTATAGGTATTTATACCTTTTTTTAAGAAAACGTCATGAAATTTATTATTAAGTAGGTATTACACTAGATACCAGTAACTATCAACTAAAATAAAAAAAATCAAATACCCATAAAATTCTAACGTTTCTCTTTCTTAAAAAATCAGTCTTAGAAAGTTAGTTAGTCAATTACTTATAGTCCTCATTGGCCAATAGGTACATGGGAATTTATTAGTAATTCCCATTGTTTATCATCATTACCCAAACCTTAAAATAAATCAAATACCTACTTACCTACTTCGTGTTACTTCGTCACTAATATTTACAGTTTTCGCATGGGAACTGCACATCTTTTTATTTTTTTATCAATATTAAGAAAAAAAATCTTCTTGTATCGATCGAATTCTCTTTTCTGCATTTTCTGCTTTATTTCCTAACGTCAACTGTAAATTTACATCGTTTTCTCCGAAGGAGAAAAGCTTTCACTAGAAGCACCATTGCTGATGATGTTGCACTAGAATCAGTGATTAAAATGTATGGTAAAGTGATTTGTGGATTGAAAGAACGTAAATGATCATCCTCAGCAATAAGTTCCAGCAAATACGATTCTGTTTCAAATGAAATAAACCCAGGAGGCCGTGTTATTGCGCGTGATTGAGGGCAATCAGTTAATTGGCTAGACTAGCATTTGGCTTATAATGTATTTTAGCAGAGGTCGTAAGTGATAACGCTCTTTATCATCAATCAAACGATGTTCAAGTGTGTCATTTCCTAAGATCAGTAAGCTGTAAATAATATTAACTTATGTACCTAGTCATATTGAAAATTTTATGGACACGGGATTTTATCGCGTAAATAAGGTAAATTACATTACGTGTCCATAAAATTTTCAATATGAATAGTGATCGCGAAAGTTTAAAAAAGACTATTAAGTACCTAGTCGTTTGATGTATATGAAATATGTGAAAATATTAAGGGAGGACCTAATAAACGCACAGACGATGGTGTTAAGATGGCAAGGTTCTACACGAATTTAATTTATTTGTTGTAAACCTGAAGATGTAGTTGAAGAACATTCTAAATATTTTTTAAAGTAGTTTTAATAAATGGCATTAACCTGCTTTTATGAAAAGACCCTCTAAACATATAGGTATCTTAATTGCCGTAAGTGTCTGCTTGTAGATCATTTAGCTGAATTAATTCATTTTCTGCATCTTAATTTGAAAATAAAACAAAGAATTTGATAAAACCAATGTGTAAAATAGTGTATCTACAGAAAAATTAATGAATTTCCTTATAAAACACAGAATAGTAAATTAATTAGATTGGGATATATGCAAAAAGTACGACGGATAAACGGATAAGTGGCAGATGTCCGTGCTTACGTCGTACACATTTTTGGGCCACCTGTCGAAGCTCCGAAGTAAAGGCGGTCATATGTAAATGTCCGTTTCTACTGCGGCGTTTTTTAAAATTTGTGTGTAGATGTCTTTTTATACGTGCCAGATTTTCTTCATTATTTTTAAATTCAAAATTATTTTAATGCAGACTTGTAGATAAGGTTAAAATAAGCTCATTTTTGTAAAAAAAGCATTTTCGCAAAAATGCAGATGTCCGTTTCTACTTTGCTGCCATCGATATGTATATTATAAATAGTTGTTATTTAATGTTGTACGCTATTTCTGTTAAAACTTAATGTTCATTTATTACATTTTAAATAGTATTAGTATACGCTTACACAAAATTATCACATAAATATGAATATCTGTTTTTATAAGTCAAATAATTAATATGTACAACTGTAAATATTGTTTTTGAGTAAATAATTTATTGCTCTCGATATGTCAAGTCAAAAATTACTATTTTTGTAAATACTCAATTGACTATGAATAAAACTTTAAATATAATAATAGCGTTATTGTCATTTCATTAGTTCGAAATAATTTTGTAACCTTAAATAAATATTTCTTATGAGTATATGAATATTATATTAATATTTTCCATAATTTAATTAATTTAAAACTTTCGACATAATTTAAATTATTTTTTGATTGTAGACGGAAGCCCAAAAAATATGTAATTTTATTCAATCCAATAGTTTTATTAAAATATTAGCAACATCATCTCTAAATAAATATTTTTTGAACAAATATAAGCTGAAGATTCATTAATATATTTTAAATTTTAATATTTAATAATATTTTAAACTTTCAAATAAAACAGATTAAGTAGGTAACACTAGGGTTGTCAATATGAAAGTAGGTTCTTGTCGAAAGTTCAATTCTCCATTTCCCAATGTATCAATTTTGATACAAAAATCTTTCGCATACGTTGCCTCAAGCAAATAACTCACTATTAAAACAAAAAAAAATAACAGTGTTCAAGCTAAGCAACAATTTAATAAAACGTAAGTACCCTTTTGTGTGTATTTAGTTTAATTTAAAATTATGTTCACAAAATAATATTGCCTCAAACCCGTCACAGATGTAGCTATAATAATTATATATTATAGCAAGAAATATTAATATATATTTTCCATAGTAATCTTTGAACAACCACAGACGGAGGTTTAATTATATTTCTATTGCGTCACCAAAATATGTGGAAAGACTTAGCAAGACATTAATATAGGTACACCGACGACCGCTGACCTAATGAGGGCAAAAAAAAAATATTTTAGCATAAAGCTAGCGTGTGTCGTGGCTTGCTAGAATAAAATATATACTTATCTCAGCATATATTAATATATATCATAGCTATGTCTGTGACGGGCTTTACTACCAAATCCGATAATCCCCGACTGAACTCCGACGCGAAATGTCAAGAAACTTGACTTTTAAAACGAACACTTTTTTTGCAAAGATGGCTCTATCTCTAACTTACGAGTAAGTCTCACCTAAGCGCACAAAGACCAATGTGTATCAAATTTTGACTGTTTAATCGACATTTTCACAAATAAAATTGGAAGTGTTCGTACTTTGAGCGACCGGTATACCAAGACCTAGCTATGTCGCCTAGACTTAACTTTCGCTAGAGGCCGCATAGTCCTAATGACGTTGGTCATGTCATTGACTTGCTATCTCTTTACATATTTTATTTGTGTTCTCATTTGCCATGAACTAAATTTTTGTCAGTTTCACGGTTTTCTACTATTTAGTAACAGCACATTCTATTATCTCAGTGAAGTAATTTTGTCACTCGTCTAAAGGTCTACGCAGATCGGGACGGCATCGGCATCGCAAAGGATTTACATTTTTACCAATGGACATTCAAACATATCGAAATAGAAATACGATATAAATTCCTATGCTTTAATAAAATGATGCCGTGGCACCCTAAATCTTTTGCCATGCCGTCTCAGTCTGCGTAAGCCATAAGTAATCGACGAAAGATGAGATTGATATACCAAGATCTAGCTAAGTGGAAAACGATTAGTGATATCGTTTATCGCTATTGTCACATGACAACAAATAATAGTATTGACATCTTACGTGATTCGATAACGCAAATATCAAATCCATGTTGTTTGACATTTGGCTTGTTAGGGTTCCGTACCTTAAAAGGTAAAAAAAGGAACCCTTATAAGATCACTTTCTTGTCCGTCTGTCCGTCTGTCCGTCTGTCCGTCTGTCCGTCTGTCCGTCTATACGTGTGTCACCATCGATTATCTCAGGAACGGGTGGAGCTAGCAAGTTGAAATTTATACCATATACTGAAGTCTATAGTCCCTATTGTGACTATAAAAATCAAGGTCCTGAGTCAACACTATAAAAAGATATTGGCAAATTTAGGTTTTCGTGAAAACTTGTAAGTACCAAAACTAACCTTAATTATCAACTTTTTTTATTTTTCGGAATTTTTCCTTTACTTGTGCTGTAAGACCTTGCTTGTAACCAAATTTGACAATTCTAGGTCAACCGGAAGTACCCTAGAGGTTTTGGGTTGAAAACCTAAATGGTAGTTCCCGTTGACCTAGAATCACGAAATTTGGCAAAAAGCAAGGTCTTATAGCACAAATAAAGGAAAAATTCCAAAAAATTAAAAAAGTTGAAAATTAAAGGGTACATACATAGTTGACGCCAATTAAGATTGTCCTCTGAGTTGTATGGGCGCTCATACAAATAAGCGGGCTACAACATAATGGGTATAATGGGTAGGTACGGAACCCTCGGCGTACGAGTTCTACTCGCACTTGACCGGTTTTTTTTTTTCTGCAGGATTCTGTCTTCCGAAAATGTATCCGAATTGATGATTTTCTTCGGAAAGTTGACGTTTTTTCAGCAAAAAACGTCACTTTCCGAATTCGGAATATATTTCGAGAAGGTCTGAATCGCACTGTTGGTGTGTGATTGACCAGAAATTATTTTTTTCGTTTTCGAGTCGGGGATTTTAATCTAAAATATTCATCTAACATTAATGAACTCTTTAACTTTGGCTCATCATTTTCTTCAGTCGACCTCCACTCTGGAAGACTAACGAAAACCTTTTTCTAATCCAACACACGTCTAATTCTACAACATTCATCGTGTATACGTACGGGATAATAGAATTACAAACGACACAACCAAATTTTTGTTAGGGCTTACACGAGCGAACTTACAAGCATACAGACCGACTGTTAATAGGTACTTCGTTAGGTAATAGGTTGGTACAGCGGCATGAAAGATGGATAAGGAAAACCATAGAAAGTAAAACCAATTGGAAATCGTATAAATGATTTGTCTACAAATTTTAAATTGAATGTGGTTTGAAAATGGTCACCAAAAGTGTGGTAATTTATTTTATTCCTTAAAATCACTTATTTTCAAAAGACTAATGTTGACTCAACTATTTTTGATCGATGATTAAACCTTACGTTGTTTTTTGCAAAATGTTTGTTGACTATTTTGTGTTTTTTAAACAAACGCTAAATTAATGTTTCTTCTCCTCTGCTTACAATTTTTTTGGGGTAGGTAAGTATTAAAATTTCATAAAACGGGTCATTTATTTTCTATAATGCTCGTGTAAGCCTTGTTTATAGCTATTTTTCATTTTTACGGTTAATTTTGTTACTTATACGAAATTTCTATTTACCTATTTTAATTTAATCAGTTATTTTATGAATTGTAAAAATTTATTACACTGTAAAAATCAACTACAGTTACACAATGTCGTCTAATTTAAAACAGTTTATTTTTATTTTTGGTTATGTTAAAACTTACTTACCTACGTTATTTTACTGTGAATTAATATTGAATGGATTTGAAAAATAAAATGCAGACAACCCTGCTTCCCGTAACACGAAAATGGTTAAAAAAATCAAGATTATTTTGTTTTTGATTATATTTTTACGCGATGTCCTAAATGGCTCATTCGAACCAGATTTTTTTGTCCCATTAATGTATTCAAGAGGTGGGAGTTCAAATCCTGACGCGCTAACTGTACTTTTTGTATTTTTTCTCACTAAATTTTCTATTTGTTTGTAAGAGTAGGATATTAGGACAACGTCGTTGAATTCTATATCTACACGTTTTCTAACACAGCAGTATTTCACATTGATATCTCAAGCGTGGACTAATGACATACACAGACAAAGAAAGTTTTCTTAGAAGTTAGGACGATAGAATAAAAACTTTTTTGTGTAGTGTACAGCAACAAGATGTAGGCAAATGTTTGTAACTCCAACATCAAAAAATCTCATTTCGTTTTTCAGTGAGAATTATATTACTTAATCTGTTCATTATTTTCATTGTTTCATATCCTTTTCGAACTTTAGCTTTGACTAAAAAAAACTTTCCATTTCAGTCGTAGGATAAAGGGATGTAAACTAAATAGATTATTGATTAGTCATTATGCGTAAAATCTGTTAACACGTTCAGTGCGGTACAGGACATATATGGGTTGTACGCGACTTTCTTCTGGTGCGGAAGGTAGAATTGTAGTTTTACCGCTGGTGCGGGGGCTATTTCTATACGAAATCCTTTATGTAAAAAAGAGTCAAGTATACTTTTCTGTAGCTTATTAAAAATATAAGCAAAATTTGCCATAAAATTGTACAGGACACATATGGGTAGTACGCACTTAAAAGCAATTTTCGTAATTCTGTGCGTTACCATACATATATGTCCTGTATCCGCAGACCCGGTGTCGCGCTGATTTTTACAGTAGTGCGGAGCAATCCCTATCTTATTAGCACGTCATTTGTCGATTATTACATTAACGCCAAAATTAAGCGATCTCATAAAATGTTATCGATGGTCGCAATTTAATTGAGGATTGAAAATCATCAACATCCTAACCCAGTTATTAAAAAAATCAATTTCCGCATGTATGTTCCCGCATTACTTGAGAACGGCTTGACTGATTTGACTGATTCCTTTTTTGTTTTGTTTGTAATTGTACGGACAAGGTTTTTATAAATTAAAAATTTGTAAGTATGCGGTGGAGGTCTGCGCCGAACAAAATTGACCAAGGATGCACCAAAAATGAGTCCTGCATATACTTCCACCAGGACCATAAATCCATGACGGGGTGTTTAACTTAGCTTGTAATTTAAGTAAATGAAGTTTTGTTCATATTCAGAGAAATAAATGCTCCTTATCGATATCGATTGTTCAAAATACGGTTAGAACATCACTAAACTTGTGTAAAGGACAAACGTTTTGACCCTATTTTCAGTGCGGTACAGGACAATTGTGGTGGGTATTTAGTTTTAGGTATAGCTTCTAAAGTATTAACCAGATCCCCGTCCTGGCTTACCATATGTTAGATAAGGTTATAATCTACCCAACTAATTAAAAAAACAACATTAAATTACGAAATTCATTAAATTATAGGTATTTAAAAAAAAACATAATACAGGACATATATGTCATGTACCGCACCAGGAGTAACTCTCGTACCTACCATAAATGTCCTGTATCGCACTGTCTGAAAGTCTTGCAAATACGGTCCCGCACCGAACGTGTTAAGTACATTGTTTTTTCACTATGTGACAGTGAATAAGGCTGAGACTCCACCAAAGCGGAGATGTGTGAGATGTGTTTTATACAACCAATAGAATTTCGTTATTCAAACATGTCATCACATCTTTTGAAATTCTATTGGTTGTTTAAAACACATCTCACATATCTCCGCTTTGGTGGAGTCTCAGCCTAAAACAGTATTGTTTGTTTCTCCCACATAAATTGCAACATTGCCTTATTTTTCTGACGTGTGATTGAACTTTTCTACATATATTATGATATTTTAAAGCAACGCATGAAACAAGGAATGAAAAACATTTTTTTAAAGGTATCTTCTCAAGCCAAACCTTGTTACTGACACTGCACAATAAGTTTTACCATTAAGCCTACTGTCCACCAATTTTTGATTACCATAACTGTTACAGGCATTATCTTGGTGAACAGTAGCATAAATGTAACAGTCACTGGTACAAAAGACGTACGTATACACAACACGGCACGATTTCTTTACGACACATACAGTTTCACCGATTGCTAGATTAGAGTTTCCTTCCCGCCTTGTTTTATGAGGTCTGGCTTTACAGGGTTCGTGTAACCCGGTTCTGTGAAGCCCGGTTCGCTACGGCCGGGTTCTGTGACGCCGGGTTCGGTAACGCCCGGTTCGTTTGGAAGGTCTCTGTGCGACGGTTCTAAGGGCATTGATCTGGATTGCCCCGAGGATCGCCGCGTTGCTCTCGGTTGCTCTGCTGCCGATTGTTCATACTAGTTTTTCGACATCAGTATTGTTACAAACTCTGGAATGAGAAAAAGTATAAATTATGACAAGCAAAAATAGCTAGCTTTAACGGGGGTAAATATAAAATCTTTTTTTAGATGGTCGACATACAAGGCTTTATAGTTTACTTATTAGTTTGTGGTTGACATCCAAGACTCTAAATGGCTAACAGATTAATTTTAAAAAGCTAAGGCTTTTAAGGTTTTAGGTCTCTTATCTCGGAAAATTCGTTTTCTCGGCATTTTCACGCAAAAAGAATTCCCAGTGCAATGTGGTTCTTTATTTCACAAGTTTCGCTGAGACCAGAGTGGCTAAGCAATTAAGCCTTGACCAAACCAAAGCGTTCAGCTAACGTCCGCGGTGGCGTGCAAGGTGGCGATCAGTCGTTGTCCAATCAGAGGACGCATCGTGACCCCGATCATTACAATCGGTTAACGTTAGCTGAACACTTTTGTTTGGTCAAGGCTTTAGAGTATCCGCCTTCCACACCGAAGGCTGCGAGTTCAAATCTCTGCCAATAATTGTTAATTTTTGTTTTGTTTTTTTCTTTTTAAATTTTTCTCTATTTGCACCCAAGCAGAGCTCGGTCGCCCAGATATTGTCAAGAATATGAGCTAGTAATTCTCCCGTGTGGAAGTGCCTAAATAGACTGCGAACCCAAGTCGGTCGATGTAAGAGTAACCTCAGCAAGTGGGGCATAGTCGGGGATAATGACACACAGTGTCATCGTTGGTGCCCAGGTTCAGTCTATGTCACCCCAACTCATGCACTATGGCTGATCTCATGTCCTGCTCTGATAATGCCGTAGATGTCTGTAGATGAATGGCCTCTTAGCTCAGTTGGTAGTAGCTCTGCCTTCTCCTCTATAGGTCGTGGATTCGATTCCCACTCAGAACAAACATTTGTGTGATGAACATGAATGTATGTTCTGTGTCTGGGTATTATAAAGTATTCTCTATATGTACTTACAAAAAAAAAGTATATAAGTGAGTACCTATTCTATCTGTTATCTGGTTCCCATAGTACAAGCTTTGCTTAGTTTGGGGCTAGATGGCGCTGTGTGAAATGTCCAGCAATATATTTTATGTAGCTACATACTGGTCAAAGTTGTAACAACGACACGAAAGAAGAAGTACCGTGGTAGTTGACCATGCCGTCTCCGTCGAGGTCGGCCTCGCGGATCATGTCGTCGACCTCCTCCTCGCTAAGCTTTTCGCCCAGATTCGTCATCACGTGCCTCAGCTCCACTGACGATATCATGCCGTCGTGGTTGCGGTCGAATACCCTGAAAGTGTCCAAAATCCTATTCAGTAGGGATTCTGAGACATAAAATAAAAGCTAGGGTTGGTAATCACGTGCCACAGCTGTAAGGCTGAGACTCCACCAAAGCGGAGATGTGTTTTAAACAACCAATAGAATTTCAAAAGACAAGATGACATGTTTGAATAACGAAATTCTATTGGTTGTTTAAAACATATCTCCGCTTTGGTGGAGTCTCAGCCTAAGGACGAGATCATGCCGTCGTGGTTGCTTCCTCTTTAAATCTCTTATCTTTTTCTTTATTTTTTATAGTGTTAAACAACACATAAGTACCTAGATATTATTACATTGAAATTGAAAAGTCAAGATTTTATAATCAAATGTCTAACGGACAATGAGCTAAAGGAGCTGAAGGAGTTAACTTAGTAGTTGCCCTGTAGATGGCGCCAATTAGTGTGACTGACAAATTAGCTTATCAAGATTTTCGACCCGACGAATATGGATTCCGTGGCCAAGTTGGTAAAGGCACTCAGCTGGTAAAGGCTTAAGGAGGATCGCTTGTATCAGTGCGGGTTCAAGTCCGTCGGAATCGCAAACAACTTTTTGAAAACACTTTTCATTTTCAATCTTTACTTTTAACAGATCCAGAGATGATTAAGCTATTATTACTGTTTTCAGCCGTTTGTGTAGCCGCTGTAGGCCTCCCCCATTTTAATTATGTAGGCATGTATGTATGTTCGTATTGTTCGTATAAGTTAGTGGCTAAATCTGGTGACGGATTTTCATTTATAATTACAACAGAATCCTCAGCTCGCTTTAATGTTTTTTTCTTAACATTCACTTTTAAGGTATGTTGAACAACCAGACTTCACTAACCCATATAATATTGTTGTTAAAACTTGCCAGATATTTTATAACCGAAACATAAGGTAACATCCTACACTAGACAAGAGAGCAAAATACCTCCGGAAATGGTACAACATCGCCAGCTTATCTTGTCTACATTCCCTTAGTTGTTTCCACAACGCAACGTAGCAGTGTTATGTTGTCAGACATATCGTGTGAAATCTGACAGTCAGACAGTAGGATGCCACCGGATGTCACTTGTCTCATTTTCAGGGTCATACCTACTCGAGAATATACTAAAATATTTATATATATCCTAAATTAGTTGCCGCATGTATGAATTATTACTTGAGAATGGCTCGACAGATTTGACTATTTTTTTTTTTTTTGAAAGAAAGAAAGATAGAAAATACATTTGATTGTCACAATGCAAGTGAAGATGTTAACAAAATACTTTTTTTTGTGTTTTTTATTATTAGAACAAGGTTTATGAAGAAAACCACCGGAAAATGTTTCACACTGGTTTAAATTGGTAAAATTAGTGTTTAGCGAATCTTGAGCATTGGCTCAAGATTCGCCCTGTCACTATCTAATAAAGGGGAGGAAAAGGATGGCAATAGTTTACGGTGTTTCAATTTAAACAGAATTTTTTAAGTAGAGGGGAAGATCACTCGCAAAAACTCAAAACAGCAGAGTCATTCTGTAGACTCACTTCGAATCCACTCAAGTGACCGAGCTCACTAAATACACAAGAATGTATTGTGTGTGAGATTCAAATTTCAAAAACAAAATTTGAAATATCACAGCGGATTCAGCTCCGACGTCCAAAGTGAGTTTACAGAATGACTCTGCAGATATCGAATCGATAACCCAGAAAATAATTCAAGCAGAGTTCCGCTCAATGTCTCTACCGAAAAACAGAAATAAATCAATTATTGAATAGGTATCTGAAAATGTTAAGTCTTCTTGAGGATTCATCTAGGAAACTAAATGAAGTTGCTATGTGTACGGTGCAACCGCACATTCGCTATTGTCAGCATTTTACCTTTTTGTTTCCGAGCACGCGCCTCAACAATTCAGTTCACGTTCGCTACTCATCAAAGGCGCGTGTCTCATATCAATTATCATTATCATCCATAGCTCGTAAGAGAAGTGGAATTCCCTTATCAACTCTATTATCATACATACATACATAAACTTACGCCTGTATCCCATCATAGGGGTAGGCAGAGACCACAGATCGCCACTTGCTACGATCCTGACACACTTCTTTCGCTTCATTCACTCTCATCACATCCTTCATGCAAGCTCGTCGGTTTAGGGTACTCTTGACCTGGCCTTTTTCTATTATCATCTTATCATTTTAAAGGTGTAAACCCCTACACTATGTTTCTATCTCAATAGTGTACCTGAAAGCCTCTCTAAGCTCGTGGTCCTCGTCGACTACCTTCATTTTCTTGGACATCATGAGCAGAAACTCGTTGAACTCGATAGTGCCGTTGCCGTTCTGGTCCACTTCCTTCAGCATCTGTTTTAGCTCACTCTCTGAAAATATTGAAAAGATTTTATAAAATTTTGATTACCACAGACTCACATGGAGCACTTTTTTAGGCAGTCCGCTCTTTTGAAGTGCATCGCAGTGGCATGGCAGTGAACGTTTTAAACCAGAATTATTTTTGACCCTCTGCAAAATAGATATAAAGTGACTTAAAACTTAGGTCTTTACATCTTTACCTAGATGATTTATAGGTACAGTGTCAGAAGGCAATCTTTGCGTACGCTAATCGGGACACTATAGTGGGACATTGTTTAAGATGAAGTAGGCTTGCCCAGCGCCTATCCTCTCAGCTTAAGCGGCCATTTCCACGGTAAAGACATGGTCAATAATTTTGGGGCTGACTAAGCCGCGGGTTTCCTTACGATGTTTTCCTTAATAGTTTAGAGCTCTGTTAGTGCGCATATAATTTTTTTGAAATAAAAATTCCATTGATGCACGCCCAGGATTCGAAACCGAAATTCGAGTACCTACTATACCCCTCGGCCAAAACGGCTCTAATGATGAACACGGTGGTAATTACTAATTACTCAACAGAATGTGACAATTGAATTTTATCCCTTATCATTATCACATAAATGTTGTAATAATAAAGTGTTTTCATACAATTCCCAATCGCAGTTCATATTCATTCAGGATCTCATTACGGAACTTCCACGTATTTCTGTTATTTATTACCTTATTACTGCTTGTTTGTTGTTCGTGAAAAGCGAGGTTTGTTACACTAGATTGCAATATAATAAATTTACGATACACATACGACATTTTACCAAAATAAACATCATTTATTTTCGTGTATGTGACAGGTCTTGTAGCTGGATAAAATTGTGTCAGAAAAATTGTATTAAAAAATATTGAAATAATCATAGAGGATATCTGAAACCCGTGACATTGTTTTTTTCGTGTGTGAAAGATATAAAACAGAGTCGTTCTCTTTTTGTCACACATCAATTTCTACATTACTTTCTCTTTCTAATGTGATAGAGATCATTCACGATGACATTTCCTCGCGATTGCACATTTGCACAAAGCTAGGGGAGCATTGACGAAAATTTATGTATTTCATGATCACATAATCATCGTCATCGCTCTACCGTTATCCCACTCACTTTTTTGTTGTAAAATCATTGAAATAAAACTGCTAGGATAATTTTAAATATTCCCATAAAAATTAAAAAAAAAAGAAATGGATTTTTTTTTATTAGGGTAAAACCCCCAATTATTGGCCCTTTAAGGATCTTGATGTACTTAAATCATGATAACTGTCTTTGTTATGTGTGGCGAACAAAAAAAAGTTGTCAAAATGATAGAATGAAAGTTAATTGATGTTTTTAATACATGGGAAACGTACTTAAACATAGTTTTGTATTTGTTTTTTTGCGGTTTATTTAAAAACATGGTTTTACCAATTATGGGCATACTTTGACTAATTACTGGCATAAGTTGGACTAATTTATGGGCCTTCCAACTGTTAAGTAAATTGAAAGAAATCGCTTAAAGAGAGCTTAAAATACATTCGTAAAAACTTATTTATTATTTTCCTTCATTCTTGTCATCAAACTCAGTCTAAAAATTCTCTATTTTAGCTATAGTGCAGCTGAGATGTAGTATAAAAAAATACTCCCACTTATTTATAATTTTGTCAAAAAAAAAGTTTCACAAGTAGTGTTCAAATAGTATGCGGCAAAATAAATTGCATTTGGCATTAAAACAATTATTACAGTCATAATATTTGTAATATTAAATAAACAAGATAAAACTGGTTATCTGTATCTACTAGTTTATTTTCAAGGTGAACAAAGTATTGTAAGTTTGTTTATGTTAAATTCATTTAAGCGAATCGTCGGCGCCGTGGCTTAGTTGGTTAAAGCGCCTGTCTAGTAAACAGGAGATCACGAGTTCGAATCTCGTCGGGGCCTTAGTTGAGTCTTGTTTTTTTTTTTTTAGTTTTATTAAGTATTTAGTCAAACATAATGACGTCATTAATGCTTTGGCAATCGTTTTACAGGAAATACAGTTTTGTTTTTGTCTGTAAGCTACATACCGAGATAATTTTAGTTTCGTGTGACCAAATACCTAGCAATTGCCAAAAAACGGTCATCTGCCGTTCCATTCATTAATCTGTTTACATGTTATTTACATCGATTTCTACTGGGTGTAACAACAAAACTAGAAAAAGGAAACGGGGGAGACGTTCTTCATAATTCTCTATCACTACTTCTACTTTGTTTTCTTGTGTAGGTACCTATTGTTGTTTGAATCCACTGATGTAGAGCTAGTATTAGAAAAACACTTTATATATACAATAATTAAATACTCTATCTAATCCGTGCAGGTAATAATTATTAGGAATCAAAGTTTTGTTTATTTATAAGTCAATATTGTTAAAAATCATATTTTTCCGGACTAAACGTCAATGCTATCATAGTCTGAAATATACGGGGATCGAGGGGATACACATAAAATAGTCGTTGCCTCGTTGCCAATGTAAGAAGCAAAACAACTAAGCTCTAGTGAGGTTGGGCAGGCCAGATTAGCCGGATAAATCCAGGAAAAGATCGCCGAGAAAGAGTTAGACTATCTTGTCGGATGGAAGTAGGTGGGAGATCGCCAATGACAGGGAGGTGGAAGTAGAAGGACCCACCTTCTACTTATCGCCATCGCCAAAGACAGGAATCAGTAAAGAATTTCGGGGGAAACTTTTGCTCAGCAGTAACAAAGTAATGCTTGCTCACCGCTTGGTCGCTGTCCCAGCGATACCATCATAGTCCCCAACTCGCTCAGATCGATGGTCCCATCCTCGTCTTTGTCGAACAGCATGAAGGCTTCTTTGAACTCTGAAACCACAAACCAAACATCTATTACACAACAGCCTCTTTAGTAATAATGAAAAATTGTTTAAATCAAATAAGTAGATTTTACTTTAATTTTTTTTATTTGTTTTAGTGTTAAACCACACTTAGTTAAAGGTTCCGTGACCGAATTGGTAAAGGCACTCCGGCTAAAGGAGGATCGCTTGTATCATTGCGGGTTTGAATCCCGTCGGAATTGAAAATTTTGATAAGATTTTTAAGATTTTACTTTCTTCACACTCAAGGATAATAATTACATCCCAAAAACTTATGGTTAGGACCACAAGTCAAGTCGAGTTGATGGTTAAAATCACGTTTGAATAAAATCTGTGACTATTATAAGACTAGTGGCTCTGTGAGCTGTAGACCTCGCGAGTCTGTATTTGCATCTATAGAAATTTAAAAGTGAGCAATTTAATACATTTTTAGGAGTTATTCTGCTCATCACGCTGAAGATCCTTATCAGATCTTCACCAAAGTTTTATAAGACCAACTTAAAGTTACAACCTTTCAAATATAATGGAAACACCGAAATCGGATTTCTAAGGCGGAAATAATATCCTGTAGTCCCCTTTTTGTCCCTTTTTGAAGGAAGTAGGTACCTGCCCAATAAAAAATCCCAGACAAAAATTTCTATAAAATTATTGAACCAACTCACAAAATTTCTCGAGAATTAGTTGAGAAATGCGATCAAGCGAGAAATGAGAATGCGATTCTTCACGGTGTTGGTCGCGAAAGAACAGGAGTAGAAACACCTAGCTATTAAGACGTTTCAAAGTGGTCATAGCAAAAAATGAATAAATGATATTTGAATTTTTGAATTTTAACCTGTAGAGGAGAAAAGACGGACTGACATGCGGCGGACAGACATCTGGAGGACAAACGAAAGCATTTTTTGACTAAACTGAAGCAGAGATGCTTTGCTCGCTCGGTCAACTAATAAAAAAACCTAAGCATCTTAGACCACTATAAGCTAAAGGTAAATCTGAAACCAGTAAGTACCTATAGTAAATTAAGTACTTACTTAATATCACAATAATAATCCGTAGGTACCCATATTATAAATGTGAAAGTGTGTTTATTTGTTTGTTTATTTGTCCTGCTTTCACGTCAAAACAGAGCGACGGATTGACGTGAATTTTTGTGTGGAGATAGTTGGAGGGCTGGATAGGAACATAGGCTACTTTTTATCCAGATACCACGCGAGCGAAGCCGCCGACAGCAGCTAGTATTCAATAATTTGTCAAACCCTGAGCTTATAGCTCATAGCTATATCTGTCACGACCCCCTATTCTGCAAATGTTATTGAGTATATTCCTGATCAAATATTGATAAAAGTAGAGTAGTTTAGACAGACACTCACCTGCAACTTGTTCTTCGTTAAGGCCATATTCCGACTGCAACAAAATTATTATAATAATTATAACAGTGATGTTAAACTTTGACAAATAAAAATAATAAATTTAATATCAGGCAATAACAAAAAGTAAACTACTTAAATATGGCTCATAGACCTTAGAGGCTAACATATAAAAATATAAACCTAATGTTAAACGAGTCATAGATGACCAATCGATGCCAATATTATTAATGTAAAGTGAGTAAGTATTCAGAAACTGTACTCAAGTAAGAATCTATAAAAACATAAAATAGTTTCACTCATACATATCGAGTGTTTGAAAAATATTTTGTTCATCGTATAACGTGTAATTTTGAAAGTAATTTGTAGGCTTTTATCACAATTTTGATAAAATTAAAAAAGTTTCTTTGAATATTTACTAAAATCATATTCGAGCGTCTCTATAGTAGTCCGGATGGATACGGACTACTCTACTAGTCGGATATGGTTCGGAGCAGACAATATAATGTTGTTGCTCCGGACTATATTCGGAAAGTAACGTTGCTTCGCTGAAAAAACGTCAACTATCCGAACAAAATCATCGAATCGGAAGCATTCCGAGAAGTTTGAATCGCATCGCACTGCAGGTACAGTTAGTGTTATAGTTGTAAGTCAAGAGTTTATTTACATTTTTTTGCGATTATTGGTAACTGGGTATTATTAACGACATTCAAATAATTACCGAGGTAGAGAAACATGCTGTATAAAAGAAAATAACCTACAGAAATCTGCCGAGTCATCAAATCGCTGGTGAATCTCCTTAGCCGTCTATACTCCTTCCTATAGTTCGCGTCTGCAGCCGCTGTCTGAGCCATTTCTGTTTCACTTCAAACACTATTTGTTTCAAACTCCAAGCGTTTTCCAATACCAAAACTTTAAGCTTTGTTAGCTGTGAAAGTGCCGAGATTTTACTATCAAACGAAATACTTTTGCCATTTTAATCCGAAGGAAAATCTTTGCTAAAATCAAAACAAAATGCACATTGTAATGGACGCGTTTGAAAAAGGAACTGTTTTGTTTTTGAATGTTTGTTTATTTTTAAAATGACGAAAATAAAGCGGACAGCACTGATACGCGCGACGCGACATTGTCAGCTGAGATTATTAGTAGGTAGTGTTCTAATTTTGAACATTATTTTTGCATACAGCTAGACTTGGATGATCTAAAGACGTCAAGGGGGCTAAAATGGCTGCTTTGCAATAATTTCCAGATTTATTTTATTTATTTTATTTTAGAGTCTTAGGAAAACTTACAGCTAGGTAGAAAACACATGGGTTAGATAATTTATAAGATCTATAAGATCTATACATATAATAAGAATGAAGTCTAAGAACAAACTTATAAGTATTCAATTAAGTGATGTCAGTTTTTGATCCATATAACCTTTTCACGTCCAAAAATGTCATAAGCGCGATCTACGTTGACCTTGAACGCAAACACTTCATAGTAACTGTTGGTAATCTGTGACTTTGAAATTTTCGTTTCTCTGTGTGTTTGAGCACTAAGATCTCTGAAACTACTGAACTGATTTGGTTGCAGTCTTCATTGTTGTATTATGGTAAGCCGGGATTAAAAGATAGGGGTTGTTTTATCAAAATCCGTTCACAAATAAAAAAGATATATCTATTTAAAGAATTCTACTGTGACTTTAGTTTCTCTGTGTGTTTATTGCTGCTAATCTCAAAAACGGCTCTACTGAATTGGATGTAGTTTTGACTGTTGTATTATGGTAAGTTGGGATTAAAAAATAGAAGTTTTTTTTATCAAAATCCGTTCACAAATAAAAAAGATATGTACATTTAAAGAATTCAATCTAAATTTCTAAACACTTTGTTTTCTAAAGAAAAGATTACGATAAAATTTGGCATGGATATAGATTATATCCCAGGAAAGGACGTAGGCTACTTTTTTTCATATGTTATCATGGTTGAGATAAAAAAATAAGGGTTGAAAGTTTGTATGGGGAACAAAATGTTGGGATGGGTGACCGTCTGACCTCCTCTTTTTGCACTCATGGAAATTTTTAAACATTTTTTTATTACCTACGAATTTCAAAATTACTTAATGATAATTACTTAAATTGGTTTTAGGTAGGTGATGACCATGAAGTAGTAGTTGTAAATAGGTAAAATGGGTAAGTAGAAAGCACGCCTTAGCTATTTCTACGGAACAGAGATAGCTTCTTGCGATTTGCTATTAGAAAACACGCAGGAATATACAAATTTTAGCGTTTCAAAACCGTTTGTTGTTTCAGCGCAATAGACTCAAATCTGTAAATGTTATATAATTAAAACCTCAATTGAATATTAATCTTCCTTAAATTGTTGAAAATATAAAAATCAGAGCTTTAAATGAATTCAATATTTTAGAAAACAAATTCCCCAAATCAGCGCAGCGCCAAAGTAAATTATTTCCAAGTATTCAAATTTTATATCCGTGTATTTATTATGTTAAATACCTATGTATTTATTTAAAAAGTATTTATCACGATAGATTAGAAATTAAAACACCCAAACCCCAAGTAGATAGTTGTAAATAGGAAAAATAGGTAACTAGATAGCACGCCTAAGCTATTTTTACGAAACAGAGATAGCTTCTTGCGATTTGCTATTAGAAAACACGCAGGAATATACAAATTTTAGCGTTTTAAAACCGTATGTTGTTTCAGCGCAATAGACTCAAATCTGTAAATGTTATATAATTAAAACCTCAATTGAATATTAATCTTCCTTAAATTGTTGAAAATATAAAAATCAGAGCTTTAAATGAATTCAATATTTTAGAAAACAAATTCCCCAAATCAGCGCAGCGCCAAAGTAAATTATTTCCAAGTATTCAAATTTTCTATCCGTGTATTTATTATGTTAAATACCTATGTATTTATTTAAAAAGTATTTATCACGATAGATTAGAAATTAAAACACCCAAACCCCAAGTAGATAGTTGTAAATAGGAAAAATAGGTAACTAGATAGCACGCCCAAGCTATTTTTACGAAACAGAGATAGCTTCTTGCGATTTGCTATTAGAAAACACGCAGGAATATACAAATTTTAGCGTTTCAAAACCGTATGTTGTTTCAGCGCAATAGACTCAAATCTGTAAATGTTATATAATTAAAACCTCAATTGAATATTAATCTTCCTTAAATTTTCGAAAATATAAAAATCAGAGCTTTAAATGAATTCAATATTTTAGAAAACAAATTCCCCAATTCAGCGCAGCGCCAAAGTAAATTATAGCCAAGTATTTAAATCGTAATTTGAACATAGAAGTCTTCAAAAATCTATTTCATATACATCCGATACAAAAATTTCAATTTCTGTATCGGACGCGCAGACATCAGACGTTCTCACGTTGCGTTGGCTCTGACGGAAGTTCCGTCACGGAACAAGACTGGTGTAATCGCCAACGTGTGGATGGTTCACGAAATCTTGGCCCCAACGTTGGGACCAACGTTGGTCCCAACGTATACGCCGGCACCATACGTTGGGACCATGAAATTTGCGGTACGGGGGTTAAAGGGGACGAAAAATCGATCTACCTAGGCTAGGTCTCATATCTGGGAAAATTCGTTTTCTCGACATTTTTACGCAAAAAGGTTTACCTACCAGTGCAATGTGGTTCGTAATTTTACAATTTCTGTTGAAACTAAAGTGGCCAAGTGAAATAGGTGTCCGCCTCTCAACTCAACCGATGGCCTCGAGTTCGAATCTCAGCCAGTAAAAGTTTACTTTTTGTAAGTTTTATTTCTTTTTCTTTTTTAATTTTTATCTATTTGCACCCGAGCATAGTTCGGTCGCCCAGATATTCAAGTATTAAGTCCCTACCTACCTAAAGTATTTACAAAAAAATATAGAAGTAGGTAAGTACCTATTCTATCAGTTATCTGGTTCCCATAGTACAAGCTATGCGATTTTGATGAAATTTGCGGTAGGTACGGGGGCTTACGGAGGCGAAAAGCCGATCTAGCTAGGTCTTTTATCTGGGAAAATTCGTTTTCTCAACATTTTCATGCAAAAAGATTTACCAGTGCAATACCTACCTAATGAGTTTTAAAAAATTTGAATAAAAAGAACCTAGCCTATGTGTTATTCCAGGTCATAATCTATGTAAGTAATTATTCCAAGTTTCAATAAAATCCGTTTAGTAGTTTTGGTGTGAAAGAGTAACAAACATCCATCGATACATCCATCCTCACAAACTTTCACATTTCGCAAATTAGTAGAATTAGCATACGCGAACGAAGTCGCGGGCACAGCTAGTAGTACCTATTAGTGATAGGTACATGCTTACTGATGGCCAATTACAAGTTTCCACTTATAGATCATTAAACATTTAAAATTAAAAATCTTAAATAAATAGTTTAGGTAGGTAGGTAAGTACCTACCTACCTACTTATATTAAAAAAAAATATGAATTAAAAAAATAGGGTGAGTGGGGGCAAGATCGAACGGTTTTTTGATGAGATGAACAGTGTTGTGTTTGATCCCTTGTAGAAGAAAATATATTAACTTATGCGAAAAATTAATTACTTAGTTGTCCTTAAAGAGGAAAGAGTCTACTTTTATATTACATCAATAATTGCCTGTTATATCTGTTCCAAAAGTAGAAAAAAATAAGTTAAAATATTTTATTACGAAAAAAAAGTTGGGGGAAGATGAAAAGGTGGCGGGGAAAGATCGAACGTTTTTCTAAAATCGTGAAATCAGACAATAAATGAATATTAGGACGTTGTGGATGGCCCCTAGTCTATAGCATTTTTTGTCCTGAAAACTCTAAACTGACTCTTGTCCCAAAATTCCTGTTTTTAACAAAGTTATAACAGATTTTCATATTTAGAATATATCAATCTTACCCCAGATTGAAGTAAAGGTTCTCAAACTTTTCCACTCGAGGTCAAAGGTCAATGACCCCGGGGTCAACGGTCAATGACCTCATGTTGACCCGTCGTCGTTCCCCCACCCTAATACTCCCGCATCCCCCCCTCTTCCGAAGTATAATATGGCGTTGTTTTTTGTGAAAAATTTTCTAAGTATTTTTTTCATCGTGGTGCGTTTTCTACACCTTGACCCAAATATCTCAGAAATTATAATTATCACTTACGAGATTCAATACTTTTTATTGTAATGTATTGTAATCACTTCCTCTATCGATTGACACAATGTCATTATGTTTCATCTCTGGCTGCCAAAACTATTTTTTTTTAATGGCGGACAGTAGGTATGCCTGGCTCCATACATAAATGTTCGCACCTCTTTGAAACATAAGAGGGTACCTACATACCTATTTAATACATCCAATATCTGTTCAGGAAAAGTTTGAGAACATCTGACTCTTACTATGAGTTTTGAAAATGAGGTAAGATTGGTACTTGTATTGTTCGTCTTACCCCGCAAAATTGAGATGGGGAAAGACTAAAAGTTGAAATAAATCCTAAACTACGAGAAGTAGCCATATTTAGACGTAATAACACAAGTAAGAATTAAAAATAATGAGTAGATATATCAATAAAACACTCGTACTTACTTTGTATCTCAAGTTACAGGACACGGGGTAAGATGAAAGGACTTGAGCACTTTGCGTAAAAGTCACTGTGTCAGAAAATTGCACTTTTTACACAACCCTTCGATCTAAGCAGCAAATGATGACTGAAGAATGTTACGTGACAAAATGGTGGTCTTGACAATGTTACCAGCACTGTAAAAAGATTACTCAATCGGGAGTTATTGACTACTTTTTGTCTTACCCCGTTTTCGATCTTGCCCCCACTCACCCTAAATAAAATATTTATTTATACCTAGGTACCTACTTAATAAGTAAGTACTTAGGTACATATTTAAATATTTTATTTAAATAAGTACTTACTTAGGTACTTATTTTTCTAAAGGTTATTATTGCATTTTAATGCTTTTAGGAGAATTTACCTTAGTAGAAGAATATTTATATCGTTAGTGTAGGGAAATTGTTTGCCAGAATCAATGAGTTATCTACTTATTGAGACTGAGGGACTCACAAGTCACAACGATACAGACAAACCATTTTTTGATTAGTACGTAAAAATAAAACCACTGTAGAACATTTAATTTTCTATAATTCGGCGACATCTTGGCACGCTTTCCGTAATGTTTAAAACACGGTATTTGGCTGGTGAAATATACTGATTATTACGTCAAACGACAGTCTAACTACGCTCAATTTTGATCTTCAAAATACAACAATTATGAGTCATTTCAGATATTTACAGAAATGATTTATTAAGGAATTCATAGGTACTTTCTTGCTTTCTTTTTGGCTTCGCACTGTTTGTGCATTTAGCCAGTGTACGATACATAATATCCTACTCCCTTGTGCCTCAGTAAAGATGTGGGACTTTACTGAAACATCAACACGTACTTTTTGGGAGAACTCAAAATGCAATAGGTACTATCCAATTTTGTTTCACCGTCCACTTATGCACGTTCACGCATAGGTAATCCATCATTACATGCGAAGAAACACATGTTTTGGAAAATAAAACAAAACAATGACATGACATTTTCAAATCCCACCAAAAAGCCGTACTTACTTCTTTTATTTAAAAAAAATATACGTCTAGTCTAGAGTCTAGTGACATCTTATGGCAGTGTCTTGAATTAACTCATTTACTTCTTGATCCAAACTAATATTCGTTCATTAGAAAATATAAAGATGGCGTTACTAGTATCAAGATGCTTATAAATATTTTGTAAGTAATAATAATAATGTCACTTAAGTACTTACTTAAATAATATTTTTACTATTAAGTACCTAGGTACCTACAAAATTTGTAGATTTATTTTTGCAGTCTCAATTCTGCAGAAAATGTTTTTTTATTATAAGTAAGTATCATAATCAATTGTAAATATTAAAGTTAAATAAGTACCTACTTATTAATAAAAAAGTAGGTACTTACTTATACTTACTTAATTAATTACTTACCTACTTATAAATTTATAAAATCATATAATTTATAATATTTTATGAATAAGTAAGTATAAATTGTTAATAATGAAATTAACCAAAATGTATCTTTAGTGTGGGATTACTTAATTATCCAACATGAGAATTGACACGTGGAATAGATTAGGTAGGTATAGGTACTTAATATGTTTTATCAATCGACAAATGTGTAAAAAACAAAAATTAAATAAAATTTTAGTACAATTTTGACATTTAAAACCGGATGGACGTAGCATTCTCGGTCATACAGTGGATTTAATATAATTTAGAAGCTGTCTTTATACATAGTAAAATTAGCCGAAACGATTCGTTTTACGATCAGATTTTAACCGATCTTACCGTTAAAGCATTTTAAATGCTTGCCATTTCTATTGCCGAACTTTGCGAAATAATGGTTTTCAAAAAGAAAAAAGGAATAGGTATAGTTTTTAAGTGATTGGTGATAGCCAAAACTCATGACAAGCCTAAACTAGAATAATAATGAGACAATCGTTTACTAACTCCTTAGGTATGGGATGTTGGTGTACGAGTACTTATATAACGTTTTTTTTTTACCAGTATTTAATGTTTTTTTTAACCAGTTGTACTCCGAGAAACAGCAAAGACCTATTATTCCTTCTCCTTAGTTAATCCTTCATTGGGAATCGTGACTCCTTCCTAGAATCTTGTGGTTGATCTCAATTTTGGAAACAATACCGAAAAGCAAAAAAGTACTAAAAACTGCTCACCAAATCAATGTTGACAATCAGATCGTATTGTGGATGCTTGTGTCCTTTCTTTTTCTTCCCCTGAGGAGTCTTGGTGCCAGCAGCCGCTGCAGCTTGCTTCGGGGGCGCCATCTTGACCGATCCCTTCTGCGCTGATGGCTTGACAGGCGTCTTGGGCCCACCTTTTGTCGGCGTACCTTAGCGAAAGACAATGGAGGTACTTGTATAAGATTATGTTGGATATATGAGAATGGGAGCACTTGGAAATGCTTGTGGAACTTTTTGGAACATTTTTAATGAAAAATGGTTGTTCTTTAGGTTTTCAAATGGCTCTAATTACTTATTGAAATTCTAAATATTTTTTTAAGAGTATTGTCATCATTTTTTCTATAGAGACCACAATTTCATTAAAAGTTTTAAAAAGATACACATATGAAATGGAGATGGCCTGGTCAAGCAGGATAAAAGTGGAGTAAAATTGTAATATTGGTAGATACATTAATATCCAAGAGACAGAAGAAAGAGCAGAAGAAGACAAAATCATCAGATAGAAAGACGAACTCGAAAACGACAGTAACTGGAGAAGAATCACATAGAAAAATAAGTTCGCATAGTGGCTAACTCTGGTGACGGAGTTTTTAGGCCACCTAAAAGACCTCCACCATGACATAATGACTTAAAAGCCGGGTTTGACAATTTTATGTGCCCTCCGAAGCACGGAAGCGCTCAGCTGTTTATGCCACTTACACAAATAAAAAAACAAAAACCAAATCACCCATACCTACCAATTGGTACGATCAATCAGGAACGAGTTACGCCACGAGCGCTTCAAGATTCAAAATGAACGTGACAGAAAGCAATGAAAGTGTAAAATAACTTTAGTTACGAGTACTTATATTTAAAATAAAAAAAAAACAGTAGAAGCCACTCAAAAGTCAAAATAAAATTTAGTTGAAATGGAATGAGTCTATCACCTTTTTGACATGAAGTTGACGTTTTGGAACCGGCTGCATTTTTCTGGTTTACGTGCCCACTGCCATCAGCTGGTTTGTTCCGTGCCTGAAAAAGAAAAGGTAATTTAAATTTGGAAGCAAGTAGCCTGTAGACCCAAACCGGAAGTACTAATGACCGAAGTCATTACACTCAATTAAAAGCTTCTAAAAATGGTAGGAAAGCTAGAATGGGGTAGTTAAATGAAAAAAATGGTATGATTATATTTTTTATTGCTGGATACTTATGGCTATGCTTTAACTACAAATGAATTACATACTTATAACTACTTAATGTAAAATCCTAGTTAGTTAAACAAAACAGCTACCAAATAGGACGTCCACGGAGATAGCAAAAGGATTGAATCTGCATCTACCAGGCTGGTTGTCTATAGCTAAAGATAAAAAGCCTGAAAAAAGCCTTTGACCTGCAGTAGGATAATAATGGCTGAAATTATATCGATGAATTAGATCAAAGTAAAACGTTTGGCCCAGAGACAAATCAACTTGAGATGATTGATATTAATTTTGAAGTGATAACGTAGTCAATATTTGGCTTTTGGTCTTTTTTTTTTTGTTTTTGTGTTTGATTTTCGTCAGTTCATATTACTTTTGTATTATTTACTTGTTATGTATTATTAGAATCCGTATCTCTGTTATATTAAAATAGGCGATTTCGGATTGTTTGTTACACTCTACTTAATTTTGGTAACTTTCTGGTGTGGAACGTTTTGGCATGACAAGATTGAATCGTAACTGAATTTATTTGCTAAAAACACATCACCTTATTACCTGAGTATTCTTTGGACACCTTAACCTAATCTCGTTATATTCGCGCCGTCACACGCTCGTATCCAATGTCAACCTCTCATCGCAAGCAGTTGTGCCAACATATTCAACTGTCACTCGCTTCCGCACAGTTGCGCGGGAAACTCATACGTCAATGTTGGCAGCACTGGGACTCCGCTGTCAGCGGCTATTTCCTTGAGATTGTCTTGTATTGTAAGTTATTGGTTTGTTTGAAATCGATGTGGTTATTGGAAGCAATTTGTAGATTGGAGTTTGAACTGTGCATTCTAGAACGATGTCGATATAGGTACCTTAATAAAATGTTAAAGAAACATTATGGTCTTTTACAATAGAGTTTACCTAATATTTTAAGTATCTACTTATTCAATTGATTAATTAATCTAACCAGTACCTTTAAAATAAATAAACAAAAACATTTTATTTCGGATAACATTGATCCATAATATGTTAGAAGAGTAGGTAATATTACGATGAAACGTATACTTAACCTTATAATAATCAACGAAATCTTTGTCTTTTGAAACTTTAATTAAGTAAGTATTAAGTAAGTAAGTAAGTATAAAGATTATTTAAGTACCCGTTATATTCTAAATACCTACTTACCTACTTCAAACAAACAACATTTCTTTGAGAAAATGTAAAAAAATATCTAGTAAGTAGGTAGGTATGTTATAAAATGTCTCATAACTAAGTTAAGCGTCGGATACACTAAGGGACATTTTGTCCCGCAACATGACGCGCAACACATAATTTACGTTACGCTGCAACGTTGCATATTGTCCCGCAACATGCCCCGCAACATTGTACGTGACGCGGGGCATGTTGCTTGCTCCAAAATGTTCGGCAAAATGTTCCATGACAATTGTCGCGGGACACTTCACGTAGTTGTTGAGGGACATGTTCCGCAACATGTCCCCTAGTGTATCCCAGGCTTTAAGTTTTAAAGATTATTTTTAATAGGTAGGTAAGTACTTACTTACTTACTTACTTATTTACTTATTTGCAGAAACAATCATGTGTGAGTTATTTAAGAAAAAAAAAGATGCTCAGGGTCCTCAATTTCGTATGAAAAGCAAGTTTATCCAGGACCGATAAAAAACATGATCTTCGAAAATACGATATCTACTTACCTATATCAATAGCGATCACTAATTTTTTTGTGACTATGAAGAACGTTTAACGATGTATCAAGTACAAATAAATAAACAACGAGGGCTAAAAATAACGAAAATCATAATATATCTTGCCAAATAACAGAAAAATTCAACTACTTACCATTAGGTCAAAGCATTACAGCCACAATGGCAGTCGCGCTATATTGAGCTCGTTAGGGAACACGAAAAAGGCGCCAACTACAATTTTTCATCCTTTTCGCCTCAGTAATGTAATGGCCCGTAATATTAACGAAAGTGTATCAAGGAAGGGGGTTCAGTAGGCCGATTTTACTAAAAACTTTTTAGAACCAAAGAAAAACGTCAACTATTTCGTTTTGTTTCATAATCTACTAGGTAAATGACCAATGAGGTTAGGTTATTCTGTTGTGATGACAATATTTTAAACGAATTACCAATAAGGTGTTGCAAATTACTGTAATAGGCATGATGACAGTAATCAAGTATCGCCAAAATATTTATCTGATCTAATGAAATAGGATTCAAAGATTTTGAAAAATGTATTTATTCTCTTATTAATGTCGAGATTACTAATTTATTTGTTAAAATAAATCTACAAAATACAACAATCCGCCATGATAGCCAAAACGCTCGCCGGTGTCATGGCGTCTGTCATTACGTCTCGTCTCGGTAAACGTCCTTTTGTTTCTATAGTAGCTATGTAGGCATCACTGGTTGATATACCGAGCCGTGACGTAATGACAGACGCCATGACACCGGCGAGCGTATTGGCGCGAATTTGAAAAATTAAAATTAAATGTACTTTTATTGCACAAAAACCTTAATTTTCTACAGAAATATGATATATTTTAGTCATAATAGATACTTCTGAATATCATAGAAGAGATTTTGAAAATTAGTCATCATGCCTATTTTGGAGAACGAAACCAAACGCAGCGGCAATGATACTTGAATGGTTGTAAAATAGAGGAATAGGCAATATGCGTCTGATTCAAAAGCGGGTTAAACGTATTTTTCTATGAACATTATGGCTTTAGAATTATGTGTATGTAATTATTTTTTAATATTATTTCATTTTCGCTTAGAAATTAATAATTAAAAAGTGCAAAAATATAGTGGGAATTTCATAAGACTTGAAACGCAACGCTATTTGTCACGTATGCTGTGACGTCACACTCCTTCAAACTCGACAGAAAGTTTTTTTTTTCTACCTACAAGCGCGTGTAATTTTGGTGACTTGTGACGTCACGTCCGTTTCAAGTGCATGAAAATGTTGATAAATTTTAAAAATTATTTTTGTTATAAAATTTTAGTTTTTCGGCGCTGGAATTTTTGTTACGGTTATTTGACGATATAACCTATCGTTTAAAACCATAAAAAAAATTGATGCATATTGCCTATTGGAGCCCAGTGTCATTTAAAAGTTGAGAGCGAACTTAATTGTTATTTCGATATTGTTAGCGTAAAGCGTCGGATACACTAAGGGACATTTTGTCCCGCAACATGACGCGCAACACATAATTTACGTGACGCTGCAACGTTGCATATTGTCCCGCAACATGCCCCGCAACATTGTACGTGACGCGGGGCATGTTGCTTGCTCCAAAATGTTCGGCAAAATGTTCCATGACAATTGTCGCGGGACACTTCACGTAGTTGTTGAGGGACATGTTCCGCAACATGTCCCCTAGTGTATCCCAGGCTTGACGTGCAAATGTTCGGCCTGCAAGAGTAGCGAGTTTGACTCTTTTATCGAGACAATGTTTGCATGATCTGAAGATATTTCTTCCGAATCTTAATATTGTTGTACTATGGCTCTTATAGTCTTTGATACCCATCGACACAATGTCATTTTAATGCGCGAATAAGCTACGAAAGTTACGTTAATTTATTAAACAAAAGATGCCCAATTTAATTAAAATCTTTGTTCATACACCATAATAAGGATGACTAGAAAACATACTACGATAAGGTTGATTTGTCTGATCCTCGCGAACTTTAGTTTCGTTCGAGACATTATTCAAAGTGTGATAAGATTCGTTTTCTCCGAAAACACTTTCCTTAGAACAGATAGTCCTCGTATTCGAAATCCAGCAGTAATTGTCAAATTCGACACATCTTATCTAAACATTGAAGTAAAATAGATGTTTTAAACCTGCAAGTATTAGTATTTGCGTTAACCTTGCCGAATTCAACATTCACATTTTTTTCTATTCTTGAGTAGAGATCGTCGTGCTACGGTAACTGTCAATGTATCTGAAAAGTGTCGTAAATTCCTGTTAAAGTATTTCTAAAAATAAGTCATGATAGCGAACGTTAATACGTTAAACAGACAATGTTGAATTTGTTGTGAAATGTAAGCTCTTTGCCCCTTCCTCACCTAAATCCTCACCTTTGTTATTTACATTACAATTTTCTTGGTAATTTTAAAAGTAAACGTATGCTATTACACTAATTATCATAATTTCCTGTAGTATAAATTGGCTATGAAAAAAAACATAAAAGGCCTTAGTCATACCTACTTTCAAACTCAAAAAAAATTTAGATAAAATTTCCCAGTAAAATAACACTAGACCAGTGATGTAATTAGAATGGAATTTGAAATTTGTATGAACGCAAGTAAAAAGAACTAGAAATTCCATACGATACCGTTCATTCAAGCCAAATTTATAAAGGCCGGTTTCACCAAAGCGGTTTGGGGCGGAGAAGAGATTATGTTCAGTTTTAAATTTCGCACATCTACATTGAGCACCTTTGATCAGGATTTCTTTTTTGCTTGAATAGTGTCCACCAAAGCGGCGAGGAGCAAAGAATGGAGTAGCAAACAACCAATGACGACCAAACCAATATTTGAATAGCTCTTCTACCCGTAGCTTCGGTGGACTTTATCTCTGTTTAAATATTCTATCCATCGGTGATTTTGTTAATATTTGACATTACCTACTCCTATATTAAAAATGTCAAATATCATTCTATACTTAGTAAGCATAACGACAAAGAGAAAGAATAGACAGAATTGAAACTGGCCGTAAGAAAAAAGAGGAGAATCCTTATTATGTGCATGTTCAGCGGAGATGTGAGATTATGTGCATGGTATTGACAGCACATATTTTCTCTTACTTATCAATTCTAGCGCCGATATCTCTGAACTAGTTAACAATAGTGTAGTTCCCATAACACAAGCTCTGCTTACTTTTAGGGCTTGATGATTATATGTGAAATGTCCAGCATTCTTAATTTATCTCCCCTCTACATTGAAATAATACTTCAGGTATTCAAAGATCTAGCTCTTCTCTCTACTTTGTTGGAGTCACTAACTGCAACGCATCTCGTCTCCGTTCAGCTTTTCTCCTCTCTGCTTTGGCTCTACGCTTTGTGTGGAAATCAGCTTTAAATAGCACTTAAGGAGTAGCCACACTGCGTTTTCTGCAGCTTGTTTTTGAGCTGCACGTTTGTATTGATACAAACGCGCTTTCGCATCGCGTTTGTTTGGATACAATACCTTTTAACCTGTCTGCTCAAAAACGCGCTGCAGACGCAATGTGGCCACTCCTTTAGAGACTATGAATGTAAAAAAGTAAAAAAAGTGCATCTTCGGCCTATAAATTGACATGTCACCTGTCACATTTCAGTGGTACCAAAGTATGCACAATACTTTTTATCTGACCAATATATTTAGCGGAGTCGTAAACCAAAGCGTAATTGTTTTTAGCCTAGTACTGAAACTAACTATAAAATAACTAACTGAATAAGACAGTTGGCTATGTTTACTCTCTATTAATTTCGTGGACATCTTATTATTAGTATAAAGGTGAAAGTCCGTGTGTGTGTTTATGTTTGTTACCACGTACCTATTCCCATAACTACTATACCCATTTTAATGAAATTGTGAATGTTGATAGTTTAGGTTCTGGAATAACACATTGGCTACATTTATTTCCGGAAAAATGTAAGTATAGTTCCCATGAGATTCAAAAATAATAGTCCACGAGGGCGAAGCCGCTAGTGTTCGGTAGTTTTTATTAAAAAATTTAACTATTTATTTATTATTATTGTAACTTTATTAGTATTTAAGAATGTACTTATTTACCGCACCTTTTCGCCCCTTTTATATATTATCTGTTCTGTCCTATCCATCCTAGGTTGCCTGGCAGAGAAAACTTTAAACTTTAAGGCCGCCAATTGTTTTCAAATGTTTTGATAAAGTACTATCTATGTAAATAAAAAACATTTGCTAAAATATTACTTACCAAAATATTAGCTTCTCTACCTTCTTACCTTCTTCTTCTTCCTTCAGTACATAAGCTTATTGGTTTTATTATAAATAGTAACTTAATTCTGAAAAAACAGGTAGGTACTTCTGTGTCTATTTTTAGAACAGATTCTTTGAAAACTGTTCCTACTTTTCTAGTATCCGCGCTGCACTCAGTAGAACTTGTAGACGTGCGAGCTCTTCTTTTTGATATTCGCTAACTTTTGTTTTTGCATTGCATCTTTGGATTAAACTTGTGAAACTTGTGTTTGTGTGTCTGTCTGAATGAACAACTTCTATAAGCATTGTTTTATTTTAAGTTCAAAACAAAAAAACATTTGGCTCTGAAACGATCTTAGAAAAGTCAAAAAACAATAATAGTTGAGGTGTGAATTGGCGGCCAGTCCCAAAACCACAATATTGTTAAATCAAGTCAAAAAGAAAAGTTTCAGGAGTTTATCTTATTTTGCTATTATTGTAATTTTAGTAAACGTCTGGCAATAACGAATTTCTTAACTATTAATTATCTATTTTTGTCACAGTAAGATGTAAATATTCAGGTAAATAAACATTTTCTTTAGAAAAACGAATAAATTTGTCTAAGAGCATCTTCCTCCAAGACAATTTAAAGCCCGCCATCCATAAACAATGGATGTTAAAAAACAATTTATTGCTTTTTAGTATGTCGTTTACATAGCATAGTGAAATGTATTCTTGTAGGTAGGTAATAATTGTTAAGAATTATTAATAATGTCTTGTACTCGATGACGCGTCATGGAAAGGTTATTCATTCCAGAAATACATTCTAGATGAGTTAAATAAATAACCAGAACTAAATATTCAGCCTCTTTGCAGCCCCTTTTTGAATTCCGAGCGTCCTAGGTGGCCAGTTCGTTACGTTGCGCGCGCAAGCAGCGTTGTTCCCGCGCTTTCTCCTTTTTTCTAGCGTGTTCCGATTACAAATTTTACAATGGTGGTGCGTAATTTGTTGTAAATAAATGTAATAATTTTTATATTCATAAATACATCAAATGATGTAATTTTATTGGTTCCAGAATCGAAAAGACAAAAATGATGATGAACAAACTGTCAGTGAGTATCTAAACTTTATTTTTTTACTCAGTAACTTAGATTAAAAAAATCTAAAAAAACGTTTTTTAAAAAGAAAAATGAAGTGCTCGAAATTTGAGTTGCAAGATTCTCTCCGGAACGAAAGAAAGACAGACAAACAAGAAAGTGACTAGAAACGTTTTAAAAAAGTGTGTGCCTATTCGAAGTAGAAGTGGTTTATTTCGTAAAAGTTCATCCTATTAAAAACAATTCAAAATAATACTTACCTTAATATGAAAAAACTGCGAAGATTGGTAGTTAAAATACTTTCGAACTTAATTATACTCAGCAAAATGACGAAGGAAAAGTCAAGTGCCTAAGTTCAGTAACTTTTAACATCAGATGCACGTGCGCGCTGAAAATAGTCACATTTTCATTTTACTTTGAAAAATTACAAAATACTTACATGTTATCGCAAGCTGATGGCAACATAGTCGACAGCCGGTTACAAACCGCTCTACATGACTACGGATAAAATTTATGAAATTTAAATTTAAGCCGTTTTATAAAGGAATGGACAATCTGGACATGACCGTTTTTTATTATACTTTGTGCACCACGCGTTTTTAATTTCGTAGACTTTTTTAAAGAAAGTAAACGCTTGTGGAAATCGAAAGTGAAGGTTCTTGTCACAGACAGAACTATCATACACGGATCAGTGAGAATAAACATAAACATAAAAAACTACGAAACAGAGTGGTTTTTAGTTTGTTTTCAAAAATAAGATAAAACTTACACTCCAGCAATCGAAACCGAAAATTACTTAAATAAAAATAAGTATCTCTATCTCAGTATTAATTTTAAAGACAAACAAAAACGTCAATGGCGTATTTTTATATTTTGAAAGCTCATCACGATGTTATAATCTTATGTAACATTCTCTGTTAGCGCACTCTGCTATTATAATCCAGACACAAAAGGATTGAAATATTATCGTTGCAAATAGAACAAAATCATACGGGTAATAAGATGTAGCGTCACATTTGATAGTGACAGTTTGGATGAAAGGACGGCGTGAAACGCATTGACATTAACAATATCTTCAACAGCACAGTTATTTAATAGGCATAAAACAAAATAACTTAACGTCTGTGGTTTAACTACGAGATGCAAATACACACACGAAAGGTATTTTTAACAATCATTTTGTTTTTGATTTGTCGAATTTGACGATGTTGTAATCTTATTAACACTGTCTGTAAGCACACTCTGCTAATACGATCCAGACACAAAAGGATTGAAATAATATCGTCGCAAATAGAACAAAATCGGACGGGTAATAAGATGTAGCGTCACATTTGATAGTGACAGTTTGGATGAAGAGACGGCGTGAAACGCATTGACATTAACCTAAAATATTTTCAACAGCACAGTTATTTAATAGGCATAAAACAAAATAACTTAACATCTGCTGTTTTAACTACGAGATGCAAATACCCACACGAAAAAAAATATGGTCAAACAATAGTTCGACCATATTTTTTATTACATAACCTGATGCTTATTATAAATAAATTTATAAATATCAAAAAACACTCAATTTCATTTCGTCTTCGAATTTTCATTTTCTGTTTATTTCGAAGTGTAATTCGTATACAAAATATTACTTACTTATAAGTTTTTCAGTTATATAACATTTTAAACTGTTGTATCATTTTTCTCAATGATTGTTTGCTGAATCCATTTCCATAAACAGACACAAAAGGTTTGTATAGTATTGTCTTGTAAATAGAACAAACTGTCAACAATGTCACATTTGATATAGTGACAGTTTGCAACAAAAGGCGGGATTATTCCCGGACCGGTGACATTAAATTGAAATGTCTAAAGCCACGGGATGTATCTGTTTTCTTTGTTCGAAACAATATAACTTTATCATAACCTATCCCATTTATTTTATTGTTGCATTTTTGTGGTGATTTATTATTCGTTTGATCTTGAATACTTACAAAAATATACGTTTTATTTTAGTTTGTAGGTACAGTGTATAATAGGGCAAAAACGCGAGAATCTGTACATTGGCATTTTCGAGGTGTCCCCAGGTAAAATTGACTGCTACGCAGCTCTGTATAAGTTTTACAGGAGTTGTAACCACATTATCTGATTCATGGTGAAATTGGCATGCCATATTTATTAAAATGTAACGCTTAAAACAACATTATGATATAGAAAATTAAGTTTAAAAAATCGCAATTTTAGCCTGTAGTACTGTCCCCTAATCAAAATCCGACCTTTAGCAGCGTTTGGTTAAAAATAATTCCACTAGACTGGCAAACTTTTAGCTATACATTTGAAGTTTAGTGGGTTACCTAGGGTTCTAAATGTACAATTTGCTGCAAAAGCCAGAATTTCTACTAAATAAGTAATATTTAAGCCTGTCCCCGGGATTTGGGCCAACTGGACATGTCCGGATTCCGTTACCGCGTTTTCGAATGATTTTACAGTTTTTTTGTTCCAAGGGGTAGTTATTTTTTTACTTAAATAACAACATTGCAACGAGACAGACGTAAAAGTAAAGGGGATGTCTATAGTTTTTTAATCAAAATATTCAAAATTATTGTTTGATTTTCGGCGTCAGTGAGAGGTTGCGTTTTTTCGGGCACTGTCCGGTGAGTATTCAATTTTTTTTTAATGTTTAAAACGTATTTCCAATGCATATTTTTATTTCAGAACTGAAATAAACTATCCAAGATTAACATAATGTGAAAAATCGTGTGATAAATATCAGCAAGTTGAGATAATTCATATTTTTGTGAACAAGTACCTAAGTTCGTTACTTCCGATTCGATACCATAGAGCTGGTAATCACGTAAAGCAAGGTTTACATAGCGTACACTTTTTTTTATCTATTATTATTTACCCATTATAACCCTACTGTGCGAAGGCAAAAGAAGGTATTGTTTTTAGCAGATATTGTACTGTGTGCATGTAGGTAGGTAAATTGTAAGCGAAATCTTTCATTGTATCTCATTCATATATTGATCTATCTACTAAACTGATTTTGATAATGAGTTATCAAGTTAAATAAAATGAGCAAAATTTGTTTTTTTTTCGGATACGTATCTACCTACTTAGTGTTTGATATTAAACGACTTTTTTTTTGAAAAGAGGTCAAAATATGAATTATTTTGGTAAACCTACGGCCACCATAGGTATCAAAATTATTCGTTTTAGACCTATGTTCCGAATAAAAAGGGGTTAAATATCAGTAGGTACCACTGTTCAAAAATATTTTTTTTTGTGACGAAACAAATTATTAAGCTTAGTTACTTTACTTAGTTAAGACTAATTTTCACAAGTTCTAGTTTACTTCTAAAATGATTAATTTCAACGATTTCATAGCTAGTAAATAAAAATTCAAAAAGATTTAGAATTTAGCGCTATGTAAACCTAACCTTAGATGTCTGTCCCCCAAATCCAAGTTACAAAAATGTTAAGTTTGTATTAAAAAGTTTAAAATAAGTGTAGACATTGTTTAGCAAAATGATGTGGTTTCTCAAAATACTCAAAATTTAAATAGTTAATTAAGAAAATAGTCAATTTTGGGAATTTTATTAAAACTTTAAAGGCCATTTTAGAGCATAGGTAACGCACTGGAAAGGAAAAGTAGATAAAACTCGTGTATTTCTAAGATAACAAACTGATTTTATATATTTAATAATTAAAAACATATCCTCTTTCTTTACTAAATAAATTAATAAAATAATTTTGAGTTTTACTATCACAAAAAACCAAAAACCAGCGGTAACGAATTGGATTAAAATTTCTCCCTACAGTACTAAACTTGCTAATTTCTCCTAAAATAACAATTTTACAAGAAAACTTTTTCGTTTTTAGATAGAATAATAATTATAGATAGCTTATAAATAAACATTTCAATGAAATTCCACAAAAAATAATCTAACCACAATTTTGGGAAAGTGTACAGATTTGCGCGTTTTTGCCCAATAGCAGAAGTTAAAATTTTACAGCAAGTCGTTGAAAGTAATGTCTTGCTTATTTTGTTACTTATCTTTTTTTTTGTTACTAGGTAAGTACATAATTGATAACATCAGGACCATGACGATTTCACGATAATCCAAGAGGCAAGACCAAACACAAGTTTTTGAATTTTTGAATTGACACAGTCCAATATTTTACAGTAAATTCCATACGCGGTAAACTAAAGGTCTGCATACTTTAATCTAGTCTTCAGCAGGTGCTTTCTCACACGAAATGGAGGTATATAATTAGGGTCGAAGCACACGGGCCACACGCCACAACCACAAACGCCGCCACCTGAAGCTAGAAGCTACAAAGATGTGGCGTCCGCGTCAACGTCAACGAGTGCATGTAAAATGTATGAAAACTACAGTAAATAGGTCGGTGGCGGCGTTTTGTGGTTGTGGTCGGTGGGTCGTATGTAGCCAGGCTAAGGATGATGAGAACGGAACAATTCATTCGCTCGACATGATTTAAACTTAAGTTGTATTCTATAATGGGAAACAGGCGTGAGTTTATGTATGTATGAATGTAAGTATTCTTTAATTATAATTATTATTACGGGATTTTATCGCGTATCTTTTATTTATTTTATTTTTTTATTTATTTAGTCATCCCGTGACCACGAACGCTGTAACGTGTTCGAAACGTCGGGAAACAAAATAAATAAAAGGTATGCGATAAAATCCCGTAATAATAATTATCATTATGTTAACAAATCGCGAAAGTTAAACAAGTTATATTCTATAATTATTGTCTTAGAAGTACTTATAGGTGCTTTTACCATTTTTCTTATTTTATTAATAAATAGCGTCTCGCCCCGACTTTATCCAGATTCATATATTTAGCCTTTGTCTATCTCGAATAATGTATTTTTCAAATGGTGAAACAATATATCAAAATATGCACGGGTTTTGGAGATTATCCTCAATATCAAACCAAATTATACAAAAGCTCTCTCTATAGATACACTAGTATAGATTAGATAAACATTAATAGGTAAGATAAATCTTCGAACCATAGATCGATTTTAACTAAGCGGAGATTAACGTAATAAATTCCAACCCTATAAAATAGTTTCGGAAAATTGATGAACATTATAGTCGGCAAAACCGCGGAAGCGCTGAATAGTTCGAAGTTTTGCTTGAGTTATTCACTAGATTCCATTAACAGAGTGGCGTCGGCTTAGCGGGTTTGTATAAGCTAGTGGACAACTCAGGTGGTTTTTAGCTAATATCGATGATAGACCTGCAAATTTATTTTGGAACACAGAAACGAAAGCCGAAAAAAATGTCCCACTTTCTATCCCCTTAGCAGACATTCTCTCAGCGGGCTGATTGTCTAACTTGTCTCAAACCTCAAATTAGTCTGTAACGGTCAAAACGATCGGGTAGTTATTTTTTGTCGCGTTCGGTCTCGTTGAGATGAGAGTGGCAGAGCTACTTGCGTGATCACTGAACTGTCATATTTGACAGTTTGAGACCGATTTTGGTCGCTATCAAAGATATACAATCAGGGGCCAGATCTATAAGAATTCGAGATTTAGATACTTTAAAGATTCAATATTTAATGAGGGCTCCATAGTTAATGGGATGCTTTGGTGCTTGGGACCATGTAAAGACATGCAACTATTTTAATTTTAATTTTTTATTTTCAAGTTCTAATTTGAACCATTACGTATTATACGGTTTTTAATAAAAGATCAGTAAATCTTAAACGCTGAATATTTTACTAGAACTATTCGCCATTTGCAGCAATAAATTGCAGCCTGTTCACACTATTCTGCATATAATTGCAATAAAATTATAAAGTTAGTTAAATGCAGGTTACATCTTAGCTTAATGATTTGATTTACTGTTTCAAAGCATAAATAAAGTAAGCTCTAATAGAGCAATTTATCTAAGTTCATAGAAGCTAGTGGCTAAATCTGGTACCGTAAAATACGCCAACATTGCCCGCTTTTTTCGTATAATTTCAATTTTTGTAAAAAATTTCTATGGGAACGTAAGTATTTTCTTTTATCATCTGCTATTATAAGATTATGTGCATGTATTACTTTATCAGATTTTATGATGCGTCAATATTTAATTAAGTATTTTATACATTTTGATGGCGGGCAAAGTTATCTGGACTTTTAGCCAACATTGCCCACGTTGATTTTTGACGCAAATATAGCCTCTAGAGAGATGAAATAAAAAGCCAATACAAGAATTTAGGCAATAATGGCGTTTACTTTAGGTTTTAAAACGATACTATAGAAGGTTTCCTAGCAAAGTGGCTGGGCAAAGTTACCCTGACATTTTTTGTCTTTTTCATACAAACCGCATTTCACAAATTAAAAGTGCTAGGGTTGGCACTTCTTAGTTAACTGATCTTGTGATCGTAGTTGTTGTAGGTATAAAAAAACTGGTTATTTTTCATTCAGGTATTTATTTAATAAACTTTAATCAACATATTTATACAGGTACCCAAATGAAAATGAAATACTAATTGAGATCAAATGATGTTAGGAGCTAAATTTAAATAATTACTAAACTATTAGACATTTTCAGCTAACTGTCACTATTATTATTGCATTGTCACCGAAGACTCATAATTTTACCTAAATTCAGCTCAATTTGACACCGGGAAGTAGGTCAAATTAAGCTTGCAAGAATTGACCCGGACAAACATACTTACAAACATAGGAACTTACAAACATACAAACATTGCAAGTTAATTAAAAGCTTTAACACGTTCACTGCGTGATCTAAAAACACGTCTTGTATTCAAGTGCGTTACGGGACATATTGCGCCCCGTAATGAGCAACTCCATTGTGCGTTACGGGGTCTAAAGTGCCCCGTACGCCCTGATTACTTAAAACACCTATAAAATTCTGAAATTTAACTTTTTCGTGATTATTATTTTTTTATTTGAAAGATTACTAAATGTGCTATGTAATAGTCTTTTCGCATGTAGATACAGCTAAAACTGATGAAATTATAAAGAAAAGAAAGGTACGGGGTGTTTTTGACCCCGTATCGCACTATAAATGATATAATACGGGGTTTGAAGTGCCCCGTAACGCACATAATTATTTTTTATCGATGAAATAATAGTGATGGGAACGAATGGAAACGATGATTTTTAAAGAAAATATTTACATATTTCGGAAAAATAGCAACAATAACAAACTATCTTATTGAGGCATTGAAAATAAAAACTACCGATTTAAATTGAAAACACTGCAGCAACTAGGTAAAAATAGAAACATAAAATATTTAAAAACAACAATTAGAAATATACAACATTATTTGGTTTATTTATATTTTAAGGAACTTACTATACAGGTTGTGGCAAATTTTTGGGCACTTTAGGATAGCTTGTCTCTTAAAGTTAGAAAGTTTTGTTCTTAGGAAACTATTGGTTTATTTTAAAGAAAAAAATAATTGATTTTTTAGATTTTTTAGAAAAGGTCGCTTTTTTTCTGTAAATTTTATCGATACTTTGTGCGCTATTGACAACACTAACGTAAATGCGCTCATAACCCCGTACGGGATGTGCAAAAAAATATACGGGGTTTTTTGGATCCCGTATCGCACCTAAAGGTAATTTTTGCTTTCTGGTCGTTACGGGGTTCATTAAGCCCCGTATGTTTTTAAAATATAATTTGAATGTATATTCGACACTGATCACAAATATAAAGTCATCTCTGTCATGCGATAATTAACGGCAGAGATATAGCTTTCGCACCAGAGGGTAGACACTAATTTTCTGCTCCGCACTGAATGAAAGGAGCGTACGGGGTTGAAAAGGCCCCGTAACGCAGTGAACGTGTTAAAAAAAACAAGTTTCTGAAGTGCCAACCCTAAGCTTATTTTGATGGCGGGCAATGTTGTCAATAGTAGATCGCTACATTGCTGGATAACTTTGCCCACCGCTATAACTCTTGTTTGAAAAGACATTCAGCAACGATAACAACATATTAATACTCCTAAAATGTTCTTACATATCATAATATTAATAAAACTAACCTGTGTTTTCGCCATCACTCACAATTCACTTATGAATTTGCACCAAAATTTGCCCGCGAAAATACGCACCGTACTCGAAGAGTTCCAACAAGTTACTGAGTAAAGCTAGCGACACACCAGATAGACAGTGTTGCTAGACACATAACCTATTTTCTATCAAATTCAAAAAATGTTAACATATTATTCAAATATTTTTGCAATTTAAAGATTTGCTTAAAAATTGATCTTCGGGCAAAATTACCCTTGGTGGCAATGTTGGCGTATTTTACGGTAATGGAAATTTAGGCGACCTGAAGGTTTCCGTCATGGCTTACCGACTTTTAAGCCGGGAACGAAATTTTCAAAGGTAAACGATAATATTTTATAATTTTTCATGTAAATAATTTAAACATCACGATTTATAACAATCACTTGAAAGTATTGACCTTTGATCAAGGACTTCGATTCGATTAGGTAGGTAAATAAATTGTAATATAAATACATTGTAATATGATTGTTGTAGATATAAACTAACATTGTTCTGTAAACTGTTTGTATCCACAAGAGAATCAAAACGTTTTTAAAGTCTCAAAAATCTGTATATTTAAATAATTTAAAAAAAAATCTTGGAGTTCGTCTGGATACGCTAATTGTAGACTAAAATTTTGCCCTCCTCTGTATTTCAGTCTGTATTTCCTCTGTATTAAAGTTTAAAACAAAAGTAAAATGTTTTATAGACTAAAGTTTACCTACTTGTATTGGGATTTAACAGAATTAAACACCATCAAAAAGAGCAGTAGGTACAATTCAGTTTTAAACAACAGCTTATAACTGTTGTTACAAAGAATTTTGTACTTTTTAACTTGAAATAAAATATCTTTATCTTTATAATCCAAATCCATACCTACGTTTATACAGGGTGAATTTTTGAGATGGGGCAGTAAGGGCAGCTACCTTAACCGTTGTAGCTAGAGGAAAACGTTCTTAGAAGACTATCCTTAACTTTTGGAGATATTTCGACCTGCATTCACAGATTTTGAAAAAAATGTACAGTCAGCGAGAAAATGGGCAATTTACACATAAACTTTTTTTGATGCCGATCGATCCTGTTTCATAGAAGGATTAAAAGGCTCTTTCGGACCAACTGAGGTTAGAGTACTAGAAAAGTCAGAAAAAGCTAAAATGTATTTCTGAGACAAGGCAGTAAGGGCTACCTTAACCGTTGTAGCTACAGGAAAACGTTCTCAGGAGACTATCCTTAACTTTTGAAGATATTTCAACCTGTGTTCACAGATTTTGAAAAAAATGTACAGTCAGCGAGAAAATGGGCAATTTACACAAAAACTTTTTTTGATGCAGATCGATCCTGTTTCATCTAAGGATTAAAAGACTCTATCGGACCAACTGAGATAAGAGTAAGTACTAGAAAAGTCAGAAAGCGCAAAAAACTTTGATTAAACATTTCGTACGAAATCATTTTGTTATTTGTCATAATTTTTCATCATTTTGTCGAAATATCTTCAAAAGTAAGGGTAGTCTCCTAATAACGTTTTCCTGTAGCTACAACGGTTGAGGTAGCTGCCCTTACTGCTCCGACTCAAAAATAAATTTTAGCGTTTTCTGACTTTTCTAGTACTCTAACCTCAGTTGGTCCGAAAGAGCCTTTTAATCCTTAGATGAAACAGGATCGATCGGCATCAAAAAAAGTCTTTGTGTAAATTGCCCATTTTCTCGCTGATTGTACATTTTTTTCAAAATCTGTGAACGCAGGTCAAAATATCTTTAAAATTTAAGGATAGTCTCCTAAGAACGTTTTCCTCTAGCTACAACGGTTAAGGTAGCTGCCCTTACTGCCCCATCTCAAAAATTCATCCTGTATAACAACCTTGAGTTATGATGTAATGTAAAATCCATGGTTATTTTATGGTCGTCATCTTTAGGTTTTTAGGGTTCCGTACCTTAAAAGGTAAAAAAAGGAACCCTTATAAGATCACTTTCTTGTCCGTCTGTCTGTCTGTCTGTCTATCTGTCTGTCTGTCTGTCTGTCTGTCTGTCCGTCTGTCCGTGTGTCACCATCGATTATCTCAGGAACGGGTGGAGCTAGCAAGTTGAAATTTATACCATATACTGAGGTCTATAGTCCCTATTGTGACTATAAAAATCAAGGTCCTGAGTCAACACTATAAAAAGATATAGGCAAATTTAGGTTTTCGTGAAAACTTGTAAGTACCAAAACTTACCTTAATTATCAACTTTTTTTATTTTTCGGAATTTTTCCTTTACTTGTGCTGTAAGACCTTGCTTGTAACCAAATTTGACAATTCTAGGTCAACCGGAAGTACCCTAGAGGTTTTGGGTTGAAAACCTAAATGGTAGTTCCCGTTGACCTAGAATCACGAAATTTGGTAAAAAGCAAGGTCTTATAGCTCAAATAAAGGAAAAATTCCAAAAAGTTAAAAAAGTTGAAAATTAAAGGGTGTTCCCATACATACATAGTTGACGCCAATTAAGATTGTCCTCTGAGTTGTATGGGCGCTCATACAAATAAGCGGGCTACAATAACATAATGGGTATAATGGGTAGGTACGGAACCCTCGGCGTACGAGTTCTACTCGCACTTGACCGGTTTTTTTATTTATATCAGTGATGACACCTGTCATCATCGTTACTGTAGACACTTTACGACTTTTTACCCTCTTACGAGAGATGATATAAAAAATTAATGCGTTTCCTTGCATTATTAGAAACGCATTACATTTATTTATGTTATTCTATAATATTTCAAAATATCAAGGTAAAAAAATTTGAAAAATACTTCAAATAATGCCTAATTATTGTATGAATACTTAAGTACATAAGCTCGACTTAAAAATAATAACAATAAGTTTGAGATGACAACAGTAGTTATTGTACTTGAATTAATTTACCATCAAAAGTCAAATGGAATATACCTCTATGCGTATATTGTGAAAGGCAGTATCAGCTTCTATTACACCATAGTAATCAATCAAATGTAACGGTTATTTTCTGAAATTATCGATATAGTATATTTCAGTACAAGTTCGGAAAGGCTGTCATTGCAAAGAGTTCCGACAAATGTCTACCCGAGCCGAGGCGCAGCCGAAGGCGAGGGTTGACAGTCGGAACAAGTTGCAATGACGGTTCCGAACGTGTACTGAACGACTATTTTTAATACAGTTGCGAAAAAATGAAGCAATTTAATCTAGAAAATGGCGCCAACCGTAGAATATAAGAAGAGATTTTTTTTTTCACCGATTCTGGTAGGCAAAGGGAACTATGCCCATACAGCCAAGTCTTCAGTAGAATTTTTTTATTGATATGAAATGAAAATGAAATTTAATGAGATGAAATGAAATGAAACCTAACCTAACTCATTCAATCAAATCATTAAATCTGATATAGAGGTAGAAACAAATTAGTAGCTTCTTTTTAGAAATATACGTATTTGCATGAATCATAAAAACTTCTATGATTTTTTTTTAGTAAAAACTTCTTGGTTGGTTTTTCTTTTTGATAGACATTATTTTGACAGTTGGGAAAGAGAACGCACGAGTGCGGGAAAGGTAAAAAAAAAGCACGAGTGTGTAATAGCCCACTTCCCGAACGCTATACGTCCCTGCAATACGCCACTTTTTGAGCAACTGTATTAAAAAACACTTTGAATGCTCACGGTAATTCAATGGTAAATAAAAAAATATAAAATGGGAAATATGAATAGCCCTGCTGTGACTGTATCTGACTGACAGTCAGCTGGGTAAAACCATTATACCTACTTAATACATTTTACTGTACCTGTACCTACCGTATTTACTTTTTTTTAGTGATACATTTGTTTCCTAACAAAATCTATAGGTAATGTTTACATTAAAAAAATATATCTCCTTGGAACTGCTGACAGCTCGTCTATAATAAATAAAGACTTAGATCGAAAGTACTTTAGTAATGACGTTTCAATGCTGTACCTCGGAGTCGAGGTTTGGAAGCGATTGAACAATATTCAGATGAGCTATCGATTTGCAGCTCGTAGCCTCACGTTATCTTTGTATATTGCAGGCCACAAAAAGTATTAAACATGATAAGGCCCTTTTAAATATAATTTTACAAAAACTTTGATTCTGCGTGACCATACGATCCCTGCATATAATTTTTAAAATGTAAAAAATATTTAAGTAAAGCTTACATATTATTTACTTAATCAGTCGTATAATTTCTTATTTTTTTTTAATTTTTCACTCACTAATTATGTAGGTTTATTTTATAAGAGACTCCCAAACATGCGGACAAACCGTCACACGGTTTTTGCAATGTTTTTGTTGCTAAACTTTATTCTCTGTATAATTAATTTAAAAAAAATGAAAATAAAAAAATGATAGTTTCATTTGTTATGTTGTGTATTAATATACCAACAAAAGTGAAAATGCGATGGGCTCCGATACCCTACGGACCCAGGGTCTCAACCCCAAAAGGTTCAAACAGATGCTTGAACACACTAACGAGATTCACTTAGGTAATTGCGGCTTTGTTGTAAATTAGTTTATTTTAAATTCCGAATCACTTTCATATAGTTAATGTCCTATCAAATATCTACGAAAAATGTTTCTTGGTTTTTTAACTGCTGGTATTGTATGTACCTACACATATTTCCCGGCCTGTAGTGTACCTACTAGAAACAATTTTGTCGAATTGTTTCGGCTTAGCAAATACGAAGGTTGAGTTTCTACAAAATCATTACCGTTACATCACAAATAACATAATATTCGTTTAGTTAAAGTTAACTAAGAAACAAATTGTTATGTACTACGTTAGGGGAAAAAAATTTAGAGACATTTTGTTTTTTTAAAGAAGAAAATACATTTATTTCCAGACACGAATCTACTACATGCTAACATAATAAACTAAACTGTTTGTTTGAAAATGGAAGACTATGTTGTTTCAATGGATTTACGTAGATATTAAAGAGGAAAACGATACGCTAGAAAACTTTTCATGTTTGAGATAAAAACTCTGTAGTTTTTGTAATATCTAAAAATTACAAATTGAAGGTCACATAATTGTGTATTACGTGTCGTGACGTCATTTGTTTAGAAAAAAATTAAAAACCCAAACGGCGACTTTTCACAGCAGTGGGACACGAGGGGGTAGAGTAATGTTTTTTTTTATTCATTATCGTCATCTCAGCCCATTTCCACCGTCTCCTCATTAAACGCCATTCTCTTCAATCCCTCACGAGTCTCATCCATTTCTTTGTATTTATGTAAGTAATTTAATTTATCGAGGTGAATTAGGTAAGCGTCAAAACATCGTTTAATTTCCACTTACGGCGATCCTGACCCACAAATCCACTACAGAAATACTACAAATTCTCGGTGAAATCTCCATTCCACTTCAGGACAAGCAGACGCACGGCGCAGTACCATCCTTATCTTGTGGACGTTCCATCCACCCGTACCACGCGGTTCTCCTCCACCTTCATCAACCGCACTGCTAAGGTGTGGCACTCGCTGCCGGCTTCTGTTTTCCCCAAAAACTATAACCTGGGTCTCTTTAAGTCGAGAGTGAATATAGTGTCTTCATGTGATCCATCGTCAGCCACATCGTCGCTTACCACCAGGTGAGATTGTGGCTAAACAAAGGACTATCAACAATAAACAAAAAATAGAAAACGTCAGCATTATGTCGGTATTTGTTCTTTAAAAACTGGGATTTCAGCACGGGCTCGGATCGAACTTTTGCTCGCAAAATGGGAAACCGCACGACAGCGGATACTTCGAAAGTAATCAGAAAACGCGTTTCACGGCTTTATTTCGGGATTTTAGCGCATTTTCCTGAATATGAAAAACGAAAATGTATTCGGTGTACCTACTTACCTATGTAAAATAGTGTAAACAAGATGTGTTTATTTTCACCCACGGCATTACTTGGTGCAAAATACAAAGTATTTTTTCTACTATTCAGTCCATTGCTTTTCAATCTACATGTTTCTTTTTTGTAGCGGTATACGTACGAAATGATACACTTACATGTCCACATCCAAAGATCTTTGATCACTATAAGTACAATCTGCCAGATTTGTAATAGTAAAAGAGCTACTTATACTTGAATTTCACAATTGAATTGAATTGAATTCTATGGAAGCTCGCTCCATCGTCGACTTCATCCATGCCTAGGCAAGGAGCGAAATCAAGAGCTAACCTATCAAAAAAACAAAAATTGAGTAAACTACCAGTACCATGAATGTACGATTTTAGTCTTAGGATTTCTAAATAGAAATACAGAACCAGACTTTTGCGAGCTTAGAGCTTTATCTTTATGAATTCCAACGCACGAGCTCTACCAAAGCGAAGACGAGAGAAGTTGTGTTTAAACAACCAATAGAATTTCGTTATTCAGACATCTCGTGACGCAGACGAGATGACATGTGAATAACAAAATTCTATTGGTTGTCTAAACACATCTCTCGCCTCCGCTTTAGTGGAGTCTCAGCCTAAGCTTCCGAAACATGTCAGGAAATATTTCTAAACGGAAAATATAATGTAAACATGTGCGACATGCGAATCACTATGAAATGCGAGCATCCAGATACCTGAATACTAAACTGATTCGTAAACCGAATCATAATACCAGCTGTGTATTTGTCTTCTTTTGGTGGCTTAGATTTTTTTTTTAGAAATTGCGGGAAGTTTCACAAAACAAAGTCGGGTTAGTTTCACTTATAGCTCAAAACGGCTGGACTGATTTTTACGATCTTTAAGCGCACCAGCAGATTTAACACAGAGAATATATTATTATCTTGTGAAATATAAATCTGGGCGCGATCTCAAAATTTATATTTCATAAGATATATTATCTGCTGTGTGTGTGATAGATCTGACAGTGGCTTGGATCAGTTTAGCTACCTAAGAATGGTTCACAACGATCCTTAAAATGCTCTTGTTGTATTTTGTAAATTTTATAGTAAGTAGTTTATTTTCTGTAATTTTTTTTAATAACTCTTAGGTCGTTTTAAAAGGATATTTCTTTCACAGTGCTGCGACGAGCCTTCAGTATGTTCGACTCGGAAAAACAAGGACGCATTGAAAAGGAGAAAGTGAAGATGATACTCAACACGATGGTACATAACTACGACGACTTGGAACTCGACAGAATGTTGGACATGGAAGACGCTGTTGGTGAGTTTTTAGATCTTATTAAAATAAGTTTGTATGAGCCAGTGGCTAAAGCGCACCACACACACAGCAGATAACAATCTTCTGAAATATAAATCTTGACAAATCACACCGAATTTATTTTGTAATTTATATTCGCTGTGTGTGGTCCTCCATAGAATGTGTATGGGCGCGATCTGTTAAGATTTATATTTCATAATATAAAATCTGCTGTGTGTGTGATGCGCTAACTCTGGTGATGGAAGGCCGCCTCAAGAGCTCAGCCCCTTGATTGTTTATTTTTGATAGTGACGGAAATCGGTCTCAAACTCTTAAATATGACAGTTTAGCGACGAACGCGACGAGATCTCAACGAGACCGAACGCGACGAGACATAAAGTCCGGGACATAACCGAACCACTGAGAATATGCGCCTACACGATCGTTTTGACAGTTTGAAACCAATTTGAGGTTTGAGACAAGTTAGACAATCAGCCTGCAGCTGTTATTGCCACTTTCGGTCTCCCATCCAAATTGTGACCTCTCAGAACGTCGATTAACTTCAACGATCTATAAAGAATGTCTAAGCAAACTAAATCACAAGCGCTTCGATCCTATTACCAGCAACAATTGGCTAATCTAGGTGTTTTTACCCGACTGCGCGACGCAAAGGTTGTGTTTATCGTTGTATGTACCTATATACAGGGTGTGGCAAATTCTTGGTCACTGAAGGGTAGCTACCTTTTCTCTTGTAGTTAGAAAGTTTTGTTCTTAGAAAACTTCGGTTTTATTTTGAAGACAAAAATAATTGCATTTTTAGATTTTTGAAAAAAAGTACAGTTAGCCTAAAAAAATACATTTGTCAAAAAAAACAAGTTGGTCTTAATCGACTCTATTTCCCACCAGGAACACTTCTTCCAAAGTAACTTATCAAATCAAATCGTAAGTTTTTGCAAGAATTCAAAAAAACACATCCCATACATTTTCTATGAAATTAGTAGTTGTAAACATTACAGTGCAACTTATTCGATCGTTCGTAATTCAATTTCATAACTGCTCCTGCAAGCTGGGAGGCTATTGTAAAGCGCGTATTTAAATTTAGAACAAAGTGCTTCCCTGCAGATGTATAAATGGTATGCTCCATGCACACCATTCTCTCTTGCGGCTCTGTCTGAGGCGCCTAAAGCTTTACAATTGCCTTCCAGCATGCCGAAGCAGTTACGAATTTAAATTAATGACCATCGAATAAGTGGCACTTTAATGTTTACAACTACTAATTTCATAGAAAATGTATGGGATGTGTTTTTTTGAATTCTTGCAAAAACTTACGATTTGATTTGATAAGTTACTTTGGAAGAAGTGTTCCTGGTGGGAAATAGAGTCGATTAAGACCAACTTGTTTTTTTTGACAAATGTAATTTTTTAGGCTAACTGTACTTTTTATTAAAAATCTAAAAATGCAATTATTTTTTTCTTCAAAATAAAACCGAAGTTTCCTAAGAACAAAACTTTCTAACTACAAGAGAAAAGGTAGCTACCCTTCAGTGACCAAGAATTTGCCACACCCTGTATATGTATATGCAGTAACGGTTTATCCAAATTATTTAACTCCGGTATTCATCCAGATAGACCCACATTTAAACAGTCAAACTGTTTAGGAATAAAATGCTTTTATCTTGGTATAAAAGCAAACAACCATGATCTGAATGCTTAATTTAGTTTTAGATAGTAGTCCTTATAGGTACCTATATCTAGCTGACGTTATCCTATTAAAACTTTTTTTTATCATTATCATTATCATCCCTGCCCTTGTCCACTTTTTTATGTGGGGTAAGTACATGTTTTTTTTTCCACACCGCTTATGACTCTCTTAACATTAAATCCTTTTAATTTTTTATTTATCTTCTTAACCGAACTTCAAAAAAAGGAAGTTCTTTTTTTGTGTTTTTTATGTATCACCGATTACTCGAACACGCCTGGACCGATTTGGGAAATTCTTTTTTTGTTTGAAAGGGTATACTTTTCAATTGATGTCACAAAAATTTGAAGAGGATCTGTTTAGGATCTTCGGAGTTATGAACACAAATCCATCTCGAGAGTGTACAAAATTGCTCAGCTGGACATTGAAGTCGGTTTTTTTATTTTTTTATTTAGTTACTCTTATGTGAATTGTACAATGCAATAAATGATCTGTATTTATCTGTACTTTCTCATAATTTATTAACAGTTCAGTTGATGATAATGTTCTAACTCTGACACTGCCAACAGGCTTGGCGTTGACACAATAAATGCGATTTGTAATATAATTTACCAAAAAATATTCCAAAGAAACTTAGAAAATAACAAACTTCCTAGTGTCATGCCTAATGTCAATTTATGTGACGCAAAAGTGACAATCCCCAATTGTTATTGATACTTCACAATGGCCATTTTGTAAGCCATTGTAAAGTATCAAAACTACAGTGTCTGCGCTAATATCTTGTCTGAAATCTCCTAAATCCGACTCAGCACCTTCAAAGAAACAAAAATAACATGTCCACAACTCTTGTTTGAGCGCCTTTAAAACTGATATTTTACGAGCGTCAGGTTTGGTTTTTTGTAAAACAGCTGCATTAAGATCACGGCCGTAATCGTATTTCAGTCAGACAAACAAATAAAACAGTTTTATTGCAGTAAAAACTATTATTTTTTTTTATTTTTAAGACAGGATTTGTTCCATTCAAAATTTTTAAAAGAATTAGTTGGCAATAAAGAAAGGGCTACAAAAAATTTATTGCATTACTCTCTCGAACTAGCCAAGAATTACACTCAAAAATGTTAAAATCCAATTGAAAACTCTTTAAAAACCGATCATTATTACCTCTTCACTGTTCAGTAAGAGAAGTGTCCGCGAAGAGTGATGGTACAGTGAGTTCCTCTTTTACAATTCGGTAACTAGACATTATTTTAACACACGGGAATTACTCACGTAAAAAAGTTTTTGGAAGTGAAATTCGGTAACTAATAAATAAATAACCTAAAACATTTTTACGTGAATAATTTCCGTCTGTTAAAAAATGTTAAGTGTGTCATTGTTTATTTAATACTATAGAATTATTCTCAGACGTTATAATTCTTAAACATTTTTACATAACAAATTATTAGTAATGCGATGGCGGGACGAGCTAGACGCCTACGAGAGGGACTGGCAGTCGAAGGCACTGGATTGTAGTGACTGGCGAAAGTGGGGGGGAGGTCTTTGCCCAACAATGAGACAGTATGGGCTAGTAGAATTAGAATTAGAAATTATTAGAGGAGTGATTCCGTGCGTTGCGGCCGATAGCAGCCGCGCGATTCATTCTTTTAACATTCCGCCATCGAAGTACATTTACCCTGCAATCAGGACGTACTTCCTCACTTTTTGATTGGTGATAAGGCTTTTCCTCTCATCATCTATATGATGAACTTTATCTAAGAGGAAATGATCGTTTGATCGTTGATGATCGTTTATCCAAGAGGCAGGATCATGATTCGCGCGCGGCTGCGGTCGGTCGCGATGCACAGAATTGAACATTTACAGTGTCATTTAAAGTTAACTCAGCGCATCAATATTACGGCATCAGCTTTTAAACAAATGATTTTATACTAAAACGAAATACCTAAGCTGTTTTACCTCAAAGTGTTTCTTTCAATGTCATCGTCTCTGTAGAGCAGCTATCTATCTCATATTGTAATTGGGTTGTAAAATGTAGTAAAAAACTAGAAGAATGTCTTTCAGTCGTTATAATCTGGGATAGGTAAAATGTGTTGTAATAATAACTTTTATATCTTACTAGTTTTATCAATCTGATAGTTTGTATGTTTGTTTTTGTGCAACACACTAGTAGGTATACTGTGGTCGTCAACCTCTGTGACACAGAAGGTCGCGGGTTCAACTCCCGCCACGAGACAAATGTTTGTATGACCTGCAAAGTCTCGGAAATGGCTGTTTTTCTATGTATAATGTATTTTTGTAATGTATTTTTTTATTTCCATGTATAATATTTCTATGTATAATGTATTTACAAAGTAAGTAAGTTCGTTTGAGCAAGTGGCCAACTCATTTACAAAAAAGGTACTCACCCAAATAAGTAGTTTAAGAGTAACTCAGTTCCCATCATACATAACACAAGCTCTGCTTATTTTAGGGCTAGATGATGCCGCGTGAAAATGTTCAGCATTATTTATTTAAATGAATAGTTGTAGATCGTGGCTAGCGATAGCATATTAGAATATTTAAAATATTGGTACCACGTGAACGAAGCAGAGGGCGGAAGTTAGATACGACCAGTGCTCGGTTATTTTGTTGTTTTCATGTCAGATAACTTTATGATTTTAGTATGATACTATTATTAAGGTCTTTCCGGGACTATGGTTGGTGCAATCCAGTCGAAACGTCGTTGGGTTAAAATAAAAGCTTTCTACGTGATAAAGACCCGGTTACATATTTACGTATAAAAATTATAAATAATTGTGTAGTTTAGTCATGTATAATTCGCGTCATGTAAAAAGAACGCTGGAAGAAAGCAAACATGAGATAAAACATACCTGCACTTTCTTCCAGCGTAATTTTTACATGACGCGAACTATAACTGACCTATATCAAACTATACTGAATCTGAAGTTGCAGAGTCAAAAGGAAATAAAATAATTAGTTGCATTTATACAAATATTATTTTTCAGTGTCCTATTAATATGAATATTTGAGATGAGCTAAGTATGTATGTATGAATGATGCTTAGAACACTGGGCTGATTTAAATTGGAATAAATACCTTTCCGTGATACAAAACTACTCGATATTATAAGTATCTGAGATGACAAGGCCATACCTCCAATGTTTAAGTTAATAGTACATAGCTGACCGGGCGAATTTTTTACCGCCTCAAAATTTGTGATATCATCCAAAAAGACGTTTCACACAACATGTAAGTATGACAAAATGAGTTTTCTTCAAAATTGTTTTTTCTTGAATTTAACCGGATGTTTATTTTTTTCTGCTAGTCAGAGCGGAGAGAAATCCAGCAAATCAAAGATCATAAAAATTGGTCTAGGCGTTTCAAATTTAAAATTTAAAATGATTTAAGTTTAAAATGATTTCGGTACTTATACCTAAGGTTTTTATGGAAATTCGCCTGTCGCAGGCCCCTTAAGTTGCAAAATGATGTAGGTACCTAACTAACTTACATCATTTATATAAATATAAGTACCTACCTTCTAAGTACGAGTATGTATATGATTAAAAAGATAATGTTCAATGCTTTCAGAATATAAGCAATGTAATTAAAATTCAGCTTTCCGTCATCACAGCGAAATATTTGTAACATCAAGCGATTGATCCATTAAAACTTCATAACCGATCCCAACCCAATTTCCGACCACAAATTCACTTTTCATAAACTGACAATCTCAAGACCGTCATCGTAATGAAGGATGCCGTCAAATTGGCGTAACTTTGTAACGTCCTATCGACGTTGTTGAAATATTGGCGAAATTCAAATTGTGTACAGTTTCGTATACAATTTGGCTGTTTTATCAGGAATTTTTGTAGCTGTTTTTGTCAGTTTCATGAATCTTACGAATTTTAATCAACTCTCGGATTAATTGAAAAAACTATTTGATTTTATATTGAAAAAGTTTAGAATTATTTGACTAAAACAGTAATAAGGTATCTACCAATTTCAGTTTTATCATCGAAACTCTTAATCGAAAAGAATTGATACAACCAAAAAATGGATAAAGAGTATACAGAAGATTTAATTTAATTTTTTTGGTTATAAATAACATAATGGGAGGAATCGTTTCACTTTACCGCATTATCGTATGAAGAGTACCTACCTACATGATGAGGATAATCTAATAGTTACCCCATAATTTATAACTCGAGAAAAGCTAGTCCGATTTTTATTATTATTGATTTTTTGAATTTTTTTCCGTCCCGAACATTGACATAGAACAATCTGAACAAAATGGTTTTGAATCAATCTAGTAGGTACTGAAACAATAGGTGGTAGGTAAGGTATTTGGAAAATGTTACCACAAGGCCATGCCATTAATAAGTCTCGAACAAACGACGGAATGGTGAAGAAGACACGTAATAAACTCTATTTTACAATTTTATAAAAGAATTGAAGTTAGACCTTTCTGTTTTTAACCACTTTCAAAAAAAGGAGGTTCTCAATTCATCGGAATCTTTTTTTTTTTGTCCTTTTTGTGTATGTTCACCGATTACTAGAAGATGCCAGAACCGATTTGGAAAATTATTTTAAAGTGTAATATGGCCTAAATTAATACTGCTTACTTTTTGACGAATTACGGCCTCCAAAGTTAATAAGTACCTACTTACTGCTTAATTTTTGAGGAACACACAAAAAGTGTAATAATCACAGCGCTCTTGAAGCTCAACATTAATAAAAATAAAATAATTTAACATAGCAACCGGAAGGCCGTGGCCACAGGCGTAATCCCAACAAAAAGTCAGTTGGCCGTGCTAGGCCTAATCAGGGAACAGATGGGTTTTTGGTGTGGCCACAGTGAGGGCGAATGAGGAATTGCTACTGCGTTGCTAGAAAAATAATGTTTTAAACAGGGTTTTTTCAATAAAGCCTTTTTACTGCGGTTTTTTAAATTAAAAAAAAACATTCTGGATTGCGACTGCACTCCAGCAGGGTTCAATGTAGCTAGAACCTAAGCAAAAAACCATCCAAGTCGATCAAGTCTTTTGTAGGAAGAAATATTACAAACTTACACACAAAGATTTTATAAAAAAAAATTGGGTCCAATTTTAAAGAAATAACTCGAATCTAAAAAAAACATCTAAATAAGTGGGTTTATGAAACAAAGTCGGGTTAGTTACACCTCATTTTAACTTCATTCAACGTCATTTATAACTCAAAAACCGCTGGAACGATTTCTATGATCTTTGATTTGTTAGATTTGTCTCCTCTAAGAATACTTAGCAGAAAATAGTTTGTCAAACACAATAACATAATCTTAAAGCGTATATTAAGACAGCCTTACAATGTCTATAAACGCTTTAACAATTGAAAAATCCTAGCAAACTGCTAAGTATATGGAATCTCAAACAATTAACAATAAAAAAGCACTCCAATTGGACCCGTCCTAATAAATGTCCCATCTCTTACCCCTAAATTCGTTCGGCCACCACACAAAGCCAGATAGGCAATACGTTATGTATGTAGCTTAAGCATTAGACGTTTAGGCAATTTTACGATGTCAGTAAGACCGACCCTTAACTGAGGATTAACTGCACCTTAACACTGATTCTGCGAACGATGTTTTAGGAGAGACAGCAAATAAGTGTTATAAGTTAAAATTAATAATTTAATTAAGTACCTAATTAACTTGAAATAAAATAAGAAGTTAAATCGTAATTCGAGAGTAATTCCTGTGTGTACTTGTTCTAAATCAGTGATTGAGTATTCTTAGGTACCTTCAAAGCAATAAACTCAACTAAGGAAGCATCTAGAAATAGATAATTTAATTTCACAACACTTCAACAAAGCGACAATGATCTAATCACATTTCCCTAATTGTAATTCAATTTTCTCATTTCGCTTTTGAAATTATAATAAGATATTTCTGCAGACGGTAGAAGCAGTGATAAATTTACATAGCCAGCAATAAATTAGGTAGACTGCTACTTTGAAAAACAAGGGCAAACCTCTGTTTTGTGTTCTGTACAGATAAGGCAATTTTGCGAGTGGTAATTTTGATTACATTAATCTGTAATGAGCAAAAACAAAGTAACAATTATTGTATACAGGATATAATGATTCATCCTTTTGAAGGTAGAGCCGTGTTGGCCGAGTGGGTTAGCTCGATTTTCGATAAACCTACTTTTTCAGAAATGACAAAAAACTGATTTGGAAATCTATGACAGGCTATGAAATGTTCTTTATATTATACCTACTTATTCATGAAGGTAACATTTTTTCAAACTTGTTCGAATTCGAAAAAACAATTAACTCCATTTGGGCAAATTTTGAGTTACCAGGGTTTTCATATAGGGGTGCGATTCGTCAAAAACTTGTATTTTTCCGTAGAGCAACTCTGTTACTGTGTTGTAGTAAAAGGTACTCTAAAATCGAATTATTTTAGTTCTTAGCTCAGCTAAGTGCCACGGTAAACTTTACAGGCTTCATCCAAATGCGCTTGGGAGTGGATGCTATTAGTAAACTTGGGCCGGACTTAGGTGGATTTACCCACAAAACTTGTAAACAAATACTAGATAATATTTTTATCGTGATTTTTATAAGCATGCAGTGAGATGCAGGATAAAATATAAATGAATAAATAATTATAATTAAACAAAATAAAAGTATTATGTAGTTTAACCGTCACCTAAGTTTTTTATTTCAGATTTTAAATTAAAATTGGTTTGATTAAAATCCGTTTTCTTGATTGCTGAACTCTGTGGCTAATTTGTTTTTTTTTGTCCTTGAAGTTGTTTGATGCATTGATGCATTCAAGATAAAACAAATTTTTAGTACTTATGTAAAATGTGTTCAGGTGACCCATAAGTATAAAAAATAATAAAATTGATCAAACAGGAAGAGAGGAAATACAAACACCAGAACATTACATTATATAAAATTACTAGCTGCTGCCCGCGGCTTCCCTCGCATCGTACCCGGATAAAAAGTAGCCTATGTTACTCTCCAGCCCTCCAACTATCTCCACACAAAAAATCACGTCAATCCGTCGCTCTGTTTTGACGTGAAAACAGGACAAATAAACACACTTTCACATTTATAATAGGTATGGGTACGGATTTACATAAGTAAAACGTTTTCTTTACCTCTCCTGAGCCCAGCACTGTATAATCCCACTGTAACAGTGTGTCAAGTTGTTTCGAAGCTAGTCATTTTAAACTTTAATCTGGATGTCCGAAACTTGACTTTAAGGACTTGACCGGTGTTTCATTACGGGATTTAGCAGCAAAGTTAATATACTGCATTGATTAAAATTACTCCTGAAAATTATTTAATAGGCGGGTCCACACAGAGCGAGCAGCCTCGCGAGGCATTTGCCGCGCGAAGCAGCTCGGTTAGTGTGGACGTGTGGCTCGGGCGCTCGGACGCTCGCCCGCGGTAGCGCGCGCCCGAGCCACACGTCCACACTAACCGAGCTGCTTCGCGCGGCAAATGCCTCGCGAGGCTGCTCGCTCTGTGTGGACCCGCCTAATAGCGCGTGATGTGGTGGTGTTGCTTGCTTAATAGATCGAAGTGAAGCGACGTTCTGCAAAGTCACAAAATGGATGGGTGATCGCTAGAGGCAACAACACTTCCGTGCTTTTATATCATCAGACACTTGAGATTATATTATGTGAATATGTTGTGAGTTTGTTGAGTTTGTTGGTTACGCTTTCATACCTTAGCTACTCGATCAATCATCGTGAAATTTTGCACACACATTTTTTGGGGTACATAGAAGGACGCAGCTCAACGCTGTCCACGCTATGCACGCGGTACACGAAATAATGATTAGTATGAATTCAAAACTTCAAAACTGGCAGTTTTACGGAGTCGTGGGTTCATATTCGTGTACTACTGTGGAAACCCACGTTGTCAAACATATGAACCCACGCAGCTAACGTGCGCCGCGGTGGGTCCGTACCTTTACGTTCGCGGTCTTTCGCACTCACTTTTGTAAGTTGTCTTGAGTTTATTTTACTCTTTGATGTTTTATTTTCAGCTTGCGGTAAACTTAACTTCGATTCGTTCGTGCGCGTCGCATCCCACTTTCTGGCAGAAGACGGCGAAGCTCTGCAGAAGGAATTGAAGGAAGCCTTCAGATTATATGATAAAGAAGGTAAAAGAATTAGTAATAATAAGTAGTAGTTTTCCCTTATTTGTCAGTCCTGCACAGACCGGGGGCTGTCCTTGAAAGCATTTTTATAGTGTAATACTTTACTGTGTCTTAGATTCAATACTAAAATTTAGTTTTTTTACTAACTTCTGCTTGCGAACAATCACTGTACTCTATTGGTATTCCAGAAATTCCAGATTTCTAATATTGTAAAAAAAAAATTAAGGATAAAAATTAAATAAGCAGGTAAGTACTTATTTTTACAGTTTTGCCTATACAATAACTGTAAAGGACTTTAGCATTAGCATATAAATAATTAATTAATTTGAACCTTGGAATAGCGTCTTTACTCTTAATAATTACGTGTGAGAAATCACGGCTGAAATTTAATCTCGGATTATGTAAAAATATGGAAAGGAGGTAATAAATAAAGAGGCAGATTAAGCTCAACGTTCCTGAAGTCTCGAACATTAGTCAATTGAAAGTTAAAAGTCCATTAATTATTAAAGGAACTTTTGCAAAGGTGAGTTACGAGTATACGCCTGATATTCACGACAAAGCCGTCAAGAAGTTTGCCTGTAGTTCACCATCAGGCAAGAACAGGTAAAATGTCGAGATAACGAATCTTTCATTCTATCCTGTATTTATCTACTACCTATTTGTATTTATTTGATTACCTCTGTGGCGTAGTGAGCGAAAACCCGCGTGAAACACAGAAGATTGCGGGTTAGATACCCGCCGCGAGGCAAATGTTTGTATGATCTGTAAAATATTTGTCTCGGGTCTGGGTGTTTTTCTATATGACAATGTAAAAAAAAAGTATGTAAGTTGTATATTAGTAAGGTTCCTTTAGCACAGGCTCTGCTTACATTGGGCCAAGATGATGCTTTTATGATTGATTGATTTATTATATTTATATTCTTTAAAATAAACCAGGCCCAGGATTTGAACCCACAACCTCTGAAAGTCCACACGTCAAGGCATTATTCATATCTGAGACAAATAGAGATTTGAATAGTAAATTAAAACTTTAGACTTGATATTTTTTGACCAAGAGCCGTGTTCCCCGAGTGGAATAGTACCTCGACTTTCGATACGAAGGTCGTGGGTTCGAATCCTGGCCGTGCAACAATGGAAAAAATCCATTCCAGTTTTGAAAAAAATATTTATATGCTCATTAACACGAGCTCTAAACGGTCAAGGAGGATCATGCGGAATCTTCGCCCCACACGTATTGACCATGTCTTTCCTGTGGATATGGCCGGTTAAGCTGAGAGGATGGCTTAGATGCTGGGCAAGCCTACTCCATCTAAACATTGTCCCAGGCACTAGTGTTCCGTTATGTGTAGGCAAAGATTTCTTCCTAACACATTATAAATCATCCAGTAAAAGATGTAAAGGCCTAAGTTTATTGACCAAAACGAGACTCCAAAACGTTTAAAATGTCTGTATTATAATAGATTTTAAATCTCTCCCATAACTAATACCTCTACATTAGTTACTTCAACCGCCCGTTACTCACAATATTTTCGACTAGAAAACTCACAATTTATTACCCTTTTGCATTGTAAAGAGTTACAGAATAAAAAATTGAGCTATTTTTCTTTCAAACAGACTATTTTCGATAATATTTTCGTATAAAAAACATATGTAAAGTTGACATAATAAAAGTAGCTATCAATTATTTGTCGGGTCGTAAAAGTACAAGAATTCGTTTCAAGTCTTAATATGAAGGTCAAGATTCAATATTGTTACATTCTGGAACATCAGTGGGTATCAAATGATTTATGGCTCTGTTAGAATTTTTAATAGCATAATAATGCTTAGAACTGTGATTCTAAACATCGGAAGAGAAACTATTGTAGTTTTTCAGAAAACTAAGAATCCATCTTTATTAAAATGAAACGGTTTAGTTGGTGAGTACCTACATAAGTTGAAAATGGCTAGAAATTTGACAAAAAATTATAATTTAAGTAAGTAGGTACTTACCTATATTAAAATTCATCAAAACGTTTAGGCCGCGGAGCTTGCCAAATAAAAATGTTACACTCAAAAACATAACCCTTTTTCTGACATACACACATCAACACCGTCTAGGGATATTTTGTATAAAGTTCTTAAATTCTAAAAATACTAACCAGTTTTAAAATCTTTTGAAGAAAACTTATTTTAATAAATTAAGACCTATTTGAATGATTCTAAATTTGAATTTAAAAAAATAAATTATAAACAAAAGATTTACGCGGTATTGCAATAGCGAAGGTCGAAGTTTTCAATTCACATACCATAGTTTTTGGTAGTTTTTTGGATCAATTTGAAGTTTTAAAGCAAGTTATTGATTAATTTCGAATTTAAGCCACTAAATGCATCATGCAGCGGCGCCATTTAACTAGAGATGAAATGTTAAGGGCAGTAGGCATGCTCCAAGCTGGGGCTACTCAGCGGAATATTGCTGAGGACATTGGAACGAAACAAAACGTGATATCAAGATTATGGTCACGTTATCGTGCTACCGGTGAAGTGGCTAAAAGATACCCAGGTGGTAGGCGCATAACCACCCAGCGACAAGACCGAATTTTGCAAGTTGCCGCGAGAAGACAACCAAATGTTACGGCTATGCAGTTGGTTCAAAGACTCCAGTCAGAGCACCAGTTGCTTGTGAGTGACCAAATAGTGGGGAGAAGACTGAGCTGAAACTAATCTTCATGCTTGCAGGCCACGTTGTACTCTTGCACTACGCCGAGGAAATCGTGGACGAAGATTACAGTGGGCTCGTGAACATTTGCTCTAGGAAGATAACCAGTCGTCTGTAGTGCTGTTTATCGTTGAGTACCGATTCGGTTTCCATCCAGATTCACGAAGAGTACGTGTATGGCGAGTTCCTGGTTGTGAGAGCCGTCTGCAACACCCTCAAGAAGTCCATACATACCACGGCGGGATAATTATGGTTTGTTCGGGAATTCGTGTTGGTGGAAGAACAGACCTCGTTTGGATCAGAAACACCAAGACAGCTCAAAAATACCGTAACCGGGTGCTAGTACCAATAGTCTATCCCCATCGACTACGAATGGGCCAAGATTTCACGCTCTTGCACGACAACGCCCGTCCGCACACAGCGCGAGTGGTGACCAGCTGGCTTCAGGAGCACGACGTGTCGGTCTTAAACTGACCCACGCAATCACCAGACCTAAACCCCATAGAGCACGCGTGGGGCATGCTCCAAAGAAGGGATATGAATATTTTTTCTGCAAACATTGCGACTAAAGAGCAGCTTTTTTGCATCTTAGCAGGACTTGGACAATATCCCGCAGCAAGACTTTGATAACTTGATTCAAAGCATGAAAAACCGTTGCAGGACCATTGTTAACGCCATGGGTGGTTTAACTGACTACTGATTTTTCGCATAATTGCAAAAATCGGAATCATTTCGCTCGATTTTTCACTTTTTCTTAAAAAACACATTCATCCTTAGTTCTACCATTTTTTCATTTTTTGTTTTTATTTGAATAAAATTTTATTTATGCAAAAAAATATTTCTATTTAATTTCAAAGTCTAGTCTGCTAAATGGGCTTTTTAAAAATATAAATATGTTGCATGTTGTCTTTAACAAATTTTGAGTAAAATGAGAAAATCCGAAATATCCCTAGACGTTGTTGATGTGTGTAGTTGGGTAAAAACCACAAACACGGATTAACAAAAATTAATAAATGTAAATAGTAAATTATGCAATTAGTAAAGGTGTTTTAAAGAAAAACATAGCGCACTAAACTTCATAGAACACACGCGTAGTCGGAAGTACGTCTAACGTCATATTATGGTGTGTTATGACAAAGTTATGTCTTCGTAGAACCAATTAACTGGCTCGTCTTTGTAGTTTCCATTACAGTAAATTACTTCTTGTTTGAACTGTTTTTTTACTGTGTATACAACAATGTGCTTAAGTGCCGTGTGGGATGTTTCTTGATTTGCGATCCGAAGGTCGTAGGTTCGAAATATATCAAGTAAGTATTTGTTAAAAAAATTACAGAACAAATGAAAAAAAAACATGACTTTTTGCTGGAAAAAGGTTAAAAATTCAATTTGCTTGCATTTCGTTTTAGGTAAGTTTTGTTAAACGTGAAACGGGAACCTAAATAAACATCCCCCTTATTTATGAAAGATGTTTAAAGTTGAACACTAGTTAAACAACGTCCTGTCTCTATTTGTCACTATCCACAAAATAATAAAGACAGGACGTTGTTTAACGAGTATTCAACTTTAAACATGTTTTATAAGTAAAACCCTAAGTGATAAAAATATGCTCTAATTTTAAATGATTTTGGTATTACGTTTGTATGGACATTCGTCTGTTGCCTGGCTTCGTATGAGCCAAACTATAGGCCGATTGAAACTCTGCGGGGGCTCTAAATCATCTAGATCATAGGTTCTCAACGTGGGCGATAACGCCCCCCTGTGGGCGTTTGAGACTTTCAGGGGGGCAGTAGAAGACCTAGAGAAAATTGGGGGGCGTTGAGATGAAGCAGGGGGGCGATAATGTAATCTAAAATAGGCAAATAAAACACCCTAATCCAGTGGTCGTCAAAGTGTGGCCCGCGGACGGTATTGGTGCAGCCCGCGGCCAAGCAAACAATTTTGATAGATAATAGATAATGATGATAGATAATGATGCCACGTTAGACAAAATGTTGTGCCGACCCAACCTAGTTGGAAAAGGGCAAGGAAATGATGATGATGAATGAAACTACCTACGTTGCTACAATAATAATTATAATTGATTATAAAACTTCGAGATAGGGAAGGTCGCTTTGTTTGCTTGGTTTGGAGCTCGCTTTTCTCGCATCTAGCTTCATGAGTAGGTATCATACGAGCAAAGTGAGTTATGTCTGACCACAGAATAGAAACCGACAAGCAGCGAGCCTTTCTATAAGCACCGCAAACAAAATCAAGTGTCACATGTTACATTTGTCATAAAAAAATTTGGCTCGCTGCGCTCGCATTTAACTTTATAAATCAATCCTTATTTATAAAGTTATATTGTGAATAAAGTGAGTTAAGTCTAACCACAGAATATGAACCGATGGGCAGCGAGTTTTTCCTTTGAACACCGCAAACAAAATCAAGTGTTACATGTTGCATTTTGTCTTAAAAATTCGACTCGCTTCGCTCGCATTTAACTTCATGAGTAAGTTAAGTATATTGCGAGTAAAGAGCGTAAAGTCTAACCACAGACTAGGAACCAATAAGCAGCGATTTTTTTCTTTGATCACCGCAAACAAAATCAAGTGTCACAATGTTGCATTTGTGTTAAAAAATTGGGCTCGCTTCGCTCGCATTTTCTGCATAAGTAAGGTATATTGCGAGTAAAGTGAGTAAAGTCTAACCACAGAATATGAACCGATAAGCTAGCTTTTCTTAGAAACCTGCAAAAAAAAAATCAAATGTCACGTATTGTATTTGACTTACAAAAGATCGGCTCGCTTCGCTCGCTTGGTTTGAAGCTCAATTCACTCGCATTTTAACTTCATGAGTAGTTATATTGCGAGCAAAGTGAGTTTTGTCAGACCGCAGAATAGGAACTGATAAGCAGCGAGTCTTCGAGCCCCGTAAACTTATGATAAGTTTCAAGTTCGTTGGTGCCTACTAGGATTTTAACCCCTTTAGGAATTTCGAAAAATCGTAACTAAATAATTCAAGAATGTGCGGCCCGCAGTGATACCTCACAATGTCCTATGCGGCCCTTAACCAGAAAAGTGTGACGACCATGCCCTAATTACTATCACTAAATAACAGCAGTTAAAGAAGTAATAGCCACTGTGCTCCAAAAAGGTGTTTAAAATTCGCGACAGCAAGAAAAATAAAAAGTAGGTAAGAAATGGGGGGGGGGGGGCTCTAGAAAAAAAAATATTTTCAAAGTGGGCGGTGGGGAAAATAAGGTTGAGAATCTATGATCTAGATTAAGGTACAAGTTCGTAGCCGACTTCAGACGGCAGTAGCAGACGACGTTCCTTTGGTCCATTTTCGTTACTGTTTTTCATAACCAGTTACGAAAGTGTCGCTCAGCGACAGTTTCGTCTACCGTTCGGCCAGGACGACGTGTCGCTAGTCACGAAAGGTTCATAGAAATATATAGATCTGTTGCATCTGATACATCGTCTGCTGCTGCTGTCTGCAGTCGGCTACGAAGTTGTACCTGACGTAAAGACCATTAAACAGTAACACCAAGTCTTAACTACAAGTACTTGAATATCAAAACCCTTTGTAACCGAAGTTTAACAGAACAAATCATGTTTCATAGGCATTAGTACCAACAGTTTAGTAACTTCCATTGATAGAGCTATCACTATCCCCAGCCGATTCCCATTACGATATTAAACTTAAGTTTGCATGCATAATTGAGGATGGTAAACACCATTTTGTAAGCCAAACAGTCACACAATCATGCACTCTACTGCCTTCAAAATAGAGTTCTGTCTAATATTTGCAAGCACCTTCCGGAATAGTACACTTATCACACGATTATATTCTCTATTCTGCTACAGATAAGGTTGTTTACACGAAAGTGTGAAATTGACGAGCTTTTTCAACAAAGACGCTTCATTTTACAAAGTCGATAGTTTTCAGCTTAATTTCTGCACCTGAGTTTTTGTGCTAGGAAAGTAATCGAACTTTGTAGAGTCTAAAAACAACATTTAATAAAACGGGCTATTAAATGTTGATTTTCTTAGCAACTTAGAAGTTTAATAAATCTGTCTTGGTTATAAAGTTGTGCTTGAATTGATAAGTAAACATTTTTAATGTTTACTTATCAATTCTAATGTTAATAAAATTAAGCCAAGATGATTCTTTCAATATGATGATATTTTGGCCAAGAGGCCAAAATAAATAATGTCTCTTTTAAGCAAATTGAAAAATGGAAAAAGTTCTGAACTTGGCTTCTTTGGTCTACCAACACTATGATCTTAAAGCCTTGGATACACTTGCGGACAAATGGACCGACATGTTGCCCTATAATATCACTCAAAAAATACGTGAAATGTAACTCGGAGAATGTTGCGGAACGTTTTACAGGCCCATCTACTCACTAACTACTGTCCGGCGCCGGCGTCACGTAAAATGTTGCGGGACCTGTGCTACGTTGCAGCGTCACTTACATTGAGTGTTGTGCGTCATGTTGCGGGGACATGTAAATAAATCTCATAACTTCTTAAATAAACCTTTTATGGCTCAATTTAAATACCCAATTGAAAGCATTATGTCCCAAAACCGGAATTCTCGTCAAAACCCGTTGCGGAGTTTTGGCACGCCAAATTTCGATAAATAAGTATTGATACTCCATATATATTCGCATCACAAACAAATAAATTGGCGAAACGCCAGTTCAACCGTATGCGGTGCAACCATTACAACCACTGACACTGCTCTGTGAAATACGTCAGGGATTAGTAAGTAAATAAGTTTGTATGGGCTATTGGCCAACTCTGTGACTTTTTAGGCCACCTCAAGGGTGAATGGCTTAACAACTTATTGCCGGGACTGACCATTTAGCGTGCCCTCTATAGTACTGAAGCGCACGGTTGTTAGCCATTAGTGTTTACTCATTCAGTTTGTGACCGCGAAAATCTAGTGCTCTATTAAGCTATGTGAGCGGCTATTTTCTAGTGATAGAGTTTAATTATTATGCAATAAAGTTTTCATCATTCATCTTCTTGCCCTTATCCCACTAGGTGGGGTCGGCACAACATGTTCTCCTCTTCCATTCCCTCCTATCACTCGTCATCTCAGTAGTCACTCCTTTCACACGCATGTCCTCTCTCACACAATCCATCCATCTTTTCTTTGGCCGTCCTCTACCTATGTATCCTTCCACATTCATATCCAACACTTTCCTTGTAATATGACTTTCTTCCCTCCGCATAACATGCCCATACCACGCTAACCTATTACTCCTCATTTTTTCTGTCACTGGCGCTACTTTCAAACTTCCTCTGATGTACTCATTCCTAATCTTATCCATTCTTGTAACTCCACACATCCACCTCAACATTCGCATCTCCGTCGCATGCACTCTCTTTTCATCCACAACTTTGGTTGACCAACATTCAGATCCATACAGTACGACAAACCTTATGATCGTTTTGTAAATTTTCCCCTTAAGTTTAAGGGGCATTCGCCGATCACAAGTTGTTCCTGAGACCTGCCGCCACTTCATCCATCCCGCATTCATTCTGTTTTTTACGTCCCGGTCTATTTCGCCGTCGTTATCGTTTTGGAATAATGAGCCGAGGTACCGGAAATCGGAGCAGACTGGAAGGGATACACCGTCTAAGGCAATTGGGATGAAACTGGATGGACCACCGAAGTCGCAGAACAAGTGTTCGGTTTTGGTTCTGCTGATCTTCAGTCCGACACTCTCCAGTTTATCCTGCCATTTTCCCAGCCTGTTCTGGACCTCAAGCGCATCTTCTCCGACAAGGACAATGTCGTCGGCGAACAGCATGCACCAGGGTGCTTCCTCCTGTATGTCCGATGTCAGCGCATCCATTACCAGGAGGAACAAATAAGGGCTTAAAGCCGACCCCTGGTGCAAGCCTACAGCCACATTGAACGTGTCGGTAACTCCAGCTTCGGACCGGACGTGTGTATTCGCTCTTTCATACATAGCACGTACAAGTTGCACGTACTTCCCAGGCACTCCCTTCTCTTTCATAGCCCACCACAGAACCTCTCGGGGCACCCTATCGTACGCCTTCTCCAGGTCTACGAACACCATGTGCAAGTTCTTGTGTGCACGCCTGTATTTTTCGCACAACTGGCTTACATTTATTTTAGGAACAAGGAAACACACTCAAGAACATATTAATACACTCCTTAACTAACTTACAACTAAATAAAAGGAACTCTGTTTTCTATCTTTAAGTGACTAAGAGTTTTAAGAGAGACTAAGAGTTTTTCTTTAAGAGACAGAGTTCAGATCACCGACCGCAGGTAAAGTGCCCAAAAGGCTGGCAGCGTTACCCCGTTGGATTGCTATACTTATCCTCTGTCCGAGGTAAGCACCAGCCCTTTGGTCATTGGTCAATAAAGTTGTACTGAAAAAGTAAGTTACTTAAAGACAAATAGACTAGTTAGTAAAGACTAGTTATTTATGATACTGCACAAATACCTACATATTTTATTTCTAGAAAACTACTTATGATGCCTTGAATAGTTGCGTAGTAGTAAAAAGCGACCTTAAAACCCTGACTGACAAAATTTACTCGTTCAGTCAAACATACCCACTTACTTATTCAGAAAACAGATTTCTAAAGATCTAAAAAATATAAAATATTTTCTTATTAGCGAAATAAATCAAGACTTATTCTAAAAGCCTTTGTGTCTTCTGGATGAGTTTAGATCTATAAAATCTCTCGTAAAAATACTTAGCATATTTTTAGACTTTTAGATTCTGAAAAGATTCAGCGTTCCCTGCCATTGAAGTTCGTTTTTTTTTAGATTTCTGTTCATTAATTTGATAGGATTTTTTCTTACCGGAGTACTTAGTAAAAGCAGTTCATCTCAATCCCATAGCTGGGGCACTTTTCATTTCTACGAACCTCACCTCTCCCTGTGCCAATGACCCCGACCTATGTAAAACACAGACGCCGCAACTTTTCACTGTGTCATCGGTAGTATGATACAAACATTTATGTATATACACACATAATATCAAACAGCCGAAGTATAGGTAACTATTGCCTCCTGACTTTGTATAAGTAAAAAAATAACACACAAACAATAAATGATTTATGATTTATAAAAAAATAAAGATAAATAAAGTCGTTAGGCCGTGACGGTAGCCTTTCCGCGGCCTAAAAACTCCGTCACCAGAGTTGGCAACTAGCTCATACGAACTTACTTAACAAATAAAGATGTAATAGATGTAAAGCATTTCTTTTTATTTTATAGAAAAATGATTATGCACAAGTTACATTGTTAACACTCGGTAACATTCAGCAGATTCATTAATGCGGAAAATTATTATCCAAAACCACTCGCCACAAATTGTATTCAGTTTTCAATTTACGACCGAAACCACAGCAGGGCATTATATTTAACAGTATGGCAACTCATAAATTACTGATTTTCGTTTTATTTATTCATTTTTGCAATTTATTGCCTACATTCGAAACACTGATAATAATAGGGAGCCAAATAATGTAAGTATTACGATAAAAATGTAAAAAAACAGGTGGCCGGAAATTAGGATAAAATATTGCAAAATTCATAAATAACAACTCCATGACATTGAACAAATTACTATTCCTCCAATTACGTGTATATTGGATACAATATAACAGTGTAAAATCTTAATAAAAAATCTGAACCAAGAACTGCAAGTAAGAAAGAAGATTTTTTTCGATACAACTATGACCAATATCGGCATTAAAGTCATCAGATTTTCAGCTGAAAAAGGCTCTGTAACTAAACTTATTTCTAAGATCAATTCAAAGTTTTCGTACTTTTATAAGTCCATTCTACACCTTGTCTTTTCTTTCGTATTATCTTTGGTTGCAACTCGAGAACCTTAAAAGTGTCCTAAAATTTTGCTTTTTATCAAAAACATTCTCTTCATAACTATAATATAGGGTTTTCGTAGCACTCTTACTGTTTGATAAATCTATAACGTGTCCTATGTTTCCCGCGATAATTGCAAGCAATAAAAGCTTGGTATCGATTCATTGGAAAACTGCCAAAATACGCCCCTACCATCGGTACCCAGACGAAAGCTATACAGTCATTATAATAAAACGTATGGGCCACCGACATCAGTGACCATAAACATTGCAAGTTATGTCACTATTAACCTAGAGAACTGTCACCTGCTTAGAGGTTAGGATTTTTATTAATAATGTTTCTTTTGTCAGTTTTAAAGTAATAAAACTAATTTAGACGTAATAAAAATGTTGGAGCTCAAAAATAAATGTTGCGAAGACAGATTTTATGTTTTTCCGCGTGTTTCAGAAAATAGAAAAACTGGGTGAATGTAAATGAACCATAGCCGTGCCGCCGCGGCTTTGGCTAAAGATACCTTTTTCTAAATTGAGAGCAAGGGCAAGGTATTTCTAGGTTTGGTTAGGACTTTAGCAACGACTTGCAGCTTTAACTTGTTATTCGTTCGAAAACCTATCGTAGAGGTATGCTTATAATCACGTACGGTAGCAGATAATAAATGAAAATGTGTTAAGTTTGATCGGTGTTTGAATGGTAGCCTTTTAAAACTGAAAATTTAATTATTTGTGTGTTTTCCTTATGTTGAAGACGTTAAATTAGAGGTATTAACTTAATTAATTTATAAACTCAAAATTGAAATATCTAAAAGAAACTTGTTTTTCACAAAAATGTAGATTTAAGATTGACCACAATCACAATTAATAAAATTAAATAATTACTTCTTTCAATTTTAATACAGATATTTCAGCTAAGTTTTTATTTATTGAAAGCGTGAGTGGGACGTGTAAGCCCATGACATTAATTGACAATGTTTTAAAAATGAAAATTCTAGTTCATTAATTAATGACACAATTCACACAATAGAGATAAACATATCGCTACTTGAATGTTATTCTAAAAGTCACATTTGAAATATTTTTAAAATTATTATTATCGGGACTTAATCGCGTAATGAAATTGTTTTATTTACCTCGACGTTTCGGCGACATTACAGTCGCCGTGGTCACGAGTAGACAAGATTAAGTCCCGATAATAATAATTTTAAAAATGTGTTCAAGTCGCGAAAGTTTAAAATACACATTTGAAATACTTTGAAATTGTTTACAAAAAAAAACACATGTGGCTCATTTCTTAAAGTTTGATGATTTTAAAAACGACTACAAGCGGTGTCTCAAAATTGATTTATCATACAAATATCAATTTAATAATATTTAACGTTTTATACATTATTACAATGCTAGCTAACGTGGATTTTGGGCGGTATAATGCCTTTATATCTAAAGATCGATAGACTAAACTTCGCTAATAGAAAACAAAGACGACAAACATTTAAAACCAGCTGCCATTTTACTTCTTCCTTGTCACTCACATGTCATTGAAAAGAGATGACAACAGATTAACCAGCCTATTGAGCTCTAGCGGGCTTATCAATCCATAATGAATAACAGCGTTAGTGTTTGAATGTATAAATAAATACAAATATTGGTGGACATTTCAGACGTTTATGAGGATATGGATCACCGAAAAGAAGCTAGGCCCCATACCGTGTTTGTTGCCCTTATTCTTCACGGTGTTGATCGCGAAAGAACAGGAGTAGAATCACCAAGCTCTTAAGACGTTCAAAGTGATCATATAGGTCCTACTGACTAAATGATTTTTGATAATTTTTTTGACACAGTGCCTTAATAAGCCCCAAACTAAGCAAAGCTTGTACTGTAACTAAGCAAACAATGTAGCAATTTCTTTCGTTCAGTGAATAGTTCAATCGAGAACCATCGATAAGGGCTTGACGGTTCCACTGACAAGAGAAAATATTTAGCGGGCGACTGGATAAGCGCCAGACGAAATACCTGGGTTGTCTTTTGTCTGTTTGTGTCATGTATTTGTGAACACGGATGTATATTAATGTACCGTTGCATATTATGACTGTAATTAGTGCCCATCAATGTTCTCATTTGGTTTGACAGAATATTATGTGTCTACATGCTCTCAACTGCTTCCTTACTTTAAAGCTGATCGCACAATACATGTACGCATCGTACGCGCTGCATTTAGAATTCGTCGTATGAAATCATGTGAAAGCTCGCACATTTCATCCGCACCGTACGCGCCGAATTTTCCGTATTTCATAAAATACGGCGTTATAGATAAAGGTCCTGAGGTATCACAGTGATAGTTAAACATTTAAGAAACATTAAATAAAAGTATTTTTTTATAAATACTTACTCTGAATAATAATTGATATAGTATAAAATTGTTGTTAAATTTTTCTGTGTGATTATTTTTGTAATCGATCGAGCGAGCGAAGCGAGCGAAGATCTTAGTGGCAAGTTAGGCGATTTTGCTTTGTATGTTTGTATGTTTGTATGTTTGTATGTTTGTATATTTGTATGTTTCATTTTTATGTTCTCGCATAACTATCGAACCGCTTATCCAATCTGTATGAAACTTGATAGATCAATAGGTTGTGCTATGGAAATTTGCTGTGGAGCGTATGAGCGTAATCGATGAAGGGGTTGTAAAGATATGGGGTTCCCAAGGGGGTAAATTTTTTTCAAAGTTACCCAAATATATTGAGTGGGGTGTCATATGAAAGTACTCAATTTATACATTCCAAAATGGTTTTTAGTTTTCTTCTAGGTTCTATAGTTTTTGAAATACAGAGAAAAAGAAAAATGATGAAAACCAATTAACGGATGTATGGAGAGAGCTCCCGTTTCATAGAGTTTCGATGTATTCGGAGGTCTGGTTAACAGACAAAGAGTGTGGCATCGTTGTGGTTTGGTTTGCAATGATTTTAGTTGCTTCTTGATATTTTTCCTTGAGATTGAAAATAAAAGCCGTGTTGGCCGAGTGGAAGAGTGCTCGATTTTCGATTCATAGGTCGTAAGTTCGAACCCTGGCCGTGCTCATCAATGGATTTTTCGATTAGAAAAATTTAAATGCGCATTAACACGAGCTCTAAACGGTGAAAGAAAACATCGTGAGGAAACCAGTTAACGTTCTAATAGCGGCGATGGGCTTGCAACCTGTCACTTATGCAAATGCTAACTCCTGCAAATAGTGGGCTGGGCATGTACCAAAATTATAGAGGGAGACGGAGGGGGAGGGGGAGACGGAGGGGGAGGGGGAGGGGGAGGGGGAGGGGAGGGGAGGGGAGGGGGAGGGGAGAGGGAGGGGTGGGGGGAGAGGGAGGGTCGGGGGAGGGGAGGTAGGCGGAGAGGGAGGGGGAGGGGAGGGAATTGATTTTCTCATACATTTTGTATTGAACTGCTATTTTAATAATTTCTCGAACTAAGAGGCCTTCCCTGAGGCGCGGTACGAAGTTCGCGGGGTCAACTATTGAATATAAACACGACACGACTTGTATTGCATGCATGCCTATAATCTTTACGATACTGAGGTAGTGCATTAGATATCATTGTGTGGTAAACACTAGAAGGAGCACTTAACGTAGGTATAGGGGTAGTCAGAAACAAGTCCAAATCTAGGCTATCAACACAACGGTGCGCGAGATCTCAGTTCGGGGCGAACTACTAGTATTAATTTGTTTTGGCAAAGGCTATCTCCAATTTTCCAGACCATGTCTACACCTTGAGATTTTTATATACATCTTAAACTATTTACCGAATAATTCCTTGGATCGCATTGCAGATACGATAACATTTTTCGCATCATATATTACCACATGTTATTTTTGTTATTTTGTCTTCGTCCATTTATTGGATCTATCAGTTTGGTATTGGCGCCGTGGGATTAGAGGAACTCTGCCAAGTGGCTAGCTCGTGTCGTGGAATGGTTTCCGTTTAGATCCAATCTTATTTTTCTATGGCATTTTTTAACAACGCGTAGCATCGCAATTGAGTTTTTTCAGAGCTATACGTGAATGTAGGTTTCTAAACTATAAAAAACTACTGAAACTGGTTATAAAGATTGTTTTTGTTGTAGATTTTATAGATGGTTTTATTCACACTTGGTTGTTATTAGTTAGCTTAATTACTTTCCATCGAAAGATCGTGGTTTTGAATCCCGGTCAATATATATAAAGTGAAGTTTTCTTATCCATAAATGTGCGCAAGCGCACAACACTGTGAAGGAAAATTCCAAGCTTCCAACTTTTCAAGTCGTATTGCAATAGGCATGGAACCTATCACGTATGGAAAGCTAACTTCTACAAAATATACACTTGTGCCAAATATTTATTTTGACGTGCCTCTTTTACGTCCAGTTTCAATACTTTGTGTATCTGTGATTTTGCTTACTGTAGTAAGATATTTGACATTTTTGTATAGAAGTAACGTCAAATACCGAACCACAGTAAACAAAATCACAGATAGATATTGTTTGTTATTAACTTTTATTGAAACTGGACGTTAGACATTTCCAGAGGATCTTGCCTAATATCTGTGAGAAAGTCTACCTACGTTCCTACTAAGCTAGTAACGCCGTCCCGTAAGTATCCGTTGTGGTACAGACGTCCTTTAATTAAATTACTTCGTGAAAAGGCTAAATTTCATAAAAAATATAAAACATACAGTAACTCTTATGACCGTGACTCATTTATCTTGTTACGCCAACGAGCACACACTATGGAGAAAGATATGTACGATGAGTACATAGCTCATATCGAAAAATGCATTAAATCAAACCCACGCGCTTTTTGGTCATTCATAAAAAGTAAAAATCAGTCAAACACCTATCCTTCTGTGTTTGAATACGGTAACCGTTCATCAGACTGTGGTGACGAGATTTGTAACTTTTTTGGTGAGTTTTTTCACTCAACATTTTTGGATAATCCTCAGCCTGACGTGCAGGTTGACGCACTGTCTTCGCTGGATATGGAGTCTTCCGCGGATATAAACTCAGTAGAAATTCAAGAGGATACTGTTTTTAACCTTCTTAAAAATCTAGACCTAACTAAATCTGCTGGTCCCGACAACATCCCCGCCATCCTAATAGTGAAATGTGTTCAGAGCCTGGTCCTTCCCCTGTCGCTGCTTTACCGCCGTTCTCTTACTGAAGGCGTAGTTCCTAGTATATGGAAGAAGGCATTCATAACTCCCATTCACAAAAAAGGTCCGAAAAACCAGGTAGAAAACTACCGTCCCATATCGAAACTGTGTTTGTTTGCCAAAGTCTTGGAGAAAATTGTCCATACTCAACTCTACTCTGCACTCAAACACAGTATCTTAACTAATCAACATGGTTTTGTGAGAGGTAGATCTACTACCTCTAATCTTCTTCTATGCGCTGACTTTTTGTCAAGGTCTATGTCTGAGCCCTCGCAAGTGGACGTCATCTACACGGATTATTCCAAATGTTTCGATCGAATCGATCACTTACTTCTACTTGAGAAGCTTCATAGGATTGGCATTAGGGGTAATCTGTTTAGATGGTTCTCGTCTTATGTTCGGGACCGGTGCCAGACTGTGGTTCTAGGTGGTTACTCTTCGTGTCCAATGAGTATACCTTCGGGTGTTCCCCAAGGATCCTTATTGGGTCCACTTCTTTTTACCATATTTATCAATGATATCTATTCTTGTTTTATCCATTCTAAAATATTACTCTACGCTGATGATATGAAAATTTTGCTCCAAATAAAAACCGTCGAAGATAGTTACCGCCTCCAAGATGACCTTATTAGGTTCGAAAATTACTGTAAGCTTAATAAATTAGATCTCAACGTCTCAAAGTGCTTTGTGTGCTCCTACACGCGTAAACTCTCAATAGTTTTATTTAATTACACATTTTATAACCATCCAATAAATAGAGTAAATTCAATTAAAGATTTAGGAGTTACTTTTGACAGTAAGTTATTATTCGACGAACATGTTAATACTATAGTAAAGAAGGCGTCTCGTGCACTCGGTTTTATCTTAAGAATGTCAGCAGAGTTTTCAAGCATCAAAACATTCAAAATTCTATACTGTTCGTACGTACGTAGCCACTTAGAGTACGCTTGTCAAGTGTGGAATCCACGTTATGATGTTTACTCTTCACGCCTGGAATCTATACAGAAAAGATTTCTACGATACATTCAATACCGTGCTAGAATATTTTTACCTGATTATAATACAAGGTGTCGTAAATTCCACTTCCTTCCTCTATCCATTCGAAGAGAAATAGCTGATCTGACTTATCTCTTTAACATAGCGAACGGTGCCGTAGATTGTCCTGAGCTCCTGGAGCAAATAGGGCTGCGAGTGAATTATGCAGCATTAAGAAATCCAAATATTCTTTATGTTCCCACAGTTAATACCAATTATATGCAGAACTCATTTCTTGTGAGAGCTAGTAGCTCGTTTAATTTATATGCTAAGTCAAATAAAGAGGTTGACTTATTTTATACTAAAACAAGTAAGCTTAAACGCTTGCTTAGTAATAAATTCTTTCACATAGATTAGGCTTTCAACTTGTGTTATGTGTGTTGTGATTTATGTTTGTTTCTTTTTACTTTACTTTTAATAGTGTCGTCTACATTACTTGTTTATTTTTTTATTTATCTTGCTTTATCCTATCTGTGAAAACTTTTAATTGGCCTTCTTGTATTATGTAACTTACCATGGTTGCATAATATCTATCTCATAATTATAAGAACCTGTAAGCTAGCTGTAAGTTTTCCTAATAAAAATAAAATAAAAAATAAAATAAACATTATAATGGTGATCATGTTTTGTGTTTCTAGGTAATGGCTACATCCCAACATCGAGTCTGCGCGAGATCCTGGCCGCTTTAGATGATCAGCTCACTCCAGACCAGCTCAACGAGATGATCGCTGAGATAGACACTGACTCGTCGGGCACAGTTGACTTTGATGGTAAGTACTACTACTATCATCATCTCCCTGCCCTTATCCCACTAGGTGGGGTCGGCACAACATGTTTCCTTCCTCCATTTCATTCTATCACTCATCATCTCAATGCTCACAGTCCATCCATCTTTTCTTATGCCTGCCGGTGTATCCATCCACATTCATATTCATCGCTATCCGTACATTAACTAGGACTAAGACTAGGAACTAGGCTATCGTTCCTCATGACATACCCATACCACGCTAACCTCCTCAACTTATCAGTCACTGGCGCTACTTTCAAACTTCCCCTGATATACTGATTCTTTAATACATGTATGTTAATGGCTCACTCACGTGTTTTTAGGCCGCCGAAAGACCTTTGTCAAGGCTTAACGACTTATAGCCGGGACCGACAACTTAAAGTGTCCTCCGGAGCACGAAAGCTGTTAATGACACTGCCGGTCACTCATCTAAATTGTGACCGCTCAGAATTTCACTTAACTTTAAGAGCCTTAGAATAAACCAGTGAAAAGAAAATAATTTAAAGCACAGAGCGGAATGTAAAAACATGCAACAATTCTCTGTAAAATCAAGTTGAGCAACAGAACAAAATTAATCTGACACCGTCGTGATTACACTTCATTGTTTTCCATCTCGTATTTCACGAATCTCTAATGAATCATCTTTTTCATTTTACCATTTCAAAAGTAAAACCACAGTTTTTATACAAACGCTCGTAAAAAAGTGGAGACAATGAAATTTTTTTCAATCAAAAGGAGGCAACTTATGCCCACACTCAACGGGACGCTTTAGTGCCTAGGACGTTATTTGAGAGGGAGTAGGCTCGTCTAGCCCTTAATGCCCGGGTTACACGAGGCTAGTTTTTCAAGCTAGGATAGCAAGCTAGTGTTAGTAAGCTAGCAAGCTAGTACTTCTAGCTTCGTGTAGACAAAACTAGCTTCATTTCTAAGCTAGTAAGCTAGTAAGCTAGTTTACAAGCCAGGATAGTTTTTAATAGGATGGAGTTCTATTTTTCAGGCTAGTGGCGCCCCCTACCACTGATTTTACTATCCTGGCTTGTGCACTAGCTTCATGTGGCCGGCGAAGCTAGTTTTGGATTGGCTAGTAAGCAGTAACCACGCATTTTGTCATTCGCAAAATAATCTGATATTCGCCTAAATCTTCATTGCTAAATTCTTCCAAAGCAGTATGAATAAAATAAAGTAAAGCAGAGTGATCCACGTTCATCTCTTCTTAAAATTCACGGTCTTGTCCACACCCGGTTTTGTAATTCATCTGCTAGTTTCTAATGGAAATTGGAACAGTGTTCAAAGTAACTTTTTCAATAGAATAGTGTTTTTTTTTTGCATGCAGTTCATTTTGGACGTGTGGTCACTTCAGTCACTGCAATAATACTAGCTTAAAATAAACTAGCCTCATGTAAACAGAACTAGCATGTTCCAAGCCAGGTTAGCAAGCCAGGATAGTTTAGTAGAAAACTAGCTTGCTATCCTAGCTTGAAAAACTAGCCTCGTGTATCCCGGGCATGAGGGACCGGCGAACGTATCTACGTACCTAGGAACGTAATACCGAAATATTTTAAAATTTGAGCATATTTTTAACACTTTATGTTATTATTTGGATAAAGGCAGTATTTATCTAGGTTCCTATTACACTTTTGTTCCAAAAAATTTACTATAGAACAAATGAAAAGAAAAAATGCCATTTTTGGTGTACCTACAAAGATTTCAATTCAATTTGCTTACATTTCTTTTTAGGTAAGTTTTTCGGAATAAAAGTTTAACAGGAACCTAGATAAATACCTACTCTCTTAATCTAACAACATAAACTGATATAAATATGCTTACATTTTAAATGATTTTGGTATTACGTTTTTATGGAAATTCGCCTGTCGCAGGCCTCTTAAGCCATCCTCTCAGCTTAGTCAGCATTATCTACAGAATGGAGACTAAACCACGGTTTCTTTCACCAAATTGAAAAATGACAGTTAGATGTCACAGTTAAAGTCAAAGTAAATAATAATTATATAATTTTGGAATCATATTGAAACGTCACTATAGCTAGGTGATTCTGCGCCTGTTCTTTCACTACCAACACCGTGAAGAACCAGGGACACAAATATTTAGACCACACAACAAAAGCTTTGCTTTATTTTTTTAATGTCATGTGATATTTCTCTCAAAACCTTACCTTAACGTCCATTTTATCAACAAAAGAACACAAGCGACAGCTCATTTCACACCGTATTTTACTTAATTAACTCCACAATTCCTTGAAATGTGATAGCTATTCCTCAACTTAATTTCTCATTTCAGAGTTCATGGCGATGATGACTGGCGATTAAATGGAACCTGGAGAGCTTTTTGGTAATAAATAACATTTTGTTGTAGCTATTTTGGTGTTTAATTTTAATAAGGAACAATAAATAAGGGATGAAAACAAAATATAACAATAAAGAATCGAATTTTTTGGTCATGTTTTATATTGCTCTTATTGTACTAGCGTAGTAGAATATTAAAAACATTAAATATATATTGGTGAACATTTTCTCAAGGCGCTTAGCCCCAAACTAAGCAAAGCTTGTACTATGAGAACCAGATAACTCATCGTTCATATTGCCGTAAATACACACTTATGATACTTTATAACATCCAGACACAGAACAAACATCTATGTTCATCAAACAAATGTTTATCCTGGGAGGGAATCAAACCCACAACCTAAATCGCAGAAGACAGAGCTACTGCCAACTGAGCTGAGAGGCCAGTTGACATAATTATAATTATGACTTTCTGTTTTGTTGCCTGTTACATATCAAAATCAATGCCACAAATTTCAGGCATCATGGCCTCTCTAACGATATAAAATATTATACCAATGAGTCTAGAGATTTATTTGAATTTAATCAGATCTCATGAATACTATCTTTGGCATGAGTATAACACTTTGTTTGCAAAATAAATATGGGCATTTGAAAGCTCTTTAGGTGATGCAGAAACTACCTAAATAAGTAGGGAACTGAATAATACTACACTGTTGAGGTGTACTTTTGTTTAAAAGTGTGAACCGATGACTAAATAAAAAGAAGAAGTAACTAGGCCAGTAAGAAAGCTTAAGCAGAATCAACACGAACAAGTTACAGAGCCACAAAATATAAAATATGCATGAAGTCAAATCGCATCAGAATTTTCTTGGCTCATATGCACAAAGAAACGGAAACTCGACAAAGAAAATGTTTAAAAATTCAAATTCACACGTTCGCTTTCCAGGCGAGATGAAGGATGCTCTAATTAACACGAGAAAGGCTTTATGAACTTTGCATTCGTTTGTTTGCAGAGCTTGTGGCTTGGTAGGGCTGCAACGCTTTTAGAAATAACGAAAAAAAACCTAGGCAATTATCTGACCTACATTATTCGTACTGTATCAGGAGACAAACTATGTCAACACACAATGCTCAATACGGCATCAAAACTACCTAACACTCAGTAGGACGTACCACAGTTGCTTGTGACGCAGATTTGGCATCTAAACCATCCCCTCAGCATTTCTCTGATTTGATGTAATGAAAAGACGTGTGATGCTGACTACGCCGCATAATTCTTCAAAATATTTTCCTTCTATGTATGGATATTATCTCGAGAAGAAGTAGTGATAATTATCACTACTGTATTTTCCATTATAATGAGTGAATGTGTATAATGAGTGAATACTGAAAGCATTTGCAGGGCAATGAGCGCAGATGTGCGAACATAATGAATACCTACCTTTAAGCACAACCCTAAAACGCACTCCGCACTTGCAAAGCAGAGCCGCGGGCGCCGGCAAAGCTGGAATAGGGGCTGTTGGGCATTTCCATAGCTTAGCGGTTCCATGCTCTTTGTACTCGCTAATCTTTGCAGAGAGTTGAATGAGATCTGCTTTATACTTTTCTTTATACGTAAGTATATGGATATACTTGGTCTTGGTTTGGTTTCTTCAAAAATGTAATGAAACAGTATCCACGATGAACGGTTATTCTCTGAGCTCTTTTGGAAAACTCGAGTTCCTACGACATTCGGATCGACAAATCGATGTAAAATATAGATACTTTAAGAATTTCATTTAAAACTAGCTGACCCCACGGACGTTGTCCTGCTCAAACTTTGAGTTTAGCAACGAACTCTATATTTTCGAAGAAACCAACCCCAATTGTTAAAACCCATACAAAACAACATTTTTTTTTCGACTTTTCAATTATTCTTTTGTTATATAACTTTTGAAACTATCATGGTTACGAACAACAAAACTCAATAATAGACATAGACATAGACATAGACATAGACACATCATTTATTTGCTACTAAACACACAAAATACACAGTGAAACTAAAAAAACTAAAAGTAAAACTAAAAACTAAAAGTGAAAAATCATGGTAATTATCCCGTTGATAACAATATTTATATTCTTTTGTTGTTTCCCTATTTTCTAAACCACGAATTCAAATCGGCCAAGCTGATTTTGAGTTTTAGCGAGACTAAAAAGCAATTGATTTTATGTATACAGAAGATAATTAAAGTTACCCAAAAAATCTCGCAACATTTGATTGTACAAATTAAATTTTACAGGTTTCGTTCCAAAAAAACAGCTCGCTACTTTTTAATCGAAATTGCTTCCACAGACGTAACTGAACCTTTAGGCTGGGCGCACACTTATCCGCACCAAATTCACAAAGTACTGCCAGATAGAATGATAATATGAATAAGAATAATAATATTAAAATATACCAGATACTAATATGAATCGGACGACTCGACCGCGAATAGGTATGCGGGGTTTCAAACGATTTCACTAAAGAACTCTAAAATTCGATTCGTTCGGCGCATTCGGCGAGGATAGGTGTGCCGCCACCGTTATGCTTAGGTACACAGAAACAAATAAACCGTGCCCCTATCATCTGAACCCGCCGAGTCAGAGAGAATCAGCTGAAAGCAGATTACTGTGTATTTACATACAGATGATAAGGGTCCTTAGTTAAGTTGTTTACTATGTGAAAGAGGGTCGTTGCTAAACTTGAACAAGAAGGACGATCAATTAATTCCCTTTGTATATTTTTGCCTACATGCTCACAGTACCCCTGTTATACACAATGGACTTACTTATCTATCTATCTATATGGAGAAACAATTCTCTTTGTATATTTTTGCTTTACATGCTCAAAACAGGCCGCCCTGTTACACACAACGAATTTATGATGATACCCGGTCAAAAAGTAGCCTATGTGTCATTCCAGGTCATAAATTATGTAAGCTTCAAGTTTCATTAAAATCCATTCAATAGTTTTTGCGAAAGGAATAACAAACATCCATACAACTTTACATCCATACCTCACAAACTTTCGCATTTATAATATTAGTAGGATAAATATAAATGAAAGGCTAAGCGCAAAACTCGAGAATGATTAGGCTAATTCAATTTTTTTTTGTTGTAAGACATAAATTGGAAAAACTGCACGGAAAACTTAAAAAAATATTTTTGTTTTTCCAATTCCATGTATTTTCCAAGTTTCCCGTTGTACCTGTAGGAAGAACAATGATGTAGGTTCGTAAAAGCTGAAAATCCGTAGGGGCACCAAACGTCCGAAATCCGAGTGGGATGGTGAATTATTGTTTTCTTTATGAGAGAGAGGGACAGCGCGACAGACGATTGAGATCTTCTATCTATCTATATACCCACTGCTGGGTAAAGGCCTCTCCATCACGCCATTTCTGGCGGGTCTGTGCCAGCCGGAACCACTGCTCTCCTACCGCGCTCACAATGTCGTCTAACCATCGGGCAGGTGGTTCTAAGCTGTCCTATCAGTTTTTTCAATAAGAACAGAAATTCAACAACGTAACCGATAAACTCTAATCTAACCAAATACAGAAGCCGTATAATTCTGTCAATCCGATGATAAATTATCATAACCATTCGAATATATGCACGGCTCTCAAATTATGTTCATCATCCACTCATTAATGGAAATTGTAACTAGATACCCTTTAGCATTTGGAATTCCAAAGTCCATAATTTGCATTGACCCAAATCACGAAGTCAATTAAAGACCCGACAGCTCTCTGGATACCACGGTTTCAGTTTGACCTAAGGATGATATTTCAGACTTTTTAGTCGAGTTCGTACAGTTTAACTTTTGCCGCAAAATAATAAATTACAATATTTTATCTGTGGTTTTATTTACTGTGGATATATATACTTTTAGTATAGAAATAGTACGAACAGAGAATACTACAAACTGCTGGACATTCTTTTCAGTTACTAAAACAAAGGATAAAATTCCAGATTGTGGAAAAAAGAGATAAAAGCAGAAAATATTTTGTCCCTTACCGGGTGAATTTCACGAAGAAATTTCACTGTTTAGCACAATACTGTGCTATTCTGACCCTTTCGGCGGCACGCCAGCTAAGCCAGCAGTCTATTCTATAGGTTTTTCCGCCTACGATTGTGTATTAGCAGTGTCAAAGTATGTAACCGTAATAAGTAAAAGCGCAGACAAATTATTGAGACCGGCTGTTAGTAAATTCCGTTGACAGATAAATATATAGCAGTTTCTAGATTATTCTAAAAAGAGCTTTTAAAATTGACATTATTTTTGGCTTGTCTGATCCTGGTTTGCGAAAGTAACTAGCGGCTTTCGTGCAATTGTTCAAAATCGAATCGTATTATGATTCAAATTAGATCTATTTCACATCTGTTTGATTCATGAATCGGGTGGGTACCTATGTACCTACTTCTAACTTCTAATAGCCTTTTGCATATTTTGTAGCGAAAATTGCCAAATTTAACAGTTGAAACTACATTTCGTTCCAAAATTATACAAATTGTTTGTGGTGTTGAATACTGAGGCTTTTTTATAATTGTATGATTGGGATTTTTTTGTTTGAAATGTTTTACCAAGTTGTCGGGAAAAATAAATAAGCCATCGATATTCGAATTAATATTCAAAATATTTAAATTTTATGAACGCTAAGAGTTTCGGATTATGTTTATTTAATAGAACAATACGAAATCGAAAGAAGATAAACCTTGGAACTGTTTTAAAAAGTAACTATATTATTACAGTCACGTCAAAAATTCAAAAGTTTCCAACAGAATACCCAAACTCTACTATCTATAGTGGGTAACATAGGGTAAAACTTGTCGCAATCCAAGTTCCCTGGAATCAGGTTTGTGGGTCGCAGGACTATTACATAAGAATCCAGCTGTGGATGCTTTGTAAGTGCGCGAACTTTAAATATTATGTAAATTGGATCATAAATATATTTACCTGACTGACAAAGCCTATAAGACGCGTTGTGTTTGACCTATATGTTTGTTTACATCCGTTCCCATGTCCGCTCGTAACTACTCAACGGCTCAACCGATTTTGATAAGTGATACGTCATTGGAATAATCTTGATGAGACAAGTGTCACTATACATACAATTCTTGTAAAATAAAAATGGCTGATTAAATGCTTTGATTAAATGCAATTTAATGTGCGGTCTGAAAAAAAAAATATTTTCTTTACCTCGAGAGGGGTATTAAAATAAAGGGCTTTAACTGGTTATCTGTCGGAGCACAGATTTGGTCGAGACACAAATGATTTTCTATTGTGTCTGGAATCCCGACGGACTAAAAGTTAAAAGCACTCAGGAGCTTATGGGTTAGTCAAGCCAACTGAGATGTTGACAAAGGTACTATAGTTACAAGCACAAATTGCTTGTTGCTAACGTAGTTCTTGATATACCGGTGTGATTATACGACGTTCTGTGCAATCAAGAAATGAATGGGCTGGTAGTTGCAAACAACTTAATGCTTTTAAGTTTTGTATTTTATTTTTGAATCGAAACATAGTCGTTTACCTATCTGAATCGACGATATTTTGACGTGAATAATTCCCGTGTGTTAATCACAAAATCTAATTATTTTCTTGAGTATTTATTCCCGTAGCAACTCAAAAGATTCATCACAAAGCATTTCTAATTTTCTCTTTCCAATACTCATTGAAACATTCTCATCGACCCTATTACCAAAAGAAAGCACTCAATTCACCTAAACATCTTATCAGTAAGGGCTTGGCCCTTGAGAGAGCCCGACAGGGTTGTTTATAGCGCCAAGGTCACATTAAATGTTTATCGAAAGACGCAATCGGAGGTAATGAAGCAAGTTCGAATACAAATCACTTGAAAATTGACAGGGACTTGATACGAAACACCAAATAATCATTCTCTGGAATTAATTTTAAATATTCATTAGGATTCTTGCAATGATATTTAAAAATAATACTTACTTACTTACCTAGATTATTTTTTAGCGCGCGCAAGGTGAAGACTGGAAAACGTCCCAATTGGGACGTCTTGTCTTTAGTCCGCGTCAAGCAGGGCGATGACCTAGACGTTGTTAGTTCCTTGTAGTGAATTAAATAAACAACAAAAATGCTATTATGCTAAAATATGTACTTATGTACTATTCATTTGCGGAACTTGTCAACATAGTGAGCACTACCTAAATCGGTGTGTATACCAGTGCGACCAGATTTAAAACGTCCGTAACTATGAACGTAACATATCTCGGGTATAATATCATTGATTTCTTGGTTCTTGCTGTAAATTAATAAACAGGATTCAAGTTGACATTTGTAGAAAAGTCGCATAAAGTTCTTGGAAGGGGTTGGTTCATTGGCGAGTATGCCAGCGAGTTAACGTTTTTACTGCCATCCTCATTGCTAGACAAAACAGAACAGTGTCTTTCTTCTTTCCCACATCAATTGCATTTTTCTCTTTTAGGTGTTCGAGTAATTTCTGACGTGTGAGCTCACTTTTCCATCATATTAGTATTTTCACGCGGTCGGTCGTTCTAAGCTAGCGGCTTATATTATATAATATCAATGAGGTAAACATCAAAAGTTTATACCGTTGTCTCGCCAGCCCGCCAGTCTGATTCGGAGGATAATGTCCTTTTCGTGAAACGTCCTGCTCCTAACCTAAGTTATGTGATTGAGTTGCCAGTAATAGTATGTAATGTTGTATGATCCGTGATGCATGTCACTTACCGTCGCTCAAATCTCTACTGCTAATGATGATGGCTACAGCTAAAACAAACTACAAAATATTACGCGAATGGAACATGACGGTACATTATTTGGCAATGATTTTTATTATATTGTTCGTATACTTTTTAACGTTTCAACATCTGAAATGATTCTTTAACATACATACAACATTGTTTTTTTTTTAACTTAACTATTTTTTATTAATTATTTTACAACGCTGTATTATACGGTGTAGTGTGCCGAGACCTTAAATATACATTTTATACAATCCTACGTACTGTTAGTAAGTATTTCTGGCTTTGTTATTTTGAAAACAGTTTTTTTTTTTGTTTTTAATTGATTTTTTTCAGTAATTACAGTTTTTTCACATTTTTACTAAATATTTTGTGAACAAAAATCATTGCCGATCAAATAGAGCGAATCACTTAATGAACAGGCGTGATAAGCGTTACTTCTTTACCTGACTTACGCTCCTAAAGCTACTGGTGCTAGCGCTCCGAGCCTGCAAGAAAAAACATTCGTTCCTATACACTAGCACACACAGCCAGTACCAACCAAAAAGATCGACATGCTAGCTGATAGAAGGTGAAACTGTTCGGTTGTGGACAAACTTCTTATATCTGAATTTTAGAGAGCCAATGGGATCATTTTACTAAGAGCACTTTCTTGCGTTTTTTTTTTTTGCGCGTATACGGTTGTTTCGAAATACGCGCTTACACGCGAGCTTTAAAATATCGAATACGCCTACACGGGCTTATTATCGCGTAACCGGTGCCGGTGGTGGTGAGTGTGAGCAGCTCGCGCTCGAGCTTATAAGCTTATGTCGACGCTCTTACGAGTTGCTCGTGTGGCAAAAGGCGGGCCTATACGCACCTACACGCGCTTCGAAAAACGAGCTTATACTTACCTGCTCATACTGAAAAGACTCGCCTTCACTATCTATCTGTCACGGGGTTGTATATTTTGAATTGTAATAGGAAGACGTGAAACTTTCATAATTGTGTATACTATGGCCGCTATAACAACAAATAATAAAAATAAGCATCTTGCCAGTTTATGTTTTATCACTTTAGTTAGACTAAAATGGTCGTTAAGCAATTCATGACCAAAATATAATTTTAAATTCAGAATTCTGATTCATAAAAGCAATTGCATAGCGACCGTTTTACCTGTTAGAGTAGCGCTAGTGAAGAATTTAAATAAGTTTTTCGGTACTTCCGCAAAATTGTTTTGTGAAATGTCCGCAAGGAAAACTTGTTAGTATTTTCAGGGTGAAAGAAATCTACTAGCATTTGAGTTTTAAAGAGTTTTATAATCATATCAGCGTCCTCTTGATTTTTGATTAAATAATAACGAAAAAGTAAAAATTAAACGTTTATTTTTCAAAAAATTTCTTTACTATTTTTAAAGTCACTTTTTCTAAATTAAAACAACGAGCTCTTGTAATTGAGTTTGTGATAAGTGACATGCTTTTTGTTAATGTCTGCATTGCTAGCTTCCCAGAGTTTTGTTATGAAAGATATTTCTCCAAACCAGATTCAAAATTATGAAAATGTTGTTTCAGTTATAGCCACAACTATTTCATTATTTACTTCAAAATTCAGAAGTTTAATTTAATTGTAACTAAATCCTATATTTCCAGCGCAAATTTTCCTTGCGCTATCTCCAATTTATTAATTAGGTAAATGAACCTTTTTGAAAACAATTTACTGAATTCATGTTGGTTTCAACAGCATTTTACGAAACCGGAATCTTGCAGAATTTTCTACTCATTTTTAAGTTAAATTCTATCGAACTTTTCATCACATTAAATAACTTCAATTCATCTTTTTTACGAGGAAATTGAGTCTGCTGCGAACTTTTTAGTTGCTTATTTTGCATTTCTTTGGAGAAGCTATTAAAACTCGGCCGAGGAAATAAATTTATTCCTAGCATGTGGCTTATTTTCTTTGAATGGATCAAAATGAAATTGCTGCGATATAACATGGCCGAAATATCTTTTTAATTTGTTTATATCGGTATTTTGTTCTAGATCAATGGCTAACTCAAAAATAAGTACTGATTACTTTTTATCATTGTACTTACATCAAATTTTAGTTATTTTTTGTAGAATAAAACCTTCAAAATACTAGTATAGAAAGATAGGAAATCGAAAAAAACAGTTTCACAATCTGGACAGCTTTGTGCGTGTGCAACAGCAAGTTGGAAGGATAGATAGACAGATCGTGCACATCTAATCTTATTGGTCGAGTACACACAGAAAACAGTCAATGTATGCACATTTAAATTTGGCACCTAATTTGAATTTCAACCCCTTAAATTTAAATATTAAAATTTACATTGTTTTTATTCTAGCAAGACAAAACTTACTAGAAGAAAATTAAACACAGTATTCAATAATGACTAAATTTTGTCATAGATTGTGTGGGTTATATTTTTATTTAGAAATTCAAACCAAGTCCCAAAAGACACAGAACAAATAATCCAATAATGCAAGCACTTGTGTAAGTAAATAGAAATTTGAAAAGTGTTTCATTCATACCGCCAGAGAAAGCTAGATAGATTTGCAATTAACACTCGAAGTGACTCTTTACAAAAGTTCAAAATTGGTAAGAAAAAAATTTACACTTTTGAAGGATTTCTTTATTGTAAAGAGCACTTTTAAACATTCAAAGCACTTGCAGAACATTCAGCAACATTTATTTACACTTAACATACATAACAATAAATAGTTACAATATTGCTTGCACATAGTATATTATGTGTAGTGTGCAATTTGTGTCTTCTCCGTACCTGAAAAAAATCTTACAGTGAGTAAAGATTATTAGGTAAGTATGAAATGTTTTCACATCACGTTGAAGAAGTAAATCCAGTGCTATCTGCCGTAAACTGGATTTTCCAATATTCGAAGGATCTCAGTAATGTGAGAAGTTTTACATATTCGTCGATTTTTCATTCATTCATTAATTTATGTAGGACAGCCTCGCGAAGGTCATTTCATTTTTACACGTTACCTGATATTAAATCATGGTAACTCGAGTTACCATAAAATCCAACTTTATAACTGGTGTACTCTGCGTAAAAATAACAATTAAGTAGGTTTATAAAAATACGCTGTTGTTTTAAAATTTTGTATATAAAAAATGGTATTTTTATAATTATAGCCAGTGGAGACTGTAATTAAATAAAAGTAAGCCGTAAAATTGAAGTTTTCGTTTCTTCACTTTTTAATTAGGTAAAATTATTATTTTAAAAAAACAAACGTTTTTACTTTTTAATTAAAATAATTATTTTAAAAAACAAACCTTTAAGTATATGTAGAAACATGTAAAATACACTTTGTAATACACACCACTATATTAACGAAATCTTATCCCGTTAGGTTTTTTTTTTAATATGTAACTTATATCCTCAAAGTGATTATTTGACAAGTGTTACCTTAATATGAACAATTTACATAACCCTGTTTCCTAGTGTCGGTTCGTTCGGAAAGGTTTTAGTTGAAATGAAACACAAAAACAGACGAACTGAGAACCTCCTCTTTTATTGAAGTCGGTTTATAGATTTCTAAGTGTTAGAAACATTTTTATGCATTCATTCTTTCACTCATGTAATCTTCCTTTCAATAAATTAACTTTACCTATACCGATGGCATTTTGTTTTAATTTAAATATTACATAAATACATATGTTATTTTGCTAAAAAAAACCTCAACTTTCCGAGGAAAATCATCGAATCAGATGCATTTTCGGAAGTCTAAATCGCACTGCAGTTGAAACAAGCTAAGTATTCCTTTGAAGAAGCTTAAAAGAGAAAGTTAAAAATACTTCAGTACTTATGTAGTAGGTACACTTTTTAACAGAATAAAAATCTGTACCAGAAAATGGAATAAAACGGGAACAAAACGACAAAATGGGAGGAAATCTCGGTGACAATGCTCCGAGGCAGTGGGCCCCTAAGGTACGTCCGTCATTCTATGCCAAAATCGGTGGGTAAATATTTTAGTGGAGCTGTTTCATCCACTTTCATAGTTGGTAATTTTCAGATGAATTTGGGCAACTTAGAGCGATGCCACACGGGCGCTGCCGCTCCTTTGCGTTGGCGTCTATAATTTTATAATTATAATATAATTTTTGTTCTGTCAAAGCGCGTCGTTTCAGCGCACCGTGTGGCATACCGGGCAGATTTCTATGTAGAACTACGGAGCGTCAACGCTGCGACGTCGCAGCAACGACGCAGCGTAGCGGCAACGCCCGTGTGGCATCTCTATTAGCCAGTATGAGATGTAAAAAATTACCTGATAAAGTAAGGATGAGTTATTTTACTAAACTTATTTTTTTTTTAGGTTTTCATTTATTTTTTAAGTTAAGCCGTTCTACTGCTAGGCAAAGTCTCCCTCATATTTCACAAATCTTATCTATCTAAGTAAAAACTACCAAACTTGAATACAAAATATAAGTTTGTGAGACTAAGTAAATGACAAGCTATCTACGAATAGCTTTTAACCCATTCTTGGCCCAGCCACAACAGGGCTCTCCTTCTGAGTGCACACAACATCGCCACGTGCATCATGGGCTGTGAACACGTTAACAGAACGACGTCAATCGGGTTAGCTAATCGGGGTCTCTATAATTTTGTGATACTTACTCATTTTTTTTATCAAAATAATGATCACTTCAGAAGTCAAACATAAAGACTCTGTAAAGGAAGCAAGGCCCCAAACCGTGTTTGTTACCCTGTTTCGTTCATCATATTTATTGGTATTCGTCGTGACAGAACCACAAAATGAAATGAAATCTTCCAATTTTGCAATATGATGCTTATTTTAAAAATCCAACCTGTTTATCTCTTGTATATTATCCACTAGCTCAATAACTAGTTTTAAACCAATTACAAAGCTCTTTCTTAACCGAATCCCCAAGATGTCTCTATTTCAACAGATTCCTGGATCGGTTCCCATCTGTCAAGCTCCCTTAGGACGTCAACTGTCACTGACTAGATCGTAAGTTCGGTATGTACGAAACATATTCTCTATCTTTTGTTTGTAGCTAAGGTTCATGGCTGTTTTGCTCATAGGAATGAGAGGAATGGAAAGCATGTCATCCATAATGATAGGTCGTATGGTTTTTATTTTTTGAATGTCACTTTTCAGCGTTAAGACCGTCAACAATTCTAAGCTATTTTCCGGATTTCATTGTTTACCTTTATGTTGTACATTTATGACAACAAAACGATGGAATACGACGTCGTGGAGGCAAAGGAAACGTTGCAGGGACGTTCACAATCCTTTTGAGTGAGACATATTTGTTTATGATAAAAAAATACTAGGGTGTCGACTTTAGTTCGATCTTGTACTATTACTACTCCTAGTCACCCGCTTCACCATTTTAAAGCAACATTTTCGTCCTTCAAGTGTGTGGCGTAGAAGTCGTAACGCCTTATCTACAGTATGGCGACGCGGAAGTGCGCAAAGCGGATATTGGCCGGAAGAGCCGGTACTACCCTCCAACGCTACCGATTTCTAATCATGCGTTAAATACGACTCAGCCTTGAAGGGGAATGTTTTTAGTAGCTAAATTGTTTTTGATGTTAAGGCTCGCCACTTCATTCTGAAGTTTATAATAACTTAAGATAGCTAAAGTAAAAATTCAATTAGTAATACACTGTATTATTATTCTGATTAACGAAGTTGTACCATCAGAATACTAATCGTGAGATAAGATCTTGAGCGACAAAACTCCTCCCCAAAAAGCTCTTAACATTTCCCCGAACTTCTAGTTTTTAGGGTTCCGTACCTTAAAAGGTAAAAAAAGGAACCCTTATAAGATCACTTTCTTGTCCGTCTGTCCGTCTGTCCGTCTGTCCGTCTGTCCGTCTGTCTGTCCGTCTGTCCGTGTGTCACTATCGATTATCTCAGGAACGGGTAGAGCTAGCAAGTTGAAATTTATACCATATACTAAGGTCTATAGTCCCTACTGTGAGTATAAAAACCGGTCAAGTGCGAGTCGAACTCGTACGCCGAGGGTTCCGTACCTAGCCATGGTGCCAATTAAGCTAGTATTAATTGTATGAGCGCCCATACAACTCGGAGGACAATTTTAATTGGCGTCAACTATGTATGTATGGGAACACCCTTTAGTTTTCAACTTTTTTAACTTTTTGGAATTTTTCCTTTATTTGTGCTATAAGACCTTGCTTTTTGCCAAATTTCGTTATTCTAGGTCAACGGGAACTACCATTTAGGTTTTCAACCCAAAACCTCTAGGGTACTTCCGGTTGACCTAGAATTGTCAATTTTGGTTACAAGCAAGGCCTTACAGCACAAGTAAAGGGAAAATTCCGAAAAATAAAAAAAGTTGATAATTAAGGTAAGTTTTGGTACTTACAAGTTTTCACGAAAACCTAAATTTGCCTATATCTTTTTATAGTGTTGACTCAGGACCTTGATTTTTATACTCACAATAGGGACTATAGACTTTAGTATATGGTATAAATTTCAACTTGCTAGCTCTACCCGTTCCTGAGATAATCGATGGTGACACACGGACAGACAGACGGACAGACAGACAGACAGACAGACAGACAGACAGACGGACAAGAAAGTGATCTTATAAGGGTTCCTTTTTTTTACCTTTTAAGGTACGGAACCCTAAAAATCAAGGTCCTGAGTCAACACTATAAAAAGATATAGGCAAATTTAGGTTTTCGTGAAAACTTGTGAGTACCAAAACTTACCTTAATTATCAACTTTTTTTATTTTTCGGAATTTTTCCTTTACTTGTGCTGGAAGACCTTGCTTGTAACCAAAATTGACAATTCTAGGTCAACCGGAAGTACCCTAGAGGTTTTGGGTCGAAAACCTAAATGGTAGTTCCCGTTGACCTAGAATAACGAAATTTGGCAAAAAGCAAGGTCCTATAGCACAAATAAAGGAAAAATTCCAAAAAGTTAAAAAAGTTGAAAATTAAAGGGTGTTCCCATACATACATAGTTGACGCCAATTAAAATTGTCCTCCGAGTTGTATGGGCGCTCATACAATTAAGCGGACTAGCTTAATTGGCACCATGGCTAGGCACGGAACCCTCGGCGTACGAGTTCGACTCGCACTTGACCGGTTTTTTTTTTTATATAAATAGACTATTACAAGCATGGGACTAGCAGCTGACTATTCGTAGACAAAATAAGTCTGTGCACACAGAGCGCGGTGTAATCTGTGTCAGATAAAGCGTTCGATACCGCAGCGACACGTCCGCTGAATTTCCGGCGCAGTCAGAATTTCCGGCGCAGGCAGAATTTCCTACATTGCATTCCTGGTCTGTGATTGCACATTTGTTATTTTATATATTCCCTATTTGAAGCTAATTTTTGAATCGCATAACCCTATTCTTACAAACCACTAGTGGCACAGATAACATACCAGTAGTATTTGTTTCATTGGTATTGACAGTCAGCCGGTTAAAAATAAAATGCTCCTCGTAGAAGAGAGTATTATAGAACTGCTGGCGATTTGGCTATTTTTAATATTCGTAGTTCAAGTAAGGTTACAAGAGAAACAAGTGGCTAAATTAAAAATTTTAAAAAACCGACTTCAATACAAACTGTATTGGGTAAGGCTAAGGGTGAGCTAATTAAAATTAGCCCAAACATGGATGTTCCACTGTTATTCCCTGAGAAGTTCCATTGGACAGGTCCTGACTCCATCATCAGATCAGCTAGCTGTCACCATATTATTACATTATAGTCGGAACTTGACCGACATGCTGAGTTCCAAGTTTCAACTCAATCAGACTATTTACTGAGGAGTTCTGTTGAACAGCTCCTGACTCCATCCCCAGATCAGCTCGTTGTGACCATATTATTACATTCTAGTTGAAACTTGACAGACGTGCCGAGTTTCAACTCAATCGGTTTATTTACTGAGGAGTTCTGTTGAACAGCTCCTGACTCCATCATCAGATCAGCTCAATGTTACCATAATATTGCATTGTCACCGATAACCTTTTAAAAAATACCCTAATCGCTTCAAGTGTGCCTATAAAATTTGAAGAGTTACCTCGATTTCTCCAAGATCCCATCATCAGATCCTGACCTGATGACCAAAAGGACCAATTGGAAAGTGTACCCTTTCAAACAAAAAAAGAATTTTTGAAATCGGTCAAGGCGTCTTCGAGTAATCGGTGAACATACATAAAAAAAAAAAGCACAAAAAAAAAAAAAAAAAAAAAAAAGATTCCGACGAACTGAGAACCTCCTCCTTTTTTCGAAGTCGGTTAAAAATGCGTAAAATCGAAATTTTGACAGGACTACGTCGTCGGTCGGGTCAGCTAGTAGATATATAGTAAAAATTGAATCTACTCTTGACCACGGTGACTATGTAATGTCAACCACATTAATAAAATGATTTCAATACGCGATAGTCCTTATAATATTTAAAAACTTACTTTCGTTGGTAATCGCATCATTTGAGAACGGCTCGACAGATTCGGTTGTTTTCGTTGTTCGTAATTGTCAGGACAATGTTTGAATGCAAGAAGAGAAAATCCAAAATTCACTCGGGCACGAATACCTAAGCTAGTATATCTGTAAAATTTCTAATTCTACTGGATTTTCAAGATCTTCTTTGTACACAAATATAAGTAAAATTAATTAGATGATGTGCCGTATGGATTTATATAACGGTTCCCTTCACTCCAACTGACCCACTTAAATCTCTTATCTCATTGACACATTACCCTAATTAACGCCCGGATTACGATGGGTTTGCACCATGGATTGGAGTTACGAGAGTCGGGCAATTAAATGGTAGTTTGCAATGAACTTTGCTTATAAATCAAAGATACTTTTATGATTTTACGCGCGTTAACACGTGCTCTAAATAGTTAAAACCCCGATATGGCGGAGGACTTGCAATCTGTCATTCAATGCTTCTGCACAATGTGGGCATGTGCCTGGTACCTGGCACTGGAATTTGGGACACATTACATCCTTTCACGGTCCACCGACTCCTTTCCTGTGGGACTCAGATCACAGCTTTATCGAGTCAGCTGGTCCAGTGTTGTACATACACGAGAAAACATAACGCGTGACAGTTGGTGTGCGGGCACTAAAACTAAAACGTGTTGTTAGTAATGGATCTAAAATTACTTGCAAACGGCTGCTCAATCTGCTGCCATCTCTTTTCAATGACGTAGTATTTTTAGAATCGTAGTAAGTGCATGCATACGCAAAAGAGGTGTAAGTAAGTTCGTATGCGCAAGTGGCTAGCTCTGGTGACGGAGTTTTTAGGCCGCCTAAAGTCTCCGTCATGGCTTAACGACTTAAAAGCAGGGACCGACAATTATAACGTGCCCTCCGAAGCACGGAAGCGTTCAGCTCGTAATGCCACTTGCGGTCACCCATCCAAAATGTGACCGCGCACAACGCTGTTTAACTTCAACGATCAATCAAGAACGTCTAAGCAAGCTACGCCATGAGCACTGACTTTTGCCTATATTGTTTCTTTACTTAAAAATATAAAAAGAAAAAACAGTTATTCAAGTGTATAATTTTAAAATTTTACCGACAAGTAATGTCTGAACGTGTCATAATAATTACTATAATAGCTTCATTTTAATTTCATCGCCACAGGCTGTCATTTTCAGTCAAAGCATATGATTAGGGTATTTCATTCCATTGAATAGGCATGAATCCTAATTTTCAAAATCTCTTCTATGATATTCAGAAGTATCTATTATGTCTAAAATATATCATATTTCTGTAGAAAATTAAGGTTTTTGTGCAATAAAAGTACATTTAAATTTTAATTTTCAAATTCACGCCAAAACGCTCGCCGGTGTCATGGCGTCTGTTTTTACGTCACGGATCGGTATATCAACCAGTGATGCCTACATAGTTACTATAGAAACAAAAGGATGTTTACCGAGACGAGACGCAATGACAGACGCCATGACACCGGCGAGCGTTTTGGCTATCATGGCGGATTGTTGTATTTTGTAGATTTATTTTAGCAAATAAATTAGTAATCTCGACATTAATAAGAGAATAAATACATTTTTCAAAATCTTTGAATCCTATTTCATTAGATCAGATAAATATTTTGGCGATACTTGATTACTGTCACCATGCCTATTGTGTTGTTATAATTATTTTCATAAACGTAAACAGGCTTACGACTGTATCTCTTATATAAACCCTTAGATCTTCGAACAAGGACCTTCCTATGAAGATATCTAAAAAGGAATCAGAGGCCCTAACCCAGATCTTTTTTTAGGCATTTTAGGATCCTTTGAAAATGTCTAAGAGGGGTAGTCAGTGGTATGCCCAAGTAGTTACATATTTGGTACATGCCCACATTTATCAGAAATTAAATTCTATACGTGACATATTGGAAACCCCTCGCCGCTATTAGAAAGCTTTACTGACGATGTTTTTCTTCACCGTTTATAGTTCACATCGTTCGTTCGAATTCGCATTGAAAAGAAACAGTTTTGTTTTGGATAGGTACATACATATCAAAAGCCAAACTACAGCTGAAAGGTACTATTCGAATTCTTTATAAGCAAGTTTCTTTGTACGTATTTGAATCAAAAGGCAAAGTAGAAAATGAAATATCTCTATTTCCACAGCAATAGAATTAAAGAAGAAACTCATTAAAGTTTAATGATTTCCCCACTGTGATCGGAAAAGGGGAGTGCGGGGAGAGCGGTCTCCATTCACACCGAAATAAGGGTCATAGCATTTTACGATACTTCAAGTATTAGGCGATCGGCGAATTTGATACAATAGTTTACAATATATAGATAGATTACATAGTTGCTGTATCACGTTTTCAATTACGATAGCGGTATAAACATCACGCGTTTAAGGGCGATTTCAGAATGACATTTCTACGTGTTTTACCTCTTGCACACACTACTACGACTAAATCGCCTCGATTAGAGTTTGTACTGTAGGTACATATTATGCAGATTTACAAATTCCAACCGAGTCTGATGTCCTTAACTAGTACGATAATCAATGATCTTTTCAAAAAGTGGAGTCCCCTTTTTGAAAAGGTCATTGTAGATAATATTTTTTAAGAAAAAAAATGGTTGATTTTGTTTTATTTCCATTCTAATCATTACATTTTCTTTTCCGTCACTATAAGGCGCAGGCCAGATAGAAGAGACGGAGCGCAAACATTTGTCTCTTCCGCGTCCCTTTCATACAAAATGTGACGGCACCCCATCTCTTCTGTATGTTTTGCCGCGTGACGCTTCTATACATTTTCTATGAAAGGGACGCGGAATAGACACATGTCTGCGACGCGTCCTCGTCTTACCTCTTTTCTGTATGTCCCGCGCCTAACGTACAGCATGTTCTCTCCCATTATTCTCTATTCCTAGTAATCTCTCTTCAGTCATGTCATTCTTCACACAGTCCATCTTCTCTTAGTTGCATTCGTTACAGAGCAGTGTAAATGAGTTCTACTTAGCAAGCGTTGAACGCTTTTAATGAGCAATTTCCGAACGAACCGAACTAACGAATTATTCCTCGAAACGTTTTAACGAAGCGTCGAAAATTTACCTTTAATTATTTTAGAATGAAACTTTGCTTTATAAAAGATAGTCACTTTATGAACAGTCAGATAGTAACTTTCAGTCGCGAAATTAATTTAGATATGAAACTAATTTTGGAAATTAGATTATCAGGCTGCCATGTTTATTACTCGGTTAACAGTTATTTACGGTTAAAATATTTGACCATTTAACGAAAAATGTTGATGCTGAATCGTATAAAAATGATATTGCTGCATTTTTATTGCTAAGAGCAATAAGAGCAATGAAAACTCTTAATAAAATAGTTTACTACAAATTGCAACTGCTTAAAATATTAAAATAATACGCCTTATATCATAATATATTTTTCTAACTTATTTTCAAAATTCACGACGAAAAAGATTATTATATTCGGTTTTTTATTTAAATAAACTTAATAGTAAAAATAAATAATAACTGTTTAATGTTCGTTAAAGTCAAAGTTCAGTACTTACATAAAAAAGTTATTCCATATGACACGTGTAGGCCCAATCAATATCGTGCACCAACTGAGTTGCATGGCTAGTTACTAACTCAAGGTAAATGTTCGATTAAGGTAAGACCACATGCCTGCATCTTATCACCAGATTCCCGTGGAGTATTGAATTGCATTAAGTTGTATTGACTATATTTGCAATAGCTTAGTATCGTCATCATTTAATCTTGTACTAACAAAATCAAAAACGCTTAGAATCAATTTTAAGAACAAGTGCATTTTTTTTATGAAATCTTAAAACCGTTGATAAGAAGTAATATATGTAGTTTTAAATCAATCTATATCATTCTAGATTACATCATTTAAATAATTTATTTTTTCTTAAAAACAATTTATACCAAATTGGTTAGTAGATTACTATTCGATCTATATTTTGTTAACCTATTGTGTCCCACTGCTGAACAAAGATCTCGCCCACAATTTTCCAGTGATTCCTGTCTTTGGCGATCTTCCACCACTCCTTCTCAAATACGCCAAGTCATCCAATCAAAAAAAAAATTAACCCGCCAACGCCTTCTTGGCCGGCCTCGTCGTCCCATTCCGTGCTTGGGCACCCAAGGAGCGACGATAATTTTGATATCCAAAATTTAAAATAAGTAAAAACACGTATTTTTTTAAACATTTATATGCTTAATATTTTTTTATGATGGTCTGAATTTAGAAATAAATCTATTCATTTTAAATTGAATACCTAGCAACTACTTTATCTATACTTTATCATAAATTATATATACTTTATGATTCTATATTTCGTTTTAATCAGCAGATGGGCTAAAGAGGCCACTATAGCAAAACCACATTAGGAATTACAATATATGCCGTTCTTGTCACTCAGTCTATGAAAAGAGACGGCATGTACCTAGTTCAATTCCAATTGTGATTCAGCTATAACGGCCTTTTTAGCTCCGCTGATGTATTTTATATAAAATATGTCGAAAATACGCCGTATATACTTCTAAATAAAGAATACCTTGCTTCTGTTCCTCGGGTCCCTGAAGTCTTCCTTCGAAGCTTTCCTCCTCTTGTCCTTCAATATCATTCGAGCCGCTGCAAACGCCATCTTCAGGCAAACTCGCTTCCTCAGCTGTGCCACTCTTGTCACTGTCACTTTGACAGCCGCACGTCACTTTGACAGTTACTAAACTACCGCACTCTCAGTCTACGGGGAAACTCAATCACAGATAATTTTTAAATTGACTAAAAATTGCTTTCGTTTTTTAGGTTATTCTACACTAATAACTATTCTCACTTTGTTAACACTTATTTTAATAATTTGACAATATTGCCGCGAAACTTAACAATTTATCGCCTTTCTTTGGACGATTTAACAATAATTAACCTTTAATAATTGAACGGAAATTATATCACTTTTTATCTGAAAAATAACAATGGTGGTTCAAATGTTGGTAAAGCAAGTTTTGAGAATAAAAATAATATTACAATACCTACTCGTACAAAACAATTTTAAGAATATTTAACCACGAAACCCAATTTAGTACCTACAAGTATTATAACATGGATGGATACTATAACTACATACCTAGGTAGGTACACTAATGCAATCGCTTCTAAGAACACTACAATAAAGAGGAGACCTATTCTATTACTATGTAGTGAATAGGAATGGACTAGAATGATGATGATGATAATGATGTAATAAAAACGGTTTCAATATAACACACAAAATAGAACAGATTCATTCAACCACTTTAGTTTACAAAAAGTTAATAAAAAGAGACAAAAAAACAATAAAATTAATAATAAACTAGCCAAACAATGTAACATTGTACCATCGACTTTTCAATCCTTACGGCCTTATCGAAGTTAACAGAGAAAATATTATGGTTTCACTCCATTTTAATATGTAGGTCACACGCCTACCAATATAACAATCGAATTTTGATTGTCCAATTCCCACAAATCAAATACGATACTCCTGACTTGACTTCACAGTGCTTACTTATCCCTTACCTACTATTGATGTAATTCCTTACAATCGAAATCCATCCTTATTTTGATTTCTAGAAAGTATAATTTCGAATAACCAGAACCATGACCTTCATTCGTCAAAAGAATTTATTTGTCACAAATCCAATTTCGCTTGAGTTTGGGCAGGATTCTTAGCTACGCTACGTAGAGCGTCTACGAGCTACGATAAGCTACGAAAGTCATAACATTAGAGATGATTTAGTAGCTTTTGAACTCTTCGAAAAATGTCTCTCTAGGTCATATTTATCTATGCTATGAGCTTAATATATCAGAAGATTTTTATTATCTATGGACTTTTTAACCTTTTTAACCGACTTCAAAAAAGGAGGTTCTCAATTCGACTGTATGTTTTTTCTATTTTTTGTAATCAAGGACCACTTTCACAATTTCTAAAATCAGACGGATCCCTTCCATATTTAAAGGAAAAAAAAACCGGTCAAGTGCGAGTCGAACTCGTACGCCGAGGGTTCCGTGCCTAGCCATGGTGCCAATTAAGCTAGTCCGCTTAATTGTATGAGCGCCCATACAACTCGGAGGACAATTTTAATTGGCGTCAACTATGTATGTATGGGAACACCCTTTAATTTTCAACTTTTTTAACTTTTTGGAATTTTTCCTTTATTTGTGCTATAAGACCTTGCTTTTTGCCAAATTTCGTTATTCTAGGTCAACGGGAACTACCATTTAGGTTTTCGACCCAAAACCTCTAGGGTACTTCCGGTGGACCTAGAATTGTCAATTTTGGTTACAAGCAAGGTCTTCTAGCACAAGTAAAGGAAAAATTCCGAAAAATAAAAAAAGTTGATAATTAAGGTAAGTTTTGGTACTCACAAGTTTTCACGAAAACCTAAATTTGCCTATATCTTTTTATAGTGTTGACTCAGGACCTTGATTTTTATAGTCACAATAGGGACTATAGACCTTAGTATATGGTATAAATTTCAACTTGCTAGCTCTACCCGTCCCTGAGATAATCGATGGTGACACACGGACAGACGGACAGACAGACGGACAGACGGACAGACGGACAGACGGACAGACGGACAAGAAAGTGATCTTATAAGGGTTCCTTTTTTTACCTTTTAAGGTACGGAACCCTAAAAAACAAGGCATTTTGAAAAAAAAAACTACATACATTAATTTATTATCTGTAGGTATTTTGCTAACATCCTACGGACCCAAAGCACTCCCTCCCTCCAGGTTAAGAAATCCTACAATAGATGTAGAACGTGTAGACTGATGATAATGATGATGATGATGATGATTGTGATGATGATGTGAATAACTGCTAATTTAATTTTACAACAAAGGTTTTCTTAAAAGCTATGTTTAAAATAATCCGAATAGTTTATGTGGTGAAAATGAAAAGTAGTGGAAAAAAAGTTGCTTTACACTACTCGACCAAAAAGTCACCAACACTCATGAACTACTCAAACACACATTTACACAAGTGTTCACAAACCCTGAGTACACTACAGTAAAGGGTCCTCTGTCATGTCCAAATACCACACCAAAAAAACACACACTATAATCAACCGTATGCGCTATAACATTTCGCCTCAAATTCTAATAACACCCCGATAGCTCAAAGTCATGTCAGAAAATTTAGATTAAACGAATTTCAACCTTGACACGCATGTTATACAGTACAAAGTTATGTTAGTTGACAGCGATTAAATTACGGAGTACAAGATATGAATTATTATTGAGATAATTTGCGGTTTAACTAGCTGTGATTGTTATTAAAATGCTTTTGTTTTGACGGAAGTCAAATTGGTGCCTTTGAAATGAATAATGAAATAAAAGGAAAGAAAAGGAAAAGTTATTTAGGGTACAACTCTGTCACAAAGGTAAGTTCTTACGAGCTAAGGGACAACTTTACTGACGATGTTTTTAAGCCACTGTAGTTCTCTACTTTTACCTAAAGTCGAAAAATTAAAAACCCGAAAACAAAAAGAATGTTAGAATATCGAGATAGAATCTCCAACCTTCGTAATAACAATTTATTGTCAATATTATGTGTATCAATAATAATGTTTAACGCTTTTATGTCTTAACTACACAACCGATCATCATGAAATTTCGCATAAACTTTTTCAGGAGTACAGAAAAGGAAATAGGGTACCTTTCAATTAAAAAAAAAGGAATCAACATTAACGGGAAGAAAGAGAGCAAAAGCTAGTTATCAAAATAATAAAACGTCTTAAGATCAGCGGGCTAATTGTCTATCTTGTCTCAGACCTCAAATTGGTCTCAAACCGTCGAAACGATCGCGTGACCTTACCTATTAATGTAAGTAGTATCGTAGTATTAAGTAAGGTATATTTTGTTGCGCTCGGTCTCATTGAGATGAGAGTGACAGAGCTACTTGCGAGGTAACTGAACTGTCATATTTGACAGTTTGAGACGGATTTTGGTATCAAAGATTGAAAAAGGGGCTGATTGTTTGTCTGTTCTTCTCACTGAGATCACAAAAAGTCGGTTAATTGGTACGTTCAAAAACCAAGGCCAACAATGTTTCCCTCCAAACAGTAACATTTCTCCACGTTCAAGGACAATAATCCGTTGCTATAAAGTTAGACGCCGCCATGTCTGCTGATAAACCGGCAGTGACCGTGTTTGGAGGGATGCCAGTACTTTATTGCACTAAGATAAGCACGCTTGATTGATTGCTTTACAACAATAGAACTTTTACACTTCAAATCTAGATGAATCAAGAAATTATATTTAAAAACAAACTATTTTTTTCCCAAATTATTCAATCATCACACTAATCACACTAGTATTAGGTATACGAGTAAATGCGAAAGTTTGGAAGTTTAGATGGATGGATGGATGGATGTGTTTGTTCCTCTATAACTGAACAAATTTGGCTGTTTAAAATATAATGACCGGGAATATGACACAGGCTACTTTTTATCCGGGTACCACGCGAGCGAAGCCGCGGGCGTATAGTAGTATTATATAAATATGAATTCTAGTAGAGTTAAGAAGTAGAAAAGTTGCAAGCAGAAAATTCGCTTTATGTGTAAGCCCATTAAAACGGAGTTGCCTCAATTCCTCAAAAATCGCATCGTTCTTATGATGCGATTTTTCAGGATTGAGAAATTTTGGGAGCGTAGAAATATACTTCTACAATCTAGAATCTAGATTATATTATTATGCTCTATCTAGGTTCTAATTAATACTTCCAGACTGGTTTTTAAATAAAAAAATAACTGTGAATGAAAGTTCACATTTCAACATCGCTCATTAAATTCAAAAGGGTCACATTTCGAAAAAAATCAAAATCGTTTTTATTGCAAAAATCGCATCTAAATTGTATAAATTTTTATATTCGAAGAAGACACCCATTGATTTAGCGTTTAAAATGGTCCAAATCTACAACTGCCCTTTTTGAATTTTGACACATTGACCACTAATTTCAGAACAAAACGGCCATCTTGTCAATTACGACCCGGCGATAAGCATAATCGCACGTAATCTTTGTTAAAAAGGGCCACATTCCGAAAATCAACTGAATTTGAAGTAGTAAATTATCGTAAAAAGTGCCAAATTTTGAAATGTCACTGTATTGAATATAGAAAACACGCGGAGTACAATATTATTTATAAGCAAAGGAGCCACGTTTTGAAATACGTTTCTTTTGAATTAAAATTCAATAAGTTTGGTAATTATTTATTGAAACAAAAAGTGCAGTTCTTGGAATATGTCTGTTTTGCGTTTAAACAAAATATGCTATGTTTGTTAAATGGCTGTTTTGATATTCGTGAACTATGTTTAAAAATTATGTTTATGTAGTATTTTATTTATCATCACGATTATCTCAGCCATTGGACATCCACTATTGGACATAGGCAGGCTTCCCTCAATGATTTCATTGTGTTGCGGTTGGAAGCGGCTTGCATCCACCACGACCTGCTTTTTTTTAAAGGTCGTCTGTTCGGCTTGTTGGTGGATGTCGAACGCTGAACTTGCTGATCCGTGGCTTCCACTCGAGAACTTTTACATTTAGAGAATAGTAAAGGACCACGTCTCGGTTCTATTATGCCATCATGGTAACACACACTGATTGAAGACTGTCTTACGGCACTGATGTTATTATAGACGAGAAGATGTTGTGAAATTTCCCGAATTCTACCCATCCGAATTGGATTCGACGATTTACCTCTTTCTTAAAGTTGGACCTACCTAATTTGACTGTTTGTTCAAACTAAAAAATGATTATAACAAAATTATTTAAATTGAACAGTTAGTTTATTAAAGGAAAGGGTATTTGCCTGTTTGTGTGTAAGTCAGCTGCTACCTAATAGGCATTTTCTTAACTTCCTTTTTGTGGTTTAGGTACAGTCACAATTTTAGACATTCACTTAGCGAAAACTTTATAGTCACAGTCTACGACATACAAGCGGTGATGACTTGCCCACAAGGTGAGGTAAATTTATGTTAGCAATGTACTAATACGCCATAAATGATTTTTTAAACTTAAAAGGTATAACCCATAAATTCTTAATCAAGTGGCACACATACCCAAAATGAGGGTGACGCTGTGCACTCCATCATACAGAAGAACATCTCAAGAATTTTTAGCTGCTCAGTAGGTACATCACATTAATAAAAACTGCAAAGAAGAAGGGGGAGGTATTTTAAAACGTTTTAAAAACCTGTTGACTGTTTTGTTGTCTCTTTTCTTAGATATTTTAATGTGAGATCCTCCTCCTCCTTAGTCGATTCCTTATTGTTGAGTGAGGATCGTTACTCCTTCCCATAATCCTGTGGATGGTTGATCTTCATTTGGAGCGATCTGTGGCTTGATGCAGTGCTTTGTTCATCAGCAATTCTAGTTGCGCCGATACCTGAGCAGACCAGCGTTTGGGGCTGCATTCTCTCGGTCTTTTGCCCTCTATCTTGCCTGTCACAATAAGTATCACGATACTATCCGTGCTCCTGTGGGCAATGTGGCCAAAGTATTTTAAGATTCTGTACAGGCAAGTGGTTGACAGACGCTTTTGGTGCTTTAGCTTCAGTTGTTTTAAAATTGAAAAATTAGTTTTGTAGGCTGTCCATGGGATTCTCAAAAGGCGTTGCCAAAACCACATCTCAAACGCGTCTATCCTCTGCCTATCGGTGGCTTTGAGGGTCCAAATAGGGTTTCTTTTCACATTTACCAAAACAATGATGTAAAACTTATAATAAAACTAATTTTTTGTATGATTTGTGGCCTTTTGTTTAGTAAATTCATTTAACATTGCGACCATTTTTATAAATAAAAGGGACTTTTGTGACTTTGTACGTTTCTGGATGAAAGTCATAGTAACTGTTATTTTATAGTAAATAACAGCTCAAAATACGCATCGAATGATATATGACACATGTATATACAAGATACTATTTACAAAATAACACGAAAAAACGACGACCAAAACTTCAATAGGCTCCCCTGCAAAAAATGTAGTTTTTGAAATATGACCCTTTTGAATTTAATGAGCGATTGTCAATTTTTTTTTCAACATTTTTCAAAATTCCAAATCTATTTTAATTTTCAACATTTTGTTTTTCTTGTAAAGTTAAGTAAAGTTACAAAATTTGTTTTATAACTATAGCGTTATAAAGGAAATCACTTACAAGGTTAATTCGAAACTCCCAGGTAATTTGAAACATGCAACCTCAAAACCAATTTCCAAATCCTATCTAAACGGATTTTTTATGGGGCAAAATAAACCCTTTTTATAAAATCCCAAAATAAAATCATACTACTCATAGGAACGGCTTATACAACTATATTGAAATAGCCCGGCTGGGCTACCAATATGGGTTCAAATAAACCCCAGATCTGGGCAAGGAAGGGTGATATTCAAATGCAATGCTGACCACGGACGGACCTATGGTTATTGAAATTGGATATTCCAAACTATATTTTATTCTGTTGTTTACTTAATTTTTAACCCCAACGAAAAAGAGGGGTGTAATAAGTTTGTAGGGTGTATCTGTGGCCCTGTGTGTCTGTCTGTGGCATCATAGCTCCTGAAGGATGAACCGATTTTCATTACATTTTTTTTTGTTTTTACATTTGGGCGTAAAAAACAAATGATATAAACAGAATAGATTACACAATACACATTCTCTTTAATATTTTGAGTCTTTAGGAATTCAAGGTATATACAAACACTCATTCGATAAGGAGTGATTGAAAAACAAACTTTTAGATTCTTTAATAAAAGATTTGACAATGAAAAATAATAAAATAGATAAAGTTCCACTGAGAAAAGTCGCAAGCAGAAACTATCTCTTAAATACAAGAAACATTCGAATATCTAGCGGAAGCCATGTTAATAAAATGTGTTATACTCGTAGATACTTTATGAACAAAAGTGGGGCTGCAATTTCGTCGGATTATCCGTCTTAGTATCGGTTCCCAAAATATGGTTTCCGCTATATCATGACCGTAATATTTTTTATAGATTATGAACTGTTTGTTTAATATAATATGTCACTAAGATTATGGGCTACTCCACACAAAGCTGGAAATGTAGATCAACCGAACTCCGAATCCCACTAGAGGCATCTTTAAGGCTCTGATCGACAGGCGAATAAAACCGCGGTCTTATGGCTCGTCGGTAAAGCTCGCCGGTGTATCATTGCAATACCGCGGTTTTGTGAGTTGGCGAGCCTGGCTCGCGGCTCGTCATGTTTGCTTAATTTTTTACTCAACTCCATCAAATTCAAAATTAAAAACCTCAATTCGACTACGATACGACGGTTTACTCGCTAGTCGATCAGCACCAACGAGCCGCGAGTAAAAGCGACGTTCTTTAAAACAGCGGCTCGTACGTCGATCACCCACTTTAGTTGGAATTAACTCGATTTAAGTTGAAGGATGTTTTAGAAATCATACAGAAAAATCGTCATCCTATACTATTAAACGATCAATCTTTGTTTTATTTGTAAACAATTTATGTCAATATTTATTCATTTTATAGTGTTAATCCACACTTAGGTAATATTTCATTAAAAATTAAAAGTCTTCTCAATATTTTCGATTTTGACGGGATTCGAACCCGCATTGATACAAGCGATCCTCCTTAAGCCGGAGTGTCTTAATCAACTCGGCCACGGAATCATTATTCGACGAGTCCAAAATAATTTGACTAAATTATTTGTGTCCAATCTACGATCATTTATTTTTCAACCCCTGAAGAAAAAGATGAACAGCTATTTTGGATGAAGATAATAAAATACTTTTGGATAATAAAGACATATTAGGAAGATGGACAAGATACGTTGAGGGACTGTATAATGGTGAGAAACTAACAGACAATGACATTGAAAATGAGGAGGAAATAGAGCAAGACTTTCTTGGACCCAGTATACTTAAGGAAGAATTTGATGTAGCTCTAAAGAGTTTGAAAAATGGAAAGGCTGCAGGAACGGATAAAATTTATATTGAATTAATAAAATACGCTAATAATAATTTAATAAATAGAATTTTTAAACTGACCCAAAAAATGTATGAAACAGGAGAGATACCAAATGATTTTAAAACAACTAAAACAATAACACTGCCGAAAAAAGCCAACACCCTTAAATGTGAAGAACACCGTACTATAAGCCTAATATCCCAAGCCTCTAAAATACTATTAAAAATAATACAAAACAGAATAAGAAATAAAATTGAAGAAAACCTAAGCGAGGATCAATACGGATTTAGAAGAAACAAAGGTACAAGAGAGGCGATAGTTGCTTTGCGTCTAATAATTGACAGAAGGATGGATTTAGGACTTAATACTCACATTGCATTCATAGACCTGGAAAAAGCGTTTGATAAAGTGAATTGGAAAAAAATGATGAAGACTCTTAAGGAAGTTGGTTTAGATTTTAGAGACAGAAAAATAATATATCAACTATATAAAAACCAAACAACAATATTAGAAATAGGAGATGAAAAAAGAGAAGCCAAAATTAGACAAGGCGTAAGACAGGGATGCTCACTCTCACCACTCATCTTTAACATTTTTATAGAATCAGCCATTAAGAAAATCTTAGAAAAATCGAATGAAGGGGTAAAATTCAACGGAGAAAAAATAAAATTTATAAGATTTGCAGACGACATAGCAGCTTTAGCAGAAACAGAAAATGGTCTACAGTCTCTACTCGATACCATGAATAATACTTTCAAAGAATTTTCTCTCAAAATAAATATCAGCAAAACCAAAATACTAACAGCATCCAAAACAGACAATTCAGTATTTAACACAGTAACTTTAGATAACACCAATTTAGAAAGAGTAAAGAAGTTCAGATATTTAGGCAGCCTTATAACTTCAAATTCAAGATGTACACCAGATATAAAATCAAGAATTGCAATAGCTAAGCAAGCATTTAATAACAGAAGAAACATTTTCACATCAAAAATACATAAAAGGATCAAAAAGAAATTTATCAAAACATACGTTTGGAGTATAGCTCTGTATGGGTGTGAGACGTGGACAATGACTAAAAGGGACAAAGAAATATTGGAAGCTTTTGAGATGTGGTGTTGGCGTAGAATGGAGAGGATCAGCTGGACGGAAAGAGTCACCAACATTGAGGTGTTGCACAGAGTAGAGGAGGAAAGATCGTTGTTGCAAGTTGTCGAGAACAGAAGAGGGAAGATGATTGGCCATCTTATACGACATGACAGCTTCATTAAGAACATCATTGAAGGAAAAGTGGAAGGAAAGAGAGGAAGAGGAAGACCGAGGATAGGCTACATGAGCCAAGTGAAAGAGAAGGTTGCTGTCATGTCGTATAAGGAAGTCAAGGAGGCTGCCCTGGAAAGAGCTTCATGGAGAAAGAAACATCAGTTATGCCGACAAGGGGCTACCCCTTAAATAAAAGAAGAAGAAGAAGAAAAAGAGGGGTGTTATAAGATTGTAGTGCGATCAGTGTCTCTGTGTGTCTTTTTGTGGCATCATAGCTCTTGAACGGATGAACCGATTTTAAATACGTATTATATTTGTTTGTTTGAAATGTGTCTTTGTCGAGAGCTATGTTTCATGAAAATCTGTTCAGCCGTTTGAAGATTATAATTAATGAAGGTGGGTTCATTAAAATTTAACTATTATTAACCTTAGTAAAAGCTCCATACAGTGCTCTTCTTTATAGAGGCGGAAAGTTGTTATGGGTAAGTAGTGTGTCAATATACACAAAACTCTTTAATTTAACACGTGATAATGATAAAACTCTCACTCTGAAATGTTCTGAGCACATAATTAAAAGCTACTACGGCCGTAAAGTAAGGTTATAGTTACTCCGGAACGCAAGTTTTACGATTCGGAACATATTGCATACTTTCGACTAGAATAATCTGGTTCTGCTTTGTCAATTATTTCTCCAAGACTCTTAGGCTGGGGGTACGAAACTTGCGACGGGCGGAGCGACGGCGGGGTGGCGCGACGGCGATGTAATCAAAATGCATTAAAAACATTAAGCGCTGTGTACGAAACGGGTGACGGCGCGCCGTCGCCGCACCGCCCCGCCCCGCCGTCGCTCCGCCCGTCGCAAGTTTCGTACCCCCAGCCTTATAGTTCACTAGCGTCCACCCGCGGCGTTGCCCGCAACTACATAAGCTATGTTCATCCTGAAAGTTCATTCTAAATACTGGTGAAACATTTTTTGGGATCGGATAAGTGGTTTCAGAGATTACCTCCTACAACAAACAAACTTTACCTGTATAGAATATTAGTATAGAAGTATAGATATAGATGAGAGAAGAAGAGACAAAAAAGTCATGATCATAGGTAGTAATTTGTGGTCTACCTCAACATGAAAGAGGACACACAAAGATCAAAATCGTAAAAATCTCTGCCTACCTCAACGGGAAAGAGGGTTGATTTTATGCCAGAACAAAAACCTTATTTAAGCCACTTTCTCAGTTTATCATAGGATCGGCAGTGTCAGTCGCACTCGCGATTCAATACCCGATATGAGATTGAAACGGCGGTTTTACTGTGCTTTTTGCACTGGCCTAGATTGCGAGATCGCTACGGGAAATTGGAATTAAATCTATATACCCGTAGATATTTTTTTTTCTATACGAGTACGTATAGATATGTCCTTCCGAAGTAAAAGTAGAAAAAGTAAAAGTAGTAAAAAGAACGAGAGATATAACCATGTGCCATGATTACCCCGCCGGCCAGAATTTCCCCGCTCCACCTTATAGGGAATAAAATAGTTTTGATATTGAGTATTATTTGTTTTCATTTTAATGTCATCATTTCAAATCGTCTTGAGAACTTGAAATTACTTCATTACACAAATGTTTGTGAATAGTGTATAGTGAATCTGCGCCTTTCCTTATAACATGTATACTATCTACTTATACTATTGTAGCTGTTGATCTTTTCAATAGCTAAACAAATAAGTAGTAAAACTTACAGTAAATTAATCTAACTACTACTAACTTAGGCAAGTCAGACTGTGCTGAGCGTAAAGTAGTCAAAAATGAGAATCTACAAGGTTTTTCTACATTTCTTTACATACTTCAAACATTTAATGATGAGAATTTCCAATCTTCGTTACTTTTAGTTCAAACCCATACTCTTAACAATAACCCTAACAAGAAGGAAAGGATCGGTACTTACACATTACATATTCATATGAAAACTCTGTCAGCAACATAACCAAACCCAAGACATTGTACATCATAATAATAGCTACATATTTTAATTATTATTAATTTGTATTAATTTATGAGTCAATCACCTATATTTTAATTAATACTTAAATAAATTGTTAGTTTGAATAGTTGCTTTAAGCCGGAAGTACTAGCTGTCATGGCGGGCCGCCCCCTCGACCAATCTCGGCTCGTCGGCTACAACCCGATCACCCGATCACCCGATCACCCGATCGAGGTCTTCGTGCAAAGTCGAGCCGGCCCGCCCTAGCAGTTGCATTTTGCTCTTCAAACTAGAAGGACGTCTTCTATTAAATTAATTGCTGTTTATTGGTGTAGTGAAGTGAATATTATAATATCGTTATACATGTGAGTACCTACCTACTTTTATTTGATCCTAGACTAGATTATTTACCCGGTCTTTAAGAATATTAGGCTCCTAAGCTCCATCAAATGAGATGTCGCTCACATCAGAAGCGGGATATATACCTAACATACGCTTCACATAAGTGGCCGCATTTTTGAATTTGTTAGTCCATCCTGTTAGCAGATTGAGATTTTGTTTTGACAGACAGACCTTGAGATCTTTTTTTTGCTGAGTCAGGGCTACTCCCTGATAGCATTAATTCTATGTTAATTGTTAACGTATACCCAGGTATTCGTGACATTTACTTTTTACCTTCAAATTATTATCACCGGGTAAATAGTGTGTTGAATGGTTTAGAGAAAATAACATGATCGATCATAATTATTGTTTTGTGGTTGCTCTGTTTCTGTACTTACCAAAGTTGCCTGAATATAATCGCTTTGAGCGATAAGGCCGCCCATTGTGCCACTACTTATTCGCTTAGAAGTAGTTCTGATAAATTGATAGTTTAAATTGAAATTGAATCATACATGGGACTATAGTATGTAAGGTATTTATTAGGTATATAATCAGTATCAAGGATATAATGAATAAGCACCTAGTAGGCACATAATAAAATAGTAAAAATCAAATTGAATGTTTCTCTTTATGAACTTTAATCTGCCGAGTTTCTTTTTTTTAATAATTACAGTAGAGGCACCTGAGCAGAGAGACAAATTTGCTCTCCATCCCAACCTATGGAGCGTACAGCAGAGAGGGACAACGTGCAGCGTGGCCGTAGCAAGAGTTCCCTGGCTAACTACCCCCTGAGCTGTCAGGACCACTGCCGCTCGCGCAGCTGGGTGAGACGTCACTCGCGCAGCCGTGCGAGCCACGCATCCGTGCAAGCCACCGCTCGCGCAGACGTGTGAGCCGCCGTTCGCGCCGTCGGGCGAGCCATCGTTCGTGCAGACGTGTGAGCCACCGTTCGCGCCGTCGGGCGAGCCATCGTTCGTGTAGACGTGTGAGCCGCCGTTCGCGCCGTCGGGCGAGCCATCGTTCGTGCAGACGTGTGAGCCGCCGTTCGCGCCGTTGGGCGAGCCATCGCTCGTGCAGCCATGCGAGCCGCCGTTCGCGCCGTCGTGCGAGCCATCGTTCGTGCAGACGTGTGAGCCGCCGTTTGCGCCGTCGGGCGAGCCATCGCTCGTGCAGCCATGCGAGCCGCCGTTCGCGTCATCGGGCGAGCCATCGTTCGTGCAGACGTGCGAGCCGCCGTTCGCGCCGTCGAGCGAGCCACCGCTCGCGCAGTCGACGGGCCAGTCACCAGCCACGCGGTCCAGTCACCAGCAGATTGAAGATGAGTCTCTTTTAGGACATCCCTGGTCCTACTTCTATATTGGACAACCCTGGTCCACAATTAATTTTAAAGGACATCCCTGGTCCTACTACTATTGGACAACCCTGGTCCACAATTTATTCTTAAGGACATCCCTGGTCCTACTACTATATTGGACAACCCTGGTCCACAATTAATTTTAAAGGACATCCCTGGTCCGCAATTTATTGTAAAGGACATCCCTGGTCCTACTACTATATTGGACAACCCTGGTCCGCAATTTATTGTAAAGGACATCCCTGGTCCTACTACTATATTGGACAACCCTGGTCCGCAATTTATTGTAAAGGACAACCCTGGTCCACAATCTATACTGATATAATAAGGCAGAAGAGTTTGTTTGTTTGAACGCGCTAATCTCAGGAACTACCAGTCAGATTTAAGAAAAAAATATTATTGCATTTGATAGCTAAACTCTTGAGGAAGGTTATAGGCTACTTTTCATCATCATCACCATAAACCATCACTACGGGGGCAACGCTGCGAGGGCGCTACTAGTTTATTGTAAAGGACATCCCTGGTCCTTTAGATAGCTTGGATGGACATCCCTGGTCCTCTAAAATGAATGTATTTTAAATAGAAGTGTAGAAGTAATTTGAAATAAGCATCCTATTCTATTCCTTATTCTTATCCTATTCTATTGAACGAGCAATATTTGTTTGTTTGAAGTTTGTATGACGTTCTCGAAAACGGCTCTAACGATTTCGATGGAATTTACAGTACGTTTGTTTACGGGAGCGAAAAATCGATCTAGCTAGGTCTCATATCTGGGGAAAGCCGTTTTCTCGGCATTTTCACGCAAAAAGTGCAATGTGGTTCATAATTGAACCACTAGATGGCGTTCGTTGGTTGCCAACCAACCAGATATTGGTATTTATGTGAATTATGTTGCGCTTATGATAAATTATGTTTGTTATTATCGATCGTTCGAGGTCGTACGATGATTTTGGATGGCCGACTGTCAGCAACATAACCAAACCCAAGACATTGTACATCATAATAATAGCTACATATTTTAATTATTATTAATTTGTATTAATTTATGAGTCAATCACCTATATTTTAATTAATACTTAAATAAATTGTTAGTTTGAATAGTTGCTTTAAGCCGGAAGTACTAGCTGTCATGGCGGGCCGCCCCCTCGACCAATCTCGGCTCGTCGGCTACAACCCGATCACCCGATCACCCGATCACCCGATCGAGGTCTTCGTGCAAAGTCGAGCCGGCCCGCCCTAGCAGTTGCATTTTGCTCTTCAAACTAGAAGGACGTCTTCTATTAAATTAATTGCTGTTTATTGGTGTAGTGAAGTGAATATTATAATATCGTTATACATGTGAGTACCTACCTACTTTTATTTGATCCTAGACTAGATTATTTACCCGGTCTTTAAGAATATTAGGCTCCTAAGCTCCATCAAATGAGATGTCGCTCACAACTCTTACAATGAACCTTTTCGGGAGTTTTCTTTACAAAAACTAATCTTTTCAGATATGCGTAAAGTATCATTTGGCCTACAGGGACCCAACCTCGATACTTTTTGTCGCACCTTTTGTGCCGAAACACAAAGAAATAAACCATATCTAGGTACACGGTAAAACGGTCTCAAATATCATGAAAAGGAAATAAAAAGTAAAATACATTTTATTCACGCGCTACATTTTACTCCTGAGGGAAGTCTGTCGCTCAAACTTTGCCTTCGATAGAGACGGAGAAAGTAAGAGACTTAGTCTAGTCTTAGTCTTAATTTTTAGTAAAAAAAAGTTTGTAAATCTGGTTGACGGGCGATAATTTTAAGTGATAACGTCATAAGAAAACATGGTTAAAACATTAAGATCGGATCGGATTATTTACCAAAATAAATTACTTCGTAGCTAGGAGAACCGTAGCTCTCGCTATAAATAATATTGTCCAGCTAGCTTGTTCTAAGTGAAACACTGTGCAGCGCTACGTTTCATAGGCGGAACGTGACACTTTTTCGTGCGTGCAGCCAGCGTGCATCGATTTATAAGACGTTAACACGTCAAAACAATCCATGCCTAAAGTTGTATTATCAAAGTTTATTGGGACTTTGACAATTTACATGGGTACATATGAAAAGTCCGAAAACCGAAATGCCGATCCTTGAAATGCCGATGCTTAAAATAGCGAAATTCGATATGTAGAACGGTTGAAATGCAGAAAGCTTGAAAGATAGAAGTTTGTAAGGTCGAAAGCTAAAAGTCAGAATGCTCGAAATGCCGAAAGTTTCAATTGCCGAACGTTTACAAAGTAGAATGCTTAATAAGTATAAGTTCCAAATGCCGAATGACTAAAACATCGAAAATGATCGAAATAAGTACTTACATAAATTATTGAATTTTTTAGTACTTTATTTCGTGGTAGTTTTTACGGGTGCGAAAGTAGTTTAGGTGTAAAGTAGCAAGATGGAAACGTGATAGTGAAACGACTTAAATACTTACAAAATTATTGTATTCTTAACCGAACTTAAAAAAATAAGGAGGAGGTTCTCAATTCGTCGGATTTTTTTTTTTTTGTGTTTTTTGTGTACGTTCACCAGTTACTCGAAGACGCCTCGACCGATTTCAAAGATTCTTTTTTTGTTTGAAAGGGTACACTTTTCCAATGTTCCTTTTGATCATCAGATCAGGATCTGATGATGGGATCTTGGAGAAATTGAGGTAACTCTTCATATTTTAAAGGCATACGCGATTCGGGAATTTTTTAAGAACTTGATAGGATATCAGTGACAATGCAATATGATGGTAATATTAAGCTGACCTGATGATGGAGTCAGAAGCTGTTCAATAGAACTCCTCAGTAAATAAGCCGATTTAGTTAAAACTCGGCATATCTGTCAAGTTCCTACTACAATGTAATAATATGGTCATAACAAGCTGATCTGAGGATGACATCAAGAGCTGTCCAACAGAACTCTTCAGTAAATAGTCCGATCGAGTTGAAACTTGGAACTCAGCGTATCGGTGAAGTTCCGACTACAATGTAATAATATGGTGACAGCTGCTGATCTGATGGAGTCAGGACCTATTGTGTCAGAACTTCTCAGTGAATAACAGTGGAAGATCCATGTTTGGGTCTCCCTCTCCCTCCCCTTCTCCCTCCCCCTCCCCCTCTACCTCCCCCTCCCCCTCCCCCTCTCCCTCCCCCTCTCCCTCCCCCTCCCCCTCTCCCTCCCCCTCTCCCTCCCCCTCTCCCTCCTCGTCCCCCCTCCTCCCCCCTCTCTCCCTCCCTCTCCCTCCCTCTCCCTCCCTCCCTCCCTCTCTCTCCCTCCCTCCCTCTCTCCCTCCCCCTCTCCCCCCTCTCCCTCCCCCCTCCCCCTCTCCCTCCCCCTCCCCTCATTCTAAATACAGGTGAAATATTTTTTTAAATCAGATGAGTAGTTTTTGAGACAACCTCCTACATACGAGTACAATACAAACACACTTTACCTCTTAATAATAATAAGTAAAGACAAAAAAAAATTCTTACATCTACATAATTATTTCGAGCATTACTGGTTTCAAGCTTTTATATTTCAAGCATTCTAAATTTTGAGCGTCGGCATTTTAAGCTTCTATGTTTTAAGCTTCGGTATTTTGGCTTTCGGCATTTCGAGCATTCTGATTTTTAAGCATTCTACATTTAAAGCTTCTACATTTTAAGCATTCTTCTTTACGAGCATTCGCTATTTCAAGCATCGGCATTTCAAGGATCGGCATTTCGGTTTTCGGACTTTTCATATGTACCCATTTACATCTATTTTGTGTTTTTTGATTTTAAAAATCTATTGGTTAACGATTACATTGAAACAAAATTACGAAAATTACGTTAAAAACTCGCACAACCCAGTTCTTACAAACATGTAGTTTAGTGTCTTATTCCGACCAAAAATTTAAACCCTAAAAAAATACCAAGTTTTTGAGTTAATGCCTCATCTCTAGTCCCGAATGAGTTGTACAAGCAAGTCCCTAAGGCTCTCGCACGCTTTACGTAAGCATAAACCTTTCTATACCCTGAATTTATGGAAATGAATAAAATTATGAGACGTTGTATGGGAGTAAAACGGTTGTGTAGTTCGGGTTTATTTTGTTGTTAGGGTAAGTTGGATTACTTCCATTTTAGATTTGTTGTGGGTTTCTTCATAGTTTAGTAGCTGATCTGGCGAATTTCATACCGCCTGAGAATTTGAGATATCACTAAAAAACCGTTGCATACAAAATATATGGCAGTTTTTTTTTGTAATTATTTCCGATGTTTTAATAGCTTGACTTGATGCTGACTCTCTTCGGCCGCGAAGGGAACCGGAGATTCGTAACCAGTTACGGTAGAAGAAACAATCACGTTCGGTTTAATATATCGAGGCTTGGAACTTTAGTTAGGAAAAGTAAAGTATATGAATCAGAGAGTATACAAAGTTAGATAAATTGTGTGAACGCTTGTGATGCAAAAATGCGTTACTAAATGCGTAGATAGGCGAAATTTATTAAAGCTTTTAAAATGACATTGTACTTTTTTATTTGAATAGATAAGTACTTACCTATATTTCAGCCACTTTGAATCTTGACATTATTTAACACAATCATGGGAATTACTCACGTAAAAATATCGTCGATTTAGATACCTACAATGTTTCGAGTCATCCGGAGAATCTTGAATCTTGCAATTTTGTTGTTGTTTATTTATCAGTTGGAAAGCCTTTTTTTGTACTGCGGCGAATCGCTAAGTACTTACTTCTACTTATTTTTTGTCCCTGTACCACATATTCTGTGTTTGTACTCTAATAACAAGTAAAACATAAGATGCGTTAAAATTTTTTGACATTCAAGAAAAATATTAAAAAAATTATCGAGAGAATTAGTCAAAGGCAAATCATAATATTTTCAGAAATTGCAAATCCTAATTGAGATAAATAAAGTTTCACCTTGAAGTAAACTTTTACCAAAGCAAAGTGGCCTTTGCGACTTCACAATAAGCTTCGTATTTGTGTACCTAATTGCAAAGCACACAGTACACATGGCAGAACAAACTGAAAGCTACAGATTGAGGACAGTGGGGCAGAATGGATGGCCAATTACGTAAGTGGATAGTGTGTGTCACTTTAACACTTATCGCAAAGGGAACTGGACTTTATTGTGTTGGGATTAGGATTAATTTTTCGTTAGACTATTGTATAGTGTTGGGGTAGGAATTTATATCTGAGATTTTATTGTAGAACGCATCTGAGTTCCGTCCAATTTTATTTTACTAGCAACCCTCCCCTACTTAGTCCGATATTATATAACTTTAGCATAGTCGTGCTCATCAAGAAAAATGTACCAATAATTATAAAGATAGCTGGGCGATTTTATAGATTTCTCTGGGCAAAAAAATCACATTCATATCAAAATCACACATTTATTCTGTTTTAAGCTAAGTATGCAAAGCAAAGACAGACCCGCGAGGTATACAGCTCACAGAGCCACTTGTACATTTTAACGACTCTGATAAAAGCCTTATGCCGGAAAGTGGTGCCTTTTTTATATCGCGCGGCCATCAACCAAACATCTAAATATGAACTCTTAAGAGTATAACAAACAATATTTATTTTGTGAGAACAAGATGTATACTGTTCTCACAAATATTGTTTGTTATACTTACTTCTAAGAGTTTATATTTTGATGTTTGGTTGATGGCCGCACGATATAAAAAAGGCACCAACCTCCCATACAAAATCGGCATGGCCTTTTGATTTGCCTATAAGGATATGTACTGTGATGGAATCACCACAGTATGTGTGTGGGGGGAGCACTTGCCCCCGTAGCCCCCCCTTAAATCAGCACTTGGCAGCAATCAGTTGTTAAAGTCACTAGCAATCACTCATTCTTTTGATGAACGCGCAAAACTTTGCTCAACTTCGACTTAACTTAGCCTTTTTCCTGTTCACGCTTTTAAGAATTTAGACAAATAAAATTGAGGCTTCAGTACTGATAATGATTACGGTCTCGTTCAGGAACTGTTGCATAATCTATGTTTCGGAGGAATAAAAGGGAATAGGCTATTGGAATATAGAGCAGACACAGACATGGAATAGCGGGAAACGAGCTTTGTGCATTTTGTAAACCGCTCTTGCGTTGGCCAAGTGGGATTGTGCCTTTTAATCCGAAAATCTTGATTTTTAAGCCTGGGAGTCCATCAAGGAGTTTTATTCCGAAAAAAAATATATGCACTTTGATGGTTTACACGGTGAAGGAAAACATCGTGAGGAAACATGCTTAGTACCTAAGCGAATTGACGATGTATTTTTTGTGGATCTCAACACGTTAAACATGTCGCTCTGATTACATGCTTTGAATGAGTATTCTTTTTCAAATAATTCATAGCATTTATAATTCATCTTCATCATTTTCAGCCTATGTTAACCCAATGGGTGTAGGCATCCTCTATTCTTTGCCACTCCTTCCGGTGTTGGGCCGATCCAGGTCTTGCATCTTTCATCTAGCAGGTGGTCATAAACATTTACAATTAAATATGCTGACGACTTGACTTAACCGAGTGGTGGCCGAGACAAGGACACCGAAATAGGATACGACCACGCGCACGATGGGTCGATGACATCCAGCAGTGGGTACAAAATGGTTGATGATGATGATGATGATGATGATCACGACTGTATCCCGAAGGCCCGGTAGACATTCTATCTATTAGATCTTTAGGCATTTAAGATGCTCTTAACTTTAACCAATGAAAAAAAAGCTGATAATATCACAAATACCAACAATCTGTGCGGATTGCGACAAATTGTGTTCTTCCAAGCAAAAAGTAGTGGATTGTACCGGCAAGTGGAGCAACTCGTGCCACACGACAATTCAATTACCTATGTGATCGTATAGCGGTATGGCGAACTCCTTGTTTTTTGCTCGCAGCCGTTTATGAAGCGGATACTGTGTGTTTATATGAGATAGGATAATAAGAATTTTACCCTGTTTAATATAAATATCTGAGCAACTGAGCTCTGCTGTGAAAATAGAGAAAACGAATTTTCTTAGAAAAGAGACATACAAAAAAAACTGATACTTGCCTGTGACAACGTTAGATAGGTTTAAAGAATTTATTCTCAAAAAGATATAACAATCACTTACATGAGAACATAACTAAAAGTAAGTATAATTTGTGTAGAAAGTCGTCGTAAATTAGATAAGTAAATAAATTTGGTAGACATGGTCGCAGGTTGTAAACTGTTTAGTAGGTAGGTAAGTTTAAATTGAAATCTACTCGTTCAATGCATTCAGCCAGTTAGGTACTAAAAGAAGTTTAGAAGTATATGTTGTTGTAATTTTGATTTGAATACATTGAACGAGCTAGCATTTTTTATTATTGCGGGTAGGTTGTTATAAAGCCGTGCTCCTCCGAATGTGAACATCGTTCTACCATAGTTGGTGCGTATTTTAGGTACAACCAAAAAACTTGCACGTCGAGTGTTGCGTTTGGTTACTTGTCGCGAGGTGATAAATGATAGATTAGTGTGGAGAGAGCGTTTTAGAATTTTACGGATTATGATACAAGTGTTAAAAATGTATAACTGTTTAATATTCATTAACTTGGTCTCTTTGTAAATTGTTTTTGTTGGCGTTAAATAAGGATAGTGAAAAAGTAATTTAATTATTTTATTTTGGAGAATTTGAAGTTGAGCTAATACGGTTTTTGCAGCGCTGCCCCATATTTCTATTAAGTAGATTAAGTGCGGTTTTACCAATGAGTTGTAGATGGTATAGCGTACTGGTCGTGGAACACACCGAACCATGTTGCGAAGTGATCCAATAAGTGACGAGAGTTTGGATTTGATGTGTTCGATATGCGTTTTCCACGACAAATAGCTATCCATTTTTAGACCAAGATATTTTTCGTTAGTTTTAATTTGTAACGGTATGTTGTTTATGGTTAATGGGTCATACGGTGCAATTACCTTATTTTTCGCTCTGAAGATAACATAGGACGTTTTTGAAATATTTATAGTTAATAGGTTGAGCTGAAACCAAGTATTTAAAGCAGTTAGATCTGTTTGGGCTTGTGGGACTATATTAGCTATCGAAGACCCAAAATAAAACAAGCATGTATCGTCGGCGTATAGTGTCACATGTCCATGTAAACCTATTTCGTGGATATTATTTATATAAATTAGGAAAAGAAGTGGGCCCAATATAGACCCCTGTGGAACTCCACACGTTATGGCAGCGGTTGTGCTTTTAAATTCCTCAATTTTGACTATTTGGGATCTGTTTGTTAGGTAGGATTTAAACATTTTAAGAGCGTTATCTTTGATACCTATAGCTTCTAACTTCTTAAGCAGTAGGGAATGGCTTACGGTGTCAAACGCTTTTTTTAAATCAATAAATACACCAAGAGCTATTTTTTTATTGTCTATGTTTGATTTTATTTGTGTTACTAGATCTATTGTTGCTGACAGGGTGTTACTTTGAGATCTAAAGCCATATTGTTTTTCATAGATAAAGTTAATTGATTTTAGATAGGTTTCTAGTCGTTTGTGCAGAATTTTTTCTAAGACTTTAGATAGGACTGGGAGAACTGAAATAGGCCTGTAATTTCCAGGATCAGTTTTTTCACCTGATTTGTATATAGGGGTAACTTTCGCAATTTTCAACGTATCAGGAAATTCGCCTTCTCGCAGTAATTTATTTAAACAGTTTGTTAGGTTTTTAAGTATCAGTGGTTTTAAACATTTTAATGACTTGGTGGTAACACCGTCTAAGCCTGAACTTGAATTAGAGTCAAGATTTCCAATAATTTGATCAACCTCGTCAGTACTACAAGGATCTAGGGTTGATAGGTTAGTATGATCATCAGGTAGGGGTTGTGGCAACGCATTGGTGAAGTTGTCGTGATAGCATTTTGGTATTTGTTCCGCAAGTAGTGATCCTATGGTTGAAAAATATTCGTTAAACACTTTACAAATGTCAGAAGGGTTAGTTATTTGTTTGGAATCTATCACAAGTTTTTTAGGAGCAGAGCTTTGTTTAATTTTATTGTTAGCTAGATAATTTATTAAGTTCCACATTTTTTTAGGCTTGTTCGTACATTTTGTGAATTGATTGTAGAAGTAAGAATCTTTGGTGTCTTGGATGAGTTTTGCCGTATCGTATCTGTTTCTTTTGAATTCAGCCTCTGCAGTTTCATTATCTGGGTCTTTTTTATGTTCAGTCCACTTTACGTTCCGCTGTTCAATCTTAGTAAGTATCTCTTTGTTTATCCAGTCCTTTTGTGGCTCATTTAGTATTTTAGTCTTAGTAGTTTTACTGTTATTGATATGGTATTTGATTTTATTTTCCAGAATTGTGAACTCTTCGTTTGACTCTTTTAGTTCTGTTTCTTGTAAAGATGCGTAAAGTTTTTGGTAGTTAATTGACTGGTAATTTGTTCGAATTTTCGGTGTCGGTTTGAACTTTTTTAGCTCTACGTAGATTTGCTTGTGGTCAGACATCGACGAATTGATGATTGCCATGTGAAAATTACTATTTTTAATATTAGTACTGACATGGTCAATTATAGATTTTCTTGTCTCTGAATGTCGAGTACAGTATTTTGTGTTAATTTTGTTCAGCAGTTTGAATCCGGCTTCGTTCACAAGTGATTTGTATTGTTTCACGTCTTTATCTTTTAATAGTAAATCAATATTAAAATCTCCGAATATTATTGCTCTGGGTTTCTGTTGTAATTGAGAATCATAGGCTTCAAGAAACTTACTGTAGTTTGTGTCACCGGGATTATAGACCACTCCGACTTCCAGGGCAAAGTTTTCAAGGTGTACCCATAAATAGTTATTTCCATCCAGATATTTTGATTCAGTTAAGCTTTGTTTTAGGTTCTTATGGATGAAGGCCGAGACTCCACCTCCTCTTTTGTCTGTGCGGTAGTTGTAGTAGTGTGTATAATTTGGTATTGTTAGTTCAAGTGCTTGAATTTCATTTGCTATCCAGGTTTCGGTCACTACGATGACGTGCGTAGTTGTTGGTATCGAGCGTATAATGCATTTAAGTTCGTCTAGTTTTCCCTGTTTTCTGATGCTGCGAGCGTTTAAGTATAGAAAAGTAAGACGTGATTTGCCAATTTGAAGGTTCTGATAGCTGTCAGTTACTTGATATGTGTTTGTATTAGATGATGAGTCTGTAGTGACTCTTACTGTTTGGAGTTTTTTGGAGTGGATTTGATGATGGCGGGGGTTCCGTTGTTATATTTTATTGTTATGTCACTCTCTCCTGCAGCTTGGCGACGTGTCAGTTCATCTTTCAGATTTTGTAAGTACTTCTGTTGTGAAGGAGTTTGATCTGAGTATATTTTAATGTGTTCAGGTATTTTGTCCTTGTTACGCAATAGAACTTTGGCTGGCATCGGTGTGTCGTAACAGACTTTGATTCTGCGATTTTTTCCAGCATGGTGTGTACCAATACGGTATATTTTAGTTGGTTTAGGAATGTCGTTGCTCACAGAATTGGTAATGTTTATGACTTCTATTTCATCCTTCAACTTCATTTCTTCTTCGGTCAAAGAAGATTGTTCTCGCACACCTGCTATCAATATGTTTTTTTCTCTGCTGTTTCGATCTTGTAATTCCCGAATTAATTGTTCATTTCGGAATAGGTGATTCACATCTTGGGAGGTCTGTGCAATTGATGGTGTCAGTTTCAAAGTATTAATTTCAGTTTCAAGTGATTTCATTTTTTCTTCGCTCAGTAGTATCTTGTTATCTAGACGGGAGACATGGTCTTTGATCATTTTCTGATCATCTGCTATGTTGGATGAGGTTTGTTGTACGCATTCAATTTGAGTTTTAAGCTCTGTTATGTTTTCCTTGATTGAGCTTATAGTATTCTCGTTAGTAATTTTGATTTCTTCTATTTGTGTTTTAACTTCAGAAATACTTTCCTGCATTTTATTCATGATTTGTGAGTTTGATTCGACAATTTTTTCCAATAGGGACGTTATGCCCTTCAGCTCTGTTCGAAGTTCTTTTATATCATCTGTGCAGTCACATTCACGTTTTCTTTTTCGAAAAGTAATTGAAGAGTCTGTTTCCATATTTTTTAGCTTGGACAGGTCTGGTTGCGATCCACCGCCCATTGCTGTGGGTGTATTTATCGGTGAGCGTTGCAGTAAACTCATTGTACTTAGAATAGAAATATTAGATAATGAATACGTTCATACAAAATGTTTAAGGCGCGGACTCACTGCGGTCCACGGAGAGGCTACGCACGTGCGTATTGTATTGTATTGTCAACACATGCACGCGATACACGAAAACGTACGTAGCTTCACTTCTGTTCCACAAGGCCGATTCAAAACTGTGCTGCTCTACAGTTGTACATAGTTGTGGGTATATTCGTGTACTGCAGTGGAAACGTAGACCCACGTTATCAAATAAATTAATCCACGCAGCTAAAATGCGCCGTGTGCTTCAGCACAGCATGCGCTGCGGTGGGACTGCGCCTTACGAATATTATTTTGTCTGCCACGCTAAGTTACGCTTAATGTCAGTAGCTATAAACAGTCCTTTTTGTTCAATTTTGATAAGTAATTTCAGAATCACGAGGGAACAAGTAGTCCACACATACGACTGGGAAACTCATAACCCCCGTTGTTGTACAGAGGACAATACTACATTCCACTCTAACTTTATACACCATCTCTATTGATGTAACTTTAAGAAACTTGGGTTAAGCCAAGCGAAGTATAACATAAACCGAGTTCAAGTATTCTGCAGTTGCGGAGTTGATCAGAAACTTGGTACATTTGTAATTCTGCAAATAGTAACTTTAATGGCTTGTGAAACATTGTCGTCTCCAACTAAAGAAGATACAGTCAACACTAAAATAATGTCAAAAAAATTAAGTGTACCTAAGTGATTTGTTAAAATCTTGAATTAAAAAAAAAACAGTTTCATGACTGTATTCCTAAGTAGTGGTGCAGTACATATTCTCAAGTCTTTAGATAGAATTTTGAATTAATGATACGTTGAAATGAATTTTGAATGTAGTGTTTTGTTTTTATCATTACATACTTCTTTCAAACATTAAAATAATTGCCGGATATTTACTTTATTCTTTATTATTTTCAAAAAAAATTACATCTGATTGAGAATCATTCTAATGACTCTACAAAATTAAATGATTCTACAAAAAAATAAGTGGGCATTTGCCAAATGCATATTTGGAAACACTTTTGACTACTCCCTAAATGTCTTATATAATCCTGAATGTATAAAGACCAAAGCTACTAAAAATGATGTCGTAAGCAAAAGTCAGTAGTAGTACTACAGTCATAAGTCTGTTAATGCTTTTTACCATTCGATAAACGAATAAAATCGTAATAGCTGCCAACATTTTGTGAACGACAAGGTTGATGTGAAATGACCTCATTTAACCCACAGGCCGTCGACAGTAAAAAAGCTATAAAACAATGTAATTTGAACCGCAATTGACCTCAAACATTTTTTAAATGGCGTTTGTTTTAAAACTGAAAGTTTGGCCGTTTAACAAAAACAAAGTTTTCTAGAAGATATCACCAAAATATACGATCAAAATTTCAATTTATTGGCGCGGTAGATACCCTTTGATACCACATTATTAGTCATCATGAATGTCTTAAGTACTCAAAAACACGGTCAAACATAGTACCTACTGCCCGCACACTTGACATGTCCTGCATTCCTTCATAGCAAGTTAGTATTCCTTCATGTGAGAAATCGTAAGCCCATTGGTGACTATTAATGAGTATTTGAGTACCTAATAAAAAACCACATTTTCAACCCATTTACAATTCCAAAAAAAAAAAAAAACAAAAAAAAAAACATAACGAAGTTTTAAATAGTTTATAAACACATTATGACTTTGCATAATAAATTGCCACCCCTCCAAAAAGACTTCTATCCAACTTTAAACTGAAACCGGTGGGAAATTAAATCACAATTTAATTAGCATTTTAAAGTTGACTCCCCGAGGTGTGAAAGTTTGTATTTGCGGTAATTTTGTGACATCCCCCTTGGGTTGAGTGGGGTAAGCGCTTGTTCACACAGCCGGTTTGTTTTATTAAACCTCTAAAAATACGAATTGTCATCTTTTTTGGAAGTACTTATCCTTTGGCCTCGAATTATAAAAACAAACCATTCGATAAGTGCAAATCATATTTTGGATATGTATGCATTTGACTACCCTTAAACATCTTCAAAGGACCTATGAAGAATGGATATTTGTATTTTCGATCATTCTTTGATATCCCCTTTGGGGGTAGAGTGGGGTAAGCTCTTGTTCACACATCTGGCCATTTATTTTAATAACCCAGTAAAAAAATACGAATTTTCATCTTTTGAGGAAAAAAATATACGTTAACCAAATATTCAAATATAATATTATGTATGTCAAGGTTTAACATCACGGGGCTATAGAGTCCCGGACCTTGATACATGGGGCCGAAGCCAACACACAGAGGCCCTTTTAACAATTTTGATGTTATTGTTATTATGTTATGTTATACTGACACATATCGCCGTAAATCCAAAGACAGCTCGTGACTTGTGCAGAACTAGGCGCAGATTAAGGGATCCAGGTCCTCTAGACACTTGGTATTTGAGGGCCCCCCTGTAAAGTAATAATGTGGTCAGGCGGATACTCGCCAACCAACTCACAACTGGGTCCCATAAAACCAGTTGCTCGTGCCGCAACAAGGGGGCAACCAGACAACCATTCGATAAAATGCACGTCTAATGCATATTTAAACCTGCTTTCGACATTGACCCTCTAGCTCCTAGGACTTCCTCCTTCTACAAGCTATCATCCCACTAGGTGGGGTCGGGAACACGTGTTCTCCTTTTCCATTCCCTCCTATCACTCGTCCTCTCAGTAGTCACTCCTTTCACACGCATGTCCTCTCTCACACAATCTATCCATCTTTTTTTTGGCCCTCCTCTACCTATGTATCCTTCCACATTCATTCCAACACTTTTCTTGTAATATAACTTTCTTCCCTCCACATAACATGCCCGTACCACGCCAACCTATTACTCCTAATTTTTTCTGTCACTGGCGCTACTTTCAAACTTCAATACTTCCAATACTTTCTACAGGCCATCTAAAGATGTTAAACTAAGCCAAAGATCGTAAAGCTTAGGACAATAAAACGGATGACAGATTACAGTGTGAACGAGAGGTAAGGGACAAAGTTTGATCCCAGGAGACCTCTCCGTCATAACCGCCTGTCCCTTGTATGTTGTGCGGATGTTGTGCGTTAATGTAGCACGTGTAATTACTGTAATTTTAAGTGAAATTGGATTATAAAAAGTAATGTTTAATTTAAAATGCAACCTTTATGATGTTGTTGTTTATGTTTTAAATCTGTGTTACTGAGGTTTCAATTTGTTTATTAAATAGGATAGAAGACATGGCGCTGGTTTATTAGGCATTAACATGCAAATTCCAGATGATTTAAGCTTCAAGCAACTTAATATGCTTATCAGGTGTTTAAGTTCCGGGGACATTGTCGAGATAGAGCAGGCTTGCCCATCACCTAAACTATCCTGTTAGTTTAATTATCATAATCCATAGAAAAATCTTCATCTATAAACATTTCTCCATCATTAACAAACCAAACACAATTATGTGGTAAAACTAACACCGCTCAGCAATAAAACTAATATACTCCCTTTATTACAAGAACCAGTAATTTTCTCGCTATTGTTTCCAGATTGGTTTGAACGTGGCGCTGACGGTTTTCATTACCGGTGCCATTGTGGATCTGCCATGTTCTCATAGTGACTTTATATTACGAGTACACTAGCGACCTGACTTCACCGGGGTTTATACAGGATTTAAGAAAAGCGCTCCCAAAAAAAAATGAAAACAAGCTGCTAAATTAAAATTTAAAAAAACCGACTTCAGAGCGGAGCAATTTTCTGCACTCTCGAGGTGCATTTATTTTCATAACTCTGAAGACCCTCAACAGATCCTCACCAAATTTTTGTGGTCCCAATTGGAAAGTATGCCCTTTCAAAAAAAACTGGTCGTCTGTAAAGTCGGTTTACGGACGATAATTTTACTTGTTAACGTCATAGAAAAATTGCGTTTTTTTTATGAATTGCCGAACGCTTAGGCCGATCGTGCTTCTCTATCGCTTGTTCCGTGCTCTCACTTGCACGTTCGGCTCATGCGAAACGGGACACTATTCGTGCGTGTAGCTGGCGGCGTTCATCGATTTATAAGACATTAACACGTCAAAAAGAATTTTCCAAATCGGTCTAGGCGTCTACGAGTAAAGTAAGTAAGTTTGTACGAGCAAGTGGCCAACTCTGGTGACGGAGTTTTTAGGCTGCCTAAAGGACTCCGACATGGCTTCACGACTTAAAGCCGGGACCGAGAATTTAACGTGCCTCCCGAAGCACGTCTTCGGGTAATCGGTGAACATACATAAAAAAAATAAAAAATAAAAAGATTCCGACGAATTGAGAACCTCCTCCTTTTTGTCATTTAAAAAATATGATAACGCCTGTATCCCCAGACGCGGTAGACATTCTCTCAGATCTTTTTTAGGCAGATATGATCCTTTCGAAAATGTCAGAGGCATGTGCGAAGAGATATTTGGTACATGCCCACACTTTGCTCTACTTATAATCTTTTGATAAGACAAATTCGTGGACAATTGCCAAAATGGCTTTACCATTAACGTCCGCTTATATATCTTATCCTAATATATCTTCCAATATATCTTAAAATTCTTATTCTTAAAACTTCAAACTAAAGAGTAATAAATAAACTATATCGAGAACTAATGATGAATCAGAAAGTAGTAATTAAACATGAGATGCATGAAATATCAAAGTTACGGAAAGCTAATCGGTCTCTTTGGTACCGATCTGAAGTTTTTAAACTGTAATTTATAAATTTAGATTCTGGATTGAAGAAGATAAGGTTTATAAAGTTTATAAAAGTTAATAAATCACTGAGTAATTAGAAACAGTGGCTTATGAGAAGAGTTTGGAAGAAATTACGATTAATAAAGATTTTGACATTTTTTGATATCTTGGGTTTAACTTCGTCCATTTGCCCATTATTTATCCCCATAATTAAAATTTTTAATTACTTTTTTCACACACTAATCAATCACGAGTAGTATAAATTATAGTATGTAATTTTATTATTTGGTCGTCTCGCTTTTCACTTTCAAACTCCGTTTAAAATTCAAAACAAACACTTCACAGGAACGTTATGTTTGAAACTGCAATTACCTGAAGTGCTACAATTCAGCGCTTCAAGCAATTCATCCACACACGTAAAGCCATTTATTCGCTTGAAAGCGAGTAAGTTTTGTGAATCAAGGTTCAGTAGATGGCAAGTTTGTATAGTTCCAAGATTAGAACATTTTAGGTTTTGTTTTAGATCAATATTATTTTTTATTGACTAAGTATATAAGCATTTTCAAGTTCTTTTTATATTTTCACTCTGAAAGAGTTTGTCTTTGTGAACTCTGTGTAAATATATATTTATTCTGTCATTTATAAAATCAAACAATATTTTCATTCTTCTAAAAAATTATTTGTTCAAGTGTTAGGCTCAAAACGATATAAACGAATAGCAGAAACAATCAGGTAAAGTGATCGTGTCTTATAATGACTCTTATTAATTTAACCTCGACTCGCACTGTGCGACGTGAGGAGTGACTGTACCTTCTTACCGAGGTGAAGATTCTCATCTTAATAGCGTTACCCGCATGGTTATAGTATATGGGGATAATGATGATGATGAAAAGTAGCCAATAATCTTTCTCAGGAACTAAGCTATCTAATGCAGAAAGAACTTTTCAAATCCGCGTTGTAGTTTCATTCGTCATTTGCGCGTTAAACTAACAACCTCTTCCGCTTTACGAGTACCTATTATATTGGTATAGATATCTTTTTATGAATCGAAACATGGTCGGTATTTAATGGACGATATTTTTACGAGATTGATTTCCATGCGATAATAATGCCAAGTTATAAAAAGGTACTGTGGTGGGGATTTCTAATATTTTTCATAAGGAACTCTAGAATAAAGTGAACATGAACAAGTCATGTTCAGTTGGACGCGAACCCCGGCGCCTGCGAGCGGTTGATAACTAGATTTGACTGCATTTTTCATTCGGGAAACACTAGAATTTTTCAGTATTTTTCGGGCGATGTCAACATGAGTAGCGGGAAAGGCAGTTTTGCGAAATTCACTTTTTATTTTTGTTTATGCAAATGACAAATTGTATTTGCTTATTTTGGGAACTGAATATTTCTGTGGTAGCTTCTGTCGAGAAAAATAAAAGTTGCAAGTTTTTCAATGTCAATTTTCTTTATTTTAACTATTTTATTTTATGCATGCTACATTAGTTTATTTTTAACAATCTTTTCCGTCTAACTCTCCAAATAACAGAAAAAAATAAAAAATAAATGAATATTTGTTTGCAATTTCACACAACCCTAAACTAAGCAAAGCTTGTAATTTAGTGGACAACTACTAGAATATTGAATGCAATTTAATTTTAGCAACGTTCTGCACGGCCACTAAATAGATGTTTTTTTTTTTTAATTAATAGGACTTTGTGGTTTACTAAACAAAATCATAACTTCTGCTTCAGAAAATTGACGTAATTACGCTCAGCATTCTGCTCTTGCATCTTATGTAGCAACCGCAACAGTTGTGCCATGTTGTGTGGTCTGCTTTGACTTAATTGCCAATTTGAACCTACGCAAAGCGTGCCAAATGGATGCAGAGCAGTTTCTATTAAAAATACATGTTTAAATTGAAACTGCTTGTGCCAAAAATGTAGGCTTTCACTGCCGCCGCCTCAAACTCAAAATATTTTGAGTATCTGATGCTTATATTATTTGTCAAGTCTCTTTTGATGATGTAATTATTTGTTTTAACCTGTATTATCCCAAAACTCTCTTTATTCTTTACTTTATTAAAACTGATTTGAAACATTGTCAATATTTCATTCGCCGCTAAAATCAAGTACACCGAAAGTTTTAAGGACTGTTTATATCTAGAGACATTGAGCGTAATAGGCATATAATATTCTACTATACAGTTTGCATGAACATATTCACATTTAACAGATATTCGCGGAAATAATTTTGTCTGCACGGTGCGTGTCTGTCCATGTATGTGCGGCTACGTTACGCTAGCTGCCGGTCAATGTAAATAGAGAATCGTTACGGGACCGTGCAGTGCTTCTTCTCTCTCAGTCTTTTGTTTGAGAGCGGCCGCGACCGACGATGTCTGTCGTTGTCTGTCGATGTCTGGCACGCTACGTGTCCCGCTTATTGTAGATATAAACAGTCCTTTATAAGTAAAACGGGTCAATTTAGTACAAAAGTTTTAAACTATATCCCAACTCAAGCCCCGTGAAATCCAACCAAAGTTAATTCCATTAAAAAGTGTGAAGGCATCAATCATTCGATTGGGTTTATTACTGAACATCGATCATCGTTAGGATTCCACCCGTCAGCCGATCCGGAGTTATTAAAAGTGTTCAACATGTTAACAGAACACTGTCTGTTTTGGAATAAAGTGCACATAACGTATGACTAGGACATAGAAATAATAAGATCATGTCTGTGTACTGTCTGTCTTAGTCTATGTACCTCGTGAAATAATAAGATCACGTCCCCAAAGCGCAATAGACATTTCTCTCAAAAAAAAGCATTTAAGATCCTTTGAGGATGTCTAAGCGGGCAGTCAGATGTAAGTCCAAACACATATTTGGTATAAGTCCACATATTTTATCAGAAGTTATTTATATTTTGGTTTAAATATATTTATTCTCAAAAAAGACACAGTCACTTACATGAAAAGATATTTAAATATAGGTAAATATTAAAATATGACAATTAAATCAATACGCATTATCATCATTAGTCAGACAAGTGTCACGTGACCACTGACTTGTAGATAATACGAAATCAATTCATTATACACAGTAAACTACTTGGTAAAGTAAGTAAGTAAGCTCGAATGAGCAAGTGGCCAACTCTGGTGACGGAGTTTTAAGGCCGCCTAAAGGTCTCCGACATGGCTTAACGACTTTAAAGCCGGGACTGACAATTAAACGTGCCCTCCGAAGCACGGAAACGCTCAGATCGTAATGCCACTTGCGGTCACCCATCCAAATTATGAACGCGCACAACGTTGCTTAACTTCAACGATCAACGAGCGCTTTGTTTGGTAATAAAAGTTCATAGCAGCCCCCGGAGATTCATTTAAATGGACAGAGATTTCCGAGTAAGTAGGATTTTACAACTCTTAAACTGAAAGGAGTTGTTTTTACAATTTTTTTAGAAAAATACCAGCATTCCTAGCTTTTTCCATTTGCGTGGAAAAACACAGTTTACTTTGTAAGTGCATAAACCGTGAAAAGAACTGAAATGTAACTTTTAATTTGCATGTTGATTTTATTCAAGTTGAATAAACGGAAAAAATATTCAAGAATTTACTATTACTACAAACGAATAAGCTTGTAATCTATATAGTAAAGCGGAAAAGTTTGTTTGTTTCTTTGTTTGTTTGAACGCGCTTATCTCTGGAGCTGCCAGACGGATTTAAAAAATATTTCACATTTGAGAGCCACATTCTTGAGGAAGATTTTAGTTTTGAGAAAGGTTATAGGTTTTCATCATCATTGCCATAAACTTTTTTGTGATAAGATTGATCGTTGAAGTTAAGCAAGGGTAACCGCCAGTGGCATTACGAGCTGAGCACTTCCGTGCTTCGGAGGGCACGTTCAACTGTCGGTCCGGCTTTTAAGTCGATAAGCCATGACGGAGGCCTTTAGGCGGCCTAAACACTCCGTCACCAGAGTTTGCCACTTGCTCATACGAACTTAGGTAGGTACTTACTTATCACGAGAATGTATAAGGCACTACAGAGCGCTTGAATCACTGCAATTTTAACTTTCTGTCAGTGTAAAATCATCTAGTTAAGATATAAAACTCTAAGTTTTCTTTACTAACCTAACACTGTCAATAAATACAACATTTTATATTACACGATAAACCGTGTTTTTTATCTAAATCACTCGAGTACCTCAAGAGATCACCAAGCATCACACATCGTACATTATCCCAAGCTTACATCCTTCAAAATTGCGGAAATCAAAACTCTCACTCAATTTCCTCTTAATAATGTGGTAAAGCTCTTTCGAACTTTATGCTGTGTCATCATTTTAATCTAAGGATACTCAGGCCAGTCGTGTTGTAAATCTCTATGAAATGGAGTTGGGATTGGTTCCAGTGAGAGCGGGTACTATAGCGATTATTGTTATGAATATACGTGTTAACGTTAAGTTTTATTTTATTTCTTTATATTTCTAGATAATAACTTTATAAAATACTAAACTACTACATATTTACATAACTTTATAAAATACAATAAGAACCAGTTGAGCTATCTAAGGATCGTTGTAAACGATCTATAGGTAGCTCAACTAATCCAAGTCACTGCCAGTCGGAAGCGTTCCCATCAGGACACTGGCAGCATTACCGCGCTGGATGGCAATGCTGATCCGTTGAGCTAAATAAGCGCCAGATTTGGGATCACGCGTCACTCAATCACTAGAGATAGCCACATACGAAAATACATATAAAATAAAAAATAGCCAGGTCATCTTGAAATCTTAAAAACACACGAAGTTCCTCAACACTTGACCCGGCTTCCCACTCGAGATGTTGGTCGAGGCTTAGTTATAATCGTCACGAATTGGTCACGAAGTTCACCAACTGTTTAACAGGCTGTTTAGATACAACTAGCTGACCCGGCGAATTTCGTACCGCCTCAGAATTCGAAATATTATCTAAAAAAAAAACGCATTTTCCTACTAAAAATTTTCAACTTATACACGACCATAAAAAAATAAGTATTTAAAACTTTCTTACTATAGTTTTGCAGGTAGTTCTTTTCGAATAAAGAAAAATAGTAAAACAAATTCATTAGTTAAATCACGAATCGATTTCGCCTACGACTACAGAATTAAATCATGTATTTGAGAACGACATGTGAGATAATGTGAGAACATTTATATGGTCAATAGTAAAGTAATAGTTTTAGTTACTTATATATTTTGTTTTTAAGGACTGTTTGTTTTCCTGGGAAATAAAAATGAAATAAAATGTTTTCGATTTCTGGAATTAAATCACTGGTTATATTAACCGCACGTCCGATTGATGAACTTTTGCCTAAGCCAAGGCTTCTGCTATAATTGAATTTCAGCAGTTTTATGGAGTGTTGTAAATGGCAGATGGTCGATTCAAGAGATTATCTTCTGCATCAGCTTAATCAATTCACTTTTATGAATTTTAGATTCAAGATGCAATTAGGAAGATAGCTTTTCTTTATACTCAAAGGTTTGCTGATAGAAAACTCTTTTAGGGTTAAGCTCGCTTTTGTACATGAACTTTTTAATGCCTTATTTGTAAATGTTCTCATGTTTACAGTAACGAATTACAGAAGATAAAACCGCCCGATCTAAAATTAGCACTATGATGAGTGCAACTTCAAATATTAGTCGTGTGTTGGTGTGGAAGTGCTTAGTTCATTGTTTTACTTAGCACCGACTTCAATATTATTACATAACTTGTACTACGAAATTAATTTCTTATTTTTCGCTTTTTCGTGCAAGTATTTTTTAAAGTCAGTTATATTTTTTTGATTATTTCATTACGTTAGTATTTTTCGTGACAATTATTTTTTTTCGTCAAATAATAAACCATTCTGAAAGCTTTTACATTTATAAAGAAAAAGTAAGATATATTAAGACAATAGGTAATTGTTCGTCTGAATCTAGACAAGGCTAAATAGGGCGGTGAAAGTTCGTCACACAAAAGCAGCGGAAGACTTTTGTATAGAAAAGCTTATTCTTCTGAATCTTACAAACCTTCATATATTTCAACATACAATTATATTTATAAACCGTCGGGTAAAAAGATTTTTTATTAAATTATTTAAGAAAAGAAAATAAATTTATTTATTAATTAATATTTTTTTTTAATAATAATAAAATACATTGTACCTATAATAATATATTGCAATTCCTATTGTGATTCTGCTTTAACGGCCTTTTTAACCCTGCAAGTGTAATTCAAAGTGCTACAAATAGCTACGAACTGCTACGAACAGCTACAAAGTGCTACACGATGGTACAAACATCAACTTCACGCGAAATGTATCCTTTGGGACCCTTAATGCCCATTCTATTGCTTTCATTATCTGTGACAAGCCCATAATGGGCCTTCATAATGCCTGTAAAATGTGGCAAGCAAAATTAAAATCTGGGGCGTTTTATTGTCGAAATAAAAAATAGCTTCACCGGGGCGTGAAAGTTAGAATTAATTCTTTTATACGACTTTTTTTTATTCTGCTAAATGTACTGGGAAATGAATTGTGTTGGGAGTTTTTGGGTGTTTAAAACAACTGGCTCAGACTCACGGTTTCGCTTAAACTGACATTTTCATGCAAACGACTATTGAACGAAAATTGTACTAGAAAAACACAAAGGCTACTTTCTATCCGGGTAGATACCACGCGAGCGAAGCCGCGGGCAGAAACTAGACCCTTATAACTAACAGTGTTAGTTTATTGGGTTACTTACCTAATTTTATTCCAGAATTATAGTATGAACTCTTATGCCACTCTAATAAGCTTCAAATTCAATTAAGCTAAGCCACAACAGCTTAGCACCGCAAGCTTCTTCAAAACAATTAGCGCTGTTGAACTAATCTTATAATGTCGCGTTCTAAAATGTGTGCGTGATATTTCATTAAAACGCGTTGACATTAATTTACAACGTTATTGAATTATGCGAGTACAGAAATGTTTTACGCGTTGATCTCCTCGACTTTCGAAGGTCATAAAATTTGAATCCGAGCCGTGCAACAGTAGATTAATTTTATTATTAATTTAGGTGCAAATTAAAGTTCTAAATATTGAAAAAAAAAAATTTACTTCTCATTACATCTATTATTATAAATAACACATAATGTAATTAATTGCAAACATATTATGCGCCAGGGGCCTTACTATGAACTCTTAGAGCAATGTCAAAGTAAGATTACTCTGATTCCATGCTAGGATAAGACTAAGGTAAGGTTAAAGTTAGCATAACGCAGGAATGTTTTGGTAACGTCTCTTCGTGGAGTGTCAAGTGTCAAGTCATTGACGCGATGCAGGACTGTTTTCACCTTGTTTTGACATTGCTCTAAGAGTTGGTGGTACGCCGGCAGCGTCTTATTTCATAAAATTCTAATTATCTCATTGTTTACTTAAAACATCAGTGATTTGATGACCTTATGAGTAATATTTTATCGTTTACCTACTTCTTAGCTCAACCAGTTATCAAATTATAAGAAAAAAACATAATGTATGGACCTAGATATTGAAGATATCCCAAGATAATACTTAGAACTACATCAATCATCGCTTGAGATCCCTAGTCCTAAAACATTCTGGCATTTACATTTTTCTAGGAGATTTACTCAACGCTAGGAGGCAATTTGCAATTTGAGGTTATGCTTTTGATAATTTTCGTTTAAAGCAGTGAACAACATTGTCCGCTGCAACGGAAAAGAAAGTTATATAATAAGTACTTTAACTACATAGATGCAGCTCATTATTTCACTCCATTCAAATATCCACAGAAATCAATTATTTTTCGTAATAATAAAGGCTTAAAACATTGAAACATCTATTCGTTATCAATCAATTACGTCTAAATGGTTGGTGGTTTTACAATTTAAGTACCTATTTTTGGACATTTCCATCTAATAGTTATTGAGCCCAACTATTTAGGCCAACGCCAACCATTATTTCCACAAATCATGTCCTTACAATTTGCTGCTAACTAATTTCTTAAGAAAATGGTACTAACTCATTAGTACACTTACCCCCTTACTAATGAACGATGTTTAAAGTTGAACACTGATTAAACAACGTCCTGTCTCTATTCGTCACTATCCACAAATAAAGATAGGACGTTGTTTAACCAGTGTTCAACTTTAAACATCTTTCATAAGTAAGGCCCTTTATTACTAGTGTTTACAAACGAATTAAACAATATCAGCACTATAAACCAAGGCCTTTATTTATGAACTCCTCTCAAGTTAATCACCGTTTTAAATAATAACTTCCTTTTTTTTTGATAGTGACAAATAGAGACAGGGTGAATCTCAAACAGTGTTTAAGTTGGGAGCTTCCATCGTTTTATTAATTTATTAATTAATTTCATTCGACACTGACAATGGCAAAATTGTGACAATTCCCGTCACAGACGCCACAAATAAAAGAAGAAGAAGAGGCGTCTATAGGTAAGACCGGAAGTTTAAACTTCTTCTTCTTCTTATTCATAAAGAAGAAGAAGCGTCTACAGGTAAGACCGGAAGTTTAAACTTCTTCTTCTTCTTTCGTATGAGCAAGGGGCCAACTCTGGTGACGTAAACCGCCTACAGGCCTAAAAAAAAAGTTTAAACTGAAAATAACAAAAGTTGCCATTATGAATACATCAACGTTTTTCATTTAAGTAACATTCTGCAACTCGCATCTGTTCAGATTGAGTAGGATTGAGGGATAACAGGAAAACCAGCCGTACTCGGCTGGCCATTGTGTCTCGACATTGTTTGCACTTTCGTCGTGTATTCCATTCTGCAGGTAAATGGGATCGACGGCTGCCATTATTCTTTCTGAATGGCAATTCAATGGTTTATGTTCTCGAGATCTGAGCAATGAAATGATCGCTATGCTTTTCCTGATTCTTAATAATGGTAAAAAGTATTGTATAAACTATAATGATGGTAGAAAGTATTGTCATTTAATGTTTTTAAATTAATTTGTGCGGTGCTCACAGGACCGGGCACTACAGTGTCCCGTTAAGTGTAGGCACTGTTTAATATTACTGTCTTATTTCTTCCTTTTTCAGTGACTTAAGAGTGAAAATAGAAGAACAAATTTCATATAGCCTTGATGTTCATAAATATATTTAACATTCTCAAGAGCCAATCAATTTTGTTACTGGGTCACAAAACCAACCATAATTTTGTAAGAATTTTCTAAATCTACGTTAATTTAATTTCTAGTACTTAAAGGTAAGCCTTACAAAAGAATTACAGTAGAAGTTGAATCATTTTGCAGAGGCCATGTAAAATTTCAACGAAAGTGTCGTCGAGGAAGCGAAATGAACTCTATAAAGACGATCATCTTCACCTAGGGGCGTTTGAGCCGAGCCACAGACTATATAAGAATAGCTAAGATACTGAAACATATTTTTAAATCATTGGCCTTCATAGGTGTCAAGAACAGAACTCGCGGCCTTACCTATAACCACCTCTCAACTTAAACACTGCTTAAGATTCACCCTGTCACTATTTTTAGTGACGAATAAGTCCTTTCAACTGAACCGAAACTGTTTTTGCGAAAGAATCAGTAACAATTATACTTGTTTTAGTATCTACAGATAGGAAGGAACGCGGGTACTCGTAAGCCGTATGCCATATTCATTTACGTCATCGTTTCTTACAAAACCGTGCCTTAACCGCATAATAAGATTGTTATAGAGCCCCTCAGAGACTCGTAGCACTCACCGCCTTAACTCGTATTTTGCTCGCTCTTGTTACAAAACATCTGTAGAGAAGGAAGTTAGGTACTTATTGTTCTTATATTGCACGATTTTCTACTGTTTCACGATTTAACAATCTATTTAATTTATCACAAATAAAAAAACACATTCTCAAAACTTACTATAATAAAATTAAAGTTTGTACTTATTTATTAAAAATGTTTGTGATTTAAGCAGGAAGAAACATTGCAAGAAACATTGAATTATGTAAGTTTGGACTAAATTGACTACTTTTGATCCATCAATTTAAAGCGGCGCATTGAAGTTTATATTTATTTCATCACAAAATATTAAATACCAGCTGTCTTCGTTTGAACTGCTGTAAAACATTGTCGAAAGCCTCCTGACAGACATTCTGAGCCAAATTACAGGTAAATTGCTTCTGATACTTAAAATAATGATCTCTGGCATTTAACTTCATGTTTACAATGTTCCGATGGAAAATCGGGTAACTAGATAATGGATGAGGCTCAACAAAGAGAATAAACAAGCTTTTAGGGAAGAAACTCATTCATGCATTCAAACTTCGAATTTACACCAAAGAGTTTGGTATACTTTTGTTTTTCGAACGGACTATAAAGAGGTTCGCAGTTTGGCCGTTTTTTACCAAGTAGGTTTTATTTACTTTTCCAGAAATTTATTTCTGGCCGTTTAGTTATTTTAATTCCAGATTAGATGAATGATTAAATTTAAATTGCAAACTTTAACACGTTTCGAATTAAAACCTGAGCTCCAACTTCTTTTATTACATAAGTAGAGTAAAGCAAAGTAGGTAGAGGCCGGTACTTAAAGCTGACCCACATATTTCAGGAAAAAAGTTGTCCAACTTTTTACGCTACTTTCGAACACAATCTATAACTAGACCAAACCACTTTTGGTTGGTAAACACTCTTTGGTGTTTTCTCAGCCGTAAAATCTACTAAAGACAAATCTACAGACCAAATACCTACTCGCAACTTTGGTCACCATTTTTGTCTTCCTTTTTCGTCAATAATATGTTTGTCGTACTTAAACGGTACCTATACAAAAATAAAAAGAATCTTATAATATTTTTTTTATCAAAATCAAGGCGCAAGGGAAGCTTTGTTTTAGTTTTTAGTAGATTTATAGCACGTAGTTGGTAGATATAATTTTAATTTTAATTATCAAGGAGACAATTTGTGAATTCTTAAGTGTCTATTTCAACGAGTAGATATACGAAGAAGCTAAGTGTAAAAATCAAATTAAAGTAGATTAAAAAAACGATAATAGGTACCTAGGTAATAAAAAAAAAAGATTTTTTTTTAATTCATGTCATCAAGTTGTGAGCTACTCAGAAAGTTTCAGCCGGAAAGCTAATCGGGAAGTGATTGAAATTTGAGTTGTAAAATTCCACCCGGAACAACAGACAGACAGATAAACAGGAAAAAATGGAAGGAAACCAAGCATAGAGCTGCTCTGAAGGAAGCTATGAAAATAAAGTGATCCCATTGGTGGATTCTTCCTCGCTCATCATAGAAACACACCTTGTTCAGGGGGGTTACTACCAAATCTAAAAAAGATACAATGTGAAAATTTTATAGTGCAGCTTATGTTGGTGGCAACTGAATTCGGAACATTTGACCAACATACGCTGAACTATCGAAGCTGAACTAACATAAATCGGCACGATATCCTTTTTAGTTTTGGTAGTAGCCCCCCAGAGTCCTTGACATACAAAAGATAAAAAGACGTCAACGCTCTAGTTTATCGTATTTATCTCCTTATTTCAGTTCGCGTTGTTTGTTCGAGATAGGGAGTTTCAAGGATAAATACATTATTGAAAAGGATTGCGAACAGTTTGAACAAATCTCCATAACCATTTTAACGTGTAAGTCCATTTGGGTCATGAGCGGGTCATCTAAAACGCAATTTGCCTTTGTAGCAAAATGCCTAACACGAATGTGCAGTGTGCAGTTTTTGCATCAAAATAGTATATAAGTAAAATAGTAAATAAGTTTATAATATGTAAGTATACTATGTGATATGACTGTAAGGTATATATTTATATGAGCCGTAGTTATAAGTATTTAAAATCTTTTACTAGTTTAACTATTGCTGCCCGAAATAAACGTTTTATTATTAGTATTATTAAAATGTTTCAGTAGCCATTTACACTCCGGACCAATGCTATAAAATAGTTATTAAATTAACTTAGTTAAAACATTTTTTTTAACTACCTATCTGCAAATATTCTACCTACATCAGTTAATTTATCAAAATTTATTCCGCTGATTAAAGGTTGATTCACGCTACACCGGGCCGGGTCCCGGCCGGGGCACGGCCGGCACGGCCGGCCCGGCCCGATGTAACGTGAATCAACCTAAAGTGATTTAAACATAAACTTATATAAGTTGAAACTTAGATTTATAAAAATTAATTAATTTTTACTAAGGAAACTTCAAAATAATCCAATGTTTTATTAAACTCGCTTGCCCTGATTCCTCTCAATTAGTCCAAGTTCCACCAAGTTCTAACTATCTTACTATTCCGGTCGTAATAATGAACTATCTCTTGATGAAGGCAGATGGCGACATCTTCCGGCAAAGATCCAAGTCAGAGTAACTATTTCTATAATTATGAAGTTGCATTATTAAATGCGAAATCTTAGGCCGATCGTAGTTTCCATGCGTTTTTATCCGAATTTTAGACGTAAAAATCATTACCGTAATGCTGACTGGTTTTTTAACGATTTTACAGATGAAAAACTATCTGTTTTTAATCTGTAAAATCGTTAAAAAACATAAGCTAAAATGCTTTTTACTGTGTATAAAAAGCTATTCACTATCCTACATTATATAAACTCTATGAAAGTATTGTGCTCAAAAGCGATGACAACATTTTGTTTCGGCCTTAAACAAACCAGCGAAGAAAGATCTCTATCATTTTTAATCACATCCTTATTCTCTAGACGTAAGGCTCAAAATTCAAACCAATAATGTCTTCTATCATAAAATTTGGATGCACTCCAAGTACATCACAATTCAAGCTTGTGAAAGAAGCGTCCTTCAAGACTTGCTTTTAACAATAGAACCGTTAGTTTTAAGTTTATTTTGTATACAAATTATGTATTAGATACACAGCTTTACTAGAAATACGTTATGAACTAGCCTAGGTACCTTACGATAAAAGAAAATAAACAAACAAACAAACTCGTCTAATCGGATAGAGTGTGCGAAGCCTCGTAGTAGGTACTCGGAGTGTTGGGATTGTTCGTGCGATTCGGTGATTTCAGTCGGAAAGATGAGGTTTTTTCAGCGAAGAAACGTCACTTTCCGAATTTGGAGTGCATTCACACACATCATAAATACATATTATTATGTATCAGGGTATTTTTCACGTAAATTACCTTTTTATTTATTGTTATTTTTAAATCAATTCGCCTACTTTATCGCGTTTTCTACTAAATTCCATTCGGAATAATGTTATTGTTTTCTTATGATAATGCCGTGGAACAGTTTCAAGACTGCCTGAGGTCAGAGGATTTTGCAGTGCCCGAAATGTGATACTAAGTGTTTTTTGAATTAGAAACTATTTGAGCCGTGTTAACACAGAGGATAGTACCTCAATCCAAAGATCGCAGGTTCGAATTCTGCTCCCTGATTGTCTATCTTTGATAGCGACTAAAATCGGTCTCGAACTGTCAAATATCAGTGACCACGCAAGTAGCTCTGTCACTGTCATCTCAACGAGACCGAACGCTACAGGGATACTTACGCGATTGTTTTGACAGTTTGAGACCAATTTGAGGTTTGAGACAATAGACAGTCAGTCAGCATGGTCTTATAATTGATTTTTCGTCTTGAAAAATGTTCATACACACGAGCTCCAAATGGCGAAAATCACCGTGAAGAAATCGATTAGTTATTCTATTTGAAAATGCCTCTTAACCATCATCTAAGACATCTTCTAAGGAACTTGAACTCCGAAGAGAATGTCTACCGCGTCTTTTGTCACAGCCGTTATTTTTTTTTTTAATTAAATTTAACTGATACGAACATGTTCACTTATTAAAAAGAACAATTATAGAACTATACATTATGCTTCGTAGTACAAATCAAGATATAAAATGTGTTATCAAGATATAAAAATGTGTTATCAAAACTTGGGTGGATATTTTTTTTTTCTTTTTGAGTGTACCTACCTACTGAAATCGTGTGTATTGGAAAAACACAACTAGATGGAACCAAATAACTGCTAATGAAATGCAAGTGACGTCAGTTGTTTTGCCAAGCCCGCAGGTGCCCAGTGATTTATGGACGCGGGTGACAGAAATAAAGACAGGAGTCCATTTCCTGTGATTTATTGATAGAGATAAACTATCTCTATACAGTTGTTCTACGAAGTCAGCTTGACTGTGTATATAACATTCGTAGACTCACTTTTTAATCGTTACACTTGTCACTTTTTGAACGTAAAATTAAAAAGCTTAGGCCTTTACATCATATACATCGGCATACTGTAGTGCCTCGAAGCAGAAGGCTTGCCCAGCACCTAAACCATTATCGCAGCTTCATCGATTTTATCCATAGGAAAGATATTGTAAACACACCTACATAAAAAAAGTTAAAATAAATATTAAGAATGACTGTGCCTTGTCAGTTTGTCTTTGAAAACCATGTATGTTCGAATATTTTAATAAAACCATTAAAAAAAAGCGATACTTACAACCTACAACCTACAACGTACCTACCATAAAAAAAGATAAACTCGCTGTTCCTACAATTAGGCTTAATAAAGTTAAGGGCAATGTGTACGCTTCTATAACAAAGTCCCAGGTGAATTGCAAAACTTATAAATTAACAAATTACTCCTAAGAAAGCGTAATAGAAAATATCAGATTACTTGGTTGACAAAAATGCCGTTTACATTAAATCGTTTAAAAATATCCTATTATATTCTATTAAACGAGCAATATTTTTTTGTACTCACGTTCTCGAAAACGGCTCTAACGATTTCGATGAAATTTGTTGTACGGGGGCGAAAAATCGATCTAGCTAGGTCTCATTTCTGTAAAAATTCGTTTTCTCGGCATTTTCACGCAAAAAAATTTACCAGTGCAATTTAGTTTTAGCAACGTAATTTCACGCAATTTGTTGAGACTATAATGGCTGAGTGGATAGGGTGTCCACCTTTCAGCCGAAGGCTGCAAGTTCAAACCTCAGCCACTGAAAGTTTTTTTTCTTTTTTAATTTTAGTCTATTTGCACCCGAGCAGAGCTCGGTCGCCCAGATATTAATGACAATACAACAAATAAAAAACCGGTCAAGTGTGAGTCGAACTCGTACGCCGAGGGTTCCGTACCTAGCCATGGTGCCAATTAAGCTAGTCCGCTTAATTGTATGAGCGCCCATACAACTCGGAGAACAATTTTAATTGGCGTCAACTATGTATGTATGGGAACACCCTTTAATTTTCAACTTTTTTAACTTTTTGGAATTTTTCCTTTATTTGTGCTATAAGACCTTGCTTTTTGCCAAATTTCGTGATTCTAGGTCAATGGGAACTACCATTTAGGTTTTCGACCCAAAACCTCTAGGGTACTTCCGGTTGACCTAGAATTGTCAAATTTGGTTACAAGCAAGGTCTTCCAGCACAAGTAAAGGAAAAATTCCGAAAAATAAAAAAGTTGATAATTAAGGTAAGTTTTGGTACTCACAAGTTTTCACGAAAACCTAAATTTGCCTATATCTTTTTATAGTGTTGACTCAGGACCTTGATTTTTATACTCACAATAGGGACTATAGACCTTAGTATATGGTATAAATTTCAATTTGCTAGCTCTACCCGTTCCTGAGATAATCGATGGTGACACACGGACAGACGGACGGACAGACGGACAGACGGACAGACGGACAGACGGACAGACGGACAGACAAGAAAGTGATCTTATAAGGGTTCCTTTTTTTACCTTTTAAGGTACGGAACCCTAAAAAACACCTAGGATAAAGATTTTGAAAATAGGTGCGTTCCTAACGCGTCCCATCCCTAAAAGGCTCAAATATTTAATCTTCTAATCTCACCCCTTCCGAGCCAGTTTAACCCCTAAATCCTACATTTCCATTTCACGCCGTCCCTTCCGTACGTGCCTCACACCTCCCCTAATTAGAAGGTAAAACATTGTTAATGTTATTTTGTTATTATCAGAGATCGCGTGGTATTGAACAATTAGTGTTTTGTGCAATGCGGCAAACTTTAATAAAAACAGGATCGGTAGAAACTCTCAGATCAGGTAATAAAGGCCTAGGTTTTTAATTTTATAGTATTGATCTCACGTTAAAATACATCATAGGAAAATTATATGACAGATTTTTTTTAACCTGAAGATTGAATCTTGTTGTGGTGATCCATTGAGATAGTTGTTGTAATTTTGTTTAAATATTTCTTGCAACTTTTGTATGTTTCAATTTTAAAGACTCGTTATACAAAAACCTATCTTTCAAGTTCCAATACTAGTTCAATACACGAACAAGATGTCTAATTTAGTATTTAAAAGCTTTTAAAATGGCGTATTCCATTCTGCTCCCACTCTAGTGATCCCAGTAGGATCATATATAAATTTTTGTATGTATTAATGAACTTAAAAGTTTTGTATGATCCCACTGGGATAACGAAGTGGGAGCATAAGGGAATAAGCCTTTAAAATATTGAAATGTATAAAAATATAAGCCGATTGACATTATTTGTATCAAGGTGGTTATAGTTTAAAACAAGAAAAAAATCACGTGATTCTACTTCAAATCTTCAAAGAATCTTTGTATTTCCGTTTGAAATTGTTCAGAAAATTCTGTTTCTCGCTAAATTATTATGAAGAAATCTTAAACCTCCCGCCGCTTCTCGTATTTCAGGAATTCCTTTGTTAGTGAATTTCTCAAGTTCTAAATTTTAAGTCTATAGAATTTCAAGTCAGTGTGTTTCTCCTATGAATTCCAATTGCAATCTAAAGCTGAATCCCAAATTTCAATAAGAAACAGTTCAAACGGCATCATCTAGCACCAAAATAAGCAGAGCTTGTGTTATGGGAACTACGTCGCTAATTATGGATTTAGGTAAGTACCTAATTTGTTAATCATAATGTTGCTGCCAAGTGTTTTACTAAACACGCGACAAAAGTTTTCAATTTTAAGATTTGTTCGTTTTGTTACGTAGTTTTACAGGTCAACTATAGGTCAAACTACTCGTTAAGTTAAATACCTTTAATAATTTGTATTATGGAAACTGCTGCGGTGAAATTTTTGGACTACCATTCATTGCGGTAAGAACTACAAGTACCTACGTAAAATGAATTTCATGTAGCGTAAAAATGTCTGGTATCAGTCTGTAGATCTGCTTTTTGCGCTGTAGGTCGTGTGTTCCATTCCCACTCAGGATATACAATCAGTGCCTCGAGCACCAGTATGCACAAGTCTACTATTCTATCCGTGACTATAGTAAAGTATCTCAATTGTATGGAATTCAGTGCAGCGCCTCTAGCGGTAACTTGACTAAACTAAGTTCAGTCCATACAATTATCCATACTTTACTATAGTCACGGATAGAATAGTAAACTTGTGCAATTTGTGCATACTGGTGCCTTCTTGTGTGTTATAAAAATTAAAGATATTTACAAAAAGAATTAAACCTCAATGAATGTAGTTTCACAAAAAACGGAACTAGTAGACTAGCAGACTTCCACTACACTAAACTATTTCCTTTACACTAAACTATCGCTACGAGTACCTAATATTAACAAAAGTATTTTCTGAGAAGAAAATTGTTCCATCTATGGAATGAGTAATACGATACCAAACTTAATCCAATAAAGAGACCACTTTTAAACAAAATCGTCTTCCTAAATTCCAAAATAAAATCTTAAAGCCAGCATTTTATCTGAAAAATCTTTGTTTTCCACACGCCGAACGAGGCTAATTTATAACACTCTTGGGTGAAGAGAATTTATGTGAAGGCGATTACTTGAATGCTTTTTAAGCGGCTGATGTTGGTTAAGTAATGGCTTCGAGCGGCTCACAAGTTTTTGTATAATTTTTTCATACACAGTCTTCATAGATTTTACGTTAGAGTACAAAATACGGCCAAATGCCGAAAAACTCTCGATTCTATTCTTTAGAAGCAAAAATTTCCATAAATTGTAGTAATCACGCTAATATTATAAGCTAACTTCCGCCCACGGCTTCGCTCGCGTGGTACACGGATAAAAAGTAGCCTATGTAAAGTAGCCTATTGCCGGTCATTATCTATCTATATTTTAAATTTCAGCCAAATCGGTTCAGTGGTTGTCGAGTTATAAAGGAACAAACATACATAAAAACTTTCGCATTTATAGACTAGTACAATCACTTTGGGATGGCAGGTTTGACGTTTGTCAGATAAAGATAAAGATATTTTTATTTCAAGTTCAGATGTACAAAATATTCTTTGTAACAAAACAGTTTCTTATAAACTATCTATCAGCTCACGAAGTTTCGTACAAATTAACGAAAACTTTTGAAAAAGCGAATCATTCTTTCCCGTCACTAGGTACTTTAATCTGTCAAAACTGCCTTCCCAGTGTGTTTCGACTATACTAAAGGGATGGATGGAGTGATGAAATTAGTGTGCTAACTGAAAGTAAACGGCTTTGAGTGATATGGGTTCGTTTTCACTGAAGGCGTGAGAAAAGTTATCTTAAATAATCTACCAATGATACACTGAGTGGAGCTAGGAATTTAAGTGATGCTTGCCCGAATTCAGATAATTCGAAATTCAGATAAGTTTATTTGCGAAACATAGGTTACAGTGGTTGGTAAAAAAACAATGAGGTGGAACTGGAAATGGTACTTAAATATTAGAGACGTACTTATCTATTTGAGACGACTTACTCTTCAGAATCGTATACAAAAATGACAGTTAATGTCAATGACAAGCACAACTTAAACTAAGTAGCGTGTCACTATTCGGGTGAGTGGCTTAATTTTTTTAATAAATTTTTAGGGCCAGAAACCCTCTCGGGCGTCCTCAAAGTCCCTGCCAAAGTTTCATCACAATCTGATCAATGGTTTCGGAATGCATAAAGGACAAACATATAAACATTAATTTCTGTTCAGCAGTGCAATTAAGACTTCTGAAAATGCATCCGATTCGATGATTTTCTTCGGAAAGTTGACGTTTTTTCAACGAAGAAACGTCACTTTTCCAATTCGGAATACATTCCGAGAAAGTCTGAATCGCACTGCAGGATATTATATTGTTCCGGTAATTTAGAAAACTGCTACTAGCCAACCCAGTAATACAAACTTACAAACCTAATTCGGGGCACGTAACTGTACGTCACGATAGAGAAATTGGGTTGCTTTATCTTGGAAGAAATAAAGGTCCAAGCTGCGTAACGTGAACGAATGGCTGCTAACTTTTTAATGAAACTGCTTGAACATTTGGGTACAAGGAAGATAACATATTGCCATTAACTACTGTAACAAGAAAAAAGAAAACGTAACGAGACTGACTCCAAAGAGCAATAGATTATTCTCTCTGGCCCTTTTTTTTTTCTTTTTCCACTTTTTTATTAAGTCACTTTCTTGTCTGCCTGACGTTCCCTGTGAAATCTTGCAACTCAAACGAGCACTTCCCGATTAGATGAAACTTTCAGGCTAGCTCACAACTCGATGACAATGCATTAAATATAAAATACTAGCTTCCGTTGAGGCTTCGCTCGAGTGGTACCTGAATAAATAGTAGCTTATGTCCTATTCCTGGTCATTATCTATCTATGTGTTATTAAATTGCAGCCAAATCGGTTCAGTGGTTGTCGAGTTATAGAGAAACAAACATACATCCAAACATCCAAACTTTCACATTTATAACATTAGTGTCATACAATAAAAAAGTGTGCCCAGAGTTCGTACAAAAATGCCCAGGGTCCTTTACATTCTTATTAGAGCGCATAAAATCGGCCATTTTCATTTTTAAAGAATTTTATTTTTCTAGTGACACTCGCGTCATGAAGACGAATCTAATGACGTATCATTTATCAAATGTATCAAAAATAAAAAATCGGTTGAGCCGTTTAGTAGTTACGAGCGGACATAGGAATAAAGAGATACTTATACATACATACACATACATCCATACAAGTCAAACACATAAAACCGCAGTCGGTTAAATATTTGGGCATGTGCCAATCAAGTGTTTAGTCTGGCTTTTATTTGCCACCTACACGAGAATAAAGATTATTTTATTGCCAAAACAATTTACACTAGTTAACACTTTCTGCGAAGCCCAAACAAGGCGTAAAAGCCTTTACCTTACATTAGAGTCTCTGGGGCTCGAGTCACCTAATATTAATAATAATTTCTTGTCTATTCCTACAACAAGGGGTCTTACTTATGAAAGATGTTTAAAGATGAACACTGGTTAAACAACGTCCTGTCTTTATTTGTGAATGGTGACTAATAGAGACAGGAAGTTTTTTAACCAGTGTTCAACTTTAAACATCTTTCATAAGTAAGGGGTAAGGCATTTGGCTTTAACGTAGGGACTAAATACTGGAAGTTCTACAATTGGCAGTAAAATTTTAATGACCAAGACATCTTAAAGGTTATAGCTGACCAGTTGCCTCCGCATCGCATCGCCTTTTCGGCGTTCACTTGTTCCTTAATTTTTGGGTTGCGATGTGGCGATCCGGTGACGTTACTAAGTTGATATAGTGATCATTGGTCCATAGAATTCCATACAAAGAATACTGAGGCGATGCGGTGAGGTTCGGGTGCGGAGGCGACTAGTCAGCTATGACCTTTAAAAAGATCTAGACAGCCTGAAATTCATAGAGAATTTCTAAAGTTTTTAAGAATGAAATAATTTAATTTAAAACAATAATAACAATTTATCAATAAACAAATTAAATCCAATTTACACTTTGAGTCATTTATGAATATATTAAAAATATAATTTCAGTACTCGAGTAATTAACAAAGTTATAATCAAGTTAAAGTTCTTAATTGAAGAGGCTTAAAAGTGGGGTCATTTAATTTTATAATAAGCTCTTTCATAAAGATTTTAATGCGATAAATATAAAACCGTTTTGACGACCTTTGTTGGCGGGGAAAACCCGGATTTCTTTCTCAAAAAACTTTTACAAATAAGAATTTTTTTCCGAGGCGATACGAAGTTCACAAACAAAATGCTGCATGGTGAAGAAGTAGTTTTGAATCACAAGATTCGTGAACAGAACTACTGGGAATTCAATTCCCATTTGTTCTGTGAATTGCGGGCCTATAAAGGTCGCTATTGCAGAATCGCAATATAGGAATTTGACATTGGACATTGACTGAGAGTGAAAAGAGACGGCATTATAGCTCATTTCAAATTGTGATTCAGTTGTAGCGACCTTTTTAAGTCCGCAGATCTCTTTTACAAGAACTAATGGGGGAAAAATTCCTAATAGTTCTGCCGACAGGACTACTTAACAGAACAAGTGGGAATAAACGCACTAGCTATACATATATTTTCTTAGCTTTAGTTAGCTTTAGCCGTCTAGGTTATCTAGTTATACATATACCGTCGGTTTTTAAGTTCACATTCTGTTTTCCACTACCGCATTAAAATTCAAGGTATCTCTTCTCTTGGCTTCTCATCGACATTCAACGATCAGGGTCTGTATAAAGTATTCAGATTTATTCTAAGCGACAACATGAAGGCTAACTGTAACAAGCGGCATTTATTGAAGTTATTCGTAAAAATCTTGTGTCATATTCAGTAAAGTCACGTACGGAACGTAAACGATTTTATATTAATTTTCAATATTTGCCTCTGCTTTTTTTGCAAATCCTTTAACGAAATAAACACTAAAAATTCAAAACATCCTTATTTATGACTGCAGTTTCGGACTATGTTTAGTTGTCGTAATAATATTTACCTAGGTATATATATATATATTTTTTTAATAATAATTTAGGTTATAAATACATTGTAACGTACACACATAGGACACAAATAGTTTATATATTTTACCTATATTTGCCGTTTTGAAAATTTATAGCGCAAAAATTGTATTTTGTCAATGATGTAGTCAGCAATAGATGACACTGAACATTTAAGGCCTTGTCAAATAGACAGCGAACCAATAGCGAGGCGAAGCGTTTTTGTAATGTATCCTTTGAAAGCGAACCGAACCGACATTCGGTTCGGTTCGCTTCGCGATATGTTTGACAAGGCCATTATAGGTGTCACTTTCAATATCACTCTGTTGTAGTCCTTCATCGTCATAATCATAACCACCCCTTCTCATCCCACTGCTGGACATATCCCTTTCTTCGTTTCTGCCTTTCGCCCCTGTTTCACGCTAATCTAGCCAATGTACGACCTGCGGTTTTTACTATGTCGTCGACCCATCTTACCCTGGCGGAAGAGCTCTCGCCTGGCCACGTGTCCTACCCAACCCAACTCCACTTGAGCCCCAATATATTTACTCGTTTTGGTCTTTAGAGTAATCGAAATAAGAGCTCTCGGATTTAGCGATAATTTGGTTAGTCATTGCGGAACAGAATAACCGCCTTCGGTCTACGAGTCGAAAAAAGTGGTCCCTAAGGCCAACGTCTTTCAGATTCATCATTCCCCAAAACTATACTGAGTTAATCCTTAAAAGCACAATCTCGTAAAAACCTTATTTCTTTCTCAAGCTCATTATAACAGTTATATCTAAAATTAATTCTTTAGAACACAAAGCTTAATAAAGTTATTTGGCTCAGCGCCAGCTCTAGACAAGGATTGAGAGGCGTGGACACACAGTTTCCATATAATAGAAGTTGTTGATTTATGAGGGGAAGGTCAAGCCTACTCCAAGGCTCCTAAGGCTGGGCAAGCCTACTCCATCTCAACAATGTCCCAGGTGTTACAGTGTCCCGATAAGTGTAGGCAAAGTTTGCCCCCTGACTCTGTATAAATCATCTAGTAAAGATGTAAAGGCCTAAGTTTTTAATTTATGACCGAATTATCACTAGAAAATGAGTATGATCTAGGTACTAGAGAAATAATCTAAAAATAGAAAACTGACATAACAACTTTAACGAAATCGAGCAAGTGCGAGTCCGACACATAGTATTGTTTAACTTTATATCTCCAGCGCGTTCCTGAAAAAAAAAGGCTTCTATAGATAGACGTACAGACGGGGAACCAATGATCTTATGACGGTCGAAATTATTATTTTAGATTTAGGAACCCTTAAATGACAAACGATTTCATCGAAAACGGAAACTCTTATAAGTATTTTCGATTCCGACGGGATTCGAACCCGCATCGATCATTCAATTGCGAAACTTCTAAATAAGTTCTTGAAAATTATGAATTTATGGCAATGTGGATGTCAGGGGATCTTAAGCTCACTCCGTGTATAATTGGGCGAGGAAAGTCAGATCGCGGAATAAAAACGAGAAAAGTATTTTCCGAGAATTTAGGAAATCGGAAAATTTTCCTACATTTAACCCTTTAAAATGAATGTAAAAAGAAGGCCGTCATTCTGAATAGACTTGGAATGAACTATTTACAACTATTAGCTAGCTAAACACGTCCCCACTCGACAGATCTATCTGACAGTATTACCCACACGTACAGATTAACCCAGTAAAGACATATCTGTGAGTCAATACGTTCCTTCTAGGTAAGCGTGATCCATCTTAGACCGCACTGTTTCTTTACATCAGGCAGGGTGTGGTCAAACGCAAACCTATATTCGTAAAAAAAAACACGACCGAACCGAGTGGCTTAATAGAGAGGCCTATATCCAGTAATGGCTGAGATGATAATGATGATGAAACATTTATTGCGTGACTGGTAGCAAGTAACCGGCGCGGGACATACAGAAAAGACGTAAGACGAGGACGTGTCGCAGACATTATGTCTCTTCCGCGTCCCTTTCATAGAAAATGTATAGAAGCGTCGCGCCGCAAAACATCCAGAAGAGACGGGGTGCCGTCACGTTTTGTATGAAAGGGACATGGAAGAGACAAAATTAAATGTCTGCGGCCCGTCTCTTCTATTCGACTAATTTCCTCAAAATATTTTTTTCACGAAGCCCGTGAATTAATTTCATAAACTTATATTTTTATTTTCTATTAAAAACTATTAAAATAAGTACCTACAGTGATTTAAAATCAAACATGGCGTGTATTTATTTAATTTGAGAACTGTTCATGGAAAACATTGATTAATTACTCAGATAAAAAAAATTAAATGGCCACCCTAGCACGCAATTCTCAAATAAATATATTTTATTTGAGTGACTGTGGTTTTGCGTGCAGTGCTTTATTGGTAAAACGTACTATTATTCTGTGGTAAAACTATCGACAAAAGTACCTACACACACTCATACACTAAATATTGTACACACACACAATATTAGTCTCACGAAGTTTTAGATTTCTTTAAGTTTAATGTGATAATGAAAAAGATAATGTACTTTTAGATTGCTTGCATTCTTATTTGTTATTTAGAATGATCTAGTGGTGGAACTTCTAACGGAACCGATAACTTAACCTGCCCTCCGAAGTAGTGTTGAGTATGACGAAACTAACGCGGCTCTTTTGTCCCGTACAAAATTTGACTTTGTGTGATCGGCTCAACTTCTACAAATGTCATGCTTCAATTCAAATGTCATGTGACCGTACGCAATATGACAAAATCAGAAAATGACGTTACTCTTTCCTTAAGGTTTATTCAAGCTTCAATCACTCCTCGCTTGACATTAGCTAAGCATACACGTACGGATATGCCCGCTGGATCTGCCTGACAGATTTGCCTGGCAGGCAAAACTGCTGGTGTATGGTGAAAACAGACACGGATTGGCAGGCAAATCCGTGTCTGTTTTCACCATACACTAGCAGTTTTGCCTGCCAGGCAAATCTGTCAGGCAGATCCGACGGGCATATCCGTACGTGTATGCTTAGCTAATTACAAGAAAGAATTCAGAACCGACCGGACAGATTGTCATTATGAGAATGTGTGAGTAGTCCGCCAAAATAATGAACAGTCCATTGAAAATGACAGGCTCAAACGAACCGGCTCACGGTACCGACTCAAAATGAAAATGAACCTACTCTAACAAAAGTCAATCTAAAATCATGTCATACCTAACTTTACTACGAAGCATGAAAACGCTCAGTTGTTAGTGCCACTTGTGTCACCATCCATTTAGTGACTACGCAGAACGGTAATTCAATTAAACCATCAACTCGTATTAAGCATTAAGCGTTTTATACATAAAACTTAGTGCGGCGTTACAAGCTCACTAGAGCGTTGTTTCCAATGGAAAACAAAAGAACAAACAACGCTTTAACGGCGCACTAGTTTTTATACGTAAAGGCGCAAACACACGCTGGCCCAGGCTCGCCGAGTGAACTCCAGTGCCAGTGGGCAGCACCACTCGCCTTGCCTTGCCATCGCTTGCCTAGCTGGCTGAGTAAATACAAGCGCCAACTTACATTTGTTTGCATAGACTCGCCAAGCGTGTGGACGGTAGCACTCGCCTTGCATCGACTCGCCTTCGCTCGCACTGGCTTAGGCTGACCCAGCGTGTGTTTGCACCATAAGAATGCAAGTACGAAACCATCATAATCTTATTAAAATACCACCATTTTTTCCAACGTTGTCCTTTACACCTTGTGAGAAATGATTTTTAAACATAATAAAACGTCAAATAATACCGAGTCATTAAAACAGTAAAGCAAAATGTTCTTTTAACCCGTAATCGTAATGCAATATTATACGAATACTAATGGTAAGGTACCTATACAGCAAAATTAGGTCACGTAAGTTGTGAATCTACTTTCGCAAATAACTGCATCAACATCGCTGAAAAGCGTAGGTGAACTTCGGTGACTTGACAAACGAGTTTCCCTTACGATGTTTTTCATCACAAATTGAATACGCTTTAAATTCTCACAAGTTTTGTAAAGGTAACAAATTCTGTACAAATTCTGTTGACATGAAAATTTGTGTTTTGGTTTTGCCATACATACATTTACGGTAAAAAGAAAATCACCTAAGCGTTCAATTCGTGTTTTTAATATTACTTTACAAAACATTCCAGGTAGTTCTTAGTTATAATTTATGAAGATCTGAGGGGCAAGACCTTCTCGGAATGCATTTCGGAAAGTGACGTTTCTTCGCTGAAAAAATGTCAACTTTCCGACTGAAATCATCGAATCGAATGTTAATTCGGAAGTCTGAATCAGGGTGCTGTTCAGTCGTTTGAAGATCATTAGTTTTCTAGTCGAGAAAGGAATAATGTTGGGGGCTTTTCATTATTTTTTTTAATGATTCAATTCATGTTTGTTTCAATTGTTTTTACTACTTGAAACACAAACATTTCAAGCCCATTTTGGCTCGAAAACAGAAAGCTTTCTTCAGACAACTTTCGTTTCAAACTGACCCCAAGCCACCCGTGTGGGTTAAATTTAGATTAGATGAATGGAACAATGCCCGAGGTCTTACTAAAACATTGAAGAGGGACTCGGTTTGCAAGAGACAGTCTTGTAAGTGAATTTTAAAATTGTATTCTTCTTGTTTATCTTACTGGCAACACCTGAGTGGATTTGTCTGCTGTAGGTATACATTTTATAGGGTTTGGCCGAGGGGAATAGTACCTCGACTTTGGATCCAACGGTCGTGGACTCGAATCCTGACCGTGGATCAATGGATTTTTCGTTTTGAATTTATATACGAATTAACACGAGCTTTAAACGGTGAAGAAAAACAACCTAAGGAAACCTGCGGTTTAGTCAGCCCCACACGTATTGACCATGTCTTTCCTGTGGATGTAGCAGGTTAAGCTGAAAGGATGGTGTAGGTGCTGGACAAGTCTACTCCTAACGCGAGTAACATCCATACATCTATACATCCAGACATCCATACATCCTCACAAACTTTCGCATTTATTTCTGTTCAGTTTCATTTCAGTCCCGGCTTTTAAGTAGTTAAGCCATGATAGAGTCCTAAAAACTCCGTCACTGAATTAGCCACTAGCTCGTAGAACATAGAACATACATCGAGCTTCTTGATACAATAGTTGAATACAACTTAGAGACAACCACGCCAAAAATAAACTCTATCAACAGTGTTTCTATTTCTACCAATAAATTATTCCATCGACCTCTGATTCATTCATCTCTACTGAAACTGAGAGTGGGGTCAGATGGTAGGGAAAGTGGTCCAACTTATATTTAAAAATGGATGTAGGAAAATAGGTTTGACAAAGCAGGGGCGTGCCAGTTTATTACCAGAAAAAAAAACATAGTAGAAATTAAACGATAATTTTAGTGAAAAACTAAAAAACTTAATACTCTCAGTTGCAGTCTTCTTGCAACGGTAGTGTTTCATCAACAAAAGACACACTTTTACTGTCACGGAGTAGTTTATAGATTTCATGTTCAGTAATCAGAAATGAAAGGCGAGTAAATAAATTTATAGTAAGTATTCGTATGAAATTGTGCAGTTGTATCACGAAGGTTTTCTTCACGGTATCATCCGATTTTAAACCAGATACATATCAGACGTCTGGTACATTCGAGTAATACTCGTCTGGATGATAAACTCGTATGTCATTATCTCTACACGTCTTGTCTGGGAACAAACGACCATTCCGACCACAGACTGACTATAAGCACCGGTTCAAAGTGGTTGTAAAACCTTTGAACTTCTACCTAGACTTCTGATTTTAACCGGCCTTACAAAAGGAGATTCTCAATTCGGCTTTTGTATTTTTGTTAGCGAATTTGTTCATCTACTAGGCCGAATCTGGTGGTTTTTGGTGGGTGCATTTTTCGGGATAAAAAATAACCTATGTCTTATTATGGTCATTATCTATCTATATTTTAAATTTCAGTCAATACTGTTCAGGGGTTGTCGAGTTATAGAGAGTTATCCGTACCCATATTATAAATGTGAAAATGTGTTTATTTGTTTGTTTATTTGTCCTGCTTCACGTCAAAACAGAGCGACGGATTGACGTGATTTTTTGTGTGGAGATAGTTGGAGGGCTGGAGAGCATAAACTACTTTTTATCCGGGTACCACGCGAGCGAAGCCGCGGGCAGCAGCTAGTTTATAATATTAGTGTGATTGTTCGGAAAAGCTCGGCTGTGTAGATGACCGAAACAGACTGTGATTAAGCAACTGGCAAAGGAAAAGCGACGCTTATGATTCTAAACGGCAAATGGGATAGCGGAGAATATTAAAAAGTATTCGTACGTGCCATTTAAATAGAAGTTTATTGTTTTTGGGATGTCCTGCCACATACATTAAACTTGAATTTTGTTTAAAAATTAACTGAAACTCAACAAGCATCAATCGGAACCAATTGTAGTCAATCGGAACCAATCAATCGGAAACCATCCAAATTACCCCTTAAGTAGAAAAACTTATTAATATTAATGAAGCCGTTTCGGTGGAGAAGAATTACGAACATTGGATTTTTTTAGTAGTTGTTTTATTGTTTTATACGAAAGATAAATAAAAGTGAACGAAACAATCGGTGGATGTCGGAATTGAAACAAATTGTTTGTGGTATTGCCTCTATTAAGCTGGCGGTTCGCATTGGACACCAAGACCAGAGATCGTGACCAGAGACAGAGACAGGAGACTGTTGTCAGCAAGGATTTTGTAAACTAACGTAACTGGATGGTTCACTCGACTTTAATGTAAAAGGGATTTTGAACCTTATCACCACTACACAACGTTCTATTATTATAATTCAATCTGGGTTGTAAGGATGTCGGTCTCGTTGAGAGGACTTCGTGGTAGCTTTGTCCCTTTCACACTCGTTGGATTAGTAGTGTGCCCATGTCATTTAAATTTCAGGATATTCACTAAGGATTAGGAATGTTTAGTTCATAAATTATGCTCACCCTTTAGAAAGAGACACACCGCCCAAGTTTCATCTCTCAAGCGGACCGCGTTTTCTGTCTCAGTGAACCTTCCAGTTACGTTTAGGCCTGATTTCAACAAACATTGTTTGTTAACTCTTAATGAGGCATTAGCTAATGGTTGTTTAAAATTAACAATTCTGTTAAAATGATTTACGTCCTATGGAGAATATTTAACAAACCATTACTAAATCCACTCTCTTTGTAATACGACTTAATTGAAACGTTGTATTTGACGTTGCATTCTTCATACAAATAGATAACTTTTTTACTTAGTCGTATAATACGTCACTTGCTTGCTACGCAATCAAATATTATGTAACAGTCGCTCTGCGGGATGATAATGAAACCGGGTTGCTTTTCGGGTGTTCAATTAATTCCAAAACATCCAAGACACATTCTTTTGACAAACGAAACCTCGTGTAAAAATCGACATCATCGTATTCTTCGAAATAGTTACGTCGTTGTTTGAAAATTCTTCTGGCGTCGTACTATTCTGTCCAAGCTATCTAAAGTTTCTAAATTATCGGTTTCGAAAATAAAACTAAATGCGTCCATCCTCGTCCATCTTAATGAAGGCACCTATGTTTTTTGACAGTAAAGTTCATGTAATGTCATTTCTAACAGTCTGTTATTGTTTTAACGGACCTCTAGAGCAGTGATTAAAATTAACGTCTTGTTAAAATAATTAAACACCCATTAGCACGTGGTGAGACACACAACAACTTTAACAGTCCGTTATTGGATTTAACAAGGCGTTTTTTTTTTAACATTGTATGGTAAAACTGGACCTTAGTATACAAATTCCTTGGTTGTCATTTAAAACTGACTGTTCTCTGACTCCTGTCTCTTTCGCGCGCCCCTACAAAGCCTGTCTCTAGACTGGATCTCCGGTCTCGATCTCTAGCGTGAACCGAGCTTTAGTGCCAAAGACTACTTTAAATACACTTAGAAGTATTTCATGTTTGTCTATTTAATATGATAACATTCCGTATACATATTTCACAGAGTAATTTGCGCAGTCGCATTTGAAATGTCTTTAAAATAAACCAGTGCTAAAGTCATGTTATTACACGTCGTAAGACAGGGACATAGATATCTCAGACGACCCTAACTATAAATCACCATAAGGTATATTGGCTTTCTACGATCTATGAAGCCTGTGCTAAAGCTTCTAAATCGTTTCACTATAATTTATTTGAAATGTTTGCAATTATAATTACGATTGCAATAAGGACTTTATACACTTGTTTTGAATTTTTTCTTTGTGTTTCATGAAAATAAATAAAACGAAAGATCTAGCATATTTCTTGTTAATGTCTACCCCTATGGAAAGCAGATGTAAACGAATCTTTAGAATATTTTATCTATACAGGGTGGAAAAAATGAATGGGCCCTGGAGGGAAACTATCTTAAATCCTTAAGATACAGTATTTTACTTAAAGAAAACATTCCTTTATTTTTAAAAAGAAACACAACTGCATTCAAAGATTTTCTAAAGTTCACTTGCTTCACCCAGGAATCGAAGCAGCTAAAAATTCAAAAATTAACTACTCCCTATTTTATTCCACTAGTCGATACATTCAATACTAAAAATAAAACTTCTCAAAGAAACATGAGGTTTTACACTCGTCTGTCGTACAAGAAATCCATGAAATCTAATATTTAGTACATAAGGGCATTAATTGCAATTTAGCTCTACAGTGGAATGGTGAGAGGTATCCAGTAGTGTGATTCAGACCTTCTCGGAATCTATTCCGAATTCGAAAAATAACGTTTCTTCGCTGAAAAACAGTGAACTTTTCGAAGAAAATCATCGAATCTTATGCATTTTCTTAAGTCTGAATCTCACCTCAGATAGACAAATACCGTCAAAAAAAGTTTTGTCGCGAATGGTGAAATAATAAAAATTAATGAAAAAAATTGTGAAAATTAATGTTAGATTTCATGATCTTTTTTATTTCTAAAACCAAATGTGTGTTAAAAAGATTTTATCCTGACATTAATCCTATCGATTAGTGGTATTAAATAGAGCTAGGTTTGTTTTTTAATTTTTAGCTGGTTCAATTCCGGGTGAGGCAAGCGATTTTTAGAAAATCTGTGAATGCAGTTTTGTTTCTTTTTAAAAATAAAGAAATGTTTCCTTTAAGTAAAATACTGTATCTTAAGGATTTAAAGTAGTTTCCCTCCGGGGCCCATTCATTTTTTCCACCCTGTATATATCCAAAATATCATACTGATTGTAAGATACGAGTGTATTGGCCAGGCCATTCATTCATGTTCGTGAATATAAGTACAAATACTTCAAAAACCTACTGTTAGAATTCGAGTCCCGGAAACGCATTGTTTCGATATTCTTTGACTCTCTTTTTCTTCTTTGACTCTTTCGCTTACCAATGTAAGCGAAAGAGTCAAAGAGAGTCGTAGAGCTTTCTCGAGAAAGCTCCATTCAAAAATGGAGCCTAGTCTTAATAAATAAAAAAGAATGTTGGTATGTTTGTCCTCTGTGCGTCCTAAATATTGAACAGATTGTGATGAAACTTTCGTAGCATCTTCTGAGGACGTCCGCGAGGGTTTTTGGCCCAAAAAGTCTGTTTCAATAAAAAATAGTTAATGCGGTACCTACGAAGTTCACCGGGTCAGCTTATTTGTTTTAAACCGATACGCGAGAAAAACCGCAGACCAATATCAGTAATAAAAAGTTTTCATTCTCAATAAATTATTTCTGTTCCCATTCGAGGGTTTTATAAGATTTCAGTCCGGACTTAAAGTAATTTGATCGGAGTGCTTCTTATAATTGTTTTACGAAGTAAGTACTTATAATGTTTTGCAAATTTAAAAGTTTAATTGAAATTGTTGTAAGGTGATTTGCCAAAGTTTTATTTTAGATTTTTTTTTACATTGAAACAACAGAAGAATAAGAAGAAGTATTTTTTTCAAAATGGTCTTAAAAAGCATTTAATTTTCAATAGCGGCTAGGTAGGTGGTGCCTGTAGCTCCATTCTACCATCGCAATGCTCGCCATCGGCAGGGGATCCATCCTCACACCTTGAAGCCAATGTGGTCACGTACGGTGCGATTTCAGAGGAATTTCCTCCCGCGAACAGTTGGGTTGTGGAATGATCCACCTGCCGCGGTTTTCCCCAGTGACTACAGTATGGGGTTCTTCAAAAAGGGCGTTTTGAAATTTTTAAAGGGTCAGCAACGCGAGTGTGACTCCTCTGGTGTCACAGGCGTCCATAGGCTACGGTAACCGCTTACCATCAGGTGGGCCGTATGCTTGTCTGCTACCTTAGCAGTATAATCATTGACAGTCTTAAAAGAGTTTTAAGATGTAGAATACGTTTTCTCATCTTTTCATCGTTTATTCATCATTTAAGCCCAAAATAAATGAGCCTATAAACCCCAGTTATAAATTATCTTTAAACCAGATTTTACCATACTTCATGCAATCAGTTTTATCATTTAGTACACGTACTTTATGGAAAAATAATCTAAAACTTCAATTTGCGGAGTTAAGGATATCCTCTGAGTTTCCCAGCACAATGGAATCTGAAAAAAATGAATGTAAATGTGTGCCTGCCTACACAAACCCAATATGGTTCAAAGGCACAATTATTATTTTGACTAAGTAGTTTTTTAAGTGATATAGGTAAATTAAATACTTACCTACTTAAATAAATGAAAAGGATCCCTTGATCAGATTTCCATTTGTAAAACTAGAATAAATAACATAGATTTTATGGTACGGGCACATTGTTGCGTGAAGATTTGTGTCGTGTTGTCGCGATAAAATTTTGTGTTGTTCGATCTACGATGAACTGTATTGGCGACATTGCTTGAAAACTTCACATTGCATAGCGGCGTACATTAAAAAAGAGAGCACACGAACTTTGTCGTGATAAAACCCATTGATGTGACCCGGTGATTTACCATCAGTTGCACACGCACGAAGCGAACATGGTTTGAGTTCACTTGAATAAATCGCGATACGAGTGCGTTTTCGCGATAGTTTGGACAGTATTAGAATCAGCACAATGAGGTGGCTATAAGTAAGTCATAAAGTTCAAAGAATGGATTACCATTAACAAAAAAAACTTAGGCCTTTACATCTTTACTAGATGATTTATACAGTGTCAGGAGGCAATCTTTGCCTACACTTATCAGGACGCTGTAATGCTTGGGACATTGTTGAGATGGAGTAGGCTTGCCCAGCACCTACACCATCCTCTCAGCTTAACCGGCCATATCCACAGGAAAGACATAGTCAATACGTGTGGGGCTGACTAAGCCGCGGGTTTCCTCACGATGTTTTCCTTCACCGTTGAGAGCTCGAATTAATGCGCATATACATTTTTCGAAACGAAAAAACCATTGATATACGGCCAAGATTCGAACCCACGACCTTCGGATCGAAAGTCGAGGTACTAGCATACCCCTCGGCCAACACGGCTCTACCATCAGAATTGTTTTTTTTTTTTTCTGACTTCCTGTTCTTTTGTTGTATAGCTCCTCTAAAACGACCCCCTGTTATGGTCTGGCGTAGTCCTTAGAAGAGATCTCTGTCTGGTATCGGACTTTTATAATCATTGATAAAAAATGTAAGTGGGTACCTATACTGGCCGATTGATACTCTAATCGTTCCCACACATTAAACTCATCGTTTTCTGAATCCGTATTTCAACCGTGTTACGAAATATCATCAAATTATTATTATATTTCATGATTTATAAAATGATATAGGATAAATATGATATTTCAATTAAAACTTATAACCCTTCTATATTTATTACCGTTTGGACACCGCCTCTTTATGCGTATACAGTATCATATTTCGATATCTTGAGTGCTTCGTCGACTAAAGCGCAACTAGGTATAAAACAAACAACACAGCCAAGATTCAAAGTTTTCAATGATAACCACTAGGATCCAGATAGAATTATTAAGTAACTAAAACGTAAACAGTTTTATGACTATTCGCTTAGAGACGCCAGTCATTCTGTTATATTATAACTTAGTACCATAATATCATATCCTATACCTAGTAAAAAGATAATACTACCCGTTTTATATCGTTACTTAGCTTGGTTATTTGTTGTACATATTTGTTTCATAGTCATTCATTAATTTATTCATTCATCTTTCGTAGTTTGATACGTACAAAATGGCCCGCTTAGTTAAATTTTAAATGATTACTTTAAAAAAAATATATTCGTATGTGAACGTTTTAACAATAAATATTATCCAAATAGTTTATTGGTATCATTTACAAACTGTTCCATTTAAATTAAAGTATTGTCATGATGAACTGGCGGAAACGGATTTCACTTACGCTATAGCGGATTATTGGCCTTAAACGGCAATAAAGCCCATAGTAAACAAGCTGTTCGGCTGCGTGTGTAACGGTTTAATCACGCGCCGTATAATTATGTGGCATCGAGCCCGCGGGAACAATGCCCGGGGGCCTTATTAGGCATGTTAATATACAGTCGAGGATCCGCTGTGGTTGACAGCAGCCTTTAAACTGTTTCAGATTTATGACTTGTTGTTTGAGGTTCAATAATAGTTTTGAAAAAATTAAAAAAATTAAAAGAGGATGATGTTGGTGTTGTGGTAGCAGGTAGATACCTCTTTAAATTTTTTTAGGATGTGATATGAGTTTCATTTTGATAGGTAGGTACTAAAAACCTACTAAAAACATGTACCTACTTATTAAGGAATAACTAAATAGAACGTAAAAGTTTTTCTTGGATGTGGGAAAGTTTATAAAACAGTGTTACCAAAATTCAGACAATATCTAACGCGTGAACATTATTCTAAATACTGGTAAGTAATTGGGTTTCGTGGCTTAAAACTATAATCCAATAAAATAATACCGCTGCAACCCTCGGGAGCTACTTTAAACATTTGGCTCTCCCACAAATCTTACGTAAGTCTAATCTACCGCTTTATCTACATACTCACACAACGCCACAAAACCTGCTAAACCAACAAGGAACCACCTAAAACACTATTAAACACGAATTATTGCTTTTCGATTTCAATTATCACTTTGACAGATTGACGTTGACAGAAGGCGCGAAAGCGAAATTGACAGTTTTTGTTTTTTAAACAGCGATAGGTCGAAGCATTCAGCCAGGGCGGTCGTGTTGTTGGGGTGCAATGTTTACGTGGGAAGAAGAAAGCGCGCGGCCCGGGTGCCGACTGCCGGTAGAGTAAAGCCTCCATGCTTGGACCTGCGCGCGCAATTTCTTCGTGCAAAACGAACCTGCGTCGATTTTATTACGTAGGTGTAAGGTTGAGGCGGTTAGGGATCGGTGCTGGGTGCGTTGCCTTTAATTAATCGGTTTGTAAGTGAGTGGTCAACTATATGGATGGATGAATGTGTGGCAAGAAATCGGGACGGAATTATGACAGCCGGCATAAAAGAAAATTATTTTTAAACTAAATTGTCTTCTTATTGGCATTTGTTTTGAATTAATGCTATTTATTAAACATATGTAATGCTTAAAATAAAATAAACTAATAAAAATATGCTACTATAGCCGAATTGCTCATTGTACGAACTAAAAATATATGAAAAATGACATTTTGATCGTCAATTTTAGTGCGTATAATGAGCAATCCGACTGTAGATAAAAAAATGCCAAGAAATCAGCAGTGCAATTCACACTTCTCAAAATGCATCCGATTCGAAGATTTTCTTCGGAAAGTTGACGTTTATTCAGCGAAGACACGTCACTTTCCGAATTTGGAATACATTCCTTTCTTTGCAGGACGGAATTAGGCAGCAGGCATAAAAAAACCCACAAAAAAATCTAAAATATTTTCTGAATGCTATGAGAAAACAATATGCAATCTTCAAAACAAAAAAGTAAAATAAAGAAATGGCAATTAAGTAAGTACTTACTTAATAAAATAAAAAACAGCTTTCCTTTCTTTGAAGTTTCATGATTGATAAACTTATATCGTTATAAAAGTAAGGTTGGCTATTAACGTTCAAGAAAGTGCAATAAAGCGCGGGGTAATGACAGGTGGCAGTTTAATGGTGCTGTTAAATAATAAATGCGGTGTTTGACTTGAACTTATGGGATAGTAACCGATGAGGTTTTACCAATAGAGACGCGACTCATTAGAAAAAGCTCTAAAACGCGGCGAAATTTCACTAGGTACCTATTAACTATAGCTACTTAGGTAGAATAAGCAGCTTTGTTTTTATCTATCAATCAAGAAAACCAAAAAATTGGCAGAGATTATAAGACCCCGTTGTCAGAAAGAGATGAATAATGTGCGTTCTGCGTAAATGCGTGTAACATCGAAGCAAGACAAAGTGCGACTGAGCTGACTCAAGCTTATTAGCTTGACTTTTGTCCGCCACGCAGAGCGGAACACAACGCATCTTACCTCAGTTTATATAGAAGATAATTAATAGTAACTAAGTTTTGTTTGATATTACCTACTGCAAGAGAATTGACACCATGTAATTGGTTATTCAGCACCCTGATTAAGACTTCGGAATTTGCATCCGATTCGATGATTTCAGTTGGAAAGTGGTCGTTTTTTCAGCGAAGAAACGTCATTTTTTACGAATTTGTAATGCATTCCGAGACGGTCTGAATCGTGCCTCTGGTTAGTAAAAATAAACATGCTGACTGTACCCACCTCATCATCAACATCATAATCACCTTCCTGCTCTTATCCCACTAAGTAGGGTAGTCAGCAAAACTATCACTTCTTCTATCACAGTGGTTCCTGTCCTTTTCAACCTTGTTACCCCTATGACATGTCAATGAAACAGTTTTACCCCCGTTTAACTTTTCATTAAAGATTTCGTTTCGTTCTATTACCCCCCAAAAAGCTATTTTATCTCCGAAGGGGTAATTACCCCTAGGTTCGGAACCAAACCCACTTTTCATCTCAGTACTCACTTCTTTCACACACGTATCCGCATTCACACAGTCCATCCGTCTTTTCTTAGGCCTACCCTTGCCGGATACCCATCCACAATCATATTCATCACTAGCAGTGTAACGTGACTCTCATTGCTCCGCATTGAATACAGTCGTGATCAATTGATCATTTTTATTCACTTTATTTCATCTACAATGTGGGGCCCGAATGGCGACTTAAAAAAAGTAGCATAATCTTTAGGTATATCTATTCAACGTCTTACCCAAGTAGCGTGTCAAAGTATAAATACGTAAGTACCTACGCTTAAAGTGGAGCAAACAATTTACCTACAACTACTCCGAAAAGCACTCAACAGAAAAAAAGGAAATAAAATAAAAAGCAGCCTACCGAAGGAGCTGTTACATTTTGTGAAGTGCCTATTTCGATGGTATTGAAGTTCTTATGAGCTATTGGCTAAATCTGACTGAGTAGGTATTCAGGATATAGTGATAGAGCTTCAAAGGTCTGGGATAATATTTCAAGCTTCCGCCATGGCTTAACAACCTAAATCCATGAACCGCGCTTTAGAGATAATGTTTTGATTTTTTCTTGCAGTGCGATTCAGACCTCGGAATGTAATATTCCGAATTCGGAAAGCTTTACGAAGAAAATCATTGAATCGGATCCATTTTTGGAAGTCTGAGTCGCACTGCTGAAACCCTCTGTTATTTACGGGATTGAGAACGTAACGCTATGCTGATAAACATAGAAGCGGTCACTCGTACTATACCTCTTTTACACGCTCGCCTGCAAACAAATATTTAACGAGACATAATAAATATAATCAGAGCAAGCACGAAGTATCTCTGTCACTTTCGTCTCAAGGAGACCGAACGCGACAAAAGATAAACGTGCTCATTTATGTCTGTTTGCACGCGAGCGTGTGAACGCGCCATAAAAAACTAATCGGGGTGAACTTAAATTGTTAATTAATTATTGAACTAGTGAAAAATCCATGGCAATTTATTTTCACAGAATAGCGCCACTCCGAAGGGACTTCTTTCGCAAAATAGACTCTATTGTGTTTCATTTAGATCCTTAGAAATATTGAATGAGATTACAGAATATTAACTTACACTAGTAAAATGAAAAAAATATGAAATATGATCAGGACTGTATCCCCAAGGCGCGTTAGACATTTTCTCAGATCTTTTTTTAGGCATTTTAAGATCCTTTGAAGATGTATCAAGGGGTAGTCAGAGGTATGTCCCAATACATTTGGTACATGCCTACATTTTAAGCAGTTAGTATTCCATACGTGACGGATTGTAAGCCCATCGACGCTATTAGGAAGCTATTAGGTTTCCTCACGATGTTTTCCTTCACCGTTTAGAGCTCGTGTTAAGGCGCATATACTTACATTTTTTCGAAACGAAAAATTCATTGATGCACGCCCGGGTTCGACTGCGATCTTCGGATCGAAAGTCGAGGCCCCTAACCCACTCGGCCAACACGACGATACCTACTCACACTATTACAATTAAAATTTTGAATAATAATAATAATGGTCATCCTAGCGGGTCTCGGCTACGGCGACCATAAGGGTGCTGAGGCGGAGCTCAGCGGAGCGGGGCAAAGCGGCGCATGAATTAACCAATCAAATGGGTACGAACATTTTTGTATGGAGCCTGGCATACCTACTGTCGGCCATTTTGAAAAAACCTCGATCTTGCAGCAGGTGATGAAACATGTGTCAATCGATAGGGAAAGTGATTACAAACAAAATATATTCAGTAGTAAAATCTCGTAATCTTTATACTTTCCGAGATATTTGAGTTTGAAAATGTAAAAATTAAAACTTGAAAATGCTAATTATGCTGCCAATAATAACCGGTAGGTATTTGAATATGTCTACTGTGACCGGGGATAAAATCGTGAGCCAATTTCGTTTAATTTTTAGGTAGGTGGGTATTTCAAGTAAAAAAAAATATTTTTTGAACACAGTTTACCATTTTGTGGTAAATATTAGGTATAGGTACCTACTTATTACTATTTTTATAATAGGTAACTATAGGTAGGTAATTATAGTAGGTAGAAATGCATTGCCTGCATGTATGAAGCGAATAATGATTGGAAAACCAAAAATTAAAATGCTGCTGGTGACAAAGGCAATGTTTCCGGGGTGTCGAGTCGAGCCCATGCCAAGAACCATTTATGACACACATTATGTGGGAACAACAGCCCAAGGTTCTTTTTCCCTCTAGGTAATTAAAAAAAAAGTAATCGGACATATTTTGTATGTTTTAATAAATAACCGTATGGAGGGTAGGAATAAAATCACGGAGTGGTACTGCTCATGCGTAGTGGGAAAAAGAACCCTGGCTGTTGTTCCCACATAATGTGTGTCTTAAATTCTTGGCATGGGCTCAACACCCCGGAAACATTGCCTTTATCACTAGCAGCATTTATAGATTCAGGTGATTGTCAGACATGATGTTGAAAACGAAGTGAATAATGAATTTTAACTTTTGGTTTTCCTATCATTATTCGCTTAGAACATGCAGGCTATGTACCTACCAGGGTTGAAAAAAAAGCAGTTTTTTTTAAATCTCATAAAACAAACAGTTCAAAATGTTTTAAACAACAGATTTTTTTTTTGTTTTTTATGTTTTTTTTTTACTTTTGCTAATAACTTAAATTGTATTAGACCTAATCAATTGTTACTTACTAGATACATTGATTTTTTGTAACATATCTTTAAAGAAAATGAGAATCAATACACGTATTGAACGCTTTACATACATGGTATGGTAGGTATGTTTTGATGTTTATTCTTAATAGGGGGAACCCGCTAAACAATATTAAAATTAGGGGAATACCCATGACATGAATCCAGTGAATTACTTTCTTTCGACGGTCGACATAGGGACTTCTGTCCTAATTCTGTAGCGGGATTTTACTGGGGGAAATTACCGATGTATGACTTGTATAAATACGAGAGCCTTTCTTTATAATATTTCATTTGATAATCGATTCTAGTAGTTTTAAACCGTGTTTTTATTCAATTTTTTCAACATTGTTTAAAACTTGTTTTAAACTGTGTTTTAAAACAATGAATAAAAAACAAAGTTTAATTTGAGATTGTTTTAAAACTTGTTTTAAACAGATGTTTTAAAACTACTTGTTTTAATCATGCCAACCCTGATACCTACCTACCTAGTAGAATCACCTACCTATAGTTACCTATTATAAAAATAGTAATAAGTACCTACCTACTATTCAGCACAAAATGATGAAATAAACTGTGTTCAAAAAATATAATTTCAATAAAAAAAAAAAAAAAATTACCTAAAAGTTAAACGAAATTGGCTCACTATTTTATCCCCAGTCACAGTAGACATATTCAAATACCTACCGGTTATTATTGGCAGCATAATTAGCATTTTCAAGTTTTAATTTTTACATTTTCAAACTCAAATATCTCTGAAAGTATAAAGATTACGAGATTTTATTACTGAATATATTTTGTTTGTAATCACTTCCCCTATCGATTGACATATATTTCATCACCTGCTGCAAGATCGAGGTTTTTTCAAAATGGCGGAAGAGTAAGTATGCCAAAATGTTCGTTCTTCTTTCAAACGACGAAATCGAAACGCGGCAAAATGCACCCTGATTGGTCAATTTACGCGCCGCTAAGCTCCGCTCCGCACAGCTCCGCGTCAATGGAAACGCAGCCTAAGGCCGTTTGTCCACCGCCGCCGTCACCGGGACGTCAACGAGAACGAGATGACGGCGCCGAGGAGGTAGCGACCATACATTTACTATAGCCGCCTGTCCACCAGAACACCATCACGTCATCTTGATCTCAGCCAGAAATAATCTCGTTCTCGGTGACGGTCCGGTGACGGCGGCGGTGGACAAACGCTCTTCTGCCTATATGCCAGAATGAACTCTGAGATGACTCATGTAACCAATTTTGTCTTTGAACGTGCGGGCGCAAATAGCGCAAGTTAGAGTTCCATCCACAAAGTTATAGGCCTCTTTAAAAAACTCGGAGTAACTTCTGTCAAAGTTGCGCCACGGATTTAACTATTGCCATCCTTTTTTGTGTCACTAACAAGTGACAAATAAGGATGGCAATAGTTAAATCCGTGGCGCAACTTTGACAGAAGTTTCTCCGAGTTTATTAATAGAGGCCATAGTGTATGTTTGCAGGCGGTTTGTTCTATGGTCTCGTCTCTCGTCTCTCTCTAAAATTTTGAATAAAAGGTACCTAAGTGGCCCGAGATGCTCAACGAGCAAGACGCAGACCACCAGCTCGATGGTTAAACGACATCGTGAATATAAATATTATTATTATAACGGAATAATTACCATGATCATTGAGTTTTCTTGCTTCCCGATATTACGACGGGCAATGATCACGGGATCGGGATGACGTTAATAATATTTATGGTCCTAACCATGAAAGTTTCAAAAGTTAAAATGACATCGTGAATGTTGCCGGAAAAGCGTGGGAGAGGATTGCAGGGACCGAACTGAGTGGTGTAGTAGGTATGAGGCCTACACCCAGCAGTGGGTGCAACCAGGCTGAGATGATGATGATTGTAGTTACGGTAGACCAGTACCTACTTAAAAATAAAAATAACAGTTTTTACATTGTATGTAAAACTTTGTTGTAAAACCTGGTGTTCCTATGTAGAAAACCTATTAATAATACTTATACCTAATAACAAGTGTTTGTTAATTATCATACCTAATTTTATACCACAGCAGACTCTTCTTAGTGATGCTTACCTGAAAATAAAGAAATTTATTAATATTAGCAAAAAAAACTCAAAAATGTTTAACATTTTTGAAAAAAATGTTTAAAAAAAATTTTTTAGGAAAAAAAAAACTTTTAGTTTTCCTGAATTTTCCGGAAAGCTCTACTATTACTCAGTTATTTTATTTCTTATAGAGGCGCGATTCTCGGAACCCTTCTCGGAATGAATTCCGAAATCTCAAAAGTAACGTTTCTTCGCTTAAAAAACGTCAACTTTCCGAAAGAAATCTTCGAAACGTATGCATTCTGAAAAGTGTGAAGCGCTCTTTTTTATTGGGATTTTTTCGAAAATGTTCATTTAGAAGTAGGTAAGTAAGTACTTATAGCTAAGTATTCTTTTACTGCATTTTACATGAAATGATAAATATTTAAGTATGTAGGTACCTAAGTACTTATTATAATTTATTAAGTAAGTAAGTACATAAAACGTTTTAACTTAACAGTGACAAAACAAAAAAGTATGTAGGTATGTAGGTAGGTACTTGATAGATAACATAAAACTTCCGTTCCGAGGCCCAAAACCGAGACCAAAAACATCCATGAAGAACTTTTCTACGATAAAGTAACGCCATCTATCCAACGTCGGTGGTACTCAGTTGCCTGAAAGTTTGTGCGTGATCATGTTTCAGTAGGTTCCAGCGAGAGCAAAGAGTGCCTGAAAGTGTTTTCTGTACGCGAATATAGATGGCGCTTTAACAATCTCTGATGATTTAAAAAAGGAGATTCAAAGTTCTTTTAAAATAGCACTGAAACGCTAAACATAAAATAAAACAAGTCCACAACATAGGTTCAGGCATGGTAGTCATTCGAAAATTTATAAAGAGGTGGTTGGTTAAAATTTGATTCTATAGGTACGTGGTGCCTGTGATATTTCTTACCTAGTCGTTTTTGATAGAAACAGAGACCGACGAATTTAAAAGACAATCAACTTTTTAATATTGGGTACTTATTTTCTGTCAGATTTAATTTTATGGTGTCGATGTCGGTCGCTTTTTTAAAAGTGGCTAACACTATTCAAAATGAAAGAAATGAGAAAGAAAAGAGAGAAATGAAACAGGATTATTTCCGCATTTCCCATATCAGGGCATATTTTCTCTCAGATAAGTATTTCAAGCACATACTTAAGTACTAGATGAACTGCTAAGAACATCGTCGGAAATTACTTTTTGTCAATGTGTTTACGAGCCATAAGCTTGTAAGAGACGCACGTTTCTAAAAACGCTTAGGTAGGTACATACATATGCGCACAAAAAACGCTAATCTGAAATCAATGTAGGCCGTCAATCTTCATCATAAGCTACTTAGGTTACTGTACGTAACTGAATAGCCAAAATAGCGAAACACGTCTAGTTTCTCCCCAATCCGATCATGTAAATCGCTGATCTCCGGCATGGACAATCCCAGATACTGACCCATATACTTATACCCTACTTAGAACGAGCTTTAGGTACAAAGTAGATAAATTGACACGGTCACAAACTAAATTCAAATACTTATAAGTAAACTACTTATAATCAAAGCATTTTTAGGAAAGACGAAAAAAAAATTCCTACTTAATTTTGTATTAAGTTATTTGGGCCACAGATAATAATAATACGGTTAGGCCAACCCAATTGGGTATTTTGATTTAAATCTACAAGGCGGATAGGTAGGTACCTACCTAAAATCTAAGACAAAAACATGACTAAAACCTTACCTACCAAAAATTTTAAGAATTTTAAAAAATATCTGTTACTTATGTATCTGTTTGATCTATCAATTACTACCCAAAGCCGCGAGTGAAAACCAGTTAAATCAATAATACGCCAGTCAACCATTAATCTGATATACTTACCTACCTCGAAAATTTCGATAATTTGCTTTCAATCATTAATATTTTAATGAATTAATAAACTCGACGGTGGTGTCGGGATAAAATAACAGTATGAAACCAATTAAGGTACTTAAATTAATTTATTTTCAGCGGATGTAAAACCATTGATAGACTAAAATAAATTTGTATTTTGATGGAAGAATAAACTAAGTATCAAAATATAAATTACTAGCTGCTGCCCGCGGCTTCGCTCGCGTGGTACCCGAATAAAAAGTAGCCTAAGTTAATCTCCAGCCCTCAAATTATCTCCACACAAAAAATCACGTCTATCCGTCGCTCTGTTTCAACGTAAAAGCAGGACAAATAAACAAACAAATAAACACACATTCACATTTTATAATATGGGTACGGATGTACTACACTAGCTGTAGGTACCCGGAACGCGTTGTAAGTGTAACGCCGCAACACCGCTGTCAATTTTAAAGGAAGAAAAAATCCAATATCACTTTGGCATTAAGTAAATAATATAGGGCCTCCAGACTCTCGGAGAGAACCCCCGAGAAGCGTGAGTGTGAGGAGCTTCTCGCCTTCTCGTTCTCTGGCTCGCCTGTTCTCCGATCGGTGTCGGTATTTTTGGCCGAGACAAAGGATTTCAAACATCACGACGGAGAAAAATTGAGAGTGTGGATAGCTTCTTTGTTCTTCAAGAAGTCTCGGCGAGACTTCTCGCCGAGCCTTCTCTCGAGAGTCTGGAGGGGCTATTATAGATACTAGCAAATTCAATCTAGACTTCGTTAGCTGGTTCCAGCTTCAGCGGTAGACAGTGACGGATGGGACCATCTGTTACGTGGCACGTATCGGAGTTACCTAGGTTATGTTGTCATGCCTTGGGAACTTGATATTTTTATAATAAACTAGCTGCTGCCCGCGGCTTCGCTCGCGTGGTACCCGGATAAAAAGTAGCCTATGTTACTCTCCAGCCCTCCAACTATCTCCACACAAAAAATTACATCAATCCGTCAATCTGTTTTGACGTGAAAGCAGCACAAATAAACAAACAAATAAACACACTTTCACATTGGTACGGATTGCATAGATAAGCTTATATATAGATGAGCAGTGAACCCAAATAAAAAATTAATAAGTAAGTAAGTACTTTAATAATAAAAAAATTAAATATCTATGGGTAAAAATTTATCTAGAGGCCTCCGTCATAGCTTAACTGTACTATGATATAGCTGAGAGATAACTTAGCTGACTTTACACCCTGGGACCCATAATTTAATGTGACCTTGTTGTACGAAAGCGCTGCGACTTAGTCAACTCACGTATTGACCATGTATTTCCTGTGGATAATGCTGATTAAGCTGGAATAATGTTTGTTCATTTTTGACCTAGCGAGCAAAGCGTCTCTGCTTCAGCTTGGACAAAAATGCTTTCGTTTGTCCGCTGGATGTCTGTCCGCCGGATATCTGTCTGTATTTTCTCCTCTGGTCGCATTTTTCAACCAATTCTCCTGAAATTTTGTTAGCAGCTGGCTTCAAAAGGTCGCTATAGCAGAATCTCAATAGGAATTGAACTTTATGTCGTCGCTTTTCATTGACTGAGAGTGAAAAGAGACGGCATAAGTTCAATTCCTATTGAGATTCTGCTATAGCGACCTTTTTAAGCCCGCAGGTTCGATAATTTTATAGATTTTTTGTCGTCGGGGATTTTTTATTGGGGGGTAGGTATATCCTCCAAAAAGGGACAAAAAGGGGGCTACATGGTATCTCCGCCTTATGACATCCGATTTCGATGGTTCTTTTTTCATTTGAAAGGTTCTAACTTTAAGTTGGTGTCATAGAACTTTGGTGAAGATCTGATGAGGATCTTCACCGTGATGAGCAGAATAACTTCTAAAAATGTAGTAAGTTGCTCGCTTTTAGATTTCTTTAAGCTATGCAAACACAGACCCCCTTACTTATGAAAGATGTTTAAAGTTGAACTGAACACTGGCTAAACAACGTCCTGTCTCTGTTTGTCACTATCCACAAATAAAGACAGGACATTGTTTAACCTGTGTTTAACTTTAAACATCTTTCATAAGTAAGGCCCACTCTCGCGAGGTCTACGTCTCAGCCACTATATTATCCCAGATTCTGTAAAGTCACAATGTAGAAATTGGCTGCTTCTTGGCACCTTACAAAATTAAATCATCTAGAATAGACAGGTAAGGATAAGCTAAAAGTCTAGGTAGGTAAGTTTATTCAAGCTCAGTAGTCCCTAGTTGTAATGCAAAACCCTCGCTCCTTAAGGGCTCGGCGAACGTATCTACTTACCTAGGAACGTAATACCAAAATAATTTAAAATTTGAGCATATTTTTATCACTTTACGTTATTATTTGGATAAAGGTAGTATTTATCTAGGTTCCTGTTAAACTTTTGTTTCAAAAAACTTACTATAGAACAAATGAAAAGAAAAAAATGCCATTTTTGGTGTACCTACAAAGATTTCAATTCAATTGGCTTACATTTCTTTTTAGGTAAGTTTTTCGGAACAAAAGTTTAACAGGAACCTAGATAAATACCTACTCTCCTAATCTAACAACATAAACTGATATAAACATGCTTACATTTTAAATGATTTCGGTATTACGTTTTTATGGAAATTCGCCGGTCGCAGCCCTCTTAAGCGCCATTTACATGGTGCTAGTCGCCTCGAAGGTGCGAGAAACTCGGTCCATGACAATTCAGTGACAAGCGATTATCGACCTTCCACGTATGATTTCAATGTTTAGTTTACATTGTCATAATGACCGCTTGCATTACGAGCTGAGCGCTTCCGTGCTTCGGTGGGCACGTTAAATTGTTGGTCCCGGCTTTTAAGTCGTTAATCCTTGACGGAGGCGTTTAGGCGGCCTAAAAACTCCGTCATCAGAGTTAGCCACTAGCTCATACGAACCTACTTATTGTCATATTTTGACATTTGCTTTCGATAATCGCATCTTCGAGGCGAGTAACTCGCACCATCTAAACAGCGCTTTATTTGAACTAATCCTCCAGCTACTCAGAAAAACACATAACATCACGTAAAAGATGTTTTAAGACATTGTACTATAAAAACTTGTAATAGCTACTTACCTTTTCTTAACTCCATAAACCTATAATCCCACACTCAGCGAAGCGAAAAATTCCCTAAAACAGGTATTTTTGAGACTACCTACTATATTTTTTCTTTATGGTTATAACTTCCATTCTTTTACAGGAATCTGTAAGAAATTGGATTTATAATACCTGTTACTTTATTAGCATGTGCTGAGTAAAGGGTTTTACGATTTAGATCAAGCCCTTTTTTAACCGACTTGAAAAAAAACTGAAGGTTCTGAATTCGCCAGAATCTTTTTTTTTTGCTTTTTTTATGGATGTTTACCGATTACTCGAAGACGCTTAAAAAAATCATCTGTAAAAACTATTGATGAAATAACCAATCAACCAAGGCAATATAGAGAGCAAAATTCGTCCTAGACATTTATTTGGATCAATAAAGAAAATAACACTATTACGATCTTTTCTGTAATAAAATGTAGACACAGCAATTGATTCAGGCAAACAAACTTCGTTTTATTGTATTGTTCACCTCCAGGACAATTCAGAATATTTGGAGAAACGCCAGGCTGAGTTAGTGATGGGACGAATTGAGATTTTACCGAATTCAAACATTCGACAAGCTTAGCGAACCGAATATTCGGCCAAATAATTCGACAAACTTTGGTGGGCTCTGTTTCTCATTGCAAAATAACTAGCCTTAACGAACGTGTCCGATGTACATAAGTACTTTTATGCCGGTGATATAATACCTCACGTCAATCATTAATCATGTCTAATCTCAAAAAATATCAAGTATCAGAATGTGTTTAAGTTTGTTTTTCAAAAATCGGTTAATTGATAACGAATTCTATCTTTCTAATCTTATTATCTATTAGATGTGTCTGTGATAATAACAAATGTTATTATTTATAGAACAAGTAATTTTACTTTACCAAATATTTAGCTAAATTCAAATGTTCTGAACATGCCGAATACCGAACATGAAACGAGCAGTCGGCACATCCCTAGTATAAATAGGCTAGGTTACGTATGCCTATAAACCTAGGTAGTTATCCCTAAGCTAAGATATTTTTATTATTGACAGCAAACAATTACACAATTTATAAACATTCAAGCATGAACATACATTTTTAGTACCTAGTGAAAACAAACGTCTAGTTTCAATATTCTGTGGTTTTGCTGACGGAGATGGCGCTGACTCTGCAACACAGCTTTGTTTAACTTTCGCAGCAGTTCAACGTTCACATTTATGGCTGTTTTCTCTATTTTCCAATGATTCATGTTCAAAACAAATATTTTTGAATTGAAATTGAATTTGCCTACTGTGGTAAGGTATTTGACAAAAAATGTCAGCAAAGTAAACAAAATCGCGGACCTTCCGAAAAGTTTTGAATCGCTTTGCTGGTGTATGTTGGCGCCACCATAGTACCACCACAACGATCAATCAAGAACGTTCAAGTAAGCTAAGCCACGAGCGCTTCACGAGCCACGAGGATATCTACGTGGCTCGTGAAGCGCTCGTGGCTTAGCTTGCTTGAACGTTCTTGATTGATCGCTGAGGTTAAGCAGCGTTGTTGGTGACCGCAAGTGTTATTACGAGACGAGCGCATCCGTGCTTCGTCGTTAAATTGTCGGTCCTGGTTTTTCAGCCATTAAGCCATGACGGAGGCCTTAAGCCGGCCTAAAAACTCCGTTACCAGAGTTGGCAACTTGCCCATACGAATTTACTTACCATTGTGTCCTTAGTGAGATAGAGCTCTTAGTTCGTCGGTTACCCTTCTGGAATATCCGATATAGATTTACTTCATCGGCTACAGAGCTCAGGTTAAAATTTATACCAAAAGTTAAGTTATGTAAACTTGAAGTGCGAAATAACAAAGTTTTTCCTAATGGATTAAAATACGGTAGTGAACGTCTATTTTTTGTCTGAGATAGTAAAAAGAAACTCTCTGTGATCTCACAATTATGTTGAGTGCCGAGAGCAACTGTACAGTCGTGGTGGCCGAGTGGGAGCGTACCTCGATTTTAACTCGAAGGCTGTGAGTTCGGATCCTGGTCATCAATGGATTTTTTTGTTTCGAAGAATGTGTTTCCGTATAAAAACGAACTCTAGAATTAAGGAAAATCTAACTAAATGAAAGTATAAGTGACCTTTTTGCTTTAATTTAGATGCTCTCTAAAACAATCAGTAAAATACCCGCAATTTGTGAATAATCACATTACAATAAAAGATAATAAATAAAAATACTACTATAGCGAATGCGAATCAAAAGAACCAACCTTGTACGAACCATCAAGCCGAGAAAAGTTGGCTACCTCGTTCATATCACGGCATGACCGTTATCAACTGCTGCAAATTATCATGATGGGGAAGACACAATGCAAAAGATCTGTTGGTAGGAGAAAATGTTCCTAGCTGAGGAATATAATGCAGTGGACAGGCATAAAGAAGGATGAAGATCTATTTAGGATAGCCCAAACTAAGAAAGTGTTTAAGAGTATGACCGCCGACCTTTAATAACTTGAGAGAGGTATTATTATAAGAAGAAATACAAATAAACAATCTAAAAAATTATAATATATGAATAGGAATTTGTACGTGTATCGGTAGGCCTAAAAGAATTCAAAAGTAAGATTGTGTAAGTACATTTACATTTTATTTACGTACCTATATACGCAGGTATATAGCAGTAGCTATGCTTATTCAATTTCTCCGCGTATGTTCAATCAAGGGTATTACATCTACAAATATTTGCTAGCATAAGACGGTTGCTTGATCCCCCTAATACGGTAACTTACACGTTCCCTTCAACAACACACAAGGACAGAGCTATATTACTGAGTCCTTGTACTAAATAAAGGTCGTTGCATACGTAACGTGATTTTTCTCGTCCCGGACGCAAAGTAACGATTTCTTGACATCGTTTCATATAAAAATATAACGTAACGAGAAATTGAACGGGACGGGACGGGACGGGACGGCAGGTAAAAAAACATCGTTATGGACCTTAATGTTCTGTGTTAAGGACGATGTTATGACAGTCACGTCTCCGTCCCGTCCGAGGTTTTATCCCGTTACGTATGCAGCGACCTTTAATGACATTAAAGTCGAAGTCTTTGAAATCGTATTGAAAATGGAAATCAAACTTCAAACTTCTACTTACATTTACTTATAAAAACGCAATTGTGTTTTCAGTATAATGTTAGTACTTACCTACGCGATTCATCTTCCGTTAAATGTGAACCGACCCTTACTTGTAAGAAACTAACCCTCAGTTAATTATTAAACTTGATAAATACCTCCTCTCCCTTATAAAATAACCAAGAATACAGATTGCTTTACGAAAGAAATAAATTGTACAACGCTGCAATTTACAACTTGCAAGATCCAGATGTATTCTTGTGAAAATGTATGCTTCTTGGTCGTAGGTTCGATTTTCGCCCAGAACAAACATTTGTTAGATAAACATAGATGTTTTTTCTTAGATCTATTTTAGGTCTGCTTAATCCACTGTAGGTCCTGGGTTCAATCCCCATTCAGGACACCTGTCTGTGTGATGAGCTCAAACGTTGTTTCTGTATTTGTGGATAGCACCGTAGGTGTAGTCACATGAAACAAAACTCCAAACATTACATTTACTTCCAAAGTAATAAAAGTATAATTTCGTGTAGCCCAGTAATCTTGCCACGTATAACATTACACAAAGTTGACTCAATTTAATTTACATCACAACAGTTTGCTTTCATTTCGTGCATGTAAACTTTGTGATACGAGTCGACAGTTACACGGGGTGTAATTTAAATGTATGCCGCTTTTTGGAATGTAGAAACCACGACTAGTATTAAATATTTGAAATTGCGATTGTGTACCGTATGCCACCTAAGCAGTGTAGACTTTGCTTGATTTGGAGCCGTGTTGGCCAAGTGGGTTAGTTTTTTTTATACTACTAAGGTAGCAGACGAGCATATGGCCCACCTGATGGTAAACGATTACTGTAGGTAGCCAATGGACACCTGTGACACCAGAGGAGTCACAATCACGTGCTGGCCATAAAAGAAGAATTACTGCACCGACAACACAGTGGACAAGACTGGTCCACCAGCTGTTACCACAGCGCTTCCTCTTCGAATCCGCATTGATTCCGATCCGCCGAATATTTTTCGGTAAGAATTTTCATTTCTGGTGAAATTAATTCTCAGTTTATATAGAAAATCATTGACCGCATGCACACTCTCCTTTGACTATGAAATAGCCTATATCATCATCATCATCAGCCTATAGCAATCCACTGCTGGACACAGGTATCCCCTAATGAGCGCCATCGCGCCCTGTCTTCAGCTTGACGCATCCAACTTGTGCCGGCAGCCTTTCGCAGATCGTCACTCCACCTGGCAGGAGGGCTTATATAGCCTATAAAGTCCGCTGCAAATAATTTTTCGTTCCACTCACACCAAGACAATCCCTTTAACCTGAATCGTTAATCTTCTTGTAATAATTCCGCGTAAGCCGGTGTAATGTTCAGCGATACATCACAGGTCGGATTAGGTTAGCGTCACACTCACATCACCGTAACACAATTTAGCCCGTACCCGAAATTAGGACGGATCTACCTTGTTTTATAAGATTTGGATTGGTCTGAACCATAATGATATTGGTAGGTTTGAGTTGTTATTGAACGGGAAATCAGAATTAACTTTGTGTTTTCAATTTCTTTGCTAGAAGGAAAAGAGTAGATCTATATTTTATACGTTTGCGTCGAATCTATACCAATATTATGAAGCGGAAGAGTTTGTTTGAACGCGTTAAACTCTGGAACCACCAGTCGGATTTGCAAAATTCTTTCTGCATTTACTAGCTTAGTTCTTTAGGTTATAGATACTTTTTAACATCACCATTACTATCACTACGCGGGTGACGGGCGCAGCTAGTTTGATATTACTTACAAATCTTAATATTATAGCATTCATGATAGTCGAAAACCGTTGAAATTTTTCAGGATAATTACTACTGCAATTCGCGGGTTCATCTAAACGCACCGCCTTTATCGCTCGTATTCAAGTATGGATGAATCCTACGCTTTTTTCTATTTAAATTGAGTACTTGTTTAAGCGCAAACACATCTTCATCTTCCGAAGAGTACATGTTGAATGCATCAAACGAGGCATAAACGCCGCCGCCTCGACGCCGACGCGACTTTGCTGTTAGCGACATTTTAAAAGCTCCAACAAACATTTTTCTAATAAACAAGAGAAGAGTTTTGTGACGGTACCTACAATGAGACAACGGAACGGGAAATAAATTAGTAAAGTTTTCCACTTTCAACTTGTATTTCCAACTTTTCAAGGACAGTACACTGCAGGCCGTGGAATTGTAACCACAAGGAGGTTACCGTTTCTGTGGTCTTGGGTACACAAGTGTTCACTGTTTAGTTAGATTTTAGGATTCCGAACTCTAAAATAAAAATGGAACCCTTATAAGTAAATGAAATCTCTCAACGCTCTGCGCGTCCAGTACAATAATGGCTTGAGGATTCTTTTGGGGCTGCCTCGTTTTGTAGCGCATCAGAAATGTGCGCAGAATCCTGTGTAGATGGATTCCACGCTATTATGCGAAAGCTAGTTGCCTCCTTGATGCGCCACGTGCAAGATAGCCCCAAAAGCCTCCTCAACACCATTCTAGACAGGTTTGACTCTCCTATCGTACGCAAATGGAATGCCATACATATGGCTTCCAGAACCGCTATGTTTAGTGTACGCTACACTATATACGTATCTTACCTTATTTTATATTCTATCATGCATGCTCCCGACAATATTATCTAATGCCTTAGAGAAATATCAATGCGCCAACGAAAACTTTTACCTATGCAGAGTCCGCCAGTAATGGGTGTACTAGGACTACTCCATATTTGACTTTGTCTCAGGACTAATGGCGATATGCAGTGTCACAGACAGTTTTAAATAAATAAATTTTTAGTTTGTTGGTTTGATTAAAATGTTAATATTTAATTACTTATTAATTTTGTTGACAATTGAGACTAAAATGGTCATGTTGAAGTTAATTTGTTTAATTCTTATGATGACTTGTCATAATGAAAACTCTAAATTTCTATATTCTAGATCTGATTTCCCTTCGAAAATTGTATCGTCACTATTTTAGAACCCAAAATGTGCGTGCCTCAGCCTTTATTAAATAATATATTTGAACGTGCTTCAAACTTTTGACAAAATATCTACTGCACCGTGAGGATGAAGTGTTGTTTTTATCATAGTCAGAATAGGTGCACTGTTTCAGTTTTCGGGAAAAAGTTTAATACACCCAGTATACTCGTACGTAAATCTAACCCTTATCAAAATACCTGACAGAAGGCTGATATCTATAAGCTGTCTTTACAGGACCAAGCTTTGCTACCCAACTAGAAGAGGAGATTTATTAAGGATAGAATTCTCAATATTGAAACATTTGTAGCTCAAATTATAAGTATGTCTTGCTTACTCTCTTCGAGGGGCCGTACCACCAACTCTTAAAGCAATGTCAAAGTAATATTGCTTTGGTATCGTACTAAAGTAAGACTAAATTAAGTTTGTTTTAAAATTGCTCTAAGAGTTGGTGGTACGGCCCCGGTACATCATTCTCCATAAAATATTCAGGAATATAAATGATAAAGTAACCGAGTAAAACTCGAATTGACACCTTGATAAAACTGTGGCCAAAATACCTGATGTGAAATCGAGAATTTTCCAAACTTCCGGGGCAAAATTCTTAATATTGCAACATTTGCAGTATGCTAGCCTTGTGTAGTTCGCGAACGAAAGATAAAAATGAACTACCTCATCAGTAACTTTTCTCTCTCTCTCTCGTTCACACGAGTTCAAAGTGTATCAGTAGTTCACCTTAAATCTCACTCATCCGTCTCTGGCGTTCGAATCGGTGTCCCATAGTAACTAATTTTATTCTGTGTCTTTTAGTTCAATTTTCTTTTCTCTAGTTCGATCGAACGAGAACGCACACTGAACGAAATGATGAGAGATGAGATGAGCAATTAGTTCAAATCGGTGTCCCATAGTAACTAATTTTATTCTGTGTCTTCTAGTTCAATTTTCTTTTCACTAGTTCGATCGAACGAGAACGCCCACTGAACGAAATGATGAGAGATGAGAAGAGCAATTAGTTCGAATTGTCGTCCCATAGTAACTAGTAGTTCGCCCCGAACTGAGATCTCGCGCACCGTAGATGGCTTACATTTGGACTTTCTTCTGACTACCCCTATAATTTCAAATGCTACTACTGCCGAGTATGCCTATTGCGCTAGCTCTTCATAGTAAAAAATGCTAGCATGTATGCAATACATAATGTCGTGTCTAATTTTTCATTTATTTCATATTTATGAATTCTCGTCGTATTTCTAAAAGTATAGATACGTCCTAGAATAAAAATAATAACTATTTTGGAATGTACAAATAAATACCTTTCATTTGACACCCCACTCAATATATTTGTTTACTTAACTTTTTTTACCCCAATTATTTTTATTCTTTATCAAAAATTTTTTTATCATGAAAATAAATCAAGTAGCATCTAAAATCATTGCAAACCAAACCGCAACGATGCCACTCTCTTTTTAAGACCGACCAGTCAATGAGCTACGAAGACATCGAAACTCTATGAAACGGGAGCTCTTGCAGCTCTGGTTTCGTAGTTTTTGTTCTTTGGTCGTATTTCAAAAACTATACATCCTAGATTAAAAATAAAAACCATTTTGGAATGTACAAAATAAGCCCTTTCGTATGACACCCCACTCAATATATTTGTGTAACTTTCATATATTTTTACCCCCTTGGGAACCCAATATCTTCACAACCCCTTCATCGATTAAGCTCATATGCTCCACCGTAAATTTCCTTACCACAACCTATTGACCTACCAAGTTTCATGCAGATTGGATGAACGGTTCGACAGTTATGCGTGAACAACAATTCGTGAAACATACAAACATACAAACATACAAACATACAAAGCAAAATCGCCCAACTTACCACTAAGATCTTCGCTCGCTTCGCTCGCTCGATCGACTAATATTATTCTGTGTCTTCTAGTTCAATTTTCTTTTCTCTAGTTCGATCGAACGAGAGCGCTCGCTCACTGACCAGTGTTGCCAATTTAGCGACTTTGTCGCTAGAAATAGCGACTTTTGCTATGGTGTTAGTTAGCGACAAAATATATTTAGCGACTTATCTAGCGACTTTTTGACTTCAACTGGCACACCAAAACAGTATTAGGGCAAGTAATGGAAAGGTGAAAAGGACAAAAACTCAACTTGAAAAAGTAATTATGGGACCTTTTTTTTTTTTTTTTTTTTTTTTTATAATAACTGAACTACAAGTGAAAAGTGAACTAGAAGAAAGATACATTTCTTTTGCCTCAAAAGAAAATTATCTCTCTTTTCTTTTCAGTGAACGACTTTGCGCACCGCTACAGTATGCATGAACGAACGGGCTAGAGCTATGCATCATGCATTTTACATCAAATAGATACCTATTCAATAAGGTGCAGGATGCATGATAGTCGAGTAAAATTAGGTACTTGATGATTTTATTAATTTCCTATGAAAATAGTCTAAAAAAACCTTTTTTAGAAATGCCAAACTAAATACCTACACGAGACCTTTTACTCTTTTATAAGTAGGTACTCGTAATTAAATAGTTTAGTAAGGACGTGCACATAATATAAATTGAGGTGAAGTTGGGGCATTCCACTCGTATTATAATCAGTTCATAAGATTGGCTGGAAGAAATCGCTCAGCGATAAGACCGCCCATTGTACTTCACTCCTATGTCCTTCGTATGTGTATATTTAAAAAAGTAAATGCAAAAAGTATCAATCCGTAGCTCACGGCCAAAAGGGGATAACCTTCATTTTCGGAATAATTTTCGCCTGATTTAATCCTTTAGGACGGACGGACAGATGCTAATCTTTTTGTACGTGAGTATTGGATAGCCTATTATTTTATATTACCCTTAGGCATAAGTATGATTACGTTAAAAACAGCCTCACGTAGCCAAATACTAAAACGCTACTTAATTTAAGTGGTGCTTATCATTGACATTACCGGTCATTAACTGTCATTTTTGTATACGATTCTGTAGAGTTACCCCGCGTTTTCACTAACGACAAAACATGTTGCAAACATCTATCTATTTTTATTAACTCTCAAAGAGTGAGTGCGATAGGTAGCTATTTACAACATGTTTTGTTGTTAGTGAAAACGCGGGGTAATTCAATTCAAAATTCAATTCAAAGCGTTTATTTGGAACAAGATTACAAGGTAGTAGAGTACAAAAAGGAAACGTTGACTAGGTACCGCAAAAGTTAAAAACTGAGTAGCGGAATCAGCGCTCTCCTCCAAACAACGAGGATGGGGTTCCAGCAAACTAAGTTACAAAAATAATGTAAGTAGCTAAAATATAGAAAGTTTACAAAACTAGAATTATTAGGTAGGTACTTTACTTATCACTAGGTACAGATAATTAAAATTGCGAGTTCTAGAGACAAGATTATGAATCTAATGTGAATTTAGAATGGCTCAAATAAATAAGCACGTCTGTTAATATTTAAGTAGCGTTTCAGTAATTGGGTATTAGACTTTAGAAACTTTAATATCCTAAGCGTGATTAAGCAGAACTTTATTTCATTAGTCTAGATTTTGAAGGCAAATGATGAAATCAGCCCCTTTTACAACTTGAGAAAATTAAGTTTACATTCCAATTGGCGTGGCGGTCTGAAAAACTTTCTCGTGAATTAAGTACTACTTGCAAAAGTAGACTACTTGTTATCCTACATATTAAATGAACAACGCTGGACATTAGGACATTTCTCATCCTCTCAACATTGCCAAAACCTAAACTGACGATATTTTTACGTGAGTAGTTCCCGCGTTAAAAATATATTGGCATTTTCCTGGGTTTTTTTTTCGTCTCAGTTAAAGAACAAAGTAGGTACTTACTTCCATTCCTTTGTTAAACATTATAAAAACACTCCAATTTAAGAATACAAGGTGTTCTTGAATTTAATTTGTACAATAAAAAATAACCAGTATCTTGGTTTGCTTTTTATAGATTGACGAATATAAACAACATTCTGTGAGGTCATGCAATACCTAGATGGGATGCAATAAATTAATAAAATAACGCTGAACATTTCACACAGCATCATCTAGCCCCAAAGTAAGCAGAGCTTGCGTTATGGAGACCACTTGACGGATATACTACTTATACCTATACTTTTTGCATAACGGACACGTAGCGTGCTATCGACAGACATCGTCGGTCGCGGCCGCTCTCAAACAAAGACAGAGGAAGGACTGAAAATTAAACCGGTGGTAGGGGTGTTTGTATAATAAAAGACTGAGACAGAGGGTACACCGTTTCGTCTGCACATAACTACCTTCTAACTCGCAGACTTCAGTTAACCCGTGATCATGGCGCATGCAACTGCGTCGAAATATCGGGAAGCAAGAAAAATCAATAATCATGGTAATTATCCCGTTGATAATAATATTGATGTTCGTAACCATGATAGTTTCAAAAGTTAAATATTTGCAGCATCTATTTGCCTCACTGAGGGAATCGAAACCGGAACTTTCTGTGTTTCAGGCGGGCCTTAGCGTCACCTTACGCCACAGAGGTCATCTGGGCGGCACTGCGGAGAAATAAGAGTCATGTTACGAACGCTAAATATGAATATGAATTTGGATGGATACACTGGCAAGGGATGAAGAAAAGAAAAGTTGGATGGAATGTGTGAAGCACAGCCGGCGTACCACCAACTCTTAGAACAATGTCAAAACAAGGTGAAAACAGTCCTGCGTCGAGTCAATGACTTGACAGTTGACACTCCACGATGAGACGTTACCAAAACATTCCTGCGTTAGGCTTACTTTAACCTTACCTTAGTCTTATCTAAGTACGGAATCAGAGTAATCTTACTTTGACATTGCTCTAAGAGTTCATAGTAAGGTTCATAGAGAGATAGAATGTTAGTGAGAGTGATAAAACAAAATCGAGAAAAAAACATGTTATGCAGAGCCCACTTAGTGGGATAAGGGCAGAGAGATTATGATGAATCGGGCACTGCGTCACACATAATACCATAATATTTCGTTCACATTTTCTTAAATACTGTGACATCGTATTACACTTCAAAGAGACAAAGAAGTGATTTCTCGCCTACATAAGTGAGTTCAAGGAAATTCGGCTAAACAGCTATAATAAATAAATAAATAAATATTGGTGGACATTTTCACACAGCGCCATCTAGCCCCAAACTTAGCAAAGCTTGTACTATGAAGTTAGCATCTCAAACTCAAAATAACAACAAACGATAACCAAAGTATGTACAAAGGCTTATAATTCCTAACTACGGGTATAACATTCAAAGACCCAAAACAAACATAACAACTTAAGATTTCTACGAAGTCAACAATAACGCTTAAATATTTAACATTCTTATTTGTCTCGACTTGGGGCTAATAGTCGTAAGAATTATATCGCCAAATATTTGAATGCCTACGACCTTTCAGAGCAGTACAATGAGTCTGAAAGAGTATGAATGAACACTACAGAGAGTGTACTGGTAAGAACTTTCATTGATCATACTGACAAATTGCCTAAAATATTTTATTTTTTATTTTATTTTCAAAATTTTAGGAAAACTTACTGTTATCTTAGAGAATACTTACATAAATATTACTCGTTTGAAACGGAACGATAAAGACGTGCTCAAATAATTTAATACGTGCACTATAAAATGGAAAACGAACTTCTTCGTTAACGATTTTGACATAGGTGAGTACACTATCGATTCGTCATTTCGATTGGTCTGAAACGACGGATCATAAAAATCAATCGTACCGTATATGGGGGCCTAGCAAAATACGCCACGAGCTCTTCAACTATATCTCTTTAACATTACCCTCTCACTGCCACATCTCTAAGCTTACAATTTGTACAAATTGTTTCAATATGAAAATACTTTGTCCAATGAATACAAAGATGTTTGTGTTTCCGAATTGAATTGTATTTGAGAGCACTTTCTTTAGAATACAATTGCAAACTGAAAATACTTAGCGAAATAGGAACTGAGACCTAATAACCTTATTGCGTGGCACAGTGTGGGATTTGACGTGATTTTCGGACATGGTCTTTTTATTGTAGAATTAGTTAGTATTAACGATTTAAAACGTTAGAGTAGAACTCCCGTGTTTCAGTTAAGTTTAGTTTCAGAGATGTGAATTTTTGAAAATACCTATATTTTTTGTGCCAAAAAATTTTAAAGCGTTGGTGCGCCTACATTATAGGATTATTTAATAATTTGATTTCTGTATATCTAAGGATGTTTCAAGCTGCAATTTTAGAAATTATTTTGAATCTTCTATATGCTGTAAAACGCGAGTAATTAATTATTTTATATTTTTGGTTTTTATTTTTTTACTCCGAATTTAGGTCGTTGTAGCACATAATTTCTTCATAACACATAGCCCCAGATCCTAAGCAACAATGTGGTAAAAAAACGGAAAGCTAATCTCGCGTGGATTGGAAGTTACAGTGACTTAAGTTTTTTCGTTATGGTTGTCACAAATATTTGGTCAAATTTTGAACGTTTTTGGCAAAAAATTTAAAAAAATTGATAGAGCTGAAAATCTCAGTGATACCGTGCCTGTGGATATTTATTTACCCCTGCAGGGTAATTTTGTTTTTTTTGGGTAATAGAACGAAACGAGGTATTTATGAAAAACAGATTTATTTATTTATATAAAATGTAGATCATGCTATTTTCCACAAAATTTGCCGTATATTCTTTTTCCTAAGATTCACCATTTCTGAGATATAGCGATTCTAAATGTAAAAAAAGTGTTATCCTCAATAATATGCACAATAATATAATGTAATTGAGAATAGCATAATCTAAGGATCGTTGTAAACGATCTAAAGGAAAATTAAAAAAAAAAATAAGTTCCTTTATTTTTGGCAAAAAAAATATTATTTAAAAAGTGACAACCCCGACTGTAAAGTTTTCGGCAAAAACGTTATTATTTAATAACTTCCAATCCACGCGAGATTAGCTTTCCGTTTTTTTACCATATTGTTGCTTAGGATCTGGGGCTATGTGTTATGAAGAAATTATGTGCTACAACGACCTAAATTCGGAGTAAAAAAATAAAAACCAAAAATATAAAATAATTAATTACTCGCGTTTTACAGCATATAGAAGATTCAAAATAATTTCTAAAATTGCACCTTGAAACATCCTTAGGTATACAGAAATCAAATTATTAAATAATCCTATAATATAGGCGCACCAACGCTTTAAAATTTTTTGGCACAAAAAATATAGGTATTTTCAAAAATTCACATCTCTGAAACTAAACTTAACTGAAACACGGGAGTTCTACTCTAACGTTTTAAATCGTTAATACTAATGAATTCTGCAATAAAAAGACCATGTCCGAAAATCACGTCAAATCCCACACTGTGCGTGGTGGAAAACTTACCCTTAGTCATTTTCAGCTATTAATTTAGAAAGGACCTAGATATTTTTATGATGTCTTTAGCGCAGTGGGTGGTTCAATGCCCGCCGCGGGACAAATTTTTGTATGATCTGCAAACATTTGCCTCAAGTCTGTGTGTTTTCTATGTATTAATATGTATGTATTTACCAAAAAGTAACTAAGTTGTTTATCAGTCATGTGATTCCGTTTCCCATAGCACAATCTTTACTTTGGGGCTCCATGACGCTATGTGCTTTGATTTTATACCTGTTGCTGTGTGAAATGTCCAGCATTATCTAATTATTTTATATTTTTTGACATTTTTATGTCAATAGAACGAGATGGCAACGATTCAGATTCAGATTCAGATTATACAGAACCGAGTCAGTTACAGAACCGGTGAGTTTTCAAGAGAACCTCTAGGGCCAAATCTGAAACTACTCGTATTAGCGATAGCGAAAAACACTCAAAGGAGTCTCGTAATCGATTTTGATAAAAAGTAAAACTACAGCTTGAGTGAAACACAATGCTGTTATGATGATGGAGTCAGGACCTTCAGGAAACTTTTTGGTGATATGGATATGGGAATGGGTTTTCTCTCTTCCATGCTTCCCTGCTTCTCTCCTTCCATGCTTCTCTGCTTCTCTTTATACATGCTTCTCTCCATTTATGCTTGAAGCAATACGAAGTTTGTCGGGTCAGCTAGTCATTAATAAGTACCATTGGACAGGTACCAGGACAAAGTGAAATACGTTCAAACTGTGAATATTTACCAGCTCATCGCTAATCCAATAGAAAACACAATGAATCATCATTATTCATGAATCTACCACGTGGCTAATTACTGAGCAAACAGCTCATTTGTTCTCGCGCTCGAAAACGCGCTTTGAAAACTGCTAGTTAGAATTCTACGTAGCAGTTCACAAGCTTATCGCTACCTATTTATGTTTAACATTGAATCTACTGTATGCCTATTGTATTATGTAGGTACCTATATACATTATACATCGTTCTTTTCAGCCACAAAATGGAAAGGTGACTAGTGCCAATTACAAGCGCTTTCTTACTCCGAAGGGCATGTTAAATTACCAGTCCTGGCTAAAAAGTCGTTAAGCCATGTTGTAGGCGCCCTGAAAACGCTTTAAATTGCTTTAGAATACTTAACAGGTGTCTTCATTATATTTTTGATATATTTCTTCGCCGTTTAGAGCTGGTGATATGCAATTATTTTTCTGAAAAAATCCATTAGATACACAAAAATAGACGGTGATGAATGTTATCGAAATCGGGTGGGGAATATTGATAGTAGTGATGAAAAATCAATTAGTGCATTAATCCGGCTGGTTTTAAGAATCCACGACATTCAGATAAGTCGAAACATCATCAATTAATCAGTAAACATGCATTTTTGACAATAGTATAAAAACTAGGCATATAAAAATTATTAGATTGTGCTTCTTACAACAGCAAAGTGCAGCTATTACGTCGTCTAATTTAACGTAATTGGCAATATGCATCAATTTTTTTTATGGTTTTAAACGATAGGTTATATCGTTAAATAACCGTAACAAAAATTCCAGCGCCGAAAAACTAAAATTTTATAACAAAAATAATTTTTAAAATTTATCAACATTTTCATGCACTTGAAACGGACGTGACGTCACAAGTCACCAAAATTACACGCGCTTGTAGGTAGAAAAAAAAACTTTCTGTCGAGTTTGAAGGAGTGTGACGTCACAGCATACGTGACAAATAGCGTTGCGTTTCAAGTCTTATGAAATTCCCACTATATTTTTGCACTTTTTAATTATTAATTTCTAAGCGAAAATGAAATAATATTAAAAAATAATTACACACACTTAATTCTAAAGCCATAATGTTCATAGAAAAATACGTTTAACCCGCTTTTGAATCAGACGCATATTGCCAATTGTGCCATTTATGTTTAATTTCACTTTCAAGTGCCAGGAAGTATTATTTTTAATGGATTCAGGCAGTTTGTATGACTAAGTAAAGTTTAAAGCATTATTTTAAATGATTCTTTATTACAGCCATATTGAACGAATTGGACTTGACTTTTTTGCTTGAGAGAATAATTATGTGAAAAAGGTGGGCATGTGCAGAGGCGTATTTTAAGATTCAGCGCCCTAGGCCAGTAAGGTTTGCCGCCCCCTGCAAATATTTGTCTCGGGCTTGAAACTTGGTTTGCACTCTGCTCGCAAAATAGTCATGAAGCTTATAGTACCTAAGCGAGCGAAGCGAGCCGATTTTTTTTATACAACAACAGACACTTGATTTTGCTTACGGTTCTCAAAGAAAAGGTTGGCTGCTTGTCGGTTCCTATTCTATATGCGAGCGAAGCGAGCCGAATTTTTTTATGAAAAATGCAACATGTGACTCTTGATTTTGCTTACGGTTCTCAAAGAAAAGGTTGGCTGCTTGTCGGTTCCTATTCTATATGCGAGCGAAGCGAACCGAATTTTTTTATGAAAAATGCAACATGTGACTCTTGATTTTGCTTACGGTTCTCAAAGAAAAGGTTGGCTGCTTGTCGGTTCCTATTCTATATGCGAGCGAAGCGAGCCGAATTTTTTTATGACAAATTCAACATGTGACACTAGATTTTGCTTACGGTTCTCAAAGAAAAGGTTGGCTGCTTGTCGGTTCCTATTCTATATGCGAGCGAAGCGAGCCGAATTTTTTTATGAATAATGCAACATGTGACACTTGATTTTGCTTACGTGCTCAAAGAAAAGGCTGGCTATTTGTCGGTTCCTATTTCGCTTTCAGACATAACACAATTTGCTCGTAAAACACTGATGAAGCTAATATGCGAGCAGCGTAGCGAACCGAATTTTTTGAAGTAAAATTCAACATGTGACACCCAAAGAAATGTTTTCCTAAAATCGTCTCGAGGATTTATTCCCAGAATACCAATTTATTGTAACGAATTATCCCTTCGAGCTTAAAAGAAAACCTACGTTTCCTGTCAAATGAAAATCTCTGAAAATGCCCAGTCAGTAAAACGATAGTCTTGATGTCTAAAACTTTACAACCAAATAAGTTTTAGCTTTTGTTAATTAGGTAAGTACCTAGGCTTTTTTTTTAATTTCTTCGGGCTTAAAAGGATTAAAATATGGGCGCAAAACTGAAAGCGCGGGGCGGCGCAAGCCGCCCCTCGCTCCCAGCTAAATAAGTTTTAGATTTTGTTAGTTAAGTAGACTTTTTTTTACTTTCTTCAGGCGTATAAGGACAAAAAGAAAGGCGCATGAAACTAAAAGCACGGGGCGGCGCAAGCCCCCCTCTCTCTCAACCAAATAAGTTTTACCTTTGTTTTAGTTCGGTAGCCTTTTTTTTTTTAATTCTTCTGCCATGTAAGGACAAAAAGAAAGGCTCATGAAGCTGAGAGCGAAGGGCGGCGCAAGCCACCCCTCCAACCAAATTTTAGTTTTTGTTAATTAGGTAAGCTTTTTTTAAAAAAATCTTTTGGCATTATAAGGCCAAAAAGAAAGGCGCAAGCTGAGAGTGAGGGGCGGCTTGCGCCGCCCCTTGTAGCCTGCCGCCCCGGGCCACCTCTTGGCCTAAGGGTAAATACGCCCCTGGGCATGTGCCAAACCTGTGCCTGGACGTACCTTTGACTAACGCGTAGACATCTTCAGAGAGTCCTGACTGACAGTAGATTTCGATAGGTGCTTACTTAGGAGAAACAGTCTAGTATGCCGATTCTACTACTTGACAAACTTTTTGTCACCAAATCAAAACGTTAACCTTAACACGTTCAGTGCGGTACAGGACATATATGGGTTGTACGCGACTTTCTTCTGGTGCGGAAGGTAGAATTGTAGTTTTACCGCTGGTGCGGGGGCTATTTCTATACGAAATCCTTTATGTAAAAAAGAGTCAAGTATACTTTTCTGTAGCTTATTAAAAATATAAGCAAAATTTGCCATATAATTGTACAGGACACATATGGGTAGTACGCACTTAAAATCAATTTTCGTAATTCTGTGCGTTACCATACATGTATGTCCTGTATCCGCAGACCCGGTGTCGCGCTGATTTTTACAGTAGTGCGGAGCAATCCCTATCTTATTAGCACGTCATTTGTCGATTATTACATTAACGCCAAAATTAAGCGATCTCATAAAATGTTATCGATGGTCGCAATTTAATTGAGGATTGAAAATCATCAACATCCTAACCCAGTTATTAAAAAAATCTATTGCCGCATGTATGTTCCCGCATTACTTGAGAACGGCTTGACTGATTTGACTGATTCCTTTTTTGTTTTGTTTGTAATTGTGCGGACAAGGTTTTTATAAATTAAAAAATTGTAAGTATGCAGTGGAGGTCTGCGCCGAACAAAATTGACCAAGGATGCACCAAAACTGAGTCCTGCATATACTTCCACCAGGACCATAAATCCATGCCGGGGTCTTTAACTTAGCTTGTAATTTAAGTAAATGAAGTTTTGTTCATATTCAGAGAAATAAATGCTCCTTATCGATATCGATTGTTCAGATTACGGTTAGAACATCACTAAACTTGTGTAAAGGACAAACGTTTTGACCCTATTTTCAGTGCGGTACAGGACAATTTTGGTGGGTATTTAGTTTTAGGTATAGCTTCTAAAGTATTCACCAGATCCCCGTCCTGGCTTACCACATGTTAGATAAGGTTATAATCTACCCAAATAATTAAAAAAACAACATTAAATTACGAAATTCATTAAATTATAGGCATTTCAAAAAAAACATAATACAGGACATATATGTCATGTACCGCACCAGGAGTAACTCTCGTACCTACCATAATTGTCCTGTATCGCACTGTCTGAAAGTCTTGCAAATACGGTCCCGCACCGAACGTGTTAAGATTTAGTTTTGTTTCATAATCTACTAATGAGGTTAGGTTACTCTGTTCTGGTGACGTTTTCAAACAAATTACTTTAGTTTTGGCGTAAGGAACAAAACGCAGCGGTAATGATACCGGAATGGTTGACTTTAGGTAAATTAGTAGGTAAGATTAGGCCCGCCAAGCCATATCACAAACGCTTCACATCGAATCTCTTTCTATAATAGCTAATCCTTTGTTCTGATACTTCTGACCACGTGACTTATCGTAATAATGATTGTTCTGTTAACTATACGTAAGAGTACAGACCCCTTCCTACGAAAAAGGCAAGTAGAAAAAGTATTATCAAGAATTTCATAAAATATCCGAGTAGGTAGGTTCTTTACTTTACTCCCACTTGCTCAAACAGTTTAAAAGATTCCCTCGACACTCAAGGCTCGTTAAATATAAATGTTTACAATTAGACCTATCATGAATGTTTACTTTACATAGGTCTTATAATCTTTATAAAATACTAGCAACTCCCTCGCGTTGCCCCATAGTGATCGTTTATAGCAGAGATGCCCAAACAGTCGATCGCGATCGACCGGTCGATCGCGAAGCTTTTCGAGTCGATCGCCAGCAATATACCAATTATTAGTACCTACTCATTCCTATCATATAGGTACGTATGATCCCTTCATTTTGATGTACCTACCTATATTCAGTTAAAAAGTGCAGTAAACCCATCTATAAAAAAATGTTTTTCAGTACCTAACCTACCTACTTAGTACCTAGTTTAGTCGATCCTTTGCTTTCAAAATATTTTCTGGTCGATCGCCGACACTATAAGTTTGGGCACCCCTGGTTTATAGTGATGACTATGAAAATGTAAAGTAGCCTATAACCTCAAGAGTTTAGCTATCATAGGTAATGCATAAATAATTTTTCAAATCGTCCTGAGATTAGTGCGTTCAAACAAACAAACAAACAAGCTTTATTGTTTTATTCTACGTACCTAGTTGTATTTCATCTTCACGTCACGTTAAACGTGTTCCTGCGTTTGTCATAATACACGGTGCATTCTTACAAATGTTAGCAGTAGTTAATTTCAAAATAACTACCATTGAAACACTCGGGGTGAAACTTGGTCTGTCATCACATCACATCACACTATCACCCTAATATTATAAAGGCGAAAGTTTGGATGTTTGGATGTATGTTTGTTTCTCTATAACTCGACAACCACTGAACCGATTTGGCTGAAATTTAAATTATAGATATTTAAAATATAGATAGATAATAACCGGAAATAGGATATAGGCTAGGTACTTGTTTTCCAGGTACTACGCGAGCGAAGCCGCGGGCGGAAGCTAGTTCTTAATAGATCGTTGAAAAGATGCGAAGTTTTAAACGGTGTCGGAAGGAATTGACTGCAAGGGGGTATCTTATCTGCTTGAGATGGCACGTAAAGGTGGCGGAAACCGGGCGTCCTCAGAAGACTATACCAAAGTTTCATCACAATATGATCAACTAGCTTCCGCCCGCGGCTTCGCTTGCATGGTACCCGGATAAAAGTAGCCTATATCCTATTTCCAGTCATCATATGTTTTAAATTTTAGCCAAATCGGTTCAGAGGTTGTCGAGTTATAAAGGAATAAACGTACATCCAAACATTCATCCATCCATCCAAACATCCAAACTTTCGCATTTATATTAGTGTGATTAGTGTGATGTGATGTGATATAGTGTGATTGTTTAGGAACGTAGAGGACAAACATACAAACATTCATTATTTATATGGATAGAAGACATTAAATGACTTGGAGATAATAATAAAACAAGTAAGTTTTTAATAGTTCAAACTAGTGCTAGCATGTAGGTAGCTGTAGTGCACCGGAATGCCTTTTACCTAGGTCGGATGAGTTGACACTCAGCTTCCTTTGAGCAATGAGCAGGCCTGTTATGTTCTTTTAGGATTTTTTTAACTATGTGAAGTTTCAATATGTAGTTAATTTCGCAGTAAAATATGAGAATAGTGATTTGATCAGTTGGGACTCAAAGTGACCCATTGAAAAGACCTAGTTATTTAAAGAAATTTTTACGTTTGTATAAAATTGTGTAAATCAGTCAAAAACATAAATACTATGTAGGTAGGTATTCTATAGCAAACTGTTATTGCTGTTATTATCCTTACAACAATGGTGTAGAGACCCAGTTCCAGATTCTGCTTTGAGTTACTCGTTCTAAGTAGAGACTTGTATGTAGAAACAAGTGATCGCTGCTTCGGGTAGATAATAGGCAATAGGCATAGGTAAATTAGGCGATAGGTACTTAAAACGCACTATCGCGAGGCTCAACTAAATTTACCTGCTGATATAGTAGGTACGCACGATTTAATCGATCGAGCGAGCGAAGCGAGCGAAGATCTTAGTGGCAAGTTAGGCGATTTTGCTTTGTATGTTTGTATGTTTGTATGTTTGTATGTTTGTATGTTTCATTTTTATGTTCTCGCATAACTATCGAACCGCTTATCCAATCTGTATGAAACTTGATAGGTCAATAGGTTGTGCTATGGAAATTTGCTGTGGAGCGTATGAGCGTAATCGATGAAGGGGTTGTAAAGATATGGGGTTCCCAAGGGGGTAAATTTTTTTCAAAGTTACCCAAATATATTGAGTGGGGTGTCATATGAAAGTACTCAACTTATACATTCCAAAATGGTTTTTAGTTTTCTTCTAGGTTCTATAGTTTTTGAAATACAGTCAAAAAGAAAAATTATGCAAACCAATTAACGGAAGTATGGAGAGAGCTCCCGTTTCATAGAGTTTCGATGTATTCGTAGGTCTGGTTAACGGACAAGGAGTGTGGCATCGATCGTTGTGGTTTGGTTTGCAATGATTTTAGTTGCTAAGTACCTACTTGATATTTTTTCTTGAGATTGAAAATAAAAGCCGTGTTGGCCGATTGGAAGAGTGCTCGACTTTAGATTCATAGGTCGTAAGTTCGAACCCTGGCCGTGCTCATCAATGGATTTTTCGATTAGAAAAATTTAAATGCGCATTAACACGAGCTCTAAACGGTGAAAGAAAACATCGTGAGGAAACCAGTAAAGGTCTGCGCTCACTGCGCAGTATCATAAGCGGGCCGAGGCATAACCGAGCCCGTCACGAAAATAGCACCTTACACACTAAGACCGTATCATACTAGGACCGTCGCATAACCGTTTTGCGAAGCGTAATCTGCCCACCCGAGCCTATAACACAGTAATAGACATTTTGTTGGTTTTATGCTAAATACACAATTATTCTGAAAGCCCATTTTAAAACTTATCACTCAATTTTTTTGTAAATATAGAGCGTTTACAAGCTAAACCACACTAAAATACATATTTCACACAGTTCGTTGTGAAATAAAAAATAAATTGATTAAAAAAATCTATAGTCGTTATAGGATTTGAAGCCGAACCCGGACACACGCAGGAGCATTTCAACCGGGTGTTGCAACCGCTATTCCATCTGGTCGCACAGCAGAGTGCGTGAAATTACTGTTAAATTATTAATTATTAATTATTTCACATTAAAACTGTAGTATTCTTACAATAATACCACATTTTAGTTAGTAAAATGACAGAAAAAATGATCGAAAACGCAGTAGTAAGAAAATTTAGTGCGTTAATAATAATGTGTTTTGAACGGATTTCACAAGAAAACTAATTGCAATAATAGGGGATATATCACTCTACTAGGTAGTACTATAAAATGGCTATAACTGTTATGTTTTGAAGAAAAAATAAAGTAAAAACGTTAAGAAATATAGTTTACTAGCAGTGCCATCGTAGCGTTGCCCCCATAGTGATGGTATATGGTGATCATGATGATGATGATGATAAAAAGTAGCCTATATCCTTCCTCACAGAGTTTAGCTATCAAATGCAGAAATAAATTTTCAAATCCGACTGGTAGCTCCTGAGATTAGCGTGTTCAATGTTCAAACAAATTAACAAACAAACTTTTACGCTTTATTATTGGTTGGTACCTATAGATTATGTGTACTTTCACTCCACATTCAAGGTTTTATTAATATGTAACCTCTTCTGAATATTTTTATTGATTGTAGCTTCATCATTTTTCTCGAAATCGTGTTTTTGCTGTTACTACATTTTGATTTCGAGAGGGCAGTATTGTACCCGATGGGATTTTGACGTTTGATAATGTCACATAACGTGCGGAACGCATTAAGTTATGCTAGATGGGGGGGTTTTCCAATTCGAATAGATGGAATGAAAATTAAATTTTCTTACGCTCTCAATAAGTTTTTCGTTATCCATTTCAAAATTAGTTTCATTCAAACGAAACCCATAGCATAGAATAGCACATTATGTCATAAAGACTGCCAGTGTGCATGCTACTAGTAAGTTCAGGGGGTCTAAAGTGGCCACTTTTGATGAAAAATCAGATGTTTCATAGATGCTTCATCTATGAAACATCTGATGAAACATCAAATGCTTCATAAATGCTTCATAGATGCTTCATATATGAATCATCGATGCTTCATAGATGTTTCATAGATGTTTCATAGATGCTTCATATATGAAGCATCTATGAAGCATCTATGAAGCATTGATGAAGCATTTCACAAAACATCTTTTTTTTTCTTCTTCTTTATTTTGGCTTCGCACGGCTTGTGCATTCAGCCAGTGTCAAGTAACTATAAACTACAAGCACATTCACGAACACTAACGGTTAATAATCCACCATTATTATTATTACACATTAACATTCGAAGAAACACAAGTTTTGGAAAATAAAATAAAACAAAAACGAAATATTACTTCTCAAATTCAAATATTTTTAGAAAGTAAATAGGTAGGTAAGGTACCTATTTACTTTCTAAAAATAAATTTAACCTCGCACATAGATCTGTCAAAAAAGATGTTTTGGGGGTTGCTTTTTGGCGGGAATTTGAGAAGTAATGTTTCGTTTTTGTTTTATTTTCCAAAACTTGTGTTTCTTCAAATGTTAATGTGTTCTAATAATGGTGGATTATTAACCGTTAAGTGTTCGTGAATGTGCTTGAAGTTTATAGTTACTTGACACTGGCTGAATGCACAAGCCGTGCGAAGCCAAAATAAAGAAGAAGAAAAAAAAAGATGTTTTGTGAAATGCTTCATCAATGATTCATCGATGCTTCATAGATACTTCATATATGAAGCATCTATGAAACATCTATGAAACATCTATGAAGCATCGATGCTTCATATATGAAGCATCTATGAAGCATTTATGAAGCATTTGATGTTTCATCAGATGTTTCATAGATGAAGCATCTATGAAACATCTGATTTTTCATCAAAAGTGGCCACTTTAGACCCCCAGAACATAGAGGTTTCAACCAAAGAAATAAGCGGCACGCGCTAAGAGAAAAAAAAAATGCTTTGTTTTTTTTTTGCTAAGAATTTTGAATTATGATTAGGTAAGTACCTACCTAATAAAAATAGGAAAAGGTAACTAGGTGCATATAGGCCGTTTAGGAGCCGCTCCCATCGAAAGGCCGCCTAAGCCTTTCAACGGCCGAAAAGCGGCCCCTAGGGGCCGACCTGGCTACGCTACTAATATGTGTATTGACAGATGGGCGGGGATTAAAAATATAAAGGGGTGTCTGCACTACTAAAAAAAAATGTACGAGAACGAGTTGGGAAACTCAAAAACAAAATATTTCAGTTCATCAACTAATACTACTTTTTAGGGTTCCGTTGTCCTGACAAGAAACCCTAATAGTTTCGTTATGCCCGTCCGTCTGTATTTTTTAAGTATTATGTATAAGTATCATAACATAAGTCATCAATATCATAAGTTTTCTTACAATATATCAGTTAAAATTTATCTCAGAGTTTTAAAGATATTAGACTATGAACTATCCTTTATCCAGGGTGTGCGGACTGCGGACCGTACAATGTAAGTATTCATAGTAGATGTTCATTTCCAAAAGTACCTATCTAAATTATCGCATTGGATGTTTATCTGCAATGATAATTTAAATCTGTAGTAAATAAATAACTGAATAACTGAACAATACAATAACTTTTTTATTCTCAAAAACTTATTTTTAAATACGTCTCGACAACACTCTTTTCTACTCGTTTCTTTTTAAAAATAAAGGAATGTTTCCTTTAAGTAAAATACTGTATCTTAAGGATTTAAAGTAGTTTCCCTCCGGGGCCCATTCATTTTTTCCACCCTGTATATGGAATTTAAATTTTTCTACTCGTACATCAACTCGTACAAGGTTGTCAATTTTCAATTTTAGAGATGCAATGTGAACTCAGCCTATATTTTTAAAATTGTTATTTGTCAGCGGACGTCAGTCGAGTGTCAACTCGACCTGACATGCATGCGACCGTCTCAGTAGGGTTGCCACTTTTTTTCGAATAAAGGAGTTTGTAGGAACTTACAAATAAATAGTAGATTTTACTTAATAAAAAATGTGATTGAAAAATAAAAGTTTCCTTGCTTCTGTCTGACTACCCCTACAAGTTTAAGTTTACATTCACATAATTAATATGACAGCTTACCATGGTTTTGTTGAGTCTGCTTTAAGGGCGTTCCCTGAGCCAAATACTATATTTCCCTGTATAAACCCTCGATAAATAAAGTGGAAAGTAACTGAAAAGCCAACATGCATCTCTAACATTTTATCTTGTAATATACCGTTTAATTTTAGTTTTAATTTTTATTTAACATCATATTTACTTCATAATAAATCAACGAAAATCACTAAAAATAAGATAAATCTTCATTTGCTTTTGAAGTTGGTGTAGGTAATTTATGTTTTTGGTTTGCTCCATCGGATAGGTCATTCAATTAATGACATAAATTCCGTTCACTTTTTCGATTGGTTGTTATTAGGGATGAGAAAGCTCCAAAAAACTGCATTTTTGTCGTGTTTCGGAGCGAGCAGCGCCGATAAGCGCCGCGACCGGACGCATTCTAAATTTATCTTTAGTCTAACAAAGCTAAGACAAATATTTGAAGTTGCACTCATCGATGTGCTAATTTTAGCTCTAGGCTAGGGTATTATTTTTTGCGGCAACTCTAAGAGCAAAATTTGTAAGTCAGAAGAAAGGGTCAAAGCCATCACACTATCACATCACACTAATAGTTTGAATGTTTGGATGGATGGATTGATGTTTGGGTGGTTAGATGGATGTTTGGATGTGTTTGAACCGATTTGGCTGAAATTTAAAATATAGATAGAAAATAACCGTAAATAGGACATAGGCTACTTTTTATCCCGGAAAATTTTTTGAAACACATCTACTAACAAACAACATAAAATCGCCCAAGTTGTGGCAACTTATTAAGATCTTCGCCTAATATATTTTTTCCCCAAAAATATATTATTTAGGATTCAAATAATATTAGACTTATATTAAATATAATATTAGGTGTTGCAACCCTACGTGTCAGCAAAATAATCATGGCGGCCGGAGATTGACAAGACGGCCATGGCAGGGCAGGACACGCGACGGTGTGGGAACGGTCTGGTGTGGGGCGTCCGGTACATTTCAATACAAAGAATATCATTTTTGCCGGGACGGTGTTGCTACGGTCATGCTATGCGACGGGGTAGAGACGTGATAATGTGTCAGCACCCTTAACGTTCTAATAGCGGCGAAGCGGCGATGGGCTTGCAACCTGTCACGTATGCAAATTCTAACTCCTGCAAATAGAGGGCTGGGCATGTACCAAAATTATAGAGGGAGGGGGAGGGTAGGGGGAGGGGGAGGGGAGGGGAGGGGGAGGGGGGGGGAAGGGAGGGGAGGTAGGGGGAGGGGGAGGGGGAGGGGAGGGGATGGGAGGGGGAGGGGAGGGGATGGGAGGGGATGGAAGGGGAGGGGGGAGGGAGGGGAGGGGGAGGGAATTGATTTTCTCATACATTTCGTATTGAACTGCTATTTTAATAATTTCTCGAACTAAGAGGCCTTCCCTGAGGCGCGGTACGAAGTTCGCGGGGTCAACTATTGAATATAAACACGACACGACTTAATGTATTGCATGCATGCCTATAATCTTTACTATACTGAGGTAGCGCATTAGATGTCATTCTGTGGTAAACACTAGAAGGAGCACTTAACATAGGTATAGGGGTAGTCAGAAACAAGTCCAAATCTAGGCTACCAATACAACGGTGCGCGAGATCTCAGTTCGGGGCGAACTACTAGTTAGGCATTGTTTCAATGCGCAGTGCAACTTTTTCATGCTTTTTCTATAAAACGGAAACGGCTAACTTCACGAATGCCTAGTTAGACCGTCACACTATATGAGTACAATCATAAATAAATAAAGCTGGACATTTCACACAGCGCCATCTAGCCCCAAAATAAGCAAAGCTTGTACAATGGGAACCAGATAACAGATGAATACTTATATACTTTTTGTAAATACATACATATACTACATACATACTTTATAACACCGAGCCACAGAACAAACATCTATGTTCATCACACAAATGTTTGTCCTGGGTGGGAATCGAACCCACGACCTGCAGCGCAGAAGGCAGAGCTAGGAGGCCAGTCATCATGTTTTAACGCTAGGCAATGTGAACATTTCTTGTTACCGACACAAACCAACTATGCTGAAATACGGTGTTGTGTGGTGTTTACAAGGTGCCAAGATGGTTTTTCCCGTAACAAACATTTATTCAAGTAAGCTCTCTAAAACCCATCAAAATATTCAGCTTGCATTGATTTCAAATGTGGCTCAGCTGACATTATTCCAACGCGAAACAGGTTTTGCATTTAGAGTGAAATTCATGTGTTATACATTAATATATACTCTAGATGCGCCTCTAGCTTTGAGCGACCACGTGAAAATATTGTCATCGTGGAAGAGTGAACTAAAACACTAGAAAAGAAAGGAAGTAAACCAGCCCCGGCTTTGCACCGTGTTTCTGTTTATTCAATCGCTACAAACTTTACAGGATCAAATGGCTAATATGAAAATTGACCGAGTATTTATCAAAATGTTCATGCCGTTTCAAAACCCATAGGAAACATTCACACTTACACACACATCGATGTTTATATCACACTAATCATCACACTAATGATTGCAAAAGTTTGGATGTTTGGATGGGTGTATGTTTGTTCCTCTATAAAACGACAACCACTGAACCGATTTGCCTAAAATTTAAAGTATAGATAGATAATGACCGGAAATAGGATATAGAGTACTTTTTATCGCGTCCGCTAGTTTTAGATATGTTTGAATGTTCTCCAGTTTTTGTAATTAACTCTCTCGCAAGCAAAACAGGTGAACGAAAGCTAGTGAGTTATAAATGCAACAGTTGCCATGCGTACTCAGGCGTATATATAGGTATAGGTAGGTATTGATTCAACTCACATCCAGGTCGGGGCACTTTGATTGAACTAATAGAGTTGCGACAGAGTACGTAGACCAGGCATAGAACTACATTTGAGATATGTATTTCAAATGTATATATACATATCAAATGTATTTGAAACGATAATAAAGACCGTGAGAGTGAATGAAGCAAAAAAAATATGTAAATGGTGCAAATGTAATTCTATAGTTCTGTATATTTCATAGGGAAATAATCGTAGATTGAATTTTAAAAATTAGGAGTGGAATGTCTGTTCTAGGAGTGCCTAGATAGTCCGTCTTCGGAATGGTTGAGCAAAATCCACAGGTAAACTCAATAAAGTTTATTCGCATTCACAACCTAATAATAATGTCCAGGAGTGTAGAAAATATAGCAGTACAATGAGTAGGAGAGCTAGGCCGACACTCTACGAGTATAACTAGGGCTCTATGAAAGAAATATAAAGAATACCGAGGCGATACGGTGAGGTTCGGGTGCGGCGGCAACTAGTTAGCTATAATCTTTAAAACTAATTTTTCCATTTTTTTTTTCTAAGTGTCTATAATTGGATCTAATTAGTCTCAATGGAGAGTTGAATGGATGAGTCGTTCCACTGACCAGATCTGTGATTTATTCTAGTGAACAGACTCATACCGTACAAGTAATGAGATATATCAATGATTCAGCCTATCCATTCAGCACTGTTCGACTATAACCATATTAATCTCGACTGCCGTTCGAATATTAATCAGCGTTGCAAAGGGTTTTTGGGCAACGTCTAATAATAATGTGACTTGTATTGGTTGTTGTGAATTTTGTGAGCGGACATGATTTTGGGATAGTAAAATGGGATGTCCTTTATATTATACTAGCTAAGCCCTCGCGGCGTTATCCGCGTAGTGATGGTTATGATGATGATGAAGAAAATCCTATAACCTTCTTTAATAATTAAGCTATCAAATTCAGAAAGGATTTTCAAATGCGACTGCTAGTTCCTGAGATTATAGTACGTTCAAACAAACAAAAACAACTCTTCCGCTTTATTAAATAAATATACTTAAGTGTAAAGTTGTTATTTTTATCTCATCTTTTTCATTCTTTTTGAATTTAATTAATTGTATTTAGATTGAGAACGCGATTTCATTCGGGAACTGCTACGCGTCTACGAAATTGCTACGACGCGACGTAGAGAGCTACGCTGATCCTTCACAATGTTTGCTTACAAAATTATTTTCAGATTACTTTCTTAAAAATATAAGCCTTATTCAAATGTAATAAAGCTTAAATTTCTGTGAAAAAACTGACTTTTGCAAGGATGAAACCTAGTACCGCGGCTGTCGAAAGCTGATTGGATTCCAGAAAATGGTGTCAACAGTAATTTATCATGGTTTTCTTGTAGCTGTTGGAGGCGATTTTCTTTGCATTGTTCTCTCCCCTTGCACAATATTTATATATCTTCTATCCTTCACTGCTTAGAGTTCGTGCATATTAATTTAAAAACGAAAGATTTCTAATAGAAACCATGAACTTTGGATCAAAAAATAAAACTTCCCGTAAGCCAACATGTTTTTCCAAAGAAACAATTTTTCCTAGTACTCGAAACCATCAAAGAATTTATACAAAAAGAACAAAAGAATTTCAAATAGGACAGAGTGCTCTTGTCACAAATGAATAAACAACTTCCCGCTGTTTGATGTCACTTCCGGTTGTTGGCGGTACATCCGGTGCCACCGGAAGTCTTGATGCCGTCTCCGCTGTAGGCGCTAAGGGAAATAACGCTAGTTCTATAGAACTTATGTTTGTATTATCAATCATGTGGCGTAGCATTAAGGGCGCCTAAAGTCTTCAGAAGGAATTTAAAACAACTGGAGCTCCTAAGATAACCTATCCTGAATCAAACAAATTACCAACGAATTTAGGCCTTTACATCTTTAGAAGATGATTTGTACAGTATCAGGAGGCAATCTTTGCCTACACTTAACGGGACACTGTAGTGCCTGGGACAATGTTGAGATGGAGTAGGCTTGCCCAGCACCTACACCATCCTCTCAGTTTAATCGGCCATATCCACAGGAAAGACATGGTCAATACGTGTGGGGCTGACTAAGCCGCGAGTTTTCTCACGGTGTGAAACAAATTAGCCGTAGCGGTTACTCTCCTACGTCATAGAGAATCTTAATTTATTTTTTAGTAAATAAAGGACTATTCATCTCGTTCTTTCTTTTTCATTTCATTTTTTTCCTTTTGACTATCTTTTTGTAACATGTTTAAAATGAACATGTCGAGTCTACTCCATCTTGGGTAGAAATATGATGATTGCTGTGTCAAATATCTAACTATTTATATATAAATGTACGAGCTACGTGTACAGTCGGCGATAAAAGTGGTAGAACTTTGTTTTAAACTGCCACTAAAGTTGGCCACTACCTCATACAGCTTACTTACTTAATCCTTGAATGATGTCTTTTCTTCATAACTTTTCAGTCGCTTTAAGATCTTACTATTTGTAAACCAAATGATACTTTATTATATGTAATAAATAAAAAATTAATAGCCAAATGTCATATTTCATGAAATCCGTTATGGTTTTTACGAAGAAGAGATAAGAAAAGTTGCGCGGAAAATGGTAGTTTTTATTTTATTTTTCCCATTCAAACGGTTCCTTACTGTCAATTCAAGAACTTGACTACTTTTTTGAGACTGCCACGATCCAATGCGACGGAACGACGTCTGTCAGGTCAGCTAAATAATATTTTTTTTTTATCAACTTCTATAGTCGACTGTACAGACGAAGCTCTCTCGATGTCGTCTCAAGGACTCGCATGTCATTTCCCCGAGAGTCGTGTAATTTTCTCCAGTTGCCTGTAATTTGACAAAGTTCCTTAAATAATTCTGAATTTCTCGGCTCATAAACGCAAACGTCGCTTATGAAGCCTTAATGGGAAATTGAGGGGCTTCAGTCGTAGGTACATTTCAATTTAAACGGCAATTATAAATGAAATTGAAGAAACCTATTGGATTTCTAGCCCCTGCCCGCAGCTTAGCTCTCGTAACAACATTTTTTTTTTAAATAAACTATTGTTTACTAGCGGTCGTCCGCGGCTTCGCCTGCGTGGTATATTATCCCATGGGAACTCATTTATGGGATAAGAAGTAGCCTATTCCCGGTCGTTATCACACTATCTCACTAATCACACTATCACACTTCACACTAATATTATAAATGTGAAAGTTTGGATGTTTGGATGTATGTTTGTTCCTCTATAACTCGACAACCACTGTACCGATTTGGCTTAAATTTGAAACATAGATAGATAATGACCAAGACTAGGACAGCTAGGGTTTTTTATGACACTTTTCTTTCATTTCATGTTGAGATGTGTCACTTTGAGTGAAATATGCACGACGAGTGAAGTGAACGACGGAAATGAACTAAAAGTGAACCGTCTCATTCCAGCTTTACCAAAGTTAAACAACAGCTTGTTACAAACTACAAATCGTTCTTAGGGGCTATTTTTACCACAATACGTATGAGATATTAAAAATATTAATACGGTTATTGGAACATAGTAGCGACCAATATCGCTTAGCGCCATAAAAAGGTTCTGGCGTCGATCAAACCATCTCTCGACTGAAGAAATCATAATAAAACATCGAACACAAAAAGGCGAGGAAATTTGGCCTCGGGCGAGAAGAATGCCTAGATCTTTTAAGCCTTTTCAAAGCGAACGTTGATTTTCATCCTACAGTGAATGAAGATAATAATTTTGAGCTGTATAAGTTTCTTTAGCAGTTACAAGTGGCCAAACGGTTGGACATTATTTTAACATTACGGTCAAAAGAGAAGCCATTAAAATAACGTAAAATTAAATAGTTATCGAAAATTGATGATCGATTTCAACAAATGAGGTGAATCTGAATGGATACTTCTTTATTAGGTTAGCAAAAAATAATCAAATGAATCAAAGAAATAGGCTGCAAAGAGACAAATATTCTTCAAATGTTACTGTGTAGTGTGTATGTTTGTATATATGGTATCGTTACTATGGCGATCTATTTCGTTAAAAATATTGTTATCAACGGGATAATTACCATGATTATTGAGTTTTGTTTACCGATATTTAATATCGGGAAGCAACAAAACTCAATAATCATAGTAATTATCCCGTTGATAACAATATTTATATTTCGTTAAATATACTTACTGTTTGGTTGACTTTGATAAATGAACTAAAAGGTATGTTATGGTTTTATCTGATTTCACGCTATCCACAGACACTTAAACATGTGTACATCATGGTGATGATTATGTTGTACACTGACTAACTAAATAATAGCTTAAGCTCGGCGCAAACGGGCCACCGATCGCAGCCACAAAACGCCAGTGACAGCGACTTTAAGTATATTTTGTAGCTGTAGTGAGTGGCCGCCACCGACTACACGTGTGCGGCGCTTCTATATAAAATATATGAAAACTACAGGAAATACGTCGGTAGGGGCTTTTTGTGGTTGCGGTTTGTGGCTGGTATGCGGCCAGAATCCTAAAAAGAAAGCGAAAGCTTTTATTTAATCAATCATGTAAAGACGAAAACAAAACGACAGCCTGAGTGACATTTCTAAGGTTACTTTATTTTAGAAAACCTTGTGAGATAACCAGTTAGCTTTCTAATAGCATCGATGGGCTTGCAACCCGTCACGTATGGAATGCGAACTTCTGCAAAATATGGGCATGTATCAAAATGTATTTAGACATTCCTCCGACCACGCCTTAGACATCTTCAAAGGATCTTAGAACGCCTAAAAAGATCTGAGAGAATGTCTACCACGCCTAGGGGATACATTTGAGATCATATTTAATTTCATTTCATATTGATTAACACGGAATATTGAGGTAGACAATAACACAAATAAAATCAATACCTCAGAACAATGGGTGAAGTACTGACCTACATTCACACAACCATGAATATACTTAATAATAATACAATACACAATACACATTTAGATACTGAAAAATTAATGTGTACATTTGAAAGAATGATAAATATCTGTCGTGGTTAACGACTGTTTAAATTATTAAAACCTTAGGGCGTATTTCATTCTAACAAGAATATACTACTTTTGTCAATATTGATATTTTACTGAGTGGTTTTGAATCGGGGATTTTGAGCCACGAAGGAGACTCATCTCCATCACTTGAGTTGGTCTCTAGCTCATCAACACTACGTAGTACTAGTATTCTGTGTCACCACTCACAAAGACTGAGATTAATGTATGTACAGTAATATTAGGTATCCTATGTTAGTTTAAATTACATTTTCTTTTGTGTAAATAAGTCCCTAAACAAGACATGAGAAATAAGGTGTTTATGGTTGGGATTTACCCCAACCTACCCTCAATTTGTCTTCCAAATCTTGAGGGATCACCGCTCTAAATGACAGATTCTCTGCATCATTTACTTTAATAAGGATAATATGTCATCTAATCTGGATCTAGATGGATTAATAGGTACTGTGTCTCGAGGACACAATCGTAGGTAAAATTGTTTCGATCGATTCACACTTATGAAAACAGTGGTTTTCAAAAGTCAAAACTTATCATGAAAAAACAAGGACTTCTAAACAGATAAAATACGAAATTGAATTCATGTTTAAATTAATTCAAAAGGCGTAAAACAAATACATAAAAATTGGTGGCAGGAAACCGCGAACGCGAACAAACATTTTAACAAAATTGTTTGCACATTTTTAATGGAACTGAAATTAATTTTACGAGTCATGTTAATTATAATTTTCAGAGACGTAAATAGCGGACCTCGATAGCAAAATTAAAAAAAAAAAGATTCTGAATCTCGATTATTACCTAGGTCATACGAGTACCACGTGTGTCCTAGATTAAGTTTTATAGGTAGGTATTTTTAAAATTATTATTATCGGGACTAAATCGCGTAATGAAATTGTTTTATTTACCTCGACTAAAATGTGTTCAAGTCGCGAAAGTTTAAAATATGTTTTATATGTATGTAGTTTCAGGTTGGTATTTATTTATATGGGCCTTAGAATTAGTTTTTACCATAATTTTATCTATCAGTTAACACTCTGCTTTCAATTACCTAAGTTAAACATAATAAAAACTATTGAAACCCAAAGAATTGTTTATACAAAAACTTATTATAGATTATAGGGTCCAGCCCAAAGTTATAATAAACTAATAGAACTTAGACAATGTAAAGAATACTTCAGAAAAGTTGTAAATGCTGTTGATGATGAGATCTTCAAACTTTATAAAACAATAATAAGTTTCACAATATCCTTAACAAAGTAACTAGCCTAAACTAAAATAGCGCACTAGATGTGAAACTTGCATGTTATTAGAGACTATCATAACAAATAAACTCTTTCTCTTTATATGAGACAGTCATATAAAGCGAAAGAGTTTATTTGTTTGAACGCGCTCATCTCAAGAACGAGCAGTAAGAAGCTATCAAATGCAAAAAAAATATTTCTGCACTTAATAGCGTAATTCTTGAGAAATGGATATAGACTTCTTTTCATCATCATCATCATAATCACCATTATACCATCACTATGCGGGTAACGCCGCGAGGTCGCTGTCGCTGCTATGTACAACAGGGACAGTCTTTGTCAGTCAGTTTGCTCACATTTTAAATTATTTTGGTATTACGTTCGTATGGACAATCCGCCTGTCGCCGGTCCCTTAAGGAGTTCCTATTCTATGCACAGTCTGTTTATTTTATGACCATAATATTCTCCGGCCATTAAAACTTGTGTAATTAAGATCTCCGGATGCTATTAGAATTCCTTATCGCTAAATGTTAATAACAGCGATATCTTCCAAATAATTAACTTCCTAAGGAATTCTTCTACAAGGTTTGTAATCAGCGATTTCAATAGATATGCTAAACAAACGAAACTTTATACATTGGAATCACTGAACGTTATTTGAATATTAACAGGGTCAAACGAAAATAGGATAAAATAGTCAACATGTTTTCGAAATTTCGACCAGGTACCTATATAAACTGGATACTTGATCAGTTGACTTTCTTAGATGGCTCAATTGACTCCAGTGATTTTTTTTAGTTAGATCGAATAATATCATTATTTTAACACACTAATATTATAAATGCGAAATTTTGGATGTTTGGATGGATGGATGGATGTATGTTTGTTCCTCTATAACTCGAAAACTACGAACCCTATTTGGATGAAATTTAAAATATAGATAAAGAATGACCGGGAATAGGATATAAGAATTTTAATCCCGGAAATATGCACGGGTCCCGTGGGATAAAAAAATGGTAGTCAAAGAAGCCGCGGGCGTCCGCTAGTTTTCAATAAATCGGTATTTCCCGAATTTATTTACAATATAAAATATATTGATCCATCCTTTTAAATTAAAATAGTCGAGCTCCAGTAGAGAGCCAATCAAACAAAGTGAGGCTCTACAAAGAAAGCTATTCTGAAGTTATTGATACAGTTTTCGCCTGTATTTTTACTATGCCCAGTTGACTGTCGGACAGGTAAACACATTTTTGTATCCCCTAACGCCGTAAAAATGTTTTTATTTCTGCAATATGTTGTCTTATGTCCGTGGCCTCTCGTTACTTTTTACTGTTTTTTTTTTTCTTCCGTTTTATGGGAAGATGTTTTCCGACTCCATAGAATAAATAAAAGATCTCTGTTATTTTCAAACCAAATAAAAGTCAAACCGAAATAGTATCATGTTTTTACTTCATCCGATCACGTTAGTTAAAAAAAAAAACTGCATCAAACTTGGTTCAGGAGCTATGATGCCACAGACAAACATTACAAACTTATTAGCACCCCTCTTTTCCGTTGGGGTGTTAAAAATGTGTATCATCATCATTCACAGCCCAATTTTACCCACTGCTGGGCATAGGCCTCACTAAGTTTATGCCATCCACCACGATCCTGAGCCAGTCGCATCCTTTGACGCTCCGCGACGTGAACTATGTCGCCACCTATTTACATGACACATAACATTGCGCCTTTACAGATTTCAACTTTCTATAATCCTAACACAAATCTTACACCCATTTATTTAACGAAATCAATAAAAGAAACAATAATCCGCGTTAGTGTCGTGATGATTTAGTAGAAGTGGTTACTTCAGATATAACATAACTACTTATTTTCAAGTAGGAAAATTTATATGCGCTAAACTGGGTTAAATTTTCTTGATTGCAGAGTTTCGCAAAATAATTCCAAGGTACTTCTAAAAGAAGTATATTTAAACTATTGCACAACAGGGGTATAATCACTTCCTTTGTTTGACCACATGAACCCTGAACTATGTTCGAAGTAAATACTTATCTACAGATAAAGTACACAAACTCATAAATCACATGAGAGTTTAGCCCACTTCTCACAGCACTGCTTTGCATACACATGGACAAAGAAATAAATTAACATTTCATGTAAATAAGTAAATTGCATGTTTGGGACTTTGCAGTAGAAATCCGCACCCATATTATAAATGTGAAAGTGTGTTTATTTGTTTGTTTATTTGTCCTGCTTTCACGTCAAAACAGAGTGACGGATTGACGTGATTTTTTTGTTCGGATATACTTAGTTGGAAGGCTGGAGAGTAACATAAGCTACTTTTTATTCGAATACCACGCGAGCGAAGCCGCGGGCAGCAGCTAGTAACAAATAAATATACTTCATTTTAAATGTAACACCGACGTTGAAAGTGTGTGAAAGAAATTTATTTTTTTTATTATATATTACATTATTAATTTTATTTTGAGTATTTTGACAATTTAATAGGTAGGTACTCGTAATGTACATTTTAATAAAAGCTTCCTTGGTTACATAATAACTTTTATCTCTCTTTCAGCTTGTACAACCATAAACATAGAAAATATCACGAAAATATGATAATTTTACAACGAATATGTCCACGCATAAGATATGAAGCTAAAATAGTTCATAAAGATTGAAATTACGATGTCGTTTGAGTACAATGTACTTTTGTGAACATACTTTGTGAACATACTTTGTGTCAATGTACTTTATGTCTAAGCTCTCGTGGCGTAGCTTACTTCATGCTTGATAGATATGAGTTTTTAGGTTGCCAGAAGATCTTCATCATAACTTAACGACTTAGGGACCGAGCTCATCTCAAATTTTCTCTCGGCCGATAGTTAAGTCGAGTCCTCAGAAACAAACGAGATTGTACAAAATTTTTTCAAAATAATATGACCATGGTCACCTGGCGAGACGGAGTGATGGCAGATGGACCAAGATGTCGACCGAGTGGTGGCCGAGACAGGGACACCGAAATAGGGACGTCCACCGACACGATGGGTCGATGACATCCGCAAGACCGTGGGTTGTACGTGTCTGAGTCTAGCGCAGGATCGTGGCGAATGGCAGACACGAAGGGAGTCCTATGCCCAGCAGTGGGTTCAAAATGGCTGATGATGATGATGAATATCACCATAGATTAATTAATTTTAATAGGCTCCAGACTAGAGCTAGACGCCTACGAGAGGGACTGGTAGACAAGGGCACTGGATCGTAGTGACTGGCTAAAGTGGAGGGAGGCCAACAATGGGACAGTATGTACAGTATGTAGTAGACTACTACTACTATTAGCCCATACTGTCCCATTATGTGATACTAAGCAGGCTCTACGGAGGTCTACGGCGTAGCATATTTATGGCGTAGAGCCTCTACGTCGTAGCTCGTCTCGAGATAGAGATAATGTAATAAATTATTTTCGGAATTTAAGTTATAAATGTTTTCGTTTCGTTTTTGCATTTCTTCAAATGTTAACGTGAATGGTGGATCATAATCCGTTGTTCGTGAACGTGCATAATAGGCAAAGGTAACAAAATGGGATATAATTGCATTTTGAGATCTCTCAAAAAGCTCAGTGATGTTTCAGTAATGCCCTCACAACTTTACTGAATCAATAGGGAAGAGAAGGGTGATGTTATATGTATGTTTTTAATTATGTACTTTTATATTATTCGAAAAGTATAAATTACGTGACACTTGCAAAATGCACAAACCGTGTAAAGCCAAATCTAAAAGGAAAAAAATTGAAAACGACTTTCATTTTCTACTAGATTTTCTAAAAGCATTTGCCACGTCGAAAGCACATTCTATCTAAATGCAATTCCACTTTAATTATTCCATTTGTTCAGCACATATTGCGGTACCTCTTTATTTACCCGATAAAGTTAGAACATTCTAAACCACTTCTCAATTTAAAACCAGCTCTTTACCAAATCGATTTAATGTAGCCTGAATGAATTTTCAAATGCAATTATGCTCATCTTTTCAAATGAAATAAAGTTCTGACCACCTAACTATAAAAGCCATTATGGCTTGCTCCTTGTATTCGATTAGCACATACTAGTACTTGCCATGTTATTTCTGTGGATTAGGTCCGTGTGGGTGATTACCTATCCACTGGGACACATCGACCCGGTCACGTATCCTCTAAAGTAAAATTTACCTTATCGCTATGTTATTAAGGTTGCAGTTATCTGAACTTCAAGTCGTTAGGAATGGAATTTTTGTATTGGTAAAGTAAACAGGAAGAAATAATTACCGCATTACTTACCCAAGGGCGTGTGCAAAGCAATTTTGTGAAATAGCGCAACCTTATCTTTTAAAAGTTCACGTTATTTTAGAAAGGTTTTTGAAGCATTCGGAAAGTACAGCGTAGGACGTCTACCCACTAAATTATCATTATAATCTATATAGATGTTTTTTTTCGTTAGGTAACCTACACTACCAGTGATGTGCGAAGAAGCTGAATTCCCACAATAGGCTCTATAAAGTTAGTAAAGCATTTAAAGGGCAATGTGTACGCTTTTATAACAAAGTCCCGAGTTAATTGAAGTTATTGAAAAATTTATCTGATGTTACAAATTTTAAAACAAAAAACGTCATATCTTTGGATGACAAAAACATCTAAATTGTCTCGGTTCACGCCATAGACCGAGACAAGAGAGAGGGACAACGAGGAGACGAGAGAGACCTTTGTCTTTAACTGAGAGCTCTCTGTCTTTTTTCTCTTTCGCGTGGCTCTACAAAGCCTGTCTCTGGCTTCGGTCTCAGTCTTCTCATTAAATACTTACGTTTTAACTTCGTTTATCGTGTAAAAATCGAAAAAGTTCAATATCAGACGTGCGTTTGAATTCCGTTAGTGTCATGTGCCCATGTGCCAAACGTAATCGAAACGTAACAGATAACACAGGAGTCAGGTACATAAATATAAAACAAACAAATCCTATTTCGCATTTCTTAGGTTAAAATTTCAAAAGGTCCATCCAACTCACATCAACAAGAATTCTTTCAAAACCAGTAAAGTTTGCCACAAAGCTGCAATTGCAGCAGAATTGAAAGCAGAATTTAAATATTAAATTACATCGGTCGACAAACTGATTCAAAATGTTGCAAAATTATTCAGTGTGGCCAGTACAAAATGTATGCTAGTTTAACGAAAATCCTGTTTTGAGTAACTTAAATACTAACATCCTATTTTCATCGACTCCAAAAAAGGAGGTGTTATGTACAACTGACCACTGTTTTGTGTCAAGTTTGTGTCTCATTCAAGAATTAATACTATATATAAGTTCTCGTTCTAAAAAAAATTTTACTGATCACTGATGTCATTTTTTAGTTTTCTGAAAAATGTATAATTATCAAAAAACGTTTTTGTTTAAAAAAATCACATTATTATTATTACCAGTGATCGGAATTAGGCGGGCTAAAATACCTAAAGTTCAAAGAACAGAGGCAAAAAAGGGGAGACTTCCTTACTACAAGAATATTATTCTTGTAGTAAGTAAGAATTTTATTGAAAGTTGGCACAATTTTCACAGTGAGTAAGTACATTTAAAATTAATGTTAAGTAATAATATTGTGAACTAATTCAAATAATTTTTCTATTTGACCGACGGAAAAAAGTTTTTTATCCTTATAATTTACATTTTAGTTTGTATTATTAACTCAGGTTTAAAATTGATTCACCTTAATGTGAGATGTTCTTAATAATGTCCCGGAAACGGAAATAATTGGGTCGAAAAATATTTAGTCCTAAGGCGTCTCCATTTGTCTCTGTTATTTTTCGAACTTTAGGTATTTTAGCCCGCCTCATTCCGATCACTGATTATTACCTATGTGAAACAAATTGGCATAATATGTTCGAGTTGGTCAACGAACAATTAACTTATCTCAGACTTCTCAGAGTCAACTGAGCCCTAAGACAAAAGAAAAAAAAAACAATTTCAATCTTCAATAGTTTATTAAGACAGTAATCACATCGGTTGGCCACTTCAAGAATTTGTGACTGTTTTTAAAACAAATTCCAGATCAAAAGAGGAAGGAATAAGCCCTTATGCATCAGTAAATTCTTCTATTCGAAATATTTATGTGCACAATATAGGCTTGCATTGTGAGAAAATTAAATATTATTCTAATAAGCGGCGATGAGCTTGTAACCTATCGCGTATAGAATGCTAATACATACTTGCATAAATCAAAAATGAAATGTAATGTGTTATGCTATTAGCATCTCCAAACAGTCTTAGATATCTAAAAATTTGAAAGGATAAGTACTTATATTATAATTACTTTCTTCGTCATGACTTTCGCCCTATTACTTACAGCATCCTCCACCGTGGACTGAATTGGTGTACTACCACGGGAAAAAAGTGGAGACGCGACAACGAAAACTGCCCTTTGATGATAGACAATGAAGAACAGGAACTCTCAAATATGGCAGTTCAGTGACCACGTACCTCTGTCACTCTCATCTCAACGAGACCTAACGCGACAAAAGAAACCTACGCTATCGTTTTGAGAGTTTGAGACCAATTTGAGGTTTGAGACAAGTCAGACAATCAGCCTGCTGATCTTGCAGTGAGTTCTTCCCTTTATCCATACCAACGATAATATACTTTCACGTTAGAATTTATCGTGTGAATATTGAAATATCTGAGTACAACTCACGAAAAGCAGTTGCCTGTTTGTTCTTTTCGGTGAGTGCAATTTGCATCTAAAGCAAGTCTAGAGAAAGGTTGTACAGATGTTTGAATAAATGTATTTATTCTACTACTTTACTATCCTCATTTTTGCCCTTTTCTTCTTTAAAATCTCGTTTCAATAAGCAGCCGACCCGCAAAGTCATAAAGTAGAAAATCTCAATCAGACTCAGAAACGAAAAGCCCAGAAACACGCCGAGCAGTCCCCCTATGTTTGCCAGAAAGTCCGTCAAACCGAAGAGCTCCGAACGACGCATCGACACAAACCGAGGCTTCTTGAAGTACATTTCTATCGTCGAAACCTTAAAACTACCCATTTTACGAACCCTTTCGAAATGGTATTCTGTCTTGAGCACCTCCGCTTCGTACTCGATGGTGTTGCAGGCTGGTAGACAGCGACAACCCTCTTCGCTTTTCGCGAGCTCCAAACTAAGCTCCTTTTCAGACATATAATCATGCGCTCGAGATATGCAAACTATTCTATTATCCGAACATATTTGACTGCTATTGTAATGAGGCATATAATACCCTACGCAGTCACACATCGCAAAAGTATAGTTAGACAAACATTCAGCTCTACAGTTCTTCAACGTGTATATTTTGAAGAAACGCAGCTCGCGATCTTTTGGGAAGTAGCATTGTCTTTCTTCCGCTGAATAATTTTCTAGGGTCTCAGATGTCCCAATAAGATTGAAGCTGATGGCCAACGCTGAAGTCTGTCCGTTGTTAGCCGCGTAGTAATACGTGGAAGATTGAGGAAAGTCTGTAGGATGCTGGACATATATTTTGAATCCTGATTTCAAACGGTTGCATCGTCCATCGATGTCTTTATCGTTGCTTCTTAAAACCACTAAAAGATCTGATTGCGGACCGTTTTCGCTGCCACGCTTCGGAAAGTATTCATTTGTTGTGTAACCATCGACATATCCAGTACTAGAAGACCATCCTTTCGTTGGTTGATCTCTCTCTGAATACTTGTAGTCAATCTGCACAGTGTCACGGAACATTTCTTCAGCAGCGAGACCGTTCATGTTGAAACACAGACCATCCGCTGTGTATACTTTTTTAAACAAAGAATTACAACTCATAGCTGAACTATGCCATGTGCAGGCTGCAAATATATCTGACGAGCTTGGAGCGACGTATTCAATATGCTTGATCATACTCGAATTTGTTTGGTTTCTGGGACCACCAAAATAAACTCTAATGACATCACATATTATTGCAACATCTGCAAACATCTCTTTTTCTTCATATGTGGCATTCATAGCTTCAAGAGAGTCAAAATAATCAAGTCTCTCGGTCATATTGTAGACTGTAGCCTTACTTTTGATCTGGGGGCAGATGGTGACGGACGGGAAAGGGACTTCACCGGCGGAGACGAACCTTTCACTCACGGTGACGATGACCGGACTGTTCTTCCACTTCACATAGACGTTCTTGATGAGATACGAGCAGAGAACGATGCTTATCAAGAAAGTGAAGACCCAGAACAGTTTCTCAATAAGAGTAAGTCCTCTTTCGGCGATGTACCGCAGACCGTGGAGGGTGGAATTTTTTGCGTAGTCCAGGAACAACTCTTTGATAAGAAGCTTTTGCCTTTTTCTTCTCAACTTCCAAGAATGAATATCTCCATTCACTGTCTCTATTTGTTCTGCGTTGTTTTGCATCGCGCTTGTGTTCTAAAAGGTTGTTCAAGTGATACTAAATATAATAGGTAGCCTTTGTCTGTGTAATTAGGGTAAGTTCCCATTGCGTGGCTGTCAATGACACTACCTAAGGGATTACATTTGTCGGTAATAAACATGCTAATATTGGTCAACACCTTGCTCCGCTAAGCCGTGTCCACTGTGACACAAGTGCTTAACAAAAACATCCCTCGCTACACATCTTTGGTGAAAACGCAGCCTCACGGCTTTATCACACCTCCGGCTCCGCCGCGAAACCGCAGTAATTCCGCCATGTCTTGTCCGTTATTCAGAAGCGAAATAGTCTGTTCGAAAGTGTTGTTAGACCAAAATTCAGTTTATCAATGTTTACAAGATCAACCACTTACCTACATCCAGTTTCAATATTTGATTTTGTTTACTTTGGTTATATTTGACGTTAGGTACATTCTGTTTATAACCGACTTAAAAAATAGGAGGTTCTCAATTCTCCGGAATGGTTTTTTTTTAATGTATTATGTTCACTCGTGATAACTCAATGATTACTCGAAGACGCCTGGACCGATTTGTAACTATTTTTTTTTTGTTTGAAAGGGCAAAGACCACACCCTGCCTGATGTAAAACAACAGTGTGGTCTAAGATGGAGCTCGCTTACCTAGAAGGAACCTATTGACTCTCGATTTGAAGACACCCAAATTATACTCTTCTGAAAATACAGACATATTGCTACTACTTACTTTCTTACTACAAAACAAAACCACAGATGGATAAAATATTGAATCGTCGTAGATGAACTGCTTGATATGTCAACAGTTCCTTGCATAAACGTAGTGATTTCTCTGTGTACTACATCTACATCAACAAAGTATGAGATCGACGGATAAGATCAACAGATTATTGTATTTCATCTGTATTTATCGTGGCCCTTTGCTCCTACATAAATCGCAACATTTCATTTCATTAACATGCAAAGAGAAAGTAATCTCCTTGCATGTTCTCTTTGCAACTCTTTCTTCCTCGCCAGCATTTCTAGAAATAGCGGCGCATTTAATTTTATAAATCAACTAGAGCACTTTCGCGGCTTCGCCCGCTTGGACTACTATTTTTTATCCCACGGGAACCATACATTTTTCCGGGATAAAAATTAACCTATGTGTTATTCCAGAACCTAAACTATCTACATCCTAAATCTCATCAAAATCGGTTAAGTAGTTGTGGGTGGTAACAAACATTCACTAACACACACACACATACACACACACACACACACACACACACAAACACACAAACACACACACCCACACACACACACACACACACACACACACACACACACACACACGGGCTTTTGCCTTTATACTATTAGTAGTATGTAATAAACGTCACTGGTTACCTATCTGTAAATCTCACTGTCTCGCCAATCGACCATTATGAGTAACAGGATGAGAGGTTTATTATTATTTGCGTAGGACGTTACAGCTGCACTAAAGACTCAAGATTGTATTAAAGGAATAAGAGCTACCATAGTTCCGCCATATTCCCGCCTACACAAAACCCTACCATAAACTTTTATGTTGAGTTATTCTCGACAAAAATCTTGGAATATTTTTTGAGCTTTTCATACAGGCTTAGGGCGAATGCTGTACTCGAGACTTAAGCCTCGTCGATTCGCCCCAGATTGTTCTTTGCGATTAGGAGAGCCGAACTTATTTGGTTATCTTAGACAAAATTGATAAAAAGTCTAGCAAAAAAATCAATTTCGGAAATTTTTGTTGAAAATGTATTTTTTAAAACGAGATTTTACTAGGTGATTCTAATTCATGTTTAAGTTAGATTCAATCCCTGGACCTTAGTTGGTAGTAGTATATTGTGATCGAAAAAAACATCTTAATACACAAGATAAATCGTTAAAAAAAGATCGGATATATTTCAGTCGTAAGATTTTCAGTTTCATTCAAAACACGGTTGTTAGCCTCTTCATCCTAATTTTTTTTTTTTTTTTTCATAAATACGATTTTTTTTTTTTTTTTCAACTATCATGGTTATTATTATGATCATTATAAGCACTGAAACGGGGTATTTACCATGACTAGTGGATTTTACAGTTTCCGATATAAGTATACGATAAACTGTTTACTTGTTGATGACGCAACTTTGCCGAAATATCGGGAATCTCCAGGGTAATAATATTAAAATTATATAAAATTATTGCTTTGCCACAGAAATCTACCAGTGTACAGTGATTGTATAATTTAATTAACTTAGAGAATCCATAGATTGCCTACGCCGGATCATTCAGTCCGCTTGTCACGGCTCGCGTCGGGTTAACATTTGTACAAATCTGATTTCTATTCAAATGAGTCGCGATGCCGATGCATTCAGCACGTTACCTATGTTATAACCGATGGATTTGCCTGGATTCTCTCGTATAATATAAGAGACGGATCCGAATGGTACCTCTATTTAGGTGTCCAAGACAATATGACATGATCAGATCAATCACCCAAACGGCTTTTTAAACTTTTTCCCGTACCATCAGTCAAAGTTACAGACAGAAAGACACCTCTTCAGGCATTATGTATGTTCTATTTATTCTCATATTTATTTCATGTAAACATGAATGTACCTACATTCATGTATTCATTCCCCTTTTGTGACGGCGACATTATTGTGACATATAGGACATGTGAATACAAATTGTGTATTTGTTGCCAATTTTTTGCTATTTTGTCTGTGAAAAGGGCATTACTTACATGAATCAAACTGATGTATTGTATTGTTGGAAGTTGAATAACTTAAGTTATCAAGATCTATAAGACTTTGGTAGGGAATCGATATATTTATGAATCGTAGTGAACAAAAACATCAGAAGTGTATGTGTATTTAGCCTATATGATATTCCAGGCCTCGATCTATATATATTCTAAGTTTCATCCAAATCGTTCAACTGGCTAGGATATGATTGAAATACAAATACCCAAACATACTCACAAACTTTCAGATTTAACCAGCAAAACACACTTGGTTAGGTTAGGATGGATAATATTTGTCGACCAACTTAATTTTTGCTGCACACAATCAACATTTTCCAAACGTTTAAACCGTTCGATCACTGGTTAAAACCATTAAAGTACCCATGCATCATTTCCACATAAGCTTAGTTTAGAAGGGTGCGTCAAGCATTATTGTCTCAGGGCGTACCAACTGCACCTAACAAACAAAGTTATTTGAGTAGACCTATTTCGAGCTGTCATGAAACTACTAAGGCTGGATTCGACCAAAAGTCAACTTACTCCTAGAGTAGTTATTCTAGGCCGACATAATTCGAAATACAATCCGTACCCCTATTATAAATGTGAAAGTGTGTTTGTTTGTTTGTTTATTTGTCGTGGAATCACGTCAAAACGGAGCGACGGATTGACGTGATTTTTTGTGTGGAGATAGTTGGAGGGCTGGAGAGTAACATAGGCTACTTTTTATCCGGGTACCACGCGAGCGAAGCCGCGGGCAGCAGCTAGTTGTTAATAAATAAAGCGCAACCGCATACAAATTTTCATTTTCAAAGGCTCTTAAGAAAATATGAGAGAAAGTCTACCGAAGCTTGGATACAGTAGTAATCATGTGGTTTCTTTCACCTGTTCCAAGTATATCCCTATCACCAACACCATCACCAACACCATCACCATCATCATCATCATTTCCAATAGTACTTCTACGCAGTAGAGATAAATGGGGCATAAAATGTATAAAAAAAAATAAAGTAATTTTTTAAAACGTAGGGATACTTATATCAGGATATATCAAGTATCCCTGATACTTGGAACAGACCGTTTTTTAACGACATTTGACACTTTGTAAATCACCCCAAAATTTTGTTCATCTACGACGCGAACAATTAGAAGGCCAAAGAGGCATACGTGTCATATAATAATACAATAATAATACAATAATAATAATAATACAATATGTGTCATACTCATAAGTGACATAACGACAGAAAGTGACTCGTTGTCTCAGCCTATTAGGAACTTCAAGGGAGACTCAGCAGCCAATTACGAGTTCAACGAAATTTCGTTTTGTGAGTTTGTTTCCTTTGGGACGCGTGTGAAGTTAAATGGCCTGGTGTGTACGTTGAAAGTTCGGTGGGATCACGCTGATATGTAAAATTGACTTCAATATAAAAAACCAGATTTTAGTATTTAGTTTACTTTGAATGTCCACCTAAACATGTACAACAGCAAACCCTCAAAAATAAGCAAACTTAAAAATTCTGAGATATATCAAATTATAAATACATTTATGTACTTAACCGGGTATTTATCACGTATATTACCTTTTTTATTTAGCTCGACGTTTGCACCAACCGTGGTCGCGGGAAGACTCAACCGAATACAAAAAGTATTTAATCATATGTTCTGATCGCGAAAGTTTAAATTTCAAATTGTCTAAAGAAATATTAAAAAGTTTTGTATCACGCTTCTGATTACGTTTTATATTACGCTTTTTCTAAGACTACTCGCAAAAGAGTTCAGAGAATCCTTATTAAATCAAATTTAATAAACTATTATCCGATTTCAGTTAAGGTTTACGATATCATATTATAATTGTTGAATATAAAATAAAACGAGCTGCTACGAACTATATAAGTTCTGTTAGAATTATTTAACAGAACTTATTTAGTTTGCCTGTAAATTATTAAATTATTTATTTCTTTAACACTGTCACACACCAAATTTTGTAAGGAGGCTGCTGAAGCATTATCTACCAGTAGTCTTGGGCGTTCAAAAAGACGCAAGGAGAGGTCGTGAAACGTATATAAACACAATTTCATAAAAAATTATCATCAAAATGATCGATTTAGGCTTTATGGCTACAACACGGTGTAATATGAATTCCCACATAGTTAATTGGTTGATTTTACAAAGAAGCTGCTACCTCTTGAGAGCTTCAGTCAAAGGTAAAGATGTCGCGACCGTTTGGCCCAATATTCTCGTAATTGTTAGAAGTTGAGTCTAAGGGCCCTATCTCTCTAGGACACCATGGTGGCGCCACCTCAGTCGCGCCACCAAACAAAATGTATACAGCTGTACGGAGGGTACCTCAATCGAACACAATCTAGTCCGGATTTTAAATAATGTCTTACTTTGTCAGCGTTATCATGCGTAAGTTTTATGTTCACTCCAAGCCAGAGCTCATAAATATTGGACCGGCCTTTTAGTTGATGGAAAGTTTGAAGTCATAAAGAGATCCTTTCGGTAGCGTCGACTGAAGTTTATGAGAAGGTTCGTGAGACTTTGGTGACTGATCTGATGTCCCTGGCATTTTAAATAGATGAGGCTCTTTCGGAATTTGTTTTATCTAAAATAAACTCATGACAAGTGCGAGAGTTTTATTTGCTCAATCATAGAAGCCATCATAACTAATGAAAATCAATACGAATTTCCATATGATATTTAATGGAATTGGGCTAGTCTAGTCATGTATGTCGCATGCCTGATGAGCTGTGGGCTAAAATTACGACTCAGTGGAGCTCTGAGCCCGGTGGTGTTACGGGAGACCCAGAAAAAGATGGCGCGGCGATGACACGATCTTGACACCTAAAATAAAGGTAAATGGCACCAAAATACATATGTTATCTGGTAGAGATCCTTAGTTGTATCAACATGGGCTAATTGTAATTATTTTTTAATGAACTATCAATAGATATCGCTGCATCTAATGCTCGTAGTACATTATCGTCAACTTAATTTACCTCTACATTTTTTTCTGCTCCTTGGTTAACGCCAAGCACGGAGTTAACCCGTGCTTGGTACAAAGTGTACAAAATTTTTGAACAGACCAAATTGCTTATAGACATGAGTAAGCTTTTTTATTAAAGAAATCGTTATTCGTGTAAACCTAAAACAGACAAACAGGGTCACAGTGAAATGTATTCTCGACTTCCGATCCAATGGTTGTGAGATCGCGATGCTATGTGCTCCAAGAAGTTGGTCCTTGAAATAAAGAAAAGCTTTCTATTGCATTTCCCAAAACCTTATACAGCAAAATTTTTCCAATATATTTCAAACTGAGTTTCAGTTTATTAGTAGCCTTCACTGCCAAATCCACTCAGTACAGATATCAGCGGAACATTCTCCGAATAGGATCTTAAGCCCTGCCATTTTCATTGAGCCCTATAAAGCCTCTGGAATTGCCTACAGTTACACATGAGTAGTTCATTTTCTACGGCATTAGTTAAGCTATAGGTACTGGATATTGATCGAGCGAGCGTAGATAAGATTTTAGTGGCAAGTTGGGTGCCTAGTTTTGACAAATGCTATGAAAAAAAAACAATGTTACTATGAAAACGAAAATGAAAAACATAGTTTTTCATTTTTGTCCCAAAGTGTGGTAGACATTTTTTCTGGTCTTATCCTAGATCTAGATCTTTTGAAGTAAGGGGGTAGTCATGGGCACGTCCAAATACATATTTGGTACAAGCCCACTTTCAGCTGCTATGGTAATTTGAAGTTAATTTGAAGTTCCAGAGAATAACGCGCTCAAACGAACAAAAAAATGTTTATTCTGCTTTATTATATCGGTATAGATACCTACTCTAAGTATAGAAGTAAGATAGTATAGATTAGAATGTTCATTACAAGTTAATTGTGAAGTGATTGGTCAGGAACGTCGTTTGCCTCAAGGTTTCACTAATTAGAGAAATAAGTAGGTGCGGCAGAAAGTGGCAAAGTAAATATTTTCTATACTTACAAACTTTCGGAAAGTTATAAATTGGGGTCTTCGCAGTGTGATTATGTTATCGAAGATACATACTTTAACAACAAAATTAATTTTGAGTTTTCATTATTATAATTTCTTAAATGTTCTTGATTGATCGTTGAAGTTAAGCAGCGTTGTGTGTTACAATTTGGATGGGTGACCGCAAGTGGTATTACGAGCTGAGCGCTTCCGTGCTTACTTACTTATTATAATTGTAAAGTTTTCTAATAAAGTTGTCTTAACATTTCTAAGCAATAAGATCGTCTGTCGTACTGTATTTTCTTATACCTAAATTATCGTTCGAAATAAAATGTAATTAATTTTTATTTCAATGCAACACAAAATTAATAAAAACAACCTACTACTTTCCGTTCATAATATTTTTCTCCTGTCAAAGATTTAAAACTTTTCAATATTCAGACCCCAGGGTGTGGTCAAAAAGCTCAGAAGGGAAGACAATTCCTTCGCAACCTGTGGATCGGAATGGATTCCGTGCGTGGGCTCGGGCACCTGTTACTCGCCATCCAATGAAGAATTCAATCTGTCTACGTTATACTAGTCTTTGTAAATTGAACGTTTATTAAAATATAAAGATCTACTTATAGTAGCACTTACCCTTCGCATAACACGCAGGGAAAACGATGAAGTCTTCATATTTATTGTTGTAGATTTTCGCGCTCACTACAAAAACTAAGCTTTCGCTTTAGTTAGCACACTATTTATCACTTGCCAAGTTCAAGGTCAAAAATGCTAAATTGCAAAAAACTTTAAAATTTCAAAACAACTTGGTCTAAGACCGAAATAATTGGGGCAGCTGAAATTTAATTGATCAAAAATTTCAGATGATTTTATGGGATTTTTTTAGACATAGATGGAAGCGAGCGACGCTTGGGACGGTATATTCGCGACTGATTACTAGCCCGAAGCTGAAACAGGGTGAAAAGGACAACGGGACTACAAAAACAGCTTAAACGCTGAAACCTAACACCCCAAAATAGACTTTCACCCTCTAGAATAGACAGTATAATCGCTTGCAAAGAAACTGAAAGTTTTGAAGGATCTGTAGCTGCATCTCCCTCTCACTTTCATCTGGTTGGACGGAACGGAGATACAGGATGAATTGAATTTATGCCGTCACTGCGTTGAGCCTTCGATGTATTTACGCGAAAGATCTTTCAGTTCGATTTGCATCGCTGGTTCCGTACTACAAATTTACTTAAGCGAGATTAAAACAGAGCAATGTATTTTAAATTGAGCTGGAAAATATCTTGAATTGATGCTAAGAAGGTCTTTTATTCTGCCTTATCTCGTATTGTTCGTTCTTATACAGTATCATTAACAGTGAAAGTCTGTTGAAGGGCAAGAATTCGATATACTTACCGGAACTTGGTCTTCGGTAACTTTTATTAATATTACATTTTTCTTATAATAACAAATTCTATTTGTTTAGTTTGTACAAAATTGTTTGTCTGGAGTAGTAAAAGAACCTAAATCCAGTCTATCGTCAAATTATAGTTTGTGTCATAAAGTTTCATGTTTAAATTGTTTTAGCGATGGGTCGGTCTATAATGCTCTGAATTACAAAAACCCAAAATTTTCAGAGCATTGTAACGTTATAACATATTTTTAGGAAGTTACATACGAGTAGGTACATACGCAGCTTTTCATCACTCAATTCATTTTTAGAATAGGATCTGTGCCTCAAGATTTACTTACTTCTAAAGAAAAATAAATAAATAAATAAAATAAAATACATATATAAAATATAATAATACATATATATATATAAAATACATATAAAATACGACATAGAATACACACAACACATAGGTAACTTAAAAACTAATTGGGTTGCTTGACAGGAAAAACAAAGGAAAAAAAAAAAAAAAAAAACAAAGAAGAAAGCAACGTTACTTCAATTACCGATTCAATTCGATCTGAAAATATTTTTTATCGCATGGATAAATTAAGTTAAGTTGAATCCAAATTGATTCAGCCATTACACCACATTCTTATCAAAACAAACAAAGATCTTCACAGCTTTCATTTGTAATAAGAAATTGGATTACATAATTTATTTTGAGAATAGGAAAAAACAATCCTAGAGCTATCCCTGATCGAATCATTCTAATCTTATAAAAAGACTGCAGACTAGGATCCAACGCTCCGCCACCCAAGTTAGATTAGTAGAGATCAATATGAGTAATTATGTTATCTAGTAGAAAAGTTTTGCTCAAGATTTTCCTCAAGTCCGTGGCCGTAAAAGAACATTGTGTCTTACTGATATAAATAACTATATCCCTAGCTGTAAACGACCGCGTGGAAAGTATAGTGATTGAGGACCTTATCACATCTCATCACGGTAAAGATTAGTCACATGCAAGCAATACATTTTAGTTTTTTATTTTATAAGTATTAGTTTCCATAATTTAGCATCCATCATTTTCATTCTTTGTCAAGAAAATATTATCACGTAGATCAAAATCACTGCAAAATGCAAGGATAGAACTGGGTAGATAGTGGATCTACCCAGTATACCTATCCAGTCTAACCTGAACTACGAAGACATCGAAATTCTAACAAACGGGAGTTTTCGTTACAGACCACCATTCTTTTTTTCTCACCATTTTTCATTCTCAATTAAAATCTTGTGAGATGTACCTATGAATTTCCAGCTTTTTATGATAAAGAAAATATTTTTGGTTGTAGGTACCTATTATGACAGTCACCGTTTTGTGAAATATTTCTGTGTGAGCGAATAATACCGACGTGTAAGTTGGAGAGGAGTAAAATATATGAGACGGATTACGTGAACAAACTTCACACAAAAGTCGCAAATATTGGTGACTTTAGACGTTGTGTCTTTTATTTTTAAATTATTGATCAAATAAATCAAGGTCCATTGTCAATTTGAAAGCTGTGGAGGCACTGGTTCAAATGACGTTTTGTGAAATCATTGAATTTATCAAAATGAAAATGTTTTCATTTTGAAAACAACACTTGTTTAGCCTGTGATACATCCAAATTAAATCCTCTTTTTTACGAATTTGCTAAATAGAATAGACGAATCTGAACGCTTCTGAAACTGAGTACATTTCCAAGTTATCACACTGACTCTTTGTTTGACGTTAATGGCAATTTGTCTTCTTTTGTTTGATTCACAAAAGAACACTCGTAATATCCTGTGTCCGTAATATTGTTTCACAGTGCCTTTCAGAAAACAATACAAAAAAACGGTTTAGGCCCACGGCTATAACATCAGGGCACGATATAAGTACTTTTTTTCATATATTTAGACAGTTGAGATTTCAATTGAGGACCATCACACTTCACAGGATCCTGTGAAGTCATCTACGGGGTAGACAGGGACACTTCTGTTTGTCAGAAAATAATAAGCCTCTCTTCTTCCAATGGCCACTAGAAGTTCTTTGTTTTCTCTATAAGTACTTTAACATTTTTTTTATTAGATAAATATTGCTGGACGTTTCACAGAGCCCGATCTAGCCCCAAAATAAGCAAAGCTTAGTTGTAAATAAATACACAGAATACTTTAACATAAAAGTGGTTTCATACCTATTTACCAAGTGAATCAGGCGTATCTAACAAAAAGTCATTTGTCGAAATTGATAACTTGAATGCTTTTTAGTTCATCGAGAAGCTAAAATAACTTTTTTATAGGTAATCATATCGGTTTTTGACACTAATTTATCAGCAAATAAGTAAATAAATAGGTAAATGACACCCCTAGTTTGTATAAATTCAAACCGTAGTTTAGATTGAACCCCTTTATTATAAACATAAAATATGTGCATTTCCACCGAGAGAGCATGTGCTGAAGACAAGATTTAAGTATGCAGACCTTTAGTAGAAGTTCTAAAACAATTGTAAAACCAATCTCGCCATTTGTAAAAAGACAGAACAAGAGATACGACATGAAATGTATGCTCACTCAGTTCTCCCATACGACAAGCTAAATATCAAAATGTATTATGTTTACAAAATAAATGTGTATGCTAGGCTTTAGTAGAACTTTAGATATGCTACGGTTTTCAGTTTCAGATTCCCTAGTGCCTTAGTTTAAAATTTACAAATGGTTTATTATGCTCACTCAGTTCTCCACTTTCACAATGTCCAATTTCCTACTAAACCAATGAAAGAATTTGAATTAAATTGATGTCTACATTTAGTATAAGTTGAGTACGAATTTGTAAAACCAAAAAAAGAACCAATATCATACAGCATATATGAATAATTAACTGTCTTAGGTGCTCACTCAGTTGAAACGTTTTTGAAAAGTAAAAAACCTTAATATCTTTTGATTTGCGAATTGTAGAGAAAATCTAAATATGTAGACCTTTAGTAAAAATTTTTACTAAAGATCTGCATTTTCAAATTGTGGAATATTTGCTTGGTTCACGAGATATACTTATTTTATTATTTGTATGAAAACTTGTTACCGTCAGAATTAAGGGTGTCACCCGTCGAGTTACCGTCAGAATGAAGGGTGTCACCCATCGAATTTAATGTTAAAATAGTGTCCCATTAATTGCTAGAAAACTTCAAAGGAAAATATGCCTGATAAGTTAAATGCATTAATTTCATAATGCCTAAAGCCCATAACACACATAGCAGATAATATATCTTATGAAAGATATATTTTCCGATCGCACCCATAAAAATTCTATGGAGCGTCACACACAGCGGCTATAATATATATTTCAACAGATTAAATTCCGATTGAGAAATATATCTGTCAACCTATCAAAATATAAACTACAGGATGTTCTCGTAACTCACAAGAAAAAATTTAACTGCAGTTCATCAGTTTATATTTTACTTCCTTAAACCAGAGCTGCGAGGCTAATAAGATCGTTATAGCAGAATCATAATAATGATTCTTAGCGTTATTTTTCTATTAGAAATCACAAAATTGACAATTCATATAGTGATTCGTATCGGCACGCTTTTGCCGTATGCCTTTACCAAGGAAGTTATATACCTACGTAACTGGAAGGTTAACTGAGACAGAAAACCGGTCCGCTTGAGAGATAAAACTTGGGCGGTGTGTCTCTTTTTAAAGGGTGACCATAATAATTTATAAACTAAACATTCCTAGTCCCTAAGGGGCCTTTTACATCATTTTCTGATTTACGTGATGTTTCAGGGCATGATTTTTCAATTAAAATACTAATACAATTTTGATCCTTGATTTTGATTTCGATCCTTGATATCGATCCTTGGTTTCGATCCTTGATTTCAATCCTTGATTTCGATCCTTGATTCTTGAATCTGAAAACTGAAATCTTGAATCTTTGAAGTGACAGCTGTCAAATTTAAAACCGCCATATCTCGGGAACTACTCGTCCCGTTCAGATGACAGATGTCATTTTGACAGCTGTCACTTCAAATGAAGATCTTGGTCATAGCTTTCATTTGAACTGAGAACGGGGAGTCTAGGACGAGTAGTTTCCGAGATCTGGCGGTTTGAAGTTTGACAGCTGTCACTTCAAAGATTCAAGATTTCAGATGGAATGGAACTTTTTAGTGATATGGGTATCAAATGAAAGGGCTTGATGAGCGAAACACAATAAGTAAAGTGACATCTTTCTAAATTAAAAAAAAAACAGAAACAAGTAAAAAAAAACACAACACTAAAAATGGAAAAATAAAAAAATTTCAAAAAAAATAAAACCGACTTCATAAAATACTTGCACTAAAAAGCGTAAAATAAGAATACAACAGATTTATTTAATTTGTTATTATAAATTTGTTATAATGTTGAAGTCGGTGTTAAGTAAAACAATGACTATATTTTATGCACAACGATTTCAACATTATATAACAAATATATAATAACAAATTAAATAAATCCGATGTATTCTTATTTTACGCTTTTTAGTGCAAGTATTTTATGAAGTCGGTTGTTTTTTTTATTTTTTATTTCAAGTCGGATTAATAAAAAGAAACCCTGCGGGCGGGTAAAACGCCATCTGTTGGCAGTGGCACGGATGAAAAAGATGAACGTTTATAATTTTACTAGCTGCTGGCCGCGGCTTCACTCGCGTGGTACCCGGATAAAAAGTAGCCTATGTAGTAGATAAATTCAAGTTTGTTTGAACATGTTAGGTGAAATAGCTACAGTTTTTATTAGTAACGTAATAGGTAGGTACATTTATAATTTTTCACCTCAGCAGCTCGAAATGGCATCCTTTGCTGCGAGAAACCAGTGTACAAAATCGCATACTGCTCACTCATGTCAGTGAAGAAAAGTAATTTGAAATCAGAATGTCGAATGTAGAGTACGCGCCACCAATGAAGTCCGATAGACGCGGCGCTGCTATCGCAGAACTAGGTTATGTAAAAAATTACTAATTTATTACATTATAATAATTGAAGTTTAATTTAATGTTTTAAAAATAAGTCCATGTTAGTGATGTGAACTAGCTTCAGCTTCAATTTTATCCATTTTTAAGAAGAAATTATTATCACTGACGTCGTTTTGCATGGTGGTCAAGCGCTAGCCTATCTACCACTAAAAAAAAATAACACACCTTTGAAAAATAAAATAGGAATTAAATATTTATTTTTGTAACGTGTAGGTATTTATTTCTTAAAAATTCAAAAAAACATTAAAGATGAGTGAAACCAGTGACGAATACACTAATTTACCCCCCAGAGAAAAGTTGAGATAAAAAAGTGATTGTACTGAATTAATGCTCCTTCCTGAGAAACAGGTAAGTGCCGAACAAAACAATAACTTTTAATTTGCAAAATTACAATATTATCCGTTACTTGTACTTACCTACCTACTTTTAATTTTTATACAAAATGCGTTGTTTTTAAATAGATATAAATAAATACATAATATGGATTACTTCCTTCATTAAGTACAAAGTTGTATTTTTTACTTGTAATAATAGTACTTACAAGTTTTAATTATTATCTATAGGCAGGTAGGTATGTATGTTTTCGTTGCTGAGGTGAAAATTTGTGTGTGCTACACGAGACCAAAGTTTTTTACATCACATTAATTTTCTCATTCTTTATGCCCTTGCTGATTATGTGGGTTCTGATTTAAAACTATAAGGAATGCGCGATATTTTTAGTTTGTTCTTGTACATAGGCTAACAATTAATTGCAAATTTCAAAAATAAAATACGTGTGGTGACCCTACACTACAAGTTTTCATACAAATAATAAAATAAGTATATCTCAGATATATACATATAGGCATATTTTCCTTTGAAGTTTTCTAGCAATTAATTGGACACTATTTTAACATTAAATTCGATGGGTGACACCCTTCATTCTGACGGTAACTCGACGGGTGACACCCTTAATTCTGACGGTAACAAGTTTTCATACAAATAATAAAATAAGTATATCTCGTGAACCAAGCAAATATTCCACAATTTGAAAATGCAGATCTTTAGTAAAAATTTTTACTAAAGGTCTACATATTTAGATTTTCTCTACAATTCGCAAATCAAAAGATATTAAGGTTTTTTACTTTTCAAAAACGTTTCAACTGAGTGAGCACCTAAGACAGTTAATTATTCATATATGCTGTATGATATTGGTTCTTTTTTTGGTTTTACAAATTCGTACTCAACTTATACTAAATGTAGACATCAATTTAATTCAAATTCTTTCATTGGTTTAGTAGGAAATTGGACATTGTGAAAGTGGAGAACTGAGTGAGCATAATAAACCATTTGTAAATTTTAAACTAAGGCACTGGGGAATCTGAAACTGAAAACCGTAGCATATCTAAAGTTCTACTAAAGCCTAGCATACACATTTATTTTGTAAACATAATACATTTTCATATTTGGCTTGTCGTATGGGAGAACTGAGTGAGCATACATTTCATGTCGTATCTCTTGTTCTGTCTTTTTACAAATGGCGAGATTGGTTTTACAATTGTTTTAGAACTTCTACTAAAGGTCTGCATACTTAAATCTTGTCTTCAGCACATGCTCTCTCGGTGGAAATGCACATACATAAAATCAAGGCGTATATTAAACTTAACGAGCAAAGTTGACACAAACAAACAACTGAAGGGTTAACGTCATAACGCCTTCAATTTGGAGCCGCCGGCAGGTAATTACGATCGTTCGTAATTACCACCGTACGTACAGTAGGCACGTTCTAGTCACGCGGACAATGCAGGAAGAGTTTAAGGCTGTTACATACAGGTGCGTATAACACGGCTTTTATCAAAATACTAACAGCTTTTAGTGTTACCCTAAAAGAGGTCTTTGAACATTAGTAGAAAGAAAATAGAAATAAATCATTTATTTGACACACAATACACAGAAAACACAAAACACTTAACATAGTAAAAATAACAACAAAGAAAGACAAAGTAAAAATAAAAAAAAAACCGAAACAGAAAAACAACATGATTAAATTAGTCGAGTTTTGTGCTAATTAATCCATTCTGTGTCGTTGATGAGGTGTGTGTTGATGTATGTGTGTTCGTATGAGCTAGTGGCTAACTCTGGTGACTGAGTTTAAGCCGCTTCAAGGCCTCCGTTATGGCTTAAATACTTAAAAGCTGGGACTGACAATTTCCAAAGCACAAAAGCTCAGTTGGTCACCCACACAAATGAACGCTCAGTATTTCAACGATATATCACCAACATCTCAGCAAGCTGCGCCACTAGCATTTCGCAGCATTGATATACGAGTATAACTACCTTAACCTCTGACTCTCTCTTACTGAGCCGTGTTGGCCGACGCGGAACCTCGACTTTTGATCCGAAGGTCGTGGGTTCGAATCCTGGCCGTGCATCAATGGGTTTTTTCGTTTGGAAAAATTTAAATGCACATTATCACGACTTCTAAACGGTGCAAGAAAACATCATGAGGAAACCCGCGGCTTAGTCAGCCCCAGACGTATTGACCATGTCTCTCCTGTGGATATGGCCGGTTAAGCTGAGAGGATGGTGCTGGACAAAACATTTCAAACAACCAGGCAGTACAATGTCCCGTTAAGTGTAGGCAAAGACTGTCTCCTGCCTGACACTTAATTAATCACCTTATTAAAAGATGTACTTAAAGGCCTAAGTTTAACCTCTGACTACCCCTTAGACATCTTCAAAAGGATCTTAAATGCCTTAGGATCTGACAATGATGTAGTTTTTTAATCGGTTTTCTAAATTGACTATAGATAATGTATAAAAGGGGTTTGTGTACACCCCTTTATTATTGGCAGAAGCTCTTCATTTAAAGGGCTCACATCGAGGGTACATAGTTAATTAAAATCGATATTTTACTTCAATTTTGTACGTCTAGACGTGATTAAGGTGGTTTTCATTAAGGTGAGTCTCGTCTTGAACTACTAATAATTTAGAAAAAGCACTTAAAAGCTCAATCAAGGACGCCGTCAATCTTTCGTCTAATCGAACTGTTGGTGATTTATTGACAATTAATAATTCTAGACTCACTTATCTTCTTTTCTTATCGAAAACTCGACTTATTTTTTTAAATCACACAGTATTGGACTAATTGGCGACTGCTAATATCACTTTATTATTTAAATTAACACGTTCACTGCGTCATCATTTTCAAAGAACTTTCAGCTGGTGCTTTGGAGACCTAAAAGATCTCCAAACTAACCTATCCATTGGTGCGTTTGAGACCTAATCAGTCTCCTAAAAATACAGTTTTGAAAATAATTTATATCTTCGAAATAACCAATGACATAATATTTTGAAGTTTTTGTGGGTCAAGAGAGCCTATTGCTCTACATTTTGCTAGGTTCGCACGCAGTTATGACATTGGAATAAACTACAAATACCAAAAAAAAATTAGGTATCGATTGTATCTCGTACCGCAACCGAAGATAGTTCAATATGTGTAGTAAGTAGTGATGGGAATAAAATAATATCTCAGTTGTCGATTGAAAAAGTTTTAATAGAGAAGTTTATTTAGAAACTATGCAAAGTGTTTTTCATTAAAGCATGGTAATCACTGTCACTATTAGCCAATGGGGGGCAAATTTGAAAATTTTCCAAAATTGTTATTTTACTGGACGTTGCAGCAGTATAATCCGGCGCTGATTTTTCGTTCTTAGAAATCTCACCAAAATAAATAGACTTTTTACACTTTTTCCTTTTTAAATGACTAATTTTAACTCACATTTAAAATGACGACCTCCCACATCGATGCTAGGACAACACTAAATCTAATAATGCAGCGCCCGCGCCGCCTACCCTCCCTCTCTTGCGTCTACGAGGCGTACGATTCCACGAGTATCGATATGTCTCCTAACGCAAGGAATGAAAATAATTATACTACTGTGCGTTAGGGACCTAATCCATCTCTAATTATTTTTTTTATGTCCTTGAATTCACCTTTAAGTGGGAAGCAAAAATGTATATTTGTCTTACTCATACATAAAGAACTTTCCATGTTAGAGCCCCCCGCAAGGAGTGAAACAACACGATTATAGTCAACGCACAATACAAAAGTCCTGCAAGAGATCTGATAGATCTCGTAATGCAACGAACGTGTTAAAGAGCTCAGCTCTTGTCGGTGTAACGATGCAATTCTCTCCATCTACCTCTTTCCAATGCGATTTCTTTTATTTCTTTATACGACATGACAGCGACCTTCTTTTTAATCTGACTCATGTAATTAACTCTTGGTCTTCCTCATCTTCCTTCTACTTTTCCCTCTATGATGTTCCTTATGAAACTGTCATGTCGTATAATATAAGATATCCAATCATTTTCCCTCTTCTGTTTTATGGTGCTAAATTACTAAACTATTACTAAAAAAACGAGTAAAGATAACTCGAGCGTAAATTGCTCTTGCTAAGTATAGTAATAAAGTCCTTAGGCCTCCTGAAGGCCTCCTGAAGACCTCTTTTATTACAGCTTAGTCTACTGTTAAAGCGAGCGATAATAAAGGAACAGTTATCGTTCAACCATGATCCCTTTTTACCCGACTGCGCAACGCAAAGGAAGGGTAATGTGTTTATTACTTAGCGTCCTTAAAGTGACCCGTCGGCAACCCATCCTAACTCAACGTTACATAACTTCAATAAGGCCAGTTACGTCAGTGTCCCAATCAACAGGGTTTGAATTTGAACCTGTGACCTGTGACCTTTAGATCAGGCGGGTCAGCTACTAGGTCAAGCTATACGTCACTGCCTCTAGAGCTCTCGATTCCTTTTCGTAGTACATTCAACCACGAAAATTTAAGAATACTTTAAATTGAATTTGCATCGAAAAATGTTGTCTGGCGTGTTTGTTAAATGTATTTTTATGAGTTAACTAGCTTCCGCCCGCGGCATCGCCCGCATGGTACCCGGATAAAAAGTAGCCTATTCCCGGTCATTACCTATCTATCTATATTTTAAACAGCCAAATCGGTTCAGTGGTTGTCGAGTTATAGAGGAAAAACATACATCCAAACGTCCATCCATCCAAACATCCTAACTTTCGCATTTATAATATTAGCGTGTTTTACTGGTTTGAACAATTTCTAAACTATTAGTAGCTCAGTATTTTAAATAAATACTTTTGGTTTGATAAAAGTGGGTTTCAGGTTTCAGATTATAATTTTCACTAATTCGAGTTCATTTTAAAGTTCAGTTTTCACATGCTATGTTAATATAATATAGGTACCTAGTGCTATGTTCAACATAAAATGTTCAACATAGGATGTTGAACATAGCATTGCCATCCAGCGCAGTAATGCTGCCAGTGTCTTGGATACGCTTCCGACTGGCAGTGGCTTGGATCAGCTGAGCTACTTATCGATCGTTTACAACAATCCTTAGATGGCTCAACTGGTCCTAATTGTTTTTGTTAAGTTATATGTACCTACCTAGTAGTTTACTTGCACCGACGATTTTTATCCTTCATACTAGTGTGGTGGTTAGTAAAATTATTTACTAACCGTGTGCCGTAACACCAGTGTGACAGAGCAGTGTGAAGGTTAGGCTTGTTTCACTCTTCAACCGGTCGCGTCCGCGAGTTTACCATTCATAGTACAGGGGGTCTAAAGTGGCCACTTTTGATGAAAAATCAGATGTTTCATAGATGCATCTATGAAACATCTGATTTTTCATCAAATGCTTCATAAATGCTTCATACCTATATGCTTCATATATGAAGCATCGATGCTTCATAAATGCTTCATATATGCTTCATATATGAAGCATCTATGAAACATCTATGAAACATCTATGAAGCATCTCACAAAACATCTTTTTTGACAGATCTATGTGCGAGGTTTTTTCTTTTCTTTTTTCTTCTTTTTTTGGCTTCGCACTTTTTTTGCATTCAGCCATCCGTTTTCCATTCAACCTATATTTACTTTCTAAAAGTAAATTTAACCTCGCACATGGCTTTTTGGCGGGAATTTGAGAAGTCATGATTTCGTTTTGTTTTATTTTCCAAAACTTGTGTTTCTTCGAATGTTAATGTGTAATGATGGTGGATTATTAACCGTTATGTGTTCGTGAATGTGCATAAGTGTGGGCCAAGGAATTTCTATACTACGTACCCGGAACGCTGACTGAGACAGAAAACAAGGTCCACTTGAAATAAAACTTGGGCGGTGTGTCTCTTTCTTTTTGCAACTGTGTGAAAGAGACAAAGCACCCAAGAAAGCCTCTCAACAAGACCAACAATCCTTATAACCAAGATTAAATGATAATAGATCGTTGTGTAGTCGTGATAAGGTTCAAAATCCTTTGTACATTAAATGTCAGTCAGCGTTCTAGTATGTATAGAATTTCTTTGGTGTGGGCAAGTGAAACAGCTTTTTGACTTCTCCCAAAAAGTCCGTGTTGATGTTTCAGTAAAGCCCCACCATCTTTACTGAGGCCAAGGGGAGGGGTGGAATATTATATTTATGTATATTATGTAGGTATTTGTATATCTTATTTATCTATAAACTTGAAGAATATTAATTACTTGACACTGGCTGAATGCACAAGCCGTGCGAAGCCAAAATAAAGTAGAAGAAAAAAAGAAAAAACCTCGCACATAGATCTGTCAAAAAAGATGTTTTGTGAGATGCTTCCAAGGAATTTTTATACTAACGTAACTGGAACGCGCACTGATACAGAAAACGCGGTCCGCTTGAAATAAAACTTGGGCGGTGTGTCTCTTTCTTTTTGCAACTGTGTGAAAGAGACAAAGCACCCAAGAAAGCCTCTCAACAAGACCAACAATCCTTATAACCAAGATTAAATAATAATAGATCGTTGTGCAGTCGTGATAAGGTTCAAAATCCTTTGTACATTAAATGTCAGTCAGCATTCTACTATGTATGAAATTTCTTTGGATGCTTCATAGATGTTTCATAGATGTTTCATAGATGCTTCATATATGAAGCATATATGAAGCATTTATGAAGCATCGATGCTTCATATATGAAGCATATATGAAGCATTTATGAAGCATTTGATGAAAAATCAGATGTTTCATAGATGAAGCATCTATGAAACATCTGATTTTTCATCAAAAGTGGCCACTTTAGACCCCCAGATAAATTAATTTTGACCACTCACAGCACAGAGAAATGTGCTGTGAATGGTCAACTCGCGGACGCGACCGGCGACACGCTGAAGAGTGAAACAAGCCGTCGGGCGTGGCACGACTGGTCTTCCCTCAACTGAAATAGCGTCTTATAACATTGAGTAAAAGTATATTTTCTTTTATTAAGGTAATAGTCACTGTCAGACTGAGAAGGGTAGTAGTTTAAGCATTGTTTATCCATTTCCAATGTGTCCGTCCGGTGTCCGATGCAGGTCTTTGTGACGAAATTAAATGGAAGTTTTGTTTTCTTCATCGTTAGTGAACTATTTTGCGCTTTCATGATGAAGTTAAATTCAATATTCAATGACTAATTCAATATTATTTAGATTCAAGAAGACGGATCTCTAAAAATAAGCTAGGCCTCGAACCGTGTTTGTTACTCTGTTTTTTTAAGATATTGGTTGCGAAAGAACAGGAGTACAAAGTGATCTAAGTGGTTTTATATAATAAAAGCCTTTCTCGGCATACCTTCGAAACCACAAACACGCTCTTAAACAGTTTAAAACAATTATTAAGCCAACATTTTTCAAGCAAAATTGCCTAATTAGTAACTCAGTTGAAAGCTTCACTTGACTTGCTAATTTATTTTAAGATGCTTTAATACGTTTAGCTTTTAACTTTGTATTGTTACTTTTAATGCCTTATTCATGCTTTTGAATACAAATATTTTTAATAATTGTAAATAATCCCCAGTGCTGGTCTCATTGAATAAATGCTTACTGACTCAGAATTGTAATATTCTTGGTATTGTTACTTTCACGTCTATAAATCTAAGTTTAATATTGTCTAACACCAAACACAAACTATTTACATTTTACACAAAAATAACACTTGAAACTTTGCCCTAGGCCAGTGATGGGTAAATTACGGCCCGCGGGCCATCTCCGGCCCGCAATTTAAAACGTAAACGTTTTAATCCCGCCCACCGCGCCAAACATTCGTACTCAATCCGTACCTACTCATCTCGAATGGTCTCGAAAATAAAGAGACAATACATTATATTATTACATTATATTATATGTATAATCGATACATTTTATTATTCTGTGTAATTTATCCTGTGATATAAGTAAAGTAGAAACTAGTACTAGTAGAAAAAAATGTGGCTCCCGTTACATTTCATAAATTTTATTACAATTTGGCCTGTGGTTTAATCACGATGTTTTCCTTCACCGTTTAGAGCTCGTGCTCGTCCATTGATGCACGGCCGGGTTCGAACCCGCGACCTTCGGATCGAAAGTAGAGGGACTAACCCACTCGGCCAACGCGGCTCCATATAAGGGTAAAAGAACCCTCACTTGATTGTCTGTAATCTGTCTTGTTTACCAGGAACAGGGTTAAGGAGTTGGCACATTATCCCGTCTCAACCCCGTCCCATACTATGACCGTACTAGGACCGTCCCGGCAAAAATGATATTCTTTGTATTGAAATCTATGAGACGTCGCACATTACACCGTTCCAACACCGTCCCGTCTCCTGCCCGTGCCATGGCAGTCCTTTTTTCAGGGTTAACTTTTCAGGGTCAATCCTATGTAGTTACTAATGTGAGTCACGTTCATGGGAGTGCTATCCCATTTTAATTTAGCTAAAGCTTCTTGCGAATTCCCACATAAATAATACTAATGGTAGCAAGTCCAAGGTCTCTCACGTCATAGACCATGCTCTGGAGAATACAATCAACTAATGAATTCTCATTCCCGTAGTTGGCAATTGGCATACAACACAAGCAATAGAATAAGTAGGTATATAAATTTATTAAATAGATAATCATCATCTACCTGTTGTTCTAGCTGGGGTAAGAAAAACATGTTTCATTTAAACAGGTATATTTTCAAGAAAGAAATAATTACATTTTTAGATTTTTGAAAAAAGTCCGGTCTGAAAAATAACTTTTTTCACCTCAGCAGCTCGAAATGGCATCCTTTGCTGCGAGAAACCAGTGTGCAAAATCGCATTTTGCACACTGGTTTCAGTGAGGAAAAGTGATTTGAAATTCGAATGTCGTAGATTGACACGTGATAGTGCATGGCGGTCATTGGCTAGCCTGTCTATGAAAAAAAAACAATAACGCACCTTTTAAAAATAAAATAGCGGGAATTTGTTTCTGTTACGCTAGTTATTTGTTGAAAATTCATAAAACAATAAAGATGAGTGAAACCAGTGACGAATACACTAATTTATCTCCAGAGAGAAGAGTTGAGACAAAAAGTGATTGTGATGAACAAAGTTCCCTTCCTGAAAAGCACGTATGTAAGTTCTGAACAAAACAGAAACTTTTAATTTTCAAAATTACAATAACTGTTATTTGTTCTTTTAATTTCTAAAAAAAATGCTTTATTTTTAAATAGATATAAATGAATACCTATTATGGATTAGTTGCTTCATTATGTACAAAGTTGTATCTTTTATTTGTAGGTTGTAATGTTCTCGCTGCTGAGGTGAAAAATTTTGTGTGCAACACGAGACCAAAGTTTTTTACATCTCGTGCCTTTGAATTCCTCGCTAGACTCGGGATTCTAACGTAGAATCACTCGCTACGCTCGTGATTCAATTCTTAGAATCCCTCGTTCGCTCGGGATTCAAAATCAGTACTCGAGGAAAACATCAACTTTCCCCTCTTGTTGCACAAATAACTATTGTCAAAAAAAAACAAGTTGATATTAACTCTATTATAATATAACTCTATTTCCCACCAGGAACTCTTTTTCCGAAGGAACTAATATTTACCTACCGAATCTTATCCTATACAGGGTGTGGCAATTTTTTGGGCATTTAAGGGGCTACCCTTTTTGTCTTCAAAATAAACCAATAGTTTCCTAAAAACAAAACTTTCTAACTGCAAAAGAAAAGGTAGCATGAAGTGCCCAAAAATTTGCCACACCCTGTATATTGTGCCTCTACTCATACATCCTCATAGACAAGCATTTATACCATGCAAATACTTTCCTACAGCTTTAGCTTAGCTGCAAGGTCAGGGTACATCTGTATTCCACACTAGAAGCCCGTACGTGACTAAGCGTAATTCATTTAGCCCATCGATATTTGCAAAAATAGAACTGCTGTTTCTTTAAACGAAGAAAGGTTCGAAAGTCTCCCAAAAAATGCAGCTCTGTAAAACATAGACTCACAACTATAACCTTGCGCAGGCACGGTAGACAGTTTTAGTTTTTAGCCATTTAAAATACTTTGAAGATGTATAAGGAATTGTAAAAAACACGCCCAAGCATACATTTTTAGGTCAAATTACTGATTATTTTAATAAGGGATTGTTTTTGTGGCATATTAAGTAATTTGTATTACCAAAATCTCTTTGAAGTTATGATAGGTCTATTAGATTCACAAGTACAATACTTAATTATTTTTATTATTAAAAGCCCGTGACGTCCTTCCTTCCATTCTATTGAAAGCTGGAGTGGTCCATGAGTCAAGTTCATCTTTCACCTTGCAAAAATGATCATTATTATTTGTCTTGTCTGAAATAAAACGCATTATTCCCAGATTACCACAGAGAATTCATTGCAGATACTTATTCAAGACTAAGTATTCCAGCGTCTTCTATTTCCTCCCCGCACTCATGGCCGTGTCCTCTTTATTGCGTGGAAAGGTCACAGGGATTCCGGAGTAGGTACTCAGGCTTGCATTCCTACTGAAGGCTGGCCATGGGAATTCAAAGTCAATGAAAATGTTGATTTCACCAGCATAATTAAAATATTTTTTATGTAAACCTAGCCGCATTCGCTTATGCTGGGTATCCAATTATGTTCACGCAAAAATCTCGGGCCAGCTCATGAAATAGTAGGTAGATTGTTGCACGAGGGTTGAAAGTAACCTATTGCGGCACGAGATGGTTTGGCGCCTGAGCGTAGCGAGGGCGCTAATAGTTCGAGTGCCGTAATAGGTATTTCACCCAAGGTAAACACTCTGCTTTTCATTTCGAATATTAGGAAAGTAAATAAAAACCTGATTAGCTCATTTTATAAAAATCTCTGCTCTCGATCGACAAAACAGATACAAAATCGAATTGGTGCTTTAAAAAAATACTGGCTGGTAGCTTGCCACTGAAAAAAAAAAAAAAAACGTCGCCCACCTTTTTTTTTTCAGCCAGTATTTTTTGTCATTGAAGATGGTAAATATTTCAAGCTCAAAATCTTGTTAAATAATAATAATTTAGTGAAAAGTAATTATTAATAACAATACTATTGTAATAAATTGTTGAAAATATTTTTTACAGCAATTCTCAATAAAAAGGTAAAATAGAAATGTCAAATATTACTTTTGCTGTGTAAAAAGTTTCAACATGACTCAATAGAAATGTCAAAATAGAATGATTTATTTTTAATTTGACAGCAGGGAAAATTGCTTCCCAGGGCGGAAAAGTACTACTTTCATCCCTCTGTTCAGGTAACTTCAAGCGTACTTTCCGTGTATGAGTAATGAAAAATTAATATTACTAACCCAAAGTCTAAAGCATATATTCGTAGTTTTATAATTATGTGAAACTATGATCTTGACACCATACTGCCTTATTATAAAACAAAAACTCGAGTCGCTTATTTTATTAATATATCCGCATTCTGGATTCTTTTTATGTTTTACCTTAAACTAGGATTATCTCTATTATTCGCTTTATAAAAAGGCAGTCCTTCAAGTATACCTACCGACAATTTACAAAATCAGGTGCTTGTTACCATTTTTACCCGGCTGACTGTCAAGTCACCCGGGTTATGTAGATCGCGCGTTTCTATGTGGGTATGTATGTAATATTCTTTATTACCACGTTGCTCCTAAACGGCTGGATGGATTTTGATGAATGAGGTATCGTTAGAATCGTCTCCATCTCGATTGTGCTCTAGGATACTTTTTATTTCGATAAATCAAATAGTGCGGCTAAAAAATGCAACAATGTGTGAATTTTCAAAATGAAAATCACGCTATTATATCAAAGTCCATGTCAAAATCAAGAAGTTGGTGGACTGATATCAATTATATTTTTTTTTAAATCTAACATGACATCTTCGAAGACTAAATCGAGTCTCAAAATTTTTGAAAATCTATTTTTCGCCCTAAATAGAATTGCTAACCAAAACACATACTAAAACTTTCTATTTAGTCACACGCAACGTTTAGAACAAACTGCATCGAAATTGGTGCAGCTATTTAGGAGATATCTCATATTTAAGAAATAACTTACGCATTTAATTTAGATACTCACAGAGCCATCTGTGTGTCAACTGTGACAACAACGTTTAGGAAAATGCGCACGGCATCGAACCCTAGATACCTACATAATAATAAAATTGTAATTTAATTTTGTTTTGTGATTGATAAGATAATGCTGTTTCCAACTTTTCAGTTCAGCCGGGTTTTTTTATTTTTGAATAAACTGCTTGTTTCTATGTAAGTTCAGTCTAATGTTCCTGCTGTCTTTTTCACATTTCCGTGTCACGAACCGTCCGTGCTTTTCCAGACCGTTGGTTTGTCTTTTAATTTAAATTGTTTTGTGATTATACCTAAGGTTTTCTGAGGCTTCAGTGTCTCTAAATGCTGGGTAATTTGATGGTTTTTGTTTTACTAAATTGATTTGGGGCTTGAGAGTGAACGGTGTCTCGATTTTGATCTGAGGATCATCAAAATGCCGCTATAGCAGAAAGGAATTGTAAATGTCGTTTTTCGGGCTTAAAAAGGTCGCTTTAGCAGAATCACAACAGAAATTGAACTATAGGCCGTCTCTTTTCACTCTCAGTCAATGAAAAGAGACGGCATATAGTTCAATTCCTATTGTGATTCTGCTATAACGGCCTTTTTAACTCCGCAGATCAATATAGGTCAATACCGTAATGTTTACATTAGACGCCCACAGATAAATGATAGTTTTTTTGCAATGACGGTCGAAGGTAAATAGTCGTTATGGCGGGCCGTGAGTGAAGTGCTCTTCACTACCTTTATTGACTCTTCATTACTTGTAAGTACCTACTAGCTTCCGCTTGCCGCTTTTCTCTGCAATTTGAAATACCTACATAACGTGTAGTTACCTAACACACGTAACGTTAGGTACATAATAATGAGTAGCTGACGCAGACGAGCTCTCAACGGCGAAGGAAAACATCGTGAGGTAACCCGCTGCTTAGCTCAACACGTATTGACCATGACTTTGCGTCGTGGCTTAGCAATAGAAAAGCCGGACCGTCAATAAAATTTAACGTGCCCTCTGAAACAGGGAAGCGCTCAGATGTTACCTATGTCACTTGCGATTACTCATCCAAATACACCACGAGCGCTCCATTATTAATAATAATTATTATTTATTTCATAAAAACATTGTAACATACACACACAGGACACACATAGTTTAAATAAATAGGGCGAATAATTTACAAAGACCCCGCACTAGGACAAGCCTGTGTTTTTTTTTAATAGCCTAAGCTGTCCCATTTTTTTTTTTTTCCCTTTTTTTTTTATTATTGATGATGAGTTATAATTATATTATAAATCATCAAGACACGTTTCAAATGCGAAGTCTGAATACAGGCTTAAATGAAGGTAAAGAAATGCCAATTATGTCCAATTGTCCAGGAAAAAAAAATAGAGAATAACTAACTACGGTAAGTATACACCGTTTATTTTTGGTCAGTTTAAAGCCGGCGCCTACGTAATCTATATCGATAACCTTACTCAAAAATAATAATAAAAATGAGATCTATTTTTTTGCAATTAATAATATCACGAAACATAGGCAGGATAAATCACGGAGATACGTGCTCTGTGCTCAGCTGTTGCTACGGCGTAGAGTCTATGCTACGTCGTAGTCATACATACATACCTAGGTCATTAGCTCTGCGCGCCTACGACACCTTACCAAGTGTTTTCCTCACTTTTGTTAATCTTTTCAACTATTTAGTTTCGTATGAAATACTTATCAAATTCAAAAACTAAACCAACGACACGAATACAATTAAGCAATACAAGCAGTGGGTGCTGGCTTTAAACTGACCCAGAATTAACGGTGTATAAATAAGAATACAATCATGAACCAAAACGGTTACAAAACGTAGGTAAGTACAAAATGTTCTAAAGTACGTAGATAATGAAGGTACCGCAGAAATTAAAGATTTATCGCATCCTCTGAGCCGACACGTACGTCGTAAATTGTACACTTAGCGACTGTACTGTACGTTGGGTTGGGTTAGTCTCTAGCACGGAACCCATGTCAAGTTGTCTGGATGCCTATTGTCCTAAATCATGCCTCATAGACATAGAATGATGCAGTTTTACTTTTTATCAAAATCGCTTATTAGACTCCTTTGAGTGTTTTTCGCTATTGCTAATAGTTTCAGATTTGGATTGGATTGGATTTCAGATAGAGGCACTCTTGAACAACTCACCCTGTATAACTCGGTCCTGGCTGAGTGAAGCTGTATGTATAGTGCTCTCACAAATATTGTTTGTTATACTCCTAAGAGTTTATACTTTAATGTTTGGTTGATGGCCGCGCGAAACAAAAAAGGCATACTTTCCGGCATAGGCTTTTATAGGTTATAGGTATTATTACTTATTTGTTAATACAGAGGTCGGAATTAGGTAGAGTTATACAGGGTGAATTTTTGAGACGGGGCAGTAAGGGCAGCTACCTTAACCGTTGTAGCTAGAGGTAAACGTTCTTAGGAGACTATCCTTAATTTTTGAAGATATTTCGACCTGCATTCACAGATTTTGAAAAAAATGTAAGTACAGTCAGCGAGAAAATGGGCAATTTACACAAAAACTTTTTTTGATGCCAATCGATCCGGTTTCATCTATGCACTGATTTCATACAGCGAATGAATAAAGTGGATATGCCTCAAATCCCGAGATTAATTTTAAAGAGCAGAAAAATCCCGTGATTATTAAGTAAAAAAAATTATTTGCTTACTTTATTTTACCTATTTACTTTTACACAATTTAAACCACTTAATAAAAATTATTATTTTTAATTATTTTTTAAAATTGTTCATTTTTTAAATAATTACATATTATTTAAGTTCGCTGTCTTACCCGGTTGCCTGGAAGAAATCGCTTTAAGCGATAAGGCCGCCTATTGTATCTGCTAATTTATGTAATTTTAAGTTTTGTATCCTGTTTACATGCAATAAAGTGTTCAATCAATCAATCAATCAATTATTATGTTAATTATTTTTGTTTTATTTGTCTTATCTATCTCTGAGGTTTTTATTATTATTAACTTGTAATATTGTTGGCCACACGGGATTGTCCATTAGAAATCCCGAGAAGATCCATATTAAGAGGCCTGAATTGAATTGAAATCTTTGTAGGTAGGTAGGTATACCAAAAATGCAATTTTTTCCATTTGCCATTAGGTACCTGGATAAATACTGCCTTTATCCAAATAATAACATTAGGTCCCTTAATATCAACATTTCAATGCAAGTACCTACTTAAATAACTCTACCTAATTCCGACCTCTGCTTATTAGGCTATAGAGTACCTACATTTTATATATAAGTATTACCACAATTGAAGACTAATAATAATACCTACATACCTACCTATATTGGGTTTTTTTGTTTAGGTATAGGTAAAGTCAGCGACAAAAGTCGCTGAACCTTTCTAGCTTCCATATTCCCTATACCTACATCATAAGCAATAAAAGTGGATGATCTGCTTTAGCACCTGCTTTTGCTTTTGCGGTGAACTTTACTATTTTCATGAACAGTGTCGAAACAAAAAATGCTGAATTGTATTAGGTACCTACTATTAGGTACTACTATTGTTACTGTAGATACTGTACCTACCTACCTCCTTTTCTTACCTGTAAACAATTTTACTTTTACAAATTACACGTGAAGCCAATTTAAAAAAAAACTTGAGTAGGTGCTTTTATTAATGTAATTTTCCACTAAAATAAAATGGTACCTAAGGTGAAATGAAAAAATAAACCGTTTAGCCTCGTAACTTGTAGCATCGCCTTTTCCAATAACATCATCGTTGAGGGATGAAGAAAATTGTAATTTCCCGACCTTAAGCTTGCCCCACACTTTGAAATAAAACTTGGAAAAACAGTATCATTTTTGTCTGGTTAGCAAAATACCTAGTTAGCATTTATGGTAGAAAATACATAAGTAAGTAAGTATATTAAATAATATTTGCAACACTTATTTGTAAAACGAAACCTAACAATTCACGTTGACTATGAATGAAATGTTCACGACCAAAAATATTCACCATTTTTATTTCAGAAACCATAACTCACCCAGAATGCGAATGAAAACATTATACCAAGTCTCTTGAAATAAAGTGAATAGTAGATGAAATAAAGTGAAGAGTGAACACAAGGGTTGAAAGTATTCAGGCACGAGATCTAGCGACGGCTCCAATAATTTGAGTACCTACCTAAATAGGTCTTTCACCCGAGGTAAACACTCTGCTTTTCTTCTTTTAATCTCTCTTGCAATTAAATAATATCCATGTTTTTTAAAACATCCGTAGGTAGGTAGGTACCTACAGTTGTTGTCACAATCACAATGGATCTAGGGATTCGTGTAATTACACTTTTCGCTACGCAGTACAAAATTTTGTTTGAAAAAGTTACACTGCGCATCGAAAAGGCTAACTTCACGAATGCTAAGATCCTTTGGAAGAAGTGTACTAAGCATACAAAAGTCTAAAATTGAAGCATTCAGTGGTTACGTCTAGGCCGGCCTTTATAAAACGGAAATAAGTTTAGTCTTGTTGGAATAAGACTGGAGATTCCCGAGTTTCTAATAATACTTAGGTATAGCTAAAGAATTTTCTCAAAATCCGAATAGCTTTCAAGCAGGCTTCAAGAATGAAAATAGAAAATAGAGATTACCTACATTATTATTTATAGATAAACAATGGAGCTTTATGGAATTAAATATAGTAGCATCTAGAATTAGGTATATTAGGTATTTATTACTAGCCTGACCCGGCAACTTCGTACCTCCTCAGAATTCAAGCTATCATCAAAAAATCATCAAGGTACCTACCTACTTACACGAGAAAATTATTTTTCTTCATATTATATTTTTTTCGTGAATTTTTCCGATGTTTTAAAAGTTATTCGAGACGGAGACAAATCCAACAAATCAAAGATCATAAAAATCGGTCCAAGGTTAGGTACCATTTACCAACTCAAGAACAGCCAATTTTTATCTTTTTATATTTATACCTATTTTCTATTTATATAGAAATAGACAACGCGTTCGCTGCCATGTTTGTATCCTCCGAAAGAGGTGGCTTACTTCTGTAGCTGACTGTACCTAAACTGTCGTCAGTCACGTCTCCTGTTGCTTGTAAAACATTTTAAAACACTGTAAAACATTTTAAAAACATTGTGAAACATTATAACAACTCTCAAGGGAAGCAAGAAGCAACGAGGTACCTACATAAAAAGCTTTTTATAGTGGGAGTAAACTTGTAGGCTTTTACACAAGAAAATTTTGATAGCTTGATTACAGCGGGTTTAAAAAGGCCTATTTAGCTAAATAGGCCTTTTTAGCCTTTTTTATCTCGATTCAGCTGAATCGAGAGGCTGGTAAGCTTAGAAGTCTATAATCAAGGGCTTGAACAAGTATGGAATGCTAACTTCTTCAAAATGTGGGCATGAGCCAAATATGTTTTGGACTTGACTCTGATTCCCTACCCACTAAAAATCAAAGAACCTCGAATGCCTAAAGATCTAAGTCATTGTCTATCGCACTTTAGGATTATTTTTTTTTGAGAAAACTTTCTCAAGATAGAGCGAAAAAATAAAGTTTACATTAACAATAAAAATGCTTTTATTATAAAACTCTGCTCTGAATAATATAAAATAATAATTCTTAGTTTTAATCCCTTACTTATTACCTTAAATTAATTGGTACCTCTCTATGGATTTTTATCACATTTTATAATTTCATAGATAAATTATTATACTTACACATTTACATTATTTTGGTCCTATACATTAATTACACAGTTTCGAAACTTTTGTTTGTTTTTATATACATTAAAATAACACCAAAATATCGTCGACTTAAGGCTCGCGCATACTACAGTCGCGACAGGCGCCGCCCGCCGCAACGCAATGTTTTCTATGAATAACGACCTAGAAAGAGAGGGAATGTTTATGTGAATATCGCGTTAGGCACTAAGCGCTTAAGCGAGCTGAATTTCACTTTGTCGCGTCGCAGCAAGTCGCTTTTAATAAATGTTTTCGCGAATTCAAACTTCTGTACCTATTTATTTTGTGGCAATAGTTCATTTAAAGTGTACGGAAGTGATGTAGGAAGATTTTTGCTGCGGCCGGCGATAATATACGCGAGCCTTTACGCAAAGTGTCCACTGGCAAGTAGCTTCCGCAATTTTTGGCAGAAGTCAATCGACGACTAGTTTCCACTGACTGCAATTTTTCTATTTGCATACACAAGTTCGGCAAGTCAGTAAAACTTGCAGAAGTTGACTTGTGCGAGCGTTTTCACGTTTGAAGTCGCCTGCGCAAGTCAACCTGTGCAATATTTATTGCCAGTGGACACTTTGCTTTAGATACTAACCATTTCACATTTGTGAAAATCGTTCGCGAATAGAGACCGTACCGCGAGTCACTAAGTAATTCCAGTGTGATGATATAAACTTTATAATATACTATTATGAATCGGGATAGAAATAGGTTTTTTAAAAAGAACAAATTAAACACCTAAACTTTACAAAGTTAACTTTATCAATTTGAATTTAAAAATAGAACAATGGAAATGAATTTAAGCAACTACAGAGTCTATAGAACGTCCGCCACGACCGAGAGCCAAGAAAAAGTGAGGAGCGCCCGCAGCGGTGCGCCGCGAGCCCGCCAGCGCGCTCAGCCCCACCATGTCGGCCGTTACGTCATCATGACGTGCCGCTGGGCCCCGCCTCTTCTAGGGATATTTCTAACACGGCCTCTCCTGACCGCGAGGCGTCCTCGACCGCTTGATTGGGGATGGCTTCCTCCTCGGTATCGAGAAGGTCATCGTCAGGTTGATCAACTTCTGCAAAGACACATTCCGTTATTAAACTGAAAAACAGCTAGAGAGCTACATCTGTTTTGCGTTACGATCGTAAGCGTGCACTCAAACGATCGCAAGCAATACAGATTTCACTCTTTCTTGTATCATAAAAAATCTACTGTGCAAACAACAAACTCCGGATCTTCGTTGTTGCACCGCATAACGAAAGCATTAGGTCTTTAACTGCAATCGTTATGCCCCGCGATACAAGCACTAAGTTCGCTTATCGCGCCTTCCAGACCATAGCCTATGCTCCAAGTTCGCCTGCTATGGTCCCTACTCGCATAACAAAAGCATCAGGTTTTTAGCTGCATTTGTTATGCCCCACGATGGAAGCACAAAGTTCGCTAATCGCGTCGACATAATGACCATAACCTATGCTCCCAGTTCGCCTGCTATGGTCACTCGTGATATACTACATCGACATGTAAAATACATCACTCTCAGTTCGCAAGCGAAAACAAAATACAAAGGCCACGAGAAAGTCATCACCGACTCACCACACTCGAAGAAGGTAGCACACGCATCCGGCGTCCACTCGCCGCGCCAGCGGACCATATGTTCGGCCGCTGCCTGAGTCCGCTTGCCATATGAGCCAGCTAGTAGCTCCAGCTCGTAGCGATGATGTGGAAGGTCACGTATCACTTTATACGGTCCTCTCATGCCGGAGTCCAACTTGCCAGAGGTCTGAGAGCTCTTGCCCACAAAAACAAAATCACCTACTGCGTAGGCACGTGGTTCTTTACGTTTTTCGTTGACACGACGATCTTGTCGAAGTTGATTAGCCTCTAACAACTCAGAAGCTCGTTGTCGACGTAAAGTGGTCATCGCCTCTCGATTCGCGTGACTGTTTTCCAACGCAACATCTCTGACAAGAGATCTGAGAATGGGGGTCGTGCCTTCAACCCCAATCAAAAGGTGCAAAGGCGAAGTCTGAGTGGTAGACTGCTTGGTTATGTTAAGGGTTAATTGGATTTTCCACAGTACGTCGGACCAGTTGCTACCCTTGACGTTGACTTCAACTCGTAACATATTAAGTACTGTGCGGCAATATCGTTCCACCTGCCCATTTTCGCAATGCATCCCCGGTGTAATAAGATGAGTGGCACATCCCATATCAGTCACCCAATTTTGAAAACCTGAACTCTCAAACATTCTACCCTGGTCGGTTATAATCAAGGATGGAGTGCCAAACAAAGATATCGCGTTCGTAAATACGCGTTTTAGCTCCTGGGTGTCTTGTCTATATAAGCAGTAAAGCAGACAAAATTTCGAAAATGCATCTATCAAAATCAAAATGTACTTGAAGCCATTAGACTCCACAAGTGGGCCAAGAACATCCACATGGACATTAGAAAATGGTACCTCAGGCTTAGTCCATGACTGAATAGGCTGATGTGGTTCACGCGGAACCTTTTTATGCGATAGGCAAACAACGCAATGGGTAATGTATTTCTTTACAAATTGGCGCATGCCCGGAAACCAGAAATGACGATGAATTAAGTCAGTAGTCTTGTCAATACCTATATGCTCATGGTCGTCATGAAAAACTCGCAGAAGGCTTAGCCTATGACCTTTGGGGACAAAACATAAGAGGCGTGACTCCTCTCCAGTAGGGCTGTACTTATAGTACAAAAGGTTGTTCTTTATGACATATCGTGACGAATCTAACTGACCCTCCCTTAATTTCTCCATCAGGTCTTGGGTTTCAGTATCAGCGGTCTGTGCGATCTGAGCCCAATTGTTCGGCCTACGAATATGGGAAACTTGAACAGGATTTCTGCTCAGAAAATCAGCATGCTGCATTAAAACACCCTTTCTATACTCGATGGTGTAGCGAAAATCTTGAAGATAAACCCACCAACGGGCTACACGGGGTAAAAGGTCTTTCTTTCGCTCAGTTAATTTTAGTGAATTACAATCTGTCACGATTTTGAATTCGACGCCAATGAGGTAATGACGGAAATGCTGAAGGGCTTTTATTATCGCTAATGTCTCAAGCTCATAGCTGTGATATCGAGCTTCTGCGCCATGAGTCGCTTTACTAAAATAAGCTACCACACGTTTACGTTTATCCCCATGTTCTTGCAGCAAAATGGCACCAAAACCTATCGCGCTAGCGTCAGTATGTAATTCAGTTGGTAGTTTAGGGTCGAATATAGCAAGTACGGGCTCTTGTGTTAGGCAGTCTATTATGTACTTTCGAGCTTCGTCTTGCTCGCTACCCCAAGCAAATGGCTGTCCCTTCTTAGTCAATCGCGCGATACAGGCAGTTTTAACTGCGTAATTAGCTATGTAACGCCTAAAATACCCCGCTAAACCTAAAAACTGCCGCACCTGTTTTACATTAGCAGGTTTTGGTGAGTGAGCCAACGCATCTACCTTACTAGGGCTCGGCCGTACCTGACCCTGACTTATGAGCCTACCTAAGTACTCAACTTCGGTTTTTAAAAACGAGCATTTCTTCAAATTAATTGAAAACCCGGCTTTAGTGAGAGTTTCAAGAACCTGGCGCAAGATGATGAGTCCTTCTTGAACTGAATCTGACAGAATCAATACATCATCAATGTAACATAGAACTTTTCCAGTATCTGTTAGGGCTTTAAGGGTCTTAGATATGATTCTCTGATAAACTACGGGGGCATTGGTAAGTCCGTAGGGCATTTTTAAGTACTCAAAGTGGGAATCTGGAGTCACAAATCCGGTTTTGCTGATAGACTCATCATCTTTCAAGGGGACTTGATGAAAGCCAGTGGCCATATCGAGGCTCGAAAAGAACTTACTACTTCCTAATTTATCGATATGGTCATCTATTAATGGCAAAGGATATCTTTCCTTTACAGTGATGGCGTTCAATGCCCTGTAGTCTACACACATCCTATCAGACCCGTCTTTTTTCTTCACGAGTATGATAGGACTTGCGTATTCTGATTGAGACTCCCTTATAATACCCTTGCTCAATAGGTCATTACAAATGTCACGAACACGTACCTTTTCATCGACAGACAGCTTATAGGGTCGATAGTTCACGGGTGCATCACTATTTACTTTAATTTCCATACTGCCGGTATTAACAGTAGAAACCGCGGTCCCAGTGACAAATGAGTCGCTGAATTCATTAATGAGAGAAAGCAGCTGATCTTTCTCCTCACCGACCAAAGGCGTGTTAATCGCGCTACTATCCAGACTATGCACGTGATGCACCTGCGATGGACCATCCACTCTTATAAGCCGCTGTGTGTCACTATTTCTTATGTAAGTTACTCCCGCGCGGTTCAAAACGTCAGTACCTACCAATATCGATGCATTTATACAGTCTGGGGAGACTACAAACATATCAATTTCCAAAGATATCTCAAGAAACTCGACAACTGCAGTTACGTAACAAGTAGCTTCTATCTCCTGACTACCTATTCCTCGCATTAAGCGGCAAGCTGGCTTTTTGTTGCAGTCAATGTGTTTTAACACCGAACTAGAAATGAGCGAAATATCAGAACCACTGTCAATAAGCACGTCTACAGGCACCTTATTAATAACTGCACTCATCACATTATTTTGGTAAGGCTCATACAATTTTTGACAGAAATTGACCGTACTGACGTTTTTCCTATTCGTTTCGGCACGTTGCTTCACAAAACACGAGTCAATCAAATGTCCTACCTTTTTGCAGTACGTACATGTCACAGAAGATTTATTTTGCGTAGTAGGAACCGTACTAGATGCGGTAGGTTGACTTTTCAACTTTTTAGGACAACTATCTCTTTTGTGACCTGTATTACCACAATCGTAACATCGTACGCGCATATCTGGCTTCGGAGCCTCACGTTTGCGAGAATGCAAGTGATTCTCATTGTTTGACGAGCGGGCAAGATTGTGGGTAGTTTTAGAATCATTTTTCGGTTTATTGTACACGGACAAAAATTCGACCAACTGATTCGGTTGCAATTTAGCATTGGAAGCGGCAGCTTTTACTTGTGGGTCAGTTATACCTCTAATGACAATTGCAGTTTTTAAATCATCAGACAGCCCGCTTACAATGCTCAAGCGCAACAAAGATTTACGTGCATACTCTGCGTATGTAACAAACTTCTTTGAATCAGTACTCATCACATCAAAGAGAATACCAGCAATGTCGATGCTTTGTGGACAGAGAGATTTGAATTCTAATTTGAAATTAGTCCAAGATCGATCGTTGGTGACCCAATCATGTAACCAAGTGCGCGCATCGCCCTTAAGGCAGCCACCAATGCGCGAAAGGCACTCATGATCGGTCCAACGATTTGTTGATCGGCCACGTTCAACCTCCGTGCACCAAACATCGAAATTGTGGATACTAGGATCAAAGTTTGATATATAGTAATGGTTAGATCTTACTTGCATGAACGATGCCAACGCGCCAGCAATCTTGTCCGCTACGTCTTTTTCGGCGGGAACCGGAGGGTTGTTTTGTTCTGCCGTAACCTCGGCCGCAGTGGAATTAAGTATCACACTGGGCGTCGTGGTTGGCAGCTGTGGTGTATGACACTCGCGTGGCGGACATGGGGGTGTGGATACTGTCGAGGGGGCAACAGACAACCTATCCTCGATAGCATTTAGTCTTCCCAAAATTGCATCTAAAGCCTGACTAGTAGGGCTATCACGGTAGCTAGGTGAACTATCGTGATGCCGTTGACGGGAATTACTTCGATGGCGTGACCTATCGCGGCTTTTCTTCTTCTTAGAAGATCGCCCTGCCATCGTAAAATCAAAGAGGGTACTTACAGATTTATAAAACACAACACAAAAACTTTCTACAAAAGGCCAACGCCTATCTCTATGCGCGAAGAGAATTTAAAATCAACGAATCAACTACCTACACAAAATGAAAAATTATCGGATGCCGTTAGCGTTAGGCGCCGCAGCGATCCCACGAATGATATTATGAATCGGGATAGAAATAGGTTTTTTAAAAAGAACAAATTAAACACCTAAACTTTACAAAGTTAACTTTATCAATTTGAATTTAAAAATAGAACAATGGAAATGAATTTAAGCAACTACAGAGTCTATAGAACGTCCGCCACGACCGAGAGCCAAGAAAAAGTGAGGAGCGCCCGCAGCGGTGCGCCGCGAGCCCGCCAGCGCGCTCAGCCCCACCATGTCGGCCGTTACGTCATCATGACGTGCCGCTGGGCCCCGCCTCTTCTAGGGATATTTCTAACAATACCTATATATAGATAATTTTCGGGAGTTATAATTACACTTTATAATTATTATAAAGTGTAATTATACCTAACTCTTGAAAAGTTTTAGCTCATGATGAGTCCTGGAGCAGTGAGGATGCGAAGATTTGCTGCATGATATGGGGTAGTGACGCCACGTCCATGCAGACGTGGCCGTGGCCCGCTGGTAACTTTCGAAGTAACCTGAAATATAATTATTCTTAGGGCTGATTTTTCGATCGATAAATAACTTTTATCTGAGGAATAAATATGGCGTTATGACATATTTTCAATACAATATGTCAAGTCGCATATTTATTTCCTGAGATAAAAGTTATCTAGGTATTGAAAAATCAGCCCTTGGAAGACTAACCCCGTCATAAATGTATCCGTTTTATTTACCCGCTTTTTATATAACTAGTATCTACCCGCGGCTTCCCTTTCGAACTTTTATCCAAGCCTTGTTGGCCGAGTGGGTTAGTGCCTCAATTTCCGATCCGAAGGTTACAGGTTCGAACCCAGCCATGCATCAATGGATTTTTGGTTTCGAAAAAATTATATGCGCATTAACACGAGCTCTAAACGGTGAAGGAAAACATCGTGAGAAAACCAGTTAGCTTTTTAATAGCGTTGATCGGCTTGCAACCTGTGAGTATGGAATGCTAACTTCTGCAAAACGTGGGCATGTACGAAATATGTATTTGGACATACCTCTGACTACCCCCTTAGACACGAAAGATCTTAAAAAATGCATAAAAAGATCTGAGAGAATGTCTACCGCGCCTTGGGAATATAGTCGTTTTCTAAATTGACAGAAGAAGAAGAAGAAGATTTTCATTTCAACAAATTACTTACATGGTAGCCTCGTCGCCTAAGCTGCCGATGAAAATAACGTGCGCTTGCACTTTAGGCTCGGATGTCAGGATAGTGCCCAAACGCTCCGGCGGAATGCCGTACCTGTAGATAAAAGTATGTTCGTATGAGCACAGATAATATAATATTATACTAGTAGTATATGAGCAAGGGTCCAACTCTGGTGACGGAGTTTTTAGGCAGCATAAAGGCCGCCGACGCGGCTTAACGACTTAAAAGCCGACAATTTAACATGCCCGGAAGCGCTCAGCTTGTAAAGCTACTTGCCACCCATCCAAATTGTGACCGCGCACAACGCTGCTTAACTTCAACGATCAATCAAGAACGTCTAAGCAAGCTACGCCACGAATGCTTCTGTAGGTAGATGTAAATTGAATAACTTTAAACGAGCAATAATCTTGTATTTAATTTGTTTCGCGTATTCTCGGAAACGGCTCTAACGATTTGGATAAAATTTTGTATTTAGATATGGTTTTGCTTTTTAAGTTTACCTATCCTATACAGTTATGTTGCTTGTAAAAACGCAATTTTACACTCAACTACTTTTTTCAGTCTTCAGTTTGCTCTCATGCTGACAATTTCCTATAGCGCCATCTCGTAAACTTCTGTGGCACTAATTGTAATGTTGCCGACGAATAAATAATCAGCTGTTATTTCAAAATTTTATGAGATGGCGCCATAATATGGCGCTTTATCTGAATAAGAATTTTCAATACTAACGTGTGTCAACAAAGGGCCTAAAAGGAACAAAGGAACAAAAATTTACTGAAAAACTCCCGACAAATTCCTTTATCAATTAAAAAAGAACTGATGATCTTGAAACGCTACGTTAGAGCAGTTTAACCGATCGAGATTTCTCTCTCTCTCGATGTTGCGCATGTTATGCCTACTGAACAGATCTTTATAAATTATACCTAAATAAGTTCTACAGTTCTACACGAGTATACTTATACTTAGCGGTTGACCGTGCCTTATGAGAATAAACAAAAACCAAAAACGTAATGATAGTTAAACGTAAATTCTTCATGAAATTAATTAAATTATTTTAGTAATCGCAAATCACTTGTTTATGATCTTCCTCTAAATTTAGAGCCGGTAAGCGCCTGCAAAGTGAAGAACTGATAAGAACCATCTACATCACGTCAGTTTTTAAATAAAAAATACCGCATCAAAATCGGTTCATCCGTTTAGGAGGTAAGATTGCAACTGCTATACAACAAACTTATATACCTACCTACATTATAATAAACACTTTATCTATCTATTTATCTTATCTCTGTTTCGTCGGGGGTTAAAAAAATACCCTACCTGGGTTTTTTTTTAATTCTATGAATAATGTGGTTACCTTCTAAGGTTAGCATCGGAGAGTATAAGAACTATGCTATCGTCGGCGTCTTCTCCCGCAAGAGAAGTTATAGCGTGTTGAGCGGCCGGCAGAGTATTATCACCCGACCAACAGAACTGCGCGTGCGCGTGCATAGTGCGTATTATCTGGAACAAACATTACTTTAACGGTGGTACAAATAAAAATATGTACGTATGTATTTTGAAATTGTTGAATTATTATTCAAAATAATTCAACAATTTCAAAATACAAATATGTCCTGCCCCCCCCCCCCCCCCCCCCCCCCTCCATCAATCAGGGCTTCCTCACTGCGCGACCGAATTTGGGCTAACGAGGGGCTGACTTTGAGCTAGGGACGCACACTACACGTTGTGTAGTGTCTGTGTAAATGGGTAGTTAGACGCCGCTTATTCATAGAGATTTCGTCGAGTGTCCGGGGTGTGCTCAAGTTAAAGATCACTCGAATGAAAGCTTGGGGTTTTCTATGACACTTTTATTTTATGTTCAGACGCTCCATTCCTTGTGAAAGATGCCGAATGAAGAACAGAAATGAACGAAAAGTTAACCGTCTGATTCCACCTTTAGCAACACATTTAGCCATTCATTTTTAATTATATCATCACAATGGATCTTTTGTCTCATACCTGAGTCATACATTTTTATTTATACCTCACACTGGTATAACTGGATCTTTTGTCTCATACCTGAAGCCTTTCCTTCTCGTTCTCAGGCGGTCGGTCGACTCTAACGAGCTCTAATGCGTGGTCCTCGCCGGAGTGGCCGTACATATCGTACCGGATCCGTGCCTCGTAGCCCTTAAGAGACTCCGTTAGAAGGACCACCGCTTCCATCGAACGTTCCAGACGACCGTCGTATGAGTTGAACCTGAGAAAGAACAAAAGACCTTACTTATAAACAATGCACGGTTAAACAATGCTCAAAATTCGCCTTTTTGGTACTATCTAACAAAAAAGGAAGGCAATAGTTTAAACTGTGTTTCAATTTTGACAGAAGTTGAGTGGAGTTTATAAGTAGAGCGGAAAATGATTTTAAAATAAACATCATAATTTTTTTTTATGGTAGGTAGCATGGCCGATAGGGTTTTCAACATTCCAAATAAAATAAATCTATTTTCAATTTGAAATTATGCAGCCATTTTGCAATTTTATTTACTGAAATCGATATATTCAATTTACATAAGTTAAATAATTCAGGAAATACTCATTTATTGCTTCAAATTAAATATGAGTCATGTAGCCTACCTATTAAAGTGTGTGATTATAATGATTCTACTCCTGTTGTCTTACGTAAAAGAGCCGAGTTGACCGAGTTGGTTAGTACCTCAACTTTCGATCGAAGGTCGTGGATTCGAATCCTGGCCATGCATCGAAGAATTTTTTGTTTCGAATTTATATGCGCATTAACACAAGCTCGAAACGGCGAAGGAAAACATCGTGAGGAAACCCGCGGCTTAGTCAGCCCCACACATATTGACCATGTCTTTCCTGTGGATATGGCCGGTTTAAGCTTAGAGGATGATTTAGGAGCTGGGCAAGCCTACTCCATCTCAAACAATGTCCCAGGCACTACAGTGTCCCGTCAGGTATTAGGCAAAAGATTGTAAATCATCTAGTAAAGATGTAAAGGCCCAAGCTGACTTTACATTTGACTGCTTGCAGAGCACTGAAGCTGGTTCATTCACAAATTAGTGCTCGGTCTCGCTCTTTGGCCTAAGAATTGCGTATTGTGCATCCTACGAGGCTTACTGACTGAAGTTAGCCGCATTCAGCCTCAGAGTAAGAGTAGGATGCACAATACGCAATTCTTAGGCCAAAGAGCACCAATTTAGTAGTTAGCACCCTGCATGCAGTGTCATGTAATGTGGGCTTGTGTTTGTCTTACCTGTACATACTACCGGAGACGTCTAAGACTAGCCTCAGCCTCTTGGGTTTGTCTGGAGGCGCGCCGGCCGGCGGCTCCTGTTCTGTACGACGTCGGTATATCGCGCGCTCGCCTGCTAGACCTATTCACAAACAATCATTATTATTCATTATTTAACACATGGGAATTACTCACGTAAAAATATCGTCTATTTTTTTACAATACATAAATATAATATCCCACCCCTCCCCTTGTGCCTCAGTAAAGATGTGGGGCTTTACTGAAACATCAACACGGACTTTTTGGGAGAACTCGAAAAGCAATGCTATCCAATTTTGTTTCACTTGCCCACACTTATGCACATTTACGAACACTTAACGGTTAATAATCCACCATTATTACACATTAACATTCGAAGAAACACAAGTTTGTGAAAATAAAACAAACACGAAACACGACTTCTCAAATTCCCGCCAAAAAGTCATCTATCGTCTATTTAGATACCGTCAATGTTTCGATTCATCCGGAGAATCTTCATCTGGGTAAGGAGGGAGTTGCGGAAAGGTTACTCCTCGCGCGAGCGTCTCACACTGCGAGCAATGTAACGCTCGCGCGAGACGAGGGTCGCGGATTCTCCGGATGAATCGAAACACTGTCGGTATCTAAATCGACGATATTTTTACGTGGGTAATTCCCGTGTGTTAAATAATGTCTAGTACAACTCACGAAAGTTTTGAAAGTGAAATCATATTAATATTGTTTACAAGAGGCATTTTCTAAAAAAATTATAAAAAAAACCTTGACTGAGACTGTTTCAAACTGTGTAAAACACATAGATTGTTAATATTTTAGTTGTAGATGTGCCACGGTAGCCCGCGAAATTCAACTTTTCTTGCGTTTTTTGCAATTTGTAGAACTGTCTCAGGTTGGATATTAATCAAAATAATTATTTGCGCAAATAACTTAGTAAGTATTTCTATTTAACAAACAAAAAGTACAAGGGAATCAGCACCATTATGTTACTACTAGTTATGTTATCTATGCCTACCCCTGTGGGAAAGAGGCGTGATTTTATGTATGAATGTATGTTACTACTTTTAGCCATATGCGCCATCTATAGATGACTCGTTGCAGATATCTTCCATTATGAAACTAAACGATTTTAACCGACTTCAAAAAAAGGGGGAAGTTCTCAATTCGTCGGAATCTCTTGTTTTGTGCTTTTTAGGGTTCCGTACCTTAAAAGGTAAAAAAAGGAACCCTTATAAGATCACTTTCTTGTCCGTCTGTCTGTCTGTCTGTCTGACTGTCTGTCTGTCTGTCCGTCTGTCCGTGTGTCACCATCGATTATCTCAGGAACGGGTAGAGCTAGCAAGTTGAAATTTATACCATATACTAAGGTCTATAGTCCCTATTGTGAGTATAAAAATCAAGGTCCTGAGTCAACACTATAAAAAGATATAGGCAGGTTTTCGTGAAACTTGTGAGTACCAAAACTTACCTTAATTATCAACTTTTTATATTTTTCGGAATTTTCCCGTTACTTGTGCTGTAAGACCTTGCTTGTAACCAAAATTGACAATTCTAGGTCAACCGGAAGTACCCTAGAGGTTTTGGGTCGAAAACCTAAGTAGTAGTTCCCGTTGACCTAGAATAACGAAATTTGGCAAAAAGCAAGGTCTTATAGCACAAATAAAGGGAAAATTCCAAAAAGTTAAAAAAGTTGAAAATTAAAGGGTGTTCCCATACATACATAGTTGACGCCAATTAAAATTGTCCTCCGAGTTGTATGGGCGCTCATACAATTAAGCGGACTAGCTTAATTGGCACCATGGCTAGGTACGGAACCCTCGGCGTACGAGTTCGACTCGCACTTGACCGGTTTTTTATTTTATGTAGTTTCACAGATTACTCGAAGATGCCTGGACAGACTCGGATTTTTTTGTTTGAGAGTAAAGTAAGTTTCTGATTGGTGCTCCAAAAATTTGGTGAGGATCTGTTGAGGATCTTCAGAATTATGAACAAAATGCACCTCGAGAATGCAGAAAATTGGAAAGCTCATAACGTTGGAGTCGGTTTTTTTTTTTTTAATTTAGCCACTTGTTCCCTCCTACCTTCATCTCCATCTCAACATTGTCCCAGACACTACTGTGTCCCGTTAAGTGTAGGCAAATATTGCCTCCTGACACTGTATAAATCCTCTAGTAAAGATGTAAAGGCCTAAGTTTTTTCCCTCCTACCTTCGATTATTTTCCCATCATCCAGCTCGCCGCTGGTCTGATGTCGACTCCAGTTTCTCTCTTTCTTCTTCGCTTGTAATTCTGCTAGCACTCCACGTAATGCTCCGATCTGAATACAAAACAAATATACTAGGTATTAAGAAAGAGTCCGAGTGATTTTGTGAATGTGGATTTTCGGAAACAATACAAGTTTTCAGTCGTAACAGAAAATAAGAACCACCTAACTTTAACACTCAATTGGTTGAATAAATGCTCATCGACTTCTATAGAACAGAAGTAGAGCCCCTTAGCTTTTAGGAAGATTTAAAGTTATTACCAGTGATCGGAATTAGGCGGGCTAAAATACCTAAAGTTCGAAAAATAACAGAGACAAATGGAGACGCCTTAGGACTAAATATTTTTCGGCCTAATTATTTCCGTTTTCGGGACATTACTAAAGAACATCTAACATTAAGGTGAATCTATTTTTTACCTGAGTTAATATCAAAAACTAAAATGTAAGTTTTAAGATAAATAACTTTTTTCCGTCGGTTAAATAGAAAAATGATTTGAATTAGTTCACAATATTATTAACATTAATTTTAAATGTACTTACTCACTGCGAAAATTGTTCCAACTTTCGGCCCAATTGGGCCGAATAAAATTCTTGTAGTAAGGAAGTCTCCCATTTTTTGTCTCTGTTCTTTGAACTTTAGGTATTTTAGCCCGCCTAATTCCGATCACTGGTTATTACAGAGGCCTTATTAAAAAAAGGCTTTGCCCATTATTCATAATCAACTGTTTTTTTAGCAAGGCTTTGGCGAGTGTTGTTTTTTCTTATCACTTTGAAAAGAGATCTAGCGGCCGTTTGAGCTCTAGCAAGCATTTAAGTATATTTTGAATAACGGGGTTTTTTTACTTTCTGATTTCGAAAGAACACGACTAGAACCAAGCTTTAGAAAGCGATCCTAGTATTTTCTTCAATAAATAACTTTTCACTTTACTACCTGAGGTTGTACAGCTCGATAAAACTGCTCGTACAATTTCGCGTCGAATTCCGACATCTTGATTTCCTTCAGTCGTTCTTCAAACGCTTTCCTGTTCATCTCACGCGCAGCTTTCTTCACGTGTTCTGGCACGTCATCTTTTTCTGCGTCTGAGAGCTACAGATACATTATTCATTAATTTAATTGTTAGTAACAGTACGCGCAATGGATCTAGGCATTCGTGAAGGCATCCGTTTCGCTGCACAGTAGAAAATTTTGTATGAAAAAGCTACACTCCGCATCCAATCGGCTAACTTCACGAATGCTATCTCGTTATAAACGAGGTCATAGATATTTTGCTTCAAGCAGGCTCGATAAATAACTTTTCATTCCATCTATTCGAAAAGGACGACTTTGTTCGCCTTTAAGTGCGCCCAAAGTAGATGATTCCTCTTCAAGGAACTTTTAGCGGGCAGTAATGAGTTTTTAATCCTCTTTATAAATTTAGCGGGCAGTAATGAGTTTTTAATCCCCTTTAAGTGCGCCGGAATTATCTTTGCCGCGCACTTTAGAGGTACAACTACTTTCCACATTCATTCATCTCGAATCTACCAAGATGAATGAGGGAGGACTCTTAGCACTATAGCATACCATAGCATACCATAGCATACCATAGCATACCATAGCATACCATAGCATACCATAGCATACCATAGCATAGCATAGCATAGCATAGCATAGCATAGCATAGCATAGCATACCATAGCATAGCATATCATAGCATAGCATAGCATAGCATAGCATAGCATACCATAGCATACCATAGCATACCATAGCATACCATAGCATACCATAGCATACCATAGCATACCATAGCATTCCATAGCATAGCATAGCATAGCATAGCATACCATAGCATACCATAGCATACCATAGCATAGCATAGCATAGCATAGCATAGCATACCATAGCATACCATAGCATACCATAGCATAGCATAGCATTCCATAGCATAGCATAGCATAGCATAGCATACCATAGCATAGCATAGCATACCATAGCATACCATAGCATAGCATAGCATAGCATAGCATAGCATAGCATAGCATAGCATAGCATAGCATAGCATAGCATAGCATAGCATAGCATAGCATAGCATAGCATAGCATAGCATAGCATAGCATAGCATACCATAGCATAGCATAGCATAGCATAGCATAGCATAGCATAGCATAGCATAGCATAGCATACCATAGCATACCATAGCATACCATAGCATAGCATAGCATAGCATAGCATAGCATAGCATAGCATAGCATAGCATAGCATAGTATAGCATAGCATAGCATATCATAGCATAGCATAGCATAGCATAGCATAGCATAGCATAGCATAGCATACCATAGCATACCATAGCATACCATAGCATACCATAGCATACCATAGCATACCATAGCATACCATAGCATACCATAGCATACCATAGCATACCATAGCATACCATAGCATAGCATAGCATAGCATAGCATAGCATAGCATAGCATATCATAGCATAGCATAGCATAGCATAGCATAGCATAGCATAGCATACCATAGCATACCATAGCATACCATAGCATACCATAGCATACCATAGCATACCATAGTATACCATAGCATACCATAGCATACCATAGCATACCATAGCATACCATAGCATACCATAGCATACCAAAAATTTAATCCCCGATTACTCTTCTCAAGTGGAACTTCGTCGATTTAACACATTCTTTTCTCTTCCCTTTTATTTTCTCATAGATTGTAATAAAAAGTAGAGTGTATCACTCGGGCGCAAAATATATTTTTGGCTCGGGCGACGTACTTTAAATCCCTCGCTACGTTCAGGATTCTACTAAAGAATCCCTCGCTACGCTCGGGATTCTACTCTAGAATCCTTCACTTCGCTCTGGATTCAAAAAAGCGCCCTCGCCGTCAAAATATTATTTTGCCCCCTTATAATACAATCTACTATACTCTCACACGCTGCAATAACCAATGGCTCATGTAAAACGCATGGTGCAATTGTTTTTTTTTTCGACTAGTGCGCTGCACAACTACCGTTTCACATAAGACTAGACGAGTGAGCACGCAATATGCCTTGCTTTAGGTACTCACACTTTTATGAGATACCTTTTATGACCCACCTTAATCATTATTGAGGATAATTTTACCGTTTCAATACTTATTTCTCTAACTTCTGCTAATAGTATTTTAATGTTTTTTTCTGTTACCTGATGCACATCGTGTCCCTTGTCCAGTCTGTAAGGTCCACCTTTGCCGCCCAGCCCAGCCGTGTCTCTGCCGCCAGTGCCGCCCGCCCACGTGTTGCCGCCCACGTGGGGCTTGTTGTCCGGATCTTCTTTGCCGTACTTGGGGGATGACACGTCTTTACTGTGGATGATTGGTTATATATCTATACATATAATAAGAATGAAGTCTAAGAACAAACTTATAAGTATTCAATTAAGTGATGTCAGTTTTTGATCCATATAACCTTTTCACGTCCAAAAATGTCATAAGCGCGATCTACGTTCACCTTGAACGCAAACACTTCATAGTAACTGTTGGTAATCTGTGACTTTGAAATTTTCGTTTCTCTGTGTGTTTGAGCACTAAGATCTCTGAAACTACTGAACTGATTTGGTTGCAGTTTTCATTGTTGTATTATGGTAAGCCGGGATTAAAAGATAGGGGTTGTTTTATCAAAATCCGTTCACAAATAAAAAAGATATATCTATTTAAAGAATTCTACTGTGACTTTAGTTTCTCTGTGTGTTTATTGCTGCTAATCTCAAAAACGGCTCTACTGAATTGGATGTAGTTTTGACTGTTGTATTATGGTAAGTTGGGATTAAAAAATAAAAGTTTTTTTATCAAAATCCGTTCACAAATAAAAAAGATATGTACATTTAAAGAATTCAATCTAAATTTCTAAACACTTTGTTTTCTAAAGAAAAGATTACGATAAAATTTGGCATGGATATAGATTATATCCCAGGAAAGGACGTAGGCTACTTTTTTTCATATGTTATCATGGTTGAGATAAAAAAATAAGGGTTGAAAGTTTGTATGGGGAACAAAATGTTGGGATGGGTGACCGTCTGACCTCCTCTTTTTGCACTCATGGAAATTTTTAAACATTTTTTTATTACCTACGAATTTCAAAATTACTTAATGATAATTACTTAAATTGGTTTTAGGTAGGTGATGACCATGAAGTAGTAGTTGTAAATAGGTAAAATGGGTAAGTAGAAAGCACGCCTTAGCTATTTCTACGGAACAGAGATAGCTTCTTGCGATTTGCTATTAGAAAACACGCAGGAATATACAAATTTTAGCGTTTCAAAACCGTTTGTTGTTTCAGCGCAATAGACTCAAATCTGTAAATGTTATATAATTAAAACCTCAATTGAATATTAATCTTCCTTAAATTGTTGAAAATATAAAAATCAGAGCTTTAAATGAATTCAATATTTTAGAAAACAAATTCCCCAAATCAGCGCAGCGCCAAAGTAAATTATTTCCAAGTATTCAAATTTTCTATAGGGTCAGGGAGGCTAGGTTGGCTCGGATTTTTTCAGAGGGCTCTAAAATGTAGAAGAACTCAAAGGATTAACCTGAAATTTGCACATGTTGTTGCTAAACTATCCTAGTTTAATATGGCATCATTATATTTTCATTAAATACTGCTAAAACAAAATTACAAACCAAAAATCAAAAAGTGAGAATTGAGCAACTGTGTACCACCAGGTGTACAGAGTGGCTCAGTGATTCAGTAGTGGTAATTAGTATTAATAAATTAAAAAACGTTAATTATTTATTTTCTATTTTTTAACAGAAATAAAGAAGAATTATTCTAGTCTCAAAATGTTGTTCATATCAACCTAAAATCATTTTTACTGAAATCAACCTTATCCCCTCTTTTATTCTTTCAGCAGGAGTATTTCCTATTTTTCTCGTCGTGGTAGTCGGTGGCCGTGGCATTTTATTGATGAAAAAATAAAAGTAGAATTATAAAGTGCTAAAATAATTTATTTTAGGTTTTTACACTGCACCAATACACAGTGACTCATGAGTCAGTGTGTACAAAAGTACGTGTGTTTAAAATTGAGTCACTGTTCGCAACTACGCCGTTTTGAAAATATTCAATGACGACAATCGAATCAGCTAACAAACACATCAAAGAACTACACAAATAAGACTTCTACAATATCTACTATACGGCAAACATAATGGTCACCACAAATTACGATTAACTAAGGTATGACAAACAAAAGAAACTTACCTTAAAAGTAATTTTGTAGGCGCGGAAACTAAGAAATGCGATGACACCTCGGTACTGCGCTCGATCTGCCGCCTGATTGGTTTGAACACATTTGGGGTACACAGGCTTCAATTGTGCGATAGACATAGCCATATAAAATACGCCGTTCTAGTCGAAACACGTGTGAGCCACTGTTGTCTCCTGAGTCACCGTACCCTCCCTGACCCTACGTGTATTTATTATGTTAAATACCTATGTATTTATTTAAAAAGTATTTATCACGATAGATTAGAAATTAAAACACCCAAACCCCAAGTAGATAGTTGTAAATAGGAAAAATAGGTAACTAGATAGCACGCCTAAGCTATTTTTACGAAACAGAGATAGCTTCTTGCGATTTGCTATTAGAAAACACGCAGGAATATACAAATTTTAGCGTTTTAAAACCGTATGTTGTTTCAGCGCAATAGACTCAAATCTGTAAATGTTATATAATTAAAACCTCAATTGAATATTAATCTTCCTTAAATTGTTGAAAATATAAAAATCAGAGCTTTAAATGAATTCAATATTTTAGAAAACAAATTCCCCAAATCAGCGCAGCGCCAAAGTAAATTATTTCCAAGTATTCAAATTTTCTATCCGTGTATTTATTATGTTAAATACCTATGTATTTATTTAAAAAGTATTTATCACGATAGATTAGAAATTAAAACACCCAAACCCCAAGTAGATAGTTGTAAATAGGAAAAATAGGTAACTAGATAGCACGCCCAAGCTATTTTTACGAAACAGAGATAGCTTCTTGCGATTTGCTATTAGAAAACACGCAGGAATATACAAATTTAGCGTTTCAAAACCGTATGTTGTTTCAGCGCAATAGACTCAAATCTGTAAATGTTATATAATTAAAACCTCAACTGAATATTAATCTTCCTTAAATTGTCGAAAATATAAAAATCAGAGCTTTAAATGAATTCAATATTTTAGAAAACAAATTCCCCAAATCAGCGCAGCGCCAAAGTAAATTATTTCCAAGTACTTATTCAAATTTTCTATCCGTGTATTTATTATGTTAAATACCTATGTATTTATTTAAAAAGTATTTATCACGATAGATTAGAAATTAAAACACCCAAACCCCAAGTAGATAGTTGTAAATAGGAAAAATAGGTAACTAGATAGCACGCCTAAGCTATTTTTACGAAACAGAAATAGCTTCTTGCGATTTGCTATTAGAAAACAAGCAGGAATATACAAATTTTTGCGTTTCAAAACCGTATGTTGTTTCAGCGCAATAGACTTAAATCTGTAAATGTTATATAATTAAAACCTCAATTGAATATTAATCTTCCTTAAATTTTCGAAAATATAAAAATCAGAGCTTTAAATGAATTCAATATTTTAGAAAACAAATTCCCCAATTCAGCGCAGCGCCAAAGTAAATTATAGCCAAGTATTTAAATCGTAATTTGAACATAGAAGTCTTCAAAAATCTATTTCATATACATCCGATACAAAAATTTCAATTTCTGTATCGGACGCGCAGACATCAGACGTCCTCACGTTGCGTTGGCTCTGACGGAAGTTCCGTCACGGAACAAGACTGGTGTAATCGCCAACGTGTGGATGGTTCACGAAATCTTGGCCCCAACGTTGGGACCAACGTTGGTCCCAACGTATACGCCGGCACCATACGTTGGGACCATGAAATTTGCGGTACGGGGGTTAAAGGGGACGAAAAATCGATCTACCTAGGCTAGGTCTCATATCTGGGAAAATTCGTTTTCTCGACATTTTTACGCAAAAAGGTTTACCTACCAGTGCAATGTGGTTCGTAATTTTACAATTTCTGTTGAAACTAAAGTGGCCAAGTGAAATAGGTGTCCGCCTCTCAACTCAACCGATGGCTTCGAGTTCGAATCTCAGCCAGTAAAAGTTTACTTTTTGTAAGTTTTATTTCTTTTTCTTTTTTAATTTTTATCTATTTGCACCCGAGCATAGTTCGGTCGCCCAGATATTCAAGTATTAAGTCCCTACCTACCTAAAGTATTTACAAAAAAATATAGAAGTAGGTAAGTACCTATTCTATCAGTTATCTGGTTCCCATAGTACAAGCTATGCGATTTTGATGAAATTTGCGGTAGGTACGGGGGCTTACGGAGGCGAAAAGCCGATCTAGCTAGGTCTTTTATCTGGGAAAATTCGTTTTCTCAACATTTTCATGCAAAAAGATTTACCAGTGCAATACCTACCTAATGAGTTTTAAAAAATTTGAATAAAAAGAACCTAGCCTATGTGTTATTCCAGGTCATAATCTATGTAAGTAATTATTCCAAGTTTCAATAAAATCCGTTTAGTAGTTTTGGTGTGAAAGAGTAACAAACATCCATCGATACATCCATCCTCACAAACTTTCACATTTCGCAAATTAGTAGAATTAGCATACGCGAACGAAGTCGCGGGCACAGCTAGTAGAATAATATGTCTCTTAAAACATAATATTTCTACAATGAGAAACATTTGTATAGTTATAAAGTAGGGACAGTGAAGGAGTTATATCAGAAGTCTTAACGTAGAGCGGAGACGTCACAACCTACTCTTATATGTATTTATTTATACTACATAAGCCGTGATGGCCGAGGGAGATAATACCTCGACTTTCGGTCCGACGGTCGTGGGTTCGAATCCTGACCGTGGATCAATGGATTTTTCTTTTCTAAAAACTTATATGCGCATTAACACGAGCTCTAAACGGTGAAGGAAAACTACGTGAGGAAACCCGCGGCTTAGTCAGCCCCACACGTATTTACCATGTCTTTCCTGTGGATATGGCCGGTTAAGCTGAGAGGATGGTTATGGTGCTGGGCAAGCCCCATCTCAAACAATGACCCAGGCACTACAGTGTCCCGAATATAAGTGTAGGCAAAGATTGGCTCCTGACTGTATAAATCATCTAGCAAAAGATGTAAAGGCCTGTTTTTTACACATACCCACTATCTCTCTCAATGGTCATTTGTATCTTCTCCTGCTTGGCTCGTCCCTCCAACACGCCCTCTGTAGGCAATCCGCTGGAGTGTAACACTTCTAGCAGCGTGTCTGCTAAGTCTTTGCTATACCGATCGAAGTCAAACACATTGCCTATAGCCGTTGCTAAGTCTTCTTTCGGATATTTCTGAAATATGACAATATTTGTTACGAACAGTCTAATGTCGCCTATACTTGCAAAAATAAACTTTGACTGGCTGAGATTCGAACTCGAAGCCTTTGACTGAAAGGCAGACACCCAATCTACATGCTGGGCGAGCCTAAGCCAGCGCGAGCGAAAGCGAATTGATGCAAGGCGAGTGCTACCGTCCACACGTTTGGCGAGTCTAAGCAAACCAATGAAAATTGGCGCTTGTATTCACTCGGCCAGCTAGGCGAGCGATGGCAAGGCATGGCAAATGGTGCTGTCCACACGTTGGCATTGGCGTTCACTCGGCGAGCCTGCGCCAGCGTGTAGTAGCGGCTTAACGGTAATGGTAAGGATCTGGGGCCCTAGCCACATTACACGATCTATCGTCGCTGTAGAACGATCTATCGTCGCTGTAGAATAGAACACTTCAAAATGTATAGGAATTGACATTTTGACCACGTGACTCAACTTCTTGAAACGTCAAATCCTATAAATTTTGTAGTGTTTCTATTCTACAGCGACGATAGATAGTGTAATATGGCTAGGGGGGCTGTTTTGAGCTATGCAGCTAAATAAATCGGACTGAACAAAGCGATCAAATGACAACTTTAGACTACGATCGACTAGTGATTGGACCTTGGACAACATTGAATAAAACTAACTTAGACCTTTACATCTTTACTAGATGATTTATACAGCAGAATCACAATATGAATTGCAATATAAGTATGCCGTTCTTGTCACTCAGTCTATGAAAAGACAGCAGGGAATTGAGCTATACTCAATTCTTATCGTGATTCTGCTATAACGGCCTTTTTAAGCCCGTAGTTCTATATCCTTAGTTTTCAAATCACCTGTAAATGTTTGACAATATTGACAAGTTCTCTCGTAGAGTATGGATAGGTAAGTTGACCCTGGTCTGCTTTATCACGGAGCAGCGCGAATGCCTGAACCAGCTTTTTCATAACATCGTGCGGTACATCGGGCCCGTACGAACGGAGTAGTTCCATCTCCGAGTCGATAGAGGGATTGTCTACCGCGTGGCAAGAGAAGAGATCGCCTGGAAGGTACGATAGAAGGTTTAACGTGGCCGCACACCTATCCGCGCCGAAAGCGCCGAACGAATCGAGTTTTAGAATTGAAATGGTATGAAAATGAAACTGTATGAAACCTCGCACACCTGCCGCCGCGGTCGAATCGTCCTATTCGACCGAATCTGGCAGTACTTTGAGAATTTGCGCGGATAGGTGTGCGATCAGCCTTTGGGAAAACGTCGAAATGAGAAATTACAAAAAAAAATCCAATAATTTATGATATTATAAAGGCGAAAGTCAGTGTGTGTGTATGAATGTTTGTTACCACGTATCTCCATAACTACTAAACTGATTTTGATGAAATTTGGAGTGTAGATAGTTTAGGTTCTGGAGGCTACTTTTTATCCCGAAAAATGTATGGTTCTCGTGGGATAAAAAATCAGTCCACGCGGACGAAGCCGCGGGCGTTCACTAGTTTATGATATTTTGAAGATGTTTAATTGCTAAATATGGATGTTAGTAAGCTGGAAATTTCACAATTTTATTGTAGAAGAGATTTTTTGAGAATCTTCAATAAATGTTTACAAAGAAAAGTTAACTCTCACAACCAGTTCAATATTCTATTCAACTGTGATTTTGCTTTAAATATTTGCCATTACTTCTATAAGGTCAATGCGGGGAAGTCCGTCTGCGGAGCAAGACCGTACACTGAGCTTTTTGACGAAACTATGCACCCTACGCATGTTTTACCTATATTGGCAAATCAATCATATCCATCTGGTTTCAGCTAGCTCTAATAGATGTTTCTATGTCGCAACAGTTCGCGAAAAAACGTTCACAAACTTTTCGTGTAATTTTAACTCGAATATCGAGATAGACGTGTGGTGACAAAAACGAATATTTTAAATATAAAGAGTGAAGTTGTCGGATTTAATTATGATAAGAGTTTTTTAATAATATTGCCCCCTCCTATTTCTCTTATCGAATTTCAAAAGAACGCCATATCTTCTGAGATAATCGCATCCAAAAATATCTACCTTCCAAAAGTTCAAGTTGGGAAGTCCGTCTACTTTACGCGGGGCAAGACCGGCATATGCCGGACTTGCCTCAAATCAGAAATCGTAAACCTTTTTATTCCAAATATATTGGATATGACCTCTTGATGACCTTTTGACCTCACATGACCCCTTGACCTGTCATGACCCCTTGACCGTGTCTTTTATTTCTTTAAAATTAGTAATAACTGTTCCTTATTTTCTTTATATTATCTTGTATGGTTTGGCCCTGCAATAAATTATGATATAGTAGAGTAGAGGGTTGACTATCATAATAGGTGTTAAACAACATAACCAGAAAGTCTTTACTTACTTATATTTTTTTTTCTGTTTTTAGATAAGTACCAAGTCCCTACTATTAGATAGGTATACATATAAAAACCACAAACCTAGTAAAATACTTTAAAATTGGCGATTGCTTGCTCTAGTAGATTGTTATTGTGCTGCTTAGATTTTTAAATTTACTAAATATTTTTTTTTAATTTACTCGGGTACCTACTCTACTAATTTTAATAAGTTGAAATTAGAATAAAGTAATTAACACAAAAAATCATAAGTATTCATATCCCACGGGAACCGTGCATTTTTCTTACAATAATAACATTATTTTTATAGAAATAATGTATCTTTAGAATGTTTAATAAGAAACATAATGGCTCTTAGTTTGAAAGTAAGTCCCTACCAAAGGATTGGATGCTTTGGTAGGGGCTTACTTTCAAGAAAATGTTGCAAAAATGTTCACCACCCCTGAATCCTAAAATGTGACGGACTTACCCCGTTTTACACATTTTTGACAATATCTTTGGATTGGGACCTTATTTCGAATCGTGGAAGACATAAAATTCATTGTTATGATGTAATAAATGCTGTGAGTTACTTTAGACTCTTCTAAACATCTCCTGTCGCCTACAATAACTCCTAGACGGACTTCCCTCATTTAGCCGGGGAAGACCGTCTACTGCCCGAGTTTTAAAAAACCTCCGATTTTATTGTTAATTTTATATAGTTTTAAAGGTTTAATAGCTTTTTCTGATTCTTGGATAAATTTGCTAACGATGAATATCTTTAACTTTACAGAAAAATGCATAGTGACTGAGATATGATCAATCAAACTGAACTTTGAAAAAAGTATGCCGGTCTTCCCCGCATTGACCTTACTGAAAATGTCAAATATACCACCACAGCTACAGTAAGAAAAACCACAGATACATAGAATATTAAAACCAGCCGCTAAGTAAGTAAGTTAGTTTGTATGAACTAGTGGCCAACCCTGGTGACGGAGTTTTTAGGCCGCCTTAAGGCCTCCATGATGGCTTAGCGACTAAACCAGCCGCTAGTCATCCTACATTTGAAAATTTGCGGCAGTCTTTAAAAAATTAACATCACAATCTCCTAATAATAATTTGAATTTGAAATATAAATTAAATCTCTATATTAAAAACTCACCTAAAGCAGCAAAGAAATCGTTCCCCAAGAACGGGAACCCAGGCCTATTCGCCAGCACGATCATCCTAAAATCATCATGCACCGGGATGAAGCTTCCCACTTCTCCCCCCGAACTCTCCAACATATCTTTAGGTACAATCCGTCTACCATCACTTAGCACCATCTCCCCATTCTCTACCAAAGTTTTAAGGATACAAGTGACATGTGTCGGCGCTTTATCAGCCTCGTCAACGACCAACACATGTCCAAACTTCACCGCTTTGACTAAAGGAGAATCTTCATAAACCACTATACCATCCTTCACAGTTGGTTGTACAGTTAAAGATTGTACTGTCGTATCTCTGTGCAGTTGGATGTACTCTCTTGGTCTGTTTAGTAGCTGCAATAGTCTATCGGCGATCTTATTCTTCCCCACGCCTTGATTTCCGACCAGTAGTAAATGATTGCCTAGTAGAAAATCTTGTAGTAACCATTCTAAAAGCCTCATGTGCTGTGGAACGTCATAGAAAAGGATATCGGGTACTTTTGTTAATGCTTCGGTTTTGAATACCTCTGTGCTTGTGTTACCTATAGTTAGTATATTATCTTGTATGCTATAGTCGATTTTTTTCTCGCTTCGTCCGAATATTCCGAATTGTGTTGGAGCGTCGATATTAAGCTTTTTGCTAACGCCATCTAGCGCTCGTCTTGCTAAGTTAGGTAAGAACTTTGCAAGGAAAGTTCTTTGTATAGTTTCATAGGCAGAATCTGTTGGGTATTTGGACATTCGGCTGGCTATTCTTAAGAGTTGTCTGGTAGAGAGCGATGAAGAAAGGTTCTTAAGGGTGGGGTCTTGCGAGTTTCGGAGCTCGTCGGCTAGGTCGATTATTGAGTGTAGTGGTTGTGAAATATCTCCGTACTGAAAATAAACATTTTATTAAAATAACTAGCAGTAAATAATAAATAAGCAGCAGACTTCGGTCGCATTCTGTTTTGTGGAATCATACACTGCTGTCGGACATATTCGGAAAACACGACAATAACCGATATCTATAAAGCTTAAAGTGCTGTAGTACTTTTGTGATAGGAGTACTTGCTTACCAAAGTGTTGATGATGAATATTTCCTCGTTCTTGCTGAGGTTCCTCATCTCGTGGAAGATGAAGAGGCTGAGGATCTCCGGAGACAGCCACTGCTGACCGCGGCCCAGCACCGGCGGCTCCGCTAACGCTACTATCCTGAAAACATCACATTATCACACTAATATTTGGATGTTTAAATGTATGTTTGTTCCTTTACAACTCGACAACCACTGAACCGATTTGACTGAAATTTGAAACATAGATTTGTAACTCTTAAAATGACTTTTCAATAACTGAAAATCCATAAAAAAATATTGCTGGACATTTTACACAGCGCCATCTAGCCCCAAACTTAAACAACTAAAACTTTAAGCAAATCTTGTACTATGGGAACCAGATTACTGATAGAATACCTAATATACTTTTTGTTAATACATACTTATTGTACTTTATAACACCCAGACAAAGAACAAACAACTATGTTCATTACACAAATGTTTGTCCTGGGTGGGAGTCGACCCACGAACTACAGCGCAGAAGGCAGAGCTACTACCAACTGAGCTAAGAAGCGAGTCCAACTCTCACGGTTTCAGAATTCCCCTATGTGGCTCTGAAAAAAAAAATCACTAGGGGACTCCAAAACGCAGTGACCAATTTGGATGGAATTTTCAGGAAATCTTTAGATTAGCACAGAGGACGATCTTGTGAAGTTTGGCAGCAATCGGATCAACAGTTTTTTGTATTTTTAGCATAAAATAAGACGTCGAAATTCACGCAGACAAAATTGCGGGCTCACTTAACTACCGGCCAGTAGTTAAGTAATGTACCTGAAAGCTGGATGGATCCTTTTAACCCCGCTTTCCCTCAGTTGTTCCTCAGTTAGTCCCGAGTTGATAAGCTCGTCATATCGATCGTGACGAAGCAGCCGTGTCCCGTCATGAAGCTGCAACTCTCTGTCGTGGACTAATCTGAAACGACAGTTGCGAATAAAATATGATAACTACTTAGGCCTTTACATCTTTTGTAGATGATTTATACAGTGTCAGGAAACAATCTTTGCCTTCACTTAACGGGACACTGTAGTGCCTGGAACAATGTTGAGATGGAGTAAGCTTGTCCAGCATCTACACCATCTTCTCAGCTTAACCAGCCATATCCACAGGAAAGACATGGTCAATACGTGTGGGGCTGACTAAACCGCGGGTTTCCTCACGATATTTTCCTTTACCATTTAGAGCCCGTGTTAATGCGCATATAATTTTTTCGAAACGAAAAATCCATTGATGCACAGCCAGGATTCGAACCCACGACCTTCGGCTCGAAAGTCGAGGTACTAATCCTCTCGCCCAACACGGCTCATCCCACACAAACGTATACAATAAATACTATAATAATATCTACCTGTGAAGCACAGCCAAAGTACTTGCATGTATCCTATGCAATCCATCTAAAACAGCCAAATGTCCCTTCAACGCGGCGTCGACCAACGCCGAATTCCTCCAAACAGTATCACCATTGTCTAGCGTTGTTCTCTGCTGTACCAGGTCTCTGGCTGTCATGTCTTGGTACAGGACTATAGGCTCTATTGTGTAGCCTAGGAGGGCTGAGAGTTGCGTGACTAGTAGGCTCTTGCCGCAGCCTTTTGGACCTAGAAATAGTTAAAATGTGAGATTTAGAGAATTATGTATTGTTTTTACAAACACTTCGTTTCCTTCCTCGTTTTCGTGCCTGGCAACACAACTCTGAGCCTACTAACATACTGTTTACTAAATTAAAACCAGAAATATCAAATTACTTGAAGTTAATTTAAAACCACGGATAATAAACGCGATACCATTTCATTATTTTCACGCGTCTCCCTCCCCCAATTAATTCATTTTCTTGCAGTAGGTACACGTTTTTTCCATTTGGGTTTTTTCATTTAGGGAGGTAGAGCTAGAGGTAACAAAAACTCTTACCCAAAGTTAAAAATAACTTACCAACAACACAAAAGTCCCCCACACTATGACTCAAAAGCAGCTCATTCAACAACTGGCTCTGATAATCCGTCTTCACAATACCCTTAGCTTCCTTCCCCCTCGCCCTCCCGCCACACGGCACTCCAAACTGACTCTTAGCCCCATTCACTTCCATAGTCACTAAAGCCTGGTTTCCTTTGAACTCCACGCCGTGAAGAGCAACATCGAGTTTAGGGGATGTGTTGATTTTGAGGTTATGAAGTACAGCTTCGACATTTTTGGCATTTTCTCTCGTTAAGAACGTGTTATATGGGTATAGGTGGTATATCAGTTTGTAGATTGATATATTTGGGCATCGTTCCTGTAAAAAGAGGATAAAGTTTAACATCACTGTTATGTATGTTCGTAAAAACTAGTGGCTAATTCTGGACGAAGTTCTAGGCCGCTTAAAGGCCTGTGTCATGCGTTCTGAGCGGCTACAGTTTGGGCCACCGCCAGTAGCACGCTTCCGTACTTCGGAGATCATGTTAAATCGCCAGTCCCGTTAAGTCATGAGTCATTGACTCATGACTTAACGACTTAGCCGGGACTGGCGATTTAACATGATCTCCGAAGTACGAAAGCGTGCTACTAGCGGTGGCCCAAACTGTAGCCGCTCAGAACGCCACTTAACTTGAACCATTTATCAAGAGCAAGTTACGCCCAAGGTGCGGTAGAACCTTGGGGATCCAGTCTTGATCATTTTCCATTATAACATTGAAGTTACACGAAATCGAAACAGACAGACGGACAAGAAAGTGATCTTATAAGGGTTCCTTTTTTCACAGAATAGAGTGACAAAAACGGCATATATTGCAATTCCTATTGTGATTCTGCTACAGCGGCCTTTTTAGCCCCGCTGAAGGCTTAAAAGATCCATGTGGAATCTAAAACTCGTTATACATGTATAACCCGCTGTAAAATTGTCTACAGACATAATTTAAGGATATTATACTGCTTGGTCCAAAACGAATAACTCTACGATATAAAATCAGTAAAATGTCGGATTCCCATTCCCCTTTGCTTGTCTAACTCCATCAATTTATGCACCCTCATATGAATATTTTTTAATATAGACAGGAGCGATCAATAATACGTATTATTCCCGATTTAGCATTAATGTAATTTCTTTTAGATTTCCTACAGAAACCAATGTATAGGAAGTACAGTAGTCACAACGGATCTTTGTCTATCTTGGCTGTTATTATGTTGTATCGCCCAAAACTTTCCTTTAAACTTCACCTTGAAACTTCACAAACATTAACCTAACCTAACTATTTCCTTCTACAAATAGAAAATCACATTAACAATCCATTAACATTCAGACGGTTTAATTTCCAAAGTTTCGGGATATTTGCTGAGCAATAAGTAACTTTCTGACCTTGGATGTTGATGGCTGGTTCGCGTGTATGACACGCGTCTCAGGGTCGATTGTGAGCCTTTTCGACGTGTCAAATGGTGGAATCATCGAATTAAGGAAGAAGTAAACATTTTTCGTAAATTTTCAACAGTATAGTTTTATAAATCGCACATTTTTGCTAACTTATAAGATCTTCTAGAGAAGTTTGAAAGACATGATTTGTAATTTTACCTTCTAACCTTAAGTAAGAAGAGTGCTAAATATTCGTATATAGTGCGTATCATACGCGGCCGTGTTATTGCACTGCCATTCGTCACTCATCTTTTATATCAAAATCTGAATTTGATGTTTCAATATAGGTATCGATGTTTAACAACATTAAACAGCAATCTCTAGTGTCATGAGTCTACCGGTAAATAAAATGACCCGTGGACCCGTTAATGAATCGACTCATCGGGCCAACGGGTAAAGACCCATAGCTACTCCTTACCAATAGAATAGAACGAGAGCCAGATAACACACGGCTGTAGTGCCGTAGTGTCTCTTTTATCTAAAAATGTCAATACTAAGTAAGACAAGGACAAGAAGATGAAGAAGAGAAAAATTTTAAGCAGCTGGAGAAATCTAACTTACCAGTATAAGAGCAGCGGTCTGAAGACTGTCCACGGGGAAGTCAGGTAAGCTGACCTGCTGCAGCTCAGGGCTGATGAGTGCGTATGCAGCTGATAGCAGCTGTTCCAGCTTCACGCGGTCTACTTGAGGCGCTTCTTCTCTCAGTGCTGTCAGGTGCTCCTGGATGGAAATGTTTAAAGTTAATTTTGGTTTTCTATACTGATTTAAAAGAGTGTTTTGTGAATTTTCTTATTCTAGCAGCGCCCTCGCGGCGGGTGTTGCCCCTGTAGTCCTGGTATATGGTCATCACCATGAGGTATGATGATAAGTAGCCTATTACCTGCCTCAAGAGTTTAGCTATCAAATGCAGAAAGAACTTTTGAAATCCGACTGGTAGTTCCTGAGAATAGCGCGTTCAAACAAACTCTTCCGCTTTGTAAAGGGAGGTGGGTAATAATTAAAGAGAGAGAGTGTGTAATGCAATAGGCATTACACTTTCTCTTTAATACCTACCAATTTAATGTAATTTTATTAATACTTTACATAGATTTATTATAATACACAAGCTTAATTTACTACCACAATAAACTAATTTAAAACAAAACGTCCCGTTTCATGGCGGTTCATATTTTACAGTCGGCATTAATTTGCGACAACTTCCGAAGCATGTCGTCATGCTACCGGCGCGAGGTAATTACATTTTGTCATAACTATAACTTTTCGCGAAATTAGAAAATTTAAATTTCGCAAGAATCCCCGTGAAATAAATTAGAGGAAACAACTTAGACAAAATAAACTTAACGACTTTTGATGGTTTTTTGTAGGTAGACAAGTGATCAATCATTACTTAATCCTCAATTCCCATAAAGTAAGTTCATATGAGCTAATAGCCAACTTAAGAATTTTCAATCCGCATATAGAACTGTAAAAAAACGATGCCTGAACTGAGACGTAGGTCTCACTGTGAAGATGCTTAGTTAGAGTCATGGAGTCTTTGAATGAAATATAATAAACTAGCTGCTGTCCGCGGGTTCGCTCGCGTGGTACCCGGATAAAAAGTAGCCTATGTTACTCTCTAGCCCTCCAACTATCTCCACACAAAAAATCACCGCAATCCGTCGCTATGTTATGACGTGAAAGCAGGACAAATAAACAAACAAATAAACACACTTTCACATTTATAATATGGGTACGGATTCATCAAAACAATCTCTGTGAAAATCAGTAGAAAATATTAAGAGTTAATTTATTCATGAGGCCTACGCAAATTTACATCAACATTAATCATTCAGCCTCAGAAATTCACTACCTACTGGACACAAGCCTTCCCAATACATCTTCAGATATCATCGACCATTCTTGCATTTTGATATATTTTAACCTTTATTTAACACATTTACGCTACAAATGAAACTTATAAAAATGTTAATTTGATAAAACATTTTAAATATTGAATGTCCTGACACAGGAATGCTAAGGTTCGCATGCATGAACTATTTATCTGATAAAGGTAGTTTTATCACAGCCAATGAATACCGTGGCCTTAGACAGCGCGAAATCTAATACCCATTCTTATCCAATATTTCTTGGGTCGTTTATAGGTCTCATTGCGTAAACTAACATTCTTCAACCTTATTGTAATTAACTAAAGTTGATATTTGCGTATTAGGATTCCTCGTTCCATTGTTTCTCAAAATTAAACCTTAAAAACAGCTCGTGGGATTCGAATTTGAATGGTACAGCGATTCTCTTACGTCCTTATTTACACTAAATAGGCACGTTTGACTGAAATGTTTGTTTTTGCGGCGAAAACGATATTTTTGAAGCACTAACCTTTTCGCTATAAATATGGTGAAATAAACATTCGATTCGATGAAATACTGGCTAGATTCTCGGCATGTTACGACTGTCATATAATAGAATTGGCGTAGAAAAATCTTTTGCGTTCACTCATTCTGTAGGTTTTGTTATGCTAAAACAGTTTTAGTGCTCGATTCTGTCAGTGCTTGGTATAAATATTGAAGACCTTCACACCACCAACTACGACGGCATCTTTCACAGACGTCATAAAACCAATAAAACTTAGGCCATTACATCCATACATACCCATATTATAAATGTGAAAGTGTGTTTGTTTGTTTGTTTGTCCTGCTTTCACGTCAAAACAGAGAGACGGAATGATGTGATTTTTTTGTGTGGAGATAGTTAGAGGGCTGGAGAGTGACATAGGCTACTTTTATCCCGAAAAAAATGCATGTTTCCCGTGGGATAAAAAGTAGTAGACAACGCGGGCGAAGCCGCGGGCGTCCGCTAGTCTTTCTATATAATTACTAGCTTCCGCGCGCGGCTTCGCTCGCGTGGTACCAGGATAAAAAGTAGCCTATGTTCTATTCTCGGTCATTATCTATCTATATTTTAAATTTCAGCCAAATCGGTTCAGCAATTGTCGAGTTATAGAGGAAAATCATATATCCATCCAAACTTTTGCATTTATAATATTAGTGTGATTAAAAACTATCAAATTATTTCTGTAAAAGAGCTCTCGCAACCGCTCACCCCTACGATTACAGTAGCTAAATTTCAACACAATTTACCAAAATTAAACGTGTTTACAAATGAGTTGTCTGAATTAATTCCCTCTAGTTAATTGGCCACAAATTGTTTCCATGCTAACCCTCGCTGTGAGGGGTTAATGTTGCCATGTCATGCTATTATATACTAGACTTGTACTAGAGAACATCAAAAATACAATCAAAATGAGTTGTACAGAAGTTTGCCATAAGCCTTTATTTTTCTTTGTCACTTGCGGTAGGTCAATGACCAGGGTAAAATAGGGTGACTCAGAAAGGTATCCATAAGATATTTAGTTTGGTGGAAGAAAATATTGCATTATGCCGAAGGGTGAAATATACTCGTATGACGGAGGTTTTACGCTGCCCGAAGGATTCAGAGGGATGATAATAATCAATGGAATTATAAAAATAACAGGTTCACGACCGATTTACTAAAACATCAATCACGGTAGACAAGCGATCAGATCATCCAAGATTTTTTTTAAATATCTCAATTTTTATCGAGGCCATATAGAGAAAAAAAAACCGGTCACGTGCGAGTCGAACTCGTACGCCGAGGGTTCCGTACCTAGCCATGGTGCCAATTAAGCTAGTCCGCTTAATTGTATGAGCGCCCATACAACTCGGAGGACAATTTTAATTGGCGTCAACTATGTATGGGAACACCCTTTAATTTTCAACTTTTTTAACTTTTTGGAATTTTTCCTTTATTTGTGCTATAAGACCTTGCTTTTTCCTAAATTTCGTTATTCTAGGTCAACGGGAACTACCATTTAGGTTTTCGACCCAAAACCTCTAGGATACTTCCGGTTGACCTAGAATTGTCAATTTTGGTTACAAGCAAGGTCTTTCAGCACAAGTAAAGGAAAAATTCCGAAAAATAAAAAAAGTTGATAATTAAGGTAAGTTTTGGTACTCACAAGTTTTTACGAAAACCTAAATTTGCCTATATCTTTTTATAGTGTTGACTCAGGACCTTGATTTTTATACTCACAATAGGGACTATAGACCTTAGTATATGGTATAAATTTCAACTTGCTAGCTCTACCCGTTCCTGAGATAATCGATGGTGACACACGGACAGACAGACGGACAGACGGACAGACGGACAGACGGACAGACGGACAGACGGACAGACGGACAGACGGACAGACGGACAGACGGACAGACGGACAGACGGACAGACGGACAGACGGACAGACGGACAAGAAAGTGATCTTATAAGGGTTCCTTTTTTTACCTTTTAAGGTACGGAACCCTAAAAAGGCTTGGATGAGAACGGCACGAGGCCGACTCGAGTGGCGTTTGAGGGAGAAGGCATATCCCCAGCAGAGGCCTATTATTTGAGCTGACAATGATGATGATGAAGGGGAGTCAAAGAGATTAAGGAAAAAGCCAAATACAGCCAATACAGAGCAATGAAGAAATTCGGCAGAGTAAATAGCCGAACATTTGTACCTATACATATTTTTAAACATGACAAAATCAATGTTTGAGCCTGTGCCGGATTCTTTTACATTTTGAAGATATTGGCACCAGCAGTTAGCAGTCATCCATCCACTTTACTGCCGTACAGAACGTTCGTTCGTCGAGCATAAAGCTCGTATAGTAAATTAGATAGCAATCTGGAAATGCCTCGGCAACTCGGTGCGAAGTGAAAATAGTTCCCAAGCCGGAACTTATTCAAATGAGTTGCGGTATCTGATGTACCAGCTGAAGAAAGGAATAGTCAAGGTTTATACCTGAGGAAATGACAAGGGACAGACTGTCATGATACCGTATTACAATATTAGAGCCCAGACAGAATGCAGACTTTACTATCGGCCGACTGTTTAGTCGTCATGAAGTCGATTCTTAATCAGTATGAAGAAGTATGCAAGTACACACACTACAACGATTCAGTATCGCAGATTATAAGTCTACTGTCAGCGAGGGCTCTAAGTAATAAAATATTAAGTTTTTGTTGAAATTTGCTTTTCAAAACAAGCTTTTAATAGGTGAGCTGAATAATCAAATGAGCCACAACATGAATTGTATTTTATTTCATTCGCTGGAAGTTCCGCCAACAATCAAACGCTGATCATTAGATCAGCCTCTTGATTGTTTACCTTTGATAGTCTCGAACTCTCAAATATGATAGTTCAGTGACCACGCAAGTAGCTCTGTCACTCGTGAACTAGACCGAACGCGACAAAAGATACCTACGCGATCGTACTTGTACCGAGCGAGTACCGAACACGAGGCATGACACTCACGTCCTGGCCGTTTGTATGAAGATAGAATACTGTATAGATAACATTACCGTGACCATACTGATACATCGCCATCAGATCTTGACAGGAATGGCAAATTTTGATTAAATTCGACTATTTTGTAAGTTCACTTGAACAGCATTACAAGTCCTATTAAAACAGCCGTATATGCAAAATAGGCCTCTCTAAAACCGCAATCATTTCTTTAGTAGGCCGCGATAAAATCGGCTACGTTTAGTGCCAACCACTAAACTCTATTACGGTGGATATCGTACCATCTATTAGCACAAAGTTCTCATATACATGGTGTTTCAGAGAACACTTTAGCAAAGTTCCAGGTGGCTAGCTTTAGAGTTCTTACTTTATAGTTTTTTCTACTAGAGCTACTATAAGACTCACGAGGGAGCTTATTTGCTGGAGCAGAAAATCAATTTTTTCAGTTTGTTTTAAGAGCAGATCTTGCAGGCTCTGGTTTGGCTCTATAACTTGGGCGGGTTGTGATTGGGTTACTGTTGATTGTTTTAGGGCCTCGGAGTAAGAGGCCCTATTTGTGTTGGCTTCCGTGAGGATTGTTGACTGTTGGTTACTGATGAACAGATTTTTGGGAGTTGGTATTTGTTGGCGTTGTTTGGGTATTTTGTTGTGATGTAGCTTTTCGGGAAGGAAGTGAAATTTTTTTCCCAAGGAAGTGAAAAAAAATAAAAGTTATACAAATATATTTAGTCGGGTGTCATATGAAATGACTTAATTTGTATATTCCAAAATGGTTTTTATTTTTACTCTAGGATGTATAGTTTTTGAAATAAAGAAAAATTAAGAAACTGCTGTAACCAGAGCTGCCAGAGCTGCTGTTTGATAGAGTTTCGTTGTCTTCGTAGTTCATTAACTGATCGGTCTTAGAAGGAGAGTGGCATCATTTCGGTTTGGTTTGCAATGATTTTAGTTGATACTTGAAATTTTTTCATAATAAAAAATGAAAATAATTGTCCGGAAATCTGAAAATAAACTACGTACGTAGGTTACGTTTGGTAGGTACGTAAAGAGTATGGCATGCATGCCTGTAATTTTTACCATACTGAGCTAGCGTATTAGACATCATTGTGTAGTAAGTGAACTCAGCAGACGTAGCACGTAGTCAGAAACAACTCCAAATCTAGGCTATCAACGCAACGGTGCGCGAGATCTCAGTTCAAGGCGAACTACTAATAATAAGTTCAAATTCTTAAAAACTAAAGTATTTAATCGTACTTAAGCATCATTTTTTTTTTTTTAGGTAAATAAATTTTACAATGAATAAATTGAATTTAGAATGGCCGGTTCGAAGGAAGTATTGTTTTTCTCTTATTCGGAAATTTTATCAGATATTGAGAAATCTAATCCTCTCCGACTGATCTAGGTTTGTCGAAAAATAAACAGTTCTTTGATTTCATTTTCTGGAACACGCTGTATCTATTCCTTACGAAACTACTTATTAGCGGGCATTAAAGTTTAAGGTTCGTGAGAGTGCACAGTTTGGGTTCCCGAATTAATGCAAAAGGATACCAGCTCACTTTTAATCCAGTGCAGCGCTGTTCCCCTTGCTCGCTGAAGAAAATTAGTTAGTAAAATATTGAAAATAATTGACTAGCGGGGAAGACGGAAGATGGACAAAAGCAGCAACAGAGTGATAGTTCCGTGAGTGTCGCAGATCGGTTGGCAGACCACAAGTCAGTGATCTGATGACCTTGCATGAGCTTGGGGCAAGCGATGGATGCGACTGGCGCAGGACTGGAGACAGAGGACGCATTTATAGGTACTTAGCAGTGGTCCACCCACTGATTACATAGATAGAAATATGGGCTAAAATATATAGATAGAAAAGAATAAAGAATGTTTCTGTAACTAATGATAATGAAAAGTACCCTATACCCTTCCTCAAGCGTTTAGCTATCAAATGCAGAAATAATTTTCAAATCCAACTGGTTGTTTGTGAGATGAGCGCGTTCAAACAAACAAACAAACCTTCCGCTTTATATATTGGCAAGTATACAGGGTGTGGCAAATTCTTGGTCACTGAAGGGTAGCTACCTTTTCTCTTGTAGTTAGAAAGTTTTGTTCTTAGGAAACTTCGGTTTTATTTTGAAGAAAAAAATAATTGCATTATTAGATTTTTGAAAAAAAGTACAGTTAGCCTGAAAAATTAAATTTGTCAAAAAAAAACAAGTTGGTCTTAATCGACTCTATTTCCCACCAGGAACACTTCTTCCAAAGTAACTTATCAAATCAAATCGTAAGTTTTTGCAATAATTCAAAAAAACACATTCCATACATTTTCTATGAAATTAGTAGTTGTAAACATTATAGTGCCGCATATTCGATGGTTATTAATTTAAATTCGTAACTACTTTGGCATGCTGGGAGGCTATTGTAAAGCCTTAGGTGCCTCAGACAGAGCCGCAAGATAGAATGGTATGCATGGAGCATACTATTTGTACATCTGCAGGGAAGCACTTTGTTCTAAATTTCAAATACGCGCTTTACAATAGCCTACCAGCTTGCCGGAGCAGTTATGAAATTAAATTAAGAACGATCGAATAAGTGGCACTATAATGTTTACAACTCCTAATTTCATAGAAAATGTATGGGACGTGTTTTTTTGAATTATTGCAAAAACTTACGATTTGATTTGATAAGTTACTTTGGAAGAAGTGTTCCTGGTGGGAAATAGAGTCGATTAAGACCAACTTGTTTTTTTTGACAAATGTAATTTTTTAGGATAACTGTACTTTTTTTCAAAAATCTAAAAATGCAATTATTTTTTTCTTCAAAATAAAACCGAAGTTTCCTAAGAACAAAACTTTCTAACTACAAGAGAAAAGGTAGCTACCCTTCAGTGACCAAGAATTTGCCACACCCTGTATAGGCTGCGACATCACAAGCGACGTGCAGTGTACTAGTTTAATTCCACTACAGATTATAAATTACCTATGAATTTACAATTGCGCCTGTCGCAGGAATTTATGGTATAAATCGCGAGAATAGCGAAATGTGGTAGTTATTTATGTTCGTGTCGAAACCAAATAACTAGCTACGAATTTAAATTGAAACAGGTCTGGGTATACATGCTACCTCCTTCTTTGAAGTCGGTTGAAATATTGAAGAAAAATATTGAAATTATAAAAGTATACTTAGTTACTTATTGTGAATTTTTAAATGTAGGTATATCGAATTCGGAATGTGACGTATCTTCGCTAAAAATAAAACCGGTCAAGTGCGAGTAGAACTCGTACGCCGAGGGTTCCGTACCTACCCATTATACCCATTATGTTATTGTAGCCCGCTTATTTGTATGAGCGCCCATACAACTCAGAGGACAATCTTAATTGGCGTCAACTATGTATGTATGGGAACACCCTTTAATTTTAAACTTTTTTAACTTTTTGGAATTTTTCCTTTATTTGTGCTATAAGACCTTGCTTTTTGCCAAATTTTGTTATTCTAGGTCAACGGGAACTACCATTTAGGTTTTCGACCCAGAACCTCTAGGGTACTTCCGGTTGACCTAGAATTGTCAATTTTGGTTACAAGCAAGGTCTTCCAGCACAAGTAAAGGAAAAATTCCGAAAAATAAAAAAAGTTGATAATTAAGGTAAGTTTTGGTACTCACAAGTTTTCACGAAAACCTAAATTTGCCGATATCTTTTTATAGTGTTGACTCAGGACCTTGATTTTTACACTCACAATAGGGACTATAGACCTTAGTATATGGTATAAATTTCAACTTGCTAGCTCTACCCGTTCCTGAGATAATCGATGGTGACACACGGACAGACAGACAGACGGACAGACAGACAGACAGACAGACAGACAGACAGACAGACAGACGGACAAGAAAGTGATCTTATAAGGGTTCCTTTTTTTACCTTTTAAGGTACGGAACCCTAAAAACGTCAACATTCCGAATAAAAAAAGATTCGAAGAAGCTGGGGTGGCTATACCCACGTCTATGATCTCTAGCGTGCTTGGGGATGCAGTCATTATAATCCTGTTTACGTTTTTTAACAATTTCCTGATATAAACATTCCATTAGGTATATAAAATCGGAATCAAAAATGGTAATTTACTACTGTAGACCAACATTAAAGTGAATAAAAAGCCATTCAACGACCGTAATCCTCTATTTCAGAGACCAAAATTAAAACATTTATCAACTTTACGAATTGGGTCAACATTCCCTGAAAATAAATAACTCGAAACGACAAAACTTGGTATGATAAAAAACAAAAACTTCATTAAAAATTACCACCAAAACTGCTGCCAAACTTTGAACACCCGAAACAAAATATTTAAAAAATAAAAAAATATGATCACGACTGTATCCCCAAGGCGCGGTAGACATTATTTTAGATCTTTAGAGATACTTTGAAGATGTAAAGGGGTAGCCAGAGGCATGTCCTAAATGTCCTAATACATATTTGGTAATTACATGCCCGCATTTTGCAGAAGTTAGCATTCCATATGTGACAGAGCAAGACTATTGACGCTATAAGAAAGGTAACGCTCCTCACGATGTTTTCCTTCACCGTTCGTGCTGGCTATCGTTGCCGTTTGGTTGAAATAGTGGAATGGCTTTTTCAAACATTCGTTCTACCAAAGACCGAACCATAGCTACAGCTGATAAAAGTCACCACAACAGAGTCGTTGGCCATTATTAGAAAACTAAGGTTTAGCTGACGTTTTGCTTGTGGTTGATAAAATTTGTTAGTTGAATCGGAACCCTCATTCGTATCAAACGGCATCGCGTGTATACCAATCCTTAGTGGGGACAAAACAACCTGCGCCGAAGGAGTTCAAACCAGTCGTGACTTCGGAGGAAACCCGAAGTAACGTCTGTTTGAATAAACACGTTCAAAATACCATTCGAATAAAATTAGATATTTTTTTTATTGGAATTCCAAATTTAAAAAATGTTGCCAGTTTAAAAATGATAGTAATAATAGAGATGATTGTGTAACGTGTTTTGTTTTGTAGGTCAAGAATACTTTTGTTGATTGTTGCAGAGCAGTTTTGTGCGATGGAGTTTATTTTCGTCCAATGGGCTTAAACAGGCATGTATTCATTTATTTTTATACGTAAACAAGTTTCTGTCTGTAATTTGGCTCATTGGTACCTACACAATTACAAATTACAAAGCCAACACAATACTGCACAACACTACCCTTTTAATATTTAGGTAAGCACCTAAAATAATTTAATCTAAATCTATTCAGCCCTTATTACAATGTGTTAATCAAAACACTGTCCGATTAGTGAATGTATCGAGATTAGATTCTATTCATGACATTATGTTCAATAAAAGACAAAAAAAAATATCGCGAAAAAAAATTGGCTTAAAAGAGAAACCAGACCTATTGCCCTTCCTAGATTCTCAAATATCAATATACTCGTAGTTAAAAACATAGAGACATGCAACATTAGAAAAATATGGTACATTTAAAGAAAATGACACTAAACTAGATAAAAAAAATGTGCGATTAAAATTAGATTACATTAAATTTTTTTATAGTTTTGTTATTATAATTTTTTGAGATATTATTAGGACTCCTACACGCCCCTTTCGTATCATTATAAAGCGTAGTTAAACCTACTGTTTGTATTTAGACTACGCTTTATGTTTTGTGAGCGAGCTACGACCTACGAGTCTACGGCGTAGTATTTCGTAGACCTCTACAATTCTCGTAGCGCGAGCCTTGGAGCATTGAACTTATCGACTCTGTAAACAGAATGAACTTTCAATCAGCTGTAAATGAAAGTTTTATAATTATATTTTTTTAAATAAATTTTAAAAAACGATTCTGTTTCACAATTCTACCTATTAACTTGTTGCAAGGACTTGTAATTCAACCTAACTTGTTTTGTTCTGCACAGATAGACGTACCCCAAACACATGCATACAAATTGACTGTCAAGCAATTACCCTCCTAATGTTTCACCGTAGTATGTTAAAAAGATATTGAAAAAACTATTAATTCACCCTCATAACAACTAGGTTACTAAAAACTCTAATACATTCAAAGCCCATAATAGAACTCCATTCATGTTTCCGCAACACGTAAGAACGCCAGTCACGGCTAATTGAATCTCACTCGTCATACCGAACAATTAGAGCAACAAGGGGTTGATGAAAACGTAACTGCGGGCCTATAAAGGTCGCTATTGCAAAATCGCAATATAGGAATTGAACTATTGCCATCTCTATTCATTGACTGAGAGTGAAAAGAGACGGCATTATAGTTCATTTCATATTGTGATTCAGTTTTAGCGACCTTTTTAAGTCCGATGGTAATTGTATTTCGTGTTTCTGACTACCTTCTTAGATATCTAGCTGACTATCGGAGTAAAAAAGCTATTAGAACGAAACGAGATCTTTATAATAAAAACGTTTTATACTTACAGATTTATTAATTAACCTATTGGATCGTGGATCAGTTCAACTGTCTTTAGATCGTTTACAGTTTTATATTTAGCAATTTACTCCACGACCGCTTCGTAAATGAGAGCGTGCTATTTCTACTTTAAGACAGCTCTATTAAAAGTGCTTGAGTGTAGTTGCAACCTCAATTAATCATACACTAACGAGGTGCCGACACGAAAACGCAACAGGCAGCTAAATACTTTAAGTTTAAACATATTTACCTTATTTAACTTATTTATGATACAAAAACATACAAGACTACTCGGATACAAAAAAACCTAAATAAACTGACTGTTTTAAAAAGTTTGAATTGAAACAGATTGCCAATGATGCCAATTCTGGCGAATTGCGCTTAAAGATATCTAATTCGTCGCGATCCTTTGACCTGTCTCGATTCGATGTCTCTTCTGATGTCCTTTCGAGGTTCAGAGATTTTATAAGTACTTACCTATTTAATTTTTTTTAAGTGTGTTTATTTTATTTACGTTACTTCTGAGTCGGATATTTGCGTGTGTCGGATATTAACCTTTCATAGTCGTATTCAGTTCAGTTTGTATTTTAATTAGCGACGATAGGCTTAATGAAACTTGTCACGTATGGAATGCTAAAAATATAGAAAAAAGTATGTTTAAACCTGATTTATTAATCATAGCTTCCGCTCGCGTCTTCGCTCGCGTTACACCTACCCGGATAAAAAGTATCCAGATGTGTTATTCCTGGTAATATATATATTTTTTTATTAATACTTAATCATATTTTATTTCATTTCAAGCACAAACAAAATACAATCAGAATTCACAATAAAAATACAGTAAATTATGTACATATGTAACCCCACCTGTCCGACCCCAAGCTACAATAGGCAATATGCATCAATTTTTTTTATGTTTTTAAACGATAGGTTATATCGTTAAATAACCGTAACAAAAATTCCAGCGCCGAAAAACTAAAATTTTATAACAAAAATAATTTTTAAAATTTATCAACATTTTCATGCACTTGAAACGGACGTGACGTCACAAGTCACCAAAATTACACGCGCTTGTAGGTAGAAAAAAAAACTTTCTGTCGAGTTTGAAGGAGTGTGACGTCACAGCATACGTGACAAATAGCGTTGCGTTTCAAGTCTTATGAAATTCCCACTATATTTTTGCACTTTTTAATTATTAATTTCTAAGCGAAAATGAAATAATATTAAAAAATAATTACACACACATAATTCTAAAGCCATAATGTTCATAGAAAAATACGTTTAACCCGCTTTTGAATCAGACGCATATTGCCTATTATTCGTGTAGAGCAGTAATAATCATAATATGTGACTTACTTACATAGATTATTATAGATTAAATATTATATTCTTGTTAGACTCTGGCTACCCTTCTACTTATATTCCAAGTTTAGAATCCGTTCAGTTGTTTTTGCGTGAAAGAGACAAACTTAGTAGAATTTCTAGGATCACCCTTGTTAAGTTTATCTCAATTCCTAATATCATTAGCTTTATAGCCCAGCATGCTGTATTCTAAACTCTCGATTGTCGAAGTCAAAAGAATTTAGTTATGAAAATTTGTTTGCGTCGTGAAGAAACCTACTTAATCAGCTCCACGTGTGTCTATCATGCTTTTCCTGCGTATAAGGCCGGCAAGAAAATAAGCAGCGTGCAAAAGCGTTGCTATTAAAACGCCACAAAGTAAAATTTAGGGCAACCACCAAAAACTTTCGCACTAAAAGAACAATCAAGCAACAAAAATTTGAACAATTTTCACCCCCTCACATGCGTAGAGACATTTAAACAAACTTTACAAACAACACTTAATTGTTTGCTTTCAGGACCGCACCACAGATGATACAAATCAATTATGCGGAAACTTGCCTCAGCACGGAATCGCGTGCCGGGTAACCCCCATTAGGACCCTTCGAGTGAGGGGAGGGAAATGCCCGCGCTCTGGCAATCTTCCCAGCGCCCCATGTACGTGAGGACCGTGTGGGTCGGCGGCTTCCGACACGCCATCCTAACCCAAGACGATCCCTACCTCCTCAAGCTCGCCAAGCGACGACGTCCCTACTCCTCAGCCTCCACCGCAAAAGTCAACTCCAGACTCAGCCATCACGAGACCGAATACCGTAAACTAGACCTTGTCGTCAAAAGTGGAAAGTCCATAATCACTAAACGACCGAAAAGCTCTCACGAGCCCGTAGAGCAACTAAATTTATCGGATATAGAACCGGACTCCGATGAGGAGTTGATGCTGAAAGCGAGTCCTCAAGTTCTGAACGAAAGTGGAAGACAGTTCGACATGAAGAATTTCAGAGCTAATAAGACTTCACGAACAGATGCTACAGAAAACACTGAGCTATCGGATAGAGTTCTACAATGGTTGGATCTAGCTGGGAAAGTGGATTTGCTAGCGCCAGCCAATACCGAAAGAATGGCACAACCAAGACACAGCTGGCCAGAGATCCAGCGAAGACACAATCTACTGAAATCCAAAACAGCTATCGACATCCGCAAGGAAGTGAAGGTGTATTCCCCAAAGGAAAGCCCGAAGGCGCAACAGAATATCGATCACGAATTTTATGTGCCGACGTCCGCGAACACGATCGAAACCTACGCGCGGCAGTCACGAACCGTCAAGATCACGCCACGAAACGACTATCTCCCGAAAACGACGATCAAAACAAAAGCTAACGTTAAGAATGTTACCGAAACTCGGCAAAAAGTAGCCACAGAACGCAGCGCTGTGACGAAACATTATACTGAACTAGTTAACAAGAAGTTGATCCCTGATGTAAGCAAAACCGTGAAGAAGCAAGTCCATATTTTCATACCAGAAATGCCTAAGAAACCAGCCACTAATGTATCGACGGCAACTAGCAGAGCTGAGAGTCTGTTGTCTCATCAGTCTATGAAGTTATTGAGGCAATAAAAGTGCATTTTACGATGTTTGTTTTAATTCAAATGTCATACTATTTCGAATAGGTACCTACTCCTATATTTAAAAAGCCAGGTAGCTTAGATGCGACGCATTTTTACAACTATTTTATTTTTTAGTTTGTATATTCTAGACTTTCGTAGCTCTATGTGCATATTACAAAATGAGTTCATCCAACAAAATGATATAATATGGAGCAATATTTATTACTCTGTCAAAACAAAACTGCGTAAGTAGCTCAGCTGTCTTTTACTCAGCATACCCATAATAGAACGGTACAGTACCTAACCGTAAACTGTGTAACTTAATACTATGAAATAATGTAGGTAAGTGTTCACAATTCTTCTATGTATGTTCACCGATTTGTTCGTGAATTGTGAAAACTTCTCAGTGCCCCATGCCTCCCTGTTGTCTGTTGTTGAACTCCTTTTAAGTCCTGCGAGGCTAAAAAGGCCGCTATAGCAGAATCACAATAGGAATTGCAATTCGTTCTTGTCACTCTCAGTCTACGAAAAGAGACGGCATTTAGTTCAATTCCTATTGTGGTTCTGTGGTTCTCTTATAACGGCCTTTTTAAGCTCGCTGTCGTGAGCTTGCTGTAATTTTTACCGTGAATGTTGAGGTGGATGTGTGGAGTGACAAGAATGGATAAGATTAGCAATGAGTACATCAGAGGAAGTTTGAAAGTAGCGCCAGTGACAGAAAAAATGAAGAGTAATAGGTTGGCGTGGTATGGGCATGTTATGCGGAGGGAACAATGTCATATTACAAGGAAAGTGTTGGATATGACTGTGGAAGGATACATAGGTAGAGGACGTCGGAAGAAAATGGATGGAAGATGGATTATGTGAGGGAGGACATGCGTGTGAAAGGAGTGACTACGGAGTTGACGAATGAAGTAGGAATGGAAGAGGAGAACATGTTGTGCCGACCCCACCTAGGGGATCATCCATATAGTACGTCACACGATAGGGGGGGGGGGGGGGGGTCGACGAAGTGTGACATTGTGTGACAAGGGGTGGTCCTAAGTTTCGTGACGTCACATTTCAAAATCTTATACATCTGTAATAATGTCTGATTTGAAAACTTTTTTATTTAATAATTTCTAATTTCTACATGTAAATTGTAAGATATGTGACGTCACACTAGGGAGGGGGGTCTCACAAATGTGACCAACTGTGACAAGGACGGGGGAGGGGTCAACACATCACGAAATTAGTGTGACGTACTTAATGGATGACCGCTAGTGTGAAAAGGGCAAAGAAATGATGAACTTCTTACCGTGTATCCTATAGCGGCGACGTCTCTCGCCTGGAAGCGGCTGCGTAGTGGCGGGTCGAGCGGCTGGCCCGCATACCGCGGCACGGGCAGACCGAGCGCGATCACACGAAAGCGCTCGTCCACTCGCACTAGACGCCATCTTGCCACTTCTTCTGCACCGTGCTCCTATTGAAATTTTTTAGAAACTTGAACTTTTTGAACTATTGAACTTTTTTTACTAAGAAAATACAATGGAGTCAAACATTAAAATTAAAAAATTTACAAACCTCAAGCAACTTATCATATCTTGCAGCAGGAATCAAAAACCTCCCATCTTCCAAATGCATCTCCCGGTTCTCGAGTAGATTATTCAGTACTGGCAACACATTTCGCTCTGCTTTCTCTATGCCTTCCAGCACGAGGACTCTACCTTTGACTGCGGCCCGGACTGCACTCTTAAAAAAAAAGATAAGTGAATGTCTCTTGATAAATGAGGATAATGCAACATTCTTCCTTCATCAAATGATTTATAATCTGTAGAATAAATAATTATAATAGCTTGGAAAATGTACAGTCAGCGTCATCAATCGGTATCCCCCTATTGATTTGAACAAAGACCCTTTTCATTTCCAGGGGGATACCAATTAATGACGCTTTCTGTGCATGTGTCACTAAAATATCAAAATAAACACAAATTATCTGACCCTTTAAAAATGAGCCAATTTTTATAATAAAACTCAATATAAAAGCATCAAATGAATTTTGAAATTTCAATGCAAGTTCGAATCCGGTCGGAATCGAATGATGAGGCATATGAGATTATTATTAAAGAGCAATCAAAACCTGATCTCAATGATTTAAATGACAGTACCTGGTCAAAATATTTAGCTGTTGAACTTTGGATCTCTCGCCTTTGCTTCAAGTCAGCCTCTGTGGTGTCCCTGGACAGAGCCACATACTCCAACTCCCGTTGTGTTAGCTCCAGATATTGAAGAGCCACTTTTCTCCTATAACATACTTAAGTTTGTAAACAAATAAGTATCTTTCTAAATAATGACGAAGTAAGTACTAGTAGGTATTTTACTTTAATTTGTTATAGTCAAGGAAGAGTGGACAAAGAAACCAAAAATATAAAAGAGTGTCCAAACTGAATGTTTTTTAATACTTGTTGGTGTGTTACCTGCTTGGTCCAGGCCTCCCAAGAAGAAACATGTCCTGCCCTAATAAATCCTTCTGCATCATCCATCTTAAATTTCTGAGTGTACTTTGAGACAAACTCAAATCCTTGTTCTCTACCAACACTGAAAATCAATAAAGAGCTTAGGAATATAAGTTTAAAAAAGTTTTGTTGAGGTTGAGGTTAGGAAGAGTGTTGACACTTACAGTATTTTCTAGGTACGTATTCCGCATTTTTCGGACTTGATATTCCCTTAGACACATCTCCAATAGTTACTTTATCTTCTGAAGAGTACGCACGAAGAGTATTCGCACTGAGCATTGTTTGACGACCGCTCAAAATACGGATCAGCACATCGATTCTTCGAACAGTCACTGCCGGGCTATACATAGCGAAATAAATACACTTACACTTTATAATAATCAAGGGGTATGTAAACTTTGATCCCTAATTCACATTTTCATTTTAACGCACGGTTTTTAGGATTTTTTAGCCCAAAACTCAATGTTTACAAGGTCCAAAGTCTACAGATAGGCTTATTGTAGTTGTCATTGTCAACATCACTGTCAGACTGTCATCACATCCGTGACATGACGTTTATAAATATTTTTTTTTTCTTTATTTTGGCTTCGCACGGCTTGTGCATTCAGCCAGTGTTAATTTTATTCATGGGGGCCAACGTTGGCCCCAATGCCACTCACCAACAACGTGTAGATTTAGCAAAATTGCATTGGCGGGCGCCAACGTTAGGGCCAACATTGGTGCTGATTTTGCCAGATCCACACGTTCGCGATGCGCGATGGCTGGCGAGTGGCATTGGTTGGTGCCAACTTTGGCCCCAACGTGTGGAGCTGGGGTATTATAAATAGTTGGTGTCTAAAGGTGGTCGCACACCTAGCCTATCCAATTTTTTTTTTGTCCTCCAGTCCTCCACTATTTTTAAGATTTAATCAAACGAAATCATCGAGATTGTAACTCAATGAACAAAATTCATATTTTCCTCTAGAATCATTAAATAAAGTTTGACCACAATCATTTTTGTAGGGGCATTCTCCTAAAAAACTTTGGCCTTTATACCTACCTGACCTACCTATCTAGTAAACTGATGAATCAGTTTACTAGATAATTTTTTTTTTATTTTTAAAGTCGAGGTACTATCATACTATACCCCTCGACGTGCCCTCAACCAACACGGCTCTAAAAGCGATGCAAAACACATTTTCATTTTCTAAAATAACTTTATTTATAACCTAACACAAGCCTAACACAACAATCACAATATGCAAAATACAAATAAATAAATTTATTTCTATGGAACACGTAGTAACAGCATAAACAAAAATACTTACTATCTTTTTGAACTAGAAATATTTACATACAAGAAACCAAACCCTACCTAAAATTACATTACTTATTATCTATAACGATGTACTTAAATACTAAAGTAGAATACTTTGAAGAACTTATAATTATAACTGTGATTATAACGTTTAAAACTGATTCAGCAAAAACAAAAACAAACTCCATTCATTGATAAAAAATATATATCCAAACAATTAAAAAAAAAGTAAAGGAACTACTTACTAAATATTTCTCCTTATCTATTTATTTCTATTCTTTAATTAGTAGTAATCGTTCTGGAAATAAATATTTTACTTATACATATTTTATAACCAATAAAAATATAGAAAAAGTATTATTACAATGGGTTTCGAATGCCTCATAACAGCCTATAAAAAATAGTTTTCAAAAAAAAACATCTTATTATTTGTTATGTTATTTTTTAGGGTTCCGTACCTTAAAAGGTAAAAAAAGGAACCCTTATAAGATCACTTTCTTGTCCGTCTGTCTGTCTGTCTGTCTGTCTGTCCGTCTGTCCGTGTGTCACCATCGATTATCTCAGGAACGGGTAGAGCTAGCAAGTTGAAATTTATACCATATACTAAGGTCTATAGTCCCTATTGTGAGTATAAAAATCAAGGTCCTGAGTCAACACTATAAAAAGATATAGGCAAATTTAGGTTTTCGTGAAAACTTGTGAATACCAAAACTTACCTTAATTATCAACTTTTTTTATTTTTCGGAATTTTCCCGTTACTTGTGCTGTAAGACCTTGCTTGTAACCAAAATTGACAATTCTAGGTCGACCGGAAGTACCCTAGAGGTTTTGGGTTGAAAACCTAAATAGTAGTTCCCGTTGACCTAAAATAACGAAATTTGGCAAAAAGCAAGGTCTTATAGCACAAATAAAGAGAAAATTCTAAAAAGTTAAAAAAGTTGAAAATTAAAGGGTATTCCCATACATACATAGTTGACGCCAATTAAAATTGTCCTCCGAGTTGTATGGGCGCTCATACAATTAAGCGGACTAGCTTAATTGGCACCATGGCTAGGTACGGAACCCTCGGCGTACGAGTTCGACTCGCACTTGACCGGTTTTTTATAGTTACTATGAAAGTAGATAGTCAGTTTCAGTCTAGCGTTTATATCATGTTCATTATACAAGACCAACAAATAGCAATTGAGAAGAATGGCGATGGCTAAAATATTGCCTTAAATTGTGACTTACTACTTCCAAAGTGATTTTAAAACCAAATCAAGTTCATCAACGCTTATTGTTTCAATTTGTTGTATCAATACATATTTTCGATTAAAATTTCGTTTTTCTTCTACTTTTGTGGCTGTTGTTCTATTATAGTCACAACACTATTAGTGCTATTTAGAGCACAAAATGTAAAGATTCAACAAAATAAGCTTAAAAAAATCAGTCCTCCTCACTATTTTCCATTTCCTGATTCTCCTCCGTACACTCAATCTTAACACTAACAAAATCCGTTGGCTGCAACTCTTCGGGATTTTCCATCTCTTCAACTTCCTCACACTCTATTTTGACTTGAACTCTTTCTATCGCGCGCGGATACCCACCCTCGCTTTCTTCGCTCTGAGAATTATCTTGTACATTTGCAGGTGGCCGGTCTAACTTGAACTGTTTCATTGTAGTGAAGTTGATAGCATTGATCTTCCGTTTCGGGGGTCCGAATATGCTGTTCATGGTTTCGTCGTCTAGATTTAGGTTGCATTCTCTTGGATCTAGCTTGCTGTAGAAATCGGATAGGTTTGTTGAGGTTTTGACGCCGTGCCGACGGCGTACATGCCTGATCATTGTGCGTTTCACGTTGTAGGCTTTTGCGCATTGGTTACACTGGAAAAACAAAATAGGTTCGATATAAGACATGCAATATGATAGTATGTATTGGTTTTCCGCCCTTGAAAAAATTTACGAAATCGTTTCAGTAGTCCGAACCCCTCCAACATCTAAACCTAATACATGACATCTCAATAATCTTTATACATACAACTAGCAGCGCTCTCGCGGGGTTGCCCCCGTATTGATGGTAGATAGTGATGATGATGACGAAAAGTATATAGCCTATAACCTTCCTCAAGAGTTTAGCTATCAAATGCAGAAATATATTTTTTTAAATCGGACTGGTAGTTCAGATTAGAGCATTCAAACAAACAAGCTCTTCCGCTTTATTATATTAGTATAGATATATTTAGTACCTATAGAAGTGTGGATTCATCATCATCATCTCCCTGCCCTTATCCCACTTATCTTCCACTTCATTCTATCAGTCATCTCAATGTCTGGAAGAAATCGCCTTTTGCGATAAGACCGCCATTTGCAACCTTAGATATATAAGTACCTACCTAAATGTATTTGTGTTGCAATAAAGCTTTTTTCATTTCATTTCATTTCAAAAAAAAATGCTAACTCCTTTCACAGACATATCTGCATTCGTCCATCCATCTTTTCTTAGGCCTACCCCTGCCGGTGTATCCATCCACATTCATATTCATCGCTCTCCGTGCAACGTGGCTATCATTTCTCCACATGACATAAAAATAATACCATATAAGCCTTAGATTAATCAATATAAAAACTATTTATAATACCTTGTAAGCCTTAGAGCCGCTGTGGGTAACTACATGGTCCCTTAGCGAGGCGGCGCTGTGTAGTTTCTTCTTGCATAGCGGGCAGAGGAACGCCGCGTTAGTGTGTGTAGCGCGCATGTGACGCATCATGTACTTTTCGTCTTGGTAAGATTTTGCTGTAACAAAACAATAAGGAATATGCACAATTTTTTTTATATTTTTTAACAATATTTTATCCGTATCCATATTATAAATGTGAAAGTGTGTTTATTTGTTTGTTTATTTGTCCTGCTTTCACGTCAAAACAGAGCGACGGATTGACGTGATTTTTTGTGTGGAGATAGTTGGAGGGCTGAAGAGTAACATAGGCTACTTTTTATCCGGGTACCACGCGAGCAAAGTCACGGGCCTGCTGCCCGTAGTAGCTAGCTAGTATCGTTATATAACCGTTAAAAAATATCCAGCACCGAAAATCTAAAATTTTGTAACCAAAAACCAACAGCTATGGGCACTATAAACACTCGTGACGTCACAGTCCATCCGTTGTAACCATCAAACAAACCTCGCTTGTTGGCACTGTCATTCATTCATCATCGAGTTTGACGTCACAGTCTACCTGACCAATAGCGTTTCAAGTCTTATTTTTCTACTATTTTTTGTCCTCTACATTCAGTTGTGTACAACAGTACTTACAGCAAAGCGGACATTTGACAGGATCGAGCACTTGTTTTTTCTCGTGCGTCTTCATGTGTTCGCGCAGGGAGCAAGCACTCGTGAATATCTTGCCGCAGTTCGCGTGTGGACATGTCTCTAGATCTGTGGACAAATTGACGTTAAAGTCCGCGCCACCACTCAAGTCTTTCGGCAAAAGCGGGAACTACTTGTTTTATTTACTTTATTATGTTGATTTAGTCAAGGTCGTTCAGTTGTTCTGGTGTAGAATTCATTACAAACTTGCATAATTCACACACTTCCGCGTCACTCCGCACCAGACAGTGACAGAGTTATGCGTTAGATAGAGAGGATTTGTTTAGGTGAATATTGCGCTAGGCAGTAAGCGCTTAAGTAATTGCACTTTGTTGCGTCGCAGCAAGAGTCGCTATTTACATAAATGTTTTCGCGCAGTCAGGCTTCTGTACCTATTTCTTCTGTGCTCCTAGGATTAAGAATGTACTCACTTTCTCCAGTATGTTTTCTGATATGGTACGTCAGTTTCGACTTCTGCACAAAGGTTTGTCCGCAATACATGCACGGAAACGCTGGCATTTTCTGATGGATCCTGAAAAACAATGCACAATATTGAGTATTTGTAAAATGGCACTCAAGTAATTGCGGCTCCTCACTTGGCGTATCGTGTTCGTGTATTTGCATTATTTGTCCAAATACAGCAATGTGTAGACGGTCTATTTGATTGTATTTGCTTTATTTGCACGAATATGGCAAACAACGCAAATAGCAAATTTGCCCGTACAAGTCCATGTGTGGATGACGTATTTGACGGTATTTGAAATATTTGATTATTTGAAGGCAAACACAACAATATCGACTCACGAATACGCTAAGCCAAGTGAGGAGCCGCCATAATAAATTCTGTCATTTGTTGTGTGACCGAATCTGTGCTGTCGTCACGTAATTACGATAATTGAACGACTGACGTCGACAGTAAGAACAAGGGTGTTAGTGCCAAAATCAGTCTTATTTACATAGTAATAAGACTCACCTTGCATTAAGACGAGCAGGCTCCGAAGGTTTTGTGACAGAACTGGCATGCGTAATGTCCTTTTTCTATGTGTCTTCTTGACATAATATATTCAAACAATGCAAGACGTCCATAGCAAAAGCAAGGGTGAACTAAAATGAATCTTACTTGCATGACTCACCTTGCATGAGACGAGCAGGCTCCCTTATCGGAGAAGGTTTTAGGACAGAACTGGCACGCATAAGGCCTTTCTCCTGTGTGTCTTCTCTCGTGACGTAACATATTGGAACGTTGTACGAAGACCATGGGACAGTAGGAACACGCGTGCTTAGGTCCTTCGTGTATCATCATGTGTTCCCGGAATGAATCGCGTTTCTGAAAGATATTTATTTATACATATTTTAAACTTTCGCGATTTGAACACATTCAAACAACGTCGAGGTAAATAAAATAATTTCATTACGCAATTAAGTCCCGTTAATAATAATTTAAAAATGAGATTCGATTATGTTTTTATGTTAAAATGTTAGTTAAATAGTTTACATTTGACTAGCAGACACAAAACTCGATTATAGAAATCTATATAATTTCTTTTATAGTATCACAGTGCTTAGCTACTAATTGATAGTCAATCTCAAGCCTATAAATGATTGGCGAGCCTAGGCCAACGTGTAAACAGCATGTTTGCCATCGCTCGGTGTCGCTCGCCTAGCTGGCCGAGTAATACAAGCGCACGGTTTTCATAGACTTGCCAAACGTCAGAAGACGGTAGCACTTGCCTTGCATCAATTTGCCTTCGCTCGCGTTGGCCTAGGCTCGCCAAATATATAGGTGACATAAGAGTCAATGCTTATAAAACTTTTATTCACATTCACGCTACATTCTTCCTTAAAACTTAAAACATATTATCTAAATTACCTTGAAAACCTTTCCGCAGTAGGTACAATTATAGTCCTGTTTGTTGGGTGCGTGCTCTTGTCTATGTAGATAGAGGGACGACTTGTACTGGAAGGATTTGTCGCAATCACGGCATTGGAATGGATGGCGGCCCGGGTGTCGGAGGAGGTAGTGGATTTTCCTGCAAAGTGGCTAAATTAAAATTCTGTCGTATGTTATCAATACCGCGATTGCATACTGAGTGGATAATGGAGTGTACACGAATCTGTGACAACACAGACAAGTTTAAAAAAACCTGACTTCAATGTTATGAGCAATTTTCTGCACTCCTCAACAGATCCTCACCAAATTTGTATGGCACCAATCGGTTATGGTTACATTCCGATTGGTGCCATAAAAATTTGGTGAGTCTTTTAAACAAATTAGAATTTTACAAATCGGTCAAGGCGTCTTCGAGTAATCGGCGAACATACTGGTAAATAAAAACAGAAAAAAAGGACAAAAATAAAGATTCTGGCGAATTGAGAACCTCCTCTTTTTTTTTTGAAGTCGAGTTCAAGTAAGTGATTAGGTGAGTTCCTGGGTTATTTGTTGAGAGTTGATTAAGTAGAGAGAATTAAATGAGCCGTTTAAACAGAGTGAATTATTCAGTGAAAAAGTGAGCGCCCACCTCTCATCAGCGGTATGCAGCGTTTCCTTGCATATATTGCAGGAGAACCGACCCGGGCCGTGCGCCTGCGTGGTGTGGGCACTACAAGACCTCTGGCTGCCAAACTCCTTGCCGCAGTACTGGCAGGTGAAGATCTTTGGACGCTTCTTAGTTCCATGGAATGACTGTTAAACAAACATCAAAATTGATATTCCCTCCTTAAGGTGGCCGCACACCTATCCGCGCCGAACGCGCCGAACGAATCGAATTTTAGAATTCTTTATATGAAATCGTATGAAACCTGGCACACCATCGAATAGTCCGATCCGATCGAATCTGGCAGTGCTTCGAGAATTCGGCGCGGACAGGTGTGCGCTCAGCCTTAAAGGGTGTTACTCTGTTATTCATTGCCCTAATGCAGATGAGGAACTTGTCAAATCCAAAAACTTAAAGCATTGACATTTGAATAAGAATAAAGGAGTAAGTTTAGTTGCCACCTCTACATAACACATTAACATGAATTGAATAGAAAGTTTTAAAAATTCAAGCTATCTTACCTTCAAATGTAAATGGAAAGACTTTCGATGACTAAAAGGCTTGTACTGACAAGCATCAAGAGAGCAGAATATCCTTCTAGCTTCAGGATGCTTGGTATTGAAGTGGTGTCGTATCGAGTCTATGTTCGGGAAGACAATGCAGCAGAGGCAGCATTTGAGCAAGTAGGTACCGATAGGTACTTCGTCGTTTCTTATGTGTTGTGCGAAGTAATGATGTATGAACCAAATCTGGAAGAAATATGGTAGTTAAAGGGTTTGCTTCAAGAACATATCTGACAACATTCATGCAAATGGGTTGATTGTCATTAAGAAATTTATATCTTGTTTTCACAATTTTAACATTCTAAAATGTGCATAAAAATTACAATATGCACAGCCCCGTCTAGCCCCAAACTAAACAAAGCTATGGGAACCAGATAACCGATACTTACTTAAATATTTTTGTAAATACATACTTATTATATTTTCTAACAACCAGACACAGAACAAGCAGCTATATTCATCACACTAATGTTTTTCCTGGGTAGAAATCGAACCCACTACCTACAGCACAGAAGGCAGAGCTACTACCAACTGAGCTAAGGTGCCAGTCAGTCTTTCTTGGTAGAGCTTAATTTTTATTATATTTCAGGAGGTATAGTATTATCGATCGAGCGAGCGAAGCGAGCGAAGATCTTAGTGGTAAGTTGGGCGATTTTGCTTTGTATGTTTGTATGTTTGTATGTTTGTATGTTTGTATGTTTGTATGTTTGTATGTTTCACGAATTGTTGTTCGAGCATAATTGTCGAACCGTTCATCCAATCTGCATGAAACTTGGTAGGTCAATAGGTTGTGGTAAGGAAATTTACGGGGGAGCATATGAGCTTAATCGATGAAGGGGTTGTGAAGATATTGGGTTCCCAAGGGGGTAAAAAATTATGAAAGTTACACAAATAAATTGAGTGGGGTGTCATACGAAAGGGCTTATTTTGTACATTCCAAAATGGTTTTTATTTTTAATCTAGGATGTATAGTTTTTGAAATACGACCAAAGACCAAAAACTACGAAACCAGAGCTGCAAGAGCTCCCGTTGCATAGAGTTTCGATGACTTCGTAGCTCATTGACTGGTCGGTCTTAAAAAGAGAGTGGCATCGTTGCGGTTTGGTTTGCAATGATTTTAGATGCTACTTGATTTATTTTCATGATAAAAAAATTTTTGATAAAGAATGAAAATAATTGGGGTAAAAAAAGTTAAGTAAACAAATATATTGAGTGGGCTGTCAAATGAAAGGTCTTTATTTGTACATTCCAAAATAGTTATTATTTTTATTCTAGGACGTATACTTTTAGAAATACGACGAGAATTCATAAATATGAAATACCTAAATGAAAAATTAGACGCGACATTATGTATTGCATGCATGCCAGTATTTTTTACCATGAAGAGCTAGCGCAATAGGCATACTCGGCAGTATCAGTAGTAGCACTTGAAATTATAGGGGTAGTCAGAAGAAAGTCCAAATGTAAGCCATCTACGGTGCGCGAGATCTCAGTTCGGGGCGAACTACTAGTTTATATTAAAACAATAGGTTACATAAAACCTCACCTTATCACTAAACAGCTGATTGCAGCTCTCGCACTTATAATAATTCTCGATGTGCTTTTGGAAGTGTACCCTCACCGTATGACTCTCACGGTCATTCTCATTCCAAAACAGAGTTGGGCAGAACTTACACTTGAACCCTAAGTGAGGACTGAAGCAGTTATCATACTCTATAGCATCCCAGTGCTCAGATAAATGTATCCGTGTCCTCCCTCGATCATCAAATTCCTTCTCACAAAACTGACAGATCCAGAGATCTTCGAAATCCCCTAATTCCTGCAACTCATGCTGTTCCAACTCAGAGCAGCTGTCAAAAGTTGTGACACAAATACGACAGGAGAATAATGGCAAGTTTTTAAATCCATGGCTTTTAACCATGTGTTGAGTGAATGTGTTAAGAGTGGGATGCTGAGTTTTGCACAGTTCACAGTTTATGAAGACGGGATGGTCAGCATCAGCGAGACCGTAGTTGATGGATGATATCATAGGCATCATGTATGAGTTGATGTGGTTTATTGCATCATCAATATAATCAAAATAACATTTGTGTATCACAATGATTTCAACTTGTGTCGAGTCAAAATCTTCATCACCTCTGTATGTTTTGTAGAGCTCGTCCATTTTTGATTCATCTGTAGTACCCAATTCATCTTTTCTTTCTGTATCATCATCTGCAGTTCCATCATCATCAGCAGTCCCAGTATTCTCCTCAGGCTCACTCATCACTTCATTCTTCACCAATTCAGTTTGGTACTCGTGAGCCATCACTCGAGTGAGGGCTAAAGTATTGTCATTCTCTATTAACCTGTCCCGTTTTTTGTCCAAATCTAAATATCCGTACTTATCGTATTCTTTAAGCTGTCTGTCAACGAAGCCCAAACTGACTTCAGCTCCATGTACAGGAAAATTCCAGTTCTTTCCAGAGATCAGTGGAGCCAAACATTTCAATGTAAGATGGTGATAAGCCATGTAATGGTTGGAGAATGTCTGAATTTCATTGTTGGATTTAGAGCAGAGTATACATAAGAACTTAAAATCTTCTTGCTCGAATTCCCAGAAGCATTCCTCATTCTTACAGGAAATATTAGTGACACTGTGTTTTTGGTACAAATGTGCGTGGTAGTCTTCTCCATCTATGAGCCGGGTGTAGCAAAGCCGGCAGTGCACGAGGTTGTGATCTAGACTGAAGTGAGTTCGTAAAAGGATTTCATTGTCGAATGTCTTGGGGCATTGAGAGCATTGCCAAGGTATATGGAACTTCAAGTGTGCTTGCCATGATTCCCTGTCAGGCACAAAATACCTGTAACAAAATAATTGTGTGTGTAATGTAAAAGTTTTTAAGTAATTCAAAATTAAAGAAAGTGAACTAAAATTATACCTGCATATACCACAGAAATCCTTCTTATGATTGACCACATAGTGAATGACGATCTTAGTCTTGTTGATAAACCATTCTGAACAGAGCAAGCAACTATAAGGACCGTTGGGATTGAAGTCTTTCAAGTACAGCCACACATCTGTGGGTCTTTCCACAGTAACAGATGATAGATCTTCCTTGTATTGCAGTTCAATAGTCACATCACAGGTCTTTCTCGTTGTGACGGCTTTTTTCTTGCGTGTTCGGCTCGGAATAACAGGCACGATTTCGACTTCATAATTACTTTTCTTCGAGGCCAATATGGCTAAGGGTTCATCGTCGGAGTCATCAGATGACATGGCTATTTCAGATTAAACAATAATCAATATATCACACAGAGAGTACTGCGATTTACGATCACTTTTTGGGTCGAAATTCACTGCCTCTCACCGCAAGTTTGCAAACATTAGTCCAGTAAAGCTAATCGAGATAAAAGAAACGAAAAATGAATACTGTAGATTTTTAATGTTTACCTGCGTGGTTTGCTAGAATTTATAATCAATGTCTAGTCTAGGATAATATAAAAAATCCAAAAACATTTTGTTCACAACACTCAACCACCATTATTTTACTTTCAATCACAGATTAGGTAGAGATACTACGTATCAGATGGAAAGAAATGTCGGGAACATTTTAGTGTGGACTTGTGTTCACAGATTATACAGATGTTACTCGCTCCTGATTGGCTATCAGAAAACGATGTATGACGTTTCTTTTTTTTTTCTGCTACACCGGCACCGAGCAGAATTGTCATTCTACCAAACAAATTAATTTGGTAGGATTGCTTTTTTTCATTCAATATTTCTAAGGCATTGATCTCAATGTGTACTATTGAGATCAATGCCATAGTAGAGGTCAGTGGCCTAAGGGAAAGAAGGTGTTGTTGATAGAAAACAACGAAACATAGTTAATCATTTATTATTATTTTTTAAATTTTTCCTTAACACTACATAGTAGGTATAGGTATTGTATAATAAACAAAGTTGCTTCCCGCTGTCTGTCCCTATGTAAAAAAAAACATCATCAAAATCCGTTGCGTAGTTTTAAAGATTTAAGCAATGCTTAGATCTTTAAAACAACGCAACAGATTTTGATGCGGTTTTTTTAATAGATAGAGTGATTCAACAGGAAGGTTTATATGTATAATACATGCATAATATAGTACCTAGAGAAGCACTGATAAATCTTAGGTTTCTGTGATGTGTGATGTGACCAGTGCGTCTCGTTCTCGTTCTCGAAATCTCGTTCAAACTCACGTTTCTCAACAAATCACTGCATAAACAATCGAGCCACTTTTTGAGTCTGATTACACTACACACTGGGAATATGGAATACAGCGGCCTTTCGCAAATTTGTACAACCTGGTACAACACAAGTTAACACAACACATAAAATACATCGTAGGTACTGAAGGTACAAACCGTTTGCAGCTAATAAGGAACAGAAATAGGCGGGGAAAATCAACAAACTAAATACACAATGATCGTTAGACATTAGACCGCAGAGCACAGACTACCCACATCCACAGAGATACCTACCCTCAAAGATCTCAATCATTCATTGACATTGACATTGTCATCAAAATAGCAACTCATTCGGAATCGGAAGAGTTGAGGAGCGGAGAACGAAATGTCATACATCGTTTTCCAATCAATTTCCAATCAAAGCACAGATTATATACAAGTCCAAGCTTCTGACTAGGAACATTTCTACAGTCCGTTCACAGTTATTTTACCTCTAGCCGTCATGTTGGCCAACCTGGGCGTAGGAACAAATGACCTTGTAAAGTTTGTTCCTACGCCCAGGTTGGCCAACATGACGGCTAGAGGTAAAATAACTGTGACGCCGGCTCCATACGTTGGGGCCAACGTTGGTCCCAACGTTGGGACCAAGATTTCGTGAACCATCCACACGTTGGCGATACACCAGTCTTGTTCCGTCAGAGCCAACGTGCAGACGTCCGATGTCTGCGCGTCCGATACAGAAATTGAAATTTCTCTAAGTGATTTTACATTACTGAATACCAATTTTATCACAATCACATCACATCATGTCACTATCACACTTCACACAACACACTATATTATAAAAGCGAAAGTTTGGATGTTTGGATGTATGTTTGTTCCTCTCTAACACGACAACCACTTAACCGATATGGGTGATATTTAAAATATAGATAGATAATAACCGGAAATAGGACATAGGCTACTTTTTATCCCAAAAAATTGCACGGTTCCCGTAACATAAAAAAAAATAGTAGACTCCATCATCAGATCAGCTCGCTGTCACCATATTATTACATTGTAGTCAGAACTTGACAAATATGCCGAGTTTCAACTCAATCGGCTTATTTACTGAGGAGTTCTGTTGAACAGCTCTTGACTCCATCATCAGATCAGCTTGTTGATACCATAATATTTCATTGTCACCGAGAATCTATAAGTGTGCAAAATTTCAGCCCGATAGTCCTACAAACACAATAAATAAGGAATACGATGACATTCTCGCTCGTCAGTCGACACGTGCGCTCACGATGCGCGTCGAAACGGGACTGAGCATAGCGCCAACGTGTGGACGGATCCCCAACGTTGGCGCGCCAACTTCCTTTGATAAAACCGACACGGCACGGCCAAGCCCCAACGTTGGCCCCAACGTTGGCGCCAAGCTATTTTGTCAGCACCACACGTTGGTGAGAGGCATTGGGACCAACGTTGGCCCCAACGTGTGGATGCGGGGTGAACGGACTGTACAACACGGACTTGTACCCGTGCTTTCAATCAAACTCAATCAAAACGTCAGTCAATCAATGTGTCAAAAACAAAGCATCAAACTAGCATCAAATCAAACTTCATTCAACTATCATGGCGCCTCTACACATGTTGACACGCATTCACGATTGTGTGGAGGGCTTATTCGCTTATAAACGCCTTTCATCGTCTGTATACCCGCCAAAGTGCCTTAGGCCACTGTACTGGCCCGAGCTCTATTTGAGTCGTTCGCCGATTAAAATCACGATTTCTATGGTGTTAGGGCTTCCCCATACGTGGAAAGTGTCTTTATTTGTTGGTAACATTATTGTCCCACTACTGGTAACACTAAAAGTCATAGATAATATATAATATTTCTACAATGTGTCAAAATACCGGAAGAGAAAAATACGAAAAAAACTTTATTTTTGAAAGAAGGTTCAAATAAGATTTTCAGCGATGACCTATACATGTTTTGCATTAATTAAATCTGACAGGTATTTAGGATAATTACTGAACCATTAAAACCCCGTTTTACATTAAAAAATTTGAATTTGATCAACATTTTGAATGTTGCGGGTGAATTTTCTTTTTGAAGGTTGGCTATTGTGATTGATGTATAGGACTGAAGTGAATGAGGTTTGTTTTGTTCGTTTTGTTGGCTAACTACATATTTCTACCAATCAGAAAGACTTCAGACAAGGCTATAGGATGAAAAATGAAGTAGTATTGAATTTTTATTTGCCGTGAGCGCCCTCCCGCTCGTCGCGCGCGGAACAAAATGGCGTAATTTGGCCTTTTGCAAACGCGAATAGATAATTACTTTTAATGTCGATGTGTATATGTTTTGTGTTAAATAATAAAGGTGTGTAGTGTACTAAGTGTGTGCACCATGTTGACGCAGATATTTGATACCAATTTTGAACAATTGTGAGTTTTTATTTTGCAAGGTGCCAAACATGTTTACGGAATGGAATAAACAATTTATTTGGTGGTGACAATGTAATCCCCTTGAGCAGGTAAGTAAGTAGTTAATAAGCTTGTTAAATTCCGATTCCAATGATACCACAAACAGGTTTAGTCCAGGAATAAAATCACTGGCAAAAAAAGTTAAACCGCTGGCAACAGTTGCGCGGGCGTTGGTTTGGCTAGGCAGGCAATCGGTCCGGGGGGCGGGGCACCTCAACGGATACGCCGATGTCAACGCCGTGCATCGAGGCGACCCGTGATGTGTCGGTTTTTTGGGCATGCATGCATCAAACTACGCCTGTAGTTTTCTGTGCGTGCCCACGCAATCGCCGATGATTCAAAGTCAGAAACTGTTCAATTGAATTAAGTACTCAGTAAATAAGCTGATTGAATTGAAACTTGAGATATTATTTTGTCAAGTTCTGACTACAATGTAATAATATGGTGACAACCAGCTGATCTGATGATGGAGTCAGGAGCCGTTCAGTGGAACTCTTTATTGAATAGGCCGATTGAGTTGAAACTTAGCAATAAGTAGATAGGTAAGTAGGTACCTACCTACACCTTACCTATCAAGTTCTGACTACAATGTAATATTATGATGACAGAGCGTTATGGCTGTTATATCTGATGATGGAGTCAGGAGTTGTTTAATGGAACTCCTCAGTGAATAATTAGAACATCTGTGTTGAAATAAATTGACAAAAATGATTATATACTAAAAACAAATGAATGGTAGGTGATAGCTGCTGCAGCTATCAACTACACGTCCACGTCCATCTTGAACGCTTGCCTCTCGCTTAATGATCACGGATGGACGATTGTTGTGTGCTTGCACGTAGAACGTGGCGTACATTTTGCCGTATGCAGCAGACATTCACGTACGCCGTTATCATCGTCGTATATGTAGAAGAGCCTTTATGCTGGCTGTGCGTGGCTGACTGGGCTGATGGTGTGGTGTGGTGTTGGACTGGTGAACCACAGAGTCACACTTCTAGATAATACTTTTTTATAAAATTACGTTCCGTTGGTCATGCTGTGTTCTTCTCGATCACACCGATGATCACACATGTTTGATTGATAATTCATGTCTGATTTTATTTTCCTACAACTATTTAATTAAGTAAACTGGATTAAACAATCTAAAATTTTGGTTTAAATGAATTACGTAAATTCACTTAGTAAATAAGTAGAATATTTTAATTTGCCTAAACATCACTGCGTGTAATGGTCCGTGTTTTGAATTTTCATTTCGTGGCAGCCATTTTATAGAAACTAAGATTGTCTATGACTAGTTCCAAAGAAAGGTGAAGCTAAACAAAAGGATAGCATGTAGATAGCATTTTACAAAATAACTAGTGAAATTCTCATTTGTTCCACCCTAAAAAACTTAATTTTATAGTAATAGTGAGTGACGTTCCAAGTTACAAAAGGCACGCGCTATGCAGACTTTTAAAATGAATGAAGCACAATGCATCGTGTAATGGTGGCCATTATGGGCAATAATTATGGATATTGGCATACTTACTGCTTTACGGACCATCAAATGTATACATAAAATGTAATTCTGATAATGTTTACATAAGACTATGAATTTACAATATGTGAAATGATTATAGTTTGTGTTATGTGAAGAAACTGAATCGTGCCCAGTGCTAATTCCCGTACGACACGAACCATGGCCCAGAACCAGGGAGAGGTTCAAGTTGGCACTCCTAATCAACCTGTCAAAGATAAAGATATCTATGCTTTTTTGCCCGATATACGAGTGAATGGACCTCTTGGAGCCGACGAGCCGTGTCCAGGTGGCGAAGAGTTGCGGTGGCTTCCCGCTCAGGCAACCGATAGAGACTTGGTGATGTACCTTCGTGCAGCGCGATCAATGGCTGCATTCGCCGGTATGTGTGACGGTGGTTCCCCTGATGATGGCTGTGTGGCCGCCAGTCGAGACGACACCACTATCAATGCTTTGGATGTGCTCCACGACTCTGGGTACGACCCCGGCCGAGCGCTACAGGCTCTCGTGAAATGCCCAGTTCCCAAGGGAATTGAAAAAAAGTGGTCAGAAGAAGAAACCAAGCGATTCGTGAAAGGAATCCGTCAGTTTGGTAAGAACTTTTTCAAAATAAAGAAAGATTTATTGCCTCATAAAGACACAGCTGAGTTAGTTGAATTTTATTACCTGTGGAAGAAGACTCCAGGTGCTAGTAGTAACCGGCCACATCGCCGAAGACGTCAAGCTTCTCTCAGACGTGTGCGGAACACTCGAAATTCTCGTGCAGGTACCCCTAAGGAACAAATACCTGAGGCTACACCAACTGTACAAGAAACTAATGGTTCTAGACCCTCTCCTAACCCTAAGGAAGCAGGAGAGATGAGTTCAGTCACTGAGGATGAAAACTCTGAAGAGGATAGTGATTCCAGAGATGCTGGAGATTTGGCTAAAGTGGACAATGGCAGGGTAGAAAACCCAGATGACTCCCCAAGCAGAATGCGCACACGAAACAAGTCTAAAGAGCAAACTACTCCAGTCAAGAAAGCCCAAGAAGAAAGTGATAATGACTCAAAAGTCAAGAGCAAACTTCCCAAACCAGCACCTGCTGTCCAAAGTACAAATAATAATGTTACTGAGAAAGTGTTATCATCTCCTGTCAATAAAGAAGCTAAAAAGAAAGTTCCAGCTGCAAATGGCAAGGTTGATGTATCTAAGGTAAAGAAACGCCTACCTGATGATTCTAATAAGCCTGAAGGCATAATGGATGGAGATTTACAAATGAAGAAGAAAAGGGCCGAAAACCCCCCTGAAAGTCCTTCAGAGAGTCTTACCAATGATAGTTTTTCTGCTATGGACGAAACAGAGGCCCCAGAGCCTGAACCGGAGGCATGTGATTTTAGCTTCAACAAGACTGATAAAGAAAATATTGATCAAACTAAAGAACCCGAGCAAACCGAACCTCCCAAACAACCAGAAGTACCAGTGAAAGTTGAAGCTAACCCAGAACCAGTGATCAAAGTAGAAAAAGATCCACCTCCAGTGTTCAAATCGGTGCCTGAAAAAGATGATAATATTAGAACTGCTTTAGACCTAAAAACAGATTCTAATGCTCCTAAAAGTCTTGAAAACATTGATCCTAGACCAAGAGATAATCTCACAGCTCAAAATACAATATTCACTAAAACAGAGCTCATTATTCCCAAGGTTACACCAATGGCTACAGAACCTATGGAAAAGATAAAGATTAAGGAGGAAATAGATATGGATGACCAACCTCATAACTTGCAAAAGGAGGAATTTCAGAAAGACCCACTATCACATAATTTCCCTGGACATCCTGTCAGTCAACCTATGAAGCCACTTAATCTAGAAAACCCTAGCTTCTTCATGAAAGACAGTCACATGTTCCAACCAAAAGTCTCCCATAACATCAAAATAGAAGGACAACAACATAACATTTTCAACCCTATGAATATTACAAAAGATAGTTCAATGATACGAGGCCCAAAAGATTTTTCAACAGGCATGCCACCATTTTCATATCCTGCTAATATGAACTTTGGTAGTGATCCTAACAAGCATAATCCACACATGAATCCATTGAAGACTGTCATAAAACTCGAACCTAGAGATGAGTCAGGTGAATTGAAGAATCCAAATACCCAAGAAATATTCACTGCTACAGTTTCAACTGGTGGTAAAGTAGACTCGCCAAATGCTCCTAGGATAGACTCACTGCAGAGAATTAGTCCTTTACCAAGTAATCCACGGGGCTCACCAGCAGCACCTTCTGAACAACCTACAACAACAAATGTTGAGCCTATCTCTCCAGCTAACACTCAAGAGAAGGAGACTGAAGAAGACAAACAACCAACAGATTTGAAGACTCAGCCAGACCAACGGCCAAAGGTTGACCAAAATGCACCTGGTAGTGGGATGAGAACTCCAGTATTCCCTCATCCAATAAGACCAGACAGTCTAGGTATAAGATCAACAGAAGCTTCTACACCTGTTTCTGGGCAGAGCATGCCACCACCGGCATTTAGTCAACCTTCTATTGCTGGACTCCTACCTCCAGGTCCTTTGATATCTGTTGGAAGTGGGGCAAATATTGGCCCTTATGGATTTATGCCTACATCTCTGTATGGTCATCCCGGCCATCCTGGTCACCCTGGTCATCCTGGACATCCTGGTCATCCTGGTCATCCTGGTCATCCTAGTCATCCAGGCCATCTGGGACTAGACAAACCTGGTTCAATGCCGCCATTGATGCAACAGATACCTCCATCTCATGGTCTGGCTAGCAGTAACATTCTACCTCTTCAGCCTATTCCAAATGATGCTATGCCTCAAGATTTGAAAATCAAGCAAGAAGTGCCAGATAATATGCCAGCAAACTTATCAACTCAATCCAATGCTGATCCTCTACAGTCATTAAAAGAAGTTAAAGTACCTGGTTATCCTATCGGGAGTGCAATAGCACAGCATTTAACCACCGAAAGAGACAGAGAATCAATATCAAGTGTTGAAAATAGTAGTAGGCCTCCCAGTCAACCAACAAACGAAAGTTCTAACGCATCGAGTGCGTTCTTGGGACCAAGAATAGAAAGCATAAAGAAGGAACCGGATTTCCTGCATCAGCCTCACATCACGCCTGTCACTTCAAGTCAAGGCAGCGGGACCGACTCCAGTACCGCCCCTCCCATCAAGAGTCCTCATACTCCAACGCCAATCAAAAGCCAACCGAGAGATCTGAACGGTTCTTCGGCGCACGGATCTCATCCGTCATCTACAACTTCACCGTTTTCGAGACATTTGACGAGTCCTTCTCAGCCTCGACAAATATCAGCATCTCCTGTGCACACGCCAGTGTCACATTCTGCTTTAAATCTTATGAACCCGAGTCCACTTTCGATACCCTCTACTATGCCGGGACCGATAATGCATGCTGGACAGCAGGGGCACCCTCACCCCCATCCCTTCGCGTCACCCTTACACCATCCCCACCATCCCTTGCTGCATCATCCCTCAATCTTCCAACTATCTGCTGCTGCAGCGGCTCACGCTATGCATCCATATTATCCACATCCACATCCAGGCTATTCGATGCCTTATCCATACCCATATGGACCTTTGCCCCAACCGCACCCGATACCGCCGATGCATCCGTCTGTGAGCGTCGCCGGAAGACACGAACCCGTAAAACCGACCATCGAGTCCACGACTATGCTCAGCTCGCATCACAGTCACAGCACGAGCTCCTCCGTCACCATGAGATCGTTAAGAGAAACGTCGGAGAGTAACGAGGATCCGAGACACCCGAACGCAACCACAGAGAGGCATCAACTCCACGAAACGACCATGACTCACCATCACTCGACCAGTCACCACAGTTCAGTGCACACGAGTACCGAGAAACAGCCCCCTCATGCCGGCGGAGGCACCAACCACACGCTGTCTATCTCTCACTCCACGTCGAGCAGCTCGTCACAGTCTATACAGCACAAGATACAGAACCAACAGAAATCGAATTCGCACTCGAGCTCGCCGCACCACCTGTCGGCGAGCGTCTCTCAGAGCACGAGTTCGTCGAACGTTAACGTTACAAACAATCATACACATCATCACACGCATCATCTGGCTCACCATCCCGAACGATTATCGCCGGCCGACTCGATGCTCCTCAGGCACCATCCGAAGATGCTTCCCGGGAATCCGAACCATCTGATGATCCAACCCCCCTCGATGGGCCACCACATGGGTCTGGGTCTGCCTCCGGGTCCCGGGCCGAGCTCGATCGAAAGCCTGCGACTGCACGCTCAGGCCGCCGCCGGACTACAGCATCCCCGGCCGGGCTCGCCGCACCAGATGCCTCACGGCCATCCGCACCTCAGAGGACATCCGCGACCGATCCCCGAAGAGAACCCGGAGCTGAAGCTCGAAACTCAATCCCAACCGGAGGAGGAGGAGATCCCCAGCCCCGCGCACATACCGCACGGACCCAGCCCCGAACCAAAAATAGAGGATACGGAGTGTCACAGGTCTCAGTCGGCCATCTTCCTGAGGCACTGGAACCGCGGAGATTACAATTCATGCACGAGGACCGATCTGATATTCAAACCGGTGCCGGAGTCCAAGCTGGCCAGAAAGCGAGAAGAGAGACTGAGAAAGCAAGCCGAGCGCGATCGGGAGGAGCGGGAGAAGATCGCGCAGCAGGCGCACAGGAAGATAGCCACCCCGGAGAAGCCGGAGACGAAGCCGCCGTCGCGCGGCGCGATCGAGACCATCTCGTCGCCGTACGAGCGGTTCCAGCGCGGCGCCGGCTACCCCGACTCGCCGGCGCTGCGTCAGCTCTCGGAGTATGCGCGTCCGCACGCCGGCTTCAGCCCCGGCAACCTGCAACGTCAGTGCATGGACCCCATGCTGCAGTACCAGCTGTCCTCGATGTACGGCGCCGGCGGAGTGCGCGAGCGGCTCGAGCTCGAACATCTCGAGCGCGAGAAGCGCGACCGCGAGATACGCGAGCTGCGCGAGCGCGAGCTCAACGACCGACTCAAGGAGGAGCTGCTCAAGAACAACGTCGGCCCGCGCGCGCTCGACCCGCACTGGCTCGAGATGCACCGCCGCTACGGCATGCCGCCGCCGCCGCCGCAGGGCGCGATCCCCGTGCAGTTCGGACTGTACCCGCCGCCGCACGGACCCGCCGGCCTCTCGCAGCTGGAGCGCGAGCGGCTCGAGCGGCTCGGCATCCCGGGCACGCCGCCGCCGGCGCAGCCGCCCGTCTCCGGCGCCGGGCCGCACCACCACCCCGGCGTGGCGGCGGCGCAGCTCGAGGCGGCGGAGCGGCTCGCGCTCGCCGCGGACCCGATGGTGCGGCTGCAAATGGCCGGCATCTCGCCCGAGTACCACGCGCACACGCACGCTCACACGCACGCGCACTCTCACACGCACCTGCACCTGCACCCCGGGCAGCAGGCGGCGGCGGCGGCGCAGCAGGAGGCGGCGGCGCTGGGCCTGGCGCACCCCTACAGACACCTGCATCCGGAGCTGCTGGGGCGGCCGTACGCGGAGCAGCTGGCGCAGCAGGCGGCGGCGCACGACCAGCTGCAGCGCCAGCTGTTGTTGGAGCGCGACCGTCCCTTCCTGCACCCGCAGCACCACGAGGAGTTCATGCGTCAGCAGCGCGAGCGCGAGCTCAAGGTGCGCGCGCTGGAGGAGGCCGCGCGCGCCTCGAGGCCCTAGGACCCCGCGTGCCTCGAGGCTCTGGGACCTTACGTAGGTTCGTGGTCGCATGGTGCGCTCCGTTTCCATGCTCAAATTTATTTTAATCGCTAGTCATAAATATTTTTTTTATGGATGATATCGAGTCACGGTTTCGATGTAGGTCGTGTTGGATTATTCTCGGTTCGAGGTGGCCGACGCCGGATTCTACTGATGATGTTCGATTGTGTACGGTTTTATCTCAAATAAGCAATATAAATTTTATTGACTGGCTAACAGTAGGAGATGAGATGTCGAGTTGAACGGTGTGGGTACAGCTGCAATATCGGTAGGTTCTGATTTCGGTTAGAATATTACAAGAAGGTAATGTGAGGGTGCCGGTTTGCATTCGCCTGAATGGACCACGTAACTACAGTAATTAGGGATTTTTAATGTAAATTACATTGCTTTTTATGTTCATGACATAATTATAATGTATGAATAAGTATTTTTAAGGTAGGACAGAGTAGAGGAATTTAACTTAACTTGCCTTTCCGATCGGCCTTCCTTGACAGCTTCATGGTGACTCTCACTGTAATATTTCGTTCAGAGATTCACTATGGAAGAACTCCGTGAATTTATTTATCCATGTTACTTATTTTTGTAATAAAGTAGCTCTCATTTAGTAGAACGGGATATATGTATAACTTTATACAGTTTTATAATCATTTGTGAAGCTAATTGACTCACATATCAATTACGGTGGTAATTTCGCCGTGAGAAAATGTATCTTATGATATGTTTCCTAATTTGATATTGAATGAATGCAATAATTTATTTGCTTGATAATTACTTGAAATGAGAGACTTGAGACCTTGAAAGTGGAATGGAAAGATCATCTACAGTGTAATTCTGTTGCAATGTTGTATGTTCACCATTTTATCTGATTCGTTCTTGGTTATGACTGCTAATAATATACTTGGCGGCAGTTATGCCTGTTTTATGTTATGAGCGAAAACTCTTTGAAGTGTTGTGTGAATTGTCTGCTATTGTAGTGTCATAATATTCCTTGTGGAAGTTTAATAGGTGCTGAGTGGTGTATAATAAAACGTAGGTACTTACGATGTACGCTCGCTTTTTCTATAATGAATAGTCAACGGCGTGCGTACGAACAACATTCACCAAATCTTTCATTTTTGGTGCAATTGTTGGTCCTGCGAGCCTGATATTAGTTCAGTTTTAATAATTTTATTTTTGAAATGCATTTTATATTTTTTGTGGATCATTCACTGCCTTTACTATATTCTTCTGTCTCACTATACTTCTTGTAATAACTTACCTTTGTACTTACTGCCATTTCTTCTTTAATTTATTGTGGTACGTAGGTACTTACTCGTTTTCCCAATTAGTTATAAGCAGTCATGAACAAGGCTTAAAACTAACCAATTTTACTTGCTAAGTTCTTATCAGCCCTAGGATTACCTACTGTTAAGAACTCTGTGAATAGACGTTTTATTTTGGACGACCTAGTATAGTTGATTGAGGAAAATATACAACAGCACAATGCTGAGAAATTAAATGCAAAAATGTTATTTATTACATAGGTATAAGGTTTAATTTATATAATTTTAATGTCGTATCAGTAATGAATAACATTTTTAGATCTTCACGGAATGTCAATGTATAAATGTGAATTATATTTCGATGTTCATTAACACAGTAATGTAAATTATTGTAAGGAATCTCTCCCAATGAACACTCCCAGTTATTCTAAATTCTATATTGCACTAAATACTGTAAGTATAATAATATTTCCCTTACAAAATAGGCCCTTGTAAGAGCCGACGTTAATAGATAACTAGTTTTATTCTAGTAGAAACAAATCACAGAATTTTGCTTGTAGGTTTGTGTTGGAACTGCAACGCCATAGATTCAACATAGAGACAAATGAGTATTATTTTTAGATACAAATTATATCTTAAATTAAGAGGTTGCGTGTCGATTTAAAAGTTCATTTATTTAGACAGTAAGGTTATATGGATGTCTAGTGCTTTTGTGTAATTTTTTTTGAATAATATATGTGAAAAATTCAAACTATTTATTATTTTATCAATCCAAATTACCTTGCCTGAAACGTTATTAGGTACCTAATAACTTTGTAAAACTTTCATGTAATAAGAACAGTGTGTTTCACCGTTGCTAGGTAGGTAGTACATAACTAATTTCAATTTATATAAGTAAGTACTTATAAATGTAGGGAAAAGCATCTAATATTCAAAATAATAATACTTCAGAGCGTGTAAGTACAATTGGTCATAATATTTTTAAAGTTATTGCAAGCTATAAAGATAATGCGTATACGCCGTTAGATGTCCTACTTTTGCAACATTACCTAGGTAACTGCTTTTTCATAAAAACTCTTGGAATATCCAGAGATTACATTAGAGCTGATAATGTAATGTCATAATTTGTCAATTTTCTATTCAGACAACCAAGTCTCAACCAGTGGTTATCTGATTTGGAAATATAATTTTATTTCTTACGATCAAGCTTACACTTTATAATACCTATTGAAGACCTATATTGTAGGTATCTGTTTACAATCTGTTACTAGGCAATAGATTTATCGATACTGTAGAACTGTTGTACTTAGCACAAACAGTGGTAACTGAATAGTAGGAATAGACAGGAAACAATAATAATGTGAAAATGGGTTTGACCAGCAACACTGGTCTGCTAAGCGTGCCACAGAAGCCCACACTAACTAGGCAGAAGGTTCGTATTCAAAATCCTTGTTACCAATGAAAGTACTTTAATTTAGTACCTACGCAGGTAAACTGACGGCATTGACGGTCAAAGATTGTAGGTATTTATGTTCAGGTACCTCATTTTAGTAGTACTTAGTGGTTTTGTGAAGTTATTTCAATGGTTTTTAAGGTAGTAGTTTAGCAGCGTAAAACAGATTTCTTTGGTGCTAGTGAAAGTAAACCTACTGTTGCAATAATTCTGAAGGTAAGTTGAACAATATTTTAACATTCTCACTCAAGACTTCATTTACCTACTCGGATCTTCAGACTCAAAATCATTGAAGATGTCTTGATGTATAACACCTAGGTTAACACGTAGCATTTAGGTACTCAACTTTATTAGGTAAATACTTATTCTTCAAAAAAGTGCTTGTAAAATTTCTTCATCTTTCAGAGTAGCTTAGACCTACGATGCGAAGTGACACCGGCTCCGTTCATGTTAAGGCCCTATGCGGGCCTCTACAATCCTTTCTCGGCCGCTTGTTCTGTGCTATGCAACCACCCAGCAGACACAGAGGCCAAAGAATTCGTCAAACGAGCTAAGGACAACTGGGTAAGCCATGTTCAAATACGTTCGTTTGAGCGAGTAACTAACGACCGATGAGTGATGGAGTTTTATGACTACCTGGCCTGAAAGCCTTCATATCATCACCGTTACAGTTGACACTGAAAATTGTATGAGTCTTGAGTAAAACGCAAGCAATTATACCACTATAATTGGTTCAGTTTTGTGTTACAATTTGCTAGTTAAGTTAGACTAGGCTTCATTGAATCTAAACTTGCGCAGCCCCCTAACTCAGTTGACATCAATTTGATAGGCACTATGTAGGTAGTATCTACTTTGCTGCTTTATCGCAACGTGGTGATCCCCATCATTTTAGGAAAACAATATAGGTACTACAAAGTGCCTATAATATTGATGTCAATTGAGTTAGAAATACGGCAGCTGGTGGGGTGGTCAAAAACTGCGACAGCAAAGTCGGACGCTAATAGGTCCGAAGAGTCCGAACATACTTTGAGCTGTGGTGATCGAGATTTTAATCCTTTTAATAGATTCAAGAGATTCAAGTCTTTCAGTAGTTTAAGTAATCAAAAAAATATTTTTTTACAGTTTCTCGACGGCAAACCTCATTACTTGAACGAAGACCTAACGAAGATCCAAGATGGCGACAAGGAGAAGATTAAGACACCACATGATATTGTAACCGAAGATATGTTTAGAAGGTAAAATTATCCTATTATTCAAATAGTCTCAATGTAAACACTGCAGGAATCATTTTATGCAAGAAATATGATTCCTGCACAGCAAAACGTTTCAGTCAAGACAATGGGCACTTATTCTAAGACCACTTTGAAGATCTACATGAAACTCGATGTACTTATGTTCCTTATTGCGATTACTTGAAATAGGTAAGTACCTACTTATGTTAACTATGTAGGTATACCTACATAAAACGGCGAATGGTCTGTCTGTATGTTATAATGTCTATGTGATCCGCGGCGAGCACTTTCTTTGACACAGTTATGGTATGTACGAAAAACAATGCCACAGGTAATGGCGTATCCAACGATATTATGTCAATAGTTAAACTTGCTAGCGTCTCACCAATCTTTTCTCGCCAATTATAGGCATAGGTCATTTATAGAGTCCATTTTCTATTTCTAGATACGCAGAAACAGACTCAAGACCGCTCACGCCAGCGCCGACGCTAGCCAGCGGCAAGTCCCGCGGCTCCCGACGATGCCTCACGCCCGACCAGCCGCACACGAAGACTGCCATTGTATTGGATCTAAGGAGGAGTCACAGTCAGGTTAGATCTTATCACAAGTTATCGACAATCTTCGGCTATCTTCAAGAAAACTAAGTACTTAATAGCATTTAGTAATCTTAGGTAAAAAGATTTGAGCTTTTTTACTACAATGTTTCATTGAAAATGAAAAGTCTTATCAAAATTTTCGATTACGACGGGATTCGAAACCGCATTGATACAAGCGATCCTCAAGCCGGAGTGCCTTAACTAACTCGGCCACGGAATCCACATTCGTCTGGTCGAAAATCTTGATAAGCTCATTTGTCGGTTATGGATATTAGTAGTAACTTGATATATATTTATCGCAGGAAACCCTTTACTACCACGGCTACACAACCTCAGATATTACCGCGGGCCACAACACCAGCCCGACTAATGAGCGCTCAACGCTGCCTTCTCTCAACCTATCAGAGGGCGCGCATGCTCGCCTTTTGAAGGGCCAATGCGAACAGTTGCCGCCTTTGGCATCACCTTTGGTGCTTGCGAAGAGAGTTACCAAGGAACCTGCCAGTGTCAGAACTGCTAAGAAGGTAAGGTTCGTCGTTGCGCGTAACCGTTGGTGGTTATAAAGAGAGTCACTAAAGGTTCAATTCCTTACATGGCGGTCGATCGCAGCCGCGCGCGATTCACGATTCATCAAGCATTTCCTCTCGGATAAGGTTCATCATATAGGTGCCGAGAGGAAAAGCCTCATCACCAATTAAAAAGTGAGGAAGTACGTCATGATTGCTCGGTAAATATTTCGGTGGCGGAACGTTAAGTGTATGACGCGCGCGGCTGCGATCGGCCGCGATACACGGAATTTAACCTTAAGCCGGGTTGACACGATTCAAGTCAACTTGGACCAAGTCCCAACTTGGTGAGTCACGTGAGTCCGACGGCGTCCAATCAGAGTCATCCAAGTTGCACTTGGTTCGAGTTGACTTGGATCGTGTCAACCCGGCATTAAGGAACCTTCCTTAGTCAGAACCTTCTTAGTCAGAACTACTAAGAAGGTGAGGTTCGTTTTAAAGTTCGTCGTTTCACGACACCACTGGTGCTTACAATGAGAGTTGCTCTGGGTCTTCGAGATGTCCATATACGGTCGCTTCATTAAACTACTTTCACTCTCCTATTTACATGCCTAAACGGTAATTCATATTCCACGTGCTAAAAGGGGAGAAAAAGTAAGACCGAATAAGCTTATGCGTATCACTGAGGACGAAGTTTTTAAGCCACCGAATTGAGTTTGTTATCTTAACATATTGAACAGTTCTACTCACTCTATAAACGGTAAACCCCTATGATACTGAATATTAAAACAGAGAATGTTAAAAGGCTTAATTTGATCTTATCTAAGCTAGAAACTCCTCCATGTTTATCATTAAACCTGTCTAGGTATCTATTATATTAATAGATAATCTATTTACGGCTTTTGCGTAGGCATTTACACGCATAGTAAGTAAACATGGGTAAGTGAAGGTCTAAGCGTAAATAAAGATCTTGTCAACGGTAGATAATGGAATTTTTCCACCACTTAAAAGCTCATAGCGAAACTATCACATTATGAATAGATAGAGAGATAAGCATTATTAAATTCCTAATCCAAACGTTTTATTCTGATATTCAGTCTCTATCAAACCTTCGACACTGCAACACTTAAAACGTTTAAGATGCTACCGTTTCTAATATCTAAAACTAGGCTGCTACCGAGCCGTAAAACCAAAAACAAGAAAGAAAGTTTTTTCGTGACCGGCGATAACTTGTCCACGGTTAAACCTAAAAAGACCAAACGTAGACCGTTAAAATTACCTCCATTATTACCACCGTCAACTTGCGATTGCAATTTGCTACATTTGACGAAAATTGTGATAAGTTACGCGCCTAAACGACGAAAGCGCGGTGGGTCGAATATAGTTTTGTCTATGACCGCTTGGGGCACCACTGGGCAGAGGAAAAGAATGAAACTACCCAGTGTGAAGCTTACGAGAAAGTTGATTAAGAAGAAACCTTTGGTATACGATAGTGATGCGTTTTTTAAGAAGCTTGAGGTAACCTATGTTTTGTAATCATCATTGTCATGTCCCTTTTTCTTATCACATACGTGGGGTCAGCCCAACAGGTTCTCTTCCTCTACTCTCCCTTATCACCCTATCTCTGTATTAACTCCTTTTTTACCCACATCATTATTTACACAATTCATGGTGCCAACGTGTGGGCAGCACCATTTGCCTTGACTTGCCATCGCTCGTTATAGCTGGCCGAGTGAATACAAGCACCAATTTTCATTGGTTTTCGTAGACTTGCCAAGCGTCTGGTAGCACTCGCCTTGCATCGACTCGCCATCGCTCGCGCTGGCTTAGGCTCGCCCAGCATGTATCGAGCGAAGCGAGCCAAGATCGATAAGCATCAGTGATTGATATTTGCTATTTTCTTTCAGACTCAACTAAAAGCTTTGAACTTGGGCAAGCCTATGAAGCCCAAGAAAAGTCCACCCGCCTCGCAGCGTTCCAAAGCAGATAAAGACGCAAATGAAACTGAAGATGTTACCATTGACGAAGGAGGTAAGACGAGGAAATGTTATAGAAGATACAATTTGACATTAGACAAGATTTTCCCAGATATAAGACCTAGCTAGATCGATTTTTTGCCCCTATAAAGCCCTATATCGCAAATTTAATTTAAATAGAGCCGTTTTCGAGAACTTGAATACCTATAAATAAACAAATATTGCTTGTTTAATAGAATAGAATATTGAAACTGGACGTAAGTTGCTTGGTAAGCTAAGCAGCCTGAATATTTATCTATGCAGGAATTTTAAGTTGCTTTTGGTTGGACCACAGGTGGCGAGGGAGAAGGCAAGAGGCGAGGCAAACGTCGCAAGAAGGGACGCAACGGCAGCGATCGTATGACGTCAGCGGGCTTGGCGGCGCAAGCGCAGCAGGACCCTGAAACTCAGGTATAGACTAGTAGTAGTTACAGCATAAGGTAGTATAAAAGCTAGGACGACTCTTGCAATGTGTTTTTAACCGACTTCAGAAAAAGGAGAAGGTTTCTCAATTCGTTGGAATATTTTTTGTTCTTGTTATGTATGTATGTTCACAGATTATTCGAAGTCGCCTGGACCGATTTGGAAAATTCTTTTTCTGTGTGAAAGGGTGTACTTTCCGATTGGTAAGCATTCCAAAACGTGTGCCAAGTTGTGAGACCATGGGTCACTTAAAGTACGCAACAAACAAGCTGTCCTCTGGCAAATCACGTGACAAGGACGCGCAATACGCAATTCTGACAAAAGAGCAAGACAGAGCTATACATCACCGTACAACGTTTGTCGCGTATTATACATACTAATGGTCTCTTCATGATGAAATTATCCACAGATTGCCGGTATAGGCACAGACTCGCAAAATCCAAGCTCACGGGGTTCCATCGCCCCTTCAGCTGATGACGACATCATAATCTTGCCTGTTATCAAAGCAGGCAACACTAGGAAAACGGATTCGTTCCTCGATGACGATATATTGAAGTATCTGCATAGAGAAGTGGATGAGGAAGCCATCGAAACAGAGTTTGATATCAAGGTGAGAATGTTGCTTACAGCGCCATCTATTAGGCTTTCTATTCTGGCGTTTCGTTTAGTTTTATGTAAATACTAGCTGACGCCCGCGGCTTCGACCGCGTTGGCTACTATTTTGTTTATCCCACGGGAACCTTGCATTTTTTCGAGATGAAACGTAGCCTATGTCCTATTCCCGGTCATTATCTATCTATGTTTCAAATTTCAGCCAAATCGGTTCAATAATTATGGAGATACGTGGTAACAAACATTAACACACACACACACACGGACTTTCGCCTTTATAATATTAGTAGGATACAGAACCTTTTCCTTTTTGATGTAAGAAATATATCGTTTCAATAACTTCTGGGAAAAATACCTTTCCTTCTATTAAAACTGTTAACTGTGAAAACATTTTAGTTGGTACCTACTCAACTATCTTTGCCTTCAATAGAGGCAATGCTCATAATATTCACGTTACCATTTTTATTTCGATAGTAGATGACTTCGGTAATTTTAACGAAACTATTGTATACTATTCCAGAGACGATATGTTTTAGAAGAAGCGTTCCGCACACGGCCCGCACGACCGTATGGCACGGAGATGCAAACACTACTGAAGGAATTGAAGGTACCTGACCTGCCTACAGTAGTCACACACAACGGATGTTTGTCCCTCTCAGTTAGGTTAACAATAAAGGATAGCGCATATACTTACTGCTTAGAGTAAGCGAGATTAAACATAACAGCAGCCAACTTCAGAGAGACAAAGATCCGTTGTGTCTACTGTAAGCTTAAGTACCTACGCGACAAACACGTTGTCCTCTGGCGAACCACGTGACAAGGATGCGCAATACGCAACTATTGGGCCAAAGAGCGAGACAGAGCTAGGTTTACATTACCGGACAATTTGTTTGGCGCGAATTATAATGTGAGCAAATCCGAAGACCTACATGAACTTAGAACCTTAAACTTTTAAAGCGTTACATAAGATGGTTTTTCTTAAAGCGCCATTTTGTTTGTAGGTGCCGGCAGTGAGTTTGGGCGACTGGTTGCACATACCCCGTGTGTTTTCCCGTCAGAGCGCGCAATTTTCTTTGCCAATTGACTCCAATTCACTAGAGAGTAAGTATCTGATGCAGAATCTTCATGATCCATTCTCATAAGTACATAATAGCCATGCTCCGACTATCAATCTTACAAAAAACTTGGTCCTTTACATCTTTACTAGATGATTTATATAGTTTCAGGAGGCAATTTTTGCCTATGCTTATCGGGCGACTAAAGTGCCTGGGCTGGGACAGTGTAGAGATGGAGTAGGCTTGCCCAGCACCTACACCATCCTCGCAGCTTAACCAGCCATATTCACAGGAAAGACATGGTCAATACGTGTGGGGCAGCCGCGGGTTTCCTCACTATGTTTTCCTTCACTGTTTAAAGCTCATGTTAATGCACTTATACATTTTTCGAGACGAAAAATCTATTGATTCAAACCCACGACCTTCGGATCGAAAGTCGAGGTATTCGGCTCGGCCAACACGGCTTTTATTCTTTACAAAGAAAACTATTTTGGATAATTTTGGACCAGATTTATAGATTCGCCTATTTTGAGTTATTTCAATCCTTCAATTTCCAACTAAGCCATACTGGCAGCTTTAATTGCAATTATTTTTCAGCCCTGACTCCAATGAATTACGCAGCGAGATTCGTGACCCTGAAGAAATCTAAACAGTTATTGTACCTCACGGTTTTGAGGAAATTCAGGGAAAGAGGGTACAGAATGCCTATAAAAGTAAGATTAAGAAATTGACAATTTTTTATATTAGGTATTACTAGAAGCGCGCTCGCGGCGTTGCTCCGTGGTGATGGTTTATGCTGATGATGATGATGATGATGAAAAGTAGCCTATAACCTTCCTCTCATGACATGCAAAAATAATTTTTATAATCCGACTGGTAGTTCCTGAGATTAGCGCGTTCAAACAAACTCTTCCGCTTTATCGATCGAGCGAGCGAAGCGAGCGAAGATCTTAGTGGTAAGTTGGGCGATTTTGCTTTGTATGTTTGTATGTTTGTATGTTTGTATGTTTGTATGTTTGTATGTTTGTATGTTTCACGAATTGTTGTTCGCGCATAACTGTCGAACCGTTCATCCAATCTGCATGAAACTTGGTAGGTCAATAGGTTGTGGTAAGGAAATTTACGGGGGAGCATATGAGCTTAATCGATGAAGGGGTTGTGAAGATATTGGGTTCCCAAGGGGGTAAAAAATTATGAAAGTTACACAAATAAATTGAGTGGGGTGTCATACGAAAGGGCTTATTTTGTACATTCCAAAATGGTTTTTATTTTTAATCTAGGATGTAGGTATAGTTTTTGAGATACGACCAAAGACCAAAAACTACGAAACCAGAGCTGCAAGAGCTCCCGTTGCATAGAGTTTCGATGACTTCGTAGCTCATTGACTGGTCGGTCTTAAAAAGAGAGTGGCATCGTTGCGGTTTGGTTTGCAATGATTTTAGATGCTACTTGATTTATTTTCATGATAAAAAAAATTTTGATAAAGAATGAAAATAATTGGGGTAAAAAAAGTTAAGTAAACAAATATATTGAGTGGGCTGTCAAATGAAAGGTCTTTATTTGTACATTCCAAAATAGTTATTATTTTTATTCTAGGACGTATACTTTTAGAAATACGACGAGAATTCATAAATATGAAATACCTAAATGAAAAATTAGACGCGACATTATGTATTGCATGCATGCCAGTATTTTTTACCATGAAGAGCTAGCGCAATAGGCATACTCGGCAGTATCAGTAGTAGCACTTGAAATTATAGGGGTAGTCAGAAGAAAGTCCAAATGTAAGCCATCTACGGTGCGCGAGATCTCAGTTCGGGGCGAACTACTAGTTTTATTAGTATACTTAGATAGTACCTATATATTATTTTAGAACATAGAAGAGGGTCTAATGCTAATGATGGGCGGTATCCTAACACCGGAGCAAGCGTCTAACTTCCAGAGTGTCATGGAATTCGATGACTATGTAGAAGAAGATAGAATACCTGATGAGATCAAGCTGACTTTACTCGGAGGGGGGAGGAGGACTATGGAAGAAGCGGGGGACGTCGAAGAGGTATTATTATACTATGATGGTACAAACATCCAGTTTCAATAGTCTATCTGTGATATTGCTTAGGGAGTGGACACACTGCGGTTTTTGCAGCGCGTTTGTATAGCAAACGCGATGCGAACGCGCTGCCCCTCCCGGTTTCCGTTCGTATAGAAACAAAAGCGCTGCGAACGCGCGTTTGTATCGATAAAAACGCGATGGGAACGCGCAGCTCACAAACGCGCTGCAGAAAACGCAGTGTGGCTGCGGGTGGATTTTTGACATTACGCCTATAGGTAGAGTGCGCCGCAAACTTTATGGCGGCTCAAGTGCGCGGCAGATTCGACTTTGTGCAGGTACAGTCAACGCAATAGAATAAAGTAAACTTTATCTCATAGCCCGCCTAGCCCCGCCCCTCACCGTCTTCACCTTCCCGCAAACGCGTTGACTGTACCTGCGCAAAGTCGAATCTGCCGCGCACTTCAGCCGCCATAAAGTTTGCGGCGCACTATACTAAAAATTTTACTGTGTGCAATACCACAAATAGAATCAATATTGAAACTGGGCCTGGTTATAAGTTAAGGCTTAGCTTTCATCGCGTGATTAATTTAATTGAAAGCCGGCCCTTGATTGTCTATCTTTGATAGCCACCAAACTCGGTCTCAAACTCTCAAATATGACAGTTCAGTGACCATGCAAGTAGCTCTGTCACTCCATACTTACTACCATACCATACTTGGAACTTCTTGGTAATTACAGTCACAAAATAATTGTAATTGCTTTCAGAGTACAGAAAATACGCTAAAATATCGCACATGGTGCGGTCTCTGCGCGATTTGTGAGCGAATGTACGGCCGGTTCCCGCCCAGAGACAAGGATCCACCTGATGGGGTATATTATAATATATTATATCGTCACCGGAAGTATCAATTAACGTAAGGGACATTTTGTCGAAAATGAGTTAAATATGCAGTTCGATCTAAAATTTTGCGCTCTATCGACTGGCATACTCAGAATTTTGATATCTTAAAAAATAACGACAGAATTTCTTTTTCTCTAGTAAAAAGTACGTCCCTTACGTTAAAATGACCCATGACATTAATTTTTTCACTTGTTACTTACCTACTGTTTTAAACTTTTGAATAACGTAAGGGACGGCTTTACATTGAATTTTAAGGTAAGGGACAGGCTATCTCCGAAACCATAAGGTTTATTTTAATTTTGAATTAACAGTTCGAAAGATGACAAAATTCTAAGAAACTTTGCCCTTGAAAGTATTTTAATAGGACCACAGGAAAAAAAATACAGACACATTTACTAAAAAAAATCTTATTTCGGCTCTCCTGTAAACCCGGGGTTTGTCCCTTACGTTAATTGATACTTCCGGTGACGATATATGCGGCCTAAAAATTCCATTAGCTCATATGAACTTACTTACTTTTTAATGGGATATCTAAACCAACGCCTTTAATAGCTTCAATTCAAATAATTATGTTACCATCTGTGAGAATGACAAGGAAGAAACTCCCCTTGAAAAGAGCGCCTGACATTCATAGTGATTTTTAATTCACGTAGACGGGATTCAAACCCTCGAAACCTGATTCACCGTGGTCGGTCTCGCAAGACTTTTCCCGCCGCAAAATTCGAATCAAAAGCTAAAATAATAATGCTGGACATTTCGCACAGTATCATCTAGCCCCGAGCTTGGGAACTACACGATATTGATAATAGAAATACTTTAAGATTCTTTTTGTAAATACATACCTACATATTAAACATAGAAAAACACCTAGACTCGAGACAAATATTTGCAGATCATACAAACATTTGCCTTGCGGCGGAAATCGAACCCGCCACCTTCTGTGTTTCTGGCAGGCCTTCGGTCACTGCGCCACAGAGGTCGTCAAAGCTTCTTAGAATAAGCGATAACGAAAGCAGATGGCGCTGTACAGACTTATTTTTTTTTAAATGTCAATGGCAGATTTTAAAAATACTTATTGATTTTTGTGATTCCTTCTTGTAAGCGTAATTTTCTAGGATCCTGAGTTTCTTGTTTCGAGCCATTGTTGCTCTAATTTTTTTTTTAATAGGATAATACACGTGACAGCTGTCTGTGTGACAATTATAGGGTGGAGGTAATGTTGGAAACCAATCCCAATCGATAATGTTTCGATTAGTGTTGCAAAAATTTCAATTATTATGAAGATACTTAACTTTCAATTTTACGGTGATGCGCACGGGTAGGCCATGAAATTCAAATTTTGTTGCTTTTTTTTTTTGCAATTTGCTGGGCTGTGTGTCAGCACAGGTCAGGTTGTATTTTGTTCAAAATTTGATACGCGCAAATAACACAATAATAAACGAAAGAATCATCAATACATGCTATAACTTCATAAGCTAGATATTCTAACTAAGTGATTGAATATCTGGATGGAATCGATGCAGTGTATTTCTGGGTAGCGCGATCTGTTAGCGATTCTAAAATCATTAAGTCGTACCTACCTATTATATTTTAACTTGTTGCAGATGGAATTGAGTGACTTCACGATGGTGGAAACAAAATTAGCGGTACTAAACGTGCATAGAGGACTAGTGGAAGTGTTAAATACGATAAGAGAGCGATGATTTTTTAAAACATGATTGTACCTACTTAGTAGCATAATATTGTTCGTAAATATTTAAAGATTTAGGAAGTACTGATTTACATGTATTTTTAAAAGAAATAAAATAAATTTTGAAAAACGTATTCATTCATTTTATAAAATTAACTCAATAATAGAAAGTGGGCATATGTTGGCATATTATGCCATATACATATAGGTTTCTGTTCTGGAAGTGCCTTTTTAACCGACTTCCAAAAAGGAGGAGGTTCTATGTTCGGCTGTATGTATGTTTTTTTTTTATGTATGTTCATCGATTTCTCCGTCAATTGTGAACCGATTTTGAAAATTCTTTTTTTGTTACAAAGGGTATACTTTCGAGGTGGTCCCATCTTCACCAAATCAGGATCTGATGAGGGGATCCCATGGAAATCGAGGGAAACCCTCAAATTTTTGTGTGTTTGTGGATCTATCGGGATGAAATTTTGTGCACTTATAGATTCTTGAGAACAATGAAATATTATGGTATCAGCAAGCTGATCTGATGATGGAGTCAAAAGCTGTTCAACAGAACTCCTCAGTAAATAAGCCGATTGAGTTGAAACTCGGAACTCAGCATATCTGTGAAGTGTTAACTACAATGTAATATGGTAACAGCGAGCTGATCTGATGATGGAGTCAGGACCTGTTCCATGGAATTTTTTAGTGATATGGGTATCAAATGAAAGGGCTTGATGAGCGAAACACAATAAGTAAAGTAACATCTTTCTAAATTAAAAAAAAAAACAGAAACAAGGAAAAAAAAAACCACAACACTAAAAATAGACAAATAAAAAATTTTCAAAAAAAAAATATAACCGACTTCGTAAAATACATGCACTAAAAAGCGAAAAATAAGACTACAAACAGATTTATTTAATTTGTTATTTTATGTTTGTTATAATGTTGAAGTCGGTGTTAAGTAAAACAATGACTAAGTATATTTTATGCACACCGATTTCAACATTATAAGTAACAAATATAAAATAACAAATTAAATAAATCTGTTTGTAGTCTTATTTTTCGCTTTTTAGTGCATGTATTTTACGAAGTCGGTTATATTTTTTTTTTGAAAATTTTTTATTTAAAATAATAGACTGAAATAAAAACTCAATATCTAGACAAATGTCTGTTTGAAGAAGCAGTCCTTGACACAGTCTGTTTTTTATCACATTTGAAACAAAGCCACGGGAAACTATTTTCAAGTTTCTCTTTAAAACATCATCAATCATCTCCGATTTAATTATCTATCATTATCAGTGATCGGAATGAGGCGGGCTAAAATACCTACAGTTCGAAAAATAACAGAGACAAATGGAGACGCCTTAGGACTAAATATTTTTCGACCCAATTATTTCCGTTTCCGGGACATTAATAAAGAACATCTAACATTAAGGTGAATCAATTTTTTACCTGAGTTAATAACCAAAACTAAAATGTAAGTTATAAGGATAAAAAACTTTTTTCCGTCGGTCAAATAGAAAAATTATTTGAATTAGTTCACAATATTATTAACATTAATTTTAAATGTACTTACTCACTGTGAAAATTGTGCCAACTTTCAATAAAATTCTTACTTACTACAAGAATAAAATTCTTGTAGTAAGGAAGTCTCCCCTTTTTTGCCTCTGTTCTTCGAACTTTAGGTATTTAAGCCCGCCTAATTCCGATCACTGATCATTATCTATAGGCATTTGATTTTTTGATCATTTGACATCCGATTCTTTCCTACCATCCTATTATCACGGATTATAGAGTATTCAGTGGTTATTATTGAATCGATATTTAATCCTATTTCCATCTCGATCTACTGCTTCCCCATTTCCTATCCCATCCCTAATAATGTCAATTTCATTCAATTGTCAATGTCGTACTTTGTTTGTTGGTTTGGTTCGGTTGAGTGATTTCAAATAAAAAATTCAAGAATTAAATCTCATTCAATTCAATTCCAACGATGTGTTCCGTGTTCCAACTATTGTTTTGATGCGTCTATTAATAGTGCGTCACGAGTAACGAATTTGCCGTTCAAAATTAAAGTAAACAATAAATTTTATAACAAAGGTAGCGGTCGGCTCAATACCGACCGTTGCAGAGATCATTGCTGGCTGATCTAATTAGGCACTTCACGTGTTGTTTATTCGGTATATTTTTGTTAATTGACCGAAAAGACAATGAATCTTGACGGAGAACCGACTAGCTCAGATGGTAAGTAAATACAGCGCTTAAAATAGGCTGCGGAGCGTCGCGTTGGCGCGTTGTTATAATTACTAATAATAGAGCGGTTACAATTCCCATTCCAGAGTATTTCGTGACGGCGCACCAGATATTTGAATGCTGTGGTATTGAGAGTGGTAGCTCACTGCGCGTAGTCTCTCTGATGGATAAATTCACACCTTTTGTGAAGACAAACAAGTTAGTACTTCTGAAATAAACTTGCAGTAGATTTTGATCTAAATTTCGGTTTTGTTGTTACCCCATGTGCTATTTTTATAGTTATTCCATGATCTATCTTGGTGGTTTTATCACTGTTTAAGTAATTAATTTAAAAACAACATGATCCTATATGTAAAATGTTAATGTAATAAAACTTTATAGGTCAGTTTTATAGCATTAGTCAAAGACTTCCCTTTGGCATGTTGCCCTGTTAACAGAGTTTATTATTGTAGAAAACATGTGTTAAGTTTTCTAATAAAAATAATTAGAATTTTTTGTGTAAAGAATCAGTAACCAGTGCTCCTGTGTCTTGCAAATCAAGTTTTTATTCTATACTGAAGAAATTCATAGTCTGCGCTCAGACTAAGATGAAAATTGTGGCTCAATACTGAAAGAAAAGGTTGCCGACTAAGAGGTTATTATTTGCAGGGCTGAGTTTAGCTTTTTGAAGTCATTGCTAGACCCGGACCAATGCAATCCTGAAATTAATGTTACGAAACTAGCAAATGCCCTGCATCAGTACAGCGAGAGTCATAAATCCAAGATGGATCTGGATGAAAGGTAAGTTCTGTTACAAAAATAGAAAATAGAAAGGCTAACGACATAAAATAAATAAAGCTTAATTAAAGGAACAATAGCTGTGGTATTAATTTTCTTCTTCAATCATTTAAATATGTTACCTACTTGAATTTAGTGATTCTTATAGGTAACATATTTAAATGATTGAATGGTACCTCTAACTAAAGCTCAATAAATGAAATGCCTGCAACTCAACCAATAGTTGAATATCATTAAAATGGGATGTTACACTTGTCATCCACATGACTCACAGTTTATTTATAAATTAATTTATGCACTGTTAATAATTTCAGCTTTAATTTGAGATGTGGCCAAGCACCTCAGGATTCAGATTCGGGAATATCTACTGATGGTATGTATGAAAGATACAGCCCCCCTAGCCATATTACACTATCTATCGTCGCTGTAGAATAGAAACTGTTATAACTTCAGGGTTTTCAGGTTTTTATAGTTAAACACATTTGTACGATGAATAGACGCCAGTTTATTAGAGGTTCAGTTCCTGCCTAACATTAACATAACCTAAAATACAAACTTCAATCAACGAAGACATTGACATTTGATTGACCATAGATAATACATAACACCTTCCCTCTTACTTTTGAGATCATAACTAATTTTTAATTTTAAATCAACATTAACTTCTAATCATCAACATCCAATAATTTCCCTCCACTCTTCTGGTGGGGGTATCACCACATCTGACTCATTGTCATTACATTCGCTATTCTGTGTACTGTGTTCATTTTCAGCGCTTGCCTGCGATGCATGTGGGGGCCTGGTCCTCAGCAGCTGGTCCACATGTCTGCGGTGCCGTCCTCCACCTTCAGCTTCCACCTCATACACTGCTGGCTCCCGTCTGCTTATGATCCTCCCTCTCTGCCATTTGACATCTGTATTATATAGTCTCATTAAAACATATTCACCTTCTTTAAATACTTTCTTTTGTTTATCTTGTGCCTGGCCTTCCTCCTTCCTTTCCTCTCCCTCTGTCTCCTCAGTATTATCAGCATCTGGATGTAGTTGAGTAATAGGTGTCCTTAGCTTCCGGCCATTTAACAATTCAGCTGGGGTTTTACCAGTCACTGTGCTTGGAGCAGTTCGCATTTGAAATAACATATTGGTTACTCGCTCTGCCCAAGGCATGCCAGGAGGTTGTTTTTTAAGCTTCGTTTTTATTGTTTGAATGGTTCTCTCAGCCTGGCCATTTGTAGCTGGATGATAAGGTGCACCAGTTAGAAGTTTGATAGAATTTCTTTGGGCAAACTCCTTGAATTCACTTGAAGTAAAAGCCAATCCATTGTCTGAAACTATAATATCAGGTAGTCCATGATCTGCAAATGCTCTTCTTAGCATTTCAATAACCGATTTGCTGGACATGGAGGGAACAATTTCAACAATTGGCCATTTACTGTAAGAATCAACCAGCACCAAAAATGTCTTGCCTAGGAATGGCCCCATGAAATCTACATGTACTCTCGACCAGGGTCTTGTAGCTGCTTGCCAGGTGTGTTCAGTAACAGGTGGATTATTGCGACCAATCTGGCACAACTCACACCGACTGACTAGGTCTTCTATATCTTTGTCCAATGTAGGAAACCATAGATAGCCTCTAGCCATCATTTTCGTTTGGACCATCCCAGTATGTCCATCATGTAGTAATTTTAAAACCTGTTTTTGTAATGCTGTGGGAATAACCACTCTATTGGACCACATCACACATTCTTTGTTTAATGTAAGATATTCTCTTCTTCGATGGTATGGTAGCAATTCCGCATCTTCTATCTTTTCTGGCCAACCATTCAAGAGACAAAACTTTACTTTCTTCAGTACTTTATCTTTATCAGTCTCATTGGCAATTATTTTTGAATTAACCTTGGTGCTACCAATCTGGTCCACCAGCATTACATCTTCACGTGTTTGCATTTTACTTGGTGTTGGCCATCTGCTAAGGCTGTCTGCATCTCCCATTTCCTTACCTGGTCGGTACCTCAGATCATAGTTGTATGTGCTCATGATCATTGCCCATCTCATCATTCTGGCTGACACTAACTCAGGAATAGGTTTGTTTCTTCCAAAAATGCCAAGCAGTGGTTTGTGATCTGTAAATATTACAAATTGACGTCCCAACAAATATTGTCTAAATTTTACTAAGCCAAACATTATTGCTAAGGCCTCTTTATCTATTTGAGCATATCGGCGTTCATGTTGCTGTAGTGTTCTTGACCCCATTATGATAGGTCTTTCAGTACCATCCTCCATTTTGTGAACCAATACTGCACCCACTCCATAGTCACTAGCATCGCAAATCATGTGTAATTCCTTGTCTAAGCTGTAGTGCGTAAGGGTCAGGTCTGATGTTAACATTTTCTTTGCTGTTTCAAAAGCCATTTGCTGTTCCTTGCCCCATTGCCATTCTGCATCATTCTTCAATAAGTGATGTAATGGTTCCAATGTTGTTGCCTTGTTTTTAACAAATCTTTCATAAAAGTTGTACAGGCCTAAAAATGCTTTCAGGGCAGTCTTATTTGTTGGTGGTGGTTTCTTAGCAATTTCTTCAACCTTTTCTTTCGATGGGTGTACACCCTCTTCATCAATTTCAAAGCCTAGAAAAGTTATCTTCTTTGCTGCAAACACACATTTTTCTTTATTCAATGTCAAACCAATGTTGTTTAATCTTTTTAACACCTCTTCTACTCGTTCATTGTGTTCTTCTAATGTGTAACCACAAACTGCTATATCATCGAGAAGGCAGGCTACTCCTTCAATTCCAGACAACAGGGATATCATCAGTCTTTGAAAGATGGCAGGGGAAGCATTAACTCCAAATGCTAAACGGTTCATTTTCATCAAGCCTAACGGTGTATTCAAAGTCAGAAGTTTTGCAGTATCCTCATCCACCTTCCGTTGATTATATGCCTGCTTGAGATCCAGTTTTGAAAAGTATTTTCCTCCCGATAAGTTGAAAAATGCTTCATTTGATGTAGGTAGAGGAAAGTTGTCTACCAAACATCCCGCATTTACTGTTGTTCTGTAATCTCCACACAGCCGCAGTGACCCATCAGGTTTTGTAACTAATCGCAATGGTGTAGCCCACTGTGAATGTTTCACCGGTGTCAAAATATTATTTTCAATCATTCTCCTTATCTCTTCATTCACCTTTTCTCTCAATGAAAATGGTACAGACCGGGCAGGCAGAAATACTGGTTGCGCATCCTTCTTGCAATCAATATGTACCAGTGGACCACAATATCTATCCAACTTATCCTTGAATATTTCTGGAAACTTCTCTGCAAAGTCTGTGACCTCGTGATCAACAGTATGGACGCCTTGTATGGAAATACCTAGCGCGTCGAACCATGAACGGCCTAGTAGGGGGGGACCATTGCCACAGCTGACCACCAGAGGCAGTTTAGCTTTCCTTTCACCATACTGCACTTCAACATCCTCCCCTCCCATCACCTTCAACTCGCTACCAGTCCACGTGACCAACCTGCTCTTAAACGGCACCAACGGTCCTGGGAAAGCATGTGCATGTTGCACATAAAGGCTATGTGGCATAATAGTACGTGCCGACCCGGAGTCTACTTCCATTTGTAGTGGTACACCGTTCACTGTTATCTCCACCATCATTGGTTCCACAGCCACCGTGCCCACACTTCCAGATACTCCATGTATCCTTACCCCGAAGTTGTCTTCAGACTCTGAGCTTCCTTCTCCGTTTACTTCACAAGATTGCACCTTGTCTGCACTCTTGATTTTGCAAGCAGCTCTCGTGTGCCCCTTTTTGTGGCATTTATAACATGTTGCATACATGAATCTACATTTTGATTCTCCATGTCGCTTCGCACAATGAACACACGGCGATTTTGAAGAGATCGCGTCGACACTCATAGGCACAGGCGCAGGCGCACCATCCACCTCCGATGACGATAAACTGCTGCCTGCCACACCTTTTTGGATTGCTTCATTGTTTAAGGCTCGTTGCACCACAGAATCGTAGTTTAGATCCACAAATTTCATCTTGAGGAGTTCTTTTCTCAAAGTGTTGTCTCTCACACCCAATACTATTTGTTCAGTCAATCGACGTTCGATGTTATCCTGGAAATCACAACGCGCACTTATCTCATGTAAAGCTGCGATAAAAGTTGTGATCGTTTCGTTCTCTTTTTGTTTACGCTTGTAGAACTTGTCCACTTCTAGTATCGGGTGCGGCTTCGGTACGAAAAACTTGTTGAGAACTTCTATAATATCTTCGAATGGAACTTCACTAGGTTTTCTTGGCGCCAACAATGATACCACAACCGCATACGCCTCCTTTCCACATTGAGACAGGAATAGGGCTCGTTTCTGTACGCTATCCACTGGTCCTGCAGCATCCAAAGCGAAAAACAACTGTTCCCGGTAATTTTCCCAGTTGTCCTTTTGTGGCTCGAATTTTCCGGGCAAAACCAAACTTGCGATGTGCGTAGCCGCCGCTCCAATTGTTGTACTCGTCGCCATTGTTATAACTTCAGGGTTTTCAGGTTTTTATAGTTAAACACATTTGTACGATGAATAGACGCCAGTTTATTAGAGGTTCAGTTCCTGCCTAACATTAACATAACCTAAAATACAAACTTCAATCAACGAAGACATTGACATTTGATTGACCATAGATAATACATAACAGAAACACTTCAAAATGTATAGGATTTGACGTTTCAAGTAGATGAGTCACGTGGTCAGAACGTCAATTCCTATACATTTTGAAGTGTTCTATTCTATCGCGACGATAGATCGTTCTACAGCGACGATAGATCGTGTAATATGGCTAGGGCCCCTGTTCTATTCATGTTTAAATTAAAGCAAAATGCTTATCTCTTTGTTCAAGTGATTCACTATAATTATAATAGTGGACAAACTTCGAGCTTACTCATATTTTTGTTTGTTTGAATGCGCTAATATCAGGAACTATCAGTTGGATTTGAAAAGTTATTTCTGTATTTGATAGCTAAACTCTTGAGGAAGTCATAGGCTACTTTTCATTATCATCATCATCAACATATACCATCACTACAGGGCTACGCCGCAAGGGCGCTGCTACTTATGTATAAAGATTCATAACATCACAACCACATCCCAGGGACACCCCAGACACTTGACGAAATCTCTATCGATGCAAAAGCGGCGTCTAACTACCTATATTTACACTACACAGTGTTAGTTTTGTACACAGTAAGGTTGTCACCGTATGAATAATGTACAATGTGGTCTCGGTCTCGTCTATGCGTCTGTGCATGTGGTGCGTTTCGTGCTCAAGGTCAGCTCCTCGCCAGTTCAAACTCACAATGTCCATTCTATACGTAGTATTATTATCTGTAAGTAAGTAAGTTCGTATGAGCAAGTGGCCAACTCTAGTGACGGAGTTGTTAGGCCGCCTAAAAGCCTCCATCATGGCTTAACGACTTAAAAGCCGGGAGCGACATTTAACGTGCCCGTTCCCGGCCACCCATCCTTAGAGTGACCGCGCACAGCGCTGCTTAACTTCAACGATCAATCAAGAACGTCCAAGCAAGCTACGCCACAAGCGCTTCATATTATTATCTGTTCTGTGTCCCAGGTCTGCAACTCCTAGAAGACCTGCAATGTGAGCTGAAGGAGAAGGATCGGTTGGCGCAGCAGCTGCGCAGTCAATTAGATTACACGGACCGTCAGCACGAGGAGACTACGGCCGCGCTGACCGCGGAGCGAGACTCGCTGCGACGACATCTTAACATGTAAACAATTATCTTACTACTATACTATCCTAACATTATCACGACTGGTTGTTATAAAGTATCATAAATATGTGATACCAAAATATACATGTATTCTATCATCAGAGGGCTGATTGTCTAACTTGTCTCAAACCTCAAATTGGTCTCAAAATGTCAAAACGATCGCTCGGGTATCTTTTGTCGATGAGAGTGACAGAACTACTTGACCGATTTCGGTCACTATCAAAGATAGATAAATCATAAGCTTTGCTTAGTTTGGTTTGGGGATAGATGGCGCTGTGTGAAATGTCCATAAATATTTATTTACTGTATTCCCAATACGCGGTAGACATTCTCTCAGATCATTAGGTGTTTAGATCCTTTCCAGATGTAAAAATAATGACAAATTGGCCCAGCCGTTCCCACACGCTATAAACTTACCAACAAGCACTAATATATTTTTAGATTGTACATAAATATTCTAAAAAATGTTGTAAAGCTTTCATCACGTTCTTTCAAAGCAAGATTTGTAGTGTATTGTATACACCAGATTACGCGAAGAAAACGCGACTCTATCCAACGTACGCCGCGACTACGACGAGGCGTGTGAGCGACTTTGTGCCAGCGGCGTCGCTCTCGATGAGGCTAAGCGAGAACTTGAGACACTGAGGCGACGCGCGAGGTTAACTAGCGAGCAGGTCGCTACGCTCGAAGCTGATGTGAGTAAAATGACCAATGATATATACTATATTTTTTTATTGAAAATAGATCTATGTTTGGCCACCAACTCGCCTGATGCTAAGCGACGGTGTGGCCGAGGATGGATCACATCGATCTAAAATAAATCTATTCACTCTAGCCTTGAAGGCACCTAGATTATAATTTTCAGGAAACAAGTAGGGCGGCAGGGAGTTTCATTCATGGGCAGTACGTATGATGAATGTGGAGCCAGAGAATGATAGCCTTATCCTATCCTACTTATATTATAAATGCGAAAGTCGAGCGAGAATGTATGTTTGTTACTCTTTCACGCAAAAACTACTGAACGGATTTTAATGAAACTTGGAATATAAGGTACATAGTTTATGACCTGGAATAACAGAGGCTACTTTTTGTCCGGGTAGGTACAACGCGAGCGAAGCCGCAGGCGGAAGCTAGTATATAATAATGCGCAAAGATACACGAAGTCGCTCTCGACAAAGCTAAGCGAGAGCTCGATGGACTTAGGCGACGCAACGCTCTAACCGATTGAGCTACACCGGATAATCGAGTCTTCCATTTCTCGTCCAGAAATGACTTCTGGAAACATTTGTTTGATAAAAACTCTAGGGAGGCCCTAGCGAACAAGTGTATCTTAAAACGGGAGATTCATTTAAATTTTTTCACATCAACAGAAACTCTCCCTCCAAGAGCTCCTCTCGAAGTCCAAAGACGAATGCCACCGCATCAACGAAATGTACGCGGCGAGACAGAGCGCGCTGCTTGAAGAGAGCGAGACACTAGCGGCGCAGCGAGCGGAGCTGACGGCGAGACTGAGGGACCAGGACGAGTTCATGAAACAACTGCTCAAGGAGAAGGTACGTGGAGAGGGCAGATGTACGCGCGAGACACTAGCGGCGCAGCGAGCGGAGCTGACGGCGAGACTGAGGGACCAGGACGAGTTCATGAAACAACTGCTCAAGGAGAAGGTACGTGGAGAGGGCAGATGTACGCGCGAGACACTAGCGGCGCAGCGAGCGGAGCTGACGGCGAGACTGAGGGACCAGGACGAGTTCATGAAACAACTGCTCAAGGAGAAGGTACGTGGAGAGGGCAGATGTACGCGCGAGACACTAGCGGCGCAGCGAGCGGAGCTGACGGCGAGACTGAGGGACCAGGACGAGTTCATGAAACAACTGCTCAAGGAGAAGGTACGTGGAGAGGGCAGATGTACGCGCGAGACACTAGCGGCGCAGCGAGCGGAGCTGACGGCGAGACTGAGGGACCAGGACGAGTTCATGAAACAACTGCTCAAGGAGAAGGTACGTGGAGAGGGCAGATGTACGCGCGAGACACTAGCGGCGCAGCGAGCGGAGCTGACGGCGAGACTGAGGGACCAGGACGAGTTCATGAAACAACTGCTCAAGGAGAAGGTACGTGGAGAGGGCAGATGTACGCGCGAGACACTAGCGGCGCAGCGAGCGGAGCTGACGGCGAGACTGAGGGACCAGGACGAGTTCATGAAACAACTGCTCAAGGAGAAGGTACGTGGAGAGGGCAGATGTACGCGCGAGACACTAGCGGCGCAGCGAGCGGAGCTGACGGCGAGACTGAGGGACCAGGACGAGTTCATGAAACAACTGCTCAAGGAGAAGGTACAGTCAGCGTCATCAATCGGTATCCCCCTATTGATTTGAACACGAACCAAGTTGAGATCAACGGCTTGCAAACTGACCTCTTACTAGGGGGATACCAATTAATGACTTTTTCTGTACGTGTGAGGGAGAGGGCAGAAGCTAGACGAGTGCAGATGTACGCGCGAGACAGCACGCTGCTGGGAGAGAGCGAGACACTAACGGCTGCTCCGTCAACGTCAGCTACACGAAGGACCAGATTGAATCTGTACTAGTATTATAAAGCGGAAGAGTTTGTTTGAACGCGTTAATTAATCTCTGAAAAACTCTGAAAAAACATTTCTACATTTGGTAGCACATTTCTTGAGAAAAGTTTCTAGACTAAAAATGGCGGGTGAAATCGCCTGGTACAACAACATTTTATCTGCCTACAATCCTGATTGTCTATCTTTGGCAGCTACCAAAATCGGCCTCAAACTCTCAAACATTATTATGATAGGTTCAGTGACCACGCAAGTAGCTCTGTCACTCAACACTGTTAGGTCTCAACGAGACCGAACGCGATAAAAGATACATTTGAGGTTTGAGACAAGTTAGACAATCAGCCTGCTGATTTAACAGTTTTGAGTATAAAATTGAACAAATTCCTTCCAGTTGTTACTAGAAATGGAGCTCAAAGATACGCTGAACAAGTCCAACCAGACACAGCAGAGACTCGACCGCTCCGTCGACGTCAGCTACACGGAAGATCAGATGCTGACTGCGTTAGATAGCCTTAATGCTGACACCAGGTTTTCTACAGGCAAGTATCACACTAAAAGGAATATAAATGCGAATCTTTGGATGTATGTTTGTTCCTCTATAACTCGACAACCACTGAACCGATCTGGCTGAAATTTAAAATAATGACCGGGAATAGGACTTAGTTGTAACAAATATTGTTGTTTGTCCCAGTGCTGACCTAGTCTCTAGTTTACAATTGTTGAAAATATTGCTGTAACATACCATCCGCTTTTATCCGCTAGTAATATTTGAAAGCTATTGTGTTAAATGTACTTAATGATATTATACATTATATTATTCTGAATATTTTAACCAGAAAGGTGTTTATATCTTTCACTGTGCATTATTGTTAGTTATAATTTAATCATTTATTCCTTCATAGAAAACCGCATTTTGGACGACGATTCGTTCATGAATGCACTCAAAGAAGATCAGGGCCGATGCACCAACATGTCTCTCTTTGACGAAATACGAATGAGTTTCAACATGTCTAGAATGAACGTCACCGAATTTAATACAGCTCATTGCGGCAAATGTAGCTTGGATACTTCTATAATTACCTCAGCCACGCAGACAGAGGATATCGAATTTTATGATAATGATGATAAGAATAATAATAGCTTGATAGAACTTAAATCTCTAGTTGCTATAGCGACACAGACCGAAGATTGTTATTTAAAAGACAATAAGGGCGAGATGGGTTTGGTTAAAGCTACTGCAGGGATTCAAACTGATGATAGTGAAATTATATCTCATGGAGAGCAGTATAAAGTCGAGACTCGTTCAACAGCTTGTTATACACAAACAGAAAATGAACCTTGTTGCGATGTGAATAAAGTTGTGAAAGGTGTAAAAATGATAGATTTTGAGACACAATCAGATTTAGATGTCACTAAAGTTGTGATTCAAAACACACTTGGCATACAAACTGATGACACAAACAAAATCGAGCTTTATAGCGGTGGCGATAACGCCCAAAATCATTGCTGTGCACGAAAACTTGATTTCGAAACTTCATACCAAGATGAACCTTCCGGAATTGATAATGTCCAATTTCTTGACGCTAAAGATTACATCGACGCAGCGACTCAGACTGTTGGTGAATTTATTCGTAAACGTCCGAAATTCGTCAAAAGAGCGCAAAAATTATTAAAATTAAAACAAGACTCTACCAATACCAGACGCATTGACAAGTATCGAACTATAGAAACGCAGACAGACGAGAAAGAATCTTGTGCCAATAACAATAACGTTAATTGCATCAAATGCCGCGAATGCAACAATACGAATAACAATAATAAGCTAGAAAGGGACGTGCAATACTCTGATATGGTAGTAAAAGAGATGGAAGCAAAGCTGAACAAATATGAAGACAATTTGAATTATTTAGAGAAGCTGGTTGGTCAAGAGAAGGATAAGAATGAAAAACAACAGGCATTAGTCGATTATTTGCGTTCAAAAATTGAAATCCTCGAATCCTCTTGCGAAGTACAAAGAGATGCCATCAATAAGATTGAATTCACGGACACATGTTGTGTGCAAAGCCAAACTGAATTTGGTAAATTGGAAATTGAACCTTTATAGTCTGTGTTTTAGGTTGATTTTTAATGTTTTGTGTAGTATTTTGTTGGTGGAGGGTACTATTACAAATTGATTAGTTTTAACTTTAATATCTGTTATGTATTTATTTTGTTTAGTTGTTTATCAAGATCAGTTGAAGGTAGATTTATAAAATGTAATTGGTAGATTTATAACTTAGTTGTAGACTAGATTGAGTATTGTGTTCGTCCCAGTAGTTAGTAAAATGTTAATTAGGCTTGGACTACATACATCGCACTATTCAATACGGCTATTTTTACGCTGTATAAAATCTCTAAAATCTTTCTTTGACTTCTATGAAGGCGATGTTGAAAAAGTGTACCCATTTATGTACTTGAAGCCTTGATTACATATAGATTATTTTAAATATGAGTTAAGTAGTTAGAAGTAAGTATTAACCGGCCATATCCACAGGAAAGACATGGGCAATGTGGGTCTGACTAAGCCGCGGGTTTGTTCACGATGTTTTCCTTCACCATTTAGAGCTCGTGTAACATACTTATAAATTTTTCAAAACGAGGCTGAGATTCGAACCCAACTTTTGGATTCAAAGACGATGAAATCCACTCGGCCAACAATTCAATTAGTAATACCATTCAAAACTCGGCCATCTTATCCCTCCCTAAAGTCGAAATTAAATCGTTCACAATTTCAGATGTACTGTCCGTATCGACCCAAGCGAACGCGTCTTGCCCGGACTGCCAACACAAGGCGAGCCATCGGGGCCTGCGTCGTTTCTTCTGGTGGGTACACTTCTTAGCACTTATCACCTTCTTGTGCGCTTTGGATAAGGTACAGCAATGGACTAGCAAACCTAAACAGAAGAGATAGTATAATAAGGTATGTTGTTTACGTTAGTCGCGCCTAGACGGGAAAAAGGGGCGATTGTCTTAACCCTTTATAAATTACTAGCTGCGCCCTCACGGCGTTGCCCCCGTAGTGATGGTAAATGGTGATGATGATGAGAAGTATCCTATAACCTTCCTCAAGAGCTTAGCTATCAAACGCAGAAATAATTTATCAAATCGGACTGGTAGTTCCTGAGATTAGCGCGTTGAAACTTTTCCGCTTTATTATATTAGTATAGATTCACATTGTTATATTAAGATTTTTTCTTGTCACTCTTATGTCAATGGAGGCCTTTGCCCAGCAGTGGGAGAGTTCGACATCAACAACAACTTAATGTCAATGAAATGTGTAATTGAACTTCTTTAACTCCCCAGTATTTGATTATTAGTTCATAAAGTCCATCTTAATTAATTTACTCTTATCATATCCGATGTCTCGTTTTTAACAATGTTTATATTCCACTAATTAATCCTTCCACCAATGACAGCCTCATCCTTCAATATTTGATAGCAGGGGATTCCCTAAAGCTTCAGTTCCAATCATCCCATAATGCCATGAATTTTACAATGTACCTCATTATTATACTTGCACCATCCTTTCTCCCTTTCTCTCCAATGACAGAGCTTCTCTTATTCTCCAGTATGTGATTACAGGGAGCCACCAAAGTGTCTTTTCTAAATATTCGCGGTGGTATATTTCCTCAGCGCACCATCCTTTCTTACGGGGCATCTTACTTATAATACTCTTTCGGGGTGTCTATACTATCAGCTGCTCATTTGAAAAGACAGATATTCCCATCATTCTAGTTGCATATCCCTTTAACTACCCAGCAGCAGTTTGTTTGTAGGAAGTCCCGAAACTCTTCCTTCCAATTATCCCACGCTAGCCAGTACCGATGTCTACTTTATAATCTTTACTCCCTCTCTTTCGTCCAATGACAGAGCCTCTCTTATTCCCCAGTATGTGATTACAGGGAGCCCCTAAAGTGCCTCTTCCAACTATTCGCGGTGGTATGTTTCCTCGGCGCACTATCCCTCCTCTACGGAGTCTCACAACGGGGCCGCGTGAGATGCGACCGTGAGCCTGGTGCGACGCCCTGGCGATGGTTCGATGCCCAGGATGTCATGGACTTGTTACTTAGAATAGAGTATACTGCTGAAGTGCCTATGTAAAGTGTAAATATTTCAAAAAGGAGTGTGGGCAAAAATGTATGGGCACTTCACCCACGGCCGCCACAGCTCAGACTACTTTTGTTTAGAAGGTATCACATCCATGTATCTCTGTGCCAATGCGCATCAAATTCTGTCCCAGGGTTCTCTATTTATTTTAAGTCGAATAGGTTTAACTTACAGACAGGCTAAAATGGCCGTTACCGCATTTTTGGTCATAAATGTATGGACCCACCACGGCCGTCACAGATTAGAATACTTTTGTTTAAAAGGTATCACTGCCATGTTTATCTGTGCCAATGCGCATCAAATTCTGTCCGAGGGTTCTCTATTTATTTTAAGTCGAATAGGTAGCAACAGAGGTGCTAAAATGGCCGTTACCGCAATTCCTTTTATGAATCATAATAATGATTCGTAATTATGTTTATGGGATCAGGATTACGCAGGATCACTGGATCAGAATCACAGGATCAGAATCACAGAATCGGGATCACGGGATCAGGATTACTGGATCAGGATGACAGGATCAGGTTCACGGGATTAGGATCACGGGATCAAGATCAAGCAGGATCACGGGATAAGGATCACGGAATCAGGATCATGGGATTAGGATTACGAAATCAGGATCACGAGATCTGGATCACGGGATCGGGATCCTGACCGTACCCAAGTGAGTTATCTGCCATACATTTCAATACGAACTGTTTGGCCACTTGGCCGGCGAATTACTTTCCTCATATTCGAAATGAAAAGCAGTGTTTACTTCGGGTGAAAGACCTATTTATGCACTCGAACTATTGGTGCCCTCGCTACGCTCGTGCGAAACCATCTAATGCCTGAATAGGTTACTTTCAAGCAACTTGTAACAATCTACTAATTACTCCCTTGTCATAAATCTAGTACTAGTACTACTCAGGTTAGGTACAAACATGGATTTATCTAGTGACCCCTGGGATAGATTTTAATGCGTCGATAATAAAAAATGCTTAATTTTGTTAGGTCTTTCGAGTCATACTACTTACATTGCTGGCGGAGCTGGGTGAAGTTTGCCCACTATCGTTTCGTTGTACAGTTGTTACAATGGATCTAGGCATTCGTGAAGTTAGGTTTTTCGCTGTGCAGTAGAAAATTTTGTATGAAGAAGTTGTACTGCGCATCGAAACTGCTAACTTCACGAATGCCAAGATCCGTTGGAAGAAGTGTACCTACTTGACATTATAATAACACAAAAATATCGTAAAAAACTGGTATACGTAAAATAATATAATTTTACACGTGTTCACATTAAAAAATATATTCTGGTTTGTTTATAAAACGACTTTAGTCTTCGTTAATAAGCCAGATTATATTTAGAACAAAATTCATAATCTTATTAAATTAGCATTTAATTACTACAACTTAATAATTAAATTTGCATTTAATTTAATTTTCATGTTTGAGCATTTTTTTTTAAATTCACATTTTATTTTATCAGATTTTGTTGTTGTATGTCATTTTCATGTTTTAAAGCAAAGATAGAAATAGTTTCGACGGTTTCATCGGTATTTTAATCTAATTTTATGAATATAGCCGAATCTTTAAATAAAATAACACGTAATAGGAACCAAAGACTTGAAAAATTTAAAAGGTTTTATTCATTATGAATAAAGACTTAATAATTTTAATTACAAAAAAAAGAGTGGTAGATTGTAAAATCCTTAGAAATAAACCAAAATATTTAAATTTCCAAAAAATAGCCGTTGTCGAGGCTTTCCCAAATCTATTGGTCGATGGACACTTCCAAACATATTTTAAGGCCCATATTCAAATACCACTTTAAGCTACGATTTCTTTGACAGAATTGAACACGATTCACGTTTTGCACTCAAAATAAGGGCTAAATCTTTAAAGTCTATTCAAAACTTTAACTAAGGAAGGACATAAAGATTAATAATCATAGCTTTAACTAAGGAAGGGCATAAAGATTAATAATCATAGTGGCTGGATCTATGGAATCGGTTGCAATTTATTTTTGTTATAATTGGTTTTACCGACATCGACATTGGACTTGCGCAAAATAAATAAGATAAATAAATAAGAACTTTATTGAGGACACAATTTCAAAGTATTATCTAGTTAGGCTATTTTAGAAATACAATGTCCTACAATCGGCGGTCTTATCGCTCTTGGCGATCTCTTCCAGACAACCGTAAAACTATACTAAATACTAAAACTAGATGGGGTGTCAAACAACAGAGAACGATGTCCAGCGCGTTTGGTATTCACCAGCCCCCGAACTAGTTAAGAAACTGTATCTCGGGGGACAGTTATCACCTCCAGCGCCGTTCTCATCGTCCTATGTTGTTTGTCATCCATGATGGATCCATGGATTTGGATCCCAAAAGTATACCTTAAATTCAAAAGCATAATAATGCTGTTGGTTTTGCCAAGCTGTTGTCAAATTAATCAAATATTATTTTTTTAATATGAAGTAGAATAATGGTAGTATATTAGAAGATGAAAAATTTAAAACATTGATATGATAAATGAAGCTAAAGTATGTTTATGCATGTGCCTTCCAAAGCACTAAGCCTTCAGTGGCTCAGTTGTTAATGCCACTAGCAGTCACCTATTCATTTTGTGACTGCGCAGGGCGTCGCAAAATTTTGTCACATTCAAGAAATGCTAGATTGCATCTGCGCGAGCGCGACGTATTTACGCAGGAGCAACAGAGACAGGTAATAGCAGGTTAATGTAAGAAATTATTCCTGCATCGCGACCGAAATAAGCCATGCTTTATTTTCTAGTGCAGGCGTGCTATGGGGCTATTCCCTTATTGTGGTATTTTACAATCTCTATCGAAATACCTACTTCATAAGAATACAATTCTGATTTAAAATAGTTGTTCTCTAATAAGAATCTTAGCTCCTATTTTTCTTCCGTGTTAAATCTTTGTTACGTAACTCTGGCTGTATCTTATTCCTTAACTTTTAAGTTCGTGTTTTTATTTGCTTACTAAAGTTGCCTTACTGCAGGTGGAGTCATAAATCATGTTTTGAGTAGTGCACTTCAAGCACGCGCTATCGATCATATAAAGCTAGTCGCCTTCACTTCACGCTTACTGCAATAACGAATGGCTCGTGTACAGCGCATAGTGCAATTGTTTTATTTACGACTAGTGCGCTGTATGTCACTATGCGTTGCCATAAGATCTATAAGTGCGAGTGAGCACGATTGTGTTGAAGTTTACTCTGCTCACACATTTTATGAATCAAACTGCAACGAGAGATTGTGTTTAGTATATAGACATGGCACCGGCAAAGATCTTGGTCAAAACTGTAAGGGTAAATATTTGCACGTTATTTTCTACTAAAATGGGGTATAAAATAAATTTTCCAAGAAGTTTGCCAATTAATTTTATAGTTTTTACTCTTAACTATTTCTAAGGTCACAATATTTTCTAAACTTACCTAGCTCTTTGGTTGAAATCGAACATTGTTTTAAAAAGTTCAATTGTATTTTAAATAATAATAATGATTTTAACAGAAATTCTGTGATAATTGTGCCAGTGAATTAGAATGTAAATCTTACTAATATAAATGAAAGAATTATAAGAATATAATGTGTCCAAGTTCACCGATGTTGTAATGTGAGTGAGCGGTTAAAATGATCTTGGTTAGCTACAACAATATCCATTTCTATAAAAGGTAGTTAATCGTAGACTTGGGCCTAAAATTTTATTTGTTGATCGTAATGTATTTTAAAGAGATTTGCAAATGTAATGATACTAATGATACTCGTAGTTGAATTTTATTACCATGATATAAATTTTTGTTTTATCTTGATTTTATGACAATGAGCATGTTGAAGTTAAACAGTCAATTTGAATCGAATCTCGATCAATAACCTCATAGGTAATAATATTCTAAACAAAGTAAAAAAGCTGCCAGCTAACATTACTATGGCTTAGCAACACTGACAAGTATTGTCAAAGTCAGAAACTTGTCAATTTTGTTGCCAGTGATGATTTTATGATGAGATATGATGATTTTATTAACCTAGCATTTATCGAGGCATTTACGTTGAAATATTTTATAGTGAGTGCAATTTGTATAGATTAATTTGTTTTATTTTAATGTCATTGCTTATTGTCAAATAGTTATGATTTTGTAACTCGCAAAATAATAATTAAAAGTTACATATTCAAACCGTGGCCTCTGCCTACCCTTACGTAAGAGGCATAATTTTTCGACTTCCGTGGCGCAGTGGGTGAAGGAAGACCCGCCTAAGACGCATGAGGTTGCGGGTTCGATCCCGCTGCTGACAAATGTTTGTAATGATTTGCAAATATTTGTCTCGGGTCTCGGTGTTTTCTATGTTTAATATGTACCTATGTATAAGAAAAAAGTACTTACAATGTACGTAAGTAATTTATCAGGCATGTGGTTCCCATAACACATGCTCTGCTTACTTTGGGGCTACATGATGTCGTGTGAAATCTCCAGCATTATTTATATATTATGCATGCGTTAAAAAAAAATTACCAAGGCTTGAAAATGTCAAAAATTACCAAAATTAACTTTTTTTTCTAGGGAATTGTTCAACTTATGGTCACCAGTAATATTGCTTATACCAATGAAGTGCGAGTTATAAAATCATTTCTTTATAGATTTATTTTGTTTTAATAGCTGCATTTAATTTTAGTCAACAGCATTTATCCAAATAAACGAGATCTTCCAATATTAGATTATTTTATTTATTTCATAACTTCTAGGCATTTTCATTTTTTGCAATCAGTTTCTATTTGAAGGTTGAAACAAGTTTACGTAAGTACACTACCTACTTACAACGGATCTAGCTAGGCATTCATAAAGTTAGCCGTTTCGATGCGCCGTGCAGCTTTTTCATACAAATTTTTTTACGCGCATCGAAACGGCTAACTTCACGAATGCCTAAGATCCAGAGGCGTATTTAAAAATTCGGCGCCCTGGGCCTATAAGGTTTGCCGCCCCATAAATTAGCGGAAAATGCAAAATCAGATACCTACCTAGTGAATGAAAAAACAAAAAAGGCAATAGTTAGGTTCAATACCTACTAGCTGTGACCGCGACTTCGTAAGCGTTATGATTACCGTACGCGCAACGCATTTAACGACTTCGATTCCCGTCGCGGGACAAATTTTTGTGTGATTTGCAAATATTTGTCTCAGGCTTGAAACTTGGTTTGCATTCTGCTCGCAAAATACTCATGAAGCCTATAAGCGAGCGAAGCGAGCCGATTTTTTTTTAAGACAAATGCAACAACTGACACTTTATTTTTCTTATGGTACTTAATCAAAGAAAAGGCTGGCTACATGTCGGTTCCTATTCTATATACGAGCGATGCGAGCCTAATTTTTTTATAACAAAACAAATGCAACACTTGTTTTTACTAACGCGCTCAAAGAAAAGAATGGCTTTTTGTCGGTTCCTATTCTGCGGTCAGACACAACTCACTTTGCTTGCAAAACACTTATGACATGAAGCTTATAGGCGAGCGAAGCGAGCCGAATTTTTTTAAGACAATTGCAACAACTGACACTTTTTTTTCTTATGTGTATTATGTATGTATTTACAAAAAAATGTATATAAGTAGTATATCAGTCATGTGGTTGCCATAACACAAGCTCTGCTTAGCTTGGGACTACATGATGCTGTGTGAAATGTCCAGCAATATTTATTATTTATTATGGTAATCAAAGAAAAGGCCGGCTGCATGTCGGTTCGAATTCTATATGCGAGCGAAGCGAGCCTAAGTTTTTTATAACAAAACAAATGCAACACTTGATTTTACTAACGCGCTCAAAGAAAAGGATGGCTTTTTGTCGGTTCCTATTCTGCGGTCAGACACCACTCACTTTGCTTGCAAAACACTTACGACATGAAGCTTGTATGCGAGCGAAGCGAGCCGAATTTTTTTAAGACAATTGCAACAACTGACACTTTTTTTTCTTATGGTAATCAAAGAAAAGGCTGGCTGCATGTCGGTTCATATTCTATATGCGAGCGAAGCGAGCCTAAGTTTTTTATAACAAAACAAATGCAACACTTGTTTTAACTAACGCGCTCAAAGAAAAGGATGGCTTTTTGTCGGTTCCTATTCTGCGTGTTTTGAGAGTTTTGCAAGCAAAGAGAGTCGTGTCTGACCACAACTCTCTTTGTTTGCAAAACACTCATGACATGAAGCTTATAATATGCGAGCGAAGCGAGCCGATTTTTTTTAAAACAAACGCAACATTTGATACTCAAGAATTTTTTTGCCTAAAATGGCCTCGAGGATTTATACTGTAACGGATTTATCCCTTCGAGTTTAAAATAATACCTACCTACAGTTTCCTGTCATGTTAAAAATCGCAAGGTCAGTCTCTGAAAATGACCGGTCAGTAATACGATAGTGATTTTAGTTGTTGTTAATTAGGTAAGCTTTTTTTAAATTTCTTCAGGCATTCAAGGACAAAAAGAAAGGCGCATGAAGCTAGCCGCCCCTCGCTCTCACCTAAATGTGTTTTAGTTAATTGTTAATTAGGTAGACTTTTCTTAAATTTCTTCAGGCATTTAAGGACAAAAAGAGAAGCGCATGAAGCTGAGAGCGAGGGGGCGGCGCGAGCCACCGCGCCCCTCGTTTTAGTTGTTGTTAATTAGGTAGGCTTTTCTTAATTTTTTTCAGGCATACAAGGACAAAAAGAAAGGCGCATGAAACTAGCCGCCCCTCGCTCTCACCCAAATGTGTTTTAGTTGTTATTAATTAGGTTGACTTTTCTTAAATTTCTTCAGGTATTTAAGGACAAAAAGAGAAACGCATGAAGCAGAGATCGAGGGGCGGCGCGAGCCGCCCCTCATTCATTTTAGTTGTTGTTAAAGGTACCTAGGCTTGTCTTAAATTTCTTCAGGCATATAAGGACAAAAAGATAGGCCCATGATATGAAGCGAGGGGCGGCTTGCGCCGCCTTTCGCTCTCAGCCAAATGAGTTTTAGTTGTTGTTAATTAGATATGCTTTTTTAATTTCTTCAGGCACAGGACCAAAAGAAAAGCGTACGAAGCTGAGAGCTAGGGGCGGCTTGCACCACCCACTAAATGAGTTTGAGTTGTTAATTAGGTTGGCTTTTTTTAATTTATTTAGGCATTTAAAAAAAAAAAGCGCAAGAAGCTGAGAACGAGGGGTGGCTTGCGCCACCTCTCGCTCTCACCTTCATATCCTGGGCCTTTCTTTTTGTCCGTATATGCCTAAAGAAATTGTGGCAGGCTGAGGCAGGCTTGCTCCGCCCCTCTCAGCCTGCCGCCCCGGGCCATGGCCCTCTTGGCCTAAGGGTAAATACGCCCCTGCTAAGATCCATTGTGAGAAGTGTAGGTATCTACCTAAATGTTACGATTGATAAATAATAATCGGTACCTACCTACCTATTAATTCTAAAATAAACTTTTATTTAGGTAGGTAATCTAAATAAACTTGAAAGCGCAAAAAGCAAAACAACAAAACTGTCTTCTCAAAATCCACAACATCGAGTGACCATCCCTTTGCAAAAAATGGCCCACTTGTGGGAACGATTCGCGAACCCATTTCTCATTCTTGGAGGTAGTCCTTTGTGTTCGCACCTTTAGCTGAACAAAGGAGATTATTGAGCCCTTTGTAAATGGATACTTGGTGGGAGTTGATAAGATCATTTTGGATTGGTAAGATTTCTACCTACATAATTTAGCGCAACTTTGCAAACAGAGAAAAGGTTTTTCGCGCCTTGATACTATGCAGGTTTAGTATAATATACCTACCTACCTACAGATGTTTTACATACAGACTTACAGAAGGTTTACAATGGAGTAAGACTTAAAAGCTAAGTGCTATTCGAAGAAGTACCCAATACCCCTGAAAACGAAGCAATAGCATAGATTTGAAGATAATGATTGGATAGGGTGAGTTTTCTTAGGTCTTAGTAACCATAGGCTGACTGGACTGACGCTTTACAAATTAAGATGGATTCTATTTGAACACAAGAAATTACTAAATATAGTACCATACCCACAGTATCAGCAGGTTTCTTATAAAATATATAGGAAATAGGCAAATAGCTTTAAACGACAGAGGCTACGATCGATACCTACTAGAAAACAAGCTTTGTTTGCAGTGAGTTAAGGTTCAAAAAGCAACACAGGCACACCCCTTTCATAAGGGCCATACCACCTGTCGCGGCACCGTGGGAATGTCACGATGATGCACTTTTCTCTGAAATTGACACGACTGGGACTTTGAAAAATCTTAGTGAAGGTTTAAGAATGGCAAATGAGCTTTGTAATTTCTTTATGAAAATTGAGACGGATAGACGGATCTATGGAACGAACAAGGAATTTCTATACTACGTACCTGGAATGCTGACTGAGACAGAAAACAAGGTCCGCTTGAGAGATAAAACTTGGGCGGCGTGTCTCTTTCTAAAGGGTGACCATAAACTAAACATTCCTAGTCCTTATGGGGCCTTTTCCATCATTTTCTGATTTACGTGATGTTTCAGGGCATGATTTTTGAATTAAAGTACTGATACAATTTTGATCCTTCATTTTGATTCTTGAATCTTGAATCTTGATTCTTGAATCTGAAAACTGAAATCTTGAATCTTGAATCTTTGAAGTGACAGCTGTCAAACTTCAAATGACCATATCTCGGGAACTACTCGTCCTAGACTCCCCGTTCCCAGTTCAAATGAAAGCTAAGACCAAGATCTTCATTTGAAGTGACAGCTGTCAAACTTCAAACGGCCATATCTTGGAAACTATTCGTCCTAGACTCCCCGTTCCCAGTTCAAATGAAAGCTATGACCAAGATCTTCATTTGAAGTGACAGCTGTCAATCTTCAAACGGCCATATCTCGAAAACTACTTGTCCTAGACTCCCCGTTCTCAGTTCAAATGAAAGCTATGACCAAGATCTACATTTAAAGTGACAGCTGTCAAAATGACATCTGTCATCTGAAATGTAGATCTTAGTCATAGCTTTCATTTGAACTAAGAACGGGGAGTCTAGGACGAGTAGTTTCCAAGATATGGCCGTTTGAAGTTTGACAGCTGTCACTTCAAATGAAGATCTTGGTCATAGCTTTCATTTGAACTGAGAACGGGGAGTCTAGGACGAGTAGTTCCCGAGATATGGCCATTTGAAGTTTGACAGCTGTCACTGCAAATGAAGATCTTGGTCATAGCTTTCATTTGAACTGAGAACGGGGAGTCTAGGACAAGTAGTTTTCGAGATATGGCGGTTTGAAGTTTGACAGTTGTCACTTCAAATGAAGATCTTGGTCATAGCTTTCATTTGAACTGGGAACGGGGAGTCTAGGACGAGTAGTTTCCAAGATATGGCCGTTTGAAGTTTGACAGCTGTCACTTCAAATGAAGATCTTGGTCATAGCTTTCATTTGAACTGAGAACGGGGAGTCTAGGACAAGTAGTTTTCGAGATATGGCGGTTTGAAGTTTGACAGCTGTCACTTCAAATGAAGATCTTGGTCATAGCTTTCATTTGAACTGGGAACGGGGAGTCTAGGACGAGTAGTTTCCAAGATATGGCCGTTTGAAGTTTGACAGCTGTCACTTCAAATGAAGATCTTGGTCATAGCTTTCATTTGAACTGGGAACGGGGAGTCTAGGACGAGTAGTTTCCAAGATATGGCCGTTTGAAGTTTGACAGCTGTCACTTCAAATGAAGATCTTGGTCATAGCTTTCATTTGAACTGAGAACGGGGAGTCTAGGACAAGTAGTTTTCGAGATATGGCGGTTTGAAGTTTGACAGCTGTCACTTCAAATGAAGATCTTGGTCATAGCTTTCATTTGAACTGGGAACGGGGAGTCTAGGACGAGTAGTTTCCAAGATATGGCCGTTTGAAGTTTGACAGCTGTCACTTCAAATGAAGATCTTGGTCTTAGCTTTCATTTGAACTGGGAACGGGGAGTCTAGGACGAGTAGTTCCCGAGATATGGTCATTTGAAGTTTAACAGCTGTCACTTCTAAGATTCAAGATTCAAGATTTCAGATTCAAGGTTCAAAATTCAAGAATCAAGGATCGAAATCCAGGATCGAAATCCAAGATCGAAACCAAGGATCGAAATCAAGGTAAAAATATCCTGAAATTTAAATGACATGGGCACACTACTAATCCAACAACGAGTGTGAAAGAGACAAAGCACCCAAGAAAGCCTCTCAACAAGACCAACAATCCTTATAACCAAGATTAAATGATAATAGATCGTTGTGTAGTCGTGATAAGGTTCAAAATCCTTTGTACATTAAATGTTAGTAAGAACTCCAGTTACGTAGTTTAGAATCTTCTTGGGAACGAAATGTTATTTCTAAGAGGCAAATTGCTAATGTCACTGCTGAATATCAGTCTTGATTTGAAGGAGCTTTTAAAAACTGCCAAGCAAGAAAAAAATGCAAAATTCTTTAAACCATTGCCTAAACCTGAAGATATTATTTAATTAATATGGACAAAAACTTCAATTTAAGTAATTTATTTTTTTAAGTAGGTAGGTAGGTATATTTTTGTATTTTTATTTTGCCGCCTAGGAACGTAATCCCCTATAATCCGATACAAATTACCATTCCACATTCACGGTTTCTGTATTCGCGGCATATTTGGGCGGATTTTTTTAAATTTGTACCATTCTGAAAATGTTGTAAAAATTTTTTTTCTTCAAATATCTATTTCTGGGTATAATGATCTTATAGCAAGATATGTAAAGTTTCATGAAAACCCAAAAGTCATGTAATTTACTGAAGAAAACTTGATTTATTGGTATTTTAATACTGATACTGTGGTCAAAATTGTCCAATGAGTAACGAAATTGTTTTCTGGATAAATGAAAAAATAAAAGACGTATAATCGTAAAAAGCCTTTTATTTGAATCCAATTTAAAATCACAATAGAATAATCAGTGCATATTCTTTGAATATTAACTAGAAATATTAAATATTTCAACTTTCATGTCAGGTGACTAACTTTTGGTCAAATTTGTCTGAGTCTTTTTAGTGTTTCTTAGAATTTAGAACCCGTACAAAATCAAGTAAATTACACATAATACTATTTAATATTATCTCACCAAGGAACACAAAAGTTTGTTAAAAATCAGTGGGCTTAATATCTAAAATACGATTTCAAAAAACTTTTTCGAGAGGACAGTTAGTCAGTGGACCGTCGATGTTAGTCAGAGGACAAGTAAGGCTTGTGTTTACAATGGCAAGATATTCTGACTTTTACAACTATAGAGTGAGCGTTTTATTAATAAAATACGTCTATTTTGCATAGTGCTTTGAACTACCTCTCAACCGTGAAGTCACTGATGATGCCCGGGACTGCCCCACGGTACCACATTTATTTAACAATTATGACACATTTTTACTTAAATCTAAGATATATTCTATCTTATTTATGAGATCCGGTAACTTTTATAACAAAAACTTAAAAAAAAAAAACTTGGATACCACTTAATCGGTACTTATTAGATAATAGAATAGAATAGAAAAGAGTTTTATTTTCGCCACTATACGGTACATGCACACAAATCAAAAATGTTATAGTAGGTACAGTGACAAGAAAATAAGGCTACCCCTCAGCATTTGATCCAGCAGACACATTTAGGTACATACATTGCAAGTTAAATAAAAGCTTTTAATTTTAAAAACACAGTCAACTTGAGAACCTCCTCCTTTTTGAAGTCGGTTAAAAATACAAAAATTCCGCAATATGCACTTGACTTTACAGGTCAGATGACTAACAATTTGTTCGGATGACTAACGTTTTTGCAAATTTTTGCAAATGTTCCTCAGCTGACAGTAACGAAACCGTGGCAAGGAAAATGTTTTTAACTTTTCTGCCGAATGTAATAACATAATCCTGTGGAACTGCTATTATTTCATGCAACCGGAAGTTAAACTATTCATTGCGAACTAGTAATATGCCAAAAAGTTGTTTCTTACCTTCAAAAAACAGCAGTTCATCAGCGGACCTCGGACAGCACTTCACCTACCTACACACTTAACTGACTCATAAAACAGTCTGATTACATCAATACATCAGAGTGGCAGTCAGAATGCCAGCAAGAGTACCAGTTTATTCAAAAAAATACCACATTAGTAGGATTGCAATAATCCAAGTAGCTCAAAACCCGTTAGTCAGCCGGACATGTCCAAAAATGCCAAAAATCTGGACTGAGGTTTAAAGCTAAATATCTAATAATTTAATTAACTTACATGGTTTTGCTGTCTATTATTCGAAAAACAGTGAATTTATCATGATAATAGACTAGAAAATGTGTCTCAAAACTCGATCTATTGAGTTGTAATGGCACGATGAAAGTTGCAAAGTGACGAGGGGACATGGTAAAAATGCAGTAAAGTATTACTTATTTTGCTTTATTTTAATTAAAATTATATGGTACCCTATATATGTTTACGTTGAAAATGGATGAAAGATTGTTAATCTATCCGAAAAACACCATACCCGTACCACAAATCTATTAGAAGTATTAAAATAATGCACTGGAAGTCGATGGACACGCTGAAAATGCAATGTACAAATTTAAAAAAATCCGCCCATTTACAGAACGTAGGTAGGTATACCTACCCCGCGAATACTAAGGAGCTTTTACTGTACCTAATACTACGTAGTACTAGTATTCTGTGCTAATACTATGCGATACGAAGTTCGCTTGGTCAGCTAGTATTTTATAAAATCGAGTACCTATTTCTCACGATAAAACAAGCATTCAAATATTTACCATCAATCACACAATAGTTTTTGTGGCAGCGTCCGACCCGGAAACAGACCAACCCCGGATACGTTTTTTTCTCTTGCCTAATAAAAACGAGTTTTTACTTATAAGAAAGTTTTTGTAGGCACCTGCTTCTATGGGAACAGGGAATTCCGTGTGTGTTATAGTGGTCCAGATTTAGTGGACCTAATTTAGTTTAGGTATTACCTACTATTTGATGGAGTGCTGGAGACGGTGGAAAGGTTCTCTAGGTCGGATATGGGCATCTCTGACCTAAAGCGTATCACACACACAGCAGATAATATAAGTTATATGTAGGTCGTAATGTAAATATTTTATATTTTTGCTATCACACACACAGCAGATAATATAAGTTATATCCCAACTACGTCATCAATCATCGAAGCCGTCTTGCGGGGTTCCTGTAAACTGTCCCCGATAATCCAGTACCGAATTTATCTGTAATCTGTACCCGCATTCCAAAATCCAGTAAACGATGACGAAAATGGCTACCTTTTCTCATTATTAAGGTGAAGTACAGTCAGGCAAATAAACGAATAAAATAGGTCAAATCTATATTTCACATGAAAATAACATAAGAAATCAACAATGATTTCCAATAAAATAGGCATGATCACACACAGAGGATACAGAACAGAAAAAGATACACAGAGCAAGTTATAAACATAAAAACACACAATAAAAAGGTTCACATACACGTGGTGCTAAAAAGGCACAGTCTCAGCTAATGCTGGATACTCCCATGAGGTCCCGTGACTACACGGACACCAACGGAAAAAAATAAAAGTATAAAGGTTACTGATGAATTATAGCAGAATATGTCAAAATTAGAGATAATGTCGAGTTGATAGATTATATCAAATTGACAGATTAAGTCAAGATGAGAGATTATGTCATTTTGAGAGATTTACATTATTTTATTGTCGGCCATATCTCTAATACTACTCATCCTAGACTCTTCTTTCTAAGCTCAAATGAAAGCTACGACCAAGATCTACATTTTCAATGACAGCACTCAAACTTCAAATGGCCATTTCTCGGAAACTACTCGTCCTAATAAATCACACTGTTTGCTCTTGTTAAAGCTGTCAAAATTTCATACGATATTTTCTAGTTGACTGTACCAATTTAAAATAACTTGAAGGTCATAGAAAACGGGTACCTATTATTTACATTAACTAATAAATTTGGTAGCCGTTTACAGCGGGTATAGATCTTCGGGTATGGATTACAGGAACCCGTCTTGCGAGTAGTTTTGACGTGGAGTTTTGTTCATATACAGAGTGTTCAGTTTTTGCAATTAAGCGCGTAGAAAACTTGCTATTGCTAGACATAATTGACAGCTACGAAATAATATAAAAAAAATAATTACACACACATAATTCTTGACTGGCCTCTTAGCTCAGTTGGTAGTAGCTCTGCCTTCTGCGCTGTAGGTCGTGGGTTTGGTTCCCACGCAGGACAAACAGTTTTGAATATAGACGTTTGTCTGTGTCTGAGTGTTATAAAGTATTATAAGAATGTATTTACAAATATATAAGTAATCTATCTGGTTCCCATACTACAAGCTTGCCTTAGTTCGGGCTAGATGGCGCTGTGTCAAATTTCCAGCAAAATTTATTTATTTAATTCTGAAGCAATAATGTTAATAAAAAAAAAATCCCCGCTTGTGAATCAGACGCATATGGGTAAAGGCATACAGGAATGCTTACTGACATTTAATGTACAAAGGATTTTGAACCATAACACGACTACACAACGATCTATTATAATTTAATCTTGGTTATAAGGATTTTTGGTCTTGTTGAAAGGCTTTCTTGGTAGCTTTGTCTCTTTCACACTCGTTGTTAGATTAGTAGTGTGCCCATGTCATTTAAATTTCAGGATATTTTTACCTTATCGCGCTCGACAAAATCAGCGCTTGATTTCGATCCATGGTTTCGATCCTTGAATTCGATCCTTGATTTCGATCCTTGATTTCAATCCTTGGTTTCGATCCTTAATTTTGATCCTTGATTTTGATTTCGATCCTTGATTTCGATCCTTGGTTTCGATCTTGGATTTCGATCCTGGAATTCAATCCTTGATTCTGGAACCTTGAATCTGAAATCTTGAATCTTGAATCTTTGAAGTGACAGCGGTCAAACTTCAAACCGCCACATCTCGGGAACTACTCGTCCTAGACTCCCCGTTCTCAGTTCAAATGAAAGCTATGACCAAGATCTTCATTTGAAGTGACAGCTGTCAAACTTCAAACGGCCATATCTTGAAAACTACTCGTCCTAGACTCCCCGTTCTCAGTTCAAATGAAAGCTATGACCAAGATCTTCATTTGAAGTGACAGCTGTCAAACTTCAAATGGCCATATCTTGGGAACTACTCGTCCTAGACTCCCCGTTCTCAGTTCAAATGAAAGCTATGACCAAGATCTACATTTCAGATGACAGATGTCATTTTGACAGCTGTTATTGAAAATGTAGATCTTGGTCATAGCTTTCATTTGAGCTAAAAAGGAAGAGTCTAGGATGAGTAGATTTCGAGATATAGCTGATTGAAGTTTGACAGCTGTCACTTTAAATGAAGATCTTGGTCATAGCTTTCATTTGAACTGAGAACGGGGAGTCTAGGACGAGTAGTTCCCGAGATATGGCCATTTGAAACTTGACAGCTGTCACTTCAAATGAAGATCTTGGTCATAGCTTTCATTTGAACTGAGAACGGGGAGTCTAGGACGAGTAGTTACCGAGATATGGCAGTTTTAAATTTGACAGCTGTCACATCAAAGATTCAAGATTCAAGGTTTCAGTTATCAGATTCAAGAATCAAGATTCAAGATTCAAGAATCGAGGATCGAAATCAAGGATCGAATTCAAGGATCGAAACCAAGGATCGAAATCAAAATCAAGGATCAAAATTGTATTAGGATTTTAATTGAAAAATCATGCCCTGAAACATCATGTAAACTAGTAGTTCGCCCCGAACTGAGATCTCGCGCACCGTAGATGGCTTACATTTGGACTTTCTTCTGACTACCCCTATAATTTCAAGTGCTACTACTGCCGAGTATGCCTATTGCGCTAGCTCTTCATGGTAAAAAATATTAGCATGCATGCAATACATAATGTCCTGTCTAATTTTTCATTTACTTATTTCATATTTATGAATTCTCGTCGTATTTCTAAAAGTATACGTCCTAGAATCAAAATAATAACTATTTTGGAATGTACAAATTAAGACCTTTCATTTGACACCCCACTCAATATATTTGTTTATTTAACTTTTTTTACCCCAATTATTTTCATTCTTTATCAAAAAATTTTTTATCATGAAAATAAATCAAGCAGCATCTAAAATCATTGCAAACCAAACCGCGACGATGCCACTCTCTTTTTAAGACCGACCAGTCAATGAGCTACGAAGACATCGAAACTCTATGAAACGGGAGCTCTTGCAGCTCTGGTTTCGTAGTTTTTGTTCTTTGGTCGTATTTCAAAAACTATACATCCTAGATTAAAAATAAAAACCATTTTGGAATGTACAAAATAAGCCCTTTCGTATGACACCCCACTCAATATATTTGGGTAACTTTGAAAAAAATTTACCCCCTTGGGAACCCCATATCTTTACAACCCCTTCATCGATTACGCTCATACGCTCCACAGCAAATTTCCATAGCACTACCTATTGACCTATCAAGTTTCATACAGATTGGATTAGCGGTTCGATAGTTATGCGAGAACATAAAAATGAAACATACAAACATACAAAGCAAAATCGCCTAACTTGCCACTAAGATCTTCGCTCGCTTCGCTCGCTCGATCGATCAGAAAATGATGTAAAAGGCCCCTTAGGGACTAGGAATGTTTAGTTTATAAATTATGGTCACCCTTTAGAAAGAGACACACCGCCCAAGTTTTATCTCTCAAGCGGACCGCGTTTTCTGTCTCAGTTAACCTTCCAGTTACGTAGGTATATAACTTCCTTGGTAAAGGCATACGGCAAAAGCGTGCCGATACGAATCACTATATGAATTGTCAATTTTGTGATTTCTAATAGAAAAATCACGCTAAGAATCATTATTATGATTCTGCTATAACGATCTTATTAGCCTCGCAGCTCTGGTTTAAGGAAGTAAAATATAAACTGCTGAACTGCAGTTAAATTTTTTCTTGTGAGTTACGAGAACATCCTGTAGTTTATATTTTGATAGGTTGACAGATATATTTCTCAATCGGAATTTTATCTGTTGTAATATATATTATAGGCGCTGTGTGTGACGCTCCATAGAATTTGTATGGGAGCGATCGGAAAATATATCTGTCATAAGATATATTATCTGCTGTGTGTGTGATGGGCTTAAGTAGTTGGAATGTTTTCGGTACCTACCTAATGAGATTCTTAGAAAAATTCTAAACAATAACGTCAGATGGATATAAGATTTTCGAGAGGGATACTTTATAGACGTAGGTATAGGTAATTTAGCGGAGTCAACCTAGAAATCCTCGCTCTTTGGCCTACGCATTTCGTATTGTGCATCCTACTTTTTTCTTCCTACATTTTTAAAGTAAAGCATCCAACTAAATACATCTGAATGCTGAATGGTGGCTGAATGACGTAAACAAAAAACAGCTACAAAAAAAGGTTCTCATATCAATCCAGAAGAAAAGAGGAAGGTCGTGTGAATGTTATTAAACTTTGTACAAATTGTAACGGCCCACTTCCTTCCTGAGATGTAATTTATTGTTAAGAATGGACCCCTCAGGTTCCCATGATCGGAGGGTCAGTGGACAGACAGACATCTGGATTCTGGACAGATGGATTTGAATATACTTTATTTGCATTTTGCATCTTGATATTCACTTTGTGGATCTTAGAATTATGATTTTTTTTTGGCAAAATACATAATGATTAGGTAAGTAGGTACCTATAGCACCTAAGTATTATTATATTATTGTAGCACCAGTTGTTTGTTTTATGTTCAAAACATCACCATCATTCATTTCAGCTCCCACTGTCGGTTTTCACTTTTTTAAGTCTATTTTTTACCTTGCGAGACTTTAAATGATAAAAATTCTTATGGATTTGTTTCAAAAATGAAGCAGAAAAAAAAAATTAACTAGGTAGTAGGTAGGTATTTAAGTAGGGACCTACATTTATTTTCGTTAATATTAATTAGGTATTTCAGCTTTTATTTCTAAAAAAAAATTTTGGTAGGTAAGTACCTACCTACCTACTTCGGTACCCACTCTGAAATGATTCCAGTCAAATACATATTTTTAGAGGACTTCATTCGACGTGCGATTATCATCAATTTATGATATTTAGATAATTTAACTACAGCAGCTGTTGTTCCCATTGCATCCCAACCAGTCCCTTTCCCAACCATTCCCGTTCCCACTAAAACTGCCATCACGCGACATACGACATTCTAATTATGCCATTCATTAGCCATCACGCGATGAATACCGTCACACTTGGCTACTTACTGCATCCACACGTCCATCCCTATGATTTTCAACTCTATTTGAATCAAGTTAAAGACTATAGAAATTGGGTCTATGAGTCCTGCAGTCCTGGCAAAATTAAAAGCATCAATTTAAAAAGCTTTACGTATATTAAACACAAGGTTGGTTTTTGAATGACGATGGGGAAAGTTAAGTTTGTATATGCTAAAAGGCACCGTGGGAGAAAGTAATAGTGGTCTAATTAAACATTTATTAATACAAAATGAATGGAGGTATGTAAAGGACATGACCAAAGGTCAGAGGGACACCTGGATGGGGCGATGACTTGTAGTTTATGTAGGAAGTCACACAGAAGCTTTTAAAGCTCACCTTAATTAATTAACTAGGTACTTACTATGTAAATAGCAGGTTGCCAATTTGAGGCATTCCCATGGCAATGCATTTCTAAAAATGAACTGTGATCGTGACAGTTTATGAAAGACAATTCATAAGTGGACCTACCTATAAGACTACGATTCCTGAAAACTCAAAAAAAATATCAGGCTCTTCGTAGGTTCTGAATATCAACATCTAAAATTGGAGAGAGCAAAATAAAACTATTAGTAGGTACCTACTGAATCTTTCATGAACATGCCATCTCACAAAGTAGGTACCTACCTATTGCAAAAACCCCGCGTCCACGAATAATTCACACCGAAATTGCGATACAAACAATTACAAGCTGTCCCTTCAAACTCACCTCAAACCCTTTGCACCTTTCGACATTCCCACACACCGTGAGAACGACCCACCCCACTCCATAAAGTGCCGGGTTCCTCCGTCGACGTCTCGCGACACAAAAAACTGCATACTTCATGGCACCACCTTCCCTTACCTTAGAAACTGTTATGTTAGCTACATCTTTACGCATGATTCGTTTTACAATCTACGCCTTAGAAAATGTGACTGCATCTGTGTGTGAATAATGATAACGCTCATAAAGTATGAAATTAAATCATTTAATTTTCTAACAAAAAAATTAAAAACTTTACCTATAGAAAACATCAACCCTTTGCTAAATCCTTCTGACTTATCTAATTTGTAACTTTTAGAACGGCAATTCCATCAAGACTCGAATTTTAAAAGTTCGATTTGTAGCCAACAACTCGGAACTTTTAATTCGAATTTCCCATAAAATACCTACAGCTTAGAGTTCGTTGGCTGGGAAGTGAGGTGGGTTAATAGGGAACTTGATGTGCGTGTGCGCCTGAATTCCCATACGTGAACAGGATAGGGGAACTAGGAGGTAGCTTCACTGAGTTCGTTTTGAAGGGGAGATTGTTTGTATAGGATTTTTATGATGTCCTTAATGTTTTGATAACATAATATGTTGAATTAATCGTGGCTATTCAATCTTCGCACTATTTATAATAGTTTGTTAATGCTCTTATTTTATTTTACGACTGTAACCCAATTAATAAATCTACTACAGACTACTTTTGCATACCTACCTAAGTAGGTAAATAAAATGAAGGAAGGAAAAACCTGGCGATCATAGACGTGCAGGACCGAAACGTATGGCGAAAGCGAAAGCACCCAGAAGTAGGTGATACCAGGTTGAAATGATGATAATGAACTAAAATGTAGGTAAGTTAAGTAAGGACCTATGTATAAAGAAAAAATAAGAAAAAAAACTATCACAATTCTCAATGCTTAGCAACAACAATGCTAAGCATTTTGAATGAGAAGCTCCGGATGTCCCATATACCCAGAATCAAACCCACACCGACAACTCTAACGTACCACTATTCCACTACTTCCATTCACAACAGGTTCCCTTTAGAGCGAGAAGGCACGAAAACAAAACATTCCGACACAGTTCCCACCATCTGCACCCGCGCGTGCGACAGAGACAACATCGCATTCTCGGTTCAATTCATAACCTGGATGAGGCAGGAAGCAAGTCAGTTGACGTTTTGCTATTACACAGAAGTCGTAGGACATTTATAACGAGGTCTTCACTCGTGGAGTGAAGACGTGTGTTTCAACTTGAAGGTTGTGTTGTGTCGTGACGTGAATGTGAAAATGCCGTGTAGTGAAGATGATGACTCCCAAACCGGGTTTGCCGAAACCAATGGAATGTCAAAGGCTGAATTACGGAAGGTGTGTCCAGTTTATTTTGTCTTGGAACCTGAAAATTTTATGTTTTACTATTTTTTATGTTAAATCTAAAATTATAGGTAGGTCAAAGCTAGACTACTTTTCTCCGTTTCTATTTGTAAGAGTCCTTGAAATATTAATTTATAAATTTTTACTCCTTCACCAGAGTTAGACACTTGCTCATACGAACAGAAATACGCCTATTGCAAAAACATATTATAATTTATCATCTTTTTCACCACGGTTCCCATGATATAATTAGATAATCAGTAGATACTTATTACTTAGTAGGGCTAATAAAGTACCTATTTTAAATTGTCTTGCAGACAAACAAACCCATAATGGAGAAGAAACGGCGCGCGCGCATCAACAACTGTTTGAACGAGCTCAAGGACTTGCTGATAGACTCTGATAAAGATGTAAGTAAAATGAAATAGATCTAAATTAGTATAAAAGTAGAATAAACTAGCTGAATAGATCTAGTTGCTCTAGTTTTTCCAAACTTTGCAGTGAATTCTTACAAGATTCCAACAAGGATGTTTTAAATTAAACAGACAAATGCACGAAACTAGCGCGATCAAATACTTTAAAATAAAATATGGATTTTGTGCCATTTATAGATGAGCATTGAGACGGATTATTATGTTCCATTTGGTTCTTTAAATCAGACCTTATAAACTCTTCCAACTGCAAAAATCAAAACAATTTTGCTAACAAGATATTTCTTTTTACAGCCAGCTCGCCACTCCAAACTGGAGAAAGCCGACATTCTCGAGCTAGCGGTGAAGCATCTTCAGAAGCTGCAGCGTCAGCAATTGGCTGCAGCCATCGCGGCAGACCCTGCCGTTCTCCACCGGTTCAAATCGGGATTCGGAGACTGCGCCGTCGAAGTCAGACGTTATCTATCAAGACTAGCGAGCGTGCCTACTGGACTCAGACACAGAATAGGCAATCATCTAAACAACTGCGTAGCTGGCATGGACAGAATGCACCCAGACTACCCGCCTTTAGTACCAGATCCACTACGATTAGACGACGAGAGACCAAGCGCGTTCCACTACGTCAAAGCAACGAGACCGACTAGCCCACCCCTCAGCCCCCTCTCATGCGATTCGGCTTGCGACTCCTCAACAGAACTAGAAACTCCGCCTCGACCAGTACAAATCCTACCGTTTCCCACACCACCGAGCAGATCTGCATCAGACCAAGACTCTAGCCCTGAAACGCAAAAGCCGACAGTATCATCGACTACCATATCACCAGAAACGCTAAAGCAAGATGGAAGATTGAAAGTAATGGAACCGCTATCCATAGTCATAGATGTGGAGAACTACAAAATTGGAATCGATGCATCTCCGAAACGAGCTGTGGATTATTCAATGCGGCAGAAACTGAAACGACCGGTTGAAATGACAGGCCCCGTTCCGAAAATGATGCGATTAGATCCTGAACGAGAAACTATAAAAATCAGATTGGAACCCACTAGCTATCCAAATGAGCATGTAAACCCGTCAGCATTCAGACGCGTTCAGGAAAGACCTGTCTACGATAGGAAACTGACCCTACCATCGAGTATCCCCAGTATCTTACCCTTTCAAGAACCAGTACTTGAACTTAGACCCGCTCAACGGTCAGTAATCAGTCACACAGCGGAATCCTTAGCACAGTCTACGAGTAAGAACGATAAGAGTGATGCAGATGGATCTAAATCACCAGAACAAGGACCTTCAGGAAGTACTGAAATGTGGAGGCCGTGGTGATGACTTCAAGATAGTTTTAAAAATATGAAATATTACCTAATCATCTTTACGTTTGCCCATGCTATACTAAGATATGGCATGAAGTTTTGGGGTCGCATATAGACGCTCGGACGTCAAGTACGCCTTTATTGTGATAAATTTTTATATTTGTCTTCTACTAAATTACCTATAATATGTGTGTAGATGCCAAAACATTATTTCTAACCCACAGATACTTATCAAGATACTTTTTCCATTTGGGTTTTGTATATGTTACGGGCAATGTGATAAATCCGGTCATTATGAATAATGACCGGTCCGTATGCATAATGACCGGGTCAATTGGGCAATGTGATAAAAACTGCTTGATTAATCACTTTGCCCGGTCATTATGAATAATGACCACCCTATCTTGGGCAATGTAATAAATTAGATGAATTTCAGTGTTTTAATTGATTTACTACATTTCTGGCGCTTTGGCGGCCGCTACCGCGGCACGCTTCGCTCGCCTCGCGCGTAGTTTTTTTACTAACCTAACATAACCTAACCTACAGATTTTAATCCAATTTATCACATTGCCCGGCTAGAAGTAGGGCACTATTCATACTGCCCGGTCTAAGTGATAAATTCAAGCCTTGATTTATTAAATGGACCACGGGCCGTCGGGCATTATGAATATGGACCGGTCAAAGTAATAAATTTATCAAACTGCCCGACGCTCTTGGTCATTATGCATAATGACCGGTCCATATGAATACTGCCCGATTAATCAAGTTGCCCGTAACATATACATACTGTGACTAGAGTTTTGAATTGTTTGTTTTTATTATTTGACTAAATGGTAAGAGATAGGGTTTTTGCTATTTGTCATTTTTTAGATGTTTGATGTACCTACATACTAGACCTTATTTTGGTAAATTTGTGGAATGCATAACTTTGGCATAACAAAGTCCAATATAATAATCTACCCATATGGTAACCTACACTTATTTGACTACACATACCTACTGTTGTCGGAAGGTACTTTTATTATATTTACTAAGTGTAAATGTCAATACTATTGTTTTAAATTAATACACTTAAATATAGCTTTAAGAATTTACCTGGAGGTATTCGTTTAAATATTAAAAGTATTTTTGTTTGTAGTTTCATTTCTGTGTTTTCTTATAATTTAGAAATGAAAGATAAATATAAAAGTACCTATTAATTTATTGGCAACACTTCACACGATAGACAGAGCACACAATAACGACAGCAATAAGCTTCAACGTAAGTAAAAAATATACAATAAATGCCCAGAAATGTCTTTTACAGCTCATGTTATTAATTCATACAAAATGCCACCAAAGACTCCATGCCCCAGTTCATAAAATGGCGATTCCTAAAACCCACGCAAAAATTCATAATTTTATTTTTAGTCGCATCGCACTGTAGAATTCTTAGGGAAAAATTTATGTTCGATAATGATAAATTGATATAATGTGGCAGCCGAAATTGGCATAAGCATGGATCTTGGAGTTAGCAAACCCTTATTATGTTGGGTATACTTATTTAAGTTGTTATAAAATTAAACTGTTTTTTTTTATCAAAAATACAAAATAGTATTAACGTTATTTGAACTGAAGTTAATAGCTCCATGTGCTTTTGACTTTTCAAGACTAGAATTAAAATAACCGCAACAAATGAAACAATAAATAATTACAATTATAAATCAATCTGAGATCAGTGGCTCAAATGAGCCAAAATTAAAGCTAAACTAAAATACAAGCAACATAAGCTACAAATAAATAACATAATCACTTGGACGGTACAGCTTTAAAATCACAATGTAAATAAATAGGCTATTCTAACGGATATTACACATCTAAAACTAGCTCTTATTTAAAAACATTAGAGTATAAAATCGGCAATCTTCAGAAACCAATCTTTAACATGAAGTAATGTTGACTGTTATGAAAATAATAGTTTCCAAAACAAATACCTAAATAAAAATAAGTAGCATTACGAGCTAAGCGCTTCCGTGCTTCGGGGCCCGGAGGGCTTGTTAAATTGTCGGTCCCGACTTTTTCAAGTCGTTAAGCCACGACGGCTTTAGGCGGCCTAAAAACTCCGTCACCAGAGTTGGCCACGAACTTACTTACTTACGACGATTGCCGAGGCGAACTTAAATCCAAATTCACTTGTGTTTGAGAAAGTCCTTCCTCTGCACTTGCAGCTTTTGTTCCAGAACTAGTATCTTCTCTTGGTATTTGGCCGCTTCTCTGGTCAGTCCTTGGATTGCAGAGTCTTTTCTTGCTACTGCCACCTTTACTCTACAATAATTTAACAAACATTTATTTTTATTTTAAAGCGTTCTAACACTTGCATTGAAAATGAAAAGTCTCATCAAAATTTTCGATTCCGACGGGATTCGAACCCGCATTGATAAAAGCGATCCTCCTTAAGTCGGAGACTTAACCAACTCGGCCACGGAATCCGTCAGGTCGAAAATCTTTAAAAGACTAGGTGAATACCTATTTTTCAAGCATTTGTAACACCCTTTTATCTGAATTTAAAATAATAAGTACTTTTGTTTACTATTTTTAATTCAATCAATAAAAAATATGCAATATCTCAATGCAAGTTGGTTCTTTTTACCCGACTGCGCAAAGCAAAGGAAGGGTAATGTGTTTATCAGTCTATGTATGTTTGTTTGGATGTTTCTATGTGGCACTCTAGAGGCCAAACGCGTGGACCGATTTTGATAATTCTTACGTCAATCGATTCGTCTCAACCTTGGGAGTGCTACTAAAGACATGACAGTAAACAAAATTCACCAGTGCCACAACCAGACGCCATATTGTCAAAATTAAAAAAACCAAAATCGTCACACTATATCAAGTGGGGTATCGTTAAATAGGTATTTCAAAATCAACTTTAGGTTTCTTTTACCATTTTTCATTTTAAGTAATAGTTTAGGAAAAATAACGGTTTAAAGTTGATTAAGGTGGAGTGCCGTAATTGCAACTAAAAAAAGTGGAGTCCTAACTTCATCGCTTGATCATTCGATATTTTGTATCAGAAATGTATTTTTTGAAAGATCTGTTCTATAGTAAATTTTATGTAGATTTATATCATTGTTATGAATAAAGTAAAGCGATAAAGAATAAAATTCTATTGCATAAATTCATGACAGAGGGAGCAATAGTTGCAATTACCCGTTTTTGCGGGTAATTGCAACTACTTGTTTTTAATTCTTATTTTTCTATGGCGCTTACTACTGGAAAATACAGAACACATGCCTTGAATATCGTTCTTTCGATTTATATAGCTATGCCCTTGCTACTAATGTCAAATTTTGCGCGAAAACACTTTTCAGAAAAGAATCCGGTAATTGCAGCTATTTTACTACAAATAGTGATGGGAACCTTAACGTGATTTTTATCGACTCGATGTTTATTTTAATCACAGTAATCTTTTAGTTATGAAACAGCCTCTTTTACTCTTATCTTTAAAGTCTTCAATTATCTTTTACTAATTATTTTTTCTAACTTTATTTTAATCGCAATAAGTAATATTTTAGAAGTTTAACAGCCTTTTATTTTCGTTTCACATATTGAACGGCTTTGGAAAGGGCTCCGCTAGCGCCAACATAATGAAGGGACTCAATCACTCAAACTAATTGCTAAAAACTCATAGCATAGTATGGAAGTAGATAGTATCCCTTTCGATAAAATATTACGTATCGCCATAGTCATCGTCATTGTTACATCACTAGGTTTTTCAAACTTCATACAAAACCGGTCGTTAAATTGCAACTGTCAAAAAAGAAACAAAATGGTTACAATTACAAGACTATGCACTTTTTGTCTGGCAAATGTAACTACAACCATAACTCTGAGTAGATTTATCGTAGAATACAACAAACACATAAAAAACAACTTACTGGGTCTTATAATCACTCTCACTGTGAACACACCGGCGAAAAACCACGAAAAACAATTTTTTTAAATAAATTACGAAGAGCGCCCGAGCGGCGTCACTTCCGAAAAATTGGCAGTTTTACAAAAAGGCCTGTCATTCGCTCACTTTTGGTCCTATCAACACCATCTATATTTTTAGACTGAGACTTTTAGAAGAAGTTCAATACCACATCTATCGATGTTCAAAAAAGTGATCCTAGAGGGAGTTATTGACTCTAGTTGCAATTACCGGACAGTTGCAATTACGGCACTCCACCTTAATAATAATTCTCGCTATGGATGTTTCTATGTGGCACTCTAGAGGCCAAACGCGTGGACCGATTTTGATGATTCTTACGTCAATCGATTTGTCTCAACCTTGGGAGTGTCACTAAAGATATGACAGTAATCAAAATTCACCAGGGCTACAACCAGACGCCATATTGTCAAAATTAAAAGAATCAAAATCGTCACACTATATCAAGTGGGGTATCGTTGAATAGGTATTTTAAAATCAACTTTATCATAACTAAAAAGTGTTAAATAAAAAAATATTTAAAAAAAACAAAAACCCGACTGCGTCAAAACTAAAAAGAAAAAAAACAAGCCTGCAAAGAATTACTCACAGTCGGGACCCATAACATTGGGAAGATTTGATTGGTAATAAAAAAATATTTTAAAAAAACAAAAACACGACTGCGTCAAAACTAAAAAGAAAAAAACAAGCCTGCAAAGAATTACTCACAGTCGGTACCCATTCATTTTATTACCAATCAAATCTTCCCAATGTTATGGGTCCCGACTGTGAGTAATTCTTTGCAGGCTTGTTTTTTTCTTTTTAGTTTTGACGCAGTCGGGTTTTTGTTTTTTTAAAATATTTTTAGGGTTCCGTACCTTAAAAGGTAAAAAAAAAGGAACCCTTATAAGATCACTTTCTTGTCCGTCTGTCTGTCTGTCTGTCTGTCTGTCTGTCTGTCTGTCCGTCTGTCTGTCTGTCCGTCTGTCTGTCTGTCCGTGTGTCACCATCGATTATCTCAGGAACGGGTAAAGCTAGCAAGTTGAAATTTATACCATATACTAAGGTCTATAGTCCCTATTGTGAGTATAAAAATCAAGGTCCTGAGTCAACACTATAAAAAGATATAGGCAAATTTAGGTTTTCGTGAAAACTTGTAAGTACCAAAACTTACCTTAATTATCAACTTTTTTTATTTTTCGGAATTTTTCCTTTACTTGTGCTGTAAGGCCTTGTAACCAAAATTGACAATTCTAGGTCAACCGGAAGTACCCTAGAGGTTTTGGGTCGAAAACCTAAATGGTAGTTCCCGTTCACCTAGAATAACGAAATTTGGCAAAAAGCAAGGTCTTATAGCACAAATAAAGGAAAAATTCCAAAAAGTTAAAAAAGTTGAAAACTAAAGGGTGTTCCCATACATACATAGTTGACGCCAATTAAAATTGTCCTCCGAGTTGTATGGGCGCTCATACAATTAATACTAGCTTAATTGGCACCATGGCTAGGTACGGAACCCTCGGCGTACGAGTTCGACTCGCACTTGACCGGTTTTTTTTTTTTATTGTAAGTCATTTTCGAATTTCCATTGGCATCTCAATTCTTCATAATATTTAAGAATACCGTTGTTACTTGGTAGTAAATTATCTTTATTATAGCTATTATCATCAATTAAAGAATGCTTAAAACACTTTTTAGACATTTCCATTGTTAAAGGTAATCTTCAAACTTCAAGCGTACCACGTCACATTTGCGTCAAAAGCTCGAGATTGCGAACTCTCAAAATCTCACTTTTCCTAAGAAAATGGTAGGGTTGGATTTAGTATTAAGAAGCAGGATTTTGGGGGCAGAGTGAGGGGGGGAGGTGAGGGGGGGGTTCCCCCTTCCCCCTGGTACCACTCCCATTACAAGGTAACGCACCGTTCTGGAGATAATCAAATTATTGTTTTATATACAAACTGGTAAAAATTGGTAAAAATTTAGTATTCGGTAACAATATTTTGAGGGGGGGGGAGGGTGGGGGGATCCCCCGCCCCCCTGGTACCACTCCCATTACAAGGTAACGCACCGTTCTAGAGAAAATCAAATGTAACCTAACCTAACCTAACCTATACGGGGCAACCGAAACGGGGCACCCTGTAGGTTAGGTTAGGTTTGTATATAAAAAAGCGAGCGAAGCGAGCCCACCAACAAAATCTGGTGGCACAAACCCCCATCACATCTAAAAGAGAAACTAAATAAATAAATAATAAATAAATATTGCTGGACATTTCACACAGCATCATGTAGTCCCAAGCTAAGCAAAGCTTGTGTTATGGCAACCACATGACTGATATACTACTTATATACATTTTTTTTTGTAAATACATACATAATATACATATAAACACCCAGACCCGAGACAAATATTTGCAGATCATACAAACATTTGTCCCGCGGCGGGGATCGAACCCGCAACCTCTTGCGTCACAGGCGGGCCTTCACCCGCTGCGCCACAGAGGTCGTCAGAAAGAAATCAGAACCGACACGGGGCACCCTGTAGGTTAGGTTAGGTTTGTATATAAAAAAGCGAGCGAAGCGAGCCCACCCACAAAATCTGGTGGCACAAACCCCCATCACATCTAAAAGAGAAACTAAATCAGATCCGACACGGGGCACCCTGTAGGTTAGGTTTGTATATAAAAAAGCGAGCGAAGCGAGCCCACCCACAAAATCTAGTGGCTCAAACCCCCTTAACATCTAAAAGAGAAACTAAATCAGATCCAACACGGGGCACCCTGTAGGTTAGGTTAGGTTTGTATATAAAAAAGCGAGCGAAGCGAGCCCACCCAAGAAATCTGGTTGCACAAACCCTCATAACATCTAAAAGAGAAACTAAATCAGATCCGACACGGGGCACCCTGTAGGTTAGGTTAGGTTTGTATATAAAAAAGCGAGCGAAGCGAGCCCACCCACAAAATCTGGTCGCACAAAACTGGTATTTGGAGGGGGGGGATCCCCCCCCACCCTCCCCTCCCAAATACTGTTACCGAATACTAAATTTTTACCATTTTTTACCAGTTTGTATATAAAAACAATAATTTGATTATCTCCAGAACGGTGCGTTACCTTGTAATGGGAGTGGTACCAGGGGGGAGGGGGAACCCTCCCCCCCCTCCCCCCCTCACTCCCCCCCCAAAATCCTGCTTCTTAATACTAAATTTTTACCAAATGGTAAATAATGTTAATGAATCAGTAAATATATAATACTATCTTACGTTTCAAGGCAAAAGTCTAACCAAAAACTACCTGCATAATACTTTTATCAGTTCATGAATTCGACACCAATTTCAAGATTTTTTGAATTTTCAAATTAAATTCGGAGGCAGTTACCATTATTATAAAGCAACCATATCTTGCACGTCTCATTTCAACCACATTTAGCCACTTTTTATCGCTATTAGAAGTTGAAAAGCGAAAAAAGCTAATTTTTGACCCACCCTAATGGGCATAGTTCCCTTTGCTTACCAGAATCGGTGAAAAAAAAAATCTCTTCTTATATTCTACGGTTGGCGCCATTTTCTAGGTTAAATTGCTTCATTTTTTCGCAACTGTATTAAAAATAGTCGTTCAGTACACGTTCGGAACCGTCATTGCAACTTGTTCCGACTGTCAACCCCTCGCCTTCGGCTGCGCCTCGGCTCGGGTAGACATTAATCGGAACTCTTTGCAATGACAGCCTTTCCGAACTTGTAATGAAATATACTATATTCACAAGTTGTATGCCTTCCTAAAAGAGAGAAGAGAATAACTCACTTGGCATAGAGCTGGTGCATCTGTTCATCGTGCGTCTTTCTCATATCTTCCATCTCTTTCTTCAAGGCGTCGACCTTCCCTCGCCACGCCTCATCACAACTCGCCCTTACTTCATCCGCGCGAGATTCTAGCTGCAGGTTTTTCTACAACAATATTTAAAATTTAAATACTAATATTATAAAGAGGCAGCACTTCAAGCTTTATAATGGACAACGGTTATTTTTGTGGTTTCCAAATATGTCCGACAGCGGTGTATGATCCACAAAACAGAATGCGACAGAATGCTGGGCGTCGATTCTCGTACCAAACTTTTTATCAACCTCAACCAAAACCTCAACTGAAGCGACTGTTTCCATGACTACTAATAACAAACGACTCAGTTGTGGTGAGGTTTTGAACTTTGGCAGTACAAATTTTTGAAAAGCTATTCTACTATTTCACCAAATGGCTGACATTTAAGAGTTCGAACCAAAACCAAAATACAGGCCCAGGTCGTGCAACTAATTTGCTTTTCTTAAAATTACATTGATAAGTATTTATTTGTTTGCGATAAAGTTGAAATTATGAGTAATTTTCATTTCCAAATGACTTTTCGTCAATCGTTTTTGTAATTTTATGCGATTATTTCCGATGTTTTCCAAAACGCATTCTTTTTCTGGTTTTCACGAAAATAAATTGATGTCCATTATAAAGCTTGAAGTACTGTATATCACCACATAGTATAAAACAAAGTCGCTTCCCGCTGTCTGTCCCTATGTGTGCTTAGATCTTTAAAACTACGCAACGGATTTTGATGCGGTTTTTTTAATAGATAGAGTGATTCAAGAGGAAGGTTTAAATGTAAATATAACTAGCTGCTGCCCGCGGCTTCGCTCGCGTGGTACCCGGATAAAAAGTAGCCTATGTTACTCTCCAGCCCTCAAATTATCTCCACACAAAAAATCACGTCAATCCGTCGCTCTGTTTTGACGTGAAAGCAAGACAAACAAATAAACACACTTTCACATTTATAATATGGGTAACGGATACATGCATAGTATAGAAACACTGATAATTTTAGAGGTTTCTTATGTGATGTGTGATATGACCCGTGCGAAGCCGGGGCGGGTCGCTAGTAGTATATTAGATCTCGTTTCGCTCGACCAAATGAACTCACCTCTTTTTTTTGAAAATTCCAAAATATCTAGTACTCCTCCGGTAAACTATACCAAAAAATTTTCGACAAAACTTTTCACGCTAAAGCCACCCAACCACCCACTTTCCACAGCATAGCCTTACTATGCCAGGCTAGTCAAGGCAAATCCGGGAACAGCACCAGCGCGAAAACAAAAACTTGATGGTCTTCGACAAGTGTTTCACCCCTCCACTGGGCATCCTCAGGAAATAATTGACTCCCTCTGTGCTTACGCAGACGTCTTGTCGCTTCGAGCACCGAACAGAAACAAACTCACCTCAATCAGCACTTTATTTCTTGTCTCCAGTTGATTTACACTAACTTCCAGTTCTGCGCCTAAAACAAGAAATTGTGATACAAATGTAATTAAGTATCTATACAAAAAATATAGTATCCGTTTGTAATATCAAAATAACAGCTTTTTACAAACAATTTTTAATAATGTTGTCCGACTGTTTGCTTGATCCGGCTATTCTCCGAAACTGCGGGACCGATTTTAATAGGACTTTCACTGGCAGACAGCTGATGTTTTATGGAGTAACTTAGCTTATTAACTTTTAAAATACAATTAGGGGTCACAGGATAAATAGGTACAGAAGTCTGACTTCGCGAAAACATTTATTTAAATAGCGACTCTTGCTGCGACGCAACAAAGTGCAATTCAGCTCGTGTAAGCGCTTATTGCCTAACGCAATATTCACCTAAAACAAATACTTACTCTCTTTCTAACGCATAACAGGCGCGGAGTAACGCGGAAGGGTTGTCGACTTGTCGCGTGAACATGTATTACGCGCGACGCGGCTAGCGTGCGAGCCGAGCGGCAAGTGGGAACCATACTGCCAAGGCCCGCCCGGGCCCCCCCGCCAATGTACTTGTAGCTTTGTACCTAAAGTGCGGAGTGCGCCTTTTGTACCTATTCTGTGCTATAGTCACTCCTCTACCATTAGGATAGGCGACTTCATCCGCGTGAATTTAGTCTTATTAGATTTTAGCGGGATATTTTTCCATTGCAAACTTAGGCCTTTACATCTTTACTAGAAGATTTATACAGTGTCAGGAGGCAATCTTTGCCTACACTTAACGGGACACTGTAGTGCCTGGGACAATGTTGAGATGGAGTAGGCTTGCCCAGCACCTACACCATCCTCAGCTTAACCGGCCATATCCACAGGAAAGACATGGTCAATACATGTGGGGCTGACTAAGCCGCGGGTTTCCTCACGATGTTTTCCTTCACCGTTTAGAGCTCGTGTTAATGCGCATATAAATTTTTCGAAACGAAAAATCCATTGATGGACAGGATTCGATTCCACGACCTTCGGATCGAAAGTCGAGGTACTATACCCCTCGGCCAACAGGTCTCTTCCATAGCAAGTGTCACGTTAAACAGCAGTATAATATTATATTACATACATCTATCCTCGGTTTGCCTCACGCGTGCCTGTGCCTCTTGATAACGGCGCAGCGTGGCCTGTTCTGTCTCAGCAAGTTCTTTTAATTCAGCCTCGTATTGCTCCTTATTTCGTCTGCAAAGATAAGTATATTTTATATTATACCTACAGCACAGAATAAATAATAGTACTAACGTACAGAAGGTTCACTTCGCAAATTTTTTTATTTAAATATCGACTCTTGCAGCGACGCAACAAAGTGCAATTCAGCTCGCCTAAGCGCTTTAGTGACCGAAGAGGCACGCGGTCGAACGTACCTAAATTGCGGAGAAATTTACCCTTCTGCCTTCAGTTGTTGAATTTCACGATCTTTTCAGCTTTAGGTATTATTTCTTGTACCTACACTACACATGCAATTTTTAAAATAAAGTACGTAATGTGATTTGAATGCGGAATCCGTACCCCTATTATATATGTGAAAGTGTGTTTGTTTGTTTGTTTATTTGTCGTGGAATCACGTCAAAACGGAGCGACCGATTGACGCGATTTTTTGTGTGAAGATAGTTGGAGGGCTGGAGAGTAACATAGGCTACTTTTTATCCGGGTACCACGCGAGCGAAGCCGCGGGCAGCAGCTAGTCTTCTATATGGCGCGTTTACACGCTCGCGTGCAAACAGACATTTAACGAGACAGAGACATGATCAGAGCGAGTACGAAGTAGCTGTCACTGTCATCTCAAGGAGACCGAACGCGACGTAAGATAAATGGCCCGTCGAATGTCTGTTTGCACGCGAGCGTGTGAACGCGGTATTACAGATTTTTTCATTTAACTTTTGAATTGCCAATATGATCTCCCCGTCTTACTCTATCATGTAATAAGAAGTTATTTCCGTCTTATTTCTACTAACCTCATTGACCCCTTGCCCTTCCTTACTACCTTTGCCTTCAAGTCTTATCTTTTTTGCTAATTTTATCTCTGTCTTGCTTATATCCTTGACTACGCTGCTATCTTTTATCTTTTATATTATATATCTTTTTCCTACATACCTCATAGCTTCTTGTAACTCCTTCCTTCCCGCCTGAGCCTCCGCGTCTAACTTCTCAATCGCCTTCTCGATCTCTCTGTCTCTCTCTATCTTGTGCTGCGCGGCTATCTCTGTCACTTTCTTCTTCAGCGCAAGTTGTTGTTCCGCTTCGTAGCTCTGCCGATGTTGCGCGAAGCGGGATTCCAGTTCGTCTTGTTTTAGTTTTAGAAGCTCCTGGGAAAGTAGAAAATACAAGAATATATTTCAGATCGTTCAGTCCAAAAGTTTTATCCAGTCAAGAATAGACAAAAAAAAAATACCTACAAAAAAAAGTGTTTTTTGGTAATCTTAGTGTTAGAGAATACTACTTATAATCTGAATTATCTGGATAGATGGTACCAAAAACCCATCTCTTATTCTCGGTGGTATGGGTACGGGTACCAAAAACCCAATCCCTTGGTGTTCCTATCCTACGCTTTTCTCTAAATGGGCCTATAATTTCGAGTTTATCTAAAATATTTTACAAGTATTCTGTTTTTATTGGTCTATGTTTACGTTATTGCTTGACAGACAATTCCTTGTAAAGTTTGTTATAATGAAGTAAAGTAATATTGTTTCACATATTTTAAACTTGATTTCTAGAACGATTGGATTTGATTGGATTCCATGAATTATATTAGTAAAAAAGTTTCCTCTTTCCTGCTTTTAATATCCAAGGCTTCGTTTTCCAGTGCCAATTTTTCAAATTTCATATTGTATGTAGGTACTCACTTCAACTTTTTCTTTCTCTTTGGCTATTTCATTTTCCAATTGCACTCTCTTGTCAGCCAAAAGCGCCTCTTGTTCCTGTCGCCATTTTTCTGAAAGGTTTTTTTAAATATAAGTTTAGTAGCTACGGGCAAACATAATACACTAATATTATAGACTTCTTTTTTTAACCGACTTCAAAAAAAGGAAGTTTTCAATTCATCGGTTTTTTTTGTACTTTTTTATGTTTGTTCACTGATTACCCGAAGACGCCTCGACCGATTTGGAAAATTCTTTTTTTATGTTTGATAGGGTATATTTTCCGATTGGTGCCATAAAAACTTGGTGAGGATCCGTCGAGGATCTTCGGAGTTATGAACAGAAATGCGCGTCGAGAGTGCAGTTTTGCTTGTTTAACTTAAAAAATTGAAGTCGGTTTTTTTAAATTTTTTTAGCCACAAGTTAAATATCAAATACTTATAGATAGTAGTTGCTAAAGTTACCCATATCGTCTCTCATAACTCGCTCTCGTTCTGAAAGTCCGTTGGCGACCCTTTCGTTCTCAGCGCGCATTTCTGCAACCAGTCGCGTGCGTTGTTCCTGATAAGTCAGTTCCAGTTCAAGGATCTGCTTCTCTAGCCTGCAATGTATTTTGAACCTTATATATGGGTAAGAGTAGTTTGAAAGTAGCGTCAGTGACTGATAAGTTGAGGAGTAAAAGGTTAGCATTGAAAATTAAACATCTTATCAAAATTTACAATTGCAACGGGACTCGAAATCGCACTGATACAAGCGATCCTCCTTAAGCCGGATTGCCTTTACCAACTCGGTCACGGAATCCTACCGGACCGACGAATAAGGATTCCGTGGACGAGTTGGTAAAGGCAGGAGGATCGCTTGTATCAGTGCGGGTTCGAATCCCGTCGGAATCGTAAATTTTGATAACATTTTTCGTTTTCAATGAAATAATACCTAGTGTGGTTTAACACCAAAATAAAAAATTATAGTATGTGCATGTCATGAGAAACGGGTCGTGTTACACGGCGAGCGATGAATATTGAAAGTGTTCGTTCTTGATTGATCGTTGAAGACAGTGGCGTAACTATAGGGTGGCAGGGCTGGCAAAATGCCACGGGCCCCCGACCCAAGAGGGCCCCGGCTCAAGAGGCCGCGAGCTCGTGATGATTTTTACTGATAGGGCCAGGGACGTATATAAGGGGGGGAGGGGGGTTTAGGGAGTCCAGACCCCCCCCCTTGGCAATAGCATAAAAAAAAAATTTGGCGGAACAGGTATTTCCGTGCGTAAACAGATGGTTCATGACGTCCAAAGAAAAAAAAATTAAACTAGGTACACCCGATGTTTTGACAATTTTTTAAACTTATAAAAAAATTGGGAGCTATAAAAAACCACAACTTCTTTTATTAAATACCCCTGGGCGTAATGTTAATCTTTATAGATTTTGGAACCAGTGGTGTATTTTATTTACCCTTGGGTCAAGAGGGCCATGGCTGGGGCAGGCTGCGAGGCTCTCAGCTTCATGCGCCCTTATTTTTGTCCCTAAAATATCTAAAGAAATTTAAGACAAGTGGCTAAATTAAAAATTTAAAAAAACCGACTTCAATACAAACTGTTATTGGGTAAGGCTAAGGATGAGCTGAATAAAATGAGCCCAAACATGGATGTTCCACTGTTATTCATTGAGAAGTTCCATTGAACAGGTCCTAACTCCATCATCAGATCAGCTAGCTGTCACCATATTATTACATTGCAGTCGGAACTTAACCGACATGCTGAGTTCCAAGTTTCAACTCGATCGGCCTATTTACTGAGGAGTTCTGTTGAACAGCTCCTGACTCCATCATCAGATCCTGACCTGATGACCAAAAGGACCAATTGGAAAGTGTACCCTTTCAAACAAAAAAAGATTTTTTGAAATCGGTCGAGGCGTCTTCGAGTAATCGGTGAACATACATAAAAAAAAAAAAAAAAAAGATTCCGACGAACTGAGAACCTCCTCCTTTTTTCGAAGTCGGTTAAAAAGCCTACCTAACTATCAACAACTAAAACAAACTCATTTGGTTGTAAGTTTGATAGACATCAAGACTTGTGTAATTTATTAGTAATCTAATGACTAATTGACAGACCATTTTCTGAGACTGGCCTTATGATTTTTAACTTTACAGGAAACTGTAGGTATTCTTTAAAACTCGAAGGGATAATCCGTTACAATAATTGGGATTCTGGGAATAAATCCTTAAGGCGATTTTAGGCAAACATTTCCTAGTGTCACATTTGTCTTAAAAAAAATTCGGCTCGCTTCGCTCGCATACAGCTTCATGAGTGTTTTGCGAGCAAAGTGTGTTATGTCTGACCGCAGAATAGGAACCGATCCTTTTCTTTGAGCACGTAAGCAAAATCAAGTGTCACTTGTTGCATTTGTGATAAAAAAAATCAGCTCGCTTCGCTCGCATAATACAGTAGGAACTGACAAGCCACCAGCCATTTCTTTGAGCAATATAAGAAATGCTGATTTCTTAAGATAAATGCAATGTTGCGTTTATCTTAAGAAAATTCAGCTCGCTTCGCTCGCATATTAGCTTCATAAGTGTTTTGCGAACAAAGTTTGCGAGCGGAGAGCAAACCAAGTTTCAAGCCCGAGACAAGTATTTCCAGATTATACAAACATTTGTCCCGCGACAGGAATCGATGTCGTTAACGCGTTGCGTGCGAGTACGGTAGTCATAACGCGTACGAAGTCGCGGGTCACAATGTATTGAACCTATCTATGGGGTGGCAAAAGCCAGTGGCCCGGGGTTCTGAATTAACATACGCCACTACTTGGAACCCTTCAACCCCCCCCCCCACCCCATATCAAAGCTATAGCTACGTCCCTGGATAGGGCCCCATCAAAAAAATTTGCCACAGGCCCCAGACGGTATAGTTACGCCACTGGTTGAAGATCTTCACCTGGAGCTGGCCACCTGCCGTTCCTTCACCAGCGCGGCCTCCTTCTCCTCCTGGAGGCACCTCCTCAGCTGCTCCAACTCCTGTGCTTGCCTCGCCTGCTGCCTGCCGAGCTGTGAAGAGACTATGAACTATACAGTAGATCTCACCTGGAGCTGGCCATCTGCCGTTCCTTCACCAGCGCGGCCTCCTTCTCCTCCTGGAGGCACCTCCTCAGCTGCTCCAACTCCTGCGCTTGTCTCGCCTGCTGCCTGCCGAGCTGTGAAGAGACTATGAACTATAGAGTAGATCTCACCTGGAGCTGGCCATCTGCCGTTCCTTCACCAGCGCGGCCTCCTTCTCCTCCTGGAGGCACCTCCTCAGCTGCTCCAACTCCTGTGCTTGCCTCGCCTGCTGCCTGCCGAGCTGTGAAGAGACTATGAACTATACAGTAGATCTCACCTGGAGCTGGCCATCTGCCGTTCCTTCACCAGCGCGGCCTCCTTCTCCTCCTGGAGGCACCTCCTCAGCTGCTCCAACTCCTGCGCTTGTCTCGCCTGCTGCCTGCCGAGCTGTGAAGAGACTATGAACTATACAGTAGATCTCACCTGGAGCTGGCCATCTGCCGTTCCTTCACCAGCGCGGCCTCCTTCTCCTCCTGGAGGCACCTCCTCAGCTGCTCCAACTCCTGCGCTTGTCTCGCCTGCTGCCTGCCGAGCTGTGAAGAGACTATGAACTATAGAGTAGATCTCACCTGGAGCTGGCCATCTGCCGTTCCTTCACCAGCGCGGCCTCCTTCTCCTCCTGGAGGCACCTCCTCAGCTGCTCCAACTCCTGTGCTTGTCTCGCCTGCTGCCTGCCGAGCTGTGAAGAGACTATGAACTATAGAGTAGATCTCACCTGGAGCTGGCCATCTGCCGTTCCTTCACCAGCGCGGCCTCCTTCTCCTCCTGGAGGCACCTCCTCAGCTGCTCCAACTCCTGCGCTTGTCTCGCCTGCTGCCTGCCGAGCTGTGAAGAGACTATGAACTATAGAGTAGATCTCACCTGGAGCTGGCCATCTGCCGTTCCTTCACCAGCGCGGCCTCCTTCTCCTCCTGGAGGCACCTCCTCAGCTGCTCCAACTCCTGCGCTTGCCTCGCCTGCTGCCTGCCGAGCTGTGAAGAGACTATGAACTATACAGTAGATCTCACCTGGAGCTGGCCATCTGCCGTTCCTTCACCAGCGCGGCCTCCTTCTCCTCCTGGAGGCACCTCCTCAGCTGCTCCAACTCCTGCGCTTGTCTCGCCTGCTGCCTGCCGAGCTGTGAAGAGACTATGAACTATAGAGTAGATCTCACCTGGAGCTGGCCATCTGCCGTTCCTTCACCAGCGCGGCCTCCTTCTCCTCCTGGAGGCACCTCCTCAGCTGCTCCAACTCCTGCGCTTGCCTCGCCTGCTGCCTGCCGAGCTGTGAAGAGACTATGAACTATACAGTAGATCTTCACCTGGAGCTGGCCATCTGCCGTTCCTTCACCAGCGCGGCCTCCTTCTCCTCCTGGAGGCACCTCCTCAGCTGCTCCAACTCCTGCGCTTGCCTCGCCTGCTGCCTGCCGAGCTGTGAAGAGACTATGAACTATACAGTAGATCTTCACCTGGAGCTGGCCATCTGCCGTTCCTTCACCAGCGCGGCCTCCTTCTCCTCCTGGAGGCACCTCCTCAGCTGCTCCAACTCCTGCGCTTGCCTCGCTTGCTGCCTGCCGAGCTGTGAAGAGACTATGAACTATATGGTAGATCTCACCTGGAGCTGGCCATCTGCCGTTCCTTCACCAGCGCGGCCTCCTTCTCCTCCTGGAGGCACCTCCTCAGTTGCTCCAACTCCTGCGCTTGCCTCGCCTGCTGCCTGCCGAGTTGCTCCGCGTGAGACATCTTCAGATCCGATACTTCCTTCTGCTGCCGCTCTGCCATCTCACGCAGCTCGCCTTCCAAGCCTTTTACTGTTAGCTCCTGAAGTGCCAGAATAGTGGTGATATTTTACAAAAAATCTAACATTCCATACTTGACAGGTTGCAAGCCCATCGACGCTATTAGAAAGCTAACTAATTTCCTCATACATTATTACATACGTACGTATACCTACAGAAAATCGTGAAGCGCTCGTGGCGTAGCTTGTCGTTCTTGATTGATCGTTGAAGTTAAGCAGCGTTGTTCGCGGTCACAATTTGGATGGGTGACCGCAAGTGGCATTACGAGCTGAACGCTTCGCGGATTTTAAGACGTTAAGCTATGACGGAGGTCTCAACCATACACACCATAGTTGGCCACTGGCTCATACGAACTTACTAACTTTTTTTATACATAAAATCACGCCTCTTTCCCGCAGAGGTAGGCAGAGATCACGGATTTCCACTTTCTACGATCCTGACACAGCTCTTTCGCAACATTTTTTATAAAAGCTTTCCGGTTTAGAGTACTTTGACCTGGCCCTTATCCAAAAGGTCACCGATTTGGTCCAAGTATTTTCGCCTAGGTCTTCCCCTTCCAGCTGTCCCAAACACACAAATCCGGTGCAATATAAAAATGTTCATGATTCGTAGGTTTTACAAGCAAAAATGTTTTGAAAGGAAAGTGATTGATAAATAAAATAAAGATGAAAAGACAATGAACCTTAATTTTTTCAGCTTTCTGTCGCACCCAACGTTGCCTCGCTACCTGTTATAGAAAAAACAAATGTATGTTTAATGAAAGATAGAAAATAAAAGTGCAAGTAGTGTTAAAATTACAACTTGTACGTGCAAAAAAACATGAAAGCACAATGCGCTAGAAAATGACCCAACGAAAAGTGTGCTGCGGTAGGCGTGGCTTAAAAACGGTGCTGAAAACAATAAAAACCCAAACCTCAAGGGAATAAAGTCGATTTTTAACTGTGTGTCTCGAGTTCGAGAAGAAGTTTGAAGTGTGAGTTTGTTTGAAATTCTGTGCCATTGCGAGCATTTCCTATGAAGGAATGCGTCCATGTTTATTTGCGTTCACTGTAGCTAGATGATCACAATAAAATATATTCTCAAACTTCTAATTAACACTTTAAGTTCAATGTAGTACCTACACTTTAAGTTAACACGAGTTCTAAACGGAGGGCACATTCAATCCTTAGAAGTCGTTAAACTATGATGGAAGTCATCAAGCGGCCTAATGATCAGAGTTCTGCGGGCTGATTGTCTAACTTGTCTCAAACCTCAAATTGGTCTCAAACTGTCAAATCGATCGCGTAGGTATCTTTTGTCGCGTTCGTTCTCATTGAGATGAGAGTGACAGAGCTGCTTGCGTGGTCACTGAACTGTCATATTTGACAGTTTGAGACCGATTTTGGTCGCTATCAAAGATAGACAATCAGGGGGCTGGTTGGTCACCTTACACCTTTCTTTTCCAGTAATAGGTTTGGCTACTAGCTCATACGAACTTACTTCACCAATCACAAGATTTAAGATTACCTGTTGCGCGGCCGCCATTTTGTCGTGTTGGTTTCGCAGTTCTAATTTGTATCGTTCTTCGAGCGCCTGCGCAGATCGCTTCCATCTTTCTTCGAGGGAGCGACGCTCGTCCACTAATTGTTCTATGCGATGGTTTAAGGTCTTCTTGTCGTTTATTAACTGTGAACAATTATTATATTTAAATGATTTTCTGCTGTCGTAGAACGATTTGCTAAAGGCTTAGTGAAATAGTCGAAATGGAGACGACGAATAGAGAAGGTTCTATTCTCGGCTATATGTTTTTTTTTTCAGCGAAGATCACTTTCCGAAGAAAATCATCAAATCGGATGCATTCCAAGTGTGAATCGCACGGTTGCTGAGCTGAATGATTCGGCTACTATTTTTTCGCCACCAATACTGAAAAGGATAACATATATGGTTGGTAGAAAGAGATAGCAATTACCTGGTCAATGAAGCTCTGGTGCCGTTTGATAGTTTCTTCACATTCCTGCTTCACTTTCGAAACGTTACGGAGTGATTGTTTTTCTAAGTTGCTCACTTTGTTTATCATCTGCAAATGTGTTATACAGTGTGAGTTATTTTTCAGGGCCACTTGCTCAAGTCTTGGCCACTTGCTCATACGAAAGAAGAAGAAGGGGAAGTCTGAAACTGTGAGGGTTATCGAAAAGTCATGTTAGGAACTACGGGCTCGATTTTGAAAAAAATTAGTTCTTTAAAGAAAGTTTTTTTTTTTAGTTTTTGTGAAAAAGTGAGTTTTGAATTTTTTTTTTGTTAATCTTTCAAACCCACAGTACAGAAAAGGTACAGAAGGCGCACTCCGCACTTTAGGGACAAAGCTACGAGTACATTGGCGGGCCCACCCGGGCGGGTCTTGGCAGGTAGGGTTTCCACTTGCCGCTCGGCTCGCACGCTAGCCGCGTCGCGCGTAATATCTATCACGCGACAAGAGGACAAACCTTCCGCGTCACTCCGCGCCAGACAGTGACAGAGAAATGCGTTGGAAAGAGAGGATTTGTTTAGGTGAATATCACCTAGGCAATAAGCGCTTACGCGAGCTGAATTGTACTTTGTTGCGTCGTAGCAAGAGTCGCTATTTAAATAAATGTTTGCGCGTAGGCTTCTGTACCTATTTATTCTGTGTCTGTAATCGAGATTTTTGCTTCAATTGATTAATTTATGCTTGTTCACAACATGTTTTACCTGGAGCTTTTTGGCGGGAATTTGAGAAGTCATGGTTTCGTTTTGTTTTATTCTCCAAAACTTGTGTTTCTTCGAATGCAATAGCAAAAAAAAGCAATGCAATAGCATTGCTTTTCGACTTCTCCCAAAAAGTCCGTGTCGATGTTTCAGTAAAGCCCCACATATTTACTGAGGCACAAGGGGAGGGGTGGGATATTATGTTTTTGTATATTATGTATTTGTATATCTTATTTATCTATAAACTTCAAGTATATTAATTACTTGACACTGGCTGAATGCACAAGCCGTGCGAAGCCAAAATAAAGAAGAAAAAAATGTTCGACCTGTTCCTTGTGGTTGGTGAGGCTCTCCTGCAGAAGAGCGATGCAGCAGGATCGCTCCTCCAGCTGCAACGTCGCCGTCACCAGTCTCTGCGCCAACTCCGTCTGTGGTAGCTTCAGCAGCACTTCCAATCTACGACACATTTTCAAAGTCAAAGTCAAAATGACCGAGCTTTGCTCGGGTGCAAATAGAGAACATGCTGGGCCAGCCTAAGCCAGTGCGAGCGAAGGCGAGTCGATGCAAGGCGAGTGCTACCGTCCACACGCTTGGTGAGTCTACTATGCAAACCAATGTAAGTTGCCGCTCGTGTTCACTCGGCCGGTTAGGCGAGCTATGGCAAGGCGAGGCGAGTGGCGTTCACTCGGCGAGCATGGGCCAGTGTGTGTTTACGCCTTTACAAATTAATGACAGAACCTTTTTCTCGTAAAACGCTGAATTTTAAAGAATAATATCTACAAACTTACTTCGGCACAGTTTGCGGTGTCGTACTCGTCACTACGGATAACGCATCATTGGCACTTTGTTCCACTTTCTCCAGAAATTCAAATATCTCCCTGAAAATACCAAACATTTAAAAATACAAAAGTTTTCTCGGTATTTTTACCCGAGCAGGGCTCGGTCACCAGATATTTTACATTTATAGGGCAACTTCTTGTATGTAAGTTTGCCTGTCTCCTAAATCTCCTAATAGGCCAATTTGAGATTTTAACTATTTAGTAAATTAGTAGAGATGTTATATTTTTCTTACGTAAAATTGTCCTTGGGTGCAATATTCTCTTCTTCCTTCTTCTCATCATTAGCAACATTCACGCTACTAACTGAAGTAACAGGATTATCCCCATAGCTTTCGATTTCCTTCAACATTGAATAAATATCCAGCACAGACGAATTTGGATTCAACTGCTTTACAGTCTCTTTTTCTACTGAAGCTCTAGGCGTAACAAGTTGTTTGATTTCGACCTTATCTTCAATGACTTTCGGTCCAGGTTTCTGCTCTTGAATTGGTTCTTCAATAGCTGAAACTTTGTCGTCTATGTCAAGATGTCTTGGAGATGGGGCGGTTATTGAAACCCATGAATCTATATCTTTGTCGTTATGTACTCCTTCGATTCTAGCGCTTAATGGAGCATGTATAGTGAACATATTCTTTTGTGTTTGATTTCTAATGTTTATTTGAGTATTACTATTGCTTTTACTAATACCAGATTTTGTTTTATTGTTCCAATCTTGCCTGTATCTAGAAGGGATGTTATCAAACTTGGAAGAAACATTGTTGACCTTTTTATCAAACTTCAGACATTTTGGAAGATCTTTCGTATCTCCTTCTTTTACTTTCAAATAGTTCTGTATCAGTTCTTTGGTTGATATTTTAGATATTTCTCTTCTCTGTTTCATTTCTAAAGAGGTTTTATTGTTTGTTTCTTTGTGTTCGGGACTCGTGTCTGGTGTTTCGGTGTCTCTTTTGTTATCAAAGTTATTCGAATGATCTTCGAACATTTTGTCAATATTAAGAGGCGTTGGAGATACTGCATCAGTTTGTATATCTTTCAATGTAAGCTTGTGTAGACTATTGATTGCTTCAAGCTCCTTTTTATAATCTTCTATGACCTTAGAAGTGTATGCTTTTGTTGTGCTATTGACTAGATATGGCGGATAATCTAATTCCGGTTCATTTTTATCTATCACTTCGCTTGGAACAGCGTCACCTTTTGTTGGGGAGTTATTAGGAGGTAATGCGATATGGCCTTCCTTTTTCAAGAAGAAATCTTTGTATAAAAGTCGACTGTGATTCAAAGGTTCGTTCCAAGTTTCTTGTGTATTCAAAGGATAGGCTTTATACCCCTGCCCGTTGCTACTGGTGGAAGCACTGTCGAGGCTTTTGGGCTGATCATCGACATTATTATGCGAGCTGGATCGCTTTATATTTGATGTGCTTGGGAGTGAATAGTTCTGTTTGTATCTGTCGTCGTTTGGTCCACTATCCGGATACCCCGAATCTTTAGAAGACGCATCGGTATGAGTACTAGACATTTTAGCCTTGAAAGGGTCATTGGGGTTTGAGCGAAAGTCGTCATAGAAACTAGTATAAGTTCTAGGATCACATATGAAATTGTGTGGCGATTTAGTATAGTCTTTAGCAACGAAATTGTCTCCCAAATCTGCGTTTTCTTCCTTTTTTACTTCTTCGAGAGAGTTTTCTGGAGATAAGCTGTTCTGCGAAGGAACGCTATCTACATCTTGAGTTGACTCTTCTTCTACTAAAGATAGTTGTTGCTTCGTTAGAGTGAGACGCCGAGAGTATTTGTCTATAGCTTGCTCTACTTCTTCATGTATTCCGAAGGACACACGACCGAGGAGTGAATCTTCCGTCTCTTTCCTCTCACCATCGAGTGGTATGAAGTAGGATTCATATGGCCGAGTTTTCATAGTCGGTGAGAAACTTCGTTCATTGAACATGTTTTTGTTTGGGGAAGGTGATCTTGACGATGATCTCTGTCGTTCAGTTATTTTGACCTCCATGCCGTATTCGTTAGGCGCAACATCTTCGTTTATCGTATTTTCCATAGATTTTCGTCCTTTTTTCGCGATGGTTCTGTATTTGAGGTAGTTTTTTGAGTTGGGGTTCTTGGGTTTTGATCCCGACTGTGCTTTGGCTTTTATTTTGGAGCCTAGGCTGATGTAGGTATCTTCCGAGCCGTAGTCGGAGGCATTGCTACAGATATCTCTTCGGTGAGTTAGGTTCTCTGGTGACTTTCTGTCCCCGAGTAGGTCTGTTGTTGGAGCTAGGACTTTTATTGTTGTTATTGGAGGCGAATCTGAAAGTTAAATCAATTAAGTCAATAAGTCTTAACTGCATACTTTACATACTACGTGAAGGAACGTTTTTATTTATCCTGTATTGTAAAAAAAGTGGATTCTGAATTGTAAAAAAAAGGATGGTCTGATTTCATAAAATTATCAACCTATAAAAGTTATCGATATCCGACGACGGACGAAAGTCCAAGACGTCGGAACCAGGATAATGGAACTCAAGTGGAGTTGGGCTGGACACATTGCGAGGCGTGGTGATGACAGGTGGAGCAAAGCCACGACTGAATGGTGGCCGAGAATGGGACAAAGGAGTGTCGGGCGACCGGTGGCGAGGTGGGTCGACGACATAGTTCACGTCGCGGGGCGTCAGTGGATGCGGCTAGCACAGGATCGTGGTGGATGGCACAAACTTAGGGAGGCCTATACCCAGCAGTGGGTAAAGTCGGGCTGTGGATGATGATGATGATGATAAAAGTTTACTAGGACATAATGGATCTTAATGAACGACTTTGTGCATTGTTTTAATACAGACAATTTTTATTTAAGCGAGGTTGATCACTTTTTTTTTAATGTGGGCATTGATTTCTCCCATACCTAGATTACTTCCAAACATCTTAAGTGCCTGAAAATCTTAGAGAACTAGCAAACTTCGTACCATTTTTTTTTTTATTGATTCAAATTTTTTGGGCCAGAAACCCTCACAAGTGTCCTCAGAAGACCAGAAAGTTTAATCACAATCTCATCAATGGTTTATAAATTCATAGAGAGCAAACATACACACATGCATTTTTATTTATAAAGATGGCTGCTGTTTCTTGAGAAACCATTACAAGCCTGTTTATAGGAAAATAAACATTTTCTTTTATTTTAGATAAATTATTCACAATTCATTCATTAATCACAGCAAAACCTAAATGCGCTTATCATCATCCATCCTTAGTTTGATATAATTATTTGCTGATGGATGGAAGTTGATTGAGAGAAAATGTTTAAGTTTCTGTGAATCTTAATCTTAATTAAGTTGTTCAGAACAACTTAAATATTAAGATTCGCAGAATTTTGTAAATAGTAGAGTTTTTTCTTTTAATTTATGTGTCATTAACTCATTAGATATTACGCCTTATGCAGTATTTAAGTTTTACAATAAATAAACAAATAAAATTGTTAAATATGTTTTCTTACTATTGTATGACTGCAGTAACTCTGCACTGAATGTTTTCAATAAATTCCTTGTAGAAGGTGCTCTTTCCTTTGTGTCAGCAGAGAATGGTCTCTTGTATCTTTCTGGAATATCCTAAAAACAAAATGATAAGATAACACATAAACAGAGGACACTGCAATAAATTGAAGTAAAAAAAGTGTTGTTTTAGTTCTTGATCAGAGTTAGTCACAAACTAGATGGGAATGGGTGCTATTAGCTTAGAGCTTAGACAACTGAATGCATCCTTGCGAGCAGGTATGGGCAACCTTTAGAAAGTTGCGTATAATATATGCACATAATAATATATGCACAATATTATGTGCATATATTATTATCCTGATTATAAGGTGTCAACTTTACAATGTCAAAATATTCAAACAAGTCGGGGCGGGCCGCATCCGGCCCGCAGCCGGAGGTTGCCCACCTATGCTTTAGATTAGAAGGTATTGTTGGTCATAAAGAAACCCAGTTTATTAGCCATTAGCAGACGCCCGCGTGGACTAGATACTATATTTTTATCCCATGGGAACCGTACATTTGGGATAAAAAGTACTCTACCTTACCTATGTCCAATCCCCAGTCATTATCACCTATATTTTAAATTTCTGTCAAATCGGTTCAGTGGTAGTCGAGTTATAGAGAAACAAACATAAGTACATGTCATAAATCCAAACTTTTGCATTTATAAAATTAGTGTGATTAATCACATCATTTCCTAAGTAACTGAGTAGTCCATAATTGGAATATTTTACCAGAAGAAGTTGTTACTGCGTAATCAACAAACAATTTAAAACTTGACAACTGGTTGCGAAATAATGAACTGTTAACAATACGAAACAATCAAGCGTAATCGTAAACCTGAGACTTCAACACTGTTACAAAGACATCAGCGCGAGCTGCTCATCTATAAATATATAATGTGATGTGATGACAGAAGCCTAAGGTGATCTAGGAAATCCATCTTTATGCAATCCAATGAACTATCTACTGGTGAGTAAAAACAGTCCTGCCTGATCAATTTGTAGGAATTTGTATGTTTCTTTTACCTTTGTATCATCCACACACCCACAATTTCAAAGTCATTTGACCCAAGGTGCTTTGCAATGACAGAGTTAGAAAATCAACGAGTCATAATAGAACACGCAAACACAGGTACGGTAGGTACCTACACATTTTAGGTTCAATCATGAAGGTAGGTAGGTAGGTACTTAGGTACCTACTGAATGTATTCCTATGTTAGAAATAGTACCTACACTTCACTGACCTATACAAGGACATCTATCACAGCATAATAAAATAGAATTTACCGGTGAATTACAAGAAGTTTGTAATGCTGATCGTGGACGATTGCGTATGTTCTTTCTGTCGTCTTTCTTCTTATTACGATAGGAAAGGTTCACTGGCGAGCCGAGGAGCCGCAGGTTGTTATTTTCTTTAGACATTTCACACACATACCAGCCACTTTAGAACAATTTTCACTTCCCAATCGAACAAAGCAACAAAGCTCTATAAAGTTACATGCATGACAGCTGTCTTGCTTGTTGTTTTGTTGTTGTCAAGAATTCGTTGCTAGGCAACCGATTTTTATCAAGCAGTTGTTTGTAATCTCGATTTAAAAACTATCCTTCTAGATATTACTTATTTCAAAAATGGGTCAATAAATTAACCTGATTTATTAACTTAATTGTAATGTGCAATTAAATTAATGCAGACCTAAGTATTAAGATAACAAAAATATGTTTTATTGCACTTCCGGTTATAAATCTAGTGTTACCAGTGTAAACTAAGAAAAGCTACAGAGATGGTAGTTTTGTAACCCATTGTGGCACAGAAAAGATAGGTAATAATTATACTAATAATCATGGGCTAAGATCTTTTTCCATATTTATATCTCTTTCTTGTTGCGGATACATTTAAAAAGAACTATAATGATCTTGCTTGAAGACACAGGGATTCAGGATAAAATTAGGATTAATAATAAAATGAAAACTTTGCGAGCTAGCACTAACGAAACGCATAGTACCAATGACGTCATCGATCGAAACAATATTCAGGCAGTTCAAGTGATGCCAGATGGGCAGGATTCCCTGCAAATTCGGGGGTATTTTTATGCTCCAGGCTCTGGAGGGAATTTTGGGGGGACAAATCCTACGGGGGTATTTTCACAAGTAAAAATTATGAATGGGAAATGAGAAATTTTTTAAGAGTTTCTTTTTTTGTTGAATTTTTATTAACAGAAATAAACTTACGACTATAGTCCGGCAAAAACGGGTAGACACGGCAACTAAAATTTCAGTACTTTGGAAACCCTTTCTCTACTAATCTATGGTAAAGTTTAGGTTTCTTGTCTATGGTACCTATAAGTACCGAAGACGTCAGTCAGAAGTAATAATTTATTTCTAAAAGAGAATTTATCTATTTTGCGTATTTAGCTTGCACAGTGGCGCCCCCATTTATTTCTATTATTTTGTGTCGGACTATGTCGTAATGATTTTACATTAAACAAATGAAAGGCTGGTGTTGGCTTTAGAAACGTGTTGTATACCTACCTATTTCACGTCATTTAAAATTACACTGGAAGAAATTGGAGGGGTGTGTTTTGTCTCATATTTGCGAATAGGTAACCCAGCGCCAACATGAGACAAAACACACCCCCGCCACTTTCTTCCAACGTTCTTTTTTCATGAAGCGAACTATAGGTATCTCAATAACAGTATGATGACCACTTGGGAAGCTAGAGGAGGTGTACCTACCTGATACTCCCAGAACCATTTTTCTTGCAGGAGACTTACAGTTTATTTAGTATTTTTTTATAAAAAAAAACATAAACCTACCAACCTAGTTTTCTTTTCGTGAAAACGACGAAGTTTTCCATATATTCAGAAGGTAAGTTGGCATAATAATTTCTGGATCCACTACCGAGCACCCCGACTTGAGTAGGTTAGGTTCAAAATGAGTGACAGATCCAATACAGATCACCCCGCGTTGCCACTTGATCTCGTGTCGTGAGTGACTCCCCTGGAGTGTATATAGGTCCTGAGTGGAGCAAGTCCTTGCAACCGAGCTAAGACAAAGGGGGAGGTGGTGAGTGAAGCGAGGCAGTGATCTCTATAGCGCAGTAAAAGTTAAGTGGGTGAGAATCAGATGACACTGGGTGACTTCACGAGAGTTCTGACGGGAGCACACCCCAGAAAACTAATTAAAAGTAGGTACTTTGAACCTAATTCATTGATGAAGTGCTAGGTAGGTACCTAGCACTTCATCAATGAATTAGGTTCAAAATCAGTAAAAAAATCTACGTTTCTCCTGTAAGCAGAAATGGTCCAGTGGGCTCCCCTCTCCCGACCCGTCCCTAACTAAAGGTAGCACGATTTTAAAGTTTAATTATAAACTGTTGCATATCTAAAGGTAATTAAAATCACCTAGGTATGCTTGGTTTGGGTGATTTTTTTTAAAACCTGTTTTTCGGGGAGATTTTATACATTATGTTTGGGGGTAAATTCACTTAGCCATCTGGCAACACTGAGGTCGATTAGTCCTTGGAAGTATTTTGATCGCACGTACCGCATTTTTCGCCTGCAGAGGCGTAATACAGTTGCGTGTTTGTGCTAAAAGTGTGGAAAAAAAGTGATAGCGCTGTCTGTACATACGTGATTTAAAAGTGAAAATTGTATCCTAAAAATATTACAATGTTCAGCGGAATTTCGGGTGAGTATTTTATTATTATTGTTACATTTGCATGTAGTAAGCCTACCGCACCAACTAGTGATGTAATTAAAGGTTTACACTTACCAAATTAAGCTAGAAGATCATTGTGCTTACATAGCTAGGTCTACGTAAATATTAAAATAGAGTACCTACCTAGATTTACATATAAATAAGTAGGCAGGTGCATTAAGTACCTACCTATATAGGTACCTACGTACGTAGTAGGTAGGTACGAAAGCTCGTAGGTAGGTAGGTACCTACCTTCGTATTTTTAATAATAAGACTGCCTGTGGCGACTTATATTATGTAGGTAGGTAGGTACCTATTAAATAAATAAGCAAATAGGTAGGTAGGTAGTCGTGTCTTCCTTAAATTTTAGAATCGTGCTACCTAAGGGAGTGTGCACACTAAGTAGGTAACCTCGTACTTTTTTCGTAGGTACGCATAGCGAACGCAAGTGACGCAAGGCAGTCGGCAAGCTATGATGCAGGGGCCACACTGCGGGGATATGGCAAATTATTTGCCGGTATTCTGTATTGTGGCTATACGAAATTTGCCAAATAATTTGCCATATCGCCGTAGTGTGGCCCCAGCATGAGAGTGTGCACATGTACACGACGTTTTTCGTACGCGTTTTGTATCGATACAAACGCGCTGCGAACGCGTTGCTCACGCGTACGAAAAACGGAGTGTGCACACTTGGGATTGGGAGTGAGGAGAGGGGAGAATGAGATGAGAACTCCCCGCTTGCATGAGACGCGTACCTAGTTTTTTTAACGATTTTGAACTTAACCTCCTAAACCCTATTGTTGAAGTGCTACCCTTAATTTTCTTTAATGTTTAATGTGCTCAGGCCAGAACTCTCGCGAAGTCGCCCCATGAGTGTCAACTCACCCACTTAACCTTCACTGTGCTACGGAGGTCGCCGGTTCGTTTTTTTAAACGGCCGGCGCACTGAGGGGTATTCGACCCGAAAACACGTATAAAAGTCAATGTATGCAAAGTATGCAATTTTCAAAAACAGATTATATAAGTTGATACCTAGATACATTTAGCACAAAAGTCAACTGCCATTTTATTTTCGTAGGCTTCCGTTAAGTTGCGGGTAAACGTTTTATAAGTGCTTTGAACCAAGTACGTAAATTAACACTAAGTAAACGATTTTGCAGTCCTGCATTCAGGAATATTTTAAAGAAGTGGAGAAGTCAGGAGTGGTTATCTGTATGATTGATACTATTTAACGATGTATGGACTATTCGTTTTAATTAATAATTTTAAAATAATACGAGAATTTTAGTAGATATTGTAGTTTTTATGAACCGCAAAAAAACCTAATGATATTTTGTTTCAAAAATGTATACATTAGAGTTTTTGTTGTATTGCCGGGTGTTGCCCGGCATATGTTTTGTTTTCGTGAGTTGATGTAACTATCTTACTTTTAGAATAAGTAAAAATTGGGTGCCAAAATTTGCCTATTATAATTTTTTTTAATTTTTCTTTGATGACGATATTTTACCAAACAAAATTAATTTTGCACTTCATACTTTAATATCTGCGTTTTTTCGCATGTAGGTGGTTCTGGTGTCAGCATTAAGACCCGAGAATATTTATTTGCTTAATATAGTGAAAGCTAGCACAGTGAGAGAATTTTCAAAGTGGGATTTTATGGAGAACTCGAGAGCCATCATTTTCCGTTGAACAAATACAAGAGTTTCGCTGCAAATTTTCTAAGATTAAATAAAAAATGAAGACCAGGCTTGCTGCCCACAGGAGTGAAGATGTTTTCATCAGGAAAATATTGAGATTACAAGGCACAGTGGTAAGGATGAGCTGATTCAAAAGAGCCCAAACACGGATGTTCTACTTTTATTCACTGAGAATTTCAATTAAACGGCTCCTGACTCCATCATCAGATCAGCTAGCTGTCACTATATTATTACATTTTAGTAGGAACGTGACAGATATGTCGAGTTTTAACTTAATTGGCCTATTTACTGAGGAGTTCTGTTGAACAGCTCCTGACTCCATTACTAGATCAGCTCGCTGTTTCCATATTATTACATTGTAGTCAGAAATTGACAGATATGCCGAATTTCAACTCAATCGGCCTATTTACTGAGGAGTTCTGTTGAACAGCTCCTGACTCCATTACCAGATCAGCTCGCTGTTACCATATTATTACACTATAGTCAAAACTTGACAGATATGCCGAGTTTCAACTCAATCGGCTCATTTACTGAGGAGTTCTGTTGAACAGCTCCTGACTCCATGATCAGATCAGCTCACTGTCACCATATTATTACATTGTAGTCGAAACTTGACAGATATGCCGAGTTTCAACTTAATCGGCCTACTTACTGAGGAGTTCTGTGGAACAGCTCCTGACTCCATCATCAGATCAGCTTAAAAAAAATATTTTTCGATCTTATTTGACATATTATGTCAAAATTATGTTAAATAAAGTGAAAAATAATTTTGTTCGTGTTTTTGGGTCTAATACCCCTATGTGCGGCGTCACGCTCAAGACCAATGGACCTAGTATGCGCAACGTGACAAATTTTCTCGAGTCAAGAACGAGTTATCTCAATAGGTCAACCTGCTATAACGTACTAGACTATGAAGACAATGTGTGAGAATTTTCGCGGAAAGTCTACGTTGCGCGTGCTAGCACTAGGCCCACAGATGGGGCCGGGCGTCAGGGTTCTCTGTGTCTGATCTGTCTGTCACTCATGGTCATGTTGAACTTTAGGGGGCTTGCGACAGAGGAATGTTCATACAAACGTTATACCAAAATTTATGTTTTATACCAGAAAAATGAAACGAAAACATGACATTTTTGCTGGACCTACCTACAAAGATTTCTATTCAATTTGCTTTTAAATATTTCGTTTTATGTAAGTTTTTTGGAACAAAATTGTAACAGGAACCTAGATAAATACTGTCTTAATCTAAGTAGGTAATACCTTAAACTGATAGGAATATGCCTTTTAAATAAATAAAAATAAATAAATATTGCTGGACATTTCACACAGCATCATGTAGTCCCAAGCTAAGCAGAGCTTGTGTTATAGCAACCACATGACTGATATACTACATATACTTTGACATTTTTTTTTGTAAATACATACATAATATACATAGAAAACACTCAGACCCGAGACAAATATTTGTAGATCATACAAACATTTGTCCCGCGGCGGGGATCGAACCCGCAACCTCTTGCGTCACAGGCGGGCCTTCACCCACAGAGGTCGTCATCAATGATTTTGGTATTACGTTTGCATGGACAATTTGTCTGTCGCAGGTCTCGTAAGGGAGTGTACACATTGCGTTTTTTGCAGCGCGTTTGTATCGATACAAACGCGATTCGAACGCGATGCGTATGCGCAGCCCCCCTCCCGGTTCGCCTTTGTATGGAAAAAAACGCGTTGCGAACGCGCGTTTGTATCGATACAAACGCGCAGCTCAAAAACGCGCTGCAGAAAACGCAATGTGTACACTCCCTAAACTGTTCAAGTTGGAGTGCTCTGTCTGTAGTGAATCTGAAAATTATTTTAAGTCTACAGCCATTTTGAAAATTAATTAGAATTAAAGTAAAATACATACCTACTGAATAGGTCCATGTAATACCTACTCACTTTGATTTATCTTGTTAAACTTTAATCTTCCTTTAATATTTAATCGGAAATAGCAGTCGGATTTGAAAAAGTTTTTCTGCATTTGATAGCTGAATTCTTGAGGAAAAGAATGTTAAGGCTACTTTTTTGTCAACACCATAATAATTATAAATAATAAACCTAGGTATGTACCTACCATCAATCACTACGCGGGTAACGCCGTGAGGGTGCAGCTAGTAGGTATCATACAAAGCTGTCTTCTAAAACTAGATTAGGTAACAACCTAACCGCTAAAGAGAAAAACCTTGAATGACTATTAACCTGTTTACTCGCTCGGTATAAAAATATTAGTTAAGCCACAGATATAATACTATACTAGGTTAAGCTAATCTAAGCGTACATTTATTTTACATAAATATGTACCGACCTGTAGGCGTAGTTGTCAGTCGTACGTAGCTCTTTAGCCAGCTTTAAAACAATGATTCATCACAAGTCTCCTGCCCTTATCCCACGCAAAGTGAACATCGGCACAACATGTTTTCCTCTTCTACTCACTTCTATCATTGTCAACTCTGAATCCACTCCTCTCACATACCTACGTATCCTCTTTCACACAATCGAACCACTTCTTCGGCCTTTCTTTACTTGCGTATGCACTTAGCGTAGTATAGCAATGAGCGATCTATAGGCAAGTAGAGAAAAGCCAAAGAATAAAGTATGGAGATATTTAAACCTCCGCTGATTATGGAAAAAGGACACGAAAATAATGCTGTAAATAGTCTTGTTTAATTTCATTCCAACGTTGATATAAAAATGTCTTTTTCTTACATAACCTTAGTCAATCAATCATCCTAGGTTGGTACCTACCCTGCTGGTCTGGGTGCTGGCTGGCCTCATTGCCATTGCCCTAGAGAGCGAAGCGTCTCTGCATCAACTCACCGAAAAATGTTGTGTACCTACACTCTTAGGGTGACAAATCAACATCGAGCTATGCTGCGCTATACTGCGCTGTGCTATGGTTGGTCAACTCGCTCGTCAAACAAAACGTTTTCGTTTTGTTTGACGTAACCATAGCACAGCGCAGTACAGCGCAGCATAGCTCGATGTAGATTTGTCACCCTTACAGCTAGCCGACTGCCTTGCGTTCGCTACGCGTTTGTAGTTGTAGGTAGCTATACAAACGCGCGTTCGCAGCGCGTACGAAAAACGTCGTGTGCACACTCCCTTACGTTAACTTAACTTCTCCAACTTATGATTTCATAAAACCTTACGCCGGCTCCATACGTTGGGACCAACGTTGGCCCCAACGTTGGGACCAAGATTTCGTGAACCATCCACACGTTGGCGATACACCAGTCATGTTCCGTCAGAGCCAACGTGCAGACGTCCGATGTCTGCGCGTCCGATACAGAAATTGAAATTTCTCTAAGTGATTTTACATTACTGAATACCAATTTTATCACAATCACATCACATCATGTCACTATCACACTTCACACAACACACTATATTATAAATGCGAAAGTTTGGATGTTTGGATGTGTGTTTGTTCCTCTCTAACACGATAACCACTTAACCGATAGGGGTGAAATTTAAAATATAGATAGATAATAACCGGAAATAGGACATAGGCTACTTTTTATCTCAAAAAATTGCACGGTTCCCGTAACATAAAAAAAAATACTAGACTCCATCATCAGATCAGCTTGCTGTTACCATATTATTACATTGTAGTCAGAACTTGACAAATATGCCGAGTTTCAACTCAATCGGCTTATTTACTGAGGAGTTCTGTTGAACAGCTCTTGACTCCATCGTCAGTTCAGCTTGTTGATACCATAATATTTAATTGTCACCGAGAATCTATAAGTGTGCAAAATTTCAGCCCGATAGTTCTACAAACACAATAAATAAGGAATACGATGACATTCTCGCTCGTCAGTCGACACGTGCGCTCACGATGCGCGTCGAAACGGGACTGAGCATAGCGCCAACGTGTGGACGGATCCCCAACGTTGGCGCGCCAACTTCCTTTGATAAAACCGACACGGCACGGCCAAGCCCCAACGTTGGCCCCAACGTTGGCGCCAAGTTATTTTGTCAGCACCACACGTTGGTGAGAGGCATTGGGACCAACGTTGGCCCCAACGTGTGGATGCGGGGTTATGATAGGACTTCGGAAAATATTATACGGTATATTATCGATCGAGCGAGCGAAGATCATAGTGGCAAGTTAGGCGATTTTGCTTTGTTGTATGTTTAGATAAATAAATAAATTACCCAAATATATTGAGTGGGGTGTCATTCCAAAATGGTTTTCATTTTTACTCTAGGATGAATATTTAGTTTTTGAAATAGGTACCTACGACCGACGTAAGAAAAAAATTAAAACCAGAAAAAAAACTAGAAACCAGAGCTGCCAGCACAGCAGAGCTCCCGTTTAATAGTTTCGATGGCTGCGTAGTTCATGGTCGGTATTATAAAGGATTAAACGAACTTACCTGAAGTGAAGTTCTATCCATATTATTTAAAAACTTATTCTGGAATATAACTGTGTAGTACTCGATACTTCCATGCTATATTTCGCGTGTCAAAAGTTTGTTGCACTGCAACATAGCTAAAAAATTTTTAGATACCTGTAACATAACCAATTCATATCATTACGTTCAGAGATCAAATCAAAAGACCAAAGGGAAAAAGCTATGAGCCTATAGCTTTGGGATGGGTAGGGAAATTCTTATTCCAGAATAAGTTTTTAAATAATATGGATAGAACTTCACTTCAGGTAAGTTCGTTTAATCCTTTATTATTTTTCAAACTTATTCTGGAATATAACTGTGTAGATGTTTAGAGTTAAACATAAAAACCCCTTCAATGTCATGACATGACATCTATTTCATTCAAAAATATAAGCTTGTCTAGATCACAATGAGATCTATTTTATTATTACCTACCTACTTTAGAAGTATTTAAGTAGGTAATATTTAATTATACTAATAACAAATCACAATGGTGAGTACACCATTTATTAAGATTTCTAAATAAACTCCTCATTAGAGGCACCCCAATATACCTAATACCTTATGAAACTTGAATATGTACATTATTTTAAAGGGGTTCATTAAAATATTTTGCAAATGTCATTGCCCTTGAGGACCATCCTACTGCCTTCAAAATTCTATGCACAGTGATCACTCACCTGCAAGCTTGAGATGATGATGCCTGCCGAGTGGTATGGGAGTAGTAATATTATATAATAATATCTACTCTTCCACTATATTTAATAACTTGCCTTAGCCCTCTCCTGATAGATTGTGATATGGCTTTTCTATAAGGTCTTTTATAAGTTATAAACAATTAATCATTAATTCCATCATCACCTCCTAGCTTAGTCCTTTCTAAATATTATAAAAGGCATTTTACCAGGCAAATATCTGGCTTGTCAAAATAAGGCAGAGATATTTAAGACATACATTTTCCCGAAGAAGATGTTTTTTAAAATATCTGACAGAACAATAACGACTTTTTATAAACTCCTTTCAACTTCTATCAAAAGTTAAACACCATTTAAAATAATGTAGATTGTGACAAATATTGACATAGCGCAACTCTTGAGCAATGTTTAATGGTGTTTTAGTTAAGACACATTTACAAGTAAGGCCTATATAGAGTTTAAGACTATCTGCCTTGTTGTAAGGGCCAAAAGCATAGCAGGCCTTGTTTAATTTTTCTAAATCTAATTCTTCAAGAGTATGTCACTGTCAAGTGAAAAACACCAAACAATATTTGAATTCCCAGTGGATATATGCTAGGAACAAATGTGCTAACTTAAAAACTCTTTTGAACCTATGCTTAATGCGATTATCTGTGTCAAAATGATTACCTATTTAGGGAACACAGCTGAACAGTAACAGTTTAATGTTAGTTATGAAGCATATTTATCAAAACTGGTTGATAACAAAATAATATGCTAATATTTTAGGTGCTGAAGGCCAAAAGAAAACCTAACTCACAATACCTACTCCATTAATCAATTACCATTGACAAATACAAGTCATATTATTAGAGTTTTTTTTTTTTTTTTTTTTTTTTTTTTTTTATATACTTTTATAGCACTATTTCTATCACCTACTATTCTCCTCTTCATAAAACACAGGCCTTTACATCTTTTACTAGATGATTGATAGTGTCAAGAGGCAATCCTCTTCATAGATTGCCTGATAATAGCCAAGCCCCCAGGGTAAGGTGCCAATTTAATGGTGAAAAAGTATGAAAGATAAACTTAATTAATCCATTCAATGATAATAATAAAATCATCCACATTCCAAGCAAAAGGGCCTCTATGCTAAGCTACATATTTCTCACTTTATAACTTCAAATGTGAATCAAACAAATCATTTTCTGGAGCAGTTATGTCTCCATAATAATCCATAATAATAATAATCTTGACAAACATATCCTGGCCTTATTACCATTCTGTCTCTTGATTTGAGATACAAGATTCAAAATCCGCTTCTGCATTGTCTCTAGACATAAAATAAAATTATTAGACATAATAAGCTGCAAAATACCCATAAAGCCCTTGCTTCACACCCTTGTTTAGCGAGGTCATTAAGTTAAGGAAACTGAACTGCCCCCATTCTGTTTATAAAAGATAAGGCTGTGGTATTATCAATTCTTAATAATATTTCAACTTGTTTAATAAAATATTTCACTTCGAAAAATGCCCCAAAAAATTACAAGTTGTTAATCATCATCATCATCTCCCTGCCCTTATCCCACTAGGTGGGGTCGGCACAACATGTTTCCAAATTATTAATATGAAATTATTTTTCTTGGGGGACCAGCTAGGTACCCCTAGCTTTAGCTTTAGCTGACAGAGAAGCATCTGAGAAAATTTCAGTATGCATTTTAATATTTTGTTTAATCTTATTAGACTTTGTTCTAATGTCTTTCAGTCACACAAAAAATCTAATTTTGCCTTATCTGTTATTTCCATTAACTACTAATAATTAAGTTACTAATAACTCGTAGTCCCCCCCACAACGTACCAAAGCTCCAAATTTATCTTTTCTACATTTTATCTTATAAAACCATATTTTTTCTCGATTGTTAATTGTGAGACTCAGAGTCATAATTATTTCAAAACCTAAAAACTCTTAATATTTTTTGGACTGATTTTCAAGTATTATGCATTTTTAAAGTGTTATACAACTTATAGGTACACCACCTTAATAATTTTTGCTTGAACTTTCATTATATAAAGATCCGAGGTAAATGAAATCCTCTAAATAAATAGGTACTTCTAATAGATACCTTGTCCTCTCAGATGTTCCATGACAGGCTTTAATAATTTTGTAAATACAACCGGGCTGTATTCAAAGCAGACCCATTGTCAAACAAATATAATAAAATATTATATTAGGTAGGTACCTTTATAATATTAAAATCAAATCTTAATATTTTTATCTTTATAGGTACTAATTGGACCTAAATTTAAATTATACGCATTTTGCAAGTATATTGTACACAATAAACTTATTTTTTACTAATAAGTAATTTATAAAAAGTTTAGTTAAAAGTAGAAAGTTTCAACAAACTTTTAGATTTAAACCTATGAAATCCATCCTTTTAGGGGCAACTAAATATGTTGGACAAACATTTATTCAAATCAGCTCTGCATTCTGTTATGTTATGGCACCTCTTTTTAAAAGTCTTGTAATTTTCCTCTTTATTACAACTTCGTCAGTTTTGTTTGATACATTATTATGTGGCTGATATGAGATTGTTCAGGCAAAGCACGAACAGGTATTTTAGGACCTTTTACCAATTTAAAATGGTTACCGACAAAACATACTTCTACGAATATCTGGCACGGCCTCTGGCTTGGATGGGCCTGTCTGAGGGCCTGAATGCTTTCTGCTGTTGATGCTGAGTATGCTGGTGATAAGACCCTCGTTTGTTGTGGTTGTACTGGTATTAATTACTGTCTGTTGGTAGGTAACTTTTTGGATGTTTCACGATAATCAGGTTTTCTGTTTCCGGATATTGTAAAGGTATGATCAAATTGAAGCTCTTCCCTTCTTTAAGATTTTCATTAGAGGACCAATTTCAAGTCAAAATGTGGAAACGGGAGTCCCCATACATACATACATAAGGTAGGTCTCATTTCAGTCAAGCTTTTGTCCAGAAATGGATTGATCAACTTTTTATGGATTTCTGCGTATTGATAATGTAAGTTACAAATTAATCAAGAAGCTTGTCCCAGCTTTTTTATGACCTTGGTCTTTGAAAATTCTGTTTTGGACAATTTCTTAATAGCCGGAGCTATGTTTACCACTGACTGTCTTCAATTCTTAAAAAACTTGAAGAAGTTTATCTCTAGTCTTTGCTAGCAAGGTCAGGATACCTGACAATTCCACATTTAGCTTCTTAGCCTCCAACAGATAGCAATTCCCGGGGACTTTAATATAGTATAGTTTTTCTTTTTCAACTTTAGCCAGAACTTTTAAGTATGAATTTCATTTGAGACACTAGTTTAGGATGAATATCATCACTATAGGGGGGCCTCCTCCATAGGGGGTCTCACTCAAGGCTTCGCCTCCTCAGCATCTGAGGTGCCCTCTGGGATCTTGAATTCTAGAATTAATTTCTGGATTTTGTTCCATGATTGGGCTCAAATCTAGTACAGATTTTTCATCTGAAAAATATACACCTCCAGTCGGTATGTACCATTTAAATCTCTCTCCCACGGAGAGAGTGCAAAGTTGCCACGCAAAATTGCAGTCGTTAATACCTATAGGTACCTATGTAAGTATGTATGTAAAACTTGGCTTGAACACAACAACCTCTCCCACGGAGAGGGTACATATTGTCACACAATATGTATTATTTTACGTCTTAGGTAAAAATACCTAATGCTTAAAATCCAACGGATAAAGCTAGAGAAAACATCGAAAATTGCACAACCAGTAAGTATATAAGTAGGTATGTAAAACTTGGCTTGAACACAACAACCTCTCCCACGGAGAGGGTACATATTGTCACACAATATGTATTATTTTACGTCTTAGGTAAAAATACCTAATGCTTAAAATCCAACGGATAAAGCTAGAGAAAACATCGAAAATCGCACAACCACAATGCAATGTATAAAGATGGCGTCTTTGCCGGCTGCGGCTGCGCTGCCACTGACTGTCACGGCCAGTGAATTTGAAAATTTCTTGAGACAAAAATCAACTCCAACTTGCATTGTTTGTCACCTTTATTTGTTCAAAATAGTCTTACCTTCTATTTCCTCCATATCCTTATACTTTTCTTTGAAAAGAAAGTTGGACTTCGGATTTTTCACCTGGACCAGATTTACGTACTTACTGGCATCTTGGTAACTTATTTACCCAATTCTTAACACTACAAGTAAGATTCCTTGATGGTGTTCGTTTCTTAATCATCACTAATCACTTTTATTGCTTTTACACAATTTCAAATTACTTTTCGAAAATTTTCTTACGAAAACACGACTCCGCGAATGCGCGCGAAAGAACGAATGATATGAATTGGTTATGTTACAGGTATCTAAAAATTTTTTAGCTATGTTGCAGTGCAACAAACTTTTGACACGCGAAATATAGCATGGAAGTATCGAGTACTACACAGTTATATTCCAGAATAAGTTTGAAAAATAATAAAGAGAGTGGCATCGTTGCGGTTTGGTTTGCAATGATTTTAGTACTTGATATATTTTCTTGTCAAATAATGAAAATAATGGTCCAGAAAACTGAAAATAAACTACGTACGTAGGTTACGTTAGATAGGCACGTATGGTACCTGCCTAATTAAAAATTAGAATTGACGCGACTCAATGTAGGTACTTATCGCATGCGTGCCTGTAATTTTTTCCATACTGAGCTAGCGTATTAGACATCATTGTTAAGTGAGTGAACTCAGCAGACGTAGCATTTAAGCGTATAGGGTTAGTCAGAAACAAGTCCAAATCTAGGCTATCAATGCAACGGTGCGCGAGATCTCAGTTCAGTGGAGCTAAAAAGGTCGCTAAAGCAGAATCGCAGTAGGGAATTGAACATAATGCTGTCTCTTTTCACTCTCAGTCAATGAAAAGAGATGGCAATAGTTCAATTCCTTTAATGCGATTCTGCAATAGCGACCTTTTTAGCTCCGCAGGGCGAACTCCTAACGCCGGCTCCATACGTTGGGACCAACGTTGGCCCCAACGTTGGGACCAAGATTTCGTGAACCATCCACACGTTGGCGATACACCAGTCTTGTTCCGTCAGAGCCAACGTGCAGACGTCCGATGTCTGCGCGTCCGATACAGAAATTGAAATTTCTCTAACTGATTTTACATTACTGAATACCAATTTTATCACAATCACATCACATCATGTCACTATCACACTTCACAAAACACACTATATTATAAAAGCGAAAGTTTGGATGTTTGGATGTATGTTTGTTCCTCTCTAACACGACAACCACTTAACCGATATGGGTGATATTTAAAATATAAATAGATAATAACCGGAAATAGGACATAGGCTACTTTTTATCCCAAAAAATTGCACGGTTCCCGTAACATAAAAAAAAATAGTAGACTCCATCATCAGATCAGCTCGCTGTCACCATATTATTACATTGTAGTCAGAACTTGACAAATATGCCGAGTTTCAACTCAATCGGCCTATTTACTGAGGAGTTCTGTTAAACAGCTCTTGACTCCATCATCAGATCAGCTTGTTGATACCATAATATTTCATTGTCACCGAGAACCTATAAGTGTGCAAAATTTCAGCCCGATAGTTCTACAAACACAATAAATAAGGAATACGATGACATTCTCGCTCGTCAGTCGACACGTGCGCTCACGATGCGCGTCGAAACGGGACTGAGCATAGCGCCAACGTGTGGACGGATCCCCAACGTTGGCGCGCCAACTTCCTTTGATAAAACCGACACGGCACGGCCAAGCCCCAACGTTGGCCCCAACGTTGGCGCCAAGCTATTTTGTCAGCACCACACGTTGGTGAGAGGCATTGGGACCAACGTTGGCCCCAACGTGTGGATGCGGGGTAACTTCTTTTGCATGATTGGACTGGCTGGACGGACAAATTTTATTGTTGCCAGGCTAAAGACAAACAAAAGAAAGGGAGCTAATAGCATTCACAAGTTAAATACCAATATTTACCCACAAAGTAGAAAAAAGCTAGATACGTTAAAAAAATAATGCTATATTAAGACTCCGATAAGCTAGCACATTTTGTTTGTGATGATAACGCTACTATCAAAATTACAAGTACGTGACCCATGCTCTCCGCTTTTTATGACTTCACTGTCTGAGATGTGGTGAATCATTGTATCATTACGTGGTTTAATAATGTATGTAGGTACCTACATACATTATTACCTATGCTATGTACCACCTATACCTACTAGCGCTCGACCTACCTTTTGAAGAAAAACATCGTGACCAAGGTTTCTAATAGCGACGATGGGCTTGGAACCTGTCACGTACGGTACCAATATTTGGACATACCTCTGACTAACCCTTAGAAAAAATATCTGAATTGCCTAAAGGATCTGTGAGAATGTAAACCGCGCCTTGGGAATACTAGTCGTTCTAATTTTTTTTGGGTTCTAATTAAACAGAAATTTTTCGAAACGAAATCCTTATGTTTAGATTTATATCGAGGATAACTCTGCAAATTACCATTGTCTACCCTGTAGGAATAGTACTAGTAGGTATTCTGTGATAGTACCTACTACCTACTTTATAAAAGTATCTGTTCTAAAAATAACCTGCGCAGTACCTATTATACCTACCAAACAAATGAAATTCCAAGAAATCTAATTCTAAAGACGCTAGATCCAGTTTCCATTAGAATCTACGACACATTTGGACCAACTGCGCATTTACGAAGCTTGCTCGCAATCATTCAACAAAGTTGTTTAATCTAAAGCACCATGTCACGTGCAAATTATAGGGCACCTATTGAAAGGAATTTGAGCAAAGAGCCAAAAAATCGTTTGCGTAGGTATTGAATATCCTGATCCATGTCATGATCCCCAGCACGTAAATTGATCATGTTTTTAATTTTTTTCTGAGTTTCTGCAATTATAATTTCTTCTAGGAATCATTTCAATTGAGACACGATTTAAAACTATTCCTTGGCGTTCGAGTAAAAAGAGATTTTAAAATTACGTCATTCAGCAGTAGCACAGAATAAATAGGTAGGTACAGTGCTATTTTAGAACGTATCGTAAGTTCAATTGCTACGATACGCCGCCAGTGCTTTGCCAGCGCTAATAGGTACTGATAGTGTTGTTAGTCCGCTTTCGAATACTTACAGGATTTCAAAACAAGAACGGAAAGTTTTGAAGATCCAATAATATCTGAAAACTTTCCCTGTAAATTACAAAGCAATTTTAACAAAGCTCCTTTCATGCTTTTGTGTAGGAGTGTACTTGTTTACTTCCTAGTGATGAAAAGACGGCCATTGACCAGCGTGATCTGTGAGAAATCTTGGCTAGCCCAATCTGGAAGTCATCCAAATAGGTCTTCCAACAACACAGACACTTTGTGACGAATTGTGATAATGTCAACATGACTTTCTTCAGAGCTTTCAGATAATCTTCACTTTAAAAAAAAAAAAATTATGAAATCTATCTAATAATGTCTTCTTTGTTTTTAGAATAAAATAGGTATAAGTAGTTTAATTAATCAGCCTATTCTTATTCATCGAAAAGCCTAACCTTGTTACTCAGGATCAAATATCTCTCAAACAGTTGTTTTTATTGTTCATTGATCTAACAAATTCTTCACGACACTTTCAACCTTCGCCTTTACCTTACGGGACGCTGGCAGTGCCAGTGAAAATTGTTGAGATAAATTGAGGCCATGAGAACCAGAGTGGCCTAACAATTTTTTTTTCAAAATCGAGTTTTGGCCTAAAATGCATTACACGTATGATCTTTTTAAAAACCAGAATGGCCTAAGTTTATTTTTTCCAATCTATAACAGATGGCAGCACATAGGCTCAACAAAAACTACAAAAACTAGTTATTAAAAATTCAACATCCTATTTTACATTCTAACTTAGTTCATTGTTTTTTTAAATAGGCCACTTTGATAGTTAATTGATTCAGGCGTGACTTTGCGGAAGTCCATATTCAGATTTTTTTGAAAATTTCAAAATATCTGTACCTACTCCTCCGCCAATCTATACCAAAAAAGATTCGTCAAAATTTTTACGCTAAAAATTTTTACACTTTGGTTCTCATGGCCTCAATTAAGCTCTGATAGCATCTAACTAAACCATATTCTCAGACTGTCTAAGCCCGAGAAATGATCTACAGTCGAGTTACTCGGTGATCTTGCTAAATGATAGGTTTTTGATAAATAACCTGTAAATGTAGGTAGGTAAATAAATTCGGACGATGGCAATAACACTATCCATATTTCCTTAGGCATTTTCCGTTATAAATTCTTGACTGAATGTTATTCAACAATTGATCGCTACTGTGGTGTGAATAGACGTGTCAGTGCACAAGGTCAGGGTTGATGAATCATGATGTGGACAGCCAATATAATTTCCAGAATATATTATTTCGTTGCCATATTTTGAAAATTAAAAAAAAACCGGTCATGTTACTCTTGAAAACAAAAAAGCGAATAAACATTATCGTGAAAATAACGTGACTCAGCTCAGCATAAGTCGGGGAAAAGTTCTGAATTTAATTTTGTTCGACCAATTGTAACAATATTTTGTTACTATAAGCTCTGTGTAACAAACAATGAATCATAATGAATGAATAACCTCAAAGTACAAAGGTTTTTGTTTATTTTATCCTTATTCCTTGATGACGTTATGTCATTTGTTCGACCTATTTCCTTCGTCCTTGACATTCCAGAAAATTATTGATTCACAAAGTACCTACGTACCCTAGCTTTTTCGTTATCTACGTAAAATATAGGTAGGTATATACTACACACCTGATATAAATAGAACTATTTTATGAGCTAGTCTTCAAACAGGTTTTTAGACAGCAAATATGAGGCACTTTGATTTTATTTGAGGCATTACAAATCATAGGAGCTAAAATACCTATATAAAATAAATACCTAAATGTTTAGTAAAAATATATTTTATTAAAGTTGAAACTAAATATTTTAATCTTACAGAAGCTCAAACTGGTTGCTTTTAGTTTAAGTGTTGAAAATTGAAATTACCTAGTCCTAAAATTAGTCACTCCTCCCTCAGCATCAAATTTCCATTTAATGATATTATTACTTTCAGTAGGTACCTAATAGGTTTAACTAATGGGTCGTTTTAGGTCTTTGAACCTTACCTTTACAGTCAAGACGGATTTATAAATCCGAGTATTACCGCTACTTACTTGATTTCCATACAAAGCCTTATTCAGAATGTGCGTCTCATCTATATACAAAAGCGACAACAAAACACTGCGTTATACAGATAGGTGAAATGATGAAATCAAAGGAACATCTATCGACTGTACTGATGTTGGAAAATAAACATTGGGTTGTGATACTGACATATTGCCGTTGGAGAGACCTAAACAATGAGAACCACACGCGAACCTCGACACGACACGCGATGACATCATCAAGGTCGGCCGGTGTCTGCGTCCATCTCTTTCCGACACGCACTTTTATAAGCAAAACGAAAGAGATAGAAAATTCCTTGTTCCGACTGCGAGGAGTGCTATTTTGTTGTTTTGGTAACGATCTTTTGGTATGCTGTCGTGTTTTCTTAACCATCTCAAGGGCACATAACTGTATAAAAATAGTTTGAGTACCTAGTAATGAATACCCCTTTTGAACTTTCTGTAGGTATGTATAAAGGCAACTGACTTTGATACTGAAGTAGGATTTACCAACTTACAAATTAATATTAGAATAGAATTCTAAGGCTGAAGGACAAGGTAAAAAGTAAGTAGTAAGTTCGTATAAGCTAGTGGCCAGCTCTGGTGACGGAGTTTTAAGGACGCCTAAAGACCATCGCCAAGGCTTAAAAACTGCCAGAACTGACAATTTAATGTGCCTCCCGAAGCACGGAAGCGCTCAGCAGGTAACCTTGAATGAAATTTAAAGCTAGGTTAAAATCTAGCAAAAATGACGCAAGGTCACGTTGCGCAAATAAGAAGCTTGATTCGAGGCTTGATCACAAGCTTGATAGGTATGACATTGACATTATAAATAATCTATAGGTAACGAGAATGTAATGGTTCGTCGTAGTACATGACATCATATCTAGGAAGCATTATTTCTACCTACATACATACATAGTAAATGTATAGGTAGGTACGGTTACTAAATTCAATCAGACCGAAAAATACTTGTAAACACTGCACTGCGGCTATAAGCTTTACCCAATAATTCACAAAGCAACATGCCCGATCGATATAGAACAGGCGTAATTTAATCCTTTGTTTCAACAACCTTGCGGTCAGCCACAACACACTGTTAATTAAGTACGTAGATGCTATTCTACTAGGCATGTAGGTACCCCGACCTACCTACATAAATAGTGGTAAATTGCTTGCCTATTTTGTGCCCATAATTATAGGTTACATCAAAACAATAGATCATAGAGTAGAGGCCGGTGAAACTAAATAAGTTAGTGTACTACTAACAGCTATTAGTAATTAAATAGGAATGGAGGAAGGGAACAATGTCACTTTGTTGGCATTGGCACCTCACTTGGATATTTAAGTTCATCGAAAAGACAGCTAGGTCCCAAACCGTCTTTGTTGCCCTGGACGTTCACGATATTGCTTGCGAAATAACAAGAGTAGAATCATCTAGCTCTTAACATGATTAAAAGTGATCTCAACAAGAGTAGAATCATCTGGGTCTTAACATGATTAAAAGTGATCTCAATGGAACAAATGCCTATTGAGTTTGACTTTGTCGTTCTCATATACACCCAGCGTTCATTCTCATATACACCCAGCTTTCAAAATTCGTTACCAATTTATTCTGTCAATTCATCATACTGTCAATTCATCAAAATTTGTGTCTCTTGAGAGTCTGCACTAGACAATTTACACATCCAATACAAAACGCAATTGGCACAATACTTCCTCGCTAAATCACTTCCATGACATCAGAAACTGCGTGATATCATCCTAATGATAGCAATCACTGTGGACCGGATATTTATCTCAATTGAATCCTTGCTATGTGGGCTCTGAGCCTACTCTTCCTACTTCAGGACATTGTATCAGCTTAGAATAAATAAAATGAAACAAAGCATTTATTAAGATCCATTTACTCAGGAAGGTATTATAGACATTATCTTGATAGACCAACAAAATAAAAAATAAAAAAATAACCTAATACTCGTGGGTAGGTATACTAATCATTATTATAAATACATGAATCTGGTCAGAACCAAATTGGGTTCAGTATCTGAGACTCTGCTATCTAATACAAATAATTATACTTACCTATATAACCAGACGTTATAATTTATAAATTTATTTAACACCACTTACAGCCTAATAAAAATGATTACTGAACACAATAACGTCTTTTTTCTCACGATTCAGAAGTTATTGTTCTAAAGAAAATAAAATGATGTTTTGGAGAAAGGCCAGGTCAAAAGTACCCTAAACCGGCGAGCTTGTATGAAAAATGTGATGAGAGTGAATGAGGCGAAAGAGGTGTGTCAGGATCGTAGCATGTGGAAATCCGTGGTCTCTGCCTACCCCTGTGGGAAAGAGGCGTGATTTTATGTATGTATGTAAGTATGTAGAAAATAAAATCCTTATACCGGTTTTATCTTATTCTACGTCTGCTGCTAAAATTAGCCGTGGCTGCCGTGACTTAGAACAGATAACCTAAACGGCTCATTAATTTTATCTACCTACCTCAGCATTTCTGTGATAAGACGAGTGAGACCTCTCCACTTGACCTGTACTCAAGGTGGATGATGTCGATAGTAGTATTTTCTGTATAACAACTAAACTAGCGAAACGCCTCGCTTGCGTGGTAAAAATTACTATCCATGATTGTTTCAAATTTGATTCTAATTCAGGTGAAACTAAAACATCTGCACTAACTTTTAGTAAATTATTTCAGCAGGATTTTGAAGCAAAAGTTCATGACAAAGTAAATAGCCAAATTTACATTATGTAAGAAAATAAGCACAATCAAAATCAAGATTTACGATTGCTGACTAAAACTCTAGCTTTGTTCAAAACAGATTTATAAATTGTATTCTGTAGATCAATCCCTGGACTTACCGGTTTGACAAAATAAAAGCGATGGTGGGTGGGATAGGCATCATAAACATGATTATGGGTAAAAAATTAAGCTAATACATTGATACTCGTATAACAATCATAATCAGACATTTACATTACAGCACAATTTGGGATTTAAGAAGTGAAGAGAAAAAGATAAAAAAGTGTATCTTCTTACTCGTTGCTGCAATGGTAGTAGGTAAGGTAGTGTAACTAAATAAATAACAAGAATAAATCGAGAATCTTTTAATGTAGGTAAATGAACTGGATCGTAGATTGCAAACAGCAATCAATCTTTTGTTCTCTGTTCCGAAAGCAAAGAAAGTTTTAGAAGGCTTTTTAAACTTTTTTCTAAATACCTCTTGCGTCATCCAAAATCCCTTTTTCATTATTATTCAAACATTGTTTTCTCCGGGGAAATTAGAAAAAAGTGGTATCAGTTTATGACTAACACCGTAATGCCAAGGGAAATATATGATATCATATCACCTGATCAACCTATTAAAGTGTCAAAAGCCATAGGGATTAGGTCTGCACGATGGTCTGTCTAGGGTAGGTACTGCAATAATTACGAAAGCTTCTGTGTAAGTGTCTTCTCTCCCACTCAACTAATTGACTTTTCATGAGAATTGAGTTATAGATCGCACGGCACGCACCTTAAGTGATAAAGGTATAGCTGACTAGTCGCCTTTGCGCTGAACTGCATCGCCTTTTCGGCGTTCACTTGTTCCTTCACTTTTGGATTACGAAGTGACGTTACGAAGTTGATGTAGTTAAGCGTTGGTTGGTCCATAGAATTCCATACAAAGAATACCGAGGCGAAGCGGTTAGGTTTGGGTGCGGAGGCGACTGGTCAGCTTACTAGCACCGTTGCTCTGGAATTATAATTGACGGGCCTAGCTTTCCTTTCGCTAATTCTTCTTCATCAATCTCAGTTAGGGGCGACGACGCTGAAGCATGAAAACGATCTCTAAGTATATAGAAGGATATAGAAATATTACCAAGTGAAATAATGTTCGTTTATGAATTTTCTTGAATATTATAATTGTATTATGCAAGTGATTGACGTACCCTGTCTTTGATAAAAGAGCAACGCTAGTTTGAGCGACTATAGAAATATTGTCATTGTGTTAGGTTACGTCGGAAAAGAAAATTCTACATTTGTGATGGGCGAAAAGAAATCGGTAACTACTGTTTTGTTGGCTGTGCTGACTGACATACGAAAAACACAATGCCATTGATTTTAGACATCAGTGGCACCAGGTCGTTTCGACATACCAAACCATACCAATGCTATAATGTTAAATAATGTTGTGATTATATCTTTGTTCTTTTCTATAAGCGTAAGTAACTCATTGTTAGTTTGTTCGAAGAACGATCGATACTGTTCTAGACTTTCAGTGTTTGCGGGGTGACCCAGACTAGCAGGCGGTAGTTAGTGCCTAACCTAGGTCATATTTTACTGCAATATTCTCAGAACTAATATACGTAGCGTGTTTATTGTACATTTTATGGCATGTGTTCTATTTCTCTTCTCTTGATATTGATTTGTCCACAGTTTATAGGAAGTTAAATTCATATATTTTGGTCTTAGTTCGAGGTTAATGTTGATTGGTGTTTTATAGCTCGTAGTAACAATATTTTATTGATGTTTTACCAATATCTACTGGATAAAATTGATTCATACCACCTAATCTATAGGTAAATAGGTATAAAAGAGGAGATCAAACTACCTTCAACTCAAGAGCACTTGAGTTTTACTTAACTCCAACCAGATAGCCCAATAAATTATGATCTAAAATGAATGAAGGTATGTTAGGTAGGTTAGGTAGGTAGGTAGTACTACTTACTTACATTGTATGGTACAAGGTAGTAGGTAGGTACAGGTACCTATGTTTGTTTCAGTATTATTTGGCAAAACTTTTCCTTTTATGGCTTTACGCAATTTGTAATTAGGTATGCATGCACTTAATACTTCTAATTTTCTTTTGATACCCTTTAATAGGTATGCTATGTACCTATCTACCTAACTAGAAGCCAATTTTGGGTAGCTAGGAAATATCTACGTTGGACGGCGCATTTTTACGCTACATCTTTGGAATTTAAATACAACAGATTGAATACCTATTGAAGTATGTCATAAATTCATAATAAGTTTCAATTGTCCCATAGCTATCGAACAATGACCCCAAACGATTGACCGCAAGTAACACAAATCATCCAATGCATCTCTATTTTCGACCAGTCGGTCGGTCGCCTTGGGAACGGGCCAGGCGGTTGGTTGGTTTGGTAGTCTATCGATTTGGCAGGGATTGTATTGGAAGTTATACCACAGAATAGATAACTAGTAGTTCGCCCCGAACTGAGATCTCGCGCACCGTAGATGGCCAACATTTGGACTTTCTTCTGACTACCCCTATAATTTCAAGTGCTACTACTGCCGGGTATGCCTATTGCGCTAGCTCTTCATGGTAAAAAATACTAGCATGCATGCAATACCTACATAATGTCGTGTCTAATTTTTCATTTATTTCATATTTATGAATTCTCGTCGTATTTTTAAAAGTATACGTCCTAGAATAAAAATAATAACTATTTTAGAATGTACAAATAAAGACCTTTCATTTGACACCGCACTCAATATATTTGTTTACTTAACTTTTTTTACCCCAATTATTTTAATTTTTTATCAAAATTTTTTTTATCATGAAAATAAATCAAGTAGCATCTAAAATCATTGCAAACCAAACCGCAACGATGCCACTCTCTTTTTAAGACCGACCAGTCAATGAGCTACGAAGACATCGAAACTCTATGAAACGGGAGCTCTTGCAGCTCTGGTTTCGTAGTTTTTGGTCTTTGGTCGTATTTCAAAAACTATACATCCTAGATTAAAAATAAAAACCATTTTGGAATGTACAAAATAAGCCCTTTCGTATGACACCCCACTCAATATATTTGTGTAACTTTCATAATTTTTTACCCCCTTGGGAACCCAATATCTTCACAACCCCTTCATCGATTAAGCTCATATGCTCCACCGGAAATTTCCTTACCACAACCTATTGACCTACCAAGTTTCATGCAGATTGGATGAACGGTTCGACAGTTATGCTCGAACAACAATTCGTGAAACATACAAACATACAAACATACAAACATACAAACATACAAACATACAAACATACAAACATACAAAGCAAAATCGCCCAACTTACCACTAAGATCTTCGCTCGCTTCGCTCGCTCGATCGATAAGTTATGCCTATTATATAGGTAGGTACCTACCTACGTACTTTGATAGAACTAGGTCGCTGGTCGCTCAATTGGAAGGTCAAAAAACTTAGCCCTTCTGTGACTTTAGCCTTGGATGTAGGTATCAAGGTACCTACCTCCCTCAGTTGTTTTAGTTAGGTAGGTACCAACTTAAATCATGATTTACTGTTTTATGTAGGTAAGTAGTTTTTAAAGGCCTAACATACACGCAACATCGAGAGTCAAGAAACATAATTATCTCGATCGGTTAAACTAACGTACGTTAGAGCAGTTCGACTGATCGAGATATCTCTCTCGATGTTGCGTATGTTAGACCAACAGTATAATGTAGGTAACCTATTTATTTTGAAAATAATCTAATAAGTACCTAAAGTAGGTCGTTTTTATTCTGAAAGATATGAAAATTATGTAGGTAGGTAACATAATTTTCATATCTTTACAAAATAAAAACGACTTACCTACATCAAAACCAGCTGTTTTTGCCCAGTGGCTAGTGGGACGGGATCACGGGCTAAAAACAAAAACAATTAAAGTTAATAGAATCTGCTATTTAGTAGTTCTAGATTTTATTTTATTGTAAATTTAGTTACCTACTTACTTATTTTTTGATATAGTAGGTACCTAACTAGTACTTTAGCTTAGCTACCGAAAGTAGTTGCACAAAAATACATAGGTACATAATAATGAAAGTAAGTGTAAGTACTTACTAGTACTTACTTAATACATTTAATTAATGAATTAGTTAAGATACTGGCTAAGTTTATTCACCTCACATTGTTCACTAGGAACCCCAAAATTAGAAATTAAAAAAAAAACCGACTTCAATGTTGTAAGCTAAGCAATAAAATTTTGTTGTTCATTAGAAAGATACTCGTCAGATCCTCAAATTTTCATGAAACCCCGTTGGGGGAGTACCTATACCTACCCTTTCAAACAAAAATATAATCGTCATTTATAATTGGCGGAATAATCGCGTAACAAACGTACAAAAAAAAAGTTTAATTGAGATTGAGAACCTCCTCTTTGAAGTCGGTTAACAAACTCATAGAATTCGTAGATTTGCCCGATTGCCCGGTAAGAAACTGTAGAACTTGCATGAAATTACAGTAGCTTATTTACTAAAAGTTCTTATTAAGTATTAATTTGTATTTCCATGCCGTCCGATAGACAAGAGCCTTGGTGAGTTCTATGAAAAGTTCTAAAAAAATTTGTCTGAAATGTGGTTGGTCTCTCGCACCATGTGAAATTGTTTTCATGTCATATTTTAGTCAACTGTCCTATTGTAATGTTGTAGATATAGACACATATTTATGCATCGACATTTGCGTTTATGGTACCTACACAAAAGTATAATGTTTTTGTCATGTAAGTAATCAAGATTATCTTGCCAGAACTCTACCTACTATTTCTCTTTATCGACACATTGCGTCGATATTGAGACAAAACGAGCTGAGTTCTGGCACCATCGCACATGGAATCTTACCAATTGAAGTAATAGATATTGTGTTTCAAAAGTTATACAATGTTGAAAAGATACGCCGCACAAAATCTTTTAAAAACACACTCGTGTTAAATGGAATGACGTGGACTGGACGAATACAAATCGCCTCACCTTGACCGTTCCTCAGAGAAATCGATATCCATAATAAATAATGGATAACTTGCCTATGCCACTGCATTAACAAGGTCAAATTGATCCTGATCAACGATACAAAATAAAAAAGTCATTATTATAATCTAGATCATTCCAAATTCTATACCAATGTGTTGGTGTAGTACACTGTACATTACATAGATGGCTTGTTTTAAAGAATAAATAAGTGAGTAGGTAATGTAATAGCTTAATAGATAGTACCTAGTGATTTTGTTAAACAGATAAGAAACTAATTTACCTACTTTGATTACATACCTAGGTAGGTATTTAGAATCAGAAGAAATTGAGAAACAAACCTATATTTCAGATTGCTAAGAAGCTAGACTTAAAAATATTCTCTTATTTACAGTTACGGAATCGTTTTTGAGAAACATTTAGGAGCGACATAGGTATTATACTGTACTTTCCTTATCAATATGTAGTAGGTTAACTTTGATTATATATACCTATGTATAATCAAAGTTAACCTAATACATATTACATAGGTACCTAACATATAATATAACCTAATACATATACTACATATGGTATATACTTACCTATATATAATAAAAGTTTACCTACTACATATTTATAGGGAGCTCCTATATGTTTTTCTCTGTTTTTGTCTGTCAATAAGAGAATATTTTTAAGTCTAGCTTCTTAGCAATCTGAAATATAGGTTTGTTTCTCAATTTCTTCTGATTCTAAACCATACAAAAGAGACGACAACATAAACTTAGAACTCAACGTTGCGTCATAAGAATCTTATACTTACAATAATTTATAAATAAGAATATTCTAGAAATCTGAAACAGATAAGACAACTAAAAATCTTAAAACTTTCCATTGTTTACGCCAAAACCAGTAGGTAGAATATTGCGACACGTATCGCTTCGTTAACTTTAGTGTATCGTTAGAATGGCAATGAAAGATTTTACATTTACACAATATCAATGCAAATATAAACTTGGTTATTAATAAGTTAGTATTAAGTATTAACAATGCAATAAAACGAATTTTAGGACTTTGTTTTAATACACAATCAATTTACTTTTTATAAAGAAAAAATGTTAGGACGACTCATGGGTCTAAACCAGTGTTCCGCAAAGGGTGTGCCGCGGCACACTGGTGTACCGTGGTCATTAGTTGGTGTGCCTTGGAAAAATAAGGCTACCTATCTCAGAGCTACTCCAAATTTGGACCACATTATATGCAACTAAACAAGCTCATGTTTCGCATAAAAAAATGAGTTTTCATTTATGGTGTAGGTAGGTACCTGCAAAATTTTTCGATTTCCTAGATGTACAGTCAGCGTCATCAATCGGTATCCCCTATTGATTTTAACAAGGACCCTTTTCATTTCAACTTTGGATTTCAGTCGGATTTGCTAGTATAGGAACTCGAGCGAAATTAGATATCCATAAGTACCTTTACTAGCAAATCCGACTGAAATCCAAAGTTAAAATGAAAAGGGTCCTTGTCAAAATCAATAGGGGGATACCGATTGATGACGCTGACTGTACATCACACAAAAAGTTTGCGGAACACTGGTCTAAACAACACATTCATATTTTCCCACATTATTTTAATTCCCACATTTACATAATTAAGTAACTTTAAATTCGTTTCCGTATTATTTGCAAAAACTCATAGACTAAATTCTTAGTTTGTAGAAAATCATGATTGAAGTAGGTATTTAGAAAACAGTCTTTTCTGTTACTCAACTTCACCTACGTCTTTTTCTATTCTTGTCTCAAACGTCATTGTACATGTTGAATCATTTCAGTGGTGTTTCCTCTCTATAATGAACAGATGTTTTTAGCTATTTTATCGCAAGACATTATTGAAATTATCACTCTTCATCTTAGGCCGGACTTACTCACGCAAGTGACAATGCAAAGGAAATAAAGCAGCTTTTCCTTTGCATTGGTGACAATGCAAGTGATTGCGTGAGTAAAACTTACGAACAAAACTCACTAGTGTAAGTCCGGCCTTAGGATAGACGAAATTCTCCATTTTATCAGTCATCAAGATAATGGTTGTCTTCCGAAAATTTAAACGGTTTAGACTTGATCGAAAAAGGCCAAACTATTTTTTTAATTCTGTGTTCATGTTGTTTTATATCTTAATTTGTACCTACTAAATGTAGTTATTACTGGATATCTGGAACCATGACAATGCTGAACTGGAAGAGGTTGTAGCGTACAATAAACCTCCCTCAATCTATGTAGAAAGTCTTTATGTTGTTGTTTGAGTTTAAAAGATCCCTTGACAATGTGCTGGCTGTGCTGATCCCATTTAGTGGTATAAGGTCAGGGAGGTGATGATGATGATGAAAACTAATACAGATAAAAACTATACCTAACGACCGTGAACCACAGTCCAAAGTTTAAAACAAACACTGTAATTCCTAAGCTAATAGTTTTCCACGTCACAGGGGCGTTCAAGAGCATCGGCGAGAAGACCGCCTCACTCTTCGAGCGGAAGAAGAAGGATGTTGATCAGATAGCCTCGGAGACGGTCGAGGAGGCCGGTCAAGTGGTGGATGGCCAGGTCAAGAAGGTCGGCGAGTTCGTTGGAGGTGTTTCGAAGAACGCCAACGATGCTGCTAGCTCAGGTACCTATGAAATATGAATTACTAGCTTGTATGGCTTCGCTGGTTTGGTACCAATATTTTAAATAGACTATATTCCAGGCCACGGTTTACTCACTCCAGAAAATAAATGAAAATTACTCAGATTATTGAACCTAACCTAACGTGGCGCTAATATTGCCTGGGACGTTGTTGAGATGGTGTGGTTTAATCCGTGATGGTTCACCCATAGGTCAAAATACAAAAATTTCTTAGTCGAGGTTACTCCCCACTTTATTATCTATAATGACTAGCATACTAAATATAAGTGTTTGGTCTGTGCGTTGTCTGCGAGCGGACACAAAAGCTGAAGTTTAATGTGAATTGAGTTTTATTAGCTAATTTCTTGCTTTGTTTAGTGTCTAATAAAGTTATTACGTGTAAAATCGTTGGTAAATAATTTATCAGAATACCCAGCTTGTAACAATATTTACCAATTAACAAGCTGTATAAATATATGATACATTTTACCAGATTATCACTTGTTTTTCGGCCCCCGAAGTGAACAGATCATTACATTGCGCTCGCCGTATCGTATCAGTAACTCATTAGCATAACTATTTGTGTATCGGTGAATGTTGTTGACGGATTTCCAAGATCAAGCAAGGTATGTTTTACTATGTTTTTATTAAGTCACTTTCTTGTTTGTCTGTCTGGCGTTCCGGGTGAAATCTTGTAACTCAAATTTGGAGCACTTCCCGATTAGCTATGCGGTTGAAACTTTCAACTCACAGCTCAATGACAATTAATTTAAAAAAAGGGGGGTTTAGATTCATTATTTAATCTACATTAATTTGCTTGTTTATAATGCGTGTATACCTTAATTAAATTTAGATAATTTAGGCCGTCCTTGTATGGGCGCTTGAACCACTGTGTATCGGCCTATCCGCAGGAAAGATAATTAGAGTCAATACGAGACTTGTGTGTGGAAATTATAGCAGAATCACAATAGGAATTGCAATATATGCCGTTCTTGTCTCAGTCTATGAAAAGAGACGGCATATAGTGCAATTCCTATTGCGATTCTGCTCCATTCAGCCCTGCTGACCGCAAGTTTCCTCACGTGGTTTTTCTACCACCTCTTGTTTATCCGATGTCAAAAATTATTACTGTGACTTTAGTTTATTAGTTCCCATTACTTAGGCCTTTACATCTTTACTAGATGATTTATACAGTGTCAGGAGGCAATCTTTTGCCTACACTTATCGGGACGCTGTAGTGCCTGGGACAATGTTGAGATGGAGTAGGCTTGCCCAGCACCTACACCATCCTCTCAGCTTACCGGCCATATCCACAGGAAAGACATCGTCAATACGTGTGGGGCTGATTAAGCAGCTGGTTTCCTCACGATGTTTTCCTTCACCGTTTAGAGCTCGTGTTAATGCGCATATAAGTTTTTCGAAATGAAAAATCCATTGATGCACGACCAGGATTCGAACCCACGGCCTTCGGTTCGAAAGTCGAGGTACTATACTCCTCGGCCAACACGGCTGACTTCCCATTAATTGTATTGTAGGTAATTGGAATGTAATTTTAATTTCTTCCAACAGCCAACGACGCCTTAGACAAGGAGATGTCTAAAGTATCTCTTGCTGCGGGAGAGGCGGCCGATGCTGCCAACAAGGCGGTGGCTGATGGGAAGAAGGTCATTGACACCACTAAAGGTAAGACAAACTAACACCAGAGAAGACCGAAGCCTGAACTACAAGAAGAAAGAATACAACAAAATTACAAAGAACACAGCTATGACTACCTTACGCCTACAAAATAATTTTGCTTAAAAAAAAAAACTAATTTATTAAATCTTTCACAACTGCATACCTACGCTTGCATTCTAATAAAAAAATAACTGCTAACCCTACTAACTCAGTCTAACATACAGTAACATCGCAAGCCTAACAAGTATAACCTGAGAGAACCTTGCCTTACAAAAGCGCGAACTAGGTAGTTATGGAAAGTCCACTAGGTATATTTTTTGGGGGAGTACCTACAGCTTTTTAAAAAGTTACCAATAGAATATTTTAAGCATGTATAAATCCGAGCTCAAAAAATACCTAACTTCAATTGATTGATTTAGTTAGACTAATTTATTACTCAAATGCCAGAACAATTTGTATTTATAGTACCTACTTATATTATTATTTTCTACCTACCTCATTATAAGTGAACTATGTTAAGTAGTACCTATTAGTTTTTATGAGAAATAAATGTCTTTAACTTAAAGAATTTCGTATACTTACTTAGATATTTTGTAGAGTAATTGTGTATGGTATAGACTCCTGAACGTACGCAGATCTGCGGGGCTAAAAAGGCCGTTAATAGCAGAATCATAACATGATTCGTATTACGTTTTGTTCTTGTTACTCTCATGTCTATGAAAAGAGACGTCATATAGTGCAATTCAGATTTCGATTCTGCTTTAACGGCCTTTAGAGCCCCGCTGTAGGCCCACTATACCTTACGGATCAAAAATAGTTTTTATTACATACAAAAATAATCAGATCCAGATTTATATAAATTAATTTTAGTCCAGTTGATCGCTCTAACGAGGATGGCAGAGACAAGAGAGGTGAAGTAACTTTAGAAAACCACTTTCATACTGCTAAACTCTCAATTTTATTTACTTAGGTAATAAATACGTCGTTTTTACTGCTATTTATTTTATTTATTTAACTTACAGACTTATTCTAAACCGTAATAAGTATAGACAATTTTTTGTTATTTATAACTGGTGTCCAAATGGTTTGGGGTTATTTAAACACACAAAATAAAGTCGGTTCAAATTTGTCAATAAGCATTATAATAGGTGAGCAAATTACCCCGTAAAATGAAATTAAGGGATAGAAAAAAAGTATTCCCGTCAAAGTTTTAAGTAATTTCGACAAAAATCTATGAAAAAAAAAAAAAACAAAACAAAACTGGCTCGTTTGATATTTGAAGTTTGAAGCAATACTGATGGGGTTGTTCCTGGCAATGAAGTCATCAATGAAATCTAGTCTTGGGGTGTTATCCTTGAACACTTGACTGTTTTACCCTGTTTATCCAAGTACTTTTTCACTACATCTTGAATATCTGCCTTAGTGGGAACCCCCAATTTACCACAACTGCAGGGGTACCAGAAATCAGCAGCTCCTTACACTTACTAAAAACAGTTCGATTTCTAATAGGTCCCTGATTTCTTCGAAGCATCTTACGAAATAGTTTTGCCCGGGGTAGGTACTAAGGTTTTCGCTGCTTTTTTCTTCGACATGGTTCCACAAACTGCTTCCATGGCTTTTTCCATTTTTCCTTGGATATAATTAATGTAGAGCTTATTTTAGACCCTGGGGTCTTCTGGTAAGTACGCATTATTTTTAATCACTAATAGTTGTAGCAAACAGAAACAAAACACAACTACACAAAAAAGTAATGCAGTGACAATTGGAGGTAAACAATAATGAACATGTCGAGCAGTGTTCATGTAGCCCCATCAGGCCTCGTGGTGTTCAAGTAGCCCCACTTTACAGTAGTATTTTAAGCAATTTTTTTTTTGTGTTTTTTTCATTACATTTTTTTTTAATTTGCTTTCCAATTTAGACACGCTGGCGACTACAGTTGACAACACAAAAACGGCTGCAGCAAATGCCGCTAACTCAGCTAAAGGTAATCTTTTTCCAATACTAAATCTGCATGTCTCCAAAAAAATGTATTAGACAAAAGTAAATTTAAAACCAAAAGTTGGTAGTGATAGTGGGGGCTAAAATGCCCGCTATGCAATTCCTTTTATTAGTCAAATTAACATTCTTAATTTGAAATTATGCTATAGTTGCCATAATGACAATTCTTTTACAAATCAGATGAGGGCAATATTAGCTAAATAGCTACTAAGTATCAATATTCCCGAGTAGGTCTACGGTCAATCTAATACATTTTTAGCAGAGATTGGAGGCATGTTTTTATAAATTTTTGCACTTTTTAAATGCCCTTTCACACATTGTAGAGACAATTGGTAGCGTAGTTGAAGGCACAAAATCTGCTGCACAGTCTGCTGTAGACACGGGAAAGACTTACGTCGGCTCAGCCAAAGGTACTATTCCTTAAACATAATATACCTACACTCTTGGTTTTGGAATTCTCTAAGTAGAGCTTTTTCAAATTATAACATTCAAATGTAAAACAAATCCATCTTTTTCAAAACTTTCGTGACTTGTCCTTGACGCTACAATAGCACGCGAGAATCACGTAAAAATATCGTCTCTCTACCTACAGTACCGACCGACAATGTTTTGATTCATCCGGAGAATCTTAGGCCGGATAGAATCGCGGTACGGTCACGACTCACACTGTCACTGTTCTTGGTATCTAAATTGACGATATTTTTACATTTGAGCAATTCCCGTGTGTTAATAAAATCAAGCCATCTCGTTTCATTAACATTAGAGTGACAAAGATCATAATTAAAGAATATTATAAAACGCTTTGGCTGAATGGCTCGTATTACAAAGCTATTAAAATTGTTATTTTGTAGATACCGTAGCTAGTGGAATACAAAGCTCAGTAGATGCTTCACAGAAAGCTGCACAATCTGCTGTTGCTACTGGAAAGTCTTATGCTACAAGTGCTAAAGGTATTTATTGGAAAATTAAAAGGAAAAACAAAACTTCATCAATTTCAATTAAGTAGATTAGTTTAAATAAAAACAGTGCTGATTACAACTATCAGTTAACTTACAAATAAAATTTGTCCTTTATAGGTAGCTGAAAGTTATTTTGTAGATAATCTGGCTAGTGGGTTATAAAGCCCATTTGATGCGTCGCAAAAAGTAGCTCAGTCCGCTTTCGGTACAGGATAATTTACAAAACTTTAATACGGTTAGATACGAAGAATCGTAATAATTTACCAACCAATAAACTTATTTTAGATTCCGTAGCTAGTGGAATTAAAAGCTCAGTAGATGCGACACAGAATGCTGCCCAGTCAGCTCTATCTACAGGACAATCCGCTTTGGCTACCGGACAGTCGTATGCCACAGGTGCTAAAGGTATCAAACTAATTGGTTTTATACATCAATCAAATTAACCTATCAGTCGTAATGGACATAAAAGCTATCTGATCTCTCAATGGATACTATCTCTTTTCATTGACATTAGGGAGACAGTAAAAAAAGCTCATTTTCGAAAGTCTTACTAAATTGAAAGGCTTAGGTACTAAAGTAAATTGTAAATTGATTTTAGATTCTGTAGCTAGTGGAATTAAAAGCTCAGTAGATGCGACACAGAATGCTGCACAGTCAGCTCTATCTACAGGACAATCCGCTTTGGCTACCGGACAGTCGTATGCCACAGGTGCTAAAGGTATAAAACTAATTGGTTTTGTACATTAATCAAATTAACCTATCAATCATAATGGACATAAAAGCTATCAATAGCTCTGATCTTTCAATGGATACTATCTCTTTTCATTGACATTAGAGAGACAGTAAAAAAAGCACATTCTCGAAAGTATTACTAAATTGACAGGCATACTAAGTAAATTGTAAATTTATTTTAGATTCTGTAGCTAGTGGAATTAAAAGCTCAGTAGATGCGACACAGAATGCTGCACAGTCAGCTCTATCTACAGGACAATCCGCTTTGGCTACCGGACAGTCGTATGCCACAGGTGCTAAAGGTATAAAACTAATTGGTTTTGTACATTAATCAAATTACCCATCAATCATAATGGACATAAAAGCTATCAATAGCTCTGATCTTTCAATGGATACTATCTCTTCTCATTGACATTAGAGAGACAGTAAAAAAAGCACATTCTCGAAAGTATTACTAAATTGACAGGCATACTAAGTAAATTGTAAATTTATTTTAGATTCTGTAGCTAGTGGAATTAAAAGCTCAGTAGATGCGACACAGAATGCTGCACAGTCAGCACTATCTACAGGACAATCCGCTTTGGCTACCGGAAAGTCGTATGCCACAGGTGCTAAAGGTATCAAACTAATTGGTTTTGTAAGCTAAAAGCTTTCCATTATGATAGCTCTATTCTCTTTCTTTCAAAGGATGGTAAATTTATTGCCATTTAATATGAATAAAAAAAGTTAAAAAATAAGTTGTAAGCTTGTGACTACGGAATTTTATACCTTTCAAAGAATAAACATAATGCACAGTTTAGTAAATTGTAAATTGATTTTAGATTCTGTAGCTAGTGGAATTAAAAGCTCAGTAGATGCGACACAGAATGCTGCACAGTCAGCTCTATCTACAGGACAATCCGCTTTGGCTACCGGACAGTCGTATGCCACAAGTGCCAAAGGTATCAAACTAATTGATTTTGTAAGCTAAAAGCTTGCCTTATGATAGCTCTATTCTCATTCTCTCAAAGGATGGTAATTTTTTTGCCATATTATATGAATAAAAAGAGTTATAAAATAATTTGAAAGCTTGTGACCGCGGGGTTTGATACCTTTCAAAGAATAAACATAATGCACAGTATACTAAATTGTAAGTTTATTTTAGATTCTGTAGCTAGTGGAATTCAAAGCTCAGTAGATGCGACACAGAATGCTGCACAGTCAGCTCTATCTACAGGACAATCCGCTTTGGCTACCGGACAGTCGTATGCCACAAGTGCCAAAGGTATCAAACTAATGATTGCAGAACAATGATTAAACTGTAATAACTGCGGGATTTAAAACAGCTAAAAGTATAAAAATTCCCTGTTATTATTAATGGACTAAGAGGCACCGTAGAGCTCAAGTGGCTGATAAATCTGTGGCCGTCTCTTTTTTTATTGATGAGAAAAAACATTTATTCTAAAACCTTGCTAAATTGACAAATTATTATAAATAATAGGAAAAATTTATAGTAGGTATAGTAAATTGTAAACTTATTTTAGATTCCGTAGCTAGTGGAATTAAAAGCTCAGTAGATGCGACACAGAATGCTGCCCAGTCAGCTCTATCTACAGGACAATCCGCTTTGGCTACTGGACAGTCGTATGCCACAAGTGCTAAAGGTATACCTAACCTACATATAATTTAAAAAATAAATAAATGGATGTTAAATTGAAAAATAAAAAAACTCGTAAGGCGTTTAGGACGTGTATTAAGTATAATATATTTTCGCTACTGGAAAATCTTATGCCACACAGTTAATTTGAATTGTTTTTAAAATTAAAAAAAATTAGGATGATTAGGAACTTAGGTGATATTATTATTGTAACTAGCTGTGCCCGCGACTTCGTTCGCGTATGCTAATTCTACTAATATGAGAAATGTGAAAGTTTGTGAGGATGGATGTATTGATGGATGTTTGTTACTCTTTCACGCCAAAACTACTAAACGGATTTTATTGAAACTTGGAATATATTACCTACATAGATTATGACCTGAAATAACACATGGGCTAGGTTCTTTTTATTCAATTTTTTTAAAACTCATTAGGTATTGCACTGGTAAATCTTTTTGCATGAAAATGCCGAGAAAACGAATTTTCCCAGATAAGAGACCTAGCTAGATCGGTTTTTCGCCTCCGTAAGCCCCCGTACCTACCGCAAATTTCATCAAAATCGCATAGCTAAGCATAGCTTGTACTATGGGAACCAGATAACTGATAGAATAGGTACCTACTTCTATATTTTTTTGTAAATACTTTAGGTAGGTACTTAATACTTTAATATCTGGGCGACCGAACTATGCTCGGGTGCAAATAGATAAAAATTAAAAAAGAAAAAGAAATAAAACTTACAAAAAGTAAACTTTTACTGGCTGAGATTCGAACTCGAAGCCTTCGGTTGAGAGGCGGACACCTATTTCACTTGGCCACTTTAGTCTCATCAGAAATTGTGAAATTACGAACCACATTGCACTGGTAAACCTTTTTGCGTGAAAATGTCGAGAAAACGAATTTTCCCAGTTATGAGACCTAGCCTAGCTAGATCGATTTTTCGTCCCCTTAAACCCCTGTACCGCAAATTTTATGTACCGCAAATTTTATCGAAATCATTAGGTAGAGCCGTTTTCGAGAACGTTAGTAGGTACAGACAAACAAATATTGCTCGTTTAATAGAATAGGATAGGATAACACTTTATTGAAATAGGTACCTACCTACCTACTTTTCAATAGGTAAGTAGGTACTTACATCTGAAATTCATACAGGTAGGTACTTAAATAAGTAGGTACTTACCTATTTTGATCTTTATAATTCCAACGACACAAATTGGTTGTCTATTATATAGGTATAAAAATGTATGTAGGTAGGTATGTTTGGCCGCTATGCGTTCTTATAATGTAATTGGTGGTGATCGAAATTGTTAGAGCCGTTTTCGAGAACCTCAGTAGGTACCTACATACAAACAAACTTCAAACTTAAAACATCAAACAATTATTGCTCGTTCGTTTATTAGAATAGGATAAATAAACAAATAAATATTGGTGGACATTTTTCACACAGCTCCATCTAGCCCCAAACCATAGAATAGAATAGATCCAAACTAAGCAAAGCTTGTACAATGGAACCAGCTACCTAACTGATAGAATACTTTTAGGTGTCTACATAGGTAGGTACCTACCTATATTTTGTTGTAAATACATATCTACATAGGTACCTACTTACTCATAATACTCTTATCACTTTTTTGAAATAGGTAAGTACCTACCTACCTACTTTTCAATACATCCGAAATTCATATAAGTACTTACCTACTTAGGTATTTTGATCTTTTTACTTGCAATGACACAAATTGGTTGTAGGAAGGTATTCCTTATTAACGTACCTACCTAATAGGTACTAAGTAAGTATTACGTTTTTGAATTGGATGGTCATGCATGACGTTTCAGGTGAAGAAATTAATGGGACAATGCTTATGTAGGTAGGTAGGTACATATCTAAATAAAAATGTACCTACCTAAGTATGTTTGTCCGCTATGCGTTCCTAAACCATTGACCAGATTGTGATGAAACTGTGGTGCTGATCTTCTGAAAACGCCCGCGATGGTAGGTACCTACCTAGGTATTTGGTCCAAAAGATCTCTAAAACCTAGATCACTTTTTTACTTTGCGTTTCTACCTAAAGATTATTTCTGTGTGAAGTGAACACTTCACACAGTACCCGGTATCACGTAATTTACGTGCCTAATTACCCGGCTGACTGTCAAGTCACAGGGTTATGTAGATCGCGCGTTTCTATGTATGTGGGTGGGTGGGTATGTAAGTAATATTCTTTATTACCACGTTTCTCCTAAACGGCTCAATGGATTTTGATGAATGAGGTATCGTTAGAATCGTCTCTATGTCGATTGTGCTCTAGGATACTTTTTATTTCGATAAATCAAATAGTGCGCCTAGAAAATGCAACAATGTGTGAATTTAGAAAATAAAAATCATGCCATCATATCAAAATCCATGTCAAAATCAAGAGGTTGGTGGATTGATATCAAATATAATTTTTTGAAAAATCTAACATGACATCTTCAAAAACTAAATCGACTTCCAAAATTTTTGAAAATCTATTTTTCGCCCCTAATGTTATTGCTAAACAAAACGCATACTTACTAAAATAAAACTTTCTATTTCAGTCACACGCAACGTTTAGAACAGACAGAGCCATCTTTGTGTCAACTGTGACAACAAAGTTTAGGAAAAAGCGCACGGCATCGAACCCTAGATACCTACCTACCTAATAATAAAATTGTAATTTAATTTTGTGATTGAGATAATGCTGTTTCCAACTTTTCAGTTCAGCCGGGTTTTTTAATTTTTGAATGAATTGCTTGTTCATTTCTTTAATTTTTTTTTCTGCGATTAGATAGCAGCGCCGCCGCTTCTATCGGACTTCAGTGGTGGCGCGTATTCTACAACCAATTTTATTTGTGTCGTTGTAAGATAAAAGATTAAAAATACCTACCTACATAATGAATTTTGGATGTATTGAATGGTACCTATTTCAATACCTACATATTGGGCGACCGAGCTCTGCTCGTGTAAAAATAGAGAAAAAATAATCCTTAAACGAACGCCATCTAGTGTGACATGACTGACAATTTTATCTATTTTTTAAACATCTTGGCCTAAGCTAAGAGGCAACCAACGAACTGGCGTTCGTTGGTTGCCTCTTGCCACTAGATGGCTCTAGTGGTTCAATTACGAACCACATTGCAAGAGCATTTTCCCACATAAATATAAGACAAATATTGCTCGTTTATTAGAATAGGTTTACATTACATCATTATCATTAATTTTGAAATCTTTAATCATTCGTAATAAAAAAATGTGTAAAAATTTTCATGAGTGCAAAAAGAGGCGGAGTCACCTAACATTTTGTTCCCCATACAAACTTGCAACCCTTATTTTTTTATCTCAACCATGATAACATTTGAAAAAAAGTAGCCTACGTCCTTTCCTGGGATGTAATCTATATCCATGCCAAATTTTATCGTAATCTTTTCTTTAGAAAAGCAAGTGTTTAGAAATTTAGATTGAATTCTTTAAATGTACATATCTTTTTTATTTGTGAACGGATTTTGATAAAACAACCCCTATCTTTTAATCCCGGCTTACCGTAATACAACAATGAAAACTGCATCCAAATCAGTTCAGTAGTTTCAGAGATCTTAGTGCTCAAACACACAGAAACGAAAATTTCAAAGTCACAGATTACCAACAGTTACTATGAAGTGTTTGCGTTCAAGGTCATCGTAGAACGCGCTTATGACATTTTTGGACGTGAGAAGCTTATATGGATCAAAAACTGACTTCACTTAATTGAATACTTATAAGTTTGAGCTTACACTTCATTCTTATTATATGTATAGATAACATCATTTTTATTTTGTAGATTCCGTATCAAACACTGTCCAAAGCACTGTAGAGGGCACTAAAAATGCTGCACAATCTGCCGTAGATACCACAAAAACCTATGTTGATAGCGCTAAAGGTATTTTTGCATTTTTTGTTTTCTGTTGTTTTTTTGTGTCGTCCTTTATTAGATTTGGATTACCTTATTTTTGTATTTAATTTTTATGCTATCCGCTTTGTTGTATGTTGTGTAACAGTAGTCCTTTAGTTTACCTTGTTGTTTAATGTTGTTTTGTCAGTGTGAAACTAACAACGTGTGTTTTTTTGCAAATTATGCTAGATACAGCACAAAACTCGTTACAATCTGCACTAAATGCTGCGTTTTCCGCTTATGACGCTGGAAAGATGTATGTTGAATCAGCTAGAGGTATTTTTATTTCTGTTTTTAATGAGTTACCTACTATTTTGTTAAACATTGTTATTGTTTATTTATTTTACATTGTAGATACGGTAGCAAGTACAGTAGATAGTACTAAGAAAACAGCACAAAGTACAATTGACACTGGAAAATCGTACGTCGATTCGGCCAAAGGTAAAATGAAATAGCTTTTTCATCGCTTTTTGTATTTGTATCGCAAATTCATGTTGTTATTATAAATTTTTAACACGGTACAGTGTACAGTTTTAAACAACGAAATACATTATAAAATATCTCAATCTGCAATATTATCTTAAACATAAATATGAATAAAATACAACGAAGTTAAAAACATTAAAATAAGCGCCATTCATCTTGTTATTCAATTCCATTTCATGAAATCGCATTATTACACTTACATGTTAACTGATAAAACACTTTTGACTTCAATATAAATGCTTGTGCGTTCAGGTCTGACATCATAAGTGATTGATTGCGGTTGAATCACGGCAGGTGAAGGAAATTCAATTTTTCCCTTTTTTTCTTAGTTAAATTACTACTTGCCATTCATCTTTATGTTGTCTTTTGTTATTTTCGAAATCCATTAATTTGTAGATACAGTGGCCAGCACTGTCCAAGCTACAGTAGACACTACCAAAAATGTAGCATCTTCAGCCGTTGATAAGGGCTCATCACTGATCGGTAGTGCTAAAGGTAATTATAACTAATTGCTGCACTATTTGTGTCTATCTATCTTACATCATTTAGTCTACATACAAATATTTTTGTAGATACAGTAGCCAGCACTGTACAAGCCACAGTAGATACTACCAAAAATGTAGCATCTTCAGCCGTTGATAAGGGCTCATCACTCATCGGTAGTGCCAAAGGTATATTATGACTAATTGGTGTGCTATATTTTATTTAGTCTACTTGCGATATCTCATAATTAATTCATTGTAGACACAGTAGCCAGCACTGTCCAAGCTACAGTAGATACTACCAAAAATGTAGCATCTTCAGCCTTTGAAAAAGGTACATCTGCAATCGGCAGTGCCAAAGGTACGAAAAAAATTAATTACAAGTCGATGAATCGACGTATTTAGCTTATAGAATTACGCTTATTTACGATTATTGAGCTTGCATAATTCTATACTTTATTAAATTCATTGTTGATACTGTTAAAAGCACAGTCCAAACGTCAGTAGATCAACAAAATAATATTGCATCATCAGCTTTTGAAAAAGGCACAACTGCCATCGGTACCGCAAAAGGTCAGCTTTTACATAAGCTATGTTATTTTTGTACTTATTTTGGATAGAATTTCTTATTATTTCGTTCTCTTTTTATTTATCGTAGATACCGTAGCAAGCACAGTCCAAGCAACTGTAGACACAACTAAAAACGTAGCCTCATCGGCTTTTGAAATGGGCACTTCTGCGATTGGCAGTGCAAAAGGTACACTACACACATGCTTTAGAAATGTTAACATTACGGTCAAATTCATACTTTATTCTTGCTTTATTCTATTTGTTCATCTCTTTTTATCTCATACTTGTATCATTTCAATACTACCATTTTTATTGTAGATACTGTTGCAAGCACCGTAGACAGTACCAAAAATGTAGCTTCGGCCGCATTTGATAAAGGCACGTCACTTATTGGTGGTGCTAAAGGTAGGTTGATCCTACAATGAATATTCAGTTACAACATTGTACTTGGAAAGCAATATCAATCAGTATTTATTTTTATAGATACCGTAGCCAGCACAGTACAAGCAACAGTAGACACTACTAAAAATGTAGCATCATCAGCTTTTGAGAAAGGCACATCTGCAATTGGTACAGCCAAAGGTAGCGACATTATTTCACTCTATTCATATATTTTTTACGTTATTTTATTTATAATTTATGAGTATAAATCGTTGTAGACACCGTAGCCAGCACGGTTCAAGCCACAGTAGACACAACCAAAAACGTTGCATCCTCAGCTGTTGACAAGGGATCATCCCTGATCGGTAGTGCGAAAGGTAGATATTAAAAATAGCACATTTAATGCTTTTTTTTTTCATTTTCCATCGTTTATTTATCATACATCCATTGGTTGTAGACACGGTAGCAAGCACTGTCCAAGCCACTGTAGACACCACCAAAAATGTTGCCTCTTCAGCCGTTGACAAGGGCTCATCACTAATTGGTAGTGCTAAAGGTAGATTATGAATTACGATTTAATGCTATATTATTATTTTATTTCATCATCGTATTTCATTTCATAATTTATTCGTTGTAGACACAGTAGCCAGTACTGTCCAAGCTACAGTAGACACCACCAAAAATGTTGCATCTTCCGCCGTTGACAAGGGCTCATCACTAATCGGTAGTGCCAAAGGTAGATCATGAATTATGATTTAATGCTATATTCATTTATTTAATCATCGTATTTCATTTCATAATTTATTATTTGTAGACACAGTAGCCAGTACTGTCCAAGCTACAGTAGACACTACCAAAAATGTAGCATCTTCAGCCGTTGATAAGGGCTCATCTCTCCTCGGTAGTGCTAAAGGTAGATATTAAATGTTGCATTTTTTATCATTTTACATCAATTATCATAAATAATTCATTTTAGACACAGTAGCCAATACTGTCCAAGTTACAGTAGATACTACTAAAAATGTAGCAACTTCAGCCGTTGATAAGGGCTCATCTTTGATCGGTAGTGCCAAAGGTAGAATATATGTAACTTATAGCTGCACTAGGTATTTGTTTTATTTAATTTGCGCATTTTACTTTACTTTCTATTTATTGTAGACACGGTAGCCAGCACTGTTCAAGCCACTGTAGATACTACCAAAAATTTAGGATCTTCAGCCTTTGAAAAAGGCACAAGTGCAATTGGTAGTGCGAAAGGTAATTTTAAAACTGAAATCTTATTCTTGTTAAAAGTTGATCATAATAAAAGTCATAAGTAAAATCATTGTTATAGAAACAGTAGCAAACTCAGTCGACGACACTGTAGATGTGACTAAAACAGTAGTTTCAAGCTCTGTTGATAAAAATTCTTCAATTGCTAAAGATAAAAAATCATCATCATCTGCTTATGAAGTCCATTGCTATACAATACCTACATGTCCAATAATATTTCTAGGACGAAATATTTTGTACCACCTCCATTCACCGACTACGTGGCCCTATCATAAATCAATATAATTTTAATCCATTTCATTTTCATAGCAACTCATAATCTTTTATTTTTGTAGACACATTATCAAGCACTGTAGACACAACCAAATCAGTAGCCGCTGGCGCTGTAGACAAAAGCGTATCATTCATTGGAAGTGCCAAAGGTATATAGAATACCGAATACCATGCTCATTTGTATTTTATTCAAATGAGTAATTAAATGTTGTTTATTTTGTAGATAGCGTAGCAAACACAGTTAGTAGCACAGTAGATACTACCAAAAATGTCGCCGGATCTGTGTTTGATAAAGGAACATCCATTGCTGGTAGTGCGAAAGGTATCGTCGAAAAATGTTAATTTAAAACGCATTAATGAAATAGTGTTCATGACATACTTTCATTTTAAAAACCATTGACTCATTTTTAAACCCCGTTTTACCCCTTAGAATAAACCCTATCACCATATTCACCATCCGTTTTAGAAAAAAAAATTCCCATAAGTACTTTATATTTATAATTTACCTATTTATTTCTTTATTGTTTACTAATTCTGAAGCTTGCATGTAGGTACCTATAACTATCTGTTCTTTCCTTCCTTCTGCTTGCCTTGTAGAAACAGTAGCGAATGCACTCTCGTCTGAACCATTTGCTGTCCAGGAATCTGAAGACCTCACAAAGGATGTTGAAGGTATTTTTCTTCGATCATATAGGTACCTACCTGTCTTATGATCGAAGGTATTTTTTTATAAAATGTGCTGCTTTCTGCATAACCTCTTTCATTTCTGTCTGTCAGTGTACCAAAATGGTAGTTTCAACGCTGCTGTTACGAAAGGTGTTTTCGACGATTTTAAAGGTATGGCTTATGGGCTGTTTTTTTTTGTTGTGTTAATAGTGTTATTGTGGGGTATGTTCTGTGATATAGATTTAATAAGCAATATAGATTCTCTAAAGGAGATAGCTACTAGGTATTTGTTTGAGCTATTTTCACTCGGATGTTTGCATAAAAACTTTAACAAAACTGTTTTTAGGAATTCAAAATTAGTTTCATCATAACAATAGCGTAGCGATAGTATTTGAGTTTTGCTGTTATTTATACAGGTACCTAACAGAACGTGTGGTGATAAAAACTAAAACAAAATAATGTTTGAAACGTGATTTGAGTGTTTCTTTCCTTAATTTTTTATTACGAAACTAATTTTAGGAAAATAAAAAATTAAGAGCTAACTAATCGTAACTACAATAACAGAATGTGTAGCTAAATATTTGAAGTTTTGCTATTTGTTATATTATAACTTAAATATAACACTGAGGCCAAGGATAGAAAAAGCTGAAAAGAGGCATTTGCCCTGCAGTGGGACAATTAGGCTGAAAAATATACCTACCTATTTATTATTAACAAGCAAACGTGTGACATTTAAACTAAACTGTTTCTAGGTACTAAGGCTTCTATTAATAAACTCCGCTCAACTTCTGTCAAAGTTGCACCACGGATTTAACTATTGCCATCCTTTTTTGTTAGACAGTGACAAATAAGGATGGCAATAGTTAAATCCGTGGTGCAACTTAGACACAAGTTGAGCGGAGTTTATTAATAGAGGCCTTAAGAGTTTAAAACATGAGTTTAGTTTTTTGAGTGTTTCTTTAACCCAACTAAAGTTATTAGCAGTGTAATCTAAAGTCAGTTTGTTTTATCATCTCCTAGTAAAGTTTTAATTAGTTACTGTCTAAAGATACTTGGCTAGTAGAAGTTACAAATACCTTAAGGGCTGATTTTTCAATACCTAGATAACTTTTATCTGAAGAAATAAATATGCGATTTGACAGATATTGTATTGAAAATATGTCATAACGCCATATTTATTCCTCAGATAAAAGTTATTTATCGATTGAAAAATCAGCCCTTAAACAAGTGACAGCCAGTTAGTTATTGCTAGGTACTCAACGATGCCACAGACTGCATTAGGTATACCTTCTACTTTTGCTATGGTGAAAGTGTGCGCGGTATTGCTCATTATTTGACAACCATCCTACTTCTACTTCCTACTAATATCAGGCCTGTCTCACTTGTCACTTTAGGTATGAATCGCCCGCGCGCCGCCTCAGGCGGCGCGCGACATAGGTTGCCACTTGCCGCTCGCTCGGCTTGCGGACTAGACGCATTGTGCGTAATTATCGTGATCTCGTATACATCGTTTCTTGTGATTTATGCACGATGTCTAAACGATCTAGTCTGTATAAAAGATACTGCTGTGTCTACGGGTTTATTAGGATTTATTTATTTATTTATTAGGATGGCTGAATAGTAATAATTTTGCCGATTGTATTAATATTAATTATGTAGGTAGGTACTTATCCATTAAGTAGGTAGGTACCTACTTAATATAATAATTGTAAGTGTTTAGAAGTTACATTACATTACATTCATAGAGCCATGTTGGTCGAAGTGATTAGTACCTCAACTTTCGAGACGAAGGTCGTGGGTTCGAGTCCTGGCCGAGCTTTAAATTGCAAATGTGATTGCAAACCTAACATTAAAAGGGTGATTATCGGATAACGGCTCCCGGTCTAGTTGAGTGATGATGATTGTGTGTGTCTGATCGATGTCTAGGTAGGTATGAAGGTATAGATATTTTGAAATGAAATTGTTTACAAAACGAACGAGATAATAATGTACCTACCTACGTACAATACCTACTTACTATTATTTATTCTGTGGTAACGGTAGATTAAATTATATTTAGGCCTACTTATTTCAAAACTTAAGTAGGTAGGTACTGTTTTTGTGACAGATAAAATAAATGAATTTATTAGTGTTGTCGCAAACGAAAAGTCGACAACCCTTACGAGTCGCGTCACACCGCGCCAGACAGTGACACAGTTACGCGTTAGAGCAGGATGGGAATGTTTAGGCAAATATCTCGATAGGTAATAGGCCCATAGGCGAGTTGAATTGCACTTTAAAGCTTCGCCGCGAGAGTCTCTATTTAAACAAATTTACTCGCGAAGTGACCCTTCTGTACGTAGTACTAGTATTCTGTGCTAATATTGGAAAGGCGAAGTCCGTGTGTGTGAATGTTTGTTACCACGAACCCTATAACTACTGAACCGATTTTAATGAAACTTGGAATGTAGATAGTTAAGGTTCTGAAATAGCACATTATTTATTTAGGATATTTTTATCCCGGAAAAATGTATGGTTCCCGTGGGATAAAAAAATAGTAGTCCTCACGGGCAAAGCCGCGGGTGTTCACTAGTCTTTCTATAATAAGGACCTTACTAGGAGATTGTAAAAAATCAAGAAGCGCTAACTAAACTAACTATGTAGGTAACCTATATTAAAATTACTTACCTTTGTAAAAATATTTAATTCAAAATAAAATTCCAGATACATTCAACACTACCGTGGACACTACTAAGAAGGCCGCTGCAGATGCCAAGGAGAAGGCCCGGGCCACAGCTGAAGCAGCTGCGGAGGAAGCCAAAAGAGTCGCTTGTAAGATTAGATAATTTAATTAAACGAACTAATGGGACTTTATCGCGTGTTATAGGATTTGTTTGATCACGTGAGCGAAACCCAGTAAGCTACCTAATACCACAGAATACTAGTACTACGCTAATACCTAGGTACCTAATATTAGAAGGACAGAGTGCGAATTTTGCGAGTGAAAATTCTTTCATGATTTCATGAAATGATCTACTAAATAAATCAATGCCTATTATAGGTACACTGTCTTTCCTGTGAATAGAATAGTTAAAAATATAAAAAGCCTTAAGCTATAAACTTTATATAAATCCACCAGCCGTCGCCGCAGAAGAGTCCCGCAAGGCCGCCGCGAAGGCCGCTTCGGACGCCAGCAACGCCGTCAACTCCACCGTGGACAACACGCTGCAGCGCGCCGACCGCGCCACCGATGAGGGCATCAAGAACGCAGGACAAGTCGTCAACACCAAGCTTAAGGAGTCGGACAAGTACTTGAACGAGAAGAGTGAGAGCGTAAGTTGTCTAGAGAAAGCTAGAAATAATGTAGGACATGAAGATCGCGGGGCAAGTCGTCGACAGTAAACTGAAAGAGTCTGACAAGTACTTGAACGAGAAGAGAGAGAGCGTAAGTTGTCTAGAGAAAGCTAGATATAATGTAGGGCATCAAGATTGCAGGGCACGTCGTCGACAGTAAACTGAAGGAGTCTGACAAGTTCTTGAACGAGAAGAGAGAGAGAGCGTAAGTTGTCTAGAGAAAGCTAGAAGTAATGTAGGACATCAAGAACGCGGGGCACGTCGTCGACACCAAGCTTAAGGAGTCGGACAAGTACTTGAACGAGAAGAGAGAGAGAGCGTAAGTTGTCTAGAGAAAGCTAGTGTAAAATGTAGGGCATCAAGATTGCAGGGCACGTCGTCGACAGTAAACTGAAGGAGTCTAACAAGTACTTAAACGAGAAGAGAGAGAGTGTAAGTTGTATAGAGAAAGCTAGTGTCAAATGTAGGGCATCAAGAACGCGGGGCAAGTCGTCGACAGTAAACTGAAGGAGTCGGACAAGTACTTTAACGAGAAGAGAGAGAGCGTAAGTTGTATAGAGAAAGCTAGTGTAAAATGGAGGGCATCAAGAACGCGGGGCACGTCGTCGGCATTAAACTGAAGGAGTCTGACAAGTACTGGAACGAGAAGAGGGAGAGCGTAAGTTGTCTAGAGAAAGCTAGTGTAAAATGTAGGGCATCAAGATTGCAGGGCACGTCGTCGACAGTAAACTGAAGGAGTCTGACAAGTTCTTGAACGAGAAGAGAGAGAGAGCGTAAGTTGTCTAGAGAAAGCTAAAAATAATGTAGGACATGAAGATCGCGGGGCAAGTCGTCGACAGTAAACTGAAAGAGTCTGACAAGTACTTGAACGAGAAGAGAGAGAGCGTAAGTTGTCTGGAGAAAGCTAGTGTAAAATGTAGGGCATCAAGATTGCAGGGCACGTCGTCGACAGTAAACTGAAGGAGTCTGACAAGTTCTTGAACGAGAAGAGAGAGAGAGCGTAAGTTGTCTAGAGAAAGCTAGTGTAAAATGCGTGGTCGACCGACACCAAGCTGATAAACTGACATGTTTCCATCAATTTTAAAATATGCTTTGTGGAGTTTGTGGATACATAAACATAACAATTTTTTTTAAATCACTGCCAACATTTAACAACTTATTTTATCAATTACAGTTGCTGTCCAACATTTCATCGGCGACTCACGACGCGTCCGAGGGCGCTGCAGGGCTCCTCAGCAAAGGTCTGAGTGCCTTCAAGTAAACATCAGATCCACTGAACTCATCGCATTTCGATGTAACATTTACGCCGGAACTTTAGTTGCAAAGTACCTACAGAATTTATGGAATCTACAATCGAAATATGTAAAAATTTGAAAATCTAATACTTACCTAATTATAATTATACGACGTCGCTGCATCCTCGATATTTTATAATTCACCATGTAGTCCATTGCTTAATGTACTGGGCACGAACACTATTTAGAGCTAGAAAAAAACTTTAAAAACATGATAACATAGATATAAAAACGATTCAAAGTCCGTAGAGGGCGCCTCGGAGCTGCCGAGCCGCCCCGACCTGCCGAACCGCCCCGACAGTTCCGCTGTATTACCCTATAAATTTGCCGCCACTATAAATTTGCCGCCACTTTAAATTTGCCGCCACTTTAAATTTGCCACCCTCGTAAATTTGCCGCCCCCATAAATTTGCCGCCCTTATAAATTTGCCGCCCTTATTTCAAGAACTGTGTTGCGAATACAGTCTGAGTTGTACAAATAATGTTTGCCACCGTTATCATTTTTATTTGAAGAACTGCGATGCGATTGCAGTCTGGCTGGTTAGCTCAAATTATAAAAGTATATTCCAAACATCAGTTTGAATTGCACAATATACGTTTGCCGCCATTATCATTTTTATCTCAAGAACTGCGATGCGATTGCAGTCTGGCTGGTTAGCACTAATTATAAAGATAACTATTCCAAAATAAAAGAACCTATATACTTTTTTATTGTGATGCGAATACAACCACAGTAAATCTATTTATACAAATGGAAATACCTACATCCAGTAGGTACATTTATAAACATAATGAGATTACGATCCTCAGTGCAGTCTGAGTTGTACAATATACGTTTGCTGTCGTTATCATTTTCATTTCAAGAACTGCGATGCGATTGCAGTCTGGCTAGTTAGCATACATTTTAAAGACCGACCAACTATTATCGAATGGTGACATTATCACCACCTATGAATACTGAATATTATATCATTGCGGATTATGATTCTAAACACTCTTTTTCTTCGAATTAAAGATGATGCGATCGATAATATCGATACCCCTAGTACCGGATAGACGGTTTGACCCAACCACGCAACCTATGACTGATTCCACGGATACAAATAATGCAAGCACTGATACAATGATAATATTTTTAGGAGCCTTATGAACTTCAATAATAAACCTGAAGTATTCGTACCAAGATCTCTGAACGTTGCGGAGAATAATGGTGGGTTGGCCTGGCGAAGAATCATTATATAAATACCTATCTAAAAATATTCACATTTTTTAAAAAATTTCAAAGCGCAACAGAGACAAGAGACACGAGAAGCTCAATTTCATTTTGAGAAAGAGTCTTTTGAGACATAGACCCAATTAGTCACCTATCTGACAAGGAAACCGGTGAGACCCACCCAAGCAACCTGCTAAGACGAACAGCAATAAACTCGATCTCAATAATTAAATGTAATCCGGTACCCCCGGTAAATTTAAATGTTTCTCTTGTTTGGAAATCAAATCAAATGAAATCAAAGAACTTTATTTGTTAACATAACTTACAAGTTATTAGATACATTATTGTTATTAAACTAAATGAATTGAGTAACAAAAGGCCTCCACTCAGCATAAGCTACGGCAGATAGTCTACCATAGCGCTGGTCTTCCGTGGTAGCACAAAGTATACAGGCGAGCAGTGGCTTTCGCGATCAGTTAAGTTAATTATATGAAACCAAATCATAATATATATAATCATAATCATAATATATAAAATGATCCTTTTTAACTCTCAGTTAGAGTCTGGTACATAACTTACTTTAAGATACCGCGCGTTACAAAACAAAATTAACCAATAGAATATTCGTTTCCTCTCTAGACTAGAACATTATTTATAATATTGAGTTGAAAAAATTACTACAATCAGCTACAATTACAACATGTTAACTATGTACTATTTTACTATGTACCTTTAGTGCCTACTTTTGAAGGCTGTGACAAATGTTGACGATAAAATTAACTTGTTACAAAACCGAAGGTTTATAATAAACCACAAAAAGTGTCAACTTCTAATACTTAAGCGTATACTATTTCTAGGTAGACTCATGAAACTACCTTCTACGCAGGTACTTGAGATTTTGAAAAATTTGTTTGGTGCATTGATCTTTGTATGTCCAAGCACCTATAGATTAACATTGAGTTTATAATAAACTTTTCGAGATAGGAAAAATCCTGGCACACCAAACATCATAAAGATTAAGACATCTCAATGACGTTTGTTTATTTGCATCGTACATCAAATCCAAAGAAAATGTAGATGCAGACAAAGTACCTATTATTTAGACGTTTTGTGTAAAAGACATTCTGATTCTGACAGTCCTTCACTGGTCCAGCCAGCCCTGGTATCTCTTACTTCCGGAATGTCAATTATAACGCGGCATCCCATATAGCGAAGCCTTTCTCCGGTGCCTTGACACTTACCAAATCGTAAAACCAGACACCGTCTAAATTATGATCGCATTAATAAAATAATCATAATATTACCTATATTGAAACATTATGACTATTATCTTAATATAAAAATTGTGGATTTTTTGTCAGAACAATAATATTTTCGACTATTTCGATTGTCTATCTCAAATTCGTAAATATATATATATATAAAGTAAATTACGAGATAAATATCCGGATACATAATAAAATAATATGTATTTAAAATATTTCAAATTCGTTTTGCTTTGAACTTTATCACTCATTACTCCAATTCTGGAGCTATTAACCATTCCACCGTCAACACAATCCCGTCAATTTCTCTAATACGTACTAGGAAATAAATTCAGCAAAGATGCTAAAATCTCTCGTCTCCTTAAAAGAGTTTACCGAACTCTGCCATCTTTCCCAAAATAGGAAAGTACTCGGGACACTAAAATTGCCCTTGTTTTGCTGATCATCCTAATCATCCTAATGAGCAATTACATTTGCCTATAATAACCACAAAGCTTGTGGCTCTGCTAGCACTGTTTACTGCACAATGTGTGCATTTTTGATTACGTTATCTAAAATAAACATTATTAGTCCTCGATTACAAATTACAATTATTAATAGTCTAATAAAGAATTCGCCTCCTAGGAGAGCGTTACCATGTTAAGTCATCCCTCTGTTAATAGAGATTTATGTCCGACAAATACCTTATTAACCTACATGAATATGATCAGTTTATCCAACTGCAAAGATGGAGAAGTTATTCTCTGCACACTCAGCTCACACGCTGCAACTGACCGACGTTAGCGGTAGATCATAGGGCCTTTGCTATTGAGGCAATAAAAAAAGCTGCAGGATGATCTGGTAATTCCCCTTTAGTTGTAAAACTTACAATAGGGCCTAGCCGATATAATTTTAATGACTATTTATTTATTAATAAACTAAACAGGCTAATCTAAACGCAGGTTAGACAGCCGGCATAGTCCCATTGCAGAGCAAATGCCTCCCTTTTTTCTTCTACACTCATTCCGATCTTGAGCCAAATTGCGCTAGTCATCGGTATGTCAATTATTGTTTATCCTATACTATTGAGTGAAGAATATTTGTATTGGCCTAAATATAATTATATTAAATTTTTGTAATTCTGTTCTCAGAAACGGCTCTAACGATTTTAATGAAACAATTAACAAATATTGTGCCTAGTAAATTAATCCGATTTTGCAATGCAAATCATGGAGATAGTAGTTAATTTTATAACAGTAAATCAAGGTTTTGTTTGTTCATCTAACTAAACCTTTCTATCCCAAAGGGGTTATTATAATACACGATTTCCCAAAAACTCTGAACATCTACATGGTGAATTATAAAATATCGAGGATGCAGCGACGTCGTATAATTGAAGGTTAAACAAACTTACCTAAAGTGAAGTTTGACCATAATTATACGACGTCGCTGCATCCGAAGCATATTTTAGTCCCTCCCTCCCTTAAGTTGTCTGAAACTTATCCCGTATTAAATCGATATAAAATATCGATTATGCTTTTGGGAAATCGTTTTATCCTCTGAAAAGAATGAGGGTAATACAGCGGAACTGTCGGGGCGGTTCGGCAGGTCGGGGCGGCTCGGCAGCTCCGAGGCGCCCTCTACGGACTTTGAATCGTTTTTATATCTATGTTATCATGTTTTTAAAGTTTTTTTCTAGCTCTAAATAGTGTTCGTGCCCAGTACATTAAGCAATGGACTACATGGTGAATTATAAAATATGCTTCGGATGCAGCGACGTCGTATAATTATGGTCAAACTTCACTTTAGGTAAGTTTGTTTAACCTTCAATTATATAAGTGAAGCATTTTTATTTTCAAAACAATAATCAAAATACAGAAGCATTGGTGCATTTTGGTGAGGTGAGAAAATTGAATATGCATTTTTATTTATTTTAAACGCACTGCTACGCACTTGCATAAACTTTGTATGATAATTATGTTAGTTTTTTTATGCCTTTGTATAAGTTTATGTTAGGATGTTTTACTAACACATTTTTTGTATTTCACATTAATTTATGTCAATTTCATGTTTCATTTATTTAGTCACAAAATGTAATCTCATTATTTTAGAATATAAGTTATCTTTTTCTTGTATTTTAAAAACTCTCTAACTAGTATCTCTATGAATTAGTATGATCCTCGAAATACACTATGCTTAGCTAAGCCGTCTATAATACTACTATTTTAAAAACAAACTGCCTGAATTGAAACAGAGATCCTAGAAATAATGTTCATTATCTAATAAGATACCTACCATGTAAAAAAAGTGGCCGTCGCGGAACGCCTGGCAGATGTGAAACATCTAAATTATTTTGTACAGTTGATGATGATGATAATGATCTGATTAAGTAAGTAATAATAATCACATCAAAAATAATTAATTTTATTAATCACCGTATTAGATGCATTAACTTATAGTGGCGTGTTGCCACGCAAAGAATCCGTCTGAACTCCCCATTAGATGTTTCACATAAAAAATTAATAACTATCCAAGACTCAGGCCGGCCATATACCTCCTGAATGCCTTTCTGAAACCAGAATCTGAATTCAGAAAGCCCAGATGTATGTACCTATGGCCAGTCTTAGGAATGGGCCTAAACTAGCTTGTTACTTGTGGAATACTGCTTGGCAGTCTATTTTATGGATTTTTATATGATATATTTTTACCTTTATATATGTTATGAATAGGTACAATGCTTAAATTGTTGTTGCTTAAAATTTTATGAATGAGAGGTACAAAGTATTTCGTAGGTGTTGTATTGTATTTCAATAGGTTGGTAAGAGAAAATGTAATTACCTACAATGTTTTTAATCAATCATTTTGCTGTTTATTGTATGTTGTGTTGTAATAAAGTCTACAATGCCATCCGTATACTTAAGCATTTTTATTTTTAATTCTTCTTAGAGGCATCTATTCATTTGTTAAATCTTAATAGGTAAGTTTAAAGGTAGGTAGGTAATCTATTCTAAATCGATCTAGGCAGCTTTTAAAGGCGTAGGACCAAATGGTACAAGACAGGAACACGCTTGATAGGCTAAATATAAAAAATAAGTAGGTAATAGTAGTCAATTAATTAATAGGGGTTTGTTTGAATGAGGAATGTGAGTCAGGATCGTAGCAAGTGGAAATCCGTGGTCTCTGCCTACCCCTGTGGGAAAGACGCGTGATTAAATGTAGGTATGTATAATATATGTATCAAGTAAAAGAATAGTTAGAAAGCACGGAGTAATACTTAGTTTTCTGTGGAAAGCACCAGCGGGTATATGGGTACCTATCCTTCAATGGGTATCGCGCTTACATGTCGTAGCCAGAGAAATGAATACTCCGTTTTTGTCGTACGTATCGGACGTATCGTCCACCAGCAAGATTGGACGACGACATAGTTAAAACCTCAGGTCGTACATGGGCTAGATAGGCGCGAGACAGGGGCGAATGGCAGAAACGAAGAGAGGCCTATACCCAGCAGTGGGATGAGAAAGGCTGATGATGATGATGATGATCGGACACAGAATACTATATATACTGGTATCGGAGTAGGTAAAATAGTATTCTGTGGTATTGTCGTCGGTTGTTGCCAGGCTGCAGGACATTGACTTTGTGTATTTGAAAAGGGGCGCCATGTCTACCCTTTTGTCAGAGTAAAAACGAAACGCACGTTTTGATGACATTGACATATATTTTGACTGACAGCTTTTATCTGTCATGTCATTCTTCTGTCATACATGTAAATAAAAATCATGGCGGCGTTATTTCGGTCTGGTTTTTGTCTTACAAAAAATGTAGTTTTCTCCAATACTCTTCGCTCTATTTCTACTACAAAGGCTCTAAATTTAAAAGAAAGTAAGTAGTATTTGCGTTTGTAGAATTGTATTCCTTGCCCAACATAACCTAACCTCATTAATTTTGTGATCTTTACAAGAATTTTTATTTCAATTTCATTTACAGTTCGTGAACATAAGGATGGCCAAACCGTGGTAGTGGAGGCTGTGACGGTGAAGTCACCTCGTACGGAGCTCCTTGTTCGTTCTGAAAAAAATCCTTCTATGGTGGAGGCAAACAAAAATACACTGATTTCCCACAACCGAAGTTCAGAGAGGCCGCAATGTTACATGTGCGCGCTAGGCTTGGATGTAAAACACACAGATGTGTTGATTCTGAGTCAGTTTGTAAGATCTGATGGATGCATGCTGCCAAAGCGTATCACAGGACTATGTAAAATGCAGCAAAAGAAAATAGGAAAAATGGTGTCAATGGCTCAAAAAGCTGGTAAGTATTGACTTGTTCGGTCTGAACTAGGATATCACAATATTCACATTAAGTTTCTGAAATATAATTTATCGATCGAGCGAGCGAAGCGAGCGAAGATCTTAGTGGTAAGTTGGGCGATTTTGCTTTGTATGTTTGTATGTTTGTATGTTTCACGAATTGTTGTTCGAGCATAACTGTCGAACCGTTCATCCAATCTGCATGAAACTTGGTAGGTCAATAGGTTGTGATAAGGAAATTTACGGTGGAGCATATGAGCTTAATCGATGAAGGGGTTGTGAAGATATTGGGTTCCCAAGGGGGTAAAAAATTATGAAAGTTACACAAATATATTGAGTGGGGTGTCATACGAAAGGGCTTATTTTGTACATTCCAAAATGGTTTTTATTTTTAATCTAGGATGTATAGTTTTTGAAATACGACCAAAGACCAAAAACTACGAAACCAGAGCTGCAAGAGCTCCCGTTTCATAGAGTTTCGATGTCTTCGTAGCTCATTGACTGGTCGGTCTTAAAAAGAGAGTGGCATCGTTGCGGTTTGGTTTGCAATGATTTTAGATGCTACTTGATTTATTTTCATGATAAAAAAAATTTTGATAAAAAATGAAAATAATTGGGGTAAAAAAAGTTAAGTAAACAAATATATTGAGTGCGGTGTCAAATGAAAGGTCTTTATTTGTACATTCTAAAATAGTTATTATTTTTATTCTAGGACGTATACCTACTTTTAAAAATACGACGAGAATTCATAAATATGAAATAAATGAAAAATTAGACACGACATTATGTATTGCATGCATGCTAGTATTTTTTACCATGAAGAGCTAGCGCAATAGGCATACCCGGCAGTAGTAGCACTTGAAATTATAGGGGTAGGTAGTCAGAAGAAAGTCCAAATGTTGGCCATCTACGGTGCGCGAGATCTCAGTTCGGGGCGAACTACTAGTATAAACATGGGCTTGTAACCTGCACCTAAGGCCAAGTTACGTATTTGCTAACGGTAGTTAATGTGTAAATGTGAACACTTAAGTACACAATATCAACTTTAACAATTACTTACAACTTTTCTAGGGCTCATGATCAACTTGACACCTAGCTTTTGCAAAAAGGATCCAACTAAGAGAAGAGATTGGAAGAAATTCAACACCTATTTTGATGAGAAAACTATTTTCATGAAGAGGATACCCACACAAGAAGACCGTTTCAAACGATAAGTTTTAGTTTCTTGTATGATATAAAGATATTGATAATAATTAGTTTATGCCAAAACTGTCTATTTTTTCATTTTGAAACTTAATTTTTATCAGGAAGGTTAGAAAGACCACTATAGCATAATCACAATATGAATTGAACTATATGCTGTCTCTCTTCACAGACTGAGACTGACAAGATGGCATGTAATGCAATTTCCATTGTGATTATGCAACAGCGGCCTTTTTATCTCAGCTGACCTGCAGCAAGGGTTTTGTAACCTATGCAAATATGTTCTTTAAACCCCAAAGAGTTTATGAACTTGTAGGAAGCTAAGTTAGGATAATATCGAAAATCAATTCAGAAGTAAAAAAAAAATGTAATGGCTTATTATCAATAGTAGAGGATTGAATAATAATGTTCCAGTTATATTGAATCATAATTTATTTGAGTTTCGTTGTCTGCAACAGCAATCATTCACAACATATTTAAAAGCAATAGAAGTAGCAAGTCTTATGAATTTAATACTATCAGAAGGAAATAACTAGCATTTACGAGTATGTACTTACGAAACCAAGTTCCATAACTAGATATTATTTGCTAATTAGTATGTAACATAATCGAAAATCTTAGATTATGCTTCAATAATCAAAATATATAAACAAAAATATTGCAATTCTTGCAAGATAACTATAATTCATTAATACCATTTATTCTAAAATTGAATTTTCTTAATTTTTCTAAAAATAAATATTGCCTAAAGTTGTCATAAAACTCTTAAATGTAAACACATAAAAATGCAGTCTCTAATAGATAAATTCTCTTTCTTAGAGCCACGGAATACAAAACCAATGGAAGTTTATAACAAGCAATAGTTTGATCATTTTATGGACTTACAAAATCATTTCTTTATTAAAAAATCAGCCAATACCTCCTTGAAGAAAGTGGCGGGAATTTTATTATATTATACATAGATAAACATAGGAACTTCAAATATATACAGATGAAATCGGCTAAGCTCTTCCAATGTTTTATATTCCGTGCATAAAACCATGCCAGAGTTTTTGGTACATATTCACAGCCTCTCATAGAGATACAAGTAGCCGAGTTCTTTGGGAGGGTTTTCTGATAGCGCCACCTAGAAAAGAGGTTAATTTATTAGCGTTTTAAAAGATGGTTCTGAACTTCGTCACTATTTCTAGTACTAATCTGATAGTTCGATTCAATCAGTGGACCAATTTAGATGAAACTTGGAATATGGGGTTGTTGGGAAAAAAATCCCACGGGTTCATCCGTTCAGGAGCTACAATGCCACAGACAGACACACAGAGCACACTACAAACTTTAACACCCCTCTTTTTCGTTGCGAGTTAAAAAGTTGATGAAAAAGTTACCTTATTGTCATTGAATATGACCCATCTGCCTTCATGAAGAACATGGCAGACATAGTGACCGACCATGGTCGAAGTTCCCATGTGAGAGATGAACGCAGTGAGGCGGTACTCTGAAACAAGATATCACTTTCCTATCTGCTATTCTAGAATCATTTCAACCGTAAAGTTCAGCTTGTAACACTACAAACTGAAATATATATCTATGAATGTAAAGTCTCAAGCTAAGGGAGTGTACACATTGCGTATTCTGCAGCGCGTTTTTGAGCTGCGCGTTTGTATCGATACAAACGCGCGTTCGCAACGCGTTTTTTTCCATACAAAAGCGAACCGGGAGGGGGGCTGCGCGTTCGCATCGCGTTCGAATCGCGTTTGTATCGATACAAACGCGCTGCAAAAAACGCAATGTGTACACTCCCTTAAGTAGTAGATCAGCGAGGTTGATAAGGCCGTTATAGCAGAAAATCACAATAGGAATTGAACTATATGCCGTCTCTTTTCATAGACTGAGCGACACGAATGGCATAATTATATTGAAATTGTCATTCGGCTATATAGCGGCCTTTTTAGCCCCGCAGTGTATTTGTCAGTAATTGTGCGAAAAACTACTATTTTTATAAAGCAGTAGCCGACCAGATAGAATATAGCAACTGTGCCTCGAGCACGAGTATGCACAAGTTTACTATTCTATCCGTGACTACAGTAACGTATGGACAATTGTATGGACTGACCTTAGTTTAATCAAGTTGCCGCTAGAGGCGCTGCACTGAATGCCATACAATTGAGATTCTTTACTACAGTCACGGATAGAATAGTAAACTCGTGCATACTGGTGCTCGAGGCACTGTTTGTTAAAGATAGAAGTCTGTAGTCACCCAACACTCACTCTCAGGTCCGTCCCGACAGGCCAGCGTGCGATCTGGCGCAGGCGGCGCGGCTGGCGCATCAAGTGAGTCCGCGTGGCTGAAGATCCAATCCACTGCGCGCTCCACATTCCCATCTGTAGCTTGTAGCGCTCGTAACGCTTGCGGTCGAGTGAAACCCATGCCCATTATTTGTTCCACGCTGGTTTCGTCCAAGTTCGCACATGCGCCCGCTGCAAGAATAGATTTAGAATTAATTTATATGGGTCTAAAATGAATAAGGATATTGTTTTTTTCGATAGGTTTTGTGCCGTAACATGCGGACGGTGTTCAATGCATTCAAACGTATACGATCCCTTGTATGTAATTTACGCTTTTGTATCTATCCTAGTCTAGGAAGCCTAAACATCTTGAGGAGGCTTGGAGTAATGGAATAAATATCGTCCTAATCTATCTCAGTTTAGCCAATTTTATGTAATGAATGTCCAGTGCATCCGAACTGTTCCATCTGGCAAAAGACAGAAAGATGCCGACCTTAACTAGTTGGAGAGGCACATGAAGAAGAAAAAGGTATAATGAAAGACAATAGTAAATACGTATGGTCCTAACTTAAGCAGCACTTGCACTTTGGGTGGGTTTTCGTACGAATTTGAAACTTACGAAGACGTACGAATACGCACGATCCATCATAATTGATTCTCTGTGTACTAAGATATCGCACTCTAGCCAAAACTTCAGTCTACTATGCTAAGTTAATAAACTATGACAGAAGTGTTCAGACTGCCGTAGGTAGTAAACAAACTAGTAGTTGATACAATCTAACCTGCAGGCTGCGAGCCGGGTGGTTCGAAGGTGTTAGCAAAGTCCCAGTCGGTCATATGTTCCATCAGCCAGTTAGATGCTGCCTCCATGTTAGAGTTGTTTGTGTAGTACAAGGCTTTCTTGCACGCCTCCAATGGGAAGCCCATTTCTATCTGCAAGTATAAAATATTGGGACTTGAGTGACTGATTTAAATTTTATTAAGTTTCAACCAAGGCGTCTACAGCCCGATAGCTCGATAGAGTGAGACGAGAGAGAGAGAGAAGTTTTGGACCTCGACAATATAGCGCCGCCTACAGAGTTCAACTATAGCTCAGAACTATCCAGGTGGGCCGAAATATAATAAAAAATCGTCAAAATCACGAACACAAGATATAAGCAGTATTAGATGTCGCGGGGGCGAAAAATTGATCTAGCTATGTCTCACATCTGGGAAAATTCGTTCTATTTTTACCCAGTTCTACAGTTTACTACAGTCGCACAGATATTAATACCTACATTGAATGATGGATATAGAGTACTTACAAGCTGCGGCAGCAAGGTTTCGCTGTAGACAGGCGCGGGAGGGCTAGGGTTACTTTCCGGCAGTAGCGTCTCGTCGGGCTGCAAGCCGCGACCCCGCAGCATTCCTAGATCTACCTGCGACAATCATTTAGATAAATAAATAATAACATTTCATTTCACACAGCATCACAGAAAACTGAGATTAAGTATGATGCACTGATTCAATATGGCCAATCATAATGAATCTCAGTTTTCAGTGATTGGTCTATTCCTGCTATCAGCTAAGCCAGTAAATATTGTACATTGGTTTTGGCTAGAGTATAAAAGCACTGTCTACGTACCTCCCATGGCATATCAACTGCGACGTCCAGTTTAGCAGGCGTCCAATCTTCCTTGATGGTGAACTTTTTGAGCTGGATCAGGAGGTAGTCAGGGAAGGTCGCCAGTCGAGTGATTCTAAAATAATGATTAGGGTGAGTGGGGGCAAGATCGAAAACGGGGTAAGACAAAAAGTAGTCAATAACTCCCGATTGAGTAATCTTTTTACAGTGCTGGTAACATTGTCAAGACCACCATTTTGTCACGTCGCATTCCTCAGTCAATATTTTCTGCTTAGATCCAGAAGTTGTGTAAAAAGTGCAATTTTCTGACACAGTGACTTTTACGCAAAGTGCTCAAGTCCTTTCATCTTACCCCGTGTCCAGTAACTTGAGCTACAAGGTAGGTACGAGTGTTTTATTGATATATATATCTACTCATTATTTTTAATTCTTACTTGTGTTATTACGTCTAAATATGGCTACTTCTCGTAGTTTAGGATTTATTTCAACTTTTAGTCTTTCCCCATCTCAATTTTGCGGGGTAAGACGAACATATACAAGTACCAATCTTACCTTATTTTCAAAACTCATAGTAAGAGTCAGATGTTCTCAAACTTTTCCTGAACAGATGTTGGATGTATTAAATAGGTATGTAGGTACCCTCTTATGTTTCAAAGAGGTGCGAACTTTTATGTATGGAGCCTGACATACCTACTGTAAGCCATTTAAAAAAAATAGTTTTGGCAGCCAGAGATGAAACATATTGTGTCAATCGATAGAGGAAGTGATTAGTAATACAAACAAAAAGTATTGAATCTCGTAAGTGATAATTATAATTTCTGAGATATTTGGGTCAAGGTGTAGAAAACGCACCACTAAGTATATACTTAGAAAATTTTTCACAAAAAACAACGCCGTATCATACTTCGGGAGAGGGGGCATGCGGGAGTATTAGGGTTGGGGAACGACGACGGGTCAACTTGAGGTCATTGACCGTTGACCCAGGGGTAATTGACCTTTGACCTCGAGTGGAAAAGTTTGAGAACCTTTACTTCAATCTTCCCCCGGTGGGGTAAGACTGATATATTCTAAATATGAAAATCTGTTATAACTTTGTTAAAAATAGGAATTTTGGGACAAGAGTCAGTTTAGAGTTTTCAGGACAAAAAATGCTATAGACTAGGGGCCATCAACAACGTCCTAATATTCATTTATTGTCTGATTTCACGTTCGATCTTTCCCCGCCACCTTTCCATCTTCCCCCAACTTTTTTTTCGTGATAAAATATTTTAACTTATTTTTTTCTACTTTTGGAACAGATATAACAGGCAATTATTGATGTAATATAAAAGTAGACTCTTTCCTCTTTAAGGACAACTAATTAATTTTTAGCATAAGCTAATAATAGGTCTTTACCTTTGAAATTGCCGTTCTTCAGTACTGGTCATTTCAAATCAAAATATTTTTTGGTTTGACTAAGAATTTTAATTACAAATTAATTTTATATTAAAAACATGGGTTTCTTTTTTCTAAATTAGTCATTTGTTTATTGATTAGCGTTATGTTTTCGTCACATTTGAATCTTTTTCGTCATCATGGATACGTAAAAAATTCGAGTAATTATGGAATATGAGTACCGTCGTGGCAGCAAAGCGACACAAGTGGCACGCAGCATCAATGACGCTTACGGAGCGAACACTACAAACGAACGCACCACCTGTTATTGGTTTGCCAGCTTCCGTTTTGGAAATTTCGACCTGAAAATGAACCCCGTACTCATCCAAAAACTTTGGTTGACAATGACGAATTAAAGGCGATTGTGGAAGCTGATGATACTCAATCTACGGCTGAATTAGGAGCAGCTTTCAACGTTAGCATCAAAACAATATTGGTCCATTTGCGTCAAATTGACAAGGTAAAAAAGCTTGACAAAGGGGTGCCCCACGAACTCAATGATCGCCAGCGCGAGGTACGCGTCGAGATGTGCCTTGCATTGCTCACCAGGCAAACATACGAAGGAATTTGAACCGCATTGTTACCTGCGACGAAGAATGGATTCTGTTTGACAATCGCAAGCGCTTAGCACGTTGGTTGGATCCGGATTCAGCACCTAAACAATCCCCTAAACGAAAAATTGCCCCTAGCAAAGTGATGGTTACTGTTTGATGGTCTAGCGCCGGTGTGATTCATCACAGCTTCTTACTAAACGGGATGAGCATTACTGCAGATGTGTACTGTGAAGAATTGAACACAATAATGGAGAAGCTTGCAATCCCCAACCAGCTTTGATCAATCGCTCGTCACCGCTGCTCCTGCACGACGACGCGTGACCTCATACTGCATAGTAGACGGTCTCCAAGTTGCAAGAGTTAGGGTTGGAAGCTCACCGTCGTCCACAGTACTCACCAGACCTTGTGCCTATAGACTTCTACTTTTTTCAGAATTTGGATAACTTCTTGGTGGGAAAAAAATTGAATTCCCGAGAGGCAGTACAAAATGCCTTTGAAGAATTAGTGGCCTCCTGTCCAGCTAATTTCTTCAAGAAGGGCATAATGAACTGCCACGGCATTGACCAAGATCCATTGATTGCATGGGTGATTACTTTGATTAATAGAAATAAAAAATGTAGAAAAAAAATTACGTTAACTTTTTTCATGAAAAACGGCAATTTCATAGGTAAAGACCTAATATATTTTCTTCTACAAGGGATCAAACACAACACTGCTCATCTCATCAAAAAACCGTTCGATCTTGCCCCCACTCACCCTACTCATAGATATTAAGCAAGAATAATCTACAGAAATATACATTAAATAGTACATTTAAAACTGCACTGGCAATAACTAATAACATTTTTTTTATATTAATCCATTACATAGTTGTAGATTCTTCAATTTTCTTCTACATACGGATATATTATATGAAACTTGAAACATATGAAATCTTGACTCAGAATCTAGGCTACTAAAAATATAGAAAAGAAAATAGTTTTATTTTCGCCACCATGATACCATAAAGAACACAAATCAGAAATGTTACAAAAAAAGTCACAAGAAAATAAGTACCTATTTAATATTTATTATAAGTAACATGCAAGTAAGGCTTGAATAAGTTAAATTTAGAATACATAAAGTCTGTTCAATGAAGAATAGTATTTAAAACGAAATAACTCACTTTGTCGCAGTGACTTTTTGGTTGAGCGCGCTGCTGTAGAATTGTTCAATGGTCTCCTCTTTCAAGAAGCTGTCAAGGCATGCTTCGAACGGGATCAGAGGACGGACCACTTGGGACGGATCACTGCAAAGAAAGTTGTAACAAACGTCGTTTGGTTGTCATTTTGTTAGAAGCTTCACAACCCATTGCAGCTCTACAGAGCCATATTCGAGGTGGTTAGATAAATAGAGAAGGATCAAAAGAGGATATATAGTAGAGAAACACTGATAATTTTAGAGATTTCTAATGTGATGTGACCAGTCTGAAGCCGGGGCAGGTTGCTAGTTTGAAATATAGATAGATAATGACCGGGAATAGGACATAGGCTACTTTTTATCCGAGTACCACGCGAGCGAAGCCGCGGGCGGAAGCTAGTATCATAATAACGGATCGGACGGTTCATCGGTCGACTGCCCCAGAATCGTAGTGCTGACACCGCGATTGCGTCTCACGTCGCAGAAAAAACGTGTACTTAGTAGTTTAAGATATAATTGTATGTATGTTAGTCTGTAAGGTATATATTCTATGGGCCTTATATTAAGTATTTTAACATCTTGTTACTTAGATAAGTTGCCTGAAATAAAGATATGATTATTATTATTATAATAAACGTACAGTCGTTGGTTGGCCGCCTCTGCTTGGTGTCTCCTCGTCTCATACTCGTCGACCTCTCGCCTGTTGACCGCGCTGGCGACGGGCACCGGCAGCGGCAGGTGTTGCTCGGCGCGCTGCGTATACCGCACGCCGCCAGATGGACACTGAATACGTTCCTCCACACTGAAGCGGAGACAGTCGCCTGGGTTCGACTTGTGACGGCTGTGACGCTGGAAACATAACCATACACGGATGCCTGACTTCGCGAAAACATTTATTCAAATAGCGACTCTAGCTGCGACGCAATAAAGTGCAATTCAGACAGTGACAGAGTTATGGGTTCAAAGGAGAGGCAATGTTTAGATGAATATCGCGTTAGGCACAAAGGCCTCATTAATAAACTCGGATTAACTTCTGTCAAAGTTGCGCCACGGATTAAACTATTGCCATACTTTTTTGTTAGACAGTGACAAATAAGGATGGCAATAGTTAAATCGAGCAGCGATTAGCAACAGGCGGACCGCAGACGGTAGAATTTACATTTTTTTTAAATACTTGCCTCACATAACATAACAATATATAACACTTTTCCTTGACAAGTATCTTAGTCGCTATTTTAATTTTTTAGTTTTACAAATAAATCAGATAAACGCGGCGGGTTTTGTTATAACTTCAATTTTGATAGGCTATTGACAGGATACCTGTGTAAGTGTAAGTAGATGCAGGTAGTACTCGTGCGCGTCCTGTTGCCGTTTGCTCATGAACTCGGGATGGTCCTTGCCGACCAGCTGACGGTACATGTGTGGGGACACGCCCGTCTGCGACCCTTCCGTGTCGGGGACGGAGTAGCGCCCGGAGAGCAGACCCACGCCTAGTTTGGCACTGGAATATCAAAAGTGTTGTGAAGGATTAGAAAGAAAGTGTTGTAAAGGATTAGAAAGAAAGTGTTGTAAAGGATTAGAAAGAAAGTGTTGTAAAGGATTAGAAAGAAAGTGTTGTAAAGGATTAGAAAAAAAGTGTTGTAAAGGATTAGAAAGAAAGTGTTGTAAAGGATTATAAAGAAAGTGTTGTAAAGGATTAGAAAAAAAGTGTTGTAAAGGATTAGAAAGAAAGTGTTGTAAAGGATTATAAAGAAAGTGTTGTAAAGGATTAGAACCGGTTCAATCAATTAATCAGTGATATGGTGCTTTATTGTGCAGTCATCATATAGTGATGCTTTATTGTGCAACAAAAAAATAAAAGTAATCACAAGAGACAGCTTAAAAATTAGTACAACGGGCGGCCTTATCGCTAAAAGAGTTCTTCCAGGCAACCTGTGAAGTGATTGTACAGTGAACGGCTTCAAAAAGACTAGACAAACATTTCAACTGGATATGCACACATCAGCTTATGCTGCCTGCCTGCAATAGTATTAATTATTCAAATTGTCATACAAAATAATAATAAATAAATAAAAAATTATGTATTTTCTTTCATTTTTGGCGCTATTGTTCCAAAGATGAGATGAAAGTCGAAAGTTCTAAAAAGGGAAAACGGGCTGATTGTTTAACTTATCTCAAATCTCAAACTGTCAAAACGATCGCGTAGGTATCTTTAGTCGCGTTCGGTCTCGTTGAGATGAGAGTGACGGAGCTACTTGCGTGGTCACTGTACTGTCATATTTGACAGTTTGAGATCGATTTTGGTAGCTGCCAAAGATAGACAATAAGGGGGCTGAGGTTTGAGAGAATATTTCACTCACGTTTGAACATCGAAGTCGTTGACAGGATCCTCAGGGAAGGTCGAGAAAATATCGGGAGCACCCTCGACGTATCGGCGGACGAAGTCCGGTATTCGGAAAATAACCTGCAAGAATAAATAACACCTTACTTATAAACGCCTCTCAACTTGAACACTGGTTAAGCAATATAACTTGTTAAACTTTCGCGATTTGTTAACATAATGATAATTCTGACACGGAGAGAATGCTGACACGGAGAAGTCAGCTATTGCGGAACACGCTTTGACCTTGGGCTCGGCACACTATATTCGTTTTGATAAGGCTCAGGTATTGTCACGAGAAAAGTTCTTTGTTCCGCGTAAGATTCGTGAAGCAATAGAAATAAGCCGGGTTCCTAATTTCAACCGAGACGGAGGTTGGGCCTTGGCACCAGCCTGGAAACCTTGTCTCCACGGAACTAAGAATAATAGTAATGCATTGGAGCCTGGTAGAGATACCGTCAGTACTGTGTGTGTCAATATCCACGACACAGAAGACTTGAATAGTGAGGATGAAGACCCAGCACCGACTCTCCTTACGACACCGGCAACTACAACAGCGCGCCCCCCACTACTCCCTCCGCGACCCTCGTCCCGCGCCGAGCGTTACATTGCTCGCAGTGTGAGACGCGACCGTGAGGAGTAACCTTGCCGCAACTCCCTCCTTACCCAGATGAAGATTCTCCGGATGAATCGAAACATTGTCGGTATCTAAATCGACGATAATTTTACGTGAGTAATTCCCGTGTGTTAAATAATGTCTAGTACAACTCACGATAGTTTTGAAAGTGAAATAATGATAATTATTATTACGGGATTTTATCGCTAGTGTCATCCCGTGACCACGAACGCTACAACGTGTTCGAAACGTCGGGAAACAAAATAAATAAAAGGTACGCGATAAAATCCCGTAATAATAATTATCATTTGGTTAAGCAATGCTGAAGAACAATGAACAAACATACATCCATCCATCCATCCAAACTTTCGCATTTATAATATTAGTGTGATTAGTAGGATTAATCTGTCTAGAAAGTTAGCAACTGTAATGCCACGAGTTGTCCCAGTTACACTTCTCACAATGGATCTAGGCATTCTTGAAACAAGCCGTGTGCAGCTTTTTCAAACAAAATGTTCTACTGCGCATGAAACGGCTAACTTCACGAATGCCTAGATCAAGGCTGCTCAACTTTTTTATGAGTCGGGCCAAACGGACAATTCAGATATTTCTGGCGGGTTACTATTTTACATAACTAATGGTTACTATTTTAGTTACTTATTAGTTTAGACTTATGTAATAGTGTAGGACGCCCTCCAGCTAGGTGGAGTGATAATGTGCGGAAGGTCGCTAGCGGAAGCTGGATGCGTCCGGCCGAAGCCGAACACCGGTACACGGACTCTCAACTTGACGGGTATTTTCAGGCTTGCGCGGGCCATTTAAAAATAACAGCGGTCAGCGGGCCACAATGTGGCCCGCGGGCATAGGGTTGAGCAGCCTTGGCCTAGATCAATTGTGCGTATTGTACCTGTATACATACATAAAATCACGCTGTGCCGTGTTCTCTGCCCACACCTGTGGGAAAGAGTTCCCACAGGGGTGGGCAGAGAACACGGATTTCCACATATCACTCTCATCACATTTTTCATACAAGCTCGCCGGTTTAGGGTACTTTTGACCTGGCCTTTCTCTAAAACATCACCAATCTGATCCAGGTATGTTTGCCTAGGTCTTCCTCTTCCAGCTGTTCCATTCACACTCGCCTCATACACTTGTTTAGTTAAACGACTTTCATTCATCCTCTCTACATGCCCAAACCATCTTAACATGCCTTTTTAAATTCTTATCACTATATCTTCTATATCACTATATCACTGTACCTGCATAACGCTGTTGATATAGCACGAGTTGCCCAGATTGTTGAGTCCGGTGAGCGCGGGCCCGTGGACCGGACGGAGGTCGCTGCCGGACTCGCAAAGTGTGTTCCACTCGCCGGTGCGCTGGTTCAGTTCCAGTTCAAGCTCCACCATTGATTTGTCTGTCTGAAATAAAAAACTTAGGCCTATTACATCTTTACTACAAGATTTATAACAGTGTTACACTTAACGGGACCCTGTAGTGACACCTAAACCATCCTCTCACCTTAACCGGTCATATCCACAGGACAGACATGATCGATACGTGTGGGGCTGACTAGGCCGCGGGTTTCTTCACGTTTTCCTTCAGCGTTTAAGAGCTCGCTCAATGCGCATATAAATTTTTCGTAACAAAAAATTGTATCGATATAAACGCGCTTCCAAAACCGCAGAGTGCCCACTCCCGGTTTGCGTTTGTATCGAACGCGAGTCGTTTTTGACATACAAACGCGCAGACAGCTCCCTTCCCACAGAATAAATAAGTATTGTATCCAAACAAACGCGATGCGAACGCGCGTTTGTATCGATACCAAAGCGTGTTTGTTGCCCTGGTTCTTCACGGTCTTGGTCGCGAAGGAACAGGAGTAGAATCACCTAGCTCTTAAGACGTTTCAAAGTACACCATGAGATCCTATTGAATAAATGAATTTGACTTTTGTCTTTTGACAAACGATACGCGCTGCGAACGCGCTTCAGAAAACGTCGTGTGCCCAGTCTCATTATATAAACTAGCTGCGCTCTCTCGGCGTTACCTGTGTAGTTATGGTGATAAATGTTTAGATCAACTTATGAAAGTTTTGAAGGGAAAAACTTCCATCAATTTACCTTCTGCAACTGCTGCACATTGATGCCAAAATGCTTCAGATGATCAGCAAGGAAGGGATCTTCCACCATATCATCCTCTGCGTAAGAGTACACGTCGCCTTTGCCTTCCGCAGTAATAGTTCCAAGTTTCACAGCAAGAGGGTAGCCTGTCTCACGGAAATGTTCCACCTGGATGACAAAATGGACTTTGAACAGATGAGAATAAGAGCTGGTTTTGTAGAGTTGCATTTATAGCAGTCGATCGGGAAAGAAATTGGGTTTTAAAAAATGAGTTGTGAAATAAAGGAAGTTTTAATGATGATAATTAAATGTAGGTAGACTAGCCCTGCATGGCAAATGTTTTCTAACACAATCCTTTAACCGACTTCAAAAAAAGCAAGAGATTCTCAATTCGTTGGAATCTTTTTTTGTGCTTTTTTTAAAAGTATGTTCACCGATTACTCGGCCTAGATAAGCCTCGACCGATTTGGAAAATTCTTTTTTTGTCTGAAAGAGTACTTATAGTTTCCGATTGGGTGCCACAAAAATTTGATAAGGATCTGTCGAGGATCTTTGGAGTTATGAACAGAATGCACCTCGAGATTGCAGAAAACTGCTTAGCCTAACATTGAAATCGGTTTTTTAAATTATTTCCACTTGTGTCATTGAGCTTCTAACGATATAGAAACAATATTTTGACATAAATCTACTACAATCATATTTTATCGTATTATGATTTACTGTAACAATGTTTTTTTGTACATAATTATAACACTGTCGATGCCTTTGAGAGTGACTGGTGGGAGACGGCGAGGGATAGAGTAGAGATGTATGGAGGGAGTTGGGGGAGACCTTTGCCCAGCAGTGGGACGAGATAGGTTGAATAAAAAAAAATAACACGGAAAGGTTCTAAAACCAGTGTGCCATCAAAAGAACCAGTATCACTTACAGCATGGTCATTGCCCCCAGTGCCGTCGAAGAACCGCCTGCCGCACAGAATAGAGCCGTCAGTGAGATTCAGCCACAGGTTGTTGGTAAGATCACACTTATCGCACTTCCAGCCAGACGGTGGGACTTTTATACCTTTGTCCAGTTGTTTCAGGTTCACAGCATGGCTGGAACAAATGAACGAATGAATGAATAAAAAATAGCTACGAAACCAAATAAAATCCGTACCCATATTATAAATGTGAAAGTGTTTTTATTTGTCCTGCTTTCACGTCAAAACAGAGCGACGGATTGACGTGGTTTTTTGTGTGGAGATAGTTCGAGGGCTGGAGAGTAACATTGGCTACTTTTTATCCGGATACCACGCGAGAGAAGCCGCGGGCAGCAGCTAGTCAATTATAAAACTAAGTAACAATGTATATATAATGAGAATCAATGCCATTTCAATTGCTAGCAACACATTTGCCGAAATTACGTCACGTTTTGGCGTACAATCGAACTTTGGCGGCAACACACTCTGTATAGCAACACATTACGTGACGGAATTAAAAAGAAAACCAAAAATCCGTCTTTTCTTACGTTACGTTACGCAACCGAATTTACTCGCTTATGGTGAGACATATCAGACGAACCAAGCCGAACGTAAAATCAGCCGCGGAGTTTCGGCATAGTGTGCTCAGACACTTAGGCTGAAATCCGTACCCATATTATAAATGTGACAGTGTAATTATTTGTTTGTTTATTTGTCCTGCTTTCACGTCAAAACGGAGCGACGGATTGACGTGATTTTTGTGTGGAGATAGTTGGAGGACTGGAGAGTGACATAGGCTACTTTTTATCCGGGAACCCACGCGAGCGAAGCCGCGGGCAGCAGCTAGTATTATTATAACTTACACAGAAACTTCTCTTTGCTCGCCGTCCCAGGTGCCCTGTAGAGCTGCCATCTCCGCGACTTTGAATGGAGACTCCGCATCGATCACGGCTTGTACTGCTTTGTTCACCTACAATCGATTATCTATTATTTTAATAACATTTTAACTATTTTTACACGTAATTGGTAATGTACAGCCATAATAACACCATCTTAGAATAAATTAAATACAGAATAACAGATTTACTTTTTCTTAATAAAAATCCTTTGAAATGGCCATGGAATAATCTAGTAGAAAATTGAATCATTGATACGATGGAAGAAGAAGAACATTCAAACGGTCTTCAAGCTCAAGATTTAGTATTTTTGACCATAGTTCACATCTTAAGATTTTTTTAAATTCTACTCACACTGACGCAGAATCAAAGCGAAGCGATACGCTATGTTTTTAAACTTCAAAGTTAATTCTAAGCGCAGCCCCGCGCTTTTTCATAATTTGCATAACACAAATTTGAGCCTTCTCTAACAGAAATAGAGTTCAATAATATATACTTTGAAGTTTAAAATAACTTGAGGCTTCGCTCCGACTGCGTTTAGGCTTGTTTCACTCTTCAGCGTGTCACCAGCGCGATACGCTGAAGAGTGAAACAAGCCTAAGAGTGTGTTGAGCCTAACAGGATTCATTACCACTTCAGGCAGGGTCTGGTCAGGCCACGGAAAGGTATGGAAGCCAGGCAATACCACCACGTTATAGTGGTCTGTGTAGGTGAACTTGGGCTTGCCGCTCGTCGGGTCGAACCCTCCCTCCACGCCGATCGCCAGACGTGTGATCTTCTTCTCTGGACCATCGCCCGTCTGTTCCGTTTCTGGTACCTGTAGAAACATTGGTTAGTAGAAAAATATAAAAAACCTAGGCCTTTACATCTCTTACTAGATGATTTATAGTGTCAGGAGGCAACCCTTGCCTACGGCACAGATGGTATCAACACTTTTTTAGATAGATAGATATATATTTTCTTAAAATTATAACAGATTTTGGTTAATAGTGTTTTCAAGCCTATGTTAGGTTTGTGTAAACACTATGTTCTCGAGATTAAAACACACGTTCAGTAGATACCAAAATGAGGTAGGTTACTTGAAATACTTATTTCTGACTTCTATTACAATGAAATGGAACCATCAATAAAAAGATATAACAATATGAACAACTGTGCTAACTTTGGTCCTAAACAAATATGGCACACCTGAGAAAAATATGTTTATTTATAGTGCAAAATATATTGATACTTCAAAGTTGTTTTGAGTGATAACTAGAACTTATAACGGGATTTAAATACCATCATTCAATAGTTCAGGATAATGTTACTGGATATAACTAATGTTAAAGCTTTACATACTCAATTTTTGTCAGAATATGAACCTAAAAACACTTCGATTTCGCGTTTTGGCCTTTACAGGCGCCTTAAGGTGAACGTAATCTAACGGAGCCGCCGAACGCGCCAAATTGCGCGAATTGACTGAAAATAATTTTAAATTGTTTCTATGAAATCGTATGAAACCTGCCAGATTCGGAAGATTCTGACGAATCTGTGCGAGTTTTCATACAATTTTATAATAATAACTCTGATATTGAATAAGAGAGAAAAATGGGCGAAAGACGTAACCGAATGCTGTCCAAGACAAAATAAAAAGAAGAAAGGGAGGCCGCGCATAAGATGGGAAGACGATATCCGGCAAACAGCTGGTGTAACTTGGAGTAGGATAACCCAAGACAGGAGAACATGGCAGGCTTTAGAGGAGGCTTATGCGGAAACGCAAGACAATCCCACCATCTCGGTGTCAAATAATTCATTGTTGTTACCTTTCATTATTTTAAGTTAAAAGATTTACTTGCTTAAACATTTTTTTGTAAAGTATGTTAATAAACTATACATAAATAAATAATAAACAGATTACCCTTCCTTTGCTTTGCGCAGTCGGGTAAAAAAATTCTGAAATTCGTTTGTTTCGATTCATTCACCTTTGACGGGACATTGTAGTGCCAGATACTGATAAATATAACTAGGGCATCGAGAACCGGCCCTATTTCAAGAACCGGTTTTTTCGATTCCAGTTTCAACACAGAACCGGGTACCCGGTTCTTTCGGTTCTTTCGGTTCCTATAATAATTTTTTTTCGAATCGAATCGATTTTTGTCCCTTTGCACACAAAAGGCAAATAATGTGAAAATTACCGGACTACCGCTTTAATAAAGCACGCAAGTAAGATCCTCCTACCCTACATGTATTAAAAAGACGTCTTATGAGCTACTTTTTAGCCCGACCAATACTTGAAGAACAGGCAGGTTTTGTTAAAGGCATTAAGCAAGGGTACGCGGGAACCAACATTCGCCAAATAATAGATGAGTAGAGAATTCAACAGCCTAGTGATCCTATGCTTTATTGATTATACCAAAGCCTTTGAATGTTTGCAATTGGAGAAATTGTGGAATATACTACTGGAGATGGGATCTCCTGAACACGTCGTCGGTTTAATCAAGAAGAGTCTATTAGAAAACCGTTCTGACATCAGGTTGGGCACCGAATGCTCTAGTATGTTCCAAACCAAGAAGGGAGTAAGACAGGGTTGCATCCTATCCCCTGCTCTGTTTAATATTATATGAAAGTACATATTTCGTAGGACCCTTGAAAACTGAGAGAAAGGTTTCCCGACAGGCGGAAAGAGGATATCAAACCTTTGGTACGCCGACGATACCGATCTCCTTGCAACACCCGTGGAAGATATGGAAGAATTCTTCCAAAGTCTAGATGTTGTCTGAGTCAATAGGACGAAAACCAAAATAATTGGTAGTGGATTGTGTGGGGAAACTAACAGATGCTACCTACAACATCTCAAGCATCGACACTTTTGACCACTATATCTACCTAGCTAAAGTCACAAATACTGTAAGGATGGCTGCTGTGTCCCGGAGATAAAGAGGCGTATTGGAATGGCAAAAGATACAATGACCCGCCTAAATAACATCTGGAAGAAGAGAGGAATATGTATCAAAACTAAGATCAGACTGTTACGGGCAATGGTATAAGTATTTGGTATTCCCTGTCTTTATGTATGGAGTGGAAACATGGACAATTCTGGTCAGAGAAAGACCAAGGATCGATGTATTCGAGATGTGGTGCTGGAGGCGAATGCTAAGAATACCCTGGCTAGACCAATAAACGCACCAATGTAACGATCCTATTATCCCAGCTCCAAATTAAAACCCAATTGTCTACTTTAGCCACCAACGCATTCTTTAATACTTCGGCCACGTGGTGCGCAGAGGCTTTGAAAGTCTAGTAAAACTGATCGTAGTTGGGAACACCGAATGAAAGCGATTACGTGACCGTTCACCAACAAGATGGGCCGCTCAAGTGAAAGACTTTTCGTCTTAAAAATTGTACTTGGTTGTAAGGGACGTACTAGACAAAAACCGATGGAGGCCGATCATCCGTTTCAAAGACAAACCTGAAGCTGACCTCGATTTTTTTTATACTACTAAGGTAGCAGACAAGCATACGGCCTACCTGATGGTAAGCGGTTACCGTAGCCTATGGACGCCTGCGACACCAGAGGAGTCACGCTGCTGATCCTTTAAAAAATTCAAAACGCCCTTTTTGAAGAACCCCATACAGTAGTCACTGGGAAAAACCGCGGCAGGTAGATCATTTCACAACCCAATTGTTCGCGGTAGGAAGTCCTCAGACATGAAGGAACGACGAGAGAGAGAGATAGTTTGAATTTTGTAAGTAAAATCTTACAAAATTTTACAATGGGTGGGATCAAAAATCAAACAGGGGGTTTATAATCACAGCTATAATTTAAACCTTTTAAACAATCACTAATCAATAATCACAAACAAGGTACACTATGCTGCCTGTACACACCTACGTACTCGGCACGCTTTCGAAGAGAACTTTTAAAAAGAACCGAAAGAACCGAAAACCCGGTTCTTAATATTTTGAGAACCGGTTCTTTTGGCAGCCCCAAGAACCGGGTAATCCCGGTTCTTTCGGTTCCGGGTAAACCCGGTTCCTATGCCCTAAATATAACCCATTGGTTGCTCACTGAAGTAGGTAGGTATGTAATAATAACCCAGTCCGATTTATGTAATAAATCTTTCAGTAAGCTCAAAAACTCCAGCACCAGAGTTACTGATCACACAAACTTATTTTTTGTCTGAGATATTACTTACAGGAATTTTCTCCCTCTGAATGTGAAGAAAGACAGCATTGCCTGTTTTCTGGAAGTACTGCTCCACATAGTTGCGGCCGAAGCCGAGGTATGAAACTAGTGAAACATATAGCCCAGTTTCTGATTCCTGAAAGACAAAACAGTTATTGCAATTATTCTTGTGAATGTGTGATTGGTTGCATTTATCAGTATTATTTTAAAGCTATTAAACATAGTAAAAACGAACTCTGCCCGCTCCCCCCGCTCTCACAATACAGACAAACAATTTGCTCATAGTTATAGAACTGATCGCAAATAAATCTTGGAAAAAATAATTAAACAGTTTGTTACCTACTTTGCATGGTCGCGCTTTTAGTACTTATATTTCAACCTTATCAATATCGGCAGTGCCGTTATAAGCAAAAACTTCCAGACACTTAAAAGCCCCTATAATTAGCATACAGATATCGTCTATCTACCCCGCGAAAGCATAGGGGCAGACACTCATCCACCAACCGCAGAGTGAACAACACTGAAATGAATTTAGTTGATTTATATTTAGGATCATTCCTGATCCTTGCTGGATTTGTGCTAAGTCTCCTGAACTTAAGAAGGCTTGTAAAAGGAGCTACAACATTACCTGCTGTGCTGATATCAGAAAATGTGCTACTAATGTGTATCGGTCTGGCTTTTATTGGCCGATCTATACATAAAACAAACATATTTAGTGTGGAGATGGACAATATTGAAGAGAGGATAGCCAGTATGGAGATGACGATGACTGAAGATATGGACTGTAATTTTATAGCCGTTCTTAAGAGCTATGGACCACTTGTAGTGTCATTAGTGAATAGTTTTTTAAGCCTTATAATTGATAACTACATGCATTATCGGATGCTCGGAGATATTAAGAAAGAGGATGATGATAATACTATTCAGGATTTGAGAAGTTTCCGAGACCGTGTTGTGAATGTATCTAGGCTATTGAAGTTTTTTAATAAGTATTTTTCATACATAGCTATTGGTATTCAATGGGTGGTACCAGTTTTGATAGCATTGTCGATGTATCCAATGGAAGTAAAAGAAAGAATGTTGACCGATGAATTCAGAAGATCAAGTGACTTTTGTATGACAACAGTTGATGTGTCGAATTCAACCTGTTTTGTGGGAAATATTGGAAACCACAGCTTAGAACTAAGAACATTGATTCCATCATATCTTCAGGCCTATGAAACCAGCTCCTATAATGCAAGTGTCTTACCTAGAATAGATTTTGTTGTCAATAATGTACAAAAAGTTATTTCGAACTGGAAAAATGACAGTTTCATCAATTTCAATGTTTTCAATGCCCCATTACTACGGAAACCGAAGATGGATAATGCATGCATGAAAGTCTGTTATGTTGACAACAAAAGCATGTTGTTATACATGTTTGTTGTAACCATTGTTAGTTATTTTGTTCCGATCACAATATCAACTATGATTTTGACTAAAATACACATGATGAATGTCAAAAGGTCAGGAATGAAGGTTTATGTAAGCAGAGAATTGTTCTATAACATATTATTCTGGACTCCGGTAATGTTTGATACATTTTTGTCTTTACTGATGTGTTCTTATTCAATGAAGGGTATGAGGACATCTATTTTCAATGTAGTGGCGAATGTGTATCAGGCTGTAAAGAATTTCATGAACACAAAATATTTTCAAGAAAATTCTGTGGAGCCAATCTCCGCTTAGTTTAACTATGATTTGTCTCTATGCTGGAATAAAAATGATAATAATGAATCAAATTTTTCACTGAAAACTCTTGTTCAGACTGTGTGTACTTTCTCATAACATTAGAAGAGTAGGGAAGTGGTATAAAAATATCCTTTTCCATAAAAATATTTTTTTAAGTCTCAGCTCAGCTCTTTATTTCGGAAATTGCAAATCCGAAGATTTAATTCGACTGACAGCGATTTCCAAATACAGAATACAGAGAACACAGTAAAAGAAATAATTATGTTTCCAATAACTACGGATTAATCGCAGGGGACACCTTGAAAGCTAAAGGGATAGGTTAGAAAAATAGTGCAACTCACCGGATTATCAAAGGAATACACACACTCATCCTTGTAAACCAGTTGCCGAAAGCCTGGCAGATTAATTTTTGATAAATGCGGCGTCAAGAGATCTAACGACGCCATGGTATTTCTAGATCTTCACAAAATATCAGATTTTTAGAAAATAAAACGCAAACAATCAATTCGCTGTTCGCCGCATTCAACGCAGTGTTATGTTACCAGAGACAAAATCAGAAAATGACGTTACTCTTTCCTCAAGCTTCATTCAATCTTCAATCACTCCTCGCTTGACAATGACAGAAAATTTGAATGTCATATGAGAATGAGTGACCGGCCCGGTCGGTCTTTCGTTTTCGATTTCGTTCGTTCCGTTGTTTGTTTTCGCGAAGTGATTGCAGCGGGGCTAGCATATACAGCGAAGACAACGATTTTCTCTAGACCTAAATGTCAAAAATGTGTCAAAAATGACATTTAGGTGTAGAGAGTAGAGACCTCTCTTCAGTCCCGAGCATGGCGATTGAAAGAATGAGCGGATGGAAACTTCTCCATTCTACCCTAGAGACGAGTCTACAGATGCGAGCATGGCGTTCAATTTTATCTGATTTTGACATTTGAGAATAGAAGGAAGTCTTCCAAAATTGTCCACACCTCCTGTGACCTAGACAAGCTTTTTTCCATGCCTTTTTTACATTTTATACTTAATAATAAAAAACGAAGATAGCATGAACGGGGCTCGTAATTGGTACCGTTACCACTATGAGGAGAAGGTCCACCGAAAAGACGAAAGTAATTCGGTGCGGGAGCTCTTTACCTGACGAGGAGTTTCGCCGAACCTTTTTATAACTAAAAATGTGCACTATGTAGGTATTTGTGCCAGGAGATGCAGGAGGATATCACACCTCGCACATCACAAGGTTTTCCGTGCTTGTGAAAGTAGATAAGTAGGTAACCTCGAAATAGTATTGTATTGAGAATTAGTACCTAACTAGCTTATGCCCGCGGCTTCGCTCGCGTGGTACCCTGATAAAAAGTAGCCTATGTCCTTTTCCCGGTCATTATCTATCTGTATTTTAAATTTCAGCCAAATCGGTTCAGTGGTTGTCGAGTTATACCTAGAGGAAAAAACATCCATCCAAACTTTCGCATTTATAATATTAGTAGATATTGATGTTCTCTGCTCCATAATGGTGGGTGCACACATACGTACAGTTCGGCCGACGGATCTAGGCGTTCGTGAAGTCAGGATTTAGCTGCGCAGTAGAAAATTTTGTATGAAAAAGTTGCACTGCGCATCGAAACGGCTAACTTCACGAACGCCGAGATCCGTTGGCCCTACTGTACATGCTGATCGATGCAAGTCTCATCAAACAAAGCTGTTCAAAACATTCCATTTTGGTTGGCTTCGAGCATTTGTCTTGAGACTTGCATGGTACACATGTTCGTACTTGCTCGAGATCGGTCAAGTTATATCGAGCATGTACGTACGTGTACCCACCATAAAGGTTGCTTGTTTGCTCACCCATCAGGACCAGAAAGTACTCTCTCTCTCTCAAGCCAGGACGAAAAGACAGAACAGTAAGAGAGTACTTCGGTTAAAGTATCTATGAAAATTGATTATTCTTTAAAAATATAAACATAATGATATACTTACACCTACTAACTTAGTTTCTTGTATTGTATGCGTCTGGGTGTGATTAGATTATGCATGCACGACAGTGAAAAGCAGTTAGTTTTTTAATTTTTTTATTGTAACCTAAACTTGAGGCCTGTATGTATACCCAGGGGTGAAGTTGGGCCGTTTATGATGATGATGAATCAAAATTTCCTCTCGTCTCTGTGATATTTTCACAATCTGTAACAAGGAATAAATTAAAATTAAGTAGGTAGGTACCTATTTATTTTTCAGGAGTCTGGAATGACTGACTTGAAGATAGTTCACACAAAACAAGAACTGTATGCCTGCATGATGAATACCTACCGAAGCACCTTCAAAATTAATAAATTATTATAATTTTTACCTTTCCATTTGACTTCTCATTTCTATCATTCCTAAGCTATTTTTCTTAGCAAGGTTGTAGTTAATTTTCTGAAACAAGATACATGTAATATATTAGCCACAAGCTGCCATGAGAATGCCAGCCATGAGTACATAACATGGCTTTGATTCAAAGGGTTAGTCAATTATTTATTTATAAACTTGAAAACCTCTTTCTAAGGCGTTAATATACCTACTGAGATCAATTTAAAATTAGTAAGTAGGTAGGTACTACAAAACAGAAATATAAGGACTATTTACATGCAACAACCTTCGGCAACAACACAATAATAAAAATCAAATTAATAATAAAGGGTTAAGTAGGTAATGTAAACTAATCATCATACAGCCTTAGGTCCTAACCCAGCTAATAAATTAAGTTACTTCTAGCACCCACCTTCTCATCGGAAAAAGAATTCACTTTATTTGTCGAATAAGTCTGTGTATGTTTTCAATATAATAAAACATCTCTTCGCTAAGACGTGCACGGCGCGACCATCCTCAAAACCATTTGGGCCATTTTCGATCCTTGAATAAGCTTGAATCTTAGTTAAATTATTGTTGACTTTTTTCTAGACGTATTATACTAACGGACGCCCGCGGCTTCGCCCGCGTGGACTACGACTTTTTTATCCCACGGGAAACATGCCTTTTTTCGGGATAAGAAAAAGCCTATGTCACTCTCCAGCCCTCCAACTATCTCCACACAAAAAATCACGTCAATCCGTCGCTCTGTTTTAACGTGAATGCAGGACAAATAGAAAAACAAACAAACACACTTTCACATTTATAATATGGGTATGAATACATCTATACATTATCACTAAAAAAAAATGACAGATGCCTTGATGACAATGACAAACGCGACAAGCCGTCAACTGCGTCAAAAAAAACGTTCCGTTTTACAGAATAAGTACCAATATATACAAGTCTGTCAATATATACAACTATGGTTTGCGAGTAATGAAACGTAAAAAACTAACGAATTCGTTCATTTTTATTGTATCTGTGGTTTCGTTCCCGTTGCTATGGAAAGAGCTTGTCTAGGCAAAAACTAATCTCTAGGCTTGTGTTCTGTAAACGCCATGCTCGCGTGGAGGACAAAATTGGAAGACAAGAAGCTGTGTTGTCTAGTCTAGTGTGGAGTGGAGAACAAACGCCATGCTTGGCCTGCAGCAGGCCAAGCATGGCGTTTGTTCTCCACTCCACACTAGACTAGACAACACAGTTTCTTGTCTTCCAATTTTGTCCTCCACGCGAGCATGGCGTTTACAGAACACAAGCCTAGAGATTAGTTTTTGCCTAGACAAGCTCTTTCCATAGCAACGGGAACGAAACCACAGATACAATAAAAATGAACGAATTCGTTAGTTTTTACGTTTCATTACTCGCAAACCATACTTGTATATATTGACAGACTTGTATATATTGGTACTTATTCTGTAAAACGGAACGTTTTTTTTTGACGCAGTTGACGGCTTGTCGCGTTTGTCATTGTCATCAAGGCATCTGTCATTTTTTTTAGTGATAATGTATAGATGTATTCATACCCATATTATAAATGTGAAAGTGTGTTTGTTTGTTTTTCTATTTGTCCTGCATTCACGTTAAAACAGAGCGACGGATTGACGTGATTTTTTGTGTGGAGATAGTTGGAGGGCTGGAGAGTGACATAGGCTTTTTCTTATCCCGAAAAAAGGCATGTTTCCCGTGGGATAAAAAAGTCGTAGTCCACGCGGGCGAAGCCGCGGGCGTCCATTAGTATAATACGTCTAGAAAAAAGTCAACAATAATTTAGCACAATAATTGTAGAACAATTATTGTGCTACTAAGATTCAAGCTTATTCAAGGATCGAAAATGGCCCAAATGGTTTTGAGGATGGTCGCGCCGTGCACGTCTTAGCGAAGAGATGTTTTATTATATTGAAAACATACACAGACTTATTCGACAAATAAAGTGAATTCTTTTTCCGATGAGAAGGTGGGTGCTAGAAGTAAGTTAATTTATTAGCTGGGTTAGGACCTAAGGCTGTATGATGATTAGTTTACATTACCTACTTAACCCTTTATTATTAATTTGATTTTTATTATTGTGTTGTTGCCGAAGGTTGTTGCATGTAAATAGTCCTTATATTTCTGTTTTGTAGTACCTACCTACTTACTAATTTTAAATTGATCTCAGTAGGTATATTAACGCCTTAGAAAGAGGTTTTCAAGTTTATAAATAAATAATTGACTAACCCTTTGAATCAAAGCCATGTTATGTACTCATGGCTGGCATTCTCATGGCAGCTTGTGGCTAATATATTACTTGTATCTTGTTTCAGAAAATTAACTACAACCTTGCTAAGAAAAATAGCTTGGGAATGATAGAAATGAGAAGTCAAATGGAAAGGTAAAAATTATAATAATTTATTAATTTTGAAGGTGCTTCGGTAGGTATTCATCATGCAGGCATACAGTTCTTGTTTTGTGTGAACTATCTTCAAGTCAGTCATTCCAGACTCCTGAAAAATAAATAGGTACCTACTTAATTTTAATTTATTCCTTGTTACAGATTGTGAAAATATCATGGAGACGAGAGGAAATTTTGATTCATCATCATCATAAACAGCCCAACTTCACCCCTGGGTATACATACAGGCCTCAAGTTTAGGTTACAATAAAAAAATTAAAAAACTAACTGCTTTTCACTGTCGTGCATGCATAACCTAATCACACCCAGACGCATACAATACAAGAAACTAAGTTAGTAGGTGTAAGTATATCATTATGTTTATATTTTTAAAGAATAATCAATTTTCATAGATACTTTAACCGAAGTACTCTCTTACTGTTCTGTCTTTTCGTCCTGGCTTGAGAGAGAGAGAGTACTTTCTGGTCCTGCCGGGTGAGCAAACAAGCAACCTTTATGGTGGGTACACGTACGTACATGCTCGATATAACTTGACCGATCTCGAGCAAGTACGAACGTGTGTACCATGCAAGTCTCAAGACAAATGCTCGAAGCCAACCAAAATGGAATGTTTTGAACAGCTTTTTGATGAGACTTGCATCGATCAGCATGTACAGTAGGGCCAACGGATCTCGGCGTTTGTGAAGTTAGCCGTTTCGATGCGCAGTGCAACTTTTTATACAAAATTTTCTACTGCGCAGCTAAAAGCCTGACTTCACGAACGCCTAGATCCGTCGGCCGAACTGTACGTATGTGTGCACCCACCATTATAGAGCAGAGAACATCAATACCTACTAATATTATAAATGCGAAAGTTTGGATGGATGTTTTTTCCTCTAGGTATAACTCGACAACCACTGAACCGATTTGGCTGAAATTTAAAATACAGATAGATAATGACCGGGAAAAGGACATAGGCTACTTTTTATCAGGGTACCACGCGAGCGAAGCCGCGGGCATAAGCTAGTTAGGTACCTACTAATTCTCAATACAATACTATTTCGAGGTTACCTACTTATCTACTTTCACAAGCACGGAAAACCTTGTGATGTGCGAGGTGTGATATCCTCCTGCATCTCCTGGCACAAATACCTACATAGTGCACATTTTTAGTTATAAAAAGGTTCGGCGAAACTCCTCGTCAGGTAAAGAGCTCCCGCACCGAATTACTTTCGTCTTTTCGGTGGACCTTCTCCTCATAGTGGTAACGGTACCAATTACGAGCCCCGTTCATGCTATCTTCGTTTTTTATTATTATAAAATGTAAAAAAGGCATGGAAAAAAGCTTGTCTAGGTCACAGGAGGTGTGGACAATTTTGGAAGACTTCTTTCTAATCTCAAATGTCAAAATCAGATAAAATTGAACGCCATGCTCGCATCTGTAGACTCGTCTCTAGGGTAGAATGGAGAAGTTTCCATCCGCTCATTCTTTCAATCGCCATGCTCGGGACTGAAGAGAGGTTTCTACCAAGAAGATTCTAAACTACGTAACTGGAGTTCTTACTGACATTTAATGTACAAAGGATTTTGAACCTTATCACGACTATACAACGATCTATTATCATTTAATCTTGGTTATAAGGATTGTTGGTCTTGTTGAGAGGCTTTCTTGGGTGCTTTGTCTCTTTCACACTCGTTGTTGGATTAGTAGTGTGCCCATGTCATTTAAATTTCAGGATATTTTTACCTTATCGCGCTCGACAAAATCAGCGCTTGATTTCGATCCATGGTTTCGATCCTTGAATTAGATCCTTGAATTAGATCCTTGATTTTGATCCTTGATTTTGATTTCGATCCTTGATTTCGATCCTTGGTTTCGATCTTGGATTTCGATCCTGGATTTCGATCCTTGATTCTTGAATTTTGAACCTTGAATCTGATATCTTGAATCTTGAATCTTTGAAGTGACAGCTGTCAAACTTCAAATGACCATATCTCGGGAACTACTCGTCCTAGACTCCCCGTTCCCAGTTCAAATGAAAGCTAAGACCAAGATCTTCATTTTAAGTGACAGCTGTCAAACTTCAAATGGCCATATCTCGGGAACTACTCATCCTAGACTCCCCGTTCTCAGTTCAAATGAAAGCTATGACCAAGATCTTCATTTGAAGTGACAGCTGTCAAACTTCAAACGGCCACATCTTAGAAACTACTCGTCCTAGACTCCCCGTTCTCAGTTCAAATGAAAGCTATGACCAAGATCTTCATTTGAAGTGACAGCTGTCAAACTTCAAATGGCCATATCTCGGGAACTACTCGTCCTAGACTCCCCGTTCTCAGTTCAAATGAAAGCTATGACCAAGATCTTCATTTTAAGTGACAGCTGTCAAACTTTAAATGGCCATATCTCGGGAACTACTCATCCTAGACTCCCCGTTCTCAGTTCAAATGAAAGCTATGACCAAGATCTTCATTTGAAGTGACAGCTGTCAAACTTCAAATGGCCATATCTCGGGAACTACTCGTCCTAGACTCCCCGTTCCCAGTTCAAATGAAAGCTAAGACCAAGATCTTCATTTGAAGTGACAGCTGTCAAACTTCAAATGGCCATATCTCGGGAACTACTCGTCCTAGACTCCCCGTTCCCAGTTCAAATGAAAGCTATGACCAAGATCTTCATTTGAAGTGACAGCTGTCAAACTTCAAACGGCCATATCTTGGAAACTACTCGTCCTAGACTCCCCGTTCTTAGTTCAAATGAAAGCTATGACCAAGATCTTCATTTGAAGTGACAGCTGTCAAACTTCAAACGGCCATATCTTAGAAACTACTCGTCCTAGACTCCCCGTTCTCAGTTCAAATGAAAGCTATGACCAAGATCTTCATTTGAAGTGACAGCTGTCAAACTTCAAATGGCCATATCTCGGGAACTACTCGTCCTAGACTCCCCGTTCTCAGTTCAAATGAAAGCTATGACCAAGATCTTCATTTTAAGTGACAGCTGTCAAACTTTAAATGGCCATATCTCGGGAACTACTCATCCTAGACTCCCCGTTCTCAGTTCAAATGAAAGCTATGACCAAGATCTTCATTTGAAGTGACAGCTGTCAAACTTCAAATGGCCATATCTCGGGAACTACTCGTCCTAGACTCCCCGTTCCCAGTTCAAATGAAAGCTAAGACCAAGATCTTCATTTGAAGTGACAGCTGTCAAACTTCAAATGGCCATATCTCGGGAACTACTCGTCCTAGACTCCCCGTTCCCAGTTCAAATGAAAGCTATGACCAAGATCTTCATTTGAAGTGACAGCTGTCAAACTTCAAATGGCCATATCTTGGAAACTACTCGTCCTAGACTCCCCGTTCTTAGTTCAAATGAAAGCTATGACTAAGATCTTCATTTGAAGTGACAGCTGTCAAACTTCAAACGGCCATATCTTGGAAACTACTCGTCCTAGACTCCTCGAAGATCTTGGTCATAGCTTTCATTTGAACTGAGAACGGGGAGTCTAGGACGAGTAGTTCCCGAGATATGGCCATTTGAAGTTTGACAGCTGTCACTTCAAATGAAGATCTTGGTCTTAGCTTTCATTTGAACTGGGAACGGGGAGTCTAGGACGAGTAGTTCCCGAGATATGGCCATTTGAAGTTTGACAGCTGTCACTTCAAATGAAGATCTTGGTCATAGCTTTCATTTGAACTGAGAACGGGGAGTCTAGGATGAGTAGTTCCCGAGATATGGCCATTTGAAGTTTGACAGCTGTCACTTCAAATGAAGATCTTGGTCTTAGCTTTCATTTGAACTGAGAACGGGGAGTCTAGGACGAGTAGTTCCCGAGATATGGCGGTTTTAAGTTTGACAGCTGTCACTTCAAAGATTCAAAATTCAAAATTTCAGTTTTCAGATTCAAGAATCAAGATTCAAGATTCAAGAATCAAAATGAAGGATCAAAATTGTATCAGTATTTTAATACAAAAATCATGCCCTGAAACATCACGTAAATCAGAAAATGATGGAAAAGGCCCCTTAGGGACTAGGAATGTTTAGTTTATGGTCACCCTTTAGAAAGAGACACGCCGCCCAAGTTTTATCTCTCAAGCGGACCTTGTTTTCTGTCTCAGTCAGCATTCCAGGTACGTAGTATAGAAATTCCTTGGTTTCTACTCTCTACACCTAAATGTCATTTTTGACACATTTTTGACATTTAGGTCTAGAGAAAATCGTTGTCTTCGCTGTATATGCTAGCCCCGCAGAAGTTGGTGACGGAATTTGAATTGAACAATAAAATAAAATTATCTTTTCCACAGTTTATTACAGATCAAAGGTCAACATCAGTCGACATGTCGCTAAAGTATTATTACGATTTGATGTCACAACCTTCCAGATCCCTGTATATTTTGTTGAATACTGCGAAATGTAACTTCGTAGGAAAGAAAGTGGCTTTACGTGAAGGTAAAATACAAATTAGATAACCAACAGGGTAACTTTTACACCATAAATGGTAGTATGGCCCTTTGGCCCTTTAGTCTTGCAGTAGCAGCCAATATTCAGATAGGCTCAAATCATTATTGCTGCCTTCTGAAAATTCATTTTCGGATTTTCATGGAAATTTTTTAGAATAACTAATATAAACCTACTGTTATATGAAATTGTACTTACGTGGAAATACTGAATCTCTCCTCCAGAACTCCAGCTCCCAAAGCCAGTGGCTCATTGTTAGTGTCCACTTTCAGGGGCGGTTGCAGACTTTGATTTTGGGGGGCGGGGGGTCACGTTATTTGCTAGTACGTACTTAACTATTTTTTTGCAGAATGTTAGAGGTTTGCCAAGGATTTTGGGGGGATCATGTGACCCCCATGACCCCCCCCCCCACTTCAGACCGCGCATGTCCACTTTTCATTTTGAACAGGCCGATGTTTGAAAGTCGAGACATTGTTCTGGCTACACTTATCTTCCACTTTAAAATGTTAATCTTTTTAGCTGAACATTACGGCGAAGAATTCACGAAAATAAACAGACTACAAAAAGTTCCAGTCATTGACCACAATGGATTTATTCTTACCGAAAGGTAATTCAAGTATGGAATGCTTCTACAAAAAAATTGAGATAGATGAATGGATGGATTTCGACCTCTGACCCCTTAAAATATTTATATATTTTGTTTTTGTATCTTCATGGGTCTACTGCGAGGACCTGTTCAATGAATAAATATAATTTAAATTTAGATTTTTCATATTTTACATTTCATTTGTTTGATTTTTATTCTTACAATTCTACATTCATTGTACTTATTTTGTAAAATGAAATAGGTGAATTGTATAAGCTTCAGAACTCCAAAGTAAGATTAACACAGATTTTATTTTTCAGTGTGGCCATCGTCAAATACTTAGCTCGTGAGGGACTTATTCCGGAGAGCCTGCTCCCATCAGACTCGAAGCAGAAGGCCAGGGTTGAGGAGTTCCTCGAATGGCATCATATTGGGTTCCGACTGCCCCTCTCTATGTACTTCAGGGTAGTGGTAAGTTTCTTAAAATTCTGCTTGGAAGCTTGTTAGATTAGTCTAATGACATACATAATAAATTATTGAAGACGAGAGCTGCTAACAGATTGAAAAACTCTCCTATGATTATTTTAGTCATTATGTATTATATTTTCTCTGATTCCTAATGTTACTTGATATAGTTTCTTGATTATCAATGCTATCTAATCTACTAAGCTATGGTTTGCTTTTTTCTGATGCGCGCCATCTATCGTCAAGTAACAAAACTAAACAAAATGTAATGTCGTGCGGAGAAGGTTCTTGAACCAACAAACTCGTATTTCGCTACTTGACGATAGATGGCGCACTAGGTTTTCTCTGTTAACTTGTTAGCTTAGATTTTTTCATTGTTCGTGAAAAATTTGACGTCACGACATCTCAATTTTTAACTCATAAAGATTCTAAGACAAAAAATAAATGTATTATTATAAAGATAGGTTATAATAAGTATAAAAGTGAAAAATAATAATAATATAAGTACCTACCTACCTACTTACAAAAGATTTATATATAATAAAACTAGATTTATTTTTAACTAGCTGACGCCCGCGGCTTCGCCCGCGTGGACTACTATTTTGTTTATCCCACGGGAACCGTGCATTTTTTCGGGATAATAAGTAGTCTATGTCCTATTCCCGGTCATTATCTATCTATGTTTAAAATTTCAGCCAAATCGGTTCAGTGGTTGTCGAGTTATAGAGGAACAAACATACATCCAAACATCCATCCAAACATCCATCCATCCAAACATCCAAACTTTCGCATTTATAATATTAGTGTGATGTGATGTGATTTCACTTTAATAATGTCATTACTTAGAAGTTGTTACTTTATTATAGTACTTACAGTTGAAATTCTTCGTTTATCTGCAAAACTTACACTGATTTTGATTGATAATGGAAGGAACACTTTCCACATTATTATCTCTGTCTTCATTGACTACATGTTTCATACACACTGCGAATATGTGGAACTCCTTGTCTGGGTCTGCATTTCCAGAAAAGTATAATTTGGGTGTCTTCAAATCGAGAGTCAGTAGGTTCCTTTCCTTCCAGGTCAGGGTTGGGCAAACTTTTTTCATCTGGGGCCAAATGAAACCTATGAAATGTAATGGGGCCACATTTTTTTTCAACTGGTTTTTACTGTTATCACAGAATACCAAAAAAATAGTATCGATTATGCAAGTCTACATTTATTTTCGAGACTTTTCGAGACGAGTACCTACGGATTAATTAAGTAAGTAAGTTTGTAGGTATGAGCAAGTGGCCAACTCTGGTGACGTACGGATTGAGTACCTACGGGTGATGGCGCTGCGGGTCGGAACAGCGTAGCTAAAATGGTCGCTAATGCAGATTCACAAATGATTTGCGTCGAGATTCTCGTATTAGAAATCACAAAGTTGACAATTCCGTACCGGCAATATCATCTTATTGTTTGACAGTTTTGTGGAGAATCATAAAATAAAATGGCCACCTATGAATTGGAATTGCACATGAATTGCACTAAGTGTCAATCAAATATGATTTATGTTTAATAATGATAATAAAACATACTAAATACTTACATAAAAACCAAATACTTATTTACAGAGTATTAGTAGTAATAATACGATGCAATATTAAATGAAAACCAACCGGGTTATTTTTTTTCGTGTGGCAATTTAAGGCCTAGCATGTGATTCTGCTGTGAATTGAATTGCGTGAATTGCGTACAATTCAGCTAACATTTGACGGTAATTAAAGATGAATTGCTTTAGCAATATCAATACAAATCACCCGTGAATCATATTATTGTGAATCTGCATTAGCGACCATTTTAGCTCTGCTGTTCACGGGCCGGAGATGGCCCGCGGGCCGTAGTTTACCCATCACTGATCTAGTTAAACTTGCTCCAACTAAGGCCGCACTGTTGCTTTACATCAGGCAGGGTGTGGTCAAACGCGAACCTATTTTAGTTACAAAAAACCAATTTACAATTATACGTTGAGGTGCTCCGCCCCCGGACCGATTATGACGTCGGATGCTCTACCCTAACCTACTAGCCTAACCGTCGCCCGCGCAACTACAGTAATCAGCGGTTTAACTTTTTTTGCCAGTGATTTTATTCCTGGACTAAACCTGTTTGTGGTATCATTGGAATCGGAATTTAACAAGCTTATTAACTACTTACTTACCTGCTCAAGGGGATTCCATTGTCACCACCAAATAAATTGTTGATTCCATTCCGTAAACATGTTTGGCACCTTGCAAAATAAAAACTCACAATTGTTCAAAATTGGTAGCAAATATCTGCGTCAACATGGTACAGACACTTAGTACACTACACACCTTTATTATTTAACACAAAACATATACACATCGACATTAAAAGTAATATCTAATTCGCATTTGCAAAAGGCCAAAGAACGCCATTTTGTTCCGCGCGCGGGGAGCGTGATGGCCGCTCACGGCAAATAAAAATTCAATACTAGTTTATTTTTCATCCTATAGACTTGTGTGAAGTCTTTCTGATTGGTAGAAATATGTAGTTAGCCAACAAAATGAACAAAACAAACCTCCTCCACTTCAGTCCTACACATCAATCACAATAGCCAACCTTCAAGCAGAAAATTCACCCGCAACATTCAAAATGTTGATCAAATTCAATTTTTTTACTATAAAACGGGGTTTTAATGGTTCAGTAAGTATCCTAAATACCTGTCAGATTTAATTAATGCAAAACATGTATAGGTCATCGCTGAAAATCTTATTTGAACCTTCTTTCAAAAATAAAGTTTTTTTCGTATTTTTCTCTTCCGGTATTTTGACACATTGTAGAAATATTATCTATTATCTATGACTTTTAGTGTTACCAGTAGTGGGAGAATAATGTTAGCAACAAATAAAGACACTTTCCACGTATGGGGAAGCCCTAATACCATAGAAATCGTGATTTTAGTGGCGCAAAATCGGCCGGCCGAAAATTCGGTCGGGCGCACTTGGAGCCGTGAAAATGTGCGGCCCCAAAATGGGTCGAAAGCACTATAGCGGCTAGAGCTCATTTTGTAGCAAAAACTATACTTTATTTTTATGTTGTTAGTTCAAATTAAAAAATCAGTTAATAAGTAAGTCGTGGGACCACATTGAATCGTCTTAGTGGCTGGTGATTCTGCTCCAGACTGACAATTTCTATTACAATTCCCTTGCGTAAGCGAGCGTTTCTCTGTTCTGTGACAATTCCTATAGAGATTCTCACTAAGCAGAACAGACTATTTGTTTATTTATTTATTTGTACTCTCGTTCTCAAAAACGGTTCCAACGATTTCGATGAAATTTGCGGTGCGGGGCTTTACGGGAGCGAAGAATCTATCTAGCTAGGTCTCATATCTGGAAAAAATCGTTTTCTCGGCATTTTAAAGATTTACCAGTGCAATGTGCTTCGTAATTCCGCTGCAAGAAACGCGGCTTCAGTGGCTAAGAGGTCAAAGTGTAGGCCTGCGACGCCGAAGGCTGCGAGATCGTCCCAGCCATTGACAGGATTTTTGTTTAGTCCATTTTATTTTTGTTCTTTTTTCGAGTATTTTATTTTTATTTTCGAGCCGTGTTGGCCGAGGGGAGTAGGCCTCGACTTTCGATCCGAAGGTCGTGGGTTCGAATCCTGGCCGTGCATCAATGGATTTTTCGTTTCGAAAAATTTATATGCGCATTAACACGATGTCTATACGGTGAAGGAAAACATCGTGAGGAAACCCGCGGCTTAGTCAGACCCACACGTATTGACCATGACTTTCCTGTGGAAATGGCCGGTTAAGCTGAGAGGATGGTTTAGGTGCTGGGCAAGCCTACTCCATCTCAAACTGTCCCAGGCACTACAGCGTCCCGTTAAGTGTAGGCGAAGGTTGCCTCCTGACACTATAAATCATCTAGTAAAGATGTAAAGGCCTAAGTTTTTTTATTTTCACCCGAGCAGAGCTCGGTCGCCCAGATATTACTGCTTTATAAAACGAATTTTAAAGATAGTTTGACAAATATTTTTTCTCATATCAACGTCGTCCATCATTACTACTTACATAATTTTTAGGGTTCCGTACCTTAAAAGGTAAAAAAAGGAACCCTTATAAGATCACTTTCTTGTCCGTCTGTCCGTCCGTCTGTCCGTCCGTCTGTCCGTGTGTCACCATCGATTAAGTATCTCAGGAACGGGTAGAGCTAGCAAGTTGAAATTTATACCATATACTAAGGTCTATAGTCCCTATTGTGACTATAAAAATCAAGGTCCTGAGTCAACACTATAAAAAGATATAGGCAAATTTAGGTTTTCGTGAAAACTTGTGAGTACCAAAACTTACCTTAATTTTCAACTTTTTTTATTTTTCGGAATTTTTCCTTTACTTGTGCTAGAAGACCTTGCTTGTAACCAAAATTGACAATTCTAGGTCAACCGGAAGTACCCTAGAGGTTTTGGGTCGAAAACCTAAATGGTAGTTCCCGTTGACCTAGAATAACGAAATTTGGCAAAAAGCAAGGTCTTATAGCACAAATAAAGGAAAAATTCCAAAAAGTTAAAAAAGTTGAAAATTAAAGGGTGTTCCCATACATACATAGTTGACGCCAAATAAAATTGTCCTCCGAGTTGTATGGGCGCTCATACAATTAAGCGGACTAGCTTAATTGGCACCATGGCTAGGTACGGAACCCTCGGCGTACGAGTTCGACTCGTACTTGACCGGTTTTTTTGCATAGTAATGTTGAAATTTCTTTCAGTACATGAATCCAATTCTTGAAGGTAGAAAGCCCAGTCCTGAACAGATCAAGTCTTATGAAGCACGCATGGTTGAAGCTCTGGATACCTTCGAGGATAAGTGGCTGGGTAAGTGTTAATAGGCTTTTACACCCGAAACGCGTGGTGGTGATCATCATTTGACATTAATTTTCATTTTTGTATACGATTGTGCACCCCTATTTTGTAACACACGGTAAATCGCTAACTCGGATTCGTTAAAACAAATAGATTTTTTACGAACAACATTAAAGTTATTTAGTGCAAAATTACTTCACATATTTTACACAACATGTCTACTTATCACTTTTTTCAACCATCTTCTACCATTTCAAAGTATTCATCGTAAAAAAACAATTTTTGAATCCGAGTTAGCGACTTACCGTGTGTTACAAAATAGGGGTGCTGAAGAGTAAGGACGTCTCAAATATTTAAGTAGCGTTTCAGTATTAGGGCATTTAGTCCTTGTGTGTACTTATGTGTAAATGTTTTTAAGAAATAAGAATATCTTTACTTATACCCAGCTTTTACAAAAGCTTCAGTATTTCTATACCTACTTCAGGGTACGTATACGTAACTCCATTTTTTTCGAAACTTTGTTTTTTACAGTATTTTTACGAAATTTAGTTTTTTGAATACAGATTTTTTTCATTGTTTTCACTTTTCAGGGCGTCACGAGTTTATAGTAGGAGACACGCCTACCGTAGCCGATCTCTTCGCTTCTGTGGAGTTGGAGCAACCAAGTATAACCATCTCTTTTTAACACACACTATCTCCTATATCTCTCTTTCGCACATACACAATGATGTGAAGTTTAGTTCAGAATATTTCAAAGGGCTCTCACAATAGATTTTCAATTCTAGGGAAATCTGAATTTGCTGCGTAGTTTTAAAGTACAGCTGGCGATTTTCTTTCTTTGGCATTAAAAATGAAATGAACTAATTTTAGTTTTACAAACTACTAGCTTCCGCCCGCGGCGTTGCCCGCGAGGTACCTACATAACATATAGCCTTTGTTCATCCTGAAAGTTCATTCTAAATACTGGTGAAAGAATTTTTGAAATCTGATGAGTCGTTTTGAAGATTTACTTCTACATACAAACAAACTTTTACCTCTTTATAATATTAGAATACATTAGTAAGTATAGATCAAATATCATCAAAATCAAATGTAGTCGTTTTGGCATGACCAAGTAAAATCAAATACACTGTATTTCTTCAAGAACTGTATTTTTTGACTGACTGTATTTTTCACAGGAATGGCCGGATTTGATCCTAAAAAGAATCACAAGAATATCGGAATTTGGTGGGACAAAGTCCGAGCCCACTTCAGCCCATACTATGAAGAGGCACATGTAACAGTCAACAAGATTATTGCTAAGAACGCCAAACTTAAATCTAAGATATAAAAAAGAAAACATTACAAATGTTTAAAACCCCCGACATAAACTATAAGGCCTCTATTAATAAACTCGGATTAACTTCTGTCAAAGTTGCGCCACGAATTAAACTATTGCCATCCTTATTTGTCACTGTCTAACAAAAGGCCTAAAACATGCAGGGACTAAACGCACTACTTAGCGGTTAACCGCGGGGCGACTAACCGCGCGGTTGATGTCTTCGTGAAATTTAGTAGCAGTTAAGTGCGTACAATCGGTTGCATATTAAAATGGGTAGAGCGGCAGGCCGCGCGGTTAGCCGCCCCGTGGTTAACCGCTAGTGCGTTCCAGGCCTAAGAAACAACGCTAGAAAATCAGCTTTCAAATAAAAAAAACTGCATTTAAATCGGTTCGCCCGTTTAAGAGCTACCTACGGTGCCACAGACACACAGCAGTCAAACTTATAACATCCCTCTTTTTGCGTCGGGAGTTCAAAATAAATAAGGCAGGGAAATAGTCTTAACATGTCTAAATCTTTACTAGAGACAGAAAAGTAAAAGAAAATCTAAGAAAAAAATAATCTAAAACTTTAAAATATTGCTTGTGAAAAAATGAGACAGAGCTTAATATCATTTGTCCCTCATCGTGTGCCGGCTCTTTCTAGGTAAAGAACATCTATGTTCTAAGATTTTGTACTAATATGGACCTTATGTGTACCACGAAACAATGGATCACTTAATTTTAGTCCATATCTATATTAGGCAGTAGTGAACGGCATTTTAAAAATAGTAAGTCTGGTAGATACCTTTTTAAATAAAACAAAGATACAAAATTTAAAACTGGTTTATTACAAAAGAATCAAAACTAGATACTTATATCACAATCACAAAAACTAAAATATGAAATCACAAATCACAAATGAGAACACAGTGTCCTGGACAAACTTAATATAAGTTTTTTGGATACTTACAACAAAACCTTATGTAACTTTTTGTTAAATAAATAAAAAAAAAAATCAGTAACATAAATGTGGCTCTAGTTGTCGTAGCATAGAGACATGAAAGTTCCCTCCACGGGCAGAGCCCTCGGCTCCCACTGTCTAGACTAGAGTTTAAGTGACATGATAGAAGTCCAAACTCCGTGGAACATAAAGTTACAACAGGAGACATGTCACCGGGAGCCGATTGCAACTGGTGATCGGTGGAAGGGTTTCTCACATCGTACTGATGGAATATACCACTCCACCGACGTAGAACTCATTGATAGTCCCATGAGCAAGACCACAGTGGCATGCCCGCGTTCACAGTTACGCTAGGTATCTCTCTTTCGACGATCCTAGCTGTGCTGTCTAGGCCTACACTAAGCAGCGGATCCCTGGACTTTGAGTTTTTTTTCTTTATTTTGGCTTCGCACGGCTTGTGCATTCAGCCAGTGTCAAGTAATTAATATACTTCAAGTTTATAGATAAATAATAAGATATACAAATACATATTACAGTACATAAATATAATAACCCACCCCTCCCCTTGTGCCTCAGTAAAGATGTGGGGCTTTACTGAAACATCAACACGGACTTTTTGGGAGAAGTCGAAAAGCAATGCTATCCAATTTTGTTTCACTTGCCCACACCTATGCACACAATAACATTCGAAGAAACACAAGTTTTGGAAAATAAAACAAATCGACATCATGACTTCTCAAATTCCCGCCAAAAAGTCTCAAGGACTGAGTTTGTGATGTCTCGGGTAGGCTTCGGGTGTAGATGAATGAAATGGCCGAGGCTGTAGTCAACACAGTTGACTTTCCTGATTCCGTAGCCGGGGAAGAGGTACCTAGTTGACGCTTTTTTGCGACACGTACCTACGGGTAAAATCGAAAACTTGAAAAAATTAGATGCTCGAATAAAAAATGAAACATAATGTTATTAATTTAATAATTAAGTATATCATTATGATATAATTGTTTGAGAAAAACTAAGATGTTTGTCAAACAAAATGTCTTTTTACAAATGTAAAAAAAACATCTGACTGAGATAATTTTTAGCCGCTTGCTACGGGGCTAAAAAGGCCGTTATAGCAGAATCATAATAGGAATTGCACTATATACCATCTCTTTTCATAGACAGAGCAACAAAAACAAAAACATAAAAGAAATTGCGAAAACGGCCATTTTAAGTCAATACAATACATATAGAAAACTAGCTGCTGTCCGCGGCTTCACTCGCGTGGTACCCGGATAAAAAGTAGCCTATGTTACTCTCCAGTCCTCCAACTATCTCCACACAAAAAATCACGTCAATCCGTCGCTCTGTTTTGACGTGAAAGCAGGACAAATAAACAAACAAATAAACACACTTTTACATTTATAATAAGGGTACGGATATTGTTTATGCTTTTATTTGTAATTAGTAAATTTTATGGGGATAATTTAGCTTTTAATGGTGTTTCTTATGTAATCATAAGATTTATTAGACATTTATTCTAATTATTGTCACAAAATATTTCCAAATACTTACATGTAGGTACTACGTATATTGTTAATTTGTTATTAAATATATTATACTGTTATATTCACACAATTTATACAAATACTTAAATAAAGGGATCAAATTTAAATATTTTTTAAACAACCTACCATTTAATCTTAATTAGGTAGGTACCTACAATTATAATATAAATAAAAATTCTATTTTTTAATATAAAATACAGTATAAAAACTTTATTGGGTACTATAAAGTGCCCTTGCAGCAATATTTTTTTTAAATCGGCTGCGCTTTAATTACTAACCTACGGGAACACTAATAGGCCATAGGCCTAGGAATACTTTTAGATTTTTTTGTTGGTGTGTTTTGTCCAAATAAATAAGTTTAATAAGGTATCTATTCAACAACAAAATCCAGAGACATTAGATTCATTGATTTATTATTTATTAAAAATGTGTTACCTACTTATTCATGTATTTGTTAACTGAAAATAAATTAAATAAATAAATAATGCTGGACATTTCACACAGCATCATGTAGCCCCAAGCTAAGCACAGCTTGTGTTATGGGAACCACATGACTGAAATACTACTTAAATACATTTTTGTTTTTGTAAATACATAGGTACATAATATACCTAGGTACATAGAAAACACCCAGACCCGAGACAAATATTTGCAGATCATACAAACATTTGTCCCGCGGCGGGGATCGAATCCGTAACCTCCTACGTCACAGGCGGGCCTTCACCCACTGCGCCACAGAGGTCGTCAAATTACGAAACAATTTACACGAGCTTAGATTTTATCTGTAAAAAGTTAATACTTCATATTTGTTTTTTGCTACGTAAACAAGAAGCGATATAGTTCTGTATTCTTGTAATTCTGTTTTGACAACAACTTCTTGATATTATATTTTTTTATCATGAACCCAAGCTATATACTAATATAAAACTACTAGTGTTCTTAGTACGTTTTAGTGCTTTAAAATCTCGAAATAAAAACCTAAAGTACCTACCTATTAAGTTCGAATTTCAGTGGTGCATTCATATTGTGTAAAGGCCTGAATTAATAAAAGAGAGGGTTAACTAATTGCTCTATTCCCAAAAGTGGCAAAAGGTTTTATTTCCTAAAATTGTTGTATTCGTTTAAATTTATTTGAAAAAAAAGTATCTTTACCGAGATTAATATTTTAATAAGCCTTGTGCCTGCTCTGGAGATAAACATCGAATCGCCGCAGGGGCCGGTGAGAGACGAAATGTCCATACGTAATATCAAATTCATTTAAAATTTAAGCATACCTACTTGTATCGCTTTATGTTATTACTTAGATTAAGGCAGTATTTATCTAGGTTCCACACACTTTGGTTCCATAAACTTACCTTAAATGATTTTGGTATTATCTACCTCCGTTTGTACGGACATACGTCTGTAGCCGGCCTCTTAACTGAAGCTGTGATTGAATAGTAAGTACCTAAGTATGACTAATAAGGATACGGAACTCAAATTTCAGATTGTAAGCATATGGAATTTAAAAATGTCAAAACAGAGTGTTTGTCTTGCCGGAACTGTTAATCAGCTTATATACTTACTATTGTTAAAAAAAATGTAGGTACCTAATGCGCATGTGTACATAGAACCCGCCCTTCCCCCGTTTGGTATAAAAGCCAGTGCAGAAGTCCAGATCCTCACTTCGTCTTCAGTCTTCGGAATAGCCAGGTCTCTCCGCGGGGACCCGGCCTCAATCCTTATGGATAAACCAGCATCCAAGCGTAGGCGCTACGAGCGATCCCTCACTCCCGAAAAATCTAAAGAGAAGAAAAAAGCGAAACTATTCGATGTTGAAAATAATAAACTAAATTCATTGTCCAAAATATTCCGCGTCAGATCTGGAACACCGGAACTTAAACCGAAAAAGAAAAATTCAGAGTCTAATTATAAACCGAAACAATCATCGGAACCAGAAAAACCTAGGAATTCAAAGAAAGGGCGCAGGAAGAGAACTTCACAACGAGAGCAACGGGACCAGCTCGACGAAGAGATCGAGCAGATCAAGGTTTCGCTGCCTATCAACCTGTAAGTGCTTATTTATACTTGCATAACGGATTATTTAAAAAAATAGATTAAGCTTAAGCTTTTTTTATTAAGTAGGTAAGTATTAAGAAATCAAATTTTAATAAATACTTATCTACTTACCTACGTAAGTACCTAGACCTACATGGTTTTTAAAACAGTAATTCTTGAATTAAAAATTTATGTAAGTACTTAATACTCTGCAGTTGAAATTATATTCAATTTTGTTCTACAAGGAATTCTCGAGATTTCATGTAAGTAGGTACTTAAATAAATAAATATTTTATGTGCTGGCTATTCCGATAAAATTATGTATTCGCAATATGCGTAGGTACAGATATAAGTTTACACGCATTTAAAATCTGTTTATTAGGTACCTACTTACTCACAATGTCAAAAATAGCACCACTAACAAAATTAAACTCTAAAAATAAAACACTAAAATTTACCAAACACATTATTTAGCGTGATTTATAAACATATTTTATTTACACATAACTAGTTTTTGTCACCACATAACTAGTGTTTGTTTTGTAAAAAAAACACAAAACGTATGAAAATTCACAAAAACTCCAGGCGCACGAAACTTCGCAAAAGGCGAACACGCGAGTATTTTCGTCAAAAATGGCGCGACCTTCCACTTTGGGTCCTAGCGTCAGACTAGCCCGCCGTGCGAAAGAGCACGAGCGATACATAACGAATAATAATTTATACATGTCTCCCTGTGTGTCTCCTAGACAGCAGGAGTTTGTTTTAGGTGCAAGCTCAGCGATGGGTAATGATGTCGGTCGGCACGGCACGCTTAATCCGTCAATTCAATTCAATTCAATTCAATTCATTTATTGCGTATTATGGGTTAGTAACAGATGGTTAGTAATACAATTTCAGTTCGTCCATAATCAGCGTCTAGCGCGTGCAATATTAGGTACCTACTTATTAAAATTTAAAGTGTCATGCGTTATACAAAATTAAAAATAAATGTCAAATTGTGAATAATATTAAATAGAAAAAAAGGATTAAAATAACAATGTGTACAATAAATTATTACAAATTTTTATCATTCAAATATTCATTTGTTGAATAGTATGCCTTTTCCAATAATAGTTTTTTAAGCGTCCAGTGGTTTTACTTTTTGTGCTTGTGTCGGACTTTCACATTTTCGTATTTCTTTTTATTTTACTTTTCTTTTTAAGTCATGTAGGTAATGGTGCATTCTTTTTGTCGTATTACCTATCTACATGTAAACTCTCAAACATCCACACAAAACACATTTCAGAATTAATAACAATACTTAGTAGGATTCGACGCTGGTACTGCTGGTACTCAAAATTTAAGATCGTATCTAATAATCAAACATGAGCTTAATACGTCTGCGCTATGAAAAAGAAAAAAACATAATTATCCTATTTCAGATTCGAAAACAACATTGAACATCGAGCATACGAAAAAAGAAGCAACCAACCTCAACGTGAAATCAAAGAACTACAATCAAATAAAAATACCCAAAAATCACTTAGAAAAGATGGAGATGTAGACAGAAAGAAGACAAGTGATGAAAATGACAATAAAAACCAAGACACTAGAAAAATAAATCACAATCGCAACTGCAAATGTCGTGAGTGTGAAAATGAGACAGAAGAAGACGACGATGTAGAGTACGTGACTACAGAAGATGACCCCTTTTCAAATAATTCGCATCGGCCTCGTATGTTTCCAGATTTCACACATTTTTTTTTAAGAAATTCGTCGGAAACGACGGCTAAAGTAAACATTTTATGGAGAAAAGAAGACGTAAAAGAGAATATGAACAACTTTCAAATCGTTCTAGTAGACACTTATAAATTGCTGCAGCGCGTTAACACCTTTGTTGAGTCTATTAAACAAACTTTTGAAGAGAAAGTAACGAATTTAGATAAACGTTTGACAGAAATGGATCAACATCATGATAAAAACTGGGAAAGCGTTTCGGAAACGCTCGAACTCATATCGAAGAATATTATTTGTAAATCTACTCCTGATTCAAAAGAGAAATATGACCATGAGAACGGAAGGAACTTCGAAAGCCCTACTACAACGTGCGATATTTCCATCGAAGATGATATTCTGCAAAAAGCCGAGCAGTTCAGTGACCAAAACAAGGCCAAAATAGTGGAAGAAAAAGCTCAACAGGATAGAAATGAGCGAGCAAGAACATTGCAGGGAAACTCGCAAATGGTATATAAAAGTTCAATTCCATTAAACAAGACTTGCAAAGCGAAGTATATTCAATTATATTTTTCAATTCGTCCGCCATTTTAAAGTCCTCTTTGTTACAGCTGGCGAAAACTGGGCCATCTGCAAGAATCTCGCCAAGCTTAATGCCACAACAGCAGATTACACAACAGACACACAAAAAAATATTAGAAGACCAGCAAATCGCACAACACGAATCTCAAATGGCTTGGCAACTTGATAAACAATCAAATAGAGAATCATTAGAGCTAAAAGAACAATTGATGAGACAAAAAGAGCAACAGGTTAGGCAGCAAATTGCCAATTATTACCAAAAACAGCAAAATAAGACTTGCTCGACTTGACAAGCTTTGTGTTGCAACACAAAGCTTGTTAAGTCGAGCTTGTCTATAATTTTGCTGTTTATACATATACAGCGACGACGTGAGGAAATAACAGCTAGATCACAAGAGTTCCAAGCACAGCAACTAGTTGGGCAACATGAACAACTAATGGCTCGACATAACGAGCAATTGGCCAAACAAGCACAATTGGCCAATCAGCAAGCACAATTGGCCAATGAGCCTATCTTAAACACAGAACGAATGTTTATACCAGATTATGTAAGTTAACTTATTTTGACTCAGAATTCTTTTTCAAAAATAACAAAAGAAACAGTTTATTATTAGGCTTATTAACTTAATCCAGTTTGGTCGAATTCAGCCTCATACAGTGTCAGGAGGCAATCTTTGCCTACACTTATCGGAACACTGTAGTGCCTGGGACATTGTTGAGTAGTCTTCCCCAGCACCTACACCATAAATCACCTTAAACTAATAAACATTATAAAAACTTTTTGCCAGGGTTATTATATTTTTTGAATACTTACCTAAGAAATGAATTAAGTACATAATCCAATGGAACTATCACGAAACAAACGTCGCCTTTGACTTTCGTTCCGGACACATTCTATAAAAGTTAATTTGTTGAAAATTTTGCAGCCGACACCACAAGTTGTACTACAAGATCTTTTTGTACAACCGAAGGAAAAGGCACCAAGGGTAAGTTAAGTAATCTGAAATATTTACTTAGCTAAACAAATATTTTATTGGTTTTATTGTTATACATATTTTGCCTTTTAACCCCCGACGAAGAACACAAGTTTGTTACAAGTTTGTAGTGTGTATCTGTGTGTCTGTGTAGGTGTGTATCTGTTTGTCTGTGGCTTCATAGCTCCTGAACGGATGAACCGATTTCAATTATTATTTTGTTTAAAAGGTGTCTTTGCCGAGAGTATTCTTAGCTATGTTTCATGAAAATCTGTTCAGCCGTTTGAGGTTTATGAAGGGATATGTCGGGGGTTTATCATTAAATTTTGTTATAAGTATTAACAAAAGTTGAATTTAAAAAAATATTTTTTTTTTGTTTTGGTTATTATATCTATAATATTTCTTGACATTGTTAGAAATTAACTGCAAAACAAATTCGAGAGCGGCATGCGCCGGCGGGGGCTCGCATTGATAAGTAGCATGCTTCTATTCAATGCGAGCATGCTTCTATTCAATGCGAGCCCCCGCCGCGGGCGCGGCGCCGCCACCACCACCAAACTACGTATGTAATGTGCTAGTATTTTATTTAAGGTAGATGCGCACTTAACCGCCCTCAACGAGCTACTTGAACTCAACCCAGAATGTGACGTATTTGCGGATGAATGGAATAGATTTAAGGGCATCACACACACATCAGATAATATATCTTATGAAATATAAATCTTGAGATCGCGCCCATACAAATTCTATGGAGAACCACACACAGCGAATATAAATTACAAAATATATTTGGTGCGATCTGTCTAGATTTATATTTCATAAGATAATATTATCTGCTATGTGTGGTGCGCTTTATGTTGTTGTGCTTGATTGAGGTATTGTGAGAATGACGGATGATTGTATTTCGACATTGCCTGAATTTATTGTGTGACACGCATGACATAGTGATTTTTGATTTTATCTATTGTTATTTTTATCTCATCTTTCTTAGTAGGTAAGTGTTGTGCCGTACTAAATAATTGATGGTTAAACAAACTTACCAAGTGAAGTTTGGCCATAATTATACGAGACGGTTACATCCGAAGAGATCATAATATTTTTGACCATGTAGTTTCACTTCTCAATGTACTAGGGCATCACATAATTTTAGAGTACTGTAAAATCTGTAAAATTAAAGCATTAGTAACAAAATAATGACACTCTGGCATCCCTATCTGGCAACCCACTCGCTCGGCTCGCGCCAACTTCATTTCTTCAGAGACACTTATGTCGTTAAAGTAGCAAGGGCCTTTATGGGTTCGGGTGGGACCTTCTTGATCTCTTCGGATGTAACCGTCTCGTATAATTATGGCCAAACTTCACTTGGTAAGTTTGTTTAACCATCAATTATACTACGACGGTTACATCCTCAAGATCATAATATTTTTGACCATGTAGATGTTTAGCGACCTTTAACGACATAAGCGGTTAACGCAAAAGCAGGTAGGTACATTAATACCTAATGATGTCTTACAATCAACTTACGATTGCATGTTTTGACAAAAAATGGAATCTGCAAATAAATAAATATTCAATTCGAAATATTCAATTATTTAAATATTGGTGAAACCGATAGAATACTTAAAATATTTTACAAAAAACCCAAATGCATCACGCTCATCATTTTGGGTCAAATGTAGAACTTCTGACCAAACGAGTCGGTTCGTTATAAGATATCTATTGGGACTGTGTTACGCATAGACGCCACTATTTGACTGGCAAAATCTGCATTATCTAAAGGCTTATTGTCGAGACACTCGCATTATGTATCGTTTTGTAAGAAAAAAATTATCTGTTTAGGAAATAATTTCGAAAGATGATCAAGCACCTACAAGATTCAGATTTTAGATTATTTTCATTATTGGAAAAAACAAAGTTTAGTTCTATTCTATCATCTTGACTCATCCGTTTACCAAATATTGCAAGCGCTGAATGACAAGTATTCAAAGTCGAATAATTTGACCCAGATTTATATTCGCTAACTAGAAAATCGATTACAAATAGAATATAACTTCTAAAAAGTCAATTTAAAGTTCGGTGCAAAAATTGCCACCATTTTGTGGAATCACAGTTATTATTGTTTTAAAGAACTTTTAGAAAAAGATGATAGGTATATCAATTTTATAGCACTTGCTTAAAGTGCTTGTCTTGAGTAGGCTTGTTCAATAACAGCGATGACACTAGGGTGTCGCTGCCAGAGTCTGAAAGTTGAAAAGAGTACCTAATGTGGTATTATGTAAACTAGTTTGCCTTGAGATATATATATATATTTTTATGAACAATGGGTACCATGGTACCAAGGCCGCTAGGCCAACAAGGGACGACCAATTCTAGTAGCACGATTATTGCTTAGTTTACCTAAGTATATTAAAATGAATGAAAAAAGGAGGTAATGTGTAGAAACAAATAAACACTCCAGTCTAGAGTAAACGCATCGATATCGAATGCGGACGGATCTCGTTTCAAGAGACGAACTTATGACATTTACATATTTATTCTAGTGGCAAATAAATCATTTTCATAAATCATTCAAACTTGTTTGAGATAGACTCCATATTGTATCAATAATAATTTTAAAACATCTGGATCCCTGGTCCAGCTTCTTTTTTGATTTTGGATTTTTCGAATATGCTACACTATAACGCCGCTACTAGATCTTACTACTTAAATTGTTTAAATGCTTAAACTGGACACCTCCTCATCATAATTACATATCGCGTTCGTTTTATCGTTACGGATCAAAATTTATTTTGTATCGATTTGCCAGCGAAACATTGTAATTCTATAGAAACGGCTTTAAGTTCTAAAAAGTTGATAGTGTATCTGGCTCGGCAGTCCTAGAAACCGTTTACAAGTTCTCCGTTAAAATTAAGACGCTCCAATCATTTAAAGGCGCATCCATAAAAATCTATTACCATAAATAGGATTATTTGAAATTAAAATATAATTTCGCCACAAAGACAAATCTGGATATAAGCTACTTGTAGGTATGTGTGTGTTGTGTACCATGTAGGAGTCATAAATCAAAGAAGCTAGAAATTTCTCAATTTCAAGCCGATTCGAAGCGTACCTATAGCCGTCCACGGGCAGCTGCAGGACAAGCTGAGCAAAGTAACACGAAAAAATTTCGTGAAATCCCTTAGGGTTAGTGAACGAGTTTTAACAAGATAAGTGTTCTATTTGTGTTAAAATTCTACCAAATTCAGGCACCTGTTAGGTACGAGAGTCTAATTCGAACTCAAAAAGGTTTTTGATTAATAATAATAAAACCCAATCTTGAAGGTTTCCTTGACTCTGTCGTGGCAATTATAAGTATCATTTATGCACTGAATTTCATTTTAATAAATGACTAGAATCAGTCCGTATTTCTTAGATAAGAAATGACAGGCCCTTATGGACCGGGTACTAAAAAACATATGTATCTTGCAAGTCTATCATAGCCATGAATCAGTCTTTAATAAGTAATTTAGCAGCGGTGCAAGTATCTACTACTTTAAAATATTGACTGAAAGATAAATCGACTTAACACTAAATCTAGAAGTGCCTTCACGAATAATTTGTCAAAAAAGTTTGAGATAAAAATTGTCCGGAATATGTTTTATGTAAGAATCACAGATTCTGATGACTATAACTTATGAGTAGCTGAACATAACTGCTCTACGAGTAACTCCGTATTGCTAAACTTTTGGTTAGCTTGTTCCAACATTTGTACAGGAGGCCTACTATTAAACGGGATTTTAAATCCATTCACATAGCTAGGTACAGCTAATGATATTTTTCCAACGTTATATTTAAACTCACTATAAAAGCTTTCAAACGCGGCGAAATTGTTTTACAGCTAAGTAGGTAGAATATTCGCAGCTTCGTTTACATTACATCACTCAAGAAACCAAAAGATAGCAGAGAAATACAAAACCTCGTTGTCAGAACGAGATAAATATAATTTTCACAATTACGTGAGCAGCAAGTCGCAAATGACAGCCTGTGACGAGCGACCGAGTTGACTCAAGCTATCCAGCCCGAAGTTAGTTCGCCACGCGGAGCGGGGCACAACACAACACATCTACCTCAGTTTATAAGGTATAGTAGAAGATCATTGGGTACAGCAGAGTGCGCAGTAATTATGCATAAAATAGCGCAAATTGTTAGCATGAAGTAGTATTACTTACCTCTTATGCGTTTTGCGGGTCCTGAACTCAGTCTTGGTGCAGGAAGAGCTCGCGGCAGGCGGTGGTCTCCGCCCTTGGAACGGGTACCCATCTTAAGACGATTACCTCAGATTTGGCATCTGTTCTTCGGTCCACCCCACCTGAATGGTCTGGGTGGTTTAGTTCTGGAATGGCCTTCCAGTTTGCCTGCTACTGCTTCGATCTAGAGAGTAAGCTAAGGTCATACCTTTTAATCTGAAGGCTTTTATATTTATAGAATATTTAAATATTAAAGTATTTTTTACAAGGTCTTATTTGTTTTCTTGGTCTCGGTCACCTTCCACCAGAATCCGTCCCCAACGTTTAGAGAGCTCCTATAAAGATAGATAATAATAATAATCATAATAATTTTATATTTTTATTCAGACACAATGCATGAACCGATTGTCATGGTCTGACTATGACAAATCAAGTAGAGCTCACGGTGATGGAGTCGGGTATTGTAATAGCCGCGCTCTGAGAGTGGTAGAAGACATACTACGCTTTCATCAAAGTTACAAAAGTCAGGTAATAACCTGTACAATGTGCAGTCTGTAGTTGTTATTGGTTTTAAAGTCATTGGTCGTCATCATGAGACATGAGACTGAGCGACAGGAACGTGTTCACGTCACGCAGTATAACGCAGGTAGTTATTTAACCCTGGTGACTTATACTTACAATAGACACAATACTTACAGGTAAACATACTTACAATCTGCAGTTTGCAGTTTTTATTATTTTAAAACCATTGATCGTCATCACGTAATAAAACAAGACTGAACGATATCAAACGTATTTGCGTCACACAATATCACGTAGGTAGGTATTTAACACCCTTAACCTGTATGGGCAGGTAAACATAATAATACTTACTATCTGCACAGTTTTTATTATTTTAAAACCATTTGTCGTCATCACGTGACGACATGAGACTAAGCGAAATCAAACGTGATCGCATCGCGCTATAATTCTGGGTAGATATATATCACCCTTGACCTTTATGCACAGATAGACATATACTTACAATCATATACTTACGATCTGCAGTTTGCAGTTTTATTGTTTTAAAGTCATTGGTCGTCATCACACGACGACACGAAACTGAGCGATATTGAACGGGATCGCGTCACCCAGTATAGGTAGATTTTCCACCACCTTGACTTGTATGCACAGGTACTTACAATCTGTAGTTTACAGTTGTTGTTATTTTAAAGTCATTACGGACTAAGCGATATCAAACATGATCGCGTCATGCAGGTAGGTTTTTCACCTCCTTGACTTGTATGCACAGGTAGACATACTTACAATCTGCAGTTTGCAGTTGTCGTTATTTTAAAGTCATTACGGACTAAGCGATATCAAACGTGATCGCGTCACGCAGTATAACGCAGGGGACCTAGGTTTTTTACACCCTTAACCTGTGTGGGCAGGTAAACATATACATCCAATCCGAAGTCTGCCGTTTTTATAGTTTTAAAGTCATTTGGGCGATATCAAACGTGATCGCGTCACGCAGTATAACGCAGGTAGGTTTTCCACCTCCTTGACTTGTATGCACAGGTAGACATACTTACAATCTGCAGTTTGCAGTTGTTGTTATTTTAAAGTCATTCCGGACTAAGCGATATCAAACGTGATCGCGTCACGCAGTATAACGCTGGGGACCTAGGTTTTTTACACCCTTGACCTGTGTTGGCAGGTAGACATATCCATCCAATCTGCAGTCTGCCCTTTTTATTGTTTTAAAGTCATTGGTCGTCATAATGTGACGACACGAGACTGAGCGATAATTATCAAACGCGAGCTCGTCGCGTAATATATCGCAGGTAGGTATTTCAACATCGTTGGTGACCTGTGTGCAAAGAAAACAAAAAAAACCGGCAGTTTTTGGCACTTTGAAATTGCAATACGACAAAATTGTTATTACTAAGACGTAATCTAGATCGTTTATCATAATGAATAAATATCACAATGCAACGATAAACAATACAACAATAAACCCGAGACAAAAATAAAATGAAGGTAGTCACATATTTTTTAATGTGAATTGTCAACATGTAAAAATTATTTGTCGTAAATATTTTACGGTATTATTTGTTGTATGCATCTATAGGTAATATTTTTTGATAATTGGGTGAAATTAAGTAAACAAAAAAACTGTTACCTCCCTTCATCTCTCGTAGACGATGATGATTTTCATAAACTCCTTTCCAAAAGTTTAATCTTCTTTCTTATTCTATAATCACCACTTCGTTTACGTTGTTTTACCAATTATAAACTTTTAATTATAACTTTCTTGCGAAAAAAATAAATTCGTAATTATTGCGATGTTGCGATGCCCGCACATAAGAAACGAATGAAGTTGGCGCGAGCCGAGCGAGTGGGTTGCCAGATAGGGATGCCAGAGTGTCATTATTTTGTTACTAATGCTTTAATTTTACAGATTTTACAGTACTCTAAAATTATGTGATGCCCTAGTACATTGAGAAGTGAAACTACATGGTCAAAAATATTATGATCTTGAGGATGTAACCGTCGTAGTATAATTAAATAAATAAATAAATTAACTTAGATAAAATTAATGATATCTGGCTTATGAAGTTGATGAAAGGATGATTCTTTTGTTTATTGTTATGGAAATACCTATTATGTTATTTGCGTGAATATGCGTTCATATCAACCAGTAAAAAAAATGCAATCATAATTTTTTAGCCTTATTTTATCTGGTTTTCATGTTCATGAATTTTTTGTCCTTGTTTTATCTAGTTTTCATGAGTTCATACATTCATGCAATTTTTTTTCTTATCAATAAGAAAAAAAATTGCATGAATGTATTGAAGTAATTGAAGAAAGATTAAATTTTAATCTTCCTCTAATGGCAATATACAGGGTGTGGAAAATTTTAGGGTACTTCAGGGTAGCTACCTTTTCTGTTGTAGCTACAAAGTTTTGTTCTTAAAAAAATTCAAAAATTCAAAAATCTAAAAATGCAATTATTTTTTTCTTCAAAATAAGACAATAGTTTCCTAAGAAAAAAACTTTCTAACTACAAGAGAAAAGGTAGCTACCCCTGAAGTGCCCAAAAATTTGCCACATCCTGTATATTTTTTTACTTTGGGTGCAGCAGACGCACACATTTACTGCTCTTCAAAATCAAGAAATTCAGCAACCAGCAGTAAGTGCGTAGTAAAAATAAAGATACAAGTCGAAAAAAAAAGATTAAAAAAAAAAAAAAATACTAAACAATATGCATCAGTTACATTGCAATACAATATCTTACAAAAAAAGTTTTTTTTTCAAATAATTAAACAAACTAATAATTTGAGTTTCGGCGTTTTTGAGTTTATTCATTACAAACATACACAAAAATACAAATCTTTCCTCTTTATAATATAAGTGTAGATGGGGATACGTGGTAACAAACATTCACACACACGCACACACACACACACACACACACACACACACACACACACACACACACACACACACACACACACACACACATACACACACACGCACACGGACTTTATAATATTAGTAGGATTTTGAGTGAAATATCAATACGCAACAAATATCAAATTGCATTGGTTTTTTTAGACGATCAAAGCTGCAAAGCTTCGAGCTCGGCGTGCTTCCTGCCAACCTTCATTGACATATCTCGTAAGTGCAAGAACTATTTTAAACTAGTGGCTAAATATTTTTTTTTTTTAAAACCAACTTCAATGTTACCTATGCTTATCTGTGCCTATGCTGACTCTGAGCAATTTTCTGCACTCTCGAGGTGCATTTTCTCAGAAATGATTTCTGTTCATAACTCCGAAGATCCTTGACAAATGTTTATGGAACTACATGGGGGGTATGGGTATACTTACCCTTTCAAACAAAAAAAGAATTCCAGAAAAAAACGTCCAGGCGTCTTCGAGTAATCGGGGAACATAAATAAAAAAAATATTCGGACGAATTGAGACCTCCTCCTTTTTTTGAAGCTGGTTAAAAATAAAAGTTAAAAAAAAATCATCTCCGATATTTACTAGAGTCACTCTAGAAAAGTACGAAAAAAAAATATTTAAATTTCCCAATGTTTTCAGGATCAGGGACTATGTCATGAAATGGTAAGCTATACAGTACTTAATTAATCTTTTATTTTTTAAATTAAATAAAAGTAGTTTTTAATTTTTGCTAAAAAATCTGTTTTTTGTGTTTAGCTAAGAAGGAGATTGACAAATGCTCAAGCTCCAAATATTCATGCTCAAACAAACATCTATTCACAATCGCTTAGATACTTCGCTAACACTCCTCAGGGCCTCTAGCCAAGTGGCATCAATCTTTTCTATTCTACAATTCGCTTCGCTATCGCCGATGTTTCATTGGTGGAAGACCACGTGACCTTACGTTCGACCTTGGTTCGACCAATGAAAACCTCACGTTCGAGTGTTAGCGAAGTTAGAAATCGAATCGCTTCATAGCGAAGGCCGGTTGGCTAGGCCCTCTGGTACGTTAAAATTTGCCTTCCTGCATTTACCTTGGGTCATTACAATCATTCTTTAATCATATTATCATTTTTTAGCCGGGAACTCCAAGTAATAACTACGCACAATATGCCGCACAAAATCCAGGACTGGCAGCACCCACGGTTGGTAACATATCAGGCTGGGAAGGAACAATATAAAAAAAACAATTGGATTCTAATAGTGTAAATACAAATAAAAAAACATTGGTAGGTTGGTAATTATTGTTTACAAATACAAATACGAAATATTTACCACAGATATTATTCGCTCCTATTCAGTTATTATTATAATTATATACATAAAGAATACTTGTAAAAATTAGATAACATTTGTAATAATAATTGCTTACATAAAAAAATATATATAAAAAAAAAATTACAAACAAAAGTGTGTCACCGAAAAGAGTGTTAGGCCCCAAACCATGTTTGTTGCCCTGGTTCTTCACGGTCTTGGTCGCGAAGGAACAGGAGTAGAATCACCTAGCTCTTAAGACGTTTCAAAGTGGTACACTTGTGATCTTATTGAATAAACGAATTTGACTTTGACTTTGATAATAAAGTTAATTTATTGGTACAATATTTTGGTTTCAGAGTGTAAATAACTTTGAACAAACTCCGCAGAATCTTTCGCAGGATCCGGTAATTTTTATGATATAAATAAGTATGCCTTGCGCCTCATCAAAATGTTTTTATTTAGATTTAATCAGTTCTAGTTTGGCGAAGTATTTAATTAATTGAAGATAATAATCATTTTTAACACACAAAATCAACCCATTCTTTGAAAATGTAATTTTCAACTCAAACGGAGATTTAAGAATTGATATGTCGAAGCGCATCAATTACAAGAATTCCGAATACCAATTGTTAAACTAAAGAAACTACTAAAAATATAAAAATTGTCAAAAATAATAATGTTTTACTAGAGTATACCTGTAAAGAATACAAAAATAATACATCATAAATATACTTAGTCATGTTTCAAAGAACTAGAATAGTTAGTTATCTATAAATAATTTTTAAAACGATTTGAATAAGAAAGCTCTAAGAAACCCTGAAGAAGCACCAAGGAAATGAAAAATAGCAACTAAAAGCAGATATCCCAAACTTTTAAGAAGACTAATAAAGTTTAATAAAACTTCTCCATCACACAACTGGTAAGTTCAATAAATAGTTTATTTATTTTGTTTTTTATTCATCTGTCATCTTTCATTCTGACAATAAAATGAAATTTTGTTCACAGCACAATAAACTACAAAGATTTTGTATCTTACCACAATAATTTGAATAATAAATTGAAAACTGAAGAATTTGAATAATACATTGGTAAGCAAGAATCACTAATACAGTCTTGTTTAAAATCTTGAAACTGAAATGATTTTTAAGTGATTATTTGTTTAAGGCGGGTCATAAAAATTGAGAAGAAAATTGGAGAAGTGAATCAATAATAGACAAGAGAGGAATGAGCGTGTCATTGAATTGGTAAGCAATAGATGTTGATTTAGAATTTACAAAGGGATTTTCTTCTACCAGTGGTTTGCCGGATACGCCTGTCTGCCAAGGGCGTTTAAAGGTCATGCGAAATTTGGTATGATACCACTATCAACACGGTTTAAAACATCTGTTTTAAACCATCTTGTCAAACCGTGTAGCGCATGCTTTAGGATCACGCATCGCTTCGATTAGACGCCCTGAAAGAATTTTAAATACGTGATAATATAATATATTGAATTCCTGGTATTAACGAGAATTATTGTTTCCAGTGCATGATCCTTGGTGCTCTAAACTGCTGAAAGCTGGAAGCCGATCCGGTGAGCTGTAGATTATAGTTATTACAAAGTATTTTCAGAAGGACTATTTCTTAAATGTATTTGTTCTTTCTAGGTGAATAGTGTACATATGTACTAAGACTTAGTAACTAAGTAATGTAATTCGTGTATTTAGGTTTACTTTTTTAGACAAAAAAGAAAATGTAAATAATTAATACATAAAAAAATACATGTTAATGTAAATATCCTAAAATAACTTTAATCGTATCATTTAAATGTATTATTAAAATTAATTAAAAATTATGTAGCTAGAGACGAAATTTGAATTATTGATTCTGAATGTAAATGTTTTCAGTGTTTGATTTCAGTTTGTAAGTATCTAAGCATAGTAAGTAAGCTTCATAAGTTGCTTCTAAGCTTTTAACTAGTTCAAAATAAAAATAAAATAAACAAAAAAATACAAAAATAATCAAGAAAATATCAAATCTATCTATGTTCCTACATATTTTTTTAAACTAAGTACTTAGATATTTGTACTTAAGTAAAAAAAAACAAAAAAAGCATTGTATAAGTAAATCAAAATATTTGCTAAAAAAAAAGGTTAATTTCTTAATTCCTAGAACACACTAAGTAGTAGGTAAGTACTTATTTGAAAAAAAAAAAAAAAAAAACCTTATTTTTATAAAATATTTATTAACTTTATGTTTATGGCTACACAGAACTGTTCAGTATAAATAAAACTGATAAGCATACCTAACTAGAGAGAAACGAGCTTAAATTAAAATAAAATATCACTCACTTTCCATTCACCAATGTTAAATTCTACCTATTAAACTTTTACCTCGTCGTAGAATACATTCGTTATTTGAACAAACATCCATCCATTAAAATGGCACCGACTCGGTACTGGAACCCGCAATATTATCAAGCACGGATAAATGCTAACTTGTTAAAATAGCCGTTTTATTGTACGGCTAGCCCTTTGATTGAACAACCTACAACCACACGTCTACATGTCATCTAGCCGAGTAGATGAACACAACGTTCACCTATACAGCTAGACGACACACAGCTAACTGATAAAAATCTTGTCCTGCTACAATTTTTGAAATGCATAAAGAAAAAGAATAAATCAATCTTAAAATAGAATCCTGTAACTAATCCTGTGTAAATAATTAATGTGACTTTAACAATCATAACAAACAATTAGTAATAAATACACAAAGACAAATCTATCGTCTTAAAAATCTTTTTAATATTATTCTTTGGCTGCGTTATATAAAATATAAAAAGTAACGGCTTTATTATACTACAATACTGTAGAAAGACATAGTGTAATCAAAGTAAAAATAGAGATTCAACCAAAATACTCTTCACCTGACTCAGCCAGTTAAAAATAAGTTTAGCATTATCTTATACTATAGGGTAGCATTTGAATATATACCATCATTATCATCAATAAATAAGGTACAAAGAAAACTTCTCATACAAACATCTTTGTCTATTTGTCACACATTTATGTAAATAACAGACAAAATGGCGTTGTCAGGGTAGGTAATGTCTGGTCTAAGAAAATTTAATTTAGGTAATAATGATCTATTCCTTGATAACAATAGCTTTTAAATAATTTTTAATTAAGTAACAAAAAACAAAAAAAAATGCTTGTGTAGGTTAAGTCGTTAGTTACATACTCGGTTAGATTGAATCTGCTTTAGGTAAACGTAGTGGTTCTTGTCAGTAACTTTTTTTAACATTATTTGTAAGTCACTTTTTAGATTATAATTAATAGTAAATGTACGGGTATAAGAAAATATAAAACTATAAAAAAAACTACAAAATAAAAATAATTAAAAAGACAGGAAAGTAAATATTTAAAAAATATTCTAAAAGGTTAAGGTAATTAGAAGTTGGTAATGGTAGCGACAATTGTTTTTCTAAATCAAGATACAAGGTAGAAATTGATGATAAAAATGTAAATAAAATAAAAAGGTAGCTATAAAAAAATATTGTGAAAGATGAAGTAATTCTAAAGGATTAAAGTAGTTTGAAGTTAGCACTTAGAAGCTTTACTCGAGAAACTTTTGTTTGTTTTGTATTATATAGCCCTTAGAACACCAGACTGAGCCAGTTTTAATTTTAATTTGTGGTGTCTGCAGGAGCCTTATCCAGCGTTCTTGTGGGCTAACAGCTGCAGGGCTGTCTTGTGTGCCGCGGTGTTTCACACATAGGTTTCGAAGCTTCGGAAGCACTTCCTATTACAACTTCAAGGCGTGGAGACAACCCAGATCTCTTTAACTGGCTCTTACTAATTCATCTCTCTTGTCATCTGCATCTAAAGATACGATACTTTTTCTTGCGCCTATGCTCCTTCAAGAATTTTTTTTTTTAAAGGTTGTTTCCGTATCATAGTTAATCGATCATTCTTTTCGTCGTTGTTGCGTTTTTTAAGGGTTTCATGAAATTCCTTTTGAACTTGTACCTACCTACTCACCTTTTTTTGTAAAAACAAGTTAGTGGCGTTTTTTGCTCATTCCTTATTCGCTTCGGTTCTTATTTCACGAGAATCAAGAACTATTTGGTTGCAAGTCCAAAAATGTGAAAGGGTTGTAGACGGTACTCAAGTAAACTAGTAGACAATGTGATCAACGACCAGAAGATTGTTTGTTTTTCTTTGTTATAAGGAAACGTCCTTGAACAAGGTATGTTTTAGAAGACCCGACTGCCTTGACGGATGTAAAAGCAGCGTTACTTTTAGTACAGGTGGCTGTGTAGATGGTGTGTTAAAGGCCGTTTAAAGAGTTGTGTTGCCGCGATGCGCTGGGAGCTGCAAAGTGCACTCAAAGCATCGAGACAAAGGTATTAAACACCGTTGCACCTTACGCTTAGTGTTGCAGCTAAGGGCACACCTGATGGCTGGGGAATATTCCTACAGACACCAATGGGATGTAAGGGGGTAGTCACCCAAGAGTCAACCTCACCTGCACGCGGTGCATCCTGCTTTAGAGCGTTTTTACCCCATGACACGTTATCGCCATCATCATTTTTTACTGGTTCAAGACTGACTTGATGATCTGACACACAAAACGACATTCAAACCCAAGACATGATGATCCCAAACGACACATCAGATTTGCTATTTCAAAATCGCAATCGTTGATGTTTTATCTACTATTTTTGTAGCATATTCATGTATTGCTTGACGTAACTTGATTGCCGCGCCGATGCGCGGCGAATACCATCCTTTGAATGATTTAAATAGCATCCGACACATGCTATAAAATGAAAAACACAATAATATTAAAAAATTAAAAGTTTGCGAGTCAGCATGTTTGTTTCTTTGTCTGTCTGTACTTCTTCGCGCTGATAAGGCAAAATAGTTTGGATGATTTTTAATATGGCTTAACCCTTAGAACAACAAATACTCCTACTAAAAGCCATCTCTAACGACACTATAACAAGTAACCGTAATTCTGCGTGGCGAAGCTGATTTTAGCTTAAGGCTTATAAAGTGGAGTTTTTTACTCCTACGATATCTAATCGCGTCGTAAAAACGCTCTTTATCTAACGAGGCTCTGGCGACCGGAGGCGGCATAAATCTTTGTAATTAGGATTTTAGTAATGTATCGGAACAAACTGTGTATAATTTTGGGTAACTAGTTTAATACACGTCGAGTTGAAATTAGTTTAGTTATGTACATTACTGACATTATCGGGGAGGATACGCCGAAACCTTAAAAACATGTAGGCAGAAATAGTTTAAGTATATCATCTAAAATTCATATAGATTGAACGCTACAATATTTTGTTAAGATTACTATTATATCAGGGATAGATGGGTTGGTGCAATTTGAACTCTGTAATTTAGTGAAATAGGTTGACTTTTGTAAAAGTGGAACTCATAAAGATGGAATAATAATCCAGTTGTCTGGAGCCTAATCTATCATAATGTTCATGATAATCATCAATATTAATAAATTAGTCACATCTGTATATATTATATACATTAGGCTATAGGTTAACATTTTAATCTTGATATATGATCAATTCTATTTTTTAATCATGGACAATGGCTCAATATTGTATACAGTGTGCATCATTTCACCCTTATATCTTACATCGGCATTGTCAACTTTATTATACCACACAGTGTGGGATTTGACGTGATTTTCGGACATGGTCTTTTTATTGCAGAATTCGTTAGTATTAACTATTTAAAACGATAGAGTAGAACTCCCGTGTTTCAGTTAAGTTTAGTTTCAGAGATGTGAATTTTTGAAAATACCTATATTTTTTGTGCCAAAAAAATTTAAAGTGTTGGTGCGCCTACAGTATAGGATTATTTAATAATTTGATTTCTGTATACCTAAGGATGTTTCAAGCTGCAATTTTAGAAATTATTTTGAATCTTGTATATGCTGTAAAACGCGAGTAATTAATTATTTTATATTTTTGGTTTTTATTTTTTTACTCCGAATTTAGGTCGTTGTAGCACATAATTTCTTCATAACACATAGCCCCCGATCCTAAGCAACAATGTGGTAAAAAAACGGAAAGCTAATCTCGCGTGGATTGGAAGTTACAGTGACTTAAGTTTTTTCGTTATGGTTGTCACAAATATTTGGTCAAATTTTGAACGTTTTTGGCAAAAATTTTAAAAAAATTGATAGAGCTGAAAATCTCAGTGATACCGTGCCTGTGGATATTTATTTACCCCTGCAGGGTAATTTTGTTTTTTTTGGGTAATAGAACAAAACGAGGTATTTATGAAAAACAGATTTATTTATTAATATAAAATGTAGATCATGCTATTTTCCACAAAATTTGCCGTATATTCTTTTTCCTAAGATTCACCATTTCTGAGATATAGCGATTCTAAATGTAAAAAAAGTGTTATCCTCAATAATATGCACAATAATATAATGTAATTGAGAATAGCATAATCTAAGGATCGTTGTAAACGATCTAAAGGAAAATTAAAAATAAAATAAGTTCCCTTATTTTTGGCAAAAAAAATATTATTTAAAAAGTGACAACCCCGACTGTAAAGTTTTCGGCAAAAACGTTATTATTTAATAACTTCCAATCCACGCGAGATTAGCTTTCCGTTTTTTTACCACATTGTTGCTTAGGATCTGGGGCTATGTGTTATGAAGAAATTATGTGCTACAACGACCTAAATTCGGAGTAAAAAAATAAAAACCAAAAATATAAAATAATTAATTACTCGCGTTTTACAGCATATAGAAGATTCAAAATAATTTCTAAAATTGCAGCTTGAAACATCCTTAGGTATACAGAAATCAAATTATTAAATAATCCTATAATGTAGGCGCACCAACGCTTTAAAATTTTTTGGTACAAAAAATATAGGTATTTTCAAAAATTCACATCTCTGAAACTAAACTTAACTGAAACACGGGAGTTCTACTCTAACGTTTTAAATAGTTAATACTAACGAATTCTGCAATAAAAAGACCATGTCCGAAATTCACGTCAAATCCCACACTGTGTACCATTAGTAGGATTTATTATCATTACCTCATTATCATCATAATACATCGTCATTAATTCAACTACTCTTGTGTATATACATAAACCAAATCTCCGTAGACTTAAAATAATTTTATTAAATGTACCTACATATAAAAAACTGGCATTTACTTCAAAATGTACCTAATAGTTACACGTAATTCTAGCCATTTTATATAAATATGTCACAAAAACAAAAAAATAAATAAAAATCAATTAAATAGTTAGTATGTTTTAAACATAACTAACCATCCAGATAATAATCTTTAAGAAATTGAAATTGTAAACTATTTAAGAATTAACTTAAAGAGGTAAATATAATTGCTCTAGGACTCTAGATTTGTGCTCGTAACTTAAGATGTCGAAGAGATCAAATGCACATTCAAACATCACATCACCTATTATATTTACTGTTATAATATGTAAGTGTAAGTATATTAAAATAGACAAATTGAAACAAGGAACAAGAAAGTCAAAAACAAGGCACAAATAAGAAAGTCTAAAAGGGCCTCCAGACTCTCGTAGAGAACCCCCGAGAACACCCGAGAAGCGTGAGTGTGAAGAGCTTCTCGCCTTCTCGTTCTCTGGCTCGCCTGTTCTCCGATCGGTGTCGGTATTTTTGGCCGAGCCAAAGGATTTCTCGGGCGAGAAAAGAGAAGGGTCCTACACTCACGTTTTGTCTCATTGCAAATTAATGAGCGGCGGTAGGCAGACATCCATATTGTTTGTTTTTTTCGAGAATTTTCTTTCGTAAAAATGTGGAATAATAAATAGAGTTGAAATTTATCGATTTTTTTCAATCTGAGCCTATTTTATGGGATGCTAAATATCGAAACTACTAAGATAAAAGTTTTTTACATTAAGTATTTTTTTTTTAACATTATTTTTAGTTACAACATTCACAAAGTTACAGTATGCAATGGCACACAGAGCCAAACCGGGTGCAGTTTCAAAATCGACGTCCATACCGGATAAGCAACAGATCACGACTGAGAACAATTGAGAGTGTGGATAGCTTGATTGTTCTTCGCGAAGTCTCGGGCGAGACTTCTCGCCGAGCCTTCTCTCGAGAGTCTGGAGGCCCTATAAGAAGACTGACTTATTCTAGACTGTTCAGTACCATTATTATTATAGTCTACTTAAAAATATTGAACAATTCGTCAAAATACGTATTATTGGTCCCAGAAATACAAGCAGCTAGTATCTGGTGATAGAGATTTTAGGCCGCCAGAAGGTTCTATAGCTAAGCGACCTTAACTGGAACCGAACAAGAAGAGCTCTCACACTTTTTGACAAAGATCATTAAACTCGTTATAATGACAGCTAGGTCTTAGCCTAAATATTCTTATTTGCCCTGACTGTTTTTATTTATTGTGTGCCTGGTATCACTGTAGGTGTAGAGCCTTGTGGCAAGGCTGTGGTTAAAGCAGAGCGTGGCGTAGCTAAAGGCATGGCTTATCTGTCCACATGCCACTAAAGGCTATCAATTACAACATTTACAACAGATGCCAAAGCTTTTGTTCTTTCATTCAAGGTCTTCTTCTAAGTCGCAGGGTAGATGAGAACCAGCATCGGACAAGTCTATATAGTTATACAACGTTTCTGATCAGCATTTTACTTTCCGATTTAAAGCGTTTAGCGTATAGGTATTTGGCATCTATTTAAAAGCATTTGCTCAGGATGTGGGAAAACAGATTGCGGCGTAGCTAAAGGCATGGCTCGTCTGTTCACAAATCGTGGCACTTGTTTGAAAGCACAAGATGTCAGCCTAAACAAACGCGTAGGTTGTAAAACATTTGAATTAGAAAACGTTTTGTATCTTTCAACTGACTTATAGGCGTGACTTAGCTATATACGGTATATACCACCTTTTAAAATGTGACATGTGTGAGAGTTTGCAACTGGTAAAATTATTAGTAAACGAGAAGAGCAATGGATTAGCGAGATATGAAAGGAAGAATGTCAGTGTTTAGATATAAATGTGGATGGATTTGAGATTTAGATAGATAGATGAACTGTGTGTACAGTTGGGCCGACGGATCTAGGCGTACGTGAAGTCAGGCTCTGCGCTGCGCAGTAGAAAATGTTGTATGAAAAAGTTGCACTGCGCATCGAAACGGCTAACTTCACGCACGCCGAGATCCGTTGGCCGTACTGTACGATGCTTTAGTTAAGGAGTGAATGCTAAGACCTTATTGAATAAATTAGAAATTGACTGCCTGTAGTGTTGACGACATTAACATGAGATAATCGAAGGTGATTTATATGTTGAAATGGATGTGTGATGTCAAGAGATTAAATGAAAAATGAGTAACTGAGTAGGTTTGACAGTGACATCGATATGTAAATGTTTAGAGCAATAGTAAGTTGTGCTTGCACTGCATCGGAATCAGAGCATACGGAGCGTCAGGATTTGTTGCTTTGAATTGCTTCGGATTTTGTAACTTTTAATGCATGTATTCTGTTACGCTTATTATAATAAGTAGATAGGTGGTAGATATTTAAAAATTGAAAATGCAACACTATTAGGAGAGCTGAAATGAGACAATCCAACCGTTGAGTAATTATCTAGATATACAAGGAATAAGAAATGTAAATATAATATGCCCTTAAGGCTCAATGAGCATCATGCTGTGATTGTTGTTATATCATCATCATCATCATCTGATCTAAGTTCTTCTAGTTATATACTTATGGTGCTTCAGCAGTTATATATTGTTACTTTGGCTTGTGTCTTAACATAGTCATTTTACTAGGTCACATCTTAAATATTTCAAGTTTTGTTCGAATCAATTCAACCCTAAAAGGAATATGAATATTCAAACATTATTTTCGTATAGTATTGACTTTGTGCTTTTGTCCCACATAACAAACTGTAACATTTAAACATTAATGTAACTGTAACGTAGCGATGTCTGTTTTTTGAAGATAGATTTTTAGGGGCATATATTAAGGATATATAGACCTATATAGACCCCATATCAATGTTTATCTGTTTGTCTGTTAATCTATTTGTCTGTTTGTCTGTGCGTTTGTGCATGCTAATCTCAGAAACGGCTTTGAATGCAGTTTCTTATGCTGTTTTGTAGGAAACCGGGCCTAACATATAAAAACATAGTAGGTACCTACAGTCAGCAACAAAAGTTGATTAGTTATAAAAATATAATCTAACTCGTACGAAGTCGCTGTTAACAGCTAGTGTATAATAAAATATTACATATCAAAAACACACGCGCAACACTATATAACTGATGTAAACACCAATATCTTAGCTATACCAAATTAAGTTTCCAGTCACATCCATCACATACCTACATAATATCAAAAAGTTGAAACGCTTTAAACATTATGATTTTTTATTACGAGTAAATATGTACCTAGTTTTGTATATGAATATAAATATGTACAATAAGGAATTGACTTCATTGAACGAAGTATAATGTGGTGGATAAATATAATTAAAAAAAAAACTTCGAAAAGAAAAAAAATCTTAAATGCTTGAAGCTAAGTACCTAATGTATAACGCAAACTGGATAAGGAGAATTTAAAATTGTATACTTAATCTTAATATTAAAAACAAGAAAACATTATTAGCGGTTAGACTGAAAATATCGCCCCGTGGTGCCAAAGAAAGAGCACCGTTTGCAATGCACCCGACTGAATGACTAAATGACTGAATGCCTGAACGACTAAATGTCTGTATGACCAAATGACTGAAAGACTTAATGACCTACTGACTGAATGCCTGAGATATAGCTTGACTGAATGACTAAATAATTGCTTGACTGGAAGTCTGAATGACTGTAGCTTTATTTAACACACGGGAATTACTCACGTAAAATTATCGTCGATTTAGATACCGACAATGTTTCGATTCATCCGGAGAATCTTCATCTGGGTAAGGAGGGAGTTGCGGCAAGGTTACTCCTCGCGGTCGCGTCTCACACTGCGAGCAATGTAACGCTCGGCGCGGGCTCCAATGCATTACTATTGTTCTTAGTTCCGTGGAGACAAGGTTTCCAGGCTGGTGCCAAGGCCCAACCTCCGTCTCGGTTGAAATTAGGAACCCGGCTTATTTTTATTGCTTCACGAATCTTACGCGGAACAAAAAACTTGCCGCAACTCCCTCCTTACCCAGATGAAGATTCTCCGGATGAATCGAAACATTGTCGGTATCTAAATCGACGATAATTTTACGTGAGTAATTCCCGTGTGTTAAATAATGTCTAGTACAACTCACGAAAGTTTTGAAAGTGAGACTGTAGCTTTGATGAATAGCTAAATAACTGAATGATCGTTTAACTGGAAGACTGATTTATTGAAAGATTGAATGACCGACTGTGACGCGAGAGGCAAATGTTCGATTCTCACTCTGAAATAGTTGCTTGCATAGAAAGTCGTTTTTAGAGATAATGTTTTGTGTTGTAATTTTTAGGCAAATTTCTAGGAAAAAAAAAACCATTAATAGATAGTAAAAATATTAAAATTATCAATCAACGTCCTCCGTAATAGGTAATATATCAATTACATATTTCTTAACAAAGTTATTTGTCTAGCAATAGAGTTATACAATAATTTTGGTTAAGTATGTTTATCTCTTTGTTGGAGTATGTTTTATTTGTATATGTTGGTACAGGTGGAAGGACTATTAAAATTTACACTACAACAGTTTATAAAAAAATGTTGTTGTGTAAACCTTTCGGGTGGAGTCCTACAGGAAGTGCGGTAGCGTCTCCGTTCCACATTTCCCTAAAGTTTTATATATTCACACCAAACAAATTCCTAAGCTAACTTATATAGGCTTGTTTTTTTAAATTGTTTCTGATGTAAATGAAATAAATTACTTTGGTGAAACTATGGAATGTTGACGATGGCGGGGCCCTTCTCGACCTGATAAGGGTCGCCTGTTTTTTTATTTGTCCTTACAAGACGATAAACTGTCGTTTTATTTATTATTTTTATAATTTGTTTTACCGTTTTTGTGTATATTTGTATCATAACTTGTATATATTGTGTATAAAATATAAAATATAAAAAATAAATAAATATTAGGGGTTTATAAACGGCAATCAATACTGGGCAGTGACCACGTTTAAGTATTTATTTGTAATTTTATTACATCCGGGCGATTGATTTGTCTGATTTTTAGAAATAGGGAAGTGACTAACTTAAAAGCCATTGCAGTGATAGGTAGGGCTGTCTTCGAGGTCAAACCATATTGTAAGGTCAAAAGCTCGGCCAAGCCGACATATGTCTTTTTGAGTACACACCATCTTTACTCCGCGTTTTTGGTTTTACTTTATACGAGGAGCCGAATATTAAGGGCTCGGCGAACGTATCTACTTACCTAGGAACGTAATACCAAAATAATTTAAAATTTGAGCATATTTTTATCACTTTACGTTATTATTTGGATAAAGGTAGTATTTATCTAGGTTCCTGTTAAACTTTTGTTTCAAAAAACTTACTATAGAACAAATGAAAAGAAAAAATGCCATTTTTGGTGTACCTACAAAGATTTCAATTCAATTGGCTTACATTTCTTTTTAGGTAAGTTTTTCGGAACAAAAGTTTAACAGGAACCTAGATAAATACCTACTCTCCTAATCTAACAACATAAACTGATATAAACATGCTTACATTTTAAATGATTTCGGTATTACGTTTTTATGGAAATTCGCCGGTCGCAGCCCTCTTAAGGGCTAAACGCTATTTACTTTACCTATATTCATAACTTTGGGCATCTACACATAAAAGTTTAACGAAAAAAGTTTCGAAATCATCATAAAAATTTGGGATTTAATTTTTTAGTTTACCTAATACCTATATTAATTACTAGCTGCTGCCCGCGGCTTCGCTCGCGTGCTACCCAGATAAAAAGTAGCATATTATGTTCACAAAAGATCAAAGTTGTCAAAAGGGCCTCTGTGTGTTGGCTTCGGCCCCATGCATGCCTGTCAAAGGTCCGGGACTCCATAGCCCCGAGATGTTCAAATTGACTTAAAAAATAATAATATTAATGGTAAATAAATGACTACTTCAAGTGTTCATAATATGCGGCTGTGTTTACTATTTCTATTGGTTTATTGTATACTGTATATTAAGTGTGTATGAGCGTGTGATTGAACTGTAGTAATATAAAACATGATCAGTTTTATTGTTAAGCCAGGTTAAAACTAGTTTTATCCCTATAATAATGTGAAATAAAAAGAATTTGGGGTCTAAACTATGAACTGGAGATTATTCAAGTTGGTTTTGCTTTTCTTTTCGTAATTATTTTTGTGTAAGTAAAACCTTGGTTAGACTAGGATTACCTCTAGTTTACTTTTATAAAAGCCTTTGGGATATAAACAGGTTACTATATTGTACTCGTATTATAGTCATTAAATTGTAAAATATATTAGGTATAGTCAGTAAATTGTTTAATTTTACCAATCAAATCTTCGCAATGGGTCCCGACTGTGAGTAGTTTTTTGCAGGATTCTTTTTTTCTTTTTAGTTTTAAATGAGTTTTTACGCAGACGGTTTTTTTTAAATATTTTTTAGTCTAATAGTACCTGCTGTCTATATCTTGGTAACAAGCATTAAATTAAAATGTAGGCTGTGATTAACGCTTTTAGAATTAAGTCGCTGTAAATAAAAGTATACTATTCTGTACATAATCTTTTTTAGTATTGCGCAGTGATTCCTCTTAATAGGTCAGCAGCGCAATTGTGACCCCTCTAGTGTCACAGGCGTCCATAGGCTACGGTAATCGCTTACCATCAGGTGGGCCGTAAGCTTGTCTGCTACCTTAGCAGTATAAAATTAGTTATAATTATTCATAGGTATAATGTGATATGTCAGATAAGATTGTAAAATGTAATAATGAATGAATGCATGAATTGAAAACTCTTTTTTGTACATACACATCTTATTTATTAACATATGAAAGTAATAACCTAATGAGTAATTGTACAATGGGCGGTCTTATCGCTTAGAAGCGATCTCTTTCAGCCAACCTGATATACCTTTTAATGTAATTAGGCTCAATTAACATAGCTGAAATTATAATGTACATAACATAAGGGAACAATTTATGTATATAGTTGTATAAATGTAAATAAACTTTAAATAGGTACTAAAAAATTGCCTTATTTGTACCTACACTACCTACATACTATCTGAATTTAAACTGTTAGAAATGAATTATAGGCAGTAACCTGGAGACTTGAAACTTTGAAAAATCTAAAACAGAGAGGAGAGACCTTTGTTTATCTGTGAAGTAAAATGGGTTGCACATGATGATGATTTATGGGTTCGAATCCCGGTCGTGCACTGTTGCATTTCACAAATTTTACTGACAAAACTGTCTGAATTATCCATCATTATCCATTTTTTGTCAGTAAGATAGATGGAATGGTAGAAGTTTTGAAGAATGAAATTACTACAATGAAATGAATCAGTTATTTATAACAAGTACTTCTGCTTCGCAAATTGATGTCTTCACGACCAACCGCTCTACTGGTTGTGGGTCAATCTCTAGAATCAGCGTGTTTGGTTGATTGCTATGGTGCTTTTTAAATATCGATATTATTGCTTTTCTGTATTTTTATTGCGAGAAGCAGGTGTCTAAATAAGCATATTTTCATATTGGCCCCTGAAGGGGCAGAAAAGCAATAATACCGATATTTAAGGGGCGCCATAGCGATCAACCAGGTCCGCTGATTCTAGAGATTGACCCTTGTGTCATTGGCAATGAACGACTCGTTAAGGCTCAAACACACGCTGTCCTAGGCTCGCCGAGTGAACGCGTTGCCTCTATCGCTATCGCTTCGCATCGATTCGCCTTCTCACTCGCACTCGCACAGGCTCGCCTAGGCTGGCCCAGCGTGTGTTTGAGCCTTTACATACAAAAAATAGTAACAAAACGAAATAAAATTACTTATTATCAATACTTTTGATCTTACTAATATTTTGGACGTAAGCCGAAGCTACGTAGTTTAAAATTTTCAATTGCGACGGGATTTGACCCGCAAATCAATACGATCTTATCAAGATTTCGGTCTGACGTCATAGACTTCCGTGACCGAGTTACTAAGCACTCCAGCTTAAGGTGGATGTGCTACTGTAGCCTGCGAAATTCAAATTTTCTTGCGTTTTTTGCAATTTGTAGGACTTTTTTATATGGAAATAGGTAGGTACCTACTAAGTTATTTACGCAAATCGTACTTTGATCGAGATACAACCTGACACAGTCCTGCAAATTGCAAAAAAACGCAAGAAAATTTGAACTTCGCGGGCTACCGTGGCCAGGGACGTATATAAGGGGGGGGTTTAGGGGGTCCGGACCCCCCCCTTAGACCATTAAGTTCGGAGGAAACCTAGTCAATTTTTGTATTTTGGAACCCTTGGACCCCCCCCTTAACAAAGATCTTTGGTATATTGGAACCTTTGGACCCCCCCCTTAACAAAGCTATAGCTACGTCCCTGACCGTGGCACATATCAGTTTGATCGATGCGGGTTTGAATCCTTTCGGAATCAAAAATTTCGATAGAAGAATTTTCATTACGATGAAAATTTACATTGAAAGATTTATTTAGTAAAACATTGCTTGACATGACATCAACATATATAAGTAGGTACCTCAAGGAATTTCTATACTACGTACCTACCTGGAATGCTGACTGAGACAGAAAACAAGGTCCGCTTGAGAGATAAAACTTGGGCGGCGTGTCTCTTTCTAAAGGGTGACCATAAACTAAACATTCCTAAGGGGCCTTTTCCATCATTTTCTGATTTACGTGATGTTTCAGGGCATGATTTTTGAATTAAAATACTGATACAATTTTGATCCTTCATATTGATTCTTGAATCTTGATTCTTGAATCTGAAAACTGAAATCTTGAATCTTGAATCTTTGAAGTGACAGCTGTCAAACTTAAAACCGCCATATCTCGGGAACTACTCGTCCTAGACTCTCCGTTCTCAGTTCAAATGAAAGCTATGACCAAGATCTTCATTTGAAGTAACAGCTGTCAAACTTCAAACGGCCATATCTTGGAAACTACTCGTCCTAGACTCCCCGTTCAAAGTTCAAATGAAAGCTATGACCAAGATCTTCATTTGAAGTGACAGCTGTCAAACTTCAAACGGCCATATCTCGGGAACTACTCGTCCTAGACTCCCCGTTCTCAGTTCAAATGAAAGCTAAGACCAAGATCTTCATTTGAAGTGACAGCTGTCAAACTTCAAATGGCCATATCTCGGGAACTACTCGTCCTAGACTCCCCGTTCTCAGTTCAAATGAAAGCTATGACCAAGATCTTCATTTGAAGTGACAGCTGTCAAACTTCAAATGGCCATATCTCGGGAACTACTCGTCCTAGACTCCCCGTTCTCAGTTCAAATGAAAGCTATGACCAAGATCTTCATTTGAAGTGACAGCTGTCAAACTTCAAATGGCCATATCTCGGGAACTTCTCGTCCTAGACTCCCCGTTCTCAGTTCAAATGAAAGCTATTGAAGAGATCTTCATTTAATTTAAAGTGACAGATGTCAAACTTCAATCAGCCATATCTCGAAATCTACTCATCCTAGACTCTTCCTTTTTAGCTCAAATGAAAGCTATGACCAAGATCTACATTTTCAATAACAGCTGTCAAAATGACATCTGTCATCTGAAATGTAGGTCTTGGTCATAGCTTTCATTTGAACTGAGAACGGGGAGTCTAGGACGAGTAGTTCCCGAGATATGGCCATTTGAAGTTTGACAGCTGTCACTTCAAATGAAGATCTTGGTCATAGCTTTCATTTGAACTGGGAACGGGGAGTCTAGGACGAGTAGTTTCCAAGATATGGCCGTTTGAAGTTGGACAGCTGTCACTTCAAATGAAGATCTTGGTCATAGCTTTCATTTGAACTGGGAACGGGGAGTCTAGGACGAGTAGTTTCCAAGATATGGCCATTTGAAGTTTGACAGCTGTCACTTCAAATGAAGATCTTGGTCATAGCTTTCATTTGAACTTTGAACGGGGAGTCTAGGACGAGTAGTTTCCAAGATATGGCCGTTTGAAGTTTGACAGCTGTCACTTCAAATGAAGATCTTGGTCATAGCTTTCATTTGAACTTTGAACGGGGAGTCTAGGACGAGTAGTTTCCAAGATATGGCCGTTTGAAGTTTGACAGCTGTTACTTCAAATGAAGATCTTGGTCATAGCTTTCATTTGAACTGAGAACGGAGAGTCTAGGACGAGTAGTTCCCGAGATATGGCCATTTGAAATTTGACAGCTGTCACTTCAAATGAAGATCTTGGTCATAGCTTTCATTTGAACTGGGAACGGGGAGTCTAGGACTAGTAGTTTCCAAGATATGGCCGTTTGAAGTTTGACAGCTATCACTTCAAATGAAGATCTTGGTCATAGCTTTCATTTGAACTTTGAACGGGGAGTCTAGGACGAGTAGTTTCCAAGATATGGCGGTTTGAAGTTTGACAGCTGTCACTTCAAATGAAGATCTTGGTCATAGCTTTCATTTGAACTGAGAACGGGGAGTCTAGGACGAGTAGTTCCCGAGATATGGCCATTTGAAGTTTGACAGCTGTCACTTCAAAGATTCAAGATTCAAGATTTCAGATTCAAGGTTCAAAATTCAAGAATCAAGGATCGAAATCCAAGATCGAAACCAAGGATCGAAATCAAGGATCGAAATCAAAATCGAAATCAAAATCAAGGATCAAAATCAAGGATCGAATTCAAGGATCGAAACCATGGATCGAAAATTCGAAATCAAGCGCTGATTTTGTCGAGCGCGATAAGGTAAAAATATCCTGAAATTTAAATGACATGGGCACACTAATAATCCAACAACGAGTGTGAAAGAGACAAAGCTACCAAGAAAGCCTTTTAACAAGACCGACAATCCTTATAACCAAGATTGAATTATAATAGATCGTGTGTAGTCGTGATAAGGTTCAAAATCCCTTTTACATTAAAGTCGAGTTCACTATCCTGTTACGTAGTATGTAAAATCCTTGAAGTACCTACATATATATTCAATGGGAAAGGGAGAACAGAAAGTCTAGGAATCTGCTATGACTTTGAATAGCTTTTATTCGTCAAACACATAACTTTCAAACTTTACATGAAAAGGTAGAAGTTTTGGAAAATTACTCTGAAACTTTATAAAACAGAATCCGTAGTAGCTTCAACTTTTATGTTGGAATTCCTATTAAAGCTAAAGCTTAGGCGCTCTGTAAACCGACAACCGCCATCTTCAGAAAGGGGGTAAATACAATTTAGTTTTTTCGGGATTTTTTATTTCAATCACTTACCTACTTAGGTAATAATAGCCAGCTCCTACACATATTATTGACGTACCTAATCATATTTACTGTGAATAAGGACAATCAAGCTTTGAGGATGGTTTAGGTGCTGGGCAAGCCCACTTCACCTTGAAAAATTTCCTGCGTAATGCCTTTATAGGTACCTAGAGGCCAAATTCCTATGTAAAGGTAATGTATGAACTTCATCACTGTGTTGGCCACTAGCTCATACGAATTTCTAGCAGAAAAAAAACTTAGGCTTTGATATCATGAAATAACAACTCCATCGTTGTCCATACATGCACTGAACACAAAGGGATTACAGAGATGCGAAATGTTTGACTTCAATAATACTAATACAGCATCACAGACTAAAATGGCATTGACCACCAGTGTGGTAGAGATGAGCGAGGCATTTAAGCAATTGAATATGCACTCATTTCCATACTAAAAAAAAGAAAGGCTGTAGTAGATTATGATACAAAACTAAATAGTTGACGTTTTGCTTTGGTTCAGAAAAAGTTTGTTAGTAGAATCGACATCTTGAAACTAGGGGACTTTCTTGACTAAATGTATGTCTGACAGGTTATTGTCTTGATGCTGGTAGAAAGCTAATTGGTTTCCTTATGATGTTTTCTTTTACTGTGATTCTGATTATTATGATTTGATTTGAATGGGTGTTGATAGATACTGTTTTAGCAACACCCATTCACATGGTTGTTTGTCAAACTTTGGACAGATTTTATGTGACTTATCATGAGTAAAAAATGGGACAAACGTGTTAGCAATCATATTCGAGTAATCATCATCATCTTCCTTCCCTTATCTTACTTGCTGGGGTCTTCTATATATAACGTGGTCGGTCACGTGGTCAGAAGTGTCAGAACAATACGAAACACGTGTCATTTGGCTAAGGCAGCCTGTGGTACCTACAGTTTGTACAGTAGGCACAAAATTGAATACCTAAATGCATATTCTGTTACCTGACGACCCTAGTAACTAGGTAAGTACCTACATACAATCTGTTGCTATCTGTTTGGTCCGGCGAGCCCGGTTGCCATGGCAACTGTAAAGCTCCGAATCAATGGTCGTCGTACCGCCGCCGTGGGCATGGAAAATGCAATATTCTGTTTTATCTTATTAGCGAGTAGGTAGTCTGTCTGGTAGGGCTTGAAACTTTAAACAAACAGGTTAAAAGCCGGAATTAGAACTTTTTCGTTTTTAAATAAAAATAAGTCAATAGTATGTATGTCTTGAAGGGCTTGAAATATGCAGGGTGAAAGCCGGAATTAATTTCAATATTCGCTGTTTCGGTGGTACCTACCCCTGTGGAGACATTTTCCAAGGAGGATATTAAAAAGAATAAAAGTAAGGGCATATGTAGGTACAGCAAAATTATTAGTGTAACCATATAGGCAGATAGTTTAGCTATAATTAAAACTACCAAACAGATAAGACATAAAATGAAGTCACACTAATGATTTTCTCAAAAAACGTTCCAATTGACCCCAGTCTCCCCTACATATACACACTTACATGGTTCTATTAAAATATTAGCCGGATAAATAAAGAACAAAGGATGTAAAAGGGTTTTCGCATCCCTATTAGGGATTTAGGTACCCGAGCTGTTATTGTGAAAGGAATGCTCGCATCCAATAGATGCCAATTAGGTAGCAAATATTATTGCGGAACGGAATATCATATTTTGTACACGGAACAGTGTGACACAATAAAATAATTATAGTTTTTTGAAGTGTGAAACCACAAAGAATTTTAAGAATTTTCATTTCATCGAAATGAAAATTCTTACCGAAATTTTTGAACTCGACGGGATTTGCACACGCATTTCTCAGGAGGCCGGCGACGAATTTATCTAACACCCGGTAAAATCGTGCTCAGCAGGGTCAAATTAGTCTAAAGAAACCCGGTCTCAGAAAGTTACATTAGGGTGTTGTCACATTATCACGTCTCTACCCCGTCGCATAGCATGACCGTAGCAACACCGTCCCGGCAAAAATGATATTCTTTGTATTGCAATGTACCGGACGCCCCACACCACACCGTTTTCCTACACCGTCGCGTGCCCTGCCCGTGCCATGGCCGTCTTGTCAATCTCCGGCCGCCATGATTATTTTGCTGACAATCAATGACAAGCCCCGCCCATCTGTCAATCCATGTAACCATCATATTAGTAGCGTAGCCAGGTCAGCCCCTAGGGGCAGCTTTTCAGCCTTTTTCTATAAATAAATAATGCTAGATATTTCACAGCATCATTTAGCTCCAAGGTAAATAGACCTTGTATGGAAACTATATGACTGATAAACTACTTGTAGGTACCTATCCTTTTTTTTGTAAATACATAATATTACATAGAAAAACACCCAGACCCGATACATATATTTGCAGATCATACAAACACTTGCGTCGCAGTGGGAATCGAACCCGCAACTTTCTGTGTTTTAGATGGACCTTCGCATACTGCGCCACCGAGTTGGTTCGTTTTGTTGGTACTGGAAGTTGATTTATGTACACGGGATTTTATCGCGTACCTAATTTACCTTATTTATCACGACGCGACGTTTTGGCTGTTACAATAGCCGTGGTTGCGGGCAGTCTGCCCGTGATTATGTCAAAATGACAGATCATGTCAAAATGAGAGATTATGTCAAAATTACAGATTACGTCAAAAAGACAGATTAGGTGTATATTAAAATGATCCCAGACTCTCCGTTCTCTTCAAGTGAAAGCTATTGAAGAGATCTACATTTAAAGTGACAGCTGTCAAACTTTAAACGGCCACATCTCGGAAACTACTCGTCCTAGACTCCTCATTCTCAGTTCAAATGAAAGCTATGACCAAGATCTACATTTAAAGTGACAGCTGTCAAACTTTAAAAGGCCATATCTCGGAAACTACTCGTCCTAGACTCTCCGTTCTTAGTTCAAATGAAAGCTATGACCAAGATCTACATTTAAAGTGACAGCTGTCAAACTTTAAAAAGCCATATCTCGGAAACTACTCGTCCTAGACTCTCCGTTCTTAGTTCAAATGAAAGCTATGACCAAGATCTACATTTAAAGTGACAGCTGTCAAACTTTAAACGGCCATATCTCGGAAACTACTCGTCCTAGACTCTCCGTTCTTAGTTTAAATGAAAGCTATGACTAAGATCTACATTTCAGATGACAGATCGCACCTCACAAGTAATATAGTTGCAACTCAAAAACAATGATTTTGAGATATCGCGTTTTGAAGTTTTAAAAAATCGTACCGTCTAAAATATTGACAGTAATGTCTTAACTTAAATGCAAATATATAGGTATATCGCTTGGCTATGAATATTTCCTATTCTAGTTAGTTTATAGTAAATAGCTTTCTTAAAATGAATATTATTTTAATAACACTCAGAGTTACAACTGTATTGCTTATCTATTCAGGTACTTTTTTGAAATATAACTATATTGCCTGTTTTAAAAACTAACTTTTGTGCGTTTCGACGGTTATAATTAACGTTTTAATGTACATTTTCCTAGTGTTTCAGAAGTTATAATGCGTTTTATGAAGGTAACTTGTATTTCTCGTAAATTAAATTCAAAAAATGTTATAACAAAATACTATGTATATTTAAAAATCAACAGTAGCTAAACAAAAAATAAGAAACCGAAGAGAAATAGTAAGTACTTTACCACAGTTTAGGTACCTAATTATCAAAAATGTAGAAGAGCAAAATACAACTACTAAACTAGCATCATCATCTTTGGCGTTGGACGTCCACTGTCGGATATAGGCCTCCTTCAAAGATTTCCATGTGTTGTGGTTGGAGGCGGCCTGCATCTACTACTACCTGCAGTTCTGCAGATCTGCAGTTTTTACAAGGTCGTATGTATATTGTCGGTGGACGTCCAACGCTGCGCTTGCCGGTCCGTGGCCTCCTCCTGGGAACTTTTTGGCTCCATCAGCCATCTGTTCTGCGTGCTATATGGCCTGCCAATTGCCGCTTCAACGTGCCAATCCGTTTGGCTGTAACCCGAGTTCTACGTATCTCCTCATTTCTGATTCAATTCCGCAGTGAAACCCCAAGCACAGCCCTCTCCATTGCTCGTTGAGCTACTCTGAGGCCAATAGTGAAGAACCACGTATTGATTGAAGACTTTTGTCTTAATGAATTGACGTATTTTGGATGAAAAGCTAAGTGGCGTTTTTAAACAAACACTTCAAAACTTCGATGTACCGATAGTCAATTCGGCATCGCTGGAGAGACTCGAGCTCCTCCCACGTTTCAATTGAATCGAAGGCTTTCTCATAGTCCACAAACGCGAAACAAAGCGTCAAGTTATATTCTTCGGCTGAAAGTCATCCTGCAAACCTGCGATCGAGACAATTCGTGATAATTCTTGAAAACTGCTTTTAAACAATGTTTATTAGCTATTCTTGCTGTTGAGCCATGTTTATTAAACATGGTTCAACAGCAAGAACAGCAACACCACGCTCTTGTTCCATGTTTCTGCCGTAATACCTTCGAGCAAGACGAGCTTTTGAAGGACTTTAATTACCGGTGATACACCCGCTTTCAAAAGCTCTTGAAGTTATTCCGTCTTCGCCCGGCGCCTTGTTGAGAACAACTTGTTGTTCTTAAGCTGCTTCAGGGCCACCCTGATCTTGTACGGGTATCAAGTTTATTGGAAAAAGGCCAGGTCAAGAGTACCATAAGCCGACGAGCTTGCATGAAGAATGTGATGAGAGTGAATCTTCATTCACTCTCATGTCAAAGAAGTGTGTCAGGATCGTAGCAAGTGGAGATCTGTGGTCTCTGCCTACCCCTATGATGGGAAACAGGCGTGAGTTTATGTATGTATGTACCTAATTTATTTTGAAATAAACAATTAGCTGTCACTGTTTTATTGCATCGGTAATGTATGCTGAATTTCAGCTCAATCGGACACGAGAAAATGACAGACAGACACTGAAACAGGTGAAGCTAAATAAAAACTTGTAAAAATATGCACAGGCAATAGAGTTACATTTAGAAATAAGCAATACCTCGAAGAATTTATGCGATAATCTTAACAGGTCATATAGTGTTAACTCAAACAAAATTGCGGCAATATAGTTGTAAGTTGAAATGTTTTTCGTAAAAGTCTATTTAAAGGAAATTACTAACAAGCAATACAGTTACAACTCTTTATGTGAACCTCATGGCTTATTTTTATTGACAGGCAATACAGTTACAACTAGATAATACAACTATATTGATTACTTATATACTATGTTTTTGTATAGAAGCTAACACTCCAATGTTTTATTTTGAGATGTGACAGGCAAAACACGTCTGGCACGAGTGGTGACTTATTCAACAGGGATTCAACTTTAGATGTAACTATGCTACTTGACAAATTAATGAACGAGATGGATAGTCAATAAAGAGTTTTAGTGCTACCATTTAGCGATAAAAAGAGGTAAAAATGTAAGGGTCTCACCAGTCGATAGAGAAAAAAAAATTGTATTTAATGGCATACTTAGCTCAATATTGCAAAATTTTGAGTTGCAACTATATTACTTGTGAGGTGCGAGATGTCATTTTGACAGCTGTCACTTTAAATGTAGATCTTGGTCATAGCTTTCATTTGAACTGAGAATGAGGAGTCTAGGACGAGTAGTTTCCGAGATAATGGCTGTTTAAAGTTTGACAACTGTCACTTTAAATGTAGATCTCTTCAATAGCTTTCACTTAAACTGAAGACAGAGAGTCTGAGATAAGTGGTTTTCGAGATATGGCCAACCTGTCAATTTAATCTGTCCTAATCTGTAATTTTGACATAATCTGTCAATTTAACATCTGATACTATTCATCAGTAAACTTTATACACTATATTGGTACATTTGGTGACAGCTGTCACTTTAAATGTAGATCTTGATCATAGCATAAGTATTTATTTATAACAATAACGATTTTATTTTTTGTTGATGATGAAGATATTATCTTGTTTTGAAGTTTATCAAAATACGGCTTCGCGGCTGTGCCCCTATTTGATAGTTTTATTTCGGGGTATTGTACCTTGACTGTCCATCCACAGTAGGAGCACTAGGATATGCTTATCTTTATGTTCCTACTGGTAGGAGCATAAGGATGTATTGGTCCTCGTGCAGGAGCAGTAGGAGAATCGAGTAGGAGCAAGAGGAAACGCTCCAATATTGGTTAGATAATAATTCAGTTATTTTTCTCACTTCACAAAGTCTTTCAAGTACCCCCATTTATACACATGTACAGTCAGCGTCATCAATCGGTATCCCCCTATTGATTTTAACAAGGACACTTTTCATTTCAACTTTGGATTTCAGTCGGATTTGCTAGTATACTTATGGATATCTAATTTCGCTCGAGTTCCTATACTAGCAAATCCGACTGAAATCCAAAGTTGAAATGAAAAGGGTCCTTGTTAAAATTAATAGGGGGATACCGATTGATGACGCTGACTGTACATGTACACATTCTAAAAACCTATCAAGTATCACCCCTAAATATCAAGTAGGTATATAATTTATAATTTTTACCTACGAAAATTCCCCCAAAGGATTTCCTCCTGAGTCGATAAATACCCCAAATTTAAATTAAAAACCCCCCATCTAGCATCACTGAATGCGTTCTGCACGTTATGTGACATTTATCAAACGTCAAAATCCCATACTGCCCTCCGAAATCAAAGTGTAGTAACAGCAAAAACACGATTTCGAAAAAAAAGATAAGCTTACAAATTAAAAATATCCAGAAGAGGTTATTCATAAAACCTTGAATGTAGAGTGAAAGTACACTTAATCTATACCAACCAACCAGTAATAAAGCGGAAAAGTTTGTTTCTTAATTTGTTTGAACACGTAATCTCAGGAGCTTTGAGGAAGGATATAAGCTACTTTTCATCATCATCATCATGATCGCAATAATAATTATGCCATCACTATGGATTATAATTGGGTTTCTAAAAGGGTTTCTTAAAAGTCTGTTTTTTTAAACCTTGTAGATAAAACTCCCATTTAAAGTTACACAAAATATGATGAAATATTGCACTTTGCTAGTAAACCCGACAAAATGTGTGCAATATGTATTTTAGTGTGGTTTAGCTTGTAAACGCTCTATATTTACTATAGTATTTTACAAAAAAAAATTGATAAGTTTTAAAATGGGCTTTCAGAATAATTGTGTATTTAGCATAAAACCAACAAAATGTCTATTACTGTGGTATAGGCTCGGGATTACGCTTCGCAAAACGGTTATGAGACGGTCCTAGTTTGATACGGTCTTAGTGTGTAAGGTGCTATTTTCGTGACGGGCTCGGTCATGGCTCGGCCCGCTTATGATACTGCGCAGTGAGCGAAGACCTTAAGTAAATACCGTTTATTCATGGAAGAAGAAGGCTTTTGAGATTATTCTTCTAGTCTAACTACCTAAGTGCACAAACCGTACAGAGTCAAATTGAAGAGAGAGAAAAACGGTATAACCACGACGTTTGTGTTGTGCCATGCTGTAGCTATTTATTTGTAGGTACCCAGGATATCGAAATACGATAGTATTTGGCGGAATTTACTATTTCATTGTTTGTATTGCTGGGTATTTTGCTGCGAAGTTAATACATTAATTTGATGTACAGAAAGCTTCATTAATTGGTATACCCCCAGGTAAGATGTCAGTTCGCAAGCCGTTGATCTCCTCAACTTTTGTAACAGATTTACATTTTATTAAATTTGTCATCCTTACAAGATCATATTTAAGTAATTTCGGAATTTCACGCACCCTTCTATGTGACCATACCATGTGTGTCGATACAAACGCTCTGCAAAAATCGCAGTGTGTCCAATAAAGTTTGTGACTTACAGAAATGATTAGAAAAAAGTGATGAGAGCATTCATTTTCTATACGTGGTATTGATAATAATAATTTGCTTGTAACTTTTCTGTAATATTTGCTTCGACCGCTACGAAGATGCTACGTGCGTAGCAAGACCTACGAAAATGTTCTGCAAGAACGATTTTACATACGATTCTGAACTCTATGTCAAAGGAATCGTCTGACTACGTTTCAAGCCATTATGTTATAAAGTAGCTCATGTTACATGTTATGTACCTATTTGTAAGATTCTGAACAAATTGAACTGCGCCTGTAATCGTATTAACAATTTTAGTGATTACTGTTGAAGCAGATAATTTAAATAATATTATCTTCGTTAGACGTTTCTATACATTACCACGTACTTAAAAAAAAAAAAATCGACGAATTGAGAACTTCCTTTTCCTCCTTTTTTTGAAGTCGGTTTATAAGTAGACTGTGGACATCTACTCGATTCACGAATATTTCAGGTTTTCTTGTTTTGTCGCTTTTAAAAAGTTCTTCAAATCAGCAGCAGCTATTGTGATAAGTTATTTTCTGTTCCAGGACAACGTATGACAACGTATAAATCGACACACTGTCCCACCAGTGGGTCAAATTAGTGGGACCACGAGTCGCGACCCGTAAAATTCATGATGATCGGTTGAGTAGTTTTGGTGTGGAAGCGTAACAAACAAAAGCACATTCGTTTTTTATAATACTACTAGCAACCTGCCCCGGCTTTGCACTGGATTTCTGTTGATCCGATCGCTACAAAGCTTCACTGGATCACCCATTGGCCTAATTTATATATTGCCTGAAAATTTTATGAAAATCGTTCACGTCACTTTGGAGTCCGTAGGGAACATGCATATGGAGTGCCGTAATTGCAACTAAAAAAAGTGGAGTCCTAACTTCCTCGCTTGATAATTCTATATTTTATATCAGAAATGTATTTTTTGAAAGATCTGTTCCATAGTAAATTTCATGTAGATTTATATCATTGTTATGAATAAAGTAAAGCGATAAGGAATAAAATTATATTGCATAAATTCATGACAGAGGGAGCAATAGTTGCAATTACCCGTTTTTGCGGGTAATTGCAACTACTTGTTTTTACTTCTTATTTTTCTATGGCGCTTACTACTGGAAAATACAGAACACATGCCTTGAATATCGTTCTTTCGATTTATATAGCTATGTCCTTGCTACTAATGTCAAATTTTGCGCGAAAACACTTTTCAGCAAAGAATCCGGTAATTGCAACTATTTTACTATAAATAGTGATGGGAACCTTATCGTGATTTTTATCGACTCGATGTTTATTTTAATCACGGTAATCTTTTAGTTATGAAACAGCCTCTTTTACTCTTATCTTTAAAGTCTTCTATTATCTTTTACTAATTATTTTTTCTAACTTTATTTCAATCGCAATAAGTAATATTTTAGAAGTTAAACATCCTTTTTATATTCGTTTCACATATTGAACGACTTTTAAAAGGGCTCCGCTAGCGCCAACATAATGAAGGGGCTCAATCACTCAAACTACTTGCTAAGAACTCATAGCATAGTATGAAAGTAGAAAGTATCCCTTTCAATAAAATATTACGTATCGACATAGTCATCGTCATTGTTACATCACTAGGTTTTTCAAACTTCATACAAAACCGGTCGTTAAATTGCAACTGTCAAAAAAGAAACAAAATAGTTACAATTACAAGACTATGCACTTTTTGTCTTGCAAATGTAACTGCATCCATAACTCTGAGTAGATTTATCGTAGAATACTACAAACACATAAAAAACAACTTACTGTGTTTTCTAATCACTCTCACTGCAAACACACCGGCGAAAAACCAGGAAAAACATTTTTTTTCAATAAATTACGAAGAGCGTCCGAGCGGCGTCACTTCCAAAAAATTGGCAGTTTTATAAAAAGGCCTGTCATTCGCTCAGTTTTGGTCCTATCAACGCCGTCTATATTTTTAGACTGAGACTTTTAGAAGAAGTTCAATACCACATCTATCGATGTTCAAAAAAGTGATCCTAGAGGGAATTATTGACTCCAGTTGCAATTACCGGATAGTTGCAATTACGGCACTCCACCTTACATTGATTATATTAGTATTTTCTTATCTAATTTTATTGCTGTTTTGTTACCTTGATCCCTCGAATATATTAAGCCTCCATCGATTCCCCCACCCTCGTCTTAGAACCCCTGCGGACCTCAAAACAAGTTCAAGTTTGAGGGGAAGCTCCGTAGGTCAAGGTCGTTGGGATAGGCCCCGGCAACAAACACGAAAACTTTACATTTGAGGATCAAACGCATTGAAATGCTTGTATAAACAATATATATAAATATTATTATCAACGGGATAATTACCAGGATTATTGAGTTTTCTTGCTTCCCGATATTTCGACTCAGTTGCAGGCAAGAAAACTCAATAATCATGGTAATTATCCCGTTGATATTTATGTTCGTAACCATGATAGTTTCAAAAGATAGATACCTACAAGTATCTATAATCTACCTATACTTAATATAATAAAACGGAAAAGTTCGTTTGTTCGAACGCGCTAATCTGAGGAACTAAATAAATTAAGTAATAGGTATCCGTTAACAAATCACTAATGGCTCTTAGAGGTTTCAATTAGTGGTACAGTGCAGTCGGGTGAGATTTCATCAGATGAGTCATTAGAACATGTGGGTTGTGGATTAGCAGGTATATACGAATCCGAAGGGTGGGCCTCTCGCCGGCGGCGGTACATCTGTGAACATAAACTTTACAAAACTGTTTGTTGCTGTGGATATAAGCTTCACTAACAAACTGTTCACGGTTGTAAAGTATGTAGTAATACGTTCGTATTATTTACATAGGTAGTATACTTACTGTAGGTATTATATTTTCCATTTTATTTTACTTACACTAGGCTAGTTTTTCAAGCAAGGATAGCAAAATAGTGAAGGCCGATTTACATTGATACAGTAGTTGTATCTAGCACTGGATTGCAGAGCTGGATCGGTACTGTATCAATATAAACACTTTTGAATCCAGTCCAGTGAAAAATATTTATATTGATACAGTGCCGATCCAGCTTTGCAGCGTTTGTATGAGTATAAACACTTTTCAATCCAGTCCAGTGTCCAGTAAAAACTGTTTATGATACAGTGCCGATTCAGGTCTACAATCCAGCCACGATGGATACAGCTACTGTATCAATGTAAATCAGCCTAAATAGTAAGCTAGCAAGCTAGCAGCTCTATGCCAATTTCTATGGCCCTTTTCTAAGCTAGTTCTGTTTACACGAAGCCAGAGCTGCTAGCTTGCTATCTCACTATTACTATCTTGCTATCTTGGCTTGAATAACTAGCCTCGTGTATCCCGAGCATTACTTCCATAGGTACCACAATCTAGATTAGTGGTTAGAGAATATATTGTATCATCGACTGTACATAAAACCAATCAGTTTCAATGTTAATTATCGGCTCTTTGACGGCGTTCTCTCTGTATACGAATGGCTCTGTACTGGACATAGCAATATTACACTATTTGTACACCTTGTTGCACCCGACCATGCTTGTGTAAATAAACTTTGATATGACTCTGTGTAAATGTTGATTGACTCTGCTTTGAGTCAAAAGGATCGGGTATTTCAGGGAAAATATTTGTAAATATTGCAGTCAAAGGGTTTTTGGTATATCGAAAATACTGTCAGTAAATACAGTTGGAAATACAAGCCACAAATAGTTATTCGGAAAATGTTTGTTTTTTAAAATGGGAAAGAGAAATTCCAGTTTCTATTTTACGATTTTTTTTTGCCTAGGTTTTTAACACTATGTGCACTAAAATCATCTACTACTTACATGAAGCGCTTGTGGGTTAGTTAGATGCTCTTGAAATCGACATTAATGTGTCGTTTACAAAACGGAGGGTAGACCGCTAGTGATATTATAAACTCACTTGCATGTCTCAAAGGGTGCATTGAATTGTCAGCACCAGCTATAAAATCAATAAGCCATGACGGAGACTTTCAGATGGCTAAAAATCTCCAAAGTCAAAGTCAAAGTCAAAGTCAAATTCGTTTATTCAATAAGATCACAAGTGTACCACTTTGAAACGTCTTAAGAGCTAGGTGATTCTACTCCTGTTCCTTCGCGACCAAGACCGTGAAGAACCAGGGCAACAAACACGGTTTGGGGCCTAACACTCTTTTCGGTGACACACTTTTTGTTTGTAACGGGTCCGGGTTTGTCCGGGTTGGGGACTTGCTCATTACTTTCTTACTAAAGACTCATGTTAAAACTAAATATAGAGAGTAAACTCTAGCAGAATCCAATTACTCGTATGTAACCTGAATATTTTGTGGTGCAGCGAAAATATTTTATGCAAGTGAAATATAATAAAATAATTGGACACCATTAAATGCATGAAATGTTTGCTCATTCAACCAAAGTACGAGTATTAAATTGATGTGATAGAAATATTTTGTTTGTCATTGCTGCTCGTACAGAATTCAGCTAATTAAAAATATTCGTCTAGTCTAGAGATAAGGAGACTGTTAATTCCTAAGGCTGAGACTCCACCAAAGCGGAGACGTGTTTTAAACAACCAATAGAATTTCGTTATTCAGACAATGTCATCACAAGATGTGTGAATAATGAAGTTCTTTTGGTTGTTTAAAACACATCTCCGCTTTGGTGGAGTCTCAGCCTAAGATTTGTATTACGTTTTTCAAGTTTTCCCAAGATGTTTTTCTTCAACGTTTCAGAGCTCGAAGAAATTTTCGTAACGATTCGATTCGAACCCACAATCTTCAGGTCGAAAGTCGAAACTCTATTTCACTCGACCGACACAGTTTTCTATACATCTATCTAGAAATCAAGATATGTATTACCTACTCTAATTATCCTAATGGACATCTCTAACCAATTAGTAACTCCATGGAACCGGACAAATTGCTACGAGATCTTCGAGGTATTTGTAGCGCTCTACGAGCTCGTAGAGGTTCTACGAAGCGTAGCTTGAATGACGTTTCGCAATATTGTCGATCGACGTTTCGCAATAGCGGCACATCCATTTCATCAGCATATCCATACCCATAATATATTATAATTTGTGAAAGTGTGTTTGTTTGTTTGTCCTGCTTTCACGTCAAAACAGAGAGACGGATTGACGTGATTTTTTGTGTAGAGATAGTTGGAGGGCTGGAGAGTGATATAGGCTACTTTTAATCCCGAAAAAAATGTATGTTTCTCGTGGGATAAAAAGCACATAGTCCACGCAGGTGAAGCCGCGGGCGTCGCTAGTCTAATATAAAGCTATGTAAACAAAGCAGGATACCTAGAATCCATCGCAGCACACAAAGGCAGTTTTCATTGGAAATTGAATAGCGAATATTCCTCTCTAAAGCTTGAATTCTGTGAAATTGTATACCATTCGCTATTGAATTGCCATCCTTATATATAAAATTACTGAACTTACTGTCTGATAATAACTGTTTCCTTTGACAGAATTTATCTAAATAGAAATAATATGTTTCAAGCTAACAGAAGGTTTACTCAGAACTAGCTTAGCTGTATCCGGCATTCATTCCAAATTCCAATGCTTCGTAAAAAATGAAAAACAGAATATTTTTTTTATACTTATTTTACTTACACGGATTTAACTATTGCCATCCTTATTTGTCACTGTCTAACAAAAAAGGATGGCAATAGTTAAATCCGTGTCGCAACTTTGACAGAAGTTAGTCCGAGTTTATTAATAGAGGCCTAAGAGCGTTTGTCCACCGCCGCCGTCACCGTCACGTCAACGAGAACGAGATGACGGCGCCGATGTAGCGACCATACATTTACTATGGCCGCTTGTCCACCAGAAGACCGTTACGTCATCTTGATCTCATACAGAAATAATCTCGTTGACAGTGACGGCGGCGGTGGACAAACACTCTTAGTAGGTACCAAAGTTTTATCACATTCTGATCAATCAAAATCAACAAAAAATATGAAGCCACTTCAATTATATTTTTCTTTATTTGAATCAGATTTTCAAGGTAACGTTTTTCAGTACATATCCCAAACATACAAGAGGTGTTGGTTCGCGGGCGAGCGCACGTCAACTTCAAACAATTTGTAATTACTAAAATCCCCTCTTTTGTCTCTATTTCATTTCGATAATAACGGTACATATTGCGAATATGTCGCTCAATACGCAGAAAATAGGGCAGTCCATATATTGTGTAATCCGTTCAAAGGGAAATGCAGAAATTCATTTCATTTTCCAGAACCTGAATACAGAGTACCGAGAAATCTACAAAGGATGCTTTCAATAGCATCAAAACCTGCAGTAAGCTTCCACGAACTGTGGTGTTGAATTCGCAAAATACATTTTACAAAATGCTTTGTGTTCTATGGTAAATCCTATGCATACAGAGCGGACGGGTCGAAGCGGATATTCCGCTTAGACTAAGCTTTCCTTTCATGCAACAAAGACACTCTAAATATGTAAATACTTATTTTACAAAAAAAAATCTTTAACCAGTTTAGTCCACGCGTGCTTTTACAAATAAGTATTTACACTTTTACAAATTGAAGTATTCTTTCAAGGCAATTAGCCTGGAACTTTACTGAGTATAGTCGTATTGCTCATTATACGGACTAAAATCGGACTAAAATTGAAGGAACAAATGTCATTTTTCATATATTTTTAGTCCGTATAATGAGCAATACGACTATAGTATATTGTTTTTATTGTTCCCCTTTTAAATAAATTTCCGCTACATGTGCATACACGGTTCATCATACATGTGTATGTTATTAAAGCAGAGGTGTGTGTGTGTACAATATCTGGTCTAGGGGACAGATGCAGGTGCTCTTTGAAAGTAATTTTATTGCAAAATAATATTAAATTCATGGAAACGCGTAAGTTCCACTTTGCAGATTTATTTTATTGAAGCTTATTGAGTCCTTTGAGTGACGGTCACCGTTATTTTAAAACATGATGTGAAATACTTTGCCAAATCGTATCCAGTAGGACATACAAACATCACAAACATCACATAGTAATGATGTATGTGAGGATGGATGGATGGATGTTGGTTACTCTTTCAAGCAAAAACAAATTAAGGTAAAGGCTCCTAACTACGATGGTTTCTGAAAATGGACGGTAATTGCGAGGTATATAGAAAATCGTTAGTTTCAAGCTATTTACAAACCCTTTTTAACTGCAGGATACATTTCTCAATTAATAATATATCTGGTCGTGCTTACGCGAACAAAAGAGTGCTTTAGTGTGTTTACTTTTTACAATAATCGGTTAGTTTCGTGCCAGCAGCTGTGCCGAACAGTCACTCCATACATTTTGGACCCTGTGCACGTGAGTACTACGGTTTACTAAATAGTGATTTTGTCTTTAATTTTGTACTGTGTGTGTTTTTCTTTAGGTTGGAATATTGAAAGGAGTATATTTGTAAGCGGAATCACTTAAAAATTCTGTATTTTTCTTCATAGATTAGTTAAAAATACGTTTTGAAAATACATCGGCATTAGCTGCCCAATATTTTAGGTGGTTCCTAATTTCCGATGTATACCGCGGAATTACGATTTCGTAGACCTCGTGTTATTTGAATTTTTTTAAGCTGGTTTTGTAGTTACGCACTTGTTGTTTTGGATTTGACTACATAAAATGTCAATTCACATTAAAATCTAAATCCGAGGTACGTTTTGACGTCGCATTTACTAATTATACCATATCAAAGATTATCAATTTGGGTAGTAAGAAAATTAAGTTCTTGACGTATTTCGATACAACCTTGAATAGAATTGTACATGTTTTTGAAGGTATTGCATTGAAGCATTAAATTGTTTATGTGTTTTTGAAAAATCATTTACTTTTTAACCCTCGGAATTAGAAAATGTGTTTGGTATGAAAATTTTCAATTCCGATGTATTTACCTCGGAATTAGATCCTCATAGAATCTAATTCCGATGTATTGACACAAGTAACATACAGAGTGTTCATTATTTTACGCAGCTTGTCACTCAGTTTGAATGATTTTAAAAACACTAATAATCAGTATCCTATTATTTACCCTCAAAAATAACTTTCACCTACTGTTTTACTTTAATACTTTTTATTTTGTTGTTAACTCTAATATCGCTAGCTTCCACTAAATTAATAATTGAAAGTACCTACGTGATTTTCATGACTGTAGTAGTGCCTTAATGAGTATCTCATATTGTGATAATAGGTACTGTTTGATAATAAAATGTGATAATTTTTGAACACCATGTATCATTCCTTCCATCCGTTCTCCTTTGTATTTTGTACACTCGGAATTAGGATCCAAATACATCGGAATTAGAATTTTTACATCGGAATTAGGAGCTTCCGACTTTTTCACATTTTAAATTATTTTAGACGCTAAATCAAATTTAAAACAACAAACTTTTTCACTTTCAAAACTATCGTGAGTTGTATTAGACATTATTTAACACACGGGAATTACTCACGTAAAAATTATCGTCGATTTAGATACCGACAATGTTTCGATTCATCCGGAGAATCTTCATCTGGGTAAGGAGGGAAAATCGACGATAATTTTTACGTGAGTAATTCCCGTGTGTTAAATAACAAACTTTTTGTATATTTCAAGAGTAAAAACAATAACGTTTCTGATCAAAATAGCCAATTTCTCAAAAATGCATTGTAAATGCTTAATTTTTAATGTCCTTTCTAGTTTTGGTGAAAATAACGCGGAATTAGGAGCCTTTACCTTAACGGATTTGGCTGAAACTTGGAATATGATAGTTTATGACTTGGAATAATATATAGGCTACTTTTTATCCGGGATAACACGCGAGCGAAGCGAAGGCACTACGAGTACATTTACGAGTTTTTTGTTTTTACTCGTATAAATTTTTTTTAAATGTTGCTGGACATTTCACACAGCGCCATATAGCCCCAAACTAAGCAAAGTGGGAACTACTATGGGAACCAGATAACTGATAGAATACTTATATACTTACTTTTTTTGTGAATACATACTTATAATACCTTACAAAACCCAGACACAGAACAAACATCTATGTTCATCACACAAATGTTTGTCCTAGATGGGAATCGAACCCACGACCTACAGCGCAAAAGGCAGAGCTACTACCAACTGAGCTAAGAGGCCAGTCAATTGCAACAATTCAACGCTATTTGACGCCCGCGAAATCAGCGTTAAAAGCACTGGCATTCTGGAAAGTTCATCTTTTTGAAAGGTGCTTTAATGTGCATTGTCTATTTTCATTGTAAATTCCATTGTCTTCGTACCGGGAAAGGAAATATTTTCTAAAAGAGTTTTTCAGAGAACTGTTAAACAATGTGTCTCTTATATTGTCAGAGGAAGTCTTTGATGGCTTATAAACAATTATTCTCTGTTGTAGTCCCTTTGTTTATTCATGTATTTAGTTACTGTCTAGTTTGAATTGTTTTTAAATAATTTGTTTTAAGTTTTAATTCTTCTACGTAGCATGCTACGAACGTACTACGGCGTAGCAGATACATAGATCAAGAATTTAAGGATTTAAGAAGAATCAAATCGTTTTTGCAATAATTTAAATCGGTTTCTTAGGGAAAACTGTTCCAGGGTGCCGATTCTTGTACCAAACTTTTTATCAACCTCAAGCAAAACGTCAACTAAACCTTAGATTTTCGACTGTTTCCTATTCTACTAATTACAAACGACTCAGTTGTGGTGAAGTTTTAGCTAAGGTTTGGACTTCTGCAGAACACATTTTTGAAAAGCCATTCTACTATTCACCAAATGGCTGACATTTATGAGATCGAAACAAAACGCAGCGGAATGATTGACGTTGTCATCTAGTAGAATTGCCCTGCTGTTGGGAAATGGGAAATAATGTTTTTAGACAAAAGTAATTTTTCAGGATAACTGGACTTTTTTTCAAAACGAACCAATAGTTTTCTAAGAATTAAACCTTCTATCTACAAAAGAAAAGGCAGCTACCCTTAAGGACACAAAATTTTGCCCAACTTTGTTAACTTCTTATGTGTGAGTTTGTATTTGTTTCGTCTAACTCCCATGAATGCTTCCATATTTTACTTGCATTCACTGCTTAAAAATAAAGTTTAAATTACAAATTACACCACGATTCTTAATTGTATTTAGCTAACCTAAACGCATTTGTTGCCCTGGTTCTTTACGGTCTTGGTCGCGACGGAACAGGAGTAGAATCACCTAGATTCAAAGTGGTTCATCTTATTGCATAAATTAATTTGACTTTTGACTTTTTAACGTGTACAAAAATTGTATTTAGGTTAGCTTAAATACAATTAAAGATGTGGTGGAAGACGCCCCAAAACTTGCGCGACTTGAACACATTTTTTAATTAATATGAAATAATTTTATTTATGTACCTACTTACCCCGTTCTACTTTTGACCAAAGTGACTGTAATATCATTCGAAACGTCGAGGTAAATAAAATTACTTTATTACGATTCCTATATTAATTTAAAAAAGTTTTAATTGAAAAGTCACGTTCGATACCTCCCGCTGTGAAATTATTAAAAGCGCATCGCAGTTGCTATTGAATGTAGGAAACAATACGCCGCCTAACAAAGCGAGGTCCACTGCAGCTCGGTTTTATTACATTCGGATCAAAAACATTCCTATTGAAGTAACCGAACAGTCCGAACACCCAATTAAAACTTTGCATTTGTAAACCTCTCACTTACACAATGGTTTAGAAAAACCGAAACAAGTTTTGCATGAAAATGTGCGATAGTGGGACCCGGATGTTATTTTATGAATTTTGTTACCTGTAGCCGTACCATCAACTCTTAGGCCTCTATTAATAAACTCGTATTAACTTCTGTCAAAGTTGCGCCACGGATTTAACTATTGCCATCCTTATTTGTCACTGTCTAACAAAAAAGGATGACAATAGTTTAATCCGTGGCGCAACTTTGACAGAAGTTAATCCGACTTTATTAATAGAGACCTTAGAGCAATATTAAAACAAGCTTGAAACATGACAACAAATGTCATTCCTAAAGCAGTGAGCCTGTTTTAAGCTTGTTTTTACATTGCTCTAAGACTTGGTGGTACGCCCCCTGTTCTTACCCGACAGCCTCCAGAGAGGAGGGTTATTTAGATTTGAATTAATTCATATATTTCGAAAGTATCGCATTAACATACAAAACACTAAACTAAATCAGCCGGGTTAATAGTAGGTAGGGCTAAATTGGTTTTAAATTAATGAGAGATAAAGGTTCACTTTGGATGTAGAACCTAGAAGGTTAGTACCTACTGGGCCAGTAGGTACTACTGAACAGAGTTTAAGAAAAGAAACGCCATTTCTTACAAAAACATGATATATTTTGATGTTATTCCAAACCCAATAAATTAAAGAAAATAAAAGTTTGTAAAGCCGTCCTTGAGCCCGACTTTGTTTTAGTACTTAAACCTATTAAAAGATGAGTTTGATTACGTTTATTTCTTGTAGTTATTAGGCAACTATCTAGCTCAATCATTTCCTGCCATGCCATTCATATCAGGCTTGGTTAGCTTGATATGAATTGCAGGTAAATGGCCTTAAGTATGTCTAGTTTCTACACTCATAGCTAGCTATAGCATTATGATTATCTCCGTTGCAGTATCAAAGGGCTGTTCGAGTGTCAATTAATACAGGTCCCTGGTTCCGCCAATATCTGCGTGTTGATAGAAGCATTCACACTACCAAAAGGATTGACGTATTACATGTCCTCGCTATAGAAAACACACACAAGAACGCAAGGACACACACACAAGCGTAATTCTATGCAACCTTCGCTGCTTTTCTGACCCTGGGCACACACATATGCAAACCTTGATAAGCAACCCACACGAAATTGAGCCCCGGCCACTTACACATAGCAATTTATTACACAGTAACGCCGACCCAACGCACACATTGCAATCGCATAGAGTCAACTCACACTGACAAATCGCTTTGTTGCATCTATATAATACACATACTTTTCAACAGGTAGCTAAAGAGATAGCTCACTTTTAAAATATACTAAGGCTGGATTCGACCAAACTTTCATCTTAGTCTCAGAGTAGTTATTCCTTTAGCCGACAGAATTCGAAATACAATTGTTCAGAAAGCGCAACCGAACATTATTAGGTGCATTCAAATTATCCTGGTTATAAGGTGTCAACTTTACAATGTCAAAATATTCAAACAAACAGCAGTTTAATCTGTGGTTTAATCTCCAGATAAAACTTAATCCAGTTTGGTAAAATCCAGCCTAAGTACTATAAGATGAAGCTAAATCTGGGAGCTCACAACGACACTCGCTTCGAATCCAATGGTAACTTCAACAAACTTTGCTCGACCTTGATTGATTTTGTGATTGAACTCTCTTGAACGCCTGATATTATTCAGTTATCCTTCATCACTTTTGATCCATAAAGAAGTAGTTAAAGTGGTGTAAATGCTGTTTTCTAATTTTAGTTTCAATGCCATCGCAGGGCAGACTGGAAGTATAAAGTAGAATCTTAGTGAGATGGCCGTTACGTTATGTATTTCAGATAAAGAACTTCCACACATTTTTACTGGAAAATTTGTTTTGTAAAGCTTTTTAATCATCGCAAACTGATGGGTCTCCCTCTTGTGCCACAAACACTTTCAGTCAAGTCGTACATTCTAGATGAAACAGTGGACTAGCTGTTCAACTTCCAAGGCCGATCCTGGATGCGTGTAAACAGCTGCATCGATCTCTACCCCTAGTGGCTTCCATGTAAACTCACTGTAAATCGAACGCACACATTCAAAGGGAGTTTACCAGAGAGAAGCCTGTGCAACTACAAACCGATTTCAATGGAAATTAAACTTTATTGCATTGATTTTAAAATTATTGTGTCTTGGGCCGGTAGATTTATAAAGTGCCTGTTGAGATGTGAAAATTATGGCGTTTTTTTTAATTGATTGTCTTGTGTCATGTTTAGGTAATAGGCTTAACCATATCAGGTAGGTTGTCGATGCGCCGTACTTTGCATTCTACGGCCCACCTGATGGTTAATCTGTGAATTACCGTAGCCTGTGGACGCTTGTGACACCAAAGGAGTCAACCTCGCGCTGTTGACCCTTTAAAAGAGAAATCACTGCGCCGACGACACAATGAACAAGACTTGTCCACCAGTTGTCACCGCAGCGACTAATTCCATCACCAGAGTTGACCAATAGGTGATGGAATTGCACGTGTTCATACAAAAAAATTCATTATTCATCCCAGCGACTGACGTCATTGCAGTGAAATCGCATACTCTGAACTATTAATACATCAATGTCATTTCTATGATGGCCGTCGTTCCAGGAATCACAGGTACACTGGAAACCAAATACTGCTACAATTAATCAAATGGTGGATTTGAAATTGAATCTCTCAGGATATTCCCAGAGGACGCTGGGTGCTAATGATTTAATCCAGTAATGGACTGGACGTATAGCTGGACATTTTATTGGATGAACTGCTAAGCGGATATACGTCAGGAGCATAATGGATATGGATGAAATTTTATTGAGTTTAGAGTTGTGACTTTCAACGGCTACCGTCCGTCGGCGTCGTGGCGCTTTCTTGAATGAAACGCTGCTGTATGCACTTTCTATGTTATAGTTCATCATTCCGTCACACCGTCACACCGCTGTATCGTCGCGTCCCGCCCACTGTTTTGCTTAGAATCAGCAACAATTACTAAATATTTTTTTTAACTCAATCATAATTATCAAATTTTTAAAAATATTAAATATCTATCACCCTCACTATAATAATATGAAACATTAAGATATAAGGTGTTTCTATAATTTATAAACATCTTCACAATCCCTTTAAAATCAGTAAGTAGGCAAATGTTAACTTAATTTTTAAGTCTCTTACTTACTTTACATGACAAAGCTTTTTATTTTTTACCGACTTTCAAAAAATAAGGTTCTTAAGTCGACTGTATGTTAAACAACTTTGGGTGACAATTGAATTGTTTCCGGACTTATTCGTGTCCTCGGAGAATACTTCAGAGTTGAAATCTGTACAGATATTGCATGTGTGTTTACTTTTTCGGAGCTTTCAAATTCAACTCACATTCAGTTTTACGAGATTGTCACGTCCCAAAAAAGATGCGTTGATTTCGCTTTGTCCACAGGGCTACAGAGCTTGTACAGATGTAGTTTTTTTTTTGCAGAATTCTCGAAATGTATTAAGCAAGGTTCTTACAATCATTTAACAGAAACAGAGACTCGTCTAATTTAAAATAACCGGCCAAGTGCGTGTCGGGCCACGCGCAGTGTAGGGTTCCGTAGTAGCCCGTTATCACAATATAGATCGATTCTGTGTCTGTTGTCGTTATAAACAAGCAACTACGAGTACGTCATCTTAGTCACTTTAAAGGATTTATACGACTATTACTGCTAAACTAATAAAGTTATCGTTCATGAAATGCCCTGTAATCATGAATTTTTCCAGATTTATCAAGCCCCTAGTTTAACTTTTTAAAGGGGGGAGGGGGGGAATTTGCACTTTAAAGTTTAATATTTCGTAAATGGAGCATTAAATCGAAAAATAGTGCTGGCAACCACTTCACATGTAGGTAAGGGAGCTACCATAAAAAAAAATATTTTCCGAAATTTTATTTTACCACTTTGTCGGCGAAATTGATATAATTACGGCTTTCTAGTACTAACGGTCTCTTAGCAAAACCTCGGACAGACGGACAGACGAACAACGAAACTATAACGGTTCCTTGTCAGGTCTACGGAACCCTAAAAACAAGAAGTTTTTGAAATCTCGTGTTCCATTAGCAAAACTTTTCAAAAACCACACAATAAAAGTATAGGACGACTTGAATCAAACTTTCAAATAAATAACATAAATCTATTATACTTACCTACTTAGTATGGGCCGAAAACGTATAGTATTTTTTGATGATTATGCACGGTTTTGTTTAAAGTTAAGCCCTAGTGGACGTCGGTCCAGCCCATTCCATGTAACGTTTGCTCCAATATGCTAATAAGTTCAATATACCTTGAAGCAGTGAACTGTGTGAAAAGCAGTGATGCCTATGGCAGTGACATCACTGTCATCATTTTGTGTGTAGGTGTGTTGATAACGCTTTATCGATCGAGCGAGCGAAGCGAGCCAAGATCTTAGTGGCAAGTTGGGTGATTTTGCTTTGTATGTTTCACGAATTCTTGTGCTCGCATAACTGTCTAACCTTCATCCAATCTGCATGAAACTTGGTGGGTCAATAGGTTGTACTATGGAATTATACGTTGGAGCATTATGTGCGTAATCGATGAAGGGGTTGTAAAGATATTGGGTTCCCAAGGGGTTAAAAAAAAGTTATACAAATATATTTAGTGGGGTGTCATATGAAAGGACTTAATTTATAATTTCTAAAATAGATTTTATTTTTACTCTAACCAAAAAAAATCTTATAGATTTTCATGCATATTTTCCTGTTCTTCCGCATGAACAGAGGAATTTATTTACCCTACGGCAAAGGGTACATAAGTGGTTATACCCGTAGCACGTACAGTTTAATGTAGCACGGTTAGGACACAATGTATCTTTTGAACTTTTTCGCAATGTAAACAGAAGAAATCTTTTATTTCGGTAATGCATTTATCACGTAGCACGGTGAATTTGCCCTAGGGGTAGCCTCCTTTTCTTTTGTAGTTAGAAAGTTTTGTTCTTAGAAAACTATAGGTTAATTTCGAAGAAAACAATTAAGTATTGCAAAATTCTTTTGTTCAAAAAAATTAAGTTGATTTTAAACGACTCTATTTTCCACTAGGAACACTTTTCCCGAAGTAACTTACCCTACTGTAACTTACCTCTGTGACGGATGTAGCAAATTAAGTGTGACGGCGCGCGTCGTGCTGGAACGCGCATATTGGATTGGAGGACCTAGATTCCCCGGCGAGGTTTTTGCCGCTGGCGAGCTGGATCGATAACTCAGTTAACCACCCCTAAGGGTCTAGTGCTAGTTTTAACCTCTTGTCACATGTAACGTATGTGTGACATTGAAAAACTCGATTGTGGTGTTAAACTGTTTTCAAACATATTAATTGTTCATATTTTCGTACTCGCCTTTTAAATCCCTTTATTTAGATACCTACCCGCTCTTGTGGTCTTGAAAATTTTTTTTTAGCCCACATTATTTGAGCGCATAAAATCCGCCATTTTGATTTTTTTTGAATTTTATGTAGGTACGCGCATTAACACTAGCTCTAAACGGTGAAGAAAAACATTGTGAGGAAACCCTTGGCTTAGGAAGCCCCACACTTAATGACCATGTCTTTCCTGTGGATATTACCGGTTAAGGTGAGAGGATGGTTTAGGTGCTGGGCAAGCCTACTCCACCTCAACAGGCACTACAGTGTCCCGATAAGTATAGGTATTTTGCCTATACTTATCGGCACTGTAGATCGCCTCCTGACACTGTATAAATCATCCAGTAAAGATGTAAAGGCCTAAGTTTATTATTTTGAGTAAACTGGCTGAAAGAAAACTCACACTAGGCCTTCAGTTCGGACCCTAGATAACGCAGTTACCACCAATTACACCCGAAATTCAAACCGAGGGGCGAAACTTTAAAAAACGTTTTTCCGACGTTGTCAGTGCAAATTATTTTTAAAATCATTAGATTTTCGTTATCTATTTTACTTAGTGTATAATAAAAATGTTTTGAAAGACGACATTGCAAAGATGTTAAAAAAGTATTAGGAATTCATAGTAGGTAAATATCACCTCATAGCAACTCAATTCATTGTAAAAAGCTAAATGAAACTAGGTAAGTACTCCTATTTAAAAGTAAAAATGTTCAGATCATTTCAGTCAAAAACTACTTTGATTTTTGAGATGACAAAACAATGTAGCGAAACGGATAGATATATTTTTAAATCAACAAATTATGAACTGTCCAATTTGAATTGATGGATCGTAATTCTGTCTGGTTTTAATAATCATCAATGCTTGATGATGGTGTGATGATGGATCCAAATGCGTATTGAATATTTTGAACTATACTTTCTAATAGCAAATGATAAAATTCGATTAGTGAAAGTTTTTTTTTCAAAATATTGAAAAGTAGGTATTTGAAAAATGTTAAGTACTTATATTGTTTGATAGTCATTGAATCTATACGGTCTTAAGAAGCAAATTTTTACACAACGAATGATTTTAGAAATATTAGTAGGATATTAACAAGTTTAATCGTGAAGTAGAGAAATATTTACTTACAGACTAAAAGTATTTTATTTGTGCAGGAACCAAATCGTTCTATGAATCGAATGTGAAAACGAGAAAGCATATTTTTTCCAAATCAAAATTATCTCTTATATTAAGCCAGGTTCTAATTTATTTTGTAAAGCTAACCAAAATATTGCAGTTTGTTAGAATAAACTGCCTAGTTTCCTAAACTATCATCATCCTCAACTACGTTAAACTTGGAGACAAGCGTTTCGTTGGAAATCATAACTCGTTTGAGTAATCTGGAGCAGACGGTTCAATAAAGCTCGCAATGGAGTACCTGTCGTGTGCCAAGTGAACCATGGACCGACGTTGCTGCTTGATCCAATATTGGTGGAGAGCTAGGGAAGCATGGACCCGTTCCTACTTACTGGAATTCGTACTAGTTAACACATTATTGCTAAAGGGTCAATCTTCAGAATCAGCGTGTTTGGTTGATCGCTGTGGTGCTTTTTAAATATCGATATTATTGCTTTTCTGTATTTTTATTTCGAGGAAGAGGTGTCTAAATAAGCATATTTTCATATTGGTCCCTGAAGGGGCAGAAAAGCAATAATATTGATATTTAAGGGGCGCCATAGCGATCAACCAGGTGCGCTGATTCTGAAGACCCTAAACCAAGTCTGCAATACGGAAATAAGTAGGAAAATGAAGGTATCAGATATCGGAGACTGTATTCCGTGACTTCAGTGGCGCTGGGCAGGACACTTGTTTTTTTTTTTAATTTTATTTGGTGATGGCAGGTGGTGTAGGCCGTTAAAGAATGGTGGAGAGTTAAAAGAGAGTAATAGCACAGAATACTAGTACTAGCAGGGCAGACCATCAGCAAAGTGGGTCATATTATAATATAGGTAACAAACGACCGAAGCCGCGAGTATCTTTGACATAGATACAAGGACAATAACAAACAACACCATAACATTCGTACCTAAACCTTTTGTGATGAGAAAATAAAGATATTACCTACCTATTATTAATTCTTAAAAGGAGAATGTGTGCGGCCTTGTAGTGTAGAGCTTAGACAAGCAGGAGACGCGGTAACTGAACTGTGAATCTGACCACGACACGAAGTTTGTGGTTCTGTGAAGCTAAAACATGTTCGCTTTGCAAATCCCCCGTCAGATTACCAATCAAATTAGGGAAACAAGTAAGTGGATCAATCTTCACAATCAGCGCACCTGGTTTGATCACTATGGCGCCCCTTAAATATTGATATTATTGCTTTTCTGCCCCTTCAGGGGCCAATATGAAAATATGCTTATTTAGACACCTCCTTCTCGAAATAAAAATACTTACAGATATTTAAAAAGCACCATAGCGATTAACCAAACACGCTGATTCTGAAGATTGACCCAAGTACCTAATATATGTAACAGCTAAGTAAGCGTGCTCCATCTTACTCGTAGACCGCACTGTTGCTTTACTTCAGGCAGGGTGTGGTCAAACGCAAACCTATTTTACTTAAAAATAAAAACAATCTTATTTTAACAATGTACTTTATTAGTAGGTAGTAGGCAATGACATTAATAATATTAGAAGAATTTCCCCCTGGCTGGCACAAAGCAGCAGGCCGACTCCACAGAGAAATTAATACTAACATCGTTTTAGTCGACTCTACTAAACAACTTTTTATCCGGCAAAGCAAAACGTTAACTACGTATTTCGTTTTGTTTCTTATTAAGAATATTTTTTATTGCACACACAACTTATGTGATACGGGTAAGTACACACTGCGTCACCAATTGGTAACCCTTTATAGTGTAAATGGAAAGTTGCCGTATGCAGGCTACACTAACGAAATTGTTTGCCTGAACGACTCAAATAAATAAAATCTTACAAAAACTTATTTGCTTGCTAGGATTCGAACCACCGATGCCTCAATTGAACGTGAGCGAGTCCACGCTTTTCCGACTGAGCTACCGCACCAGTTGTCAACAGCGCTGAATTTATAAGTTACATTATTCGTTTACAAAATAATAGTAGGTAACTCTTTACACGACTACCATCAACTAATAAAATTGTATTGAAGGTAGTTGTGCACTAAATTCTATTGAACAATAAAATTAACTGACTGGTTTTGTTACTTGTTTTATTTTCGGTGCGTGTAGCATAGCAATGGTGCATTTTATCAATTTTGAAAGGACAAAGATAGTTGTTCTTTACGAACAAAATATAAGCATAAAAGAGATTTCTTGGCATCATGGAATAATGGTAAGTCGTAAATATTAGAAGAATCTTTGTGAATAAATAATTGCCTGAGTATAAATGTATAACACTTATTTTACTTTTCGTAGGTCAAATCGGTGCAGTTCTATCGACTGGTGATATGAATCATATAAAGCCACACAAATCAGGCCGAAAGAACTAAGAAGTCTAAACAGATCTATGTGAACGCCACAAACATTATTATTAATACCAGCAAGTTGCAGAATAACGTTAGGTAAGTGGTATGATAATTGATAAGTATTACAGAGGTTGTTTTTTTATCTTATAACCTATGCCATTATGTAATAATGTTCTTATTTTCAGGTTATTGGGGATGGAAAGATGTCATAATATTGGCCCAGCGAGTTGCTTATCGAGAAGGAATACCTAGTGTATTTAGTTCATGATAACTGCGCTTCATCGTTCGCGAGCTGTTACTAACTTTTATAAAATTGAAAGATAACTAATATTGTTTTAAATTGTAAGTAGATAATATTACTTAGTCTGATCTGATTTGCGAGAGATCTAAATTGTTTATTTTTCACTGGATTTTATACGATAAGTATAAACTGTTCCAATGATAACATGACATGTTTGTTCACTCGTTAATTTTATTGGATTAAGTATTAGGTTTGTGTTTAAATAAATTTACTAAGACCCTACTAAAAGTTGTTTCATCTAACTATAACTTTACTAGGTAACTTACTACATACTCACAACGTAGTTCGTTGTGAAAGCAAAAATAAAAATAAAATAAACAAAAAATACATAGTCTTGACAGGATTTGAAACCAAGCCCGGACCCACGCAGGAGCATTTGAATTGGGGGTCGCTACCGCTACACCAATCGGCCGCATAGCAGAGTGCGTGAAATTACTTATCCATACGTAAGTAAGAATAAGAAAGTAAGAATGACAAATCTAATAAAAAAGGTAAATGTTTTACAAAAAGTTGAGATCAACGGGTTGCGAACTGACGTCTTAGCAGGGGAGGTACTTAATGGTGACGCTTTGTGTACATAGTGCTTAAAATTAAATTACTTAGGTCAAGTAAGAACAACAAGCAATTGATCATAAATACACTATGAAGTAGGGAACATACCTCCCGATTCCCATAATCTACTAATGACAAGGAAGTTATTAGGTATAAAACTTCCTTGACTAATCAATGACGTTAGGTTACCTATTGTGATGACGTTTTCAAACTAATTACCAATGAGGTTAACATTGTAAAATAGAGCATGCAACACATCCCCCGTGTGCTATCACAGCTTGAAAATGTACTAAGGATTATTACTTATTACTACAAAATTAAAGCCATAGGGCGTCGGGATTAGCTTGAGCCCCTTGCAGTCCATTCAATTTGTAAATGGATGGCATGTGATGGGAAATTAATCTAGGATTTAGCGGTCTTTAGGTACTGTATTTTTTTAAAGTTTAAAAAATAAAGATTAAGTAATATCTACTAATAATATTATTAGATTTGAATTGAAATTAACGACAGTTTTTATATGTACGTAGGTATATTATGTTTTTATATGTGTTAAAGAAACCCAACTATGTTAGTAAAATCACGTTATTCTGTTTGAAGTTTTCTCTATAAACAAGCCCGACAAATTACTTCCAGCCATTTTATACGAGCGTACAGGATATTTTCCCTTCCAGTCAATTTGCCAGGATATTGAAAATGCAAGATGCAGAAATAAAATATCTCGCAGGGAAACATCTTTGATCGTAAGATTTAATCAGAAGTTGCCTTTGTGCGTCCCCAAGTTCACGGTAATAAGACTGCTAGTGATGTGTGTTACTTTCGGAGTTGACTATGTAATATCAACCCTTTTATTAAGCTTTCTAAACTTCAAAAAAAGGAGGAGGTTCTCAATTCGTCGGAATATTTTTTTTTATTGTTACCTAATTAGTTAATTGATTCAGGCGTGACTTTGCGTTCATATTCAGATTTTTTTGAAAATTTCAAAATATCTAGTAAGTACTCCTCCGCTAATCTATAAGTACCAAAAAAGATTCGTCAAAATTTTTACGCTAAAGTTACCTTATTACTCGAAGACGCCTGGATCGATTTGAAAAATTCTTTTTTCTTTGAAAGGGTTAAACGTACTTTCCAAGTGGTGCTATAAAAATTTTGGTAAGGATCTGTCGAGGATCTTTGGAGTTATGAATAGAAATACACCTCGAGAGTGCAGAAAATTGCTCAGCTTATAACATTGAAGTCGATTAAACATGTGTTTCTCAAGGAAGAGACAAAACAAGGGATTACAAAGATCGCATTGGGGTAGCTCCCTTTCAAAGGATAAACCCAGCCGAGGTCAAGGTGAATGGAAACATCGATCTATAAATTCTGAAGGGCGAAAAGCGGAGATGAGATAAATCAAAGTTGGTTTGAAGTCTGCGAGTGATTTTATTTGCCAACTACTTTCACGTTTAACTCAGCGGAGCTAAAAAGGTCGCTATTGCAGATTCACAATAGGTAATATGATTCACGGGAGATTCGTATTGATATTTAGCTAAAGCAATTCCTCTTTAGTTACGTCAAATGTTAGCTGAATTGTACGCAATTCAATTCACAGCAGCATCACATACTTAGGCCTTAAATAGCCACACGAAAAAAAAAATTCGGTTGGTTTTAATTTAATATTGCATTGAATTATTACTTCTAATACTCTGTAAATATTTGGTTTTAAGTAAGTAGTATGTTTTAATAACAATAATAAACACAAATAATATTTGATTGACACTTAGTGCAATTCCAATTCATAGGTGGCCATTTTGTTTTACGATTCTCCACAAAACTGTCAAACAACAAGCAATTTATTCAAAAATAAAAAAACCCGGCTGAACTGAAAAGTTGGAAACAGCATTATCTTATCAATCACAAAACAAAATTAAATTACAATTTTATTATTATGTAGGTATCTAGGGTTCGATGCCGTACGCATTTTCCTAAACGTTGTTGTCACAGTTGACACACAGATGGCTCTGTGAGTACCTAAATTAAATGCGAAAGTTATTTCTTAAATATGAGATATCTCCTAAATGGCTAAACCAATTTCGATGCAGTTTGTTCTAAACGTTGCGTGTGACTAAATAGAAAGTTTTAGTTTGCGTTTTGGTTAGCAATTCTATTTAGGGCGAAAAATAGATTTTCAAAAATTTTGAGACTCGATTTAGTCTTCGAAGATGTCATGTTAGATTTTTAAAAAAATTATATTTGATATCAGTCCACCAACCTCTTGATTTTGACATGGATTTTGATATGATAGCGTGATTTTCATTTTGAAAATTCACACATTGTTGCATTTTTTAGCCGCACTATTTGATTTATCGAAATAAAAAGTATCCTAGAGCACAATCGAGATGGAGACGATTCTAACGATACCTCATTCATCAAAATCCATCCAGCCGTTTAGGAGAAACGTGGTAATAAAGAATATTACTTACATACGAACGAACGAACCCACATACATAGAAACGCGCGATCTACATAACCCGGGTGACTTGACAGTCAGCCGGGTAAAAAGATGAATTGCCAGAATTGTCAACTTTGTGATTTCTAATACGAGATCTCGCCGTGATCATATTGTGAATCTGCGATAGCGACCTTTTTAGCTCCGCTGGTTTGTCTTTGGGTAAAAGTTTTGAATGGATTGTATTTTCATGATGTCGTTACATACATAAAATCACCCCTCATTCACATAGGGGTAGGTGGCAGAGACCACGGGTTTTTCGGTTATTTCGGCAACAATGCAATATTATAGTGACATTATCTAACGAAAACAGTCAGACCAATTAAATATTGACAGTGAGTTGAACGTATGTTAGAATCAGCAGTGCGATTCAGACCTTCTCGGAATGTATTCCGAATTCGAAATGTACCTAAATAACATTAATCAAACGTTTTAAATACGAGATTTACGGGATTAGTATTATATTATTATTGTTAACGTGCACTATTAGTCCTAAGGTCGGGCGCTGGAAATTGCGACACAGTTTTTAACTACTGCAATTTTCAACTAACACACTCTTTTACTTGTATTTTTTTTTCCGAAATAAATATTATCATATTAAAGTTAAAAAAAAAATTGGAGTGTGTTTTTTTTATTTTCGGAGTAGGTAGGTACCTACCTATTACATAATTATTTTGACATCATGTTACCTGGTAGGTATTTAGATAATATAGCTAGCTCATGTCATTGATACGGCAAATGGGTTATTCGATTTATTTTACTTTAAATATTAAAGGGGATTCTATTGTCAACATCTTAGAAGGTAAGATGAGTGTTAAAAGATGAGTAAATAATTTATTTATTCTTGTTGCACAAATGAAACAGTTATAAAATGCTTATATCTAACTAGACAGGTGTAGAAATCTCCTAGCTAGACAATCCCATATAATTTGAATTGCTGGAAGATTGACACTTTTTCCGCAAACTTAAAAAAACACGCCTTTACTACGTAGTACTGTTTTTTCGAAAAGTAAAGATAGTCAAAGCGATGATAGAGGCAATCTTTGTGGCAATTTTATCCGATTCCCTGCTCCGCGGTAGGTACTCTCCGAAGAAGGGGGCCGTGGCCCATCCTGCTGCCGGAGCACGCGTCATGCGGACTGAACGCATTAAATACTTACTTACTGCTGTGGCGCAACGAAAGTTCCAAAGTGGATCTTGGCCTCCGACACTAAAGACCGCCAGGATTCTCTTCCAACGCCGTTTAAGTCCAATCGACGGTTCCGAGTTCATATAGATCTTTTAGAACCTCGTCGATCCATCAGGACCTAGGACGTCCAACAGGTCTTCGGCCATTAAATACTTAGGCAACTTTAAAGACAGTTGAATATAAATGTTAAACAATATATTTTTAGAAGCAATTACCTTTTATTAATCAGCCCATAATATGTGGATCTCTTACAGGTAGAAGGTTGTTAAAGAACCGCATATTCTTGATCTTGTATCTGAAGCGCCCTTTTGACTTCACTCTTCCCATGTGCTGCAAGGTTTTGATCAATGGTAGGAACCGGTATAGGCCATTCAGCTGGTCTCCTAAACAGAATAGGAAGGAGGACTCGATGTAATCTGCGGACAAAGGTTTAAGCGCCGTTTACATGGTGCTAGTTTCTCGCCTCGAAGATGCGAGAAACTAGCTCGATGACAATTAGAAAATTATTTATTTACAACTTAGGCTAACATTACAGATACTTAAATCTAAGGCGTTAATCTAGTGAGATAAAAAAAATATAACTAGGTACGAACTAGGTAGGTAGGTACTACTAAAATATAAGCTTATTTAATGCCACAAAACACAAATAAAATAAAACAAAACAAAACACTTTTCAGTGTCATGCAATTATCAACATTCCAAGTATGATATCAATGTTTAGTTTACATTGTCATTATTTTGACATTTGCTTCAATTTCGATAATCACATCTTCGAGGCGAGAAACTCGCACCATCTAAATGGCGCTGATGAGAAACTTTGAGAAATGAAAATATTGAACGAACTACAACTAGAGCCGTATTGGAGAGTCGGGTACTGCCTCGGCTCACAGAGAATATTCATTGTAATATTGACGCCAATCATATGCCCGCACACCTTTAATTAGTGTGAGCAGTTACAAAAAGCTACCTCCCTTATAATCACCGTGCCAGACATTCCCTCCAATAAATGGAGGCTTATTGTTAACTCTGTCCATATTATTAATAGGCAGTACACTCCACTCTAAAAGTAAGTATCTAAAAAACGAAGCCTACTTGTAAATATATCCTGTGTTTTTTTATCAGTAATTTCCGTATGGGGTGTTCTATATGTTAGTTAGATCAAAGTTCACAAGATCAGCCCTCGATTCTACTAAAAACTTTTTATCAACCAAAACAAAACGTCAACAGTTTCGTTTTGTTTCATAAACTATTAATGACAAATGAGGTTAGGTTTACTTTGTTGCGATGACGTTTTTAAACAAATTACCAATGCGGTTTTGCAAATTACTGTAATTTTGGAGAACGAAACAAAACGCAGCGGCAATGATACTTGAATGTTAACGTTGTAAAATAGAGGAATTGAGGCCCAGCACCACTAGAACAGCACCACCAGCAAGATCACTGAAAACGCGATGGGTGTCTGCAACTCAAAAGGTTGTAACAATAAACTCTATGAATAGTTTATATTTTAAAATTATAATGAATCTAACTGTACTTCAAAATAACAACCCTGTAATAATATTTAAGCCGATTCGTAGACCCATTAGCGATATAGAGATATTAAGCCGCTTACGTTTTTCCGAATTGCGTCGAATTAAAATATTTTATTTATTGCGAAAAAAATATAAATGAAGCTTTTACCTTATAAATAGATGATTTATACGTTATTTTTTAAGTTTAAAACGTCTTTTCTGTCTAGGTGAAATCTTGCAATAACTACTAAATAACTCAAGACCTTTTCTCGAAAGTCGAGAAATTCGCGGTATCCCGCTTGGCTACTAAATGTACATAATATGTACTTATATCTATATTAAAAGCGCTACTAAATGCACATATAGGCTGTTTTTTTCTCTTGGTTTTAATTGGAAAAGCAAATACTCAGAATGCTGCGTAATCATTTTGATTTTTAAAAGATTAGGTTAGGTTATTTTTTGATTTTATTTTAACTTTATTATTTGTACTAAGTAGGTACTTTTAATTATGTAGTATGGACATTCGTCTGAATAAATGAATTTATTATTTATTATTATTATTGTAAAGTTTAAAATAGGTAGCTTTTAATTTCTGTAGCTGCAAGTCAGTGTAAGGCTGCGTTTCCACCAGAGATGTGTGATGGAAATGTGTCATGCGAGGATGTATAGCTGTGCTGTAAAAATGTGTGGATGTTTCCACCAGAGATGTGCGATGGAAATGTGTCGTGCGAGGATGTGTAGCGGAGCTGTAAAAATGCGCATTAATGTGTGGTGCGAGGATGTGTTCCGAAGCTGTGAAATGTGTCGACATGAATGAGTAGTGTGACCATGCCATTCAATAACACATTCCTCGCAACACATCTCTCGTACACATCTCTGGTGGAAACGCAGCCTTAACTTCTCTGCCAATGCTGCTAAATTGTCTTCGCTGTCGCTTACAAAGTACTTTAGAAGGTTCTGAGAAAATCTCCCTGACGTTAGTTCCAGGCAGTCTTTGAAAGTTTCCGCAGAATAAACTTGCAGGAAAATTTGTTTAACGTAAGGTAAAAGGGATCCATTAGTTTGAGTAGCATGATTCTACGACGTGATTTTGTATTCACGAAATGTTATAAGCTAACGCTATCGAGGCGGTCTCGGTGATATACTTTAAAATACATTTAATAAAAGAATATTACACAATCAAGATCTTTAAAAAACCTACCTAAGCGATAAAGTGGGATGTTGGAAAAAGAAGAATAAACAATCGCTTAAAATTAAAATGAAATTCTAAGAGCGGGTACACATTGGGCGCTTTCAAACGCGCGCTTTGCTAACGCGCTAAGTTTCGAGAACTAAGAGAAGCGCGCGCTTGCACGTGTACACATCAATTGAAACTCTTAGTTCTCAAAACGTACCCGCTCTGAGACCTCTGAGTATGATTATTTTTGCAAGCAAATTGAAACCTTACAGACTGATCATAGGTACCTAACTACAGGTAAGCTCTTCAAAGAACCAACCAAGATAGTTTCATTTCAAAGGGAAACCTTTCAAAAGTTTAATTTTCCCGATGCCCGCCTCATAATTCATTGGGAATCGAGTAGTGCTTACGTAGTACTTACGAGTATTTTATTTTATTTTCAAGCAAGTCAATACCCACTGCGTAATTTGATAACACAAAGACTACTTATAAGTAAATAATTAAATTTTACTTAAGTATATATTTCCTTGACTCGGCAAATAAAAAAACCGTTTGATGGCGCGAGTGTCACTGGGATTTTATTATATTTTAGTAAGTATACCTACTTACGTAGAAGACGCTGGCGTGACGATTTAGATGCCTTCCAGGAAGAGTGGTGGGAGGCGGCCGGTGATCGCAAGATGTGATGAACAGAAATGAATCCCGTGAGTGCAGCAAAAGCTTTCAACATTGAATCTGTTTTTTAAATTTCTCTCCCTGGGAATTCATACGGTAGAGGCCTTACTTCTCCTGCCGTCACTATGTCTCACCAAAGTAGTAGACTACTACTAGTAGGTACCTATTATTATAATGTTCTGTGCTACTAGTACTAAAAAATAACCATAACGTACCAGTTTAAGTCGTTAAATTGTCGGTCCCGTCTTTGACGTCGTCAAGCCATGAGGCCTTTAGGCGGCCTAAAAACTCCGTCACCAGAGTTGGCCACTTGCTTATACGAAATTGCTTGCTTTAGGCTGCGGCCTAAGTCACGGCGTATCGCGGATGCGGATCCGCGCGCGCAAAACAAATGCTCGACATGCAGGTTGAATCTAACCAAACTGTAAGCGGGCGCCGACTGAACCATGTCGAGCATTCGTTTTGTACACGGCGGATCTGCATCCGCGATACGCCGTGACTCAGGACGCAGCCTTAGTCGTACTTACTGGAACTAATAGCAGTCTCACTCTTATCTTCAAAGTACATCTTGCACTGCGCCACATCCATGTAGCAGTGGTTCTGGAACATTAGGGTCGGCTCCCTGGCCACGATCCCCGGGACCCCGCATACCGGCGCGTAAGTGTCGGGGCACTTCTGAAATGGGAACAAAGTGTACAAATACAAATTAATTTATTTACCAAAGAAAACACAAGTTACAGTGAATTTGCTGAATTTGCCCTCGCACGAGGTACCTAAGCCTGTATCGTGGGAGGCCGGTTTAGAAGAAATTGTTTGCCTAAAATTGCCAACGACAAACTAAAAGAGAACCTAAAACATTTTTTAAGTTTTAATGTCTTTTTACCCTCGAAGAAAAAGAGCTGGGGTGTTTGTAGTGTAATATCTTTGTCTGTCTGTATCATCATAGCTCCTGAACGGATAGACCGATTTTGATACAGTTTTTTTGTTTGAAAACTGATATGATCGAGATGGTTCTTAGCTATAATTTATGAAGATCTGTGCAGGAGTGGGAAGATAATCAGCACTTTTCTATATGATGAAGGGATATGTTAGAACAAGCTGTAAATGAATGAATGAAATATTTCAGTCTAACAATTGAAGCCTTTACATGATTTATGGAACACATTTGTATCACTGAAGATTACCATGGGCGGATCTGTTAAACTGCAAAAATAACTTTAAAAAATTCCAAAGCGTAGGTTTAGTATGAAGCAAGCAGTTAAGTTTGTCAGGCATTGGATTTTTAAATTGACCATGAGGAACCTATTGACTCTCTAAATACCTTTATCAAAGAACCAGCGACGCAAAACGTGACCAAACGGCACAAAAATATACCTATTTAGTTTATAACTCTCACCCTTTCACACAAAGCAGACGGGAACACAATAAACGAAGCTGACATCAAACGTGGAAAAGTTTAGACACTTTACAAAATATTTCTACCCCATTGCGAAATGAACTAATAAACCTCTTGAGGGGAATCCATTAGGGGTTGCAACACCCTAGCTAAACCCAACGTGGAGGTAGCTGGGGGTTTTAGGATTTCCGTCTCAATAAATCATTACTGTGTTGGTACACCATTGACGATTCTATGAAAACAAGATGATAAATAAATAATTGCTATTCCAGAATCATTGATAAACATAATATCGTTGGACGCGCTGCTAGGTTTGTGGCCTCGCGGAAATGTTGTCATTGTGAGAGTGAGGCCACACGTCAGACAGTGCTCAAAACTCAGATGAAGGAGAGAAAAAATAACGACACTGATTGACTGTATTGTTAAGCATAACGACGTTATTTAACACACGGGAATTACTCACGTAAAAATATTGTCGATTTAGATACCGACGCGACGATTTGAGTGTGAGACGCGACCGCGAGGAGTTACCTTGCCGCAACTCCCTCCTTACCCAGATAAAGATTCTCCGGATAAATCGAAACATTGTCGGTATCTAAATCGACGATATTTTTACGTGAGTAATTCCAGTGTGTTAAATAATGTCTAGTACTCACGAAAGTTTTGAAAGTGAAATAACGACACTGTATTGTATAAAGCACCATGGCGTATCTTAATTATTTTTATCAATGCCCATAGATACAAACATGCCTAGAAAAGCAAATTAAACGAACGTGATGTTTCACGATGTCGAATACAACTCATAAAAGGTAAGCTTCTTAAAAAATCAATAAAAAAAAAACAATGGTCTGTGACAAGAAAGAAATAAACTTGACTAAAGTATCTTTCAAACTCACTGAGCCCTACAAAATACCTGTGCATACCAATGTTACTGACACCTTGACAAAAAAGAGGGGGTGGCAGGGGGGGGGGGGTAGCCGTAACAAGGTGTAGTCGGCTCAGCGTACTTTGAACTGCGAGCAACAGGCGGCGAAGAATAGGTACATGCTAGTCGCCGGGGATTTGTTGTGTCTGGGACGAAACTCAAACGGCTTTGTTAGGCTACATTATCGAATAGATACAGATCCTATTACCTCCCACTCTAGTAAAAATCTCTTGAAAATGTCCAAAAACTATAAGAATATTGTACAACATTGTCGGTTAGAATTACAATCTATACCTACTGTAGTTACATCGCCTCAATAGCCTGCAGTATAAGTTGTACTGTAGGTATAGTAGCGTCCTTTTTATAGTTGCGCCCTCTAGTTCTTCTCTCTTTGCGGTCGGTGAAACCGCACGACCGTACGTTCGGGCGACTTTTGCGGTTGCCGCGATATAAAAGAGGAGGAATAGGTTTTTGGTTTCAGATACAAGGATTTCGAAATATTCATAGGTAGATATTTCAATAAAGACAAGTCACAGTCTGAAGCTAGTAATAAAATGAGTGGGAGTAAAGGAAAATAAGCAATATTTTCTAGGAAAATTCTGTGCGCTAGGAATAGCTATTCTGGAAAATACGCTAATTAAATTGCTTTAACGAGCAATCTCGAGCTTGATTCTACTAAGAGGATTAGCGCATAAGTAGGTACGAAAATGTGTAGTGGAAAAACAAGAGATATAATTTTGAGCTAAGTACCTACCTATTTGAAATAAGCCTATCGGGGCTCAACAGTCGAAAACATTAAAATTGGTAACGTACCTAGTATGAAAAAATCCTTCGTTCTACCAAGACCAATTTGAAGATGAATGGCCTCTGACTGGCCTCGCAAGTAATTATATAAGACAAAAGAAGTGGTAAACATCGGAGGCAAAGTTAGAAAATAAAATTAGACAAACTCAACGATTTCGGGGAATCTGGACTTATTATCTCTCGAGATACGATCTTCAAATTATTTTTTTCGTTAATCATAATAATGTCTAATTGGCTTATAAAAATACTGTTTTGATTGTTGCTATGGGATCCATATTATACTTTTGTTTTTTACTTATGTAGATGATTTTATGCTACTTTGTTAAAAACGAATATCTAATTTTCTCGAATGGATTCAGTAGATATATTGTGTTACTTCATGTAGATACTTAAATGTATTTGATGTTTTTTTTTATAAGTTGATAAGAGTGGAAAATCAGGGACTTTTTCAAGTTTTAATAAAGCAGTAAAATATTATTTCCTTTTATTAAATTTCAGACTCCGGAAATCTAATTTAGAGCTAAAATTGCAGTCAGTAGGTACCTGCCTCGCTGTACAATTGCCTTTATAAAATGTCATACTCAAAGGGCTATTTGATTTCCTCCTAGCAAATAATTTTAATTGAGGACCGGACGAAACAAAAATATGAACTAAGCAAATACCTACTTACAACTTTCCCCGTAAAGTATGAATCGAAAAATGAGTTTTTGTCGCATTTTTATTTTGTCAATACTCCCTGTACACGGACGCACAAAGCCTTCAAAGAGATGGTTTTCTATTTTGTTTTATTTTAGTGTCGGGTAGGAAATGCAATCAAAATGAAGCAAATAGAAATTGCCCAGAGGGCTAAAATGCCCGCTATGAAATTACTTTTGTTGATCAGCAGGCTTAAAAAGGTCGCTCTAGCAGAATCACGATAGAAATTGAATTATATATGTCGGCCATCTCTTTTCATTGACTGAGAGTGAAAGGAGACGGCCTATAGTTCAATTCCTATTATGATTCTGCTATAGCGACCTTTTTAAGCCCGCAGATAAAATTCTAAAGAGAGTATCTACTTACTTAGGTACCTACTACATTTTCTTTATGTGTATGTTCGAATGAGATACATAATAAAGTTAACAATTTAACGTGCCTTACAAGCATGAAAGCGATCAGCTATTAATAATGCTACTTGCGGTAACCCATCCAAATTGTGACCTCAGACAGTTCAAATTCAACGATGCTTCGAGAAAGTCTAAGGCTTAGACTTTCTAACACATTATCACGTATATTGCTTAAAGTCTAAGCAATATACGTGATAATGTGTAAGTGTAAGGTATGTGATTTAAAAAAGCGGCTAGCGACCATTTTAGCCCCACTAATTTATGTGCAACTCTGCATGTCGATGTGATGTTGAATTCCGTCGATGGAATGGACTTTACAGTGCGAAATTTCTCTTATTTTGGCGGTTTACAGAGTTAGCAGTACCTATTATGATACTTAGTGCCCAACTTTCTTTGCAAAGGTATAGGTTCAAATCCGTCGATCATGAATTAGGTACGTTGTAGTTATGAAAACAATATATGCGCTTCGCATTGATACATACCTACTTTAAAAGATGAAGGAGAAGATAGTAAGCAAAAAAAAAATAATAATTGACATTTCATACAGTGTCCCAAACCACAGTAAACCCCAAACTAAGCAAAGCTAATCTATGAGAATGAAATAACTGATATAAATATTTATATATTTTGTTTGTAAATAGATAGGTACATACTTGGAATACAAAAACCAAACACAGAACAAACTTCTAATGTTCATCACACAAATGTTTGTCCTGGGTGGGAATCGAGGAGCTACTACCAACTGAGCTATGAGGCAAGTCAAATAAACAAAAGGGTTGGATTACTTTCTCACGTGAGGCAAATATTAACAAGCATGGACTGATGCATTTAGCGAGTCCGATGCAGCCGAATGGATTTAATGCATTTAGCGGCGCGCTGATCCAAAAATGATTTTGCACGCTCTTACCAAGCTTTTAGCTTTGAGCATTTTATTTCTGGCCTTGGAACAATATTAATGGACTCTAGTGTTGAGTTTTTATGCAAGAAATCGAACGGTGAAAACGAATTTTGTGAAGAAATTAGTTGCTCTTGAATGTAATTCTTTTAAGTAAAACGATATGTCGTGGGTCAGCTTATAACGATGAACGCCCTAATTTAAGCTATTACCGACATAAGTTAAACTGTCTTTGCCATGTTACCGTTTGTCTCTTTCGCATAAGTACCTACTTAAATAAATTGACATTCTCACCCAAAATCTTTCCCCTTATGAAGGAATTCGTTTTATGAGAATGTTGAAAAGTTTGAAACTGCTGTAACTAAAAACTGAACCTAATTACCAAAGCGAAAAAAAAAAACATAACTTTCAAATGATTCTAAAAACAAAATTCGCAAAATTGCTTGCGTTTATACAATAGTCTTTTTTAAACTTTCGCGATCACTATTCATATTGAAAATTTTTATGGACAGACCACCCCCGTCTACCCGCGACCACGGCTATTGTAACATAGCCGAAACGTCGGGATGAATAAGGTAAATTACGCGATAAAATCCCGTGTCCATAAAAATTTTCAATATGATTACATTACACAGCCTCCTCAAATGACTCTTTGTTAATCCGACCCTAGACGTACATCCTAATTGGATGTAGCCGCCCCCGGTCAGATCAGCCCGAGGCGAAACGCAAAAACCATATTCATCTCCCGTTTCAATACCACGCGTCATGGAGCAGTTGTACTGTTGTTTAACATGGCCCCATGGCATAATAATTTATTCTTTAAATTTTGTGCGATGATAAATTAAAAATTTGTAATTAAGAAATGTACTGTACCGAATCTGGATGACATAATTAGTTATTTTAAATGTCAATTTTTGCATGTAGGTCTTTGTCCCACGGAGTATGTGCTACTTATATTTTTACTTTTCTGTACTACCATACTTCACGCGAATAAATTATTTCTATTTCTATTTCCCTGATTCTTCTAAAATGTTTTTCATTTTAAAAGCAAAACGTTAATTATAACAATAGATTTCGTTTTGATTTCTTATCTAATAATAACCAACGACTCTCCGTTGTGGTGATGCTTTCAATCAAATTACTGTAATTTTGGAGAACGAAACAAAACGCAGCGGTAATGATACCGGAATGGTCGATGTGGTAAATTAGTAGGCTTCCATTATTCTAATACGGATGATTCCCAATGCCACAGCCAATGCTACGGATGCTACGTGGGTGCTACGTCGTAGGCGAAACGTAGCATGTTAAAATATGGAAGTGGATGATGAATATGCCTAGCTAATCTAGTTTCTTTTCATATTTTAATAGTTAAGTATGCCATTATAAAAAAGAATTAATCCATAGTAAACTAGTAATAAAATAGTAAACACTTTTACGATTTTTGTGTCTTATTTTTAAGGTTCGAATCGTGGTCGTTAACGGTAAATTGTTACCGTTAAAGACTCTTGCTCGTTAAAGCCTGTGGATCCACATCTAGTACCTACATCTCTTGACCCCCAATAAAAAGTAGCCTATGTCCTATTTCCGGTTATTATCTATCTATGTTTCAAATTTCAGCCAAATCGGTTTAGTGGTTGTTGAGTTATAGAGGAACAAACATACAATGGTAGAAGATGGTTGAAAAAAGTGATAGACATGTTTGTTGTGTAAAATATGTGAAGTAATTTTGCACTAAATAACTTTAATGTTGTTCGGTAAAAAATCAATTTGTTTTAACGAATCCGAATTAGCGACTTACCGTGTGTTACCGTCATGATACTGTAAAGTTGTAAAGCCCTTTGTCTTACCTTGGGACATTTGTGATAGCACGATGACAGAGTCGGGATATGTTCAGGATCTTCACTAATAGCAGACACGTTCTTTGGTATCGTTGTCCACGGCTTAAACACCTTGATGGGACCAAATATCCTGATGAGCATCCTTCTGCTTGTCTCATTCACCTCTTGCTGGACTTCCTTAACTGGTAGATCAAAGACATGAGTAGCCGCAAAGAAATTTTCAATACTCTCATTGTAATCATTAAAGTTTAGCATTGAATTATCAACTACAATAATATTTCTATCCACAATTTTGGCTGTGATGTCATTTACGTTATTTGCTTCGATTTTCATCCCATCGCAAATATTTTCCTCGGTCTCTGTAAATGTGACGTTGTTCTCGCAATTATATTTCCAAAGTTGACATCGAGTTTTAAAAAGTCGTACACGGAAACCTTCACCATCTTTTCTGAGGCCACACACCTCTTTTTTATCGGTCGGGTAAGAGCAATCGTAGTCCGGGCATCGTTCTTTTGATTCCGATTCAAAAGTTGAATTTGAAAAAGTTTTATCGCAGTAATCAATGCTGACGGCCCCGTATGCTGAAACAAGTTAAGCTTATATTTATAGAGAAGTTGAAAAACGGGTCTAAACACGAATTTACGCTAAGTAGGTACTTGTAATTCCTAATTATGTATTTCATCATCATCATCAGCCCTTATTATCCCACTGCTGGGCAAAGAATTTTCTTCGCTTAAGTACTACTTATAAAGCCTAAGTACATCTAACATTTTTATAATTTAAGTATAAGTACCTAGGTACATAAAAGTGAAACATTTATTTACAGAAAGTAAACTAGGTAGTACTTACTTACTACATAGTCTACATAATTTACATAACTTTATAAGAACCAGTTGAGCTATCTTAGGATCGTTATAAACTATAATTTTATCTAACATTTTTAGGATTTTATAAAATTTTGTACTTACCTAAAGTACAAATTATGAGACCAATGACCAACGGGCTGGTGCTTACCTCGGACAGAGGATAAGTCTAGCAATCCAACGGGGTAACGCTGCCAGCCTTTTGGGCACTTTACCTGCGGTCGGTGATCTGAACTCTGTCTTCTATCTTTAGTCACTTAAAGATAGAAAACAGAGTTCCTTTTAATTTAGTTGTAAGTTAGTTAAGGAGTGAGTTTTTATGTTAATGAGTGTATTTCTTTGTTTTATTTAGTTGAATAAATTTATAAAATCCCAGAGAAATTGAAAATTGATTCCTAGGAACTTTGAATTTAATTATTTAGGTATTTTAACATTTAAAAAGTTCTAGGAGAATTATGTAAGTACCAAGAAAAACCATAAAGTAAAGCTAATTTCAAAAATTTCCAATTCCCTTTATGTTGTCAAATAAAATTACAATGGTACCTACTGCGGCGAAATACAAGACAAGAAAATACAATTGTAATTGAGCGTAGAAACAGAGTCTATAAATAAATGATCAACCCACTTAGTATCGATCAGCCATACCCTATTCGAAACTTAGGCTGGTTTTACTGTCATGCGTATCGTCAGCGCTGATAAGCGAGTGATCTTTATCACAATGAAATAAGGATACTGATTGTTCAGCACTGACGAGAGCAATCAGCGTTGCCATTTCTGCTAAAGAATCAGTATCCTTATTTTCATTGTTACAAAGATCACTCGCCTATCAGCGCCGAAGGTACGCGTGAGTCGTGACAGTCTTCTTCTTTCGTATGAGCAAGTGGCCAACTCTGGTGACGGTAAAACCAGCCTTAGACTTGAAATATCGATTTAGGTATTACAGGTAACATGGAGGAAGCTTGGAGGTAAATTATCTACGACCTCATTTAATTTGTAAAACCCGGCCCTTTAAACTTCAACTATCAAAGTAGGTCGTAGGTCTGATTATCTGAACATTTTAGCCATATTTATTTTATTGTCTAACGTACCTACAGCCCCTGTAATCGAGATTTCTATTCTAAAATATGGCAACTCTTTGACCAACGGGCTGACATTGAAACATATAAGTAGGTACCTACCATCACAGGATATTGTCTTAGAAAACAAAGCAACTCCCAAGGAATTTCTATACTACGTACCTGGAACACTGACTGAGACAGAAAACAAGGTCCGCTTGAGAAAGAAAACTTGGGCGGTGTGTCTCTTTCTAAAGGGTGACCATAAACTAAACATGCCTATAAGTCGTATTGCTCATTATACGGACTAAAAGTGAAGGAAAAAATGTCATTTTTCCTTCAATTTTGACATAAAACGTATCAAAACTAATCAAAATTGAACGAAAAATGACATTTTTTCCTTCAATTTTAGTCCGTATAATGAGCAATACGTACGACTATAGTTCCTAAGGGGCCTTTTCCATCATTTTCTGATTTACGTGATGTTTCAGGGCATGATTTTTGAATAAGAGCCTGTCCAGAACGTAGGCGTTTTACGCGCGTAAACTATTGCCATCCTCTTTTGTTAGACAGTGAAAAATAAGGATGGCAATAGGTTACGCGCGTAAAACGCCTCCATCTGGACAGGCTCTTAAAATACTGATACAATTTTGATCCTTCATTTTGATTCTTGAATCTTGAATCTTGATTCTTGAATCTGAAAACTGAAATTTTGAATCTTGAATCTTTGAAGTGACAGCTGTCAAACTTAAAACCGCCATATCTCGGGAACTACTCGTCCTAGACTCCCCGTTCTCAGTTCAAATGAAAGCTATGACCAAGATCTTCATTTGAAGTGACAGCTGTCAAACTTCAAACGACCATATCTTGGAAACTACTCGTCCTAGACTCCCCGTTCCCAGTTCAAATGAAAGCTATGACCAAGATCTTCATTTGAAGTGACAGCTGTCAAACTTCAAACGGCCATATCTCGGAAACTACTCGTCCTAGACTCCTCATTCTTAGTTCAAATGAAAGCTATGACCAAGATCTTCATTTGAAGTGACAGCTGTCAAACTTCAAATGGCCATATCTCGGGAACTACTCATCCTAGACTCCCCGTTCTCAGTTCAAATGAAAGCTATGACCAAGATCTTCATTTGAAGTGACAGCTGTCAAACTTCAAATGGCCATATCTTGGAAACTACTCGTCCTAGACTCCCCGTTCCCAGTTCAAATGAAAGCTATGACCAAGATCTTCATTTGAAGTGACAGCTGTCAAACTTCAAATGGCCATATCTCGGGAACTACTCGTCCTAGACTCCCCGTTCTCAGTTCTAGTTTGAGATATGGCGGTTTGAAGTTTGACAGCTGTCACTTCAAATGAAGATCTTGGTCATAGCTTTCATTTGAACTGAGAACGGGGAGTCTAGGACAAGTAGTTTTCGAGATATGGCGGTTTGAAGTTTGACAGTTGTCACTTCAAATGAAGATCTTAGTCATAGCTTTCATTTGAACTGAGAACGGGGAGTCTAGGACAAGTAGTTTTCGAGATATGGCGGTTTGAAGTTTGACAGTTGTCACTTCAAATGAAGATCTTAGTCATAGCTTTCATTTGAACTGAGAACGGGGAGTCTAGGACAAGTAGTTTTCGAGATATGGCGGTTTGAAGTTTGACAGCTGTCACTTCAAATGAAGATCTTGGTCATAGCTTTCATTTGAACTGGGAACGGGGAGTCTAGGACGAGTAGTTCCCGAGATATGGTCATTTGAAGTTTGACAGCTGTCACTTCAAAGATTCAAGATTCAAGATTTCAGATTCAAGGTTCAAAATTCAAGAATCAAGGATCGAAATCCAGGATCGAAATCCAAGATCGAAACCAAGGATCGAAATCAAGGATCGAAATCAAAATCAAGGATCAAAATCAAGGATCTAATTCAAGGATCTAATTCAAGGATCGAAACCATGGATCGAAATCAAGCGCTGATTTTGTCGAGCGCGATAAGGTAAAAATATCCTGAAATTTAAATGACATGGGCACACTACTAATCCAACAACGAGTGTGAAAGAGACAAAGCACCCAAGAAAGCCTCTCAACAAGACCAACAATCCTTATAACCAAGATTAAATGATAATAGATCGTTGTGTAGTCGTGATAAGGTTCAAAATCCTTTGTACATTAAATGTCAGTTAGCACTCCAGTTACGTAGTTTAGAATCTTCTTGGCAACTCCATTTCCAGGTACAAAGAACTATCTGCTTCGAATACATTCGCATTTTCTTTGTAAGTAAATAAGATTGCTTACTTACCTAAGTTCTAGAAAAACGATAGCTCGGATTACTTAGCCTTTGAAGCCCCTTCTGGCACAATAAAAAACCCAAGGGGTATCTCAAGAATCTTTTTGTTCTAATTTTATCTAGTCTGTAATTTTCTTAGAATCCTTGGTCTTAGCTCGTCTCATATTTCCATTTGTTTTGTAAATGTAAGTTCTAACAAATTTCTTGATGTGTGAAATAAAATTAATAATGTATATAGGTACCTACTTACATTAGTCGTATAAGTTCCTACCTATGTCGTGGATAAACTATCACAACTTTTATAAATTATCACTAGGTACCTAATTAAGTACCTACCTATAATTTATTAATTTATAATGTCGAAACAATGCCAAAAAAGCTTATCGCGCTTAAATGCAAGATTCTGTTTTATTTTCTTCGGGAGTTTTTTTAAACATGCGTCCAATAGATTAAACAGAATCTTGCATTTAAGCGCGATAATCTTATGATAAGTGTTTAGTTAGATTATTTGTAGTAAGTAAGTAGATACCTATAGTCGTATTGCTCATTATACGGACTAAAAGTGAAGGAAAAAATGTCATTTGTCCTTCAATTTTGACATAAAACGTATCAAAACTAATCAAAATTGAAGGAAAAATGTCATTTTTTCCTTCAAATTTAGTCCGTATAATGAGCAATACGACTTATACGACTGTGTTTTACATTTTGTTTGTTAGTGTTACCCTTTAGCCATGTCGAAAGCAGGGTGATCGGTTAGGGAAGGGTCCGGTTTAATTAATTTTCCATCACAAAAGCCACTGTGAGTAGAGTCAATGGTCGGAGATTATGAAGGATGGAAATCAATTAGTGTAAATAGATGCGCTGTATTATACCTACGGATGTTTATTATTGTTTAAATTCCAAATCCTCTAAGGCTGGATTCGACCAAAAGTCATCTTACTCCAGAGTAACTAGCCGACATAATTCGAAATACAATAGGCATGAATCCTAATTTTCAAAATCTCTTCTATGATATTAAGAAGTATCTATTATGTCTAAAATATATCATATTTCTGTAGAAAATTAAGGTTTTTGTGCAATAAAAGTACATTTAAATTTAAATTTTCAAATTCACGCCAAAACGCTCGCCGGTGTCATGGCGTCTGTTTTTACGTCACGGATCGGTATATCAACCAGTGATGCCTACATAGTTACTATAGAAACCATAGAAACAAAAGGATGTTTACCGAGACGAGACGCAATGACAGACGCCATGACACCGGCGAGCGTTTTGGCTATCATGGCGGATTGTTGTATTTTGTAGATTTATTTTAGCAAATAAATTAGTAATCTCGACATTAATAAGAGAATAAATACATTTTTCAAAATTTTTGAATCCTATTTCATTAGATCAGATAAATATTTTGGCGATAGGTACTTGATTACTGTCACCATGCCTATTGTTTAGAAAGCGCAACCGAACATTATTATATGCATACAAATTATCCTGGTTATAAGGTGTCAACTTTACAATGTCAAAATATTCAAACAAACAGTAGGTAGTTTACTCTCGAGTAAAAACTTGCAGTTTGGTCGAATCCAGCCTAAGTAGGGTAGTAAATACCTACCTAAGCAAAGGAAGTACTTACCTTAGGGTAAATAGTTTTCTAAAAGTACTTTTATACTTACTTACCTAGTGTTAAATATTATGGAACAGTAAGATTCTTATAATAGGCCGAAGTTTGGGTTCATGTGAGTGGTAATTTATTGCTAAGAATTTTTGTAACTGCATGACAAGCGAAGTGGTAATGAAGATACTCGTAACTACCACATAATATTTTGTTTAGGTAGTATTATATTATCTGTGGTTTAGGTAAGTAGATGTCAATTTATTTTTCAAGCAAATCATTTCATACAATAAAAAGTTTTAAATTAAATTAAAACAACCGTTTTAATTTAACCCCTTTTCACCCCTTGAATTTAATTTCGAAAAATCCCGCCTTAGTTCACAGTTTTGTTAGAAAAAGAAGATAAGTAGGAACCTACTACCTTTCAAATTTCAGCTTTCGGTCTGTGCGTTGATTCACGAAAAATGCTTATTGTTTTATAATATAGGTAAGTAAGTATATATTTGAGGGCATTTCTTAAAAAATATTTACTTAGGTACCGTGGAACCCCCGAACTTTGCCTACTTTTTCGAGTTTTTTTAAATTTTGCGCCAAACTGATCATAAATAATCGGTTCTGTCATGCTGAAGTCAACCAATTACTAAAGGGCTTTCAATGTGTGTGTGTGCTAGGCTCACAGCATTGAAAACCTTGACAGTAGAGGCTGTCAAAAAAGTAGGCAAAGTTAGGGCAACGAGCCTAACTTTGCCTGAGGTCCATATTTTCTGTAAAACTTGGTAAATCATATAGATTTTAATGCAGTTTAAATATATATTGAACCATTTATAGATTATATTCTCAATACTACTCCAAATAATTATATTTAACTTTATATGATGGCAGGCAAAGTTAGGGCATCATTTACCGACAAAATGCGCCAAAAGTCAGGGCTGTCACAAAAAAGTAATCATCATCATCAGCCTATACAGTCCATTGCCGGACATAGCCCTCCTCCAATCTGCGCCAGTTTGTCCTGTCCATGGCTTGTTGCATCCACGGCGCGGCGACCTTTGGAAAATCATCACTCCACCTAGCCAGAGGGTGTCCTACACTACTTTTTTCAAGTCGTAACAATAAAAGTAGGTACATAGATGGATAGTAAAATATTGAAAAAAAGTAACGAACATCTAACCGCTTTTATTGGTGCTAAACTAGCAATGTCTTAGTTAAAAATACCAAAAGAAAACAGACGGGAGTGGTTTGAAATTCATAACCCTCATTTTGCTCTGTTGGTTAAATCTAAAACTGACAACCCTAGGGTAGGCAAAGTTTGGAAAACTTTATTCAAAAAATTGCGCCTAACTTTGCCTTCTCAGATATTTCTGTCAATAATCATAGTATTTAGATGAGATAATTGTGTTTCGAAAGCCGATCATATTTGCCAACTACTGTAAAGATATGAAAGACGTACCTCAAACCAGTTCCTCACAATGACATAATTTTGTGGGACAAGTCAAAAATTTGCGCGATTTCCACCGAAAACTTTTTGCAACTACTATGAAATGGCTGCCGTTATTTTAAAGTTAAATAGTGCAGTATTGGCTGTTTATGATTTGGGTTTCTACCAACGAACAAAAATAAGTGTTGTCGTGATAGGAAAATAAATATCGTACTTTTTATAATTTAGGCAAAGTTACCTACACTAGGCAAAGTTCGGGGGTTCTACGGTACCTACTCACCCAAATCATTTTGAACCTTGCATCCGTACTTCAGTAGTTCACATTCATTATCAAACAGCCTCAGACGAAAGCCATCCCCTTCTTGTCGTATTCCACAAATTGGCACAGAATCACTACATTCAAGGGTATCGCAAAAATCCATCTTCTCATCATTCGAATCAAACTTTAACTCAACTCCTTTCAGAAATAGTAGCAGTAATGCAATCATTCTCTGATTAACTAGTAGCGATTAATAATTTTATGAACATTGTGTGGTTTTTATGGGTAGTTTAACACTAATTATACTTTCCTACCTAAATCGCTGGGTAAGGCCTCGTAGTGCTTTCAGAGAAGGTGCAATCCGTATAAGTTTTATACTTAGTTAATACTTACCTACCTACCTAATTAATTTTATAATAGGTAATCATTATTAATTTCAATAAATTACTTACATTAAACATAAATAAAACTATTTTAAATCTCCTGAAACGACATCTTTATTTGAGTAGAAGAACTAAGAATGAGAAAAGAGCCATCTAGTATCGAGTAGCTGATCACTTCCAAGCATCAAAACAGTTTTCATAATAAACAACAGATGGCGCTGTAAAATTATTTTGAAGATTGCGAATGGTGATCTTGCGTAAGCGAGCGATCGTAATCCACGTTAGGTAATCCACGTTCAACTAGGGACACGGTATCGAATGGAAAGTATCGATACTGTACTCATGAGTAGTATCGATAAAAAAGTATCGTACTCGTAAAAGAATCGACACAAAAGTATCGATACCTCAAAGTATCGAGTACTTTTCCCAGGCAGGGCCTCCGCCATACTTTTTTTTCTCTTTTCTTTATTAAAAAATATTATTAAAAAAAAAGTATGGCGTAGGTACAAATTGGTGGTAATCGGGTTTTTCACAAGGTGTTTTTGTGTAACTTACGCGAATATTATAGGGAATTTGAAGTAAAAATCACAAATATGTTATCTGCGTTGTGTAGTTTCATTCAATAGACATATAATACAAATGATAATTATTACAAAAAGACGATATTTTTTTTTATTAAATTTGTTGTGACACCTCGGTGATATTTTATACACAAATGTACGTAAAATCGTTACACAAAAATACCTTCTGAGACAAGAAAATGTACAAATTTTTTGCAAATGACTCATAGGTCATTACGTCTTTTTGAACGTTTTCGTCACAGAATTTATTCGATACGATCACCTGTCCAAAGTACTTGTTAAGTAAAAATATCGAATACAAAGTATCGAGTACATAAGTACTCGAGTACATAAGTACTCGATACAAAAAGAAAACTACTCGATACCATAAAGTATCGATGCTTTTTTCGTGTCTCTACGTTCAACCATCAGCATCAATCAATGCCAGTGTCGTCTGTCTATCCGTCAGTCACAGTCAGTCAATCAAACAAATCATGAAATCAGTCAAACAAAATTATCGTATTTCTTGAAGGATTTGGGTTTGGCTCCCAAAATTTTATTGCACAATAGTTTCTGTATTAACTTAAACTTGACTTACATTTCTAAAGTCAAGGAGAAAGCAATCCGGGATATTTGAGGATAAGAATAAAGAAAACAGAATAGTGGCTTGCAATTGTTACATTCATAGGAGAAAATAAATACAATGTCGTCTCAAACGGGACCAATAAAACCTCAATCTATAAAAGTTTATTACCACGACGACTTCGCAAGGATAACTACGGGATTGAGGATAGCATCATGCATGATTGCGGAGTCCCACAATATTGGTAAGTATGTGATTTTTATTTTCATTATCTAACCTCAAACGAAGACACCCAAACAGCTGTGTGCTTATGTGTTGCAATCATGCAATGTTACTCAATACTTAGTAATTTTGAATTTGTAATTTTTACTATATACCTACGTAATTACCTAAACAATTTCATTTCGAATTAAGTCGGCTAGTTACTCTGGAGTAAGATGACTTTTGCTAGAATCCAGCCTTAGAAGAGCAATTATCACATTCAACAGAGTCATCATTAATTCTTAGTTTTGACTTTAGAATTAGTTACTTAAACTTGAATTTTGTTTCCAGTTGATGAACAAAGTGTACTTAAGAGGCTAAGTGCACTAACCTTAAATGGTCCCAGTGATGGCAACGCCTGTTCTTGCTGTGGCATCGGTCCGTTCGAGTCTCGACAGCAGCAGATTGCACATTACAAAAACCACTGGCACACGCACAATCTTAAACGGAAGCTGTTTGGCAAGACTTCCTTGACTTTGGGCCAGTTTAACTCTAGAATAGGTACACACTACACACAAACCTCATTATTCGTAATCGTCAACACTAAATTAAAATGAGATGGTAACAGATATCAGTGGCTTGAGCTTAAATCTGTCGTCTTGAGAATCTGTCTTTATGAGAATCTGTCTTTTTGAACAAAGGATATCCATTTATACTTATATTAGAATATTATAAAAAGGTAAAGTTAGTTTGTTACATACAAACAGACTAGGAGGTAATCTCCGCAACTACTCATCTAATTTCAAAAATACTTTAACCAGTATTTAGAATGAACTTTCAGGATGAACATAGGCTTTATGTTATGTAGGTAAGGTACCTCACGAGCTAGTTATAAATAAAGAGTATGAATGTGAAAATTTGTGAGTCTGTAGGTACCTACATATATCTGTCTAAATGAATGCTGAATAAACTTGGTTGATAATTGAAATGGGATGATGATGAATTTGTTGACCTAAGTTTTATAAATACCTAAATAAACCTACTTAAGTGTTCCCAGAAAAGATAGGATCTAATCAGAATTTTAAATCAGGATAAAGATTTTATTTCATTGATGATTTTTTATCAAAAATATAAATAATTTTGATATAATATTATGTAGGTACTATCTTTTGAAAATGTGTCATACAATGTATGATAATAATAAAATCTAACCTAGATAGGATAAACTAAAATCACTCATTGACAATTACTCATAATCTAATTGGATATTTAGAAAATAAAATGAATATAGAATGTTAATCTGACCTAGGTTGTCTGGTTGTTGGCTGGCTGTGACCTGGAAAAGATAGCGTTTATGATCGAGTATTTCGGTTATGTAGAACTAACAGCGCCCTCGCGGCGTTGCCCCAGTAGTAATGGTACCTATAATATATATGGTGATGATGATGAAAAGTAGCCTATGAATCAGGGTTGATAAAAATCATGATTTTTTTAAAAAAATCAAAAAAATCCGATTTATTTGATTTAAATCGGATTTATTTGATTTAAATCAGATTTTTTTGATTGTTTTACTTTCTGATCTCTTTAAATTTGGAAGTTAGTTAATAAGAAAAACACATTATATTTATTAATAGTATTAACAAAAACATTTTATTTTAATACATCGTTCATTTATTTAACAGAATAGTTCCACATATTTGGCAATGTAAAAAAATATAAATTAAAATTATCAAAAATCAAAAAGTTCTAAAGTCAAATCACTTTTATAAAAAAACATTGTCATTCTAATAGACATTTTTTTTTGACTATTTATGATGGACTATTTTTTTCTTTAAAAAGCGGCAACATTGGATTTGACATATATGTCATTTTTAGTTCGTACACTGAGCAATCCGACTATAATCAATCACGAATGGCCGGGTCAAAGGCTAAACAGTCTGATTCAGTCGTGAGTTTAAATTTCGGGGAATCCCCGAACGGTGTAAACAGCATTGGACCCTTGTGTGCGCGCCGTAGTTTATGCCGTGGGAAGTTCCTTGACACATTTTCGTTGATTTGGTCGCAGTAAAAACGAACTGATTTAAATCATTGATTTTTTTAAAAAAATCATTTGATTTTAATCGCGATTTTAATCACTGATTAAAATCAAGTGATTTAAATCATATCAACCCTGCTATGAATTGAAACATCCCGTGATCACGAACGCTGTAGGTAACGTGTTCGAAACGTCGGGAAAAGAAAAGAAAATAAAAGGTACGCGATTTAAATAATAAATATCATGTATAATTTTACTTTTCAAAAATTAAACTCTAAATTCTAGATGATGACTCAAGTGTGTCCGGCAGTGACTCTGAAGGGGAGAACACTCCTAACAAGCCAGTCAGCGACTTGTTTGCAAATGCCACAAGGCATTGCAAAGCATTCTTCACCAACAAGGCTGGTGAGGTTGTATGTGTGTATCGGTGTATACTACATCATCGTAAGGTGAGATATTGATGGATTTTTTGTATGAGAAAAGTAATGTGCATCTCAAGCTCTGACATTGAAAGACATTGTGACGAAACCCCTGGCTTAGGTCTGTCCTGTTCTCAAGCATCAGTTTTTTGATTGATTTCTATGAAAATAGGGTAATGGAAAAAAATATATGTAATATTAATGGACATTTAACACAGCAATCCCGAATTAAGTAAAAATAACGGAACCAGATAACTGAAACAATACATCAACCTAAACATTTTGTAAAAATACATGCTTACAATAATCAGAACAAACATCTACATTGTATCACACAAATTTATGTCCTGGATAGGAATCGAACCTAAGACCTAGAGCCACAGAATAAATACGTACAGAAGGCTCACTTCGCGAAAAAAATTTATAAATAGCATCTCTTGCTGCAACGCAACAAAGTGCAATTCAGCTCGCATAAGCGCTTAGTGCCTAGCGCTATATTGCCATACGCCTGCCCGAAGAGGCGCGCGGCCGAACGTACCTAAACTGCAGAGTGAGACCCGAGAGTGCTACAGCGCAAAAAGCAGTTTTTTTTGTTATTTTTAAATTATTTTCAAAATGTCAAAAAGCTATACAAACTTACGTCTGTAACATTTTCAGGAAGAATTATCGACAGACGGCGATGGTAGCGCGTGGGTGGAACGTATGACTCGACTCTCGCTGCCCGGATCACAGCGGTGGGCGGTTCTTATGATGTCGGGCGGACACTTTGCTGGGGCGATATTTTCTGGTAATATTAACAGGTCTATCCCCAAGGCGCGGTAGACATCAGTAGTAGTAGTTTTTCGTTACTCTTTCACGCAAAAACTACGAACGGATGGTAATGAAACCTGGAATATACATAGTTTATGACCTGGAATAACACATAGGCTAGTTTTTATCCGGGTACCACGCGAGCGAAACCGCGGGCGGAAGCTAGTAAATCACACTAATGTCACTCGACAATCACTAAACCGATTTGGCTGAAATTAAAAATATAGATAGGTTATAACCGGGAATAGGACAAAGGCTACTTTTTATCCTGGTACAACGCGAGCGGAGCCGCGGGCGGAAGCTAGTAGCTAATACGAACACACTCTAATTTCACTTCCAAATCTTTCGTGAGTTACATTACGCCGAGCGTTACATTGCTTGCAGTGTGAGACGCGACCGCGAGGAGTAACCTTACCGCAACTCCCTCCTTACCCAGATGAAGATTCTCCGGATGAATCGAAACATTGTCGGTATCTAAATCGACGATATTTTTACGTGAGTAATAGGCCTGTTTCCTAATTTTGAAAAATGGTACTACAATGTTCAGAAGTTGCTTCTGATTGCTAAAAATAATATATTTCACAATAACTAATGAGATTTACAGAAAAATAAAACTTTTAAATTTAATATTTAAAATTCACGCCAAAACGCTTCAATATGTCATGGCGTCTCCTGTGACGTCACGACTGTCACAGCCTTATGTAACCAATACGTACAAAGTGATGTTAGTGAACAATTTTCTGAATAAATTCATTTTAATTATGATTTCCAAAGGATATAAGTGGTGTGTAGTGCCTAAGTGCGACAATAATTCGAAATAGACACCTGAAAAGTTGTATAAAAACGTTCCACGGAACAAAACTATCTGTAAAAAGTGGTTTACTCTTGCACGGCGGATCTAAAACAAAGAAATATATTATGTAGGTGCTTAGTAAGCCTGTTATAGGAACAAAGTTATTAACATTAAGTATATTTTTTAACAACAAACAACAAATTTAGTTTCCATTATAGCTTATTTTCGAGATTAATACCTAAGTAGAAGGTAGGTATGAAAAAATCTTTATTGTGCTTTTAAATCGATTTTATGGAAAAAACTTTTCTTATTATGTATTATAATACTATGTCTATTTACGCGGAAGCCTTCACATTTCTGAATTCTGCCGAACAAAAATCATTGTTTGTTCCCAGGAACTCTCCCAACATTAGAACATCCACTTTAGGCAAATTAGAGGAATTTGCCGTGGTAAATCCTGGTTCCACTATTGTATCTTTTGAGAAAACGACGGACGATAAAATAGATATAAATTAAGCACTAAGAACAAGTTAAAACCAAAAAACGACTACCTACCAAAACTTGAAGAGTTATGCGATTTGTATGAATGAAGTTTGTTCTGTTCACTGACAGTAACAGTTGTGACGTAATTCGCTCTGATTGGTGTTTCATCTATCATGGCGAATAGCCGTATTTTATGGTTTTATTTTATCAAAAATAAAATTAATCTCACTATAATTTCAATAATAAATATGTTTTACGGAATCTGTGAATCTTAGTTCATTAGATTAATGCATTAATTTAGTGATTACGCATTACAGGAAACAAGCCTATTCCCGTGTGTTAAATAATGTACACTCTCGGCACACACTCGGCTCGAAGATCCTCGGCTTCTCAGTGCGCATAGTAGTGAATAAATTAATAATGTACCTAACAAATGTTTTACAGGTGGTACGTCCGTGGTACACAAGACGTTCCATTCGTACACCACGCGAAGGGGTCAGGGCCAAGCGCAAGCTACAAGAGATCAGCACGGAAACGCACCTCGGTCTGCCGGCGCGAATCTACGGAGATACAACCAACAGAAATATCTGGAGGTACACTCGATCTCATACCTTCTTATCTTTTCTTTATCCTTTTTATCTTCTTCATTATCTATAAAATTCTATAAAATATGATACAAAATCAATAGCTGAGCGTTAGTCTCCCTAAAACTCAAACCGATTCAATTTTTAGGGTTCCGTACCTTAAAAGGTAAAAAAAGGAACCCTTATAAGATCACTTTCTTGTCCGTCTGTCTGTCTGTCTGTCTGTCTGTCTGTCTGTCTGTCTGTCTGTCTGTCTGTCTGTCTGTCTGTCTGTCTGTCTGTCCGTCTGTCCGTGTGTCACCATCGATTATCTCAGGAACGGGTAGAGCTAGCAAGTTGAAATTTATACCATATACTAAGGTCTATAGTCCCTATTGTGATAAAAATCAAGGTCCTGAGTCAACACTATAAAAAGATATAGGCAAATTTAGGTTTTCGTGAAAACTTGTGAGTACCAAAACTTACCTTAATTTTCAACTTTTTTTATTTTTCGGAATTTTTCCTTTACTTGTGCTGTAAGACCTTGCTTGTAACCAAAATTGACAATTCTAGGTCAACCGGAAGTACCCTAGAGGTTTTGGGTCGAAAACCTAAATGGTAGTTCCCGTTGACCTAGAATAACGAAATTTGGCAAAAAGCAAGGTCTTACAGCACAAATAAAGGAAAAATTTCAAAAAGTTAAAAAAGTTGAAAATTAAAGGGTGTTCCCATACATACATAGTTGACGCCAATTAAAATTGTCCTCCGAGTTGTATGGGCGCTCATACAATTAAGCGGACTAGCTTAATTGGCACCATGGCTAGGTACGGAACCCTCGGCGTACGAGTTCGACTCGCACTTGACCGGTTTTTTTTTCGTTTTGATCGCTATAACACCATAAAACCCTTAAAAATGCCAAAAAATACAAAAATTAGTAATTTTCTCGGACGAAAGAACGGGACGCGCCTTTATGATCCTACCAATCTTACCCCTCTAGCCAACGGCTAGGATTACTTTGACAAATCAAAATCAGGTACCGTCAATAAAAACTACCCTAATAATCGATTCTTATCAGTCTCCGTATCGTTATCACCGAGGAAGGTGCTCCATGAAAATGCCAATTTATGGTGCTATACCAGTGCAATAAAAATCCACTACACCTCAAATCTTTAAAATATGGTGTAACATTTCATTATGTAAATGTTTTTTTGTGTTTTAGCTGATTTTCTACTTCAATAAACATTATTTTATTTTAACTGAGGTTAAAACATCGATTCAAAAAATATACGACTAAAATGAAAAAGATCGCATCGCCTGCCGTCACATCTCTGTTTAATTTTCAATCGTAACGGATACGGTGGATACGGTCTATAATTGCCTAGCAATGTCTATTAATTACTATATTTTGGACATCACTCATGCACTACTGTCTAATGACAACTGTCTTGAGAGACAGTACCACGATACTAATGCGGTTTTTAAAATTATGTTTAGCCTTATTGCGAATAGCAATAGTTCGAATTTTGAATAATTTAGGTTTACGAAGGTACAAAATTGACGTGGCGAGTCTATGCATTACGATGAGGTAATGTACAATTATTACTCCTTATCGATATCGATAAAACCATTTACATTAAGTTTCTTGAAGTTACATAATATACTAAATTATGTTGTATTGTACCTAGGTAGTTGTGTAGTTGTGCAAATTGGCACATAACAACATAATTATAATTTTTATACTATTAAATCACACCTAAGTATCTTATTAAGATTTTCAACGTTTTCGTGTGCCTACCTACTTTTTCTATAATTTATTTGTTGTAATTATATTGTAAGTAAAATGCGCCCGACAATGTCGTGCTGGTGCACGCAGTGAATGAGCCTAGCACAAAGCCGAGAAAAAACACAGTGGCACGACCAAAAAGAGGCCTATATCCTGCAATGGGGGAAGTCGAGTTGTGCTGCGGATGATTATGATGAAGTACCTATAAACTTTTTGTTGACTTATTTCTAACCCCCCGCCCCTCGGCGCAAAAAGAGGTGTCTAAGTTTGACCGCTGTGTGTGTTTATGTTTGTATGTGTGCACCGTAGTTCTTAAAAGGGTGAACCAATTTGAATGCGGTTTTTATTTATTTGAAAGCAGGTTGGTTCATAGACATGCTTAATCAAAATCGGTTCAGCCGTTTGGGCATTATAACAATAGGTAGAGTGCGCGCCCCCACTGAAGTCCGATAGACGCGGCGCTGCTATCACAGAGCTAGGTTAGGTTAAAAATTACTAACTGTCCAAATGCGGCTTAAACAATCATAATTACAGTCCGTTCACAGTTATTTTACCTCTAGCCGTCATGTTGGCCAACCTGGGCGTATAGTCGTATTGCTCATTATACGGACTAAAGTGAAGGAAAAAATGTCATTTTTCCTTCAATTTTGACATAAAACGTATCAAAACTAATCAAAATTGAAGGAAAAATGACAGTTTTCCCTTCAATTTTAGTCCGTATAATGAGCAATACGACTATAGGAACAAATTTGCTAACATGACGGCTAGAGGTAAAATAACTGTGAACGGACTGTATGCAAGTTTGTACGTTAGTTAATTCTACACATCAGAACAACTGAACGACCGTGACTAAAAGAGCTTATTATAAGCTTTACAAGACATTAGATCAACTGGATTTTACCTAGTCTTTTATTACAAGTATTTTTTTGGATAGAAATAGTAAAAAAACTTGTAACCTAATATAGGTACCTACACATTTTCTACTGTTAGTGTAAAAAACATCGACATCTCCAATATCGATATTTATCAATCCCTATGAAAGTCATGTCAAAAGTAAATTTGGTAGTAGTGATACCAGTATATTTTCTCGCAATATTTTATGGTAGGTACAGATTTTTAGAGTAAGTAGATAGAGCTTTATTTTAAGATTAACTAAAAGTTTATAATGTAAAAATTGTGACAAGCAACATCATTTTTCTCTTTTTCTCACTCAAAAACTAAGCCGCCGCGAGGACGCTGCTAGTAAAATATATTAGGTAGGTAGGTATATTTCTATAAATGTAAGAACATGTTGAGAAATCTAAAGATGTAGGTGATGTAGGTCCCTACTTTGTAAAGTTAACTACTTACTTAACTAATCGATCGAGCGAGCGAAGCGAGCGAAGATCTTAGTGGTAAGTTGGGCGATTTTGCTTTGTATGTTTGTATGTTTGTATGTTTCACGAATTGTTGTTCGAGCATAACTGTCGAACCGTTCATCCAATCTGCATGAAACTTGGTAGGTCAATAGGTTGTGGTAAGGAAATTTACGGTGGAGCATATGAGCTTAATCGATGAAGGGGTTGTGAAGATATTGGGTTCCCAAGGGGGTAAAAAATTATGAAAGTTACACAAATATATTGAGTGGGGTGTCATACGAAAGGGCTTATTTTGTACATTCCAAAATGGTTTTTATTTTTAATCTAGGATGTATAGTTTTTGAAATACGACCAAAGACCAAAAACTACAAAACCAGAGCTGCAAGAGCTCCCGTTTCATAGAGTTTCGATGTCTTCGTAGCTCATTGACTGGTCGGTCTTAAAAAGAGAGTGGCATCGTTGCGGTTTGGTTTGCAATGATTTTAGATGCTACTTGATTTATTTTCATGATAAAAAATTTTTTGATAAAAAATGAAAATAATTGGGGTAAAAAAAGTTAAGTAAACAAATATATTGAGTGCGGTGTCAAATGAAAGGTCTTTATTTGTACATTCTAAAATAGTTATTATTTTTATTCTAGGACGTATACTTTTAAAAATACGACGAGAATTCATAAATATGAAATAAATGAAAAAATAGACACGACATTATGTATTGCATGCATGCTAGTATTTTTTACCATGAAGAGCTAGCGCAATAGGCATACCCGGCAGTAGTAGCACTTGAAATTATAGGGGTAGTCAGAAGAAAGTCCAAATGTGGGCCATCTACGGTGCGCGAGATCTCAGTTCGGGGCGAACTACTAGTTAGCAGGGTGTCAATTCTAGTACCAAACTTTTTATCAACCTCAAGCAAAACCTCAACTAAACTTTAGATTTTTGACTGTTTCCTATTCTACTAATGACAAACGACTCAGTTGTGGTGAGGTCTTAGCTAAGGTTTGGACTTTGGCAGAACACATTTTTGAAAAGCTATTCTACTATTCACCAAATGGCTGACATTTATGAGATCGAACCAAAACGCAGCGGAATGATTGGCGTTGTCATCTAGTAGAATTGGGGGGAGATCACTTTCTGTAAATAAAATCGTTACAATTTTAAGATTTATTGATTACCTAAAGACAATGTGTGCTACACGTCTCAACAAAATATTTTCAAATCGGGGAACTTAAAATTATGATAGTGGTATCACTATAAGTTTTCATGTATGACAGAAATATATCATCATTATGTCAAAAATATGTCATGTGTGACAGTTGGCTCCCTTCCCCCCCAGCAAGTGGGACATATGGCAATTCGCGTCCCGTGGTTACTTCGTCCGAGGTAATTTTGCATGGGAATCGCCTCTTTGGACTAAGGACTTGTCTTTTGTCTAACAGACATGGAATGACAGCTATTGTCATTTTCTCCGTGAGGTTGTGTAAGTAAAATATCTCGAATTATTAAGCGGTAAGAAGTTCCCTGGGTCATCTAAGTTTTTAAATAAAACATAAATAAGCTGGCCACTAATATGGCATACATGAGACGTACATACATACATATTTTTAAATAATTAAACCCTGTCCGATCCGTAAGGGTGTTAGTAGGTATATAGCTTTTAAGGGATGATTTTTTGAACTTATTTCCTGCAACATCCGTACCCATATTATAAATGTGAAAGTGTGTTTATTTGTTTGTCCTGCTTTCACGTCAAAACAGAGCGACGGATTGACGTGATTTTCTGTGTGGAGATAGTTGGAGGGCTGGAGAGTAACATAGGCTACTTTTTATCCGGGTACCACGCGAGCGAAGCCGCGGGCAGCAGCTAGTATGACATATATAAGTCGAACCTAATCTCGATACGGTACTATTGGTCATTACTGGACCGTCATGACAAAGTAGAAACTGTCAAAAACACCAAGTTGTTGCCATATTAGAAAAGTTTGCTGTATTTAAGAGGGGTAAGTTATATTCAAAAAGTAAGCAAATGACATTGAATTTAAAATTTATTAAAACAGCGGTAAAACATTAAAGAGTATGTACGTGTTTTATCATCATCATCATATAGATAAAAATGCAAAAAGTTACACGCCCCCGGGTGGGCTTGAACCACCAACCTTTCGGTTAACAGCCGAACGCGCTAACCAATTGCGCCACGGAGGCTACGAGAGGGGCGTTGAAATGACGAAACCGTTTAGACAAACAAATAATGTATATTCGTTATGGTGGTTTTTATCGGTGGAAACTTATAACAAAGTATTTCACCAGCAAACCCTCATGGTATCATAGTTTTTGCGCTTTTAACAGTATAAAACTGATCATTTTTTTGCTGTAGTTACAGTCTTTTAACAATATTTAATTTTAAAAGCCCTATATCGTCGGATATCATAAGTATTTTTATACCATATTGTAGTTAATCGCTCGTGGTGTAGCTTGCTGAGACGTTCTTGATTGTTTGAGATAAGCAACGTTGTGCGCGGTCACAATTTTGATGACCGCAAGTGGGATTACAAGCTGAGCGCTTCTGTGCTTCGGAGGGCACGTTAAATTGTCGGTCCCGGCTTTTATGTCGTTAAGCCATGACGGAGGCCTTTGGGCGGCATAAAAACTCCGTCACCAGAGTTGGCCACTAGCTCATACGAACTTACTTAATGCCATTTTATAAGCAACTGGAATTAATGTTTATCAGCTCTTGCTTTGGGTCCGTTATTCAATTTAGTAATTAATTGAGAGATTCACGAAACACTAACCCCTTTACTTATAAAATTCTGTCAAAATTGAAACACCGTTTAATTAAACAATTACCATCCTTGTTACATAGTGACAGGGCGAATCTTGAGCATTATTTATCCAGTGTTCAAGTTTATAAGTGCATGAAAGTGGATGGATATATGAGTAGAGGTAGACCAAAGACAAGATGGATGGATTGTGTGAAAGTTGACATGAGTAAGAAAGGGGTGAAAGCAGAGATGACGGCTGATAGAGGGAAATGGAAGAAGAACACATGTTGTGCCGACCCCACCTGAGTGGGCCAAGGGCAGGAAGGTGATGATGTTCAGGTTTATAAGTAAGGCTCTATCAAATATTTGTTTATTCAGCATGTCCAAGAGATAATAACCAGTTGGACCGAGGACCTGAACGGCTGTTCGCTTGTCCTTTACCGAGCGGTGGGGCCGATCAACCAAGGCGTCATATTCGGCAAGGGCTCGCCTTTGAGGAAGGAAGATATGAGGGTCAGACAACTGCCGTTCCCGACGAGGAAGCCGAGCTTTAAAGAGGTTCTGAGGGTACATGAAACTGTGGCCAGTTTGGAGATCTATGGTGAGCTATTTATATTTTAGTACTAGCGGACGCCCGCGGCTTCGCCCGTGTGGACTACTTTTTTTTTATCCCACGGGAACCGTGCATTTTTTCGGGATAAAAAGCCTTTGTCCTATTCCCGGTCATTATCTATCTACATTCCAAATTTCATAAAAATCGGTTTGGTATTTATAGAGATACGTGGGAACAAACATTCACACACACACACACACACACACACACGGACGCCTTTATAATATTAGTAGGATAGTAGGAAGTAGGATAGGATGTTTTAGTTAGTTATACTTTAGTGTCTAAACACTATGTTCCCGTGGGATAAAAACATTGTAGTCCACGTGGGCGAAGCCGCGGGCGTCTGTTACTTAAATCCTAAATGCGAAAGTTTTTGAAGATGTATAGATGTATAGATGTTTGTTCTTTCACGCAAAAACTACTGAACGGATTTTCATGAAACTTGGAATACTTATACATAGTTAATGACCTGAAATAACACATAGGCTACTTTTTATCCGGATAGGTATCACGCAAGTGATGATGTGCGCGGAAGCTATCTATTAATAAGTCTTAGCAGGTTTCCTTGAATCTAATGGCAGTACAAAAAAAACTTAGGCCTTTACATCTTTACTAGATGATTTATACAGTGTCAGGAGGCAACCTTTGCCTACACTTATCGGGACACTGTAGTGCCTGGGACAATGTAGAGATGGAGTAGGCTTGCCCAGCACCTACACCATCCTCTCAGCTTAACCGGCCATATCCACAGGAAAGACATGGTCAATACGTGTGGGGCTGAATAAGCCGCGGGTTTCCTCACGATGTTTTCCTTCACCGTTTAGAGCTCGTATTAATGCGCATATAAGTTTTTCGAAACGAAAAATCCATTGATGCACGGCCAGGATTCGAACCCACGACCTTCGGATCGAAAGTCGAGGTACTATACCCCTCGGCCAACACGGCTCAATGGCAGTACAAAGCATGCAAGTAAAACAAATTAACATGGTACCTAATTGATTGTTTTAGAGTCCATGGAGTTATTCCAAAAGGCGTTGCTGGTCTCACAGGCGAAACCGGCGAGCAAGTCTGGCTCAGACACTAATGTAGACAAGCCCAAGAAACAGAAGAGTCCCAACAAACTAGACAGAGCTAAATCTAGGTAAGTTATTAGAATATTGTTAAACATGGTAGAAAGAAAACTATGAAATGTAAGTATATTAACAAATTAAAAGTTTTAGAGCAGGTTGACATAACGAGATAACTCGATTCTCGAGGCGAGATTTGTTGCTCTTTTAGGCGTAAAGCATGCGCATCGTGACAATTTTCTCGTCATGGAGGAATTTTTGGTAAATCCGTACCCTTATAAATGTGAAACTGTGTTTATTTGCCTGCTTTCACGTCAAAACAGAGCGACGGATAGACTTGATTTTTTATGTGGAGATAGTTGGAGGGCTGGAGAGTAACATAGGCTACTTTTTATCCGGGTACCGCGCGAGCGAAGCCGCGGGCAGCAGCTAGTGTTTATATATTTAACAATCATTCTTATTGAAGTAATATTATATTAAAATTACTACTGCTCTAACATATATTATGTTAGAGTAGGCCTAACATGCGCTACATCGTGAGTCGAGAAACGAGATATCTCGATGTTGCACATGCTAGGTAAAAAATGTTTCTCGTCAATTTTCTTGACCTTGTGGGCCTGAAAAATTAAATTTTTCAGGCCCACAAGTGAGATTTTAACCCGCAATCTCGACCTAAACGTCATTATTGTACTTTTACGAAAGTTTTCTTTTACCTTCCTCAGGTTGGATTCGACCAAACTGTCATCTTACTCCCAGAGTAGTTAGAATTCGTAATACAATTGTTTAGAAAGCGCAACCGAACATTATTAGGTGCATTCAAATTATCCTGGTTATAAGGTGTCAACTTTACAATGTCAAAATATTAAAACAAAAAACAGTTTAATCTGTGGTTTAATCTCCAGATAAAACTTAATCCAGTTTGGTAAAATCCAGCCTTAGTCAACTCATTAAATATTTATTACTATGATCCTTCCTTCAGAGAACGCGTGCCCCGTCCATTACCCACTACTCAGATGTCGAGTGAAGACGAAGGTCCTTGCTACATCGACTCCGAGACCCCTAAGGATTGGATCAAGACGCTATCGGAGCAGACCAGCAATGGACAGATCACCAGCTCTCGCAAGGATCTACTGATTGATGTGGATAAGGCTTCCTCTTGTTCTGAGGAGGAGGGAGATAGAGAGTGTGTTGAGAAAGAGGTGAGTCTTATGGTTACAAAACTACTTACTTTGGGACTACATGATGCTGTATGAAATGTTATTCATTATTATTTAGCTAGTAATGATATGAAGTATGTAAGTAACTATATTCTCTTACACTCGTGTCATCTTCATTAGAAAATCAGAAAAAAAATTATCTTAAAAAAATACTTTGGTTAAAGGAATGGAGTCAGTTCCAGCTGGAGCAATGTTATTAAAAGACTTGTTTCTGTACAGATAAAGAAAAAGAAGAAGAAAGAAGATAAACCAGCAAAGAAGGAAGAAATCAAACCAGTCAAGAAAGAAGATAATAAACCCATAAAAGAGGAAGTAAAAAAAATAACGAAAATAACGGCTAATGTGAAGAAGGTACCAATAATGCGTAAAGTAGTACATACATCACACTAATATTATAAATGCGTAAGTTTGGATGTTTGGATGTATGTTTATTCCTCTATGAATAATAATGATGAAATTTGCAGTACGGGCGTTTACGGGGGCCAAAAATCGATCTAGCTAGGTCTCATATCTGGGAAAAGCCGTTTTCTCGGCATTTTCACGCAAAAATGCAATGTGGTTCGTAATTGAACCACTAGATGGTGTTCGTTGGTTGCCAACGAGCGGACCTCGGTCGCCCAGATATTATGATTAACATAGCAACTTTTATCAGATTTGGACCGCCATAACACAAGAGCAGAGCAGTTTAGAGACTATCTTGGAGGCGTGGGAGGGAGAAGACCTGTCCGAGGCTTGTAACATCCCCGACCCGGCAGATGGCAACACTGCGCTGCATAAAGCTGCCATTGCCGAAAGCCCTGATATGGTCACGTAAGTTAATATCATCATTACCATATTTGAAAATGAAAAATCTTATCAAAATTTTCAATTCCGATCGATGCTATAATCGATAGATATGGTCTTATCATGATTTTCAACTCTGGCGACTAAAGGTTCCGTGGCCGAATTGGTAACGGCACTCCGGCTAAAGGAGGATCGCTTGTATCGTTGCGGGTTCGAATCTCGTCTTCGATTTTTCATTTTCAAATGTAAATACCTAAGTGTGGTTTAACACTATAAGAAATAAAAAAATAACTCGACTACGGAATCCATATTCGGGCACAACATAATACCTAAGTGTGGATTAAAAATTAATTAATTAATTTTTTTATTTTTTTATTTTATTTTTACTAGGAAAACAAACAGTATCAACAACTTATTATAAAAACAGAAACACTACTAGTATAATAAAAAAAAACTCAAGTAAAGTTGTCGTGCTAACAATCTTACATTCAAGAAATAACATAAATCTTAATTTGAAGTCAGATCCTTGGTGCCGGTGGCGATCCTTGCGTGAGGAACCACCTCCTCCAGACTCCTTACGCTGCGACTCCGCACGCTGACACCAGGATAGCCTTCAGGCTGTTCCAGGCTCAGTTCCCGGACAAGTACAACTATGGAAAGGTATGTAAATAAAGGAATTAACTTACATCTTTACTATACATCATTCCTAGTGGAATGCACCTTCAAATCCAGTGTCGTGAGATGATCATGCTAATTAATCGCTGTAATTTTTCATGATAAAAAAAATGTAGTAAGTATACCAAATTACTCCCCACGATAACAACGGCGTAGGATTTCTTCGATCTTAGAATTCGACAGATTAAAAAGTATTCGAATTGAGCTTACTCAATATTATTTGCAGTCTCAAATCCCAGGGCCGATTACTCTCGAGCTGCTAGAGCAAGAGAAAGAGAGGAAGGTGCAGCAGAAGCGCGCAAAACGGCAGAGAGAGAAAGAGAAGCAAGTCGAGAAGGCGAAGACCAACAAGTTTCTGCAGCTCGGTGAGAAAGACAAGGTAAGATTTTATTTTTTAACCTTTATTCTCTCACTGCTCGGCAAAGGTTCCATCAAAAAATAAAAACCGGTCAAGTGCGAGTCGAACTCGTACGCCGAGGGTTCCGTACCTAGCCACGGAGCCAATTAAGCTAGTCCGCTTAATTGTATGAGCGCCCATACAACTTGGAGGACAATTTTAATTGGCGTCAACTATGTATGTATGGGAACATCCTTTAATTTTCAACTTTTTTAACTTTTTGGAATTTTTCCTTTATTTGTGCTATAAGACCTTGCTTTTTGCCAAATTTCGTTATTCTAGGTCAACGGGAACTACCATTTAGGTTTTCGACCCAAAACCTCTAGGGTACTTCCGGTTGACCTAGAATTGTCAATTTTGGTTACAAGCAAGGTCTTCCAGTACGAGTAAAGGAAAAATTCCGAAAAATAAAAAAAGTTGATAATTAAGGTAAGTTTTGGTACTCACAAGTTTTCACGAAAACCTAAATTTGCCTATATCTTTTTATAGTGTTGACTCAGGACCTTGATTTTTATACTCACAATAGGGACTATAAACCTTAGTACATGGTATAAATTTCAACTTGCTAGCTCTACCCGTTCCTGAGATAATCGATGGTGACACACGGACAGACGGACAGACAGACGGACAGACAGACGGACAGACAGACAGACAGACGGACAGACAGACAGACGGACAAGAAAGTGATCTTATAAGGGTTCCTTTTTTACCTTTTAAGGTACGGAACCCTAAAAAGGTCCCAGTTGCTTCCATCAAAAATCAATTTTCATTTCTTTCAATTTTCAAAGATTCAAACCATTTTCATTTATTTTGGATTTGCTTGAGCATAGTCGTGAGCTTGTTTACACTTTAAAAAAGTACCTACGTAAACTGGAATAAAAACAGATGCTATCTAGCGAAGTTTTTGTCAACTTAAGATGTCGCCAGCCAATAAAGTATTCACACTTTTTACTCGACTGCGGCGACGCGACGCCCAAACTCGACTTATTTGATATACAGGGTGTGACAAATTCTTGGTCACTGAAGGGTAGCTACCTTTTCTCTTGTAGTTAGAAAGTTTTGTTCTTAGGAAACTTCAGTTTTATTTTGAAGAAAAAAATAATTGCATTTTTAGATTTTTGAAAAAAAGTACAGTTAGGCTAAAAAATTACATTTGTCAAAAAAAAACAAGTTGGTCTTAATCGACTCTATTTCCCACCCAGGAACACTTCTCTCAAAGTAACTTATCAAATCAAATCGTAAGTTTATGCAATAATTCAAAATAACACATCCCATACATTTTAGAACAAAACTTTCTAGTACTTAGTTTTTGCCACACCCTGTATAGTGTATTTTTTATGCTTACCTATCTTACATAAATCTTACCAGTTAAAATTTGTGCAAGTTTGAGAGCTAAGTTGATTTTTGCTTCGAGTGCTGATTCAAAGGCACGAGATGTAAAAAACTTTAGTCTCGTGTGGCACACAAAATTTTTCACCGAGAAATTACTAGGCTATAATTAAATTAAATTATACTTAGGGAAGTAAAATTATAGGTAGGGACCTATAATTTTATTTAATTTTTTATTTTTTTCGGCGTCGGCGTCAGCGTCGGCGTCGGCGTCAGCGTCGGCGTCAGCGTCGGCGTCGGCGTCAGCTTCGGCGTCGGCTTCGGCTTCGGCCTCGGCGTCGGCGTCGGCGTCGGCTTCGGCGTCGGCGTCGGCGTCGGCTTCGGCCTCGGCGTCGGCGTCGGCGTCGGCTTCGGCGTCGGTGTCGGCGTCGGCGTCGGCCTCGGCGTCGACGTCGGTGTCGGCGTCAGCGTCGGCGTCGGCGTCGGTGTCTGCGTCGGCGTCGGCGTCGGCGTCGGCGTCAGCGTCGGCGTCGGCGTCGGCGTCGACGTCGACGTCAGCGTCGGCGTCGGCGTCAGCGTCGGCGTCGGCGTCGGCGTCTGCGTCGGCGTCGGCGTCGTCGTCGGCGTCGGCGTCGGCGTCTGCGTCGGCGTCGGCGTCGGCGTCTGCGTCGGCGTCTGCGTCGGCGTCGGCGTCGGTGTCGGCGTCAGCGTCGGCGTCGGCGTCGGCGTCGGCGTCGGCGTCAGCGTCGGCGTCGGCGTCGGTGTCTGCGTCGGCGTCTGCGTCGGCGTCGGCGTCGGCCTCGGCGTCGGCGTCGGCGTCGGCCTCGGCGTCGACGTCGACGTCGGCGTCAGCGTCGGCGTCAGCGTCGATGCTACTATATAAAACTGAAGTTTCCTAAGAACAAAACTTTCTAACTACAAGAGAAAAGGTAGCTACCCTTCAGTGACCAAGAATTTGCCACACCCTGTATATTATTTAAAAAATCCAAGAATATTTTTAAGTTTAAACTAAGACAGCCTAGCGTTTTGGTGTACACATTCTGTTGTTCTGAAAAAAAAAAAAAATCTAATTCTAATTCTAATTGATGGCGCGTGTGACTGGGTACATAAAATTCTTAAAAAAAAAATATTTTGTGCGCTTTAAATGCGGGCTGAAAAATAAAAGTTTTTCAAGACCCTTGAGTGGATATCAAAATAAAGGACTTTAAAAAGGCGAGTACGAAAAAATACCTACAATCTACATTATGTTTGAAAATATTTTGGAGTGACAAATCAAAAACTTGGTATATTTTACACCGCAGTCGGATTTTTTTAGTTTTTAAATAACTGTCTCTTGTTACTTGAGTTATTTTATAGCTCGCGTCAGTCGAAGCTAGCCAAAAACGTACCTAAATCCTGATGACATAGACATAGACATAGACATAGACACATCATTTTATTTGCTACTAAACACACAAAATATAATTTATACTGATGCATATAATTTTAACTTGCCAGAAAAACGAGGTTGCAACGCGCGTAAATCGCTTATCGTATGAACACGCCTTAAATTTAACATTTGTTACAGATAAACGCTGAAGAAAAGAGATGCTTCGTTTGTGCCGCGGCGCTGCCTAAAAAACCTTTCGAATACAATAACTTTGTATTTTGTACGATAAAATGTTTGCAGAACCACAGAAGTATCAGGCCATTGAATATGAGTGTATGATAATGGTGTAAATAAATAATGCGGTTTTGTATATATCTGTGTTTTTATTTACCATCTACATTCAGTAACTTAAATTACTTACCCCTCTGCTTATAAAATTCTGTTAAAATTGAAACACCGTTTAAACTATTGCCATCCTTTTCTGTTAGATAGTGTCAAATAGTGACAAGGCGAATCTTGAGCAGTATTTAACCAGTGTTCATGTTTATAGGTAAGACCTTTAGTTTGCGTTTTTTTTAAGCTTTCTTGTTTGTCTGTCTGTCTGTCGTTCCGGGTGGAATCTTGCAACTCAAATTTCGAGCACTTCACGATTAGCTATTCGGCTGAAACTTTCAGGGTAGCTCACAACTTGATGACAATGAATTAAAAAAAAAAGAGTTTTCTAGATTATTATTTTTTGCTTGTTTGAGATTTATATGCGCATAAAAAAAATTTGAAACGAAAATACATTGATACACGGCTTAGATTCGAACCCATCACCTTCGATCGAGTTGAGGCACTTTCACTCGGCCAGCAAGGATGCCTAAAACTTCTAACTCGGTCTTTATTCGTCTTGTCTGTGTGCGGCCATAAGTGGTGTTCTTTTGTTTTGTTTGCCTTTAATTTCGCTTATGTAAAGAAACTACCAAAGCTCAGACATGTAAATAAACATGGGGGATTTCTAGACTATTATTTTTCGATTCCTCAAAATCCTAAGATTTTAAGGGGGAATAACCCTTTTGGTGAAATAAGTGAAATAATTTTTAAATATGTAGTTACAGTGATTCTGGAGATTACTCAACAAATAACTTACTTACAAATTCGTATTCTCATTTTAATGACACGGCCACACATTGGTTTATGCTCTGAGTCCGAACGTGGCTTCAAAGAAAGGCCAATTATTGTATGTAAGACCCCACATTGGCTCTTACTTTCGGCATATCGAAACATGTCCCAAAATATTGGATAGTGTTTGGTAAACATTGGACAGTTAGGAATGAAAACCTATTCGCTCTGGCGACTTACGTTACATAATGAGCACATGCTTATTATTTACAGAAGATCATTAATTTTGATCCTAAAAGCCAAAGTGCCGGCCAAAAAAAAAAAACTATAAGGTGGGGGTCGTTTGGGAAGTCAATCCCAGTATTTTTCATTAGGGCAACAAGCCTATAAAACCATTATTTCGGCTGATTTTGTTTACGAAGAAAAATCTAATTTCCATACATCCTGTCCTGACACTTAGATACCTAATCATCTAGTAAAGACCGACCAATATGGGTAGGTATTGGTCCCAAAACTTTTATCTTGGTCCAAATATTACCAATGTGTAAACACGTCATAACGTTTAAACTTATTCCACACATACAAAGTACCTACAGTTTACGCGCTAGTAAACTAATCGTTTTAACTTCCTAAGCCTAATTTACACGAAAGCAAACGGAACTAAGTAAAGTTGGCAACACAAAGTTTCTACTATTGGGTATTGCGGTCCTAGCCACATTACGAACTTAAATGCCACAAACTTCGAGTGTTAGTTTAAATGACTTCGAGTGTTAGTTGCGATAACTGCATTGTTTGGATAGTTGAAAGCTTTAAATACTTGTTGAGTGTACTTATACAACACTTAAGTAGGTAGGTACCGTTACATCATAATAATATTAAATAGAGCCGCGTTGGCCGAGGGGGATAGATAAATAGATATTTTATTCATCAACACAATACATTCGTCTGTTAAATAGTGTCTTAAAGGTTAGGTTTAACTAGACACTAGGGTTCTATACATACGGTTAACATATAATCAAGATTGTAAAAATATGAGCAGACACACGTTCTTTTAATGTTTAGGTAGGTACTTATATGTATAAACTAAATAAGCAGCTAGCGCGCACAGGGACGTCCTTTCATTATCAATTCGCAAAACTTTGTATATCGGTATAGTACCTCGCCTTTCGATCCAAAGGTCGTGGGTACATAGTAAAGGTACAAAATGACAGTTAATATCAATAATACCACTTAAACTAAGTAGCGTTTCAGTATTCGGGTGTAAGTTTTTTTGTAGGCGAGTGGGCTGGTTCCAATTCATGCGCCGCTATGCTCCGCTCTGCTCAGCTCCGCTTCAGTGGGAACGCACCCTTAGCGTGGTACTGTGGTAATAATACCAACATTTTTAGGCTCTAGGCACTTTAGGCCTAGATAACTAGATGCTATTCTCAGGATCTACATCAAAATCGGTTTACTGGCTAAGGAGAGATTGAAACACAAATATACAAACATCCAACCATACTAATACCTATCGTCGGTTGCAGGTTCATCCAATTGGATGTATTCCCGTTGTCCCCGGTGAGCTTGTCCCCGGTGAACGGGGACAACGCAAAACACGACTTTTCAGTAGAGCCATTTAAGTTTTTTTTCGTGATAAAAACATACTTAAGTAACTTTTTTTGTGTGTGACCTTTTTTGGATCTGTTTTGTTTGACAGAATAGCTTAAAATTCACTGAGCTTTCAGCCTAAATACGAAATTTGTTCTTATACTCTCCATTTTCGGAAATAAATTTCAGTTAAGTACACCAATTTTTTTTCAAACTTATGATTATGACAGTTACACCAATTTGACCTCAAGACTTCTAAAAATATTTCAGGCCGAAATGGTGTAAGGCTTCTAAAATAATAAGTTATGGTACCTAGTATTATAAATATAAAAGTTGGTGAGTATTAGTATTATATTAAAATACTCACAAACTTTTATATTTATAATACTTATTAGTAGTATTAAGCGACTTACTTACCTACCTAATAGAGCTAAAATAATCCACTTTCCTGCCTGACGTTACTGCAATAATTTAGCTAGGAGGTAAAGAGTTATAAAAAATTCATTAACATTCGTATAGGTACTTAGAACATTTTTATGCCAGTAACTCGGTAGAACCTTTAGTAAACTGTGTATAATTTTCTCCATTAATATTCAAACACGTAAGTCACTATCGCGATTCGTCATATTTTTTGCATTCCAAAGTTCTGCGTAGTACAAATTGTTATTACTATCTCAATTTTAGACGCATTGTTTTTTTTCTGATCGTCTGCATAACAATGGATGAATAGGACGAAGCGACATGCTTTCAATGCGCCTACGCTCCACAAAACTACGAACATTATCATTAGAAGCCTTACAATGATGATAATTTTGAACTCTACTGCTTTGAAATACGTACGGTATAGGTTAAGGTGCGTTTCGGTGCGGTGCACATGGACTCTTCGCCAGTCGAGCGCCTACCGACTGTGGTTCCGGTGGGGTCGATCACCAGCGGTGTGCTCAAACCTTTACGCGCGCCATTCGAAATTCAACTTTCGTGAGGGCCGTACGCGAGGTTCGCGCCAAAACTTTACGACTCCGAACGTTTTCGTGTTTATTTTTTTTATCTGAATGGCTAAGGAAGTTTATTGTGAAAGTGCAGTGTGAAAGACTATAAAATTAATTTTAATGGGCAGTCTTTTTTTGCGGCAGCGTAATTACTGATAAATCTTGCTTTAAAATGTGTTTTAAGTTTTATTTTTTGGACTGTAAGTTATTCTAAATGTGGAAAATGCGGTGGGACTTTTTTGTTTTGTTTATCCTGATCGCGACTGCGAAAGTTGGTAAGTTTTTTTGCATATTTTTTTTAATTTCTTAGTAAATGTCTACACTACATTAAAACCATTACTTACCTTTGAATAAACCAATTATAAGTAGGAATAAGTTTCAGGCATCAAGAATTTAATAGTTTGAAAACATTTGCGCTTACTTAAAATCGTAAAGTTGAGTGCCTGGTAGAGTTAGCTCATGTCTTAATCTTAAGCTTCCATCACGTTTTTATGTCTTTTAAACTTTTTAATTTTTATTTTGTCTAAGAGCATCCATAAACTTTCTACCTTAAACTTACTAAAACTGCAAGAAACTTATTTATAGCGTGCACAATTTTATAGCGCAGCACAACAGAGCGAATTCAAAAAGCATAATAAAATTTAAAATTGCTAAAGTTCGTTTATATGTGGAACTTTGCATGCATATTGTACAGAATTAATGCTATTTTCCTATACACGGTGCCTGACCATGCAGGTCGTAATGTATAATGAACATTCATTGTTCCACCACTGCCAATTTAATGATAATCATCTCTACAGAGTCAGGGATATGAAATGAGAAACAAAAAGCCGGTTAAATCAATATGTCATTCGAAATAGCCGGTTGCATTGTTCCAAAAAACCGGCATGCATTTTCGGTGTTATCTTGGGTGGTTCATTTATTTAATCACGCGCTTGTGTGTTTTAACTAAGTTAACGCTGAAGCGCTGAAACAGCATTCCATCCTGATTTCTTGGAAAGTTTGACTCTTATTATTTAATTAAAAGAAATAACATAATCATCATCATTATAAGAGGTCTATTCGAATCGAACCTTCCATAAATATTTATTTTGTAAGTACTTACCTACTTATCTAATTTTCATATTTCCCACTTTTTAAACTTTCGCGATCAGAACACATTATATATATGTATATCCGGGTATTTATCACTTAATTTACCTTTATATTAACCCAACGTTTCGACTGGATTGCACAAGCCGTGGTCGCGGGAAGACTCCTTTTATTTTGGAAGATATTTCCTACTCTTATTGACTGTCTATAATTATTAATCTCATTAATTTGAGCAAGAAGATAGGTGAATAATTGATTTAATTTCCGTTATCACAAGTAAGTAATTAATTAATTATAGATATAGGTACGCTGTTCTCTGTTCAAATAATATGAATTCTGGGGGTCTAAAGTGGCCACTTTTGATGAAAAATCAGATGTTTCATAGATGCTTCATCTATGAAACATCTGATTTTTCATCAAATGCTTCATAAATGCTTCATATATGCTTCATATATGAAGCATCGATGCTTCATAAATGCTTCATATATGCTTCATATATGAAGCATCTATGAAACATCTATGAAACATCTATGAAGCATCTCACAAAACATCTTTTTTGACAGATCTATGTGCGAGGTTTTTTCTTTTTTTTTTCTTCTTTTTTTGGCTTCGCACTTTTTTTGCATTCAGCCATCCGTTTTCCATTCAACCTATATTTACTTTCTAAAAGTAAATTTAACCTCGCACATGGCTTTTTGGCGGGAATTTGAGAAGTCATGATTTCGTTTTGTTTTATTTTCCAAAACTTGTGTTTCTTCGAATGTTAATGTGTAATGATGGTGGATTATTAACCGTTATGTGTTCGTGAATGTGCATAAGTGTGGGCAAGTGAAACAGCTTTTTGACATCTCCCAAAAAGTCCGTGTTGATGTTTCAGTAAAGCCCCACCATCTTTACTGAGGCCAAGGGGAGGGGTGGAATATTATATTTATGTATATTATGTAGGTATTTGTATATCTTATTTATCTATAAACTTGAAGAATATTAATTACTTGACACTGGCTGAATGCACAAGCCGTGCGAAGCCAAAATAAAGTAGAAGAAAAAAAGAAAAAAACCTCGCACATAGATCTGTCAAAAAAGATGTTTTGTGAGATGCTTCATAGATGTTTCATAGATGTTTCATAGATGCTTCATATATGAAGCATATATGAAGCATTTATGAAGCATCGATGCTTCATATATGAAGCATATATGAAGCATTTATGAAGCATTTGATGAAAAATCAGATGTTTCATAGATGAAGCATCTATGAAACATCTGATTTTTCATCAAAAGTGGCCACTTTAGACCCCCTGATGAATTATTCACCATTAAATTAGATAAGTAATTGCTTTAATATTACTTGATTGATGGATTCGAAATACATATGTACCTACCTAATCATAATTCTATCGTGTGAACATTGTACCTTTATATAAAGTAGCTCATGATAAGTCGGAAAATAAAAAAAACCGGACACTTTCCATCCTTATTTCTAATCTCAAAGCAATGAAAGGGAAACCTATAGTAATGTTCGGATAATGTGTTTGTAATTTTGTGCATTGCAACACTGAAGATGCGTATCTTGGTTCCTAAGCACATTATTCAACGTTTTGTTCTTTTGCAACGAAACTACCTACTTCGTTTTCTTTTGCTAAGGCTTGTAAGCAGGAAAATTGCTGTAGGTAAGTGATTGTCAATATTTTGTAATATTGCTACAGAAATTTTCTCTGTGTTCGGACTTTATTGGGTAGTATTTTTTCGCCGCGATTAATTTATGCTTAGCCACATTTTACATTCTGCCACCTGATATTTTTTTATTTTTCCACATAGATTTTTTCATTCGATGTTCGAATACATCATGCAATGATTACCGTACTACAAAACAAACCTCTTTTGTTTTGTTCGTACACATTCGAAATTTAAAATTCCTTCAATGTTTTTTTTTTCGTCTTTATAGATTGCCGGTATGTGGTAGGTATTATGCAAAGGGCGCATTGTGCATTCAACCAGGATTCACATAATACTAAACAGGGGCGAGTCCTTGTTCTAAGACCGTGACGTATGAACCCTTATGACATGCACCAATGCATCCCACCTATTCTACCCACTTGACTTAGAACTTCCTGGTTTATGATCGTACCCGTCTTTTTTAATGTTAATTCTTATATTCATATGTAAAAATTTATCTTTTGCGAGTAAGATAAAACTTACCTCCATCCTGAAAAGTTTGACTTACCTCCGTCCTTTTGGAATATATAAGTAGGTACCTAGTATTATTTTTGTAATGTAGCTTTGAAACAAATAGGTACCTACTTAACTTACCTACTTGGATAAGCCGTCCGTCAAAGATGAAAGATAAGTCAACTTCAAAGGATCTTGAATGCCTGAAGATTTGAAGAAAAGTCTACCGTAGCATGGTTTTTCCTTTAACTCTTCGAACAGAAAACATAAAACCACGACAGAACAAATCACCGAGTAGGGTGATGACTAGAGATCGGATATTCGGATGCATATTTAGATGTTGGATGTTTATGGAAAACACTTTTTTTACGCAAAATCCCGCGATTTCAAATTCAAGCGTATACTCCGTGAGATGTAATAAACCCAATTTGACACAAATGACAGTTGCCCTGTTACAATGTAATATACTTGTTTTTCCCTACTTTTATTATCAGTGATTTTTGTAACAAGTGTCAAATTGGGCCTATTAAACCTCAGGAAATTGTAGATAAAAGACCAACAAGGCTAAATACGTAGCCAAAAATCCAAAAACAGATTATTCAATCCTGAAATCCTGTGATTTTATTTTTAATAAAAGTATCCCTAATAAGCCGCTTCCATATTTTGCTAGCTAAAAACTAACTTTAGGTAAATATGCATCCGATTATCCGATCTCTAGTGATGACTTACTTAAGTTATTTATTTTCTATTTAAAAAAAATCGATACTTAATTTAATTATCGGCCCTAGGAACGCAAATAAACATGGAAGCATTTTTTCAAGGGAAATAAGCTCGCAATATGACAAAAAATATCAAACAAACTCACACGTCAAAACTGCTCGAACTCGACACGCGCAGTTAAAAATTGACTATAGTTCCTCGAAGTTTGGGTTTTAATTGTTTCAGCACAATTTTCAAGCCCCACCTACCGCAGCACACTTCGTTGTGTCATTTTCTAGCGCACGGAATCCATGATTTTTGCCCATATCTTAATAGGCCCTAGGTACCTACTATTCGTAACTTATAAAAATATATTCTTGTCTGTGAAATAGGTACCTACATACCTACCCAGTTCATCTTCTAACAACATGAACTTACCTAGTAGTTTGTAACATTAACTACTTACATAAGTTAATTAAACTATTCTATTTCTCTTTCTCAAGAACTTCGCGGGAAGAAAGTCCGACAACTTTGTTGAATTAGCAACGGTCAATAAAACAAGAGATACACTAGGTTGGTTACTGAATGCCACAGAATAACAGAGTGTAGGCTCCGAACGCCACAAAAAAGTACCTAGGTACAGATGTTATTCCATAGATGGATTAAAATCTGGATCTCGCAGTAACGACATTTATACCGGGTGCAACTACAGCTTTAAAACATTAAAATGAACCAATATGTAAGGTATGTACGCGAGACTAAAGTGGAGTTGGGCGGGACACTTGGCTAGAAGGGATGATGGAAGATGGACAAAGGCGGTAACCGAATGGTGGCCCCGGGAAGCTCAACGACCAAGAGGCAGACCACCCGCCCGATGGTCGAATGATATAGTAAACGTGGTTGGGAATCAGTGGATGAGACTCGCGAGGGATCGGAAAGAGTGGCGTGATAAAGAGGAGGCCTATACCCAACAGTGGGTGGAGATGGGCTGAAATGATGATGATGAATATGTATTACTTACAAAAAAAAAAAAAGAAAAAAAACATTACGCTTAAAGAAACCCTAAAGTTAGTAAGTAAAATTAAGTCGGTAAGCTCTTGTCGGTGCAACGATGCAATTTTCTCCATTTATCTCTTTCCAATGCGATTTCTTTTATTTATCTATACGACATGACAGCGACCTTCTTCTTAATCTGACTCATGTACTTAATTAATTCTTGGTCTTCCTCTTCCTCGTCTTCTACTTTTCCTTCTATGATGTTCCTTAATGTCTGAAGCTGTCATGTCGTATAAGATGTGTCCAATTATTCTCCCTCTTCTGTTTTGTATGATGTTTGGTGTTGGTGTTACAGAAACCCTATTCCTTTTGAATAAAATATCCTTTCTATATTCATACATAATTAACCTATACATTATCTTACTAATATCAGATATCTGAATATTTGTAAGTACTAAGTTTGTTTATCTCGATTATTTGGATGTTAGTATTTCAGTTAACCGGATTTCAATGAAATTTGGAATAACTATAATTACCAAAAAAAAGATATTATGGAGATACTATAGGCTGAAATGGTATTGTAATCGAGCTAAGCATGCCATTGAAAGCCCACATATAGGGGTGTTCAAAATAGCACCTTGTATTTTGTATTATGAGCACATAATGTAAACTGAAACAATGTATAACAATTAAGCCGTACCTTACGGCGTGTTCATTGTTAATAAGTTTTATCATTTGTTGTACTTATTTTGTTCCATAATTTATTTAAAGTCCTTGGAAATATTCTTAATAATATGCCCCCCGATGTAATTCCATTTCACATCAATCCCAAATTTGAAATTTTACTTCGTCCCATACACGTGAACACACCGAGATATAATGTAACTACCTTCATCTAACACTGATTAATAATATCTGCATGAATGAACCCTTGGGTCGAGTCCTTTCACCGTCTCTCAATCGTCAATCAAAAGCTCCTAACGCGCCCTTATGCCGAGACGAGAAAGAGATAGACTAATATCTCGGTAAGATAGAGGGGCACAGAGAATCTGCTACGGATTACGATCCATTTAGGAACGATATCCATCAAATATGAACTTCGCAGTGTATTCATGTTGAATCACTTTTGAATGACATAGGTTTTACATATCCTTACCTACATAATTATGTTACGTTATTATAGGACCTCTGTGGCGCAGTAAGCAAAGGCCCACCTGAAACACAGAAGGTTGCGGGGTTCGATTCCCGCCACGAGGCAAATGTTTGTATGGTTCTGCATATTTGTCTCTAACTTGTTAAACTTTCGCGATTTGTTAACATAATGATAATTATTATTATTATAACAAAATAAATAAAAGGACGCCATAAAATCCCGTAATAATAATTTATCATTATATTTGTCTCTAGTCTGGGTGTTTTTCTGGATTGATGTGAGACACTTACAAAAAAAGTACCTATAGGTATTTCAATATAGTAGGTAGGTAATTAATTCCCTTAATACAAGCTCTGCTTACTTTGGAACTAGAATGATTATGTCTGAAATGTCCAGCAGTATTTATCAAATGAATGGATTTATTCTACTATTTCTCACACATATTAATTTAGTAGAGAGCTATCATTTTTCTATTCAACTCGACGTAACAAAGCTTGAAAAAGTTAAAAATGCTAATAATTTTTCATCGTAAAAATATTAAATTTTCCAAACTAAACATTTTAAAAAGTAAAAGGCCTAAAATGTTTGTATAATTTAATTTCCTTTTCCACAAAAGCAGTTTCTTAAGTCAAATATCTGTAATGCCTGGGGTACACGGGTAGAGTTAACGGCATAGTATCACAGTAGAGGTAATATCTATCTTACTATTACAAATGTAGACAACGTGAGTAGAGTAGGTTAAACAGTTCCTGTACTGAAACTGGTAGAGTACTTGGAATTGGTAGAGTAATAAGTAAGTACCTAAGTAAGTAAGTAAGTTAGTATGAGCAAGTGGCCAACTCTGGTGACGGAGTTTTTTAGGCCGCCTAAAAAGCCTCCGTCATGGCTTAACGTCTTGAAAGCCGGGACCGACAATTTAAGTTGCCCTCCGAAGCACGGAAGCGCTCGAAGCGTAATGCAACTTGCGGTCACCCATCCAAATTGTGACCGCGAACAACGCTGCCTTAACTTCAACGATCAATCAAGAACGTCTAAGCAAGCAAGCAAGCTACGCCACGAGCGATTCGTTAAGTAATAATGCTCGTTAAGTAATTTCGTAGAGTACCTAATAATGCTAGTTAACTCTACCGTTTACTCTACCTGTGTACCCCAGGCATAAATGTAAAAAAAAATACCAATTTTATCGAATATCTCTATAGCAGATGGATAGAACCTGAAGATTTTTATACAATAGGCAATATGCGTCTGATTCAAAAGCGGGTTAAATGTATTTTATTATGAACATTGTTGCTTTAGAGGTATGTGTGTGTAATTATTTTTTAATATTAAACCATTTTCGATTAGAAAATAAATTTTAAAAATTGCAAAAAATAGTAGGAATTTCAAAATACTTGAAAAGGATGTGAAAGGATGTGACGTCACGAGTTCAAAAGAAAAGTCAAGGACGAGTCAGATATGACGATCCATAGATAAGTTTTTTTTTTAATTTTCACAATTCCTAAACTCGAACTTATTGTTGTCACAGATTACTGTTGTACTTAGTATCAATTTGACGTCACACGTCAAAGTTCACAAATTGTTACTACAACAGTAATCTGTGACAACAATAATAATCGTGTTTCAGATGCGTGAAAATGTTGGTAAATTTCAAAAATTATTTTTGTTATAAAATTTTAGTATTTCGGCGCTGGAATTTTTATTACGGTTATTTGACGATATAACCTATCGTATAAAATCATAAAAAAAAATTGTGGGAGTTCCCTATTGTTTAGAAAAAAGAAAAACAGAAAATTAAAATTTAATTCCCAAAGGATGGTTATTTTTACCGAAATTAATATTCTATTTTGTAAATTTTGTTAAGAGCTTACTTCAATATTGGTTTTTAATTTTTTGATGTTAAAGATTATCCCTGTTATTCATAATGGACTTATACGCTTACTAGAGCTCAAGCGGCTGCTAAATCTGTTGCCATCTCTTTTCAATTAAATGTGTGAGATAAGAAAAGATACTCTCCAAAGCCTTGCTAATGTATGTTCGTATGAGCCAGTGGCGAACTCTGGAGACGGAGTTTTTAGGCCGCCTAAAGGTCTAAAGGCTTAACGAGTTAAAACCCACAATTTAACGTGCCTCCCGAAACAGGGAAGCGGTTAGCTGTTTAAGCCACTTGTTTGGTCACAATTTGTATGGGTGACCCATACAAATTGTGACCGCTCAAAAACGTCGCGTAACAACGAAGAACGTCTAAGCAGGCTACGCCACGAGGATTCTTCTAATAAAAGGTACAATACGTAAATAATAATACATATTCCTTTTTGAGAATGTGGCGACTTAATATTTATGTGGATTGCTGCAGTGTAATTCCCCAGCTCACTCCGCGGCCAGGTAATCCACTTGCAAAGAACTGAATGCATAACAAGCGCATTGTTAAGCATTGCTCTTTTAGCTGGTGTTCAAAAGATTGAAAATATCGAATGCTTTCAAATTTTGTGTTTTAGGTACATATGCTATGTATGTGCGGGTGAAATCTTGAAACTAAATTTTAAAAGCTTTAAATTTTTTATATTTTTTAGTTTTAAATAATTTTCACATCTTTTACTAGATGATTGATAAACCATCCTCTTAGCTAAATCAGCCATATCTACAGAAAAGACATGTTCAATATGTGTAGGGCTGACTAAGCCACAGGTTTCCTCACGATGTTTTCCTTCACCCTGCACGTACATTTTTCGAAATGAAAAAACCATTGATGCACGGCCGGAATTCGAACCCACAACCTTCGGATCGAACGCCGAGTGCTAGTGTAATGTCTATGTATAGCTCTCTTTATTATTTAAAAATGTTTAAAAAAGGTAAGTAGTTTTTTTATAAATGAAATGTGTTAAATTTGTTTTTTTGTGATCGTCTGTAAGTTTTTTATTGCACTTAAAAATTCAAACCTTCTAACAGAATTTCTAGCCTGTAAATGTTTGTCCAGAAGATAGTTTGTTGTGGATATACATTAGACAGGGTAAATCAGTATGCTTTAGAAATTACCTACGGAACAAGATTGACTGACGTGTTTAATTCAGCGTAGTTATTTGACTAACAAAATTCCTACTTAATGATTTTAGATCCACCCTTCAGCTTTCAGCTTCAAATAGGATTTTCAATTGAATAATAATGTCTACCGCGCTTCGGGGATGCAGTCGCAATTTCATGTTTCGTTTCGTTTAAAAAAATCGTAATTTTTTGGAAATCATCGGGATTCTTAAGCCAGCTCTACGCTCGCGGCGCGAACGCTCGCGAAATCCCGCGACAACTGCGAACCACGAGTGGAGATGTTGTTCACGCCTTCCCGTTCGCGCTTCGCGCCGTTCGTCCCCGATCAGTGTCGGTTTTTGTCCCGCGACAAAGGGTTCGCAAAGCGTACTAGGCAACAAGGCGCGAACCTCTGCGAATGTGGAACAGTGGTAGTTTTCGTCGTGATTCGCACCGTGATCCGCGCCGCGATTTCACGCCGTGATACGCGCGCGAGTGTAGAGCCGGCTTTACATGCCCGTTTGGAATGGACATAGTTTTTATTATCTACTGTATTGTGAGTTGGCATGTCACTCATCAATCTACTTTTATGATTGTTGTTTATAGTTCTGTAATTTGTCTTGTAGTTGATATTAGCTCATCTTGTTCTTAAAGTACTGTTTTAGGATCTGTTTTGTTTTCCTGTTTATCTTTGACATCTATTCCACATTTTATTTCATGTTTTTCGGGTGTAATATTGTTTGGGATAATATGATAAAAACATGGGATTTTCGAATGAAGAGATGAAGCTGATATTTTGCCAATATTGCATTTTCATTTATAGCATCGGTAAAACGTAAACAATTTAACACACCTATCTACTCAATACTGTATTCTTACATACAATATTAATTTCTCTATTTCGGATAAACTTTTTTCAAAAATATAGATTGTAGGTTTATATTTTCGCACCTGCCTTTTAAAGCCCTTTATTTTGAAACCCCACTCCTAGGTTCTTGAAAAAATATAAATATTTTTTTAAGAGTTTTATGTAGGTACCTATCCAGTGACACTCGCGCCATCAAGACGAATCTATTGAATCATTTATAAAGTTGAGCCGTTGAGTAGTTACAATCAATGATATGTTATTAAGATTATTGGTTATAATGGATACATACATACATAGGTCAAACACAAATACCCTCATTTTGGGCTTCGCCGAAGTCGGGTAATAAAAAGTTAACATGCCGTCGAAATAATCTAAATGTCAAAGGTCTCATTTAAAAATGGATGGCTTCATCGCCATATTTTGGCAACACTGACCCATAGAGCTGAATTATTGCCAGCTTTTGGTTTATTTATATAATTTTACCAGCATAGAATATCCAATAACGAAATAATAGTAATGCTAGCTCGTTAATTCTGAAACAACGACCGTGCACCGAAATTGGCTTTTCCACTGATTAAATTTCAATTTTGCATCATCATTAGTCGGTTACCTATGCATTACATGGAGCCGGCTGCCGGAATTTCCTGCATAACGGACTCTGTGAGAATGGATATACGGTTCAAAGTTGAATGAGAGAATGATTGGACTATTTCTATTCATCATGAATTTTGGAGGTTCACTTTATCTTACCATCCTGGCGAGACAGGCAAGTATTTTTTATATAAATCCGCATCTGGAGGTAATTTTTCATGGTTAAGGACAGCGTAATCCGAAAAATAACCCTCTAAATGTCTCTACCATTGCGTCTTTTTATAAAAAGAAAGTTGAGGTCTCTATGATAGCGAATTTGGAGCGAAAATACGAAAATCCAAATCATTTAAAGTTAAAGTTTATTTTATTTTAGCTATGCTTAGCACAATGAAGCGTTTGCGGCGTAGGAATCGCTTATGCTATTTGCTTAGACGTTCTTGACAGATCGTTGAAGAAAAGTGATGTTCTGAACTGTCACAATTGGATGGGTGATCGCAAGTGGCTGCCACTTCGTTCAAACATTCGTTCAAAGTAGGTAAATACTTGATTTGCGCGCAAGATCGGATATAATTATAAAATCTAATATTTAAGTAGTAGTGCTGAGTAATCAGAATCAAAATTGCATCATAATCACAGAACAAAATAATACTACGTTAATAATGTAAGGTATTTTAACTTTATCATTGTAATGGGAAGAGCGCTGAAAACTGAACAATTGAATGTAATTTTTAACATGTTCTTACTGTTTTATTTGTCTTGTTTGATGTGCCTGCAAAATTTATATTATTTGAAAGATGAAAGATTACGATTTTCCATTTAATTTCGTAGCCTTAAAAGGAAAACGAAAAATCGAGTATGTTCTCTACAATTTTTATTATTTCTAATGTTGGTCGGTCAGCATCATCTGACTTTTTCCTCCCCTAGGGGCGTGGAGACATTGGTAGGGACCAAATAACTCTCATTCTCTGAATATGAATGAATTCTCTACATATTTTAATAAGTAGGGGTCGACCTTAATTACAGAGGGTTTTTTCTCTCGGATATTGGCATTATCGAATATCCACTGGGAAAGATTAAGTTGGAAGTGTACCAAGTTAAGTATTTTGAGTTCAGCAGGTTATTTTTAAAAGCTTTTTAAGACTGTTTTAGTGGCCAGTTTTATGTCTTTCTCTGTCTGTTATGAGTGCGATTCTTATGACTTGAAAAATATCCTCTATGGTTACTTTCCTAACTTTCTGATATCCACGGAATGTGGAATCCTAGTGCAGACAGGACAAAAGTTTGCAAATATGTTCCAATTTATAATTGTTGTGGGTCTACCACAGTATCTACTTGTTGTTTCTGATACTCACGACACAGGAAACCTTAGTATAGGTTCAGCAGTGCGATTCAGAGTTTCGAAAATGCATCCGATTTGATGATTTTCTTCGGAAAGTTAACGTTTTTTCAGCGAAGAAAATATGTCACTTTTCTAATTCGGTATACATTCCGAGAAGGTCTGAATCGCACTACAGTAGTCCTGATCCTATAGGGTCAGGGAGGGTACGGTGACTCAGGAGACAACAGTGGCTCACACGTGTTTCGACTAGAACGGCATACTTTAGATGGCTATCTCTATCGCACAATAGGCAATATGCATCAATTTTTTTTATGGTTTTAAACGATAGGTTATATCGTTAAATAACCGTAACAAAAATTCCAGCGCCGAAAAACTAAAATTTTATAACAAAAATAATTTTTAAAATTTATCAACATTTTCATGCACTTGAAACGGACGTGACGTCACAAGTCACCAAAATTACACGCGCTTGTAGGTAGAAAAAAAAAACTTTCTGTCGAGTTTGAAGGAGTGTGACGTCACAGCATACGTGACAAATAGCGTTGCGTTTCAAGTCTTATGAAATTCCCACTATATTTTTGCACTTTTTAATTATTAATTTCTAAGCGAAAATGAAATAATATTAAAAAATAATTACACACACATAATTCTAAAGCCATAATGTTCATAGAAAAATACGTTTAACCCGCTTTTGAATCAGACGCATATTGCCTATTGAAGCGTGTGTACCCCAAATGTGTTCAAACCAATCAGGCGGCAGATCGAGCGCGGTACCGAGGTGTTATCGCATTTCTTAGTTTCCGCGCCTACAAAATTACTTTTAAGGTAAGTTTATTTTGTTTGTCATACCTTAGTTTATCGTAATTTGTGGTGACCATTATGTTTGCCGTATAGTAGATATTGTAGAAGTCTTATTTGTGTAGTTATTTGATGTGTTTGTTAGCTGATTCGATTGTCGTCATTCAATATTTTCAAAACGGCGTAGTTGCGAACAGTGACTCAATTTTAAAAAGTACACAGTGACTCATGAGTCACTGTGTATTGGTGCAGCGTAAAGACCTAAAATAAATTATTTTAGCACTTTATAATTCTACTTTTATTTTTTCATCAATAGAATGCCACGGCCACCGACTACCACGACGAGAAAAATAGGAAATACTCACACTGAAAGAATAAAAGAGGGGATAAGGTTGATTTCAATAAAAATGATTTTAGGTTGATATGAACAACATATTGAGACTAGAATAATTCTTCTTTATTTCTATTAAAAAATAGAAAATAAATAATTAACGTTTTGTAATTTATTAATACTAATTACCACTACTGAATCACTGAGCCACTCTGTACACCTGGTGGTACACAGTTGCTCAATTCTCACTTTTTGATTTTTGGTTTGTAATTTTGTTTTAGCAGTATTTAATGCAAATATAATGATGCCATATTATACTAGGATAGTTTAGCAACAACATGTGCAAATTTCAGGTTAATCCTTTGAGTTCTTCTACATTTTAGAGCCCTCTGAAAAAATCCGAGCCAACCTAGCCTCCCTGACCCTACTCAGTTCCAGAATAGAGTCCTGATTCAGTACCTACTCATCTGTGACTGTTGGGTGATTGAAAAAACTTACACTTACATTTACCTTAGATACTTACATCTACTATTAGATGAAATAAACAACGATAGGAGGCAATATATGCCTAATTTTGTTATTTTGGAACGCTGCGCTGCGCTGTAGTGTTCCGTTCATCGTTTTAGACGAGGAATGATAGCATCTTGAGATTTTGATGTAAAACATCTATTGCGGGGGATCAGGCCGATTGTTGGCGTGGCGAGATCACGCTGTTATGATAGTATGAATGAATCACCTTATAGGGTGATTTATTAAATTAATTAGTTAATTTATCAAATTAAATCATCATCATCATTATCATCATCATCATCATCATCTGTAGGTACCTACAAAATATTCACATCTGCCAGGCGTCCCGCAACGGTTTACTTTTTACCCGGCTGACTGTCAAGTCACCCGGGTTATTACCCGGCTGACTGTCAAGTCACCCGGGTTATGTAGATCGCGCGTTTCTATGTGGGTATGTATGTAATATTCTTTATTACCACGTTGCTCCTAAACGGCTGGATGGATTTTGATGAATGAGGTATCGTTAGAATCGTCTCCATCTCGATTGTGCTCTAGGATACTTTTTATTTCGATAAATCAAATAGTGCGGCTAAAAAATGCAACAATGTGTGAATTTTCAAAATGAAAATCACGCTATCATATCAAAATCCATGTCAAAATCAAGAGTTTGGTGGACTGATATCAAATATATATTTTTTTTAAATCTAACATGACATCTTCGAAGACTAAATCGAGTCTCAAAATTTTTGAAAATCTATTTTTCGCCCTAAATAGAATTGCTAACGAAAATGCATACTAAAAACTTTCTATTTAGTCACACGCAACGTTTAGAACAAACTGCATCGAAATTGGTTCAGCCATTTAGGAGATATCTCATATTTAAGAAATAACTTACGCATTTAATTTAGGTACTCACAGAGCCATCTGTGTGTCAACTGTGACAACAACTTTTAGGAAAATGCGCACGGCATCGAACCCTAGATACCTACATGATAATAAAATTGTAATTTAATTTTGTTTTGTGATTGATAAGATAATGCTGTTTCCAACTTTTCAGTTCAGCCGGGTTTTTTTATTTTTGAATAAATTGCTTGTTTATTATTTTGAGCTGTATGTGGATATCCAACACAGATCTTAGCATAAACCATTAGTAAATGGAAAATCCATTTAAATATTTTGTAGCAGTTAAAGCGCTTCAAGCTATTAAGGTCACGAGCTACTGGTATAATCGCACAGCGCTAAAAAAACTCACGATGACTGCACCAGAATTATTATGTTTATTTTCAATATTAAATTACCTAGCAACCCGCCTGCAGCTTCGCTTGGATGGTGCTAACATTTTAAATAGCTTATAATGCTATCCCAGGCCACGATATACCTACGTACGCCTATCCGAAGTTTCATCCAAATCGGCCCACTGGTTAACACATTCTCTGCCTAGCTACCGCGGTGCTCCGAAGGAGAGCGCCGCACGCAACGCGTAAACGCATCGCACGTGCGTCATGGGCATTGAACGCGTGATTAAAAAAAAAACCGGTCAAGTGCGAGTCGAACTCGTACGCCGAGGGTTCCGTAGGTACCTAGCCATGGTGCCAATTAAGCTAGTCCGCTTAATTGTATGAGCGCCCATACAACTCGGAGGACAATTTTAATTGGCGTCAACTATGTATGTATGGGAACACCCTTTAATTTTCAACTTTTTTAACTTTTTGGAATTTTTCCTCTATTTGTGCCATAAGACCTTGCTTTTTGCCAAATTTCGTTATTCTAGGTCAACGGGAACTACCATTTAGGTTTTCGACCCAAAACCTCTAGGGTACTTCCGGTTGACCTAGAATTGTCAATTTTGGTTACAAGCAAGGTCTTCCAGCACAAGTAAAGGAAAAATTCCGAAAAATAAAAAAAGTTGATAATTAAGGTAAGTTTTGGTACTCACAAGTTTTCACGAAAACCTAAATTTGCCTATATCTTTTTATAGTGTTGACTCAGGACCTTGATTTTTATACTCACAATAGGGACTATAGACCTTAGTATATGGTATAAATTTCAACTTGCTAGCTCTACCCGTTCCTGAGATAATCGATGGTGACACACGGACAGACGGACAGACAGACAGACAGACAGACAGACAGACAGACAGACAGACAGACAGACAGACAGACAGACAGACAGACGGACAAGAAAGTGATATTATAAGGGTTCCTTTTTTTACCTTTTAAGGTACGGAACCCTAAAAAGGGCCTTACTTATGAAAGATGTTTAAAGTTGAACACTGGCTGAACAACGTCCTGTCTTTATTTGTGGATAGTGACGAATAGAGACAGGACGTTGTTTAACCAGTGTTCAACTTTAAACATCTTTTATAAGTAAGGGGGAGATTCTTTGTAATATAGGTAGTAGGACTAGCTTCATCCGGCGAATTTATTAAAGACTAGCTTCCGCCCGCGGCTTCGCTCGCGTGGCACCCGGATAAAAGTAGCCTATGTCCTATTTCCGGTTATATCCTACATTTCAGCTAAATCGGTCCAGTGGTTGTCGAGTTATAGAGGAACAAACATACATCCAAAAAAGCTTTAAATACTTGTGAGCGTTTTAGTTAACATCTGATTTAATTTAGAATTATGTTTCTGTACTAAATTCAGAGCCAAAATTGATTTATTCATACCAGTCAATGGTCTTCAAGTATTCCCAACGGCGGCGATGCTCCGCCGTTCTCTGATTAATTGAAATTCAAGCCACCCTCTATCTACATGTATAACACAAATATCCAATCACGAATATAATGTATGCATAGTCATACAGTTCAGACCCCACACTTGGATCGCCATAACGTAAGTTCTTATGAACTAGTGGCGAACTTTGATGACTAGCCTTTATCGCACCCGGTGCAAGCTTCTGTATCCTTGAAAAATGCTCCAATCCTAGGTCTAACAGTTAAACAATCAAGTGGCTAAATAAAAAAAAAACATCCAACTGCAATGTTATTTATGCTTAGCAATTTTCTCGAGGTGCATTTCTGTTCATAACTCCGAAGATCCTTGACAGATTCCCACCAAATTATGGCACCAATCGGAAAGCATAACCTTTCAAACAAAAAAAGAATTTTCCGAATCGCTCCAGAAGTAATCGGTGAACATACAAAAAAAAACACATAAAAAAGACTTCCTCCTTTTTTTGGAAGTCTGTTATAAATAACCGAAATAATCCTAGTCTGGTCATTTCTTGTAGCATGGCTGGCACCGCCCTAGTTACGCTATTGATTAGGATTCTATATCATAATACCACGATACTACAATACCAGTAGGAATCTACCTCATAAGAGGGCATAGTGGGTTTTTCTCACTCTATATTCGAGCAGCCCGACTGGGGAAGTACCTCCGCCTTACATAATATCGCAGCCAAATAACATCACTTATCTCGAATGGTGTTGTGTTCCTGCGGTGAGTAGGTAAGGTTGACAGAGCTCTGCGGTGACAGCTGGTGGACCAGTCTTGTCCATTGTGTTATCGGCGCAGTGGTTCCTCGCGCGAATGTGACTTCTCGGGAGTCACAGGCGTCCATTGGCTACAGTACCTACCGCTTACCATCAGGTGGGCCATAGGCTTGTCTGTTACCTTAATAGTAAGTATAAAAAAACTACGTTGGCCGAGTGGTCTATTACTTTCCATCCGAAAGTCGGTTCGAATTCCGGCCATTTCGGAAAATGTATAAACTTTAACTCTAAACGGTAAAGGAAATCCGTGGCTATAGACAGCTTCACTCGTTTTGACGATGCCAATATCTAAAGTTTTGCTTTCTGTCGTAAGCAAAGTCCCAGAAATATAGAATACTAAAACTATCCGTAAGTGAAACCCATAAACTTAGTAGTTATGCCAGATGCCAGTTATTCAAACATCTAAACACATCATAAAATAGTCGTAACTAAAATTATATGCTATAAAAATGAAAGCCTGTGAGGATGTATGTCTATCTCTATCTCTCCGTGAAAGTTGCTGAATCTTGAATTGGTTAGTGAACGCTCTCGAGCACCGACCATTTAATTAAAGGTTGACAAAGACTACTTCCAAAAACTCAAATGCAATCCTCAAATCATGCTTCCTGGTTTTTTACCTACTTGATCCCGTTCAAAACGTAAACGCAGATTAGTATTGTTTTAAATTAGTTTCGAAATATAGTAATTGAAAGCATTGCTAATTTTCTATACACTTTACAAATTATTAGATAATTTTTCTATTATTTTCTTGCAGCTATTTTTGGAAATCACAAATAAATACGAAGTTTTTGTTGTATTTGGTAACGAAAATGTCAGTGTTGTCGTCGGTATGCTATGCTATCTCGAAAACAATTTCGTCTCAAGATCCCAGAATCATGGTCTACCTACTATGTAAATTTTAGAGAGTTAACTCTTTACACCCAGTATAAGATCCCCATTTGTAAGAAGATCACGTTTTGGCATGCACGTACACGTCCATTTAAAAAGATTTAGAAGTATTATTTTTAAAATATGACGGTAAGTCGTTTTAAGCTGTTTTCACACCCGCGTACCTGCAGGCGTTAATCCGGGAACGGGAAAGGAATATTAATTTGAACAAGTTGCGCTTGGTCTGTAGGGAACGTTAGAGTTTTAAAACGGTGCTTTGTAAGAAAAACGTTGGAATTTTTAAAGATATCTGTCAGGTTCATTAGCCCCAGTCACATAAAATCTTAAATCATTTTTTCAGTAGGTACCAGGCTTGGACCACATTTAGATTATGAAATTAATCTAACAAACACGTTTTTGTTAAGTAATTTTTAAACATTGTCATCGAGTTGTGACTTACTCAGAAAGTTTCAGCCAGATAGTGAATCGGGAATTGCACCAACCGGGCTGAGATGATGATGATGATGACCTACATAAACTCCTAAAACATTATTCTCCATAGCAATCGGGTAAAACTACATTTACTTTTGTTTTGATTTCGTACTGAACCGAGTGTAACCCTTATTCAAAAACTCAACTCTAATTTGCATAGTACAAGAAATGATAACGCTGCAAAAGTTTCGAAATGTTTCCAAACAGTCAAGAATCGAAAACTTGCCCGATCTTCCGACAGTCAAAATAATATTATTCCAAAAACAATTCCGGAATCTCCATATTCACCAACTGTTGCCAATTCCAGAAAATATTAATTATGTAAAGTATTTATTTATTCGTAAAATTAACTTGAAACATGAAATAAAATAAAATGTGTTTTGAGAGTTATACAAAATAAATTTTAAATTGAATACTTACATACCTATTGTTGGTTATAGTAAACTCAAATGAGCCGATCCGTTCAATAGCTTTTGACTCCGTCATCAAACCAATTCACCAAAGCTCAATTCAAAGCATTTTTTAACCTCTTTTTGTAAGTTTGAGACCCATTTTTTAACTAGTTCACCCTTTACCGATTGAGCTGAAATTTAGCAAATCTTTTAAGCAAGTAGCATTAACAGCTGACCACTTCAGTCCTTTGGAGGGCACGTTAGGCGCAGTCCAGATAGAAGAGACGTGGCGCAGACATTTGTCTCTTCCGCGTCCCTTTCATACAAAATGTGACGGCGCCCCGTCTCTTCTGTATGTTTTGCGGCGCGACGCTTCTATACATTTTCTATGAAAGGGACGCGGAAGAGACATGTCTGCGATGCAACCTCGTCTTACGTTTTTTCTGTACCTATGTCCCGCGCCTTAAATTGTCAGCTTTTATGTCGTTAAGCCTTAACGGAGTCCTTCTAAAAACTACGTCACCAGAGTTAGACACTAGCTAGCTCATACGAAGATACCTACTCGTACATCATAGTAGTCTATTTGTTTGATGGCGTCGCTAGTGTGTACTGAATCCTTAAAATGAATTAGGTAGATTAGACAGAGCACTTCGTATAATTAAGATAGAACTTCACGTACCTACTGGGTAAGTTCGTTTACATACATACATAAATTCTTTAGTTTGAAGAAACACTGATGATAAAAATTAAGTAGGTATACTTACCTACTTAATATAAATGACACCCTTAGTGCCATAATTGGCGCAAATAGGACATAATTTTCCTGAAGAAATGCTAGTGTAAAAGAATGTATCAAATATTGAACGACAACTTTCCACTTGTTCAAGCAATCTATTATGCAGAAGATAGATGTTTAATTTCATAGCGAACTCATGAACCGTAGATGGCAGGAGGTAGATAATTGTTGGCCATTGCTAATGAATTATTCAATCGCAAATTGAGGTAGGATTGATCGAGCTTGAATCGAGTGGTCGTGTGATTCTCACGAAATGCATTCATTCGATATTTAGTAGTTGAACGAAGAGTTTAGAAATAGCATTTAATAGAAAATGGAATTTCTTATCAAAAATTTAAAATCTTATCTTAGTTGGCACAAAATTATCGATTTTGGGTTCAAGAGTGCTTTTTGTGGGTAAAAATAAAACGGAACAGGTTCTCAAAAATAACCAAACGGCGCGGAGTGGTAAGACCAGAAGGCCCTTGTCTTCTGTAGTGCGATTCACACTTTATTCGACTGAATTCAGTCCGAAGATCTTCTGCGAAAAGTGATGTTTCTTCGAATCGAATGTGTTTTTGCTTCTTTTATATTTTTCCTCATAGCGTCGGTTGGGAAACTTTAATAACTAGTAGTTCGCCCCGAACTGAGATCTCGCGCACCGTAGATGGCCAACATTTGGACTTTCTTCTGACTACCCCTATAATTTCAAGTGCTACTACTGCCGGGTATGCCTATTGCGCTAGCTCTTCATGGTAAAAAATACTAGCATGCATGCAATACATAATGTCGTGTCTAATTTTTCATTTATTTCATATTTATGAATTCTCGTCGTATTTTTAAAAGTATACGTCCTAGAATAAAAATAATAATAACTATTTTAGAATGTACAAATAAAGACCTTTCATTTGACACCGCACTCAATATATTTGTTTACTTAACTTTTTTTACCCCAATTATTTTCATTTTTTATCAAAATTTTTTTTATCATGAAAATAAATCAAGTAGCATCTAAAATCATTGCAAACCAAACCGCAACGATGCCACTCTCTTTTTAGGACCGACCAGTCAATGAGCTACGAAGACATCGAAACTCTATGAAACGGGAGCTCTTGCAGCTCTGGTTTCGTAGTTTTTGGTCTTTGGTCGTATTTCAAAAACTATACATCCTAGATTAAAAATAAAAACCATTTTGGAATGTACAAAATAAGCCCTTTCGTATGACACCCCACTCAATATATTTGTGTAACTTTCATAATTTTTTACCCCCTTGGGAACCCAATATCTTCACAACCCCTTCATCGATTAAGCTCATATGCTCCACCGTAAATTTCCTTACCACAACCTATTGACCTACCAAGTTTCATGCAGATTGGATGAACGGTTCGACAGTTATGCTCGAACAACAATTCGTGAAACATACAAACATACAAACATACAAACAAACAAACATACAAACATACAAAGCAAAATCGCCCAACTTACCACTAAGATCTTCGCTCGCTTCGCTCGCTCGATCGACTATCTAGCTGAGGGTACTCGGAATGTTTTCCGACAGCTATTTATGTTCGCGGATGGGCAACCGTCACGGATGCTTCGAAGATGTGCTGAATCGCCATGCTGATTAGTCTCATACAAAGTCACACAAAAAGAACATCAACATACCACGCTAAACACATAACCGCATTTCACAGTGCTCAGTCATGTAGAAACAGATTTTATCTTTGCACAAAACTCGAGAGGTTCCAAACCGAATCCCCAGTCAAGTTCAAAATTAATTTCGAACCGAGGTTCCGAACTCTAAAACTTGGGTGAGGTATCTGCACCTCTGCTGGTTAACAGAACGAATTGTACAGTCGGCAATAAAATACATTAATAAATAATATTTTACATAAGTTTACAATAAGAACCAGTTAATAAACTAATCCAAGCCACTGCCAGTCGGAAGGGTGCCAAGCACTGGCAGCATTAACGCGCTGGATGACAAATTGGCAATGCTGATCGTGATCATTTACTTACTTTTTTTTTACATTTTTAGTGTCTACTCTTGACCACGTTAGTAATAGCATCCGAAACGTCGAGGTGAATAAAATGATCATTACTAATGTCAATGAAAAAGTATGTAATTGCATCATCATCAATGTTATAAATGTGACTGAACCGCAATAATAATTTTAAGTTACAAGCATACCTACTATCCACTACTATGAGTATACTGAACGCAGGATTCCAGTATAGCCCTATGCCTGTTTTCTCGATCTATGCAAAGCTTTTGACCTAGTGTCATACGTACGATGTGCTCTGAAAAAAGTTGAAGGACAAGGGTGTACCTGCGGAAATGCTCAGTAGTATACTAAAGTAAAGTACCTATTTGCCTAAATTAGTAGCTGACTGTACAGACAATTTTCAGAACAACTGGTAAGCTGCAGCTGTTCCAAGCTTAAATTCCAAAACTTTTCAATAACTTACAAGCAAATTAATGTACAGTGAAACACGATGAAAAGTATCCGTTGTAGTTTTATACAACGGGCAATTTTCAGCTGGTAGAGCCATCGAAAAGTATTTTTTTTTATTTCTCTAGTAGTGGGGTTGAAATTGTGGGAAAAACATTAACAACAAGCAATTTATTCAAAAATAAAAAAACCCGGCTGAACTGAAAAGTTGGAAACAGCATTATCTTATCAATCACAAAACAAAATTAAATTACAATTTTATTATTATGTAGGTATCTAGGGTTCGATGCCGTACGCATTTTCCTAAACGTTGTTGTCACAGTTGACACACAGATGGCTCTGTGAGTACCTAAATTAAATGCGTAAGTTATTTCTTAAATATGAGATATCTCCTAAATGGCTAAACCAATTTCGATGCAGTTTGTTCTAAACGTTGCGTGTGACTAAATAGAAAGTTTTAGTTTGCGTTTTGGTTAGCAATTCTATTTAGGGCGAAAAATAGATTTTCAAAAATTTTGAGACTCGATTTAGTCTTCGAAGATGTCATGTTAGATTTTTAAAAAATTATATATAATATCAGTCCGCCAACTTCTTGATTTTGACATGGATTTTGATATGATAGCGTGATTTTCATTTTGAAAATTCACACATTGTTGCATTTTTTAGCCGCACTATTTGATTTATCGAAATAAAAAGTATCCTAGAGCACAATCAAGATGGAGACGATTCTAACGATACCTCATTCATCAAAATCCATCCAGCCGTTTAGGAGAAACGTGGTAATAAAGAATATTACTTACATACGAACGAACATACATAGAAACGCGCGATCTACATAACCCGGGTGACTTGACAGTCAGCCGGGTAAAAAGATGTTAAAAACAAACTTAGGACTGCCAGGTTATCTGTGAATAATCAGGAAAAAAACTCGATTTGGGAGAACTGAATTTTGACGATCCTTCTTATCACGAGCTCTACACGCTGAAGGATAACATCGTTACGAAACCAGTTAGCTTTCTAATATCGTCGATGGACTTGCAACCTGTCACGTATGGAATGCTAACTTCTGCAAAATGTGTGCATGTACTAAAATATGGTATTAGGACATACCTCTGCGTAGCGTAAAAAAGATTGTCTACCGTGCCTTGGGGATACAGTCGTGATCATATTTAATTTTTTTTTCTTTTTTTTCTTATACATATTTAAATAGGGAAGCGACCACAGGCAGGAGGTTCATAGAACAAAATAAGCAAGTCGTCGAATCGAATCGCTTCGGACTCTTCGGAGGGCACGTTAAATTGTCGGTCCCGGGTCGTTAAGCCAAGACGGAGGCCTTTAGGCGGCCTAAAAACTCCGTCACCAGATTTATCTCCGTTTCAAAGTTCCTGGAGATAAAAGATCGCTCAGGTAGTCGGAGGGCTGGAGAGTAACATAGGCTACTTTTTATCCGGGTACCACGCAAGCGAACCCCGGGCAGCAGCTAGTTTGTAATAATTTCGTTCATTCATAAGAGATACAATGCAGCACACGGAAAAACGTTGTACTGAAGCGCATCAATAGCAGGCACTTATTTCCGCGCCCCCTTCACCCCACTTCGTTCGACAAAGCTCAATTAAGCGAGTGCCTATTTCAGATTTAGCAGGGGAGCAGTCGATCTTCGCTCACAATTAACGCATTCCGAGGCAAGAGGCAATGCACTAAGTGACTCTTCATTAATCTGCAGTTTACAGTGAATGAGGACCAGTTGGCTCATTTGACGGTTCTCTTCAAGTTTTGCGGGAAAGATCGTTTTGGGTAGCCTTGTTATATGTTTGACTTATGGACTTTCTGAAGCTCGAATGGCTCCTTCATCTGTTGCTTCTTCAGTAACATGAGAATGAAAAGAAAAAGCATCTTTTATTTATATTCACTTCATCATTATCATCATCAGCTTTTACTGATCCACTGCTGGGCATAAGCCTCCTTCCCTACCCGCCAAAACGTTATATTCTGGGCCTTTTGGCCTATCCAGGTACGGCAACTATGTCGTCCATCCATCTGGCAGGTGGTTTGCCAAGAGGTCTAGTAAATCCCCGGGGCCACCATTCAGCTACTACTGCTACTACTTCAGCTACTACTTCAGATACTAAATTAATAAATTGACAGGTGATTAATGGGGTCAAAGTCTTCTGGATCCCCGAGTGCTAGGCGGGACTTAGGGATGAAGACTCATCGAGAAGGCTCTATGATCATGGTCTCCAGTAGATGAAATGATTTAGACAAGCACTCTTTTCAACCCCAGCTGTTCAGCCTGAGCTATGGTTTCACAGTACCGCCAAGTATGCAAATACGCTGCATTCGGTTCTGTGCGATATTTGTAATTTGTACGTTTTGTTATTGTTAGCCGACACCCGAGACATAATGAGACGGCTGAATACGCAGTTTGTGATCGTGAGAAATAAGCGGGCATTTGGTGCCATCAGAGTGACATGAGCTGCGTTCTCGTCGGAAATTTCGAAGGTGGAAGGTTCAAATCCTGTTTTGTAATTGTAGTTTTTTTTTCAATTGTAATTGTAGTCACACTAGCGCTAAGAGGAATCACTGCGCCGACAACATTATTCGTAATAACTGAAAACGGTAAATAGAAAACAACTAAGTATGTGCGCTGTAAGCCGTGCTCAAAATTAGGTAGGTAACAAAAAAATATGAGTGCTTTAACATAAAAACGGTAAAGAAACAATATCGAAGACATCACGGCTTTGTCACAGATTTTTTCTAGACACTTTCTATCGAGTAGGTACTAACATGATCATAATCGATTTTATTATTACTGAGTAATCTAAGTGCGCTAGTTGGTATTCGAGAGTATCAAAATCTACGAATACTATCAAACAAAACCACTTGAAATTATGATTGACATAGATACATACTTTACATATTACTCTTTCCCGCAGGGTGAGGTTATTTTCATTTGCTACGATCCAAACACACATTTTTCGTCTCATCCACTCTCATACGATTATCAGAAATGGAGTATTGAGAGAAAGTCCCAGATTCAAATGCTTGCTAGATATATGTACTTTACAGAGTTACTTTATTCCAAATAGATTCAAGTTCCACTTTGTCAAGCTGGTTCAACTATGAAGCATAGATATTCCTGCCACGATAGTTGAAAATGTGTTTCGGAATTAGTGCAGCGCTCTCTGTAGAACCTCAAGAGTTTCGGAACTTTAAAGTTGCCTCTGTTTTACACTAGTACCTACCTACTTATCTAAGAGATAAAGTTACACTCGTGACTTTGTCTGTGTTGTGAAGTTTTTCAGACTTCGAAAAAAGGAAGAGGTCCTCTTCGGCAGTATTTTTAACACGCTTTTATTAGCTTCACTTGTATCGACTTGTGACGGACTCTGTGGCGCAGTGGGTGAAGGCCCGTCTGAGACGCATGAGTTTGCGGGTTCGATCCCCACCACGGGACAAATGTTTTTGATCTATATTTTGTCTCGGGTCTAGGTGTTTTCTATGCATAATATGTAAGTATGTAAGTATTTACAAAAAAAATTATGTAAGTTAGAATCAGTCATGTGGTTCCCATAACAAAAGCTCTGCTTTGATTGTGGCTACATGATGCTGTGTGAAAACCAACATTATTTATTTATTTATTTGTCTATGTATTGTAACGGAATCTTTGTACGTTACTTAGACCTACTTCAAAACGTTAAATTAAATTGAAGCTTTGCACACTATCAAGGACTGATAACAATACAATAATTAAAAAAAAAATTGTCACACTCAAGGACTGATGACAATACAATAATAAAAAAAAACTAGTTTAAGCATGGACATTCTATTACTTAAAAAAAAAATACATTTCTAAGCTACCCAACATTTACTATAATTAAACAATTGGCTAGGTATTTAATTTTAAGTGCTCGCTCGCAACAAGAACTTTGGAAGTCACACGACGATTCTCAAGTTTGCGATGTTGTTCTTGAACTTAGGTCTTGCAAGTCCTAGCTGTGTGCCTTAGTAACTACTTATCGAAATAACTCGTAAATACATACATTTCAGACTGTGAGCAGAGTCTAATTTACTTTAAACCGTATAGTACGATGAGCCAGTGATAAAACAATTGCGAATTACAGAAAAAACAGTTGGGAAGTATTGACTGGCCTCTTAGCTCAGTTGGTAGTAGCTCTGACTTCTGCGCTGTAGGTCGTGGGTTCGATTCCCACCCAGGACAAACATTTGTGTGATGAACATAGATGTTTTTTCTGTGTCTGGGTGTTATAAAGTACCAATAATGAGAGTGTGTATTTACAAAACAAAAATTGTAAGTATTCTATGAGTTGTCTGGTTCCCATAGTACAAGCTTTGCTTAGTTTGGGGCTAGATGACATGGTGGAAATGTCAACCAATATTTATTTATTAATTGTGTAAATAAATTCAATACAAGCAATCAAATATATTATTTAATCAATGTGTTCGTATCGTATACATGAATGTACAAACATTAACCAAGAAGCGTTTACTCTATTTTTCTCGGAAAAATTCTTGAAATTAAAATAAATATTCTGATGTCCAAATAGCAAATTTTCTCTCTTGCTGGGAACCGTTATAGTGCTTTCATTATTTGATTATGTTATCTAAGCACTGAGTAAATATGAGTGATATTGCTAGTAGAATAGAATAGAATAGAATATAACTTTATTGTACACCATAAAAACACAAAAGTAGCCTTTAAAAGTAGTCTTTTGTAAATGTAAAAATGTAATATGATCACGACTGTACTCCCAAGGTGCGGTAGACATATTCTTTCAGATCTTTAGACATTTTTAGATCCTTTGTAGATGTTTATGGGGGTAGTCAGAGGTATGTTCAAACTCCAAACACATTTGGTACATTCCCACATTTTGCAGAAGGCTGTCTTTTGTTCGGGTTTTTAGTTACCTTTACCGCAAATTAACTATTTATTAACTAGTTATCAGTTAACTTTACCGCAAATTAACTATTTATTAACTAGTTATTAGTTAACTTTACCGCAAAGTAAATGAGCAATTACCTAAACAAAATTGTACTTGGATATGGTCCATCTATTCAGCACTGGCCTCTCAGCTCAGTTGGTAGTTGCTGCCTTCTGCGCTGTTGTAGGTCGTGGGTTCGATTCCCAGCACCTAGGACAAACATTTGTATGATAAAACAGATGTATGTAGTAGAGTATATATTTACAAAAATATATCTATGTATTTTAAACTGAAAAATCTTATCAAAATTTTCAATTCCGACGGGATTCGAACCCGCAATGATACAAGCGATCCTCCTTTAGCCGGAGTGCCTTTACCATAAAAATTTTTATAAGATTTTTCAGTTTAAAATGTAAATACCCAAGTGTGGATTAACACTATAACAAAAATAAAATTATATCTATGTACTCTATCAGTTATCTTGTTCCCATAGCTTTGCTTAGTTTGGGGTTAGGCGTTGTGTGAAATGTCCACCATGATGTACTTATTTATTTATTAGGCTTGCCAAGAAACAACTGTAAATACAAGGGTAAATTTCAAAATATCTAAGAAACAGGAGTTCCCACAGAGCATGTTGAACTACGAGTATTATTCTAGGGTGGATGCAGGCAGACGGATTGGTAACACAATACTCTGTAAACTTAGCGCCCGTTTCCTTTGCGGTGAGATGGGGCTAGATGGTATCAAAAAACTTAGATAATGAACCACAAGTTGTTTTCTCTGTCCGTAGGTAAATAAAAAAATGCTGGACAATTCACACAACTGGAGTGATCTTAGGCTTGTTTCACTCTTCAGCGTGTCGCCGGTCGCGTCCGCGAGTTGACCATTCACAACACAGATAAATTTATTTTGACCATTCACAGCACAGAGAAATGTGCTGTGAATGGTCAACTCGCGGACGCGATACGCTGAAGAATGAAACAAGCCTAGAGTCAGAAATACATTGACCAATTTCATGGTTTGAAACCAAATTGTTTGCGAACTGAAAATCCCTTAAAGTAATGGAATATTTGGCCAATTATACAGAAAATAAACAGCTGAACTGTTACATTCGTAAGCAGATTAAAATGACGGATTGGATAGCATTAATGCTACCTAATTTACTGACTTATGAAATATAAATTAAATTAGCGAAGCGAAATCCCTACTAATTAAAAACATACTTATCGGATTTGGGATTTATCGTGAAAAAGGATCCCTCGTATTTCATTTTTTTATGAATAATCTTTATTCCACACGTTTTATAACTATGAAACAAAATACACATATGGTCTACAATAATGTACAAAGGGCAACCTTATTGCTAAGGAGCGATTTCTTCCAGGCAACGTTTGGATGAAAATAAACTACTTGCGTGGATGAAATACGTGCTTTCGGTTAATAGTCTCTCTGGCGACAAAGGTTCCGTGGCCGAATTGGTACTCCGGCTAAAGGAGGATCGCTTGTATCATTGCGGGTTCGAATCCCGTCGGAATTGAAAATTTTGGTAAGATTTTTCATTTTCAAATGTAAAGACCTAAGTGTGGTTTAACACTATAACAAATAAAAATGTCCGATAGTGTCGCTCTCCATCAAGCCGAAGACCGTGGCAGACGGAGAAAAACCATACCACAACTAATACTTGCACGGAGTCACGATCCTCAACTATAGGGGAACGATTGACGAGGAGGAGGACTATCTAGTCTCTGAGTAAATAAAACACACGATGCCGTGTCAAAGGACCACCCGTACCAATAAAGGTACGTGCACCGGAAATGCATCAAAATTCAATATTGATATCGATCTATTATTTGTACGGGCTGTTGACATGAGATAATAAATTGGACGCAATACTCAAATGCATTTGATAAGTCTTTGAACAGGGATGTCTCAAAGACATCGACAATTTATTACGAAATACAAGTTCTATCTAAAACTTTGTTAATTGACATTTTAATAAAACGAGGTTCGAAGTCGAAAAAACTGTGGTTTATTAAATTTTACTTCTCGTAGTAGGTAGGTATTTTATATTTTTCAACCAACCAGTAGTACTGTAAAGTGTCTTTGGCCTATGTTCAACATAATGCCATAACATAACACCTTTATAATTTTTCGAAGGATAAATCTTAGGATCTCAGAGAATGTTAGGGATACAGTGAGCATGTATCGTTTATTTCCCGCTGTTCAGTACAAAATCCCAAGAAATAACGAGCGACAGGATAAACGAACGTCGCGAAAAAGAACGCTGCTAAATCTGCATAATAATATTATGCTAAGCTTCATGCATACATTCAAAATGCTTACTAAAGCCTAGATACTTGGTTGTATCGAAAAATGCAGAAATGCGTCTTTTGTAGGTATTTTCTAGTTTGTATTGGGTTGTTACGGAATCACAATGCTCTCTTTAGCTTTTATTTGACTTGCTTTGTGGGACTCGAACCTTGTTACGACTTTACCGTCTGCGCCAACTTTAACAAGTTTTTTTCTTGACTGACTGAAAAAAGTATAACATGGTTGTTAAAAATTATGTGTTTTGTTCTGTGAATAGTGTTGACATACATTGTAGTTTTACTTATGTTTAGAAATATTAACATGAAAAGTGTTCATCTCGTTGAAATATTTCATTTTACTGAACATTATGCTTACCTGTTAATCCACTGCTATATCGATTGCCCTTTTTGATGAAATTAAATCAGAGTGATGTCTCTTTTTGATGAAAAACAAAAAAAAAAAAAAAAACACTGACAACGGATTATAAAATAAAGGGGTAAAATTAAAATCTATTTCAATATTTTTTAAGTAAAATATCGAGAAAACTAGACCTCTACCGTCACAGTTGTGGGACGGCCTAATCTAAAGAACCTCCTCCTTTTTTTGAAGTCGGTTACAAAACCCCACGTGAACATTCTAATTTGGTAGTTACTTACTGTTTAGGAAGGTGTCTACAAAATATATGTTTTTACGTCTCAAAACATTTAAAAATAGTAAATAACATTTGTGCAAATGTAGAGAAAGGTATTTATGCTCGCAAACAATGATGGAAGTGAAGATAGGTAGCCAAGTGGAAACAAAACGAGACTACCGTTTCGCGGGATGACTTCAAGCCTTGACTCTACTCGAAAATGTATTCAGGTAATTTCATTCTAGATACAGAGCTGTAGGTATTAGGTAGTCATAAACTAAAATACTTTGGATGCCCTGGATTGTTGTTGTTCATGATTAAGAAAGGGGTGAAAACATGACGGCTGATAGAGGGAAATGGAAGAAGAATAGACGTTGTGCCGACCCCACGTAAGTGAGAAAAAAGGCAGGAAGATGATGATGATGGATTTTAGAGATTTAAAATTTAAATTTAAAAAATTAATAAAATAAATCCAGTCTTCTTGCCTTACCTTCCTTTCATAAATCTTACACAAAATCTTCTTTTCTTAGACCTATTTACATATCCGACCATTGCCATCACCTTTTATTTTTTATTTATAAGTATTGGTATTTTATTTTTAGCGTAAATATATAAGTATCAGACATTCCATAATACCACATCCATAAGAATAAAAAGTGTATCTTATTCGAAAAATTGCTACCCGAGCCTGATTATTTTATTTTGTCTCCGTACAGGACCATAAAACCGTGATCTAAATGTCCCTTCAGTTTTTGGGCGTACAGAAATACAGGGTGTTCCCTCTGGTACATTAAATTACTCCTACATCATCATTTTAGATAACGTGAAACTGCTTTATCGAGCTGTAAAATTGCCTCAGAGAAAAACATCACTTTTTTCAATTTTATGCGCAGTCATTAGAGCTCATTTTTTGTTCGTTTTGACCGCATCTCATCGAAATGCGGCAGGGAAAGGAAAAAGTATTGGCTATTTGTATGCGAAACTCCTGATTGTGTTGTGCTATCAATGTAAAATGTAGCTCAAAAATGTATCAGAAATTATTGGAGAAACACTTTGTGCTGTGCATAGCAAGCAAAGTTTTTATAATTTTTGTGTAGGTACTAGATCTATCTACGAATTTTAAAATATTTTGGAAACTAAAGTTTACTTAAACTTTATAAAACAGGCATTTTCGGCTCGCTTGTTTGTTACATTGTTCCTATTACCTGATATAGATCATTTACACTTATAGGATCAGAATGATCCTATAAATGATGACTATTATTTATAACTTGACTATTCATGAAATGTTTTAACGGCTTCTAAATATCCTTGTCCTTCTCACTTTCAAGTCAATAAAAAGAGATAACATCTTATCAGCTACTTTACCTATCGTAAAGATATTTGGAGTATCTAAGTAATCAAAATTGAAAGTAAAAGCCGATGTTTGACGACTTTCGTTTATCGCACAACACAGATCGTTAGTTTTCAATATCCTTCAAGTCTGATAAAGACCCTTATCTCCATCTTGGACGGATTGAAAGGCAAATAGGTATAAAGCTTGTGGAACTTCAAAGTTTTATCGATAAGGGCACCCTTCTATTGAAATGAGGGGACGGAGTAGTTTGATTGGTTGCTATGGCATCGGTTTCTTCAAATTATGGATGGCCATTACCTACTTTGTAAGCGAAAACTGAATAGAAAAGGTGTTTTGACCTTGAACATAGAATGATACTGAACTAAATTTATTTTTGAATTAATAGAAAGCTTTAGTACCGTCACAAAAGTACAAAACATTTAAATTGTGTTTAGTTGTTTACCTATTAGAAATTAAAGCTAAACTTTTATTTTCACAAATACATTTACGAAGAGAATGTGACCTTCACAATTTGTCAAAACAATATCACGAATTTACAATTAGGTACCTAAATAGTTTAAAATTATTTCCATGATTTGAAACAAACAAAAAATATACCATTTCTATCTAAAGATCAACAGAAGACCGACCAAAAATCACCATAACTTGAAAAGTGTAAATTGAAAACAATGTGTTTTGGTTTTTAAAGCCGTTTCACGCCTTCACACTTTCGGCTTCACGCGGAATGTGGAACTAATCACGACAAAAACGTTGCCGTAGTCCCTTGGCTATTAAACAAACATTAGTTCAGTCCAACGAGACCACAGAATAAGATAGATATACGTGCTGTCTTGCTTCAGTAGTCGTAAGCGCAGGAAACGGATCCAATTCTGTATTGAACACTCATTTCCATTGTTTTGTGTTGCTTCCGGGTTAATTTGGACGTACTTTGGGCGATTATTTTTTCATGTCTGACTTTCATCTTTAAATAACTACTTACTTGTTCGAACTGAAACTTTGGTAAGTACTTAATTCTGAAATCGAGCAAACTTTGAAGTTAATAAGCGTCCCTTATCAATGAAAATTTTATTTGTGTCACTAACCTACTCGTATGATGCTTGGTCCTATAGGCAACTCACATCACGATATTATAGGTGATCAAAATCGTGTAAACGGGGCAGCGATTCGATTTTTACAAGCGATGATACTAGTGGCTTGCCGCACGGCGAAAATTTACCCGTGTAGTGTATATCCCCCATTAGGTATACGAATTAGTTGCGTGTAGAATGCATGCTATGTATTAACTAATTTAACTTTCTGAACTGTTTAAATAAACTCCCTATTGAAATCGATCAATATCGTTTAATCCGAATAAATCATTTCGGAATTCCCAATTCCTCAAATCCCTTAGACGTATCATTAGGCTCAATTATTAAAAAATCCTATCATTTAGATAATTTGTATTCGGGACCTCGGTCCCTATCATTGGCTCCATCCCCGAGTTCCCAGCGGCCCATAATTATACCGTTTATTAGGCCATGCCCGATCACAAGGGTTTGTTTAGTACTTTAGTCAAACGTGGTCAAACTGAGCATTTATCACTTCGCCCGCAGGCAGTTCTCACGGGACGCTCAAATTTTTAACTTACATACAAACGTGTCGAACCTCGCGGCTATCTTATTGTAGCATTAGGCTCGCAGTAGGGTTTGTTAGTCTTGTTCGGTGCATCCTCGAAGTATAAACAGTTCTCATGTACATTGCTGGTCCGCTTCGATCGGAGGATTCCGTGCACGGAGCGTGGGACGACGTGGTCCGCCTGCACAAGAAAGTAATGCAGTAAGGTTCACGTTACAATGACACAGTCGAGAGCTTTGTTTGCTCGGGACGAAGCGATCTCGTGAGAACCTTCGGAACTGCATGGGCGTGACATTGGACGCTTTTTGTACTATTTTTTCTTTTGTAAGGCTAATATTGAGCTGTGAGTACTTTTGAATATCGGTAATAGCTGTGCCGTGATTCTGACAATGGGAGATGGCTGTTGTTTAAAATATGTTTCACACATGTTTCTTTTTGTTTTTGAGTCGTAAAGGATTTGTAAGACCTTTTATGGCTGCGTTTTTGGTTTGTTTAATTTCATAGCAATTTTCTCCTTTTCGCTGAAATCGTTGCCAAAATACTTACGATGTGCATTCCTATAAATAGGTTTTGTTCGCAGGCAGCTATTAAAAAGACATTAGATGTGGCTTGTTCGCAGTGCGATACAATGCCGATGAGTGGCCAAGTCGTGAGGACCATTAGGCTTCCTTCCATAGTAACTTGCATTGAAACTGTTTGCGCCTAGGGGAGCTTCCGATAATGAATCGATGGCTTATTATCGAAATTTGATACGGCATGGTTTGAAATTCGAAATTGAATATGTTAACTGTATGTTTGATGTCTGGAAAAATGAAGGAAACTCCCAGCCTATAATAATAGGGAAAGAGGCCACATACTTATTCAGCCTTGTTATAAATCCAGTCACTCATATTTACACGAATAGGTACGTAAGTGTAGGACGAAATTTATATAATGCAAAGTTTATACCGTACAATATGGAAGATACATGTAGATACAAATACAAATATATTTATTTGGAACCATTAACAGTGAACTTAGAAATTATTTAAACATTATCTTGACAAGACTTTTCCAAAACAAAGTAAAATAAAACCTAAAGTTAAGATAAGTTTAAGGGCATGTACTTAAGTACCTAACCCCTGCAAACTGAAGCCTGGGGAGCTAAAAAGGGCGCTATTCCAGAATCGCATTAAAGGAATTGAACTATTGCCATCTCTTTTCATTGACTGAGAGTGAAAAGAGATGGCAATAGTTCAATTCCTTTATGACGATTCTGCAATAGCGACCTTTTTAGCTCCGCTGGTGTTTAACTACAAATCACAAAAATAGGACAAAAATAAATTTAGGACGAAAGACATGGATCGTCGCGGTCAATACTATTTCTTTATAAGTATGTCAATATTTAATATATATAATGTTTTCGCTAGCTTATGTAATGTTTACTTCATCTGATTGAGCTTTCCTTGTAATAACATTATTGAAATATGACGGAAAAGGGACGGCGAAGTTTCTGAATATTTACGTTCTTTTGTGTTTGTTATTTTCTATTAGTGTTTTATTATTTTATGCGGCATGGTTTGTACAAGAAGATTGTTTTTTTGCATCACATATTATTTCAACATGGGTAATAGTTACAAGTTTTTCTCAGAAGAATAGAGAATAAGATGATTATAAATGTATAAATATACTACATATTTACATTATCCTTATTCGAAGTCATCTTGCGAAATACTAGTAACTAATATTTAACAAAATTTATGAATTTATTACAACTTACGTCTAGAGAATAGGTAAAACCACTAAAAATTAACTACTAACAACATTGTTACTACTAGCAATGTTTCTTAAGAATATGGAAAATAAAGGATTTAAATATTTTATTTGACTTACCTACCTAAACCGACGAGCTTGCATGAAGAATGTGATGAGAGTGAATGAAGCGAAAGAAGTGTGTCAGGATCGTAGCATGTGGCGATCTGTGCTCTCTGCCTACCCCTATGATGGGATACAGGCGTGAGTTTATGTATGTATTTTACTTACCTTACTTACTTTTTCATACAACATCTATTTCAAGTTTTATCTAAATCGGTCTACTTGTAAAGGCGTTTGTATGTTTAAACTTTAAACGTTTGTGTCTCAATCACAAGACACAAACGTTTAAAGTGAAAACACACAAAAATGAAGAATGTTTTACGATAGCTATTTAATTTATTAAGTAGTAGGATGGTTTCCGAGACTAAAATATTTCAAGAATTCATTTTGAATCCCGCATATAAGTTTCAATTTCATATTCCATTCAATAAGGCAGTGGTGTATTGTTTTCGTGCGCTCTGAATAAATAAAGATCATTTTATTGCATGTTTCCTATCCTGGGTGCATATTTTTAACATATATCGGGACTGGATGTGGAGCAATTGTATTTACATTTTTATTGGTATTATTTTTTGTAATTTTGTTGTATCGAGCTATTATTGCATGATTGAGTTGAAAAGTTCCGTTGTTGTTTTTATGGGGGCTACAAATAAGGCAAATTGTCTGCTTATTTATAAGTTTGCATGATGTTCTTATTTATTTACATATTGTTGTAAGTATTTAAATTTGAGAGCTCTGCGAGCCTATAAGTCGCTATTGCAGAATCGCAATATAGGAATTGAACTATTGCCATCTCTTTTCATTGACTGAGAGTGAAAAGAGACGGCACTATAGTTCATATTAAATTGTGATTCAGTTTTAGCGACCTTTTTAAGTCCGCAGCTCTTATCAGTGCATTCATGCAATTCACTCTATTTGTCTTTCCAATGCGATTTCCTTTATTTCTTTATACGATATGATAGCGACCTTCTTCTTAATCTGACTCATGTACTTAATTAATTCTTGGTCTTCCCCTTCCTCGTCTTCCTTCTACTTTTCCTTCTATGATGTTCCTTATGAAGCTGTCATGTCGTATAAGATGTCCAATCATTTTCCCTCTTCTGTTTTGTATGATGCTCATGAAAAAAGCCTTTTATCCTGAACTCTTTTCAGTACTTAGTTTATTTACATAGACTGAGAAAATCTCAGAGAATTTTATCAAAAAGAAAAACGCTGTTTTCTAGAAGTTTATAAAAAAAAAAAAAAAAAAGTTTAACTATAAATGGAAAAAAATGTGTTAGGTAGTAGACAGAAAACTAAAATATAAATTACATCGGTTGCTGTTGCTGTTTCGCAGGTTGGGGGAAGGTTTGTAATGTTTTCCAAATTTTGGGACCCTTATTACATAACTTATTACGGTTAACGAACTCAAGAACTTCCTCATGTATAAATAAGTACTGATTTTGATTTAGTTGTCGATGTTGGTAGCTAATTAATAGATTAATACTAGGTACAAGTTATTTTTAAAAAGCATTCAAGATCCTATAAAGACTCCGAAACTTCGAGGTAATTAATAAAAAGCTTTCATTACGCGATTAGGTAAGTTCCGTTAAAAATGTAACCAATTTTCCTATTTAGGATCAAAATAGATAAAAAAGTGCTTTTTTTATTTTTTGTTTATGTTTTAGATCGAACGGCCGAGATTTAAACCTTCGAATTCAAAGTCAATTTAATATCCCATTTGGCCAGATATCTGTGTGAGTTCAACTTTAAAGCTAAAAATGCTTAAAACAGCGTTCTGTCATAACCGTAAGCTTACACCATGTTGGGTCGGGATTTAAGCAAGCTTTGTACAGGCGCTGCTGGACGTGTCAGTGGTGTCTCCGGGGAGCGCCCCTTAATCCTATGACCTTTGTCTGAGTTGAACAGAGGTAGATACCAATTCTGAGTCATATAGGTACTCTCCCAGGGTTTGTATTCTAGATGATTTATTTTAGGTAGAACCTACAATTAGTAGCGAAAGTAGATTAATAAAATATCTGGGACGACCGAGCTCGGATAAAAATAGAGAAAACCAATTTTCCCAGAAAAGAGACAATATAAGTACCTACTTACCTACTTACCTATTTATATACAAAAAGTGACAAAACGGAAACAAAAAAAAAATCGACTGGGGTTCGAATCCGCAGCCTTCGGCGTTGCAATCTTATTTTTTTTTTAACATTTGGCTGTACTATCGGTGGTACTGACGACAACAGTGATAGTGAAATTACGGAACGTATCGCACGGGAAAATCTTTTTGCTTGAAAATACCGAGAAAACGAATTTTCCCAGATATGAGACCTAGAGATCGATTTTTCGCCCCTGTGAACCCCGACATTGCAAATTACAGGAACGCGAATACAAATATGAATACAAGTAAGTATATAAATATTTGTAAGTATAGGTGTGTCAGGATCGTAGCAAGTGGAACTCCGTGGTCTCTGTCTACCCTTGTGGGAAAGATACGTGATTTTATGTATGTATGTATGTAAGTAAGCGTAGGATAGTATAGGATTATAAATAAATGTTAACCACACCTCGGATGGCACGTTTAATTGTCGGTTCTAGCTTTCAAATCTTTAACGCATTCAGTGCCTATGAGGCATAATATGTGCTCCGGCTGCTGCAAAATTCATCAAATTTTGTACATCAAAAATCAGATCATTATTCATAACTCAATGAGAATCATACACAATAGGTACCTACACAAATCCATTATCTACACACATTACTATTATTAGCAAATGCATCTAAAAACCTATGAAAAACCATTAGCAGACCAAAAAATGATCATTCTGTACACTTGGTTCACTTCCCACGGTGTTATCAAGATTCATACAGCTTTGCGTGCGGGGAAAATGAAGCGGATAGATTTATTGCGGGAACACCGTCAGCCCTAGTGACGGCCGTCAGCTCCAGAATTGTTGACGATGCTGTTAGACTCATCAAGTCATCACCATCATTATCATCCATCCATAGCAGTTCTTTGTTGGACATAGGCCTCCCCTAATGAGCGCCATCGCGTCCTGTCTTCAGCTTGACGCATCCAACTTGTGCCGGCAGCCTGTCGCAGATCGTCACTGCACCTAGGAGGGCGTCCTACACTATGTTTGCCGTGTCGTGGTCTCCACTCGAGAACCCGTTTACCCCAGTGGTTGTCAGTTCTTCGGCAGATAATATGGGCGGCCCACTGCCATTTCAGCTTGCTAATTCTCTGAGCTATGACTTTGGTTCACTGCCGAATAGTCCCATTGCGGATCCTATCCTTCAGAGAAACTCCGAGCATAGCTCGCTCCATGGCTCGCTGAGCGACTTGAGCTGCTAGACTCGTGTGGTACCAACATTTGCTAACTCTATTAGTATTTATTTGATGGATTTACTGACGGCCGTTTGCTGACGTCCGTTAACAACTCCGTCAATAGTAAGTATATTACGATGTGTACTTTGGTTATAGTAACCAAATAGAAAAAGTAATCAGGCTGGGCAGTGTCTGCTTTGTTGCAAGTGATTGATGGGCCGCATTGTTTGTCGTTTGGTTTGATAAATGAGTCATGTTCGCGTCTCTGATTGGCTATTATTGCGTTTTGGGCATTTTTTCCCGCGTTTCTAAACGTTTTGAGATTGATGGGTATTCAAAATTCTTTTGATTACTTACCTTAATCGTTTAAAAATGGATGGTGTGCAATTTTTTTTTGCATAAAATATTGTTAGGAATGATTTGAAAATGACCACGTGATTAGTAGTTCCTTTAAATATTGTTTTCCAAATTTTAATCACGTGCTTTGCAATAAACTGAGTGACTGATGTCGGCATCATAATCATAAAAAGCACTTAGATCAGTGCGATAAAACGGGCACCTAACACGAAGATTTAGCTGACATTAGGTTCTTCCTCCCTTTCCTGTCAGTAAAGGAGAAAAAATACTGATGGTATAGAAACCTTTGCCAAAAGAGTTTGGTAAAAAACAGCCCAGACAAAATCGATTACCTATTTCTGGTTACGAATTTAGTGCTACATTGATTCAAATTGGCACAGAATCCGCAGCGTAATCGCACAAAAACATCACCATTCATAAACAGTAGCTTTTATTACCTAGTAGGAAATGGAATAAGCACCGATTTATGCAGTTAAACTACGGGTGTAATAAAGCCATTCCCGAAAACTGCATTCGATGACTCTGTAGTTGTATCTAAAGTTTTGCAGTTACAACTGGGATATACATACATAGATAAGTCTAATGGCTTACTTTACCATCTTTGTGTAAAGTTTTGTGGAGTGCAAGGCGTAGTGCAACGGGTGATCAATTCAGATTCAGACCAGCGGAGCTAAACACGCCGCTATAGCAGAATCATAAAAGGAATTGCAATATAATTGCCGTTCCTTTCACATTCAGTCTATGAAAAGAGACGGCGTATTATTCTATTCCTGTTGTGATTCTACTATAACGGCCTTTTTAACCCCGCATTCTCACACGAACACAACAGAAAAATCGTTTTTTCAATAGCACACGAGATTTAAAAATTTGGAGAAAGTTTTCGGGAATAACCAATATTACTATTTCGGTTTAGTGCGACTGTGATGCATGATCCCTTTGAGTTAAAAAAAAAAATGAAAGAATGAAAATATTCTGCAAGATAAACTCTGATAGTACCTACCTACAAGCAAGGATTTTTGCCTACAAGTGACTACTAGACAGAATTAAAGATCAAAGTCAAACAAAAGTCGTCAAAAAATATTTATTCAGCAGAACCGCTGGGATCACATAAAAAAAATACGGTGCCATAGCCACACACACACATACACATACACACACAGACATAGTATAGCGGTCAAACTTATAAGGGAGTTGCCACACTGCGTTTTCTGCAGCGCGTTTTTGAGCTGCGAGTTTGTATCGATACAAACGCGCAGACAGCTCCCTTCCCACAGAATCAATAAGTATTGTATCTAAACAAACGCGATACAAACGCGCAGCTCAAAAACGCGCCGTAGAAAATGCAATGTGGCCACTCCCTAACACCCCTCTTTTTGCGTCGGGGGTTAAAAACTGGGCAAGTCTTTTGTTCCTTCTCGACCAATACTGTGGAGAACTATGTCAATAAACACGGCTTGGGGCCTATCTAGATCTACATAAACAGATAAATTCAATGCGAGAATTAATAATAGTCTGCTTGCTGAATAGGCGTTTTCAGGAGAAGCCGTAATACACCCAGTATTATATAGGCCATTTGATGTGTTTACTCCATTGATTTCCCATGTTCTAGGGCAAACATGGCCGGCCACAGCCATTTCAGCTTGCTAATCCTAAACTATGGCGGCTGACTCGGCCAGATAATATTATTTAGAGTTCTATTATACATAATTCATACATACATAACACAGAACTCTACCAGCTTTTTTTTCTTTGTTATTTTTGCTATGTTAAGTGTTTATTTTCGTTTATTGTGTGTCAATGACTTCTTTCTTTTTTTCTTTCTATTATGTTTAGTACTTCTCAATATGCATTAACGCATTCACTGTCAAGCCCCTGTGGTGGTCTCCGAAAGAGGCCCGCAGTCGAGTCTGCTTAGGCCGACGCACAGTCGGTGATAATGTGTTATGTTTTTACTCCCAAGCTACTGCAGTGCCCACTTAAGAACTGTAGGCCTACTACCAACACTAAAAACGATATATCGTGCCAATTATCGTAGCTCAGCCTTAGTTGGTGGAAGCCTAATTCGGAACATTCGACCAACATTATATATTATATATTATATATTTAACATTATATATTATATATTACACGCCAGAGACAGACTCTTGTGGCAATGGATGGAGGAGGCCTTCACCCTTAAATGGGTTTCCAATTTAGAAACACAATGACAAAAAAAAATGAAAAAATATCCATACAACTAATATATTCAAAATAAAAATAGTGTTAATAATTTAATTTAATAGATATTGCATGTGTAATTTAATAATTTCATCTAATATAAATAAATAAGTGTGCATGTAATAATTAAGTATGAGTTGGAAATAAATGGCTATAAATAAATAAATAAATAAATAAATTATATATTAACATTATTTCGTTTTTGGGAGTAAGGGCCCTGCCCCCCTAGCCATATTACAATCGCTCCGTATCTATTCTATTTCTATCAGCGCTGTCGCTCGATCTATTCTACAGTAAAAATCGCTCAGTTGCATCTTTGGATACATCTCAGTTGACAACAAGGAGAATTTATAGTAGAAATTGTTTATGGTTAGTGCTCTGCACTAATTTTGTTTTGACCATTTTTACCACAATTTTAGGTAAAAACTACACTAAACTGCTTAATAATATCGCATAATATACTTCTAGAATAAATAATGGCACTTACAAGGAGAATTTAACAGTTAATTTGTTAAATCATCTTCCATGAATTCAGATGTTGAATAATAACTTCTTTAATTAGAAACTTTTTATAGATCACTGTCGATTCTATTCCGCTGATCGCTGCAAATGCTAGCCATATTACACTTTTTGACAAGCGCTCGCGGAACGGAACGATCGTTGTGATAGCTCGCCGAGCTATCGCCAAACCCAATAGAAAGCGCTGTAACCATGGCAACAGCTACTGCTGCTCGGACTATGTGTCGTGTGATTTTTACTTTTTTCCATCTCACTTAGTTTTTTGACATCAATCAGTTTTCCATTCTACCAATAACTTAATAAAAATGGCCATGCCGATTTTGGAGGTTGGTGCCTTTTTTTTCGCGCGGGCATCAACCAAACATTAAAATATAAACTCTATAAGGCCTCTATCAATATACTCGGATTAACTTATGTCAATGTTGCGCCACGGATTTAACTATTGCCATCCTTACTTGTCACTGTCTAAAATAAAAAAATGGCCTAAGGCCTCTATTAATAAACTCGGATTAACTTCTGTCAAAGTTGCACCACGGATTACTATTGACATCTTTATTTGTCACTGTCTAACAAAAAAGGATGGCAATAAGTAAGGCGTGGTGCAACTTGGACAGAAGTTAATCCGAGTTTATTAATAGAGGCCTTTGAGTTTATATTTTAATGTTTGGTTGATGGCCGATCGAAACAAATAAAGGCACCACTTTCCGGCATAGGCTTTTACATAGCAGCGCGGCAACCCGATAAGTATTAATTTCACTACGATAATTAATATTTACTATAATTAAATAAACATATGACACATTGAGAGAGATTTACAATAATAACTTAGTAGAAATTAAAAATGACTTCTAATGTAAATATAAATCATCAAGGCCATAATTTACTTACATAGATACTTTTTATTCCAAAACTATCGATTCTCCCGCGTACACACACATTCACACAATTCACAAGACGTTTTGACGTTTAAGATCGCTGCCATAAACAATTTCTGTTCTATATCTATCGGCGCTGTAGATTGAGCTATCGGCACAAAATTGTAATATGGCTAGGAACTTATCTCGAGCTATTATCGCGATAGATGCAACGACAGCGATGATATTTGACGTTTCAAGTAGATGAGTCACGTGGTCAGAACGTCAAATCCTATACATTTTGAAGTGTTCTATTCTACAGCGACGATAGATCGTTCTACAGCGACGATAGATAGTGTAATATGGCTAGGGCCGCTGGTCCGGCAGCGCAGCCTGCTCACAAAGGTGGCACTCAACGTATTAAAAGCTTTCACACTGTTTTTGCGCTAGTACGAATGTGATCTGAAATTCTGCTGTTTTCAAACTACCTACTTATTGCCTTCATGGAAAACATGCCAAAGTTTTGCAATAACAACGGCTGCTTTGTTTTCTTAGAATCGACGGCCATCTCTGCATCTACAAGCTTATTTTATTTACATCTTATATTTTACTATGTCCAGCCCGTTAGTTATAAGTTTGAATGGTGAAATACTACTTACTTACGTGTTTTTGACAAAAAATAAAAGGATAGGTAGGTACGTATTTATGATAGGTTTTGTACAAAGTAAACGAGAAATGTTTTTTTTATTTTCATTAAATGCATTTTAAATTTTATAATTTAATTTCAAGAATATTTTTCGCAAATGTCTAAGACACTATTCGCAATATCAATTCCGTCGTGACGTCACTGCGTTCCAAGCTAATGTGTTGTATGTTATTTCGAAATTTTCAAGATTTTTACCAGCGCAGCGTCGAGTCACGAGCTGAACAGCATAGCAGAAATAACACGAATATTAAAAGTAATTTTTATGACACTTACCGGCTTAAAAAAAATTATAAAAGGACAAATTGCAGTAGTTTATTAACACGCTAAGATTCATTTAATAAATACTAGGTATTTGAAATAAACTCATTACCCTTCCTTTGCAACGCGAAGTCGGGTAAAAAGGGTGTAACACCCTATTTATTATACTTACAGCTAAATAATCGTGATACATAACACTTTTTGAAGCCGGAAAAACTGTTGTACTGCAATACTTCTACTTCGATACATGATGGATAAGTACTTGATATTTTTACACCGCTAACTGTCATGACGGTCATCGTATTTTAAAGTCTAGTCTTTATGGTGGTAAATAGCAAATAGCCGGACGCTGCCAGCGTAATAACGCAACGCAAGTAACAAACCAAAACAACGTTAACAGAAATAGTTGAACTTTCTTGGCGCGTACCCGATTTATTGTTCAAGACAGTTCATTGCTACACTGAAAAATTGGTACAGAGGGTACATTTTGTACAATTCGTATTACATTTCAATTTTTCGTAGTAAACTCATGCCGCGCCGTGAAGGTGGCTCATAAAAGAGCACGGTTTATGTAGAAATTTTTCTAAAACAAAATGTCAAAGTGGACCTTCTCGGAATGTATTGCGGATTCGAAAATTACATTTCTTCGCTGAAAAAAAGTCAACTTTCCGAAGAAAATCATCGAAAATGCATCCAATTTCGGAAGTCTGAATCGCACTGGTACCTACCCATATCCTTAGACCATATCTAATGGAATATTAACTAGCAAGGAATGAGCAATTTGAGATAGGTACCATACGTAATACAAAAAATCATGGGTTAACCTAACTGGTAAATAGGATCTAAAAGAGTTAAAGAGGGTTAATACGCTTGTAGATAATTGTTATCTGTACAGTACACTTGTCAACTCAATGTTTTGCCCAAACCAGTGCCAAACCAACATCAAACTTCTCTTTCAAGCGTGAATCAACAATTTCCTCAGACTTTTTATAAGTCATTATTTAACACACGGGAATTACTCACTTAAAAGTATCTTTTGTTTTATACTTAGTTAATAAAAAATTGTAAAAAATACAAAGACACAAGTTTTAAAATTGCGTTTAGTGAGAAGAGCTGCAAAAACATGAATCAGTACATAAACAAGTTTAATCGGTTTTTTTACTCATAGATACAAGTTCGAAGTTTCTTATTCCAAAATACTTATAGCAGTAACTTTTACAGAAATTAAGTTATTAAACAATTTCTAAGACCACCTTTGTCTAATGCTCGCACAAACCAGATTTCATTTGCCTTCGGTATGTACAAAAATAGAGATTTATGGTTCGATTTCATTCCGTCCGCTATAGGTACTCGGCAAAGCACCGCCACACATGTGGGTCGCCTGATTCGTATGGAAATGCCTCGGTGCATAGACGTGTGCCAACGGTTATTTAGCATACGAATCATTGGGGCAAACATACCCATACCTTACGGAATTGTAGTGGAATTTATTACTGAGATTAGCTAGGATATAATATATATAGAAGGTTTAATACTTTTGCCGGTAGTACTTTTGCTGTAACTGTGGTATCGCTCACATGTGCTGCGGTTTTAGTGTTATTTTGTTCCATATACGTAAATATATGTTTTTAGTTTAAGTATATTTTTTGTGTTGTTGTCGTTGGAGGGATGATCTCGACGCCTTTGAGGAGACTTGGTGGGAAATCTCGAAGAACAGACATGGTTGGAGAGATGTGGGGGAGACCTTTGCCCAGCAGTGGGACAAACTAGGTTGATAAAAAAATTATTTTTGTGTACAAAAATTTTGAAAACATTTATTTTATGTGTCTTTCTCACAGTTCAGTATAGTTTTACACTAGGATTTTCAAATCCTTCTCAATAAGTTAACATTGGTGGTTCCAACACAAAACGTAGATTACAAGTAGAGGGGGTTGAGAGAGTATGTGTATCTTGGCCCAATAGTCACCCTCCAGGCGCCATAAGAAAAAGAAGTAGTTCGACGCACCGAAAACAGTGAACACCGAAAAGAGTGCATCTTCCAGATTGGCCCACTGCGGCCAAGGATAGAAAAGCTGAAAAGAGGGGAGGCTTTTTTTTTTAATACTACTAAGGTAGCAGACAAGCATACTGCCCACCTGATGGTAAGCGGTTACCGTAGCCTATGGACGCCTGTGACACCAGAGGAATCACACTCGCGCTGCTGACCCTTTAAAAATTTGAAAACGCCCTTTTTGAAGAAACCCGTACTGTAGTCACTGCCTTTTGTCCTGCAGTGGGACATTAAAAGCTAAAATAATAATAAATAATAGTTCGAACAAATCTATTATGATGGACTTGGGTGCTATACGGAAAATTGTTATTATTCGTGGCAAAATAAACCCATTATGGAAATATAATTTTACTTTTGTTTCGAGTTAATCTCTGGAACCAGACGATATATAATAATCTTTCACAGATAAATCCCCACATTAACTATTCCTCAAGGCAATTTGTCTCGAAAAATAGCTGGATCCTTTAGAAATACGGGTGAAACCACAGCCGCTGCTAATAAGAAAAAACAAAACGGCCTGTCCTGACTTGTTTTGGGTTAATTTATAACCTATCTCCTTTAAGAATAATGTATCTTTCAAATGGTGAAATAATTTTGAAATAGGTGTAGTGGCTCTGGAGATTACCCTTCACATAATTTTAAATACAAATATCTTTCATTCTCATAGATGGGCTTAGATAGAGCGACGGCCGCTAAAAGATGGTTTTAGTACACAGAGAGATGTTTTCTAAACATACATCGATAAGTTACAGTTTTATTATATTTACCTATAGATAAGTACCTACCTACTTCAACAGTAAAAAGTCTTCATCGAGATAAGAAATTGTTCGAAACGGAATTTTCATAGAATTCACTCTAGCTCTGAGATTTTTTGTACTTACCTATTTCTTAGTAAAATATCATAAAAAAAATTAAAATAAGCACTTACTAAATCTTTTTATTGATGTTTGTGCAATATTAACTGGGATCATTTTGAATAGTATTAAGAGCTAGACATAGGTTCTCAACGTGGGCGATAACGCCCCCTTGTGGGCGTTTGAGACTTTCAGGGGGGCAGTAGAAGACCGAGAGAAAATTGGGGGGCGTTGAGATGAAGCAGGGGGGCGATAATTTAATTTAAAATAGGCAAAAAAAAAACACCCTAACTAATCCAGTGGTCGTCAAAGTGTGGCCCGCGGACGGTATTGGTGCAGCCCGCGGCCAAGCAAACAATTGTGATAGATAATAGATAATAATGCTAACACGTTAGAGAAAATGTTGTGCCGACCCAACCTAGTTGGAAAAGGGCAAGGAAATGATGATGATGAATGATACTACCTACGTTACTACAATAATAATTATAATTGATTATAAAACTTCGAGATAGGGAAGGTCGCTTTGTTTGCTTGGTTTGGAGCTCGCTTTTCTCGCATCTAGCTTCATGAGTAGGTATAATTCGAGCAAATTGAGTTATGTCTGACCACAGAATAGAAACCGACAAGCAGCGAGCCTTTCTATGAGCACCGCAAACAAAATTAAGTGTCACATGTTACATTTGTCTTAAAAAATTTGGCTCGCTGCGCTCGCATTTAACTTTATAAATCCTTATTTATAAAGTTATATTGTGAATAAAGTGAGTTAAGTCTAACCACAGACTAGGAACCAATAAGCAGCGATTTTTTTCTTTGATCACCGCAAACAAAATCAAGTGTCACAATGTTGCATTTGTTTTAAAAAATTCGGCTCGCTTCGCTCGCATTTAACTTCATGGGTGAGGTATATTGTGAGTAAAGTCAGTAAAGTCCAACCACAGAATAAGCACCAATAAGCAGCGAGATTTTTTTTTGATCACCGCAAACAAAATCAAGTGTCACAATGTTGCATTTGTCTTAAAAAATTCGGCTCGCTTCGCTCGCATTTAACTTCATGGGTAAGGTATATTGTGAGTAAAATGAGTAAAGTTTAACTACAGAATAAGCACCGATAAGCAGCGAGATTTTTTTTTGATCACCGCAAACAAAATCAAATATCACAATGGTGCATTTGTGTTAAAAAATTGGGCTCGCTTCGCTCGCATTTCACTTCATAAGTAAGGTATATTGCGAGTAAAGTGAGTAAAGTCTAACCACAGAATATGAACCGATAAGCTAGCTTTTCTTAGAAAACTGCAAAAAAAAAAATCAAATGTCACGTATTGTATTTGACTTACAAAAGTTTGGCTCGCTTCGCTCGCTTGGTTTGAAGCTCAATTCACTCGCATTTTAACTTCATGAAGAAGTAATAGCCACTGTGCTCCAAAAAGGTGTTTAAAATTCGCGACAGTGCCCTCCCCCCCCCCGCTATCTTACCTACTCTTTATTTTTTTGGGGGGGGCTCTAGAAAAAAAAATATTTTCAAAGTGGGCGGTGGGGGAAATAAGGTTGAGAATCTATGAGCTAGATGATCATGTTCCTTCGCGACCAATAACGTAAAGAATCAGCAAGCCTAGCATGCGCAACGTGACTTTTCTCGACTTGTTTTATTCATGCAAAATCGAGATATATCTCGTTATATTTCATTAAAAAAGAAAAGTCTTAACATTTTTGATTCCGATGGGATTCGAACCCGCATTGATACAAGCGATCCCCTCAAGCCGCGGCCACGAAATCCATATTTGTCGGGTCGAAAATCTTGTTAAGCTAATTCGTCGGTTGTAGCACCGATTATTATCTCGTAATGTCACACGGAGAAAAAAGACACCACCAGAAATTATAAAACTGTTTTGTATTTGACGCAAATACTAAGTTTTAATATTACTTACAAAAGTTTTGCTGTTTTTACAAATATTAATGATTTTTAGCAAAACCTTTGTATTTGTAATTGTAATTCCTAAAAGTCGGTTTTAGTCAATGTCAGATATTACAACATTTCATGGTTATCGCAAATTATAGTAAATATTGATAATGTTTTGTAATTACTGCAAACCCATTTAGTATTTTTTAAAAAGCTCATTCATAGTTTCCAGAAATGGTTTTAGTACAAGGCAAAATTACAAACTTTTGTTATAATTAATAATTACATCTTAGTATTTTACACATGAATTACTTGAAATTACTGAAGTAGTTCATATAATAATAAAACTATAATGTTTTGTTATTCCAAGTAAGCACATCTTTGTATTTACATATGATTTACTTGAAACTACTAACGTATTTCTTAGATTAATAAAACTAATCTGTTTTGTCAATCCAAGTAATTGCTCACGGCACAGGCACCAAATGTCTGCCATTTCGCGTTTGCAAGCGCTTCAGGTGACACGTCGCGGTGTCTTGATTGTTTTAGTACAATTTATGCCCAATTTATTAGTAATTATGGGTGTGCTAAAACAATCAAGTTGTCGGTTGTGTGTTCTTAAAGTTTCATTGTTTCACAGTGTAAAAAGCAAAATAATTTTTCTGGCAAAATTGTGATGGACAATCTTACCAGAGATCTTTTAGGAAACTGGGGTCTCAGAGACTATGTGGGAGCATTCTGTGGTAAGTTTATTTACAAGTACTTAATTTAAAGCTTTGTAACTCTTAATTAGACTAATATTAGACTAACGTAGGTATAGGTAGATGGGTTTACCTACTTGCCTCGGCAAAAGAACTGATTACATAATACCAGTGTAAGCTGCCCTCCACCGCTATAAATTACATAATCACAGCAAGACCTCTTTATACTGGTAAACTGTCATCGCCTTCACTCGCCTGGCTTATCTACCTGCTATACGACACCTAATGACAACATTCAAATGATAGTGTAAGTACCCAATGCTTCACAATAACGTGCTTTTGTGTGGTATAAGTAGGTACAAGTGCTAAGACAGCCCAAAAATATGTAGATAAATTTATACTTACTTGCGAGTGGAAAATTGTTTTTGTTTTCAGTAGGTAATATAGGACCTACCCTTGTTTCCTGTCACCTATTTTAATAAATACATATTTTCAGCTGGAAAAATAGATGCAGGCACACTAAGGCTGCTCTCAAATGATGAGATAGCTCAGCTTATACCAGTTCCTGGCGATAGGGCGAGATTCAAGGCAAACCTTGAGAATTGGAAATCAGAATTGGAGTATATTAACACAGACTATTCAATCAACGCAACTGAAAATGTAAGTTTTAAACTGTAAAGTTCTGTAGGGTATCATATAGGTGTCCAACGTGTGGCATTTTGAGGGTTCCATACCTCAAAAGGGTCTGTCTGTCGACACCCTGTTTGTCAGGGACGCATACTTATGAAGTTACCAAGTTGAAATTAACATAGGTAGGTAGATAGATAGACTAGTAGTTCGCCCCGAACTGAGATCTCGCGCACCGTAGATGGCCAACATTTGGACTTTCTTCTGACTACCTACCCCTATAATTTCAAGTGCTACTACTGCCGGGTATGCCTGTTGCGCTAGCTCTTCATGGTAAAAAATACTAGCATGCATGCAATACATAATGTCGTGTCTAATTTTTCATTTATTTCATATTTATGAATTCTCGTCGTATTTTTAAAAGTATACGTCCTAGAATAAAAATAATAACTATTTTAGAATGTACAAATAAAGACCTTTCATTTGACACCGCACTCAATATATTTGTTTACTTAACTTTTTTTACCCCAATTATTTTCATTTTTTATCAAAATTTTTTTTATCATGAAAATAAATCAAGTAGCATCTAAAATCATTGCAATCCAAACCGCAACGATGCCACTCTCTTTTTAAGACCGACCAGTCAATGAGCTACGAAGACATCGAAACTCTATGAAACGGGAGCTCTTGCAGCTCTGGTTTCGTAGTTTTTGGTCTTTGGTCGTATTTCAAAAACTATACATCCTAGATTAAAAATAAAAACCATTTTGGAATGTACAAAATAAGCCCTTTCGTATGACACCCCACTCAATATATTTGTGTAACTTTCATAATTTTTTACCCCCTTGGGAACCCAATATCTTCACAACCCCTTCATCGATTAAGCTCATATGCTCCACCGTAAATTTCCTTACCACAACCTATTGACCTACCAAGTTTCATGCAGATTGGATGAACGGTTCGACAGTTATGCTCGAACAACAATTCGTGAAACATACAAACATACAAACATACAAAGCAAAATCGCCCAACTTACCACTAAGATCTTCGCTCGCTTCGCTCGCTCGATCGATAAAACGTTTATTACATAAAATTCAACACATACATAACATTTTAAGACAATCAAACTTAATAGGTAGGACTTAAAATAAAAAATAAAAAAATAAACAGTAAACATCAATAATAGTCCCTTGGAGGCGTAATTTCTTTTTAGTACCGTATCCTATACCACATAATAAAGTTTATTATGTACTTTCAGCTGCCAACACTATCAGTCAGTGATTGTTTCATCGATGATCCATCGTTCCTGAACCTAGAACCACATACATCGCAGCAACCAGTGGCAGTTGCACCAAGTTTAATTTCAAAACCATCCAATGAAACGCTGACACCTTTAGCAACAACTTCAGCTAGGCCTGTCACTTCATTCAGCCAAGATTGGCAGAACCAGCCAGCCAGCCAGTCAGCCAACCAGCCAGTCAGCCAGCTAGCCAGTCAGCCAGCCAGCCCGCCAGCCAATAACCAGCTTCTGCTTGGTAATCGCACTTCTACTCCTATTCAAGCCAGTCCGCAACAGTCAGACTATGTGGGTATAATTAATTTTAGTGGCTTTAGGTGTTCTTTGTATTGACTAGTTTCATGTACTTATAGAACTATTTTATGTTTTAGGTTCTTCAAACACTGAAATGCACACACGATGGTAAAGCCATATTAAACCAAGGTCAAAAAACAGGCAAATTGGATGACACTCAGAGGAACCTACTGGTGAAATTAATTATTGGCCCTCTCTTTGAAAAAGATCCAAATATAGTCATTTCTAACAATCAGCTCCTCAGTTGGGCTTTAGAGATACAGGAGATTTTCACAAACGAGTCAGCTGCATTATACTACACCCCTTATATCTCTGCATTAGTAAGAAACACAGCTCGCAATGCATCGGGGAAATTACTTCGATATGTTTATAATAGACGGAGACAATTGAGAGAAAAGGGGATAATTGAGGGATCATCTCGCTCCCGATCTTCATCAACTTCATCGCACAGTGGTATACCGAAGTCGGCTATAGCATCTTTAAAAGGGAACACAGGTACTAACTTAATCAATTTTTAGAACTATATACACAACTTTTACTTTAACTCTGAAATCGCGAAAAAAAATCAACTGTTCCATAGAAAAGTTCAATACATACCTACTTGAGCAAAATGTATGTGTACAATTTTTTTTTAAATATATTATGTTTGGGAAGCTAACAGCATTTTTTACAAGATAAGCAATAAACTAAATTTATAAAAGCCAATTATAAGCTACTACAGATAAAAAATATACATAGGTAAGTATATCTATTATGGATTTACTATTACATTTTGCATAACAATTTGTTTATTTTTTGCAGATTTGGAGGAAGTTGAAGAAAAACTTGGGTTTTTGAAAAGTTCCTTAGAACCTTGGCATCTCGTTGAAGAATTTTGGACTGCAACTGCTAATTATAGGCTGATTAAAAATTATTCGGAGTCAGGAACCCTGCAAGAATATTTCAACGAATATCCTGTACTGAAACAACCTGCAGGATATAATTTACTATTGCAAGACTTTGACATATTACATCAAGACAAATCGAATGCTCTTTTCCTTAATATAGTAACACTGCAGATGAAAGTTATCGAGCTTGCACGAAAAAAGGTTGCAAATATTAGAGACAAACATTTGAAACAAACCATAGAAAGTTATTTGTCTGCAGTGACTGGTTAGTATTGCTAAGTCATCTGTTAAAAAAAACTTACCAAAGGTCAATGCCTCCTCCTAAAATGTATGAAACAGCTGTTTTGTTTTTGCTAGTTTGAAGCTGTTCCCATAGTAAATTATTCGTATTTATAAGTAGATACTATTACATTCAATTTATTTTCACATTTGCAAACTTCATTACCGTTAATGGGTGTAAAAAAAATAATACAAGTATTTTCCTAATTATAAGTAGCTCTGATGCAAAAAATATAATAAATATTTTGATTTCAGAAACTGCCTCCAGTGATGTCTATAATAACGCCTGTTTGCTGTTATTGCCGTTTTTGACGTCCAGCGTTCCCTTGAAAGATAAAAAGAAAACCACGTGGAAACCATCTAAAACAGAAGTCAGGGATGGATTCATTACTCAAATTGCCACAAGCGCTGACTTAAAACCTGCAATTGAAACGCGAATTACAAAGCTCCATAGGTATGGAAAATCAATGCAACCATTTATAGTGTTTGCAGGCACTTCAATATCTGAAATTTCAGAGTGTTATGTTGTAGCGGGGGACACTTACTATAAATTTGATAAACTATTAACAGCTGTCGATGTTTGTTTTAAAATAGTTCACGCGACTGGTGCTAAATACCAAGAAGAATCATTTGTAGTCTGGATGGTTATACAAAAAGGATTTTACAGACTGCAAACTGAACACGATAAAGAATTGACAACTGTTAATAGCCTTCTAGTTGACTTAGGTATAAAATAAGTAATTTGTAATTTGTTTAGTTACTGATCAACATGTATACATGTATGCAATGTAAACTCAAATTCAATTCTATTAGCCTATTAATTAATCACCTTCGTTCACTGTGCTTTGCGTCAAAAGACTTAACCAATTTTAGTTGTGGAGAAGAGGGCTGTTTTAGGCATTTTAGTTGCATTGGATCTTTGCGAAAACATTTAAATAAGTTACACAATGAAAGTGACCATAATACTGAATGCAGTGAAACAATGATAGCACCTTCTTCCTCATTGCAGCAACAAAATTTCAGTTCACTATCATCACCAGATAATACCCACGACCAATCTCTACGTCCAATAGACTTAAATCATCAAGTTGCCTTGTTTGTATCTTCCTTATATGGTAACCCATTGATCCCACGTTTAAATGTGCAGATTGTCATAGACTCTATGCAACATTTTTTTGTCAACTCTGTAGAGAATATGTTGCGATCACGGTTAACACCGTTAATGAACCAAATACCGGAAAAAGAAAATATTACAACTGAGCTTAATGAAATATTATTACAATTTAAAAATCTATTGACAAAATTTAACACAGAACATAAACGGTTTCAAAATTTGGCTAAAATTGGGTCATACATTGCTCCAAAACAGGTTGTAATTGGGCAACGTATGGAACAAAAACGTACGCGTATGGGTCTTTCTTATATGCCAGTTGATTGTCACATGCAGGTTATTCCTATAAGAACAGTACTTCAATCTTTTTTTTCCATATCGGGTATTCTTACAGACACTTTAAGCTATATACATTCTTTGTTAATGTCTACTTCTGAAGATATTTGCAATTTTATTCAAGGTTCTGTTTGGTCGAGTATATCGGACACATCTAACACGAACGAATTATTATTACCCCTTATACTTTACTACGATGATTTTGAGATTGGTAACCCTTTAGGCAGTCACGCCGGGATCCATAAGCTTGGAGGAGTGTACATTTCATGCCCTTGTCTACCCCCAAAGTACATATCTAAATTGAAAAATATTTTCATGATTGCATTATTTCATTCTTCCGATAGGATAACATATGGGAATAAAATGATATTTCACAAAGTCATAAAGGAACTAAATTTTCTGTCTAAAACAGGATTATCGGTAAGCACAGATAATTTTAAAGGTACTATCAAATTTCGTGTAGGTGCTATTACTGGGGACAATTTGGGCTTAAATTCTATGTTGGGCTTTGTAGAAAGTTTTACGGCTAATCATCCTTGCAGAATATGCAACGCGAGTAGAGTCCAAATCCAAAAAATGCTTGTTGAAGATAGTACGTTGATGAGAAATGATAGCAATTATGAAAATATGCTGCAAATCGCAGGAACATTTGATACTGGCATTAAAGAACGATGTATTTGGTCTTCTCTTGATGGTTTTAATTTATTTGAAAATGTTGCAGTTGATTTGTTACACGATATGTTAGAGGGTTGTTGCAAATATGTTATGTCTCTTGTTTTGACCTACTTTATAAAAGATTTAAAAGTAATTCATATCAATACTATCCAACAACGTATTGAAGCCTTTGATTTTGGTCCGGATACAAGATCCAAACCGACAACTGCATTTTTGTTTGAAGAATCTGTGTTAAAATTTAGAATGTCAGCTTCAGAAACACTTACGTTTGTTCGATATTTTGGCCTTCTTATAGGATTCTACATACCAAGAGAAGACCAATTCTGGAAATTGTATATTTTGTTAAGGACTATATTAGAACGATTATTATCACATCGGACATTCAATGACACATGTGACCAACTGGCTGGTTTGATATCTGAATTCAATGAGTTATACATGAGATTAAGTAAGCAACCATTAAAACCCAAATTCCATTTTCTTATTCATTACCCAAAAATGTTACAAAAGTTTGGACCAGTTGTTCATCTGTGGACTATGAGATTTGAGGCTAAGCACATTGTTTCTAAAAAAATTGCTCGTTCTAGTTCAAGCAGAGTTAATATATGTAAAACAATAGCAATAAAAAATCAACTCCAGTTAAATGACATTTTGATCATGAAAGAGATTAACACAGGTTTACTGTGTGGTAAAAAGAAAGCTGTTTCTCCTTATTTAGACTTAAATAAAAAATTTGATCTGCCAAATGATAGATTTGTAACATATTCTATCCCTTGGGCAAATATTAATGGTGTAGAATTTAAGAAATCGCATGTTTTAACTATAAATTTGTCTAATGAAACATTTTTGCCTTCGTTTGCAATTATTGATAAAATTTATCTTGATAGTGTTAATTGTGTACTATTTGAGTGTATTTCCTTAAATACTCTGAATTTTGACGAGCATTATTATGCTTTTGAAGTCGAAAGGACGAGTAACGTTATATATGTATCGTTTGATGACTTAATTGCACCAGTGCCTAACAACATAAACGTTCTATCGAACATGACTTCTTATGTAACATCTCGTTGGTGTCTTGACTAGATCATATTTAGGAATTGTGACAATAATTGTGGTAATAAAATAATATATGTAAATTAATTATGGTATATATTATGGTAAACTTTACGAAATAAAATAAGTTAAGTTAAATCAGTATTTCATTGCTTTAAACATAGTAAACACCCATACCTAGTGCTGTATGTAAATACTAATTTTTAGTGAATTTTAGTTTGTAGTTTTAGTAATTTATCTAGTTTAGTACCTAATTATAAGTTAAGACCTATACTGGATGTGCTAACAGACGGGTCGCAAAAGATTTAAAAGGTGAATTTATACGTCATTTTGCACAAAAATGACTCACAATGACGGATAGAATCACCCCCTAAAGACTTGCGATGCCTCTGTTAGAACATTCTGTATAGGTCTTTACTTGTAATTAGGTACTAAACTAGATAAATTACTAAAATTACAAACTAAAATTCACTAAAGATTAGTATTTACATATGACGTCATCATTTCCGATATTACTAATAAATTTTTGAAATAACAAAATAGTTAGTATTTGTCTATGACGTCATTATTTCCGATATTACTAATAAATTCTTAAAATTACAAAACAGTTAGTATTGTCAATGACGTCATCATTTCAGATATTACAATTGAACTCTTAAAATTACAAAACAGTTAGTATTTGTCTATGACGTCATCATTTCCGATATTACAATTGAACTCTTAAAATTACAAAACAATTAGTATTTGTTTATGACGTCATCATTTCGTAATTATTAAACACTTGAAATTACAAAAACGTTACATGTAATATTTACTAATTGCCTTTACAAAAATTGATTACCAATTATTACAGGACATTTGTTGTCCTCGGATTTAGAAATATTTTAGTAATAATTACTGTATTTTTGTCAGATTTTCTCTCCGTGCAGCCTGTGCTAACTAGCTTATATAACTCGTCTCGTTCTGTCAAATGAAGACAACGCGTATGCTGTCCTCTCCTGAATTTATCCTGAATTTATTTTTATTTGCACGAATAAAAAAGATTTAGGTACCTACTTACTTATTAATATATTACTTTTTACGTTTGAGTGCGGACATGCAAGCCGGTATTTACTGTAATTAGTCACAGGCACGAGCGCGCCGTGCTGCTATCAGATTTGCAGAGTGCCGGCTAATGTAATGAGCTGTTCAAATCTGTTGCTAGCCTACTAACTAAAAAAAACAGTTTTTACCTTTTACCCATTTGAATCAGAATCGTCTTTAACGGAAATTCGCAGTTTATTCCTAAAACTATTGGCATGTATGTCCGAATGAGCCAGTGGCTGACTCTGGCTGGTGACGGTGTTTAGGACGCCAGAAGGCCTCCGTCTTGGCTTAACGTCTTAAAAGCCGAGACCGACGAAACAGGCATTTAGAGTAAGTATAGTCTGGCAAGAAATAAAAGAAATAAATGGGGGCGCCACTGTGCAAGCTAAATACGCGAAATAGATAAATTCTCAGAAGGAAATTATCACTTCTGACTGACGTCTTCGGTACCTGTACCTACCATAGACAAGAAACCTGAACTTTTCCATTGATTAGTAGAAAAAGGGTTTCCAAAGTACAAAATGAAAAGTTGCCGTTTCTTTTCATTGTTGCCAGACTATACTGCATACTGTCGTGGAATCGGCTGTGGCCACGTGGTTCGACCGCATAGTTCAATCAATCGCATTGACACAGTTTGGATTTCGAGTTTTATTCTATTTTTTTATTTTACTTTAATTTGGGAAACAAACAGTAGGTACATAAAACATTTAAACTAGGTACAAAAATATAAAAACACACAAACCATGAAGTTTCCTCCATTAAAACTAGTGAAAATTTTCTTTGATTGAAATTCTACAGCTATATTTTTAGCGAGAAAATAATATAACGCTTCCAAAGCCCTTTCAAATAAAGTTTCTGTGTCTCTGTGAATATTAGGTTTTTTAATCTAAATCAGAACTTGAACATTTGCACCAAAGCCTTTATCAAAAATAATTTAATTACTTACTTATAACCAGTGATCGGAATGAGGCGGGCTAAAATACCTAAAGTTCGAAAAATAACAGAGACAAATGGAGACGCCTTAGGACTAAATATTTTTCGACCCAATTATTTTCGTTTCCGGGACATTAATAAAGAACATCCAACATTAAGGTGAATCAATTTTTTACCTGAGTTAATAACAAAAACTAAAATGTAAATTATAAGGATAAAAACTTTTTTCCGTCGGTCAAATAGAAAAATTATTTGAATTAGTAGACAATATTATTAACATTAATTTTAAATGTACTTACTCACTGTGAAAATTGTGCCAACTTTCAATAAAATTCTTACTTACTACAAGAATAAAATTCTTGTAGTAAGGAAGTCTCCCCTTTTTTGCCTCTGTTCTTTGAACTTTAGGTATTTAAGCCCGCCTAATTCCGATCACTGCTTATAACTTAGTTAAATTAATACTACAAAGACATTTCTGCTAGATTAAGCGGAAAACTTAACTCATTCTTCAAAGGGGAGCAAGCATTCGATCCGTACATAAACCTTAGAGTATTTAGGTACTTATTCATTTGCCAATTTACATCCCTCATCGAGAGGGTTACAACTTTTAGATCTTGATAAAACAAGAACATAATCTGAGAACCCGTGAATCAGACCGTCTTTTTATAAAAGAGGAAAGTTTCTCAGCACATGCTTCCAACAGGTATATAACTGGCAATGGATGTCGTGATTTTTAACATTAAGTACTCAGAAGATTTAAATTGTCGGTCTCGGCTTTTAAGTCGTTAAGCCATGACGGAGGCTTTTAGGCGGTTTAAAAACTCCGTCACCAGAGTTGGCCACTTGCTCATACGAACTTACTTTTTTAGAAGATAACTTAAGAAAATTGTGCTTTTGTTTAAGTAGCTATGTAATACAACTTTACTACCTGTTATCTGCAAAAGCCCTTTAGATCCAAACTTCATAGTATAGCCCCCACAAAAAACTTCATTGAAGCCCATCGTTGCGACCCGTTTTGGGGGCATGCGATGATATACTTTCAGCTTTTTATAAAAATATGAATGTCTGGCGTGCTCTTGCTCTAACAGTTTTCATTTGATCTTGATGACTGACAGGTGCATTCTATTTAGGAAAGCAAAAAGCAACCAACATAGTCTTTAAAACAAGCGGTTAGCATGTTCACGAAATATTTAAGGGAGTGGCCACACTGCGTTTTTTGCAACGCGTTTGTATCGATACAAACGCGATGCGAACGCGCTCCTTCCCTCCCGGTTCACTTTTGTATGGAAACAAACGCGCTGCGGACGCGCGTTTGTATCGATACAAACGTGATGCGAACGCGCAGCTCAAAAACTTGTCTACCGCATCTTGGGAATACGTCGCGATCATATTTTTTTTTACCGTCCCGTACTCTACATGACATGCCACAGATTTCCACTTGCTACGATCGTGGGAGGCAATGGCCGCTAACACAATTCCTTTTATGAATCGAAATAAATAATTCGAAGTATGTTTTTTCCTTGTCACTGTCATGTCTATGAAAAGAGACGGCATTATAATACTTACAATTCATATAATGATTCAGCTAAAGCGGCATTTTTAAACTCGCTGATACACATCTTTCGCCTCATTCACTTTCATTACGTTCTCCACACATAGACATAAGTGGTGAGTTTTCATAACTTTCATGAAATACCTTTATTTATTTATTTATTTATATTATAACTAGCTGTGCCCGGCGGTTTCACCCGTCATTTTATTTGTTAATGTACTTTGTACTTATAACATATTTTATGGTAAACTATTAAATTCGATATCTTCATGGTTGGTTTTAATTAGTTAGTACCAATGTAGTAGGTATGTGTCATGTCAGTTAAAAAAAAAATTCCTACTTATCTTTGAACACGTTTCGTAAAACATTTTCGACTTGTTATATAAAATGCGATTCTTGACATGGCTTTAAGAACCTGAAAAGCAATATAAATAACCAAAATTTATTTCGGTGAACATCGGCTTAAAGCCTCGTAAATATTTGTACCAGAAAACCTTCGCTTTTAGAAATACAAAGTCTATATTTCAATTCATAATTATTCGAGTATTCAATGCCTCTCAGTTAAAAATATTAATGGTAGGTTGCATTTTCAATAAAGAATATTCAGATGAAGTTAAAAAAAATCTCGGTAGCGTATGTTTCACTGACTTTTTACGATTCTTTCAATATCGAGTTAGAGAGAAATGAAACAGATTTTCTTATAAACCTGTAGTACCTATAGTTTACAGTAGGTGCAACCGGTTTTTGTATCGGTATCCGAAGATTCTGAAGATTTTTTGGATGAACACTCAAGTTTATTGTAACAATTAATTAATATCTAAATTCATAAGAGATTGATGTAAGTAGATACCTACCCACTTGCTTTATGTTAAGTATATTATTAGATATTGTTAAAAAATTGAGTGCCAGCAACGCACATTATTGTGCAAAGGCTTACAACTACAAAATTAACAAAAAATAATTAAAATTCTGGAAAAATTCACGATGATAGTGCATTTCATGAACTTTAAATGAAAATTATAGCGGTTAAAATAACTTTATTAGTTTAGCAGTAATAGTCGTTGAACTTAGATGTTGGATAATTTTGTAACAAATACAAAATCTTCAGAAATAATGCTTTAAAGTGACTTGGATTTTACCAAACTGGATTAAGTTTTATCTGGAGATTAAACCACAGATTAAACTGCTGTTTGTTTGAAAATTTTGACATTGTAAAGTTGACACCATAAAACCAGAATAATTTGAATGCACCTAATAATGTTCGGTTGCGCTTTCTAAACAATTGTATTTCGAATTCTGTCGGCTAACGGAATAACTACTCTGGGACAGTTTGGTCGAATCCAACCTTAAGATGAAGTAGTTGCTTGTTGTAACGGGCTACTACGGAACCCTATACTGCGCGTGGCCCGACACGCACTTGGCCGGTTATTTAAGCATTCTTCGTGCTCGTCCGTACATTGTGTGCGCGACGGTAGACCGCACGGCCCAAACACAGCTTTGAAGCTTAAATAAACGAAAAGTTTATAAAAATCATCTAAACACGTTTCAGTCTCAGTTTCACAACGAGTTAATGTCTCATCTACACATCAAAGGGCTCAATTGCATTATATCAAAGGGTGAGCTCAAAGAGGTGTACAGTCGAAATCAGTTGAACGGATCCTGTCAGAGACACTCGAGATCTCTTCATTCTAACTTCTCTGTACAAACAGACAGATATTTCATTCGTTACATGATAGCTTTGAGAAGTTATTTTTTGTAATATCAAAATAATAAAAATAAATAAACTCTGAAAATGCTCGGGGACGTTCATAATTTTCCTCGAAATTCGCCATTTTAAGCTTTCAATAAGCGAAGATAAATAAATATCCTGTAAACAGAAGTGTTTATGAAAGGAGCTGAATGTTATACAGAAAATATTGATTTTCGACCTGAAGGAAGGAATTCCGGCTATGCTTATTATGAAATAATCATTTACATTATTGTAACAATTTTACAAGCCACCACGAAAAGGCCAGAACGAAAAGGACACAATTGGCATAATTTTTTATTGCAGTAAGTACCTAGTTCATTTATGCCAATTGTCAATGCTAAAAACGTTCATTAATATTATGCTGAACCATCATAAAGGGGTATTTTACACCAAGTAAGAAAAAAACCGGTCAAGTGCGAGTCGAACTCGTACGCCGAGGGTTCCGTACCTAGCCATGGTGCCAATTAAGCTAGTCCCATACAACTCGGAGGACAATTTTAATTGGCGTCAACTATGTATGTATGGGAACACCCTTTAATTTTCAACTTTTTTAACTTTTTGGAATTTTTCCTTTATTTGTGCTATAAGACCTTGTTTTTGCCAAATTTCGTTATTCTAGGTCAACGGGAACTACCATTTAGGTTTTCGACCCAAAACCTCTAGGGTACTTCCGGTTGACTTAGAATTGTCAATTTTGGTTACAAGCAAGGTCTTACAGCACAAGTAAAGGAAAAATTCCGAAAAATAAAAAAAGTTGATAATTAAGGTAAGTTTTGGTACTTACAAGTATTCACGAAAACCTAAATTTGCCTATATCTTTTTATAGTGTTGACTCAGGACCTTGATTTTTATAGTCACAATAGGGACTATAGACCTCAGTATATGGTATAAATTTCAACTTGCTAGCTCTACCCATTCCTGAGATAATCGATGGTGACACACGGACAGACGGACAGACGGACAGACGGACAGACAGACGGACAGACAGACGGACAAGAAAGTGATCTTATAAGGGTTCCTTTTTTTACCTTTTAAGGTACGGAACCCTAAAAATACGTATTTATAATAAGTTTCGTAAAAATTCAACGAGAAATGTTGATTACCTACTATTCATAAAACTGCATAGGAAGTTTTATAATTCAATTTCAAGAATGTGCTTTTTTAATCTGTCCTCAACTGTCCAAAACGCTGTTCGCCATATATATTCCGTCATCCGCTCCTGTATGTAATTTACAAAATTTTCAGGCGCAGTGACGTCACATTGTCACAATGATTTATTGTTTTGCACAAAAGAGTAGGCCGACAAGACAACAAAATATAAAATAAAGCAGTAAGCTTGCACCCTTTTATTGGAATACTTAACCCGGCTAAACAATGTTAGACATTGGCACGGAGAAATGAACTACAGAGAAACAGCGGTCTAACATCGACTTTTATAATAGCCTATTCTTGTAGGGCTGTCACATAAGGAAATAAACTAATTGCGCCGCGCGGTGTCACTCGCGTAGTGTTAAAATAATAAACGGACAGCTGGTACTGCTGACGGACGGATGGTATTTGCTAGAATAAATAGGTACGTTAACTTAATTTAGTTAATATAAACACGTAAGTAAAATCGTATTTTTAATTTATTAAAATTACAAATGGCCTACTCCTGACTCCATCATCAAATCAGCTCCTTATTCTTACAGTGTAGTCGGGACTTGACAGACATGTTGAGTTTTAACTCCATCGGTTTATTTACTGAGGAGTTCTGTTAAACAGCTCCTGACTCTATCATCAGATCAGCTCGACAATAAAGTTTTTGTTTCTAAAGTGTATAAAATCAAAAATATTTTAACAGATCGCTGGTTTGGCATGGTTTAGTTTAGCTTCAATTTGCATTATTACTTTGTTTTTTTTTCTTCTTTCTTCTTCGTGTTATTAATACATTGTTTGTTGTTTTTATTTGGTAGTGTTAAACCTCTTGTTAATAATCAAGCAAGCTATACTTAGTCTCGATATGTGAGAACATGTAAATGGTCAACAGTAACAGTTTTAGTTAAGTATATTGTTTTTAAGGACTGTTTGTTTTCCTAGGAAATAAAAATAAAATAAAATACCGAATTATTGTAAGTTTATCCAAATTAGGTACATACAAATGCAAATTTTCAAATCGATACGACACTGGAAAGTAGATTAAAACCTACTTCAAATATTATTAATAAATACAGATTAATACTGGACTGGAATTGAAGGAAAAATGACATTTTTCCTTCAATTTTTTATATGTTTTTAGTCCGTGTAATGAGCAATACGACTACGACTATTGAACTATATTTCTCTATGTACCTTTTTCTGTTCTGTATCCTCTGTGTGTGTGCCAAATAAACGTTATCTTATCTTATACATACCTACATAATAGGTAGGTACTTACAGAAAATTTCTTCAAAAATATTTCAATAATATGGTAGTAGGTACATAAACTAACCTGTCACGTTCTTTTGAGTAGGTATGTGAAAAATGATAAGTTTTTATTTTTCTCTGCATGACTTTGCCTAGCTAGATGTAAGTACCTACTTACCTTACCTACTGACTGAATGAAAAATGAACCAGAAAAAGATCGCGCCACAGATTCATTAATAGTTACTACGTAACCCGCGCGGCCGCCGCATACTCGTAGCATTCGCGGCCTCCGAGCGCCCCTTAGCGCATAGCCGCCGGTCGGCCGCCGGAGTTTGCCGAGACTAGCCGAGAGCTCACGAAGCGGCCGCCCGCCGCTCGTAAGTGAACCTGTCGGTGAACGCGCACGCACACAACGTTGCGCATGTAGTGAAGTACCTACTTTCGCGTGTTGTTTGAGTTTGTCTCTCTGAGATAAGCCGAGTCATTATGATTCTTGTATAGCTGAAATAAAGCTTATTTTAAGTTGAAAATCGATACAAAGAGATTCAGACCTTTTACATTAGATACGCTTCGTGCACCGAATAACGTAACCGCGAACTTTGAAACTGCGAACTTCAACAACTTCTATTTGAACTGTCTAAATACATTTAAATACAATTGTTGCGTTTCTGTCTGACTGACTGTCTGCATTTTCTCTACAATCATGTTTATTTATGGTATGGTAAATTAAATTAAGTTTTATTTTTATTGTAATAAAAAAAATATATACCTACAGTATTTTTATATCAATCTCACATAAAAATATTGACGATATTTGTTCGCAAATAGTTTTCATTTTATAAGCATTATGAATGTTTTGCTTATCTAACTTAAAAAATGACTGACTTAAATACAAATACTTTCCTCCCCTTAACCCCACTAGGGGATTTTCTTAAACTCCTCCTACACTTACCCATTCTAGCTATGCAGTGTCTGTTAATCACTTGTAAACTATTAATTTCTGAAAGTCTCTGCCAAGCAGTAAAGAACAAAAGTTGCCACCCAAAGCAGGGATATACACTACTATTTCGTTGTTATAGGAAAGTACTAACGAGTTTCTTACTTAGGGAGACACACTACGTTTTCTGAAGCGCGTTTTTGAGTTGCGCGTTCTGTTACACTGGGTCCCGGACTTGTTTTAAAAAAAAAAACAAGATTTAGATGGACACAGTGGACACAGATTTATTAACACTTTCTCTTATTAATTTATTGTATGGTAGTATGGTCGAAAATGCATTTCAGCAGATATTAATGTATGAGTTTATTGCCAAAATTACAATTAAGCAAATTGGGGGTTGTAACAGTTCGCATCGCATTTGTAGGTATCCGGGAGTGGGGCAGCGCGTTCTCATCGCGTTTGTATCGATACAAACGCGCTGCAAAAAATGCAGTGTGCTCACTCCCTTAGAGTTGTGGCTTCTGTACTCCGATGACCTTTCATCTTTGTTCAGTCGAATTAGATTTTCAACCAAAATGCTTTCATGTACAATCAAAATACCAAATTAGTAATATCATAATTTTGAACATCAAAGGAGTTTATCAATTTTGTCGCATAAACAATTTTCAATCATTGTCATTTCATAAAAGTTTTGTTAATTAATTCTGTGTAATTTTAATTTATATTGTGAAAATTTAATGTCAGATTTATTTGTGAGGAAGTTATTTCCGAAATAAGCTTTGATACCGTTGAAGTTAATAACTTTAATGATACAGTGTTATGGTTCAGATATCAAAAGGTTTTTATATCTAGTTTGAATCCCTTTTTTATCCAAGTTTTGAATTTTAATTATTCACACTGTCCACTGAACCAAAGCTAAAAATCATCAAAGCTAACAATATTACTTTTTAGCTTTGATGATCCTATAGGTTTTTAGTATTCTGTTGATCAGATTTGATCTCTTTTTACTTTCACGTTACGTTTTTATTTTCACATAAAGGGTTGTATTTATTATTCTTAGTGCCTTTTCACACGTCCCATTTTCTCGGCTACCCGGCAACGTTGGTATGCAAATTGTGCCGGTACGCGTGAAAGCTACCGTACATGCCCATTGCCCATACACTTCGCCGCCGACCGTCTACCCGGAAACCCGGACGTATGAAAAGGCACGTACCGTCCACAAAAACGTAATCCTTCGTCTCAAACCATTCACTTAAATTCCCGTTCTAACAGCACCAGCATAAAATACAATTTAGTTGCCAGCTTAGAATATTTTCTCGTTTTGTACCGTGTTATTTATTAGACCATTTTTTGAGGATTTGTTTTGCATTAGCAAAGAAAGATGTTTCGCTGGATAACTGGAATCGTGTTTCAGGACAGTGAAGTGATAAAGGCAACTGTCCACTAAAGTTACGTGTGTTTTTTCGTCTATATTTGTCTGTCGCGGACACTAATAATTTGATAACGTCAGTCAAAGCTAGGTAGGTAATATATTTAGAATTATGATTTAATTTTGTTCCACGTTCGCCCCTCTTGATCGTCCCACATTCAAAGAAATTGTGCTTCTGCCCCTTGTCAAAAATATTTCTGGATTGATGACAATGATTAATTATATTTTTGTTGTTTTATAACTCGGACGAAAGAACGGGACGCGCCTTTATGATCCTACCAATCTTACCCCTCTAGCCAACGGCTAGGATTACTTTGACAAATCAAAATCAGGTACCGTCAATAAAAACTACCCTAATAATCGATTCTTATCAGTCTCCGTATCGTTATCACCGAGGAAGGTGCTCCATGAAAATGCCAATTTATGGTGCTATACCAGTGCAATAAAAATCCACTACACCTCAAATCTTTAAAATATGGTGTAACTTTTCATTATGTAAATGTTTTTTTGTGTTTTAGCTGATTTTCTACTTCAATAAACATTATTTTATTTTAACTGAGGTTAAAACATCGATTCAAAAAATATACGACTAAAATGAAAAAGATCGCATCGCCTGCCGTCACATCTCTGTTTAATTTTCAATCGTAACGGATACGGTGGATACGGTCTATAATTGCCTAGCAATGTCTATTAATTACTATATTTTGGACATCACTCATGCACTACTGTCTAATGACAACTGTCTTGAGAGACAGTACCACGATACTAATGCGGTTTTTAAAATTATGTTTAGCCTTATTGCGATTAGCAATAGTTCGAATTTTGAATAATTTAGGTTTACGAAGGTACAAAATTGACGTGGCGAGTCTATGCATTACGATGAGGTAATGTACAATTATTACTCCTTATCGATATCGATAAAACCATTTACATTAAGTTTCTTGAAGTTACATAATATACTAAATTATGTTGTATTGTACCTAGGTAGTTGTGTAGTTGTGCAAATTGGCACATAACAACATAATTATAATTTTTATAGTATTAAATCACACCTAAGTATCTTATTAAGATTTTCAACGTTTTCGTGTGCCTACCTACTTTTTCTATAATTTATTTGTTGTAATTATATTGTAAGTAAAATGCGCCCGACAATGTCGTGCTGGTGCACGCAGTGGATGAGCCTAGCACAAAGCCGAGAACAAACACAGTGGTACGACCAAAAAGAGGCCTATATCCTGCAATGGGGGAAGTCGAGTTGTGCTGCGGATGATTATGATGAAGTAGGTACCTATAAACTTTTTGTTGACTTATTTCTAACCCCCCCCCCCCCTCCCCCCGCCCCTCGGCGCAAAAAGAGGTGTCTAAGTTTGACCGCTGTGTGTGTTTATGTTTGTATGTGTGCACCGTAGTTCTTAAAAGGGTGAACCAATTTGAATGCGGTTTTTATTTATTTGAAAGCAGGTTTTTTATTAGTAATGGTTCATAGACATGCTTAATCAAAATCGGTTCAGCCGTTTGAACATTATAACAATAGGTAGAGTGCGCGCCCCCACTGAAGTCCGATAGACGCGGCGCTGCTATCACAGAGCTAGGTTAGGTTAAAAATTACTAACTGTCCAAATGCGGCTTGAACAATAATAATTATGCAAGTTTGTACGTTAGTTAATTCTACACATCAGAACAACTGAACGACCGTGACTAAAAGAGCTTATTAAAGTAAATAAAACTATTAGTTCCCGCTTTTGCCGTAGCACTTAGTGCTGACGCGGACTCTAGGTACAATTAGGTACAATTTGACTGGCCTCTTAGCTCAGTTGGTAGTAGCTCTGCCTTCTGCGCTGTAGGTCGTGGGTTCGATTCCCACTCAGGACAAACATTTGTGTGATGAACATAGATGTTTGTTCTGTGTCTGGGTGTTATAAAGTATTCTATGTAGGTATGTATTTACAAAAGATATATAAGTATTCTATCAGTTATCTGGTTCCCATTGTACAAGCTTTGCTTAGTTTGGGGCTAGATGGCGCTGTGTGAAATGTTCAGCAATATTTTTTTTATTTAATTTTATAATCAACAATTATAAGCTTTACAAGACATTAGATCAACTGGATTTTACCTAGTCTTTTATTACAAGTATTTTTTAGATAGAAATGGTAAAAAACTTGTAACCTAATATAGGTACCTACACATTTTCTACTGTTAGTGTAAAAAACATCGACATCTCCAATATCGATATTTATCAATCCCTATGAAAGTCATGTCAAAAGTAAATTTGGTAGTAGTGATACCAGTATATTTTCTCGCAATATTTTATGGTAGGTACAGATTTTTAGAGTAAGTAGATAGAGCTTTATTTTAAGATTAACTAAAAGTTTAAAATGTAAAAATTGTGACAAGCAACATCATTTTTCTCTTTTTCTCACACAAAAACTAAGCCGCCGCGAGGACGCTGCTAGTAAAATATATTAGGTAGGTAGGTATATTTCTATAAATGTAAGAACATGTTGAGAAATCTAAAGATGTAGGTGATGTAGGTCCCTACTTTGTAAAGTTAACTAGTTACTTAACTAATTAGCAGGGTGTCAATTCTAGTACCAAACTTTTTATCAACCTCAAGCAAAACCTCAACTAAACTTTAGATTTTCGACTGTTTCCTATTCTACTAATGACAAACGACTCAGTTGTGGTGAGGTTTTAGCTAAGGTTTGGACTTTGGCAGAACACATTTTTGAAAAGCTATTCTACTATTCACCAAATGGCTGACATTTATGAGATCGAACCAAAACGCAGCGGAATGATTGGCGTTGTCATCTAGTAGAATTGGGGGGAGATCACTTTCTGTAAATAAAATCGTTACAATTTTAAGATTTATTGATTACCTAAAGACAAAGTGTGCTACACGTCTCAACAAAATATTTTCAAATCGGGGAACATAAAATTATGATAGTGGTATCACTATAAGTTTTCATGTATGACAGAAATATATCATCATTATGTCAAAAATATGTCATGTGTGACAGTTGGCTCCCTTCCCCCCCAGCAAGTGGCACATATGGCAATTCGCGTCCCGTGGTTACTTCGTCCGAGTTTTATAACGATATGTACAGTATGTACTTGCATTAGGTAAGATTTACTTTAAATAAACCGTTGCCTACCCGTGGTCCATCTATTTTGTCCACCAGGTGTACCCATGGGCAAATATTTTTACCACTTTTAACTTATTCTTCGTAAGATACTCATCAAGTATGTTTTAAAATAGTCTTTCCCATTCTTCGGTAGTTTTCCAAATAATCATAGCATGCTACGGTCATGGCCCAAATCGAAACAAGTGCTTAAGCACGAAATTTGCGGTGACCTAAAGCAGGAAATTTATTTTCCGCGAAAAAGCAAGCTCGCTACGTAATTGCCAGTTTGCTTTGCTAGTAAAGTTTGAGATTAGCCTAATAGCTTCTGTTTTGTAAACAAACAACATACTTGGACATAGCATGGCATATTTTATTGGACATTACACTTAACTTCTAAGGTACAAATCAACTAAAGCTTAAAAATTAAAGTATCTATTTGTTCTGAAAGATGATTGTAAGAAGTGTCTAATTCGAGCAAAAAGATGACAATTCCTGTAATGATGAATCCAGACGTGTGATGATATTATTTAAGTAATAGTAGCGATAATCAAAATTATTTAGTGCTCCTTGTAATGATTTTGTGACATATCCAAATTCCAATTTCGTTATTAGTTCTTCAATTCCTTTTATCCGAAGATCTATCTATTACAACTTCATGCCTAAAAGGAATTTCTGATATTTTTTTATTATATTTTATGATATTTCGTATTTTTGTTTCGATATCCCAATTATCTTTAACTGTTTATTTATTTTTTACAAAAGTGGCGCCGTTACTGAATTCTACAGGGCGTTTTAAATGTGCCCGCATCGCTTTAGTGGATTGTTGGCTTACTTTCAAACGAAACTAGAGCTACAAAAAGTAAACCAACCGAAACTACTTGTGTTCGTATCTGTAATGAAATCGTAAAATATGCATGTAAATGCTGCAGTGCAATTCTGTAATTCTTTTCGCTACGTGATTATTTAGTAGAGCTGGCAATGGTAGATATTTTAAATTTTACAGTATTTTAATATTGGGTAGTGGCCAGAGCAAGCCCAGATAGTACGTTTTTGACGATTTGATGTGCGTTGTTTATCTACATTAATAAAAACGAAGTGTTTGTATGTTTGTCCTCTATGCGTCCTAAACCATTGATCAGATTGTGATGAAATTTTGCTACCAAAAAATCTATAAAAATAAAAAAAAAATAACCGAACACTTTTTTACTTTACGTGGCAAACGCATGCCGGGTACAGCCAGTTACTTAAAAAGCATTAGGTCATAATTATAGAATTAGATTCAAATTTTGATTGACGTCACACTTGCGTATACTTCCATTTCTCCTGCAAGTTTTTATGAAAAATCTATTAATGCGCGGCCGGAATTCGAACCTACGATCTTTATATCGAAAAACACAAACCCAACCAAAAAAACACTGACCTATGTAAATCAAGTGTAGAATTGCCTATCATACTGTAAGAAGACACAGTAAAACATCGTTAGCTATTCAGAATTTCAATCGAGTTGGCAAGAGATTGAGGCACGTGCATGTAGATTATCTAGAGTGCTTACTACACGTATCGAAGCATGAAATTTATTTATATAATAGGAACATCCTAGAAGACTTAAAAAAGCTTCAGAATCTTGAACACGTGATGTCTTCTTTCCAGGTGCAGTCCAGAGGTTTGTGGAGATGCCAACGTATACCGAGGTGAACCCTGGAGAGGACGCGCTGCTGAAGTGCAGGATTTCAGATAAACGTGGCGTCTGTTCGTGGCAGAAAGACAATAAGGTAAGCGTAGCTGTAAGAAATGACAAGAAACTGTTGTCGGAACCGATCGTCGTATAATAACGTAACAAGCGATTATCGACCTTCCACATATTATGATATTAATGTATAGTTTACCTACATTGAAATACTTTGACATTTGAGTTCACAACCACACACAGGCTTTACACATAGGCTTTCAAAGTGTTGATACCACTCAAGCGAAGAAGTGGGCGGAAGGTAGTTAATAGTATGCGGTACAGTTGTGGAGCTTCTGATTTCTGCATTTCGTGAAACAGAACTACAGCTGACTGAAAGGCTACCGCCTGGAGCTGTAACAAAATACAGTTCGTCTCAGTTGCCATCCATTACGGAATAGGAAGCATTTTGAGAACGGCCGGCGGGCTTTTCGAGGATCTCTACGATGACGGCTTAGCGTGCAAGCCGCCGGCAAAAGGCAGAGGTATTTTATGATTATGAGGTAACTTGTCCTAAATATATCCTTAGCATAGGGCTATAGCAGATACGCTGCTTTTAGCATTTGCGATCGGCGATTGCGCGACTGCACCGATGTTGCATCGCGTTTTGGCGACTCTCCGCGTTCGATCGCAGTATCAAAATCGCGTGTTTTCGATGCATCGACTTCCTGCGTTTGGATGCGGTATCGGAATCGCGCGTTTTAGCGACTGCTGCGATCGCAGATCGCCGCCTTTGGTCGCGGTATTTCAATTTTTTTTTCATTTTAGTCATCCATGTCACGTTTTGCAAGAAACAAACAGCTTCGTACATAGTTTGCATGCAAACATTACACAGTTATTGCATAAATTCGGATAGTACCCCGATGGTTACTAAAAGCGATCATGCCAAACATAACTTTTGTAATATAACACAGATGCTGTTGATGAGTCGTAAGGTCACAGAGTAGTGTATAGTTACTGGGTACCTAGTGTAAGACTGAGTACAGCAAAATAAATCATAAATATCTTGAAAATTGGAAGCCGATACTTACATCTAAAATATTACTCGTAAGTACCTACATAAAACAAAGTCGAATTTATAACTCAAGAATGGCTGGATTCTTTATGATCTTTTAATTGTTGGATTTGTCTGCGCCCTGAATAGCAGAATAACTATTTAAACATCGAAAAAATTCACGAAAAAAAATGTACTTATAAGTAAGTACCAAATGTAAATACCCAAGTGTGGATTAACACTATAACAAAATAAAAATTATAAGTAAGTACCTACTTAAAGAAAATTCAATTTCTCATACATTTTTAATGGAAGGAGGCAGTACAAAATTCACTGGATCAGCTAGTTCGATAAATGATGGTAAAACGTAACGAAATAGGTAGGGTGGGTTGTCCACCTGTGAACCAGGCAGATGCAATGAGCCACCGCTATATTTCAAAAATGTGACATTGCCGTTCTTTACGAATACTGCCAACAGGAACGCATACGCACCCCTCACTCTCTTCCCAAATTGCAAGCAGCGCAAGCTTAAGGGAGTGTCCACATTGCGTTTTCTGCAGCGCGTTTTTGAGCTGCGCGTTTGTATCGATACAAACGCGCGTTCGCAACGCGTATTTTTCCATACAAAAGCGAACCGGGAGGGGCTGCGCGGGGGGCTGCGCGTTCGCATCGCGTTCGAATCGCGTTTGTATCGATACAAACGCGCTGCAAAAAACGCAATGTGGACACTCCCTAAGACGTACGCTCAGTGATCGAATTTATAAAAATGTATCACAAAAGCAAGTTTTTTGTGTTGATTTCATTCTTTTTCTACATTTTTTGGGTGTTACCTACAGTTTTTTTTGCCTGTAACGTATGATTACACATACATAACGTTGTAAATTACACTATAGTTAGTTTACTGTATCATCATTTACCAGGTGAAATTCTGAGGTTTGTTTTGTCAATGGGGTGTGTCCAGCAATGAGCCATGACATAGTGTCCTGCATTGAACCATAGTTCATACATACATTTTCCCAGTCCGAGCTGCACCTACCATTAATATACGTTGAGAAACTAAACCACCTACTTATTACAACTAGATTTGTATGATAACCTACTTATAATTAGTATTATGATAAAAAAACCATATTGCTTGATGACAATACATATATTTTATTAAGACTAAGATACTCAAACCTAAATATAATTAACAGTACCTCTACCGGCTTATATTTCGTAGTTAGTAATAATTTTGCTGATAGGTAATAATAGTAAAGTAAATACATTGCCCTTTCTCTTGGTAAATAGGTGGTTCATTGCAGAATTCGGTAGGGTTCAATGCGTAACACCCGTGTTACGCAATGAACCAATTCTCATTTTTTGCTAAATCTGTATTTCTAAGAAATCTAAAGATTATGTGAATAAACTAATAATGCACAATCTTAGCCAGATTAATCACCTTACTTCACGCCAAATCTTAGGTCCGTAAGTCAAAAAATGTAAAAGATATGAACGTTTGAATTTTACCTGGTTCATTGCTGGACAACCCACCCTACTGATCGTAGGATTCAATATTCCAAAGGAAAATAAAAATTTGGTTAATTATGAGTCAGACATTCGCGCACCGAGGATTTCATTACGTGAGTTAGGTAAGTCTGATTGGAAAAACAGGTTTTGATTTACTTGCTAGTATCAAAATACCTTCTTATGCTACAAAATATTATAAGTTTTGTATTTTTTGTATGTTCTGTATATTTAAATTTTTTACTAAAAGCACACTAAAAGCCTTGATTTTTTTACAAGTTTATGTAACCGTATACGTTTGGTATAAATTTTAACTTTATATCTCTACTCGCTCCTGACAAAAAGGGTAACTAATTAGGCTGATGTTCAATATATTGCATGTTATATATGTATATACTTCAATCTAACATCATTAGTAGAATAATATATCACATGCGAATTCAATTACACATTACAAACATTAATTGTAGTGTAATCGATCTCAACAGATGTATTAGGTACTGTTTCTGGAATTCTTAGTATACAGTCGGTCCATACAGTCGAGAAACTATTTATTTCTTAATTAAATTACAATACAAATTTAATTTCAGATTGACTAACGAGATAACTCGATTTTTCATAAAAAAGAAAGACGAGAAAATGTCACGTTGCTCATGCTAGTTTTTTTATATTGGTCCGCTAGTTTTTTATAATATTGTTATTTCATTGCAAAACTATCAAAAAAATTACAGACGATTGAACAATCATGTCTAAAACTAAAAGAGTTATATTCAAGTTAGCATTAAAACCGCTTTACTAATCGTCTTATGGGTGACTAAGCCACACAGAGAGATAGTGAAAGTTATTAAACGTCTTTGAGGTTTCGTATCGTAAGCGGCTTGCGTCTCCAATCTGTTTGTACTTTAAGCCGATTGAGACGAGAGCATTGCAAGCTAACTTTGATGAAAGTAATCTATACGATATAGGTATGCATAAAGGCTATTTTAGATAAGCGTTTTTTCGCGAAAGTCGTGTTAACCAGTGACTTTCGATCCGGAAGTCCCGGCCATGCGTCAATTATTTTTTTGTGCCGAATATTGTGTGCATACGCGCCTAAAGGCGCGCCTTGCATCTCGTACGTCTAGTTAGAGCTTAAATGTAGAGCGTGCTTGCCATAAAGAGTGTAAAACGCTTATCTGAAACTGTCCTAAAGTAAAATAAAAAAACCAGGTTCACTACAGTTTTCTGCTTTAGTAGGTAGGTACCTAATTTATCATTTTATTTAATACTATTTTCATCACTCAAAATAAAACATGAGTAGCTACTGACCTATATTTAATTTCAAGTTCTTCACGCTCTATTTAAAGTAATTTGGAGCTCTTACACCCGAATACTGAAACGCTACTTAGTTTAAGTGGTGCTTATCATTGACATTAACTGGCATCAACTGTCATTTTTGTATACAACTCTGAAGAGTAAGAACGTCTATAGATAAAGCACGTCTCAATATTTAAGTAGCCTTTCAGCATTCGGACATTAGTTTATTAAGCACGTCGGAAGTAGGTATCAAAATTCCTCAATTGTTAGACAATTGCTTTATTTCTTATTGTACAGAGTAGAGACTTCATCTCTTCACATTAATTAAAGCCATCCTAGAAACTAATATTCTTCAAAGAGCAGTAAGCTCTCCGCTATACACAATAGGACAAAAAAACGGAAGCATTAAATTATTACGAGTACTTTAGTCTTTTGTCCAAGCTTCGTATTTTTTCTATATTTCCCTTGTTTTTCCAAGCGAAAAGGCAGATGGACGGATGAAAAGGAAGTAGACCAACAAGGCTTCATTGTAGGAACTTAAAACAACATACTGGCATCATAAAAACATCTTAATATCAAGCGCACTTGGCAGCGTCGAGTTACACTTAGAAATTAATGGCCAATGTTTCCGTTTAACATTTTTTGGGAATCTTAATTATTATGAATAAAAAAAAAATCCACTTATGTTTTAGAGAAGTAAGTCTGATTTATATTTTAAAATAAGTCAAACAATGTAAACAGGCTCACGCTCATCCCTAGCGATGGTAGTTAGTCATTCTTTACAGGCCCCCTCTCTTAAAACTATTTATAATATCGTACCGATTTTCGCAGTTCAGAATTATATCGAGATAGAAGCAAAGAGTGTATGTACCTCGCGTGCCGAAAAGAACAGCTGAGGACTTCTTTGCTCGCCGCGAAGTTCATGCCGAATTCATTCCATTGCAGCTTTAATTTGACGCGCCAGACTTGGCGAGCATTGCAAACCAGAAATGTAATTCAAACTGTCAACTGCGTTCCTCAAAGTACGTACGCAAAATGTTTGCTTCATCTCGATATCGTTCTGTGCCGACAAGGGTCAATCCCTTAAAAGAAGGAGCATGTTATGTGCGGGGTAGACAATTTAATGGATGGACCCACCGAAGCATCGAAGCGCTTTTTAGTTAATGCCACAAACGTCCAGGCGATCGCTTGTGGCAAAAATGGATAGGTATCCTTTTTATTATCAACGTAAATATTGAGATGAAAATATGGAATAAAAATGGACTACACTTACGATGTCTAATGTATTCCGACTTTATTGCTGACAACGACAAAGTGTGACCAGAGGCTGCCACATGTTGCCGGATGCTCAGTCGTCACATGTGTTTTTGAACCACAACAAAGTTGATCTTATTGCTCAGACATTAAGTTTTCATATTGACGAGCTCGGTATTGTTCGGTTCACTGTCGCAAAAAGGCTTCCTGTTTCAATTATCTACAGATCAATCCAGCATTTGTCCTGTCGCTGGAATCGAACTCACCTCACACGTAGAGGCAATCTCCCAATTACTTACTATGCCACCGTGGTCGACCAAATGATAAAGTAATTGTTTCCTATGTCATTTTCTTAGACCGCACTGTTGCTTTACATCAGGCAGGGTGTGTTGAATGAAACGCAATAAAAATAAAATAAAATTCATTTCATCAATATTGTTTTTTATGCAATTAACGCGTGTCATGATTATAGTGTAAATTGTTTACTTACAGTTAGTTTTAAAAAAGCTAAAACTTGAACACTTCAAAGTCGTGTAGAGTTGATGGAAACAAATTGGTGCATAATTGAAAATTAAGAATTAAATTAAACACTAAAATAAATCATAGAACAATATAAGATTCTATGGTACTTTTTGTGTCCTTGATTGTAGTTTCTAAAGGGCTTGGGACGAAAATGTACTTCAATAATAATAAATAAGAGCACAGGTGTGGCTACCATGTGGTAATGATAACAATGTGACACTTGACACCCATGGTTACGAGCCAATTGCTTCAAAGGCTAACCCTTATATTTAACTCTAGGTTAGCTATTTTTAGCTTGCTGATTAGTTTTATGATGCCATGTCTTTATTTTAAATTTTTTATATGTTCTAAATAGTTAAGTATACATAGGTACTAATGTATTAAATTAAAAAAGTTGAAAATGTTTAATAAAATAAGTGATAAAATTAATGGAAGAACGATTCTCATGCCTTCCTTAAATAAGATTGGGAGGAAACAATGATGTGCTCTGATACCTTCACCTAAGAATAGTACCTAATACCTTCACCTATTTAAATAAATACAAACCAAAATTAATGTACACCGAAAATCTTCGACCTTAGATTCAACTTGACTTCGATTGTTCACCTACGCATAACACGTGTAGCTAAAAATAGAGTAAATATTATATTTAGCAAAATGAAAATGTTGATAATATTTCGAATATTATTAAATACTAGCGGCCCTCGCCCACTTTGCCGAGGTTTGTTATGTACAACTTTTTCCTGATAATATGAATACAACTACAAAAATCAGCCATATCTAAAAAGTAATTTTTAAGTGATGATACATGCGGCGATCATTTTTATTTATTCGATACTAATTACTCAGGTTCATTGTAAAATATCCACAAAAATGTGCATGTATTTTTGATACTTTTATTTGTGTAAAATTTAAATCCACAGCCACTAGAGTATACATAGACCATCGATCGTGAAAAACTAAATTTAAATTTATTTTTTGTTTCATTTGAAAGAGTGTGATAATTATAACAAATACTCAATTATACGCTCAAAACTACTACAAAAAAACATCCTAATCAATATATATACTTACAACTAAATTCTTTATTATTAGGGGCATTGTATGTAATTTGATACTAGCTTGAGGTTATCTTGACGGTGCAAGTGGTACCATCGGATATAATTCATTTCGCTCTTATAGTAGCGAAGTCAACAATAGTAAGTATCTATTTATAGGTAGCATGCTAAGGGATCATATAATGAGTTCATGTTTCATATTCATAAAATATCAGTAAATAGTGCATGATCCACTTTCATAAAGTATTTTATTCTGTTTTTATTGGTTTTCTAGTATTTATTATGTTAGTTTGGATACTTTGTTGCCGCATGTAACAATATACCTACGACAAAACAAATAATACACATTTGTATACACAATTGACATGCGTTTTCACCATTCATTGGAAAGTATAAATGATTATCAGACTTCGTTTATATGAGTTTTATATAATTCAAATTCATGTATTGCATGAGGAACACGAGTTATCGTTTTGTAAGTACTAATTTTTTACCGACTTCAAAAAAGGAGGAGGGTCTCAATTCGTCGGGATCTTTTTTTTGTATGTTCCCCGATTACTCGAAGACGCCTAGACCGATTTGGAAAATTCATTCATTCAAATAAGGTATACTATAAAGTATTCTATCAGTTATTTGGATCCCATAGTACAAGCTTTGCTTAGTTTGGGGCTGTGTGAAATGTCCAGCAATATTTATTTATTTATTCATTAAGTATTAAGAACTTATAAACATTTTCTTTTAACTTTCAAAAAGTCTAGTATGAGAAGACTAAGATTTTTTGTAGACATTTAAGGGGTAGAGGCAAGTCCAAACACACGTTTTGAATCCATATCTTCGAAACAGTTAGCACTCTACGTGACAGGTTGTAAGACCATTGCCATATAGATCAATAAAATGCTAACTGGTTTCTTATGATCTTTTCCTTCCTTTAGAGCTCGTGACGTGACACACATCATTATGAATCTGTAACAAAAAACCTAATTGTATGTTTTTGTTTTATCAGACGCAAACAATGTTAGGCAAAAACAATATTTTGATGAAATTTTTGGAAAAATAACTGTTTGTGTTTTATTGTTTACATCTGAAACAAATTTTGTTGTAAACAAAACTTGTAGAAAATTAAGCTGTTTGTATTTTTTTTTGTCTGAATCGGTAACTCTAAGGTTTGTTCTTAACAAAAATTATTTCGATTATTTAAGTAGGTACTTAATTTCATTTCTGTGTTCACTTATTAAACACAATAATAAATTTATATTCTTGACAAAAACAGCAATTTTTTTCTGTCGAATTTATTAACAAGCTATCAATAACTTTGCTGATTAAAATACGAAATGTTGGATACAGAAGTGTAAGCTGCAGGACCTGTCTTATTTCACTATTTATGAAACAACCGTATTACTATCTGTTACAAAATGTACTATCTATAGGTACTTTGCATACATTATTTCCAACTTTTGTTCTCAAGATATATTCGGTAGCGTATTAATCTAAAGCGGTAATCTCTAAGTTGGAAAGGGTGTGTTATCCGTAGCGTTATCCCAGTGAGGAAGGAAGACGAAACCTCTAGCTGGCAGGAAATTCTATATTTTAAGTAGAGCATCTATCAAAGCATTTGCTCAATTTTCAAATACCTACCTGAAATATCTAACAATATTGTTGGATTTGAAAACACAAGTTGTTATTGGTCACAAAACATACAAAAATAATCGAATCAAAAGTGCTTACTTTAGTGAATTTTAGCTTGCTTAGACGTTCTTCATTGACCGTTGAAGTTAAGCAACGTTGTGCGCGCTCACAATTTGGACGGGTGACCGCAAGTGGCATTACGAGCTGAGCGCTTCCATCCTTCTGAGGGCACGTTAAATGGTCGTTCCCGGCTTTTAAGTCGTTAAGCCATGACAGAGGCCTTTTACGCGGCCTAAAAACTGCGCCACCAGAGTTGGCAACTAGCTCATAAGAACTTACTTTAGTGAATGGTATTCTTAATATCGCCAAAGGCTCTTCGAAATGGTTAAGAGTACTTACCTTTTAATGGAAATACCGCGTACAAAGCTGACGCCCTGTCATCGATAATGTTATACACGAATGTGTGTTAGTTAAAGTATTGCCATTTGCCAAGTATTGCCTTGGGCACAGTCAAATTGCCGAATGGTGTTTGACGTAAATGAAAAAGCTTTTTATTGAGAGCTATGTCATGAATTCATGATATGATCACACAAGAAGAAGTTCATTTGCTGAATATGTGTGATTTTTTAACGGCCGTTCGTTCTTTCGTAAGAGCTAAAGTAGCAAACTGTGGTGACGGAGTTTTTAGGCCGCCTAAAGGCCTGCGTTATTTGTTGAGTAAAAAACTTGAGAGGACAAAAACACAATTTGTAAAACGTTTCTTCAAAAGTGTCCGAGTTTACTTTGTCCGAGTCGTCAGTAATCCATGATTTGATTTATTTTCGACATTAGAAATATTTTGACTCTACTGTGTCAGTGAAAAAAGATGGTAACAGACTGTAGAAAACCTATGAGAGAGATATGTATTTACAGGAAGAAGCAAATTAATGTAGGTAAGTACCTACTTAATATATTAAAAAAAAATGTTTTTTTTTTAAATGCATAGTCATCAAGTTGTGAGCTAAGTACCTTAAAAGTTTCAGCCGGATACCTAGCTAATCGGAAAATGCTTGTTTAAATTGCAAGATTCCACCCAAAACGGCAGACAGACATACTTACAGATATACTGACAAACAAGAAAGTGTTTTAATAAAAACATTCTAGGTAATATAAAATAGACTTTTTATAATTTTTATTTATTTTATATTTTAGAATTGTTGAAATGAGAAAAGAGAATTGGTAACACCAATTAGTTTATATTCGTCATGCTGTAGAAACCTCTATTTTGTTGGCAACTAACTTTAAATGAAGTTTTATTTCTTAACTGCTGTAATCTTAGTTCGTGAAAGTTAATTAGCCAAACTGCATACCGACTGGCGTAGCTAACATTAGTTAAGTCATAAAATTGTATCGCTTCCTATAATTCTACTTCCTATTATTAAGCAACTTAAATTAAGTTGCATAAAATTGGAAAATCGGAGAAAATTCTATGGTATTAAGATAGTCAGTGGACAATTTGGGTCACTCAGAATCGTTTTATGAGCTAGATTTATACTCTTTTTCTGCCCTGTTTAAGGTGATAATAAATAAACAGAACAAAGTTGACGACCTCCGTAACGCAGTGGACGAAGGCCTACCTGAAACATAGAAGGTTGAGGGTTCGATCCCCGCGGGACAAATGTTTGTATGATCTGCAAATATTTGTCTCGGGTCTTGTTGTTTTTCTATGTATAATTTAGTATGTAGGTATTAAAAATACAAAGTATTTTTGTCATTTAGTTACCATAACAATGCTCTGCTTACTTTGGGGCTAGATGATGCTGTGTGAAATTTCCAGCTTTAGTTATTTAATTTAAAGTAAAGGGGTCAACCCTAAAGATACATATCTGAAATCTATAAATTCGATCAATAATGACAATTAAAAATCAATAAAAAAATGAAATGAAGCTTTATAGCATAACAAAGGAAGGCAAGTCTAAGTATTATATTCAGTGGTTTTCTACTGCCCTTGAGGTTATGTTACAGTCTTATTAGAAGTCAAGTCAACAACACCGTTTATTTACAGAAACATCAACGGACCAGCATTACCTGGATGGAAGTCAATACATTAGTGTCATTACATTAGGCAGAATGGTAGTAACTTTGACGAGCCTCATCCATTTTCTAGAAATGAGTGACGAGCTTACTATCTTAAATGGGTCATAGACAATCCTTATCAGTCTTGAGAATAGCCGAAAACCATTCCTAACTTTACTACTTCAGTACTTCTCAAGCGTAAAATAATAAAACATTTTTAATCAAAAATTAATGAGTTTAATTAGTAAAATTCTACAAAGAATATTAAAAAGTTTGTGTAAAACTCTCTATAAAGGCTTTGATGTTTTAATTTAATTAATTTTTTACATTTTAAAATTTGTATATACTTAAATAGAGCATAATTAAATCTGGGACTTTATTAAGTAAAATATCCGAATTTAGGGTTCTAAGTTAATTCAATATCGTCACTCAATGTCGGTTTCAATTCATGTAGGCAGATTCGTCGCGCTCGCTTGTTGGTCAAATCGGTTAGTTATTTTAATTTGGTTGTGGCTTTGCACTTTAAGTGTGTACTTTGTTCGTTATTTGTATAGGATAATTGTGTGAGTTATCAGGCCGCCTGAAGGTCTCCGTCATGGCTTGACAACCTAGCACTTTATAAAATTAAAAAGACTTTAACTGACTTGGAAAACTGACTCGTGATCACTACTAAGCAACTATTCTTACCACTCTATCTATGCAATGAGTTTTTTTCTTTATGGGTTGGTTTTACGGCCCACAGATTATACGGTCTTTAAAAATTTGGCCCACGACTCTTGCTGCGACGCAGCAAAGTGCAATTCAAGTCACTTACCTAAGCACTTAATGCCTAACGCGATATTCACCTAAACATTGCCTCTCTTTCTAACGCATAACTCTTTCACCGTCTGTCGTGGAGTTACGCGTGCGAGCCGAGCGGCAAGTGGGAACCCTACTGCCAAGCCAAGGCCCGCCCGGCAATGTACTTGTAGCTTTGTACTTAAAGTGTGGAGTGCGCCTTCTGTACTATTCTGTGGATTGACATGCATGCTCTAACTAAATCCAAAGTTACATAAATCCAAATATATATTTTACTGATACTCCGATCGATTGTATTCGCATTACAGACGTTATACTGATTGGTGAAAACGATATTTGCAAACGTTGTCATTAATCCTACGGTGTATTCGTATAAATCACGCTATCTTATTGGCCGGCTTTCGAGCTTTATATCGGGTGTAAAAATACTGTTTCCGTAAATACAATCAGAAGCCACCGAACAGACTACCGAAAAAAAATATTTATACCTTTCGCATTTATTCCACTTGGAACTTTGCAACGGAACTACTGAGATTACTATTGCTTAAACAAAATGAATGAATGAAATCTTAGTGAAAGTATTGATTTTTCGGTCGTGTTTTATTGTAGTCATAGAAAATAATGTCTTTTGTTGTTGGTAGTTTTAGCAAAAGGTTTAATAACCAATAATTTTTCATTCCATCTATTCGAAAAGGACGACTTTGTTCGCCTTTAAGTGCGCCCAAAGTAGATGATTCCTCTTCAAGGAACTTTTAGCGGGCAGTAATGAGTTTTTAATCCTCTTTATAAGTTTAGCGGGCAGTAATGAGTTTTTAATCCCCTTTAAGTGCGCCGGAATTATCTATGAATTATCTTTGCCGCGCACTTTTGAGGTACAACTACTTTCCACATTCATCTCAAATCTACCAAGATGAATGAGGGAGGACTCTTCCAAAAACACCACAGTTGTAATCACATTTAGAGATTTATTACTCTGCAGTTTTCTATCCATACATAATTGTAATTCCAACCTGATAAAATCCTGTGCGTTTTCGTCAGCGCGATCTAGAACGAAGGTCTACTGGCGCCATCTAGTTTGTTTTCGTGGAACTATTGAGCAATTCTAGCGGAAGAGATTTTTTGTTTGAACGCGCTAATCTCACAAAACAGGTTTTTATAATAGCTACCTACAACGTTTTTAATATTCATTATTCTGTATATTTATTTAGCTATTTATTTATATTTATATTGTTTGTGAGAGAAATAAATAAATAAATGAAATGAAATGAAATCTCAGGAACTACCAGTCGGATTTGAAAAATTATTTCTGTATTTGATAGCTAAACTCTTGAGGAAGGTTATAGGCTACTTTTCATCATCATCATCATCATCAGCATAAACCATCACTACGGGGGCAACGCCGCGAGGGCGCTGCTAGTATCGGATAAACATACCGCCCACCATTCAGCCGGCGCGCGGCCACCGTCTGAATAAAAAAAAATTAATCCCCGATTACTCTTCTCAAGTGGAACTTCGTTGATTTAACACATTCCTTTCTCCTTCCTTTTATTTTCTCATAGATTGTAATGAAAAGTAGAGTGTATCACTCGGGCGCAAAATATATTTTTGGCTCGGGCGACGTACTTTAAATCCCTCGCTTCGTTCAGGATTCTACTAAAGAATCCCTCGCTACGCTCGGGATTCTACTCTAGAATCCTTCACTTCGCTCTGGATTCAAAAAAGCGCCCTCGCCGTAAAAATATTATTTTCCCCCCATATAATACAATCTACTATTACGCTCCTTCCGAATTGCATGTCGATTAGAAATGGGAAGGTGACTTATTCTTTTTGAGATTCATTCTATTTCTTTTTGTACACATAGTTTAATATCAACGATCTGTTAAAACGAATAAGCGAGCTCTTCGTCTGAACCGTTTTTGAAATTGTTCAGTTTTCGATAGTATTCATATTACAAACTGTATACCACGGCATTATGCTCATCCATATCCGCTGAATGAAGATAAACAAAGCTTAATGAGGTCACCTGAATTTTTGTAACTGAATGCTACCAAGCTGATTTTAGGCCTTTATTTTATATACATACATATATATAATTTCACTAGTGCCATCTTTACTACTTTTAGATGATTTATACAGCGTTAGGGGCAATCTATGCCTACACTTACCGAGACACTGTAGTGCCTGGGATATGCTAGAAGAGATGGAGTGGACATCCTCTCAGCTTAATCGGCCTTATCCACAGGAAAGACATAGTCAATGTCCGATAAGCTGCGGGTGATGATGTTTTTTTTTCACCTATTTAAAGATTGTGTCAAAGTGCATTTTAATTTTACGAAACGAAAACTCCATTGCTGTACGGTCGGGATTCGAACTCACAACCTTCGAATCAACGGGCTCATTGTATAACTTGTCTCAAACCTCAAACTGTCAAAACGACCGATTAGATCTATTGTCGCGTTCGGCCTCGTTGAGATGAGAATGACGGAGCTACTTGCGTGGTCACTGAACAGTTATATTTGACAGTTTCAGACCGAGTTTGGTCGCTATCAAAGATAGACAATTCGAGGGCTAATCGAGGCACTATCCTCTCGGCCAAAATATTGTAGCAAGCTGATGATAATAATAATTTTGACCGGCAAACTCGCTTCAGCCTGCGCCTGACGGGCGGGAAGCCAAGCGGCGATAAACTTTCGTATCCAGTTCGTATCAAGAATCGCTTCGCTTGGCTTCTATTGTCTTCGAGTTTGCGGTTGGAAATCTTCGGTTTGGAAGCTCGGTTTAATTTAAACAAAGACAGACTGAACACTAGATTAGAACTTTAGTATTGCCTTGCGGTGTTAGTGAGTTTGTATCGTGATTGAAGTAAATACTCTTTATTCAGTTGTAAACTACAAACTTTGTTACATATATTTTTTATTTTAATAGTGTTAATCCACACTTAGGTAATATTTCATTGAAAATGTAATCGGTGCTATAACCGACAGATATGAGCTTATCAAGATTTTCGACCCGACGAATATGGATTCCGTGGCCGAGTTGGTTTAGGCACCCTGGCTTGAGGTGAATTGCTTGTATCAATGCGGGTTCAAATTCCGTCGGAATCTAAAATTTTGTTGTCTTTTAATTTTTCAATGAAATAAACCCAGACTTTTATAGAGATTAACCATCTCAATACAATTATGATCATGTAAAGTATTCGATCCTAGTTTTTCGGGAAAAGTTCCTTTAGATAACCCGCATTACTCATGATTCAAGCAAGTGCGGTAACTTCTACAATAGTGTACTCGTGTCCCCGCAAACACCGCCAGCATTGCCAACTGCCCACAAACCGCACGCTCGGTGCGGCTTACTTTGTGGAACAGGCTGTTGCACACGATGATAGTAACCGGGCGAGTAGCTTAACCTCTTTAGCACGCATCATTTAAATGATGGATGTTGATATCCACTAATATCCAAGGAAAAAAAAATGAGTAGATTGCACGATGATAGTACCCGGGCTAGTAGCTAAACTACTTTGGCTCAAACTCTTGAACCTAATGAAAAAAAATTGATTTACTCTAAGGTATCCAAAGAAAAGATGGATGGTCTGTGTGATGCGAAAGATGTTAATGAGATCACGGTTAAAAGGGGGCTCGGAAGAGGAAAATTTGTTGTGCCGACTCCAAGTGAAGATCAAGGAGATAATGACTTACAGGTATCTAAGTCACCTCCGTAGTTTTTCGATATTTCTTCAGAAGTAATGTAAAAAAAAGTTATTGATCAAAATCGTTTGCCAAATCCCAAATATTTTTTCATAGACATGAGAGTGACAAGAAAAAACAATTCTTAAACGACTTCCTGACAGGTTTTTATGAAACAGCGTTTAGAGTTTAAAGGTTTCATTTAAAATAAATAATTGACTAATTGACTAATTGACTATTTTGGGAAACCCTGTATATATTAAGTATACTCGCTACTCGAATAAATACTGTACCCGTGTGTATGATGCTTTTAGAAGTTGCAGTTAGTATGAACAATCGCGGCCAGTGATACGAGATCTGAATGCTAAATAGGCTTTAGTCACGGTTTTATCGTTAAAAACCGAGTGTAGGTCGTGTACTGGCATAGCGTGATATCACCCTTTTAAACACCTTTTTAGCTGTACGAATAAAATAATTTGTTTTTAAATTGGTTTAGCTATAAGTATTGCTTTTGGGTACCTACATTGGCGATAACTTAGTTACCAGTACCACAAAAGAAGAGCTAGTGGCGTAGCTTGCTGAGACGTTCATGATTGATCGTTGAAGTTAAGCAAAGTTGTGTGCGGTCACAATTTGGATGGGTGACGGCACGTTTAATTGTCGGTCCCGGCTTGACACCTTAACGCCGTTTGTCCACCGCCACCGTCACCTGGACGTCAACGAGAACGAGATGACGGCGTCGAGGTAGCGACCATACATTTACTATAGCCGCCTATCCACCAGAAGACCGTCACGTCATCTTGATCTCAGCCAGAAATAATATCGTTCTCGTTGACGTCCCGGTGACGGCGGCGGTGGACAAACGGCGTTAGGCTGCCTAAAAACTCCGTCACTAGAGTTGGCCACTTGCTCATACGAACTTACTTAGTACCACCAAGTTCGATGCTGGTAACTCCCTGGCAAGTCGGGAAGACGATAGATGGACAGAGACAGTGACCGAATGGTGGCGACGCGAGGGTCAAATAAAGCACCAGACTGGGCACAACCTAGTCTGATGATACTGTACTGTAAGGCATAGCAAATATTTTTTTTGTATACCAAATATACAGAAACAGTAAACACTACACAAATAAGATCTTTGTTTTTTGAATTCAAATAGTTGCAGTGTATGTGAAACAGACATTTTAATAAACTTTTACAGTTAAATTAAAGTAGAATTAATACGGACATAACTAATCAAACTTTGTTTCTAAATAGAATGGCAAAAGTAAAGTTGGAAGTTTAACCGCGTTGGTCGTGTCGGAACTATTTGTTACGTGGCATTTAGTAAAACTAGAAAATATTTTAACAAAAGATTTCCTCGTCGGTGGTTTTGTTCCGTTTGTAAGGTTCATAAAAGATAGCTATAGCGTGAGTAAAATGTAATGCTTTTGTGATTCGACACTAAATTTGTTAAACGCGTTTACTGCCAAGCCTCTGCTGTGCTTAGTTGTGCTGCGATCCCTTTCTTGCACCCCCAAAACTGCCCCACACAAAAATAATGTAACAAAAATAGTAAGTGCGTCTGTGCCATAGAATTTTTTGAGTACATTTCAGAAAATAAAACAGTCTCACGATGTTTTCCTCAAGGCCAACTCATTTTCCCAAATCTGTAGACAAAATTCTTTGAAGAAGTCTATGCGTATGCGGGTATACAATATGCTTAGCACATGCTACTCTTGCAAGTAATTGGGATTCCACATTTACGATCAGTTTCAATATTCTATCTATCCATGGTTTTGCGCACTGTGGTTTATTGTTTGACATTACTTCTATACTAAAAATGCTACAGGAAACTAAAAATGCCACTGGAAACTGGCCGTAAGTAAGAACTCATGATCATTGCCGAAACACAAAATTCTTTAATAGTGTCAGTAAAGTCGAGAGAATATTTTTCTAAGCTAACGCAGAAACAACATTTACAGAAATCGATCCATTCCAGGGATTACCTCAAACATATTAACAGGATAGACAAAACCTTTTCTACGGCTTCAAACGCAAGTTTTTTATCTAGTTATGTTCGTTCCAATAGAATGCCAGTGTTTGTTTATTTGTAATATTTTAGTACTGACCTCATCCTTTTGAATTATAACTATTACTAGTTGCGCCCTTAAAAATCGATCGGTTAGATTAGCCTAAGTATGTGTTATTCCAGAACCTAAACTATCTACACTCCAAATTTCATCAAAATCGGTTTAGTAGTTATTGGGATACGTGGTAACCAACATTCACACACACACACACACACGGACTTTCGCGTGCTTTCGCTTTTATAATATTAGTAGGATTAAAAATAAGTATTTTAACAATTTGTTTTAAACTGTTTTTTATAAAATCGAATAAGGTACTTAAAACATATTCAAACGAGAAGGTATTTGTCGACATTTCACATAGCTTTTAACTAATCAAAGCTCGTGTTGTCTTAATAACCATTATGACTAATACAATATTCATTCAATCCTCTGAAGACCTCTGTGGCGCAGTGGGTGAAGGCCCGCCTGAAACGCAGGAGGTTACGAGTTCGATCCCCGGCGCGGGACAAAAAGTATTTAAGTATTTATTTTATTTAGATTTTCAACTATTGTAACACTGTAAAAGGATCTTGGACAAACAAGAACCTATCATTATGTGTTTTGTAGGATTAAGTACTATTTTGTTTCTAGAACTATCAAGAGAGACCTATTATTGGCTGTTTCATAATTGTTTACTTAAGTTAACTGTTTTATTATTGTAGCTGTTGGTTTCTTCAATAAAGAAAATTAAAATAAAATAATTTTTTTGTAAGTGTACACATATTTTTAATATAGGTACACAGACACAGAAAAGTTAAAAATGTTCATCTCACTTTAGTAAAGAGTGAGAATCAAACTCACGATCTTATCCCACAGAGCTGTTACCATCTGAGCTGTGGGCCATTTCTTCGAACACGAGGAAAGTTACAGTTTAGTCAGTTAAACACGTAAAAGTCAGTAATAACAGTAGTGTTAATAACCATGACTGCAGTAAAGATTTCACATGTGAAATTGCTAGCTATATCGTACGCACGTTTACTAAATTACTATATGATATTGCTCAATTGTCACTTTTACTTTCATCAATAGACACACATTTTGTAGAGAACATGATGTTCCTACTTATACCCGAGAAAGAGTATATTTTAACCCCAAAAACTGAGAATTTCTCTCAATCCTTAAAAATATATTATTAAGTTTTAAAATTACTCGAATTCTAGAATATCATCCTTGAATTTGAAAAACAGTTTTTGTTGAATTAAACAAAAATACCCTAAGATTACTGACGGTAACCAAATTCAGTTGTTCAATTACTTACGGTAGGTACTACATTCTCTTGCTTGTGTGTTACACCCTAATGTTTAAAATCACGTGTTTTTATGTCAATTATTTCTAATAAGGATTCGTTTGTTAAATTCACATACGTAATTCACTAAACGCTTAAGCGATGCTATCAGCATTTATGTTTATTTGACAACTATACTTAGTACAATCAAACTGGGAAGACAGTTTTGACAGATTAAAATAGGGACGTGAAAGTTTGTCTATAAGTTTTAGGTGTTAGAGTATTCTAAGTAGTAGCTAACTAAAAAGTTTAATAAAACACATTTTCCGAAGATAGAAATGTTCAAGTGTAATTTTGAGATAGAATTTAAGATAAGACGATTGCAATGGGGGCACCCTGTTATGACAGATGTAATGAGAAAATAAATAAAAAGATATTCTTTTTCATCTGAACAGAATACATGGTGACACTCTATTTAAATGTCACGTAAATTGGCGTTGATTAAATTTCGTTTGACGTTTCTAATTTGACATGAAACCGCAGAAAAATAAATTGCAAATGAAGAACCAAATTTAAATTCAACTCGGCGTTCCATATTTAAGAGAATTCACTCTAGCTATCCATATTTAAGCTCTATTTAAAGTGCTATAAATAAACACAATCATTTCAATAACCAAGCGCTTCTAAAAAGGGGTTGCCAATAATACGTCGTTTTTATTTGGTATTCATCTTTGAACAATTGACTAGTATTCATCTACTTTTAGTTGACATCCTCCATTTGTAAATTTTTATGACGTTACTACTAGATAAATATTTTTTTTTAAACCTTTAAAACCCCAGACTCCCAGAGCAATCATTGCTCATTGAATCGCCTTCTGAAAACATTTTCGGTCTGTCTCATTAATCTTATTAATGGCCTTCTTAGACACAAACGGCTGGTCAATGTGCTACCATCTCTTTAAAACGACACGAGAGTGACAAGAAGAAAAAATATCTGATGCGTTTAAGTTGATAGGTTTTTAGACAAGCAGTTTTTTGTTTTTATCACAATTTCACTTAAATAAACTTCTCAGCAAATTGCCAATACATTTGGATTTGGTATTTCTTCGTTTAATCTGTAAATGTAAACCAAGTAATTGAGTTTACAAAGGCCAACTACTTCAAAGGCAAATCAACGGTTACCTTCCTCCTTGCTCGTATTAACCGGGCTAATTAGCTCACTGTGCCGTGTTATGAAATTGATAATGGTTTAAATCTGTTTTTGAACACGGCAGCGGTTTTGCCCACGGGCTGCTTGGTCTTTGATTTTGGGCTTTGTGGAGATTATACATGGAGTCCATTTGTGTAGTATACGTTTGTTTGAGCTTGTGGCTAACTCTCGTGAATGAGTTTTTAGGCCGTCTTAAGGCTGCCATCATGGCTTATCAACTTTTTTTTTATTGTAGATAAAAATTAGCTTTGTTTAGCCTCACTTGATGGTAAGCGACGATGTCGCTGGCAATGGATCACAAAGGTCTAGGAGACACCTATTCACTCTTAGCTTAAAAGCCGGGACCGACAATTTACGTGCCCTCCGAAAGCACGAAAGCGCTCAGCTGTTAATGCCACTTGCGGTCACCCGCCCGAATTGTGACCGCTCGTTAAACGATCTACCGAGAACGTCCAATCCAGCTACGCTAAAACTAAAATATATTAAACTTTAAATATTCAAAGAAAGCTAAATGTATTTTTTATCTTTCAAAACAATTTAAGAAACAATAGCTCTTAACTTAAACTTTAGGGTCAAAATCTAAAAAGCCTGCCATTGTCTAAACACGCTTCTAATTATGGTAATGTCCTTATTTGGGCCTTTCATTTATTTAAGGCCTTAAGGCAATAAGGCCTATTGTCGCGTGGTGGGCCTTTATCACCGCGATATGCAGTAACATTACCATATAGATTTAAAATGGGTTTATCCTACTGATTCTAATACTTATCTGATGGTTACACTGTTTACCTGGTACTGTTTCGTGCGATTATCTTAGAGGTAATTTAAATAAAAGTTGAATAGTTTGGTAGCTTCAAAATTAAATTAGAAAATAATTTAACATTATTATTGTCGTGCTCGTATGAAATGTTAGTTAAATAATTCTCAAAAATTGTATTTCTCTCTTACGGATAACGAAATTTATCTACAGGTAAGTTGGATTTAAATTGTTAAATATGCATAGGGCTTTGACCATATGCATTTAAGAATCTCACCTGGTACAATAATTTTCAGTACGAAATGGGAACTACTCATACGCAGTGAGAATCATTAAAAAGTGAGCTAGCCATATTTGTTGCCCTGATTCTTCACGATATTGGTCGCAAAAAAACCAGAATAGAACTTAGCTTGCGAAATAGACAAGCTATCTGAGGTCCAGTGAACAATGTAAAGTTCCTAATTCAAATGGTGTTTACAAAATGTTGAAAATCATTCCAATTGGCATATTGAGTAGACTTTAGTGCACGAATGAATAAACTTCCAGAATGGAAACTGAATCTGCAAAGTTGATCGTGGAAACTTTATTCTACTTTGTTTTATTTTGCTTTGGAGACGCTTCTACAGCAGATGTCCAATAGTGATCCTAGTGTAAGTAACTGACTTTTATTCAGATCCAACATTTTTGTATTTCAATGAACGTTAAAAATGTAACGTTCAATGATAATTAAGTAAAAAACTTAAATAAATTCAGTGCTTATAATTTGCGTTCGGTTATTTAAAATCGACAACTTCGATGATCATTTTGAGCGTATATAAGGTCTGTCCCCTGGACAAATCCAAAAATAACGATTTTGTACCACCTCTACAGACCCTTCTGTAATTTAAGGGATTGCCCCTTGTTGGCATAACTGATGTGTCTTTCTCCACAAGGCTCTTTCCAGGGCAGCTTCCTTGAGCTCCTTATACGACATGATAGCACCTTCTTCACTTGGCTCATGTAGCCTATCCTCGGTCTTCCTCTTCCTCTCCTTCCTTTCACGTTTCCTTCAAGGATGTTCTTAATGAAACTGTCATCTATACTTCTACATCTATCTATACTAATTATATAAAGCGGAAGTGATTGTTTGTGCTAATTTGTGCTGTTCGCGCTAATCTCAGGAACTACCAGTCATATTTGAAAAATTATTTCTGCATTTGATAGCTAAACTCTTAAGGAAGGCTATATGCTACTTTTCATCATCATTGTTTTTGATGTGAATCATCAAGATGGAGTGACCCACCATCACTCCGGGGGCAACGCCGCGAGGGCGCTGCTAGTGTCGTATAAGATGGCCAATCATCTTCCCACGACACTTATAAAGTCGTCAGTCCATCGGGGTGCTAGCAGTTCTGCATATCGCTTACGAAGAGTAAGCGATCGAGTGGCGCTAATCAAGAACCATAATTTCACAATCAATACTCAACAAGTTATCGTTGAAGTTACAAAGTTATTATAAAAAAAAAATTAAGCTAAACGATTTTTAATTTGAAACAATCTAAAATCGCTTTTCATAAAACTTTTCTGATAGGTATCACTAAAAACCGATTTATAGAATCAACAATTATAATAATTTATTTTTGAATTCCAAATTAAATACATTAATCATTAACGGTGAACATTCTAAACAAACCATGTTAAAAAGACAGAATAGAATATTATACTTCATTGCACACTTCTTACTGTCCTATTTCCTTCGTTTGTGAGGATGTATGGATCTATGGATGTTTGTTATTCTTTCACGCAAAAACTACTGAACTGATTTTAATGAAACTTAGCATTTTACTATAATTTTGCTATAACTATAATTTTGCACTTACATAATAAAGCGACGTAAGTTCGAACGCCCCACAAAAATTGCAAAGTCTTTAGAACAAGACTCAAGATTTTTAGTGACAAAGATCGTGATAAAGATCGTAAGTGATCTCGTGAGATGAGACTTAACATTTCGAAGGTCGTTAAAGGGATTAGTTCGTCACGATTGAAAGGGATTACTGACAGATCACTGTCACAATAGAATTTCACGGTTGCATTTGGTGCAATGGATTTCTTGTGATACTTTTTATATTTGTTTACCTGCCTGTCATTCTGGATTTAACACCCTATTGAGTACCATTATTGACTACTCCCTACTAATGTTATAAATGTGAATCATGCTTCAGCGGCTGTAGCTGTTTAGATAAAATTAGGATCATGTGACAGAACGTTACTTTAAAATACTATTTCCTTTACAGTAAAATTATAAAAATAAAAAAACATCGGAAACAATCGCATAAAAATCCAAAACGATTGACGAAAAGTCATTTGGAAATGAAAATTACTCATAATTTAAAATTTATCGCAAACACAATATCAATGTCATTTTTAAGAAAAGCAAATTAGTTGCAAGTCGTGCGAGCTGCGCTGCTAACGGACGTGCACTTCTGTCACATTCTGTTTTTTGGAATCATACACTTCTGTCGGACATTTCGGAAAACACGAAAATAATCGATGTCCATTATAAAGCTTGAAGTACCTACTGTAAATTTGTTGATTTTTTCACACCAACAAGAAATAAATATCATTCTTGTAAATAAATAAGCCGTTTCAAAATATCCTTGACGCAGTAATACTGCAATCGCATTCCTTCACGCATTTGTGCATTTTAAATTATTCCTGTTTCATTATTCCCTTTACGGAACCTATGAATAAGGAATATCGCTCAAAGACCATAATGTCCTATAATTTTCCCTTCAATCGCCATTACTGCGACATCCATATTCTCTATATTATTTAAATATAGAGAATGAATGTATGTGACTGACAATTCTGTTCTTTCTACAAGAATATTTGTGTGGATATTTGTTCGTTTGGTTATTTGAGTGTTTATTTAATCATTTTTGAAAGGTAGAGGTAGAGAAATAACTTATTTTCACATGCTTATTATTATTGGTTTTAAAATACAAAGAACCTTTCTCAAACAATGCCTAAAGTTATGTCATGTTCCCTTTAACACAAGTGGCGCTGATTCTGTTATACTAAATTTTACGAAGTCCAAAACAAAATGACAGGCTGAGTGGTATTTCTAAAATTACTATATTTTAGTAAAATTATAGTGTAGGTATGTGGGTAGTATTAGACCAATTTTGTTTCTGACCAAAACTTCCCGCAAAGACGAAAGACAAGGTTGAAAGTACCTTGTTTTTTAAATGTCACTTTCAATGTCATGCTGTATTGGTCTTTAGCGTGAGTACAACAGAATCAGTGCTATTGATAGCTTTAAAGTGTTTATTACTAAATATTATATACTCTATATAAAAATATACATTTATTCTGCTTTCACGTTGGCAGTTCTTGTAGAACTATCAGTGTTGGAAAAATTATTTCACCATTTGAAAACGATATAATCCAGATAGAACTAGATTTTATAACCCAAGTAAAGTCACAATGGTCCGCTAGTAATCTATATTCCTAGCTCCGAATACCCTAGGGCCGGCGCTCTGCCAACTTTCCCAGGACGTATTGGAATGAATCTCGCGCTCACGAGCGTGTGTCGTGACCTGCCTGGTAATGATAGCTGGGACTCTTTGTCATGGATTTGTTGATAGATTATCCTTTGTGGTTTGCGTGTAGTACGCATGTCAATAGGAAGATGTTATCTGGCCAAAGGGTGAAAAGGTACGAAGATTTTGAACTTACAGATATAATAATACAATGTTTTTTCACAACATGCGTTTGTATTTAGGCCTTTACATTTGTATTAGAGGATGAACCTGTACCTGGCCTGGCCGTGCATCAACGGATTTTTCGTTTCGAAAAATGTATATGCGCATTAACACGAACTCTAAGCATGAACGCGAGCTCTAAAGGTGAAGGAAAACATCGTGAGGAAACCCGCGGCTTAGTCAGCCCCACACGTATTGACCATGTCTTTCCTGTGGGTATGGCCGGTAAGCTGAGAGGATGGTGTAGGTGCTGGGCAAGCCTACTCCATCTCAACATTGTCCCAGGCACTACAGTGTCCCGATAAGTATAGGCAAAAAGATCTCCTCCTGACACTATATAAATCATCTAGTAAAGATGTAAAGGCCTAACTTTTTTAGAGGATGAAGCGCTTATGGTGTAGCTTGCTTAGACGCTCTTGATAGATATCGTTGAAGTTAAGCGATGTTCTCAGCGGTTATAATTTGAATGGGTGATCACCAAAGGCATTAACAGATGAGTGCTTCTGTGCTTCGGAGGGCACGTTAAATTGTTGGTCCCGACTTGTAAGTCGTTAAGCCTTAACGGAGGACTTCTGACGGCCTAAAAACTCCTTCGCCAGAGTTGGCCACTAACTCATACGAACTTACTTAGGTACTTACTTACCCAAATTAAGTTACACCATTTATACTTAACTCAAAATGCTTTGACCAATTTTTATGGTCATTATTTGTTGAATTTGTCTTCGCACCAAATAGCACATTACTATTAAAACATCGGAAAAATTCTGAGGTGGTACTAAATTCGCCGGGTCAGCTAGTAGTCCATAGATTCGTTTTTGCTATGCTTGAACCAACACATATTCAAACATCCAAAACAACATTATTTTTCATTAGGGTAACAAGAATTATCAGTAAAGTAGGATTTCAAAGGATTAGCCGGAGATCAAACTATGAAATAGTGCATTTCCGTGTAAAATAGCTAATGAACTGCGGGCTTGTAACCACTAATTAGTATAGATAACTAAGGCATCTGGGATATTATCTATCGGTATATGTACGAAATAATTACCTGCACATAGATTATTCATTTTTGAAAAGAAATTACGTACCTATTTAACTTTTTTGGTAGAGTTACAGTTTTTATAAACTAATGTAAAATAATAAAATAAGTAACTTTTACTTTAATGCAAATGATTTTCAACGATTATAACAATCATGCTTTTGTATTTTTATCAAGTGTGTGAGCTAGGTGATTCTTCTTCCTATCAAGACACTGCAGTTTTCTTCTCAACCTTTCACAATTTTGATACTGCTTTCCGCTTTACGAGGTACCTATTTTCTATTCGCTATTCTATTCTATTGGTAAACACGTTCATTCGAAGGAATTTTACACTCCGTAGAATACCTACTACTCTGCTGCAATAAAGAACTTTTGAAATTGAATTGACTAGGATCACACAAAGTAGTCTTAAGACCTAAGTCATTCGTCTCCTGATCCTTTGCGACCAATTTACAACCCAATGATGTCCTGCAGAAGGTAAAAATTCTAATTAAAAAATGTTTTTTTGAGGTACCATCACACTACGCCAGGGGTCGGCAAACTTTGAGCCAAACAAAAATTACTGAAGAGTCACAACGTTCCATCTTAGTCTGCGTAGTTTTTTTGCGAAACTGAAATAGCCGCAAATATTTTTCAAAGAGCCGCGGTTTGCCGACCCCTGCTCTACACCATCACGGCTATTTCTTTGCAATGTGACAAAACAAAAGTGCAAAACAAAACATTTAGTTACATCGTAGATCAACGGAATGTGGCGCAGGTGGCGGTTAAACAGGGACTCGTTGGTACTGTGGCTGAAATTTCGCGAATATCTGGCTTTTGCAGAATAGAGAGCCGTTTGGTTTCAGTGGGACGTACCTTGATCATACTGTACCACTGAAGAACAGTAACCCACTGTAGAAACAGAAGCTTTGCGTCAAATTTACGAGTATATTACGGAACTACCTTACAAAACTTTCGCAAGAACACATTATAAATACAGTATCCGGGCATTTATCACGTAAATTAACAGCACAGCGCTTCTGTGCTTCGGAGGAGACATAAAATTGTCAGTCCCTGCTTCGGCCTAAAAACTCCGCCACCAGAGTTGGCCACTAGCTCATATGAACTTACTTACTTAAAGTATTCTGCGTAAGTTAAAGCATAACTCCGTCACCAGATTTAGTCACTAGCATACAATACTGAAAGTATACAGTATATGTATATAGTTACAGTTGTACAGTTGCACCAAAACAAAGAAAAATTAAAAGCTCTACATACCTACCGGTTGTCATTAACAACATTAACAGACTAATGCCATAACTGGGTTAACAACCTCACGAGCCATGCAGAACAAAGTTGCATTATGTGAGATATTTCTACTTCAGATTTTAATTAGCGTACATGAGTATACCTCGTGAGTTAATTTTTCCTCTTACATGTAGAAAAATATAGCTGGGCAACCCCACTGTCAAATATACATGCACAGAATTGTTGCAAAATCACAAAAACACATCAAATTCACACAGTTTGCTTTATTTGAATCTTACGTGCGTAACTTATTTTGGATTATCTGAAATGGATTACCGTTCATTTAATTAAATAAAAAAAAGTATTCGAAACAAGTGTGGGCTTTTCATTTCACGCACACTGTCATCCAAAATACAATTTCGCCTAATAACTTTTGTGTTTATCAGCGCATAAATCTAGTAATCACGTGTTTTCGAGTTCTTCATGTTTCTCTTAAGACAGGTAGTGTTGGTCTTTAGGTTATGATTATGCACTACCTTATTGAAACCATATTATACGCTTGACTTTAAATAATACTTCTGAGTACCTATTTGTTTTTGCCTACTGCTCAGCTATTTATGGTTCCAAGTAATTTTGGTCAACCAACTTGCTCGCATATTTATGATTTGCAGTACCTAATTGAAACTGGATTTAGCTGTGCGCAGCCTAAAATAACATTTCTATTCGTATTTACGGCCTAGGGCCGGCCGGCGTCGGGCCGCCCTTAACACGTTACTGCGCTACTTAGGCTGTTTATTAGCACGTAAATTTGCGGTTATCGTAATGGGTTAAAAGACGGGTGACTTTTTGGTACAATTTACAAAATTCTATTTCCGCGGTAGAATTGAGAAGATTTGGCGGGTACTGGCAAACTTATAATATAACCTACAGCTTAGGCAATAAGGGCATAGTGGGTTTTTCTCACTCTATTCGAGCAGCCCGACTAGGGAAGTACCTCCGCCTTACGGAATATCGCAGCCAAATAACATCATTCTTCTCGAATGGTGTTGTGTTCCTACGGTGAGTAAGGTTGCCAGAGCTCTGTGAGGAAGCACTGCGGTGACAACGGGACCAGTCTTTGTCCATTGTGTTGTCGGCGCAGTGATACCTCTTTTAAAGGGTCAGCAGCGCGAGCGTGGCTCCACTGGTGTCACAGGCGTCCATAGGCTACGGTAACCGCTTACCATGAGGTGGGCCGTACGCTTGTATGCTACCTTAGATGTATAACAAAAAAATAGCTAAAGGCCAATATTCGTGACAGAATTTTCACCTATATCCTTTATGGCTTGCGAATTCATAGCCAGGGCCAACATTTTAAATGAACCCGGCGAATCATGAATGCGCTCAGCTGTTAATGTTAGCGGCCCCTCATCAATTTTGTGACCACACAGGAACCTAGGCTTAAGTTCTATTAATGTAAGTACCTGAATATGTTTAAATTATCTAGAACAGATTTAAAAGGCTTTTTTGGTTTCTACAATTGATGCATACAATACAACCGGCGCTTTGATACTTTCTTCTAAAGAAAGTAGGGGACAATTTCACCAAGTGTTGCTTTGGTTCGTTGGTTACCTAGCACACTGCCAAGTAGCTCACTGAGGTTATTTATTATTCGCCAACATAAATGATTCTACTACTATTTTCACACAAATATGCTGAACATACCTGGTACAGTTTTATTTTCACAACATAATACTACAGTACCATCGAAACAGAATTCAGATTGTTAAATACCGTAGAAAACCAATATCATACGCAGGGTCCTAGATAATTAAATGTTTGAAACCAATCGTAAATACGTGCATTGCGCGTAATATAGTCAATAGTCGTGTAAACAAACACACCCTTATGTACCAAAGGATGTATTCACTAATAGTGTTCAAAGGCTTTTTTCGAACAGCGAGTTTTGCGAACTAGGTAGGTACAGTCACCCTTAACTATCTATGAACGTTATCATCTACTTGCTTTATCCCAATTTTTCATGTAGAGTCGGCACGACAATCCTCTAGACTTCTGAACATACAATCCTTCCTTCCTTTAATCATTTCTTATCTTCTTTCACACTTCCTGTCTATCCTTTCTTAAATCTGAATCTTTTGCTACATCAACCCAACGTCATATTCGTCTTTCACACAGTCCATCCATATTTTCTTTAATCTGTCTATTCCACAACATCTCTTCACCTTCAATATACTTAATATTGTCTTTGTCACAGCTTATCCATCGTTTTTTAGGGTTCCGTACCTTAAAAGGTAAAAAAAGGAACCCTTATAAGATCACTTTCTTGTCCGTCTGTCTGTCTGTCTGTCTGTCTGTCTGTCCGTCTGTCTGTCCGTGTGTCACCATCGATTATCTCAGGAACGGGTAAAGCTAGCAAGTTGAAATTTATACCATATACTAAGGTCTATAGTCCCTATTGTGACTATAAAAATCAAGGTCCTGAGTCAACACAATAAAAAGATATAGGCAAATTTAGGTTTTCGTGAAAACTTGTGAGTACCAAAACTTACCTTAATTATCAACTTTTTTTATTTTTCGGAATTTTTCCTTTACTTGTGCTAGAAGACCTTGCTTGTAACCAAAATTCAACAAAACAGAGAAACTGATTCAACGAATTCAAAATGCATGTGCTCGCTTTTGTTTTCATATACCTCCACGCACACATGTTACCCCTTTTCTTAATTCATCTGGTTTGCTGAAAATGAAGGAGCGAAGGAAACTCCACCTAGCTTCCCTTTTGTTTGGCGTCATAGGAAAAAAACTGCCGTTTTATCTCTTTAAAAAACTTAAATGGTCCAGAGATTATTATCACTACTCAAAAAGAGATTGTACTCACGTGTTTGTTACGCCAAGACACAGGTTGGTGTCTTTTCGTGGCTCCTTTAGGTTTGCAGCCTCCGCTTGCTGGAATGATCTGCCCCCTCCAATCCGTGCCTTAAAAACATTAAATACTTTCAAAATTCATCTCAAAAAATTATTAATTTCCTTGCAAGCCAGTGTATAAGCAACTCACCTACAAACTCGCTCAATCAGCCAAGGGGACGCACCCTTGGTCTTCTCCTCTAACAAAGTCCTGCTCATAAAAACCTGTTCTCTCTTCAAACCTTTTTTATTCATAATTCATAACCCTCATTTCTTGTCCATACAGTTTTTGTACTACCTTCTCGGAGATTATTATATCGCTGGTTGTTCTGTGGCTGTTTCATCATTTTATTTTCAGGTAGGTAGGTTGTCAATGTTGTCATAAGTTGCTTTTCCTTGCGGTGTTCTTGAAGATCCTTATGTTTGGTTTTGATCTGTATGCAATTTTGTTTGACTAATGGATTGACAACATTTTCCACTTCACACCGAGCTTCACACTTCACATCACAGTCTCACAGTCACCCGGCGACTAGAATTGTCACTAATCTGCCATGCACTTTATCCTAGTTTTTGGGCTCATATTTAAATGTCACTGTCTCAAAGAAAAGCCAGTAAGATCTAAAACCACAGAATACTAGTACCTACTACGTACTAATTACTTTCTTAATTATGAGAAGCAGAGAAGTCATATACCTATTTATTATAGAAGTGTCTCGATTAATTTATATATTTATTTTTTGGTACATAATCTATTTACTTATTTTATTTATGTATGATTTATTTAGTGATTTGAATGTTGAGGCAATAATAAGTATATATCATACTGTTTTTTACGGAATAAACATATATTTATTTTGTTTTCCTCAGTCTATGGCGTCACTACTATCAGGGCCCTGACTGAAAACCAGCGCTTCTTCACCCACGTGAAGTTAGCTTAGAGCTGAGTCTGGACCTTTTGGCAACCCCGGCATAGACGGAGCAACCAGAGCATGTTTTTATTATTTACAGGCCTGCCCTATCTATCTACCTATGTACCTAGGTGGGTAGGTATCTTGTAAAGTAGGTAGGTAGGTACTTACCAAAATTGTTTTATTCCACGCTTTTGTATGTAGTTCTATGTAGGTACCTACTAATTGTATTGTTTTATTATGCTCTGTCCTCCGTCTTCTGTGTGTTGTCAATAAACTATATTCTATTCTATTCTATTCTATTCTAAAATTGACAATTCTAGGTCAACCGGAAGTACCCTAGAGGTTTTGGGTCGAAAACCTAAATGGTAGTTCCCGTTGACCTAGAATAACGAAATTTGGCAAAAAGCAAGGTCTTATAGCACAAATAAAGAAAAAATTCCAAAAAGTTAAAAAAGTTGAAAATTAAAGGGTGTTCCCATACATACATAGTTGACGCCAATTAAAATTGTCCTCCGAGTTGTATGGGCGCTCATACAATTAAGCGGATTAGCTTAATTGGCACCATGGCTAGGTACGGAACCCTCGGCGTACGAGTCCGACTCGCACTTGACCGGTTTTTTTTTATTTGCCTCTGCAACATGCCACAGCCTCTAAAACCACAGAACTTTATTTGTTGCGATTGCATGTGACGAGAAGCATGTTAGGTTTGAACCTAACTTCAAACCTCACATAAAACCTAACATTTTCTCGTCACATGCAATTGCAACAAATAAAGTTCGTCCAATAAATGAAGTTCTAAAACAGTTTTTTATAAATCTGTGCCGTCGAGCGTACGGGACGAGTGACGCAATCACAGTACCATATCGCACTTGCAAACAACAGCTAGCACAGTGAGTCACGCCTCGCGGTCACGCCGTACAGTGCATTGTTCTATTGCTATGCGGCCTGTCCCAAGTTACGAGCGATAGCATTTTCATATTTTTAGTATGGCTCTTGAAACGAAATACATATTATTGTGGTGGTAGAATGATCAGAGTAAGCCGTGTTGGCGAGTGAAATCGTGCCTCGACTATCGATCCAAAGTTTGTGAGTGCGAATCCTGGTGCATCGATAGATTTTTCGTTTCAAAAAATTGTTGTGCACTTTGATACGAACTTTACGGAGAGTAGGTAAAAATGAACCGGATTCAGAATTACCCAGTCGTGTTTAAATTGGGCCATACCGTAAAGCGTTTTCCCTACCACACGGCTGACATTTGGGCCTCACGTCCGTGTCCGCGTGTGACGCCGTTAAAACTCACATTTTGCATTTCCCAACTTTTTATTCTAAGCTTTAGTGAGATTAAATTCGCCGCTCGCCAAATCAACTACCGTTTTTTTCGGTAGCCAACGAGAATTACAAAGATTTAAACTAATGAGTTTATTTGGCACACGATTTTAAAATGCTTTTTGGACTATTTTTGGCAAATTGAGAAATAGATTTAGCTATTTAAACCATTTTTTGTCCATAAAAAAAAAACAATGATATAATATCGTTAAATGCGCGACTAGCTTAAGTAGAAGAATCATAGAAGTCGAATCATAAAAGTTTTCTCACATTTTAAGAAAAGCCAGTAATATTTTAATTAACGTATGAGAAGAAGAGAACGACACTGCTTTATTGACTGTTATGTTTGAAAACAATACCATTGATCACGATCACGCCTAACATTTATGAACTCATCACCAAAACATAAAATTCTCTCATGCGCATAATCTGCGTGGTTCGTTTTGATCTAGTCCGTGGGAACCTTTCACGTCTTTGAAGTTGACACAAACATGTCCTGTGAATAAAAGTGGAGATATTGGACGTTTAAAGCGCAGCTTGAACCGACAAAGGATTTTCGTCGCGAGAACCGAACAATAGGACAAGCACTAGAGGCTTTGGTTCTTTTTTTACCCAAACGTGGACTATTACGTCATAGAACATGACGAATAACTTCGCCAATAGGGTTTGAACAAAGGGGTGTAGGGTTCCGTACATCCATAAACAGTTAAATCTAACCAGCTCTCTTGAATCATAAGCTGAGATAGGGGAACACTATCTGAAACTATGAGACTCCAAAATGTTAAACATTTTGTCATTGTATTGTTTTAGTTTTAATCGTCAGATAATTTTTGACAATTTTGCAACTTCACAGCTAAAAATACAAAGCTGAATAGGATTACAAACAAGGTACTCCATAAGTACAAAAAACAATCATTAAAATCGACCAAGCCGTTTAATAGGAGAAGAATCTCAAACTCACGTACACCGAAATCGTTTTTATTAAAAAGATGTAAAACCATCTTTTTTAAGATACCTAAAAGTTATCAAGCGATTTAGAAACCAAGCTTTAGACACTTACTAACATCTGGCTGTACGTTCATCATAAGAACACTTACCTAACCCAAGTATAATGAGAATACTTTGAGCACTTTCAGCGGTTTGATGAAAAATGTTGAAACTATCGAAAAACTCGAAAACTTTCAAGATAAATGACTACGGAACACATTCTACTTTTTCTGACTACACTGTTCGACATTCGCTTGGCTATCTTAATCTCTAGGGATCGCTCGCTTTACCAATTAGCCTTACAGAGTGCACAATGGACGCATCACAAAACGTATTGCGCTCAATACGTTTCTTTCTATAGGGTGGTTCGATGTGGATTAAAAGGATTTGTTGTTCGGGGCTTGGCAGTGCGTTCGTTATGCTATGGTCTGTAGAATAAGTTAATTATCATCTGTAACTATTCTCGATTTTCTCTCTCTCTCTCAAAAGAATATTCCACAAATTTTGGTAGTTCAGTTCAGTTTAACTTCTCTCTTTAGCACTTCGTCATAAATAAGGCCCAAATTAAAAATTGTGTCCAAGCTTTGTTCAAACGAAACTTTGATGCGTTAACGCTTGTCTAGATAAGGCCACAGCTTAGCAAGCTCCACTGTTACGCGTACTGACAATGTCATTCATTTGGATAAGGCTTACCACACTGAGGATGGTAAAAATGGCCTATTACAACTCAATACGTGTCTCCCCTGTATAAATTCTCTAGAAAACTAGATGTGGAAACCTGAGTTATAGGTTCTAGTAAACCATTAGATCCTATATCGAATCGCCCTGTATCGCACGGGCCATTAGTCATCCTGGATCTGATAAGGCTACCAATGGATGACTCGTCTGCCTTTTTGCATACCCTCATGGGACCAATGAAAAAGCCATCTATAGTGTCAATCTTTACATACATGTCCGTTTTCATCTTTATGCATATGACGCACATGTCGTCAGCAAACAGGCTGTCCTGCAGTAAGTAAGTTCGTAAAGGCCTAAAGGCCTCCGTCATGGCTTAACGACTTAAAAGCACGGAAGCGCTCAGCTCGTAATACCACTTGCGGTCACCCATCCAAATTGTGACCGCGCACAACGTTGCTTAACTTCAACGATCAATAAGAACGTCTAAGCAAGCTACGCCACGAGCGCTTCTTTGTCCTGCAGTGCGATTCGCACTTCCCGAAATGCATCCGATTCGAAGATTTTCTTCGGAAAGTTGACCTTTTTTCCATCGAAGAAACGTATCTTTCCGGATTTGGTAGTAGATAACTTAAACAAGGTAAGTTATGCAAGTGTTATTTGTTACTTTACTAGCTTCCGCCTGAGGCTTTAACCGTTCGGTCCACTACTCCGGAGCTCCTCCAGGCCATGATCTCTTTGTTTTATAAGACTCATCCAAAGATACATCAAAAGGCGTGATTGAAACACCAACATACGACGCGGCGCTTACTCACAAACTTTCAGATTTTTAATATTTGTACGACTTCTTCCAACAGTGTGTGTACTTTTCCCGAGGGATAGAAAAATAACAAAGCCTACATCCGCGTTGATAATTTGTTAGCTAAACCGCGGGCAAAACTTAGATTCAATAAAGATGAAAACGTACATGTGTAGACAAAGCTCTAGGTAGACCGATGAGAGCCAGTAAAAATGCAAGTCACCGATATCGATCTGGACATCTTGACATTTGAAGTTCAAGAATGCTTCGCTCTAATTGATGTCGAGTTGGGTATTCCGATTCACTAAATGTCGGAACAAACAAAGGTTTTTAATGGCAATCGATATATTTAAAAGCTTTAGCTTTTGTTTCACCATCTTAACAAATGTAAAAGTCATTGGTTCTGAACCTGGGTTTAAATTACCCCTCCGGGGTAAAATAGATTTGAGGGGGGGGGGGGAGGTAATACAACAAAACGAAAAAATTAATAAAAAAAAGGAACTTTTTTTAAAGATTTGTAATCCAACAAATAAACTCTCGAAAATATTATGCTGTCGCTGAAATAGGTACTTACTCGTTATCAAAAAGAGAGGAATTTTAAGATCACATACAATTTTAAAGGAATAACAAGGTAAATAAAAAAGGGTAGGAACCACTGTCTAAGGATGGTCCCAAGTAAGTTAGTTGTCAGTTAAGTGAATACAATCACGGTTTTTTACGCTGGCTAGCAACACCCAGCTGTCATTTGTAAAAGTTATTGGTTACTTTTACCCTTCACTTCACCTTATTTAGGAAGTAACTCATCAAAACTTAACTTGGAGATGGTGGTTATTGTTAATACATCCAAGTTGGTGCATCAGTGCATTTTTCGTTTCAGAAAATTAGATTAAATAATCTTGAGTGACTTATATTCATAGGATATGTTTACCGCACTTGGAGGAGTCGTGATATTGGTAAGAGTACATTTTGTAAGAGTTTTAGTACATTCTTACACAGAGAGTTTTTTATTTATTCAACAGTCACTTCTTTTTATTTTGCTCTCTTAAATAGGTTAGTTTATTTATATTATACCTGTCGATAACATAAAGCTACATTAATTCTGTTTCATTATTTCATGCAATCATAATTATTTACAGTAAAAATAAAGAATTTATGCAAATTGTTATTGCGATTACATCACAAACTAGCAATTCTGCGTGAATCACCAAATTATTGTTCTGTTCTGTGGTTGAGTACTATGTTGGTCAAATTGATTGAAAAATAACAATGTTACTGTGTTATTTATTACAATGATTAGTTTTACCTTGCTATTAGTGACAAAAGTAAATAAGTATCTCGATTTTTATATTTACCTGTCAATTTAGCATAGTTTTATTTAATGTATTTTATACTTAGTCTATTCCAAAATACCAGAGACAAGTAGCTAAATTAAAAATATAAAAAAACCGACTTCAATGTAAATGCCGCTGAGCAATTTTCTGCACTCTCGAGTTGCATTTCTGTTCATAACTCCGAAGATCCTCGACAGATCCTCACAAAATTTTTATGGTAGGTACCAATCGGGAAGAACCCTTTCAAACGAATAAAAGTCCAAATGGTCCAGGCGTCTTCGAGTAATCGGTGAACATACATAAAATAGCAAAAAAAAAATTCAACGACAATTCGTTCCTTCTTTTTGTGAAGTCTGTTGAAAACGGATCGCACTGTCATACTCTGCGCTAGAAAACGCGTTCGTCATACATTTTGGTATTACTTCTCGGACATTTACGCATTTTTCAGTTTTTGTGGTACAGAATCGAGCAATATCAACAGTGAAAAGCCTATTTTGTTTTTTTATTTTATATATTCATACCGTATCTTGAAGCAGTTCTATGAGATGAAGAAGATATCTGTTGAAGAGTAAACAACTGTTAAACAACTGTCTTGTTAGGAGAACTGAAAAAAAAACACCATTTGAAAGATACATTTGTGAGCGACATCTCATTTGATGGAGCTTAGGAGCCTAATATTCTTAAAGACCGGGTAAATAATCTAGTCTAGGATCAAATAAAAGTAGGTAGGTACTCACATGATAACGATATTATAATATTCACTTCACTACACCAATAAACAGCAATTAATCTAGTAGAAGACGTCCTTCTAGTTTGAAGAGCAAAATGCAACTGCCAGGGCGGGCCGGCTCGACTTTGCACGAAGACCTCGATCGGGTGATCGGGTGATCGGGTGATCGGGTTGTAGCCGACGAGCCGAGATTGGTCGAGGGGGCGGCCCGCCATGACAGCTAGTACTTCCGGCTTAAAGCAACTATTCAAACTAACAATTTATTTAAGTATTAATTAAAATATAGGTGATTGACTCATAAATTAATACAAATTAATAATAATTAAAATATGTAGCTATTATTATGAAGTACAATGTCCTGGGTTTGGTTATGTTGCTGACACATTGTTAATTATTATACATGAATGCAAGTATTAAACCGAGAGAAATCGGGGCAGGTCGCTAGTAGTCGCTAGTACAAAATATGTCGACTTTTAACAAGAATTCATAGAATTATGTAGTCCCAACATGAATTCTCAGAACTTTTTTGTACGGTAGTTACTTATAAAAAACAGTGAAACTTGGCAACATTTTTATGAAAATGTTTTTCGGGTTAATATTTTTCTTATGAGTAAAAAGTAAAATAAACGATATAAAGGTTCAAGGGTACTGGCCCAGGGCGATTTTTAGCAGCTGTCTTGAAGCTAGTGAAGGAAAGTGACCAAGAGAGAGATTGGTGACGGGATAGACCAGTTGGTCGACTAATCCATTGATCAGGCGATATTGTCACCGTGGTCGGACAATAGATGTGTCTTTGACACTAAGGCCTTGTTCGCACGAGAGTTTTATTAACGACCGTTAATAGAGTTGGCAAATTTAAAACTCAAATTCAATTGAAAACCAACCGCCCAGCGCTCAAAATTGCTTGACGCTTTTTAAAACATGAGAACAAATACTTAGAAATTCATTATGTTTCAATTCAACGCTTTTCTAACGGACGTTAATTAAAATGTCATCCAAACGACCTTAAAAATATGTAATACCTGAAGATCTGAAAGGATTTCTACCGCGCCTTGGAGGTAGAGTCATGATCATGTTTTGTTTTTTGCTTCTTATGCCGGCCACCGACGACGTCCGATTTCTTGTCGGTCCGACTGTCCGATCCAGTAATCTGAAGGCGTTGGTGCCACATTTGTTTGAACATGCAACACACGTCCGATCCAACAGTCGAAAGAAAATGTTTGGCGGGGTCGTGTCGACCCCGGTCAGACGAAAAATCGGACGTCTGTGGCGGCCTTAGGGAATAGAGTACTCTTTTTTATTTCAGCCCAGATTGAAGTGGCGGGATGAGCTAAACTCATTCTTGGAAGATTGGTCCGCCATAGCATTAGACCGGGAAAGGTGGAAGAGGGACAGGAAGGCCTTTGCTCTGCATTGAGACAATACAGGCTAGAAATAATAATTATAAGGAATACAGTTGTGTGTAACACTGTTGTGTTTCGTTTATTTGCAAAACTGTCGCATTCGTTATAATCAACGTGCGATGTGATTTAGTAGCAATACAAAAAGTTCGGACGATCCAATTCAATGAAATTCGGAAACTACCGGATCACTGATCGATTATCAACTGTAGCATGACAAGGTATTTCAATATAACTGAAATGTTCAGTCGTATCTAATTTGAATAGGTATGGGGTATTAGTTACCTCAGTTGAACTGTCAACCACATTTGACAAATGTAGAATGAAATAAGTAAAGTTACATTTAGGAAGAAGAAAGAACAAAATCAATACCTAAAAGTACTTTAAACCGACGAGCTTGTATGAAGATTGTGGTGAAAGTGAATGAAGCGAAAGAAGTGTGTCAGGATCATAGTAAGTGGAGATCTGCGGTCTCTGTTTACCCCTATGATGGGAAACAGGCGTAATTTTATGTATGTATGTATATGTATGTATGTATGTATATGGGTGTTTTATATGTATATTATGTATGTATTTAAAAAAAATGTATTTAAGTAGTATATCAGTCATGTGGTTCCCATAACACCAGCTCTGCTTAGCTTGGGACTACATGATGCTGTGTGAAATGTCTAGCATTATTTATTTATTTATTTATATATGTATGTATATAAAATCAATATTGTAATCGGTGCTATAACCGACAAATGAGCTTATCAAGATTTTCGACCGTCGAATGTAGGTTCCGTGGCCGAGTTGGTTAAGTCACTCCTGCTTGAGGAGGATCGCTTGTATCAATGCGGGTTCGAATCCCGTCGGAATCGAAGATTTGATAAAAGACTTTTCATTTTTACTGAATTATAGTGGCTTCCATTGAATATCTCTGAGGCGCAGTCGGTGAAAGTCCGCCTAAAGCCACGCTTCCACTAGGCAACATTTGGCGCGCGACATGTTGCACAACATGTTGAAAGTTAGCGCGGAACTTCTACTATGTCATGTTGCGCTCCAGCTGCCAATGTCGCGCGCTGTTGTGTAACGTTGCCGGTACTTGTTGAGCGTCACATGTTGCGTGCCAAATGTTGCCTAGTAGATACGAGGCTTCAAACACAGAAGGTTGCGGGTTCGATTCCCGCCGTAAGGCAAATATTTTTATGATCTAGTTCGGGTTGAAAGTCGGAGGTACATCCCACTAAGTCTAAACAGTCTAGGTAGGTACTTATGAATCGGACTGTACGAAGCCAGACCTTAAATAGTAAAGCAAAGCTATCTTAGATAACTCTTGGTCAATTTGGCAATTTTATCGATTGACAGTTTTCAATAATAAATGGACATCTTCAAAGCGTTTCATAGTCTGGTGAACATTTGCCCTAACTCAATAGTAAATCATTCAAAACGCTTAAACAATTATAAGATGAAACTTCAAACCAACCTTTAATAAAGCCGTATTCACGTAGAAGCGTTTTCCGCTGTGGGTAGCGAAAAATACCGAGCGGTATTTCACTACTACGTATACTACGTATGAAATTGGTGTTTTTCTTTGTTGACCAGCTGGTGTAGTCGGTTGTAGGTCTAAGCACATGATAATAACTGGATTTGACGTACCTAGTGCTTATAATACTGTATAATAAATGGAATATGCCAAGTACAATTTGGACTCACACACAAAAGATTCGATCCCACCGAACGATAACAATCTCGTTTGTTTAATGCAAAAAAAACCACTGAAAAAAAAGCATTCCATGTATGGGACCTCCTTTGATTTTAATACTCTCTTGGCACTTGGTAATAACTCTAAGAAATCATTTCAAACTAAACAAGACATTATTTACTTAGTTTGAAATCGTTCTAGTGTGCTCACAAATCTATGTATAAATTAGAACCTTGTTATTTTGGCTCTAGCATTGCTTATTATTTGCATTAAAATAATAGAGAAGGGAAATGACTATTATCATGTCTAGTCAGAAATTTCAGATAAAGATCTGATACATGTATTTGAGTCATTACGTCATCACAGTCGGTCATTTTACAGATTGTTACTCAAGTACAGTTTAAAATCTGTTGAAGCTTTGACTCTAGTCTCAAGCATTGCTCTTATTTTAAAACGAAACTTAAACTGCACTCAATTTTCCTTCAAAGTCTCACAAAATTGAAAGCTTAGACCGATTTTTCGAAAGATGTTTTGAAGAAAGTTGAGTTTAATTTGAGTGGCCTTTTAAATTAAGGCCAATGCTTGACACTAGATTCAAAGCTCAGCAGAGATCATCAGGTGATTAGATTTAAAACTGTTCTTGTTACAATCTGTAATATGAGCCTTATTAATTTATCTCTCATCATAATCATCTTGTTCTTGTTGTAAATCATCTTGCTATTTTGGCGGAACAATTTTATAAAATTCCGAAATCATAACCATTCTTATTTTCACTTACCAGCGCTATATTTCTCAACTTTTTCCATTAAAGCTGTTGTCAAAACTTAATGATATATTTCGCTAGTTTGAGGGTAGTTCTACCACTTTAGTAATCCCCAATGGTTCAATCGCCGTATCAGCTTGTAACTACCACACGATGGTAAATTAGCCTTGTAAAAGATAACAAGAACATAATATAAATAAATGTTTCTTTCTTTGATTTCAACGATCAAAAGCTAAGTCCTGTTTAAATTAGCCATTTTGTGTTTTTGTGTTACTAATGAGAAAATGTATAATCTAGAATTCTAGACTGAGTATAAAAAGTCGAACATTATCTTTATTATCTCTTATTAGTACGAGCGAGCGAAGCGAGCGAAGATCTTAGTGGTAAGTTGGGCGATTTTGCTTTGTATGTTTGTATGTTTGTATGTTTGTATGTTTGTATGTTTATATGTTTGTATGTTTCACGAATTGTTGTTCGAGCATAACTGTCGAACCGTTCATCCAATCTGCATGAAACTTGGTAGGTCAATAGGTTGTGGTAAGGAAATTTACGGTGGAGCATATGAGCTTAATCGATGAAGGGGTTGTGAAGATATTGGGTTCCCAAGGGGGTAAAAAATTATGAAAGTTACACAAATATATTGAGTGGGGTGTCATACGAAAGGGCTTATTTTGTACATTCCAAAATGGTTTTTATTTTTAATCTAGGATGTATAGTTTTTGAAATACGACCAAAGACCAAAAACTACGAAACCAGAGCTGCAAGAGCTCCCGTTTCATAGAGTTTCGATGTCTTCGTAGCTCATTGAGTGGTCGGTCTTAAAAAGAGAGTGGCATCGTTGCGGTTTGGTTTGCAATGATTTTAGATGCTACTTGATTTATTTTCATGATAAAAAAAATTTTGATAAAAAATGAAAATAATTGGGGTAAAAAAAGTTAAAGTAAACAAATATATTGAGTGCGGTGTCAAATGAAAGGTCTTTATTTGTACATTCTAAAATAGTTATTATTTTTATTCTAGGACGTATACTTTTAAAAATACGACGAGAATTCATAAATATGAAATAAATGAAAAATTAGACACGACATTATGTATTGCATGCATGCTAGTATTTTTTACCATGAAGAGCTAGCGCAATAGGCATACCCGGCAGTAGTAGCACTTGAAATTATAGGGGTAGTCAGAAGAAAGTCCAAATGTTGGCCATCTACGGTGCGCGAGATCTCAGTTCGGGGCGAACTACTGTAGTTCGCCCCGAACTGAGATCTCGCGCACCGTAGATGGCCAACATTTGGACTTTCTTCTGACTACCCCTATAATTTCAAGTGCTACTACTGCCGGGTATGCCTATTGCGCGAGATCTCAGTTCGGGGCGAACTACTGTAGTTCGCCCCGAACTGAGATCTCGCGCACCGTAGATGGCCAACATTTGGACTTTCTTCTGACTACCCCTATAATTTCAAGTGCTACTACTGCCGGGTATGCCTATTGCGCTAGCTCTTCATGGTAAAAAATACTAGCATGCATGCAATACATAATGTCGTGTCTAATTTTTCATTTATTTCATATTTATGAATTCTCGTCGTATTTTTAAAAGTATACGTCCTAGAATAAAAATAATAACTATTTTAGAATGTACAAATAAAGACCTTTCATTTGACACCGCACTCAATATATTTGTTTACTTTAACTTTTTTTACCCCAATTATTTTCATTTTTTATCAAATTTTTTTTTATCATGAAAATAAATCAAGTAGCATCTAAAATCATTGCAAACCAAACCGCAACGATGCCACTCTCTTTTTAAGACCGACCAGTCAATGAGCTACGAAGACATCGAAACTCTATGAAACGGGAGCTCTTGCAGCTCTGGTTTCGTAGTTTTTGGTCTTTGGTCGTATTTCAAAAACTATACATCCTAGATTAAAAATAAAAACCATTTTGGAATGTACAAAATAAGCCCTTTCGTATGACACCCCACTCAATATATTTGTGTAACTTTCATAATTTTTTACCCCCTTGGGAACCCAATATCTTCACAACCCCTTCATCGATTAAGCTCATATGCTCCACCGTAAATTTCCTTACCACAACCTATTGACCTACCAAGTTTCATGCAGATTGGATGAACGGTTCGACAGTTATGCTCGAACAACAATTCGTGAAACATACAAACATACAAACATACAAACATACAAACATACAAACATACAAACATACAAACATACAAAGCAAAATCGCCCAACTTACCACTAAGATCTTCGCTCGCTTCGCTCGCTCGATCGATAAATAAATGTTTCTTTCTTTGATTTCAACGATCAAAAGCTAAGTCCTGTTTAAATTAGCCATTTTGTGTTTTTGTGTTACTAATGAGAAAATGTATAATCTAGAATTCTAGACTGAGTATAAAAAGTCGAACATTATCTTTATTATCTCTTATTAGTCCCGTTAAATTAAAATCGAATCAAGCGTGTAATACCAACTAATTTAACAAATTATTGAGTCACAAAAAGATCGTGAAAATTGCCTGAGAATCGCGAAATTATACGTAGGTGTTCCAGACCACACGGTCTTTGTAGCTAATTTTATGGTACTGATGTCTTTAGTCACGATAATTCGGTTCGTGACTTGTTGTATTAATATTCCTGGGTCGTCCTCGACGCGTTGCTATGCGATGATATATCGATACTGCATAGTTGCGAAAGGACTTAGAGGTACTTGCAAGTTGGCGAAGGTTATAGCAAGTTGAAGATAAACCTATTATTACCAATTGGTAGTTATAGCAACATAATTACTATTATTATATCATTGATTCATCCTGATTATGATGAAGGAAAGATAATTATGGAAACAAGTGGCTTAGTCAGATTTTGAGATGTGTTGGATAAGTTTTTCGATGTTGTTGGTAAATCTCAGACGAGCATCGATGGTTTATCAGGAAAGGAAATCATTTATTTTGTTTAGAAATTTGACCCATTGCATACTGGGATATTGTATAACAAAACTAGATGCGCCCTTGCGGCTTTACCCGCGTAGTGATGGTATATGATGATGATGATGATGAAGATAAGCGCGCTCAAACAAACTTTTCTTCCGCTTCTTTTATATTAGTGGGTATGTCGTTTTGCTTTTTAACTTGTCAAAAAGTTGGCAACTTTTAACGATGCCTAGCACGAATATCGATAAAATGGAACAAAATAGACGTTTACCTATATAGAAAACCTTCGACCTAAAATTTGCGTCAACCTTTCTTATTTTACTGCCATTAGGGATTTATTCTATATTCTTGATTCTTTAGATGGTTGTCATAAAACAGGGAAGGTCACTTGTCTCTTCGAGAAATTCAAGGAAGTAGAACTATCTTCCTTATTTTCCACAAAAGTGGTGGAGTGGCTATTTTGTTATTAACTTTTTGATCCATTTCTGGTCGAATATCTCCCCTATTTCTTACCCCGTTCACTTACATTGCAATCCTTTGTACATTGTACGAATGTTTCTCATTTTGAATGGAAAAACTCCACTTAGGCGTAAGCGAATATCATCCTATAGTAATGGGTTTGCATATTCGTGCGAATGTGAGCGAACTTATTAGCGAACCATACAACACGATCTTGGCCTATGTTTGTACACTGTAGCAAGAATTAGTTGAATCCTGAAAACTATAATCTAGGTGCCTTCAAGGCTAGAGTGAATAGATTTCTTATAGATCGATGTGATCCATCCTCGGCCACACCGTCGCTTAACATCAGGCGAGTTGGTGGCCAAACATAGATCTATTTTCTATAAAAAAAAACAAGCCGTCATGCCTTCACTGAAGTGTAATGCGAAAATATGACTCCATTATTATTTCTTTGTTTGATCTTTTCTTGTTATGTTCACTTACAAATGCTTTGTGACTAACGATTTTAAAACTTAAAACTTTAACAAGTTTAATACCTTCAGCATACGAGTAAGTTTAGTTTGCACTTTATAATGAATGCTTGGATCTTTACAATGAAAGTTTTGTTCGTACCAACTATAATGCTAGAGTGTTTGCTAGTTAGACAATTTAATAGTAATCCGTCTATTTTTGTTATTTTTGCCAAATTATTTTTGAAAAGTACCTACAGTAAAACCAGAAAAATAATGCGTTTACAAAAACCATTGACGAAAAGTCAGACGGAAATGAAAATTATTCATAATTTCAACTTTATCGCAAGCAAATAAATATCAATGTCATTTTTAAGAAAAGCAAGTTAAAGCTGCTGTCGAATTCTGTTTTGTGGAATCATACACTGCTAACGGACGTATTCGGAAAGCACGAGAATAACCGAGATCCAATCTAGAGCTTGAAGTACTGTACATACTTTTTGCTCTATAGACGTTATAAACTTACTTCTCTTCTATTTACTTTTTCAATTAAAATTAGTGATATACATATAAGTATCGTATAATTACATACTATTGTTTGTATGTAACTGTACATAAACCACGTGATAGTGTCATTCATTGTCAACGACAGAACTAGTAGAGCGACCGGTTGTGTCTTCTACAATCAATAAATGGATTTAACAGTTTTAAAAATTGACAGTTAGACGGGTCACGATTCCATTGGACGTTTGACTACCTCAGTGTCTTCACGTTTCACAGTTTAATATTTTGCAACCACTTCTTTATTTCATAGTAGCCTGTCAGTAGGTAAGTTCGTATGAGAAAGTGACGGAGGTTTTAGGCTACCAAGGCTTAACGACTTAAAAGCCGGGACCGACAATTTAACGTGCCCTCCGAAGCACGGAAGCGCTCAGTTTGAAATGCCACTTGCTGTCGCCCATCCTGTCGGTCAATCAATTCTACTAGGCACCTATTATCTATTACGGTCCTATGACCCTACTTTACTACTGCATTGTTGTCAAAGCAACCTTTTATTTTCTATGAACATCTGCACTAAGCTTTTTATTCAGTAAAACTACTCATGCATCCCATCAAATTGGAATTTATTCATGGCCATCGGTGGAGACATGAGCTTATTTAACCGTCAAATTAAAACTCCCATTTATTACTCAATTATATATTATAAATACGAAATAATGTGAGTCTGTATGTCTGTCTGTATACATTATGTTTGGGACTTGTTCACGCTTAAACTGTCGAACAGATTTGAATTCAATTTGGAATAGACAAAGCTACACTTAAATAACATGGCCTAAGTATATATTTTTCCGAAAAATTGACTATTCCCGTGGGATGACAGACTTAGGCAAGTTCTATGCTGGTTCATCCACGAATTTAGTGACTAGATAAGTCGATAAGCATTTATTATGTAACACACACACTGTTATGATATAATAAAACAGTCTTAAGAACTATGTTTTACTGTTCTTTCGCGACCAATGCCGTGAAGAACTAAGGCAACAAGCACAGTTTAGGGCCAAGCTTTCTTTTCGGTGATTCATAACTGACCCGGGAAACTTCGTACAGACTCAGAATTCGTGATGACATCCATACAATAAGTAAAAAAAAATTTTTTTTTGTTTTTTTCTCATTCATGCTTGTTTCATGTTTCATAAGTTATCCTGCTTCGGGGCAGAGGTCAAACCCAACAACTCAAAAGATCGTAAAAAAACGGTTGAGGTATAAATAATGTAAGTACCTACCGTATATACATATAGTACCCGTACTTTGTTTTATATATTTATATATAGTGTAGACAAGCTTGAGTAGGGAGCCTAGTACGAGTAACACCGCGGAGCATAGCTAGTTAATTCATAATCCAAACATTATACAGTGCAATCGACCGTGACATGGCATGCATCGTACCTTTTCAACGATCCCCTGTTCCTTTATTTTAAGCTGTACTTATTGCTTTCATGGCTCCCCCTTCATAGGCCTCTGTTCCTCGGTTCTCGAGTACATTATCGATGGTAATACTGGGTGCAATAAAACTACTACGCATTTAAACCGAGCTAGAATCGGGGCTAAAGTGTTTTATTCCAAAGTATTGACGTATGACAGTCAGTTGGACTCACAAGTCTGAATGTTGTGAAGTGCAAAAATTTAGGATCGAGTGACAAAGCTAAAACAAGCAAATGGTTTTATCAAACACTTCTTTCATGCGGAAACAGAGCTACCAGAAAGTCATATCACTTTATTTCAAAAAGGGATTGCAAATTAAGACTTCCAGGAGGGTTTTACGGTTACTTAATTAAATAAATTACGTTTGTGAGAATTGTTAACAATCCCGGGGATTCGACGGTGTTGAATGTTTCAGAGCATCCTCTCTGTGTATCTATACTATTATAATAAAGCGGAAGAGTTTGTTTGTTTGTTTGTTTGTTTGTTTGTTTGTTTGTTTGAACGCGCTAATCTCTGAAAGTACCAGTCGGATTTGAAAAATTCTTTCTGTATTGGATAGCTAATTTATTGAGGAAGGCTATAGGCTATTCAACATCACGAAAAGACCCTCAGAAGCCATACAAAATGAAAGAAAGCCTGAATTGTGCTGACGAAAACATGCGGTTAACAGATGATCACAGAAAACTATTACCATAGAATATAACAAGCGGATACGATTGCAATCTCCATACAAAAGAAAGCGTAAACCGGTTTTTTTGTATGGAGCTGGCATTCTGATGTGTTCTGAGGTTGACAAAATTATGTTTTTTTTTTTTTTTTTTTCTTCTTTATTTTGGCTTCGCAAAAATTATGTTCTCTTCATATTCTTCTGATTCATATTTTCTTCTAAATGTATACAATATTTGACACTGACATTTGGAAAGGATTGAACATTCAGAAATCAGACATCTGTTTATTAATAGAATGCTATTTGACTTTAACACAAATTCAAATCCACAAAAAAGGTTTAGGTAAGTAACTGTAACTAAAACGTGAATCCATAGATAAAGAATCGTCGTCGTTCCTCCTGTGTGAATCACGGTCTTCATAATAGTTTCTACGCGCATCTATGCGTGATTCTTTTTAATAAACCGACTTAAAAAAAAGGAGGTGTAGGTTCTCAGATTCGATTGAACGGAATCTTTTTTTACGATGTGATTATAACTCGAAGATGTCTGAACCGATTTGGAAAATTATAAATCAATTAATATCAATCAATCAATCAATACTTTTAATAAAACTGTAACAGGTCATATTCTGTCCATACATTGAAGATATTTTGAAATTTTTTTTTTGGAGGGCTCTCTATAATCGATACTGAAGCCAAAACTGTAATTTTATCATTCATGTCTGTCTGTCTGTCTGTGTGTATCTTGGCCGCGCATCACGTCGAAACTACTGGATGGATTTAAATAAAACTTGGTATTATTTGAGTGCATACTACGAGGTATATAGGCCTTGGGAGAGGGGATGAAAGTCAAAATGAGTATCTGGTTGTAATTCATTAACGCGTAGTCCGATTTCATTGATTCTTTTTTGTTAGAAAGTAGGTAGGTACTTTAAATATGGTCCGGTAAAAATTTCAAGGTCATGATCTGATGGAGTCAGGACCTGTTCCATGAAACTTTTTAGTGATATGGGTATCAAATGAAAGAGCTTGATGAGTGAAACACAATTCTGTTATGATGATGGAGTCAGGACCTTCATGGAACTTTTTGGTGATATGGGTATGGGTATGAGTTTTCTCTCTTTCTCGCTTCTCTGCTTCTCTTTATACATGCTTCTCTCCATTTATGCTTGAAGCAATACGAAGTTTGCCGGGTCAGCTAGTATTCTATCTACCGTTTGTTTGACTCCTCTGGTGTTGCAAGCTTCCATAGGCTACGGTAACCGCTTATCACCAGGGGGGCCGTATGCTTGTCTGCTACCTTACTAGAACTTATAAAAAAAATTAAAATTAAAAGGTTTCGGGAGCATTATTTTACACCCAGTACCGATACGATTATCGTGCACATAATCGATCCTTTCGAATTGAACGTCTCGTATGAATGGGGAGACATCAAAGTGTTCAGAGGAGTTTACGATGCCATTGAGGAGAATAATGAATTATACATCGCTTACCCTTTATCATATTCAGATAGTTTTTGCATGTGGGTGGAATACAGAGTATTTCTGACTGCTGACAGCTTTTTTTAGACGAGACGTGGTTTAGAAAAAATCTGATATTCAATATAACACCTTTGTGTTCTATTGAATATCAGATTTTTTCTGCGGGGTCGTCAAAATTACGCCAAATAAAAATATTTTACCACATTCAAAGACAGCTCATCAGAATATTAACGGGTTAACAAAGTTCACAGCACGTGTAAATTATTCGAAAATTAATTGTTTAGGAGTCTTCTTCTTCTTCTTCTTTTCGTATGAGCAAGTGGCGAACTCTGGTGACGGAGTTTTTAGGCCGCCTAAAGGCCTCCGTCATGGCTTAACGACTTAAAAGCCGGGACTTTAGTTTAGGAGTCGAAACAATATTACAAACAAACACATCAACCACTTGTTTTTATTGTTCAATTTTGTATTTTGGTTCCGAATAAATAAATTATTATAACTTATTATAACCATTTTATTCGACTGGCTCCCCACAGGAGCTTGACCGGATCACCGAAAGGAAAGCTGGGGCCTACCATGTTTGTTGCCCTGATGCTTCACGGTGCTGGTCGCAAAAGAACAGGAGTAGATTCACCTAGCCCTTAAGACGATTCAAAGTGATCTTAGTGGTCCTACTGAATAAATGATATTTGAATTTTGATTTTTTTTAAACCTTAATCATCATTGCTCGTGTCTTCGCTCACGTGGTACCAACATAACTAGCCTATATTAGTATCTTAGGCTACGATCTACATCCCAAGTTTCATCTAAATTCGTTTAGCAGTTCAAGTGTGATTGAGTAATAAACATCACAATTTTCACATTTATATTTAGTAGGTTTTATTTATTCATTCAATAGCCCTGTTGGCCGAGGGGTATAGTACCTCGATTTTCGATCCGAAGGCTGTGGGTTCGAATCCTGGCCGTGCATCAATGGATTTTTCGAAAATTTATAAAAAATTATATGCGCATTAGCACGAGCTTTAAACGGTGAAGGAAAACATCGTGAGGAAACCCGCGGTTTAATCAGCCCCACACGTATTGACCATGTCTTTCCTGTGGATATGGCCGGTTAAGCTGAGAGGATGGTGTAGGTGCTGGGCAAGTCTACTCCATCTCAACATTGTCCCAGGCACTACAGTGTCCCGTTAAGTGTAGTTAAGGCCCGTTAAGGCCTAAGTTTATTTATTCATTAGTGTGATATTGAAGTGGATCGATACAAACACGTCAGTTATATCGATCACTTAGTGTTCAGGTGAAATAATGTCGGCAAATTTCAATTTGTATTTCGGTTCAGATGAATTGATGTTTATTTGAAATAGCCACAAAGGAGCGGGGGATGTGCGAGGCGTGTTTGTCAATTTGGCAGCGTTCGATGTTCACTGTTGTTCTAACAACCGCGAAATGTGATTGGAAACACCAGTACAAGTATATCTGTTTTATATTCGTGTTGAAACAGTTGAACGCGTTCAGCTGTAATTATGTTCAGAAAAGAGAGGAGACCAGTTGGTGCATTAAGCGATGGGCTTGAAACTGATCACGTGGTTGGATCTGCCTCTGACTAACCTTACAGACATTATAAAACATTCCCTGCCCTGCCATAACACATGTGCGTAGCGGGCACTCGCGATTGTGTAACACATTTCCTGCCCCGTCTCTCCAAAGGAGAGCACCGCAGGGTAGCTTGCACCTGGAGCACATTTACGTCACGGGCACTAGGCGCGTTAAAGGAACTTGAAAGTCTTAATTAATGAAATAATTCATAAAGATTAGTATCTGAAAGAATGTATAACGTGCCTGGGAAAAACACTTATAGTCCGTGTGTAAGTTAAACTCGGATAAGGAACGTGTTATTTATTGATTTATTTTTATTTTATTACGTGATTGATAAACAATAGTACGTATATCTAAACAAATTCTCAAACTTTCAGATTACTTAATAATATTACTTATTAGCTTATTGATCTGATATGCTGTTTTGTTTTTCACCAATTTTACGGAATGAAATAAAAATATGGAATACTAAAGTAGTAAAAACGAGTTATGGTCGACTTCATACAAACATTTTATGTGTAGTGTTAAATTCCAATATCACAAATTGCCCCAACCTAAACAAAACCATCATTTCTCGGCTTGTATAAACCCTTCTGAGCCCATCCTTTAAGCATTATACTCTACACTTGAAGCACTCTTTAGCTCTTGTAGAAATGCCAGGGCCCTTGTTTGTATCAGTGCCCTACAAACAACGATTGAGGGAACTTAAATAAATAATACTGGACATTTCACACAGCAGCATCTTGCTCCCGAAGTAAGCAGAGCTTGTGTTTATGGGAACTACATCGCTGTTATGTATACAGATTATGTATGCATCTGCCTTACAACAAAACTCAATAATCATTGTAATAGGCAATATGCATCAATTTTTTTTATGGTTTTAAACGATAGGTTATATCGTTAAATAACCGTAACAAAAATTCCAGCGCCGAAAAACTAAAATTTTGTAACAAAAACAATTTTTAAAATTTATCAACATTTTCATGCACTTGAAACGGACGTGACGTCACAAGTCACCAAAATTACACGCGCTTGTAGGTAGAAAATAAAAAAATATTTAAAAAAAACAAAAACCCGACTGCGTCAAAACTAAAAAGAAAAAAACAAGCCTGCAAAGAATTACTCACAGTCGGTACCCATTCATTTTATTACCAATCAAATCTTCCCAATGTTATGGGTCCCGACTGTGAGTAATTCTTTGCAGGCTTGTTTTTTTCTTTTTAGTTTTGACGCAGTCGGGTTTTTGTTTTTTTAAAATATTTTTTTATTTAACACTTTTTAGTTATGATAAAGTTGATTTTAAAATACCTATTCAACGATACCCCACTTGATATAGAGTGACGATTTTGATTCTTTTAATTTTGACAATATGGCGTCTGGTTGTAGCCCAGGTGAATTTTGATTACTGTCATATCTTTAGTGACACTCCCAAGGTTGAGACAAATCGATTGACGTAAGAATCATCAAAATCGGTCCACGCGTTTGGCCTCTAGAGTGCCACATAGAAACATCCATAGCGAGAATAATTATTAATCAACTTTAAACCGTTATTTTTCCTAAACTATTACTTAAAATGAAAAATGGTAAAAGAAACATAAAGTTGATTTTGAAATACCTATTCAACGATACCCCACTTGACATGGTGTGACGATTTTGATTTTTTTTATTTTGACATTAAGGCGTCTGGTGGTGGCACTGGTGAATTTTGATTACTGTCATGCCTTATTAACACTCCCAAGGTTCAGACGAATCGATTGACGTAAGAATCATCAAAATCGGTCCACGCGTTTGGCCTCTAGAATGCCACATAGAAACATCGAAACATACATAGACTGATAAACACATTACCCTTCCTTTGCTTTGCGCAGTCGGGTAAAAAAACTTTCTGTCGAGTTTGAAGGAGTGTGACGTCACAGCATACGTGACAAATAGCGTTGCGTTTCAAGTCTTATGAAATTCCCACTATATTTTTGCACTTTTTAATTATTAATTTCTAAGCGAAAATGAAATAATATTAAAAAATAATTACACACACATAATTCTAAAGCCATAATGTTCATAGAAAAATACGTTTAACCCGCTTTTGAATCAGACGCATATTGCCTATTATCCCGTTGATAATAATATTTATCATAGAAAAAATAATTAAGTAAGAATAGCTAAATAATATTTTTCCAGAGTTTTCGCGTATTGCCGAAGCTGTATCACGCTTGTCTGTAGCCTCACCCATTCAAATAACCAACCGGGAGATTCTTCAATCATTTCCGCTCTCTGGCCTATTTATTACCATTTCATTATTCAGGTACGCAATAAGGAGTTAAAAGGCGCAGTACGCCCTTGGCCTCTTATTCAACTTGCTGTTAGTATTGCCACTCGATAGGCCACTATCGATAGAAGTAGCCTAAATTAATAATGATGACTTTTACAACAATAACAGAATGGTCAAAAATGTTGATGATAGTGGCTGATACCAGTAGTATCGTTATATTCGAACCTCCATTGTCGCCACTGTAAAACACTATTATACGCTGGTGTATTAGGTATCACATTTTGGTATCAAATATCAACGAATAGATCAACGGATAGAAAAGAATTGACAATAACATTGAGGACTTTCAATAATATCAAAGTATCGTTAGAATCAATCTTTGGTATTATGGTATTGATAGGTACTATAGATTGTTGATATACTATTTTGTTCCTAATGAGTTAATAGATGCTATAGATAGTATTGAGCTATTAATGGCCGCTTAATTTCCAATAGTCATAATCTTTGTCAGTACCTACTATCGAAAAACTATCGAGTAAACTCGTCTGGGACAAAAACATCGATACTATCGATAGCACTGTCGATAATTTGGCAACGCTACCCGCTGAATCAAATCGAGAGCCTCTCCTACTATTGTTGAAGATCCGCATGTGTGAGCATGGATGCAAGGCCGAATGTGGGATGTCGTAAAGTTTACAAATAACAGCTCTCGGTCTATAGTTGAAAGAAATATGAGATTGATGAATGGGAGCTTCCAGGTGTTAAGATGTCCCCAGGGCAGGTTCAAAACATGTCTACTTACGAAAATAAAACGAAGTAAGGCTTTTTAAGAAGTAAGGATTCCTACGGGCATATGAAATTGTCGGTTCCGGCAAAGTTCGTTAGTCATAAAATAGGCCCCAGAATGTCTAAAAACCATCCGCTCTACTTATAAACTTCTGACAAAATTGAAACACATTTCAATTATTGTCATCCTTTTTTGTTAGATAGTGACAAATATTGATAGGGCGAATCTTGAGCATTGTTTAATCAATGTTCAAGTTTATATGTAAGGCCTTATGTATAGAGTCTTAGAAGAGTCATCTACTAACTCATAAAATACTGTTACCTACAAAATCGAAATTTTAACTATGTTGTACAATTCAGACGTTGCTTGAATGGGTTTTATACGAGTACACTTAAAATGAAAAGTCCTTGCTATTCAACCGACCGAGCTATCCAGTCTGCATGACTGTCATTTCAAGTACACTCAACTAGACAAGATAAGTCCTGCCTTTTTCAAACTGAATCAAATTAGTTTATGCGGAAAAATGCTCAAAGTACAGTCAGCAACCAAATTAGAATAACAATCCTCTTATTCTACTTTTATTGCTGACAGTAACAGCTGTGTGCAAATTCGAATACTGTGCAGCTCTGTACTTTCTAAAATTCGGCACATTAATACTAGCCAGAACTGCTAAAGGAAAATAATATCACGAAGAAATTTGTAGCTTAGTCAGCTCAAGAAGTAGTGACCATGACTTTTTTGTGCTTAATTACTTCATTTTAAAGTATTAAGTACATGATAAAAATTGGCATACTTACGTACATTTCGAAGTAAGCATTCGTTTTTTAAGCTAATTGGCTTCCTTACGAAGTTTTCCTTCAGCTTTAAGGGGCCTGCAACAGACGAATTATCCAAACAACATAATACCAAAATCATTTATTTGAGCATAAATATTTTCATTACTGTATGTTATTATTTAAGATTATGGTAGTATTTAACTTTCCTATTACAACTTTATTCCAAAAAAACTTACTACAGAACAAATCAAAATGTGTCTGTAATTTGTTTTAGGGTGTTGTCACATTATCACGTCTCTACCCCGTCGCATAGCATGACCGTAGCAACACCGTCCCGGCAAAAATGATATTCTTTGTATTGAAATGTACCGGACGCCCCACACCACACCGTTCCTACACCGTCGCGTGCCCTGCCCGTGCCATGGCCGTCTTGTCAATCTCCGGCCGCCATGATTATTTTGCTGACAATCAATGACAAGCCCCGCCCATCTGTCAATCCATGTAACCATCATATTAGTAGCGTAGCCAGGTCAGCCCCTAGGGGCAGCTTTTCAGCCTTTTTCTATAAATAAATAATGCTGGATATTTCACAGCATCATCTAGCTCCAAGGTAAATAGAACTTGTATGGAAACTATATGACTGATAAACTACTTGTAGGTACCTATCCTTTTTTTTGTAAATACATAATATTACATAGAAAAACACCCAGACCCGATACATATATTTGCAGATCATACAAACACTTGCGTCGCAGTGGGAATCGAACCCGCAACTTTCTGTGTTTTAGCTGGACCTTCGCATACTGCGCCACCGAGTTGGTTCGCATTGTTGGTACTGGATGTTGATTTATGTACACGGGATTTTATCGCGTAATTTACCTTATTTATCACGACGCGACGATTTGGCTGTTACAATAGCCGTGGTTGCGGGCAGTCTGCCCGTGATTATGTCAAAATGACAGATCATGTCAAAATGAGAGATTATGTCAAAATGACAGATTACGTCAAAAAGACAGATTAGGTGTATATTAAAATGACAGATGGGCCATATCTCGTAAACCACTTATCCCAGACTCTCCGTTCTCTTCAAGTGAAAGCTATTGAAGAGATCTACATTTAAAGTGACAGTTGTCAAACATTAAACGGCCACATCTCGGAAACTACTCGTCCTAGACTCCTCATTCTCAGTTCAAATGAAAGCTATGACCAAGATCTACATTCAAAGTGACAGCTGTCAAACTTTAAAAGGCCATATCTCGGAAACTACTCGTCCTAGACTCTCCGTTCTTAGTTCAAATGAAAGCTATGACCAAGATCTTCATTTGAAGTGACAGCTGTCAAACTTCAAAGCACCATATCTCGGAAACTATTCGTCCTAGACTCCCCGTTCTCAGTTCAAACGAAAGCTATTGAAGAGATCTTCATTTAAAGTGACAGCTGTCAAACTTCAATCAGCCATATCTCGAAATCTACTCATCCTAGACTCTTCCTTTTTAGCTCAAATGAAAGCTATGACCAAGATCTACATTTTCAATAACAGCTGTCAAAATGACATCTGTCATCTGAAATGTAGATCTTGGTCATAGCTTTCATTTGAACTGAGAATGAGGAGTCTAGGATGAGTAGTTTCCAAGATATGGCCGTTTGAAGTTTGACAGCTGTCACTTCAAATGTAGATCTTGGTCATAGCTTTCATTTGAACTGAGAATGAGGAGTCTAGGACGAGTAGTTTCCAAGATATGGCCGTTTGAAGTTTGACAGCTGTCACTTCAAATGAAGATCTTGGTCATAGCTTTCATTTGAACTTTGAACGGGGAGTCTAGGACGAGTAGTTTCCAAGATATGGCCGTTTGAAGTTTGACAGCTGTCACTTCAAATGAAGATCTTGGTCATAGCTTTCATTTGAACTGGGAACGGGGAGTCTAGGACGAGTAGTTTCCGAGATATGGCGGTTTGAAGTTTGACAGCTGTCACTTCAAATGAAGATCTTGGTCATAGCTTTCATTTGAACTGAGAACGGGGAGTCTAGGACGAGTAGTTCCCGAGATATGGCCATTTGAAGTTTGACAGCTGTCACTTCAAAGATTCAAGGTTCAAGATTTCAGATTCAAGGTTCAAAATTCAAGAATCAAGGATCGAAATCCAGGATCGAAATCCAGGATCGAAATCAAAGATCAAAACCAAGGATCGAAATCAAGGATCGAAATCAAAATCGAAATCAAAATCAAGGATCAAAATCAAGGATCGAATTCAAGGATCGAAACCATGGATCGAAATCAAGCGCTGATTTTGTCGAGCGCGATAAGATAAAAATATCCTGAAATTTAAATGACATGGGCACACTACTAATCCAACAACGAGTGTGAAAGAGACAAAGCTACCAAGAAAGCATCTCAACAAGACCAACAATCCTTATAACCAAGATTAAATGATAATTGATCGTTGTGTAGTCGTGATAAGGTTCAAAATCCTTTGTACATTAAATGTCAGTCAGCATTCTACTTTATACATTATATTGGTACATTTGGTGACAGCTGTCACTTTAAATGTAGATCTTGATCATAGCATAAGTATTTATTTATAAGAATAACGATTTTATTTTTTGTTGATGATGAAGATGTTATCTTGTTTTGAAGTTTATCAAAATACGGCTTCGCGGCTGTGCCCCTATTTGATAGTTTTATTTTGGGGTATTGTACCTTGACTGTCCATTAGTAGGAGCACGAGGATATACTTACATATATTGGTACTTACGTATATTGGTCCTCGTGCAGGAGCAGTAGGAGAATCGAGTAGGAGCAAGAGGAAACGCTCCAATATTGGTTAGATAATAATTCAGTTATTTTTCTCACTTCACAAAGTCTTTCAAGTACCCCCATTTATACACATATACATGTACACATTCTAAACCTACCATAGTAGGTATATAATTTATAATTTTTACCTACGAAAATTCCCCCAAAGGATTTCCTTCTGAGTCGATAAATACCCCAAATTTGAATTGAAAACCCCCCATCTAGCATCACTGAATGCGTTCCGCACGTTATGTGACATTTATCAAACGTCAAAATCCCATACTGCCCTCCGAAATCAAAGTGTAGTAACAGCAAAAACACGATTTCGAGAAAAAAGATAAGCTTACAAATTAAAAAAATATCCAGTTATTCATAAAACCTTGAATGTAGAGTGAAAGTACACTTAATCTATACCAACCAACCAGTAATAAAGCGGAAAAGTTTATTTGTTAATTTGTTTGAACACGCTAATCTCAGGAACTGTGAGGAAGGATATAAGCTACTTTTTATCATCATCATCATGATCGCAATAATTATTATGCCATCACTATGGATTATAATTGGGTTTTTAAAAAGGTTTCTTAAAAGTCTGTTTTTTTAAACCTTGTAGATAAAACTCCCATTTAAAGTTACACAAAATATGATGAAATATTGCACTTTGCTAGTAAACCCGACAAAATGTGTGCAATATGTATTTTAGTGTGGTTTAGCTTGTAAACGCTCTATATTTACGATAGTATTTTACAAAAAAAATTGAGTGATAAGTTTTAAAATGGGCTTTCAGAATAATTGTGTGTTTAGCATAAAACCAACAAAATGTCTATTACTGTGGTATAGGCTCGGGATTACGCTTCGCAAAACGGTTATGAGACGGTCCTAGTTTGATACGGTCTTAGTGTGTAAGGTGCTATTTTCGTGACGGGCTCGGTCATGGCTCGGCCCGCTTATGATACTGCGCAGTGAGCGCAGACCTTAATGTTCATGTGGTGCTAACTCGCGTTACTGCGCATATTTGACTGGCCTATCAACTCAGTTGGCAGTTGCTCTGCCTTCTTGTTTATGCGCTGCAGGTCGTGGGCTCGATTCCTGCCCGGGACAAATACTTGGTTTCCATAACACAAGCTTTGTTTATTTTATACCTGCACATAATCAAAGTTTTATACGTAAAACCTCCGATTTTGCCCCGATTTTGCCGCGCTCGTCGCGCTAGTTCGTAAATTCCTTCAGCGACTATCAGTAGCAGGCAATGACGTTGGACCGAAACGATCGGATAACTCAAGGGGAGGCCTTTAACCAGCAATGAGACAGTTTGGGCTAATGATAACAACAACAATAACAACATAATATACATTTTCCAAAACGAAAAATCCATAGTTGCACAGGAATCCAACCCACGATTTTCAGATCAAAAGGCGAGCCACTATCTTTACTGACGTCTCTTTTCTAGATTCTATAACAATAAAATAAAGCACAATACAAGTGTAAATTGCATTTCCTTTCTCGAATGCTGGTATTGTCTATGCATATACATGTTTACTTGTTTATTTTGCTTGTACATATTTGTTTTGTGTTCCGGATGCTGTATGCATGAGAGAAATGAGTGCATGAGAGAAATAGGTAACAAGAATAAGAGAACAATTTTAATTTATTTATTTAAATAAAAGACACCTAACGCAGGAAAACACTTCATTCACAAAGAAATTGGTAGGTAGTAGGAAATGTAAGATCTAGTGCCCTTTAATACCCTTCTGATTTTGATATATTATCCCTTTACATCATGAGTTAGCTGTCACATCGTGTATCGAATTATTTATTAGATTATAGCTGCACTGTTTAAATCACCTATATCATATCATCAATATTTAAAGCTGAAGAGTTTGTTTGTTTGTTTGAACGCGCTAATCTCAGGAACTACCTGTCGGATTTGAAAAATTAATTTCTGCATTTGATAGCTAAACTCTTGAGGAAGGTTATACTTAGGCTACTTTTCATCATCATCATCATCATCATCACAATATGTCATCACTACGGGGGCAACGAGAGCGCTGCTAGTACACAAAGAGACTGATATCAACATTTTTAAAACGGGATTTAAAAATAAGAGATTCAAAATAAATCTTTATAGTTTAGTTAGATTACTTTTTTTTCTAACTACAAAGAAATATAGAAATTGAGAACTTCTTATTTGAAATCCTACACCACACTTCCATTAAATCACAATCTACTCAAACAAACCTGTTTGTACCATTCAAAGACTAAGCCAAGATCAATATCTTTTGTAAACGAAACCAAAGGTAAGGTTTTTGTACGCACAATCTATTGGCAACGGCAACATTTCCGATTACTTATTAAAATCTGTCTTTTAAGCCGGCAGAGACCCAAAAACAAATTGAAAATGTTGTCGACCATTTCCTTATGAATAACTTGGCAATAATATTGTAAAATTTCCTTTTCATGCCGATTTTAAACGAGGTAGATATTATTATGTACATATGTTGTGTATTAAGTCTATTGGTGGATTTTGATGACGAAACCAGACGTGGTAGTCCGAGGCAACTCCAAATACTCGTCTGACACGTGTTCACATTTTACTTACCTATAGTGTAACATAGAAACATAAACTATACGTCAAAAGGTGGTAGGTAGGTAATTCATTTTACTATTTATTAGTGAAAATCCGTCGTCCTGCCCCTATGGGAAAGAGGCGAGATTTTATGTATGTATGTATATTATAGGTATACCGTTGGATTAATATGCATCACTAAGATGTACATTAATATAATACAATGCAGTTTTTTCTTATAAGATTGATATGAGTAAAGTTATTTTAATATAATTTGAGTTGCTCGATGAAATCAACTTGATATCGCTCGTGTATTCGCCCTACAATAGGTAAGATACATCCCACATAATGGTGACCTCACTATCAATAATTAATAGATCTTGGAAGTAAACAAGGACGGAAACGTGTTCTTCGTAATTTCGATTAAGCAATTCGACGTTGTATAAACTATACTATAAGGGCTATTATTATGGTTTCCAATATAATATTTGTGACTTTATTGATGGTTGATTTTTAAAGTAAGTGTTACTGGATATGAGGCTAAGTTTTACCTTAAAAATTATATACTTACCGTAGACAAAAGTTGTGCGTGCCATTTTTGTTATGCTAAACTGTTAAGATATTTTTTTCTCTACATTCATAAAGTGAGGAAACTTTATGAGTGTGGCAGATTATTTTTACTCAAACTTACTGAAGCTTTACTTTGTGCAAGTAAATACATACTTAAGTAAAGTATACATACTCTTTTATCACAATCATAAAATCGAAGGTTAAGGTACTATGTATTCATCACGTCGTTGTTTGATATTGGATATTATTTTGAATATAAAAACATCGCGACCTTAATGATAGAACACATTGTTATTTCAATAACGCCCACATCCCGATAGAACCCAATCCAACCAAAGTACATACTTACCTCGGTTTAGGCAAACCGCTAATTATTCTAGTTTGGTAGTTCGGTTAAATAATGCGGCTTCAAAATTCATTAATGCGCACATAATTTAGTTAAAATCTGCCTACACACTATTTCATTTTAAAATTGAAACAATTTCTGGTTGAGTACTGTTTTCTATTTAAAAAAACTCTTGTGGCGTAGTTTGGCGACGTTTTGAGCGGTCACAATGAGCAAATGAGAAACAGCTCAGCGCTTCCATGCTCCGGAGGGCACGTTAAATTGTCGGTCTCGGCTTTTAAGTCTTTAAGCTCTATTTGAAAATTTAAGCTATCTGTAAGCTATGACGGAGGACTTCAGGCGACCTAAAAATTCCGTCTCATAGGAACATACTATTTTGGTATGGATAAAAAAGAAATTTATAAATCATTGTAAAACATTTGAAATTATTATTGTAGTAAGTACCTATTATAATTATTAGGTACTTATAGAATTAAATTTAAAAGTGTTATAAATAAGTACCGTAGGTACTAGTGAACCCGGACAGACTGCCACAGAATTTGGAAATACATATATGTTTTTTATTAGCAATGTAATAAAATTATAATTCAGAAATAGAAAAAAGCTGGAAATTAATAACAGCTTACCGGTAAAGTAAAGTAATATTTTATGACATCGTCGACACGTGCGGGGCTGACTAAGCCAAGGATTTCTTCACACTGTTTTCTTTTATTGTTTTGGGCAAGTATTTACAAATACGCTCATATTTTTCTACCCGGAATTTTCCAACCTGAAATCTAAACCAACTTCTCTTCAAAAGTCATACTACCTAAGTACTTACTTCTCACCAAATTACTTTTCTGTTAATTAATGTCTGTTCTTAACTGTTACTAGTTCAAAAGTAGTAGTTCTAGTAAATAAGCTTTATTTTTACGAGATCTATAATAAAAGTCATGACAGGTGGAGCAAAGCCACGACTGAATGGTGGCCGAGAATGGGACAAAGGAGTGTCGGGCGACCGGTGGCGAGGTGGGTCGACGACATAGTTCACGTCACGGTGCGTCAGTGGATGCGGCGAGCACAGGATCGTGGTGGATGGCACAAACTTAGGGAGGCCTATACCCAGCAGTGGGTAAAATCGGGCTGTGGATGATGATAATAAAAGTCAATAATAGGAAAAAAAATAAAAAATACACCCCGACCCAAATCTTGTCTAGGTGCAATTTTAGATCACCGAATGCGGAAAGGAGGTAATGTAAAAATTTAATTAAAAAAAATAAATTTAAAAATTCGTTATTACCAACCGACTAACCACATTTATACTTACCTTATCAAAATTAAATCACATACATACCTACAACCTTATTCGAAAACAATTTCCTATTTACCTTCTAACTTCGTATGAGCCAGCTAATACCATAAAGTAAGTGGAAAGCTGAAGTTATTCGGACAAGCGTGATTGGACCACTCGTAACTCACTGGATGAAAAAAGTGCACTGAAAAGTCGTATTTCAATACCAGAGCTTAGTTGGAACGGGCTGGTGGTTTGGTTGAAATTATTTTTAGGGAAATAGCGAGCACGGCTTCAAACCGCACGGACTTGGCGGAACCCATCGGCTGGAAGTTTGTTTAGATTGGAAAAATGTAGGTACAGTCTGCGACAAAAATCGATGAACATTTTGAGTTTTACATTTTTATTTATCTAGGTAGACTGAACCAGAGTAATCCGAATTATAGCTAATATTAGATGTTTTGCTCAGCTTTATTACTACTTTTGAACAAAAGTTACCAATTTCGCACATAGTGTGAAGAAAAAGTGACTTGAAAAACTCAAAATGTTTATTATTTTTTTTAGCTGAATGTACAAAATATTGGTATTGCTTACGTAGCGTGTGCATGATTTGAGTATATGGCTATCGGCAATACATGGCATACATATTTGTATTAGAATGGTAAACGTTTTATAAATTGTGTGGTAAAGATTTTGATAATTGGACAAATAGGACACAAAAGTTATTGTACCAATTTTCATGCCTTTTTAAAATGTTTTGAAAAATGTTTTGCATTGGTATTAAGACTGTAGTAAATGGTAAAGGTTTTATATATTGAACAAATGGGATGTAATGCACCCAGATATATAATTTTTGTGACCTTTTTTAGATTCGTTTTTTGACCCCACCCCAGCAGTGGGGTCTTTGGGATTTTTTTGTCCCCACTGAATTAAGTGGTTTGATTGCAAGCATTTTTTACTGATATTGATGTATGGTATGGTAGAGATTTAAATAATTAAACAAGAGAGGTCTGATGAAGGTATATTGTTTTTGTTTTAATTTAAAGCCTTTTGAAAGAAGTGGCAATATCAATTGTTTGAAATTACTACAATTCGTAGAACCTGAACGAAATTTTTGATTTGAATTGAAGTGAAATTAAGGTACCTACTTATATAAAAAGTTCAAATATGTTAACTTTCTAATGCCTCACAAAGAAATTCTTATGAATAACTGGAAGAGATCGCTTTCAGCGAGAAGGCCGCCCATTGTTTTAAGTACCCCATATGTTTTGTATCGTTTTTAGGGTTCCGTAACTTAAAAGGTAAAAAAAGGAACCCTTATAGGATCACTTTCTTGTCCGTCTGTCTGTCTGTCTGTCCGTCTGTCTGTCCGTGTGTCACCATCGATTATCTCAGGAACAGGTAAAGCTAGCAAGTTGAAATTTATACCATATACTAAGGTCCCTATTGTGAGTATAAAAATCAAGGTCCTGAGTCAACACTATAAAAAGATATAGGCAAATTTAGGTTTTCGTGAAAACTTGTGAGTACCAAAACTTACCTTAACTATCAACTTTTTTTATTTTTCGGAATTTTTCCTTTACTTGTGCTGGAAGACCTTGCTTGTAACCAAAATTGACAATTCTAGGTCAACCGGAAGTACCCTAGAGGTTTTGGGTCGAAAACCTAAATGGTAGTTCCCGTTGACCTAGAATAACGAAATTTGGCAAAAAACAAGGTCTTATAGCACAAATAAAGGAAAAATTCCAAAAAGTTAAAAAATTTGAAAATTAAAGGGTGTTCCCATACATACATAGTTGACGCCAATTAAAATTGTCCTCCGAGTTGTATGGGCGCTCATACAATTAAGCGGACTAGCTTAATTGACACCATGGAGGTACGGAACCCTCGGCGTACGAGTTCGACTCGCACTTGACCGGTTTTTATTTAATTGACTCTGTATTAACTTTTTGTGGGTATTTATGTCAATAAAGATATATTGTATTGTATAAACTATGTCTTATTTTTCTCCCATTACTCACCTGTACGAAATACAACACGTGTTCACTTGAGGTATTATTCCGAGGCAAAAGAACCAAAAAACGATTAATTTCGGTATCTACAAGTAAAACTATCAATTTCGTACACGCTAGCCGTTATTCGTGAGCAATTAATAATGATGAAAGCGATGATTTGCGCCTCAATGCGTGAGCAAGATAATGTGGTGTGCGCATACATCAGCCAGTGCTGGGCTGAATAGAACTCGTACGGATACGGAAATAATGGAAGGGATGAGCTTCAACGCACAGTAACTGTATTATTCCGTGAGCGAGATAAAGCGTTGCAGTGTTTGAGGCTAGTGCAGTTGATGATACTACTGATACGGATACGGAAATATAGGTGCGAAATAGTTATCTTATTTGCTAGATTGTTGTGATAATAAGTAGGCTGTTAGGGTGATCTGAAATGTGGTTTGTTTACTTTTGCTATTTTGTTACTGTCTTTTACCTATCTACAAATAACGTGATAGTGATGCTTAAAAACATGCTTAATCAGTTAAAATCACTACTTCTGTAGAGTACGTTTTTGTATGGAACTGAAACGTATACAGTAGGTATAAGTAGTTTTTAAGTGAATTAGTTAGAATTTATTAGAGAAAACTCCTACAGAAATGTAAGTTAACAAGAAAAACGCAGATTTCAATACCAGTGCTGACCTAGTTCTGTCCGTTTCAAAAGATATCAAAGGTTTTTCCAACCTTTGTAAAGCTTATAGAAGAGCAATCCCAATGAGGAACAAATTAAAAGTGGGTCTTATTATTGTAATCTCCTTAAACCACGAATTAATAGACCAATATTGCAACAATATTTTACCAATATTACAACAATATTGTAGTCACTGTGTAAAAATTAAGGGAATTTTCATAATTAAATAGATGAATAGACCTTGAAACTTGGAATATAAACGTAATATAAAATTATGTTATTAATGTTCCACCATACGACAAAGGATAAGATTCCTTTGTCAAACAATGGAACAATATGTAAATAATCCTACACGGGCTTCGAATATTTCCTTTAGATGTACAGAACCCTAAAAACGTTCTCAACTTTAGATTGAAAATCGAGGTCGACACTACGGGCAATATGAGATGAAATAATAATCGTAATAAAGATTTTCTTACTCGATACTATAATGTTTCACATCACTAGCATGCACTGCGTGTGAATTCAGAATAGGTACCATTGTACGTGTGATGTAAGGTGATGAAAGATGAACCTTCGCCGTGAGTTATGGTAATTGTGGTGTTATGTGCAATATGTCAAGAGCAACATTGGTATTTGTTACACAATTATTTGTTGTTCGTGAGACTATAGGTAGGTATTCTAAACATACAAACGAGCAGAATCCATAAAAATGCGTTTTTTTTTCTTCCGCATCGTAATATTTCCTTTGTGCGTAAAACTAAACTTGTTTTTTAGTACGTAGATATAATTTTGGACTTAGTGAAAATTCATTATTTATTATTTCGCAACATGATGGCTTATATCTCAAAGTTGTCGCTGTTAGGAAGTAGGCACACTGCGTTTTTGCAGCGCTTGTATGGATACAAAAGCGATACAAACGCGACGCGAATGCGCAGCTCAAATACGCGCTTCAGAAAACGTCGTGTGCCCACTCTCTTATAGGTTTAGTCATAATAATGTGTCATGTTGTTTCGGATCAGTTATCGATTGAAGAAAATCTAAGTAAAGTTTTTTTAACAAACATTTTATGAAACTATTTGAGAGCAAGAGTAGGGTACCTACCTACTTTTGTAATTACTCACTCAGGAGACCGTAACTTCGCCTTGCGATTAATAGTTTTAGTACTTATAAGTTTTAATCCTATTTAGTAGTTATTGGAAATATGTCTCAGTAGTGTAATGCCGTGGAATTTTATTATGACTTTCTTGGAAATTTCTCTGCTCCCTCATTTAGTTGTTATGTGAATTATTATGTCGGAAAATATTAGAAAAATATACATAACAAAACAAAGTCTATCAATGTTTTTCTAAATATAATGACTATGATAATCACACTTAAAACAAAATTAATAATAGCTTAATAACTGTTTAACTCAACTCAACTAAATAATTGAACTTTTTATGTACTAACTTTTGTAATTGACCCAAATTTTGTTTGGAAGTTTTTAACAAAACACACTCCATGAAGTAGGACAAATATAACACTCAATCAACAATTAATTTGTTACTTTCCCTTCCGTAAAAACTTGAAACTTCATGTGGTACTCAATCATATAAGTTTTCAACATCGCACTCCCGGACTTTAAAGCAAAAGTAAAATGAATTCTGAAATGCAGCCAAAACGTTTTCTAAAGAGAGCAATCTATTGAAGAGCCCGCAGCAAAGCTGGCACATGATTATGATACTCATAATTTTATTTAATTTTACGCTAAATGCTAGCCGCTGCATTTTATAAAAGTAAATCAGAAAAGTTGGATTCGTGATAGACTAATGGATAGTTAGGATCATTCAATTCGAAGTATTGAAAGTGAACACGACCTTTTTGGTGAAGAATTATAGATACTTAACGTAAGAGTGATTACAGCGATTGAAAAAAAAAATACCGGTGTCACTGACATGCACGCATGGCTTTTTATTTTTTGTGGTTGAGCGATTATGACTAACCCGGCATTATGCTAAGTTTTTTTATTTCTGTCTTTATCATATTTTTCAATCTGTATATGTACTAAGCAATCGATAGTAAAACCGAACAGATGTTCTGATGCATGGTCCATGAGATCGCAATTCGGGCACGCCCCTCGGATATTGCGTGGTACTAACATGGTATTGTTCTAGACAGGACTGGATTAAGGGCTAGTCAGAGACTAACACGACTTAAGCGCGTCACAGACGTAGCTATAATATTTTTAATGTTGTCCCCGTTGTCCCCGGTGAACGGGGACAGCGGGAATACATTATTTTTATTAAAAATAGTTCCCGTTGTCCCCGCTTTGTCCCCGGTGAAATAATGAAAAAAATGCCAAATTAGGCCCGGTGTCCCCTGTGTTAGCAGAATCAAGAGATGACATACCTACCTACTTGTTAAAGTGATCGGAAGTTGTACTTTGACAGTATTAAATAGTACACAGATTGTTACTAAAGAAACGAGTAGGTAGGTACTTTAATATCTTTCTTAATAAAAACTTATAATAAGACGTTAATACTTTCAAAGACCCTTACATATTTTTGTATGGCTTGTTTGAGGATAATGTGTACTTATTTGCCTTGAGGTCATGCTAATGTTTAATTATAAATAACGATGACATCATTTTAAACGTTGTAAAGCTTCCGTATCAGATTTTTCTCAGAATTTTTCTTCTTGGGGTAGGTACTCGTAATAACACACAGTAAACGTAACGTAAAAATATCTATTAAAATACTAACAATTTTTTCTTTTATTCGGTGAATCTGTATAAGATGTTTTTTTTATTTCCCGTGTGAGGTTTTTAATATTTTGTAACTTGACATATTTTTTTACAAAATGTAGATTTACTGTGAGAGCAGAGTTCAAAATCCATCACTGTATTCTATTTACTACATAAACTACCATTCGTGTTTGCCGAAAACCGTCACAGCTTGTTGGGCATCGAGAAATAATCAGATATACACATAATTGCCTTTGAATCATATCATTGTAATATGCAATAGAGTCGGATTCAGCACTGAAGTCCGATAGACGCAGCGCTGCTATCGCAGAACTAGGTTATGTAAAAAGTTACTAACTGTCCAAATAAGGCTTGAACAATAATAATTATGCTAGTTTGTACGTTCGTTAGCTCTACACATCAGAACAACTGAACGACCTTGGCTAAAAGAGTAAATGAAACAATTAGTTCCCGCTTTTGCCGTAAGACTTGAGTGCTGAATCCTACTCTACCTTGTAATTTTCTAGCCATGTTGGCCGAGTGAGTACATCGACTTTCGACCCAAAGGTCGTGGGTTCGAATCTTGGCCGTGTATCAATGAATTTTTCGTTTCGATAAATTTATTACACGAGCTCTAAACGGTGAAGGAAAACACCGAGAGGAAACCCGCAGTCAACCACATGTATTGACCATGTCTTTCCTGTGGCGCTAAGGCTGATTTAGCTGAGAGGATGGTTTAGGTGCTGAGCGAGCCTACTTGATCTTAACAATGTCTCTGGCATTACAGTATCCCGTAATGTGTAATAGGCAAAGATTTTCTCTACTGTACCTATAATAAATCTAGTAAAATATATACCTACCTAAATGCCTACGATTATTTTAGAAGAACCATTTTTTTTTAATCCATCGTAAGCCACATCGTCGCTTACCATCAAGTGAGATTGTGGCTAAACAAAGGTCTAGCTACAATAAAACAATAATAAAAAATGAACACAAAACCCATGTTGACTGACTAGAGTACTGAATCGGTTTTAGAACCGAAGCTTGTGGGTTTGAATCCTGGTCATACTCGTAACATTTTGTCTCACTATGAGAATCGATCGAGGCAGACAATATGCCATATTGACTGCCAACCTTCGCTAGTCGGAGAGGCACCATTAGAAGAAGAAGATGAGAATCGAAGTAGCTCTTGCATCGCAGCCGAGTACTCGGCGACTACGCCACCAAATAATAGCCAAACAGTAGGTAGATATACTTAGTTATTTATATGTCTATGCGTCTGACTCTTTAATTTAACACATAAATACGTTGAATTTTTTGAACGGATTTTAATAAAAACAAAGCTAGAAATATGTTAAAACATGACCAAAGTTAATCAAAGAAAAGCCAAAGAGATTTATCCAACTGTAAATACATTATTATAATAGAAAGATACCCTTGAGTCAAAGGTTTTCCTACCTTTGTGGTGCTCCGACAGTCTTGCCAGGGAATCTTGGCATATTATCAAACTTATTGAAAAAAAAGTAACTAGATGTTTCTTACATTGTTATAGGTACTTAACATCTTTATTTTTGTCGTTTCCTTTGATATGTATCTTTAAAATCCTTTACTTACGGCTTAAGAAAATGTTTTTTCTTGTCAATCTCATGTCACTGAAGAGAGATGACAACGGTTTAGCAGGTATCAGCAGACCAATTCTACTTATAGGAAATAGACGAAAATCGAAGGTTTAGTTAACGTTGTTCTTGTGGTTGATAAAAAAATTGTTAGTAGAATCGGCACCCAGAGCTCAAGGCAGCTTTTTATTATGAATAATGGGGTTAATCAGCATTTTGCAAATTCTCCTGCCTAACCCTAGAGTTCTTGTCTAAACATTTCAAAAATTAATATGTCAATGACAGTTCTTCTGTTGTTATACACAAGCACGCGCTTTAAAAAATATAGAGTAGGTGGGTCAATCTTCAGAATCAGCGCACCTGGTTGATCACTATGGCGCCCCTTAAATATCGATATTATTCCTTTTCTGCCCCTTCAGGTGCCAATATGAAAATATGCTTATTTAGACACCTCCTCGAAATAAAAATACAGAAAAGCAATAATATCGATATTTAAAAAGCACCATAGCGATCAACCAAACACGCTGATTCTGAAGATTGACCCTGGTACTAAGAAAGGTTAGGTAAGTAATAAAAAGAAAGAAAAAAATATTTAATCGACCCATATTTAATGAGGATGATTAAACAAAGTTAATTTTATTAAATAAGTAAATAAATATTGCTGGACATTTCACACAGCATCATGTAGTCCCAAGCTAAGCAGAGCTTGTGTTATGGCAACCACATGACATGACTGATATACTACGTATATACATTTTTTTTTTGTAAATACATACATAATATACATAGAAAACACCCTTAAAAATACATTAAGTAAGTATACTTACTTATTTGTTTTGCCGTTATTTGTCGAAAGTATTTTTAATAAAATCTACGACGCTGTTGGTTAATCAAAACAAGCGTTAATATCCTGAAAGGGTTTACTTAATTTTTTTCTTACTTTCAAATACAAATACAATGGCTTGTAGTATAAACAGTTTTGCTGCTTCATTCGTTGCACAATCACACTCTTACATTATCGAAGTAAAAAATAAACGAATCTGTCATTTCCCTTTTAACCTTTTAAAGAACATTGTTTTACGTAACACGTCTATGTTCCTTTGTACAAACTAGAACATTTTCACAAAAGACCGACGTTTACTCATTCAATCTATTGATAGACTGTCTCTGTTTCATTTACTCTATTCTCAACGCTTGATGGATTTCTACAAATCCCTGTAAACACAGCACTATGCACTCTAGAGAGTGCATGTTCCGAACACGCTTGTGTATATAAAGGAATACTCAATAACAGATGTGGCACTAGTTTTTTTTTTCATTCTCGTATGCTCTTTCAATCTATAGGATATAGGGTATGTTCGTTTCATTCGATCACCGTTCCGAACGACTGATGGATTTCTCTCGCACGCCTCTGCTAGAGCTGCAATTTTGTAAATTGCTAACCTTTGTTTTTTACATACAGTAGGCACAGATTGAGCGGGAGCCGCTGAACCATGCGAGCAAATAGATTCGCTGTAATAGGTGTAGTCGAGTAAGCTGTTTTTGCAATTCAAGGATTTCGGTACGCTACTTGAAGCATACATAATTTTCTTATGAGGCACGAGCAAACACAATCTCGCTCCGTTCATACTAATGAAATTTATAGGCATGTAAGCATATTGATGGCTCATTTTGTTGTTAAAATATTGAAATGTAAAATATTTTTAAAAACTCCTGGTATTTTCGTAATGAGAACTTTTCACAAACGCACCACGAGTGCCTACGAGTAATTATTATGCTCGCTTCAGTTTTTACCAACAATTTTATCGTTTTTCACGTTTTCAATATACGCACATAGCGACCTACTTCCTTTCAGTTGCGCTACATTTCAAATTCACGAATTCACATTCAAAATTCACGAATTGGTTCATAAAGCATGAAAATCATCCAGTTTAATTACGCCTATCGCGTCCACTCATTTATATAGAGCTGTGTAATTATTCATTGATTCAGTACGTGCGAGCTATTTGTCACAAAACTGGTAAAAACTTTTCCACGCTATCTGTGATTGGTTGAATCTATTTAATGAAGATTTTATCTCTGATGAATTTATGAGTTCGTCGAGCTGAATTTCAGCGCAAAATTTCAGTGATCTCTCTCGGAATCGTTCTACTTTTACACTTTTCCTAGTTCTGGACACAATACTACATGATTTTTTAGTTTTATTGTATGTTTACATAAGCTCCTTTTGTAATAATAAAATTTAAAGCATGCTAATAAAATATTCGTTCTGAAAACGCATTTCGAAGCACTACTTTCCTCGCAACTTCATCACCATATTTCCCAATCTTTTTAACTCTACAAGCAAAATATTTTGCATGGTTTTATTGTTACTACAAAACCCTGTTCTGCAGCCAAGCTTGCATCCAAATCCGCGTTGGACGTTCCAAATAATAATATGTGATATTGCCGACACAAATCCAGCTATTACAGTGCATTGGCAGACAAGCCCATTCATTCATATAATCCAAGACTGGAGATCCAACTGTAAACTTACCTATACCGTATGTATGGGAGCTTTCATCAGGACGAGCTCAATTGAATTTGAACAGACATTGAAAGCTTTGAGTTCCTGTGTCTGTTGGTATCGAGAGATAATCTGTGTGTCATTATAAAACAGTGGTGTGTCTGTCTATGTATTCAATACATCAATCATTTTGGTCCTTATGGAAGATTAATTCAAATATCGCCAGATTGGCTAAGACTAAAATGAGCTACTGAATAATAATGTTATTCGAGTACCGTGCCACTAAACTAAAAAAGAAAATCACATAGTGATAGGAATTTTGTGGAACATATTTATTGATATGGACTTTTTATTTTATAGTGTTAACTTCGCACTCTTTTAAATTCGATTACATCTTAAAAAATTTACCCATACCACTTTTAGATGAGGGTTCATTGATTACCCTCAATGGTTGAAAAAGAAATTGAATGTATTTAAAAACTTACTTATAAATTCCGAAATGTGAGTTAAAAGAAAAAGTATACTAACTAACCTATCTGTTTAGAATAAAACAAATGTAAGAGTGGAAACTAAAGACTTTGTATCTAAATTACTTAGGCATAATAAGGTTTCCCTTCTTCAGATACTCCCACATATTTTATTGAATCATGAGTTCTTGGCGACCTATTAAAAACACCTCGATTCTTCTCGACTTTATAAGAGTTCTTCTCTATATTTCATTCGATCTTTTTGATTTAACTAAAAATAGAGAACTTTTTAAGCGAATGAAAAAGGACTTGTCCTCAATGAATTCCTTAACAATACAATACCATTTTATGCCTCTTAAGATGTGTTATCAAAACCTATTAAAAGCCCTATTAGCATAATAGTATTTCCTTTCTTTTGTTAGCTATTCGAACGAAATGAATGCTTTTATTCTAAGCTTCATACTATTACATTGCTTAGTGCTTTGTGGCAGCTGTTATTGAAGGAAACGAACAATTCAACGGAATATAAGCTATTAATTGCCATCGTATTTAGAATAAAGTAGTAAGGCAAATTATTCACAAGATTTAAATGAAATTTTCTCATGAATCGACGATTTTTCGTACTTTCTAGAAAGCACTCGTAGAGCAGTTAACGTATTCGTTCTTGATAGATCGTCGAAGTTGAGCTACGTAATGAATGACTGTTGGTAGATTGGTAGCTCAATAGTAGACCTGTCAGTTATCAGCATCGGTTATACCCGACCGAGATGGTTTAATTAAACTTACGGAACGCATAATATTTTTTTAATCTGTTTTACTTTGAGGAGTAGGTACCTACAAAGAAGAAGATTTCCACGTAAGATGTATTTTTTATAATAAATCAAAAATAATTAAAATACTTAGGTAGGTACATTAAAAAGTAAAAAGTAAAATACTTACTTACATTATTCACAATACATTTTAGAAAAATGTCTCATTAAAAAGTTAAAAACATTAAAAAGTAAAAAGTAAAATACTTACTTACATTATTCACAATACATTTTAGAAAAATGTCTCATATCGAAAACTAACACAAATAATAATGTAGGTACTTACTGTAGAGGTGTAAATAAATAGGTAACTCGTAATTTGAAAATCTACAGAATCTGATTGATTTTAAAAATAAAACTTTGACCATCTTTGATTGATATGCGATGGTTTACTATCTGTGTAATGTCCCTTAAAATAAATTCACTTGTAAATTGAAAATAGCTAAACGGTGTAAATCCAATTATCTCAGCACCATGAAATATTCGTAGGGAATTTCTATTTTCCTTCAAAAGCTTTCACATGTATCTGTTCCCTCGAGTATAGCTGCAGGCGTCAATGCATTGCAAAGACGAAAATAAATCATGGACGCCTTGCTGGAAAAAGATCAGCCTAAAATCGAATCTTTTAAGTTGATCATGAAAAACTTTTAAGTTCGTTTTGCAAAAGAATAAGCGCGCGTCATTGCGCGACTAGATTCAGCCCATGGGCGGCGAATCGCTTACGTGGGATTATTATATTTAATGTCACGTAATAATAATGTAAGTAATTAGAAATAATGCCATTCCAGGCTAAAATTTTACCTAACCCTAGTTCACTCAAATCAGTCCACTTCACAAAAACAAACATACTCACAAACTTTCAGATTATTAGTAGGATATATTGTTGTTTCTTCTTTTGTAGCTGCGAGAATATACTCCACAACAGAATGTCGGAAGGATATAAAGTTCCACCATAAGTCCGTGTTTTGCCGTTTCGTAGTGAATCCAATGATGTAAAACATAATGGAGTGAATCCCACATTTTAATGATCATTACCAGTGATCGGAATGAGGCGGGCTAAAATACCTAAAGTTCGAAAAATAACAGAGACAAATGGAGACGCCTTAGGACTAAATATTTTTCGACCCAATTATTTCCGTTTCCGGGACATTAATAAAGAACATCTAACATTAAGGTGAATCAATTTTTTACCTGAGTTAATAACAAAAACTAAAATGTAAATTATAAGGATAAAAAACTTTTTTCCGTAGAAAAATTATTTGAATTAGTTCACAATATTATTAACATTAATTTTAAATGTACTTACTCACTGTGAAAATTGTGCCAACTTTCAATAAAATTCTTACTTACTACAAGAATAAAATTCTTGTAGTAAGGAAGTCTCCCCTTTGTTGCCTCTGTTCTTTGAACTTTAGGTATTTTAGCCCGCCTAATTCCGATCACTGATCATTACACACCAACACAAAGGAACTGCCAAAGCAAATCAATAAATTCGATGTCCCAAGATGAGGACCAAACTATTTAGTTGTTAAGCCATATTAAAGACCTTGGCTTTAAAACAGTTATAAGCCATATTAGAAACCTTCAGGCGGCTTAAAACTTTGTCACTTAGATTGACTTCTAGCTCAAACGAACCTACTTTTACGGTTACATGTTTAGAAAACTATTTGTAACTAGCTGACCCGGCGAACTTTGTATCGCCTCAGAACTCGAGATATCATAAAAAAGCCGTTCCAAACAAACTGTACGAGAAAATGAATTTTCCTCACAATTTTTGTACGTGTAATTATTTTGTTTTTGTGTATTTTAGTTGTTCTGCTATTCGGAGTGGAGACAAATCCGACAAATAAAATATCATAAATGGTTTAGATAACTCGACTTTGTTTTATAGTATTCGAGTTTGTAATTTAGCAACTATATTTTGGGGTGTAAAAATGTTGTTTTATTTTTAATCTTCTAATTCTAAAGTTTATTGATGCCGCGTTCTTGAATTGAAACTTGATAAAGACTTGCAAAAATGTCTTATTTTGGTGTTAGATTAGGATTACTTCAAAATTTCACTAAACATGCACAAGTTTAACACGTGCTCGTTCATAGGAACCATTTAGCACAATACTTCAAGCGACCCGTTTCGACAACTAATTAAAATTCAAAACTCACTCTCACGGTCGGCTTAACACAACACCGTTGGTTTAAACTCGCACTATGCCCTGGGCACATGCATAAAAATTTATGTAGTGACTGAAAATCGGTGATAGACTTGTTGGCATGTGCCAAACGTGCACGTATGTGCCAAAATTTATACATGCTTCTAACTATATAAAAAATAATACCTAGACTATTTACAAATATAAAGTTCGAGGAAAACATCAAGAGGCAATTAGTTTTCTTTATCGGTAATGGCCTCGCAAACAGTCACGGTTCAGAATATCGAATAACGAAGTTCAAAATGAGAGCAAGTGTCATTAAAAATTGCCTCTGAACACACTCGAAAACACTTTAAATGTCACCGACACACATGGTGTACCATCTGCAAGTGATGCTGTGGCCCTCTTCTTCGGAGGGCACACAGGGGTTGGTAGTGAACGCGTTTTCATCTTCAATGTATTTGATTGAGTGCCTGAAAATCTGAACGAATTTCCATCATGCATACAACTCCTATTTTCAAAGTTTCAAACAATGATGAAACAAACAGGTTTTTACAATACAAGTAATATTCTGATGCATCCAAAACTGTCGATAAATTAAATAGACAGTAATGAGACAGAAAAGATGATAGTAAATTGGCCGTTCGTATTTTGACGGCACAAGAAAATTGTACTTATAAGCATTGGGCAAGGTCGTGCTGATAATAATGTAGATGATGATTTATAAATGTATTTCTATATTGTTACAGCCAGTGGGGATCTATCGTGGCAAGTACGAATGGGCCAACGAGAACAGCCCAGTTGGTGGTGACTGCTCGTTGTGGGTCCGAGCGGCGACTCTTCAGCTTGATGATGGACAATGGCAGTGTCAGGTCACTGCTAGCAACTATGATGTACAGGTAAATAGGCTTGTTAACATTTTCCCTGCCCCGCCATTACGGTGCTATCTGAAGGAGGGGACTGCAGCCCTCAGCTCAGTAGCATGCAACTAGCCCAGCAGCTAGGCCGGACGACAGTGGCAATGTTTGTTATGATCTGACTTCACCTGTGCAGGTAAAATAAGCTTTCATAATTGTTATGTTACGACCTGAATTCACTGCACAGCTTTCGACTACGATCTACGATATATCAATTTGAATAAGAAATAGTTTTTTAAACGTTAGCCGTCACAAAAGGTAAATAACGCAATAAAAACTGTATCCATAAATTTCCCTGTGTCTAAATTTGAATATGAAAGTTTCATAACATTTATTTACAGAAGCTTAAACTTAAATGTTAATTAAATAGATCAAAATCAACTGGTATTAATTCATTAAGATCGGGAACGAGATCACTTTGATACCAGAATGAATGAGATTATAAGAACTCTAAATTTACTTCGCTATTGTACCAATTTTAGATCCACACTAATATGCAAGAAGTAAAATCAGTATGACAAGATAATATCCAAAATTACTTTAACTATTTCAAATACTCTTTCATCTTTTAGAGGCACGTTTTTGCCTAAAACAGCGCGATAACCTTACCCGGCGAAGTCAAAGCGGCCTCTTCAAAAAAAAACTTTTAACTAGTAATTGAGTAGGTCTCTAAAATACTCATTGATAACCAAAACTAACGATAACATTCGTAGAAATATTATGTTTTCCAACTCCATTATGTAGTCACGGTACCTATGGTAGCATTAACGAGTCACCTTCCGTTCCAAGCCCAAGTTGAAATTAGAGTCATGCTCCAATGAATCAGATAACGAACACATGCATACGTGCTCATTACCTGCTTCCACGAAACGAAAGGAGCTGATAAAACAACCATTTAGATGACATTTTTACACATTGTTACGACCTACCTTTTCTACTTTCTTTCTTTGCTGGGTAAATTCGTTGATTTTATGGATGGATAAACGAATGCTTACATACAAATGCAATAGACAGAGGTGTGATTTTTGTTCTTCAATTTTTTGAACATGTCTCTTTCTTCAGGATACATGGGTAGAGGACGGCCAAAGAAAAGATGGATGGATTGTGTGAGAGAGGACATGCGTGTGAAAGGAGTGACTACTGAGATGACGAGTGATAGGAGGGAATGTAAGAGAACATGTTGTGCCGACCCCACCTAGTGGGAAAAAGGCAAGGAGATGATGATGTCTCTTTCTTCCATTGTTGCCTATCACTAGTCCTAATTCCTCTAAGATCCTACTAATATTATGAAGGCGAAAGTCCGTGTGTGTGTGTGTGAATGTTTGTTACCACGTATCTCCATAACTACTGAACCGATTTGGCTGAAATTTGAAACATAGATAGATAATGACCGGGAATAGGACATAGGCTACTTTTTATCCCGAAAAAATGCATGGTTCAGTATGTTTCTGTATTCCAGGATGCCCTGTCAAGCCCTCCTGCAGCGCTAGCAGTTCGGGTCCCTCCTCAGTCTCCAAGAATACTCTTCAACAGCACCCACGTGATGCCGGGTCAGAACATCACGGTTCCAGCAGGGTCAAGAGCTACTGTTGTATGTGAAGCTAGATACGGCAACCCACCGGCTTATATTGAGTGGTATTTGGGTAAGCAACTCATTTATCATTCAATTAACAAAGACCAACAAATCATTTGAGAACATAAAAAAAGATTTTGCATTAGATGTTACTAGAACTACGTATTATTATGCTGAGAGAAACGTTTTAAACATGAGAACTTTTTTGTGGAAAAAGTGTAGTCGTAGAAAAGCACAGACAACGTTTCGATTAAGTACATATTTTGAAAGTGAAAATAGGATCAAACCTAATCGCCTTTATTTTTGCCATGGCGAAATATAGACATGGTGACAAGAATATTAAAGGTTCAGCAAAACTAAAATATAAATCGTTTAAAGCTGGCTTAAATCAGGACTGTCTTTAGTTAGTCTTCGTTTATTAATAAAACAGAAGGAAACTTAACAATATCAACTTCCAAACAACATTATCTTAGAAGCATGACGACTACTATATTTATTTTTCTTGACTATATTATTCTTTGTCTAATATTCCAGAAAAAGAGCGACTTACAGCCTGGAGCCAAACCAATGCCTCAGAGGTGGAGCGGCCAAGAGTATGGGCAGCTAGATCAGTGCTAGAACTTGGAGCGACCAGGTCTGCTCACGGCAGACAGCTGGCTTGCAGGGCTCATCATCCGTCGTACCCCTCGCCGTACTACCGAGATTCTTATACAATGCTCGATGTCACTTGTAAGTTGGGACTTTTCATTTTTTTAACACCTTTTTTATTTAGTCATCATCCTAGCGCCTTCCCGGTTGCGTCCTTTCGGGGCCCGGGGTCCGCTAAATACAAAAATCGTTTTCTGACTTTCCATTTTCTAATTTAGTAACACTCCAAAAAGGAATTTAATTTTATCCTATTTTGAAACGAAGTGATAAGGTACCTACTATAGAAACGCGAACACAAATATCTCGTGGTGTAGGTACTTTGCTTTATAGTTTTTGATCTTCGAAGAAGCGACTTTCAGCGTGAACATTTTATAAAGGGAAACCACTAGTGGCATTAACAACTGACCGCTTCTGAGCACTTTGAACTGTCGGTTTCGGCTACATGGATACGTGACGCCTTTAGGAGGCCAAAATAGTCCACTAGCTCGTACGAACTTACTTGATTTTTCAAGGAAGGTTGTAGCTGTCAACTGTTTTTAGTTGTATTCAAGACTTTTTTTTATAACCCAATTGGCAAAGGCGTATGAACATTTTTCATTATATTACCTGTACATATTATTCATAAATTCTTTATCGAAAGGAGTCTGCCAATTTTTTTAAATGCCATTCGGCTTTCATAATGCTCCTTAAATTACAGATTCGTTTCATCTATCTTTCATTACTATTTTCTGCATTTCAGTTGTCCCAGTGGTTTCCATCCTTGGGGGAGACGCCAGTACTCTTGCGAACCTTGAGGAAGGCTCCAGTGCTTTGACCCTGGAATGCAGAGCTGATGGTAACCCAAGCCCCTATGTCTGGTGGACGAAGAATGGCCAAGTTATAGCCAGTAATGGACCTAAGTTGATACTGGCACCAATATTAAGGAACCATTCTGGTAAGTTTAACTAGAATACGAGTAGAACGCTATATTTGTATGAATTTCTAGCAAACCCTTTACATTTATGAATCTATAATGTTGCGTAAAATTAATACGTTAATACTTACTCATTGCTGAAAAAAACTAGTACCTAGTTGATTAATAAGCATGTAACCTGAGTACGATTACCTATCATAGCTTCTATCATTAGGTACCTATTAAAATCTTGACATAGTACCTACCTAATACTTATTAGATTTCATTTGAAATTGACTAGACAAAATCATATTATTTAAAATTCAAACTTACAGCAACATTAAAAGAATACCTTGAAATGTAAAATGAAATCATAAAAATAACTCTCAGTAGGTACCAAAATAAAAGTTGTTTTGTATTCCCACAGGAATGTATGGATGTCAAGCGAGGAATTCCCTAGGAACGTCTGACTCCGTCAAGATAGAAATCGACGTGAAATGTAAGCTATTCTTACAATTTCATTTAGAACTTATTGACGACCTCTGTGGCGCAGTGGGTGAAGGCCCGCTTGTGACGCAGGAGGTTGCGGGTTCGATCCCCGCCGCGGGACAAATGTTTGTATGATCTGCAAATATTTGTCTCGGGTCTGGGTGTTTTCTATGTATATTATTACAAAAAAAAATGTATTTAAGTAGTACATCAGTCATGTGGTTCCCAAAACACAAGCTCTGCTTAGCTTGGGGCTACATGATGCTGCGTGAAATGTCCGGCATTACTTATTTATTTATTTAACTTAGAACCATCAGACAAGTAGATGTTTAAGTATATTTTTCTATTTCCAGATCCTCCAAGAGTGACGTGGGTGGGACCAGACACGGTGGTTGAGGCGAACTTGTTTTCTCAAGTTACTTTGGAGTGCAAGGCAGAAGGCAACCCATCTCCAAGCTACCAATGGTATCATAAGTAAGTAATACAACTACTTTTCATATTCATTTATTCATTGCTAGTATGTACATTGTACCTATAGCTTAGGTCTAGGTAGGCTTAGTAAGCTTTATACGATTACTTCGATTAAAATTTTAAATAAAATGTCATAGGTAGGTCATACTAATAGCACATATAATGGGCGCAGCTATAGCTTTTTTATGGGGGGGAGGGGTCCGAAGGTTCCAAAATACAAAGATTGATTAGGTTTCCCCCGAACTTCCACTGTTCAAGGGTACCAAAAAATTTTCTTTGGACGTCATGAACCACCGTAGTTTGGGGCTAGATGGCGCTGTGTGAAAAATGTCCACCAATATTTATTTATTATTGTTATTTATTTGATTAAATTTTCCAGTACAATGGCATCGTCCCGGGTCAACTCGATCCAGGAGGATGGCTATCCGATCGCGTCGACGCCACAGTTGCAGCTGCACAACGTGTCCTACGCGCAACATGGGAGGTACACCTGCGTCGCTGTCAACCAGATCGGCCTTGAAGACAGGTAGGGGTGCATTTTTTTTGTAACCTATATTTTTCCTCATATCACATCACACTTAGGTAGGTATATTATAAATTAGCTAAAAGTTCCTTATAGAGAAAACATCTCCTTTGGGTGCACTTAAAGGCGAACCAAGTCGTCCTTTTCGAATAGATGGAATGAAAATACATATTACAATACATAAATATAATATCCCACCCCTCCCCTTGTGCCTCAGTAAAGATGTGGGGCTTTACTGAAACATTAACACGGTCTTTTTGGGAGAACTCGAAATGCAATGCTATCCAATTTTGTTTCATTTTCCGACACTTACGCACGTTCACGAACACTCAACGGTGTCCACCATTATTACACATTGACATTCGAAGAAACATAAGTTTTGGTGAATAAAACAAAAACGAAAACATGACTTCTCAAATTCCCGACAAAAAGCTCGGCCTAAAGCCGCGTTGACACGATCAAAGTACACTACATCCTAGTGCTACTTGGATGACTCTGATTGGACGCCGTCGGACTCACGTGACTCACTCGTACGACGGCGTCCAATCAGAGTCATCCAAGTAGCACTAGGATGTAGTGTACTTTGATCGTGTCAACGCGGCTTAAGTTTTTTTGTGTTCCAGAACCCACCAATCGGAAGCGATAACTCTGAACGTGCTGGGCCCGCCGGTCGGCGCGGAGACGGGCGCCGCGCACGCCTGGAGCGGAGGCGAGTCCAGACTGCAGGCCACGGTGTGCGCCGACCCGCCGCCACGACGCGCCGCCTGGCTTTGGGGCAGTCTGCGGCTTGAAACCCCTAATCATATTGGTAAGTATATCGACCAAGGAATTTAATGTTTATACTAGTGCAGTTGGGCCGACGGATCTAGGCGTACGTGAAGTCAGGCTCTGCGCTGCGCAGTAGAAAATTTTGTATGAAAAAGTTGCACTGCGCATCGAAACGGCTAACTTCACGCACGCCGAGATCCGTTGGCCGTACTGTAAGTAAGTTCGTATGAGCAAGTGGCTAATTCTGGTGACGGAGTTTTTAGGCCGCCTAAAGGCCTCTGTCATGGCATAACGACTTAAAAGCCGGGACCGACATTTAACCTGCCCTCCGAAGCACGTAAGCGCTCAGCTCGCAATACCATTAGCGGTCACCCATCCCAAGAGTGGCCGCGCACAACGTTGCTTAACTTCAACGATCAATCAAGAACGTCCAAGCAAGCTACGCCACGAGCGCTTCATGTTCAATGTTTATACTACGTTTGGGGGACATGTTGGAATCGTTCCCCAAAGGCAGAGTAGGTGGTTCTCTGCAACGGGCCGGCCCATCTGGCACACTTGCCCGTGGTCTTTCGACCGACAGTTGTTGTCGGTTAGTCCTAGTTATGTCTATCGCCGCTGAAAACTTCGCTTGAGCGATCTAGACATGATGTTGTGTGGTGCCATTTTCCCTGAAGCGCCAAGTTCGTAGCATGACTATGTAGTTCATCTAGCGACAGGTAGATGTCGCAACCAGTTGGCGCTCTTATTCTCTCGGCCAGCTAGGCGAGCGATGGCAAGGCGAGGCGAGTGGTGCTGCCCACACGTTGGCACTCGCGTTCACTCGGCGAGCCCGGGCCAGCGTCTGTTTGAGCCTTAAGAATACCGACTTCTAAAAAAGGAGGAGATAATCAATTCGTTGAGATCTTTTTTGTGCTCTTTTATGTATGTTCATGTTCACCGATTACTCGAAGAAGGCTGGACCGATTTAAAAAAAAACTTTTTTTTTCTTTGAAAGGGTATATTTTCCGATTGGTGCTATGATTTGGTGAGGATCTGTTGAGGATCTTCCTGGAGGCCGATTCTACTAACAAACTTTTTATCAACCAAAGCAAAACGTCAACTTTATCCTTAGATTTCGTTTTGTTTCCTAATCAACTAATGACCAATGAGGTTAGGTTACTCTGTTGTGGTGACGTTTTCAAAGAAATAACTGTCATTTTGGAGAACGAAACAAAACGCAGCGGTAATGATACCGGAATGGCTGACGTTGTAAATTAGTAGAATTGGGGCCCTGATTGAAGTAACTTCTAAGTAAATAATGATTCTTCTTGCAGGTCGCTACCGAGCTTTGGAACCAGTAACAGAAAACGACTGCTACCGATACATTCTCCTCATCACGAACACAGACGTCGCCGACGCGAGAGTGTACGTCTTGCATGTCGAGAATGAAAGAGGATTCTCTTCCCATGCTGTGTCTTTGACTGTTCATGGTATGTTATATGTACATAATTACTTAGTTTTTGTATGTGTTTAAATACAGAGCAAGACGCCTCCGTCGATACAAATCCGTGGTCTCTGCCTACCCCTGTAGGAAAGAGGCGTGATTTTATGTAGGTATGTGTGATGCCTCCGACTAAGATTGTCCTAGGAATTGCGTAGGTACCTACCATTAAGTGTGTATATAGGCATAGTTTATTTACGTAGGTACTAATACCCACTTAAACTGTTGTAAATAGAAATAACTTTATTTAATTTTAATATTAAATTGATATTTGTAAGTTTGTCTAAGGGAGTGGGCATACTGCGTTTTTTTTTCAGCGTGTTTGTATCGATACAAACGCGATGCTTAAAACCGCGCTTCAGAAAACGTCGTATGCCCCGTCTCTTATAGTTTTTTTTATTCATTAGGTAAGTAAGTTTTTTTTGAAACTGTGTTAAATTGTTGTTAGTTACTAAGTAACAACTAAGTATCATTTCAACGAACGATCTAAAACTACGTCGGTAGGAATGGCCTAGTTATTAATCAGATGCACTCAGATTTAAGCTTGCATTTGCATGTTAGTTGATAGTTTATCATAATCCTGTCATTGTCTATCAGTAGGCTATTGACTGCATGATAATTTATAAACTTATCCCACACACTTCCACCAGCTTATCATTCGCATTCCGCATTATAAAATCGTGAATCTGTAGTAAAAATAATAAATCAATGACGGCTTTTCAAATAAAAAGCACTAGGAAGAAGTAGTTCTAACTAGATCGATAGATGGCGCTGACTGGTGTCCAGCTTTCAAAAATGGAACGGTCTTGCCATTATTTCATTCGATAATTTCAGCTGGCTGATTGTCTAACTTGTCTCAAACCTCAAATTGGTCTCAAACTGTCAAAATGATCGCGTAGGTATCTTTTGTCGCATTTAGCCTCTTTGAAATGAGAGTGACAGAACTACTTGCGTGGTCACTGAACTGGGTAATCATGGCACATTCTCTACGAGAACATTAATGTCTCTCCGAAGTAAAAGTTATAGAACGAGAGATATAACCATGTGCCATGATTACCTTTTCGCTAGAATCGCTCCACTCCTTATTTATAGATTTATTTTTATTTACTACTTTTTTTGTACTATTCATTAACCCCACATCCCCGCTTCACACATGCATGTATAAACGAGAACATTTCTTTACACAGATAATTTTTCGCTAACAGAGACAGCGCACGTGGCTCCGCTGATAGCCGCCGCGTTGGTTATTGCCGCTCTACTCGTCATAGTGCTCTGTCTCATCTTGCGGTGCAGGCGGCGGAGAGGTCAGTGAACCTTATTGTTGTCATAGATTATGACGTCACACCAAGCGCGCCAAAATGGCGGGCGTTTAAAGTGTCCCTGTCAGTTGGGTATTTTCAACTTTAATTTTTTATTTGAACTTTAATTACTTTTTTGCCTTTTAATATTTTTTACTATTACCTATGATAAATTATAAACTTTAGAATTCAAATATAATCCATAACGCTTTGAAGTCTCTAAGCCATGTCGGAGGCCTAAGGACTCCGTCACCAGAGTAAGCCACTATCTTTTACGAACATACATACATAGATTAAGTAGGTACCCCATTACCCATGTTAAAGGTCCCATACAAACGAAATCGTAAATATAAATTTCTAATAGGTAAGTACTTAAAAGATGACTAATAAATGGTGGCCGTTTCTCAAACACAAAAAAAAAATCGAAGTCTGTTATATTTTTTTTTCAACTAACACATTTGTTTTTATTTAGTGCTCTTTATTCCCTTTTTTTATTTTATCTGCATAGGCAATAGGCGTCACGTAAAAAGAACGCTGGAAGAGTGTGGAGGGGGAATGTTTGCGCATGGGTTTCCTATGGAAGCCCTTTTCTATGGAAAACATGGAAAACCATTTCGTAATTAAAAACTTTTGTGCGCGATGGTATTAAAAAAAAAATTGTCTAATTTTTATTAATTGCTTACAGCGCAGCTTGATAGCCAATTTTAATATCTTTAATCTATTCTTTCTATCTAATTTTTATTTTTGTTTCATTGCAGAAAGTGTGGAGTACAAGACTGATGATTTAGATAGGTAAGTGATATTTTTTGTTTTAAATACAATTCAGTTCAGACCTAGAAAATAGTACCTATTCTTAAAATGGATAGAAGGTTTAGTTAGACAGTGTTTCCACACAGTTTTACAATATATCATTAACATTGTAATTCAATATCTAAAAGTACTTATCTAATTTTTTTACAAAATTATGATTCTATGATAGTCTACTTACTTACCTACTCCGACAAACCTTAATTTGTTTGATTAGCGCTATGTTCATCACACAAATGTTTGTCCTGGGTGGGAATTGAACCCACGACCCACAGCGCAGAAGCAGGGGCGGTCGCAGACTTTGATCACGTTGTTTGGTAGTCCGTGCCTACCTATTTTTCGCAGGATGTTAGAGGTTTGTCAAAGATTTTGGGGTGGTCATGACTCCCCCCCACTTCGGACCGCGCATGTAGAAGGCAGAGCTACTTCCGACTGAGCTGAGAGTGGCCTCTCAGCTCAGTCGGAAGTAGTTCAGCCTTCTTCAATATGGAAGATATTATTTAACACCGATATTATAGATAGATATTATTTGATACCGACAATGTTTCAATTCATCCGGAGAATCTTCATCTGGGTAAGGAGGGAGTCGCGGCAAGGTTACTCCTCGCGGTCGCGTCTCCCACTGCGAAATATAAAAGAAATATGGAAGATCTTTACTAACATCACGAATGTTAATTGGCTTCCTATAGCTAATTCGTTGTTATCTCCTAGTGTAAGAAAGCTGTTAGATCTCCAATAAATAAATAAATAAATAAATACATGTTTTATCTCTCCCTCCCAGCGAGAAAGCAGTACTCCCCGCGGACGCGGTGTACTCCCCCCGCGCCCCCGCCGACTACCCCCCCGCCCCCGCCCGCCCCCCCGGCCCCCCCGGCTCGGTGGTGGGCGTGTCGTCGCGCTACTCGCCGGGCGCGCTGCAGGTGCGCCGCGCGGCCGTCGTCTTGCAGCCCCCCACCACCGTGTGACGTGTGCCCACAGGTGTGATACTAACAACCACTGTGTTACTTAACAACCACTGTGATACTTAATAAACACTGTGTTATTTAACAACCACTGTGATACTTAATAAACACTTACTAAACAACCACTGTGATACTTAATAAGCACTGTGTTAATTAACAACCACACAACCACTGTGTTACTTAACAACAACTGTGTTTCTTAATAAACTCTGTTACTTAACAACCACTGTGATACTTAATAAACACTGTGTTACTTAACAACCACTGTGATACTTAATAAACACTGTTACTAAACAACCACTGTGATACTTAATAAACACTGTGTTAATTAACAACCACTGTGTTACTTAACAACCACTGTGATACTTAATAGCCACTGTGTTACTTAACAACAACTGTGTTACTTAACAACCACAGTGTTACTTTCTTAATACCCACTGATTTGTTACTTATCTACATACTACATCTGATACTTTACGTCTACGGGATTGATTCCTAACACCCATCAATGTTATGTGCGTATCCGCTGTTATGACGAACTAAAGACCAGACGTCACTAAAGTTCAAACTCCGTCACTAAAATTGAACACTAGCTCATTTGAACTTACTTGCTGGCTAACTCTTTGTGAAAAAAAAAATGAAATATGATGAATTTAAGACTCTGAATAGCTATTTATTTACCAACCACAACACTCATTTCACAAATATGTTTGCAAAAAATCTTGTTTCTACGTAAAACTGCGCAAACAATTTCTTTGTAGAAACAATAATAGGATTTGATTGGATAAATTGGCTGCCAATTGGTATTATGGCACTCAGACACTCCTAATTCCATAAAACAATTAAGAGCTCACATACTTCGTAACTACCTTTCACAGTTAAAAGGGAGTTTGAATATTATTGTATCATAAAAATACTACGCTGAAAGAGCGTCTTTTTAGAACCTCATATCTTTAAATTATGTTTATGTGATAACAGTTACTTATATTAAAAAAAATATTGAAAAACCCCCGCCATATCCTGTTATAAACTCCAAACGGCTAAACAGATTTTCATGAAACAAGCTAAGAACACTCTTGAAAAAGGCACCTTCAAACAATAAAAAAAATACCTAATTGAAATCGGTTCATCCGTTCCGGAACTATGCTTCAAACAGACTAATACCTACACACATTCACAGACACAGATACCTACACAGATACACGTGTTTCGTATTGTATTTTTTTGTCATTCTCATGTCTATGAAAATAGACGGCTTATAATACAATTCGTAATAATTCAGCTAAAGCGGCCTTTTTAGACCCGCTGGAAGAAGAAGAATAGCAAAATTCATGTCACACTTATATTATAAAAGCGAAAGTTTGGATGGATGGATGTATAGATGGATGTATGTTTGTTCCTCTATAAGTCTACAACCACTGTACCGATTTAGCTAAATTTTAATAGATAATGACCGGGAATAGGGCTTAGGCTACTTTTTATCCAGGTACCACGCGAGCGAAGCCGCGGGCGGAAGCTAGTCTTTTTACTAGTAGTTTTACGGAATACCATAGTACTAATATTCTGTGGTAATACCGTGAAATTCTTGTTACTATGTTTACTTTCATTACGTTGATAAGTCTCTAGGGCAACCTGGGGTGTGGTTTTTGGGTAATTTAGCTAATTATAAATAGTTGTGTGGCAACCTTATCAAATTGGTTCTGGTGAATTGACCTTGTTAAACAGATAACAGTGTTTTGCGCAATAAATTCACTGTCACAGAACATGTAAATTGAAACTTTAATTACATTAAAAGTTCATATATCAATCTGTTTACTGTCTGCTTACAGCTGACTCACTAACAATGGGTGGCAAATGTGGCAATTATTCTATTGCTAAGTGTAGTACCTAACTAAATATTTTATTTGTTACAGGCAGCTCTGTCGTCGCTGGAGAAAGAAGCCAAAGAGAATGTATATGCGGTATTAGACCCGCATATACAATACGATATAACAATTAATAAGCACGGAGAGCCGCCTAAATACCTTACTCTATCCAAACCTCTTACGCACCAAAGAACGCACGCATTCAACCCACAAAACATAGACGAAATCAACAACAACGATACTTTCACCACCTTCAAAGGTCCCCCGAAACTCCGCAGATCCAAAAAAAGCAATACCAGCAAAAAAACAGCCTACACCTCCAAAACGAACAATGATGTAGAATATTCTACAGATCCAAAATACGCACAATCAAAGCACAACGAACACAGAACTAACTATACGCCAATGTACGAGAGAAACAGTTCTGGAAGACGAGATGATAAATTAGAAGATAGAAAGAGACGGAGTACTCGTCGAGAGGTGAGAAAAGATGATTGGAGAGAGACAAGGAAAGATGCAAGTCCTGAGATTGATGATACCAAACCGCGTCTGGGTAAAGTTAAAGAGATTGCTTCAAGGTTCAATAGAAACAGTGAAAGTGCGCAGTCGAGAAGAGAGAGACCAAAGCCTTTACAGAGTGAAGATCAAGCGTATCTAGACCACGTGTTCCCTGATGCCGTGGAGATTTGAACTCTAAGACAATGTGAGTGAGTGCAAAGTTGACAATGTTAGATCTCTGATTAGTGTATGTGAGTTATTATAGTATAGCGTGCGTCCACACATTTGACATTTAGTGCCGTAACTTCATGTCTTTGTTTATTGTCATACTTCATCATTACTATCATAGGTACTTATAATATAAATGCGAAAGTTTGGATGTTTGATGTTTGCTCCTGTATAACTCGACAACATTGAGTAAACATTTTCCATGTTTGAATCAGTAGTTTCTGCTACTTCTCACAATCTTAGAAAAACTTGTAAGTACATAAACTTCATAAATATTTTAATGTACATTTGAGCGCTCCGTAATAAGTCCGTATTTGTTTTGAGTAACATAAACCATTCAATTACTTTGGGTATTTGTCACGAACGTGACAAGGTCATGAGGTCACGGTACGTCAAAATGTCACCTATGTGGACTGACCTTAGGACATTCGATTTGACAGTCATTCCGGTCTGTTTTAGCTTTAGTTATATCCAGAGACTGTCGGGTTGTGATTTTCTTCAATTTTCAATTAATTTAGCCCTTACTAAGTTTGCTTTCACATTTAATTTTGATTATGAAGTCAATCTTTGACTCAATCTTTGAATTAATAAAACTAAAACATCGTGTAAATATGCGGATATTTTTATCAGTCTCGCTTTTCATGTAAACAAATTGTCTAATTGTAGACCTACTATAAGGCCGTCCGCAGTTTGAATGCATTTTAGTCCGAATTTTAGACGTACAAACACGCACGAACGATCCCAACACTCCGAGTACTATGGGGCCTCGCACACTCTATCTGATTAGACGTGCGTGTGGTGTGCGTACGTATAGTTCGACGTCCGAAACCAATCCCAACTTGCTCTGATTGTTTAGGCGTTCATACGTAAAATTCAATATGGATAAAGAAAAAGTTACTAGTTTGGTGTACGGAAACAAATGTGAGAAAGGTAATACAAACACATGTTAAAAATTGTTAATTCATACAAATGTAACGGAGAAAAACGCAACCATTGTGTGAGGTCAATTCGACGTACACACACGTTGCAAAATCGTATACAAACTGCGACCGGCCTTAGAGAAATGATAACCTGAAAAACTTTTCGTCCGCTTTCATTTTTGTTTTCGTCAAATTTTGTTTTATCATCAACCTATATTTGTTCCCATCGATATGTAAATATACATTTTAGCTAATTTCTAAAACAGATGGTTTTCGTTTCTGTTCTAGTTTCTACTTTATAATAATTTTGTTTGTTATGAAAGTTAATTACTTTCACTCATTTACCTAAGGTTATTTCGACTGTCAAATCGTGTCTGTCACGTCTAAACAGACTATTTTTAGCTATTTATTGTAGTTTATGCCATATCACATTAGTCTGATCAAGAAGATTCTAAACTACGTAACTGGAGTGCGAACTGACATTTAATGTACAAAGGATTTTGAACCTTATCGCGACTGAACAACGATCTATTATCATTTAATCTTGGTTATAAGGATTGTTGGTCTTGTTGAGAGGCTTTCTTGGGTGCTTTGTCTCTTTCACATAGTTGCAAAAAGAAAGAGACTTACCGCCCAAGTTTTATTTCAAGCGGACCTTGTTTTCTGTCTCAGTCAGTGTTCCAGGTACGTAGTATAGAAATTCCTTGAGTCTGATGGACAGTCCCTTGGGCCGTTGCGTTTTGTTTGCTAATATAATTGCACGTAGAGTCAAGAAGACAATTAAATGTCAAAGTAAAAGTAGGTTATATTTGTGTGGCGTGTCGTTTCATGACGCGTCAGAACGATATCGGTTTGATTACCTATTATTATTGTGAGATTGAAGCGCATTTCTGACTACGCTGTAATATAGGACATAGGATAAAGCTCATAGCACAACAATATCGCGCACCATACATTTTATAGCAAGCATTGTATATCGTACAGTACAGTGTGACCGTGTCCATAATAAAGCGCTTTTCAGACTACGCTATAATATGATAGCAAGTTCATAGCACAACAATATCGCACAACATACAATTATTATGGACACGTTTACACTTCCCTGTATGATATATTATTGCGGCTTACTATAAAAATGTACCTATGGTGTGCGATATTGTTGTGCTATGAGCTACCTATATGCTATGTGCTATATATTGTAGCGTAGTCTGAAATGCGCTTAAATAATATATGGTGCGCGATATTGTTGTGCTATATATGCTATCATATTATAGCGTAGTCTATAATGCGCTTAGATATATTATATTTGTGTGTCGTGACGTTGCAACACATGGCACTTTAGTAATGTAAGTGTAATCATAATTTGAAACACTTCTAGCGCGTCACGACACATCTCGACAAAATTTTGTAATTTCGACTAGATTTTAAAATTTTGAATGATTTTCACGTTGACCAGAATTTACATAATTTGTACTTAATGCATTTATCTGTTTTTGTATGAATGACAGTGGCCAGTTTGTATAATTTTATGATAAGTTGTATATCAATAGTTGTAAAATTCGTTATTAATATTTCTGTGCATAGTTTCTATTTCTTGCGTTTTATATTGTTGAATTTTAACAGTATTAAAAATATCCTTTTGTAAATTTATCTTTAATTCTAAAACCATAAGACCTTTTAATTCCAGATTGTTTTGGTAGATGATGATGATGATTATTATTACCTACCTACTTATAATTGTCATTCTAGTCCACACATTGTCATGCCATACGTTAAACCACCTATAACCTACGCTATCTCGATTCGGGTATCATTCGGTGGGAAAGCGTAAGCGGTATCATACATCAAATCAGCGCGATGTTCCCAAAACTCTTGTGCGTGTTTTTTCTTATTGGGTACAGTGAGCTACAAAAGATAGAAGTGCGTACAGAATCATGCAAAAATTGTATAAATAAGTGTTGTCCGATCGGCATGGTCTACACAAAAGTCAAAACAAGCGCAAACATTAAAGGAGCAGGTATGTGTGTGCCGGGTGGAAACGCAACGGATTTATTGCTTGGACAAGAACATTTTCTGTATCACGTTGATTTTTATGAAAATAAATATACAATGCAAAAGGGTGATTCAGTGTTTCTCAAGGACAAGTTTAGTGTGGTGTCTGGAATCAATTGTGGGAAAAAACCAAGGCATTACTACAAGGCGCGCCATCCTTTCAATATTCTTGAGGTAAGCAAAAAACATTATTTTATTAGTTGAATCCTGCAGTTTACACTCAGTTTTTCACAAACACCAATACATTTTATTGACATTAACACGAGCTCTAAACGGTGAAGGAAAACATCGTGAGGAAACCCGCGGCTCAGTCAGCCCCACACGTAATGACCATGTCTTTCCTGTGGATGTGGCCGGTTAAGCTGAGAGGATGGTGTAGGCATAACAAACAATAAACTAGACATACTCAATAACTGTTTGTGTATACGATATTTCCCTACACCACAGGGCCACGAATAAATATGTCATAAACTTTACCATATCTGTTCTGTGACTCGAAGGACATAATCTTCTATATTTATACCTAAATACAAAATAAATGTGTGTATGTTTGTCCATAATGCGTACCTAACCCATTGATTGATTGATTGTTGCCTGAAATAAATGATTTATTATTATTATTATTGATTAGATTGTGTTGAAACTTTGGTTTGTCAGTCATTTTGTCAGTCATTCTACACGAGCAGCCTGTGGCTGACCTATACGCGAAAATCCGTGAACACTCTTCGCGTCCAGTACAACAATGCCTTCAGGATGTTGTTGGGTCTCCCGCGTTTCTGCAGCGCATCCGGCATGTTCGCTGAGGCGCGTACGGACGGGTTCGCCGCCTGTATGCGCAAAAAAACAGCCTCACTGATGTGCAGACTTCGCCGGAGCACCAACACCATCCTGAAGATGATAGCGGAGAAACTGGACGGACCGCTATACAAACACAGCATTGCTGTACTTATGAATTAAGCCTGCCTAACTAAACTAGAAAATAAGCTAACATAGTTTTTAAGTCAATTAACTAACAATTTGTATGGATTTATATCTGAAATAAATTATTTATTATTATTATATTATTATTTGGTAGGGTGTTCTGAGGAAGCCCGTGAGGGTTTCCGGCCCAAAAAAAAATATCAAAAAAAAAAATGTTTGTTTTTTATTTATTACGTGGCATTGAAAAGCACTCCGGGTACAGATAGTTTGGAATGAAATAACATGGATCCTTGATACAGTGAACACAGACTATGATTTTTTGTGGTCGATATTTCAGTTTTCGAGTCAGTGGCCTTATTACACCCTGTATTTGGACGTCCCTCACACTGCCAGGTTTTAAACTTTAAAGGATCTATTTCAATAAATCTGTAAGTAAGAATCTGGTTACGTTTCACAGTACCTAGCAGATAAATCGAATTAGTTGGATGTAGGTAGGTACCTTACAGAGACCTTGGTAATGTATTTATACCCGAAACAAATAGGTAGGGGTATCTACCTAATAAATAATTCATACGGATTACTCGTTAACCTAAAGTGCCTAAGTAATGTTTGGTCAATGAAAATAAAATGATACAGTCAACCTCAGAAAATGACGAACTTTTAGGCTGCAACAAAGCGAAACGAGAGGAAATGTGTTTAAATAACCAAAAGAGTTTGTTATTTACACATCTCGTGACACAAACGAGATGACATGTGTAAATTGTCAATCCCAGCTTTTAAGAGCCATGACGGAAGCCTTTAGGCGGCCTAAAAACTCCGTCAACAGAGTTTGCCACTAGCTCATTTCTTAGTAGGTTTCCTAAATTCTTCAAGAATTGGCAAATTTACTGCAGATTTAATTTATCTAGGATGCTCTATGTCATGGGCAACAGAAACAACGAGAACCATTGTACCACGATACCCAAAATACCTAAATACTTATACCTAGGTACGAGTAGGTACGTAGATCACGTACTTTTGTCCCACCTCAACAGTCGATTACTTGTGGTAAACATGAAAGTAGAAGTGATTGAAATGATGATGTAAAGTTGACACCTTATAACCAGGATAATTTGTATGCACATAAGTTCGGTTGCGCTTTCTAAACAATTGTATTTTGAATAAAGTCGGCTAGTTATTACCCTGGAGTAAGATGACTTTTGGATGAATCCAGCCAAAGTTCATTCAGGGCACATATTATATTATTTATTTATTTATTACTTCAAAGTAATGAAACGTTTTATGAAATTTTTCTAAGCTCTACCTAGTGCTTATGCAGGAACTTCTAATGCTGACTGTTCCTGCGCAGACCTACAAAGTACATAAAACTAAATTATTGCTATCCAAACGGTGAATCATACTTTATGCGGTCATTGATAAATACATAGTATAGTGCAGTAAGACAACTAAACTGAAGCGCTAGTAGTGTAACTGTGTAACTTGCTAAGTCGTTATTGATAGTTCGTCGAAGTTAAGCGACGTTCTGCGCGGCTACATAATGGATGTGTGACTGCTAGTGCCAATAAAAACAAAAGCGCTTCCTTGTAAAGAACGTGAAACTGTCGGTTCCGGCCATTAGATTGATTATTAGATTAAATACCTTCAAGAGCCCTGACTTCTGGCCGAAAGGGGTAAAGTTTCGGCGGTTCAAGGGCCGCCTATCACGTAATACCCCGCCGTGACACACAGGCGACATGTGTGACCTAGAATAAATTTTATTAATATGTATTTTTAGGTTAAAGGTATTTATTTCTATGGGCCTTAGAATTCGTTTTTAGTATCTTACTATTCTTAAGTTGCCTGAAATAAAGTTTATATTATTATATTGTTATTATTAATACGAAGTTATTAATATAATATACGATTTTGTATCAGTACATATCCATATTAAACATTCTTTCATATCTTTTTAGGCATTTAAAATGCCTAAAAAGATCTGAGAGAATGTCTACCGCGCCTTGGGGATACAGTCGTGATCATATATCATTTTCATTTTTACCCGGCTGACTGTCAAGTCACCCGGGTTATGTAGATCGCGCGTTTCTATGTATGTTCGTTCGTATGTAAGTAATATTCTTTATTACCACGTTTCTCCTAAACGGCTGGATGGATTTTGATGAATGATGTATCGTTAGAATCGTCTACATCTCGATTGTGCTCTAGGATACTTTTTATTTCGATAAATCAAATAGTGCGGCTAAAAAATGCAACAATGTGTGAATTTTCAAAATGAAAATCACGCTATCATATCAAAATCCATGTCAAAATCAAGAGGTTGGTGGACTGATATCAAATATAATTTTTTTAAAAATCTAACATGACATCTTCGAAGACTAAATCGAGTCTCAAAATTTTTGAAAATCTATTTTTCGCCCTAAATAGAATTGCTAACCAAAACGCATACTAAAACTTTCTATTTAGTCACACGCAACGTTTAGAACAAACTGCATCGAAATTGGTTTAGCCATTTAGGAGATATCTCATATTTAAGAAATAACTTACGCATTTAATTTAGGTACTCACAGAGCCATCTGTGTGTCAACTGTGACAACAACGTTTAGGAAAATGCGCACGGCATCGAACCCTAGATACCTACATAATAATAAAATTGTAATTTAATTTTGTTTTGTGATTGATAAGATAATGCTGTTTCCAACTTTTCAGTTCAGCCGGGTTTTTTTATTTTTGAATAAATTGCTTGTTACATATTCATAAAGCTAAAATCTGAATGCATTATTTCAGTTTGCCTAAAGTAATATTATTACACCCGATATTCATGATTTTTTCAGTTTATAAATTAAAAACTTAGGTAAGTATTTATCTGTAAAAATATAGGTCCGTTTATAAAGATGTCTTCTAAGCTACAAAGTTAGACTATGGATAATGATGATGTGCTTAAACAAAAGGATTAATCGTTATCATAGCTACTGTAAGCTCTGATAGCGATAACTCGACACAGTAATTAATTTGGTGTTTATCAGCGTAGCACGCCGTAGCACCGTAGCATCGCCGTAGTACCGTAGCATCACCGTAGATGATATTTGCGATAAAGAAATTCCTTTTCTTATAAAGTTTTTAAAACACTGAAAAAGTAAACATGGTCACGAGTCGACTGTATCCTATTCAAAGTGCCGTAGATATATATAAAATCTATATCTATACCAATCTATACCAATTTAATAAAGCGGAAGAACTGTTTGTTTGAACGCCCTAACCGTGCAGAACGTTGCTTATGGACGATCTATCAAGAACGACTAAATGCAAGATATACCACTAGTACTGTAGTGTAGAGTGTAGAGTCCTTAGCATTTTTGTTTGATTGTTTCTGCCATGCGCCATTTTCAATTGAAGGCCTCTAGGCGGCCAAAAACTGCCAGAGACAACCCTTAACATATAAAGACTAAATTTAATTAACTTTTACGCCTCAAAATTAACTTTTACGTGTAAAACTATGTCTTATTATACCTTGTCATGTCATCAATACAAAATTAATTAATTCATCACTATCACTACATAGTATAAAACAAAGTCACTTCCCGCTGTCTGTCCCTATGTGTGCCTTTAAACTACGCAACGGATTTTGATGCGCTTTTTTTTTAGTATCTAGTTAGGTACTAAGAACTAGGATGTGAATCCATAATATTCATATTCAAATGAGCCGTGCGCGCAGAACGCATGCTGTTGGTCACGGTTTACTGATTCACTGTGGTTTTTGATTCATGATATTTAAATAAAATATTCCATACATTCGACCTTGGGGGAATGACTGGCAAGTGCCCAGCTGAGGCATGAGGTGAGTTCAAATCCCATTGTGGTACAAATACAAATTGGGTACAAAGTTTTAAAAGATCTAAGTACCTACTTATAAATAAATTTAAAATTTACTAAGTAAATATGTTTTATAAGGTTATTTTAGTAGCTACATTGGGATTTTTTTTAGATACAGATAATTTTATTAAAAAGTAAAAACTAAGTATTTACTGTGCACGCACATGTGTGTATGCTCTACTAAGATTTATTGAGGTTAAAATGGTCTCTTAAACAGTTCCTTTGTCTAATCCACTATCACTATGAATGAACATTATTTTACTCATGCATAATTTATTTAGAAACGCGAGAGAAACCACAGTCGTAAACTAGTTAATACAATATAATCAAGTGCTCAATTCCGACTGTAAAGTATAAAAGGGTGGGCGCTATCGAACTTTTAATCACTCCAAAATCCATTTAAAGCTTTGACAAATTAATACGGCAGTCGTTTAGCATCGGTCAATCGCATAGCTCAGTGTACGACCGATCGTACCAGTGATCACAATTCGCGCAATAAACATGGTTGTTTTATATTTCTGCATCCTTATTTTTATCACAATCACATCTAGTCATCAATGTGGTGACCAAAAGAGTGTCGATATAACTGACGGAGAAATAGTCGGTAGTGCAATCGTCAGAGATGGTGTATCCTATACCCCTGATAAAGTATTTGCGAAGAACTTAAGCGGTGAGATACGGACTTTCGGTTGTTTGTGCGAGATTAAAAATTGCTTTAGAAAGTGTTGTCCGGTTGGAACTGTGATGTTAAGAAATAAAAGTTGTATGGCCTCACCAGACGAGGACAAACTGTTGAGTAAAGGAATTGATCTGCATTTCTTTAATGCGTTTAGGAAGAATGTCGGTGTGAAGTCGATGGATTTAGCTGTGGTGGATGGTCGGCCATGCGATAGAATGTATCTAGAGATTTTGAAGTGGTATGTTCAAGCGGTAAGTATCAAATTGGTGTTTCTTTAGAGATTTTATACTTACAAAACATTTTTTATTTACCATTGTAATAAGTTATCGTTAGTTTAGCATTAATTTTTATTCATGGCACTTGCGAAAATCTTATAATACGAAACAAAACCCTTCCTTCCACTCGACACCACCAAAACGACACCATCGGTGGTGTCGTATGGAATCACTAGTCCATACGACACCACCGACTAATAGTGAGGTTACCTACATACAAAGTTGTTGATATGAAAACTCCAATTATGTTCAAGCAGTTTCATTAATGAGGTATGTCATTTGATAAAGTTTATATTTATCTGTCACTCAAATGGTGTGGACATCACTAGGGTGGTGTCGTATGGACTAGTGATTCCATACGACACCACGGATGGTGTCGTTTTGGTGGTGTCGAGTGGAAGGAAGGAACAAAACTAGATCAATCATAATTCGCCAAGACGCGGTAGACTTTCTCTCAGAATCTTAAGTATTTAAGATACTTTGAAGATAACCAAAGACACGTGACATTTTGCAAGTCCATCATCGCTATCAGAGGCTAACTGGTTTCCTCTCGATGTTTTCCTTCACCGTTTCGAGGTCGTTCGACCTTTAGACCTCGTTTTTTCGTTTTTTTTTATAAATGGAGAGTTGAGGCACAACTCCATCATGCACACGGTTTTCTTCGATTTGTACCCTATTCGCCCCCTAGTCTTTTATCTTCTTTTATAAGAATGATATTAAAATATAATGCTCTCGTGTTCAACGCTGGATGAAAAATAATAATGACCTGAAAAGATAAAAATAAAACGACAGTGGGTTGATCTTCAAATTCTGCACTAATATTTAGGTAAGTATATTTATATCTTCGGAAAATGTGTTTTAGATGCGACTTACGATTAAATTTTATTGTTTGTAAATTGATAATTTTACTTTCATCACTATTTTAATCTGTTAAAACGGTCTTCCCAGTGTGATTCGACTTTCTTATTCTTACTTCTTTTGTAATCACCAGCTTGCCGGTGGCATCGCTCGTGTGGTGTCAATATTTTAAATAACTTACCCTATTCTATTTCTGGTCACAGTCAACCTTTGTAAAAAATTATCCAAATTATCCAAACCCGTCTCCACACAAACTTTCAGATTTATAATTATTAGTAGAATAATAGGTTGTAAGTAGGTACTTCTACTAATATTTTTTTCTTGTAAAAAGTATAAGATATATTATAGGTACTTACCTAAGATTGACGATCTAATTGGGTGTCATGTAGGTAAGTAGGTAGTTAAAAACGTCTCTATTTTGTTATTTCCTCCTACATACCATACCCCATCATGCCCACCCTTCCCCTATATGGTATAATCAAAAGGATGTGACCAGGATACGACGATTAGAATAGAACGTTTGATCGTTGCATACGATGACCTTTGGTTTTGTAAACAACATTTTTGCTAATGATTAATTTTCATTGCTAAAACATAAATAGAACTACAAAGGTACCAGCAGTGCAAGTATCGTTCTTATCGATCGCTAAATTTGACATTTAGAATCAACAAAATTCGATAAAATTAAAATTATCAATGAAAAATCAAATTTTATCGAACTTTGTCGATTCTAAATGTCAAATTTAGCAATCGATAAGAACGGTACTTGCACTGCAGGTTTTTTAATACAACGTTATAAAAGATTTTAAAGAATCACTTTTTACTGTTTGAAAACTAAAACTACCATTTTTATATTAAAATCTAGCTAGATAGACAAAGGGAGGGAGGTCTCTAGAACTCAGAACTTTTTAATCTTTCAACTTTTAGGCGTCTTTGTATTTAGCTAACCTAAACGCATATAAAAATTGCGTTTAGGCTAGCTTAAATACCTACAATTAAGAATGTGGTGCAAGACGCCCTTAGAACAAACTAAATTAATAAGAATTTGACCTTGTGTTTAGAACTAAGAAACATTTTACAGACCTTTTATAAGTACTACGTTAAAGCTTTCCTTTGATATTCGCAATTTTTATTGTATAAGTAAGTTTAATACGGTTAAGTTAAGTTTAATAGGTAAGTAAGTTTAATAAGTTTAATAAGTAAGTTTAATAAATACCTAGTAAGTAAGTTTTAATACGGCCGTTGACTCTAAAATTATACAAATAAAATACGAATAAGTAGGTAATGAACTAATTAGTTAATAATTAACTTACTTAATTCTTTTTCCTTTTTGTTTTTATAACAAGACATCACAGAAGTTTTTCCTACTTTTGTGCTAGACATAACCAAGAATAATTCACGCTATGTAGGTAGGTAGGTACCCACGCCTGATCATAACGTGATAGCAGTTCGAATGTACGTTGCTATTATTTATTAGTTGTGTGACTGTGTTCGTTTTTTACTAGGGGTTTTTGATGTGTTATTGCTACATTTTTGATTGAAAATAAAAAGTGCCCAGAGCTGCTATAAGTTTTTTTACTAAATTGTTCAAGCTACACTGCTATGGCTTTTACTAGGAATTTCTCGATCAGTTGATGCTTTGTTATTGAATACCTACCTAATATATGAGGATTATTACTAGGACCGTCGATGTATGAAAGTGATTGTACCTATGTAGTTTTACCACAACTTTCTCTGGCAAAATTAGGTGTGAGGTTTTTTGTGCACGATGATCGTAGAACATGAACGTTCACGAAGCTGTATAATTATTATTGGTATTTAGTATACTTAACTTAATAACCGTTTGACGTAAATAACATACCAGCAGGACAATTATTACTAATCTGGATAAATCTTGCCTTACGAGTATCTATTTGTAGGTTTATATATAATTTTAGCGCCATCACACCGTACAAATTATCAAGAATACCGAGAATTGTAGGAAAACCAAGTGCACGACTTTTTATCGCGACCAGCAATGCGATTCGGCTTCCGAAATTGCATCCGATTCAATGATTTTCTTCGGAAAGTAGACAAAACTTATTTAGCTTGCGGCAATCCTAGCGCTTTTCTGTGATTTTCAACTAAAACAAGGTAGAACAAAACAAGACAAAATTGACCGTTGATTTAAAAAAATGTCTGTGGTTGTAAACGCACTTTCATAAAGGAACTACTATTTTTTAAAAACATCATAGCTGTAGGAAAGTATTTTCACGGATATGCTAGAACAGAAAACTTCATTCATATAAATAAATAGGTAAGTAATGAAATTGAAAGTAGAAAACGAGCATGCGAACGACGCGCGACTTACACAACTGATATACCTATCTAAGTCGCGTTCGATACTTTGTTTCATACTAGAAATACCGCCAGTAGGAAACCGACGCGTTTGTATGCGACAGAGAATTTGCGAAACCGTTGCGGTAGCAAAATATCTGTGGGACGATATGATATTATTACGTTGAAAATGCAGCAAAAAGAAATTTCAGTAAGGATGACTCTTTCGTGGGCAGTGGGTGGGTATAGACAGCATTATAAGAACTCGATGTCGGTCGTCCCAGTCAGTCCCAACTTCCAGTACCGTCAAGGACGCAACTCTCTCATTACACCAAAGTTACACTTCTCAATGGATCTAGGCATTCGTGAAGTTAGGCGTTCCGCTGCGCAGTAGAAAATTTAGTAGGTACTTATGAAAAAACTGCACTGCGCATCGAAACGGCTAACTTCACGAATGCCTAGATCCATTGTGAGAAGTGTACTAAAGTGAAACATAGGTACATACAACCAGTTTTTCACTTTCGTTCCCGCAAACAAACGCATCGGTGTAATATAGGCGTAAATTGCTCTTTTTATAGAATCACCTGATTATTCAGTTGCCGTGGTTAGTGCATCTAACCGCACTGAGAATATCTTGCATTATTAATAAGTGCTAACTACCTTGTTCATCTAAGGAATGCACTAGGTCTAAGATCCGTATGCGAGATTATAATCTATAATTGTATGTTGGGTTTATCCAATTTTCTTTTGAGCGACTTCTATCAAAGAGTAAGTTTGTATTGTTAGGTTCTATTAATTGAATATAGATTTTAAATAATGTTTTTATAAGTATTGGTCATTTTGTAACTAAATTATGAAAGTCAATTGATTTAAAAGAAGTACTTATTTATTTTCAATGATTGTTGGTAAAACAAATTAAATTTCAGTTGATTATTCTGTTAAAATTACTGGTTAACTTTATAATAATTATTTGATATTTTATTATTTGTTTTTCTGTAAAATGACTTTGTAAATTGAAATTGTGTTGTTGGTATTACTGGCACCCGGGCAACACTTCCTGCAAAAAGATGGCGTTGGTAGATCGAAACTCGAAATGACCATTCTGTTGAAGGCGCTTGGAAGAGTTGCACGGGTGCAAGGGTACCAAGTGATACCTACCTACCTATACTTGTAATATAACCACGTGGTTCTGTACTTGATAAAGTTATCCTTAAAATTAAAAGACAGTCGTTTCTTGAACAAGAGGAGTTTTCTTACATATCCGAAGTGGTAAGTACACGCCCATTTTATTAAAATATATGTAGTTAACTGTACCTACTCGTACAAATAATGCGTGACATGAAAAATTTTTTTTTTTTTTAATTTGCTATGTATGTAGTGATTTCATTGGAAGATCTGTCTGCACGATTCGGTCGGGATTACTCCGAGACTATCCGATTGTGCAGACATTTCAAAAAATTGTGGTCTTACTTGATTGAATTGCTTTTCGCTTGAACCGGTCGGTATCGAACCGAGATTATCTGGATCTGCGAATACCTTTCAATTATTTGGGACATGAATTACCCGCTAAGCCAAGTGAATTTATTGCATACCTACCTAACCTAATAATATTCTTAGGAACAGGAGTGATTTAAAGATAAAAAAATACAATCGAGAACTAACTTTAATCAAAGTCACAAAATTACTTTTACAAAAACAACCCAAAATAGAACAAACTAATATCCAATTTGAAACTTCACAAAATACGCACAAATCACAAGAAAAATGGCTCACGCGACCATACAAACTACGAAACCAAGTTTCCTCTGATGTTAACACGTCGAACGCCAACGAGCAAATGCGGCCGTTCCCGACCTGCACCCGTATTTATACCAACGCCATCTGCTATTTCGCCTTCGCTTATGGATACAGCTAACACGGCCTCTCCTGACAGTGGGTTGTCCTCAACCCGGGGATTCGGTGTGGTGCCGCTGACGGTGACGGCTACCGATGACGGCTACCGATGACAGACCCGCCTCGAACCAGGACATGGAGCGCTGAACGCCTGGTCCCTGTGATGCGGAGGCTGATAGACTTTTTGTAAGTCTCATCAGGCTCATCACCTGCAGGAAAACAATGCGTTAGGACAGACATCTGGAGTCTAAAAACTGAGCTTATCATTCTCCTTTCACTATAACGCTTTCACTTAATTCATAGGTCACATAGCATGTATCGCCTTAAAACACGCTCATACATACTTCATCTCAGAGACGTCTCAAAATAATGAAAATAGGGCCCTGTTACTCCTTTCCATAAGTCTTCACACAGCATCTGGGTCGTTCTCCGACCGCTCAGCTTCACCTCTCGTCGTGGAGACCTGCTTAGGAACAAGCAAATCCAACCACTTGGACCGATGGCTAATCACAGGTCACAGATTAAAAATCACAGACCACAGATTAGATCACAGGTCACAGATTAAATCACAGACCACAGATTAGATCACAGGTCACAGATTAGAAATCACAGACCACAGATTAAATCACAGGTCACAGATTAAAAATCACAGACCACAGATTAGATCACAGGTCACAGATTAAAAATCACAGGTCACAGATTAAAAATCACAGACCACAGATTAGATCACAGGTCACAGATTCAAAATCACAGACCACAGATCGCACCGACCGTACATTTTATCTTAGTCCGTCCATCGCCCACGAAACTATCAATCACTATCCACTAACCTATCGTCAAATTATCTAAAACCCCAAAGCTATAAACTGTATGAGTGCGTGTGAGTGTGACTGTGTACCTACGATTGTGAAACGTATGAATTTAGTAAAATTTTCTGTATTAAAAGGGATAGCAACCAACAGAGACGTAGACAACGTTTTATCGGACTAGGACAAAAACAGTCAAAAACTCTCGTGTCGAAGAGCGCAGCACACGTCTTCAGACACCGCTCGCCACGCCAGAGCACCAAGCGCACCGCTCGCCACACCAGAGCACCAAGCGCTGTGAAGCTGCTGGCGTCGTCTCGCCTTAGCTGCAGGCGGCTCAACCGCATCAGCTCGCGGCGACTGCCTGGTATGCCGACATAAAGGGCACACCTTCCCAGATCAAACTGCACACAGAGATAACTTTATTACATATGAGAGGTCATCAAATGCAAACCCATACACATTTCACATATTCATCCTCTCCATAAGAAGCTCTCGGGTTCGGCTACTGTAGTAGGTATCTTCACACAGGGCCTCACAATTAAAATTTAGGCCTCGAAGTTTCAGCAGCACAATCCCAAACTAGTGCACGAGTTACCGGCATGGTAACTTCTATTATAATAAAGAGGAGAGAAAAGTCAACATTTGTTTCGTAATTATTCATCACCAGTTGCAAGTTTACACAGGACCTCAGACCACGACAAACATTTACGCTTTGCTTCGATGCAAATTATTATTTAAAATGCTTCTTACCATTCTAGGGCTCGGCTTCACCTGACCTAGACTACTCTGCAAAGATATCCAACCTCGAACAGTAAGGTACGTCTGCGTAGGTTAGAAGACCCAGCTCCAGTGAGCATGTCACTCGATGCAGTAGCTCGATAGCTTTAGGAACACTTAAAGCAAAACAAAATCATAGACACAGACGAGAAAGGTTCTCCACCTTCATTAATGAGGAGAGATCAGAACACCAGCAGGGCAACTCCACTAGATGGCAACGTCAATCACTCCGCCGCGCCCCGCTTCGATCTCTCAAACGTCAGCCACTTGGTGAATAGTAGAATAGCCCCTCAAAAATTCATTCTGCAAAAGTCCAAACCTCAGCCAAAACCTCACCATAACCGAGTAGCTTGACACTAGTAGAATAGGAAACAGTCGAAAATCCAAGGTCTAGTTGAGGCTTTGCTTGTGGTTTACAAAAATTTTCGTAGTAGAATTGCCACCCTGGTTAACTTTTTCGTTACCTACTTGACTATGAAATGCGCTCGTGGCTCTTGCCTTGACATGACATCCTTAAAGGATTGCTGAAGCTAAGCAACGTTCTCAGCAGTCACAATTAGGATGGGTGACCGCTGGTGGAATCTACAGACAACTGCTTCGTACTTCGGAAGGCACGTTAAACCATCAGCTCTCAAGTCGCTAAGCCATTGAGGAAGCCCTCGGGCGGCTCAAAACCCCGCGATCAGATCTAGCCTAGTCCATACGAAAATACACACATACTTACAGTAAAACCAGAAAAAGAATGCGTTTCGTAAAACATCGGAAACAATCGCATAAAATTACAAAAATGATTGACGAAAAATCATTTAGAAATGAAAATTATTCACAATTTCAAACAAACATCAATGCCACTTTTAAGAAAAGCAAACTGGTCGCAAGCCGTGCGAGCCGCGCCGACAACGACGCGCACCTCTGTCGCACTCCGCTCTGCGCAACCGTACTCCGCTGCCGGACACATTCGGAAAACACGAAAACAACCGATGTCCATTCTAAAGCTTGAAGTACTTTACATGAGTTTTTTGGAACAATCGCTACGTAGGTACATGACACCGTTACATGACCTTTCTTTTTACAAGTGTAGCAAATTTTCTGATCATAACTACCGGGCTTACCATAAAGTCGTTTCTGTAGGGTAGCTTGAAGGCGCTTATGAAATCAGCTTGGATTACAAGTAGACTGATAATAAGTTTCTTATTTTCTTATTGAAAAATATTATCCAAGTCACAACAGTTTAGCAGGCAACCCTTCAAAATTAAGTTACAAGATTGCACTCGAACAACACACAGCAAGATAAATAAAAGCTTGTAATAGTGACATAAGTAGAATGAAGTGAAAATGAAGCGCTGATGGCGTAGCCCAGCCCTGGCACTCTCGATTGACTATCGAAACCAAGCAACGCCGTGCGCGGTCACAATTTGGATGGGTGACCGCAAGCGGCACTACCAGCTGAACGCCTCCGCGCCTCGGAGGGCACGCCAAACGGTCCCAGCCTCCAAGTCGCCAAGCCATGACGCAGGCCCTCAGGCGGCCCAAAAAACTCCGCCACCAGAGTCGGCCACTTGCTCATACGAACTTACTTTTTATGACACATGATTGTCAGATGTTAATTCTGCATTAGCAACGGCTGCACTTATTTAAATGCTGCGAATACACGCTGGGCCAGCCTAAGCCAGCGTGAGTGAAGGCGAGTCGACGCGAGACGAGTGGTACCATCCACACGCTTGGCGAGTCAACGCACATCAATGTAAGTTGGCGCTCGTGTTCACTCGGCCAGCTAGGCGAGTGATGGCAAGGCGAGGCGAGTGGTGCTGCCCACACGTTGGCACTCCCGTTCACTCGGCGAGCCTAGGCCAGCGTGTGTACGGGCCTTAAGCGTTATCGATAGGTACCTCATATCACGAGAAGTGTCCTCAGCTCCTTAGGTACTCAGTCCCGTAACTACTCTAAGGCGTAACAACCTATTTAACATACGTAGCATACGGTGAAAGAAAACATCGTGAGGAAACCCGTAGCTTAGCCAGCCCCACACGTATTGACCACGTCTTTCCTGTGGACACGGCCGGTCAAGCTGAGAGGATGGTGTAGGTGCTGGGCAAGCCTACTCGATCTCAACATTGTCCCAGGCACTACAGCGTCCCGATGAGTGTAGGCAAAGATTGCCTCCTGACACTGTTCAAATCATATCTATCAGACAAGCTTTTTCATTGTCTCCAATAATGTGTTAGCTAGTTCAACTTACCGAGATACAGCAAGCGGCACGAACTCTCGGTCAAAGCCCGATCACGTGTGGTCGTTCGTGACCCACTCGGCAACCATACCTTGACCTCCCCTTTGAGATATTTAACCACTCGTGACAAACGTGAATGATTGCTTTAATTGTTTTAGACTTTAGCAAGATCCACTTCCTCTCACTACGGGTCAGTGAATGTTATGAAGCATCGTGTCAAAATGAGAAACAAAGTAGGTAGTTATGAACCTTACCTAAACCAGCAGTCATAGCCTCAAGAAGAGCTTGATCAAAGTAGGTAGTTAAGTGACTTACCTAAACCAGTATTCATAGCCTCAAGAAGAGCTTGAGCTGAAGTGAACGCCTCAGATAGAACGCTGCACTGACTCGACAGACTGACTGCAAACCTCTTGAATTACCGAACATTTGGTGGTGTCATGTTAGTTGGGGAAAATGTGTGCAACCTACCCTCATTAGGATCACTGTGATGTAGTTTATCAAATCTAGCCCGGGAGCCGGGGACTGATCGGAGACATGATGGCATTATCGGCAGTGCCGTAAGTTAGGCGCACTCCTGCAATCGACACCTCTAGTCCCCGATTACCATGCGATCAGCGAGAGCGCGACCGACGATAGTAACGGCGGTTAACATTTGATGAACTGGGTCGAGATCTTTAACGCAAGCGTGCCCTATGATTGCACCATGGCACCTGGACGCTTGGCACCTCGCTGCACGAAGGAGGTCGTAGCCTGCTACGATGTGAACTACCTCGCGAACTTTTGCGCGACAAGTTACGCGAACGGAACGTTTGCGAACACGCGAGCCACTTTTCGAATGACATTGTGAACGACAACGCGATGTACTTCGCGGCGTTTTACAAATGAAAACAATAAAATGGTAGGTACTCACGTGAGAATGAAACACAACACAAATAACCACAAACAAACATCAAAAATTTTCTTTACGTGTGGGTAGGTTTGTTCCATTTTGGTGTAAAATTCGTGGGCTTTTACTTTTTTTTTTACTGGCTCTTTATCCCACAACTGATCTTAGGAACAGGAGTGATTTAAAGATAAAAAAATACAATCGAGAACTAACTTTAATCAAAGTCACAAAATTACTTTTACAAAAACAACCCAAAATAGAACAAACTAATATCCAATTTGAAACTTCACAAAATACGCACAAATCACAAGAAAAATGGCTCACGCGACCATACAAACTACGAAACCAAGTTTCCTCTGATGTTAACACGTCGAACGCCAACGAGCAAATGCGGCCGTTCCCGACCTGCACCCGTATTTATACCAACGCCATCTGCTATTTCGCCTTCGCTTATGGATACAGCTAACAATATTATATGTGGTGATTTTATTAGAACTACCTTCAAGTCACACTATTACTTCTAGCTTCAAGTCTTTAACTGAATCTTTGTTCATAAAGTAAGTATCGGTAATAGTTTTTAACAGTTTTATAAAAGCCCCACCGAACCTAACCAAATAAGATTTTGTATGGTACAATTCATTACAATTAAATACCGGAGAATGTGAATAAAAAAAAAAAAAAAAAAGTGCCCTACCCAGTGCATCCGTACCAGTGTACGTGGGGTATCAAAGGGTAGTCAAATTTTAGTTATTTTTACGATAGGACGCACCGTTTAAGAGTTATGTGCCTATTGTTATGTATTGGTGATTTGTAATTGGGTTTTTTTTTAGAATGCATAGTCAAACCGTTTTGTTTCCGAGTTCCAGAAAATGCCTCACGAGAATGAAGATCCTCGACGTCTACGGACACCTGGACCCCGGAACGAGTCGCACCAAATAGACGAGGGCCCAGGAGGAGGAACCACGAGGGCAAGCTGTCGTCAACGCAGCCACCGGCACAGTCGAAGGCGTAGCCGGGGAAGTAGCCGAGGACGCAGTCAAGGACGGCTCAGCCGGAGACAGCCGTGAGGGCAGCCACCAACGGAGGCGCAGCAGTTTTCGTTGACTATCTGGTGAGCACGTTTCATTTTACTTTGACTCAGGGGCTAAATGTTTTCTCGTGAGGAAATGGTTTTAAATCGCTGATAAAGCGATGGTGTTTCGGTTTCGATGGTTAAGCGAAGATACTTTGATTTAACTATTCTTTGATCGATAGGCCAGTACCTATGCCAGTAGGTCATGTACCAGTCGAAGTAAAAAGCAATGATAATCATGATGAGCAAGATTAAGTCTTGGAGTCCTTGCGCTACGCTTCACCAAACAACCATCAGCCGTAGTAAAATCGACCGTACTAGCAGCTTTTCGTAGTCGTAGCCCGTTAGAAATCGGTGTCTCTTGAAGTCTCACCCCGCATCCACACGTTGGGGCCAACGTTGGGGCCAATGCCTCTCCCAACGTATGGAGCCGGCGTCAAGTAGTCAGTGGGTGCGCGATGCGCGGCTAGCTCTAGAGCTTTGAGGTCGGGGTCTGCAGAGACCGTAGCGATCAGCTGGTCGGCTAGGGAAAGCCGTGGTGATGGGAGTGGATACGCGATGTTTCTGTGTTTTGTTTTGTATTAACTGGATTAGAAAAAAATACAAAAACATTTATTTTGTTTCAAAAGGTACAGTGCTTCCGCAACACAATTTAACGTAGTTTAAACAAGGTAGGTAGATATAGGCTAAGGTTGACAGTAGATATATAGTCAAATCATGTAGTTATGTAGTAGCCCCACACTAGGATACCCTGTGTCGTGGGTGGCTAGGTGCTTCCGAGGGTATCAGATAATTAAAGGTTATAAGCTAGGTGTTAGGTAGGTACATTTTTCAATTTAGTATTAAGCGGACTTTAACTTTAACTTCATAAGTACGTATCTAATAGTAATTTAAAACTTATTAGAATTATAAATTATAGCTATTTTTACTGTTGGAGGGTAGGTCAGGTTCACAGAAAGGAATGTGAATTGTAGCCGTTGTGTGCGAGAGTGGTTCTATGATGATCTTGTGTGTATTGTGTAGCACTTCGTGTACGCTGTAGTTTTTATGCAGTGTTGCGTTGTGTGCGTAATGTGATGTTAGGTGGGGGATACAATGAGTTGAGTTTTAAAGGGTTATTTAAATGTGTTTATTTTTTATCCAAATAGTTTGTATTTAGGGTGGTATGCTATTTAAATGAGGTTATTTAAGTAAGTATCCTATTTAGTTAGTATATAGCATGCATAATTTATTTGAAAATAGGCATGCAAATTAATTAAGTAATCAAATGAAGTATGCAAGCACAAATATATTTAGTTTATGCATTGAGTAGGTACGCACAAATGTATCTAGTTTTACGTAGGTAGGTATATTTATTCTAAATGCATGCAAAACGAAAACCGTGCAATCACAAAGGTAGATGATTATTATTGTATTTTTTGGATTTGTGATAAAACGAATGGTACGTGGCTCTGGCAGATTATTGTTTCTTTAAAGTTGCAACCACATGTTGGGCCAACCTAGGCCAGCTTAGGCGAGTGCGAACGAGATCGATAGAGGCAATGCGGCCCTGGGCCATCTTGTGGTTGAGCCCTAAGATTATTCTGTTGGCTAATTTTAAATGTGATTTTGTTTCAATCGTACCTACCAACTAGATTAGATGGTAAATGAGTAAACGATAGAGTTAAAAAGTTTATTTATTTTAAAAAACGTTGATCACAATCATAAAGGTAGCGTACTTAGTGAGTCAGGAAGAGCCGAGTGAGCAAATTTCTTGAAGAAATTGCAATTTATTGAAGGGCGAAGATAATTATTGTGGTAGATTACTAAAAAAATGTTGAGTTCGACAACCTGAGTTTAGAAATAACTAGTTTGTGAAAAATGTCTGAAGGTTGTGGTACAAAATTTAATGATCGATGAGACTGTTGAGTCTAGAGAAGGTCAACATAGTGCTTAGTGGTGCTCGATGAAGGCGTGTTCCGTGTGTAACGCTCGATGGAGGCGTTGGTGGCATGATGTCGTAGCGTTTGGTGACTCTCACGCTGTAGTTCAGTGGACATTGAGATCTTCTAAGCAATGTGATGATATTGATGATGAAGTCATAGTTCTAGCGAGAAATTGTTTTGATGTTGTAAAACCACCTTCAGTCATTTCGCACTTGTGAATTTATTTATTTATTTCTCAATACATCTATTATAACAGGTTGCCCCTAATGCAATAGCGTAGTCATTCTTATTCTTAATTCACACAAATAAAATCGAAAATAATAAAAACAATAAATCCATATAAAAATACAATTAATTACCATAACATTCATTTATTTATTTATACAAAAACACAAATGGACTTACAGAAAGGTCCAAGTCGTCCAAATGTTATAATAAATCACTTATGTTAGATACATTTAGAAATAATAATAATAATAATAATACAAACAGTGTGGCCTTTACGAATTCGGTCAGAGAACAGTGAAAAATATCAATATTTTCTGCAACTTTATTGAATGTGTGCAAGGTGCGCGTCAATGGCGCTTTGCCCAACAGATTCGTTCTTCCGCTAGACACCGCGAACAGCTGTGGTCTCCTACGCCTGTGCACATACTCGTGCGGCACGTTCAGCCTCATTTCAGAATTGTTATGTTTAGTTAAACCTAACGTTGTCAGTAATTAATCCTCCCTCGATATGCAACAGTAGCGATGCGTAATGATTTGTGGAGTTCTTAGCGTTTGAAGCTCCAATTCGTGTTTGATGTTTTAACATTACTGACTCTTTGTATATGGCGGTTTAACTCAGAGTTTAAATTTCTTGTTACTGCTAGTAATTGGCGATTTTGTCGCCTTGTTTGTCTTAGTATGACGTTACTATTAGAAGAGAAGTTAATTGAGTTGAGTTTACTTTTGATAACGTTACTTTTTAATGCGAAAAATTTCTAAAAGTTTTTATGACCTTCATGGTCAGGTATGGCTGAGACATGTTACTGTGAAGAGTTTTTCTTCTGTTTCAGAAAATTCACGCGAAGACGCGTGACTTGTCAGAAAGGCCGTGTCGGAGTTGGAGCTGGAAAAGATAGCTAATCAAGCGTGCAACAAATCAGTTTGCTGTTGTTTTTGACCATATCGAGCCATCCAGACTGCGCGCCCAGGACCCTCTCCCCGACATATAAAATAGCAGTCTTATCAGCCTGTTGAGAACGCATGCTCGGATGTTTATTCAACTTTATTCGGAACTTTGCTCAGAATGCACTACATTTAGCACATTTTTTTAATAGGCTAAAGATAGTAAGGTGAGGAGCAAGATATGCAAAAGCAACATTTTGACATGACTTCTCGCATTCAAATATTCAGAGGGAGAGAGAGTTAGTTCAGGCCGCCTACCATGAGCTTTATATGCGATCCAGTTTGGGTCCTAAACTAAACTGCTTCACTTGACGTATGCTATAAATATCAGAACCTAAACATGACCTAAACTGAATTGTATTGTATTGTATTGTATTTATTTATTTAAAACACACGAGTTGGGCTTACAGATTCGACCAAAGCGCCCAAAACGTATCTTTTTAGTCATGTCATTGTAAATAATAATAAGTCACAATAATTCATTAATTAAGAAAAATAATATTGGTACATTTAAAATAATCATTACAATAATAATATCTAAAACTAAGACAAAGATGAGAGGTAAACTAGCTGCCAGGACATTACGGGCCTGGCTAGTTTATCTCAACTAAGACAAAGATGAGAGGTAAACTAGCTGCCAGGACATTACGGGCCTGGCTAGTTTATCTCAACTAAGACAAAGATGAGAGGTAAACTAGCTGCCAGGACATTACGGGCCTGGCTAGTTTATCTCAACTAAGACAAAGATGAGAGGTAAACTAGCTGCCAGGACATTACGGGCCTGGCTAGTTTATCTCAACTAAGACAAAGATGAGAGGTAAACTAGCTGCCAGGACATTACGGGCCTGGCTAGTTTATCTCAACTAAGACAAAGATGAGAGGTAAACTAGCTGCCAGGACATTACGGGCCTGGCTAGTTTATCTCAACTAAGACAAAGATGAGAGGTAAACTAGCTGCCAGGACAATACGGGCCTGGCTAGTTTATCTCAACTAAGACAAAGATGAGAGGTAAACTAGCTGCCAGGACATTGCGGACCTGGCTAGTTTATCTTATAATGCGCAAATACCTACTCGGTTTTCAGGACATACACGTTGTATGGGCCAGGTCGGGTTGGTATCTTTCGAATAATTTTTATTGTGAAAATAGGTACTCTGCATCCAGTGTAGCCAACACCACAGTTTTAACTGTAGAATCACAGTGTTTTGGAAATGTTTTCACAGTTTTCAGTTTGCTGGCGTCGACTAAGTAGTTAAATACGAGCAAAAAAATGTATTGATTCTTGGCAATTCACAGTCTTCTACAGTTTTTGTTAAGCATTTTCGTAGTTTTTCACGAAGCTGGGGTTGGCAACACTGTCTGCATAGTTATCAAAATGTATATTCTAAACTTATCAAAAATAGAATCAAATCGATATTAATCAAAATTATATAAGTACCTACAGGTACAATCTATAATCAAAATGTAGAAATAGGTTATGGTTAATGATAGGTACTACAACATAGAGCCATTACATGTTGTGATGCTCAATTGTAAAATTTCAACAATGGGATTTCAGACATAGTTAAGACCGTCTGATTGGGATTTCAGACATAGTTTAAGACCGTCTGATTGGGATTTCGGACATAGTTTAAGACCGTCTGAATGGGATTTCAGAGCGTCTGAATGGGATTTCAGACATAGTTTAAGACCGTCTGATTGGGATTTCGGACATAGTTTAAGACCGAGTGTTAGGTTAGAGATACTGTCTGATTGGGATTTCAGACATAGTTTAAGACCGAGTGCTATGTTAAGTGTTCACTTGAAACGTGTATGGGGACATACACGTCGTCAGGATGGACGAGTGTTAGGTTCTATTAATTGAATATAGATTTTAAATAATGTTTTTATAAGTATTGGTCATTTTGTAACTAAATTATGAAAGTCAATTGATTTAAAAGAAGTACTTATTTATTTTCAATGATTGTTGGTAAAACAAATTAAATTTCAGTTGATTATTCTGTTAAAATTACTGGTTAACTTTATAATAATTATTTGATATTTTATTATTTGTTTTTCTGTAAAATGACTTTGTAAATTGAAATTGTGTTGTTGGTATTACTGGCACCCGGGCAACACTTCCTGCAAAAAGATGGCGTTGGTAGATCGAAACTCGAAATGACCATTCTGTTGAAGGCGCTTGGAAGAGTTGCACGGGTGCAAGGGTACCAAGTGATACCTACCTACCTATACTTGTAATATAACCACGTGGTTCTGTACTTGATAAAGTTATCCTTAAAATTAAAAGACAGTCGTTTCTTGAACAAGAGGAGTTTTCTTACAGTATGAGCCGGTTTGTGTACCATTCGCTCTTCTTTTTTTATTCGCACAGAACGTTGTTTAACATAGGTACCTAAGTACTTACTTACATGTTATAAATTCAAAACATTTCCTAAAATTTGATGTAGGTAGCATAAAAATAATTTTACGGCACGTACCCCTGTGCCCCCCGCCCTTAAATCCTCTTTCGAATTAATGAAGAAGATCTTTAATTTCTAGGTTTCTTTGTAATTAATACAAAATAGAATTCGATTGTTAAAATCCAATCATCATTTGGGTAAATCCGACACTAATACGATTTCATCGAGTTGACATCTGTGACGTAAATTAAATCTAGTTTAACTAGTCTTTATGTAGGTACTTAAGTACCTATTTTTTTCCCAGATAATTTCAATTGGTTTTTACTACTTCTTACCCATCATCCACCTCCTGAGACCACCTAGGTGAAATGTGGAAAGTTTTTATTTAGGTACAACGGATCATTTCTCAAATAAAACATTGAACGGTGACGGTACTGACGGTGCACCTCAGAAAGATGCTGGCCATTACAATACTTTACGTGGAGGGAGTTGATGACGTCTTAATACTTCTATTGATGGCATCGACTTTCAATGTTATTCTCTTATTTTAAAGTTTTTTTTTTACCTAGTTCAACAAATAGGATCCTCTAAACCGCTTTTTACGCAATTGATTTTAGGAAAGATCATCTTCCTCTCCCGATTTCACTCAGCTGGATAAACATAGTTGTTCATAATGTTCATGATTACTAGACTAGTTGGATTATCCGAAATTGTTTGACCATTTCGGCATGATAGAATTATAAACATTGAAACAAACCCCTCGTACTTCGCTTTTACAATTTAAAAGTATAAATAAATTATATTAAACAATAACTAAAAGAGGACCCAGATCTAAGTTAAATTATGTAAAGTACCTACCTAAGGAAGGTTTTCACGACTGGTTTGGATATGAAATTCATTGTAGGTAGAGTGTTTTGTAAGTGGAATTAGGCAAAACCATGACTCATTAGTTTTATTTCCATTCCCTTAAAAAATAAAATAAAAATTCCAACTATAAAAAAAAATTAGAAAAACCTTAGTGCCTACAAAATACAAATGCCTATTCATTTATAATCACACAAAAAACCAAACCACATAAAACAAGAACACAACACAGCTATTTTTAGATTGTTACAAAAATTCCATTATCGATTTACATAAGTACCACGTGGAACCAGTTTTCTCCCAGACGAGTAAATCAACCTTATGAAAAAATAAAACAAGACAAAGAACTATGGACATTCTCGCAGAATGCAATTATGATTAGGTACCTACGAGGGTACCTACCTACTTACGACTTCCCTAAGGTGGTTGAGATCCCAAGGAACTAAGCGCTTCCAATCGTCTTTTATAAATAATAAATAAATATTTCTTTTTTGCAGACACGAGATCCATACAAAAATACAATTAAAAAACACAAAAAACTATAATGCGTACTGCTGTCGAATGGAATATACTGCCTTCGTCTGTGTTGCCATCTTCTTATAACCCGAACAGCTTTAAAAGGAGAGTTAATAGGCATTTTCTAGGGAAGCTCGCTCCATCGTCGACTTCATCCATGCCCAGGCAAGGAGCGAAGTCAAGAGCTATCCTATCTTAAATAAAAAAAAAGGTGGTTGAGACCACAGACCGTCTCAGCAGGCTGATTGTCTAACTTGTCTCAAAGCTCTGGTCTCAAAAATGGTCTCAAAATATCAAAACGATTGCGAAGGTCTCTTTTGTCGCGTTCGGCCTCGTTGAGATATTAAGAGTGACACAGGTAGCTACTTGCGTGGTCACTGAACTGTCATATTTGACAGTCTGAGACCGATTTTGGTTGCTATCAAACGACAATCTGGGAGCTGGTCTCGGTCTCCTGTCTCGGTCTCGGGCGCGAACCGGTAGATATTTTCTCAGATCTTAAGAGGCATTGAAGATCCTTTATTATGTCTAAAGGGGTAGCCAGAGGAACGTCCAAATACATGTTTGGTACAAGCCCGCATTTTGAAGAAGTTAACATTCCAAACGTGACAGGGTTCTAAAAATGTAGGTAGTTATAGCGAGATTTTTCATTACGAGTCTAATATTATACCTTTTTACACGTGCATTTAGCAAGAATACATTCATTAATGAATCTATCCCTCTAAAATAGTTGAGAATAACAAATGTTATTTACAATTATTCTTTACCTTTTTATAATATAATTTATTGATGCGCGGTCGGAATTCGAACCCACGCACGACCTTCGTATCGAAAGCCGGGTCGTCCCTTTAGTCGCTAATTTATAAACCAACAGAGGAAAAACTAGATCATGAATTAAACCCCCTGTATTTTCCGCTTTGTTACAATTTACCTAATATTTTTTATCTTTTTACCTGGTTATTTGAAAGAATATCGATTTCCCTGTGGGCAAAACATGAGTGTTACACTTTTTGTGGCATTCAATTATCTATTATTTTATAATTCAAATATTTAAACTTAACTTAAACTTTTAGAATGTAGGTACCTAGGTAGGCTGAACGCACACCTATCGCGCCGAATTCTCGAAGTGCTGACAGATTCAGTCGAATCGGACGATTCGACGCGGTTAGGTGTACGACCACCTTTAGGTTGTCTCCAGACATAATAATCTATATCTATACTTATATAACATAGCGGAAGAGTTTGTTTGTTTCTTTGATTGTTTGTTTGTTTGAACGCGCTAATCTCAGGAACTACCAGTCGGATTTGAAAAAATATTTCTGCATGTGATAGCTAAACTCTTGAAGATGGTTGTAGGCTACTTTTTATCATCATCATCATCACCATAAACCATTGCTACGGGGGCAACGCTACGAGGGCACTGCTAGTAATAATACTAGCCCTGATTAGTATTTTCAGAAACTTTGGCACGTGCCTAATTACTTATTTATGACGTTCAATATACCTACCTGCATGTTTCATTGCACTAATTTTCCTGCGAAAATGAGTTGAAGAAGTATTGCGACTGTATTATTCATTGATCAAAAAGGTAGGTAATTAAACATTGACGTTGCATCACCAAGTAGGTAAGTTTAATTTATTTGATCTGTTTATTTTTTAAATTCGTGATTTTGACAAGAACACACGCAGGTGAAAATTACGAGTCGAGATTAACTTCCTATTTTTGGTCAATATCAATAAAAATAGTTTTAAAATTCTTTGCAATTCATAAACATAATTTTTTACATCTTAAACCAGGATTCTATTCCAAAAATATTACAAAAAATGGGCTGCAACGGTTTGTTAGTAGACATACTTAAAGAGTATTTTATTTTACAATTCGGCACAATAACTTTCTGTATTCGAAATAAATAATTCATTTCAAGGATAAATAAAATTAAAGGACATAAAATATAAGATGCGTGACCGCGGAATTCCCTCGAGTAGGTAGTCATCAGACAGAACCGTTCAAAAAACCAGTAGAGTCTTGACCAGCGCCGACGCCGGTCTAGTCACCCAAAACGGACTGATTAAAAGATAAACAAAAACATAGTGCGTTTTCGATATTTTTTAAAACAGTGCATAGTGCCGAAAATTTGGAAAATAATATAAAATGATTAGAAGCAGCAAAATTAGATTTTATCGATCAAAAAGATAAACAATGTGTCTGGTTGTGCCCAATCAAAACTGTGTTTTAGTATTTTTAAAAGTGAAATAACTCCGAAAACTTCGCTGCTATTTATTTTTTCATAGGATAAAGTGATAATGCTATCAAAACTAATAATAATTCTGGCAATACTTACGAATACGCTATCACAGATTTGTGATAAGGAAGAAGCTATCGATATAAGTAAGGGAACGCATCTACCTCATAAAGTAATCTACCATGATGGCATCAGATACGAAGAAGACGAGTATTACACAGATGATAAGGGTAGAGATATGGGCTGCATTTGCCTAAAGAAACAATGTCTTACAAAATGCTGTCCGTTTGGTTACAGTTACCAAATGAAGGACAGGAGTTGTGTGGAAGTTGAGGATGTCTTTGATCCTCCTGTATGGGATAAATATAGGATGTTGGATGTGAAGGCGAATGACACGTTTCACTTCACGTTCGGGAAGAAGAATTGTACTTCGCCGGAGATAAGGGTCCTAATAGGGAGGGCCAGTGATAACTACCATGTTATAACGGTAAATATTTTAGAAAATTAAATTAATTAAGCTCATGATTATACCCCTAAAACGCGGCAGACATTTCTCTCAGATTTTCAGACAGATCCTTTGAAGATGTAGAGGTAATTGAAGGTACGTTCAAATACATATTTGGTACAGGTTTTTTAATACCAAATACAAATTAATGAGGGCATAACACGCTTCTTTCCCATGTATGTTCACTGATATCTCCGTTAATTGGGGACCGATTTGGATGAATCTTTTTTTGTTCGAATGGGGTCCCTTAAAGGATCTAAAAATGATCTTCGGAATGATGAAAAGAAACGCACCTGATGATAGCAGCAAATTGCTCAGGTGACAACATAATAAGACGGTTTTTATTTTTTTATTTCGCCAATGTTTGCAATTTAGCAGTAACATCTTTAAGTTACTTTTCGGTCACGCTTCATAAGTCGATGACCTGCAGGCCAATTCTAAAAAAATACAACGTCTATTCCGCTGCGTTTTGTTTTGTTCTCCAAAATGTCAGTCATTTGTTTTTAAATGTAGAATGGTTTTTTCGAACATTCGTTCTACCGAAAACCCAAACCATAACTGCAGCTAAAAATGTCACCACAACCTCGTGAGTAAGTTTTGTGACCACAACAGAGTCGTTGGTCATTAGTAGAACAGAACAAAATCTAATATAAGGTTTAGTTGACGTTTTGCTCGTAGTTGATAAAAAGTTTGTTGGTAGAATCGGCTCCCAAAGCATTTACGTAAAAACCAGTTTAAACTTCCTGGTTATTTAAAATGCCACATGATGCCTCGACTAGTACGTAAGAAGTGGACATTTTATGTGACCTATTGTTTTAATTTGGCATTCCATGTTCCTCCTTTCTCTTACTTTTCAACGTACTCGTACTTACCTGATACTTGAGTAGGTACCTACTAAGTTAAGTATATCGTCTTTATTCAAGGATATGATAAGGATAATTGTGATGTACCAGAAGAAAAGCAGGATCTACAACACAAAGTTATCTTAACTTATGTCTAAAACTAAATAATGTACAAGCCTAATTTTATTAGTTGTAATTGTGCATTTGTTCTATTAAGCAATGAAGTAATAAAAAAAATGAAAATTGACAATATTCCACAAACTAATACATACGATAGATTAGGTACAGGTGTTTTCAAACCTATCTCAGGCCTCTACAACAAACCGACTCAAATAGAACCTAGATACTTATATTTTATTTCATGTTTCCTTAAAGGTACTTAAGTACTTATTACTTACGTAAGGTATGAGCTCTAAACGGTGAAGAAAATCATTGTGAGGAAACCCGCGGCTTAGTCAGCTCCACACTATCTTTCCTGGCCGGTTAAGCTGATAGGATGGTTTAGGTGCTGGGCAAGCCTACTCCATCTCAAGCACTTAGCTAGAGTGTCCCGTGTAGGCAAAAAATGGCCCCCCGACACTGTATAAATCATCTAGTAAAGGTCTAAAAGCCTAAGTTTTTTCGTTGTGAGAGAAATCAATATTTTGTTTTATATTTTTTATAATTTTTATTCAGAAATCCTCGCGAGCGTCTCAGAAGACCCTAGCAAAGTTTCATCACAATCTGATCAATGGTTTTCATCATCCTATTCAATAGAAGCATATTGTAATTGTTTACACATGAGCGAAGTATACGGAAGCAATAGTAGATATTACGAAATCTCGATGCTATTGTATTTTTTCTCAATCATTTACCACGTCGAGCGACCTTGAGCAAGTTGTGTGTCAGGAAAACTAAGAATACTTGAGTCAAGATTACCTAATAGATCTATTATTTTATAACCACGGTTTTCTTTGTTTTTAATGATAAAAATAATACGATTGTTATAATGGTAAGCGCGATGAGGATTGGTACCTATTTGTTTTAAAATATTTGTAATAGTTCGGATTAAATTTTAGAAGGAACCAATCGTAAATTCGGTGAATTTATTGGCAACGAACTTGACAGTATTAGTAGACAGATTTAATTTAATATTTTGGTATACGAATATACAGGGCAACAACACTATTCATGGTGTCCTCGTCAAATCCTTCTTGGCAACCGCAACCCTAGGGGTCATTCATAAAGTACCTATGTCACACTTAAAAAAAATTGTAAAATGAATACGGTTTCCTTGTATTAGATTCATAAAATTATTGATTCATCATAACTCATATGACTTTACGATAACTGTCACGGTTTCAGACTTCCCCTACTTAAGTGGCCCTGAAAAAAACTCACTCTGTATAATCATTAATATTCAGATTCTATGCTTCAAAACCATTTTGTCTGATCACAATGAAGACTATTGTTGTCCTAATCACCAATTGATGATGCATCCATTATAACCGCAGAGATAGGTAATAAATTGGTAATAAACCAATAAAAAAACAATAAAGTTTTTAATGTTCTAGATTCATATCATGCATTGGATACAAATTGACTGGAAACTTGAGGGCTAGTAGATGGTTCTTTTTAGATTTTTTTAAAACACTAACGAATGCCGTGTATAATAAAAATGTATGAAGACAATCTTATTCAATATTTTAAATAACAATGTATTTAATGAAAGTGTTGATAAGCATCAAATAAATGATTTCTTTCTTTCTTCATTCTTTCTATCAATCCAATTCAAAGGCAACTAAATAAAATATTTTCTAACAGAAAAATCAGGCACATACTTTCACTTGTTGGCCCCGGCTTAACGATAAGCCATAAGCCATGACGGATTCCCTCAGGCGGCATAGAAACTCCGTCATATTTACATACCGAGAAATTAAAACGACAATGAATAATTTATAAACCATGCTTACTAATTTTAATTTCGTGGAAATACTTGAGCCAGGTACATTACCTGGCCTTCACTACTTATTAAGTGAAAATGACCTAATTTCTCAGAAGGTAAGTAGGTAATTGTCATCCAATACAAAATAGGACTCGATTGTGCGTCTAATCGTCACTTTCAAACAATTGAATTCTTATTCATACTTAGACCATGGTCTAAGCATTCATACAATTCAAAGAGATATTTTTAGATCTCAGTTTTTACCGAAGGTTGATTCACGTTACACCGGGCCGGGCCCCGGCCGGGCCCGTCCGGACCATATGGTATACATTTTGTATGACATGACATTTTATATTCATGTCTGACCGGGCGCCGGGGCACGGCCGGGGCACGGCCGGGGCACGGCCGGGGCCCGGCCCGGTGTAACGTGAATCAACCTAAATTGTTACGTTTTATGGGTTGTTTCTCTATAGAGTTCACCTTTTGAAAGTGAACCTGTTCTTAGTAGGTAAAAATATTAGTACCTACTTACTTATAACTTTCACGATCACAATTCTTCATATTTGTAGGTAAATATGAATACCTAATAAGTACAAACTAAAAGTTAAAATCATTATGCTTCTCTGCCCAGGGGATTTTTTCTATGTACAATTACTAGGTACATCATATCATTGACCTAAAAGCCCTACCTCAACTAGAACCGCAAGAATTCAAGTCAGTGACGTATAATAATAACATTTTCGTAACCAGCTGCACTCATTCATGACACACGTCACTCCTTGTCACACTCTACATTATAATGGCACAAAAAAAAACACAGTCAGATAAGGGCCCTTTCCAAATCGACAATCAATAATTTTGTCGGACAATTATCCAGTTCTAAATTATCTTCTTCTTCCAGGATGGCCAGCTCTTTATCGAGCTTCCCAACGCCATCCCGCCCTGGACCCTCAGGGGCTCCGACAAGTACTGCATCGACACCGTCCTGATTGAGGATCCAGTAACTGGAGCCAAGTCCTCCAAACTGAATGCTCTTGTCTGCTTCAAAGAAGAGGAAAGTCCTTCTTATGTCATAAAGAGCACTTGTAAGTATCCAATATTTTTATAGAATCTAGTACAAAATACATCAGAACCAGTTGAGGCATCTAAAGATCGTTGTAAACGATCTACAAATAGCTCAACTGATCCAAGTCACTGTTAATGGTAAGCGTGCCCAAACTCTGGCAGCATTACCGCGCTGAATGGCAAAGCTGGTCCGTTGAGCGAAATGCGAGAATACGCCAGCTCTCTGGTAAAAGGCACAAATCGCGATCGCAATCCGAGGGGGATGGTGAATAATTGTTTACTCATAAGAGAAAGAGACGAAAAGCAGTTTCAACTAAACATTATGCTGAGTTGTCGGTCCCGGCTTCTAAGTGGTTAAGCCATGACGGAGGTTATCGGGTAGCCTTAGAACTTCGTCACCAGAAGGTAGCTCATTCGAATATACATACACCAAAATTATAAGAACTATCAAAACAACAATGTATATTTGCAAACTTTTAAACCGCTAGCTTAGTTTTTTGTGATCAATATTTCACGGTCATGATCATTGTTTAGTCGAGGTTACGAAGCGTGAAAAATACACTGATGATGTTGAGGGCACCTTATCACTTAACCTTTGAATATGAGTGGTTTACCTGTGGTATTTGCATCAATAACTCACACAAAATGCTGTTGTAATACACCAAGGCTGAATATTTCGAATCGTTTGTTTGTGTTTATGTTGTAATTGCTGATGTACTTTCCAGCCAGGCCTAGTGGGAAAACCGTGACTTTCTTCAAGTTCTGGTTTTCAAATAAGTACTTACCTAACTTTATTTATTTATTTATTTATTTAACACTTTCACACATGACAAATTGTGCAAGGAGGACTTAATGCTAAAGCATTATCTACCAGTCATCCTGGGCGTGCAAAAAGATGGTGTGGCGTGTCATAAAAACATTTTTAATTTAATGAAAGAAAAGGTCGGTTTCCAAAAATTAAATACTACATTATAAATACTTAGTACATAAAATAATCTAAACTTACATAAACATAAATATATAAAATGAAATACTTATAAATATATATTTATTATTCATCATCATCAGCACTTTTCATCCCACTGCTGGGCATAAGCCTCTCTTCGTGTTTGCCATTCGCCCCTGTCTCAGCCCTATCTAGCCCATGTACGACCTGCGGATTCAACGATGTTGTCAACTAATATTTCCAGAGGACGACCTACACCCCTGCCTCTCTAGGCCACCACTAAGCACTATACTCCACCGGTCATCACCACGCTGCCCAACTCCACAATATCGCTTGCTAACTTCGTGTGCCGTATGTAGGATATTACTTACAAAAAACTATTTTACATAGGTACCCTTCTAGAAGAAAAATGCCGGCGGCTAGGTACATTTTATTCCCAGATAGGTAGGTAAAAATAAATAGAAAATAAATAGTAGGTACCTACCTAAAAATTTGTAGATATACTTACTTGCGACGATCATAATCATGGTCTGGTTCAACTGGTTTTCGTGTAGTGTATTTTTAGAATTTATGTAAATGTGGTTGTTTACGTACCTATTATTTTATTTGTTTCTAATATTAATGTTGAAATCACATGACGAGTTCTCAAGTTGAGCACGTTTGATTACGAAGTCCAGTAAATCATTAATTTAACTGACGACTAGTCGGCGGACCAGTAAAAACTCTCACATTTCTGATTGTTACTCAAGCATGATTTGTGTTGAACTGTTGCTACTGTAGAGATTCAATTATTAGCCCAGTCACCTTAGCATAAAAAAGGGCTTAATCTCGGAATGAGAGATAATAAGCTAAATTTTCGTATATACCTTCATTAAGGCGCCCTAAAAGTTGTCTCAAAAGTCTCATAAAATCTCGTGTCTGCGTCTTAAGTTATTCAAGGTCAAAGGTAAAAAAAATAGTTTTTCGCGAATATCTCGGTTGCTATTGGTCCAGTGATGTTAACATCTATTATGAAGTTGTAGAGCATACAATTTGCGACAAATTTTGTTCAAAACATTCTTTCATGCGCTCGACCGTTTTCGCGATAGAGTAGGGTGAGTGCGCAGCGCTCAGCCATACGCGTAGGTACTGTAACGCAAAGTCAAACGTGAATATCTGTGAATACCTTGAATTTTGAATAATTTGTTTTATTTATAAGTTAATTATCGACCAAGCGAGCAAAGCGAGCTAAGATCTTACGATTTTGCTTTGTATGTTTGTATGTGTAATTTTTATGTTCTCGCATAACTATCGAACCGTTAATCCAATCTGCATGAAACTTGGTAGATAACTAGGTTTTGCTATGAAAATTTGCAGAGGAGCATATGAGCGTAATCGATGGAGGGGTTATAAAGATATTGGGATCTCAAGGGGGTAAAAAAGAGAAAAGTTACACAGATATATTGAGTGGGGTGTCATATGAAAGGACTTAATTTGTACATTCCGAAATAGTTTTTATTTTTGTTCTAGGAAGTATAGTTTTTGAAATACACATACTGAACGCTTTGCGCTCACGGCCCTGTATCGCAAAAACGGTTGAGCGCATGGAATTTTTTCTTTTATGAATTGGTCGCAAATATTAAGCTCTACAACTTCATAATAGATGTTAATATCACTGGACCAATAGCAACCGAGATATTCGCGAAAAACTATTTTTTTTACCTTTGACCTTGAATAACTTAAGACGCAGACACGAGATTTTATGAGACTTTTGAGACAACTTTTAGGGCACCTTAATGAAGGTATATACGAAAATTCAGCTTATTATGTCTCATTCCGAGGTTAATTCCTAATTTGACTGGACTATTATCAAAACTGATCACAGTTTAAAAGACGGTTGTGACAGTCGTTTCGCAAGAATGGATAAGTATTTACAAAAGTTGCGTGTAGTTTTAATGGCGTTTTAAAACAAGCTTGCTATGCTTTAAGTACTTACTTCATTAGAAAACGAAAAATCTTACCAAAATTTTCAATTCCGACGGGATTCTTGATTTTGATAAGATTTTTCATTTTCTAATGAAATAATACCAAAGTGTGGTTTAACACTTTCATTGCCACCATGATTTTCTAGTAGTTCCCAGCGATGCCGCCATACAAAAGAACGCGATAACGCCAGGCGCGCTCTCGGCACTGCAAGATGAAATTGCATGATTGACAGCAATTTTCGTAAATTGATCAGAGAATCTCAACCTTTTGTTAGGTTTCTGTTAGGGAACTTTTTCTCAAACATGCTACGATAAACGACCGTATTATCTTACACATCCTTCTTTGGGATAAATCGTTTTTGCATTAGTGGGTCCAAAAATGTCCAGCAATTTCTTGTCTGGTGTGCTCGACTGCCGCTCGAGCAGACCAGATAAGAAATTGCTGGACACTCTCTTGAATGTTGATTTTTTTGTTGTTTTTGCTGTTTGTTTTTTGTTGTTGTATTTCCTATTTTTTTATTTGGTTTTTTGTTTGATGTTATTTTTTTTTAGTTGGTTTTGTTTTTTGTTCTTTTTTGTTAGTTTTTCTTTTTTAATTGCATGTTTGAGACTTTTAAACATGTATTTATTGTCGTTGTCGTTGTTTTTTTTGTAGTTTTTTGTTTCCGAGGTATTTATTGTTTTTGTTTGGGTTTTTTTGGATATTTGTTCTTTTTTGTGGTTTTAGTTTTTTGCAAGTTCTTTTTTTATGTAGTTTATGGTTTTAGTTGTTTTTTTTTGTAGTTTTTGGTTATTATGGAATTTTTTGTTTTTGTTTTTTTTATTTGCTTATTTTGTTGTATTTTGTTTTTAAGGTAGTTTTTAAATGAGTTATTTTGGTTTTTGGTTTTTTTTTGTGGTTTTAGTCTGTTTGTTATTTTTTTTTTGTTTTTTCATGTAGTGTTTTGTTGTTTTCTTTGTTTTTTTTTGTGTAGATTTTGGTTTTTATGGTATTTTTTAGTTTGTTTTTGTTTTTATGATAATTTTTTTTGGTATTTTTTGGTTTTTATTTTTTTGTGTTTTAAGTCTTTTTGTTTTTTTTTATGTAGGTTTTGGTTGTTAGTTGTTTTTGGTTTTTATGATAGTTTTTTGTTTTTGTCTTTTTTTTTGTTTTTTTTTATTTCTTTGTTGTTTTTTTTGTAGGTTTGTTTGTTTTTTTTACCCGGCTGACTGTCAAGTCACAGGGTTATGTAGATCGCGCGTTTCTATGTATGTGGGTTCGTTCGTATGTAAGTAATATTCTTTATTACCACGTTTCTCCTAAACGGCTGGATGGATTTTGATGAATGAGGTATCGTTAGAATCGTCTCTATCTCGATTGTGCTCTAGGATACTTTTTATTTCGATAAATCTAATAGTGCGGCTAGAAAATGCAACAATGTGTGAATTTTCAAAATAAAAATCACGCCATCATATCAAAATTCATGTAAAAATCAAGAGGTTGGTGGACTGATATCAAATATAATTTTTTGAAAAATCTAACATGACATCTTCGAATACTAAATCGTCTTCCAAAATTTTTGAAAAATTATTTTTCGCCCTAAATGTTATTGCTAAACAAAACGCATACTAAAACTTTCCATTTAGTCACAGGCAACGTTTAGAACAAACTGCATCGAAATTGGTTCAGCCATTTAGGAGATATCTCATATTTAAGAAATATCGCACGCATTTAATTTTCATACCTACAGAGCCATCTGTGTGTCAACTGTGACAACAAAGTTTAGGAAAAAGCGCACGGCATCGAACCCTAGATACCTACGTAATAATAAAATTGTAATTTAATTTTGTGATTTCTATGAATGCTGTTTTGAACTTTTCAGTTCAGCCGAGTTTTTTATTTTTGAATGAATTGCTTGTTGTTGTTTTGGTTTTTTAGTTTCTTTGTTGTTTTTGTGGTTTTGTTTTTTGTTGTTTTATTTTTTTTTTGTTTTTTGTGTAATTTTTTGTTTTTGTGTTTGTGTTGTTTTGGTTTTTGTTTTTTTTTGTGGTTTTAGTTTTTTTGTTAGTCCTTTTTGTTTTTTTTAATGAAGTTTTTGGTTTTTAGTTGTTTTTATTGTAATTTTTGGTTTAAATTGTATTTTTTGTTTTTTATTAGTTTTTTGTATTTTGTTTTCGAGGTGTTTTGTTTGTGTTTCTTTGATTTTTGTTGTTTTTTTCGTGGTTTTAGTTTTTTGTTGGTTCTTTTTAGTTTTTTTTTGTTTTTGTTGTTTTTTTTTGTTTTAGAGGTATTTTCTGTTTTTTTGGTTATTATATGGTATTTGTTTTGTTTTTTTTGGTAATTTTTTTCTTTTTTTTTTCTTTATTTTGTAGTTTTTGTTTTTGTTTTTTCGTAGTTTTAGTTTTTTGTTAGGTTTGTTTTGTTTTCTGTTTTTGAGGTCGTTTTTTGATTTTGTGTTTTTTTTTATTTTTTTTGTAGTTTTAGTATTTTGTCTTTTTTGTTTTTTTTTTGTTTTTTTTTTTTGTTTTTTGTTTTTGAGGTAGGGGAAGGTCGTTACCCCTCGTACGGTTTTTACGTTTTATTTTTTTTTATCTCGAATATTTCATTGGGAAGTGAACTAATTGCATATACTACTAGTATATATATCTGAGCTTAAAATAAAATAAAAATCAGATGATTATAACTCATATTCAATGCACAATGATGATTTAAACACCAATCGGGAATTCGTACGAATGTGCCCCATGTGTGGGGTAGTTTCGTACAGTGTCGGGGGTACCTTCGTACGCTATGGGGTACCTTCGTACAGTGCGATAAAAACTGTAAATAGAATTAACTTTTTTTTTATTTTGACAGTAAATAATATTTACTAAATTACCGAAAATCAATAACTTTTCTTCAAGTCAACAAAAATTTTAAGTTTTATCTTCTTGTTACCAAAAATTCAATGACTTTTTGTCTAGTCTCCAAATATTAAATTATTTTTATTTTACTCAACAAAAACTTTTTTGAAATTAATTATTTTGTACGTTCATAAATTCTAGCTAATACAAATCAAATCTAAAAAAGAGATTAATCAATTTTTGAAATATTTGATGCAGATTATATCATCGTCAAGTAGCCGTTTAGATGAGGACCCTGTTAATAACCAATAAAACTTGAGAAGACGACAGTGTTTATCCACGTTTGGTTACGTGTCTTCTTCGGATTATAATTTTGCACCTTTTTTTTTTGTAAAAACCATATATTAAGTAGGTAGGTCCTATAAAATAAACATAAACACGTCGGTCATATGCGTACGAATGTGCCCCACCTGGTTTTGTACGAATGTGCCCCTTAGCCACATAATAATTAATTAAAACCTGTTTTAATATCAATATGAAAACTTGATTAGTTTGTTATTAAAAACATATCTTTAGCATGTTTTATAGTTACTGGAAAAAAATTGCGTAGGAAAACATATTATTAGTAGTGTAAAAATTCACGAAAACTTTGATGAAAAAATTACTTACCGTGCGCGAAAACACTATGCTGCCTGTCACTTCGCTCTCACCGATGGGATTGGCACGAAACTACTTTCACGTATTGGCTGCTATGCCACCTAAGCACACATGCAAAAGAAATCTCCGCGGGTCCTTTCGTTTGTGTTTTATAAGCACTGTACGAATGTGCCTGCCGTACGAATGGTGACGATCTTCCCCTATTTGTTGTTTCAGTTGTTTTTTTTTTGTTGGTTCTTGTTAGTTTTTGTTTTTGAGGTTTTTTTTATTGTTATAATGGTATTTTTTTTGTTTTTTTTTTAGTTTCTTGTTTTTTGTTTTTGTTTTTTTAGTAGTTTTAGTTTTTTTTTGTTGTTTTTGTTTTTTGTTAGGTTTGTTTTTGTTTTCGGTTTTTGAGGTAGTTTTTGATTGTTTTTTTTAATTTATTTTTTGTTTTTTTGAGGCACCTATTTCTTTGTTTCGTGTTTTTGTTTTTTTTTGTGGTTTTAGTAATTTTGTTAATTCTTTTTCGTAGTTTTATTGTGTTTTTTGTTTGTTTTTGAGGTTTTTTTTGTTATTACGGTTTATTTTTTGTTTCAGTAGTTATTGTTTTTTTTTTTTCATTTTTTTTCATTTCTTTTTGTAAGTTTTTGTTTTTTTAGTGGTTTAAGTTTTTTTTTGTTTTTTTATGTAGTTTTTAGTTTTAAACTTTCACGACATGAACACATTTTTAATTATTATTAACGGGACTTAATCGCGTAATGAAATTGTTTTATTTACCTCGACGTTTCGGCGACATTACAGTCGCCGTGGTAACGACTAGACTCATATAGTAGGTCTACTCGTAACCACAGCGACTGTAATGTCGCCGAAACGTCGAGGTAAATAAAACAATTTCATTACGCGATTAAGTCCCGTTAATAATAATTAAAAATAGTTTTTAGTTGTTTTTTTGTATTAAGAAAACAAAACACCTCAAAAACAGAAAACAAAAAAACTAATAAAAAATAAAAACAAAAAAATACAATCAAAACCAAACATCACAAAAAAAAAAACTAAAAACCAAAAACTACATAAAAAAACTAACAAAAAAAACTAAAACCACAAAAAAAAACAACAAAGAAAAACAAAAACGACACAAAAAAAAACAACTAAAAACCAAAAACTACATAAAAAAACTAACAAAAAAAACTAAAACCACAAAAAAAAACAACAAAGAAAAACAAAAACGACACAAAAAACAAAAAAACAAAAATACTTACAACAAAAGCAAATACAAACAAAAACACCAAAAAAAAAACAAAAACAAAAAATATAACAAATCAAACACAAAACCAAATAAAAAAAATAGAAAAACAACAAAAAAACGAAACCCACAAAAATAAACAAACAACAAAAACAACATGAAAACAAAAACCTAAAAACAACAAAAAAAAATAAAAACTACAAAAAAAAAACGACACGACAACAACAAAAAACAACATGTTCATGTTTGAAAAGTTCGTTTCATTTCTAAATTCATTGCGGTAGGTATTCATTTTTACCCGACTGCGCAAAGCAAAGGAAGGGTAATGTGTTTATCAGTCTATGTATGTAAGTATGTATGTTTGGATGTTTCTATGTGGCATTCTAGAGGCCAAACGCGTGGACCGATTTTGATGATTCTTACGTCAATCGATTCGTCTGAACCTTGGGAGTGTTGTTACAGGCATGACAGTAATAAAAATTCACCAGTGCCACCACCAGACGCCTTAATGTCAAAATTAAAAAAATCAAAATCGTCACACCATGTCAAGTGGGGTATCGTTGAATAGGTATTTTAAAATCAACTTTATGTTTCTTTTACCATTTTTCATTTTAAGTAATAGTTTAGGAAAAATAACGGTTTAAAGTTGATTAATAATTATTCTCGCTATGGATGTTTCTATGTGGCACTCTAGAGGCCAAACGCGTGGACCGATTTTGATGATTCTAACGTCAATCGATTTGTCTCAACCTTGCGAGTGTCACTAAAGACATGAAAGTAATCAAAATTAACCAGTGTTACAACCAGACGCCATATTGTCAAAATTGAAAAACTCAAAATTGACGAACTATGTCAAGTGGGGTATCGTTGAATAGGTATTTAAAAATCAATGTTAGGTTTCTTTTACTATTTTTCATTTTAAATAATAGCTTAGGAAATATAACGGTTTAAAATTCTGTTTGTGTGTATCTTGGCCGCGCATCACGTCTCGGTCGAACGAAACTACTGGACGGATTTAAATGAAACTTGGTATTATTTGAGTGCATACATACTATACTACTACGAGGTATAAATAGGATACTTTTGATTACTATACCTACTTACTTACTGAAATTCAAGACGGTTCCCTTGGGAGAGGAAATGAAAATCAAAATGAGTAGGTAGGTATCTGGTTGTAATTCATTAACACATAGTACCTACGATTTTATTGATTCTTTTTACCCGACTGCGCAACGCAAAGGAAGGGTAATTTTGTTAGAAAGTAGGTATGTACCTACTTTAAAATGTTCTGTAAAAATTTCAAGGTCATCGGTTTTGTAGTTCAGAAGTTACAAACATCGCAACCCTCAGTATTATTTTTTATTTACATTAATTACCAAAAACACAACTAGATGTCGCTGCTAAATCTGAACCAATCCTAGATCGCGCTATCGTTGCGTTTTGAAAAGTTTACCTATTCTATCAATTTTTGAAGGCCATTATCGAAAGTTTTTGATATTATTGGATTGGATTGAATTATTGGCTGATGGGGAATTGGATTGGATGGATTTGAAGAATAAAATTGAATAAATAATTAGGGCGATACGAAGTTACTTAGTTTAGTTGGTTTATTAATTTCTTGTTGGGTAGGTAATAGTTAATCAAGGTATTTTAAAATCAACTTTATCATAACTAAAAAGTGTTAAATAAAAAAATATTTTAAAAAAACAAAAACCCGACTGCGTCAAAACTAAAAAGAAAAAAACAAGCCTGCAAAGAATTACTCACAGTCGGGACCCATAACATTGGGAAGATTTGATTGGTAATAAAATGAATGGGTACCGACTGTGAGTAATTCTTTGCAGGCTTGTTTTTTTCTTTTTAGTTTTGACGCAGTCGGGTTTTTGTTTTTTTAAAATATTTTTTTATGGTAGGTACGGAACCCTCGGCGCACGAGTTCGACTCGCACTTAACGTCTTATTCGCACGTAACTTTTTTTTTACGTCTCGTGTCATTTTGGACATCTGCTGTCATTCATCATCATTGAACTTAAATATTTTATGAAGTTTGTAACTTTTTCGTACTGTATGTTCTTGCCATTGACCGTACCTACCCTACCCACCTATAACAAAAAAAAAAAATATTTTGTGTATGTTTGGCCGGCACGCTCCCTGGGAATCTACTAGGTACTCCATAAATGTTGAGAACCCCTGGTAGTTGAACTCGCCTGGCATGTTCGCGGCATTACATAATTACTTTTTTTTGATAACATAAAAAAATTGTTAGAACTTGCGGGCCACTTCAAAACTCATTAGCTTAGGGCATGAGGATTATGCTCTCCGCTTTCTGATGGAAAATATACCCAAATCATTGAATTATCCATGAAAAACCGAGAACGCGCCTGGCGAGTTCGCGGCATGGCGATATGGAATCGTGAGAACGCGCCCGGCGAGTCGTCGGCAACGAAAGTGTTAACACTATTAAAAAAAAATGCTATATTTACTTGAAACTAAATTCTCAAGCATTGATCAGGTAATTAGAGTTTTACGTGTAATATAAATAATAATTTTAATACCAGCCTAAAATTCAGTGCCTCCAGTCAAAAAGGGCACAACTCAAATTCGGCACTTTTCAGGAGAGCCAAAAAACCAAACTTTTAATGTTTTTTGCTATTTCGCAAGTGAAATCAAAATTTCTTTTGATACAGAATTGTAGACAAAAAATAGCCCTTTCATTTAATGTTAATCACTTTCACGTTCGTTTACTATTTCTATATTATTTTCTTGTTTTACTTGAGTTGTGCCTTTGTTAACACAGATGTAATGGAATAACGATAACTATTCTAGTCAGTTTACTCGTACTAAAAGAAATATTACGACTTGTGCCTTTTGAATAATGGAATAACTTTATTAATACTAGTCGATTTACTCCTATTCAAAGAAATACTAAGACATAATCCATTAGTAACGAATACTTATTATGACAATAACGGCTTATTTCCATCAATTACTGATGTCGAGAGCTGTTGTTATGTAAATAAAATCTAAAGTTAAATAAAAATTATGATATTTTTAATATTTATTTAAAAAAATCAACATTATAACAAATGTTTTCAGTAAGTAAATTCTAAGTATTCCTCGGTATTTTAATTTACTTCCTCATTTTCTGGTATAAAGCACAAACCGAGGTCGTCTTCAGCTCTCTCTGATTCAGAATTCAGTAAGTTGTATAAAAATCTTGAATTATGGTAGATCCTTTATGCGTGGGGATAACCTGACTCACTAGTTATAAAGCCAACTTAGCTTCTCCCAGAAGCTCAGAAGTTTCCTGGGGTCTTCACATGCTTCGAGGAGCGACCTCGGGTTGTTGAGGATATGCTGCCGTTGTGCTGCTACGCCCAGGTATTCCAGGACTACGTGGGCTGCTGATTCTTCTTCGGTTAGACATCCCCTGCGGAGTGGGATGTCCGTGGCACCGATGTTGTACAGCTGTTTATTGAGGGTACAGTGTCCTGTCAGCGTCCCTGTGATTATTTTGATGTCTTTTCTTTGTAGGTTCATCAGGCGACGTGTCAGTCGTGGTGTGGCTGCTGTTATCGCTGCTCTGGACTGTCTGTAGTCCGTCGCCCGTGTCCATCGATCGTTGTGAAGGTTTTGGGTGTGTTCTGTATCCAGGTGCGTAGCTGGGAGAACGTCAGAGGAAGGAATGGGGCTGGGTATTCCACTTGTGTTTCCGAGCCCCTTCTGGCTGGTTCATCTGCAGCGACGTTTCCCAGTGATCCACTGTGTCCCTTGATCCATTGTAGAGTTACCCTGTTTTTTGCGGCGATACTTTCAAGGGAAAGGTGACATTCGTATATGCGCTTGGAGTTGCATTTTTGGCTCTCCAGTGCTCTGAGGGTAGTTGTACTATCTCGGGGACTACTGCCGTATACTATGCCGTAGTCTTCTATCCCTCTTCATTTGATAGCAGTGGCAGCTGATTGGAAAATGGAACTGCGTGAGCCTAGTGTCATAGGTAAGATAAGATAAGATTAGTTTTCATGTGTTTGTATTTTGTAGTGTTACAGGGATGTCGATTGTCTTGGAATCTTATCACACGATATTATGGTAGAATAAATAAGTATCTCGTACAAGTGGTGGTCATCAAAACTTTTTCTAAAACTTGAACAAAAATCGTCAATTTGGTAATACTGGAAGGCAGAACGAGATCAATTACATTAAAAAACAAAAATTAAGACTTATTTACTTCATCACATTAAATCAATCAATACCAGCGATACACAGATTATTATAATACTTACTACGTAAAAGATACATTCATGTCTCATTATTTTCCATGCTTATAATCACCAAAAGCAACAATTAGAGATATTCCCTTAGAAACATGCATAACAAATGCATTAACTTCATTTATTTCTAACTCTGTTTATCTAATGCATTGGAACATCATGAGTTATGTCTTTTTGTTTCATTGTAATATTTTTTTAACTGAAATTATGCCTTCATGTTCGATGATGTTTTGGGCTTACTGCTACTTATTTCCTTTTAGTTGGGAAATTTTGTCGATAACTAAAGACGTTCCCTTTCTGACAGTCGAGTTATACCCTTGATGTAGTTGAAAAAACCAGGTTAGGATGCAGCTAGAGTTATGAATTTTTGATATGTTATGTAACTGGATACGTAGATCACGATAGTGCAATAAAAACAAAAGGGCACAACTCGACTTATGTCCTTTTTGACTGGAGGCACTGAATTATAGGTACCTAACTGATAGTAACCACCTTACTGAGCACGAGATCAATGGATCTTTAGATCAAAGAATTTTTAAGATGCATTCAAAAAATGCAATCAAGCGCAACCACGGCCTATCTGTAGATATACTTGTAGGTAAATAAATATACTTGTGCCAAGCTTAATCACAATCTAGTTGTAGATCCACAGGTTATTGGCATTCTCAGAAACGGTACATAATCCGTTATCCGACATATTTACAGAACAAACAAACAGACATTTTGATGATAAATTAAAATGAATCGCACTTCTAACCTTGAACGCTTCTCTGAATTGAGTACCGACTTGGTAATGATGTTTCAATCATAATAATTTAAATAGACGTGACCAAATTTTCAATTTGATGTAGGTTTTTCTAGGCGGTGATTTGTTCGCGTGTGGTTTAACACTATAAAAATTAAAAATTATAATGTCGTCAGTGGAAAGGAAGAAACGAAGCGCCAAAATGCGATTCGTGGGAAATCAACTTTAAACTTGAAACTAAATTGATTTCCCACGAATCGCATTTTGGCGCTTTAGCGTTTCTTCCTTTCCACTGACGATGTGCTTTATGTCTCCAGGCATGGTGATATCCTGCGTATTCATCCTGGCCACGGTCACAGTGTACGGATGGCTGCCGGAGCTGCGGAACCTCCACGGCAGGGTGCTTATGGCTTACCTTCTGTGCCTCTTCTTCGGCTTCGGATCACTGTCCACTATGCAGATAATGCTGCATATCAACTACATCTTCCCGATGACCTGTATTATTTTGAGTGAGTAATCCACAGATTAAAATTTTTGGTAACTTGAATAACTTTGATTGAGCTTTTTATCAGGATTGATAATACAATGCTGGTGATTCTCTTGTACACTGACTATTTAAATTATTACCCACTAAAATCGATGGCTTTTATTTCGTTCGTTAATTAAGAGGTTTTAGTTTTAATTAAATTATTCAGTTTTCAAGGAAGTCACCAGCAGATTGATTACGTCAAAGGTATAATGAAACAGTAGTTTTGAACGTATAGTCGATTTGAAACTAGGTTTTTCATTGTAATTTCTTTCAAGTCTTGAAATGGCTCATAGTTATTTGAAACATAATTTACACAACCACCATTTTCCTCATAAATTGCTCGTGACTCGTAAAGAAGTGATAAACCCATTTGTTTCTGAATGTTTATTCCACGAAAAAAAAACCTTAACCTTCATGAAGTATCGCTAATTATAAAAAAAAAATAGTTTTGGAAATAAATATTATTCATTGGTTTTGGAATAAAAATATCTGCCATACATACCCTCATTCACTTCCACACACACAATACACACACACACACACAAGCAGGTTTTATCAATGAGATGGTCATAAACAACTGAACTTCTTAAGATTTTATAAATCAAAATACATGGTGATTGCAATGCGTGCTCAAAATATTGATTATAATAATAATTACCTATTAATATAAGTACTTACTTAGGTACTTATTTAAACATAATTATTATGAGACACATCGTTTTTCTAGTTGGAATACGCCTCAGGTAACTGACCTTTAACTATCGTAAGAATTAACGATAATTTATAGGTAGTTTTTTTTTTGTATGTAGGTACACTTTTTGTAAAATGTTTTTCTGGCTCTATGTATTTAACTATGTTAATATTATTTTGCTCAAGGTTTTATAAAGAAGTTTGTGGTATTGTTTTGTATGATTCATTATGTGGTTTTTGCCTGTGGGCATGGTCCATACGTTTTTAACGTCCAAATTTTCCTATATTTTATGGATTTACCTATGGGATTTCAATAAAAAAAAATATTGATTAGGTACTTACCATTTACACTCGGCTTCTCCCGCGTGCTTTCGAAAAAGTTAACAACAAACAGCTCCAATCTTGGGTACCTACAGACAAATAATTTTCTTTTTTATTATTTTACTAAATCCAAGTATAAATATTTGATAGAATTACGTACAGAAATACCAGAAAAAGAATGCGTTTACAAAAACCATTGACAAAAAGTTATTTGGAAATGAAAATTACCTACCTACTTATAATTTCAACTTTATCGCAAACAAAAAATTTTAGCAATGTCATTTTTAAGAAAAGCAAATTAAGTAACTACTTAATTTGCTTTTCTTAAAAATGACATTGCTAAAGCTCGCACAGCTTGTAACTACAAGCTGTGCGAGCTGCACTGATAATGAAGTGCACTTCTGTCGCATTCTGTTTTGTGGAATCATACACTGCTGTCGGACATATTGGAAAACACGAACATAACCGAGATCCATTCTAAAGCTTGAAGTACCTATATTTTTTTATAATTTTATGTGATTGTTTCCGATGTTTTACGGAAACCATTCTTTTTCTGGTTTTACTGTAGGTACTTCAGAATCTGCCTTACCCGCAACATTCAAGTCGTTATTTAGAAACTAACGGATGGCTACCATTTTGTAGTAAATCAAAGCTAATTCCATTAGCAAATGATGTTGTTTATTGTTACGATAAGTACAATGTTGTTTATTGTATCAAGCCGTGACGGTAAGTAAAGACACGGCCAAACTATAGTCTATGATTTCCAAATATTACGATAGAGTTTTAAGATTTTATTTCAAAAATTGTTCTACGCGGCTAAAGCCTTACAGATTAAGAATAAAATATTCTCAAACTCAAAGTTTCTCAATGATTTATTTACCTACCTACTTAATTGATCTTCACGTTCACGTTCACGTTATACGTAATTTATACTAGTCAATTTAAAATTTAAGGAATAAGTAAAATAGTCTAACTTTAGTCATCTGTGACTTTACTTGCTTTGTTTATAATAAAAAGTTAATTAACAAAATTTACTTTATTAACTAAAAACTTACTTTATTGAAAATTAGGACGCCAAAAATAGCAGAAACGTAGGTTTTCTTACGTAGAACGTGGGATGGCTCTTAACTTTTTTAAAGTCTTTTTTCTAAAAATTTAAGTAATGTTTTTACCTGAGTAAGTAGGTAAGTATAGGATTTCATTAACCAAAATTAATTTAATCATTATTTTTTTATAACTCAATCTCTGCTCGCTTTGGGGCTCGATGATGCTATCTGAAACGCCCAGCATTATTAATTTATTTGTTTGCTACACATTAATAACTTTGTAGTGATGTTTATGTATTTAGTATCTCAATGTATTTGATATTGCATAGTAAATATCGGCCATGTGGTATCGCTTCATTCAAAATATATTTGATTAATGCGTAAGTATTTGTTTTTTGACGTGATAAATAAATGCTATCTATCTTTCTATGATAACGTCATAGAAATCGATGAATGCCGGCTGCACGCACGAAAAAGTGTCACGTTCCGCCTGAGCCGAGAGTGCAAGCGAGAGCGCGGAACAAGCGATAGAGAGGCACGATCGTTCATCAATGATTTCTTATGAGGTTATCACGTAAAATTATCGTCCGTAAACCGACTTTACAGACAACTATTTTTTTTTGTAGTTTTTATTCTTACATACCTATTTAAAATATAAATAAATGTAATTGGAACGTAAATCTTAATTATAAACTAAGTACCTACCTACTTTACTTACACACTTATAAAGTTTTATTTCTAAAACAAAATAATAATCGCCATGAAACATTTAATTTTAACCATTGTGTGAGTAGCTGAGCTCACTGAACCTCAGTCGTAGTAAAAGAAACAATATAATGGTAAGCGTCCACAGGCCCGCATCGCACGCAGCGGACGGATAGCATCAAGCGGATTATCTGTGTAATGCGATGCGTACGATGCGGACAGGTGGATGCACTTATATGAGTTTCTATACAAATAATACTACGATCCGTTGCGTGCGATGCGTCCGAAGCGTACGATACTGACAAGTGGACGCTTACCTTAAAGGTACTTACCTAATATAATATTTTGTTCGAATGCACGCACCCACGTAAACATACTTACACATACCCACACACACAAACACACGCGCGCGTACCCACTCATACAAATACCTGAAATAGTCAAGCATGAATTTTAAATCGTCAAATAACCTAAAACATCAAATTTTTAGTTTGAATATTTTTTAAATAAAACACGCATAAGTATTCATTTTTCAGGTGAAAGTTCTCAACCCAATGAAAAATCAGCCTTTAAAATAAAATAAAAATGCTTGTAAAACCTTTTTGTATTGTACCTATAAAGTAATCATCAATACGAGAAACGTGAAGAATAATCTGAATATTAATGATATCTGGTTTTTCCCGTATTTTAAATTAATTCAATACATGCGATGACTAGCAAAGTTCATTCAATAACAGAAGACAATTATGTAAGGTGCAGCGGGGCTATTCTGGCCGAAAAATTTTAGTCAAAATTTAAAACTTCAATGCTCTCGTTCCTTGTTGAGTTACGCTAATTCTGACAAATTGGTGTTATGTAACCTTTATCTGCCTTTTTCTTTATTGTATTTTTGTTAAAGAAAAAGCATTTGTAAATGGTGAAATAACACAATTTTAACTAAAAACTGGAAAATGCCAGAATAGCCCCTCAGCGGGGTAATTCCGTCAGGCGGTGATATTATTCGAACCAATGATGCTATGATACTAAATCCAGAAGCTTTACAAACTAGACAACACAATACACGCGAATTTTAACATTCTAATCTCCTACGATGCTCCAGTTTCTATAAAAAACCTGTTAAATTTTTTGTGGGGTAATTCTGGCATCACTCTTTAGTCGCCCATACATGCTAGTGTTGGGACGCTGACTATCGATAAACGGAGTAAGTATACGCAAAAATCTCGCGCAAAAATGATGTTGTATGAGAAGTAGTTCGCCCCGAACTAAGATCTCGCGAACCGTAGATGGCTTACATTTGGTCTTTCTTCTGACTACCCCTATACTTTCAAGTGCTACCACTGCCAAGTATGTCTATTGCACTATGTCGTCATGGTAAATAATACTGGCATGCATGCAATACATAATGTTGTGTCTAATTTTTCATGAATTCTCGTCGTATTTTAAAAAGTATACATCCTACAATAAAAATAATAACTATTTTGGAACAAATACATTTGGACAAATAAAGACTTTTCATAAATGACACCCCACTCAATAAATTCGTTAGTTTTTTTACCCTCTTGAGAACCCAATATTTTGACAACCCCTTTATCGATTAAGCTCTTAAGCTCCACCGTACATTTCCATAGCACAACCTATTGATCTACCAAGTTTCATGCAAATTGGATGAACGGTTCGACAATTATGCGAGAACAAGAATTCGTGAAACATACAAATATACAAAGTAAAATCGCCATACTTGCCACTAAGATCTTCGTTCGCTTCGCTCGCTCGATCGAAAATTTAATGCGTGTCGACTATGGTTTAATTAAGCTCAAACAAAGCCACAAACAAATCCTTATACAAAGCAATGTCACATTAGTTAACCCTGAGATCTTCACTCGCTCGATTAGTTAAGAGCCAGTATACAATTTCGCGCTCGACAAAATCAGCGCTCGGAGGGACAAAAGTTGCTAAATTCTAACACCCGATGAACAGCGCTCCGTTTCTTAGACTAAACGGTTTTGGTAATTTTCATGTGATTGATTTATTTGCGATAGTAAAAATACTTTTTGGGTACCTAGGTACTTAGGTAGGTATAGGTATAACACAAAACAAAGTCGGGTTAGTTACACCTTGAATACAAATAATTACAAAAAATAAATGTTTGTTTCTTTGTCCCATAAACCATATTGTGCTGATCTGATGGAGTCAGGAGCTTTTCAACAGAACTCCTCAGTAAATAGTCCGATTGAGTTGAAACTTGGATCTCAGCATGTCGGTCAAGTTCCGACTACAATGAAATAATATGGTGACCTCATCTGATGATGGAGTCAGTACCTGTTCCATGGAACTTTTTAATGATATGGGTATCAAATGACAGGGCTTGATGAGCGCAACACAATGCTGATCTGATGATGGAGCCAGGACCTGCTCCATGGAACTTTTTAATGATATGGGTATCAAATGAAAGGGCTTGATGAGCGCAACACAATGCTGATCTGATGATGGAGTCAGGACCTGTTCCATGGAACTTTTTAATGATATGGGTATCAAATGAAAGGGTTTGATGAGCGAAACACAATGCTGATCTGATGATGGAGTCAGGACCTGCTCCATGGAACTTTTTAATAATATGGGTATCAAATGAAAGGGCTTGATGAGCGCAACACAATGCTGATCTGATGATGGAGTCAGGACCTGTTCCATGGAACTTTTTAATGAATGGGTATCAGATTAAAGGACTTGATGAGCGCAACACAATGCTGATCTGATAATGGAGTCAGGACCTGCTCCATGGAACTTTTTAATAATATGGGTATCAAATGAATGGGCTTGATGAGCGCAACACAATGCTGATCTGATGATGGAGTCAGGACCTGTTCCATGGAACTTTTTAATAATATGGGTATCAAATGAAAGGGTTTGATGAGCGAAACACAATGCTGATCTGATGATGGAGTCAGGACCTGCTCCATGGAACTTTTTAATAATATGGGTATCAAATGAAAGGGCTTGATGAGCGCAACACAATGCTGATCTGATGATGGAGTCAGGACCTGTTCCATGGAACTTTTTAATGATATATGGGTATCAAATGAAAGCGTTTGATGAGCGAAACACAATGCTGATCTGATGATGGAGTCAGGACCTGCTCCATAGAACTTTTTAATGATATGGTTATCAAATGAAAGGGCTTGATGAGTGCAACACAATGCTGATCTGATGATGGAGTTAGGACCTGTTCCATGGAACTTTTTAATGATATATGGGTATCAAATGAAAGGGTTTGATGAGCGAAACACAATGCTGATCTGATGATGGAGTCAGGACCTGCTCCATGGAACTTTATAATGATATGGGTATCAAATGAAAGGGTTTTATGCGCAAAACACAAAGCTGGGTTAGGATTTACTTTTGATTTCGATTTTTGATGTTTGATTTTTCATTTTTAATCTTGATTTTAATTTTAAAATCAAAATCAGGAAATAAAAATCAAAATAAAAATCCGAGATCCGAGAATCGAGAAATGAGAAACAAGAATCAAGAATCAAAATCAAAAATTAAAAAATTGAAAATCAAAATCAAGAATTACGAATCCGAGATACAACATCTGAAAATCGATAATCGAAAATTGAAAATCAAGAATCAAAATCAAGAACCAAGAACCCGATATCCAAGATCCGATAATCAAGAATTGAGACTCGAAAATCGAAAATCAAGAATCCGAGATCCGAGAATAGAGAAACTGAAATTGAAAATCAAGAATCAAAGTGAAAGTCAAAATCAAGAATCAAAGTCAAAGTAAACCCCGACCCAGCTTTGTGTTTCGCTCATCAAGCCCTTTCATTTGATACCCATATCATTATAAAGTTCCAGGGAACAGGTCCTAACTCCATCATCAGATCAGCATTGTGTTTTGTTCATCAAGCCCTTTCATTTTATACCCATATTATCATTAATAGTTCCATGGAACAGGTCATAACTCCATCATCAGATCAGCATTATGTTTTGCTCATCAAGCCCTTTCATTTGATACCCATATGATTAAAAAGTTCCATGAACCAGGCCCTGACTCCATCGTCAGATCAACATTGTGTTTCGCTCATCAAACCCTTTCATTTGATACCCATATCATTAAAAAGTTCCATGGAACAGGTCCTGACTCCATCATCAGATCAGCATTGTGTTGCGCTCATCAAGCCCTTTAATTTGATACCCATATCATTAAAAAATTCCATGGAACAGGTCCTGACTCCATCATCAGATCAGCATTGTGTTGCGCTCATCAAGCCCTTGCATTTGATACCCATATTATTAAAAAGTTCCATGGAGCAGGTCCTGACTCCATCATCAGATCAGCATTGTGTTTCACTCATCAAACCCTTTCATTTGATACCCATATATCATTAAAAAGTTCCATGGAACAGGTCCTGACTCCATCATCAGATCAGCATTGTGTTGCGCCCATCAAGCCCTTTCATTTGATACCCATATCATTAAAAAGTTCCATGGAACAGGTCCTGACTCCATCATCAGATCAGCATTGTGTTGCGCTCATCAAGCCCTTTCATTTGATACCCATATCATTATAAAGTTCGATGGAACAGGTCCTGACTCCATCATGAGATCAGCATTGTGTTGCGCTCATGCAGCCCTTTCATTTGATACCCATATCATTAAAAAGTTCCATGGAACAGGTCCTGACTCCATCATCAGATCAGCATTGTGTTGCGCTCATGCAGCCCTTTCATTTGATACCCATATCATTAAAAAGTTCCATGGAACAGGTCCTGACTCCATCATCAGATCAGCATTGTGTTTTGTTCATCAAGCCCTTTCATTTTATACCCATATGATTAAAAAGTTCCATGGAACAGGTCCTGACTCCATCATCAGATCAGCATTGTGTTGCGCTCATCAAGCCCTTTAATTTGATACCCATATCATTAAAAAGTTCCATAGAACAGGTCCTGACTCCATCATCAGATCAGCATTGTGTTGCGCTCATCAAGCCCATGCATTTGATACCCATATTATTAAAAAGTTCCATGGAGCAGGTCCTGACTCCATCATCAGATCAGCATTGTGTTTCGCTCATCAAACGCTTTCATTTGATACCCATATCATTAAAAAGTTCCATGGAACAGGTCCTGACTCCATCATCAGATCAGCATTGTGTTGCGCTCATCAAGCCCTTTAATTTGATACCCATATCATTAAAAAGTTCCATAGAACAGGTCCTGACTCCATCATCAGATCAGCATTGTGTTGCGCTCATCAAGCCCATGCATTTGATACCCATATTATTAAAAAGTTCCATGGAGCAGGTCCTGACTCCATCATCAGATCAGCATTGTGTTTCGCTCATCAAACCCTTTCATTTGATACACATATATCATTAAAAAGTTCCATGGAACAGGTCCTGACTCCATCATCAGATCAGCATTGTGTTGCGCTCATCAAGCCCTTTCATTTGATACCCATATCATTAAAAAGTTCTATGGAGCAGGTCCTGACTCCATCATCAGATCAGCATTGTGTTTCGCTCATCAAACGCTTTCATTTGATACCCATATATCATTAAAAAGTTCCATGGAACAGGTCCTGACTCCATCATCAGATCAGCATTGTGTTGCGCTCATCAAGCCCTTTCATTTGATACCCATATCATTAAAAAGTTCCATGGAACAGGTCCTGACTCCATCATCAGATCAGCATTGTGTTTCGGTCATCAAACCCTTTCATTTGATACCCATATCATTAAAAAGTTCCAGGGAACAGGTCCTGACTCCATCATCAGATCAGCATTGTGTTTCGCTCATCAAGCCCTTTCATTTGATACCCATATCATTATAAAATTCCATGGAACAGGTCCTGACTCCATCATCAGATCAGGTCGCTGTCACCCTATTATTAAATTATTAGTTACACTACAATTCAGATCATTATTCTGCTTTAACGGCCTTTTTAGCCCCTCAGAAAATATTTAAAATAGGTAATTAATAACTTCGCAACCAATGTATCAAACGCTTCTATTGCGCTATATTCTTCGTAGCCGGCGACGTGCTTTACGAGTCGACTCCGGGATGCAAAGCGATACGTCCACCCTCTAGAAGCGCTCGGCGCGGACTGCTTGCGTCGAGTAGATAGGGTAGTAGATACGGCGCGTTTTAGGTTGTTTTAAAAGATTTTTCATTGCCAATTTTGTAATCTTTTTGCATTTTTTTTTTCAGAAAAGGATTGATTTTGAACTGAAGTTTATTTCTGTTTTGTTAATTTTACGAACGAGAGTTCTAAGTCAGTTCTAAGTAGCCAAAATCAAAAGCAATTCTTTGGCCGTTTTCTCGAAATTTGGACAAAGTTAAAGATTTTTTTACTAAAAAACTAAATAAAGGTAGTAAAAAGTGATCCATTTAATAGTTTAGTTGACTATCACAGCAATACATCGTAATTTTTTTATACCATTTGGACGTCAAAATGATTCGTAAATATGGTGATTTCTAAACCTCTTACAGCAAAAATTCACAAAACAGTCGCCGGTTTGAGGTCGTTTAATCAAAAAGAAATAATAAAAATACAAAAGTAGCTCATTTAATAGTACAAAATTGAAATGATATTTCATGCTGTGCCATAACATTTTTAAAAATACAGTGTTTTCATTGAAAAATCCTGCCCCGAAACATCACGTAAATCAGAAAATTTTGTGTAAGGGCTCTTAAGTATTATTTTTATCGACGTTTACTTCGATGCTGTGGACATCACTGGTTTTTGGCAACTTCATACAAAATCGGTGGGGCAATTATGGCAACCGATTTCGATAAAATTACATAAAATCAACACTTTGTGGGGTAATTATAGCGGATGCAATAACACAGAAGAAACAATGAGTAGAAACGAACTAGTACGATTAAAATAATCTCCAGTCTAAAATACACCTCCTTAGCTTGTTCAGTTTTCAATAAAACCGCGAAAACCACTTAATTATTACAAAAACTCGAGGAGCTAATATTTTTACACCCTCCGAAAAATAGGTGACTGTCAAAATGATGCTGTTAATCAGTCAGTTTTTGCGCTAGAAATGCCATCTATCATTTATGAATGAACAAAACATTTCTCTACGTGTACATAGATGTCTCTTCGAGCTATAAGTCATCGAACGAGAGATATAACCATGTGCCATAATTACCCCGCTGCCAGAATTGCCCCGCTGCACCTTACTATCTATTATAATCGATATAAATAAAGTAGCCTTTTTTAATTTTACCACACGATTCGATTTTACCATGATTTTACCATCGATTATTAACCATGAGGGCTGCGACCGGCGAATTTCCATAAAAACGTAATACCGAAATCATTTAAAATGTAAGCATGTTTATATCAGTTTATGTTGTTAGATTAGGAGAGTAGGTATTTATCTAGGTTCCTGTTAAACTTTTGTTCCGAAAAACTTACCTAAAAAGAAATGTAAGCCAATTGAATTGAAATCTTTGTAGGTACACCAAAAATGGCATTTTTTCTTTTCATTTGTTCTATAGTAAGTTTTTTGAAACAAAAGTATAACAGGAACCTAGATAAATACTACCTTTATCCAAATAATAACGTAAAGTGATAAATATATGCTTAAATTTTAAATTATTTTGGTATTACGTTCCTAGGTAAGTAGATACGTTCGCCGAGCCCTTAAGTGCTCGTGGACGCGCAATAAATGTGGACAAGTGAAAGAAAATTGGATAGCATTGCTTTTCGAGTTCTCCCAAAAAGTCCGTGTTGATGTTTCAGTACCTACCTAAAGCCTCACATCTTTACTGAGGCACAAAGGGAGGGGTGGGATATTCTATTTATGTATTGTAATGTGTATTTATATAACTTATTTATCTATAAACTTGAAGTTTATTAATTACTTGGCACTGGCTGAATGCACAAGTCGTGCGGAGCCAAAATAAAGAAGAAAAAAAATTACAGTAGCGAACAAAAAAAGACAAATCGGTTAAGCAAGCCGTTTTTGAGTTTTAGCAGCATCTCAAATTTTAAATACCTACCTAATTTATGATGTCTGTCTGTTTCAGCTATTTTAATCTACTTCTCGTTGCTGTCTGCGTTCTTTTGGCTCAACGTGATGAGTTTCGACATCTGGTGGACGTTTAGGTATGCCATAACTTTTTTTTAATAACTGACTGAACTCTGGAAAATCAGACATTAAGAAGATTTTCTGTGAATATCTAATAATAAACCCTTTAAAACGATTTTGACTTTGCCGAGATTTAATGCGCACTATAGGTAATATTACATTACAGTTAAGTATATTTTATTCATTAATTTGTGTCTATCACTATTCATCTCTACACACTCAAAGTAAATCGAAAAACAGATTTAAATATTTATAAAATAAAGCAGTTTTAATAAACAAAGTAAAATAGCGCGTTGAAATCTTTTACATGGAAAAACAAACAATAAAGGTTTCGTCCAAGAATAAAGGCCAAATAGTGTTTGTTTTGTGTGTCATTGTTATTTTTAGAATAGCATCAGCTTTATATAAAACAAATAAGTACCAAAGATAATTTTGTATAAACTAGGTTTAAATGAAAATAAATAGAATTTCAAGTAAATCCCTAAATTCGGTATAAATCTGCTCAAATATTCAGACATGTCAAATCCTTCGAAGATGTCTATCGGGATAGTTAGAGACACGTCCAAAATGCAAAAAGCACATAGCCACTTTTTGTATTATCGTGTTGTAAATTATCTAATAAATAAATAATGCTAAAAATAAACTTTTTAACCAAATGTTAATAATAATTCATGAAACTCTGATGATTCAAATTCAATTTGTAAAATGATTTAAACTAGGACTATTTACACTTTGTTTCGAATAAAGCGGCTGCAGACCGAAAAGCATTAATATACTTACTATAGGTATAATCTTTTACCAGAAATATTTACTGCAGAACACATGTTGAAATCTTTGTAGCAACCAAATGCTAATTAGACTAGAATTTATGGTAGAAACAATCCAATAAAGATCAAGAAAATGGGTCGCCAGTATTAAAATAAACCCATTGAGTAGTTCTAAAAACAGAACTAGATGGCGCTGCTAAAAATGACCCAATTCTAGATCGCGCTGACGAAAACGCGCGGCACGGAATGACATCCCCTCAGTAGCGTTGAGAATTCATACTTACCTGGCACAGGGGACACCGTGATCAATAAGGCGGTTCCCCCAGAGCGAGGCCTATTCATTGCACTGCGAATGGGTTGACCTCTGCGATTATCCCTAATGTGGATAACTCGGGTGCGTTATTTTTGGTAGTGGGGACTGCGTACGCGCTGTCCCCCTTATAAATAAAAGAATGGATATAAATAGTTCATACCTAATAATAGGAAATAGGTAAATAACTAATATGTATTATTAAATTTAAAATAAAACAATCTTGTAGTTTTTTTTATTAAAAAAAAGAAAAAGGACAATATTTTCTCAAATTGTTATCTTACGTCATGTTCCATAGAACAAATGGGACCTATCGACTGATGATGAGATTGAGATATTAGTAGTAGTAGTTACAAACCTTGGTCTATCTATGCGATCGATTACACAAATGCGATTCTTCCTATTCCTGTTTCTTGGTGTTTCTCTACTTTTCAAAAAACATAACTAATAAAACTATTTTGCTAGATGATTTGTGATGTCATGAGGCAATCTTTGCTAAAATATAGCATTAATAATATCATGCAATTTACTGCGGGCTAAAAATAATTAGCAAGTTTCGACGACGCTAACTGGACGGGTAAAACCTCACTTTCAACATTTCTTGCGTAACTCGTTGTGCTGGGGTTTCCCTAAGAATAACCTATGATTTCTAATTTAACTGAAATTGCAAATAAAGGTGGCCGCACACCTATCCGCGCCGAACGAGTCGAATTTTAGAATTCTTTATATGTGTTACGGGCAATGTGATAAATCCGGTCATTATGAATAATGACCGGTCCGTTTGCATAATGACCGTGTCAATTGGGCAATGTGATAAAAACTGCATGATTAATCACTTTGCCCGGTCATTATGAATAATGACCACCCTATCTTGGGCAATGTAATAAATTAGATGAATTGCAGTGTTTTAATTGATTTACTACATTTCTGGCGCTTCGGCGGCCGCTACCGCGGCACGCTTCGCTCGCCTCGCGCGTAATTTTTTTACTAACCTAACATAACCTAACCTACAGATTTTAATCCAATTTATCACATTGCCCGGCTAGAAGTAGGGCACTATTCATACTGCCCGGTCTAAGTGATAAATTCAAGCCTTGATTTATTAAATGGACCACGGGCCGTCGGGCATTATGAATATGGACCGGTCAAAGTAATAAATTTATCAAATTGCCCGACGCTCTTGGTCATTATTCATAATGACCGGTCCATATGAATACTGCCCGATTAATCAAGTTGCCCGTAACATATGAATCGTATGAAACCTCGCACAACTGCCCGCGGTCGAATTGTCTGATTCGATCGAATCTGGCAGTACTTCGAGGATTTGGCGCGGATAGGTGTGCGCTCAGCCTTAGTGGGGAGAATTATGGTCAGACGAAATTGTGAGGGCGGTGGGAGAGCAATGGATCCGGCTGGCCCAAACCGCCAGGAATGGCGTGATGGAGTAGAAACCTTTACCCAGCAATAGGTGCTACCGGCTGCTTAGATAAATAGATCAAGTGTGAAATGATTGTTTATCATTTTCTTCTTTTATTTAAGGGATTGCCCCTTGTCGGCATAACTGATGCATTTTCTCCACAAAGCTCTTTCCAGGGCAGCCTTCTTGACCTCCTTAGACGACATGACAGCAACCTTCTCCTTCATTTGGCATGTAGCTTATCCTCGGTCTTCCTCTTCCTCTCCTTCCTTTCACTTTTTCTTTAATAATGTTTTTAATGAAACTGTCATGTCGTGGCCAATCATCTTCCTTGTTTTATCACCAGTACCCTATTATTCCTAGAGCCGTGTTGGCCGAGGGGTATAGTACCCCGACTTTCAATCCGAAGGTCGTGGGTTTCGATGTTTGTTTCGGTCTGGATGTTTCGTTTCGAAAAATTTATATGCGCATTAATACGAGCTCTAAACAGTGAAGGAAAACATCGTGAGGAAACCCGCGGCTTAGTCAGCCCCACACGTATTGACCCTGTCTTTCCTGTGGATATGGCCGGTTAAGCGGAGAGGATGGTGTAGGTGCTGGGTAAGCCTACTTCATCTCAACAATGTCAGAGGCACTACAGTGTCCCGCTATGTGTAGGCAAAGATTGCCTCCTGACACTGTATGAATCATGTTATGTGTTTCGGCCCTAAAGGCCGTTATTCCTATATCCAGAATTTAAATTTCCGCAAAATACACCAGTAGGTAAATTAAATTAATTAATTCCCATACTTAATTGAGTTGCGTGTCAAAAGCAATTAGTGATATTGCATATTTGAACCAAGCCCCATAGCCCTTTGCTTCACGGCAGTCGGAATGAATCACCATTTGCAGATGTTTATTATAAAGTGACAGTTAGATTATAGATTAGCGGCCTTTACACGTAAAGTTTAACCGTGGGAAATAGCACGCGCCATTCCATGACAGTTTTTGTGAGAGTTTTTTGCACGCATCACCGTTCATAATCGTACCACGCACCAGTCTAAACTGTGACAGTAATTAGCACGACAGTTTTATCCGTGGTTAAAACTGCACAGATTTATCCGCGGTTCGGAACGCAGTCCAGATGCGCGGTTAAAACTCTACCGTGTAAAGGCCGCTATTGTGATTATGATTTTGCAACTTGTTTTGCTGTTACATGATAATCATGGAAAACTACATGTTGAAATTACAGTATTTGTCCCCGTCGCGGATCAAGCGTCTCGTTTCTTTGTTAGAAAATTAATATTCTTTGCGGCACACAACCAAAAAAATTTTAATAATATAAGAGACAACGAACATACTGAACGATAGACGACATGTTTATATGAAATTTCAGTCCTACCTTAACTGTGCATTTTGTATGTTAAACTATTTCTGACAACTACCTAAGCACTAATCATAAGTTTTGTTAAAATCCGGGGATGTGGAATTTATAATTCACAAAAAGTCTCAATAAATGTATTGATTGATATAAAATTATCGACCGAATTTGCATATTGAATCTTGCCAATTGAAGTTATTGTTTATTAATGTATTTTTTTATAGATTATTTATAATGAACTTGAGAACTAAGGTAAACCTAAGTAAAAAATAACAAGCCTACGTAACTTTTAATAAGAAATACCCACCCACAATAGAGGAAAAGGATCAAGAACAAGTATATTAGGTACAACCACAGAACATATAAGTACAACATTGATTTGCGTACTAACTACCTTCCGCCTGCGGTTTCGCAAGCACCAACATTTTAAACAACTTTCTATTCCATAAGCCTATTCCATATATCTATTATCGGGGCGTCTGGTCGAAGCGGGTTCGTCCCGAACCCGTCGAAGCGACGCGTCGAGGTCTGGCATGTATTTGACTCTTCAGCATATATGAAGCGCTCGTGGTTTAGCTTGCTTAGACGTTCTTTGATTGATCGTCGAAATTTTTCTACTCGGTAACAGCGTTGTGCGCGGTCACTTTTTAGATGGGTGAGCGCAAGTGGTATAAAGAGCTGAGCGCTTCCGTACTTCGGAGGGCACATTAAATTTTTGATCCCGGATTTTAAGCCATGACATCATACGAGCTTACTTATCGGCATTTATTGTCAGCATTTCCATTTAGCGCGGTAATGCTGCCAGTGTCTTGAGCACGCTTCCAACTGGTAGAGTCTCTGATCATTGAACTGCCCACTCATAGACCTTTAGATGGCTCAACTTGTTCTAACTGTGTTTTGTAAAGTTATTTAAATATGTAGTAGTTTAGTTTCGTCCGAATCAGTCTAGATATAAACACAAAAATATATATCTATACAAACTTACAAACTTTCAATAATACCTATAAGTAGGAAAGGGAGTAGGAGGTAGGTAGGTAAGTAAATAAACTAGTTACTTATCTCGTTGAATATGAATTATTGCTTGTGGCTATTTTACCTACTAATGACTAGGTTTCGCCTGGATATGTGTGAGGTAATTAACATAGAAATCCTAGTCACGTAGGTACCTATTATTAATAATTAATTGAACGGAAAGCGCTTCAAAACAATAAGTGGCCTACAGACTGCTACTACTATTAATTTGGGTGGAAAATTATTTTTTGGTTTGAAAGCCTTCCCGATTGGTGCCACTAAAATTTGGTAAGGATCTGTCAAGGATTATCGGAGTTATGAACAGAAATGCACCTTGAGAGTGCAGAAAATTGCTCAGCTTATAAGATTGAAGTCCGTTTTTTTTTTAATTTAGCCACTTGTTGTGTTTAATTGTCCATGTTTCTATTCCAGTGGCAAGCGCGGTCTCTCCAACCGTCTATCCTCGACAAAAGCACGCTTTCTTGCGTATTGCGTCTATGCCTTCGGAATCCCCTCATTGCTGACCATCGTGCTAATTTCGTTGGAGTTCTCCGGCCTGCCTGCCCATCCCTTTCTGCCGATGCTTCGGTACCAAGGATGCTTCATACACGGTAATCTTAAAACCCATACCTCCGCACCCATTTCATTTTTCACTTTTTCTTCCTCTCCTCTTCCTCTTAACTTGAGACACCGAACAGATAATAATACTACGTATTGCAAGTGCTTGAGAACTATGTTTTATTTGAAGAATTTCAACAAAAACGCTCGTGTTGTACTGCTGAATTGGAATCTCTTTTGTATGTGATGGGAAGGAGCCCTAAGAAGGCTGAAGAATGTATGTGCGAGGGTCTAAACGGCAAAAAAACATCATGAGGTAACAGTTGTAGTTACTTGTGACATGAAATTCAAGTCACTTGCAAGATAATAACATAGATTGTGCCAAACGTAAAGAATCTTAAATGCTTGTAGAACTTATTTGATACCTTGTCTTGGATAAAGTAATGATTCAACATAAAAGGTTTGTTAAAAATAAATGTGGGTCCGAATCCCTTCGGAATGGAAAACTTTGATAAGAATATTAATTTTTAATGATACCTATATTTTAAAAACACATTTTTCAACGTATGGTCATTTTATGTACTTATGCGATAATATTTTTAAAAATATTTAGTTCTTACGAGCATATACTTTTATTATCTTTATAGTTTACTGGCTTCCGCCCGCGGCTTCGCGCATGGTACCCGGATAAAAAGTAGCCTATGCTTTATTCCCGGTCATTATCTTTCTATATTTTAAATTTCAGTCAACTCGGTTCAGTGGTTGTCGAGTTATAGACGAACAAACATACATTCATCCATCTATCCATCCATCCACCCAAACTTTCGCATTTAAGTATAATGTTATTGTGATTGTATTCGTGAGGAAACCCGCGGCTTAGTCAGCCCCACACGTATTGACCATGCCTTTCCTGTGGATATGGCCGATTAAGCTGAGAGGATGGTGTAGGTGCTGGGCAAGCCTACTCCATCTCAACATTGTCCCAGGCACTACAGAGTCCTGTTAAGTGTAGGTAAAGATTGCCTCCTGACACTGTATAAATCATCTAGTAAAGATGTAAAAGCCTCAGTTTTTTTTTTGTGATTAAGTATGTTTTTCTCAATCCAGGAATGAGCAGGTTGTTATACCTGTATAGTCCGATGCTGTTGGTCTGTCTGTCAAACATGGTATTCTTCGTGCTGACGGCGCTTAAGATAAACGAAATCAAGAGGGAGACGTCAGTCTTAAAGTCGCAGGACAATGGGACACACGACGAACACAGGAAAGATAAACAAAGGTATATTATACCTACTCATATACTCGTACTTATTAGGCGCGGGACATACAGAAAAGACGTAAGACGAGGACGCGTCGCAGACATATGTCTCTTCCACGTCCCTTTCATAGAAAATGAAAAAAAATGAAACGTCGCGCCGCAAAACATACAGAAGAGACGGGGCGCCGCCGCCGCCGTCACATTTTATATGAACGGGATGCGGAAGAGACAAATGTCTGCGCCCCGTCTTTTCTATCTGGCCTGCGCCTTATATTACACCAATATGACGACCTCTATGGCGCAGTAGGTGAAGGCCCGCCTGAGACGCAAGAGGTCGCGGGTTCGATCCCCGCAGCGGGACAAATGTTTGTATGATCTGCAAGTACTTTCCTCGGGTCTGAGTGTTTTCCATGTATAATTATATAGGTATGTATTTAAAAAAAGGTACTTTTTTTGTAAGTAATACTTTTTGTAATACATACAAAAACACCCAGACCCGAGACAAATATTTGCAAAACAAACAAAAATTTGCATCGCGGCGGGAATCGAACCCGCAACCTTCTGTGTTTCAGGCGTTCACTCACCGCGCCACAGAGGTCGTCAATAAGTAAAATTCTTAAGGCGACAGGCTTGCAACCTGTCACATATAGAATGCCATTGTCTGCAAATTGTGGGTATGTACTGAATATGAATTTAGGCTAGTCTCTGAGCCCTGACCGAGTAGTCTAAATGTTTTAAACTTTAGCGATGTGTAGATGTCGCAGGCAACTGGTTGAATTAGCCATTCAATTAAATGCCTAGGCATTTCTTTGAGCGCCGCCATTCAATTGAATGGCTGACCTTCGTTTAGGCGTAGTGTTGAACACAACGAAGGTCAGCCATTTAATTGAATGGCGGCGCTTAATTAAATGGCTAGGCGGTTCACTTGCACACAGAAAACGTAAGTAGGTTTTGGTTTTTTTTTATAGCACGCGTATCACACACCCACGCAGAAAGGCTGCTCGAAGGTAAATCCATTATTTTGTGGCATACGAATAACACTGGGAACTTATTTTGTTTATTTTTCACGACAAAACAACACACAACATTCAAGAAACACCAGCTGTAGACGCCATCTTGTGAACAAAGCGAAAGTAGCGCTGCGGTGGCAGAAAAACATACTAATTCAATGAGATGGCGGCCTTTCAATCAGGCAGAGTGTTGAACGTTTCAAACGCTTCAATGATTCAACTATCCGCCTAGGCATTTAGTTGAATGGCGGCACTCAATGAAATGGCTAGGCATTTAATTGAATGGCTAATTCAACCAGTTGGCTGCGACATAGACATACCTAATTTAAACGAATTAACGGGACTTTATCGCGTAATTATTTTACCTTTGTTTTGTTGGTACGAGTTTACCCGTGACCACGAGAGCTGTAACGCACTCGAAATGTGGGGACAACAAACAAATGTAATTACGCGATAAAGTCCCGTTAGTTCGTTTAAATTAGTCTTAAGAGCGCGGCGACGAACGAATTCTCCATACAAACGTACTACCGAAATCATTTAAAATTTGAGCGTATTTTCACCACTTTATGCACTTATTTAGATTAAGGAAGTATTAATCTAGGTTCCTGTTAAACTTTTGATCTAAAAAACTTACCTGAAACAAAATGTAACCAAATTGTATTTCTAACATTTTTACAGCAAAAATATCGTGTTTTCGTTGCATTTGTTCTGTATGATAAGCAACAATGATTGTAATATCCTTTTAATAGGAACACAGCTTAGAGTGTCTAGTTACAGGCCATACAAAAAAAATTGCGAAATCATTAACTTTTCATTCATCATTTTTGGTATTACGGAATACATCGTAAATTCTTGTAAATTCTGAACTCGAGTATTGCCGTACGCGTTGCTCGGATGTCTTCAATGTGTGTGTATAGTCCCGGAGGCGGAGTTTCGACACTCACACTAACGCAAAATTGGTTTGCAACGACCACCGCTTTTTATAATTTTTAGCATTTTTAGCTCGCTCGATGTATAGGTACCTATGTAGGTATAGGTGTAGGTAGTATACACACTAACTAGATAGGTGTACCTAGCGTAGATTAGAATTGATTTTTACTTTGAACAATTATTTCAATTTTAAATGGTATGTAGGTAGGTAGGTTTTGTAGACCCTTTTATGAAAATTACTTTCTTTTTAACCGACTTCAAAAAAAGGAGGAGATTCTCAAGTCATAGAAATATTTTTTTATGTAGGTAGGTATGTTTCTCGAGTATCTACTTGAATAGGTGAGCCTGGACCGATTTGGAAAATTATTTTTTTGTTTGAAAGGGTACCAGGTGGAGCTATGGTCATCAGATCAGGTCAGGATCTGATAATGGAGTCAGGAACTGTTCAACAGAACTCCTCAGTAAATAGGCTGATTGAGTTTAAACTCGGCATAATGTAAGCTGTCTTGTTCCGTTTCGTTCCGACTACAATGTCATGTAATATGTAATACCTATGCGTACCTATGGTGACTGCGAGCTGACCTGATGATGGAATCAGAAGCTGTTCAAAAAATGGTGCTGGTGATGATGATGACGAGTTTCAGCTCCATCGGCCTATTTAGATTTAGGTAGGTACTGATGTGTTCTGTTGAACAGCTCCTGACGCCATCATCAGATCCTGACCTGATCTAATGACCATGGCACCACCTGGGACCCTTTCAAACAAAAAAGAATTTTCCAAATCAAAAAAATTCCAAAAACATACCTACCTACATAAAAAAATATTCCTATGAATTGAGAATCTCCTCCTGTTTTTGAAGTCGGTTAAAAAGAAAGTAATTTTCATACTAAAGTTATGAAGTTGAAGTTATGAAAGAAGTTGAAGTTATGTTTTTAAACTTCAGAGTCTATAAATAGAACAGTAGTAGTTTTGTAATGACGTCACAAAATGACGGCGGGCCATTTGAATCTGCCAAGAGGGGCTTTTCCATCCTACTAATTTACTCTTTCAAGCAAAAACTACTGATACACGCGCGGTTCGAGGGGGGGTCATGGGGGTCACGACCCCCCCCCCCCCCCCCTCAAAATTCTTGAGAAACCTGTAACATCCAGCAAAAAGAGAGGTAGGTACGCACTACCAAAACTAGTGACCCCCCCCCCCAAGATCAAAGTCTGCGACCGCCAGTGCTACTGAACGGATTTTAATGAAACTTGGAATACATATAGGTAGGTACCTATACTTACCATAATTTATGACCTAGAATAAAACATAGGCTACTTTTTATCCGGGTAGGTATCACGCGAGCGAAGCCGCGGGCGGAACCTAGTATATTTTACATTTGTCTCTCTGATGTTGGCTGTTAGGTAGGTATTATGTTTTATCTCGCTTACATAGATACCTACCTACTCTACTGCCTATAACAGTGGCGGATTTCCAAATTTGCCGCCAGTAGGCTATTCAACTTTTGCCGCCCCTACACTCGATACCACATCACAATCATATTAATTACATTTTTTTGTTAATGAAATTGTAACTTTTATGATTTGTGTAATATTATTTTTAACCGACTTCAAAAAGGAGGAGGCTCTCAAGTCGACTGTGTGTTTTTTTTTATTTTAGGTATATATTTTTTTTAGTTTTTTGTGTGTGTGTTACGCCATTTCTCCGTCAATTGTGGACCGATTTTGACAATTTTTTTTTTTTTTGGTTACAAAGGATATACTCCAGAAGTGGAGGATCTGATGAGGGGATCCCATGGAAATCGAGGGGAACTCTCAAATTTTATGGTTATTTATTGTGTTTGTAGAACTATCGGGCTGAAATTTTGCACACTTATATATTCTCGGTGACAATGAAATATTATGGTATCAATCAAGCTTATCTGATGATGGAGTCAAGAGCTGTTCAACAGAACTCCTCAGTGAATAGGCCGATTGAGTCGAAACTCGGTATATCTATCAAGTTTCAATTACAATTTAATAATATGGTGACAACGAGCTGATTTGATGATGGAGTCAAGAGCTGCTCAACAGAACTCCTCAATAAATTGGCCGATTGAGTAAAAACACAGCATATCTGTGAAGTTCCGACACAATGTAATATAATAATATGGTGACAGCGATCTGATCTGATGATGGAGTCAGGACCTGTTCCATGGAACTTTTTAGTAAAATAGAAATAGAAATAAGTTTTATTTTCGCCACTACGATACATACAACACAAATCAGAAATGCTACATTACAGTGACAAGAAAATAAGGTTACCCCTCAGCATTTGCTCCAGCAGCGCCATGGCTGTTAGAGCGCTGGTTTTCAGTATCTTAGTTTTTAGTAGTATAGTAGTAGTGACATGAATATCAAATGAAAGGGCTTGATGAGCGAAACACAATAAGTAGGTAAGATGACATCATTCTTAATAAAAAATAAACACTAAAATGAAAAAGTAAAAAATAAAATACTTAACCGACTTTAAAATATACTTGCACTAAAAAGCAAAACATAAGAATATAAACAGATTTATTTACCTAATTACTAATTACGCGCACTCCGCACTTTAGGTACGAAGCTACAAGTACATTGGTGGGCCCGCCCGGGCGGGCCTTGGCAGGGTTCCCACTTGCCACTCGGCTCTAATACCTATCGCGTGACAACTCGACAACCCTTCCGCGTCAATCCGCGCCAGACAGTGACAGAGTTATGCGTTAGAAAGAGAGAATTTGTGTAGGCACGTGTCAGTGCATATTGCACTAGGCAAAGAACGCTTACGCGAGCTGAATTGAACTTTGTCGCATAATTCTGTGCTACAACGTAGGTATTTTATTCAAAGTTTTCGTCAGAATCTACGACTTTTTGCCTTCTTGAGAGAATCATTTTGAGACAGAGATTCGTAGATCACACATACATTTGTCTCACAGGCAGGCAAAGGGAATTAAATTTGCAACCTTCTGTGTTTCAGGCGGGCCTTCGCCCTCAGCACCACAGAACATTGTTGTCATGATGAATAATAATGGATTCATAACATGTCGCATATTGTGGCTGTTTTCGGCCTCCCGTGATCGTTTCACTAGGTTTTAACAGTTCAAAATAGATGAGATTCTTCTGATCCTACCAAATACAGGGGGTCTAAAGTGGCCACTTTTGATGAAAAATCAGATGTTTCATAGATGCTTCATCTATGAAACATCTGACTTTTCATCAAATGCTTCATAAATGCTTCATATGCTTCATCTATGAAGCATCGATGCTTCATAGATGTTTCATAGATGTTTCATAAATGCTTCATATATGAAGCATCTATGAAGCATTTCACAAAACATCTTTTTTGACAGATCTATGTGCGAGGTTAAATTTATTTTTATAAATTAAATAGGTAGGTACCTACTTAGTTTTTTTATAGAAATGATTGCACTGCGCCACCCTGATGGACATATGGAAATATTTTTGAGGCACACGAATAAATAAAAAAGGTAAATTGTCGCGGGAGCGGGTCTGAGGTTTTTTTTTTCTTAAATTTGGCTTCGCATGGGTTTTGCATTCAGCCATCCGTTTTCCATTCAACCTATTTACTTTCTAAAAATAAATTTAACCTCGCACATAGATCTGTCAAAAAAGATGTTTTGTGAAATGCTTCATAGATGTTTCATAGATGCTTCATCGATGCTTCATATATGAAGCATCTATAAAGCATCGATGAAGCATCTATGAAACATCTGATTTTTCATCAAAAGTGGCCACTTTAGACCCCCAGACAATTACCTCAGCACCAACAACAACAACCAGCACCAACAACAACAACCAGCACCGACAACTCGTTTGGAGTTGTTTGCACACCAGCTTAAGATGAGCCGTACATTCAACGGTTCCTGTGCATTCCGGGTGTCAAGGATTCCGGCTGTTTGTAATTTCGGAACTACAAAACCGATGACCTTGAAATTTTTACGGAACAATATATAAAGTACTTACTTTCAAACAAAGTAAAAACCGGTCAAGTGCGAGTCGAACTCGTACACCGAGGGTTCCGTACCTACCCATTATACCCATTAAGTTATTGAACAATTAGTAATTTTTTTGTACATATCCTAGTTCTGCGATAGCAGCGCCGCAAATGTTCTGCGCACACGAGCATAATATTGCAATAAATATTTTCTTTTATTTACTTTCACACAATAGCACAATTTTATTTATTTACCTTATTTGAGGATGGTGCCAATTAAGCTAGTTCGCTTAATTGTATGAGCGCTCATACAACTCAGAAGACAATCTTAATTGGCGTCAACTATGTATGTATGTATGTATGGGAACACCCTTTAACTTTCAACTTTTTTAATTTTTTGGAATTTTTCCTTTATTTCTGCTATAAGGCCTTGCTTTTTGCCAAATTTCGTGATTCTAGGTCAACGGGAACTACCATTTAGGTTTTCGACCCAAAACCTCTAGGGTACTTCCGGTTGACCTAGAATTGTCAATTTTGGTTACAAGCAAGGCCTTACAGCACAAGTAAAGGAAAAATTCCGAAAAATAAAAAAAGTTGATAATTAAGGTAAGTTTTGGTACTTACAAGTTTTCACGAAAACCTAAATTTGCCTATATCTTTTTATAGTGTTGACTCAGGACCTTGATTTTTATACTCACAATACGGACTATAGACCTCAGTATTTATGGTATGAATTTCAACTTGCTAGCTCCACCCGTTCCTGAGATAATCGATGGTGACAGACAGACAGACAGACGGACAAGAAAGGGACCTTATAAGGGTTCCTTTTTTTACCTTTTAAGGTACGGAACCCTAAAAAGAATCAATGAAATTGGACTACGCGCTCATGAATTACAACCAGATACTTATTTTGACTTTCATCCCCTCTCCCTAGGGAACCGTGCTGAATTTCAGGATTAAAAGTATTTTATATTAGACCTCGTAGTATGCACTCAAATAATACCAGGTTTCATTTAAATCCAACCAGTAGTTTCGACGTATTGCGCGGCCATGATACGGACAGACAGACATGAATGAAAAAAATTACAGTTTTGGCTTCAGTATCGACAATAGAGAGCCCTCCAAAAAAAATTTCAAAATATCTTCAATGTACAGAATTTGACCTGTTACAGTTTTATTATAAACTAGCTGCTGCCCGCGGCTTCGCTCGAGTTGTACCCGGATAAAAAGTAGCCTATGTTACTCTCCAGCCCTCCAACTATCTCCACACAAAAAATCACGTCAATCCGTCGCTCCGTTTTGACGTGATTCAACTACAAATAAACAAACAAACAAACACACTTTCACATTTATAATAGGGGTACGGATACCTATTGATGTTTGATTGGTTGATGATTGATGATGTGAAATTTAATGAATAATGAAAATAAAAATTCTTCGGTACACATAGGGATTTTTCGTACATGACGACCTTACACGTGCTGATTACAGCTACAGAAACAAACATGATCAACAGGTAAACTGTTGGAAATTTTCGGGATACTACTGTAATTCGCGGGCCCATCTAAACGCACCGCCTTTATCGCTCGTTTCCAATCCAATTATGGAAAAAAGTTTTAAGCAAGAAAAGCTCTCACTCTAACAATTTTTAAAACATTACTTACATGTTGAATTGTTTGTGTGTACATAATAACATAGCATTATCAATAAATATAGGTAAATATTATTTTTCTGTAACACAAAAAAAATTGTTCCCTATTTGCCGCCCCTAAAATCTGCCGCCCTAGGCTCCAGCCTTCTCAGCCTATTGGTACCACCAATTGATTCGCCACGTCATAAGTACCTAAATATGCGTTATCCTTTGTTGCACTTATGGGGGCATCCATTAATTACGTCAGGCTTTTAGGGGGCGGGAGGGGGTTGAGCCAAATCGCACCTAATCCCATGTGGGATTAAAAATGAAAGGGAGGTCTCGGCAAATCTAGGTAGGTACCTGTTTAAGATTATTTTTTTTATTCTCACGTGAGATTAGGGGGTGGGGGAGGGGATCGAGCCAAATCTCAGGACATCTCACCAAGGGGGGAGGGGGTGCGGGGGTAATTTTAATTAATGGACGCCCCCTTATTTCAGAGGGACAAACATCCGTTGTGACTTCAGTAGTTAGGTAGGTTAGGTAAGTACCTACTTACCTATAGACATTGGACAGAAAAAAACATAGGTAAGTACCTACTTAGGTACCTACTTCCCTTTGAAAATTTAGGTAATTGTGTACCGACTTATATAGGTAACAACCCACATATTCTGTCTAGCGTCATAATATCGATCTCATCCCTCCCTAAAAATCTTGAGAGTAAGATGGGTAGGTAATTACCTAGATATTGTAGATAAATTTCCAAAAAAAGCATTTTTACCATACATTTATCTAACGATTCCATGAAATAAAATGAACATTATTCATTAGTGACTGACAATATAACATTTTTGGCCTCTCCAAAGATGCAAAAACTCAATATCAACAGGAATTGATCTCCATTCGGCAAATACTTACCGCGCTGCAAGCGGAGCTCACAACCGCTGAGCCAAACGTCCTGATGCATTTGTATTTGAAATTTTTGAACAGTAGCTGCGCGTAATGCGTCCTGAATCGCGCAAAAAAGGGCGGGCCTCATGTCAGACTCATATCTGCCAATCACAGATTAGGTAGAGGTAATACTGCCAATCGGGGCTGTGATTGCTCATAGTAGACTGAGTAGTACACCTATACTATACTACATAGAGTTTTTTGCGTGACAAGGACGAACAATTTAGATAGATACGTTGGAAGAGAAGTTCCGAGCTCCACTCACCGCAACCTTAAGGTGGCGATTCGCGCCCGAGGCCGAGACAGGAGACCGAGACTTGAGACAGGCTTTGTAGGAGCGCGAAATCGAAACGAGACAGAGAACCGTCAGTTTATATTTGACTGGCCAATTAGCTCAGTTCGTAGTAGCTCTGCCTTCTGCGCTGTAGGTCGTGGGTTCGATTCCCATCAAGGACAAACATTTGTGTGATGTGATGTGATGAACATAGATGTTTGTTCTGTGTCTGGGTGTTATAAAGTATTATAAGTATGTATTTACAAATATAGTATTCTATCAGTTATCTAGTTCCCATAGTACAAGCTTTGCTTAGTTTGGGGCTAAATGGCGCTGTGTGAAATGTCCAGCAATATTTATTTATTTATTTATATGACAACGTTGTCTTGTCTCGGTCTCTGGTCTCGGTCTCCTGTCTCGGGCGCGAACCGCCCCCTTTAGAGGGTCCTTAGACACTTTCTTCAAAGGATTTTAAATGCTTAAAGATCTAAGAGAATGATTGAGATTAGAGAAAAGTAAGTTCGTATAAGCAAGTGGCCAACTCTGGTGACGGAGTTTTTAGGCCGCCTAAAGGCCTCCATCATGGCTTAACGACTTAAAAGCCGGGATCGACAATTTAACTTGCCCTCCCGAAGCACGGAAGCGCTCTCCACTTGCAGTCACCCATCCAAATTGTGACCGCGCACAACGCTGCTTAACTTCAACGATCAATCAAGAACGTCTAAGCAAACTACGCCACGAGCGCTTCGATTAGAGAATGAATATTGGGGATCCAGTAGTGATCATTTTTCGATCCGATTTCAACTAGGGCAATCGCACAATATGCAACCGACTATATCTCGCTCTAACTGTCCACAAGCGCCATGCGCGGCTGAGATAGAACGCGCCACTGACTGTTGCATTGACTGATGCATTGTTGTTTACAGTGCCACAAGTATAAGTTGGCGGTGGCGATTTGAGGAACTAAAACGGAAAAACGGAAAAAGAGTATTAAGATGCGAAATATCATTAAACTATCCTAAACAAATACGCAAATGATTAAATCTTTCTTACATATTTTCCCAAATTTCGTGGTATTTTCTGTACAATTAATTATATTTTTTGAACACAGTGGCGCTCAGCCGCGCCAAGTTATACTTGTGGCACTGTATTTATATCGCCTCATGCACTTATTTCTAGCCGTGCTAACTTCTCGCTATATTACCTATAAAAGTACCTACATAACTTCGTGAATACGATAGGTACCTATGCCATTGCCTACCTACTTATTTTGATTGTTTATTATAGTATCTATGCTACCTATACCAGCTTTGTATACTTAGGTACCTAAGTATTTACGACGAATGTGAGTGTTTACTCAAACCTATTAAGGTTTTCAGGCACAATATTTTGTTAAAATGTACTTATTTTAACAAAATATTGTACTACTTTTATATGAAAAATAAATAAATAAAATAATAAAATAATCTGTTTCAGACTGACTCTCTACTTCAAACTCTACATGGTGATGGGAATCAACTGGATATTGGAGGTGATCAGTGCAGTATACCCTGATATCGACCTTCTCTGGAACTTCACCGACGCGTACAACGTGCTTATTGGACTAATCATCTTCATCATCTTTGTCTGCAAGAGGAAGATCTTCAGACTTATCAAGAAGAGGTTCGTTGATGAGATTAAATAGTGCTATTATGCTTTTAAAAACATTATTAAAACACATTGCAACGATCGTGGTCACGAGCGAACTGGTGACGATTGCGCCTGTGACCACAGTTGTTGCAACATAGACGAAACGTCACTCGGGATATATTATAAAAAATAGCCTGTGTATTTAAAAGTATGGGTTGCGATCTCGAAAGTTTTAAGAAAGAATACTTTAATATAATGCACTTAAAGTATGTGCAAAATCGTATATAATTAAAACATTCTTCATCAATGTAATATTTCCATCTCAAAAATGTAAAACGCATAAGCCACTTACTCGTAATTCAAGCTACTGATCTTTTATGTTGGTAGTGGATTTGACTCCTCTCTGAGACATACGTTTCAAAAGTTGATATAGGTACCTAGTGTTGCAGATAATGAGTGAATAATCAGTGAATGACCACAAAAAAAATGAGAAAAGTAGCAAACCTAATATTTTTAATCAAAATTATAAAAGCACTTAACCAACACAACATAACTATAAGATTCACTGTATTTAACACGTAAATGTTTACTAAGTAACTAACAAGCATAAAATCATAGTGGAAAAACGGTACAAATTGTAAGTATTTCGCTTTGTGTGTGACTAAACGATACTGACGATACTAACATATTAGTAAAACTTTACAAATACAACTCTTTATGTTCAGGGTCAAGAACACATTTCGAAGCTCCAACAGTGAAGAAGTTAATGAAGATGTTGTCGACAATGAAATGAAAGATTTCACCAACACTCAAATTAGGAGGAGGCAAATGGTAGACCAAAGAGCTAGCCAGGAAACCATACGCACTTCTATAGGCAGTGCAAATAGTAACAAAATCGTAGCTAATATTATCTAAGGACAAGGAAAAGAGGTGATAAAGACTGATACAAACATACATTTTAATAGAAATTCGTCCATTTACGATTTAAAGATTTCAACAATAATTGCACAAAACTAGTTGGATGAAAAAAGTCCAAGTCTCAGAGAAGAAAACAAAGAGACAGATATTAATTGCAAAAGCTGGTAATAATAAACTGTCATAATTATATTACCAATAGCTCAATTTGTTAGAGGCCACACCATTCGGTTGCGAGATCAAATCGCATCTAACTGGATGAAAATGAAATGTTATGAGAATATAGAACAGACCAACACTATCAATCAAGAAACAAAAGAAATAACAATAACTGAGAATGAAACATCAAAAGAACAAGCCGGAAAACCTACGGTAATAATTTACCTATGCAGTTTTGTGGTGTTGGATTTAATAACAAAGGGTGGTCGATTAATACTCACAGTAACTTTAAGACTGATTTTTTGCACTTTAACTCAACTATCCGATTGTGTCATGTTTATCAAAATTGGTAGAGCTTTCTACGAAAGCAGACGAATACGTGTGATAATTGGCATCTACGTTATACAGTCGGATGACAATGGTTTTTTAATATATATTTAGACAAATAATAATGGTGTTTGAATTTATTGCACTTTATATTATTGCACCTTATAGTATTAGCTTTACTTTTATATTTTAGAGTTAATAATAAATTCAAGTTTTCTTTGAGCCCATTACATTTAGGTTTATTATCACCCAGTCTCCATTGTGTGGTTTTGTTATTATATCATCATTAAATATAATGTTTAATGGAAAAATGATAATCTTACCACTATCACAAAACAAATAACCGCAGGAGGAAAACTAATTCAATAAATATTCAAGGGCATGAAATAATTTGCATGTTTAAAAGGTGTGTCTAAGAATCTCTTAAGCCTGGAATATGAATGCTACTAAAAAGCATGCTTGTTTGGTACTACCTAGTGTGGTTACGTCATAAGCAACCTCTTTTCGTATACACGTGCTAATTGCATGCTACTGCTTGAAACTAGGTTGCTTAATATGTACGTCACATACTAGTGTGCTTATGTGGTACTACGTAACATGTGTATTCCAGCCCAGGCATTAAGGTGGGTATTCATTATTACTGTGCTCCGCTTAACTGCAACTGCTCTAATGGAGATGGTACACGCAGTTCCACAAAAACAGACTGAGCTCCCCTTTATATTAGCACAAAAACCGCCACCGATTGAAGCGCTCACCGTAGAGCAGTGTTCCGCAAAGTGTGCCGCTGCTCACTGGTGTACCGAAGTCATTGGTTGGTGTGCCTCGGAAAAAGGTTACCTATTTCAGTTCAAATTTGACGGCATATGCTCAAGTAAACAAGCTCAGTGATTTTTCATTTATGATGTGTACTTCATAAATGTTCCGATTTCTTTGATTTAGGTACCTTGAACACAAAAAGTTTGCTGAAGACTGCTGTAGAGCGTGAACGAATGTACTATCGGAGCGGTTGCAGATGAGCGGAGCACAGTTGGTGCACGCAAAAAGTGGATACATCTTAAATTCTTTATTGTACACAAAACAAAAACAATAACAATAACAAACAATAACATAGAAGGCGAGCTTAACCCTGAAAGAGTTTTCTTACAGAAAACCTAGGGATAAAGACAGAGGTTATTATAAAGCTATGGATAGAAATGTATACATACATGAGAGAAAAGAAATTAACAATAATTTACAGTAAGGCAACTTTCACACTCAACATCTGTGATGAATACCCAGCTTTAGTTGCATACTCTTAGAAAAAATAATACAATGTGAATGGGAGACCCAAGTACTCTTTAATATCGGCTGGATCTTACAGGCCTCTATTAATAAACTCCGCTCAACTTCTGTCAAAGTTGCACCACGGATTAAACTATTGCCATCCTTTTTTGTTAGACAGTGATAAATAAGGATGGAAATAGTTTAATCCGTGGTGCAACTTAGACACAAGTTGAGCGGAGTTTATTAATAGAGGCCACAGGGTATTACGATTCTTTAGCTTATAGGATAAATAAACAAGGTTAATTATAAAATGTGCAGAATTTATGGCAATTAAATTTATAAACAATGGTTGTAGTATGTTTTAACCCTCGGCATGCCTGGTGGAAAAAAGTTACATGGTATGCCTGGTGGGTCTGTGAGACCCGGATTTTCAAATAACTTTTTCGCCTACAAATTTGTGTTAAATATTAAAATTTATGGTTTTATAATGATATTAAAGATGCTTTTAAGGGTTTTAAATGAAATTAGTGTCCGAATCAACAATATTTATTAATAAAATACGTAATTAAACTCAGTATACGATTTGTAACGTTAAATAAAACATCTTATGTTTATGAACATGCAAAATCAACTAAAACAAAAGATATCTCAATCAGACTTTGGGGAATTATAGGCACATATATATCTTATATTCTAAGCTAAAATAATAAGTCGTTTTAATTTAGTTTATTATTATTATATTATTTAGTTAGTTTAATTAATTTAGTCGTTCTCCTCGAGTAGCAAATTAGTGATGTCCTTGTCACTTAGATGGCTCCCCATTTTAAACTATAAAAAAATACGATAAAATACGTTAAATTCAAAATAAAATCCTTCATACATGAAACCCATCAAATTCGTAATATCTTTAATACACCAAACTAAAAACATCACTATCTAGCTTTTTATTATAAAATTGAGTTCGCAGTTAAAATATAATGATTATTTTTAACAAATATGATACGAAATCACAAACAGAAACCAATTTAATACTTACATGAAAATGTCACGCCGTATGCCTGGTGGGGTCAGTGAGACCCGAGCGCACTTTACACACATCATATCACTCCTGGAGTGCACCCCGGACTGAGATAGCGGGCGGAGGGCGTTAGGTAGTTCACTACGGTCAGCTACTGAGAGCGGTTACGCGCGAAATTCAAATTTGAATGAATTGTAACGGTTTAAATGCTGCGGTGGGTCTCACAGACCCTACCAGGCATGCCGAGGGTTAAAGAAATCATTTATTACAAAGAAAAACCACACATTAGCATCTTATTTTTTAATATATTTTTGTTTTATTATATTTCACTCACCTATCCTACTTATTGTATTTAGACTGGGGCCCAGTACTGATAAGAAGTCTAATGTTGCCTGGGAGAGATCACCGAATGGACCACGACTCTATTTAAAGTATGTTTTGTGGGAAATCGTAGTTGTCCATGTCCAGTCTTGTTTGCGTTATCTTTTTGTACCTTTGTGAATTTTCTGGGTAATTTTCTGTGTCTTTAGAATAATTGATATAATTGAAAATGTATAAGTACCTACCTACTATAACCTGCTTACTATATTAAAACTGCCTTGTGCTTTTCTTTGTCAACATTGCACTTCGTTCGACGTATGTTAAAAGAAACTGTAGAACACAGAGAAATTAATACTACGTTTTACTGTAGAATTCATTTCCGTGTTTTAAAGATATTTTTTGGAAAGACATTCAAATAAATTCAAATAAAAAACCTCCATTCAAAAGTACAAAAAGGCCTAAGTATTTTGTTCTTAAGCTTTGCTTCATTTGGGGCTAGATACCGCTGCGTAAGATTTCGATCAAATATTTATGTCTTATTTTTGTGTTTTTGGCAAAGCTTTTATACATTAAGGCCTTTATTAATAAACTCGTATTAACTTCTGTCAAAGCTGCGCCACGGATTTAACTATTGCCATCCTTATTTGTCACTGTCTAACAAAAAAGGATGGCAATAGTTTAATCCGTGGCGCAACATTGACAGAAGTTAATACGAGTTTATTAATAGAGGCTTAAAACACTTGTTTTTAATAGTAAAACATGGTTTTACTGATTATTATTAGGTAAATGTTTTATTTAACAGTTTGTTGGTACAGCTTTAGCTTTTGCAATGTCACTAACTTACACTATGCTCTTACAGATACAAGCAGTTACGAGGAGATCCGATGTCTCGGACGCAAACCACTGTATCATCCCGTACAATGTCCAGTCGCGATCGGGACGAAATACCCATGGACTCTATGAAAAATAAGTTTTAAACGCTCAAACCTCTATTAATAAACTCGAATTAACTTCTGTCAAAGTTACACCACGGATTTAACTATTGCCATCCTTTTTTGTTAGACAGTGACAAATAAAGATGCCAATTAATCCGTGGCGCAACTTTGACAGAAGTTAATCCGAGTTTGTTAATAGAGGCCTCAGGGTGCAACGCACAAAGCCAACATTTTATTTGTATACCTATACAGGGTGGGTCAGAATTTGGGATCCTTAAGCTAGGTACTTTTTATTTTAATGATCAACAACAGAAAAGGTTACAGTTGTAGAAAAACCTTTAAGGCTGGATTCGTCCAAACTGGATTAAGTTTTTACTCGAGAGTAGGTACATCTGTTTGTTTGAATATTTTGAAAGTTGACACCTTATAACCAGGATAATAATAATATATGGCACAAAATAATGTTCGGTTGCGCTTTCTAAACAATGGTACTTCGAATTAAGTCGGCTAGTTACTTTGGAGTAAGATGACTTTTGGTCGAATCCAGCCTAAATCATTTACTCTTAAGGAGTCAAAATTTTGGCCCTTCCTGTATAATCCGGTGGTGCTGCAGCTGTCACAGTGACAGCTTAAACTCCATCCGAAAAAATGCAACTTACCAAATCGTTCTTGATAGATTACCAACGTTCTGAAGCGGCTGAATACCAGAGAACGTAAATAGTGGAAGCATTCCTTCAAGGAAAGCCACAATGTTGGCACAAACACAGTTCGAAGGTCATTTATATATTTATACGATTTTATGACTATCCTGAGCATAAATGTATGTAATTTTCTGTGACCATGTATTACTAAGTATTTAACTGAAAAAAAAACTTTAGATTTGACATATTTTCAATTGAAGAGCTCGAAATCAATTTAAAAAAAATTTGCACTATTAGAAAATAAGACCATAGTGTCCTGATTTTTTTTTTTGTCACGTTTCGATTCATATTTTGTAAACGAAGCAAAGGTCTCCCAAGCCTTGTGATCATTGGTTTAATTATCTCAGATTTATTTACCTCAAATCATTTATATGACATTTTTAAATACTTTTTTCCAAAAATAAATATAAAAACATGCCATCTTACATGATCAAATGATCAGCGGATGGTAATTCTCACTAAGCATTTCCTTTTCTGATTCACATTATGAACTATTGTTGAACTATTAAGTAAAGCTTAATGTAATTAGTACCTATACAAAGAATTCCACAGCGGCCATTCTAACCATTTAGTTCTGTTATGATAGATTTCATTACATTTCCTTGTATTAATTATTAAGTGGTTTTTGTAAATAAATGTCCTAAAATTTAAGTCTTCGTCCTGTCGACATTTTAAGAACATTGAGGAAATTATAGGAGGAAAACTGAAATAAGAATCACATTCATTAATTTTAAAGCAATCCTTAATAATAATATTGTGTTTATGGAACCTAATGTAATGACTCAAGGTAAGATGGTAGGTTATATCATGGACGAATTGAGTAGGTTATATTATTAAGAAAGTATGAAATTGATCTTTATAGTTTTTTATCTCGCTTTCTGTGAAAGTTAACGGTAACTGTTGGAGACATGAAAATTTGTATAACAATTTTAAAACTGTTTGTGTCTGTATGTTATAATTATTTTCATTGTAAAGTATATAGTGGGGCAACATTTTGGCTCATGCGTTTTCACTGAGGTGAAGCTGAGCGGAGCGGATCATAGCGGCGCATGAATTGACCAATCACCATGTCAAACGACGAAATCAAAACGCGGCAAAATGCACCCTGATTGGTCAATTTATGCGCCGCTCAGCTCCGCCGTGGAAACGGGTAGCTCTAGCTACCTTTTCTTTTGTAGTGTGAAAGTTTTATTTTATTATTATTAATTAATAATCAAATTGAATTAAGAACAAAATGCTGCTTCCCTAAAATATAAAAATGCCATTATTCTTCAAAATAAACCAATTTCCTAGGAACAAAACCTTATAAGTAGACAAAATGTTACCCCACCCTGTATATTATTATTAAAATAAATTATTATTGTTAGCTTGATAGAGCTGTAAATACTTTTTGCTTAACACAAAATATGCATCGACTTTCTCCAATTTCGTATCTCGTCAATTATTTTCTAATGATTCGCTCTTATTATTCAAAACTTGGTCAAAACTATTACTAGTTCCAAACCAATTACTTACTTACAGTTTTAAAAATGTAGCCATATTAAGACCAACACAACAACAATAATAATAAGTTCTCAATTGAATATTACACTATTTTATGGTACCTTATTATTTGAATGATCAAGCGAGCTTACCTGAAGCGAAGCTCGATCTTGATTATACTGCCTTCACCGAATAATTAAATGTAAGTTCTAAACTATGTTTATTTTCTAGTCGTTTCATGGAAGTTTTACTACATAATAATAAAACAATGTGAATGTGAACAATTGGTTTAATTTTTAACGTAACTTAAAAAATACATTGCATTACATGTAATTAAAATTACTTAAATTAAATTTACTGTAGGTACTTATATTACTTCTGAAATAAGTCCCACGGAAATCGAACCTGCATTCTCAGGTCATCCCACCAACACTACTATTTCACGAATTAAATACTGAAATTTTGTAGATCCTCTACGCCGTAGCCCTCTACGAAAGCTTCAAAAATAGCTGCACCTACATCTACCGTCATATTTTTGTCGCATTTATTCGTCTATTTCTACTCGCCTGGTAGTACAATACTAGTAGTACAAAAATAAATGATGGTATACTTTCATTAGGATCATTGAAAGCTGTTCAATGACCTTGTTTGTTATCACTTATTTAATTTTGTATAAAAAGGTAGAGACAGGTCTAACTTTAATTTTAAGAAAGTCTAATTTTAAATAGCATCAGAAGTAAATAATAATTAAATACAAAAAAAAGGTAGAATATTTTTTAATGATGACGATAAACAGATAAATTTAAATGTTGACTACTAGTGTTATTTATAGATAAAAACTCCATGTTTCATAAAATACCTACTTCCTACGCACACGAGTTCCAGAAATCCAATGCGCGGTTTCACATTGGACGATAGGTAACTGCAACTACACGATAACTGCACGATATCGTCGGACTGGTAGTCTGATATATTTTCCGGTTAGAATAAACACTAGCATTTAACAGTCATTTGTGGTACAGCGTGAACGTATACAAAAAGTTCATAGACAGTGCCTAGCCTACCCGAACTAAACTTAGGGAAGAAGAAAATATGAATCTGTTAATTATAGTATTTACTTTAGTGAGTGCAATAACTTGTGATGACGGTCTGCCAGTTATCAACAAGTGCTGCGCAAGCAACGAAATTGTTGGACTAAGAGGTAGAGAACCAAAAGTGTGTTTAAACAGATCCGAAAACCCCCCAGGTTTTGAAAACGTTACAATGATGGTCGGTGACAAGGAAAAGAGATTTCACGAAATTTACAACATTCATACTGAAAAATTCCTAGCAGATGAAAACTTCCATAACAGATCTGGTAATAAAAAGTTTTTCAAGAAACGCAACGCGTACTTGACTGAGGTGAGCTACAAATACAGAACTTATCTACTTATAAACACAGTTGGTCTATCTTTAGTTTGCAACAATCCTTAGAGGGGCCTGCGACAGGCGAATTTCCATAAAACGTAATACCGAAATCATTTAAAATTTAAGCATATTTCTATCAGTTTATGTTGTTGGCATTTATTTAGGTTCTACACTTTTGTTCCGAAAAACTTACCTTAAAAGAAATTACGCAAAAAGTAAGCAAATTGAATTGAAATCTTTGTAGGTAGGTACACCAAAAATGGAATTTTTTCTTTTCATTTGTTCTATAGTAAGTTTTTTGGAACAAAAGTGTAACAGGAACTTAGATAAATACTGCCTGTATCCAAATAATAACATACAGTGATAAAAATATGCTCACATTTTTAAATTAGGTATTACGTTCGTATGGACAATTCGCCTGTCGCCGATCCCTTAAGGCCCGTACCCCCGTACCTAGAGCTAAAATTAGCTCATCGAAGAGTGCAACTTCAAATATTTGTCTTTTCGCTAAAGAATTTAGAATAATAATAATAAATAATAAATATACCTACTGCTGGACATTGCACACAGCGCCATCTAGCCCCAAACTAAGCAAAGCTTGTGCTATGGGAATCAGATAACTGATAGAATGCTTATACATTTTTAAATACATAATTATAACACTTTATAACACCCAGACACAGAACAAACATCTATGTTCATCACACAAATGTTTGTCCTGGGTGGGAATTGAACCCACGACCTACAGCGCAGAAGGCAGAGCTACTACCAACTGAGCTAAGAGGCCAGAATATTTCGGCCGCGGCGCTTACGACTGCTACTCGCTCCGAAACACGACAAAAATGCAGTTTTTTGGAGATTTCTCATCACTTTATCAACCAATCGGAAAAAATAATCAACAATTACTTATGTCAATTATTAAATGACCTATCCAATCAATGCATGGTGCAATCCAAAAACATAATAACATTAACTTTAGAAGAAGATGAAGATTTATTTTTAGTGTTTTCTTCGTAGATTTATTCTGAAACAAATATGACGTTAAGTAAGTACCTACCTAAATCAAAATATTAAACGGCAAATTAAAAGAGAGAATGTTAAAGATACATGTTGGATTTTCAGTTACTTCCACTTAGGTACTTTATTTTTCGGGGGTAGGTATAGACACGGTAATACCTACAGTGTTTGGCTCAGGGTACGGCGATGTTTCGAGCAGTCACAATTTCGATGGGTGATCTTTAACTGAAACAGGATCGATTGGCATCAAAAAAATTTTTTGTGTAAATTGCCCATTTTCTCGCTGACTGTACATTTTTTTTTCAGAATATGTGAATGCAGGTCGAAATATCTACAAAAGTTAAGGATAGACTATCCTTATATGAAACAGGATGGATTGGCATCAAAAAAGTTTTTGTGTAAATTGCCCATTTTCTTGCTGACTGTATATATTTTTCAGAATCTGTAAATGCAGGTCGAAATATCTTCAAAAGTTAAGGATAGTCCAGATAAGAACGTTTTCCTGTAGCTACAACGGTTAAGGAAGCTGCCCTTACTGCCCCGTCTCAAAAATTCACCTGTACCTATAATTAACCACACTTCTTACCAAAATTTTCTATTTCGATGGGATTCGAACCCGCATTAATCAAACCGATCCTCCTTGAATAGCTTTCAGAAGTAGTTAAATAATTAAATGTCAAAAAAAGTTTCGAACGTAAAAAATTAACTTACCTACTCCATTGGCTCAGGGACTCAAAGTGAGTCTTGGCCTCCAAAATGAGAATTTGCTACTTCCTTCTGTCCATTGCTGTCCCCAGTCAGTTGTCGGCTCCGAGGTTGCGCAGCTCTATGCAGCTCTAGCAGCTATCGCTCCAGCGATACTTGGGACGACCAATCGGTCAAAGGCCGTTCGGTCGTCCCAAGTATGCCCTGCGATCTTCACCCATTCGCAGTAAATGGCCGAGCCATCGGAGTCTGTACGAAAAACCTATCGAGAATATTTTTTATGACGACGATAAAATTAAAATATTAACTAATAGTATTATTTATAAAACAAAAACTCATTGTTTCATAAACACCAATATCAGGTGTCCACTTCCTACGCACACGAGTTCCAGAAATTCCTGACTCATTTTACTGAAACGCACGTAACTTAATAATAGTAACGTTTTTTAATAATCAACAAACGTGGGTACCAAGAAATAAATTGAATTAATTATTCCACACTTGACAAACAAACACATACTTACCAATTATTAATTAGAACTCTTAAGCAAAGTACCTAAAAGATTTTGAGTCATATTTTCCGGTTAGAATGAACATTTAACAGTCATTTGTGGTACAGCGTGAACGTATACAAATAAGTGTTATTATACAGTGCCTAGCCTACCCGAAATAAACTTAGGGAAGACGAAAATATGAATCTGTTAATTATAGTATTTACTTTAGTGAGTGCAATAACTTGTGATGACGGTCTGCCAGTTATCAACAAGTGCTGCCCAAACAACGAAGTGGTTGGACAAAGAGGTAGAGAACGAAAAGTGTGTTTAAACAGACCCGAAGACCCCCCAGATTTGGCAAACATTACAATGACGGTCGGTGACAAGGAAAAGACATTTCACGAAATTTACAATATTCACACTGAAAAATTCCTAGGAGATGAAAAGTTTCATGAAAAATCTGTTAATAAATTGGCATTGAAGAAATTCAACGCGTATTTGACTGAGGTGAGCTACAAAATACAGATTTTACCTAGAAACTCAGTTGAGCTATTGTACTTTTAGTTTGCAACGATCGTTAAGTTAAAGTTATCGCAGAAGTTAAGCGATGTTTCGAGCAGTCACAATTTGGATGGGTGATCGCAATTCGAAAGTGACATTAACAACTGAGCGCTTCCGTGCTTCGGTATCGTTAAATGGTCCTGGATTTTGAGTCGCTAAGCCATCACGGAGGCCTTCAGGTGGCCTAATAACTCCGTCACCAGAGTTAGCCACTAGCTCATACGGACATACTTTTAAAGATCTTTCTATGACTCAACTAGCTCTATTGTATTTTGAATGTTTATGTAAAAACTAGCGGACGCCCGTGGCTTCGCCCGCGTAGACTACAATTTTTTATCCCATGGGAATTGTGCATTTTTTCGGCATAAAAGTACCTATCCCATGTCTTCTATAGGTATTGAAATTTGCCGGTTTAGTGGTTGTCGAGTTTTAGAGGAACAAACATACATCCATCCAAACACCCAAACTTTCCCATTGTGCTTCGGCCCATGGCTTCGCATGCTTGATACCATACTATTTTAAAAATTGGAATAGTATTAAAAATTTTAATACTATTTCAAGCTATAAACACATAGTCCAAGTTTCAATTAAATCTATTGGTTCACTGATTAGGGCATGATTGAGTAACAAATATTCTAACAAAGTAAGTAAGTACACCTGTAAATTCGTTGTGAAGAAATCTGGAAGCCTGATTTTTCAGTGACCAAGATGGGACAAGCTATATTCCCAAATATCCTGGGTGGATTCGACCAAACTGTCATCTTACTCCCAGAGTAGTTATTCCGTTAGCCGACAGAATTCGAAATACAATTGTTTAGAAAGCGCAAGCACAACCGAACATCATTAGGTGCATTCAAATTATCCTGGTTATAAGGTGTCAACTTTACAATGTCAAAATATTCAAACAAACAGCAGTTTAATCTGTAGTTTAATCTCCAGATAAAACTTAATTCAGTTTGGTGTATTTGTGCTTTTAGTTTATTGTGCCAGTGATACGTTAGGTAATTACAGAGTAATGAGAAAATTATCCTGTTTTATGTTTATGCCCGTCTTCGTTGGTTTAGGCACAACAGGATTTCCTGTTTCACTCCACTCTATCAGCCGAAATATCATTGGCTGTATAAAGAGGACGTTTTCGGTGCTGGCTGGTGCTGCAGCCGTGTTGGCCGAATTTTTATCCCGAATAAATGCACGGTTCCCGTGGGATAAAATAAATAGTAGTGCATGCGGGTAAAGCCGCGGGCATCCACTAGTAATTTATATGCGCATTTACACGAGCTGTAAACGGTGAAGGAAAACATCGCTTAGTCAGCCCGCAATGGCCATGCCTTTCCTGTGGATATGGCCAGTTAAGCTGAGAGGATGGTTTAGGTGCTGGGCAAGCTGACTCCATCTCAAACAATGTTCCAGGCACTACAGTGTCCCGTGTAGGCAAAGATTGCCTCCTGACACTGTATTAAATAATCTTAGTAAAGATGCAAAGGTCCAAGTTTTAGTGCTGGGTAAGCCTACTCCATCTCAACAATATCCCAGCTTTATAAACGAAAACTTTATTGATGGTCAGTCATAATGAGTATATGAAAATAATGTTTATATTCCTAGCACTAGAACGAGATCAATTTCTCGGTAGCTCAGCCTTTTGTGACACAATTACGGATATTTTTAGAATAATTCCTCAAATTATCCTGTTGTTGAGTATACGTCTCGGAAATCTATTGATTTGTCATATTTGTAAGTAATAATTAGTTGTCAGTATTCTGTAAGTATAAAGTGTTACGCTTAAGGGGACGTCTACTAATTACGTGAGGTGATTTTGGCGATTTTTCGACCCAAGTGGTCTCAAGAGTGATTACTGGAACCAACATGTCAATGTGATTTTAAATAATTTGCCGAGCCCCCCCCCTCTCCCCCATGTCAGATTGGGTGAAATTTGGCTTTATTAAACTTTCCTTTGGAGTCACAAGCGTCCATAAGCTACGGAAACCGCTTACGATTACCATCAGGTGGGCCGTGTGCTGGTCTGTAGGTATGAAAATAAACATTTCTTTTTATTACAGTATGCCATTTTGTACCTGGAAATGCCCAACGCATACAACAGATGGATCAAAGTGGACAGTGATCATTTCTGCATTGACTTTTACCAGAAAAAGTCAGGTGAACTAGTAATGACGTTTTGGATCGAATTTTCGACGAACAGCAACGAACCGGACAAAAATGACGACGTCATGACAGCGGGTAAATACTAGTTTAAAGGTTTGTATCGACAATGTGAGGCTGCCTCGCGAGGCAGCTTCGCAAGGCAAACGCGGCCCCACACCGCGAGGCGGCATGCCTTGCGAGGCAGCCTCGCAATGACGATACACGCCTTAAGAAGTGCTTCTGTAGGTACCTAAAATTTTTGTTTATCTATAGGTACCTACATCTTTATATAATAAAACTGTAACTTATCGATGTCTGTTTTTGAAAGATATTTGAGAAAAACTATTTTAAGCGCAATTCCCTTTTCAAAAAAGGGGATACATGTGATGTGACGCACTAACATCGCATCCCAAAACTTGGGCTCCGTGCACCACTACATACACCAAAACACACACATTGCTCCATTTTACTGTTGACAATAAATAAGGATACAGAGAGAAATTAAACTGTTGTGCTAGCGAGACAGGAATGGCTAGCGGCCGGTTTCTCTCGGCTCCGGCCAAATTGAGCCGATAACGATAGAGCCCGGCCGCTCTGCAATGCTGTCTCGCTCGCACAACTGCTTTAGTTGCTCTCTCTATCCTTGTCTATTAGCAAATTCAAGGTGCGTTTGAGACGATGTTCCGCGAGGCACTGAGGGCAGGTTTGTCCCGACTCACTCGAGTAAGAACAGGCATTTTGGTGAGTCACTCATCTTCCACTTTTTGAAAAGATCATTGTTTAAGCGCCCATATTATCAGAAATTACCTCAGAAATCAAGCTTACTCCAATCAAAGATGCCACATGACCGCGCGTCACCGTGAATATCGCATAATTTTGGATCGAAAACCCGAATCTGCCAACACGACTGTAAAGGTGAACGCAGACTTGACCGCACGCGGCGCGTGCGGTGCGACCCAGGTCTGCGTTCATCTTAAATCCTAAAAAATAAAAGTTTATTGACATTGTTCTCTGTCCTCAGCAATGCTAGTCTCCTGCTGCTTCCTACTGGTAGTACTGGTAGTGTATGCCTTGCTGCCTGAGCTGCGGAACCTGTGCGGTCTGATCCTGATGGCATACGTGGCGAGCTTGTTTGCTGCCCTCCTACTTCTGGCTATTATACGACTGCGGATTTATAGCAACACTGTTTGTTATAGACTGAGTAAGCATATCTTCTACACTTATTAAGGTACCTACTTCGTACCATCGTACGTCACCGGATCGCGTCAAGCTGCCAAGGAGTTGATGTAGTGAGCGTTGGTTCATAGAATTCCATACAAAATGGCGATGCGGTGCGGTGCCGAGTTGATCTAAACATAAGAATGTAGGAGGAACTCCGAAACTGTCTAGTACTACTTATATAACAAAAGTAATGCTTGTATGTTTGTCCTCCTTGTGCTCTTAAACCATTGATCAGATTGTGATGAAACTACGGTAGGGTTTTCTTTCTGGCTTAATAATTCTTTTTTTTTTTTTTCTAACTTATTATGTCAATCTGCTGGGCAAAGGTGTCCCCCAAAATTCTTCACTGATCCCTTTCTGTGGCGATATCCCACCATTCCTTCTCGAACCCGCCGAAGATCGTCTCGGCTACGCCTTCTCGGCCGGACTCGTCTTCGCCTTCCATTGTCAGGCATCCAAGGAGTGTCGATGTTTGCCCGCTTCTCGGATTGCATTCAGCTAAAGTGGCCTACCCGCCCAGTTAAGATCGGAAAAAATCGGATCGTATTCCGATCCGTTTTTTTGAGATCTTAACTGGGACTTACTTAAAAAAAAAATTAAGGCGAATAATAAAAAATAATTCTAGTGTAAATAAATACCTAAGGGCTTGTTTTACAGTCTCTAGGTGAAATCTCTATCTTAAATATCAATTAAAGTGAGAAGTAGGAACGGCTTTCAGGACTCAGCATGGATCACAGTCCAAGGAGTACCTAGTAGGTACTAACCAGAAGAAATTGGTAACTTTTGCCACTTTTACATCCCGGTAACGTTATTTAGGAAGTAAATAATCAACACTAGTGAATGAAGCTGTGTCCCATTTGCTTACATTTTTTAATGATTGAGAAAAACTACATTTTTTTCAGCTCTGGTCATATACTACTTCTTCTTGGCAAGCTTTTGCTGGATGACCGTCATGTCCTACGATATCTGGTGGACATTCAGGTAAAATCATACTAATATTATAAATCTGAAGGTTTGTGCGCATGTTTGGATGTTCTGTTACCAATTTGGATGAAAATAAAATTGGTATTGGTGTAGATCGTGGCGATCGAGCTAAATATGTGTATTAGAATTGGAGGTGTATTTGAATTCGATTTTTTATATCTCTGAGTTAACAAGTAGGTACTTAGCTAAATTAAAAAAATTAAAAAAACCGACTTCAATGTTTAAGCTAAGCAATTTTTTGCACTCTCGAGGTGCATTTCTGTTCATACTGTTCAACTCCGACGATCCTCGACGGACCCTCACAAATTGTTTATAGCACCAATCGAAAAGTATACCTACCCTTTCGAACAAAAAAATAATTTTCCAACTCGGTCAAGGCGTCTTCTAGTAATCGGGGAAAAATAAAAATAAGAAAGCACAAAGGAAAAGATTCCGACAAATTGAGAAGTCTTTTTTTGAAGTCGGTTAAATATACAATATACCTTCCTATAAACTTATTTCCGTAATAACTATTTAGTAATCTGTGGTTGAAACAAAGTCTTAAATTATTTTAGAGGCTACGCAAAAGCCCGGCCTATCCACCGACGCGGGGAGCCCTTCAAGTACGGCATGTATTGCATTTACGCGTGTGGTCTGCCGCTAGCCTTGACCATCATGCTGGCCTGGATCGACTCGATGAACTTGCTGGACATGCCATGGTTCATCAAGCCGAACCTGGAGAATACGTGCTTTATTGCTGGTAAGCAAAACATTCGACATTACAGTACGGCCAACGGATCTCGGCGTGCGTGAAGTTAGCCGTTTCGATGCGCAGTGCAACTTTTTCATACAAAATTTTCTACTGCGCAGCGCAGAGCCTGACTTCACGTACGCCTAGATCCGTCGGCCCAACTGTACACTGTGTGAGACGCGACCGCCACCAGTAGTGACCGTACCGCGAATCCTTGCCTCTGTAAAAGTAGGATGCACAATGCGCAATTCTTAGGTCAAAGAGCTAGAAAGAGCGCTAATTTAATGAACTGGCATTCAGAGCACTTAATTTAGCATGGTGTAATGAGCTCATGTTTTTTGTCTTTCTTCATAATTACCTAGTAATTATTTTCGCAGGTGGTGAAAAGCTTCTATACCTGTACGTGCCAATGCTGATTCTGATATGCACGAATTGGCTGTTCTATATGATGACGGCGTTCAACATCTGGCGACTCAGCCGTGGCACAGCTGTTCTGGACTCGGCTGCCGCTGGTACACCTGCAGCGCACCGCACGCATCGCCACAGGTCAGTCTTACCTGTTTAAGGGCTGGTATGTTTGTACGTTCGTAAGAGCTATTGGCTAACTCTGATGACAGATATTTTAGACCACTTGAAAGTCAGATATTACTTAAAGTCTTTTGTAGGTGTGTATTTAAGTTAAAGACATAGGTACCTACAAGTACTAAGCAAACTAGACCAGCGTAGTTGAAGCGCTTGTGGCGAAGCTTGCGTATATAGGTTGGTTTTACCGTCATGCGTACCGTCGGCGCTGATAGGCGAGTGATCTTTATTACAATGAAACAAGGATACTGATTGTTCAGTACTGACGACTGCAATCAGCGTAGCCATTTCTGCTAATAAAAACAATCAGTATCCTTATTTCATTGTAATAAAGATCACTCGCCTATCAGCCTCTCTTGTAAAAATATTTATTTTTTCTACGACAAAGAGTTGATGGTAAAGGTCTGCTTATTTCTTTAGATTCTTGGTGTACCTGAAGTTATCAGTGGTGATGGGCCTCAACTGGGTTCTAGAGGTGATCAGTTTCCTAGCGCCCGACTTTCAATTGTGGTACATCACGGACCTCTACAACATCCTGATCGGTATCTCCATCTTCCTCATCTTCGTCTGCAAACGGAATATCTTGAGGAAACTTGTTAAAGTGTAAGTATACCTACCTCTGGACTTGTAACATATCATGTATCTTCAAGATAGTGCCACCAAAGACACATTCTTTGGTTTTGTCTCTAACTAACCCTCTGTGTCTGTGGTCGGGTAACCTATCAATCTTTCGAAAAACGATACACCGAATTTTGAATTCCATAAAACGTTTGATAGAAACTCGAAATCCAGATACTATGTTTTACATAATTTTATTACTCCGATAAAACGTTTCACAGAAGTCTCATTTGACAGAAACACTAATGCCAGATTATCAGTTGGTTTTTTTTTCATTCGACAACAATATCCTTATACCTTATTTTAAAAGACGGAAGTAACGCTTACCAGAAAATTTCCAGCCATATAAAACCTTTTCCATCTTACTCAATTACCTATATTATTTACGTAATTTGTGTTACTTTTCATGTTGCGTCTGTCTTACCGTAAAACGAAACGTTTATAGGTTATTATCGGTCTCAGAACCGAATCTGCTCACCCCGACTTCCACGTAGTCTTGTCTGTCCTACCCTAGAGTGTTTTTATGAATCCGGAGGCGCGAAGGGAGATGCAGCCCCCGCCCGCTGTGACAAAACGCGGCACCAACGAAGCTGCGAAGGCTCGTGCTGATGCCACGTTTTGTTACGCAAGGGCGGAGGGGCTGCACTTCCCGAAGCGCCGGAGCCGTCACAAATTCGGAATGGATTTAGGTAAATATTTGATAATTTGCCAAAAAGTGTTTGGTGAGGTTATATAACCATCTAGTACGAAAACAGTTAGAAAATGTTAAAGGTAGGTAATAAAAAAAAGTAAAGAGGTACAATATTTATTAGATATCTACCTACAGTACTTCAAGCTACATATTGGACATCGGTCATTTAATTTTATGGTACCCAGTATTTATAACGCTCTGAATTATTACTAGATGAATGCATAATTTTGTAATAGGTTTCCTGAACCATGATTTTTCGGGATCACAAAATATATGGAAAACAAACATGCGGTAAAGTGAATTATCTGGATGTTAAAATTTCTGGAAAATGTTTAGATGTATTTTGTATTTCTGTCTTGTAAAAAAAAACAAATGAAAATCTGGCTTAAGAATTTATGGGATTCGAATTCCTGTTTTATGAAAGAAAAGAAATCAAAAATCTGTCAAACGTTCCCATGGATTTCAAAAATCTGTCTTGTAATTTTCGTGACATCAATACGTAACCCTGTGGTCGTCTTCAAAAAATCTCTAAGGGGGTAGTCAGAGGCTTGTCCAAATACATTGTTGTAACTACATGCCCACATTTCGACAATAACGAAACTACATACCTATACCTACACTACTCACAATGTATCTAGGTAGGCATTCGTGAAGTTAGCCGTTTCGATGCGCAGTGCAGCTTTTTCATACAAATTTTTCCACTGCGCGTCGAAACAGCTAACTTTACGAATGCCTAGATTCATTATGCGTACTGTACCTACGTAGACTAGTCGACAGTACAAAAGGACCCTAACAATACTTGTCTTAGGGCTGATTTTTCAATCGATAAATAACTACGATCTGAGAAATAAATACGTCGTTATGACATATTTCATATTTTCAATACAATCTGTCAAATCGCATATTTATTTCCTCAGATAAAAGTTATCTAGGTATTAAAAAATCAGCCCTTATAAAAGGAGTAAAACGTTTTTATTTTGAAATGTCCACGTCACGTTCTCGAGCACGTTCATATTTGTCTGTCTGTCTGGCGTTCTGGGTGGAATCTTGCAACTTAAATTTTGAGCACTTCCCGATTAGTCCCGATTCGTCTAAAACTTTCAGGGACTCACAAAATGAAGACAATGCATTAAAATTGAAGATTAATTATTTAATCTACAAAATTTTGTTTTCATTGCTTAGACTTTGTTGTGTGTACTTTAATTTTGCTTCTTTTAACATCATGATGAGCAATTCTTCCAAACTTACCAGTAATTCTTTTACAGGTACATATACCATACAAGCAAAGCTAAGTGGTACCCCAGGAACTCTTCTCGAAGCAACACTACTTCTTCTGATAGCAGTCAGGAGACCCAAACACTACAAGTGTGCGCTAACCCTAAGGGACCTGGTTACGTAGTCAACAATTTCTAGTTAGTTTTCGACCTAATCTATTGCGTTATAGATGCCCATTTTTTTGATTACTAGGACAGGTAACGAAATTCTTTTTTTTGTCACGACGCCGACGTTTCGGTTGACATTTCTTTGATGTAACGTCATTCTTTCTGTTCTGTGGATCACACGTCTAATCTAATAATCTAATATAATAAGCATATTGGATAATCTATAAAATAAGCAAAGGATCTAATATAATAAGCAAAGAAAGCCTCCTTTCTCTTTTTCCATGCACCCGCGCGGGGTGAATGGAAAAAGTGTAAGGCTTCTGTCGGCCAGTTAGTGGTCACAAGTAGACTCTAAAGATAAGTTTATAAAGATTCGATGATCTAACAGCATGTCAACACTCTTCCTCAGTCAGTCTTTATAGCTCAAAATAAAAAAAAATCCCAGTACAACAATTTACTTATACCTACTTGTTTAGTGACCTGACGACTATTCATTTAAAAACTTTGTGTTGTGAATTTAAGTGATTTATTATCAATTTATCACCCAATTCAACCACTTTACTATAATGAGAACCGATAGTAGTAGTAGTAGGTACTATTCGTTTGTCGGCTCGACTCGGCCGCCGTGGATGCGGTCATTCACATCACATCTATCACACATTCACATCACAGCTGTTTGCTACGGCGTAGAGCTACTCTCAGCCAGCGACTACGGCGTAGAGTCTACGAGGTCATTGGCTCTGCGCGCCTACGACACCTTACCAAGTGTTCATCTCACTTTTGTTAATCTTTTCAACTAAGTAAGTATTCAGTTTCCTATGAAATACTTATCAAATTAAAAAAAACTAAACCAACTACACGAATACGATTAAGTAATAAAAGCAGTGGGTGCTGGCTTTAAACTACCCCAGAATTAACGGTGTATAATAAAATAAGTTAAGTAATGCATAATAATAGTAATGGTGTATAATACAATAAGTACCTACCTGACATTATTTAACACACGGGAATTACTCACGTAAAAATATCGTCGATTTAGATAGGTACCGACAATGTTTCGATTCATCCGGAGAATCTTCATCTGGGGGTCTAAAGTGGCCACTTTTATATGCTTCATCTATGAAGCATCGATGCTTCATCGATGCTTCATAGATGTTTCATAGATGCTTCATATATGAAGCATCTATGAAACATCTATGAAACATCTATGAAGCATTTCACGAAACATCTTTTTGACAGATCTATGTGCGAGGTTAAATTTATTTTTAGAAAGTAAATAGGTTCCCTACTTAGTTTTTTTATAGAAATGATTGCACTGCGCCACCCTGATGGACATATGGAAATATTTTTGAGGCACACGAATAAATAAAAAAAGGTGAATTGTCGCGGGAGCGGGTCTGAGGTTTTTTTTTCTTAAATTTGGCTTCGCACGGGTTTTGCATTCAGCCATCCGTTTTCCATTCAACCTATTTACTTTCTAAAAATAAATTTAACCTCGCACGTAGATCTGTCAAAAAAGATGTTTTGTGAAATGCTTCATAGATGTTTCATAGATGCTTCATCGATGCTTCATATATGAAGCATCTATGAAGCATCGATGAAGCATTGATGAAGCATCGATGCTTCATATATGAAGCATACATATATGAAGCATTGATGAAGCATTTGATGAAAAATTAGATGTTTCATAGATGCTTCATAGATGAAGCATCTATGAAGTCTAAAGTGGCCACTTTAGACCCCCTGGTTTTGAAAGTGATAAAGTAAAATTAAATTGGAGAGTCATAATTTTAAAACATAATAGTCGGTGTGTTTTTTATATGTAAATCCATACCTAACTATATCTAGTGACTATTATAAGAATAATAATTAATAAATTTTAAGCCAAAGAATTCATCGAATTATCAAAGCCTCGTTAGTATAAGATATTATTAAGATTACCACTTAATTTAGGCGTAATAATCTAGTCTGTTAAAATTTAATGTGATTTTTTTTTAATAAAAAATTGATAAGAATATTCAAAGATGCTTTGTTTTCAATTATATTATGAACACGAGCTTAAACGGTAAAAAAAACATCGTGAGGAAACTCGCGGCTTAGTCAGCCCCACGCGTATTAGTCTTTTCTGTTTATATGGCCGATTTAACTAAGAGGATGGTTTAGGTGCTGGGCAAGCCTATATCTGATCTCAACAATGTCCCAGGCACTACAGTGTCCCATTAAGTGTAGGCAAAGATTGCCTCCTGAAACTGTATACCACATCTTCTACCTAGGTAATAAAAGATGTAAAAGCTTAAGTTCTCTATCTAAAAAAACCTAGTTAATTATAATATGGGAATAATAATAAGTCAAGCCGTAGACTTGACTAACTTCTGATTTTATAACTAAGCAACGGGAAAATGAGAAAGCTTCTGATAAACTAACTCGTCTTTTTTATAACACACTAAATATTCCAAAGAAAGCATCACAAAATGTAGATGCTATGAATATACTTATCTGAGAATAGGCTGATATCACCGACCGTATTGCGAGACTTAGGTAAGTGACGCTGAGCACGACACTTGGCCACATATGATGGCAGGTAGTGTAAGGCCGTGACCGAGTGATGGTCAAGAGAGTGTAATAGAAGTAGATGCAAACCATCAGCCAGATGGGTGGATGATATCGAGGCCATAGAGGGAAAGGATGAGAGCGGCGCAGAGGAGCCGATTGGAGTGGAGATTAAGGGAGGAGGCTAAAGGTATGATTCCGATCTCAGCTGCACGCAGCAGTGCTGCTGCAGCAGTACAGCCACGGTGGTGCTGTGCAGCAGTGCTCCCTGCCGCGCTGATTACGAGCGAGGCGGCAGGCGCGGCAGTGTTGCGCTGTTGTGTATTCATTCAGTTGCTTTGAGTTGAAACTTTGAAGCGTCACTACTGGTCTGTCGCGCGGGTGGCGCGGTGGGGCGACACTGCCCTGCCCTGCTGCGAAGCTCGGAATGTAATCTATCTCGCAGCTCCCTTCAGCTCTTCAGCTTTATTATCAGTTTGTTTGTGTGTTTGAACGCGCTAATCTCAGAAACTACCAGTGGGATTTGAAAAAATATTTCTGCATGGTTATAGCTATAGAAAGGTTATAGGTTACTTTCCATCATGATCACCATAAACCATTACTATGGGGGCAACGCGAGGGCGCTGCTAGTCTATGGTAAACCTATGAAGAATACCTATATGGGGACCAGTAGTCCTGTGGCAGAACTGCTGTCTGCAGCGGAGTTCGGAATCATACCTTTATACCCAGCAGTGGACTGCCAATGGCAATGATGATGATTTAATTTGATATTTTATTTAATTGCTACTGGTAGTATCATCGTTATTAATTCTGTCAAGTGGCAACGGAAAATATTACAACAAATGCACAACATAAATGCATTGAGCGATAACGGGACTCGCGTAACTTTCCGCGATGTGTGACAAATGCAGCAACATTCCTCGTTATGGGACAGACAGAGACACACAATAGGTACCTAGGTAGGTAAACATAATTTCATAGAATCCCGATAATGCAGCCCCAGTATGAATAGGTAACATTCTTACCTTATAAGTACGTCCTTACTAGTGAACGCCCGCTGCTTTGCCCGAGTGGACTAATTTTGTATCCCACGGGAACCATACATTTTTAACGGGATAAAAATTAGCCTAATGTGTTATTCCAGAACCTAAACTATCTAAGTAGGTACATTAAAAAACAAATCAAAATCGGTTGAGTAGTTATGGAGATACGTGGTAACAAACATATACACACACATACACACACGCACTTTCGCCTTTTTAATACAAGTAGGATAGAAAACAACGTATTATTACCTACACTTAGTAACAATCAATGTAGGTAGGTAGTATAGGTACTTACCTATTTTATTTTCCTTTTAACTATACCTACTCATATATACAGGTAGATACCTATAGCCAGCGTTCACGATGAAGCGTAACATTTTTGTGTTTTTAACTTTAATTTGCACAATAACGTGTAACAAAGTTCTACCAGTGTTGCAAAAGTGTTGTGCGAACAATCAGTTGGTGACAGGAAGAAACAAGTGTATAAATAGCACTGAGCCCTTGGATTTCTCACATATTCTAATCATCAACCAGGAATTTGAACAGACGGATAAGAAAATAAACGATAGTTTTGTCATAGTTGCTGACCGGTTCCAATATAGAAAGTTTCGCAACAAATCGATTAATTCGTTGGTATTTAGGGATGAGGAAATCAACATGTATCTTAATGAGGTGAGTGAGATACAACAGTCAAACGTAACTGACACTCATGCATCAAGGGGTCCGTTACGTTTATACCTTGGATTGAAGTTTGCATCCGACCCGCACCGCCTCGCCTTGCAGCTGGGCAATTCTACTAGATGACAACCGCTGCGTTTTGGTTCGATCAGCCATTTGGTGAAATAGTAGAATAGCTTTTCAAAAATTTGTTCTGCCAAAGTTCAAACCTTTGCTAAAACCTCACCACAACTGAGTCGTTTGTTATTAGTAGTCATGGAAACAGTCGCTTTAGTTGAGGTTTTGGTTGAGGTTGATAAAAAGTTCGGTACCAGAATTGACGCCGACGGCTTGCGAGCGTCTAGCTAGAGCGTTTGTCAACCGCCACCATCACTGGACCGTCATTCACCGAGAACGATATTATTTCTGGCTGAGATCAAGATGACGTGACGGTCTCCTGGTGGACAGGCGGCTATAGTAAATGTATGGTCGCTACCTCGGCGCCGTCATCTTGTCTTGTTCTCGTTTACGTCCCGGTGACGGCGGCGGTGGACAAACGGCCTAACTCCCAAAAACGAAAACGATATCGCTATCGATATGCCAACTATCGTAGAGCAGCTTATTTTGGTCGACTGTTCCGAATTAGGCTTCCACCAACTTAGGCTGAACTACCTACGATAATTGGCACGATAAGTATATCGTTTTTAGTGCTGGGAGTAGGCCGCCGCCGGTGACGATACGGAGTTGATGTAGTGAGTGTTGGTCCCTACAATTTTTAGGGTTCCGTACCTTAAAAGGTAAAAAAAGGAACCCTTATAAGATCACTTTCTTGTCCGTCTGTCTGTCTGTCTGTCTGTCTGTCTGTCCGTCTGTCCGTGTGTCACCATCGATTATCTCAGGAACGGGTAGAGCTAGCAAGTTGAAATTTATACCATATACTAAGGTCTATAGTCCCTATTGTGAGTAAATCAAGGTCCTGCGTCAACACTATAAAAAGATATAGGCAAATTTAGGTTTTCGTGAAAACTTGTGAGTACCAAAACTTACCTTAATTATCAACTTTTATTATTTTTCGGAATTTTTCCTTTACTTGTGCTGGAAGACCTTGCTTGTTACCAAAATTGACAATTCTAGGTCAACCGGAAGTACCCTAGAGGTTTTGGGTCGAAAACCTAAATGGTAGTTCCCGTTGACCTAGAATAACGAAATTTGGCAAAAAGCAAGGTCTTATAGCACAAATAAAGGAAAAATTCCAAAAAGTTAAAAAAGTTGAAAATTAAAGGGTGTTCCCATACATACATAGTTGACGCCAATTAAAATTGTCCTCCGAGTTGTATGGGCGCTCATACAATTAAGCGGACTAGCTTAATTGGCACCATGGCTAGGTACGGAACCCTCGGCGTACGAGTTCGACTCGCACTTGACCGGTTTTTTTATTTCATCCTCACATCGTAGGTAATCGTCAACTCGAACGCTTCGGAGCGGTTGTCTCAATGCTAACTACCTACTGCATAATGGCAGATTCAAAACAGTTCAATTAATTCAGTTTGAGGTTCGACACTTTGGATCAGGTCAGCCTGATCCAAATCCTGAAATCCTGAAATCCTGGACGCGAAGAACCTTTTTTTTTTTTTTTTTTTATTTACAGCTTAGAAAATCTGCAACCAGACTTCCAACTACGCCGAGGGACGCAATTGGGGTGTGTGAGGTTGACCAACACTGGCCGACTCACTAAAAACTAAGCTGGTGGCCGGCCTCTCTGCAAGATGAGGGACTCCGGGATCTCCATACGGAACGCACCGGTGACCCTCCTGCAGCTTGCCTCGAGCACAGTCCCGGTAATGGCACCCACAGCCACGCCCGGCACCCGCACACATGGCTGTGACACCACATGCGCGGAGCTCACGACGACACTGGCCAACCCGGTGTCGCCGCCCTCCCGGGATCTGCATAATGAGCAGCCAGAGCCCTCGCCCCGACCACCCGCAGACCCGAAAAGCCCCCTGTATGGCAGGGGGTACCACTCGCCCCCACACGGGGCAGGCGGATAGGGCTGATGTTGCCACCAACCCGTTGCCGCCCCCATCCCGAGCGGGTTCGGCCTCGCTCCGAACCCACTCAGCGGCCGGTGTCCTGCCGCCAGGTGTAATTTTTTAAAGAGGTTTTCTTCCTCCTACAACCCAGCTAAGGGCTCGTCGCATCACACAGGTGTGTTCCGCAACTTGCCCTTTCACTCGGCTGCGTTGAGCGGGACCGGCTCGCACCGGCCCCACTCAGCAGCTTCTTCCTCCAGGCATACGGGACGGACACAAGGCTTGGCCGGCCTGCCGATGGGCATGACCGACCACCAACCGACCGCCACCAAGATGCCCAGTCCCAACGTCGGAGGTTTCCGCCACCAGAAGTAATTTTTTAAAGAGGTTTTCTTCCTCATGCAGCCCACAGGCTCGTTCTAGCAGCGCAACCCTTGCGGGTGCGCCGCACGACTCGCCTTTCGTTGGGCCGCTAGAAGGGGACCGGCCTCGCTCCGTTCCCCCTCAGCAGCTTCTTCCCCCAGACAGTTAAGAGACTGGTGGCAAGGCAAGTCAGTCGACCTTGACCTAGCCCTGAGGTCCACCACGACCGAGTCACCAAGCCACCCACATCCCAAAACCATCGGAGGACGTCCGCCAGGGTAATTTTTTAGAGAGGTTGTCTTCCTCGCAGCCCGGGTGGCCATAAGGCCAGCCTAGCCCTCAGTTCCTCAAGGCCCTAGGGACCCTTCGGAGTTCCGAGCTCGGGACGCTGGCACGGAAGAACCCACTCCCGATGCCTACTCAGCGGCCGTGAGGAAGCACGCCAAGCACGTCCCAGCCTCATCCACTGCGCCCTCTGCTATTCAGAGGGACGCGCGGAGAAGCTACCCCCCCTGTCAGACCATTGGTTATCCGACAATAAGATCCCGGGCTGAGAGAAGTTATTGTCGGACTTAACAGGGCACACCGTCCCTCAGCTGCCGTTCCCCCCGAATCCCCCAAAGAGTAGGCAGCTCAATGGGGGGGGAGAGATTCAAAAGGGACAAGCAGCTTTGGGCTCGCGAGAAGGTTGTCTGACCTGGTGCCCCGGACGCGAAGAACCTAACCTAACCTAACCTAACCTCTAACCAAAAATAGACATCTTTGTCGCTTGACTCTAGGTAGGTACTAGATAGAGCAAATTTTGAAAATATTGTTATTATTGTTAACTACTATTAGTATAAAAACTTAAACGCGTGTCATAGTAGTTGATGCGCTACTCATTTCGGCGCCACTGAAAACCAACGCTCTAACAGCCTTGGCGCTGCTGGAGCAAATGCTGAGGGGTAGCCCTATTTTCTTGTCACTGTAATAGAACATTTTTGATTTGTGTGCAATAGGGAACATGCAATCGTAATATTTTTCAATATTTTGAGTCTTAAATGCAAAAAAAACATAAAAGAAGACCCAGTGCAACGTTTTTATTTTAGTTAGTATTGATTTTTAACAATTATTACGAATTATAAGTACGTGAAACGGAACGTATTTCAATACACCAATCAGCGTCGAGTAACATGAGTGACGTAAAAATCTTCTCAATTAGGGATGTGACCCTTTATACTGATGAATGTGCTATCGATAACTTTAATGGTTATGATTACTAATCATAAACATAAGCAACACAAAAAGCCTGAAACATATATATTTAGTCAGAAACAAGGGTCGTTCGCGATTCATCTAAAATGCAATTTGCCTTTGTAGCAATATGCCTGACATGAATATCTAAAAAGTAATATGCCTGATGATAAGTTAAATGCATTATTCTCATAATTTTTCGCCTAAGATTTGAAACACTTATGACGCAATATGCCTGAATGGCAATTTATTTTTAACTCAGTTTACCCGAGTTGTACAGTACAGTGTCTAAAACGCAATTTGCCTTTGTAGCAAAGTGCCTAACATGAATGTCTAAAAATTAATATGCCTGATATAAATGCATTAATTTCATATAATGCCTAAGATTTTTCATCATAATCAGTTCAAGTGAAAGCTATTGAAGAGATCTTCATTTAAAGTGACAGCTGTCAAACTTCAAACGGCCATATCTCGAAAACTACTCATCCTCGATTCTTCTTTCTAAGCTCAAATGAAAGCTATGACCTAGATCTACATTTTCAATGACAGCTGTCAATATGACATCTATCATCTAAAATGTAGATCTTGGTCATAGCTTTCATTTGAACTAAGAAAGGGAAGTCTAGGACGAGTAGTTACCGAGATATGGCCGTTTGAAGTTTGACAGCTGTCACTTTAAATGAAGATCTCCTCAATAGCTTTCATTTGAACTAAGAACGGGAGTTTCCGAGATAAGGCCTTTTGAACACACACTAAAAAAATATGTAGAAAATGACACTAGATGTAAAATATGACAGATTATGTCAAAAATGGCAAAAAAAACATCTGTTGTTTTTAATCTGTCAATTTTGACAATTAGTGTCATTTTTTATTTAATCTGTCATTTTTGACATCTTTTCTCATAAGTAATAACATCTAGTGTCATTTTTGACATGATCTGTCATTTTTTATATAATTTGTCATTTTTCCCGGTCTTTATCTATTCTATATTTTAAATTTCAGCCAAATCGGTTCAGGGGTTGTCAAGTGGAAAAAAAATACATCCAAACATCCATCCATCCAAACTTTTGCATTTTATATTAGTGTGATGATAATCAATAAATTAATGAACAAAATCGCCTAACTAACCACTAAGATCTTTGCTCGCTTCGCTCGCTCACTCGCTCTAATATTTTTCAAATATTTAGAATATAATATAACTTTATTGTACTTACCTACACCATAAAAAGAAAACACAATAAGAAAAAGAACCATTATTTTAAACAGTGATACAATTTACGATTTATTTTATTTTATTTGTTTGTGTAAATAATTTACTTTGATTGTGAACTTTGATTGTGTAAATAAGGAAAGAAAGATAAGAAAAGCTTTTTATTTCGACCACCACAAATATAACCTGATGTGCTACCGATCGTTACACATCAATTGGTAGGTAATAGTAGATTTCGATACATTCGTCTTGTGGCACATCCCTAAGCGAATAGCTGTGTTTAGTGGACCATCAATAATAGCCATTGTATTATCAATCTTATGTCTTGTAGATAAAGACTAACAGTAGATAACGCCATCTCGCGACAAGTAGCTGAATAAAAATATTTCGCAAAACGCCATCTCTTGACAGGTAGACTTTCATTTTAATTTATTATTATTTTATTAAGTTTAGAACCATGTTCCGATGGCTATAGGGTTTATTATCAATAAAATTAGTTTTATAGTTTTAGGTCCTTTTTAACGTTCTCCTCAACACGAGTGACGTCATCGTAACTGTACATCCGTTTGCGCGCGAAAATTTAAACGGTCAGTTTGAAACCGCAATTTTTTACATTAAATTGAAGTATTTTTTTTTTTTTTTAAACTCGTGGTCTATTCTACATAAAATTCATTCAAATGAAAGCAAAAATAAAAATAATGCAGGTTCCCTATTGTGCATGTACCGTATAGTGACGAAAATAAAACTTATTTCTATTCTATTCTATTCTAAAATCTAAACTTATTATTTAAGTACGTGCCTATTTTTTTGACTGCAGTTAATGGTTCTAAATGATATCATTGTTTTCATTTCAGAAGGCCATTCTCTGTATAGAGATGGTTAACGTATACGACAGATGGATCAAATTTAACCCCGATGAATTCTGCATTGATTTCTACAAATCACAAGGGTTTGGTGTCAAGCTAGCGTTCTGGATGCAGGAGGAGATGTTTGACGAAGAGTCAGATGATCACGATCATTTATCAACCAACGAAGCATTTATAAGTCATACAAAAGCACGTTTTAGTATTTTGAGAAATTCGGAGGTCGCTTATGCAGTTACATTTTATGGTAAGTATGCAACGTTCTTCAAAGTTGAATGACATTTTTAGTAGGTACTTACCTAGGTACTTCATAATCTTATGCTGGCGACTGATTCTTAAACTCTTAAATTATTTATTGTACCTACACGAAACAATAACATTTACGGACAAAATTAGATTAAGGTAATGTTGTAACCTACAAAGGCGAGCTTAACTGGTATTGTGATGATCAGAGGTCGCAATTAGGTAGAGTTATTTAAGTGCCTCAAATCCCGAGATTAATTTTAAAGAGCCGAAAAATCCTGTGATTTATTAAGTAAAAAAAATATTTATTTTATTTTATTTACTTTTAAACAATTTAAATAATTATCACTTAATAAATATTATTATTTTTAATTTATTTTTAAAATTGTTAATTTTTTTATTTAATTATTATTATGTTAATTACTTACATATTTTCGTTTTATTTGTCTTATCTATCTCTGAGGTTTTTATTATTATTAACTTGTAATATTGTTGGCCACACGGATTGTCCATTAGAAATCCCGGGAAGATCCATATTTCGATGCAAGTACTTAAATAACTCTAACTAATTCCGACCTCTGGTGATGATGTGGTGAATATTTTCATCGAAAAGTTCTTTGTGAGCAAATTCTCATGACACCTGCATCTTCGCGACGAATATTAGATACTTATACAACAAAAAAAATAGCTTGACTATGCTCTATCCCCAGTAGGTATCCCTACAACTGTCACAATGGATCTAGGCATTCGTGAAGTTAGGCTTTTCGCTGCGAGGATATGAAAGCCAATCTATGAAACTATGTGAACATTTAAAGTGATGCTAAGCTATGTAGCGGACGGAGTGAGATGGCTATGAAGATGCGCCGCCACGAGGTAGCGGTGCGAGGAAGACGCGCAGCTCGAGCTATGGATTATGACATTAGCATGTATATTTATCATTAGGAGCGGCATTATTATGCCGCTCCCCGTGCCTTCCTAGGCACGGGGAGCCGCATGATAATGCCATCCATAGCACGCATCCATAGCACACATCCGTAGCACGCATCCTTCCATATAAAAAACATAGCTTAGGTAAAATTAAAAACATTGTTACAGTGGGGACCAACGGGAAGTCGCATTCCCGTTCGTACCCATCGAAATTAGAAGTGGGGACGAGCGGGAATAACCCTAGCTGTGGGTGCCCGTTTCCACCAGATCTAAGCTCTGTGGGTGGACAAATGGGTTATGCGTGCTATGGATGGCCGAGCGGTGCAGCTATGTGCATCTTCCTCGCACAGCTACCTAGCGGCGGCGCATCTTCATAGCCATCTCACTCGGTCCGCTACAAAGCTTAGCATCACTAATGTTCACATACTTAGTTTCATAGATTGGCTTTCACATCCTCGCAGCATAGCTGCATCTCATCTTCATACCGTCTCTGGTGGAAAAGCACCGTAAAGCTTCAAATATTTTCCACAGTATTGATGATCTCCTGCTGCTTTCTTCTGACAGTCCTGATAGTGTATGCCTCGCTGCCAGAGCTACGTAATCTGTCGGGTCTGCTCCTGATGTCCTTTGTGGTGAATATGCTTGTAGCGTTGCTGGAGCGTGGTGTCATCATGAGGAAAAGATTTGATGTTGATTCATGTTTTAAAATTAGTGAGTATCTTGATTCAATACATAGCAAAAGGCCAATAGAGATGAAATAATCGGATACCTTTTCCCAGCAGTGGAGTAGCTAAATCTTTACCCACGTTAGCAATAAAATTGTTTACTGTGTTGACAGACATTTCAGGAGTAGCTGCTACTTTGAGTACCTAATTCCTTGGACGTTGTTTTTTTACGGTTTAAGTTGGCAATTTTTTTAACTAGATTCCAGGTAGCCTTTGGATTATTCCTGGCCTTCAAGAGTTCGCTCCGTTCGTATGCGCACGTTTCACTTGTTTTAGAAGATTATTACAAAAGGTACGGTACCGCGTAAAAGTGATCTTGAGAACTTCGTTGCTGGCGTTCTTTTTCTGTTTCTTGTAGAGCAGGTCTCTATGTCGAATACACTTTAGAAGGCCAGGGGTAATCCATATGGGTTAAGTGGGTTACTATCACTGTTCATAGGAACAGTGATAGTAAACTACGCTCAAGAACAAACAATCGTTTTAGAGCAATACGAAATGTAATATAGTCAAAAAAACTTACTTTTGGTGTCGAAAAAGCAATGTACCCTCATAAAAGTGTCCGACGCGCTCGGAGCGGCGATGCTCAGTGACTTCAGTGAGCGACAGGTTCTGATGGCAAGCCGGTCCTTTCCCCCCAAGGGACCACGCCGGCCGCTAATACCGCCGTCTCCGAGTTGTTGGACTTGTTTCTATTGACCCGTGTTCCAATTGACCTCAGTCCCCCCTACTTACTTATAAGTACCTACATATAAATAAACTTCAAAGGTGAACGCCTGACGCGTGTGAACACCCCTGATATGTTGATTCTTTTTTTTTTCAGCTCTCTCCTTTTACTTCTTTGCTTTGGCTAGCTTTTGCTGGATGAACGTCATGGCTTTTGATGTCTGGTGGATATTAAGGTAAACATTAAAAAAAAAATCTTGAACCCGCCAAGAACTGTTCGGTACTTTTTACCTTACCTAATCGAAAGTTATCTTACATGAGAATACTCGGAGATGGTGAAACAACCCCTTACACAAAAACAGTAACTACAAATTAGATGATGAGCAGCCATGGCCGTCGACTGCTAAAGCTATACACGATTGCTCCGCGAGTTTGAAAGCGAGAACAGTTTGAAAGTAGGGCGACCAAGTTCTGCTCGGGTAAAAGTAGAGAAAACTAATTTTCCCAGAAATTACTTAGATACATAAGTATTAGGTACCTAATAAGTATACAAAAAAAAACAAAAGATGTTGCCAAATAAAGAACATAGGTAAAAAGAACTGACAAAACGAAAACAAAAAAACTGTCCAATAGCTGGGGTTCGAACTGCAAGGCTAAGGCGTAGAAGGGGAGCTATAGGAACCAGAAGTGTTCATCTCATCACACAAATGCTTATCCCGAGAGCTACTAACATACCAACTGATCTGAAATGCCAGTTAATGTCGTCATGTTTTTAGGACGATCACGAAATCACTCATGGGGCCGCACTAACCACCATTCGTTAAAATCTTCTGCTTCAGAAATACAAAAGCCCGGCCGAACTACCAACGCCGTGAGATCCTCACGTATGCAATGTACTCCCTTTACGCATGGAGCATACCCCTGGCGATGACCATTATGTTTGCCTGGATCAGTTCAATGGACTTGACTGACAAGCCATGGTTCATCAAGCCGATCCATTCTTTCAGCGCTTGTTTTATATCAGGTGAGAAAGACGAGAAGATCTGTTGATAAATCAACGTGCAAATAATTGAAATGTCCAGCATTATTTTTTTATTTATTTTAATGGACCTGGATTATAGGTACCTACCTACCGACATTGGTATGATCTAGAAAATAATATAGGTAGGTACCTAGGTAGGTACTTACTTGGTATTTTTTATTTAGCGGACATTAGGTAGGTATTTAGCATAAATTTTCGTATGAGTAGGTAAGTGGCTAATTCTGGTAACGGAGTTTTAAGGCCGCCTGAAGGCTTTCGTCAAGAAATGCATGTGAAGGTACCTATAAGATGGAGTCATAGGATGGAATTTAAACAATGTTTTTTATTGATACTCAGGTGGTGAAAAGTTTTTATACCTCGACGTGCCTCTGCTGATCTTAGTCTGCATCAACTGGATATTCCACGGGATGACGGCTTTCAATATCCGAGCCACTCCAGTGCTGGACTCGTTATTGAGCGACACACATAATATTACCACGAATCGAAAAAGGTAGGTACATAGGTAGGTACTAGGTATACCTACAGGGTGATTTTTTGAGACGGGGCAGTAAGGGCAGCTACCATAACCGTTGTAGCTAGAGGAAAACGTTCTTAGGAGACTATCCTTAACTTTTGAAAATATTTCGACAAGATGATGAATGACTCTTTTTTTTTTTCTGACTGGTTTTTTTCTCTCTTAGATATCTTAAATAACTTAAAGTACCTACCTAGGTAGGTAAAGTTAAAAATACTTACCACTTTTAGAGCACTTTTTTATATTTTTAATACGCACGGTGCCTCTCTGGCTCCACGCTGGTTTTTCGTAACTACCTACATGTTGGTGTTGATCAATGACTATTATAATGCCACAAACAAAAACAAAAAAAAACTCGCACAGATTACGAAATAAGCCTTGGTGGCCAAGGTAAATCAATGGACGAGGTTTAACAGGTTCCTCTTCTTATGTCAATACCTTTACTTTTCTCCAGATTTCACCTCTACCTGAAGCTGACGATCATGATGACTATCAATTGTATTCTCAGAGCGATGAAATTCATCGTGCCCGACGTACGAACGTGGTATCTCAATGTGACCAGCAACACACTGATCGGAATATCCGTTTTCCTAATTTTCATCTACAAACGGAAAATCATAGGAAGATTCTGTAGGTAATATCACAGAATAAAGAGGTAGATCCTAATAAATAAGTACCTAGGTTACCTAAGGTACCTACCTACTACAATATGATTTATTTTAATTATAATAGAAAACGAATACTTACCTGCAGAATCTCCATTAACTTGAAAAATAAAACTTATTAATTTCACAAGCCTAATTCTTTCAAAAATACCCAAGCTAGCATAACTAGGTACTCTAGCAATATTAATAGGTATAATCATATTATAAGTAGGTACCTATAGTCGTATTGCTCATTATACGGACTAAAAGTGAAGGAAAAAATGTCATTTTTCCTTCAATTTTGACATAAAACGTATCAAAACTAATCAAAATTGAAGGAAAAATGACATTTTTTCCTTCAATTTTAGTCCGTATTGTAACGTGTTGTTTAGATTATTTCTATTGTGCGCTTGTTTTAGTCTGTATTCTGAATGCAATTGGTAGAATAGAACTATCTTACACTTGCCAGAATGACAGCGTCACTGTCATTATGGCATATGTATGATTTGACATTTGAAATGACAGAATTATTTTACGAGCGAAAACAGTTTTGTTGTCTAAAAATCTAAATTGCAATTGTAATATTTGTAATAAGTAATTAAATGATTAACGATGATTGTATCAGTAGGATTTCATTGAGAGGGCCTCATATTCACACCCTTTAGCTAAAGAACCGTAACATTTCAGAAGACGGAAAAACTCACGCAAGCCCACGCAATACGGACACGATTCAGGTTGTAAGTAAAATAAACTGGATTAAATGAGGTATGTACAAGTGATATACTTACTTTGCTCAGGTATTATAATTACTGAAGGTTCATTCATACCTATTCGCATTACCAGACTTAATTAATGCAATGCAAAGCTCTAGACTACCTACCTCAAATTGCTTGGCATGTTGCAAGATATTTTCTTGTATTGAAGATTACTATAAGTATTGATAAGTTGTTATCAAAGTATCTGCACTTACCTACCTATTCAGCTAAATCGGTGAGCATAGATTGGGTGTATAAAGAGGTTGAAAAAGTGGCTGTGTCTAATACTTACTTAATTTACTTATAAAACTTTATAAACTGAATGGTACCTACAGTTAACCAAGATTGATAAATATTCTAGAACAAAGTTAAGTGAAAATATCAATCATAATGATTTTAAAGATCCTAATAAGCAATTGAAGAAATCTTGATGATTCTCGGAGGTCGATTCCACTAACAAGCTTTTTGTCAGCCATGGCACAGCATCGGTTAGGCTTGGATTTCGTTTTGTTTCCTAATCGACTAGTGGCCTGTGTCTCTGTTGTGTTGATGTTTTCAAACAAATGACTGTCATTGGAAAATGAAGCAAAACTTAGCGGTAATGATAACTAAATGGTTGATGTTTTAAATTAGTAGAATCGGGGCCCTGGTCAGACACCAAATTCCCTTAGCATATTCAATGTGACAATGATTCATTTATTTAGTGGTAAACTAAAATCTTGATAAGAAAAGAAAAGAATACCTAAGTGAAATTACAGAAAATTACATTATTATACTAACATGAGAAATGCAATTTGGTAAGTACTGCAATAGAATAAGTAACATCATCACTGATGTCAAGAATTCTTCGCTCAACCCTTGCCCAGTTGAACTTGTGAATATAAATAAATAGGAATCTAGAAAGAATGCATGATGAAACATGATGTTTGATTAATAAAATAATCAATTTAATTATTTTAATTAGAAGTTTAAAGTTATCAAAAGCAAAAACAATTTAGTGATAACTAACTAGAAATACTTAAAAGGTAAATGGAAGTTTTTGCATCAAATCAACACAATTAGATTATAACATAACCTCCTCCTTTTTGGAAGTCGGTTAAAAAGGGAATTAATAAGGGACTTTTATGTAGTATTATATATGATCAAACGAACTTCCCAAGTGAAGTTCGATCGATATAATATGAGTGGTTTCATTTGAAGATATAAAAATTAACAAGTAGTCCTTTGACCTACAAGGCAACATTCGCACGTTTCAGAAGTAATAACTTAAAGTTAGCATTAATCGATTCCAAAAACTCGATTAAAAACAAACGTTGGTATCCCTTCCCTAGCTAGCCAAGGCGTCTCATTCTTTTAGAGCTGTGAATTCAAATCAATTCTCGTGTTTATGCAAAACTGGGTTTTGGGTGTGGTGGGTGATATTTATATCTTCAAATGAAACCACTCATATTATATCGATCGAACTTCACTTGGGAAGTTCGTTTGATCATATATAATATTTCGTGGTTTCATTTTCGATATAAAAATTAACAAGTAGATGTTCAGAGAAAGTTTTGCTATTATTTATTATCTATTATGTAGAATCTACATTGTAGATGAAACACGAGATCAAAAATAGGTAAAATTAACACAACCTAGGTAATTTTACTGTTAATTAAGTAAACATAACCTTAATCCTATTAAATAATTATTAGGTTCTATAATAATCAGAGTATCTAATTATATAATTAATTACAATCTGAATCATTGGCTTGCATCGATAGACAAACTGATTTTGCAAAATTCGACTCTTTTACAATTGGCCTATGGTAGTATTTAGCAAAGGTCTGAGAGGACGAAGTCCAGCCGGCAGTTTTTCGAATCTGGTCTAAGGTGAGACCGGCTGCGTGCGCCGCCGACGTGGCGGCATGCCGCGCGCTGTGCGCCCCGTACACCGCCACGTCGACGCCGCTCGCACACAACACTTGCTTGATCCACCTACTTATTGACTGTGCTGTCGCGGCCCTATGAGGACGCTTCACAGTTATTAAGAGGTGATCTGTGCCCAAAGGTCTCAAATCCTTTGTTGAAGACATGTAGTCTACTATCGTTGTGGCCGGACAGATGGAATAGTTTTCAGTGAAGTACGGCAAATACAAAACCGGCTGATCTCGTCCAACTCCTGAGGTTTTAATTAAATCTTTTATAATAATATTAACGCCATTTGTGTTAATTTTGATATTGTCAAGTTTAATTACAGAAAATGTCTGTACCCTATGTGCAGTACATAGCGCAAGTAAGACTACAACTTTTTTGGTTAACTTTTCTAAACTCAGTTGACTGTTAGGGAACCATTCAGAAATGTGACTTAATACTAATTGTGGGTCCCACGTATTTGAGTATTTGGGTAAAGATGGTCTCAATTTGAACACTCCCTTAAGGAGTCGTCTAACACCGTCATCGGAACCGAAATTGTTTCCTAGTAACAAGGATAAGGCCGAGCGGTGGCTGTTAAGTGTACCATAGGATGCCCCCTTTTCGAATTGTTCCGTTAGAAAAGTTATGATATGATAAGCAGTTCCCTCAAAGACATTGACATTATTGTCCCGACAGTACTGCCACCACAGTTTATAGCAAACTCCATACTGTTGCAAAGTACTATTCGATATTGAGGCGAGCATTAGGTGCAGTGCGGTTGCTGGCGAGCCGCGGCGGGAAAACGCGAGCCGGAGAGCAGTGCTGCTCCCAGGGTAAGCGTCCGGTGAAGTGGGTGTTGTTGTCTGGAATGCGACAATACTAAATTTTGTCGTGGTTTTAAAATCACTATATCAGTAACTAATAAATCCAATAGTTGCGGATACCACGCTTGTGCCGTCCACATAGGAAAAACAAGAATACCCGTAGCTTCGTCTTGGGAAATCTTTTGGATGCAGTTAAGCAGCAAAGAAAACGGCGGGAACGCGTAGAAGAATTTGGAACTCCAACTTATTGTGAATGCATCGACGCCTATTGCGTCAGGATCTGGTTTCCAAGATACATACTCGTGACATTTAGCATTGATGCGGGACGCGAATAAGTCTATTTTCGGCTGACCTAATTTCCTAACTATGTAGTTAAAAGCATCATCTGATAATTCCCACTCCACGTCAGGATTAATTTTACGGGACTCCTCATCAGCCTCGATATTATCCTTCGTGTTTATGTACGAAGCGAATATCCATAATTTTCTCATCTCGCACCATTGCCAAATGTCACGGGTAAGCGTGTTGAGGTGCGGAAACTGAATTCCGCCCATACGGTTTATGTAACTTATGGCCGTGGTGTTGTCTACACGGAGTAAGATAGCGCCTTCAAATTTCTCCCGAGCAAAACATTTGAGAGCTAAAAAGACAGCAAGTAACTCTAAATAGTTTATGTGATAGTTGAGTTCACAATCCTTCCACGCCCCGTTTACCCTTGAACCATCGCAAAACGCACCCCAGCCAGTACGGGACGCATCAGTATAAATTTCCATCATATAATGTGGTACTTTCATTGCATTATTCACTTTGTAAATATTGTCATCCCACCATTTGAGATCATCTAAAATTATGTTAGGAAGTTTAATTTTTGTGTCAAATGAATTATGTTGTTGTAAAAACAAGTATTTTTGACGCTCTAAAATCTTAGTGTATACCCAGCCGTAACGCACCGCTGGGCACGCTGACACTAAAACTCCTATCAGCTGAGAAAATTCCCGAATTGTGACTGAGGGTAGTTTTGAAAACTTTTTTACCAAAGATGAAATTTTATTGCGTTTGTCCAAGGGTAACGTTAGAGTCAAATTCGAAGAGTCATAAATAAATCCTAAAAACTTACAAGTTTTTTGTGGTTGTGGATTACTTTTTTCATAATTTATAATGAAACCCAGGCATTCTAATAATGCGATGGTTTCCTTTACATTACGTAGACAATCGTCGTAGGTACTACCCAAGCAGAGTAAATCGTCTAGATAACAAACAGATTTATATCCTCGACCACGCAAATGAGCTACCACCTCTCTAACTATCTTGGTGAAGCATCGTGGCGAAATGGAAAGGCCATATGGCAGGGCACTAAACTCATATGTAATTAATTTATTTTTACTCGTTGGATATTGAAATCTAAGGTATTTACGAAACTTGATGTTAATAGGTATAAGTAAGTACGCTTCCTTTAGGTCTAAAGTAGCCATAAACCAGTCTTTTTGTACTATCTTACAGGCTGTTCTAAAATCTTCCATCTTAAAATGCATTCTAGGTATAAAACGGTTTAAAGATTTTAAGTTTAAAATGAACCTTTTACCTCCATTTGACTTTGGCGCTAGAAATGTACTAGAAACAAACTGGTCAAAACATGGCTCGACTTGTGTTATAGCACCCAAGTTGAGCAAGTTATCTATAGCTAATGACATATCGTGTTGCTCACTCGTCGACCACCTGATCTTAGGAATACTCGATTGAAATGGTTTGTGTGTAAACGGGACGGAGACACCATTTAAAACCCAATCGAGTATACCAGCATTATTTGTAATAGTTGACCAACAATTAAAGAAGTATTGTATTCGGCCTGAATGTACCTGTGTTACGAGCGTGTTGGGGCACGTGACCGTCCCTGGTTCGCTTTGGGCTGCGCAGACGTCGTCGTTGTTGTTCGTTGCGTCGTCGATGATGAGGGGTACTTCCTCTGGTTCTGACCACCCCGCCCCCCCCTGTTCGTCGGGTACCGGAGAGGGCCGGTCCAGTTTCCCTGGAACCGGCGAGCTGGCGTTGTGCTTGTGGATGAACTAGTTTTTGCAGGTGGAGCGGTCTTCTTAATCTGCAGACCTTGTTGCTCTATAGTTTTAGACGCTTTAATTTTAGTCGATAAAGTAGCACCGAAAAGTGTCTCATCTCGCTCACAATCTTGAATGACGTTGAGAAATGGTTTCGCCAAACCTGGTGTGATCATTTTAATTCGGGCCTGGGATTCAGCATAGTGCAAATCACATAGGATACGACAACCATCACTGAGAGTTTTAATCGCCTCGATTTTATTGTCACCCGTTATTAGAGACGTCATCGCCCTACTTACCGCAGTAATACCAGCGCCTAGTTGTTGTTGATTAGTTTCAACTTTTTTGTCGCGCGATCTTACATTTTCAATAACTGCCGCCGAAATTTCGATGTTTAGTTTTGGGGCCTGTAGCAATGTGCAATTACTGGGAATGAGGTACTGTTTAAGGATCTTATCCTTGTTCTCTTTGGTCATACCCTTTTTTAGTAGTGGTTGCCAAAGTTGGGTTAAGTTTTTATGAATATCTTCACCCCATGTTGGGCCCTGGTCAGTTGATTCGCCGAGAGCGGTTAGAATCTCTGGGTCTAAAGGTGGGGTCGAATCATCCACGGTTTGACCTACTTCGGTTGGCGCAGGTAGCGCTGATGATGATGGTACCGGTACTGTCGGTACCGGTACCGTCGATGCCAGTTCTGTCACTGTCGGTGCCGGTAAATTTTCTGGCTGGTTTGCATTGAGCTCTAGAGCTTCTGCTGGTTCATCGGTATCACATGTCGATGCATTTTCGACGGGATCCGGTAACGGCTCATTTTGGTTCCAAAATATATTTTCGTCTCCTACGGAACAGAAAATAAATTCATTTATGATAGGTTGACATAAATACCTACATAATTAGTATGTAATAATGGTTCGTATTTCGAATCCAAACGCCTCGTTCGTTAAAGAATCTATGGCGGGTAGGTATAATTGCCGCGTTCAGTATTGAATCTATGGCAATGATATATCGTAACAAGACTTTCGTTTTGAACAGTACTCGTACGACATGAACCAGATGATGTAGATAGCCAGATACTAACCTGTTTCGTGTTGAATCAGATCATCATCTTCTATCGAAGATGATGACGAATTATTCCGACGTCGTTTATGACGGTATTTTTCCTTTAATTTCTCCATTTTTCTCATGTAATGATCCAATTTTGCTTCGTAAGTTCTTTTAGGCATCGCAAACAAAGCAAAACGGTAGGTAGACAGTAAACAAATAACTGATGTTCAAACGTAGGGAAGAACTCGTGCACTCGTTGCCTCGCACGGAAAAAGAATGAGACGCCTTGGCTAGCTAGGGAAGGGATACCAACGTTTGTTTTTAATCGAGTTTTTGGAATCGATTAATGCTAACTTTAAGTTATTACTTCTGAAACGTGCGAATGTTGCCTTGTAGGTCAAAGGACTACTTGTTAATTTTTATATCGAAAATGAAACCACGAAATATTATTAACCGTTCTGCACTTTTATGGAAAAGGTTTAATGAACTTGAATTGTGATTGAGCTTTATATGAACATGTTCATATTATAATACTTCTGATGAAAGGACAATAAATATTCTTGAATGTTGTAGCACAGTGAACAAGCGGCACTTCTAATGACAAGGCTTTGGAGGTTTTAGTTTAGAGACATTTGACAAAATGTGATCAAATAGTAGCTTGGAGTTCCCCAACCGTGCTACATAATTTTGTGGAGACTGATATTGAAAGGAGTACAGTATGCCTTGGCCAAGCAACCCCTGGTTCCTGGTACTTGCAGAGCTGTTAAGATGAGATTTGGTTCATCTTGTCTCAAGATTGAGAATTACTAGATGATTATTGACCATGACTAGCTATTACCTTTGAATGAATGAATGGAAGTAAAAACTTGCTTAAGATAAGATAAGGAATGGAAGCCCATGAGAGAGAAATAGGATAAGACTTCATATAAAACAAAAAAAAAAACATTAAAATGAAATAATAGGTAAATCACATTTATGACATAACATGACTTGAGTTTTGGAAATTACTAGGATAATGATAATCTTGAATAGCAAATGGGATAGATACCATTATGGACAGGGATTTCCTCAGGCTGAGATTTTTGAAATGAAATGAAATGATTTATTTGCTAAATAAATGATTTTTGATTGATTTAAGATGATTGAAGTTGCCAAGGAATTGGCATTTAAAAAAAAACATAGAACGTTTATTATGCACTAATGTTCATTCTGAACTAAAAACTTTACCTAAACTAAAGTAGTATCAACTCTCAGCTCCAAAACGAATGAGTGATACCTACAGTAAAACAAAAATATACATATATGTACTTAGGTATAATTTATTAATTAATAGGAAATGGATACACTATGGAAGACTGAGTGTGAATAAATTAGTCTTAGATTCTCTGCCGGATTTTATTCAGTCGTGAATTGGCGTTGATAAGTAGGTTCTACCTACTTACTGTGATCAAAAAGGCTGAGACAAATAGATTCGAATCTAGACAAATACAACTCACACCATGAATTGGTACCTGCACACTCTTTTTGAAAAGAACGAGTGATAGTTATTTTATTAGAGATCACAAAACATTACAATCGTTATTTATGGTTGCAAACTGAATACCTACGTGCCTAATTCTAGATTCGTAATCAAAATGATGTGAACATAAGAGTTATTGTTGCAAGAATAAAACTTAAATTAACTGAGTTGAGTGAAAGTAAAACTATAGATACCTACTTACATTAGAAAAGAAATTCAGTACCTACCTACTAAGATTTTATGGATACCTACCTACATATTCTTTCTTTATTGAAAAAAAATAAGACCGAACAATAAAATTCCACAATGACAGGACATGTACAAAGGCGAGCTAAACCGTATCATGCACATAGGTACATCTTTTAAACCTGCCATCATGTAAATCAAAAATATCCAATTCATGTTTGGTTAGACGTAGGCATTACATCACATCAAAGAGGACTTAGAAACGATGTGTTATTTCTGAAAACTGTCAATGCAAATTTGGTGGATAACGGAATTTGTAGGTACCCAGTACCTACACAATACACATCTATTTATGATGCTATTATACCTAGGAGCGCAGTTAGTAGTAGTGGAAAGTAGAATTTTGTGAAGATAAATAAATAAGATTAAGTAAAATATTTTCTATGAGAGAACAAAGGAACAAAAATTAAGTCTTTAAGTAGAAAAATTAGGTAGGTACCTACTTTGGGTACTATTAATTATTATAAAACTTAGACTTAAAGCTAATGAGACTAGATCCAAGTTGTGAGTGGTGCACAAGGGATGAGTCCACTGCACTGGCTTCATTTTAGTGAGTGACTACCGTGAAACATTCTGTGAAAGAAATTATACAAAATAAAATGCAATGGGAATTAGTATTATGACAATAGAACAAGTAAACCAATATCGTAAACTTTGTGATATGAAATTAATGATTAAACGAACTTACCGTATGTGAAGTTCTATCATAATTACAAATTAATTTACAATTTAAACAATTTACAAACAATTTACAATTTACAATTAGACGAAGGCTTCGTCCGAAGAGATTAGCATATAGATAGGTATACTTGTAGTAACACATAGTAATATTAATGAAAAATGATGGTAATGATTATTAAATAATTTAGATTGTTTGAAATTTAAGTTGATAAGTAAGAATAATGATACTAAATAATAATTTAAAAAAAATATATGCATTACTTGTAATTGCATGAGTTTGAGTGACTTGAGTATTTGTGACATTGATTATGAGTGTGAGGCAAAGAACGGCTTATCAGAGTTGATAGGTAATACCAAAAGAAATGGATCGAATAATTGTTAAGTAAGCATGGTGTAAAGAAGAGAAAGGTATGTGCCATAAAAATGGTAAGGAAACTACTTGTGCAAAACTAATGTGGTCGAAATGCGGAAAAAAGTTAAACATCTACATAATAATAATCAGATTCTGGAACAGCTCAAGTTATGAAGCTGTACGGTCATGAATAGTCAAGAACAGGGATACGAAGGTAGAAAATCAGAGAGTCGCTAAGTGAGCCGGCAAGTAGTTCTGCTTGTGGTCACCTTTAGTTCGTAGACCGCACTCCAATCATGAATGCTGAAATAATAATGAAACGTGACTAATTACCAAACGCCAACTGACTGCCTAAGATTGCTGACGTAAAATGCTTAGATGACAAATACAACAGTAGAAGAACTCGTACAAAGTACTTTATTAAATTGAGTCTAGTTTGTTACAAAATAACGGTAATAATATTGTAGTAGGTAATAATATTGTACCTACTTCTGACAGATAGACAAAGATTGACAGATTCACCAGAATTCTTAAACTTAATGTAAACGACCAAACAAAGAATTTAGTAGCTGGAAAACAATTAAAATAAACTAGAAAATGTCATGTATAAAAACTGAGAAGGAAAGTGGTCTAAACGCGAACCTATTCTAGTTAAATAGTGAACCATGCTGTAAACTACCTAGAATGTGCCAGCTAGACATAATATTGCTGATAAAGACTTTGCTACACCTAGTCCATGTAGACTATGCTAACTTGATGACCTCCACATTGTATTATTA